>CM076952.1:2500-10002500 GCA_039566865.1 Aurelia coerulea | reverse complement strand
ATCAAAGTTTTTTTGTTGCTAATGGCAAGCATGATATTGGGAGATGCATTCTAAGCCAAAGTAAAAGGTGTGGCCACAACAAATTTCCTGGTGCCACCTTTCTACCTGAGCCCCCCTAGTTATTAATCTAGCTCTACACCACGCCTTTGAATGATTGCAATAAAATAGCAGTTACATGCCCAGAACAAAATTTGGACTGCAAAGCGGCTGAAGAGGCTTGTGATAATTTGCGAAGTTTTCAAAAAACTTTGCAATTTTTTGCTACACAAAGAAAATATGTCAAATGAATGGTTAACAACAAATTTAAGCAAATTGAGTCAAATAGGAAACTTTCAGAAAAAACTTTGCAAATTATCAATTGGCATTTTAGAAAATTGGCGAGTTTTTCTAAAATGCCAATTAAATATGTCCGATACTTGGTGTTGCTGGGTCTTATGATGAAGAAAGCACCAAGGAAGCTGGTTTAGGGGCAAACGAAGTATTTGGGTCTAAGCGCGTGGACATGTCCGAGTCTCATCATAAACACCGGCTAAAATAGTTTATACTAGTAGATTTGGTGTTGATTAGACGTGTTCTACAATGTTCCACAGAGGCACAATGCTCTCCACTAGTTCCCAGCCATTTCTGGGCTATTTAAAACAAACTTTACAAATTATCAATCAGGGGACCCTATTGATAATTTGCGAAGTGTTTTTGGAAAAATTTCCTATTTGACCTAGCCTGCGCGCACACCCATTGTCCTCAATTTGCTTACCTTCGTTGTTTACCATGCATTTTGCATTTTCTATGTGTGTATTGGATAGATTGAACAAACTTTGCAAACAAGTCGCTGAAGAATATAGATATAGTTCATTCATAATGATTTGCATCTGATTTGTTCGAGCAAAAACTCCAGTCTACAGCTTTTTTTATATTGATTTGAAAAAATTATCTAAACTACAAACTACATACATTCCTATGTACCAGCCACAGCGGGGAAAAACACTGGGTCATTTGGTCTCCACTATGCATGGCTGGCACTTACAATTCAACTATACTATGCACAGAACAAGAACGAAAAAAATAAACACATATAGGGAGAGGTGTTGCTGCTTTGTGTTATGACATAATATACTGGCTGAGTCTACAGCTTACTTGCTACTGTATGAATTTTCAACCTCAAATGTTAGCATTGAAAAAAAGTTTGAATTCCTATGTTTAGGGAGGTAGTTACATCCCTGAGATTTGCAAAGGTTCTTTTACCAGACAAAATGTGAATCCATCAATCAATCAACAGTTATATGAATATATGCCCATAGGAATGTTAGCTAAAAACTGTGATGTTTGTTATGGAAAAATGCTTGGCAATGATCTTGATGCTCGTTCTCCAGTATGAGGAAAGATGAAGTGAGTGTCACTTTCTGGTTGTACGAAGAACTTTTTTTACATTGTGTTATTACAGTACATCAGGACAATTATATGTATGTGCATATAGGGTATATGACACGAGATTTTTTACCAATCAAAGACTTCTAAACGATTGCAAAGACATTTCGCTGTATGAAGTAATTACTGCCGCTTAAAGTATCATGGAGATATCAAGCATAAAATTGATGAAAAATATTGTGTAACGAAAACAACACCATCGTATCTTTTGCTTCCTTTACAGTCAAAAGGGAGTACTTTTATGAGACACCCGTAGTATAGTCTGATTGAACGCATCCACAAGGGCAGTAAACGCTAATGAATGTGGAAACCACACAAAGGGGTAATTGTTGACGTTTTTGGTGCATTGTACTACCTTTCATTTTTGGAAAACGAAAACTCTAATTATCATGATAATCGAAAATCAGATTTATGCTCGTGCTTCAAGTTTCTTATAAGTGGTTTTAACAGACAGTAACAGACAGTTACAGACAGTAACAGACAGTAATAGACAAGAACAGACGAGAACAGAAGACAACTACAGACAGCCCAAAGTGAAAAGGAGGGATGAAAGCAGGTGTCTTGTTCATAAGAAACAAGGCACTCTTACACGGTAAATTCCCAAAACTAGGTAGACATAGAATAATGTATGAGGATGTTAAAGAAATGCTATAACACCCAGTTCATTGCCCTCTACGCTCTCTTGCGGAGGGGGGGGGGGGGGGGGGGGGGGGGGGTTTGAGGGGGGGGGGGTACTAGAACCCGCAAACCCGGACCAAAATTAGCAAAATCCCGAGAACCCGCAAGGAAAAATTTCGTAACCCGAAGCTTCACTTTGAAACCAAGAATTTTAATTTTCGTCAATAATCTTCGATTTTTTCCTACATTTTTGTTTTCACTGACCCTCGGTCCATGGTTTCAAGCATTCGGAAGCAAGTTTTTCGATGTCAGGTTCAGGTAACTACGGGGACTGTATGACTTTGAAAGCCCGAAAACAACGGAATTTTTGAAAGAAATCGCGAGACCCGAGCATTAAAATTGGCCAAACCCACAACCCGTGAAACCCAAACCCCCCCCCCCCCTCTTTACGATGCTGTTCAAAGCCCATTTTACTGAGCATAGTCTCGTTGCGACGTGCTGGACTTAATATTTTTTGTGAGAAACCGCTAAATATGAAACGGTAGGCCCAACTTTTCGAAAGTTACAAAGCAACCCTATCTGAATTTAAAAAGCTAAGAAACTTTTGTACATGGGAGCGTAGGGGTAGAGAAATCGTATTCGTTTACCATCATTCGATAGATCTTAATCAACCAGTACTGGAATCTGAGAGTTGAGTTTCAACAGAACATGCAACTGCAGGTTTCTTATGACCTCCATCAGAAATATGTCTTATTACTTTCGCGGTTCGCCCATGGAGCTCTTTTTTTTAAGTCTTGGCAATCTTAGAGTAGGAGACAGTAACAGACAACAACAGACAACAACTGACAACAACAGACAACTACAGACAGCTCAAAGTGAATAAAGGAGAATGAAGGGTAAGAAAGCATGTTTCTTGTTCATAAAAAGTAAAAGCGCCCTTACACGACGAATTAAAATTTTGCTTTTCGTCGGTCGTTATTGAGAAATTATTTTCTGTTAGGTCAAAAACACAGCCATTGCATTGCTTGTGAAATCATCCAACTGTTCATTCCTTAAAATATTACTCATATCTTGTCGATGAGTATTACAGAGCGCGAGAGACGGTTTACATGCGTGAGAGATTTAGAGAGGCTTAAAGATGATTCCGAACGATGAAACGGCATGCGGGGGGATTCCTGGTTTACTCAAGGCTCTCCAATCAGGAAGTAAGAATCAATTCGTTCTGTCCGTGACCACACTGTTTTACCTGCTTTTTCGTCCAATGATATCCAAAAGGTGCAGAAATGTTTTGACCGCTGTACATAGAGCACTCTGCGCCTGCGGGTTGTTTTGGAAATCGAAGAGGCCAGAATTTCGCCGGCGCCCGGTCTTGACCGAATCCATTGTGATCCAGGCCCCATGGGGCGCGGCCTGGAAAAAAGCGCTCGCAGATCGTGATCACGAGGGAAACAGCAATGGCGGAAAAAAATTTGGAAGTGATCATCCAAAAATGAATATGGAAAATACGACATCAAAAATCACTGCAAGGAGACAAAATTTTGCTCAAAATCATGGAAATACGAAAACAGAAATTGCACAAAAACTGGTCGCTGCCGCAAAACCATCATTTCAGGAAATATTCTACAGGATACAAACTTCATTTGAAGACAGGTCAGTATTCTCGGAAAATTTGCGTTGACCTTATTTTTTTATTCAAAGTCAGGGTATTTGAAAAATCAGAAAATCTTGCCTCTTGGCTTGTGTTCAGAACAAGCTCGTGGTAGGAACAGAAAAAGTGCAAATTACCCCTTGATATTTTTATCTGGTGTTCCTTATGGCCTAATATTTCACAAATTCTAATGGAAAAAGCAACATGATCGCCAGAAAGAGTAGGAAAAATAAAAGTTTCAACACCACCAGATTTTGCTGAGAGAAGCGCCCGTTTTATGCACTAAACTTTGAACGAAAATTTCGCAAAATCTAGTCGCTGCCGCAAAACCAAAATATCCTGACTTTCAAGAGTGCTCATCAAACTGCTTGTTCATGGTTTCCGTTCATCCCGGAAAATTTGCAAAGAAGAGTTATTTAATTTTGTTGGTGCAGGTGTCTCTGTATCCAAACAAGTGCCTGAAAACAACATTGGGCCTAGCCAAAACACAATATATTGTTGTTGTTGTTTTGTTTTACTTTCAATCAACCTGATATGGTCAAACAAGAACCTTGATACTTCTTTGCCCAGCAGTTTTCTTGTATTTGTTAGCTCACATGACATAATAGGAATGAAAAATGCACAATTTTGAAATCTGGGAAATTTAATTAAACATTTGGTTTTGCATGCAAGTGGCAACAAATTCATTACCAACTAAGGGTACAGTAATTGCATTTGAGTTTTCACTTTTCAGTTTGCTGTTTTTGAAGGAAAGTGGATATGTTAGTTGCAGGTTTCTTATGATTTTAAAGCCTGTTATCCATCTCCAACATAAACATGAATCAAGCTCTTTCTAACTTGTTACTTATTGGCTAATTTTACCATGTCGCCTTGTGCTATTTTCATTGCTGAATTAACCAAGTCCCCTTTCTTCCCTCTAGACATCACTTTTGGCATTTATCAATCATCTGAGGCTGTGAAACAAGACTGTTGCAGTATTTGAGGATCTTCGTCAGGCCAGATATCTCATCTTACAATTACAATTCATTTGCACCTTTCTCAAAAATGAACCATAATACAATTTAATTCAAGCATGGCATAACTTTGATGGCAAAATCCTGCAACTTACAAATGTATGTGATGTGTGTGGATGAGAAATAAGAAGTTAATAGACAGTGGTATAACTACAGTGGAGGTAATTGAACTAAAGTGGAGGTAATTGTGTTTGCTGACTCAGGTTTGGTGATGAGCAATTGAACTTACAAGCTTGAAATGTTGTCTGGAAATTTTTGATGGAACAATGCTGCTATGAAATGAGCAAATGTCTGTCCCTGTGATAACTGTTCCATAGTAAAGAGACAGATTTCTTGTTGACGCATCTTGCTTGCATAGAAAACATTATAAATTTGCTAGATTCTAGATAATAATGATGCTAAGGGGCAAATTAACGCATTTCATTTCATATTTAAGAAATTATAAGTATGGAAGAGACATCCCCCATTTCTTTAATAAATTGGCCTGGAAATTCTTGCTTCTGTTTATTAATTTTGAGCTTCTTGAATTGCAAAGCCCTGTAAAACATGCAAAGTCATGTTTCCTGAAATTGTTCCCAATTGTAGTTTCATTTCAGAAGCTGTTTGCTTGCATGTGAGTTTGTTTTTGCAGTGAACACATCTTGCCCACTTATTAGGACATGGGAATTTTTCCACCCACCCTGTTTATTTATCTTGATCCCTGTTTAGACCTGTGTTTTCTGAACTGAGAGTAGTACCATTATGGCATATGTTTGGGTGCAAACAACCCTCAAATGGATATTGGGGCAAAGGCATCCCTGAACCTTCATTCTTGAATACTCTAAAATTCATTGCAATTGATGGTACAGTATTAGCCTGATAAAGCTCTCTTTTGCCAAATGTTGTTTCATATGAAAAGAAATATTTCTGTAGCTGTAGAATAGCTACTGTATATCTTTTTGTGCACCAAAATACAACAACAATTATCCAAGTTTCTTATCCTGTTTCTTATAAAATTGTTTATTTTAACAACTGCTGTGAAGTTATTTTAATGATGGAATTAATTTGAAATTTATTTGTGTTTATCTTTGTGTGTATGCCTGCCAAGGAGAGATTGAGAATTATGTGAAATTGAAAAAGTGTAGCAGGAAAATTTAGACAGGAAGAACTGATTTCAGCCAGGGGATACATGATTTGAAGATGGATCATGGATGGGGGTCTGCCACCTGGTTTTCAGAAAGCTATCCACTCCTAATTGACAAATTTTTGCCTGCATACCTACTTTTATGATGAATTTTGGCAGAAACATACTCTCCAAACTACTTTTTGCCAATTTCAACCAAGGCAAGCCCACCCATGTGTAAGGAAAATCTGCTGAAAAGGGACCATTGTTAGAGAAATCTGGATCCATATGGGTGGCACATACCTGTACCCTGAACATGGTGTATCCCCCCTCCCCCAGGGGGAATGGGTGTTTATAATGGGTGTTTATAAGGATAAGCTTGCCAGAAACTTGAATCAGAGCTCAAACAAAATTTTGAGAAATATCTGGTTGATTTCACATTTAATTATCTCAAGGGGCAGAGGTATATTTTCATATGGTTAATCTTGTTTATTTCGAATCACACAGTACTTCCATACTTTCTATCATTGCAAATCAGCACCCCTTCACATTCCTCTTCATGGAAAAGTTTGTATTTGTTTCTCTTCCACAGCCCACACTGTATCATCAAATCAATCATCAAAGGATAACAAAAATGCTTCAAGATAATTGTTCGGTAATCTCGATCATTCATTTACAAAATAAGACAACAGTCGTAACTAAGTTTATATTTTCTCTTGTCACGAAAGGTCAACAAATCTGCTGTATTTTTCAGTTTTCCCGCCTTGCCAGTATCACGTGAACAAGTAGCCTCGTATCTAATCAACGATTACGCAATGCTGCGCGCGCATAAAAAACATTTCTGCACCTTGCTTATCCAACTTCCTAAAAAGCGCGGGCTGTTCTGTCGAATCAGGAGCCTTGAAACCCTGGCAGCCTATCAGGAACGAGCAAGTTAGCAGAATTTGTCTGCTTTTATCCACTCTCCGAGCTGTGTTATCAATTTGGCGGGATAACAGGGAAAAAACTTTAGAAGCGTGCTTCGTGAAAACTTTATACAGTAATAACTCAAACTGAGATGACTAGGCAGTGCCTTGCTAATTTAATGGCACTACTTTTCGTGTTGTGGCTGAAGATGAACGTTAACGTCCAATGGCCATTTCTCACCACCGATCTTTCAAGTGCCCTGGATCCTTTTGGTAATGTCCCTGAGATATTGACTAGTCCAAAGCAAAGAGCTCAGCTTTCTGCCTTGTTTGGGAATCAGAAATCGGAGGTATGTTGTAGGACCTTTCTCTTAATATTGCTATGTAAGACCAAGACATTATCATTAGTTATGCAGTTACTGTATGGTCTACAGAGGTGTGCAAGGAAGCTAAGCATGAATGAATGGTTTTTGTTATCACTGAGCCAAAGACTACGACTTCAGAATTTTGTTGGGGATACGAATCCTCAAAGTTCAAAGCAACGGTTATCCCCCAAAAAGGAAACCTGTGATCATGCGCAGAGGGCATGTTTGGTTTTGTGGTAAAAATGTGGGCGGATAATCCGGCCACAATCCAAACAAGAATTAGCAAGCAAACAAAGAAATTCTCGCGCATGGTAATAGGTTTCCCAGTGTGTTGATCTGCTTTGAACTTTACCAGCATAACAAAAGGTTCAGACAAAAGGGGCAGTCCTCGGTATCCTCAACAAAATTGTTGTACATATCGAAGGCCTTTGCTAGACAGGGTTACCTGAGTGCATTGTTTCCCAGTGCTCTTTGACTTGATGATGTTGCTTTGGTCAACAGAGGCTCATAACATTTAAATATAGGTTTCGTTGATTAAAGCATGGGTGGTTAGACGCCGCAGTTGTATTACTTCGGAGGAAACATTACTGAAACATGTCTAAGTACCCATGGAAAAGATAATCCTCTTAATAACTATAAAGGAATCCCGGTCCCTTGCTGTGTTAAGTTCAAGAGACATGGGCAATGTTAACAGTGTGATGATGTGTTAAAACCAAAGTTAATCCCTTGCTATCATGCAACAAATGAACACAGTATACTGTTATCTGATTGGCCTACACACTAAGTTCCTGTCTGTGTGTACTGTCTGCCAAACTTGTGGACAACATTTGTCTGAGTGCGAATTGCTGGTAGCAAGTGCGCATTATCTGTGCACTTTGTTATAAGATATTCTGAAACAATGCAAATGCAGGTAGGGATTGCCTCTAAAACAACCCAAAAATATATTCTTTGACTCTATTTTATGCCAAAAAATATCATAGGCATCATTTCAGTTTACTTGAACCCCAAAAATATCACTTTTTGGAATATTCTGACCCAAAAATATCAGACTTATCTCCTAGTATGTGCATGTGCTGAGTGCCCCCCCCCCTGGGTTACAGTACTTCTTCTGATTAAGTACAGACATTGAATTCAAGCAAAGTTATCTGCGGGCATCTAATATCATGCCATAATTTGTTGGATGATATTTGATGAATTATAATGATATGAACATTTTAGGAACTTGTCTCAGAGTCAAACAAGTCTGAAAGCAAAATTCAATAAGATAAAACCTTTTTCTCCTGCAAACGCAAAACATTGTGTCGAATCATGTACCTTGTACTTATAATACAACTAATGTAGAAGGAAAAATTAATCTCTTTGTGCTAGTTGCTACCATCCACTGGTTTCATATGCATCATATTTTGAATTTGCTCTGCCTCCAATGTTCTTCGTTTTATTTGCCTGTACTTTGTACAAATTTTGTTAGCCAAATATAGGCAGAGATATCAAGAATATACCATTTAGTAGTGCCATACACCAAATTTCAAATTTTTGAGACCTGTCCCCCATCTGCAAAATAGACAATGAATCTCTTGTTTCATTACAAGATATCACTAGACCCCTTCTCTGCCCCCTTTTCCACTCATGTGGACATCATAAATGTATGGTACCATAGATCCGCTGAAACAACCCAAGGCCACTTCGTGGTCACACCTTTCAAATTATGTTATGAACTGAAATTAAACTGAAATAAACTGACTGAACTGAACTGGAACTGATGAAATTTCATTTTTCAAATGTGTCCAAAGCATAACATTGGCTTCTCTTACTTAGGTTCTTGAGGAGTGTTGCATACAGGCAATTTACAAGACTTGTACATGGGCAAATTGGAAACAGAAGAATCCCTCTGCCAGCATGTGCCTATGCTTCAATAAGGAGAAAATTTGATAATAAGAATGGAGAAGAGTTCACTGGCTACAGGGACCAAGAAGAAACTGATTAGCTTTTATGTACTCCACGAATGCTACCAATGCTATGTAATTTATTCATTATTTTGACCTTTGAATGGGCAGTTATGTCCTTTCCGAAGCACATTGCACTTTCTGCACATCTGAGGAGCTCTAGGCTTTGTAGATCCAGTTCGACTTGGAGCCTGTCCATGAGTTGAGCCAACTGTCGGATTGTGGGCTGTAAAAATAAGATTACATTTTGAGGTTTGTTTGTTTGAAATTGTTTAGAATACAAGCCATTGCCTTTTCAAAACAAAGCCACACAATTAAATATCAAACAGTTACATAACAGTAAATCATCCTACAGTACAGGCTTTGCATGTACATTGCCATAGTTTTCCTGCCTAAGGATTCTTGAAAATTCTTGCTTGCGAATGTTTTTAGTTTCTTCGGAATTCTTGTTTGAAAAAATGTGCTTTCATTATCATAATGCGAGCAACTTTCTAAAACTGTTAAAAATTCTTCAAGGTCTGTACTGTAAATGCATGCATACAGCTTTGCCATTGCTTTGTAGTTTGGCATCTGAAATAGAACCACCAGTCTGTAAATTCATGATTAGAATGGAAGTATATTTCATAACGTTTCCTGAGAATGGAAGTAAGGTTTTATCTAACCTTTGCAACTACTTGAATCAACTGGATAGGAGGTGCTGTCAAAGTCCCTTTAGCAGAAAAGTAAACCCCAGCACATGAAAAGCTTCAGATTTACCTGTACCGGTTGCAGGGACATCTATTGTTTTCATTATTTTTCTTGCCTCATGCTTTTGTATCGCTCTTTCTTTTGCCATTCTTTCCAACATCCTGTTCATTGGGGCTGGTGTCAAACCTTTCAATGTTTCTGCTGCATTTTTGAATATATCATCAGCACTTTCTTCAAGCACCTTGAACATTTCCCCAATGTAGGCTGCAAGAGGATGTCACAAAAGAGTTTAAAGTCAGAGCACATCTTGAGCAATGTTAATGGTACTGAATAAAGCACAATATTATATATTATAAATACACTGTGCCATGACCATTACCCCAGCTAGGATCTGAATTAACCAGAATTTTATAGCATAAGTCAGAAAACACATACCATCAATGGTGGATACTGGGGTGCAACACCCCCTGCCCCTAGATGTTGGGGAAAGCAGTTAAACAATAATTTTTAAATTTTTCTTTGGAAACAACAAGAGAAAGAATGCCTATCTTTGGCCTCCCCAAATTTATGTCTGCCATTGTGTCCAATATTACATTTTATTGGACCAATTCACATTTCTCCCTACCATAGTTCTGTTTGATTCGCACTGTGCGAATTTTCGCTTCACCATTTAAAAACTTGGGCCAAGTAACTTTAAGTTTCAGTGCTCCATCAGTTTCTCTGCAGTCCTCTTCTCGGTCAAGATTGAAGTTGAAATGAGTTGCAGCAAGGATGTGCCTTGAAAGGAAAAAGCTTAAATCACCACATGCTTGACCTGTAGAACTAAATGGCTGTGCCAAAAAACTTCTTTGACAGGCTGATAAATCATACACTGGATCAATTTTGGGGACTCACACCCTAAACCATTGCAAAAAGCTTGAATTGGATTGTAGCATGAGATTTGCCATGAATGGACAAAGAGAAAACTTTTTGGCACACCCATTGATATTATTTTGTTATATGCAGCTGAACTACAAGGATTGGCTATGCTATCACTCTGAATCAGGCACACAGAAGAGTGTAGTGATTATATGTTTGCTGTTATTGATTTGTTACAAAAATATCCATTTAGTTTTGTTGTATTAATGCACTCCTACTTCTCAACAAACATAAATTTCACTGTATACTTTATTACAAGCTTACCTGCAGATCATACCAGTGTGAGAGAAGGCAATCATTTTTGGCGCAAACTGATTCAGAACTGAATGAAGTCCCTCCAGGCAACTTGTCTGGTCAATTGGAGACACCTGCTTGATGGCATTTACCAATCTGGTGTTTGTCAGGGCTTTGTGGATTTTTTCATATGGAGGGGAATCTAAAAGAAAACAATTGCTATCTAAAGCTATCTGCCACAAAACCTCATGACTGATATTATGTCATCCCCAATTTCAAGTACCACAAGTAAACAGAGGCAAAGAAAGACAAGAAAGTGAAGTCTAACATTTTGGGTAGGGTAAAAGGTATACCCAGACATTTTATCACATTTTCCAATTAAACTTTTAGCCAAGTTGTTCAAAGTGGGGGTGTATTTACCCCTTTCTGTCCTCCTCACTTCTCCACTGCAAAAAACCAATTACAAATAATGAATAAGGCAGTGGAAGGTTACTGTAATGTGTTACCTTCAATCAAGTATTTCCTTTCTCCTGATATAATCCCATGAGCACATTTATTAAACAATGGATTATCCAAGTTTTCATGTTTGTCCAAAATGTGGCTCAAGAATACATTAAACTTGGCTAATATCAGATCACCATCACCACTGCTAGTTGTTGTTGCACTCCAGTGCAATTGGTTTGTGCATGACTTGATCCAATCATTCAAAATTTCACAATCTTTCTCCTTTGCAATTTTTAACATCAGTTTCCTCAATGCTGGAAAGGAAGGTTGGACCATATCAGATTTTCCTAAATTTTCTTGAATATAGAAAAAAAGTCCTGCTTCAATTTCCTTTTTTTGAAGAAATATTTACGAGAAGCTTACTGAATTTCATACAGCAATTTCAAAGATAGTTTTGTAAAAGTTAACTTGCAAAAAGGGGGATCCAGAGGAAACTTGACAATTTGGATGGTATACTGTAGGAGCCTTGTGCTGAAGACAGAAGCTCATACATACTGCACATGTCTAAACACATGTAACCACAAGCAATATTTAAATCCTCCAATAATTCAAGCACTATATACATCTAGTACACAATTTGCAATTGTTAAAAAAATGCAACTTGCTCTTTTTCAAGTGCCAAAGGTCAAAGTAATGCTTAATATTTTTGTAATCATCTCTCATGGACTTTGCAATTGAGCCATGTCTATCCGAAATAAATGTAGAAATGTTCAATCCAGATCTATTGAGGTATTCCATGGCCTTTTGAAAGCCCAATAACTCCATCCCTGTACTGCTTCCAGCTTCGTTTCTCTGCAATAATAATAACAATAACTATATATTTAAGACAATTCAGCTTAACTGACTGAGAAAGAGGAAATTTGCAAATGGTTTTGATGAATTGCATAAAAGTAGGGGTGACGCTCTTTCTAGATTTGAAGCCGGACTTTAGGAGAGAATTCCAAAATTTTGAATTAGCAAATACTGATTTTTTCTGACACACCTGGTGTAAATGATTGTTTGATAGTACCATAATGGTACCTTATGATCAAGTGGGTTCCCTTACCACATGGAAGCATGGAAGAGTCATGTAGACATAATTACCTGTATCATTTCAAAGTGAAGAACTCCAGGATGTGTATTGCAAAAGATGCTGTAAGCCCCATATTTGGCACTATGGCCCATACTGTCATGGCGACCATCCCCAGAGATTACAATTGCTGAGTGGCTACCAATAATCTGATCAAAGAGTTTCTTCTGATATCTTTGCCAAAACAGATAAATTGTTGGAAATAGTTTTGTCTGTGAAAACAAAATCAGGAAAAATTAAGAACCTCCCATTTATGAATAGAGCACATGGTAGCGAGGAATCTTTACCAAGATGCATTGCGTTCTAATGAAAATTCTTTAATGATTCTACAGGCATTCGATTAAAGAATGCAGTGCATCTTGGTAAAAAATTCCTTGCCACCAACTTTAGCAGAATCGTCTGTAGATTGGCACTACACTTTTCATAGCTTTTCACATTGATTTTCTTTCTATTTTGTGAGTGCTTGATGCCCACAAGTATTTTCCTGGTTTCTTATATGTACTGTACTTACCCCATCTCTTTCCATTCACAACTTTTGTGGATGTATGTACGCCTGCCATACTGTACCACTGGTATTCCTCACAGAAATAATCAGAAATTTATAGACGCTAATTTGTTTCCCATATCCCTGTTAGAGTTTTGGTGTACTGGATGGCCCAGAATCCATAGAATCCAACACTGAACAAGGGAAGCAAGGACTGAACAGTTCTTTTACCATCTTATAAGCTTTATGTTAGTTAGCAGGTCCCCCGTGGGGGAGGTACATAACATGTTCAGGGTACGGGTATGTGGCGCCCATATGGGTGGGTTTTTGGGCCCAAAATTCTCTAAACAAGGGTCCTTTTTTAGCAGATTTTCTATAAACATAGGTGGGGCTTCGCTGAAATTCGGAAAAAATGCTCAAAATGGGCAGTTCTCTGCCAAAATTCATCATTAAAGTGGGTATCAAAATCAAGTTCAGTAATTAGAAGAGGGTAGCTTCCTGAAAACCGGGCGGCAGACCCCCATCCATCCGCAAGCTTAGTACCCCCCAGCAGGTCCTGAAAATGTTGGTGTCTGCAGCCAGTAATTTGATTGCATCTTATGCACAGTTCTTACCCTTTGTATTGTGAAGAAAGTAGTGAAGGACACACAACCAAGACCCATGTGCTTGAATATGGTGATGACCTTGCTGATAGATCCACCTGCAAATAATGTGGCCATTGACAAAAGCAAGTTTCCAGCAGGCATCTTTGAATCTTTCCAGTAAGGCTGGCTGCACCATCTGTGTTGGTAACCACATGACATGTTGCAGCAAGTAGCTTTTACCTCCACCATTGTTCCTTTCTGCCTGGTTACAACAAGTGGGTTGTCTGATTTGCAAACAAAGCAAAATTTAAACAGCAGTAAAAGCTGAGACAAGAAAACAATATGCTTTGGCTCATTTCTTACATCTCCTCTTTCAAATGTCAGGTTGCAGCTGCAAGAGAGCGAGAAATTTTTGAAAAATTAACCTTTTTAATAGAAGATTGCACTAAAGATGGCAGTGAGGAATTTTTTACCAAGATGCACTGCGTTCTTTGATCAAATTCCTATAGAATTGTGAAAGAATCTTTATTAGAACGCAATGCATCTTCTGGTAAAATATTCCTCACTGCCATCTGTAGCACAATCGTCTATTCAAATCTTACAAGTTTCATCTAAATTTCCAGCTTCCTCTACTGTACTGTAATTTATTTACATCCAGATACTGTATGTACAGTATAAAGTGAATTGATGAATCTCACTGAACCTATGCTGCTAGCAATTGATATTTCCAAAAATGGTGCATAACTGAAAGTAATCTGTGCTGCCCTTTCCATGCATAACATATTGGGCTCTTGTGAGCTTATGGGGATTTCAACTTTACATGCTTACAATAACTTTAAATACTTTTCTGTCTCCTGTTCTGAGTCCATATCGCTATCTGAATCCATTTCCATGTCCCGGTCTGGTTCATACAATTCTTGCTCTTCATCAGCTGACTCAAGTTCCTCATCAAGTTGAAATACCTCTTCAGTTTCATCGGTTTCATCAGCTGAATCAGATGGTTCTTCCTCAAAGTGGGTACATGGGTTTAATTTTCTTTTTTTCCCTTGAAAATAAAACACTAATCATTTACCTGTATTTGATAACAGCAGGGAGATCCAGCCACATTATGGCCAAACCCTATTGAACACAAGGATCATGATAATAAATTAATTCTGAAACCATCTGTTGACACAATACAATCTCAAAATAAATACTTGTAGCTGGTGGCTGGTAAAACTGTTAGATCCATGATACCATTACCAACAATCTTGGCAAGAGTAATGAAAAACTGCAACCTTGGTTGCATAGATCTGAAAAAGATTGGTCTATTACTGTAGGCGACCAAATTTCTTCTTTTCTGTCTATTGTTGAAACCCTATTGAATATTTCCATTATACAAGTGGCATTACCTCCACACATATGTACTGTATAACAATTTATTAAACCTGCATGCAGATTCAACTGGTTTTGAAAAGAGGGAAACAAGTACAAGTGGGCAGCTATACTTACTGAATATGAACTTCCTTGCTGTGTTTCTTTGAATATTTAGTCTGGCTCGCAATGTTATGACTTTGTTTTTTAGTCTGCGGTTGTCTTCTTTTAGATATTCACACCCAGTGCAATGCTCTGTCGTTTGACAGCATGAATCTTTGAACTGTGGGAAAATGTGAATTACAAACTAAAAACCTAGATTGTTTAGGTGATACCATGAACTGCAACAGAGTTCATATGATGATGAATAGAAGCTGCAGAGTTTGTTTGGTCTGAAAGGACAACAAAGTGCATAAATTATTATAAATTCTTAGCTTTGTTGGTAAGAAACATATGTTTTGTGGTTTACTATCGTTGAAATTTATTTTTATGCAGGAAATGTGTAGTAAAAATTATATTCACAAAATTTTCAATTCTGACACTGCCCCTCTAGTCTGGCTGATGTAAGAAACCAAATGATCAACAAGTTTTGCTCATCTTACATCACCCTTGATTTACACTGTTACTCCAGATAAACAAAGATAAACTTACCAGCTCTTCATCATGTTCAAAACCTTCAACAATATCACCGGCACTGGAACTGGCTGCAAGTAATAAATTTTGGTCCAAGACTGCAGGATCGTAAACCGTTGTCTCACTTTCAGAAGGGATGTGTTCTGCTTCATCACCTGCTGCAGTGGCATTTCCTCCAGATTGACGTGAGTTTTCAAACGCATCCCGTACAAGCTAGAAATTAGGGTTAAAATTTTTTTAGATTTACAAAATTCTAAATGGAGTTCTACAATGGAAAAAATAGAAAGGAAAGGGTATATGATGGAATAACGATCAAATAGACTTGCACTACTAACCTGTCGGTTTCGCCTTCTCCTCTGTGCTGACGATAGGCCACTGCAGGCATCGGGACGATCATCATTGGAATTCGTTGGCGTGGCATGAACAGTAGGTACAGGTACGACCCCAATTTCATCACGAATAAGCCGTGGAATGACTGCTTGTCCCTGACCTTCAATGTTATGAAAACGTCGCATGAAATCTTCAGGCTTGAAGTGAGCTGAGCACAACCTTGATGTAGCTGTTGGCTCCCACCTCGCACGCTTCGCCTTAACGAATTCTACCCACTGACGCCTTCTCCTCCTTGCAGTTGGACGTTCATCGCCGTAAAATGGAAAAGCATGGAGCACTATTCCTTGTTCGACATTCGGGAAGTTACTGCAATGTCCAGCAACGCATCTGTTTGGCATTTTCACAAAACTGTGCTTTGCTACGCGCACTTCACCGGGCCTACTATCACTAAAATTACAGCAGATTATACGGTGCCCTAAATAAATTTTCGTAACTTCGTGGACGTCACAGCTACATTAGTGCCAGACTCCTTTTCATTAAAAAATCCGCGTTCGTTGCACAGAATCTTCCTTGTTTTTCAAACTTCACTGCGCGATAAAATTTGACAGGGTTGACGGATTTCAAATTCGTTTTCACTTTTCAATAGTAATTTGTGTCTATTTTTCGAAATGCGTGAAAAAAGTTTTGCCCGCAGGTGCACTTTAAGAAATAATTAGTGTATTATTATCAAAATTTGATTAATTAACAATTATTCAAGATAAATTTCATATGGTTGTTATTACTAAAAACATATTTAAAATGCCAATAAAGCATCAACTAATTTGTTTAGGCATCAACAATGACTTTGATTGACAGCTGTGATAACAATAGAATTCCAAAAATGGAATTTTTGACAGTTTTCATTAAGAACACTCAATATGTATCATATTTATAACTTTAAAGTTATTCATTGACTATTTTTGGTTGAAAATATTACGTTTTTAGGAGGAGAGCCAAAATCAACAAATTTCCATTGTTTTTGCGTTGCCTAGCAACGGATCATGTGACCAATTAGCATATAATGTTATTTTTAGAATCATAATTGCTTGGTAATCATGTGTACCAAGTTGCGTTGCCATAGGCACTACGGTTGCTTAGAAAATCTGGGGGGGGCCTTTTTAGCCCCCCCATGAGAAAATGGTACTTGATTTACCCATGTAGAATAATGTTAAGCATTATGATAATAGTAACATATCCAAATTTCAGCTCAGTACCATTCTTCATTCTGGAAATATCTTATTTCAAAGTTTTGACATTTTTAGGCCTAATTTGTCATTGGCCGCTATTTTGAATTTACACTTTCAGTGAAATTAGCTATCTTTTGATCACCTTTTCAGAATTTTAGAATCCAAATGTAGTTTTTAGATGAATTTGTGGTGGTGAGCCCAAAAATAACCTCAAAATTATGATACCACCAACAGAAATCCTCATAAATGCACTATTAAGTTTGATTTAACAATGTTCCTTTGTTCATACTTAACTAATTTTTGCAATGTTGCTTGACTTTGACAAAACTGATATTTTGCAGGCAAAAAGTAGTCACATGCACCTACTTTCATGGGAAAAATCTTTTCAGACAAACCTACCATCAAAGAGTTATCCATGTTCAATCATTTGCCTTATGTTTGTATCAGTAGTGAACCACCTTAACAAATCGTTTTTTGTGTTTTAAGGTGGCTCACTACTGAAATTTTCAAAATCATGAAACAGCGATAAGGTCATTTTTTTTCATTTTATCATTCTTTAAAGTTGGTTATTTACAATAGTTATCAGCATAATATATACATCAACTAATTTAAACCAACTACAACTAAAAATAGTTACATAATATAAAGTATAATACAATATCCTATTTACAACATAGTTTACAGCTGCAGTTTGCCCCCTTCCATGTTTTTATTTTCCTTTTGAAAGCTGCCACTTTTTCACATGTTTTAATATCGTCACTTAGTGCATTCCAAAGGATGCTGCCTCTGAAGGTTACAGAGTGTAGTCCAAAAGTGTGTGTTTTTATTTGAGGCAATTTTACCAAATTTTTGATCCTAAGGTTGTATTCCACTTGCTTAGTACTGAAAAAATCCCAAAGGTATGATGGATTCAACGAATTCAGAGTTTTGAATACTTCTAACATCAGTTACGGTACCAACAATCCCCGAGGCATCGAGGCATTTTCGCCATAATTCGATTACTCTAAGTAGTGCATCTTGCGTACTATAACCTTTTCTGAATGCAGATGGTTTCTGAATGAAACTTGCAAGGTGGTTTACTACCAAGTAAAAATAAGTTAAAACGCACAAAAAGCGATTGGTTAAGGTGGTTCAATACTGATAAAACTTTCACATTAATACACAGTTTAGGTGTCCCGTGTCGCTCATGGTTTGCAAACAATGGGTAAAAGAGTTGCACACCTGCTACGGTTCCTGCAACTTGCATTACACTTCTGTAACTTTCTTTCTAAATGCAACATTATGGTGCCAACATGCTACCAAATACTTTACAAACGTAGATGTTGTTGTTGCGCATAATACAAATATAAGGACAAACAATTGAACATGGATAACTCTTTGATGGTAGGTTTGTCTGAAAAGATTTTTCCCATGAAAGTAGGTGCATATGGCTACTGTTTGCCTGCAAAATATCAGTTTTGTCAAAGTCAAGCAACATTGCAAAAGATAGTCAAGTATGAACAAAGGAACATTGTTAAATCAAACTTAATAGTGCATTTATGAGGATTTCTGTTGGCTGTATCATAGTTTTGAGGTTATTTCTGGGCTCTCCACCCCAAATTTATGTAAAACCACATTTGGAGGATAAAATTCTGAAAAGGTGATCAAAAGATAGCTAATTTCACTAAAAGTGTAAATTCAGAATGGCGGCCAATGACAAATTAGGCCTAAAAATGTCAAAACTTTGAAATAAGATATTTCCAGAATGAAGAATGGTACTGAGCTGAAATTTGGATATTTTACTATTATCATCATGCCTAAATGAATAAACCTAAAATCAGCGAAATCTAAGAGTACATGGTTAACAGGCTGTCCCTCATTGACGTGGATTTACCCTAAGAAACTTTTTAAATGCTTTTTGATGAAATAAGTAGGGTGCCGAGGCTCCGGCCAATGGCTGGAGCTTGGCCAGAGCTTGGCCGGAGCCACAGGCCGGAGCCTTGGCCCTTTTTGTATTTTTTTCGCCAGCTCCGGCCTGCTCCGGCCAGCTCCGGCCATTCAATAGAGAAATGTGAAACTGTAAGATATCTGTTTAATAACTGCTAGAACAAAATTTGGTGTTGATATCTGGTGTGGTTTATCATTAACAGTCTTTAGTCCCACATAGACCTTCGTTTCCCACCATTAACATTGATTTGGGCCAATACCCTTTTTACATTTGTTTTCAACTGCTCCGGCCAGGTTCCGGCCAAGCTCCAGCCATTGGCCGGAGCCTCAGCATTCTCCTATGAAATATAGTTTTGTTGGGCCGAATCATGAGTGTAAGAGAGGATATATGAGGTGTCAATAGTACACATATTTATCATCTTCCTCTCAATTTCTTTATATATTTTTAAAGAAATTTTCTTTGATCTTGTGTTTAAAATGTGTTGATATTTTTGGTAGTTTTTAAGTCAGATGCTAGACTGTTCCACATTTTTGGCCCTAGGTTAAAGATAGACATTTTCGGCCAGTGTTAAATTTTACAAAATGGCATGTTTGGTCTAAACTTAGACCCTCGTGTTATTCGACTCTAGTCGACTGGATGGAATATTTTGTTAGCATAAGCTGGAGCAGTTCCTTTGAAAAATTTCATTACATTTACACAGATATTATGATCTACTCTGTGCTTTGTGGGGAGCTAGTTTATTGCTTTGAATTATGTAGCCCCAACATTTGCTGTTTTGTTTTTTAAATTCAGATAAAAAAAGATGCATTTTTTTGTGCTGATTTGTTTTGCCCCTTCTCAGCCCCGTTCAATAACCGCAAACACATTTGGATATTGAACAGGCTAGAACCATCAAATGGAGGGTAAATTTTTTTTATATTTTCTAGAAATTTGAACAGCAACCTAGAGGGGTGTCACCCTTTTTGATGGTAAACATGTTAATGATCTTTGACCATACGTAATGAATGTTGCGGTTTTGCTGACAAGGGTTGTGCGTAGTGCTGTACCTAGGCAGCACAGGAGTGTATTGATGCTCTGGCCAGTGGCCAGGGCCAATTAAACAATATGTCAGTGCTCTGGCTGTTGGGAGCTAATTTGTGGCCAGAGCTGAAACTTCACCCACAAAATGCCGGGCGTCTCAGAAAAAAGTACTGAAGTCTCGAGGCCTAACAACAACTGGGTATCATCGTGCTCATCCCACATATCCTCTTCCCTTTCTCCGGACCCAAAAACCAAAGTGTAGAACTTTCCAGCTGATTGAATTCGCTAGTTTCTTGCAGGAGAACGCAAATCTGAATCCAAATCATTAGCCATTTTGAATTTGTTTGATCTCGAGAAAACCTGATCATGTGAAAGTGGCGATCACCACAAGAGTTCTCAATTTTCATTGGCTAAGACATCAGATTTATTTTTAGTTTGCCCAGTCCCCTGCATATGCAGAGCTGAGTTGGCTATTTGTCTCCGTCAATTAACTATAAGAATTACATTTAAGAACAGCAGATCTTCTTTTAGTGAGCTGTTACAAGAGGACTGTGCAGTTACTATTCATACAAATAACTTAACAAATACTTATGACCAAGATGTACAAAACTAGGAATGACCTATATCCTTCATCTATGCAGGAAATGTTCTGTGAAAATACAATTCACTACAATTTGCGCAACAAAAATGAATTTATTCAACCAAGGATGAGATCAGTCAACAACGGGACACAAAGTGTCCCATTTAAAATTCCACAGCTGTGGCAAACGCTACCACCAATGATACGGGATTCAAGATCCCTTTTTCAGTTTAAAACAAAGATAAAAAATTGGTAAGGAGAAAATTGTTCTTGCCAATTATGCTGCATTTTTATTCCGAATTTGGGCTTCCTATGATCACATTTCTATTCCAAACTTGTTTTTTCTGACAAATATTTTTTTATATCCATTTTATATTGTAAAGATGAACACAAGAAAAAGACGACTTGGAGTTCTTCATTCTTTTCTTTTAATCTCCTCTGCTATTCTTGACGCGTTTCAACTATATGGTCATCGTCAGAAGAATGAGTATTTGTATAATGGTATGCCCTTTTTATACCCTTTTTGCAGTCACATGATTTAGAAGGGGTCACATGGTGCCAAAATGGGGTCACGTGATGCCGAATATGGCGTCATATGATTCCTTAATTGAATTTTAATGTTACGTTTTATGTGTAGAAATGATAGGCCACAGGGAATCAAAATATTGCATTGAAAAGCGAACGGAAAAAATGGCCAATCCGTTGATGTTTTAGGAAGATTGTTTTGCTAATATTTGTCGGGGTGGTTAAATTTGTTGTTCAAACCTTTTGGTGTAAGAATCTGCAGCCGCTTAACCTAATTATCTTCATGGGTTTCAAGTAATTTTTTCATAACATCAACATCTTCTTTCTCAATTCGTTCGATTATTGTGAACCTTGGGTCTCTCGCAAAGATGTGATGTTGTTCTTTAAAGTGTTTTTCTACGGGAAGGAGCTTGTCGTATTGTGTTGATTTAATTCTTGAGCGATAGTTTATTTAGTCTGTAATTGAAGGCCCATTCAGATTTCCCAAGATACTGTTTGTTACAGTGAACGCATTCAAGGAGGTATATATTCATGCTCCTGCAGTTTGATTTATGAAATATTTTCTATGTGTTTTGGGTTGTTACACTTGTAAAAGAGTTAGTCTTGATAACGTGATTGCAGCAAAGGCTTTTTTGGTGTTACAGGGTGAGCAATATTTGGCTATTTGATTTTTGCTTTCCACCTTTGGATTTTGCTGTTGGTGATGGTGTTGCTACCGATTCTTACATCGACGGAACGCGATAATTGGAGGTTCCGGGAAAAGTGCCAGTATTTTTGGTTTGATATTTAAGATATCCCATCTTTCTCTTAAGATCTTACCAATTTGAGGGAGTCACTAAGGGGATTCTTTTTGTTTTTTCCTTTTGGAGTTTTTTGTAGCGTAATTTCTCTTGGAGTTGTGATTTCTAGCTTTGTTAATCTGTTCGTGGAGTATTTCCGTGTGAGATCCACGCCGTTTAACATTATTTTTCATTTGCTTGCAATGGCTTTTTAGTTCACATTCCTTTGTACAAATTCTTCTGAATCTAAGTGCTTGCGAATAAGGTAGACTATTCTTTTGGTGTTTAGGGTGAGCTGACTTGTAGTGAAGATTTTTTTTTTTTTTACATTCCAATAAAAGCTTACAATACATATTACCAATACACACTACTTACAAAATACTCTACCCTACTACTTAAACAATGCCATTTGGAGCGAAAACACGTCTACCGCATGGCAACATAAAACAGAAAATACGAACATCACACTAAACATGACTACTGGAAACAAAAATAGCACATAAAGCTACACGTGACTACTACTACAGCTACTACTACTTACAAAAAAAGAAGGAACATTACCTTAAAATGGGGACGTGGTGGTTGTGTGACTTACGGCTGAGTTTTAAATTCCTAATCAAACCGACCAGTTTGATGGATAAAGCGGAGAGTTAGCAAAAGTATATCTTTATTGACAACATCAGGAAAATCTTTATCACCATACAATAAAATCTGCATTAGAAAATCGTTTGGAAGATTGGTATGTCCAAGTGGTCGTAATAAAGCAGAAACTCCAGCGAGAAGATCTCTACGTGGTACTTCAAATGAAGGGCAAAGCAACAAGAAGTGTTCCGTATCCTCAATGCCATCGTTTGTGGGACACATTGGGTTAATAGTATCTTTGAAATTGTGTTTGAATTTGTGAAAATTCAATTTACTGAGACCAACTCTTAGTTGGGTAAGATTCGATAGTCCTTTTGGGTCATGTATTCGAATGACAGATTTAGGGAGGGGACGAATCTTGGATAGCAGCTTTGTCTTAAAAGCAGCAATAGATGGTGCAAGTCTAATTTCTGGATCAAGCTTATTCCATTCAGATAAGCAATGAGGATAGAAGCTAGATTGAAATTTTTCTGTCCTTGCCCTTATTCGCCCGATGGCATCCTGCTTGCGAAGAGAGTATCGCGACTGCCGCAGTGGTGGTATTGGATCCATAGTATATTCAGGAGTTAAATTATTTATGAACTTGTAAAATAGAATAAGGCGTCTGCTCCACCTACGGGAGCTCAACGACTCCCAGCCAAGCTCTGCATACAGCTTCTCTCTCGACGTACCCTTCCATGCTCCTGATACAGCTAGGGCAGCAGAATACTGAACGGACTCTAACTTTTCCATGAGACTTGGCAACGTTATATTACCACTAAATTCACATACTTTAGCAGGAAGATGGCAAATAACGTCTCCGTAGTCCAGGTGGGGTCGAACATAGAGCTTATATATTTCGTTCAGCGTATGTCGGGGGAGATATTTCGAGGAAAATTGTAGTGAAGATAGTTGTGTGTATCGGTGGGTTTAGTGAAGAGAGTTGTTTGTGGTTGTCTGTTTTCGTCAATGTATATGCGGGTGTCAAGGAAAGGAATTGATGTCTTTGATACTTCATAGTCAAACTTTATCGATGGGTGCTTGGTGTTAAGTCTTTCAGCAAATATCATGAATCTTTCTTCATTGCCTTTAAATATCATTCGAATGTCATCTATATACCTGCCATAATATAGACAGTCATTACCCACTTCAGGATAGATGAAGTTTTCCTCAAATTCACCCATGTATATTACTGCATAGAAAGGTGCTGCGACCGTGCCCATGGCACAGCCTCTTGTTTGAAGATAACTGTTTCCATTGAAGGTAAAGCAGTTAAGCGTGAGCACATGTCTCATAAGTGTCAATAGGACTTCAGTTACTGGTTCTTTGTTGGCTCTTGTATTTAAGGCTTTTTTAAGAGCTGACAAGCCTTCTTCGTGAGATATGTTTGTGTAAAGAGACGTTACATCCGACCATATGAAAGTGATACCCTGTCCCAGAGTAGGAATCCTGAAAATGATACCCTGTTAAGCGGCACGTCCCCGTACGGAAAAATATATGAGTACCTCCTCCGGGGCAACAATATCGTAGATAGGGTTCGACTATACTTCTGTACATGGTTTTTACTGTACTGAGTGGAACGTACCTCTTTGCACATCTCAGCATCCCTATCCCTCGTGAAATCTTCGAAGCAATAATGTTGATATGTTCCTTCCAACTTAATGTTTTGTCGATCTGTACTCCAAGATACTTAGCCTTGTTTATCATCGGCACAACTTCATCACCAATAACAAACTTAGGGCTAATGCCATCAGTGTTTGAAATATTCTGGAGTTTTGCCCTACTACCGATAAGCATGGCTTGAGTTTTCGCAACATAAGAGAGATACAAAGTATGTTTTTCACAGGGTGCAGTATGAAAAATTGGTAACCATGGAGACGAGGCTAAAAATAGAATGTCCAAATTGTTATAATTTTATTGCTCTATGACACAAAGTGAAACTTACAAAATCTCAGAGGCCTGCTGCATACATGGAAAACGGTGTAATCCGCCTCCCCAGGCTAGATAGGGTTAAGGCTATTTTCAAATTTTGTACCAGGAATCATTTGTTTACAAATTTTCCGTTTAAGAAATCCACCTCTGAGGGGACCAGTATGGAAGTATAAGGCCAATTCAACCTTTTAATACTATCCATGCCGCTACATTTAGGGGTGTTTTCATATTTATTTATTTAATTTGTATTAAGATTGCAATTTATCTATTCTTAACTTTAAAAGCACTGCAAATATTCAATTATTTGTGGCTAATGTAAGCATACATTCGCATTCGCAAGGAAACATTCCCAATTGATACAGTTGATTTACCTATCAGTTCTAAAAGTAAAACATAAGATTTTTACTGCAATATGGGCTGGTCTTCTTCAATTCTTAGCTGTGTGTTGATAATAAGTCATGGAAGTACACCATATATTAACACTTTGAAATATGGTTAGTTTTACTGGAAGAGTTGGGGGTTTATTTCAAGGTCAGGTAAGGCTTAGCTTTCAGTATATTGTCGTATTCCCTAAATGATGATATACCATGTAATGCAATTGCAGTGATTGTATTTAACTTCGTCGTAGGTTCAAGCACAGCAGGGATTCTGAGACCTCTGATGATGACTTGATAGCAGATTCTTCTGGTGCAGAAATGGAATGCCTGTAAGTAGTGCAAAATGTCTTGCTCAGACTACCGTGAATCAATGTTCAGAAAATTGATTGTTTGTTGAAGTATTTGAATATGTATTTTTCGAGCCATCGTTCTTATGTACGAAGTAAAACGAGTACGTATAGGAAGGAGGTTGTGTAACGCTCTCACTCGCCCACTCACTCACTAACGAACCAAGAATGCTTTTCTTTGAACTACCAACGAATGCAAAGAATGCCCAAAAGATGCAATTAGTTGCAAATTGCTGAATTGTTTCTGACCTCTACGGCATCGCAGAAGGGCATACCGGAAAAAGAGGACCCAGGACCCACACCAGGCCCAGGACCAGGACCCGGAAGAGGACCCAAGGGAGGACCCGGAAGAGGACCCAAGAGAGGACCCGGAAGAGGACCCTAAAGAGGACCAGGACCCGGACCCGGAAGAGGACCCTAAGGAGGACCAGGACCCGGAAGAGGACCCAAGGGAGGACCTTAGGGAGGGCCTTAGGGAGGACTTTAAGGAGGATCCTAACTAGTAGGCTATTTGAAAGCGTTTGAACTAGAAGAAAGAAGAATTTAAGAACTCGTAAGAAAATCTAAGCTGTAAAAATGCCCTAAATTATTGAAAGTGAATTTTGGAAAAAGATTAATCGATTCATGAGTTGTTAAAGCAGCCTTTCGGCAGAGCAACACATACCAGGCTCTATCTAAATTTTGAGTTTGAGTCAGACAGAGGAGTATGAGTTCCTTTCGAAGGATACAAATTTCTATGAGAAACGAGAATTTATAGAGGTTTCCGGGGATTTCTTGAGAAAACGGATAATAAAAGTTCCAAGCAACGGTTAGGAACTTTCTTTGAAAGCTTACTGGGTGATCTTTTGGCGTGAGCAAATTTATTAGTTTAATTAACTACTTGGCAAAATTTCTAATGACCCAGAAAGTCGTTTTTGATTACAAAGTCCTTTGTAATCTAAGAAGAGGCTTCGATGTCAGTCAGAAAGAAAGTCCGTCACGCTCGTTAAAGCAATTGATTAACGTTTTATCTCTACTAATTGACACTGAAATAAAGAAAGCGCACAGAAAGCGCACACAAGACAGAAGTTTCTCGCGATCCGATAGAAAAATTTGACGTCGGCTTATTTCATTTTAGACAGATTTGACACCATAAGATGGATAAATCACCATGATGTTTACCCTGGCACAACAGCAAATTTAACCAGAATTGCCACGTTCTTGACTTCCTTAGCAGCTTAATTATGTTAAAAACAATCGTTCTAGAACGAAGCATCATTAACCACTTGCTGCTTGTACTCATTATGCAACTGAGTCAACTTTAGAGGATGATGTAACCGGTGGCCTGCACAGAGGCTAGCATTCGCAGCATCACCGAAGGTAGAAGCCCCTCCCACACAGCTATAGAAAGGTGCAGAATCCCAGCAAACAATGGCGCTATTGACTGGGGAAAGGCACGCGATCACACTGAGCCACAACATTTTCATGCATATCATTCTGCACAGAGGTTATCTTCGTGACTGCTTGTCTCAAATTGGATGCCCGCCAATGGCAACAATTGAAGCGTTCTGCAGGGTTCTGCATAAGTAATTTTGCGTTATCGTAAATCTCATATGACATCTAATATGAGACAGATGCACCAATAGTTTCATGCACGATCATTTGGGGTTATGAAGAAATCAATATTCAAATATTCTTATGCTTGCTTAGCTCAGGACGGACTTTGTAATCATCCAAAAGGATCTTATGTTCCAAGAGAGGCGTGTCCTTTTCAAATCACGGAAGAGGAGACATTTGACCTATCACTACTTGTTTAGTTACAATTCTAAACAATTCTAAAGATAGTATATGCGGTAATTAAAATGCCAAATAGCTCAAGTAATAATGATGTGTTTGGCAAAGTTTGTTAAATGCAAACTGCTCAGTAGATATTTTGGGGAAAATAACTAGGATAGTGTCTTCACGACAGACGAGACAATGAGATAACATGACATGTCAGTATGTGCTGGAACTGCCCGCCTGTTCCAACAAAATTGAGCGAAATAAGTTTGCATGTTAATTTTGATGTGTTTTGAGATAAAACTTTGTCGAATTCATGTATTTAACTCGTAAAATTGTATGTTTAAACCACAAAATGCGGTGCAAAAAAGGACTAAAAAGTGGAGGAGCGCATTAGTAGTAAAATTTTTGGGAAAATAAGAAGCTAATCTGAAATAATTAATTAACCAATTTTGGGCTTGTTTATCAGAACCTAGAAGTCCTGTGACTTGATGAGCATGAGGTCATTGCATCGTCATCACGAATCATAAGTTTGAGCTCGTAATAATATTTGTTGAATATTGTTGTGGTCTCACCTCGCGTAATGACTTTTATTTGATTAGAGGGGGCGATTCGTTTCACCCCTCGGACCCTTTGTGTGGAACAGTACAATAACAATATTGAGTTGAATTGCGATTCATTGCGATTGTTATAGTTCGAACCTTTTGTTGTTTGAATAATAGAGCTGTATGACTGCTAGCCCGGATCGGAGCGTGGAGGCGCTCCCTGGTGACTTGTAAATTATGTTGTTTACGTCGGGTTGTTATTAAATTTTGTAACGATGATAGGCCTACGGGTTATTTTT
Organism: Aurelia coerulea; assembly: GCA_039566865.1. Classification (NCBI taxonomy): domain Eukaryota; kingdom Metazoa; phylum Cnidaria; class Scyphozoa; order Semaeostomeae; family Ulmaridae; genus Aurelia; species Aurelia coerulea. The sequence goes on along the minus strand of CM076952.1, from coordinate 9,974,749 downwards.
ATGTGCGAAAAAGGACATCAATGGACAATAATTGTAAGTAGTTTATTTATTTATTTATTCGTTTATTTATTCGTTTTTTCCTCGTTGTTTTCGCAAAGTTACTTAATATGTTTATTTGTATTTCTGTTTTAGCGAAAACCTATACTAACTATACTATGCTATACCTTATGTCTATGCCGATGGTAACATACACTAGCAAAAGGAAGTTATGAGTTATTTCGAGTTGTCCTCATTTCGTCGAATTTATGGAATTTTACATATACTGAGGGAACGTGCCCCCTCAAATATTGTTCCACAGCGAGTGAAAGTAGGGTGTAGTACTACGTCAGTGGAAAACCAGAAAGATACAGTCCTCTTCTAAAATTTCTTGGCTCCTTTTTTGTGTTCAGGCTTTGGGCAGGTGGATAGAGTTTCCATATCGTGGTCACGACCGAGCCAGATTAGATAAAAGATTGAAGAACTCAGCCTGAAGAAATGTCAGAGCTAAAGAAGAAATGGAAGAAGAGGACTGGTCATCGTGCGTTCATCAAGATAAGGTTCAAATCCTTACTGGTTGCCAGAGCATGCGGAAATCATCCAATTTCAGGATTGTCGGCCAATGAAATCACCGCTTTCTAGCCCCTGGAGACAAAATCGGTCGTTTGAGGTAAATTTTCTGGTACCCTCACTAAAACTGAAATGGATGCTAAAATACTTCAGTTATTTGCAATTTTTTTTTAATAAATCAGTTGTGGGGATGTCCGTCCAGAGTTGTTTACATGTTTAGGCACACAGCTTGTTTGGGGCCGGAGCTGCGTTCATTTTCCGGTCGAAGAATATTGACCTTCGTTGAAATATCTATAGAAATCGCTACAAATGAGATATACAGATAAGAATTTCAGCGATTATGCATACTGACCTGAGCAATAACCGAAACTCTTTCACTGCTATAATATCTCAAAATTGGAGGCAATTTCTAACGATTTCTGGTAGAGACATCATTTGGGCCTAAGCTTGTCGTCGCTTAAAACTCATTCCATTGCACTTAAAAAGTTATGGTAAAATTCTTGAGCTAGATAATGCGCTTACCCATGACTCAGACACCAGTTTGACTTCGTTTGCCTTCTTTAATTTGCCAAATTTTTGTAAGAAACAACCAGTTGTGGGCGAATTGCAAAAACTTTCCTCGGTCCATATTTTTCTCTACACAGTCTCTCCGCTTCAAACAACAAACAGTGAACTTTGTGTCATTAAAGTCTTGCATCACAAAACACTCCTATAAAACGATTCCATGCGCCTTAGCGAGGCACTCGTGAATTGTTTTCACGCATTTGGTTAAATCAGTCAATGCAAACAAACAAAAGAGCAAAACCGGGTATCTTATTTAGCGAACCCAAAACAATGTTTTGTTCTTTTTATGTTTTGCATTGATTGAAATAAGAACGAAAAGAACGAAATGCGTGAATACAATTCACGAGTGCTTCGCTAAAGCGCATGGAATCGTTCAAAAGGAATGTTCTGTGATGCAAGACTTTTATGATACAATGTCAAAGTTCACTGTTTGTTGTTTGAAGCGGAGAATCAACCAGTAAGGATTTGAGCCTTATCTTGCGTTCATCACGCAAACTTTGAAAGCAACGAAAGAAGGGAAATAGTGTCTTGCCCTTTCAGCTAAATTCAAAACTGAGTGAACAGCTGGAGTTGGTGCAAGTTTTGGATAGGGAAATACTGGATTTGTTGACTGGGGAAGTTGGAGAAAAGGAAGTTGGAGAGGCCATCTTAGCGAAAGAGATTATTTGTGATATAATAATAATAATAATAATAATAATAATAATAATAATAATAATAATCACTTTATTTACAGTTGGATAAACTAACGTAGTTTATGCCAGAATTCACAAACTAATAAATACCAACTAACTTAAACTAATTTACAGCAATACTATTTACAAATTTTACAATTGCAACCCATCCCAGCCCAATTTTTTATGTTTTCGCCAAAAACAGAGACTGTATTGCTGCTTTTAATCACATAAGGTGTATCGTTCCAAAGTTTGCTACCCATCATTAGATCGAAAACAGTGTGAAAGATGGAGGCGTATGCAGTACAGAATATACCTAGTATTAGAAATGGGCATATCGAAAGGAGAAAAGCAGAATTCAGTCATCTTAAAGGGCTTTGGTTTTCAGATGTATGCAAAGGCAAAGAGCAGTTAGAAGTAGACATTTGATTCGTTTGGATTGTTTATGGTGCTTCCAGGTAGGCGGTACAAGACGGGGGGAGCTCCATGACCCCGTTGCTTTAGAAACTAAGCTAGGCTGGGTGCTTTCAGGGCCTATGAAAGGTGAGAGGAAAGTGAACGAAGTGAATGTTAGTTTTGTAGGCCATTCACCAGTGATTGCTAATTAAGATACTAAGCAAGAAGGAGAGTTTGAAGAACTTGAGAAGAGTGTGAAAAAGTTGTGGGATTATGAGACTGTGGGGATTAGAGAGGAAGAGAATGTGCATGATACCTTGAAAGATAGAATTTCATTCAATGGGATAAGATATACTGTTGAATTACCTTGGAAGGAAGGACATGAAAGATTGTCAAGTAATTATTGGAGCTGTTTATTGGAACTGTTGAAAGCACAAGTACGTAGGTTGCAACAAGAACCAGAACTCCTTGTAGAGTATGATAGAGTGATAAAAGAACAGTTGGAGAAGGGTATTATAGAACCAGTATGTGAGTTAGAAAGTGAGGGAAAACCATATCATCTCCCACATCACCCAGTTATAAGGAAAGATGCTAAGACTACAAAATTAAGGGTAGTGCATGACGCCTCTGCTAAACCAGGGGGTAAAGGTGTTTCATTGAAGTGGGCCCAGCTCTAACACCCATGTTATATGATGTGCTGATACGATTTAGAGAGAAGAGAGTTGCAATGATAGGAGATATAGAGAAGGCGTTTTTGAATGTGGAAGTGGCAGAAAAGGACAGGGATAGTTTTAGGTTTCTTTGGGTAGAAGATTGATGCCAAGGTAGTAAACCCAGTAGAATATACATTCTGCCGTGCAGTTTTTGGAGTAAACTGTTCGCCGTTCTTGTTAAATGCTACTGTACGATATCATTTAGATACATTTTTAGACGAAGATCCTAAATTTGTTTAGGCAATGAAGAAAATTCTATATGTTGATGATTGGGTGGGGGGTCATAGTAATCCTGAAGAGGCTATTAAGCTTTTTGATGTGGCTAGGTCACGAATGATGAAAGGGAGCTTTAGGTTGCGAAAATGGTTAACAAACGATCCTAAAGTTCGATGTGAAATGAACAAGGTAGAATGTGAAAAAGGACCATTAGAAGTTGGGAATGAGGAGCAGACATTTGTTAAGGAAAGAATTGGCCCTAAAGAGGTTAGGGGAAAGGAAAAGGTTCTAGGAATGCTTGGGGACTGTGATATTGATGAATTTATATATTCTTTCAGTAAAATGGTAGAGCGAATGAGAAAATTAAATCCAACAAATAGGAATATTCTAAGTATCCTTGCAAGTTTATATGACCCTTTGGGAGTGATTAGCCCCATTGTGGTGAGTTTGAAAGTTTTGTTTCAGGAGCTCTGTGTTGAACAAGTTCCCTGGGATCAAGAATTGACTGGTGAAAGGTGTGAAAGATGGAAAAGTTGGATGAGTGAACTGGAAAGGGTGAAAGAAATTAAGATCCCTAGGTGTGTTTATCAGTAAAATGTAAATTGGTTGGATTTGCAGATGCGAGTCAGAGGGCATATTGTGCCGTTATTTATCTTGTGTCTGAGAGTATGGAGGAAGTTAATGTAACATTATTGACTTCTAAGACCCGAGTTGCCCCAGTGAATGCTCAGACAATTCCCAGACTTGAGCTAATGGCTGCTAGAACATTAGCACAACTTATGGATACAGTTAGGAATGCACTAGCAGGAGAAGTAGAAATAGATCAGGTAAAATACTTTTCTGACAGTAAAACTGTATTGTGCTGGATAGCCAATAGGAATGAATGGAAGATCTTTGTGAAACATAGAGTGAACGAGATATTGAAATGGAGCAAGAAAGAAGATTGGGGTTATTGCCCAACTGCTGATAATCCAGCTGATGTAGGCTCTAGAAGGGTGGGTGCCCATATGGTTTGACGGAAGCAGAATTGTGGTGGAATGGACCTTGGTGACTTAAGACCCCAGGGGAGGGATTTCCCACATCCCCAATTGAGATGGAAACTGAGGAAAGTAGTATGGAAATGAAAAATCATGTGTGTTAAAAGTGAGTATTGAGGAAACATCAAACGTTGAATGCATTATGGAACTTGAGAAGTTTTCTACAGATTATACAGAGTTACAGCTTATGTGAGAAGATTTATCTATAACCTTAGGGCAAAAAAGAAGGGAGTGGAAAGAAAGAATGGAGAACTTGGTAGGGATGAAATGATTGGAGTGGAGAGAGGGTGGATTTTAGCAGCACAGGCAAAGTTGAAGAATCAGGATAATTATGCAGGACTTGTGAAAGAGCTTAGAATTGTAGAGTATAATGGACTCCTGAAGTGCAAGGGTAGATTGAACAATTCAGATTTAAGCTTAGAAGGAAAACAACCTATTATACTACCAAGGGATCATTGTTTAACGAAGCTTATTATCAATGAATGTCATAATTGTGTTTATCACAGCGGATTGAGAGCAACTTTAGCAGAGCTAAGGTCACGTTTTTGGGTCCCAAGGGGGAGACAGAAGGTTAAGAACACCACCAGGGATTGTTGGGTTTAAGATTCAGGGAAAGTCATTTAGTCCTCAACCAGTTGCAGATTTACCAGAATTTCGAGTTAGAGAAGCACCAGCTTTTGCAAATGTAGGCATAGACTTTGCAGGGCCGCTTTATGTTAAAGAGAAAGGGGGGTTGATGAGTAAATGCTATATTACAGTGTTCTCATGTTGCGTTATTCGAGCTGTCCATTTGGAATAAGTGCCAGATTTGTCAACGATAGCATTTTTGAATTGTGTTAGAAGATTTGCAGCCAGAAGGGGTACACCAGAACTTATTTTGTCTGACAATGCTAAAACTTTTCAGGCTGCCAAACAGTTACTTAATAAGCTATTCAAAGATGAGAAAGTGAAAGGTTATATTTCAAGAAATAGAATTGAATGGAATTTCATCTTAGAGAAAAGTCCTTGGATGGCAGGGTTTTACGAGAGAATTGTGGGAACGGTAAAAAGATGTTTCCGGAAAGTGTTGAGCAATGCAAGGGTGAGATATGATGAATTGGAGACTATCTTGATAGAAGTTGAGGGAACTATTAACTCTAGACCACTTACTTATGAATATGATGAAGTAGGAAGTGAGGTGCTAACTCCTGCACATTTGATTTATGGTAGAAGGCTCATGAATATTCCGGATGAAGATCTAGATGATGATATAGCTGAAGGAAAGTATCTAGCTAGACTTAAGTATTTAGCCTAACTGAAGGAACATTTTTGGAGCTGATGGCGCAAAGAATATCTAACAGATCTTAGAGAGTATCATAAGTTAGATCATGCAGAGCCAGATAGAATTATCCAACTGAGAGAGCCAGTGTTGGTCTATAAGGAGAAAGTGAGCAGATGTAATTGGAAGATGGGAATTGTTGAGAAGTTAGTAGTTGGAAGAGATGGTAGAGTTAGAGGTGCCAAGATAAAGCTCATGGCAAAGGGTAAGGGAGTTTATATAGATAGACCGATTCAGAAGTTGTATCCTTTTTTTGTTTCTTTTTTTTATATCACAGTTAAAACTCAACAATATACAAATACAATATTCTGTGCCGTCCATAGCAGAAATAGACATGACGTTAGTCCAGTGGATATGTGCTGAAATTGTTCAATTTGTGTTAAAAGCATGAAACTTGGCAGACCTATACAGTTTTGTGTGCTGATCATTTTAAGATTTGGAGCCACTTCCGGAAATGCCTTAATGACGTCATTATGACGTCACAATTATCAAAAATTTTAGCCGAAGATCTAAGCACTCTCCAAGCCAAGACTGGCTCAGTTTTTTGTCAAAAACATCCTACACGCTTGCAAAAGTGACAACTAGAGGGCTAAATGATAATCCTGATCTTGGGAATGCTATCATAGAACCAGCTGATGACGTCATAGCTTCATTTATTTGTCATCAGATCAATTTCGTAAAGATAAAAACAGCCGAACTTTTACTTGTAGTAACAATTGATTTTGAAAGAATGTATAGTAATAGCGATTTCAACATAACTTCCAACCGTATCAATCACATTGTGCCTTTAAAAGTCCTCTAACTGAAACTGAACGAATTTAAATTTACATACAGTAGTGTCCCGCATATAAGAAACAACTTTTTCAAGTTCAGGTCTGACGCGTTTCCTATAAAATGAAATAAACTTCAAATCAGGGTAAAGTTTCTTATTAGAAAAATCATGTACTATGGATTAACCACTCAGGCACGAGCTCTATGACTGTGATACAAAACAGGTTATTTTGATTTATATTTGTAAATTTTCACTTCCAGGAGATGCTACAGTTATTCCAGAAGGGTGCTTTTTCCTAAATTTGCATCAGAAATGAAATTAATAAGAAACAAGCTTTTTTCAGACCTTGTAAAATGGGTATTAATTTGAAAATCAGGGTCTGTGTTTTTAAAATTTGCGTTTCTTATATGCGGGACACTACTGTGTTTGAATGACAAAGAACAGTGTACCAAAGGAGGCAATCAGCCTGGTCTGTTCGAAACGCTATGAAAGTGAAGCTCTCCAGTCAGCATCTGACGATCAGTTCGACTAACGTGGATCATCAATTTGAAGTGATACACGATTGTTTTGTAACCAAACTAAAATATTCTGGTAGTCACTAGCATGTCAGTATTGTGAAGCCGCGAATCTTAATTACATTCTCCAATACAGAAGCAAAGTGATGTACATTCTGGTCCTGCTTTTCTGCATTTGCAAGCATTTTGCAATTCTTTTTTTACAACCGTACTTAACTAGGATGCAAAGAGCATTGGCCACTTCTGGTAAATCGGTCCATCTTGGTTGCCATACACCTTCATCGCAAGTCCATTCGCATTGATCTGGGCTAACTAATGACTGAACAGGGGCAAACATTTGTTCCCAACAATTGGCTTACAAGGCAGATCTATGAATGTGATGAAGCAGTGAGGCATGCGTTGGCGGAATGTTTTCAATGGCTCGGTTTTTTTTCGCGAAGAGCTCCAGTCGAACTGCATTTACAGATGATGATTCACTTGTGGGGTGGTATAGATATGCAATAAATTGTTCGATAATAGCAATATCTCCATCAGTTACGACCGAGGGATTTTGCTCAACTGAAAGAAAAGACTGTGTGACAATCGGAGAAATTTCCCAAGTTTTTCTCGCAGATCTCTTTCCTTTGCCCGCAAAAAAGGAATCTGTATCTCGGCCAGTGAATGCATGAAACATAGGTAATGTACAGCTATCTTGTTGACATTGATGTATCTAAAGTATTGCCGTGATCCAAATGCAATTGTCAGCTGTAAGTCCTTCAATCTTACTACAGCAGCGACTCCGATAAGTATGACATCGGTATCGACTGTATGAATGATTGCGTGATTCATTCCCTGTCCTTTCTGAGCATCATTTATGTGCTCAAAAATCCTGTCATCGGCCTCCTCTTGGTTGCATGGATTGATCAGGAATGTGTCTCGTGGGGGCCAGCATAAAGCATTCTCTCCGGTTGTCACTATGACGGTCTTCCTTTCGGGTCTAAAGATTTTTATGTATGAACTGCGCGAGGTACGAAAAGAGTTCGGTCTTATTGTCACTTTGGCACAGAAAAGACTTCCAATCTGAGGGGACTTGCTTTTCACGCGTCGACGAGATCCCTGACGACGGTGAACACTGGCTGAATTATTTATCGAAGAGTACATCAATTCTCAGTGCATTGGCTGATATAGCTTTGTTAATCGTGGAAGAACTGTCTGGGAGGCACAATCCTCAAATGTCGTGTTGGATTCTGGCTTCAATCCATTGATCAGCGCTGCAGCTCCATCAAGAACTTTCACTTCTGTTTCAGGGGATTCAAAGCTGGAAGTCGATTCATCCATGCTCTCAAGCTTTTTTAGCAGCTCTGCTTTGTTTCCTGATCTTAATTCATTATTCTGGGAGAGTGACGGAGGTGAACTCTGGTTCTCATGCCGGTAAAAACTCTTCAAGGTTGCCATCCCTATTCTGGCACATATCCACTGGACTAGTAGCAGAAATACATTCAGAATCTCTAGTCAGAAGTAAAAGAGCTGCGGCGGTGGACTCAGGCTGGCAAACTAGGCAGATGCTTGAACCCTAGGTTAAACAGGGGGGAGTGTATGGAGGAGCGCATTAGTAGTAATATTTTGGGGAAAACATTGAGTAAAAAGAAGCTAATCGAAAATAATTAATTAACCAAATTTGGGCTTGTTTATCAGAACCTAGGAGTCGTGTGACTTGATCAGCATGAGGTCATTGCATCGTCATCACGAATCATAAATTTGAGCTCGTAGTAATATTTGTTGAATATTGTTTCACAGCGAGTGAAAGTAGGGCGTAATACTGCGCCAGTGGAAACCAGAAAGATACAGTCCTCTTCTACAATTTCTTGGCTCCTTGTTTGTGTTCAGGCTTTGGGCAGGTGGATAGAGTTTCCATACCCCCCCCCCCCCCTCCCGGGGCTTAATAGTATGAAGCGTTATTTAGGCCATAATCCATTTCTGCAAATAAGACTGCAATTATAAATTTTTATTCCAAATATGAATTCTAAATTTCCATTCTTTTATTTGAAATCTACAAATATCATCGCTAATTGTCATTATTATGTTAACGTTTAAAAGGAAATTTGAAACAACATGCACATTACAATACAAGTATATCCTTTTCAACGACACCAAAATGAAGTTGCAAAGCGAATTGCTGCTCGTCAGCTGCAAAGTGGAAAGCAAAATTCCATTTCCAAAATGCTAAATCAAACCTGGATCAGATATCAGATCTGCAATTCAAAATGTTTGTTTGCGATTAACATTTTTTTAGACAATTGTCTGCAGAATCACTCAACCCCTAAGCGATACTTTTTCAGTACTGAAGCCTAGTGTTTAATGAGCCGCTAAGCGAAAGTCTAAACTAAAACTCTAAACTGAAATCCCATTTTGATTCTTCAATCATAATTTGTCAACGTCTGGTTTATTGTACAACTGCATTTCTCAATCGTACTGCAATTGGAAGATAACAGGAGATCACATGGTAATGGAATGATGGGATGAATGCGATGAATGCAAGGAGTTGGGCTAGGTATAGCACATGCATTCAGCTCCTGGTGGGGGGGGGGTGGTACTTCCCTATCGGGTCAGACGGGGATGTGCGCCAGTTTTGGGTAGTTTTTGGCCTAAAAATTCTGGGATTGGGATATACCTTTACTGGAAAATTTCTGTGCTGGGGTCGAAAAACTAAGTTTTTCACTGATAAAATAGGTTTATCCATCGATAAAATGGGTTTATCGGCGATAAGCCAGGTTTTTCGAATTCATGTGCATTTCGCTTGCCATCATCCCCCTAGATTTATGAGGGTAGACTGCCTATGAGGGTAGACTGTCTTCTTTGTTGTTTCCAGAGTCGAGTTCCCTTTTAAAGGTGTTTCAATCCAAAAAAACAACTCTACTAAAGACAATCCAATACAAAAGTAAGACATACCAGAGTCATTCTTCTTCAGAAAATCGTTTTCCTACCAGAAGCTGAATGCATGTGCTCTTGGCATATTCTTCATATATTTTGGGTACGGGGACGTGCCATCGGGAAGGGTATCGATTTCCGTGATTTTGGTATAAGGATATCGATTTTCACGATTTTGGTATAAGGAACGGTATCGATTTTCACGATTTTGGTGTAAGTATAAAGGCTAATTTCCAGTCAGTGGAGTTTTCCGAGCGGGCGGAATTTTAGACAATAAAAGGTCGCTCAGCCGTAACTTTCTATTCAATGCCAGAGCGACATTTTCTCTCGAATACAATAGAAATTCCGCCCGCTCGGAAAATTTGACGGACTGGAAATCAACCTTAAGGTCGGATATATATTTTCGGCAAATTGGTATAAGGTCGGGTGTACTTTTTCGGAAAATTGGTATAAGGTCGGGTATACTTTTTCGGAATATTGGTATAAGGAATAGGTATGTTGTTGAAGCTTCGATGGCTTGTCCCCGACCAAAACCTGGTCAAGTACCCCCCCCCCCGGGCATGTGCTACCTAAGCCAGCTTCTTGCATTCACCCAGAGAAGTAGGACCCGGGGGGCACTGGGGGCACGTGGCCCCAAGATTTTGGAATAAATAAAGGAGTGCCCTTTTTATTTTTAGGAAGTGCCCCTTCAGCTAAATGAAATGAGTGCCCTTGAAGTGTCGTGCCCCCCAAGTTTGAGATGCTTCCTACGTCCCTGCATTCATCCCAGCATCCCATGACCATGTGATCTCCTGTTATCTTCTAATTGCAATACGATTGAGAAATGCAGTTGTACAATAACCCAGACGTTGACAAATTATGATTGAAGAATCAAAATGGGATTTCAGTTTAGAGTTTTAGTTTAGACTTTCACTTAGCGGCTCATTAAACACTAGGCTTCAGTACTGAAAAAGTATCGCTTAGGGGTTGAGTGATTCTGCAGACAATTGTCTAAAAAAATGTTAATCGCAAACAAACATTTTGAATTGCAGATCTGATATCTGATCCAGGTTTAATTTAGCATTTTGGAAATGGAATTTTGCTTTGCACTTTGCAGTTGACGAGCAGCAATTCGCTTTGCAACTTCTGTTTGGTGTCGTTGAAAAGGATATACTTGTATCGTAATGTGCATGTTGTTTCAAATTTCCTTTTAAACGTTAACATAATAATGACAATTAGCGATGATATTTGTAGATTCCAAATAAAAGAATGGAAATTTAGAATTCATATTTGGAATAAAAATTTATAATTGCAGTCTTATTTGCAGAAATGGATTATGGCCTAAATAACGCTTCATATAATAGAGCTATTACGGTATGTCCATAATGCAGGAACTTCATTAGATAAGAAGGAAAACCGTTGCAGCAATGATCATCAATAAAGACATGAATGTAGATGGAATTCCTCTCTTTCTGCCTTTCTGTTTGTTTGAGAGCTTCAATATATCCATTTGGACATTAACAAATATTGCAAGGCTCTTTCATTGCACCAGCTGTTACGAAATAGCCCAACCTTGGATCTCATACAATTATCTTTGGTTTTCTCTTCAATTTTTCCAATGATTAAAGGTAATTTTAGGAAGTTTGGCTTTTCTTTCTTTTGTGCTCGCTGGAATCCCTCTCCGTCATCAATTGGGAACCAAATTTTGTTCAAGTTTAAAAACGTTTGTTGTTGTTAAAATTTACCTGTCTTATCGTTGGTTTGACCGTGTTTTGTTGGGTTTTGTTTTGCAAAAATTTGATATGCATTTTATTGTAATATAACACATGATTTATTAACGATATAGCCGTAAAGAAAATATAGATACTGCAACTTGATACATTCCTTCCTTCAAGAAACAGGAAACTTGCCTGGTCTAAGTTTTGCAACTAAAACAAACAGTAACTAAAGCAACCGTTTTTAGAGATCGAAGCATTGACGTTAAGTAGGAATTACGTTCTCATGCCCATTACACTGTGATCCAGACAGGGAATTAATCCCAAAAAATGAGAATACGAGTATACACTAATTGAGGGTTTCATCATGGCGAAGAGACATTGAGCTATTCGATAAAACAAAAATTTCTTAAATCCGACTCATAAATCCAGAAATACGATTTTTTAAAGTTTGACTAAATTGCGAACTGTCGCTTACATTGCGATTTCCGGCCTTTTGTTTGCGTTATCGTTGGAAACCCATACATTCAATTTCTTGTAACTCTTCAACAAAAGCACCGATTTTTTGAAACTTTTTTTTATTTTACAGATAAACACCTAAGCTATCAAAAAATACAAAGGTATTTGCAAAATCTCAAGTTGGTATAACAATATTTTTCAAAATGGTGTATGACCTTTTTAAGCACAAAAACCAGGCAAATTATCAAAATTCCGTTTGTTATAGTGAAAACAAAAAATCTAACTAAATCTAACTCTTCAAAAAAAATATCACAATTGAATATGATGTCTTGAGAGAATTTCTACCAAAGGATTCGTACAGCTTCGTACAGGAAAAAAAGTTATCACACATTTGGTATGATAGGTCCTTTTGGTTTAACGTTGATTTTTTGGCAATTATTTTTGGCTTTGTACATGATTGAACTGTTTCGCATACGAACAGTGTTTATGCAAACTACTTTCAACTATCTTAGCTTTACTTGAGTAAAGCTTATGTCTCTAAAGTATTTAGTTTTTGGTCGATAATCTAATTCTCATTGTACATGTCCTTGATAAGGCCTCTTCTCGGTTTAGTGTATCGATCACCTCACTTTAATGATAATTGACTGCCTGATCTTGGTCGGCTACGTTTTTTAACTCGTTCATCTACTTCATCACTGGACACTCTTTCTTTTACACGGCAGGCTTCATCCTTGACTTTAACTTGATACAATTTTTGGAGTACTAATTGAATCTTATATGCGTCTTCCTTCAGCCCCCCTTTCCTCTATCAGTTTATCAGCTAGATCCTTAAATTTCGCAGTATATTTCGTGTTCTACTTCGTACTTTTATCCTTTAAATCACCGTTTTCAACTATGAAATCACAAAGCTCGCCATTCGTTGTGATAAACGTGATTGATTTTGTGACACATAGCTATTGGAATGGTTTAATGACTACAGGCCAGCAGTTTTGTGTTTTAACAGTCATTGTTTTATTTTGTGGTAGGAACTGACTTGGAAATTAACATAGAAAAAATTCTGCTTCTCAATGAGGCATGTGAAACATACAGGCTCGGCTTGGGTCAGTCATAGTTACGAGAAAAATTTTTTTTCATTGTTTTGCAGTTTCATATCAGTTTATGTAAAGTTGCATCATCCTGTAATTTGAGCACTCCCTGCATCCCATATACAGTATGGTGAGCTGTAGACACTCTCTATGCGTACTATCAAAGTTTAAAAGTTGAATATATGTTTTGAAATAACGAGGTAAAGTTGCCTTGCCTTAAACAAAGAGGCATTTAAGGCGAATAAGTGAATGGAAAAGTAGTGATAGGGGAATGTAGGCAGTAGTTATGTTCCAATAAAAGTCGCCACAAGCATATCCGGACTATTGACGCCTCTTCCCTACCATATCGAAGCCCTTGAAGACAGTCAGTTAACATTGTCATTGACTATGGAATCAAGATAAAGATAAAAACCGAGTCGACAGCCAAGAAGCATGAAAATGTTATACCAGAACAAGATCTTTATCAACAGTTGGTCGTCAAGGTTTCAGTGAGTACGACCATAACCAAACACAAACTGAAAAGGACCTACCATACCAAATGTGTGATAACTTTTTTTCCTGTACGAAGCTGTACGAATCCTTTGGCAAAAATTCTCTCAAGACATCATATTCAATTTTAATATTTTTTTCGAAGAGTTAGATTTAGTTAGATTTTTTGTTTTCACTATAACAGACGGAATGTTTATAATTTGCCTGGTTTTCGTGCTTAAAAAGGTCATACGCCATTTTGACAAATATTGATATACCAACTTGAGATTTTAAAAAAAGCTTTGTATTTTCAGATAGCTTAGGTGTTTATCTGTAAGACAAACAAAGTTTCAAAAAATCGGTGCATTTATTGAAGAGATACAAGAACTTGAATTTCTGCGTTTTCAACGATACCACAAACAAAAGGCCGGAAATTGCAATGTAAACAACAGTTCGCAATTTAGTCAAACTTTAAAAAATCATATCTCTGGATTTATAAGACGGATTTAAGAAATTTTTGTTTTATCGAATAGCTCAACGTCTCTTCGCCATGATGAAACCCTTAAATAGTGTATACTCGTATTTTCATTTTTTGGGATTAATTCCACGATTTCTAAAGAGCTGGATCACAGTGCATTAGCATGCTTGTGGGCAATGTCATGTCTGACGAGCTCTCTAAAAATATGGTGCCTCTTAAGGCACCTTGTCTTGCCATATAATTTGAAATCGATCCTGTTTTAAAAACTATCCTTATCATGTGTGATTAAAACATCAAAATCGTCAGAACCCATAAACATGTAAAATATGGATATTTGATATTTAGGGTGGATGAAGCGATTATCCAAAAGATCACATTATTTGTCGTTGTTGCCCAAATTCGAATTCATTTGATTTTGTATCCTTCTTTTACTTTCCATAAAAGCTCTGTAAAGCCCCCTCCTCTCTAATAAGCTCCTGCCTCCTCTTAGGCAAACTTTTGAATAAGTCCCCCCTCTCTTTTAAGCCCTCCCATTTATATTAAGTTCCAGAGGTCACCAAAGATTTTCCATTTATTGAGTTAGGGAAGTTTGAATGTTGATTTTTTTAATATGGTTTGAGATAAAACTGTATCGAATTTATTTATTTGGATCGTACAATTGTATGTTGAATCCGCAAAATGTGATGTAAAATAACTAAAAGAGCTATCATATCCTCGTCGTTTGATTCTGTGAATAAACCCCCTTCTCTAATAAGCCCCCTCTCTTTTAAACCCCCCTCTGGAGTGTCCGAAATTAAATGAGCCTCGAGCTTATAGAGCTTTTACGGTAATTACTGTTTCTCCATGGCATAAAATTGTGTCATTTCCCTCTGTGTGTACAGATTAAACTTTGCCCTTGAGTGAGTGGGAATACTGAGCCCGTAAAACCCAACTTTTAGATCAGAGCTGAAACGTAATATCCACAAAATATGCACACGCTGATTACGTGGAAGCGTTGGTTGGAATAGAAATCTAGCAGGGAACCTATGCAACCATTGATCAGGACAGTTTGCAGTACTGTACTCTTCTTGGGACGGGCATAAAGGATGCTTTCAAAGTTTCTTCTTGTTGCAGTTCTCGAGGCTTCGCTATGTCGTCTTAAAGTTAGAATATTTTGTATACTGCTTATTTGTTTTTTTCAGAATACAATAATGATATATGAACTTGTTACCTAACCCTAGGTTGTATTCTTTTTGTGCCACTCCTTTACGCAAGACACTCACATATCAGTTTCTATATACACGTATTTCTTTTTATAAGAAATTGGCCATTAGAAACTAAAGTCTCAGATCGCCAAGAAATTAAGAAACTCCAGTACTGGGAAAATATATGTTAAGAAACTCTTTATTTGGATAAAGGAAATCCTTGACATATTTTTACTCTATTTTCACTTGTTTTCTGTATCCTATTGCTCGTAAGGTTCTTGAGTAATGTCTAAACATTGGAAAGGCTTTTAAAAACAATATTATGAAGTGTTCACAATGGCACAGATAGTGAACATGAATATTGTTATCGAACCTCTAAGAAACTCGTTTTTCAACTACGAGTATTGAAAATCTGATGATTTTAAGAAACTTCCAGTACTGGCCCAAATTCTTAGCTTCTTATGAAAGAAATTCGTGATAATGTCAAAATTCTACTTGTGAAAGTTGCAAAACTTGTAAATGTCGCGGTAAGGGTCCTCTTCAGGGTCCTGGTCCAGGTCCTCTCCTGGGTCCTCCGTTGGGTCCTCTTCCGGGTCCTCTTTCGTTTCCTGGTCCTGGTCCTGGTGTGGGTCCTGGGTCCTCTTTTTCCGGTACGCCTCGCAGAAGTTAGTGGAACGCAAATTCCAAACTAGGTTAAATATGAATCTGCACACAGAAGGAAAATTATTATTTTAAGAATATTTTGGCCAACACTTGGTTTTCAAAATGTTCTTGTTTCATTTTTGTCTGCCTTATCAGGGAGGCATTTTAAACCTGTCATAAATTTGGCAGGCATTTTGTGTCAAGGTTTCCATAGTTAATTTTGCTGAACAGTTGCCAAGCAATGAAAGTTCAGTCAGTTAAGCTCAAGCCCCATGTCAAGGGAATGCCTATTTTTGCTTGAGTTTTCCATTTTTAGCAGAAGGACCCCACCAGCTCATGGCAACAGTAAAACTGGGGTAATAAAAATGCATTACAATTGATCACCAAAGAAAAATTGGCTGTTGTGGAAGGAAGCTCTTCTGATCAGTAAAAAATTATGATGAAATACCATCAATTTGAAGTAGTTTAATATGGTCTGACTGAATGCATAGAAACAGTATCCTTGGTCAGATAGTTCCTTAATCAGCAACAAATTATGATCATTGCAATCACCAACAGGAAAGTTCCTTTGCAAAAGTTCTTTAAAGTTAGCAACAAATTATAAAGTACTGCACAGCCAGAAAAGTTCTCTAATCAGTAAAAATTTATGACAAAATTGCGACGCCATGATCTGATAGAAAGCATACTGTAGCAGCAGTAAAGTATGATAACTAGCTGTTAATGCAGTTAAAGGGTCTGTTTCATCCAGTATGCCTTGCACGTGCCGTCTCTTGGTTGGGCATTGTTTTCGCCATTTTCAGCGTTGGTTTTAATACGATTTCGCAGATTTTGAACAGAATCAATGTCGTAGTAGAGTTTTTGGAACATGTGTTTGGACCCAAGATGAATTGCAGCTTTTTGAGGTAAAAACAATTAAAAGACAATTACGATTAAAATTCATTTTGTACTTCCTTGGACTGCAAAGGCTTTCTTTTCTTCAGGTGGTACCTCACATAGTATGATTTTTTCATTTGGCCATAGATCAACAGTGGCATTTTGAAGTAAAAATAGTATGATGTTCTAGTAGCAATAGCTTTGATCATTTCTTTGTAATTAGCCCAGAATGTCAATTATCTGCTTTTATCTGCATTAATCACCATCTTCAGTAATAGCCAAACAACTTGGTACATTAAAGCAACATACAAAGTGTTCCCCCATTCAATTCTGTATCCTCCTTTGAAAATTTTTTGGGAGTTTCTTATCTCTGGAACATCGTGCACATGAAATGTTTTTTGACACTGGTGCTGATTTCATTGGCCATGACTCAAAACAAACTTTGCACTGTTTCAAGGAAAATCCTGTTGATTCATAGTTCATGTTGATTTTTGTCCAAGTTTGTTTATATGTGAAACCATTACTTGCATTGAATTCTGCTAAGTAATTTATCTTGTCATAAGTCAGATGTTGCTTCTTATTCTTCTTCTGCATTCTACGCTTTTGATGTGGCTCTGTCCTTTCCAGCTCTGTTTCATGCAATTGTTTATTTGCTTTTTTCTGCCGATATCTTGCAAGTCGCTGCGCCCTTTTAGATTCCGTTTCATTTGCTAGCTTTTTAGCTCTATTCTGCCGCCTTTTTGCAAGCCGTTCTGTCCTTTCAAATTCAGTTTTACTTGCTCGTTTTTTGGCAGCATTCAAGCAAATCCTTAAAAGTCGCTCCTGTCCTTCAGATTCACTTTCATTTTCATACACATTGGCTTTATACTGTTGCGTTTTTGCAAGATTCTTCTGTCTTTTACATTCACTTTTGTTTAATGTTTATTGGGAAAAAATTGATATAATCTTTTCAATTTTTGTAGCTGTTCATTTTCAATATGTCTTTGCGCTGAGTTCTTCCATTTTTTGGATTAATGGTCAGGGTATTCCCCTGTGACTCAGCAGAATTCAGATTATGAAAAGTGGCGAACTACTTTACTTCAAAGAAAGTAGCATGAAAGGCCTTATGCAGCCAAATTTTCAACGTTGATGTTGTTCTATTTTCGAAATATCCAAACTTTACTGATTTCATTGACACCAAAGTTTACCCAATATTATTTTAGTTAGGGTGCGAAATTCCGTTTTGAAAATTGCTTCCCAACGCGACATTTGACCTTTGCGCGTGACGGCACGTGATCAAATATGACTACAAAAACAACGCATAATTTTTGTCACGTAAACCCCAATGTGGAGCTCGCGAGAAGATCAAAGATTGTTCTAGGTTGCTTCAAAATAATTTAAGATGCCGATATATAAGAGCTTCTCGCAATCCTCGTACAAGTGAAGCTTAGCTAAAAGCCTGGAAAAATAGGAAATTTCTGGAAGGTCCAGCCTTCCAAGCCTTCTTGGGCTAAAATAGGCTAAACAGGCGGAAGCGGTTAGCCGGACTCGACAGGGCTGGTGCATGTTCTGCGAGCCTGGAACAGCCAGGATTGCCTGGAAATTTTCCTGACTAGCTACGAAAGCCTGGACATCGATTCCAAGCTAGTATGGAAGGCGAGGTCTAGTGCAATTGCTCAGCAATACCAGGCTTGAAAAGGCCGAGAAATGGCTGGAAATAGAGTTCAGGGTTAAAGGTTACCTGAAATTAGTCTGAAAGGCTGGAGATATTCTCATGGGAATGTTTAATGGTGTGAGCTTTGCTTGGAGAAGGGTAAAAAAGTTAGAGAGCTTATGCAAAATGATAACGAGTTACAAGGGACATATGCTCCAGTCAAACATATGTCTAATTTGTGATCCTGCAGTGGGCAGAGGCAATGTAAAACATCGAGGCATAATTAAAAAACAAGAGAGAGGGTCACTCGGTTGGTCTGACGTGTGGAAAAAAAGCTATGTAGAGTCTTCAAAACATTCAGTTGCTTGGCTTTAACAAAAGTTCTATTTGAAAGCAGGAAGACATTGCGGGGACGGTTTCGACAGCAACCAGGCTCCTGCAGGAACAGCTACAGTGGATCGTAGGGTTCTTCTACTCCTTGGATAACCCCAGACCTTCTACTCCTTGGATAACCCCAGACATTAGAAAACTAATGAAAGAGAGGGATGCAGCTAAGAAAGCGACGAAAACATCTCCTGAAAAGTGGAACACATATAAGCATCTCCGTAACAAAGTAACACACAAAATTCGAGATGCAGTACAATCGCATTATCTTGGGTTAATTGAAGAAAACAAGAGAGATCCAAAAAGAATGTGGCAGGTTATTAATAAGGCACTAGACAAAGCAGCTCCTTCAACAGAAATTTCCAGCTTAGATGTTGAGGGGAAAACAATTACTAAAGAAAAGGATATAGCTGAAGCACTTAATCATCATTTTACCACCATAGGACCGAAACTTGCTAGCAAGTTAGAGTCTAGGCCTGATGATGATTCTCTCAAGCATATCAACATTCAACAGAACAAAATGACATTTGTACCCATTGATGAAACATATGTGCTGAACGCCAAAAAGCAACTGAAAAATGGCAAAGCACCAGGCCCAGACAAGATCTCCACTGTGCTAATTAAAGATGCAGCAGACTTCATTTGGAAGCCACTAACCATGGTTTTCAACTCGTCATTGAAGTATGGTGTCTTCCCAGATATCTGGAAATTAGCAAGAGTCACACGAATTTTTAAAGCAGGTTCAAAAAGGGATGGAAACAATTATAGGCCGATCTCGGTCATCTCAGTTTTTTCTAGGATGTTGGAAAAAATAGTTCACGATCAGCTCATTGATTATCTCATAACTAACAAAGTATTGACACCAAATCAATCTGCTTTTCGAAAACTGTATTCCACTGTAACATCCCTGATAAACGGTACTGATTGCTGGTATGACAATATGGATAAAAAACAGCTCAATGTTGCCATATTTCTTGATTTAAAAAAGGCGTTTGATACCGTAGATCATACAATACTGATAAAAAAGTTAGGTGCGCTCGGTATCAGGGGGAGTTCAGGAGAATGGTTCACATCCTTCTTAAGTGGTAGAAAAACAATTCTGCTCAGTTAATGGACAACAGTCGGGGGCTAGATTGGTAACATGTGGTGTACTTCAAGGATCCTGCTTGGGACCACTCCTATTTATAATCTACCTAAATGACTTTGAAAAATGCTTAGAATTCTCTAGGGCTAGTATGTATGCAGAAGACACACATGTTACATTAACATCTAGTAACGTAGATGTTCTAATTACAAATGCCCACAAAGAATTAAGAAACATCTCGGAATAGATGCGGATAAACAAGTTAAGTGCAAACCCGAAAAAAAACTGAATACATGATCATTGGCCATCCACGGAGGACAAATAAGGTTGAAATCTCAGAACCACTGAATCTTAACAATTCAGAAATTAAGCGTGTGGTGAAGACCAAATCACTGGGGGTTATTGTGGATGAAGGGCTAAACTGGGATGAACAATTCAACAAAGTGAAAGGGAAGATTAGTGGCGGTCTTAAGTCACCAAAAAAAAAACTGAACAATCTTATTTCCCAATCCCAGCTGGACCATGTGTACCGTGCACTTGTCGAAAGCCATCTGCGATACGCCAATGTTATTTGGGGGAGTCTTCCTAAATCAAAATTGAATACCCGCCAACGTCTGCAGGACAAAGCCCGTTCGATTATTGATAAGGTCAGACTAAAAGACAATTGGTCTCATAATTGGTTGACCGTTGAACAACTAATAAACTTTGATCGGTCAGTTATGACATACAAAATAATCAACAGGCAATGTCCCAAAAGCCTTTGGGGTAAATACCATCATAGGACCCAGCATTCCAACTACAGAACAAGGAATTGCAGGGACCTACAAATCCCAAGAAATGATCTTGAATATGTCAAGAAAGGCTTTCACTATTCGGCTCTGAAAGCTTGGAACAATATACCCATCAATATCAGAGAGCTCCCTACACTTAGTAGATTCAAAAAACAATTGAAAAGTTATTATATGAGCTGAACACAAACTAAAACACGACGCCCTGGAAGAGCAGCATGACAACATAAGATTTAGAAGATTTCAAGATGGCTGCACGCACGCTGCTTGAGAGGCGCTTGGACTCTTCTTAGCGTTTCGTAGCGTTCGTGAGTTACTGAGTGTACAAGTTGATTATTAGTAGTGATGAGTTTTTATTAAAATCAGTTCAGCTTCATAAATTATGGATAAGGATTATGTTACGATTGGGTTCCTGAAACAAATGCTCGAGGTGCAGGACAAGGCCTATCGTTCGTCTCTACAGATTATGCTCGAGGACGTGAAAGGAGAAATAAGATTGCTGAGGAAAGATTACGAAGAGATTAAAACATCCATTTCCTTTGTGAGTGGCAGGTTGGACACTTTTGATAACACGTTCAAGTCAACTGAGACTGAACTGATGAAACTTAGACAAGTGACCAAAAAAATTGAAATGGATATTGGGGATGGTGTCGAAGATCTCGCTCGTAATATTGAATACTTGGAGAATCAGTCTAGGCGAAACAACGTCAAAATATTTGGGATCCCAGAAGACGATGATGAAAAGTCATGGGATGACACCGAATCTAAAGTAAAGGAAGCAATTAAAGATAAACTTGGGATTGAAGATGAAATAAAGATTGAACGTGCCCATAGAATTGGTAATCGTTCTAACGAAGATGGTAGACAACGTCAACGACAACGGGATGGCACACGTTCAAATAATGGGCCTAGACCCATTGTGTCTAAGATTGAATCATGGAAGGTAAAGGAAACTATCATGAAGAAGGCAAGGGAAATTAAACCAGATGGCTTGAGGTTCTACAGTGATTTTTCACAAAGAACACTTGACCGCAGACGTAGCCAAATTCCTGCTTTGCAGGCAGCAAGAAGCCAAGGGAAAGATGCCTTCTTTGTAGTGGATCGTCTTGTTATTCGCAACAAAAGAAATGAGTGGCATGGTCGCCGTGGTGGGGCATGGAATACCACTCCCAATGTAGAGCCTGATAATGCTGCCAATTCTTCCGCAGAAAATGAAGTTTTTTTCAACACAGTTTCCAGTGACAAGGACTGAGAGGGAAGTAATCTTCTTCACTAAGAATATGAACAGTGAACTTCCAAACTCTTGTTGTGTTTCTATCACTATTTTCATGGATTTTTTTCAGCTCTGTTGCTTCATTTGTTTTAGATAATCACATTGCCAATGCCTAATTGCCTAGCAAAGAATCAACCAAAAGCCCCTAAGGATCCATGTGGTTTTTGTCATAAAAATGTCAATGTGAATTTCAGACGGTTATTCTGTATGAGATGCAACTTTTGGAATCATATTAAATGCAATGGGACAAGTGTGAATGAATATAACACTTTACTTAAGGAGGGTAAGGACAGTCCATGGCTATGTGCTAAATGCTCAGCAAAGGAACGTGAAGAAACGTTCCCTTTTTGTAGTGTGTCTGATGATGTTTTTTGCAAATATCTTTCTTTTGGATACCCCCTCTTTTAGTGACACAGTACCAACGTTTGATGTATGTTCAAGGCTTACCAATCTGCCAAATCTAGGTGACTATGATATTGATGAGCAGATGCCGCAAAATATTGACTCTCACTACTTTTCTTTGCAAGAGTTGTCCAAATCTTTTTCTAAATTTTCTTCTCATGATGAGCTTTCTATTTTTCATTCAAATATACGGAGCCTTTCCCTTCATCTTGATGAACTAATTGGCCTAGCAACTAACTTGAATCAAAGTTTTGATGTTATAGGTGTGTCTGAAACATGGGATTCATTTGAGAATCCAATTGCAACTAATATTGAGATTCCAGGATATGATTTTGTCTTTACTACCGGGTGTCCCAAAAAAATGTATACGGATTTGGTTGACTCTAGCACTGTGAATTTAGCGTCAATCGATGTCTAATCACTCTGAAAATGTTCCTTGATAGTTAACTTGAACTTAGATACCTCGTTTGTTGATATTGGAACTTTGAGAGCAGACATATTAATCTTGAAAGCTCAAATTTGTCTCTTCCTGCAAACCAGAGTTTTAGCCTTTTGGCCTAAGCAATTTCTAAAAGCACAGCGTATAAATCAACGATGGCCTTGATAAAATTTGAAGAATACTATATCTTGTGTTATTCTGTTTTCCAGAAGTCACCCCCAAGTCATCCATTGGGATGTTTCTTAATTTTTCATTTATTTCAGTTCTTAATTTCGATGTGGCTCAGGAATTTGCTTAGGCCAAAAGGCCAAAGCTCTGGTTTGCAAGTGGATGCAAATTTGAGCTTTCAACATTGATATTCATGCGCTCGAAGCAGCAATACCAACAAACGAGCTATCCATGTTCAAGTTATCTATCGAGGAATATTTTGAGAGTGATTAGCCATTGATTAAAGCTAAATTCACATCGCTTGAGTCAACCAAATCTGTATACATTTTTTTGGGACACCCGGTAGGTCTCATAGCCAGAATGGTGGTGTTGGGATCTATGTCAAATCCAGTCTGTCCCCTTCACCAAGGAAAAATCTTGACTGCAGTTATGATGATTTTGACACTGTTTGGATTGAGGTTGATCGCAAAAATGAAAAGAATCTGCTGTTTTGTTGTGTTTACAGACATCCAAGTTCTGATATAGATGGCCTAACACTTCACCTTAACAATATTTTATCAAACATAACTCAATCTAATAAACTTGCTTTTATAATGGGTGACTTTAATGTTAACCTTCTCAACTATAATTCAGACACTCAAACTTGTGATTTTGCCAATAATTTCTTCTCTAACAATTTTATGCCATGTATTCTTCACCCATCTACAATTTCTGACCAAACCTCTACACTAATTGATAAATATATTTACAAATGCAGTTGAATTCAATATTACCAGTGGTAACATCCTAACCCAAATTTCTAATCATTTTCCTCAAATTCTAATCATCAAGAATTTAAAACTTGATATGTTAAATGCTAGTCATTATAAACATGATTTCACTAATTTCCATGAGGTAAATTGCATTGAAGATTTAAATTCCATCAACCTTGATTTTGTTAATGATAACACATTAGATGTAAACTATAAATTCAGTAAACTTTTGAAAGAGATCTTTTCACTGTCAGAGAAGCATGCTCCCATTAAAAAGCTAAATAAGAAAGCCATCAAATTAAAAGCTAGGCCATGGATAAATGGTAGAATCTTGAAAATGATGAGATTACGTGTTAAAATCTTTCGTAGTCTAAGGAAGGATAACACTGATGTTAAGAAATCATTGTATAAAAGTTTCGCAATCGTGTAGTTTTGGAATTGAAAAACAGTAAAATTGCCTACTTCCAAAATTATTTTCTTACCAGTAAACAAAACATGAAACTTTTATGGTCAGGTATTGAATCTATTATAAGTGTGAAAAGTTCTTCCTCCTCTTCTGTTAAAAAGATCAAAGATAGCAATGGGAATATCACCTCTGATCCAACGCTGATGTCAAATATCTTTAATGATTACTTTGTTAACGTAGCTGAAAACATTACTGATAAAATCCCCAAAACCTTGAAATCACCTCTTGCCTATATGTCAGACAGAAATTCAAGTTCAATCTTTCTTTCCCCAGTCACACGTTATGAAATTGAAGATCTTATTGCGGCTTTGAATCCAGCTAAATCTCTTGGTCCAAACAGCATACCAATTAGACTGCTCAAAATTCTTGGCCCCTCTCTATCGCCTTTCCTAGCTCAAATGGTTAATCAGTCATTTGAGTCAGGAGTTTTTCCAGACAAGCTCAAAATTGCTAAAGTTATTACCATATTCAAAAAGGGTGATCACCAGCATGCTTCTAATTACCGCCCAATATCTTTACTTTCTATTTTCAGTAATTTATTTGAAAGAGCAATGTATAAACGTCTCTTTAATTTCCTAGAATTTCACAAGATTTTGTATGACCTTCAATTTGGTTTCCAGGAAAATCATTCAATAGACCATGCTCTAATTAGTTTGACTGAAACTATAAGACATAGCTTAGATAATAAAAGATATGGTTGTGGTGTATTTATTGACCTTCAAAAAGCCTTTGACACTGTCAATCATCAAATCCTACTTTCTAAGATGGAGCACTATGGAATTAGAGGTTGTGCTTTAGATTGGTTTAAATCATACCTTTCAGAGCGTGAACAGTATGTAAGCATAAATGGTTTTAACTCTGGCCTACTCAAAATCTCTTGTGGGGTTCCACATGGGTCTGTATTAGGTCCTCTTCTCTTCCTATTGTATATAAATGACTTGCCTAATGTATCTAAAAGACTTAAATTCTTCCTATTTGCTGATGACACTAACATATATTATGAGAGTAATGATATAAATAAATTAGTAAGAGTTGTCAATATTGAACTCAGACAGGTTAAAAAGTGGCTTGATGCCAATAAATTATCTCTTAATGTAGAAAAAACAAACTTCATGATATTCCATTCAATACACAATAAAATAGATGAAAATCCAATCATTAAGATTGGAAAGAAGACCATTCAAAGAGCAAACTTTGTTAAATTTTTAGGACTACTTCTAGATGAAAATCTTAGTTGGAAGTTCCATCTGAAGGAGTTGTCCAAAAAACTTGCTAGAACTTGTGGTGTTATTTCAAAGGTTAAGAGCCTCCTGACTCCAGATGTGTTACTCTGCTTATATAATTCATTGTTTATGTCTTTTGCCCAGTATGGTATTATCGTGTGGGGTAATACTTCTGCGTCTTATACAGACCCTGTCTACAAACTTCAGAAGAGACTAATCCGAAAAATTTCTTCTCAGCCGGCTCTTTCTCCTTCTGCTCCAATCTTTAAGTCTTTAAAACTTCTCAGACTATCTGATCTTTTTCAGCTTAAACTTCTCACTTTTGTCTTTGAAACTGTATATAGATCATCGCCGAGTTGCTTCCATGACTTTTTCCTATTTAATTCATCCATGCATCAGTATAACACTAGACAGGCTAGTAAAGGTGATTTGTTTCTTGCTCGAAAGAACACCCTTCAATTTGGGCTCAACTCCATTTGATATAAAGGAGCTAAGCTTTGGAATGAAATCCCTGTTAAATTAAGAAACTCTCACTCGAAAGCTTCATTCAAAACCAAGGTAAAGATCTACTTCTTGTGCCACAATTACACCCAGTAATTCACACTTTATTATATGTGTCTTTCTCCCCAGTTTCAAATAGCATCTAGAAAAGTCAATTTTCTTTTTTAGATTCCTCCTCGTGTTCCCTCCTCGATTAGCTTGCCTATTGAGGGAGCTCCTCCTTTAAGAAATTCCCCTAATCTCATTATGGCTCTTCATACTTACCTATTTAGTCTGTTTACATTTAGCCCTAAGTACCATCCTGTGTTTTTTCAATGTTATTTGTTGTATTTTATTTTAAATTATCCAAAGACTTTTTAAAAAATGAAATTGTTACATAAATTTTACATAAGTTTTGAATGAGGTACAATGTAATAAGTTAGTGTAAGAGTTTATTTTAATGTATTATGGACAACCTTCATTTATTCAGGACAATCAATACTTTTAATTAAAGACAATATTTTAGGTAGCATTTAACAGAGAATAGCCATGTCATGTGGATCTGTTAACATCCATTATTATTATTATTATTATTATTTTATTATTATTATTATTATTATTATTATTATTAAATTCATATTTGTTAATTACATAGGTAGGTATGTAGAGTTATAACTTGTATTAGATGGATTTTTAAAATGAAATGAACTGAACTGAACTGAGCAGCTGCTACTAGATTAGCCTGCGTGCAGACTCGACTGGTTTAATACAAAATCGAATTGAGCTGTGAATGGAAAATTGAAAATTCTCTCCCAGTAGAGTCTGCGCATCGAAGCCACAAAGCTATTCCGCTGATGTCAGCATCAGCTATTTCAGTTTCCACCGTTAATGGCGGCTGCAAGAGATCGCATCTGCACATTTT
Source organism: Aurelia coerulea (assembly GCA_039566865.1). Taxonomy (NCBI): domain Eukaryota; kingdom Metazoa; phylum Cnidaria; class Scyphozoa; order Semaeostomeae; family Ulmaridae; genus Aurelia; species Aurelia coerulea. The sequence continues at coordinate 9,948,197 of CM076952.1, read as the reverse complement.
GCCTTAAGAATCTTGACAAGAAGCATGATTTTAATTTAGTGTCAGGGAAAAATAACTACAAGGAAGATATCCAGCGCTTCCTAAACGCAGTACAAGATGACGGTTGTGATCGTTGCAGTAAATCGGGAAAAAATGCTGAACGCGAGCCTTGGAGTGCCGATTTGCCTAGGCCATATGCTGTTGTGCTGCTACTTGGGACTGAATATATATGCAAAGAGTGCTTGACGCTTAACAAGAAGTGGCAGAGCCTAAAAAGCAAGACTGAGGAAACGGAGAATATTCTGAAGGAGCGTCTAAAGTGTACAACGAGAAGGAAATCCCAAGAACAGGAACATTCACTTAGGCCCACCATCATCTCTGCTCCACTTGCCATCAAACTAACCAACAATCTAAATGTGGTGGCGCCAGTCAACTGTGCCTTATCCAGCACCCCTCTCAAGCGGAGAAACCAGGAAGAAATTTCAATGCAACTTAAATTTTCACCTGTGAAGCCTATTATTCCAAAGGCTAAAAAAGTCTTAATCATTGATTCTTCCTCCAAATCAACTATACCTCCATCAAGGCCCAAAGCTTCTGGAAGTGATGTCCCTGTTAATGACAGTTCCTCAGTTGTTGTTCAATTAAATTTTCGCAGTGAAACAAGGAAAGTTAAGCTTAAAGAAGAATTGAAATCTCTTGGAATCATGATTGCAAGAGGAACATTCAAACAAATCGCAAATGCAGCCATGCGACATCCTAGAATTAGAGAAGATATATTGAAGATAGTGCTTAAAGAAATTGATCGAGAATGTAATTCACTTTGCCAAGCTGGGTCAAAGAAAAAGCCTGTTGATGTCAGTTTGTTAAGAAAAACAAGCAAAGAAGCTATTACAGCTTTCAGTTTTGAATGTCTGCAGAAAGAGTTGAAGCAGCGAGCTCCGCTTTTTTGGAAAGTTTTAAAAGTTGCCTCACTGAGACCAAAAGATAGAGCAAATTTGGAGAGGATAAAGAAGGAGGAATTGAAAAGTAAAAGGACACAACTGAAGAATGTTAAAGTAGGGGAGGCTCAAAGCAATTCATTGGTTAGCAAGAAAACTGATGAATACTTAGTGTTGGCACAATCAATTGAGAAGCGTACAATGCATGGCCCATGTATGGCCGTTGCTGTATGTTTGAAGAACAGGTCTCCAAGAATGACAGCCGTACAGCTACTTGTAACATTGATCATACAACATTCTGGATTGATGGTATGATTTCTGCTTGTTTTACAACTAATAACACAGCATGTATTAATCAATAGTTTGAAAATATGAACATTGACATTGCCAAAGTCCACCTCTGGGGTCATTTTTTATGTTGCAAGAATTTATTAGGTAGAAATATTCTTTCTTGCCAAAAAATAAATAACTGACAATTTACCAGACCCTAATATTTGATCAATACATTCATATAGCAGAAGCCATTGATTGAAAATCTTAACATGGATGGGCATATTCTTCTAAGATGCCACATGGTGATCAACTTGACTACCTGGGAAATACTCTCGCTGCTCCTCTATCAACTGACTGGGAAAGCAATTTCAATGAAGATCTTTTAAAGTTTTTGAATTTCTTGATTTACTGTAGTTGTTGTTGCATTTATAAAGTACAAAATGTACAATGTCAACTATTTAAATGATTCAACATTTACGATACTACCGTGCTATAGACAATTAGACAATACTGAAAATAAATGCTTCATAACCAGTTTAGCACAGGGCATTAATGTGTGATTATTCTTTTTTTAGGGAAAACTGAGAAGATTGAAAGCATTAAAGCTCGTAACATCACACACTTTTCTGTACAAGACATTAGACAGATTTGGGGTATACCACGATGAGCACTTGCGAGACAATATTTTCACTGAAGCAGCTCCAAGAAAAATTGTTGTTGATAACTTTGATTTTGCAACCAAAGTGCACTACATGACAGAAATGCATCAGAATTCAGATGAGCATTGGGTTTCAGTGTCTTCAACTGAAAACAGGGTTGTTGATGAGTCACTGTCATGCAAACCTCCTGATATGGAAGAGATCATTGAAACTGAAAATTGCAGTTTCCTACCCAATGTGAAGGAGATAGCAGAGCAACGCCAGGATTACATCAGTTTATGTGGACGTATTGGTTCTGAGAATTTGGTCTGCCTAAAGGATTTTATGGATGTGTCTGTGAAGCATATCAAACACAAATATTCTGCCTCAACTTGCAAAAAGACTGATACAGTAAGTCAATTCTTTGAAAATAAACATTATTGGATGAAGTTTGAAAACTTTTGGATAATAAAATTTGACCTTAGATGCAGAGACGTAGGAACTGAGGGGCTGGGAGCACTTGCCCCCTTTTTTGCAATAAACAAAGAAGTGCCCTTCATGTTTTCAGGAATTGCCCTTTTAGCTTTATGAAAAAAGTGCCCTTGAAGTGTTGTGCCCCCCCCCCCCCACAAGTTTGAGATGCTTCCTACGTCCCTGCTTAGACATGATTAACACAAGTGCAAATAATAGGAAGATATGACTTCCACTGTGCAGGTGAACAGCTACAACTGCCCTTTGCCACCCGAACAACAAAATACATGTCAGCAGTTATGTCCAGCAGCCAATTTGCAATGTCCTTGAATTAATTTCAAAGTGCCATATGACACTTTTGATTCAAAAGGAAATTAGAAGCTTCATTGTGTAAATCATTCTTTCATACAGTAGCTGTTGGTTGTTGGACAGAACTGCCATCCATTATTATTGGGAAAGCACATCAAATTAACTAGCAGCAATTGTCCATCTGCACAGTAGAAATATCCACTCTGGTTATTATCTTGAACTTGTTGGTTGGCCACAGTTCAGTTGAAATTAGATAGATGCAGGCCAAAATAACCATACTTTGCAGTGCATGAGCAAGAAATTGGAATCTGGTCAAGATACCACACCTTTGTCATAAGAATTGTTTTTTATCTCAACAGAAATTCATTGGGATGATATACGAAAATTCAAATGAGTCATCAGGCATGCAGAAAGTTCTTGAAGAAATCCATGGGAAGTATGTTCCACACACAGATGGTTCAGATAATGAAGTCCGTTATAGCAAGATTGGTGTTGTAGGAGATCAGGGATCAGTGGAGAGAGGTGTGAATGTGCTCCTTCAGTTAAGAAATGGTTTTACTCCAGGAGAACGACTGGAAGGCATTCACATGGAGATAGCTGACTTCCATACTGGGATGAAATTCTTACAGGTGCGCATTGAAAAAAATTTGGGGGCTATAATATGTTAAAATATAGTAAAATTCAGCCATTTGATAGCTGCTCACAAATGCCATAAAGTCTGGTTCACACAGAGGTCTTATTCCCAGGAGGCATTACTGTATGTACAATTGAAGTTTTATTCCACAGCCCGCCAAACGTGTATACTTTTTTGACTCAACTGGTAGAGATTTGCTAACCTGAAAGTTTGCATTGTCACCAGTTGTGGTATCTATTTCAGTTGTATTGTTGCAAATTTTGGTATAGATATGGGTAAATTGTTTGTTTGTTAAACCAGATTTATCAATTTGTGGTGATTGACTCATGGGCCATGGGTTTGTCAGTTCTTTAAATAAATTATTATTAAACTGGGAAATGTCTCAAGGTTAACTGAATTTACAGTATCATCCTTTTCATTACCAGATGCTCTGTTCTCAACATGCCTTTTGTTGTACTCATATCAAATTCATCATCAAGCAGCGTTTCCCAATTAATGAAAGTTCTAAGCTTTCTGTGTTATTGTCTGTGTTACAGTACACAGTTATCACCATGCTTACTATGTATATGTAAGCATTGAATGTTTGAAATGGTTTAAAGTTTTGAATTGCTGTTCTTGCTTGTAGATGCATTTCTTTCTTTCTTTTAGTATGGATTTGATCACCTCTATGATTTTAAAGCTTCAACTGATAAATGCACATTGTATGCTGATTGAAACTTGATAAACCGAAGAAACGTAGTCACTGATGTTTCAAAGAATGTTGATGCCTGCAAGAGATTCTTTATTCTGGAGATTGAAGCAAGGATCATCGCGTGCTTTCTTCAAGTTCTTGGTATTGAAAATATGGATGAAGAACCCAGCACTGACATCTTGCCAGCCAACATTAAAGACGGAGCAAATAGTATCAAGAAAAAGTATCTTATGGACATATGCTCAAAGGTTGTTGACATATACATATTGCAGATACAGCAAATAGAAGCTCGCTTAAGAAAGCAACGGTATGCTGACTGGTTGGCAAGCACCAATCATAAAAATGAAGATGGCAGATTTGAATGCAGGGAAACAGGGTGCAAAGAAACATTTGCATGCAATGGAAAGAAACGTCTGCATCATGAACAAATGCATGGTCTGCATCAAGTTACAAAAGATGATGTCAGCTCCTTTCTAGATGATGACATGTTTTGTTATCAACTTTCATTCCTTGAATATGGAATGATCGTACTCAATTTTTATGATGCAATATCTGAGGGTGATGGGGCACGGATCATCAGATGTTGGAAGTTCATGCTTCCACACTTACAGAATGATGGTTCTCGAAGTCGTAAGTATGCTCTGGAGGGCTTGTATATTCTATGTCAAATCCAAGCTGTTTTATCACCACAGTCAGCTCACAGTCTTATCTGGAATCGATTTCACAAGGCAAAAACAAGTTATGGTGGGAATATTCCCCTGGATTTGATGTTAGAGCATTACAACAATGCAATGAAGAGTGTCATCAGGCAACTTGGGCCAAACAACACCAATAAGAAGGCTGTTGACAGGTATGCAAAAGCAATCACAATCAACATGCAACTGCTTGACAACTTTGATCATGAATGCAGAGTAGTAAGGAGATCTGGCAGGCATTCTAAAACAGCCTCTCTCAAGAATGACCTTCAGAAGATTGTAAATGCATTATCAAGCCAGGAGGCTCTACAATAAAAAAAGGGGCGAAAATATAAATATTTTTCAGGTATAAAAGCAAGTTTGTTGGAAGGTTTTAACATTCACAATATGTACTCCTGGATAGAAACACACAAAAAGAATCTAGCAATTAACAGAGGGCAACGATGATTCATTTTCGGAACTGAACTTTTCCAGCATGCACAAGGATACAGTATTTTTGTCTTCCAGGGCTAACCTGAAAATAAATTCAACAGTTTTACCAGAGTATCATAAACATTGTGAACAGCAACACCGATAGTGCAACTGAAGCCGGCATACACATCTTAAGCTCAGCAGGACTTTAATTTGGATTTGGATAGTACAGTAGTACAGTACATGCCTAGCACATATTACATGCTTTACATGCCAAAGAATTCTTAAGAATTCTTGAGGATATTTTCAGTTTCTTAACAATTCTTTGTAAAAAAATTACCAAAAAAAACTGCTGCTCAAGAATTATTATCATGATGTGGAGGATTCTTTATTTTAAAATCCTCAAGTATTCTTGAGAATTCCTGTCAGGTTAATACACACAAGGCATGTACTGTAAAGCAATGGTGCCTTGTTCGAAAGCTAATTCCCTAATAACTTTTTGTTTGGAAATTTAAGGCCCAATATTGTAACTTTTAAAAATGTTTATTGGTTTTAAAACTACTGTACATGGTAAACTACTGTACTACTGTACATATTCATGGAACTTGAATCCGTATGAAGCATTGAGTGAACCCGGTACTGTAAGCTTCTTGAAATAATTGCAGTTCACTGTACGAGTACTTTGCTGATGTTGGTGTATTGAATTTATTTTTAACTTGACATTTCAACATCATCTGCAGCATTTTCACAAGAAAATGGATTTATTTGTGAGACATCAAGAATCCCTGATACATTGTAGTTTATAGACTGTTCTGATTCAAAGGTATTGTAGGATGTTGCCACAGTGCAATCTGCCTGGCTAGGATTCATAAGTCCAGCAAATTCTGAGTCATCCTGTATGTTGTGCCAGTCACTATCTTCTTCATTGAATGACATCATGTCACTTGAAGGGAAATTAATGGAATTAGGGATGTCTGAGATTTCAACATCTCCAAAAATATCACTGATAATTTGTAGAATTTGAACAGCAGTAGAATATTTCCATATCTCAACAAACTTTTTCAAGGTAGAATAATCAAATATTCTCTCCACATTCTCTATAACTTGCTGTACATTGTAATTTGAGAACTGTGTGTATAAATGAGGCATCAATGCTGAGCAATTTGTTTCCAGAGATAATCTGTTCTTGTACTCACTTAATGTTTCTCTCAATAATTCTTTTTGGGAATTGTCAACACGTCTCTTTTTGCAAACAAGTTCTTCATCATCCTTGTTTTCACTTGCAATAAACAGCAATTGTTCTATTTTACAAGGCTCATTGACAGAATTACAACCGCAATTCTTTGAACAAATGTCACAGCAAGTGCAGCCTGGCATACTATCATCTGTAACAGGCTGCTTGCCTGGAAAGTTTTGTCCTATCAGTTGCCTTCGGCATTTTGATGAATAGATGTACTCTTGTATGTCTGCATTGCAATTTGATTGAAGGAAGCCATTATACAGCAAATGACAGTAACTTGTGGAACCATCCCGACCAGCTCTTCCACACTCCTGCAAATAGCTTTCAATAGATTTGGATGGTCCAAAATGAATGATCCTATTTACTCCCCTGCAGTTAACCCCCATACCAAAAGCAACAGTAGATACGAGAACCCTGACAATCCCATCATCAACTGCCATGCTTTGCAAAATGTGATTTTTTAAGGAAAGCGGGGTACCAGCATGAAACATCTCAACAATCCTGTTTTGTCGAACCCTTTCGCCTGGGCCATACATTAAAGAACCTAACTGGAACTCAAATGTTCTCCAAATGAGGGCTACCTGATTACGTGTTTGGCAAAATATTATGATTCTGGCTGTCTGGCTGTTATTTCTTTTCAAATGTTCCAGCAGTGGTGCAAATATTTTATCAATTGGCATATTATTTGCAACATATTCTACGCTAAATCTCAAATTTTGTTTCAATGGGGACTTTTCAAAAATATATGTTCTCATTTTGATAAGACCCAACACTTCAAAGATTTTGTCCTTTGTGAGCTTTGTTGCTGTTGCTGTGAAAACTGACATCTGTATTCCATTTGGCAACAACGATCTGATTTCACCAAGAAGTCCAAACCATTTTCTGAAAGGTTGCTTCTGTGAATTTGAGAAACCCCTTCAAAGAAAGAAATAGAGCACTGTTTGCAAAGGTGAATACTCTTCCATTGATAAATGATTGATGAAAATGTTCATGTTAAAATGTTCTTATTAGGGCCTTATTAGGGCTAAGTATGAGAACATATCATATCAACTAGAGAAAATAATTCAGAAAGAGGACAAGGAAGAAGAAAAGTAACACATTTTAGAGGATAAAAAGATCTTTCGTGAAGGAAAGGCACCATACAAGCCATTCTGATGTTCGTACATTCTGTTACTACTGTATAAAGAAATACTGCATACAGTACATACTGTAAGGCACAGAAACCAACCTGTGGCTTTCATTAGGCAAGAGGGGGACGGGGATCTATGGTCACAAGACGAGAGACTTTGTGGGACATACTTTTTCTAGTTCAGATTTTGGGATGAAAACCTGGAAATTGACATTGCTTGGGTGGGGGAAGCTGCATTTCAAGGATATTGGGGGCTAAGAACATTTGTTTGGAAAACATACCAAGTATCCTGCCGTACGATCAGCAAACAAGAGATCTAATAATAAGAACTTCTCTAGCTCAGATTTTACTGATTCAGTTTTAGTTTCAAATTTAAAATTCCACTGCCTATAATTCTATAAACACAAACTAAAAATATACTAACCTAATACAAGTGAAATAAAATCAGAATTAATATACCAGATGAAAACACAACAATGGTCATAAAATATGAAGAAAATTAAAATAGATACTAAATCAAATTAACAACAAGAAGAATTGTAAGTGGGGAATTTCTTAAGGAGGAGCTCCCTCAATAGCTAGGCTAATGGAGGAGAGAGCACCCCCTGTTTCAAATACAATTATTGAAAATTATTAATTCTTTTATATTGTATATACATTTGCAAAAATATTGACAGCTAATAATACTGCAGATTTTACAAAATATTCACTGCTACATAGATTGCAGCATTCAGTATCAAAATGATGATCAGTTTGATATGTTGTTGGTGGACAATTCCACTGAAACTTACCACTGATTAATACAATGTGCCTCATCTACTGCAACACCAACACAGTACTCAGATAGTCCACTACTTGATAACAATTTTCGCCACCTTGTATTGTCTGATAATAACGATTCTGGTGAAGCATAAATGATACTGTATACCCCACCAGTTTCAATATCTTTCAGGACTGACTCTTCCTGCCCTTGAAAAATGGCTGCTGCAGTCACTGCAGTATTCTTTTTTATCATTTCTACTTGATCTTGCATCAATGAAACGAGTGGTGTAATGACCAAAATGTTGCTTGAAAGGGGGGCAAGACCAGCAAGGGCATCTGCAATAACTGGTATTGCCTGGAACACGACGGACTTTCCATGGCCAGTAGGAGCACTGTAATAGATGTCGACTCCATCTTTGAAATACCTCCTCAATGCTGTCTTTTGTTCCTCGTGCAAGGATTGGATACAAAGTAGGCAGTTTACCCTTGCAAGTCCTTCCTCAAAAAGTTCTTCATTCCACACATAACTGACCGACCTCCCTTCGTTGTAAATTGTCTGCCTCGCCATTGCTTTGTTTTCAAATATGCTTGCCGATGTCGAACTTTGTTTGATTGAAATCTTCGATGTAGGCCCAATTCGACTCGTTGTGTTGTTGTTGTACACAATGTTAAACAATGGAAAAAATTAACCAATCAGAAAAGGTTCCTCAGACTCAGGAACCTTGGAATAGCTTTGTGGCTTCGATGCGCAGACTCTACTGGGAGAGAATTTTCAATTTTCCATTCAGCTCAATTCGATTTTGTAACAAACCAGTCGAGTCTGCACGCAGGCTAAAAATAAATAAAAAATAAAAAATCAAAATAGGGTAGAACTTCATTGAGCGCTTCAGCGTTAACAGAACAGAGGACAGGATTCGGCCCTGAAATGTCTTGTTCATCCAAGAGAAGTGAAGAAAGCACTGAATGAGGTGTCTTAACTCCAAAACATCGTCATAGAAAGAGTTTAAGTTAGGCGACCAGGCAATTTGACATAGGAACCAATTGAACTTCATTGGGCCGCTCTGTATAGCACCACAATATCGTCTTTAATGACGGTGAAGTTACGGTTTTCACCCTGATTCCAGGCTCCTGGATTTCATGGAAAGTATGGTAAAATACCAGCCTTTTCTCTGGAATTCCCTAGATTTTCAAAGCTTTTTTCATGCGGGTCCTTCCCTTGTTTGTTTTGTACTGTGTGTTCAATGCACGCAGTTTCGTGCTTCATAATTGTGACGTCACACTGGCCAGTTCAATGTCGCGCTAAACTCGAAAAACCACTCAAGTTTGACACACAATTTTCTGTACTTAAACTAATAATTTCGATTTGAAACTTTCACAAAATGTTTATAACATTATAAGTTATTTGAAAACATTGAAAAATCGAGGACTAAAATTTGGCTGCATAAGGCCTTCAAGTACAGTGGCTAACAATTTCATGTAGTTTTCTAAGGAGAATATGTTTCTTAAATTGAACTGCACTATAAATCCCTGAGTTAGGATTCTGAATAATAGATATCATGTTCCCATCTAATATGAAAATTGCATCATTGTTATTTGTGAAAACGTTTTCAAGTGCTGTATGCAAAGGAATGAATGGTGAATCATTATCATCTTGTGTATTACTAAAGAAAGAGCCCTGACATATATTTCCATTTGAGCTTCCTGGCTGATCAGATTCATTTAATTTGCTGTTTGTTTCAGTTGGTGGTTTTGCATTAGTAGCTTTAGTTGCCACAATGGGCCATTCACTCTTTATCACCACAATGGGTGATTTTGTTATTTGGTTTTGAGATCTATACCCCACTACCCGTAAATTTCTTATCAATCGTGTCTAAATGGCTGCTACGCATGCGCTTCGTAGCAATAATGGTAGAAATAACCTGTTTCTGTCCATGTTTGGGATACACCCGGCCTAAATAATAAACAATAACATGGCCAACAGAAAGACCCTTTCATACCTTCACTCCCTCACAGCCAATCCCTCTCCTCTTACCGATTTGCTTCTGCTCGGCAACAATCTTCGAAGCCAAATACTTTCTTGATAATTGAGACACAAGGTCTCGATCAGCAATGATTCCTTGAGAATGAACTTGAGCCAGAATTCTCCCTGAATCTTCGAAAGAGCGTACAAAATCGGCAAGTCCTAACACACGCTTGTCACAGTGAAGCTCACGAAATGACACAGGGTTACATTTCATAATAGAGTCATGCCCTGAGGAATTGACATGACTTGAGGTAAAAAATCTTTGCAACTACTGGGTGAGCCAGAAAAAAATTCCCACTTTTGAAAATTCATAGCACCAAGAGTACTTCGCAGATTTGAATGATTAAAATCCTAGTTAAAAGCCGAAAGATCGAAGTATTTTTGTGATTTTTCTCGCTGTCTTACCAGCACTAGAAGTATAGGTAAATTCAACTTTATAAAAATTTCATAGTTACAAAATGACTGAAAAAGGACCTAAAACATTGATCAAATCGTTAATACTCTCCTCACACAGAACAATATGCAGTGGGCATTTCACCTCTCTCATGAGTTATAAGACATAGATTATCAAACAAATACTAAAGATTTTAAATCCCATGGCAATAAATGTGCAGAGGATATCTCTCACCTATGAGAAATTGCTCTTTCTCGATTGTTCTGTACGAGGAGTGCTTTTTGATTTGATCAATGTTTTAGGCCCTGTTTTAGTCATTTTGAAAGCATGACATTTTTATAAAGTTGAATTTACCTACATTTCTAGTGCTCGTATGACAGCGAGAAAAATCACAAAACTACTTTGACCTTTGGGCTTTTAACTAGAATTTAAATCATTCAAATCTGTAAAGTACTCTTGATGCTACGAATTTTCAAAAGTGGGAACTTTTTTCTGGCTCACCCGGTATTTTTGTGGAATAAAATATTCAGCCAATCAAAACGTACCATTCATCGAAATAGCAAGATTGAGTTATGGTGATTATTACGACGAGGTCATGCTCATGTCGTATGGCAGGACCAAGCTTTGTTGTTCCCTTTAGTTTCAGAAGAGAACTCCTTTGTCGAGCACCGGGGGGGGGGGGGGTCATTCGATCAATCGTTGTATTTCTGAACTGGTTGAGCAACAACTGCGTTTTCGAGGAGAAAAACCTATATTTATTTTGTGATAAAAGAAATGTTATTTTTGAAAATGTTTGGCCATGCTCGGCATGACAAGCATGACCTCTAACTTCGCCATCGGTTTTCATTAAGGTCAAGAATGGTGGTGAACAGATTTTGCCCTTCCCTAATATATCATCAGAAGCTGTGTCAAAGTTAGTAATTTAGCTTTTTCACGAACTTTACGAAAGGCACCTTGAAGAACAGCATTTTGAATGAAAATTGTCGGTATTGCCTCAGCTTCGAAGAAGCTACGATCTTCTGTGACTTGCTCTCAGCCAGAAAAGTCTGAGCTGTGTTCCGTCATGCGTAATAAGGTCAGCATGTGCTCTTTCCTGTTTGAATTGGCAATTTGGAAACTTCTTCCCTCAGCTGTTTTAGGCTTTGTCGTGTACCAGCATTGTTTGCACATAGCTAATGGGCCCCTTTAATCTGAATACCTATGTGCTATTCAAATGAAGGGAAAACTGCCAACATGATCACTCCAATAAGACCAATATGATGCAAATATAATTTGATAATGATAAATCCCCAGGGCTTCATCCTGTCATGGAAGACGGCCTCAGGACTCCACTGCAATATGGTTTATTTTATGATATATTTTGTTCTTTAGGATGACAGATGGTGACATCATTATCGTTACACCAAACGATATGTAAGTAATGGGATTTTAAATCTACACTACAGTCTGTAATAGCCCATGCTCAGCAATGTAAATCAAGGTTTCATCAAGCGTGGACTTCAGTTAACTCGAGTGTCATCCCCTGCGCAGCAAGATTTCTTCAAACGTGCACTTCAGTCAACTCTGCTCAGCAAGATGTCATCAAATGTGCACTTCAGTCAACTCGTGTGTCAGCTTCTCAGCAACGCAGGTCAAGATTTCATCAAAGCAGGTCAAGGGAACTAATGTGTCAGTGTCAGCTTGAGCTTAGAAATATAAATCAAGATTTCTTCAAACTTATGAAGTACAGGATATTTACGCTGACATTTGTGATTTGCTGCATAATGTTAAAAGACTCATATTACATACCAGACTAGGAATGGAGATGCATTAGAAGAAATATGTTCGTAATTGTTAGCAATGAGATTTTTACAATGAGCCTGGCAACAGGTCATCCTATAGGATGGTTTCTGTTTTTTTTTATACCGGATGAGTCAATAGAAATAATCCCCATTTGAAAAATACTGCAACAATATTGAAAACTGTCTTGTTTCATTTCCAGTATGTTCAAATAGATCAGTAATTTACACGGCTTCAATCGGTCATTCCTTCCCGTAGATATGGGAGATTTTCTGAAGGAAGCCCCTTTCAAAAACCTGCACAAACGATCAGCAAAATTTACTTTGTTTTCCTTCCTAACAATAATTACACTTACATGCACCTGGTGTCCCTACAAAAACGCAACGGATTTGATCGGGACTAGCAACAAGAGTTTAGGTCCAATCAATCTAAAATAATATAAAGCTCGATAGCTAACTTGAAGATAGATACCTTGTTTGTTGATATTGGTGCATGGAGAGTCGGACTATCAATCTTGAAAGTCCAAATTTGCTTCCATCTCCAAACCAGAGGTTTCGGGTTTTGGCCTAACTGAAAACGCGCTTGAGGAATCTCCTCAGTCATATGCGAGTGTAGTAGTGTGAGCATGCTAATAAGGCACACATGTTTAGGCACACATTTCGATTGAAATTTGAAAGCTAAAAATTTACAAACATAACAATGCTGAAGGGAAAATTCACAAAGGAATATATTTCTTCAATCATAATGCATGTGCGAAAGAGCCAAGCACGAATTAGAAGTTTTAAGGATCTTATCCATGGATAATTTTTCCTTGGGTACATTGTATTTCTTGTTTCGTGATAATTCGAAGAAAGACTACACAAAATGCATTTCACTAAAGTCATGAAGATTGCAAGAACTAATTCATTTTTCACACCTAAGCAAACTATTTTGCGGATTACTTTCTTTTATGCAATGCTAACTTCTTGAAACTTTTGAAGCATTAAAAAAAGATGTCCTTTCTGGACAAAATTGCTGAATTTGATTGAATTTCTATTCGAATATTTTCCTCGGCATGAGGCTTTATTCTCTTATTTCACGGTAATTCAGGGGATTCCCCAAAATAGCGCGTTTGCAGTTTAGGCCAAAACCCAAAAGCTCTGGTTTGGAGGTTCAGGCAAATTTGGACTTTCAAGATTAATATTCCAACTCTCCAAGCACCAATATCATCAAAAAGGTATCGATCTTCAAGTTAGCTATCGAGGATTATGTAAAAAATTATTTTGGATTGAATTCTTGGTGAATTATTGGATTGAACTAAATTCTTGTCGCTAGTTCCGATAAAATCCGTTGCGTTTTTTTTTTGGGACACCCGGTATTCATGTATTTTTTCCTCTTGGGAGAATGGAATCCCACCCCCCCCCCAATAAGTTTTTCATACCAGGGAGAAGAGTTTTACATCCTCCCAAGAGGATAGCACGTGCTAAATCGTGTTCAAGTCATTGCTGTAAGGTAGACATAATGGGGAAATTTGCTCGTGATTTTGGCACGTTTTTAAGGTAAATCGAAGGGGCTTTCTCAAGAACATCCCTCGTAAAATCTAAACGGAGCGACCTATTTCAGGCAGGTAAATTTTAAAATATATTTGAGCATGTCCATTGTTAAATGCTATATTTGACAATATCATTGCCTTAATATGCAAAGAGTAGCAGACTTTCAAACGGGAATTGTTTTTATTGACTCACCCGTTGTACCGGGTGTCAGTAAGGGGTTAACAAGTTTGGTGAGCTGTGGAAAAAAGTACTTCGCCGATATTCAAAACTGAAAATGTTGATCTATCAGTCAAATGCTAACTTAGATGACAAATTTTGTTTGGTAAAATCAAGTTCCTGACTTGCACTAAAATTTAATTTGCAATCAGGAAATAAAAATTTCAATACCTATTGTTTGACCACGTGACCACCACATGCCCATGTTTGGAGAGTGGTCACAAAGAAATTCTTTAAAGTGGCTCTAATTTCTTTCTTCGTTACTGAATCTCAACAATATATATACAATTCGATTCGTCTCGATGAGTACTCTCATTTGATATATAATTTATTTATATTTGCTGACATTAGCAATTTATTTAATCTATGACGTCAAGAACCTCGTCCCAAGGGCGTTTTGTCATATTGGAACGGAGACAAAAGGCCCTGGGATCGGCTGGTCACATCACCATCAAAATACCCTCTCTCCGTGGGTGTCATAAATTATTAAAATCATAATGTATGAAGTTTGCGTTTGCCAAACTGCGGTTTTTTTGCAGTGGAGTGGAAAAGGCAGGTAGCTCCAAGCAGCTCTGGTTTCTGTCATTATTTCAAACCTTTGTAACTGGCTTTCGTCGTATGGTCATAGTTTTTCACTAAAGCGAAAGAAAGTGAAGTGCTTTGAACTGGTTTTCAATGTCTAGTCAAATGGCTCAATGTGATCGCCGCTGTGTCGCCGCTTTGCCGAGCGAGTTGAGAGTTATTTTTCATTTGAGCTGTAAGCCCAAAAGATACTATTTCAGTGGTTATTCAGCTCCGCCTGCTTCCGCTTTCCCTAGAGTACTCAGTTTGTTATTTTAAACTAAAATAACTGCCAATAGAATTAATTTCGTTTACTAAATATGGAATTTTCCTTATCAAAGTACAACAAACGTACTAAATTGCAAATGGAAGGTTTAAAACACATTTTACAGCTCAAGGAAGTTTTAGGTGTTCAATTTCTGCAAATGCTAGAGTAAACCGTTGGTAAGTTGAGCCTCTTCTCGTGCTAATTTCAAGGACCTACACCTATGACCCAAACCATTGTTAACCGCAAGTGAAACGAAGATAGCCTGCTGCGCTCAGACTATGCAAAGAGCAATAACAACAACAAACTGGTAATATTTAAAAATAGCCTTAAGTAACGGACTCATCCTATTAACCCTATCTGGACCGGGTGGGGGGGGGGCTAAAATAGCCCCCCCCCCCCTACCAGTTTTGTCTGGGTATCTTTTTTCTAGGCTA
Source organism: Aurelia coerulea (assembly GCA_039566865.1). Taxonomy (NCBI): domain Eukaryota; kingdom Metazoa; phylum Cnidaria; class Scyphozoa; order Semaeostomeae; family Ulmaridae; genus Aurelia; species Aurelia coerulea. The sequence goes on along the minus strand of CM076952.1, from coordinate 9,932,820 downwards.
ATTATTTTTCGTGACTTTTCCTAACTATCCTATTCGCATCTTTCACCAAAATTTCTACAAGATATGTCATGTAGTTTTGGAAATAGGACAATTTTTTCAGAGAGTAGTTACGGTCAAATTCTTTATAACTTAAAACTAAGATAATTCTTGACAGAAGTGAGATAAATGGATGAAATTTTCAGAACAACCATAAATCAAAAAGACAATATGGAAATAACGTATTATTCTGGTTTTTCTTTTTATTACGTCATTCATGACGTCATATCTGCTGAATTTAGGTAATAAATATAAGTTTGTAAATTTCATGTATCACGCTCGTTGTTCTTGTGACAACTTGAGCACTCTGTGTATATCTTGAACCACATTCACCCATTAAGTTTATAAATTTCATATTTTTTTCAAAACATCATGTTTTTCAGAAACCTTGATATGTTATCTGTCAATTAAAGTTATAAGAAGCATAATATTTCTCTCAAGAAAGTTTTTACAGTTAAATCCGCAAGAGTACTTTTTTGACCTAAAGCAAAGAAAATTGATGACGTCATCGAAAGTAAAACAATTAGAGCAAAATAAATTAGATATTCGGAGGTTTCACATTAAGTTACATTTTATGACCAATTTTCATCTTTCTAGCCATTGTCAATTCAGAGTTCTGAGGGGGCTAATTTAGCCCCCCTCCCTCCGCCTGAGGATTCTCCAAAAAGCCCGGTCCAGATAGGGTTAAACCCATAAACACAACAAAAACACCGAAGTCAGTAGAAAGAAGACTATTAACTCCAGTAAAACAAACAATAACCAAAATATGCCTGTAACAAGAGAAAAACTGTTAAATCCTGTAAGACAAAACCGAATTATCCTTAAAACCTGTAAGGAAAGAAATGAGTTAAGGTAGGAGTATAGTCGAAAAATCATGAATTTTGACCAAAATATCTCTTTTGATTTTTTTTTTGTAACTTTAGTTGTTTAGTTGCCTTGAGAATGAGCCCATTTGGGAGCCTAAATAACGTTTATTCTGCGAGTTTCATCAAAAATAGTAAGGGGAGGTTTGATCTGAATCGTGAATTTCAGTTCTGTGTCTTGAAATAATTTGCCAACATCTTCCTTGACGCCATTTTTGCCACTGACCACCCCCGCATTCATGCAAGGTACCATTTTGAAGCTGTTTCTTCGGACTATTACATGGCAGGCTTGCTTCTTGCATTTAAGAGCCACCTTGAAGGTATTTCACCATTTTGTAGTGATGAGGAGAACAAAAGACTTCCTCGTGGTCAGAGCGACCCTTTTGTTTCTCTCAGCTCTGATTGGATAACCGTGATCAGCTGATCTCGAATCGCCATGTTTACTTCGTTGCTGTGATGATGGAGGAAGAAAGATTGCGATTGCACGCATTTCCGTTCTCAATTTACTCGTTTACTTACTGTCCAGAGCGGCCAAGAAATATATTTCACAGAGACGTATACCCGGGGGGGGTACTTCATTGTCAACATGATTCGACCTGAATCTGGACTTTGGGAAAAGGACCCATTCGCATGACAGAATATTCAAAAATTTCCAGCCCATTTGCATGAATATCAGGAAATTTTTGACCCATGTGTATGAATTTGTCGATTTGAGACAAAGGAAAATTTCAGTTTTTTTGCGTGGATTATCATTATGGGGCCGATTGATTAGAAAATTCTCAAAGAACTACCCATCTACCAGAATTGTGGTTAAAAACAGACCCATATGTAGAGAATTTTGGATGAAAAAACCCATCCATATGAGCGGCACGTCCAGTACAACTTAACAATGAAGTACCCCCCCCGGGGACGTATAAAGCACATTTTGCATCCAGTTACAAATTTAGAAGTTAAAGACAAGAAGTTTATCGCTGTTGTCGAAGAGGCCTTCGAGGCCGTTTGCATTTTAGGCCTACTTTGATCGACTTTTTTGATTGTCTGCTAGTTCAAGGAAAATGGATCTCCTCAGAAGAACTCCAGAACTGAATATAACAAAAATCACTGTTTTCAATTGCTCAGCAAAGTGAAATATTTATCAAAACTTTTGTGGAAGAGTTATCAAAGAAATAATTTATTTGACCCACTCCAGCAGACAAAGGATCTCAAGCACAACAAGCACTTCCCACCAGACAGTGCTTTTTGCAAAGAGAATCTTCAAAAGGAGCATGATTCCATTCCTGCAGAGGAAGAGACAAACTTGTCTTTCTAACAGAACACAACAGAACACTAGATTATATGGTTTCATTTCCATATTGAGAACTTATAGAGATTCTTTTGTTTTCAAACAATAAACAATTGTTCCAAAAAGAATTCATGGGGAACGCATTCCCTTCACAAGGCAAGTTTGTAAATCTGGGGTGGATAGACAAAAGATTTCCACAAAGTTGACACAGAAACAGAATACAGCCAGACTGATAAGTTTTCAAAGTGCGCATGGAAGATGCGCACTTGGCCATTGTCTTGAAAACAAAATATTTATTGTTCTTTCTTTGTTTTACTTGAAATTGCACGTGGAAGATCTTCTGCGCGCACGAGATTGAAAGCAGTCTGGGAATACAGAACCCTGATCAGTCACTTCATGGCCTTATTTGGAGACTTTATGCAAAGAATAGTACTTTCTGGTTGTCACATAATTGAAAAACACGCGTATATAATAGAAATTTGTCTGTTTTCTATAGGTATGTACTATAAAGAGAGACATTGTACAGAGCATTAGAAATAGATCCTTGTGGCCATATGACAAAGTAGAGCTACAAAGAGTTTCCAGTTAGGATCAGAAAGTCATTGAAAGCATCATCCCAGAAAGCAAAAGTTCTTAGAAAGAGGTTGAAATTTGTGCGCCTCACAAAGAAAGGAAAACAAAGGGAGAGAAAGATTGAAAAAAAGTGAAGAATTTCCAGTGAATTTCACTATGCATAGACTGTTGAAGGATTTATGACACTGAAAATAGCTCTGATAAGGCATATAACAGTTAAGAGCAGTTGTGAATTACATATCCAATGTTTATTGCTTTGTTTCTCAAAACTAACATTTCCGCATAAATTTCAACTTAGGTTAACTTGTTTTTCATGACAAAATGATATATTTTCAACAACCAGCACACCATTTTGTTCCAAATTTAGTGCTCTACACAATTACACATAGAAAATATCCATAGAGGGTACTTGGTGTTCATCAGCTTTGTATGAATGGATTACGACCATCTTGTTTTTGCAAAAATTTCCATTAAAACATCAATAAAAGCTCAGAAATTCGAAAAAGTTTATGGAAAAGTATCCAATTGTATGTAAATAGGTCCAACCAACTCATTTTCAGTGCTAGTTTCACTGGGAAACATGAGGTTAAAAAGATTTCCTTCAACTAAGTGGCAGTGGTTTTTTCCCATTCTTTCACTGTTACCATGGCAACAAATTTCTAAATTTAGAAACAAATTCCATTTTTGAAATCAGCATCCTCAGTTGGAACAGTTGGAATAATTGGGGCCAATTATTGCCCAGATAACATGTATAATAGCAAAAATAAGTTTTCGATTAGATTTCGATTATAAAAGTGGCCTGTTTTATTGCTAATTTGTTCTACGCACGAACCAAACTGACGAGAATGCGACGAAACTAGTATTTGGTGATTTCACGTTTATCTTTTCAACAGTTACTGGTGAGTTATTAACTTATTTCTTTCCTTCCAGGTTTTAAGTTCGGTTTTGTCTTACAGGATTTAACAGTTTTTTCTCTTGTCACAGGCTTATTTTGGTTATTGTTTCTTTTACAGGAGTTAATAGTCTTCTTTCTACTGATTTCGGTGTTTTTGTTGCGTTTATGGGTTTAATATGATGGGTCCGTTATTCAAGGCTATTTTTAAACTGGTAATACGTTGACTTGAATTGAAAATAATTTATGCAAAAAGCAATAGCCAATCAGATTGCATATGTGACCAGCCATTCCCAGCGCCTTTTCGTCTCCGTCCTAATATGACAAAAGCCCCTGCGGACAAGGTTGTGTCGTCAGCAATAGACAATTACGCTAAAGATGGCGGCGAGGAACTTTTTACCAAGATGCATTTCATTCTTTAATCGAATTTTTATAGAATCGTCAAAGATTCGTTATTCGAACGCAATGCATCTTGGTAAAAAGTTCCTCGCCGCCATCTTTAGCGTAATCGTCTATTTACATCATGTCATATTCCTAATTAATTAGTAAACCTTGCATGCAAAACTCATGGAATGACTTCAGATATTGATGCAGGTATTGATCTCACCAAATATATGCCAAATTAATGGTTTTTAATCATCATTATTGAGCAAACAACTTTGCTTTGAAAAAATTGTCATTAATTAATTAATTAGTTAATTAATTAGAAACCAAAAATATCCGTATGAAACTATATGAAACTACAAATTAATGCTATCAGGCAGGTATTTGGATGGTTTTTGGCTGGTGTTATCGATTTATTTGGTAAAGGTAGGCCCTTTTTTGCAAATAGCTCGATTTTTTCAAAATTTGCATTGTTTTTGGTTGCCTAGCAACCAATCACGTGACTATAGATTGATTGATTGATTGATTGATGCTATTTTCGGATTCTCCTTTGTTCAATTATGACACAGTGCAAGTTTCATGGTCATAGCTGTTATACTTGCGGAGAAAATTAGGGGACGCCCCCCCCCCCCCCCCCGTAGGAAATCATATTTACTATGAACATATTGGCTACGAAGTGGGGCATTTTTCAATATTATTGCTCTGATATTTAGAGAGCAGAGCCAGGTCGAAAAATGTTTATCTTGTGTTTTTACATTTTGCATGTTTGTTTACATTTTTCAGAAGAACCAATCACAAAGCCGAATGAGCACCCTGAACAAACACTTATAGGACCTTATTTCAACCCCATTCAAGGTATTTGAACAATACTCCGTGGTTCGTAAGTCCGTTTAGTGTGAAAGTAAGCACGGTTCGTTAGCATGAAAGTCAAATTTGTCAATACGGCGCTTGGAAACGCACAAATCTTCCAATTTCACGCTTATTAGCCAGTGACATCGCCGTATTCCGATCACATGACTGAAAATATGGTTTTTAGACAACTTTTCGAGTACCTTCACGAAAATAAAAATAGATATTCGACTAATAAAGATACAGAGCTGGTTTTACCACGAATCGATTCTACAGACTCCACTCCATATTTGTTTTTCTGCATTTGGTTAAAATCTCATCATTTCAGTTTTAGAATCCCCTTTTCAGTTTTAGAATCGTCTTTTCAAAATTCAGAATCGTCATTTCAAAATTCAGAATCCCCTTTTCAGTTTTAGAATCGTCATTTCCAATTAGGAATCTTTATTTCAATTTCAGAATCCTCGTTTCAATTTTATACTTTGGTAATTTCATACCTTCATTTTAAAACCATTATTCTAAACACACTTACACGTTTCATGTTTTGTTCTCAAAATTTTCACCGCCCCTCGGCGGCCTCTTCAGTGAGAATGTTCAAATCTCGCGAACCTTGTGTTCTTGCACTGTTCGTAAAATTTACGTTCAAAAAATTGATCAGTTCGAATCCGTTGCGTCGTTGTCTTAATTTGTTCGAGTTTCCCCATTCTTCTTTCGCATTGAGCATTGGGTTGAATTCATTGATAAAAACCGCTTCCGTAACTTGCCTGAGCATTGCGTCACCCGAGCACGCAGCCAGTATATCCACCGTAACCTCTTGCGGAACTGCATCATGCCGCTCTAACATGTGCTTGTAAAACACGGAAGTCTTTTCACTGTTTTCGTATTTGGTGAGGTGCTCACTTGCTCTTTCTCCGATGCTTCTTGCTGTTTCTCCAATGTAGGTACCTTCTCTTCCATTGCTTTCTGCACAGCCAAGACATTTCACTCTATAAACGACATCTCTTGTTTTACAGTTAACTATTGGGTTCACCCTGCAAACTTTGCAGGTATCTTTTCCACAAGAATTGTTTTGAAATGGATCAGATTTACTTAAGATGTTCCTCAATGATTTTCCTGATCTTTCAACAACTCGTATTTTTAACTGTGAGTCTTTCAGTGCTTTCTTGCATTCTGCCGCTAGCTCTCCATTCGGTGTTACATCAACAAACATAACCGTCTCGTATCCTCCTTGCTCATACCATCTGTTCTTTTTCTCTATCTTTTGCATTTCCCTTCTTTCACGGTGCCAAAATTTTCCCCGATACATTGGACATTCTCCTGTCTTGTCACGCTCTACAATCTTTTCAAACTTTCTTTTGGCCTTTTTGTAGACCTTGATCTTATTTTCTTGCGAATAACCAGAGAACTGCATTCGGTGGAGGAAGTGTTGTACATGCTGTGTTCTTTCATTCTTTTCGCACTGCCGCGACACATTCCTCATTATTCTTACTAGGTCTGCAACTAGGATGTTAGTCTTGGCATCTTGAGAAATTGCAGAATCTTTATTGATGACACTTTTACTTACAATTTTCTTCATGTAATGTGAATGAAGAATTTGATTTCGTGTTACATTATCTACTTTCACTTGCCCAATCCATTGTTCTAGATCTAACACGGGCATCCTTCCATTTTCAATTTTAGAATCTTAATTTCAATTTTAGAATCCTCATTTCAATTTCAGAATACTCATTTCTATTTTAGAATCCTCATTTCAATTTTAGAATCCTCATTTCAATTTTAGAATCTTCATTTCAATTTTAGAATCCTCATTTCAAATTCAGAAGCCTCATTTCAATTTTAAAATCCTCATCTCAATGGGAAATTTCTCGGAAACAAACTTTCGTGAATCAGATTTCTTATCAAATTTTTGCAATTTCTCAAATGTTCCTCAATTCTCTAGTGACTCTGCCGAATAGTCCATAAATGTGCTTGTGGTATCAGTGCTCGAAAGGGGAAAGGGTTCATATTAAAGAAGATGAATATCAATATTTGATCACATAACTATTTGATTCTATATCTAGGAAATTTCTCAGGAATAAACTTTCCCGAATTTTGGCCAAAAACGCGAAAGTCTCTTCCCTTAAAGTATTCTAGAGTGGCCTAGAGTCACACCGCAAAAGCTCTAGCCCCCCTCCCCCCGTTCTTATTTAGTTTAGGAGACTCCAGAGGACGGCTTCCGAGAGAGGGGCTTATTAGAGAGGGGTCTTATTCACAGAATCAAATGACAACAACATGAATAAAACCCATATTTTGCGTGGTCAGCATACAATTTTACGAGTCATAAATGCGAAAATTCGGCACAGTTTTTTTTATCTCAAGCCATATCAAAATTAACATGATTTAAGTGGGTGTTGGGCTTGATAGAGATTGGGGCTTATTCAAAATTTTGGCGTAGTCAGGAGGGGCTCGCTCATTAGAGAGGGGAGAAGTTATGATAGAGTTTTCAAGGTATTAAAGGCACCCTGTCTCGGAGCAAAATTCCCGAAATTGATACCCTGCCCCGGAGTAAAATTTGAAAAGACAATACCCTGTTCTTGAGTTTCTTCTTACAAAATTGTAGGATGCCTTGGAAATTTGATTGAAATCTATGAAAAAAGGGGGAAATGTTACCATCCAAACGATTCAAATCACATTCGCTTAGTGCAAATGGCTTACAGTGATGTTATGGAGTCAATTATAGAAAATATGGACCCTGTCATGGAGCCGACTATGCAAAAATTATACCCTGTCCCGGAGTAGGAATGATACCCTGTTCAGCGGCACGCCCCCCCGTACGGAAAAATATATGAGTACCCCCCCCTGGGTTTGAAACGAGGATTCTAAAATTGAAATGAGGATTCTGAAATTGAAATGAAGATTCTAATATTGGAATGAGGATTCTAAAACTGAAATGTGGATTCTAAAATTGACATAAGGATTCTGAATTTGAAACGAGGATTCTAAAATTGAAATTTAGATTCCTAATCTGAAATGACGATTCTAAAACTCAAATGAGGATTCTAAAATTGAAAGGAGGACTAAAACTGAAATAAAGATTCTGAATTTGAAATGAGGATTTTGAATTTGAAATGAGGATTCTAAAACTGAAATAAGGATTCCTAATTTGGAATGAGGATTCTGAATTTGAAATGAAGATTGGCCCTTATCGGCCACCATAGAGAGCAGACATGTTTATCTTGAAAGCTCAAATTTGCCTCTTCCTGCAAACCAGAGCTTTAACCTTTTGGCCTAAGCAATTTCTTAATGCGCAGTGTATAAATTGACGATAGCCTTGATAAAATTTGAACAATATTAGATCTTGTGTTCTTCCGTTTTCCAGAAGTCATTCCCAAGTCACCGGAAGTTTCTTAATTTTTCATCAATTTCAGTTCCTAATTTCGATGTGCTTCAAGAATTTGCTTAGGCCAAAAGGCCAAAGCTCTGGTTTGCAAGTGGACGCAAATTTGAGCTTTCAACATTGACATTTCTGCTCTCAAAGCACCAATGCCAATAAACGAGGTATCAATGTTCAATTAGAACTATCGAGGAACATTTGAGAGTGATTAGCCATTGATTAAAGCTAAATTCACATCACCTGAGTCAACCAAATCTGTATACATTGGTTTGGGACACACAGTATTCGTTTGTGTGATTTTCAAAAATGCTTGACGAGCTAAAACTATTTTGCTACCAAGAAACCTTCATCCGCAGCAGAATCCGAGTAATCGGCATTAAATCAGTCCCTTTCGCCATAATAAGGCACAGATACATTTACCAATAATGTCACCACAAACAGAATCTCTTTCTATCATTTTATCATTGTTAATCATGAAAAAATATGATCAAACTTTGAAGCATCTGCAGTAAACTTGGCATTCCAAGTTTTCTTGTTGCAAACACACAGGAAGAATTGCGTAAACCAAAGTTTTTGCAAGGCTCAAGTTTCCCATGTGACACAACAAATTGATACCTTTGAGAATAGATTGTACACCTCTGAGAATAGATTGCAGGGAAAAATTCTTTACGCTATAGATGCAGTTTTCCGATCTGAAAATGACAAAGAGATTTGTGATTTTTGAGAAACATTTAGCTTTCTCTTTTATTTTACCATGATAGAATCCATGAGGGTGTACAATCTATTCTCGAATGTATCAATTTGCTGTGTCATATTGGAGACCTGAGTCTTGCAACATCTTTTTGTTTTACATAATTCTTCCTGGGTGTTTGCGACAAGAAAACTTAGAATGACGCGTTTGCTGCAGAGACTCCAAAATTTGATCGCGTTTTTTCAGAATTAGCGATGTTAATATGGTGGAAAGAGACTGGATTTTTGGTGGCCTTTTTGGTAAATGTGGCTGCTGCCTTATTACGGTGAGAGCTGCTGCGGATGAAGGTAGGCCTATTAGCTTTCTTGGTAGCATATAGCTTTAAACTGGTCAAGGATTTTCGAAAATCACCCAAGCGGATATTTTCATGTTATTTCTGGACATAATTCACGTAACATGTCAAATTGGAAGCTATATCTTGTTTGTGTAACGTCCCTGATAAATTCTTGAACGAAATTCGAATTAGCGCCGATCCCTGATAGTGGGGGAGCTTATTACATGCATCGTGCAAAATGTGATACCAGCATGAAATTTGGTGGAGATGGGCAGTTTGATACGCTGAAAAAGATGGGATGTAGACACAAGCTGAAAAATGTCCCCTTGTGCTATTTTTAGACTGGGGTACTAGGTTCCAGGCCTCTAAAAAGGAAATTGTAATCATTTTGTTGCAAACTATGATACCAGCATGAAACTTGGTGGAGATGGGCAATTTGATACGCTGAAAAAGATGGGATGTGGACACAAGCTGAAAAATGCCCACTTGTGCTATTTTTAGACAGGGGTACTCGGTTCCAAACCTCTAAAATGGAAATCGTAATTTTTTGCTGCAAATTATGATACCAGCATGAAACTTGGTGGAGATGGGCAATTTGATACGCTGAAAAAGATGGGATGTGGACACAAGCTGAAAAATGCCCACTTGTGCTATTTTTAGACAGGGGTACTCGGTTCCAAACCTCTAAAATGGAAATCGTAATTTTTTGCTGCAAATTATGATACCAGCACGAAACTTAGTAGAGATGGGCAGTTTGATACGCTGAAAAAGATGGGATGTGGACACAAGCTAAAAAATGCCCCCTAGTGCTATTTTTAGACTGGGGTACTCGGTTCCAAACCTCTAAAATGGACTTCGTAATCATTTTGCTGCAAATTATGATATCAGCATGAAACTTGGTAGAGATGGGCAGTTTGTTACGCTGAAAAAGATGGGATGTGTACACAAGCTAAAAAAATGCCCCCTAGTGCTATTTTTAGACTGGGGTACTATGCTCCAGGCCTCCAAAAAGGAAATTGTAATCATTTTGCTGCAAATTATGATACCAGCATGAAACTTGGTGGAGATGGGCAGTTTGTTACGCTGAAAAAGATGGGATGTGGGTGGACACAAGCTAAAAAATGCCCCCTTGTGCTATTTTTAGACTGGGGTACTATGCTCCAGGCCTCCAAAAAGGAAATTGTAATCATTTTGCTGCAAATTATGATACCAGCATGAAACTTGGTGGAGATGGGCAATTTGATACGCTGAAAAAGATGGGATTTGGGTGGACACAAGCTAAAAAATGCCCCCTTGTGCTATTTTTAGACTGGGGTACTCGGTTCCAAACCTCTAATATGGAAATCGTAATCATTTTGTTGCAAACTATGATACCAGCATGAAACTTGATGGAGATGGGCAGTTTGATACGCTGAAAAAGATGGGATGTGGACACAAGCTAAAAAATACCCCCTAGTGCTATTTTTAGACTGGGGTACTCGGTTCCAAACCTCTAAAAATTCTATCGTAATCATTTTGCTGCAAAATGTGATACCAGCATAAAATTTGGTAGACAGAGATGGGAAGTTTGATTACGCTGAAAAAGATCGGATGTGACCACAAGCTGAAAAGGTCCCCTTGTACTAATTTAGACTGGGGTACTAGGTTCAAGGCCTCTAAAAAGGATATCGCAATATTTTCGCTGCAAATTATGATACCAGCATGAAACTTGGTAGAGATGGGTAGTTTGATAAGCTGATAAAAATGGGATGTGGACGCAAGTGTAAAAATGATCCCAAATTTTCTTTTTAGATTTGCTTATTTGGTCCAGTACTTCTTGTTGAAATTGGAATTGATGTTGCGAAACTAGCTGATCGCCAGAATGATTTTACTGCATGCTGCTGTTGAGCGGTGTGATCCACACATTTATCTAGCGGGATGACCCTATCTTCACTCCTGATTTTCTGCCATCATTGACGCACCATGCTAAGTTGCTAGCAGAAACACTTTACATTTACACTTACAATTCAATGGACAGTTAAAAAACGAACCATGCAAGTCTTCATGCAGACAAACAGAACTTGCAAATAATGCAAATGTCATGTTCATACTTTATACACAGCCTGTAATTCGATGACTAATTTCATGGTACCTTTTCTTCCAAACTTGGCATAAAACGTTAAGGCAATTCCCTTTCCCCAACCACCTATGCTTCCCCTTTTAAACGATAAACTGATACAACCAATAATTACAACTGCAAGGCCTAAATTCAGCACAATACCAAATATCTTGAAATCAAAACCCAATTCACCTCCCTTCAAACCAAATGCAACAAAAATCACAACAAAACTAGCTATATATAGTCATTGACAGTGTCCCACTGGCCAGGGATCACTGAGGGTACCCGCATCTCCTTTCAGGGGCAATGTTCCGATCCTAATACCCTAGAAATATTGCGAGGAGAACCGTTGAAGATCAAATGATTGTGAAAAATAAACAACAACATACAAAAACAGAAACTAGAAAGTGATTTTAAAAAATGAACCACCAATCAGATTGCCTTGCTTAACACCACCCCCCCCCCCTCCTCCACCGTCACTCGGCATATCCTTGTGCTAGCACCTCCCGTTGAAATTGTGAGCCTATTCTCACACCCTACCCTTTACAAACTTGACACAGAAGCTTAACATCACATAAAATACACGACAGAACCCTTAAGAACCAAATTAAAAAAGGCGTTGGAGAATTCTAGCCCCCCACTCTCATGCCCCATTCCCCATTTCCTCCAAACCACAACATGACACACAATATACCAATCCCACAAGGCAACATGATAAGTACAAGAGGCCTCTGTATACGAAGATCCTGTGCCAAACCTAACTCAGCCCCATTTTTCGCATCCTTCTCAGCGTTTTCACCATGTAGCTTCTTTGATTCTCTTTCAAAACAAACACCAGTACACACGAGAACAATAAACCTGATATCGAAGGAAATGTATTCCAGAAAATATAACAAAATAACAACCTAAATTGTGAAGACATTTGGTGAAATCCACCCCCGTCCCTTTACGAACCAAGACACTGTAAAACACTGGTAAAACATCCACAAAACATTACCAAAAGGTCCCCTTTCAATTGTGATCCTACAATACAACAAACTCTGCCCCAGTCCTCGAGAGCACTGCTGGGGAGCAGCCGGTTGGTAATACCTCATATATTTCTTACTTAACTTCATTATCGTTCCTTCAAACAAAATAGCCATTTATAGGCTCACATCTAACTCTTGGGTTTCGGCGCGATATTACAAGGTGGAAAAAGGGGTATGGAACCTAGTATCTTGTATCCAAGTCGGAAAAAAGCAAGGGGCATTTTAAGCTTGTGTCCACATCCCATGTTTTTCAGCGTATCAAACTGCCCATCTCTACCAAGTTTCGTGCTGGTATCATAATTTGCAGCAAAAAATTACGATTTCCATTTTAGAGGTTTGGAACCGAGTACCCCTGTCTAAAAATAGCACAAGGGGGCATTTTTCAGCTTGTCTCCACATCCCATCTTTTTCAGCGTATCAAATTGCCCATCTCCACCAAGTTTCGTGCGGGTATCATAATTTGCAGCAAAAAATTACGATTTCCATTTTAGAGGCCTGGAGCCTAGTACCCCAGTCTAAAAATAGCACAAGTGGGTATTTTTCAGCTGGTATCCACATCCCATCTTTTTCAGCGTATCAAACTGCCCATCTCTACCAAGTTTCATGCTGGTATCACAATTTGCACGATTCACCTATTTTTTTGTGCTTACAGCCCTCACTATGATGAGATTTCAACCAAATGCAGAAAAAAGAATGTGGAGTGGGGCCTCTATAATCGATTCGTGGTAAAACCAGCTCTGTATCTTTATTAATCGAATATCCATTTTATTTTCGCGAAGGTACTCGAAAATTTGCCTCAAAAACCATATTTTCAATCATGTGACTGGAATAAGACGATGGCATTGGCTAATAAGCGTGAAATTGGAAGGTTTGTGGGTTTCCCTGTGCACTTTGAAAGACTTGACTTGTATGTTCGATTTGTTTAGAGCGAAAATGGGCCTTCTTCTTCATGTTCCATATCTCTCGACGTTGGATGACACAGTTACCCTCCACTTGTCTCTGTCCATTGTTATTTTTGTTGCCCATTCATACTGTATACTAATCCATTCATTGATGTTGTCATACCAACTAATCCTTGGGTGACGTTTGGATGCCTTTCCATCTGTATATCCTTCTAACAGCGTTCTGTGAAAGTTATTTTGCCGCATTAAATACCCAAAATATCTTCCTTTCCCTCAAGATATTGACCAGTGTTCTTTTTTCTTTCATTCTTTTAAGCACTTCCTCATTTGTTACTTTCTCTGTGCATGAAAGTTTCAGCATTTCTCTGCACGACTGCATCTCGAATGCTTCAAGATTAAGACGTTTCTCAAGTTTTGAAGTCTTTCAGCATTTTTCTATACATAGAAATCTTGAAGCATTCGAGATGTGGTCGTGCAGAAAAATGCTGAAACATCTCGAGTGCTTCAAAGCGTTTCTCAACAGAGGCTCTTATAGAAAATTCAGAAATCGCATTGCTGTTCCATTGAAAGAAAATAGAGGTAACTATTTTCATAATTTCTTCCATACAATTGGTAGCAATATGAAACTTCTTTGGTCAGGCTTGAAATCACTCCTTAGTAATAGAAACTCAAAAGTGAATATTATTAGTAAACGCAATGATGTTAATGGAAATTGAACAACTGATCCAGCCGTGACAGCGCTAGCGAACCTATACTCATTACTGTGTTGGATACGCCATACCGGGGCGGGATATTAGCCTTACTGTGGTGGATACGCCATACCGGGGCGGGGTATTATGGTGACTGTGGTGGGTTATTATCCTTAATGTGGTGGATACGCCATACCGGGGCGGGGTATTATGCTTAATGTGGTGGGGTATTATCCTTACTGTGGTGGATACGCCATACCTGCGCATGGTATTATGCTTAATGTGGTGGGTTATTATCCTTACTGTGGTGATACGCCATGCCGGGGCGGGGTATTATGCTTAATGTGGTTGGGTATTATCCTATTGTGGTGGATACGCCATACCGGGGCGGGTATTATGCTTAATGTGGTGGGGTATTATCCTTACTGTGGTGGATACGCCATACCTGCGCATGGTATTATGCTTAATGTGGTGGGTTATTATCCTTACTGTGGTGATACGCCATGCCGGGGCGGGGTATTATGCTTAATGTGGTGGGTATTATCCTTACTGTGGTGGATACGCCATACCGGGGCAGGGTATTATGCTTAATGTGGTGGGTATTATCCTTACTGTGGTGGATACGCCATACCGGGGCAGGGTATTATACTTAATGTGGTGGGGTATTGTCCTTAATGTGGTGGATACGCCATACCAGGGCGGGGTATTATACTAACGTGGTGGGGTATTGTGCTTAATGTGGCGGATTTTCAAGTGTTTTTGGAAGGAACGTTTACTTCTAGGATTTCTTCTTGCTCACATTCTAGTCTGTCGCTGTTCAAATGGAGCATAATAATTTAAGAATTGACGACCCTGCAGCGCACGTAAAGGTTAAAGAGAAAGTGGGGACATGAGGAAGTCCAAAAGCAAAGACATAGGCCCCCGGCCAGGCGCGGTCTGGCCCGGATGGCAAAGTGGCGATCGCTCCCGGGCCCTCTGACATGTAAAGTTAAAAAAAATTACGGGCCCTTTTCGCAAGAGTTGAAAGAGAAAATTGATATAATTTGAATTAATGTCGAAGTTCATTATCACGTAGAAATGAAACAATGATGACTACAGATAAGTTCTTAATCTCTGCAGACAGTTTCAGAGTACTATTTCTCTGAAACTTGTCTTTCTGCTAAATTTGAATTGGCCTATGAAATAAAAACAATTCAAAAATGTTCTCTAATTAGCTGATGTCAGTCATAAGAGCGACCATAGGAGCTTAAATATACAGTGCATTCCTCCTGCCCTCCCCCCCCCCCCATGGTTCCTATGACCTCCGTATAGGTTTTATGTGGAACCCCCATTGTACCATCAGCAAGGTATCTTTTAGGGAAATTTGACTTGTGGGCCAGACTAGCCGCGAGGGCCCAATTCCCGGGGCATAATGAGGTACTGGGTGTCCAAGCCAAACCCAAAACTTGTAGACCAAAAGAAATTTGCGTAGACCCAGACCAAAACTCTTGGGCTTGACGCAGACCCAGAAAATTGAAAGCATTTTGTGATAGACCCGACATTTTACATAATTAGACCCAAAATGTCAATATAGACTAAAGTGGCATGTTCTAGTCAGATCTGTCACAAAACTATCAAGGTTTCCTTGTCGCTAATGAGCTAATGGCAAGCATGATATTGGGAGATGCATTCTAAGCCAAAGTAAAGGATCTTTCTTCAAAATTTTTCTCGTGCTCTGATTTATAGGATAACTGTCACAAAACTATCAAGGTTTCCTTGTCGCTAATGAGTTAATGGCAAGCATGATATATCGGTTAATGGCAAGCATGATATATCGATTTTTTTTCGATGTAGAGTGTGACGGCCTACAGAGTTTTCTGAAAACTCAAAGTCAATATGCCTGAAAAGGCCACATACAAGTGCAAAAATGAGTGTCAAAACATCAACAACTATCACAGGAACATATCTAAAGACAGGAACTCTAAATGTATGTAAGGGGAATCGTAGACGACCAAAAGAATACAGCTCTGGCAAATGATTTGTACAGAAACAACATTCAAATTTGTGCAGTCCAGGAAACTCATCTTAGAGAAACAGGAGTATTAGAAATACAAACAAGTGACAAAGGAAAAACATATGATTTATATTATACTGGTCCTACCAATCATTCGAACCATGGAATAGGAATAGTTTGTGAAAAGGGACTACACGCAGAATTTTCGAGAATCAGTGACCGACTATGCAAAGCAGAGTTCAACTTAGAAAAAAGAAAAGCAGTTTTCATGTGTGCATATGCTCCAACCCTAGCCAAGAGTGAAAAACAGCGAGAGATAAGAGAAGATTTTTACAGCTGTCTTCATACAGCAGTGGGCAGAGTTAGTAACAGAAAATTATTAGTAATTGGAGGTGATTTCAATGCTAAAACAGGCTCAGGCAAAGATATATATCCCAAAGCAGTTGGCAAATTTGGTAAAGGTGAAATGAATTCAAATGGAGAAAAGTTATTACAGTTAGCCACTGAAAATGAATTAGTTCTTACAAACACACTTTTTTATCACAAGATGGCTCACAGAACAACATGGGTTTGCCCAGAAAGGCTTAATGAACACAAGGATAGAAATGGGGAAATTAGGCGAAACCCTTACAGAAATCAAATAGATTATGTAATGACAAGACAGAGACATAAAAGGGCCATAATAAACTCAAGATCATACAGTGGGCTAGAAATAGACACTGATCACAGATTAGTTAAGGCAGTTTTCAAAGTAGAATGGAATGGGATTTACAGAAAGAGTGCTAAAACTGAGAAAATTAATCTAGAAAAGCTTAATGATGACAAATGCAAAGAGGACTACAGTCAAAAGGTGGAGGAAATTATGAACAAAAGTGAGACAACAAGCGACCCACAAAAACAATGGGATAACATTACAAATGCCTGTTTGAAAGCAGCCAAAGAAACCCTTGGAGTGATAAAAAGAAATTCCCCAATAAGATCTGACAATGAAGAAGTGAAAAGGTTATCTGAAATACAGAAGAAACTAAAGAATGATGTTAATGCTTGTAAAAACAAAACAGACAGGGAAGAGAAAAGAAAGGAAAGAAATGAGACCTTGAAACAAATTAAATGTAAACTGCAAGAAGAAGAGAAAAAGAGAGTTGAGAGAAAAATTGAAGACCTAGAAAAATGCAAAAATGATTCTACAAAGATGTTCAAAGTTATTAGAGAGATATCAAGTGAAAAAAGAAAACAAAAAGTAGTTGTTGAAGGACATACAGGCCTAGTCACAGATGAAAAAATGCAGTGTGAGATCATAACAGATTTCTTTCAAAATGTTTTCTACAATGAAAATGAAAAGCAATTCCCAGATGTTAAACCCAAAGAAATGCGCATACCTTTCAGTGCTCTTGAAGTAGAGAGAGCAGCAAAATCACTCAAAAGAAACAAAAGTCCTGGGTGTGATGATATAAAAGCAGAGCTAATCAAATATGGGCCAAAGAAAATATATGAAGGCATAGCAGAACTTCTGAATAATATTGCAAAAAGCGGAAAATTCCCAAAAGAAATTAAAAAAGGCATCTTAATACCTTTGCCTAAGCCAGGAAAGAAACCTGGACCAACAGGGCACCTAAGACCAATCATATTACTTTCCACTCTGAGAAAGATACTTGCAATATGCATACTTAGGAGAACATCAGAACATTTCCAAGAAAAGATTCCACTAAGTCAGGCAGCATACAAAGAAGGAAGAAGCACAACAGAGATGGTATTTAGTTTCAAAACACTAGCAGAAAAAGCAATCACATCTAAAACATACACTACACGTCTATTGCTCTTAGATATGAGTAAAGCATTTGATACAGTGCAAAGAGCCACTCTATATGAAGATCTCAAAGAAATTCTGGATGAGGATGAGTTGCACATGATATGTTTGGGAGTTAAAGTTTGGATGCCGGTTAAAATATCTCCAGGATTGGTGGAGTTATGGCCAAAAACAAATCGACAAGGCACTGAACCTTGAACAATAGAGATTCTGGCCGGGAGACAATAGTAATAACAATAGTGATTGTTGTAAGAACGACCCGAAAACGCCATAATCTGTGTTTTCAATTGTTCTTGCTATTGTCTTTCGCTAAATTTTCTTTTATTGAAGATTCAATGCCCCAACGGTTTCTATGCGAATTGAAAAAGTCTACAAAGGCTTGTTCGCGCATTTCAAGTCATGTGGCAATACTCTGGGGAAGTTTCTGTATTGTACTACTGTTTACATTCATGGCAAAAGTTTGCTCGTTGCGAAATAACTTATAAAATTCAAAAGAGGTTTTATCAAGAGGCTTTATCACCTGACTTGAAGTGGCGTAAACAGGTCTCGACAAGCCTTCGCCGATTTTGTCTATTGGAAAGGGAATAACTCCACCAATCCTGAATGCACATGATCAGTATTCTTATAAAAGATGTGGAATTGCAAGTTAAGATCAACAAGGAAAAAGGTAAAACTTTCAAAACAAATATTGGCGTACCACAAGGAGACTGTCTAAGCCCAGTACTTTTCACTCTATATCTTGCGCAAGCCCTTAAACCACCCAGAAATGAAGATCATAGTTATGCTAGACCCACAGTAGCAGCCGAAGAACTATTACCACACCACCTTAAAGATCACACTTATGCAAGACCGAAAAATAATCACTTTGAATTAAGCCAACAGTACGCAGATGATAAAAGCTACATATCAGATTCAGATTACATCATAGAAAAGTACAAAAATCAAATACCAAGCAAACTCAAGGAAAGAAATTTAAATGTTAATAGAGAAAAAACAGAGGAGTATAAAATACAAGGAATGGAAATGAAGAGTGGAAAAAATGCAAATACCTAGGAAGTCTGCTGGAAACACAGTCAGACATTACCAGAAGAAAAGGACTAGCCATACACACCTGTAACAAGCTGAAACACATGATAGAATCCAAGAAATTGAACATAGATACAAAGGTTAGAGTATTTGATACATATATTACTAGTGTATTTCTCTACAACTGTGAACTCTGGACCTTAACAAAAGCCCAAGAAGAACAGATAGATATTTTTCAAAGGAAACAACTAAGGCGAATAATAAAGATAAGATGGCCCAGAATCATCTCAAATCAGAATCTTTATGATATAACAAAAGTAGAAAAGTGGAGCAAAGAAATTAAGAGGAGAAGATTAAGCTGGCTAGGACATTTGCTCAGACTGCCAGAGGAAACACCAGCCAAACAAGCCCTATATGAAGCACTAAGACCTGCGAAGAAACCCAAAGGCAAACCAAAACTCACTTGGTTAGGCCTCATCGACAAAGATCTAGGAGGACAAGGCCTGAATGTAAAAGACACAAACAAATTAAAGAAACTAGCAAATAATAGAAACACTTGGAGTGGAATTATCAGGCTCGCAATGTCAGGGACTGACGTAACAGCGTAAATGATGATGATGATGATGATATATCGGGAGATGCATTCTAAGCCAAAGTAAAGAACTTTTCTTCATAAATTTTTCTCGTGCTCTGATTCATTGGATAACTGTCATAAAACTATCAAAGTTTTCTTGTCGCTAATGGCAAGCATGATATTGGGTGATGCATTCTAGGCCAAAGTAAAGGGCGTGGCCCCAAGAATGTTCCTGGGGGCTTTGCCTTCAGACCCCCTCATTTAATGCCCTCCCAGTTAATTTACCCTGGCCAAGCCGCTGCGAAAAGAGATTTGTCATCGCTGCGCTAGCATCTAGTTTCTAGTTCCTAGTTTCAGCAACCCCCAATGCGAATTTCGTTCCTACGGGCCTGGTCAATTAAATTTAGAGATTGTAGATCCAGGGGCGGACTGGCCCGGGTGGCTAGGTGGCGATCGCCACCCGGGCCCCCTTATGATTTTGAAAAGCGGGCCCTTCATAAAGAGAAATTTTTGAATTTAAGCATCAATCTATAACCACACACGTAAGCTTCGAAAGCTGATTCGAAACAATGGCTATCACGTCTAATGTCTCTGGGCCCCAACCAAATGAACACCTCTTCACGTTGAGTCAGGGCATCTTTAATATTATATCTAGCGGGCTATTGGCCCAGTAGGCCCTCTTCCCGGCCCAGTAGTGAAGCAAAAATCCCCATTTTTGGCCCATTAGTTTTGCCCTTTTTCGTTCAACTTATTTTGCAGTTTTACCCCTTTATTGTCAAGCGCCAAAAAGTCCTTCCAGTGCAGTTGACATTCATAGTTATTCAGCCTTAGATTGACCTTTCTGTTTCAACATTCTAGACGTATTAGAGAGAGACCTTGCTGTACAATTTATAGAGGAGTCAACCAAGGGCCTTCCATTTTCCCAAACTGGCAGAAGGTGTTGTGGCGCAGTGGTGTAATCCTCTGACTTTGCAGCAAGAACATTCAGGTGGACAGTGGCGTGGCCACGGGGGGGGGGGGGGGCAATTGCCCCCTGCCCATTTTTGTCAAAAAATTGTCCTCGAGATTCCTCTAAAACCGAAGAGAAAATAGGTTTGGTATATGGGTATAGGTTTGGTAAGAATTTTCGGAGAAATGTCAAATCTTCCAATTTAGCACTGGCAAGCATGATACTGGGAGATACATTCTAAGCCAAAGTGAAGGATCTTTTTCAAAAATTTTCCTCATGCTCTGATTCATAGGATAACTGTTACAAAACAATCAAGGTTTCCTTGTCGCTAATGGCAAGCATGATATTGGGAGATGCATTCTAAGCCAAAGTAAAGGACATTTCTTCAAAATTGTCCTCGTGCTCTGATTCATTGGATAAGTGTTACAAAACAATCAAGGTTTCCTTGTCGCTAATGGCAAGCATGATATTGGGAGATGCATTCTAAGCCAAAGTAAAGGATCTTTCTTCAAAAATTTTCCTCGTTCGCTGATTTATAGCAAAACTGTCACAAACGATAAAGGTTTCCTTGTCGCTAATGGCAAGCATGATATTGGGAGATGCATTCTAAGCCAAAGTAAAGGATCTTTCTTCAAAAATTTTCCTCGTGCGCTGATTTATAGCATAATTGTCACAAAACGATCCAGGTTTCCTTGTCGCTAAAGGCAAGCATGATATTGGGAGATGCATTCTAAGCCAAAATAAAGGGCGTAGCCCTAAAAATTTTCCTGGGGACCCCCTCGTTTCAATACCTCCACTTAATTTACCCTGGCCACACCGCTGCTTGCTATACGTTCAGTCGGTCCAAAAAAAATTAGTCGGTCCAGAGCATGTTGACACTCCCCCAAACAAAATTTGAATGTGCGCCCCTGCTCGCAAACGAACGGATTGAGTAATGCAAAAATTCATATCACCTTTTATGATAGTTGGTGAAATTGGGTTTTTTTCAAGTGACCGCACCCAATCAAGGACTGGCCGCACTTTACGGGCCCTTGCTGAGCCATAACGCCACCCCAGAAAAAAATTGCCAGTCCGCCCCTGGTAGATACTACGATAAGAAATGTGCAATGAAGAGCGTTGAGAGTGACTAGTGTCGTTAATCTTATTTGCCACTCTGGCTTTTATTATCATTTCCAAAGAAATTGTATTTTGGAGCCATGAAGAACCACGAAGAACCATGATGGCATATCATCATCATCATCATCATCATCATCATTTATTTATTTATTTACAAAGTAGGCTGAAACAAAACCATAGCTAAAATTACAGCTAATTAAGGCCTACTTATTTACAAAATTGACAAGTCTAATCTAAAAATAATATGTATATGTATAATTACAAGAACTTCGATAACTATCCTGTTATGAACCCAACCTGTAGTACATATGTTTTGCAAAGCCTACAGTTGCATTTATCACCATTCCGTCGCCTTATTTGCTTTTTGAAAATTTGAAGGGTGCTGGAGTCTTTTTTATCTCGTGTGGTAGCAGCTGCCACATTCTTTTTCCAAGGAAAGCTACAGACTCGATTCCAAAGGACGTAGTGCGTACTTTTGGAAGCAGCGCGTCGGTCCCATGCCTTAAGTCGTAGCCAGTGTTCCGCTGTGTGAAAATATCCTTCTTAAAAGTTGGACTTAGATCTAATTTTGTTTTAAGAATCTCAGTCATAAGCAACTGTAGGTTTCTTATATGGATGGGCACTGAATTTGTTTGCTCCAGGAGAAAACCAAAATCATGTTCGAAATCTTTTTGTGCAATGCGCAAAGCCTTTTCGTGGATGTGATTTATTCTTTGATTCAAGGTTCTATCGCAGAACATCCAAACAAGTGGACAATAGCTAAAATGGGATAAAATGAAAGCACGCATTAGTTGCTGCAGTTTTTCTGTGTCCATGCAACAGGATATTCGGTTAAGAGCATGAAGTTTTTGGCTGGCTTTCTTACATAGAGTTTTTGACATGTTGTTTGAAGGAAAGAGATCAATCAAATTTTATGCCAAGAAGATTCTCCTCTGTAGATTCTTTCAATCAAGCGCCTCCTATTTTGATGGATACTTCATTGTCTTTTGCACCGAAAATCATTAAATGGCATTTATCCTCATTTAGCTTCACGAGATTGTTCAGAAACCACTCCGTTAACTTAAGGGCGTAATTTTCTAAATGCGCAATTACATTATCGATTTTTGGACCATACGCATAAATCGTTGTATCGTCCGCATAGTTACATATTTCGGTCTCCTCTAGGAACAGGAACAAGTCATTCAGGTATATGTTGAACAAAAGGGGACCTAGGACAGAACCTTGCTGTACACCTAGGGTGGTCTTTGTCCACGTGCCGAATGAACCATTGACCTTTACCCTGTGTTTCCTGTCGACGAGATAGCTATGGATGAACTGCAATGCAGATCTACTGAAACCGTATGCATTCAATTTTGCAATCAATAATTCGTGATTTAGACAATCAAAGGCTTTCGAAAGGTCCGTCAGGACGGCCCCTGAGACGCCTCCGCTGTTCAACGACTTTTTGCAGGTTTCAACTAAACGTAGAAGTAGAAGTGCATGCTGTGTACCATAACCCTCTCGAAATCCACAGAGGAGTGGAGACCAGAAACATTTGACAAAGGGCAGCATTTGATCTTGCATCAACCTTTCGTATGTCTTTGATGCCGATGGCAAAACTGTAATAGGTCGGTAGTTTTTCTTCGAAAAGGCATCCTCTTTTTTGAAGAGTGAGCTTAAATCTCCAACTTTCAATTCTTTGGGAAAAGTACCCTTAGGTAAACCAGAGTTGAATAAATTTCGAATGGCAACAGAAAATACATCAGAATTTTCCTTCAGGATTTTCACAGGGATGCAATCAACTGGAGAAGCTTTACTCTGGTTAAATTGGTTGATTTTGACAACAACCTCTTCGATAGTGACCTCTCTGAACTTAAAATTGTTGGAAAGTATAGCTTACTCATTTATTTTGCAAATACTTGGATGAGCTTCATATTTCTTAATGGATTTGTCAATGGGATCTAGTATATCACTTGTTGGCAGCAAAAGTGAGTCATTTTCAGAGATCCCTAGGCTGTTTGTGATATTTGCAAAGTAATGATTGAAGATCTCTGCAATTTCACAGTCCTGACTTATCATTTTGTCGTCTTCAATTAGAGCAATAGACGAATTTATTTGCACTTTATCTGAGAATAGTGGCTTTACAGTTTTCCAGAACTTGTGATTATCTGTCAGATTTTTAGGGTCAATATTCTTGTAGTAATCAAATTTGGCCCTTCTCAGAAATTTTACACATTTGTTCCTCTGCTTTTTGAATGCTTTAAGGTTTTCTTCAGTTCTACTGTCGTTATATTTATTGCGAAGCTTGGTTCTATGCATGTGTTCTTTACGCAAGGCTTTAGTCATAAAAGGTACATCGTTTGCACGAATATACTTTTTCTTAACGGGTGCATGTTCATTCAGCACGGCCATGACCACAGCTTTAAAAAGCACCATAGTCCTCACTCTCACTTAATTCAGACGAGAGCATATACATATTAGGATCTAAGTTAACTGAGATAAAGCACGAAACGTGCAGAAGGTTTTTCTCAAACAAAAGTTGCTCTTCGTGCTCTTCGGCATATCAATAGACAATGGCATGGCATATATATTAATCAATAACTAATATCGACCATGTATCGACTGAGAGTGTTTAAGGTGATTTCTTTAGTGGGTATAGGGTAAAAAATTTATCTGCCATACCCTCAACCGAGCCATTTTCGTTTGCTAGCCACCCTACAATTATGGTGCCAGACCACCCCTGCCCTTGAAGTCATGTCAATCGGATTAAAATGGCGCCTTCGCAGGAGAGTTAGACACAGAAGGAAGACAAGTCGATATATTATGTATGGAATGATATATTAGGATAGGAATAGCTCGATGTATCACCCGTAAATCTTTTTCTAGATTCAGCGTAACGCTCGTGCTTATCTTAGCAACAGGAAACAGTCAGTAAATGGTTACAATTCGAGCAATATTAATGTTACTTGCAGTATCCCACAGGGATCTGTTTCTGGTCCACTCCTTTTTCTTATCTACATATGATATTTCACAGGCATTTTCTAACTTGCCATTTTATCTCTTTGCGGATGACACCAGTATTTACTTCGAATCAGGAAATTTAGAGCAACTTCAAAAGGTTGTAAATTATGAACTAGAGCATGTGAAAAAGTGGCTTGATGCTAACAGACTTGCTTTGAATGTTGACACCCAGGGAGTACTCATTGACTTTCAATACGGGGGTCCGTACCAATATTTGGGGTCCAAAATTTTACGTTAAATCAATATTTGGGGTCTGTGTATTACAAAATAGACAAAAATTCAATATTTTCCATATTCAAGATGAAATGTTGTCTAATTCTGTTAAAGCATCCTAAATGATGAAATGAAATGTTGTCTAATTCTGTTAAAGCATCCTCCGCCCTATTACCCAGGATTAAAATAACCGCTCCCTTACTTTCCATCGTTTACCTTCTTTAATCTTTGCTCCTCCGAAATTTACATACTAATGCTCCTCCGTTGTACCCAAATTAACAACATATATATTTGGATAATGTGTGATTTGGATAAACCTAGGCCCCCATCGTTACCTGCAAATACGACATTGAATAAGAAACTCCTAGCAAAACCCCAGGGGGACGGTTATTTATTACATTTGTTTTTCAGGGTATCGTTTTCACCAATTTTTTCTAGCACGGAGTATCAAAATAAAGCAATTTTTCGCGAGCAGTTTGTCAAAACACCAACATGCCAAAAAGGGATATTTTGCCAGGCCCCCCTCCCCCCCCCGAGCAAAACGTAAGCTTCATTGAAAAGAATAGCTTCTGATTGATTAACGGACGAACGAAACAGTCAATCGTTATCGCACCCCTTGACCCTTTCAGCAAATTCCTCGTTCAAGTCACTAACTGTTCAGAATAGACTTCTCAACTTTCCTTCCCCAGAAGGGCTCCTTTGCAGCGAGCATATTTATATCCTCTCCTCAAGAACGTGCGAAAGTAAGAGGAACTCTGAATAAGATATATAATATAAGCATCTCATTGCCCATTTATATCCCGTACTCTCTTTTTAGCTATATGCCCCTCAGAATAAATCTCCCCTTTCATTCGACCCCCCCCCCCCTACTTCTCCGAAGCCTTCCTTTGTAAGGATGCACTCATGATCTTATTTATGACATGTTTCTTTTTTCGTGACAACACCAAGATCACACGTGACATCAGCAAAATTTAAGATCTATGACGTCATACTTATATATGACGTCATATTTATAATAAACATATGAAATAATTAATGTATTATGATCAAACATTAATAATTAACAATCCAAGATCACTTTCATATCGTTTTTATTGCTAAAAACGTACCTAAAATGCCAATAAAGCATCAGCTAATTTGTTTAGGTATCAACCATGATTTTGATTGACAGTTGTGATAACAATAGAATTCCAAAAATAGCATTTTTGACAGTTTTCATTAAGAACAATCAATATGTATCATATTCATAACTTTAAAGTTATTTATTGACTATTTCTGGTTGAAAATGTTACGTTTTTAGGAGAAGACCCAAAATCAGCAAATTTCCATTGTTTTTGGGTTGCCTAGCAACAGACCATGTGACTAATTAGCATATGGTTCTATTTTTAGAATAGACCATTTGCCAATTAAGAAAAAATTCCGACAGCCCTAGTAACAGTCGGAAATCCGGGGAGTCCTCTCCATTACAGTATAATCGGCAAGCCGACCCGGTCCGATTGTCTGACCAAAGTATCTTTTCACCTCTGATCTCCTCGAAAAGTTTTTTTTTCAAATAGTTGCAGAAATGCTCAAACGATTTCTTATAAATAGAATATATAAAAATTCATTCTAAAGTCTACCCTAGGTACCGGTACCCCAGTAAGTCCAGGCACCTGCCGAATCATTTTTTGCTTCCAGCTCATCAACGTGGTGCCTGTGGCAACTTTTATATGTTGTTGTGTTGTCAGTTGCAAAGATATAAAGCCGGTACTTTTGTGACTTTTCCCAACAATTTTATAATAGGCTGATAAAACGTTGACAAACTGACCATTACCATGCGATTGATGTCATTTGAAAAACTAAATAGATAAGTAAATGGAAGAAAATATATTTACTTTGCGAGTTTCAGATTACAATCAATATGCCATAGAGAATTGGGTGCTGCAACTTTATATTGTCGACGAGTTATTGCAAGTTTTCTTTTAATCATGGACGTGATCGGATCAATTCTTGCTAAAGATTCGCGAATTCTCTTCCTGGTTATCCATAACCCTTCCGAACGCAAAGATGCCTGCAACATGACAATTCCACTCCTTGGTTGTTTTGAACGAAGGGATGCTACCAAAGTGTCCAAAGCTTCGTCTGTGAAGTCACTCTTCTCCTGCTGACTTAGTAGGCCAAAGTCATTCTTTCGCCGTTTGATGGTAGAAACACTTACACCTGACAAAGAAAGAAAAGCAGATGTTATGACGTAAGACTTAAATGTATCCTATTTTCTTTTGCTGTAATGCAAAGATTCAAGTTTCATCATTTCAGTCATTTTCTTTAGTCCTGCTCACGCTTTAGCTTGTAGAGAGAGCCCAAAGATCCCAAAGATATTCTTGATCCTTGATTACAACATTAGAATTTGCCTTGCAAAAGAGCCAACTAGAGTGGTCTCGCCCATTATGCGCATGTCGTCGCGAAGTTTTGAGTTAGATCCAAAAAGGACAATTAATGAAAAAACCAAATAGCCAGATTACATCACCAACTAATGGAGAAAAAGACCGCAGAGTATTGATTTTTTACATAAACTCTTTACACTGATTTTAGAAGAGTTTAAACAAGGGGGTAAAAATGTCGTTTTCTTCTAGCGTCGCCCATTATGACCGCAAGACAAACGAGTAACACTACTCTCCGCTAAAAAGTTTTAATAAGAAAAACAGCTTTAATTAATGTTCTTTGTTTATCATTTGGTACTTTAAACCCAAAAATATCAATAAGAATTAACCTCAACTTCGAGTTTTGGCAATTGAAATACATGCTTCCAGTTGTTCTAAATCCTGCCTTATCTCTTGTACATGGATGGATGAGTTTTGGCATAGTTTTTTTAAATGAAAATAGACTTAATATAATGCTGCGTTTTTTTTAGTTTGGATGATTTTCCAAGTCAGTAAGTAAGATTTTAACCCAAATGGGGGTTTTTTTAAAATAAATGTTGCATTTCAATATTTTTAAGCGATTGGAAACTTCTCTGGTAAACTGATGGGCATAATGGGCGACAAAAATAGCAATTAGCAGCACTCAGAGTTCATAACCTTAAATCTGAATCAGAAGTCACTTTGCTTTGGTTTCATTGTAGATTTCCTCTCAAGAGATAGGACTTCTGAAAAAATCAAATCATACCGTGTGCGCCAAAATAAACTATGCACGTTTAGCAGGCCACAACAAATCGTACACAGGCCCCATTTTGAAGCTTTATGACTTAATCGTTAGCAGAAAGCCTGAATTAGATTCAGGACTTTTTGCAAATTTTTCCGTCATCAATTTTTAGAGCAAGAAGTAAGTTTCTTAATATATTCGTTTTCGAAAACATTGAGAACGATCAAAAAACGTCCATCAAATTTTAAAAGATTCAACATGAATGAACAAAGAGAAAACGTTTTCAGGGAGATTTGGGGGTTTAATACGAACTTTCGTACAGCTGATTACAATTGGTCGATTTCTAAATCACAAATCACCACGAATAAGTTCTCTCTTTGCCCATTCCCGTCCATTCTTTGGAAAACTTGATCGATGTTTTTCTATCGTTTTCGGTGTTTTTCGAAAACTGACATTGTAGAAAACTCGCTTCTAGCTCTAAAAACTGAAAATGAAAAAATTTGCAAAAATCCCAACATCTAATTCAGGCTCTCTGCTATCGATTAAGTCATAAATCTTCAAAAACGGGCCTGTGTACGATTTGTTGTGGCCTGCTAAACGTGCATAGTTTATTTTGGCGCACCCAGTATTTGAAAAATTTCAAACCGCAAGGTGCCGAGCGAACGAAAAAGAAGGAAGGAATGTAATTAGAATCATGAAATTTGCAATACTTGAAAGAATCAATTAGAGATATGCACAAACTGTCTCGTCGGGTTTCAATGCAAATGAACTGAAGTCTCCTGAAATATAATTTCTCTTGCTAGCCGGCCATAATGGGCGACTGGCCATAATGGGCGACGCTCGGGGCGACGCTACTCTATTTGAAAGGTCAGAGAACTATATAACTGCTTTGATAAAAAAGACAAGATTTCACTCGGAAAAGGTATGAAAATCGAACTGTCAGCTTGATTTCTGCACGATTTATTTTCGCATCGGAAAGGGGGGTGCAGTTACGCGACGCTGAGGCAATCCGAATCCGGCGTCACTCCACTCCGTTTTCGTGGATTGAAACAACTCCACTCTGGGCATTTCATGTGGGCATTTTTTTGGTAAAATGCATGTATTTCCGTGGTAAATGAACTAACTGAAGCTTGCCTTATTCTTTTCTTTTGGATTGTCTTATATACCCAACCAGTGCCGTGACAGTTTGCTTTTAAGAGGCCATACAAACCTAGCAATGAAGCTATTGCAACCAAAGAGAATCCAAGTTGTAAAAGGCTCTCTAACTGGTCAATGCCTATGCATTTGCGTGGTCTGCCTGCTGCAGCGCTATGCTCTTCTTCAACAACATATCGCTCTCTTCTTTCCATGTGTATCGCCAATTCATTTACACGGTTTAGCAAGTAAAGCAAAGAATGTTCGAGATTATCCAGTTTCTCCAAGGCAGTGGCTTGCTCGCTTGAATCAGAATCACCTGGAGCGATTAATCGCATGGTTACCATCAAATTGTTGTTGGCATTGATTGCTGCATTGAGTCGTACCATCATACGTTCCAAGTTTGCCAATGTTGATTCATTGTCTTGAGCAACAAGTGCTTCTGCCGCATTTCTGGTCTGTTTCAAATCCTTCACAATGTCTAAGACCTCCTCGATTGTGGGTGGCGATGCTGACAAAAATAAGCAATCAAAGTCTAAACCTCAAAACCAAGGGGGGGGGGCATGTATTGGTCCTACAGCCCTACGTATATCCCAGAAGTCCATTTGGCTGGGAGCATCATTTGGAAAGGCTTCAATATGTAGTACTGTAAATTGAGGAAGGGGCACAACCCAGGACAGCCTCGTCCCAAGGGCCTTTTGTCATATTGGAGGGAGACCAAAGGTAATTTCGTCTCCATCCAATTATGACAAAAGGCCCTGGGGACGAGGCTGGAAGGGGCAGGTATAGAACATGAAGATTATTATGGAACATATTAGAAACTAAACTCGTAAGAAACTCCGAACTTGTAGTGACCCAGATCCAGAAGCTCTGGAAGAAGAAGATTTTCTTACGCGTTTCTAATACTTATAATACCAGAATTGTAGAGCTCATTAATATTTTTGTTAACAGGGCTCCCAAATTACTCGGTAAAATCTCAAAACCAATAAATAACACACTGTAAAAGCCCCCAACAGCGGCCACCGTGCAACTTCAGACAGTCTGAAAATCAAATTTTGTGAAACCAAAAGCTCACACCGCAGTTGGGGTAGAACACATATTTTATTAGATGTACTGATTTGTCAGTTCAACCCACCTGTTGTGATCTATTGTTTCAATTTGATTTTCAAACATTCTGAAGCTGCGGCGTGTAAGGATATTGGGAGATAATTACTTCTGAACCGTCTTGATTCTCTTTATGCATGTTCTTCTAGGTTCTACACTGATAAAGTATTTTAAATGTAATACGCACCAACAAGAAGAACTTGAATCAAGCAGCTGAAAATCAAAAGTTTTCTTTCACACATATCTGAAATCACAGGATACTACTTTATGTCATTCTGTCTCGTTGGTCGCACATCATTGTCATAATGAATGAAGAGAAGTCCCCTGGGAAAAGTCGTTTGCAGCTGGCTCTTCAAAATATATTCGTCCTAATTTTTCCAAAGTTGGGAGGCTACTATACAGCCCCCCTGGCCACACCGGCTCGTACGCTAATGAGTGTAAGCCACGAATATATAATCATCGCAGCAGGAACGTCGCCGATGTGAAAAGTTTTAATATCTGCAACCAGAAAAATTCCCTATTTTGTTGGGGAGACGAGATACGCTTCGCCTGAGGAAACACATGCTTCCCCCGTGCAGTAGGTTAAAGCTCATGCGCAATGAGGTTTTGGGGTTGAAGCTTTGACGGGCGCATGCGCTTTAACCCACTGCACGGGGGGACACACAAGTTTCCTCGGACAAAGCGATCTCGTCTCCCCAACAAATGAACCAGACCTCGTAAATAACAGCAATGAGCGAAAATATACATTGTTGACCCTTGAGCATGTTGCTTTTGAGGTTGTCTGCAGCTGAGTTTTAGGGGTAAACTGGGTTAGGGGTTTAGGGGTACATTGAGATCAAAAGTCTCCCCGACAATATTTGTCTCTGGAACTCAAATGTCAAAGCAGTCCTGAAACTTCTATCTTTAGATGCGATATACAATAATGCCAAACGATATACAACAAATACGCTTTTCAACATGATCAAGAGAAAACTTAAATCACTTTTTATTGAAAAATGGAAAATTAAAATAAACAAAGCCTCCGAGACTTCTCAAGAGAACAGGAAACTCCGTTGTTTCAAACTTTTCAAGACAGATTTTAAAATGGAGGGATACCTGAGCGAGATACCAGATTTCCAAAAACGGAAGGTTCTGTCAAAAATACGGTGTTCGGATCATGATCTACACGTCGAGACAGGAAGACACAAAAATCTAAGCCTTCATAAAAGATTGTGCAAACACTGCGACTCACAACATGTTGAGGACGAAATACACTTTCTATTTAGATGCAATAAATATGCACAGATAAGGGACGAAATGATGCTTAATTTTCCTGAAATCATGATTTCCCCTCTTGATAAGGACTTAACAAACGAGTTCAAAGAAGTCATGTCGTGCCGAACACTTCCTAAGACCAAGCCTTTAATTATGTTCCTATGCAAAGCAAAGAACCTTCGCGAACAAAGCCTTTTGGAGTCATCATAAACTCGAACATTCGCAACGAGCCTACAATACCTGCCAAAAGTCCTTGTAACACTTAGGCCATTTCTTGACAATCCGCAGTTCTAACCATAGCGATTAGGCTTAAACACCCCCTCACCCCCAAAATAATGTTGATTTGTAAGGTTATTGTCCTAGCATTCCATCAGAGTCGCGAATCGTCCTGCCATCCCCATTTTGTCATCACAGAACAACATTGTTCTGAGGGGGAGAGAGGGAAATCGCAAAAAAAAAAACGCAAAAATAGCAAAGGTGTTCCAAGACTTTTGGCAGGCATTGTAGTATACGTGCCTATATCTAGTACAAGTTTTGTTCTACATTTTTCACCGCAGTTCTATTTGATTCATTTTAGTTCAGTTCTTTTTTATCTTATTTCACTATATTGTTATTGTATTTTCTATTAGTTTCATTGTGTTAGGTTATGTTTATGTTTAGTTTAGTTAGCTTTAATTTAGTCTGCCAAGCCTGTAAATTAGGTAGTGAATGATGATGATTATCATAAGTTCTCAAAATCTGAGATACAAGGTTATATTATCAAGTAAAGTCAAAATTCTTGACCCTAATGACAGAAAGTACTCAAAATTTGATGTTTCTAAAACGCTTTCAGTACTGGCTCAAATTCTTAGTTTGAAAACTGCCCAAAAAACCAGACAAATAACATCATAAATCACAGCAAGGACCCAATATAGTCATCGCTGACAGTCAAGCAGTAGCAGTGATGCCTTTGAGGTGGTCGCCAGCTGAGTTTCTGGGGTCGATTGACAGTTGCAGGAAGTTTCATTTGGTTCCAAAAAGTTGCATAGGTTTACCGCTTGTCAGCATCCTAATCACTCTGAAGGTAAATTCAATCATCGCCTAAATTGTCAACAACTTCAGATACAACCCCCTGATCAAAGTAGGAACACCAAAGGAGACCGAACTTGCAAACAATTTGTGATGCCTGTGTGTATGCATGAGAGGTGGACGAAAAAGCGTAGAAATGTAAGTCATGTTTCAGTTAATCTAATTCTTACTTTTCACGACTTAATCGTTTAATTTTACGCAACTCTAGGGATAAAAGTGACGAAAACAGCTAATAAATGTCTTGAGGATAGCAAGAAAAAACCAAATCAAAGACATTAGTGAGACATTTTAATACTGTAGCAATGCACTCTTTCTTTAAAAACACTTTGCATATCATTACGAAGAATTGCGAAAGATTATTAGAATATAGTTAATCCCTGATCGGCAATAGCAGAGTTTTTAAATTTTCTGGAGAAGACTGATGAAGCTACTATTGGTATCTTTTAAACCGTCTTTGGAATTTTCAGATATCTTGTGAAAAATGTTCATCAGCCTGTTCCTAAAAAGGGTGCCTTTCTTTTATAGTCCTTCCTGTTGAAACACTATGTCCAGCGTCAACATGGAATGCAGAGGAAGAGATGTCGAGAACGTAATGTGTCCATATTGCTGTTTCCATTCATAACCAGTCAATCCAGCTTTCGCCTTTGGTTATTCAGAAAGATCCTATGCAAACTTTCCTTGCTGCATGGATAACGGGATTTTTACGCAGCCTAGCGTTCTTCTTGGAAGCATTGAACTTCTTTCGTCTAGCTTCGCGAACATAGAGTCGGCATTTTGCGATAGATATGTGCATGCTTCCAGAAAAGACACGATATAAGTACACTAGAACTCAATGGCAAAACGTCTTTGTTGTGCAATATTTATGTCAACTTGTCGACCATCCGCGGTACCTTTTCAAACTGGGAGAACGCAAGCAAGTATATTTTAAAGAGGTTAAAGACAAACGAAAGCAGTTTGCAGAGTTTGCATAGCTCTTCGTAAAAGAAGAATTTCATTCGAAGTCAGCGCTCAAGCTTGATACACATTGTTTGGAAACATGTAGAAATTGGTGTTTGGAAACCTCCAGGAAAGATGCAAATCATCCGCGAAATGGTCCATCATTTGCACTAATAATATAATACATTTTGATGATGGAATGTGGACGAAAATCTTTTCTGCAGTAAACAAGCGGAAACAATGTTTATCAAATGGCAATAGGAATGGTTATGGCATTTCAATCGATAATCGAGAAGTAATGGTAGCATCTTTGATAGGATACACACAGCTTCAACTCTTGAAGCTATGTACGTGCAGGCTACCACACACAGTTCTAAGATTTTTGGAAGATGCATGGTCATGTCCAGAATGCGTTCAGTTATTGATATAGTATAGTTTGGGCTTCTAAGGAAACTGGGATACATGAAAGTCGAGGTATCCACCAAAAAAAGGCGCCGGGTTGCTTCCTTTCTTGATGAATGTTGCCAGGTGAGGCGTGGCCAGATGAGAGGCATAGCAGTAATTCTACTCTTTTCTAATCCGTTATCCGCTAGGTGAACATCCCACGTAGTCTAGGAAAGAACAAATTAGTTCTAACTGCATCTCTCTATGATAGGAAAAAGCCTATTTATCTTTTTCTTAATTTCGAATGAAATAGCCTTCGCTCCTTTCAACATTCACATTACATTAGCATAGTACTATTTGGTGTACCTTGTACTTGGAATCATCATTCTTGCGGCCGGAGAATGGTGAAGCTAAGCTCAATGTGCAATGCAGTTAAGCAACCTAATCAAATTCTTATTTTCAATGGCTACATTCACTAAAGGACTATGAATGTAGATCATATTTGAGGGTAAATTAATCCCCTTTGTCATTTGGGCTGCTGCATCCTCGTGATGCAGTATAGGAAAGAGAGGCTCGGTTTACATAAATGTTTCTTTTTTGCAGGGTAAGTATAGTAATTTCTATTGCAGGAATAATTTACTTTTGTCTTTGGTTTAGTTGATAGTTTGATGCTCCCCAGACTTTATTTCGTTCTATGTTGAATGATAGAAATCAATTCATTTTGATTCTTATAATTTATAACTGTGATTTTATATATTTCTTGCAGGGTAAACTGTTCCTCCTTTTCTAACAGGCTGCATTCTCGTGATGCAGTCTAAGAGAAAGAGGGTCAGTTTACATAACTGTATCTTTTTATCAGAATAAATACTATCTCTCTTGCAGGAATATTTTGCAATCCTATTTCTAGCAGTTTGCGTTTTAGAAATCCTTGTTCTCTATTGAATTACAGAAATGTATTCATTTTGCTGCAATTGTTAATGGGCAAAAAAAACTTTAGCCTTTTAACGCCTGGCGTCCATTCAAATGGACATTCATAAAACCAATGCTGACTTCAAATACGCAAATTTTATCGAATCGCGCATGCTTGACCTGTTTCTTTGGTTACCTGAGCAGTTCAAAATAAATAACAACAGCAACAACAGCTATAGTTATTTTTCATTTTCAAGATGGAGTCGTTGAGTGGAGTTGCAGTGAGGTGAGTTAGGCCTCCTATCATCTATATTTGCCTTTTTAGTTCCACAATTCTTTCAAAAATAAATAAACAGTGCTTGATTTGTAACAAACAGACCTAAGAGAAAGTAAGTAAGGGGAATTTGCATAGTATAAAGGTATATTTTCATTCATTTTCGGTGTTTTGATCTGATGTCCCTTGTCTTGTGTATAACTTTCCTTGGTTGTGTTGATGTGATTCTTGTGTGTTTATTACAGTAAAATGATGTAGCAGCAAATTGAGCTTTATAATACTGCCTTACCACCCCTTTATATGACATGAATATGAAGAATTCTTTCCTAATTTTCAGATCCTTCTGTGGCAACAAATCAAAATAAACTCTTGCAAAGGTGGTTGAATTTATTCTATTGCCAGGTGGTAGTGACAGTGGGGAAGAGGGTTTTAGTTCTAACAGCAAAAAAGATGTCATGTGGACTATGTAAATTACTCTGATGAGAAGGCTATGGAAGTGGGAATGAAGAAGAGTTGTTGGAAAATATTGAAGTTTCATTGTGATAATTTATATATACTGATCATAACACGTGAATTATGTTTGTTTGTGATACTTCTCACATTGCAGGTTCACCAAAATCACTCTTGGATAAAAATGAAAATATGCAACAAATATGCTCATATGTTCCCATAAGTGCCTGATGTCCATTTAAATGGACAAAAATTATCTTTTGTACAAGGGTGTAAACTTGCCATTAAGAATGCAATTCTTGCATTTTTAGGCAATTTTCATATCATCCAGGCCTGCATGCATTAAAGGGTTAACTACGATTGTGTATCAATCTTGCTTGCAGGGTAAACTGTTCCTCTCTTACTTATTGGCTGCATCCTCATGATGCATTCTAAGAGAGAGAGGCTCAGTTTACATAACTGTCTCTTTTTGCAGGGTAATTACTAATTTCTATTGCAGGAGTAATTTACATTTGTCTCTGCAATAGTTGGTATTTTGATTTTCAGACTTTATTTCTTTCTATGTTGAATAATAGGATTTAATTTATTTCAATGCTTAATCATTTCACTACTAGTCTGTATCTTTCTTACAGGGTAAACTGATCCTCTTTTTCTAATAGGCTGCATCCTTGTGATGCAGTTTGGGAAAAAGCGGGTCAGTTTATATAACTTTGTTTTTCTTGCAGGGTAAATTGATCCGCTTTTTCTAATAGGCTGCATTCTCGAGATGCAGTCTAGGAAAAAGCGGGTCAGTTTATATAACCTTATATTTCTTAACTGTATTTTTTTTGCAGGGTAATTACTAAGTTCTATTGCAGGAGTAATTTACATTTGTCTCTGCAATAGTTGGTATTTTGATTTTCAGACTTTATTTCTTTCCATGTTGAATAATAGGATTTAATTTATTTCAATGCTTAATCATTTCACTACGAGTCTGTATCTTTCTTACAGGGTAAACTGATCCTCTTTTTCTAATAGGCTGCATCCTTGTGATGCAGTTTGGGAAAAAGCGGGTCAGTTTATATAACTTTGTTTTTCTTGCAGGGTAAATTGATCCTCTTTTTCTAATAGGCTGCATTCTCGAGATGCAGTCTAGGAAAAAGCGGGTCAGTTTATATAACCTTATATTTCTTAACTGTATCCTTTTTGCAGGGTAATTACTAATTTCTATTGCAGGAGTAATTTACATTTGTCTCTGCAATAGTTGGTATTTTGATTTTCAGACTTTATTTCTTTCTATGTTGAATAATAGGATTTAATTTATTTCAATGCTTAATCATTTCACTACGAGTCTGTATCTTTCTTACAGGGTAAACTGATCCTCTTTTTCTAATAGGCTGCATCCTTGTGATGCAGTTTGGGAAAAAGCGGGTCAGTTTATATAACTTTGTTTTTCTTGCAGGGTAAATTGATCCTCTTTTTCTAATAGGCTGCATTCTCGAGATGCAGTCTAGGAAAAAGTGGGTCAGTTTACATAACTGTATCTTTTTTGCAGGGTAATTACTAATTTCTATTGCAGGAGTAATTTACATTTGTCTCTGCAATAGTTGGTATTTTGATTTTCAGGTTTTATCTCGTTCTATGTTGAATAATAGAATTTAGTTTATTTCAATGCTTAATCTTTTCACTACGAGTCTGTATCTTTCTTACAGGGTAAACTGATCCTCTTTTTCTAATAGGCTGCATCCTTGTGATGCAGTTTGGGAAAAAGAGGGTCAGTTTATAAAACATTGTTTTTCTTGCAGGGTAAATTGATCCTCTTTTTCTAATAGGCTGCATTCTCGAGATGCAGTCTAGGAAAAAGCGGGTCAGTTTACATAACTGTATCTTTTTTGCAGGCTAATTACTAATTTCTATTGCAGGAGTAATTTACATTTGTCTCTGCAATAGTTGGTATTTTGATTTTCAGGCTTTATCTCGTTCTATGTTGAATAATAGAATTTAGTTTATTTCAATGCTTAATCTTTTCACTACGAGTCTGTATCTTTCTTACAGGGTAAACTGATCCTCTTTTTCTAATAGGCTGCATCCTTGTGATGCAGTTTGGGAAAAAGCGGGTCAGTTTATATAACATTGTTTTTCTTGCAGGGTAAATTGATCCTCTTTTTCTAATAGGCTGCATTCTCGAGATGCAGTCTAGGAAAAAGCGGGTCAGTTTACATAACTGTCTCTTTTTTGCAGGCTAATTACTAATTTCTATTGCAGGAGTAATTTACATTTGTCTCTGCAATAGTTGGTATTTTGATTTTCAGGCTTTATCTCGTTCTATGTTGAATAATAGAATTTGATTTATTTCAATGCTTAATCTTTTCACTACGAGTCTGTATCTTTCTTACAGGGTAAACTGATCCTCTTTTTCTAATAGGCTGCATCCTTGTGATGCAGTTTGGGAAAAAGCGGGTCAGTTTATATAATATTGTTTTTCTTGCAGGGTAAATTGATCCTCTTTTTCTAATAGGCTGCATTCTCGAGATGCAGTCTAGGAAAAAGCGGGTCAGTTTACATAACTGTATCTTTTTTGCAGGGTAATTACTAATTTCTATTGCAGGAGTAATTTACATTTGTCTCTGCAATAGTTGGTATTTTGATTTTCAGGCTTTATCTCGTTCTATGTTGAATAATAGAATTTAGTTTATTTCAATGCTTAATCTTTTCACTACGAGTCTGTATCTTTCTTACAGGGTAAACTGATCCTCTTTTTCTAATAGGCTGCATCCTTGTGATGCAGTTTGGGAAAAAGCGGGTCAGTTTATATAACTTTGTTTTTCTTGCAGGGTAAATTGATCCTCTTTTTCTAATAGGCTGCATTCTCGAGATGCAGTCTAGGAAAAAGCGGGTCAGTTTACATAACTGTCTCTTTTTTGCAGGGTAATTACTAATTTCTATTGCAGGAGTAATTTACATTTGTCTCTGCAATAGTTGGTATTTTGATTTTCAGGCTTTATCTCGTTCTATGTTGAATAATAGAATTTAGTTTATTTCAATGCTTAATCTTTTCACTACGAGTCTGTATCTTTCTTACAGGGTAAACTGATCCTCTTTTTCTAATAGGCTGCATCCTTGTGATGCAGTTTCGGAAAAAGCGGGTCAGTTTATATAACATTGTTTTTCTTGCAGGGTAAATTGATCCTCTTTTTCTAATAGGCTGCATTCTCGAGATGCAGTCTAGGAAAAAGCGGGTCAGTTTACATAACTGTCTCTTTTTTGCAGGCTAATTACTAATTTCTATTGCAGGAGTAATTTACATTTGTCTCTGCAATAGTTGGTATTTTGATTTTCAGGCTTTATCTCGTTCTATGTTGAATAATAGAATTTGATTTATTTCAATGCTTAATCTTTTCACTACGAGTCTGTATCTTTCTTACAGGGTAAACTGATCCTCTTTTTCTAATAGGCTGCATCCTTGTGATGCAGTTTGGGAAAAAGCGGGTCAGTTTATATAACATTGTTTTTCTTGCAGGGTAAATTGATCCTCTTTTTCTAATAGGCTGCATTCTCGAGATGCAGTCTAGGAAAAAGCGGGTCAGTTTACATAACTGTCTCTTTTTTGCAGGCTAATTACTAATTTCTATTGCAGGAGTAATTTACATTTGTCTCTGCAATAGTTGGTATTTTGATTTTCAGGCTTTATCTCGTTCTATGTTGAATAATAGAATTTGATTTATTTCAATGCTTAATCTTTTCACTACGAGTCTGTAACTTTCTTACAGGGTAAACTGATCCTCTTTTTCTAATAGGCTGCATCCTTGTGATGCAGTTTGGGAAAAAGAGGGTCAGTTTATAAAACATTGTTTTTCTTGCAGGGTAAATTGATCCTCTTTTTCTAATAGGCTGCATTCTCGAGATGCAGTCTAGGAAAAAGCGGGTCAGTTTACATAACTGTCTCTTTTTTGCAGGCTAATTACTAATTTCTATTGCAGGAGTAATTTACATTTGTCTCTGCAATAGTTGGTATTTTGATTTTCAGGCTTTATCTCGTTCTATGTTGAATAATAGAATTGATTTATTTGAATGCTTAATCTTTTCACTACGAGTCTGTAACTTTCTTACAGGGTAAACTGATCCTCTTTTTCTAATAGGCTGCATCCTTGTGATGCAGTTTGGGAAAAAGCGGGTCAGTTTATATAACTTTGTTTTTCTTGCACGGTAAATTGATCCTCTTTTTCTCGTGATGCAGTCTAGGAAAAAGCGGGTCAGTTTATATAACCTTATCTTACTTGCAGGGTGCATTGATCCTCGTTTTCTAATGGATTGCATCTTTGTGATCGTTTCCATCTATATTTTAGACTGTTTCGTATGTTCATATTGGCTTCTATTTCTAAGAAGCAGAATGGTTTTATTAATTTCAAAACTGTGTAGCCTCGCATTGGTTAGATGATTATGTAATTACAGGTTGTTGCAACGAACATATGTGCTGCTTGCATTGTTGCTTTGGAGGAGCTTTACGTAGAGTTTGTCTTATTGCTAGTGCTGTGGTTGATTAAGACTGACTACATGAAACCATTCATATTGCTCCATTCTTAATGAGGTTAGAGCGTGTGCCTATTGTTGGTGTTTGACTTGGTAATTACATGAACAGGGTCAGAGGAAGGGTGCTAAAACGAGCACGAGCAGAAATACGGACATATCTATGCACTTAGTTTTTGTCTTGCTGAGAGGACCAGAGCTGCCCCAAATGAGTTACACAACACAACGGGACTCACAAGGAAGGACATTAACAAGAGCCAGCAACGAAGAAGCTAAACCAGAGTCCTCTCA
The DNA here is from genome assembly GCA_039566865.1 of Aurelia coerulea. Lineage (NCBI taxonomy): Eukaryota > Metazoa > Cnidaria > Scyphozoa > Semaeostomeae > Ulmaridae > Aurelia > Aurelia coerulea. Next base: position 9,892,721 of record CM076952.1, on the reverse strand, counting down.
TTTGTGTAGATTCTAAGCAATTCCCGCCCGAGGTCGATTCTAAAAATCATATTACAATATCCACTTAATTTTTCTACTGATTGCGAGGGTAGAGCCCCAGGGACCCTTTCGTGCTGGACTTTTGACTTTCTTATACGAATGTGGTGCCTTCATAGTCGTCCGATTTACTTAGAAACAAGAGCACTTAAATCAAATCTCCTCCACAGCAATTATTCAAGCGGTGCACAAATTCGTTGGGACACCCTGTACTTTTTTGGAGGCATTGGGGTTGATGTAAAATCGTATAATAAGTTATGCTTTGACGTCTTCCCTGATTACTGCCTATGGGAAGGCGTATTTCCTTCCCTTACTTGAGAAAGTCTCGATTTTCGAATGGTGGCGGGAGGGCGCAAACGAATAGTTTTAATTTTATTTCATTTTCTTTACATCTGTTAGTGTTAAAGTTAAACGTTATTGATGAGACTTTCTCAGATGAAAAGGAAAACCTCAAACAATGGGTGCTCCTTGTCGTGGTGTTTGAGCTTTTAACAAATGCACCCGGCAGCAGATATAGATATTTTGATAATAATTTTCGAACAATTACTGAGCATTTCTGTATATTCGTATTGTGTTTATATTTTTAATGATGGAACATTTTAAGCATGATTTTGCCTTGCATTTGCACTTCTAACGACGAGCCTGTACCAATGTCTTTTTCTGTCTTTTTCTACTTGTTTTTACTTTGGTGCAACTGCTTACTATGTCTTGTTTCTTTGAGGGAATTAAATTTCAAGCGAGCTCGGCTGAAAATACTTTAACGCAGTTACAAACACTCATGGTTATGAGAACTTTCATGTGATCTCGCTTGTAGACACTCGTATTCCTTCAAGTGAGCGAGGCAGAACGATTAGAAACTCTTTGCACTGAGTCCAGCATTGAGCATTTACTTTGCGAAAAACATGTGAAATAAAAGCCGAAGACTCTATGAAATAGCGAATTATCGAACTTGAAAAGCTAGTGATTTTTCTAATTATTTCCAGAAAACAAACTGGTACAATATTATTGGAAAGCCTTTTCTGGACTCTTCTAAGCAGCTTGCTCAAAAGAATAATTAGCCTGTCGGAAGAAATGTTGCGTTGAAAACGAATGCCATGATAACAAAATGGTCCTGCCCCTCCCTGAAGAAATAGAGGGAACGATGCTATTTGCCAATAGGAGATTTCAAATCAGATTCTTACTTTGGACGCCCTGTGCTCGCCTTCGCTATCCTTAAAAATGTTCCACAAAAATATGTGCAAAAATCCTTTGTATTAAGTGGAGGGGCTACCTGTGGTCTGTTGCGAAATCTCGCAGTTTCGCTGTTTCGTCCGTTGGAGATTTTGTTTCGTCTGTTGTTTTGTTTCGACAGAGCACAGCGTGTTTTACCGAGCGGATGCCACAACAACAGACGCTGACGTCTTTTATAAACAAGTGATCTTTAAAAGAGATGCCAACGTCTTTTTCATAAATATACACGCTCACGCGTGTTGGTAAAAATCCCTGAAAATAGACGCCGACGTCTTTTCCAAAAAAGGACGCCGACGTGTTTTGCTAAAAATAGATGCTGACGTCTTTATGAAAAAGGACGCCCACGTCTTTTCCAAAAGAGAAAAGATAGATGCCGACGTCTTTATGAAAAAGGACGCCCACGTCTTTTCCAAAAGAGAAAAGATAGATGCCGACGTCTTTTCAAGGTCAACTTATTCACCCTGATGGTTTTATCGTTTCAAGGAACTCGCTGTCGCCTTTCAACATGAATAGCACGAGGGCGATGACGTGTTTCCATCGGACCCGATCAGCAAATCGGACCCCACAGCAAAAATGGAGCCCGATGATGCAAAAATCGGCCCGATTTTAACATAAATAATTTTGAACCGAATATTCCACCATATGATTGTACACAATTCAAATGAAAGAAAACGGCATCCCCATTCAATGGCAATTCTCAAGATCAAAGAGGGATGCCATATAGCTCAGGACAGTCATTCACAATCCAGGTTAATCTTCAACTACATAATCAACAACATCATGCAAATTTATAGTCTGAATTGGAAATCTGAATCATGTAATGTAACCAGAGGAATTTAAGTCCTCAGAAGCACGGCCAACAGGAATAAAAAAAAATCAAGGATAGTTTGAGAGTCAATAAACACTTTGCTGTTTGTAGTACTGTTTGTTGGCATTCATCATTTAATTCCACATCCACCACCACATCATCATTAACAAACTGTATGAGTTGAATGTTTGAATACAAATGGCAACATTGTTTGATGGCTGGAGAATGGTTAACCACTTGGCAACTTCCTCGAGAGCAAATATTTATCAGTTGCGTGATGGAATTATCCAGGGCAATTCATTGAAAAAGTGGAAATATCAAATAAGAGGAACAAAACAAATTTGAATACAAAAAGGTAATGCATTGAATCTTTGTTAATAAAGTTCTTGTCTTTACAATGAACTAACTTCAGGTACAGTTAATAAGGGCCTAAGTTTTCTCCTCTTCCAGCAGATCAATTATCTAAAGATGGTTCAACTTTATCAGGAATAGTTAAACCACCATAAATTTCACCAAGTCTTAGATGTGGAATCCAGTCAGCTCTCATAACCCGTGCAATCTGAATAATTGTGTAATTTCCTACAGGTACATGTACCCCAGAAACCACAAAAAAAGCAAGTTGCTATAATTTTCTTCTACTGTTTTCATTTCAAAAATGGTTTTGTGTCAATGCTGGGCTGCCAAAAACGAGCTCTTCCCATAGGTTATCGCTATTTTTTACTTGGGATTGACCGAGTACTGATATGGCAAAGTTGCTTGTTTTTCACAATATGTACCCCAAAAGCCGCACAAACAAAAAAGTCCAGAAGATTGCAGTTGATGCACCTATGATTGTGTTATTTGGGAACAAGCCATCATTATAAATCAGTAATGGATAGAAACTATAGCTGCAAACTTATTTTCAGTGGAAGTATCTATTGCACCACAAAACCCACATGACATGTACCCCAAAAACCACATTGGTTTTTTACTTATCAAACCTTTTGGTCCATAGCAATCTTTAAAAGTGTTATTTTTCATGATTCTACATATACACTTACCTCACATAAGTATTGCACCACCTAACACAAAATGGCGGCCAAAAGTGTTTTTCAACCAAATCAAAAAAACTTACATAATAAAAGCATCAGCATTTAAGGGTTTCTCTACCAGGTATTTTGGTCGGAAAATAATTGTTAATTCGTATGCTTTTCATTCATTAATAAATGAAACGTTGGTTTGTATGGTGGAATATTCGGTTCAAAATTATTTATGCTAAAATCGGGCCGATTTTTGCATCATCGGGCTCCATTTTTGCTGTGGGGTCCGATTTGCTGATCGGGTCCGATGGAAACACGTCATCGTCCTCGTGCTATTCATGTTGAAAGGCGACAGCGAGTTCCTTGAAACGAAAAAACCATCAGGGTGAATAAGTTGACCTTGAAAAGACAACGGCATCTATCTTTTCTCTTTTGGAAAAGACGTGGGCGTCCTTTTTCATAAAGACGTCGGCATCTATCTTTTCTCTTTTGGAAAAGACGTGGGCGTCCTTTTTCATAAAGACGTCAGCATCTATTTTTAGCAAAACACGTCGGCGTCCTTTTTTGGAAAAGACGTCGGCGTCTATTTTCAGGGATTTTTACCAACATGCGTGAGCGTGTATATTTATGAAAAAATAAAAGACGTCAGCGTCTTTTGTTGTGGCATCCGCTCGGTAAAACACGCTGTGCTCTGTCGAAACAAAACAACAGACGAAACAAAATCTCCAACGGACGAAACAGCGAAACTGCGAGATTTCGCAACAGACCACAGGTAGCCCCTCCACTTAATACAAAGGATTTTTGCACATATTTTTGTGGAACATTTTTAAGGATAGCGAAGGCAAGCACAGGGCGTCCAAAGTAAGAATCTGATTTGAAATCTCCTATTGGCAAATAGCATCGTTCCCTCTATTTTTTCAGGGAGGGGCAGGACCATTTTGTTATCATGGCATTCGTTTTCAACGCAACATTTCTTCCGACAGGCTAATTATTTTTTTGAGCAAGCTGCTTAGAAGAGTCCAGAAAAGGCTTTCCAATAATATTGTACCAGTTTGTTTTCTGGAAATAATTAGAAAAATCACTAGCTTTTCAAGTTCGATAATTCGCTATTTCATAGAGTCTTCGGCTTTTATTTCACATGTTTTTCGCAAAGTAAATGCTCAATGCTGGACTCAGTGCAAAGAGTTTCTAATCGTTCTGCCTCGCTCACTTGAAGGAATACGAGTGTCTACAAGCGAGTTCACATGAAAGTTCTCATAACCATGAGTGCTTGTAACTGCGTTAAAGTATTTTCAGCCGAGCTCGCTTGAAATTTAATTCCCTCAAAGAAACAAGACATAGTAAGCAGTTGCACCAAAGTGAAAACAAGTAGAAAAAGACAGAAAAAGACATTGGTACAGGCTCGTCGTTAGAAGTGCAAATGCAAGGCAAAATCATGCTTAAAATGTTCCATCATTAAAAATATAAACACAATACGAATATACAGAAATGCTCAGTAATTGTTCGAAAATTATTATCAAAATATCTATATCTGCTGCCGGGTGCATTTGTTAAAAGCTCAAACACCACGACAAGGAGCACCCATTGTTTGAGGTTTTCCTTTTCATCTGAGAAAGTCTCATCAATAACGTTTAACTTTAACACTAACAGATGTAAAAAAAATGGAATAAAATTAAAACTATTCGTTTGCGCCCTCCCGCCACCATTCGAAAATGGAGACTTTCTCAAGTAAGGGAAGGAAATACGCCTTCCCATAGGCAGTAATCAGGGAAGACGTCAAAGCATAACTTATTACACGATTTTACATCAACCCCAATGCCTCCAAAAAAGTACAGGGTGTGCCAACGAATTTGTGCACCGCTTGAATAATTGCTGTGGAGGAGATTTGATTTAAGTGCTCTTGTTTCTAAGTAAATCGGACGACTATGAAGGCACCACATTCGTATAAGAAAATCAAAAGTCCAGCACGAAAGGGTCCCTGGGGCTCTACCCTCGCAATCAGTAGAAAAATTAAGTGGATATTGTAATATGATTTTTAGAATCGACCTCGGGCGGGAATTGCTTAGAATCTACACAAATGAGAGGCCTCTGGTTTAGCTTCTTCGTTGCTGGCTCTTGTTAATGTCCTTCCTTGTGAGTCCCGTTGTGTTGTGTAACTCATTTGGGGCAGCTCTGGTCCTCTCAGCAAGACGAAAACTAAGTGCATAGATATGTCCGTATTTCTGCTCGTGCTCGTTTTAGCACCCTTCCTCTGACCCTGTTCATGTAATTACCAAGTCAAACACCAACAATAGGCACACGCTCTAACCTCATTAAGAATGGAGCAATATGAATGGTTTCATGTAGTCAGTCTTAATCAACCACAGCACTAGCAATAAGACAAACTCTACGTAAAGCTCCTCCAAAGCAACAATGCAAGCAGCACATATGTTCGTTGCAACAACCTGTAATTACATAATCATCTAACCAATGCGAGGCTACACAGTTTTGAAATTAATAAAAACATTCTGCTTCTTACAAATAGAAGCCAATATGAACATACGAAACAGTCTAAAATATAGATGAAAACGATCACAAGGATGCAATCCATTAGAAAACGAGGATCAATGCACCCTGCAAGAAACACAAAGTTATATGAACTGACCCGCTTTTTCCCAAACTGCATCACAAGGATACAGCCTATTAGAAAAAGAGGATCAGTTTACCCTGTAAGAAAGATACAGACTCGTAGTGAAAAGATTAAGCATTGAAATGAATTAAATTCTATTATTCAACATAGAACGAGATAAAGCCTGAAAATCAAAATACCAACTATTGCAGAGACAATGTAAATTACTCCTGCAATAGAAGTTAGTAATTAGCCTGCAAAAAAGAGACAGTTATGTAAACTGACCCGCTTTTTCCTAGACTGCATCTCGAGAATGCAGCCTATTAGAAAAAGAGGATCAATTTACCCTGAAAGAAAGACAAAGTTATATAAACTGACCCGCTTTTTCCCAAACTGCATCACAAGGATGCAGCCTATTAGAAAAAGAGGATCAGTTTACCCTGTAAGAAAGATACAGACTCGTAGTGAAAAGATTAAGCATTGAAATGAATTAAATTCTATTATTCAACATAGAACGAGATAAAGCCTGAAAATCAAAATACCAACTATTGCAGAGACAATGTAAATTACTCCTGCAATAGAAATTAGTAATTAGCCTGCAAAAAAGAGACAGTTACGTAAACTGAACCGCTTTTTCCTAGACTGCATCTCGAGAATGCAGCCTATTAGAAAAAGAGGATCAGTTTACCCTGCAAGAAAAACAAAGTTATATAAACTGACGCGCTTTTTCCCAAACTGCATCACAAGGATGCAGCCTATTAGAAAAAGAGGATCAGTTTACCCTGTAAGAAAGATACAGACTCGTAGTGAAAAGATTAAGCATTGAAATAAATTAAATTCTATTATTCAACATAGAACGAGATAAAGCCTGAAAATCAAAATACCAACTATTGCAGAGACAAATGTAAATTACTCCTGCAATAGAAGTTAGTAATTAGCCTGCAAAAAAGAGACAGTTATGTAAACTGAACCGCTTTTTCCTAGACTGCATCTCGAGAATGCAGCCTATTAGAAAAAGAGGATCAGTTTACCCTGCAAGAAAAACAAAGTTATATAAACTGACCCGCTTTTTCCCAAACTGCATCACAAGGATGCAGCCTATTAGAAAAAGAGGATCAGTTTACCCTGTAAGAAAGATACAGACTCGTAGTGAAAAGATTAAGCATTGAAATAAATTAAATTCTATTATTCAACTTAGAACGAGATAAAACCTGAAAATCAAAATACCAACTATTGCAGAGACAAATGTAAATTACTCCTGCAATAGAAGTTAGTAATTAGCCTGCAAAAAAGATACAGTTATGTAAACTGACCCGCTTTTTCCTAGACTGCATCTCGAGAATGCAGCCTATTAGAAAAAGAGGATCAATTTACCCTGCAAGAAAAACAAAGTTATATGAACTGACCCGCTTTTTACCAAACTGCATCACAAGGATGCAGCCTATTAGAAAAAGAGGATCAGTTTACCCTGTAAGAAAGATACAGACTCGTAGTGAAAAGATTAAGCATTGAAATGAATTAAATTCTATTATTCAACATAGAACGAGATAAAGTCTGAAAATCAAAATACCAACTATTGCAGAGACAATGTAAATTACTCCTGCAATAGAAATTAGTAATTACCCTGCAAAAAAGATACAGTTATGTAAACTGACCCTCTCTTTCCTAGACTGCATCATGAGGATGCAGCGAATTATGAAGAGAGGAACAGTTTACCCTGCAAGATAGATACAGAATCATAGTTAAAGTTTCAGCCCATTAGCAAATGCAGCAAAACGAATACGTTTCTACTATTCAATACAGAACGAGGCACAGCCTGCAATTATAAAATGCAAACTGTTAGAAAAATGAATGTTATTGATTCCTGCAATAGAAACAAGTATTTACTCTGCAAACAAGATAAGTTATGTAAGGTTATTTCCTAAAATGCATCAGGAGGATGCAGCCCAAATGACATAGGGGATCATTATACCCTATAACGATGATCTATATTCATTATCCATAAGTGACTGTAGCCATTGAAAATAAGAATTTGACTAGGTTGCTTAACTACATTGCACATTGAACTTAGCTTCACCATTCTCCGGCCGCAAGAATGATGATTCTAAGTACAAGGTACACCAAATAATAATATGATAATGTAATGTAAATACTGAAAGGAGCGAAGGGTACTTCATTTGCAATTAAGAAAAAGAGAAGTAGGCTTTGTCCTATCACAGAGAGATGCAGTTAGAACTAATTTGCTCCTTCCTAGACTACGTTTAAATGACACAATCCTTTGCAAGGAAAAATCGATATTTTTTCCTTCTTATTTGGCAGGGAGATAGATGTTCAGCTACCGGATTAAAAAAGAGTGGAACCCTAGCTACGCCTCTCATCTGGCCACGCCTCACCTTCAAACATTGCTCAGTGAACTCAATGTTAGGAAGCAACCCGGCGGCGGCACTCATTTGGTTTTTTTTGCAATTCTCTATTTACGTCCTTTTTGTGGGGAATACCTGCCTCGACTTTCACATATCCTAGTTGCCTTAGAAGAAGCCCAAACTATATCAATAATTGAACACATTTTGGACATGACCATGCATCTGGCAAAATCTTGGAACTGTGTGTAGTTGTAGTAGCATGCACGTACATAGCGTCAAGAGTTGAAGCTGTGTGTATTCTATCAAAGATAATAGCATTACTTCTCGATTGAAATACCTCTTCGTATTGCCATTAATAAACATTGTTTCCGCTTCTTTACTGCAGAAAAGATTTTTCGTACGCATTCCATCATCAACAAGTATTATATTATTAGTGCAAATCATGGACCATTTCGCGGATGATTTGTTTGTTTCCTGGAGTTTTCCAAACACCAATTTCTGCATGTTTCCAAACAATGTGTATTAAGCTTGAGCGCTGACTTCCACCAGGAGTCTATACCCATTTTTAAATGGGAACGGAACAACGATTGTAATTCATCCTGTTTCTCCTAATCCTAGATGTTGCTCTATAGGCACCTGGACCGCTTGCTGTTGTCCACGCTCCCTTTCTATTATTCTCATGAAAAAGTATAAAAATTTGGACATCTTGCCGGTAGGAATGAAATTCTTCTCTTACCAAGAGCAATGCAAACTGCTTTCTTTTGTCTTTAATCTCTTTGAAATAAATGTGCTTGTGTTCCCCCAGTTTGAAAAGGTACCGCGGACGGTCGACAAGTTGACCTAAATATTGCACAGCACAACAAAGGTGTTTTGTCATTGAGTTCTAGCGTAATTATATTGTGTCTTCTTTGGAAAAATGCACATATCATTCGCGAAGCTGGACTGAAAAAGTTCAGATGCTTCCAAGAAGAACGCTAGGCTGCGTAAAAACCCCGTTATCCATGCAGCAAGGAAGAAAGGTGGTTGTTCACTTATAGTATACCAACTGCATCAGGATCTGCTATAGTTTGCATAGGATCTTTCTGAATAACCAAATTATTTTAATGGAAACAGCAATGTGGACACATAACTCAATACACGTTCTCCACATCTCTTCCTCTGCATTCCATGTTGATGCTGGAAATATTTTGGTCCAACAGGAAGAACTAAAAAAAGAGAGGCACCTTTTAGGAACAGGCTCATGAACATTTTTCACAAGAAATCTGAAAATTCCAAAATTCCAAACGTTTGGCAGGCCACAATAAATCGTACAATGAACCGATTTTGAAGATTTATGACTTATTCGTTAGCAGAAAGCCTGAATTAGATACTAGAATTTTTTGCAAATTTTTTTATTTTCAGTTTTTAGAGCTGCAAGCGAGTTTCCTAAGATTTTAGTTTTCGAAAACACTGAAAGCGATTTAAAAAATAGATCACATTTTCTAAAGAATCGGCACGAATGGACAAAGAGAGAACCCCCAAGCTTCCCATATTCGCCTGCAGTCGCAGGGATAATCTACTATCTATTGGACTTATCAGACTGAAATGTTTCTCAACGGCATATTTGCTAGACTAAACTGGTTCTTGTTATAAAAGGCCGTTTAAAAGACACTAATAGTAGCCTCAGCCTCCTCTAGAAAATTAAGAAACTCTGCTATTGCCGATCAGGAGTTAACTATATTTCAATAATCTTTCGCAATTCTTTGTAATGATATGCAAAGTGTTTTTAAACAAAGAAGAGTGCATTGCTACAGTATTAAAATGTCTCATTAATGTCTATGATTTGGTTTTTTCTTGCTATCCATCCTCAAAACATTTATTAGCGGATTTCGTCATTTTTATCCCTAGAGTAGCGTAAAATTAAACGATTAAGACATGAAAAGTAAGAGTTTGATCAACTGAAATATGACTTACATTTATACGCTTCTTTGTCCACCTCTCTCATGCATACACACAGGCATCAAGCACATGGCGATACAAATTGTTTGCAAGTTCGGTCTCCTTTGGTGTTCCTACTTTGATCGGGGGGTTGTCTCTGAAGTTGTTGACAATCCAGGCAATGATTGAATTTACCTTCAGGGTGATCAGGATGCTGACAAGCGGTAAACCTATGCAACTTTTTGGAACCAAATGAAACTTCCTGCAACTGTCAATTGACCCCAGAAACTCAGCTGGCGACCACCTCAAAGGCATCACTCCTAACTGCTTGACCGTCAGCGATGACTATATTGGGTCCTTGCTGTGATTTATGAAGTTATTTGTCTAGTTTTTTGACAATTTTTCTTTTCCTCACACTCACACGTTATTTTTTATAAGAAACTAAGAATTTGAGCCAGTACTGAAAGCGTCTTAAAAACATCAAATCTTCAGTACTTACTACTTTCTGTCATTAGGGTCAAGAATTTTGACTTTACTTGCTAATATAACCTTGTATCTCAGATTTTGAGTACTGAGAGTTTCTTACAAGTTTCTTAACAGTTCCATAGCTATCTCCATGTTCACTACCTGTTCCCTCGTGACCATTTAACACAAAAAGTTTTTGAAGCTATTTGAATGTTTAGATATTGCTGAAGTTCCTTGGGGTTCCTTCTGAGTATATGATACAGCAAACGATTGAAAATGAATAGGTACAAATACCTTACAGTTCAGTTCAGTTCAGTTTTCATATTTCAAATTCCACTACATGCAATTTATAACCTAACTATACTATACATACGAATAACTAAACTACAAAGATAATTGTCACAGAAAATGAACACAATGATACAGAAAATTAATACAATATACAAATACAAAGAGGGGCTAAATAAATAAATTGTATGCAGGGAATTACTTTGAGGAGGAGCTCTCTCAATAGGTAAACTAATCGAGGAGAGAGCCCCCCACCCCCTATCCTGAGATACTATCAGATGAAAATAGAAGTTGTGCATTTCCCTTTTAAAAATTGATAGAAATTGTTCAGGTGTCATAAAAGATTCATCGGTTGACCTTGTTTAGCAAGTAAATTTTTAGTTTTGTTTTGAATGATATTTTTGTTGGAGCATTTCTGCGTTCAATAGGTAATGTGTTCCAAAGTTTAGCACCAAGATATCGAATTGACTTGAGGCCATATTGAAGACTGTTTTTTCGTGTTAAGTATAGATCCCCATGACTGGCCTGTCTAGTGGAATGGAATACTGATGAACAGATGAACTGAATAAGAAAAAGTCATGAGAGCAACTAGGTGAAGTCTTATTAACAGAATCAAAAACAAAAGTTAAGAGTCGGAGTTCAAAGAGCTCAGAAATTTTTAGGAGTTTGAGGTCAATGAAGATTGGAAGAGATGGAGACATGCGAGGCTGAAATGAGATAGCTCTGACTGCTTTTTTCTGTAATTTGAAAATTGGATCAATGTATGATGCATATGTTTGACCCCAAACAATAAGACCATATTGCAAGAAGGACAGAAACAAAGCATTATACAAGCAAAGTAAAACATCTAATGGAAGTAAGTTCCTAATTTTGAAAAACATTCCACATGTTCTTGCTAATTTTTTAGAGAGTTCACTGAGATGGAATCTCCAGCTTAGATGCTCATCCAGGAGGAGACCTAAGAAATTAACAAATTTAACTCATTTGACACCTTTCTTGCCTATTTTGATATCAGAATCAGAAGGAACATTGACAGATGAAGAATGGAAGATAATATGGTTTGTCTTGTCAATTTTTAATGATAATTTATTAGCATCAAGCTTAACCCTATTTTAACCGGGTAAAAAAAAAGTGATTTTCTACCGGGGGGGGGACGTTTTTCGCCCCCCCCCCTGTTTTTCTCCGCAAGTATAACAGCTATGACAATGAAACTTGCACTGTGTCATAATTGAACAAAGGAGAATCTAAACATAGCATCAATCAATCAGTAGTCACGTGATTGGTTGCTAGGCAACCAAAAACAATGCAAATTTTGTGAAAATCGAGCTATTTGCAAAAAAGGGCCAATTATTAGCAAATAGCTTGATAAAATTGGCAAAAAAAACCATCCAAATACCTGCTTGACACTATTAATTTGTAGTTTCATATGGTTTCATACGGATATTTGTGGTTTCTAATAAATTAACTAATTAAATAATGAAAATTTGATTCAATGCAAAATTGTTTGCTCAATAAATATGATTTAAAACCATTAATTTCGCATATTATTGATGAAATAAAGTGCCTTCATCGATAATTGAGGTAATTCCATCAGTTTTGCATGCAAAAATTACTCATTCATTAGGAATATGACGTCATAAAGATTGATGACGTCATAGAAATAATAAAGTGCTGATGTCAGCAAATATGAATAAATTATATATCAAATGAAAGCACTCATTGAGACAAATCGAATGGTATATATATTGTTGAGATTTAGTAACAAATAAAGAAATTAGAGCCGTTTTAAAGAATTTCTTTGTGACCACTCTCCAAATATGGGCATGTGGTGGTCACGTGGTCGAACAATAGGTCTTGAAATTTTTATTTTCTGATTGCCAACTAAATTTTAGGAAAAGTCAAGACGTTTCAGCATTGTAGGTAGCATCGTTTGGGAGCTATTAAAAAAAATCCAACAGGGGGGGCGAAAAAGGCCCCCCCCCCCCGGTTAAAATAGGGTACAAGACTTGTGAAACAAGTGTACGAAGAACAAAAACGACTAAACTTTGTAGATTGCTGGTATAATCAAATTATGGAAGATTTAAAAAACCTTAACATTGATCTAACGGAAGAACAAATTTGCAACTTGACAACCAAAGGGTGGAAAAATTAATAAACCAAAAAATAATTACATCCATTGAAAATGATATGAGTCAAAATAATAAAACAAAAATGAGATTTATCAAAAAAACTTCATTTGGTCTAAAACGGTATATTAAACACAACGAAGGTGCAAAACTACTAAAACTAAAATTAAACATGACTGAATTAAAGACAAACTACAAAGGAAAACATGAAAGCGCTTTATGCAGAAGGTGTGGAGAACATGAGGAATATTTAGAGCACCTGTGGGAATGCTCCTATTTCCAAAACAACGATTTACCAAGAATATGTAGCATACAGGGAAATAATCCAAAATTACTAAGTAACATAAACAAATGTGTGGAACAATTTTGCTTTCTGAACTAAAGCAAGACCAGTCAAAAACCCGTGTTACTACTCTCACTGCACTTGTGCAAAGTAGTCTTAAAGTAGTAATTGCTCCGAAATGGAGAAGAGGTACATATATTATTATATTATTATAAGGGCACAGGTAGTGAACATGAAGAATGTTATGGAACCTCTAAGAAACTCGTAAGAAACTCTGAGTACTGAAAATCTCATAATTTTAAGAAGCTTTCAGTACTAGCCCAAATTCTTAATTTCTTTTAAAAAAACGTGAGGCCCGAGTTACACGACGTCGGATTGGTTTTCACTTCGGATTGCCTTCGCCAATCCGAAGCAAAAGCACTACGCTTTTTGAAGTGATTACACGACTTCGGATTGCCTTTTGCTCCGTTTTGCGTCGCTGTTACACGATGTCGGATTGTAATGTACTGCGCAGACAAAAACCTCTCTTTCGTATTTTGGCGGAGGGCGGAGGAGGCAAAGTGATTAGGAATGAGGTTTCGGAGTGAAAATCCCGGGGGCACTTGGTACCTGATGTGTTATCATGCGCGTACAAAAAAACGCGGGAAAGGGTGCCTTTCTTCAAAGTAGGCACGGACCCGCGCGGGCCCGTGTTTAGGGGTGCCAAATCGACCATAATTTCAAAAAAGGGTCTCTTATTTTGCATTTCATAAGTTCCTAACTCCAGTGCAATGATATTCTAATCAAAATTTCTAAAATAGAAATTGTAACGAGTTAAAGAACTTGAAAAAGCAGACCAGGACAAGATGGGGTAGGAATTCGGGAGTGAGTTTCTTCCTCTTCTACCCTGCGTACCAAACTCTATAAAATAGCATCTGTAACATCATTTTAACATTATTAACATCATGGGGGGTATGGGTATGGGGGGGTCATTGCCCCCACCACTTTTTTCGAAAGATGGTTCTCGAGACTCCTTTAAAACCGAAGAGAAAATGGCTTGGCAAAGGTTGGGTAAGAATTTTCTGATAAATGCCAAAGCTTCCATTTTAGCACTGGCAAGAAAGGAATCAGGGGATTCATTCTATGCCAAAGTAAATTGTGCATCTTCAAAAATTTTCCTCGTGCTCCGATGAATAGGATAAATGTCACAAAACTACAAAGGTTTTCTTGCCATAAATGGCAAGCATGATGTTGGGAGATGCTTTCTAAGCAAAAGTAAAAGATGTTTCTACAAAAATTTTCCTCGTGCTCTACTTTATTGAACAACTGTCGTTAAACTATCAAAGTTACCTTGTCGCTATTGGTAAGCATGATATTAGGAGATGCATTCTCATCCAAAATAAAGGGCGTGTCCCAAAAAATTTCCTGAGAGCTTCGCCGCCAGACCCTCTCATTTCAATACCCCCACTTAATTTACCTTAGCCAAGCCACTGTGGTAGCATCTATAAAATTATGTTTTAGAGAGTCTGGTACCCAGGGTACTTCTCTTCAAATCACACCGGCAATATTAGCAATTTTAATAACTGACTTATCAGCGATTAGGGTAGCTGAAATTGAGAAGCTCTATTTTGACGCGGGAAAGGGTATGTTCTGAAGAAAATTTTCCGCGATTAGGGTATGTATTTCGCTAAAACAGGTCGGCGTTTAGGGTGCATATGTTAAACCTTTGTACGAGCATGATACTATATGAAAGTATAGAAGTGGCCCCCCCCCCCCCCCCCGGGTGAAAATCACTTCGGATTCAGTTGTTACACGAGATGGAATGCGATGCGAAGCGAAGCGAAGTACTTCGGATTGATTTTCACTTCACCTCCAGAGCGGAGTGACTTTCACTTCGGTTTCACCCACCGAAGTGCTTCGGATTGCCTCGGCGTCGTGTAACTGAAACCCTTATCCGAAGTGAACAGCAATTCGCAGTGAACCCAATCCGGCGTCGTGTAACTCAGGACCAAGTCTTTTTTAGCAAACCAACTGGGTGGGCAATGACCTAAGCCCTTTCGTGAAGTCTTTCTATCTATCATGTCGAACAATAGGTTTATTGTTTCTTTTATTAAAGGAAACAGTAGTAGATGGCTCCCAGACATGTTACCTAAACTCTATTGGTAGTATGTTGGTAGTATATTGGTACTAGACAAAGCAGTTCCTTCAACAGAAATTTCGAGCTTAGATGTTGAGGGGAAAACAATTACTAAAGAAAAGGATATAGCTGAAGCACTTAATCATCATTTTACCACCATAGAACCGAAACTTGCTAGCAAGTTAGAGTCTAGGCCTGATGATGATTCTCTCAAGCATATCAACATTCAACAGAACAAAATAACATTTGTACCCATTGATGAAACATATGTGCTGAACGCCATTAAGCAACTGAAAAATGGCAAAGCACCAGGCCCAGACAAGATCTCCACTATGCTAATTGAAGATGCAGCAGACTTCATTTGGAAGCCATTAACCATGGTTTTCAACTCGTCATTGAAGTTTGGTGTCTTCCCAGATATCTGGAAATTAGCAAGAGTCACACCAATTTTTAAAGCAGGTTCGAAAAGGGATGGAAACAATTATAGGCCGATCTCGGTCATCTCAGTTTTTTCTAGGATGTTGGAAAAATAGTTCACGATCAGCTCATTGATTATCTCATAACTAACAAAGTATTGACACCAAATCAATCTGCTTTTCGAAAACTGTATTCAACTGTAACGTGCCTGATAAATGGTACTGATTGCTAGTATAACAATATGGATAAAAAACAGCTCAACTTGGCCATATTTCTTGATTTAAAAAGGCGTTTGATACCGTAGATCATACAATACTGATAAAAAAGTTAGGTGCACTCGGTATCAGGGCAAGTTCAGGAGAATGGTTCACATCCTTCCTAAGTGGTAGGAAACAATTCTGCTCAGTTAATGGACAACAGTCGGGGGATAGATTGGTAACATGTGGTGTACCTCAAGGATCCTGCTTGGGACCACTCCTATTTGTAATCTACCTAAATGACTTTGAAAAATGCTTAGAATTCTCCAGAGCTACTATGTATGCAGATGACACACATGTTACATTAACATCTAGTAACGTCGATGATCTAATTACAAATGCCAAAAAAGAATTAAGATACATCTCGGAATGGATGCGGATAAACAAGTTAAGTGCAAACCCGAAAAAACCTGAATACATGATCATTGGCCATCCACGGAGGACAAATAAGGTTGAAATCTCAGAACCACTGAATCTTAACAATTCAGAAAATAAGTGTGTGGTGAAGACCAAATCACTAGGGGTTATTGTGGATGAAGGGCTAAACTGGGATGAACAATTCAACAAAGTGAAAGGGAAGATTAGTGGCGGTCTTAAGTCACTAAAAAAATTGAAAAATCTCATTTCCCAATCCCAGCAGGACCATGTGTACCGTGCACTTGTCGAAAGCCATCTGCGATACGCCTATGTTATTTGGGGGAGTCTTCCTAAAACAAAATTGAATACCCTCCAACGTCTGCAGGACAGAGCCCATTCGATTATTGATAAGGCCAGACTAAAAGACAATTGGTCTCATAATTGCTGGTTGACCGTTGAACAACTAATAAACTTTGATCGATCAGTTATGACATACAAAATAATCAACAGGCAAGGTCCCGAAAGCCTTTGAGGTAAATACCATCATAGGACCCAGCATTGCAACTACAGAACAAGGAATTGCAGGGACCTATAAATCCCAAGAAATAATCTTGAATATGTCAAGAAAGGCTTTCACTATTCGGCTCTGAAAGCTTGGAACGATATACCCATCAATATCAGAGAGCTCCCTACACTTAGTAGATTCAAAAAACAATTGAAAAGTTATTTTATGTGCTGAACACAACCCCTAAAACACGACGCCCTGGAAGAGCAGCTACTATTAGGTAGGTTGCTGTACATAATTTTGCTTTAACTGTATATAGACTATATTAATGTAATTAGGATATTTATTTTCTTATTTAAGTATTGCGTTAGTAAGCTGAAGGGTTCTTGTGTATAAATATTTTAAAATGAAAAAAAAAATGAAAATGAAAGTGGGGGGCAAAGTTGCCCCCTCTGGTAGATTTGTTCTGTTAACTCTACAAGAGGAGGTCTTACAAGCGTATTTTTGTGAATAAAATTGCTTATAACAGGCCCATATGAAGCAGAGAGCGCGGGGGACTTTTGAAAACAATTGTACATGGTGCAAACAACAACTAGCTACGTCACAAGCATTATCAGATGTATCGTTTCCTTCTGTTTTCAGTGGCGAACCAAAGGGGGGAATGTAGGGGGGTTCAGACCTCCCGCTTTTCAAAAATATGGTCCTCTAGATTTTTACAAACAAAAATGCAATTCAATTTGTATCTCATGGGGGGGGGGGTGTGAAGTGAAGGTGAAGTTGCGTTTTCCAGCGGCAAGCGCTGGAATCGCAGAAATAGAGCAGACCTAATCGAGTCCGCGACCCCTTGTCATATTGTCATGACGCTCAAGTGGTGGGGTCTTACCGGGTATCGACCCCCGCCGCCTGACTGCTCTGGCTGCAAAGTCAGAGGATTACACCACTGCGCCACAACACCTTCTCGCGAGGGGTCAAGCAGATTTGTCAGGCGGTGGACTTTGAGATTCTTGAAAAGCAAGGAGAGGATGGTTTTGTCAAGGTTTGGAAGAGCAATGTTTTGGGTTTCTAAGAACAAACATTAAGTAGCACTCACAAACCCACATGGCCCACAATCTCACAAACTCACAAACCAACACCAGTTAAACACAAACCCACAGCCTCTCACAAATAAATTCACAACCCACGTGACCCACGCGACCCACAAACCCACCTTTATTTGTCACACTCTTCTTCGTCTACTTTCCTAGCTTTTGCTAAGTTGGGTACAAATTCTCAATACAAATTCAATAAAACATCCCGTCTATTTTGTGTTCATTCCTGCAATATTTACGATACAAAATATTGATAAACCGGACAAACCGTATCATTTCGGCAACAAATGCGAACGAATGATCTTGATAGAGTGAATCTCAAAAGTAAACGTGGTCAGGAACGCCAGAGAGGGGGACGCGGAGGGGGGGCAAGCGCCCCTCCTGCCCTTTCCTAACGGGGGCAAGGGGGGCAAAAGTGTCCTTTCAATAAAAACAATAATTCACTTTGAAACTTGATAGAAAAGCTACCATCGCTTCATTTCTTTATCAGAAACAAACCAGTAACGAAAAATGACTGGCATTTGCAACTTCAAAATAAGCCATATGCGATCTTATGCGATTCGCAATGAGGACATGTAGAGAAAAGGCCGAGAAATTTCGTGAAAGAACATGATTAATGTTCACTGAAGCATTTTTGATAGCATTTTAAGCCAATCTAAAGGGCGTGACCACAAAAAATTTCCCGGGGGAGGATCCCCTGACCCCTCGAGTTTTCGGCTCGCTTCGCTCGCCTTTGGTTGTGATTGCCCTTACGTTCCTAGTCGCCCTCTTGCCCCACCATCGCTCCGGCGTCCCTGGACGTGGTCTTAGTGTTATGATTGGTTCCACTCAAATTCGTGCGGGAGGCGGCACGGAACTGCATTGTGTCCGTTTCTAGCCAAACAATGCAATTGAATGAGCAAAAATAAAACTCATGTTGTAAATCTAAACAGAGCACCTCTACAAGCAACCATGCGAGCTGAGCCCATGTTCTTGGGACACCCTGTAGAGTTCAATCATCACTTACTTAATGGCGTTTCATTAGCACTGGAAGTAGTATTCAGATACTGCTTCCGAAAACAGCAGCCAATATAGATTGTGAAGTGATCTTTATTATTAAAATAGAGAAACAAGACACAGAGGGGATGTTCTTTTAACCGGACCCTACGACCCTACGACCCCGGACCATACGACCCCGGACCATACGACCCTACGACCATACGACCCTACGACCCTACAACTCAAATTTTATTATTTTTATCATTATCTATGAATCGTTTTATTCTCATTTATATTTGATCATTTAGCATACATTTTGCTGTCATTTAGATTTATCAAGCCAGGGTGTAGGCTGTTTGTGCGTGCAGTTTTGAAAACGTAGACATTTTACCATCAGTGACCTTTGACACGCGAACAATTTGACTGGTTTCCAGTTAGTGAAATTCAGGCTGAAAATCTATTGACAACGAGAGAAAATGTTGCTCTGAAATTGAATATATTGTGTAAAATTCAGCGGCTTGGAAAATTCCACATCTTTTATTTATTTATTTATATTTTTTATAAATCTTACATAAAGGTAAAAACCTACTAACAAAGTTTAAGAAGAATAACAAAACTAAACGAGCATAATAGAAACTAATGAATTACTGTTAAAGGTAACTAATTTACAAAGGGGGTGCAACAATTAGCTTCAGCAACAATTAGACCAACATCGGACATCAGACCACATCTCCAAAGTGAAAAGCCTGTACTTCCTGTGCTGTGAGTAGGCTATTTTGGTACACATATCCGTTTTGATTGTATCGCTTGACAGTTATGGTAAAATGTCTACGTTTTCAAGACTAGTCAAGACTGCACTCACAAACAGCCCACACCCTGGCTTGATAAATCTAAATGACAGCAAAATGTATGCTAAATATAAATGAAAATAAAACAATTTATAAATAATTTATGAATAATGATAAAAAATAATAAAATTTGAGTCGTAGGGTCGTAGGGTCGTATGGTCGTAGGGTCGTATGGTCCGGGGTCGTATGGTCCGGGGTCGTAGGGTCGTAGGGTCCGGTTAAAAGAACATCCCGACACAGAGTCTACAAAATAAGGTTACAGACCATTAACGACCAAGCAACCTGAGATCAGGCTCACCTAAAGATAAAAATAAATGAGAAGGAGAAGAAAAACTTTTCCCCTTTATCATTTCTCTCCTCCGCAGTTTCGATATATCTTGGAGAGCCATCCAAAAGACTACATCATCGAAAAGATGCAGCCAGGGGCGGTCAAGTACGGTAAATTTTGCGACCTCACCTTTGTCCTGAGAACAAAAATGAGCCAACGCGGGTTTGACCATGCTACAAAATTTAGAAAAAGCCGAGTTTTGAGGATATAGCCGGTCACCACCACTAAATGATTGACCTTTCCGCAGAATACACTGCATTCTTCTAATATTTTCTATCCAATTTAGAATGTTCACATACAATTCTAGTTTTTGCATATTGCAAATAAAATATTCTATGACACTTCAGCTCACCAGGACTATAAAATTGACATGCATATAAATTCTTGCGCATAAAGAATCTCTAAACTTGAAGAAAACGATGCAATCCATCCCAAAAGGAATTCTAGAACATGCCATAGAAATTAAATTTATAACGGGGAGTAACTTGATCTGCTGCCCACGAGGTAAAGGGCCTGACCTGCGCAGAGGCCAAACCCCCGCTTGAAACTGCGCAGATGGAAACCTATTTTCTCTGGTTGTATTAACTGCGGTGCGGTTAAACCATTGTCTAACCGGTATTAAAAATGGATAGATTTCACGCACAGTGGTTCTGTCTCAATTGCTGCTGAAGCCTACTAAATGTTCGTGTGAAATCAGATATTTAAAGTACAGCGGTGCTACATCAACCTCGTCTCCAGGGCCTTTTTTCATTTTGGGATGGAGACGAACTATGCCAAAAACCCTGGGGACGAGGTCGATGCTACTTCTATCCCCTTTTGCATCAAATTGAAGAACTTCCGTATGAACATCAAATTGATTAAACATAAATATGGTCTTACGTTTGTCCAGTGGCGTAACGGAGACACTCGGGGCCCGTAGGAGGTTGGTAAGATGGGGCCCTTATGTATAGGGACCGCGAAGCGAAGTGAGATCTACTGGGGAAGCCGTTTGGGGTGGTGGGTAAGCGTTTTAGACCATGCCCTTTAGAACATCGAAAAATCCACGTTATGTGGAAATGAAAGTTTTGTTACACAGGAAAAATCAACAGTAAATTTAGCACATTTGTATGAATTGCGGTTCAAAGTGTTAAGTAGTTTAACATAACAAATTGTTATTCTTCGGTATGGAATTATATGATACCTGAAATTTTTCTTAAAGAAATACAGCAATATTCAAAGGTTAGGACAGTACTCATTCTGGACACACAAAAATGTTACCAAAAATATCCTCCATGGCAGGTTCTTTGCTTAAAACTTACTTTCAATGGGTGCAGTAAATTGAATGCCGGCAATGTGTTTTCCTTTATGCCTGAAAGCCATATCCATGCGAATAAACACGATTGTTTCTGAACAGAATTTTTAGCAAACATAATGGAAAGTCACAGTATGCTATTAGGTGCTCTTGCTCACAAGAATATAGTCTTGAGACAAATTATAAAGAATGAATGAAAAATGAATGAAAGTCCAGTGTAGTGTTAGCAACAGTGGTAAGAAAGGGATGGCCTAAGGAAGACTTTTAACACAGTATGGCCAAAAAGCACACAATATCAAGGATTTATTGGGGGCCCCTTTTGGTTGGGGGCCCTTAGCTCTTGAACTAAGGTAGCCTAAACTGCGTTACGCCACTGCGTTTGTCCCAACCTTTTTCCGGAAATTTCACCAAAAATAGCCAGAAAACTGGGCAAAAATTCACAACGTCGACACAAATTTTTTGTCCACGTGTTTTGAAGAAAAGAGCCAGAGAATGCCCAGCAATGGCGATTTCAACTTTGTCTTGCCATTGAGCAGGAGAAAACCAGTGCAAACATGTGCCAATAAAACCAGCTTTTTGGGACACTTCCCTTGTGAAATATGGTCCATTAAACATCAGGGGAAAAAGCCAAATTCACTGAAAGCAATTAAAGCCAGCATTTGGGAACAGACCTATACCCCCAGATGTGTGCAGCGCTAGGATGTGTACCGCTAGTGTGCACCGCTAGGATTTCTGTTATGACCCAATCTCGGAATTTTGGTCAGATATTGATACCATATCCCAGAATATAGGTCAGATATTTATAACCAATCCCAGAGTTTTGAAGCTTATTGTTTGGGGTCAAACATATGCATCATACATTGATCCAATTTTCAAATTACAGAAAAAAGCAGTCAGAGCTATCTCATTTCAGCCTCGCATGTCTCCATCTCTTCCAATCTTCATTGACCTCAAACTCCTAAAAATTTCTGAGCTCTTTGAACTCCGACTCGTAACTTTTGTTTTTGATTCTGTTAATAAGACTTCACCTAGTTGCTCTCATGACATTTTCTTATTCAGTTCATCTGTTCATCAGTATTCCATTCCACTAGACAGGCCAGTCATGGGGATCTATACTTAACACGAAAAAACAGTCTTCAATATGGCCTCAAGTCAATTCGATATCTTGGTGCTAAACTTTGGGACACATTACCTATTGAACGCAGAAATGCTCCAACAAAAATATCATTCAAAACAAAACTAAAAATTTACTTGCTAAACAAGGTCAACCGATGAATCTTTTATGACACCTGAACAATTTCTATCAATTTTTAAAAGGGAAATGCACAACTTCTATTTTCATCTGATAGTATCTCAGGATAGGGGGTGGGGGGCTCTCTCCTCGATTAGTTTACCTATTGAGAGAGCTCCTCCTCAAAGTAATTCCCTGCATACAATTTATTTATTTAGCCCCTCTTTGTATTTGTATATTGTATTAATTTTCTGTATCATTGTGTTCATTTTCTGTGACAATTATCTTTGTAGTTTAGTTATTCGTATGTATAGTATAGTTAGGTTATAAATTGCATGTAGTGGAATTTGAAATATGAAAACTGAACTGAACTGAACTGTAAGGTATTTGTACCTATTCATTTTCAATCGTTTGCTGTATCATATACTCAGAAGGAACCCCAAGGAACTTCAGCAATATCTAAACATTCAAATAGCTTCAAAAACTTTTTGTGTTAAATGGTCACGAGGGAACAGGTAGTGAACATGGAGATAGCTATGGAACTGTTAAGAAACTTGTAAGAAACTCTCAGTACTCAAAATCTGAGATACAAGGTTATATTAGCAAGTAAAGTCAAAATTCTTGACCCTAATGACAGAAAGTAGTAAGTACTGAAGATTTGATGTTTTTAAGACGCTTTCAGTACTGGCTCAAATTCTTAGTTTCTTATAAAAAATAACGTGTGAGTGTGAGGAAAAGAAAAATTGTCAAAAAACTAGACAAATAACTTCATAAATCACAGCAAGGACCCAATATAGTCATCGCTGACGGTCAAGCAGTTAGGAGTGATGCCTTTGAGGTGGTCGCCAGCTGAGTTTCTGGGGTCAATTGACAGTTGCAGGAAGTTTCATTTGGTTCCAAAAAGTTGCATAGGTTTACCGCTTGTCAGCATCCTGATCACCCTGAAGGTAAATTCAATCATTGCCTGGATTGTCAACAACTTCAGAGACAACCCCCCGATCAAAGTAGGAACACCAAAGGAGACCGAACTTGCAAACAATTTGTATCGCCATGTGCTTGATGCCTGTGTGTATGCATGAGAGAGGTGGACAAAGAAGCGTATAAATGTAAGTCATATTTCAGTTGATCAAATTCTTACTTTTCATGTCTTAATCGTTTAATTTTACGCTACTCTAGGGATAAAAATGACGAAAACCGCTAATAAATGTTTTGAGGATGGATAGCAAGAAAAAACCAAATCATAGACATTAATGAGACATTTTAATACTGTAGCAATGCACTCTTCTTTGTTTAAAAACACTTTGCATATCATTACAAAGAATTGCGAAAGATTATTGAAATATAGTTAACCCCTGATCGGCAATAGCAGAGTTTCTTAATTTTCTAGAGGAGGCTGAGGCTACTATTAGTGTCTTTTAAACGGCCTTTTATAACAAGAACCAGTTTAGTCTAGCAAATATGCCGTTAAGAAACATTTCAGTCTGATAAGTCCAATAGATAGTAGATTATCCCTGCGACTGCAGGCGAATATGGGAAGCTTGGGGGTTCTCTCTTTGTCCATTCGTGCCGATTCTTTAGAAAATGTGATCTATTTTTTAAATCGCTTTCAGTGTTTTCGAAAACTAAAATCTTAGGAAACTCGCTTGCAGCTCTAAAAACTGAAAATAAAAAAATTTGCAAAAAATTCTAGTATCTAATTCAGGCTTTCTGCTAACGAATAAGTCATAAATCTTCAAAATCGGTTCATTGTACGATTTATTGTGGCCTGCCAAACGTTTGGAATTTTGGAATTTTCAGATTTCTTGTGAAAAATGTTCATGAGCCTGTTCCTAAAAGGTGCCTCTCTTTTTTTAGTTCTTCCTGTTGGACCAAAATATTTCCAGCATCAACATGGAATGCAGAGGAAGAGATGTGGAGAACGTGTATTGAGTTATGTGTCCACATTGCTGTTTCCATTAAAATAATTTGGTTATTCAGAAAGATCCTATGCAAACTATAGCAGATCCTGATGCAGTTGGTATACTATAAGTGAACAACCACCTTTCTTCCTTGCTGCATGGATAACGGGGTTTTTACGCAGCCTAGCGTTCTTCTTGGAAGCATCTGAACTTTTTCAGTCCAGCTTCGCGAATGATATGTGCATTTTTCCAAAGAAGACACAATATAATTACGCTAGAACTCAATGACAAAACATCTTTGTTGTGCTGTGCAATATTTAGGTCAACTTGTCGACCGTCCGCGGTACCTTTTCAAACTGGGGGAACACAAGCACATTTATTTCAAAGAGATTAAAGACAAAAGAAAGCAGTTTGCATTGCTCTTGGTAAGAGAAGAATTTCATTCCTACCGGCAAGATGTCCAAATTTTTATACTTTTTCATGAGAATAATAGAAAGGGAGCGTGGACAACAGCAAGCGGTCCAGGTGCCTATAGAGCAACATCTAGGATTAGGAGAAACAGGATGAATTACAATCGTTGTTCCGTTCCCATTTAAAAATGGGTATAGACTCCTGGTGGAAGTCAGCGCTCAAGCTTAATACACATTGTTTGGAAACATGCAGAAATTGGTGTTTGGAAAACTCCAGGAAACAAACAAATCATCCGCGAAATGGTCCATGATTTGCACTAATAATATAATACTTGTTGATGATGGAATGCGTACGAAAAATCTTTTCTGCAGTAAAGAAGCGGAAACAATGTTTATTAATGGCAATACGAAGAGGTATTTCAATCGAGAAGTAATGCTATTATCTTTGATAGAATACACACAGCTTCAACTCTTGACGCTATGTACGTGCATGCTACTACAACTACACACAGTTCCAAGATTTTGCCAGATGCATGGTCATGTCCAAAATGTGTTCAATTATTGATATAGTTTGGGCTTCTTCTAAGGCAACTAGGATATGTGAAAGTCGAGGCAGGTATTCCCCACAAAAAGGACGTAAATAGAGAATTGCAAAAAAAACCAAATGAGTGCCGCCGCCGGGTTGCTTCCTAACATTGAGTTTACTGAGCAATGTTTGAAGGTGAGGCGTGGCCAGATGAGAGGCGTAGCTAGGGTTCCACTCTTTTTTAATCCGGTAGCTGAACATCTATCTCCCTGCCAAATAAGAAGGAAAAAATATCGATTTTTCCTTGCAAAGGATTGTGTCATTTAAACGTAGTCTAGGAAGGAACAAATTAGTTCTAACTGCATCTCTCTGTGATAGGACAAAGCCTACTTCTCTTTTTCTTAATTTCAAATGAAGTACCCTTCGCTCCTTTCAGTATTTACATTACATTATCATATTATTATTTGGTGTACCTTGTACTTAGAATCATCATTCTTGCGGCCGGAGAATGGTGAAGCTAAGTTCAATGTGCAATGTAGTTAAGCAACCTAGTCAAATTCTTATTTTCAATGGCTACAGTCACTTATGGATTATGAATATAGATCATCGTTGTAGGGTATAATGATCCCCTATGTCATTTGGGCTGCATCCTCGTGATGCATTTTAGGAAATAACCTTACATAACTTATCTTGTTTGCAGAGTAAATACTTGTTTCTATTGCAGGAATCAATAACATTCATTTTTCTAACAGTTTGCATTTTATAATTGCAGGCTGTGCCTCGTTCTGTATTGAATAGTAGAAACGTATTCGTTTTGCTGCATTTGCTAATGGGCTGAAACTTTAACTATGATTCTGTATCTATCTTGCAGGGTAAACTGTTCCTCTCTTCATAATTCGCTGCATCCTCATGATGCAGTCTAGGAAAGAGAGGGTCAGTTTACATAACTGTATCTATTTTGTAGGGTAAATAGATAGTAAATTCTATCCAGGAATAATTTACATTTCTCTTTGTAATAGTTGATATTTTGATGTTTCAGACTTTATTTCGTTCTATGTAGAATAATAGAAATGCATTTATTTTGATGCTAAAACTTTTAACTATGATTCTATATATTTCTTGCAGGGTAAACTGATCTTCTTTTTCTAATAGGCTGCATTTTCGAGATGCAGTCTAGGAAAAAGTGGGTCAGTTTACATAACTGTCTCTTTTTTGCAGAGTAATTACTAATTTCTATTGCAGGAGTAATTTACATTTGTCTCTGCAATAGTTGGTATTTTGATTTTCAGGCTTTATCTCGTTCTATGTTGAATAATAGAATTTAATTTATTTCAATGCTTAATCTTTTCACTACCAGTCTGTAACTTTCTTACAGGGTAAACTGATCCTCTTTTTCTAATAGGCTGCATCCTTGTGATGCAGTTTGGGAAAAAGCGGGTCAGTTTATATAACTTTGTTTTTCTTGCAGGGTAAATTGATCCTCTTTTTCTAATAGGCTGCATTCTCGAGATGCAGTCTAGGAAAAAGCGGGTCAGTTTATATAACTGTTTCTTTTTTGCAGGCTAATTACTAATTTCTATTGCAGGAGTAATTTACATTTGTCTCTGCAATAGTTGGTATTTTGATTTTCAGGCTTTATCTCGTTCTATGTTGAATAATAGAATTTAATTTATTTCAATGCTTAATCTTTTCACTACGAGTCTGTATCTTTCTTACAGGGTAAACTGATCCTCTTTTTCTAATAGGCTGCATCCTTGTGATGCAGTTTGGGAAAAAGCGGGTCAGTTTATATAACTTTGTTTTTCTTGCAGGGTAAATTGATCCTCTTTTTCTAATAGGCTGCATTCTCGAGATGCAGTCTAGGAAAAAGCGGGTCAGTTTACATAACTGTCTCTTTTTTGCAGGCTAATTACTAATTTCTATTGCAGGAGTAATTTACATTGTCTCCGCAATAGTTGGTATTTTGATTTTCAGACTTTATCTCGTTCTATGTTGAATAATAGAATTTAATTCATTTCAATGCTTAATCTTTTCACTACGAGTCTGTATCTTTCTTACAGGGTAAACTGATCCTCTTTTTCTAATAGGCTGCATCCTTGTGATGCAGTTTGGGAAAAAGCGGGTCAGTTTATATAACTTTGTTTTTCTTGCAGGGTAAATTGATCCTCTTTTTCTAATAGGCTGCATTCTCGAGATGCAGTCTAGGAAAAAGCGGGTCAGTTTACATAACTGTATCTTTTTTGCAGGCTAATTACTAATTTCTATTGCAGGAGTAATTTACATTTGTCTCTGCAATAGTTGGTATTTTGATTTTCAGGCTTTATCTCGTTCTATGTTGAATAATAGAATTTAATTTATTTCAATGCTTAATCTTTTCACTACGAGTCTGTATCTTTCTTACAGGGTAAACTGATCCTCTTTTTCTAATAGGCTGCATCCTTGTGATGCAGTTTGGGAAAAAGCGGGTCAGTTTATATAACTTTGTTTTTCTTGCAGGGTAAATTGATCCTCTTTTTCTAATAGGCTGCATTCTCGAGATGCAGTCTAGGAAAAAGCGGGTCAGTTTACATAACTGTCTCTTTTTTGCAGGCTAATTACTAATTTCTATTGCAGGAGTAATTTACATTTGTCTCTGCAATAGTTGGTATTTTGATTTTCAGGCTTTATCTCGTTCTATGTTGAATAATAGAATTTAATTTATTTCAATGCTTAATCTTTTCACTACGAGTCTGTATCTTTCTTACAGGGTAAACTGATCCTCTTTTTCTAATAGGCTGCATCCTTGTGATGCAGTTTGGGAAAAAGCGGGTCAGTTTATATAACTTTGTTTTCTTGCAGGGTAAACTGATCCTCTTTTTCTAATAGGCTGCATTCTCGAGATGCAGTCTAGGAAAAAGCGGTTCAGTTTACATAACTGTCTCTATTTTGCAGGCTAATTACTAATTTCTATTGCAGGAGTAATTTACATTTGTCTCTGCAATAGTTGGTATTTTGATTTTCAGGCTTTATCTCGTTCTATGTTGAATAATAGAATTTAATTTATTTCAATGCTTAATCTTTTCACTACGAGTCTGTATCTTTCTTACAGGGTAAACTGATCCTCTTTTTCTAATAGGCTGCATCCTTGTGATGCAGTTTGGGAAAAAGCGGGTCAGTTTATATAACTTTGTTTTCTTGCAGGGTAAACTGATCCTCTTTTTCTAATAGGCTGCATTCTCGAGATGCAGTCTAGGAAAAAGCGGTTCAGTTTACATAACTGTCTCTATTTTGCAGGCTAATTACTAATTTCTATTGCAGGAGTAATTTACATTGTCTCTGCAATAGTTGGTATTTTGATTTTCAGGTTTTATCTCGTTCTATGTTGGATAATAGAATTTAATTCATTTCAATGCTTAATCTTTTCACTACGAGTCTGTATCTTTCTTACAGGGTAAACTGATCCTCTTTTTCTAATAGGCTGCATCCTTGTGATGCAGTTTGGGAAAAAGCGGGTCAGTTTATATAACTTTGTCTTTCTTTCAGGGTAAATTGATCCTCTTTTTCTAATAGGCTGCATTCTCGAGATGCAGTCTAGGAAAAAGCGGGTCAGTTTACATAACTGTCTCTTTTTTGCAGGCTAATTACTAATTTCTATTGTAGGAGTAATTTACATTGTCTCTGCAATAGTTGGTATTTTGATTTTCAGGCTTTATCTCGTTCTATGTTGAATAATAGAATTTAATTCATTTCAATGCTTAATCTTTTCACTACGAGTCTGTATCTTTCTTACAGGGTAAACTGATCCTCTTTTTCTAATAGGCTGTATCCTTGTGATGCAGTTTGGGAAAAAGCGGGTCAGTTTATGTAACTTTGTGTTTCTTGCAGGGTAGATTGATCCTCTTTTTCTCGTGATGCAGTTTAGGAAAAAGCGGGTCAGTTTATATAACCTTATCTTTCTTGCAGGGTGCATTGATCCTCGTTTTCTAATGGATTGCATCCTTGTGATCGTTTCCATCTATATTTTAGACTGTTTCGTATGTTCATATTGGCTTCTATTTCTAAGAAGCAGAATGGTTTTATTAATTTCAAAACTGTGTAGCCTCGCATTGGTTAGATGATTATGTAATTACAGGTTGTTGCAACGAACATATGTGCTGCTTGCATTGTTGCTTTGGAGGAGCTTTACGTAGAGTTTGTCTTATTGCTAGTGCTGTGGTTGATTAAGACTGACTACATGAAACCATTCATATTGCTCCATTCTTAATGAGGTTAGAGCGTGTGCCTATTGTTGGTGTTTGACTTGGTAATTACATGAACAGGGTCAGAGGAAGGGTGCTAAAACGAGCACGAGCAGAAATACGGACATATCTATGCACTTAGTTTTTGTCTTGCTGAGAGGACCAGAGCTGCCCCAAATGAGTTACACAACACAACGGGACTCACAAGGAAGGACATTAACAAGAGCCAGCAACGAAGAAGCTAAACCAGAGGCCTCTCATTTGTGTAGATTCTAAGCAATTCCCGCCCGAGGTCGATTCTAAAAATCATATTACAATATCCACTTAATTTTTCTACTGATTGCGAGGGTAGAGCCCCAGGGACCCTTTCGTGCTGGACTTTTGACTTTCTTATACGAATGTGGTGCCTTCATAGTCGTCCGATTTACTTAGAAACAAGAGCACTTAAATCAAATCTCCTCCACAGCAATTATTCAAGCGGTGCACAAATTCGTTGGGACACCCTGTACTTTTTTGGAGGCATTGGGGTTGATGTAAAATCGTGTAATAAGTTATGCTTTGACGTCTTCCCTGATTACTGCCTATGGGAAGGCGTATTTCCTTCCCTTACTTGAGAAAGTCTCGATTTTCGAATGGTGGCGGGAGGGCGCAAACGAATAGTTTTAATTTTATTCCATTTTCTTTACATCTGTTAGTGTTAAAGTTAAACGTTATTGATGAGACTTTCTCAGATGAAAAGGAAAACCTCAAACAATGGGTGCTCCTTGTCGTGGTGTTTGAGCTTTTAACAAATGCACCCGGCAGCAGATATAGATATTTTGATAATAATTTTCGAACAATTACTGAGCATTTCTGTATATTCGTATTGTGTTTATATTTTTAATGATGGAACATTTTAAGCATGATTTTGCCTTGCATTTGCACTTCTAACGACGAGCCTGTACCAATGTCTTTTTCTGTCTTTTTCTACTTGTTTCTACTTTGGTGCAACTGCTTACTATGTCTTGTTTCTTTGAGGGAATTAAATTTCAAGCGAGCTCGGCTGAAAATACTTTAACGCAGTTACAAACACTCATGGTTATGAGAACTTTCATGTGAACTCGCTTGTAGACACTCGTATTCCTTCAAGTGAGCGAGGCAGAACGATTAGAAACTCTTTGCACTGAGTCCAGCATTGAGCATTTACTTTGCGAAAAACATGTGAAATAAAAGCCGAAGACTCTATGAAATAGCGAATTATCGAACTTGAAAAGCTAGTGATTTTTCTAATTATTTCCAGAAAACAAACTGGTACAATATTATTGGAAAGCCTTTTCTGGACTCTTCTAAGCAGCTTGCTCAAAAAAATAATTAGCCTGTCGGAAGAAATGTTGCGTTGAAAACGAATGCCATGATAACAAAATGGTCCTGCCCCTCCCTGAAGAAATAGAGGGAACGATGCTATTTGCCAATAGGAGATTTCAAATCAGATTCTTACTTTGGACGCCCTGTGCTCGCCTTCGCTATCCTTAAAAATGTTCCACAAAAATATGTGCAAAAATCCTTTGTATTAAGTGGAGGGGCTACCTGTGGTCTGTTGCGAAATCTCGCAGTTTCGCTGTTTCGTCCGTTGGAGATTTTGTTTCGTCTGTTGTTTTGTTTCGACAGAGCACAGCGTGTTTTACCGAGCGGATGCCACAACAAAAGACGCTGACGTCTTTTATAAACAAGTGATCTTTAAAAGAGATGCCAACGTCTTTTTCATAAATATACACGCTCACGCATGTTGGTAAAAATCCCTGAAAATAGACGCCGACGTGTTTTGCTAAAAATAGATGCTGACGTCTTTATGAAAAAGGACGCCCACGTCTTTTCCAAAAGAGAAAAGATAGATGCCGACGTCTTTATGAAAAAGGACGCCCACGTCTTTTCCAAAAGAGAAAAGATAGATGCCGACGTCTTTTCAAGGTCAACTTATTCACCCTGATGGTTTTTTCGTTTCAAGGAACTCGCTGTCGCCTTTCAACATGAATAGCACGAGGACGATGACGTGTTTCCATCGGACCCGATCAGCAAATCGGACCCCACAGCAAAAATGGAGCCCGATGATGCAAAAATCGGCCCGATTTTAGCATAAATAATTTTGAACCGAATATTCCACCATAGGTTTGTTGGCTAATGGTTTCTTTCCGTTTTCCCTTTGTGTTTATCCTTCTGGCATTCCTCACGGAAAACTTTTGTCACAGCGATAAAGTTTGTAGAATCCAAATTTGAAAACACTAAAATGTTGTTGTCTTTGCCCCCAGATATCTATCCGTTTCTCATTTTGTTTTGGCCTACTCCTCCAGTTATGCTGCCAAAATCTTGTTCAGTGTTGTCCGAACGTTTTTGCTAATTTGTCAAAGAAACCAACAAACCAACGTTTCATTTATTAATGAATGAAAAGCATACGAATTAACTATTATTTTCCTGCCAAAACACCCGGTAGAGAAACCCTTAAATGCTGCTGCTTTTGTTATGCAAATTTTGTAGATTGAGCTGAACGACACTTTTGGGCGCCATTTTGGGTAAGGTGGTGCAATACTTATGTGAGGTAAGTGTATGTTGAAATCTGCTGACAACCCAAGTTTAACGAGAGGCATTGTGTTTTTGATTCCTTTGAAATTACAAAGTGCATGTATTTTCCAAGTATCAAAATATTGAAAATGCGAATTTTCCCTGATAATTTTTTTCATTATCATTACGAATTTTGATGTTTCTACCGGGTGCACCAAAATAAACTATGCACTTTTGACAGGCCATGATAAATTGTATATGGGACCGATTTTGAAGATAATAAGCTTAGCCAAGATCTTCAATTGATGCCAGTAATTTTGTACATTTTTTAGTCTTCTTTTTATGGAGGTATAAGCAAGTTTCTTCAAGATTTCAATTTCTAAAGACTCAACATGAATGGACAACATGAATGGACAAAGAGAGGACGTTTTCGCGATGGTTTGGGGATTTAGAAATTGATCATTTATGATCCACTGCATGAGTATTAGTTCTAATTTGGAAGGAATTCAAAACATTTCCTGTTGAAGTTTTATTGAATTTATTCTTTGGTGCAGGTTGCATTCCCAGTGTCAAGGGGGTTAAAAAGACAAACAGGGAAGCCTTGTGAGGCCAGCAAACATAGTCTTGCTGAATTTTGTGACAGTTTTTGGGGTGGCACTTTATTTCAGCTACTACTACAGAATTTCGCAACAGGCCAAGCTTTGAAATAATGCTCGTGCAGAAGTTTACACTGATCAATTTCTAAATTCCCAAATCACCCCGAAATGTTTTCTCTTTCATGTCGAGTCTTTGGAAAATTTGATTCACAGTTTTTGACTATTTTTAGTGCTTTCAAAAACGTATATTTTAAGAAACTCGCTTCTAGCTCTATACTCTGAAAGCAAAAAAAGGTGCAAATAATCCTAGAATCTAATTCAGGCTTTCTGCTAAAGATTAAGTCATACATCTTCAAAATCAGTTCGGGGTACTATTTATTGTGGCCTGCCAAAAGTGCATTAGTTTATTTTGGCCCACCAAGTACTTCACATGCATCCTGGATTAAGTTAATTTGTAAAAGGAATGACCACGATACCAACGTTGATCCTCGGATCCCAAGATGCTTGCGATGACACATGTGTGAATAAATTTGTCGGCAGAAACACCGCAACACGATGAAAAAACAACTGCAAATATGTGCAAAGTTATATTACTTGATTACTTGATTAAGTTGTCGTGTCTGGAAAATATTATTTGTTTCATTTGGTTTTCTCCGTCATGTTTTAGTTAAATGTACCCCAAACCCACACAAAGATTCGCCAAATTCAGGATGCCCCTTCTATAGGTTCATCATATTGCATGATGACAGTTGTGCTTTTTGATTACAAAGTCCACTTTGTAATCTAAGAAGGGGCTTCGATGTCAGTCAGGAAGGAAGAAAGAAAGTAAGTAACCCACTTCCGTCACGCTCGTTAAAGCAATTGATTAACGTTTTATCTCTGCTAATTGGCACTGAAATAAAGAAAGCGCACATAAAGCGCACACAAGACAGAAGTTTCCCGCGATCCTATAGCAACATTTGACGTCGGCTTATTTCATGTTAGACAGATTTGACACCATAAGATGGATAAATTGCCATGATGTTTACCCTGGCACAACAACAAATTTACCCAGAATAGGCACGTTCTTGACTTCATTAGCAGCTTAATTATGTTAAAACAATCGATTTCTAGAACGAACGCATCATTAGCCACTTATTGCTAGTGATGGTACTCATTATGCAAATAAGTCAACTGTAGAGGATGATGTAACCGGCGGCCTGCACAGAGGCTAGCATTCGCAGTATCACCGCAGGTAGAAGGACCACGCTCCTACGCAGCTACAGATGCCAACGTCACAGGTGAAGCTGACATGAAAGGTACAGAATCCCAGCAAACAATGGTGCCATTGACTGGGGGAAGGCACGTGACCACACTGAACCAAAACGTCTTTATGACTCTGCACAAAGGTTATCTTGGTGACTGCTTGTCTAAAATTAGATTCCCGCGAATAACAACAATTGAAACGTTCTGCAGCCAGCAACCTCGTCCCCAGGGGCTTTTGTCATATTGGGACGGAGACCTCCGTCCCAATATGACAAAAAGTCCTGGGGACGAGGTTGGTTCTGGAGGGTTCTGCATAAGTAATTTTGCGTTATTGTAAATCTTACATGACATCTAATTTGAGACGGATGCACCAATAGTTTCATGCACGAACTAAGCAAACTAGGGGTAATAACTTTTGATTTTTTGCGTATCATGCTCGTTTGACATAAAGATCAAAATATTGCTTTTCAGGCGATTCTTGTCCTTATGCCAGGGGCTTGACGTTCTATTGAAGGTGAATTTAGCAGCAACACTCATCTCTCTGACTTTAGCTAAAACAGCATCAACGATCATTTGGGGTTATGAAGAAATCAACATTCAGATATTCTTATGCTTGCTTAGCTCATGACAGACTTTGTAATCATCCAAAAGGATCTTATGTTCTGATAAGAGGACACATGAAAGATACTGAAAAACATTAGTTTGCAAACTTAATGTAAGAATTTCCGACTTGCAACGCGTTCAAGCAAACAATCCATAAAATTTTAAGTTCAATATTTCTTCTTTTGCATCCCAGAATCCTTTTTAATCCAATATATTCATGGCAAACTTATATTTTTTAGGTAGCCTAGTTGTCTGAGCATTATAAATCAGCAAGAGTTTTGTGTCTTATGTTGTTCTTCTATAGATATTGCCTTTCAACTGACTTTGTGGTTTTTGGGGTACCTTAGTTTTTGGGGTACATGTACCTGTAAGTTACAGTAGGAGCTGCTATAGAGAGCCATCTCAGGATATTTTCATCTAACGTTGCAGCTTAACAATTTGCAGAGTGTTGTCTATACCAATCACAAAGCATGGCCACGCGTTCACGAGTGACAATTGTCTGTTTACTGGCATGACACCTTTTACAATTATGTATTGTTCAAGCGACATTGTATAACCAAGGAAGAAAGACTATATGGTTATTTGCCCTCTATATACATTTTATTTCTATTTTTTCCTCAGGGGTTTATGACCATGTTACATTCACTTAACCAGTATAGTATTAGCGAACAGATTCTTTGCCCTGGGTTTGTTTGTCAGCAACACAGCCATCAGCTGTTGGTGGTTGATTAATACAGGAATAATGTTAGAACAACTATAATACAGAAATCT
The DNA here is from genome assembly GCA_039566865.1 of Aurelia coerulea. Classification (NCBI taxonomy): domain Eukaryota; kingdom Metazoa; phylum Cnidaria; class Scyphozoa; order Semaeostomeae; family Ulmaridae; genus Aurelia; species Aurelia coerulea. The sequence continues at coordinate 9,857,361 of CM076952.1, read as the reverse complement.
ATATGAGGTGACAACCCAGGAATTCCAATTTCTCATGTTTTAGTTATTGCAGAGCAATATTCTCAAAGGTTACTTATCAATCTGTGACACAATATCAGTTCCGCAGCTGCACAAGAGCCCGACACAGGCGGTCTCATAATCTTGTCAAGTAGGACTCCAGATAATCTTCCAGCACAATCACAAGGTGACAACAAACTTTCCCTATTTCAGTACGCCACCCTTATTCCCTGGGCTTCGTCTTGCCATTGTGTCACTTTCACAACCTTGATTTTTATTCACTCTAGGACAATCACAGGAAGCGTGCTAGGTGGAACAGTAATAACAACATATCTTTGATTGACAACATGTCCAATCCAACCCGTCCCTCACCCCCCCCCCTTTTTTTCCGCTTTTTCATTTCAGGACTATTCTCAGCTGAGCTTACTTGCTAGTCTAATATAAGAAGATGATATAATATCCACAAAAACGCTTACAAGTATGAGTGCTTGTAAAAGATCTATCTTACTGAAGGTGCTGTAGAGGACCAACAAAAGTAACTCATAATGAGCTTCAAGCCATTTGCCCTCCCTTTCACCTACCTCATCCTTCCTTTTGTTTTCCTTGCTGGAAGTTTCAGAATAGTTCAAATGGTTGGGCTACACACACAGAGATACACACAGGAAAATATGTCAAATAAACAAATCAAGACATTGCAGGGCAGGAGATTAAAAAAAGAAAAAAAAAAGTTTCACCTCCTTATGACAAAAAACACAAAGGATGCTCCAATATTCACAAAATTTGTATTACACCCCATCCCCATACTTGAGCAGTCCCACCACCCTCCTTGTTCTCCTTCTTTCTCTCATTATCTGCAGATTCAGCAGGCTCAGACAAAAGGAATTCATCCTGTGCATCAAAGGAATTCATCAGTAGTGATCCAGGTATACGCAGAGTAGTAAAGAGAAGCAACAATACAAAAGAAAACAAAAAACAAAAACAAAAATACAATTCCAAAGACTTGCCATCATGCATTGCCCCTTCCCCTTACGCCTTTGTTTTTCTTGCAGGTCAGGTAGGCTCACAACTTCATCCCAAACAATTCTTGACAACAACAACAAGCAAACAAACAACCATACAAACATACCGAAGTAGTGTTGGTTAAAAAGTGCCGTAAAACAAAAACAAATAAATGAATGATAATTAATAATACTTTGTGTGGTTCAATGCTCACCTGTCACCACCCTTTCTTTATGTATCTCTATGAGTTTTTCATTGCAGGCCAAACAGTCAACCTACTCTATGTAAAGCCTTGCAGGCAACACAAATGTTGACTTATTACGGAAAATGCTCACAACGAAATGTCACAAAAATACAACAAAACAAAATTAGTGTCACATAGAACAAACCAGCTATATCTGCCTTACCCATGCTATGCAGTCAAAGCATATCAATACACCCCTATTGTCCCACTCTCATTCAATTTCTTGCTGATGGCATGTAAGGTTGCTTGTTTAAGGCCAAAATTATCTTTAGAATGGCATATGCTCGCTCTTTCTCTCCTTTCAACAGGTCTCCAGAGTTGCATCATGCACACATACAGTAGTTCAAACGAGGAACACCGGCAACTGGCTGCGTCAGAATGTCAAACAACAACAGAATTCAACAAGAAAAAGGGACTGTACAAGGACATACTATATACATGATGGACTTATTAGTAATCAGGCTAAAGGAAAAATTTCCAAGAGAAAAACATACCATCTAGCTTCAAAATTGGCGCAGATACAACAGTAGCGCACATCCCTTTCTGGCCGATAAAATTCCTTTGGCATTGGTCCACTATCTGCTTTGAGGGGTATATTAGAGCACCTAGTAATATACCGGGTGACCCAGAAAAAAGTGACCCAACTCAATCTGTTACAGAAAATTAAGTAAGTGACCGATTGAAATGCTTCAAACGCTGTTCTGTCGTTGAAAGACTAGCCTATGCTATGAGTATTTTTCGCAATTTTTTTCGGCATGGTAAATTTCCAAAATTCAGGATTTCGAGGAAAAGGGCATGCCTGAAATCCTCAAAAAGTCGTCAAAAACAGGGGATCGATTTACAGCCATTTCAAATCTTCAAAATAACGAGGAGCGTGTTTCATTTCAACCTGGGAATAGGTAACCCAGTCGGAAGTCTTCAGAGCAATTTTATAGTCCCTAGGTACTTGAAAATATTCTCAGGCAGAATGAAACACGCTCCTCATTGTTTTGAAGATTTGAAATGGCTTCAAATCGATCCCTTGTTTTTGACGGCTTTTTGAGAAGTTCAAGAATGCCCTTTTCTTCAAAATCCTTAATTCGGGAACTTTTCCGTGCCCAAAAAAATTGCGAAAAATAACCATAATGTAGGCTTGTCTTTTAGCGACAGAACAACGTTTGAAATATTTTAATCTGCTACATAATTGTTTTTTTATAACAGATTGCATTGGGTCACTTTTTTCTGGGTCACCCGGTATAATATATCAAGTTCCTAACTTCCTAGCAAAAACACCAGTTCCAGCATCCATGGGATGGTCCCCATACTAAGGGACCTCATGGGAATTAGCAACACAAATATGGTCAACTACAGTGGTAGGGTCTAGAGGGTGCACAAATTTGGCTGTACTTTGGCGGTTTGGGCCACACAATAGGTGGCCAGGTTAACTATACTTGTTTGCACCTTAAAATACAGGGATTTAACAGGCCCCCCTTAAAGAGCCACTGCTGACATAAGTGCTTTGCGCCTGTGCGAATCCCACAATGCATTGCTTCTTCGACTTTCTGGGTGTCTAAAAGTGTTTTTTGGCCTAGCATGTCAACATTATCGCGGATGTGGAAAGAAGCCTACCTCAATTCCACTGTTGCCTCCTCCATCATTATCTTCATCGCTTTCTTCCTGGACGGTCATGATGGGTGATCCGTAAATATGTGGATTATTTCCTGCCGTTCTTGTTGTTGTACGGTTTAGTCTGCCATATCGAACAGTTCAAATACGAAGTTTAGATTACGTTAGAAAATGATGAGGCCATTTTGCCCTCCAGAGGACTGTATTTCAAATTAACATGATAAAACAGACGCTATAAGTGAAGAAAGAGCCTATACAATTGTGGTTAATACGCGTTATAATCCGCTTGTGTTTTAGCAATGAAGTAAATACAGATCAATAAACAATAACAAGCGCAAACAAAACATTATTCAGTTCAGTGCATTTGATATTCGGCACAAATATTCGTTGCCATTGATATTTACCTCCTTTCGATTTTCTAGGCGCGCAAAGCACCTATGTCAGCAGTGGCTCTTTAACTAGCCTCCCCATATTAACCAGTTGTTTTAGTTATTGATCTAGGTAGTTTATTGTAGTTTTAAGACAACTACTACAAGTACCACAAAAAATACTGCTACTACCTCTCGCCGACTGCGGAGGAGAAATACTACCTCACTGCCGTGGAGGAGAATTACCACTACTACCTATCGCTGCGGCGGAGGAGATTTACTACCTCACTGCCGTGGAGGAGAATTACCACTACTACCTATCGCTGCGGCGGAGGAGATTTACCATTTACTACCTCACTGCCGTGGAGGAGAATTACTACTACTACCTCTTGCTGCGGCAGAGGAGAAATACTACCTCGCACTGCGGTGGAGGAGAATTACCACTACTACCTATCGCTGCGGCGGAGGAGATTTACCATTTACTACCTCACTGCCGTGGAGGAGAATTACTACTACTACCTCTTGCTGCGGCAGAGGAGAAATACTACCTCGCACTGCGGTGGAGGAGAATTACACCTAACTACTCGCAACAAGACGTTATAGTACTTACCAGTATGTCTTATGTAACAAATGTTACGTTATTTCAGATACGACCCCTAGACCGCCACTGAATTGTCTCTTTAGACTCGTTCTCCGGAGCCGCATGGGTTAAACCGGTAGTTTCGACCAAATACTGTTTTGGAAAGCAAGCAGCAATTGTAGCCATGAAATTCCAAGTATCCCAAAACTGGTTGCCAGACGAAGGTATAAGCGCTTTGGTGAAAAATTTGAAATGCTGGTCTCTTTTTCGAAAATTTACCGGACAAAGGTAGAACCGCTTTGGGAAAGTTGGACTTTCTGACCTTTTTTCCGTAGATTTGGCGGACAAAAGTAGAACTGCTTACGTCAAAATTTTGGACACTAAAAGCTTTGGGCTGAAAGATTGAAATATCCGAATATATCAAACCTTGCACTTAGTACCGGGTGACCCAGAAAAAAGTGACCTAAAGCAATCTGTTATAGAAAAAAAGTAAGTGGCCAATTGAAATATTTCAAACGTCGTTCTATCACCAAAAGACTAGCCTACATTATGAGTATTTTTCGAAATTTTTTTAAACACAGTAAAGTTCCTGAACTAAGGATTTTGATGAAAAGGGCAGGCGTGAAATGCTCAAAAAGTCATCAAAAACAGGGGATCAATTTAAAGCTATTTCAGATCTTCAAAACAACGAAGAGCGTGTTTCATTTTGCCTGAGAATATTTCTAAATACCTAGGGACTTTAAAATTGCTCTGAAGACTTCTGACTGGGTTGCCTATTCCCAGGTTGAAATGAAACACGCTCCTCGTTGTTTTAAAGAGTTGAAATGGCGGTAAATCGATCCCATGTTTTTGACGACTTTTAGAGGATTTCAGGCAGGCCCTTTTCCTCGAAATCCTTAATTTTGTAAATTTACCGGACCGAGAAAAATTGCAAAAAAATACTCAAGGCATAGGCTAGTCTTTTAGCGACACAACAACTTTGAAGCATTTCAATCGGCCACTTACTTAATTTTCTGTGAAAAATTGCGTTGGGTCACTTTTTTTGGGTCACCCGGTATAAGGAAGAGGCAAATCATGAAATGTTTTCTTTATTTGGAATAATTTTTGTTGGTAATACTTTCTATTTAAACCACTTTCCAACTTACGTATGACCGATATCGAAACAGTGTTTTAACTCTGATGGCTTCTAAAGTTTCTTGATTTTGTGGAAGACGCTAGTAAACTTTCTTAGTAGCAGTTTTTCTCAAAGATGAATGCCCTATTTTATTGTACTTGAATTATTTGAGAAGTGTAAATGCCATCATAGATGTCCGTGTGTATTTTCGTGCTGTGAGTGACTATCATGATTTGTTTGTATACAAAGAAAACAGAAAAACATTTCTTTTCAGTGATTGATTCTCATCGAAAACCGCCTACGAATTTTTTGCTTTGCCTCTAACAGGAATTTACCCTGTTAGCATGGATCAAGAGAGTACACTCATATTAATAAGATATCCTTGCCCTAAAATTTAAAGTAGGGTTTCTAGAGTCTCCATTCTTATGATAAAAGTCTCTTGCAGAGTTTCTAATATACTTACAAAATGTGATTTCGCAATTTATCAAAGCTCATTGAAGACAGAGTTTTGAACCAAGAATTACACTAAAGAACCCACTCAAATGCAGAAATTGCAGTTTTTAATATTTTTGAGGTGGTAATACAATTTCTGTTCAAAAAACACTTTGCAACTCAGCTAAAAATCAGATTCAATTTTCTGAATGAGGCTACTAATAATAATTTGAAGCTAAATCTCCATTTCGGAGCAGTTACCCTACAGCTGGGTACACAAGCTGGTGCTAATATTTTTAGTCAATCCTTATTTGTAGAAATTTTGTAGCGTTTTGTTGATACTTTTGAGTACTTCAGATTTATTTTAGCCAAACAAGTCTTTTTCATCTTGGGTTTTTGAGAGAAGTTTGGACAATCCCACAAGTGTTCTATGTATTCCTCATGGGACCCACATCTCCTGCAAAGAGAATCAGTAGTGTACTTTCCTTTGTAGTTTGCTCTTAGGTCAACCATGTTTAATTTTAATTTCAGTAGGGATGAGGCTTCTTCACACCTCAGGTACTCTTTCATTTCAAACTTACTACCCTTGATAAATCTGAGTTTGGTGTTTTTATTATTTTTAATATTATTTTCTATGATTATGATAATTTTTTCTCTAACAATTTGTTTCCATTGTTCTTTGGTTAGGTCTTTGATCTGACATTCTTTGAGGTTAATATCAATCATTTCTAGGCCCGGGGGGTCTACTTAATACTATGACCACCCGGGGATGTGCCTGCCAATAGGGTGTCATTTTCGGCTGAAAATTCCGGGACAGGATTATACCTTTTGCACCTTTATTCCGGGACCGGTGTGTCCTTTAGAGCTACTTTTTCCAGGACAGATCAGATCATCACTTACAGAGATACTCCAATTCATGAACTATTAGTAGCGTTAGCAATTAGCGAAAAGTACTTTTAGTAATACCATTTTAAAAAGAACCATCAGTTTTCCCAATCTTATTCCAGGACAGGTATTATGTTTTCAGAATTTTTTTCCAGGACAGGGTCATAAAATTTTGTTCTGGCAGGCACATCCCCGTTGTTTTTCTCCAAGGTAGACCCCCCGGGTTTCTAGGTCACTGATTACTTCTTTATACCAACAATTTGGGAAATTTAACCTTTTTTGCTCTTCATAAACTATCTTAATCAATCTACTTTTATTCATGTTTAATATCTTATGAAAGTATATCAATCTTTTCTCTTTAATTCTAAAATCCATAGGCATCAAGCCACATTCAAGGACTATTCCGTCATATGGCATTGATTGGGGTAGAGAGTCAATTACGTCGAGAGAGAAGCTGTATGCAGAGCTTGGCTGGGAGTCGTTGAGCTCCCGTAGGTGGAGCAGACGCCTTATTCTATTCTACAAGTTCATAAATAATTTAACTCCTGAATATACTATGGATCCAATACCACCACTGCGGCAGTCACGATACTCTCTTCGCAAGCAGGATGCCATCGGGCGAATAATAGCCTGCGTGCAGACTCCACTGATTTCTTTTCAGAGAGACAGAGAGGTTTCTCCTCCAGTAGAGTCTGCGCATCAGCGACCAAATCCTTGTTCTCAGTTTATGAGAAACGCTAAACCTTTCCTGATTGGTTGAAGCCTTCCCTTTTCTTTGAGTAGCGTCTGGTCTTTGTTGGAGTCTTCTGATATTGGATTGGTATATGCATGAGCAAAGCGTTTGTGGACATTATCTGCAGGATGTGAGCATCATTTTGAGACAGGTCAGTATTCTTGCAAAATTGGCTAAGTGTTTCATTTTTTGCCATAAAGTTAGGGCTGCTTTCGATGACGAAAAATATCTCATGTTTGTTTACATGTAAACAGGCAGCTTGTAGGAAGGTCTAAACAATGATTATGCCATGGAAATTTTTATCCCAGCTTCGTTAGGATGTATAATTTCATGAATCGTACTCCGATCATTCATCCTGTCATTGTTTGTCCACAAAAATATTTAATTTCTTGCAGCAGGTCATTTTCTGACGGGAGAGAAGGACATTTTAGTAGCCCCAGGGAACAGGAATTTGCGCAAAATCTAGTCCCTGCCGCAAAACGAGACTATCATCACTGTGTTGGCGAGATGTTCAGCTTCAAACAAATTTCTCAAACCCGATCTTGTCGAAAAATTGGCTAACATTGTTAATTTTCGTGTTTTAGTTTGTAAACAGCATTTGAACTACCACGGCATCCATGCCTAGGCCATTCTATTGTCTTAGCATTCTTGCTGTTGTTGTCGGGAGTCACTAATTCAAGATTCAAGAACCAAGAACCAGAACCAAGAACCAAGAACCAAAACACCCTAATTCAAGAACCGGAATTCAAGAACCAACTTTGGACACCCTAATTCAAGAACCGGAATTCAAGAACCAAAGTTAGACACCCTAATTCAAGAACCGGAATTCAAGAACCAACTTTGGACACCCTAATTCAAGAACCGGAATTCAAGAACCAAAGTTAGACACCCTAATTCAAGAACCGGAATTCAAGAACCAACTTTGGACACCCTAATTCAAGAACCGGAATTCAAGAACCAACTTTGGACACCCTAATTCAAGAACCGGAATTCAAGAACCAACCTTGGATACCCTAATTCAAGAACCGGAATTTAAGAACCAACTTTGGACACCCTAATTCAAGAACCGGAATTCAAGAACCAACTTTGGACACCCTAATTCAAGAACCGGAATTCAAGAACCAACTTTGGACACCCTAATTCAAGAACCGGAATTCAAGAACCAACTTTGAACACCCCATATTTTATAATATTTTTGGCATTTACCAAAGAATCTTGCAGTGTAATGCATGGTTTACATCAATCAACCATGCATGATTGATGAAATTTAGTTTACTCATAAAGAAAATGTATGATTATTTACGGTGGAATAATGCCATTATTTAGCCTGATTCATTTGGTCTTTGAATCAGACTATCCATTATTGCTCTATGTTTTGAATTTCCATAAACTTGTGTGTTTGTGATACACTTCTTTGGAAAGAGTTACATCACTTACTTTGTGACCAACCATTGTCTATATATATGGCCTGATCCAGACAACATTGGCAAGTTTGTTAATTTCATACTAATTTTCCACCACTACTTGTACTTGTGACTGCAGAAAGCAGCAGAGGGTGAATCTTTGTTTGGTATTTGCATATTTGTGATTACTTGGAATGGATAGTTGTCATTCACTATGAAATTTGTCAAAAGCAAAGAGTATGAGACATAGAAATGTATGTCGTATTGCTAAAAATCATCATAAAATATTGGCCACCACCACGCCACTGGCCGGCATCAGCAGAATGCTGCATATTCTAAGCCTGTTTTGAAATAAATGTGATTATGGCATAAATTATGTAATTTTGAATCATGAAAACAAGAGAAAGCCGAAAATCTTTTGCACACAAAATTTCGAATTCTGAATTCTGGAATCTAAACTTCTTAAAGTTCTTGGTATTCACCCCCGGGATGAAATGGACGGTATAGAGACCGACTTTGATGTAAACCATGCATAACACCGCAGGGTCCGTTGGTAAATGCCAAAATATTATAAAGTTTGGGGTGTTCTTGAATCCCGGTTCTTGAATTAGGGTGTCCAAAGTTGGTTCTTGAATTCTGGTTCTTGAATTAGGGTGTCCAAAGTTGGTTCTTGAATCCCGGTTCTTGAATTAGGGTGCTCAAAGTTGGTTCTTGAATTCCGGTTCTTGAATTAGGGTATCCAAGGTTGGTTCTTGAATTCTGGTTCTTGAATTAGGGTGTCCAAAGTTGGTTCTTGAATTCCGGTTCTTGAATTAGGGTGTCTAACTTTGGTTCTTGAATTCCGGTTCTTGAATTAGGGTGTCCAAAATTGGTTCTTGAATTCCGGTTCTTGAATTAGGGTGTCTAACTTTGGTTCTTGAATTCCGGTTCTTGAATTAGGGTGTCCAAAGTTGGTTCTTGAATTCCGGTTCTTGAATTAGGGTGTCTAACTTTGGTTCTTGAATTCCGGTTCTTGAATTAGGGTGTCCAAAGTTGGTTCTTGAATTCCGGTTCTTGAATTAGGGTGTTTTGGTTCTTGGTTCTGGTTCTTGGTTCTTGAATCTTGAATTAGTGACTCCCGTTGTTGTCAGTGGATGGCCTTTTGTTTTTCAGTACTGCCTTTTTGTATTCAGAGTCTCCTCGTGCTCTGATGCTCTATTACCTTGTTTCATCATGTTTTTACAAGAACTGTTTGCCTCTTCAATGCATAATAACAATATAATTTTGGTTGTCATTTTATGACTTACTTGTTAAGTGCTTTAAGTGCATATTTTGATATCAAAATACCAGAATTTATTTGTGATTGATTGACCTATGAATGGCAAGTTTGGTTGCTGCTTAGCAAGAAAGCATATTCAGTTGTTTTACAAAGTTTAGCAATAATTCCACGATGATGTTTCAGTTATTACTGTAGGTCCATCACCCTATTCTCATTCTCTGATTTTTGCAATTTGGCACTTGGTGGAAAGAACAGTTTGACCAAAAATCTCTAATTTCTCCCTTGTTTTTTTTCAGATACTTTACACCCTTTACATCAAATCACGTATTCCTTCAAATGTGTTTGGTCTGGATACAGCTCCTGCAAGATGCAAATTTTGGCTGGACCTTACAAGATTTTCAACGCATTCCCACAGAAGATTGGACACTGTTTGAATAGGGTGGATTCTACCAATTCCTGAGGCATTGCCATATCTCCATTTAGGCTTGCGTAAATATGCCAAGTATGAAAAAAAATCTAAGGAATTTCAGATTGATTCTTACCTGCTCCTAATGTTTGAATGATTCTGAATAAGTCAGTGATGTGAAGTCTGTAAAGTCTTTAGGCATTTATCTGTGACTACACTCTAGTTGTTGTGTCTTCTTGTTTGAATTCCTCAACTGACCATGAAATAGTGGGATCTTTGAAATTTAAATTTTGTTGAAACTGTATTTTACCATTAGATGCAAAGGTCCAGAATAGACAATTATGCTCAAGATGGAGGGGAGGAACTTTTTACCAAGATGCATTTATTGTAAATTATGCTCATCAAATCTATGTGCTTCATGAAAAATGCAGATGAGTTTGAAGCAGAGGCGTAGGAGCCATAGGGGCACTGGGAGCGCATGCCCCCCAACATTTTGCAATTATGATAGCAAAGTGTCCTTTTGTTTCAGGAGGTGTTTGTCCTTGTCAAGCCCCCCCCCCCTGCTCCCTAACTGCTTCCTACGTCTCTGGTTTGAAGGAGTACTGTATTGCAGCGTATTGGCTCCTAAAAACAATGGTATCCTATTGTTGTACAAACAGGCACAATGTTGTGCCTCACAAGAAAATGTGACTTCTGCAACAAAAGGGTGTCATTGCTTTTAGGAGCCATTCAGCTGGGTGACATGCTTTTGATACCAACCAATTGTAACTTTTTAAGTCTAAATCATTTACTGGGATTTAAGGGGTGGGATTGTCCTCCCTCCCCCCTTCAACATGAGAATTCTGCTTGGTGCTCAAATTTGGCAAGAAATACACTTAGAACTGTGTTAGTAACCTCTTTTGATCTGCTTCAGACAATATGAAAGGAAATATGCAATACAATGATCATTTAGAAGGCAAACTTTTCAAATTTTTTTTACAAATTTTCATGCTGGATTGCAAGGCTGTCATGTCATTCAATGCTGTGGCTCTTCGAGTTAAAACTGATTGATATCAATCTTTTGCTGGAAATTGTGAAATAAGCTACAAATAATCACTTCAGTAAGTTCTTCATCTTGGTCGTCCGCTGCTGGCTATAGCATCAGCTGATTTAATTTCTGCTTTCCATCGTTGTGATTATCACGTGATCAGTTCGCCTCGTATTCAGGAGCCATGCATGACGATTCTGCGCGCGCATAAGAAACATTTCTGGTCTTTGCTATATGCATGAACAAAGCTAGCCAAATAAAAGCCAAAGAAAACCTTTTGTGTATGGGTGCTTTGTCTATCCTTTTTATAGGCGGCTCTATTGAATCTAATTCAATGAGTTACAATTTCAAAGATACTATTAACCCAATGTGTCCCACAAACGATGGCATTGAGGATACGGAACACTTCTTGTTGCTCTGCCCTTCATTTGAAGTACCACGTAGAGATCTTCTCGCTGAAGTGTCTGCTTTATTACGACCACTTGGACATACCAATCTTCCAAACGATTTTCTAATGCAGATTTTATTGTATGGTGATAAAGATTTTCCTGATGTTATCAATAAAGATATACTTTTGCTAACTCTCCGCTTTATCCATCAAACTGGTCGGTTTGATTAGGAATTTAAAACTCAGCCGTAAGTCACACAACCACCACGTCCCCATTTTAAGGTAATGTTCCTTCTTTTTTGTAAGTAGTAGTAGCTGTAGTAGTAGTCACGTGTAGCTTTATGTGCTATTTTTGTTTCCAGTAGTCATGTTTAGTGTGATGTTCGTATTTTCTGTTTTATGTTGCCATGCGGTAGACGTGTTTTCGCTCCAAATGGCATTGTTTAAGTAGTAGGGTAGAGTATTTTGTAAGTAGTGTGTATTGGTAATATGTATTGTAAGCTTTTATTGGAATGTTAACAAAAAAAAAAGAGTCAATTATTGTAACTGCATCTTTTTGCAATTTTTCTAAGTTTTTAATTTGCTTCTTAGTTAAATTAGCCCATGCTTCACATGCATGCAGAACTTTGGGCATCAAAATTGCTTCAATCAACTTTATACTGATTTCAAAACTTTGTTTTTTGAATGCCTCTTGCTTAGTAAGGAATTTTATTTCATTAATAACCCCCATAGCAGAATTTATTCGTTTATTGATGCACAAATCTAAGGTTCCTTTGGTGTTTTTCAAGTCTCCTAGATACTTATATGACTCTACGTCTTTAATAATTTGGCCATTTAACATTAAATTTTCTTTTTGAGCTTGCTTACTTTTGCTATACTGCATCACCATTTGTTCACTTTTATCCAAGTTAAAATTCAAGAGGTTTTTCTTTTGAAATTCTTCAGCAATAGTTACCATTTCCTGCATTTTCTTATGAGATATGGAAGCAATCAATATATCATCCTGATAGAGCAGTGGAGGTATCAAAATGTTCCCAAAATTTATCCCGAAGATTTCTCTTTTGGCTACTTGCATACCTTTATCAATATGATTGGCACAAATAGGGGCTGCCAAAATGGTTCCTTGTTTCAAATTTTCTTCAATTTTAACTTCTCTTTCCACTAGGTGTATGGATTTGAATGTATCCTTCATTGTTTAGTTCGTAAACATTTTTAAGAAAGTTTCCCTTGACCCCACTTCTATACATATCTATAATGCAAGATTTCAACCATAGCTTATCAAAAGCTTTCCCCAGGTCCAAATAAACAAACTTCACTGCACATTTTAGATACTTGTAATAATCATTTATTGCTTGCCAAATGAATAAATGATCAATGTTGACTTCCCTTTTCTTCCCCCTGCGGCTGCCTCTGAAAATCCTTTCTCAGTAACACTTATCTGTCTTATAAGCATCTGCAGTTTCTTATAAACGCTCTGTTGTAGAACCCCCGTAAGCAAGATGACCCCCGTAAGCAACGTACATTTGACTGATCCCTTCGCATTTGAATACAATACGCAACTCTTAAAGCCTCGACAAAAACAAGGGAAACAACCTTTGACTCAGCAACATAATCTCAAAACTTTATAGACAGTTGTCTCATGAGACCGTTCTCGCTGTAATACTATGACCTGCCTTTACTTGTTGCAAGACTTTCGTTTTCAGTCATTATATTACCTTGCCTGGGCCGCTTAGGCCCAAAAAGCTCAAACAAAAATGACATCGACAAGGGCAACGACTCCACAAAAAGACAATGGAAAGGGTGACGATGGAAAAGTTATCAATGATCCTATTCATGGGACGATGTATTTTCACCCTGTTATCGTGTCATTAATTGATACACCAGAGTTTCAACGTCTTCGAGATGTAAAGCAATTGGGAGGAACATCATATGTTTTTCCTGGTGGTGTGCACACTAGATTTGATCACTCTCTTGGGACATGTCATCTTGCTGGATATATGCTAAAGTCTCTCAAGGACAAAATCAAGGAACGCTATCAAGAAACAACGCAATCTGCCAAGGAAAAAGTCAAGGACAGATGTCCAGAAATAACAGAACACAATGTTCTTTGTGTGGAAATTGCAGCCTTGTGTCATGACTTAGGCCATGGGCCTTTATCAAGAGTGTATCAAGATCAATTTTTGCGAAGGTTGAAGGGAGTCGATTGGGGTCATGGTGAAGCATCAGTTAAGATTTTTGAGAATATTTTGAGAAGTGAGAAAATCACAAAAAAGTTTGAAGAATACAAGATCATAGATGAAGATATTGAGTTCATCAAAACAGCCATGCGAGGGGTAGTTCCCCATGGAAAAGGCGATGTTGCATTTTTGTACGAGCTTGTCAAGAATCGAAGAAATGGCGTTGATTGTAATATGTTTGACACGATTCTTCGTGATTGCTACTTTGTTGGTATCAAAACCAGTTTTAATTACAAGAGATTTCTGGAAAACGTCAAAATTTGCAAGGTAAGTTGCAGAAGCCTTCTCAGTCAGAAACGCAGCACCTGCCGACATGGGGGCTTGATGTTTCCAACTAAGGGGGCTCAAGAGGTTCAACACGGCAGAATTGTAGAGGGGCCTTTCAAAATCACATTTCATTATTTGTCTTGGAGATAAAATGCAGGAAACATGCCATTAGATAACGTCCGAATGCATCTCAACTGAAAATGGGCTTTACAAAAACACCTGTTCAATAATGAAAATGTGCAGAGTACCATCCGTCTAAAAAAGCCCTAGAAAGAGATGCTACTGATAACGCCAACTCCTGAAGTACCTCCATGTTCTCATTTGCTACTGAACAAAAGCACTTGGTCTGTCATCTGCTACATTCAATGATCCTTTGACATTTTTAGTTCAATACATATTCCAATACACTGTTAATCACATTTATTACATGAATCATATATTTATTACACTCGGGATTAGAAGCTTGAAAAATACCCCTCAGAGTAAGCTTTTTGTCTCCAAAAAAGAGAGTCATTGTTTAGCATCATTGAGGTACACCTTGTAGGATTTTTCAAGTCGATCAAACCTCGATCAAATTGACTAAATGCTGGAAACTGGGAGGTCAGCGTACCGGCCCATGTCAGGGCCGTAGGAAGGAGCTTCGGATTGGGGGGGGCAATTGTTCTCAAAACAATAGAGAACAATACATCTAATTAATTCATGTGACGTAGCACCATTGTTTTAAAAAATTATTGGGGGGGGGCTTGAGCCCCCCCTGCCCCCCCCCCCCCGCTTCCTACGGGCCTGCATGTTGCCTGGCCATCGGCCCGTGGGGCACCCTTCGAAATCTTGCAAAAGGGTCCCCTTTTGCTGGAAGAGGGCCCCTTTTGCTTTCCTGCGCGCAGACTTTGATCACTGGGGAGGAGAGAAAGGAACGACAAAGTCGTTATTTGAACAAAATAATATCTATCACCACACATGTTGACAAACTGAACCAAAAACTGCATAAAGTTCATGCAAAATCTTCATTAAACTTGAATTCAACTTGGAAGCCTGATTTTCACAGATTTTCAGCTTCATGACGTCACAAGGCGTGGCAGCCAACCCAAATTTCGCTAGGAGCTAAAAATTACTTGTTCTATAACTGTGCCAAACTGTAATGAATTTGGATGAATCCAAGGCAGTTTTCAGAGGGGGGATGGAAAGCACCCCCCCCCCCAATAAATGATAGCTCGAAAAAAGCCCATTTGGATTAGGGGAGGTGCTATGAAAGAAAATAAGCTTGAAGCCATGATGCTGATGAGAAGATACTGTTCTTCTTTTTGCCTTGCTTATGATATAACTAGTGTCCGCGATAGAGACCATCCTAGGCAAGTAGTTAAAGGGCTATATGTTTTTAAACTGTGGAATTGTTTTGTCAATAAAATGGATTTTGATCTAAAAAACCCCCTCCCCCATACCAAAAATTTTTTCTTGTTCCCCACCTCCACCAATCTGCCAGCATTGTTGTGATTCTAAGCTTTATTTTCAGATTAAAAATTTACATTCAGTCGCATCGATCAAAGTTGAAGAAGGGCTGGAGGCACTTTGAGCTTGTGAAAGCGTTAAATTGTTCTGCAGTCTCATAACGTTTGTCCAGAAGTGTAAATCCGAGCTGCAAGCGGGTCAACTCGCCCATGTAATTACCCCTGCGAAGTGAAACTGGATAATTTTGGGTAATCTTTTTCCCTCGCAATCCATCACAAACTTTGTGGGTCTGCGCCTCCTAGCCCCTTCTTCGATGTTGATTTATGTGACTGAATACATACCGGGTGTGCCAAAATTAACAACGCACGTTTGGCATGCCACAATAAATCGCACACTTGACCGATTTTGAAGATTTATGACTTGATCTTTAGTAGAAAGCCTGAATTACATTCTGCGACTTTTGCAAATTCTTCCGTTCTCAGTTTTTAGGGCTAGAAGCGAGTTACTTAAAATGTTCGTTTTCGAAAATATGGAAAACGATTCAAAAACGTCAATCAAATTTTAAAAGATTCAACATGAATGAACAAAGAGAAAACGTTTTCAGGGGGATTTGGGGGTTTAGTATGAACTCTCGTACATCAGATTACAATAGACCATTTCGCAATTTGGAGAAAGAGACTGAGGAGAGCGCGGCCCATTCTGACAGCCTTGGCAACAGGGAATCCAGGGACTCCCCTTTTCTGCAGTGCAAAGTTTACAGCTTGCGGCTCACTCGCATCTCTTTCCAAACTCGAGATGTTCTCGATTTATTTGCAACTTTCAAAAGTTATGCGATGCTTGTCTAGTTTGGTAAGTGTTTTCTCTGGATTATTAAGCCGTCTTGTCATCCCTCCTCCCATTTGCGAGTGTAGTTTGAGCCACTCTATTTCAGGTATTTTCCCCTTTCGCTCAAGTTTGAAGCGGCTCAGTTTAGGCCCAGCCGCCGACCTATGATGGAGTTTTGCTTGTTTACTAGATAACAGAACGCATTTACAGCTATGCAAGCAAGTGAAAAGCATTGTTTGGAACAGTGGCGTCACCACGGGGTGGACTGGGGTGGACATGTCCACCCCAGTTTTCCCAGAGCTCGATTTTCTAGTTTCTCAAAATCCATTAAAAACGTTGAGGGGGGGGGGGGGGAGAAGCGGTAGATTTTTATTGACTTGGAAATTTTATGATAACTGGTTTTCCTCTTGAAGTTTTGTTATTGAAAATTTCAAGACAAGTCTTAAATTTCAATTTTAAATTGATATATCATGTACTTTTCTGTTTTCGTTGTGCAAAAATGCCATCTGTTACGAAAACTGCTGCTTGCGATGATTGCTTTTCCAGAAATATCAAAATAGATCATAATGATAAAAAGAGCGTCTCCCACTTTTTCCGAGAGTCTGAAGGGCGTGGTCAGGAGAATTTTTTCTAGGGGCTAAGCCCCCAGACCCCCTCATGTTTTTCCACCCCAGATTTTTTGGGCTGGCGACGCCCCTGGTTTGGAATCATCTAAGATTCACAATGAAATAGTGTACTGTTTTGATGAATTTAACAAGCATTAAAAGGTCAAACCAAGTCAATTGAAGTCAACGAAGATGATGCAAGATCAATATGCCTACCTTGAGCCGTCTCAAACCACAGGAAGCCCAATCGCGTATTATGGCGGCCTAAGATAATACTAGTAAAAGAAAATAAAATTCATACCGTAAATGGTTGATTGTTATCTCGGTTATCTCTGTCTCGATTGTGTCTTTCTTCTTGTGCTCTTGTACCCCGAAATGATTGAATCATTCTGCCACCATGGTAACAGAATTAATGTTGTTGCTGTTGTATTGAAATAACGACGCAACATTATAGGTTGAAGTGTGTATACATATAAGAAAGAACAAGGACTGACGCTTTCTTACTTACATAAATCTAACAACAGTTTTATCCTCGCTCAATCTCGGTGAATTTTGCATCAAACGCCCAGTTCTTTGCATGAAAATGTTCCCCAGCTTTTAAACTTCATACTCAATGCATTTGTCTTCACTTTCCTCCCCGAAATGATTTAAAACAAACGCGAAACAAAACTTATCACTTTGACAGTTTGAAATCTGCCCAAGCTCCGTCCACCATCGTGGCCAGGATAAAAGGTGCCGACGTTCGAAATTCGTCAGATTCTCGACGAAAATTACGACGCTGACCCCCGGATCTCCAACGAACGTATTTGCTGCCAATAATCCTTGCTCACAAACATCCGGGGGATAAAACCTTGATTTGCTACGAGTTTTGTTCGAATTTCGAACGTCGGCGCTCTTTATCCTGGCCACGATGGTGAGACGGAGCTTGGGCAGATTTCAAACTGTCAAAGTGATCAGTTTTGTTTCGCGTTTGTTTTAAATCATTTCGGGGAGGAAAGTGAAGACAAATGCATTGAGTACGAAGTTTAAAAGCTGGGGAACATTTTCATGCAAAGAACTTGGCGTTTGATGCAAAATTCACCGAGACTGAACGAGGATAAAACTGTTGTTAGATTTATGTAAGTAAGAAAGCTTCAGTCCTTGTTCTTTCTTATATGTATACACACTTCAACCTATAATGTTGCGTCGTTATTTCAATACAACAGCAACAACATCAATTCTGTTACCATGGTGGCAGAATGATTCAATCATTTCGGGGTACAAGAGCACAAGAAGAAAGACACAATCGAGACAGAGATAACCGAGATAACAATCAGCCATTTACGGTATGAATCTTATTTTCATTTACTAGTATTAGCTTAGGCCGCCATATTACGCGATTGGGCTTCCTGTGCTCAAACTTGCGGGGAACAACTGAAAAAAATGGCTCAAAATACATTCACAAATGAGCGAAAAGATGACAAGATGGCCAAATGAGCCAAAGAAAACATTTACCATGCTAAACAAGCACCGCATAACTCTTGGAAGTTGCAAATAAATCGAAAATAACTCAAGTTTTCAAGCATCCTAGATTCCAGGGTTGAGGATGTTTCCCAGTCCAACTCTGTTGATGGTGGCTCGTGTCAGCAGCATCTAGGGTTCAGGAAAGGTATGGCAATTGCCTCTATTAATGTAAATGGTCTTCGTAGCCACCTTGATGAGGTTAAACTGCTGTTGAGGAACCTGGGTATCCATATTCTTGCTTTAAATGAAACGAAGCTGGACGGGTTAGTTCCAAAAGAACTGACGGATATCCGAGGTTACCAGCAGTTTTGCCTTGACAGAACTTGCAACGGAGGAGGGGTCTCAGTGTATGTGCGGGACTCAGCCAAGGCCACTCTCAGGAGTGATGTACCCTCTGATGGTCTTGAGTTTCTTTGTATTGAGATAGATCCACCAAAGAGCAAACCATTTCTTGTCATTGCATGGTACCGACCGCCCAGTGACCCTGTTGGTTCCTTTGATAAGCTGGAAAAAGCCCTTACGTACTTGAATAGAGAGGGCAAGGAAATGATCCTGCTTGCTGACACGAACTGTGATTTCACCAGGGGACCAGGTGATCAGCTCATAGATAACAATGCTAAACATATGGCTGGTATCTATGAGCTGTTCAGTTTTAGGCAGCTTCTTGAGGAACCAACAAGAGTCACCTTTGAAACTGCAACAATCATTGACCACATTTCCACAACATATGTGCTAGAAACGTTATCAAGACAGGGGTTCATGAGGTTTCTCTCAGTGATCATTTTATGGTCTACTGTATTCGAAAATTCAATGGAGCAGTTGAAAAAGACCATAAAATGATAAAAACTCGGTCTATGAAAAACTTTAAGGAGGACGAATTCCTGTATGATGTTTCTAGCATATATTGGGAACGAGTGTCCCAGCAAACTGATGATAAAAACACACTTGTCAATGATTGGTCTACTTTGTTCTCGTTAATCATAGAAAAACATGCTCCTCTAAAGGAAATGCGCGTATCTTTAAAATATTGCCCCTAGATTGATAAAGATCTTAAGGCTCTGATGTTGACTAGGGATAGGCTAAAAAGAGCTGCTCTTGAAAGTAAGTCACCTATTCTCATGGACTCATACAGACAGGCACGAAATAGGGTCAATTCTCTTAATGTCCAGCTCAAGAACAATATTTTTCCACAAACATTTCTGAATGTAAGGGGAACATGAAAGAGTCTTGGAAGACAATCAATGAACTTTTGAATAAAAGATCAAAATCCTGTAACATTGATTGTCTTAAGGATTCTGGCAATGCAATCGTTAACAAAAAGGACATCTCAAACACAATGAACAATTTCTTTTGCACAATTGGCGAGAAGTTAGCTAGCAAAATTGATACTACCCCTAGCCCTCTTCTGTCTGGCGACTATACTGGTGATGATAACAGTGTTAGGTTTCAATTTAGGACCATTGAAGTGCAGGAAATCAGAGATGCAATTGCCAAGACTAAAACGTCAAAGAGCTCTGGGAAGGACAACATCTCCTGCTATTTCTTAAAACTAGCCATGCCTTTTATTGAGAACTCTTTGGCATGTTTGTTTAATACATCACTTGAAACGAGCCAATTTCCAGACTCGTGGAAATTGGCCAGAGTTACACCAATTTTTAAGGAGGGAGACAAAGCTGAAAAATCGAACTATTGCCCAATTTCAGTTTTACCTGTCATCTCAAGGCTCTTTGAAAAACTCGTCACAAACCAATTATACCAGCATATGAATGATAATGGTTACTGTTCTCCTGACCAGTCTGGGTTTTGCGCCTTCATTCTACTGTGACATGTTTGCTTAAAAACACAGATGACTGGTACAATGGGTTGGACCTCGGAAAGCTAGTGGGACTAGTGTTTATTGACCTGAAAAAGGCATTTGACACAGTCGACCATGACAGGGTTAATGGTGTTGACTCATCAGTTGAGGAAATAAATGTTGGAGTACCTCAGGGCTCATGCCTTGGACCTCTTTTATTCCTCATTTACATCAATGACCTCCCACTAGCTGTCCGAAATTCAAATGTGTCCATGTATGCTGATGACACGAGCCTTTGCCATCAATCCAGCGAAATCTCTCAGCTTAATGAGGCCATCAATGATGATCTTACAGAGGTTGAAAAATGGCTAAAAGGCAACAAGTTTTCACTCAATGTAATGAAAACCCATTCCATGCTTATTCCACAAACCAAAGCATAAATCTCTGAAAAATAAAGGTGAATTTTTGAAGCTAAAAATTCGGGATAATGAGCTTGAAGTTGTTGACAAAACTAAATATCTTGGTGTGCAGATAGACAACTCCTTGGATTGGAAGGAACACATCAAGACAGTTTCGTCCAAGGTCTCAAGAGCGATTGGCTTTCTGAAGCATGCAAAATCCTTTTTGCCAGAAGAAACTCTTAGGACCATGTACACAGGTATTGTGGAGCCGCACTTCCGCTACTGTTGTTCAGTGTGGGGTTGCTGTGGGGTGACTGAGATCAACCAGTTGCAAAAACTACAAAACCGTGCTGCCCGTATTGTAACTGGCATCAGCTTTGATACCCCGGGCCAACCACTTGTCAAAAGGCTTGGCTGGAAGACCATAGAGGAACTAATTGCTAGTGAGTCTTGTACTATGGTCTTCAAACCTCTTCATGAGCTGGCTCCACAATACATGTGTAATCTTTTCACAAAAACATCCCAGCTAACCTCTAGGAATCTTATGAATACAGCAACTGACCTCTGGTTACCAAAGAAAAACTCCAAAAATGGACAGAAATGTTTTTCGTTTAGAGGTTCCAAGTCTTGGAATGGCCTCTCAGTTGAGTGTAAGCTGGCATCCTCCCTGAATAGATTTAAACAACGCATATAGGGAAAGCTGATTGTAAATAACGTGTTTGCCTTATGGATTTTCTTTTATTGTAAATATTTGTTTCAGATTTTAAGGTTTTTATTGACAGCTATAAATTGTATTAGGTTAATTTAAGTTATAATAGTATTTAATTTTTGTAAGTTTTGTAGTGGAGGACCCCTTGAAAATCAGCATTGCTGAAGGGCTACCCTCCTTAAATATTTGAAATGAAATGAAATGAAATGAAATGACGTTTGTAGAGAGATGCGAGCGAGCCTCAAGCCGTAGACTTACCACCTGCAGAAGATGGGATTCCCCGCAGATTTCCTTCTTGTTGCCAAAGCTGTCAGAATGGGCCGCGCTCTCCTCAGTCCTTTCTCCAAATTGCGAAATGGTCTATTGGCTGATTTCTAAATCGCAAATCATCACGAACAAGTTCTCTCTTTGTCCATTCATGTCGATTCTTTAGAAAACTTGATCGATGTTTTTTTATCGTTTCTGTGTTCTCGAAAACTAAAATTTTGGGAAACTCGCTTCCAGCTCTAAAACCTGAAGACGAAAAAATTTGCAAAAAATCTCAGTATCTAATGCAGGCTTTCTGCTAGCGATTAAGTCATAAATCTTCAAAACAGTCCAGTGTACGATTTATTATGGCCTGCCAAAAGTGCATAGTTTATTTTGGCGCATCCGGTACTTTTACTCAAAACATTGCTCAGAATCACAACAATGCTTGCAAGAAAATAATCGTTGGGAACAAGAAGACGAGAAAATAATTGTTTCTCTGCAATTATGACAAGAGAGTACCAAATTTTGGGATTTTATATGCTGGCTTTGATATGTTTTTTGAAGTTGTGCAGTAAATATGTTAGCACATTCTTTATATCAACAAGTCTGCAACGTCAGATTTAATTCATTTGCAGGTAAAAACCGATTATCAGGTGGAAGAGAGAAGATTGTGCATTCGATTTAAAGAGCGACTTGCTTTACGAGAATTATTCCACTCTTCATGGACACTGCAAACCCTTGTCCACTTCCACAAAACGAGTCGGGCCATTGAAATGATGATAGCAGAGGCTCTGGAGAAGGCTGATACAAGATTTCACATCTCTAAGGCACGTGATGATCCTGGGCTGTTGGTTAAACTTTCCGATTGCATTCTGCACAGAATCACCTATGATGACAATCAGGACGATGAAGATCTCAATCAAGCTAAAAACCTTCTTCAAAGAGTAAAAAACAGAGCGCTGTACCAGTTCTGTGGACAAACAAATCTGGAAAAATGCCCAAGAAGCCCTTCACTTTTAGAGGTAAGAATGTTTTGAAGTTGATCAAAATTTTATCTGATTGACAAAAATATGCAAAGCAAATTACGATCGCAGATAGAAAATCTCTAATCTCGATTAGTCGAGCTTCGAATCTAAATAAAGCAATTACACGAGAGACCCTATTCCACCTCTCAATGAAACTATCTATCCTATTAGAAGTCGGCCCGTCGTGGGACAAATAAGGGCAAGAACGCAAAAATTCAAAGCCAGTTTTTATCCTCACTGTTTATTGGAATGGAACAAACTTGATCCTGAGATCAGAGCATCACCCACTGTTAGCATTTTTAAAAAGAAACTATCTGCACAGATAAGGCCACCTGCGAACTCCGTATATGGTATTCATGATCCAAAAGGGGTTGCATATTTAACTCAACTCAGGGTCGGGCTGAGCAAACTCAATTTTCACAAATTTAGACACAATTTTAGAGACACAATAAATCCAATGTGTCCAATCAATGATGGTATAGAGGATACGGAACACTTTTTGCTGCTTTGCGATTCTTTTAAAGAACACAGATGCAATCTTCTCACTGATGTTAATGTTGTACTTCAAAATAGTGGGCATTCTGTCTGGAGCAACAGCTTTTTGCAACTTCTTTTGTACGGTGATGAGAGTCTGTCTTATGAGGTAAACAGATCAATTCTAACTTTGACTATTACGTACATCCTCAAGACAGAACGTCTTGATTAAAGATTTTTCATATTATCCCAAGAAATCTTCCCGTTTCCTTCCATTTCCTTCCATTCCCTTCTTCACGTCGTTACGTGTAGTGCTATGTTCGTGTTCCCTGTTTTATGTTGCCATGAGGCAGTCATAGTTTTTTGCTCCAAATGGTATTATAATAGTAGTAGGGTATAGTATTTTGTAAGTAGTGTAATTAAGTAATGTGTATTGTAAGTTTTTAGATTGAATGTAAAAAAAAAATAAATAAAATACAGCAAGCTTAGAAATATGCCCCGTGCCGTGCATGAAAGCATGAACTGATAAAAAGAAATAAGAATACTAAATGTATTGACTTGGCCCGGGCCAGCTTTTAATTTTAACTATGTCAATTCCCTTATTTAACCCTATCATGTCTAGGGGGATTGAATCAGCCCCTACCCCCTCTAGCGGTTTTTCTTCTGTGGATTTTTACCAAGTGCCCTTAGAACGTGAAAACTTTCTGACTTTTAGTTTTTATCCTTCTTACAATCGAAAATTAATTTTTCAGAAAAATTAAATTCATTTCAAGGGTAAACACGATTAATTTTGAGAGATGTATATGCAAAACTGCGAATGTGGTAAAATGATGAAAGACAAGGAACATATACTACTTTGATCCTCTATCTAGCTAACTACTTTTTTTGTAATTTAAACGCATGATCGTGCTTTTTTCGGCACTATGCATCATGAGCAATAGGACACCAAGTGTGTGAAAATGTCTGCAATGGTGCTCCCATCACCTTAATCGTAAAACCTCTAGAGTAAAATACTTATGGGCAGGCTATCATTGGCTTCGCTTTGTTCAGCCGTAGTCACATCCAACATTTCCACTGAGCAGGCGAGTCTCTTACGATTAAGGTGGATCTGCACTTATGGTGGCTCACTACCGAAAATTTCAAAATGACGAAACAGCGATAAGGTGGCTCACTACTAAATAAAATTAGGTGAAAACACACAAAAAGAATTGGTTAAGGTGGCTCGCTACCTATAAAATTGTCACACACTTGGTGTCCTATCGCTCATGTATGTATGCGCAAATTCTTTGAATTCCTTAGTGATGACATCATCACTTTTTACTAATTTTTCTTTACAAAGCTAATGGTATTTAACCAAAGAATACACTTAAAGTGCACATAAACCCAAAAATTTTTATTTCATTTTCCGATAAAACTCATCAAGAAATGCTATTCTACCAAAAAAATGTTTCCAAAATCATTTTCCAAACTCGTTTTATAATGCATTTTGTCGAGCTTGGACTGTGGACACTACCGGGCACCTACGGCCTGGGAACTAGTGGCGACTACTCAGGATGACAAATGATCGAACGAATTGATCGCTGTCATAAACCAGTTGTTATGAGGCGTTCATATCGAAGTTTAGACGAAGTCAAAGTTCCAATAAAATGCACCAAAAATGACTTTGTTTGAGTAAGACCTCCTCACAGTCGTCTGTTGTAGGTTTCTCGGCATGGATTGTTGGAATTGGTATGACTCCAACTTCATCTCTCGACCGCACAAGGCCTTGTAAGGTGTCCTTTCCTCATTGCCGAGCGACATTTTCCGTCCAGCAGAGCTGGAACAATTATGATCCATGAAAAGCGTAAAGAATCCGCTTTCCAATGGTGTCAAATGTTAATAGGGTGTTCGTACTAAAATGTGGAGTTATTGTGATTTAGTGTCAGCAGGTCAATTTTGTTGACTGTTGTGATTCGTTTACAGTTAGGCTTATGATCATGGAAGTTCTTTCAAAGGGGTTAGAGAGAGTTCCCAAGGAGAAAAGTGTTTGAAAATACCCATAAAGATTGTAATAGAAATTACGTGATGTCCTATCGCCTGAAGAAAGTCTTTTTATGGAGGATGAAACGGAAAGTTAGGATTCGGAAGCAGAACATCTGTGCAGGTACGTAAACAAGATCAGTAAAAAATTAGGCCCGTTCTTAGTGGCGCCCCTTGGTGAATCTTATTACTTGGCTTGACATTTCTTATGTTCCTTCTAAACAGAGTTCAGAGTGTTATTAGGTAAGGTTAGTTATGAGTTTCTAGTCATTTCAGTATGCTTTTAAGAACCACATTCTATCAACTAAACAAATACTCTAAAATATACACCTCGGACCTTGCTTGCGCCTCGGAGGAACTCTGAGCAACGGGAATCTTGGCATTACTAGCATTACCCTCTCTTGGTGTTTTTTGTTTATATCATTTTTATTTCTCAGCATCAGTTTTCACTATTTGTTATCATTTTATCTTCTCCCTTATCAAAATTTTCGTGAATACAAACAATGCGTTCTGCTCACATGAAAATTTCAGATCGACCTAAAAAATCTGACCGACCTGAGAAACCGAGTTTCAGGTCGACCTGAGTATCATTTCGCCTGCGTCGTGTAAGCGTTTCAGGGGCTTCGAGAGCAGACCGAAATGAGTTTCAAACTGATCAGAAACTCAGACCAGTAGATCCCAAGTAATCCTCGAGTTTAAAGTGTTTTGAGCACAAGCAAGATGCTGTCGAAGCTTCCCATTTGGCACGTTTTTGTTTCACGAAAGCTATCCATAAGCGTAGTCTCTCCTTTGCAGTTGGATTTTCTTTGCCATGAAACGGAAAGGCATGCAATGTTATACCATTCTTTATATCTGAAGTATTTCCACAATTAACAGCCACGTATCTGTTTTCCATATTTGCGTTGTTTCTTGCCTTCCTTCCCTCTGCAACCACCACTGGCACTAAAATTGACTGCGTAGGATACTCTGACACCTGAGTGTGTATACCTTAGTCGACGTCACATCCGCTATCGCCCCAGACTCCAGACAGGTCAATATAGCCCGGCAGTGTCCACAAAAAATTGTCCAAAAACGCGACTTTAGTGGGGCATAACTCCGGAACCACGCATCGGAATTTAATTCAGTTTTCGGTTTTCAACTCAGCTCAACATCCTCTATCATAATCAAGAATAAAACATTTTGGGTTTAGGTGCACTTTAATTTGAGAATGATGTGCTTACTGCTTTTCGTTTTCTCACAATAAACAATTTAAAATTTTTAGTACTGGACTTTGAAAATGATACATTGTGACGTCATGAGCAGGTCACGTGACATAACTAAAAATACATTTTATTTTTGGGTTCAGCTCATGATTTTCTATATAAATGCCAAGTTTCAAGGCTCTAGGTTGTCCAGAATAGATATAAAATAGGGAGTCTTCCTAGAGCATCAAATACCCTAGGCCTCCTCGGACATCTAATGCTAAGCAAGACATTCAATTCGTTTTATTTTAAGTGCAATGAAGTTAATTTATTTACAACTTTCTTAGTAGACTGAATTAAACGAAGTATTTTTTCAGTCGTATTTTCATAGATATAGAGCAGCATCGCCCTAAATGGTCAGCTAACGTTTTTCATCATATCTGACCGCGCTACAAAAACTTCGTTTCAAAAGGAGTTCGGGCCTGGATTTTGCAGGAAAGCGCATTAAAATTATTTACTGATGTCATTTCTGAGATTCTATCTTATTGTTTCCATTTTGTACCGCGTATCCTTGTCCTGAAGGATGTTTTTAAAACACTTACCTGAAATGGATAAAGGTGAGAGTATTTTATGTCCTTGTTGTTTTCCAAGCCCAGTATTTGTTTTCTTCGCGTTGCCTTAGGATTTTGTATAAAGTACAACTACAGTTTATTTACTGGCAACTCCAACCCTTCAAAGGTTATTTTTGAAGAAAAATCTCAGAAATTTGCATTGAATGTAAAAGCCGGGGGTTTTATCTCGGTTGTGGTCAGACTGGCCTCCCTGCGTCCCTATTGGTCGGCCTGTTGATTCTGACTTCCCTTACTGACTCCCCTGTCAACCACACTGTTAGAAGTCATAAGGTTAAAGTCATAATCCTGAAGATAATTGTAAATCTTGATTTTTTGTCAATTACGAACTTGTTGATTTCATTTGTGTAAGGTTTCATTCACGAACTAACTTCCCCTGTAGTCAATTTCAACATTTTATCTATCTATATTTTGAAATGTAACCATATCAATGCATGCTTCTTGCAAACCCCTCCTCCACTTGCTTCTATTTCAAAAATATCCCGTAGACCTCCTTATTCCTTCCCCCGGCACTCACAGTTTAATAATCCTGCTTAGGTTTGCTACGAAGAGATAAGTTCAACCAGGTAACTGCGAAGGCGTTGTTATGAATTTAGGGTACGTCCAAATTAGACGCCAGGCCAAAGATTAGCCCGTTCAGACCGGCTTGCGTTTGAACTGAAAATTTACCAAGACAAACAAGAAGCTAGTCGTTACATTTAAGTTTAGCTTTCAGAAAGAGTTAATGAACTTTTTTTTATCGTGATTAGCCCAGTCCTAGGGCGTTTCCTTATTTTTAAATAAATTTTGTTGCAAAACCTGACCATTTAGGGCGAAGCCTCTCTAGTGTGCAAAATTAGGGTAAGGCAGGGTAATGTTGGTACCCGTACCAACTCTTAAGGTACCAGTTTTCACCCAAATTGAAGGTATTGGTACCACGGCATACCAGTTTTAGGGAAAAGAGAGTTAATGACAGTCTATTGTCAATATGTGCGGTTCTGAAAAGTGCTCTACATCATACGTATTAGTTCCTCGAGAGACCAACGAGCAAGACAAAACCGCACCTAAACAATTCACTGTCACTAATGTATCACTGTCTGCACTGCTAAAAGCTCAAAGTTTGTTCTAGTAATTCCAAAAGCATCCATTGAAAAACTTGTTGTTGGTACGAACTAACAGGTTGCACTTTACCCGAAACCTCCCCCAGAAATAAAACTAAGATTATCTATAATTTCATGACAATTATCAATGTTTTAACCCCATCGTAATGACCATCTATCTTTTCTGTGTCGATCGATATCCTAGTTTCAACAATTCCCATTAAAATTATTGGATCTGTATTCAGTAACTGCATTTTCAAATGAAGGTAAAACTCTTACCTTCAAACTTTTGGAAGATTTTTCAATAGATTGTATCAGAATATTTGTCTGTATCACGAGAAGACAGCCTGATACTGCGAATTTTGATTTTCTGAGAGATGAAATACGAAAAAACTGAGCAAGAAATCTTCTTCACCCGACTTCATGTTCAAGTGAGAAATAATAAATCCTAAGTAGAGCGGTGTCGCCCTGGTTCTGACCACTCTTCAAAAGACGAAAACTTTCCGCGAGGTCAAAGAAGTTTTGGAGAGGAACTCACCTTGAATAGGCTTGTCAACGCGTGCCACAAACCTCAAAGCGAGATCTGTATCATCCGTTTCCTTTTTGTCATGCTGGAACCATACAAATACTGACATGTTTTTTTTTTTTTTTTTTTTTTATCAATATAAAATATTACAAGATATGCTACATTCTACTATACTTTAACTACTATGCAACACTACAAGGACGATACCATGAGGAGCAAAAGACAATGTCTACCCCATGGCCAACACATAAAAACATACAACTAAGTAACTACATAAACACCTACAAAATGATATACATACGATAAGATACTGATATATACTGGAGTCTGTTTCACATTGATTGTCAGGTCAGTGACGGAGGCGTCTGATGCTGAACAATAGAATCCCCGGCTGAGAGAAAACCAACAACAGCAACAATTGCTGTTGTTACTGACCCCCTCCAGAGTCCCTACTGCCCAAGACATAGCGCCTGTATGTTGTCTGGGTTTATTGATCACAATAACGTAGATATTTAGATGTTTGAATTTGTGTAGATAAATTGTCGAACCTCACATCCAATGTGAAACAGACTTTTGGACCGGGACTAACGAATAAAAGGAGAGAAAGAGACTTTGCGAACGGGAGGGGGGGGTATAGCAGCTGCTTAAACCACTTCAATTGAACCGGCCTGCTTTGTGAATGAAATCTAGGGTTAACTTGAGTACGTTTCTATTAACATCAATAGAAAGGTCTTTTTCACCATACAATAAAATTTGGACCAGTGCGTTATTTGGAAGGCTGTTTATTCGAACATATGGTCGCAATAATTCCGAAACTCCAGCGAGAAGATCTCGTCGATGAATGTCAAATGAAGGGCAGAGCAACAGAAAGTGCTCCGTATCCTCAATGCCATCGTTCGTTGGGCACATTGGGTCAATGTTATCTCGGAAATTATGATTGAATTTGTGACAATTTAATTGACTCAGACCGACCCTTATTTGGGTAAGATACGAAAGGCCTATTGGGTCATGAATACCAAATACAGATTTTGCAGGGGGGCGAATTATCGACAAAATCTTTTTCTTAAAAACAGCAACCGATGGTGCAAGCCTGATTTCTGGATCACGCTTGTTCCATTCAGATATGCAGTTAGGATAGAAGCTGGATTGAAATTGTTCGGTTCTCGCCCTTATTCGCCCAACGACATCCTGGTTACGAAGAGAGTAATTTGACTGATGAGGCTGTGGAATTGGCTCCTTTGTGTACAGGGGTATGAGATTATTCATAATCTTATAGAACAATGTAAGGCGTCTACTCCATCTTCTGGAGCTTAGCGACTCCCAGCCAAGCTCAATGTACAGCTTATTGCGCGATGTTCCCTTCCAAGTTCCTGTTACAGCACGGGCAGCAGAATACTGAACAGATTCTAATTTTTCCATTAAATTGGATAAACTGATGTTTTGACTGAATTCACACACTTTAGCTGGGATGTGATAGATAACATCCCCATAGTCTAGGTGTGGTCGCACGTAAAGCTTATATAGCTCGCTAAGGGTATGTCTGGGTAGATATTTGGAGAGATATTTCAGTAAACCAATGCCCTTTCTCGTTTTAGAGATAGCAGATTTTATATGAGCCGAGAAGGAAAGCTTTGAGTCTAAGATAATACCTAGATGTTTATGTTCATTTACTTTTTTTACGGGTATGTTGTTAAAGAGAATCACTGGATGATCTGTTTCATTTCTTTTTCTTGAAAATAATAATTCAACAGCTTGTTTTAGCGGATCAGGATTGAATGACATTCTCCAATCATGGGCCCACTGACTTATCAATTGAAGGTCATGGTTCATATCCCTTGCTGCTTCGTTAGCTTCTCGAACAACCGTAAACAAAGATGTATCATCGGCGAAAAGTTTGACATTACATTTCAAGTCTGCAGTTAGATCATTTATATATACAAGAAAAAACAAGGGCCCTAAAATAGAACCCTGGGGCACTCCCGCTGAAATATCTCCCCAACTAGAACACTTTCCGTTCAGCACAGTTCGCTGTTTCCGATCCTTAAGAAAACTTTGGATAAGAGAAAGAAGTTTCCCTGAGACGCCACATCGTTTTAATTTATAAATGAGACCATCATGCCATACCCTGTCAAAGGCTTTAGAAATATCAAGATACACAGAACGAACATCAAGTGGAGGATTACAGTCAAATGCTTTGAATATCGTATGCGTTATGGAAATTAGTTGGTTGACTGTTGAGTCACCAGGACGAAAACCTGATTGATTGGGGTTAAGCAAATTACATGAAGCAAGATGCGAGTATAAGGAGTCGTAAACGAGTTTTTCAAACATCTTCCCAAAAATTGGTAGAAGAGAAATAGGACGGTAGTTACTCTTTACATTCTTTTCGTTTTTCTTGTGAACCGGGACTACATTTGCACACTTCCATATTTCGGGAAATACACCCTGTCTCAAACAGTTCGTGAATATTATTTTAAGATGAGTAAGTAATGATGCATCGCTTATTTTTATCATTCTTATAGAAATTTCATCCCAGCCATGTGCCTTGTTAGGATTAAGAGATCTTATGATATTTAGAATTTTTTCCTCAGAGATGTTAAAGTCGTTTATCAAGGAAGTAGGTAATGGAATATGTTGTGGAAGTTCACTACCTGTGTCAATTGTTGTACATTGGAGTATGAAATAATCATTAAATAACTGAGCCTTTTCAGTAAAATCAGTGATAAATAACCCATAAATAAAAATACGGACATGTCTTGAACGCCTAAACTAGGCCCCAATCCAACCGCGGCAGAATTGATTGGTTTAGTGCATAAAAACTTTTCAAGCCGTTCACCAGTCCACCACAATATCATTTCATTTCCCAGAAGACCGGAAAGTTACAAAACAAATTCTAATTTTATTGAAAATGATTTCAAAATATTGTTGACTTCAATCCCGCTTTTAACTCTCTTATCCTCGACCTCAGTCACCTCTGATCTGAAGCACATTATGCAACAACAGCCTGTATAACTAAGGGGTTTCACGGTGTGGACACACCTGGGGCCATTATCTCAGTTACAGTGCTCTTCCGAAATGAGTCGTAGGTCTGACATTTTGTGTGCGATTCTTGAAATTTCTTTGGATATAAAGCCAGAAAAGTTTTTTTTATTCATATGAAATATTACAATACATCAATACATTCTACCATACTATCTGATTACTATACAACGATACGGGAACGATACCATGAGGAGCTAAAGACAATGACTACTCCATGGCCAATACATAAAGATGCACACCGTTAAACAAAAATACAAGGGAAATTAGCTAAACTAAAATAAATAATTAGCTACGAATGCACAGTGCTTATCCATGGGAGTTTGCAGCAATGGAACATTTAAAAGCGTTCTGTAGCATGAATGAATTTGAGGGTTGCCTCGAGTAGCTTTTTATTGCTGTTGATGGTTTACCTTTTGTCTCCATACAGAATGAATTTGAGTAAAATTTCATTTGAAAGAGAGGAAAAACCACGAGGTAACAATATTGCATTTACACTATTGAGAAGATCAGATCTAGGCCCGTTATAAGAATGACAAAGCAGCAGGAAATGTTCCGTGCCCTCTACCCCATCATTTACGAGACACAAAGGGTTGACTGTATCTCTGAAGTTATGCCTAAATTTATGAAAATTTAGTTTGCTGAGTCCTACCCGTAACTGAGTGAGAATAGGTAGACCTTTTGGATCACGAATACCGTACACTGGTTGAGGAGGAGGTCGAATAAGTTTGGACAATTTTGTTTTAAAAACGCACAGTGAGGGTGATAATCTAATATCTGGATGAAGCGTGTTCCATTCAGATTCCATTCTATTCTTGAATCTCGTCGTTCTTGCCTTTATCTGCCCTATTATATCTGCTTTACGAAAACAATACATAGCTTGTTGTAATTTTGGAATGGGGTAGCCGGAAGAGTTAGAGGAAGCAATCCTGAAGCCAATTCTATTTTAACTTAAAGATGCATTGAGAAGCGACACAAAATAGACATGGTATGTGGAAAACATCAAAGGGAAAGGGAATTGTACTTACACCTTCGCTGCAGGTAGGTCATCTTCAAAACTTTATTGTAGCTCTTCGGAGCAACGCAAAGCAGCAAAATCGAAAAAATATCAAAGAGATGACATCAGCAAACAACTTTCGTGCGTTTTTTGGAAAAGCTAGGCTCAAGCTCCCTTTGATTTCAACGTATTATGCAAGGCGGTTGTACAACCCGGAATTCATTAGTGGACGGACCAGGGCCACGCTACTCTAGTTCTAGGAAATGAAACCTCGCTACTCTAGTTCTAGGAAATGAAACCTCTGTAGTATCTTATGCACAAGTTTGGAATATTTTACCATGTAGTTGTTATTATCCCTTCTTACCCTTAACGTGCCCAGGCAAGGCGCTGATTGTGGGTCAGATCATAATCCAATTGTTATAAGAATAAAGACAACACTTAAAAGAATTCAAAAGAGCAAATTTGCAAGAAAAAAATGGAATGACCAAGAAGTAATCCAAGAGCAAGAAATAAGCAAGAAAGCGAAAGGTCTCAACCCTAATAGTATGATATGGGGTCAAAATGCTCACACTTTGGAAGACCTGAAAGTAGACATGGACAGCATAGGAATCATTCGTCGTACATAGCCGATTGCTCGTGGCCCATGGTCGAAACCACCAAAGCCTCGTTTTCACGGGCCAATCAGACGGCTAATAAGCGAAGGAGACAAAAGAAACCCGTGAAGATTTTTCCAAATTTTGCCTACCTTCATAAAACGCAACCAGGACGAAAAACTGCTTGAAATTTCCCGAATTTTTTTAAAGAAATCTACTCTCCAGACGTTTGGGTGTAAAAGTTTGGATGCCGGTTAAAACATCTCCAGGATTGGCGGAGTTACTGTTTAAACGGCTTAAATTCAATTGTCTTCAGAGGCAGTCTTTTGAACGCTATACCTGATGAGATAAAGTCAAGCCAATCTATAGCCTCGTTCAAAATTCAAATAAAATGATGAAATGGAGGCAATTGTAATTGCAACATCTGGAATTAGCTGAGCTTGTAAATATCGTACCAATAACAAACCATACCAATAACAAAATGCCGGTCTTAGATATAGAGTTATGGATAGGTATGGTGGAAGTTGACGGTTCAATGAAACCC
This sequence comes from Aurelia coerulea, assembly GCA_039566865.1. Lineage (NCBI taxonomy): Eukaryota > Metazoa > Cnidaria > Scyphozoa > Semaeostomeae > Ulmaridae > Aurelia > Aurelia coerulea. Next base: position 9,823,779 of record CM076952.1, on the reverse strand, counting down.
CAAATTCTGTTCACTCATTACATGAAACCGATGGCCAATAAGTACCTCATAAATAACAGATCAGCGTTATCTGCAACGATGAAAACCAACATACTAGTATCTGATTTGGTCAGAATCATGAGGAATGTTTCTTTACAATGTCCAGAAAGTGAAAGACAGAAACATATCATTTCATCAATATGAAACATTTCATCAAAATGATTCAGTTCTCAGGATATCACCAGCAAGAACGTGTTAAAGTGTATACTAAAGCAAAAGGAAGGTTTAAACAGATCATAGAAAGGGAATGGAGAGGAGAATAGCCGATGTATAGGGGAAAAATTCTGGAAAAGACGGAAAAGAGATCAAGAGAAAATAAAGAAATCACGAACATGGTATGCAAAGGGCGGATATGAGACAGTTCTCTTCGTTGACACTACCCCAAACGGAGAGCTAGCAAAAGAATTTTGAAGGAATCAGAACTAAAAATGAAAATCGTAGAAAGAGCAGGAAGATCGTTGAAAGATAGTCTTGTGAAATCGGATCCATTCAAAAGCAAAAACATGCAAAGAAACGAATTGCCAAGTATGCAAAATGAATCCGGAAATACTTAGTCTATTTTGCTGACGGAATGTGCACTCCTTTCCGGGCATCGTTTCCGACTCTTTTTTCTAACGCCGGGTATCAAAAGAAGGCAATTTTTCTAAAGCTGGTTGTCAAAATTGTTATTTAATTGTTTTTCGACCAATTTTTTACTTTTTGCGGTATGCAATTCGCCGATTTTTGCGTTTTGGGGTATGCTTTTCGCCGATTTTTTCTAAAGCCGGCTATCATTTCGAGGAAAATTTCTAAAGTCAAGTGAAAAATATTTTCTTGGAGTGCACACCCCCGTACAATTGAAAGTCAAGTATCCCCCCCCCTGGGTCGTGCATAGGAAGTGAAGAAGATGGACCATGCGGAGAAACATAGATCGAAGAATCATCCAGAAGTTTGAAAGAAAGAATCAATGAACATATTGAAAAATACGAAAAGAAAGATAAAAACTCTTTTCTATCAAAGCATATGGAAGAGAAGCATGGCGGAAGGAGACAAATACTAACTGTAGAAAGATTAGCTGCTTGTCCAGGAGACCCTATGCTCAGGCAAGTCTCAGAGGCAGTTTTTATTCAAGAACTGTTACCCTCATTAAATTCAAAAGAAGAATGGGGAAACACGAATGTACCAAGATGAAGACACGGCAACAACAACAGGTTCCTTGAAGATTGTGACGTCCAAAACGTTTTAAGTAACATTGATTAATTATCGAACAATCGACAAACTGAAAGCAAATTCAAAAACAACCGACGCGACGTTTAGTTGCTGATGAGGCCTCAGAAGTGAGGCGAAAGCTTCGATAAAATTAACAATTTGAGTGTGAGTGTTAAGAAATAAATGACAAATAAACAAAAAAACAATTGTGTAAATATTGTATTTCTGTAAATAGTTGGTTTGGAATAGTTACCCTATTCTTAGAGTAAACTATGTTTTTGCATCCAGCTTTAAATAAATTCTTTATTATTATTATTATTATTATTATTATTATTATTATTATTATTATTATTATTATTATTATTATTATTATTATTATTATTATTATTAGCTAAAATTGTTATTATTGTTCAATATTCACTCGGCGTTGATGTTGACTGCCGGTTAACTGCTGGATAGCAAGTCAAGTCCCTTGGCCTTAGGTATCCAGTACTTTTCTCAGGATCTTTGCAGTTCCCAACAGACACGCTTTTTGTAAAAGTTCTGTGCTGCACTCCACTTCAATTTTCTTCAAAAAATTCTCAAAGTTCTTTCCAATGGTACCCAGAGCCCCAATGATTATTGGTACAATCTTAACTTCCCTCACGTTCCATAACCTCTTGATCTCTCTCTTCAAGTCTTGATACAACTCAATTTTTTCCCTTTCTTTTCTTTCAATTCTTGTATCAAAGGGGCAGGATATGTCAATCAGCAGACACGATCGATCCTTTTTGTTTTCAAACACAATGTCTGGTCGGTTATGCTCCAGTCGATGATCTGTCTGTATGGGAAAATCCCATAATAACCTAAAGTCTTCTGTCACAATCACACTCTCTACTTTATGGTTGTACCATCTATCTCCATGGTCTAATCCTAGTTTTTGACATAACTTCCAGTGGACAATTTGAGCTACCTTGTCATGTCTCCAGCCTTTATATTGTACTTGTGCTAGCTGTCGACACTCAGAAACAATGTGTGCAATTGTTTCATCCGCTTCTCCACACAGTCTGCATTCTTTTGATACATTTTCGTTGTAAATGATGTTCTTTACAGAATTTGTTCCCACTGCTTGCTCTTGCGCTGCAAATATGGTGCTCTCTGTTTCTTTCTTTAATCCTGCATGTTTTAACCAATTCCAGTTCTTATGTTTATCCATCAAATCTTTTGTAGCAGCAGCTGTTTGCCCATGTAGCGGTTTATCTACCCACCCATTCTTATGCTGTTCTTTGTTCTGTCTTTTCCATACTCTTGGGTCTTTGATTTCATTTAATCTCAATATTCCTTCTTTTTCAACCGATCTCATTATTTCGTGGTCATTGTTCATCACATACCAGCCAAGACTATTCTCCTCACTTCGTACAGTCTCTTCAGCTCCAATCAAGCCCCTCCCTCCTTCCTGCCTTGTTAAATACAGTCTATTCACATTGCTTTTAGGGTGGAACGCTCCATACATGGTAAGTTTCTTTCTCGTTTTTCTATCAAGTTGTTGTAGTTCATTCTTGGTCCAATTTATCAAACCAGCTCCATACCTCAGCAATGACACAGCCCATGTATTTATTGCTATGATTACATTCTTTCCATTCAGTCTTGATTTAAGTATCTTTTTTAATCTTCGAAGGTATTCCTTTTGAACAAGCTCTTTCATAGTTTGATTCATAATCTCGTCTATCTCCAGCATACCAAGATACTTATATCCTTCTTCACCGACACTTTTAATTGTTTCACCGTTTGGCAGTTGTACACCATCACTATTCATAACTTTTCCTCTTTTCATTACAACCACTCCGCACTTCTGAACTCCAAACATCATACCAATGTCCTGTCCTCACTGAAAACACTCACAGTTCTTACCAGTGAATCAATCTCATTTTCATCCTTTGCAAATAACTTCAAATCATCCATGAAGAGGAGGTGATTTACTTTCGTTTTTCCCTTTTCAAGTTGATATCCAGCCTTACACTTTCTCAGCACCATTGACATTGGTAGAAGACAAATCACAAAAAGTAGCGGGGACAAGCAGTCACCCTGGAAGATTCCTCTCTGAATGGTTACTTCTCCTAATTCTTCTTTCCCTGCTGTTAATATCGTTTTCCAACGAGGCATGCTTCTTAGTAATAGCTCTTTGAGGTTTTCTGCAACTCCAATCATGTTAAGACATTCTATTATCCACGAATGTGGTATCATATCGTAAGCTTTACGATAGTCAATCCATGCGATGGCGAGATTTGTATGTCTTCTTTTACAATTCTTGATAATGGTCTTGTCGATAAGTAGCTGATCTTTTGTGCCCCTTGCTTTTCTTTTACACCCCTTTTGCTCATCTGGGAAAAACTCTCTCTCTTCCATATACGTGTAAATCTGATCTGCAGCTATCCCTGTCAACACTTTCCACATAAGTGGTAGACACGATATCGATATTGTTATTATTATTATTATTATTATTATTACTATTATTTTTTTTATTGTTATTATTATTATTATCATGTTCTTTGCTTGTTTGCTTGTACAGTTCTTGCCACTGTGCCAAGGTCAGTCCATGACCCTAAGGCAACAGCAGTGTTTATTTGATGGACAACGTTCTTCTCAGGATGTGGGCGCTTCCGAGGAGAGTAATCTTCGGCAATTCTTCAACTCGTATTTGGCCAGGGATTTGATTTAAGCACTTCCCAAGGCCTTTCTTTATGAGTCCAAGTGCTCCCACTACAACTGGAATTGTCGATGTCTTCATTTCCCACATTTTTGCTACTTCTATTTCAAGATCTTTGTACTTGGACAGCTTCTCTACCTCTTTAGTTGATACATTTTATTTCAGATGGTATACTCATGTCAATCATAATGCATTTCTTTTCTTCTTTGTATTTGATAATTATATCATCAGCTTTTATCTCTTTGTCTGTGTTCACGGGCATGTCCCATAATATAGTGGCACTTTCATTTTCAGTCACCTTCTCAGGCTTGTGGTCATAGAACTTTTCTTCAGCTGGAAGACGGTAATGCTTGCATATTCTCTAATGTAGGTACCCTGATGCCTCGTCGTTTCTCTGTATATTTTCCGTTTTTGCAAGTACTTGACAGGCAGCTACGATATGGTTAATAGTTTCTTCGAATTCATTGCACATCCTACACTTGGGGTCAGTGCCATCTTTAATGATCTTACTGTGGTATGATCTTGTTGCTAAGCTTTGATCTTGTGCAGCAATTATAAGTCCCGCAGTTTCCCCTTTAAGTCTAGGACTCTTAAGCCATTTGTGGGTCTTTTCTCTTTCAACATCTGGCTTATTCACCCTAATTGGATATTGACCATGCATCGGCTTTTCTTCCCATTTCTGTATCATCTTCTCATGTGCCTTCTTCTTTGTCTCCTGCTTTACTCCCTTAGCAAATACAGTGACTGGTTCTTGTTGTTTTCTAGGCTGGTCTAGTACCTCGAGTTCTCCCTTGAATTTTCTGGCGTTTTTTGCAACCGAATAAAGCTTCTTACTATTTTCATGCTGGTAAACAAGTTTGAGAAGGGGATCTTCTGTTTGTTCAAGGTACGAATTTAGTCCCAAAGTGGTTGTTTTGAACACGAGTTCAAGCTGAGTGATGCCCCGTCCTCCATCTTCTCTTGGTAGGTATATCCGGTAGGTATATCACATCAGCTTTTGGGTGGTTCATCCTCTCCATAGTGTTGATTGCTTCGATCTTGTTTGATCCATTAAGCTCACTTTTGTTACCAATCTCACTCTCCTGTAGTATTTTTTTCTAATTTGTTCCTTCATAGTGGCATGTTGTATACCATCATCTTCATTGATCCCTAGATATTCATAAGCACCTTCCTGTTCTAGCTCCTTTAAGGTTGTGTTCAAGTACTCTGATGTCCGTGTCAGTTTGCCTCTCTTGAATGTGGCTTTGGCACACTTTTCAAGGCCGAACTGCATGCAGATATCGTCACTGCAGGTCTTGAGCAGTCCCCTGTTGATTATTGCTTTTCACATAGGTTTTCAGATCGTCCATATAGAACAAATGGCTAATTTTCTTTCCTTCTGCTTCATAGCCATATCCAGTGTTGTTGAGCATATTGGTGCCAATGACAGACAGAACAGAAGTGGTGATGACAAATTTCGTTGAAAGATATCACTTTCAATGCTAATCGATCTTGTCCTGATTGTACCCTGATTGTGCCTTAGAGACAATATTGTCTTCCAGTTGCTCACACTTCCTGTCATAAATTTAATCAATATTGGGGACAACTTATGAATTTTCATTGCTTTAATTATCCAGGAGTGCGGGACACTGTCAAATGCTGTACTGTAATCAATCCAAGCTGTGCTGAGGTCTTTTCTTGTTCTTACAATCTTCAAGTATCATTTTATTTATCAATAATTGATCTTTGCATCCATAGTTTCCTCTCTTGCATCCTTTCTGTTCTTGCGGTTGTAGATTGTTCCTTTCAAGAAAAGTGTACGTTCTTTCGGTTATGACAGACGTTAGGACTTTGCAAGTTGTTGGTAAGCAAGCTATTGGCCTGTAGTTATTTGGGTTCTTGGTTTCATTGTTTTTTTGTAGCAGATATGTCAGGCCTGGTGTCAGCCATTCTGGGTTTTTTTCTGGGTTTCTTACAATATCATTGTATGCTGTTGTTAAGCTACCATGTAATTTTTCCAGATTTTTCAACCAGACGTTTGGCACCCTGTCATTGCCCGGTGACTTCCAGTTACTACAATCCTCGCCAAAACCTCTTGTCACAAACTGAATTTTTCAGCATTTTTCAACAAAAATCTAAGTGCCTACCACTTCAGCGGAAATATCTCGTAAATCCCCCTTCCCCCCAAGTCAATGTTGTTTGTCTTCACTCAGGACACTTGCTGCATGATATTTTCTAAGTTAGAGAATTCAGCAACATTGACTTGGGGGGTAAAGGGGGGTATTTGCTCTTCAGATCTACCTTTTTCCATTTTGTGACAAGGGTTTTGGCGAGGATTGTCTGAGGTCGAGTGAGTGGATGTATGCATGTTTTGACGTGTAAAACAGGACTAAAACATAAGTAAACGCGAGGACATCATTAAAAATTCGAACAGGTATGTCTGTCTGTAAAACATATTCATCATAAAGTATTTTCATAATGCCCTTCTTCACACTGGAGAGGGCTTTAACGGCAGCACCAAAAATCTGAAAAACAGCTGACAAAGCTAATCCTTTGCTCAGGTTCTTCCTTTGTTGTTTCTTATACATGGCATAGAAGAACAGTGATGCTACGAGAATTGTATGTGGCTGTGAAAGTCTTGACAGTCATTTGGTCGAAGATTTTAATGTTTCTATCCATTGAACGTGGTTGGTTTAGTGTTCACATTCGAATGAAGCATTGCCGTTTTGGATGGCAGACTGGTCCCACCATGAGTTATACCACGGGTCACACCACGGGTCACAGCACGGGTCACACCCTTCTTAGATGCCTCAGTACACATTTTACCAAAGAAAACCACGGGTCACACGGGTCACACTAATTTTTTATAAAAAATATAGTATCTAATATTTTTTATAAAAAATGACTGTGACCCGTGTGACCCGTGTGACCCGTGCCGATTTCTATACAAATTCAATAGATATCGCCCTTTAGTAGTGTGACCCGTGGTGTTACCCGTGGTGTGACCCGTCAATTTCTTGCAGTATCGCTATACTGGTCCACTAATAAATCTTTATTTCATAAAATCGATGATATTTGGCTGCCAGTACATTTGTTTAGTTCGATTGAAGGTGGAAATTCCATGATTTCAGAGCCAAAGGCCGTTTTGATTCATTTCGTGACGTCAAATTGAACAATCAACATCACTAATCACAAAACAAATCAAATATCCGGAACGAGCGCCATCGAATTAGTACCATTCGAGTGAAAAAGTTTAAATTTGAGCTCTTATAAAAAATTTTACCCTCAGACAATCCTCGCCAAAACCTCTTGTCACAAACTGAATTTTTCAGCATTTTTCAACAAAAATCTAAGTGCCTACCACTTCAGCGGAAATATCTCGTAAATCCCCCTTCCCCCCAAGTCAATGTTGTTTGTCTTCACTCAGGACACTTGCTGCATGATATTTTCTAAGTTAGAGAATTCAGCAACATTGACTTGGGGGGTAAAGGGGGGTATTTGCTCTTCAGATCTACCTTTTTCCATTTTGTGACAAGGGTTTTGGCGAGGATTGTCTGAGGTCGAGTGAGTGGATGTATGCATGTTTTGACGTGTAAAACAGGACTAAAACATAAGTAAACGCGAGGACATCATTAAAAATTCGAACAGGTATGTCTGTCTGTAAAACATATTCATCATAAAGTATTTTCATAATGCCCTTCTTCACACTGGAGAGGGCTTTAACGGCAGCACCAAAAATCTGAAAAACAGCTGACAAAGCTAATCCTTTGCTCAGGTTCTTCCTTTGTTGTTTCTTATACATGGCATAGAAGAACAGTGATGCTACGAGAATTGTATGTGGCTGTGAAAGTCTTGACAGTCATTTGGTCGAAGATTTTAATGTTTCTATCCATTGAACGTGGTTGGTTTAGTGTTCACATTCGAATGAAGCATTGCCGTTTTGGATGGCAGACTGGTCCCACCATGAGTTATACCACGGGTCACACCACGGGTCACAGCACGGGTCACACCCTTCTTAGATGCCTCAGTACACATTTTACCAAAGAAAACCACGGGTCACACGGGTCACACTAATTTTTTATAAAAAATATAGTATCTAATATTTTTTATAAAAAATGACTGTGACCCGTGTGACCCGTGTGACCCGTGCCGATTTCTATACAAATTCAATAGATATCGCCCTTTAGTAGTGTGACCCGTGGTGTTACCCGTGGTGTGACCCGTCAATTTCTTGCAGTATCGCTATACTGGTCCACTAATAAATCTTTATTTCATAAAATCGATGATATTTGGCTGCCAGTACATTTGTTTAGTTCGATTGAAGGTGGAAATTCCATGATTTCAGAGCCAAAGGCCGTTTTGATTCATTTCGTGACGTCAAATTGAACAATCAACATCACTAATCACAAAACAAATCAAATATCCGGAACGAGCGCCATCGAATTAGTACCATTCGAGTGAAAAAGTTTAAATTTGAGCTCTTATAAAAAATTTTACCCTCAGACAATCCTCGCCAAAACCTCTTGTCACAAACTGAATTTTTCAGCATTTTTCAACAAAAATCTAAGTGCCTACCACTTCAGCGGAAATATCTCGTAAATCCCCCTTCCCCCCAAGTCAATGTTGTTTGTCTTCACTCAGGACACTTGCTGCATGATATTTTCTAAGTTAGAGAATTCAGCAACATTGACTTGGGGGGTAAAGGGGGGTATTTGCTCTTCAGATCTACCTTTTTCCATTTTGTGACAAGGGTTTTGGCGAGGATTGTCTGAGGTCGAGTGAGTGGATGTATGCATGTTTTGACGTGTAAAACAGGACTAAAACATAAGTAAACGCGAGGACATCATTAAAAATTCGAACAGGTATGTCTGTCTGTAAAACATATTCATCATAAAGTATTTTCATAATGCCCTTCTTCACACTGGAGAGGGCTTTAACGGCAGCACCAAAAATCTGAAAAACAGCTGACAAAGCTAATCCTTTGCTCAGGTTCTTCCTTTGTTGTTTCTTATACATGGCATAGAAGAACAGTGATGCTACGAGAATTGTATGTGGCTGTGAAAGTCTTGACAGTCATTTGGTCGAAGATTTTAATGTTTCTATCCATTGAACGTGGTTGGTTTAGTGTTCACATTCGAATGAAGCATTGCCGTTTTGGATGGCAGACTGGTCCCACCATGAGTTATACCACGGGTCACACCACGGGTCACAGCACGGGTCACACCCTTCTTAGATGCCTCAGTACACATTTTACCAAAGAAAACCACGGGTCACACGGGTCACACTAATTTTTTATAAAAAATATAGTATCTAATATTTTTTATAAAAAATGACTGTGACCCGTGTGACCCGTGTGACCCGTGCCGATTTCTATACAAATTCAATAGATATCGCCCTTTAGTAGTGTGACCCGTGGTGTTACCCGTGGTGTGACCCGTCAATTTCTTGCAGTATCGCTATACTGGTCCACTAATAAATCTTTATTTCATAAAATCGATGATATTTGGCTGCCAGTACATTTGTTTAGTTCGATTGAAGGTGGAAATTCCATGATTTCAGAGCCAAAGGCCGTTTTGATTCATTTCGTGACGTCAAATTGAACAATCAACATCACTAATCACAAAACAAATCAAATATCCGGAACGAGCGCCATCGAATTAGTACCATTCGAGTGAAAAAGTTTAAATTTGAGCTCTTATAAAAAATTTTACCCTCAGACAATCCTCGCCAAAACCTCTTGTCACAAACTGAATTTTTCAGCATTTTTCAACAAAAATCTAAGTGCCTACCACTTCAGCGGAAATATCTCGTAAATCCCCCTTCCCCCCAAGTCAATGTTGTTTGTCTTCACTCAGGACACTTGCTGCATGATATTTTCTAAGTTAGAGAATTCAGCAACATTGACTTGGGGGGTAAAGGGGGGTATTTGCTCTTCAGATCTACCTTTTTCCATTTTGTGACAAGGGTTTTGGCGAGGATTGTCTGAGGTCGAGTGAGTGGATGTATGCATGTTTTGACGTGTAAAACAGGACTAAAACATAAGTAAACGCGAGGACATCATTAAAAATTCGAACAGGTATGTCTGTCTGTAAAACATATTCATCATAAAGTATTTTCATAATGCCCTTCTTCACACTGGAGAGGGCTTTAACGGCAGCACCAAAAATCTGAAAAACAGCTGACAAAGCTAATCCTTTGCTCGGGTTCTTCCTTTGTTGTTTCTTATACATGGCATAGAAGAACAGTGATGCTACGAGAATTGTATGTGGCTGTGAAAGTCTTGACAGTCATTTGGTCGAAGATTTTAATGTTTCTATCCATTGAACGTGGTTGGTTTAGTGTTCACATTCGAATGAAGCATTGCCGTTTTGGATGGCAGACTGGTCCCACCATGAGTTATACCACGGGTCACACCACGGGTCACAGCACGGGTCACACCCTTCTTAGATGCCTCAGTACACATTTTACCAAAGAAAACCACGGGTCACACGGGTCACACTAATTTTTTATAAAAAATATAGTATCTAATATTTTTTATAAAAAATGACTGTGACCCGTGTGACCCGTGTGACCCGTGCCGATTTCTATACAAATTCAATAGATATCGCCCTTTAGTAGTGTGACCCGTGGTGTTACCCGTGGTGTGACCCGTCAATTTCTTGCAGTATCGCTATACTGGTCCACTAATAAATCTTTATTTCATAAAATCGATGATATTTGGCTGCCAGTACATTTGTTTAGTTCGATTGAAGGTGGAAATTCCATGATTTCAGAGCCAAAGGCCGTTTTGATTCATTTCGTGACGTCAAATTGAACAATCAACATCACTAATCACAAAACAAATCAAATATCCGGAACGAGCGCCATCGAATTAGTACCATTCGAGTGAAAAAGTTTAAATTTGAGCTCTTATAAAAAATTTTACCCTCAGACAATCCTCGCCAAAACCTCTTGTCACAAACTGAATTTTTCAGCATTTTTCAACAAAAATCTAAGTGCCTACCACTTCAGCGGAAATATCTCGTAAATCCCCCTTCCCCCCAAGTCAATGTTGTTTGTCTTCACTCAGGACACTTGCTGCATGATATTTTCTAAGTTAGAGAATTCAGCAACATTGACTTGGGGGGTAAAGGGGGGTATTTGCTCTTCAGATCTACCTTTTTCCATTTTGTGACAAGGGTTTTGGCGAGGATTGTCTGAGGTCGAGTGAGTGGATGTATGCATGTTTTGACGTGTAAAACAGGACTAAAACATAAGTAAACGCGAGGACATCATTAAAAATTCGAACAGGTATGTCTGTCTGTAAAACATATTCATCATAAAGTATTTTCATAATGCCCTTCTTCACACTGGAGAGGGCTTTAACGGCAGCACCAAAAATCTGAAAAACAGCTGACAAAGCTAATCCTTTGCTCAGGTTCTTCCTTTGTTGTTTCTTATACATGGCATAGAAGAACAGTGATGCTACGAGAATTGTATGTGGCTGTGAAAGTCTTGACAGTCATTTGGTCGAAGATTTTAATGTTTCTATCCATTGAACGTGGTTGGTTTAGTGTTCACATTCGAATGAAGCATTGCCGTTTTGGATGGCAGACTGGTCCCACCATGAGTTATACCACGGGTCACACCACGGGTCACAGCACGGGTCACACCCTTCTTAGATGCCTCAGTACACATTTTACCAAAGAAAACCACGGGTCACACGGGTCACACTAATTTTTTATAAAAAATATAGTATCTAATATTTTTTATAAAAAATGACTGTGACCCGTGTGACCCGTGTGACCCGTGCCGATTTCTATACAAATTCAATAGATATCGCCCTTTAGTAGTGTGACCCGTGGTGTTACCCGTGGTGTGACCCGTCAATTTCTTGCAGTATCGCTATACTGGTCCACTAATAAATCTTTATTTCATAAAATCGATGATATTTGGCTGCCAGTACATTTGTTTAGTTCGATTGAAGGTGGAAATTCCATGATTTCAGAGCCAAAGGCCGTTTTGATTCATTTCGTGACGTCAAATTGAACAATCAACATCACTAATCACAAAACAAATCAAATATCCGGAACGAGCGCCATCGAATTAGTACCATTCGAGTGAAAAAGTTTAAATTTGAGCTCTTATAAAAAATTTTACCCTCAGACAATCCTCGCCAAAACCTCTTGTCACAAACTGAATTTTTCAGCATTTTTCAACAAAAATCTAAGTGCCTACCACTTCAGCGGAAATATCTCGTAAATCCCCCTTCCCCCCAAGTCAATGTTGTTTGTCTTCACTCAGGACACTTGCTTCATGATATTTTCTAAGTTAGAGAATTCAGCAACATTGACTTGGGGGGTAAAGGGGGGTATTTGCTCTTCAGATCTACCTTTTTCCATTTTGTGACAAGGGTTTTGGCGAGGATTGTCTGAGGTCGAGTGAGTGGATGTATGCATGTTTTGACGTGTAAAACAGGACTAAAACATAAGTAAACGCGAGGACATCATTAAAAATTCGAACAGGTATGTCTGTCTGTAAAACATATTCATCATAAAGTATTTTCATAATGCCCTTCTTCACACTGGAGAGGGCTTTAACGGCAGCACCAAAAATCTGAAAAACAGCTGACAAAGCTAATCCTTTGCTCAGGTTCTTCCTTTGTTGTTTCTTATACATGGCATAGAAGAACAGTGATGCTACGAGAATTGTATGTGGCTGTGAAAGTCTTGACAGTCATTTGGTCGAAGATTTTAATGTTTCTATCCATTGAACGTGGTTGGTTTAGTGTTCACATTCGAATGAAGCATTGCCGTTTTGGATGGCAGACTGGTCCCACCATGAGTTATACCACGGGTCACACCACGGGTCACAGCACGGGTCACACCCTTCTTAGATGCCTCAGTACACATTTTACCAAAGAAAACCACGGGTCACACGGGTCACACTAATTTTTTATAAAAAATATAGTATCTAATATTTTTTATAAAAAATGACTGTGACCCGTGTGACCCGTGTGACCCGTGCCGATTTCTATACAAATTCAATAGATATCGCCCTTTAGTAGTGTGACCCGTGGTGTTACCCGTGGTGTGACCCGTCAATTTCTTGCAGTATCGCTATACTGGTCCACTAATAAATCTTTATTTCATAAAATCGATGATATTTGGCTGCCAGTACATTTGTTTAGTTCGATTGAAGGTGGAAATTCCATGATTTCAGAGCCAAAGGCCGTTTTGATTCATTTCGTGACGTCAAATTGAACAATCAACATCACTAATCACAAAACAAATCAAATATCCGGAACGAGCGCCATCGAATTAGTACCATTCGAGTGAAAAAGTTTAAATTTGAGCTCTTATAAAAAATTTTACCCTCAGACAATCCTCGCCAAAACCTCTTGTCACAAACTGAATTTTTCAGCATTTTTCAACAAAAATCTAAGTGCCTACCACTTCAGCGGAAATATCTCGTAAATCCCCCTTCCCCCCAAGTCAATGTTGTTTGTCTTCACTCAGGACACTTGCTTCATGATATTTTCTAAGTTAGAGAATTCAGCAACATTGACTTGGGGGGTAAAGGGGGGTATTTGCTCTTCAGATCTACCTTTTTCCATTTTGTGACAAGGGTTTTGGCGAGGATTGTCTGAGGTCGAGTGAGTGGATGTATGCATGTTTTGACGTGTAAAACAGGACTAAAACATAAGTAAACGCGAGGACATCATTAAAAATTCGAACAGGTATGTCTGTCTGTAAAACATATTCATCATAAAGTATTTTCATAATGCCCTTCTTCACACTGGAGAGGGCTTTAACGGCAGCACCAAAAATCTGAAAAACAGCTGACAAAGCTAATCCTTTGCTCAGGTTCTTCCTTTGTTGTTTCTTATACATGGCATAGAAGAACAGTGATGCTACGAGAATTGTATGTGGCTGTGAAAGTCTTGACAGTCATTTGGTCGAAGATTTTAATGTTTCTATCCATTGAACGTGGTTGGTTTAGTGTTCACATTCGAATGAAGCATTGCCGTTTTGGATGGCAGACTGGTCCCACCATGAGTTATACCACGGGTCACACCACGGGTCACAGCACGGGTCACACCCTTCTTAGATGCCTCAGTACACATTTTACCAAAGAAAACCACGGGTCACACGGGTCACACTAATTTTTTATAAAAAATATAGTATCTAATATTTTTTATAAAAAATGACTGTGACCCGTGTGACCCGTGTGACCCGTGCCGATTTCTATACAAATTCAATAGATATCGCCCTTTAGTAGTGTGACCCGTGGTGTTACCCGTGGTGTGACCCGTCAATTTCTTGCAGTATCGCTATACTGGTCCACTAATAAATCTTTATTTCATAAAATCGATGATATTTGGCTGCCAGTACATTTGTTTAGTTCGATTGAAGGTGGAAATTCCATGATTTCAGAGCCAAAGGCCGTTTTGATTCATTTCGTGACGTCAAATTGAACAATCAACATCACTAATCACAAAACAAATCAAATATCCGGAACGAGCGCCATCGAATTAGTACCATTCGAGTGAAAAAGTTTAAATTTGAGCTCTTATAAAAAATTTTACCCTCAGACAATCCTCGCCAAAACCTCTTGTCACAAACTGAATTTTTCAGCATTTTTCGACCAAAATCTAAGTGCCTACCACTTCAGCGGAAATATCTCGTAACTCCCCCTCCTACCCCCCAAGCTAATGTTGTTTGTCTTCACTCAGGACACTTGCTGCATGATATTTTCTAAGTTAGAGAATTCAGCAACATTGACTTGGGGGGTGGCAAAGGGGGGTATTTGCTCTTCAGATCTACCTTTTTCCATTTTGTGACAAGGGTTTTGGCGAGGATTGTCTGAGGTCGAGTGAGTGGATGTATGCATGTTTTGACGTGTAAAACAGGACTAAAACATAAGTAAACGCGAGGACATCATTAAAAATTCGAACAGGTATGTCTGTCTGTAAAACATATTCATCATAAAGTATTTTCATAATGCCCTTCTTCACACTGGAGAGGGCTTTAACGGCAGCACCAAAAATCTGAAAAACAGCTGACAAAGCTAATCCTTTGCTCAGGTTCTTCCTTTGTTGTTTCTTATACATGGCATAGAAGAACAGTGATGCTACGAGAATTGTATGTGGCTGTGAAAGTCTTGACAGTCATTTGGTCGAAGATTTTAATGTTTCTATCCATTGAACGTGGTTGGTTTAGTGTTCACATTCGAATGAAGCATTGCCGTTTTGGATGGCAGACTGGTCCCACCATGAGTTATACCACGGGTCACACCACGGGTCACAGCACGGGTCACACCCTTCTTAGATGCCTCAGTACACATTTTACCAAAGAAAACCACGGGTCACACGGGTCACACTAATTTTTTATAAAAAATATAGTATCTAATATTTTTTATAAAAAATGACTGTGACCCGTGTGACCCGTGTGACCCGTGCCGATTTCTATACAAATTCAATAGATATCGCCCTTTAGTAGTGTGACCCGTGGTGTTACCCGTGGTGTGACCCGTCAATTTCTTGCAGTATCGCTATACTGGTCCACTAATAAATCTTTATTTCATAAAATCGATGATATTTGGCTGCCAGTACATTTGTTTAGTTCGATTGAAGGTGGAAATTCCATGATTTCAGAGCCAAAGGCCGTTTTGATTCATTTCGTGACGTCAAATTGAACAATCAACATCACTAATCACAAAACAAATCAAATATCCGGAACGAGCGCCATCGAATTAGTACCATTCGAGTGAAAAAGTTTAAATTTGAGCTCTTATAAAAAATTTTACCCTCAGACAATCCTCGCCAAAACCTCTTGTCACAAACTGAATTTTTCAGCATTTTTCAACAAAAATCTAAGTGCCTACCACTTCAGCGGAAATATCTCGTAAATCCCCCTTCCCCCCAAGTCAATGTTGTTTGTCTTCACTCAGGACACTTGCTGCATGATATTTTCTAAGTTAGAGAATTCAGCAACATTGACTTGGGGGGTAAAGGGGGGTATTTGCTCTTCAGATCTACCTTTTTCCATTTTGTGACAAGGGTTTTGGCGAGGATTGTCTGAGGTCGAGTGAGTGGATGTATGCATGTTTTGACGTGTAAAACAGGACTAAAACATAAGTAAACGCGAGGACATCATTAAAAATTCGAACAGGTATGTCTGTCTGTAAAACATATTCATCATAAAGTATTTTCATAATGCCCTTCTTCACACTGGAGAGGGCTTTAACGGCAGCACCAAAAATCTGAAAAACAGCTGACAAAGCTAATCCTTTGCTCAGGTTCTTCCTTTGTTGTTTCTTATACATGGCATAGAAGAACAGTGATGCTACGAGAATTGTATGTGGCTGTGAAAGTCTTGACAGTCATTTGGTCGAAGATTTTAATGTTTCTATCCATTGAACGTGGTTGGTTTAGTGTTCACATTCGAATGAAGCATTGCCGTTTTGGATGGCAGACTGGTCCCACCATGAGTTATACCACGGGTCACACCACGGGTCACAGCACGGGTCACACCCTTCTTAGATGCCTCAGTACACATTTTACCAAAGAAAACCACGGGTCACACGGGTCACACTAATTTTTTATAAAAAATATAGTATCTAATATTTTTTATAAAAAATGACTGTGACCCGTGTGACCCGTGTGACCCGTGCCGATTTCTATACAAATTCAATAGATATCGCCCTTTAGTAGTGTGACCCGTGGTGTTACCCGTGGTGTGACCCGTCAATTTCTTGCAGTATCGCTATACTGGTCCACTAATAAATCTTTATTTCATAAAATCGATGATATTTGGCTGCCAGTACATTTGTTTAGTTCGATTGAAGGTGGAAGTTCCATGATTTCAGAGCCAAAGGCCGTTTTGATTCATTTCGTGACGTCAAATTGAACAATCAACATCACTAATCACAAAACAAATCAAATATCCGGAACGAGCGCCATCGAATTAGTACCATTCGAGTGAAAAAGTTTAAATTTGAGCTCTTATAAAAAATTTTACCCTCAGACAATCCTCGCCAAAACCTCTTGTCACAAACTGAATTTTTCAGCATTTTTCAACAAAAATCTAAGTGCCTACCACTTCAGCGGAAATATCTCGTAAATCCCCCTTCCCCCCAAGTCAATGTTGTTTGTCTTCACTCAGGACACTTGCTGCATGATATTTTCTAAGTTAGAGAATTCAGCAACATTGACTTGGGGGGTAAAGGGGGGTATTTGCTCTTCAGATCTACCTTTTTCCATTTTGTGACAAGGGTTTTGGCGAGGATTGTCTGAGGTCGAGTGAGTGGATGTATGCATGTTTTGACGTGTAAAACAGGACTAAAACATAAGTAAACGCGAGGACATCATTAAAAATTCGAACAGGTATGTCTGTCTGTAAAACATATTCATCATAAAGTATTTTCATAATGCCCTTCTTCACACTGGAGAGGGCTTTAACGGCAGCACCAAAAATCTGAAAAACAGCTGACAAAGCTAATCCTTTGCTCAGGTTCTTCCTTTGTTGTTTCTTATACATGGCATAGAAGAACAGTGATGCTACGAGAATTGTATGTGGCTGTGAAAGTCTTGACAGTCATTTGGTCGAAGATTTTAATGTTTCTATCCATTGAACGTGGTTGGTTTAGTGTTCACATTCGAATGAAGCATTGCCGTTTTGGATGGCAGACTGGTCCCACCATGAGTTATACCACGGGTCACACCACGGGTCACAGCACGGGTCACACCCTTCTTAGATGCCTCAGTACACATTTTACCAAAGAAAACCACGGGTCACACGGGTCACACTAATTTTTTATAAAAAATATAGTATCTAATATTTTTTATAAAAAATGACTGTGACCCGTGTGACCCGTGTGACCCGTGCCGATTTCTATACAAATTCAATAGATATCGCCCTTTAGTAGTGTGACCCGTGGTGTTACCCGTGGTGTGACCCGTCAATTTCTTGCAGTATCGCTATACTGGTCCACTAATAAATCTTTATTTCATAAAATCGATGATATTTGGCTGCCAGTACATTTGTTTAGTTCGATTGAAGGTGGAAATTCCATGATTTCAGAGCCAAAGGCCGTTTTGATTCATTTCGTGACGTCAAATTGAACAATCAACATCACTAATCACAAAACAAATCAAATATCCGGAACGAGCGCCATCGAATTAGTACCATTCGAGTGAAAAAGTTTAAATTTGAGCTCTTATAAAAAATTTTACCCTCAGACAATCCTCGCCAAAACCTCTTGTCACAAACTGAATTTTTCAGCATTTTTCAACAAAAATCTAAGTGCCTACCACTTCAGCGGAAATATCTCGTAAATCCCCCTTCCCCCCAAGTCAATGTTGTTTGTCTTCACTCAGGACACTTGCTGCATGATATTTTCTAAGTTAGAGAATTCAGCAACATTGACTTGGGGGGTAAAGGGGGGTATTTGCTCTTCAGATCTACCTTTTTCCATTTTGTGACAAGGGTTTTGGCGAGGATTGTCTGAGGTCGAGTGAGTGGATGTATGCATGTTTTGACGTGTAAAACAGGACTAAAACATAAGTAAACGCGAGGACATCATTAAAAATTCGAACAGGTATGTCTGTCTGTAAAACATATTCATCATAAAGTATTTTCATAATGCCCTTCTTCACACTGGAGAGGGCTTTAACGGCAGCACCAAAAATCTGAAAAACAGCTGACAAAGCTAATCCTTTGCTCAGGTTCTTCCTTTGTTGTTTCTTATACATGGCATAGAAGAACAGTGATGCTACGAGAATTGTATGTGGCTGTGAAAGTCTTGACAGTCATTTGGTCGAAGATTTTAATGTTTCTATCCATTGAACGTGGTTGGTTTAGTGTTCACATTCGAATGAAGCATTGCCGTTTTGGATGGCAGACTGGTCCCACCATGAGTTATACCACGGGTCACACCACGGGTCACAGCACGGGTCACACCCTTCTTAGATGCCTCAGTACACATTTTACCAAAGAAAACCACGGGTCACACGGGTCACACTAATTTTTTATAAAAAATATAGTATCTAATATTTTTTATAAAAAATGACTGTGACCCGTGTGACCCGTGTGACCCGTGCCGATTTCTATACAAATTCAATAGATATCGCCCTTTAGTAGTGTGACCCGTGGTGTTACCCGTGGTGTGACCCGTCAATTTCTTGCAGTATCGCTATACTGGTCCACTAATAAATCTTTATTTCATAAAATCGATGATATTTGGCTGCCAGTACATTTGTTTAGTTCGATTGAAGGTGGAAATTCCATGATTTCAGAGCCAAAGGCCGTTTTGATTCATTTCGTGACGTCAAATTGAACAATCAACATCACTAATCACAAAACAAATCAAATATCCGGAACGAGCGCCATCGAATTAGTACCATTCGAGTGAAAAAGTTTAAATTTGAGCTCTTATAAAAAATTTTACCCTCAGACAATCCTCGCCAAAACCTCTTGTCACAAACTGAATTTTTCAGCATTTTTCAACAAAAATCTAAGTGCCTACCACTTCAGCGGAAATATCTCGTAAATCCCCCTTCCCCCCAAGTCAATGTTGTTTGTCTTCACTCAGGACACTTGCTGCATGATATTTTCTAAGTTAGAGAATTCAGCAACATTGACTTGGGGGGTAAAGGGGGGTATTTGCTCTTCAGATCTACCTTTTTCCATTTTGTGACAAGGGTTTTGGCGAGGATTGTCTGAGGTCGAGTGAGTGGATGTATGCATGTTTTGACGTGTAAAACAGGACTAAAACATAAGTAAACGCGAGGACATCATTAAAAATTCGAACAGGTATGTCTGTCTGTAAAACATATTCATCATAAAGTATTTTCATAATGCCCTTCTTCACACTGGAGAGGGCTTTAACGGCAGCACCAAAAATCTGAAAAACAGCTGACAAAGCTAATCCTTTGCTCAGGTTCTTCCTTTGTTGTTTCTTATACATGGCATAGAAGAACAGTGATGCTACGAGAATTGTATGTGGCTGTGAAAGTCTTGACAGTCATTTGGTCGAAGATTTTAATGTTTCTATCCATTGAACGTGGTTGGTTTAGTGTTCACATTCGAATGAAGCATTGCCGTTTTGGATGGCAGACTGGTCCCACCATGAGTTATACCACGGGTCACACCACGGGTCACAGCACGGGTCACACCCTTCTTAGATGCCTCAGTACACATTTTACCAAAGAAAACCACGGGTCACACGGGTCACACTAATTTTTTATAAAAAATATAGTATCTAATATTTTTTATAAAAAATGACTGTGACCCGTGTGACCCGTGTGACCCGTGCCGATTTCTATACAAATTCAATAGATATCGCCCTTTAGTAGTGTGACCCGTGGTGTTACCCGTGGTGTGACCCGTCAATTTCTTGCAGTATCGCTATACTGGTCCACTAATAAATCTTTATTTCATAAAATCGATGATATTTGGCTGCCAGTACATTTGTTTAGTTCGATTGAAGGTGGAAATTCCATGATTTCAGAGCCAAAGGCCGTTTTGATTCATTTCGTGACGTCAAATTGAACAATCAACATCACTAATCACAAAACAAATCAAATATCCGGAACGAGCGCCATCGAATTAGTACCATTCGAGTGAAAAAGTTTAAATTTGAGCTCTTATAAAAAATTTTACCCTCAGACAATCCTCGCCAAAACCTCTTGTCACAAACTGAATTTTTCAGCATTTTTCAACAAAAATCTAAGTGCCTACCACTTCAGCGGAAATATCTCGTAAATCCCCCTTCCCCCCAAGTCAATGTTGTTTGTCTTCACTCAGGACACTTGCTGCATGATATTTTCTAAGTTAGAGAATTCAGCAACATTGACTTGGGGGGTAAAGGGGGGTATTTGCTCTTCAGATCTACCTTTTTCCATTTTGTGACAAGGGTTTTGGCGAGGATTGTCTGAGGTCGAGTGAGTGGATGTATGCATGTTTTGACGTGTAAAACAGGACTAAAACATAAGTAAACGCGAGGACATCATTAAAAATTCGAACAGGTATGTCTGTCTGTAAAACATATTCATCATAAAGTATTTTCATAATGCCCTTCTTCACACTGGAGAGGGCTTTAACGGCAGCACCAAAAATCTGAAAAACAGCTGACAAAGCTAATCCTTTGCTCAGGTTCTTCCTTTGTTGTTTCTTATACATGGCATAGAAGAACAGTGATGCTACGAGAATTGTATGTGGCTGTGAAAGTCTTGACAGTCATTTGGTCGAAGATTTTAATGTTTCTATCCATTGAACGTGGTTGGTTTAGTGTTCACATTCGAATGAAGCATTGCCGTTTTGGATGGCAGACTGGTCCCACCATGAGTTATACCACGGGTCACACCACGGGTCACAGCACGGGTCACACCCTTCTTAGATGCCTCAGTACACATTTTACCAAAGAAAACCACGGGTCACACGGGTCACACTAATTTTTTATAAAAAATATAGTATCTAATATTTTTTATAAAAAATGACTGTGACCCGTGTGACCCGTGTGACCCGTGCCGATTTCTATACAAATTCAATAGATATCGCCCTTTAGTAGTGTGACCCGTGGTGTTACCCGTGGTGTGACCCGTCAATTTCTTGCAGTATCGCTATACTGGTCCACTAATAAATCTTTATTTCATAAAATCGATGATATTTGGCTGCCAGTACATTTGTTTAGTTCGATTGAAGGTGGAAGTTCCATGATTTCAGAGCCAAAGGCCGTTTTGATTCATTTCGTGACGTCAAATTGAACAATCAACATCACTAATCACAAAACAAATCAAATATCCGGAACGAGCGCCATCGAATTAGTACCATTCGAGTGAAAAAGTTTAAATTTGAGCTCTTATAAAAAATTTTACCCTCAGACAATCCTCGCCAAAACCTCTTGTCACAAACTGAATTTTTCAGCATTTTTCAACAAAAATCTAAGTGCCTACCACTTCAGCGGAAATATCTCGTAAATCCCCCTTCCCCCCAAGTCAATGTTGTTTGTCTTCACTCAGGACACTTGCTGCATGATATTTTCTAAGTTAGAGAATTCAGCAACATTGACTTGGGGGGTAAAGGGGGGTATTTGCTCTTCAGATCTACCTTTTTCCATTTTGTGACAAGGGTTTTGGCGAGGATTGTCTGAGGTCGAGTGAGTGGATGTATGCATGTTTTGACGTGTAAAACAGGACTAAAACATAAGTAAACGCGAGGACATCATTAAAAATTCGAACAGGTATGTCTGTCTGTAAAACATATTCATCATAAAGTATTTTCATAATGCCCTTCTTCACACTGGAGAGGGCTTTAACGGCAGCACCAAAAATCTGAAAAACAGCTGACAAAGCTAATCCTTTGCTCAGGTTCTTCCTTTGTTGTTTCTTATACATGGCATAGAAGAACAGTGATGCTACGAGAATTGTATGTGGCTGTGAAAGTCTTGACAGTCATTTGGTCGAAGATTTTAATGTTTCTATCCATTGAACGTGGTTGGTTTAGTGTTCACATTCGAATGAAGCATTGCCGTTTTGGATGGCAGACTGGTCCCACCATGAGTTATACCACGGGTCACACCACGGGTCACAGCACGGGTCACACCCTTCTTAGATGCCTCAGTACACATTTTACCAAAGAAAACCACGGGTCACACGGGTCACACTAATTTTTTATAAAAAATATAGTATCTAATATTTTTTATAAAAAATGACTGTGACCCGTGTGACCCGTGTGACCCGTGCCGATTTCTATACAAATTCAATAGATATCGCCCTTTAGTAGTGTGACCCGTGGTGTTACCCGTGGTGTGACCCGTCAATTTCTTGCAGTATCGCTATACTGGTCCACTAATAAATCTTTATTTCATAAAATCGATGATATTTGGCTGCCAGTACATTTGTTTAGTTCGATTGAAGGTGGAAGTTCCATGATTTCAGAGCCAAAGGCCGTTTTGATTCATTTCGTGACGTCAAATTGAACAATCAACATCACTAATCACAAAACAAATCAAATATCCGGAACGAGCGCCATCGAATTAGTACCATTCGAGTGAAAAAGTTTAAATTTGAGCTCTTATAAAAAATTTTACCCTCAGACAATCCTCGCCAAAACCTCTTGTCACAAACTGAATTTTTCAGCATTTTTCAACAAAAATCTAAGTGCCTACCACTTCAGCGGAAATATCTCGTAAATCCCCCTTCCCCCCAAGTCAATGTTGTTTGTCTTCACTCAGGACACTTGCTGCATGATATTTTCTAAGTTAGAGAATTCAGCAACATTGACTTGGGGGGTAAAGGGGGGTATTTGCTCTTCAGATCTACCTTTTTCCATTTTGTGACAAGGGTTTTGGCGAGGATTGTCTGAGGTCGAGTGAGTGGATGTATGCATGTTTTGACGTGTAAAACAGGACTAAAACATAAGTAAACGCGAGGACATCATTAAAAATTCGAACAGGTATGTCTGTCTGTAAAACATATTCATCATAAAGTATTTTCATAATGCCCTTCTTCACACTGGAGAGGGCTTTAACGGCAGCACCAAAAATCTGAAAAACAGCTGACAAAGCTAATCCTTTGCTCAGGTTCTTCCTTTGTTGTTTCTTATACATGGCATAGAAGAACAGTGATGCTACGAGAATTGTATGTAGCTGTGAAAGTCTTGACAGTCATTTGGTCGAAGATTTTAATGTTTCTATCCATTGAACGTGGTTGGTTTAGTGTTCACATTCGAATGAAGCATTGCCGTTTTGGATGGCAGACTGGTCCCACCATGAGTTATACCACGGGTCACACCACGGGTCACAGCACGGGTCACACCCTTCTTAGATGCCTCAGTACACATTTTACCAAAGAAAACCACGGGTCACACGGGTCACACTAATTTTTTATAAAAAATATAGTATCTAATATTTTTTATAAAAAATGACTGTGACCCGTGTGACCCGTGTGACCCGTGCCGATTTCTATACAAATTCAATAGATATCGCCCTTTAGTAGTGTGACCCGTGGTGTTACCCGTGGTGTGACCCGTCAATTTCTTGCAGTATCGCTATACTGGTCCACTAATAAATCTTTATTTCATAAAATCGATGATATTTGGCTGCCAGTACATTTGTTTAGTTCGATTGAAGGTGGAAATTCCATGATTTCAGAGCCAAAGGCCGTTTTGATTCATTTCGTGACGTCAAATTGAACAATCAACATCACTAATCACAAAACAAATCAAATATCCGGAACGAGCGCCATCGAATTAGTACCATTCGAGTGAAAAAGTTTAAATTTGAGCTCTTATAAAAAATTTTACCCTCAGACAATCCTCGCCAAAACCTCTTGTCACAAACTGAATTTTTCAGCATTTTTCAACAAAAATCTAAGTGCCTACCACTTCAGCGGAAATATCTCGTAAATCCCCCTTCCCCCCCAAGTCAATGTTGTTTGTCTTCACTCAGGACACTTGCTGCATGATATTTTCTAAGTTAGAGAATTCAGCAACATTGACTTGGGGGGTAAAGGGGGGTATTTGCTCTTCAGATCTACCTTTTTCCATTTTGTGACAAGGGTTTTGGCGAGGATTGTCTGAGGTCGAGTGAGTGGATGTATGCATGTTTTGACGTGTAAAACAGGACTAAAACATAAGTAAACGCGAGGACATCATTAAAAATTCGAACAGGTATGTCTGTCTGTAAAACATATTCATCATAAAGTATTTTCATAATGCCCTTCTTCACACTGGAGAGGGCTTTAACGGCAGCACCAAAAATCTGAAAAACAGCTGACAAAGCTAATCCTTTGCTCAGGTTCTTCCTTTGTTGTTTCTTATACATGGCATAGAAGAACAGTGATGCTACGAGAATTGTATGTGGCTGTGAAAGTCTTGACAGTCATTTGGTCGAAGATTTTAATGTTTCTATCCATTGAACGTGGTTGGTTTAGTGTTCACATTCGAATGAAGCATTGCCGTTTTGGATGGCAGACTGGTCCCACCATGAGTTATACCACGGGTCACACCACGGGTCACAGCACGGGTCACACCCTTCTTAGATGCCTCAGTACACATTTTACCAAAGAAAACCACGGGTCACACGGGTCACACTAATTTTTTATAAAAAATATAGTATCTAATATTTTTTATAAAAAATGACTGTGACCCGTGTGACCCGTGTGACCCGTGCCGATTTCTATACAAATTCAATAGATATCGCCCTTTAGTAGTGTGACCCGTGGTGTTACCCGTGGTGTGACCCGTCAATTTCTTGCAGTATCGCTATACTGGTCCACTAATAAATCTTTATTTCATAAAATCGATGATATTTGGCTGCCAGTACATTTGTTTAGTTCGATTGAAGGTGGAAGTTCCATGATTTCAGAGCCAAAGGCCGTTTTGATTCATTTCGTGACGTCAAATTGAACAATCAACATCACTAATCACAAAACAAATCAAATATCCGGAACGAGCGCCATCGAATTAGTACCATTCGAGTGAAAAAGTTTAAATTTGAGCTCTTATAAAAAATTTTACCCTCAGACAATCCTCGCCAAAACCTCTTGTCACAAACTGAATTTTTCAGCATTTTTCAACAAAAATCTAAGTGCCTACCACTTCAGCGGAAATATCTCGTAAATCCCCCTTCCCCCCAAGTCAATGTTGTTTGTCTTCACTCAGGACACTTGCTGCATGATATTTTCTAAGTTAGAGAATTCAGCAACATTGACTTGGGGGGTAAAGGGGGGTATTTGCTCTTCAGATCTACCTTTTTCCATTTTGTGACAAGGGTTTTGGCGAGGATTGTCTGAGGTCGAGTGAGTGGATGTATGCATGTTTTGACGTGTAAAACAGGACTAAAACATAAGTAAACGCGAGGACATCATTAAAAATTCGAACAGGTATGTCTGTCTGTAAAACATATTCATCATAAAGTATTTTCATAATGCCCTTCTTCACACTGGAGAGGGCTTTAACGGCAGCACCAAAAATCTGAAAAACAGCTGACAAAGCTAATCCTTTGCTCAGGTTCTTCCTTTGTTGTTTCTTATACATGGCATAGAAGAACAGTGATGCTACGAGAATTGTATGTGGCTGTGAAAGTCTTGACAGTCATTTGGTCGAAGATTTTAATGTTTCTATCCATTGAACGTGGTTGGTTTAGTGTTCACATTCGAATGAAGCATTGCCGTTTTGGATGGCAGACTGGTCCCACCATGAGTTATACCACGGGTCACACCACGGGTCACAGCACGGGTCACACCCTTCTTAGATGCCTCAGTACACATTTTACCAAAGAAAACCACGGGTCACACGGGTCACACTAATTTTTTATAAAAAATATAGTATCTAATATTTTTTATAAAAAATGACTGTGACCCGTGTGACCCGTGTGACCCGTGCCGATTTCTATACAAATTCAATAGATATCGCCCTTTAGTAGTGTGACCCGTGGTGTTACCCGTGGTGTGACCCGTCAATTTCTTGCAGTATCGCTATACTGGTCCACTAATAAATCTTTATTTCATAAAATCGATGATATTTGGCTGCCAGTACATTTGTTTAGTTCGATTGAAGGTGGAAGTTCCATGATTTCAGAGCCAAAGGCCGTTTTGATTCATTTCGTGACGTCAAATTGAACAATCAACATCACTAATCACAAAACAAATCAAATATCCGGAACGAGCGCCATCGAATTAGTACCATTCGAGTGAAAAAGTTTAAATTTGAGCTCTTATAAAAAATTTTACCCTCAGACAATCCTCGCCAAAACCTCTTGTCACAAACTGAATTTTTCAGCATTTTTCAACAAAAATCTAAGTGCCTACCACTTCAGCGGAAATATCTCGTAAATCCCCCTTCCCCCCAAGTCAATGTTGTTTGTCTTCACTCAGGACACTTGCTGCATGATATTTTCTAAGTTAGAGAATTCAGCAACATTGACTTGGGGGGTAAAGGGGGGTATTTGCTCTTCAGATCTACCTTTTTCCATTTTGTGACAAGGGTTTTGGCGAGGATTGTCTGAGGTCGAGTGAGTGGATGTATGCATGTTTTGACGTGTAAAACAGGACTAAAACATAAGTAAACGCGAGGACATCATTAAAAATTCGAACAGGTATGTCTGTCTGTAAAACATATTCATCATAAAGTATTTTCATAATGCCCTTCTTCACACTGGAGAGGGCTTTAACGGCAGCACCAAAAATCTGAAAAACAGCTGACAAAGCTAATCCTTTGCTCAGGTTCTTCCTTTGTTGTTTCTTATACATGGCATAGAAGAACAGTGATGCTACGAGAATTGTATGTAGCTGTGAAAGTCTTGACAGTCATTTGGTCGAAGATTTTAATGTTTCTATCCATTGAACGTGGTTGGTTTAGTGTTCACATTCGAATGAAGCATTGCCGTTTTGGATGGCAGACTGGTCCCACCATGAGTTATACCACGGGTCACACCACGGGTCACAGCACGGGTCACACCCTTCTTAGATGCCTCAGTACACATTTTACCAAAGAAAACCACGGGTCACACGGGTCACACTAATTTTTTATAAAAAATATAGTATCTAATATTTTTTATAAAAAATGACTGTGACCCGTGTGACCCGTGTGACCCGTGCCGATTTCTATACAAATTCAATAGATATCGCCCTTTAGTAGTGTGACCCGTGGTGTTACCCGTGGTGTGACCCGTCAATTTCTTGCAGTATCGCTATACTGGTCCACTAATAAATCTTTATTTCATAAAATCGATGATATTTGGCTGCCAGTACATTTGTTTAGTTCGATTGAAGGTGGAAGTTCCATGATTTCAGAGCCAAAGGCCGTTTTGATTCATTTCGTGACGTCAAATTGAACAATCAACATCACTAATCACAAAACAAATCAAATATCCGGAACGAGCGCCATCGAATTAGTACCATTCGAGTGAAAAAGTTTAAATTTGAGCTCTTATAAAAAATTTTACCCTCAGACAATCCTCGCCAAAACCTCTTGTCACAAACTGAATTTTTCAGCATTTTTCAACAAAAATCTAAGTGCCTACCACTTCAGCGGAAATATCTCGTAAATCCCCCTTCCCCCCAAGTCAATGTTGTTTGTCTTCACTCAGGACACTTGCTGCATGATATTTTCTAAGTTAGAGAATTCAGCAACATTGACTTGGGGGGTAAAGGGGGGTATTTGCTCTTCAGATCTACCTTTTTCCATTTTGTGACAAGGGTTTTGGCGAGGATTGTCTGAGGTCGAGTGAGTGGATGTATGCATGTTTTGACGTGTAAAACAGGACTAAAACATAAGTAAACGCGAGGACATCATTAAAAATTCGAACAGGTATGTCTGTCTGTAAAACATATTCATCATAAAGTATTTTCATAATGCCCTTCTTCACACTGGAGAGGGCTTTAACGGCAGCACCAAAAATCTGAAAAACAGCTGACAAAGCTAATCCTTTGCTCAGGTTCTTCCTTTGTTGTTTCTTATACATGGCATAGAAGAACAGTGATGCTACGAGAATTGTATGTGGCTGTGAAAGTCTTGACAGTCATTTGGTCGAAGATTTTAATGTTTCTATCCATTGAACGTGGTTGGTTTAGTGTTCACATTCGAATGAAGCATTGCCGTTTTGGATGGCAGACTGGTCCCACCATGAGTTATACCACGGGTCACACCACGGGTCACAGCACGGGTCACACCCTTCTTAGATGCCTCAGTACACATTTTACCAAAGAAAACCACGGGTCACACGGGTCACACTAATTTTTTATAAAAAATATAGTATCTAATATTTTTTATAAAAAATGACTGTGACCCGTGTGACCCGTGTGACCCGTGCCGATTTCTATACAAATTCAATAGATATCGCCCTTTAGTAGTGTGACCCGTGGTGTTACCCGTGGTGTGACCCGTCAATTTCTTGCAGTATCGCTATACTGGTCCACTAATAAATCTTTATTTCATAAAATCGATGATATTTGGCTGCCAGTACATTTGTTTAGTTCGATTGAAGGTGGAAATTCCATGATTTCAGAGCCAAAGGCCGTTTTGATTCATTTCGTGACGTCAAATTGAACAATCAACATCACTAATCACAAAACAAATCAAATATCCGGAACGAGCGCCATCGAATTAGTACCATTCGAGTGAAAAA
Source organism: Aurelia coerulea (assembly GCA_039566865.1). Lineage (NCBI taxonomy): Eukaryota > Metazoa > Cnidaria > Scyphozoa > Semaeostomeae > Ulmaridae > Aurelia > Aurelia coerulea. The sequence continues at coordinate 9,794,777 of CM076952.1, read as the reverse complement.
GTTTAAATTTGAGCTCTTATAAAAAATTTTACCCTCAGACAATCCTCGCCAAAACCTCTTGTCACAAACTGAATTTTTCAGCATTTTTCAACAAAAATCTAAGTGCCTACCACTTCAGCGGAAATATCTCGTAAATCCCCCTTCCCCCCAAGTCAATGTTGTTTGTCTTCACTCAGGACACTTGCTGCATGATATTTTCTAAGTTAGAGAATTCAGCAACATTGACTTGGGGGGTAAAGGGGGGTATTTGCTCTTCAGATCTACCTTTTTCCATTTTGTGACAAGGGTTTTGGCGAGGATTGTCTGAGGTCGAGTGAGTGGATGTATGCATGTTTTGACGTGTAAAACAGGACTAAAACATAAGTAAACGCGAGGACATCATTAAAAATTCGAACAGGTATGTCTGTCTGTAAAACATATTCATCATAAAGTATTTTCATAATGCCCTTCTTCACACTGGAGAGGGCTTTAACGGCAGCACCAAAAATCTGAAAAACAGCTGACAAAGCTAATCCTTTGCTCAGGTTCTTCCTTTGTTGTTTCTTATACATGGCATAGAAGAACAGTGATGCTACGAGAATTGTATGTGGCTGTGAAAGTCTTGACAGTCATTTGGTCGAAGATTTTAATGTTTCTATCCATTGAACGTGGTTGGTTTAGTGTTCACATTCGAATGAAGCATTGCCGTTTTGGATGGCAGACTGGTCCCACCATGAGTTATACCACGGGTCACACCACGGGTCACAGCACGGGTCACACCCTTCTTAGATGCCTCAGTACACATTTTACCAAAGAAAACCACGGGTCATACGGGTCACACTAATTTTTTATAAAAAATATAGTATCTAATATTTTTTATAAAAAATGACTGTGACCCGTGTGACCCGTGTGACCCGTGCCGATTTCTATACAAATTCAATAGATATCGCCCTTTAGTAGTGTGACCCGTGGTGTTACCCGTGGTGTGACCCGTCAATTTCTTGCAGTATCGCTATACTGGTCCACTAATAAATCTTTATTTCATAAAATCGATGATATTTGGCTGCCAGTACATTTGTTTAGTTCGATTGAAGGTGGAAGTTCCATGATTTCAGAGCCAAAGGCCGTTTTGATTCATTTCGTGACGTCAAATTGAACAATCAACATCACTAATCACAAAACAAATCAAATATCCGGAACGAGCGCCATCGAATTAGTACCATTCGAGTGAAAAAGTTTAAATTTGAGCTCTTATAAAAAATTTTACCCTCAGACAATCCTCGCCAAAACCTCTTGTCACAAACTGAATTTTTCAGCATTTTTCAACAAAAATCTAAGTGCCTACCACTTCAGCGGAAATATCTCGTAAATCCCCCTTCCCCCCCAAGTCAATGTTGTTTGTCTTCACTCAGGACACTTGCTGCATGATATTTTCTAAGTTAGAGAATTCAGCAACATTGACTTGGGGGGTAAAGGGGGGTATTTGCTCTTCAGATCTACCTTTTTCCATTTTGTGACAAGGGTTTTGGCGAGGATTGTCTGAGGTCGAGTGAGTGGATGTATGCATGTTTTGACGTGTAAAACAGGACTAAAACATAAGTAAACGCGAGGACATCATTAAAAATTCGAACAGGTATGTCTGTCTGTAAAACATATTCATCATAAAGTATTTTCATAATGCCCTTCTTCACACTGGAGAGGGCTTTAACGGCAGCACCAAAAATCTGAAAAACAGCTGACAAAGCTAATCCTTTGCTCAGGTTCTTCCTTTGTTGTTTCTTATACATGGCATAGAAGAACAGTGATGCTACGAGAATTGTATGTGGCTGTGAAAGTCTTGACAGTCATTTGGTCGAAGATTTTAATGTTTCTATCCATTGAACGTGGTTGGTTTAGTGTTCACATTCGAATGAAGCATTGCCGTTTTGGATGGCAGACTGGTCCCACCATGAGTTATACCACGGGTCACACCACGGGTCACAGCACGGGTCACACCCTTCTTAGATGCCTCAGTACACATTTTACCAAAGAAAACCACGGGTCACACGGGTCACACTAATTTTTTATAAAAAATATAGTATCTAATATTTTTTATAAAAAATGACTGTGACCCGTGTGACCCGTGTGACCCGTGCCGATTTCTATACAAATTCAATAGATATCGCCCTTTAGTAGTGTGACCCGTGGTGTTACCCGTGGTGTGACCCGTCAATTTCTTGCAGTATCGCTATACTGGTCCACTAATAAATCTTTATTTCATAAAATCGATGATATTTGGCTGCCAGTACATTTGTTTAGTTCGATTGAAGGTGGAAGTTCCATGATTTCAGAGCCAAAGGCCGTTTTGATTCATTTCGTGACGTCAAATTGAACAATCAACATCACTAATCACAAAACAAATCAAATATCCGGAACGAGCGCCATCGAATTAGTACCATTCGAGTGAAAAAGTTTAAATTTGAGCTCTTATAAAAAATTTTACCCTCAGACAATCCTCGCCAAAACCTCTTGTCACAAACTGAATTTTTCAGCATTTTTCAACAAAAATCTAAGTGCCTACCACTTCAGCGGAAATATCTCGTAAATCCCCCTTCCCCCCAAGTCAATGTTGTTTGTCTTCACTCAGGACACTTGCTGCATGATATTTTCTAAGTTAGAGAATTCAGCAACATTGACTTGGGGGGTAAAGGGGGGTATTTGCTCTTCAGATCTACCTTTTTCCATTTTGTGACAAGGGTTTTGGCGAGGATTGTCTGAGGTCGAGTGAGTGGATGTATGCATGTTTTGACGTGTAAAACAGGACTAAAACATAAGTAAACGCGAGGACATCATTAAAAATTCGAACAGGTATGTCTGTCTGTAAAACATATTCATCATAAAGTATTTTCATAATGCCCTTCTTCACACTGGAGAGGGCTTTAACGGCAGCACCAAAAATCTGAAAAACAGCTGACAAAGCTAATCCTTTGCTCAGGTTCTTCCTTTGTTGTTTCTTATACATGGCATAGAAGAACAGTGATGCTACGAGAATTGTATGTGGCTGTGAAAGTCTTGACAGTCATTTGGTCGAAGATTTTAATGTTTCTATCCATTGAACGTGGTTGGTTTAGTGTTCACATTCGAATGAAGCATTGCCGTTTTGGATGGCAGACTGGTCCCACCATGAGTTATACCACGGGTCACACCACGGGTCACAGCACGGGTCACACCCTTCTTAGATGCCTCAGTACACATTTTACCAAAGAAAACCACGGGTCACACGGGTCACACTAATTTTTTATAAAAAATATAGTATCTAATATTTTTTATAAAAAATGACTGTGACCCGTGTGACCCGTGTGACCCGTGCCGATTTCTATACAAATTCAATAGATATCGCCCTTTAGTAGTGTGACCCGTGGTGTTACCCGTGGTGTGACCCGTCAATTTCTTGCAGTATCGCTATACTGGTCCACTAATAAATCTTTATTTCATAAAATCGATGATATTTGGCTGCCAGTACATTTGTTTAGTTCGATTGAAGGTGGAAATTCCATGATTTCAGAGCCAAAGGCCGTTTTGATTCATTTCGTGACGTCAAATTGAACAATCAACATCACTAATCACAAAACAAATCAAATATCCGGAACGAGCGCCATCGAATTAGTACCATTCGAGTGAAAAAGTTTAAATTTGAGCTCTTATAAAAAATTTTACCCTCAGACAATCCTCGCCAAAACCTCTTGTCACAAACTGAATTTTTCAGCATTTTTCAACAAAAATCTAAGTGCCTACCACTTCAGCGGAAATATCTCGTAAATCCCCCTTCCCCCCCAAGTCAATGTTGTTTGTCTTCACTCAGGACACTTGCTGCATGATATTTTCTAAGTTAGAGAATTCAGCAACATTGACTTGGGGGGTAAAGGGGGGTATTTGCTCTTCAGATCTACCTTTTTCCATTTTGTGACAAGGGTTTTGGCGAGGATTGTCTGAGGTCGAGTGAGTGGATGTATGCATGTTTTGACGTGTAAAACAGGACTAAAACATAAGTAAACGCGAGGACATCATTAAAAATTCGAACAGGTATGTCTGTCTGTAAAACATATTCATCATAAAGTATTTTCATAATGCCCTTCTTCACACTGGAGAGGGCTTTAACGGCAGCACCAAAAATCTGAAAAACAGCTGACAAAGCTAATCCTTTGCTCAGGTTCTTCCTTTGTTGTTTCTTATACATGGCATAGAAGAACAGTGATGCTACGAGAATTGTATGTGGCTGTGAAAGTCTTGACAGTCATTTGGTCGAAGATTTTAATGTTTCTATCCATTGAACGTGGTTGGTTTAGTGTTCACATTCGAATGAAGCATTGCCGTTTTGGATGGCAGACTGGTCCCACCATGAGTTATACCACGGGTCACACCACGGGTCACAGCACGGGTCACACCCTTCTTAGATGCCTCAGTACACATTTTACCAAAGAAAACCACGGGTCACACGGGTCACACTAATTTTTTATAAAAAATATAGTATCTAATATTTTTTATAAAAAATGACTGTGACCCGTGTGACCCGTGTGACCCGTGCCGATTTCTATACAAATTCAATAGATATCGCCCTTTAGTAGTGTGACCCGTGGTGTTACCCGTGGTGTGACCCGTCAATTTCTTGCAGTATCGCTATACTGGTCCACTAATAAATCTTTATTTCATAAAATCGATGATATTTGGCTGCCAGTACATTTGTTTAGTTCGATTGAAGGTGGAAGTTCCATGATTTCAGAGCCAAAGGCCGTTTTGATTCATTTCGTGACGTCAAATTGAACAATCAACATCACTAATCACAAAACAAATCAAATATCCGGAACGAGCGCCATCGAATTAGTACCATTCGAGTGAAAAAGTTTAAATTTGAGCTCTTATAAAAAATTTTACCCTCAGACAATCCTCGCCAAAACCTCTTGTCACAAACTGAATTTTTCAGCATTTTTCAACAAAAATCTAAGTGCCTACCACTTCAGCGGAAATATCTCGTAAATCCCCCTTCCCCCCCAAGTCAATGTTGTTTGTCTTCACTCAGGACACTTGCTGCATGATATTTTCTAAGTTAGAGAATTCAGCAACATTGACTTGGGGGGTAAAGGGGGGTATTTGCTCTTCAGATCTACCTTTTTCCATTTTGTGACAAGGGTTTTGGCGAGGATTGTCTGAGGTCGAGTGAGTGGATGTATGCATGTTTTGACGTGTAAAACAGGACTAAAACATAAGTAAACGCGAGGACATCATTAAAAATTCGAACAGGTATGTCTGTCTGTAAAACATATTCATCATAAAGTATTTTCATAATGCCCTTCTTCACACTGGAGAGGGCTTTAACGGCAGCACCAAAAATCTGAAAAACAGCTGACAAAGCTAATCCTTTGCTCAGGTTCTTCCTTTGTTGTTTCTTATACATGGCATAGAAGAACAGTGATGCTACGAGAATTGTATGTGGCTGTGAAAGTCTTGACAGTCATTTGGTCGAAGATTTTAATGTTTCTATCCATTGAACGTGGTTGGTTTAGTGTTCACATTCGAATGAAGCATTGCCGTTTTGGATGGCAGACTGGTCCCACCATGAGTTATACCACGGGTCACACCACGGGTCACAGCACGGGTCACACCCTTCTTAGATGCCTCAGTACACATTTTACCAAAGAAAACCACGGGTCACACGGGTCACACTAATTTTTTATAAAAAATATAGTATCTAATATTTTTTATAAAAAATGACTGTGACCCGTGTGACCCGTGTGACCCGTGCCGATTTCTATACAAATTCAATAGATATCGCCCTTTAGTAGTGTGACCCGTGGTGTTACCCGTGGTGTGACCCGTCAATTTCTTGCAGTATCGCTATACTGGTCCACTAATAAATCTTTATTTCATAAAATCGATGATATTTGGCTGCCAGTACATTTGTTTAGTTCGATTGAAGGTGGAAATTCCATGATTTCAGAGCCAAAGGCCGTTTTGATTCATTTCGTGACGTCAAATTGAACAATCAACATCACTAATCACAAAACAAATCAAATATCCGGAACGAGCGCCATCGAATTAGTACCATTCGAGTGAAAAAGTTTAAATTTGAGCTCTTATAAAAAATTTTACCCTCAGACAATCCTCGCCAAAACCTCTTGTCACAAACTGAATTTTTCAGCATTTTTCAACAAAAATCTAAGTGCCTACCACTTCAGCGGAAATATCTCGTAAATCCCCCTTCCCCCCAAGTCAATGTTGTTTGTCTTCACTCAGGACACTTGCTGCATGATATTTTCTAAGTTAGAGAATTCAGCAACATTGACTTGGGGGGTAAAGGGGGGTATTTGCTCTTCAGATCTACCTTTTTCCATTTTGTGACAAGGGTTTTGGCGAGGATTGTCTGAGGTCGAGTGAGTGGATGTATGCATGTTTTGACGTGTAAAACAGGACTAAAACATAAGTAAACGCGAGGACATCATTAAAAATTCGAACAGGTATGTCTGTCTGTAAAACATATTCATCATAAAGTATTTTCATAATGCCCTTCTTCACACTGGAGAGGGCTTTAACGGCAGCACCAAAAATCTGAAAAACAGCTGACAAAGCTAATCCTTTGCTCAGGTTCTTCCTTTGTTGTTTCTTATACATGGCATAGAAGAACAGTGATGCTACGAGAATTGTATGTGGCTGTGAAAGTCTTGACAGTCATTTGGTCGAAGATTTTAATGTTTCTATCCATTGAACGTGGTTGGTTTAGTGTTCACATTCGAATGAAGCATTGCCGTTTTGGATGGCAGACTGGTCCCACCATGAGTTATACCACGGGTCACACCACGGGTCACAGCACGGGTCACACCCTTCTTAGATGCCTCAGTACACATTTTACCAAAGAAAACCACGGGTCACACGGGTCACACTAATTTTTTATAAAAAATATAGTATCTAATATTTTTTATAAAAAATGACTGTGACCCGTGTGACCCGTGTGACCCGTGCCGATTTCTATACAAATTCAATAGATATCGCCCTTTAGTAGTGTGACCCGTGGTGTTACCCGTGGTGTGACCCGTCAATTTCTTGCAGTATCGCTATACTGGTCCACTAATAAATCTTTATTTCATAAAATCGATGATATTTGGCTGCCAGTACATTTGTTTAGTTCGATTGAAGGTGGAAATTCCATGATTTCAGAGCCAAAGGCCGTTTTGATTCATTTCGTGACGTCAAATTGAACAATCAACATCACTAATCACAAAACAAATCAAATATCCGGAACGAGCGCCATCGAATTAGTACCATTCGAGTGAAAAAGTTTAAATTTGAGCTCTTATAAAAAATTTTACCCTCAGACAATCCTCGCCAAAACCTCTTGTCACAAACTGAATTTTTCAGCATTTTTCAACAAAAATCTAAGTGCCTACCACTTCAGCGGAAATATCTCGTAAATCCCCCTTCCCCCCAAGTCAATGTTGTTTGTCTTCACTCAGGACACTTGCTGCATGATATTTTCTAAGTTAGAGAATTCAGCAACATTGACTTGGGGGGTAAAGGGGGGTATTTGCTCTTCAGATCTACCTTTTTCCATTTTGTGACAAGGGTTTTGGCGAGGATTGTCTGAGGTCGAGTGAGTGGATGTATGCATGTTTTGACGTGTAAAACAGGACTAAAACATAAGTAAACGCGAGGACATCATTAAAAATTCGAACAGGTATGTCTGTCTGTAAAACATATTCATCATAAAGTATTTTCATAATGCCCTTCTTCACACTGGAGAGGGCTTTAACGGCAGCACCAAAAATCTGAAAAACAGCTGACAAAGCTAATCCTTTGCTCAGGTTCTTCCTTTGTTGTTTCTTATACATGGCATAGAAGAACAGTGATGCTACGAGAATTGTATGTGGCTGTGAAAGTCTTGACAGTCATTTGGTCGAAGATTTTAATGTTTCTATCCATTGAACGTGGTTGGTTTAGTGTTCACATTCGAATGAAGCATTGCCGTTTTGGATGGCAGACTGGTCCCACCATGAGTTATACCACGGGTCACACCACGGGTCACAGCACGGGTCACACCCTTCTTAGATGCCTCAGTACACATTTTACCAAAGAAAACCACGGGTCACACGGGTCACACTAATTTTTTATAAAAAATATAGTATCTAATATTTTTTATAAAAAATGACTGTGACCCGTGTGACCCGTGTGACCCGTGCCGATTTCTATACAAATTCAATAGATATCGCCCTTTAGTAGTGTGACCCGTGGTGTTACCCGTGGTGTGACCCGTCAATTTCTTGCAGTATCGCTATACTGGTCCACTAATAAATCTTTATTTCATAAAATCGATGATATTTGGCTGCCAGTACATTTGTTTAGTTCGATTGAAGGTGGAAATTCCATGATTTCAGAGCCAAAGGCCGTTTTGATTCATTTCGTGACGTCAAATTGAACAATCAACATCACTAATCACAAAACAAATCAAATATCCGGAACGAGCGCCATCGAATTAGTACCATTCGAGTGAAAAAGTTTAAATTTGAGCTCTTATAAAAAATTTTACCCTCAGACAATCCTCGCCAAAACCTCTTGTCACAAACTGAATTTTTCAGCATTTTTCAACAAAAATCTAAGTGCCTACCACTTCAGCGGAAATATCTCGTAAATCCCCCTTCCCCCCAAGTCAATGTTGTTTGTCTTCACTCAGGACACTTGCTGCATGATATTTTCTAAGTTAGAGAATTCAGCAACATTGACTTGGGGGGTAAAGGGGGGTATTTGCTCTTCAGATCTACCTTTTTCCATTTTGTGACAAGGGTTTTGGCGAGGATTGTCTGAGGTCGAGTGAGTGGATGTATGCATGTTTTGACGTGTAAAACAGGACTAAAACATAAGTAAACGCGAGGACATCATTAAAAATTCGAACAGGTATGTCTGTCTGTAAAACATATTCATCATAAAGTATTTTCATAATGCCCTTCTTCACACTGGAGAGGGCTTTAACGGCAGCACCAAAAATCTGAAAAACAGCTGACAAAGCTAATCCTTTGCTCAGGTTCTTCCTTTGTTGTTTCTTATACATGGCATAGAAGAACAGTGATGCTACGAGAATTGTATGTGGCTGTGAAAGTCTTGACAGTCATTTGGTCGAAGATTTTAATGTTTCTATCCATTGAACGTGGTTGGTTTAGTGTTCACATTCGAATGAAGCATTGCCGTTTTGGATGGCAGACTGGTCCCACCATGAGTTATACCACGGGTCACACCACGGGTCACAGCACGGGTCACACCCTTCTTAGATGCCTCAGTACACATTTTACCAAAGAAAACCACGGGTCACACGGGTCACACTAATTTTTTATAAAAAATATAGTATCTAATATTTTTTATAAAAAATGACTGTGACCCGTGTGACCCGTGTGACCCGTGCCGATTTCTATACAAATTCAATAGATATCGCCCTTTAGTAGTGTGACCCGTGGTGTTACCCGTGGTGTGACCCGTCAATTTCTTGCAGTATCGCTATACTGGTCCACTAATAAATCTTTATTTCATAAAATCGATGATATTTGGCTGCCAGTACATTTGTTTAGTTCGATTGAAGGTGGAAATTCCATGATTTCAGAGCCAAAGGCCGTTTTGATTCATTTCGTGACGTCAAATTGAACAATCAACATCACTAATCACAAAACAAATCAAATATCCGGAACGAGCGCCATCGAATTAGTACCATTCGAGTGAAAAAGTTTAAATTTGAGCTCTTATAAAAAATTTTACCCTCAGACAATCCTCGCCAAAACCTCTTGTCACAAACTGAATTTTTCAGCATTTTTCAACAAAAATCTAAGTGCCTACCACTTCAGCGGAAATATCTCGTAAATCCCCCTTCCCCCCAAGTCAATGTTGTTTGTCTTCACTCAGGACACTTGCTGCATGATATTTTCTAAGTTAGAGAATTCAGCAACATTGACTTGGGGGGTAAAGGGGGGTATTTGCTCTTCAGATCTACCTTTTTCCATTTTGTGACAAGGGTTTTGGCGAGGATTGTCTGAGGTCGAGTGAGTGGATGTATGCATGTTTTGACGTGTAAAACAGGACTAAAACATAAGTAAACGCGAGGACATCATTAAAAATTCGAACAGGTATGTCTGTCTGTAAAACATATTCATCATAAAGTATTTTCATAATGCCCTTCTTCACACTGGAGAGGGCTTTAACGGCAGCACCAAAAATCTGAAAAACAGCTGACAAAGCTAATCCTTTGCTCAGGTTCTTCCTTTGTTGTTTCTTATACATGGCATAGAAGAACAGTGATGCTACGAGAATTGTATGTGGCTGTGAAAGTCTTGACAGTCATTTGGTCGAAGATTTTAATGTTTCTATCCATTGAACGTGGTTGGTTTAGTGTTCACATTCGAATGAAGCATTGCCGTTTTGGATGGCAGACTGGTCCCACCATGAGTTATACCACGGGTCACACCACGGGTCACAGCACGGGTCACACCCTTCTTAGATGCCTCAGTACACATTTTACCAAAGAAAACCACGGGTCACACGGGTCACACTAATTTTTTATAAAAAATATAGTATCTAATATTTTTTATAAAAAATGACTGTGACCCGTGTGACCCGTGTGACCCGTGCCGATTTCTATACAAATTCAATAGATATCGCCCTTTAGTAGTGTGACCCGTGGTGTTACCCGTGGTGTGACCCGTCAATTTCTTGCAGTATCGCTATACTGGTCCACTAATAAATCTTTATTTCATAAAATCGATGATATTTGGCTGCCAGTACATTTGTTTAGTTCGATTGAAGGTGGAAATTCCATGATTTCAGAGCCAAAGGCCGTTTTGATTCATTTCGTGACGTCAAATTGAACAATCAACATCACTAATCACAAAACAAATCAAATATCCGGAACGAGCGCCATCGAATTAGTACCATTCGAGTGAAAAAGTTTAAATTTGAGCTCTTATAAAAAATTTTACCCTCAGACAATCCTCGCCAAAACCTCTTGTCACAAACTGAATTTTTCAGCATTTTTCAACAAAAATCTAAGTGCCTACCACTTCAGCGGAAATATCTCGTAAATCCCCCTTCCCCCCAAGTCAATGTTGTTTGTCTTCACTCAGGACACTTGCTGCATGATATTTTCTAAGTTAGAGAATTCAGCAACATTGACTTGGGGGGTAAAGGGGGGTATTTGCTCTTCAGATCTACCTTTTTCCATTTTGTGACAAGGGTTTTGGCGAGGATTGTCTGAGGTCGAGTGAGTGGATGTATGCATGTTTTGACGTGTAAAACAGGACTAAAACATAAGTAAACGCGAGGACATCATTAAAAATTCGAACAGGTATGTCTGTCTGTAAAACATATTCATCATAAAGTATTTTCATAATGCCCTTCTTCACACTGGAGAGGGCTTTAACGGCAGCACCAAAAATCTGAAAAACAGCTGACAAAGCTAATCCTTTGCTCAGGTTCTTCCTTTGTTGTTTCTTATACATGGCATAGAAGAACAGTGATGCTACGAGAATTGTATGTGGCTGTGAAAGTCTTGACAGTCATTTGGTCGAAGATTTTAATGTTTCTATCCATTGAACGTGGTTGGTTTAGTGTTCACATTCGAATGAAGCATTGCCGTTTTGGATGGCAGACTGGTCCCACCATGAGTTATACCACGGGTCACACCACGGGTCACAGCACGGGTCACACCCTTCTTAGATGCCTCAGTACACATTTTACCAAAGAAAACCACGGGTCACACGGGTCACACTAATTTTTTATAAAAAATATAGTATCTAATATTTTTTATAAAAAATGACTGTGACCCGTGTGACCCGTGTGACCCGTGCCGATTTCTATACAAATTCAATAGATATCGCCCTTTAGTAGTGTGACCCGTGGTGTTACCCGTGGTGTGACCCGTCAATTTCTTGCAGTATCGCTATACTGGTCCACTAATAAATCTTTATTTCATAAAATCGATGATATTTGGCTGCCAGTACATTTGTTTAGTTCGATTGAAGGTGGAAATTCCATGATTTCAGAGCCAAAGGCCGTTTTGATTCATTTCGTGACGTCAAATTGAACAATCAACATCACTAATCACAAAACAAATCAAATATCCGGAACGAGCGCCATCGAATTAGTACCATTCGAGTGAAAAAGTTTAAATTTGAGCTCTTATAAAAAATTTTACCCTCAGACAATCCTCGCCAAAACCTCTTGTCACAAACTGAATTTTTCAGCATTTTTCAACAAAAATCTAAGTGCCTACCACTTCAGCGGAAATATCTCGTAAATCCCCCTTCCCCCCAAGTCAATGTTGTTTGTCTTCACTCAGGACACTTGCTGCATGATATTTTCTAAGTTAGAGAATTCAGCAACATTGACTTGGGGGGTAAAGGGGGGTATTTGCTCTTCAGATCTACCTTTTTCCATTTTGTGACAAGGGTTTTGGCGAGGATTGTCTGAGGTCGAGTGAGTGGATGTATGCATGTTTTGACGTGTAAAACAGGACTAAAACATAAGTAAACGCGAGGACATCATTAAAAATTCGAACAGGTATGTCTGTCTGTAAAACATATTCATCATAAAGTATTTTCATAATGCCCTTCTTCACACTGGAGAGGGCTTTAACGGCAGCACCAAAAATCTGAAAAACAGCTGACAAAGCTAATCCTTTGCTCAGGTTCTTCCTTTGTTGTTTCTTATACATGGCATAGAAGAACAGTGATGCTACGAGAATTGTATGTGGCTGTGAAAGTCTTGACAGTCATTTGGTCGAAGATTTTAATGTTTCTATCCATTGAACGTGGTTGGTTTAGTGTTCACATTCGAATGAAGCATTGCCGTTTTGGATGGCAGACTGGTCCCACCATGAGTTATACCACGGGTCACACCACGGGTCACAGCACGGGTCACACCCTTCTTAGATGCCTCAGTACACATTTTACCAAAGAAAACCACGGGTCACACGGGTCACACTAATTTTTTATAAAAAATATAGTATCTAATATTTTTTATAAAAAATGACTGTGACCCGTGTGACCCGTGTGACCCGTGCCGATTTCTATACAAATTCAATAGATATCGCCCTTTAGTAGTGTGACCCGTGGTGTTACCCGTGGTGTGACCCGTCAATTTCTTGCAGTATCGCTATACTGGTCCACTAATAAATCTTTATTTCATAAAATCGATGATATTTGGCTGCCAGTACATTTGTTTAGTTCGATTGAAGGTGGAAATTCCATGATTTCAGAGCCAAAGGCCGTTTTGATTCATTTCGTGACGTCAAATTGAACAATCAACATCACTAATCACAAAACAAATCAAATATCCGGAACGAGCGCCATCGAATTAGTACCATTCGAGTGAAAAAGTTTAAATTTGAGCTCTTATAAAAAATTTTACCCTCAGACAATCCTCGCCAAAACCTCTTGTCACAAACTGAATTTTTCAGCATTTTTCAACAAAAATCTAAGTGCCTACCACTTCAGCGGAAATATCTCGTAAATCCCCCTTCCCCCCAAGTCAATGTTGTTTGTCTTCACTCAGGACACTTGCTGCATGATATTTTCTAAGTTAGAGAATTCAGCAACATTGACTTGGGGGGTAAAGGGGGGTATTTGCTCTTCAGATCTACCTTTTTCCATTTTGTGACAAGGGTTTTGGCGAGGATTGTCTGAGGTCGAGTGAGTGGATGTATGCATGTTTTGACGTGTAAAACAGGACTAAAACATAAGTAAACGCGAGGACATCATTAAAAATTCGAACAGGTATGTCTGTCTGTAAAACATATTCATCATAAAGTATTTTCATAATGCCCTTCTTCACACTGGAGAGGGCTTTAACGGCAGCACCAAAAATCTGAAAAACAGCTGACAAAGCTAATCCTTTGCTCAGGTTCTTCCTTTGTTGTTTCTTATACATGGCATAGAAGAACAGTGATGCTACGAGAATTGTATGTGGCTGTGAAAGTCTTGACAGTCATTTGGTCGAAGATTTTAATGTTTCTATCCATTCAACGTGGTTGGTTTAGTGTTCACATTCGAATGAAGCATTGCCGTTTTGGATGGCAGACTGGTCCCACCATGAGTTATACCACGGGTCACACCACGGGTCACAGCACGGGTCACACCCTTCTTAGATGCCTCAGTACACATTTTACCAAAGAAAACCACGGGTCACACGGGTCACACTAATTTTTTATAAAAAATATAGTATCTAATATTTTTTATAAAAAATGACTGTGACCCGTGTGACCCGTGTGACCCGTGCCGATTTCTATACAAATTCAATAGATATCGCCCTTTAGTAGTGTGACCCGTGGTGTTACCCGTGGTGTGACCCGTCAATTTCTTGCAGTATCGCTATACTGGTCCACTAATAAATCTTTATTTCATAAAATCGATGATATTTGGCTGCCAGTACATTTGTTTAGTTCGATTGAAGGTGGAAATTCCATGATTTCAGAGCCAAAGGCCGTTTTGATTCATTTCGTGACGTCAAATTGAACAATCAACATCACTAATCACAAAACAAATCAAATATCCGGAACGAGCGCCATCGAATTAGTACCATTCGAGTGAAAAAGTTTAAATTTGAGCTCTTATAAAAAATTTTACCCTCAGACAATCCTCGCCAAAACCTCTTGTCACAAACTGAATTTTTCAGCATTTTTCAACAAAAATCTAAGTGCCTACCACTTCAGCGGAAATATCTCGTAAATCCCCCTTCCCCCCAAGTCAATGTTGTTTGTCTTCACTCAGGACACTTGCTGCATGATATTTTCTAAGTTAGAGAATTCAGCAACATTGACTTGGGGGGTAAAGGGGGGTATTTGCTCTTCAGATCTACCTTTTTCCATTTTGTGACAAGGGTTTTGGCGAGGATTGTCTGAGGTCGAGTGAGTGGATGTATGCATGTTTTGACGTGTAAAACAGGACTAAAACATAAGTAAACGCGAGGACATCATTAAAAATTCGAACAGGTATGTCTGTCTGTAAAACATATTCATCATAAAGTATTTTCATAATGCCCTTCTTCACACTGGAGAGGGCTTTAACGGCAGCACCAAAAATCTGAAAAACAGCTGACAAAGCTAATCCTTTGCTCAGGTTCTTCCTTTGTTGTTTCTTATACATGGCATAGAAGAACAGTGATGCTACGAGAATTGTATGTGGCTGTGAAAGTCTTGACAGTCATTTGGTCGAAGATTTTAATGTTTCTATCCATTGAACGTGGTTGGTTTAGTGTTCACATTCGAATGAAGCATTGCCGTTTTGGATGGCAGACTGGTCCCACCATGAGTTATACCACGGGTCACACCACGGGTCACAGCACGGGTCACACCCTTCTTAGATGCCTCAGTACACATTTTACCAAAGAAAACCACGGGTCACACGGGTCACACTAATTTTTTATAAAAAATATAGTATCTAATATTTTTTATAAAAAATGACTGTGACCCGTGTGACCCGTGTGACCCGTGCCGATTTCTATACAAATTCAATAGATATCGCCCTTTAGTAGTGTGACCCGTGGTGTTACCCGTGGTGTGACCCGTCAATTTCTTGCAGTATCGCTATACTGGTCCACTAATAAATCTTTATTTCATAAAATCGATGATATTTGGCTGCCAGTACATTTGTTTAGTTCGATTGAAGGTGGAAATTCCATGATTTCAGAGCCAAAGGCCGTTTTGATTCATTTCGTGACGTCAAATTGAACAATCAACATCACTAATCACAAAACAAATCAAATATCCGGAACGAGCGCCATCGAATTAGTACCATTCGAGTGAAAAAGTTTAAATTTGAGCTCTTATAAAAAATTTTACCCTCAGACAATCCTCGCCAAAACCTCTTGTCACAAACTGAATTTTTCAGCATTTTTCAACAAAAATCTAAGTGCCTACCACTTCAGCGGAAATATCTCGTAAATCCCCCTTCCCCCCAAGTCAATGTTGTTTGTCTTCACTCAGGACACTTGCTGCATGATATTTTCTAAGTTAGAGAATTCAGCAACATTGACTTGGGGGGTAAAGGGGGGTATTTGCTCTTCAGATCTACCTTTTTCCATTTTGTGACAAGGGTTTTGGCGAGGATTGTCTGAGGTCGAGTGAGTGGATGTATGCATGTTTTGACGTGTAAAACAGGACTAAAACATAAGTAAACGCGAGGACATCATTAAAAATTCGAACAGGTATGTCTGTCTGTAAAACATATTCATCATAAAGTATTTTCATAATGCCCTTCTTCACACTGGAGAGGGCTTTAACGGCAGCACCAAAAATCTGAAAAACAGCTGACAAAGCTATTCCTTTGCTCAGGTTCTTCCTTTGTTGTTTCTTATACATGGCATAGAAGAACAGTGATGCTACGAGAATTGTATGTGGCTGTGAAAGTCTTGACAGTCATTTGGTCGAAGATTTTAATGTTTCTATCCATTGAACGTGGTTGGTTTAGTGTTCACATTCGAATGAAGCATTGCCGTTTTGGATGGCAGACTGGTCCCACCATGAGTTATACCACGGGTCACACCACGGGTCACAGCACGGGTCACACCCTTCTTAGATGCCTCAGTACACATTTTACCAAAGAAAACCACGGGTCACACGGGTCACACTAATTTTTTATAAAAAATATAGTATCTAATATTTTTTATAAAAAATGACTGTGACCCGTGTGACCCGTGTGACCCGTGCCGATTTCTATACAAATTCAATAGATATCGCCCTTTAGTAGTGTGACCCGTGGTGTTACCCGTGGTGTGACCCGTCAATTTCTTGCAGTATCGCTATACTGGTCCACTAATAAATCTTTATTTCATAAAATCGATGATATTTGGCTGCCAGTACATTTGTTTAGTTCGATTGAAGGTGGAAATTCCATGATTTCAGAGCCAAAGGCCGTTTTGATTCATTTCGTGACGTCAAATTGAACAATCAACATCACTAATCACAAAACAAATCAAATATCCGGAACGAGCGCCATCGAATTAGTACCATTCGAGTGAAAAAGTTTAAATTTGAGCTCTTATAAAAAATTTTACCCTCAGACAATCCTAGCCAAAACCTCTTGTCACAAACTGAATTTTTCAGCATTTTTCAACAAAAATCTAAGTGCCTACCACTTCAGCGGAAATATCTCGTAAATCCCCCTTCCCCCCAAGTCAATGTTGTTTGTCTTCACTCAGGACACTTGCTGCATGATATTTTCTAAGTTAGAGAATTCAGCAACATTGACTTGGGGGGTAAAGGGGGGTATTTGCTCTTCAGATCTACCTTTTTCCATTTTGTGACAAGGGTTTTGGCGAGGATTGTCTGAGGTCGAGTGAGTGGATGTATGCATGTTTTGACGTGTAAAACAGGACTAAAACATAAGTAAACGCGAGGACATCATTAAAAATTCGAACAGGTATGTCTGTCTGTAAAACATATTCATCATAAAGTATTTTCATAATGCCCTTCTTCACACTGGAGAGGGCTTTAACGGCAGCACCAAAAATCTGAAAAACAGCTGACAAAGCTAATCCTTTGCTCAGGTTCTTCCTTTGTTGTTTCTTATACATGGCATAGAAGAACAGTGATGCTACGAGAATTGTATGTGGCTGTGAAAGTCTTGACAGTCATTTGGTCGAAGATTTTAATGTTTCTATCCATTGAACGTGGTTGGTTTAGTGTTCACATTCGAATGAAGCATTGCCGTTTTGGATGGCAGACTGGTCCCACCATGAGTTATACCACGGGTCACACCACGGGTCACAGCACGGGTCACACCCTTCTTAGATGCCTCAGTACACATTTTACCAAAGAAAACCACGGGTCACACGGGTCACACTAATTTTTTATAAAAAATATAGTATCTAATATTTTTTATAAAAAATGACTGTGACCCGTGTGACCCGTGTGACCCGTGCCGATTTCTATACAAATTCAATAGATATCGCCCTTTAGTAGTGTGACCCGTGGTGTTACCCGTGGTGTGACCCGTCAATTTCTTGCAGTATCGCTATACTGGTCCACTAATAAATCTTTATTTCATAAAATCGATGATATTTGGCTGCCAGTACATTTGTTTAGTTCGATTGAAGGTGGAAATTCCATGATTTCAGAGCCAAAGGCCGTTTTGATTCATTTCGTGACGTCAAATTGAACAATCAACATCACTAATCACAAAACAAATCAAATATCCGGAACGAGCGCCATCGAATTAGTACCATTCGAGTGAAAAAGTTTAAATTTGAGCTCTTATAAAAAATTTTACCCTCAGACAATCCTCGCCAAAACCTCTTGTCACAAACTGAATTTTTCAGCATTTTTCAACAAAAATCTAAGTGCCTACCACTTCAGCGGAAATATCTCGTAAATCCCCCTTCCCCCCAAGTCAATGTTGTTTGTCTTCACTCAGGACACTTGCTGCATGATATTTTCTAAGTTAGAGAATTCAGCAACATTGACTTGGGGGGTAAAGGGGGGTATTTGCTCTTCAGATCTACCTTTTTCCATTTTGTGACAAGGGTTTTGGCGAGGATTGTCTGAGGTCGAGTGAGTGGATGTATGCATGTTTTGACGTGTAAAACAGGACTAAAACATAAGTAAACGCGAGGACATCATTAAAAATTCGAACAGGTATGTCTGTCTGTAAAACATATTCATCATAAAGTATTTTCATAATGCCCTTCTTCACACTGGAGAGGGCTTTAACGGCAGCACCAAAAATCTGAAAAACAGCTGACAAAGCTAATCCTTTGCTCAGGTTCTTCCTTTGTTGTTTCTTATACATGGCATAGAAGAACAGTGATGCTACGAGAATTGTATGTGGCTGTGAAAGTCTTGACAGTCATTTGGTCGAAGATTTTAATGTTTCTATCCATTGAACGTGGTTGGTTTAGTGTTCACATTCGAATGAAGCATTGCCGTTTTGGATGGCAGACTGGTCCCACCATGAGTTATACCACGGGTCACACCACGGGTCACAGCACGGGTCACACCCTTCTTAGATGCCTCAGTACACATTTTACCAAAGAAAACCACGGGTCACACGGGTCACACTAATTTTTTATAAAAAATATAGTATCTAATATTTTTTATAAAAAATGACTGTGACCCGTGTGACCCGTGTGACCCGTGCCGATTTCTATACAAATTCAATAGATATCGCCCTTTAGTAGTGTGACCCGTGGTGTTACCCGTGGTGTGACCCGTCAATTTCTTGCAGTATCGCTATACTGGTCCACTAATAAATCTTTATTTCATAAAATCGATGATATTTGGCTGCCAGTACATTTGTTTAGTTCGATTGAAGGTGGAAATTCCATGATTTCAGAGCCAAAGGCCGTTTTGATTCATTTCGTGACGTCAAATTGAACAATCAACATCACTAATCACAAAACAAATCAAATATCCGGAACGAGCGCCATCGAATTAGTACCATTCGAGTGAAAAAGTTTAAATTTGAGCTCTTATAAAAAATTTTACCCTCAGACAATCCTCGCCAAAACCTCTTGTCACAAACTGAATTTTTCAGCATTTTTCAACAAAAATCTAAGTGCCTACCACTTCAGCGGAAATATCTCGTAAATCCCCCTTCCCCCCAAGTCAATGTTGTTTGTCTTCACTCAGGACACTTGCTGCATGATATTTTCTAAGTTAGAGAATTCAGCAACATTGACTTGGGGGGTAAAGGGGGGTATTTGCTCTTCAGATCTACCTTTTTCCATTTTGTGACAAGGGTTTTGGCGAGGATTGTAGTTCTTTTAAGACCCAGAGTCACTTCATCATCTTTAACATCCGTCCAATCTTGGGTAGGCTGGTTTTTCATTATCTCATCTTGGTGTCATATCCATTCTGCCGTTTCTTCATGGTGTTTCTCATTTTCCCAGATGTTACTCCAAAATGCCTCTATTTCTTCAATTGAGGGTGGCTCTTCAACCTTTACCTGCTTTTTACCTAGTTCTCGATAGAGTTTCTTGGTGTCTTCCTTGAAGAGCTTATTTTGTCGGAAAGACTTCCCCTTTTTTACATATCTTCTTACCCGCTGCGCTTTTGCTAAGTTCAGTTCAGTTCATTTTAATTTCAAAATTCCACTACATACAAAAATCTTTCTAAAATACATACAATTAACCAGAATAACAAATTACAACAGATGACAAAAAATGACAAATTTTACAATAGGAGTACATAGAATTTCGTATGGAGAGGAATTTCTTAACGACGAGCTCTCTCAGTAGGTAGACTAATCGAGGAGAGAGCACCCCCTAAGCTAAAAACTTACCATTCAAATTATGAAATCTTTGAGTGATTCGATTGATCAATGTAAGGAAAAATTATCTTATCAAGATATTCATGATTGGTACTTAGTTGAGCAATTATTTGGATTTCTTTGTGATTCTCAGGGATCTTGCTCAGCATAGCTGGCGTGCCTATCAGCATGAACCTGAATTTGGTTGGATTTGCTTTTAATATATTTTCAGTTAACCAGTCAATGATGATGTTTGTGTCGTCCTTGATTTGATGTAATACTGCCGGTAAGTCTGATAGTTTACCTGATGTATAGATTTGTGTATCATCAGCATAAGTATGTATGGTGGTTGCAAATGGAGATGGCTGTGAAACCTCTTTGACAACTGTTGGCATATAATTTAAATATAGGATGAATAAGACTGGCCGAAGAACAGATCCTTGGGGAACACCATGTTTAATGTTTGCCTCCTCTGAAACTGCTGTATCGATCTTAACATACCGTTTTCTTCTGCTGAGATAGCTGTTGAACCAGAATATGGCATGAGGGTCAAAACTATTTTTAACTAGTTTTGATAATAGAATTCCATGGTCTAAAGTACACTGGGTACCAGACTCTCTTTTATGTTAGAGAGTCTGGTACCCAGGGTAGGTCTAAAGTATCAAAAGCTTTACGTAAATCCATCAGGATAAGAGCTGTTACTAGCCCTTTATCCATGTTCCAAGAGATCGTCAGATATTCGTAAAAGGGCTGTTTGGGTAGAATGATCTTTCCTAAACCCTGAAAATATTTCTGGAGTATTTTTTCCCTCAAGATACTGTAATAGTTGCTTGCATATTACTTTTTCAAGGATTTTTGACAACAACAGAAGCAGTGAAATTGGTCCGTAAGTTTGTGTGTCTTCTTTTGAGTCACCTTTATGGATAGGACTGACCATTGCAATCTTCCATGTATCCGGGACAGATGCTGTAGCTATTAAAAGATTAACCAGTTTAGCAATTGATGGAGACAGCAAACTACATGCAGCCTTCAAAGACCTGACATCAACATTATCATGTCCATGAGCCTTATTTGGTGGTATGGCTGCAATTATTTTCTCAATTTCATGTGAGGTGATTATTTTGAAAGAGAATTTATCTTTTGTTGTTATCAATGAATCAGGAAAAGCAAATGACCTTGTTGTTTTTCTAGTCGTTTCTGAGTATTTTCACCAATTTCAGCAAAATACTTGTTGAAATATTTTGCCAATGATGTTTTATCTGATGAAGTAGGGAGATTTTTAATGTTCTTTTTCTTTGGTAGGAGTCGCCGGATTGTTGTCCATAGTGGTTTTGGATCATTTTTATGTTCTATTAGTTGGTCTTGAAAGAATTTCTCTTTAGCTTTCTGAACAAGTTGTTTCACCTTCTTTTTTTCAATCTCATATCTTTCCCAGACTTCATCATCTTTTGTAGCAATGGCTGTTCTATGCAGGCTATTTCTGTAATTTATTGCCTGCTGTATCGTGTGATTAAACCAAGGCGTTGGCTGTCTCTTGATTTTGACAGCACGAAGAGGGGCATGTTTATTTAGAACTTCAAGGTAAGTTTAGAACTTCAAAAAATTGACCAAAGATGGTCAAACTTCAACGAGAGCAATTACCAGTTGATTGAACGGGTTTGTAAAATTTCATCATGATCACCATTGTATGATTTTTTGGTATCCACCTTTTTATGATTAAAATCGTTGATCAAAGCAAACTATGAGTGAGTGCACACATTTTTAGCCAGTTTCTTAAATTTTAGGCCATTTTGCTAAAAAGGTTGTGACGAGTCCTTTTATGTCTTCGGAGTACATTATGGAATCCCAAAGCAAGTACTAACAGAAATTGCACTGGAAACAAATTAGAAATATTTCAGTACTGCACAGTGTCAACATATTTTGAGGTGACCGAGGAAAATTTTAAAACGTTTAAAAATTAAAAACGTTTCGTAGCTTTTTGAATCCGAGCACTCTGGTTTCATACTGTTTGAAAAACGAAGTCTGCAGTTTCTCACAAGCAGTTTCTTGCATAAAAATACCCTTTAGATATTCTAGTTGTAAATTTTAGTCCAACCTTTTTGTTATACAAATTTTGCTGTGAATGTGGCCCATAAAATGCAAAATCTCATTTTCTTCCATGATTTCAATTTAGCCAGGGGTGGCGCCAGGAATCTTCCGACATAGGGGCTGGAGCTTCCGACAGAGGGCCAAAATAGCAAGAAAATACAGTTTTCATACGCCATTTTGCCAAATTTCCTCCGACAAGAACCCAAATTGTCCTCCGACGGGGGGCTAGATGCTTCCGACGAGGGGGCTGTAGCCCCCCTAGCCCTCCCCTGACGCCACCTCTGAATTGAGCCAAACTGGTTCGAAAACTTTGATTCAACGAAATATAATTCCTATTGCGTCCTCCACTCTGCTGATTTAGTGTACTTTTAAGTACAACTACAATGTTAAAGTTGTTTACTATGAATGGGGCAGTTTTGCCAATTATAACGAAAAAAGGTTTTATCAAAGTAAATGTAAAACTTACCAGTTGTTTTACACATCAGACTGCATGATCTGTTGTAGCTATGGAGATTAAGGGAGTTGTGGAGCCAACCCTGCCTGCAGGCTTTCTAAATTTCAAGAATACTACCTTGCATCTCACAGAAAATGTGACAAAGCCGGATATTAAGTGATGAGTCCTGCTGGTGAATCTTTCATGGCAGTGCCCCCTTATTTTACACAAAATTCATTTTGCCAGCAATCAGCCAGTGCCCTATTTGTTTCGAATTCTTGGTGTGAGAGATGGAAACAATGGCGATGAAGACATACTCATCATTGAGATGGTGCCAATCTGATATGCCAGAGCAACAGTTGCAAAAATTCCCTATCTTAGTTTAGTTTAAGTTTAGCTTCGATAGTTTGTTTTAATGTAACGTTGTTTTTGAAAAGCGCTAGCCATTTCAGTTTGTCGCAAATGTCCAACTGATATGATTCTATGACCCTTCACATAAAATAGCAACACGCCTCCTGCCCGGAAATTTACACTTTTGATACGCTCATAGGACTAAAGATCTATTTTTATTTGTCAAATTCAATGTGGACTGACTTGTTGAATAATCTTTTCGGGCTTGTTTTGATTTCCAAGTAATATTCCTGCAAATTTCTTTTTAAACAAGTTATGGCAAGGGCATAATCTCAAACCGTGCGATTTTTTCGTTAGTTTCAACACCCTGTTACTTTTGATTTAGGCCGAATATCGGGAAAATGCAATTTGGAAGTGTGCATCAGAATTCATATTTAGGAAATTCGTTGTCATTGTTTGAAAATATTCGCAAACGGCAAATCCGTGGAACAAAAACAAAGCTGGGTTTTAGCCCTTTTTCGGAGGTTTGCTTGTTTACACCGAACCGCTATCTTTGAAAATAGCGTGATCTGATTGGTAAATCCCCAAATCAAAACAAACTCGAACAAAACGAAATATTGCCCTGTTGAGCAGATCAGCTTTTTCGCAGTTTGGTTATGGGTCTCAGGTTGAGCGGTCGCGGTGTGGCAGGATGTAGTCTCGCATTGGTGAGCGTATCTGGGACTCATACACGTATTTATTTTATAAGAAACTGCCCATAAGAAACTCAACTCACAGATTGCCAAAAATAAGAAACTCCAGTACTGGGAAAATGTAATTTAAGAAACTATTTATTTTCATAAAGGAAATCCTTTAAATATTTTTACTTTACTTTCACTTTTTTCCTGTATCATATTACTTGTAAGGTACTTTAGTAATGTCTAAACATTGGAAAGGCTTAAAACATTGTTTTGAAATGTTCACGAGGGCAGAGATAGTGTACATGAAGATTGTTATGGAACCTCTAAGAAACTCGTAAGAAACTCTGAGTACTCAAAATCTGATCATTTTAAGAAACTTTGAGTACTGGGCCAAATCTTTAGTTTCTTATAAACAAATACGTGTAGTAGTCAGTCTAATGTTAAATGAGGCCCTTTCTAAATTGTTGCCGTTGTTTTGAGTGTGCTTTCTCCTAATTCATATTTTGAGATCGTTACAGGACAGGTACTTTTCAATCCTTGTTGGCAATAATAACAACCAGTGCACCCAGTGCTATGAAAAATTTATTACCTCTGATTTAAATAGTAAAATAAGCTACCACCCTTTTTCATGTTTCTGCCAGAATGATTCGAGGCAATGGTAGCCATAACTTCAATCGAAATAAGCCAAAATTTTGAACATTATCCATTGCAAAGTTGTGCTAGAGTAGTACCAATAAATATACGGATTATAAGTACGCTTGTCCATCAAAACCACCAAATTTACATTCAAATTCAGTCTATAAATCATAAATTTCACGATATTCAAAGTTCAAAATTTCAGGGCTGTCATGCATTCTATTCAGCGATGAGACGATTCATAATAGACGATTACGCTAAAGATGGCGGCGAGGAACTTGTTACCAAGATGCATTGCGTTCGAATAACGAATCTTAAGCGATTCTATAGGAATTCGATTAAATAACGAAGTGCATCTTGGGAAAAAGTTCCTCGCCACCATCTTTAGCGTAATCGTCTATTCAAAAATTAATCAGAGCTCCGCTCTGTGTCGTCTACGTAAAATCAAATTCTAAGGTATCAGTAATCGCAATTCATCAGGTTCAAATCCATTAGCGTTCAATTACTCAATTATGATAAAGCTTGGCTCTTGATTTACAAATAGATTGAGAATTAATGCAACTTCGTAATCGTACATGCATGTTAGCAAATTTTAAAATCGAGTCTTTGCTCACAGTCAATCGGATCGAAGCTAACCTCCCAAAACTCATCAAACTCATAAGCAAAAATGACCGATAATTAACCGAGAATGCAGAGGCGCGACAAAGTCACACCGAGCGGACCTAGTTACAAATAAGAGCGAGGCGAGGGTTTTGATGCATACCATAGATACAAAAGTTCAATTCATATGTTTTCATTTTAGCAGCATCCGCAAGGTGAGCAAGAAAGCCCTGCTAGAAGTCCCACAGGGGCAGGGAATCAACGTGATGTAGCAATGAACCGAAAAGCTCAATATCAGTTTTGTGAAGACGTAGCTAAAGATATCGCTGAGATGCCTAAGAAAAAAGAGGAAATTACCAAGGAAGATATCTTTGTAGAAATCATCGCAATAACATATGGTAATGGTGAAAAAGATCCATTGGAAAATGTTGATTTCATCAATAAAGAAGGTACTGTGGTCAAATGGAATCCAAGGGGCAGGAAAGAAGGCTCAGTCAATTTTCTGAATTCATTCAAAGACCAATACATCAGAGTTTATTGTCGCAATGCAGATATAAAAGGGATAAAACAAGAAATTGGCAACCGGTTCTACGAATGGTGCAAAAGGAATAGCTACGATGTGCCACAAGACATGGAAAGAGGGCCAATAGAGCATGACGATACAGAAGAAGCAAAGCCAGCTGCCGCTAGAAGTATCAAATTTTGATTAAAATCCTGAGGGTGAAAAATAGCTGTTCTTAGAATCAAAACTAATGTATCTGATCCCTGATTTAAAGGAGCAGTTAGACTCAAAACGTGGGTAACACATTCTGCATGGCACAATCCCATTCGTATAGGCCCCCGGCGGGTGCAATTCTATATAAAAAGTGATACACAAGCTTCAGGGACGTAGGAAGCATCTCAAACTTGGAGGGGCACGACACTTCAAGGGCACTTATTTTATTAAGCTAAAGAGGCACTTCCTGAAAATAAAAAGGGCACTTCTTTGTTTATTCCAAAATCTTGGGGGCGCACGTGTGCCCAGTGCCCCCCCGGTTCCTACGTCTCTGACAAGCTTGTCTGTAAATTCACTGACTTAGGGCGAACAAATTTTCAAATCCTAGGACCTAGGATTTAGAAAAAGGGGGTTATTTTACAATTTGGTCAGTGGATTTTAAAAAGATACTTTGATTAAAACCAACTAATTTCAAGAAATAAGGTTGTTGTTGATGGTTTCCTTTTGTGAGTTACAATTGACTAGTCATTAGGTGTAATAAACTTGATGTTGAATGATTATCAAATTCATTAATTATTGTACACTTTTTCTATACAATGTTGAATACAAAACAGTTGGTGATGTAATTATCTTTGTTTTGGCCAGATCAAATTCCTCAATTGAAGTCTACTAAAATCTAGGCATAGCTTTCTCAATAATAGCAACTCACCAGTAGTTCTATGTATTCAGGTGTAGAAAAGGGGATAAAATCCAGCAGCTGTTGAAAAATATTGAAAGGCAAGTAGCAGCTAACATGCATATTCTTGATGGTGTGGGTTGTGTTTCCTTTCCATTATGTAAAGCCATTTTAGTACAGTGGGTGATACTTGCAGTAGTCATTTACTTGATCTAACAGATCAGGCCTAAAGTAACGACAAATCAGTCAACTTTTTGATCTGTAAAATGTTATATATGAAGAAGTGCTCCAATTGCTCTAATATGCAGTTCCATAAAACATTATTGTACAGCTGTATCAAAACTGATGTTATGATTTCCTTGGTGACAAAATGGATCATAAGTTTGCATTTCTGACTGGCGTCACTGCTGTTTTAGGTAGGAAAAGCGTTCTACCTTTTGCTTCCCTCTCCAGTCGTCAGTTTTGATCAGCTCTTCATTCAGTAGATATTCAGTTTTGTTTGATGGGAAACATCTTCTCAGAGTTGCATAGGTAGAGACATCGGCTAGAGTGCAGTTTAGCGGGCGGCATTCGAATGTTTTGTTGTTGTTGGCATACGGTAAGGGTTAGGGTTAGTTTCAGAAAAGCGTTTTCGGCGTAATTTAGCGTTAGTTAGGGTAAGTTAGGGTTAGAAAGGGTAAGTTAGGGTTAGGGTTAGAGTTAGAGTTAGGGTTAGGGTTAGGGTTAGGGTTAGGGTTAGAGTTAGGGTTAGGAATGGAATATGACATTTAGCGCCGCCCGCTAAACTGCACTCGTCCCGAGACATCTTCATACTAAAACATGCTACCACAGATAACTTAATGGTAGTGCAGTATTCACTTGAAAGTTGTTACGATACAAACAGACTCTGCTCTTTCTGCTTTTTGACACACAGCCATCTTTTCATGCAAGCAATCCGGAAGCAATAGCCCCTTATGCAATTAAACAAAATTGTGATTTATTACTTTTTGGTAGCAAAACCTACAACACAATAGCCAACAAAATGATTCTTCAATGTACTGTCAGGTACATCAAAAACACAAATCGATTTAGATAAGGAATCTAAAACTGTATATTTTTTACCTTTAGACAGGGGATGTGCTCCAGCGGTCTGGAAATTTGCCTAATGTTTGTCTTTGTGGCATGGGGCATAGGGCGGATTCTCGGATTGTTGTACTATTCCCCTGTCTATTTGCCCTGAATACGTTGTCCGTTGACTTCATTCATTTTCTGTTTGTATAGTTTAACTTTCCTTTGCTTGAAAATACAAATATTGTAAATAGGGTTGTGGTGTGAGAGGCAACACGATAACCTTGGTTTTTTTGCCTCTAACCTCAACAGTTTAAATTGAAATTGTAGTGTTTTGTTTAATGTATTTTAAATCTTATTTGTTATAGAAAAAAAAGAGGCTTGCTGAAAAAAAGCGGGAAAAAGGAAGAGGATGTATGTGTTTATCGCTGCTGCATTTCATTCGAAGTAGTTTTGAGAGCTAGATAAGCTGATGATGGTCCTTACGCAGTTAATTATGTTAATAAACAAAAATTACCGAGGGAAATCCAGAGGAAAGTGTCATTTTTTGCCGCTGCTACATGTTTCAGTGCAATTTGGTATAGTGCCAGTGGTAAGATGCTTAGGCCTATAAATTTGAAAGTTCGGTTTTTCGGTGGTCATCAGTCCAGATCAAGAGAGGGCAGCAGATTTGTTGACAATTTCCTTTGAAAATAAATTACATTTTTAATGCTTTAAAAAGGATGCAATGTACTCAATGCGTTTTACCATAGTTTTGCACAACATCAACAGCATCCTATATGAAAAGTAAATGGGATGTATGCAATACAGACAGACCTCGGTTGTTCCAAATCTCATTACTGTATAGTGAATGGTTTCCATAGTACAGGAAGTACATTAATCAAGGAATCTTTAGGCAGTATTGATTGCAGAAAACCAAAGATTTGGTGAAGTTTGTAGAGTTGATAACTGAAACCATACCATACCATATGGCTCAAACCATATTTGTGTTTCAGTGTAGGGATGTGTAATGGAGATATAAATAAGTTCAGCTCCATTTTGAAGAGTTGGTAATATTTTCAGTATTTCAGGGCTGAATATAGTGACATTTAAAGGAAACCGTCTGGAGGGCATGTCAGTGATTCTCCAAAATAGGAGTATAAATGTCTAAAACATTGCGATAAAATGTCAGTTAATAGGGTCTAACTGCTGAGACTTTTCTCAGTTTCAGTTTCAGTTTCATATATTTTAAATTCACTTCATACAATTTATAATTTACTATACTAACAGCTAACTAAACTACAAGGAAAATGAAATGTTATAGAAAATTAATACATTGGTACGGAAAATTAATACAATATACAAATACAGAGAAAAGAATAAATTGTATGGAGGGAATTACTTAAAGGAGGAGCTCTCCTCAATAGGTAAACTAATCGAGGAGAGAGCCCCCCCTGTCCTACGAAAATTTGAAATTATGATGGACACATTTGAGTTTCGTATGATAAAGTAGAAATTGTGCCAGAATCAAACATAGCTTTGAATTATTCATTGACCTTGTTCAGTAAGTAAATTTTCAGTTGCTTTTTGAAGGATATTGTTGATGGAGCATTACGGAGTTCAACGGGTAATGAATTCCAAAGTTTAGCACCAAGATATCGAATTGATTTTAGACCATATTGAAGACTGTTTATTCGAGATAAGTATAGATTTCCTTGACTGGCCTGTCTCGTTGAATATTAATGAACAGATGAATTGAATAGGAAGAAGTTATGAAGGCAACTAGGTGAAGTTTTATTAACAGAGTCAAAGACAAAGGTTAAAAGTCGGAGTTCAAATATCTCAGAAAGTTTGAGAAGTTTAAGATCTTTAAAGATTGGAAGAGAGGGTGACATGCGAGGCTGAAATGAGATAGCTCTGACTGCTTTTTTCTGTAGTTTAAAAATTGGATCAACATATGATGCATATGTTTGACCCCAAACAATAAGACCATATTGTAAGAAGGACAGAAACAAAGCATTGTACAAGCAAAGTAAAACATCTAATGGAAGTAAGTTTCTAATTTTGAAAAAGATTCCACAAGTTCTGGCTAATTTTTTAGAAAGTTCAATGAGAAGGTATTTCCAGCTTAGATGCTCATCTAAGAGGAGTCGTAAGAATTTGACAAACTTGACCCTTTTAATATGCTTTTTCCCTATTTTTATCGTAGAATCAGAAGGAACATTTTTTAGAAGGAGAATGAAAGATACTATAGTTTGTCTTATCAATGTTTAATGATAATTTATTAGCATCAAGCCATTTCTTTATTGATCTAAGTTCTTTGTTAACGATTTTAATTAAGTTAGATAAATCATTTGATTCACAGTAGATGTTTGTATCATCAGCAAAGAGATAGAAATTAAGTTTCTTAGAAGCATTTGGTAGATCATTGATGTAGATAAGGAAAAGTGATGGGCCTAGTACAGAACCTTGTGGTACACCACAAGTAACTGAAAGTTAGTTAGAATTATCTCCATTGACAGAGACATATTGCTTTCTATGAGACAGATAAGATTTAAACCACTCAAGGGCACAGTGAAAAGGGTATATTATGGAAAGCTTCAGACAAGCTTGTGTATCACCTTTTATATAGAAGTTCACCCGCCGGGTATAGGCCCAAATACCAAAACATTCTTACATTACCTCTCTTTTTGTTGTAGTCTCGACAAAATTGATTGAGCAATATATCCAGTGGTGTTCGAGAAAGTTCTATTCAAGTTTAGAATTCACCGATCATCATAAATCTGATTGAAAACCGTGTTCTTCGGTTTCTTGCCCACTTCGACTTGTAGATTATCTCCTCGCATCTTCAAAGTTGCTCCGGCAAGATCGGTATCTTTACGACTTTCAGGAATTTGTGATCAACAAAATAACTTATGCATGAAGTTGACATAGACAAACATCATACTTCAATTCAATTCACGAGATTGTCAACAGCTACTTCGATTCAAACAGATGAAAATGTTCAATAACCCTATTCAAAATATCCATTGACGAGTCGATACTTAGCCTTAGTATTTTCCATAGAAATACGGTCAAAATGTGAGCAGCGTCACTTCCAACGGCCCCTTTAAATTGCACATTGGTTGCCACTGCACAGATAAAAATAGCATCCTTACCAAAATTCGTTCGTGCTGGCGGCAATAACGAGGTAGTCCTAACACGTGTAAATATGGCAAGTGTACCACAAACATGAAACACGGGCTCAGTTTGGATAATTGCTCCTAACATTTTTTATATCATAATTAAATGTTACAGTATAAGTTACATCCTACCATAGTTTCTAATTACTATACCACTGTACAATACTACAGGGATGATAACATAGGGAGCAAAATACAATGGCTACCCCCATGGAAATTAACATAACGACATAGAAATAAATATGTTAGAAATTGAATAAACAACTGCAAACTGCTACACATACAATTAAATACTGATAGATACTGGAACCTGTCTCAAATTGGATGACAGGCCAACATAGACCCATGATGATGAATAACAGGAACCCTGGATGAGATAACAACAACGAAAACAATTGCTACCAAAACTGATCCCCTCCAGAGAAGTGCCGTCGCGATAGGGGCGTGTAGGGAGTGTGACACGGCCCTGGAAAATGGCTGTCGGCAAATCAAGCTGGAGCCAGCGTTTGTCAGCAAATTTCCTCCCAAAGGTGGGAAACTCCGATTCAACTATTCTATTCTTCATAACACAGATACTACGAGAATCTTAGACTGTAAACTAAGGTAATAGTTACATGTAATTGATAGTGGTTGTCTAACCATTGCAGATGAGGACATTTGTTGCTCGCTTCGCTCACACTGCCGTACCTAAATTGTTTGTCGAAGATATGACTCCTTTCTATCAACAAATCTATGCAGAATTCCATGGAATCAGCATTAAACTCAAGAAGCGACCTATAAATCTCTCAACTTTTTCAGTGAAAATATGAAGTTACACTGAACTGTATTTTCAATTGTTTCAGTTTGTTTTTCATTGCCACTCGGTTTTTTTTTCTCAATCTTTCTTACTTCAAGTATAACAGCTAAAGATTCTCTGTCTCCATTATCATCACAGTTAAAGTTTCACCGATTCTTTTTATGCAGAAAGTGTTACGTCTTTGATTACTGACGATGTTACAGTAATGGAGCAATATTCGGGCAACAAAGTAATCTTGGCAAGTCAACCAGATATGAAAGAATTGTCAATCGATTAGTCCACAGAGAAGGGGAGCAAAATCTTTAAATTTGCCATAAAGTCTCGAAATCTTGCGATAAAATGGAGATGGATGACCCAATATTCATGCTAGGTTAACCAGTAGAAATTGGCGAATTGGCAGGAAGTTGGATAGTTAGTTGCTTTACCAGAAAACGATAGAAATACGTGCGACCATGTGCACGAGTCTCACTTTACTTCTTTATCTAGTTAACATGACTCCAAATACTGATATTTTCCGGAGAAAGAAGATTAACCAATAGATTAACCAACGGCATTTTTGATAATACATTTCGAAAGGTGACCGTCATATCTTTGAGTTTGAATTCCAAACGACCACGTCCAATAACCACGCCCCTTGTCAGCAAATTTAAGGTTTACACTCCCCTCCCCCTCCTCGTGTAGTAAGAATGCTCATCTGTACACTCATCACGTGCACACCTTGAATCACGTGCACCAAATATCACGTGCACTTAGTGTCACATGTATTGTCACGTGTAGCTCCTTATATAGCTAAAGATTAACACATTTATTTCTTTAAGTATCTTGTAAACTCATAATTTATTGAGAGTAGCACCCTCATTAAAACCAACAACACGTCTGCTCTCCGTTCTGCAACTTAACATCGGAACGTATCTCAAGTCGCTACCTATTATAGTTGGTGAAGGACCCGGCTCGCTGAAAAGCAAAGCATCGATCCTTGGACAAATCACAAATACTTTTCGCACGTTGTCGCAACCAAACACAACTTTTTAATGCAGAATTCCGCAATATCACGGTAAAGAATGTCATGCCACACCTTCAATGAAGAAGACATCTTTCTTCCCTATCATCTGGTGTAATTTTGGTTGTTGGTAATCCCCAGTATGAAAACCTTCCTAATCATCATTCGTCGTACCCTGCTGACGTAAGGTTCCTGGATATCCTTAGCAGACAAAAACCTCGCATATTCGTCGTACCCTGCTGACATAAGGTTCCTGGCTATCCTTTGCAGACTAAAACCTTGTAAATTCTGCTGGTTCAAGGTTCAAGGTTACCCTTTGCAGAAGAAAACCTCAATCTCGATCGAAAAATTGAAGACCCGACACCGACACCGAAGGTAGCCTTGTGCATAAGTTAAACCTACTATGCCTGCCAAAAGTCTTGGAACACCTTTGCTATTTTTGCATTTTTTTGCGATTTCCCCCTCTCCCCCTCAGAAAATGTTGTTCTGTGATGACAAAATGGAGATGGCAGGACGATTCGCGACTCTGATGGAATGCTAGGACAATAACCTTACAAATCAACATTGTTTTGGGGGTGAGGGGGTGTTTAAGCCTAATCGCTATGGTTAGAACTGCGGATTGTCAAGAAATGGCTTAGTGTTCCAAGGACTTTTGGCAGGCATTGTACATACATTATGCCTTTCGACGACCTAAGAACTTCTTCAAGTAGCTGAACAACATAAAAAAACATGGTTTTTTTTCTTCTTAAAAATAGGCTCTTTGTAATTGACCTGCAATGAAACAATACAGACTGTAAACCCGCAAACAATGTCAGGATAATAATACTAATAATAATAGACTAATAATAATAATAATTATTATCATTATTATTATTATTATTATTATTATTATTATCAATATTAATAAATTCTGATATGATTTGACGAACGAGAGCAAAACTAAGATATCTCAGAGTCAAATGTTTGTCCAGTATACTTATAAAAACTAAAATTCATTTTGTCCGTGCATTCCTTTACATCTGTTCTGCCATATTATGTTTCCACATATCATGTTCGACACACTGCACCATTTTATCGTAGACTTCACCTCCTCACTAGAAAGTCCTAATCTCCTTAAATTCTTCCTTACATCTTCATGCACAGTTCCAAGCGATCCAAAGCACAATATTCTTATATTTGTTTTAATCCCATTTTGATCCAATATGTTTTTCAGCTGTTGGTATTTCGTTTCTTTACTCCTGTATGATTCTGACATGTACAAATCGAAGCATACAGTTACTTCTATGATCTCACATTCTTTTTTGTTTGACTTTATCTCTAATAAATCAGGTTTCCGGTTATTCATTTGCTGCAGTTCAGTTCGTAAATCTGGAAATGCTGTTTCTGCCATCCTATTTACAAAGAAAGCTGATGTTTGATTGTATCGACGCATCTTTTGATAAACAGCATCTACTATCCTATCATGTCGCTTTGAGTAGAGATCTTTGAACTTTTTGCAGGAGTTCATCAAATGAGCTACTGATTCCGTATGATGGCTACAGAAAAAGCATTTTTTCTCGTGATCTTTGTTCCAAAAATGTATCAGTTGATTGCAAGGTATTTGATTCATCCTTGCTCGTAGCACAAATTTCACCAGGCTGTCTGAATGTTTCCACCCGTAGTAAATTTGATGTGATATTTTCCGATCATTATTATTATTATTATCATTATTATTATTATTATTATTATTATTATTATTATTAATATTAATAATAATAATAATAATAATAATAACAATAATAATAATAATAATAATAATAATAATAAACTAAAGCATCTTCAATGATAACAGAAAATAAAATATAAAAAACACAACTGTTATTTGACCAAACGTTTCGATATACAATCTTCTTCAACGTGAGCTAGGACAGCCAAGTATTTATAGTAAATAATATATTTACATCACAATACATGCACACTAGAATAAGATATAATTTACAATTGTAACAGACAAGATGATAATAAATAAGATACTGGAATATCGTCACCACAATGAGGAGGGTTGCAAAAATATCTCAATGAAAAAATAATGATAATAACAACAACGACAAAAATAATTACATATGCTAAACAGTACACGGTAAAAAGAGCTGGAAATTACAAAAAATGTAAGAACTGGAAAAATGTTGTATGGGTGATGCTGCAAAAGCCCATATAATAATTGCCTGCTCCTTCCAAGACAAAGAGACTACAAATGACAGATGATAAAGAAGCGGCAAAGAATACAATTGGCAACTGTGTAAATCAAGCGTAGTTAATTCACTAAATAGGTCAAGAATCTGCCAATACAATTTAATTTGTTGCTGTATCAGGTTAGCCATAGCGATGTATCAACCTTATGGTGTAAAATCTGTCCAACATGAAATAAGCCGATGTCAAATTTACCATATGATCGCGGGAAACTTTTGTATTGTATGCACTTTGTGCGCTTCTTTATTTCAGTGCTAATTAGCAGAGATAAAAATGCTAATTAATCACATCAACAAGTGTTACTGACTTAAAGGGGACCTGCAACGTTGAAACAACTTGTGCTTAATCGAAAGCTCTAAGTGTCATAAAGATGAAAATAAGAATATTTTTCGAAAATGAATATCCGTTTCTCTGTAATTAATGCTTAAACCTCCTCATTTGTCCCGCGCGTCTGACTTCCTTGTTGCAGCCTCGCTTTCGAAACCCACGCATTCTGACGTCAGAGGTGAATAAACAAATTTTCGGGTCTCAATGATTTCTAAAGCTTTTATTGCGGGTCCATTGACACGATGAAAGGGGAGATGGCTGGTTGCGCTACTCACAATTACTTTACAAAAGCTGCAACAGACTAATCGCTAAAATCAAGAAAGTCAATCGAAAAAGAAAACTGCATTCCAACATTTTCCCACAGATGAATCCATTCGGGAAAATCGGATCCATAATCTGTTTGCAAAACGTCGCGCTGCTTGTTGACAAAGTTGCTTTTGCCAAGAGCAATATTTTTCCGAATGCTAGGAGCAAATAAACGTCCTGAGAAAGAAAGAAGTAGACTAAAGGTCAGATAAGCTTTATTCAAAGCGAACCCCTTGAAACCATGAAGCCATAATATAAGACCTGTTTTGGAAGCCCCTGATGGCTGAAACCTCAAAAGGATTTAGGTGCATATGAAAAATGACAGCAAAAACAGGGCGCATACATATCATTTTTGAATTGTTCTCAGAGATATTTGGAAGGGAGCAAAACTTCTACCGCCTTAGATTGGGGCCTCGAATAAATTTTAGATGTTCTTTTTTATTTCATGTCATCAATAATGATAAACTATGGCACTGAATCTTGTTCTATATCTCACGAATCTGGAAAGGATATGATGTGACGTTTTGAATGAGATTTTTGTTCGATATGCAAGGGATAATTTAGAATTAACGTCCCAAAAAAGTCTCAATTTGATGATTTTTCACTCCATGGTTATAAAAGATCTCTATAAAAATTTGTACTAGCCCCAAAAATGAGCAGTTGACTACTGCCGAGGCAACTATCAGTCAAGGAGAGATTTTGTCTACCCCATTACAGAACCCAGCCATTGAGGTTGAACAAGGAATGTGCTGAAAAAAGACAAGCCATATAATTTAAACAGTAATTTCATGGTGTATGCTTCTGTTCAGATTATCATGAGAATTAAACACAGTTAAGGTTGTGTCCAGCTTGATGAAGACGACCATACAGAGAAAACTGCAACTTGCATCAAATGTTAGCTCTAGCGATGATATCCAATCGTAACAAACAGCAATTCCAAAACGTCTGTCTTTTCTGAAACAAGAGATTGAAAAAAGCATAAAAATATCATGAATATTACAAGAAAATAAAGGCTCAATAACATTTTCCCCCGGGGGGGGGTACTTGACTAGGGAAGTGACGGGGGTGTGCGGAAAACCTCTCCACACCCTGTACCCTGTCGCATAAAAAATAGGCCAAAAGTATACCCTGTCGCATAAAAATTTTGCCTCTCAAATACAGTGTAGAACGCAATTTTTGCTTGTGATACCCTGTCGCATAAAAATTTTGCCTCTCAAATACAGTGTAGAACACAATTTTTGCTTGTGATGCCCTGTCGCATAAACATTTTGCCTCTCAAATACAGTGTAGAACGCAATTTTTGCTTGTGATACCCTGTCGCATAATTTTTTTACCTATTATAATACCCTGTCGCATAAACTTCGTTAGAAAAGGACACCCTGTCGCATAATTTTTACCGCAAAAGGACACCCTGTTGAGCGGCACATCCCGTCAGGTCAAGTATGGGAGTGCCCCCCCCCCGGGCATTTTCCCCACGATTTTCTTGGATTTTGCTTTTAGAAGTTTCTTAGCACTTCTCAAACATGGTACCAGGGTTTCTTTAAGGTTTTGCCATCCTAGTACTAGTTTCTTGTAAGCCAGTTTCTTTTATAAAATATGTGTACTCACAAAAGTCAACTCCTAAGGAGGAAGAAAGACTCAGAATTGAATACAAGAGTGGATATTGAAATGTCAAGCCTATAGTCAAAAGCAAGCATGATGACGAAAAGGCAATCATAAATATGCTGCATCAATGCCCAAAGGGCTTCCCCTAATATCGCCTCAAGTATTTGGTAAGGATTCTGCGTTACACAATGAATGCAAGCTGCATATACTTGAAACCAATGTATTCATGTGACTGAAAGAAAAGCACTGCGAATTTTTTGAACAAAGATAAATTTAACGAATAAAGTGCCATCCTTGTAAACCAACAACTTTCGATCGAAGTTCGTGATGGCTTGCTTGGCCGACCTAAAGTCCAAAATACGCCAATATAAATAACCGGTTTCGTTTTATACTTGCACAAGAAACAAGATGTTAAGCCGTTTAAAAGTACCTCCCAGTCAGTGTTTCCAATCCTTTCAGGATTCACGTCGTCATTTTCACTTTCATTTTTTATTCTGATCAGTCACTTCCTTGTTCTTGTTTGACTGCAATGGTTGGGCCTCCCTTCGTCTCTTTGCGTTAGTTGATCCTTACTGCAAATCGGCTTCTGATTACGGCAAGGTCCGAGCAGAGTCTTCACGAATAGACACACACGGATATAGCTTTCTCAAACGTATATCGAATAATCTGACGCACCACGAGGTCTTTCTCAAGCACCACGTGTACTCAATGAACTCAAGTTACTGAAGTTAAATCAACAATGTTACGATGCACTATTTATGCTACGAGTTTGCCTGGAGGTAATACTCATTAACATTAATCATAATCCTTTGTGTTGGTTGCGGCGGATACCTAAATGTGGGTAGGGCGTCTAACGTGTGAGTCCTAGGGTTGAGTCACAATGATAGGTATGAGAATTACTACCTGAACTACAAGTGGCATAAGCTCTAAAAGCAATTTGGTTTCCTAGTAGAACCATTAAGTCTTACTCACAAAGCGCGCGCAAAGTCTAGTGACGCAAAGCTAGTAACAAACAAGTATTACTAATATGGGAAAGTGCAAATGAATGGAACCAAAGGAAAAATACGCAAACGAGGCGGACTAAGCGAGGCTGCAAAAGTAGCGGTATTACATCCCTCCCGGGGTAGGGGAAAAGAATCACCCTCGATTCTGGTGGGCAAGGTACGGAACCATAGTACGAGCTAACGAGTTTTCTTAGCAAGTAAAGAAGATTCAAATTCTTTTAATAGCTCACCACAATGAAGGTTTGACAGTGGTTCCCAAGATGGTTCGATGTCCTTGTCGTCCCATTCCACAAGATATAATGTGTCACGGCGTCCAGAACAGTTTTTGACTACTTTCTTGTCTAGGATTGACTTGACTACAAGTTCAACTTCGTCGTAATCGCTCTCGTCATCATTGGTGTCTGGTTCACTTCCATGTCCGTTCGATACGTTGTCCGGCTGATGTGATTTAGGTCGAATATCTGTAGAATCAAAAGGCTTTAATCGATTAACGTGAACATTTTGAATATAATTTCTTTCATCATTAGCATCAAGAAGATAATTTACTGGGGACTTCTTGGCTAAAATACGATATGGACCATGCCAATTATGTGTTAGTTTCGATGAAAGACCTTTCCTCTTGTTTGGTAACCATACTTGTTGTCCTACGTCGTAAGATGTTTCCTTGGCAGTTTTGTCATATTGTTCCTTTTGTCTCTGTTGAGCAAGTTCTATGTTGTCATGTGTTAACTTACGAGCTTCTAAGAATCTGTCTGCTGTTACACCTCGATAATCGTTAGTGTCCCTAAATGTCTCCTGTGCTTTTAAGAGGGAAACGTCAATAGGAAGACGTGGATCTCGTCCGTACACAATGTAAAAAGGTGTTTCATTAGTACTAGATTGTACAGCAGTTCTGTGAGCAAACAAAGCATAAGGAATAAAACTGTCCCAGTCTTGTTGATGTTCGGACACGTACATAGAAATAATTGTCGTTAGAGTGTGGTTAAATCTTTCAACAAGTCCGTCACATTCAGGATGGTAACTGGTTGTGTTTACTTTCGATGTATTTACCATTTGACAAATACCTTTGACTACTTTGGACAAAAAGTTCTTACCACGGTCTGATAGCAACTTTCGAGGAGCTGAATGGCGACATAAAATCTCCTCTACGAATAACTTTGCGGTAGTAGGTGCATCAGCATTTTTAACTGCAAATGCTTCTGGCCATTTGGTAAAATAATCAGTAAAGACTACGACATACTTATTACCTCGATCTGATGTGGGAAATGGGCCTAAAACATCTACAGCTACACGGTCAAAAGGACCTTCAACTGGGATTGGCTGTAGGGGTGCTTTACCTAAATTTCGTGGCGTTTTCTTGGTAGCACAATCAACGCATGAGGCACACCATTTCTCTATTTCCGAATACATACCTGTCCAAAAATAACGTTCTTTGATCTTAAGATAAGTACGTTGAAAAGCTAAATGACCTGATGTAATTTCTTCATGCAAAGAAAGCATAACTTCGTCCTTAAGAGATCTGGGAATAACTAATTGTTTTCTGACCACATTCCTAGACCTGGCACGTCCTTTGTCTAAATGATACAAAATGCCTTCTTCGAGTAAATAATCATTGTTTGTAGCCATTAGCTCTTTCAATAGTGGCATACTTTCTTTCATGTTGTTTTTAGCTACGGCTAGCAAAGGCTATTGTCTTCTCAGTTCCGTTGATGTGTTGTGCAAGTATTGCTCCAATACCAGTATTACTTGCATCTGTGTACAACGAGAATCTCTCCTGAAAATCTGGATACGACAGAATGGGTGCTTTAAGCAAAGAGTCTCTTAAACATTCGAAGGCTTCTTGACATTCATCATTCCATACAAATTTAACCCCTTTCTTAAGAAGATTGTTAAGAGGGCTAGCTATGGATGCAAAACCTTTTACAAATCGCCTGTAATAAGACATGAGTGCTACAAAGCTACGAACTTCATTGCAAGTTTTCGGCACTGGGTAATTCTTGATGGTTTCTACCTTCTCAGGGTTTGGTTTTATGCCATCCTTTCCGACTACGTGGCCTAAATACATAACCTCCGGTTTGCAAAAATGACATTTCTTTGGTTTAAGTTTAAGACCTTCAGCTCTGAATCTATCCATGACAGAACGCAGATTTTGTAGATGTTTCTCGAATGACTTAGAGTATACAATGACGTCATCTAAATAGACCATGCAAATTTGCCATTGTAAACCACTCAAAACCAACTGCATCATTTTTTGAAAGGTGTAACTGGCGTTGACAAGACCCATAGGCATGACACGAAATTCAAAGTTTCCTTTTCTAGTACAAAATGCGGTTTTCTCCATATCTTCTGGTGTCATAGGAATTTGCCAGTAACCTGACGCAAGGTCAAGTGTCGTGAAATAACAAGCATCACCTAAAGAATCTAATACGTCATCTACTCTTGGCATGGGGAAAATTTGCTTCTTTGTCATTGAGTTCAATCTTCGGAAATCGACACAAAATCTGGGCGAGCCATCTTTTTTTGTTACAATTACTAACGGCTGAGACCAAGGGCTAATGGACTCCCTTATGATACCCTTATCGAGCATGCGGTCTATGTGCTCGT
Source organism: Aurelia coerulea (assembly GCA_039566865.1). NCBI lineage: Eukaryota > Metazoa > Cnidaria > Scyphozoa > Semaeostomeae > Ulmaridae > Aurelia > Aurelia coerulea. The sequence continues at coordinate 9,754,297 of CM076952.1, read as the reverse complement.
CTACCATACCCAGCTGACTTTGAGAAATTTCAAGGGCCTATGGTAAAAAGGGGGATTATCACCCGTGTCTATGTTATGCTTAACCCTATTCGTACTGGGGGGGGGCGTTTTTCGCCCCCCCCTACCAGTTTTTGCTTCATTACGCTAAAACGACAAGAGATATAACCACCAGTTTTGGTGACTTTTACTCAAATTTCATAGGCAATTAAATTCTTAACATTTCATTGTTCTACCTTTGATCATGTGACCACAGTAATACCATATTTGGAGAGTAATCAACAAAAAAAGCTTAAAATGTCCGTAGTTTTCGTGTCGTTTGCTTGATCGATCTCAAATATGCACCATTCGATTGCATTTGATGAGTACTTTCATTTGATATATAATTTTTTCTTATTTGCTGATGTCAGCAAAATTTAATATCTATGACGTCATTCACATTTATGACGTCATTTACCTAATAAATAAGTGTCAAATATAAATTTTTTTAGTCTAATTTGCTTCATCTTATTAATTTGATTCATTTTGAGTCTATAATTACCAGATAAAAGGGCAGGAGTGGCAAAAATCTGCGATGAAAGTAAATGCATGCAACAAAAGGCTAATTTAAGGCTAATTGTGCTAAAAATAGAAACTAAAAAAGTTTGCAAAGTATGTATTTTTGAACTATGACATGTTTCCTACTATTTGCAACAAATTTGGAGAAAATCGGTTGAGTGGTTGATTAAGGTAACTCTGCTTTCCGCTCTAGTGCACAGCGAGATGCCATTTCGCAAAACTACTCTCCTCAGAAAACAGTTAATTTCTCCAATATTATTCGGTCTATCGAAAAGCGGTAAAAAGGATGTTGTTCTGTATAATCTGGGCAATCGAAAGATGTATAAATCGCAATGTTTCCGTCAACCCTGGCTTCGCAAATCCTTGCTCAAATCTTTTTGCTGATTTCAGAAATGTGGATATACCTCCAAAACTACTCGAAAAAGTTTCGATTTTTTTTCGCTCCATCATTAGCTAAGTAGTTGATCTACAACTTTGCCAAGTCTGATTGAAAAAGCTAGGCTAGATTTCCTGCAATCGAATTTTACATTTCTGTTTACTTTTCGACATCGAAGGGGAAAAGCGTTGGTCAACAGTTTAGCCCATGCAGAACGATTTGAACGCCCGTAGAATGTTTTTGCAAAAAAATTAGTTCTTGATCTAAGATCTATGCTCATTGTGGACTCTAAAAGAAATTGATAATCTGTGAATGCTTACGAAAGTCTCGAAAGACACCCAAAGCATGGTTTCGTGAAGCTGCTGGTAAAAATTAGTAATTTTTAATCAATAAAAGCAAATTATACTTTTACAAGCACACTAAGGATGTCTTTTGAGACCTGCGTATGGTATTCCCAAAAAATGACGTTCTTTTGTTTGCCACTGGAAAAACTTCTGAAAGTTATTTCAAGCCTGAGCTTTTGCAAGCGTGCTTCATAGCATGGTAATCTGTTGACCAAGGTTTCTCCACTTTGCTGTCGAAAAGTAAACAGAAATACGAAATTCGATTGCAGGAAATCTAGCCTAGCTTTTTCAATCAGACTTTGCAAAGTTGTAGATCAACAACCTAGCTAAAGATGGAACGAAAAAAAATCGAACATTTTTCGAGTAGTTTTGGAGATAAATCCACTTTTCTGAAATTAGCAAAAAGATTTGAACTAGGATTTGCGAAACCAGGGTTGACGGAAACATTGCGATTTATACATCTTTCGATTGCCCAGATTATACAGAACAACATCCTTTCTACCGCTTTTCGATAGGCCGAATAATATTGGAGAAATTAACTGTTTTCTGAGGAGAGTGGTTTTGCGAAATGGCATTTCGCTGTGCACTAGAGCGGAAAGCAGAGTTACCTTAAATAGAATTTTTCTGGTTAAGAAGGTATAAATTTGCCAATTTTCGTCAGTTTTTCGGTTGCCTAGCAACGAATCACGTGACTTATTAATTGTCATTGTTATATTTGAATAGCCAATTGTCTAAAGAACAATAGGGGTAAGTCTTATTGCTATATCTTTTGTAGTTTTGGAGAAAAAGAGGGGGGGGGCGAAAAACGCCCCCCCCCCCCAGTACAAAATTCCTAAAAAATCGCCCAGTACAGATAGGGTTAAAACGATGAGCTCGACCAAATTCCTTGTCAGATTTCACAAAGACGTCACTGTACTCATTCAGTAACCTCAACAATTCATGCTTTTCCTGTGCTGAAATAGAACAGTTCGTTAAATCAACGTCATCAATCCAAGAATTACAATTTGAAGTAGATTGAGAATTCAACTCACCATTGTTGTCGTCGATCTGTGCCTCCTCCAGAGTTTCTGCCATTCCTACGCATGTTCCTTCAAAAATCTTCACTGGAAAATCGTTAGCATTGAAAACCTTAACTGGAATATGATTATCGTTAACATAAGCAACAGATCTAGCAGGATATAGCAAAGAGTTATTACTCGATATCTCGTACTTAGGCTCGACCAAGACTGTTCCCTGTAACCCAGAAATATGACCCGTAAGGAGCGCTTCACTACGAGCGGGGATCTCTAAAGATTCTACAACGCATACTTGGACTTGGCTAGGCCGTTTAACTACGCTGATGGGTATCTTATGCTGGCCTAAGGTCGCTTGCAAATTACCTCAGTCTATGCTCGCACCAGTCTTAATAAGAAAATCTGTACCTAACAAGAACGAGTAATGAAAATTGCGAGCAACATAGCAATCTACGTACCATTTACTTTCTCCAACATCTAATTCTACACAAGTCGTACCTAAGATATTTAAACTCTCTCCTGTGGCGGTTTTAGCAAATACAGAATTATTACTAAGTTCTAACGGTGTTCTGGCATATTTGTTTACTAGATTATACAAATCTAAACTCATGATAGTAATACCTGCACCAGAATCAATTACAATTTCTGTTTCAAAATTTTCGACTAATCCGGTAAATGTTACACATTGTAAAGGTTTAATAAAGACATTATCCAATAAAGTTTGGGGATTTAAAATGTTACTGTTTGCTGCATCACACCCCAGTGATGATGTTCCGTGAGCAGCAATTTCTAGTTTTTTGAATTTTGTCCTGCACTTTTCTTCTCTTGTCACATGGATTCATAATGTCCAACCTTTACAATAGTTGCAAATGGGGCGGCCATCACTTGTACGGAGATTTCGATCGTCATAATTGTATCTCCTTCCATTCCCAACATTACGGTTGCCTGTTCTTTTGCTAGAGTTCGCTTCTGCTACTGTTAGGGCAAGTTTTTCAATGGCACCCTCTAAACGATCAAGGCGTTCATTCATTCGTTGTTCCCAAGAAATGGCGGCAACAGGGCTGGCGGCAACGGCATTTGAATGGGTGGAAATAGCTGATTTTGGCCTAACCCATGGAGCAGATCCATTCGTAACCTGTTCGTTGATCTCCTCCCTTTTGGCAACGTCGACAGCTTTATTAAACGTTTTCGGGTCGCTGATCAAAATGATTCTTTTCAAATCCGGCCTAAGGCCGTTTACGAAATTTTCCCTCATCAAGGTGTCTTGGTGTTCTAAGGGCATTTCAGCATAGGCTCTGCGGACAAGTTGTTGGATGAACCTCCCGAAATCGGCGGCTGACTCCGTGTTCCCTTGCTTTCGGGCATAGAGATCGGCATAATAAAATCTTCGGGCTTCTTTTGGCATGAAATGTTCAGTTAAAACCTCTTTTAACTCATCTAAATTGTTTTTACTCCCATCGGGCAGTTCATCGAAAATTTCTGCCGCTCTATCCCTCAAAAATGCAGGCAAAATATCGACCTGACGTTTCTCGGTCCAACTATTGGCTTTGGCAACACGTTCGAAACTTTTTAACCATTTTTCGATGTCTTCACCTGGTTCTCCGAAAAATTTACTTGGCTGAACGACAGTTTTTTGGCTGGTCGTCTTGAGCGGTGATACTCGTACTGGTGGTAAAAGTTGTTGTGGTAGGCAATTCTAAGTGGTATGTCCTAGCTCGTGTTCCTCTTCTTTTACTCATTTTGCAAAAATTGGTCGAAACGTTCAAAGAAAGTTCTGGTATAAACAAGTTCAAAGTTGTATGTACAAAATATAGGCAGCTGCAAAAATATATATACAGTGATCACTTACGTCCCTTTATGACGGCGTACGGCAATCTCTCGGCTTCACTTCGGTTTTCTTTTCTTAGAGCTTCTATCTGGAGCAAATTTGAAAATGATAATGATGATAATAATATGTAATTACAATAATAAAGAAAATGATAATAAATAATAATAATAATAAAGAACATTAATGATTTAAATGATAATAATAACAATGATAAAACTCTGGATAGACAACTAGATCAGCTTGAAACAAACATTTACCATCAACAAAATGCAAACCAATGTATTACTAACACTAAACACTGCTAGAATACCAAGAAAAATTTCTAAAAAAATCCAAGGAGACTTGTTGTCACTGAATGCTCAAGACATTGAATTCATCAACGGAAGAGCGTTGTATTTTCATAGTGATAACAATGAGGTTAATCAATAATGTTCAAAATAAATAATAATGATAATAATAATAATAATAATGAAAATTGTAAAGAAAGCAACAGTATATCATATGGGAAGGATAATGATAATAAACCATAAAAAGCAGTAATGATATAAAACAAACAAAGTTTCCATAATACTTAATCAAATGTTAAAGATAAACAAGTAAAGTTTAAGAGATCCCTTTCTCTCAACTGGATATACTGGATAACTACCAAAATCTGGAAATCAAAATGAAACCCCTTCACAGAATCCCTGACATCAATGCATAACTCATGCGTCATAAACAAAGTTCATGGCTAGCTGACTGGAGGGAATAGGGGGAGGGGGATGGGTTCCTGGTCATAGGTTTCAATTCAAGAATAAGAATGTCATCATCCCATGGTTCAAAAACTGTTTCTTATGCAAGAAACTAACTGAAATTCTTCAGAGTGAAGAGAAAAAATATAGTGAGAGAAAAATCATATAAAGCTTAAACAAATAGACCTTTTAGCTATTCTACAAAAGAGCCTGGATCGAGTGTTATTTTTATACACGAGGCTCGATAGAATGGTGTTAAGAGTTTCTATCACTATTGTGCAAATTCGAAAATTCTACATTGTAGAATTTTCGAATATGCACAATATTGATAGAAGCGCTAACGCCACTCTATCGAACCTCGTGTATAAAAATAACGCTCGATCCAGGCTCTTTTGTAGAATAGCTAAAAGGTCTATTGCTAACATAGAGAGCTTACAAAGAGTATCAGTCAAAGGAAGGGTTAAAATAGCTCACTGCAAGTACTGTAACGTTTACAACCAGGTTTACATAGGCAGCACATAAAGATCTTATGGAGCTTATATGCCATGGCTGTCCATTTCAACTTATATTTGATCTAAAATCCACATGTCATCTTCAATGGTGGGTTCCTTTTCAGTTTTCAATGTGCCAAATTATCAACAGAAACAACATTGTTACCGCTAAGTATTCTGGTATGAAAGCAAACTATGGATTATCTACTACTGATCTTCAGTCATCTCGGACCACGTTTAGGTTCCTGGGTAGTCCAGCAAAACGAAGATCTCCTTCAAAATGATCCCATATAGATTTACTAGAAGCTATACTGTATAGCATTGGTCATAGTTCAGTTTCTACTGATACAATGATACCACGGTCCTGCAATTGTTCTTACAAATAAATTATCAAATAAGAGCTATCAAGACATCACTAGGAAGGATGAAAAGAGAAAAAGCAAACAAGTCATTAGAAAAACAGAAAGGTGTTGGAGAGCAACAAGTAGACTACCCGGGACCCATCATGACACCGAGTGTAAAGGTCTTTAGCTTGACCCCCGGATAGGAAGAATGAAAAAGATCTTTTGAGAGTACCAGCAACTGAGAAAGGAATTCATCAAGTTAGACAGAAAAAAACACAGGCTATCCAATGTATGAGAAATGTCTCAGAAGATAATTGCTTTTGTTAGGTCTAATTTTATGAATTAGCATAGGAAAGGATAAGCATAGCAACCAAACGTTTCGGTAAAATGCTGTTGAACAAGCTGTTATTGGTAAAATGTACAAATTCAAAACCTGCAGCAATTCAGCTCGGACAGGCCATTCTAGGTAAAATGTAAAAATTCAAAACCGGCAGCAATTCAGCTCGAACAGGCCATTCTAGGTAAAATGTAAAAATCCAAAACCTGTAGCAATTCAGCTCGAATAGGCCATTCTAGGTAAAACGTAGAAATTCAAAACCTGCAGCAATTCAGCTCGGAGAGGCCATTCTAGGTAAAATGTAAAAATTCAAAGCCTGCAGCAATTCAGATCGAACAGGCCATTCTAGGTCAAATGTAAAAATCCAAAACCTGCAGCAATTCAGCTCGAATAGGCCATTCTAGGTAAAATGTAGAAATTCAAAACCTGCAGCAATTCAGCTTGGACAGGCCATTCTAGGTAAAATGTAAGAATTCAAAACCTGCAGCAATTCAGCTCGAACAGGCCATTCTAGGTAAAATGTAAAAATTCAAAACCTGCAGCAATTCAGCTCGAATAGGCCATTCTAGGTAAAATGTAGAAATTCAAAACCTGCAGCAATTCAGCTCGGACAGGCCATTCTAGGTAAAATGTAAAAATTCAAATCCTGCAGCAATTCAGCTCGAACAGGCCATTCTAGGTAAAATATAAAAATTCGAAACCTGCAGCAATTCAGCTCGGACTGGCCATTCTAGGTAAAATGTAAAAATTCAAAACCTGCAGCAATTCAGATCGAACGGGCTATTTTAGATAAAATGTAAAAGTTCAAAACCCGCAGCAATTCAGCTCGAACGGGATGTTTCAGGTAAAATGTAAAAGTTCAAAACTCGCAGCAATTCAGCTCGAACGGGCTGTTTCAGGTAAAATGTAAAAGTTCAAAAACCCACAGAAATTCAGCTCGAATGGGCTGTTTCAGGTAAAATGTAAAAAATTCGAAACCTGCAAGAAACTAGCTCGAACAGGCAGTCTTGTGGTAAAATGTAAAATACCTAGCCTGCAAAATACTAAGGCCTGCAGTGAAATATTGGCCTGCAACGAACTAGCTTGAACAGATCAAACTTTCAGACTAAAATACCATGAGGGGATTCTTGGCTAAATTTTGGGTAGGGGTCTGCCGCAAGCATATTCAAAATGGTGCCGTTGGCTAGAATAATTGACAAAAATGGTAACCTCGGCTAGACGAATCTGACCATTTCCTGGACCAATTTTACGAAAGTTGCACCCTTGGCTAGACCAATTTTTACCATTATCTGGACCAATATCGTCAAATTTGTACCAATTGTGATATCATGACCGTTCGCTTAGACCAAAATTGTCAAAAATTATACCCTTGGCCCATTTTGCCATAATTTTCAAAAAAAAAGTATACCCTCACCTGGACTAAAAGTCCGAAAAAATATACCCTTCGTCGTGGCACATCCCAGGTACCTTTACTATGGAAGAACCCTCACCCCCCCCCCCCCCATGCTAAATACCTCCTTACACAACATGCGGGCAAATAATAGGAACGGTTTTAGGAGTTTAGGCCTGTGCCAAAGATGGAGCGACAAAAAATCGAACATTTTTTGAGTATTTTTGGAGATAAATCCGTTTTCTGAAATCAACAAAATGATTTGAACTAGGATTGGCGAAGCCACGGTTGACTGAAACATTAAGATTTATACATTTTGCGATTGCCCAGATTATACAGAACGACGTCCTTTTTGCCGCTTTTCCATATGCCGAATAATATTGGAGAATTTTACTGTTTTCTGAGGAGAATGGTTTTGCGAAATGGCATCTCGCTGTACACCTAGAGCGGAAAGCAGAGTTACCTTAAAAGACAGTGTTTTTCGTCTTCAAGAATACCACATATTTGGCACTTTCTGTCTTCCGGTATTTTACTTGTGCTTTTTTCATAATAGTGCGCCTGATTTTCTCTCACACACCTGTTTATCAGAAATTCTGATCGCAATACCATCAACCTAAGAAATGCTGAAACTGACTTGCAAGTACCACTCATGAAACTAGTAATGGGCAGAAGGCGTTTGCATTTCGTGGAGCGAAAACCTGGAATCAACTTAGCCGCGAAGTAAAGCAAGCTCCCTCTTTATTTCATTTCATTTCATTTCATTTCATTTCATTTCATTTCATTTCATTTCATTTCATTTCATTTCATTTCATTTCATTTTTCATTGTTTTTACTCGGTAGCCCCGTCAATCGAAAGGATTGCTTTGCAGGGGGCCGTGCCAAACTTTACAATATTACTAAAGATTACTAAAAAATTGCCTATATTTACAATCTAAAAAGATAAATGAATAATAATAATAATAATAATAATAATAATAATAATAATAATAATAATAATAATAATAATAATAATAATAATAATAATAATGATAATAGAGTGAGGGAGGCAGATTGCTCTTGAGCCTACTTATAAAACTTCTAAAAGAGGGTGCTCATTAGACATCCAAAGGCAGCTCATTCCGAGTCTTTGCACCCCGGCAAGATGTAGCTTTCTGCCCATTGTAAGTTTTCATCCTTGGAACAAGGACATGGCATTGCGCAAATTCATACTGATATCACGCGCAGAATTTGTCTTGAAAAGGTTTGAAAGATAGCCAGGTGCAAGACCTGACAATGCTTTGTATGTAATGATGATATTTATTCACAAATCAGCTAAAACTAAATACTTGCTATTTGTACGCCCTAGAAAAAGCAATGCTTATCTGGTCTAGGGCGCTTACAAGAATAAGAACATAACAAAGCTTTAACTATTATATGTTGATAAAGTTATAAGAAAGTTATAATATAAAGTTATGGAATACATTACAATTGTACGAAACAGATATAATTCTAATTAACAACTAAGCTACGATCACAGTCAGCTTTGAATAGAAAAGGGAAGAAGAATTTTTATTGAAGCAGAAGATGAAAGAAAAAAAAATGAAAGGGGAAACATATTTGATAGAGCAGGGTTGGCTTGAAACTTTTGTTTGTTTGTTTGGTTTTGTTTTTGTAAGTAGTAGCTATGAAATTTCAGAGGAATATTCCTGCAGTTTTGATTCTTTCAGGGTTTTTGTAAAAGAGTTTTGAATATTAATTGTTTTAACAGAGAGCGGGAGCCTGTTCCAAAGTAAAGGTCCCTTGTCGGAGAAAGCTCTGTCACCCCAATTTGAGCTCGTTTTCGTCCTGTTGAAAAGCAACTTGTCCCGGAGATTTCGTGTTCTTGTAAGTTCACTAGGTTCGCAAATGTTTCCTATTGATTCTGGTAAGGTTTCAGGTCTATATGATAGCTGATGCATTATTTGAAGGTTCTTTAGTTCGTTTTGGTCACATATTTCAGTAGGCCTGCTTCTTTGTGTAATGCATTTGTTGGATACATAAAGGTTTTGAACTGAAGAATTTTGAGGATTCGATTTTGATGAGTTTGTAATGTCTTAAATAAGGCACATATGGCTGGGATGAAATATCTGTGAGAATGATAAAATTAAGTGATGCTGCATTAGTTGTTCCGCTTAAGATAATATTCAAAAATTGTTTGAGGTGTGGTCTTTTCCCCCAAATACGGAAATGTGCAAATGTTGTGCCCGTGCACAAAAAGAATTAGAAAAATGTGAAAAGTAACTACCGTCCAATTTCTCTTCTCCCTATTTTTGGGAAAATTCTTGAAAAGCTGATTTACGAATCTTTATACTCGCACCTTGTCTCGTGTGAGCTATTAAATCCAAATCAATAAGGTTTTCGTCCAGGTGACTCGACAATCAATCAACTAATCTCGATAACGCACACCATCTTTAAAGCATTCGACTGTAATCCCCCGCTTGAAGATCGTTCTGTTTATCTTGATCAGGAGCGGATCCAAGATTTTTGTTGAGGGGTGCTGAGATGAATTGAGGGGGTCTCAGAAAATTTTTCGGGGACCACGCCCTCTACTTTGCCGGAAACGATGACCACGCCCTTTTAGAGCTGCAAAAACGAATTTTTAAAGCTAAAAGATTCCACTAATTAACACTATGATTTAAGACTTTTAGGGTAACTAACAAAACATTCTGCAAAAGAGGAGAGTAACTTGTTTGGAAATCCATCTACCAGTCATGTTCATGCATTACATTTACGCAGTTTACAATTCTAAATACCTGTCTTGTACTTTGGGAATTTTTTGAATGTTTGCATGTTGCGAAAATTCAGCAAATTACTACTCTCCTATGCAGAGGCTCCTTTCCATTATGTTGCTTTGCAAGAATTCACAAGGATAGTAAAAGCTCTGCGAAGGAGAGTAGCATATTACAGCAAATTTCTATGAGCAAGCCGAATCAAAGGGCAAACATTCCTCCTCTGACCTTTGGCCACTAATTGAAATCAAATGATTCTGGTGGGCATGCTGTTAATGTTTTGTTTGTTAATTTCACATTTCGAATCAAAAGTTTCAATCACCTGTGAAAGTGGCTTTGTGATCACAGCTGCAATCAGACAAATACATATTCCACAAAACAACAGAAGGCTTTTTACCATTCGTTTGACCTTTCATCCCTGCAAACACTTTCTATCGCCTGGATTCGCCTGGAGGTCAAATCAATGACAATTTCTGTCGTGAGGGGCATTTCACTGCCAAAAAATCCCGTACATCTTTGGCTAAAATCTTTGTTTGCAAGAAAAATCCATCAAAATAAATCCGTAAAAATCCTTTTGTTTAGACAAAATCTGGCACGCTCTTTCGAATGGGTGAAATGCCCCTCGAATTTCTGATTCAACTCGATTAGAAATGCGGCTTTCGCTGCAAATAAAAATCATATGAAGTATTTAGCATTTTAGCCAAAAAGGCTTGTTTATGCAGTGCATACCTGACTGGAAGAAATTCTCGCGCTCTTGTCCTCTCCTCTGCTGGGAACCGATAGCAAGAAAGTCGAAGAAAGTAGCAAAAAACTTCGCAAATGGTTTGGCCTAAATCTTTCAGCGTCGTGAAAGCTTCCTTCTCTTTCTTATCTCTGTTGTCCAACAAACTTCGTATTCTTTCCAAACATACCTCTTGCCGAGCGACAGCCTTACATTCCTTCTCGTCCCAAGGTATGACCCTGTTTGTGAGCAGTTGTTAGCGCGGCAACAACATCGACTTTCAAGATTCAATGGAATCATTTGGGTCCATCAAAAGGATCTTCTGGATCAACGCCAGAACTCTTTGATAAAGCCGAGCACCCCTCAAACACAATTTTGATTGGTTTAGCCTTGGAAATTTGAATCTCGGATGCTCCCGCTAAAACTGACCATCCATCAATCGATGATGCTATTGGTCAAGCATCTGATCATGTGAACTGACGGTGCTCAGTGCGATGGGGAACATGCGCTGAGATAAACCATGGACCACTCTGCAATGAATTACGGACTCACAGAATGTATAACAAATCCCCTGCGATGTTGAGATTATGTTGCTGTTGTGTTTTACATATTTTAGGGGCCAGTTCATGAAACTGAAACAAAAGCCTGTTCAGAGCCGCTGAGTTTTCAATCCAAGATATGTGGTGGGGGGGGGGGGGGGGAGGGCAGTACAAGGGCTGCCTTATCACTTTCCGTGTTTATATAGTAGTACTTTTCAGTGCTTCATCTACTAAATCAGCTAATTATGTAAAAACAAAAATGCATATCCTTGGATTTTTGAGGGGTGCTTAAGCACCCGTAGCGCCCCCTTGGATCCGCCCCTGTGGGGAGATATTTCGGCAGGAGTACCACAGGGTTCTATTCTATGACCATTGTTTTTTCTTGTGTACATTAATGATCTAACGGAAAACTTGAAGTGTAATGTCAAACTTTTCGCAGCCGAAATTGTAGTCATTTTCCGGTCGACGAATATTGATCTTCGTTCAAACATTGATAAAAGTCGCTGCAAATAAGATATGAGGACAAGAATCCCAGCGATTATGGATATTGCCCAAAGAGGTAACCCAAACACTTTCCCTTTTTTTACATATCAAAATCGCAGACGATTTTCAGTGATTTCTATCAGAAATGTCATTTGGGCCTTAGCTCCTCACCGACTAAAACTCATACGTTGGCCCCAATAAGGTTTAGTTTGTATTCTTGAGCTAAATGATTCACTTACCAATGAGGCAAGCATCAATTTGACTTCATTTTCAACTTAGTTCCTCCAAATTTTGTTTAAAAACATCCAGTCTTGAGCAACTTCTGCAAATTTGTTTTCATTCCATCTTTTTCTGCAAGCGCAAATAACCTGCTCAAATGTCCCATTGCTGCTCAAGTGTCCCATTGGATGGTTTTAGTCTTTTCAAAACATTTAGCTGATTCGCAGCTTTTTTGCACAACTCGGAAATATGGGGGTCAAAGTTGATCTTATTAGCAAGTTTGAACCCAAGCAGTTTCACAGTGGATTCTGTTCGGGATTCTGTTTTATGGTTTGACCCTTAATTCCAATGTTGATACCAGTGGCGTCAGATCGGTCCTTCCATACAATTATGGCATTAAATTTTCCAGGATTCACAATCATTGTATTGTATGCCCGCCAATCTAAAGCAATATTGAACAGTTCTTCTAAAAATTTCACTAGATCAGGTATATTCTTTGAGAAAAAGCCCAGGGTTTCGTCATCAGCATAGCTGTAAACAGTCGCTTGTCTTACAAATAGAAAAAAGTAATTTACATAGAAGTTTAAAAGAATTGGACCTAAAACAGACCCTTGAGGAACACCTGACAAAAAATGGTCTGAAATGAACTATAAGTGTTGTTAATTGTAACACATTGCTCACGTTGCTTGAGGTAAGAGTAGATATAAATTAAAGAACTTTCATCAGACCCATATGCAGAAATTTTTGCAATTAGTAGGTCGTGTTGGGAATGCAGTAAAATGCCTTTGAGAGATCCGTCATATGAAGGCAAGTTTCGGTAATTAGAAGATGGTAACTTTCTGAAAACCGGGTGGCAGATTTCCGTCCATACATAAGTCATGTACGTTGACCATGACAAGTCAATATTGCCCATGACAAGTCCATGCCGGGACGTTGACATGTTTCTGTTTGATATGCTTTAGAGAGGTGAACATTAAAAAAATATCCTTAATTTCTGCCATCGCTTTCTGAGTTTAAAAAACTGACATCCCAGGCGACGTCACTTCTTGAAATGATCTGGAGTGTGCCCTTTTCTGGTTTCGACCCCTGCCCTGTAGAATTCTTAGTTGCGCGCCTGAATCCATGGACAAACTAATCTCTAGCAATGGTTTCTTGGATTTTTGACTCAAATGTTGGATAAGCTCACTTGACCAGCTCTAAGATTGTCAAGATTTTGCAAGCAAAATTTAGTGTGGACTCACCTATTTCCCTCTTGCTTTTCGATAGCTCAGTAGTTCACTGAAGGCTGCTTCTCTGTTATGCTGGCCACGCTCAAATTCTTTCAGTAACTCAGCTGTAATCTCGCTGGCATCCTTGCGATCTTTGCTTGAAATGCATAAATAAACATCAAAAGCTGGACCCTCTAATTTACTTGCTAAGGCCTGGGCGCATTTTTCTCAAGTGTAACTCTTTAACGAAGAGTAAAGCTCTACTTTTGTGATGAACGAACGCATGCCTCCTGTTCCATTAAATGGCATTGATTTTCCTTGTACAGAATCCATTTAGGTTAATCCGTTTGTAACAATGTTGCCGTAAGATACTCGAAAAGAGATTTCTTATATGGTGACTTTCGAGGGGCGTATCACTCTGTAAAAATCTCGTACACCTTCGACAAAAATCCCTTTGTTTTCAAGGAAAATCCATGAATAATCACTAAAAATCCCATTGTTAAAAAAATCTCGTACGCCATTTTGGAAGAGCGATACACCCCTCGGTGACTTTTATCTTATCTTCCTTGATGTTTATAAGCATAAATGGGCCTCCTGTACATCTATGGGATGCCACTAATGTTACATCAAAATGGCTTCACAAACGCACAAGTGCAAATGACAATAGAACAAGGACGTGCAAACAGACATCATAAGTGGCAAGGCGATGGGGGTATGGGGTGTCACCCCCCACTTGTTTCGAAAAATGGTCCTCGATATTCCTTTAACACGGAAGAGAAATGGCTGGGTATAGGTTCGATGAGAATTTTTCCGTAAAATGCCAAATGCTAGAAGGAGATTACATAATTGAACTGTGTTATCAAAGCTTCCATTTTAGCACTGGTAAATATGGAGTCAGGGGATGCCTTCTGAGCCAAAGAAAAGGATGTTTCTTCATAAATTTTCTTCGTGCTCTGATTTGTAGGATAACTGTCAGTTGTCACAAAACTATTAAGGTTTTCTTGTTGCTAATGGCAAGCATGATATTGGGAGATGCATTCTAAGCCAAAGTAAAGGATGTTTCTTCTGAAAATGTTCTTCGTTCTCCAATTTATAGAATAACTGTCACAAAACTGTCAAGGTTTCCTCGCTGCTAATGGCAGGTATGATATTGGGAGATGCATTCTACGCCAAAGTAAAAGGCGTGGCCCCAACAACTTTCCTGGTGCCACGTCTCTACCTGAGCCCCCCTAGTTATTAATCTAGCTCTACACCACTGAGTAAGACAATACAAAGGAATGGCCTAAACGAACATAACAAGGGGATATAATGATACAGAAGCTAAGAGGATGGACGGGGGTGACTACACATAACAATTTCACAGCCAAAAATCTAGTACACCTTTGGCAAAACGTTCTTTCGGTTTCAAGAAAGATCCATCAAAATTCCGTAAAAATCCCTTTGTTCTGAAAAAATCTCGTACAATTTTCGAATGAGTGGAATGCCTCTATGAAAGTGATACACTGTCCAGCGGCACGTCCCCGTATGGAAAAATATATGGGTACACCCCCCCCCCCGGAACCTCTCCTTTCCTTCTTGTTCGGTTTCGGTGCGAAAGGAGTCACCATTTTTTCAGTGCTGCTCCATATTTCCATATTGGTCTTGGTCATTGCTCTTGCATTAGTCCTGTGTCACGCGAAGAAACCATCTGTCGTTGGCTCAGACTCAGTGTGTTATTCTCGAAACAATCTAGCGGATGATGTTATAAAGTCTGCAAGTGCCATCGCTTCGTTATGGGTTTTCCAGCAGGAAAAAGGAATTTTCTTAGGCCAACGCTCGTATTCAGCTGTCACGATTCTCCTGCTCTTAGCTGGTGACATAGAGCTATGCCCAGGCCCATGTCCTAAATGCAATATATGCAAGAAAGTCATTCGGAAAAATCAATCGCATGGACAATGTTTTGCTTGCTCTGGAAAAAGCCATATTCGCTGCCTTGTTGACAAACTGGAGGATGGCACTGAAAGATTGTACTGCCAGACATGTTTGCAAAATGCGTTGCAGAACGATGAGGATCCTCAAGACACACAGCAATTATATGAAGAGTTGAACACCTTTTTAAAAGCAAAGGGTATAAAGATTTTCCACCAAAATATAAATGGCCTTCTACGAAAGATGGATAGCGTGGGTATATTGCTAAAAGCAGTTAATTTCAAAATTGGTATTTTTGGTTTGAGCGAAACTCATTTACACAAAGGCATAAAAAGTTCTGAGGTAAACATAGATGGCTACCAATTTGAAAGAAGTGACCGTAGAAATGGCGCAGGCGGTGGAGTAGGGTGCTATGTGAGAGATGATATTAGTTATCACAGACGGAGGGACTTAGAAATAGAAGGCATTGAAAGTTTGTGGATTGAAATTTTCCAAACGAACTCCCGCTCCATCCTTGTTTGTTGTCTTTACCGGCCACCGGACACCTCAAAGTACCTCGACGAGAGCTTTGAAGAGAAATTTGATGGTATGATTTCTACCAGTGTTAATGAAAATAAAGAAACTATTGTTCTCGGGGATATCAATTGTGATTACTTGAAAAGAAGTAGCCATCCAGAAATAAAAAGTGTATTTACGAGATATGGTTTAAAGCAAATAGTTAAAAAGCCAACAAGAATAACAAGGGAAACATCTACTCTTATTGATGTCATAGCAACGACTCACGAACATAACGTAAATAAGTACTTTACATGCCCTTGCTCCCTCAGCGACCATGATCTCACGGGAGTTTCAGTTAAAAAGAACTGCCAAAAATACAAACCAAGGAAAATATTCATGCGAAATTTTGCAAAGTACAATGTGAAAGCATACTTGAGAGACCTTGGGGATTTACCTTGGAATTGCTTAAAGAAGGAGAGAAATGTGAACAAAGCTTGGGATAAATTCAAAGACATGTTGCTATCTGTAATAAACAAGCATGCACCACTTATTGAAAAAACTGTTCGGGGTCGGGAATGCCCATGGCTCACACCGGAGATTAAAACGGCAATGATTGAAAGGGACTATCATTTAAGAAAGGCTCGTAAAACTGGAAAAGAGGTTGACTGGTCTACCTATAGGCGACTAAGAAATGGCGTAACCAGAAAAATTCGTTACAGCAAATCGACGTACACAAGATCGATATTCAGAGAAAATATCTCGCGCCCAAAGCAGTTTTGGAATCAAATCAAAAGGTGTTACCCAGTTAAGCAGCAAAAGGAAGTTCCAGCCAAACTTATAAGCGTCGATCGTAGTTTAACACCCGACAAAAAAATTATAGCCAATGGTTTCTGCAAGTTTTTTGCAGAAATTGGAAAGAGAATACAAGCTGCTCCCCCTTCCATTTCAAATCCAGTTTGGAAAAATCACGAAAATTCAAGCATGAAGGAAAGAGTGAACCCAAAAAACTGCCATTTCAAATTTAAGGAAGCGTCTGCAAGAGATATGTATGAAAATCTGAAGTCACTAAAGAAGAAAAAGAGCTCAGGTTATGACGAAATTCCCACCTCTCTCATCATCGATGGTGCTGGCGTATTATGTGAACCTATGTCCCTCTTGATAAACTGTTCTCTACAAAATTCTGTTTTCCCAACTGCTGAAAAGTGTGCAAAAATTTTGCTCGTCCACAAATCGGAAGAGAGATCTGCAATGGACAATTACCGGCCAATCTCAGTCCTCCCTGTGCTTTCTAAAGTTATAGAGCGCGTTGCATACAGACAGGTATATGAGTATCTTTGCAAAAACCATCTTCTGTCAGATAATCAATTTGGATTTAGGCGAGGTTCATCAACTGAACACGCTGTTACTTACTTTACTGATCAAATAAGAATGCGCATGGATAAAGGACTTCTGACTGGAGCCGTGTTTGTAGACTTGAGAAAAGCGTTTGATACGGTGGATCACGCCCGACTACTTTCAAAGCTACCGGCATACGGCATAATCGAAAGAGAACTAAATTGGTTTGAAAGCTATCTCTTTAATCCCAAGCACTTTGTTGTATTTGATGGTATAAAGTCTGAGGAGGAATCTGTTACATGTGGGGTCCCACAGTGGTCAATTTTAGGCCCACTATTATTTAGCTTATTGATCAATGACATTGATCTGCAGTTGAATAAGAGCAGTGTAATCCTATATGCAGATTACACTGTAATATTCACATCAGACAAGAACAGCAACGATATTGCCGAGAAGCTGAATGATGATATCAAAAACCTTGGGAGCTTCTTTGTTGAAAATAACCTCGTGGCAAACCTTAAAAAGTCGAAAACAGAATTTGTGCTCTTCGGAAGCCATCAGAAATTAGCAAAGGCCGATACAATAGAGATTAATATGACCGGGCAAAAGATTGTCGAATCAGATAGATACGAATACCTTGGGATAACACTTGATAAAAACCTAAATCTATTGAGCCAATTTGAAAAAATGTACAAAAAAGTATCTTCAAGGATCAAGTTGCTTGCGAGAGTGCGCATGAATGTGAGCCCTACAACCGCTGAAACCATATATAAAGTAATGATCTTGCCCATATTCCTATACTGCAGCAACATAAGCATTGGAATTTCAGACTCACACAAATCAAAGCTTGAAAAACTTCAAGATCGTGCAATGAGGATCATAAATGGACAAAATGGCACAATTAACTTTCCATCGATAAATCATGCAAGAAATAAACGTTGTGCTATTGAAGTATTTAAGTGCCTGAACGCCCTTGCACCAAAGATATTAGAGAATCACTTTGAAAGATTGGATCACCAAAAGGACACTCGGGGTAATAAGTCAAATCTCGTGGTGCCTCGCATAAGGACAGAAACCGCCCGAAAAACATTTAGTTATCAAGGTGTACAGATATACAACAGATTGCCACCTGAACTAAAAAATGAAAACTCAGTTGTGAGATTCAGGAACGGGTGCAATGACTTTGATTTTAATTTTTAACTTTGAAGAAACCTTATATTGTAAATAATAGTTTTTACTACTTTTCGTTAGACACAGGTCCTTGATTTATAGCAGCTGTTCTGAGTTGACCAAGTAAACCTGTATAAATATTGATATATTATTATATTATTATTATTATTATTATTATTATCAAAAAATACAAAATAATTCCAAAACAACACAATATAACACAAAAATCCCTTCAGCATACACGTATTTTTTTTTATAAGAAACTGCCTATAAGAAACTCAACTCTCAGATCGCCAAAAAATTAAGAAACTCCAGTACTGGGCGAATATAAGTTAAGAAACTATTTACTTTGATAAAGGACATCCTGGACATGTTTTTACTTTACCTTCACCAAGGGCGATATGAAACGCGAAGATAAACCCATGCGCAGTTCCGTTGAAGATAAAAATCGCTGCGAGGGAAAATCCGCTGCGGCGGAGCGACAGGCAATTAAACGCGGAAAAAGATTATATTTACAGAGCTGTAAAGACAATAAATGCCATGGAAAGTTTAAAGGTACTGCATGCCGATCTAGTCTAAAACACCACACAGGTGAACACAGATGAACACAAATGAACACAGGTGAACATAAATGAACACAGATGAACAAAGATGAACATAAATGAACACAGATGAACACAGATGAACACAGGTGAATACAGATGATTACAGGTGAACACAGATGAACACAGGTGAACACAGATGAACACAGATGAACACAGGTGAATACAGGTGAATACAAGTGAATACGGATGAGCACCAGCCAAAATGAAGATACTAGTAAGAACAAAAATGAGCACAAGTCACTCCTCAATGAATGAGTCCTCAGCAAATGGGCTCCAAGTTTCTTCTTTCATTCACTATTCAAAAATCTTCATCGCAGTGGTGCAGCCAAGCTACAGGTGTACAAATGGGGTTGTATGGGGGTTTCAGAAACCGTAAAACTGCTAAAATATTTTAGAAAAACCGCAAAAGCGCCTTTGAATTCACCAAAAAATGTCATAACATCTCTCAACATCATAACATCATAACATCTCTGCATACCTCACCTCGGTTCTATGTTGGCCTCGTTATCGTTTTTGCGACCCAAAAACTAATGACAGTGCCTCAAATCCGCTGGTAAATGAAAATTAGTGGAATTTTCCACAAAATTATATTGTACTGGATAATAGACCTTTTAGCTATTCTAAAAAAGAGCCTGGATCGAGCGTTATTTTCATACATTTTATACGCGAGGTTCGATCGAGTGGCATCAGAGCTATTGTGCACATTCGAAATTTAATAAAATGTTAGAAAAATCGTTCGATTCTGATTCTTTTGAGAATAGCTAAAGGTCTAATATTCATTGCATTATCTTCTTTTTATTGGAAGTAAGATTTCAAAAGCGATTTCCCTTTTGTCTTTTTAAAACGAAGACAGAAAGTTAATTAATGAATCGTAAAAAAAGTTATTGTAAACTGTTCACGCATCATCATTCAGAATGAAAAGCTGTCTCTCAACGTCCAATGGCTCATAAAATTGCATTGTTTGGAATCACATGCAGCAAAAATATGGACCCCATATTTTCATCTCATCATCTAATAGCATTAACCGTACCGTAGAAGCTCTATTAAGCCCCCTCTCTATAAAGCCCCTCCTCCAATAAGCCCCTCCCCCTTCAGACATTATGTCAAATAAGCCCCACTTTCTAGCCCCCTGCCCCACTTATATAGAATTCCAGAGACTACCAAAGATGTTTCCATCTATTTAGCTAAACAAGTTTGCATGATCTGGTTTGGGATAAATGATAAACCCCCAGTGCCTGAGCTTTTTACAGTATACCATACAGCTTCTTGGCATGGAATAAGGTACAGAACTTGCCCACATTTCTGCGATTCGTCTGATCATCAATCTCGTTTTCTAAATTCTATGAATTATTACAATAATACATGTTAAATCTACATGTATTTATTCTAGTTATTCATTCTTGACCTGTTCTTTTTCTGAAAGACTCGCAACTTGTGTTCTTTCTTGTTCTTACTAGTATCTTCATTTTGGCCGGTGCTCATCCGTATTCAGTTGTTTTCACCTGTATTCACCTGTGTTCACCTGTGTTCATCTGTGTTCACCTGTGTTCATCTGTGTTCACCTGTGTTCATCTGTGTTCATCTGTGTTCATCTGTGTGGTGTTTTAGACTAGATCCTGCCAGAGATGGCGCCAGGGAAGAAATGCTAGGGGGGCAAATACTGCCAGAGTGCCGACAGTCAGAATTTTTTATGAACGAGGTAAATTCAAGTTCACTGAGATGACAACGCAGCAAAGAAATCTGGAGGTTTAGGTTATGAAAATGCCGACAGTGCGCAGAAATTGTCGAAAATTTAAGTGCCGATGGGGGGGCTGAGTGAAATTTTGGGGGGGCTCCTGCCCACCCTAGCACCTCCGCTGGCGCCATCCCTGGATCCTGCATGCCAACAAGGTATGAACAATTTCTCGGCCAGAGACGTAGGAACCGGGGGGGGCACTGGGGGCACGTGCCCCCCCAAGATTTTGCAATAAACAAAGAAGTGCCCTTTTATTTTTCAGGAAGTGCCCCTTTAGCTCAATGAAAAAAGTGCCCTTGAAGTGTCGTGCCCCTCCAAGTTTGAGATGCTTCCTACGTCCCTGTTTCTCGCAGAAAACCAAGCTAGAAACAAGCACAACGTCATGCTCTCCGATCGGGCCTAAATCAATATTGAAACGGAACTGCGCATTTCATATCGCCCTTGCTTTAAAACATCGTTTTGAAATGTTTACGAGGTCACAGGTAGTGAACATGAAGATTGTTATGGAACCTCTAAGAAACTCGTAAGAAACTCTGAGTACTCAAAATCTGATAATTTTAGAAACTTTCAGTACTGGACCAAATTCTTAGTTTCTTATAAAAAAATACGTGCATCAAAATAATACAAATTGAAATACAACTTATAATGCCTACAATATAAGGAGCAAAAAGAATTTTTGAACTATTTGGGCCTGTCGTTGCTCTTCCAGGCAGTCGCGTTTCAATCTAAATTCAAGCAGCAAGGTTGGCCATTCCCTGATTGGGAAAGGGATGCTGTTCCATGCAGTAAGAGCAAATAATAAACGCCTTTTTCATGTATTCAAGGTTATATCTTGGAATTTGGATTTCCTTGCAGTTTTTTTTCGTACTGTACTGTAGTTAGCGGTCTTTTGAATGCAAGGATATCTAGTGGAATTTATCCCAGAGGCTCTTTGGGCATATTCTCATTAGACAGGGAGGACAGCTGCAGCAACATTCCATGCATTCAATTGAAACTCTTATTGTCTGGCTAACTGATTTCAATTAAAGAGGATGATTTTCATAAAGACGAAAAGCCATATATCATTCTTTGCAGACAATAAGCCTTTGTTTTCGAGTAGTTAAATCCATTTCTATTCTTTAGCGCACGCAAGTTGAACAAGAACAAAACAAGAATCAGGCCGATCTCAAGCGAAAACATATTGCACATTTATAGCTTTCAAAGTCTTGTTGAAAACAGCGCTGATTTTGCCATCTTTCAAAATACGATTCATTCGAATAACATTGCTGCTGATTTGGTAAAGAACTGCGACAGCTTGCATCAACAGTATTTCACAAAGTTGGTAAGTGAACTTCACACAGTTATTTCCCACATCTTGTCAATATTTACACTTTGAATCGTGGCTCAGACACTGCATCCATCCATCTTTGATAAAAATTTTCGGCTGGCTGAGAGTATTGTTGATCGATTTACATTTTCTCTGATGGAGAGCATTATGTACACATTGGGACTTTTTCTTATTGAGGGAATTCTGATAGCCATTTGACAACTACATCTCATTCAAAAGTCGAAAAGTATGTATGTACGTACGTGGCCGGAAAGATGGATGGGACTCGGTCTTTGGTAGCCGACTATCTAGGCCCTCATTTCATTGGAAAAATCAAAGGTATTTCCGTGATTTTGATTTGCTCGTAGCTATGATGAAATCCGCGGTTTGATGAAACCCGGCCTTGTTTTGAAGGAAGATTCACAAGAATGTCTTTCGCTTTGTTGCTTGATGATTCCCACTATTGCCTATTGGTAGCATGGTGGTGGGAGCATGGAATCCATCAGCAATGTGTGAATGAAACTTTTATAGGCAGAGCTCCTAAAGGAACGAAGAATGAATCTGGACTGACCGTTCAACTAGGAAACGAGTAGTAAATCGTTCAAATCGTTTGAGGAAAGTTGATGGCTTGATGGAATGAAAATCAAAGCAAAGATGAGACGAACTAGTTGAAGATACGGCTCTAGGTTTCAAAATCTAAGACATCTAACCCTTTTCTTTGATCTAATTTGAGAAACCATGAGCTTGTCTGTCGGCAGTGCACATACGTTTCCGGTTATGTGCAGATCATAGCTCCGAGAATATTTTGTTACTGCCGCAATTTAGAATATCCTAAGAAACGAAAAACAACATTTTCTTGGAAGTATCGACCTGGTGTCCAACTAATTAATTCGTAAATTAATCTATAGTGCTAATATTTATTATCACAGGAATCAGTTTTTTATCCAAAAAGTACAGGTCAAGGCATAACCTTTCTGGTTTCCTAGTAAAAAGGGGGCATGGACTAGCTATCCAAGATTGAATGAAAATTTTTGTCGGTAACTCATAGGATCTTAAGTTTCTTTTCAGCTAGGATAGCAGCAAGAATTGTGTGCAGATTGCTCCAGTAATTAAATATGATAGCCTTTTTGGATGATGTTGAACGGACTCAATTTTTAGCTCATTCTAACTGATAACAAAAAATAGTACAATGTTTTCAGCTTCATCTTTTTGCATACATCAATGAATAATTACAAAACAATAAACCTAATTGCATTAACCTTATTAAAGACAAATGATGGAGATACAAGGCGACTTAAGTTAGGGGCCTGGGCAGCCTAAATATAGCCTATTGTGTACCATTGTATTTGATGATCTCGAGAGATTATCAAGTCAATTGGACAAATGAAGGCACTTAGCCATCTTTTGCTCTATTTTTAAACTAGACGCCATGTATCCATCGTTTGTCTTTAAAGGGGCTCCGTCGTCAAAATTTAAACAAAACGATGATTTTTGCAGTTTTTTGAAAGGTGATATCACATAGGATTTTCATATTTTTTCAAAATGAAAGTTGCTATTTGGACATTAATCATTGTACTTCACTAAGGAACAAACCAAACATTCATATCTTCTACAATTGCTCAGATATAAGTGGATTTTTAAAGGTCACTTGTTGGTGGCTTGGGTGAAGTGAAGTCACCAAACAAACTTCAGAAGACAATGGATGAACAATGGATAATTGGTGAAACGTGCGAGTTTACGGATTTGTTTACTGTTTGAGGACGGAGCCCCTTTAATACCTGGCTTTTTGGACCCAGGGGGCAGGCCCCCCCCCCTCCACAGCTTCTTCAATATTGCAGATATGAGGACGAGACTTATTACAGTGGTGTAAAGTAGCAAGATCTACACAATGAGCTACATTACATCCATGACGTCACTATGACGTCATTATTGAGAAAAATGGCAGTATTTTGCTTATTGGCACTGTTGGCAATAGTTATGTTTTTATTTGATAATTTCTCTCATACTGCAATTAAAATGTATCACAGATAGCATCAATGAGTAAAAAAATCGACAATATAGTATCCTTTAAGCTCATTAGTTATATCGTATGCTCATCATCTATTTACGGAAGTTTGTAATTGTTTTATTTAACCCTATCAGGCCTAGGGTATTTGATGCTCTAGGAAGACTAGGGGGAGGGGGCTGATTCAGCCCCCCCTGTTTTATTTCCGTTCTGAACGATGTAGAGCCTTGAAACTTGGCATGTGCATAGTTCATCATGAGCTGAACCCAAAAATGAAATCTATTTTTAGTTATGTCACGTGACATGCTGATGACGTCACACAAAAAGAATTTTCAAAGTCAATAGGGCTCAGTACTAAAAATTTTAAATCGTTGATTGTGAGAAAACGAAAGGCAATAAGAACATGGGTTTAATTTTAGAGTATTCTATGGTAGTACCACCCCCCCCCCTCCCCAGGTAAACGTGCCTGTCAAGTTGGCAGATAAAAGTTTGAAATTTGCTTTGCTGCCATTAATTAAGTTATTTTTCTAGCTTAGTCGCGGCTCCAATGACAACTTGAATGGTCAAACTATTTTAGGTATGCCTGACCTATTGTTACACTTTTGGTACGAAAAGCGACCGTAGATGCCTGCCTAGATGCCTTCGGCGCTCCCTGATACTTACCTACCTACCTCGTTTCATTCATTCATTCATTCATACATTCATTCATTCATTCATTCATTCTTTCATTCATTCATTCCTTCATTCATTCATTCATTCATTCACTCACTCACTCCTTCCTTCCTTCCTTCCTTCCTTCCTCCCTTCCTCCCTTCCTCCCTTCCTTCCTCCCTTCCTTCCTTCCTTCCTTCCTTCGTATGCAGAAATCTGCCCCATCACATAAAATGCTCATTTTGCGCACATAAAACTAATCGCAAACATCGACTTAAAAACGAAAAGCAGAAACTCCCATTGCTGATTTGGAAAATATGCCACGCCACCATTTTCGAAAAACGCAGCAAATAATTTGAAGAAATGTGCGACCGCAGGTTATAAAATGCAGCCACATATTGTAAGATCCGACCGAATGTTTTACCATCATCTTAGCCATGTTTTTATCAAAAGTGCTGCCGCATGTTTTTGTGAAGAATGTTTACCCTCATGGTCAGCAAAGTACCTCGAAGAACATATTTCCATGTAATGTGCAGTCAGTAAATCATAAAGTACTATCTATGAAGCAGTGCCTCTGAAAGAAGCTAAACAGCTTGAGGCAAACAGAGACTATTTCGTGGCACAGGAAGCCCCTTCTAAGGCAGTTCATTAGACAGGATCATAATGTCAGTGCTTTTCTAGATTAAAAGATAAAGAGCAATGTCAATTTGATGTCAATTAAAGCTACACTCCCATCAGTAGGCCCAAAGCTGCTAGGGCTTGGCTGCCCTTCAGATATATGTACAATAATATCAGAATATGAAAGGATAAATGATTAAAAAATTAATGGGAATTACATTTTGCAACTATGCTCTTTTCAATAAAATCACAATCTTTGCTTTTACTTGCAATACCGTTCCCGCGTTTCGCATGCAATGCCGTTCCCGCGACGAAAATAAAACTTCGGTCATTATGGTGTGATCCACCATCGTTGCGACTTGTAAGTCATTGATCGAATTTGATAGTAAAAGTCAAATAGAAATGTTTATTCCAATTTACTGGTTACAAGGCAGCAACTGCGGTAATAGGAAACCCGTTTTCACATTTTAGACAGAAAACAACGTGGCAAGATAAATTTAAGTGCGAAAATTTTCCCCATTACCCCACCTGGTAAAAAATGAACATAAAAAGAACAATCGCTCCAATGACTTTGAAATAGGCGTTATTTCATTCGTACAGGACCAAACTCTCACCTCATGGTTATCAAATGGACCAAAAAAGCAAAACAACAGTGGCAGGTGAAAATTTTCTGGGCTTTGAGATTCTTGCACAGTGGGCCGTTCAGTAAAGTTATTTTATAAAACGAATGGAGATACATCTGAGGCGAAGGTTTTATGTAAAAAGGCAGTTTATTATGTAGTCATTAAAAGAAAAATATCCAACCTTTTATCCATTTAACAAGGAAGGATATTTCTAGCAAAAAGCTCAGTAGACCCACTTTACCTCGTAGATCCACATTAACCCACCCTACCCTACGCACTTATGCTTCAGATTAGATTTCGATCCCACTACTTATTTCCCTCGTGGTTTGAAAATTAGATTTTATCTTTTTGCCTGCCCGAGCCCGCATTGATTTCGAATTTCAAACTATTTCAAGATGTTCAACTTCCTTTGACTAAATGTAATCAGGAAGCAGGTTACTGAATCAAGTGATTTATTAATGGACTCAATGAATTAATCAATTGAAAATATTTGCCAAGTGATGTAGCATCCTGAATAGGACACTCCTTTAAGTTTCAGAAACTTTCGTTACTGCCAAGGGGCAAAATACTCGTGAAATCGTCTTAACCCTATTTCACCTGGGGGGGGCCTGCTGGCCCCCCAACCAAACATTGATATACAGCTCTTTAACTATATGAGACAGAATGCTGGTACCAACTGACTTTTCCTAGAATTAAATGCTCTACAAGATTCTACAAATTTTGTTTTAATTATATCAGTTATGTGACCATTAAATGCCCTTTTTTGGAGAGATGTCATAAAAGAAAACACTAAATTGCTTCTAGTTTGGCCAATCCTTGTTCGATTTTGTCTCCATTAGTGTCATTGAAGTGCTCTCATTAAGAGCTTTCATATGATATATAGTTTGTTAATTTTGATTAATATTGATAGTTTTTTAGACATATGACGTCATAGATATTTATGACGTCATTGTTTAAATAGGTGTGTAAAAAATTAAAAGTTAATGTGTCATTTTGTGAGCAATTATGATCTCGTACAAGAGTATTAACCTTTTATAAGAATAGAGTTTGTTTTCGCTAAAATATAGGAAATTATTGCAGTTGCCATATATAGCCTTATTGCAGACTGGTCACAGGATATCTAGTTGCCTAGCAACGAGTCACGTGACTAATTATTGCTATGAAGTGAAAGGGGAAATTTATTCCCAGGGGCATACTGCTAAAAAGGGAGGGTCGGGAATAAATAGGGATAAGAAGGAAATTTTATATCCTAGTTAATTCGTGGAAGATGCTGCGAGCGTTTGTTTATAAAAGGTGTCCCACAACCTTGATTACGATTCATTTTGTTTATGACATGGGTACACATATCACTCAATTATAAGCAGCTTGTTTTATTCACTTTTCTAATAATTTAGCACGCTGCATGCATCGCGTCTTGTTGTTTTTTTTTGCAAACGAAAACTGTTTTCAGCAATCAGTCTTTGTGCTCGGTGATTCGTAAAATTGTTCGTTGTTACGTGCGTAAAAAACATGTATCATTCAATTCGCAGAAGATTGTTTATTTACTTTTCTAATTATTTGGAACACTGCCTGCCTCGCATTTGCTGGTTTTTAAAAGAATACTTTACTAGCAGTGTAGAAATAGGTTTACCAACAAAGCAGTCAATCTCTCGCAGTATGCGTTTCGTAGACAATAGGTTTGGAAATCTGTCGATTTGGTTTTTGCATTCAGTTTAAAAGCAAAATTGTGACACGTTGCGTTCGCATTTGGACGCAGAAGGCAAAGCAGAAAGGCATGTTAAAGATAGGGCATTTCGTAGGGTTTGCGATTTCTTTCACCCGCTTACCCACAACCTAAAATTGTACCATGCTCCTTTATTTCATGACTGGGATTACTGTCTCTGCCATAGACATTAAGTGCACTGGTTTGTGGAGAAAATATCTGAACAATTTTCTCGAACCCCCAACTATTTCGGTTGCTGTGGGAGTGCACATTTGGCCAGTGCATTTAAAATCCCAAACTTTGACCCCGGTGATGAGAGAACACGGCCATTGGTATTTGGCAACTGGCAAATTTTATATTTGTGACTGTTCATATCTGAGGTACCTCATTATTTTTATCTGAAGCAAGAATTAAACGGCAATGAGAGGCTTAGATGTCTTACTCAGAGTTCCTGAATGTCTTACTCGGAGTTCCTTATTCAATGTCGCAGTTTTTAGATGAGAAGATATAAGTATGCTGCAAAGGAGCGCTTGGGGGGGGGGGTTGAAAAAGAGGACAAATTCATTCTGAACAGCTAGTGAATGGAACAAGGCATCTGCTGAAAGGGTCCGGGGTGCGATAACGACTCTGATTGTTTCGTTCAATTGTTGATTAATCAAAAGCTATTATTTTCAATAAAATTTACGCTGTGCAAGTAGTTTTTTATTCAATGTCGTATTTGCACGTAACAACGGGTCTAAGCTGCTCCAAATCACAGATTTTCCAAATAATTGCTCATTTTACCGATAATACATGTACTTAATTAATGTACTACGGAGGAGGACTAGTATGTAACTTTCAGAAGAGCAAAGAAGGCCAACGACGGAAAGTAACGGAACAAGAGAAATGACTGCAACTGTGGGAAATGTGGGAAATTAGGCAGCTCCCATGATAGATTGAGTAGATCTTGAGGGACGTTAAATTGCATAAAACGTTAGCGCAGAAAGGATATAAACAGTGGACAGGGTAAGCAATAGATAGAAAGAGAAATAGAGAAACAAGAAATAGCAGGTTGAAGTATTTTGCCTATCTTTGGAAATTATAAAGAACCTGTTGGGAAATCCTTCACAATCCGCGCATAGTTTAGAAGTTACCTGTATTTAGTATATTGTGTAACCACTCACGGACAGTAAAAAAGTAGATTCATCTTGTAGTGCACGTACTAGTAAAAAAGTTGCGTCAGAACCTCTACATAGAAACGAGACACGGAAACAACTAATGCTTAATATATGTTATCACTTAGCACACGACGAAATAAATCAAACTATCTAGAATCTGATTGGTAGACGGATCCTTTGTGAAACCCGGTAGAGGATGATCGAACCTTATAAGGAAAATTATTGTATTCGTTCTAGAAAGTTCTGTGCTTAGTCATCGAAAACAGTTGAGTATCATGAGTTTTTAGAGTTGAGACGATTCGAGTTATGAAAGATGTTTTTACGTTAAAATGTCTCCGTTATTGTTACATTTCTTCGGTTCACTATCAGTAGAATTAGCGAGAAGAGACTGAGGTTCTCTAACATACTGGTCCACCGAGCCGGATATAGTTTATCGTTGAAATGGAGGTAGACAGGTTGAAGAAGAAACGAAAAACGACAAGAGGAATTGTCACAAAATTAGTGAACAAGATTTTGGATGTCGAGAAGAAAGATCCAGAAGAAATCGACTTGAGACAGCTACGACAATGGTTGCTGAGCCTAGATGAAAACTTTGAAGTGCTCAAGAAGCTGGACTCTGACATTTTGGAGAAGTTGATTGAAAATGACGCCGAAGACGAAGATATCGAAAAAGAAGCCGAGGATGCAAATGAGATAAAAGAAAAGATGACTTACGCAAAGATTTGCCTCGAAGACTTTTTCAAGGAAAACGACACCAAATCACAGATCCCCAGAAGCGAATCTAGAGAGAGTATCGCATCAACAGCATCGGGTACAAGCGAGAAAAGTGATCAAATTAGACGACGGGTGAAGGCAAAATTACCGAAGCTTGAATTAAAGAAGTTCTCAGGCAAGGTTTCGCAGTGGCAAGAATTCTGGGACGCCTTCAAAAGTGCAATACACGACGACGAAGAACTTGCCAGTGTTGATAAATTCAAATACTTGCGAAGCTTTCTTGAAGAGCCAGCTCGTAGTGTCATTGCCGGATTCCCTCTCACAGAGGCTGATTATGAAGGGGCAGTAGAGGTATTGCACAAAAGATTTGCCAAACCAAGTGTAATCAAGAAAGCCCACATAAATGAACTACTAAACTTGTCGCCAGTGTTTAGTGAAAGAAACGTGGTCAGATTAAGATCACTGTTTGATCAAATAGAGAGCCATTTTCGCAGCTTGGAGGCACTGGGAGTAGCACAAGAGTCATATTCGGCAATAGTAGTTCCAGTGCTGATGGAAAAAATTCCAGAATCATTAAGGTATAATATGATACGTTTTTCAAGCGTAAGCAACCACCTTGACTGGAACGTTGATGAGTTGATTCAAACCTTTGAGAAAGAATTAGAAGTACGAGAATCACATGTACCAATTTTTGGGTTGCAGCAACAGCAACAGCAACAACCACAACAACCAAAGCAGCAAAAACAACATGGAGGAACAGCAGCCGCATTGTTCAGCAATGAAGAAACGACATGCACATTTTGCAAGCAGAAGAGTCATGGGAGTGAAGACTGTAATGAATTGACACTTGAAGAAAGAAAGAACGTATTAATGAAATCAGCTAAGTGCTTTAATTGTTTGCGTTCAGGGCATCGTTCATTTCAGTGCAAGTCTAGAAGTAGGTGTAAGTATTGTAAGGGTAAGCATCACTCTGCGATTTGCAAGGCGAATGGCGCAAAGATCTCTGACAGGGAACCCCAAGCCCCAGCAGGAGCCATAAGTAAGAACAGCGCGCAGCCTAGACCTAGTGCACCACCATCAGCTACGACCCTAAATGCCCATGCTGCCACCTGGGTGGGAAACACTGCTGGCTGCGGAGTACAAGTTGCACTTCAGACAGCCTTAGCTTGCGTAGATGGTGAGAAAGAGAAAAAAGTGAGAGTACTGTTCGATAGTGGGAGTCAGAAAACTTTTATTAGTGCCAAGGCTGTCAAACGATTAGGTTTAGAGCCTGAGAGAAATGAAGAGCTTGGTATAAAAACATTTGGAAGAAAAGAAGCAGACATGGCAGTGAGGAGAGTCTTCAAATGTTCTTTGAGCCCTTTGTTTACTGGTAACCCTGTAGAAGTAGAAGCCTTTGAAGTGGATCAGATATCTAATGTTGCAAACATTCATGTCGAGCATATTAAACATAATTTTGCACATTTGACTAACATTTTCTTTTCAGATGTTAGTAGGAATGAAGAAATTTTGGAAATTGACATTCTGTGTGGCTCAAATTTTTTTGTGGAGTTTCCAAGATGGTGAATGCATACGAGGGGGGCCAGGAGAACCAATTGCCGTCAGAACTTCTCTTGGTTGGGTACTCTCAGGACCGCTCAAAGGTGAGACAATAAATTTTACTGAACCTACAAATGTTAATCTTTGCACTGACAACATTCATTCTAAGAAACAGGAAGCAGAATTAAATTTGCACAAATTGTGGGACCTTGATTCCATTGGGATCAGAGAAGGAGATCAAGTTCATGAAACTGTAATTGACAACATTTATTTTACAGGGTCTAAATACTCAGTTAGGTTTGCCATGGAGAGTTGGTCATAATCCAGTTCCACTTAACTTTGCAAATAGCCAAGCTAGATTGAAAAGTCAACTGAAGAAGTTGAAGCAAACACCGGAGATTCTTGAGCAGTATGACCAAGTCATTTCAGAGCAACTCAAGGAAGGTATCATTGAAGAAGTCTCTGACCTTGAACCCACAGGCTCTAGAGTATCTTATCTTCCCCATCAAGCAGTTATAAGGGAGAATGCGGAGACAACCAAAGTGCGGGTAGTTTTTGATGCATCATGTAAAGATAAGAATACAGGTGTATCATTGAACAGTTGCTTGCACAAAGGTCCATCCTTGACACCCTTGATTTTTGACATCCTTTTAAGGTTTAGAACAGACAAGGTAGTTCTTGTAGGAGACATTGAAAAGGCATTTCTATACATTGAAATTCATCCCGAAGACCGAGACTCTTTACGTTTTTTATGGGTAAGTAACATCCATGACAAGGAGCCCCAAATTAAGATCTATCGCTATAGAACTGTGGTATTTGGAATTTCGAGCTCACCTTTCCTTTTGAATGCTGTAATAAGGCATCATTTGAACAAATACCGGGAAATAGATCCAGAGTTTACTAGAGACATGATTCAAGGATTTTTCGTAGATTTCGTAGACTTTTGTCCAGCATCGCGTAAATGAGATTTTGAAGGTATCCAAAAAGGAACAATGGGGGCATGTACCAGGTAAGGAAAATCCAGCTGATATTGGGTCAAGAGGGATGACAGCTAGTAGTTTAAGGCAAAGCATATTGTGGTGGGAAGGCCCTTCTTGGTTGAAACAAGGGAGAGAAGCATGGCCAAAAGACTTTAATCTAGAGGATTCCACAGAAGTAAGAGAAGAGAGAAAGAAGACAAGTGTAATGTTGAATGTTGCCCAAGAGAGTAAGCAAGTTAGGAAAGTGATTGACTTGGATAGATTTTCCACACTGGGCAAATTGCTTAGAGTAACTGCTTATGTTCAAAGATTCTTAGGGAACATTAGACTCAAAAGAGAGAGAAGAGAGTTGTGCTTAGGTGAACTCACAGCAGAAGAATTGAGGAATGCTGAGAGTATTTGGATAAAAAATGCACAGCAAGACCTTAGGTTAAATCAAAACTTTGAGAAGACAAGAGAAAGCTTGAATGTGATCGAGCAAAATGAGATCCTTGTGTGCAAGGGGAGACTTGAAAACTCAGAATTGAATGAAGAATGCAAATTTCCAATAATTCTCCCAAAGAATCATAGACTCACTGACCTTATTATTCTAGATTGCCACAGTAGAGTACATCATTCTAAGGTCAGAAGCACCTTAGCAGAATTAAGATCAAGATTCTGGGTCACACAAGGCAGACAATATGTGAAGAAAATCATCAGAAAATGTTTCATTTGCAGGAAACTAGAAGGACAGCCCTATGAATCCCCAGCTACTGCACCTCTTCCAGAATTTCGAGTCAGAGAAGCTCCTCCCTTTGGGAAAGTAGGAGTAGATTTTGCTGGACCTGTGTATGTCAAGAGTCAGAATGGGATGGTAAAAGCATATATTGCACTATTTACATGCTGCGTAACAAGGGCAATTCATCTTGAACTAGTTGAAAATCTAAATGCCTCAACTTTTATCAATTGCCTGAGACGTTTTGCAGCCAGAAGGGGTACACCATCTCTCCTTGTGACAGACAATGCAAAAACTTTTAAAGCCTCTGCAAAGTTCATCAAGAAACTCTTTAAGAACAAGTTAGTACAGAGCCATCTGAGTACAAAGGGGATAATTTGGAGATTCAATTTAGAGCGTGCGGCCTGGTTTGGAGGGGTGTTTGAAAGAATGATAGGGACCGTTAAGAGGTGTTTAAGGAAAGTCCTGGGAAATGCAAAGTTGAACTTTGAAGAGTTGACAACTGTACTCACAGAAATAGAGTGTACAATAAATTCCAGGCCACTAACCTATCAGTACGATGACCTTGTTGAAGCACTAACCCCATCTCATCTTTTGTGTGGGAGAAGGATATCACCACTCTCTGAGAATATTGATACTTCTTTTGATGAATCAGACAATGAACTGCAAAGTAACATGACTAAAAGATTTTCTTATCTTTCTAGGAAACTGAACCACTTCTGGAATCGTTGGAGAAAGGAATATTTGGTTGATCTGAGAGAGTTCCACAAGCAGACAGATGCAAGAGTGGCAAATATTTCCAAAGGAGACTTGGTATTAATCCAGGAAGACAATGTAAAACGAGGACAGTGGAAAATGGGAGTTGTAGAAGATCTGATCAAGGGAAAAGATGGGATAATACGAGGTGCAAAGGTTCGCAAGGCAGGTGGTAAGAATGAAACTTTAAACCGTTCAGTATTGAAATTATTTCCTCTTGAAATTGCCTCCACAGGTTATGATAAAAAAGAGGGAAAGGACGCAAGTGAATCAAAAGACAAAGAGGTAAGTATGGAGAGGAGTGAAGGTACAAATAACAATAGGATTGAAGATGCAAATTGTATGAGAAACCAGCCACCCCGCGCTGCTGCTAAGGATTCCCGATGGAAGTCAGAACTTATGCTTGACGCCTAGGAGGTCAAGGAGGGGGGTGTGTTGGGAAATCCTTCACAATCCGCGCATAGTTTAGAAGTTACCTGTATTTAGTATATTGTGTAACCACTCACGGACATTAAAAAAGTAGATTCATCTTGTAGTGCACGTACTAGTAAAAAAGTTGCGTCAGAACCTCTACATAGAAACGAGACACGGAAACAACTAATGCTTAATATATGTTATCACTTAGCACACGACGAAATAAATCAAAACTATCTAGAATCTGATTGGTAGACGGATCCTTTGTGAAACCCGGTAGAGGATGATCGAACCTTATAAGGAAAATTATTGTATTCGTTCTAGAAAGTTCTGTGCTTAGTCATCGAAAACAGTTGAGTATCATGAGTTTTTAGAGTTGAGACGATTCGAGTTATGAAAGATGTTTTTACGTTAAAATGTCTCCGTTATTGTTACATTTCTTCGGTTCACTATCAGTAGAATTAGCGAGAAGAGACTGAGGTTCTCTAACAGAGCCCTAGCATGCATCGAGGGAAATGAACACTGATTAAACCATGCCTATGTGATAACAGTTCGTGTTTCATAAAAGGAATAGCTATAAAGAAGGAAGGACACGAAACGAGACATCTGCAAGAAACAAAAAGGAGGTAGTCCTTTAGATACAGGGTGCAAATATCACAAATACATTTAATTCAAATAGCAGTACAAACAGGTATCGGAGTAGACAGGAGAGGCAGGGTTGAATGGAAGTGTAAGGCTGCTGCAAAGAGTGGCTACATTAAAAAGAGATTAAAATATATGGCACGTCTAGCATTAATAACAGAATAGGAGTAACTTGGAAAGCGAATATCATGCGAGTATAGGGAATGAAAAGTAGGTACATGTGAAATATAACGAGATTAGATATCAAATCATGGAAGAGGACTGATGAGAGTTGGCACAAAAGGATTCTACTGAATTTGAAAATGGAGACATTATTACACCAGGGACATTCGTGACCAATATTGTCAAATATGTGCCAACTATGATATCATGACCGTTCGCTAGACCAATATTGTGAAAAATAATACCCTTGGCTAGACCGTTGCTGGCCCAAATTGCAAAAAAGTATACCCTTGGCTAGACTAGAAGTCCGAAAAAGTATACCCTTGCTCGCGGCACATCCCCAGGTACCTTTACTATGAAAGAACCCCCCCCCCCGTGATTCGTGTAAACATGAGACATGTAAGAGAGACCGCAATGGATATCAGCATACGCTACTTAGATGGAAATGTATTCTCCTGCACCTCTGTTGCTGAATATCCCCATTTTCGACAATTGATTTGCAAGCGGGTTGAAGTAATTCTTATTAGAAATTCTAATGAGCTTTTGTAAAGAAAATAATAAACATCATGACAATGTCATATGCTACGGAAATTTTTTTTGTGAACTCTTGGCGTAAGGGTGAGTATACTAGAGTACGGATGCAATGTTGAGGGTTAGATGTCTTAAACAGATGAAAAGGCAATCATGAATGAAGAGGAAAAAGAATAGAAAAGCGCGACGGTAAAGAGGGTATTTGATATACGTTTCGAACATTGAGAAAATAATAATAAAAAGCATTTGTATTGCGCCATTTATCCACAGGGCTCAAAGGCGCATTACATGATTTATAGAACTAATAGAGTGATATTATATACCATAATATAAAGAATACTAAAATTTTTGGTAGAATAGAATCTAATTGAAATATTCTTGAAACAGATGTGTTTTCAGTCAGTAAGTCTCGATTCTCATATTGCTTGATTTATCTGCTGCTTTTGACACTGTCAATCATGATGTTCTGCTGAAACGGCTAAAAGAAAGGTGCGGTGTTCAAGGAGAAGCATTGAAATGGTTTGAGTCGTACCTTACTGATCGTTTTCAGATGGTAAAATTAAAAGAAATAACGTCAAAGAGAGTAGCTCTTCATTGTGGACTTCCACAAGGCTCTGTGTTAGGACCTTTATTGTTCCTATTTTACACATTACCCCTTGGGGATATCATCAAAAGCAAGGGACTCCAATTTCATCTCTATGCGGATGATACGCAGATATACATGTCTTTCACACCAAACAACTACGGTGTTGCCTACTCGCTTGAGCAAATTGAGCAGTGCATACAAGAAGTCAGCTCATGGATGTCAGCAAATAGACTCAAGCTATAAAACAAAGATGCTGGTAATTGGCACTCCACAGAAATGCTCGAAAGTCTCTAATATAACTCTCAATGTAGCTGATAGTGTCATCGAATCAAGCGAAACGGCAAAAAATCTTGGAGTAATTTTTGACAAGCATATGAATCTTAAGTCACATGTGAACATGATCTGTAAATCTGCCAGGTACCATTTGCATAACATCAGTCTGGCTAGAAGGTACCTGACAAGAGAGGCTGCGGAAAAGGCCATGCATGCATTCGTTATTTCAAGGCTTGATAGTAACAATGCCTTGATACAAAGACTGCCATCCTGTGCATTGAAAAAATTGCAGAAAGTTCAAAATGCTGCTGCGAGACTCTTGGTGGGTGTAAACAGAAAATGTCACATAACACCAATCTTAAGAGAACTTCACTGGTTACCTGTTGCGTGCAGGATTCAGTATAAGATATTGATATTGACATTCAAGTGTATAAAGAACGTAGCTCCAAAATATTTAGTTGATTTATTACACAGCCCCTCGCGCAACAAGATCAGCAGGGGACGATCTCCTGCTTGAGATAAAGAGAACACGCTTAGTAACAGCTGGGGACCGAGCATTTGTTCATGTCGCCCCATGTCTCTGGAACGAACTGCCGTATTCAGTAAGGGTAGCAAACTCAATAGAATCATTTAAAACACTTTTGAAGTCATTTTTATTTTGAAAACATTTTAACTCAAACCATGCATTATGTATTATTAAATTATCGTTTTAGATAGTAAAATATGTAATGCGCCTATGAGCCCTGAGGAAATACGGCGCAATACAAATATCTTTATTATTATTATTATTATTATTATTATTATTATTATTATTATTATTATTATTATTATTATTATTATTATTATTATTATTGAAAGTGTCAAGAGAATCCGTTGCCCGCAATGCGTATGGCAGTCTGTTCCAAAGATCAGGAGAGGCACTTGTAAATGCACGATCTCCAGTGGTCACTAGCTTTGTCCTTGGTGTTTCGAGAGTCAAGTCATCTTCTGCAGATCTTGTCCGTCGCGCTGCTGTTCTCAATGTAACCAGCTCGGCCAGATAAATTGGTGCAAGATTATTGATTCATTATCCACACCTCTCCCCCAGTAACTCTAATTATCCACACCTCTCCCCCAGTAACTCTGGTTGCCGTTCCTCGGTTCTCCTTTACATTAAGGTTAGTTGACGGAGCTAAAGCAAACGGCTTTTTGAAATAACTTCAATTCAACTCAATTGAAATGAATTGACCAATCAGCGATTGCCTTTTGTCACGCCACTAAATGGAGGAAGAGGGGGAACCCCTGCCTGGATGGAAAACGCACAAGGCTGTACAACTACAATACAACAAAATAATATCATCCTCTATAAACACACTTGCCCTCTTTTCGTGGAACTTTGTTGCATACGAATATCTTCCAGCATGTGAACATATCCATCTTCCAGCTTTTCAAATTTTGTCATGCACGGACTGAGTTTCGGGGGAATTTCGTACGTCTTCGGCAACGATCGGCCGAGGCGCCTAACTCAACTGTTTCCAAAATCCATTCTGTTAGTGTTGTGTCTGCTGAAGTCTCGAAGCCTAATAACAACTGGATATCGTCGTGCTCGTCCAACAACTC
This sequence comes from Aurelia coerulea, assembly GCA_039566865.1. Taxonomy (NCBI): domain Eukaryota; kingdom Metazoa; phylum Cnidaria; class Scyphozoa; order Semaeostomeae; family Ulmaridae; genus Aurelia; species Aurelia coerulea. Next base: position 9,716,747 of record CM076952.1, on the reverse strand, counting down.
CTCTTCATTTTCCCCGTACCCCAAAAACAAAGTGTACAACTTTCCAGCTCGTTGAGTTCGCTAGTTTCTTGCAGGAGAACACAACTTTGCATCCGGATCATTTAGCAATTTTGAATTTGTTTGATCTCGAGAAAACCTGATCACGTGAAAGTGGTGATCACCACAAGAGTTCTCAATTTTATTGGCTAAGAAACAAGATCTATGTTTAGCTTGCCCAGCTCCCTGCATATGCAGGCCTGGAGGTGGCTATTTATCTCCGTCAACTAACTTTAAGATTTCTCATTTGGAGTTTCTTATTTGATTTTGCAGGCTGTAGAGGAAGAAAGCAGATTTGTCCACTAAAAAATTGATTAAAAGGGGCTCCGTCGTCAAACTGTAAACAAACCCATAAACACTGCACGTGTTCATTGTTCTCCATTGTCTTCTGCAGATTGTTTGGTGGCTTCACCCAAGCGACCAAAAATTGTTCGTTAAAAATCCAGTTATATCCAAGCAATCGTAGAAGATATGAATGTTTGGTGTTTTCATCTGTAAAGTACAATGATTTTTGTTCAAAATGATGCTTCATTTTTGAAAAAGAAACGTAAATGTCTGTGTGATTTTGCCCATCAAAAACCTCAAAATCACCGGAGCCCCTTTAATGCAGAACTATTTCTTCAAGAATTCAGGAGATGCGGTATTGAAACTTTTTCAGTCCAGTGAATGAAAGGTCGTACATAAGAAACTTTCTTGAGTCTTATACTTCAAACACTTCGTTCAAAGTCGGAGACGGTAAATTTAAAAATTATATTAAAGTGAACTTGCTGCCCTTGGCATCGGATGTTTTGACAAGTCGGTATGGGATGAATTTTAAGCGTCAAGTTCAACAATTTCCCGGCAAACTGAAAACATGATTCGTAGCTGCAACAACACCCAATTAAACCTTAACCATGGCTAATGAGTAATAGGGCAACTATCACAACGATTGGACACTTGCAGCTATAAAAGCTTCTCCCTTTCCCTTGTAAACAAAGATCTATGAAGGACAAAGGGGAAATAGATTAACACGACCAGCGAAGGCACGAGAGCGCAAAATGGGCATTTAAATCATTTAGAGTAGTTAAAACTAAGAGAAACATAAGATCCTTTTGGATGATTACAAAGTCTGTCATGAGCTAAGCAATCATAAGAATATCTGAGTATTGATTTTTCATAACCCCAAATGGTCGTTGGTGGTGTTTTTAGCTGCAGTCAGAAAGATGAGTGTTGCTGCTAAAATTGCCTTCAATCGAAAATCAGACGAATCGCCCGACAAGCAATTTTAATCTTTATGTGAAATCAGCAGTATGCAGAAAATCAAAATAGTTGGCCCTAGTTTGCCTATTTGAGGCCTTAGTTCGTGCATATGAAGTCATTGGTGCATCTGTCTCAAATTAGATGTCATGTGAGATCTACAATAACGCAAAATTACTTATGCAAAACCCTGCAGAACATTTCCATTGCTGTTATTCGCGGGCATCTAATTTGATACAGGCAGTCACCAAGATAACATCTGAGCAGACGATAACGCAAAATTACTTACGCAGAACCCTGCTGAATGTTTCAATTATTTCTATTCGCGGGCATCTGATTTGAGACAAGCGATCACAAAGATAACCTCTGAGCAGTATCATATGCATGAAGACGTTTTGGTTCAGTGTGATCACATGCCTTCCCCCAGTCAATGGCACCATTGTTTGCTGGGATCATAGTGCTGGGATTCTGCATCTTTCCGCAGTGCTTTCCTCTCAACTTCACCTACGACGTTCTCTCTTTCCTCAGTGCTTTCTACAATCTACAATCTACAATCTACAATGTCAATCTCCAAAAAGGCTCAGCCCATGACGGAGATACACAATACTCACACTACATCACACCTACTTTACGTAACTACATAGAACTACATACGATATGTTAACGGATTAGTAGTTTTGGTGCAAGAGCACTTGGTCAATATATTTTACTTTGGCTGCATGGCAATGCATACATGCTACAGTTTGAGTGATATGACAGATATGACACATTAATATCAACAGTAGGCTTGCGTGGTTTGCAGTTTCAGATATCAAGGAAAGCAATACAGGAAAGCTTTCCTCTCAACTTCACCTAAAATATCAATATAACATTGTCATCATTTTTTCTTCAAGCCTATGACACTTCTAAGAGTATTAATGATGTGGAAACTAACCTTGCACTGAGGCGCTATTGTCTCTCACAGGGGTGGGACTTCATAGACCATAGCAATATTGCCTTCAGACATTTAGATGAAGATGGTATGCATCTCTCCCCTGAGGGAAATCGCCTCTTTGCAAGGAATCTTACAACACATGCCAAGTCTGGGTAACAAATCTACAGGGGTGGAAGTAGTTGACCTACCTCCCCCCCCCAAACTCTTGATAGGGAGAATGCCTGCACTACTGGTTCCTCACCAAAAAATCTTACACCCAATAGTGAGACTGTGGCATCTGGGGGGTGTCATCAGCACCTAGGATTCAAAAAGGGTATGGCAATTGCATCCCTGAACATTAATGGTCTTCGCAGTCACCTAGATGAGGTTCAGTTGTTAATCAGGGACCTTGGGATTCAAATCCTTGCCTTAAATGAGACTAAGCTAGATCCTGACTACCCAAAGGAATTTACCAGTGTGCCTGGCTACCAAAAAGAACGTCTCGATAGGACAAGCCATGGGGGAGGTGTTTCTATTTATGTTAGGGCCTCGGTCAAGTACAAACGCCGCCTTGATGTCCCTATTGATGATCTGGAGCTCATTTGTATTGAGGTTGAACCACCTGAAAGCAAGTCCTTTCTTGTTCTTGTTTGGTACCGGCCACCCAGTGACCCTGTTGGATCTTTCAATAAGCTGGAAAAGGCCCTCTCCTTTTTTAACAAAGAGGGGAAAGAATTAATCCTCTTAGGAGACACTAACTGTGATCTCACTGCCAAAAAAGCTGAGCAGCCCATGGACAATGATTCAAAGCACATGCTTGATCTCTATGGTTTGTTCAGCTTTACGCAGCTTATTGAGGAACCGACCAGGGTCACTTTAACTACCTCTTCCATCATTGACCATGTTGCTACAACATGTGCCAGAAGCTTTGTAAAATGTGGGGTGCATGAAGTTTCCTTGAGTGATCATTATATGGTCTACTGCATTCGAAAATTCAATGGAGCAGCAGAAAAAGGCCATAAAATGATCAAAACAAGGAAAATGAAAAATTTCAATGAAGAAGCATTTCTGGCGGATGTTTCTGGCATATGTTGGGAGCAAATGCTGACAGAAACAGATGACATAGATGTGGCTCGAGGGGTTGGGGGGGGGGGGGGCGGCGAGCAAAGAAACGAGAATACGGTGATTTCATGGCAATTGATCATTCAACGATTTTAACAAGTGATATCTCACTAATATTTCACAACAGAAGATTGTTGGAAGTTTGCCTTTCCCAAAGTAAATGATTTCCTTGCAACTTTGACAGGTGCTTGCGCACCCGTTGCACCCCCATGGATCCGCCCCTGGTTTGCGCATCATTAGCAGCTGAACGCCTCTGACCAATGCCTATGAAGAATTCTATGAAGAAGTAATCCCGATTTGCACCATGCCTCAAAAGCTTTCAACGCCTAGCAAACGAATACTGCAAACTATCTACGTTGGTGTTGCATTACTCAGAAGCCCCACAGAAATGAAATCAAGATTTATCATTTTCTTGATCCCAATTAACTATCTTAGAAATCGATTTTCTTTGCAATGGCTGGGCAGTATGCAAAGCTGAGATGAAAGAACGAAACCCGGGTAGTCTAATCTTTCCAAATATTCTTGCTCCGTAGTTTTCATTGAAAAATTTAATTGTCACAAATTTTTCAAATTCGTTGAATTCTTAGCTTTGCGTTCGATGTCGTTGAAAATGTACCTACTGTTCTCAACAATTTTTGATTTTAATGCAGATGCTCAATCTTTTCTATATTAATCTAAAATTTTACAACGACAGAACATAGTTACAAGATGATAACACAGAGAGAAATAGAATACATTGCAACCCCGTGGCTTTAGCATCAAACATTTACGTGATAATAATAGGCTAACCAGCATATTATAGCATAAACTACAAGCTGCAAGAAGAACAACAATGATACAAAGGTGGGAGGAGAAGAGGAAATTTAGCTGAAATGAATTAAGAAAATCTCTTGATGATTGTATGAACTCTAGTGTTGCTTCAATGATCATTTTATTTAATTCAAAAGGTAACTGTACATCACCATACAAGATCATAACAACTAATTCCGCGTTGAAAAAGTTCTGCAGATGATAAAAGTGGCAGTGCAGCAAGAAGCTAATCTTTACCCCAGTAAAAGCAGTTTATCAAGGAATGGTTTGTTTTTAGTTTGATCTTTAATAACAAACAAGGCAAACAAATTCGCCGCTCAAATGTCTCTTAAACGCTTTTTTTACAGAAGTCTTTACAGAAAACTATGCTTCAGCAAATCTAAAATCATAAGAAGAGATAGACTACGCCGATCAGTGCAGTGTTATCAAAGATTTTCTTTTCTTTGAGGTGATCCTTAACTGTCAAACACCAATAATCTCACAACTACTTTAGAAAACTATATATTATCACCTCTAGCATCAATAAGATGCATCACATAAAGCAGCGAAATCAAAAAACAATCTGTCTAGATTGGCACATTAATTGATATGCAGCACACTAGAAAGCAGCTGCAACCTCTATGGAATATGAAAGGCTTCACGGAACTTCACCAAATGAAAATCTCAGATCAATAAAACTACATAAGAGCTTTCATTATCGTTCATCTACTTTGTTGCTTTAATTGAATGAAAGTCCTGCAAATAAATCAAGCCCAGAGATAAACAAGATCAGGCGATCAACTAGATTAAGATAAACAAGATTGCAGGACTCTAATTTAGTAAACCCTGCTGCACTTAACCCGAATATGCTACCTAATTGAAGATGACTTCAAAAAATGCTGTTCGTAATTTACTGGTGATACTTTGACGTCTTCTTCTTTGGATGACAAAGGAATTTGGAAATGAATTATGTCGCACGAGCGGCCGTTTGATGATTGCACAAGTGTGGTGTCACTTTTATCAATGCTAGCTACGATACTTTGTGCATGTTGGGCATTTGGTAGTATGTTTTCGCATCAAAAAGTTCTAAATCTACACGCTTGTTTGAAATATTCTTCAATTCCTCACATGCACAAAACTACTGCAGCTGGCGAGTACCATTTCGTGGCCGAGCGGCTTAACCCTATCACTACCGGGGCACAAAGAAAGTTTATTTGATGCAGTGTAGTCAGTTCGAAAGATAAAGAGCAAAAATTTGAGTCTTTTCCTGAAATTTGATAGAATGATTAAAATTTGAATTTTTTTTCAAAATGGTAGACACTGATCAGGTAACCAACTTCTTTTCAACGCGTGGTCAGCTAAAAAACTGAAGAAGCCAGTCTAATTTTTGCCAGGACGATCATAGATCATTGAAAATACCACCATTCGATAGGTCTCGATAAGAGCTTTCAAATGACGTATATTTTTATTTTGGATGACGTCATCAAGGCTTATGATGTCATGTAAATAATAACAAATGTATTAGATAAATTTTTATGGCCAGAGTTGGTTCTATTAATCGTTATGAATACTTTTAACCCTATTACTACCGGGGGGGGGGGGCACAAAGTGCCCGCGGCAAAGTTTATTTGATGTAGTGTCGTCAGTTCAAAAGATAACGAGCTGAAACTTTGCGACTTTTCCTAAAATTTCATGGACTAATTAAAATTTGTAATTTTGTTTCAAAATGGTAGATACTGATCACGTGACCAACCTCTTTTCAACACGTTGTCAGCCAGACAATTAAAGAAGCAAGCCCAGTTTTAACAAGGATGATCGTAGAACGTTGAGAATACCACCATTCGATAGCACTCGATGAGAGCTTTCAGATGATGTATAGTTTTATCCATTTTTGATGACGTCAGCAAATTTAACGTTCATGACGTCATCAAAGTTTATGACGTCATATAACTAACAACAAATGTATTAGATAATCTTAAATGGTCAAAATTGGTTCTATTGATTGTTGTCAACAATTTTGAGGCATTTTAGAGTATTTTCATCAGTAATTAGGGGTTTAAATGAAACAATTACAAACTGATGCAAATAAATGATGAATATATGATATAAATAATAAGCTTAAATTGACATTACATTGCCAATTTTTATTCAGTGATGCTTTGGGATACATTCTAGTAGCAATATGAAAGAAATTATCAACTAAGAACTTAAATATTGCCAATATTGCTATATTACTTTGTGCCCCCCCCCCTCCCGGTACTACGATGGTCGAAAAAACCCGGTAGTAATAGGGTTAAGGCACTTTAGTGTATTTGCATCTGCAATTAGGGGGTTTAAATGAAACAATGACAAACGGATGTAAATAAATAATGAATATATGATATAGACAATGAGCCAAAATGGATATCATATTTCTGATTTTTACTTGTTGATGCTTGGTGATACATTTTAGTAGCAGCATGAAAGATATTATCAAATATGAACTTGAATATTGCTCATATTGCCAATAGAATTCAAATACTGCCATTTTCCTCTATTATGACGCCATAGTGACGCGATGGATGTAATGAAAAATTAACAAAGTAGCCTATTGTGTAGATTTTGTTACTGTACACCAATGTACTATGTTTCATCCTCATATCAGGAATATTGATGAATTTATGGGGGGCACCCCACCCCCTGGTACTACAAGGGTCCAAACAGCCCTATATTCATAGGGTTAAGGGTTAAAAAGTTTCCGGCAGGTGACTGAAGTTAAGCTCGGTCGAGTGAGATCAAACTCTGGATGGATTTGGAGCGGACGGACCTCGCAACTCACCTCATCGTCATTCGGAAGGGACGTTAAACTAGGGGTCTCATGCCTGGATGTGGCATGGAAAGTGGGCCTAAAGTAGCTTTAGATAGCTAGAAATCCTTTCAGCCGACTTAAAATGAATTACTGAAAAAAAGTTTCAAGGTAATGATAAAAAGCTGAAAGACTTGTAAGTGACACCAAACTTGTGCAATCATCAAACGACCACTCGTGCGACATAATCCATTTCCAGATCCCTAGCCATGCCGAGGAGATCTCCCGTTATTCTGCCAAAGATCTACTGTCATGCATCTATGGTTATGCACTGCTTAGCATTCTAAATCTGCTTAACATTCTAGATTCAACCTAATTTTCACAACATTCTATTTCTAAGCTTTGCTGATGTTGTAAAATGAACTTTGTACTGTCCTTGACGTGGCGATTTCCTGTGCATTGTTCCTATTGCTCCTTCTTTTGTTCTCAATGGTCAAGCTGATTTGCATGTTACGTCAGTGCAGTAAATCGTTACCGTCGGAACTTAGTCAGTTCATCTCCCCAACAAGGCTACTATACTCCGCACGCAGAAGACCTAAGGCTCATTTCATAAGTCGTGCCGCGCCGTGCCAAACGGACCAAATTTGAGCAATTTTGTCTTGTTCAGCGCGGTGTAGACTTGCCCCAAGTCTATCTCTTCAATCCATTTTACCGCTCCCTTTTTTGTTAGTTCCTGCATCTGCTATTCTAAAAAATGTTGGCCAATTGTTTCTTTGATAATTTTTATATAGTGCCAACGATTGTAGAGGGAAGAATTAAACCTTGAACATAGATATCTAGACATTAACCCAGTTTCAGTCAATAGAACAGATCCATAAGATAGTCAGGAGAAAAGGAAGAGAATTTATCAATGAATCTTTCATCAGTTCCACTACGATAAGAGCTTATAAAATCAGTTCTTATCATAAACCACTGGCGCCTTTCACGACATAAGTTCCAGATAGCTCTTTAGAAAGAAAAATCTCTATGAACGAAAATCTAGATCGAAGCTGTGATGAGGTGGAAGTTGAATTATTTCAGTAATAAAACCAACGATAAGATTGAAAAGCATTCCCCAAACTAATGGTCATGGCTGTGGACTGAAGGCACTCCATGTAATGTGTTATGGTTATGATTGTTATCATATGTGTAAGACCCAGGCCCCCCGGAATCATAGGTTAGAATTGAGACACGAGGCAGACAACAAAATGGTTTACTACTTGCGTTCACCTTTCAATATCCGACAATGGCAACGAAGATGAACTAGAAAAGAAAAAGAACATGGCAGGAGCTGGTTCAATACAACTGTCACGAGTATAATAAATGGCCTAAAAGCGACTTGTAATCAAGAAACCATACTTCGGATCAATTAATACCAACGACATTTTCCAACGCGCTAACTCCACACCAAAAACCTTCCCCAAAACGATAAACAACCCCATTCAATTACGTTGCGTTCCAAGTCACACCTTCAATAATTAACGATGTGTGTCCAGTCCTCTTGTCTTGGGGCCTCTACTCAATAGTCAGTTCACTACAATATAAGATACTAGAAGACAATACAACAAACAAAACACGGGAACAAACAACACAATACACGACTGAACATAAATGTGTGACACCTCCGTTCTTCAAGAGACATCTTTGATGTCTTTCAACTTTAACCTTTATGTTCAGTATGTCAATCTTTCTGAGTGTTCTATCACTCTCTCTCTCTCTCTATCTCTTACATCACTCTGCTCAGAAAGTCTGCTCCAATGTTCTCTGATCCTTTAATTGATTCAATTTTGAATTTGTAGTTCTGAATGAACATTGCCCATCTCATAACTCTATCATTCACAAATTTGGTTTTATTCAGGTAAACTAATGGCTGGTGGTCTGTCTGTATAATGAACTCTGTTCCATAAAGGTACAGCATGAATTTCTTTATTGCCCATACTATGGCGAAACACTCTTTTTCTATTGTTGATCTATTGCCTTTTCTCTCTCTAACAACTTCTTGCTTGCATAACTGACTGGAAATAGTTTACCATCATGATCTTGTAGTAACACTGCACCGATTCCTGTGTTTGATGCGTCTGTTCTCAATACAAATGGCTTTGTAATCTCTGGTAAGCGAAGAACTGGTTTAGTTACAGTCATCTTCTTTAACGTCCCATAGGCTTTCTCATGTGCATCATTCCACTCTACTTCATTTGGCAATCCCTTCTTTGTTAGATCAGACAATGGTGATGCAATTGCTGCATAGTTAGGAATAAAGTTCCTGTAATATCCAGTGAGTCCAAGGAAGGACTTTACCTCTTTCTTTGTTCTTGGTCTTGGTGCATCTCTAACTTTCTTGACATTCTCATCATGTAAACCAAGTTCACCCCTCCCAATCTGATGTCCAATGAAGTCAACTGCTTCTCCTCCAAAGACACATTTTGAAGGTCTTGCAGTGATACCCCATTTCAACATACGACTGAACAACTCTCTCAATGCTTGCATATGCTCTTCCCACGTTCTTGTACCTGCAAGTAATTTCCTCATTGCTCTCACTAGTGTTGCAGCTGAATTCACCATCCCAAAAGGCATCTTTAAGAATTCATATGATCCATCCGGAGTTACAAAGGCAGTCTTGTGGATGTCATTCTCTGCTACTGGAATCTGCCAATATCCTTTACTCAAGTCGATCTTTGAGAAGTATTTATCCTCACTGAATCTTCTGAAAAGATCTTCTGATGTTACCATAGGCTCTGGATCAAACACTGTTAACTTGTTGAGTTTTCGATAGTCAACACAGATTCGATTTGAACCATCCTTCTTCTTGACGATAACCACAGGTGATGCATATGGTGAATTTGAGTCTCTAATGATACCAAGGTCCTGCATCTCTTGAATATCACTCCTAAATGACTCTCTGACTCCGTATGGCACTGAATAAGGCTTTGATCTAACTGGTACGTCGCTTGTCAAATCGATGGTATGCTCTATCAACCTGGTTGATCCTGGTTTGTCAGTGAATAATGGCTTGAATTCCTGAATTAAAGACTCTAAATCATCTGACTGTGCTGTGACAAGCTTTGGTGATACCTTGACATCTTTGTAACTCTCTTTCGAACTTAAACTACCTATCTCTAGTAAATTCTCCTCATGGAACATTTCCTCTTCTAATTCTTTCCCTACATCTCCTGCAGCTGCTTTCAGTAATTCACTACTCCTTACATTCTTTGGAACATCTCTTTCTTCTTTGTTCAGATACTTTCTTAACAAATTAGCATGGTACACCTTTGACTTAGTACCAATCTTGATCACATAGTCATTCTTGTTTACTCTCTTCTCCACGTTATACGGGCCTTTCCACTGCATAAGAAGCTTGTTGTTGTTAGTTGGTAGCAGGACTAAAGCTTGATCACCAGGTTGGAAGTTTCTATCTTTGGTTTTCTTGTCAAAGTACTTTTTGTAACGTCCTTGTGATTTCTCTAGTGATTCTTGTGCAATCTTTAGGGTTTGATCTAACCTCTCTCTCAACTCTACAACATACTGATGACTGGTCTTGACTTCTTCTTCTTGTACTTCTTTGGTCCACAACTCCCACTAATTAACGCTATGATTTAAGACTTTTAGGGTAAACTAACAAAACATTCTGCAAAAGAGGAGAGTAACTTATTTGCAAATCCATCTACCAGTCATGTTCATGCATTACATCATGATTACATTTACACAGTTTACAATTTTAATTTAAATACCTGTCTTGTACTTTGGGAATTTTTTAAATTTTTGCATGTTGCGAAAATTCAGCAAATTACTACTCTCCTATGCAGAGGCTCCTTTCCATCATTTTGCTTTGCAAGAATTCACAAGGATAGCAAAAAGCTCTGCGAAGGAGAGTAGCATATTACAGCCGAATCAAAGGGCAAACATTCCTTCTCTGACCTTTGGCCACTAATTGAAATCGAATGACTCTGGTGGGCATGCTGTTATGTTTTGTTTGTTAATTTCACATTTCGAATCAAAAGTTTCAATCACCTGTGAAAGTGGCTTTGTGATCACAGCTGCAATCGGACAAATACATATTCCACAAAACAACAGAAGGCTTTTTACCACTCCTTTGACCTTTCATCCCTGCAAACACTTCCTATCGTCTGGAGGTCAAATCAATGACAATTTCTGTCGTGAGGGGCATTTTACTGCCAAATAATCCCGTACATCTTTGGCTAAAATTCTTGTTTCCAAGAAAAATCCATCAAAATAAATCCGTAAAAATCCTTTTGATTAGACAAAATCTGGTACGCTTTTTCGAAAGGGGTGAAATGCCTCTCGAATTTTTGATTCAACTCGATTAGAAATGCGGCTTTCGCTGCAAATAAGAATCATATGAAGTATTTAGCATTTTAGCCAAAAAGGCTTGTTTATGCAGTGCATACCTGACTGGAAGAAATTCTCGCGCTCTTGTCCTCTCCTCCGCTGGGAACTGATAGCAAGAAAGTAGCAAGAAACTTCGCAAATGGTTCGGCCTAAATCTTTCAGCGTCGTGAAAGCTTCCTTCTTTTTCTTATCTCTGTTGTCCAACAAACTTCGTATTCTTTCCAAACATACCTCTTGCAGACCGACAGCCTTTACATTCCTTCTCGTCCCTATGACCCTGTTTGTGAGCAGAATTGTTAGCGCGGCAACAACATCGACTTTCAAGATTCAATGGAATCATTTGGGTCCATCAAAAGGATCTTCTGGATCAACGCCAGAACTCTTTGATAAAGCCGAGCACCCCTCAAACACAATTTTGATTGGTTTAGCCTTGGAAATTTGAATCTCGGATGCTCCCGCTAAAACTGAGCATCCATCAATCGATGATGCTATTGGTCAAGCATCTGATCATGTGAACTGATGGATGCTCAGCGCGATGGGGAAAGTGCGCTGAGATAAACCATGGGCCACTCTGCAATGAATTACGGACTCACAGAATGTATAGCAAATCCTGCGATGTTGAGATTATGTTGCTGTTGTGTTTTACATATTTTATGGGCCATTTCATGAAACTGAAACAAAACCCTGTTCGGAGCCGCTGAGTTTTCAATCCAAGATATGTGGTGGCAACTCTTTCAGTATCTGTATTGGTCCTCTCACTGTTCTCCCAAATAACAACTCAAATGGCGAGAACCCAGTAGATTCTTGAGGTACTTCTCTGTATGCAAATAATACTGCATTGATATATCTAGGCCACTGTCTTGGCTGTTCACTGCATAATCTCCTCAACATTGCTTTCAAGGTTCCATTAAACTTCTCTACTAAACCATTACACATCGGATGGTATGGCGTTGAAGTTAGCTGCCTGATGCTAAGTAATCTTGAAACTTCTTCCATGCATTCTGATATGAACTGTGAACCATTATTATCACTTAAAATTTCATCTGGAAAACCTAGTCTGCTGTACATGTCAAGCAAAGCTTCTGCAACAGTTTCTGTATCAATGTTCTTTAATGGTACAGCATCAGGATATCTCGTAGCATAATCAACCATAGACAAGATATAACGAAAACCTTTCTCTGAAGAAGGGAAGATAGGCCCAATTAAATCAACTGCAACCCTCTTAAACGGCGTGTCTATCAAGGGCATCTTTTGTAGTGGCACTTTTGCTGTCCTGCCTTTGCTCTCAGTCTTCTGACATATATCACATGTCCTGCAGAATCGTGTAACGTCATCATTAAGGCCTGGCCAATAAAAGTTACTCAAAATTCTGTCACTTGTCTTTCTTATTCCCATATGACCTCCCATTAACGAACTGTGCGCCAACTCGATGACTTGATTTCTCAGATTTCCTGGTACAACTACTTGCCGTATTTCATTGCCTCCATTTACCCTTGGGTGGCTAAAAACACGATACAAAATTCCTCCTTTCTCTTCAAAGTGCACAGATTGATCCTCTTTTATCTTTGGCTCTGTGAATTTTCGAAGCTTCTCTAATGAATCGTCATCATCTTGAAATTGAATTAGCTGTTCTCTGGTAACCGTTGCACATTTTGTCATATCAGGTACCTTAAGTGGTGGTATACCTTGCCCTTTCTTTGCTTGAGCTCTTGTAACGGCACATGCTGTCTCCCACGATGGGTCAGGATCTTCAGGGCCCCTAGCATTTGGTATATTCCCAATAATCACGTCATACATTGCATCTGGTAAACATTGAACCTCTGCTTCCCCAGTAAAATATGGTGTGTCAATGAAAACGCTTGCAATAGGTACTTTTCTAATTGTTTTATCAATCAAAAGCATGTAACCAAATCTGCCTGTTAGTTCCTCTTCTGTGACCAAGTCTCTCTTAATAACAACGCCACTGCAGCCTGTGTCTCTCAATACACTCACTGATCTGTCCCTTACTCTCCCTGTTACAACTGGCATGCTATCTTCACTCCCCATTGCTGGCTTGATACATGCAGATTTGATAATAGGAATTCTCTTGCCACAACCTATAGTAAGCTCATTCCCTATTATGCACGATTCAATATCTGCCTGTGTTGCTGCTGCCTCTGTTGCTACCCGACCAATGTTCTCATCATTGTTCTCTTTATCAACTTTTCTTTCTACCCTGCCCTGGAGAAGGACAGTCCTTTGCTTCGTGATTTAGGCCACCACAGTTAAAACATTTCCGCTCTGGTTTCTTCTCAAAATTACACTCGAAAGCTTTGTGACCCGTTTTATGGCAAATAAAACACTTGAATTCCCCATAATCCTTTGCTTTAACGTTAGCTTGACCTTGGCTGCTTGAAGATTCTAGGTTATGTCCAACTCTTTTCCTTCTGCGAGCAAGCTGCTTCCCATGTGCACTAAGATATTGCTGTGCATGCTTTGTCATTTCATCGTGGTCACGTGGAGCCACTTCTTTCAAATAGATTGCTAGGTCTTGCTGGCATCTGCTTAGAAATTGCTCTTTATTTATCAACTCCTTCAATCCTTGGTAAGACTTTTCCGTTCCCGAAAGCTCAACCCAACGGTCTAAGTACCCATCAATCCTCGCATAAAATTGGTCAGGAGTCTCCCCCTCTTCTGGGTCTGATTCTCTGTATCTTTTCTTGAACCCCTCTTCTGTTAATTGATATCTAATCAATAATGCCTCTTTAACCTTCTCATAATCTAACGCAGTGTCATCTGGCAACCTTGAATAAACATCAAGCGCTTTCCCTGTTAATAGGGCGCTTAAGGCTGTCGCCCACTCATATCTCTCCCATCCATTACTTATCGCAAACCGCTCAAATCTCTTCAAATAACTGTCCAAGTCGTCTTTCCCATCAGCAAAAGCAGGCAACTTAGGGCCCTTAGCTCTTTGCCTACCCTCTGTGCCTTGGAAATTCATTGACATATCTACCCCCTCATTTTTCAGCTCCAAAACCGCCTGAATTTTTGACCGCTCTTGCTCTAAAGTCTCCTTTTTCTCTTTCTCAATAGCAACCTTCAACTCCAATTTCGCTAACTCTACTCTTCGATTTTCTGCCCGCTCATCTCTCTCGATAATCTGCTGCTCTTCGATAAACTGCTGTAAATCCTTTCCTTCGAGCCCAAGCTCGCGACCACACTGTATTAATCTATCCATAATTACTGGCTTCTTTTCGCTGTTATTTCGCTTTATTCAAAACTTTCAGCTTAACGAACGAAATCTCCCTTGATGTTTGCCACCGCGCTATGAAATTCTATTGATTCCCAATAACCAATCTTCCAAAAAGCGATTTTAAAACATCACAAATTCAGCTCCCAACGGCTTGAAAATACAGGAAACCTCATCTTTTCACTGACTGACGTTTTGTTGCCATTCCCGGCTGAGCCCCCAATTGTCACGAGTATAATAAATGGCCTAAAAGCGACTTGTAATCAAGAAACCATACTTCGGATCAATTAATACCAACGACAATTTCCAACGCGCTAACTCCACACCAAAAACCTTCCCCAAAACGATAAACAACCCCATTCAATTACGTTGCGTTCCAATTCACACCTTCAATAATTAACGATGTGTGTCCAGTCCTCTTGTCTTGGGGCCTCTACTCAATAGTCAGTTCACTACAATATAAGATACTAGAAGACAATACAACAAACAAAACACGGGAACAAACAACACAATACACAACTGAACATAAATGTGTGACAACAACCTATGCCTCCGTTTGATGCAATGTCAGACCCTGCCAACGTGTTTAGCGCATGGAAACGCTGGATTTCAAGATTCGAACAGTACTTAGTCGCTGCTGACATCAAAGACGATAAAAGAAAAAGAGCCCTGTTGATTTATTTGGCTGGAGAAGCAGTTGCAGATATCCTGAATACCATCCCAGATAATGGAGATGATTACAAAACAGCGTTAGAAAAGCTCATGGGACATTTTGAGCCAAAAAAGAACTTGCTTCATGAAACATATTTATTTAGCCAGGCCAGACAAGAGCCAAATGAGACTTTAGGTCAGTTCCATGTTCGATTACAGAACTTAGTCTCACGTTGTGACTTTGGGGATAGAAAAGAGTTTAAAATATTGTTGCAAATCGTAACAAATGGATCATCAAGTCGTTTAAGAAAGAAAGCTTGAAAAGATCCAAAATATACATTGAAAGAAATGTTATTGGATGGCCAAAGAGATGAAACAAGTACACAGCAAGCAAGTAGCATTGAAGGTAACACAGAAACAAAGCAAGAAGTGCATCGTGTAATACACAGTCAGCACAAGAAAGGACATGTACATACAAAGAAATGCTATCAGTGTGGAGGATCGTACCCTCATAAAAACCAGACCTGTCCAGCTGCTGGTAAGATATGTCATAAATGTGGGAAAAAGAACCACTTTGCAAAGTATTGTATGAGCAAAACTCAACAAGAGTCAAGGAAAACACAGCCTGTCAAAAGATATGTTAGGCCAATTACAACAAAATCAGTGGATAAAGGGCAGAGTGACCCTGATTCAGATTTTGATTACATCTGTGCTGTGAAACAGAAGGAAAAACCTGATAACACTGTTGCTGCCGAAATCAGTGATTACAAATGCGATTCACTTGTGGATACAGGAGCATCAGTAAATATTCTTGATGAAGAAACATTCAGTCAGATACCATCAGATCCTAAATTAGAGAAAACATCAGTTAAAGTGTACCCATACTACAGCAACAGCCCTGTGAAATTGTTAGGAAAATTTCAAGCCACTGTAGAGACCAAAAAGCGCATCACTGTAGCCACGTTTTATGTCACAGAAGGGAACTCTGGCTGATTATTAGGTTCAGAGACATTCCAAGAACTTGGTCTTGTTACATTTCACATCAATCCAATGGTTTCAAAAGTGAAAGATAACAATGTGAAATCGCAAATTGCTTCCACCTGTTCATAGATTCTTATCAGATCTACCCATGATAAATCAGTTGATGCTGCTTTACTTGCAAATAAAGAAATTTTCAGAGGAATAGGAAAGCTAGGTGGAGTTCAAATTAAATTGAATATTGATTTAAATGTAACCCCAGTTGTTCAAAATACCAGACGCATACCATTCATTTCATACCAGAAAGCAAGTAGAAGAAGAATTGCTAAGTCTGGAAGCACAAGGAATAATAGAGAGGGTGCCAGAGGGGCAAGCAACCTCGTGGATATCTCAGATAGTAGCAGTACCAAAGAAGGACAATTAGTCAATTAGAATTTGTGTTGACATGCGTTCAGCAAACACAGCCATAAAAAGAGTGAGACATGTCATGCCCACAGTTGATGAAATTATGGTACAATTAAATGGAGCTAAATTCTTTTCAAAGATAGACCTTAGTCAAGCATACCATCAGTTAGAATTGCACAAAGATAGCAGATATATCACTACGTTCAGCACGTACATTGGTTTATTCCAGTACAAAAGATTAAACTATGGCACAAATGCGGATACTGAGTTATTTCAACATACATTACAAGAAGCTCTATAGGGTATAGATAATGTCAGAAACTTAGCAGATGATATCATCCTTTTTGGAAAAACCAGAGCAGAGCACGATAAAGCATTGAATGAATGTCTTGCAAGATTAAAGACAAAAAAGCTCACAGTAAACAGAGAAAAATGTCAATTTTTACAACCAGAACTTTCATTCTTTGGTATGATATTTTCAGAAGATGGTGTAAAACAAGATCAAAAGAAGGTTGCAGATTTAGTAGATGCTCCCATGCCAAACAATGCATCAGAAGTGAGAAGTTTATTAGGAATGGCAAATTTTAGTGCAAAGTTCATACCAAATTTTGCAGACATAACAGAACCACTGAGAAGATTAACTCATAAAAACATTGTATTCAAATGGGAGAAAGAACACTCACAAGCATTTAAGAAACTCAAAGATGTTTTGACAGACAGTCCAGTTATGACATATTTTGATATTGAAAAAGATACCTACCTGATTGTAGATGCCAGTCACATTGGTATTTCTGCAATTCTTGCACAATCAAACAAAGATGAGCCTCAAAAAGTGATTGCATATGCCAGTAGAGCACTTACCCCTGTAGAGCGTCGATACTCACAAACCGAGAAAGAAGCACTTAGTATTGTGTGGGGTACTGAACATTTTCATATGTATCTTTATGGAAAAAGTTTCAAACTGATAACAGATCACAAGTCTTTGGAGGTGATTTATGGGAACCCTAAATCAAAACCATCACTACGCATTGAAAGATGGGTGCTCCGCCTACAGCAATATTGTTTCAAAGTTATTCACAAGCCAGGAAAAGATAATCCAGCCGACTTTATGTCAAGACATCCTCAAAGAAAACATGGCAGATGAGTATTTTAGATATATAACAATAAATGCGATGCCAAAAGCCATGACTGTAGAAGAAGTACAAAGAGAAACAGAAAAAGATGAGACACTCTAAGCAGTCATAAAGGCAATTGATACAGGCGATTGGAGTAACCAGTTTTTAGTACCTTACAAGCTAGCCTAAGATTCATTGAGAATTAATCATGCTAATGGAATTATTTTGCGGGGAAACAAATTTCATGCCTAAATCATTATGGAAAAGATCAGTAAAACTAGCACACGAGGGTCACCAGGGTCTTGCTAAAACTAATGCCCTGATCAGATAAAAGGTTTGTTTTCCATTTATTGAAAAATTGGTAACAGAAGAGATTAGTAGCTGTTTACCTTGTCAAGCAGTAGGAACACAAAAAGCACCAGAACTATTGCGAATGAGACCTATGCCATCTGGACCTTGGAAAAAACTACCTATTGACTGTTATGGACCACCTCCAAGTAGTGAGTATATACCTACTTGTTATTGTAGATGCTTATTCTAGATTCCCGATCGCAGAAATTGTAAGATCTACTGCTGCTCCAACCATTATTCCAAAATTAGATTACGTTTTTGCAATGCATGGACTTCCTGAAAAAATAGTAACAGACATTGGTCCACCATTTAATAGCAATGATGTTGAAAGATACTTAATGACTCTAGGAATAAAGTTTGACCCTTCTACACCATTATGGCCCAAAGGAAACTCAGAGGTAGAGAGATTTAATCAGCCTCTAGGAAAAGCAATTAGAGCTGCATGTATAGAGAATAGAAACTGGTGACAAGAACTTCGAAGATTTTTATTGAGGTATAGATCTACCCCATATGCAACCACAAAGATTGCACCTTCAGAATTGTTATACAATAGGGTCATTAGAGGGAAACTACCTTGTTTAATCAAGAAAAGTAAATCTAAAAGACACAGAGATGCTCAGGGAAATGATGTTGTTGCGAAAGAGAAGATGAAAAGCTATGCAGACAAAAGAAGACACACAAAGATTTCTGATACCAAAGTTGGTGATACAGTTTTGTTAAAACAAGACAAAAAGAACAAGTTTGAAAGCACTACTTACAGAGTTACATATCGTAAAGGTTCCAGAGTAACAGCAGAAAGACAAGATGGAAGGAAAGTCACTAGAAATAGCAGCTTTTTCAAGAAGTTTAGTAAGAGAGATGATGATGATGATGATTTTTCTGATGATGACAATCACAAAAGAACAGAAGCAGTTGATGAGAATAACAGAGGAAACAGATATCCTTTTAGACAAAGGCGAATGCCTGAAAGATATGGAACAGTTGTAGCAACAGACTAAGAGGAGAATTTATTTATTCCTTATTTTTATTTTTATATACTATGCAAAGAGACCAGGATTCAAAGAGCAAATACGTTATGTTATGTTTATGTTGTCAAAAATGAGGAATGATGTAATGTTTTATGGTTATGATTATTATCATATATGTAAGACCCAAGCCCCCCGGAATCATAGGTTGGAGTTGAGACATGAGGCAGACAACAAAATAGTGTACTACTTGCGTTAACCCTTCAAAATCCGACACTCCACTGCCCTTTTCCCTGAAGCAATATTCTTCGTGGAGCTTCGATATTTTGCAAACAAATCATAGAAATGAATTGAGGGTAGATTGATGTAAAATCCAGTTCATTAATACAATTTTTGGGTCACACCCCTTGTCGGCAAAACGACTATAATTTCCAAGCATCTCGATAGGTTTAATTATGACATTGTTGTTTTTGTTGTTCACTTATTTTATATCGATTATGTACATCTAGCTTACTATATACAATTTTATATGTATAAGCAAACTAATCCAAATTGATAAAAAACTAAATAGATAAATTAAATGTATTATTAGATAAATGTACATGGATAAATATGTTTTACAGTGTTTTACTGATTGATAAGAATACAGGAAAACTAACTTTCGGAGATATACTGGCAAGCATTGCATTTACAGTTAGGCCATTCCAAATTTTTATCATACGTTTGAAGCTACTTACACTTTCGGCAGATTTTATTTCATTCGGCAGTCCATTCCAGATTTGATGTCCCAATGATTGTAGGCTATTAGAACCAAAGGTGACTTGATTTGGTCTATAATGTTTTAAATCATTTGGGTTTCGTGATGAGTATGTAGAGCATCTAATTTTGAAAATATCATGCATGAAAGATGGATTTAGATTTTTGAAAGTCTTAAAAATCTCAATGCAGAGAACTCTGAGACGGGAAACGTGCATTGTACACCTTTCTGACTTGTAAGTCGCTGTAAGATTCATGGTGATCATTGTAAAAAATCTATGAGCACGTTTTTGAATCTTTTCAATTCTTTGCAAAGATTTAGCTGATGAGAAGAACCATGCGAGAGAGCAATAATCAAAATTCCATTATACATAGCTTTGAACGAGAATTTTCCTTTCTTTAAATGCAATAAATATTTTGAGTCGTTTCAAAACATTAAGCTGCGACGCAGCTTTTCTACAAAGTTCAGAGATATGCGGTTCAAATTTAGTTTGTAATCTAGTTGAATACCTAGTAATTTGACAGTTTCTTCAGACTTAATCAGTTTTCCTTGGATGTTGAAATCTTGTCCACTGGTATTTGTTTGATCCTTTCTGATAAGGAGTGCGTGGAACTTTTCTGGATTTGCTAACATTTCATTTTGTTTCAGCCAATTCAAAGCAATTCCGGCTTCTTCCTCCAGTACCTCAATCAAATTTGATAAAATCTTGGAAAAATAAGCCAGAGTGTTATCGTCGGCATAATTATGTAATTTTGCTTGTTTGATGAACAAAAGGAGATCGTTCATGTAAACATTGAATAGAATAGGGCCCAAAACAGAGCCTTGAGGTACTCCTGATAAAATAGTTTGAAGAGAGCTATACGTATTGACGTCGTAGCAAGATGGCGCAGGAATTAAAAAACAACATCAAAATTCGGAACCTCCATGGAAAGTTGACTTAAATGAGCTCCAAGGAGTAAATAGGAAGCGCTGTAGGGTTCAATCTCGTCACGCCATGAAACAGGAAGGGAAATTTCTCAAGTGATCTAAGGATCTGCCTAACCTCTTTGATTTTATGCATAATTTCTACTAAATCGACCATGGAGATTCAAACTAGACTTGGAAACATTTATAATTTTTGACCGGAAGTGTCCATTTTGATGTCGTCAATAACTGACACTTTTTACAACAAAAGTGGGTGTAAGTCTTTGCAGGTAAGTCTAATGTGGTTCAAAATACTGCAGTTAGATTGCATTTGATTAGTAGAGATTTCGAATATAGAGCTTTCGAATGATCTATAGTTTTTTGGATTTTGACGAAATTAGTAAAATCTCTATGACGTCATATAAGTTCTATGACGTCGTAATTGCGCCTCTTTAGAATGATTTCAGCACAAATTTTGTTCTTCATTCATACTCACTCAACCATGCAGATTCAGTGGCATCGTGGCCGGGGGGGCCGGGGGGGCCAGGGGGGCCATGGCTCCCCCTGTGAAAATGTTGTCGGAAAATTCGTCAGTTTTCCATTCATGTCGGAAAAATCGAAAACAATTGAATTAATTCATTTTCCTTACATAGCTACTTTATGGCAATCGAAATGTGTACATGAAATGGTTTTTCGGCAAAAAAATAGGTCCTTCGTTCGTTTTTCTGCACAATTCCTTTTTCAATCGAAAGAAAAGTGTGTTTTCTATTGGAAAAATAGACACAGTAGGCACAAAAAGTTTCGGACGAATAAATTTCAGACAAGTGCTTTCGGTCAAAACATTCTTGGACTTTTCCCCAAAAATTCGGTCGTTTTACCTACATTTTGGTGACTAAAAACGATAACTTTACAATTTATTTTGCACGTTTCTTACTTAAAAAATGTCATGCAGTTATGGTTTGTGCATTAAGCTTTCAGTGAGTTGCTCGTCAGAATTTGCACAAGTGAATATTGTTGAGGAAGATGGAAATGATTACTAAGATGGGATTACTTTCAGTTTCTGTAAATGGATGCTTATAGAAAAGAAGATTTATATCAAGCTATCACGTTGTTATCTAAAATTTGAAAACGATCTATTTTTCAGTGCTTTTGAGGTCCTTTTTTCGAAATTTCCCATGAAAAACAAATAGTAGATTCTTCAAAATAGGGGCGTTTTGCAACGATCTAAAGGGCGTGGTCACCGAAAATTTTCCCGGGGGCAAGCCCCCCCCGGGGGGGTACTTGATTTACGAAAATACGGGGACGTGCCGCTGGAAAATCTGAAAAGGCACCCTGTCCCGGAGTAAAATTCCCGAAAATGATACCCTGTCCCGGAGTAAAACTTTAAAAATAATACCCTGTTCTTGGGTTTCTTCATACAAAATTGTAGCCTGCCCTGGGAATTTGATAGAAATTTGATAGAAATCTATCAGAAAGTGCGGAAATGTCGCCATCCAAACGATTTAAATCATATTCGCGGAGTGCAAATGGCTTACAACGACGATACGTAGTCAATTATACAAAATATGGACCCTGTCATGGAGCCGACCATACAAAAGTGATACCCTGTCCCGGCGTAGGAATCCTCAAAATGATACCCTGTTCGGCGGCACGTCCCCGTACTGAAAAATATATGAGTACCCCCCCGGGAAGCCCCCGAGCCCCCAGTTTTCCTCCCTTCTTGCACATCTAGCTTCAGCCTCGCCTCCAACACCAATCACGTCTCGACAACAGCCTCACCTCCAACAAGAATCGCCTCTTAACAGGACTGCTGTGTCCTTTGAAAAATTCTTCGCTATTATGGAACTTTTATATGACAAAAGTTCTGAGACATTTTGCCACTTTTTATACGTTATATTCCTGCTTAATTTTTGTCGGAAAAATATCTCTTTGTCGGAAAATTCTGACCCTCGGCCCCCCCTAAAATCATGCTCCCACGACGCCGCTGTGCAGATTCCGAATCCGCTATCAATAAACATTTATTACTTTCAGAAATAAGGATTTGGACCATATCATTGACCCATTGTTTGCAGCAGCATGGCAACACAATGGGTAAATGGCATGGTCCAAATCCTTATTTCTGTGTAAAATAATTGTATATGTAAGTGATTTGCGTTCTGAGAATTGTATTTTTGCCGTGAAAATTTGTTTTGTTGGTTGCTGTGGAAATTGAAATCGTGCCGTGAAAAACTGATTTTGCCGTGGCAGTTGTGGGCCACCGTACACGTTTGATTCTGGTGCACGATTTATCTGCCATTGAAATTCATATTCAATACAATTGTCAGTTTCAGAAATAGAATTTCAGTTCCAATCGCAAAGAATTCATGGACCAGAATCGAATGTGGAATTCTCATTTCTACGGAAACCCCTTGGCAGCATTTTCCTAATTTATGGCTCTAAACGATGAGTGATTTTACCAAATCAAATTTGCGCATCTAAGATAGCCTTTGACTGATAGGTTACATTGCATTTTTGAATATCGGAGGGTCACTTTCTATTCCGCAACTCGCCAAACGTGTTAACTTTTTTAACCTCCCGGTAGACATGTATAAAGATGAAGTGAAGTTTTGATTCATGTTCAAAACTGCAACATAGCCGGAAGCACGCGAAAGAGGATGTTATTCCACAAAATTATAGCAGATTGCTTGATTTTGACCACATTTGGCACGACCACCTTGATCACTAGTAATGACCTACATTCTCTCACTTCAGTTAATTGGTCCGCAAAGAAATTCATGGACTTGGAAGACTCTCCCAGTTTGTTCAAAGCATGTACAGTGATTTCATTGATCAGTGTCAACTACAAGAACTCATATTCAGTCGGTCGTCAAAACCCCTTGCCCATTGCTTGTCTTGAATCACTGTTGATTAGTTTATGTTTTCATTTTTTGCATTCTGCAGTTCATTTTAAAAACAGTTTTATTTGATGTTATTTTGAATACTTGAATGTACCACATGATTTAAGACGAAAAAGGAAAGACTTACCTGTATGGAACGCCGTTTGTACGAAATGACATAAACTAGGTTTATGTAAATCAGAGTTGCTAGCTATTACAAGCAGATGGATGTCTTTATCTAGCGCTGACTGCGTTGATGATTTTCAGCTACCTCGCAAGCACGATCAAATATGTTGACGCTGCAGCATACATGCACTATCCCAACAAGAGCAACAGAAAGAGACCACGTAGTAGTAAGAAAAGGGGACCTGAAGGGAACCAGCTGCCCAATTACTAAAACTGACGATTCACCACTTGCCTCCGCGGTTCAGTTCAAGTGTTGTTGGTTGTTGGGAATCAATGCTTGCATTCCAAAACTGTTCAACGAGCAGCCCCCTTTCGTCTTGAATATCTACAACAGATGGATACTGTCCTATATTCCAGAGGGTGCGGCCAAACAAATTACCTATGTAAGCTCTTAAATCCATTGTCACTCGCTCTGCTCACCTATGGCTTAGCGGCTTTGCCCATCCACATTTGAATTGCAGCTAAGGGTCTGTTTAATTCGAGAAACCAGTCCGGTCACATCGGTCTATTTTCATCCAGGGACTGTTTTCAGTTTTAGTTTATATGGAGAAATCAGCCCTTGATATCCGATATTATTTTCATTCCAGACTTAACGATGCAGAAGAGGTGGGACTGTTTGGTTAGCAGCAATTACCTGTATATTTTTCCTTGTTGCCCAGACATATTTTCTGTTTCAGTTCATATGGTGAAAGTTTATCCCACTCTGTTGAAACTACAATCGTGGTCAAAAGTTATTGGCTGGTTAATCAAAACCTAGATGTTTCGAAGATAAAGCCCCTCCCTTTCCCCGAAGTCAATCCTCTTGGGACAGATTGCCAGTAAAATAAGTTCAATAGAATTTTTTATGGAAAAACACAACACTGACTTCAGGGGGAGAGCGAGGGGTTGTAGCATTTAGGCCTTCTTTGACGGCTGTCCAGTAACCATTCGGCCACAATTGTAGTCCTCGCTCGGTAGATAGGATGGGATTAACTTCCCATGTAGATTGAAAGTTAACATATATAGTATTTTGAAGCTATGCAAGGGGTGTTCATGAATGAGTTAAGGATTGCCCTGCTATAAAGAAGGTCATTGCCATATTTATGCAATCATTTTGCATCGTTCTACGACTGTTATTTTTTCAACTTTCAACTTTAGGTTGGCTTTGACGTTCTTCTTTCAAAAGTTTACACAAAGCGGTTTTTACTGTAGATCACATCCAATTGGCTATGCCACACCCTCTAGTGCCGTATACAGCCTTTCATGACCAGTTGCTTAGATCTTTTCATCGTTTGAATACCATTTATTGCCTTGAAAATGTTCGCCCTTTCATGATGTGTGCAATCTAAAATGATTCACTTGCTCTCATGTAGTGATAAGCAACTATACCTCACTTTATAGTTTATTAGGAAATTTAGAATATGGCAATTCATTTCACTAAAAGCGATCATAGCATCCTAAAATTATGGGCAGTTTTGCTTGGAAGCCATTTCTGAGAGGCCCGAAAATTCCCGCGGCAAATTAGAGTACTCCGATCTCGACTATTAATTTCGTATTGGCAAAATTACTTTAGTTAAATTCCACCATGAAACACATTATTCTCGGTATCCAAAGCCAAAGCCAATAGCCAAAGTTAACCTACAATGATATCACAAAGAATCTGCTCTTCGTTTTAAGTAAAAGATTATATTGTTTCAAAAAAGTGTTACAAATAGCCCCAGTATCCCCTATGACCATATGCTCAGAAGGTTGCTTAAAGAGGTTTTTAAATGGTCTAGGCCAAACTTTGGAAATATTTAAGGACCAGCACAGCATTTTTTTCTTATTAAGTTTTTGCCGATGGCCAACCATGTCACTTGATTGAGTAAAGGGAAAGAAGGGCATCTACGAGCTTTTAACCATTGAATTGTTTGAATGAAGTCATTTCTCCTGATGATGACGTAGGTTAGGCAATCTTTTCATGATAAAGCTTCAAGCCACTGCTCTAGACAATGTTTTATTTGTCAAGACTGTCAAGAATTGTGGAAATAAATTGATTAATATCTGCTCGCTCCACTGACAGAAAAGAGGCAGACACTGTCTTTTGGGGTTTTCTTTAAGAAACCGTTACACAAAAATTCGATTAACTCCAGAATCTAATTTATTTGAATGACCATTTGATCAAAACGAAAGTTCTTAAGATTAGAGATGAGAAAATCGTCACATTCAACTGTCACATTCAATTGTCACATTGGTATAAGTTACTTCTGTGCGTAGAAGTCATATAGCTATAAGTAATTGATGTTTCGAACATAAACTGTTCTCTCAGTCACTCAAGAACCTTTGGTGTTGTTGCTGTAATTGTATTGCGCAACAAAAGCTATCCGCAAGCATTCTTGAAGGTTTTCTTCAAATAGCTAGGCCCTCTTCAACGGTGAACTATTTTGTAGTATTTGATGTATTTGATTCATATAACTGTCAGAAACACTCGGCCTCTAGACACGTAACGCAAGTTATTGGTGTATCAATCAGATTTTCTTTTATAACTAACAACAACTGTCACGTCTCTCTATCAAGAATGACGCAGAGAGCTTTTTGCATAGTTACTTTTGCGTTATTACTCCCCAGAAAGGCAGGTGCAGCTCGAGTACTGTGGCCATGGATAGCTTGCTAAACGTTTGAGGGCTTGCATTCTTTTTGTAAATGAAAGCTATGAAATGAATGGCGAGAAGTCAGCAGCCTGGAGCCTCTTTCACTGGTTATCTTACCATTGGCTGATGAACCGTAATCATCCACATAAGGCTCCAGAGGTACAAATGTTGCTTGACGCAATGGCAATAGCACTTCCAGTGGGAATTCAACTGAAGGCCTCAATACGATTTGATCGAAATAAAGAGAAGAAATGTGTTCTGAGATATACCGTCATTGCAAGGGGATTTTACTACTAGCACGAGTAAATACCATGCGAGCAAAGAATTTGGCCAATTATTAAGATCTATTTGGTTGAGTCGTTGTCTTGGTACCAGAGTTATGAGTGATTGTAGCCTGTTATGCAAGATTGAGCTGGCTTCAAAGGCTTTTTTTTGAGACAATCGTTTTGTGACAAAATTCAACCGTTATAGTAACGAATTAGACTGATTACAAGTTCGTAGTTATTGCTATTGATAGACTGTTGGTTCTATAGCTACGCCTCATGGACTTTCACATTGAGAATTGCGACAAATTTTTTTCTCTCAATTGCATGTCCGATATGGAAACCATAGCAACACTGTACGAAAAACCGAGTTCTCCAGGCAATGGCATATGGGCTTAAGTTATCGGGTCAAGCCTAAGATGATAAAACGCCTCAACGTGAGTCTAGGAACGAATGGCAGATTTCAAGATTTCAATAAACGAAAGATTGTTCATGCTTTCGCGCTGAAATACGGGTCCTTTGCTTGGGGGCCTCAATCCCAATTTTCCCAGGCTTATTTTGCAAAAGCCCTGGCCATGTCATTGACGATTAAAAATCAGAGATCATATCCCATTCCCAATCTGTTGCCTTTACTCTAGGTTCCAGTTTCTTCGTACTGTCACATAGTGTCAATTTTAGGTAAATATTATTTTGTTTTCACCTTCGGGTTCCCTCCAAATATCATGACCCTCAATAATGGACGCCGTACTGCTTTCCCGCCTGATGGAAACTGCAGACATTGCACAATTTCGATGATAACACGCTGGCACGTATTGAAACGAAGTTTATATGTGTTTGAATTATTCATCACATGGTTGACTAGAACGTTATCTGCAAAATCTCAAGGGATATAAGAATCATAGCCTGCTCTGTTAAAAAGATTGGTATTTTATCTTACCATTGAAACCACACTTTGAATTCGAAGACCAGTGAGTGGAAAATCGCTAATGTTTTGCACTCAGTGTTTTGTTTGATAATTTAAATCTCTCAACAACCCTCACTCGAAGCCATTAAATGAAGTCACTTTCTTTACGGTTGTTAATGATCTGGTTGTGATCCTGAAATAAACCTGAAACATCACAAGGCTGCTTTGGATTCAAGACTTGCTGGTGAGTAAGCTTACTTTGCGTCCAGACGATCTGTTTACCTAGGCTTTTGTCGGATTGGTTTCGTGAAAATGTCCGTTGCGCTGCATCGGATGTAGCAAGTAGGGTTGCCATTCATATTAGAATATCACCTTTTTGAGATGAAGGGCAGTAATCGTTTACACTTTCAAGAGTATTTCGTATAGAGTATTCGCTGGAAAGCAGCTATACGATGCCAGGTGGCCAGGCTTAAGTAGCCTACGCGTAGACCCATTATCCCAAAGGAGGAAAGGGTCTACGAAACAAAGAGCGAAGGCTTGCTACGGCCGCCGAATTAATCATTCTAATCCCCTTTTCAAATTATTTGTGAAACGCGTTGAAACCATAGAAATAGAAATATTTCTATGATTGAAAAAAGGCTGCATAAATTAAGTTTCCAGAACTCTAGAAACCTCAGTAGCAAGATGTTGCTCTTTGTTTCGTAGACCCTTTCCTCCTTTGGGATAATGGGTCTACGCGTAGGCTAGGCTTAACCCTATTTTAACCGGGTAAAAAAAAGTGATTTTCTACCGGGGGGGGGCGTTTTTTGCCCCCCCTGTTTTTCTCCGCAAATATAACAGCTATGACAATGAAACTTGCACTGTGTCATAATTGAACAAAGAAGAATCTAAAAATAATACCAATCAATCAATAGTCACGTGATTGGTTGCTAGGCAACCAAAAATAATGCAAATTTTGAGAAGATCGAGCTATTTGCAGAAAAGGACCCATTATTAGCAAATAGCTAGATAAAATTGGCAAAAAACCATCCAAATACATGAATGATATCATTAATTTGTAGTTTCATATGGTTTCATACGGATATTTGTGGTTTCTAATGAATTAACTAATTAAATAATGAAAATTTGATTCAATGCAAAATTGTTAGCTCAATAATTATGATTTAAACCATTAATTTCGCATATTATTGGTGAAATCAAGTACCTTTATCGATATTTGAGGTAATTCCATCAGTTTTGCATGAAAAATTACTCATTCATTAGGAATATGACGTCATAAATATTTATGACGTCATAGAAATAATAAACTGCTGATGTCAGCAAATATGAATAAATTATATATCAAATGAAAGTACTCATCAAGACGAATTGAATGGTATATATATTGTTGAGATTTAGTAACAAAGGAAGAAATTAGAGCCGTTTTAAAGAATTTCTTTGTGACCACTCTCCAAATATGGGCATGTGGTGGTCACGTGGTCAAACAATAGGTATTGAAATTTCTATTTTCTGATTGCCAACTAAATTTTAGGAAAAGTCAAGGAGTTTCAGCATTGTAAGTGCCATCGTTTGGGAGCTATTCAAAAAAATCCGATAGGGGGACGAAAAACGCCCCCCCCCCCGGTTAAAATAGGGTTAAGTAGTTGTCTCTGAGATGCAGGAAAGTAACAATAGATATCGTTACATGATCGTGAACGATCGATTGTATGGACAGTATTTAGGTTTAAATCCACAATGAATGTACTGAGGCAGCAGAGATGCAAAAACACTGCACACCCACACACCAGGTTTGGAGGAAGTTTTGAACAAAAGTTGAGGAATGTTATTTGAAAAGATAAGAATACAGTATTGTTAAATTGAATGTGCAAGGCTGGGAGAGTCGTTCTAAGCCAATGTAAAGGTTGATTTTCCGAAATGTTCTAACGAACGTTAATTCATAGAAGAAATATTACAAAATTGTAATATTTTCCATTTTTGCATTGGCAAACATTGGATCGAGAGAGGCATTCTGATTGTTTATTCAAAATTTTTCTGAAGATGGTGGTGGTTCATATAAAATTATTACAAATTTTTCAAAGTTGCCACTCTAGCACTGGCAAACATGAGATCAGGAGAGCTGTTCTAAGCCAAAGTAAAAGACGTGTCCTCAAAAATGTTCTCAGGAATAAAGACCCCTCATTCCAATGTTCCTGGTTAATTTACCCTCGCTACGCCACTGCACAATTCACAATTCACGATTCACTGAAATTCTTGAAAAAATCATCAAAAATCGTTCTGGTTAAAGCTTAAACTGGCTGTGCAAACTACCTTTTAAAGTTCTTTCCAGGCTGCAGGCAAAAGTTTATAAGACATTCAATGATCCTGATATATCATGGAAAGATCAATCAATACCTTTCTTGATGTATAAAGGCTCTTTTCCCTTTTTTCACAAAACTTTGAAATGAGGAAGGTCGAACCTTCAAATCCAGGTTTGGAGAAAGGTTAAAAGACTTTTTGCAACTCTGTGAGGCAGCATTTCAAAACTGACATGTGCCGGTGTATGCAAAGAGATTTGAATTCGTACCGACCAAGACGGTATTGATTTCGATACCATTTGCTGCGCTATGCCATGAAATTGTCGAAATAAGGGTATGGATATCTGTGATGACTGTGGTATGCATCTGGACGTTTTGCGTATGGTTTGTACAGTTATGTTCTTTTTCATAAGTTATACCATGGTTATACCTTCGCGGCAATTTATACAGAAACTGCAGGAAAATTAGCATGTTTTGAACTAAGTATATTTCACCGTTATAAACAAATAAATAAAGTAAAATATAAGCACTTTGATGCGAATTGAAATTAGCACGACGTTTCGAGCATAGCCCGTTATCAAGCAAAGAAATATTAGTAGAACCGACACTAATCAAGCTAAAAGAACGCCAGATTCGATAAGAATAGTAATCAAGGGAATCGACGTAAATAGGACCGAGAATAAGAAAGGGATGTAGGAATAAAATTGTGATAAATAGAATGTTATTGGATATATGTAAATTGCTTGTTGATTCCTGAAGGATACAATGTTCCAAGTTTAAAAATGAAAAAAAACATTGGAGAAACGGATCATTTTTAAACTTGGAACATTGTATCCTTCAGGACTCAACAAGCAATTTACATATCTCCAATAACATTCTATTTATCACAATTTTATTCCTACATCTCTTTCTTATTCTCAGTCCTCTTTACGTCACATCGATTCCCTTGATTACTATTCTTATCCTTCGAATCTGCCGTTCTTTTAGCTTGATTCGGTTCTACTAATATTTCTTTGCTTGATAACGGGCTATGCTCGAAACGTCGTGCTTATTTCAATTCGCATCAAGTGCTTATATTTTACCTTATTTATTTGCTTATCATTGTACAATTGCACTACACGCAACAAGAAGATTTGTTGGTATATTTCACCTTGTAGAAACCTTTGAACGGAAACAGTTTATCAATAGCTGTGGTATAGGATGGCACACCATCTAGCCTTCCAAGAACACATTGGTGGACAACTATTGGGTTGAAGTGAGACATGGCTTTTCATATAAAATAAGCTCTGTATTCACTTGAAAAAGTCTTCAATGCCAGAGCGTCATTATTCATAAACAGCCCATGATGAGGTACACGTTGGATCGAAGCACCGTATGCATTACGTAATCACTTAATTACGGCGTCTTGCGTAATCAATCGTTACCTGCGCCGGAATAGCTACTATTCCGCTAACCATGATAAGGCCATGCTTTCTAATTCACATACCTACAGGATGAAGTAAAATAATTTGTTAAATCATCAAGATTAGTTTCCACAGTAAAAAATTCATGAAGCCTTACTTTATTTTTAGACTTTGAACTTGTAGCAACTGAAATGAAAAGGTACCAGATGTTCCAAAAATGGCGTTTGACGAAATAGAAAAGCAAACAGTATATCGATATCAATGAATTACCATTCTTTTTTTGGTAAAATGGCCAACTTTGATGCAGCAATGCCATTCTTAAAGCCAGGGTTTATCCGGGGAGTCATTTTTGCACAGGCTTCAACGAGGCCTGTAAATAAACCTTAGGAAGACCGAGGACAGGTTTCAAGCTGAAAGCTGACGTTTTAGCTTAGAAATATTGACTGGAGCATGATCATCATAAGCTCCTTAACCCTATTTTGGTTGGGGGGGGCAAATTTGCCCCCCCCCCCCCTACTGGAATTTCTGTTATAACTCTGCCAGGAGAACAATTACGGCCCTGAAACTTTCTGACTCTTTGCTGCTACTTATTATACAACGACTCAAGAAGTTTTATAAAAATACTGTGACAAATGAGGGGGAGGGAGACAATTTTCCGGACCTGACTCTGTCAAAATTGCCAATTCTCAAATATTAATTTTCGCGAAAAAAGTAGCAAAATTGCAATATTTTGCAAAGATATTGTGCATGGTAGTGCTCTTTGATGTAATCTATTATAATTTTCATGTTTGGATGGAAATTATGCTCCAAATTAAATTTTATCGCATTTTTCCTGATTTTGACCGATTTTGCCACTTCTGTTGACCACACAAAGAAAAATGCTGAAGCAAGCAATAATGGCGCCTAATTTTAGGTTAATTTTTATATTTTCATAAAGTACATGCCTGGGGCTATTAGTTCACCAAATTTGGTTGCTCTATCTATTTCCAGTCAAGAGTAAGGTAGGGGGGGGGGGCTTTTTTGCCCCCCCCAACCAAAATAGGACGTGTCAGATAGCCCAACCACAATAGGGTTAATGGAATAGAAAGCGAGCAGTGTGTTGTCACGATTTAATGCTTGATTTAACGGAAGCAACACAGGCTTTAATGTTTAGGTTTTTAGAAGATATGTGATACAATTTTTTGCAGTTCTGAGGCTGAAGATTGAACGAAATATGATTAATGTTTTTAAATTTTTTTTCAAGACTTGTAGGACCGATTTTAGTGAAATAAACGTCTCGTGTGAGGTAGTCTGTATGTAAGAAAATGATAAGTGGTTCATCTCATTAGTAGCTTCGTCGATATCGGTCAGAAATTCATGATTGTGCATTTCGTCAAACGTCGATACACCATTTTAGGACACCCGATATAGTTCTCAAATCCAGGAAATATTGAAGACTGTTGAAAAATGTGGTAAATCTAATAACAGTTAGCATGGAAAAAGATATAATTGCAATTGATTGAATGTAAGCACGAAATAGGCTGTATAGGTTCGTACGGGGTTCGTACTCTACACATTATCCAAGTAAATCAAGAGAATCGACTGTACGTGAATTACTCTTTGCCGACGATGCGGCGCTAGTTGCTCACAGTGAAGAGCCTCTGCAAAGGCTTCTGGACAAATTTTCAGAGTCATGCAAGAGTTTTGGGCTCAGGGTAAGTTTAAAGAAAACTGATATAATTCATCAGGGATCAGCGGGATCCAATTCTGAAATTACTTTAGATGAAAACAGTCTTAGCAGTGTTGACAAATTCTGCTATCTTGGTTCCACAGTAACAAAGGACTTAGATCTAAACGATGAAATATCAAAACGAATCGGCAAAGCAGCTATGAATTTTGGGTTACTAAAGAAATGAGCATGTGAAAATAATAAACTCTCTACCAAGGTTTAGATTCGAATATACGAGACTTTCGTGCTTTCGTCGTTGCTATATTGCTCAGAGACATGGACTACGTATATGCTAGAAATATTAAAAGGCTAAATAGTTTTCACATGAGGTGCTTACGAAAGTTGCTGAAAATAAAATGACAAGACAAGATACCCGATACAGAGGTACTAAAGCGATCGGGGCTAACGCACTTGGGAACTATGATAATGCAGAAACGGTTGAGATGGCTAGGGCATGTCAAAAGGATGGGTGATAGTCGTATTCCTAAGACAATTCTTTTCAGCGAAGCTCGTGATGGCTCTAGGAAACAAGGAAGTCCGTTGTTAAGATACCATGATAATTGCAAAAGTGACATGAAATCGTTTGATATGAATGTAGATAACTGGGAGGTGTGCGCAACGCAACGTTCATCTTGGAAAGAAAATGTGACCATGGGAGCAAGAAGATATGAACAAGCCCTTATACAGAGAAAGAAAGAGAGCAGGAAAGAAGAAAGCAGCCCTTAATAAACTTGGATGCGAACGATGATGCATTTATTTGCGAAAACTGTCACAAGCGCTGCCTTTCAAGAATTGGATTGTTTAGTCACATCCGGACTCATCAGGACTAAGACTTTATTTAATGCGTACACCATGATCTTTAAGATCGGAGGTTGCCTACTTGCCTACTATCCAAGTAAATATTTCTGCTAAACATTGAAAATGCAATGGAACGTACCATTCAAAAATATCTTGAACCTGAAGAAGTCAATGGTTTTTATTGAGAGCTGCTTTGAAAAGGAAACTATGATGAACCATTCTTATTGCTTTGTCAGACACGGATGAGTCAGAAAGAATGCTCACACGTTCTTCAACCTGCAGATTCCGAACTATTCACCAACAATCTTCAAAATGATGTTTATTGTATAGCTTACATGTCAGTTTAGATATAATAATTTTGTTACATAAAATTGGTCGTAAATTTAACAATTCAAAGAAACTTTTCAGTTCCAAAATTCTTTAAAAGAGGCTTGATCAAATTTGCTAAAAATTCAGCCCCGCGTTGCTAAAAGACTGTTGAAAATAGCTTCAAAATTGGTCCAACTGGGGTCCAGCTGTAAGGGCTTTGAGGCAGCTCCTGTATCGAAAGACAAAATGTTTCGACAGTAATGTAGAGAGAGTTGATTTTTGTTGTTGTAGGGCTGAAGTGTTAGCAAACTTGACCATGTATTTTAGGCTTGTTTCCCAGGATTCTGAGATGAAGCAGTTCATAAAACTGGATGTAGGATATCACTGACTACGCCAATTCTAACCAATTAATTTTTCATGTTCGAGTTGACATGTCAGCTAGACTTTCAAAGATACTTTGAAGCAATCTGATCCCTAGTTGGACCATTAAAGGTTCACAAACATGCAAACCTTTTACCGACTCACCCGGTAGAAGTAAAACTAGCAATCCAGTGTGGAAATAGAAAGCTCATATACTTCCCTCGACTCTCAAAGTAATTCGTTTTGCCAATTAGTAATGCTGTCTCTCTGATTGGCATTCAAAATACAAGGGAAATATAGCTTAGGGTATGCTGATTGGGTTATTTCAAAACACCGTGGGGTATAACTTCTCCTTACATCGTGTTGCGTGTTGGTGACGTCCAACGTTTTATTCAACATATTGATGAAGCAGCTTTGCCAAACAATGCCTAATGTAACGGCTTTCTGCGAGGTTTATTATGGATTTGCTTTTAAAAAAATGTCCAGATTTTGTACAACAATAAGCATTTCCAGGAACTTTATTAGTTTACCCATGTTGTAGAAGTAAGTTGCTGTTTTGAAGCTGAAGATGACACATCTAAAATTCATTTCCTTATATTTGCAGCAACGTGAAAGCCAACTGAAGAATGGAATTCCGGTCACTCATGAGCAGTTTGCTGCTTCTGATCTTATTCATCCTGCTGATTAGCCATCAAAGTGAATCTTTGAGACCAAAATGGTGTCACAAAAAGAGGTACAAAAAGACGATCAGTCCCCAAGGGATCCCAGACTGCAAAAAGACAATCACTGTTGTGAAATGTGAAGGTTTTTGTGAATCATTCAGTAAGCCATCTTACAGTGCACATGGAGTGTACTTCAAAAAGGAATGCAAATGTTGTCAGCCATTCGGAACGAGGGCAAAAATAGTCAAATTCCCATGTGGAAGTGTTTTAGAAATACTTCAAATAAAGAAATGTGATTGTTTAAAATGCTGATTGGAGCAATATGGATTGGCAGTTATGCTGTTACTGTGGCAGCATTTAGTCCATTGCACGGATTGTGTAACTGCATTCCTAATTGGCACATTTGATGATAAGTTGCCAAATTCACATGCTGTTCGTTTTTGTTAGTCCTGACAATATGGAACTCATGTCAGATCAACCAAAAGGCCCATTACTTTGATCAATGCCGTCCAGCAGTAAAACCGAACGAGTAATATTCAGGCGTTAACTGAAGTCTATAGTATAACTAATTGAGCTACAGTATTCACACCCAGAGCGAATCTTGATTGCTTTCAGTCATACCGAGTAAATCTTAAACAGGTATGGGAGTTCTCTCAACAGTGTACGATGATGATTAATGTGCTTATTTCAGCAAAATCCAGTTTCATTAATTAGGTAAGCATAAAAACAAACCCAGATTGCGAATTCTGTTCTCCAAAAAAACCTATTCAGTTGCAAAATTCTGGAAAAATCTTCGCGAAAGCTGCTTTAAAAATGTTCCAAGGGGACCAGAGATGTCGATTAAAGGGATTCCGTCTTCAAATTACGGTCGAAATGGTGATTTTGAAGTTTTTTGATGGGCAATATCACATAGTGGCTTGCCTGTTTTTCAAAGATGAAAGCATCATTTTGAAGATAGATCTTTGTACTTCACAGTGGAAAAATCCGAACATTCATATCTCTTACGATTGCTTGGATATAAGTGGATTTTTAACAAGCATTTTTGGTGGCTTGGGTGAAGCCACCAAACAAACTGCAGAAAACAATGGAGAACAATGGCCACGTGCGGATTTTTTACGGTTTGGTGACGGAGCCCCTTGAAATTCCATCTCATTTTCAGCTACAAGAAATTGACAACAAGCAGGGCTTTTCCTGACAGATTGTTTTGTTGTACATTTCATGTAGATACAGAATTCACTTCTTGCTTCGTAGCAAATTACGCCTTGTAGGGAGACACATTGCAGTTACAATTATCATCATTTTACTCTAAGCCCTGAATAATGTTTGATCTTAATTCTTTTGCTTTTTTGCGAAGCCGTCCAAAAACAGTCTGAGAAAGATTGCCCATAACTCTGCATGGCTTATTCACATCTGACGTAGTTTTCACAGATAGATTTTCACATCCAAGTTAATGTGTCCATTTTAGAAAATTTGATCTGTAACTGAAGCTGGTGCACAGTTCGTGTTGACAAACTTTGGTACTTCATTTTTGACGGAGCCGGTGCAATATTATTATTATTATCATTATATTATTATTATTATTATTATTATTATTATTATTATTATTATTATTATTATTATTATCAATTCTTTATTTAAAGTAGGCTAATATACAATAGCAAATTTAAAGCTAATTAAAGGGGCTCCGTCGTCAAACAGTAAACAAATCCGTAAACTCGCACGTGTCGGGGATTATCCATTGTTCATCCATTGTTCTCTGCAGTTTTTTTGATGGCTTCACCCAAGCCACCAAAAAGCGACCGTTAAAAATCCACTTATATCCGAGCAATCGTAGAAGATATGAATGTTTGGTTTGTTCCTTAGTGAAGTACAATGATTAATGCCCAAACAACAACTTTCATTTTGAAAAAAATTCGAAGATTCTGTGTGATATCACCTTTCAAAAAACTGCAAAAATCATCGTTTGTTTACATTTTGACGACGGAGCCCCTTTAAGGCCTACTAAAAATAAGTTGGAAAAAATAATTTTACAATCAAAGAGTACTTTTTACATGTTCAAACTGAATAACCTAGATTTAGAACAAATATTCGACAAAGCCTACAGTTGCATTTCTCCCCTTTCCATGTTTTCATTCGGTTTTTAGAAACAGCCAGGGACCAAGCAGTTTCATTTGGTAGCAGCTGCCAAAGTTTATGTCCAATAAACGGTGTGGTTTCAATGCCAAAATTTGTGGTCCTTGCATTTGGTTGCAAAAGATCATTGCCGCTTTTTAGGTTGTAAGGTACATCATTGGTAACAAATATGTCCTTCATAAACAGGGGCGGATCCAGGAAATATCCTGACTACTGCCAAGGTGAGGTTACTCGAAATACTAGGGTGTGGCCTTTTGAAAATAGGCGTGGACCTTAATAATTAGATGTAATGATCCGACAATCTGACTACTGCTTCAGCAGTAGTTGCAGTAATCTGGATCCACCCCTGATAAATTCAGAGTTGAAATTTACTTTTGTTTTATAAATTTCGGCCACGAGCAACTGTAGGTTTCGTTGATGGACTGTCACTGAGTTGTCTCTTTCCAGCAATGTTTCAAAATCAGACTTGTAGTCTCTGTATGCAATTCGCAGTGCCCTCAAATGCATTTTATATATCTTGTTATTTCCAGTGAGGATTGTTAATACCAGTGAGGATCTGTTGAGAAGTAGGCAAGTAAGGTGCTTGAATCTTACGAGTTGTATATGAAGCTCATATGCTATAATAGGGTATATCTCTTGTATTTATCGCTGTAGATCTTGCATAAGCATATTTTCGTCATTAGCTAACTAATACACCTCTTCAGATAAATATATCATTTCAATGATCAATTAAAAATGAAGCCCTTTCCCTTTCTTTGAGAATGTACACGTGTTTCACTTCCTTGCATTACCAACAGCATTGCGTGAACTTTTTAGCAGTGAAATCTTCACAAGCTACTTTAGCTATGATGTACTTATTTTAAACTTGCATCCTTGCAGTCTTGTCCCCGAGACTGACAACTCTCAATAAAGAGGACTATTTTTAAGGAGGAGTCTTGGCGCTAGCAGTAAGCAGTAACCAGCACAATTTATGAGTAAATGTGATTTTTTCATTGCACTGGGATTTCAAAGGGACTTACATATTCATAAAAAACCTTTTGAATGCCCCAGCGAAAAAAAGAAATCATTTTGTGAATAGGCTACAGCACTTGTTTCCTGGCTTTTATGCTGCCACGTAAGTTGTGGCCTATCGCAAAATCTCAGGCAAAATCAATTTTTACAGGCAAGACATCCTGTCCACTGCAGAATGATTTACTGTACATTTCATTAGGTTGAACATTCATGAATTAACCTCTCGATAAATATGGAAGCCTTTTGTGACCCAACCAGTACATTTTGCAGTAAAGGCTACTCTGCAAAGTGCAATTTTGATAGGATTAAGTAAGATCATTGTTCTTTTGAGTTTGAGTGTCACATGGAGATGTATATGGTCTATATGTCTGCATTCATAGAGTGCTTCTCCCAAACACATACTATTTTTGTTCAGCTGTATCCCATGGGATTATAAAAGTAAACGATCAAGATTAAGAAGCAGATGACTCCGCAAGCATGCCTGATCCTGAAAATTGTCACATGTGAAAATCTTTCCAGGGCGATGCACGCTGTTTTTGAGCTGTTTTTTGTGCACAACGCTCTATTTTAAAATAGGACTTGGAGCTTGCAGCAAGCTTTGATTTTGACAACCCGGGTTGAACCGTTGCACGCATGATTGCAGCACATTTCCTTACCTTTGAAGGGCTTTCATTTGCAGGGTCGCTTCTCTCATCATTTAAAGAAAGTCTACCTCATTTGAAAATTTTTGAACTTTCCTGCTTTGATCACGTGCAATCGGTAACGTTTGCAAACGATCGGTTATCTGGAACAAACTATCAGTTATCTAGAGCCTAAGTTTACACAATTTGGTCTCCAGCTTCATTATGCTGCAATCGCTGCCAAAGATGCCAGAGAGGAACATTTTAGCATGGTTCTTTGCGGTCTTTATTTCCGATGGAATTGTTAAAGGTTCAAACACGGAACGCAATGCATCTTGGTAGAAAATTCCTTCCGCCATCGTTGGAGTAATCGTCTGGTAATCCCATTAATAATTCACAGAGCCTGAAGTGAAAAGACAATCATTAGTCACTGTTACTCCTGTTGAATTCTGTTAAAGAATAGAGCATAAATGAATTTAACTTATGCGAAAGAAGCAGATCAGTTGAGGAGATTTCATGCTTAGCTTTAATAACCTGAGCTCTTCATTTCAGAAACGTGTGTCAGCATGGAAGAATGAGCTAATTTGGGAAGGTGATCTATTTTCATTTTGGTTCATATCATAAGTAAGAAAAGCAAAAAAGTGTGTTGTCAAAATGATAATGCCATAAGGCCATTGATCTGTGCTATGATGTATCTGGTCAATTCAGTTTTCAAATTCGAAGTGCAAAGAATTCTTTATGAGCTACGATGAAACAATCACTTAGGACTGCAATAGGATTCTTATGTGAAATGCTGCACAATTATCTCGTCCTTGTGTTCTCGCCCAATCAAAACACTCGTTGTGTTGCACAAATTTCTAGCCTTTTTTCTCTTAAACAGTTAAGCAAATGAAAGAGCAGTTAATAGTGTACTTGAGTAAAACGAAACCAAGAAGGCTGGCCGATAGCCAAAATCACTTTGATAAAAGATTTATCATTTTGCAATCTTATTCTCATTGTATAAGCGGCTTCGTTTGTTGACGTCATTAAAAGGGTGAGACAATTTATAAATTTTAGCCAACATGCACGAATCTGACTTAATTTTTATTTAGAAGATAATCCTCCACATACAGTAATTCAGCAGTATCAAAGTTGAGTACGGGCAGGCAATAAACTTAGCGCACGTGCTGAAAAGTATGCTATGTATGAATTTCAAGCGATCTTAAGATTACATCTAACACATGTGTCTGAGGCTTGAAATTTATTTTGGGCATCTAGTTGTACCCTTGTACCTATTAGGTGACCAGTTCATCAAAGATGAAAATTTTTAGTTCTCTACGAACTTTCGTGCCCCTGTCATGGCAGGTAGGGTGTCGGTGGTGGTAAACGGACGGCGGTGGTAATCGGACACTTGCGAAAACCGGCAGGAAAGTATTTTACAATACAAATGGAATCCATCAACGTGGGTATTTCTTGGTATTCAGAGCTATCATAAATACTAAAAAATTGTGCGAAAAGCCTTCATGAATGTAAAACACGCTAAAGAAGTTGTTTTCGTTGTGCTTGCCAGTGTTGAAGTTGTCGTTTCGAATGTCACATTCCTGAGTCGAAACTCTGAATCCATTCCAGAAAGAAGCAAAACTCTTAAACAATCACTTAACCCCATTTTGGTTGGGAGGGGGGCAACAAGTAGACTTTTTGATATAACTCTACCAGGAGAAAAATTATGGCCCAGAAAATTTCTGAAGTTTTGCTGCTACGTATTGTGCAACGACTCAAGAAGTTTTATGAAAATATTTTGACAAATGAGGGGGAGGAAGACAATTTTCCGGAACTGACTCTGTCAAAATCAATTCTCGAATATTAATTTTCGCGAAAAAGTAGCAAAATTGCACTATTTTTGCAAAGATCTTTCGCAGGGTAGTGTTATTTGATGTAATCTATCATAATTTTCATGTTTGGATGGAAATTGTGCTCAAAATAAAATCTTATCGCATTTTTCCTGATTTTGACCGATTTTTGCCACTTTTCTTGACCACACAATGAAAATGCTGACGCAAGCAATAATGACGGCTAATTTTAGGTTAATTCTCTTATCCTCATAAAGTACATGCCTGGGGCTATTAGTACACCAAATGTGGCTGCTCTATCTATGTCCAGCCAAGAGTTAGGTATGGGGGGCCTTTTTGCCCCACCCCAACCAAAATAGGACGTGTCAGATAGCCCAACCACGATAGGGCTAGCTAAATTGGATGTCTAGCATGTAAATAACGTATTATGCCAAAGACTTAAAACAGTTTCACTGAAGGGAGGAAAGCAGATGTCATATCCAATGGTTTTAAAAGTTCATGGCGGTGGTTTTCGGACACCAAATAAATCAGTTGTTTAGGAGCATGAATAAAGGTTGGATTTGAATGTTTTTTGGATTTTGACATTTCATTAATAGATATCAATAAATATATCAAGCAAAGATAGTAATGAGATGAAAACAACATTTTTCAAACGCATCTCCTAGCTTTTAGATTGTTTTGTGTGTGCCGAGAGATGAGAGAGCTCTCCAGAATGTCATTACAAGAACCGACACTCGAGCCATTGTTTTCGCATTCAAGAATAGGAAGAAAGACAAGAAAAATAAAGCAAAGAGTTTATAGATGGAATACTTGCCAAGTATAAACAGAAAAACATTTTAACTTGGCACATTCTACATTGTGAACTCACTGTCCGAAAACCACCGCCACTGTCCGAAAACCACTGCCAAGATCATTTTTAAAAAACATCGTTGTCAAAGAATAGCAGGCAAAGAAAACAACCAAAACATTTCGGGAGAATTTGTCCAAATACTTGTCAATTCACCTGGTACTTTTAGTTTTTGTCTTTGATCAATTTTTCTTATGAAAATATTTAGTTTTCCTTAAGCGTCCGATTACCACCGCCCGCACCCTACGTGGGTCACACGCTTTTCCAAAATCCAATAAAAATCAGTTTCCGACAGAGAAAATCCACCTCGCGCATGCAAACCGAAATTTACACAAAACTTTGTCACTGTCATATAACATGAACCGGAGAATACATACTGTGCTAAAGGCTATAACGATAATAGACGATTACGGAAAAGATGGCGGACCTCATTTCACGCAATGCATGATAGGAATATGCCCCCTAGCAACGCATAGCTACCAAAATTTACGATTGCAGCATAAAATCTTGACCGCAGCTGCGATAGATTTAGGACGTTGCAACTTTATCGTGAGATCTACGCTCTTCCAAAGGCATCTTCTTTTGGGCATCTGAAGTGCCCTGAAGTCTGCAAAGTCTCCTGAAAATGGCACTGTACGCTTCGCAGAGAAAAATCTAAGTTTCCAAAAGAATGCACATTCAGAAAACGGTAGAGCTGGCAAACTTGGCTGAGAAAAATCCCAAAAGAATGCACATTTTGATTTCTGAAAGTAAGAGAGTTCGAATGTTGCGTTCGGCCGAGCGAATCGAAGCCATTACAATACATTATACTTTTGTTATGCAAATTCCAAGAGAAAAGAATTTACAATATTTCATTCTATTTTCGAATGCCAGGGTCTGTTCAACGCCTCGACCCTCGACAGTAAAGGTAGACAAAGTCAAAAATCTTGTTGAAAATGTTGACGAAGCGACGAAAGAAGCTGGTCACTTCATCTTGATATTGTAGGAAAACTAAACTGAAACTGTACTGTAACTTATTTATAAAAAAAGGACTATATAAAGACGAATTTTCCTTAAAACTGTGAGTGAAGACTGAAAAGAGCGTAGATCTCACGATAAAGTTGCGACGGCCTAAATCTATCGCAGCTGCGGTCAAGATTTTATGCTGCGATCGTAAATTTTGGTAGCTATGCGTTGCTAGGGGGCATATTCCTATCATGCATTGCGTGAAATGAGGTCCGCCATCTTTTCCGTAATCGTCTATTTGCCTCCGATTTTCTGTAGCCGTCTTTTCATTCAATCCTTTTTCAGTAATTTTATTTTAAGTGGGCTGGAAGGATTTCTCATCATCATCATCATCATCATCATCATCATCATCATCATCATCATCATCATCATCATCATCATCATCATCATCATCATCATCATCATCATCATCATCATCATCATCATCATCATCATCATCATCATCATCAATCATCATTTAAAATATTTATACAGGTTAAAAAGTTTCAGAATAATATCTGGTATCTGGTTTTCAAACTGACCTGTTAAAAAAAAACCTAAGCTGCAAAAGGAAAACCAGTTACAATGATATTATATATTTACAAAAGCCAATAATCTACAGTATAATACAGTAAAATACGGTGAATAAATTAAAATATAAAGGAAAGCTACGTAATCCCACTTATTTATTAGAGCAGATTTTTGAAAGCACCAAGAGAGGAAGCTGATTTACTAGCTTTATCCAGGCTGTTCCAAAGGGTGGTTCCTCTGCAGCAGAAAGATTTCTGACCTGTTTTTGTTTCAAGTAATGGTATTTTCAGATTCAGATCTGTCGATCGCAGATTGCGTTCATTACTGTCGGAGCATCTTGTGAACAACGAGGACAAATAATCTGGAGCCAACGAATTTAAGGACTTACACATAAGCGAAGCTGATCCTTTGAAAATAAGCTGCTTGACTGTTGCCCATCCAAGACCGTTGATCAGAGGCATTGCGGATGTATCATATTTGCCGTTCGTTACAATTCTGGCTGCCCTATTC
The DNA here is from genome assembly GCA_039566865.1 of Aurelia coerulea. Classification (NCBI taxonomy): domain Eukaryota; kingdom Metazoa; phylum Cnidaria; class Scyphozoa; order Semaeostomeae; family Ulmaridae; genus Aurelia; species Aurelia coerulea. The sequence continues at coordinate 9,673,289 of CM076952.1, read as the reverse complement.
TAGCTAATTAAAGCTCGAGCCCATTATGCATGCCGCATCCGGGCATGGGACCCCTAGTTTAACGTCCCTTCCGAAGGACAGCGAGGTGAGTTTCCAGGTCAGGTCTCCGAGAGGTCACCCATCCGGAGTTTGAAACTGTATAAGTCGCTCGGCCACTCATTGCATGGTTTTTGGAACCTGTTTTCATGAAGGAAGAAAACGATGCTGTGTACTGCCGGGTGGGTCAGAAAAGCGCCCTGATTTGTTAATATTTAGTTGCAATTATAAACTGCAAATAATAAGATCAAAGCAAAGCAACAATATTTTGCAGTATCTGATTGAAAGCATAGCTTCCAAATCGTTAACTTGGCGTAAAAAGGTGGATGTAAAATTCTGTGATCTATTTCTTCTGACTGAGTGGCTTGAAACAAACTTGGTTACTTATCGTTAGTTCTACCGTTGGACTTTTCAGAAGTTTTCAATATTTTCGAAATTTCAGCGTTTGATACATTTTAACTCATTTGAGGGTGTGACATCATCAAATTTCTAAATCATAAACCAGAAAAGTGACAGACTTTTGCTTGATACCATACCGTAGACATCCATAAACTATGGTTTTCTTTGAAATTATTTCATGTTGCTTCAAATAGTTTAGAAATTATGATGGTTTTAAGTTTTTTTGAAAATTTTTCTTGAATTCTTGAAAAAGTAGAAAACCACTCTAATTCTGAAAATATTGAAGATTTCAGAAAAGTCTGACGGTAGAATTATAGAGAAATAGCTGAAGTGACTTCGAAATCATTCAGTTCAAAGAAATAAGTCACTCAAATTTACACCAGCCATTTTAAAGATTTGGAACCTATGCTCTAATTGAACCGTTCAATTATTTTTAGAATTTTTTCTCGCTGAAATCAGTCACTCCGTTCAGATTTTACAAAAGATTTTTTTCGAGAAAATCTGTTCGAGAAAACTTCAGAAACGTGCATCACGACCAAATTTCCCTGATATTTCTACTTTACAGCAATAACTTGCAGGTTGCAATTATTTAGCGGGTGCAGTCCTCTTTGGAGCATGAACAAGTTTTTCTCCCTGCTTTTTTCATTTTCATTTTTAATTCTTTTTTTCATTTTTAATTCTTTTAAGGAGGGTTGTCCTTCAACAAGTTGATTTTCAATAGGCCCGCCGATAAAAACATTAATTACAATCTAAGGTACAACGGCACAAATTAAAAGCTATTAATCAAATAAAACTATAAAACCTATATTACAATATTTCTAATCTATGCACAATAATGGTCAAAATTACATTAAAAACGAAAGAAAGAAAAGTGCCTGTTTCTAAATAGTTTTCTTAAAACTATACAGAGAGCTTGCCTGCTTTGACTCGGCTGACAGGCTATTCCATAGCTTTGCACCTCTGTAAGAGAAACATCTCTGGCCATTTGCTGACCTTTTCATCGGCAACTTCATGTCGGACCCCGTATTGCGACGGCTATATGATGAGCAGAGCGAATTTCTGGTGAAGAGATCACAAAGGTATTGTGGAGCAAGCTCATTCAGGGACTTGAAGACCATTGTCTTAGTTTCACCAGTAACCAGCTGGTCAACGGTCTTCCATCCCAGCCCTTCAATAAGAGGTTTGCCTGGGGCATCGAAGTTGATATTCGTTATTATCCTTGCAGCACGGTTTTGAAGTTTTTGCAACTGATTAATTTCAGTTAAACCGGCGCAGCCCCAGACAGAACAGCAGCATCGAAAGTGAGGCTCGACAATACCTGTGTAGAGAGTTCGCAATGTTTCTTTCGGGAGAAAAGACTTGGCATGTCTTAAAAAGCCAACTGCCCTTGAGTCCTTGCTAGAAACTGCCTTGATTTGCTCTTTCCAATCCAAGGAGCAGTCGATTTGCACACCAAGGTATTTTGTCTTTTTGACTACTTCAAGCTCATTATCGCGGATTTTTAGATCCAAGTCTCTATTTTGATTTTTGAGGATCTTGTGCTTCTGCTTTGTAGAAATATGCATAGAATGAGTTTTTGCAACATTCAGGGATATCTTTTTGCCTTGCAGCCAGTGTCCAATTTCCTAAGGTCGCTATGAATAGCCTCATTCAGCCGAGTCAAATCGTGAGACTGGTAGCACAAACTGGTGTCATCAGCATACATGGACACGGTAGAATCTTCGACAGCTTGTGGGAGGTCATTGGTATGAGAATTTTTTTAGGGGGATCCTATCCTCCCAAGAGGACAAATATATACTATTGCATGTATTGCATGTATTTGCATGCATTGCATTGTTGAGACCAGGAAAATTTTTTTCGTCGAATTCACTCGTTCTTGCAGGTTTCTGACAGGGGCTTTTCAGGGGTGGATCCAGGCCGAAAAGTGACTGAGGCACGCGAGCGCGAAGCGCGAGAAACTCGGGGGTCCGGGGGTGGCAGCCCCCGAAAAAATTTTTGTAGGACCACGCCCTTAAGATCGTTGGAAAACGCCCTTTTTGAAAAAAGCTGACAGAATTCAGGTAGTAGATTTTAGTAACATACCCTTACCCTGTGTACCGAAATGTGCCGCACACTAACCACTAAATTTGGTAGGATCGCCACTGGTGTAAATGCGTTGTACCACACCAGAATTCTCAATTTACTAGCTCGCGTTAAAACCTAAGATTCGCCATCTTGTCTCGTGCTCGCTCCCAAAGATCTATCTAAAAATAACTAAACTCAGTTCCAGTTCTACTGTCCTAAGCTGTCCGCTAAAGTCCACTACTGATCAACATAACGAATAATAATGATAAAGTGCCGTACACAAACTCCCCTAAAATTTGAGTAAAGTGACATACCTGAGTCAAATTTTACCAAACCTTTACGGTACGCAGTTTTCCTTTTCAATCTTCTTCCAAACAAGTCTCGTCTTCATTGCAGCATCCACCGCAGCTCTTCTCTTCTCTCTTATTGTCACATTGGCCTTGACATCAATTGCTCCGTTGATCGTTTCAACTGTTATCACATGACACATTGACCTTGTCATCAATTGCTCCTTTGATTTTTCCACTGTCTGTGACTCCTTCGCTTGACAACCAATCTCCAATGGGCAGATAGCTTGGACCGGTCGCTCTATGAGATGTCCTTTGTTTCTCACAAGCTCTTCTACTCTCGCTTTCTTCCACTGCCCTTTATTTCTTTCATCACCAACAACTAGTACTACTTCTCCGATCTGTGGCAGACATGCACTATTCTTTCTGTTGATACGATGCACTTCCATTAAACTGTTGATATACTCTTTGTTCCAACGTGACCACACGTGCTCTTTCGCATTCTTCAATCTCTTATACATCTTGGTCACCCGGGTCACCCTTTATTCGTCAACTTCCACATCTTCAAATGCATGTGAATTCTTCCTCCACATGATTATGTTGGGTGTTAGAACTTGCTCCTCCCCATTTTCACTTTCTACATATGTCAATGGCCTGTTATTCAAATGCCTCTCTATGTCCATGATGACTGCTTCCAGTTGTTCAAATTGCAGATGCGTTTTCCCAAGGGTTTTGTACAGTTTCTTCTTTAAATCCTTAATTAATCTTTCAAATATCGTATATATCGCCTCCCACCAGGGACTTTTTGACAAGTTGAACCTCCACGAGATGCCTAGCGTTGCCAAATGGTCTTGCAATTTTTCACTGTTTCCGGATCAATTTGATCTGAATCCTCTGGTTTTGAGGCAGCCAATGATTTTGACTTTCTTGCTCCATGAATCAGCAGCTACTTATCAGATTCATTCAAACTTGGTGTCAAGCTTTAAGTTGAAGTCTCTTCTAGTAAAAATCTTAAAGGACAAGTCCGGGGTTGGTACGATTGATGATGAAATACAAGATGATGCTGCTATGAATGATGTATGATACTTTTTCCACTATTTTTCGCCTTCTCCTTGTGAAATTACGTATTCAAATGAGCAGTTTGAGCGAAGTTACGTCATATTATGCAAATGAAAACGAGGCTGTGCTATTGTTTTTCGCCTCTCAATCGCTGCTAGCCTCTTTATCGAGTACTCATGCATCGAAAATGGTATATGAACACGATACAGAGGCTTGCAACAATAAAGAGGCAAAAACAATCACACAGCCTCGTTTTCGTCTGTGTGATATGACGTCATTTCGCTCAATTTGCTTATTTGAATAGGTAATTTCGCAAGGAAAAGGCGAAAAATAGTGGAAAAAGTATCATACATACATCATTCATAGCAGTATTATCTTGCATTTTATCATCAATCATACAAACCCCGGACTTGTCCTTTAAGAACGGAAAAATTGGATTTATGGCTGCACCACAGCAGCCACTCAAACAGCGCACATGTTTTTTGGGACACCCTGTAGATAAATGTTCATTCTACCCATAAAGCCTTCCTCTAACATTCTATTCCATTTGGGGAAATCCATCCCGTTTACTACTGGGCTGGAATTGGTCACGTGCCATCGTTGGTGGGATTGTTTTGCATTACCCATGCGTAGTAGTGACCATTTCGTCTCGGCAGGCGGCGGGCTGGAGTGTTCATATGGGAAAATTTTGATCCCGGTCCCGCCAAGCGGGATCTCGGCAGTACTTGAGTGAGATCTCGCCTACCGGGCCAGCTCGCCTGCTCATATGAAAAGACAACAAACTTTGAATTGGAAACAGGGATAAGGTGAGATCTCGGCAAAAACCTCCAGCCCGGTAAGCGGGCTGGCTGCCATAGGCGTGGGAGATAGGGGGCTAGGGGGGCTGCAGCCCCCCATGTCAGAAAAATTTGCAAAAATCAGCCATAATCGGGCAGAAATCCACCTCAAGTGAGGCCCCCAAAGGGGGGGGGGGTCCCTGGAGCACTGGAGCCCATCATTTTGACAGCATTGAGCCCGGAGCCCAAACGATTTCCATAGTGGAGCACTGGAGCCCATCTCTTTCTCCATGTGGAGTCCTTTGTCTCAAACAATTTTATTTGTGAAAGCCAAGCAAAAAACGGACAACATTTAATTACGAAAACTATATGAATAAGGTGTGAAACTATTTGAGCTTGTTAGTAGATCTCAACATCAACTTTGAAATGAATTTTTGAAGTTTCCAGGTTTCTTCGAGACATTGTTTCTGGAAATCTGGCCATTTACTTATGATTGGAAATCTTTCAGCTAGAATTTCAATCCTTATGCGCTAGGAATTTTATACTTTGTAGCTCATTGCGCCAGAGCGTATTTCTTCCCTGTGGTGAAAAATGATAAACAGATAACGTTGCAAGGAGATCTATATTCGCAAACAATCTACTTTCAGACCTTCAAGGGAGTGGTGTGGGCATTGACATGAGGTTTTGCCAACATGAAAATTTTTTGTAACCACGCCCTTTACTCAGAATGCATCTCCCAATATCATACTTGCCATAAGCGATAAGGAAACTTTTATAACTTTGTCAGAGCGTGAGAAAAATTTTTCGAAGAGATATCTTTTATTTTAGCATAGAAGGCATCCCCTGATTCCATAATTAACAGAGCTAAAATAGATGGTTTAATAGTCTTATAAATGAGCTAATTGAGAAGACATCGTGCCTTGTGGACCACATAGCTGCCCAAGAAAACTTGAGTACTCTCGAGCTTCTCTTACAGTTGTATGAAGGAACTTATTGGTTCCAGCAGATGAAAGATGCCTTCATCGATAGAGTGGTCTTCCCATTTTTCACAAGATGCATTAACCCCAAAAGCTCTCTAAACAATACCAAGATAACCCAAAGTACCGGGTGTCCCAAAAAATGTATACGGATTTGATAGAATCCAGCGCTGTGAATTTAGCTTCAATCAATGTAAATCACTCTAAAGATGTTTCTCGATAGTTAACTTGAACATAGATACCTCGTTTGTTGATATTGGTACTTTGAGAGCAAACAAGTTAATCTTGAAAGCTCAAATTTGCCTCTTCCTCCAAACCAGAGCTTTAGCCTTTTGGCCTTGGCAATTTCTTAAGGCACAGCGTATAAATCAACGATAGCTTTGATGAAATTTGAACAATTTTGGATCTTGTGTTATTCTGTTTTCCAGAAGTCACCCCCCCCCCTCAGTCACCCACTGGGAAGTCTCTTAATTTTCATTAATTTCAGTTCTTAATTTCGATGTGCTTCAGGAATTTGCTTAGGCCAAAAGCCCAAAGCTTTGGTTTGCAAGTGCACCCAAATTTGAGCTTTCAAGAAGCTCCAATACCAACAAACGAGGTATCTATGTTCAAGGTAACTATCGAGAAACATTTTAGAGTGATTGGCCATTGGTTAAAGCTAAATTCACATCGCTGGAGTCAACCAAATTTGTATACATTTTTTGAGACATCCGGTATTTTCTAGGGGACTCGTGCTTGTTATCAGCTTTAGTTGCGCATATCCAGTTTAAACCACAAACTGCAAATGTGAAATGAAAATCTGTTGCAAATAGTGTGGATATTTTTTGGAACTTGGGATGGACAGTTAACAACCAATTACAGAAATTACAGGAACAAAATAAAAGTAATCAGGCTACTAAGAAACTGAACAGACATGCATTTTGTGCCCTCATTGCTGTGCAAGTATCATCATTAACTAAAATAGAAACTACACTAAATAGAGTAGAGAACTAAAATAGGAACTAAAATCTTAAATTCTTGTGATCCAACATTGATTTAGAAATGAAAGAAATCTTAACAGAAGACCAAAAAAGAGTTTTAGCATCCTCCTAAAGTTTTTCAGCCAGCAATATGAAAAATCACAGCATAAATCAGATTAATGATACCAAGTTGGTGAACAGTTTTGAATCTTCTATGAATTATTTTGCTATCAAAAATCAGTCATAACTGACAAATACTAAAGAAATGCTATTATTTGTACACTACCCTGCCCCTGCCCCCAGATTAACTTCTTGCGCACATCCATCAAGAATCACCTTTTTTGGTTTTATAGAATATTGATAATGGATGGAATGGATGGTAAAGGAGCATATCCATCCACAGAGGAATGTGGGTTAGTTTTGATATAGATTTTGGCCAAAATATTCTGGAAATGGGTCTACTTCTGTGAATTTCTGAAGTTAGGGTGTAGTTTTAGCAAGAATTTCTAGCAATGTTATGGTTTTGCTTGTTAGGTAGCAAAGGAATTCTGGTAATGTTCTGCTAATAGGATAAGCAATAATTGTCCAGTCAGTTGTCTTGTAGATAACAAAGCACATATAATGCATGATCTATTACTGAAGTCCCCCCCCCCCCCTAGGGTCCCTTCCCATATAAATATAAATAATTTTTTTCATAATCATCTGAAAGAAAACTCAAACTGTACATTTACTGGTACTTCCCATAAATGCATATTGTAACCGTATCTTTCCAAACAATGTTTTAAATATCAGCCTGAGATACATGACACCTAACCTACTCCTATGGCTACCTAACCTTGTAGCCGTGATCCTAATAATTCTGAAGCCCAATACCAACCCTTCAAACTAATCCCCTAACCGTAAGTGAACCCTAACCCTCATACCAATTACCCTAGAAATCAGCCCCTCATACAGTACCCCATTCCATAGTTGTCATATCTCTCCGGTTGCTGTTAAAGGGACTGATTGAACTCTCCCTTGCTACACCCCCAGCCCTACTCGATGAAACTCGATAAAGGTCATTCAAAATGATCAAGATTATTCAAATGAATAAATACCTTGCAAGGAAAATGCTTCAGCCTGTTCCTGTTTGAAAGCCGAATCGATCATGTTGAATGTGAGGTAAGAGTGAGACAGCAGCTTCGTTTTGGCTAGGCCCTCCACAACAGCACCGCTGATAGGGACATTTCTCTCTAATTTGATGAGCTGCTATGTTGAAAAGCTTTGAATGCCAAGATCGTCACCAGATAAGATTAGATCTTCTATTTTTCCAAGCAAATCCACCTCTAAATCTTCAAATAAATTGTTTTCAATCCTTGGCGCGAAATGTTTCGAGCAGTCTCGGTGAAAGGCCAAAGGTGAAAGGGACTCGCAGAGGTACACCAAGAAAGCATATGGCGAGGCGCAACCAAAAGCTCGTAAGACGGTGCTAAAGAGCCTACCATCGCCTCGACCATCTTCCAAATATTTTCCTATACGTTTTCACTGTAATTTTGCCAAGGTACCTAACATACATCTTATCTACCGTCTTACGAGAACAAAACCATCACGTGACGGTTTCAATTTTGATTGTTTCAGAGTGTCCGCGCAGGTTTTAACTTATTACTACCGTCTTACCAATCATCTTTGGCCTTTTGGTCTTGCGTCTTTGTTCACTAATTTATGCAGTGGTTGCAAAAGAATAGGGGTGTGTTGGCATGGCATGGCGTTGATTTGCATAGCAACGAAAGAAGGAAAGAGAGGCTGTTTCAAAATGGGGACTGTGTTGACAAAACTTTTAGCGAGATGTTCATTCCCTGTCTCGAGTATGACAGTTTGGGGGGGGGGCAGGGGGGCAAGGGAAAAATTCATGTATTTATCTCATTTGGTTTACAGTGAAATAGCTGCTCGTACAAATAAAACAAATTATGAATCAGCAATATAAATCACTCACTGTTTCTATGAAAAGTTCAGTTTCGGAATTTGACCGTCTTCCGTAAGTACCGTAAGACGGTCTGGATCCGCCCCTGAACTGCACTTTCTCGCTCAAGAAACAACGAGTGCAGCCTGGCACTAGACTTATGACGATGAGTCTCTCGTCTCCCTGTGCTCTTTGACTTGATGATGGCGCTTCGGTCAACAGAGACTCATAATATTACTCTGAAAAACCTGACCCTATTTAGGCCTAATATGCTGGGATTCCTAGCATACCAATCAGCTTGCGAGATTTGCGAATTACCATGGTTACGGCAAATCTGCTGGACTTTTAGCCAATCAGGCGAGGTCTGGCAGGGCAGGTAGCAAAGGGAGGCTGTTCATCTTTTAATTTTCGCGATTTAGCGATTTCGCAATCTTGATTCGCCAAACAAATGCAAGATGGCTGATTCGGAGCTTCTGCAGAAAACAGAAACACAGTTTGGAGTTGAGTTGTGCTAATTCCAGGCTGTTCATTTAAAAGTTTTGAAGGGTGGAGATATCTTCGTGTCTGGCTGCAGGAACAGGGAAAACTTAATTCTTATTTTTAGAACTTATTGCTTTCATTTTATGTCCGCGTCCACCCTAGCTGCTTGCAAAGAACGAGCGAAGAAGTACACTCCCGTCACGAAAGTATCCGGACGGCCGAAACAAAATGGCGTCGAATTTGACCGTTGGCCCTTCGACCTCCAAACGGTTCAGCCGTTATGCGGCCATTTCAGGGAGTGGAAATAAACGATTTTAACCCCAAAGTTGTGTTTATCGATATGAAATTAGCTGCGACGATAAAATGTAATCGATAACAAAGTAGCCTCCCAAATTAGAACTGATATTTAAGATACTATTCCAAACAATTCGTTCACTGGAATAGCATCACTTGGTGCAGAAAAGTCTGAAATTTGCAAACATGAAAGAAAATTCAAGTAAAATCCAGACACAATGAAGTTATAAATGTTAAAAGAAACAGTTGCTGCGATCGAGGTAAGGTTTTGTAACAACAGAATTATTGCAATCAAACTCAAAACCAAATTGTCGCAAAGAAAATTCTTTAGGGACTGTATGATTTTGCTCAGATTGATTCCGCTATTTAAGAGGTACAAAATGATACCAACTTTAGGCCAACCTTTGGCATTAATTATATTTTTGAGGCTTTGATACAAATTTAAACTTACCTTGGCAAAGATGATATCGCAACCCTACAGTCATGGGAGACTCAAATTTAATTTTGCCATTTTATAGCCAGGCGTTTTTTCGATGTCATTCACATGTATTGCTGTGTACTTTGGACTCTAGAACTTCTCTAGGGAAACTAATCGAACGTCCTGAAATAAGCGAAAGAATTTTGTTCTTCACACAAAAAGACAAGTCCTTGGAGGTTTCGCAAAAATATTTCGCAAAATGTTTGGGCTCTTGGCAGGCAATCTGAAAGCGAGACTTTACAAAATAGGGTCAGGTTTTTAACTGTTTCATTATGAGTCCCTGTGAGCAAGGTACCGCAGGGATACAAGGGACTCATCGTCATAAGTCTAGCCTGGCACTACGCGGCTTGCTAAAACTGACAAAATCATTTTTTCGCTAATTTTAAGAAGTGGAGCCCTGGAGCCCTGAAAAGTATGCAATGGAGCCCTGGAGCACGGCAATTTTGCCTCTGGGAGCCCGGAGCCCATAGAAATATGCCCTGGAGACTCGGAGCCCGAGATCCCTTAGGGGGCCTCTCAAGTCGGGCAAAATTTCCTCAAACAATGGATTCTTTGTCGGGCAGCCCCCCTAAATTTTATCTTCCCCTACGCCGATGGCTGGCTCGCCTAAGCCATATTCGGATCACCACGACCACACGACGTTGCGACAAAAACTTGCCGCAGATTGGCATTTTTGTCCGGTTTTACACTTTACACTGTGGCCCCCCTGTGGCCTCAGTGAAGCGACAGCAACAACAACAGTTCAACTCAATGAGATGAGCGTGAATACATAACTGTCATGGCGGATGATGAATCCAAAGAGACAGCGGAAGTACAAAGCGGTGATGATTACTCTTTACTTGGCTGCCAGTTTTAATCCAAATATTAAGTCACATGTTTCCTAGAGATAAGTTAACATCTAAACTTTGTTTTCAAGTTAGAACATTTGTGCCTCCTCTGCCTGTGTTGCTACAGTCACTGTCAATCAAAATGTGGCAACGTTGTCGTTGAATTTGTGAGGCCAATTATTTTAGGCCAAGCCGAAGAGAAGAGAAGAATACTGCAAGTGCAGCAAGTCTTCCAGTGCGTGCGAGCAAGTCTTCCAGTGCGTGAGTGCGTCCTCGATACAATACCCATTGCAAGCAAGTGCATACCAGAGACGAAGTTCAGGTTGCTGTTCTTCTTGGTTTATTTCAGAGTTGTCTTGCTTTTTTGTCTGCAGTGTGACTGGTTGATATGATTCATTGATTGACTGATTGATATCTCATGACATGATATGCCTACATTTTGTTTTCCAAAGACGAATACCTCAAAGAAGAAGAGGTCAACGCTGATTTTTCACTAGGAATTAGCATCAATCTTCAATAAAACAGTAGGCAAATAAGAACAAGCCACTTTGATAACAATAATGTTATCTAATAGCATGTCTGAAGAAGACCTCATAATTGAAAGTGAGCATCTTTCAAGTGTAGGTAGGGGTTTCCCAGCGAGTGACAGGAAATCATCTTCAGCAGAAGATGCATCATTACTATTGGGAAAACTACAGAAGGTCCCAGGACAAGATTCTATTGAAGGATGCTATAAAGATGATGACTGTTTTCCTGATGACAAAGAGAATGATGAGCACCTTTCTCAACTAAAACAACAGGAGAAAAATTTGTATCCAAATGTTCTTATATCACCATCAAGGGATCACTCTGACATAGATACTGATGAAGAGGATTTTCAAATGAGGAGCACTACCAGTCACAAGAGGAATGATAGTGGACAAGGTTCCAGCATTACAGATTCAAATGTTAGCACAATTCAGTCTGAACTGAAGCGACTTGAACTAAACGATGAAGAGACTCCGTCATGTGATTTTGGTGGAATAGTTGCTAATGATGTATCAGTTGAATTTCCTCAGAAAACCGTAGATACTCCAAGCTCTCTTTCTGAATCAAGCACCTTGAAATCTGTAGATTTAGATACAGATGTTACAGAAATTCTCAGAGATGCAAAGAATGTTTTGCCAAAACCCAGAGCATCATCTGTCATTAATGTCTCATCTCCTGTGACTGATGTGGCAAGTTCCAGCTTTGATGACAATGACTTTACAGACATTCCGCTTGATTCTCCTGGGAATAAGCAGAATTTGAATACATTTGCACCAAGGCTAAGGTCAGGTAGCCAAGGAGGAAATGTCTCATCAGAAGGTTCAGATGGTTTGCATAAGCCAAATGTAACAGACACCAAGCCAAAGTCAGGATTCAGGTAAACTGAATGATCTGTATTCTTGAAAATTTGCAATCTCTGAACCTTGCAAAAAAGCCAACCTCAAGAGATGGCTAAAGTGGTGTGAAGAAATTTTTATCATGGGCCCTTGAACATAGGTATCGAATCTCTTCAAAAATTGCACAGCTTGTTCATTTTAATCTTCTGTTTGAGTTAATGGCTCAGAGGAACTTCAAGTATGTTGTTGTCATTCTATTATGTGGTATTTTGATACCTTGATTATTTTCAGAATAACAGTGTATCTATTTTTAACCAGCTTTGAGGGATGTGACATCATCAAATTACTAAATTGTAAAGTAGATTACTATATATGGCCAAACTATAGACTTTCATAAGCTATGCTTTGTTTGAATTGTGTGCTGCCTTCATTTAATCAATTTCAGGCCGGTTTATATGAGCTGGGTAAGTGAGCTGATTTTGCTCATGTGTTTATATGGAGAAATCCCAGCCCGCTTACCAAGACAGTAATTGGCCACATGCCTAAAACTGACATTAGACAAGGAATATTGTCTAACTATCTAACAATCATGCTAACCTTTGATTTTGTGCCTTACTTGTACCAAATCGACCATAGAGATTCAGAATGCACCTGGTACCTTTTTTTATTTGACTGGAAGTGTCATTTTTGATGATATGTCAATTGCTGACATTTTGAGAACTACATGACTACAGCTTTTCACAGGTATGTTAGATTAGCTTCTATATAACACAGTTTAATTCAGCTTGATTAGAGCTTTCAAAGGATATATAATTTTTTATACCAGGTGAGCCAGCAAAAAGTTCCCACTTTGAAAATTAGTAGCACCACAAGTCCTTCATGGATTTGAATGATTCAAATTCTAGTTAAAAGCCAAAATTTTGTGATTTCTCTCGTCTTCTTACAATCACTGCAAATAAAGGTAAATTCAAAGTTACAAAAATTTCATGGTTGCAAAATGACTGAAAAGGGGCCTAAAACTCTTGATCAAATCGTTAGGACTCTCCTAACACAGAGCAATACACATATGGGTGTTTCACCTCTTTCAGGAGTTGTAAGACATAGATTTTTCAAACAGATACTGAAGACGTTCATTCCCATGGCAACAAATGTGCAGATGATATCTCTCACCCATGAGAAATTGCATTTTCTCTGTTGTTCTGAGTGAGAAGTTCTTTCTGATTTGATCAAGTATTTTAGGCCTTTTTCAGTAATTTTGCAATCACAAAGTTTTTGTGAACGTGAATTTACCAATTTTTCCAGTGCTCGTAAGAGAGCGAGAAAAATCACAAAAATACCTCAGTCTTTTGGCTGTCAAGCAAATATTGATTCATTCCAATCCATCCAGTACTCTCGATGCTATGAATTTTCAAAAGTGGGAACTTTTTCTGGTACATCCGGTATTTTGACGAAGTTAGCAAAATAGTTATGACATCATCAGTCCTATGACATCATCATTGACATTTTCTTATAATCTTGTCAATCGATTTTTTTCACTGAATTTTACAAAGTCGATCATGCTGATTCTGAATCCACAGTCAACAGGTTGTCATTTTGTCTAGAAATTACATTTTCTGCCATGTCATTTTATCCACATTTTTTAGACAGTGGGAAAATTAAATGTGTCAAAAATGCATTTTCTTATGCAGTAACAGTTCAGAAACTGCAGATTCTGAATCAGCATTATCAATTTAGTAAAATTCAATGAAAACAAATTGATTTACATGATTATAAGAAAATGTCAATTATGACATCATAGGACTGATGACGTCATAAATATTTTCCTAACTTCATCAAAATATAAAAAATTATATATCATTCAAAAGCTCTAATCAAGCTGAATTCAACTGTGTCATTTAGAAGCTGATCAAACATACCTGTGAAAAGCTCTGGTCATATTAGTTCTCAAAATGTCAGTAATAACGTCATCAAGAATAACACTTCCGGTAAAAGTTTAAAGAGGTACCGGGTGAATTCTGAATCACTATGGTCGATTTGGTATATGTAATGCACAAAATCAAGGTTAGCATGATGGTTAGATCATTAGACTATATTCCCTGTCTACATGTGCCCGTTGTCTAAATAAGAAGTGCATGGGCAGATAGACGTTTTTGTTTCGGTAGCCAGGATGGAGCGTTGCTGCCTACCATGATCTCACCATTATTATTATTATTATCATTTATTTGTTTAAAGTTGGCTTGCCAGCTGAATAGCTAAATTCAATGTTATTAAAATAGCTAAAACCAGTGTTGAATGAGATCTCACGAAAGCCAATTTTCCTATTGATTTGTTAAGTTAGCTCTCTTATCGAGCCCTTAGGATCAACGATGATTAAATTTTTTTCACTCAAGACATTCCATATATTCTTTTAAATAAAAACACTGTTAAAGGCAATCTGTCACGTATCTGATTGGCTTCATTAAAATCAGAGCTCAACACAACGGATGTCTAGGAGAATCTGTGTATTTGGAACAAAGGAGGGCTAATCGTTATCATTTTCTACGGTCGTAGAAAGTTGCTAGGACCAGCAGCCATTCAATTCTCCTATTCTTTATATTGTCATTATCGCCCAATCAGATGCGCGATAGACTGCCTTTAATTCTGAAACCAATCAAGATATCGAAAATACCACACATGTGAAATCATTCTGAAGTATCCTTTCAATCCGTTAAAGCCAATGGAAGATGCAACCCATCATTGCTACTTTTGTTTCAAAAGATTTGACACCTATGCAGAACCTGTGTACAGCTAAGAAATGTTGATTGATTTGATTGGTTGATTTACCATGGTGCACAAAGAATCATATCATTGTAAAAATCTCCTGAAACCATTTTTAAAAGAACTTATCTATTCACTTCTTGTTGAAGCGTGCATCAATCAATTGGTAGCAAAATTCAGCCAAAGATTACCTGTACCAAATTGAAACCATGTGATAATATCTTCCTTGAGAATATTTAATATATAAGTCCACCTTGTTGATGCTAGTGATTTTAATATGGTTATTACCTTAGGACACACACAGGTCATTATTTTTTTAATTGGAATTTTAGTGCAATAAAACGCTTTTGACTATGATTTATCTGCTATTCATCTTCAGATTGTTTCGAAAGGACTCAAACAAGTCATGGAAGCTATTTGGTAACCAACCAGTCAGAGTGCCTACAACTCCAACAGAAGATAAGCCAATGAAACTTATTTCAAAGGCAAAGAAACCAGTTGTTGCATCTTCAACTACAGCTCTAATCCTTGAAAACAGACCATCCAATTTGCCCCCTAAATCAGCAAAAGAGGAGTTGCATCACAAACAATTGTATGAAGAGATGTTAAAAGGTGCGAAAAAGAAGGAGATGGAGGACCTCAAGAAAGAACAAAATCTCAAGAAACAGCAACATAACCAGGAGAAAGAGATTGTTTCCATTCAGAGGATTTGGAAAGAAGAAATTATAAACAACTGGGATACAGTGTAAGTTTTTCCCCACAGACCTTTTAATAGCTATTCTGTGAAAGAGCCAGGATGGGGCCAGGGTCAAATAATCTTTTCAGACATTTTTACAAGAGAAGAGGTTTGATTGATTAATGTTAGAACTTAGCTATTGTGCACTTTCAAAGTCCTACAAAATTTACAAAGATGTCGGCGAATTTAGATTCTTTTTTAAAAATAGCTAAGAGGTTTATGTTACAAATAAAGAAGGTTATTCCACTGAAAGAGGTTTTGTTTTGTAATCAATTAAAAGAAGAAACAAAACTCAAAAATACAACTACTGTGCCAATCATGGCCGGAATAGACACTAAGTCATTGGAGTTCCCACCATGAAAGGCACTTACAACTCAGAAATTACAATACACAAGGAAAAACAACAACAATTACCAAGAAAAAGTTAATGTCTGTCTCACATCTGATGTCAGGCAACACTATCTGTGAGTATTGAAAATTTAGGAAAACACAAATGCAAGGTAATGAAGGGAGAGGGCCCCATGCCATATGCACCACCCCAATAGGAAAAACACACCAAAACCAGAGGGCAGCAGCCACCCATCCACACAGCAGGAATCCCATCCACCCACTATCCTGCACCCACTATCCCGTAAGATAACATTTGTAATTCAAGAAATCACACCTAACATCAAATGTGAGACAAAAATTATCTTCAAAAATTACCACTAAAGTTACAAAATAGATGTTGGGAAGGGATGCTGCGTTGTTTACTTTAGAAGCGCACCTCAAAAACTACCGAGACCTAATCCACCCCAAAGCACGCGAAAAAGGTGAATGGTTAAAAGAGTGTGCTGGTATGCCATAATATTAAATTTTTTCAATAGATTGACTTCATATTAATTGATCCTGGCGACAGAATAGCGGATACTTCTATCAACTGCTGTACAGAACTTGTTTTATGTTTGATACTCTATCTTGTCACCAGCTGTGCCAGAAAATACTATCCACATTTGGCAGGCGACAATATATTGTACGCTTGACAGATTATGATGATTTATGGCTTTTAATCCTTAACAAAAGTCGTGAATTAGAATCCAGGACTTTTTGCAAATTTTTTGTTTTCAGGTTTTAGAGCCATTAGCTAGTTTCTTGAAATGTTTGTCTTCAAAAACACTGAAAATTCAAGATTTTTTTTTATATATCATCATAAAATATCAAAGTATACAAAGCAACGACAACAGTTAAACTAGAATTGAGAAAAGAACAAGTATGTCGTTCGTAGCGAGAAAGGACACAAAAGTCATCGAGTTCTCACCACGAACGACACTTCCAACAATTCAATGCAATACAACGATAGTATCTAGTCTAAAAAAAAATAACAGCACTATGATGGTTCCTGAGGATGGTTGTACAACTGCCGTTGATTTTACAGTAGAAAACAAGATGTATGGTAAGACCAAGGGTGTTAGGACACGGATATTTTAATTGCGTATTTATTTACCTTGTTTTGATCTTCGTCTTATTTTCTTGTCTTGTTTCTTCTCTGTTCTGTTTCCTCTTGCTGATGTAAATGCCTCGTGTTATTTGAATATATCTTCCTTGTATTCCTGTGTCTTAGCGCGCCTTCGTAGAAGAAAGATTTTTAAACCACAAAGCCATATTAAATACTAATGGGAGAGTCATCACCGCAAACTCTCATAAAGCCTTTTCGTCCAATGCGCGACACTTTTTGATGACGTCTGCCCGGGCACACGTCATCAGTCATGAGATAGGTTTTGGCTTTCGAGCTTGGATTTCAGGAGGTTTCAACTAGAGGGTGTCAGTGTGCGGGAAATTTTGAATTGTATCCAGAGCATGATAGGAGCCACAGGTGTGCTTTGAGGTTTCGGCAACGATGATCAGGTAACGATAAATATGAAGAATTTGACCAAATATGAGTTTGATAGCATGCAAGCTGCCAGAGCAATATCATTCACGATCAAATAGCCAAACTACGAAGTGGTACGGCCAAGCTGGTTTGATACTTTGAGTTCAAGGAAACGAGAGCATTTGTCTTGTCTCTCGTGAAGTGTGAAAATCGAGACCAGGCTCAGGCAGAAAATGCAAGTTGCGCTTTTTTATGATATCACGGCAAAGACCAAAATAAGATGACCAGAGTATGAGCAGCGTTACGTTTATTTTTATTAGAAACTGCGCTTTTGACCCAGTGCTGAAATTTTCCTAGATTACACGTATTTTCGTTATAAGAAACTAAGAATTTGGGCCAGTACTGGAAGTTTCTTAAAATTATCAGATTTTTAGTACTCAGAGTTTCTTACGAGTTTCTTAGAGGTTCCATAACAATCTTCATGTTCACTACCTGTGCCCTCGTGAACATTTCAAAACAAGGTTTTTTAAGCCTTTCCAATGTTTAGACATTACTCAAAGTAATATGATACAGGAAACAAGTGAAAGTAAAGTAAAAACATGTCGAGGATTTCCTTTATCAAAATAAATGGTTTCTTAGCTTATATTTTCCCAGTACTGGAGTTTCTTAATTTTTTGGTGATCTGAGGTTTGAGTTTCTTATAAGCAATTTCCTATAAGAAAAAATACGTGTATCAGATATTGAAGCCTGAGAGACAAGGTTTCTTCCAATCTTTCTTGTCTGTTTCCTTGTGCCCTTCCAGAATATTTCCTAGCGCACATTTATTTCTCCATAAGAAAATCTTATGAGAAAGTCAACTCTGGCGTCCTTGATATAAAATAGAAAATTCGAGAAGGAATGTAAGAATTAGTTCAAGGAATCTGAAAGACACATCCGCTCTGTATTGTAATTTGTTACTCAGCACTTGAGTATTGTATAAACAGAGGCGTGGTTTCAAGTCAAAGTAGCCACTTTGTTTTTACTGGTTTTGCAAGAGCCAGCCCCCTGAAATGTTATGAGTGGAAGTGGTCTTTTCTCCTCCGCTCAAGCAACATTGCGAAGCCAAAATGTGTTGCGCATTCGACGATGGAAAACAATGGAAATTTGCGGTGATGACTCTCCCATTAGTATTTAATATGGCATTGTGGTTTAAAATCTTTCTTCTACGAAGGCGCGCTAAGACACAGGAATACAAGGAAGATATATTCAAATAACACGAGGCATTTACATCAGCAAGAGGAAACAGAACAGAGAAGAAACAAGACAAGAAAACAAGACGAAGATCAAAACAAGGTAAATAAATACGCAATTAAAATATCCGTGTCCTAACACCCTTGGTAAGACGTGTGACACCAGACCAGGCACCAGAAAGGTACTTTTAAACTCTGTGGGAATGTCGAACTTTTCCTATTGCCCTCTCATCTGGCTTTCTTGTAACAAAGTTGCAAATAATGAAATTAATAGACCCACCAACGTGCACTGAGAACTTTAGATGGAGACTATGAATCCACACATGAGTGATTTTTAGAGAGATGTGAAGCAATGGCAATACATACAAGGAACCTATACAATCTCATGAAAATCTACAAATCGATCAATCAATCAATCAATAAACCAACCAACCAACTAATCAATCAATCAATCAATCAATCAATCAATCAATAATCTCAATTCAGAGTACATGTGGGAATTTTTGTTTCTATAGATGTATTACCTTCGTAGTAAGGAACTGTGAAAGCTCCCCTCGTTGAGTTCTCAGCACTACGGAATAAATTTCCTATCCTTTAGAGGGAGTTTATTGTGGAATGCTCTTGGTGATGACTTAGAATTCACAACTTCTCTCATGAAATTAAAAAGAGAAATACGTTGCTGGGATGGCAACAAATATACCTGCTACATTTGCACTTAATTCAGGGCATACCGCGTTTCTGTTATATTGTACCATATGGGTCAAAAAAAGAATCATCGTGTTGCAGACCACTGCTTCCTGAATATCAAAGAAATAATATTGAAAAACTGTCTTGTTTTATTGCCAACATGTTCAATTAGGTCCAGTAAAAATTTACCTACCTTTAATCGGCCATTCCTGCCCGTGGATATGGGAGATTTTCTGCAGAAACCCCCTTCAAAAACCTGCAAAAACGAGTGAAAACAATGATCAAATTTTCCCTAGTTTTCCTTCCTAAAAATGATGATACTCGCATGTATTCATATATTTTGTCTTCTTGGGAGAATGCAATCCCCCTGAATAGGTTATTGATACCAGCGAGAAGACTTGTTCATCCAAGAGGATAGCACGTGCTGACGTGGCAAGAAGTCATTGCTGTAAGGCCTGTGTAAGGCAGAAATGTTAGGGAAATTTGTTCATTGTTCTGAGCAAGTTTTAAAGGTTTCTCGAAGAGGCTTTCTCGAGAAAATCCCTTATAATTTCAGAGCGGAGGGGCCGATTTCAGTCAGGTATATTTTAAAATGGATTAGAACATTTGTACCATTTAACGATATATTTGCCGATATCATCGTTTTGATGTGCAGAGAGCCGTGACCTTTCAAACTGGGATTCTTTTTATTGACTCATCCTGTATATTGTATTTGTAGATAGTTGGTGTTAATTCAGTTGTTGTTAACTAGAAGATAACAAACTGTGAGTAAGTTAATCAGTTTGAAGGGCTGCAGTATATTGCACATTGTGCAGTTTTGATGGATGGCGCTTTAATCTTTAGTCAACATCCTAAATAAGATTTGATGGGATTTTGGCGATTTTTGCAGAACTGAATGAAGCATTTCTTAAAAATTATTGGTTTGGAGGCAGCTTAGATTGTTCGAAAGCAGCCGTTGAATCTTCTGAAGTTTATTGGGAGAAATAGAGAAAACTATCCTCATGGGAGACCTGAATGTGAACTTTCTAAAGCAGGACAACAAAGAATTCAAGGCTATTTTGAATGTATTTGGTCTGAAACAAATGGTTGAAAAACCCACGAGAGTAGCAGAATCATCTGAAACTCTGATAGACGTCATCTTAACAAATAACCCGGCAAATATGATACAGACTGAAGTTATTCCTACCGGCATTGGTGATCACGACATGGTTTGCTGTGCAAGGAAATTGAATCATTCAGGTTTCAAGCCAAGGAACATAGTCTGTCGCGATTATAAGAACTATCGCCCAGAGGAAATGAATAAAGATCTAGAGGCCATTGACTGGTCTACTTTTGACATCTGTAGAAATGTAAACGAAGCCTGGTCCCTAATGAAAAATATTTTAGAAACACTTTTTGAGCACCATGCCCCAAAGATACAAAAGAATGTAAGGGGTAAGCCTGCTCCATGGCTAAACACTGAAGTCAAAAAACTTATGAACGACCGCGATAAACTTCTCCGCAAATCGAGAAGAACGAGGGCAGAAGTGGACATTTCTCATTATAAACGAAAAAGAAATGAGGTCAACATTGCAATTAGAAAAGCAAAATCGACATATCATAAAAACCTACTGAGGGAAAACAGTGCCAACCCAAATAAGTTTTGGAAAGCAATTAAATCCATATATCCAACCAAGGCAAATGCAGGATCATCGATGCACTCCTTTGATTTACAAGGTGAAAATACAAACGATGCGGTTAAGGTGGCCAATGGTTTCTGTACCTTTTTCACAACAATCGTTACAACTTTACGTGAAAAGGCGATTCCGCTCTGTAACTTTGTTTGGAGACCCCCAAGGCCAGTACGCAATAGAGCTGAAAATAAATTCAAATTTCGCCCCGTATCGAAGCTTGAAGTCGAGCGAGATCTGAAGTCCATTAAACGTACCAAATCAACCGGTATTGACAATCTGCCCCCAGGCTTGCTGAAGGATGCTGCATGCAACTTATCCGCACCTCTGGCCCACCTAATTAATCTCTCCTTGCAGACAAGGGACTTTTCCAGCAGACTGGAAAGTTGCAAAAGTTGTTCCAGTACACAAATCTGGTTCTTTTTCCAGCTTCGACAATTACAGGCCGATTTCAATACTTCCGGTTCTGTCTAAAATCATCGAAAAGGCGGTACATCGGCAAGTCATGGGATTCCTCGAAGTTAATAAGTTACTATCAAAGTTTCAATTTGGATTTAGGCCTAAGTTGTCCACGGAGTTAGCAGCAACTCTCTTATTTGATGAAATTCGGCAACATGTAGATGAAGGGAAAGTAGTTGGTGCAACGTTCATTGACTTAAGTAAGGCATTTGATACCATCAGTCATTCGAACCTGCTTCAGAAATTACCTCAGTACGGAATCTGTGATGAAGAACTTGGATGGTTCACAGATTATCTTTTTCATCGATCAATGGCTGTTAGCTATGGCGGCTGTTTGTCTAACAAGCAAGATATTCAAACAGGAGTGCCCCAAGGATCAATTCTGGGTCCCCTACTTTTCATAATATTTTTCAATGACATAACCAATGTGATCAAAAGTGCAAAAATTGTGAAGTATGCTGATGATACAGTGATATATGTAGCTGATAAAGATGTAGCAGTTATTAATTCTAAGCTCACCAAAGATATGGATGCTATTGCCAAGTGGCTGGACGAAAATGCGCTGATAATAAATCTTAAAAAAGGAAAAACTGAGTCGCTTCTTTTCGGAACATCACAGAGGATTGCAAAGCAAAATGAGACACTCACTGTCATGTACCGAGGCGCAAATGTATTGAATACAAGCCATTACAAATATCTTGGCATTGAAATTGACAGCTCTTTGAATCTCAATAGTCACTTTGACAAATGTTTTAAACGCGCATCAAGCAGGCTGACGCTGCTGGGAAAGCTTAGAGATTATCTTGATCTCACCGCTGCGGAGACGATTTATCGTTCACTGATTCTGCCTACTTTTACCTACTCTGGAATACTACTGCTGAAGCTAACTGACACCCAATTAAAAAGACTAGCTTCGTTCCATAATCGCTCAGTAAGAACAATACAAGGAAATTTGAACACTTGCGGAAGAATTCAGTCAGTTGTCAGTGCTAATAAGATCCGTGCATGTAAGCTTGTACGCAAGTGTATTGACAAGGATATTTGTGACACTTCGAAGGCAACTTCGAAATCAATGACCACAATATGAGAACAAGAAACAATCAATGTCTTGTCAAGCTTCCAAAAATTAAAAATGAATATGCACGCAAATCGTTTCGCTTCATGGCAGAAAAAATTTACAATGAACTACCTATTAACATACGGAAAACTGAATCATTCAATGCCTATGAACAGCATCTTAAGCAATATTTTACCTAAGCTTCTTTTTCTAGATATGTAATATATGATTTAGGCCTCTTATTTTAAATATGTAACATATGATATTAATACAATTGCTGTAAATTTTTCATTTTTTATAATATCTTTTTACGTTAATCAGGACACACATTGATAACAGCAGTAACGTTGAAGTGTTAATCCTGTATAAAGATTCGTGTTATTATTATTATTATTATTATTATTATTATTATTATTATTATTATTTTAATGAGTGCAAATACCTTGTTGAAATTATACAAATAAACGTTTTTATGTTTGAAGAATGAAAACATTATGCAGGGGCTTTTCTCCAACCGGAAGGAATACACCTATATATATATAGACATTTATATATAGACATATATAGGTCGAAACACAGAAATGACAACAAACTCGTTGAGACGTAACGCTAATATGATATGCTACTAGTTTCGTCTGTTCACGCAGACTCTTCAGGCTTATAGACATATATATATATATAGATAATTTTTCATTTTTTATAATATCTTTTTACGTTAATCAGGACACACATTGATAACAGCAGTAACGTTGAAGTGTTAATCCTGTATAAAGATTCGTGTTATTATTATTATTATTATTATTATTATTATTATTATTATTATTATTATTATTATTATTTTAATGAGTGCAAATACCTTGTTGAAATTATACAAATAAACGTTTTTATGTTTGAAGAATGAAAACATTATGCAGGGGCTTTTCTCCAACCGGAAGGAATACACCTATATATATATAGACATATAGACATATAGACATATAGACATATAGATAGGTATAGTACCAGGAATCAGGAATGTTGTAACAATAGGCATTATTTATGAAGATAATCGAAACAATCAGCGAAGCATTTGAGATATTTATAGGCATTGTTAATGTGTACAATGAAAACAATTCAGAGATCTTTTGGGCTAACAATCACATTTGGCGTAGTTGCCAACTGACATTTCCTCGTTAAGGCTAATTACTTCTTGCTCCTAACATTAATCGAGCTGCCAACTCGTTACAAGGCAATTTTCAAAATTTGACCTCTTTGACCTGGCACACTGCCCTTACTGTTTGAAATCTTCGATATAGATAGCTGTTGCCAAGGGAGCCAACAAACCCATATAATACTATCAAGAAACAAGTGTGGCACTGTTATAGTGGCAGCTCTTGTCAGGATAAAGTAAACAATTTGCCAATACAATATTAACGGCCATCCTTCAGTTTTTATCAGAGCAGTAGGAAGCATCTTAAACTTGGAGGGGCATGGCAATTTAAGGGCACTTTTTTCATAAGAAGGGCATTTTAATATACATCAGATTTTCGACAGGAAAAATGTTACATATAGGAGAAAATAGTATGAATGCTGATAGATATACGATTTCCTTCGCAATGAAACAAAATGAGAAGCAAACATAGCCAAATCAAGACGTAAATACTAACATAATTAAACTACTTTCTGTCCGCATTAGTCTTTAAGAGGGGCACATCATGAGACAAAAATTACACCTTTTGGTTTGTTGCAAAACCTTGGGGAGCACGTGCCCCCTGTGTCCCACTAGTTTCTACGTCTCTGGACTCTCACTACATCTAATGTAATAGATCTGATGCATATAACGAAATCTGATCTGCTTCATCAAGTGGGCTCGTTATTAGGCTACATCCATTTCGATATGAACTAAATCACGCATTGCAATTGCAAATAGATATTCTATTACTTTGAGGCAAGCTATGTGCATGATCTCATTCTTCAAACATGGCTAATGGGGGCCTTTAATTATGTTTGAAGAATGAAAACATTATGGAGGGGCTTTTGCTCCAACCGGAAGGAATACACCTATATAGACATATAGACATATAGGTACATAGGAATCAGGAATGTTGTAACAATGGGCATTATTTGTGCACACAATCGAAACAATCAGCGAAGCATCTGAGATATTTATAGGCATTGTTAATGTATACAATCAAAACAATTCTGATATATTTGGGCCAACAATGAACTTTGGCGAAGTTGCAAATTCACATTTCCTCATTAAGACTAATAACTACTTGCTCCCAAAATTAATGGAGCTGCCAACTCATTACAAGGCAATCTTCAAAATTTGACCTCTTTGACCTGGCACACTGCCCTTACTGTTTGAAATCTTCAATATCGATAACTGTTAACAAGGGAACCTACCAACCCATATAATACTATCAAGAAACAATTGTGGCACTGTTATAGTGGCAACTCTTGTCAGGATAAAGTAAACAATTTGTCAATATTGGCGGCCATCCTTTAGTTTCACTCTGGGCAGTAGGAAGCATCTTAAACTTGGAGGGGCACATCATTTCAATGGCACTTTTTTCGTAAGAAGGGCACTTTAATATACGTCAAATTTTTGACGGTAAAAATATGATATATAGAAGAAAATAGTGCGAATGCTGCTATATCCGATGTCCTTCACAATGAAACAAAATGAGAAGTATACATAACTTGATCACACAGTAAATATAAGCAATGTTAAAGCGACTTTCTGTCCGCATCGGTCTTCAAAAGGGGCACATCCTGAGGCAAAAGGGCTTGGTTTATTGATAGAACTTTGGGGGCACGCGCCCCTACTGCCCCCCGGTTCCTACGTCTCTCGACTCTGGCTTTATCTGATATAATAGTTCTAATGCATATCAAGAAATTTGGTCTGCTTCATCAAGTGGGCTCGTTATTAAGCTACGGCCATTTCGATATAAACTAAATCGTGCATTGCAATTGCAAATAAATATTTTATTACTTTGAGGCAAACTATGTGCATGATCTCATTCTTCAAACATGGCTAATGGGGGCCTTTAATTGACTTGTTAAAGTAATACTAGATTTTTCAGGTATGGAAAGACGCTGATTGAAAATATCTTTACTGATCCATGTCTCAGTCCCAAAGTCGTTTTGATAAGTTTGCTCCTTGTCCTGTCTACTTTGTTCTTTAGAAAATGTAACCGATATTTTTTCAGATCAATTGTGTATCTGTCCAGACTAAGACTTTTCAAGAAATCGCAGATATTTAGGATGCATGTGGTGGAAATATTTGATAACATTGTCTGTAACCTTTGGAATTAAAGCTAGGAATAAATTTTCAAAATCGAACCAATCACTGTATGATTTATTGTGGTCTGTTAAAGGTGGGTATTCTTAATGTATCTGGTATATCGAAAGTTTTCGATTTTTCTTTCTTTCTTTATCAATGAAAACAACTAAAGAAACAAAGAACAACATTTATAAACTACGTGCCATCAGCGGGAAAGGACATATTGTCAGCGAGTTTCCACTATGAATGACACTTACAATTTCAAATATAGAAATTTTATTTACTAATACAAACGTACACATACGGACTTACATACAAACATACACACAGATACATTCACAAACAGTACACACAAACATACACAGCCACTAACATGTCAAGCACGAATTCTTTGTTTCCAGAGGATGCTAAGTTTCGTAATCTACAAGATCAAAACGCTTGGTTGATTTAATGTACTTTATTGTAGCTTCAAGAATCATTCTGTTGATGATATACGGAAATTCAGCACTTCCATACAATAGTAGTGAACAAAAGAAATTATCATCAAGGTTGGAAATATCTAAGTTCAGAAATTCTGAGAGTTTGCCATGGAGATTCATTCGAGAGCTGTTCAACAAAGGGCAGTGCAGGAGGAAATGCTTGCAAAGTGGACTTACGACGTTAAATCTGTGCCTAAACGTATGCTCATTTAGTGCACTCAACTGCAAGCGGAATTTTGTTAAGATTCTAATACCCTCAATATCATATATGTTGTAAATACAGTTTTCAGTTGGACGTATCTTAGAGAGCAGTTGTCGCTTGAGTTCAGCAATAGTTTTGGAATTGATTGGTTGTAGACATTTCTAACGATATGTGTTGTTGTTAGGAAAAACACAAAGAAAGTCAAGGACCTTTGGTGGAATGGCTTGCCGTCATCTGTTAGAGGGAAAGTGTGGAGATTGGCCATTGGCAATGATTTGCATATAACACCTGGTGAGTTTTATTTGCAGTTTCTTCTGTCATTGCTTTTTTGCATATGATTGTTGAATGAGAAAGAATGTCGTTTAAAATTGTTTGATACCTTGTTTTATCTTCGAGTTATCCATTATTTTGTATGATTGGCTGATGACGTCATTTTGTTTGCAAAAAGTAAAGAAAGTATACAAGGCTGACTATTTTTCCAAAGGGAAATCGACTCAAAGAACTTTTCTTCAGTTGAAATTTCTTTGTAAACATCATATAAATTAATGAGACAATTTCTATTACACTTGCTCAGCTTGCAACTGTAATCTTTCAAAGATCAGATGCAACTATATTTCCATATATTATGGTAGTAATGTGCAAACAAAATGACATCATCAGCTGGTACTTAGAATCAGTGGATAACTTGAAAACGAAATGAAATATCAAAGAAATCTAAACAGGGCTCTTAATCATTCGACAGTACCGTTTATTTGCATCGATAAACAAATTTCGCTCCAGGTCAATAAGTAATTAATTTCGTATTAGCAAGACTGTTTAGAAACATCAAGTTTTTATGCTATTATTTAGCAGTATCTCTAAATCTTTTAAAACAATAGACCAAATTGTGGTCACTGAAAGTTGTTTCATGAACACCAGATTCTACTATGAAAGCCTCGTTAGTTGTGGCAATGTGATCAACTGTTTAAAACGACAAGATTATAAATATCGAGCAAGTTCTTCGAATGAGGTTGAAGGCTTTCTGGGGAACAAGTGTATCTCCAGCGCCAGAAATTATTGACCAGAAACTACAGCGTCAGGGGAGAGCTAGGGGGCTACAGCCCCCGTCGGAAGCATCTAGCCCCCCGTCGGAGGAAATTTTGGGTTATTGTCGGAGGAAATTTGGCAAAATAACGTACGAAAACTGCATTTTCTAGCCATTTTAGCCCCCCTGTCGGATGTTCCAGCCCCCCTGTCGGAAGATTTCTGGCGCCACCCCTGGAGGACGGTACACTAGTCTTTGAAGGCGAGGCTTCCGCGATATGATTTGGTGTACGGAATACGTAAAATAGCTGCCCAAAGACTCTAAACGAAAAACCAAAGATAGTAGAGTCCCACAATCTAAACAAATATGATAGAGTAGCTTGTCAGTATGATCTGCAACAGATTGAATGGGAGACCACCCTCAGCCATAGACTGATTATATGTTCGTATGTTATAGCTATTGATAGACTGATGGACGCTATAACTACGACTCATGGCCAAACGCTTCCAGAAACGGACATGGCCTAAATCATCTGCTCTTTTTTCTCAAAACCACCGACCCTAAAGCACCGCAAAAAGTGGTTTCCTGAAGTGCTACATTGCAAAGCAAGATATCAGTACTAAGATGAATGTCTCTTTAAGCTATTAAAGCAAAACAATCCTACCTATAAGTGATATTATGGTTGTTTGGGGGCGCAAAAGATCTCGTAAATTCGTTCGCTACTTTGAGATTTTGATCTTTGGAGCAGTTCAGTCGAACGCGTTGTTCGAAAGCGTTTGTTTGCCATTGGCGTGAAGTTTGAATTGAAGAAGAATCAGCCAATCCCATTAAGTTATTTCAAGTCGTGCATCCTGATTGGTCCAGGAACAAATTTGTTCCTGGCGAGAATTTTTTTGCCGTTTTGAGAAGAGTTTGGCCATAAGGCCCTCAACTGGAGCGACAACAACAACATCAATTCACTTCAATCAGATGAGCGTAAATTGAGGGTCTTTGTGTAGTGAGGCTACCTCAGCCCCCTTGCCAACGATCCAAACAGTATGGCAGCCACGTTTCAGGATATTTTTGAATCAATCCTTAACATTCATGCACCCTTGAGGAAAAGGCGAATACGTCCTGATCCTGCACCATGATTAACTCCTAAAATAAGGAAACTTATGAAGGAAAGAGATGAGGGAAAGAAGGATGCGATAAATTTTCCTGATCTGTGGCAGGGATATTTTTTTTTTTATTCAATGAAAACAATTAAAAGTAACAGAAAGATTTATAAACTACGTGCCATCCATAGTGGGAAAGGACATATTGTCAGCGAGTTCCCACTATGAATGACACTTACAATTTCCAATGTATCAAATTAATTTGACTAGTACACACGTACACATAGGGACTT
The DNA here is from genome assembly GCA_039566865.1 of Aurelia coerulea. NCBI lineage: Eukaryota > Metazoa > Cnidaria > Scyphozoa > Semaeostomeae > Ulmaridae > Aurelia > Aurelia coerulea. Next base: position 9,644,549 of record CM076952.1, on the reverse strand, counting down.
ACATACAAACATACACACAGATACTTTCACACATAGATACAGTCACTAACATGTCAAGCACGAATTCTTTGTTTCCAGAGGATGCTAGGTTTCGTAATCTACAAGATCAAAACGCTTGGACGATTTAATGTACTTTATTGTAGCTTCAAGAATTATTCTGTTGATGATATACGGATATTCAGTACTTCCATACAATAGCAGTGAACAAAAGAAATTATCATCAAGGTTGGGAATATCTAAGTTCAGAAATTCTGAGAGTTCGCCATGGAGATTCATACGAGAGTTGTTAAACAAAGGACAGTGCAGGAGGAAATGCTTATTATCCTCATTTGCTGTACCGCAATTGCAAAGTGGACTTACAGCGTTAAATCTGTGCCTAAACCTCTGCTCATTTAGTGCACTGAACTGCAAGCGCAATTTTGTTAAGATTTTAATACCCTCAATGTCATATATGTTGTAGACACAGTTTTCAGTTGGACGTATCTTGGAGAGCAGTTTTCGCTTGAATTTGGCAATAGACTTGGAACACCTTGTATCGCTATCCAGTAAATTCCATTCAAAAGGCGCATTACTAAAATATGTATTTGAAAAACGCACAGTCTTGTCAATGGAGGGAGAATACATCATCTGATTTCTAAGATTATAGCTGGTTTGTCGTTCAGAAGGGATTTCATTGAAGAGATATTCTGGGACCTGTTTACTTTTCAGATTGAAAAAATGACATAAACGACGATACCATCTTCTACTATAAAGGGTTTCCCATCCCAACTCATTGTAAAGCCTTTGCCTATTTGTACCTCTCCACGCACCAGAGACAGCCAGGGCTGCAGAATACTGGGTTTGTTCCAATTTTTGTGTAAAACGTAGCCGCATTTCTGGGTCATATCTATGATACAATAAATCACCATAGTCAAGGTGAGGCCTCACGTATAATTTGTGAGATAGATTAAGAACATTCCTGGAGACATACTTTGAAAGATATCGTATCAGACCAATACCTCGTCTCGCCTTTAGGATGGCTGCTCTGATATGACTTTGAAAATTTAACTTTGAGTTCAATATCATTCCTAAATGCTTGTGTTCATTTTCCCGTTTGATTTCGTCATTGCCTAATGTTAAAGGCGGGTGGACTATTCTAGCTTTTTTGGTGGAAAATATGACTTCCTCCGTTTTATCTGCATTAAATTGCATTTTCCACTGCCAAGCCCAGATCCGTAATTTTTCGAGATCTCGATTCAATTCTTCAGCGCCAACGATTTCGTTTTCAATCACTGAAAACAAGGAAGTATCATCTGCAAAGAGTTTGACCTCACAATTCAAGTTATCACAGAGATCATTTATATACACCAGAAAGAATAAAGGACCCAGCACAGACCCTTGGGGTACACCTGCGCGAACATCCTGCCACTCTGAAGTTTTTGAAATTTCTGGTTGAATCTCCAGGCCGAAAACCCGATTGGTTAGGCGTTAATAACTGATTTGCACACAAATGATCGTAGATTACATCAAAAAGCTGTTTCTCAAACAATGTCGAAAAAATAGGAAGCAAAGAGATTGGACGATAGTTATTTTTGCATTGCCGACTCCCCTTTTTATGAATTGGAACAACATTTGCTTTCTTCCAAGAAGAAGGGTAGATTCCAGTCTATATGCACCTCTCAAAGATCATACATAAAGGTTCAATGATTGCATTATCACATAGTTTGATCATAGCAACAGAAACGTCATCACACCCATGGGATTTGCTGGAATCCAGAGCTCGAATGTGGTTTAGCACCCTTTCCCTATTGACATTGAAATGCTGTAGAGTTGGGACAGAACTTGCTGCGAAATTGGGTAGCCTACTCGATGTTCCTACTGAGCAACACTGTGCGACGAAGTAGTCATTCAACACATTCGCTTTTGTTTCAAAGTTCACCACGAAAAGCCCATTTTCGAGTAATGGAGGAATATTGGGGTGTTTTTTGTTACCATTTAGCCTTTTTAGTGAGGACCAAAATTTTTTAGTACCTGTATTAGGGTCCGAGAGTTGTCCGCCTAATTTTCGGTAGTAATTTTCTTTGGCATCAGCAACCAATTTTGACGTTGACTTACGAACTGCTTTTACGTTCTCCCAGTCCTCTACCCTTCTACCTTTTTGCACAAACTTCTTATAAACTCTATGTTTTCGCTTTATTGCACTTTTCACTTCATGGGATATCCAAGGTGGGTCTTTATCATTACACTGGATCACCTTATTGGGTATGTTTTCTTTGAACGTGGACTTCAATATACCATACAATCTTTCCACCATTTCGTTACATCCCAAATTATGGAAGCAATTTCGCCAGTCAATACTTCGTACAGTGTTTCTGATATTCGAAATATCAGCTTTGGGGCATTCCCAAACTGTCCTTCTATATGGGGGTGGAAAGGGACTGGCGATATTTAGTTTCCCAAAAATTATTTGATGCTGGCAGAAGTCATCTAAGGATAGGTTTACACCAGTCTCTACAAAAAAGCAGGTTGGTCTGTTATTATAAGGTCAATACAGGACATATAGACCAGAGGGTAAAAGGGGAGCACCACCACCCGAGCGGAGAATTTATGAGACCAAGTCTATCTAGGTCAATTTTTTGCGTAGATTCAGAATTTGGGTGTTGATCATGTGTTTTAGGGGGCTTTTCCGAGATACAGGGGGTCTAAAGTGCGATTTAGGGGCAAATTGCTATAAACATGTTTTCTTAATTAAATGTTGAAAAAATTAAGACAGATCACATTTATGATTATTGACTGTTATTTTGAAGAGAATGCTCAAATTCTAAATTTAGGGGGGCCATAGAAAGCTTAAGGGGGAAGTGCGAAATACTAAAAAGTCCTGAATAAAAGTTCGGTGTAAGAAGACATGCACATACATTCATATGCTCAAAATCAGGCCATGTGGTTAGACATAGTTATTTCTTCCCGTGGTCTTGTCCTGGCAGTAGAGTAAAGAAGCTTATAAGTATAGTAATTAACCCTATTTTAACCGGGGGGGGGGGGCGTTTTTCGCCCCCCCTATCGGATTTTTTTTAATAGCTCCCAAACGATGCAACCTACAATGCTGAAACTTCTTGACTTTTCCTAAAATTTAGTTGGCAATCAGAAAATAGAAATTTCAATACCTATTGTTTGACCACGTGACCACCACATGCCCATATTTGGAGAGTGGTCACAAAGAAATTCTTTAAAACGGCTCTAATTTCTTCCTTTGTTACTAAATCTCAACAATATATATACCATTCGATTCATCTCGATGAGTACTTTCATTTGATATATAATTTATTCATATTTGCTGACATCAGCAGTTTATTATTTCTATGACGTCATCAATCTTTATGACGTCATATTCCTAATGAATGAGTAATTTTTCATACAAAACTGATGGAATTACCTCAAATAACGATGAAGGTACTTGATTTCACCAATAATATGCGAAATTAATGGTTTTAAATCATAATTATTGAGCTAACAATTTTGCATTGAATCAAATTTTCATTATTTAATTAGTTAATTTATTAGAAACCATAAATATCCGTACGAAACCATATGAAACTACAAATTAATGATATCAAGCAGGTATTTGGATGGTTTTTTGCCAATTTTATCTGGCTATTTGCTAATAATGGGCCCTTTTCTGCAAATAGCTCGATTTTCTCAAAATTTGCATTGTTTTTGGTTGCCTAGCAACCAATCACGTGACTATTGATTGATTGATGCTATTTTTAGATTCTCCATTGTTCAATTATGACACAATGCAAGTTTCATTGTCATAGCTCTTATACTTGCGGAGAAAAACAGGGGGGGGGGCGAAAAACGCCCCCCCCCCGGTAGAAAATCACTTTTTTTTTACCCGGTTAAAATAGGGTTAAGCAAATATGTTTTGCAGAATTCATAAAAAAGGAAAGGGCTTTTTGTTATGCGCTTCTCAACATGTGTATTGATTTTATATGGAGATTTTTCCCATGTTGGTACTCCCTAACTTTCAATACTAATACTCCGTGCCAATTGCCAATATTTGGGGTCTAAAATTTTCATCAAGTCAATGTTTGGCGTCTTTGAATGATAACATAAGCATAATTCAATATTTGAAATCAATGAATGTTACAAAAAGAGAGAGTCGTGCACTTTGGATGCAATAACAATATTCAGGGTTTCTTGCACCCAGAAGCAGTCTTCTTGGTAGATTTGTATCTTCGTTAGAAAGTTATGAGGAGAGAGTCACCAAATTGATGCTGGTAACGAAGGAGGACTTCATAAATCCTTTTCAACATGGCGCCTGGCAGACCGTTATCAAACGAAGGGTTGAATTCCCTTCCTTCCATAGGAGAAAGAGGGCAAGTTTGTTATGAAGAATGTAACCAGCAACTTAGGAAATATTTTCCCGTACATATTTGGAAGTGTCTTTGATGGCTGGAAGTATCACCTATTGATAGTTAGCAGTATCTTTGATGGTTACATAGAAGTACCATTTTTCGGCCTTAACTTCTTTCACATACCTGTAATAGTAAGAAGTATCAATTATCAGCTGAGGCTCGTTCTCAGCTTCAATGGTTGGAATGATCCTGCTGTTTAGCATCATCTTTGAAGTTCATCCCACCCATGACAAAAGGGTGAGAAGAGGTTTGGATTTTGGGGTTTGGAAGTTTTCCAAAAAATTGATAGGATTTGGGATTTCTAGTAACCTAAAAACTATACTTCCAACCGGTCAGGTCGGAAACTCAGGCTACTCGAGCGAATGTCTGTCACTGCAAAAACAATGTTTGATGGTATTATTTGGACCTTCCTCGGCAAAAGAAGAGATATCCTTTGCCTTTCAAAATAAGGCCTTTTCTAGAATTTAGCTGCGTAGCCCGAGTTTTCATTCTGACTCTATATGAAAAACGAAAACTCGAGCAGCTCGGGCAAACCTTTTAAAAGTACGATTGAACGAAAGTAAATACTTTACAATATTAAATTCTGACAAGAACCATTAGCAGATACTCTCATGGCTACCCTAGGTACCAGACTCTCTAACTTAAAAACTGTTTTTATGTTAGAGAGTCTGGTACCCAGGGTATCTCATGGCCTATTTCCACAAAGAATCCACAAGTTTAACGGCGGGTCCAAGTTTCACGGCAATTGCGAAAGAGTTGGCCCAAGTTTTATGCCAATTGAAATATTTCTTTAATCAAAGATGGATAAAGCAAATAAAACATTTGCAAATACATAGACAGACCCTAAATGTCACAATTAATTAAAAAAAAGGATAACTAGTGCCTGTCTTTAAGTTTGCTCGAGTCGCCTGAGTTTTTGATCGTTGTTCTTACGTTATAACCTTTTTGATCCGATAAAAAAAGTCCCTTGGTGAGATTTTGGTAACAATGAAAGAAAGACAAAAGTCACCGGTTCATCAATCAACTGATATAGATTATTAGTTTCAATGAGTTCATCTAAGTCACTCCCCTCAGGTTGTTCAGTGTCCCCATGCCACCATTGGGACAATCTACAATTAAAATCTCCAGTTAATATCAAGGCATGCGGTTTTTCTGTCTTTAGTTTATTGACAACAGACTATAACTTATCTATAAACAATGCAAATGCACTGGCTTGGCTAGGGCTACGATGCACAGTTACAAAGAATATTTTCTTGCCACCAAGTTTAACTTCAGTTACGATCATTTCTTGCAACAACTCAAATTCTTGTCTGCGTTTAATTGGCAACCCGTCCCGAAAATATATACAGACACCCCCAATTTTGGTGTTGCTTGGATGGTCATTGCGGTATATTTCTTTACTATATCCTTCAATACTAATTTCCTCATTGGTAATTGTGCTATTCAACATGGTCTCTGAGAGGGCTATGATATCAAAGTGATGAACTGAATTGTAAGCTTCAAGCAAAGAGATCTTTATTTTATCTCTCGTGCAAATACTGTTCAGATTCCAGTGCAGGAATTTGAAAATCTTATTATGATCGGGTCCAGGATTTGTTTCAATATCCCCGCAAAGCAACAGTTTATTTTCCAATTGAAAATAGCCAAGGAGCACGTAGATTTGCATTGTAAATAGACTAAGTTGGAAATATCTAACAATTTGTTTCCGATAAACAACGAAATTTACAACAAATTTACCACGCATGATGTAGTGACAGAAACTAAACGGAAGACGCGAAGAATCACAAGAGGTGTGACGGACATGTAGATGCTAACTGGATCTTGCATATCTAGCACCTTCTCATTGACAGAAATCAATGAATAATAAAAGAAGCCGGTGACGAGAATAGAAATAGGAATTGTGCAAACTGATGCCCATAGGAATAGGTACAAATAGGCAATAGAGCGGATACAATCTGAGATGACGCAACCAATTGGGAAAACTTTCTCTATTTTGCGGAGGACATGATTCTCACGGGAAGCTATTCCTGCACTCCACTGCTCAACATCTACTGGCATTAAGAGCATAGCCGTCAAATCTTTTCTTTTGTCCAAAGCTCCCGTGGGGTTGTGACTAACGCTCTGATCAGATCGCATTTTCTCCTATGATTGACCAATCAGATTCCGTCGTTGTGTTAACTTCCGCGTTTCGCAGCAAAACTTACGCCATTTTCGGCCGTTTTGACCACTCTCCGGAAAAAATCATTGCACGATCGGATAAATCGAATTTCATCAAAATTTCAATTGGAGAAGATTCACCATGCTTTGGACCATAAGTGTTTTCAGTATGGGTTTGCGATCACTAAAAATAGCAGAATTGTGGCACTTTTAAGCTCAATGAAATCATTCATCGGTTACAAATTCTATAATTAGCAAAAAGAAGAGTAGAAAACTGAAAACCTGAAGAAGAACTAGTGCATACACATACCTCAAATGGATTTAATAACAAACATCCACTTTTTCTGCTGCGATCTACAGCCAGTTTCACCAGCAAACAACACAGTCAACAAAAATGTGCGCGAGAACTTGAATGATCAGCTACATGCAATCGTCGAATGACAACATCCCATTCTAATGAACAGAAATATGAGTAAAGCAACGGAGAATAACGAATACATGAACTTGCCATGCTGAAGATTATGGGAGTAGCTGTAAGTCCACTCTGGCCCAGAAAGAACAATTTCGTGATGTCTTTTTCGATAAACCATCTATGGATAAACCGTGCCACCATTCCTTTATCCAACTGCGGCTATCGTTGCCATATCGAAACCGGCAATAACATTACCAAAACGATGTACGAATTGATCGGTCACATCCCATCTTTTATTACAAGAAAAATGTCTATCGTCTTATGGTCTAGCAGCTTCATGAAACAGAACTGAAATGCTAGGTTTAGTGTTCTTACGAATACGAATAACAAGAAGAAATGTACATCTTATTTTCATAACGAGTAAAATGGATTGATCTTTTCGACATTTGAAATACTATTTATAGAACCTCCTCATGTCAATTTCACATTTTGGGCGGATATCATGAAAAATATTTTATCTTTTAGAAGTCCTTCGTTAGAAAATCACCCCTTGACAGTCAAGCAACACAGTAGCATCAAAGTAAAGTTGGGCAGTTTGCAAACTCATTGCCCATTCATGGAAGAACAACCCTATTTTTGTAAGATTCTGCAACTTTGATCCAATAAAGAAAGCTCCTCAAAATTCTCATTTTCTGAGCACAAAATTTTTCGTAAGAGTTTCTTAAAAGTTCCCTCAAATTTCTATCGGTGGTGTAGGATCTCTGGGATCTCCTGTGCCTTCAATAAAATTGTGCGGCAAATTATGAAATCATGCTACAGTGTACACTCATTTTTTTTAATAAGAAACCGCTTGTAAGAAACGGTAGGCTCAATTTTTCGAAAGCTAAGAAACAACCCTACCTGAATTAAAAAAAGCTAAGAAACCTCTGCAATTTTCAGTTTTAATTTTCCTATCACACTCAAAAATATTTTGAAATTTGGTGCAGTTAAAGCAATTATTTGGAAATTGTTTTGAGTATGAATCATGTTATTTACTCGTTTTAAGATTTTACTAAGTAATTTGGGAGCCCTTTAGACAAGACAAAATCAAGTCTAAACTTCTGGCTGCTTCTTGCAATAAAATTGTAAGAAACACGTAAGAAACTTGTGGTAGCAAAATGGCCCAAAAGTTTAAGAAACTGCCTACCGGCCCTGGACCTTAGTTTGTGATAAAAAAATGAGTGTAGATCACGTACAAAGTCTCATGTAAGAAATTGCTAAATGAAAAGTGAAATTAATTTGTTCCAGTATCCAAGATTTTATATTCTAGGTGACCTGAGAGTTCAGTTTCTTGAAATTTTTCCCATGATAGCGAACCTCTCTCATTGCAACTGCACACACTTTTTCTGCAGGAAACTGCTTGAAGGAAACCGTTGCTGCCTCTTCCATAAATTAAGAAACTCTATTAGAAGCGATGAAAGGTCATTTCAAATTTAAGGAACATTTTCAAAGTAAGTTATGAGTTGCAAAAAATGTTTTCAACCAGAAATTGCATTCCCAACTCAAACTCAACTATTACTAAAAAAGTAATAATTTTTGTTATTATTTCGTTTTTTAACAATTCATTGGTTCAAAATGTGGTTCTGAATGAACGTTGACAAACTGTCAGTTGGAATTTTGAAAATTTGGGAACCTTAAAGAGAATCAACGGAGATAAAAGCCCCGCGCGGAAGGAGTCTGGGTATTCTATTATTAGCCGATTGTATTTGATGATTTCGAGACGTTCGTGGATATTGTTTAGCCAGAGGAACAATAACGTGCGTAGGAGTTTTGTTTGTCCTATTTATAGATTGCCTCTACTTAGCTCCGTTGGTTCACTTTAAAAGAAACTTTTCTATTAGAATCAAGCCTAAAGTAAATATAACATTTTGGAAACTGAAACAAATTAATTTCACTTTTCGTTTGGTAACTTTTTACATGAGATTTCGTATGTGATCTACACTGTGGCATGATTTCATAATTTGCCACACAATTTTTATTGAAGGCACAGGAGATCCCAGAGATCCTACACCACCGATAGAAATTTGAGGGAACTTTTAAGAAACTCTTACGAAAAATTTTGTGCTCAGAAAATGAGAATTTTGAGGAGCTTTCTTTATTGGATCAAAGTTGCAAAATCTTACAAAAATAGGGTTGTTCTTCCAAGAATGGGCAATGAGTTTGCAAACTGCCCAACTTTGTGTTAATAATCTCTGCAACGAAGATAGATTCAACTTTCCCTGACAGCCAGTTCCAAATACTTGGCTTTAAGAAACCACTTAGGCTAGATGTGACAGAAAACAGTGGTGGGATATTAGTTTACGTTAGAGACAACCTCATATCACGGAAAATTCCGAACGTTAATGTTCCAGATGATATCCAAGTGATCCCATTTGACATTAATGTAAGGAAACAGAAATGGTTGCTGCTGCCAATTTATAGGCCTCCACATCAAAATCAGGCTTTCTTTATAGAACAACTATCTCAGCTGCTAGACAGACTGTCTGGATTTGAAAATGTATTGGTCCTTGGAGACTTCAATATGGAACCAAACAACCAACATTTGTGCTCCCTATCGGAGAAGCATGATCTCAAAAATATTATCAAAGGGCCTACATGTTTCAAGTCGTCCAAGGGCCGATGCATTGATTTAATATTGACGAATAAGCGGCACTCGCTTATGAAGACTCAGTCGTTTGAAACAGGATTTAGTGATCACCACCATCTTATATACACAATCCTTAAAGCAACTTACAGCAAGGTTCCTCCAAAAAAATTGGTTTATCGAAACTACAAAAAATGGTCAGAAGAGCACTTTGTGTTAGACTTAATGCGAAATCTCCAGTCTATGCCAACGGTCAGTTACACAAATTTCGAAACAGCTTTTGAAAATGCACTGGAAGCAAATGCTCCCAAGAAAACAAAGTTTATAAGGGGAAATAACAAACCCCATGTGAACAAGGAATTACGAAAAGCTATAATGAAAAGAACAAACCTGAAAAACATTGCAAATGAAAGTAAGCGAGAAGCTGACATTAGAAATTACAAAGACCAGAGGAACCATGTTGTAAATTTGAACAAAAAAACAAAACGAGAGTATTTTAAATCCATTCAATCGAAGACGATAGAAAATGACAAAAAATTTTGGAAAACTGTGAAACCATTATTTTCAAATACAAATGCTATGAGTGAAAAAATCACCCTGATTGAAGACGATAAGATACTCTCGAAGGACGCAGAGGTTGCAGAGTGCTTTAATACATATTTCACTAATATAACAGACAGTCTGGATATAGCTCCTACATTTAGAGAGGTTCATGAGGTGGCAGAGGACACTACGATCGAACAATTGACAACTATGGCAATTCAAAAATATAATACGCACCCCAGTATTATAGCAATCAAACAGAAATATGGAACCAGTGGCGATAAATTTGAATTTTCTCATGTAAACCCATGGGAGGTCGAAAAACAACTTGATTCTTTAAATGTAAAGAAATCGCACAGTGGAATTATTCCAACATTCTTGCTCAAAGCAACCAAAAATGTCATTTGCCCTTTCCTGACAGACTGTATAAACTGTGCCATCCATGAGTCAGCCTTTCCAGATAAACTAAAAGAAGCTGATATATCCTCAATATTCAAAAAGGATGAGGCAACTCTTAAAGAAAATTATAGGCCCCTAAGTGTTCTTCCTTCAACATCTAAGATTTATGAGAGACTCTTAAAAGATCAAATGATCAAATTTTTTAACAACAAATTCTCAAATCTTCTCTCCGCGTTTCGTGAAGGATATAGCACCCAGCACTCTTTAATCAGAGTAATTGAAAAATGGAGGAAATGTTTGGATTCATCTGGAATAGTGGGAACTATATTGATGGATTTGTCAAAAGCGTTTGACTGCTTGCCTCATGATCTTCTAATTGCTAAGCTGGAGGCCTATGGATTCAGTGTAAATAGCCTGTGCTTGATCTATAGCTATCTAAAAATAGGATGCAAAGGGTTAAAATTGGATCGGTAAAGAGCTCACAACAAATCGTTAGAGCGGGAATCCCACAGGGTTCTGTTTTGGGACCAGTATTATTTAATATATTCATCAATGACATCTTTCTCTTAAAATTAGACTCAGACTTGTGCAATTTTGCAGATGATACCACACTCTATGCGTGTGGCTGTAGTCTGGACGAAATTGTCCCAAGGCTGGAAAATGACCTCAGCGCACTTATAGAATGGTTTTTTGAAAACGGAATGGTAGCAAACCCTGGCAAATTTCAAGTGATGTTTCTTGGATTGAAAGAAAAAAATACCTTGCGTCTCAATATCAATGATAACAAAATACTAACTACGAATAAGGTTCAATTGTTGGGCATAGAGATTGACAACGCGTTGACTTTCACTGCCTATATACAAAATTTGTGCTCCAAGGTAAATAGAAAGATAAATGCCTTCTCAAGGCTAAATACTTATATCTCAAGACCACAGGCCACGTTGATATGTAATGCCGTAATACTGTCCAATTTCAACTATTGCCCGTTGATCTGGCTTTTTTCTACGAAAGCTGCTAATAAAGAAATAAACCGCACACACAAACGTGCACTAAGGATCCTCTTCAAGGACTATGACTCTTCCTTTGATGAGTTACTGGAGAAAAGCGAAAGCGTGAAAATACATGTTCAAAATCTCCAGAAACTGATGATCGAAATTTACAAAACAATGAACAACTTGAACCCCTCACATATTTGGGAATTTCATGAAGAAAAGGTTGTGAAATACGACCTACGAATAAAAAATTTATGTCGATTGCCAAAAACACGAACAACAAAATTTGGAATAGAGTCATTATCCTTTAGAGGAAGCCTCCTTTGGAACACCCTTAGTGACCAGATAAAAGCACTTCCAAAAGTTGCAGCTTTCAAAAGAGCGATCAAGCACTGGCTTGGCGATAAGTGTAATTGCCGGATTTGTAAATAGCCAGAATTGTAAATTTGTATATTTTCTATTAAAGTTGTTTTTGTAAATAGTTGGTATAAATTAGTGATTATATTACTATTGTAAATAGACCAACTTTAAATAAGATTATTATCATTATCATTTACTTTGATGCTACTGTGTTGCTTGACTGCCAAGGGGTGATTTTCTAACGAAGGACTTCTAAAAGATGAAATTTTTTTATGGTATCCGCCCAAAATGTGAAATTGACATGAGGAGTTTCCATAACAGTATTTCAAATGTCGAAAAGTTCAATCTATTTTACTCGTTATGAAAATAAGATGTACATTTCTTCTTGTTATTCGTATTCGTAAGAACACTAAACCTAGCATTTCAGTTCTGTTTCATGAAGCTGCTAGACCATAAGACGATAGACAATTTTCTTGCAATAAAAGATGGGATGTGACCGATCAATTCGTACATCGTTTTGGTAATGTTATTGCCGGTTTCGATCTGGCAACGATAGCCGCAGTTGGATAAAGGAATGGTGGCACGGTTTATCCATAGATGGTTTATCGAAAAAGACATCACGAAATTGTTCTTTCTGGGCCAGAGTGGACGTACAGCTACTCCCGTAATCTTCAGCATGGCAAGTTCATGTATTCGTTATTCACCGTTGATTTATTCACATTTCTGTTCATTGGAATCGGATGTTGTTCTCAATCGACGATGGCATGTAGTTGACAAAATTGAAGTTCTCGCGCCCATTTTTGTTGACTGTGTCATTTGCTGGTGAAACTGGCTGTAGATCGCGGCAAAAAAAGTGGATGTTTGTTATTAAATCCATCTGAGGTATGTGTATGCACTAGTTCTTCTTCAGGTTTTTAGTTTTCTACTCTTCTTTTTGCTAATTATAGAGTCTGTAACCGATGAATAACTGCATTGAGCTTAAAAATGCCAGAATTCTGCTATTTTTAGTGATCGCAAAGCCATACTGAAAACACTTATGGTCCAAAGCATGGTAAATCTTCTCCAATTGAAATTTTGACAAAATTCGATTTATCCGATCGTGCAATGATTTTTTCCGGAGAGTGGTCAAAACGGCCGAAAATGGCCTAAGTTTTGCTGCGAAACGCGGAAGTAAACACAACGACGGCATCTGATTGGTCAATCATAGGAGAAAATGCGATCTGATCAGATAGTGGAGCAGAACCCCACGGGAGCTTTCGACAAAAGAAAAGATTTGACGGCTATGCTTCCGTGCAAGAACAAATGGACAAACACAACGAAACAAATTAAATCTAAAAGTAAAACTACAGAAAAATGACATGAAAGTACAAGAATACGATGTCTCAAGGGGACACTGGCTTTCATGCCACATATTTCCAACCTGATTTGATTGTTTGGCAAAAATGGGATGTTTTGTTTTGTTGAATACGCTTGGGTTCTGATTTCTGAAAGAATAGTGGATGTTTTATTTGCTCTAAATTCTACCTTTCTTTTTCCTGTAACAGGTGAATTTCATGCGCGTTGCGTAGGGTTAAAAACAACGGTGGTGAAACATAAACAAACCAACAAGTCTAAGGAACTGAAATCTGACTCAAAATAGATGGCACTGATATAAGACACTTCGTAACAAAGTAACTAAAGCAATGCGAGATCCTTTGCAGTCATACTATCTGGGTATCATAGATGAAAAGAAAGAAAATCCAAAACGTACGTGGAAGGCTGTAAATAAGGCATTGAATACGGAGTCCAGAACTAGCCGAAAATATTATGATATCTTGATTTTTTCAAAATGGCAGCAATTTGATTATTTTGAAAAAATTCATGGAAAATTTTGAAAAAATTTAAATCATCGTAAATCCTAAACCAATAGAGGAAAACTGATATAACCTTCAAGAAAACCATAGTTTATGAAGTTCTACAGGGTGTCCCAAAAAACATGTGCGCTGTTTGAGTGGCTTCTGCGGAGCCGCCATAAATCCAATTGCTCTATTTTTTGAGATTCTTGACAGAAGAGACTTCAAATTAAAGATTGACACCCAGTTTGAGTAAATCCGATCACTAGTTGCTAATTTATGGAGCAAGAAAGCCAAAATTATTGGCTGCCTCAAAACCAGAGGATTCATTATTTTCCATTGCGTTAAAATCAACGAAATTTATTGAAAAAAACATACCTAGCCCTGTTTTCTGATGTTCATAAGTGAGACAGATAGTCATACATTGAATTTTGTGACAACCAAGAATATTGGACATATCTAGGGTTGCTAGGAATGGAAATGTGCAACACAAGTGCTTCAGGCCATGGCATGCATCCATCAGATATTTTGCTTCTCAAAAGTGATAAAGTCGTTTTAAACGAACAATACTGCGTTCAGCATGGTGGTTGGTCGATATTCTTGAAGAATATGGTCATTGATGACTCCCAAATACGTCTCCTGGCATAACTGTAAAGTTTAAGTCAATTTAATGCTAAAATTCAAGTTATAAGGTTAAGTACGGTGACAAAGTCCTCTGGTTTTGAAGCAACTTATGATTGTGACTTTCTTTCTCAATAAATCAGCAACCACTTGTCAGATTTACACAAACTCGGTGCCAATCTCTAAGTTGAAATTTCTTCTATTCACAAATTTAAAAAACAGGAAATTTAGATTTATGGCTCCTCCACAATAGCCATTCAAACGGCGCACATGTTTTTTGGGACACCCTGTACAATATGATGGCAAGCAGAAATCTGCAGCTTCTTCTGGTTTAGGATTTAGAAAGTTGATGACGTCATAGCCTTAAATTTAATAAATGCCCCCATTTTGAAACTAATCAAGATGTCAATGAATTTCCACGGCAGATTTACAGCAAAAAAACCTGAGTTCTTTTCAAGCTATTTAACTAAAAAGAAAACTATAATGTATTTTTACACCGACCTTTTCAAAGATTTGAGCCCCATGTTGATTTTTAGGCATTTTAAAGTATTTGCATCAGTAATTAGGGGTTTAAATGAAACAATGACAAACTCGTGTAAATAAGAATGAATAAGTGATATAAAATAAAACATGAATAAACAATTAGAAAGTACATTGCTGACCTTTAATTATTGATGCTTTGTGATAAGCATAGGTTCCAAATCTTTAACTCGGCGTAAAAAGGTGGGTGTAAAATTCAATGACCCATTTTTTTCTGATTGAATGGCTAGAAAGAAACTGTAGATACTTATTTATAATTCTACCGTTGGATTATCCAGAAATGTTGACTATTTTTCGAAATCGCAACGTATCTGACATTTCAACTTATTTGAAGATATGACGTCATCAAATGCTAAAATCATAAACCAAATGAGTGACAGACTTTTGCTTGATACCATATTGTAGATATTCATAAACTATAGTTTTTCTTCGAAATTACTTCATGTTGTGTCAAATGTCAAATGTTTTTCAATGCCTTAAAATAATAATAATAATAACTAGCTGTTAACGTAGTTAAGTAAGTGCTGCTCATAGTATTACTCATAATAACATTCCGCAGATTGTCAAAAAAATAAATGTCACAGTGGATATTTCGGAGCATGTGCTTGAAAACAAGTTAAATTGCAGCTTTTTGAGGTAAAACAATTAAAGAACTACGAGAGCTGTTTGTAAATTTCAAGACTGCATTACACGACTACAATACTCATTAAAACTCAATGTGATATTAATCTCAATTCATGTCTTCAATTGCAATTTTAAGACTCAGTTAATCATTGTCAGTTCATTTTGTACTTTCTTGGACTGCAAGGCTTTCTGCAGTCCCAGGTGGTACCTCAAATAGTATATGATTTTCTCATTTGGCCATAGATCAACACTGGTATTTTGAAGCAAAAATAGTTTTGATGTTTTAGAAGTAATACAGTAGCTTTCATCATTTCTTTGTAATTAGCTCAGAATGTCAATTATCTGCTTCCATCTGCATTAATCAGCCTCTTCAATAATATTCAAACAACTTGATACATGATGGCAATACACAAAGTGTTCCCTTTTCAATTCTGTGTCAAATAACAGGTTTTGTATTATGCCTCAAATGAAAACAAGTCTTGCGGGTATATGATACACAACAGTTGGCCATAACAATTCTTCAAAGGTTCATCTGGTAACAGTTTGTATCCAAGTTAAAAAGTCACAAGGTGTGAAGAATGGTCACAATTAATGCTGATCCAATGCTTTTTGGTCTGCGTAAGAATGTGCATCCAGCAGTTATCTTATGCTGCCTTGGTCTTCGAATGTCAATGGTTAAAGAAGCAAATACTGATCCAATGCTGTGCAAACAGTTACAGGAATATGAACAGTTAATACGCAGATAGTGATCCAATGCTGTGTTAATCTTTAATAAGTTACCTTTCATTTCTGCAACAAAATGTAAATGAGATATTACGCTTTTGTGTATGAGATATATATGTGCATGGTCATATGGCAACATTAAAGGGGCCTTTGCAATGAGCATGGTTTGTGAATACACCACTTGTGGTCTTTTCATTGTCACCATTTTACAGCCACAAATATGACCACCAATAAAAAGATGGCACATGGTGGTATGGTGGTTGAAAAGGCTGATTTAAGTACCTGAGTAGATAACAGAAATATACTGACAAAAGAATTTGGGCTAAAGGAGGGGAAAAATTAATCAAGAAGCCAATCAAAATTTTTTCAGGTGCAAAGAATCATGGTTGAAAGATCCTTTCAATTATCTTTTTTTGCAATCCTCCCTTGTGATTTTTTATGCAATGGGAAATCATCTCCTCTGTTCTGAAACAATCCTCCATGGCACATTTATGCACCAAATATTTGCAGTTTTCAAAGCAAAAAGAAAACTACTGTTCTATAAAGTGCAACAATACTCGACTAAAAGATGAATTCTTACCTTTTCTAATCAAATGCATAAACCCTGAGTTAGGATTGTGAATAATAGATACCAAGTACCCATCTAATAAGAAAACTGCATGATTGTTATCTGTGAAAAATGTTCAAGTGCTGTATCATCTTGTGTATTACTAAAGAAAGAGACTTGACAAATGTTTCCAAAAGTAATTGAGCATACTGAATGACCAGATTCGCTTAATTTGCTGTTTGTTTCAGTTGGTTTTGAATGGTTTTGAAGTAGTAGCTTTTGTTGCCACAATATATGCAATTCACTGTTTTTAACCACAATGGGTAATTCACTTTTTCTTTCCACAATGGGGTTACCTGATATATTTGCTTTTGTTGCTACAACTGCCAATACCACAATGGGTTTAAACGTTTTATTTGTTGCTACAAAGGGCAGGTCATTGCTGTTTACTTGTGAAAGCGTAAGAAACGCTTAGGCCTTCGTTGGTGAAATCTTCCTACCACTTCTGGAACCTATCCGCTGCACGACACAGCAGGGAGGATAAAAAGAAATCCTCCCATATTTACTATGAAATGAGATTTTAAAAATGTTTGATACGTACCAGAGTCAGTGAAAATCCCCTTCTTTTTCTCGCAATGAACGTGAGCCAACTTCTTGCATCCAAAATCAAAGTGGTGGGCAGTAATCATAGCAAGCACGATGCCAGAAATTCTGTTGTTGTTTGTTTTTGCATCCATACGTGGAGATCGACACAGGAATTCCAATCAACCCGTCTAAATGTCTGCTACGCGCATGCGCTTTAGCAGCAATAATGATAATAATAATAATAATAATAATAATAATAATAATAATAATCTAATTTGATCAAGGCAAAGATAGACAAGACCCAGGAAGAAAGCAAATGCAGAATGTCGGTCAAGCTGACGGAAGTGTCAATCATATTTTGAGCGAGTGCAGTAAGATGGCACAAAAGGAATATAAGCGTCGACACGACT
Source organism: Aurelia coerulea (assembly GCA_039566865.1). Lineage (NCBI taxonomy): Eukaryota > Metazoa > Cnidaria > Scyphozoa > Semaeostomeae > Ulmaridae > Aurelia > Aurelia coerulea. Next base: position 9,626,787 of record CM076952.1, on the reverse strand, counting down.
GGGTTGGGAAGAAGGTGCATTGGGAAGTCAGTAAACGGTGTGGATTTGATGTTAAAGAGAAATGGTACGAACATGAGCCAGATGCAGTCAGTGAGAACAATGATTTCCACATTCTGTGGGATTTCGAAGTACAAACAGACCATGTGATTGAAGCGAGAAGGCCTGACATGATCGTGACAAACAAAAAGAACAATATATGCAAGATAATTGACTTCGCGGTGCCTTATGATTGCAGAGTAAATGCAAAGGAAATGGAAAAAATTTAAAAATATCAAGATTTAGCCAGGGAGCTAGGAAAGATTTGGAAACAACGAGTGAAAGTCATCCCTATAATAATAACATTCTCCAACAGCTACTTAACGTTTTAGTTGTTTATAGAACGCTTAATTATGACTGAAGAAGATCTACGAAAGATCGAAAATTTTCATGAAAATATCTTGTTTTCCTTGCGTGTTATCAACTAGCAAACAAGACGTATCAATCTTTACTTTTACAATAATAATAATAATAATAATAATAATAATAAAAAACACAACTGTTTCAGGGCAGACGTTTCGATATAAAATCTTCTTCAGTGTATTTACAATCCTAGACAGCCAAGTATTTATACTAAAATTTACATAAAAATAGTTTCTATACCCTAGACAAATAAAAGAAAAGAAAAGAATATTATTTTAGAATACTATCAACAAGATAAACATAAAAGAATGTTTTTATATTACATATAGACAAAGCCGCAAAAAACAAGGCATGAATTTCTTTCCACAAAACTCCCCAATGACCTTACTCGAAGATGTTTTGCCCCTTTTTTTTGGATTTGAATAGAAAGAAACGATCTCTAAATCTTATAGACAAGGGACTGAAAGCTCTTCGCGACAACAACTTTTACAACCCGAGACAACAGGCAAGGGATATCGGCCATTGACCCTCCAAAGATTTGCTTAAATTGCTAAATCCAGGATAGCTCGATAGGGAATTCCACCCCACCACTACGTGTAATTATACACGAAGTCAACAAGCCGACATCCCTGCCATTGTGTTGCCCAAGGTTTTCAATGCAATGGTATGAGAACTAGGCAGTACCACAAGCAAACATATCCAGCTCAACATCAGCCGCCCTCTCGTTTAGGCCATTTGGTGCAAACAAACCCAATTTGTATTGCCAAAAGAGCTCTTTCCTACGAAGCGAGTACACATCCTGTGCTCCGTCGATGATAATAATAATAATAATAATAATAATAATAATAATAATAATAATAATAATAATAAGGTGAAAGTCATCCCTATCATAATTGGAGCTTTAGGAACGACTCCAAAACTTTTAAAAAAGAGACTGGAGGACATTGGCAAAGAAAAAAAGGTAGTGGAATTGCAGAAGAGTGCCATCTTGTATTCTGCAAGGATCCTCAGGAAAGTTCTTGAGATTTGAGGAGACTTGTTGTCACTGAACCTCAAGAAAAAGAACTCTACTGACATTTAGACAGTATGCGATATGACGATGATAATAATAATAATAATAATAATAATCATAATAATAATAATAATAATAATAATAATAATAATAATAATAATAATAGTAACCTTGAACACAATAAACCTGATATAGTAATACACGAAAAAACTAACAGGGTATGCTATATCATAGATGTTGCATGCCCATTCGATACAAGAGTAAAGATGAAAGAGCTCGAGAAGATTGAACGATATCAGGACTTAAAAAGAGAAATTGGTAAAATCTGGGAATGCAGAAAAGTATTTGTGGTTCCAATTGTGATTGGGGCATTGGGTACATTGAGCAAGGATTTCAGTTCATGGGCAGCAAGATAGAAGTGGAAGATAAGACTGACATGATGCAAAAAGCTTGTGTGTTGGGAACGGCAAAGATTATCAGGAACGTTCTAGATATCTAAGGTCAAGGGTATTGACTTGATATTTAGCTAAACAACAGACCACCAATGACAATGATAGGGTGTGCGAAAAAACAATAATTAATAATAATAATAATAATAATAATAATCCAAGGATCATAATAATAATAATAATAATAATAATAATAATAATAATAATAATAATAATAATAATAATATATATAAACTAAAACCACATCCAGAATAAGCAGAAAATAAAATGTAGAAACACAACTGTTTAAATAAAAACGTTTCGATTATAAAATCTTCGTCAGTTACTAAAACTGGGACAGCCGAGCAAGTATAAATACATAAATATTTAATTTGCATTACAATACATTTTTTGCAAAAGATTGGCGATCTTGGGGAGCTTCCTGAGAACGCTATTCTTTGCACTATTGACGTGGTTGGTCTCTACCCGAGCATACCACATGATGAGGGACTGGAGGCTCTACGGTTTGCTCTTGACGGTCGAGAAGATCAGTCGGTTTCAACAAACTCTCTCGTAGAACTAGCAGAGGTAGTGCTTAAGAACAACTTTTTCGAGTTTAGTGGCTCGTATTTTCAACAACTTAGGGGAACGGCAATAGGGACTAAATGTGCGCCATCATATGCCATATTGTTTTTGGCAGCATTAGAAGAGAAGCTACTTGAAGGATCACAACACAAACCATGGCTATGGTGGCGTTACATAGATGACGTATTTTTGGTTTGGTTACATGGCGAAGAAAAACTTTTGGAATTCATCAACTACCTGAACGGGGCACATCATTCGATAAAATTCACTGCAGATTGGTCCCATGATAGGATTAACTTTCTAGATGTACAGGTCATTAGAGAGGGCAAAGGGCTCGTTACGGATTTATATTCGAAACCGACTGACACACACCAACTCCTCCACCGCCCTTCCTGCCATCCAAACCATACAAAAAAGGGTATACCGTATAGTCAAGCCCTTAGAATGCGTCGTATTTGTTCAGAAGATAGGTTTTTCGAAAGCAGGGTTGCAGATCTTAAAACGTGGCTCTTAAATAGGGGTTATACAGAGGGGGACATAGATGGGCAGGTTGACAGGGTTAAAGGTCTGGATCGTACTTCCTTACTTTCTCGGCAACAACAACCAAAGGACGACACACGGATGCCATTGGTGTTGACGTACCATCCAGCTTTGCATAAGGTCTACGAAATTCTGCGAAAATCTGAGAATATTCTTGGCGTAGATGAGGGGCACAAAAATGTTTTTAGGGACAAAATCTTTGTATCTTTTAGGAAGGCAAAAAGTCTTAAGGATAATCTGGTACGGGCGAAGCTTCAGCCATTGGAGGAGGAGGAGTTGGTGGAAAAGGGGACATTTAAGTGCAATGGCAGAAGGAGTTGTCAAATCTGTCCTCTAATACAAGAAGGGGATACCTTTAAAAATGCAGATGATTCTAGGACATTTAAAATATTTTCAGGGGCCTTTCATTGCAACACAGAAAGTGTGGTTTATATGTTGCAGTGTAACTGTTGCAATAAAAAGTACATAGGCAGCACAAAAAACAAGTTTAGGCAAAGGTTTAATGTTTATAAATCGTATTTCAGGACATACGCACGCAAACATACCGAGGGCACTCTTGGGACAGGGAAACCTGTCCCACAAGCTGGCTTTTTTAGCCATTTTTTCGATGAACAACACGGGGGAAACTTTTCTGTTACCATCAAAATTATTGACACAGCAGAGGATGTCTACTCACTTCGAAGAAAAGAGTTATTTTGGCAATACAAACTTGGAACATTCGTACCCGCGGGCCTAAACGAGAGGGCAGCAGATATTGAGCTCGATATGTTTGCGTGTGGGTCGGCATGAATTCTGCCATTACACTTAACTTAGGAGTCTGGGTCTACTTGGGCGGGGCACTCTAGACTTTGGCTTTGTGTTGTTTACACATGGTGGTAGGGTGGAATTCCCTATCATGCCATCCGGGATTTAGCAGAGGCAAAAATAGTTTTTAGCCGTTTTGCAAATCCTTGGAGGGTCATTGGATGGATGTTTTTCTCAGTAGTTCTTGGCTCCAACAACATGAGAGTAGGGCTGCCAGTCCCAGGGGTTTTGATTGGAGACGGAAAAGGAGGGAAGGAGGAATTGACAATTGAATGGAGATCCACTTTAGAGACGGGGTTTTTTATAGTTGATATCTTAGTCGTATTGTATGATGTTGTTGCCTTTATATTTCACTTTGTTGTCTCCATTGTTATTTAAAGTAAAACAAGGTTTTGTAAACCGTATTGTAATGCAACTTAAATATTTATGTATTTATACTTGCTCGGCTGTCCCAGTTTTAGTAACTGACGAAGATTTTATAATCGAAACGTTTTTATTTAAACAGTTGTGTTTCTATATAATAATAATAATAATAATAATACTCAAAAATCATAATACTCAAAAATACTTAACACTCAAAAATCGATTCGAGATTCTGGACGAAAATTACACAACACCAACAACTGAAACACGCGATTTACCATCTGTACAAGAAGACTTGAAATCAAAAACAGAGAATAGAGCCCCACCAATGAACATTAATACCAAATCAACAATATACAACTTGTCGAGTCGAAAACTCAACGAGGAGGAAATATCTGTCTTAGAACTTGGTCTCTCTTTCTGTCCAAGCCAAAAGGGATTCAATAAAGAGAAATTCTCTAAAGATATATTCCAATTTGTCCGCAGACTGAAATTAGCAGAGTACTTTGCAGAAAAGAATCCAGGCAACGAACAGAAACAAGCATCAGCTGCTGTAACAGACAATGACGAGCTTGAACGCTCAAGATTAGATTGGAAAATTAAAAATCCCCATTGGTACCCAGAGAAAGTCAGAGAAGGAAGGTCCAATGGATTGTCAACTTTCATAGATAACAACATTAGAGACATTGGCAAACACATCAACTCGAAAAGTAATGAAAACTGGAATAATCTAACAGAGGGACAAAGGAATGCTCTCAAAGCACTCAAAACGGATGAATCAATTATTATCAAGCCAGCTGATAAAGGCAATGGTGTCGTTTTGATGAACAGAACCGATTATAATGCAGCTTGCCTTAAGACACTTCAAGATGAAACATTCTATGAACAAATCTTCACAGATCCAAACCCGGATTATCGAGAGACTTTAATCAAGAAAATCACTGATTTGCTCAATAATGGTTACATCGACGACGTTGAAGATACCAAATTAAGGGAGGGTAATAGAACGCCCTGTTTTTATGGCCTACCGAAGATTCACAAAGTCTTTGAAAATCTTCCACCACTGCGCCCTATCTGTAGTGGGTATGATTCATGTACAGCTAAACTTTCCGAGTGGGTAGACAGCTTCATAAAACCCGCTGCAACTAAAACTGCTTCCTTCATCAAAGATACAACGGAATTTGTAAAGCATGTCGAGAGTTTAAACAATGAAATTAAAGATCAGAACGATATTTTCTTAGTAACAATGGACGTGAGCTCTCTTTATCCTAATATCGACCATGACGAGGGCGCTAAAGCATGTTTCGAAGCGCTAGAAAAACGCAAAAATAAGTCAATTCCGTCCAAGGTCATTTCTGACCTCATATCGTTTATCCTCAAGTCGAACACGTTATCTTTCATGGGACAGTATTTTCATCAAATCAAAGGAACTGCCATGGGAACACCAATGGCCGTGAATTTCGCAAACCTATTTCTGTCTCAATTTGAAACGAAATTATTAGAAGATTATGCAACGCTATATGGCAAGAGTCCAGTCTCATGGGTCAGATTTATAGATGACATTTTTTTCGTATGGAAAGATGACCTGAAAAGTCTTAACCATTTTCTATCATTTTGTAATTCATACGCTGCCAAAAACAAGTACAATTCGAATATCAAGTTTACATCGGAATACTCGAGCTCAAACGTTGTATTTCTTGATACAAGGGTAAAGATCCAGGATGGCAAAATCCTAACCGAACTATACAGTAAACCAACAGCAACACACACCTATTTACATAATTCATCTGATCATCCTCCGCATACCATACGCTCCAACCCACTTTCACAATTCATTAGAATCCGAAGAATTTGCACTCTTATCAACGACTATCGAAAGCATGCATCCGAGTTTGTCAAGTTTTATGTTCAGCGAGGATATTCAAGAGGCAAGATGATACGAAATGCTGAGGTCGTTGCACAGAAGGATCGTCAGGAATTACTACAGCCAAAAGCGAAAATATCCAGCATTTCAAATCAGAGGATACCCCTAGTGGTGAACTGGCATCAGAAATTCAAAGGAATTTCTAAACTATTGCACGGGAACTATCGGACCATGATTGATGAACATCCAAAGCTTAAAAATGTATTTCCAGAGCCTCCAATCGTTTCCTTCAGAAGAAATACTAATATTCGAGCCACACTAATTCAATCTGAACAAAAGATCAGACGAAATGGTTACAGCGTCAGATGCACGCAGAAAGGCACAAAGAAGCGGGGCCGGCCCTGCAAACTGTGCAGTCACATGGGTCAAGTGGACAAATTGCACAACATAAATTCAGGTAAATCATGTCTCATTGAAGGAGGGAATTGTTCCACAAAAAATGTTATTTATGCCGCCGAGTGCAGAAAACACAAACAGTTATACGTAGGCTACACATCGACAACATTGAGTCAAAGATTCAACAAGCATAGAAGCGATGCAAAGCATGATCCGGACGCCACAGAACTGGGAAGACACTTTTTCGAAAGCCACGATTGTGATTTCGACAGAGACTTAACTGTACACATCTTGCAAAATGTAGAGGGTGATCATAACACTCTGGAATTTTATGAAAATGTCTGGATGACTAGGCTCGACACGAGAGAACCTCGTGGTCTGAACAATACCATGAATGAATTCGGAAAGACATATTACAAGCTTTTTCCTAAAACCTGATCATAATTTGTATTTACTTTATCTGTTTCGCCACATTAATCGAACTTTACAGTTTAGCGAACTCTTAATTCGATAGTTCATAGAACGCAACATTCTCCAACAGCTACTTAACGTTTTAGTTATTTATAGAACGCTTAATTATGACTGAAGAAGATCTACGTAAGATCGAAAATTTTCATGAAAATATCTTGTTTTCCTTGCGTGTAATAATAATAATAATAATAATAATAATAATAATAATAATAATAGCAAAGAAAAACAAGACAATTTGTGCGAAAATTTTCGATATAACTTATATCTTCTTCAGTCGCTTATGATAATTCTATAAATGGAATTAAGGTTAAAACAGTTCTGCAGGAATGTGGCGATCTATAAATTAGGAATGTAACGTTCTCTTAAACTAATCGATTATTAGGTTCTAATAATGTGACGTAATATGAATAAGGCTAAGCAAACAATTATTTACAATTGCCATAAAGGGAAAAATATAAACGTCCAAGTTCATTCGTTATGCTGTTCATGCCAAAAGGCTCACGTGAACCCAATCGAGTCATCCACAGGTTTTCATGATGCTCGAGTACACCAAGTCCTCCTTCCACCTTTTCTAAAACATGAACCCGAAGGTCGCGCTCAAAATCACAATCATGGCTTTGATAAAAATGTTTTCCCAACTCAGTGCTTGTCGGGTCGTGTCCTGCATCATAACGGTGTTTATTAAAACGTTGGCTAAGAGTAGTTGACGTAAAACCCACGTACAATTTTTGATGTTTTACGCATTCGGCCGCATAAATTACATTCTTTGACTGGCAGGAACCTCCGGAGATGTAACTTGTCCTGCCATTTTTGTTGTTAGTTAAGGAATCTTTCTGGCCCATGTGGTTGCAAAGTTTGCATGGGCGTCCTCGCTTCTTTGTGCTTTTTGGTGTACATCGTACACTTGCTCCTTTTGATTTCAACATTTTCCTTTGTGCTCTTACAAGGATTGAGCGTATGTTCGGGTTTCTTCTGTACGAAACGATTGGTGGTTCTGGAAATGTTTCTTTTAATTCAGGGTGATCATTTATCATGTTTTCATAGTTTCTGTGCAATATATTAGATAATCCCTTAAATTTCGTATGCCAATTGATTACAAATGGTACTCTTTCCTTTGAAGTGTTCCGTTTAGTTTCTGTCGGTTTTAGTAATACCTTTCTGTCTCTCATTTCGACTTCTGTTGCTATTTGTACTAGTTTTTGCTCGGAATAACCACGATTGACATAAAATCGAATAAAATCAGTAGCATGTCTACGATAATCCTGGACTAGAGTACAAATTCTGCGAATTCTTATGAACTGCGACAATGGGTTAGAGCGAATGGTATGACTTGGATGATCTGAATGTCTATGAAGGTAGGTGTGGGTAGCTGTTGGCTTGCAGTATAGTTCAGTTATTAGTTGACTATTGTGTATTTTCACTTTTGTATCCAAAAACACTACATTCTCTGTAGAAAATTCCGATGTAAAAGTAATCTTTGATCTAAAATTGCTTTCTCTCGCAAACGAATTGCAGTACGATAAGAAGTGATTAAGGCTTTTGATATCCCCAGTCCAGATAAAGAATATATCATCTATATAACGTAACCAAGACAGTGGCCTTTTTCCATAGTTTCTTTCATACCCGTGTAACATTTCTGTTTCAAATTTGGACATAAATAAATTTGCAAAGTTTACTGCCATTGGTGTCCCCATCGCAGTACCCTTTAATTGGTGAAAAAATTTATCCATGAACGACAATGTATTGCTTTTCAATATAAAGTTTATCAATTCTGAAATACAATCCGATGGTACCGATTTGTCTTTACGTTGTTCTAAGGCTTCTTTGCATGCGTTAACTCCTTCTTCGTGGTCTATGTTAGGGTACAGAGAACAAACGTCCATCGTAACTAGGTAAAATTCTTCACTTGCAAAAGTGCTGATATCAATATTTTGGATATGCGTAATGAAATCAGTGGTGTCTCTGATGTACGAGTTAGTCTTTATGGCTGCTGGTTTTATAAAGCTATCAACCCATTCTGAAACTTTCGCTGTACAAGAATTATATCCACTGCAAATCGGTCTCAAAGGAGGCAGTGTATCAAATTGTTTGTGTATTTTCGGCAAACCGTAAAAGCAAGGGGATCTGTTACCTTCTCTTAGTTTAATATTCTCAATATCCGTGATGTAGCCTTTACTTTCCATTTCGTCAATCATTAAATCTAATTGATTACGGTAATTGGGGTTAGGGTCGGAGGTGACTTCTTCGTAATATTCCTTATCATGAAGGATTTCCAAACATAATTTATTGTAGTCATTTGTATCCATAAGCACAATTCCGCTGCCCTTGTCAGCTGGTTTAATTATCAACGTATCATCAGAGGCAAGAGATCTCAGTGCTTCACGTTGTTTGTTTGTTAAATTGTTCGTCCGACTACTTTTGTTTGAATTCAGATGTGAACGAATGTCATGGATTGTGTCATCCAAAAAGTTAGAAAGTCCAGTTGAACGACCTTCCCTTACTTTTTCTGGATACCAATGTTCATTCTTTGTAAACCAGCCCAAGTCATATCGTTCATCGTTTGGTTGTAAATCTACTTTTTTGATCGTGTTATTTTCCTCTTTGCCATTTTCTTCAAAAAAGTATTCGCGAAGTTTCAGTCTTCTAAAGAACTTGTGAATGTCATTTGCGAACGTCTCTTTGTTGTTTGAACTTCGCGAATACTTTTTTGAAGAAAATGGCAAAGAGGAAAATAACACGATCAAAAAAGTAGATTTACAACCAAACGATGAACGATATGACTTGGGCTGGTTTACAAAGAATGAACATTGGTATCCAGAAAAAGTAAGGGAAGGTCGTTCAACTGGACTTTCTAACTTTTTGGATGACACAATCCATGACATTCGTTCACATCTGAATTCAAACAAAAGTAGTCGGACGAACAATTTAACAAACAAACAACGTGAAGCACTGAGATCTCTTGCCTCTGATGATACGTTGATAATTAAACCAGCTGACAAGGGCAGCGGAATTGTGCTTATGGATACAAATGACTACAATAAATTATGTTTGGAAATCCTTCATGATAAGGAATATTACGAAGAAGTCACCTCCGACCCTAACCCCAATTACCGTAATCAATTAGATTTAATGATTGACGAAATGGAAAGTAAAGGCTACATCACGGATATTGAGAATATTAAACTAAGAGAAGGTAACAGATCCCCTTGCTTTTACGGTTTGCCGAAAATACACAAACAATTTGATACACTGCCTCCTTTGAGACCGATTTGCAGTGGATATAATTCTTGTACAGCGAAAGTTTCAGAATGGGTTGATAGCTTTATAAAACCAGCAGCCATAAAGACTAACTCGTACATCAGAGACACCACTGATTTCATTACGCATATCCAAAATATTGATATCAGCACTTTTGCAAGTGAAGAATTTTACCTAGTTACGATGGACGTTTGTTCTCTGTACCCTAACATAGACCACGAAGAAGGAGTTAACGCATGCAAAGAAGCCTTAGAACAACGTAAAGACAAATCGGTACCATCGGATTGTATTTCAGAATTGATAAACTTTATATTGAAAAGCAATACATTGTCGTTCATGGATAAATTTTTTCACCAATTAAAGGGTACTGCGATGGGGACACCAATGGCAGTAAACTTTGCAAATTTATTTATGTCCAAATTTGAAACAGAAATGTTACACGGGTATGAAAGAAACTATGGAAAAAGGCCACTGTCTTGGTTACGTTATATAGATGATATATTCTTTATCTGGACTGGGGATATCAAAAGCCTTAATCACTTCTTATCGTACTGCAATTCGTTTGCGAGAGAAAGCAATTTTAGATCAAAGATTACTTTTACATCGGAATTTTCTACAGAGAATGTAGTGTTTTTGGATACAAAAGTGAAAATACACAATAGTCAACTAATAACTGAACTATACTGCAAGCCAACAGCTACCCACACCTACCTTCATAGACATTCAGATCATCCAAGTCATACCATTCGCTCTAACCCATTGTCGCAGTTCATAAGAATTCGCAGAATTTGTACTCTAGTCCAGGATTATCGTAGACATGCTACTGATTTTATTCGATTTTATGTCAATCGTGGTTATTCCGAGCAAAAACTAGTACAAATAGCAACAGAAGTCGAAATGAGAGACAGAAAGGTATTACTAAAACCGACAGAAACTAAACGGAACACTTCAAAGGAAAGAGTACCATTTGTAATCAATTGGCATACGAAATTTAAGGGATTATCTAATATATTGCACAGAAACTATGAAAACATGATAAATGATCACCCTGAATTAAAAGAAACATTTCCAGAACCACCAATCGTTTCGTACAGAAGAAACCCGAACATACGCTCAATCCTTGTAAGAGCACAAAGGAAAATGTTGAAATCAAAAGGAGCAAGTGTACGATGTACACCAAAAAGCACAAAGAAGCGAGGACGCCCATGCAAACTTTGCAACCACATGGGCCAGAAAGATTCCTTAACTAACAACAAAAATGGCAGGACAAGTTACATCTCCGGAGGTTCCTGCCAGTCAAAGAATGTAATTTATGCGGCCGAATGCGTAAAACATCAAAAATTGTACGTGGGTTTTACGTCAACTACTCTTAGCCAACGTTTTAATAAACACCGTTATGATGCAGGACACGACCCGACAAGCACTGAGTTGGGAAAACATTTTTATCAAAGCCATGATTGTGATTTTGAGCGCGACCTTCGGGTTCATGTTTTAGAAAAGGTGGAAGGAGGACTTGGTGTACTCGAGCATCATGAAAACCTGTGGATGACTCGATTGGGTTCACGTGAGCCCTTTGGCATGAACAGCATAACGAATGAACTTGGACGTTTATATTTTTCCCTTTATGGCAAGTAAATAATTGTTTGCTTAGCCTTATTCATATTACGTCACATTATTAGAACCTAATAATCGATTAGTTTAAGAGAACGTTACATTCCTAATTTATAGATCGCCACATTCCTGCAGAACTGTTTTAACCTTAATTCCATTTATAGAATTATCATAAGCGACTGAAGAAGATATAAGTTATATCGAAAATTTTCGCACAAATTGTCTTGTTTTTCTTTGCTGTTATCTACAACAAGCAAGGCATTTCGATCATTACTTTTTCGTAATAATAATAATAATAATAATAATAATAATAATAATAATAATAATAATAATAATAATACGAAAAAGTAATGATTGATAAACTTTATATTGAAAAGCAATACATTGTCGTTCATGGATAAATTTTTTCACCAATTAAAGGGTACTGCGATGGGGACACCAATGGCAGTAAACTTTGCAAATTTATTTATGTCCAAATTTGAAACAGAAATGTTACACGGGTATGAAAGAAACTATGGAAAAAGGCCACTGTCTTGGTTACGTTATATAGATGATATATTCTTTATCTGGACTGGGGATATCAAAAGCCTTAATCACTTCTTATCGTACTGCAATTCGTTTGCGAGAGAAAGCAATTTTAGATCAAAGATTACTTTTACATCGGAATTTTCTACAGAGAATGTAGTGTTTTTGGATACAAAAGTGAAAATACACAATAGTCAACTAATAACTGAACTATACTGCAAGCCAACAGCTACCCACACCTACCTTCATAGACATTCAGATCATCCAAGTCATACCATTCGCTCTAACCCATTGTCGCAGTTCATAAGAATTCGCAGAATTTGTACTCTAGTCCAGGATTATCGTAGACATGCTACTGATTTTATTCGATTTTATGTCAATCGTGGTTATTCCGAGCAAAAACTAGTACAAATAGCAACAGAAGTCGAAATGAGAGACAGAAAGGTATTACTAAAACCGACAGAAACTAAACGGAACACTTCAAAGGAAAGAGTACCATTTGTAATCAATTGGCATACGAAATTTAAGGGATTATCTAATATATTGCACAGAAACTATGAAAACATGATAAATGATCACCCTGAATTAAAAGAAACATTTCCAGAACCACCAATCGTTTCGTACAGAAGAAACCCGAACATACGCTCAATCCTTGTAAGAGCACAAAGGAAAATGTTGAAATCAAAAGGAGCAAGTGTACGATGTACACCAAAAAGCACAAAGAAGCGAGGACGCCCATGCAAACTTTGCAACCACATGGGCCAGAAAGATTCCTTAACTAACAACAAAAATGGCAGGACAAGTTACATCTCCGGAGGTTCCTGCTAGTCAAAGAATGTAATTTATGCGGCCGAATGCGTAAAACATCAAAAATTGTACGTGGGTTTTACGTCAACTACTCTTAGCCAACGTTTTAATAAACACCGTTATGATGCAGGACACGACCCGACAAGCACTGAGTTGGGAAAACATTTTTATCAAAGCCATGATTGTGATTTTGAGCGCGACCTTCGGGTTCATGTTTTAGAAAAGGTGGAAGGAGGACTTGGTGTACTCGAGCATCATGAAAACCTGTGGATGACTCGATTGGGTTCACGTGAGCCTTTGGCATGAACAGCATAACGAATGAACTTGGACGTTTATATTTTTCCCTTTATGGCAATTGTAAATAATTGTTTGCTTAGCCTTATTCATATTACGTCACATTATTAGAACCTAATAATCGATTAGTTTAAGAGAACGTTACATTCCTAATTTATAGATCGCCACATTCCTGCAGAACTGTTTTAACCTTAATTCCATTTATAGAATTATCATAAGCGACTGAAGAAGATATAAGTTATATCGAAAATTTTTGCACAAATTGTCTTGTTTTTCTTTGCTGTAATAATAATAATAATAATAATAATAATAATGATAATAATAGCGTCAAGTAAGATTGAGTATTCTTGTTTCAGGTCGATAATACGCAGAGAAAACAAGACTAGTTTGTTTGAAAATTTTCGATCTATCGTAGACCTTCATCAGTCAATTAATGTTCGAATAAATGTTTTACAATCTAACGTTATCAAATGCGAATGTTGTGTTCCATAAATAAAAGGAGTCTAAAATTCTAACAATGAAATAGAGAACGGAGAACGATTGATGTGACGAAACTTTATTAAACTGCTACATATGCTTGTATAGTTTATAATATGTCTTTCCGAGCTCATTAAGGCTAGAATTTAGTCCGTTTGGTTCTCTGGAGTCTAATCGTGATATCCATAAGTTTTCGTAATGTTCTAATTTATCACGATCTCCCTCTAATCTCTGCAGGATATGTACCTTTAAATCCCAATCAAAATTGCATGATTCACTCTCGTGAAAATGTTTGCCCAGTTCCGTTGCATCCGGATCATGCTTTGCATCACTCCGGTGCTTATTAAACCTTTGGCTTAAAGCTGTGGATGTATATCCGATGTATATTAGCTGATGCTTCATACATTCAGCGGCATAAACCACATTTTTGCTGTTGCCGGAACCACCGTCAATACGACATGTCTTGCCAGTCTTTGTATTTGTTATGTCATTTGTTTGTCCCATGTGGCAGCACAATTTGAAGGGACGTCCTCTTTTCTTTGATTTTTCTAAAGTACAGCGCACAGAATAGCCGGCCTTTTTGTTCTTTTGTCGCTTTGTTTGAACCAGATGATTGTGCAAGTTTGCATTTTTTCGGTAGGAAATTATTGGTGGTTCTGGGAATACTTGTTTGAGATCTGGATGTTCAATTATCATGAAATGGTAGTGTCTTTGTAGTATTTGGGAGAGTCCCTTAAACTTCTGGTGCCAATCAATTACTAGAGGAACTCTGTTTTCTTTATTCTTTTCAGTAACTTTCTGTTTTAATAGACAGTTGCGATCTCGTGCTTCTACTTCGGTTGCAACTTTTGTTAGTGTTTTTACGGAATATCCTCGGTTTGCGTAAAAGTTTATGAATTGCGTTGCATGTTTTCGATAGTCAGTCAAAAGGTGACAGATCCGTCTTATTCTTATAAACTGAGACAACGGATTTGAGCGAAGTGTATGCGTTGGATGGTCTGATAGTTTGTGGAGGTAAGTGTGCGTAGCTGTTGGTTTGCAATGTAATTCTGTTATCAATGTTCCATCATGCTTCTTTACTTTTGTGTCTAGAGAAACAACATCAGATTTGGAATATTCCATTGTAAATTTAATAGTAGATCTGTAAGAATTCTTTGCAGCGAATGAGTTGCAATAAGACAGGAAATGTTTCAGCTCTTCTTGATTATGATCCCATACAAAAAATACATCGTCTATGTATCGTATCCACATAGCAGGACCTTTATGATATTCTCTTTCATAGTCGTGTAGCAAATCAGTCTCAAATTTTGACATAAATAAGTTTGCAAAGCTAACAGCCATAGGTGTACCCATTGCAGTCCCTTTGATTTGATGGTAAAATTTGCCGTCGAATGATAGTGTGTTGCTTTTTAGGATGAAGATTAGGAGGTCGGCTATAACATCGCTAGGAATAGACTTATTTGTGCGTCTTTCAAGTGCTTCTACGCATGCAGCTACACCTTCTCCATTGTCGATGTTTGGATACAACGAGGATACATCCATTGTTACGATGTAGGGATCTTTGCTTTTAGTACTGTCGATTTTGAATTGCTCTATTTTGTTGACGAAGTCAGTCGTATCTCGGACATATGAGCTTGTCTGCATTGCTGCTGGTTTCAGAAAAGATGATAATAATAATAATAATAAATCGAATTTTTATACAGGATAATCTTTCAAATTTAGAGTCATTAAGATGATTAAAAATATAGTTCATGTCTATTTACGATGTTCTTCCAGTGCTTTCCTGAAAACAGTTCTGTATTTTACGCTTTAACGGGGGGTAGTGCATTAAATAATTTAGCAGCAGGAAAATAGAAACCCTTGCGTCCAGTCTCAAGCTTCACTTTCGGTAATTTCACTAACTTCTGGTTGTTTCGTGTTGCATACTTGTGGTCCATTTTCTCAAAGTAATTTTGAAACAGCTCACAAATGTTATCGTTTACTCGAATACTATTGAACACGCTCTTCTTTTGATCAGGCTTGATACTGATGGAATTCGTATCCCATATTCTTTCCTAGTGTTGATGCAATTATGTTCTTTCCCCTCTTCTCGATGCTTTGGATCTTTTTCAGTCTAGAATCAGGTAATCCAAGTGATAAAGTATCGCAATATGTAAAAATTGGTAATACCATCATTCTGTATAATGCTTCAGTTGCATCTGATGTCAGACTATTTCTTATTTTGCCCATTATGTTCACTCTGCTTGCAGCCTTTTTGCAGGTTTTATCAAAGTGCGTGGTAAGTGTCAAAGTAGGATCTAAATGCACTCCAAGTTAATTATAACTTGTCAAGATATTTAAACAGCTTAGAAATTACGATGGTTTTAAGTTTTTTGAAGATTTTTCTTGATTTCTTGAAAAAGAAGAAAAACACTCTAATTCTAAAAATGTTTAATATTTCAGACAAGTCCAACGGTAGAATTATATAGAAATAGCTAAAGTGTCTTTAAAGTCATCCAGTTCAAAGAATAGCTCACTAAATTTTACACCAGCCTTTTTAAAGATTTGGAACCTATGCTTTTGTGATACATTCTAAGAGCGTTCACCCTGTTCACAATTACGTCAGTTCTTTTGACATGTCTCATTCGCTGCGACCTGATTTGGAGTCCACAAAAGCATTCATTGCTCTGAGCAACGCATGAATTATGAAATAGTTTTGTACGTGTACTTGCATCTGAATAGTTCTGGTGTAAATTTCTTGCTGTACTGGGATTTGCATCATTCTCCTCGAATTTATATTAATTGTGAATAAGATCTATTATGAAGGAAATTATCAAATTAAGACTTAAATATTTGCCAGTATTGTTAATTATAAGCAAATACTGTCATTTTCCTCTACCATGACATCATAGTGACGTCATAAATGTAATTGAAAATTAAAACAATTGTCCTATTGCGTAGACTCGCGTCATATTCCCCGTTATCGCAACAATAACAACGACAACAACATTTTTTGCTCAAAATGGGACTCATGGATTTTGACCTAAAAATTGAGACGGTTAGGGCACAGATTTATCTGTGCCATCTGAAACGAGGTTATAGCATATTCGTGGCAACGTTCGGCAGTTAAAAATTGTCATTGCAGTTTTGAAGCTCGTGGAAGCTAAATGGCCTTTGAAATGAGGAAGTCCTGGTTGAAGGTGAAAGGTTTGTTGATTCTTGGATTGAGAAAATATCTAATATGGCTAATAGTTAGATAATAATAATCATCAATACTCAATACTAATAATCAAAACCGTGCTGCTAGGATAATAACAAATAGCAGCTTTGATGCCCCAGGCAGACCTCTTATCAAAGGGATGGGATGGAAGGCCATTGACGAACTGATTACCTGTGAATCTAAAACAATGGTCTTTAAGTCCCTGAATCAACTGGCTCCACAATACCTTTGTGACCTTTTCACACGAAATTCACTCTGCTCATCATATAGCCTTCGTAATACGGGGACGGACCTTAGGTTACCGAAGAAAAGGTCATCAAATGGCCAGAGATGCTTCTCATATAGAGGTGCACAATTATGGAATGGCCTGTCAGCCGAGTCAAAGCAGGCAACCTCCTTGTATAGTTTCAAGAAAACTATTTAAAAACTGCTTCCTTTCATTTTGATTTTAGGTTTGAATTTTTAACTTCACTGTAAATAGGTTTTGAACATTGTAAATAAGCTTTTATAGTTTAATTTATTTAATAGCTTTTTACTTTGTTTTCTAAATTGTAATTAAATGTTTTTATCGGAGGGCCCCTTGAAAATCAACTTGTTGAAGGGCAACCCTTCTTAAATGTATTAAATGAAAAATGAAATGAAATGAAAAAAAAATAATGGCTAATATCACTTAAAACTTTAATTTTGAGGCGTTTCAGCATCCGAGGCTTGAGCCGGCAACTTACGCCTACCCGCCATTGCCTCGAGCTTTCAGCTTTTCGTAAAGTGTTGCTATGGTTTCCTTATCCGGACATGAAGTCGGGGAAAAAATTTCGCCCTAATTTTCAATATGAAAGTCTATGAGTGGTAGTTTGAGCATCCATCAGTCTATCAATAGCGATAACTATGAAGATGTAATCAGTTTACGTATTGTGTAGAATGTCTTACTTTACACCATTGGACCAAATTTCGTCCTTATGTCTAAAATATGGACGACTTTGTGGTCTTTATGGAAGGGGGGGGGGGGGCTGAATTCAATGTTCCCGTTTTTCAATTTTATGAACAGAAGAGACTTCAACTTAAAGTTTGATACCTAGTTTGAGTAAATCTGACAAGTAGCTGCTGATTTATGGCGAAAGAATGCCAAAATCACGGATCTCCTGAAAACCGCAGTATCTCCGTACTTCACTACAATTATGACAACTAGAATTTAGAATTTAGCATTAAAAATGGACTGCAACTTGACATTTGTACCAGGAGACACATTCAGAAGCAAGTAATAACGATGCAACTCATGAATCTTCCTTGAACGTCAACACGATCAAGTTTTTTTAAACCCAGGAATGCTGCTAAGCTCCATAAATTTGAAAAGTTAATATTTGGTGGGGGGGGGGGGGGATTCTGTATTCATTAACTATTGAAGAGACAAAAACCTGCTTTGATTGACCCTGTTTTGAAAGCACCATTCTTGTATTCTAGGTGACATAAATTTGTTGTTGTTATTCCAGAGCTATTCCAGATACTGCAAGCACATGCTGTGGAGAAGCTATTATCACAGAAATATCAAGATCCAATTGCTACGTTACATGATAGTGAGAGTTCTCTTGTCGTCAGTAAAGAAAATACTGTTGGACTGATCTCTCTCGATGTTGCTCGCACGTTTCCAGCTTTATGCATCTTCCAAAAGGTGAGTGGTTTCACATGTATTGCTAAAATCAAGGGGAAGGTGGGTACTTTTTGAGACACCCGCTTTAACATAACGATTTAATTAGAGAGCTGTCAATGATGTAGCAATTTGTTCCAAATGAATCTCTCTCTCTCTCTCTCTCTCTCTCTCTCTTCATCGGTTTACACGCATGCGTGCCGTCGTGTTAGCCATCAGAATTCTCCACTGTTCTCGGTTGGTTGCCGTTCTTCTGAATACATTTCTGCTCTGCCCAGTCCATTTCTCCATGTCACTTAGCCACGATGTCTGTTGCCTTCCTTGGTTCCTTTTCCCGTTGATTTTTCCTTAAACAATTAACTTTTCCAAACTGCCTTCCTTTCTCATCATGTGCCCAAACAGTCTCATCTTTCTTTTCATGATTTTTATTCGCAGCTGGAGTTGTCTTTTACATTTCTCTAGCACCCACGCGTTTGTTTTCTTTTCACGCCAAGATATTCTCAAAATTCTTCTATAGGCCCAAGTTTCAAAAGCATCTACTTTTTGTCATCATTTTTCTTCAAAGCCCAAGATTCACTTCCATAACTCGTAACAGGAAACAGAATTATGTCGATCAATCTTAACTTTAGTCTTGTACTCACGGCTTTGCTCTTCCAGATTTTTACTATTTTCGTTGTAGTGCCCCTTACCATTCCTATTCTTCGTTTAATCTCTTCAGTGCTATCTCCTTTGGAATTAATAGTTGATCCTGAATAAACAAAACTGTTTACTTCCTCCAACTCATCATCGTCTAACTTAAAACCTTCTTTTGTTTCTCTATTTTCATCTACCACGATAATCTTTGTCTTTTTTGCATTCAACAACAACCCCATCTCTTCGCTTTCTCTCTTTAAATCACTTAACAGCTTTAACAATTCTTCTTTGCTGTTACATATCACAACCGTGTCATCTGCGCAAATCTTATAGATTTGTTATCTTTTCGCCTCCAACGTTATTCCCCCTTCAAAACCTTCCAATGTGTTCTTCATGATATTTTCTGCATATATGTTATACAAAGATGGTGATATTATGCAACCTTGTCTCACCCCTCTCTTGATGTTGAACCATTCTGAATCTCCATAGGTAGTTCTGACTGTCGATTCCTGATCCTTGTATAATTTAGCAACAAGGTTTATCACATCCAAATGAATCAAATGAATGAATTCCTTAGAATTAACAACTATTTGTATTTCAGAGCTGATGACACTCTTATCATATTATTTTTGCCAGACCCTGCAGAAAATCAGTCACTTTGAAGCGTTTCAAAAATGAGCAGATGGCAAACCCTATAAGCGCGTCGGAAGTTTCAAATTTAAGTGGATTAATCAACTTTTTGAGATTAATCAGCTTGTTGTCTTTAAGTGTCACTGGACTACTTTTGCACGAAATGAAACTTTCGCCTTTATAGTAGAAGATGGTATCGTCGTTTATGTAATTTTTGCGATCTGAAAAATAAACAGGTCCTAGAATATCTCTTCAATGAAATCCCTGCTGAACGACAAACCAGTTATAATCTTAGAAATCAGAGGATGTATTCTCCCTCTATTGACAAGACTGTGCGTTTTTCAAATACATATTTTAGTAACGCGCCTTTTCAATGGAATTTACTGGGTAGCGATACCAGGTGCTCAAAGTCTATTGCCGAATTCAAGCGAAAGCTACTCTCTAAGGTACGTCCAACTGAAAATTGTGTTTACAACATATATGATATCGAGAGTATTAGAATCGTAACAAAATTGCGCTTCCAGTTCAGTGTACTAAATAAGCATTTGTTTAGGCACAGATTTAACACAGCAAATCCACTTTGCAATTGCGGTACAGCAAATGAGGAAAACAAGCATTTCCTCCTGCACTGCCCTTTTTTTAACAACTTTCGTATGAATCTCCATGGCGAACTCTCAGAATTTCCGAAATTAGATATTTCCAACCTTGATGATACTGTCTTTTGTTCACTGCTATTGTATGGAAGTGCTGAATTTCCTTATATCATCAACAGAATGATTCTTGAAGCTACAACAAGGTACATTAAATCATGGAAGCGTTTTGATCTTGTAGATTACGAAACTTAGCATCCTCTGGAAACAAAGCATTCGTGCTAGACATAATAGTGACTGTGTCTGTTTATTTGTACTATGTGTGAATGTATCTGTGTGTATGCTTGTATGTATATCCGTATGTGTACGTGTGTATTAGTGAAATTAATTTGATATATTTGAAATTGTAAGTGTCATTCATAGTGGGAACTCGCTGACAATATGTCCTTTCCCACTATGGATGGCACGTAGTTTAAAAATCTTGTTGTTTGTTTCTTTTAATTGTTTTCGTAGAATAAAGAAAAAACTGTCGCCAGTTAGGATGGTTTTTGATGGAAAAAACATCGTAGAATGGATTGCCATGAATATGTTTTCATTATGGTGACGGGAAATGCCACATTTTAGCGTGTTTTACCCCCATGGTCTTGGGAAAAGAGCCTTGGGCGAATGACAAATTCTGATTGATGCAGCGTTTGACTTAATTAATCCCATTGACAAACGCACAGGAAACGACTGGAAGGAAGGTTGTAGGATAGCAAGGTGGCGTGCGGAAAATATACATTTATATATATATTTATCTACCGGGTGCGCCAGAATAAACGATGCACATTTGGTAGGCCACAATAAATCGTACAGTGGACCGATTTTGAAGATTTGTGACTTAATCATCAGTAGAATGACTGAATTAGATACTGGGATTTTTTGCACATTTTCATGTTCAGTTTTTAGAGCTAGAAGTGAGTTTCCTGAAATTTAAGTTTCGAAAACGCTGAAAACGATCAAAAACATCGATGGAAGTTTCCTAAAGAATCGACATGAATGGGCAAAGAGAGAACTTGTTCGTGGTGACTTGCGATTTAGAAATCGACCAATTACAATCTGCTGTACGAGAGTTCGTACTAAACCCCCAAATCACCCTGAAAACGTTTTCTTTTTGTTCATTCAGGTTTCATCTTTTAAAAGTTGATCGACTTATTTTGATAGTAAATGTTTTCGAAAACGAAGATTTTAAGAAACTCGCTTCTAGCTCTAAAAACTAAGAACGGAAAAATTTGCAAAAATTTCTAGAATCTAATTCAGGCTTTCTTCTAAAGATTAAGTCATAAATCTGCAAAATCGGTCCAGTGTACGATTTATTGTGGCCTGCAAAACGTGCATAGTTTATTTTGGCGCACCCGGTATATATATATATATTCAATTTATTTAAAGTAGGCATACATCTAAGTAGATATAAAGTAAAAGCCAATTCAAGCCTACTACCGGCTGTCCCGAAAAAATGTATACGGATTTGGTTGACTCCTGCGCCGTTAATTTAGCTTCAATCAATGTCTAATCACTCTAAAGATGTTCCTCGATAGTTAACTTGAACATAGATACCTTGTTTGTTGATATTGGTACTTTGAGAGCAGACATGTTAATCTTGAAAGCTAAAATTTGCCACTTCCTACAGCTTAGCCTTTTGGCCCAAGCAATTTCTTAAGGCACAGCGTATAAATCAACGATAGCCTTGATAAAATTTGAACAACATTAGATCTTGTGTTATTCTCTTTTCCAGACGTCACCCCCAAGTCACCCATTGGGAAGTTTCTTAATTTTCATTAATTTCAGTTCTTAACTTCGATATGCTTCAGAAATTTGCTCAGGCCAAAATGCCAAAGCTCTGGTTTGCAAGTGCACCCAAATTTGAGCTTTCAAGATTGATATTTCTGCTTTCAAAGCACCAATTCCAACAAACAAGGTATCTATGTTCAAGTTAACTATCGAGGAACATTTTGAGAGTGATTAAACATTTATTAAGGCTAAATTCACATCGCTAAAGTCAACCAAATCTGTATACATTTATTTGAACACCCGGTACAGAGTAAAAAAATTATTTTTTTAAGTATACATATATAATACACAAAGAATATAGATCACATATTTATAATTCATCAAAAGTATACAATATCAAACAAATTTATAAAAACATTTATCACAAAAAGCCAAAGTTCGGAATGAAAATGCGACACAGCTTGCATGGATGATTTTCTCCGTTCGAACTCTTTATATTTGATTTAAGCTGACCAAGGGATCCTGAATTCCGTATTGTGTGTGGTGACATTTGCCACAGTTGTTGACCTTTAAATCGGATACTATCTTCGATGCTCAATATCATGAAAACTTGGTACAAGAATATTGATGAACGCAAACTAAATGTGAGCCTATTTTTGGACCTGAATAGCTTTTGACGCAGTCGACCATGATATTCTGTATCGAAGTTGTCAGCACTTGGAGTCATTGGGAAAACGCTTAGCTGGTTCACATCATACCTCAAAAATAGAGAACAATTCTGCTGTGTTGATGGCCAAAAGTCATCTACAAACGGCATAGATTGTGGCATTCCTCAGGGTTCGTGCTTGGGGCCCTTGCTATTTATCAACATTAATTGAAGATCACTTTTGATCACTTTTTGTTGCTCTGCCCTTCTTTTGATGTTCTACGGAAAATCTTCTCGCTGGAATTCCTGAATTACTACGAGCATATGTGCAAATCACCGATCTTCCAAATGATGCTCTGACGCAGCTTTTAATGTATGGTGATCAAGGCGTTTCTAATGACTTGAACAGAAATATACTGGAATTGACGTTACGTTTCACTGACGAAACTGTTCGGTTTGACTAAGATCCTTTGTAGCTTCAGTACCAAGCAACCACCAAATCCCTTAACTTCAATGATTCGTTTCTTTGTAAGTTCTGTTTCACATTAGGTGCCGGGCATTGTTTGCGACTTCAAACCATGAAGAGCTGCGCTAGTGACATTTTTAATTTTCATCACAAACTTGACCCGGCATCTGATGTCAGGCAGAATCTAATATAGTATCAATTAGGTTTTAATCGTCCGTAGTGAAGGTGAAGGTGAAGTTGCGTTTTTCAGCACCAAGCGCTGGGATCGCAGAAATGGAGCAGACCTAATCGAGTCCGCGACCCCTGTCATGACGCTCAAATAATGGGGCCCTACCGGGTATCGAACCCACTCCGCCTGACTGTTCTGGCTGCAAAGTCAGAGGATTACACCACTGCGCTACAACACCTTCATGTAGATAATATAGATAATGAGATGGCTACTATCGCTGAATGGATGCGGCAAAATAAACTTTGAACGCAGATAAAAGCGAATTTGTGATCATAAGCCATTCAAAGCAGCAAACTAATCTGAAGGACCTGAGAGAAATTGAGCTTAACCATATGAAAATAGATAGGATTACGAAAACCAAGTATCTCGGTCACAATATAGATGAAATATAGATGAAGAAGATGAAACAAAAGGATTTTTGCCAAAGGTGTACGAGATTTTTACAGAGTGATATACTCCTCGATTCAAACTCAGCTACTCTTCGATTTATAACTGTTGACCACAGGAGGCCCAAAGTATTGTGGTGAGAATCTTCATGAACGATTTCACATATGCCATTACTAAGTCAGAGTTCTGTAATTTTGCAGATGACAATACAATATATGCATGCAGTCAAAACCTAGAACATGTTATATCCTGTCTTAAGAATGATACCCATAATGCGCTGTGTTGGTTTCGGGACAATGGAATGGTTGCAAATCCTTCATGTTTCTTGGGCTGAAACCAGACCAGGAATACGTGTTTGAAATTGATAAGAAACCGATTCCTGCAACTAGCACAGTGAAACTCTTAGGTATTACTATTGACCCCCGGCTAAAATTTTCCGAACATGTAAAAACACTTTGCACAAAAGCCAACAACAAGACCAGTGCGTGTTCACAAGTAGCAGAATATTTAGATCAGGACAAGAGGCGTATTCTTTATAATACATTTATCATGTCAAATTTTAATTATTGTCCTTTAATCTGGATGTTCTGTGGGAAAGATGCCAATGCAGCAATAAACAGAGTCCATAAAAGGGCACTGAGAATAATGTGGGAGGATTTCGCAGCCCCCTTTGCTGAACTCTTAGCTAGGGGTAGCGAATGTGCTATTCACACTCGAAATTTGCAAAAATTAATGCTGGAAATATATAAATGCCTCAATTCGGAAAATCCATCTTTTATGTGGAATATCTTCCAGGCAAAAGATGTAGCCTATAACCTAAGGACTAAAAATCTTCTACGGTTACCAAGCACCAACACCTTGTCATATGGAAATGATTCATTATCTTTCAGGGGGGCCATCCTTTGGAACACTTTGTCTGACTCAATAAAAAGCCTGGCAACCAGTGCTAGCTTTAAGAGATCAATTAAAGAGTGGAAGGGTGACAGTTGCTCATGCAAAATATGTAGATAAAGAGTCCGTGGGAATTTCACCAGAAATATTTCTGTTTTATAATCATGTATTTATCTATTCATTGTAATTAGTATTCCTTTTTGTGTAAATAGTTGGTCTTAATTAGTTCAATTTAGAACTATCAGTTTTTTTAACCAACTGTAAATAATGTTATAATAATAATAATAATAATAATAATAATAAGGGAACCTTCTAATGTTCTAACGCATGAATTATCAAGATCTTTATTTTACCCCACGATCTCTTGTTTAAAATACTTGCATATCATATTTTCTTGCCTATGTTTCATATGAGAGTCATTTGCTTCTTTCTGTGCCCCTGCGCTTGATCAATCTAATACAGCTCCTTGAAGAAGGCTAGCCATCAATATTATAGACCCTTCAGCTATTCTACAAAAGAATGCGAATCAAGTGATATTTTGATACATTTTGTACAATTTTTGAATTTGCACAAATGACACTCAGTCGAACCTATGGTATAAAAATGTATAAAAATTTCTTGCTCGATCAAAACTCTTTTGCAGAATAACTAAAAGTCTATTGAAATCCCGTTCGTTTTGAATTGCATGAATGCTTTATTGCAGTACCTATGGAAAGTATAATATATAGTTAAGGAGTGCAACTTATTTCCAAACAGATCAGCAGCAACTTTTTCCTTTTACCCGCGTTACATCAATGTGCATCTAAACATGCAAAACAACATATCAAGATGTTGCTAATGTAGATAAATTTCTGTTTGAATGTTTTATCAAAGCTGAACTAATTCAGTGACTTAAGCTCGTGAAGTCGGCCTTATTGATCTTTCTCCGTAGGCTTTGTAGATACCTCCAAGCCCAAAATTTGAAATTTGAGCCTGACAACCACATGAGGCCCAATCGCATATTATGGCGACTTAACTTAACTAAGGTAATTTACGCTGCTGCTGTTTCCTAACTCATTTACTAGTTTCAACCATTTACGGTATGAATTTCATTTTTCTTTAATTCAAAGAACAAATACTGCTATCTTTATGGTGCAGTTAGGAAACAGCAGCAGCGTAAATTACCTTAGTTAAGTTAGGTCGCCATAATTCGCGATTGGGCCTCCTGTGTGACAACTCGACAAAATTCGGCACACAATTCTTCATTTTCTTTACGTTATTTGCCGAGAACCTTACGTTGCATTGCACACGGACGGGATGAAGATTTTAGTGACGAATGTTGTCGAGTTCGAATTTTTAATTTTTGGCTTAGAGGTAGCCACAGAACCTACAGTGAAAGATAAATAAGGCCGACTACAGAAGCTTGAGGTTGAATTACTTCAGCTTTGATAAGACATTGTGTTTTTGCATGTTTAAATATTGATGCAACGCGGGTGAAAAGAAAAGATTTGCCGCTGATCTGTTTGGAAATAAGTTGCGCTCCTTGTCTTTATATTATTATATAATGTACTGTGTAGATTGTACATATGTACTGCAATGCAGCATAAACGCAAATTAAAACAATGGTATTTCAATTATATTGATGGCTAGCCTTCTTCAAGGCATTGTATTTAATTTATCAAGAGCAAGGGCACAAAACAGCCAAATGACTGTTATATGAGACATAGGCAAGAAAATTAGATATGCATGTATTTTCAACAAGATATCTTAAGGTAAAATAAAGATCTTGATGATTCATGCGTTCTAAATTTAGAAGGACCCCTCGTCGCAATGCGTTGGACCTCCTGTGGTTTGACAAAGACTTGAC
The DNA here is from genome assembly GCA_039566865.1 of Aurelia coerulea. NCBI lineage: Eukaryota > Metazoa > Cnidaria > Scyphozoa > Semaeostomeae > Ulmaridae > Aurelia > Aurelia coerulea. The sequence continues at coordinate 9,600,024 of CM076952.1, read as the reverse complement.
AAACAATGCATACTCTATGGCACAAAATGAAAACGCCGCCTTCCCAAATCTTCACTGCATTGATATTTTTATAATACTTTGGTACAAAAAATGTACATTCTCGTTTCTTACAGGGTGGACCATACTTTGAATCATTACGTAATCTGCTTGGTGCATACACATGCTATAGACCTGACGTTGGCTATGTAAGTTTGAACATTTGAATTATTCAAATCCTTGTTTGTTCACATCGAAAGTTGTAGATGAGGCGATGATAGGTCCAGAATTTCACTTGGTCTGGAGACTGGAAGTACGATGCGATTTTAGATTCTACCGGATGAGTAAAGAAAGGCCCGGCGTTTGAAAGGCTACTGCTCTCTGAATATATAAGCAATGATATTTTGCAGTATCTAGTTGAATGGCTAAAATGTTCAATAACTTTTTTTAATTTTTCCTGGCTGAAATCAGTTGCTCCGTTAAGATTTTACAAGGGATTTTTTGAAAAACATCCTTTCGAGAAACCTTGAAAAACGTGCTAAAATCATGAGCAAGGTTGCCTTATGTGTTTACCTTACAGAAATGACTTGAAAACGCTTTCGCGTGTGCTATCCTCTTTGGAGGGAATGAAAAAGTCTTCCCCTGCCCTGGTATGAATAACTTATTCAGTGGGATTCCATTCTCCTAAGAGGACAAAATGCATGAATGCATGTGAGTGTCATTATTGCTAGGAAGGAAAACAAAGGGAAATGTTGTTTGTCGTTTTTCTTCATTTCTGCAGGTTTTCGAATGGGGCTTTCTGTAGAAAATCTCTCATATCGACGGGAAAGAATGGCCGATTAAGGTAACTCTGCTTTCCGCTCTAGTGCACAGCGAGATGCAGTTTCGCAAAACCAATCTCCTCAGAAAACAGTTAATTTCTCCTATATTATTCGGCCTATCGAAAAGCGGTAAAAATGATGTTGTTCTGTATAGTCTGGGCAATCGAAAGATGCATAAATCGCAATGTTTCCGTCAACGTCGGCTTCGCAAAACCCTAGTTCAAATATTTTTGTTGATTTCAGAAAAGTGGATTTATCTCCAAAACTACTCGAAAAATGTTCGATTTTTTTCACTCCATCTTTAGCTGGGTAGTTGATCTACAACTTTGCCAAGTCTGATTGAAAAAGCTAGGCTAGATTTCCTGTAATCGAATTTTATGTTTCTGTTTACTTTTCGACAGCGAAAGGGAGAAACCTTGGTCAACGGATTACCCATGATATGAAGCAAGCTTGCAAAAGCTCAGGCTTGAAATAACTTTGAGAAATGTTTCCATTGGCAAACAAATTAACGTCATCTATTGGGAATACCATACCCAAGTCTCAATAGACATCCTTAGTGCCCTTGTAAAGTATTATTTGCATCTATTGATTAAAAGTTACTGACTGTTACCAGCAACTTCACAAAACGATGCAATGGGTGTCTTTCGAGACTTTCATGAGCATTCACAAAATATAAATTTCTTTAAGATTCCACAATGAGCATTGATCTAAAAGTGAACTTTTTGCAAAAGCCTTCAACTCATTCTGCATACTAATCTGTTGACCATCGCTTTTCCCTTTGATGTCGAAAAGTAAACAGAAATATAAAATTCAATTGCAGGAAATCTAGCCTAGCTTTTTCAATCAGACTTTACAAAGTTGTAGATCAACTACCTAGCTAAAGATGGAACGAAAAAAATCTAACATTTATCGAGTAGTTTTGGAGATGAATCCACTTTTCTGAAATCAACAAAAAGATTTGAACTAGGATTTGCGAAGCCAGAGATTTATACATCTTTCGATTGCCCAGACTATGCTGAAAACATTCTTTTTACCGTTTTTCGATAGGCCGAATAATATGGGAAAAATTAACTGCTTTCTGATGAGAGTGGTTTTGCGAAACGGCATCTCGCTGTTCACTGGAGCGGAAAGCAGAGTTACCTTAAAGCCGGGTAAATTACTGAATATCGGGAATAAAATAAGACAGTTTTCAATGTTATTTCTTTGTTATTGAGAGAGCAGCATTTTTTCAAACGCCGGGCCTTTTTATTGACTCACCCGGTATAGCTCTATTGAGTTTCTTTCATCTGTAATTAGATGATGATGGAATAGGACATTTTTTTCAGCTTGAAGAATGTTTCCATTCTTTGACAAAAATCGTAATACCGGGTGATCCAGAAAAGAGTGACCCAATGCAATCTGTTATAGAAAAAAAACTAAGTGGCCGATTGAAATATTTCAAACGTTGTTCTGTCGCTAAAAAACTAGCCTATATTATGAGTATTTTTTGAATTTTTTTTGGGCACGGTAAAGTTCCTGAATTAAGGATTTTGATGAAAAGGGCAGGCTTGAAATCTTCAAAAAGTCGTCAAAAACAGGGGATCAATTTAAAGCCATTTCAGATCTTCAAAACAACGAGGAGCGTGTTTCATTTTTCCTGAGAATATTTTTAAGTACCTAGGGACTATAGAATTGCTCTGAAGACTTCCTCCGACTGGGTTGCCTATTCCCAGGTTGAAATGAAACACGCTCCTCTTTGTTTTGAAGATTTGAAATGGCTGTAAATCGATCCCCTGTTTTTGACGACTTTTAGAGGATTTCATGCATGCCATTTTCCTCAAAATCCTTAATTTTGGAAATTTACGGTGCCGAAAAAAATTGCAAAAAATACTCTAAGCATAGGCTAGCCTTTTAGCGACAGAGCAACGTTTGAAGCATTTCAATCGGTCACTTACTTAATTTTCTGTGACAGATTGCGTTGGGTCACTTTTTTCTGGGCCACCCGGTATATTGAAAAATTACATCTCCTTTGCCTAACTAAGGATTTAGATTATTTTTAAGAATTTATTTATAATTTCTAATGATATGGCAACTGTATCAAAAATTTAGTTGAAGATTCAGTAAGATGATTGAATTGAAGGCTTACAAATTGGTTGCATAGCTTATTTGTGTGATTTTTCAATTAGTGGATACATCTTTCCGACTCAACCCCGATACATGTGCATTTGTTTTGAGATCAGCTTTTTATTTTTGATGCAGGCAACCAGTGATGAGTAGCCTGCGTGCATACTCGACTGGTTTTTTTCAGAGAGGTTTCTCGTCCAGGAGAGTCTGCGCATCAGCGATACAAAGCGAGTCTGCTGATATCAGCCAAGGCATATTTTGATTTAATTGGCGTGAGCATAAGCAAACCTAGCCAAATAAACCCTTTTTGTGGGGTTGTTTTGATTACCTTGTTTATAATCCTAGTTATAAGCCGCCCTATCTAATGCAATTAGAATAATTACGAGAACTCGTTAAAAATGTTTGTCAATCGATTGAACTAAAATAGAACAACAGAGCTCTCTTTACACCAATGAGGCTTGGTTACTCGATCCTGGAAACCGCACGTGATTTTGGACAGGCTTTTTGTCACTGATGCGTAGACAGTACTGCTGGAGAAACGTCTATGCACGCGAATAAGTCGAGTCTGCACGCAAGCTTTTGCTGAGTAGAAAGAAATAGTTCATGTTCTCGCTGAAACTCTACAAATATTTTCTGCACATTGTGTAGAGCCAATTTCATACGGCTCCCAATAAAATAACTCGATGCAAGCCAAGGCTAGGATGTTTGTGATTGGCATATTTCAAAATGCAACTGGGTAAAACAAACTACTTTGCCATCTTTCGGTTATCGAGTGGTGTTTTTTACTCTGATTAGACGGTTAAAATGCTTCTTGTATGATCTATCATAGTTTGCTTTTTCATAGATATTGTTCAGTTGTCTGTGCAACGAGAAGACTTACGGTTCAGAGGGCTTAAGATTCTGTTGAATTTCAGTAAAATTCAAGATTTCTTGAGCTTGATAGATTGGGTCAGTTGGCTTACAACTTTGTGCTTTTCCGAGGTAAAAATGGCCCTCTATCACGCCAGTTGTTTCTTCATTTGCGGGCAGGCACCTTTCTAGCTGCACAAACATTAGCTAGACCCCCTTTTCTTTTATTTGTACAGTTTATTAAAGTTGCCGCAGAAGCCATTTAGTTGCAGGAGCTTATAAGAGAAAACCTTGAAGTCTGATTATGGGTTTGACTGTAATGTCTTAATCATTTACTTCTGGATATTAAACGATAAAATCATTGTTTTAAGCAGCTCCAAATAGCAAATTCAAAATCACTTAGGTCATCTCCTTGGTGAAAAATCCTCCAACTTAAAATGTGTTTTCAAAGCCGTCTCGTCATTATGGAAATATTTAAAGTTCAGTGCTGGTTATGGACAGGACGATGAATGATTTGCTAAACAAGAACCAAAGAGCCGCATTATGCCGAAATTGTTCGCGAGTTGACCATTTATCTTAGCAATCTAATGCATTCCTGTATTAAGCCGAGGGGGTGGCTATCATTGACGAAAAGGGTAGGCGAATTTCGTATGGTACTTGCAACTCATTCAATATTGTGCTTAGCGCGCATGTCAGTTTTAGTCCTTATTGCATTCTACGTGTATCTTGCATTTTATATCGCTATATGCTATATCTCATTTTTACAAAATTTGTGTTGATATTTCAAGAAACATAAACATCGGTTGACTGTAAAGCGCATGTAAATTCGTTCCCAAGCTCGACATTTTTCTAACATGTAAAAATCTCTGCAGGGGAGAGGGAGTACCTGCTGTCGATTTATCAAAAAAGATTTCAAATAACTGCGGTAATTTAGTAGCCATTTTCAATTTTCGCGAGGGTACTCCAAAATTCTCTTCAAGAAAACATTGTAAATATTAAAAGCATTGTAAAAATCTGTAAAATGTATCTGTATTTAATCATTCGGAATTTTATTTATTTTTTAATTTTTTCTTACAAATTTTACTTTTTTAGATAGTAGGCTTGAATTAGCTCTTAGTTATAGCTATTGTATCTATATGTATATATGTCTTGTATGTATATATGTCTTGTCTTGTATATTCTCATAAGCTCCTACTCAATATGTAATAAAATAGATATATAGACTCAAGAAAAAACACATTCGTTAAACGTTTCGGCGCAAGCCTTCATCAGTAATGACTTTTCAAAATCAGACAGAGCATACATATACATCTCGAAATTCAAAAACACTATAAAACAATAGCCTAAGCGGGATCCCGCTAAATACAATAAATCGCAAAAGTTGTTAAAATAGGGATGTTACCAGAAGCGGCAAGAGGGAGATCAAAGAAAGCGCAGAGTATAGAGCCGCTAAAGTCGGCGGCGGTGTCTGTCTCGCGGGAGCTGAAAAAACGTGTGTAATAACAAAACAAGCAATAGAAAGATCCAAAAGCGGATTGGCAGAAAAGAGATCCTTAAAAAACAGCGTGTGACCCTAACGAAAAGCTGAGCGCAAACATCAAAACAACCAAACAACCGTAATGTAAACAAAAATCAAATCTATGTATCAACCTGCCTAGTGTTTAATCCCTTAGGGGCAAAGCAATCCAGCCGATATTGCCAGAAGCTTTCCCGCATCCTATTTCCCCCCGTTAGCCTATCGATTATCTTTATACTAATATCCTTCAGAAACCCGTGGTGGCCTTCTCCAGTAAAATGCCTGAAGAATTCCGCCTGGGGTACTGAGGCCCCCGAATTAAACTTATTACTGCACGCCTTGTAATTGTTAAACCTAAGCCTAAAAGGCGTGCAGGTGCTGCCAACATATTGTACACCACAAACAGTACATTCATGTCTTGTCTTGTATGTATATATTTATGTAGGCCTACTTTGAATAAATTGATACTAATAATAATAATAATAATAATAATAAAAGCGGACAAATTTTGCTCACGTTTTCATTTGTTGATGAAAGCAGCAAAGTCGTTGACCGATTAGTGTGAAATTGGATGATTTCTGCGTGCGTTGGCAACCAATAGGTGTTTGATTGCTATGATCACCTCATTTGGACTCCGCTCGCATGATGCGGGTACACTTTGAGAACAGCAGAATTTGTGAGTGCCAGCTAAAATTGATGTACCGTCTCCATTCTTTGCTGTTTTCAAATTGTACCGGTATCATATGAATATATCATTAGGTTGTTGCAATCGTTGAATTGGCTGGGATTGTTTGAGTATTTGGGAACGACCACTCAGGGATCCAAAAGAACTAATTTATATTTCAGCATCTCAAACGACCGACCTGCTGTTATTTCTGCCATTCACATTCAGGTTGTTGGGTCGTTTGAGCCGTTCGCTCCCAAGGAGAATAACCATTCCAGCGAGTTCAACGAGCTAATATGAACCAGGCTTACGAGGGTGTCTGTGTTAGAACCTATACTCTTTAATTTCTACATTAATGACCTCTTCTTATTAATTAGAGAAGCTAGTCTGCATAATTATGCCGATGATAACACTACCAGTGCCTACGCTAAGAACTTGCCAGATTTGATTGGATTACTACAAGACGAATCAAATAGAGCTCTGAACTTGCTTCGGCAGGATGAAATGATTGCTAATCCTGAAAAATTCCACGCTTTATTAGTACAGAAAGGTAGGAAAGACACTTTTTGAGAAAAAATATTGATTCAGGGCAGAGAAATAACGTCCGAAAAATCAGTTCGCCCTCTCGGGGTTGAATTTTGACATTCATATTTCGAATCTTTGCAGAAAAGCGGCGACACAATTAAATGTCCTGAAGAGACTGAAGTCCTTTATTGGTTTCAAAGAAAAACAGATTCTAGTTGAAAGCTTTGTGTTTTCAAATTTCAATTATTGCCCCCTTGTTTGGCATTTTTCCTTAGCAAAATCGTTAGCAAAAATTGAAAAACTGCACAAAAGAGCATTGCAATGCCCGCACAATGATCATGTAAGTTCTTATACTGATTTGCTGTCAAAGTCCAAGAAATGTTCAATGAACAGCAGTCGCCTGAGAACGCTTTGTATCGAGATTTATAAAACAATGCATAATCTGATCCCTCGTTTCATGCAAGATATATTTCAATTTAAATCTGAGGACAGGTCCTCCGGGGAACCAATTTGACTTAGTACATTACAGACAAAATCAAGTAACTTTTGGATCAAGTAGCTATAGATCGAAGCAGCTTATCGAAGCAGCGTCCTGGTCCTTCCTCTCGATGTGACCACACCTCGTGATTCCTTTAGCCTGGAATTACAGAGAGTTGGCGACTCTGCTCACACTTTGTAGCGGGTTCAGCAGGGCAGGGACTCGAACCACCAACCTTCAGATTGGTAGTCAAGCGTGCTACCACTGAGCCATCCCTACTATAAACTGAAATATTGAATAAATAAACACTGAAATATTGCCACTGTATCAAATGTATCATATATGTGAATATTTATATGTATATAGTGAACGACGAGAAGAAGAGGGACAACATCCACAGTGAGCAGGCATTGAGTTGATGTTTTGCGCTTTTTTATTCAGTTATCTGCTAACTAGTTTCCTCCACTAGGGCATCTTCAGAGCAACTCAAGATGAATATTTATATGTAGATATGTACAAAATAGAATGATAATATGCAAAAAATTTATTTAATGTTTACGTTTATTATAGTGTTTAGTTTATTTATGTATATATTCGATTTAGATTAGTTATTTCATTATATGTAATAGCTAGAGAATATATCGAATTAAAATAAGTTCAAACAAACAAACAGTCAGCTCCCGAATATATTCCAAGATCTTCATATTTAACATATTTCGAACAAGGACTTCAGGGGTACAAGCTTTTAAAAGGTTGAAGGTGAGGGGGGGGGGGCTGAGTCGCATTGTGTTACCAAACGCTGCTATTGTTCTTAATTCAACTACTTAGCGATATTAAAGTAAACATTAAAGGCCTGCGGAGTTGCTCTTCCTGTGAGTTCTGTTTGTTAGTTTCATCTGTGATTCAAGTCTTGTGCACAGTTTCCCCTTAAATCAAAGGGGGCCCAAACTATTGTGGTGAGGGGGACTTCCTAAGTTCTCACGCATAATGTATCAAGATCTTATCTTACCTTACAATCTCTTGTTGAAATGAAAATGACTTGCATATGAAGTTTTCTTGTCTATATTTCATATTACAGCCGTTTCGTTTGTTTCTTGCATCCTTGCTCTTGGTCAATCAAATACGACGCCTCGATACTAGCCATAAATGCATAATGATGATAATGGTTGAAACCCCGCCTGCTTTTGTACTGCAGTATCGACCTATATGTATATAAATAAGAACAAGGAACGCAACTTATTTCCAAACAGATCAGCATCAACTGCTTTCTTTTCGCCCGCGTTGCATCAGTATTTATCCAAACATGCAAATCAACACATCTAAATGTTGCTCAATTATCAGGCAACATTCTCAGATAACTTTCTGCTTCAACATTTTATCAAAACTCAACTAATTCAGCTGATAAAGCTCATGTAGTTGGCCTTATTTATCTTTCTCGGTAAGATCCCCGTTAATTTGTGTGCAAGCTACGCAACGTAACAAATTAACGGGGGTTGATGCTGATTTCCGTAATAGATCCAGCAGGTACCGTCGCGTTCGAATTTCGAATATTGGGCTTAATGCTACCTACAGAGCCTACCGAGAAAGATAAATAAGGCCAACTACATGAGCTTTATCAGCTGAATTAGTTGAGTTTTGATAAAATGTTGAAGCAGAAAGTTATCTGAGAATGTTGCCTGATAATTGAGCAACATTTAGATGTGTTGTTTTGCATGTTTGGATAAATACTGATGCAACGCGGGCGAAAAGAAAGCAGTTGCTGCTGATCTGTTTGGAAATAAGTTGCGTTCCTTGTTCTTATTTATATACATATAGGTCGATACTGCAGTACAAAAGCAGGCGGGGTTTCAATCATTATCATCATTATGCATTTATGGCTAGTATCGAGGCGTCGTATTTGATTGACCAAGAGCAAGGACGCAAGAAACAAACGAAACGGTTGTCATATGAAATATAGACAAGAAAACTTCATATGTAAGTCATTTTCATTTCAACAAGAGATTGTAAGGTAAGATTAGATCTTGATACATTATGCGCGAGAAATGGAAGTTCAGGCGAAGCGCGAACTGTGGTTAATCGATATAAGTGCTCTACCCATGAATCAAACATGACTCATACCACTCTCTGAGATCTCGCCCATTCATGAAATTCATGTTTGTATATCAATGGCTTCAAGGGAACACGTAAAATCCCGGGTGAATCGATAGATTACTGAAAGGAAGCCATTATACACGACTATTTAACTAGTTAGTTTGAGAATTTCGCGTAATGAGGCGGTGTGTGGGCGATGGTGCCGCTTGTTTGAATAGAAGATTAAAGGGCTTCTATAAGGTTAAAGGGCTTGCATCAGAGAATCTAGAAATATGCAATCCATTTTAAGTTGCACACAAAGTCAACAAAGGGTAGCGTAAGAATAAGATATTTATCTTGACGTATCTATGAAACATTGCTGGACTAGTACCCAAGCCCTCCCCGGACGGTATATATAAATATCTCACGTGTACTCTGCCACTTCTCAAATCTTGTTGTGCAGGAAGGTTAAGCATCGAATCTTCAAATAAATCAGCTTTTATACTCGAAATGAACAAGAATTTACTGCATACGCGAATGAACAAGACTTTAAAAGGAAACATGCTACATCCGAATGAGGTACTCAGCTAAATTTGATGATGCTAAAAGAAGAAGTATGATTCGTCGGCTTTTGACAATTCTTAACGATGCTGAAGAATTTTCCTGATATTGACTGATGGAAGAACAGTTGGTATATCTTATCAGTTCACCCTCATTCACAAAGGATGGAAAGAAATGAAAACACAGCATTGACTATAGGTTCACAGGAGGCATACAGGAATGAATGCTGATCGACATTTCGTTCGGTTCGTTCGTTGGTTGATGGAAAGACATCTGACACAGCTTATCATATCAGTTCACCGTCATTGGAATACGATGGGAAACAATGCACAGAACAGAACCCAAGTCTACAGCTAAGTAGTTTCTTCATATCGTATATCATATGACCATGCTGCAGTGCAGGGCCCAAATCTACCTGCAGAGAAACATGTTTATTCGGCTTCATCTAATGTGGAAGTGGTAATCTTAATTCACAAACTTGTATCATCCGACTCATACTTTGCAAAACAAACAACAACAAAAGATCAGAAATGGTTGTATTTCATATCATATTTGACGAGTTTGAAGGCTTATCTCTACCTGTACGGGAATGCATTTATTTGACTTAAATCAATATGGAATTAGAAATAAAACTTGTTAAAATTTTTCAGAAATTATTTTGTTTTATATCATCTACCTTTCCGGGAATGCGTTCTAGCGTTCTTTCGTCTCGAATCAATTTGTAAGTAGAAATCAGAACTTGCCGTATGCAGATCATACTTTGTAAAATATGGTAAACTTTCCTATCCTGAGAGTGGGAGTGCCTTTTCTTATGCTTAGTGGCTCCAATAAACATCAACAACACAGCAACAAGTAAAGATACACTAATACACTTAATGTATGTTTAGGTATATAGCAAAGGCTACCATCACATATCAAAATTCATCTGCATTACTACCATCCTTTTGTAGGATCGATCTGTATGAGACAGCTCCAATAATAGAGACACATGGCAACAAAAACACAGGTGGCGCTTGGTGCTCGTAGTAAGAGGCATGGAGTGGATGGCTATTATTCTATGGAAATTATGGCAGCCAATCTTCTCATCCGTAGAGCGCTTAACGCAACGTATTTATCCTTCGTCTTTTAACTTAGTGCTTTAGTACCTCGATTCCAATGATCAAACAAAGGGCTCAAATCAAAGGGCTAGCATCTTTAAAACTAGGTTTTACAACAATCAATGAGTGCTGCGGATATGCCCAAAGGAGCCGATTTTTGTCACCTGTGTCATTGAGCAAAAGGAGATGGCCAAACTTGTAAAAAACTGTGCATTGTTATAACCAAAAAGACATGAAAAGATACTTTATGATTTGCGGAGATAAAGGCCACCTTAGTTGAGCTCTAGTTATTGATTGGCCCTTAACCCTAATCCACATGGGGGGTGGATTCCACCCCCCTCAAGGTTTTATTTGCCGCGTTTTTAAACGACATTTGCTATGTCCCCCAGCCTCCCTGACTTTTACTAATTATCTATTAGCCACATTTTGGTGGAAACAAAATTTTGAACAATAGGACTCACAGGTCACGTGACATGCCCATATTTGGAAGGAAGTAGTAGCAAAATCATTGTTTTCAATGATTTCCATGGAATTATTTGCTTGAATTATGAAGTATTATACAGCAAATGAATCAGCAAACAAAGGGCTTGAATTTGATACAGGAATTTCTGGAATTTGACGATGTCAGCATTTTTTATAATGACGTCATTTTGGCCGCCATTTTGGACTAATTAGCAATTTGTTCAAGTTTTTTCGAATAGATAATCACCATTTTGCAGGTTCTTTTGATCTCTTTTACATAGAATAAATTAATCGCACAAATGACGTCATAAGAATTGGCTAATTTCTGCCAAAATGTCACTCCAAAATCGTTATTTTCAAAAAAAATAAAAATATTTTATCACCACATATTTTGACAACCTGAACCAAAAACTGCATAAAGTTCATGCAAAATCTTCATTAAACTTGGGTTCGGCTTGGGGGCCTGATTTTCACAGATTTTCAGCTTCTTGACGTCGCTGTGGCGTCGCGAGGCGTGGTGGCCGCGCCCAAATTATGCTACGAGCTACAAAATTGCCTGTTCTGTAACTGTGCCAAGTTGTATTGAATTCGGATGAGTCTAAGGCAGTTTTCAGAAGGGGGGGGGGGGGTGGAAAGCAACCCCCCCATAAATGGTAGCTTGAAAAAAGCTCATATGGGTTAAGGTTAAAATTTTGCATGCAAGGTGATCCCTCCAGGTAGAGCTTTCTCCAAAGGAGCATTCACCTCACCGTTGGTCTAACAAAACCGTACCACCAAGCCTATGCTTAATGCAGGATCTCAGACTTGCGATATAGAAAACCTTTTTGGTCTCCTGGAATGGAAAGGCTTTCCTTCTCAATAATTTTTCTTTGATACTTCAAACCAACTTCATTTGTTTACAGATGCATCTGGCCCAGATGGGTCATTCGGTTTCGGGGGTATCTATAACACAAAGTGGTTTCAAGGGGCCTGGCAACCAAACCACACCCTTCGTTCTAAAGGGATATATATATTGCATGGCAGGAGCTTGAATTTATGCGATTATTCTTGCATGTCCAATTTGGAGCAAACAATAGGTTAGGAAAACGGATAATATTTAATTGCTACAACACGAGCATTATATCCGAATACCTGATGAAATGCTGATTAATACTGCACAGCAACTGATGAGTGCTTAGTTATCGAACATAGCATGCCAAACAATTTTTTGTTTGTGTTTTTTTTTAACCTATGAATTTACATTGTGCTATTTAGTCAGCACAATTTAGTCTGGCCTAGATTACAGTTCAGACCAAACAAGTTTCACACTCTTGCCATGCATGATAGGCCCCTTAGCTGCTCTTCGCGTATTCTGTAAGTTCAATTAGCAAAAATCTTGCATTGTTTTAATAACAAATATTACAAAATCACTGCAAACATTTGGAACTGTGTGATGACTGATGGCCAAACTCAACAAGGGCCTAAATCAAATATCTATAGGTGTATGCCTTACGGTTGGAGCAAAAGCCCTTCCATAATGTTTTCATTCTTCAAACAAAAAAACCATTTGCAAACAGCAACAACAACAAACAATAACAGCAATAATTTGGCGCGAATTTCTCCTCGTTTCTCTTTGGGGCAATTACACGTTGTGTAATTAGTGGCAGGAAGTGTGCATTAGCGACACTTTTCCCCGCGATCAACTCAGAAAAATTCTCTTATTGCAGCCTATTTCACTATCTTGCGCAAGGATTGCCGGTGAGTGTAGATGATTAGGACTAAGCTTCCTATTTCATCCACTGGAAATCCCAGAACTTGCACGACCCGGCAAACCTTCCAAAAAATTAGCAAGGTGGCGAGGCTTGCCCTACTACGGGATTATACTTCTCGGCAGGCCTCGCCCACCTCCGCATTTTCCATGCCCCCTGCCACTAATGACACTTCCCAAGCCCCACAAATGGTATGTAGGTGGAATAGTTAGAATATATTAGGGATCTATTTAATGATGTTGCAGTAAATATTTTGTGTCTTTATCAACAACAATCTCAGGTCGGTCCGAAAATTTCCTTCGGGGGGGGGGGGGGGTATCGTCAGGTCTTCTTTCGCACATAGGTTTAACATCGAAACAAAGTCAACTTTTAAAAATTGAGCTGAACTGAACTTCACACTTGCTAGTTTTGTAGGGTCCTTCATGAAGCGCAATGGAGATTAAATGGAAGTTCAGGCGAAGCGCGAACTGTGGTTAATCGATATAAGTGCTCTACCCATGAATCAAACATGACTCATACCACTCTCTGAGATCTCGCCCATTCATGAAATTCATGTTTGATATCAATGGCTTCAAGGGAACACGTAAAATCCCGGGTGAATCGATAGATTACTGAAAGGAAGCCATTATACACGACTATTTAACTAGTTAGTTTGAGAATTTCGCGTAATGAGGCGGTGTGTGGGCGATGGTGCCGCTTGTTTGAATAGAAGATTAAAGGGCTTCTATAAGGTTAAAGGGCTTGCATCAGAGAATCTAGAAATATGCAATCCATTTTAAGTTGCACACAAAGTCAACAAAGGGTAGCGTAAGAATAAGATATTTATCTTGACGTATCTATGAAACATTGCTGGACTAGTACCCAAGCCCTCCCCGGACGGTATATATAAATATCTCACGTGTACTCTGCCACTTCTCAAATCTTGTTGTGCAGGAAGGTTAAGCATCGAATCTTCAAATAAATCAGCTTTTATACTCGAAATGAACAAGAATTTCCCTCCCACCCACCGCCATGGTATTAGCCCAATAAAGAGTGGCATTATCCTTGAAGGATGCACGAAAATCCACACGGTACTTCGGTGTTGGCTATCATTAATTTGATGAGAAATTTCCATAAAGATTCCTTACTCGGTGTATCATAGTTTTGTTATCACTTATCGTTCATATCTTGATAGTTTTTGCCTTCGCATTTATCTTAGCAACGGTTCCATTTAATTTGCGTTAACGATAGTTAGATCAAATGATCAAATATATCAGTATTACCATTATTAGCTTTTTATTCACTAGTAAGTAATTCACACCATCATTGGCAAGAATCATTTCGAACACTTTAGACTTGAACATTTAACCTGTTACTAAGACTTTAAAGGAAGTGACATTGGCGGAAGGCAGGAAGTGTGCATTAGCGACACTTTTCCCCGCGATCAACTCAGAAAAATTCTCTTATTGCAGCCTATTTCACTATCTTGCGCAAGGATTGCCGGTGAGTGTAGATGATTAGGACTAAGCTTCCTATTTCATCCACTGGAAATCCCAGAACTTGCACGACCCGGCAAACCTTCCAAAAAATTAGCAAGGTGGCGAGGCTTGCCCTACTACGGGATTATACTTCTCGGCAGGCCTCGCCCACCTCCGCATTTTCCATGCCCCCTGCCACTAATGACACTTCCCAAGCCCCACAAATGGTATGTATGTGGAATAGTTAGAATATATTAGGGATCTATTTAATGATGTTGCAGTAAAAACGTTGTGTCTTCATCAACAACAATCTCAGGTCGGTCCGAAAAGTTCCTTCAGGGGGGAAGGGGGTATCGTCAGGTTTTCTTTGGCGTAGAGGTTTAACATCGAAACAAAGCCAACTTTTAAAAAATTGAGCTGAACTGAACTTCACACTTGCTAGTTTTGTAGGGTCCTTCATGAAGCGCAATGGAGATTAACGTAGGAAATCCCCCTCACCACAATAGTTTGGGCCTCCTGTACTTAAATGGAAATATGTATGCTCGTTGAGTAAATAATAGAGTACACTGTTTGCTATTTTTTTCGCCGCAAAATTCTCACAACTATTTTTGTGGCTATAATGGGCTAATAATCTTCATCAAATCTGTTCGCATGTGCAGTATCAGTAGTACACCAACATACCTTTTTACGAGGGCAATACAGAAAAATACAGAAAAAATGCCCGATGCAATAAATTAGAATTTTGTTCATTGCACGAAGAGTGGTAATGCAGGGAAATATCACCCTTATTGTGAATAATCATATTCTTTGTCGTACGTACTCGCTTCCGTAAAGTTCGGTTAATGAACTGTTGTAATTCCTGATCCATTATCTCTAATATCTGCGTCTAATCAATTAATATTGATGTATTTCTCTTTTTAAAGGTACAAGGAATGTCATTCATAGCAGCCATGCTATTGCTGAATATGGACACTGTTGATGCCTTTACATGTTTCTCAAATTTGATGCACAAGCCCTGTCAAATGGCATTTTTCACGGTTAATCAACCGATGGCAAGTAGCTTCCCTATTTTAATTATTATTATGCTTTACAGTAAAGCAAGTAAATAGATTTGGGCAGCAATTTTTTGCCACAGAGGAAATATCTGCTTTGTTCTTCCAAATGCAGTTCTTCCTTGGCAGGCCAGAACTTGTCAGCCACCTCTCACATATAACTACAATCGCATAATCATCTTGGCATCGCATTTGATAAGAGAACATGCCGGGAATTTGATTGCAAAACATAGCTGGTATGAGTTCGCGTCATGTCTTTTAGTGATTAGACGTCTGACAGAAACCATGTGAATATATTTCGGTACAATTCCTATCTTGTTCTTGGTGTTTATTCAATGATTTGACATGTTCGCATTATCCAAGTTTACGGCCTCAGGAAATATATCGCATGCAGTCACGAAAGCAACCTGATCAGAGCAAAATGTCTAACGCCTCTCAGCATGATTGCATTATGTTCTGCAAAGTGCATGACAATTACTACCAATCTTCGCCCACGGAAGGGAAGTTTTTGTTCCATGATAAGAATTTTCACATTGATGTTATCCAGTGTTGCCCTAGATTCCTGCTGAATTCTGTACCTGGACTTTGCGCCTAGTCCATACCATTTTGTTGTCACAATATTTCCAGGGTTTTGCAATATGTCCAATATGCCCAAAATATTATCTCCGCAATGTTTGTGTATTTTTCCATCTCTCGATAGTTTACAAATAACTAGCACAATTGATAATTCAAGGTTTAAATGGATGGAGATTTCCGTATTTTTCCCTGGGTATCGTCTTGTAACCATGTTCTGTTATTGTAAAATTTTAAATTGATATATAATTAGCACAACCAACAAAAAGAAGATGTTGCATTACAGAATGCACAAGCTGAAATTGAACACCATTTCTTCAAAGGCAAATCAATTAATAACCAGATATTTGCAAAATAGTGTTAGCTCAATGATTCATAAAAACAGGCATTGAAAAATCACAAAGTCACTTGAATCGTGATTCATAAGGAGTTGAAGCTTGAAAGACAAACGTTCCTTTTTGCAGTTTATAGAATGGCATCGGTCTCAGTGGTAGCGTTAATTGCTGTGGTTGCGTTTCAGCTGTTTAGAAGCACAATGCAAAATTCTGTTTACGATATTTTCGAAGAAACTTTGAGACTTCGAAGAAATCGTCCTGACTTTGGTGGCAAATCAGTTGCGACACTGAAGTATTGCGCATCTTTCACAGACTGTGCACCAACTGAATGCTGTGTACCTTCAAAGATCAAACAGCTAGGCGTTTGTAGAAAGCGGCCTTCTACCAGTGAAGCTTGTGGACTGCCTGTTGTTGGACTGAGCTGCCCTTGTATCAGAGACACAACGTGTACAAAATCACTGGAGTTTGGTCTCTACACATTCACTCGAAGGGCTGTGTTCTCCTGTGCAATCATCAATTTAGAACAGCCTGAAATTGAGGAAATATAAAGTGTTACATTTATCGAAAGTAGGCACATTCAGCGTAATGGCAGAGACATGTCGAGAGATTTGGGTGTAAAAGTTAACTAAAATGGACATGGACCTATATTTGCCGGGACATCTGGCAATTACTTGCATTACTGAAGCGACTACTTCGAAAATGGAATAACAAACAACACTGAAAGGAGTTGGTTTGCATCGACCTATGAACAAATGCTAACGATAATTTTGTTTGATTTTTAGGAATGTAAATGACTGTCCAATGAAATTGATTATTATCCCAAAGTTAGAAGAGCACAATTTTTTAGGATGTTTAAGTGCTTTGTAAAAAAGTTACTTCATGGTTTTAACTGTTCTCTTGATTATCTAAATATTTCAATATGGAAAATTTAATATTTTGATAATTTTATCGGGTAATGGTAGCTTTCAAATTAAAGGGGATTACTATATGACGGATAAACTGATTCATTATTTTTCTCTACATTTTATTGAATTGAGTTGAATTTTCTTAGTCACTACATTTACCCTCCACATCCTTACTGGTATAAGGCAGGACCAACAACCTGAAGGTTTTGTGCCAGCGATAATTATCAATGAGATATTTGGGTAATACCTGTGAGGTTATTCTCCAGCATTGTGTAACACAGTCTCAGAGCTGTAGTTTTGCATTTGGCGTACTTTTTGCTTCAAACTGATGTTCAAACAGTATAATGGAAAGGGCTATAAAAAATGCTTTCACAAATATAAGTAAAGTTTAAAGTTTAAAGATTTACAGGCATTTATTGTATCTCAAGATCTTAAGACGTTATTGGTCTTTGAAAAGAGTGGCTCTGACTCTTAGCAACAGAACTTTTACCTAGTCTATAAAATAATCTTGATCGGCGATGTTTTTATATTTTTTGTAGAAATTTGGAATTTTTTCGAATTTTTAGAGCTGTGATAAAAGCTATAAACTCCACTCAATCGAAAAGTTAAAAGAGCCACTCAATCTAGACTCTTTTGTAGAATAGCTACACGATGGGCTTTATAACGGAGAACCGTGAGATATTACCCATCCAGGCGATTTGTACCTGGTTTTTTATGAATAAGAAGATTTTGACGTGCAAGTGTGGACTCAAAAGAATTTACCCAAAAAGCACGAATTTTCCCAAAGTTTTGGGGCGTTTTATGTGGTGGGCCGTTTCGGAGAACCGAAGAATTCACAAGAAGTCGGACCTCAAACAATGACTCCGAAAGCTTTTCTTCCAATGATATTTCAGGTCATATTCAAAGAGCAGTGGAGTACACAATCTGATGACGGTAGAAGGAAGCTCAGGATCCTTATGAATGTCACTTTTTGTAAGAAAATTTATACGTGTGTGTAAAGCACAGCAATTTTGCCACGCCTACTTTGACATATTTCTCCGTGAATTTAGCGAACAACGCCTCTTTCGACATAAGTAGCTGAGAACTCACTTCTTGTGTGTTGCGGATGATGGCTGTAAAGTTTTACGCAATCTTATTTATGGGTTCTCAAGCAATGAGTTATTATTTGTTAGCAACCATTTTCAGACAATCCTGGCGCAAAGAAGCTGGGGCATAGGTAAATTTCAGTGTTTGTACGATGTTTCCTAAAATATCAAGGTAAAACATACGTTTAGGACCTTTTGATCCCCCAACCCTCTTATCAATGCTGAGAAGGTCTCGTGGCGTTTAAATCCAGAAGAATTGAAATTGGGGAAGCGGAGGCATGTACTCAAAGACCGAAGTAATGCAGTTTTATGACTTGTTCCAAGTATTTTGGCTAATATTGTAGATGCAATACGTTTTGAGGTGGTTTTCCAAAACTGATGCGGCCCACTGCATTTTCTGTTGTGATGAAACAACGTCCTAAGAAATTTTACGAAAAATGCCACGTCCAACTATGTGACTCTTCGCATTCCTTTTGTCTGGCTCTGCAATGGTTTCTTTTGTTTCAAAGTATGCTGCGTATTAGGCCGCAGCAGTCTGAAACGTATTGAATCAAGACAGCATCCGAAAATTGGGTAGGTTGTACGCAATCTTTAATGATTCTATTGACAATTCGACCTTTCCCGATGAGCTAAAGTAGTCGGATGTTACATCGCTTCCAAAAAATGGACAAACCAATACCACGACAAACCGTAGGCCAATTAGCGTTTTACACTCACAGCTGTTTGAAGGAATGATGGATAAAGAGATTGTAAAATTGTTACCAAATTTTACCACCAATAATACAGAATTCAGTATCCCTTTGTCAATTTAAAACAAAGATGAAAATGTGATACGGGGAAAAGTGCCCATGCAAATTATGATGAATTTTTGTGTTTTGAACTTGAGCTATTTGTGATAAATGCTTTTAGATATCTGTTGATATTGTATGATTTGATGATTTATAAACATTTTACCCACTACTTTCTTATGTAATATTGTATATGAGTTTCTAACGTCGAAATAATTATTTGTTCCAACAACAAGAACAACAAAATGTCTACGCACTCACCGCATAAATTCACCTACCTTTTTCTTCTGGTTGAATGTTGGTCTTCTAGTGATCTCTTTTATTGATTCTATTCATTGTCGCTCAAAGTTTTAGTTCTTTACCTGATTTATCATTCATCTTTGAGATTGACGGCATTTCTTGGATCTATCTACTCGTTTTATTAGACTTGTCTGAGGTTGAGTGTGTTTTCAGATTTTCTGATTTATGTATGGATTTCTAGATTTTTGATAATATTTGTGTGGATTTTGTGGATTTTTAGCAAGGTCTTCCAGGATTTTTTGAATGATGCACCCCTCGCATGCCCCGACCACTCACTCCACTGCTTTTTTATTTACCATTGCGACTTTAATTTTTGATAGCTGTAGTGTTGTGATGGATTTAGTTGTAGAGTATTTGAAGTGTAGTGGGAGGCCATTTGTATTGACTCGTGTTTAAGATTAGATGATAATGAAAGGAACTGAATACTGAAACTGAATTGTAAGGTTTTTGGCATTGATGTCGTCAAGTGATTTATGTCTGTTCATTCCAGTTTCATATTTTGCAAAGTAACACTGCATCTAGGCCTAGTGGGCCTTTAGGCTTATACAGACATTTTAGGTTTCGTAATAGTTCAATTGCATAATGTTTTCTTCACAATTCTAAAATATTTTCTACTTGGGAGAATTCAGCATAATATTTAGACATCGCTTCAAGATATATATCGCTTCAACATATAGATGGATATATCTGAAATTGGCATTGTTGATGTTCTCAACAACAAGCTGAAATTGAACACAATTCCTTTAAAGACAAATCAATTAATAACCAGATATTTGCAAAATAGTGTTAGCTCAATGATTCATAAAAGCAGGCATTGAAAAATCACAAAGTCACTTGAATCGTGATTTATAAGGAGTTGAAGCTTGAAAGACAAACGTTCCTTTTTGCAGTTTATCTAATGGCATCGGTCTCAGTGGTAGCATTAATTACATTGGTTGCGTTTCAGCTGTTTAGAAGCACAATGCAAAATTCTGTTTACGATATTTTCGAAGAAACTTTGAGACTTCGAAGAAATCGTCCTGAATTTGGTGGCAAATCAGTTGCGACACTGAAGTATTGCGCATCTTTCACAGACTGTGCACCAACTGAATGCTGTGTACCTTCAAAGATCAAACAGCTAGGCGTTTGCAGAAAGCGGCCTTCTACTGGTGAAGCTTGTGGACTGTCTGTCGTTGGATTGGGCTGCCCTTGTATCAGAGGCACAACTTGTACAAAATCACTGGAATTTGATCACTACAGATTCACTCGAAAGATCGCGTTTTTGTGTGCCACTGTCACTTTAGAAGAGTCTGAATTTGCAGAATTGTAAAATGTTACATTCACTGAATACAAGGAGATTACACGTAATGATAGACACATCTACGACAGATTTAGATGTTTAAACTTAATAAAGCTGAACATACACCTACAATTGCCGAGACATCTGGCAATTACTTGCATTACTGAAGCAACTACTTCGAAAATGAAATAACAAAGAACACTGAAGGGATTTGGTTTTTTGCGTCAACCTATGGACAAATGCTAACGATAACTTTGTTTGATTTTTAGGAATGTAAATATGACTGTCCAACGAAGTTGACTATTATCCCAAAGTTAGGAGAACACAAATTGATGGGATATTTAAATGCTTTGTAAAAAAGTTACTTCATTATTTTAACTGTTTTCTTGATTAATTAGATATTTCAATATTTAAAATTGAATATTTTGATAATTTTGTAAGGTAATGATAGCTTTCAAGTTTAAAATAATGACTAATATGACTTATGAACTGATTCGTTACTTTGCTCTAAATTTTATTTACTTGAATTGAATTTTCTTAGTCGCTATATTTGCCCTCCACAGCCATACTGGTATCAAACCACCGCCTTACTGGTAAAAAGCCACTTCCTTACTGCTAAAAAACCACAGCCTTACTGGTAGTCAACCTGAAGGTTTTGTGCCAGCGATAATTTCAATGAGATATTTGGGTAATATCTGTAAACCAGACCAAGGTTATTCTCCAGCATTGTGTGACACACTCTCAGAGCTGTAGTGAAAACAAATATTTTGCATTTGGCGTAATTTTTGCTTCCAACTGATGTTCAAACAATAAAATGGAAAGCGGTATGACCAATGTTTTCAAGAGGATAAGTCAACTTTAAAGTTTAAAGATTTACTCGAGTTTATCGTATCTCAAGATTTTAAGACGCTTGGTGGTACCCTTTGAAAAGATTTTTACTTCTGACGCGTAGCAATAGACCTTTTAACTATTCTATAAAACAATCTTGATGGAGTGATGTTTTCATACATTTTGTAGAAATCTGGAATTTTTTCGAATGTTTAAAGCTTTGATAAAGGCTATCACTCCACTCAATCAAACTTTTCATATCAAATATATAAAAAATGCCACTCGATCCAGATTCTTTTGTGGAACAGCTACATGATGGCCTAATAACGGAGAACCGTGAGATATTACCCTTCCAGGCGAGTTTTTACCTGGGTTTGTTTCATGAATAGAAAGATTTTGACGTGCAAGTGTGGACTGAAAAGAATTTACCCAAAAACCATGAATTATCCCAAATTTTCGGGTGTTTTATGTGGTTACTTTTTGTAAGGTAATCTATACGTGTGTGTAAAGCACAGAAATTTTGCCACGCCTACTTTGACATTTTTCTCCGTGAATTTTTCGAACAACATAAGTTCTTTCGACATAAGTAGCCGAGAACCCACTTCTTGTTTTGTGGATTGTGGCGGTAAAATTTCTTATTATCGTATCTGTGGGTTCTCAAGCAATGAGTTATAATTTGTTAAGAACCATTTTCAGGCAATCCTGGCCAAAAAAAGTTGGGGCACAGGCAAATTTAAGTGTTTGTACGATGTTTCATAAAATATCGAGCTAAAAGCATACGCTTTGGACCTTCTGATTCCCATCCCCCTAATTCAATGCTGAGAAGGTCTAATGGCGTTTAATTCCAGCAACATTGAAATTGGGGAAGCTTAGGGCATGTACTCAAAGACCGAAGTAATCCAATTTTATGACTTGTTCCAAGTATTTTGGCGAATATTGTAGATGTAATACATCTTGAGGTGGTTTTCCAAAACTGATGCGGCCCACTGCATTTTTTGTTGTGTTGAAGCGACTGCCTAAGAAATTTCACGAAAAATGCCACGTCCAACTGTGCGAGTCTGCGCATTCCTTTTCTCTGGCTCTGGCATGGTTTCTTTTGTTTCAAAGTATGCTGCTCAGTGAGCCACAGAAGTCTGACTAAACATCCCGAGATGTATTGAATCAAGACAGCATCGAATATTGAAAATTCGACCTTTCCCGATGGGCTAAATTGGTCGGAGGTTACATCGCTTCCAAAAAATGGATCAACCAATACCACGACTAACTGTAGGCCAATTAGCGTTCTACCGACTGTCTCACAGCTGTTTGAAGGAATAATTGATAAAGAAATAGTTGCTAAAATTACACCTTTTTTATCCTCACTTTTCTGTGGTTTTCCACAAAGTTACATTGCTCAACATGCTCTTGTAAGACTGTTAGAAAAATTCAACATTTGTCTTCACGAATGTGGTAAGGTAGGGGTAATATTGATGGATCTTTAGTAGGTATTTGATTGTATTAGACATGATCCTTTTATTGCAAAATTCCCATGGCTTTTGGTCACAGGGTGTACTAATGTGGTCGGTCTCTCGAAAGGACTGTTTCCGGCTTGATATTTATATCCCCTGCCATCCTGCTTTGCGAGACGTGCAAAGGAAGTAAATCTCATTGTATCAAGACGATAAAAGAAAACATATTACAACTTATGGTTGGACAAGGAATGGCTGGGATAGTTCTTTTGATAGGATCTTTGTTATATACCAATGCTATCAAGGAAAAGGGAACTGCTTCCAAAATATCGAAACAATATTATTTTAGCTAAAATTAGACGTATATAAAGAACGCGTTGGCCTTCCCTGTGCAGACTTGTATGACTGCTCGAGGAGCGATAGGGCTGTTGTGTGGCGAGCACAAGACTGTTTTCGTGATGAAATAAAAGAGTATACATGTTTGAAGGGTTCTTAGATATACCAGATGTTTCCAACTCGATGCACATATTGATCTACCTCTAAGGTTTCTTTGATTCTTGCGAAGCATCATCACTCATAAATGATTGCCTCACAAACGGACAACAGAGAGTTAAGGTAAATGGATCCTTCTATTCTAGGAAAAAACCTAATACGCGGTGTGTCTCAGGGGTCAGTGCTAGGTCTTCTGTTGTTTGAAATGTACATTTATGATCTCTTACTTTTTTTCAAAACTCAGAAATCTGTAATGATTCAGATGATACTACAATCTATCATTGGAGCAACTGTCACGTAGTCTTAGAATGGTTTGCCGACAACTTTATGAACTTAATGGCAGATAGATGTCATCTTTTTGGTTCTTTGGCAGAGATGTGATGATCCAGTTACTGTTAAGACTGGAAATTCTGATTTCATTGATAGCTCTGAAGAGAAATTACTCGGAGTTCATATTGATAAAAAATTCTCCTTTGACGATCATACGTCTCAAAACTTTGCCAACAAGCTGGCAATAAACTTTATGAACTTTCCTGCATATCCCCGTATATTTGGATGAGAACAAACTAAGAAACTTGGTGCGGGAATTTATTACCAGTCGGTTTCAAGACTGTCCTTTAATTTAAAAGTTTCACAATGGACAACTTAACCATAATATCACCAAAATACAAGAAAGGGCTTTGAGAACTACATACAAGGACATCGCATCTACTTTTAGAGAGCTATTTCAGAGGGACTGTGTCGCTACTATTCGTAAAAGAACTTGCAAATACTTACGACTGAGATATACAAAACTAGAAATGAGTTGAATGATTTCATTTATGCAGGAAATCTTCTCTTAAAATACAATTCACTACAATTTCCATAATAACAACGAATTTAATCAATCTAGAGTGAGATCTGTCAGCAATGTGACTGAAATTGTTACCAATTTTACCACCAATAATGCGGAATTCAGTATCCCTTGGTCATTTTAAAACAAAGATGAAAAATTAGTACGGGGAAAAGTGCCCATGAAAACTATGCCACATTTTTTTTTTAACTTGAACTATTAATGATAAATGCTTTTAGGTATCCGTTGATATTTTATAATTTGATGATTTGTAAACATTTTACCCACTACTTTCTTATGCAATATTGTATGTGAATTTCTAACGTCGAAATAATTATTTGTTCCAACAACAAGAACAACATTATGTCTACGCACTCACCGCATAAGTTCACTTACCTTTTTCTTCCGATTGAATTTTGGTCCTTTAGTGATCTCTTTTATTGATTCTATTCATTGTCGCTCAAAGTTTTATAGTTCTTTACCTGATTTATCATTCATCTTTGAGATTGACGGCATTTCTTGGATCTATCTACTCGTTTTATTAGACTTGTCTGAGGTTGAGTGTGTTTTCAGATTTTCTGATTTATGTATGGATTTCTAGATTTTTGATAATATTTGTGTGGATTTTGTGGATTTTTAGCAAGGTCTTCCAGGATTTTTTGAATGATGCACCCCTCGCATGCCCCGACCACTCACTCCACTGCTTTTTTATTTACCATTGCGACTTTAATTTTTGATTACTTTAGTGTTGTGATGGATTTAGTTGTAGAGTATTTGAAGTGTAGTGGGAGGCCATTTGTATTGACTCGTGTTTAAGATTAGATGATAATGAAAGGAACTGAATACTGAAACTGAATTGTAAGGTTTTTGGCATTGATGTCGTCAAGTGATTTATGTCTGTTCATTCCAGTTTCATATTTTGCAAAGTAACACTGCATCTAGGCCTAGTGGGCCTTTAGGCTTATACAGACATTTTAGGTTTCGTAATAGTTCAATTGCATAATGTTTTCTTCACAATTCTAAAATATTTTCTCCTTGGGAGAATTCAGCATAATATTTAGACATCGCTTCAAGATATATATCGCTTCAACATATAGATGGATATATCTGAAATTGGCATTGTTGATGTTCTCAACAACAAGCTGAAATTGAACACAATTCCTTTAAAGACAAATCAATTAATAACCAGATATTTGCAAAATAGTGTTACCTCAATGATTCATAAAAGCAGGCATTGAAAAATCACAAAGTCACTTGAATCGTGATTCATAAGGAGTTTAAGCTTGAAAGACAAACGTTACTTTTTGCATTTTATAAAATGGCATCGGTCTCAGTGGTTGCGTTAATTGCAGTGGTTGCGTTTCAGCTATTTAGAAGCACAATGCAAAATTCTGTTTACGATATTTTTGAAGAAACTTTGAGACTTCGAAGAAATCGTCCTGACTTTGGTGGCAAATCAGTTGCGACACTGAAGTATTGCGCATCTTTCACAGACTGTGCACCAACTGAATGTTGTGTACCTTCAAAGATCAAACAGCTAGGCGTTTGCAGAAAGCGGCCTTCTACTGGTGAAGCTTGTGGACTGTCTGTCGTTGGATTGGGCTGCCCTTGTATCAGAGGCACAACTTGTACAAAATCACTGGAATTTGATCACTACAGATTCACTCGAAAGATCGCGTTTTTGTGTGCCACTGTCACTTTAGAAGAGTCTGAATTTACAGAATTGTAAAATGTTACATTCACTGAATACAAGGAGATTACGCGTAATGATAGACACATCTACGACTGATTTAGATGTTTAAACTTAATAAAGCTGAACATACACATACACTAGCCGAGACATCTGGCAATTACTTGCATTACTGAAGCAACTACTTCGAAAATGAAATAACTAAGAACACTGAAGGGATTTGGTTTTTTGCGTCAACCTATGGACAAATGCTAACGATAACTTTGTTTGATTTTTAGGAATGTAAATATGACTGTCCAACGAAATTGACTATTATCCCAAAGTTAGGAGAACACAAATTGATGGGATATTTAAATGCTTTGTAAAAAAGTTACTTCATTATTTTAACTGTTTTCTTGATTAATTAGATATTTCAATATTTAAAATTGAATATTTTGATAATTTTGTAAGGTAATGATAGCTTTCAAGTTTAAAAGAATGACTAATATGACTTATGAACTGATTCGTTACTTTGCTCTAAATTTTATTTACTTGAATTGAATTTTCTTAGTCGCTATATTTGCCCTCCACAGCCATACTGGTATCAAACCACCGCCTTACTGGTAAAAAGCCACTTCCTTACTGCTAAAAAACCACAGCCTTACTGGTAGTCAACCTGAAGGTTTTGTGCCAGCGATAATTTCAATGAGATATTTGGGTAATATCTGTAAACCAGACCAAGGTTATTCTCCAGCATTGTGTGACACACTCTCAGAGCTGTAGTGAAAACAAATATTTTGCATTTGGCGTAATTTTTGCTTCCAACTGATGTTCAAACAATAAAATGGAAAGCGGTATGACCAATGTTTTCAAGAGGATAAGTCAACTTTAAAGTTTAAAGATTTACTCGAGTTTATCGTATCTCAAGATTTTAAGACACTTGGTGGTACCCTTTGAAAAGAGTTTTACTTCTGACGCGTAGCAATAGACCTTTTTTTAATATTCTATAAAACAATCTTGATGGAGCGATGTTTTCATAAATTTTGTAGAAATCTGGAATTTTTTCGAATGTTTAAAGCTTTGATAAAGGATATCACTCCACTCAATCAAAACTTTTCATATCAAATATATAAAAAATGCCCTCGATCCAGACTCTTTTCTAGAATAGCTACATGATTGCCTAATAACGGAGAACCGTGAGATATTACCCTTCCAGGTGCGTTTTACCTGGTTTTGTTTCATGAATAGGAAGATTTTGACGTGCAAGTGTGGACTGAAAAGAATTTACCCAAAAAGCACGAATTATCCCAAATTTTCGGATGTTTATGTGGAACGCCATCAAAGGAGAACCGAAGAATTCACAAGAAACCTGACCTCAAACAATGACTCCGAAAGCTTGTCTTGCAATGATATTCCAGGTCATATTCAAAGAGCAGTAGAAAGCTCAGGATTTTTATGAATGTCACTTTCGTAAGGAAATCTATACGTGTGTGTAAAGCCCAGAAATTTTGCCACGCCTTCTTTGACATATTGCTCCGTGAATTTTGCGAACAACGCCTCTTTCGACATAAGTAGCCGAGAACCCACTTCTTGTTTTGTGGATTGTGGCGGTAAAATTTCCTATTATCTTATCTATGGGCTCTCAAGCAATGAGTTATAATTTGTTAAGAACCATTTTCAGGCAATCCTGGCCAAAAGAAGTTGGGGCATAGGCAAATTTAAGTGTTTGTACGATGTTTCATAAAATATCGAGCTAAAAACATACGCTAAGGACCTTCTCATCCGCCATCCCCCTTACTCAATGCTGAGAAGGTCTAATGGCGTTTAATTCCAGCAACATTGAAATTGGGGAAGCTTAGGGCATGTACTCAAAGACCGAAGTAATGCAATTGTATGACTTGTTCCAAGTATTTTGGCTAATATTGTAGATGCAATGCGTCTTGAGGTGGTTTTCCAAAACTGATGCGGCCCACTGCGTTTTCTGTTGTTTTGAAACGACGGAATTTCACGAAAAATGCCACGTCCAACTGTGTGACTCTGCGCATTCTTTTTCTCTGGCTCTGGTATGGTTTCTTTTGTTTCAATGTATGCTGCGGGCCGCAGCAGTCTGAATAACCAAACCGAGACGCATTGAATCAAGACAGCATCGAATATTGAAAATTCGACCTTTCCCGATGGGATAAATTGGCAATGGATCAACCAATAATACCACGACTAACTGTAGGCCAATTAGCGTTCTACCGACGGTCTCACAGCTGTTTGAAGGAATAATGGATAAAGAGATAGTTGCTAAAATTACACCTTTTTTATCCTCATTTTTTTGTGGTTTTCCACAAAGTTACATTGCTCAACATGCTCTTGTAAGACTGTTAGAAAAATTCAACATTTGTCTTCACGAATGTGGTAAGGTAGGGGTAATATTGATGGATCTTTAGTAGGTATTTGATTGTATTAGACATGATCCTTTTATTGCAAAATTCCCATGGCTTTTGGTCACAGAGTGTACTAATGTGGTCGGTCTCTCGAAAGGACTGTTTCCGGCTTGATATTTATATCCCCTGCCATCCTGCTTTGCGAGACGTGCAAAGGAAGTAAATCTCATTGTACCAAGACGATAAAAGAAAACATATTACAACTGATGGTTGGACAAGGAATGGCTGAGAGAGTTCTTTTGATGGGCTCTTTGTCATATACCAGTGCTATCAAGGAAAAGGGAACTGATTCCAAAATATCGAAACAATATTATTTTAGCTAAAATTAGACATTTATAAAGAACGCGTTGGCCTTCGCTGTGCAGACTTGTATGACTGCTCGAGGAGCGATAGGGCTGTGGTGTGGCGAGCACAAGACTGTTTTCGTGATAAAATAAAAGAGTATACATGTTTGAAGGGTTCTTAGATATACCAGATGTTTCCAACTCGATGCACATATTGATCTACCTCTAAGGTTTCTTTGATTCTTGCGAAGCATCATCACTCATAAATGATTGCCTCACCAATAGTTTGCCGACACCTTTATGAACTTAAACGCAGATAGATGTCATCTCATGGTTCTTTGGCAGAGATGTGATGATCCAGTTACTGTTAAGACTGGAAATACTGATGTCATTGATAGCTCTGAAGAGAAATTACTCGGAGTTCATATTGATAAAAAACTCTCCTTTGACGATCATACGTCTCAAAACTTTGCCAACAAGCTGGCAATAAACTTTATGCACTTGCCCCCGTATCCCCGTATATATGGATGAGAACAAACTAAGAAACTTGGTGCGGGAATTTTTTACCAGTCGGTTTCAAGACTGTCCTTTAATTTGAAAGTTTCACAATAGACAGCTTAACTAACATATCACCAAAATACAAGAAAGGGCTTTGAGAATTACATACAAGGACATCGCATCTACTTTTAGAGAGCTATTACAGAGGGACTGTGTCGTTACTATTCATAAAAGAACTTGCAAATACTTACGACTGAGATATACAAAACTAGAAATGAGTTGAATGATTTCATTTATGCAGGAAATCTTCTGTTAAAATACAATTCACTACAATTTCCATAATACCAACGAATTTACTCAATCTAGAGTGAGATCTGTCAGCAATGTGACTGAAATTGTTACCAATTTTACCACCAATAATGCGGAATTCAGTATCCCTTGGCCATTTTAAAACAAAGATGAAAAATTGGTACGGGGAAAAGTACGCATGCAAACTATGCCGCATTTTTATTTTGAATTTGAGCTATATATGATAAGTGCTTTTAGGTATCCGTTTATATTGTATAATTTGATAATTCGTAAACATTTTACCCACTACTTTCTTATGCAATATTTTATGTGAGTTTCTAACGTCGAAATAATTATTTGTTCCAACAACAAGAACAACAAAATGTCTACGCACTCACCGCATAAATTCACCTACCTTTTTCTTCTGGTTGAATGTTGGTCTTCTAGTGATCTCTTTTATTGATTCTATTCATTGTCGCTCAAAGTTTTAGTTCTTTACCTGATTTATCATTCATCTTTGAGATTGACGGCATTTCTTGGATCTATCTACTCGTTTTATTAGACTTGTCTGAGGTTGAGTGTGTTTTCAGATTTTCTGATTTATGTATGGATTTCTAGATTTTTGATAATATTTGTGTGGATTTTGTGGATTTTTAGCAAGGTCTTCCAGGATTTTTTGAATGATGCACCCCTCGCATGCCCCGACCACTCACTCCACTGCTTTTTTATTTACCATTGCGACTTTAATTTTTGATAGCTTTAGTGTTGTGATGGATTTAGTTGTAGAGTATTTGAAGTGTAGTGGGAGGCCATTTGTATTGACTCGTGTTTAAGATTAGATGATAATGAAAGGAACTGAATACTGAAACTGAATTGTAAGGTTTTTGGCATTGATGTCGTCAAGTGATTTATGTCTGTTCATTCCAGTTTCATATTTTGCAAAGTAACACTGCATCTAGGCCTAGTGGGCCTTTAGGCTTATACAGACATTTTAGGTTTCGTAATAGTTCAATTGCATAATGTTTTCTTCACAATTCTAAAATATTTTCTCCTTGGGAGAATTCAGCATAATATTTAGACATCGCTTCAAGATATATATCGCTTCAACATATAGATGGATATATCTGAAATTGGCATTGTTGATGTTCTCAACAACAAGCTGAAATTGAACACAATTCCTTTAAAGACAAATCAATTAATAACCAGATATTTGCAAAATAGTGTTAGCTTAATGATTTATAAAGCAGGCATTGAAAAATCACAAAGTCACTTGAATCGTGATTTATAAGGAGTTGAAGCTTGAAAGACAAACGTTCCTTTTTGCAGTTTATAATATGGCATCGGTCTCAGTGGTAGCATTACTTGCAGTGGTGGCGTTTCAGCTGTTTAGAAACACAGTGCAAAATTCTGTTTACGATATTTTCGAAGAAACTTTGAGACTTCGAAGAAAGCGTCCTGAATTTGGTGACAAATCAGTTGCGACACTGAAGTATTGCGCCTCTTTCACAGACTGTGCACCAACTGAATGCTGTGTACCTTCAAAGATCAAACAGCTAGGCGTTTGCAGAAAGCGGCCTTCTACTGGTGAAGCTTGTGGACTGTCTGTCATTGGATTGGGCTGCCCTTGTATCAGAGGCACAACATGTACAAAATCACTGGAATTTGATCACTACAGATTCACTCGAAAGATCGCGTTTTTGTGTGCCACCGTCACTTTAGAAGAGCCTGAATTTGCAGAATTGTGAAATGTTACATTCACTGAATACAAGGAGATTACGCGTAATGATAGACACATCTACGACTGATTTAGATGTTTAAACTTAATAAAGCTGAACATACACCTACACTAGCCGAGACATCTGGCAATTACTTGCATTACTGAAGCAACTACTTCGAAAATGAAATAACAAAGAACACTGAAGGGATTTGGTTTTTTGCGTCAACCTATGGACAAATGCTAACGATAACTTTGTTTGATTTTTAGGAATGTAATTATGACTATCCAACGAAATTGATTATTGTTCCAGAGTCAGAAAAACACAATTTGATGGGATGTTTCAGTATTTTGTAAAAAGTTACTGCATTGTTTTAACTGTTTTCTTAACCATTTATGTATTTTTATATATAAAGATTAGTATTTAGATAACTTGGTAATTTTGTGCATAGCTGTCAAATTAATGGGGATAAATATTAGATGTATCACCTGATTCTTTGTTGTTCTTCCAAACTTTGTTGTTCCATTAAACTTTGCAGTTGCTCTAGCTCGCGGTTATTCTGCATGATGTTCTTGCTGGTACACCGTCTCTTGTTTAGAAGGAGCTTTGCTTCATGTACTTGACACTAGATTTTTTAGCTTTTCTTCACAATAGGCTTGATCGAACGGTATTTTAAAGTATTTTGTAAACATTTTCGAATGTGTACAACAGTGATAGAAGCTATAATTCCACTTAATTGAACATTTTATATTAAATTTTTAAACACTCTGCACGATCAAGACTCTTTTTAGAATAGTTCAATGGTATACCCTTTCCAAGTTCACAGATTGGTTTTCCTTGTTTTGTACATGAGTCTTTCTTTGGCGATCGTTAATGGTTATTGTTAGAGTTGTATAGTCAAGCAAATGATCGTGGTTAGTTGCAAGCCTGTCTATTTTCGGTATCATATCTTGCTGCAAAAGACACTTCTTCACAGCTTTTTATCTATCTCTAATGATAGCATGAATGGAGAATCACTGACGCCTTATAGTATGATTGCATTACGTTCTCAAAAGTGTGCCAATTAATACCAAGGCTAGCTATCACTTCTCAAGTCATAGAGAGCCGCCAAGTCTCTCTAATTCCAGGCCAAAGAAGCCACGATGTTCGGTGATATTGATAGCAGGGCCAGAATGTTGCGTCGATAAGCCGTTTCTCAGCGTTCCTAAAGCTACCTTCGGGTGCTTAATAAAAATGAGTAAATCAAAAAAGGTGGATGTTTAACTGTTTTCATTTAGTTAAGGTGCTTATTAAGACATACGTCAAGAACACATATACTCCTATTGATCTTTGGCTTATTATCTTGTCTGTATCATTTTCAGATGGAGGCGTATTTTCAGGCATTTGATGTGATGTTAGAGGAATGTGCACCAAGAATTCATCGTCATTTTGTAATGCAGAAATTAAGCCATGACATATACTTGATTGACTGGTAAGTTCCATTGATCCATTGTAAGTGTTATTTACTTACATATTATACCCTTACTTCACAATTCCAAGGAGCCCACAAATGCACAAGCAATAGACCATTTTGAAATTTAGAAAAAGGGTCTAGGGAGAGCAATATTTTTCTGATAAATGGCTGCCACAGGGCTTTCATGAACGATAAATTGAACTCTACAAATCTATTTTCATGGTGAAAAATAAGGAAATAAATTGCCCACAATGTTTCTGAAAAGCTGTCCTATGACCCATCTGCCTCGTAACAGGAGGGAGACTCTCTCTCTCCAACCCAGACCTCGAATCCACCGGTTTGTGGTGTTTGGCGGGAAATTATTCGTCATTATTTCCGTTTATGCTTCGAGGTGTGCAAACTGGACAAGATATGAATTCAGTATCGCGAGGAATCTTGCAAGACTGAAAACATAGACTGCACTTATGGAATGCATCAAATCATTTGATGCGTGTTTGTTGTGTCTGGAGATTTTGGTTTCAACACAAAACGGAAGGGCGAATTGTGGACAACATAAAGCAAGAAGAGGAACTTCTATTTTTACAGTTTAGTTGGAACATAGAGTTCATGTTTTGCAGAGAAAGTGTTTGCACATAATATTTTCCGATATAATGGTCTTACTTTTATTGATGGCTGTTGAGCAAAATCTTTCTCTGTCCAATTGGACTTGCAAGCAGAACAATCTAGATGGTAAACGATGTTGGCTTTTTATTGATAAAAAAACTGCGACATGAAATAAATTCAATAAAGAGGATGCAACTTACCTGCTTTTAGAAGTCATTGCAGTTTCTTCTTTCTCGGCACGGATTCCTTAATGGACTCAAAGTTCTTCCAACCAAGTCATATAAATTTTCTACGCAAAAACAACTGCATACAAAACCGCTTCTTGCAGCAATGTACTCAAGTGCCGAGACATTGTTCCCTCGCAATACTGAATTTGTATCTTTCAGGCATGCCCAACTCAAATAGAAATGATTATCTCCAAGATTTCTTTATGAAACTTTATCTTGGAGGCCCTTTACATGAGAAATTTCCACCCGGGTTGAGTTGAAGACGGGTTGAGTTTCAACTCGGTTGACGGTGTAAGCCTTCATCGCGTTTTCATGAAGGAGGCCGAGTTGAAACTCAACACGGGTTCAACTCAACTCGGCAACTCAACCCGTGTTGAAATTTCAACACGGGTTGAAATTATCATGTAAACGCAAAATTTTTTCAACTCGGGGCGAGATTAGAATGCGAACAAAGGAGATCGAATCTATTTCCGCAATCATTCACATATTTGAGCGGGCTCACATTCCTTCTTCTATTGTTTGCAACCACGTGACCTAATCTCAACCCGTGTTGAGATTTCATGTAAACGCAAGGCAAAATAAGCAATGCTGTTAAAACTCAACCGTGTTGAAACTCAACACGGGTTGAAATTTATCATGTAAAGGGCCTCTTAGTCAACTTTCATATTGCTTCGTTTATTCTGGTTAACAGGAAGAATGACGAATACTTTCCTGCCAAACGCCAAAACCTATGGAATCAATGTCTAGGTTGGAGAGAGAGTCTCCCTCCTGTTACAAGGCTGATGAGTCATAGGACAGCTTTGGAGAAACATTTTTGGCAATTTATTTGCTTATTTTTCACCGTGAATTTGAAGCCAATAGATTAGTAGTGCTCAATTTATAGTTTTTGAAAGGCCTGTGGCAGCCATTTACCAGAAAAATAGTGTTCTCTCCAGACCCTCTAAATGTCAAAATGATCTGTTCGGGAAAGTAGAATTTTAAATACAGTAAATGGTCTATTTTAGATGCAAGGTAGTTTAAGATTGAAATCAAAACGTTTTAAAGGAAAGCAGTCATCAAACACAAGTTGTTGAAACATGTTAGGCCTTCCTGCACTGGAAATGGGATGGTACCATAGTGCGCAGAATGCTTAAATTTTGTTGTTTTTCTTAGATTGTTGTTAAAGAAATTGTTAAGTGCCGTTCTTAGCCAGAACCAGTTGACGCCATGTCTTTGTCTGCTATGGACGGTACAAAATATTGTATTTTGATGTTGTTTATTCAAGTTTTGTTGTTGTTTACTCAAGTTTTGCTGTTGCGCTGTATTTTATACTATTTTGGACTGGCGTCTGATGATAGAAAGCAATTTTTATGACATTTCTTTAATATAGTATTGATTTTGGGAAAGCCAAGGGCAACTTCGCC
Organism: Aurelia coerulea; assembly: GCA_039566865.1. Lineage (NCBI taxonomy): Eukaryota > Metazoa > Cnidaria > Scyphozoa > Semaeostomeae > Ulmaridae > Aurelia > Aurelia coerulea. The sequence goes on along the minus strand of CM076952.1, from coordinate 9,565,208 downwards.
GGTTCTTTGGTTTAGGTTCGAATTCAGGCCATAAGTCATGTGAGCTAATCTTCCTCCGTCCTCTTGCATTTGCACACTTTATTCTGTCCATGGAACCTACCAGGACCTTATGGCTAAATCATAAATTTTGTTCGTTTCATAATGGCCGCAAAATAGATCTGACGAAATTCACAAAACATGCCGATTGCGCAAAAATTTCTGTAAGTCAGAAAGAAATCGCAAAAATACCTGAGAATTTCAAAACATTATCAACATAGTTGTTAAGGACTTGTGATATGCGAATCCCTGAAAAGTGCAGAAGAGGATGCACGCACTGATTAACGATTCGTTATTTCTTGTTGATATATGATGTCGATGAGAGATGGAATATCTCAATATGCTGCTGTTTGATGTGCTGCCAAATTTTATTGTCTTTTCACTTGGTTAGATATTTCTAAATTAAAAAGGTTGTACTTTGGGACGAGAAGATTTTAATTATAAAGAGCGTCCGAATTTTACGTTCAAATGTCTCTAGATCTGCTCATCCTAGAAACACAAATAAAGCGTACTCTAAAAGCGTAATACAGCAGTCAGTTACTAAATGAGCACTAGTTTGATCAAATTGAGCAACGGAGCCAAAACCGGAGGGGGGGGGGGGGTCGTCAAATCTGAATCAAGTTCTCAGAATTTATAAGCACCTTTGACAACATCAACATGTGCAATTGGGCATACCAAAATTACCTACCTATATTCTTTAATTTACTTCAACATCAATTACACCCATACAAATGAATTATATCTTGAGGGTATCAAATCCCGTTTATGTCAACAGGATGGGGTAATTGTACCAAAATGGTTAGCGCTTCAGTCTACATGCTGATATTGTAAAACGGGCTTACAAATGCTTAAAATTTGACTCAGATTTGACCACCCCCCCCCCCCGTTTTCGTTTTCGTTGCTCGGTTTGATGAAACTAGTGCTCATTGAAGTACTGCAGTACTACACTTTAGAAACTCTTTTTTTTTGCTAGGATAAGCAGGTCCAGAGATATTTGAGTTTAAAACTGGGAAGCTTTTTATGAGACACCCTGTAGAATTTGCGTTCATTGAACATTGATTAAAATTCTGAAATTCATTGCTTGTACAAAATAATAAGACTTTTTCTATCTTTGGGGGTAAGGGGGTAGAAACTTGAGCAAGGACTCTTGTCTTGACCGACCAGACAGATCCTAAACAGGAACGTAATTTTGACGAAAAACATGAAGATAACCTGTCAGCTTTGATGTAATTTCTCAGTCAAATACTAAGGATTAGGAATGTGGTCTAACATTTAGTAAGAAAGTAATGATCTGATTGGCTCCGCTCAAATCGGTGCAGAGATGGCCTACGTCCCAAGCTGCAGTGTCCTGGCATGATCTTAAGTTTGAGGCCAAAGCCATTCAATTCAATGCGAATATCTGAGGTTCATGTAATCAGTCTAGTAAAAGGAGCACTTGTCGCCTTTCTAGACCAACACGTAAGTTTAACGCCAATATTTACAGCATTAATTCTATGGTATCTTCTGCAGGATATTCACATTGTTTAGCAAATCATTACCGCTAGATGTGGCCTCTCGTGTTTGGGACATGTTTAGCCGCGATGGCGAAGACTTCTTGTTCCGAACTGCACTTGGTGAGTCAATCTACGTTTATCTTTCATAACAATAACAATCAGTAATTAATGATTGTTATGAAATATACAAGGTGGACGAAAGTTTCTAAATTCTATAATTCTCTGATACCTATTAGGAAAACTTCTACCTTTTTGGAACCATATTAAAGCAATACCTTTAACCCTCCAAACAAATTTGTTGTTAATGCTCTCCCAAACTGAAATCGACTCTCTCTCTCTCTCATTCTCTCTTTCTCTCTTTGTGGTTGTTTGTTGGTAATCAGGAATTTGATAACAACCTTACGATTTATTATTTAATTGCTTAAATTTGTAATTGCTGCTTTTCTACAATTATTTCTCCCACAATTATTGATACCTATGGCTGATTTAAAGGTCATTGTAGATACTTTTTAACATAACGCTCATTCGACAATGTATCAATCTATAACATTTTAAAGTGCCAAGTCAGTTTTATGTAATATGTTTACTGCAGAAATGAAATAATGAAAACATCAGGTATTACGTTCACAGCAGTGAATTAGATGGGCGAGAAATTATAGCTCAAATGGCTTGATACCGTGTATTTCTGTTTTATTGCTGCCAAACACTCTGTTTGCAATTATTCAAATAGATTTTGGAAAATTTATCCATCATCTCTGAACGTTCTCTGAGTCTGGTATTAAATTGATTACCTCCAATGTTATCCAATTTCTTTATCCCAATCTGAGTTTCCCGTTTGTTTTTCATGTTTACCTTCCTCTTTGTTGCAGGAATTCTGACTTTGTACCAAGATATGATTTGTACCCTGGACTTCTTCCATTTGGCACAATACATCACGAAAATTTCAGGTGACGTACAAGGTGATAAACTCTTTCAATCAATAGCAGCACTGAACTTCAATCGACAAAAATTTCAGCAGGTTTTAGCATTTTATAAAAACAGGATACCAGAATGTGCTACAACGTAGGATAGAATTTCATAAGATGTAAAAATCAGATGTAACATTCACAAAGGGAGGTGCATTGCCTTGAAATGAGCAGGAAGCATCAACTTGCGCTTTGTATACAATTAATTGAGTGAATTTTAGGAGAAAACTGATCCCTCTCTATCGTGCCTCATACTGTAAAGCAGTAAGGGTCGAAAAGAATACAGCGCACTATGCGCACTTTTTTGACAAAAATTATCTGTCTTTGAATGTTACTCTCTGAAATGTTTTGTACGGGAGGACGAATATTCTCCATCTCTATTCATCAGCCATTACAGGCTAAGTGGGTAATCTAAGTAAACATCGCCTGTGCATATTGTAGAAAGCGTCTGGATTGTAGGGGAAACTAAGGCTATTTTTGACAGGGATTTGAGATTAAGTATATGATTTTGGATGATAGTCTCAGTTTATAAGAATTCAATGGATAATTGGTTTCAAAGCGACATGTTTTCAAATATCTGAAAAAATTTCTGACCACACTATTTATGAATAGGCTTTCGAATACAATTGAAAGTGTTCAATAGATCAATGAAGGAGATGAAACCTTATTTTTAAAATTACCTCTGATAACCAGAAGAATCTGCTCTTTTCAAAATCCTTCTGATCAATGCTAAAAGGTCTTTCCCACCAGATGAGGCAAAAAGAGTCCCGCAATTCTCGATATTGTTATCATCACTATGCCTTCTAAGTCAAGACCACATTTCTAAGCGATAACCCCTCGAGATTTGTGTGACATGTTCCTAAATTTAAGTGGCAGTTGGACGCAAAATGCGGGTAACAGATTCTGCGTGGCACAATCCCATTACTATAGGCCTAAATACCAAATCATGTTTACATGACCTTTCTGTTCGTTGTGATTCCGACAAAATTAATTGAGCAATGAATCTAGTAGTGTTCAAAAAGGTTCTATTGACCTTTAGGTTTCACCAAGCATCATAAATCACAATTCAAAAATCGTGTTCTTTGGTAGGTTTCTTGCCCACTTCGACTTTTAGATTATCTCCTCGCATCTTCACAGTTGCTCCGGGCAAGATCGCTGTTTACCACTTTCAGAAATTGGTTATCAACAAAATAACTTTGCAGATTAATGAAATTGAAATAGATGAACAATCTATTTAAATTCAAGTCGTAAGATTAGCAATGTCGATGCAAACAGATGAAAATGTGCTGTAATCCTATTCAAAATCTCCATTGACTGCTTAGCCCAAGCACTTTCCATAGAAATACGGTAAAAATGTCCCGCGCAGCGTCACGTCCAACAGCCCCTTTAAGATCATAACTCCATGGTTAGCATACCAATAAAGAAGTGACACTTCCGCAGCTTATTGCCAAAGACCTTGTGTCATAAATTTAAGCTCTACATTTGTTATAATACTGATACCAATGAAGTTCCTTTGTTTTCTGTGAGTTTAGTTGAATTCCCACTTTAAGCATCGTTCCAGATGATAATTAAGTTTGGCAATGCAAGACAGTTGGATTAATTCAACCTTGCCGCACGTGCTGCATTACACAATCAAAGTCACAGCTTAGTGCAAATCGAGCTTTAAAGGTGTGGATATTTGTGCTACAATCACTATTCTCCGGTAATCATTCAGATAGATCCCTTATGTAAGATAGAGCAATAATCGCAAAAGTATTATGTTCGGGCCCATATTATGCATTTAGACTTTCGCGTTTTGTGTCTATTCCAGTACGTATCACGATCATCAGTGGCATATTTTGTAAGAATAGCACCAAGTTGCTTTTGACAGACACGGGATGACCACCCTATTTCAAGGTGGCTAGTGATTGCAAAAAAGGCAATTCTCTCAAGCAATGGATGAAAACAAATAAAACCTCAAAAGATTCTTGAATCATAGTTCTGCTAACTGTTTTGTTTGGCACGTGAAAAGAAGTTTTTAAGTAAGAAAAGACCTGAAGACCTCAGTATGTATCAAAAGAAGAAAACTATATCCAAACATCTGCCTAGTGGATTTATTTGATCAAATTTAGAGCTGGACGGTAGGCCTTACGGTGTCAATAAGGTGCTTCATGCGCAGCTTCTAAATTAGATAAATAAGATCTCATGAAAGACATAATGAGATGAATCCCTTTTATTTCGATGCACTGGGTGAGAAAAAGGTTGACACGTTTGGCTTGGCTGTGGAATAAAAAGTGTGTGGTTGATATTCAACAATGACATTTACATCTATCAGTCAAAGGCTAACTTAGATGTGAAAATTTTGTTTGGCAAAATTACTCATCTTTTAGACCCAGAAATTAGAACAAGTCTGGTAAGGGGTTTGTATGGGAATGAGAAATTTCTCGTTCCATTCTGGTCCATAATTTATCCACATTCCATTCTGTCACGTTCCATTCTGGTCCTTGATATCGAAGGTGTTGTGGCGCAGTGGTGTACATACATACGTACATACATCCATACATTATTTATTTTGTAACGCAGGTTTAAAAAAGGCAGCCTCAAGATGGCTGATGTGGACCTGCAACTTAAAATGGATAAATAAAAGGAAAACTTTAAACAATTTTCAAATACAAGCTCAAACCTTAATATCATATATAATCTGCACATCTATTTCTTACGCAAACTGTCCCTATAGAAAAATTTATCCTTTTTTAACTTGTCCATATCTTCTTTTAGTTTTGTCCTAGATATGTGTAATCCTCTGACATTGCAGCCAGAACAGTCCGGCGGACAGGGGTCGATCCCAGGTAGAGCCCCACCACTTGAGCGTCATGACAGGGGGGTCCTGGACTCAATTAGGCCTATTCTACTTCTGTGATCCCAGGTTATTGTCTTGTTGAATCGATTGTTGTGAATCCAATGGCAACTAAATCACAGACCAGAATCGAACGTCAAACTTCTCTTTCCCATGCAAACATTTTTACCAGCATTTTTCTAATTTCTTGTTCTAAAACATGAATAATTTTACCAAAAAATATTTCACAAATAAGTTAGCCTTTTGTTTTTTGTTTGTTCGTCTTATTTTGATTCGATATTAAACACCTAGCTAGCATACATATACAGATATATACAGGTTTTCGCAATAAAAAGACGGCTAGGAGTTCTTTAATTATTTATTTCTCTTCTACTGTTCTCAACGCGTTTCGACTGTGTGGTCATCGTCAGGAGAACAGATACAGATATATACAGATATATGCAGATATATACATATATACATAGGTCAACTAATCTAAATCTAATATCGAGCATATAAATGAATAAATCAATATTAAATAAATAAATAGATAAATAGATAATGGACGACGATGATAATACACGAATATGTTTATGGACTGTTATATTGACACGCATTACGTTTATAAGTTGGTCCATCCCATTGTTTAATCATTGTTTTGAAACTATTTAGGTTTTCAGCTGATTTTAATCCATTCGGTAGACACTTCCAGATTTGTGGTCCCATGGCCTTAAAGGCTTTTTGAGCCAAAGGTTACTTGATTTGGCCGAAAATGATTCAGATTGTTTGGATTTCGTGATGAATGATTTGAGGTCCTGAAACTAAAGATGTTATTCATAAATGATGGATTCAGATTTGTCATTGTCTTGAAAATTTCGATACAAATTGTCCTTTGACGAGCAACTTGCGTTGTGCATTTTTTTTATTGAGAATTAGATCACTCTTGGAACGTTTATGATCATTATACAGAAATCTCAACGCACGCTCCTGTTTTTTTTTTCAATTTTCTGCACTGATTTTGAAGATGAAGACTGATTTTGAAGCCTTTGAAGCCCGCCAAACGTGTTAACTCTTTACTGACCCGGCATATACCTTCTCACGTGTACACCGGGACAGTTACCCATACTGGTAATATTGTTTGCTTCGTTTGTTTTGATTTGCTACCTGAGAGAAGAGACTCCTTTGTATACGATCACTAATCTCTTTGAATTGGTCTGTCTGTCAAACTTGATCCTATTGTGCCATTATCATGAAAGGCTGCCCTTGTTCCCTTGGCATTTACGTCGAATATGGATACTGTTTTGAAGCAATGAGAAGTAATTTTTATGCCAGTTTTGTAATTAGTTTGAGATTGATGTAATCTTTCGGTAAGACAAATTTAAGCGGGAACTGTAAAATCACTGACCTAATCAAGCGTATCTTTAAATGCACTCTGTCATGAGCCTATTCCGGAATAATCGAACTCAAGACTTGTTATGCGTTCATTACAAATGTACTCGAGGAGGAATGGGAAAATGGGATTGAGTACCCCCTTGTACGACTCTCCTTGGGAAACAATACTTACTTTGCAAGGAACAAGAAGAGTTTTAGCTGGCGTTGTTGTCTCAGTTTCGCGAGCTGTTTATTCTCAGCAGAACCACACCGCCTTGGGGAGACTGACAAAAGTTTAGCTTCAAGTTTCGTTAACTCTTCGGTTATTTCTGAATATGCTCGTTGCTGTGAGGAATTCGTAGCTGTCAGTTGAATTTTTTATTTCCAAAAGGCTTTTTAGATAAAGCGATTGAAAATAGTCTTTTGAATATTCGAGAATTCCAACTTCTCTTGAATGAAACTATTTTAGGCTAGTTAAAAATTGATTTACAATAGAAAAATACATTCAGAATGATATGTTATCCTATCCTTTCCTATTACTATCTTATCCTCCAAAGCAGTGAAAATGAGTCACAAACTGAAACATGGGAATCTAATGCTTTTCCGAATATTTGCCCCTTGCTAACACACGTCTCCCAGTGACCCCCGGCTGAAAATTATTTGCACAAACCAATCAGATTGCGAATTTTAGATGATTCTCGACTGCAAGAGAAAAAGACAATAGAAACCGTGAAGATTTTGCTTAGATTTTACCTACTCTTATAAAACGCAACGAGAATAGTAGAATTCTTGAATGTTTTTGAAGGAATCTACTCTCCATATGTTCTGATATAGTCTACCTGTCTCTGTATGACAGAGGCTTACCTGTCTCTGTATGACAGAGGCTAAAAGAGGAGCACTGTGAACCTTTTGTGAAAAGTTTAAACAAGTATTGTGGTGCTAACCCATTTAAGAATTTGAACGAATACAATTAATTGAGAATCAACTCGGACCTTCTATAAACTGGTCTGCTTACGACATCAAAACTACATTTTTTTACAATTCTAGCAGCACGGTTCTGAAGATTTTGTGGCTGATTCATTTCAGTTTAACCGGTGTAGTCTCGGGCTGAGCAACAGTACCAAAAGTGGGCTCCACGATACCTTTCATTGTGTTTTGAAAATAACTTTCATAGCATAGCTTCCCACTTACATCATGGCTCCTGCTTACAATTTTACTGCATCATTATTGCTATTTATACACAATTCCTCTTCAACGAAAGATCTTATACAATTTGTTCTTTTTGAATGAATGAAGTAAAATCTATGATAGAAAATGGGCTGTTCTTCCCGAGTGTCGTGTGTTTCAATGTGTTTGTTAGCGTGTTCACTCGTCAAGTGCTCTTTTAGTTCCACCAGAGTCTCAGACCAGTTCAGTTCAGTTTAATTTCATTTCAAAATTCCACTACATACATTCTTGATATAAATAATTAACTAAGTTACAATAATGAATTACGCACGATGACAAAAGCAAATAACAAGTAGATGACAGAAACAATTAGGGTATGTTTACAGAGGAATTTCTTAAAGGAGGAGCTCTCTCAGTAGATAAACTAATCGAGGAGAGAGCACCCCATATTTTAAAAGCCTATAGTAAATCAATTGGTAGCAAATTATTAGAAATTGATTGTTTTGAGAAAAATTATCTTATCGAAAGAACTAGGGTTTGTATTTACTAGAGAACAGATGAATTTCTAATTGGCGACGGAAAATCATTGCTGAAGGAGCTTGCTTGATGTTGAAGGGAACGTGATGCCAGGATTTTAGCACCCGCGTATCTAACAGATCGTAAGCCATATTGTAATGTATTATCTTGTGTCATGAAAAGATCCCCCTCAACCCTATTTTAACCATGGGGCATTTTTGCCCCCCTCTCAGAAAATAAATCAGAAGTCAGAAATAGAAATTTCAGTACTTATTGTTTGACTACGTGACAACCACATGCCCATATTTGGAGTGGTCGCAAAAATAAATATTTAAAATGGCTCTAATTTGTTTCTCTGTCGCTGAATCTCAACAATATGTATACCATTCGATGTGCCTGGGTGAGTACTTTCATTTGATATATTATTTATTTATATTTGCTGACATAAGCAAATTATTAAATTAATGACGTAATCAATCACTATGATCTCATGTTTCTAATTAATTAGTAATGTTTGCACGCAAAACTCATGGAATGACATGAAATATTGATGAAGGTACTTGATTTCACCAAATATATGCGAAATTAATGGTTTCTAATCATCATTATTGAGCAAGCAACTTTGCATTGAATAAAGTTGTCATCGATTGATTAGTTGTTTAATTAGAAACCAATAATATCTATATGAAACTATTGCAAATAGACCTTTTAGCTATTCAGGAAAGAATCAGAATCGAACAAACTTTTGCTACACTTTGTAGAATTTTCGAATGTGCACAATAGTGATAGAAGCTCTAACGCCACTCGATCGAACGTAACGTATAAAAATGTATAAAAATAACGTTCGATCCAGGCTCCTTTTAGAATAGCTAAAAGGTCTATTAACGTTATCAAGCAAGTATTTGAATGTAGTTTTTTTTGCCGATTTTATCCAGTTATTTTGTAAAAATAGGCCCTTTTTGCAAATAACTCGATTTTGTCCAAATTTGCATTGTTTTTTGGTTGGTTGGCAACTAATTACGTTATTATAGATTGATTGATGCATTTTTGGATTCTCATTTCTTCAATTATGACACAGTAAAGTACAGGTTTCATTGTCATAGCTGTTATACTTGCGGAGAAAATTAAAGGGGGCGAATAACGCCGCCCCCCCCCCCCACCCGCTACAAAATCTTTTTTTTTTACCCGGTTAAAAAAGGGTCAAGAGCCTGCCTTGTATCATCTTGATGAACATCTGATAATATTTCCAAAAAATTGTGAGATATCCTATTTACAGATGCATAGACAATATCAGCAGCTTTATATCGAGTAAATATGCGCTCGTAAAGTATCATTTCGGTGTCACTAAACTATGGAATCAGCCAAAATGATCCAGAACGAGCCAAAATGATCCAAAACGAACCAAAATGACCCAAAAAGACCCAGAACAACCCAAAAACGAGCTAGAATGACCCGGAACGACCCAAACACGAGCTAAAATGATCCTGAACAACCCAAAACACGCTAAAAATGACCCAAACAGAGCCAGAATGACCCCCAATGAACCAATAAATCGTGAGCAGAGGCCTGAGTTTAGGCCATTTAATGCAACACTGTTCGTTGGCAGTCTCATATTGATGCATCAATAACTGTAAAAAGCAAGCTAAAAAGGCCAATGCCAATTTCAGACCAATTTTTGACATTTTTCTTCTCCAGCATTTGTTTATTCTGAACCTGCCTCTGTCAGATCCATCTGCCTCGAAGAATTGAATGCTGACTGAACAGTTAATGATCTACCATGTTTAGCAATCAAAATTACAAATTTTCACCCCTCCCATTGTTTTACTCCTGCAGACTCTAAGACCTCTAATAATTTCATAATAATAATTTCATAATTCTAATCATCTGGTAGCATTTTTTTACATGACAATATGCAATATGCAACAATATGCAACTGCTCTGCCTATTTTTAGACGTATTTACGCTAGATCTACAATATATATGATATGGTTCTATTTCAAAATTCTGCGTCATCGTGTAGTGAGGTCACAGAGAAGTTTACGAAAATATTTTGGTAATCTCATAAAAAAGCGAGTTATCCCAACACAAGATGAGAGTCTTTAAATGTGGCCCTAAAATGTGCTAAAAGTCGAGCTGTTTTTCGTGGGATCAGATCTAATGATGATAATTGGGGTCTTTTTGGGTCATTCTGGGTTATTTTTGCTCGTTCTTTTGGTTTTTCTGGGTCATTTTGTCCCATTTTGGGTCATTTTGGTTCATTTTGGTTCGTTTTATTCATTTTGGGTGATTCCATAGTTTAGCAATACCGGTATCCATTTGCATCTATTGATTAAAAGCAAGATAAAGCTACTGACTGTTACAAGCAACTTCACAAAACCATGCTTTGGGTGTCTTTCGAAACTTTCATGAGCATTCATGAAATATCAATTTCTTTAAGATTCCACAATGAGCATTGATAAGTATTGAAAGTAAAGTTTTTGCAAAAGCCTTCAACTCCTTCTGCATGAACTAATCAGTTGACCAACGCTTTTCCCCTTCGATGTCGAAAAGTAAACAGAAATATAAAATTCAATTACAGGAAATCTAGCCTAGCTTTTTCAATCAGACTTTGCAAAGTTGTAGATCAACTACAGTAGCGTCGCCTATTATGGCCGGTCACCAATTATGGCCGGCTAGCAAGAGAATTTAAATTTCAGGAGACTGACGACTAGCAATAAAATTGCAATTGCGCGGAAAATCTTCGCTGACATCTGTTTTATCGTGATTTGACCTTCAATGAAGATTCAGTTCATTTGCATTGAAACCCGACGAGATGGTTTGTGCATATCTCTAATCGATTCTTTCAAGTATTGCAAATTTCATGATTCTATTTACATTCCTTCCTTCTTTTTCGTTCGCTCGGAACCTTGCGGTTTGAAATATTTCAAATATGCTTTGATTTTTCAGAAGTCCTGTCTCTTGAGAGGAAGTCTACAATGAAACCAAAGCAAAGTGACTTCTGATTCAGATTTAAGGTTATGAAGTCTGAATGCTGCTAATTGCTATTTTCGTCGCCCATTATGCCCATCAGTTTACCAGAGAAGTTTCCAATCGCTTCAAAATATTAAAATGCAACATTTATTAAGAAAAACACCAATTTGGGTTAAAATCTTACTTACTGACTTGGAAAATCATTGAAACGCAAAAAAATGCAGCATTATATCAATTCTATTTTCATTTTAGAAACAGACCAATATTCTCACCGGATGGATGTAAATCTCTGTAATTGAAAAGGAGCTAAAATTCACGGGTCCTTGAATTCCCTTTAGGGACATTTCTATCCAATCTATTTTCCCCAAGGGAATTTATGGCATATAAAAACAATAAGCGCGACCTGGCCATTCTTCTTCAGCAACTCGCTCAACTTGCAAGAGCTGATGATTCCATACCGCCGCTGCCAAAGTTAATTCAGTGTAAATTCTCTCAGTCATGGCCCAAATTCGAGAAGCTCAGGTTCCAGTAGCAGTACCAGAAGCAGTCATAAATGATGCTTTAGCAGTTCAGAACGAAGCAGTTCCTCCTCAACAGAACGTGCCCCAGCAGAACGTAGCTCAGCCAGTAGTCGCCGAAGCTCCAGCGTTGCACGTGAGTGATAATTTCTTTCTCAAAAAACTTAATTTCAAGTGTTAATTTGCTTCGCATGCCATCGAGATATCTTGTATTAACGTTTTACCAGCCAAGACTAACCCTTCTCTTAGGGAAAACAAGTTTTTTCCTTGGCAAAATGTGAGTTACGAACTTGCACGTGCAGTTTAACAGAGTTGTTTGGATACGCTACAGACCCTACAAACCTTTTAGAATTTTTATATCTGCTGGTATTGTAGGACACTTGTCACCGTTTGGAATATCGTAACCAATGTGGCACTGTAAAAGACCTGTTAAATCTCATTTTTGTGGCTTTGCAGAAGACCTACCCATTTAATTTTTAAATATCACAACCAATGTGGCTCTGCAAAAGACCCGTTAGATTTCGATATTTTGTGGCATTGCAGGAGACCTACCCATTATATCTTTGAAATATGATGACCAATGTGGCGCTGCAAAAGACCTGTTTTTCGATATTTTGTGGCATTGCAGGAGACCTACCCATTACATCTTTGTAATATAATAACCAATGTGGCTCTGCAAAAGACCCGTTAGATTTCGATATTTTGTGGCTTTGCAGGAGACCTACCACCCATTACATCTTTGAAATATGATAACCAATGTGGCTCTGCAAAAGACCCGTTAGATTTCGATATTTTGTGGCTTTGCAGGAGACCTACCACCCATTACATCTTTGAATTATAATAACCAATGTGGCTCTGCAAAAAAAACCCGTTTTTCGATATTTTGTGGCATTGCAGGAGACCTACCCATTACATCTTTGAAATATAATAACCAATGTGGCTCTGCAAAAGACCCATTTTTCGATATTTTGTGGCTTTGCAGGAGACCTACCCATTACATCTTTGAAATATGATAACCAATGTGGCTCTGCAAAAGACCCGTTAGATTTCGATATTTTGTGGCTTTGCAGGAGACCTACCCATTACATCTTTGAAATATGATAACCAATGTGGCTCTGCAAAAGACCCGTTTTTCGATATTTTGTGGCATTGCAGGAGACCTACCCATTACATCTTTGAAATATAATAACCAATGTGGCTCTGCAAAAGACCCGTTTTTCGATATTTTGTGGCTTTGCCGGAGACCTACCCATTACATCTTTGAAATATGATAACCAATGTGGCTCTGCAAAAGACCCGTTTTTCGATATTTTGTGGCATTGCAGGAGACCTACCACCCATTACATCTTTGAAATATAATAACCAATGTGGCTCTGCAAAAGACCCGTTTTTCGATATTTTGTGGCATTGCAGGAGACCTACCCATTACATCTTTGAAATATAATAACCAATGTGGCTCTGCTAAAGACCCGTTAGATTTCGATATTTTGTGGCTTTGTAGGAGACCTACCACCCATTACATCTTTGAAATATGATAACAAATGTGGCTCTGCAAAAGACCCCTTAGATTTCGATATTTTGTGGCTTGGCAGGAGACCTACCACCTATTACATCTTTGAAATATAATAACCAATGTGGCTCTGCAAAAGACCCGTTTTTCGATATTTTGTGGCATTGCAGGAGACCTACCCATTACATCTTTGAAATATGATAACCAATGTGGCTCTGCAAAATACCCGTTAGATTTCGATATTTTGTGGCTTTGCAGGAGACCTACCACCCATTACATTTTTGAAATATAATAACCAATGTGGCTCTGCAAAAGACCCGTTTTTCGATATTTTGTGGCATTGCAGGAGACCTACCCATTACATCTTTGTAATATAATAACCAATGTGGCTCTGCAAAAGACCCGTTAGATTTCGATATTTTGTGGCTTTGCAGGAGACCTACCACCCATTACATTTTTGAAAGATAATAACCAATGTGGCTCTGCAAAAGACCCGTTAGATTTCGATATTTTGTGGCATTGCAGGAGACCTACCCATTACATCTTTGAAATATGATAACCAATGTGGCTCTGCAAAAGACCCGTTAGATTTCGATATTTTGTGGCTTTGCAGGAGACCTACCACCCATTACATCTTTGAATTATAATAACCAATGTGGCTCTGCAAAAGACCCGTTAGATTTCGATATTTTGTGGCTTTGCCGGAGACCTACCCATTACATCTTTGAAATATGATAACCAATGTGGCTCTGCAAAAGACCCGTTAGATTTCGATATTTTGTGGCATTGCAGGAGACCTACCACCCATTACATCTTTGAATTATAATAACCAATGTGGCTCTGCAAAAGACCCGTTAGATTTCGATATTTTGTGGCTTTGCAGGAGACCTACCACCCATACATCTTTGAATTATAATATCCAATGTGGCTCTGCAAAAGACCCGTTTTTCGATATTTTGTGGCATTGCAGGAGACCTACTGTAAAATCCTGTAAAAGCTCTGTTTAACCCCCCCCCCATATCTTTAACTCCCTCTCTAATAAGCCCCTCCCCTCTGAGCTAAAGAAACATTTTTAAATAAGCCACCCCTTCTCTGTAGCCCCTCCCCTTTTGCGTATCAATTTCCCATAGTTTACAAAAGATTTCCCAATTATGTAGCTAAAACAAGTTTGCATGTTAATTTTTTATATGGTTTAGGATAGAATTGTGTCGAATTTATGTATTTTATTTTATTTTCTTTTTATTATTGGAAACCGAAATATAGGAGGTGTAGGAACTAAAGCTATCACACGTATACTTGTCTTTTGATTGTGTGAATTGACCCCCTCTCTAATAAGCCCCCCTCTCTAATAAGCCCTCTTTTTAAAAAAGCCCCTTCCCTCTGAACCAAAAAATTTTTAAATAAGCCCCCCCCCCTCTCTATTAAGTCTCCCACGTGTACCAATAAATGCCAGCGGTTACCGCAGATTTCCCAATTATGTAGCTAAACAAGTTTGCATCTTAATTTTTGATATGGTTTAGGATAGAGCCTAACAAATTCATATATTTTATTTTGTTTTTATTTTATTTTAAGCCGTGTAATAGGAGGTGTAGGAACTGAAAGCTATCATATGTATCCTTGTCATTTGATTGTGTAAATATGACCCCCTTTCTAAGAAGCCCCCTCTCTTTTAAGCCCCCCCCCCTCCCTCAGGGGTGTCCGTAATTAAAGCCCACGGAGACTTAATAGAACTTTCGTGTTTTTTAAAAAATCTTAAATATTATAACATAGTGACTAGGATTATAAGGTGGCTCTACACAATACCCATTTAATTGTTTTGATATTTTATGGCATTGCAAGAGACCTATAGATTTTGAATTATCGTTTATTAATGTGACTTTGCAAGAAACCATTTTAACTTGTGCCATGCTCTCTAAAAATTGCAAAGTCGCTATTGTTTTCCTCAATTGCAATTTTATTCCATATGCCCTCCATCCCCATATTTATGTTCCCTATTCCTTTTGCTAGGTTCCATCATTTTGTATGACTTTATTAACCCCAAGCGATTGTTTATATTTTCTAACTAACAGCACAGCAGTGCTTCCTATTGGAAAATATCATAGTTTGTTTATTGAAAATATTTTAAAGTTACAGAGCTGTTTATCCTTTTTTCTTCAGCCTCAAAATGATATCGCTGAAATGTTAAAAAGGGTGGAAGCTCTTGAAAAGAAACAGCAACCTACAGCAGATGATTTAAAGAGGGAAGTTATCCAGTATGCCCTGCGGCAGGCAACTGATTTCGACAAATATCAAGCCCTAGAAAAGGCTGAACATCTAAAGTTCTTTGCCCGCGAGTCCAAGGACAAAAAAGCCGATTATTATTCGACGGTGCACTCTACTCTTTTAGAAAGGATTGACCGCCCCGCGGATCAATTTAGGAGCTATGTTCTCGCCTTGCTCGGGGACAGGGAATATGAAAAGATTATAGAAGCCATTGGCAAAGTCGACAAAAGTTTTCCGCCCCGCAGCAGATTTTCAAGCCACAATCCTGTCGCAGCCTATTCAATACCTCATTCTACACCTTCTGCCTTTCCACCACATCTGATGAGCCAGACTTCCCTACTACGTACCGATTCCCAAGCGAAAGGAGACGTTACTGTTCCTTCTGCCGTTCAACGACACACTCGTATTCCAGATGTTATAGACGACAGAATTTCTCAGGCTTTGGTCCTGCTCCTCGAATGAGATTCAATAACCAAATAACCAACGCAATGAACAAAACTTTCCACCACAGTAGTATTTTAGAACTGTTATTTTATTGTGGATTCGTTGTCGTTCCATTTGTTGATAGAAACTTAAGGTTTCGTTTTATTCAACTATCTATTAATCACTAAAATGTTTAACGATTGTTTTGGATGCTTCAACTCTCGCATTTATTTGTTTGCTTCATATTCTGTTCTACCTCCGCGGGGCATGGAATGTAATGTCTGGTTCGTTAAGGAAGCAACCGAGTCAAAAGACGGTTTTAAAGACAGTTTGTTATAAAAAATAGAAAACAAAACTATTTTTATAATGAACACCTTTAAAATGTCACGATTGCTGCAAGTTTCCTCCTTCACAGTCACTCGGGGGTCTAACTAAAGGCTCTAAGCTGCTTGTTCTGGGTGACTGGGTTGGTGGTCTCTAATTTCCTTCTAAATCAAACATTACAATTTACGGTCAATTTCATTTCGCCTCATCTAGTCCACAAGTCCACAAACAATGTTCAAGGCGAAGCTGGAAGATATTCTACATTCAAAACGGAAAAGAAAGATAGCTTGGTGTGATCTAGAAGGAAAGGCCTCCAACCCAGCCACCCAGCAACCTTTAACTTCAATTAAAAGGATGCAGACACGAGCAATAAAATTTTCTGCAAAAGATATCATTTTTCGAGATCCAAAACAATTCGTGGCAGGTCAACTCCATGAGAACTATGAGGTTTGGGATTTTATTACACAAGAGTACTATAAACGAGACGAAATCCTAAAATACATCTCACAGGGCGTTTCTGTTTACGATTTCATTAGTCCTTTCAAAGGGCCTTTCAAAGGGAAATGTTACATTTCAAGGCTTCCTCCAGTCTCTTTGTTTCCCAATAGCAAGTCATGTGAGACTTTCGACGATTTCGTTTCTAACTCTATTCTGGAAAGAGTAGCAAATGGTTCCTTGTCGGTGTGGGGGAAAGAAGGCTGTTGCACTCCTCCGCATCTTGTTATGCCAATAACCGTAGAACCAACTAAGCCCCGCATGTGTCACGATGAACGTTTCCTTAACTTATGGATGAAGTGCCCTGCTGTTAAATTGGACCCAATAACTGATTTACCGCGATATGTCGAACAAAGCCATTATCAAATAAAGCTCGACGACAAGTCAGGTTATGATCATGTAAAACTTACAGAAGATAGCAGGACATTCTTTGGTATTGCTTGGAAAGGATATTTTTTCGTCTACAACACGCTCCCATTTGGATGGAGCCCTAGTGCATACATTTATCAGACTATAGGGCTCGCAGCGTCTCATTTCATTCGTTCAAACGGGGTCCCCCTCAGTCAGTATATTGATGATAGGCACATAGGACAGATTCGATTTAAGCAACCCATTCAATCAGCCTGGTCAAACATGGAACTCGCCGAGGCAGCTGTCTTTATAGCCTCCCTTGTCCTTGTACACTGCGGTTACTTCATAGGGATTCAGAAATCAGTTTTATGCCCTACCCAAAAAATCTTATTTCTGGGCCTCATCTCAGATTCAGTCGCCCAGACTTTTACTTTACCACAGGAAAAGAAAGAGAAGTTTGCTCAACTAAGAGAATCAATTATTACTTCTCAGTCTGTTTCAACTAAAACACAACAAAGGTTCGCGGGAAAAGTAATTTCATTCTCCCTCGCCGTTCCCGCGGCAAGGCTCTACATTCGTGAAGTAAATGCAGGCATAAGCAGAGGGATTAGATCATCAAAACAGATTCCCATGTCAGACAGCCTCAAAAGCGAGCTCCAATACTGGAGGTTCCTAGACACCTGGCAAGATTCTCTCCCATGGAAAACAGAGAGACACATTTCGATTTCACTCTCTTCCGATGCATCAAACACTGGATGGGGTGGTATCATTTCTCTACCAAATGGGGATAAGATTACAAGGGATTATTGGTCCGAAGAAGAAAGGGCTACTCCCATTGCTATCAGAGAAGCAAAAGCTCTCGTAAACACCTTGATTGCATTCTCGAAATACTTATGCAATGCTCGTGTGGATGCTTACATCGACAGTCAAAACCTCTTGCATTTTTTGGAACAACCAAGGAGGAAAGAATATTGCACTAACTGACGAAATTAAGAGTCTTTTCAATTTGACACTAAAACTCAACATTCTCTTGAATCTCTACTATACCCCTTCAGCTTCACTGCCTGCCGATGCTCCGTCACGATTCACATCTGACCTGGACTGCTGTCTCTCTGATGACTCGTGGAGAATAGTTGATCGTGCGTACGGTCCGCATACAGTAGACCTCATGGCAATCCCTTCAAATGTACGAAAAAACATACAAGGAGAAACTTTAAAATTCTACTCCCCAAACCAATGCAACGGCTCCAGTGGAGTAAATGTTTTTGCTCAGAATCTCAACCCAACGGAAACCTTCTACGTGTTTCCCCCTTTTGTGCTGATTGGCTCACTGCTTCGATTCCTACATAAATCAGGATGCACTGTAACCATAGTTGTTCCTGATGTATCCCCAAGAAAGTACTGGTGGCCTTTGCTGTCGTCGATTTCTGCAGATAAAATTTTAATTGCCAGGAAAAATCAACCAGGTATTCTCCTTTTCCCACCCAACAAAAAGCGATGTTGGCTGACAAAACCTCTCCCATGGGATCTTTATGCCTTTAAGATAATGTTTCATTGATGCCCTAGGTAACTGCCCAAATTCCAAGAATCTGGAAGCCTGCAAGCCGATGCAAATCCTGTGAATATGCAAACGATTATGATTACCACTTCTGCCAAAAGTGTGGCGTACAAAGGGCCACTTCTGCTCCATTCTTCCCTCCAGCAACGGTTGACATCGACACAACTCAACTCCAAAAGCGTCGTAACTCCCTGCTTCAGTACAAAGAATCAAAGCCTTATTAAAAACAAAAATGTAGTCTCCAAACGCAATTAGAGTCTTTTCTATTATTTTCTATGGTCCTTACCAGAAAGAAAAGTGATTGCCACAGCTTCACCTAGAAATATCGTTGACTTCTTAATCTAGAGGGATAAGTTTGGTAAGACTATCCTTCACTCAAATGGCTGTGAATCAAAAGGCAACAAAGAAACATGCAAATGTAGTAAAGGCCTAGCAGCTGGAACCATTAACAACAATATTGGGAAGCTTATAAACATCTTTAAAGATAACGGCCGAGGAAGATCTTGGAACGATGATTTACATTTGGGAAATCCGGCATCTCATTTTTCTGTAAAGGAATATCATACCTTGATACTGGAAGGACAGACCATTGCAAGAGTTTTTCCTGTTCAAGTCACGCCATTGTTCATGGACAAGCTGGTTGACGTGTGTAATCACTTGAAACAGTGCATGACAAAATCTGGAGACAAGCCTTCAATTCTCTACACTTTGGCGAGAGACTTAGCTTTCGTTAGTATTGATTTTTTCTCGGGTGACAGGGGCTCCGATCTTGGCAGGGTAAAAGCTATTGACGTTCTTGTTAGTCCAGAAAACAACGGATATGTCTTCAACCAAGTTTTTGGAAAAACGCTTAGAGGAAATGGCAGCAACGTGTTTGCAATAAAAAAAAGTCCCAGGATGCTCCGCTTGCCCTGTTAAAAATCTAGAAATCTATTTATCTTTGTCATCCCGTATGTCCATCGACCTTTAAACAGGATATTTGTTTCGCACAACCGATCGTCATGGTCACATCACAGAAAATGCCTTCGCCGGCTCTGCAGTAGCGAACAGGCTCAAGAGACACATGAGAACGTTGTCAATCTTAGATGGGGAAACCATGCATAGCCTCCGTAGTGGCTGTTCTGTCACTTTAGCACTTCTTGGTGTCCCATATTCAGAGATTGCCCGCCACGTAGGTTGGAAAAGTGTGAATATGGCCTCATACTACACTCAATGCGAGAGAGTATTCTCTCCAAACGGTGCTAGCTCTGTTTTGGCAGATTCATCACCCACGAAAGCCTTGCTGCTTGGGAAGAATTTTAGAAAAAGAAACACTTTGGATGGATTTCTACCTATATTAAAGTAAAAACACAAAACGGCTCCTAATCTAATTGAGTGATGGAATATATATATTTTCGTCCAAAATACCATAGTTTCTTTTCATATTTTCTTAGTACTATGATTTCTTCTAGGGATATTCAGATTGTTACCTCCGAAGCACTCTCCATATCTTAGTCATTTGAAAGGAAGAGAGTGAAAACCGGTGAGAATATAGCACTATTCTCACCGGATGTAAATCTCTGTAATTGAAAAGGAGCTAAAATTCACGGGTCCTTGAATTCCCTTTTGGGACATTTCTATCCAATCTATTTTCCCCAAGGGAGTTTATGGCATATAAAAACAATAAGCGCGACCTGGCCATTCTTCTTCAGCAACTCGCGAGATGCAGCAAGAGCTGCCCACCACTCCTCCCGCAGCGACGGTTTACAACTCTCTTCCTTTCAAATAGCGAACCTCCTTCGCACTCTCCATATCTTAGTCATTTGAAAGGAAGAGAGTGAAAACCGGTGAGAATATAGCACAACTCATCCATCCAGGCCAGGCACAAGAGATAAGGCAGGATTTAGAACAACTCGAAGCATGTATTTCAATTCTTATTGATATTTTTGGGTTTAAAGTACCAAATGATAAACAAAGAACTGTAATTAAAGCTGTTTTTCTTATCAAAACTTTTTACCGGAGAGTAGTGTTCATTGTTTCACCTGCGGCCATAATGGGCGACGCTAGAAGAAAACGACGTTTTTACCCCCTTCTTTAAAGTCTTCTAAAATCAGTATAAAGAGTTTACGTAAAAAATCAATGCTCTGTGATCTTTTTCTCCATTAGTTGGTGATATAATCTGGCTATTTGGTTTTTTCATTAATTGCCTTTTTTGGATCTAACTCAGAATTTCGCGACGACATGGGCATAATGGGCGACACCACTCTACCTAGCTAAAGATGGAGCGAAAAAATCGAACATTTTTTCGAGTAGTTTTGGAGATAAATCGACTTTTCTGAAATCAACAAACAAATTTGAACTACGATTTGCGAAGCCAACGTTGACGGAAACAGCGATTTATGCATCTTTCGATTGCCCAGACTATACTGAACGACATCCTTTTTACTACTTTTCGATAGGCCGAATGATATTGGAGAAATTAATTGTTTTCTGAGGACAGTGGTTTTGCGAAACGGCATAGTTTAAAGATGATACGTTTTTCTAGAGTTTTGCGTTTAATTAGAGTCCAAAGGTGCGTAAGAAAGGCCAGTTATTGCAATGTCCGTGATGGAATGGCTGCTCTAGTGTTAAAATGTTGAGATACGGTGGAGTCAGGGTCGTCTTTGTGGGATTCTTGGAGATGAACTTTCTTCTCCACGTTTCGAAGATGGCGAAGATGCTCTCCAAAGCGGGCGTTTAGTTGTCGGGAAGTCTCACCTGGTCTCACACAGGGAGCGCCGAAGGCCTTCGGCGCTCCCTGGTCTCACATGTACACTTACCTCACATAAGTATTGCACCACCTTACCCAAAATGGCACCCAAAAGTGTCTTTTAGCCCAACCAACAAAATTTACATAACAAAAGCATCAGCATTTAAGGGTTTCTCTACCGGGTGTTTTGGTCGGAAAATAATTGTTAATTCGTTTGCTTTTCATTCATAAGTAAAATGAAACGATATTTTGTTGATTTCATTGATAAATTAGCAAAAACCTCCGGACAACACTGCACGAGATTTTGGGAGCGTAGCTGGAGGAGTAGGCCAAAACAAAATGAGAAACGGATAGATATCTGAGGGCAAAGATAACAACATTTTAGCGTTTTCAAATTAGGATTCTACAAACTTTATCGCTATGAAAAAAGTTTTCCGTGAGGAATGCAAGAAGGATAAACACAAAGGGAAAACGGAAAGAAACCATTCCAAGGTAAGTAGAGTGGTGTCGCCCATTATGCCCATGTCGTCGCGAAGTTCTGAGTTAGATCCAAAAAGAGCAATTAATGAAAAAACCAAACAGCCAGACAATATCACCAACTAATGGAGAAAAAGATCACAAAGTATTGATTTTTTACATAAACTCTTTATACTGATTCTAGAAGATTTTAAAGAAGGGGGTAAAAACGTCGTTTTCTTCTAGCGTCGCCCATTATGGCCGCAGGAGAAACAATGAACACTTCTCTCCGGTAAAAAGTTTTGTTAAGAAAAACAGTTTTAATTATTGTTCTTTGTTTATCATTTGATACTTTAAAACCAAAAATATCAATAAGAATGAACCTAAACTTCGAGTTTTGGCAATTGAAATACATGCTTCGAGTTGTTCTAAATCCTACCTTATCTCTTGTGCATGGATGTATGAGTTTTGGCATAGTTTCTAAAATGAAAATAGACTTAATATACTGCTGCGTTTTTTTGGGTTTCGATGATTTTCCAAGTCAGTAAGCAAGATTTTAACCCAAATTGGTGTTTTTTTTAATAAATGTTGCATTCTAATATTTTGAAGCGATTGGAATCTTCTCTGGTAAACTGATGGGCATAATGGGCGACGAAAATAGCAATTAGCAGCATGCAGACTTCATAACCGTAAATCTGAATCAGAAGTCACTTTGCTTTGGTTTCATTGTAGATTTTCTCTCCAGAGACAGGACTTCTGAAAAATCGAAGCATATTTGAAAAATTTCAAACCGCAAGGTGCCGAGCGAACGAAAAAGAAGGAAGGAATGTAAATAGAATCATGAAATTTGCAATACTTGAAAGAATCAATTAGAGATATGCACAAACCATCTCGTCGGGTTTCAATGCAAATGAACTGAAACTTCAGTGAAGGTCAAATCATGATAAAACAGATGTCAGCGAAGATTTTCCGCGCAATTGCAATTTTATTACTAGTCGTCAGTCCCCTGAAATTTAGTTTCTCTTGCTAGCCGGCCATAATGGGCGACCGGCCATAATGGGCGACGCTACTCTATATCCTTGATATCACTTTTATCACATTAATATTAATTTTGTTTCCTGGACGACTTTAGGCAGGTGGTTGACACCAGGGGTGGATCCAGCCCGAAGTTGAAGGGGGGGGGCAACATCGAAAGAGGACGCCAAAAATATAAGGAAATTAAGCGCGCCGAAGGCGCGCGAAAATTTTTGGACACTTTTCAAAGAAAATTCTTTGATTTACTACTAAATAACGCCTTGATTTATATGTTTCCCCAATCTTTAAATCAAAACAGTTAAGAAATT
This sequence comes from Aurelia coerulea, assembly GCA_039566865.1. Classification (NCBI taxonomy): domain Eukaryota; kingdom Metazoa; phylum Cnidaria; class Scyphozoa; order Semaeostomeae; family Ulmaridae; genus Aurelia; species Aurelia coerulea. The sequence goes on along the minus strand of CM076952.1, from coordinate 9,541,907 downwards.
GTGCGTTAGAGTCAGAACGAGGGGCTCTTTTCTCGGCAAAAAAGGGGCGCCAAGCTGAGTTTTCATCGTGAAGGGGGGGGGGCAGTTGCCCCCACTTGCCCCCCCCCTAAATCCGCCACTGGTTGACACTTAAATATATGGATTTTGATGTGCTTAACGAAGTCGCTACGGTTTAATTTAGTTTGAAGATAATTTTGAAATTTAACAAGTGACTGGAGCATGTTTTTTTAACGGGACTCCTTCTTAGAGAAATTCAAGTTCAGCTACATTGAATGACGGCCTTGTTATTTATTTGAAATTTCTTCTTTTATCACATTGAAAGTGGAAAAATTTTATCATGAGGATAAAGTTTGCAGAATCCTAATTTGAAAACACTAAATTTTGTTTTCTTTGCCCTCAGATATCTATCCGTTTCTCATTTTGTTTTGGCATACTCCTCCAGCTATACTGCCAACATCTTGTGCAGCGTTGTCCGGAGGTTTTTGCTAATTTATCAAAGAAACCAACAAAATAACGTTTCATTTTATTTATTAATGAAAACCAAACGAATTAACAATTCTTTTCCCACCAAAACACCCAGTAGAGAAACCCTTCAATGCTGATGCTTTTGTTATGCAAATTTTGTTGGTTGGGCTGAAAGACACTTTTGGGCGCCATTTTGTATTAGGTGGTGCAATACTTATGTGAGGTAAGTGTATCGCTATCGCATTGTTTGTATCCATAGAATGTTTGTATCCCTGTGACTCTAAGCGTAGTAACCAGGGCAACGAGTGATGGCTGCAGCAATAAGATCCAAACCACATTGTGAACTTGTTGTCTTTACATGCTGAATCGAGTTGGTTTTATTCGTCGAATGATCTAAATCAGCTTATTAATTATGGAATGATGTTGCTGTGGACAATAAACCTAACATGCAAACAAAACATCTATGTAGACCCATTTCAGCCACTCGTGTGTGCGTCGAAGGCAGGTAGGCCCTCTCTCTGGTAGTTCTGGTATTTTTGGCTTCCTGTCTAACTCAATTATTAATTAGCCTTCTTCAAAGCTAGCCGTCCGGAAAGAGTGACGTAGATTGAATTAGAGACGAGAAGCAATGGATGGAAAAGGTGCAAGCTTGTTCCCAGTTGCCAAAGGTGTCCAAATACCGTTTGTTGGCAGAGAAGTCTTGGTTAGGCCTAACCCACATTTCCGCAGTAGAAAAGAGAAACAGAATGAATTTTGTAAAGTGAACGAAGAATCCACAAACCTAATTACTAAAATGCACCAGATAACGGAAAAGCAGAAAGATTTGTACAAAGACAAATCGGCAGGGAAAGTCAGCAAACAATATTTACACACAATTAGCAATGGACTCACATTTTCTGCTGATGTTGTTGATGAGAGGATGAAAAGTTCAAAACCTTATCCATCAGGTACAGAGAAAGACATATTCAAAGACTTAAACAGACACCGTAACAAACCAATTAAGCTTCAGGGTAGGCATGATGCAAGGTGCCCTGTTGTTAGGCATTATCCTTGTTTTTTAAGTGGGACAAATGCTGAATTCCTAACTCACCAATTTGACATAAAACAAAAGCCTCTACCAAACATTGTTCGGAAAAATAGCGCAGAACATTTTGGAGCACAATTAGAGTCACAGTCAAAGAGTATCAAAAGCTATGTGCAAAAGAACCCCAAGTTAACATGGGATGAGCGCCTGATGACACTTTTGAGCAAAGAAACTGCTGAATTGGTTATAAAAGAATACACCTCTGGCCAGCAGCAATTAAAACTTCATTCCTTGATCAAAACTAGGGGACGAGAAAGGAACGAATCAGAAGATTCAAAAGGGATCCAATCAGATGTTATGACACCAGACAATGAGGTATGTCTGTCCTACTGTCAGCAGTGTTTGCTATTTTTTGCTTCAAATCAGGCCCCAGTTGTACATGATACCAGATTCATCACATACCAGATTGCTTTTCCCATCCCATAGGGTGGTGCAGGTACACAATGCCAAGGCAATTCGGTGTCACTCCACTCCATTTTTGTGGAGTGAAACCGTTCCACTCTGGAGGTGAGGTGAAAATCAATCTGATTCACTCCGCATTGCATCCGTGCGCCAGTCTAATGTTGCCCCACTCCATTTGGATTTAGTCCTCAAAACTTTTTTTTTCACTATTTATTCCCTTATTCTGCAACTCCGGATCAATGTGTTCCGTTCAGATTTCCAGACAAGGGATTTTCTTGAGAAAGTCCCATTTTTAGGAACCTTAAAAAATGCGCTAAAATCATTACAAACTTTACCTCATATTTTCACCTCACATCAATAACTTTAAAATACTTTTGCGTGTGCTATTCTCTTGAGAGGAAACTCATTTAGGTGAACTCCTCCCACCCAAGAGGACAAAGTACATGAACACATGCAAGTTTCATTATTGCTAGAAACTAAAACAAAGGAAATCTTGCTCACCGCTTTCACTCGTTTTTGCTGGTTTTGAAAGGGGTTTTCTGCAAAAATCTCCCATTTCAACGAGAAGGAATGACCAATTGAAGCTAGGTAAATTACTGAGTGTAACTGAGCATATTGGCAATGATACAAGACAGTTTGCAATGTTATTGCTTTGATATTCTGGGAGCAGTTATTTTGTCAAATAGGGATTGTGTCAAATAGGGACTCACCCGGTAGGTCACTCTATTTAAATAACTTGATGTGCTACCGGGTGGACCAAAAGAACTTCAACTGTTTAAATTAATTGCACAGAGAACATCTTAAGTAGTCTCTTCATTACAAACTTTCAAATGGTTGAATCTCTTTTGGTTGACCTGGTATGAGAGATAATATTGCAGCCAGAGAGGCTATATACTTGAGTAAGAGCAGATGTTATTTGATTGGTATTAATTCTAAGTTTGAAGCAAGTCTGACATATATTTTGATACTTTAAAGATACCATCAATTTCTACTCTTTTTGCCATATCAGGTAGATACAAAAAATGCTAAAGCACAAGAAACTACCAAGGAAGACCTTTCAAAGAAGTCAAGAGAAAAAGATGTTTTATATGTAAAACAAATGAAGCAAGGTGCTTTTCCTTTTCACATGGCAAGTACTGGCATCAATGAAGTTGTCTTGGATTCAGATACAAAGACTGTCTTTGGTAAGGTTCTTGAAAAGTCATATCCTATTGAGCCAGACAGTTATTACAACTGGCAAGTGAAAGAGGAGAAGTATGGGAGTATTGTGCCGAAGCCATCAAAAAGAAAGAAGAAACTTGTCAAAGGGGTACAAAAATGGAAAGACTATCCTGAAGTTATTGAGGTAAAATACTGTGGTTATTTCATAGCACACACACCATTCATTTTATAAAAAAAAATTCAAGGTTTTCCAAAGGCCAAGTCATGTCGGCTTTTCTGAAGAATAGACACCTAATCTCAAGTGTGCATTATCAAAAATGAATCAACTAAACATCGTTGTTGCCTGTACCAAAGGTGGGAAGGCTGTCAAATCATGTTGTCTTAAGTCTTTTCTGTTGGAAAACTGTTCTTGCTAATGGTTGTTCATTTTGACGAAATTAATGACATCTTTTCTGCATGCTTCTTTGCTTTCAAATCAATTAATTTACTGAGAATTCTGGTCAGTACGTTAGATAAAGGATCGATAGTGCAGAGGTGGACTGGCCAGTCAGGCTACCAAGTGATCACCCTCTCCCTGGGTAAGGGGTACTAAGCATATTTTGCTGACGGAATGTGCATTCCTTCCCGGGTATCGTTTTGCCTCTTTTCTAATGCCGGGTATCAAAAGAAGGTAATTTTTCTAAAGCTGGTTGTCAAAAATGTTATGTCATTGTTTTTCCAAGAAGTTTTTACTTTTTGGAGTATATACTTTTCACCAATTTTTTAAAGCCGGCTATCATTTGAGAATTTTTGAGTGAAAAATTCTAAAGCCGGATGAAAAATACTATTCCTTGGAGTGTACACCCCCGTACAATTGAGAGTCAGGTACCTCCCCCCCTGGGCCCTCTCAAAATATCCAAAACATTTTTGAATTTTACTATCGCAGTGTAACTAGCCAAGTGGACCCTCTTTAAAACCTATTACACTTTGTCTCTCTTGCTGTCTGTAGCTTTGTCAGTTGTTATTCAAGATAAGGTCATTCGCCTCGCATTACCTTTGACGTCCTGAAAAATCTCGTCACACTCACATGGTGAATATGTTGTTGACTCAACCTGAATGGTGGCCGATAAGGTAAATGGTCCTTTGGAAGGGATCAAGAGGGATCATAGTTAGAAATAACGCTCAACTAGATAAATCCTTCGACGGCTCACGGTCTTCCAGCAAGCAAACATGTAAAACTTCTAAGTGTAAACATTGACAACAAACTTAAATTTGAAATCCTTGTGAAGGAGCTATGTAAGAAAGTCAACCAAAAAGTACGTGCATTTGGAAGGTTAAAACCATATTTAGGATGACAACTGGCTATTTTCTATTTTGTAGCCTGCGCGCAGACCCATTGTCCAAAGGAGGAAAGAGTCTGCGCAACTATGAGCCAAAGCTTGCCGCTCATTCTAGATTTCTGGAATTTAATTTTGCAATATCACAAAAGATCATTAATTATGCAACTACATGAAACACCGGTGGTCAGTCGCACTGAAATCGAAATGGCGCACCACAGAAAAGAAATAGTCGTAAAATGTATAAGATTTTGACGAAACTGTATTTGAGAATATATTCGAGGAACAACATTTATTAATTTCAAAATACATAGCAAACAGTCTCATTCTCAGATCGCGTTTCGCATGATGGTTTATTAGTGTTGTTTTCAAGTCCGCCCTTGCGTCTTTTGTGATAAATATGAAATATCTTTCCCTGAGGAAGACAAGCCTATTCTGTCTGATAATAAGAGACAGTGCAAAGTTTATTTTATAACATGGCCAGTGCAAAATGCAACGGGGTAACTACTTTTTTGAGCTTGTACAGAGCCGGGGGGGGGGTACATGACTTGAGGATCGACGGGGGTCTGCCGCCCGATTTTCAGAAAGCTACCCTCTTCTAATTACCGAAACTTGCTTTTGATACCCACTTTTATGATTAATTTTGGCGGAAAACTGCACATTTTAACCATTTTGTTGCTAATTTCAGCGAAACCCCACCCATGTTTATGGAAAATCTGCCGAAAAAGGATCCTTGTTTAGAGAATTTTGGGCGGCACATACCCGTATGGCTCATTCTGAGGACAAAATTTTTAATCATGCAAGTTGAGAAATGCTTGGAAGGATGTGTATTTAAAAATGACGCCAAAGTTCCTTGTCAGGTCAATTTTGAATTGACGAAGAAACGTAAGGAAAAGAATTGATCTTGTTATGGTCTCTCGCTAATTCATCAGTGGTCTATACAACATCTGTTGTTCATGAATACGGGGCAGATTCCTTTTTTTAAGGGAATGGTAACGGGGCAGTTGGTTGTTTTGCAATAATTTTATACAGGGTGAGCAGATTTTTTTGCAAAGATTTTTCTTCTCCATTGGCCATGTAATATGATAAATTTTGCACTGTCGCTAATCGCACAAAAGAAGAAAACAAGGACCAGGACCTTTGAAAATTGTAGAACACTATTTCAAAGGCAAGATTGCTGAATCCCCCCCCCCCCCGACGAATTCAAAAAAACTTGTCAAAACAAACAAAACATGTTCATTTATCTATCTTCTGTCTTTGAAACAATCGTTTGACTAACAAACAACGCTTTGCAAGAAAAGGCCAAACATTTTCTACAACAGCCATAGAAAATGCTACATTGGGAGGATTGGATTGAGTAATATTTAGTGACGTATTTAGGCCGTCAGAATAAATTACGAGAAGGCCCGGCAAGCATTGGCTCGTAGTTGCGCAGACCCTTTCCTCATTTGGACAATGGGTCTACGCGCAGGCTAGCTATTTTGTAGCAAAGTTGCCAATAATGAAATTAATAGGACACTGTACTGAGAACTTTATACAGTGACTATGAATCCACACTTGAGGAACTTTCTAGAGAGGGGTTAAACAAAGAAAATACATATAAGGAACCTGCAAAATCTCATGGTTGAAATCTACAAATCAATCAACCATCTCAATCCAGGGTGCATGTGGGATTTTTCGTAAAAAATTGATGTTCCCTATAACCTTCGTACTAAGGAACTATCCAAGCTCCCCTCAGTGAGTTCTCAGCGCTACGGAATAAATTTCCTATCCTTTAGAGGGAGTCTACTGTGGAATACCCTTAATGTTGACCTAAAATTGACAAATTCTCTTGCGAAATTCAAAAATGGAATACGTTGCTGGGATGTCAACAACTACACGTGCTGCATTTGCACTTAATTTGGGGTTTCTATCTTGTTTCGTTATATTTTGTGTTGTAAATAGTTGGTATTTGTTAGTTGTTGTTAATTAGAAACCAACTAACTGTAAATAAATTTGATTTGATTTGTATGCCTGCGTACGTTGTGTGCTTGAACTTCTGCCTCAGAAAGAATTGCATGCAAAAGCAAGTGGGAAACAGCCTTAATTAGGCAGGGAACATGCAATCGTTGTATCAATAGCAAAAGAAAGAATGAGATAACATGAATGAAAATTCTGAAGAAGACTCGTGGTCAGTTCTTGAGCCATATATAAGTATGTACCGGGTGAGCCAGAAAAAGTTCCCACTTTCGAAAATTCATAGCGTCACAAGTACATCATGGATTTGAATGATTCAAATTCTAGTTAAAAGCCAAAAGATCAAAGTATTTTCGTGATTTTTCTCGTCTTCTTACGAGCACTGCAAATATAGGTAATGTCAACTTTACAAAAATTTCCTGCTTTTAAAATAACTGAAAAAGAGCCTGAAATACTTGATCAAATCGTTAGGACTCTCCTCATACAGAACGATACACACGGGCGTTTCACCTCTCTCGAGAGTAATAAGACATAGATTTTCAAACAGATACTAAAGATTTTAAATTGCATGACAATAAATGTTTAGACGATATCTCTCACCCATGAGAAATTGCTTTTTCTCTGTTGTTCTGAGCGAGGAGTCCTTTATGATTTGATCGTGTATTTTAGGCCTTTTTCAGTCATTTTGCAACCACAAAGTTTTTCTATATTTGAATTTACCAATTTTTCCAATGCTTGTAACAAAGTGAGAAAAATCACAAAAATACTTCGATCTTATGGCTGTCAAGCCAGTATTGATTCATTCCAATCCACGCAGTACCCTTGATGCTATGAATTTTCAAAAATGGGAACTTTTTTCTGGCTCACCCGGTATTTGTCCAGCTTAGCATAGCAAGGTGTCAGTTTAGTAGCGTAGCCAGTGCCATTACCATAAGAGGAAATGAGAGTGCTTTTTCCTCCCATAATTTGGTATCTTGCATGCAGTACCTCTACCCAGACCTCTACCAGTGGTGGAAAGTTAGTTAGTGTACAATTGATTTTTTAGGAACGTGGTGTTCATGCAATGAATCTGTCATCAGTCTCTCCTGAACAGTCATCGCACGCTGAGCTTGACCCAAAAGATTCCAAAAAGCAAAAAGAAGACACCAATCTTGTCTCTGTTGGTATGTAATTGATAATCCTTCAAAGAATACAAGAGAACAAGCAGATGAGATTTCAACTGTGCAGAGGGACTGCCCTTTAGTTTAGTTTGCTGTCCTAATAATAACAATAATGGTCATAGCAGCAATGTCCAACAGCCAATAGAATGGTTATCAAAAGGTGATCCATACGACTGAGCTTTTATCCAGCTCTTATCCAAATGATTCAAAATATGACTGCCATTAGATTCCAAAGTTGTTAAATGTAAAAAAGATCCACGTTGGCCTTGATCTGACCTTTAATGGTGCTATGAGATAATGAGATGGATTTTAAGAATATTGGCAACCAGGAAATCCCATTGGCTATTGGATATATAGCCGGTGACCTATATTGTTATTGGGGCAGCAAGGGCAGTAGAAGTCCATCTGCCCAGTAGAAATCCCAGCTGCTTGTTATGTTGCACTTGTGTTTGCTCTAAAAACTTTGTAATTCTGAATTTAGTGAATTTTTATAAGAATGTAGACCACAGTTTAATCGGTACACTGTGAATTGAAAACAAATAATCTTTTTTGTCTGGAACTCTTTGTCCTCTTTATACGAAATCAAACTATCAGATAACGAAAATGTAGCAAACTCTAGTACTGGAAAGTGCCTCTTAAAGTCGTGTTTGCCTAGGAATCTGAAGTAGACTTCCATCTTGATTTTTTGTTGTTATTACCCTGCATTTCTTTTGTAAGGTCGAGACCTATGAAACTGGCTGTGACAACAGGCACATGAGATTCCTCGTTGATGAAGGGCCATTCCGCAAACACCGCGCCGATACATCACTTTAGGAAACCTAGCATACAGCTTAAGAAATGTTTATCCATAGCAATTAGGTGAAGCACTGCCCTCCCCCTCAAAGAACAATGTTGACCAATAAAGAGCAATTTGAGTTGAAATGTCATTGAGGTAGAATTCCATTTTTTTCACGATTGTCATGCCATACTTGGCATTTTGTTGGCATTAATTAGCTTATTAGCTATACATACACTTACCTCACATAAGTATTGCACCACCTAACACAAAATGGCGGCCAAAAGTGTCTTTCAACCCAATCAACAAAATTTGCATAACAAAAGCATCAGCATTTATGGGTTTCCCTACCAGGTATTTTGGCCGGAAAATAATTGTTAATTCCTTGGCTTTTCATTCACAAGTAAAATGAAAAGTATTTTGTTGGTTTCTTTAATAAATTAGTAAAAACCTTCGAACAACATTGAACAAAATTTTGGCAGCATAGCTGGAGGAGAAGGCCAAAACAAAATTAGGAACGGATAGATATCTGGGGGCAAAGATAACAAAATTTTAGTGTTTTCAAATTGGGATTCAACAAAATTCATCACTATGATAAAAGTTTTCCACTCGAATGTGATAAAAGAAGAAAATTCAAATAAATAACAAGGCCATCATTCAATGTAACTGAACTTAGATTTGTCTAAGAAGGAGTCAAGTTAAAAAAAATTCGCTCCAGTCACTTGTTAAATTTCAAATTACCCTGAAACTAAATTCAAGCGTAGCAATTTTGTTAAGTACATCAAAATCCATATATTAAAGTGTCAACCACTTGCCTGAAGTCTTCCAGGAGGCAAAATTAATTTTAATATGATAAAAGTGGTATCAAGGCCATTCTTACCTTGGAATGGTTTCTTCCCGTTTCTCCGTTGTGTTTATCCTTCTTGCATTCCTCGCCGAAAACTTTTGTCATAGCGATAAAGTTTGTAGAATCCTAATTTGAAAACTATAAAATGTTGTTGTCTTTGCCCCCAAATATCTATCCGTTTCTCATTTTGTTTTGGCCTACTCCTCCAGCTATACTGCCAAAATCTCGTGCAGTGTTGTCCGGAGGTTTTTGCTAATTTATCAAAGAAACCAACAAAATAACGTTTCATTTTATTTATGAATGAAAAGCAAACGAATTAACAATCTTTTCCCACCAAAAACACCCGGTAGAGAAACCCTTAAATGCTGATGCCTTTGTTATGTAAATTTTGTTGGTTGGGCAAAAAGACACTTTTGGGCGCCATTTTGGGTAAGGTGGTGCAATACTTATGTGAGGTAAGTGTATTTTTTACTTTTTCGCCAACGTAAAAGAAATTGTTAATAATAATAATAATAATAACACTCTGGAATTTTATGAAAATGTCTGGATGACTAGGCTCGACACGAGAGAACCTCGTGGTCTGAACAATACCATGAATGAATTCGGAAGGACATATTACAAGCTTTTTCCTAAAACCTGATCATAATTTGTATTTACTTTATCTGTTTCGCCACATTAATCGAACTTTACAGTTTAGCGAACTCTTAATTCGATAGTTCATAGAACGCAACATTCTCCAACAGCTACTTAACGTTTTAGTTATTTATAGAACGCTTAATTATGACTGAAGAAGATCTACGAAAGATCGAAAATTTTCATGAAAATATCTTGTTTTCCTTGCGTGTAATAATAATAATAATAATAATAATACTCATTTTTATCGTCACCGAACAAGATTTTTCCCTGGGGGAAATCACAAAAAAGTGAAAATAGCCAAGTTGTTCTGGAACTTTTAGCATTCATTTGAGTGTTCTCTTGCAGTTCAAGAATGGAGGTCAAGATGGTTTTTAGAGAAGAAATGGGAGAGTAGTTCACGCGAAGAGTTATTGAATGGCATGAATGACATCAATGATCACGTGAGACTTTCTGCTGTGTCAGCATGCAGTAAAGCATTACTTAATAAAAAGATAACAGAAACGAATGCAAAAGAGAGAAGTAAGCGAATTTCTTTTCTTAGCCAGTTTCCTTTTCAATTGTGGGATTTTCATATTCTCAAGGTGATACGAAATATTTTTGTTTTCCGAAATTAATGCTCATTGACCATGAACCAATTTTTAATATTAGACAATCTAACTTGATGTCCTTTCTTCTTGATGTTCTTTCTGTATTGAATAAATTTGCTGGAGTGCTCGTGGCCCTTAATCATATTAATCATCGGGTCATCTTGTTTTTCTGGCTTGTAGCTCTCGACTGAATCATGCAGGCAATTTGCTTGAACCTCCGTGTACGATGATCTCTGTTTCCCTTCAGGTCTTCTTTCAAAGCAAGATTTAGACTACAGTTCAGAAGTGCAAGTTTCTTCGAATGTCCTCGAAAAAGTTATTGAATTGTTGTCGGATCGATGTCAACAAGTGCAAGTTGCAGCAGCAATAACATTGTACACTCTCAACAAAGCAACGCAACAGGTATGGTCACTTTCAGCAGCTTTTTTCATTTGGTATTTTTGTTGCGACGCGCTAATCTGGGCGTTTTAGCCTCATCTTTATGTACCAAATCCTACCTTTTTTGTATTGACACGTCTACATATGGACCCTCTTGGCCCGGGCTCAGGAGCCCCTAACATTCTTGAGTTTAGGGAATAAAAAATCAGTAAGTGAAGCTATACAAGTTATTACTTGACAAAGCAATTTATTTTTGAACTATTTCTAAATGCTCTTCTTTCACAATTTCTCGAGGAAGCCTTTCGTAAATCACAAACTCTTGATGTGCAATCTTTTCTGCAATCTACAAGCCCATCTTCATGTGCAATCTTTGGTCCTATTTATTGGTATATGTTTGACATAAGAGGCGTTTTCCAACGATCTGAAAGGTGTGGATCCAGAAATTGTTCCCGAAGATGAGCCTCCCCCACCCACCCCCCCCCCGGAACCTCGTTTCATTCCACTACACTAGCATTTAGTGGCAGCTCTCCCATTGAAAAAGCTATCAAGAAATATGAAAATCATCCTAGCATCAAGATGATTAAAGGAAGTTGTGAGCTAAGCCAATTTGAATTCCAGCCGGTGACTGTAAGTGAAATACTTCTGCAGATAGAAAAGCTAAATTCAAAGAAAGCATCAGCGTTAAACAGCATCCCTGCCAAGATCCTTAAACAAAATTCAGACATTTTTGCCGTCCTCATCCAGAAAATTTTTAATTCTGATTTGTCGAGAAACAATTTTCCAAAAGAATTGAAAACTGGTGAGATCTCGTCTCTTTTCAAAAGTCTTGATGCCTTTATCAAGAAGAATTATAGACCGATAACGGTTTTATCATCTGTTTCCAAAATTTATGAGAGGGTTTTAGAAAGTCAAATAAAATCTCATGCCCTTAGCTTCCTTTCTCCTCTTTTGTGTGGATTTCGAGAGGGCTATGGAACCCAGCATGCACTTGTAAGACTAATAGAAATTTGTAAAATGACCTTAGATAAACGGGGTATAGCAGCAGCACTACTCATGGACCTCTCAAAGGCTTTTGATTGCTTAAATCATGAGCTCTTGATTGCAAAATTAAGTGCTTATGGTTTCAGTGTGAGTGCATTGCGGTTGATCCATAGCTATCTCAGCGAAAGGAAGCAGAGGGTGAAGATAAATGGGTCTTTCAGTACGTGGAGAGAAGCAGTAATTGGAGTGCCACAAGGTTCGGTCTTGGGGCCTCTGCTGTTTAACATATACCTAAATGATCTCTTCATGTTTGTGAAAGACGCTCAAATCTGCAACTATGCAGATGATACCACAATCTTTGCCAGTGCTAACAACATTGAAAGTGTCATCAAAACATTAAAGAGTGATGCCCTTAAAATTACAAAATGGTTTCCAAACAACTGCATGAAGCTGAATGAGGACAAATGCCACCTAATGGTATTTGGAGACAAGAGTAACAATATTTCCATTAATATCGGAAGTATAACGATAAATGAGAGCACAGAAGGAAAGCTGCTGGGTGTGATTTTTGACAAAAAGCTCAGCTTCAAACAGCAAGTAAAATCTCTTTGTAAGAAGGCTGGTCAAAAGCTACATGCTCTTTCAAGAATTCTCATTTCCTTGATACTGAGCAGCTGAAACGAATAATGAAGGCATTTATCTTGTCCCAATTCAACTACTGTCCTCTTGTATGGATGTTCTGTGACAGAACATTGAACAATAAAATTAACCATATTCACGAACGGGCATTGCGAATAACTTACAAAGATATGAGATCAGATTTTGATACGATGTTACTGAGAGACAATTCGGTCCCACTCCACATAAGGAACTTACAATTGCTAATGACTGAAGTCTTTAAGACAAAATTGAGCCGTAATCCCAGCTTTATGAAGGACATTTTCGTTGAAAAACAGGTTTCTTATGGGTTAAGAGGCTGCCATAACCTATCCTTGCCACAAGCACGCACTACGTGCTATGGCTTAGAGACAATATCGTTTCTTGGGTGTAGATTATGGCAGGCACTTCCCAATGACCTAAAACAGTCAGATACTCTCTCCAGTTTCAAAAGGAAAATCAAAGCCTGGAGGGGAGAGGAATGTCATTGTAGAATATGCAGACCTTTCGTGGCACAGGTTGGGTTCTTGAGCTGATATTAAATTTTCTGCTGTATTTACCGAGAAAAAAAATGAAAACATTGTAAACATTAAAAGCATTGTAAAAATCTGTAAAATGTATCTGTATTTAATCATTCAGAATTTTATTTATTTTTTAATTTTTTCTTACAAATTTTACTTTTTAGATAGTAGGCTTGAATTAGCTCTTAGTTATAGCTATTGTATCTATATGTATATATGTCTTGTATGTATATTTATATATGTAGGCCTACTTTAAATAAATTGATAATAATAATAGTAATAATAATATGATCTTCATTCCGACGAGCCGGACCGTGTTGACTCGTTTGGTTGTGACTGAATCTATTTCCTCGTCCATACACATGCATATTCTGATAGGGAACAGAATACCATGCATGTGATTGAAACATTTCATTTGTAGGTGAAGGGGCTCCGATCATTTTGGGCCCAGGGTCCACAGCAAACTTAAAGTGGCCCTATTTTTGGGCTATCAATCCAGCAGAATCATATACTCCAGCGTACTTAAGCTGCTGTTTCTTTCTGAAACACGAGCAAGATGATTATCTGATCTGCAGGAACGAGTAACATTTTCTGTTGCGTTAAAAATGAAGGCTCTATAACGCAGGGAACTCCGAGGAGCTGCTACGTGCAAGTCTCTTTTAATGGCTTTGCGAGAGAAGATTTCCGGCAAACATTGCCATCTGTAGCATGCGAGCTCCATCATGGAGGTCATTTGACGATATTCAGGTCTCATTGTTGATTGCTAAAATGCTTGCAGTAATTCAGTGCATTATCATATGGCATCGCGTCACAAGTTTCATATATTGAATCACAGGGCAGGTAAACTGCAAGTCTTCGAGTGAAATTTATTGCTTATCTTGCAGAAATTATCAGTTTTACCAACGAATTTTAGCGAGGATTTGGGTTCTACTTTTCATGAAAAGGTCTGTTGCCCCTGAAGTTGATAAATGTTCAATCAATTTGGAAATTTTGAATCAATATTGTCGCTGCAACCAAATGTTAGCTCTATCTGGACCGGGAGGAGGCGGCTGACTCAGCCCACCTCTCAGTTTTTTCCCTGCTACTTTTTACTTTTTCTCTTGCAAGATTCAAACATATTTCTCTCTGGTCACAGGTTTATTTTGGTTACTGTTCTTTTACAGGAGGTAACAGTCTCATTTCTACAGATTACGGTGTTTTGTTGCGTTTATGGACGAAAAGTCCATTATTTATGTCTATTTTCAAATTTTGTACCGCAAATCATGTTTACTTACTTTTTTCTGTTCCATCATCTTTTTCGTTTTCGTGACTTTTCCTTAATATATATATGTTGCATCTTTACCCTAAACTTGATCGAAATTTCTTTTTCGTTTCGGAAATATGATTCTCTCAGATATACCATTCTCTCAGAAGGTAGTTTTGACATTTTATGCTTTTGCTGTAATTTCAAACTTGATAAATATTGACAGAACTACGGTAATGGCTATCTTAAAAATGCAGAATATGGCAATTCATCCACATTAAATCTTTTTTTTTACATTCGAATCTATATATTGTGATGAAGGCACCCCTGATCCTACAGCGTGAGCGTAATGCGTTGTCGCAATGGGATCTTGGATGGGAAGCAGTGGTGGCCAGTAGCGTAGCCAGGGGGGCAAGGGGGGCGACCGCCCCCCCAATCATTGCCAAAGGTGGTTTTCGTGATTCGTCCAAATCCGTTGAGAAACTGAAGGGGGGGGGGTAAGTTGTATTTACCTCCAACAGTTGTCGCAGCGCTGTTTGTGAATGTCAAAAGGGGACAAGGAAGTCAATCCCTTTAACTAATAAATGACATCTTCGCATCGTTTAAGTCAACAGGGACAGTAAAATTTTTTGCTCGCTTCGCTCGCAATTCCAAACATCTATCATAGTATGTCTCGTATAACATCATACTACCGCCAGGCTTGTTATCACATCCAGGCATTGCAGCTTTCTCAGAATTAATGAACCCGACTTAGGCACCCCTTTTACTGTGTATGTGTATTGAATCTATTTGGGAAAAAACATAAATCAAATTAAGTGCTTCTCAGAAATTTCTGCTCGCTTCGCTCGCACTTCTATGTGTATTTACTCTTTTCGTATTTGGCAACATGCTGCCACTTGTCTACTTCGCGTCTACTTCATCGCGATTTCTACACTCCCAGATGCATCTACCATTTACTTATGCCATAGATGCCTTCCTTAATTTTTATCGACAGTGCCCCCCTTTTCGAAAATGCCATGAAAGTCAAAGTGCGCTTCGCTTCTCAAAAATTTCATCTAAAGCCAAAGAGAAAATAGCTGGGTATTGGTTGGGAAAGAATTTTCCGATAAAATTTCAAATCTTGGCACTGGCAAGTATGATATTGGGAGACGCATTCTAAGCCAAAGTAAAGGATCTTTTTTGAAAAACTTTCCTCGTGCTCTGATTCACACAATAACCGTCACAAAACGATCAAGGCTTCCTTGTCGCTAAAGGCAAGCATGGGCATGATATTGGGAGATGCATTCTAAGCCAAAGTGAAGGGCCTTTCTTCAAAAATTTACTCGTGCTCTGATTCATAGGATAACTGTTACAAAACGATCAAGGTTTCCTTGTCGCTGAAGGCAAGCATGATAATGGGAGATGAATTCTAAGCCACAGTAAAGGACGTGGCCACAAAAATTTTCCTGGGGGCTTCGCCCCCAGGCCCCCTTATTGTGGTACCCCCACTTTATTCATCCTGGCCACGCCGCTGCAATCGCTCTATGTTTCTTATGCTCACTAAACGTCACCATTCAATTGCACGAGCATTTGCTGTTTTTCTAGCGTGTTGATAAGAGTTTCAAGACGACAGACGAATAAAAATTAAAGTTGGCAAACGATGGTATAAAACCTGCTTCATGGGCCCAAACCGTTAGCATTCTTCGTGGGCCCTCGATGGGTCAATCAACCCTTCTGCTGACAAGTGTTCCAATCAATCTGCCACGCATGACATGGGTATTCTGATGTTAGCAATAACATTAGAGTTTCTAAACCACAAAATTTTGATTAGAATTCAAATAAGACTAAAAGAAGAAGGGAAGCTGTCATTGATTGCTTTTTAAAATGGCATCGAAAGTTTAATGAACCTATTTCATCTGCTTGTTTTGTTCAAGCATATTCTTGTTTTTTTCTTGGGAGTAGGCAAATCCAAGTAGCTAAATTTTCATCTGCAACTTAAATGATCTTGGCCCTTTTATTCTTCGATTCTGGATGACTTTGTCTAAAAGAGGGTGTTTCCGGCATTCTAAAGGGCGTGGCCCCCAAAAATTTTCCGGGGGCAAGCCCCCGGACCCCCGATTTTGCTCGCTTCGCTCGCATCTTGCCCCCCCAAAGACAGGACCCTGGCTACGCCACTGGTGGTGGCAGCAACTGTTGTCGTTGTCGTTGTTGTCAATGTACATATTCGGATTCTCCACATGGAAATACATAAGATCAGCCAGTTTACAAGCTTTCATTTCTACTTCGCTCTGATTTACTGACTAGGAAAGGCTGAATCAGCCCCCGCCAACCCTGGAGATGTCAAAAATCACTCGGTCCAGATAACAAGTTAAGTTTAAAACAGTAAATAACATGTCCTAGGGAACAGTGAACCTTGTCAATGAAGATGACTTCTAACCTCATTTCTCTGATAAAATCTTGCAACTGTTAGTCATTTGCCTAACTTTCGTAAAAATATTTCGCGAAACAAGAGAGGTTAAGTTTAATCTTGCAAAGTAGAAATGGAGGACAATTGATATGGAATGGCGTCATGCAGAAATGTTCATTGATTTGTCCAAGGACGTACGTGCCAGAAAGGGCTTCATTTTGAGGAACATTTGAGGCCCTAATGCATAAATTGGGTTGCATTTCTCGGTTTATGAGAGATCTCTCAATTATGTGTTGTTTAAAGTAAATGAACGGAGATATAGCGACATAATCTAAATATAGCACAAAAGAACGGCAGGCGCCATTAATCCTCCTTTTGTTTGCATCGATCAAGAACATCAAATACAATAGGTTGTCTTGGTTATATTTAGATGGACCCAGTCCCCCTAGCTAAGTTGCTTTTTAACCCCGTTGATTTACTTTAAGTGAGATTTCTTTTCATTATTGTACGTGTTTTGCTCGTAGGCAAAGGAAATTCTGATGCAAAGTTTGAAAGACGGAGGATCCCCTGAGAAATGGGCAGCAGCTCAATGTTTGGCTTATGCTGGATGCGACATGGATATTGTTGTTAATGAATTAATCAGTCACATTCATTCGACAGATGTGAACAAGCACAACAAAGCTGTTCGACTGCTTGGAAACTTAAGCAAGGATTCGGTCTGTTACATATTTAATTGATCTTTACTGGATTTATGACCGCTGGAAATTTGTTGCCCTAAGAATTTTTTGTTCTGTCTGAGGTGATCTTATCAATCCACGGTACCTTTAATATTTAATAATTATTGATCTGGTTTGATAAATTTGATTTGGCTTGGTGAGTAAATCATTTTATTCATTATTGTTTCATGGTTAGTTCGGAAATCACAACAATAATGACCGAACTGCCTTTGCTCAAATTACATATTTTGTATCCAATAAATAAGAATTATTTCAGCCTGATATCTCAACTATGTCCTTAATAAGGGGTTTCACTCACTCATTTACTGGGAAATAAATGCAATCAACCTCATCATGGACTCCAAAACTATTGCATACAGCTTTGTTGCCATCATTTGTCAATGCTAAACCTTCAACTATCCTTTGTTTTCTGGCATTTGTCTTGGACCCTATGTTAACCCTATTCCATCTGGGGGCATTATGATCCCCCGACCAAATATTGATATACAGCTCTTTAGCTATTGAAGTCAGAATGCTGGTATCAACTAACTTTTCCTAAAATTTTATGCCCTACGAGATGCTATAGATTTTGTTTTAATAAGACGTATCACGTGACCAATAAATGCCCTTATTGGGAGCGAAATAAAAAGAAAACACTAAATTTCTTATATTTAGTCAGTCCAAGTCCCATTTTGTTTCAATAAGTTTTGTTGAACTGCTCTCATTAAGAGTTTTCATATGATATATAGCTTGATATTCATATTTGTAGTTCTTTAGACATATACACAGTGTGCCCAGATCTCCGATTTCGAGCATAAATTCATAGCGCAAGAAAGAAAATTGATAAGAATATGGTTGAGGGCTCGTTAGAAAGGTTTTCTAAAGGAGGACATGACATGAAGGATATCTTACAATTTTCCGAAATAGTGGGGTGCTGGGGCAAATTTCCTTATTTGGGCGATTTTGACAAAATTGCACTGTATTGAATTTACTGCTGGTATTTTCTGAGAAGGTTTCAAGAGTGCAACAGGAATCAGCAATGGTAAAGACAACGAGCTTGAATGAAATAACTACTATTTACGAGGAGTGGAACCGAATATTTCCATGGGAATATGTGGTGGTTCCATGTCCATCTTTCTGTACTAGATTTCTTTATTTTCCAAAAATGTATTCTTTATTACGTAAAGTTTTTGAAGGCTAGGGTGTTTCACTATAACCATCTCAAGGAATAAAGAAAAACTTGTGAACTGGTTTGTATGAATTCGAGTTGTTTACTACCAAGAACTGAGTTGTTTTCGACAAAAAAGTGAGGTTTTACTTGTTTACTGCAAATAATTACCATATTTCTTGCACCTTTCTTTTAATGCAATTAGTAAATTTGAAAATTTAATATTAGTTGCAAAATATGCAGGAGAAAAACAGCTTTCTTGGATGGCAAAATCAATTGCGAAGTGGAGTTAGAATCCATTAGAAAGCTGGAACAAACATGTAAGGTCATTTCAAAGTGGGCAATGTGCACGTGCAGGGCAAACTTCAGTAAAA
The DNA here is from genome assembly GCA_039566865.1 of Aurelia coerulea. NCBI lineage: Eukaryota > Metazoa > Cnidaria > Scyphozoa > Semaeostomeae > Ulmaridae > Aurelia > Aurelia coerulea. The sequence continues at coordinate 9,523,094 of CM076952.1, read as the reverse complement.
ATGAACATACATGGCATATTCCGGCGTATGCTTATCGTGTCAAATCCCTACGTTGCCTCAAAGCGACCATGTCCATGTTGTTTAGTGTGTGGAGAAGTAGAAGATGATGCACAAAAACGTGCAGCACAATTTTGAGACTGAAGAGATGAAGATAGCATCAATGTACATGTGAATGGTTTCCCCTAAAATGCATACAGTGTTTGTTGCAATACTGTTGATGAAAGAATGCAATATCAAAATTCGTAATATGGTGATAAGCTCTTATTATTCTATTTTTGAACAAAATGTCGCACTTTACTCCCCTCCCCCCTTCCGCTCATTTGACCTCCTGCCCATCAACCTCCTTTTTCAAAGTTAAGTTTGGGATGAGCTAAGGCTGGTATTATATTGAGGAAAGCATCATCGTATTAAACGAAATATTTTCATACTGGTATTGCAACATAAAACGGAACATATGAGAGCAAGAACTTTTATAATTTTGACGCCGGAAGTACCGTCTTGAAACGATTCCCCACCCTTTGCCCTTATCCCCCCTTAAGCGAAAGTAGCATTTTCTACTCCCTCGAAGTGCATGCAATAACGAGGAAGCAACGGCATATCCCCGCAATGACCCGCATTTTTTAAATCTATAAAATGTAACAAGATGTTACAGACGGTGAGAAGGGAAATAAAAACTCTCTATATCACAAGTTTGCTCCCAAAAGTTGAAATGATTTCATTGCCAATATCAAATTCTATTGATGATAGTTAGAAAGCTTATTTCCCCAGCTTTTGAATAAGCCTATTGCAATCGCTGTAACTTTAGGGGAAAAGAATCAATGATAAAATGTTTGATGCATACTATTCCCATACTATTTGAGACAAAAAGCTGCTTGAAGAATTCATTCGTGAAACTTGTAACTTTGAAGTGCTGTATCTCTGGAACGGATGGATATTTTGAAGTCTGGTTTTTGCACCTTTTAGTATAGGGTATATGCAATTGAAAAATATCCCTTGAAGGTTCAAAATCAAATACTCGAAAGTTAATTTTTTCCCACCCTGGGCACATTGTGATATGACGTCATATATTTTATGACGTCATTGTTTGAATAGGTGTGTCAAAAAATAAAATATTTATGTTATTTTGTGAGAAAGATAAGATCTTGTACTAGAGTTTTAACTGTTTATAAGAATAGACATTGTTTCCGTTAAAGTATAGGGCATTATCGTGATTCTACCCGATGATTCCTTTTTTCCCTTTGAAAAGAATGAATTGAATCCGTCGCAGGACAAGATGTGACTCTCTCCAGTACAAGCCCCTACCCGCCAAGTGAAATCTCTACTGCAAATTGTAGGTAAAAACCTAGGCTCCAATTCGAGAAAGTAATTTCTGCATGATACATCTCCCCACTAAAATCATACCTGGGGTTGCGATCGTTTATTTTTGCACTGCAAGTGCCATATATGGGTAGTGGAAACTCGCTGACAATATGGTCTTTCTCACAATGGATGACACGTATTGTATTCATCTAGTTGTTTTTCAAAAAGTTTGTTTTCAATGAATAAAGAAGAAAATTATGCTGTCCTCGGTAGAACATTGCAGCTCCCCGATAAAAACCTGGCCTCTTACTTAGATCTGGAAAAATGCAGTACCTCGTCAAGGCAAATCCGTTAGAAGAAGATCCATTTCACTAGACAGATCAAAAGAGATACTGTAAAATGTTGCCATCATTTCCCCCAATAAGAGGAAATGAAGCTTAAACATCTGCATATATGTTACAAAACAGCCTGATTTAGCATCAAATAGTTCTAGCATTGAAAAGTCTTCGTGGGGTCAAGAGTTGAAATTTTGTGGAATTACAGAGTCATACAGTTTAGGCTTTTGGAAATGTTTTGATTTTTTTGTTTGATACAAATTGATTTCAGCATTTTGAGCTATAGGTAAGTAATAAGAGAAACCTTTTTCCGACGCTAACTATTGGTGATTTAAAAATCAATGAATCAAAACTTATATGCCCCTCGTTTGTTTACCATAGACTACTGTACAATGCATGGTAGCAGAACAGCTGAACAGCAGTAGCTGGAGAGATCGTGTTGTTGCTTGTCAAGTATTTCCATCCCTGCAAGGACCATTAAGCAAGGTACAATCCGTTGCGTTAGAATCTATCATTTTTGTCTTTTATCTTTTTTTTATATGAATCGCATCCAGTGGCAGTAGCAATTATGCTAAATTTATTGACACAGGAATAAAGCTGATGGTGATGATGATGATGATGATGATGATGATGATGATGATGATGATGATGATGATGATGATGATGATGATGATGATGATGATGATGATGATGATGATGATTATTATTATTATTGGGGCTATGATATCCAACGCTATTGCTCTATTTAACCTCTCTTGGGGTGGTTTCCATACCGAGTGTCTCAAAAAAAGTTCCCCCTTTCAACTACGCAAGGGAACAGAACGATCAAATATCGGGACTTCCTGAGTTCATAGTTACATTTTTTTGATCTGTAACTTAAATGCACATACCTTGCATTTAAAAATCGTCCTGCAAACACAAGAGATATGAGTGCACACGGTCAAAATTTGGAGTGTACCTGAAACCAGACGTTTTGAGAAGTTTTTACTTGGTATTTGTATCAAAGAAGAGGAGGAGTACATGCACGCTTATTTTGGAGATATGGCTCGACTTTGTTATTCTTACCACATTTTTATCATACTCGTTTAACCAGAGCCATGTCCATCAATCTTTATTCTTCTCAAAAGCAAAATAACTGAAAATTAGAATTTACAGGTGCTTTTTTGAAAATGTCCATGATACAAATCATGGCTTGGCCCTTTTTCAAACCATCTGTTCTCAGGTGCACTGTAAATTTTAACGTTGCGAACTGGTATCTCTGGTGTTTGGTGGACGATTTTTAAATACAAGGTATGCGCATCTCAGTTGAAGATTGATAAATTGAGCTGTGAACTCGGGAAGTAATGATATCTTATTCGTTTGTTCCTATTTCTATTCAAAAGGGGGTACTTTTTGAGACACTCACTCGGTAGATTCCGAATTTTGATGTTGCTTTTTAATTTTGTGTTATTTTGCTACGAAGTCACAATGAAAAGAGATTCTTGAAACTGCAGAAGTCCTGCCGACAAGTGAGTTGACCCAAAACTGTGCTCTCTTGATTTTAAATAAATCCATGGAGCATTAATTTTTTTCACAAAGATCCAAAATTTGCGAAAAAAGGCCACCCTTTTAAATCCATCATTGGGCAATGTACTTTTGGCTCCTTGGAGCAGCGGTTTAGTCAACATGAAATGATGTTCGATAATAAAATCAGTTCTTGAAAATTAATTCCGAATATCGATGCGATTTGTTGCTTGAAACTAAAAGTCAAGGGCTGGCCTCACAAGACCTGAAATGGGTCCAACAGGAATAGCTATAAGCAGGGCAGTTGGATTTGATTTTGTTGTGTGAACAAACTTTACCGACTAAGATGTGGTTTAAAACTTTGCCCATAGCTATTTTAAGTTCTCATTGACTTACTGAATAGGAAGTGCGGAAATTTTAAAATGGTCAGTATTGTGCTGCAGACATAATTGCCAGTTAAGTATTTATGTGCACTCCCCTTTTGTCAGACCTATATGATAATTGTTCAATTGTAGTAGCAATTGCAGCTGTGCCTAAAAGGCTAAACGGCTTCAAGACCTATTTCTGAAAGTAGATTCTCCTTGATTCTCCTTGCACTCAATGACTAATTTGTGATTTCTGTCTTCCAAATTCAACAGGATGTTGCCAATAAGATATCCCATTTGATGTGGAATGACTGGAGCACAGATGTAAGAACTGCAGCAGCCAGAGCACTAGGTCGCACTGGCAACGGAAAGGTGAGCGATGCGAAATTGCCTAAGTCTTACTGCCCGTATTTTCTTTTCATAAGAAACAGCTTATAAGAAACGGTAGGCTGCAGTTTTCAAAAGTTAAGAAACACCCCTACCTAAGTACCTTTTGTAATTTGCAGTTTCAATTTTCCCCGTCAGGAAAATAAGAAAAGACCTGATTTTTGTTTTTTAAAGATATTATTTTGTTAAAACCTGGTTCTGCCACACCAAATTGTTAGTACTGACACTGTACTGTATATGTTTTTTTATTGTTCGAATTTCCACATTAGATTAGTTCATGTCTGAGTCTGACAGATGTTACTACTTGCTTTAAAGTCTAACTACAACTACTTACCTTGGAAGCCCTTTAAAAAAAATTCTTTATCTAAAAATTCAAGAAACACGTAAGAATCATTTGGTAGCAAAATGGCCCAAAAATTTAAGAAACTGCCTATCAGCCCCGGACCTTAGATTCTTATAAAAAAATACGTGTACTCTCGTTTTTTATTAATCTGATTATTTTATGAGATTCTAATACAGGGGGTGTTGCTCCCTTACTACTTCCCATGGAAAGCTATGCTCTCTCATGTGCCGTTTACAATCTGCCTCTTGCTTACAAGTGCAACGACGAACGGTTTCATTTTGTCTCCGTCCTTTTTTTACCCTTAAGATGATAGATTAAAAATATTGAGCCAGTGAAAATGTGCCTCTTGCTTCTAGCTGTTTCACCTCTTTCCGAAGAATCATTTGTAAATTTATAGAAAGTTGGTTTATCTCAGAATCCTTCAAAATAGGCCTGAGATCGTTGTGTCAATTTGCTAATAATTCATCCTGGTGATGCCGAAAATTAACTGAAAACAGCTAAAGAAATTCCAAGTAGGCAAGCTAGCTACAGCAAGGACAGATAATGTTACAATAGGATCCGCTACTTTTGGTTAAGACCTTAGCACAAAGCGACTAGCGATTGCAGACAAAGAGAATTCTATGCCTGGTTGGTCAAGTCATAAAAAAAACAAAGCAAGCCGTAAAATCTGCCCTGAAACCAAGGTAGCTAGCTTGCTCGTTGTGCATTCCAGAAATGGTTCTTAAGAGCTAAGATGAGCATAAATTGATAGAAGAAAGATGTGTCTAAACTTCTGCCTCAGGCATTTTATTTGTTTGGTTCAGAAGCTGCGCAGGAAGTATTTAATTACACTCAAAAAAGGAGAATTCAACCGCCTGTCAATCCGCGTCTCAGCCAAAAAATTAAATGCCCGAGATAGAAGTCTGGAGACACTGCTTTGGATTTATGCTCAAGTTTGCTCTAAAAAACCATTGCTGGAATGCACAATGAGTGAGCTAGCTACCTAGGTTTTAGAGCAATTCATGCGGCTTGCATTGTTTTGTTTATGACTTGACCAACCAGATATAGAATTCCCTTTGTTTGCAATCGCTTTGTGCTTGGATGTCAACAAAGAGTAGCGGATCCTATTGTAACATTATCTGCCCGTGTTGCTAGCTACACTATAAGAAAAAAATATGAAGAATCTATTGAATGCCTAATGAGTAGCCTATAGGGTTACAAGAGCTTGTATATTTTATTCACCTTGTATTCTGCAATGTCGTAGAATTCCACTTTCTTCTACAAATGTCCCGCTTCTTGCGCGTAAGATAGGCACTAAATCCTAACTGGCTGACGAGTTTGGCACGTGACATGCTCTAAAACCAATCAATGGAACGAAAAACCGACCGGGAAATTTGAAAAGTCAAATTTAGGCCGGTTTTGGACGATTTTACCACCCTTCACCAAAAAATGATTGTACGGAAGGAAAATTAAGATTTTCAAAAAAATTCATACCAGACCTGTTCCCAATATTTGAACATATAGACCTGTTCATATTCATTTCATGTACCTGCTACACTGTAAGGCGAGTGGACAGCCATTTCTTGTGCTAAAAAGCAAGGGACACAATTCATGAATTTATACGTTTTTTGGCTCATATGATTGCTGAATCCCACTCTTATGATCTCGCAACGATAAGAACAGAATTGGATAAAGGAATGGAAGCAATGGTTATGGAAGAGGACATCATGAAATCTGTCGTTCTGGCCAGCATAGGTTCCAAATCTTTAACTCGGCGTAAAAAGGTGGGTGTAAAATTCAATTACCCATTTCTTCTCACTGAATGGCTTGAAAGAAACTTTAGATACTAATCTATAATTCTACCGTTGGACTTTCCAGAAATTTTGAATATTTTTCAAAATTACGGCTTGTTTTAAATTTCAGCTTATTTGAGGATGTGACGTCATCAAATTTCTAAATCATAAACCAGATGAGTGACAGACTTTTGCTTGATACCATATTGTAGGCATTCATAAACTATGGTTTTCTTCCAAATTACTTCATGTTGCGTCAAACGGTTTAGAAATTACGATGGTTTTAAGTTCTTTTGAAAATTTTTGTTGAATTCTTGAAAAAGAAGGAAAGCATTCTAACTCTGATAATATTAAAGATTTCAGAAAAGTCCAACGGTAGAATTATAGAGAAATAGCTAAAGTTTCTTTGAAGTCATTCAGTTCAAAAAAATAGGTCACTCAATTTTACACCAGCCTTTTTAAAGATTTGGAACCTATGCTGTTCTGGCCACGTTGGATGTTACAGCTCTTGACATTCTTGAGATAATTGTTATTTATTCAAAGTTCACCGGAATGGTATATTATCTGATGATGAATAGCATGCAGCTGATCACGGACATTTCCGCGCCCTTTTATTGGATTTTTTGGAGAAACTGGCTGCAGATTACGGTCAAAAAAGTGGATTTTCGCTATCAAAGCCAGTTGAGATACTTTTCGCATTTGTGTTGCTTCGTATTTTCAGTTCGTGGTCCTCTTTTTGCAAGATAGAAATGTAAGTATCTGTTAATTCGTCCTTATTTATAACGACAGTGTGATGTTTTGTTAGGCCAGTGTAGTGCAATCTTCCTGTTGTTCACCTCTCCCTCAGCATTAAATGTTGAAAATCGCCGGTAGTATTTATTTTAGTTTTAAACTAAAAAAAGTCAGATAGTGCTCTAAGCTTTGCATCTTTTAAGATGTTCTGAAGATTCTGAAACACACAGAATAAGACCTTCGAAGCAAAGTATTTAGTCTCCAGATGCATGTGAATACGTTTCTGTGTCTACTGAGGTTTTTAATGTGACACGCTACAGTGAGGTCAGTGAGGTCAATTCAAAACTTTGGCATTGCATCAAATCTTGAGATAATTCTTAGCTCCCGTGAACAGGTATGTATTCAAGTATTGGTAACAGGTCTGGTATGAAATTTTTTGAAAATCTTAATTTTCCTTCCGTCAATCATTTTTTGGTGAATGGTGGTAAAATCGTAAAAAAGGGCCTAAATTTCCCGGTCGGTTTTCTGTTCCATTGATTGGTTTTACAGCGTGTCACGTGCCAAGCTCGTCAGCCAGTTAGGATTTAGTGCCTATCTTCTTGCGCATAGTTTTTCTTTATGATCGCTGTAATGTATTTACATTAAACTCCTTCGATCGTGGACGATTTCTGGAATAGGAAAGTACTTATACCAGCGTTGAAATCTCTGGAGTTCCTGCGGCAATTTAACTTTTTCTCGCAGGCTGCTCTCTGAGTGACCCACGCGAGTGACCCATGCGATCATAGAGATCATACAAGAACTGAACTCAGAGGTTGTATCTCAAAGATATCTTTAAACAGATTCCCTAATAATCGGGGGTATAGCAAAATCATGACGCTTGGAATAATCTCACGTAAACGAGAAATGGTTACTGTTTTATTTCATAGTGCGAAATGAGAGCTTTCTCTTTCGCGTTGGTGCCTGCAACTATGCAGGAATGCTCGTTGTAAGTCATCCCTTTTTGTTGCAGCTTGTGCATGACAAACTAAGAGAGAGATTGATGAATGGTAACGAAACTGAGAAACTGGACGCTCTTAGGAAGGTATGACTGTTTTAAATTCTGACTCCTGTGCAAAAAACAGACAATCAAGAAATAAGTCATAAAGAGCACAGACATTCAGGGAATAGGGATTATCTTGTGTAGATTAATTGCAGGAAATACCAAGGTTAGCAAAATCAAGACTACATTCTTGTGTCTAGTACAATTTAAATTGAATTACCCGAGTTAAAAGATAGAATCTCACAGCCTTGTAAATATCCAATGGTATTTGATAATGTCAGTGCATGTTCAAAAGGCTAAGGATGCAATGGCGTGTGTGGGTTTTTTTTCCTTTATAGACCACGCCACCCAACTCAGGTCATTGATTTTAAGGTCGTATTTTGGATTAATTATTTTCACCATTTAAAAGTTCACAGATAGTCTAAAGTCATTAATATTAGTTGGCTGAAAGAATTCCACCACGACATTCTTATTCCAAACCCTCTATTTTTCAATTTCGAGCTTTTTCAAATTTGAAACATATGAAGTCATGTTCCTGAACCGTGAATCGAACTGTACTTCTCGTTTTCAATAGTTTTTATCATTTTTTTTTCAAACATTCTGTTCGTTTTGCCTGACTACAGGAAATATAGCATCGAGCTCTGTCATTCCGGACCCGTTTGTTGGTTTTATTTTATGCTATTTTTATGTAATTGAAGATGTATGGGGATTTGTAACCTTGGGAAATGTGATTACAAATGAGGGCAGAGAATGTGTTGCTGACCATCAAATAGCAAAGGCAACGAAAACGACAACGACAAAGTTTAACGAGCTTCATAGCGTACTTACGGACATAAACGTTAAGCATTCAATTTCATTCCTTACGTGGTACTTATCTCCTTTCATTCCAAAATCAAAATAGAACAAGCAAAGGCTCATTATATACCGGTTAGCGACATGAAAATGAACCAAGAAAATCTGTCAAACGAATTACAGTAAGCGACCGAAATTCAAGCTTCAAGCGTAGCTTGGTAGCTAAACGGTTGTGTACTACTTTTTGCAATTTTCATCAAGATGTCAAAACGACAAAAGCAAGGCCGTTTTAGAGGTGCCTGGCTTCACTAAATCTTTATTCCCACCAATTTCCCATGTCAATGAAATTATCAAAAATGATAGTTATGTAGTCATGCCATTTAGCTGCCAAACGTTTGAATCACTTATTCCTGGTGCTTACTCTACTCTCTGTTGTGTGAAGGTTTTCTCCGTTCTTTTTATTTAGGTCATGCGGTATAGGCAATTTGGCAGGTCTTACTAGTCTTAAATTCTGTAAGATTCAACATAACTGAAATGACTCTTCATTGAAAGCAAGCAACGTGAGAATACACAGTGAGCCAGGAAAAAGTTCGCACTTTTAGAATTTTGTTTATATTCAATTTAAAATTTTACAAAACAAACTACTTAAGACACTACGTATACGAACTACTTTACTTCACTACAAGGGCGATGCCACAGAGAGCAGGGGGCCATGACAACTCCGTAGTCATTTGCAGAAATACGCGTAACTAAACTAAAATTAAATATACGGCTTCGAAAAGTACATATAAACGATTTTTATTGATAAATACTAAAGTTTGTTTCACTTTGTATGTCGGGCTGACTTTGGGTTATAGGTCTTTTCCATAAAGTGGGTAGTCTAAGGATTCAACTTCGGATTGGATGAATTTGTGCCCAGTGTTACTAACTGTTGAAAATTAATAGCACCAAGAGGGCTGAATGAGCTGAGATGAATCGAATTTTGTTGGAAGCCGAGTTATTCAGGTATTTTGTAATTTTTCTCAAGATTGCATGAGCATTTGAAATTTTGGTAAAGTTGACTTAATGAAATTTCATGTTTTCAGAATTCCTGAAAAAGGGCTGAAACACTTAATCAAATCATGAAGATACTTCTCGTACAGAACAATGACGAAAATATAATTTTCACGGATGACGGAGATTGTCTGCACGTTCATTGCCGTGGGATTAATAAGTTTCACGATTATTTGAAAATCTATATCTTATAAATCCTGTGAGAGGTGAAATGCATTTACGTATTTGTTCTATGTGAGCAGATTTCTTACAATTAGATCATGCGTTCAGGCCCTTTTTAGGAATTTTGGTTTCAAGCTTTTTTTCAACTTCAATCAATTTCGGTTCATCTTTCTCGTAGATTTCATTCCTTGGCATCATGACTGGGAGAATTCTTCCTTCATTTCTAAAGTGCATGAGAAGTGACTACGATTCAATACGGCTGGAAGCAGTTAAGGTTGGTTAAAAACACATTTTCACTTCTATAGTAACTAGTATATGCTCGACCTGTCATGTTTTGTACATCTACATGGTTTTGTTACTTTAATCATTTGATCGTTTATTACATTGCTATCTCTTTTTCCTTGGGATTTTTTATTTTGTTTTCGAATCTATTGTTCAGCGTTCGATGCCAAAGTTCGGAAGTCTCATCGAGGGTTCAGATCCAATATTTGATACGTTTTGATATTTTGTTTTTGAGCCGAATTCGGATTCTTAGCAGAGAATTCCCGTACAAAAGAAGACAGTCAGAATAACGTATTCGGCAGCTCAAAAGAGCCTGCTATCATTGTTCATATACCTTTTTATTTGTGCTAGAAAAGATGTTTGGATCGAGCGTCCAAACCCGGTCAACTTTGAGAAGGACAACGAAAGCACGACCCCCTTCTTGGTAGATACACTGCTAGCTATGGGATGCAGTTCATTCGGATTTCAGGACAATGTTCAGTGAGTTAATCAATGATAACTTTGCTCAAATTGACTTGAGAGGGGTTTATTCGCCACTTGGTCTTGTTTCTCGTTATTTTCATTCATGGTTAGCTGATTTTGTTGTGTAACAGTTTCAAAACAAAGTGCGAGCATATAGGGTTTCATTTTGCGAGCTTCCAAATGGGCGTTTGCTGTTTCAACCGTTTCTATTCAAATGACAGAAAAGTCAGCTGATAATGAATTCAAAGACACGTATTTTTTTAAGAAACTGCCCATAAGAAACGCAACTCTCAGATCACCAAAAATTAAGAAACTCCAGTACTTGGAAAATATATGTTAAAAGAACTATTTACGTTAATAAAGGAAATCCTTGATATATTTTTACTTTACTTTCACTTGTTTCCAGTATCATATTACTCGTAAGGTACTTGAGTAATGTCTAAACATTGGAAAAGTGTTTTTAAATGTTTACGAGGGCACAGTTAGTGAACACGAAGATTGTTATGGAGCCTCTTAGAAACTCGTAAGAAACTTTTAGTACTCAAAATCTAATAATTTTAAGAAATTTTCAGTACCGGCCCAAATTCTTAGTTTCTTAAAAAAAAATACGTATAACGAGGAAGAAAGCAAAAAGACCCATAACAATTGCCTGCTGCATGTAAACTAAACCATTGCTAATAAAATCTTTGAAAAGTATTTGATAAACAGTAGTTGATAATAAACTCTTTGAAAAGTACTGAGATCAGCAGAAACTTCTTGCCACAGCTAGCAGTGCATCCACTAAGAACGGGAGTGATGTTTTCGTTTTCCTTCCCAAACTTTACCAAATTTGGACACTCAATCCAAACCTCTTTTGTAGCATGTTTAAAGGTATATTCATGACATGCGTTATAAATAGATTCACGACTTGAATTGACACGCTCCATGAATAGATTGATGAAATTTCATTGGGTAATCTAACGATAAGCATTTTATAAGAACGTCTTGGAAGTTAGGATTGAAATCGGAGGGCGTAAAATCCAAAATCCAAAGGACGTAGAATGGCCTTTACAATGTAATTGCTTCTTATGGTTATTTTGATTCCGCTCAAAGAGCTCCAAGTTGACGCATTGACAAACCAACTTGTTCGGAAAAAAGCTAATTACTGAAAGAATACAAAGCTTTTCGACGATCTGTGAACATGTAAAGATGTCCAGATGAAGGATCTGTCAAGATATGTAGATTCCCTGGCTTAGAACATAACATGCCAAAAAAGACGGCTGCGTTGTGAGAATGATCGAAAAGAAATCGACAATGGGTAGTTTTTTATGTTTTAGACATGTGCAACAATTCGTTTGTCACACGAAGATATAGTGGAAGAACTGCTGAAGCTAGCCAATGACGAAAGAAACTGGAAAGTGAAAGCACATTGTATTCAAGGTAATTCAGTAGCCTATTGCTTGTAAATTGAATGATTTGAACAAAGAAAGCTTCAGGACAGCAAATTTTCAGAGAGGGGAACCAATAGTGGTTAGCAGTCTGTTTTAAATAACAAGGAAACCACAAAGATTCACATTCCAAGCGTTTGTCGTCGGTCAATGAGCTATTTTAGAAATTGCTTGAATTAAAAAAGCTGGTACTTGAAAATGCAAGACATTGAAAGCATTTATTACATAACAGGCGAGAGATGCGTGAAGAAATGCTCAAAGGTGACAAGCGTACTTTATTTGAATTGCCATTTGCCAAGCTAGCTTCGAGAAGGACAAATTATTTGCATAGAAGAAGAACGCAGTGACGTAACGAGTCATTAACGTTTCATTTTACGATAGCGCATGCTTTTTTCATTGCTGTGAGATCGGAAAGTTGAAGATATATTATCAGGAAGTTCTGGAAAAGATTTTATGGTAACAGATCGCTAAAATTGTGGAGAGAAATGTCCGACTTGAACTGGGTTAACTCCATAATTTGTGTGAAGATCTTGCGAATTCAACCAGTTAATTTCAAATGTGTTGAATGTTGACAAATAGACAGCCTTTAGAGATAGATAAGGTATTTTTATTCCCAATTTAGACTTGAGAAACATATATTCTCAGTCGATTATTGCATTATTCTTGCAAATCGCCGTCTTCTCTGTTTTCGTCACTTTTAAGCAGAATATGTCCCGGGTGTCCCAAAATCTATATTATTAAAACGTGAAGCGAATTTTGTGTGGCGTAAAACTCGAGCACCGTTGCGCTGATCCTCGCGAAACTTTCCAAATATCTTCGTCTTCCCTCTACGGGGTGCAATAGAGATTTTGTTTTCTCAAATTCGCCCCCAAATCAGGGTAAGGGGCGAATTCGGTGACATCAAAGGATTGGCGGAATCCCTTTCAGTTGTCTGTGTACAAGGGAATGATCTTTACACATATCACAATTGTCGGGCCAAGTACCGTGGACCTTCGTCTTGGTACCACTTTCTTTCTTTTGAAAGGGCAAGGAGAGGGCAGAGGGCAGAGTTACATAGATTGGCTTCTTTTTCAAGCAAAAATATTGTTGGCTAGAGAGGAGAGAACATGCGAGTTTTAATGGGGGCGTCGAATGAGAATATCCTCAGCAGCAAGGCCTCCATATCGGGAGAGGGGATGGAAGAACATGTGGCAGGAGTACGGGAGGAAAATGTGAAATCCAGGGGGGATAGACCTCGCAGGGCAGCATCTATGGATGCGCGTTGGCGTACACGACTTATGCTTGAGGTTTGAATGAGAAAGGGAGACCATTCTTAGTCCAGGGGGGACACTCTTCATATACGCAGATGGGTCAGTCCGAGGAATTTTCAGGAAACCCAAAAAATATCACTTTAGCTTCATTACAACCCAAAAAAGCAGCTCATCTTATACCTTGACATCTGTAAACGAGCATAAAAGATCTGGAAACAGTGCAAATTGAGGCCAGGATTGTCAAATATTTGATGACCAAAAATATCGAAAACATAATTTCAGTTTATTTGGAGCCAATAATATCACTTTCAGCAATATTCTGACCCAAAAATATCAGACTTACGTCCCCCGTATGTGCATGTGCTGAGTGCCCCCCCCCCGGATCCTTAGCAGTACGGGACCGGAGAGCCAAGTCTCCTATCGTTCCATACTCTGGTTCCACTGCTCCGGATTATACACCTACATCGGATGATAAAAAGCAGATAATGATGTCAACGATCTCCTGTTTGTGTGATTTTGGTGTTGTCACGAACAACGGATCATGTCATAAATAAGATCATGAGTGCATCCTTACAAAGGAATGCTTGAGAGAAGTAGGGGGGGGGGGGTAGAATGAAAGGGGAGATTTATTCTGAGGGGCATAGAGCTAAAAAGAGAGAACGGGATATATATATGGGCAATGAGATGCTTATAGTAGATATCCTACTCAGAGTTCCTCTTACTTTCGCACGTTCTAAACGAGAGGATATAAATATGCTCGCTGCAAAGGAGCCCTTCGGGGGAAGGAGAGTTAAGAAGTCTATTCTAAACAGTTAGTGAATTGAACGAGGAATTTGCTGAAAGGGTCAAGGGGTGCGACAACGATTGACTGTTTCGTTCGTTCGTTCGTTAATCAATCAGAAGCAATTCTTTTCAATGATGCTTACGTTTTCTCTGGGGGGAGGGGGGTCTAGCAAAATATCCCTTTTTGGCATGTTGGTGTTTTGCTAACCTGCTCTAGAAAAATTTCTTTATCTTGATACCCCGTGCTAGAAAAAGTGGTGAAAACGATACCCTGAAAACAAATGTAATAAGTAACCGTCCCCCTGAGGTATTGCTAGGAGTTTCTTATTCAATGTCATATTTGCAGGTAACGACGGGGGCCTAGGCTTATCCAAATCACAGATTATCCAAATATTTCCTCACTTACACGGTTGATATATGTTGTTAATTTGGGTACAACGGAGGAGCATTAGTATGTAAATTTCAGAAGAGCAAAGATTAAAGAAGGTAAACGATGGAAAGTAAGGGAGCGGTTATTTTAATCCTGGGTACCAGCGCGGAAGATACTTCAACATAATTAGACAACATTTCATTTTCATACCCCATCTTGAATTTGGAAAAAAGTTTTATACCCCACCACCTTTCAGCGAAATGGTTTTGTACCCCATCCAGAAGTCTTCGAGGACGTGATGTATAAAATCTATACACATGCATGCCAATTTATTCCAGGCAATTTTCATACAGCTCCAGTGATTCATCATTTCCAGTTGTCTTTCAATTTTACTTTTAAATGTTAACTGATGACTTCACATAAATAATTTTCAAGCAAAATAGTTTTGCACCTCATACCAATTTCCCTTGATATTCGGATACCCCCACACAGTAATGGGAAAGATTCTCATGTCCCTGTCAAAAATCCTCCGCCTTGGTAACCCATGATCAAAGATGACTGCTCCCTAACCGAACAAGAGCAATGACTGCAACTGTGGGAAATTTGGGGAATTAGGCAGCGCAACTTAGCAGGATAGATTGAAAAAATCTTGAGGGACTTTAAATTGCATGAACATTTAGCAAAGAAAGGATTCATAAGCAGTGAACAGAGGTACCCTGGATCAGAGTATTTTTAGTATACTAAAAATACTCTGATCCAGGGTATGAACAGAGGAAGCAATGGGGAGAAATAGAGGAACAACAAAGAACAGGTTCATCTTGCCTCTCTCTTTGGAATTATAAAGAACGTTGGCAAGCATCGACGGAAATGAACACCGATTAAACCGTGCCTATATGTGATAAGACTTCGTATTTCAAAAAGTGAGTAGCTGTGCAGAAGGAAGGACAACAAGAATAGAGACGGCTGCGAGAAACAAAACGGATGAAGTTTTAAGATACAGGGTGCATATATCAAATGCAGGTAAATCAACTAACAGAACAGTGCAAAAAGGTCTCGGAGAAGACAGGCGAGACGGAGTGGAATTGAATTTGGTGTAAGGCTGGTGCAAAGAGCTGACCAGAGCTGATAAAACAGGATTATACTGGGTTTGGAAAAGGAGAAATTACACCAGAGACATATGCGTTTGAACATGAGGCATGTAAGAGAGACTGCAATGGATCTCAGCATACGCCACTTAGATGGAAGTGTATTTTCTCTGTTTTTGAATTTCCCCATTTTCGACTATTGATTTGCAAGCAGGTTGAAGTAAATTCTTATTAGAAATTTTAACAAGCTCTTGGAAAGAAAATAATGAACATTATATAATGTCATGTGCTACCTTTTAGAGAGCTGTAATTTTCTCAAAGAAACTGCCCCGGTATACAGTGCTGAGATATTCCTTCCAGTCAACCAAGGCCTAACAACGTGAAGGTCCAAGTTCAAGTTAGAATTTCCATTCCGCAAAATTAAACTGCAAACAAATGCCTATCTTATCTGGGGCCAAAACATGGAATAGTCTTCCATCTGAGTTGAAATCAACAAACAATATCAATGCATTCAAACATAAGACCAAAGAGAACTTTTCTAAAATATGCAGAAAGAGGAAAATGACATATATGTCTTCAACTAAGGACCATAGTGAAAACACACATGCAGCTCTGTATTTCCTATTTTCCTACGTATTTCCGATATACAGCACCTCTAGGGGGACCATTATTGAAATAAGATCAGCTTCGCCTTTTAATGCTATCCTTGCCACTGTAGATAGCAGTGTTTATCTTACGTTTTGAACATTTAATTTTGCATTGTATTTATTTTTGTTATAAAACATCTAAATATTCATTGTGGCAAATTGATACATAAAATACCAAAAAACCTCTTGGCGAAAGGTTGAGTATAGGCCCTGGCATCGTTTGTTTTGAAAAGTCAATATGGGATCAATTCTAAGCGTCAGTGGAAGACTTTACCGGCAAACTGAAAACAGAGACGTATGAACCGGGGGCACTGGGAGCACGTGCCCCCCCCCAAGATTTCGCAATAAACAAAGACGTTCCCTTTTTATTTTCAGGAAGTGCCCATTTAGCTTAATGAAAAATGCCCTTGAAGTGTTGTGCCCCCCCCCCCCAAATTTGAGATGCTTCCTACGTACCTGAATGAAAATAAGAATCGTGGCTGCAACATGACCCAATTCAACATTAACCATGGCTGAGAGGGCAACTATGATAACAATTGAACATTTGATACAAATGCGTCTCCCTATCTCTGGTGAGCAAAGAACAACAAAGCAAAAAAGGGGGAATTCAATCAACGAGACTAGCGAAGGCACGAGAGCACAATGTGAGCATCCCCGGGGGGGGAGGGTCACTTCAATAGGCAGATGACGGGGGTGTGCCATTTTCAATTGTAAAATCATACCCTAAAATTTATGAATTTTTCAAAAACCATACCCCAAAATTTACGGGCCTTTCAAAAAAGATACCCTAAAATTGTGACCAAAATTTGAAATTCTAACCAAGTACCTGAAATCAGATTAAATTCAATACCCTCAAGCATTTTTCTTCCAAAATGACACCCCAAAATTTATGTTCATTTGTGATGTTACCAAAAATGACACCCTAAAATTTATTTTCAGCCTGAAAAAAGGTACCCAAAAAATGGCACATCCCGTACTGGTACATATGGTATTGACCCCCCCCCCCCTCCCGGGTGAGCATCTAGATCATTTAGAGTATAGTTAAAACTAAGAGAAAAAGAAAACACGCAGAGAGCGCACGGAAGGCAGCAAGAGCAAAGCAGGCAAACGAGAGATAGTGAAGGAGTGAGAAAAAGTACGACAATGAGAGCAAGGAGAGAACATGTTGGTCAACGAGTCAACTGGATAGATCGAGGAGATCTCAAGGGTCTGCAGAATTATTGAAAGTATTCAACATGGAGAAGATATAAACAGTTAACAGAGGGATAGAGAGTACCAAATAGACCCCATCCTCAGGTATATTCAGGATATTTGTGCTTAGACTGGGGTACCAAGCATCAACCCAACATGATAATTCCTAGCATGAAAATAGATCCCGCAAAATATTTTCTCTGCCCCAACACTACTAAAATTTATGAAGTCAGCATCTTAAATCCGTGGACAAGTACCCTAACTGATTAGATTGCTCATAATTTATTTGGAAATTTCAATACTTTGATTTAAGTAATGTTACTTGATCTTACTTTGGTTTGTAAAAAATGTTTTACCCATTGTTTTACTGTCTCCCATATTTGAGACCCAAAAAGGTAATCTAGAATTTCAGGAACCCACCAGAACAGAACCCCCCCCCCCCCAACTTGGGAAAATAGATAGAATATAGGAGGCTGAAGATTCCTGACTGAAAGGATGAAACGCGTTCCGTACTTATAACGCCTTCTTTTTGTCTTTCTACCTCAAATGTTTTTTCCGCTTATATAGTGAACGATGAAGAAGAGGGACAACATCCTCAGAGAGCAGGCATCGAGTTGATTTTTGCGCTTTTTTTCATTTATTCAGCTATCTACTAACTAGTTTCGCCCACTAGGGCATCTTCAGAGCAACATGAAGTTGGAATTGGAAACAAAATTGCAAACAAAATTGGAAAAGTGACGCTCGAAGAACGACGAAAGAAGATCTGACGTCAAAAGACAAAGCACGAAAATACAACACCAGGACACGAGATCCGACCCCTACAACGACAATGACTCAACTGAAAAACAACGAGAACGAGGCTAACAACAGAAACAACATATGACAAGAACATTTTACCTTATAAGGACAAAATGATACTTGTAAATTGATTAACCTTATATGGACATACATTTTACTATAAATAGAGGTCAATACTTTAACTTAATCAGTTGCTCTGAAGATGCCCTAGTGGGCGAAACTAGTTAGTAGATAGCTGAATAAATGAAAAAAAGCGCAAAAATCAACTCGATGCCTGCTCTCTGAGGATGTTGTCCCTCTTCTTCATCGTTCACTATATATTATAAAGCGGTCTGGACGCAGACCATCGAAGAGTCATCAAGAAGCAGGAAGCGCTGAGAAAGACCAAGGAAACAACACAAATAAAGAATCTACGAAACAGATCGAAGACAACAACACAAACAAACTCGCGACCGCGAGCAGCAACTCAACAATCTGACGTGGAATCAAACGACATACGTCAAGCAACAAAGCAACAACAACAACAACAGCAACAACAATAGCAACAGCAACAGCAACAATACAGAAAACAACGAAATCAACCTGACGCGAAATCAAACTACATAACTACATACGTCAAGCAACAATAACAACAACAACAACAACAACAATATAACACAGGGAAAATATCTGACTACGAACTACACACTGACGTCGAAGGAAACAGAACCCCGTAACAACAGCACATCGAAAAGACAACATCGCACTGCGAACAACGCCAAAGAAAAGAACCGAACCGAACTGAATGAACAGGGTAAAAGTACACCCGAGGTGGGTTAAGATTCAGGGAATCAGCCACTGGCAAAGAAGCACCGTAAACAAAATTGGAAAAGTGACGCTCGAAGAACGACGAAAGAAGATCTGACGTCAAAAGACAAAGCACGAAAATACAACACCAGGACACGAGATCCGACCCCTACAACGACAATGACTCAACTGAAAAACAACGAGAACGAGGCTAACAACAGAAACAACATATGACAAGAACATTTTACCTTATAAGGACAAAATGATACTTGTAAATTGATTAACCTTATATGGACATACATTTTACTATAAATAGAGGTCAATACTTTAACTTAATCAGTTGCTCTGAAGATGCCCTAGTGGGCGAAACTAGTTAGTAGATAGCTGAATAAATGAAAAAAAGCGCAAAAATCAACTCGATGCCTGCTCTCTGAGGATGTTGTCCCTCTTCTTCATCGTTCACTATATATTATAAAGCGGTCTGGACGCAGACCATCGAAGAGTCATCAAGAAGCAGGAAGCGCTGAGAAAGACCAAGGAAACAACACAAATAAAGAATCTACGAAACAGATCGAAGACAACAACACAAACAAACTCGCGACCGCGAGCAGCAACTCAACAATCTGACGTGGAATCAAACGACATACGTCAAGCAACAAAGCAACAACAACAACAACAGCAACAACAATAGCAACAGCAACAGCAACAATACAGAAAACAACGAAATCAACCTGACGCGAAATCAAACTACATAACTACATACGTCAAGCAACAATAACAACAACAACAACAACAACAATATAACACAGGGAAAATATCTGACTACGAACTACACACTGACGTCGAAGGAAACAGAACCCCGTAACAACAGCACATCGAAAAGACAACATCGCACTGCGAACAACGCCAAAGAAAAGAACCGAACCGAACTGAATGAACAGGGTAAAAGTACACCCGAGGTGGGTTAAGATTCAGGGAATCAGCCACTGGCAAAGAAGCACCGTAAACAAAATTGGAAAAGTGACGCTCGAAGAACGACGAAAGAAGATCTGACGTCAAAAGACAAAGCACGAAAATACAACACCAGGACACGAGATCCGACCCCTACAACGACAATGACTCAACTGAAAAACAACGAGAACGAGGCTAACAACAGAAACAACATATGACAAGAACATTTTACCTTATAAGGACAAAATGATACTTGTAAATTGATTAACCTTATATGGACATACATTTTACTATAAATAGAGGTCAATACTTTAACTTAATCAGTTGCTCTGAAGATGCCCTAGTGGGCGAAACTAGTTAGTAGATAGCTGAATAAATGAAAAAAAGCGCAAAAATCAACTCGATGCCTGCTCTCTGAGGATGTTGTCCCTCTTCTTCATCGTTCACTATATATATATATATATATATATCATTCTTAGCATCCCGCTTAGGCTATTGTTTTATATTGTTTTTGAATTTCGAGATGTATATGTATGCTCTGTCTGATTTTGAAAAGTCATTACTGATGAAGGCTTGCGCCGAAACGTTTAACGAATGTGTTTTTTCTTGAGTCTATATATCATTCTTAGCATATATATATATACCGGGTGTCTCAAAAAAAGTACCCCCTTTTGACTCAACAAGGCAACAAAACGATAATATTTCAGGACTTTTTGAATTCATGGCTACATTTGTTGGTCTTCAACTTAAATGCACATACCTTGCATTTGGAAATCAACCACCAAACACCGGAGATATGAGTTCACAAGGTCAAAATTTGGAGTGCACCTGAAACCAGAGGTTTTGAGAAATGGCCTAGCCATAATTTGACAACAAACAGGCATTTTGCAAACGAATTTTCGACTTTGACCTTTACTTTTTTTTTTGAAAAGATATCTATACCTTGAATTACTTTAATTGTTCTTGAAGTAACTTTTCTTTTGAGGAAACGGTCCTTGCATTGCATTCGATCCCAAGTGTTTTGTATCAAAGAAGAGGAAAAGGAGCACATGCACGCTTATTTTGGAGATATGGCACGACTTTATCACTCTTACCACATTTTTACTATATTCGTTTAATCAGCGCCATGTCTATGCATCTTTTATTCTTTTCAAAAGCAAAACACGGAAACTTAAAGTATACAGGTACTTTGGAAAATGTCACGATACAAATCATGACTAGGCACTTTCTCAAAACCTCTGGTTTTGGGTGCACTGTAAATTTTGACTTTGCGAGCCTGTATCTCCGGTGTTTGGTGGACGATTTTTAAATGCAAGGTACGTGCATCTAAGTTGAACATTGATAAATTTAGCTGTGAAGTCGGGGAGCAATGATATCTTATTGCTTGGTTCCTGTTTCCAGTCAAAAGGGGATACTTTTTTCTGAGACACCCGGTATATATATTGTTTACTGATGAAGGCTTACGCCGAAACGTTTACTCGAATGTGTTTTTCTTGACTACATATATCTTTTTTATTACATATTGCGAATGAGCTTATGAGAATATATATATATTGGCAATAAAGAAACAATAAAATGGATACTATAAGTGCGGATGAAGAACGAACGAGAAATAGACAAAAATTTGATGTTTTTTAGCACACTAAGGCCTTTCAAGTCATTACTATCATCAGAGTGTGACTGAGTGTGTTTGTCAGTCACACTCTGATGATAGTAATGACTTGAAAGGCCTTAGTGTGCTAAAAAACATCAAATTTTTGTCTATTTCTCGTTCGTTCTTCATCCGCACTTATAGTATCCATTTTATATATATATATATATATATATATATATATAATCATTCGGCATCAGCTGACACGGTGAAATATATTTTTCATGAGTGGGCTACCACAATTCGAGAATTAAAATGTGCCCCTGCCTGGGATCGAACCCGGGGTCTTCGTGTCAAAAGTTTCTCCAACATTCCACTGCGCCACTCAAGCGCAATGAAATGTTGGAGAAATCTGAAGTCATTCAGATTCCCGGGTCTTACACCACGACAGAAGCCATTTTTTTTTTGTTTTTTCGTGTTTCGGCATTAAGCCTTCATCAGAGCCATGCATACGTATATATATAATCATTCGGCATCAGCTGACACGGTGAAATATATTTTTCATGAGTGGGCTACCACAATTCGAGAATTAAAATGTGCCCCTGCCTGGGATCGAACCCGGGGTCTTCGTGTCAAAAGTTTCTCCAACATTCCACTGCGCCACTCAAGCGCAATGAAATGTTGGAGAAATCTGAAGTCATTCAGATTCCCGGGTCTTACACCACGACAGAAGCCATTTTTGTTTTGTTTTTTCGTGTTTCGGCATTAAGCCTTCATCAGAGCCATGCATACGTATATATATAATCATTCGGCATCAGCTGACACGGTGAAATATATTTTTCATGAGTGGGCTACCACAATTCGAGAATTAAAATGTGCCCCTGCCTGGGATCGAACCCGGGGTCTTCGTGTCAAAAGTTTCTCCAACATTCCACTGCGCCACTCAAGCGCAATGAAATGTTGGAGAAATCTGAAGTCATTCAGATTCCCGGGTCTTACACCACGACAGAAGCCATTTTTTTTTTTTTTTTCGTGTTTCGGCATTAAGCCTTCATCAGAGCCATGCATACGTATATATATAATCATTCGGCATCAGCTGACACGGTGAAATATATTTTTCATGAGTGGGCTACCACAATTCGAGAATTAAAATGTGCCCCTGCCTGGGATCGAACCCGGGGTCTTCGTGTCAAAAGTTTCTCCAACATTCCACTGCGCCACTCAAGCGCAATGAAATGTTGGAGAAATCTGAAGTCATTCAGATTCCCGGGTCTTACACCACGACAGAAGCCATTTTTTTTTGTTTTTTCGTGTTTCGGCATTAAGCCTTCATCAGAGCCATGCATACGTATATATAATCATTCGGCATCAGCTGACACGGTGAAATATATTTTTCATGAGTGGGCTACCACAATTGGAGAATTAAAATGTGCCCCTGCCTGGGATCGAACCCGGGGTCTTCGTGTCAAAAGTTTCTCCAACATTCCACTGCGCCACTCAAGCGCAATGAAATGTTGGAGAAATCTGAAGTCATTCAGATTCCCGGGTCTTACACCACGACAGAAGCCATTTTTTTTGTTTTTTCGTGTTTCGGCATTAAGCCTTCATCAGAGCCATGCATACGTATCTATATAATCATTCGGCATCAGCTGACACGGTGAAATATATTTTTCATGAGTGGGCTACCACAATTCGAGAATTAAAATGTGCCCCTGCCTGGGATCGAACCCGGGGTCTTCGTGTCAAAAGTTTCTCCAACATTCCACTGCGCCACTCAAGCGCAATGAAACGTTGGAGAAATCTGAAGTCATTCAGATTCCCGGGTCTTACACCACGACAGAAGCCATTTTTTTTTGTTTTTTTTTCGTGTTTCGGCATTAAGCCTTCATCAGAGCCATGCATACGTATATATAAATCATTCGGCATCAGCTGACACGGTGAAATATATTTTTCATGAGTGGGCTACCACAATTCGAGAATTAAAATGTGCCCCTGCCTGGGATCGAACCCGGGGTCTTCGTGTCAAAAGTTTCTCCAACATTCCACTGCGCCACTCAAGCGCAATGAAATGTTGGAGAAATCTGAAGTCATTCAGATTCCCGGGTCTTACACCACGACAGAAGCCATTTTTTTTTGTTTTTTCGTGTTTCGGCATTAAGCCTTCATCAGAGCCATGCATACGTATATATAAATCATTCGGCATCAGCTGACACGGTGAAATATATTTTTCATGAGTGGGCTACCACAATTCGAGAATTAAAATGTGCCCCTGCCTGGGATCGAACCCGGGGTCTTCGTGTCAAAAGTTTCTCCAACATTCCACTGCGCCACTCAAGCGCAATGAAATGTTGGAGAAATCTGAAGTCATTCAGATTCCCGGGTCTTACACCACGACAGAAGCCATTTTTTTTTGTTTTTTCGTGTTTCGGCATTAAGCCTTCATCAGAGCCATGCATACGTATATATATAATCATTCGGCATCAGCTGACACGGTGAAATATATTTTTCATGAGTGGGCTACCACAATTCGAGAATTAAAATGTGCCCCTGCCTGGGATCGAACCCGGGGTCTTCGTGTCAAAAGTTTCTCCAACATTCCACTGCGCCACTCAAGCGCAATGAAATGTTGGAGAAATCTGAAGTCATTCAGATTCCCGGGTCTTACACCACGACAGAAGCCATTTTTTTTTTGTTTTTTCGTGTTTCGGCATTAAGCCTTCATCAGAGCCATGCATACGTATATATAATCATTCGGCATCAGCTGACACGGTGAAATATATTTTTCATGAGTGGGCTACCACAATTCGAGAATTAAAATGTGCCCCTGCCTGGGATCGAACCCGGGGTCTTCGTGTCAAAAGTTTCTCCAACATTCCACTGCGCCACTCAAGCGCAATGAAATGTTGGAGAAATCTGAAGTCATTCAGATTCCCGGGTCTTACACCACGACAGAAGCCATTTTTTTTTTTGTTTTTTCGTGTTTCGGCATTAAGCCTTCATCAGAGCCATGCATACGTATATATAAATCATTCGGCATCAGCTGACACGGTGAAATATATTTTTCATGAGTGGGCTACCACAATTCGAGAATTAAAATGTGCCCCTGCCTGGGATCGAACCCGGGGTCTTCGTGTCAAAAGTTTCTCCAACATTCCACTGCGCCACTCAAGCGCAATGAAATGTTGGAGAAATCTGAAGTCATTCAGATTCCCGGGTCTTACACCACGACAGAAGCCATTTTTTTTTTGTTTTTTCGTGTTTCGGCATTAAGCCTTCATCAGAGCCATGCATACGTATATATATAATCATTCGGCATCAGCTGACACGGTGAAATATATTTTTCATGAGTGGGCTACCACAATTCGAGAATTAAAATGTGCCCCTGCCTGGGATCGAACCCGGGGTCTTCGTGTCAAAAGTTTCTCCAACATTCCACTGCGCCACTCAAGCGCAATGAAATGTTGGAGAAATCTGAAGTCATTCAGATTCCCGGGTCTTACACCACGACAGAAGCCATTTTTTTTTGTTTTTTCGTGTTTCGGCATTAAGCCTTCATCAGAGCCATGCATACGTATATATATAATCATTCGGCATCAGCTGACACGGTGAAATATATTTTTCATGAGTGGGCTACCACTATATATATATATATATATATATAGGTCGAAACACAGAAATGACAACAAACTCGTTGAGACGTAACGCTAATATGATATGCTACTAGTTTCGTCTGTTCACGCAGACTCTTCAGGCTTATTTACTTGTACATCAACTTTACTTTAAATTTAAACAAATGAATTTTACATAATCTGACGTATCATCAATACATCACATCAACCTCGTACTGATTGTTAGAGAGGCTAGATAAAGATGGCAGTTTTGCCAATCTTATCGATTTAATGCCGGTTTGTATTTAATTATGAAGTAGTTTTCTTTCTCTTTTCGGAGTGCGTTGTCTTGATTGTGTAATTTAAAGAATGGACAAATGGTAAACATGGGTGATTTTGATTTTGCACATTCCGAAATATGTTTGCTAACAAAAAGTTTCCGATATTGTGGAAGGGAGATTTGGTTTCTGTGGAGTGCTGCTCTATGTCTCAAAGTATCACCTGATTCTCCGATGTACTTATCCCCGCAGCCGTTACAGGATATTATGTAAATGCAATCTCTTACACTGCAATCCATTTCGTTTTTAATGTTAAATAGTTGTTTACTTTGCTTGTTTATTTCAATTTGACTGCAGACAACAATCTGTTTACAGGTTTCACATCGTTTGTCTTTGCATTTCGTGACTTTTGGTGTGCTAAGGATAGTGTCTTGTGAGGTAAATTTTGCTCGTGTTAGAATTCTTTTCAGGTTCTGCGGTTGGCGTTTGCTTGGAATTAGTTTAGTTCTGTTTAGTTCACGTTTCATTTTTGGACTTGCATTTAAGATTGAGATTGATTCTTTTATGATTGGGTAGAATTTTGGGTTTTTTGGGTTATTCGTTGAAACGAAAGTTAATGTTATTCCTTCTGGAGGTTTTTCTTTTGGTGTGCGAAGTTGTTCTTGTGGGATTTCCCTGGCTTTTTTGAACCCATTGTCAATCAAGGTTTCTGGGTACCCAAGGTGTCTTAAAGTGCCTTTTAAATCCTTTAATCTCGTATTCAGAGTTGTTTTTTCGTCGATAATGGTGCATAGTCTTCTCGCTAGGTTATAAGGAATGTTTATTAGGGTATGTCTAGGGTGAGCTGATTTGAATGGGACATAATTATGAGTGTCTGTTGGCTTAAAATAAATGTCTGTAATAATTTTATCATTTTTTGCTGTCATTTGTATGTCTAAAAAATTCATTTTTTCATAGTTCGTTTCTACAGTGAATTTGATCCTTTCATGCAGGTCATTGAGAATATTATGAAGTTCTGTAATTGGACCCATTTTGGTGTCCCAATAAATGAAGCAATCATCTAGATATCTCATCCATTCACTTTGGAATTTGTTCCGTGCTTCTAATCCATAGCACTCTTGAAATTTATTGTAGAGTTTAATTTCTAAAAAGGCCATTACTAGTGTGGCATAGACAGGAGCGCATTTTGTTCCCATTGCTGTACCTCTGATTTGCAGGAATGTTTTATTGTCAAAATTGAATGTATTGTTTTCAAGGACAATTTTTAGCGCTTCTAATATAAAGTCGTTCGGAATATTTCTTGTTTTACTCTCTGGGTATTTTTCGAGCCAAAATTTTATTGCTTCTTGTCCTAAATTGTTGTCTATGTTTGTGTACATGCTTGAAATATCGAAAGTTGCGAGCACCTTGCTTTTGTTTGCGTCACGGGGCATTTTAGTAAGAAAGTCGATATCGTCTCTAACATAACTATCAACCCGTTTTAATAATGGTCGCAGTATTTTGTCAATGAAGTCACTTAGTCTGCTCGTCACACATTTTGGACCAGCAATGATGGGTCGCATTGTTAAACTTTGAGGGCAATTAATCATAACACATTTGTTTGGGGAATTTTGAACTTTATCCAGCACTTCCTTGCATTTATGCACTTTAGGAAGACCGTACATGTTGCTTGGTTTGTGGTCAAAATTTGTTAAGTAATCAACCTCTTTTTTTGTAAGTTCATCTTCATGTCTTCGCGTTAACCTTTTAATTTTGATTAAAA
Source organism: Aurelia coerulea (assembly GCA_039566865.1). NCBI lineage: Eukaryota > Metazoa > Cnidaria > Scyphozoa > Semaeostomeae > Ulmaridae > Aurelia > Aurelia coerulea. Next base: position 9,496,041 of record CM076952.1, on the reverse strand, counting down.
TTTTTTCTTCTAGATTTTCATTCTCTATTTTCTTGTAAGTGGTTTCATCACTTAGTAACAACATCATTTTATCTCTATAATAGTCGCTTTCCATTATCACACAAGCTCCACCTTTATCTCCTTCCTTTATAACTAGGCTGTTGTCTTTTTTCAATTGTATTATAGCACTCCATTCTTCCTTATTCAAATTAAATTTTTGTCTCCCCTGATTTTCTGATATTTCTTCTAGGGGATACTTCGTTAAATAATCAATATAGGTATCTAAGACCAAATCTCTATGTGCCGGTGGATTGAAATTGCTTGGGTTTTTTACCAAGCTGGGATCAAAGTTATTATCATTATCAGTACTTTGGTTGTCTGCGAAATATTCTATTAATCTTAATTTTCTACAAAATTTTTTTACATCAGTTTTTAATTCAGTTATGTCCTTTCTGGGGGTAGGAGTAAATTTAAGGCCACATTTTATTAGTGTCTCCTTTGCCTTACTACCGATAGCGATACATATATATAGTGAACGATGAAGAAGAGGGACAACATCCTCAGAGAGCAGGCATCGAGTTGATCTTTGCGCTTTTTTTCATTTATTCAGCTATCTGCTAACTAGTTTCGCCCACTAGGGCATCTTCAGAGCAACTGATTAAGTTAAAGGATCGACCTCTATTTATAGTAAAATGTATGTCCATAAAAGGTTAATTAATTTACAAGTATCATTTTGTCCTTATAAGGTAAAAATGTCCTTGTCATGTGTTGTTTCTGTTGTTAGCCTCGTTCTCGTTGTTCTTCAGTTGAGTCGTTGTCGTCGGAGGGGTCGGTTCTCTTGTCCTGCTGTTGTATTTTCGTGCTTTGTCTTTTGACGTCAGATCTTCTTTCATCGTTCTTCGAGCGTCGCTTTTCCAATTTTATTACAGTGCTTCTTTGCCAGTGGCTGATTCCCTGAATCTTAACCCACCTCGGGTGTACCTTTACCCTTGTCATTCAGTTCGGTTCGGTTCTTTTCTTTGGCGTTGTTCGCAGTGCGATGTTGTCGTTTTGATCTGCTGTTGTTACGGGGTTCTGTTTCCTTCGACGTCAGTGTGTAGTTTGTAGTCAGATATTTTCCCTGCGTTATGTTGTTGTTGTTGTTGTTGTTGTTGCTAATGTTGCTTGACGTATGTAGTTTGATTTCACGTCAGGTTGATGTCGTGTTTTCTGAAATGTTGCTGTTGCTGCTATTGTTGTTGCTTTCGTCTGTCGTTTGATTTCACGTCAGATTGATTTCGTTGTTTTCTGCAGTCTTGTTGTTGCTGTTGCTGATGTTGTTCCTGTTGTTGTTGTTGTTGTTGTTGTTGATTTTGTTGCTTGACGTATGTCGTTTGATTCCACGTCAGATTGTTGAGTTGCTGCTCGCGGTCGCGAGTTTATGTTTGCGTTGTTGACTTCGGTCTGTTTCGTCGATTCTTTATTTTGTGTTATTTCCTAGGTCTTTCTCAGCGCTTCCTGCTTCTTGATGACTCTTCGATGGTCTGCGTCCAGACCGCTTTATAATATATAGTGAACGATGAAGAAGAGGGACAACATCCTCAGAGAGCAGGCATCGAGTTGATCTTTGCGCTTTTTTTCATTTATTCATATTATGAACATTATTATATTAATCTTACGTCAGATAAATATAATTAGAAATCTTACACCATATGAATAAGAACCATAAACATAAACTCTGTTGCCACTGTAAATTAATCATTTTAGCCTGAAGAGTCTACGAAACTAGTCGCCAAAGAAACGAGTGTTGTTTTTGTTAATGCCTTCTATAAGTTTCGATATATATATATATAGTGGTATTTCCTGAGCCACCTTTAATAGCATTTAGGAGATGTAAGAACCTTAAGGATATACTTGTTAGGGCTAGGCTCAGTGAGGGAAATGGGGGGACTGATAAGAAGGGATGTTCTCGTTGTGGTAAATCTCGTTGTCAAGTGTGTAATGTCATGAGTAATAGTGAACATTTTCATTCAAACATAGATAGCCGGGAATATAGGATAAACTATTCGTTTAATTGTGACTCGTCAAATGTTGTGTATTTGTTGGAATGTACTGTTTGTGGCGTACAATATGTTGGCAGCACCTGCACGCCTTTCAGGCTTAGGTTTAACAATTACAAGGCGTGCAGTAATAAGTTTAATTCGGGGGCCTCAGTACCCCAGGCGGAATTCTTCAGGCATTTTACTGGAGAAGGCCACCACGGGTTTCTGAAGGATATTAGTATAAAGATAATCGATAGGCTAACGGGGGGAAATAGGATGCGGGAAAGCTTCTGGCAATATCGGCTGGATTGCTTTGCCCCTAAGGGATTAAACACTAGGCAGGTTGATACATAGATTTGATTTTTGTTTACATTTCGGTTGTTTGGTTGTTTTGATGTTTGCGCTCAGCTTTTCGTTAGGGTCACACGCTGTTTTTTAAGGATCTCTTTTCTGCCAATCCGCTTTTGGATCTTTCTATTGCTTGTTTTGTTATTACACACGTTTTTTCAGCTCCCGCGAGACAGACACCGCCGCCGACTTTAGCGGCTCTATACTCTGCGCTTTCTTTGATCTTCCTCTTGCCGCTTCTGGTAACATCCCTATTTTAACACCTTTTGCGATTTATTGTATTTAGCGGGATCCCGCTTAGGCTATTGTTTTATATTGTTTTTGAATTTCGAGATGTATATGTATGCTCTGTCTGATTTTGAAAAGTCATTACTGATGAAGGCTTGCGCCGAAACGTTTAACGAATGTGTTTTTTCTTGAGTCTATATATCTATTTTATTACATATTGAGTAGGAGCTTATGAGAATATATATATATATATATATATATATATATATTTTTCATGAGTGGGCTACCACAATTCGAGAATTAAAATGTGCCCCTGCCTGGGATCGAACCCGGGGTCTTCGTGTCAAAAGTTTCTCCAACATTCCACTGCGCCACTCAAGCGCAATGAAATGTTGGAGAAATCTGAAGTCATTCAGATTCCCGGGTCTTACACCACGACAGAAGCCATTTTTTTTGTTTTTTCGTGTTTCGGCATTAAGCCTTCATCAGAGCCATGCATACGTATATATAATCATTCGGCATCAGCTGACACGGTGAAATATATTTTTCATGAGTGGGCTCAAAAAAACAAAAAAAATGGCTTCTGTCGTGGTGTAAGACCCGGGAATCTGAATGACTTCAGATTTCTCCAACATTTCATTGCGCTTGAGTGGCGCAGTGGAATGTTGGAGAAACTTTTGACACGAAGACCCCGGGTTCGATCCCAGGCAGGGGCACATTTTAATTCTCGAATTGTGGTAGCCCACTCATGAAAAATATATTTCACCGTGTCAGCTGATGCCGAATGATTATATATACGTATGCATGGCTCTGATGAAGGCTTAATGCCGAAACACGAAAAAACAAAAAAAATGGCTTCTGTCGTGGTGTAAGACCCGGGAATCTGAATGACTTCAGATTTCTCCAACATTTCATTGCGCTTGAGTGGCGCAGTGGAATGTTGGAGAAACTTTTGACACGAAGACCCCGGGTTCGATCCCAGGCAGGGGCACATTTTAATTCTCGAATTGTGGTAGCCCACTCATGAAAAATATATTTCACCGTGTCAGCTGATGCCGAATGATTATATATACGTATGCATGGCTCTGATGAAGGCTTAATGCCGAAACACGAAAAAACAAAAAAAATGGCTTCTGTCGTGGTGTAAGACCCGGGAATCTGAATGACTTCAGATTTCTCCAACATTTCATTGCGCTTGAGTGGCGCAGTGGAATGTTGGAGAAACTTTTGACACGAAGACCCCGGGTTCGATCCCAGGCAGGGGCACATTTTAATTCTCGAATTGTGGTAGCCCACTCATGAAAAATATATTTCACCGTGTCAGCTGATGCCGAATGATTATATATACGTATGCATGGCTCTGATGAAGGCTTAATGCCGAAACACGAAAAAACAAAAAAAATGGCTTCTGTCGTGGTGTAAGACCCGGGAATCTGAATGACTTCAGATTTCTCCAACATTTCATTGCGCTTGAGTGGCGCAGTGGAATGTTGGAGAAACTTTTGACACGAAGACCCCGGGTTCGATCCCAGGCAGGGGCACATTTTAATTCTCGAATTGTGGTAGCCCACTCATGAAAAATATATTATATATATATATATATATATATATGTAGTCAAGAAAAACACATTCTAGTAAACGTTTCGGCGCAAGCCTTCATCAGTAATAGCTTTCCAAATTAGATGGAGCATACATATAAATCTTGAAATAACAATACAATATAAAAACAATAGCCTGAGCGGGATCCTGATTATTACAATTAGTCATAAAAGGTGCAAATAGGGGTGTAGCCAAAGGCGGCAATGGAAGATCAAAGAAAGCGCAGAGTAAAGAGCTGCTAAAGTCGGCGGCGGTGTCTGTCTCGCGGAAGCTAGAAAGAAAAAAACGTGTGAACTAACAAAACAAGCAATAGAAAGATCCAAGAGCGGATTGGCAGAAAAGAGATCCCTAAAAAAACAGCGTGTGTCCCTAATGAAAAGCTGAGCGCAAAAATCAAAACAACCAAACAACCAAAATGTAAACAAAACTCAAATCTATGTATCAACCTGCCTAGTGTTTAATCCCTTAGGGGCAAAGCAATCCAGCCGATATTGCCAGAAGCTTTCCCGCATCCTATTTCCCCCCGTTAGCCTATCGATTATCTTAATACTAATATCCTTCAGAAACCCGTGGTGGCCTTCTCCAGTAAAATGCCTGAAGAATTCCGCCTGGGGTACTGAGGCCCCCGAATTAAACTTAAGACTGCACGCCTTGTAATTGTTAAACCTAAGCCTAAAAGGCGTGCAGGTGCTACCAACATATTGTACACCACAAACAGTACATTCCAACAAATACACAACATTTGACGAGTCACAATTAAACGAATAGTTTATCCTATATTCCCGGCTATCTATGTTTGAATGAAAATGTCCACTATTACTCATGACATTACACACTTGACAACGAGATTTACCACAACGAGAACATCCCTTCTTATCTTTCCCCCCATTTCCCTCACTACTGAGCCTAGCCCTAACAAGTATATCCTTAAGGTTCTTACATCTCCTAAATGCTATTAAAGGTGGCTCAGGAAACACCGCCCTATGCTCCTCCGAGTTTGTGAGCATAGAATGGAGTCTCCTGGCAACCTTCCCCAAACTATTGAGTGCTGGATGGTATGTGGCAACAAGTGGAACCCTTTCCCCCCTCCCTTGGTTATTGGTCCTATTTCCCGCATTTGCTAGAAGAGTTGTCCTATCCAACCTACGTACCCTATCTATTTGTTCGTTAACTAAAGTCTCTTCGTAGCCCCTGTCCTTAAGCCATCCAGCTAACTCGCCTACCCTCTCCTGAAATTGGCGATCTTCCGAGCATATCCTACGAAACCTAAGAGCCTGACCATAGGGGATCGCCTTCTTCGTGTGCCAGGGGTGACAAGACTTCTTATGCAAGTACTGATGTGTATCAGTTGCCTTGCAAAACAAGTCTGTCGAAAGGACTCCCCCCTCCCCCACGTTAACCTGAACATCTAAAAAACTAATACTATCCCGTGATTGCTCGCTAGTAAACTTAATGGTTTCGTGGCTACTGTTGAGATGATTGATGAAAGACTTCAGCTTTTCCTCCCCGTGCATCCAGATAAAGAAAACATCATCGATGAATCTCATCCAGATGAGCGGCTTGTCAGGTGAAGCCTCCAACAACCTCTCTTCCAACCGGGTCATGAAGAGATTGGCATAGGCCGGAGCGAACTTCGTGCCTATAGCCGTGCCCAATTTCTGCTTATAAATCCTATCATTAAATTCAAAATAATTATTCTCCAAGACCAAGGACGCCAACCCCACTAGGGTATCAGTAGCCACGCCCGGGTTTTCCCTTCTATCCAGCGCCTCCCTGATGGTCTCTAAGCCCTCCCCGTGTGGAATGCTTGGATAGAGTCCCACAACATCAACTGTACACAACAAAGCCCCCTCTGGTATCCTACCGTGAACAGGTGAAGACGTCCAAGGAGACCTTGCAAAGGAAGCGGGTAAAAAAGGCGCTGAAATTATGCACAGACTCAGGAATTAAGATCTCCACAGAAAGGCTACAAGACCTAGGAGGAACCAACCACCATCATGACGAAATATTTGACAGCAGCGACCTACGACCTGCAGAGCAACATCAAGAGAATCCGACGACGATACAGACCACAACCAGGGAGGAACCAGATGAGGAAGTCAAAGTAACAGCAGATGGTAGATTAAAGGGACGATTTGTCAGTGGGAGTGTGGTGAATCTATCACGGAGGGAACTTTCGGAGGAAGACGTGAGTCTTCTTTCGAAAGGCCTGAAGTTTTCCCCCACTCCCACTGACATCGATAAAGCAAAGCTAAAAGAAGACCTTGAGGCTTACAAACGAAGAATGAGGCTGAGGTGGCATTTTAGAAACAACGAGGACAATTTTACACCGGACAATGATCAGAATAAATTTAGAGTTAAGTCCACTTGGCAGCCCCCCAAGGATGACCCACTTCTGGAGTACTATTTTTCGCTGTTGGAGAAGGAGGTAATGTCTGTCTCGCCGGAGGGTAAGAATTTTAGTAATCTTTCTTCTTCTGAACAACTTTCTTTGAAACAGCTTAAATGTGATAGGAACATAGTTATCAAGGAAGCGGATAAGGGATCAGCGGTTGTAGTTTGGGATCGGGAGGATTACATAAGTGAGGCTAACCGACAATTAGACGATAGGCAGGTTTATGAAGAAATAGAGGTGGACCCCACGGTAGATTTGGGTAAGACCATTAATTCTAGGTTGAAAGAACTGAGGGAGGGGGACCCCGGTCTAGAGGAAGTGACTGAGTATTTGGAAATTAAAGATTCTAGGTTAGGTAGATTTTATTTATTGCCTAAGATCCACAAGGGTCTTAGTAGTGTTAAGGGTCGACCAGTCATTTCCAATTGTGGTACTATAACAGAACATATTTCAGAATATCTAGACCACCACCTTAACCCGTTGGTTAGCCAAAGTAGGTCATATGTTAAGGACACTAACCACTTTTTGTCTAGGCTAAGTAAGCTAGGTAGGATACCAGAGGGGGCTTTGTTGTGTACAGTTGATGTTGTGGGACTCTATCCAAGCATTCCACACGGGGAGGGCTTAGAGACCATCAGGGAGGCGCTGGATAGAAGGGAAAACCCGGGCGTGGCTACTGATACCCTAGTGGGGTTGGCGTCCTTGGTCTTGGAGAATAATTATTTTGAATTTAATGATAGGATTTATAAGCAGAAATTGGGCACGGCTATAGGCACGAAGTTCGCTCCGGCCTATGCCAATCTCTTCATGACCCGGTTGGAAGAGAGGTTGTTGGAGGCTTCACCTGACAAGCCGCTCATCTGGATGAGATTCATCGATGATGTTTTCTTTATCTGGATGCACGGGGAGGAAAAGCTGAAGTCTTTCATCAATCATCTCAACAGTAGCCACGAAACCATTAAGTTTACTAGCGAGCAATCACGGGATAGTATTAGTTTTTTAGATGTTCAGGTTAACGTGGGGGAGGGGGGAGTCCTTTCGACAGACTTGTTTTGCAAGGCAACTGATACACATCAGTACTTGCATAAGAAGTCTTGTCACCCCTGGCACACGAAGAAGGCGATCCCCTATGGTCAGGCTCTTAGGTTTCGTAGGATATGCTCGGAAGATCGCCAATTTCAGGAGAGGGTAGGCGAGTTAGCTGGATGGCTTAAGGACAGGGGCTACGAAGAGACTTTAGTTAACGAACAAATAGATAGGGTACGTAGGTTGGATAGGACAACTCTTCTAGCAAATGCGGGAAATAGGACCAATAACCAAGGGAGGGGGGAAAGGGTTCCACTTGTTGCCACATACCATCCAGCACTCAATAGTTTGGGGAAGGTTGCCAGGAGACTCCATTCTATGCTCACAAACTCGGAGGAGCATAGGGCGGTGTTTCCTGAGCCACCTTTAATAGCATTTAGGAGATGTAAGAACCTTAAGGATATACTTGTTAGGGCTAGGCTCAGTAGTGAGGGAAATGGGGGGAAAGATAAGAAGGGATGTTCTCGTTGTGGTAAATCTCGTTGTCAAGTGTGTAATGTCATGAGTAATAGTGGACATTTTCATTCAAACATAGATAGCCGGGAATATAGGATAAACTATTCGTTTAATTGTGACTCGTCAAATGTTGTGTATTTGTTGGAATGTACTGTTTGTGGTGTACAATATGTTGGTAGCACCTGCACGCCTTTTAGGCTTAGGTTTAACAATTACAAGGCGTGCAGTCTTAAGTTTAATTCGGGGGCCTCAGTACCCCAGGCGGAATTCTTCAGGCATTTTACTGGAGAAGGCCACCACGGGTTTCTGAAGGATATTAGTATTAAGATAATCGATAGGCTAACGGGGGGAAATAGGATGCGGGAAAGCTTCTGGCAATATCGGCTGGATTGCTTTGCCCCTAAGGGATTAAACACTAGGCAGGTTGATACATAGATTTGAGTTTTGTTTACACTTTGGTTGTTTGGTTGTTTTGATTTTTGCGCTCAGCTTTTCATTAGGGACACACGCTGTTTTTTTAGGGATCTCTTTTCTGCCAATCCGCTCTTGGATCTTTCTATTGCTTGTTTTGTTAGTTCACACGTTTTTTTCTTTCTTGCTTCCGCGAGACGGACACCGCCGCCGACTTTAGCAGCTCTTTACTCTGCGCTTTCTTTGATCTTCCCATTGCCGCCTTTGGCTACACCCCTATTTGCACCTTTTATGACTTATTGTAATAATCAGGATCCCGCTCAGGCTATTGTTTTTATATTGTATTGTTATTTCAAGATTTATATGTATGCTCCATCTAATTTGGAAGGCTATTACTGATGAAGGCTTGCGCCGAAACGTTTACTAGAATGTGTTTTTCTTGACTACATATATCTTTTTTATTACATATTGCGAATGAGCTTATGAGAATATATATATATATATATTGTTGTGCCATGGGTTGTGCCATGGGCACTGTAGCAGCTCCATCATATGCCACCATTTATATGGGACATTTTGAAGAAACCCACATCTATCCAGAAATTAACAATGATTGCCTCTTTTACGCCAGATACATTGACGACATTTTCCTTATATACACAGGTGGTGAAACAAAACTCGATGAATTTCTGACAAACCTTAATACGAAACATGATTCCATTAAATTTGACCACGAAAAATCAACACAATCAGTCGCATTTTTGGACACCTTAATATACATTGATGAAAACAGACAATTACAAACAACGCTTTACACAAAACCTACAGATACCCACAACTATCTACATTTTAAATCTTCCCACCCTAAACATCTTAAAGAAAGCCTACCCTACTCCCAAGCCCTAAGACTACGAAGGATCTGCTCTGATAATAACGAATTGAATAAACACAGTGACAAATTAAAACAACAATTCATAGCACGTGGCTACTCTCCAACTTTAGTTGATAACCAGATAAAAAAAGCTATTGATATCCCAAGAAAAGATACCCTAAAATTAACAAATAAAGAGAAATCTAATCGTATCCCCCTTGTAACAACATTCAACAATACCCTACCCCCAATGGCCCAAATAATCCAGAAACGCTGGGACATTTTAAAACTAAAACCAAATTTAAAAGAAATTTTCCAAGAACCTGGTATGATAGCCTATCGTCGACCAAGGAACCTTAAAGAAATGATAGGAAGCAACAATATTTCGAATAACAAGGTTACCCGTACGAAACCAACTACAAAAACTGTTAAATTTTGCCAACCATGTAATATTAAAAACAGCCTATGCTGCAATCATCTCAAATCTACTAACTCATTCACGAGCTGTGTAACTAAAACAACCTATAAAATCTACCACGAATCTAACTGCAAAAGCAGAAACGTCATATACCTATTAGAATGCAGACTTTGCTCGAAACAATATGTCGGAAAATCTGAATGGCCCTTCAACTTTAGACTCAACAACTATAGGCACAGAATCAAATCAACAGACTATGATAAACTACTCCCTGTCGAACAACACTTTCGCTTATCAAACCACGACTTTGCCAGAGATGCTAAATTTACGATCATAGAAAAAATTGAAAAGAACGTATCGGATGAAATTACGTCGATACTAGAATCACATGAAGACAACTGGATATTACGTCTTAGAACTCTCGCCCCAAATGGCCTAAACGGCAAGCTTAACCACCCAGAAAATATAAGACTATAGATCTTTAAACAGATGGACAGGCAACAGAATTACGTTCATTTTTTTGTTATTACATTGTTCCCCTGTGACCTGTCACTTTCTTAATCATACATAATTTGAAACAACTAATTTAACGTCACATTTATAAAAAGAATTTATAAAACTCTTGTATTAGAAAGTATAACTCATTCTCCTGATGATGACCACACGGTCGAAACTAGTTGGGAATTGAGAAAGAATTTATATATATTTATTCCTGCTCGTCTTTATTTTTGTTCATCTTTATAATTATGGGATCAAGACGTGGAAAAGGAACACAGGTTCCACCAAGGACAACATCGGAAATTGAATTATCTACATCGACCTCAAGTGCAACAACCGTGATTTCGGTAGAATCTACTCCACACGAGGAAACAGAATTCCTAGCAATCAAACTCAATCGCAATATCGATAAAGTTGCCCGCTTCGAATCTCACCAAGAATACTTAATAGCATGCATTAAAGACAAACTGATTCCTACAAACTTCAAAATAGAGCTAGACCCCTCAATTGGCAATCACAATGAAGCATTCCTATCCACTTGGTACGATAAAATTCAAAAGTTCTCGCTGGACCTCATGAAAGACACAGTCAAATTTTGCGAAAAAACGGTTACTGAGACGAAAACTGAAATCAAAGTTCTCGAAGATGAAATAAAAAATCAAGCTGAACCCGAAGAATATAACGAGATAAAGACCACAATAACCAAATACAACGAACAAAAGATCAAGGAACTGCAACGAATTAAGACAGCAAAGCACAGACACCTAAGATGGAACCTCACCTCAAGACAAACAAAACAAAGAACACCAAGAGAAAAACAAACAATCACCAAAGAGAAAATTGCACAAAAATCCTACCCACAAACAAGACAGCAACATCCGGGAGATGAATCTGCAACACCAAAGGAAGCACCAACACAAACAAAACCACGCACATACGCAGACATCCTCAAACCAACACAGAACAAGAGAACAACACCACGTAGCCCAGAAACAACAAGTAATTATGACCATAGAATATATCCAACGACAACAAGAACACAGATTCAAACTCCGACTCCAATAACACAATTTCAACCATCAAGAAACACAAACGCATACAACAACTCAAAAAACGAGGTAAGCCCCCGACCAAGAAACTTGGAAGGGGGCATGCAAGATCTGCTTACCACCACAATGCAAGCTTTCGAACTTTTAAAAAACAACTTCGAAAGACTCATAGACTTAAAGATGACCCAGATGGACGAATAATTAATTTAAGCAAAAATAAATTTACTGTAGATGTATTTAAATTGTTAAGTAAAGGCCTCAACTTCTGCCCCCGCCCACTACATTTTGATAAACACACATTAGAAAACGAGTTAAAATCATTTTTTAGAAGAATAAGATTAAGAGCCTATTTTGGAATATCTAAGTATGAACCAACCATTTTACAATCACTCAAAGAAAGAAACACTTCATTTACGCCAAAAAACATAGATACAACTATCCAAACGTTTGAAATTGCAGTCAAAGAGGACATTAAAAACCACGAAAAACGAAACTTACCACATGATAACCTGACAAAAAAGCAACGTGAAGCCCTCAAGACACTCACAGAAAGAGATGACTTAGTCATAACTAGAGCCGATAAAGGTGGAGCAATAGTTATCTGGGGTATCGAAGAGTACCTCCTAGAGGCCAATAGCCAACTAAACAACACAGAATTTTACCAAGAACTCACAGTTGACCCCTTTGAAGATTACCAGAAAATAATAATAAACTCACTTAACGAAATGCTTTCAAATAATATCATTGACAAAGAAACATCGGATATACTAAAACCAATAAATGTCAAACCTGCTCGCTTCTATTTACTTCCAAAAATACACAAAAAGAACAACCCTGGACGGCCAGTAATTTCCTCAGTTAACTGCCACACTACTAAATTATCAAAATACGTTGATAACTTCATACAGCCCCTTGCTAAGAAAGTTAAGTCCTATATACGAGATACGACAGACCTCATAAACAAAATAAAGCACATCAAAAGAATACCACATAACGCAATTCTAGTTACAATGGACGTCAGGTCCTTATACTCAAACATAAAGCACAACGACGGAATATCAGCCCTAAAAGAATGCCTTGATAACAGAGTATCAAAAGAACCACCTACAGAAGTAATAGCAACCCTTATGAACCACATATTAACACTAAACAACTTCAACTTTAATGGAAGACATTTTCTCCAAATAAAAGGTTGTGCCATGGGCACTGTAGCAGCTCCATCATATGCCACCATTTATATGGGACATTTTGAAGAAACCCACATCTATCCAGAAATTAACAATGATTGCCTCTTTTACGCCAGATACATTGACGACATTTTCCTTATATACACAGGTGGTGAAACAAAACTCGATGAATTTCTGACAAACCTTAATACGAAACATGATTCCATTAAATTTGACCACGAAAAATCAACACAATCAGTCGCATTTTTGGACACCTTAATATACATTGATGAAAACAGACAATTACAAACAACGCTTTACACAAAACCTACAGATACCCACAACTATCTACATTTTAAATCTTCCCACCCTAAACATCTTAAAGAAAGCCTACCCTACTCCCAAGCCCTAAGACTACGAAGGATCTGCTCTGATAATAACGAATTGAATAAACACAGTGACAAATTAAAACAACAATTCATAGCACGTGGCTACTCTCCAACTTTAGTTGATAACCAGATAAAAAAAGCTATTGATATCCCAAGAAAAGATACCCTAAAATTAACAAATAAAGAGAAATCTAATCGTATCCCCCTTGTAACAACATTCAACAATACCCTACCCCCAATGGCCCAAATAATCCAGAAACGCTGGGACATTTTAAAACTAAAACCAAATTTAAAAGAAATTTTCCAAGAACCTGGTATGATAGCCTATCGTCGACCAAGGAACCTTAAAGAAATGATAGGAAGCAACAATATTTCGAATAACAAGGTTACCCGTACGAAACCAACTACAAAAACTGTTAAATTTTGCCAACCATGTAATATTAAAAACAGCCTATGCTGCAATCATCTCAAATCTACTAACTCATTCACGAGCTGTGTAACTAAAACAACCTATAAAATCTACCACGAATCTAACTGCAAAAGCAGAAACGTCATATACCTATTAGAATGCAGACTTTGCTCGAAACAATATGTCGGAAAATCTGAATGGCCCTTCAACTTTAGACTCAACAACTATAGGCACAGAATCAAATCAACAGACTATGATAAACTACTCCCTGTCGAACAACACTTTCGCTTATCAAACCACGACTTTGCCAGAGATGCTAAATTTACGATCATAGAAAAAATTGAAAAGAACGTATCGGATGAAATTACGTCGATACTAGAATCACATGAAGACAACTGGATATTACGTCTTAGAACTCTCGCCCCAAATGGCCTAAACGGCAAGCTTAACCACCCAGAAAATATAAGACTATAGATCTTTAAACAGATGGACAGGCAACAGAATTACGTTCATTTTTTTGTTATTACATTGTTCCCCTGTGACCTGTCACTTTCTTAATCATACATAATTTGAAACAACTAATTTAACGTCACATTTATAAAAAGAATTTATAAAACTCTTGTATTAGAAAGTATAACTCATTCTCCTGATGATGACCACACGGTCGAAACTAGTTGGGAATTGAGAAAGAATTTATATATATTTATTCCTGCTCGTCTTTATTTTTGTTCATCTTTATAATTATGGGATCAAGACGTGGAAAAGGAACACAGGTTCCACCAAGGACAACATCGGAAATTGAATTATCTACATCGACCTCAAGTGCAACAACCGTGATTTCGGTAGAATCTACTCCACACGAGGAAACAGAATTCCTAGCAATCAAACTCAATCGCAATATCGATAAAGTTGCCCGCTTCGAATCTCACCAAGAATACTTAATAGCATGCATTAAAGACAAACTGATTCCTACAAACTTCAAAATAGAGCTAGACCCCTCAATTGGCAATCACAATGAAGCATTCCTATCCACTTGGTACGATAGAATTCAAAAGTTCTCGCTGGACCTCATGAAAGACACAGTCAAATTTTGCGAAAAAACGGTTACTGAGACGAAAACTGAAATCAAAGTTCTCGAAGATGAAATAAAAAATCAAGCTGAACCCGAAGAATATAACGAGATAAAGACCACAATAACCAAATACAACGAACAAAAGATCAAGGAACTGCAACGAATTAAGACAGCAAAGCACAGACACCTAAGATGGAACCTCACCTCAAGACAAACAAAACAAAGAACACCAAGAGAAAAACAAACAATCACCAAAGAGAAAATTGCACAAAAATCCTACCCACAAACAAGACAGCAACATCCGGGAGATGAATCTGCAACACCAAAGGAAGCACCAACACAAACAAAACCACGCACATACGCAGACATCCTCAAACCAACACAGAACAAGAGAACAACACCACGTAGCCCAGAAACAACAAGTAATTATGACCATAGAATATATCCAACGACAACAAGAACACAGATTCAAACTCCGACTCCAATAACACAATTTCAACCATCAAGAAACACAAACGCATACAACAACTCAAAAAACGAGGTAAGCCCCCGACCAAGAAACTTGGAAGGGGGCATGCAAGATCTGCTTACCACCACAATGCAAGCTTTCGAACTTTTAAAAAACAACTTCGAAAGACTCATAGACTTAAAGATGACCCAGATGGACGAATAATTAATTTAAGCAAAAATAAATTTACTGTAGATGTATTTAAATTGTTAAGTAAAGGCCTCAACTTCTGCCCCCGCCCACTACATTTTGATAAACACACATTAGAAAACGAGTTAAAATCATTTTTTAGAAGAATAAGATTAAGAGCCTATTTTGGAATATCTAAGTATGAACCAACCATTTTACAATCACTCAAAGAAAGAAACACTTCATTTACGCCAAAAAACATAGATACAACTATCCAAACGTTTGAAATTGCAGTCAAAGAGGACATTAAAAACCACGAAAAACGAAACTTACCACATGATAACCTGACAAAAAAGCAACGTGAAGCCCTCAAGACACTCACAGAAAGAGATGACTTAGTCATAACTAGAGCCGATAAAGGTGGAGCAATAGTTATCTGGGGTATCGAAGAGTACCTCCTAGAGGCCAATAGCCAACTAAACAACACAGAATTTTACCAAGAACTCACAGTTGACCCCTTTGAAGATTACCAGAAAATAATAATAAACTCACTTAACGAAATGCTTTCAAATAATATCATTGACAAAGAAACATCGGATATACTAAAACCAATAAATGTCAAACCTGCTCGCTTCTATTTACTTCCAAAAATACACAAAAAGAACAACCCTGGACGGCCAGTAATTTCCTCAGTTAACTGCCACACTACTAAATTATCAAAATACGTTGATAACTTCATACAGCCCCTTGCTAAGAAAGTTAAGTCCTATATACGAGATACGACAGACCTCATAAACAAAATAAAGCACATCAAAAGAATACCACATAACGCAATTCTAGTTACAATGGACGTCAGGTCCTTATACTCAAACATAAAGCACAACGACGGAATATCAGCCCTAAAAGAATGCCTTGATAACAGAGTATCAAAAGAACCACCTACAGAAGTAATAGCAACCCTTATGAACCACATATTAACACTAAACAACTTCAACTTTAATGGAAGACATTTTCTCCAAATAAAAGGTTGTGCCATGGGCACTGTAGCAGCTCCATCATATGCCACCATTTATATGGGACATTTTGAAGAAACCCACATCTATCCAGAAATTAACAATGATTGCCTCTTTTACGCCAGATACATTGACGACATTTTCCTTATATACACAGGTGGTGAAACAAAACTCGATGAATTTCTGACAAACCTTAATACGAAACATGATTCCATTAAATTTGACCACGAAAAATCAACACAATCAGTCGCATTTTTGGACACCTTAATATACATTGATGAAAACAGACAATTACAAACAACGCTTTACACAAAACCTACAGATACCCACAACTATCTACATTTTAAATCTTCCCACCCTAAACATCTTAAAGAAAGCCTACCCTACTCCCAAGCCCTAAGACTACGAAGGATCTGCTCTGATAATAACGAATTGAATAAACACAGTGACAAATTAAAACAACAATTCATAGCACGTGGCTACTCTCCAACTTTAGTTGATAACCAGATAAAAAAAGCTATTGATATCCCAAGAAAAGATACCCTAAAATTAACAAATAAAGAGAAATCTAATCGTATCCCCCTTGTAACAACATTCAACAATACCCTACCCCCAATGGCCCAAATAATCCAGAAACGCTGGGACATTTTAAAACTAAAACCAAATTTAAAAGAAATTTTCCAAGAACCTGGTATGATAGCCTATCGTCGACCAAGGAACCTTAAAGAAATGATAGGAAGCAACAATATTTCGAATAACAAGGTTACCCGTACGAAACCAACTACAAAAACTGTTAAATTTTGCCAACCATGTAATATTAAAAACAGCCTATGCTGCAATCATCTCAAATCTACTAACTCATTCACGAGCTGTGTAACTAAAACAACCTATAAAATCTACCACGAATCTAACTGCAAAAGCAGAAACGTCATATACCTATTAGAATGCAGACTTTGCTCGAAACAATATGTCGGAAAATCTGAATGGCCCTTCAACTTTAGACTCAACAACTATAGGCACAGAATCAAATCAACAGACTATGATAAACTACTCCCTGTCGAACAACACTTTCGCTTATCAAACCACGACTTTGCCAGAGATGCTAAATTTACGATCATAGAAAAAATTGAAAAGAACGTATCGGATGAAATTACGTCGATACTAGAATCACATGAAGACAACTGGATATTACGTCTTAGAACTCTCGCCCCAAATGGCCTAAACGGCAAGCTTAACCACCCAGAAAATATAAGACTATAGATCTTTAAACAGATGGACAGGCAACAGAATTACGTTCATTTTTTTGTTATTACATTGTTCCCCTGTGACCTGTCACTTTCTTAATCATACATAATTTGAAACAACTAATTTAACGTCACATTTATAAAAAGAATTTATAAAACTCTTGTATTAGAAAGTATAACTCATTCTCCTGATGATGACCACACGGTCGAAACTAGTTGGGAATTGAGAAAGAATTTATATATATTTATTCCTGCTCGTCTTTATTTTTGTTCATCTTTATATATATATATATATATATATATATCTCATAAGCTCCTACTCAATATGTAATAAAATAGATATATAGACTCAAGAAAAAACACATTCGTTAAACGTTTCGGCGCAAGCCTTCATCAGTAAATATATATATATATATATATATAAAGGTGAACAAAAAGAAAGACGAGCTGGAATATATACATACAAATTTTATCTCAATTCCCAACTAGTTTCGACCGTGTGGTCATCATCAGGAGAATGAGTGATATTTTCTAATGCAACTGGTTTTACAATCTATGTTTACAAATATGACGCTAAATTAATTGTTTGAAATTACGAATGATTAAGAAATAACAAGCCACAGGGAAATAATGTAATGACAAAAAAGTGAACGTAATTCTGTGGCTTATCCATTTGTTAAAGAGCTATAATCTTATGCTTTCTGGGTGGTTAAGTTTGCTGTTTAGGCCATTTGGGGATAGGGTTTTAAGACGTAACATCCAGTTATCTTCATGTGATTCTAAAATAAAAGTTATTTCATCTGATACATTTTTTTCAATCTTTTCTATGATGGTAAATTTTGCATCTGTAGAGAAGTCATGGTTTGCTAGGCGAAAGTGTTGTTCAACGGGGAGTAGTTTATCGTAGTCTGTTGATTTGATTCTATGCCTATAGTTGTTGAGTCTAATATTGAACGGCCATTCGGACTTTCCGACATATTGTTTTGAGCACCGTGTGCATTCTAACAGATATATCACATTTTTGCTTTTACAGTTGGATTCATGGTAGATTTTATATGTGTTCTTAGTTACAAAACTAGTGAATGAGTTGGTAGATTTAAGGTGATTACAACATAGACTGTTTCTAACATTACATGGTTTACAAAATTTAATAGTATTTATTGTGGGTGTCTTACGGATAACTTTGTTATTTAAAATGTTATTGCTTCCTACCATATCTTTAAGGTTCTTTGGCCTACGATAGGCTAGCATACCAGGTTCCTTAAAAATATCTTTCAAGTTTGGTTTTAGTTTTAAAATATCCCAGCGGTTTTGGATAATCTTAGCCATTGGTGGGAGGGTGTTGTTAAATGTTGTTACAAGAGGGATGCGATTATTCCACTCTTTGGTCGTTAGCTTTAAGGTATCTTCTCTTGGTATATCGACCGCTTTTTTTATCTGGTTGTCTACTAAGGTTTGGGAGTAACCACGTGCTATGAATTGTTGTTTTAATTTGTTACTGTGTTTACTAAGTTCGTTATTATCAGAGCAGATCCTTCTAAGTCTTAGTGCTTGGGAGTAGGGTAAGCTTTCTTTGAGATGTATAGGGTGGGAAGATTTAAAATGTAGATAGTTATGGGTATCAGTTGGTTTCGTGTAAAGCGTTGTTCGTAGTTGTCTATTTTCATCAATGTATATTAAAGTATCTAAAAATGCGACTGATTGTGTTGATTTTTCATGGTCAAATTTAATAGAGTCGTGTTTCGTGTTGAGGTTTGTCAGGAATTCGTCGAGTTGGGTTTCTAGGCCTGTGTATATAAGGAAGATGTCGTCTATGTATCTGGCGTAGAAGAGACAATCATTGTTAATTTCTGGGTAGATGTGGGTTTCTTCAAAATGTCCCATGTAAATGGTGGCATATGATGGGGCTGCTACAGTGCCCATGGCACAGCCTTTTATTTGGAGGAAGTGTCTTCCATTAAAGTTAAAGTTATTTAGTGTTAATATGTGGTTCATTAGGGTTATTATTACTTCTGTAGGGGGTTGTTTTGATACTCTGTGTTCATATATATATATAGGTCGAAACGAAAAGTGTCCAGGAACCGTAAGATATAGGTCGAAACACAAAATATCAACAAGCCACTTGAGACTCACTAAATATTAATAATTCTATTTATAAATTCTCGCAACTAGTTTCGTCCGTTCAAGCGGACTCTTCAGGCTCCAGTGATATATATATATAGTGAACGATGAAGAAGAGGGACAACATCCTCAGAGAGCAGGCATCGAGTTGATCTTTGCGCTTTTTTTCATTTATTCAGCTATCTGCTAACTAGTTTCGCCCACTAGGGCATCTTCAGAGCAACTGATTAAGTTAAAGTATCGACCTCTATTTATAGTAAAATGTATGTCCATATAAGGTTAATCAATATAAATATAAATATAATATATAAATAGATAGGGTACGTAGGTTGGATAGGACGACTCTTCTAGCAAATGCGGGAAATAGGACCAATAACCAAGGGAAGGGGGAAAGGGTTCCACTTGTTGCCACATACCATCCAGCACTCAATAGTTTGGGAAAGGTTGCCGGGAGACTTCATCCTATGCTCACAAACTCGGAGGAGCATAGGGGGGTGTTTCCTGAGCCACCTTTAATAGCATTTAAGAGATGTAAGAACCTTAAGGATATACTTGTTAGGGCTAGGCTCAATAGTGAGGGAAATGGGGGGACTGATAAGAAGGGATGTTCTCGTTGTGGTAAATCTCGTTGTCAAGTGTGTAATGTCATGAGTAATAGTGCACATTTTCATTCAAACATAGATAGCCGGGAATATAGGATAAACTATTCGTTTAATTGTGACTCGTCAAATGTTGTGTATTTGTTGGAATGTACTGTTTGTGGTGTACAATATGTTGGTAGCACCTGCACGCCTTTTAGGCTTAGGTTTAACAATTACAAGGCGTGCAGTAATAAGTTTAATTCGGGGGCCTCAGTACCCCAGGCGGAATTCTTCAGGCATTTTACTGGAGAAGGCCACCACGGGTTTCTGAAGGATATTAGTATAAAGATAATCGATAGGCTTACGGGGGGGAAATAGGATGCGGGAAAGCTTCTGGCAGCATCGGCTGGATTGCTTTTCCCCTAAGGGATTAAACACTAGACAGGTTGATACATAGATTTGATTTTGGTGCAGTAATAAGTTTAATTCGGGGGCCTCAGTACCCCAGGCGGAATTCTTCAGGCATTTTACTGGAGAAGGCCACCACGGGTTTCTGAAGGATATTAGTACATGGGTACTGGGAAACGTGGAATTTGTTAAGTTATAATAGGGATTATATATCGTTGCAAAGAATCAGAACTATCAGGCCTACCTTTGTGTACTTTTTCTGTCTCCATATTCCCCGTTGTCCAGTTCATTTTGCATCTTTAGGTTGTTGCGAGTTCGCCTGCCCCCAGTCGGCCATGTTAGAATTTTTAAATCTAATGATTGTTGTTGTACGTTGTACCACCACAGGTCAGCGCTGCGCGCCTCCCTGAGAAGGAGCATGGTACAACGTACAACAACAATCATTAGATTTAAAAATTCTAACATGGCCGACTGGGGGCAGGCGAACTCGCAACAACCTAAAGATGCAAAATGAACTGGACAACGGAGAATATGGAGACAGAAAGAGTACACAAAGGTAGGCCTGATAGTTCTGATTCTTTGCAACGATATATAATCCCTATTATAACTTAACAAATTCCACGTTTCCCAGTACCCATGATTAGTATAAAAATAATCGATAGGCTAACGGGGGGAAATAGGATGCGGGAAAGCTTCTGGCAATATCGGCTGGATTGCTTTGCCCCTAAGGGATTAAACACTAGGCAGGTTGATACATAGATTTGATTTTTGCTTACATTTTGGTTGTTTGGTTGTTTTGATGTTTGCGCTTAGCTTTTCTTTAGGGACACACGCTATTCTTTAGGGATCTCTTTCTGCCCATCCGCTCTTGGATCTTTCTATTGCTGGTTTGGTTCTAACACATTTCTTTTCAGCTTCCGCGAGACAGACACCGCCGCCGACTCTAGCAGGACTTAACTCTGCGCTTTCTTTCATCTTCCTACTGCCGCCTCTGTTTACACCGGTTACTTTAACACCTTTTAATTATCAATTGTATTTAGTAGGATCCCTTTATGCTATTATTTTCGTAAATGGTTTTGTATTTCGAGATTGATATGTATGCGATGTTGAATTTGAGAAGTCATACTGATGAAGGCTTGCGCCGAAACGTTTAAACGAATGTGTTTTTCTTGAGTACATATATCTTTTTTATAACATATTTGCGAATGAGCTAATGAGAATATATATATATATATACACACACATCTCTCCCTTAGTGACTGGCGCATTAAAACTTAACTTTCCATACACTTGAATGCCAATTACGACGGCGGGCCAGCGCGGCGCCGCAGGCGACGCGCGGCAAGCCTAGTTATGTATTATCGTTTGATTGCTTATATCTCCATAACCAATGAACCGATTTCAAAAACTTTATTATTCTATAATTGCCGAAAGGCTAAATAGTATTTGAGGATGTTGGCTGTGGTTTAGGCCGATTTTTTCATGTCGAAAAGAAGATCGATAAAGCTGCTCAAATTCAAGCCTTATATAGCATGAAAAATAAACGGCATTATTTGCCAGTCAACATTTTAGATGTGATGCAAAAGGCTGAACTTATATGTCTTTCATAAAATATATGGCGTTCAGAGAATACAAATTCAGTAAATACTGAGTTCAGAGAATACGAATACGAATTCAGCCTTTTGTATCACATCTAAAATGTTGACTGGAAAAATAGGCCGTTTCTTTCTCATGCCATCTAAGGCTTGAATTTGAGCAAGTTTATCGATCTTCTTTTCGACATGACAACGCCGTGGTAAAAACTGCAACCAACATCTTAAAATACAATTTAGCCTTTAGGCAATCAAATAAAACAAAGTTTTTGAAAATCGGCTTATTGGTTATGGGTATGTAAGCAATCAAACAATAATACATCATTTTGGGACACCCAGTATGTAATGTTATTTCATTTTCTTTTAGCCATCGGTCTCGTAGCAAAACCAACTGAAAAAGTGCAAGAGATTCTGTTATGGTGTCTGCGGTACGAAAGAGTGCCTGCTATTCGCGCAGAGGCTTGTCGTGCTATCTGCAATTTGAATCTTCACTCCGAAAGAGTCGTTAACATCTTGCAGGACCGAATGGTCGTTGAAGAAGACTTGATGGTTCAAAGGTAAAATACCGTTACTTTCTTCTAGTTGCAGCTGTGTTCGCGTCCTATCAACATAATAATACTAAATCTTCATTTCCAGTATTGACAACAGTATTTGCCTTTTATATAATCAAATAGCCATTGTTTTGTTGCCTGAGCTGAGCGCTACTAAGCTGTATCTGCCTGCCAATTTTGTGTCACTAAATTTATATTCTGTCAGTAATAATCCAATATGAATCTGAGATATAAGAATTCCTTTTCAATCACTAACTCAGGCTTTAATCCTAATTACTGTTAATCCGAAAAATGATCAAAGTAAAGTTGAAAGGAAGTAAAAAACGATAATTACTAAGGTTGATCAAACTAATCCCATTTCAACATTAACGAACGGGGAAGTTCCTACTTAATCATTTTGCTGTTAAGACTATTGGGAATTTTGTTTTAGGGTTCAGAGTCTCTTCTGCCCTTCGTTCTTTTGTTATATCGTTGTGCTACCAAGAACTATGCTGATTGAAGCCTTCGTTTACAGCAAAACGTAAGGCAAGCAAGACCGTGGATACTAACAGTCTCTTAGCAACATTTAGCTGCCTTTTGAATTCGACCAGATTTTCTGCTGATTTTATCTGACAGACGATTCCTAGCCTGCGGCCCAAGAGACCTGAGACTATTTTAACTGAACGTTGTTTGGTTGGGCCTATAGTGCTGCAAATCATTTTCACGACGTTAAGGTCGATTGGAGGTTCTTATTTAGAAAATATTTTCCATGAATTCAGGATTTAGCTTGTTTACAGTTTTGAAAGTCTCAATGCAGAGGTATCTTAGCCTATTTACATGCATTGTGCATTTTTCTGATTTGCCAAGTAGTTCTTCATAAGAAGAATTATAGTCATCACAGTTAACTCTGAATTCAATGAGCTGATGATAACATCGCCTTTTGCAGTGAAGTGACTTCTGCTTTAAACTTGTTTGGTCTTGAACCAACCGGGGATCTAACGATGATCAAAGCAATTCAAACTGAAGTGAAAAGATTGTGTAACTGCGATAATATTGCTGGGGCAATTGTCAATCTGGATGTAATGGGGAGATATAAAGGAAACAAGCAGAAATATTTAGCAAATGATGATCATGAGAACTCTACCACAGAGGTAAGTTATGTCCAAAGATACTGTACATAATATCTTATCAAAAAAGATGCTGTTACTGCGACAATTCTTCCTTCAAAAACGGCATAAAATCATGGTCACATTTTCCAAATATTTCTGCCCTTACAGCAATGACTTCGACACGTTTTAGGACATTTTATCCTTTTGGGAAAATGAAATTGCCAGGAATAATTTAGTCATGCTCGTAGGGATGGCAACTTCATCCTCCCAAATGGATAATACATGCTGAACCATGTATGACTTATTGCTAAGCAGAAATATCAGGAAAAAATTTGATCATGATTATATGTCATATTGAAGGATTCTTAACAGATAATTCTCTAGAAAATCCCTTATAATTTCAGAAAGGAGTGGCTGATTTTAGTCAGATCAATTTTTGAATGAATTTGCACATGTCCACCGTTGAATGATATATATGATTGCCGTGGTATTTAGGAAGCAGTGGCCATGCAAATGGGGATTGTTTTTATTGAGTCATCCGGTATGTTATTACAAGATACTGTTACTCACAAAAAGAAGTACTTTAAGAAGACAGTAGTCACCTACACCCTTGTTCGTATAAATTGAATCACGGGTACCCTGGCAACGCGTTTGGCTGGAGAATACTACGAACATCTGGTCTGCCTATTTCGTCACTTTTTGGTTGCTTTTGGTCCATTTTCGATGTAGATTCCCGCTTTTGATGTTATGTTTTTTTAATTCTGGATCAGTTTTGTCGTTGGTGATCTCTCGGCTGGGGTCCCTGTTTCTCAACATTTTCGATTTTTTTAGCTAGACATCTACTGCGAAACAGGGTTCTTTCTTTAGTTATCGGTAAATTGGTTTGTATGTATCTTTAATTTTAGTTTAGTTCTATGTCTTTTGTGGAATGGCCCTGGGGTAGTCAGGATATTATGCTCCGAGGGGTATTGTAGCCAATACGTATAAACGAAGCATAATCAAAACGAATAAGAAACTAACGAATAATGCATACACAAGCAATAAAGAAGAATACAGAATACGAAGAAATTAATACAATACAACAGGGTTAATTATACTTACAAACTTTATTTCCTCGTAGCTATAAAGGCTCAGCAAATCCAATGCAAATGCCACCTCGTGCTGCCAAAAATGCTTGTTCATGTCCCGGTCTTCTGTTTTGTTCATCTTTTTCCTGTCTCTAGAAGCCCCAAAAGCAAGGCGTGCTTCGCTTTTATAGCTACGAGCATGGAACCGAGGCTTACAACTATGCTACGTGTCACTATATTACTGAACCAAATGAACAAAACAACTATAAGACGTAAACAACTTAACAGATGAAAAACAACCAAATTTAATTCACAGGGGAAAACAGGTCCCGTGTCCCTAGACTACATTTGTGCGTCACAGGTATCGTCTCTGTAGTGTAGTAAAGTATTTTGTAGTATAAACTTTGAGTATAAAAAAAATTGATAGGGTCACCAAAACTATAGGGGGACTATGGGGGAACTGTGGGGCTAAAAAACTATTTCAAATGACAAACATGAACCATGAAGCTATTTCAAGCTACTTTCAAGCAGTTTTAGACACTTTCAGCATCA
Organism: Aurelia coerulea; assembly: GCA_039566865.1. NCBI lineage: Eukaryota > Metazoa > Cnidaria > Scyphozoa > Semaeostomeae > Ulmaridae > Aurelia > Aurelia coerulea. The sequence goes on along the minus strand of CM076952.1, from coordinate 9,470,792 downwards.
TTTTTGCTGATCTCTTCATCATTTATATTATCATCTCCGTTTCTAATACAGTGGCATCTGCAAGTTCTTTCCTGCCTTCTTAAAACGTTATACCGTGTGTCCCACAAATTCGTTATCAAGAACATGATGCACATGAAGAAATTGAACTTCACAGTGCAGAAAGCTTTTCTTAACAGTTCATTTCGAAGCTCTGGGGTCATCAGAATATTTTGCAGATTTCTAGGGGCTATGCAGACGGTTTTTTCTTGCAGTAGGCTACATAATTTTAGAGTGAAATTTGAAATCCCCCCTCCCCCCCTCTGTTCCATACTTTATCACAGCTCCCCAACTAGCACATTTTCAATTCATTGTGCATAAGTACATCAACCATTCCTAATTGAATGTAATTGGCCACTCTTAGAGCATATGAAATTTCCTCGTGCCTCTGTGGTGTGTAGACACACCGGCAATGCAGCATCTGGATTAAAAACCGCTGAACTATCCATGTCTGGTCCAAGATATAAAGAAATAATTTCATATCAATCATCGCTTTTGAATTTAAACAACGTTTTAGTCAGCTTTATTAATGAATGCAACGTTTTTTGAAAATATCGTATTACAAGATACTATCATTCAGCTACAGTTACTGATTACTGGAAGTATCTTATTGCGAGATGCTACTATTCAGCTAAATGATTATCTTATTACAAGATTTGGAAGTATCATATTACAAGGTATTGCTACTTTGTTCCCAGGGTACCAAATTGACATCGTAGTCATTCTTTGAAAATAGTTGGGTATTTCCTTTACCGAATTATTACCTCGGGCCAGCTTCAACCAGGCCCCGAAGTAAAGTAAATTGGCAAAAGAACCCGCTACGAGTTTCTTATAGCATCTGAAAGGTAAGCAAGTTGAACAATTGTATTTACCGATAAAGAATCAGAGGATGAAATAAGATAAATTTGTTCTTAACATTTGTTCCCCTGTCTTCCCAAAGTGAAAGGCTAACATTAAGGTTAACTAAAGTACAATCCTTAACTTCAGCCTCGATATTTTTTAGTTCTGCATATATTGCCCAAATAGCGCTGGAAATGACAAAATCTTCCCCAAGCTAAGGAGCTCTGCAAAACAAACACTTTTTACAGCTTCGTTATGTGAAATTGAATTTAAAGTTGGAAATTTCTCGCTGTAGTATATTTGATATTTATTTGATGTTGTTGGCAGCAGGTTTCAAACTGTCTGATTAATCCCATTTTCATATTCTACACTTATCAATTCTTTCTAGAATGCAGAGTCGCAAAGAAGAGCAAGTGCTTTGACTGAGAATGGGATAATAGACCGGAGATTTGACCCTATCCTTGAGGGCTACAGAATCCGCCGTCGTTCACAAGTCCCAATTCCTGAAATGTCCGATGTTGAAGATCCAGTAATCCAGTATGATGCAGAAAGTGGGACAGATGAAAGCTTGGAGAATGAAGATGAGTCACTGTATACTTCAAATGGCTTTAATACAGAGAATGGAACCGTCTTTTCGTATTCGACTGCAACAGTCTCATAGATGTTGCACTATGAATGTTGAGTATTTGTACACAGTTGGCTTTTTGCAGGCATCTTTTACACATAGAATTTGAAACAAACGCACAATTAAATACACCTTTTGTCATTCAACTTTAAAAGCTAATCGTTTGCAAACCTTCAAATTGGTAAAAGTTTACTAAAGTCTGATTTACTAAAAATTAGATATAATAGAGACAGATTGGTAATATAAAATCACTAACGAAAAACTCTACGAAATAACGAGACCGTCAATATGGCCACCTAATATGAAAAATAACAGAAACAATGGATATCACATGTCATCTGGAGAGAGAACAACCCATCCCTGTAGGAAGTTGACATTCCACTCAAACAAGAATAAACGAAGAGGTTGCAAAGTGCCTTCTACACTAGAAAGGACCATATCGACGAGTAAAATCAGTAAAGGGCAATTCCTGTTCAACTGCTTCAAGAAAACAGATGTAAAAAGTAACTCTTCATCAACTGTAACAGTGACACTACTGTAACAGTCAATGATTGCCAATTGCTTCCAAATCTGGAAGCAGATAACTCTAATTATTATCATTATTATATTGTTTGTAGGTAGGAAATGTCTCCTACTTTTCCACTTCAGCACCTTGCAATGTAACAACAATTTTCCTACCACCAGCATGGTCTCTATGTTCACAAAGCCAAATTCCTTGCCATGTTCCAACATTCAACTTTCCATCAGTAATTGGCACATTTATACTTGCATCCATCAAACTGCATTTAACATGTGCTGGCATGTCATCCGGACCTTCTAGAGTGTGGGTATACCCTGCTCCTTCAGGTACAATTTTGTTCAACATCATTTCCATGTCATCTCTAACTTGTGAATCATAGCATTCATTCAGACTGATGCTTGCGGATGTGTGTTGAATAGTGAAGTTTGCTAGGCCAAGTTTGATCTTTTTCAGTTCTGGTATTTCTGTTAGGGTGAGATTGGTGAAATCAATGGTTGTGTTATAAAGGGAATCAATATGGGTACATTCTAGCTGTGAGCAGCAAGTTCAGTTGAGCTTAATTTCAACATGTCAATGCATACAAAAATCTCTCTAATAATAACATCGTTACTGTAACCGTTCAGGAAGTGATTAAGAAACAACGTTTACCACGGCCGTTCGTCAAAATATGCCAAACGAACTGATGCATCATTCGACGCAGAATTAAACGCAGAATATCATAAAAATATATTCAGTTGATTTAATAAAATCACAAATGATTTATTCTAGATTTTAGGCAAAATGGAACACCCTTGCAAAAAATTCTTTGTGTACCCCATCGATCATTGTTGGGGCGTGACTATCTATTTACCAAAGACTTTAAGTCCTGAACTACAAAACCGTGTCACGAATTTTTGATAAAATGAACTGTCTTGAAATAATACCATTTTAAATAAATGTAAATGTCTTAAATGTATTTTAAACTTTCAGACCTTTATAAAAATCGGACCAGTGGATCTCACAAATTGCTAACACGGTTTCGTAGTTATATTCTTTGTGACCCTGTGTGCCAAGTTACAAGCGGTTCGATTGGCGTGTTGGGTACGCAAAGATTTTTTAGTACCCACCGTACTCAGGAATCCTGTTTCGAGAAATCAGGCTTATCAAAATGAAGCAAAGATTGCGGGAGAAACGATTATGCATGAAAGGTCAAGCAATAAGGCTTAATCGCGGTCTTGGTAAAGCCTCATGTCAATAAAATAGCAGTCAAGTGAGTTTTCTTTAATCCCCTAATGTATGTTCCTGCAACTTTTGAGAAACTGGATTGCTCCCTTTAAGATGCTCAAATTTCCAAGTAATTGCGGCTATTTCTGGGAGTCAGTTGGTTTAAACGGTACTCAAATACTTATATACTCATATTATGTCTATCTATATTATGTATAATCATATATGATATAATCCTATATAATCATAATCATACTACATTATATAATCAGATTATGACGAAAGTGAAAAATCGAGAATTTTTCCTCTGAAGGGTTACAGTAACCTTAAGACAGGAACAAAACATAAATGACAAATTATACAAACATGATTACATAGAATTTAAATGGAGAGGAATTTCTTAAGGAGTCAGTTCTCTCAGTTGATATACTAATCGAGGAGAGAGCACCCTCTTTACTTAAAACTTATTCTTCAAATTATAAACATCTATGGATGCTAGGATTGATGTCAGAAATGTTGCCTTTAAGTTTTTAGGATTGGTATCTGGTGGAGAAAAGATGTTGTTTCACTTCACAACGGAGACTCATTACTGAAAGAGACTGTTTGATATTGGAAAGAGTTTCATTCCAGGATTTAGCACTCAGCATATCTAACAGATCTTAAGCCATATTGCAAGGTATTTTTATGTATCATAACAATATCACCATTGGAAGCCGGCCATGTATCGTACTGATGAACAAATGACAAAGTTTCCAAACAATTATCACAGAATGAAGGAGAAATCAAGTTAACATACACAAAGATGATTAACTGGAGGTGAAATAAGTAAATAAGTAGGGGAGACCGGGGTCAAATGTAAAACTTTTTGAAAAATCAGCTATGGTGAATAGAAGCATAGGGCTAAAATGTTTCAAATCTTTAATAGGTGGGTGTAAAATTATATTGCAGTTTTCTTAAATTGGATGGTTTGAGAGGAACTTATGGTACTTTACTGGAAATCTGCCGTGGAAATTTTGTTATATCTTAATTTTTTTTAAATGGCAGCAATTTGATTATTTTTGAAAAAATTCATGGAAAATTTTGAAAACATTTAAATCATCGTAAATCCTAAAATGGTAGAGGAAACTTTACATAACCTTCAAGAAAACCATAGTTTATGGAGGTCTACAATATGGTGGCAAGCAGAAATCTGTAGCTTTTCTACTTTAGGATTTAGAAATTTGATGACGTCATAGCCTCAAATTTAGTAAATGCCGTCAGAAACTAATCAAGATATAATAAATTGCCACGACAGATTTACAGCAAAAAACCCTAAGTTCCTTCCAAGCTATTTATTTCAAAGAAAACTGCAATAGAATTTGACAGCGACCTTTTTAAAGATTTGAGCCCTATGTTGTGAATAGACACTGTATTTGCCTTCGTCATTAATTCCTCAAAATTTGAATTACTATCTTTGTATGCAATTCTCGAAGCTCTCTTGTGGATCTTGTTTATTTCCCTATTAACTGACCTATCATGGAACATCCAAATAAGTGCACAATAGCTAAACTGAGAAATAACGAAAGCGTTCATCATAACCCTAAGTTTCTCAACATGCACATAGTTTGAAATACGTGCAAAATGCATGCAACTTCAATCCAGCTTTTTTACATGATTTTTTAAATCAAGGCCCTTATCCAGTTTACACCCAAAAGTTTTTCTTCAACAGATTCTGTTATCGTAGTTGCACCAAAATGCACTGATATGCCATTGTTTTTCTCCCCAAAAGTCAGAAGATGATATTTGTCAGCATTTAGTTTCATACTATTCTCAAGAAACCACTTGGAGAGCTTTTGAGCATCTGTTTCAAGGCTAGCAGCAATATGTTCTAGTTCACGACCGCACACATAGGTATTCGTGTGATCGGCATAGTTGCAAATCTCAGTCTCTTCCACCAAAACGAAAAGATCGTTTATGAATGCATCAAATAAGAGGGACCCCAACACAGAGCTTTGCGGTACACCCTTAATTGATTCCTGCCAGGAACTGAATGACCCATTGAACTTAACTCGCTGTTTTCTATTCGAAATATAATCAGGAACCAGTTTTAGGGCAGATCTACTGAAACCGCAAGCTTCAAGCATTGCAATGAGTAGTTCGTGATTCAGACAATCAAAAGCCTTCCAAAGGTCCATTAGAATTGCACCTGCGAACCCTTTCATATCGAGAAAAGATCCGCATTTTTCAATCAAAGGAGAGCATGTTATAGCCTTTGAGATACGCACAAAGATAGGGAGACAAGATAGCTTCCATGTAATGAACAATTTGACCTGAAAATGTTCTTTTGTAAATTTTGTATACAGGCGGTAAGACTGATATAGGCCTGTAATTTTTTTTGCAAAGGCATCACTATTCTTAAAGAGAGATGTAATGTCTCCTTTCTTTAAGTCGTTTGGAAAGTTGCTTGTATCTATACTTTCATAACTGAAGAGTTGTACCAATGAAGCAAACAAATCAGAATGTCCAGTTAATATTTTCACAGGTATGCTGCCAAAAGGAGCAGCTTTATTCGGATCTAAGTTCTAAACTTACATAATATCTCCTCCAAAGAAACTTGCTGGAAAGAAAATTTTTCACAGACATTTACCCTTTGCTTTATCGATTGTATACTCGGGTGGCGCTTGTACATATTTACGGCAATATCTATAGGGTCACGGAATTCGTTTGTTTTTGTCAAATTCTCCTCTACCTCTAGAATTTCTAGGCTAGCAGTGATATTGGCAAAGTAATTATTTAGGATTTCGGCAACTTTCTTATCATCAAAAACCAGTTCATAACCCTCTACTAAAGTAATGCTTCCAGGGGTTTGAATTTTATCTGAGAAAAGAGGCTTTACCGTTTTCCAAAACTGTATATTATCTGAAATATCTTTCAAGTCGAGATTTCCGTGGTAATCAACCCTCGCTTTTCGCAATATATTTACACATTTGCTGCGCTGCTTCTTGAAAGCATTCCATTTGTCTTGCGTCCTACTTCTGTTGTGCATGTTACGTAATCTGTTTCTTAGCATAATCGCTTTCCTCAAGGCCTTGGTCATTCATAAAAGGACCATCGTTTGCTTGAACAGACTTCTCCTTGAGGGTAGCGTGCTTATTAAGAACCTTTTCAACAGTAGTATTGAAATGGTCGTAAGTGGTTCCATCTCTGTAACATTTACTTAATTCTTCACGTAAGTCACTCCTAAATGATATAGGATCAAATTTGATATGGTCACGTTAATTTATTATTTTGCGATCCCTCTTTACAAATCCACACTTTAGAACCGTTGATACCATCAAATGAAAATCAGATAGTACTGTTTCAGTCGTTAATGTCTGAGAGAAACATCTATTTCTGTTCGTTAATCGATAGTTCTAGGATTAGTATTTGACCAGATTTTTTAGGCCATAGGCATCCAAGAAATTTCTGATCTCGTAATCGTTTTCCTCAATATTAAAATCGCCAACAATTAAAAAGTTTTCATAGGTGTCACCCTAATCCATATGGGCTGTTTTCGAGCTACCATTTATGGGGGTGCTTTCCACCCCTCCCCCCTCGTCTAAAACTCAAAACCTACTTTTTTGATAAGAATTATTAAAAGTGTATTATAGACAGGACAGCTCACAATTTACCCATAGTTTCTAAAATTATTATCTGAAAAGGGGGTGCTCTCTCCTCGATTAGCTTTGCTACTGAGAGAGTTCCTCCTTAAGAATTCCCCTTCATACAAATCCTCTAGTGTCATGTGTCTTTCTTTAATTTTATATGTATTAATTCTTGCTTCAGAGAAAAAATAACGTGGCCCCTCAGAGCTGAGAACAATCACAAATATAAAATTTGCCAGTTGCCAGATACCAATGGCAGTGTCCTCTCATCACCGGGGCCAAAGTCAAAGTTTGGGATTTCAAATGCACTGGTCAAATGTGCACTCCCGCAGCAACCGAAATAGTTGGGGGTTAGAGAAAAATGTTTAAATTTTTTCTCCACAAACCAGTGCACTCAATGTCCATGGCAGAGACAGACATCCCTGACATGAAATAAAGGAGCATGGTACGATTTTAGGTTAGGTTGTGGGTGGGCGGGTGAAAGAAATCGCAAAACCTTACGAAATGCCAGATCTTTACCACGCCTTTCTGCTTTGCCTCCAATGTCCAAATGCGAAGGCAACTTGACACAATTTTGGCTTTTAAACTGAATGCGAAAACCAAATCGAAAGATTTCCAAATCTATTGTCTACAAAACGCATACTGCGAAAGATTGACTGCTTTGTTGGTCAACCTATTTCTACGCTTCTGGTCTAAGTATATTTTTGAAAACCAGCCAAATGTGAGGCAAGCAGTGTTCCAAATAATTCAAAAAGTGAATAAACAATCTTCTGGGAATTGAGTGATACGTGTTTTTACGCATGTAACAACGAACAAAATTACGAATCACCGAGCACAAAGACTGATTGCTGAAAAGTTTTCGTTTTCAAAAACAACAAGACGCAATGCATGCAGCGTGCTAAATTATTAGAAAAGTGAATCAAACCATCTGCTGATAATTGAGTGATACGTGTAGTTACGCACATCATAGTAAAACGAATCGTAACAAGGTTGTGGGACACCTTTATAAACGAACGCTCGCAGCATCTTCCGCGAATTAACTGGGATATAAAATTTCATTCTTATCCCTATTTAATTCTTGCTTCAGAGAAAAAATAACGTGGCCCCTCAGAGCTGAGAACTATCACAAATATAAAATTTGCCAGTTGCCAGATACCAATGGCAGCGTCCTCTCATCACCAGGGCCAAAGTCAAAGTTTGGGATTTCAAATGCACTGGTCAAATGTGCACTCCCGCAGCAACCGAAATAGTCGGGGGTTAGAGAAAAATGTTTAAATTTTTTCTCCACCACAGAACACATGTGTTCCCCCAACCCCCAAATATCCGAGAAAAAGAATGTAGCCTCCTGGACCCCTACCGAAGATGAGAGAACACCCCATGCTGGCATTTCTTGTTTGGCTCGGCCAGCTCGGCTTAGCCTCTTTAGATAAAATTTGCTTTTAGTTTTTATGCACAAAGTAAACTGAGTAAGATTTCTTTGTTTTATCGTCCTGCGAGAAGTGAAAAAACATTCGCAAGGCAACATCTAAACTCACACGATTGCCAAAATACCGCTATAAACGAAGTAAACTGATTAAGATTTCTTTGTTTTATCGTCCTGCGAGAAGCGAAAAAACATTTGCAAGGCACATCTAAACTCACACGATTGCCAAAATACTGCTATAAACGAAGTAAACTGATTAAGATTTCTTTGTTTTATCGTCCTGCGAGAGACGAAAAAAACATTTTCAAGGCACATCTAAACTCACACGATTGCCAAAATACTGCTATAAACGAAGTAAACTGATTAAGATTTCTTTGTTTTATCGTCCTGCGAGAAGTGAAAAAACATTTTCAAGGCAACATCTAAACTCACACGATTGCCAAAATACCGCTATAAACAAAGTAAACTGATTAAGATTTCTTTGTTTTATCGTCCTGCGAGAGACGAAAAAACATTTGCAAGGCACATCTAAACTCACACGATTGCCAAAATACCGCTATAAACGAAGTAAACTGATTAAGATTTCTTTGTTTTATCGTCCTGCGAGAAGTGAAAAAACATTTTCAAGGCAACATCTAAACTCACACGATTGCCAAAATACTGCTATAAACGAAGTAAACTGATTAAGATTTCTTTGTTTTATCGTCCTGCGAGAGGTGAAAAAACTTTTGCAAGGCAACATCTAAACTCACACGATTGCCAAAATACCGCTATAAACAAAGTAAACTGATTAAGATTTCTTTGTTCTATCGTCCTGCGAGAAGTGAAAAAACATTTGCAAGGCACATCTAAACTCACACGATTGCCAAAATACTGCTATAAACGAAGTAAACTGATTAAGATTTCTTTGTTTTATCGTCCTGCGAGAGGTGAAAAAACATTTTGCAAGGCAACATCTAAACTCACACGATTGCCAAAATACTGCTATAAACGAAGTAAACTGATTAAGATTTCTTTGTTTTATCGTCCTGCGAGAAGCGAAAAAAACTTTTGCAAGGCACATCTAAACTCACACGATTGCCAAAATACCGCTATAAACAAAGTAAACTGATTAAGATTTCTTTGTTTTATCGTCCTGCGAGAAGACGAAAAAAACATTTTCAAGGCAACATCTAAACTCACACGATTGCCAAAATACCGCTATAAACGAAGTAAACTGAGTAAGATTTCTTTGTTTTATCGTCCTGCGAGAGACGAAAAAACATTTTGCAAGGCACATCTAAACTCACACGATTGCCAAAATACTGCTATAAACGAAGTAAACTGATTAAGATTTCTTTGTTTTATCGTCCTGCGAGAAGTGAAAAAACATTTTCAAGGCAACATCTAAACTCACACGATTGCCAAAATACCGCTATAAACGAAGTAAACTGAGTAAGATTTCTTTGTTTTATCGTCCTGCGAGAAGTGAAAAAACATTTTCAAGGCAACATCTAAACTCACACGATTGCCAAAATACTGCTATAAACTAGGTAAACTGATTAAGATTTCTTTGTTTTATCGTCCTGCGAGAGGTGAAAAAACATTTGCAAGGCAACATCTAAACTCACACGATTGCCAAAATACTGCTATAAACGAAGTAAACTGAGTAAGATTTCTTTGTTTTATCGTCCTGCGAGAAGTGAAAAAACATTTGCAAGGCAACATCTAAACTCACACGATTGCCAAAATACTGCTATAAACGAAGTAAACTGAGTAAGATTTCTTTGTTTTATCGTCCTGCGAGAGGTGAAAAAACTTTTGCAAGGCAACATCTAAACTCACACGATTGCCAAAATACTGCTATAAACGAAGTAAACTGAGTAAGATTTCTTTGTTTTATCGTCCTGCGAGAAGTGAAAAAACATTCGCAAGGCAACATCTAAACTCACACGATTGCCAAAATGCTGCTATAAACAAAGTAAACTGATTAAGATTTCTTTGTTTTATCGTCCTGCGAGAAGTGAAAAAACATTTTCAAGGCACATCTAAACTCACACGATTGCCAAAATACTGCTATAAACGAAGTAAACTGATTAAGATTTCTTTGTTTTATCGTCCTGCGAGAGGTGAAAAAACATTTTCAAGGCAACATCTAAACTCACACGATTGCCAAAATACTGCTATAAACAAAGTAAACTGATTAAGATTTCTTTGTTTTATCGTCCTGCGAGAGACGAAAAAACATTTGCAAGGCAACATCTAAACTCACACGATTGCCAAAATACTGCTATAAACGAAGTAAACTGATTAAGATTTCTTTGTTTTATCGTCCTGCGAGAAGTGAAAAAACATTTTCAAGGCAACATCTAAACTCACACGATTGCCAAAATACTGCTATAAACGAAGTAAACTGATTAAGATTTCTTTGTTTTATCGTCCTGCGAGAGACGTGAAAAAACACGATTTTGCAAGGCAACATCTAAACTCACACGATTGCCAAAATACTGCTATAAACGAAGTAAACTGATTAAGATTTCTTTGTTTTATCGTCCTGCGAGAAGTGAAAAAACATTTGCAAGGCACATCTAAACTCACACGATTGCCAAAATACCGCTATAAACGAAGTAAACTGATTAAGATTTCTTTGTTTTATCGTCCTGCGAGAGACGAAAAAAACATTTTCAAGGCACATCTAAACTCACACGATTGCCAAAATACTGCTATAAACGAAGTAAACTGATTAAGATTTCTTTGTTTTATCGTCCTGCGAGAAGACGAAAAAAACATTTTCAAGGCACATCTAAACTCACACGATTGCCAAAATACTGCTATAAACGAAGTAAACTGATTAAGATTTCTTTGTTTTATCGTCCTGCGAGAGACGAAAAAACATTTTCAAGGCACATCTAAACTCACACGATTGCCAAAATACCGCTATAAACAAAGTAAACTGATTAAGATTTCTTTGTTTTATCGTCCTGCGAGAGACGAAAAAAACAATTTTCAAGGCACATCTAAACTCACACGATTGCCAAAATACTGCTATAAACGAAGTAAACTGATTAAGATTTCTTTGTTTTATCGTCCTGCGAGAAGTGAAAAAACATTTTCAAGGCAACATCACACGAAAAATACTCAAAGTAAACACGATTGCCAAAATACTGCTATAAACGAAGTAAACTGATTAAGATTTCTTTGTTTTATCGTCCTGCGAGAAGTGAAAAAACTTTTGCAAGGCAACATCTAAACTCACACGATTGCCAAAATACTGCTATAAACGAAGTAAACTGATTAAGATTTCTTTGTTTTATCGTCCTGCGAGAAGTGAAAAAACATTTTCAAGGCAACATCTAAACTCACACGATTGCCAAAATACTGCTATAAACGAAGTAAACTGATTAAGATTTCTTTGTTTTATCGTCCTGCGAGAGACGAAAAAACTTTTGCAAGGCAACATCTAAACTCACACGATTGCCAAAATACTGCTATAAACGAAGTAAACTGATTAAGATTTCTTTGTTTTATCGTCCTGCGAGAAGTGAAAAAACATTTTCAAGGCAACATCTAAACTCACACGATTGCCAAAATACTGCTATAAACGAAGTAAACTGATTAAGATTTCTTTGTTTTATCGTCCTGCGAGAAGCAAAAAAAACTTTTGCAAGGCAACATCTAAACTCACACGATTGCCAAAATACTGCTATAAACGAAGTAAACTGATTAAGATTTCTTTGTTTTATCGTCCTGCGAGAAGCGAAAAAACTTTTGCAAGGCAACATCTAAACTCGCACGATTGCCAAAATACCGCTATAAACGAAGTAAACTGATTAAGATTTCTTTGTTTTATCGTCCTGCGAGAGGTGAAAAAACTTTTGCAAGGCAACATCTAAACTCGCACGATTGCCAAAATACTGCTATAAACGAAGTAAACTGATTAAGATTTCTTTGTTTTATCGTCCTGCGAGAAGCAAAAAAACTTTTGCAAGGCAACATCTAAACTCACACGATTGCCAAAATACCGCTATAAACGAAGTAAACTGATTAAGATTTCTTTGTTTTATCGCCCTGCGAGAAGCGAAAAAACATTCGCAAGGCAACATCTAAACTCACACGATTGCCAAAATACCGCTATAAACGAAGTAAACTGATTAAGATTTCTTTGTTTTATCGTCCTGCGAGAGGTGGAAAAAAAACATTTGCAAGGCAACATCTAAACTCACACGATTGCCAAAATACCGCTATAAACAGGTAACCACCTCATCTCGATGGCCATTCCAACATGATTCCAATTTGATTTGATTTGATTTTAATTTCTTTAGGCATGGTGGCCACGTCAGTCAAAGGACTGATTTACAGTAGGCCGTGCAATCATCTTCCATTGCTGTTGTTGTAAATTTATTTGAATTTGATATTTCCACCATAAACAGAGGATGGTAAAGGGGGTGAAGATCACGAATCACGAAAATTAAATGTTCAATTTCACAAAGAATATAGCGTTTACTCGTTTAAAGTCAATAAACACTGGCTTTTCGCGTTTCACGAGAAGAAAATATGGCCAAAAATATTGCAGATCGCGTTTCGCGAAATACCCTTTACAACCCTCTAAACAGGGACTCACCTCATCTTGATGGTTACTTCAATTATCTTCCGCCATAAAAACAGGCAACCACCTCATGGATGGCTATTTCATTAACTTAACTTAAGGTAAACATCTCATCTCAATGCTCACCAGGTATCGAAAAGTACTCTCAAAATCTACCCTCTATCGAATCAACCATAAACAATCTAAGCATAAAAAAAAGCGTCCTAATTCTCTGATCTACGATTCTACTCTCCTCTCTAAACATAAACGTCGATAATCTAATAAGTGTCAATTAACATAACGACAGCTCAGCGAAGCGTGGTCTCTTTACAACAACAACAAAACTTCACGATATACTCCCCCGGTTTGATCAAATACCTGTGATCAAACATCTAAACTACGAATAATAATGTAAAAGATAAACTCACGATTTTTGAAGTCGTCTTACTAGTTCTCCCATGACTGCTGCAGTTCTCTTCGATCTTGTCGTCTTTTGCTCTTCTTCACTCTCCTGCGCAGTCTGCTTCCTCTCCACCTGATCTTCATTGTTTGCTATTGTTGCATCATCATCGCTTGGAACTTCCAAAGGTATCAAATGTTTCACGCTACGTCGCAATATAGTGACTTTCTTGTCATTGCTTAACACTCGTATCTTTGCAACACGCACGACTCCATCTTTTCCCGCTAAAATTTCTTCAACTCTCGCCAGTCTCCAAAATGCTCGTCGTGTCTTTTCATTCAACAACAGTACGATATCTCCACATTTAATTTGAGATTTGGAACTCAATTTATCGTTTTTGGTGACTCTTTCTCTCAAACTTAGTAAGTAATCTTTTCTCCATAAATTTGTAAACATTTCGAGTAATCGTCGATGATGTTTCGCTCTTCGTGTTAAGGACTGATTCGTGCTAACTATTTCAAAATGCGTATCACATGGTACTGTCGTAATTCGACGACCGTATATCAAATGTGCAGGCGTTAATGCGTATGAAACGCCCTCCGAATCATCGTAAACGTAACTAATAGGCCTTGAATTTACAATGCCTTCCACTTCGATCAATAGCGTGTTAAGTTCGTCGTAACGAAGTATTGATCTGCCGATTACTTTCCTCAAACATTTCTTCACAGAACCGACCATACGTTCGTATATTGAGCCAAACCAAGCGGCCCTCTCTGGTATAAATCTCCATTCGATGTTTCGATTGGCTAAATAATTTAATACGGCCTTTGATCTCACAATTTTTCGAATTTCAACGCTCGCAGATTTGAATGTTTTCGCGTTATCGCTCAAAATCAATTTAGGTAATCCCCTGCGGGCCGTAAAACGTCGAAATGCTCGTAAGAACGACTCCGTATCTAAACTTTCTGTAAGTTCGAGGTGAACTGCGCGTGTCGATGCACAGGTAAATAAACAAATGTAGCTTTTCGACGTATTTCCTTGAGAATCTCGTATATACAACGGTCCAGCAAAATCCAACCCTATATTTACAAAAGGCGGTCCTTCGTCAGTTCTAAATTCTGGCAACGATAACGAAGGTGCTGTCGCAAACGCTCTTTCTGAGAACCATTTGCATAATACACAATTTCTAATAACTCGTTTTACGCTTTCTCTTCCACGCAAAATCCAGTAACGTTCGCGAATAACTGATAAGGTCATGCGTACACCACTATGCGCTACAGAATCGTGTATTTCTCGAATGACCAAAGTCGTAAAATGATTCCTTTTGGGTAGCAAAATCGGTCGTTTACTTGTATCAATTACGGGTGCATTTTGCAAGCGAGTTTTACATCGTATTATTCCTTCCTCGTCAAGAAACAAATCAAAGTCGCTTATGAGTTTAGGCGGTTTTCCTTTTCTTTCTTTCAAATATTCGATTTCTACTACAAAAGATTCGTTTTGAACTTGTTTTATAATGATTGTTTCGGCGTGTTCGATTTCTTTTGAAGTAAGAGTGTCCGATTCGTGTTCGATATTCAGTTTTGATTTCGAAATTTTAGCTTTCAATTTCGCTATAAATCTGAGGACCCATGCCATTGTGCGTAATAGTCTCGTTTTCGAACTGAATCTTTCAACTGCTATAATTTCAGAATTTTCTTTTTCATTGACCGAAAGGGCATGCGTTTCAGTATCACGTTGCTTCAATGCCTCCTCGTACGCAGTTTTCGGTGAATTGGAGTTTGAGGGAGGTTTAGGCCAAAATTCTGGTTTCGATTTCAAAAATTCGGGTCCAGTCCACCAAAGATCGCTTTTGACTAATTCATTTGATTTGATGCCTCGAGATGGTAAATCTGCGGGATTCATCGTCCCAGGGCAATAACCCCACTCATCAATCAAAGATTGTGCTCGAATCTCATTAACTCTGTTTTGAACATAAGTTGTCCAAATTCTTTCATTTCTTATCCAGCAAAGAGCTACGCATGAATCGATCCAAAAATAGCGCTTTAATTTTATATCCATCGCGCTTTCTAATGACTGACATACACTTTGCATGAGTCGAGACAAAATTAATGCACCAAGTAGCTCTAATCTGGGTATTGTCTGTTTTTTGATAGGTGCAACTCTCGATTTAGAAGCAATCAAATTGACACAAAGAGTTCCGTCTTCGTATCTCGTGAGCAGATATACGCAAGCTGCATACGCGGTTGAGCTCGCATCTGAAAAGCCGTGGACTTCAAACTCTGTCGGTTTGGCCGCATTTGTTTCAAACAAACAACGAGGCAACTTCACGTCTTCAAGCCTTTGGAGATCGAAAACTATCGAATTGAATTTGTTTCGCATATCACCTTCAAGTTCATCGTTCCAATTAACGTTTTCAACGCACAAAATCTGAAACATTTCTTTCAGCTTGATTGTGACCGGTGTCAAAAATCCCAGCGGATCAAAAATTTTGGCAGTTAAACTGAGCACTGATCTTTTGGTCGGGGGCAATGTATTCGCAAATTTGATCAGTTCTTGAAAATCGAAATAAATTTCGTCAGATTTCGTGTCCCAATTTATGCCCAAAACTTTCGCTTTGTCGTTTACCTCATCTACTGTTTGTGGGCCTAAAGTTTTCTTGGCAAACGATTCATCATCTTCGCTCACTGGCATGCTCATTTCGTTTGTTTTAGAATCGGTTTTGGATGTGGTTTCTTCGTTTCGAATTAATTTCATCAGATCGGGGGAATTCGATTTCCATTTTCTTAAATTAAAACCCCCACGTTTCATAATTTCTTTGGAAGACTCGAAAATTTCAAAGGCTTCTTGGACTGAATTTGCTCCGCCCGCCAAATCGTCAACAAATAATTGATTTTTCAACAATTTAACAACATCGGGATTGCTGTTTTCGAATTTGCTCAAATGCTCGTTGATGACGAAGCCTAATGTGCTCGGACTGCTTTTTAGGCCAAATACCAACCTCCGGAAGCGGAGATGTAACAATTTCGGAGCCTTTGCATCATCAGAAGCTTTGTACCATAAGAACCGCAATGCATCTCGGTCCTTTTCGGAAATAGAAATTTGCAGAAAGGCTTTCTCGATATCTGCAACCATGGCGATCGGTTTGGAACGAAATTTGGCTAACACATCAAAAATGGGCGGTATGAAGTTAGGTCCATTTTCAAGATAATCATTCAACGATAAATCATTTTCCTGTGATTTGGCTGATCCATCAAAAACAATTCTCAATTTAGTTGTTTCTCTGTCTTTCCTCGTTACGCCAAAATGAGGAAGATAATGTGTCTCATTTTGTTCGATAAACTCGCTTGTTTGTTCAGATTCTGGCACTAGTTCAATTATGCCTAACTTCAATTGCTCATCAATGATTTTATCATATTCCTGCAAAACCTCTTTGTCTCTTTCGAGACGCGAATACAACGAATTTAATCTATTCAATGCTTGGTCGAGGTCAGCGGGTAGGGGCTCGGGTTCTGAGCCTTTTCTGGGGAGCTCTACTTCATATCTTTCACCATCATGCCTGATTTCTTTCAAAAACGGATGGGTTTTGTTTTCTTTTTCTTCGTAAATACCCAAAGATTCGGTGTCCCAAAATCGTTTTAATTCATCTGCCAAAATGTCGTTTTCGGTTTTCAGGGGGGATTGTTCTTCTATACACAGATTTGATATTGTGCTGTTTATTTCCTTATCGTTAGCGGGGGCATGTACAGGCCCTGACAAAAGCCAACCAAATTTGCTTCTTACCGCTATGGGGCCTTCTGTACCCTTAATTACTTCACCAGATACCAAATCCCAATATCTATCTGAGCCAATCAAAATGTCTATTGGTTCTTTATCGTTTTCGGAATCAAGGGTGTCAGCAAAATCGAGGTTTTCTAAATGGGGGTATTGTGTTAAATCTACCCTCGCGGGTAAATTTGTGCATAGGGTGGGAAAACTCAGGGCTGTTAATTCAACACTTTCATCATTAACCCCTCTCAATTTAAGCTTAACTAAACTGCAAACACTCTTCGAGAATTTCTCACCCCCAAACGTGTTCAGATGAACTGTCTCTTTCTTCATCGGTTTCAGGTTTAACCTTCTTCTCAAATGTTCAGTTATGTATGTTCGCTGACTTCCATTATCGAATAATATGCGTACAGGAACTCCCGTCGATTCTCCTTCATTGTAGGCCATCGTTTTCGCTGTCTGGAGTAAAACTCTTCGTGATTCATTTCGTGATGATGCGGAAGCACTCGTCGTTGTGTTTTCGCTCGAAGCCTGTCTCGTTTCGTTTCTCGTATTGTTCATCGGCGCATCTCTTCTTGTTTCGTTTTCAGACTTCGTCGTCTCATCGCAAATCGATTGGTGGTGTCGTTTGTTGCATCGTCGACAATTTCTCGTTGTGTAATTACAATTTCGTACTCGGTGATTTGGTCGAAGACACAAAAAGCACCGTCCTTGCGTTTTATCATGGTGTTTCGCGAGAAGAATTTGATGATTGACCGTGTCAAATGCTTTCTTAAGGTCGATGAAGACCATAGCAGTGTATTTTCGTTTGTATGCATTTTAAATATAGGGGCAACTCTTGTCTAAAGACAATTATCTCGTTGTGTAATTACAATTTCGTACTCGGTGATTTGGTCGAAGACACAAAAAGCACCGTCCTTGCGTTTTAAGAATCTGCTTTCGTTCATTAATATCCTCCACTTTGTTGCACGAGGCTGAATAGTGTTCACCTTTACAGTAAATGCATCTGATATTCGAATTTCTTCTTTCGCTTTCATTAAACAGAACTGAGGCTGTAGATCTCGTGTTTTGGTTCCAATTATTCGGGTTCGATACATGTGATCTCGTTTGACTCGTTGTTTCGCTAATTTTCGCTGCTTCTCCGATTTCTCTCGCTTCCACTTCTCGCTCCAGCATCTCTAACAGCTCATTCATTGACCAAATTTCTCGGGATATCAATCGCGATACTTGCACTCGTACGTCTGTCGGTAATTTTCCCATTACAATCGGGATCCATGTCGCTCCATGTGTTTCGCTAGATAGGCCCATATTTTCAAGCCCTCTGATACCAATGCTGATCTTATCGTACAAATACCTCAGTTGTCCTGGTTTGTCGCCACTGCATGGTTTAAGCTTGATCAGTTCATCGGTAATTGTTGCGATTGTCAGTTGTTTCCTCCCGAATCGCTTTCGGATTCTTTCTTTAGCTTCTTCGTAATTTGCTTCGGTTATTTGCAAACCTTCTATCACCCTTGCTGCTGGCCCTTCCAAATAATACTGTAAATAGTTGAATTTCTCCACGGTTGGGATTTCGTCGTTACTGTCAATCGCTGTTTCAAATCTATCCCAAAATCCTGCAAATTTGAGCAAATCTCCATTGTACTTTTGCAGATCTAGTTTCGGTAATCTCGCTCGGCTTCTTGTCGCACTCGCTGTTGAATTGATACTTGTGTTAGGACTCATTTCTCGTTCGTTTCGACTCCTATTTCGAGTTAAAGTATTCTCAATCTTGGTCATCGCTTCTGTTATCTTGTAACTTATTTCTTCGCTTTCGTCAATTTCTTTTTCAATGTTGGCAACGTCGCATATCGCTAATATTTCGTTATCAATATTTTCCAAGGTTCCTCTTTTCTGTTCCAATCGTGTGTTCAAGTTCTTAATCGTTAATTGTCCATCGCTCGATATATTTCCTGTATCTATGATATCGTTGATTTCGTTTATATATTGTGTGATTTTTCCTCGATGCGCTTTTCTTTACGCTTTCAGTCTTAGTATTTTCTCGTCGGTTTCCTTGCCCATGGTTGTTATCACGTAATCGCTTCGTTCGGGTTCTATTCTACTAGGTTCGTTTGTGCCCCACGTTGGGCGCCAATTATATCGAAAAGTACTCTCAAAATCTCGGGCACAACGATCCCTCTATCGAATCAACCATAAACAATCTAAGCATCAAAAAAAAGCGTCCTAATTCTCTGATCTACGATTCTACTCTCCTCTCTAAACATAAACGTCGATAATCTAATAAGTGTCAATTAACATAACGACAGCTCAGCGAAGCGTCGTCTCTTTACAACAACAACAAAACTTCACGATACCAGGCAACCATCTCATCTCAACGACTGCCTAATTCGCTTTGGGCTACAACCAACTTAATGGCACCCAATTAACTTTATTAACTTTGGGCTACAACCAACTTAATGGCACCCAATCAACTTTATTAACTTTGGGCAACAACCAACTCAATGGCACCCAATTAACTTTGTAAACTTTGGGCAACAACCAACTCAAAGGCACCCAATTAACTTTGGATAAACATCTAATGTCGATGATTAACCTTCTTCTCGATAATCAGCCATTAAATTAGCATGATTGCAACTAGTCTTCAATAGATCAGCGCACAGAAAACATGCACAGTAGTCGTTACTTATCTTAACCAAAACATAAGTTTTATAAGCAACCCAACACATACGTGTGGTATCAATGTCACATTAACGTGGACAACAGCCACAAAAAGAACAAATATAATAAATCGGTTTTTTATTTTTTTTTTAAGAAACCAAGGTCCGATGCTGGTAGGAAAATTCTTAAAGTTTTGCGCCATTTTGCTAGCAACAGTTTATGTATTTCATATACTCACAATGCTGGAAGTGTAGAACTAATTCAGCTTTGTTAAGAGGGCTCCCAAATTACCCAGCAAGATCCCAAAAACCAGCAAACAACATAATTTGCACTCAGAATAATTTCCAAAGAATGGCTATAACTGTACACTGACAAAACATTTTGCAAATTACAAAAGTTTCTTAGCTTTTTCAATTCAGATAAGGATGTTTTTTAACTTTTGAAAAAATTGAGCCTTCCGTTTCTTATAAGCGGTCTCCTATAAAAATAGTACGTGTAGTAACCTTTAGCGCTGCAGTGGTTAGTGCCTTTTGAAGTCCATGGTTTAACACTTTCTTAGACAAGGGTCTTGAGTCTTTTCAAATAAACAGTGGGCCTTGAGAAGGACCGTTAAGACCTGTTCCCCCTTTAAAGCTTCAGGAAGCGTAGTAAATTCACCACTTCTTAATAACCAAAGAATGCTGTACCACAAGCAGCCCATAACATACAACCATTAAATTTTCCCATAAACAGCTCATAACGAACAGAGCTTATAAATTCTTCCCAATTTACGTGAACCTATTCGCATAAAGAACTTTCTGATACCAGGCTTTGAATTTCACAGCCTGCACGAAGTTGGGTTACAGCCGAAGCCCTAAAAACTAGGGAAACACTCAAACAACCCAAACATGGATCTTCAGCTCCATTTATCTCCATTTTCAACGATTTTACTTTGAGGGATGAACTCCAAAACCCGAAGCTTGAAAAGCGTTACTTAAACTACCCACAAATCTTAGCCAAGACAATTCTGACATAGGGAAAACCAAACCACCGCCATTCAGCTGACGAACTATTTTACAAAACTAAGAAAAGACTTTTCGCTCTTCATTTACAACATTTTAATTTCGTGTGCTGATGGGCACTTTTGCTTTTGTTTTTATTTTATTTGCTTTGCGGCTACTGGCGATTGGTGAGCAGTTGCTTCCAGTTAATATCAAAGACTATAGTTTTGTCGATGGTGCATTCCTATGAAAGACCTGCAAATGAAGCAAGAAACGCATCAGCTCTACTGTTTCACAATGACCCAGAATATGAAATGCAGTAAACAGTAAACTTTGTCAAATTCTGCCAATCACCGCATTCCTCAAGGCTCTTCGTCAGTATCATATTATGGAGCGTGATTAAGGCCAAAACTAAATCATCAAATAAAACCCACATTTGGAAATTAAATCCGACAAAATGAAATAATAATCTCTTACAAATACTCATTTCGAAAAAACAAAATGCATTTCAAAATCGCGAGACAATATTAAATGCAGAAAACAACACGAAATGAAATCGAAATCAAAATAAAAAGCATAATCTTAAATGAATTTACTAGACGAAATCAAAATGCAAACACAAAATCCAATCCACAAGGAAATATGCAAGACTAAATCAAAATGTCAAACGAAATCCTAATCCTTATTTGAATCATAAATAAAAAAGACAAGATGAAATCAAATCATAGATTGAAAGCCGAGACGAAAGCTTAAACAAAATGACAAACGGAAATCCTAATTCGAAATGGGAATGTGACACCCAACACCAAATCTAAAGCAAGATGAAATCCAAATGTAAACAGAAATCCCAATACGAAATAAATAAAAAATTAAAATGTGCAAGACGAAATCAAAATCTAAAATGAAATGAAAAGTTAAATCATAAATGTAAGGCGAAAACTGTCTGCTTCAAATCTTGGTGGATGCTATGTTGGGAGCCCCTCGTGCGCACAGTACATATTTGAAAGAAAAGTCTCGTTTCCATGTTCAAATGGCCATTTTGCAGAGCGAAATCGGTCATGCGCTAAGTGAAATCAGTCATGCCCTAAGTGAAATCGCTCATGCGCTAAGTGAAATCGCTCATGCGCTAAGTGAAAAACAAATCGAGCGCGCATTGTAGCGCGCTTATAAGAATAGCAGTAGGCCCAGAGTCGCGCTAAGCGTTCGGCTCAGTTCCCAACGACAGCAGGCGTGCTTTTGTCACAAGCACTTGTCAAGAGGAAAGTTTTGAAGTTTGCACCTTTGACTTCCCTCAAGAAATGTTTAGACTCTGTCTTTAAGGGAAGAAACTTTCGCAGGAAGAAACTTTCAGGAGTTATGGGAAGTTTATAGGGAATAAACGTGCGGGGATAAGGTTCTTATCAAATTTTTGAATGTCTCAAATTCAGTTCGGTTCAGTATTAGAAACGCTACAAAACAAGTACCCAAATAATGTCAAAACAGTTGCTCTTTGAACAATTTTCAACTTAGGAAGTGTAGTTTCTGAAGGTTTGAAAAGTTGGGGCAACTATTCCTTGTAAGATTTTTCTTATAAAACATTGGGTGCACTCTACCTCCTCTTTATTCCTCTCAAAGCTTTTTGAAAAAAATCAGGTCCGGGCTGGCAGATAGTTTCTTGAAATTTGGGGCAAGTTTGATACCAAAAGTTTCTTATGTGTTAATGCAAAAAGACCAATTCTTTTATGTCCCGAAGGTGCCTATATTTAGAACATGTATCGACAAAATGTGTAGTAAAAAAATAAGTGGATTTGAAGTTCATGACCATATCCTTCTTTCCTTCTTTCTGAAGTTGAAGTCAAATTTGTCAATGGAAACTTTTTGGAGTTTGCTGAAATGAATGCAATCTTTACTTTAGTTTTCAAGTTGTGAGCCAGGAAAAATAAAAACTGCAAATTACAAAAATTTCTCAACTTTTCAAATTCAGGTTGAGCTTTTTCCGAAATTTAACAAAATTGAATCTACCATCATCATAGTAATAATGAAATCATGATCATGAACATCATTATCAAAGCAATGCCCGATCCCGATGCGATGCTCTCCTTGAATTAGCCACCAACCTAGCCTGCGCGCAGACTCTAACACCAACTGAGCTGAAGACTCAGCAGTGCGACTGTGGGCCTACTGCTATTCTTATAAGCGCGCTCGATTTGTTTTTCACTTAGCGCATGAGCGATTTCACTTAGCGCATGAGCGATTTCACTTAGGGCATGACTGATTTCGCTCTGCAAATGGCCATTTGAACATGGAAACGAGACTTTTCTTTCAAACATGTACTGTGCGCACGAGGGACTCCCAACATATCATCCACCAAGATTTGAAGCAGACAGTTTTCGCCTTACATTTATGATTTAACTTTTCATTTCATTTTAGATTTTGATTTCGTCTTGCACATTTTAATTTTTTATTTATTTCGTATTGGGATTTCTGATTACATTTGGATTTCATCTTGCTTTAGATTTGGTGTTGGGTGTCACATTCCCATTTCGAATTAGGATTTCCGTTTGTCATTTTGTTTAAGCTTTCGTCTCGGCTTCCAATCTATGATTTGATTTCATCTTGTCTTTTTTATTTATGATTCAAATAAGGATTAGGATTTCGTTTCATATTTCGATTTAGTCTTGCATATTTCCTTGTGGATTGGATTTTGTGTTTGCATTTTGATTTCGTCTTGTAAATTCATTTAAGATTATGCTTTTTATTTTGATTTCGATTTCATTTTGGGTTTTTTTCTGCATTTAATATTGTCTCGCGATTTCGAAATGCATTTTTTTTTCGAAATGAGTATTTGTAGGAGATTATTATTTCATTTTGTCGGATTTAATTTCCAAATGTGGGTTTTATTTGACGATTTAGTTTTGGCCTTAATCACGCTCCATATCATATCAGCATAATTTCGACAAGAGTGTTTACGCGGCTGAACTCACACGGAAACATTGCCTTTAAAAAAGTTGCAAGTTCTAAAGCAGTACACGACCGTCGTGTTAGAATCTAAAAGTTTCAAACGCTATTACATCAATTGGAAATAACTACCGGTAATAAATCTGTTTACTGATTGCTGATTTTGGGATTATTCCCCAAAAAAACACAAGGCAAACAACGAATAAATGCAAGCATGACTGGGAGGATCTATTAAAATACCAAACCCCGCCCAAAAATCGAAACTTTATTGGTGACACCTCATAGTTTATTGCATTCCAATGACTATTTCTTCAGCTGAAACAAACAGGAGCAAACGCTCCCAAAAGATCCACGTTTGCAAGAAAATCAACAAAATTATAGGTAGCCTGGAAAATATACAAACAAACATACAAAAATATGTTGCATGTGGTTCTTAAACAATTAAACGACCAAATGATAAATAAATTATCTTAGCATCATAGAAGTAGCTGAGATGCCAAAAACGCGACGTTTCGAGCCTGTTCCCGTATCAAATAAATATAACATTAATATAGCCTGGAACATCACTACAAAAACACTGGAAACAGACATCTTGGTCAGAGAAAAAATTCTGGGATAATAAGCTAGTTGAAAGCAAGCCAAGGTGAGCACCCTTAGTAGGCAAAGTGACAAAGACATGACCAATTGAAATGCAATTCAAATCAAAAAAGCGGTTTGAAGAAACACTGGATGCTGGTTTACCTTAAATAAGAATTTGTAGGCTAAATGCTAAGTCTTTTGCTTGCATAAATTGCGATTGGCTTAGGCCATGTCGAATACACATCATGGAAGTCTTGAATCCTAAATCCACGTTTTCCCAATCATAGTGTGCTAAAACGTTCTACTGGAATTATCAGACATTGCTACAGGCCGTTAGAAATAGAAAAAAACAGGACAGGTCTCACCGTAGTCTTGTGAAAGAAATCGCAAAACCTTACGAAATGCCAGATCTTTACCACGCCTTTCTGCTTTGCCTCCAATGTCCAAATGCGAAGGGAGTCACTAATTCAAGATTCAAGATTCAAGATCCAAGATTCAAGATTCAAGATCCGGAATTCAAGATTCACACTAATTCTAGATCCGGAATTCAAGATTCACACTAATTCTAGATCCGGAATTCAAGATTCACACTAATTCTAGATCCGGAATTCGAGATTCACACTAATTCTAGATCCGGAATTCAAGATTCACACTAATTCTAGATCCGGAATTCAAGATTCACACTAATTCTAGATCCGGAATTCAAGATTCACACTAATTCTAGATCCCGAAATCAAGATTCACACTAATTCTAGATCCGGAATTCAAGATTCACACTAATTCTAGATCCGGAATTCAAGATTCACACTAATTCTAGATCCCGAAATCAAGATTCACACTAATTCTAGATCCCGAAATCAAGATTCATACTAAATTGGGTTTTTAATGACAGGGTCCATATTTTGTATAATTGACTACATAACCTCGATGTAAGCCTTTTGCACTAAGCGAATGTGATTTAAATCGTTTGGATGGCAACATTTCTGCTTTATTGATTGATTTCTATCAAATTTCTATCAAATTCCCAAGGCAGCGTACAATTTTGTATGAAGAAACTCAAGAACAGGGTATTCCTTCTTGAATTTTACTCCGGGACAGGGTATCATTTTTGGGAATTTTACTCCGCGACAGGGTGCCTTTTCAGATTTTCCAGCGGCAAGTCCCCGTATTTTCGTAGACCCCCCCCCCCCGTGAGCTAAATGTCTAAACGTTGCCAAGACATTTAAAAAATCCTCCTTTTGAGGGCACAAATAGTGAACATGAAGACTGTCAATGGAAACTTTTAATTAAAGCTGCAAATTACAAAAGTTTCTTTGCATTTTCAATCCTGGTAGGATGGTTTATCGACTGAAAAAAATCGAGCCTTACATCTCTTATAAGCTGTTTCTTATGAAAAAGCAAGTGTAAGTCAAGATCTGGAATTCTATTCTAAATCAAGATTATCTTACAGGTTATTCTGACAGAATTTGAAATAGCAGCCCACGTGGTTGATCTACCCACGTCACTTTTACTGAGTGGTATGAATGATTCTGTCATAGCCCTTGCTGCGATGTGAATCTTAATTAAAACCCTTTCTGTCTTTACGGATTCTGCAGATATTAAAGAAAATAATTGACATGTTAGCACAAAACTTAAATCTTTAACAAACGAAAGGCTGTTTGTCAACAAAGCAACGTAAAAGTTATGATCCATATGCTGTATCCGTAATGCCCTTTGTGCAAAGTGAAATACAGTAGTTTCAAGCACACATTTTTTTAAGAAACTCTTTATAGAAACTCGACTCTTCGATAACAATAATCAACAAACTTCAATACTGGGCCAAATTATTCAAGAAACTCTTTTCCTTTTATTAAGCAAATCCATGGAATTTTTATTTTCACTCATTCCTTGCACACATATTTTTAAGGAACTAAGAATTCGGGCCAGCACTAAAAGTTTCTAGTCAGATTTTCAATGGTCAGAGTTTTTTAAGAGTCTCTTAAAGTTCTATTAACAGTCTTCATGCTCACTACTTGTGCCCTCAAAGGAAGGTTTTTTTAAAGCAGAGACGTAGGAACCAGGGGGGCACTGGGGGCACGTGCCCCCCAAGATTTTGCAATGAACAAAGAAGTGCCCTTTTTATTTTCAGGAAATGCCCCTTTAGCTTAATGAAAAAGTGCCCTTGAAGTGTCGTGCCCTCCCAAGTTTGAGATGCTTCCTACGTCCCTGTTTTAAAGTCTTTGCAACGTTTAGACATTTACAGAAGCTCAAGCACCTTTAAGTAATATGATACAGAAAACAAAGAATACGTGTGTTGTAAATTGAGGAATTGGGTGGATCAACCATTTATTCACAAGCCTGATACAAAGAAAATACAGCGAAAAAGATGAAACCACACAGATCCTCCCAGGAATTCTTAAAAAGCCCAATTTAGTATGAATCTTGATTTCGGGATCTAGAATTAGTGTGAATCTTGAATTCCGGATCTAGAATTAGTGTGAATCTTGAATTCCGGATCTAGAATTAGTGTGAATCTTGAATTCCGGATCTAGAATTAGTGTGAATCTTGAATTCCGGATCTAGAATTAGTGTGAATCTTGAATTCCGGATCTTGAATCTTGAATCTTGGATCTTGAATCTTGAATCTTGAATTAGTGACTCCCAAATGCGAAGGCAACTTGACACAATTTTGGCTTTTAAACTGAATGCGAAAACCAAATCGAAAGATTTCCAAATCTATTGTCTACAAAACGCATACTGCGAAAGATTGACTGCTTTGTTGGTCAACCTATTTCTACGCTTCTGGTATAAGTATATTTTTGAAAACCAGCCAAATTTTAGGCAAGCAGTGTTCCAAATAATTCAAAAAGTGAATAAACAATCCTCTGGGAATTGAGTGATACGTGTTTTTACGCATGTAACAACGAACAAAATTACGAATCACCGAGCACAAAGACTGATTGCTGAAAAGTTTTCGTTTTTGATTACAAAGTCCTTTGTAATCTAAGAAGGGGCTCCGATGTCAGTCAGAAAGAAAGAAAGAAAGTCCGTCACGCTCGTTAAAACAATTGATTAACGTTTTATCTCTGCTAATTGGCACTGAAGTAAAGAAAGCGCACAGAAAGCGCATGCAAGACAGAAGTTTCCCGCGATCCTATAGCAACATTTGACGTCGGCCTATTTCATGTTAGACAGATTTGACACCGTAAGATGGATAAATCACCATGATGTTTACCCTGGCACAACAACAAATTTACTCAGAATTGGCACGTTCTTGACTTCATTAGGAGCTTAATGATGTTAAAACAATCGTTTTCTAGAACGAACGCATCATTAGCCACTTATTGATAGTATTCATTATGCAAACAAGTCAACCTTGGGGGATGATGTAACCGGCGGCCTGCACAGAGGCTAGCATTCGCAGCATCACCGAAGGTAGAAGGACCGTCCTCCTACACAGCTACGGATGCAAACGTCGCAAGTGAAGTTGAGGGAAAGGTGCAGAATTCCAGCAAACAATGGCCCCATAGACTGGGGGAAGGCACATGATCACACTGAACTAAAACATCTTCATGCATATGATTCTGCACGGAGGTTATTTTCGTGACTGCTTGTCTCAAACTAGATGCCCGCGAATAGAAACATTCTGCTGGGTTCTGCATAAACATAAGTAATTTTGCAAGCTCAGGACGGACTTTGTAATCATCCAAAAGGATCTTATGTTCAAAAACAACAAGACGCAATGCATGCAGCGTGCTAAATTATTAGAAAAGTGAATCAAACCATCTGCTGATAATTGAGTGATACGTGTAGTTACGCACATCATAGCCAAACGAATCGTAACAAGGTTGTGGGACACCTTTATAAACGAACGCTCGCAGCATCTTCCGCGAATTAACTGGGATATAAAATTTCATTCTTATCCCTATTTTTCTTATGTAGTTATTCAAATTGTAGTAAAGTATGTTTAATTTTAGAGTCTTTGTATGTAGTGGAATTTAAAATGAAATGAACTGAACTGAACTGAACTGAACCCTCTGAAAACTCACCAGAATTCAATACAACTTGGCACATTTACAGAACAAGTAATTTGTAGCTCATAGTGTAATTTGCGGGTGAGTGCCACGCCTTGTGACGTCACAGTGACGTCACAAAGTTAAAAATCTGTGAAAATCAGGCTTCCAAGTTAAATTAGAGTTGAAAGAAGATTTTGCATGGACTTTCTGCAGTTTTTGGTTCATTTTGTCAACATGATTTTTTTTCTTTTTATACTCATTTAAAATGATACAATATATATTACATCTACATCTTACTATACTTTCTAATTACTTTACAAACTATACAACACTACAGGGACGGGACCACGAGGAGCAAAAGATAATGACTACCCCGTGGCCATTAACATAAAGACATGCAAAAATAGCAACCAAATAAACAACTATAAAAAGCTATAAATACGATTAATTATTGATAAATACTAGAATCTGTTTCACATTGGATGTCAGGCCAGCATAGTAGTATAATGCTGAACAATAGGAACCCCAGATGAGAGAACAACAATGACAGCAGTTGCTACCGCTACTGATCCCCCTCCAGAGTCCCCAACCCTCAACACATTGCGCATATGCTGTCAGGTCTGGGCTTCTGATTCGCAATATTGATGGTCCGAAATACTGTCCATTTTGTGTGGATGAATTTTCATTCACCCTTAATGTGCCTAACATCAAATGTGAAACAGACTTACAAACTAAACGGGGGGAAAGTGTACATAGTGGTTGTGTGGCGCAAAACGATAGTTTGAAGATATATGAAATTTAGAGTCTCTTCGAGTATATTTTTATTCACATCATCAGAAAGTTCTTCATTACCATACAATAAGTATTGAACCAGAACATTGTTTGGAAGGGTGTCGATTTGGACAAATGGTTGCAACAATTCTGAACCTCCCGCAAGAAGATCTCGTCATTGAATGTCAAATGAAGGGCAAAGCAACAAAAAGGTTAAGTAAGCCAACATATAATAAAAAGGTTGCTCACGAAACCTTCCTTTAGGTGCTCAAATATTTATTGTGGAAGTTCAGTTCAGTTCAGTTCATTCATTTTAAAATTCCACTACTACATACAAAAATCCTTTAAAAATACAACAATTAACAAAAATTATAACAAGATTACAAGAGACAACAAAAAGACTAAATGTTAAATATTACAAAAATAGGAAATTTGCATGGAGGGGAATTTGTTAAGGAGGAGCTCTCTCAGTAGGTAAACTAATCGAGGAGAGAGCACCCCCTGTTTTAAAAACCTATTATGATATTATTTGATCAGAAAGACTTTTTAGATAGAGTGATTGAGATTGATTGATGCACGAAATATTTTTGGAAAATTACTAGTAATTGGTGGAGAACAAATGTAATTTTAGTCTCTTACGAAAACTAATCAATGTACTGTTGGAGATTATTTGATGTTGAACGGAATGTTGTTCCAAGATTTCACCCCAGCATATCTAACAGATCTTAAACCATATTGCAAGGTGTTGTGCTGTGTCACAAATATACCAGAAGTTCTTTAAATTTCCATTTTAGCAATGGCAAACATGGGGAGAGAGAGGTGTTCTATACTAAAATACTGTAAATGGCGTGGCATTTCAAAGTTGTCAGGGGTCTTCCCCCCAGCCTCCCATTTTTTCTCAAATGCAATCTAAGTTGAAGATATCAAGACAAAATTCCACGTAGAGCCCTTTATGTTGAAAAGTGTCGATAACAAGTTGTTGGAAGCAGAGATAAGTTTTGAAGTAATGATTGATGCAGTTGGTGAAAGCTCCTAAGAACTTTTTTCTGTACTATTTTCTTATTTATTGCATGTCTTATTAGATATATGACGTCTTGAAAGAAGATAGCCCAATTTACCTCGGCCAGTGGTACGGCTACTGTTGGGCTACCTCGGCCATATGCCCCCCCCAACTTCTAACAAAAGACGATTCTCGAGATTCTTTCAAAAATGAGAAGAAAGTAGTTGGCGATAGGTAGGTTAGGGTAAGAGGGTAAACAGCTACAAAAAGACTGAAAAATTTGTTCCAAGCAAAAGAAAAGGTTGTCGTTTTCGAAAATTTTTCAAGGAACTTTATATATATATATAGAAATACATCCGACCTGGACTGGTGGTATATCCCAGTCCGCTATGCGGAGATCTTAAAAACACTTGGTCAGAAGTTTAAAAGGCTTACTGCCACCGACTTGAAATTTAACGGAGATGAGATGGATATGTATGAACTCTAAAGGAAGTTAATCGGTTTTTGTTCATATTCTGCAGGTAGAATTTAGTTAATCAAGCTGTCCAACAAGCCTCTCCGACTCCTGACCCCCTTTGTGAACTACTGTGCGAGTTACTAACAAAAACACAAAACACAGAACAAAAAACACATGACAAAAACTCAACATTTAAGTCTAGTTCTTCAAGCTATGTCCTGCTCATCAAATATGTTGTATTGATAGTCAAATTTGCACTTAATTTGAACTTTGTCAACCATTTTGGAGCAGGGCCGAAGCCAGTGGGGGGGCTGGGGGCGGAGCGCCCCCCAGAAGGCCATTTGTCGGAAATTTTACTCCACCTGTCGGAATTTTTTGCTTGTTACGGGCCCACATCTAGAAGATTTTACTGGGAAAATGATGCATAGAACATGAATTTATTGACTTTCCGGGATAAATTTTGACATGAATTTTGAATCTACAGCATTTTTTCCTTAATATTGACCAATTTTGAAGACGCCAACGTTGAAACAACAAAATAATTCCAAAATCTAGCCAGTAAAGGTGCACATCAGTCTTTTGGTGCATGTTTTAACGTATGTTCCTAAAATTGGGGTCGTTGCTGTTGTTGTCGTTGATTTTAGAGCGTCGGAAAATTTTGGTTCTTTGCCCCCCTAAGAATTAAGGCTGGTATCGGGCCTGTTTTGGAGACAGGCAGCATTGGATTGTGAGAAGCATTTTTTTTCTTTATTCAAATATTAAATTTTACAAGATACTTTACATTCTACTATACCTAATTCTAATTACTATACGACACTACAGAAACGATACCATGGGGAGCGAATAAATAATAATAATAATTAATTTCTTTAAGGTTGGCGTGGTATATAGCACTAGGCTAATTAATGCCAACCATTATCGATACAAAAGATGTGTAATAATTATAATCAACCTAAATATAACCTAAATTTACAATAAAATCCTTACATAATCTACAGTTGCATGAAAAATTCCAAAACTTAATTTCCCTTTTAAAATTCCCTACAGATCGGGACTTTTTTATATGCAATGGCAAATCTCGCCAGAGATTTTGCCCCAGGAAGCTCACAGTTTCTAGCCCATAGGCTGTAGTTCTAGGTTTGCGTGCATAGATGTTGCTCGTAACTCTTAAGTTGTAATGTATTTCTCTCTCCGCGAAAATTTCTCTCGTAAAACAAGGATTTAAATACATTCTTGTTCGGTAAATTTCAGTGACAAGCAACTGTAGATTTCGTTGATGAATGGAGACTGAATGGTCTGTAATTAACAGTTCTTCAAAATTGGAGGTCCGATCATGATACGCTATTCGCAATGCTCTTTCGTGAATAGAGTTAATTTTTGCGTTAACTCGTCTATCGTGAAACATCCATATCAATGGACAGTAGCTAAACTGTGACATTACGAAAGCCCTCATGACAATCTTAATTTTTTCTTCTGGCATATACGTTGAGGCCCTTGCAAGAGCATGTAGCTTCTGGCTTGCTTTTGTGCACACCATTTTCACGTGTTGCTTAAAATTTAGCTTTTTGGTCAATTACAACGCCCAGCAATTTTTCTTCTTTACTCTCTTTAATGACAGAGGAACCAACTTTTATTGACATTTCAGTTTCTTTCTCGCCAAGTACAAGGAGATGGCATTTCTCCTCGTTTAATTTCATACAGTTTTGTTCAAACCATTTGCTTAGTTCAGTAGTATCCTTTTCTAGCCTTAAAATAACTTCCCGTAACTCTTGATGAGAACAGTAAATTGTCGTATCGTCTGCATAATTACAGATTTCAGTCTCATTCAACAAAAGGAAAATATCATTGATAAATATATTAAAGAGGAGAGGCCCCAGAACTGATCCTTGGGGAACACCTAATTTCATTTCTTTCCAAGAGCTGAATGAACCATTTATTTTGACTCGTTGCCTTCTACCTGCTAGATAACTGTACACCATCTGTATTGCATTTTTACTAAATCCGTATGCGTTCAATTTAGCAAGCAAGAGTTCATGGTTGAGACAGTCGAAAGCCTTGGATAAGTCCATAAGGACTGCTCCAACAAAACCTTTATTGTCTAAGGTTTTCTTACAAGTCTCCACCAATTTCAGCAAAGCATGCTGGGTATTGTAACCCTGTCGATAGGCGCAAAGGCTAGGCGATAGAAACTTATTAACCAGGACCGCCGAGAGGGGGGGGTAGCCGGGGCAACTGCCCCGGGGCCCGGGCCCCGCCAGGGGCCTGTAAAAATGAAGCTTTGTTTTTCCATTGTATGTTGCAATGATATCATCTAGCTGGGCCCCGCAAGGGGCCCCGGCAAAATCAAATTTTCTGCTTGTCCATTGCATTTTCAAGTTCAAATAATATCACGGGCCTCAGTTCATTTCAATTGCAATAAACTTTGTGTTGTGTTGTAAGTTTCTCTGGCCGAATGTAAACAACAACAAAAATGTACAGAAATCGAACGGGTCTACATCTCCTCGCTGCTATCAACGTTGTTTCGTTAAATTTGATTTGATTTGATTTGATTTCACATATTTAGGGAGGGTAGCCCTTCAGCAAGTGCTGATTTTCAAGGGGCCCTCCATCTAACGATACAATACAATAATAATAATATAATACAAAGGAAAGAGAAAACCTATTTACAATATGTCAAAGTCTAATTAATCTATTAAAAACAATGTTAGAAATAATGATCAGTGTTGAAATCAATTTACAGGGTATCTAAAATATATTATCTACACAGCAGTCTACGCTAAATATGGCTCTTGAAGGCATTGACCGAAGATGCCTGTTTAACCTCAGTTGAAAGGCTGTTCCAGCTTTTTGCACCCTTGAATGAAAAGCATTTTTGTCCATTAGCGGAACTTTTCAAAGGCAGCCTCAAGTCAGTGTTTGTATTTCGTAGGCTACGCTCGGTGCAATCAGCTTTTTTGGTGAAAAGATTGCAAAGATAGGTAGGAGCAAGGTCGTTGATGCATTTAAAAACCATTAGTTTCGTCTGTCTATCTATCAGCTCCTTGATCGTGTGCCAACCTAAACTTTGTATCAAGGGTTTACTTGGAGCATCGAACTGACTATTGGTCACAACACGAGCTGCTCTGTTTTGAAGTCTCTGCAATTGTAAGATGTCGGTGGAATTGCAGCAACCCCAAACAGAACAACAGTATTGGAAATGAGGCTCCACGATGCTGCTATAGAGAGTCTTCACAACTCCAGCAGGAAGATACTTTTTGGCGTATTTCAAGAAGCCGATAGCTCGGGAAGCTTTCGCAGTGACTGTTTTTATTTGCTCCTTCCATGTGAGATTTTCGTCGATTTGAACACCTAAGTACTTAGTATTACTTGCAACTTCGACTCTAGTCTCGCGAATGGAAGGTTGGAAAGTTTGATTTGAAATCTCTAGATGCTTCTTCTTATGTTTGGTGGTAATTAGCATAGAATGGGTTTTAGTTACGTTGAGGGATAGTTTGTTCCCCTTTAACCACGTATCAAGTTTCCGTAGATCTTCATTGATAGCCTCGGTCAACTGAGTAATGCCTTTCGAAAAATGATAAATACTTGTATCATCAGCATACATAGACACTTTAGAGTTCTTTATAACGCATGGAAGGTCATTTATGTACACTAAAAATAGGAGTGGACCGAGACAAGAGCCCTGTGGGACTCCCAAATCGTATTGAGAATAGGCTACTGAAAGTATTGCTCATGCCATTACTGGTGTTTTCGAATAAATAAACTCTGTCAGAAATTTTATTACTTTTCTATCTACGTTCTTCAGGCCCGTCGGAAGATCTGTCATTTTTTGATATTATGCAATTCAAAAATAATCTACCGGGAGCGCGAAAATAAACTATGCACGTTTGGCAGGCCACAATAAATCGTACACTAAACCGATTTTGAAGATTTATGACTTAATCTTTAGCAAAAAGCCTGCATTAGATCCTAGGACTTTTTGCAAATTTTTCCGTTTCCAATTTTTAGAGCTAGAAGCAAGTTTCTTAAAATGTTCGTTTTCGAGAACATTGAAAACGATCAAAAAACGTTGATAAAATTTTAAAAGATTCAACATGAATGAATAAAGAGAAAACGTTTTCAGGGGCATTGTGGGGTTTAGTACGAACTTTCGTACAGCAAATTACAATCATTCGATTTCCAAATCGCAAATCACCACGAACAAGTTCTCTCTTTGCCCATTTATGTCGATTCTTTAGAAAACTTGATCGATGATTTTTGATTGTTTTTCAGTGTTTTCGAAAACTAACATTTTAGGAAACTCGCTTCTAGCTCTAAAAACTGAAAATGAAAAATTTGCAAAAAATCCCAGTATTTCATTCAAGCTTTCTGCAAATGATTTAGTCATAAATCTGCAAAATCGGTCCAGTGTACGATTTATTCTGGCCTGTCAAACGTGCGTAGTTTATTTTGGCGGACCCGGTATATCCTCGTGAAATTGATTGAGGTCCTATTTTCAAAATTTCCCGGAAAAACCTCCATCAGTCATGATCCTTTACCTCTTTAAATGGCAGATTTTACAAAAATGATGCATTTTCCAGCGATCTAAAGGGCGTGGTCATGAAAAATTTTCCCAGGGGCGAGCCCCCAGACCCCATTTTTGCTCGCTGCGCTCGCATCAAGTTCTAGCCTCCCAAAATAGAGTTTCATTCTGACATGCCTAGTTCTTACCGTGGATCATTTTGCTGCTAGAAATTGATGAGGATTAGACATTGCATTGAACTTTAGTCACAAAATCCGACAAGAAAATTCACGATTTTCATGTTTTGGAATTCGCGAAAATTTCCCAACTGTGCACTCGTAGTAGACTCATTCCAAAAGTCTCTTGTTTCACCCCCTCCCTCTGTTGACTTGCTGCTGCAAAAGGAGTGAAAACAACAACAACATAACACAAAAGTTAGAGGGCCATAGAGGGACCTATTGCCAGTGCCAAGCAAGGGGCCCGCATCCACTAGTTGCCCCGGGGCCCGCCCTCGCTCTCGGCGGCCCTGTTATTAACAAAAGGTAGCATTTGATTTGTCAAAAGTCTCTCAAAAACTTTGGAGACTGAAGGTAATACTGTTATTGGTCTATAGTTCTTTTTGTGGAATGAGTCACTATTCTTGAAAAGCGCACTAATATCACCGTCTTTCAGTTCATCGGGAAAAGAATTTTCGTCCACACTTTTATTGAAGAGGTCTAGCAGGTGGGAGGCAACTATGTCAACATTATCTTTAATTATCTTAGCTGGGATACTGCTAATAGGTGAGGCCTTCTTAATATTGAGATTATCAACTTGCTCAAGAACTTCAACAACTGAAGCCCTTCTGAAACTGAAAGCCACGACATCTTCACAGTGGCTTTTTATCAAAAGTACACTAGGGTGAGAACGGTATTTTTCGATGGCAGCAGCAACTGGATCCGAGATTCCATTAACAGGCAATATATTTTCATTGTTTTCTGTAATATTCAAGGATTTTGTAACATTACTGAAATATTCATTCAATATATTAGCAACTGCTCGGTCTTCCGAAATGATCTCATCATTTTCCATCAAAACAATTGTTGAAGAGGTCTTGACTTTTTCATTGAATAGAGGTTTTTACTGTTTTCCAGAACTTCCTATTATCGGTCAAGTCCTCGATGTCAAGATCCTTCTAGTAATCCTTTTTAGCTTGCCGCAATATCTTAACACATCTATTTCTTTGCTTTTTAAAGGCTTTCAAATTGTTAATTGTGCGATTTTTGCAATATACATTTCTGAGTCTGGTTCTGTTCATGATTGCCTTTCTAAGTGCTGTCGTCATAAATGGGCCATCATTCGCTCGAACAGATTTTTTCTTTATTGGTGCATGATTATCCAGCACACTCGTAACTATAGTATTGAAAACTTCAAATTTCTCACAGCAAGAGCTATTCTTACCTAATTGTTCGTAGTCACGATAAGTAATTATCCTGGGGCCTCTCTTAATGAAACTACTTTTAACTACAGTCACAATCATGGAGTGAAAGTCAGACAGTCCAGTTTCAACAGTTCTTGTGCCTTTAAAGCATTTCACGTTATTAGTAAGTATCAAATCAATACAACGTGCATTAAATGACTTAAAACAAGTAGGAACCTTAACTACATTACCTTACCCATACAAATTCATGAAATTAGAAATATTAACGTTATCTTCCTCCAAGTTGAAATCACCAATAATAATTAAATTATCAGACCTCATGGTACACATATCTAAGACTTTACCAAGTTCATCAAAAAATTCTCTTTCACTTTGAGAGGGAGGACGGTAGATCCCTAGCATGATCCATTTCTTCTTGTGCACATTTATTTCAACAATACCACACTCCATACTGACAGGAATTTCTATATCTAACAACTCCTTAGCTGGCACTTTGTCTCTAATATAGATCATGAGACCACCCCCATGAGCATTTCGATCATATCTAATTGGTTTTTGGAACCCATCAATAAGAAACTGGGCTGTTGTAAAGGTACTATCTAGTTTTGTTTCTGCAACAACAAGAATATCAATGTTGTCTGAAATCAGTGTTTTTAGGGAGAGGAATTTATTCCGAATTGAATTAATATTCAGATATCCGATGATGAGTCCATTTTTATAAGTTAGTCTAATGTTTTTTAAACTTGTAAAAGCGTTTTCACCTTCATTTAATTCGTTAGAAACGGGGCTAGGCCTATTTGTTATCTCATTCTCAGAAATACAATTTACAGAGTTACTGTTAGTAATACACTGAGGAGTATTATTTATTGCATTGTAAAGAAGTCCCACACAAATGTCAATTTTTCAAATATCGAATAATGTTACCTGCGAAAGCACTCGTTCCTGCTCGGCTAAGATGTACATTTCCATTCACATGGATTTGTCGGTCAAGATTCGAATGCTCAATGATGTTAAAGCCGCGCTGTGAACACATCTGCTTCAATTCTGCATTTACTGCTTCTGTTTTCTCATTAAGTTCATTGGAGTCATTCCTTGGGATTAGTGTGGAGACGGTAACTTTTCGTTTTTCTTTTTGTATTTCGTTAGCCAATTCGACTATTCTGGTTGCTATGGCATTCGGGGCATCCTTTGATCTCATATCATTGCAGCCTGTGTGTAGAATTACATGGTCTGGTTGCCTTTCCATGCACGGAACAACATGGTGCCTCATGTGGCTTGTTGTTGCGCCAGGAAAAGATTTCACAAACACGTTTTGGCTTCTTTGCAGTGACTTGTGTATTTGTTTGCCATCTACGAATTTGACAATGGAATCCCCAATTATCATTGTCGTTGTTCTCTTCTTCTTTTCCTTCTTTTGCTGCGTGCCCTCTGACAAACGTCGAAAGTTGCTTTCATTGTCCTCTTCATTAATTATTTCTATGTCATTGATTGTTTCCTCTGCATTCATTGTTTCCAAAATTGAAAATCTGTTGTGCAGTGGTGTTTGTCTCAATACTTGGCTTTCATAACTTGACAATTTTGCCTGTTGTTGCGTTTTAACTTTTGGTTCTCTCGAGGGAATTTCTTGCCACTGTGCATTGTTTGCCTTTTTATTGCTGTTGATGACGTCACACTCCAATCGATTCGGCGCTCGATTTTGCGTTTGATTTCGAAGGGAAATTTTAATAATTTCGTTTAAACTAAGTATTTCATCCCTCAAAAATTCAATTTCCCTTTGCTGTTGCAAAATAACCCTTTCGGGATCGATGTGGGAAGCCAAGGGAAAAGAATTATTTATGAGCTCATCCCTCAAACTTGGTCCTGGTTTTGGGTTTTCATCAAAACAACTGTTTGTTTTGTTTCCAATGTCCTCCACTTCTGCTTTCAAAGCGACAATTTCAGTGTGTATATATTTTTTAAAGTCTGTAACATCATTCCCAATATCTTGCCTTTCCGTAGCCAATTCTGCCAAAATAGATTTTTTTAGAGCACCAAATAAATTTGCCATGTCATAATACGACTCGCTTTTGGCTGTGCCACGGTTTTCGATTAGGCCACTTGACTCCATCGCGTCAAATGCCACATTGAATTCCTCCAAAGTACATGAATTTGTTTTGGTAACCATGTCAAAGATAGCATCTCGGCTTGGCCTTTTCTTTTGGTTTCGAATTTCAACGATTGCGTCAAGTATTTTTCCATTCATATCTGTTAATGCAAGAGCTACGATAGACACGTCCTCACAGTACAAGAAGTGTGATCAAGTGTTGGAAAGACAAGCGAAAGACAATGACTACCCCATGGCCAATATCTAAAAACATGAAACGTTAAACTGTATACAGTCACACTACAAACATTTATAAATTAAAAGATACTATACTAGATTCAGTTTCACTCCAGATGTCAGGTCAGTGTTGCGATTAATTTGTTGATGCAACGAGTGCAACTCGTGTGTGTGTGTGTGTAATCTTATTTTAATTCGATCATTTTTCATACAGCTAACAATATATACATCATTTAAATATATACAAGTTAACTAATCAAAATCGAATATACAGAACTAATAAACAAAATTAATATTTTCTAAATAATACAATTAAGTTGGTAGGCAAGCACAAGCACTACATTTGCAGTTGGGACCGTCCCATTGTTTTATTAAAACCTTAAAACTTTTCAGATTTTCTGCCGATTTTAGTTCATTTGGTAGGCCATTCCAAATCTGTGGCCCAATGGACTTGAGACTCTTGGACCCGAAAGTTGTTTGATTATGCCTAAAATGTGTTAAATTATTTGGATTTCTTGAAGAATAAATTGAAGAACGTAATTCAAAAATGCTCTGCATAAATGGTGGATTCAAATGATTCAGTGTTTTGAATATTTCAATGCAAAGGAGTCTTTGGCGGGCAACATGCATCGTGCATTTACTCGATCTCGAAAGCAAATCATTATACGAACTCGTATGATCATTATAAAGAAATCTTAGAGCACGTTCTTGTAATTTTTCTATTTTCTGCAATGATTTGGAAGATGAGAAATACCAAACCAAAGGACAATAGTCAAAATTAGAATATACGAAACTCTGAACAAGGATCTTCTTCTCCTGAAAGCCAATGAATGTCTTTAATCTTTTGAGAACATTTAATTGCGTTGCAGCCTTTTTGCAAAGATTCGAAATATGTGGGTCGAAATCAAGTCTATAATCCAAAGTGACTCCTAAAAGTTTCACAGTCTCCTCAGATTTGATTATTTTACCGTTAATGTTAATTTGTTCTCCACTAGTATTTGTTTGGTTTTTTCTGAGCAGTAAAGCATGGGATTTTTCAGGATTAGCAATCCTTTCATTTTGTTCTAGCCAAGCTAGAGCAACTCCAGATTCTTTTTCCAAAATATTGATAAGATCGGGCATACTTTTAGAGAAATAAGCAAGAGTATTGTCGTCAGCATAGTTATAGAGAGTTGCCTGTTTTATGAAAAGAAACAAATCATTTATATAAAAGTTAAACAGGATTGGGCCCAGCACAGATCCTTGGGGTACACCAGAAATAACCTCTAGGAAGGAACTGTAAGTATTATTTATCCGAACGCTTTGTTTACGTCGCTTGAGATAAGAATAGGTAAGGACAAGCGCATCTTCATCGAATCCGTATGCATGTAGTTTGGCAATAAGCAAGTCATGTGGAATGCAATCAAAAGCTTTGGAAAGATCCATCAGGACTGCACCTACGAGGTAGTCGTTGTGGAGGTTAGACCTCCAATCTTCAACCATTCGTATTAATACATGATAGGTGCCGTAAGCTCGTCTATAGGCCGCAATGAAAACAGAAAGTGTGTTATCTAATTGTTGAGTCAGTTGTTGTTTCAGGACTTTTTCATATATCTTAGAAAAGGTATTAAGAACACTAACTGGGCGGAAATTTCTTTCCACCGTGCGAATTGGTTCCCCCTTATCTAAAGGGCAGACCGCAGCCTTTTGTGCATCGTCTGGGAATCTAGAATTTCGAATGCTACAGTTTACTGCCATGGTTAGTGCGACTGAGAGTTCATTAGAAGCTAGAGATACTAGCTTTGGGGGTATTTGATCCTCACCAGTAGATTTTTTTCCATCAAGGGATTTTAATAGTTCCATAATTTCTTGATTGCCTATTTCATGAAAGGAAATGGTATTCAATACTTGTTCTGGGTTTTGAATGATAGCTAGGACGCTAGGATGGTTTTTATACTTGTCAAGAATTAATCTAACAATTTGTCGGTCATCAGAAATTCCAGTATATTCAGCAAGGTTAACGGGCTTCTTGCCGCTGGATTTCTCTGCTATGTTTACATAGTGATCGTTGAAGATCTCTGTCAATTCTTGGTCATCTGTTACAACAGTATCGTTTTTCACAAGAGAAATATCGCTACTTGTAAGTCCCCCTTTATTTGAAAGAAAGGGTTTTACGAGATCCCAAAATTCTTTATTTGAAAGTGTACCATTTTTTGTCGCTTCTTTAAAGTGGGTTTTCATAGCTTTCTTCCTTAGGGAAACACATTTGTTTCGCTGCTTTTTGAATTTTCTTCTATTTTCTTGTGTAGGGTTCTTATTTAGTCTTTTTTTTAGCCTTGATCTAGTGTAGATTGCCTTTTGTAATTGCTGATTCATAAAAGGGGCGGTATTTCCTCTCTGAAACTTGGTTTTCAAAGGAGCATGTTTATCTACAAGTTTTCGAAAAGTAGATGAAAGATTTCTATAAGACAAATCTGCATCATTTGAATCTGCTTTAAAATCAGTATTCTTCACATCTTGCAAAAAATTTTCAGGGTCAAACTTTTTATAGCTACGGTACTTAACAATCTTGGATTTTAGGCGAGGTATGTGTATTTTCATTAACGTTAAAACAAGGCCATGAAAGTCACTCAGACCGGTTTCAAAAACAGACGTATTTTGAAAACATCTTTCTGGTCGTTTGGTGTAGATTTAGGTAAGTAAAATGCCTGACCATCTGATGTGAAACATAATTTACAAGGAAAAGAAACACTAACGATACGGGACTTGGTGATTGCTTAGTGCATGGCTGAATTCTCAATAGATCTTAATCAAACCGACCAGTTTCGTGGATGAAGCGTAAAGTCAATTCGAGTACATTTCTGTTCAACTCATTAGAAAGGTCTTCATCACCATAAAATAAAAGCTGTGTCAAAGAATGATTTGAAAGATTGGTGATTTGTACATATGGTCGTAATAATTCAACAATTCCAGCGAGAAGATTTTGTCGTTGAGCATCAAAAGAAGGCAGAGCAACAAAAAGCTCCGTGTCTTCAATGCCATCGCTTGTTGGGCACATTGGGTTTATGGTATCTCTTAAATTATGCTTGAATTTATGAAGATTTAACTTGCTGAGACCAACCCTGAGTTGTGTGAGGTAGGATAATCCTATGGGATCGTGAATTCCAAAGACAGATTTTGCAGGGGGGCGGATTATTGATAAGAGCTTTTTCTTAAAAACAGCAATAGAAGGTGCAAGTCTCAATTCAGGCTCAAGCTTATTCCATTCGCATAAACAGTTTGGATAGAAGGAAGACTTGAATTTTTCTGTCCTTGCCTTTAATCGCCCAATGACATCCTGTCCGCAGAGACGGTACTGCGACTGGATCAACTGTATACTCAGGACTAAGATTATTTATAAACTTGTAGAACAAGGTAAGGCGTCTACTCCATCTTCGGGAACTCTGTGACTCCCAACCAAGCTCTGCGTACAGCTTCTCTCGAGATGTTCCCCTCCATGTACCTGACACAGCTAAGCTCTATGTGCGACCTCACCTGGAATACGGAGACGTTATCTATCATATTCCGGCTAAAGTATGTGAGTTTAGCGGTAATACCATTTTGTCGAGCTTGATGGAAAAGTTGGAGTCCGTTCAGTATTCTGCTGCCCGTGCTGTTACGGGAACATGCTTAAGGGAACGTCACGCGAGAAGCTGTACGCAGAGCTTGGTTGGGAGTCACTGAGTTCCCGAAGATGGTGTAGACGCCTTACGTTGTTTTACAAAATGATAAATAATCTGATGCCGGAATATACAATAGATCCAATCCCACAGATTCAGCAGTCACAGGACCCTCTTCGCAATCAGGATGTCGTTGGACGAATAAGGGCAAGGACAGAAAAATTCAAATCTAGCTTTTATCCAAATTGCCTGTCTGAGTGGAATGAACTATGTCCGGAAATTAGAATTTCACCATCAGTTGCTATCTTCAAGAAAAAGTTGCTTTCGAAAATTCGCCCCCCTACTAAATCTGTCTTTGGAATCCATGACCCAACAGGCTTATCTTATCTTACTCAACTTAGAGTGGGTCTTAGCAAATTAAGCCTTCACAAATTTAAGCACAATTTTAGGTATACCATAAATCCAATGTGCCCTACTAACGATGGTATTGAGAGCACGGAGCACTTTTTGTTGCTTTGCCCCTCGTTTGAGGATCAGCATCGAGACCTTCTCGCTGGAGTTTTTGCATTACTACGACCATTCGGATATATCGACCTTTCAAATGAAGTTTTGACGCAGCTTTTATTGTATGGTGATAAAGACCTCCCAAATGACGTCAACAGAAATATACTCGATTTGACTCTACAATACATCCACACAAGCGGTCGATTCAATTAAGATCACAGAAATCTAGCTAAATGCAACTCAACCACCATACCAAGTCCATATTCGTAAAGTCTCCTGTTCGCCGAGTCCCGTTCCTCTATTCTTTTGTTCTTTTGTTTGTAGGTAGCTTTTCGTAACACACCCTTTAGCTATTCTACAAAAGAGCCTGGATTGAGCGTCTTTCTTATACATTTCAAATGCGACTTTCGATTGAGTGGCGATAAAGCTTCTATCACTATTGCGTACATTCGAAAATTCCATTTGCAAAATATCGTTCAATTCTAATTCTTTTCTGAATAGCTAGGGGGCTTCTTATATATTTAGTTGTATTTTAGTTTATCTCCTTCATGTCAGCAGTCACTGATTATTTTCCGGTCAAAATACCAGGTAGGTAGAAACCCTTTCAAATGCTGATGCATTTATCATGCAAATTTTGTTGATTGGGTTGAAAGACACTTTTGATTGGCCGCCATTTTGTGTTAGGTGGTGCAATACTAAAGTGAGGTAAGTGTATGTATATATAATAAATAATAGGATACCGATAGGCCCTTCTTACAAACCTTGCAAGATGTCCGTGATAATGTGAATTCCTCGTGGCTTTGGGTCCAAACTGACGGTTGCCCTGGGGTAGTCATGATCTTTTGCTCCCCTTGGTATCGTTTCTGTAGTATTGTATGGTAGCTCGTTTGTAATCTTAGGTAATTCGTAAATTGTAAATTTTTAACATTGAATTTATAGAAAAAAAAACACAGCTAAGGCAGCAGAATACTGTACAGACTCTAGCTTTTCCATTAAATTTGGTATAATAATATGTTGACTGAATTCACATACTTTGGCAGGAATATGGTAAATGGCATCACCATAGTCTAGGTGAGAAGCATTCAAAGACAAAGTACTATCAGTTGTTAGCACAAAATTTTTCTGAGGGGATGATCGATATAAAATTGTGGCGGAATTGTAAAATTTGCCACGGGATAAAGCTAAGAATTTTAAGCCAAAGAAAAGTATGTTTGCTTAAACATTTTCCTGGAGATGCTAATTCGTAAAGGTGCTGTTGCAAATGGTCAAAAATTCTATTTAGTACCGGGAATCACAGGTTATGGAAAATAGTTCTAATATGTCAAAGTAGAGTGTATGTCCCCAAAATGTTCCTGGTGGCTTTGCTCCCATGTCCCTCATTTTGTTACCCCGGGTATTTGGTTTTCCCTGCCTGTATGAAAATACAAGGCCATGTAATAGCCTTGTACAAGCCTTGTAGTTATGGCCTTGTAACCTTGTTATAGCCTGGAATAGCCTTGCTGTAACCTTGTAAAGGGCTTGAAAAATGCTAATTAGCCTTGTAGAAG
Organism: Aurelia coerulea; assembly: GCA_039566865.1. Taxonomy (NCBI): domain Eukaryota; kingdom Metazoa; phylum Cnidaria; class Scyphozoa; order Semaeostomeae; family Ulmaridae; genus Aurelia; species Aurelia coerulea. Next base: position 9,426,492 of record CM076952.1, on the reverse strand, counting down.
CCTTGTGGAAACCTCGTGTTAGACTGGTTGCAGCTTGGAATCTTACTGATAGCCTTGTAATTTTCTTCCAAGGTTAGTACAAGGTCATAACAAGGTCATAATCCCCTCTACAAGGCTAAAACTTGGCCTGTACAAGGCCAAGTTTAGCCTTGTATTTTTGTACAGGTGGTGACAACTGACTCAGCAAAAAAGGAGGCCCTGAGGGAGACTGCCCAGCCCTTTTTTGAGAGCTAATCCGTGCCTGCTAGAATGGCCGTTTTTGGGGTCTCGTACCTGGTACTCCTGTCTAAAATAACACTTAAAGGCATTTTTTAGCTGGGATCGGTGCTCCTTTTTCAGCATATCAAACTGCCCATCTTTGCCAATTTTCATGCTGGTATCACAATTTACAGCAAAATTATTACAATAATCACTTTTTGCGTGCTATCTAGTATCCCCATCTAAAAATGGAGCGTGGGCCAGTATGGAAAGTACGGCACTTTTCGACGAGATCTCGGGTGTGCACGAAAAAATTTCTAAGTGTGCGGTGTGCAACAGTCAGCAAGTGTGCAGTTCAAGTGTGCACATCCTGAAACTTTTCAAATAAAAAGTGCTTAAAAGTATTTTAAATTGACCTTTAAAGCTTTATTATCGGTATATAAAGCACAATTGAATTATTGGCAGCCAATTGTCATCATCGCCAACACCCTTTCAATTTTTCAATTGCGCTTGGGAGGTTGAAAGGTACCAATTTTCGCGCATGCGCACTCAGTTTCTGCTTCGTCGTTTTTATCGTAAATCACTCAGGTGTGCAAGCAGCAACTCAAACAAAAATCTCGGGTGTGCATCTGCCATACTTTCCATACTGGAGCGTGGGGGCATTTTTCAGCTGGGGTCTGCATCTTATCTTTTTCAGCATATCAAGCTGCCCATTTCTACCAATTTTCATGTTGGTATCACAATCTGCAGCAAAAGTATTACAATAACCGCTTTTGGAGGCAATTGCTCCCTGTCTTAAAATAGAACTTGGGAGCATTTTTCAGCTGGGTGGGGTCTGCATCTTATCATTTTTTCAGCGCTCAAAAAACTACCCCAGTAACCCAAGTTCATGCTCATTGCTGATGCTGGTATCCGATTTTGCACAACACTTTTAATATCTGAGACTTAACAGCCCCAACTAAAAATAATGTTTCATTTTACTTTTGAATGAAAAGCAAACGAATTAAAAATTATTTTCCGGTCAAAATAGTAGGTAGAGAAACCCTTTCAAATGCTGATGCATTTATCATGCAAATTTTGTTGATTGGGTTGAAAGACACTTTTGATTGGCCGCCATTTTGTGTTAGGTGGTGCAATACTAATAAAGTGAGGTAAGTGTATGTATATATAATAAATAATAGGATACCGATAGGCCTAGGCCCTTCTTACAAACCTTGCAAGATGTCCGTGATAATGTGAATCCCTCGTGGCTTTGGGTCCAAACTGACGGTTGTCTGGTACCACACAATTCCATGTCCAGATATTGATTGACCATAAGTCACTTTCTTGTTTCCTTTTCTTGTTTTTGACGTCATGCCAAGCAGGGATTTTAAAGCCTTGCGGAAAACTGGCCTAATCATGCTACCATTATTGTGATGCAAATAATTTTCTTGCTATCGTTGTTGTTGCTGCTATTGTTATTATTTCAGCGATTGACGTTCCCCGTCTAAAAATAGAACTTGGGAGTGGGAGCATTTTCAGCTGGGGTCTACTGGGGGTCTACTGTATCTTTTTCAGCGGGTCATCTTATCTTTTTCAGCGCTGAAAACTACTCTAGTGACCAAAGTTTTATGCTAGTATCCGATATTGCACAACATTTTTGCTTACAGCCTCGACTATCATTCATTTTCAATGAGATTCCCCGCCCCTCCAATCTTGCATTAACCCTAGGACGGCATTAAATCGTCTATTGTGCCTGACAAATTGTAATGCAGACCTTTGTTGAAGAAGAATGTACATGTTGCGTGGCAACAAGCAGTGGCGTGGTGGCAGGGGGCCGGGGGGGGCCGTGGCCCCCCAGTGAGACTTTAAGAGGGGGCGCCAAACGTTCCACAAGGAATTTGAAAAACTTTGCGATGACTGGACCTCTCCATCGATATGTAGAGTTTCAGGTCGATTTTGGCAAAGGTAATTGACACCGTAGACGGTTCACCGAGATTAGGTGAAAGAAACAAGAAAATTCTACGGTCGAGACCAGTCACTGATTTAAGGGAGAATTGGGTTCTTCATGAAAACTCAGCTTGGCGCTCCCTTTTTGGCCAGAACAGCGCCCCTTATATATTATCATATAAATTAAGACATTCTTTGGTTCAAAAACAAAACAAATTTCTTAAAAGGGAACCAAAAAATGTTCTTTAATGCCTGGTTACAATAGGCCGGACAATAGTCAAAGTTTGCATTTCTAGATGGTAAGGATAACAATTTTTAATGGCATTTCCCACAATTCCTTGTCGGCCCATGGTCGTGCAATGATGTTCACTAACTGATTCGTTCAGTAGGGCTAAACTGTGAGTTTTAAAGTACAACCAAAACTGCGTGGAGTAAAGGTGATTTTTGGTCACAGATAGAGCTACTATTAAGAGAATGCTAGCTATCATTAAAAAAATGTGAGATTGGGACGTCTTTCAAACGTTATACATTTTTGTTGACTGGAAGGGGAAGACTCAGTCCCTTGGGAATTATTTGAAGGTTCTTGTTTATCTTTCATGTTGGTACCTTACGAAAATGTGATATTTTCTGATCTGATTTGGAATCTGCAAGGAAATTAGTTAAAGATCCATTCCATATGAAATAGTGAGCTCTGGAATAGCCCCTGGTCAAGGTTATTTCCATCAAACTTTATTAGGAAAGTATAGAAGCAAAAAGTGACCACAGTGCATTTTATGACTGGCTCACTCTTTGCACAATCTAGCTTCATATTACTGTTAACACTGCAAAATAGTAATGATAAAATAGCCGACCGCTGGTTTCAGTCATCAGGAAAATTTTGTCTTCTGAAGGTCATAGTTGCATGATTTTTCAGCGGATTTTTACGGAGATTGCAGCAAACTTTATTTGAACATCTGAAGAGCAACATCATATAAAAGATTGGCGAGAATCTTTTGCCGTTTTGTCACAATCGTCAGGCAAACGGGGCACAACTTTATGGGACACCCCTTATACGCAATTTTGTGAAGCAAAAAACTTCCTAAAATTCCCAAGGAACCACGGACTAAGCTCTTTTTAAGAACCAAAATTTACAACGCTTGTTAGAATGAAGTTTCACTGGCCAAACTCTTTCGAATGACATCTAGTTTGCATTACTTTCTTTATAAACTCGCAACTTTATGGCCAAAGCTTGCATTCTACATAGCTGTTGGTTGTACTTTGGTAAAGTTTTTGGCACGGCCCCTTGAAAATCAGTCATACTGCGTATGAACAATCTTAAAGATGAAAAGAAAATGAAAGAAAAAACTGAAAAATAAACGGGTAAACGGCTATGTTTTATGCCAAGGTACATTTTACCGTTGCGGCCGCGGTTAAACGCTTTATTTTGATGCGGATTGCGGCTTTTAGCTCATTTTTGCACGGTTTTGCGGCTTTTGGACCCCCTATAATAGGCCCCCACAATAGTCAAAGTTTGCATTTCTAGATGGTAAGGATAACAATTTTTAATGGCATTTCCCACAATTCGGGAGTGGGTATGTGTTTCTCTTCTCAGATCACTGCCAGAGACGGCTCTTCGAATCCTACCGAATCCGTTAAGAAACTTGCAGGTCTTGAAGCAAGGCAAAGAGACTGGAATGTGCTATACAGTAAAGAAACAGCAACTTCTTGTAAATCCCAATGTCATCTTAACCATTCTAAGCTAATCTAAGTAATAGAGACCAAAAATATTCTGCTCGCTTCGCTCGCTTTTCCACAAAGTTTTCTTTTACTATAAAGTGGGATCCTTCAAATACATTGGGAACAGTTTGTATCAAAGGTGGTTAGAGGGGAGCCTGGACAAATTTAGCATGACAGTTTAAATTGTCCCTAGGATGAACCATGCCCCCAAATTTAAGTCGCTGTTTACATCCATATAGTTTCATATAGTCCTTCTCCTTGGGTATAGTCTGGCTGGCATATGTACTCATGGCTGTGTTCGATATTTTGTAAAAATGGGCTCGTTTGGTTAAAGCTTTGTTGGCTTAGAAATCAAGGCAAAAATGAAGTTATTACGCAGAAAATTTGAATATTGTTTTCCTGAATCCAGAATCATTCTTAAACTTCTCGACCGAAACTACAAACGCACAGTTTCATATGACTACAATCTTAGACAAAAGTATTGAGACACTTTGCTTTTCAGGAAGAATTTGCGAGTTAAGGACCCCCCTCCCCCCAATGCAATGTTGGAATATGATGGAAATGTTGTAGATGAATCCACCTCTGTGTCCTCTTCAATCAAATCAACATTGCAGTGGGGGGAAGGGGGTCTTAGCGCTGGATGGTGATCATTTGCAGGAAAGAAAGGTATTTTACTACACAAAACGCATTTGTCTCAACGACTTTTGTCTAAGATTGCAGTTTGGGACACTTACTTCAACGTAAACCTTCTCTCTAACAATGATCTTTGCTATGAACGACCATATTTTGGAAAAAAAATTTCCAGTAATAATTTAATTCAAAATTGCCTGCTTAATAGAGGAAAACTGTCAGCGAAAATTTGACATAAAAATCCTCTTTTTGGGAAAAGCTGATGCAAATAATTTTAACGAGCCATTGGTTTTCGGACAAAGGTGGGACCATGATTTCAGTTGTGAAATGACCGTACTTGCTACAGAATCCTTGATTCTTTTTGTATCACAGCCATTGGGTTAGCCTCAAATATTGAAGGAATAAAATGTGGAGTTCCTCGAGGCACCTGCCTTAAGCCCCTTTTATTCTTGATATACATCAATGATCTGCCGTTTTCTCTTAAAAACAGCGAAGTAACGATGTATGAAGAAGATACCAGTATATCATATTCTACCGAGGATATTGACGAGCTTAATGAAACCCTCAACAGAGACTTCGACTCCTCGAAACAGTGGCTTGAAGGTAATAAGCTGTCTCTGAATGTAATTAAAACACAAGTACTGGTTATAGGCTCCAGGCCTAACATCAAAAGGATATCAAACAAATCAGTACCGACCCCGTCTTTCGCGATTGGCGACTCGGATATTGATGTTGTAGATAATGTTAAATACTTGGGAGTACAACTTGATAAACATCTTGTATGGGATGAGCATACCAGGGCTTTACGTTCAAAGGTATCTCGCTCTTTGTTTTCCTAAAATCTGCTAAGAACTGCTCCCAAAACATACCCTTAGTCAGATGTATAGAGGTATTGTTGAGCCCCACCTCCGCTACTGTTGCTCTGTGTGGGGTAGCTGTGAAGACTCTCGCCTGTTAAGGCTACAAAAGTTGCAAAATCGTGCTGCGAGAATAGTTACCAACAGTAGCTTTTCAAATTCCACCAAAACTTGTTTCTTTGGCTAGCGATGATTTAGCTATCCCTCTTACTAACGCCATCAATTGCAGCATTCGCAATTTCATATTTCCCCAGAATACAAAAACTGCAGCAGTCTGCCCTTTAGACAAAGGTGAACCCGTTCGTACTGTGGAGAGAAATTATCGTCCAGTCAGTATACTTAACACTTTTTCCAAAATCTTTGAAAAAATTCTAAAGGAACAGCTCAGCCCCTTCCTTGATAAGACCCTTTCGATTTTCATTGCAGCTTATCGAAGAGCCTATAGTACACAGCATGTTTTGATTAAACTCGTAGAAGAGTGGAAATATAAACTTGACAATAACTTCATTGTAGGGTCCGTCTTGATGGATCTGTCAAAGGCTTTTGATTGTATCCCGCACGATTTGATAATAGCCAAACTTCATGCATATGGCTTTGATGAAAATGCATTGGTTCTTGTCTATTCCTATCTGAAAGGACGGAAACAGAGTGTCCGGATAAATAATGTCTGCAGTTCTTTTCAAGAAATAGTATCAGGAGTACCCCAAGGATCAGTTTAAGGTCCTATTCTTTTCAATTTCTATATAAATGATCTTTTCTCTTTCCTAAAGCAAGCAACCATGTACAATTATGCTGATGATAATACGCTTGCTTTCTTTTCCAAATCCTTGCCGGATCTTGTCAAGGTTCTTGAAAGTGAAGCAAACAGCGCTCTCTCTTGGCTCGAACAAAATGAAATGATTGCTAACCCTAACAAATTCCATGCACTTTTTGTTAAAAAAGACCAGACAAACACTTGTGGAATAAATCTTGATTTCCAAGGACATTCTATCAAGTCTGAGGAGACTGTTAAACTCTTAGGTGTAACACTAGATTACAAATTGAACTTTGACCCACACATATCAAACCTTTGCAAAAAAGCCGCGGCACAATTAAACGTTCTTAAACGACTTAAGTCATTTATTGGTTTTGCTGAAAAAGAAGTTTTGGTTCAGAGTTTCGTTTACTCGAATTTTAACTACTGTCCTTTAGTTTGGTATTTTTCATCTTCAAAATCAGTCCAGAAAATTGAAAGAATACAGGAACGCGCGCTTAGATTTCTGTACAATGATCACAAAAGCTCCTATAATGATCTTCTTATTAGGTCAAAAAGATGCACAATGCAAGTTGCTCGGCAAAGAACCCTCTGTGTCGAAATCTTTAAGACAATAAACAACTTAAATCCATCTTTTATGCATAACATTTTTAGTTCAAGAACTTCAAAGCATCCATCTCGGAATCCCAACAATTTAAATCATTTTCGACCAAATCAGGTAACTTTCGGTTCCAAGAGCCTTAAAGCTATGGGACCTCAGATCTGGAACTGTTTGCCAAATGAACTAAAATCATCTGAAAATCTTAACAGTTTCAAGAGTATGATAAAACAATAGAATGGCCCTACCTGTAAATGCAATGCTTATAAATTTAATAATATCCTGTAGATTTGTCCATTTATGTCCACATAGTTCTGATATTTTAGCTTATGTATTTACGTATTAATTTCCTTAGTTATTTCCTTTTTCATTTTACTGTTAGATTCGATTTAGATTAGTTGTATGTATGTATATATGTATATATGTATGTATAGCTAGATATGAAAAGATCGAATTAAAATAAGGTTACAAACAAACAAACAAACAGCTTCGATGCACAAGCAGCAAATTTGACAAAAGTGCTCAAATGGCCAACAGGTGATCAAACAAGAGACGGCTAGAGCCCAATCGCCCTTTTCCGATCACTGGCTCCTGAGAGCGCTTTGGATTGCAATCTCGGGATGTTTGTTTACAAGAGGAATGGGTCTTATAATTAAAAAAGCGCGCTAAAAAATACTTTGCTGACGCCATGAGCTTCAGGTTGAGACGTAGTTTACTTTTTTCTGGCGTATTTATCCAGCGATATGGTAAGATGAAAGAGGCCTACCTGTGATGGAATTGTAAGTAGCCGCCATTTTTTATTACAAAGTCCACTTTGTAATCTAAGAAGGGGCTTCCATGTCAGTCAGTCAGAAAGAAAGAAAGAAAGAAAGAAAGAAAGTAAGTAACCCACTTCCGTCACGCTCGTTAACCCTATTACTACCGGGCTTTTTCGACCATCGTAGTCCCGGGGGGGGGGCACAAAGTGCCCCCCCTCCGTAACTTCACCAATATTGCAGATATGAGGATGAAACTTAGTACAATGGTGTATAGGAACAAAATCTACACAATAGGCTACTTTTTTAATTCTTCATTACTTTCATGACGTCACAATGACGTCATAATTGAGGAAAATTGCACTTTTTGCTTACTATTAACAATATTGGCAATATTTAAGTTCTTAGTTGATAATTTCTTTCATACTACTACAAGAATGTATCCCAAAGCATCACTGAATAAAAATTGGCATTGAAATGTAAATTTAAGCTTGTTATTTATATCATATATTCATCATTTATTTGCATCAGTTTGTCATTGTTTCATTTAAACCCCTAATTACTGATGAAATTTCTCTAAAATGCCTTAAAATTGTTCATAACAATCAATAGAACCAATTTTGACCATTTAAAGTTATCTAATACATTTGGTATTATATATATGACGTCATAAACTTTGATGACGTCATGAACGTAAAACTTGCTGACATCATCAAAAATAGATAAAACTATACATCATCTGAAAGCTCTCATCGAGAGCTATCGAATGGTGGTATTCTCGATGTTCTACGGCCATCCGTGTTAAAACTGGACTCGCTTCTTTAATTGTCTGGCTTACCACGTGTTGAAAAGAGGTTGGTCACGTGATCAGTATCTACCATTTTTAAAAAAAATTCAAAATTTTAATTAGTCCATGAAATTTTAGGAAAAGTCGCAAAGTTTCAGCTCTTTATCTTTTGAACTGACGACACTACATCAAATAAACTTTGCCGCGGGCACTTTGTGCCCCCCCCCCCGGTAGTAATAGGGTTAAAGCAATTGATTAACGTTTTATCTCTGCTAATTGGCACTGAAATAAAGAAAGCGCACATAAAGCGCATACAAGACAGAAGTTTCCCGCGATCCTATAGCAACATTTGACGTCGGCTTATTTCATGTTAGACAGATTTGACACCATAAGATGGATACATCACCATGATGTTTACCCTGGCACAACAACACATTTACCCAGAATTGGCACGTTCTTGACTTCATTAGCAGCTTAATTATGTCAAAACAATCGTTTTCTAGAACGAACGAATCATTAGCCATTATTGATAGTACTCATTATGCAAATAAGTCAACCCCGGGGGGGGGGGGCTACTTCACATATTTTGGGTACGGGGACGTGCCATCGGGAAGGTTATGGATTTTCGCGATTTTGGTATAAGGAACGGTATCGATTTTCACAATTTTGGTATAAGGACCGGTATCGATTTTCGCGATTTTGGTTTAAGGAACGATTTTGGTATACTTTTTCGGAAAATTGGTATAAGGTCGGGTATACTTTTTCGCAAAATTGGTATAAAATCGGGTATACTTTTTGGCAAAATTGGTATAAGAAACGGGTATGTTTTTGAAGCTTCGATGGCACGTCCCCGACCAAAACCTGGTCAAGTAACCCCCCCGGGAAGTCAACTTTAGAGGATGATGTAACCGGCGGCCTGCACAGAGACTAGCATTCGCAGCATCACCGAAGGTAGAAGGATCCCCCTCCTACACAGCTACAGAAAGGTGTAGAATCCCAGCAAACAATGGCGCCATTGACTGGGGGAAAGCAAGACTGAATTATGTTTTTGCCGCTGACCGACAGGACCTTGCGCCCCCGCATTTAGTTGGAATCTGTGAATCTGGAAAGTTGCCAGGAAAAACAAACAATAGATTTTCGAAGATTCCTGACCCCTGGGAATTGGCCTATTGTCTTCGGTACTTGGCTAAATGCACAGGTTGGAAGTTAAAGATTACTTGGACGAGAGCTGAAGTTAATCAAACATTTTAAAGGGCTCCAAACACGTGGAATAGATATCGTGGTGATTGTCACAAAAGACGAAGAATTCAAGGATTTAATGTTTTGTAAAATACTTCAAAACTGGCCGCAGCCTTTTCACCATCATCTCTGAAATCCTTCTCCAAGATTTGAGCAACATTTTGAGCCAGGTGAGCTATTCGAGAAAACAGGGGATCATACTTCAATTTTTTATCGAAGTACCGGTGATCTTCACATGGTTATCGGCCTAAGTATTTTGGTCTGCCAAAGTAAACCCTCCTAGTGTTCAAAATCCTTGAAATAAACAAGCAGTAAAATTATTTTTGAAGAGGTAGATACTTTGTTGTTTATTTCATTGAATTGCAAGCCTGTTTGACTCTTCTGAGCCTCACAAGCCAAGAAATTTCAAGGTTACTAGATTTAGGTTCAAAAATAGTGAGGAAAAATTGATCGCATTTCTATGTAATTTGCAAAAAATCTGGCCGCAGCCTTTTCAGGAAACTTTTTGTATTGATCGAAATTTTATTTGGCTGTCAGAAAATCGTATCGGTACCGCCGGGAAAATAGGGGATGACATTGTAAAAATTAGATATCTACGTGTTGGTTTTATGCTGATTTCCCAGCCAGCTATCTTTGTTTGTTTACAATCTAGCAGCCGCAAACAATGGAGAGCAACGACAACAGCTCAAGGTGAAGTCAGAATTATACCCCCGTCCTTAGCCTATGTTAGTATTTATTACTTGATGTTTGGTTTGATGTACCAGGGGGTCAGTTTATGATAGATTAGGCCAAAATCCTCGTTGTTTTGAAGTATATCGCGAATTTCTTGTGACATTGATTTCATGTTTGTATTCCCTTTATGGCAAATTGGTCGTTGAGCAAAGCTAATTTTTTACATTTTACAGAACAATTTTTACTTCATGGTAAGCATGACTGCGTTCAGAAAATATTACTCGCTCATTGATGTTACTCGCAGTGACCACACGCACGTCGGGCGGGAAGTTTTAGTCCATCGAATGGTTAGTTGAGAGAGCAGAAACTCCAGGCTTTGCAAGAGATTTTTATTGCCCAGAATCAAATAGTTTGATTTCTTTACAACACTGGCTTGCGATTAATAAACTGGGTAAAACTCCGCGGGTTACTTGTGTGTATAACTGTCTTGTTTTTGTTTTGGGATGTTCTCCGTATTTCAGGTATTTCAGTTTAAGCTCTTTCCATGTGACCTTCACCTATGCTCGCTGTTGTTGCTGTTATGGTTTCAGCTGTGGTCAGTTCTAGAATTGAGGAAAGGAGCGTTTGTAATAATTCTGATTTCCCCATTGCCTCGGTTTCGAGGGATATCTGCGCGCGCATAAAAAACATAATTCAGTCTTGCTCTGGGGGAAGGCACGAGATCACACTGAACCAAAACATCTTCATGCATACGATTCTGCACAGAGGTTATCTTCGTGACTGCTTGTCTCAAATTAGATGCCCGCGAATAGCAACAATTGAAACGTTCTGTAGGGTTCTGCATAAGTAATTTTGCGTTATCGTAAATCCCATATGACATCTCATTTGACACAGATGCGCCAATAGTTTCGTGCACGAACTAAGCAAAGTAGGGGTAATGACTTTTGATTTTTGCGTATCGTTCTCGTTTGACATAAAGACCAAGATATTGCTTTTGAGGCTATTCTTGTCCTTATACAAGGCGCTTGATTCTCCATTGAAGGCCACTTTAGCAGCAACACTCATCTCTCTAACAGCATCTACGATCATTTGGGGTTATGAAGAAATCAATCTACTACCGGGTGTCTCAAAAAAAAGTACCCCCTTTTGACTCAACAAGGCAGCAAAACGATAATGTTTCGGGACTTTTTGAATTCATGGCTACATTTGTTAGTTTTCAACTTAAATGCACATACCTTGCATTTGGAAATCCGCCACCAAACACCGGAGATATGAGTTCACAAGGTCAAAATTTGGAGTGCACCTGAAACCAGAGGTTTTGAGAAATGGCCTAGCCATAGTTTGACAACAAACAGGCATTTTGCAAACGAATTTTCGACTTTGACCTTTACTTTTTATTTTTGAAAAGATTTATACATTGAATTACTTCAATTGTGCTTGCAGTGACTTTTCTTTTGAGGAAACGGTCCTTGCATTATTGTATTCGATCCCAAGTGTTTTATATTAAAGAAGAGGAAAAAGAGCACATGCACGCTTATTTTGGAGATGTGGCACGATTTTATGGCTCTTACCACATTTTTACTAAATTTGTTTAATGAGCGCCATATCCATGTATCTTTTATTCTTTTCAAAAGGAAAACACGGAAACATAAAGTCTACAGGTACTTTGGAAACTGTCCACGATACAAATCATGACTAGGCCCTTTTTCAAAACCTCTGGTTTTGGGTGCACTGTAAATTTTGACTTTGCGAGCCTGTATCTCCGGTGTTTGGTGGACGATTTCTAAATGCAAGGTACGTGCATCTAAGTTGAACATTGATAAATTTAGCTGTGAAGTCGGGGAGCAATGATATTTTATTGCTTTGTTCCTATTTCCAGTCAAAAGGGGGTACTTTTTTCTGAGACACCCGGTATAACTAAGCGTTGAGACGGTGACATCAAAGGATCCATACGCGTTTTGTACGTCACTGAGATCTCCCCCTTCCCGTCCCACTGGCCCTTGCATTTAGGTGCCAAAAAATCCGCAAAAATATGTAAGTTCCACGAATCGCCATCTTTTCGCCAAAAAACGCCAGACTCGGCCGCCAGGAACGGAATAAGTCTGATTTGGGGATTTTCACACAAAACCCTGTGGACAGAATCTATAAGATCTCTCACCCTGTGGAAACCCCATCGTCCGCAAACGAGTTTTACCATAGTGATACTTCTGCTAAGAACTCCGTTTTCTGAGTTAATGAACATTTATTGTTTTAGATAACAGAACATTATTCTAGATAGATGATTAGCCTACAGGAATGTGAAAACAGAATTCATTTTCGCGCATTTGTCGAGAAACTAGAGGAGATCGTGCACGCTGGTCAAGTTCTTCAACGAATGAAACTGCGCTCATAACTGTTTACATTCTGCGTTTTTAACCGTTTAAATTTGCTTAAAATCAGTAGATAAAAACAAAATGTTTTGCTGTATCATTCCTCAACATGCTTCTGAAATTTCAGTTCGAAAATGTTACCCAAACGGCTTCTACTGGACATTTACATGTTGGTATCGTTGGGATTCCCTTCGAAATCATAACAATTCCTATGATAACAAAATGCTCATACACAAAGATAATTTGATACTTATGCCATTACTGTTTTCTCTGCTCGACGGCATACTGGAAAAACCAGACCTTATGACCTTGACACCCCTATGACCCCTAGGATCCGTAGGACCCTAGGAAGTACTGAATTTTGAAAGGACCCTTAACCCTATTTCAACCGGGTAAAGAAAAGTGATTTTCTACCGGGGGGGGCGTTTTTCGCCCCCCTGTTTTTCTTCGCAAGTATAACAGCTATGACAATGAAACTTGCACTGTGTCATAATTGAACAAAGGAGAATCTAAAAATAGCACCAATCAATCAATAGTCATGTGATTGGTTGCTAGGTAACCAAAAACAATGCAAATTTTGAGAAAATCGAGCTATTTGCAGGAAAGAGTCCATTATTGGCAAATAGCGAGATAAAATTGGCAAAAAACCATCCACATACCTGCTTGATATCATTAATTTGTCGTTTCATATGGTTTCATACGGATATTTGTGGTTTCTAATAAACTAACTAATTAAATAATGAAAATTTGATTCAATGCAAAATTGTTAGCTCAATAATTATGGTTTAAAACCATTAATTTCGCATATTATTGGTGAAATCAAGTACCTTCATCGATATTTGAGGTAATTCTATCAGTTTTGCATGAAAAATTACTCATTCATTAGGAATATGACGTCATAAAGATTGATGACGTCATAGAAATAATAAACTGCTAATGTCTGCTGCAAATATGAATAAATTATATATCAAATGAAAGTACTCATCGAGAGGAATCGAATGGTGTATATATTGTTGAGATTTAGTAACAAAGGAAGAAATTAGAGCCGTTTTTAAGAATTTCTTTGTGACCACTCTCCAAATATGGGCATGTGGTGGTCACGTGGTCAAACAATAGGTATTGAAATTTCTATTTTCTGATTGCCAACTAAATTTTAGGAAAAGTCAAGGAGTTTCAGCGTTGTAGGTGACATCGTTTGGGAGCTATTAAAAAAAATCCGATAGGGGGCGAAAAACGCCCCCCCCCCCGGTTAAAATAGGGTTAACATACAGGTGTCATCCCCTCTACATAAAGGCTATATGATAACGAGGTGCAGCCTGGGGGGGGGGTGAATACCATTGAACAGACATAGCATCAGTACAAATAACAAATGCATGTTATTCTTTAAATAGTCGACAAGGGGTGTTTGATCCCCCAGAAATGGAAGCATTTCCACCCTTTATCAATTTCCACCTTCCACCCTTCTCATACTGAAGAATACAAATATTATTTACGGTGCATTAATATTATTACTCTTTGTTTTAAATTTCCATGCAATTCTATTGTGTGTTTTTCAACTTTTGAGCATTTTTTAGTTCCACCCCAGTTAACATTTGTATGGAGGATGCAGCATGCACTAATAAAACAAAGAAGGGTAGGGCAGGGACTTTCTCTGAATGTTACGATGGATGAAGATGTTAATGATTTAGCGGATTCTTTCATTCAGCTAAGTGAAGGCATAGTCACTATGGTTAAGGTGAGAGTTACACAATCAGCGGCAAGTTGCCATGCTTACAGAAGAACAATGCCAGCGTCCAGATCCGCCCCTGCTTGAACGGTATTCACCCCCAGGCTGCAATCAACGGTATTGGGGCAATTTTGAACAATTATAGCAGAAGTAGCACGATTAGCATAATGCCTTTATGCAGAGGGATAACCCCTCTATGTTCAGGGTCCTTTCAAAATTCAGTACTTGAAGATCCTAGGGGTCATAAGGGTCCCCGGATCATAGGGTCCGGTTTTTCCAGTGTGCCAGCTCAAACTGCCTTTACTGACACCGGCTATTACATTTCTATGGGCTATTATCTTGGTAATTATAACATTAAAGTAATAACGTCATTCTATTAGGAGGGCTACATTTGCCTAGACTGATTACATTCGTCTAAGTTTTACTCCTTTGAATTGAATTGTTATTTAAGGTTATAGCCATTCCTGAATGGGTATTGCGGGGGGTATCGTTGGGGCATTGAGAGAAGACAAGGACTCATGTAATAACTCCAGATTTTGCCTTTCTTTTGTTTCGTTTCGTATGGCTCCAATGTCCAGGCAGGGGGGGGTACTCTGGTATATTTAGGATAGGCATTCTCAAGTTATTTTTTGGGTCAAAAATTTGGGCAATATTTATTTTTTGGTTCTATGATTTGTACAGTTAGTTTTTTGGTTCCTGAAATTCTGGCTTACTCTTTTGGGTCTCCAATATGCGGAAAGTTAAAACATTGAGGAAAATATAATTTACAAACTAAATTAAGTCAAGTAACAGCAATACTCTGGTCACAGAAAGTGAAAAAGAGAAAATAACACCAATAGGCAACACATTTTTTCCCAAGCAATCACTCAGTACGACGGCGGGCCAGCTCGGCGCCGCAGGCGACGAGCGGCAAGCCTAGTCTATATACATATTCGTTGCAGTCGGATGTGGCGTCATTCCCTTTGTCCCTCTCGCGAACGTTCCAATTGTCTAGACAGTTCGATTGGCAGAACCGCAACATGGGCGAAGTCAAACCGCAGGTGAAAACGTCGCCCAACATTCCGTTCCTCCTCAAAACGTCTTCCTTTTCCAGTCAAGGCTCTGGTCGAGGGGTTATTCGCCAAATTCCTCACCCCACTTTCGGCTTGCCAAGCCCTTTGTTTCCCTTTGTGTTGAGCTCGAAGTCCTTTGTCATTCGATTGTTCTCGCGCTGCTCATGACGTCAAAAAATGGGTGTCCTTCAAAACCCCATTCAGGGGTTTTCTGATTTTTTAAAAATCCCAGTGGGATCTCTATTCGCTCAATATGCATTGGGACCCATTTGGAGAGGGATTCAGGTCCGCGGATTTTCTAGGTGCTGGAGGTGGGTCGAGTGGAAATTGCACATTTCCCACCCTTCAAAGGCCATTTCCCCCACCTTATTTGCTAAATATTGTCTTTTGACAGCCTTGCTATATTTAAGGGATTTCTACCTCAAAATATGAGTTCTTAGGAGAGGGGTTGGCGCTCCAGGGTGCCACAATTGCAACATTTTCTAATTTTTAGATGCCTTTTTAGCCCTTTCTCGGGGACTCCCCCTTCTCTCAAGAGAAACATCCCCTTTTATGTTTTCAACTACCATCTGAGATGTCGCGCAAAAAGGTTTTGACATTGTTGTGCAGCATAGAAATTTGCTTTCAAACTGTTGATAGTTTTTAGATTAAAATAGTACTTGAATTGTTCCTTGAGAGGATTAACATTTACGATACACTCGACCAGCTTTTGGCAGCTAATGGCCACTAAACCTAGATTGGCTAAGTCTCTTATTAAAGAATAGGCCTTCATGAAATGAGAAGAGGGAAGGAAGAGTAAAATGGTGTGAAATATCACAGGGGGTCCAGGAATGTCAGTGAAGACCACTGCAGTTTTGGTTTCTTGATTCCGCGGTTCTCGGTTCCTTCGTTCCTTGGTTCGTCATGAAAATAACAGCTGCGTAATTTGATACCGATTACATCATCCTTTTGTGTGCGGTCAGCCAGCTATTGTTTCATTTGTCGTGAGAGAGCTCTTCTCTCATTGGCTGCCGCTTTAATTCGCGGGTTTTTCAAATCCTGCGCCTCGTAACGGTAACTTGTAACGGTAAGAAAGAGAAAGAAAAGAGGAAAGGGATGAAACTTATGAAGTGTAATCGAGGCCAAAATCGAACCTTGATTTCGAAGAGACAATCATGCACTTTGGTTACCATGCTGCACTTTCCGATCATGCACTTTCCATCCTTGTGCTTTCCAATCGTGCACTTTGTAAACGTGCACTTTTCAATCGTGCACTTTGTAATCGTGCACTCTCTATCCGTTCATTTTGTAACCATGCACTTTTCATCAGTGCACTTTTCATTCATGCACTTATAAAGATATTCGTGCACTTGAAAAGACATTCATGTACTTTGTAATCGTGCACTGTCTAATCTTACAGTACTTAGTAATCTTACTCCATGTGCAATATTCTGAAATCACTCAACCCCTAAGTGAAACATAGCGCGCTTGTAGAATTGACGTTTGCTTTAAGCGCGCTTGCTAATTGTCATCAATCTGCCGGTTGGAGGAAGTTTGCACAAGGCAAAAGTTGGAAAGGATGGCGGATTTGGGTGATCAAGCTACACTGAATCAAATAGGTAAACATTTATCACTTCACTGGCATATATTCAAAATTTAAATATCTCCTTCGCATGCCTCTAGGTGTCACTCAGTGGCGTCGTGGGAGCATGATTTTAGGGGGGGCCAAGGGTCGGAATTTTCCGACAAAGAGACATTTTTCCGACAAAAATTAAGCAGGAATATAACGTATAAAAAGTGGCAAAATGTCTCAGAACTTTTGTCATATAAAAAGTTCCATAATAGCGAAGAATTCTTTAAAGGGACACAGAGTCCTTAAGAGGCGATTCTTGTTGGAGGTGAGGCTGTTGTCGAGACGTGATTGGTGTTGGAGGTGAGGCTGAAGCTAGATGCACAAGGAGGGAGGAAAACTGGGGGTCCGGGGGCTTGCCCCCGGGAAAATTTTCTGTGACCACGCCCTTTAGATCGTTGCAAAACGCCCCTATTTTGAAGAATCTACTATTTGTTTTTCATGGGAAATTTCGAAAAATGGACCTCAAAAGCACTGAAAAATAGATCGTTTTCAAATTTTAGATAACAACATGATAGCTTGATATAAATCTTCATTTCTATAAGCATCCGTTTACAGAAACTGAAAGTAATCCCATCTTAATCATTTCCATCTTCCTCAACAATATTCACTTGTGCAAATTCTGATGAGCAACTCATTGAAAGCTTAATGCACAAACCATAAATGCATGACATTTCTTAAGTATGAAACGTGCAAAATAAATTGTAAATTTATCGTTTTTAGTCACCAAAATGTAGGTAAAACGACCGAATTTTTGGGGAAAAAGTCCAAGAATGTTTTGACCGAAAGCATTTGTCTGAAATTTATTCGTCAGAAACTTTTTGCGCCTAATGTGTCTATTTTTCCAATAGAAAACACACTTTTCGTTCGATTGAAAAGGAATTTTTTGCAGAAAACGAACGAAGGACCTAGTTTTTTGCCGAAAAACCTACTTTTCATCAAAAACTATGTTTTTGCGATCGAAAGAGTGATATTTCATGTACACATTTCGATTGCCATAAAGTAGCTATGTAAGGAAAATGGATGAATTCAATTTTTTTCGATTTTTCCGACAAGAATGGAAAACTGACGAATTTTCCGACAACATTTTCACAGGGGGGGCCATGGCCCCCCCTGGCCCCCCCGGCCACGACGCCACTGGTAGCCTAGGGTATCATTTTTGACAATATTGGTCTAGCGAACGGTCATGCTATCATATTTGGTACAAATTTGACAAATTGGTCCAGGAAATGGTCAAAATTGGTCTAGGCAAGGGTACCATTTTCGTAAAAATTGATCCAGAGAAAGGTCAAGATGGTCTAGCCAAGGGTACCATTTTCATAAAAATTAGTCTAGCCTACGGTATCATTTTGAATATGCTCGCAGCAGACCCCTGCCCAAAATTTGACCAAGAACCTCCCCCCCCCCCCCCCGTGCACTACCTATTCCACTCTGAACACATTTCAAAATATGGTTTTTAAGCATTTCTAATGTTTAGACATTGCTCAAGGCCTCAAGTGCCTTCTGAGTAATATGATACAAGAAACATGCGAAAATGAAGTAAAAATTTGTCAAGGATTTCCTTTATCAAAATGAATAGTTTCTTAACTTATATTTTTCCAGCACTGGAATTTCTTGATTTTTTGGCGATTTTGATAAAGGAAATCTTTGACATATTTTTGCTTTACTTTCACTTGTCTCCTATATGATAATACTCATAGTCACATGATATTACTCGAAAGGTACTTGAATAATGTCTAAACATTGGGAAGGCCTTAAAACAAGGCATTAAAAAAGCCTTGTTTGAAAAGTTCATTAGGGAACAGGTAGTGAACATGAAGATTGTTATGGTACCTCTAAGAAACTCATAAGAAACTCGTAAGAAACTCTAATTACTCAAAATCTTATAATTCTAAGAAACTTTCAGTACTGACCCAAATTTCATATAAAGAAGATACGTGTATTCCCCAGAAGGGATTGTCAATTATTGTTCTCAATACGTATGGAACATTTGTTGAGCAGATAGTGACAATGACAAGCCTAAACAAAATGAAAGATTTTCATGGCGAGCTTTGCGAAGCCAATTTCAGTGTTTTGGCTCGTTAGGTGACACCTAGAGGCATGCGAAGGAGATATTTAAATTTTGAATATATGCGAGTGAAGTGATAAATGTTTACCTATTTGATTCAGTGTAGCTTGATCACCCAAATCCGCCATCCTTTCCAACTTTTGCCTTGTGCAAGCTTCCTCCAACTCCAACCGGCAGATTGATGACAATTAGCAAGCGCGCTTAAAGCAAACGTCAATTCTACAAGCGCGCTATGTTTCACTTAGGGGTTGAGTGATTTCAGAATATTGTACATGGAGTAAGATTACTAAGTACAGTAAGATTAGACAGTGCACAATTACAAAGTACATGAATGTCTTTTCAAGTGCACGAATATCTTTATAAGTGCATGAATGAAAAGTGCACTGATGAAAAGTGCATGGTTACAAAATGAACGAATAGAGAGTGCACGATTACAAAGTGCACGATTGAAAAGTGCACGTTTACAAAGTGCACGATTGGAAAGCACAAGGATGGAAAGTGCATGATCGGAAAGTGCAGCATGGTAACCAAAGTGCATGATTGTCTCTTCGAAATCAAGGTTTGATTTTGGCCTTGATTACACTTCATAGAAACTTCACCAGATCGCTGAAACAGGGTCAGGTGTACGCTACTGCCACAGGGGATTCCCTCTGGAAGCATGAAGGAAAACCTAAGGTCGAAGTTATGGTGAGTCCCCTCATGAAGCTTGTTAGTCAGAGATCTTTCAATCTGTCTTCGCTTTGAGGGAATGAATGAAAGCAAATTAGCAATTTTCTATATGAAAAGTAATTGCAAGCAGAATGATCATTTTACGTCTGATAATGGAAGAACACCGTGGTCAATTTTACTTTACTATATACTCTTAGTGCAGCCGTGGATTGTTGGGATCTTCTCTTGACTGTCTCGATGTTTTATTTGGGAGAGTAGGATATCATATCACGTTTATGTTTAAGTCGGGCAAAATTTTCTTAAATAATGGATTTTTTATCGGGCAGCCCCCCAAATTCTATCTCCCCCTACGCCGATGAAATTTGCCAAAATTTATTCCTGGAATTTATAGCTCAAAATTTCCTATAATGTTAAATTCTCAAAAATATATTCCCACGAAACATTAGTAATTAACAAATTTGCGAAATTTTGCTAAATGTCAATTTAAAAAGGATCGAGAAATTAATTATGCACTACTTTCTTTCAGTATTCGGTCAGTTACCTTATCTTTAAGTGTACTCTCGCGATAATTCCCGTTTTGACGGATTCATAAAGGTAAATTCCAAAATTGCTTCGCCCCTTCATTTTGGATATGCAGCCCCCCCCCCCCCTAAAATCCTCTGTTCCTAATGAAGGCGATAATTTATTCAAATACACAAACTGAAGTGAAAGTAATCGCAGAAATGTAAATTCAAAGATTTTGTACAAGGCAACCACAAATCGTTGAACTCACGCAGTTCTCGGCGTCTTGATTTTGCTTTCCACGGTTGAAGAGAGAGGTCATTTTGTGTACTTTATGAACAAAGAACGTGAGGTCAAAAACGTCAATCAAACCAACTTAATCCGTGTCCTTTGAAGCCTGTGATGCAGTAGCATACACCTGACCTCGCTTCATTTGCTCGAAAAACCTAACGGAGAAAAATTTCTTCTTTTTCTCCACGTACGAAACGAATTTCGACAGGAACTTTGCAGATAGTGGTAAATACATCTATGGTCTGTGTAAAATCGTGCAGACCAAATCGAAAGCGCTTGTCTGACATCAGAAATTTATCGAAGTTCTAGGACCACTTCTGAAGCGGCTCGACGAAGTTTCATCCCTTCCCACTATACTATATTCTACTGTAACAATAGCTGGCTGACCGCACACAAGAATGATGTAATCGGTATCAAATTACACAGCTAATATTTTCACGACGAACCAAGGAACGAAGGAACCGAGAACCGCGGAATCAAGAAACCAAAACTACAGTGGTCTTCACTGACATTCCTGGACCCCCTACTGAAATATTGGACGATAACTGGAAGTAAGGGATCGGCAACCAACGAATGCGTGCATTCTGTTTTTGACAGAAACCACATGTGCGTCTCCGTAAGTTTTATTTTTACCTGCTGTCTTTTATGCTTTTATGAGCAATGACTAGGACTTATCTGCTATTTTACAAGGCAGTTTTACAAAGAAACCAGCGATTTGCACGTCGCCCTTTGTCTGATTAAAAACGTGAAACGAGTTGAGGGGTGTTATCACTCTTCCGAACTATCCTCGGCTGAACATGATGGGTGATCTGAATTAAGAGGCCTAATGTTTACAATTCTATTTCTATGGTTTACAACCTATTTTGTTTTCAGAGGTCATTGAAATTGAACAACAACACATTAAACATTACATTACAATTCTATTTGTACTTTCTTCATTGGAAGGCAACACCGCTAATTGCCCTTCCATTCCAGACAGATATCTGACGTCAATACTTTTCAAACCAGAACAATTGCTGGAAAGAACAATCAAAAAGTGATTTCAGAGCCTCTGTTTGGGATGAGAGGGCTAGAAAGCAGGGGGCGAGGGGGCAACTCCTATAGGGGGGCTGGTATATATGTGTCTTTGAGAATTCAGAGTTAGGACCCGTAACCAGGGCAACATTTTAAAATATGACCCCATAAACCGGGAAAAATCTACCACAATAATCGTAAAATACAAAGTAAATTGAGAATTTATAGAGCTATATTCCTTTTTATGAAAGTTTTTTATAGAATCTTAGGAAAAACGGGGTATTTTTCTTCAGAAAATATTCCAACCCAAAAACAGTGAAATGCTGGCTGGTGGACTCGGGGCCCTAAAATAAAAGTCAACATTCACCTGGCCCAAGTTTCATACCCCAAGTTTTATGGAATTCTACTGTTTTCCAACAAAGAGAAGAGATATCAGTACAAGTGAATCGTAATAAAGTGCCAAAATCCCAAACCTTTCTGTTAGAAACAGTGTTGGTACTGTACAGATTACTTTAGGGCTCAGTGATACTCCTTTAAAGGGGGGTTACCTTCAAAATTTTCCATGATAAGGGGTTTTTTCATCAACTAGAATGTCAGAGAAAAGGGTATCCTATGGAATGGTACGGACGAGCGTGATGTACCTTTTACTGTTGAATTGCACCCACCGGGAGTGTGCAGTACAGTTGGGGAAGTTCAGTACAGTGGGGAGGTATGTTTGAGTACAGTGGGGTAATTCAGTATAGTAGGGAGGCATCCGGAGTTCAGTGGGGGATACCTTGAGTGCATTGGTGGACGGGGGTGTTCAGTACAGTGGGGAGGCATCTGGAGTACAGTGGGGGGGATATCATGATGTGTGTGGTGTGTGGTGGGGCATCATCAGTATAGTAGGGGGCAGAGAGGAGCAACCCCAGAACAGAACAGAGAGGGGGTTGCCAGGGTAGTTAAATGTTGTCTTTTGACAGCCTCGCTATATTTAAGGGGTTTCTACCTCAAAAGATGAGTTATTAGGAGAGGGGTTGGCGCTCCAGGGTGCCACAATTGCAACATTTTCTAATTTTTAGATGCCTTTTTAGCCCTTTCTCGGGGACTCCCCCTTCTCTCAAGAGAAACATCCCCTTTTATGTTTTCAACTACCATCTTAGTTGTCGCGCGAAAAGGTTTTGACATTGTTGTGCAGCATGGAAAATTGCTTTCAAACTGTTGATAGTTTTTAGATTAAAATAGTACTTGAATTGTTCCTTGAGAGGATTATCATTTACGATACTCTCGACCAGCTTTTGGCAGCAAATGGCCACTAAACCTAGATTGGCTAAGTCTCTTATTAAAGAATAGGCTCTCATGAAATGAGAAGAGGGAAGGAAGAGTAAAATGGTGTGAAATATTGGACGATAACTGGAAGTAAGGGATCGGCAACCAACGAATGCGTGCATTCTGTTTTTGACAGAAACCACATGTGCAGAAATTGAAGCTGAAGAAAATCCTTCAAAGAAGACAGGGGCCATGTCTTGGGCCAAATCGAAATAAAGTTTAGCTATGGGAGTTTTTCAGACTCCTGTCGACTCTTGTGATTTCCCGCAGTCTTATTTTAGGAGTCTCCGTAAGTTTTATTTTTACCTGCTGTCTTTTATGCTTTTATGAGCAATGACTAGGACTTATCTGCTATTTTACAAGGCAGTTTTACAAAGAAACCAGCGATTTGCACAACGCCCTTTGCCTGGTTAAAAACGTGAAACGAGTTGAGGGGTGTTATCACTCTTCCGAACCTTGAGTGCAGTGGGGGACGGGGGTGTTCAGTAAAGTGGGGAGGCATCTGGAGTACAGTTGGGGGATATCATGATGTGTGTGGTGTGTGGTGAGGCATCATCAGTATAGTAGGAGGATATTCAGAACAGAGAGGGGGGTAGCCAGGGTAGTTACCAGGGGGCCCGGGGCCTCTGTGGGTCAGCAAGAAATAAGGTATGTATTTTTCTTTGTTGTAGTTTTCTTTCAGGAACGTTTTCAGGCCTGCAGGCCCACTGAGATTCTAACAAAAATCTAAAAGCAGTGTCTTATTAGGACCCGTAACCAGGGCAAAATTTAAAATATGACCCCATAAACCGGGAAACATTTACCACAATAATTGAAGAATTCCGTCAGGGCGCGAAGCGCCCGCAATGGAATTCAGATTTTATGAATAAAATCGAAGCACGATCTAATACTGGATTCAAGCCCATTCTCTTGGCATATTGGAGCCCAGACGGAAACCAAAAACCCGGACCAACGGACCACAGGACCAACGAAGAAGACCCTGAATCAGAGTGACAATAAATAAAACACAGATTTTGATGCACTCAAATTTTCAATATAACGAATGAACACAACTGTTTCATCTCTCTTCATCTCCTGAAGAATCTGCGACCTGAAGAATGAAGGAAAATAAACTCATTCCTATGTGACAAAGGGCTGGTGGGAGGGACAGTATTAGATCGTGCTTCGATTTTATTCATAAAATCTGAATTCCATTGCGGGCGCTTCGCGCCCTGACGGAATTCTTCAATTTTATTTCATAAAATCTCCGCCGATCTAATACTGGATTCAAGTCCATTCTCCTTACATATTGGAGCCCAGACTCCCACACGTCCTCTGTTCAAAGCGTGGTACTATTAGAGAAAAGAGAATTTTGAAACTTGCTTGCAGAATTAACCACTGATTTGTTGTAATGTTTCTGCCAAGTAGTTTTCCCTGACCACTGACCCCTTTTCAAAATGTCCTTCAAAGAGCATCCCTCACATGTGGCTTTAGAAGTGGATGCAGATCTACCAGAATGTGCCTTAAAAATGTTTATCTCTACCCCTGAATTTTCAAGCACAGCTTTTACCCAGCCTGAAATTGTTGATTTGGCAACCTCATTATGGGGCTGGATTGTACTTAACAACAATTGACATTTGCTGCCTGCCCGCCATTGCAATGATCTTTTTAAATAAATATCAATAGCTGACACAACACAAAGTTTCCTGTTTGATTCTAGTTCAAAAAATTCCAAGGATGGAGGGGGTTTTCCCTTTTTTCAGCTTTTGCTCACCTTTGTAAACTGAAAGATGTAGGAAGTGGCAGACCATGTCATAAACCTGATATCTAAATTTTGAATCTCTGAGCACCTACATGCTGAAGCCAATGCAAGCAGCATCGTTAACTTTAATGTTAACAGGTGATCTGATAACTGGTCATTGTCTGGTAAATCATTCAAATATGAGAATACCTGTTCCACATCCCACAAAAAAGAGTATCGTGGTTGTGGTGGTCGTTGGTTAAATATCCTGGTCATCAATGAGGATACCCTGGGGTGTTGGCCTACTGGAATATTCTCAATTGGGTCATGGTATGCTGATATTGCAGACCGATGACAGTTTATGGAACTGTATTTATAATCTAAATCATACAGTTCGGCCAAAAAGTCCAGCACAAAATTTAGAGGGCATTTAAAGGGATCAATTTGTTGTTTACTACACCAGCCAGACCACTTTCCCCAGGACGATTCGTAATTAGCAAGCGAACCTTGTCTTCTGGCATTTGGGATAAGTCCTGCAGCCCTCTCTGATATTCCCTCGTTTGCCAAATTTTTCCTGAAATTTTCCAGGCCACCAACTTTAGGGACCCATTTTGTACCAAAGGATGTATCACTCCTTGTGGATCGACTAACAAGTTGGAAACTACTGGCAGTAACATTGGATTCTGTACTGACATTTGTAGTAACTGTCCGTACCATGGTTGTGTTTGCCAAGCAGGGGTTATCAAAACCATGCAAACTTTCTCCACCCTTGCTTTTGCAATCACTCTCCCAATCAGAGAAAATGGAGGGAAAGCATAAGGGGCGAGATGCGACCACCTTTGTTGCAGTGCATCTGTGGCTTGACTGTATGGATCTGGTCTCCAAGCCATATAGGCTGGGACTTGATGAAAAAGTCTTGAGGCAAACAAATCCATGTCCGGACGACCCCACACTTGACAAATTTGTTGAAAAACTTGTGGGGAAAGCAACCATTCGCTGGAGTCGTGGAAATGTCGAGAGGCTATGTCCGCCTGCGTATTCAAGACCCCTGGGAGATATTCTGCTGTTATTTTGATCTGTTTCTTGAGCAGAAAGTCCCATATTTCCTTTGCTATGGATGTTAACTCTTCGCTGTGGGTACCGCCCATCCTGACAAGATATGCTAGGGCTGTCATATTGTCCATTTGCAAATGTACTGCTGACATCTCCCTGATTTTTGAAAAGGTGAGAAGAGCAAGATGAACTGCCCTCAGTTCTAATAAATTGATATGTTGACTGGACTCCTGAGAAGTCCATTGCCCCCCTACTGATTGTCCCAAGCAATGAGCACCCCAGCCCTTCTTGGATGCATCCGTTTGGATGACTATCTTCGCAGTTGGGAGCACTATTGACCTTCCATTTGTCAAGTGAAGGTTGCTTATCCACCAATCTATTTCCTGTAAAGATTTTTGATTTAATGTTATGTAAGACTGATATGTTTGGTTCAGTCTCAAAAAGATTCTATCAACTGTTGTTGCAGGTATCTCAGTTGTAACTGTGCAGGCAAAACTGCTTGTGCTGTTGAAGACAGTGTGCCTATTAGACTGGAAAGTCTCCACACAGTTATTCTGGGGTTCCCCTGTACCCCTTGACACTGTCTTGTAAGATTGTTGACTTTTTGTTGGGGAAGATTCAGTGTCATGTCTAAGGAGTTGATCTCCATTCCCAAAAATTCTATTCTCTGCACTGGGGTCAACTGTGATTTGGTTTGATTTATCACAAAACCCAAATGCTGCAGGAGAAAGAGCAGAGTGTCTCTTGCCATATGCATTTTCTCCACTGACTGACACATCAACAGCATATCGTCTAAATATATTATTATCCGAATGTTTAAACGACGCATCAGGGCAATTGGTATTTTTAGTAGTTTGGTAAACAGCCTTGGTGCTGGCCCAAGGCCAAAACAAAGGCACAGAAATTGGTAAATGTTGCCCTTCCATTGGAACCGAACATACTTCCTTGCTGTCTGATGCAGTGGAATGGAGAAACATGCATCCTTCAAATCCACCTTGCATAGATAATCCTTCTCCTGGAGCATTTCCTTCAGGAGATGGAGACCCTCCATTTTGAAATGTAGGTAGGGTAGGTAAGAATTCAGATTCTTTACATTTATAACTGGTCTGTTTCCCCCGTCTTTCTTTTCGACAAGGAACAGATTGCTTAAAAACTGGTCCTTGCGAGACATGACTTTTTGAATAGCCCCTTTCCTCAACATGGCCTCTATTTCCTTGTCTATCAGGGCAGACTGCTCCGCATTCATTCTGGCTTGATGCGGGGGTTTGTTTTGAGTTGGTTCTTCTACAAACGAAAGTCTTAATCCTGATACCAGTTCTAGGATATCTGGATCTTTTGTGAGAATTTGCCAGTTGTTTACAAAATACTGCAGTCTTCCGGCAAGGGGTACCTCCCTTATTATTTGAAGAGGAAAAAGCCCCTTTATTATTGGGTGAACATTTTTTTGTTCTGTTACCGCAATAATATCTGGTCTGTTTGTTGTCATGTTGAGGAGAGGCTCTATTCTCGTGTGTTTTCTTACCACGAAATCCTCTCTGCTGGCCCTCGTGCCTGAAGTTTGTTTGTGCTGGGCCGCCTGGTTGCTGTTGTGAGCCACCTGACTTTGAAAAAACAGCTGTGCGCCCCCCAAATCCTCTCTGATATGAGGGGCCTTTCCGAAAGGGCTGTTTCTTTCCATCTGTACTCTTGTACACCTCCGTGGACTCCTTCTTTGCTTTGAAAGTGTCCATCACATGTTTTCTGAATGGTTTACCAAACAAATTATCATCCTTATTTGATGCGAACAGTGCTGCTTGTTCTTTCACCGTTGATTTGATTTTCCTTGTATCGTTCATCACTGCTGACAAAGCATTGCAACGTCTTTGATATGTCATTGAATTAACAGCTTGTCAAAGGAGCATAACGGATTGTTCGAGACTTGTGGTGAGGTCTTCCAAAGGAATTTCAACCTTGTCATCTTTAGCATTTTTTGCCTCTTCAAGTGTCATCCACACTTTTGAAAGTGGACCAAAAACGTTGAGAGTCTTCTGTTGCATTCTTTCCAAGTTCGAGTCCCAAAAGAGTTCTGATCTCTTTTTCTTCTCCTCCAGAAGCTCTTTGAAAAAGTCATCCAGCTTCTTAGGCCCTTGAATGTTTGAGGGCACAGGACTGGTTGTTAAAATACTGTCCTTTACGTCCTTCTCTGGGACGAAATTCTTTAAATATTTGTTGGCATAATCTGCCATACCTGCAGGTAAATCCCAAATGTACTGTGCTTCCTCGGCCAAAGCTTCAAACCTCTTTCTTTTATAGGGAGGTTCGTTTGCAGGTAACTTTGATGACGAATCTTCATTCTCGCTGTCATCAGAATCCTCCGAATCCGAATTCTCAGACGATTCAGATGAAGATTCAGATGCCTCGTGATTGCCACGAGGCTCCACCTTCCTCTTTCTCTTTGTACTTTTTGAGGAAGACCCTGACAAATTCTGCTCAATGGCGTCAGGTTCTTGACCTACACGGCTCTCAGTATGTGCCGGAAGGTCATTTTCAGATTCCCGACTCATCGCTCATGCAGATGAGAACGGATATTCACTTCGAGCTCACTAAACACACGTCCGTCTTAGGCCAAGAGAAGAGCTGAAAGAGGACGTGTGGGAGTCTGGGCTCCAATATGTAAGGAGAATGGACTTGAATCCAGTATTAGATCGGCGGAGATTAAATAAAATCGTAACATACAGAGTCAATTGAGCTATAAAAGGGTATCCAATGGAATGGTATGGACGAGCGTGGTAGACCTTTTACTGTTGAATTTTGCACCCACCGGGAGTCGTGCAGTACTGTTGGGGATGTTCAGTACAGTGGGGAGGTATGTTTGAGTACAGTGGGGAAATTCAGTATAGTGGGGAGGCATCCGGATTTCAGTTGGGGGATACCTTCAGTGCAGTGGGGGACGGGGGTGCTCAGTACAGTGGGGAGGCTTCTGGAGTTCAGTTGGGGATGCCTTCAGTGCAGTGGGGGACGGGGGTGTTCAGTACAGTGGGGAGGCATCTGGCGTACATTGGGAGGATACCATGATGTGTATAGCAGGGGGATATTCAGAACAGAGAGGGGAGTAGCCAGGGTAGTTAACAGGGGCCTGGGGCCTCTGTGGGCCAGCAAGAAATAAGGTATGTCTTTTTCTTTGTTGTAGTTTTCTTTCAGGAACATTTTCAGGCCTGCGGGCCCACTGAGATTCTAAAGAAAATCTAAAAGCAGTGTCTTACCAGTGCATAGGGGGGCGTGGCCCAAGGATAAAAGGGCGTGGTGCCCGGCCTCTCTCTCGACTGTCCTGGAGTTAAACACTCATTTTGTTAAATGCTCCCTTGCGCAACTATGAACAGCAGCTTTGTAGAATGAAGAATTAACCTATGCCGAAATTTTTGTCACATAAAGTGATAACAGATAACAACGTCAAGAGGCAACAAATTCTTTCCCAAGCAATCACTCAGTACGACGGCGGGCCAGGTCGGCGCCGCAGGCGCCGACTGGCAAGCCTAGTGTTCAGATATTCTTATGCTTGTTTAGCTCAGGACAGACTTTGCAATCATCCAAAAGGATCTTATGTTTATGTACGAAGTAAAACGAGTACATATAGGAGTGGAGTTGTGTAACGCACCCACTCACGCACTCACGAACCAAGAACGCATTCCGCGAACCAGCTAAGAATGCCAAGAATGCAATCAGTTGCCAACTGCTGTATTGTTGCTGCGCCTCCGCACCATCAGATCACTGCATTTGCTGAGACTTTTTTGGCAGAGCACCAGGAAAACAAACCATTTGCACTAATTATTTTCGATGTCATGTGATCAACGAAGATTCTGGAAGAAACATTGTGACGCAGTCGATTCATGTCCAATTCAACCACAAACAGCCTATTAACCATATTTCATTGCTCTCTTTACAAAAGCGTTGGCAGATTTTCAATTCAACAATTTTGGATACTCGAAGTGAATATCTTCAATGGTACCCGGACTTCAGCTTAGAAGCCAAATCTCACAATGGCTAAATTGCTCTCATTTGCCACCGCAGAGGTCGCCGCGTTGGACCTCGAAGATACTTGCTATTTCCAAGGTCGAATCGGGTTAGAGCTTCACTATCGTACACATTCCAAAATTCTAGAAAATCTATAAAAATATTGCTGATTCAGATTTTTTCTAGAATAGCAAAAAGGTCTATTGTAGATCGCAGATGCTCTAACTGCTTTTGAAACCTGACACGGGACTGTTGACGTCAGGCCTCAATCAATAACTTAATGGGGTAAATGAACGTCTGGTTTGAAATTTTACTTTCTTGGGGCAAATTTTACAGTTGACTCGAGTTGACTCTGTGCCGCTGTGCAAGCATCAATCCACGGGAACGTGTTTTCCTTTTAGGTCGAACAAGGGATGCGAGGACCCCTTAAAAACTAGCTCTTGTGTGCTGAAGGGCTGCCCCCTCCAGTAGAAAATAGAAATATGAAACAAGAATCGGAATTGCCGCAGCTTCGAAGAAGCTCATTGATCCCATCTAAAGGTCACCATGTGCTCTTTCCTGTCTGCAATGATTATTTGGAAGCATTTTTTCTCTAAGCTGTTTTAAACTTTGTTCTGTACCAGCGTTCTTGGTACATGGCTAATAGGCCCCTTTAATTATGTACGAAGTAAAACGAGTACATATAGGAGTGGAGTTGTGTAACGCACCCACTCACGCTCTCACGAACCAAGAACGCATTCCGCGAACCAGCTAAGAATGCCAAGATGGCAATCAGTTGCCAACTGCTGTGGTGTTGCTGCGCCTCCGCACCATCAGATCACTGCATTTGCTGAGACCTTTTTGGCAGAGCACCAGGAAAAGAAACCATTTGCACTAATTATTTTCGATGTCATGTGATCAACGAAAATTCTAGAAGAAACGGTGTGACGCAGCTGATGACGCAATTTACTAGAAAGTCTGTGGCACTGATCCATGCAAATGAACCATTTGATTTGATTACTTATTGGAAATTTGCAGTTCATCTTGAAACCGCCAGTTGCGTTTGTCAATTCACAAATTTAAGTTAATCGTATTCGATTGGTCATGTGATACACGAAGATTCTACGAGAACCAATGTATGAAAGATTTGCTGATCGCAGATGCAAGATGTTCGAACCGCTCTTTGACTCCTAACACTAGACTGTTGACGTTAGGCCTCGATCAATAATTTGATGGGATAAATGAATGGCTGGTTTGCAACTTTACTTTCTCGGGTAAATGTTAGAGTTGACTCAGTTCCGCTGTGCAACCATTAATCCACTGGAACATGTTTTCCACGAGGCAGAGAATGAAGGTCCGAAAACGGGCGCGAGGACGAGGTCCCCATTCAAAAATAGCTCTTGTGTGCTAAAGGGCTACCCTCCTTCAGTAAAAGTAAAAATATCATTATTATTATTATTATAACATTCTTTAAAGTTGGTTGTTAAAAATAGCTCTACTTCAAGAACTAATTATGACCAACTATTTACAAAAACAAAATAAATTACAGTTCATGATAAGAAACGAAAATACCCTAAAATACCCTATTTACAAATTTTGCAACGGCAAGTCTCTCCAATCCATTTTTTTAAGCATGACTTGAAAGAACAGACGGAGGCGGCAGTTTTTGTATCATTAGGCAGGGAATTCCATAATATGCTACCACGAAAAGATAAACTATCGTTGCCATAAGTAGTTGTTTTAGTTTGAGGCAACATCAACAGATTCTTTGATCTAAGATTGTAATTATTGTCCTTTTCATGGAACATATCCCACAAAAAAGAAGGGTTTTGTTGTGTTAAACTGCTATAAACCTCGAGCATTAACTTTTGCAAGTTCTTTTGATGAATAGTGCACTCCTTTCCTCTCTGTAACAACTCATCAAAAGAAGATGTAAAATCGATTCCAAAGGACGTAGTGCGTACTTTTGGAAGCAGCGCGTCAGTCCCATGCCTCAAGTCGTAGCCAGTGTTCCGCTCCGTGAAAATATCCTTCATAAAAGTTAGACTTAGATCTAATTTTGTTTTAAAAATCTCAGTCATAAGCAACTGTAGGTTTCTTATATGAATGGGCACTGAATTTGTTTGCTCCAGGAGAAAACCAAAATCATGTTCGTAATCTTTCTGTGCAATGCGCAAAGCCCTTTCGTGAACGTGATTTATTCTTTGATTCAAGGTTCTATCGCAGAACATCGAAACAAGTGGACAATAGCTAAAATGGGATAATATGAAAGCACGCATTAGTTGCTGCAGTTTAGATAAATAATAAAAATGTGCAAATAAGAAGAAACGGTGTCAAGATAAAAACTGTTTATCGCAAAAAGAGATTTTGTTGAATGGCATCTCAGTTCGAAAATGTGATTACAGAAACTTATCGATGTTTTCATTTGGGGTAGAATTAGAAATAAGATTACCATTCGAATATAAGTTCTGAAGATCGGGAAAAAAATTTCTGGTAGGTCTCGGTTTTGGTTTTAACTGCACAAACTGAGAGTCTTCGTGCTTCCTGCAAAAAACTCACTTTGATTTTGCATTATGAACACTCTAAAGTTTCTTTTTCACAATTAGTGCCAAGACAAAAAGACGACTAAATATTTAATCCTAGACTCTTTTGTTATCGCTACATCTTGCCTGACACCAACCACAACTTTCCTCACACAAACTTTCCTTTCTGCATTGCATTTACTTTTATGCAAAAATTGTGACTCGTATCCTTCAACTTTCAAAGACATTTCAGCAATTTGTTAATCAAAAGACATTGGAACAAGAAAACGTTTCTTTTGTACCACACATTGCTTTATTGGACAAAAATATGCTGGCCTAATGTTTAAACAGTTTTTGCATGAGTGCTTGTTGAGCGCTGCTGGATGGTTGTTGTTGCAGTTCAGTAGCAAAGCAAGCGGCTCTGTGGTAAATGGTAGACTCAAATGATAGCCCAAGCTTTCACAAAGACAACAACAACAACAACAACAACTACAACAACTACAACAACAACAACTACAACAACTACAACAACTACAACAACAACAACAACAGCAACAACAGCAACAACATTTTGTGCTCAAACTGGGACTTATGGACTTTCACAAAAAAATTTAGACGAAAGGTGCACAGATTTTTATGTTTGCTCTGGAACGACCCTAAGTCGTAGCTATGGCAACCTTCGGCAGTTTGAAATTCTTATTGCTGTGGTGAAGTTTATGGAAGCGAGGAACTCCATTTTCAAAGTGAAAAGTTTGCTGATTGTTGGATTGAGGAAACACTCATCTCGAGTCTTCCAGCTTTTTTCTTTGCAAACAATTAACATCACTTAAAACTTGAATTTTGAGGCGTTCTTTCATCTGAGGCTTGAGGCGAGAACTTGGGCCCATCCTCCGCCATTTTCGTTCAGTGTTGCTATGTTTTCCATCTCCGAAGATGAAATTGAGGGAAATAATCTCGTTCTAATTTTCAACATGAAAGTCCATGAGTCGTAGTTTGAGCGTCCACCAGTCTATCAATAGCGATAACTACAAACTCGTAATGCGTCTAAGTAAATTTAGGACAGACCGAGTCTAGCAAAAACGTCAATAAATTACTAATAAATAGGATTTTCATGAAAAGATTGCAGCAATCATCAATATACATGTGATTTAGTCACATCTCTAATTCAAATGAATGCTTGTTTTCCAGTTCTTAGAGTAACTTGTTTGCGTAAACGGAGGAATTTGTGAGAAGCATTTATTTTATCGATGAAATCTGTTTATCGAAGCGGCAAAACCGGCAAAAAGCATAAGAAATGGTAATTTGATTGTTAAGTGATGATTCTTTATGATAATTAATTAGATGATTTTTAATGGGTTTTCGTTTGGAGTTATTGATGTTAACTTTTTATACCATATCTAAGCTTAAAGATGAAGGACAATGGCTCAAGAATTGGATGGAAAAGTTTGATAGCTAGATCAGATTTACAATTGCGGACAAAACTCGTTGGGACAGATGAGTTTTGTATTAAAAGAGGTCTTACTTGCATGTAAACTACCGGGTGTCCCAAAAAAGTATAGGCGTTTGAACAGTTCCTGCGAGGGAGCCTTGCATTCAAAATTTTTTATTTTGAGTAGGGTATATCTCCACTTAGTTTTTGCGACCTTGCATGTCCAAATCGGGTTTGTATTTGCAGAGCAATTCACTTGAACAGGCAAAATTTCTTAGTCAACCTTTCCTTACATACGTCGTAAAGATGGTTATTAAATTATGCAGTTACTACCTATGTGTAATTTATAAAAAGCTTTTGGGGTAGCTAAACAATAAATTATTTTTAGAAGTTTGTTGAGCAATGAAAGTGCAATTTACTGTTCACTATTCAAAAGCCCAATATGACTGAACAATCACAAGTGCAACGAAACTTGGGTAGAAAAGATCCTTTAGTTCTAGAAGACACTACTCGACACCGTTCAAAATCCTTCAGTCCTAAAACCTTGCGCTGTGAACTGTTAAAATGCAAATGCATCCTTTCTTTAATATTTTCTCTAATGTATATAATAGTTTGATTGATTAGGAGATTTTTAAGAATACCAATTTCAATGGTTGAACTGACTCAAAATTTTCTTCAAATTACGCATTGTTAGTAGTAGCATAATTCATTAACCATCTGTCTCAGGCTAGCTCACACTTTTTTCCTGTTTAGGTGAATTACTCTGGGAATGCAAATCCGATTTGACCATGCGAGGTTGTAAAATCTAAGTTGAGATCTCATCTATACCATAAACTGAAAATAAAATTTTTTGAAGACAAGGAACTGCTCATACGTCTATATTCTTTTGGGACACCCGGTACAACCTTCCACTTTTGATGAACCCCCTCCCCTTTTGCAATGCTGGTTGCGTGAAGAACACATACTTGTCAACTCATCTATCATATTTCCATCAGCCTCTCACATTGCAATGGGGGCGGAGGATCCCAACTCGAAATTTCCTCCAAAAAGCAATGAGTTTAATGAGTTTTGCCCGTGAGATCGTAGCCTTCAGAAAGAGCTATTATAAATATCATCATGTAGCGGAAGGGCTTAGCTATCATTTGTGTAGCCTGTTAAGCCAGGCATCAAAGTGGCTCCCAGATACGGTCTGTTCCGTCTGTTCACAGTCTATCTTTTATGATGTTGTAGATCAGTTTAAGGATGATCTAACCTCCAAAAGATAAGTTTCAAAATATGGCATTTCCAGTCCAAGTTTATGTGCAAAAGCTGAATTTGCAAAGAATAGATTTCCCCAGACGACTTCAAATCCATCTTTAAGTTAAGTTTTCACAAAATTTTTACTGAAAAAGTATGGAGATTATTTCACTCTATTTGAGAAATGTAGGATTCGAAATGTTCATTCAGTATTTGGTGTTTGGGACCATAATCATAGCGGAAAGTGATCATCTGAAAGGACAGCCAAGCCCTTTGTTAACCCTATCCAAACTAGGCTTTTTGAAACTCTGGGGAGACTAGGGGGGGCACAAAGTGCCCCCCCTTGTTTTTCTCAGATTCATAAGTGCTAGAGACTTGAAACTTGGCACAAGTAACAAACATGATAAGGCAAACAAGATGGTGTGATTTGTTTTTGTTTATGTCACGTGATTAAGTGCTGACGTCAGCAAATGTTGCTAATTTGGGTGTAAAACCACATGTACTTTGTCGCGTTGTATCTCCAAATTGATAAAACATATCGATGCGATATTTGAACATAAAAGGATTATATCCTTGTAATTCTTATTTTGAAATTTTTGCTTTGTAATACTAATATTTTTGCTGATGTCAGCATTTATTTATTTTGTACGAAAAAAAGAACGATTTTTGTCTAAAATTGATTATAAATTACTTTTAAAAATATCAAAAAATGCTAAATATACATAAGAAGACCTGCTGCATCATATAATGTCACTAATTTTTCTAAAAAATGAAGCATAACATGGTTTTTCGTCAGTACGCATGCGCAACAACCAATTGTTGATGACGTCATCAAAAATCAATAAACTATATATCAAATGAAAGCTTGTCTCAAGACGAGTTCAACGATGTTTGTGTCGTTGTCATAGAGCCAGTGGTTCCAAAGCTATGACTTAAAAGGTATTTATTTTGCCGCGCACTCAATTTAAAGTCATGTGTTGACCACCGGAATCAGTGTCAAAATTTTTGAAATTAACATGAAAAGATGTCTCATAGATAGAAACTAAAAGTCACAATAAAGCTAGACTATTCTAGAGATACTCGACGAGCTGTGTGGGAAAGTTTACTAGGGGGGGGGGCACTTTGTGCCCCCCTAGTCTGGATAGGGTTAAGTCACTGTTTTCGTGGCCTGACATAAGATTTAAAATCCTGTCAGTTCGCGGCAAAGAACAAGAAGGAAGTTTGACCAAAATTGGAACTTACGACCATCAATCTTTCCAAAACGGCAATCGGGCGGTGCGGGTAACAATTGGGCACTTCACAAAAACGACACTCAAATTTCAAACTTTAACAGAACTCTTCAAATCTTCAACTCGGCTTCGAACACAACAATTCTAAAACCTACTTTGCTATATTCACCAAAAAGAAACCTAAATTCTCCTAAAACACTTTTTTGTCATAACATTCTCGGGTAGGCTAATATTTCGGCAAACGTCAGTTCTTCGTCTCAACAGTTCAGTTCGACTTCAAGCGCGACTTCGCTGGCGAAATATTTTATACAAAATGGAGAAACAATAGCAATGCCTTTAAAGTTCATACAAAGGAAACGTACGATAACATACGATTGGTCAGTGCCTAAACATGCTCTTGAAAGGAGATGGTAATTTCACCCTTGCCCTAAAAAACTGGTTGTTTGCCGCAGGAAAGTCGTCGCCGTTGCGTGATAAAGGAACTGGTTTTGTTTTCAATTCCTTAAGACAAACATGGGGTGAAATATCTTACAGTACTTGTCCGCCCCTGAAATTCTGCACCCACCGCGTTAAAAATTTAACAACCTTTTAAGAAACTTGGTAGCAACAGTGACCAATAATTTAAGAAACCAGCTTACAACCATCTATCTAAGCTTTGTATAGAAAATTTTATGAAGTATTGGGGTGTAGTGAATGCTTTCAGCATTTACTAAACATATTTTGGCAAGCAACGCCATAAAAACCTGTTCACGTAATGACAATTGAATTAAAATGCCCTTATCTTTAGAGCCGATGACGTATAAGGCTGTTGTTCTCTTTGCTGTAAAGGACGATAGGTTTTAATGGCATAACTCTGCAGCAGCCATTAATACAGGCACGAATAATGCGAGAAATACCCTATAACGTGCTCAGAAAAATTTGCACCAACGTTTTTTATTTACAAAAAATCTCGTAAACCTGTAGCCAAAATCCTTTTTTTCAAGCAAAATACTTGAAAATATTTGTGTTCTGAAAAAACCAGTACGCTACTTGGAATTAATGATATGTCACTTGCCTAAAATTGGATCAACAAACATGTGAATATAGGGAGGTCAAATGGAATGCGGAGGTATGGCGATAGCCGCGCCGAGCAAGCCTAGTTGGCCCTAGTTTTAAATATCCCTTGCAAGTAACATGGCGGTGATGCAAGAATGGGTAGCAAATTGCCAAATACCGATCCAATGTCTGGTGAGGACAAAATGAAGATATTTAAAAACAGCTTAAACAAGCCGGCAAAAGAACAGGATCTAAAGGACCTTGTAGCATTTATATACCAGTCAGAAATAAATAGAAATAGTCTATATAATTAATTCAAAGCAGATAGAATTATTAAAGAAGCGAAATAAATTTGACGAGAGTACCATTTATCTTCTGATATAGGATACAGAAAATTAAACATATGTCTTTATTATTTACACCTCTTTGTTCTTGTTATCTTTCTTCTCAGCTGATACCGAATGATTCTATAAATTTTGCCGTTTTAGGGAGCTGTCGTAGAGTATGGAACAGACCGGGGCGGAAGGATTCAACAGGGTCACCAAGACTTTTGAGGTGAAAATGTTGGGCTAACAAATTATTTCAAACATTAAACATGGGCCATGAAATTGTTCATTTAAAATATTAAAAAAAAAGTTCAGTCACTATCTATCAATTTTCAATCACTACTGTCAGTATCACTGTCACCTCTCTCTTCAGTTTCTACCATAGTGGTATCTTCTGACATTTTCATTGCTGCCTTCTGAAAGCACTAGGAAGTTAAGCGCGAGCTTCGCTCGCGCTTCAACATTCCTAGCTCCTGCGGAGTGCTGTTAGATGTAGTAAATCACATATCGAGTAAAAGCAGACTACTTGAGTGTCATATTATTTTATCAAATTCAATCAAATGCGACATATTAAAACTGCGTTATAGTTAGGCGTATACGGTAGCCTTTGAGACGGCTGAAGATGTAACAGATAGGTTTCAAACACTGCAAAAAATATAAAAATTTCATGACAATTTTTCAGTTGGAAACTAAAAGGAAAGGGACAATTTCCTCTGATTTCTGATGCAAGAAACGGGTGGGGTCGTATCGTAATTAATCGTACCTTTTCTTCGGAGAGAACCCGCTGACAGAGCATCAGTGCATGCTTGCTGTTTATAGTTTATATTTACCTGTGTGTATCTCGGCACGGAGACGTACCCGAAGCCGCCATCTTACCA
Source organism: Aurelia coerulea (assembly GCA_039566865.1). Taxonomy (NCBI): domain Eukaryota; kingdom Metazoa; phylum Cnidaria; class Scyphozoa; order Semaeostomeae; family Ulmaridae; genus Aurelia; species Aurelia coerulea. Next base: position 9,388,353 of record CM076952.1, on the reverse strand, counting down.
GAATCTTCCATTTCACCTTTCCCGTGAAAAGTTGCCATAATCCTCCATTTTTTTTTCATTGGCATTATCTGTTTAAAACCAGGCTAGCCTCAGTCGTACGTAATCTTTTGGCGCCTAAACACTCACTACCCCCCCCCCCCCTCCCCAAGGCCGGCGGGTACAACAAAACACAAACTAACCAAACAATTAGCGAAATTCGAATTCCGGTCTTCCTAGAACCATGCTTTTGTGCACTGGGTGTTCCGTTTTGTCTTTCACAATTGATATTTGCATACGAAAACTCCTGATGAGCCTCCATTCCGTTTAATTATTATCATTATTTATCATTATTTTAAAAGTTCTTTATTTTTATATTAGCTCGTATTTTACAAATAAAATTGAATTGAATTGAATTGAATTATTATTATTATTGTTTTATAATTTGTATCATTATTATCATTAGTCTTATTTTACACGTTTAAAAGAAGGTGGTTTTAATAGCATACGCCCTACTGCTACTCTCGTTTGTGGGGAATTGCGAAGCAATTTGTGGCGGTGAAGTGCTTGTTTAAACAAAACACTTCAAACACAAACTCGAAAAATGGTCTAACATCAAAATAACGTTCATGGTTCCTCATGACAAGCTGGAAGCCAAAAAACTCCACAGTTGTCATGTGCTCCTGTTTCTAGTAGGAGCCCAAATTCAGTATTTCGAGTCGGGGCCCATCTCCCCCGCACCAAATTCAGTGTTTCGAATCGGAGCCCATCTCCTCTGCATGCACGTAGCAAAAAATCACGAGGCCCATCTCCCTCGTTGGAGACCGCGTTTATAGGTAAGGATAGAGCCCCTGGCTTGTAGGCCCATCTCCCGACAGACAGGCTAGGTCGAGGCCCAGCTCCCTCCATGGCTCACCAGTGGCTATTGGGGCCCAGCTCCCCCGACACCACACTCGAGGCCAAATTCCTCGAGTTTCTATTCTATTAGGTTACTGGCATCTCACCGTCGCGAGGCGTTTCCATTCCCCACACATTTGCACATCATGAGATTTATAATGGAAATAGAATTGAGATTTATAATGGAAGTAGAACGGAGATTTAGAATGTATTAGCTGCAAATTATGTTGTGGATGATCTGACTGGTGAAAGATAAGATTCCTTTTTGGGCCTGTTTACCTTGATTTTCTGGAAGGGGAGAAATTAAATTTTAGTAAAAGGAAGATTTTACTTCGGTTAATTTCGACCCTGGAAATCACTAAATTCTTAACTTGTTTATCTTTTAATGCATCTCATTACGATCTGCAAATCACGGCGTCTAATTGATCCCCTTGCCAACCAATAAATTTCATTGGCTCCTATCTTCTGCAGATCTTAGAAAAATCTGCTTCGCGAATCATAAATTATCCCCATTGTCAGTAATTTGAGGATAGGCAGTTCTTTCGTAATAGCTTATTTTCAACACGTATGGCAGTAGGCAACCAATCATAAGCCCGCTCAATGGTGCGATTCTGGGTCAACCAATCAGCCTTTCGCAAATGCCTAATCACGACACGTGATGATCCTCTGTCTCTCTCATCTCAAATACTAATGCACTGTACATTCCCTCTCACCTTTGAGAAATATTCGAACTGTACTGCCACGAGATAAAGCCTTGGTCATGAAGGAAAAATTATTGTCTATATCTGGTCACGTGGCGGAAAATTTATTGAATGTATTCATTTGCGATTGAGATCTTCCTGCCACGTGACCATAATAAGATTGGGCACGTAGGAAAAAGTTTTGGCATAACGGAATAACCAGACCCAGGACCAGTAGGACCGGACCCTAACGGACCAGACCCTAGGGGAATATCCATTCCTTTCCTTCCAGCGCGTTTGTTTGCAATGGCGGCCAACACAGAAGCTTCGCTCCATAGTAAGATAAGGCAGTCACTTCTCTGCTGTAAGGAAGTCCTACCTTCTGGATGCCACAACAAACGCAAAAATGCATGGTATATTAAATCATATTAAATCAGCAGACAAACTATGATCCAGCATCAAGCCATTGCCCAATGGGCCTAAGCATTTAACTACATGTCCTAAATATTTTACCTTTCTACCTTGCTTGGTGTGATTCAAGTAGTTGCAATGACGTCGTGATGCCAGCCACGTTGTATTCCATCTCCACAATCTCAATTTCTGGACTTGATTCTGGCTTCTCCATGCTCTTTGAAAGTTTGGGACTCCAAAATAATTTAGCAGGCAGCTTTTTGAAAACATATCTGTTCGTAATGTTTATTGTGAAGGTGGCAATTGGCAATTGTGAAGATATATGGGGTAAGGCGATTACGAAAGAAAGAGTGACAATTTTGGGAATTTTAATAGAACCATTCTCTCAAATCACGCACTGACCCGGGCATTGACCCCACCTGTCTTTGGTAAATCCCATGATCACAATATTGCATCTCAAAATGTGCATTTGAGTGCATTTGTTTTCTCGTATCGTGCATGCAGGAAGCAGCTTCTGGTTGGGGGGATTGTTCTTAGAACAATAGAGAACAATACATCTAAATAATACTTGTGGCGTGGCACCATTGTTTTCAAAATTATTGGGGGGCTTAAACCCCCTTGCCCCCCCCCCCCGCTTCTTACGGGCCTGCCTTTTTATAAGGAACAGCTCATAAGAAACAGCTCATAAGAAACAGTAGGCTAAATTTTCGAAAAATACTACCCCACCACCAGTATCAAAATGCTAAGAAACTTTCGTAATTTTCATTCAAAATTACTATTACTGTTGCTATTACCATACTGTACAGTAAAAACCCGCATATAAGAACCTAGTGGATTAAGAACCTACAGGCTGAAATTTTGCAATTAAACCCCAATTATATAAGAACCCATTCAGCCTGGAATTTAAAATGGGTTCTTATTTTTAGAGAGCATGGGGGGGGGGCCTTATTCACAACAGAAGTTTGTGGAAGAATAAAAAATATTTATATTACCTGGTGAGAAGCTTTTGAAAGATTTTCTCTGGATTATATAAACATTTCTGATTCTGAATGACAAAGAAAATAGAAGAACTTAATTGTAAAATCAAAGCGGTGTGTGTCGAGCAAAGGTTAGATTTCTTCAATAATTCAAACGTAGATAATTCTTGTTTGGGACAAAAAGGTTTGCACTTAAATCTTAGAGGCAATGCTGCCTTTGCAAAAAATCTTCTGCAAGTAATAAATCGCCAAGACTGAAGCGACAAGTCCTCTCCTCCAAATGTTATGTTAAAAGATCGAGATGACGCTGGGGACGATTCTGAATGCAGTAGCACATATCATAATACTTTATATCCAATCCAGAATCCTGATGCTGGGTATGAACAGGAAGAAGCATTTTTTGGTGATCAAATCAGAGATCTGCGGATAAAATACCCCAAAAATGTTGTGATCAGTTACTTGAACATTAATTCGATACGAAATAAATTTGAGAACTTTTCTAGTATTATCGAGAATCACGTTGATGTCTTAGTAATTGCTGAGACGAAATTAGATGTCATGGAACATTTAAAAATCGCCAGTTTCATATACCTGGATTTAAACAGCCTTATAGGCTAGATGTATCGAGAAACTCAGGGGGGTTATTAGTTTATATCAATGACCAAATACCTAGCAGATTATTAACTGGGATAGATCTTCCTTGTGATATCCAGGTACTACCAATCGAGCTCAATCTTAAGAAAACAAAATGGTTATTACTCCCAGCATATAGACCACCTTCTCAGAATGATAAGTATTTTCTATACCACCTGGAGCGAATTATAGACTTTCACACAAAGTCGATAGAAAACATGTTGATATTTGGTGATCTTAATATGGAGGTATCTGAACCTGCAATGCAGTTATTATTTCAGCAATATTCATTATTTAGTATGATTAGATCACCCACATGTTTCAAAAGTTCACAAGGCAAATTTATTGATCTTATGTTAACTAATAGCAAATACAGCTTTTTTGGGAGCCAAACATTCGAAACGGGATTCAGTGATTTCCATCATATGATTTATACTATACTAAAAACAACTTATACCAAGCTTCCACCAAAGATTATAAAATATCGGGACTACAAAAAATTTTCCGAGACAGATTTCCTTACAGACCTCTCGAGTGCTATTTGTTCAAAAATTCCTGATAATTATAACGAATTTGAAGGACTAGTTGAAACATTATTAGACAAACACGCACCATACAAAAAGGCAACCATTAGAGGCAATAATAAACCACATGTCTCGAAAGGGATGAAAAAAGAAATCATGTGTAGAACTCGGTTCAAAAAGATCGCCAACAAAACGCATAAGGAGGAAGATATTCGTAGGTATAAGAGGCAAAGGAATAAAATTGTAAAACTAAACAAAGTTGCAAAGAAGAGATATTTTCGAAGTTTAGATCCCGCAACTATTGGTAATGATAAACGTTTCTGGAAAACTTTTAAGCCGTTATTTTCCAGCAAATCGTCAAATATTCAAGAGAAGATCATTCTCGTTGAAAATGGTTCAAGAATCACCTGTGACAAACAAATAGCAGAATGTTTTAACGAGTACTTTGTTAATATCACTGCTACACTACCTATTGAGGCTCCTGTGACCCCACCATCATATGTCCCTTTGCAGGACCCTGTTTTGAATGCCATCAAGAAATACGACAACCACCCTAGTGTATTGTTGATTAGAAATAATGTTGTAAATAACGAGACGTTTGAGTTTCATCCTGTTAGCCCTAATGATGTTTGGAATGAAATTAGGCAGCTAGATAATTCGAAGAAAACGAGTGGATGTATTTCAGTTGACATTCTTAAATTAATATCCGGATTGTGTCACATCGAGATTACTAAATATTTCAACACGATGCTATTCACTAGTGAGTTCCCCGACCCCCTTAAGGCCGTCGATGTATCATCGTTATACAAAAGTTCTGAATCCACCTGTAAAGTAAATTATAGACCAATTAGTGTAGCAACATCGATGTTCAAAGTCTTTGAGCGTTTGATAGTTAAACAGATCAATTCTTTTGTGACTGCAAAGATATCAAATCTATTATGTGCTTATAGAAAAGGACATAGTGCACAACATGCCCTGATTCGGCTTATTGAAACTATTCGCAAGACATTAGATAAGAAAGGTGTTGCTGGTATGATTTTGATGGACTTATCAAAGGCATTCGATTGCATGCCACATGATTTACTTATTGCTAAATTAAATGCGTATGGTTTTGGTCTGCAGGGTCTCAGATTGATAGCAAATTACCTCTCAGATAGAAAGCAGAGAGTAAAGGTTGGCTCAACATATAGTGACTGGTTACAAACAAAAACTGGTGTCCCCCAGGGCTCTGTGCTAGGGCCACTACTATTCAATATTTTTCTCAGTGACTTCATCTACATCGTCGAACATTCGGAGGTGTGCAATTTTGCTGATGATAACACCATTTTTTCTTGTGATGACACTTTTGAAAGTGTGGCTTCAAACCTAGAAGAAGATATGTCTCAAGCGATCTCTTGGTTCAAAACTAATCAAATGGTAGCCAATCCATCAAAATTCCAAGTTATGCTACTCGGTTTGAAGACAAATGATAATATTGTTCTCGATATTGGAAATGTATCTGTTGATATTGTCAGTAGTGTTAAATTATTGGGGATTGCCATAGACTCGAGACTAAAATTCGACCAACATGTGGCAAAATTATGTCAAAAAGCAAACAACAAGATCAGTGCCTTCTCTAGAGTCTCAAATTATTTAGATGAGAAACAATCTCTTTTACTGTACAACTCATTCATAATGTCTCAGTTTAATTATTGTCCGTTGATATGGATGTTTTGCGGAAAGGTTGCGAATAATGATCTCAATCGCACCCATAAGAGAGCGCTTCGAATTCTCTTCAACGATTTTATATCTTCTTTTGATGAGTTGTTACAGAGAGGAAAGGAGTGCACTATTCATCAAAAGAACTTGCAAAAGTTAATGCTCGAGGTTTATAGCAGTTTAACACAACAAAACCCTTCTTTTTTGTGGGATATGTTCCATGAAAAGGACAATAATTACAATCTACGATCAAAGAATCTGTTGATGTTGCCTCAAACTAAAACAACTACTTATGGCAACGATAGTTTATCTTTTCGTGGTAGCATATTATGGAATTCCCTGCCCAATGATACAAAAATTGCCACCTCCGTCTGTTCTTTTAAGTCATGCATAAAAAAATGGATTGGAGAGACTTGCCGTTGCAAAATTTGTAAATAAGGTATTTTAGGGTATTTTCGTTTCTTATCATGAACTGTAATTTATTTTGTTTTTGTAAATAGTTGGTCTTTATTAGTTCTTGAAGTAGAGCTATTTTTAATAACCAACTTTAAAGAATGTTATAATGATAATAATAATAATAATTCCACAAATTTCTGTCGGGGAATATATCTCATAAGCTCAACTAATGTGAACTGACAGTAAATAATAGGCCTGAAGTTTGAATCTGAAGAAAATAAATTCCTGAAAGCCATGAATAAAATAAGAACCAATTTAAGAACCTGAACAGCCTCATTTCCCACTAAATACCCAAAATATAAGAACCTAGTTAGGTTGACTTGCAAAATTGTAGGTTCTTATATGCGGGTTTTTACTGTACCGTGTCCAATTATTTTTGAGTGAAGTGTACGAGATTTTTCAGAACAGAAGGATTTCGTGTACGAGATATTTTGAATGAAATTCCCCTCCTCTCGGTGACTGACTTCCTATCCAACGTCAAAGCGAGGGTACTGGGTAGGGCATTCCCCTAGGGTCTGGTCCGTTAGTGTCCGGTCCTAGTGGTCCTGGGTCTGGTTATTCCGTTATGCCAAAAGTTTTGTCTTCATTCATTTTGTCACATGACGGAAAAATTATTGTATTTTTCATTTACCATTGAGATGCCAATTTAAAAAAAATATTTGTAGCCTTGGTCAGGTGGGAAAAATTATTGCCTATATCTGGTCACGTGGCGGAAAATTTATTGAATGTATTCATTTGCGATTGAGATCTTCCTGCCACGTAACCATATCAATTAATGGTTAGTGCGAATGAATCCCATTACATGCGGAATTTTGCATGGAATACCAAGCTGAAGAACCTTCGAGGATACCAAGCCGAATTTCGAAAAGAAAAGTTGACTTTAAGAGAGAGAGAAGAAAGTTAAATATCAGAGCTCAGTTTATGGAGGTGTTTCGACGCAAAGGCAAATTTCTTACAGTTCTATCTTTGCTTCGCTAACCCTGCCATACATCCAATGGCATAATGTTTATTTGGGGTCATCTACTAAAGACTTGTCGTGCCCGTTAAGATCTGCCTCCCATTCCTGCTAAACTTTTTTGCCTCCGGTGAAGGTTGCCGAGTTTCCATAGGCCCGCAAATATTGTTGCTAGAATCTGAATGTTTAGAGGGGGGGGAGTTGCTGTATATTTTGTTAGTATGAAAGAATGTCGACTGCATTCAGGGACGTAAGAATCATCTCATTAGGAATGCATAGGAAGAAGTGCTCCAATCGAAATTGTATGGGCGGAAGAAGACTTCAAAATGGGCAGGATTTCAATTTTTGCATCAAGCACCCCTATCCCAGAGTACCCCCCTGGAACATGAAAGGATTGATTTCCCGGTCATACATCGAAAAGATTGATTGTTCAAATTCAATGATTTATTGTTATCTTACAATGGAGTAGTGTTAAATTGACAATGGTTGACAAAAGAAGAAAGCTAATTGGATAAACGGCTTCGTGCCTTATATATATAGATTGTGTATGTATAATGGTACTGTTTTCTTTTCTGTTAAACTTTTCAGAGGCTAACAAATTTTTTCAGAAGGTGCATTGGGGCCATGAAATTGTTTTCCTTTCTTGCATTGGGCTACATAATTTGAAAGTGAAGTTCCGCCCCGGTCTGTTCCATACTTTATGACAGCTCCCTTATTCGCCGTATCCTGAATGTGTAACTTGCGTATCTTGTATGTTATAGGTTATTAGATCTATTGGTATTTGGTTGATGAATGTATGAATTGAATTAAGTTGAATTATCTATCCCCCGGGGAGGGGGGTACGAAAGGGTCTATGAAAATACAGGGAGGTGCCGCTTGAAAATTTGAAACAAGCACCTTGTCCCAGAATAAAATTGCCGAAAATGATACCCTGTCCCGGAGTAAAATTTTAAAAGCAATACCCTGTTCTTGAATTACTTCATACAAAATCACAGGCTGCCCCGGAAATTTGATAGAAAAATTATGAGAAGATGAAGAAATTTTGCCATCCAAAGGATTTAAATCACACTTGCGGAGTGCAAATGGCTTACAGCGACGTTACGGAGTCAAATATAGAAAACATGGGCCCTGTGATGGAGCCGATCATATACAAAAGTGATACCCTGTCCCGGAATAGGAATCCTGAAAGTGATACTGTTCAGTGGCACTTCCCCGTACGGAAAACATATGAGTGTCCCATCCGGAAACTAATTGTTGATTGAGGCAGCCAGCCCAGCCCAGCCCAGCCCAGCCCAGCCCAGCCCAGCCCAGCCCAGCCCAGCCCAGCCCAGCCCAGCCCAGCCCAGCCCAGCCGAGATACTTTTTGTGTCACCATTCAGCAAGCAGCATTTGCAATAGAGAAAGAGTTAACGGCCAAGTATGGGCGTATACGATACTATCGCACTCTGATTGGTGGATCAAGTTGGTGTGACCAAGGTGTCAGTATTGCCAATAGTGAGCACATACTGCCATTTATCTCTATAATGACGTCAAAATGATGTCATGGATATAATAAATAATTTAAAAAGTGGCAAAGAATACCTTTCCTAGCCGCAGAAACCTTGGAAATTACAACGAAGAGATCGCTGTCAAACATGAAAGAATCTCTATAATTCATACACAGATAGATCTGTATTCATTTTTTCATCACTGCCTTAATTTATCTACCTAAAATATGCCTTAACACTCTAAGCTATTGCTAACCTCTCGGCTCGAGCCCATTTAACCATGTCTATACCATTTCATATGTCTGCAGTTTGCAGCAGATCGCTACAGGAGATTACTAAACTGTGTCCATGTTACGAACGAATAATGATTTTGTATAAAACCGCAGCTCACTGCTACAACTTATGAAAATCACTGCATTTAAAGTTGAATTCATGTAAGATAGCAATAAACCCCATCTTTGTGCATATACATATTTTTCATTCTGTATGCCAGGAAGCAGTCCTAAATAATACAGTATTAAGCCAGGGAAATAGCAAAAAACTATTGCCACATTAATCAGGAGAACTGCCTTTGCAAATTCTTGGTCGGGGCGTCTCCTGATATTCTGTGTGGTTTCGCCAACCCTTGCATCTCGACCCTGCTTTGGTAAGTCATTGCCAACTTTGGTATACCTTTGTTCATTGGCCAATCCTAAGCCCTGTCTGCTATGAATAAAATTGTGCGTTTGTGGAAATGTGTCATGGATCTCTTCTTCGGGTGAGCTCTTAGTTTCGGATCTCATCTCAAGTGATTTCGAAATCTCGCAAGTAGTACCTTTCGAAGCATTATGACGACAAAATGCATTCAGCATTCCACAGGGCAACGCTCTGTCACTATCCTCTTTATCAATGCTTCCAGGGCTAATACTTGTGCATAGCCTCTTGCTTGCACAATTAGGAGCTGTACCACAGGGATCCACGATTGGACCAGTCCTTGCAAAATCGACAAGCATATCACCGTCTTCCCCAGCAATATCCGAAGCTTTGCTGCAGGGATAAGAGTTCGGAATACTGTGGGATTTAGTTGCAACATAACACTTTGTAGCGAATTTCTTTGAAAGTTTTGCACAGGAGTCCATTTCAAGACCAAAATTTGAAGTATTTGCATCAACATTGTTTCCTTGCCCTTCTTTTAATGAGTTTACCCATAGCCTGTTGACCGGGCCATTGCTTGAGGTATCAAGACATTCACTTCCAAGTTTGTATTTTAGCTCACTTGCAGACCGTACGCGGACTTTACAAGGAAGAGCAAACACGTTGGTTTGACTTCCACAGGCGCAATTTCCAGCAGCATCATTATGTACAGCTCTGTTCTTTTCAATTTCAGTGTTATTTTCGACAGGCGATGTTTCTTTCCCCATGTTTGATTCGATATGTAGATTATCAACCTTTCTTCTTAAGGACCGGTATGCCCACAAATACAAGACAAGTCCAAGCAATAGACCAATCGTATGAAACACATTTAGTCCCAATGAGAAGTAATGTCGAGTACCTTCAGAGACGGGGCCGTAATGCATTGCAGAAGTAACTACACCTAGCAGGGCACTAGCAGCAATTAATAAAATTGCACGCAGGTTCGTCATGATTCTATCATACCTGATTAGGTAACGCATTCGGATGAACCGGTCTATTGCGATTATTACGGTGAACCGACCTGCAAAGTATAAGAAAAAGAAGGCCGTCAGATCAGCATAGCGTTGAAAATTTGCAGGACACATTCTTCTGGCATCGCACAGAACATAAGAAATGTGACTGACGAGTGCTGAGCAACCAACACAAATGTCTGAGATGCTCATCAGTAGAATTAAGCGAAATGATAAAGTACGTAGTTTCTTCAGTTTTTGTAATGCATGAACAAGATATATGTTTACAATGATGTTTGTAAAATCTACGAGAAGCATCACACTGAAAAGTATAAGTGATTGTGAATCCATGGTCATTTTTAGGCCGTGTAATAATTTTTCTGTAAGCAGGTAGTCTCTCTTGTAATTCTACGTGAAAAGCTTCACAATACCAGTTTCAAATGTCTTTCCTCGATTTGAGATCTTGTCTTTCGTTTCTGTTGATTAACATCCCCCTCCGGATGCACCGAATATTGCCAACTTGCGCAAGACAAGCAACGGCCACTCGAACTTTCAAGTATTCAACAATTCTATCGTTACTTACAGCATTATCTCAATACAATGTCAGGTAAGTATTTAATTTCAAGGCAAATCAAATCCACGAAAATGATATATTTCGTTGCCTGGAATCATAAGGTTGATCAGCCTAACTTTCAATAACTTTCAACATCTCTTCGAGGATACTACAGTAACTTTCTTGGTAGCACTTGGTTGATTGGTCTACACGAATATCCAATCTGCACCGCAGACGGACAATTATGACATTTGTATAGGTTGCTTTAAGATTACAAGTTATCAGTAATTCTCCCAATGTTTCTGCAGTGGACTCGGTTTCACTCACGTTAAGTCAAGAAAATGATTCAAATTTCTCGTTAATGCTTTCATGATTTCATACAGTTTAAAGAGAGTTATTCTATGGCTGGCAAAGAGCAACCTGAGCATCTCCTTTATCTACTTCGCCAGCTGTCATATATTTACAAGAAATTACAATGAAATCTGTTTGTATTGCGTTATGCTCCCAGCCTTTTACTTTAAGATATTGCAAACAATTACGTCATTAAGCAACACACAACTGAATCAGGTAGATTACCTGATCTCCCTAAACTGAACGAAGGTGTTTTTGAATGTGTTTTCGTTATTCGAATGCTTCTCCCAAAGATGAAGCAGAACATGAACATTTTTTATCACTACGTAGCAGAGTGATATCGTATAAATCTTGGTACACCAGCTGGATACGGCTCATAAACTGTCGATCAAAGCTGTGTCCCAACGTGCCTTGGTAATTCTATAACTATGTGAACGATGAATTTTCAATTTGTATGAAAAGAAAGTATTTATCACGACACATCACCCATCAAAGTACGGCCGTAGACTTTTTTGAAGAGCAATTGATTGATGGCCACAGCCCAAAGGGCTATCATTTAAATCAAGGTCACCTTTTCTTACATTTAAAGTATTGTAAAACAGCTCATAAGTCGGACAGAAAACTAATACAATAAATTAAAATATGGGTGCAATTGCTGCAACATGCTTGAACTACTACTTAGATGATCTACTACTTAACCCTATTTTAACCGGGTAAAAAAAAGTGATTTTCTACCGGGGGGGCGTTTTTGGCCCCCCCCCTGTTTTTCTCCGCAAGTATAACAGCTATGACAATGAAACTTGCCCTGTGTCATTATTGAACAAAGGAAAATCTAAAAATAGCATCAATCAATCAATAGTCACGTGATTGGTTGCTAGGCAACCTAAAAACAATGCAAATTTTGAAAAAATCGAGCTATCTGCAGAAAAGGGCCCATTATTAGCAAAGAGCTGGATAAAATTGACAGAAAACCATCCAAATACCTGCTTGACACTATTAATTTGTAGTTTCATATGATTTCATACGGATATTTTTGGTTTCTAATAAATTAACTAATTAAATAACGAAAATTCGATTCGATGCAAAATTGTTAGCTCAATAATTATGATTTCAAAGCATTAATTTTGCATATTATTAGTGAAATCAAGTACCTTCATCGATATTTGAGGTGATTCCATCAGTTTTGCATGGAAAAATTACTCATTCATTAGGAATATGACGTCATAAAGATTGATGACGTCATAGAAATAATAAACTGCTGATGTCAGCAAATATGAATAAATTATATATCAAATGAAAGTACTCATCGAGACAAATCGAATGGTATATATATATTGTTGAGATTTAGTAACAAAGGAAGAAATTAGAGCCGTTTTAAAAAATTTCTTTGTGACCACTCTCCAAATATGGGCATGTGATGGTCACGTGGTCAAACAATAGTTATTGAAATTTCTATTTTCTGATTGCCAACTAAACTTTAGGAAAATTCAAGAGGTTTCAGCATTGTAAGTAGCATCGTTTGGGAGCTATTAAAAAAATCCGACAGGGGGGCGAAAAACCCCCCCTGGTTAAAATAGGTTAACCCTATTCTACATGGGTAAATCAAGGACCAAATTCTCATGAGGCGGGGGGGCAAAAAAGGCCTCCCCAGATTTTCTAAGCAACCGTAAGTCCTATGGCAATGCAACTTGGTAAACATGATTACCAAGTAATTATGATTCTAAAGATTGTATCATATGCTAATTAGTCACATGATCTGTTGCTAGGCAACGCAAAAATGAAAATTTGCTGATTTTGGCTCTGCTCCTAAAAACTTAATATTTTAAACAAAAAGTGGCCAATAAATAAATTTAAAGCTATAGATATGATACATATTGATTTTTTTCAATGAAAAATGTCAAAAATTTCATTTTTGGAATTCTATTGTTATAAAAGCTGTCAATCAAAGTCATGCTCACTACCCAAATAAAATAGCTGATGCCTCATTGTCATTTTCAATCAGTCTTTAGTAATTAAAACGATATGAACTTGATCTTCAATTGTTAATCAGTCAATTTTGATCATAATGCAATAATAATTTCATATGTTTATTATGTCATAGATCTTAAATTTTGCTGATATCAATAAAATACAAAAAGTTTTATATATCAAATGAAAGTAGACTAGAAGACATACTGATTGGTGCCAATCACATTGAAATCAGATGCGTACGAGAAAAGTTATGCATGATTTAATGATTTTTTTGATAGACCTGTTGCCAAGTATGGGCATGCCATAGTTACGTGACCAATTCTATGACAATGAACTATCGTTAATTTGATGCATTATTAAATTGAATTGAATGCCTTTTGCCCCCCCCCCCATGTAGAATAGGGTTAATGCAGAGATTGTTGCAGGATTTAATATACTGCCTGCAATCCTTACAATAGCTGGAAATTCCATTTTCTTGATAAAATTTATCATAACAAAGTCATTACAGACACCTTCCAACCTGCTGCTTATGTAGCTATCATTTTGTTGCCCCGACCCCCCACCCCAGGATAGGCGGGGCTGATGCGGGGCCATTCACGTTTTTCTCTTGTGAAAGTGAGCAAAGTCTCCGTCCACCGGGGCAAAATTCTTCTGCGAATGGGAGGCGATAGCTCGCGTTTGTCCCCGGTTAAAGCCCCGCCTTGTTATGCTCAAGCTTAAGGAGAAGCTAATCGCCCCGGGTGTCCCCGCTCCCCAGGGCAAATTTTTTCCGTGAACCGGAGGCAAATAGCCCCGCATCGGCCCCGCCTATGCCAGGGTGGGAGGGGGGAGGTTCGGGGCAATAAAATGATAGCCGCATTACTGCTTTATGCGTCGCAAATTTATTAGTGGGTTTCATATAAGAGCCTATCTTTCTTGTTTGCTGTTTGGTTTAAGTTATGGTTACCGCACAAACGCCCTTACCCTGGCTTTTTATCTATCGTTCGACTTCTTCGTTGTGCCCATATTTGTTCAAGGGGAAATTTTGGGGAAACAGACACTTTCGCCATAGTTTCCCAAGTGGGAAATGGAAATATCTGTTTCCCTTTAGTTTCCTAGAAAAACATGTCTTTTTCCCTAAATTTCCATGCAAAAACAAGCGGGAAATTTAAAACTTTTTGCTGTGGTCAGGGCATTTTCTTTTGTTATTACGCTGGATCTATGTCATATCTGTGTATTCCTAATGTATAAAAAAGGAAGAACGTCTTTCTTGTTCACTATGTTTGCAGTCAAATATGAAATGTATTTCATCATCTGCTGGAATTGATATTTGTTTGTAAATATCAATTAATTTTTAAAGTTAGGGAGAAGGGTTGGCTCATTTTTATCGCTTTCTTAATAATCCAGCCATCCCAGATCCGCCTTGTTGCCAGTGGCGTCGTAGGCCGTTTTCCACTGGGTGGCATGATCATTTTTGGGCGCCCCTTCTCCAAGGGCATGAAAGAGAATGGTCAGAATCATATTTCATTAGAAGGCATCAGACACAGTAAGCAATTCTGCTTCCAAGCTGCAATCTTAGACAAAAGTCGTTGAGACAAATGCTTTTTGTGTAGTAAAGTACCTTTCTTTCCTGCAAATCATTACCATCCACCGCTAAAGACCCCCTTCCCTCCACTGCAATGTTGATTTGATTGAAGAAGACATAGAGGTGGATTCATCTGCAACATTTCCACCATATTCCAACATTGCATTGGGGGGAGGGGGGTCCTTAACTCGCAATTTCTTCCTGAAAAGCAAAGTGTCTCAACACTTTTGTCAAAGATTGTGGTTACGTTGCTTGAAACATTTATACCGTATGCACTAACTCCGAAAGGATCTCTGAACAAAATATTCGAAAGACGTTTGTTTCAAAAACCGGCAGTTTAAATCCAAAAGCTTCATTTGACATCCGTACATTGTAGGTACCTTTATTATACATCGAAAGTACATTGCACATCGAAAATTGCTCAAAACTGGGAATCTTACTGGTCTTGGGAATCTCACATGAACTTGCTGGATGAAGGAGACCACTGAAGGAAAAATTTCGGAATTTTGATCAGGTAAATCAACAGAAATGCATTTTGGTAGGGAAGAAGATCAGGTTCATCAAATTTCACCTTCGTCCCAAACACGGGTTATTTTGTGCAGCAACTTGTGAAAAAGAGAGATCCTTTTCCAATTCCTTTAACAACCGTATGGGATCAATTCTTTTTCAAGACTTGCCCATCCCTGTGGTAATTTCTATCCTCTGGTCTATCTTCAAATGTTTTATTATAGAGAGGGAGGAGAAAAGAAGCCATAACCCACCTTTAGGAAAATGCAATAGCTCTTTCTATTGATTTAGTAAGATAATTTGTGTCATATTTCATTACAAATGTGATAAATTTGTTACTCACCCCCCATTGGAAAACTTAGCGACGTCCTCAATTCAAGTGGTTACGATTTTTATGATTCATTTTTCACTGATGTCAGCTATTTTGTTAGGCATGCCAAATGTGAGACAATTTCTAATTCACTATGGTACTATGCAACTGAGAGCAGAATGTAGCAATACCATACGTATACGATAAGGATCCAAAACAACAAGTGAAGATTTAGGCATAAATATCTAATAACCCAAATAAATGCATGTAATTTTGTGGTAAGGGCCATGATACCAATTGCAAAATAATCCAATGCAAGTTAATTTATCACTAAAAAGGCATAATCTGATTTACATTAACCAAGCAGTTAAGCCGAGTTATCATTGACACAACCAGAGCTGTCTGTGTGCTTGACCTTACCTGACCGTACCTGACGTAACCTCACTACATAAGAACCCTGTAGTTGCGCTCATCAAATTGAGCTGAATCGTTGTTGTTGTTGTCGCTCCATTGAGGGCCTTATGGTCATAGAGCTGTAAAACCGGACAAAACTGTCAATCTGCGACAAGTTTTTGTCGCAAAGTCATGTCCTGATTATAGTATGGCTTAGAGGAAGGCGCTTTTAGGATTGATTTCTAGAATGACCATTTATCGAAGTTCTGATAGCAAATTTTATGATACAGCAGTTCTGGAAAACTGTTTTTGTGATCAGTGGTTTTGAGAAAAAAGTAGCAGGTGGCTTATGCCCAATAGATCTTTTAGCTTATATTCGAAAAAAGAATCGGAATCGAACGATAGCTTGATACACTTGTAGAATGTTTGAATGTATACAATAGTGATAGAAGCTGCAACGCCACATAATCGAACCTTGTGTAGAATAGCGAAAAGGTCTATTAGTAGTATCAGTAAGGAAATATTCCGTTTCTACAAGCATAAGGGAATGAATCTCTCTGTTGACCGAATGAGACTCATGATCTTTCGTCGCTTGTTTCCTTGCGTTCTTTGATTTGAAGCTATCACATGCTCAATAGGGACTCGTATCATCATTCTTATAAAGTGTGGCCACTTAGGCCAATATAGTGTGGATCCGTATTGACCAATCAATTTGCTAGAATTTAGTTTTCAGCCAGTAAGAAAGCGCTATTCAGACCAAAAGTTTGCTAAAAGTTTGCTTTTCAATGTTGAAGCTCTTTAAACAAGAATTTGAAGCGATTTTTGTTGAGTGTACGAGAACCCCCGCTAGTTTGGGCTATTATGCAACAGGGGGCCCAATTTTTAAGAGTGATGATATGAGTCCATAGTGAGCAAGTAATACCTGCAAATCAAAGAACGCAGGGAAACAAGGGGCGAAGCGCCATCATCAAGTCAAAGAGCACAGGGAAACGAGAGACTCCAGGTAATAAGTCTACTTTGTACGTACGTGAGAATCATGCATCAATCAGACTTCAAGCAGTTAATCTTGGCGATGCACGTGCACGTGCTGCATTTGTTCTTGTTGCTGGCTCGTTATATTTGGTAGACTCATGACAGTGAGTCCCAGTTATCGCTCACCAAAACGAGACTACAGTCTACCAAAACCAAGACCGCTCAAACTGGGACTCATAAACAAACAGCGAAAAAACCGGCCTGTTCGCTCCTACTTCCAGGAGAACCAATCATCTTGCAGGAAGCAAAATGCACAAATATGATTGGTTTGTCCTTGCAATCTGCTTACAAAGAAGCTGGTCTGTTATTTCAACATGAACGTAAACAATAGCTGCCATTGCATTCATGAAACAACAGAATAGGCTCGCAGAGGAAAAAATGTTTACTGCGGAGATTTAGATATCGAATGGTAAGCATAGAAGCAATTCAGGTGGTCTTTTTCATATTCACTTTTATTTTCTATTGAATTTAGCACACAGCTCTGTGTGCTGAATTCAATGCAAGTGATAATGAAAAAGGCAGAAGCCCGGGGAGGGGGGTACTTCACTATCGGGTCAGACGGGGATGTGCCCCAGTTTTTGGTAGTTTTTGGCCTGAAATTCTGAGAATGGGGCATACTTTTACTGGAAATTTTCTGTGATTGGGGTGTACTTTCACTTGGAACTATCTGGGATTGGGGTTAACTGTTGTACTGATTCAGAACAAATTTTTTCTGCTTGTGACCATAACTGAGAGGAAATCCGTTGAAATTGATTGAAATTGAATTAAAATTGAATGCTATTTAACGTTGAATTGTTCTTTGCTACTGCTTCAAAATTCTGGGATTGGGTATCAATATCTGACCAAAATTCCGGGATTGGGTATCAATATCTGACCAAATTTCTGGGATTGGGTCATAACAGAAATCCTGGTGGCGCACACCCCTGTATAAATTTATAGTGAAGTAGCCCCCTCCCCGTGGGGGCAGAAAAGGCCATGGGACTTGCATCTTTATTCACAATTCGCTATCCAAATCTCCGTAGCAAACATTTGTTTCTTCTGGGGCCTATCCAACGCAATACACAGATCATGGCGGCAGATCATTGCATTCGCTTTGCGTTTGCGTTGATGTAGCACGCGGAATATAGATTTCTAAATAGAGGCTCCCCTGGGCTCCACCGAATAGGCCAGAAAATTCACTGTTCGTTTATGATTCGTAGTTGTATCGGGGTATATCAGTTTGGCGGAGGAGCGAAATTTGACTCGTAATCAGTTTAGGTATTTGGTTTACGAAAATACGTAGAGGTGCCGCTGGAAAATCTGAAAAGGCACCCTGTCGCGGAGTAAAATTCCTGAAAATGATACCCTGTCCCGGAGTAAAATTTTTAAAAACGACACCCTGTTGTTGAGTTTCTTCATACAAAATTGTATGCTTCCCCGGAAATTTGATAGAAATCTATCAGAAAAAGCGGGAATGTTGCCATCCAAACGATTTAAATCACACTCGCGGAGTGCAAATGGCTTACAACAATGTTACGTAGTCAATTATAGATATATGGAGCCTGTCATGGAGCCGACTGTACAAAAGTGATACCCTGTCCCGGAATAGGAATACTGAAAATGATACCCTGTTCAGCGGCACGTCCCCGTGCGGAACAATATGTGAGTATTCGCCCCCGCGTCTATTTCTTAGAACTTCAATACAACTTTTAATGCTGATTTTAATCGATTCAGTATTCAATTCATAATTGTGTTTTTGCTTGTTTGCCATTTATTTTATAACACTCACACTTATATTGTTAATTTTTTCGAAGCTTTTGCCTCACCTGAGGCCTCATCAGCAACTCAGCAACTAAGCAACTTCGACAAAATTGACAATGTAAGTGTGATTGTTATAAAATATATGGCAAATAAACAAAAACACAATTATGGTTTAGGATACAACACTCGGTATCAAATAAAAGCTTTGGCAGGTTCTGCTAAAGGAAGAAATACAGTATTTATTTCGTAACATCGAAAACAAAAATGGTCAATAAACGCAAGCTCATTTCTGAATTTAACCAAGCTCGTCGAAGTTAAATGTTTCGTGATAGAGCTTTATAGGAAACAAGTTTCATAATGGTTGCAAAATTGTAAGTGGAAGTATGAGAAAAAACAACTGGTGCTAGATTTGCTAATAAAAACAAAAATAACTGTGGCAATAGATTTGCTTGAGGTAACTCTGATTTCCGCTCCAATGAGCAGCGAGATGCAGTTTCGTAAAACCACTCTACTCAGAAAACAGTTAATTTCTCCAATATTTATCGAAAAGAAGTAAAAAGGATGTTGTTCTGCACAGTCTGCGCAATCGAAAGATGTATAAATGGCAATGTTTCTGTCAGCGCTAGCTTCGCAAATCCTAGTTCAAATCTTTATGTTGTTTTCAGAAAAGTGGATTTATCTCCAAAACTCCTTGAAAAATGTTTGTTTTTCAATCCTTCTTTAGCTAAGTAGTTGATCTACAACTTTACAAAGTCTGATTGAAAAAGCTAGGCTAGATATCTACCGTGGGTACCAGACTCTCTAGCATAAGAGTCTGGTACACAGGGTACTACAATCTTGGACAGAATATATCCGGACTGTATATTATCACAACAATTCCAATTTTTACGCCCAATTTCCCCCCTCCCCCAACCTATCAATGTTGGTCTGACATGAGATTTTGGTGGAAAGGTGTCTGCTCCCATCAAGCCTGAAATTCGACGTCAATAACAACATTGATCTTGTGGGGAGGGGGGGAATTGAGAGGTCCAGCAGAAGTCCAGTAATTTATGTCCAAGATTGTCTGAAAATTAAGAAAAGTAATTGAAAAGGCATTATTGATATATTGTGGAATAAAGAAATTTTTGTAGCTATTTTGCATCGTTTAATGAAAGGCAGATTGCAAGAAACGATGAGATTGAGAATAATAGGCCCAAGAGCTGGCTGAGCAACCATATCTTAAAATATAAGAAACTTACTGATCCATTACTTTCACAAATTGAACGTTGAATATATCGATGAAGGATTGTTGTGTCCAGTAATTTTTCACATTGAGTAATTATTCAGGCAGGCCTGCGCCTGGTTTGACTGAGTTCACTAAAGATTTGAAAACGCCCAAACTGTACTTCCTTGTTCCTAAATCAAAGATGGCTCACTCAACATGGCGGCATATAAGACATTCGACTACTAAAATGTGTTACGGACGCGTTACTGACGCGTTACTGACGGGTTACTGCACGCGTTACTGTATTTATACAGTGCACTTACCTTTGATACAACGCGTTACCACGCGTTACTGTAGTTATATAAAAATATATATATACTTTTTTATAATATTACAGTAACGCGTGGTAACGCGTCATGTCTTGGTTAGTTTGACATAGAATTGCAAAAATATCTGCAGTAACGCGTGCAGTAACGCGTGCAGTAGCGCGTCAAGGCAGTAACGCGTCATAAGTTTGTTTATTTTGGCTCCTGCATGCCTATAATGCAAATACAGAAAGAATAGTCCACTTATCATATTCACAAGATATTCACAAGCAGACCGAAATGAAGTTCCCCATAAGAGTGTTTTTCGCTTTATCATCGAGATATATTTCAATATGGTTAAAATCAAAAGCCAAAGTGGAACATACGCACGGTGCCTGTTTCTCAGAAGACCAAAGGATGGAGAACAGCATTTAACCTACCTACTCTATAAATTTGGAAAAACTGATCTTGAACGAACTTTACTAATCATTGCAGGTCGTGGATTTTCCAAATAATACATATTTCACCCTTATCAATAAGCTTGGCCCAAGTATGCCTTATGTGCCACAATTTTGTGCCAATATGGCATGAATATTTCGAAGTGATTACATTTTGTTAATTTAAGTGTTGGATATATCGAGGAAACAAACAAAAGCAATGTTTAATGTTTTGTGAAACATTAAACAACGATGTCGAAAAAACTCTATGTCTAACAGTTTTTCAGACAATCTTGGACAAAATATATCCGGACTGTATATTATCACAAGAATTCCAATTTTTACGCCCAATTTCCCCCCTCCCCCAACCTATCAATGTTGGTCTGACATGAGATTTTGGTGGAAAGGTGTCTGCTCCCATCAAGCCTGAAATTCGACGTCAATAACAACATTGATCTTGTGGGGAGGGGGGGAATTGAGAGGTCCAGCAGAAGTCCAGTAATTTATGTCCAAGATTGTCTGAAAATTAAGAAAAGTAATTGAAAAGGCATTATTGATATATTGTGGAATAAAGAAATTTTTGTAGCTATTTTGCATCGTTTAATGAAAGGCAGATTGCAAGAAACGATGAGATTGAGAATAATAGGCCCAAGAGCTGGCTGAGCAACCATATCTTAAAATATAAGAAACTTACTGATCCATTACTTTCACAAATTGAACGTTGAATATATCGATGAAGGATTGTTGTGTCCAGTAATTTTTCACATTGAGTAATTATTCAGGCAGGCCTGCGCCTGGTTTGGCTGAGTTCACTAAAGATTTGAAAACGCCCAAACTGTACTTCCTTGTTCCTAAATCAAAGATGGCTCACTCAACATGGCGGCATATAAGACATTCGACTACTAAAATGTGTTACGGACGCGTTACTGACGCGTTACTGACGGGTTACTGCACGCGTTACTGTATTTATACAGTGCACTTACCTTTGATACAACGCGTTACCACGCGTTACTGTAGTTATATAAAAATATATATATACTTTTTTATAATATTACAGTAACGCGTGGTAACGCGTCATGTCTTGGTTAGTTTGACATAGAATTGCAAAAATATCTGCAGTAACGCGTGCAGTAACGCGTGCAGTAACGCGTCAAGGCAGTAACGCGTCATAAAAGTTTGTTTATTTTGGCTCCTGCATGCCTATAATGCAAATACAGAAAGAATAGTCCACTTATCATATTCACAAGATATTCACAAGCAGACCGAAATGAAGTTCCCCATAAGAGTGTTTTTCGCTTTAGCATCGAGATATATTTCAATATGGTTAAAATCAAAAGCCAAAGTGGAACATACGCACGGTGCCTGTTTCTCAGAAGACCAACGGATGGAGAACAGCATTTAACCTACCTACTCTATAAATTTGGAAAAACTGATCTTGAACGAACTTAACTAATCATTGCAGGTCGTGGATTTTCCAAATAATGCATATTTCAGCCTTATCAATAAGCTTGGCCCAAGTATGCCTTATGTGCCACAATTTTGTGCCAATATGGCATGAATATTTCGAAGTGATTACATTTTGTTAATTTAAGTGTTGGATATATCGAGGAAACAAACAAAAGCAATGTTTAATGTTTTGTGAAACATTAAACAACGATGTCGAAAAAACTCTATGTCTAACAGTTTTTCAGACAATCTTGGACAAAATATATCCGGACTGTATATTATCACAAGAATTCCAATTTTTACGCCCAATTTCCCCCCTCCCCCAACCTATCAATGTTGGTCTGACATGAGATTTTGGTGGAAAGGTGTCTGCTCCCATCAAGCCTGAAATTCGACGTCAATAACAACATTGATCTTGTGGGGAGGGGGGGAATTGAGAGGTCCAGCAGAAGTCCAGTAATTTATGTCCAAGATTGTCTGAAAATTAAGAAAAGTAATTGAAAAGGCATTATTGATATATTGTGGAATAAAGAAATTTTTGTAGCTATTTTGCATCGTTTAACCCTAATCCTACCGGGCTTTTTTTGATCTAACATAGCCGGGGGGGGGGGTGCTTTCCACCCCCCCTCTATAAATAGCCGTAGACTAATGGGAAAACATTGAAACTTGGCAAGGGCGTAGTCCTAACTATTCTCAACCGATTGGTAGTTTTGGGCGTGGCCACCTCATTGGGTGACGTCACTATGACGTCATAATGCCGGAAAATGTCAAAATATATGGTTTTCCGGCTTATTCGTTCTAAAAACGGAATAAAGGTAATCTGAATGACTTTTTCCATTCTTATTTGGCGTATTATTCATTTCCAATTCAAATATGATGCATAGAGGTGTTTTTAGACTGTTATTTTGGAGGAAAATGACAAAAATTGATGACGTCATAAATAAAAACTGTGTTTTTCTGCCAAAAATTGATAATAATTGGCTCAAAATGCTTTTAAAGTGTTGCATAACGTAATTCTATGCATTCTTAACAAAATCTGTTGGAAAAAGCTTCAAAATTTGCCAAAATGACCCAAAATGGCGGCCAGAGTGACGTCATCATTTAAGAATGCTGACGTCAGCAATTTCCATTGTTATTGACAACAATAGAAAGCTAATTGTTTGCTGATTCTTTTGAAGTACAATAGTCAACATTTGGAACTAATCCTGGGAGTAAAAATATCAAAATCATTAATTTTTCCAATACCTTGCTCCAAATATGGTAGTGTCACCTGTCACGTGACACCTATTGTTCAAAAATTCAATGGTCAAAATGTAGCTAATAGATAATTAGTAATTGTCAGAGAGTTTGAGGGTCATAGCTTTTGTCATTAAAGAATACTCTGCAAAAAACCGACAGGGGGGGTGGAAAACACCCCCCCCCCGGTAGGATTAGGGTTAATGAAAGGCAGATTGCAAGAAACGATGAGATTGAGAATAATAGGCCCAAGAGCTGGCTGAGCAACCATATCTTAAAATATAAGAAACTTACTGATCCATTACTTTCACAAATTGAACGTTTAATATATCGATGAAGGATTGTTGTGTCCAGTAATTTTTCACATTGAGTAATTATTCAGGCAGGCCTGCGCCTGGTTTGGCTGAGTTCACTAAAGATTTGAAAACGCCCAAACTGTACTTCCTTGTTCCTAAATCAAAGATGGCTCACTCAACATGGCGGCATATAAGACATTCGACTACTAAAATGTGTTACGGACGCGTTACTGACGCGTTACTGACGGGTTACTGCACGCGTTACTGTATTTATACAGTGCACTTACCTTTGATACAACGCGTTACCACGCGTTACTGTAGTTATATAAAAATATATATATACTTTTTTATAATATTACAGTAACGCGTGGTAACGCGTCATGTCTTGGTTAGTTTGACATAGAATTGCAAAAATATCTGCAGTAACGCGTGCAGTAACGCGTGCAGTAACGCGTCAAGGCAGTAACGCGTCATAAAAGTTTGTTTATTTTGGCTCCTGCATGCCTATAATGCAAATACAGAAAGAATAGTCCACTTATCATATTCACAAGATATTCACAAGCAGACCGAAATGAAGTTCCCCATAAGAGTGTTTTTCGCTTTAGCATCGAGATATATTTCAATATGGTTAAAATCAAAAGCCAAAGTGGAACATACGCACGGTGCCTGTTTCTCAGAAGACCAAAGGATGGAGAACAGCATTTAACCTACCTACTCTATAAATTTGGAAAAACTGATCTTGAACGAACTTTACTAATCATTGCAGGTCGTGGATTTTCCAAATAATGCATATTTCAGCCTTATCAATAAGCTTGGCCCAAGTATGCCTTATGTGCCACAATTTTGTGCCAATATGGCATGAATATTTCGAAGTGATTACATTTTGTTAATTTAAGTGTTGGATATATCGAGGAAACAAACAAAAGCAATGTTTAATGTTTTGTGAAACATTAAACAACGATGTCGAAAAAACTCTATGTCTAACAGTTTTTCAGACAATCTTGGACAAAATATATCCGGACTGTATATTATCACAAGAATTCCAATTTTTACGCCCAATTTCCCCCCTCCCCCAACCTATCAATGTTGGTCTGACATGTGATTTTGGTGGAAAGGTGTCTGCTCCCATCAAGCCTGAAATTCGACGTCAATAACAACATTGATCTTGGGGGGAGGGGGGGGGGGAATTGAGATGTCCAGCAGAAGTCCAGTAGTTTATGTCCAAGATTGTAGATGTCCTGCAATCGAATTTTATATTTCAGTTTGCATTTCGACATCGATATGGAAAAGTGTTGGTCAGCAGATTAGCCCATACAGGAGGAATTGAATGCTTTTACAAAGAGATTAATTTTAGATCTATGTTCATTGTGGACTCTTAAGTAAAAGTGACATATTGTGAATGCTCATGAAAGTCTTAAAAGACACCTAAAGCATGATTTTTTGAAGTTGCTTGTAAAAGTCAGTAACATTTAATCAATAGATGCAAATGACACTCTTACAAGTGCACTAAGGATGTCTATTAAGACTTGGGTATGGTATTCCCAACAGAACAGATGACGTTTATTTGTTTGCTAATGGAAGCATTTCTGAAAGTTATTTGAAGCCTGAGCTTCTGCAAGCGTGCTTCATAGCATGGTAATCTGTTGACCAAGGATTCTCCATTTCGCTGTCGAAAAGTAAACAGAAATATAAATTCGATTACAGGACATCTAGCTTAACTATTTCAATCAGACTTGGCAAAGTTTCTACTAAAAGATCAACTACTTAACTAAAGATGGAGCGGAAAAAAATAAAAGTTTTCCAGTAGTTTTGGAGATAAATCCACTTTTCTGAAATCAACAACAAGCTTTGAACTGGGATTTGCGAAGCCAGCGTTGACAGAAAAATTGCGATTTATACATCTTTCAATTGCCCAGACTACATTACCGCTTTTTGATGGGCCGAGTAATATTGGAGAAATGAACTGTTTTCTGAAGAGAGCGGTTTTTGCGAAACGGCTTCTCGCTGTGCACTAGAGCGGAAAGCAGAGTTACTTTAAGGGCGGGCATAAGAAGCGGTGTATATCAAAGCTTGCTGGCAAAACTTGGCAAAACTATTCTATACGCATTGCACTTTTTCTAACGCAAATGAAAGAAACGCACTACTCTTATATCAAATGCAAAATCTATTTAATCTGATCATCCTACTCTGCCACAAACCAATAAAAATATGCTAAAATCTTCCATAGCTTCCATAGCTCCCATGGTTAGGTCCCGGTGGTTGGGTTTGAAGATTCTCAGAAACTGATTTTGACCAATGACAAAACAATTTTTGAAGCTGCATAAATTTACAACTGAGGATATCCCAGACGTCATAACAAACGATGGCAACAGTTTTCAAGGCTTCATAAATTTGCGATTGATAAGAAATGTCTAAGAATTCACTCAGCAAAAAGAGCGGGATTGGCTCAGTGGCAGCACGCTTGACTACCAATCTGAAGGTTGCTGGTTCGAGTCCCCACCCTGTCGAACCTCCTACGTAGAGTGAGGAGAGTCAAAAAGTCTCTGTAATTTCAGGCTACAGAAATCACGAGGTGTGGTCACGCCGAGAGGGAAGACCAGGACAATGCGTCAATAAACTCAGCTACTCGGCATCCTAAAACTTCCTTCAGATGCCAGGTAGAAATATAGAAAAAACAGCAAAAAGAAAGATTGATCCATCCACCTACATTAAGCAGTTTATTTCAGATGAAGTGATACTCTAAGCAATACTTTAGAAGCATTTTGTAAGTGTTCTTATCGTTCTTAAAGATATAATTTTATAATCGTTAATCAACATAGACCCCATTTTTTATCCTTATCGTAGTCACTCGTTGTTGAACACCAGAACTTCGTAAAGCCCACAGTTGTGCATCCGTGGTAAATATTTTTCTTGTATACGAACGGAAAAACACAGCAATTTCCATTTGAGTTGCCACTATGTGCTCTTCTCTCGCAAGGTTCTAAAAGACAATCAAATATCACATCAAATAAAAAATGACAGTCTTGAATATATGAATCTAAATGTATCAGCTATACAGTAAAAGCTCTATTCAGCCCCCTTCCCATTAAGACCCTCTCTAATAAGCCGTCCGTGTGCTCTAAGCCAACACAGTTAACAAACCCGTCTGGCTATTAAGCACCTTCGAGGAACTAATGCAAGAGCTTGCAGAATAATTCCATCCATTGCTCTAAATCAGTTCATTTGTTAGTTTTCATATGGCTGCAGATTAAAATTGTGTTGACGTTGTGCATTTCATTTGCACAATTGTATGTTGATTCCGAAAACATGAGGTGGATACAAAAATGTTATAATCTATGGCCTTGCCATTCTACTTTATGAATAAGCCCTTCTCTTTCAGGTCCCATCTGAAGTCTCTGTAATTAAAGGGCCAGCCTGCCAGAACTTTTACGTTAAGCCTTCATCAGTAGCAAGCCTAGTCAAAAAGATAAGATAAGTCCACGAGAGTTTCTATGATATAAGAAAAAGGGCAAGCAACTTCCGAAAAAGAGTGATATTTGAAAGCAAGCAGAGGGAGTCAAATCGGGAACGTGTTGGAATCGCAAATTGTTGGCACAAAGCATTCGGATGGTAGACTCTACCTGATCTTATCGTCACCAATGACTATATTGTTTTTACTGTGTTAATATAACGGTTGATTGAGAAAAGGTGAAGGATTTGATATGAAACGTTGATTGTAAATCGCTTGTAACTTCAGAACGATTCGATCGATTTTACAAGCAAAGCATCCAAGTTAACATGTTTGACACACGAATATCATCAGTTTATGAATCTAATGAATAATCTTAAAACTACAGTTTACCCAACATTGAACACATTTTCCTGATATGCCCAGTAGCACTGGCAGCTTAAAAGTAAGACGCACGAGAAGAAAAGGGCAAATTCTCCCTTTGCAAAGGAACATACATAAACTATTTTGCGGAACATTCAGTTACGGCTGTCAGGCTTTTGCGCAGCGTCAAGAGACAACAATAAAAATTTGATCAATTGAAGAGTCCGAATAGCATAACTCGTGGAAGCATTATTCCGGATGAATAATTGGTCTAGCCTGCAGCAGTAGCTATCATTTACAAGGTGAGTATCTAACTTATTCGTTGACACCTAACCATGTGCTTTAGATACGCTTCATAGCTCTGACTATTCATTTAGCAAATGCTGATATAATGAAACATTCTCCCTGTAGAACGTCTGTACAGTAGTCTAGAGGTTATCCCTCCGTCGCACTGTTTGTCACCATTGCGGATAACTGCATAACCTCTACCTTACTGTATGTCATCCCTACGAGCACGACATGATATCATACTTCCGCCTTACAGTACATATGTTGTCCCTTCAACAACATGATGTGATCGCTCTATTGCACTGAATGGGCACTGAATAGTCTCCGCCTTACTGAATAGCCTCCAGACTACTGTACACACGATCTACGGGTTGAAATTTGCTGTTTTTCACTTTGCAAAATATTCTTAAAGTAAAATTGTAATGAATAGCATACCAATTGAGCAGTCAGATGCTTCCACTGTAGTTGAATTGAATTTAACTCGACAGAATGCAGCGTTGTTACTGTAGTCTGACTCGGGCACATTCCTGGTTGGATTGACGTTGACCCGAATCGTATATTCTCCGTTGGATACATCTGTTATATCTATCCATTGACAATCAATGTTATTCTTATAATTATCTGCACAACCAACCGATATCCCTTGGTTCCCTTTATTTGTACAATTGTAAAATTGCTTTGTTCCTGTGTCACACTCAGAATCCTCCAGGCAGAAGCTAGCTTTGTGCCCCTGTGCTACTTTAAACCGTTTGCTATCTGGAATAGATATGAAAATCAAGTGTCAATAAGCGGTCATTAGACTGAATCAGACATTACGGCACTTCTTTGAACTGATATTTTTAACACCCACGCCCTTCATCATCATCATCATCATCATCATCATCATCATCATCATCATCATCATCATCATCATCATCATCATCATCATCATCATCATCATCATCATCATCATCATCATCATCATCATCATCATCATCATCATCATCATCATCATCATCATCATCATCATCATCATCATCATCATCATCATCATCATCATCATCATCATCATCATCATCATCATCATCATCATCATCATCATCATCATCATCATCATCATCATCATCATCATCATCATCATCATCATCATCATCATCATCATCATCATCATCATCATCATCATCATCATTATTCATTTATGTGGTAGACGAAAAACGATAGCTAAGACCTACTAATTATATACCGGGTGTCCCAAAAAAACGCAACAGATTCAAAAAATTCTGACGCAAGCTGTTTCAAATTAATAATCAAATGATTATTTTTATCTTAATCTGCAATGATTAGATTACATTTCGATATATTTTTCAGAATTTTTGGTGACTTGATTGAAGAGTTAAAAATCAACAAACTTCAAATTTGCTGTCAGGGCAAAACCAGAGTTACCAGCATTAGTGCAAAGTATACTGTAAAGTTAAAAAAATGGCAATATCTGAAATTTTACATTATTACATTAACGAGCACACAACTTCATTAAGAAACTGCAACAAAGAGATCTCTTACAGAGTCATGAGTTGTCCATTCTTGAGGGAGCGTTCAGTGTTCATTTAAAATTGAAAGTATAAATCTAATTATGTCCTAGTCATTAGAAAAAGCAAGCAACCAGCATGGACACTGAGGAAGCACGGCAGTGTTTTGAAAGAAATCTTTATGAAAGGATCTGTTCAATGTTCAGTTAAATCGTGTGTTTGCGTGTTTTTCAGCAATTCTTTGCAATTGCCGGGATTGTCATGTTTTACAATTTGACATTATGATTCATCATTGTTAATGCAGGAGCTCTGGTTTTGACCTGGGGGCAATTTTGAAGGTTGGTGATTTTTAACTCTGCAACCAAGTCACCAAAAATACTGAAAAAATATATCAAAATTGAATCTAATTATTGCAGATTTGAAGAAAAATGATTGTTGGATAATGAGTATGAAACAGTTTACAGTAGGATTTTTCAAATCTGTTGCGTTTTCTTTTTGGGACACCCGGTACTTATTTCACAATTTTATCTTATGAGTGTAAATGCTGGTTACAAGATACAGGAACCCAGGGTAGTGGATAAGAAGGTCATAAGAATTGTCAGTCCTGTTGAGGGTTTGGAAGTTATCCGCTCACTTCTACACGCTGAACTATGGATCTTGGAATGAATCCGAAACGTTCGTTTTATTCAAACATTTAGTAATTATTTAGATATTATATCTACTTACACGCATGGATTGTCGAACAGGACTGTAATAATTATTATCAAATGGATTTGTCACTGAATAGAAATATCAATTTACAATATGAAATTTTTTGTCGTCGCTTTTGCCGCCGATTTATAATAAAGCTGCGCTTTCCTCCTGAGTTCCAACTTCCACAATTAAATGATCAATGTGCTAAATAACAAAAGGTGCTGGAATTTCAAGGGGATAAACCCCTTTCACTGAGCTCAAAACTGGAATAGCTCGTTAAATTCAAATTCGGCTCTTTAAAATCATTCGATTGATGACTAATTTCTTCAGAATAGCGATTAAAGGCAAATGATAAGCCAAGAGCCATAACTTTGGAGACACTGGCTAGACGAACTAACGTAAATTTTACTTACCTAAGAGATCAAAATCGGCAAATCTTTCCATGGAATGAAAATGAGCATGACACGAATGCCATTGCCAGTCACTTTTCTTCACGTCAGGTTCAAATGCGGTTGTTCCTCGATTCCAAAATCTGGCACTAAATTGCAATAATCTTCGCGTGTGACTTTCGGGGTAGTAATTCATATAAAAATCTGCCGATCCTGTAAGGCAACCCTCGTCATGCGCACACACTAACTGGGTGAGGTATGGCTTGGAGAGCTTGAAACTTTTTTGCAGGTATGCATAGTCCATGACAATATCGGGTGCAGCTAGGATTAAAATGAAAAAACGTGAAGATAGTTAAAATTCAAGCAAAAATATCAGAGAGCAGAACTAAAATTATTTGGCCATCATAGACTTTTCTGACTATCTTATCTTAAAATGCTTTGGTAGATAAGGTACTTGTAAAAAGTGTAGCAGATTTTGATGCAAAAACGATAATAGTTTGCACACTGTGGCCTCTTATGATATATATATCATATCATAAATACTTAGGCACGATGCCCTATCAGCTATTATAACAAAATAAATAAACTAATTATGTAATTACAGAAAAAACGTTTAGAAACCTAATGGGCTGCTCTTCCTAGGGGTTCTGCTTTAACCCTTTTCCACGTGGGGTCTTTGCATTCACTCCTTACGTGGGGGGGGGGCATTGTAGTCCCCCTAATTATATCCAAAACCAATAGAGTCATGAAGTTGTAACTAGGTAGATAGTATTCTCAACCTATTGTGCATCTAATTAAGTAATTAGGTTCCAATTAGTCACATAACCTGTTGCTAGGCAACTAATTTATCTTGAGTCCAGTCTGCAATAAGTTTATAATATCCACTATTTCTAAGAAAACAAAGTTTATCATATCAAATGATTTATATTTCAATATAGCAATAGGCTTTCTCACAAAATACTGTATCTATCTTCAAATTTTCACACATCTATTCAAACGATGACGTCATAAATATCTATGATGTCATTGTTCTCAAAAACTAGAAACAGACCAAATCAAGACCCATAAAGCACCTTGCCCCAGAAAACCGCGACGTCAGAGGGACCAAAAACGCACTCACCCACCTCAGCGCACGAGGAGTTGTTTAACTTCCTTTTTGAAGCATTTAGAGAGGGCGAGTCTCTGTGCTGTTCTGTGATACTCTGGCGACAACATAAGCCAGAAAGACCTCAATATGCTAAATATTTTCCTCCTTTCCTTTCGAATCTCTTTTACGACAATTTTTGGAGCCTCTCTCCTCGATTAGCCTTACTACTTGAGGGAGTTTCTCCTACGATATTTCTCCACTTTGTTCGAAATTGATCTATTTTACTTGTTAATTGTTGGTAATTAAACTTTGTTGTTTTGTATGTAATACTTTGTATAAATGTAATTTATGTTGTGGAAACTAGAATATGACGATCCTAAATCGAAACATGAATCTAAATCTGAACTTAAATCTAAACATGAACCTGAATTTAAACCAAAACATGCACCTAAACCTGAACCTAAACGTAAAGCTCAACTTAACTTAAACTTGCACCTAAACCTGAACCTGACCCCATAGCCTAAACCTGAACCTAAACAAGAACATGCACCAAAACATGAACCTAAAAATGAACCTAAACATGAATCTGCACCTAAACATGAACCTAAACCTGAACCTGAACCTGAACCTGAACCTAAAGCCTAAACCTGAACCTAAACATGAACCTGCACCTAAACATGAATCTGAACATGAACCTAAACAAGAACTTGAACCTAAACATGAGCCTAAACATGAGCCTAAACATGAACCTGCACCTAAACATGAACCTAAACATGAACCTAAACATGAACCTGAACATGAACATGAACCTACACCTAAACATAAACCTAAACATGAACCTAAACAAAAACCTGAACCTAAACATAAACCTAAGCATGAACCTAAACACTTTCTTCGAGAGCAGGATTTCATCGGGCGAATAAGGATAGAAACATTTCAATCCAGCTTCTATCCGGTTCTATCCTCACTGCTTACCTGAAGCAAATTTTAAGCTGCTTTCCAAAATTCGCCCCCTCCCAGCAGCTGTGTTTCGGATACATGATCCAACAGGACTATCGTGTATCTTACCCAATTTATGGTTGGTTTATTATTATTATTATTTATTATAACATTCTTTAAAGTTGGTTGTTAAAAATAGCTCTACTTCAAGAACTAATAAAGACCAACTATTTACAAAACAAAATAAATTACAGTTCATGATAAGAAACGAAAATACCCTAAAATCTCTCATGGTCTCAGTAAATTAAATTTTTTCAAATTCAAACTCCATTTCAGAGATTCTATAAACACAATGCGCCCTACCAACGATGGCATTGAGGACAAGGAGCAAGTTTTGTTGCTCTGCCCTTCTTTTGAAGTACCACGTAGAGATCTTCTCGCTAGAGTTTCTGCTTTTTACGACCAATTGGACATACCAATCTTTCAAAATTTCTAATGCAAATTTTAATTGTATGGTGATAAAGATTTTTCCAGATGGTCTAAATAAAGATATACTTTATCCATAAAACTGGACCATTTTATTAGAAATTTAAAACTCAGCTGTAAGTCATCCAACCATACCATGTCCCGACCATGTCCCTTTTAAGTAAATATTCTTTCTTTTTTTGTAGCAGTAGTTACCCGAAGATCTATGTCCTTTTTCTATTTCTTATTTAATGGCCATGTGGGTAGGCATAAATGTTGCTCCCGCAGTCTTGTCCTAGTAGCAGAGTAATCTTTATTAAAGTTAGTTGACGGAGATAAATAGCCAAGTCAGACCTGTATATGCTGGGGACTGAGCAAGCTAACAATAGATCTGGTATCTTAACCAATGAAAATTGAGAACTCTTGAGGTGATCACCATTTTCGCGTGATCATGTCTTCTTGAGATCAAACAAATTCAAAATGGCTGATGATATATCCAGTTATCATTAGGCTTTGGGACTTCAGCATAAACAACACTAACGGACTGGATTTTGGAAACAGTTGAGTTAGGCCTAGAGGAGGCCGATCGTAGCCTGCGTCGCTTTCCTTTTGGAATTCGATCTGCGACGCAGGCTAGGCCAATCGATGCTGAAGAACAATCAAACTCAGTCAGTGCATAACAAAATTTGAAAAGCTGGAAGGAGATTTTCACATGCTCGAAGATTTTGGTATGAAAGAAAGTTCAACAAAGGGCAAGTTTGATTTCAGTATGATTTGTTTTCTTGTAGCTGTCTGTGCGTTTTCCAGGGGTTTCCCCTCTTCCTTAATTCAGTGGCGCGACGAAAGGCAAGTGCTGATTGGTCAATTTAATTGCGTACTAAATTTTAATTGAGTTGAATTAAAGTTATTTTCAAAAGCCGTTGGCTTTGGCTTCGTCAACTAACTTTGATATTTTCTGAAGCAAGTTTTGTTGCATATTTCCCAGTTTCAACAAATTGAAACCTCATTTTCAAAAGTTGGATGTATTCAACGTTCATCCAACTTTTCCCTTTTTTGTTTTTTAATCCCTTTTGCCTTTATGGCGCCGAGCGAAACCCTACTCCTAGTTGCGTACCTTGTGCATTTATTTTGGATAGGCGGATAGGCAGTGCAAGCTGGCCGCTAAAGCGCAGCGTATTTAAAAATTTCATAGATTTATGGAAGGAAGAAAAAAGTTTGTATGTCAAATTTAACGAGGCTTAAGAGTTCGTCGAAATTTTCTGAGGACTTTCTCAGAAACTTTTTGCACTCTTCTTCGTCTTCAAGCCGAAATTCTCGCAATAGCGCACTTTCAATGCCAAGCTCATTTCTTCGGCTTGACCCAAACAGATCTTGCCTTTTCTTTTGCAACCTTTTTCGTTTCTTACTTAAAATTGCAACTAAGACAGCCCGGAAAAGCGTACTTTCACTGCCGAGCTCATTTCTTTGACTTAACCACTGCTAGACCCAGATACATCTTGCCTTTTCTTTCGCAACCTTTCTCGTTTCTTACTTAAAATTGCAACTAAGACAGCCCGGAAAAGCGTACTTTCACTGCCAAGCTCATTTCTTTGACTTAAACACGGCTAGACCCAAACAGATCTTGCCTTTTCTTTTGCAACCTTTCTCGTTTTTTACTTAAAATTGCAACTAAGACAGCCCGCCAATAGCGTACTTTCATTGCCAAGCTCATTTCTTCGACTTAACCATGGCTTGACCCAAACAGATCTTGGTTTTTCTTTCGCAACCTTTTTCGTTTCTTACTTAAAATTGCAACTAAGACAGCCCGCAATAGAATACTTTCAATGCCAAGCTCACTTCTTCCACTTAACCACTGCTAGACCCAAACAGATCGTGCCTTTTCTTTCGCAACCTTTTGCGTTTCTTACTTAAAATTGCAACTAAGACAGCCCGCAAATGCGTACTTTCACTGCCAAGCTCATTTCTTCAACTCAACCATGGCTTGGCCCAAACAGATCTTGCCTTTTCTTTTGCCACATTTTTCGTTTCTCACTTAAAGCCGCTGCAGCATACTCATTCTCAGAGTCCATTGTGCAATGAGAGGCTTCCAAACAAACGTTTCAATTTATTGGAAACAGAACTTCTCATCCAACTAATTGGAACATCAAATTGATTGAATCCAATAAATTGGATAGTGTATTTCAGCATTTACTCTCACTTTCTTTTTTGAAGGGGCTAGGATAGGAGGAGAGGGCAGAGTTACATAGATCGGCTTCTTTTTCCAGCTAAAATATTGTTGGCTAGAGATGGGAGAACAGGGGAGCTTTCACGGGGGCTTGGAATGAGAAAGGGAGATCATTCTTAGCAGCAAGGGACTGAAATCAAATGCTCCTATAGTTCCACAGCTTTAAGGATTATCACCCTGGGGAATGTCTTCGCAGTACGGTGGAGGGTGCCGAGTACGGTGGAGGGTGCCGAGTACGGTGGAGGGCTATCTTGGAGTACGGTGGGGGGCTATCATGAAGTACGGTGGAGGGTGCGGAGTACGGTGGAGGGCTATCATGCAGTACGGTGGAGGGTGCAGAGTACGGTGGAGGGCTATCATGAGTACGGTGGAGGGCTACCTGAAGTACGGTGGGGGGCTATCATGGAGTACGGTGGAGGGTGCAAGTACGGTGGAGGGCTATCATGGAGTACGGTGGAGGGCTATCTGCAGTACGGTGGGGGGCTATCATGGAGTACGGTGGAGGGTGCGGAGTACGGTGGAGGGCTATCATGCAGTACGGTGGAGGGTGCAAGTACGGTGGAGGGCTATCATGCAGTACGGTGGAGGGCTATCATTTTTCGTGTGGGGGGCTATCATGGAGTACGGTGGAGGGTGCAAGTACGGTGGAGGGCTATCATGCAGTACGGTGGAGGGCTATCGTGCAGTACGGTGGGGGGCTATCATGGAGTACGGTGGAGGGTGCGGAGTACGGTGGAGGGCTATCATGCAGTACGGTGGAGGGTGCGGAGTACGGTGGAGGGCTATCATGCAGTACGGTGGAGGGTGCAAGTACGGTGGAGGGCTATCTTGCAGTACGGTGGAGGGCTATCATTTTGCGTGTGGGGGGCTATCATGGAGTACGGTGGAGGGTGCAAGTACGGTGGAGGGCTATCCTGGAGTACGGTGGAGGGCTATCATGCAGTACGGTGGAGGGTGCGGAGTACAAGTGGAGTTTCTAAACACTCGATATATCAAACCTAAAATATAACCTTGGAAAATCTATCGTGACTAGCATTTTCCTAATCAGCGAAAAGCGAATATTTTCTTTTCTGCTTCTCACACTCCTTTGCTTCCATTGTACGAAGAAAAGACATTAATTTTTTATTCAAAAAGCAGTATTGCTATGCGTGTAATGTTCACATATTTTGCGGGCATAAATTCGTTGCATAACAAACTTTCAGTTAAATTTTCGCTGTTGACGAATGTCTTCATTCTTCATTTACGATTTTTGACAGTGCCATTTTAATGAAAATTCGTAGTTTTATTCAAGGGAGAATGTTTTGTTTGTTCAGTAGATATGGACGTCAAGTCACATCTGCTGAAAAAACCATCGAAAAGGAGTCCAGCCAGCTCGTATCAGCCAGCTTGTCGGGTTTATTGTGCACTTTCACATGTTAGTAATAGAAATTGTTCAATTTATGTCTTATTTGTTTGTGTCTGTGGATTATGAATATAGTCAGATCATATTGACAATGTCGCTTGATAATTGGCAAGAACGACAGCTCTGTTGAAAAAAGAAACTTTAAGTGCTTGATTTCCTGAAAAAATAAGGTTGCAGTGATTATTATTCAAATATACATCTTTCCAATGCATTTGGCTTGTAAACAGGGCCGTAGCTTGTAAAAAGGGCCGTAGGAAGCATTTTAAACTTAAAGGGGCGACATTTCAAGACACTTTTTCATGAGGGCATTTTATAACCGCGGTTTCTCACTTTTATTCTTCGTTCTGTGACATTTTCATGTTCAGGAACAGGAGTATACGTATATACAATAGATTATCGAGAAGTAGCCTGCTAATACTAACTATGGTAGACGTATCTTTCTTCATCGGAAACTGCGAATAAGAAACTCAACTCCCTTAACTCTCAGATTGCGAAAATATCAAGAAACTCCAGTACTGGGAAAATCTTTATTTCAATAAAGAAATCCTTGGCAAAAATCCGCTAACTGCACTCAAATCTGGCCAAATCTTCATATTCGCAAAACCTGTAGAGACCCACTCATAGCCCACAAACTAAACAAACTGTGGGAGGTATGGGGGAGGTATGAACCATTTCAAAAAATAGCAGTTGAGAATGGCATTTCACAACAAACTGCGAGAATCAATTCTCCTCTAGTCGAATTTTGTTCTTGATTATATGATCCTTCATAATTCCAGTTTGGTTTGATTAATTCTAGCGGTAATGATGTGTGCAGAAATTAAGATACTTTGCTTGTTCATCTAGTTTTTGCAGTACTGTAACACATATGAGATTATTTATATGTTTATCACCCTTTCGTGCCAAGAAAAGAATCATAATGTGTATCTTTTTATATGAAACCGCGCATAAGAGACTCAGCTCACATTATCATCAATTCAATTTTTTTAGTGGAGGGCAAAGCAAGTGCAGTACATTTTCCGAGTCGAGTTAAATGTTTTTTCTTTCCAATTATCATACTGGAAAGCCTAGCACGGCTCGGCAATTACTTCAGTAATGTCTAAACATCGGAAAAGTATGTAAATCATCCGTTTTGAAAATCTCAGGAGCACTCAAAATCTTACAATTTTGATAACATTCAATGCTGGCTTAGATTCTTAGTTTCTCATCGAAAACATGTATTGTGACACAGAGTCTTCAAGTGAATTCGATAGGAAATTAATGACGTCTTCCACACAAAATTTATATATGTTATAGCATTTGGTATTCTTAGGAAAACAAAAGATTTTTGTTGACGATATAGCGAGGCTGTTGGCAATACTATGCACCCTCCACCGTACTGCATGATAGCCCTCCACCGTACTCCATGATAGCCCTCCACCGTACTTGCACCCTCCACCGTACTCCATGATAGCCCCCCACACGCAAAATGATAGCCCTCCACCGTACTGCAAGATAGCCCTCCACCGTACTTGCACCCTCCACCGTACTGCATGATAGCCCTCCACCGTACTCCGCACCCTCCACCGTACTCCATGATAGCCCTCCACCGTACTCCGCACCCTCCACCGTACTCCATGATAGCCCCCCACCGTACTGCACGATAGCCCTCCACCGTACTGCATGATAGCCCTCCACCGTACTTGCACCCTCCACCGTACTCCATGATAGCCCCCCACACGAAAAATGATAGCCCTCCACCGTACTGCATGATAGCCCTCCAACGTGATTATACACGTTGAGTTACGAAGCAACCGTCATATCCTGTTTGTGTGATTTTGAAAACAGCATTGTCACGGAATTAAAGGATATGGGTAGACTCATAGCCTCAATATCGCTCTTAGAATTAGATGGTTATCGGTAGAACTAAAATATCAGATTACAAACATCGAACGAATTCTAGGAATCACGTCCACAATGGTCTCAATAAAGATATACTTTATCCACAAAACTGGTCTGCTTGATTAGAGATTTAAAACTCAGTTGCAAGTTATTTAACCATACCACGTCCCTTTCAAGTAAATATTTTTCTTTCTTTGTTGTAATAGTAGTTACGTGTAGCTTTATGTTCTTTCTATATCTTTATTTAATGGCCATGTGGGTAGGCATAAAGTACGGTGGAGGGTGCAAGTACGGTGGAGGGCTATCATGGAGTACGGTGGAGGGCTATCTGCAGTACGGTGGGGGGCTATCATGGAGTACGGTGGAGGGTGCGGAGTACGGTGGAGGGCTATCATGCAGTACGGTGGAGGGTGCAAGTACGGTGGAGGGCTATCATGCAGTACGGTGGAGGGCTATCATTTTTCGTGTGGGGGGCTATCATGGAGTACGGTGGAGGGTGCAAGTACGGTGGAGGGCTATCATGCAGTACGGTGGAGGGCTATCGTGCAGTACGGTGGGGGGCTATCATGGAGTACGGTGGAGGGTGCGGAGTACGGTGGAGGGCTATCATGGAGTACGGTGGAGGGTGCGGAGTACGGTGGAGGGCTATCATGCAGTACGGTGGAGGGTGCAAGTACGGTGGAGGGCTATCTTGCAGTACGGTGGAGGGCTATCATTTTGCGTGTGGGGGGCTATCATGGAGTACGGTGGAGGGTGCAAGTACGGTGGAGGGCTATCATGGAGTACGGTGGAGGGCTATCATGCAGTACGGTGGAGGGTGCATAGTATTGCCAACAGCCTCGCTATATCGTCAACAAAAATCTTTTGTTTTCCTAAGAATACCAAATGCTATAACATATATAAATTTTGTGTGGAAGACGTCATTAATTTCCTATCGAATTCACTTGAAGACTCTGTGTCACAATACATGTTTTCGATGAGAAACTAAGAATCTAAGCCAGCATTGAATGTTATCAAAATTGTAAGATTTTGAGTGCTCCTGAGATTTTCAAAACGGATGATTTACATACTTTTCCGATGTTTAGACATTACTGAAGTAATTGCCGAGCCGTGCTAGGCTTTCCAGTATGATAATTGGAAAGAAAAAACATTTAACTCGACTCGGAAAATGTACTGCACTTGCTTTGCCCTCCACTAAAAAAATTGAATTGATGATAATGTGAGCTGAGTCTCTTATGCGCGGTTTCATATAAAAAGATACACATTATGATTCTTTTCTTGGCACGAAAGGGTGATAAACATATAAATAATCTCATATGTGTTACAGTACTGCAAAAACTAGATGAACAAGCAAAGTATCTTAATTTCTGCACACATCATTACCGCTAGAATTAATCAAACCAAACTGGAATTATGAAGGATCATATAATCAAGAACAAAATTCGACTAGAGGAGAATTGATTCTCGCAGTTTGTTGTGAAATGCCATTCTCAACTGCTATTTTTTGAAATGGTTCATACCTCCCCCATACCTCCCACAGTTTGTTTAGTTTGTGGGCTATGAGTGGGTCTCTACAGGTTTTGCGAATATGAAGATTTGGCCAGATTTGAGTGCAGTTAGCGGATTTTTGCCAAGGATTTCTTTATTGAAATAAAGATTTTCCCAGTACTGGAGTTTCTTGATATTTTCGCAATCTGAGAGTTAAGGGAGTTGAGTTTCTTATTCGCAGTTTCCGATGAAGAAAGATACGTCTACCATAGTTAGTATTAGCAGGCTACTTCTCGATAATCTATTGTATATACGTATACTCCTGTTCCTGAACATGAAAATGTCACAGAACGAAGAATAAAAGTGAGAAACCGCGGTTATAAAATGCCCTCATGAAAAAGTGTCTTGAAATGTCGCCCCTTTAAGTTTAAAATGCTTCCTACGGCCCTTTTTACAAGCTACGGCCCTGTTTACAAGCCAAATGCATTGGAAAGATGTATATTTGAATAATAATCACTGCAACCTTATTTTTTCAGGAAATCAAGCACTTAAAGTTTCTTTTTTCAACAGAGCTGTCGTTCTTGCCAATTATCAAGCGACATTGTCAATATGATCTGACTATATTCATAATCCACAGACACAAACAAATAAGACATAAATTGAACAATTTCTATTACTAACATGTGAAAGTGCACAATAAACCCGACAAGCTGGCTGATACGAGCTGGCTGGACTCCTTTTCGATGGTTTTTTCAGCAGATGTGACTTGACGTCCATATCTACTGAACAAACAAAACATTCTCCCTTGAATAAAACTACGAATTTTCATTAAAATGGCACTGTCAAAAATCGTAAATGAAGAATGAAGACATTCGTCAACAGCGAAAATTTAACTGAAAGTTTGTTATGCAACGAATTTATGCCCGCAAAATATGTGAACATTACACGCATAGCAATACTGCTTTTTGAATAAAAAATTAATGTCTTTTCTTCGTACAATGGAAGCAAAGGAGTGTGAGAAGCAGAAAAGAAAATATTCGCTTTTCGCTGATTAGGAAAATGCTAGTCACGATAGATTTTCCAAGGTTATATTTTAGGTTTGATATATCGAGTGTTTAGAAACTCCACTTGTACTCCGCACCCTCCACCGTACTGCATGATAGCCCTCCACCGTACTCCAGGATAGCCCTCCACCGTACTTGCACCCTCCACCGTACTCCATGATAGCCCCCCACACGCAAAATGATAGCCCTCCACCGTACTGCAAGATAGCCCTCCACCGTACTTGCACCCTCCACCGTACTGCATGATAGCCCTCCACCGTACTCCGCACCCTCCACCGTACTGCATGATAGCCCTCCACCGTACTCCGCACCCTCCACCGTACTCCATGATAGCCCCCCACCGTACTGCACGATAGCCCTCCACCGTACTGCATGATAGCCCTCCACCGTACTTGCACCCTCCACCGTACTCCATGATAGCCCCCCACACGAAAAATGATAGCCCTCCACCGTACTGCATGATAGCCCTCCACCGTACTTGCACCCTCCACCGTACTGCATGATAGCCCTCCACCGTACTCCGCACCCTCCACCGTACTCCATGATAGCCCCCCACCGTACTGCAGATAGCCCTCCACCGTACTCCATGATAGCCCTCCACCGTACTTGCACCCTCCACCGTACTCCATGATAGCCCCCCACCGTACTTCAGGTAGCCCTCCACCGTACTCATGATAGCCCTCCACCGTACTCTGCACCCTCCACCGTACTGCATGATATAAATGATGCTCCCCGTCGTCTTGACCAGTAGCAGTGTAGAGTAGCTTGTAAGTAGAATAATTTAGAAATCTGTACTGTAAATTTTTAGCAAAATGTATCAAAGAAAAAAGAAGAAAAAAGAAATCGAAACCGAAACTGAAACCTGAACCTAGACCTAGCAATGTCGACAACTTGCTCTGCAAACTACGTGTGATTTAGTGATCTGAAGGGAACTGTCAACAGCTAGACTAATTCATTTCTCGAATCATTCGCTATGTTGTTGCTGACTGCTGTATTATAATAACAATTACAACTTACTATCGGAGCACTCAACGCTTGCCATATCAAAGTATCTGCATCCACCATGAAAAAATCCAGCATGATAACAATCTTTGAGTGAATTTTCATCACCTGAACATCGTATGCTTGACATTGCTATCTTCTTAGCATAGCCTGCAGCGAGAAAGGAGTGGTTTTCAGGACTATTTTCCTCTTTGAACCACACGCATACGAGCCATGGACCCCGGGGGGGGTACTTCATTGTTAAGTTGTACTTACTGGACGTGCCGCTCATATGGATGGGTTTTTTCATGCAAAATTCTCTACATATGGGTCTGTTTATAGCCACAATTCTGGTAGATGGGTAGTTCTTTGAGAATTTTCCTATCAATGGGCCCCATAATGATAATCCACACCAAAAAACTGAAATTTTCCTTTGTGTCGAATCGACAAATTCATGCACATGGGTCAAAAATTTCCTGATATTCATGCAAATTGGCTCGAAATTTTTGAATATTCCGCCATACGAATGGGTCTTTTTCTCAATGTCCAGATTCACGTCAAATCATGTTGACAATGAAGTACCCCCCCCCCCCCCCCGACCATGGACTTGGGAGGAAGGCAGCCCTCCCCAAACATTGGAAAAGATACTAAAATCAGTCTTTTCCAATCAGACTGGCGTAAGCTATCTGCATGACTCGGCAATTTTTGCAATTTGGGTATACGTGGTCTATTTACCATGACTCAATGCCTTTTAATAGACAGAAGTGCGATATCGCTCCTGGCCGAGATGAAATTAACGTATGGATGAACGAGCCTAAAGTTGAATGTGTAACAAATAAATGAGATGAAAGGCAGAATTGTAGCCAAAAGTAGCAAGTAAGGGTAGAGCAAGATATTTACGCAGAAATTCTTGACCTTAACTAGCAACTCTTGCTAATTAAGACTCAATTAACAATTAAATGGACTTATTGAGATATTTATTGTCAATTACTTTCTATTTTTAGACTTCTAATTAGTGAAAAAAGTTAGTAACAAGGAACCAACCTCGTCCCAGGGGCCTCTTGTCCTTGTCCCAATATCATAAAAGGCCCTCAGGACGAGGTTGACAAGGAACCTGACACTGTTTTCTCCAAGTTTTGAGATATATTGACTTATTCATAAAGATTTCATAAAGATAAATGGCGATGTGAATATTAAAATTCGTTAATGTCAGCAAATATAAACAAACTATATATCAAATGAAAGTACTCTTCTAGACCAATCGATTATCGAACAGTGTATATAGCTTCATGATTTGCGCTAGTTGCAAGAATTTAGCGAGGATTTAATGATTTTCCTCGTGACCTGTCTCCAAATAAAACCAAATAATGGCAACTGGAGGTCACGTAGAACAACAATGGGCCGTGAAATTTTCAGAATATGGTGGCCAACTAAATTTTGCTAAAAGTCAAGGAGTTCCAGCTCCATATCTGCAGTAGCGGCTGAGATATCTGAAAAAGTTTGGCAGGACCCCCTGTCCAAATAGGGTTAATAGACAGAAGGAAGTGCGATTGGCCGATTGGTCTATGGCGATTGGCCGAGATGACATAGAATGATGAAATCTTGATTGTACGAAATCGAACTGGCACACCACCTACTGAGAGACAGGCATTTGAACGTATGCAATTATCTACAAATTACACCGAACATTTGATGGATGCAGCTGTCCTTTACAATATATTCTTGTGTAATTTGATGTGGTAGATGGGCAGGCTGAGGGGTAAGACACTTACCAAACTCGTCACTGGTGAAAGCACGTTTAGCGTATCCAAGCCCAAGCTCCCTGCATAAAACTTCCGCAGCTGTATTTGAAAACCCAATGCCACAAACACCATACCAATTCTTCCTGATTTTTACTTCAACGCGCCCAATCATCTTGTTCTTGCCACCAACTAGTCGAAACTACGAAACATTAAAGGGTATCTAAGCATATATCAGCCTTTGATAAAAAACCGTCCAAAGATAATAGGCCGTGACATGTGCCGCACCATATTTGGGTAACTTATCGAAGTCAACATGAAATACCGATATGTGATTGGCTAGAGTTGACCGCAAGTGGCTTGAGCCACTTTTATATGCTTACATTCCCTTTAATTGGGCTCACGTGACGCAAATCGTGCTGAATTTTATTTACCAAGATATCTTTTTACAGTGTGAGTAAAAATGAACAATCCCGTTTGAAAGGGCACTGCTCCCTGGATATCAAAACTATAATATTGGCAAATAAATTATCATTGCTTTTTATATGTAGATACAAATTTACAATACATGTTACTATATACTCAACATTTATATAACTTTTATACAACTCGTGTAACAAGTATAAACGCTACATGGACAAGGCCACGTGGAGCAAAATAGCATGTCTACCCCATGGCCATCACATTTACAATAGAAAAAGACGAAGACAGCCCGTTATTAATAGGGTTCAGGCTAGTTTCCAGTCAGTGGAATCTTCCGAGTGCGCGGATTTTACATAATGAAAAACCATGCAACCCTAAATTTCTATTCAATCAGAAAGCGACATTTTGTTTTGTAAACAAAAGAATTTCCGCCCGCTCGGAAAGTTCCACTGACTGGAAACTGGCTTTTACGAAAAAAAATTAAATCAATTTGACAAGGGCCCTTTCGACGTTGAATGACGGTGAAATCCTTTCAAATAAGATATTATCTTGACGGAGGTTTGTGGTTTTTACAAGGTTTGCCATCTTTTCCTAAGCATGGGTTAAATGATAGATATGTGTCCAAACTAAACGATAACGAACCCTCCATATTACTGTTTGGGAATACGTAAAATTTTTGTGAAAATATTTTGGATCCTTAGCTACCTCCTAACCACAGAATCGATAATTGCTGATGAAATAGTGAGTCATTCATCAGACCTCAAAGCAAGATGACTTCAAGAAATGAACAGCCTAGTTCTTGTTATGCCATTAAGTACAAGAGCCAC
The DNA here is from genome assembly GCA_039566865.1 of Aurelia coerulea. NCBI lineage: Eukaryota > Metazoa > Cnidaria > Scyphozoa > Semaeostomeae > Ulmaridae > Aurelia > Aurelia coerulea. The sequence goes on along the minus strand of CM076952.1, from coordinate 9,343,489 downwards.
CCACAGTTGATATAAAAACATAACATAAACTTTATATACCTCCGGCTCTTGCGCGTGTGGATGATGGCATCTAACTCCTGCATCTTCATTGTGCCCACAGTCCGATTTTCTCCATCCACCGTGTGGACACTTTCGGATGTCACTTTCATGACCAGTGCAGTTCAGTTCATCCATCCAAGTCTACAAATGAAATAGACCGGGTCATAAGAAAAAATGTTCCCCTGTTCGAAAACTATTGCTGCGAATTTACTTGTGCTATAGTCATCCAAATTCATTTTACCAATATTCACAAGAATAAAGTATTCTTTGTATTTTTGGCCATTTTCAGGGTAGTGGCTTTATGGTAAATTCGAAAGATTCAAAAATCAGTCTTGCACGACATCCTTAAAAAATGGCCTAAAGCGCATGATCAAATAAAAGAAATCTTGAAATAAAAGAAATGTAACCTGACAGGTTTACTATATTCAATAATCCTTTTGCAGAGCAATAAATAGGATATAAATGTCAGTTTCCGTCTCAGTTTCAGCTCATCCATTCGTTAGTCATGCCAATTTTTAAAAGGATTTTGAATAGATTTCAAACGACCTGGAACATTTGATCACAGGGACTCCAGGAAATTGAATAAGGCCCCCCCCTAATGAGAAAAGCCCTGTAGCCTCCTTTCACGCGCCTCGCTTTCGATTTCTGATGAAAGGCATTACGTCATAGCTTCGCAATCGCAAAGGAGGCTACAGGGCTTTATCATTGGGGGGGGGGCCTTATTCAATTTCCTGGGGTCCCTGTGATTTGATCATACATTTTAGGCCATTTTCCTGCTGTTCTGATAGACTGATTTTTCGGTCTTTCGAGTTTGTCACGAGACCACTAGCTACTTTGAAAATTATACACAAAAAATACAAAAAATACTTCAATAAGTTAGTTCCTATAATTATAGTGCAGCTACTTTTGCTGCAATGATCTTTCGAACAGGGGACATTTTGTTGAGTCACCCTGTCTGAAAAATTATAGAAAGGCAAAATGAAGACTATTGAATGTTTGAAGTGAGAGACCAGAAAGAAGGAGAGTATCCAATGTACATGTGAAAGTTCTAGAACAGACAAGAAACAAATACCAAAGAAAAAACAAAACTGCTTAACAAGTGGCATGTATTGTCTCTAGTACCCAAGGTAGGCAGGTATGAAACAGCTTTTTTTGTTAACCCTAGGGTGTCGGCGGTGAAAATCGGAAAGAAAACTAAATACAGTAAATCCCCCCATATAAGAACCTACAAAATAAGAACGCACAGGCTTTTTTTCCTAACGTATGTACCTTGTAATTAAGAACGTATTTAAGTTTGATGAAAAATATGTTCTTGTTGCAGGGGTAGCAACGTTGATTTTGGATTCTCGTTATTGTTCATCTTTGTCCCAGTTGGCTGTTAAAGTCGAAATTTGTTCCGCTGCTGTTTGTAAGCTTAGAATTGGTTATTAGGTAGATAATAACCTTGCCAAAATAAATAACATGGCTGATCATCTTTGGTGAAGATTCTAAAAGGACTACGCAAGGCACTCTTCAAGTAGGAGCCTTTATATCTTGAAATTAGTCTTAGTACCCTTAAAACAAGAAGGTATTTCAGCTTTGCTATCATAAAAGTAGGTTCTTACATGCGGGCATTTACTGTATTTTGACAAGAAAAATTAATCACAGACAGAAACCTAAATCCTTAGGTGACTGGACAGGCGGTTTGACATATTTCCCGTTAGTATTTTGTTTTTTGACTTTTCCTGCTTGCCCTTGGCAACGAGGTTTTTTTTGGACCGACCTTGTTGGTGGTTTTCGCACAGTGGCGGTGGTTTATGGAAAGTAAGTTCACGATGCAGAATGTGCAAAGAAATTCATTTTTTGATGTGTAATTGGAAAATATCCAGTCTCCATAATCTCCTGCATCATTCTGTCTGTCTTGTATTCCTATTCTTGAATTAAAAATCAATGGTTCGACTATCGGTTCTCATCGACAAACAGAAACTGTGTAAAATGACGCCATCGAGCAATCTGATATAAGGAAGTGTTTCGATACAAAAGCTTTTTGAAATAATAAATCAAGATTTTAAGTCCCTGGGAAGAATATATCAAGTGTTGCCTAATTTCTGGATCTGCTGCAGGGAGCTAGGGGGCCATACGTGCGCAGTTTTTGTACTCGTCATAACGATCTGGAAGAGTTCTATGTACACGCAAACTAATTTATCAACTAGGAGAAGGGTGAGGGAAACATTTTTCATCTCATTACCAGACTTGATTGATCTACGTATATATATATATCAATGAAAAGGATATGAAAATCAAATCACCTTTAAAATCTGAACTGTTTTCATTCTCCCAACAACTGATTTATTTTGTGTCTAAAAAATCCCTTGTCCCCGATTCAGTGAAGCGACTTTCAGTCTTTAGCACAATCCTATGTGTCATTCACATAACAGACATCCAGTTTCTCTGATAGTTTAAAGTTTTTGCTTCGTTTGGCTACACATTCAGAGTTTCTAATCTAGGTGTGATGATCACAACAAAAAATGGCCAAGGACAACCAAAGCAATTGGTTTTAGCGTGTTCTACTAGACTCGAGCCATAGTTCCAGTTATCGCAACAACAACATTTATTGTTAATTGAGTTGGATTTTTGCTTAAACTGAGACTTATGAACGGTAGAAAGGCTCAGTGAAATGATTCTCATTAAATCAGATCCATTCAAAGAAGCCGATGCAACGAATGAAGAAGGTAAACAACAAACCAAGCTGCACAAAGCGATACACCATACACAAAATGTCTTGCTGCCGAAATGGAGAAGCGAAACATGCAAAGAAGCGTCCACCGGAAAGAATTGCCAGAAATTTAAAAAAGAATAAATGAACACGTAGAAAATATGAACAGGAAGATGAAGCTAAGTTTTGTTAAAACACTGGAAAGAAACATTTTGGAAGACAAAGTAACGAGCAGTTCACGTAATTCGGATATTTAAGTATTTTACTTGTAATAATGGTAGTTTATTTCAACGTTGCTTGTTAATGCTTTTCTCTACTGGATGATTCAGAAAAAGAATCCTCGTTGGAAAGGTCACGGCTCCCTTGATATCAAGACAATGATATCGGCAAATATATAGTTTAATGGTAGCAATTTTCAAATCTACTATAAAATTTACCTGACTGAAATCGGCCACTCCATTCTGAAATTATGCGGGATTTTCTCGAGAAAGCCTCTTCAAAAAACCTTCAAAACGTGCCCAAAATCATGAACACATTTCCCTTCCATCTCTGCCTTTAAATGGCCTTACAGCAATAACTTGTAGACGCTTATGGAACGCCGTTTGCACAAAAATGACATAAACTATGTTTATGTGCACATAAACTATATTTATGTAACATAAACTATGTTTATGTAACATAAACTATGTTTATGTGCACATAAACATAGTTTATGTACATAAACTAGGTTTATGTGCACAAAAATGGACACAAACTATGTTTATGTACATAAACTATGTTTATGTGCACATAAACATAGTTTATGTACATAGACATAGTTTATGTCCATTCTTGTGCAAACGGCGTCGTACCTATTGTTCTGACACGCGTCTAAATTAGTCCCGGAGGATCAGTTTGCAAATTACGGCACTCTTTCTTGTGAAAGCTTGGGAGAATTTAGAGTGAAGTCGGTTAACACGCTTCTCCTAAAAGAGGGGGAGGACAGCAAGTGGCGCGTCAGTTTAAAGGCAATCTGTCCCCTTCGATGAATGAAAATAAAATCGATAAAGATTTCTATTGTATATTCCAGAAGTTGGTGTTAATTCGCTTTATCCAAAGAAATCAGGGTCATAGAGACGCATTGATGCATGAATTTAGCTGCAGCGTAAATAAGGTAAATAAAGCAGTAACCAAGGTCAGAACAATAGGGGACAGATTGCTTTTAATCCAATCTTGCACAGATTTGTTTCGAATATGGTTGGAAAGTATGGAAATTACGTTTTATTTGTCTTTGCGTTTTCGGTCCTAAATAAATTATGATTAACGGTAAAATGAATTTTATGAATACTAAGAAACTAAACAAGGAGTTTTATTCGCGAAGAATTAGGCCCAAAGTTAAGAAACCGAAATACAAAGTTCAGAGCCCAGGGGCGACTCGGTAGTTCAAGGTAAAGTACCCGTAAACAATTCGTGACGTGACGTAAGAAAGTTGCCAAAATTATTGAGAGCTTAATTGAGAGTTAGTCTACTTATGTTCCCAATATCGCCCAATATATTAAATTTGATTCTGCAATAAGCTTTACAAGAATTCTGAAACAATAGGCTTTTTGTTTTTAATGTTGAAAAAGCGTTTCATGATTCAGTTTTAGTTTTTTTAACGTTTGGTTACCATTATGAATTCGCAAAATGTGCGCATCCCAAGATAAAATTTTCAATCGACCTTTTCACTACCTATTCTGCAAGGCTTAATCTGTCAAACAAAACAAAGATCATGAAAATCGAATTAGTGCAAGCTAAGAAATTGGAATTTGAAAGTTAGTGCTATTTTGTGCCCTTACTGTGCTAAGAAAAAAGTACACTTTGTATGCCTAACTTGAGAGAATATTTTCTCAGCATTAAATTGTCCGATTTGAAAAATTTTTGTGTTTTGATATACCTCAGGCTACAAAGTCAGTTTCGTATTATTCTGATATTTTCATTTTTTCGTATTAATTACACTAAAATGGAAATCTGGATCACAGTGCACAGGTGTTCTGAATGCGATAAGCCTGCTATTGTTACCGACGTGACGCTACAGGGACTCATTATGACTATGATTATGATTTATGACACCTTCTAGAACAATGACTATGACGCCGTTTGCACAAAAATGGACATAAACTGTGTTTATGTACATAAACTATGTTTATGTGCACATAAACATAGTTTATGTACATAAACTAGGCTTATGTGCACAAAAATGGACATAAACTATGTTTATGTGTACATAAACATAGTTTATGTACATAAACACAGTTTATGTGCACATAAACATAGTTTATGTAACATAAACTATGTTTATGTCATTTTTGTGCAAACGGCGTTCCATAGACGCTTTAGCACGTGCTATCCTCTTGGGAGGATGAACAAATCCTCCCCATGGTATCGATGACCTATTCAAGGGGATTCCATTCTCCCAAGAGGACAAAATACATGAATTTATGTGAGTGTCATCAATTTTAGGAAAGATAATTTACTCATTGTTTTCATTCGTTTTTGAAGGGGCTTTCTGCAGAAAATCACCCATATCAACGGGAAGGAATGGCCGATTAATGCCGGGTAAATTACTGAACCTAATTGAACATATTGGCAATAAAACAAGACAGTTTTCAATATCATTGCTTTCAATTTGATATTCATGGAGCAGTGGCCTTCCAAGCAGGGATTCTTTTTTCTGACTCACCCGGTATTATTTTTAATTTTTCTCATAACTGAATCCCAAAAATAATCAAGAATAACAAAAAAAAATCAAATAATAAGAATTTCGTGAATCCAGGGAATAGTTGTTCTAATGACCGACCCACAAAATAACTTCAACCCAAATTTTAGACCGAAAAAGAGAGCTTGTGAGTTCCTATTCTAAATATATCAGTGAACAGTCTCTAAAACTCCCCTCTCCCGGTTAAAGGATCACCCGCTAAAAGCTGAGCATTGGATAACGCATGCCAATGGCAAGATCTCCAAAACGTCTCTCACAGACTTTCAGACAGTGCACGTGCTGCCTACCGTCTTTGTGTAACGTCTATTGCAGGCAAAGTTAAAAAGAGAACTTCAGTGACTCACCCTGCCTGTGCCAGCTCCAATAGCAGCATCACGAACTGCTTCAAAGGCTGTCCCAAATCCAGCTTGCCTACATGCAACGTTTGCATCAACAAGATCCCAATTATCATCACAAATTGTTCCCCACACACTGTCATGAAATACTTCAACACGGCCTTCGGAGAATCTGAAACCACCTCGAAGTCGAATATGATGTGCCTGAAGAAGAAATAAATAAATTGAAAACCTTTGAGAATCTTTGACCTGAGAGATTCAAAAAGAAAGAAAGATAATTCTTGCTTGGTAGTAAGCAATGCAAATCTATAAGAATCGTATCAAAATCAAAAAGTCCTGTCAGTTGGACTGTGCAAAAGTTGTTTTTCTCTCTCGGTACATCCATTTCACAAGGATCGAACAGTTACAAGAATTACAACTCATACCGTAGTTTGTCACTTTGAGATTTGGAACAGGAATGACTGTATAATCAACCTCCAAGGAAATTTAGATAAGTGTATTTCAATTGCAACGGTGCTTTTTACCATTTGCTTCTACACCCTGAGTTTTGGGAAGCAGTACCCACAGACAAGAACACCGTTATCTGAACTCAATCGGACTACGTTTTTATGCATTTGGTGCTCTTTCTATATTCAATATAAAATTTGGTGCTCTCATGGCATTTAGGGTGACGTTCTTATCCCTAAGGGTCCCTTATATCGATAGCACAAAGCTAAACAGTATGTATATAATATCTAAGATTGTACATCTAATATCTCATATTGTATCTTATAAGCGTAATGATGGTATGATTGCATTCTGAAGTTTGGAGGAAGCAGTAATGTAATCTCCTGTGGACAAAAGACAGTATGTTACATAAGTTGACCAAACATACAGTCTGCTTACCTTTTAAAATTCTTTCAAGGTTTCGATACAAAGAAGCTGCAGGCTACGATTACAATTTCAATGCTTCACATTTACCTAGATTCCAGGTTCACCAAGTAATTTAACTTCATGCAATTTGGTTATGAATATTTTGACGTTGTTGCTGAAACTGATGAATTTTGAGGCTTTTATGTTTAATTGTTCTTGATACTGAAGTTACTTGAAGTTACTTGAAGTTACTTGATACTGTTATTGATACTGAATCTCAATTTGATACGAAGAACATGAAAAGAAATCAGTCTATTTTATTCTTATTCTGGCAGTCTATATTCAGAAAAAATGAGTCTTTAGGTTCTTGTTTCTTTGTCCCTATTTGCAGGGCTGCACTGTATTTCCAGTCTCATTCTTTCGAAGCTTGGGAAAAATGTCCTCGTAGTTTCTAGCCCAAGTATTGCAACTAAAATATTCAAATAGATCTATTGGCTATTCTGAAAAGGAATCTGAATCGAAGGATGTTTGTAGATATATAGTAGAATTTTCGAATGTGCACAAAAATGATAGAAGCTCTAACGCTCAATTTAACTCTCGTATAAAAAAGAGAAACAAATATCGCTCTATCCAGCCTCTTTCGCAAAATAGCTAAAAGGTCAATGGAATTAAAAGATTTCACTTAGCTGATCACCTGTATTGAAGCCAGATCAATTTGGTCATCACGGAACATGGGTGATTTTTGACATCGAAGATAAACTGGTGTTCTTTTGATGCATTTATGTGGTCCCCATCCACTATGTTCGCATTCCAAGAGTGTTGATTCCAAACCATTGCAACGAAACTTTGTCATCCAAAAATATGGCACTGATTTGTATTTGATGCTTGGTGTTTGAGGTCTTTTCTAGAAAAATCGAGTAAATTTGATGTTTTGATACCCTATGTACACTTGCAAATTAAACCAGCTCAAACTAAGCAAGGTTATCGAATGCGGTCTTTTCATTGGTCAAACCAACAAATGCAATGCATTTTATTGGTTAAAATTCAACCTTGTGAAGATAACAATAGTTTAGTTGTGTCAGTTTGAATGAAGTAAACAATGAATTATGTAGCAAATGTTCAAAGATATAATCAAATGTACAGGTTTTGTGCACCTTACAAGGCAATCAATCTGAGCAGAATATTACGGTCTCTAAAAATTTTCTTATGCAAAAATTCTGTTTTCAGTTTCATCGCAATGATTTTGTTGTTACAAAGCCGTACCTCGATTGCAGAAGCTGTTCCTTTTTCATTTATGACTTCATTTCGAAGGGATTTGATTTAACCTACTCTTTCATATTTGCAAAATCCAGATTTTTCTGCACAAAATGATTCTATCCCAATGAATGAAGTATTTCAAAGGGTATTTTGAATATAATTTCTAAGTTGGGATGCTTGTTTGTTTTTATTGTTTTTCCTCGTTACAGTTAAGTTCATGTTTTGTTATCGAAAAATGTTTATTTTTCTTTGTTTTTCAATTTCATATTTCTTCCTTGCTTACATGATCGGTCAAAAAACGTTTGGCAGTAGAATCATTGGTTCCCAGTCCCTGAAATGACTGGACTGTTTTGGGGTCGAAAGAGCAAGTCTGAAATATGTTTTTGCCGCTGACCGACAGCACCATGCGTCCCCGCTTTTAGTTGGAATCTGTGAATCTGGAAAGCTGCCAAGGAAAAAAAACAATAGATTTTGGAAGATTCCTGACCCTTGGGAATTGGCCTATGGTCTTCGGTACTTGGCCAGATGCACAGTTTGGAAGTTGAAGATTACTTGGACGAAAGCTGAGGTTAATCAAACATTCAGAAATGCTCCAAAAACTTCGAATAGATATCGTGGTGATTGTCACAAAAGACGAAGAATTCAAGGATTTAATGTTTTGCAAGATGCTCCAAAACTGGCCGCAGCCTTTTCACAATCATCTCTTAAATCCTTCTCCAAGATCTGAGCAACATTTTGAACCAGGTGAGCTATTCGGGAAAATTGGGGATCATACTTCAATTTTTTATCGAAGTACCAGTGATCTTCACATTGTTATCGGCCTAAGTATTTTGATCTGCCAGAGTAAACCCTCCCAGTGTTCAAAATCCTTGATATAGACAGGCAATCAAATTATTTTTGAAGAGGTGGGAGGTACATACTTTGTTGTTTATTTTATTGAATTGCAAGCCTATTTGACTCTCCTGAGCCTCACAAGTTAAGAAATTTCAAAGTTCTTTTACTTTGGTTGATAAATAGTGTGGAAAAATTGACTGAATTTCCATGTAATTTGCAAAAACTCTAGCCGCAGCCTTTTCAGGAAACTTTTTGTATCGATCGAAATTTTATTTGGCTATCAGAAAATCGTATCGGTACTGCCAGGAAAATAGGGGATGACATCGTCAAAATTAGATATCTACAGGGTGTCCCAGAAAAATTGTTCGACGTTTGATTAAATGTCAAAAAATAACGATAAAAGGTACATGCTCCTGGTTAGATAACCTAGACTTATGACGATGAGTCCCTTGTATCCCTGCGGTACCTTGCTCACAGGGACTCATAATGAAACAGTTAAAAACCTGACCCTATCTTCTGCATTCGATTGATCGAATCTGGATCGAACGACTGCTTCGGCTCTGTTCAACGGTCACTCATCAGAAAGGAAATGCGATAGAAGCCACGGTAAGCAGACTCTTAATTAAAGAAACTTGGTATTCATCTGAAGAAGAAAGTTCACTTTACCTGGTAAGTGCAAAATAAGTCTTTTAATGCTGCAATTTCCATGCTTTTAAGACCAAAACATTGCAGAGAAATCTTCAAGTACCTGCTGCAGCAACTTCCTTCAAATTTAGTAAGCTGCGTCAATCGAATCGAAGGTTCGAAACTTATTGTTCTTCGCCAAATCTCGCATTCTGATTGGTATGCTAGGAATCCCAGCATATTAGGCCTAATAGGGTCAGGTTTTTCAGAGTAATATTATGAGTCTCTGTTGACTGAAGCGCCATCTTGAAGTCAAAGAGCACAAGGAAACAAGAGACTCATCGTCATAAGTCTATAGATAACCCTGCTCCTAAGATTTCAAATTAATTTTAGACGCCAGAATCTTGCAAATCCGCTAAGAATTCACAAAGTCACAAGCTTTTGAACTTCAAGTTTATGCGAAAGCTGAAACCAGACGCCCCTAACTGACTTTTTTTCCTAAAAGGCGTCCCAAAATCGAGGTAAAAGAAGATTTTCCAATGTTTTACGCCTCGTCGATATCAGAGTAAACCAAATAGGACTTCCAAAGCTATTTAATACTTGGTGAGAGAAATTTAAAAGTAAATGATGAGAAGACAGAGGAAACTTTTATAATGAGAGAAAAGAATAAAAGTGATGAAAAATGGAGGAAGACAAAGAAATTGGGCTCACTAAGATATGAGAAGAAGAGAACAACTTTCAAATAATGCAATGGCTGAAGTTAAGAAATTGTGGAAAAAGTCAAAAGTCAGGAATAAGAGAAAAATACAGTTATATAGGACTCTAGTTAAAACAGTACTGACATACAATTTTGGAACATGGGGACTAACGAAAAAGGAGACAGAAACTCTCAATTGTATTCATCGCAAACAGCTAAGGAGAATATCACCAAGCTACCGAGGTTTAACAAACAAACAATTGTATGAAGAATGCGGAGAAAGAGAAATAAGCAAAGATATGAAAGAAACTCGATGGAGAACATTTGGACATATGTTGAGACTTCCACTGCAGACGCCATGTCAACAGGCCATGGATTGGTACTTTGAAATACCAGATAAGGCTAAGAAATACAGAGGAAACCAGAGAAGAACGTTGCCAGTGATATTACATTATGACATTGTTGAAGGAAACAGTAAACATGATCTGGAAATAACACAGTTCAAAACTACTGAAGATTTAACAACGTTAAGAAAAATAGCTGAAGACAGGGACAAATGGAAAGAACTTTCTAAAATGATTTGCAGCATTGCATGAGGCAAACAGTGCATGCACTGCAAGCCGGATATGCTTTATAATAATAATATAAAAAGCTATTTAATTCTTATAGCTGTTGTCAAAATTTAGTTAACAATGCAAGTATCTAAAAACATGGAATGAAAACTTAATCAATGAGAGACGGGGCAATTCCAAATTGTGCTGAACAGGATTCCCCCAAGCATCCATAACCTTTATTCAATTATATGAAAAGCTGATTTATCGAAAGTGCTTTTGAAATTCCATTTGATTTGCTTTGAATAAACGAGATTCTACTTTCACAAAATATGCAATTTAGGGGCGTCTGGTTTCAGCTTTCGCACAAACTTGATCTTCGAAAGCTCGTAGCTCCGTGAATATTTAGCTGATTTGTTAGCTTCTGGTGTCTAAAATTAATTTAAAATCTCAGCAATATGGTTATCTTACCGTGGAGCCAATTCAGTATTTCGTTATTTTTCAATATTTAATCAAACATCTAACAATTTATTTGAGACACCCTGTACGTGTTGGTTTTATGTTGATTTCCGTGCCCGCCACCTTTGTTTATTTAAGATATAGCAGCCAGAAACAATGGAGAGCAACGACAACAGCCCAAGGCGAAGTCAAAGTTATACCCCCGTCCTTAGCCCATGTTAGTATTGATTACTTGATGTTTGCGTACCAAGGGGGTTTGTTTATGATAGATTGATAAATTCTCGTTGTTTTGAAATCGCAAATTTTTTGTGACATTGATTTCATGTTTGTATTCCCTTTACGGCAAATTGATCGTTGAGCAAAGCTAATCTTTTACATTTTACAGAACAATTTTTTGCTTCAGGGTAAGCATGAATGCGTTCAGAAAATATTACTCGCTCGTCGATGTTACTCGCAGTGACATGGCGGGCGGGAAGTTTAGTCCATCGTCCATCGAAGGGTTAGTTGAGCCACCATGGTTGAGGGCAGAAACTCCAGGCCTTGCACGAGATTTTCATCGCACAGACTTAAATAGTTTGACTTCTTCACAACACTGGTTTGCGATTAATAAACTGGATAAAATGCTGCAGGTTCCTGGTGTGTAGCTGTCTTGCTTTTTGCTTTGGTTTGTTTCAATGTTTTCAAAGCATAAAGCTCTTTCCGTGTGACCTTTACCTCTGTTCGTTGTTGCTGCTGTTATGGTTTCATTGGTTTCAGCAATAGTCAGTTCTAGCGTTGAAGAAAGGAGCGTTTGTAATGATTCTCATTTCACCATTGTCTCGGTTTCGAAGGATATCTGCGCGCGCATAAAAAACATTTTTCAGACTTGCTGGTCGAAGGGTCAATGGTCAAATTCGACGCCATTTTGGATCCTTTCTTTACGAGAGTGCGCACGAAAACAACATTTTGTTCATATGCAAAATACATTACAAACCTTTGAATTGGGGTATCCAAGATTACCACAAGCAACGTACGCGTCCTCGTCTCCCCAACCATCAGCACATACTGCACCCCATCTTCCACTGTGAAACACTTCCAGAAAGCCATGTTGTATATACCCTTTTACATCACTGCCAATTAATCGAAGCTTCAGCGGCGAAACCTGAATCAAAAATGAAGGAAATCATTGGCTATACACAAGCAATGTAATTTTTACAGTGATTGAAGAAAAGGCAAGCGTTTCATTTCAAAATGAGGCATGCCTTATTTGGGAAGCAAAGAAACCTTCAAGCCAGCATAGGCAGGAAACCTATGAAAGAATCTTGATAACATTTATGTTCTGATAAGAAACTTAATGTCCAATGCTGATAGCTTCTTAAGTTTGAGGACAAATACTTTCCAAAGCTTTCTAATGGGTGTAATATACTTGTAATGTCAGAAGTGTATGGTTTATTCAGTATGTTGGAAGGGCTTCCAAATTACTTTGGACACTTAGTAGGATCTCACAACATTTAACAACATAGTTACTGTACAGTTATTTTTGTATTATAAATAAATAATACATAATACATAGATTTAAAAGGTTAAAACCAACGTTTTTCTACACTGATGGAAGGAACATGGTAGAATTTCCGAGGGAGCCTTTATGAAGGTCTATGGCCCCGTTTACACAATACCGTTTTCATTTTCATATCGGATTGGGGGTGGCAATCCCATACGAAAATATTTCTGTTTACACGATACCGTTTTCATTTCATATCGGATTGAGGGTGGTAATCCCATACGAAAATGTTTCTGTTTACACGATACCGTTTTCATTTCATATCGGATTGAGGGTGGCAATCCCATACGAAAATGCTTCTGTTTACGCGATACCATTTTCATTTCATATCGAATTGGGGTGGCAATCCCATACGAAAATTTTTCTGTTTACACGATATCATTTTTATTTCATATCGGATTGGTTTCATACCACTTTCAGAGCGTTTTCATTTGAAAACGCAAAAACGGTATGAAGCGTATCGGATTGGTGCGTTCTCGAGTAAACAGAAGGCCAATCCAATATGAAAAATGAAAACGGTATCGTGCAAACGGGACCTATTTGATAAGGGAAGACTACAAGGCTGTTATGCTCTATGTTGGTTTATGAATTATCATTTGATGACTTCAAAATCGCAATCGCAACAGTAGAACTACAGTTAACAATCTAAGTTCCTGTCATGCTACTTATCCACGAAAAATGTAATTGTTAGTTAGTTTTCTCAGTTTCAATATTTCTCAGTTTTCTGACATTTCGAGTCGACTTATTTTCAAACAAGTCGGAAAGGTACTCCAGGATGAGACCATAACTATGATGAGACCATTTATCGATTAGTACACCCCCGGGGGGGGGGGGGGGTACTTAGTACATTTGTCCGACGAGGATGTGCCGTTTTTAAGGGTATTTTAAGGGTATGAGGCAATTTTTCTAGAGCAGGTTGTCAAAACATGTCAAAAGGGAATATTCTGTTATTCTGTTAGATCGGGTCGTTTCTCGGTCAAATTTTCATGATTTGGAGTATACTTTTCACCAATTTTTTCTAGGACAGGTTATCATTTGGAGCGAAAAATTCTGGACCAGGGTAAAAAGAAATTTTTTGGTGGGCACACCCACGTACAAATTTAAGTCAAGTTTCCTGGAATATTTCAGAAACCCAATTGCACTAGAAACCTTGATGCGGAGATTGTTAACGTGTTCTTCCTAATTCAAGTCCCTATATCGATTATATCTCTACCCTCTGCAAGTAAACCCTCTGCAAATAAACCCTTTTATCGGAAAGCTACATTTCTGGAATTTACACGCCCTAACTCACCTTTCCGCTGGCCCTCGATGGTATAGGCTTCAGTCTTCCAGGATCAGTCTTGTTGGTGCAGATGACACCGGCTTCCTCTTTATATTCACAATTATGTATTCCTATGGTTCGGCTCCAGCAGTGGCCTAAGTTCTTTTCATGTCCATAGCAATACAAATCGTCCAACCAGTAGCTTGTCGAATTTTTTGTCTGATTAGATGCAAATTTACTCCTAGAATTAAAGTTGTGGCATGTAAAAACCAAATATATTTTACATGGGGTAGTAGCTATTGACAGAGCAAAATTAACTCTGTTTTTTCGATTGAGAGTTGAAAACTTTGCTCATCCAGGCTTGCATTCAGCTAGATGCCCACATTAGCGTATACACTTAGGATTAGATAATTCAGCTCAGTTTCATGTATAATTTGAATTCACTACATAATTTATAATCCCAACTTTTAACTATACAAACGAATAACTAAAGGAACTAAACTACAAAGATAAAAGATAAGTTACAGGAAAGTAATACAATATACAAATACAAAGATGAGCCAAATAAATTGTATGCAGGGAGTTACTTGATTTGATTTGATTTGAATTTCTTTAGGCACGGTGGCCACGTCAGTCAAAGGACCGATTTACAGTGGGCCGTGCAAATTCATACAGGGTGTCCCAAAAAAACATGTGCTCTGTTTGAGTGGCTGCTGCGGAGTAGACATAAATCCAATTTTTCCGTTCTTAAGATATTTCATAGAAGAGACTTCACCTTAAAGTTTGACTCTGATTTTGAATAAATCTGATAAGTAGCTGCTGATTTATTGAGCAAGAAAGTCCAAATCATTGATTGCCTCAAAACTAGAGGATTCATTATTTTCCATTATGTTAAAATCAAAGAAATCGATTGAAAAAAACAAACCTAACCCGGTTTTCTGATGTTCACAAGTGAAACAGATAGTCATGAATTGGATTTTGTGATAACCAAGAATATTAAACATAGCTAGGGTTGCTAGAAATGGTGATGTGGAACACAAGTGCTGCAGGCTATGGCATGCCTCCATCAGATATTTTGCTTCTCAAAAGTGATAAAGTCGTTTTAAACCAAGAATAATGCGTTCAGCAGTCTGCCTGGTCTATATCCTTGAGTTATGTGGTCATCAATTACTCCCAAATGTGTTTCCTGACATAACTACAAAGTCCATTTTGCTGCTAAAATTCAAGTCATAAGGTGAGATTCGGAAATAAAATCCTCCGGTTTTGGAAAAACCACTGATTTTGATTCTCTTTCTCAATAAATCAGCAATCACTTATCAGATTTGCTCAAACGTGGTGCCAAACTCTAAGTTGAAATCTCGTCTATAGTTTTGCCAATGAATTTGATTTTCTTGCTCCATAAATCTGCAGCTACTTATCAGATTTATTCAAACTCATTGTCAAATTTTAAGCTGAAGTCTCTTCTATTAAAAATCTTAAGAAAGGAAAAATTGGATTTATGCACAGTGATCCAGCGGATGGAATAAATAGGAAAATACGAATTTTCAAAAACCTTCAGTATTTCACATTTTCCATAAAAAGGGAATGCCAGGGGTCAACACAAAGCAAAAATTTTTCAAATCGGACCACTGGTTCTATCACAGTGATTTTTTTAAGTTTGGTGAAATGACTTGTTGTTGTTTTTCTTGGTGTTTCCGGCAAAAATTGTTGTTTTTAGCTTAACTTCAAAATTTCATAACTCCACTTGAAATGATCCGATTTTTACGAATTTTGTTTCATATGAAAGACCGGCATCTGCCTGTATCTAAGATGTAGCTTGCTCTCGGAAAATATGTATAAAGCATGGGTAGCCGGACACATGTATAATATCTAGCAGTTTTTTAGAATTTCCATGAAAACCGGCGACTCAATAGTAGAAACAAAAAATTCAAGTGATTTCAAGTGTTCATTGTCAATGAATAAAAAAAAACTACTATGTCTCAGGAACATTTCTGCCAGAGGGTTCGTTTCAATTCGTTTTAGTTTTTTTCTCACAATTTTATGAAAATATCTACCAAAAATCCGTATCTACAGTTTCAATGAAGGATTTCTTTTGTTCATTAAAAGTACATGGAATTTATTGTAGCACTTTCTTTGGTTGCTGCTGTATGTACTTCAGGAGAATGAACTTTCTTTATCAAAATATTTTGCCGTGCTTTCGCTACCACCGGGGCTGATGTGATCAACATACGAACAAAAATGTCCTGAATGTTTGCTTTTGTTGATATTTGTCTGGCCCTGCAACCAGCTCCACTTCTAAAATTTCTAATATGCTTGTTCCACGCTTCCAGGCCACTTTCAGACCAAACTGCAATGGAAGATCCATCAAGCATTTCAAAAAGCTTCCAGTTGTGAGCAAGCATCTGATGAGTGGATGGGCTAATTCGAACCCAAGGGAAGTGAATGCAAAAATGCAGCATTGTATCATAACAGTGCTGTTTGAAATTTTCTATATTTACAGCCCTATCTTTTTCCACACTTTCTGAAACGGCAAGACAAACGTTAAACTGCCCAAGGAGGATGCTAAAATTTTCCCTGTCTTCTGTCCCAGAAATGAGGTCACAAATCGTCGAAGAAGCGCTTGGCAACTGGTCCGGTGTTAGTATTGCCACCTTTTGTTGTAGGGCTATCAATCAGTAGGCCCCCACAATTGAGCTTTGTGTGCCTGATGGCTTCAGCTTTTGCATCGCTAACCTTGGCTTTGACAGCGGGATTTGCCTCACTCCAAACCTTTTGGTTGCTCATCAGGTGATAAAGGATTTTAAGGACAAAATCCAATGATCTCAATTCTTGGTGAAGAACTGCAAAAAGACGGCCAGACTGCGTGATCAAAGGCTGGTGGCATTGACCCTTTCTTTGGGGATCTTTATAATCAATTTCCCCACTCTTGACAAGCTCCCAACGATGCTTACATTCTTCCACGGTTTTTGAAATGGGCATTCCTCCAACCCCAGCTTTAATGATAACATCAAAGCTTGAAGCATCGTTTTTTGAAATATCGCTATAGTGGCAAAATGCCCCAGAATCACCATGCAAAATGTCCACCATTTTGCCATCGATCATGGAAATCTTGGTATCTATCACCACGTTTCGTGCAACACCAGTTACTTCATGAGGGGATCTTAGAGAATCAAGATCTGACTGAAGTTTTGGAAAGAAAGAGGCGACAAAGTTTCTTGATTCTTTGGCTTTAGCCAATTGTATGGGCCTTGTATAAAAGATTGAATTGGGCAAAGGATTTTCCCAAAGAACAGTCTCTTCTTGACCAGAGACTGAAACATGGATTGGAGTCATAAAGACTCCCAAGAAACTATCTGCTGAACTAAATGAATGATCATCTTCCATCTCACCAGAAAGTTGATGTCGCTTTATGTGAGACCCGGACCCGTCAAGTCCTGCCTTGGCTGATAATGTTATGAGAGAGTCACTTGGCAAATCATCCAGCTTCTGCAAAACACCTTCACAAGCAAGGATTGCATGCAGGGTTGAGTGAAAGAGATCTTTTACGTTCACAGAAGCAGAAAGGTTATCAACAGCAACTGATGGGTACAGAGTTTTCTTGTACTCATCTATCTTGTTGCGAGGCTCAAATGAAGAAATTCCATATTTTACGAGGAGATTTCTACACATCTGGTATTGCCTCTGAGATAAATTGGCCACATAGATCAGCGACGTCAACTCAGGTACAGGGGTTTTGGACTGCAAGTTTAAACTTTCTAAAAATGCTGACATGTTCCAGTCATGAGATCGGAAGGCCTCTTGGACTATTTTTTGAAGCATTATTTCCTTCTCAATGCAATTTTCCTGGGCCATCAAAGCGATGGTACTCAGTCCACCCTTCAAAATCCTGCTTTCAACTTTCTGACATGGTGCATCTCCAACAGTTAGGCTTTTTCTGCCAACTTTTTTGGGCAAAACTGGCTGACTATGCGATGGTGCCCGAGAACGCTTTAGATTATCGTCACATTGAAAAGTCCTCTTTTTCTGCCCCCATTCCTCACTTTTGTTTAGCACTTCGTAAACTGCTCGCAGCGTGCTTTGAATTTTGAAAGCGTCCAGTGTCAAACAATACGTATCTTTTAGGTCTTCAGCTAACTTTTTAAACTTTTCTCCAACTGAAATATTCTTGTTACAAAATCTCCGTTTTCAATGATAAAATTAAGCGGCTCCAAATTAGATATTTCGATAAACATGCTACGTGAATCACAGATCACGGCAACTGCAAAATTATTCTAGAAAGTTTCAAATTTACTTCAAAGGTTAAAGAAATTGGCAAGAACGTAAGAACATTTTTCAACAAAATTCGAAATTTTTGGAAGTAGTCGATTTCAATAAAACCGTCCAATGTTCAGAGTTTGAAACAACTGTTCAGTCGATACCTACCTTGAAGTCTGAATTTATAGTTTTAACTAGGGCAATGCTGAAATATCTTTATTTATTTGAAACCTGAGAGTCAATACAATTGAACTTTGAGAACCAATCATAAAAATATTGCTTTAAGATGTGGTTGTCCATGTACCAGCAGCAGGCAAATAAGATATAGTTTTACAAAGTTTATCCTTGTTTTGAAACGATACGCGAAGGCAGATTAGATGATACAGGAAACTGCGAAACATTGGTTTTGTGTAAAATTCAGACATTGCACATACATTCTTTTTTACCTAGCCTGTAGATACGGATTTTTGGTAGATATTTTCATAAAATTGTCAGAAAAAAACTAAAACGAATTGAAACGAACCCTCTGGCAGAAATGTTCCTGAGACATTGTAGTTTTTTTATTCATTGATGATGAAAACTTGAAATCCCTTGAATTTTTTGTTTCTACTATTGAGTTGCCGGTTTTCATGGAAATTCTAAAAAACTGCTAGATATTATACATGTGTCCGGCTACCCATGCTTTATACATATTTTCCGAGAGCAAGCTACATCTGAGATACAGGCAGATGCTGGTCTTTCATATGAAACAAAATTCGTAAAAATCGGATCATTTCAAGTGGAGTTATGAAATTTTGAAGTTAAGCTAAAAACAACAATTTTTGCCGGAAACACCAAGAAAAACAACAACAAGTCATTTCACCAAACTTAAAAAAATCACTGTGATAGAACCAGTGGTCCGATTTGAAAAATTTTTGCTTTGTGTTGACCCCTGGCATTCCCTTTTTATGGAAAATGTGAAATACTGAAGGTTTTTGAAAATTCGTTTTTTCCTATTTATTCCATAATTTCTCTTATCTGGATCACTGTGTTATGGCTGCACTGCAGCAGCCACTCAAACAGCGCACATGTTTTTTGGGACACCCTGTATTATACTGCTCAACTCCTGTACTCAAAGAAATCTATGGCAGCAATACAGATTTTGAATTTCTTGCAGCGAACTGCTATACCAATTTTGCGTCGTTTATCGAAAAGGTGGATAATTAAGTACAACACTAAAGGAAATTCATCGACCCTACGCCTTCCAAAAGTCAGAACGGAGGCTGCAAAGAAGTCATTTAAGTTTCAAGGTCCTTCTTGCTACAACGAAATCCCACTTGACATTCGGTAGTTTTTAAATAAGTAGTTCTGTTCAAGCATCACTTACAGGAACACTTCTTAAACCACTAGGCTATATCAGATACCACTTTAAACGATTTTCACTCTTTGAGTTAACCTTTTTTTCAATCTATTTATTCAAAGTTGGCTTTTCTAATTAAAATAGCTAACAGCTAATTAAGGCCAACATGTAAGATTAGAGGATTAATATTGAAACTTAATTATTTTCACTGTTAACGATGCGAATACTTTTGTTTGTAATAGGACCTTTATTGATAACAGTGCCTTCGGCACCAAAAAGGTTTTAACCTGTATAAATGTTTTCATATTTATATTTCTATATTCATTATCATTACTATGTTTATTATCAACATTATTTAAAAAAAGGGAACACAAAGTATGCAGTTCTTGCCCAAAATATACGTAAAGAACAAGCTGATACCCCAAGTAAAATGGGAGATTCTTTTACATACCTGGGGAGGCATTATAACTTTCAAATGTATGCGATGAAGCATTGCGATAGCGCTCTCCAGAAATCAAATGCACTTTTGAAGCAAAATGATGACTTGCCACTACACCCAAAGAACAAGCTGCTCTTATATAATTCGTATTTGCTTTCAAAGATACCCTGGGATCTTACGATCGCAAATCTAGGACTTACATGTGTAAAAAGTAACATGGACAACGTGGCGTCTTCCTATCTTAGAAAGTGGCTAGAGACACCAATAAATGGTACACTGGAAATCTGCCTGCTATCCCGCAACAAGTTTGGCCTTGACATCATATTACCGTCAACAAAGTTCATCCAGTGTCAGAATGTTCTCGGAAATAACCTAAAAAACTCCATAAATCCAGATCCAGTTCAACTCTACGAAAGAAGTTTTTAAATCAATCCGAAAACGCAGCAAATAAAGGTACAAAATGAGCTTCCAAACCAATTTGCTATTGTATCTGTCATGTGGAAAGAAGTACTCACATGCACCGCAGTCTGAATCATTATTGCACTTAGTCGCTGGGTGCAAATCGTGTCTGGAAGAGAGGAGATACACGTGGAGACACAGTTCTGTTCTCCTATTCTTGAGCAAGATGTTTGCCAAAGTTAAAGATATTAGACTTTTTGCCGACCTTGATGACTTCGATTCACCTTGTAAAATTACCGGACACAATCTTCGACCGGACATGCTAATCATTTTCAATCGGACACTGTATATCATAGAACTTACTGTGGGATATGAATCGAACTTGAACGCGAATGCTTTACGGAAAAAGCACAAATATTCAGAACTCGTCGAAATTCTTTCGTGAAAATACGATGCTGTTAGATTTGTCAATGTACCCATGGGTACTTTGGGAATGTTTGAAACCAGTTGTGATACTTTTGTTTCAATGTTGAACGAACTCAGAAGGACCCAGGGCCAAAAGGATTACGTATTAAAATGTATGACAAATATTACGATTCATTGCACGTACTACATATTTTGTATGCGAAACAAGCCATGGAATGACCCAGCTCACCTCGAACTCTGGATAATTCTAGTATCTGAATTAAACTCCTGAGTGCTAGCAGTCATATCTTTGCCTTGACAAAGAGAGAAGAATGACTGGTTCTTTTATACTTAGTTTGTGAATTGTAAATTTACTATATCATTCATTAACAAGTATTTTTTAGACCAGTATAAATGTATTAAATTTTGATTTTTGAAATGAAAGCAGTTTCCGTTATTATTATCGCTGTCACTTGATGGCTTAATGGTTAGATTTGTGGCAATATTCAACTATAGAGTGTCATTCAGAACTGACGTAGGCAAAAAAGCCTTCCGCGGAAAGCCTAACATACAAAATGGAATAAAGGCGACTGTTTTCTCAAGATTTGGGTATGTTACGTCACAAAGATGGTGCGGTTTCCTGTTAGAGCAGACGGTGTAAATATACGGAGAAATTGTAAGTGGAAAGATTGCTACCAAATTAGAAAGGATATAGCTTCACTTTCTTGAGAAAAGAAGGGGAATTGTTGATTTTTCCAGTGATTGTTTGATTGAAATGTAAGCATTGTGGCATCACCCTTATTTCACTCCACTCAGGTGTCAATAGGTGTCAATAAGTGAAGGTGGTCGGAGAACAATCAGCAAACAAACAATGACTGATTGATAACGAAAAATTGAAGATTATTGTACCCGAATCCCTTGCTTCCGTGTGTTCACCGACTCGAAGGTTTGCTGCAGGAAAGGAAGGGTCTCTTGCAAGAAGCCTGCCGGTATATAAACTAAATAGTCTGCCCGTGCATAAACTTTCTGAGGGCAAAGAGATTTGGGAGACAGTGAAAATTCGAGATTCGAACACCGAGTAAAAAGAATGCAATCGAAAGAAAATTCAGATTTCGTTACTCCCACTTCATATTGTAAACATTGATTGTATTTGGACCAACTACAGCTAAAAATGAACTTTTTCTGCCATTTTCAGCTTTTCATGTTCCATCCTCCATGAGCGACACCAGAATATGGTCAACGGTCAGGAGGTGTGTCATGGCAAGCTTTATTGTCAATTGAAACTGGGTAGTGACTCATTAGAAAGGATGTCCAGTCCACCATACTTCCAGCTTTCAAAAACCCGCCTATACAATATTGCATAACATTTGATACAATATTGAATGGTCAAAGAAGACCGTGTATCCATGGCCCACAGCGATCTTATCGAGGTTGTTTCAGTCACGAATGAAACCTAAACTACTCTTTTAATTGGAATGTAATGTAGAAGGGAATTATCATATCGCAAGATAGGATACATTTCATAACGAATGATTTAATGAAGGACCTGAGAGAGGGGGTAGTCGATCCAAATACCCAGCAGTGGCGTAACGCACGGTGGTTGGGGTTAGAGCAACTCCTAAGGGCCCCCAACAGCAAAGTACTTTCGAACTTTGGAAAAAATTGATTACTTTACCAAGACTCCTACACCTACTGAATTGAGTGCCGTTGTGAATCGAACGGAGCACACGCTTATCATATGTAATGATGGTCGATACTGATAGATTGGTCGATAGTGAATCATGTGATAATGATGCATTTTCCGACAATCTAAAGACCCTGGTGCAAAATACTTTCCTGAGGAGATGCCCTAGACTCCAAAGTTGGCTCCCCTTGGTCGTATCCAGATTCAGCAACCCTCTCTTCAATATTCTGTTGTGGGCATACATTTAAACATCCAGATTTTGCTTTTGCTATAGCCTGCGTGCAGACTTTGGATACTGGGGAGGAGAGGGATGTCGCTGTCCGCTGATAATAACACTGCTTTCGATTTTGGTAATCTCGCAAAGTTTTGTTTATCTTTTTGCAGTTTGAGGGGCCCCAGGATAGCTAGATTACTAAGGGCCCCAAGCTGCTCCGTTACGCCACTGAATTGCCCAGAGTGTCATTTCGGTAAATGCAAAATTCAATTTTACCTCTTCAGGGGGACCCTCTTTAACTGTAAAACTGGAAATGATGACTAATACTAGGGACAAGGTCTTCACAGTTGGGATGCATGTATCACAAAAGAATCTATGTGCTCTCGAGTACCAAATAATCGTTGTGACGCCATGGGGAGGCACTTTATTGCAACTACTACATAATTTTGCAAAATGCCAAATCGTTAAACGCTCGTGCAGATGTTTACACTGATCAATTTCTAAATCCCCAAGTCACCCCAAAAGCGTTCTGTCTTTGTCCATTCATCTCGAGTCTTTAGAAAATTTGATCGGTATTTTATCGTTTTCAGTGTTTTCGAAAACGAAAATTTTAAGAAATGCGCTTTTAGCTCTAAAAACTGAACACAAGAAAAAATTGCAAAACTCCTACAATCCAATTCAGGCTTTTTTTTACTAAAGATTGTTTCATAGATCTTCAAAATCGGTCCAGTTTACGATTTATCGTGTCCTCCCAAATCTGCATAAAGTACAACCAAAAACTATCACACTGCATGCACGGTATCATTTAAAAACATACCCGAGAGCGGAATTTGAATCTTTCAAGCATTAGGAAATTTTGTCGAGTCAATCCCTTGGGAATTATTTGCAGTTTTTTTGTTTATTTTTATTTTAAAACAATTATGGCATCCTATGAAACTGTAATGCCTTCTGATTGGGAATCTGCAAGCAGAATGCCGTAAAAGTTGTTCCCTATGAAACAGTGAGCTCCAGAGCAGCCTATGGTTGAGTTTTTTTCTGTCAAATTTTATTAAGAAAGTATAGGAGCAAAAAACTGACCACAGTGCATTTGGTGAAAGGCGACGATAAAACTAGTCACTTCATGCAAGATAAAGCTTCATATTACTGTTTACGAAGACCTGCACTTTCGAATAATGTATACGAGGTTTGAAAAATGTGTGAAGTAAAAATTTCCTAAAATTTCCTAGGGACTAAAGTAAACAACATTTTACAATATGCTTGCAAGAATCAATTTCCGCTCGCTCAGCTATTTCGAATGATACCTAGTTTGCATTATTTTTAAAACAATCATAGCTCTATGGCCAAAAACAGTTTTACTCTACATAGTTTCTTGGTTGTACTTTAGTTAATTTTGGCGCACCTGGTACCACTACACAAAGAGATAGTGGGCAGAGAGTTAGTTCTATGTGTGAAAAATATGCAGTTTACAGTGTCAAGAATAGACCTTACTGGAAGCACCCTTTCAGCAACTTCAAGCGAGAATTCATTGAGGTAAGGTAATTGAATAAACATTGATTGGCCCATGCAAATGCGCTTGATCGACTTTACATTCCGTTTTATGATCATAAGAACTGGTCTATTCTATTTCGTATTTCTTTTTCACTCATTCTTGTCAAATTCAATATACAATACATTTGTCTTCTGTCGTCTTTTCTCAAAACTAGAACTGTTTTTATATAAACAGATGAACAGTCAGATGGGTACTCCTTTGGGACACATTTGGGACTCACAGCATGAAACTGAGACTCGCAGTGAAAGAACTTGAAAATATTCAAATATCAGGAAGCTTACATCTACTTACATTAATTCAGATATTTGAAATGTATAAACAGTTAGGTTTACGGAGAATAAAATAAAATTTTATTTCCTTACTTTATTGTGGCATTGATAGCTCTTTGAAAGCCAAGTTGACGACAAACAACCTTTGCATCTCTCTTGTCCCAATGGTCATCGCAAACCGATCTCCATTCTCCTTTGTAATAGACACGGACGTTCCCTTCAAGCCTCGAATTGCCTCCCACCAATCGAACTTTGAGATCTTTGCATGAACATATAAATACAAGGTGTAAAAATATCACTGCGAATAATATCTTCATGGCTGAAAGCAAAATTCAAATTTACAACGAAACTTGTTGTTTACAGCGAAAAGTAATTCTTGAATAAAAATCACGAGAATCTCCTATCACTAAATTGAATCTTGTCAGCAGAATAACCACTTTCTTTTTTCCAGTCTGTCTACGGCGAGAGGTTAATAAAATCAAGGACAGGCCAGTCTAAGATTACAGCGACATTACTGTGTTTGATTTAGGTTATAGCAGATATTTTATGGTTACCTTGGGAAGGGGATGACCCTCTAACAACATTTTAGCTGTGTTGATAGATGCCGGAAGTTATGCAAAAGATGAATTTCCGACCAAGCTGGGACCTCTGGACGCTCCCAAAAATTAAATCATCCGCTGGAGATAAAAATTTATTCGTGATTGCTCTCACGAAGTTTTTGTTACCAGATCGGCGAGCTTTTTCTGCTGTGATGGAAACAGAAACCATGGCCAAATAAATAACTTGTTGACGTGATTTGTGTGGACACGGACAGTGTTCGCAATACCTTACCGTAGCTTGTCTGCATTCATTAGCATCTTCCTCTCCTGGTTAGCTGTCTGATATGGTCTGGCGTTGGTCACTGTCGTTTGTTATGGCCTAATTTTGGCCTAAGCTTCAAATGGTTACCTAATGTGGTTTTGAGGGCCAGTTTCCTACGTCAGTACTGACCCTGGTACCGGGCGGGCAGGTCCAATTCGAAATTAAGGCAACCATTAGAGGCAATAATAAACAACATGTCTCGAAAGAGATGAAAAGAGAAATCATGTGTAGAACTCGGTTTAAAAGGATAGCCAATAAAACGCATGAGGAGGAAGATATTTGTAGGTATAAGAGGAAAAGGAATAAAAAAATTTTAAACTAAAAGGACATATGTCATGAAGCTGATTGGTTCATGCAAGACAAGTCTCTCTATTGTTTATTACAAAGCACAGGATCGAGGTTGAATTTTCATTCCAATAAAAATTCACAGAACATAAATAAAAAGTCACGAAACAATGGAATTCCACTCCAAACTTGTTTGTTGTGTTAACCAATTGCTAATGTGACATATGTGTTTTAAAGGACAAATCCGGGGTTGGTATGATTAATGATAAAATACGAGATAATACTGCTATGAATGATGTATGATACTTTACTCCACTATTTTTCGCCTACTCCTTGTGAAATCACGTATTCAAATGAGCAATTTGAGCGAAAAGACGTCATATCGCGCAAACAAGAACGAGGCTGTATGATTGTTTTTTTGCCTCTTAACCGTTGCTAGCCTCTTTATCGTGTACTCATGCATTGAAAATGAGAACACGATGCAGAGGCTTGCTTCGATAAAGAGGCGAATAAAAAAGTCACACAGCCTCGTTTTCGTTTGCGCGATATGACGTCACTTCGCTCAAATTGCTCATTTGAATACGTGATTTCACAAGGAGTAGGCGAAAAATAGTGGAATGAAGTATCATACATTATTATTCATAGCAGTATTATCTTGTATTTTATCAACAATCATACCAACCCCGGACTTGTCCTTTAACAAAGTTGCAAAGAAGAGATATTTTCGAAGTTTAGATCCCGCAACTATTGGTAATGGTAAATGTTTCAGGAAAAAACTTAAGCCGTTATTTTCCAGATCATCAAAGACATCAAATATTCAAGAGAAGATCATTCTCGTTGAAAACGGTTCAAGAATCGTCTGTGACAAAAAAAAATACCAGAATGGGTACTTTGTTAAGAGCACTGCTACACTACCTATTGAGGCTCATGTGACCCCACCATCATATGTCCCTTTGCAGGACCCTGTTTTGAATGCCATCAAGAAATACAAAAACCATCCTGGTGTACTGTTGATTAGAAATAATGTTGTAAATAACGAGAAGTTTGAGTTTCATCCTGTTAGCCCTAATGATGTCTGAAATGAAATTAGGCAGCCAGACAATTCGAAGAAAATGAGTGGATGTATTTCAGCTGACATTCTCAAATTAATATCCGGATTATGTCACATCGAGATAACTAATATTTAATGCTATTCACCAGTAAGTTTCCCAACCCTCTTATCCCAGGGGGGGGGTACTCTGGTCTATTCAGGATAGGGAAGCTCAGGTTACTTTTTTGGGTCTAAAATTTAGGCAAGGATTATTTTTTGGGTCAATGATTTGTACAGTTATTTTTTTGGGTTTAAGAAATTCTGGCTTACTTTTTTGGGTCTCAGATATGAAAAAGGGTAAAAAAATTGACAAAAACATAATTTACAAACAAAATTAGAGTCAAGTAACAGTACCAAAATCAGAAAAACATAAATATCCCAACACATTATGAGAAATCTAATCAGTAAGGGCACTTTTATGCAGATTTAAGATACTGACTTCATAACTTTTGAATATGTAAGATCGGAAAAATTATTTGTTTGGGTCTATTTTCATGCTAGAAATTATTTTTTTTTGGGGTTGATGCGTTGTACCCCTGCCTGAGCACCCCTATCCCAAATATACCTGAGTACCCCCCCCCTGGGCCCTCTTAAGGCCGTCGATGTATCATCGTTATGCAAAAGTTCCAAATCCACCTGTAAAGTCAATTATAGACCAGTTAGTGTAGCGAGAGCGATGTCTAAAGTCTTTGAGCGTTTGATAGCTAAACAGATCAATTCTTTTGTGACTACAAAGTGATATCAAATCTATTATGTGCTTATAGAAAAGGACATATGCACAACATGCCCTGATTCGTCTCATTGAAACTATTCACAAGACATTAGATAAGAAAGGTGTTGCTGGTATGATTTTAATTCAATTGCATGCCACAAACGATTTACTTATTGCTAAATTAAATGCGTATGGTTTGGGTCTGCAGGGTCTCAGATTGATAGCAAATTGCCTCTCAGATAGAAAGCAGAGAGTAAAGGTTGGCTCAACAAATAGTGACTGGTTACAAACAAAACTGGTGTCCCCCAAGGCTCTGTGCTGGGGCCCCTACTATTCAATATTTTCCTCAACGATTTCATCTACATCGTCGAACATTCGGAGGTGTGCAATTTTCCTGATGATAATACCATTTTTTCTTGTGATGACACTTTTGAAAATGTGGCTTCAAACCTAGAAGAAGGTATGTCTCAAGCGATCTCTTGGTTCAAAACTAATCAAATGGTAGCCAATCCATCAAAATTTCAAGTTATGCTACTCGGTTTGAAGACAAATGATAATATTGTTCTCGATATTGGAAATGTATACATTGATATTGTCAGTAGTGTTAAGTTATTGGGGATTACCATAGACTCGAGACTAAAATTCGACCAACATGTGGCAAAATTATGTCAAAAAGCAAACAACATGATCAGTGCCTTCTCTATTTAAATACAAATATTTAAATGAGAAACAATTCTCTTTTAATGTACAACTCGTTCATAATGTCTCAGTTTAATTATTGTCCGTTAATATGGATGTTTTGCGGAAAGGTTGCTAATAATGATCTCAATCGCACCCATAAGAGAGCGCTTCGAATTCTCTTCAAAGATTTTACACCCTCTTTTCATGAGTTGTTACAGAGAGGAATGGAGTGCACTATTCATCAAAAGAACTTGCAAAAGTTAATGCTCGAGGTTTATATCAGTTTAACACAACAAAATCCTTCTTTTTGGTGGGATATGTTCCACGAATAAAAGGAAATTAATTACAATTTAAGATCAAAGAATCTGTTGATGTTGCCTCAAACTAAAACAACTACTTATGGCAACGATAGTTTATCTTTTCGTGGTAGCATATTATGGAATTCCCTGCCTCATGATACAATAATTGCGCCTCCGTCTGTTTCTTCAAGTCATGCATAAAAATGGAATGTAGAGAATTGCTGTTGCAAAATATGTAAATAGGGTATTTAGGGTATTTTACGTTACTTATCATGAACTGTAATTTCGCTTGTTTTTGTAAATAAAATAGTTGGTCTTTATAAGCTCTTGTATTAGAGCTATTTTTACAACCAACTTTAAAGAATTTTATAATAATAATTTAATTGGCTATTCGATAACAAAGGACTCATTAATTATTTGAAAGACTTATTGCATGGCGGAAAATCGGTCAACTTTGGGTTGCTGTCACATACCGGGTGTCCCAAAAAAAACGCAACGGATTTGATCGGGACTAGCGACAAGAATTTAGGTCCAATCAATCCATAGTAATTTTTTATATAATCCTCGATAGCTAACTTGAAGATAGATACCTTGATTGGTGATATTGGTGCATTGAAAGCTGGAATATTAATTTTGAAAGTCCAAATTTGCCTGAACCTCCAAACCAGAGCTTGTGGCTTTTAGCCTAAACTGCAAACGCGCTATTTTGGGGAATCTCCTGAATTACTGTGAAATAAGAGAATAAGCATCATTCCGAGGAAAATTTTTGAATAGAAATTCAATCAAATTCATCAATTTTGTCCTGAAAAGACATCTTTTGTTATGCTTCGAAAGTTTCGAAAAGTTAGCATTGCATCCGTCTCATAAAAGAAAGAAATCCGCAAAGTAGTTTGTTTTGGTGTGAAAAAATTAATCAATTCCTGCAATCTTCATGACTTTAATGAAATACATTTTGTATAATCTTTTCTCGAATTATTACGAAACAAGAAATCAAATATACCTAAGGGAAAATTATCCATGGATAAATCCTTGAATGTGCTCATTCGTGCTTGGCTCTTTTGCAGGTGCACTATGATTGAATAAATATATTCCTTTGTGAATCTTCCCTTCGGCAGTGTTATGTTTGTCAATTTCTAGCTTTCAAATTTCAATTTAAACAAGTGCCTAAACATGTGTGCCTTAGCATGCTCACACTACTACACTTTGTATATGACCGAGGGAGATTCCTCAAGCACGTTTTGAGTTAGGCCAAAACCCGAAACCTCTGGTTTGGAGACGGAAGCAAATTTGGACTTTCAAGATTGATATTCCAACTCTCCATGCAGCAATATCAACAAACAAGGTATCTATCTTCAAGTTAGCTATCGAGGATTATATCAAAAATTATTTTGGATTGATTGGACCTAAATTCTTGTCGCTAGACCCGATCAAATCCGTTGCGTTTTTTTTGGGACACCCGGTATATGGCATGGCATATGTGGCAGACTTCTGTTATGGAATATTCGGTTCCTTATTTTGTAAGTGATTTTTTGGCTCGATTTCGACTTTCGAGCTCGATTTCTTCACTTTTCTCTCTCTCATTTGGCAATATGATTGGATCCGTTGCAATATGGTCGCATCCGAACGCTACAAATGCAGAACTGTGTAATTGATGACGGGGGTTCCTGTTTTCCGAATGACACATCGAACGGTCTTAAAACATGGAAATTGCAGCACTAAAAGACTCACCAGGTAAAGTGAACTTTCTTCTTCAGATGAATAACAGGTTTCGTTGATTAGGTGTCTGCTTACCGTGGCTTCTATCGCATTTCCTTTCTGAAGAGTGACCGTTGCGTTGAACAGAGCCGAGGCAGTCGTTCGATCCAGATTCGATCAATCGAATGCAGAAGATAGGGTAAGCTTTTTCATTGTTTGAGTCCCTTTGAGTTTCAGTGATTTTTTAAATAGGAGTACTTTTTCGGACACCCGGTGAATAAAACCTGATAGTAAAGTGAATAAAATAAAATGAAATGATAAGTTAAACAAAATTGAAGGGGGGGGGGGAGGGAGAAAGGAAGGAAGAAGCACTAGTAGTGATACTACGAGAGATACGAAAATCGTGTATTTAGCCTTATAGAGTAATTTGGAAACGCAACACTTCGAAAAAACGCTTCACCTTTAAACTTGAAACTCTCATCCCTACAGGACTTAATAAACAACTCTAGTGTTATCTCTCGTAGTGCAGTGCTCCTTCTCTCCCTTTTCATTCCCCCATCTCTTCCATTTTTCTTCTTCATTTTTTTCTTTTTTGCTTACCTTATCATTTCATATTATTTCGTTCGCTTTACTATCACGGTGTGTATTCCACGTCACATTCTATGCCTAATTCTGTTGGCGTTCTCTAAATCATTTATCTATCTTTCGAAATTACCCTTTGAATCTGTCGCTCTTTGCTCACTTCTCTACTTAGCATTTTACCTGATGAAGAGTTATGCTCGAAACGTTGTTAATATCTTAGTCTTCGTACAAAGTCGAATTATTAAATGAATTTATGTTTTTGTTCTACAAAAGAAAACTACTTTACACATTCTTATCGAAACGAGCGAGTGGCATTAGACCTTCTATCACTATAGCGCACTTTAATTACACGAAGGAATAGAAGCTTGACAAGCACCCCTCGAAGTAAGCTTTGTCTCAAAAAGAGAGACTAGCTGTTTCTCTTCATGCCTAAAATTGCTTCTTTAAGGTTGATGATTGCCTTTGAAATACCACATATTCCGGCCAATCCACAGTTCCACAAGACAGAGAAAGCATCAAAGGAAGAAGTAGAAAGCATGCAGAAAATCAAAGGTAGCAGGTGGGTGGGTAACGAAACGTCTAAGTGCCTTTTTTCTTGCATTTTACCTGAACGGAGTGCCTCTAACGCCTCTGCTCAACTCTTATGCATAAGTACCGGATTACCCCCAAGTGAAAATGCTCAGGCAAGGACACGGGCAAATGTTCAGTTAATTAGCATTCATTGCGCAAAATTTATAAAAAATATCGCTCGATCCAGCCTCTCTCGTAGACTAGCTACAAGGTCTATGTCCGATTAAACCTTTGACTTGTGAAAGTTTAACAGACTGGGTCGTCTATTCTAAATCTTCAATTTGGTAAAAATAGGTCCAGATCTTGAGGTAGTCAATCAAATCAGTCAATAATTTAGCCAAAGTTTGTGTCCAATTGAAATTTAGTTTAAGAATTATCTTACTACCCTTCCAATGGACGAAGTAACACTGTACACGATTAACAAAATAATGTTTCAAGTTTAAGCTACGAAAAAATTGATAAAATGTGAATTAAAACAGTTCAGGAAATAATAAATAGAAGACATTTCGATATTGTCTATCAAATTCCTAGCAGCTACTTGTAAAACTGCGCATATCAAATCCAAAATTGTAAATCAAATCCAAAATTGTAAGGTTGTATTAGTACACAGAAGGGGAACAACAGAGATCCAACGAGAATTGCCCTTGATTTTGTCAACCTTCATACATTTTCAGAAATGTTTTTCAAACAAAATTGCTCTAACCTAGCCATTCAGTTTTAAATAACAGTGAAGCGTGTGGCGATGTATGATAAATAGCAAAAATAACAGATTACTCATCAAAAATAATACTTCTATCGCCATAGAAAAACGAAACTAAACGTATCGGGCCGTGCCCCTCGTCAGTAGTAATTTTTGATGAGTAATCTGTTATTTTTGCTATTCAGTTTTAAACAATGTATCAATGATCAGTGCCATTCAGACATCAAGAAAATTAGCGGGTAACTCAAACAAAACAAAGTTAACGAAATTTGAATAGTTTCCGAATCCTGCTTATGATATGCATAAAAATTCAATCTTTCGCATTCGGGACACGGCTAGAATGATTCAAGGGATGCTGCATAGCCTAGATTTGCGAATCAATTTGGTGAATTTATGCGTTTACTCTCCCAGATTTAAACGTAAACTCACAAAAAAGTTCTGAACAATATCACAAAATTCAGTTTCTAATCAATCTCAGTCCTTAAATTCATGTGTAATTGGCCCAATTAAGTCTAAATTATGAAAATATATATATGTTTTGTTTCATTTCTTTATGAAAAGTCAAGTTTCATGACCTTTTAGCAAGCTTTCATTCATATGCCGTCATATGACATCACAATGAACATCATGTTCTAGCAACAACAACAGCATCGCTAATTGATTTACTATTTCAAATTTTCATTTTTTTATAATGAACTACCTTTGTGCCAAATTTGGTGGCCACACCTGGCCATATCTGGACATTTTTTGTTTCTTAAAGGGGCTGGGTCACGTAAAGTAAACAAACTTCTTTCGAAACGGCGATTTTGCAGTTTTTTTGACAGGCCATATCACACAGATTTTCCACTATTTTTCTCAAAATGAAAGTGCTATTTTGAAGATGAACTCTTGAACTTCAGAGAGAAACAAACGAAGCAACCTTATGCCGTAAGATTGCAAAGATATTGATGGATTCTTAGAAGTAACTTTATCGTGGATTCACCCCATCCACCAAAATATGTGCAGAACACAATGGGCGCGTGCCGGCGCGTGCGGGCAACAATATATATTATAAAGATAACAGATTTGTTTACGGTTACGTGACCCAGCCCCTTTAAGTCAGTAGCTCAATTTTACCATTTTAAGTCAGTAGCTCAATTTTTACCATTTTTCCATTGTTTTGGTTGCTTAGCAACGACCCACGTGACACCAATTAATACTCTATTGTTGGTTTTATAAAGCTAATTGTCCAAAGAACAATTGGCTTAAGTTTCGTTGTTACATCTCTTGTAGTTTTGGAGAAATTGAGGGGGTCCCCCCCCCGGTCGAAAATATTAAAATTTCAACCCGGTCCAAATAGGGCAACTTCGTCCCCAGGGCCTTTTGTCATATTGGGATGGAGACGATTCGTCATTTGCGACAATTTAGCAAGGATTTTAAGAATTTTCTTTGTGACCAGTCTCCAAAAAAGGGCATCTGGAGGCCACGTGGTACAAAAATGGACCATGAAATTTTTGAAATTTATGTCCAATGAAATCTTGGTAAAAGTCAAGAAGTTGCAGCGACATATCAACAACAGCGGTGGAGATATTTGAGAAAGTTTGGTAGGAGGGAGGGGGAGGGCCGGTCCAAATAGGGTTAAAGCTATGTTCTTCCGAGCTAATAGCGATTCTCACTCGAGTGATACATGAAGAAATGATCAATTCATATTTCCAACGAAGTGATTGATTGAATGTGATTTGAAAAGGGAAACATCAATATCTAGGACAGAGGCCAGAAAAAGGTCAAATGGTAAAAATAACCAAAGTTTTCGAATTTCCCTCTATAAACCGAAAGTGTTTTTTAATAACGTAAAGCTTTCCTAGTTTTCCTGTAAAACTTACCAAAGCCTTATCAAATATGGCATCAACATGCAAAACCTTCTTCCGGCACAATCGTGGAGCCGTGACTTTTCTTAACCCTGATCTAGCAAACGAGATTCTAAGGGATCTTTCTTGATAACAAATATGACTAAACAGATTCCGCACCATTTTTTTCAAACAGATGAAAGCATGCAGTCAAGTGAATTTTGCCCAAATCTTTGTGCAAGAAATTTTCACTTGGAAATATGTGCTGCCAAGCTATATGTAGCATTTTCTCGTCCTCTGTGCTAATCTACCATTATCATAAATGTAAAAATCTGTACACCACTTTAATAGCATAAACGTGTACATTTTTACAGGGTATCCCACAAACAAACACGTGCGCTGTTTGAGAAGCTAGCAGCCATAAATCCAATTTTTCCGTTCTTAAGATTTTTACTAGAAGAGACTTCAACTTAAAGTTTGACAGCGAATCTGAATAAATCTGATAAGTAGCTGCTGATTTATGGAGCAAGAAAGTAAAAATCATTGGCCCCCTCAAAACTAGAGGATTCATTATTCTCTATTATGCTAAAATCAAAGAAATCGATTGAAAAAACAAACCTAGCCCGGCTTTCTGATGTTCACAAGTGAAACAGATAGTCATGAATTGGATTTTGTGATAACCAAAAATATTAAACATAGCTAGGGTTGCTAGAAATGGTGATGTGGAACACAAATCCAGAAGGCTATGACATGCGTCTTGGCCCCCTCAAAACTAGAGGATTCATTATTCTCTATTATGCTAAAATCAAAGAAATCGATTGAAAAAAACAAACCTAGCCCGGCTTTCTGATGTTCACAAGTGAAACAGATAGTCATGAATTGGATTTTGTGATAACATGAAGGCTATGACATGCGTCCATGAGTTATTTTTTGAATCTCAAAAGTGATCAAGTCGTTTTAAACCAAGAATATTGCGTTCAGCAGGCTGTCTGGTCAATATCCTTGAGATATGTGGTCATTAATTACTCCCAAATGTGTTTCCTGACATAACTGCAACGTTTAAGTCCATTTGACGCTAAAATTCAAGTTATAAGGTTAAGTACAGAAATAACATCCTCTGGTTTTGAAACAACCACTGATTTTGACTTTCTTTCTCAATAAATCAGCAACCACAGATTTGCTCAAACTTGGTACCAAACTCTAAGTTGAATCTCGTCTATTCAAAATTTGAAAATGGGTCAAGTTGGATTTATGGCTCCCCCACAGTAATCATTTAAACAGCGTATATGTTTTTTGGGACACCCTGTAGATCTATTTTCTATAACCAACGTCTACAATTATATTCAGATCAGATTTCTTTCCACCTTGCTTAACTGTATCAGTCAAAGACTTATGTCCAACCTGTTTACAGTTATGGAACCACTGTGAAAGGTTTAAGGGAATGGGGCTATACCAATTATATCCGGCGAAAAATTTTCTATTTCATCGTAATATAGCGAGTGAGAAAACAAAAGTGGCACCTGCTAGGAGAGGTAAAATTAATCTGAAACACCAATCTTGCAATGCTTGCTTCAATCTATCGAAGATTTCTAAGTGAGGAAGCGTTGGAAACCAACAACATATTAATACAGATACACAGATAAAAGCAAAATGTTTTCAGATCAGTGTGCTCTCTAAATTTCTATAATTTCCCAAGAGGTGCGTGCAAGTTTTTACTCTCCGGCAAGATGATACGTTTCTGGAAAAATTTCAATGTATCACACATCTTTTACCTATTCAAGGGATTGTGGGTGCAAAAGCCCTGTTTTCAGAGAAAACCCATTGTATCATTCTTAAGTTCTAGGTGCTGTTACTTGTGATCTCCTTTCAAAAAATCTTGAAAATGACAAGAATTCATGATCAAATTCTTACCTTTTTTTAAACTTTATTGTGGAAACAATCATTTATCTGCCATAAAAATGGTAAAGTCATATATTTTACAGGGCACTTCTTGCTGTCAATGTTTGAAGCAGAGAATCCACACGTTTTTCAATAATTTTTGTTCTAAGCACTTAGTGAATCACTTCAAAGAAGAACAGTGCACAACTTTAAAACTATATGACCGACCTTTTTACAATAAATTTTCACATCAAAGCGAGCCTTCCCACCATAAACTCACTGATGATTGAGTACAATTGGAACAAAACTTATTATCTTACATTATGGCAAATGGTGATCCTTCCTTGCCACTAAATGATACAAAATAACGTCCTAAAAAGATTGGCACTTCAGTTCTTACTGATTGGCACTTCTCACATTACGTTTAGAATCAGGAATCTGTCAGATCCTACCAGAAGCGACATCTTTGAAAAAGAGGTTTTGTAGCCCCAAAGATGTTTAATCTCATCCCTTTTGCAACATCGTGAAAAGCGATCTGTGGGATCTATGCTAAATTTATTGATACTGTTCAAGTATCCTCAGGAGGCAAAACAACTTGAATAACGTATCCACGAGGAACCCTTGTCTCCTCTATAGTCATTTTATCATAAAGCATTTTCCCTCCAAAAAACCATCTTTGTTTTACATTGGGAATATCTAATTCTTTTGCGAGTCTCTTTTTCACAGCCCCAACAGTTTCACCTGTACGCACATTGAATTTATGGTCCTTACAAGTTGTTGACGGCCGGCATCTAACCATGTACTCTTCTCCCAAATTGTTTTCATCCCCAACGCTTTCTTTCGATGCTGTTGAGTTAGTTGAATTTTCGTCATGTGCAATCAAATTCATGGGGGATGAAATACAGTATACTGGAATCACGTAATGGTTTCCAAGCTCATCGTACGAATCTGTCAAGGAACCTGAAAAATTGAAGGATAATACACTAAGGATCATTCTGAATTTTACTCAGATTTCTGTCCTTTCAGTGTTTTAATACTCAATCAATCATGATTAATGATACGTTGCTGCCCACGGGGACACTATGATTCGATGGTCGTAATCAGCTTTTCACGATTAAAGAGAGCTGACACCAATCTTCAATAGTGCTTCATTGATGCGATAGCTTGCGTGTCCTTTCTCAAGGTATGTGTATGAACGTACTGGCTACTATCCTTATCATTTACTTTGACTTACTACATTAAATGTTTCGAAATAACTGCAGAACAATTGAATCAAAAAGGAGTTGAAAATATTGACCCTGGATTCAAACGATGATAAAAGGAAAACCTTTGATTCGGTTGCATAAGATTAAAAGTTGTACAGGGTGTTCTAAAAAACATATGCTCATATGCGCCGTTTGAACGGCTACTGTTAACGAGCCATGAGTCAAATTTTCCTTTCTTTCAGATCGGTAAACAGATGAAACTTCAACTTAGAGTTTGGTACCATGTTTGAGTAAATCTGACAAGTAGTTGCTGATTTATGGAGCAAGAAAGTCAGAATTACAGGTTGCCTCACAACCAGAGGAATTCATTTCAGTACATAACCTTATAATTCGAATTTTAGTACCAAATGGACATTAACTATACCTTTTTATGAGGAAACGCATTTGGGAGTAATAAATGACCAAAAGGTTCAAGAATATTTACAAGGAAGCCTTTGGAAAGCAATATTGTTGGTTTAAATGGATTTCATGCCTTTGGAGAAGCAAAATAACTGATGGACGCATATCATGGCCTGCAGCACTTTTGCTGTGTATAACAATTTCTAGTAACCCTCTTAGTTTTCACAAAATCTATATATGACTACCTAATTCACCATGAAAAGCTAAAAACCGGGCCTCGAGCAGGGCTAGGTTGGTTTTTTCACTCAATTTCTTTGATTTCAACATTGATGGAGAATATTAAATCTCCTGGTTTCGAGGCCAACAAATAATTTTCAATTTCTTGCTTCCTAAATCAGCAACTAGCTATCAGATTTCCGCAAACAAGGTCTCCAATACCAAGTTAAAATCTTTTTTGCTGAACATTTTAAAAGTAGGAAAATCTGATTCATGGCTGCTCCGCAGCAACCATTCAAACGACGCAAGTATTTTTGGGACATCCTGTATGCTGAGCTGACAGAATAGATAAAAAACAATCCACCTTTTCAAGGAAAGAGGCCCGAAAGCGGAGGTATTTTGTTGTTTGAGATTTTGCAGTTTTGAGACTAAAATCTTATTGTGAGTACAAAGTTTAGTCTTGAGACAAATTTTCACATTCATATCTGCCTTTATTTAGAAATTATGATGATATAAATAATTTCAATTCATAAGGGCTTTGACCGTGGAAATCGGAGTTTGGACAAAAATTTGTCCAAACTTTGATTTCACGGTCAAAGCCCTTATGATTTTATATTCTTAAAATTGTCATAATTTTGAAATGAAGACATATATGAATGTGAAAACTTGCTACTTTGCTGAACTTTGTACGCAGAACAAGATTTTAGCCCCGAAAATGCAATATCTCAAATAACAAAAAACTTCCGCTTTCGCACCTCTTACCTTGAAAAGGTGGATTACCCTGGTTGACGGTTTGCCCAGTTCCAGCATTCGCAAAAGATATTCTCATCAAAAAGAAAAACTGCCAAAAACTGTTAATCAAATAATACTTGCTGAAACAAGGGGGAATTTCGTTTTCGACCAATTAGCGCATTTGTTGACATTTGGGGCCTCGTCCAATCAGAATGCACCATGACGTCACGTCAATGGCGGAAGCTGTGGGAAGCTGCGAGGAAAACATCTCCCCCAATATCGCTCGAGCTGACAACGGTTATCCAACTTTTGACCGATTTTATTGGTTTACATCAAAGTTTGGTAAATTTTGGAACTTTCTGCCACTGCAATTTTCGATAGATCGTTTTCTTCAAGAGAAATCGTTTTTTAAATAACACTAAAATTCGAGGCTTTGATGAGAATACCATCCCCTTAGGCCCTTTTTCAAACCTGCGATCTTTCGCCTTCTCTTCCAAGAAAAGTCGAAGATTTCCTTAACTTTTCGTAGCCACGTCCCACAAATGAAAATTTTTCACAAAAATAATAGTCACCCGAGTCCCCTGGGATGGCGCGATTCTTTGTTTTGGCCAAAGTAAATCTCATTCATCAGTTTCCTCGGCAGCGTTCTTTTGATTCTCTTACTTGATTGGCTCTTTTGAGAGATTTGGCGGGAAAAAAGCTCGGTGACTGGAAGAAGGAAATGTCAGGTGCTAAGTTTAGGGCCTGTTTATATGAGGCGAGCCAGCCCGCCTGACCGGGCTGGCTCGCCTAGGCGGGATGATTTTAGTTTGTGTTTATATGAGTGAAAACTATCCCGGCCAGACGGGCTGGCCTCGTAATACTGCATGTTATGACGTATCAAGGGACTTTGAAAGACAATGGCCAGACAAACTCTTTCAAATTAAACAATGCAATCTCGCCTACGCAAATCAGTTACGCAAATCAATCAATCAATTATACCGGGCCAGCCCGCCTGACGCTGTTTATATGAGCTCGCTTCACCGGGATCCCGCCTACCCAACTCACAGATCTCGGCTGACCGGGCTGGCCCGCTGCTCATATAAATACAACTTTATTTAACAAAGGATGTCTTTGTTCACTCAGATCTCACCTAGGCGAGCCAGCCCGGTTAGGCGGGCTGGCCCGCCTCATATAAACAGGCCCTTATTCAGTAAACAAATATGCCGAAGTTTAAGAAAACTTGTGGAAATCCCTTCCGCACAGAGTGGGTCAAACAATACAGAACATTCTATGCTTGTGAAATTGAAAGCTGAGGGATTGATTGTTGGTTTGTTTCCTTGTTTTAATTCGATCTTTGATTGAGGAGGGAGGAAGGAAAAAGTGGAGATAAGTTGTACAGAGAAGTAGAGAATGTTTGCACATCATGCCCGAAGAAAGTTTCAAACCCGACTGGCTCGATATATACGTGCATCGCATAGATTGAGAATAATAAAACAGGTAGATATAATCTAAGAAACCTTCTTATGGAATGGAGTTCATGTATTTATCTTTTAATAAGAAACTGCCTATAAGAAACTCAGCTATCGGATCACGAAAAGATAAAGGAACTCCAGTACTGGGAAAATATAACTTGAGAAACCATTCATTTTAATAAAGGAAATCCTCGTCACATTTTAGTTCATTCTCACTTGTTTCCTGTTCTACTCGCGAAGTACTTCGGTAATATGTAAACATTGGAAAAGCTTTAAGAAACGTTCTGAAAAATTCACGAAGGCACAGGTAGTGAACGTGAAGATTGTTATGGAACAATTCTGAGAACTAAAAATGTGATAATTTCTAGAAATTCAGTATTGGCCAAAATACTTAGTTTCTTATGAAAAATACGTGTAAAGAGATTTCAATGCAGGCTGTTTTCTCAATTTCTTATAGCAAGGAGATTTCAACTCTTTGCTTTTGCATTTATCTTGGCCAAATTTTGGTTAGGGGTCTGCTGCAAGCATATTCAAAATGGTTACGTTGGCTAGACTAATTTTTACGAAA
Organism: Aurelia coerulea; assembly: GCA_039566865.1. Taxonomy (NCBI): domain Eukaryota; kingdom Metazoa; phylum Cnidaria; class Scyphozoa; order Semaeostomeae; family Ulmaridae; genus Aurelia; species Aurelia coerulea. Next base: position 9,303,303 of record CM076952.1, on the reverse strand, counting down.
ATGGTACCCTTGGCTAGACCAATTTGACCATTCTCTGGACCAATTTTTACGAAAATGGTACCCTTGGCTAGACCAATTTTGACTATTTCCTGGACCAATCTTGTCAAATTTGTACCAAATATGATATCATGACCGTTTGCTAGACCAATATTGTCAAAGATGATACCGTTGGCTAGACTAGAAGTCCGAAAAAGTATACCCTTGCTCGCGGCACATCCCCAGGTACCTTTACTATGGAAGAACCCCCCCCCCCCAGTGGCTCTCATAGGGGATCCTTGCTCCCCATTAAAAAGCAGCAAAATGTTGCCCAAATATTCTGTCTTCCTTGCTCCCAGGATCACTGATCTTTCAAGGCCGTGTGATCCCTCGCTCATGATCCTTGTTAGAACTGGCTGAAATTCACGTTTCTAGCAAGGGAGGAGGGGGGGGGGGGGACGTCGTAAAAATCATCTTACGAATCGATCTTGTTTGCAAATTTTTCCAATTGCTGTAGAGAATTGGAGAATATGGGCTCTGGGGGGGGGCATGTATTTTTCTTTACAAGAAGCTAAGGTTTTGGACCATTTTAGTTTTAATGCCGGAAGTATAGAGTTGATTTAGATTTGTCAAGAGGGCTCCCAAATTACTTAGTAAGATATAAAAACAAGTAAATAACATAATTCGCACTCAAAATAAAATAATGTACAAACAGTTGCTATAACTGTACACTGTCAAAAAAGTTTTTGAGTGCGATGGGAAAATTAAAACTGCAAATTACAAAAGTTTCTTAGCATTTTAAATTCAGGTAGGGTTCTTTCTTAATTTTTGAACAATGGACCCAACCGTTTCTTATAAGCACTTTCTTATAAAAGAAATGCGTGTAATTGCCTCCTCCAAATTCTTCACAATTTTTTTTTTCAGTTCAGTTCAGTTTTCATTTTAAAATTCCAATACATACAAAATTCACTAAACAAACAACATTAGATTAAAATTAAAACAAGTTACATTTGACAACAAAATATCATTAATATAAATAATTACAGAATACAACGCATACAATTACCAAATTATTAAATTACAGAAAATCAATGATAAATTTTAGAAAATGGATACATAGAATTTTGCATGGGGAGGAATTTCTTATAAGGAGCAGCCCTCTCAATAGATAAACTAATCGAGGAGAGAGCACCCCCTATCCTAAAAACCTAGTTTTCAATTTGCAAAATTTTTACTTTATTTGATCAATTGATGTAAAGAAAAGTTGATACTATATCAGGACTGGTAACTAATGGAGAAAAGATGGAGTTTCATTTCGCGACGGAAAATCATTACTGAAGGAGACTGTTTGATCTTGAACGGAATGTCATTCCAGGATTTAGCACCTGCATATCTGATAGATCTTATGCCATACTGCAGAGTATTCTTACGCATCATAAAAATATCACCTTTGCGAGCCTGCCTTGTATCATACTGATGAACAAAAGACAAAGTTTCAAAAAAATTGTGGAAGAAGGTAGGAGAAATCAAATTAACAGATTCATACACAAAGATAAGTAGCTTTAGAAGAAATAAATCATATATCTTAAGAATTTTTAATTCAGAGAAAATTTTTGCCCCTGTTGGGGCCCTGTTGTTTAGGTCCTGCTCGTTTGTTGCCAAAACCACTATCAGACATTCAAATTTTCTCATTTCATACCACTTCCATAGATTTCTATGCTTGCATGAAGAAAGAATGGTGATCGAGACCGTTCTGAAAACTGACTAAATGTAGACAAAAAGCGACGAATGGATCTCTCCCAAGACAGTGGTTGAGTGGTTGCTTGTTTCCATCTTTTAAACGCTTTCGAAGGCATGGCCATGTTGCCCCATTTCTTAGAACTGCTAAAATGTCTGCAGAACCTTCTTTTTGGGAACTACTTTCAAAGCAAGTGACCATGAACAGTTTTTGGATGTGGAATAGGCAAGAGCGTATAAATCGTACGAGATCCTAAAAGTGCAGGGGAATAAATGAGTTTCGCATTTCTTTTGACCCGCTGACCCCTTCAGCAAAATCTAAACTGTTGTCAATTTCCCAACTTTTCTCTCGATAAACTGAAAAAGAATTATCTAAGGATAAGAAATCGACTTGTTTGTGCAAACAAATGCTACTCTTTCAGACATTATCAGTTTTGCACCATGTCAGCTCAGAATTTGAATGTCGTAGACATTTCATCAACACTGTAGCGCAGTGAAGACTGTGCTGCTCAAACTTCGGGAAATCATCGATTGGGTTTATTCTTGTTAAATTCGTTTGTGTCGCATGCAACCTATGGACTTTTGGACTTATCCGGTTTTGGTTCATCATAGCAAATCAAGAACTGGTGAGTATCTTCTGATTTACATTTTTTATTTGTGGCAATGTTGGTAGGGGTTTCTTGTCGAGTTTTGGCTCTTTAGAATGTGATTGTAGTGCTTCAGAAGATGGTACCGTGCTCGGTATCATGGAAGATACTGCCCCTTTTAAATGTTATGCAGCACCGAAAATTTCATGGAGACAGGCTTAATGTGGTCTACGAATCAATATTTGTTGCCTTTGTGCAACAGACTGAAGTAGTCCTTCAAGGAATATCTTTCTGCTGAACCTAAAACATTTGTGGTTGCCTTGATTTTAGGGCGTTATTCAAACATAGATTTCTCTCGATCTGAGTTGAATATCAAAATCTGAGGCGATAGAATTTTCGGCAAGCTTATAGTCTAACAGAAAATGTAGAAACATTCCTGATTGTCAAAAATCCATTTGCACATCGCCAGTTTTTTGGGGAAGGTATTTTTGTATTCATCCCCACAGCTTCTGAATTTCCGCAAAATCGCAGTGCGTCACGTGATGTTAGAATACGTAGTGTGATTGGTTAACCTCACCGATGTAAACAAACACGCTGATTGGTTCAAAACAAAATCTGTCCTTGTTGTGCGATGTTTGAGTGGCTTCTGCGGAGCAGCCATAAATCCAATTTTTCTGTTTTTAAGATTCTTAACAGAAGAGACTTCAAATAATAGGTTGGCACCGAGTTTGATTAAATCTGATCACTAGTTGCTGATTTATGGACCAAGAAAGCCAAAATTATTGGCTGCCTCAAAACCAGAGGATTCATAATTCTCCATTGCGTTAAAATCAACGAAATTGATTGAAAAATACATACCTAGCCCTGTTTTCTGATGTTTATAAGTGAGACAGATAGTCATACATTGAATTTTGTGAAAACCAAGAATATTGGACATAGCTAGGGTTGCTAGGAATGGAAATGTGCATATCATTCAGGCCATATCATGCGTCCATCAGATATTTTGCTTCTCAAAAGTGATAAAGTTGTTTTAAACCAACTCTATTGCGTTCAGCATGCTGATTGGTCGATATTATTGAAGAATATGGTCATTAATTACTCCCAAATGCGTTTCCTGGCATAATGTACAGTTTCAGTTCATTTAATGTTAATATTCAAGTTATAAGGTTAAGTACAGTGATAAAATCCTCTGGTTTTGAAGCAACCAGTGATTGTGACTTTCTTTCTCAATAAATCAGCAACCACTCGTCAGATTCACACAAACTCGGTTCGAAACTCTAAGTTGAAATCTCTCCTATTCACAAATCTGAAAACAGGAAAGTTAGATTTATGGCTCCTCCATAGTAGCCATTCAAACGGCGCACATGTTTTTTGGGACACCCTGTATATTTGATCTATGATAAAAGCTTCACATTCAAATTATTATAAACACACAATTTATCTATCACAGATTGTTTTGTCATTCTTGATCGAATGAATGGAGCTCTTTTTGGACTCACCCAGCACAGTAGGTAATTTGCAGATTAATATTTTATAGCAGAGTTAGAAGATTTAATGCTCAAAATGTCATGTGACAAACCTGTAGGTAGAGTAATATTTGCACCATCAACGATCGCTTGTGCCAAAGAAACATCATCGGTTTCACAAGCTGCCTTCAATGCATCCCAGATCTCTCTTCTTCCTTCATATGCTGGTGATGTCTCCCAGAATTCTTCTCGTTTACTCTTTAATTGCTCCTTGGTCATGGCAACTTCTGACCTCCATCTTGGCTTTTCAGCACTCAATGGCTTGTTCTTTCCAACAGTAACTGCTTCACAAAAAGAAAGTGAATTAAAAGCCATAAATTTCGGATGAACACATTTTTAACGAGATAAAATTTATTTCTGCTTATTTCATATTACTAAAAATGTCATACATTTATAGACTGTGCTTTATTCTAGGGGCCCTTGGTGAGAAATTTCCATAAATTATTATTCTGGAGGTGGAGGATGATGAGAATGTTCATGGACTGATGGTGGTGCGGCAAGTGTAAAATGCAAGTTTGCAGGTTGGTAAAACGCAGGCTTGCAGGTTGGTAAAATGCAGGTTTCAGGCCAAAGGGCTGTGGCTAGAGGCAAAGGGCCTGCTATCAGTGACCAACCATTTCATTGGGTTTTCTAGAACAACACATGATACTGAACCCATGCAGATGCACTCTGCAATAAATAGGGCGGCTATAAATTATTCAAACTGAAAAACAATCATGCTTCAAGACAAGAAAATTATAATATAAAAGTAGAAACAAAATTAAAATTAGTGATACAAAGACCTTTGGATTTCTTAAAGGCAATAGTATCAGAAAGAAAGAGACTTGGAAAAGAATGAAACAGATCAACGATCTCTCGGTATTTGACAGAAATGGAGGAAGTAACCAATGTTTGCGATTATATCGTTGCTCATGAATTATTTTCTTGGTCATTGGCTGGACTAACAAAGCATGCCTATTTTTATTCATTCCATTTTCCGCATTAGGCAAGCATAATTTATTTTCATTCAGTTCTGAAGTTTTTAAAAACAAATGATTTGAGGAAAAATTGGAGGTCTATGAACATTGAACAGGAAAAAGAAACTCACAAACGGCACTGTCCCTTTGGCCTTACTTGTTACTGCTTGGGTCTAGATTGTGAAATACAATACAATATAATACAAGACAACACACTAGTTACAATAATTTTATATATTTACAAAAGCCAATCATTTACAGTTTAATACAGTTAATAAACGGTGAATAAATTAAAATACAAAGGAAAGCACGTAATCCGACTTATCAGATCAGATTTTTGAAAGCACCAAGAGAGGAAGCTGATTTACTAGCTTTATCCAGGCTGTTCCAAAGGGTGGTTCCTCTGTAGCAGAAAGATTTCTGACCTGTTTTTGTTTTAAGTAATGGTATTTTCAGATCCAGATCTGTCGATCGCAGATTTCGTTCATTACTGTCGGAGCATCTTGTGAACAACGAGGACAAATAGTCTGGAGCCAACGAATTTAAGGACTTATACATAAGCGAAGCTGATTCTTTGAAAATAAGCTGCTTGACTGTTGCCCATCCAAGACCGTTGATCAGAGGCATTGCGGATGTATCATATTTGCTATTCGTTACAATTCTGGCTGCCCTATTTTGTACCTTTTGCAGCCTGCCAATGTTAGTGTCACTGCAGCAGCCCCACACAGAGCAACAATAACTTAAATGTGGCTCAACAAGTCCTCTGTACATATCCTTAAGTATGGCAGGCTTCAGAAACCTTTTGGAGTACTAAATAAGGCCAAGGGGTAATTCCATATAGCTTCATCAGATGGATGTCAAGTCATGTTTGAGAAATCTTCTTGAATTTTTTCTATAGCAAGGTAATGAGGAGTTGATCCTAGATATTTAATTTCAGCTCGATATCTCGTTTGGTTGACGAACAATAATTTATTGAACTTTTGGCCCATTTGTCAGTAAGGTGTCACTTTTCATGAGGCAGTATGTTTGACACACAATAAAACCATAATAACATTTTTTTAGAAACGTTTCCACTTTTCAGGTGCTTTATATAGTTGTTAGGTTCACGAAAAAATCAAATTCCAGGGAACTATCAAAATCGCTTGGATGTATAATTGCTTCAAAATCACACAACTGTCATTTGTTGATGTATAAGAAATGATGTACCCACGTTTTTCGGTAATTATATCTTTTAATACGTAAGTGCTGGCAATTTACTAGCTAGTGCCATGAAACTGTGCCCAATGAAGAATGGAATAAAAATGAAACTACATTGTTTCATACATCAATGTGTCCTGTTAATGCCAATGCAGTATTGATTAGATTGCTCTAACCACACGTTTTGGGGAATTTTGTCGACTTTCAAAAATATTTTCAACATTTTTGTTCAAGCGAAAATTTCTGAAGTTGGTTCTTTATAATGTGTACATATGGAGGTATGCCTGAATGTTGAAAGAATCAATTTTATACTTTCACAAGATGTATATTTAGCCCTTTCAAATGGCTCTAAATCACAAATGGCGGATATATGCTATGTTCAGCTGCCTGAAACCATATGGTCCCAAATAGTCATCGCCTTAGGAAAAATTGTGCTGGTTTTCTACGTTGATTTTTCTTATTGTGATGCAATTCCAGAGGTCTAACGAGAATCGGAAGTCTGTCAATTTTGATTATGAAGTAGGCATTGTTAGCAAAAGTGAATTTTGTAGCTTTATGTGTGATAGACATGTTTCATTCCCCCGTTGATTAAACATTTTCACTGTAATTTCAAGAATGTAGATACCGTTGTTGCATCACATGTATTTCTAGATTTTGAGACAAATTTAGCACCAATAGTGATTACAAAAGATTACTGTCTGTGCTTGATCTAGCATTTCTAATGGGAGCGTACAAACGGTGGAATTTTGAATCCATTTGCATCAGATGCATCTGGTGATTTTGAGCCATATAAAATATCAGTTATGATTACCAATTGGTTGCCCTTGGTGCTTGATCTATCATTTCTAATGGGAGCGTACAAACAGTGGCATTTTGAATCCATTTGCATCAGATGCATCTCGAGATTTTGAGCCATATAAAATATCAGTTATGATTACCAATTGGTTGCCCCTTGTGTTTGATCTACTATATCTAATGCCAGGGTGCAAACCGCGGCATTTTAAATCCATTTGATGATGCATCTGATGCAAATAGATTAAAAATGCCACTGTTTGTACGCTCCCATTAGAAATGATAGATCAAGCACCAAGGGCAACCATTTGGTAACTATAACTAATACTTTCTATGGCTCAAATCTCAAGATGCATCTGATGCAAATGGATTCAAAATGCCACTGTTTGTACGCTCCCATTAGAAATGATAGATCAAGCACCAAGGGCAACCATTTGGTAACTACAACTAATACTTTATATGGCTCAAAATCTCGAGATGCATCTGATGCAAATGGATTCAAAATGCCACTGTTTGTACGCTCCCATTAGAAAGGATAGATCAAGCACCAAGGGCAACCAATTGGTAATCATAACTGATATTTTATATGGCTCAAAATAACCAGATGCATCTGATGCAAATGGATTCAAAATTCCACCGTTTGTACGCTCCCATTAGAAATGCTAGATCAAGCACAGACAGTAATCTTTTGTAATCACTATTGGTGCTCTAAATTTGTCTCAAAATCTAGAAATACATGTGATGCAACAACGGTATCTACATTCTTGAAATTACAGTGAAAATGTTTAATCAACGGGGGAATGAAACATGTCTATCTCACATAAAGCTACAAAATTCACTTTTGCTAACAATGCCTACTTCATAATCAAAATTGACAGACTTCCGATTCTCGTTAGACCTCTGGAATTGCATCATAATGAGAACTCAACGTAGAAAACCAACACAATTTTTCCTAAGGCGATGATTATTTGGGAACATATGATTTCAGGCAGCTGAACATAGCATATATCCGCCATTTTTGATTTAGAGCCATTTGAAAGGGCTAAATATACATCTTGTGAAAGTATAAAATTGATTCTTTCAACATTCAGGCATACCTCCATATGTGCACATTGTAAAGAACCAACTTCAGAAATTTTCGCTTGAACAAAAATCTTGAAAATATTTTTTGAAAGTCGACAAAATTCCCCAAAACATGTGTTTAGAGCAATCTAATCAATACTGCATTGGCCTTAACAGGACACATTGATGTATGAAACAATTTAGTTTCATTTTTATTCCATTCTTCATTGGGCACAGTTTCATGGCACTAGCTAGTAAATTGCCAGCATTTATGTATTAAAAGATATAATTACCGAAAAACGTGGGTACATCATTTCTTATACATCAACAAATGACAGTTGTGTGATTTTGAAGCAATGATACATCCAAGCGATTTTGATAGTTCCCTGGAATTTGATTTTTTCGTGAACCTAACAACTATATAAAGCACCTGAAAAGTGGAAACGTTTCTAAAAAAATGTTATTATGGTGTTATTGTGTGTCAAACATACTGCCTCATGAAAAGTGACACCTTACTGGCAAATGGGCCAAAAGTTCAATAAATTATTGCTCATCAACCAAACGAGATATCGAGCTGAAATTAAATATCTAGGATCAACTCCTCATTACCTTGCTATAGAATAAATTCAAGAAGATTTCTCAAACATGAATTGACATCCATCTGATGAAGCTATATGGAATTACCCCAAGAGCTGAATAGCTTTGGTCCTAGTTTTCCGTATATGTTTGTCCCAATTAAGACGATTATCTATTTGAACCCCAAGATATCTGATATCCTTTACAATCTCAATAGGTAGATTATCTATCTCAAAAGATGGCTGAACATCAGGATGGTTTTCGATCTTGCGAATATTTGGTGATGATCCAATCACAAGAGCCTGTGTTTTAACCACATTCAATGAAAGTTTGTTGCCTTGTAGCCACTCCTTTAGCTTGGTCAGTTCATCGTTTAGGTCGTTTTGCAGTTCAATAGGGTTCTTAGATATCTAATAGATCTGATCTTTCATATCAGGTCATGCATTTAAAATTCTCACTATTTCAATACTCAAAGTTTTGGAACAAGTTTCAAGGAGTTTCAGAAATTTGCATTGTTTACTATGTTTGCCCTGTTAAATATTACACAACAACGTCTTTTGAGATCATGCCACTGTTGTGAAGACACCACTCAATGCATTCCAGTAACATTACCTTATTTTCATTCAAACAAAACAATATGAGTCAATCTGCCAGAAAAATATCCTTGCTTTCCATCATTCATTCCAATATTATGACTTTAGAATGAGAATTTTGAATAACATCAGAGGTTTAAAATAGTAGGCACCTTGCCTCTAGTCACAGCCCTACGGCCTGAAGCCTGCATTTTACCAACCTGAAACCTGCGTTTTACACTTGCCGATGGTGGTGAGCCACAATTAGTTATCCAGACAACATTGCTGGATAATCAAAGAATAAAATCAACTCGAACTTCCTAATAGATCATTTGTTGTGCCCTAGATAAATAGGTAACACTCTCATTGACATTGGCAAAAAGAATATATCAACAGAACTGATGTGATGGTCACTTAGTCCTTAGTATTAGTCAAAGTCAAGGAAAATTTGCCAATGTCCATATTGTCATTGAAAGCCGTTCAGACTATTATTAATACTAAATAGTGGGATAACAATTTGGGAATATTGTGCTTGGTTTGGAAAGTATCTACACAATCTACAGGATAATAGGAGCAGTACAATCTTACCATTGCCAGTACCACTGCCTAAGTGATGTGACGATGTTACATTGGTGGTTGGGTCCCTGTTGCTACGACTGACGCATCCTCCCATTCTGTAAAAACAGCTGCAACTTTCAGGCCAATTGGATCTTCTTCATCGAGGCAATTATCTTTAAAATCACCAGAAAGTTAAGAAGCTCTTCTAAGTTGATTATTTGTATATTGTTTATTGGTTTTCTGATATTCCTTCCGCTTTTAAATCGAATGCTTTCGCCATTTGTTTCCAAAAGCTTTCCCTTCCATTTTCCACAATCCCTCACTTGTTTCCAGTTCCTTTTCAGTCTTTACAATAGGCTACAGGACACTGTCATTTTCCTCCGTCGTAAAGACACCCTCGCTATGAAGGAGCGACAACCTCTGAGGAGGAACGTGTACAGACAAGACTAGACTGATGATATTCGTCTAAGTTTTGCTCCATTGAATTGAATTATTTTTTACTGTTATAGTCATTCCGCTAAAACTTAGACTCATAATCATCCATACATTGTTTTGAGACTAATTTTTGAATTCTGCTCAACTTTTTGAGCCGCCAATCAAATTGCGTCTTTTCGGTTTTTCGCGGATTTGCGCGACATGATTGGTTAAAAATTGTTGTAACGACATTTTTACGTTATGATCGCAAAAAATTGACCATCAAATTTGTTGTGGTCCGGAGTCTCCAAGGCTTCGCGCGAAGATTTGAAAATGGCCGACCAAGTCGCCGAAGCTGCGGAGGAAGGATTTCGTCGAAGCGCGTCGTTTTAGAGGCATGCTGTAGCTGAAATTGATGCAAAACGAAGGCTTTAGGATGGACTTGCTCTCTGGCAAACCATGTTGTGCTTTGCTTTGCTGTCGGAGGTTCGTTTTGAAACTGTTATGTTCGTCGTTATACTGCATTGTAATCGAGAGCCTTCGACAGAAGTCAGGAGGTGATCTGAAGCAAATCTTGTCAGTTCGTCACTGTTTTCAAATTGTTTTCCTCTCGAAAGTCTTATGTTGGAGCAATTTCTGCAGGATCAGCTATTGACAAGGCTAACGGTGTGTGTTTCTTCTGGTGTTCCCACTTGTGGTATGTTGTGCAATTTAATTTAATACAGTACAGTAGTCAAAAGTTCGCTACAGTAAGAAACCATTTTAAACTCCATTTTGCATCCAATTGTCCATGTTGCCTTTGAGATACTGCAATGATTCTTTTCCATTTATGTGACAGTTGCTACGAATTGTTTTCAAGAAACTACTTCCATGGTTGGTACCAATTTGCTTAAATTTTGGGAGAAGTTTGTATACCAACAGCTTTTTTGACTTTCTGGATGTCTTTGATGCGAAAATTTAGGACTCTTTTGAATACTACTTTCTAAAATGCTACTCTAACCAAATCATTTTTCTTAAAACAGATTTTTGCAATGAAAAAATATGTTTACATCAAAATATAAGAGTTGGTATGCCAGGAAATAATTGAAATTATCAAGGATAATTTGGAAAAGTTTTTAAAATCATATTTGAAAGCCACAAGAAAGGATCTTCAGTATCATGTGCAGTAATTATCATATTGAGTTTTTACCCCCCAACTCAAACTTCAGTTGGTTATACAGGTACAGGCATTTTTAAACAAACCACATAAACAGTAAGAAACTCCAAACTGTCAGATCACTGATCATCGCAAAATCATTTGCATATTTTTACTACATTTTCACTTGTTGCCTGCTGCATCATATTAACCAAAAAGGTACTTGAGTGAATTCTGAAAATTAGAAAAGGCTTCAAAACTTGTTTTGAAATTATTACTTGGGCACAGGTAACACAAAGATCATTGTGAAACTTTGAGAAACTTGTAAGAAACTCTTGGATACTCAAAATCTGATAATTTTGAAAAACTTTCAGTACTTCTGACAGTTTCTTATGAAAAACCTGTGCTGCATGTGTGTGTCATATTTAATATATATTTAACTAAGTAGCCCTTCAGCACAAGTGCTGGCTTTCATGGGGCCCTCCCATAAAATGAATTACAAATTAAATTACAAAACTAAATTGCCAAATCATTACATTAAAAACTATATTGCCAAATCGTACTTCACAACCTAAACTCCTATTTACAATATTGCTAAAAATTTACAGTAAAAGAAAAAGAGTTAACCCTAAATCATCTGAGGGAGGATGCCTAAATCAAGCTTAGGTAGGAAGCGGGGGGCCATGGGGGCTCAAGCCTTCCCAATACTTTTGAAAAAACGATGGTGCTACGTCGCAAACATTAATTAGATGTATCGTTCTCTATTGTGTTAAGAACAATTGTCCCCCAATCCAAAGCTGCATCCTACAGCTGCTCAGCTGAAAGGCCATTCCACAACTTTGCTCCTCTGAAAGTGAAACATTTTTGTCCATTTGCTGTCTTCTTGATAGGTAGCCTTAAGTCTATTTTGGTAGTGCAGACTGAGGCTACGGGAGGAGGAACTGCTACCAGTAGAGCATTCACAACGATACAAAGGGGGGATTAAAAATTAAATTTGATGATAACAAAGCAATGAAATATTGCAAATTTCTGAAAATTAAATAATCCCCCCAGAGCATTTGTGGATCATACTTTGCAGAAAAAACCCATTTTCAATAGGTGTTAGTATCAGAGTTCAGAGGTAATTTTGTTTGCCAAAAAATGGTAGGTCATGATAACAGATGTAGCTGGAGAAAATTTGAAGATATGTGGAGATTATTACAAATTTATTCACATTTTTGCCTTACCCCTTTTACCCCAAGCTGCCCCATTTTACTCATATCTGTTATCAACTATTAACTATTTACATATTTGATGATGTCCACTACAGTGCATATGATTTGTTCTATTTACAGATTACCTCCACTTGGCTCCATTAAATTTGTTTTATAAAAAGCATCTTCTCTGTATTCTTTCTTTTTGCATCTGCATTACTGTACTTCAGAGATCCTATAGTCTTCCACCTCCTTCACTTCAGGTATATACTGTAATTGTAATACACCTGTTGGCAAATCAAAAATTATGTGATAGGATGTGTTTCTTTCATAAGAAGCTGCTAACTAAAGTCGACCCTCAAACGTTAATTTCACAGCCTGCATGAAAGCAAAATTTCACTATTTCACAACATTGGCAACAGTCATCCTGTCACTGCAGCTGGAACTTTTGAAGTACAAGTAGCACACTGTCTGGCAAGAAGTGCCCCTGAAAACACTCTGTAAACCCACACTTTAAAAAAAATTCCAAAAATCAACTCCCCCCTCAAGGTCGCCCCTGGTTCACACATAGTTTCAAGTCAGTCAGTGTGGTGTGATGCCTTCTTATTTTCTTTGAGTGAATTTAGGCCTAACAGACTGTTAGCAGCTCCATTCGCAGTCATAGACGAGTCACGAAGGAAAAACGTATTGAATGAGATCCTAAAGGATCCCATGACACTTACCTGACAATTAATTAACGATGGTAACCAAAGACCAAAGCAACAGTTGAGTGTCTTGGGTAGAGCAAAGCTTGCTGTGTTGTGTGATCATTCTGATATTCTCACTTGAAACTTGAAAAGCCAAAGCCAAAAAGGCGCTGTTCAGTTTATTAACTACTTTAGTCTCGGTCTCCACTCCATTTATTGAATTGAATTAAAGTTGAAGTCGATTCTCGAGTCACTTTGGCAATGAATGAAAGTACAACAAATGTAGTAAGTGCGCTGCTTCATATCCATTGTCGTATTCCGGTAGTCCGGCTTTTCACTTATGCCATTCTAGATTCCACCTTTTCGCGTGGAGCAGCTGGCTTGCAGGAATTAGTCTCAAAATAATGTATGTTTGATTATGAGTCCTTCGTTGAAGCGGAATGGGTAGTGTGGGGGGAGGGGGTAATGGAGCGAAAACAAGGACGAAATGTCATAAGTCTAAGACAAGACAAGAGTACGAATTTTGGCCATGGTAGACCAAAAATTGATGTTATACAGGTGAATTCGGTGGCTTCCGGCTCTGTATCATGTCAAAGTCTCGTTTTCATGCAAAATAGACACAAATGCTTTGCAGGGTCCATCCTCAGGGGAAGTAAGTGAAATTAAGTAGTTATAGGTAATTTTGGGGTGCTGATTACGAAAATCGATGTTATACGGGCAAATTTGGTGGCGTTCAGCCCCTATCTCATGTCAAAGTCTCGTTTTCAGGCAAAATAGACGGAAATGCCTGGCAAGGTCCATCCTCTGTGGAAGTAAGTCAAATGAAGTAGTTTTGGGTAATTTTGGGGTACTGATTCCAAAAATCAACAAATTTGGTAGACTTTGGTAATTCTGGTGTGCTGATTCCAAAAATCAATATTATTATACGGGTACGTTAGGCGTCGTTTTGCCTTTACTTCATGTCAAAGTCTCGTTTTCAAGCAAATGATACTTAACCATTTGCCTCTATGAAACTCAATATAATCTATGTACAGAAAATAAACTCCTCTTTGAATACCTAAACGATCAAGCATCGTAAAAATCTATCATCTCTTCATCAAAGCCGTTTTCATCGTAATCGCCCTCCATTAGATTGGCCCCATCGTCGTCATCGTCATTCTGAATTTGTTGGTCAATAGCAGTTCTGCAACATCATCCAGGTAGCAAGCATCACTCCAAACAACTGATCCCCTTCTATCCCATCCATTATTTGCTGGATCGTCCAGATCCATCATTAAGCAGCCAGCTTGCCAAATATAGATGTCACATAATTTGATCGCAGAACGTGAAGCCTTAAATTTGACTGAAAAGGTGACAGCAAGCTTAAATTAGCCTGCGTGCAGACTCTACAGTCAGTCAGTGCGGAGGAGGGAAAAGGAGAAGGAAGCTCCCTGTAGAGTCTGCGCAACGGCGACCAATTTTGTGTTTTGAGTTCCGACGTATCTTGGAACCGTCTGTGATTGGCTGCACGATCTAAGTATTGTTCTTACTTCTGTTCAGCGTGTTTAGCGTGTAAGAAACTTTTTCAAAATGGCGTCGTATGAGGCTTGGCTCAGCTTGCAGAAAGGTGTATTGGAGTATGAATGGAACGATAGCAACTTCGAAGAGGGTATCAAGTTCGTTTGTTATCTCAATAACATCCAGAAGCTTAACGAAGACCAAGAAATGGGACTTATTCAATATTTTCGGCATAGATCACATCTTTATTACAGTGCACCGACAGGCCATGGCAAGTCTCTTGTTTACCAAGCCATTCCGTTTGTTGCTGATCACTTGATTGGCCTGCCATGTGGAACTTGTAATGTCCTTGTAATTTGCCCTCTACTTTCTTTGATGCATGATCAAGTAGCAAGTTTAAAAAGCAAAGGTATAGCCAGTGCAGCTGTTTATCAAGGCCAAGAAGAAAGTGTTCTTAAGGATATCGAAGATAACATTTTCAGCGTTGTTTATGCTTCACCTGAGTCTTTACTTTCAAGCAAGCGAATGCGAGAAATTCTCACTTCCAGTACTTTTGCTGAATATTGTGTTGGCATAGCAATTGATGAAGCTCACTGCATAACGCAATGGTAGGTACATTTTTAAACATTGACGTTCATTCATTAATAATATCAGACCAAATCGTGCAGAGGCTTTTATTTTGCTACCCTCAAAACCACATGAAACGGCTACAAAACTCTGCTGATAGGCCAGATACGATGTACTGTTAAATTCCCCATTCCCAGGTACTGCAGAATTTTCATGTTTAAAAGGAGTGCATTAAAAAAATGTGATACTTCATTCCTTGAAGGTCTCTCATTCAACAGCTGCAGCTGCTCGCTTTTAAAAACTCCTTCTCGATGGTCTCTTATAAAGAACAAGTATTAGAACAAATTTAAAGTTCCTATCCAAGATAAGGGTACCATGCAATTCTCCTATTTTCTCAAAAGGTGTATCAAAGAGCTAAGAAAGGAAGAGCTTCCAAATTGGGGGAGGATGGTATTCTAGAGTTGCTCCTACTAAAAGTTTGGGATGTAGTACATACTGTAAAAATGCCTGTAAAATTTCAACATGATTCACATATTCAACCACATGTTAAACTACCTTTGTACACCACTTAACCTCTCTGGTACCAAGTTAATATAAATTTCATTCATTTTGCAGGGGTATGTCAACTAACAAGAAAGCTCCATTCAGAAAATGGTATGGCTACCTCAAAGAAATCAGATCATTGCTTGGAAAAGATGTACAAATCTCTGTTTTCACAGCTACAGCTACAAATGAAACAAAACATCAAATTCTTGAAGCAGTTCAACTTCACAACCTCAATACATTTATGATTCAAAAGTCTCCAGTCAAGTCAAATTTGTCATTTTTTGTCCAGTATGCACAAAACGACTTATCTTTAGAAAAAACATTTTTGAGAATTATAAAAGAAGTAAAAGAGAAGTCCATTGATGCAGTGAGGACTTTAATTTTTTGCCAGACCAGGAATCAAACTGCAATACTTTGGAGGATGCTTGAGATATGCCTTAAATCAGACTTTTATCATGGTGAAGAAGTGCCACAAAATAGAATAGTGGAGATGTTCCATGCTGGTACTCCAGACAGTAGCCCACATTATTAAAAACATGGGAATAGGTGACAGCCATTTGCGAATTCTGGTGTGCACCATTGCTTTTGGGATGGGAATCGATTGCAAAGGTGTATACAGAATTGTTCATTTTGGTTCATCAAAGACCATGGAGAATTATCTTCAAGAATGTGGCAGAGCAGGGCGTGACGGCCAGCTGAGTGAATGCTTCAACTCTTCTTGGTGTTCACAGGACATGAAGTCTTATAGTTATTCAACAGAATGCCGCCGAAAGACACTTCTAAAATATTTCCCCACACAGAAAAAGCAACAGAGTGAGTCAGATATCCCCAAAGGTTGCAAGTGCTGCGATATCTGTGCCTGTGATTGTAAATGTGCTGGATGTGCTGCCAAATCATCAGCTGGGGATAAGGATGCATGCAATTTCATAGTCAAAAATGAAAGCTCAAATGTCCAAGATGTTGAAAAAATTCGGAATTTATCTGAATCTGAGCAAAAATTACTGAAAAATAAGCTGGATGCATATAAAGGTGAACTGTTGCAGGAAATTTCTATGGAAAAGAATCACCCAAATAATGTCTTGTTGTTTTCAGATTTCCACATAGATCAAATTTGCAACTCATGCAATAAAATATTTTGTATGGAGGATCTTTTGAAATATGTGGAGATTTGGAGACAAAAAGAGGCTGAACATATTTTGATGTTATTGAATGAAGTTGTTGGGGATGTTGATGCAGGCCATACAGATTTGTCTGAGGATGACAATATGCATCATTTGATGAGGTATTAGATGAAGACTGGGCAGCCATCAGGGACGATTCGCTAGTGGGTGCTAACCAAAACATTAGCTTGTTGATTGACTCCTTTCACAGTTTAAGTATGGTGCAAGATCCTGATGATGACTGTTCAATGACCAGTTTACCCCTTTCCTGTGATGAAAGTTTCACAGACCTTGGATTAGAGTAGCTACAGTATTTACCCACAGCTAAGGGGTCAGTCATATATCAATTTCGTCCTCGCTTATCAGGTCAACAGCCATGATGTTAAGAAAAAATTTCTTAACATTGATTTTCATTTCACAGATTACTTAGTGAGGGTAATGTCTTGAGAAGAAAATACCTTACCGGAAAGCTTTTTCCAGCAGCCAGCGCCAGCTCTAGTTTTTCGAAAGACCTAAGTCCAAAGGTTTCTCAAAGAAAATTGTTTTTCTTTTGTTATTGTTGTCGACCAGCGCTAAGAGTGGAGGGTGGGGGGTCTGAAAGTTAATCGAAATGACGCTAAGCAGGGACAAAATCAATATATGACTGACCCCCAATGTAACATACTAAGTAAGTTGGTATATTCAACCTTGTGAATATCTGGTGACTGATCTACTGTACATAGTTTCACAGCAATAGACGATTACGCTAAAGATGGCGGCAAGGAACTTTTTACCAAGATGCATTGCGTTCGAACAATGAATCTTTAATGTTTCTATAGGAATTTGATTAAAGAACGCAGTGCTTCTTGGTAAAAAGTTTCTCGCCAACATCTTTAGCGTAATTGTCTATTGCAACACTAGTGGCACTCAAATCTATGTAGTATACTGTAATATACAGTTGCATTTTGGTTCTTTGACCATCTCCCTCAACAATAAAACAAATTTTTAAATTACGTATAAAGCTAAAAGTTTGTAATTCCCATGCTCATATCATTCCTTCCCTCGTGTCCATAATGATTGGGGGAGGGTTCCTGATAAACAAAAAAAAGAATCTCCCTATTTTGATCCAAAATACTGTAACTATCAACTGGTTTGACATTCTCTCACATTCTTTATTCACTTCTTTCACAACTAAATCCACCAACTGGCTATGGATCAGAGGGACCTGCCAACAGGCTTTGGCTATTTGCTTGTACGTTCCCCTGCATAGCATCAAACCAACAGGGACAAGGTCACCTGGCAAGGTACGATTCCTGGAACTGTTGGCCCACTCTACTTTTATGGTGACAGATGTTTGTTTTTGACTGTCAGAAACTGATGAGGGTCGTTGCTGGAGTTGGCAAGACTGTGACTGTGGTGGTGGTTGAAAAGCCAATCTTGATACAGCTTTTTTATTTTTTATTGTTTCTTTTCCAGTGCTGGCCTCTTCATCTGCTACGATAACAACTTTTTTTGGTGGCTTCGTAGGTGTGCTAGTCATCAAAGGGTGAATAACATGCTTTGATCATGAATGCTCTCGTCATCGTCATCACGTTCTCGCTTTGTTTTACTTGGATGATGAAGGTTTTCGGACAGACCACTACACTTTGGCTTCACAAGCTGCCATAACAAATTTTCAACTTGTCTGATTTTTTCCATCCATGTCCTTCTTTGTTGTAAATGCGCCAGGCAATGTCTGCATACGTGACGTGAGGGTAATGAATGTCCATTGAAACGGTAGGTCTTTAATTTCTGCCAAGTAATTATGCTTGCCCTCTAACAAATTCCAATCGCTTTTCTTTTCAAGTTTTGAATGGCACACACTGCATATTTGTTGCGATGTCATAATATCCGTATCACTTTCGTCTCATTCCATTTCGCAACGAAGATATAATCGGATGCTGAATCTCAAGAAATTTAGGCCAAGCCAAGTTGACATGTGAACACGGTTAACACTTGTTACCAGCCTTTTCACGTAAGTGTTACACGCGCGGTTGCAAGCAGCACGCTCAATCTCAAAACACAAAATTGGTCGCCGTTGCGCAGACTCTACAGGGAGCTTCCTTCTCCTTTTCCCTCCTCCGCACTGACTGACTGTAGAGTCTGCACGCAGGCTAGCTTAAATCGGTTATTCTCTTTTCATTTTCGAACTTCTGCAAAAAGATTTTCTTCCTCACTTTGTTAACAAATTGAATCCTTTCATTTCCATATATGGTGCATAGGAACTTTTCCAAGCCTGCCTCGACGTCTTCAGGTACCTGAAGACTGGTCCCCAAATCTGCAAATAGATTTACATATTCTGTCTTTTTAACCATTCAGCTCCAAAAAGCTACTTTCCTCTTTGTAAAGAAGCTAGAAGCATAGCCATTTTCAGAAGAAAGCATGAAGACCAACAAGTGCTTTTCGATCTCCATGTTTGAAGATGTTGCATCAATTATTTTAGTATTGAGACTTGTTCCGTTGTCAATCAATACTTAGACTCCTGGAAAATGATGGGCAACGAAAAGGGCTACGATCTCGATGTCCCCAGAAGGTGCTCTGACCATCACGGAATCCCCAGTTATCTGAACTACAGCAATCAGCCTTGTATCAGCTTCTTCGTGGTTGCTGTCTAATCTTTCATCAATGAGAACTTCGTCTTCCAACACTTTAATGCAGTGGTATTCGTCAGAGAAGAAGATGGTCTTTCCTCGTAGTTTGGTTCTATCTTCTTCTATCGCTCTTTGGGTTAAATTGAATAACATTATGCCTTATTGTCTCCATTCTGAAGGAAACTTGTGAAATTATAAGGAACCTTTATATCATATCTGATCGCTTTAGTTCAGGCAGCAAACGTAGCAACTGGGGATTCCGTGATGGTCAGATTACCTTCTGGGGACATCTATATCGTAGCCGTCTTCGTTGCCCATCATTTTCCAGGAGTCCAAGTATTCACTGACAACGGAACAGGTCTCAATAGCAAATACACCCGTACCGCTTCTGATCCTGCACCCACCTAAAATAATAGATGCAACATCTTCAAACATGGAGATTGAAAAGCACTCGTTGGTCTTCATGCTTTATTCTGAAAATGGTCATGTTTCTATGTAGCTTTTTTAGAAAGGGGGAAGTAGCTTTATGGAGAATGGTTAAAAAGACAGAATGTGTAAATCTATTTGCAGATTTAGGGACCAGTCTTCAGGTACCTGAAGACGTCGAGGCAGGCTTGGAAAAGTTCCTATGCACCATATATGGAAATGAAAGGATTCAATTTGTTAACAAAGTGAGGAAGAAAATCTTTTTGCAGAAGTTCGAAAATGAAAAGAGAATAACCGATTTAAGCTTGCTGTCACCTTTTCAGTCAAATTTAAGGCTTCACGTTCTGCGATCAAATTATGTGACATCTATATTTGGCAAGCTGGCTACTTAATGATGGATCTGGACGATCCAGCAAATAATGGATGGGATAGAAGGGGATCAGTTGTTTGGAGTGATGCTTGCTACCTGAATGATGTTGCAGAACTGCTATTGACCAACAAATTCAGAATGACGATGACGACGATGGGGCCAATCTAATGGAAGGCGATTACGGTGACAACGACTTAGATTAAGAGATAATAGATCTTTACGATGCTTGATCGTTTAGATATTCAAAGAGGAGTTTATTTTCTGTACATAGATTATATTGAGTTTCATAGAGGCAAATGGTTAAGTATCATTTGCTTGAAAACGAGACTTTGACATGAAGTAAAGGCAAAACGACGCCTAACGTACCCGTATAATAATATTGATTTTTGGAATCAGCACACCAGAATTACCAAAGTCTACCAAATTTGACAAAATTTCCTTATGGGGAGGAATTTTAATTATTGAGGCATTTTTGGCTTTTCTGCATGAAAAATATTCCCCAATACGCCCTTATGACATTGATTTTTGGAATCAGTACCCCAAAATTACCCAAAACTACTTCATTTGACTTACTTCCACGGAGGATGGACCCTGCAAGGCATTTCCGTCTATTTTGCCTGAAAACAAGACTTTGACATGAGATAGAGGCTGAAAGCCACCGAATTTGCCCGTATAACATCGATTTTCGTAATCAGCACCCCAAAATTACCTATAACTACTTAATTTGACTTACTTCCCCGGAGGATGGGCCCTGCAAGGCATTTGCGTCTATTTTGCATGAAAGCGAGACGTTGACATGATACAGAGGCCGGAAGCCACCAAATTTGCCCGTATAACATAGATTTTCGTAATCAGCAGCCCAAAATTACCCAGAATCAACTTATTTGAATTACTTCCCCGGAGGGGTACCCTACCCCCATTCTCCGCCTGGTCTATGGAACTAGGATTATTTTCCAAAACAATGCACACTAGATATCATCCGAAAGAGTTTAGTGAGGAGAATTTCATTCCTGCAAGCGCTGTAAATTTTTGGCATCTTAATAAGCTTTAGTCCCTTGGGAATTTTGGGAAGTTTTTGCTGCACAAATTTTCCAACCTCCTATACACCATTAGAAAGTACAGGTCTTCTCAAACAATAATATGTAATCAGGTTTTGTATAAGCAAGACTGAATTATGTTTTTGCCGCTGACCGACAGGACCTTGCGCCCCCGCATTTAGTTGGAATCTGTGAATCTGGAAGGTTGCCAGGAAAAACAAACAATAGACTCTCGAAGATTCCTGACCCCTGGGAATTGGCCTATTGTCTTCGGTACTTGGCTAAATGCACAGGTTGGAAGTTAAAGATTACTTGGACGAGAGCTGAAGTTAATCAAACATTTTAAAGGGCTCCAAACACGTGGAATAGATATCGTGGTGATTGTGACAAAAGACGAAGAATTCAAGGATTTAATGTTTTGTAAAATACTCCAAAACTGGCCGCAGCCTTTTCACCATCATCTCTGAAATCCTTCTCCAAGATCTGAGCAACATTTTGAGCCAGGTGAGCTATTCGGGAAAATAGGGGATCATACTTCAATTATTTATCGAAGTACCGGTGATCTTCACATGGTTATCGGCCTAAGTATTTTGGTCTGCCAAAGTAAACCCTCCTAGTGTTCAAAATCCTTGAAATAAACAAGCAGTCAAAATATTTTTGAAGAGGTAGATACTTTGTTGTTTATTTCATTGAATTGCAAGCCTATTTGACTCTTCTGAGCCTCACAAGCCAAGAAATTTCAAGGTTACTAGATTTTGATTCAAAAATAGTGAGGAAAAATTGATCGAATTTCAATGTGATTTGCAAAAAATCTGGCCGCAGCCTTTTCAGGAAACTTTTTGTATTGATCGAAATTTTATTTGGCTGTCAGAAAATCGTATCGGTACCGCCGGGAAAATAGGGGATGACATCGTAAAAATTAGATATCTACGTGTTGGTTTTATGCTGATTTCCCAGCCAGCCATCTTTGTTTGTTTACAATCTAGCAGCCGCGAACAATGGAGAGCAACGACAACAGCTCAAGGTGAAGTCAAAATTATACCCCCGTCCTTAGCCTATGTTAGTATTGATTACTTGATGTTTGGTTTGATGTACCAGGGGGTCAGTTTATGATAGATTGGGCCAAAATTCTCGTTGTTTTGAAGTATATCGCAAATTTCTTGTGACATTGATTTTATGTTTGTATTCCCTTTATGGCAAATTGGTCGTTGAGCAAAGCTAATTTTTTACATTTTACGAACAATTTTTTACTTCAAGGTAAGCATGACTGCGTTCAGAAAATATTACTCGCCCATCGATGTTACTCGCAGTGACGCACGTCGGGCGGGAAGCTTTAGTCCTTCGAAGGGTTAGTCGAGAGAGCAGAAACTCCAGGCCTTGCAAGAAATTTTTATTGCCCAGAATCAAATAGTTTGATTTCTTTACAACAGTGGCTTGCGATTAATAAACTGGGTAAAACTCCGCGGGTTCCTTGTGTGTATAAGTGTCTTGTTTTTGTTTTGGGATGTTCTCCGTATTTCAGGTATTTCAGTTTAAGCTCTTTCCATGTGACCTTCACCTATGCTCGTTGTTGTTGCTGTTATGGTTTCAGCTGTGGTCAGTTCTAGAATTGAGGAAAGGAGCGTTTGTAATAATTCTGATTTCCCCAGTGCCTCGGTTTCGAGGGATATCTGCGTGCGCATAAAAACATAATTCAGTCGCTGTGGCTCAAGAATAGCAAGACTGAATTATGTTTTTTATGCGCGCGCAGATATCCCTCGAAACCGAGGCAATGGGGAAATCAGAATTATTACAAACGCTCCTTTCCTCAATTCTAGAACTGACCACAGCTGAAACCATAACAGCAACAACAACGAGCATAGGTGAAGGTCACATGGAAAGAGCTTAAACTGAAATACCTGAAATACGGAGAACATCCCAAAACAAAAACAAGACAGTTATACACACAAGTAACCCGCGGAGTTTTACCCAGTTTATTAATCGCAAGCCAGTGTTGTAAAGAAATCAAACTATTTGATTCTGGGCAATAAAAATCTCTTGCAAAGCCTGGAGTTTCTGCTCTCTCAACTAACCCTTCGATGGACTAAAACTTCCCGCCCGACGTGCGTCACTGCGAGTAACATCGATGAGCGAGTAATATTTTCTGAACGCAGTCATGCTTACCTTGAAGTAAAAATTGTTCTGTAAAATGTAAAAAATTAGCTTTGCTCAACGACCAATTTGCCATAAAGGGAATACAAACATGAAATCAATGTCACAAGAAATTTGCGATATACTTCAAAACAACGAGAATTTTGGCCTAATCTATCATAAACTGACCCCCTGGTACATCAAACCAAACATCAAGTAATCAATACTAACATAGGCTACGGACGGGGGTATAATTTTGACTTCACCTTGAGCTGTTGTCGTTGCTCTCCATTGTTTGCGGCTGCTAGATTGTAAACAAACAAAGATGGCTGGCTGGGAAATCAGCATAAAACCAACACGTAGATATCTAATTTTTACAATGTCATCCCCTATTTTCCCGGCGGTACCGATACGATTTTCTGACAGCCAAATAAAATTTCGATCAATACAAAAAGTTTCCTGAAAAGGCTGCGGCCAGATTTTTTGCAAATTACATAGAAATTCGATCAATTTTTCCTCACTATTTTTGAACCAAAATCTAGTAACCTTGAAATTTCTTGGCTTGTGAGGCTCAGAAGAGTCAAATAGGCTTGCAATTCAATGAAATAAACAACAAAGTATCTACCTCTTCAAAAATAATTTGACTGCTTGTTTATTTCAAGGATTTTGAACACTAGGAGGGTTTACTTTGGCAGACCAAAATACTTAGGCCGATAACCATGTGAAGATCACCGGTACTTCGATAAAAAATTGAAGTATGATCCCCTATTTTCCCGAATAGCTCACCTGGCTCAAAATGTTGCTCAGATCTTGGAGAAGGATTTCAGAGATGATGGTGAAAAGGCTGCGGCCAGTTTTGGAGTATTTTACAAAACATTAAATCCTTGAATTCTTCGTCTTTTGTGACAATCACCACGATATCTATTCCACGTGTTTGGAGCCCTTTAAAATGTTTGATTAACTTCAGCTCTCGTCCAAGTAATCTTTAACTTCCAACCTGTGCATTTAGCCAAGTACCGAAGACAATAGGCCAATTCCCAGGGGTCAGGAATCTTCGAAAGTCTATTGTTTGTTTTTCCTGGCAACTTTCCAGATTCACAGATTCCAACTAAATGCGGGGGCGCAAGGTCCTGTCGGTCAGCGGCAAAAACATAATTCAGTCTTGCTCTGGTCCATAATATAAATACGAAGTTTGCTCATTTTTAGACCACCATGCAGATTTGACTTTTCACAAGTATGAAGATAACTGATATTGGCATAGGGTCATACCTCCAGTCTGCGGACACCTCCAGTATGCCAGTGGCGGCTCGGCTGGCACGAAAAATAAGATGGTACTAGTTTAACAAAAATTTGTGAGTGAAGCGAACAAATTTTTGTCTCATGACCAGCTGGGGGTATGGGGGCGCTGTGAGCCCCCCATTTGGGTCCAGGGGCGAAGCCCCTGGGGAGATTTGCATTTTAAAGCAAATATCGTCATGGATTGTCTCTAAATTGCAAGCTAAATGCTTTTCCCAATAGATTTTTGAGAAAGTTGTGTAGGGAGATTTTTTAAGTCAAACATAGCAGAGAAAGCATAAAATTTTATGATGAAACTACAAAACGCTATTTATCTGGATATTATAGAATACTTCTTTTTTGCAAACCATGCTACTTACTTTTAATGAATTCATTTTCTGAAAATCTTTTCAAACGGTGCTGGTTGTTGCATTGCTAGGCAAAGACCGTTCCACCGAAATGCAAGTGAGTCATGTCGATCATTGGCTGCGGCCACTTAAGAGGCACGTGAGCAATACATTTAGAAAGTTAATCACTTGCGGCACCCAGTCCACCACTGGTTAGCCGCTGTTCACGGAAGTACCAGAAATGAAATTCTAGTAACGTGGGTTTCTTCGGGGGTTTCTTTTTCCATTTGTGGTGTGCACAAAATTGCATGTTTACATGTAGAACGATTTGAATGGTTCCACTTGCACCAGGAATGTATGGGAGTAGGTAAACAGCTGCCAATTGTTGCTTTTCTCTTCACCTAATGAAGAAGAATCTAAGTCTTCGCCATGTATCCAGGCAAAATGGTAGCCAGTTCCTGTGACACTTTTCTGCAGAATCCTAGACAGCTTAATTGAAAACAGGCCTAAAAGCTTTTGACGTACTTTCGAATACCTCAGTATCATTCAATAAAACAGCAAAGTTTGACCATTGTGATTTGATACTGCTGAAAAAAATGCGGGGTCGATTTCGTAATCTTGTGTGAATGTGTTATTTTGGCGGCCATGCAGCATTACCAGAATTAGGAATCTAGTACTGCGAACGAATTTACCATTGTTGGACTTATGGATACACAAAGAGTTTTACGTAATGACGAGTCACAAACCACAATAGGACTGCTTTCTGCAGTACTGGATGAACGATGTCTGGTACCGTGAAGTACATAAAGGACTTATTCAATACTGCTCATTCAACAAGGATTAAGACGAGGGTTGGTCATTGGTGAGATATTGGCTCTAGAGTGCTCTGCCGCTCTTCCTTCTGTTTGTTTTCACGGTCAATTCAATTTGTTTCTATTTTTGAAATGTTAGAAAATGAGACCATTAAAATATATTTCAAGCTTTCAAAATAAAGTGGTACTAGACTGGTACCGCTAGTACCGCTGCCAGCCGCCACTGCAGTATGCGGACAACAAGCGAAAACTTTTATTTTCATCAATAAAAAGACCGTAAATCCACGCAATTTTCTGGTCAGTGAAACCTCGTTTTATTCTCATTCGAAAATTTCTGTCGAGTATTTCATCACAGGCAAAGCAGATCATCTTCTGAGCAAATTGAAAATTGACAGCCAAGAATCCTTTCCATTGCCAGCATCAGTCAATAAACCAGTGAATTCAAACTTTGTGTGTTAAATAATTGCAAAATGTTCCGTTGAGACTTTTTCATGCTCCGATTGTTTCACCATGCTTTGTTTTCAAATTCCCTTGGGAGCTCTGATGATTCCTTCTCGTATTCAGGATTCAGGGGAGTTAAAGTTCAACCCGTTACTGACACGCCCCATCTCCAGTCTGCGAACACGTGTTTTACATTTGTTTCTTGTGCGTTTCGAGGCCCTGTGGAAAAGCGGCGATTTAGGCCCAATTTTTTACGGGATGTTTTCATCGATTTGTTTTGTTACTTTTGGCTTAAATCGAGAGCTTATTTGGAATCATTGTGATTTGCAAGGTATAACAATGAGTTAGAAATGGCTAAATTGTTGGAAATATTCTGAAATAATGCGCTTTTAGGCAAATTTGTAGTGAATTTATTACATGTCCGCAGACTGGAGGTCATGGCCGCCAACTGGAAAGAGACGACAAGACAAAGAAGAGCCAAGATTTTTGTGTGGAGAAATTGATTAAAATTTCATTTCGATATTCTGATAGCGCAAGTTTTAAACTATTTTTGTTGTGAGTCATAGGTTCGTACGCGATTTCTAAGTGGTCAAAATTACCCATTAAATAATAGTGTCCGCAGACTGGAGGTGTGACCCTATAACTGCACATTTTTGTAAAGCTGGGAAGTTATTCTCCCTAATTCAATAGGAAATATCGCATTTAGTTGAGAAATGTAAATAATACGGTATTATTAAAAAATTCCAAGATTTTTGTGTGCTCAACACCCCTTCAATCTTAATGGACCACTAGATTTATCATCAAATTCATTCATGTTGTGAGCCTACCACCACTAGAGGTAATAAATTACGTTGAAATTGATTAAAATTTCATTTCGATATTCTGATAGCGCAAGTTTTAAACTATTTTTGTTGTGAGTCATAGGTTCGTACGCGATTTCTAAGTGGTCAAAATTACCCATTAAATAATAGTGTCCGCAGACTGGAGGTGTGACCCTATAACTGCACATTTTTGTAAAGCTGGGAAGTTATTCTCCCTAATTCAATAGGAAATATCGCATTTAGTTGAGAAATGTAAATAATACGGTATTATTAAAAAATTCAAAGTACTGAGTGCAAAGAAAAAAATGTCAAAATTTTGAATTTGCTGCCAATTTTGTAGTAGTAAAACACGAATGATATACTTCAGTATCACAAATGTTATTGCTCAGCTTTCGAGCTACAAAGTTACGTCTTGTAAGCAGCTAAAAACAGTGAAATACTCCCGCATTTAGCCAACGAGCATTCTTTGTGCGGCACGTCTCAATACAAGCGGCCATATTGTGATGTCCTTCCCTCTTCACAGCACATCGGTTCTTCTTCCGCTGTAGAGCAAGTATTATCTGAAAGTTTTATTAGATGATCACTGCAGCTGCCATCATCAGAGTTTGAAACTGCAGCCAGAATCTCTTCAGTTGTCAAATAATTTCGTTTATATACTTCTTTTCCCGCACTAACACAAGTAGAAGTTGAAGGATGATCCGCCATGACAGTTTCAAATGTTTGCAAAAATTCAAACCTTCACTACAACCAAAATGTTCAAAATAACCAATCAAAACCCATCCTAAACAATCGTTTGCTACCTTGAGACTGTCTGTACCAAGTTGAGGCCATATCTACTGAAGCTGAGGTTAATTATTATAATTTATTTTTGGGGGTCCAAATATGGACCCTTTGGACCTTAAAGGGTTAAGGTTCGTAGGCCTAATCTGCTGAGAAACCATCCTTCCAAAATGAAAAACAAAATTGTCAAATTAAACGTGCGTCATGTTTTGTTTCCTTTCCTAACTGTTTGCAGAGATGGCGCCAGGGAAGAAATGCTAGGGGGGCAAATACTGTCAGAGTGCCGACAGTGAGAAATTTTTTATGAACGAGTTCAATTCAAGTTCACTAAGATGACAACGCAGCAAAGAAATCTGGAGGTTTAGGTTATGAAAATGCCGACAGTGCGTAGAAATTGTCGAAAATTTAAGTGCCGATGGGGGGGCTGAGTGAAATCTTGGGGGGCTCCTGCCCCCCCTAGCACCCCCGCTGGCGCCATCCCTGACTGTTTGCACTTGTTTGCTTGTTCCAGTGATTTCCGTCGCTCTCCCTTCCTTCTAATCCTTTATCCTTTCCTATCTAATCCATTATTTGGCATTAGGACATTATTGGGTTGTTTTGGCCTACTGAATAAATTGTCACCTGGCGGTATATTCCGGACACAATATTTTATCGTTGATTTGACCTGCAAAACGCTATGTTTTGTTGGAAATTCTTTTAAATTTTATTAGGTTGACGTTGAACGTTGATTTGGGTCTAGTCATAATAAGTCAGACCAGTCCTGGTAATATTAGGCGTGGGATCGCACGTGAACGCCTCCACACACGCCTGAATTGTCTAAGGCCTGCGTTTTATCCCACTCCCAAACATGCTTTTCCTGGTTGGACTTTCATTATTTTCTGTGTGGTTCTTAACGAATAATGATATGTTTTTTCCTTTTGTTTGCTTCCCTCCATGGGCCTTCTCCCGGAAGGTTTTCCGGAAGTTTCTGATGTTTTGTAGCGTTTCTTTAATCGTCACATCATCCCATTGGTCTATACTGCCAACATTACAAAGCGGAGCAGACTGGATAGGTGAAGGAGTTGGGCGATCCACTTTTCCTGTTGTCCCACTTGATGAAGTGTGAAGAACAATTAAAAATGAATATAGATTCCACAAAGTCATTAGCAGATTAAAGAAGGGGATTAGAGCAAAGAACTCTAAGCACTTCAAAGAAAACAACCAAACTTTTCCAGGTTATGTTAGTAAAACTACTCGTTGGGCTACACTCGTAAAGCCTTTAGAAACTATCGTAGCAAAAATGTGAGTATCATAAGTTTTGTTCATTTGTCTAAAATTAGAAACTTGATCATGTAGAATGGGAAACATAATTATGTACACTGACAGAATGATTGTGTTCCCCTTGCTTTTAGCAATTCTTTTGCACGGTTTCTTGCTGGGATCATTGTGCTAACATATGAAGTTGTCAGGTTTCCTTTGGTTTTCTTGCGTCTTGAATGCCTTCCCAAAAAAATCCATAATAATACACTACCAACGATTAAAAACTAATGGATACTATGCTATATTCTGTCTGACGTTAGATGTCACATCACTGTTTCGACAAATTTAATGATACAGCAAATACAATTCGTTCTCGTAGTTTATGTTGTTAAAAAATTCCTGAAACAGAATTTACAATTTGCAGTTAGATTTCTCTTCAGAAGCATAGTCAACCGTGTGTACTTTCTTGATTTTTTGCAAACAAAATGATGTCTCCAGTCAATCCTACAAAATAGTGCATAACTCGAAACTGAAACAAGATATGAAAAAATGAAGTTGTTATCATTCAACAGTGCTATTCATGTGCATCTATAAAAATTAGACCACCTTTGATAATTTAGAAATTATTCACATGCTATCTCTAATTTTCAGACAAAATGAGTTTAGATGAATGGTCAGTAAGAGAAAAATTGGTATTAGCATGCAGTGTTGTCCGCAGTGGTGACCAGAATTGGTATGTTGATTTGTTATACTCTTTCGTGAAATTCTGTCAGGGCCTGTTTTATGGGGCCAAGTTGCCTTTCTTGGTGAGTTACCAGCAAATCTGAGTTACCTTCCCTGTATAAGAATGCAGTGCTGTCCCGGCTGAGCGTTTATACAAGTATCTTAGCTAGGTGAGCTCCTCGCAAAACAGCAGAGATCTTTGCATGCATCAGGCCATGTCCATTGACGTGGAAGCCACAGAAACTGTAGGAGAGGAGTTTTCCGCAAGATTCAATTCCGTGTTATTCGCTGGCGTATCAAGCAAAGTTCCATGACACGGAATTGAAAAACGCAGAAACTTTTTCTCGCTCTGAAAAATAATGTTCTTTTTGAAATCATTCTTTGATCTTCAGAGCACTTTAAAACTTTGTACCATAGACAATGGGGGAGAATTAGTATAAAAGTAAGAATTACCTATCTTTTTAGTGTTTGCCAAATTTGCCATATTTTATCTGGATTTGGTCAATGTTGTAGATCGCAATCTTACTCAATCATGCTAGTTTGAAACATATATCCATGAACCAAGAAATCTTCGAAGAGAAAACTCAAGTGTACGCCGTATGCCTCATCATTTCACGATTCCTCTTACACGTTTTACTCTCAACTCATTGATTACAAAGTCCAACTTTGTAATCTAAGATGGGGCTCCAGGTCAGTCAGTCAGAAAGAAAGAAAGTAAGTCAGAAAGAAAGTAAGGTAGTCACGCTCGTTAACGCGATTGATTAACGTTTTACCCCTGCTAATTGGCACTGAAATAAAGAAAGCGCACAGAAAGCGCACTCAAGACAGAAGTTTCCTGCGATCCTATAGCAATATTTGACGTCGGCTTATTTCATGTTAGACAGATTTGACACCATAAGATGGATAAATCACCAAAATGTTTACCCTGGCACAACAACAAATTTACCAAGAATTGGCACGTTCTTGACTTCATTAGCAGCTTAATTATGTTACGACAATCGTTTTCTAGAACGAACGCATCATTAGCCTCATATCGATAGTATCATTATGCAAATTAGTCAACTTTAGAGGATGATGTAACCGGCGGCCTGCACAGAGGCTAGCATTCGCAGCATCACCGAAGGTAGAAGGACTCCCCTCGTACAAAGCTACAAATGCAAATTGTTTTTCAGGCGATTCTTGTCCTTGTACAAAGCGCTTGATTTTCTATGGAAGGCGACTTTAGCATCAATACTCATCTCTCTGACTGTAGCTAAAGACAGTATCAACAACGATCATTTAGGGTTATGAAGAAATCAATATTCACATATTCTTATGCTTGCTTTGCTCAGGATGGACTTTGTAATCATCCAAAAGGATCTTATGTTTTTCTACTCAACTTCACTTTCCTTTTTGTGAACTGATTCATTACACAAGAATACGCTGCTATTCTACCTTAGGCATTGAATGTTTCAACCAATCAGAATGTTTTTTTATATGCTCATAATATTTACAATATATCTAAACTACAACTACAACCTACACACAATCACATACGACTACGCAACGATGCCACAGGGAGCATGGATTTTCACAGCAACCGTGTGGCCATTTTATGATTAACTCAAAGTTTGTCCCAAAATAGATGAAGGTGAAGTGAAGGTGAAGGTGAAGTTGCGGTTTTTAGCGCCAAGCGCTGGGATCGCAGAAGTAGAATAGGCCTAATCGAGTTCGTGACCTCTTGTCATGACGCTCAAGTGGTGGGGCTCTACCTGGGATCGAACCCTGTCCACCTGACTGTTCTGGCTACAATGTCAGAGGATTACACCACTGCGCCACAACCCATGCCAGGTCAGACATTCGCAAAATTTCAATGGGTATCGAGATATGCATGAGTAATAGTGATGGTCGGAGGAGAAAAGCTACCTGGTTTCTATTTTGGAACAGACTTTGACAAAAAATATAAAAGAAACAAATAACAAGAAAAATTACGTAATGAAAAAAAAGGAAATTGTTTGCAAGAGGAAACGATTGCAACGATTTATGGAAAACGTTCTTATGCATGAATGTATTTCGCCATACAACAAAACTCTAAGCATAATTTTGTTAGAAAGGTTTGACAGGCCATGTTCAAAAAAGAATGTTCAAAACAGGATACCTATTCGCTTAGGTTCTTAATACATCAAAGGGTTGTTAACTTAGTCAGTTTCCGTAACCTCGTTTACAGCTACATGAATATGAGACACATACGTAAATATAATATTATAACAATGAAGAAGTAAAATACTTTGAGTCATACAAGTGAATACCGCAACATATTCTGAATGAATGAACACTTATGACCAATAGTGTAACTAAGTATAGTTCCTGTGCGTGCTGTTGGATTCCCCACAGTCAACCTCGATGTTTGTGATATAACTAGTTCTGTTGTATCACAAATATCGTGGTTGGCCAAATCTAGACAATATTGGCAAATTTGGCAAACACTACAGTAGAAAGATAGGTCTTATTACTTTTATACTAATCTTTCCCCATTAACTGAAGTGTGAAGTACAGTGTTTAATAAAAAATTGTTTTGGAGATCGTAGAATGACTATAAAACGAGCATTATTTTTTAGTGTGAGGAAAACTTTATGCGTTTTTCAATTCCGTGTTATGGGCTGTTGCTTAATATGCCAGTGAATTACACGGAACCCAATCTTGCAGAAAACTGTAGAGTCATCACATAAATTTGTAGGAATAACCAAACAAAGCATAATCCATCTGTTTTGGGTTAAACTTGGCTGCAAAGATTTTCGAAAAATTTCCACGAGATTGAGTTTCGCGTTATTCACTGACGTTTTAGGCAAAAGTCCTTAACGCAGAAAATTTTTCTTGGACTGAAGAGAGTTATTTTCCTTCTTCTCAAAGTGATAATTCCATCTTTGAAACGCTGTATCTGCGTCATTTTAAGGTTTGGGCTACCATTACATTAGTAAGGTCATTCATTTGGCTGTCTCCTTTATATCCATCAGCTCTTAGCTTTCATCAATGTCATTTCGCGGAAATTTTCCACAAATTTTCTCAGCCTTGTTAAACACACAAAAGATTGGCTGTTTGTTTTATTTTGTTCTTTTTAAACAATTTCTGTGAAGAGCTTGTACAGATAGCGTTGCTTAGCTTCTCAAGTTGTCAACATAAGGTCAACCTTTCAGACCGATTACTATTCTGGCATCAGTTTCTAAGTTTTTGAGCGACTCATGTATGAGCAAATAATGCCCTTTACCGTGTGCTTTCTGTCTCCCCTACTATTTGGTTTTCGGAAAGGCTATAATACGCAACATGCGCTTTTAAATTTTTAGACATGTTTTTAGAAACTTGTAAGATAACGATGGATAACGGAGGCTTTGCTGGTGCACTTTTGATGGATTTTTCCAAAGCGTTTGACCGTCTAAATCACGAGCTAATATTTGCAAAATTGCATGCTTATGGTTTCAGTAGGAGTGCCCTCGCGTTTTTCACAGCTGCCTTTCGAACAGAATGCAAAGGGTCAAAATGAATGGTTCCTTTAACTCTTGGAAAGAAACTAACTTAGGTGTGCCGCAAGGCTCGATGTTACGGCCCATTCTATTTAATATCTATATTAACGATATATTTCTCCTGATGAATGGAATCGAAGTATGCAACTACGCAGATGATACTACCATATACTCATGCGATTATGAAGTAAAAAATGTGATAGCAAGACTATAAGTGCAACCAAAAACTATGTAGAGTATGGTTTTTGGTCATATAGCTATCATTAAATTGCAAAACAATGCATGCTCGGTATCATTTGTAACATATCTGAGAGTGGAATTTGAATCTTTCAAGGATTATGCAATTTTGTTGACTTAACCCTATTTGGACCGGGGGGGGGGGGGGCGTTTTTGGCCCCCTACCAAACTTTCTCAAATATCTCCACCGCTGTTGTAGATATGGTGCTGCAACTTCTTGACTTTTCCTAAAATTTAATTGGCCATCAAAATTTTAAAATTTCATGGTCCATTGTTGTGCCACGTGACCTCCAGATGCCCTTATTTGGAGAGTGGTCACAAAGAAAATCTTAAAATCCTCGCTAAATTCTTGCAAATAGCGCTAATGATAAAGTTATATACACCATTCGATTGGTCTTGAAGAGTACTTTCATTTGATATATAGTTTGTTTATATTTGCTGACATCATCAACTTTTGATATCCATGACGTCATTTATCTTTATGACGTCATAGAATGAATGAATTAGGGCAATATATCTCAAAACGTGCAGAAAACAGAGTCAGGTGCTTCATTATTAACTATTTTCACTAGTTAGAAGTCTAAAAATAGAAAATAATTCACAATAGAAATCTCAATTAGTCTATTCAATGGCTAATTGCTCTTAATTAGCAAAAGTTGAAAGTTAAATTGAATTTTTTCGCGTAAATATTTTCCTCTATCTTATTTGCTACTTCTGGCTACAATTCTGCCTGTTATTCACATGTTAATCTGAACGAAACTTGCTTTTTAAATCAGTTGCTCGATTTTGACCATTTTCCCATTGTTTTTGGTTGCCTAGCAACGACCCACGTGACCAATTAGACCTCTATTGTTGTTTTTGTAAAGTTAATTGTCCAAAGAACAATTGGTATAAGTTTCATTTTTATATCTCTTGTAGTTTTGAAGAAAAAGAGGGGGGGGGGGGGGCGAAAAACGCCCCCGGTCAAAAATATAAAATTTTCAACCCGGTCCAAAGGGGGGCTCAGTCCCTTTGGCATTATTTGAAGTTGTGATGCCTTCTGATTACGAATCTACAAGCAGAATACGGTAAAAGTCGTTCCTTATGAAGCAGTGAGCTCCAGAGTAGCCCCTGGCCGAGGTTATTTCTGTCAAACTTTATGAAGAAAATATAGGAGCAAAAAACTGACCTCAGTGGATTTGGTGACAGGCGACGGTAAAACTAGTCACTTCATGCAAGATAAAGCTTCATATTACTGTTTGCGGAGACCTACACTTTCGAATGATGTATAGGAGGTTTGAAAAATTTGCGGAGCAAACTTCCTAAAATTCCCAAGGGACTAAAACGACAGAACAACGTTTGAAGCACTTCCATCAGCAACGTACTTATTTTTCCAGAGCAGATTGCGTTGGGTCACTTTTTTTGGGTCACCCGGTAGATAACTCTAAAAACAGAGAAAGAAACAATTTGCAGAAAACCTAGAATCTAATTCAGGCTTAATTTGTGAAAGTTTAAGCCAATGAATATTCTTTTCTTAGTTGATATGTTAGACACAGGCATTACCATGAGTTTAAAGGATCATTTGTTTGAGAGCTGCAAGCTTTCAAATGTCCAAACAGTTTGCTGATTCACCGGGTACAACTGTTATTGATACACACATTTTCGTTATTTATCATTCTTGTTCATGACGGACATTAGCTTTGAATTGAAGCGTCTTCTATCAGAATAAAGTCAACTCAGAAAAAGTGAAAATAAAGGTCATCAACAACAGCTCTGGAAAATTCGGATTTTTTTCTGGGACATCCAATAGATGATGCTCTTTCTTCTTAGATCACAAACGATATATTTTGAAATGTTAGTCTCAGTGTTGTATAATGCTGCCGATTTAGCTAATGGATATATCGAAGGCTAATTGTCCTCGCTCGTACGCTCTCTTTTTTCATTAGTAGAATCCGTTGCATATTACACTGCAGTCGAAATATATTGATATAAACTATAAGGCAGGTTCTCTCCCGGTGATTTTTCATTATCACTAATTTGGCGTGACATCTGCTATGAAACAGATTTAGGTATTTAATCGTTTGAAGTAATTAAATCTTTCATGTAATTGCCACATGGTAGTCACAGTCTTCTGCTCCCCGTGGTATCGTCCTTGTAGGCAACGTAATGTAATTTGTTTTGAAAAATTTTCCTGAAATGTTAAAAATGTAAAGTCATCATATATTTGTGATATTTGTAGGTTATTTTTTCTGCAATGATTTTCTAGGGCTTCTGTGAGCAGAACGATAAAACCAATTTGTGATGCAGTTCAGACAAGGCCACTGGACTGGTTTGCTCAAAAGGTAACAGCATTGAATTGAGCTTTTGTTACTTACGTGATATGTTACTTACTCTAACATGCATAGTATGATCAATCAATCGCTTGAATTAGAAAACTTACACAAATGCTTCATATCAAGTATGCATTAAGGTTACTGCACCCCTTCATGACCTCCAATTAATTTTTTAATTTTTCGATATTTGGATTGCACACACATCTACCTATAATTTCTGACAATTTCAAGGAATTTTCTCTACTTTTTAATGAATTGTAAGCAATTTATAGCAACTGCTTCCCAGTTAAGAAAATGCTGTTTACATTAGAAGGAGGGAAATTTGGTTACAAAGTTTAAAGGTGTCAGTTGCCCTTGATTTCCGGTTGAATAGATTTTACGGTTTTGATACCTATTACACCATTATGAACTCTGCGCTAATTACAAATGATTTATCATGAGTAACATTTTGTTATATCTGAGGCCAGATCAATGTCAGTCATTGAGAATAGGGGAGTTTTTTTTGGCTAAGAATCTATTTCAGCCTTTGGCTTGCTCAAAATCAAATTTTCAGCAACGAATGAGTATTCATACAATTATATTGCTGAGATTTGGCAGATAGAGAGAAATTGCTCAGGGGGACCAAACTGTGTCTCACTTTTGAGAAACATTGCATGGTCCAAATCTAACGCTTGAATCAATCTCAGACCGAGGCCAGGGGGCGAAAGGCAATTTTTTATCATTCTGAAGGTAAGACACGCAAAGGAAATCTGAGACATGCTTTGCTAGACTAATGTGTTGAGAATGCCAAAATCTCATTGAAGTTTATATGAAACTTATCTGTAGGTACAGGGCTTACAGGGAGGTTAGAGAAGGGGGAAGGTCCAATTTTCGCATTTTAGATTGTGCATGGTACAGTTCTTGAATATTTCTATTCTTTTTTGGTTCATAAATACTCTCCATTTAATGACGAATTGAATGATGTATGGTTTATACATGTTATGTCGCGTGTGTGACAGTCAGGAGAGAAAACACCGAGAGTGGTCTCTGAAGGAGTAAAGTAACCCAATCAACAAAGGCAGGTTTTATAGTGAAAATCATCAATTGCTTTTGATTGACATGCCATTACAAAGCGATTGCTAACAGAAGACAAAGGCAATTCTCTGAAGCAACGATTCAAAACAAGCTAAGCCTCAAAGTTGCACTGAAGCCAGCGTGGCAAATTGTTGTGTTGTGCACAAGAAAAGGGGGTTGTTACGAGAATTCATGGGTATGTATAGAAAGGAGAAGGATAGAACAATAATAAACCGTCCTTCTCAGAATAAAGAATCCCCATTTGAAAGGCCACTTCTCCCTGAATGTCAAAGCAATAATATTCAAAACTGTCTTGTTTTATTGCTAATATATTCAATTAGGTTCAGTAATTTACCCGGCTTTAATCGGCCATTCCTCCCCGTGGATATGACAGATTTTCTGAAGAAAGCCCCTTCCAAAAACCTGCAAAAGTGAGAGAAAACAATGGGCAAATTTTCCTCGGTTTTCCTTCCTAAGATGATGACACTCTCTTGTATTCACTTATTTTGTCTTCTTGGGAGAATGGAATCCCCCTGAATAGGTTATTGACATGAAATTTTAGGGAAATTTGTTTGTGATTTTGGGCACGTTTTGAAGGTTTCTTGAAGAGGCTTTCTCGAGAAAATTCCTCATAATTTCAGAACAGAGTGCCCGATTTTAGTCAGGTAGATTTCGAAAGGGATTAGAAAATGTCTACCCTTAGAATGTATATTTTTTTATTTTTTTTTTATATACCATTATAAATTTTTTTTACAAGATGAATTACTTATGACGCTACCTAGTAATTACTCTACGAAACACTACAAGGACGATAATACCACGGGGAGCAATAAACTATGACAACCCCGCGGTAACTAATATAGAAAGAAATAAAAACTACTGGGTGAATCAGGAAAGATGTACCACCCGCCCGCAAAACCGCACCCCAAGAGCCACCCAACCGATTCGCACAATTTCATAGAGATTTAAACGACGTGTCGAAGAGGCTTAAACGAAAATTTTGTCCAGGCCTCGGTCAAGGATTTGGTCAATGTATATTTGCCTTCATCTTGATACCCAGGGAGGCATGACCTTTGAAACGGGGGTTCTTTCTATTGACTAACCCGGTATTTGCCACGCAGATTTTATATATCTAGTGCGGAAGATGAGCACTAAGTGTTTGAGTTGCACCCTAAAATGTCGGAGAGTTTTAAACTCTACTGATCACCTTCTGAATTAGACAAATAGAATATTTGATATATCCCTCTCCTTTCGATATAACCATGACATTTCCTAACAGTGCCTTTTTCGTCGGCACAACGTGACAGTTAGCCATGGTGGTTTTAGGGCGTGTATTGTGGCTTCATGTGCTTTGATTTGTTGCTTGAGAAAGTTCCGTTTTCCTGAGATCGCCAATCGCTTTGAAATGGTATGTCAATGGAAAGCAGCGGATGCTATTGTTGCAAATTCTGCTCTTATTGTTCCCACTTTACCTGACTCAGCATACAATTTTAAAAGTTCAGATTCTGTTCATTTCGTTTACGATTCATTCATTCAATTGTTCATGCAGCCAAAAGCTTTAGATCATCTATTTTACTTGTTTTACTCTCTTGTAATATTTCCATTTTACAACCACCCCTAAGGGGACCATATCATGGAAACAAGGGCAATTCAACATTGTAATGTTATCCCTGCCACTCTAATTAGGGGCGTTTGATTTTATATACCACTCTTTTTATCCTCTGTTTTTAACTTTTCAACGTTGCAAATTTTCAGTTTAAATTTTTCGCAAATATGTGCTAAATTTCTTACTTACTTTTTTCAATGCCTTTGCAGTGTTGTGCGAATCAGTACAGTGCGCTCCTTGAAGGGACCTCCACAAAAAAGTAAGTGTACAACATTTTATTGTGACACCATCTACAGAAAGTATTATAACACTGTAGGTTAATGGCTCCAAGCTCAAAAGTATGAATAAAATGAGTTCTTTTGAGTCTTTTTGACCAAACCAATATGAACAATTGGTTATTTCGACTCAACTATTTATAACGCAAGTTCGATTTGATTACAGTTTCAAACTCCATTTTATAGCTATGTTTCTACCGTCTTACTCCAGTTTTGCAATACTTCATGCCCTAGCTTGTGGCCTATATACATTTCAGCTAAAAAGGATGTAAATTTTTATCACTACTGGGTGCACCAAAAAGGTATCCTCTATTGACAGAGCGCGATAAATCATACGATAGGCTAATTTTTAAATTTTTGATTCAACCTTAATCAAAATCCCAAATGATACTCGGTAATCGTTCCCGAGTTTTTGGCCGCCTATTTCTCGCGTTATGAGTGATTTGTTGAAAATTCTTAATCTGGAAACAGCCTTAATGGATAAAACAACGAGCAAGTTTTGTAGAGACTGAGGGACAAGACAATAAGGACAAAGATTGGGAATTAAAAATGTAATTAAAATACGACCTAAAACTATTTAGGGAAAGATATTTGTCGATGCTTATTCGTTCGGTGGCCCAAAACTGTCACGCACATACACAAAACTGAGTCGCACAAATAGAGAACGAATCACAGAAATACAAAGAGTTTATCATCATATTTGTAGTATATATTAGTACCATATGTCCTTTTTTCTGTTATTTTACGTCATGTAATAGTTATTTCAGTTGAATTGTAATTAGGTTAGAGGCCTTCTTGGCCTAGATGCCTTATTATAAAAAAAAAAAAAAATTAAAACAAATCGCACAAATACAAAACTGAATCGCATTAACTGACTCTCTCCTCGATTAGTGCGTGCTATGGCTTAGAAACGACATCGTTTCTAGGGAGTAGACTATGGCAGGCACTTCCCGATGACATGAAACAATCTGATACCCTCTCCAGCTTTAAAAGGAGAGTAAAAACCTGGAAAAGAGAGGAATGCAACTGTAGACTGTGTAGACCTTTCGTGGCTCAGGTTGGGTTCTTGAGCGGATAAATACCATGAAAAGAAAGAATTGGAAATATTGTAAATTCTGCAAATACTGTAAAACATTGTTAAAATTTGTATATATGTATTTATATCTAATTATTCTGTATCATAGATAAGTTTTTTTTTCATTCTTAACCTCATTTTACTTTGTAGTAGGCTTGATTTGGCTTTTATTTTAGAGCTACTTTTGTATGTGCCTACTTTAACTAAAGTGATAATAATAATAATAATAATAAAAATAATAATAATAATAATAATAGTAATAATAATAATAATAATAATAATAATAATAATAATAATAATAATAATAATAATAATAATAATAATAATAATAGAAGTTATTTCGATAGAAGATTGTGTTGATATCGCAGAGCTGAGTCTCAAGGAATATGTAATGAAAAGCAAAGAGAAACTGATATCTGCAGCCAGAGGAAGCGTAACAGAAGAGGTAGAAAGGGAGGAACAAATATCTGGGGAAAGGAACTTCACGGGCAGCATTTTAGACAGATGAAAGACGTAGGAGCAAAGGAGTCGTGGACGTGGCTACAGAAGGGAGAACTAAAGAAAGAAACCGAAGGAATGATAATGGCTGCACAGTCACAGTCCCTCAGAACGAATGCCATAAAAGCAAGGATTGATAAAAGCAGGGAAGATGCAAAATGCAGGATGTGCAGTGAAAAGGATGAAACAATCCACCACATTGTAAGCGGATGTAGCAATCTTGCGCAAAAAGAATACAAACGCCGACATGACTGCGTAGCCAGAGCACTCCACTGGGATATTTTACGTCAGCGAGGGTTTGAAATTAGTGACAAGTGGTACCAACATCAACCTGAGAGCGTTGTTGAAAATGAACACTTCAAAGTATTATGGGACTTTACAGTACAGACGGATCTTGAAATACATGCGAGAAGGCCAGGCATCATAATAGTGGATAAAAATTTGAATGAAACGATCATAATAGACGTAGCCATACCAGTTGATGTGAACATAAGAAACAAGGAACAGGAAAAGATCACAAAGTACCAAGATCTAGCCAGAGAAATCAGAAAGATTTGGAATGTGTCAACCAAGGTCATCCCAATTGTCATAGGTGCCCTTGGCACTGTAACAGGCAGACTTGAACAGTACCTGAGGGAAATAGGTGTAACAACAAGAATTGAGTTAATCCAGAAGTCAACCCTTCTAGGCACGGCGAGAATCATCAGACAGGTTCTTGATATCTAAGGACACTAGATGTGACCCGATATCTTGGACAGTAATTCCAAATGTTAATTCATTTGTGCGTAACATTCATAATAATAATAATAATAATAATAATAATAATAATAATAATAATAATAATAATAATAATTAGTTTTGTTTACCTATTGAGACAGCTTCTCCTTTAAGTAATTCCCTGCATACAATTTATTTAGCTCTTCTTTGTAATTGTATATTGTATTAATTTTCCTTATCATTGTATTCATTTTCTGTAATATCATATCTTTTCTTTGTAGTTTAGTTTTGTTTGTTTAGTTAGGGCTATAAATTGTATCAAGTAGTATTTGAATTATATGAAACTGAAACTGAAACTATAGAACGAACCACACAAATAAAATGAATCGCACAACAACAAACTTCCTCGTACAAATAGAAGCTGTTTTGCACAAACACAAAATTACTCACACACATTAAAACCGATTCGCACAAAAGAAAATAATTCGCACAAATAAGATTTAGTCGCACAAATGAAAAACTGCGTCGCACAAATGAAAAACCGCGTCACACAAACAAAATCGATGCTCAAAAATATAAGTCACTCTCACAACTCAAACTAATTCACATAATGTCTATCAAGTGCTCAGGATAGTGGAGGCTAGACCAGACATATGATTTCCTCCCTTTTTATTGCTGCTGCTACCTACTCCCATACTCCTAAATGGTAAAATACTCCCCATACTCCTAAATGGTTAAGGTATAGCATATAGCGATAACAGGAAACAAAATTGCAATTCAAAGTTGAGGACGTCAGGACGTTCTGCGGAAAAGGTTTTGAGAGTAAACATATTTTGTATAAGATTCTAAGGAGTTGGGTAGGTACTGAAAGTTTCTTAAACTTAACGGGTTCCATTAAAATCTTCATGTTTACTATCTGTACCCTTGTGAACATGTCAAAACAATTTGTTTAAGGTTACTTCAGGACGATAAAATTTTTATTTGATAAATTTTGGGATGTTTTTATATTTGGAAAGCACACACATCTACCTACAATTTCTGAAAATTTCAAGAAATTTTCCTTTATTTTTCAGTGAATTATAAACAATTTAAAGCAACGTTTCCTAGATAGGAAACTGCTGTTAGGAGGAAATTTTGACGACCAAAGGTTAAATGTTTCAAGTGCCCTTGATTTCCTTCAGAACAGGTTTTGCGGTCTGATATCCATTGCATCATTATGAACTCTGCGCTAAAACTTTATGACTAGATTAAAGTCAATAATTGACAACAGTGGATTTTTATGCAAAAAAACTATTTCAGCTCTCTGTTCAAAATCAACTTTTACGCAACCAGTGAGTATTCATACGTTTCCCTGTACCCAACGCACTGTGATCCAGATTTCCATTTTAGTGTAATTAATGCCAAAAATGAAAATATCAGAATTGTACAAAACTGACTTTTCTACTGTTAACAGTAGCCTGAGGTATATCAAAAACACAAAAAATTTTCAAATCGGACTATTTAGTGCTGAGAAAATATCAATTCAAATTAGGCGTACAAAGTGTACTTTGGGCCTCTTTCTTTGCACAATAAGGGCACAAAATAGCACTAACTTTCAAATTCAAATTTCTTAGCTTGTACTCATAGACCAGGCGGAGGAAGGGGGTATCGTCCCCCAGAGGCGAAATTTATGAGACAGGGTGCATTTGGTCAATTTTGGGGTGCTGATTTCGAAAATCGATGTTATACGGGCAAATTCTGGGGCTTTCTGCCTCGTTTTGGTGTTGAAAGTCTCGTTTTCAAGCAATCGAACAATGTCTCCTTTTAATTATTATAGAACGTAGCAGTTGCTATTTAGAATGACTAAAAATGATAAAAGATAGCACCTGTGGATAGTTAGATTGTTACTGTGAATTTTTTGGCATTTTTGTCTTTTTATATTCTCGCTCTCCTGTTTAGATTCAACATTTGTAAGAAAATAAATCTCCTGTCGTATACATATGGCCATTTACCAATGAAAACAATTCAAATCAGTTAAATGAAGAATCCTAGTACCGATAGCGATATTTCAACCTCCTTTTGATTGTTATTAGTGAAATAAAGGACCAGGCCTCGTTTTCGTGTGGTGGAAAGCTGCAAAAGGAATATGACAATCACAAATTATTCATGTTGTATGGATTTGCAGCTTTTTCTTCGGAGTTTTGCAACTTGGTGTTGAAATTCTGGTATGGTTTCAAAAGTGAATCCGAAGTTTTAAAGGATATTTCAACAATACATACAATTTATAGTCACAAGTTGGAAAACATTGATTGCTTAGCAGTATTGGACGTATAGGAGCATACATTTCGAATAAATAATGGTGAATTTGATACCTAGCGGAGACCTCAACACTGTTGAATGTTCATCTTCGTGCCGTCCCATCGATGTCGTTAGGTGTTGTCATCCCCAATGATATCTAATTCCTCCCCGCCGCCGTCGAGTAGGA
This sequence comes from Aurelia coerulea, assembly GCA_039566865.1. Classification (NCBI taxonomy): domain Eukaryota; kingdom Metazoa; phylum Cnidaria; class Scyphozoa; order Semaeostomeae; family Ulmaridae; genus Aurelia; species Aurelia coerulea. The sequence continues at coordinate 9,259,822 of CM076952.1, read as the reverse complement.
GCCGCAACTAAGAATCGGAGCTCTGATTCAAAAGTGCCGATGATGTCCCCTCTAGGCATCAAATTCACCATTAGTTGTCAATTTTCTCCCCGATAAGAGAAAACTTTACCAAACAGGGACCTAACAGTTGCGCCTTTTTAAACCGCGAAAAAAGCCCTTCTTGGCACAATCACATTTGAATAAATCTGTCTTGCCAGTAGCTTAGTTAAATTGCCAATAGGACAAACATCTGTTGCTAAGCAAGATTATCAAATCGAAATGGTAATTTAGGAAAAATTCAGGCTTTTTATTCTTTATGAAACACTTCTAAAGTCATAGCTGAAAATACATGAAGACCAAGCAAAGCATCACCGTTGTTTTCATTGAGTGTCGATGATGCTGATAATAGCATGATTGTTCGATGTCCATAAGGACTCGAGTCCTATTGAAATCCTCTGGAAGTACATCATTTAGTGATCAGTATCCCCAGACGGGACGACCATCACATGGTGACCAGAGAGCAGCATATACATACAAAGAAAAACATTTGATTTCTGTTTACTCTTAATCATGGCCAAACATTTCGATACTTTGATTTATGACTATATTTTCAGCCATTTTCATGCTTTTCCCCAGGATTCAATGCTGGCCTTCTTATGGATCTCTCTCAAGTTCTCATCTTCTTTGCTTTTTCACCAAGAAGCATGTTGCTATGACGATGTTTCTGAATACATTAAAAAGGTGGTTTCATTGCAGTGTGATGTTGAAGAAGGTTTAATTCGTAATGCATTTCTGGAATTAGTACTATTTGGTGTTTACTATGACTTCAGAAGACAAAGTTCATGAAATAGAGACACGTTCCACCACTTATAGACTTTTTATGGCAGTCAAGGATATTCATCCATCTCCTTGAGAAGACCAAGTAAACATTCCACCCAACTCTTTTTCCGTCATGAAGAAAGAAATTAGCAGTAACTACAAGTGATGCTTGTACGTAAATCAATGAAGTTAGAAACAGCTTAGCTGGGGGGACTGGGGCAATCTACAGTAACCTATTATATTTTATTCTTTCAACCAATGAAAGCAATGAGATGAGAACATAAATGGCTAATGTCCGTGCTTCATTCCATGTTTAGATCAGATCGCTGTATCTCTATTCACTGACTTTAACTCAGTCCTAGATGCATAGCAAATCAATAATCAATTTGTTTCTTGAATTAGAGCGCCTTATATAATAGCAGATAATAGCAATGAGGAAGAATTAGATATCATTGAGGATGACAACATCTTGACAACATTGATGAAACAGAAACGAAGATGTACAACCTTTTATGACATCTTTAGAAAGTTAAAGTTTAATTGAACTGTATGCTCCTATACGTGCAATATTGCTAAGCAACCAATTTTATTTACCTTGTGATTATAATTTGAATAAATTATTGCATATCTTCAAAACTTCGGATTAACTTTTTGAAACCATTCCAGAATTTCAACACCAAGTTGCAAAACTCCGACGAAAAAGCTGCAAATCCATACAACATGAATAATTTGTGATTGTCATATTCCTTTTGCAGCTTTCCATCACACGAAAACGAGGCCTGGTCCTTTATTTCACTAATAACAATCAAAAGGAGGTTGAAATATCGCTATCGGTACTAGGATTCTTCATTTAACTGATTTGAATTGTTTTCATTGGTTAATGGCCATATGTATAGGACAGGAGATTTATTTTCTTACAAATGTTGAATCTAAGCAGGAGAGGGAGACTATAAAGAGACAAAATGCCAAAAAATTCACACTAACAATCTATCTACCCACAGGCGCTATCTTTTGTCATTTTTAGCCATTCTAAATAGCAACTGCTAGGTTCTATGACAATTAAAAGGAGAAATCTTTCAATGGCTTGAAGGCGAGACTTTCAACATCAAAACGAGGCTTAAAGCCCAAGAATTTGCCCGTATAACATCGATTTTCGAAATCAGCACCCCAAAATTGACCAAATGCACCCTGTCTCATAAATTTCGCCTCTGGGGGACGATACCCCCCTTCTCCGCCTGGTCTATCACTCGATGTTCATGATCTTTGTTTTGTTTGACAGGTTAAACATTGCAGAATATGTAGCGAAAAGGTCGATTGAAAATTTTATCTTGGGATGTGCAATTTTGAGAATTCACAATGGTAACCAAACGTTAAATAACTAAAACTGAATCACGAATCGCTTCTTCAACATTATAAACAAAAAATCTATGTTTCAGAATTCTTGTAAAGCCTATTGCAGAATCAAATTTAACCTATTGGCCACACCTTTGCAAAATGGCTAAGTAGACTAAGCTCTCAAATATTCTTGGCGAATTTTTTACGAAGGACAGTGAAGAAGGAGTCTTTTTCAGCAAATTCTGTCTGTATTTGCGACTGTGCTATAGACTGAGATAGATGTTCAATGAAACAAATATTTCCCTCTTGTATTCAAAAGGAGGTTAGAGATCAACTCCCTTATCATCTATGGTGTCTATTTTGATGTTTGTTGTGTTTTTCAATGTTACTGGGCGCATTTTTCGCCTTGAGATATAAGGAATCATTATAGAGTTGGCTGCATGTTTGAAAAAACCTCAGGAAATTAGTTGAATTATGAAAAAATACTTTATACTACTGGCTTGTTAAAAAGCATGTATTTGAAATTTTGGAGATGTGATGAAATATTGCCTCTGTCGATAGTTTTTCGTCATTCAAGCAGAAAAATGCCATTTAACTCGGAAAACGTGAAAAACTGATCTTCGTGAAAAATTGGCCAAAAATATTTGAGACCTTAGTCTGCTTAGCCCTTTTGCAAAAGTGTTGCCAATAGGTTAAACTTGATTCTGCCATAGGCTTTACAAGAATTCTGAAACATTGATTTTTTGTTTTTAATGTTAAAGAAGCGATTCTTGATTCAGTTTTAGTTTTTTCAACGTTTGGTTACCATTATCAATTCCCAAAATTTGTCCATTCTAAGATAAAATTTCCAATCGACCTTTTCACTACATACTCTGCAAGGTTTAATCTGTCCAACAAAACAAAGATCATGAAAATCGAGTGAGTGCAAGCCAAGAAATATGAACTTGAAAGTTTGTGCTATATTATGACTTTGCTTTGCTAAGAAAGAAGCCTGCAGTACACTTTGTAGGCCTAACTTGAACTAACGTTTCCTCGGCACTACATTGTCCGATTTGAAATTTTTTTGGTTTTGATATACCTCAGGCTGCGGTTAGCAATAGAAAAATCAGTTTTGTACAAATCTTGCAAGGCTACTGAAATTGGCCCTTAATTAAATTGCATATCCATGCACCTGTCAATTTCTAAACCATGGCAAACATATCGTTCTGATAGCAAAACACGAAACAAGGCATGCACTGTGTTAGGGTACAAGAAGAAAAACTACTGTATTTTATTTCATATCCCATGGGGACTAATAATTTTGTTGTAATTAATTGTTCAGAAGCTGAAAATTCTTATTAAATTATACCTTTTCTACCAAAAATAGCTGTATTTCAAAATTGCAAGTATATACGGAAGCAAACCAAATTTATAGAACTAAGCTAATTTTTCATTTGCATTATAGAGCTTCAATGGTTAGAATCTGATTTGTTTTCGCGAAAATATAAGATAAACACCCCACTTTTCTTCTCATTCACCTGGTTTAATTCATTTTGCTGTTGATTTGTTCTTGATTTTAGAACTCGGTCTTGTATTGACTTTACGTTCTTGTCTCTTTCGTCATGCAACAAATTCAATCTGTAACATTATTTTGACATCAAACTGTTTGGTTAAAAGTTTACACACCATAGTTATTGACACAAACTTACAATGATTTATTTTTGTTATCTAGGAGGAAGAGGACTTCCAGTGAGAGTGGGGCAAATGGTGAGCCTGCAATACTCTATTTTATGCAGGAAAGCATCATCTTTGAACTTGCGGATTGGATTAAGAAATTTCCGCAATTTCTTCACTGATGTTATTGTTTGGAATATTTGCAAGGCCAGCTACTACGATACTGCATTGCAAAGCTAGACCCTTTGCTTTACTTTAGCTGGTCTGCAAAGTAATCTGAGTCGAACGCACAGTGGGCCGAGAATGCCGATTTTTGGAAATTTCATGATACCTTGCGAAAAAAATAAAACCCATGTTTGCTGGAACGCTGCTTGGAATGTAGCTCAAGGCAGGGTTAAAAGCTGCAAGCGGATAATTTTGAGTGAAAATTGCTGTTCTGGGGCCAAAGTAACGATATTTAGGAGCCCCCAACCTTGGTAGATCTTATAGACGAGTATGGGCATGTATTGTCCCTTGATAATTCCAACATCCATTGTAAGGCCCACACCCATTGATCATGTTTAAACCATCTGAGATCATACCCTTCTAAATCGAGCAAAGGCCTCGGACCTCAAAGACCTTTCAGATGTTCGACAAAAGACTCTGGATCAAGCGATATGTTTACATTTTGTACGAAAGGTTGAATTGAATGACGTTGCATGTCTATATTGGGTGAGACAAGAAAGGTATAGGCGTTTACTAGAACAGATAGTTAGGAAACATCCTCTAAATGCCACAGCCTATAGCTCATTTTAAATCAGAGGCTAACTTAGACTGCGTTCACACGATGCCAGCACATTTTGAAAACGGTGAAAAATGTGACGGAGAGGCCTACCGTTCACACGAAAACGGCACATTTTGAAAACGGCAGATTTAAAAACGGTAGATTTTGAAAACGGAACTCTAACCGGCACATTTTGGAAACGGCATCGTGTGAACACTCGAAAATGACGAAGACGGAACATTTTTCAACGATTTTGAAACGAGGCTGATTGGCTTTGGCATGAAATTCGAGTCTCGTTCCCATGGAGTTTGCAAAGAGTTTATTGCTATCACAATTTTTGGCGTTTTCAAAATTTTGCCGGTATCGTGTGAACGCTAGCTCAAATTATGCTACCGTCACATTTTTTACCGTTTTCAAAATGTGCCGGCATCGTGCGAACGCAGTCTTAGATTGAGTAATTTCTGCAGAAAGTGAAGCATCGAATGCTGCAAGGAGAACCACATTTTGATCTCATTATTGCGTTTCTTGCAATCAATGTTAGAGGGGTTCTGGTACAAGAATTGCATTCAGTTGTTTTAATGCTGCAAAACTAGTTTAAAAAAATCATTTTTTTGCAAGAAGGAATCTTACTGTAGTGTTATTTGCACTGAACGGAATGATTAAATAGGGAGTCCGTCTCCAAATTTCGGTCCAAACGGTTATATAGCAGTTTTTTAATGGATAATATCGCACGGGCGTTTTCCTGTCTTTTTCGAAAGCGTCATTTTGAAAATAAGTGTTTGTACCGAGTGTCTCAAAAAAGTACCCCCTTTTGCTTGACTGGAAATATAGAAAAAACGATAAGATATCGTTACTCTCCGAATGAACAGCTGAGTTTATCAATCTTCACCTTAGATGCACTAACCTTGCGTTTGAAAATCGTCCACCAAACACCGGAGATACAAGTTCCCAAAGTCAAAATTTACAATGCACCTGAAACCAGAGGTTTTGAAAGAGGGCCCAGCCATGATTTGCATCATGGACATTTTCCGAAGCACCTGTAAACTTTAATTGTCAGTTTTTCGCTTTTGAAAATAATAAAAGACTCTTGGACATTGTCCTGATAAAGCGAAAATATTAAAAATTTGGTAAGAGTGATAAATTCGTGCCACATCTCCAAAATAAGTGTGCATGTGCACCTTTTCTTCTTCTTGGATACAAGAAACTTGGAATGGAATGCAATGCAAGGATCGATTCTTCAAAGGAAACGTCACTTCAAGAACGATTAAAGCAATGCAAGGTGTAATTCTTTTCAAAAATAACAAATAAAGGTCAAAATTCTTTTGCAAAATGCCTGTGATATCCAATCTTGGCCATGCCCTTTCGCAAAACCTCTGGTTTCAAGTGCACTCCAAATGTTGACATCGTAAACTCGTATCTCAGGTTTTTGGAGGACGATATTGAAATGCAAGGTATGTGCATTTAAGTTGAAGATCAACAAATGTAGCTATTAATTCAAAAAGTCTCGACATTTTATCGTTTTATTCCCTCGTTTTGTCAAAAGAGGGTACTTTTTTGAGACATCCGGTACTTCACAGCGGAAAAAAGCAAACATACTTTCATGTCTTTTACTATTGCTTGGATAAAAGTGGATTTTTAACGAGCAATTTTTGGTGGCTTGGGTGAAGCTACAAAACAAACTGCAGGAAATAATTGAGAACAATGGACACGTGCGGTGTTATCAGATTTGTTTACTGTTTGGCAACGGAGCCCCTTTAAATCCACCGTTATGTTGATGGATTGCTGTTGAGGAGGAGCTGTTTATTGGCGGCCTTCTTTTTGAGAATTCTTTGTAAATACAACGAGTAAGTGGCGGCTTTTGCTTATTGGGTATCCTTTGTTTGTTGTTCTTGGTGGAGTATACATTTGTTACAATCTTCCATTCATAATGTTTTTTCCAGAAAATTTAGCCTTTGTGGTTACTTTTTCAGATTTTGTTATGTCACTGTTAAAACTAAAACGACAACAAAATACAATATTCTGTGCCGTCTATTGCAAAAATTGACATGAAGTCATCTGGTTCTGGCTATGAGCGGTATTGTAACAAATTCTTTAACAACAATCTTGGAAAACATACGTAGAATGAAAAAAATTATTAAACGCCTTTTGCACCATGGTGCACGCGCGCTATCATGCGCCAGTTTAGGGTAGGTGAATTGATATGAAAAACTATGCACTTGTGCAAAACCAGTGCAAAGATGGTTGAGATCTGAGCTACCAACGAATGATGCTATGGTTCACAAAGAGCTTACTTAAACCAAATCTAAACATAAATAGGAGGTTGCTATTCTTCAGGTTTCCGATGTCATATATCCGGCATTTGTCTTTAAATAGCTAAGCTGCAGCTAATTGGTGCCTACCTACCAAACAAAAAAGTATTATTAAATACCAAATAAAATAGTTCTAATTAGTTTAACAATAAACGATATATAGATACATGTGATACAATATTTACAGGCGAGTTTTAAATTTAAAGTAAAACAAGATAATTCAAGAACTACGAACACTTTGAAAATCAGCGGTTGCATTCATCTCCCTTCCACTCATTTACGCGTTTTTTAAAGATGGAAATATCCAATGACTGTATAGTGTCATTTCACATGCCACAGTTTACGTCCCAAGAAAGGAATACTCTCTATCCCAGAGCGAACTGTCCGGGCCTTAGGCATTTGTAAAAGACTTTTATTTCTTAGAGGATAAAGGGGACTCTTCTCAATGGAATTATCAGTTATAAAGCTTGGGGTGATATTTGACTTAGTTTTGTAGATCTCTGTCATCAGCAACTGCAGATTTTGTTTGTGGACAGATACAGAATTGTCTCTCGTCAAAAATGCATTAAAGTCGGAAACATTATCCTTGTGTGGGATGCTCAGTGCCTTTTTGTGAATGTGGTTGATCTTGCTATCAAGATGTCTGGGGCAGTAGCTGAACTGGGATAAGAGAAAAGCCTGCATGATGCTTGAGTTTTTCAGTGACGAGTAAATAGGAGATATGGGAGAGAGAGTGACGCTTTTCACCTTCTTTCTTGCATAGCAATCACGCGCGTATCTTAAAAGAAAGTTGTTTGTCCAAAGTGACGCCTAGTAATTTTTCCTCTGTGCTCTCTATAATGGTTGTATCTCCAATTTTTATCTATAAATCGTTAATTTTTTCACCGTAAATTTAGCTTCATGCAGTTATTCTAAAACCATTGTGAAATGATTAGGGCTTCGTTTTCTAAACGATATTTCCATGATTGCGATCGCTAACATAGATAGTAGTATGATCAGCATAGTTGCATATTTTGCTGTCCGTCACAAACATAAGCAAGTTATTCTGGTAGATATTAAACAAGAGAGGCCCCAGAACAGATCCCTGTGATAAGCCTACGCTAGTCTCTCTCTCTTCAAGCTTAAAGACCCATTCACCTTCACTCTCTGCTTTCGCCTATCCAGATAGCTGTGGATAAGCTGCAGTGCTCCTCTACCAAAGCCATATGCTTCTAATTTTGCGATTAATAAATCACGATGAAAGCTATTTAGATACAGTGGAGGGCTCCTTAAATTACCCAATCTACTAACCAACGATACAGTAATTAAGTAGTTTGAGGAAAGCAATAATTAATCCTCCTTCTGTCAGGAAAATCACGACAAGAACGAACAGAACTAATACTCAGCCCACTAAAAATCTGTAATAGTTGCAAATCAGCTCCCTCTTCATTCAACGGTTATCTTTCTTTTGAAAAAAAGGGGCCAGGAGTAGATGATTCATTCATTTACACAATGATAAAAGTGCTTGAATAGTTTAAAGATAGCAATAATTATTCTTGCAATAATTAATACTCCTACTATGAGGCCAATTATGACAGGAACCAACATAACTAATACTAACTCAGTCCATGCAAAAAATTTTAATAGTAGCAAATCTGCTCCATCTTCGTGCAACCCATGTTTTGCATCATACACTGCAAATGTTTTAACGCAGTTCAACATTATCAAAGCGGTCAGTGATATTGTTTCTACCATGTTTAGGAGTTTGTTCTTGAATGGTTTCGTGCTTACATGATGGAGTAAAAACAATACTTGAAGAAGCAACATTGAGTATAGCTTGTATATTTGATCTTGCACGAAAGAGTAGACTGAGACAAGGATCAGTCTGCGAACGAGGTAAACTCCTTCCCATAGAGTTTGATGTGTGTTTTTGCTCTTGAATGGCCCTGAAATGTACTTTAGGATGCTATCCATGAATGAATTAGTAGATGCAATATTTCTTTGGCCTTGTTGCTTTGAAAAACACCTTTTAAATGCAATATAAAGCACAAGAAATAGTGGGAATGAAATTCCAAAGAAAATCCCTTTCTTGCTTATCTGTCTGTCTTGAATTAAACCTGGAAGCAACATTGCAAACAAGCAAAAAGGTATTACCCAGCACAAGCCAATACCCTTCAAAAAAGTCTGCCATGGTTGATAACATTGAATATTTCCTTGAATGAACAAAACTTGTTTGTCACCAACTTTAACACAGGTCAACAGAGTAAACACTGCTTTTGTGACCACTGCATAGCTTAAGACTATTATTTCAAACGCTACCAGCAAAATTCGATCATTAAACTTCTTTCCTTTATTGCTAAAAGAATTGCTCGAGTCTGATTGATGCCTTAATTTGTCTCTTAGTCCCCGGTAGATCTTGAGCGAAATGAAAATGACCATAAGAACTGCTAAAACCATGGCAGTGAATGTAATTCTTAAAGCAACTTTCCAAACTGGAGTCGTATCAAACAGAGCACATGCAGCTGAAATGTCTTGACCCCCCATGGAAAATTCAAAATTTAAGAAGCTGCCAACAGCATCCCTCAATCCTCGAAAAATACTACTCTCAACGTCATGGCTATATGCACGTAAGACATGTTCAATCTGATAAAAATAGAATATTATTTTGATGAAACCAGTGACGATATCAGAGTCTTCCTCCTCATCTGCAACCAAGTTGTTATACCGCTCGAACTGTTCACTGTGGTACAGATATTCATCATTTGACACATAAGCATCATAAGTTATGAGGGCTACATTTCTATCTTCATTAGCCTCTCGTTGTTGTTGCTGCTGCCTAATAACTCTCAACTGTGATTTTAGAAATCTTGCAATTTCCTGTTTATATAACATAACAATGAGAAAGAGTACCGACGTGGAGACAGTTATGAGCCAAAATTTAGCTCTTTGGCACTTGTTGTTGGACATGCATTTAGCTGAGAGCATATTTTCACTATATCCATTCTCACATGTGCCACAAAGTGTCCCTTCCCGATACGGAGCACAGGCATCATAAGTGATACATTCTTTTCCTGAGCAGCCATAGCCCCTTGGTAGTTGTATAAATTTGATTTGACCATTGTTAATGTCCTTGTACCCCCAGAAATTATTCTTTGCTTTGATAACTCCAAAACGACATTGTCCCCCCGCACTGCAACGCATACATTTGGTAACAGTCAGTGACCTATTTTGTAGTGTGCTGTCATGCAAACTGTAAGAATCGGGTGGGCATATATCACAATGGAATGAAAACGATCTGACTGATTGGTTGATTGGCACAACTTCTTCTTGGCGTGGCGATAACCAAAGAGTGTTGTGACGCAAAATACTTCCTTTAGAGCATACGAATTTTGATTTTTTGTCTATTATGACGGGCTCATACCCAACACCGAAATTAGCAACATCGCCGTTACTTATAGAGTCTATCATCTTAATTGTTACATTTCGTAGAACGCTGCCAAGATTGCTACTAATCTGATTTGGGAAAATGTGTCCATCTTTCTTATACTGTAAATATTCTATTTCAACATTTGAAAGTAGGATCCTTTGGTCAGCATATATACAGCCCCCAAGAAGCTCCGCTGTATTGTTTTTAAATACGCAGTTGCTTACTGCTGCATATGAGATTGCCAGTGAAGGTCCTCTTGAGAAGTAGAACGCACCACCTTTACCATGGCCTAGCGCAGGCGAAAGAAACAGAGGCCTCTCTGGGAATGGTGCAAAGCCACAATAATTATCATGAAATGTGCTATGCTCTGCAGTCATTATAACATTTCCCCCTAAACTAATGGCACCCCCATCGTACATTGCAGTATTTGATTTGAATGTGGATCGACTTATTTGCAATGAGGCATCTTCCCAAGATTGTACATGAATGGAAATCGCTGCACCTCCGTAGCTCGTGTTATTAACAAAAGTACAATTCACAATGATAATACTTCGCTGCCACTTATCTTTCAGAGTATTTTGATACAAAGCAAACGCTGACTGTGCCATTTTGGCTGCTGACATCATATACTGGTGCCGAAAGTCAGAGTTCAGTATCCGGAAACGTACATTTCCTTTCACCATTGTTTCGATCGCCCCACCGAAGTACATAAAAATACTAGAATCGATAAATATGTCCCAGCGTTGAGATTGAAACAGAACCATCTTAAGGTTGGTGTAAAGACTTTTCAAATGAATTGCTGCTTTCGAATAATGTGGCTGTCCGATAAATTTATTTCTAAGGAAATAACTTGTAATTATGCCACATCCGCATATACCAACATCTTCAACTATGATTGCTTCATATTGTGATTCAAAAATGCTCTCTGTTGCATTAATTTCGCAACTCTCGTGGCACACTGAGCGCAAGGCGACTGGAACTGTCCGAAAATGGCAGTTTCTGATAATGACTGTACAGCTGTGACACTGAATTGCAATGGTATGTTTCAATTCATCCTTTCCTAATGCGGAGTCTGATAAATTGAAAATGAATTCTAGGTTTTTAAAGATTGCTTTAGACCTTTCAATTTGAAATACCGCACTTGAATTCCTGCATTTCATAACTGGCATTCCGTTGAAGCCTTCAATTGTTAGCATGTGATACAACGATATTTCCCACTCGTCAAAACTGTCCTTGTTCTTGCCTTTTCTTCCATTTAACATAAGATGGTCACCTTCTGAGCTTCTGTTTGCTACTGCACACTTGATAGATCTGCAAGGTGCTGTGGATGTGCCGCAAAATTCCCCATCCTTTCCATCATGGGATACGTAGATTTTCTTTGACTTCACTTCTGAAATCCAAACGGCAAAAAGGAATAATAAGCAACCTGTTTACAAATTTACTCGCTTAGGACATTCTAATTCTACTGCTATAAACCTTATCTCTTGCAATCGTAAAGATCTCACCACACGTAGCCCTGAGGTTGAATTGTTTTGCATGGTGAAGGGTAAGAAATGTTCTTTACGCTTCAACAACATTAACAAACCTACGTACTGGAAAAAGATTATACGGCACTTTTCAATTTTTACTTGTTGGTTGAGATTTTTTAGCTACGCCATGTTATTCAAGGAAGGTCTAGAAAGAGTCTGTTATAGAGTCAGCTCTGAGCTGTTTGCGTAACACGTGAAATCCTCTACCAATGCCATCGACGAAAATTTGAAAAACTTGTAAGAAACTTTTGAAACACTTAAGAAACTTTCAGTATTTGAAAATAAAAGCTTTGACAGTTTTATAGTAGGGGAGACCAGGGTCAACTGTAACACTTTTTGAAAAACCAGCCATATTGTCTAAATAACGATTAATTGCGCTCTTGAAGGTAAATGATATTGTAGTTGCATCTCTTGGAATGAAATAGGCCTTAGTTTCCATCACTTGGAACCATTTTTTGTGATGCTGTGATAGTTTTAAAATCAGTGGTGAAGTGCTACAATTGCCTCTGCAACACGAGGCAATTGTAACACATTGTTTGAGCAATCGTTACATATCTTTAAAATCGTTACAGATAATTATTGCACGGCTCTGTTTTTCCCCAACACAAAATGTAACATCAGGTTGCAGATTATTCATTTCTTCAAAAAGAACAAATTAAGAATAATGTGTGGTCTTTATTTCTTTGTAAATTTGGATGCATCAGTTGAAAATAATTGAATCGATTGAGAGATAATAGTTTTTTGTTAACAAATTTCATCACTTAACTCTTTAATACTACATGGGTGCACATTGTTCGACCACATCAGAAACTGAATCAAAACCAAGCCACCGGCCAGTTTACACCGCGGCAATTGTAATAGCGTGTTACAATTGCCCCTGACCTGGTCAGCTACCGTTATTTCCCATTTTCACATTTCATAAACTGTGGAGCTTAAAAGTTTTGATGAAGTTTTGATCCTAAATAGATGTTATGTCTGTGGTGTGAAAACGACTTCCTTTGCTTATGAGCAAAATCTTTCAGACACAAATTTACAGTGGAAGCACGTTGTCACTTTCGTGCTCAAAATATGTTTTCCCCCGAGAATTTTGCAAACTTGGATGAACTTTCCACTGTGATCCAGACAGGGAATTAATCCCAAAAAATGAAAATACGAGTATACACTATTTGAGGGTTTCATCATGGCGAAGAGACATTGAGCTATTCGATAAAACAAAAATTTCTTAAATCCGACTGATAAATCCAGAGATATGATTTTTTAAAGTTTGACTAAATTGCGAACTGTTGTTTACATTGCAATTTCCGGCCTTTTGTTTGTTGTATCGTTGAAAACCCAGAAATTCAAGTTCTTGTATCTCTTCAATAAATGCACGGATTTTTTGAAACTCTTTTTTTGTCTTACAGATAAACACCTAAGCTATTTAAAAATACAAAGCTATTTGCAAAATCTCAAGTTGGTATATCAATATTTGTCAAAATGGTGTATGACCTTTTTAAGCACGAAAACCAGGCAAATTATCAAAATTCCGTTTGTTATAGTGAAAACAAAAAATCTAACAAAATCTAACTCTTCAAAAAAAATATCACAATTGAATATGATGTCTTGAGAGAATTTCTACCTAAGGATTTGTACAGCTTCGTACAGGAAAAAAAGTTATCACACATTTGGTATGATAGGCCCTTTTGGTTTAACGTTGATTGTTTGGCAATGATTTTTGGCTTTGTACATGATTGAACTGTTCCGCATACGAACAGTGTTTATGCAAACTACTTTCAACTATCTTAGCTTTCAGGGACGTAGGAAGCATCTCAAACTTGGAGGGGCACGACACTTCAAGGGCACTTATTTTATTAAGCTAAAGAGGCACTTCCTGAAAATAAAAAGGGCACTTCTTTGTTTATTCCAAAATCTTGGGGGGGCACGTGTGCCCAGTGCCCCCCCCGGTTCCTACGTCTCTGTTAGCTTTACTTGAGTAAAGCTCGTGTATCTAAAGTATTTAGTTTTTGGTCGATAATCTAATTCTCATTGTACATGTCCTTGATAAGGGCCTCTTCTCGGTTTAGTGTATCGATCACCTCACTTTAATGATAATTGACTGCCTGATCTTGGTCGGCTACGTTTTTTAACTCGTTCATCTACTTCATCACTGAACACTCTTTCTTTTACACGCCAGGCTTCATCCTTGACTTTAACTTGATACAATTTTTGGAGTACTAATTGAATTTGATATGCGTCTTCCTTCAGCCCCCCTTTGCTCTATCAGTTTATCAGCTAGATCCTTAAATTTTGCAGTCTATCTCGTGTTCTACTTCGTACTTTTATCCTTTAAATCACCGTCTTCAACTATGAAATCATAAAGCTCGCCATTCGTTGTGATAAACATGATTGATTTTGTGACACATAGCTATTGGAATGGTTTAAAGACTACAGGCCAGCAGTTTTGTGTTTTAACGGTCATTGTTTTATTTTGTGGTAGGAACTGACTTGGAAATTAACATAGAAAAAATTCTGCTTCTCAATGAGGCATGTGAAACATACAGGCTTGGCTTGGGTCGGTCATAGTTACGAGAAAAAAATTTTTTTTTATTGTTTTGCAGTTTCATATCAGTTTATGTAAAGTTGCGTCATCCTGTAATTTGAGCACTCCCTGCATCCCATATACAGTATGGTGAGCTGTAGACACTCTCTATGCGTACTATCAAAGTTTAAAAGTTGAATATATATTTTGAAATAACGAGGTAAAGTTGCCTTGCCTTAAACAAAGAGGCATTTAAGGCGAATAAGTGAATGGAAAAGTAGTGATAGGGGAATGTAGGCAGTAGTTATGTTCCAATAAAAGTCGCCACAAGCATATCCGGACTATTGACGCCTCTTCCCTACCATATCGAAGCCCTTGAAGACAGTCAGTTAACATTTTCATTGACTATGGAATCAAGATAAAGATAAAAACCGAGTCGACAGCCAAGAAGCATGAAAATGTTATACCAGAACAAGATCTTTATCAACAGTTGGTCGTCAAGGTTTCAGTGAGTACGACCATAACCAAACACAAACTGAAAAGGACCTACCATACCAAATGTGTGATAACTTTTTTTCCTGTACGAAGCTGTACGAATCCTTTGGCAAAAATTCTCTCAAGACATCATATTCAATTTTAATATTTTTTTCGAAGAGTTAGATTTAGTTAGATTTTTTGTTTTCACTATAACAGACGGAATGTTGATAATTTGCCTGGTTTTCGTGCTTAAAAAGGTCATACGCCATTTTGACAAATATTGATATACCAACTTGAGATTTTAAAAAAGCTTTGTATTTTTAGATAGCTTAGGTGTTTATCTGTAAGACAAAAAAAGAGTTTCAAAAAATCCGTGCATTTATTGAAGAGATACTGGGGTTTTCAACGATACAACAAACAAAAGGCCGGAAATTGCAATGTAAACAACAGTTCGCAATTTAGTCAAACTTTAAAACATCATATCTCTGGATTTATGAGACGGATTTAAGAAATTTTTGTTTTATCGAATAGCTCAATGTCTCTTCGCCATGATGAAACCCTTAAATAGTGTCTACTCGTATTTTCATTTTTTGGGATTAATTCCACGATTTCTAAAGAGCTGGATCACAGTGCTTTCCTGTGTCTCAAGTCGTATGTAGAGGGTTAGAATGAGCATGTTCTGTGCAAAGATCAGATTTTGTGCACTTTTCTGCACGCTGTGAGAGCCAGTGTTACAACTGCCCCGTGTTACAATTCTCCTCGGTTTACCCTACTTGGCGAGAATGCATTATTTCCTGTTTTGGTGAAATCTTCCGTCCTAGTGTACTCGCTGTTTTATTATAATGTATTTGCAAATTCAAAAGAAATTTTTAATTAGGGCAAGATGAAATGGAGTGAATACATCTCTCTGCTCGCTGACAAGTCAGGAAATGTTTTGGGAGAAAACACCGGGAAGGTAGGAAAGCGCTGGACAGATGATATCAAACTCAAGGATCAATAATGGAACTAAGTTAAACAGAAAAGCTCAAAATATAATTAAGGGAGGGACTTCCTTCATGATATTACGTATTCTGCTGATTTGATTTGGATTTATTAAAATATTTTACGGAGCGTAGCCCTTCAGCAATACATATTTTTCAAGGGGTCCTCCAGTGCGAAAAGCTACAAAATTAAGATGCTATTAGAAAACAAACTAAACTAACCAAACTAACTAAATTAAACGGAGAAAACGTTTAATATATTCTTACCCAGTGTGAAGACAATCATTCCAGTGAATAGGATATCACACAACAATTTGATTAACAACATAATCTTCATCTGAACTTGAACCAAAAACATAGAAAAATCCAAATCACCACTTGGTGAAGCTCAAGTTGACAACTGGCCAATTTCACGTAGTTTTCGGTTGTTTTGAATTAAGAAAAGAGCTTCACTTTCTATTAAAATGATACAGCGGTGACGAATTGTTTGCTGAAACAGCAAGAGTTGCAAACCAGATCCACGTGCTTACGTTTTGTTTTCGAAACTCTTCAAACACCGATGATCTCATAATACTATTTGTCTCCAGGGTAGAGCTGTAGATAAATATGGAGGCTTCATCATAAAATGTCTTTAACTATATGCTGCCCCAAAAATTGTCTATCAGTCGTTTGTTTAGCTATTTGTTGTACTCTACTTCATTATTACTGATAAAGGGTTATGCCCGAATATCTAATTGCAATGTTCAAGGCTATATACGAGTATTTTGTCTGTTGTCGATATTACAACGAATTGCTTGATAATGAAAAGGCTAACGTTGATAGAAGTTATATTTTACTAAAATCAGCCGTATAGTTCCGAGAACAGATGATGCGATTTTCACAATGCTTTTGACAAAAGCTTGATACAATTTAGGCTATTTTTGTCCATTTTATGTTCCAAGAAAGAGTGACAGTGAAAGTGTGTTTATGCCTTGCATTTGCTGTTGCGAAGGTCAATTTTTGCGTACTGAAACATAACAAAGATGTTGCTGTGAAAAGCACACTAAATATCATGAGCGATATGACACCAAGTGTGTGAAAGTTTTTGGTAGCGAGCCACCTTAACGTTTATTGGTAGTAAGCCACCTTAACCAATTGTTTTTGTGTGTTTTTACCTATTTTTACTTGGTAGTGAGCCACCTTATCGCCGTTTCGTCATTTTGAAATTTTCGGTAGTGAGCCACCTTAAGTGCAGATCCACCTTAACCGTAAAATCTCTATAGGAAGGTACCAATAAAAGTTGCTACCAATAAAACGTTAAGGTGGCTCGCTACCAAAACGTTTAACACACTTTGGTGTCCTATCACTCATGGAAATATCAGAACTAACTCTAAGTAAAATAATCGAAAGCTCAAAAGGCGTTACGAAATTTGTGCGAAATCGATTTTGTCATCTAAGTTGGGTTTTCCACTTTCGAGTGACATAATCTGCTAAGATTAGCTAGGCACCCTGTATAGAGTTCTAAAACAAAGACTAGTAACTTTTAACTACCTTTCAAGGATGAAACTAATGTAAACGGAGACCAATCATTTCAATTTTTTACAGAAACGATTGATATTTGCTTCTGCTATTACTTTCTATGAGTTTTTATAAACAATTCACAGTGATCCAGAATGGCAAAATAATGTAATAAATGCCGAAAAATGAAAGTTCTCAAAATCAATCACGCTGTAGCTTATTTGAAAGAGCAATGATTGGCAGTCAAAATAAAAAAGGAAATATTAAAATCGGACCTATGAGAGCCAAGAAACAGATTTTTAAAGTTTCAAGAAATCACAAGTTTACAAATTTCATATCGAGAATACAATTAACACTTGATTCAGGCTAACTTCAAAATTCAATTTCTCTGCTCGAACAGCTTCGATTCTCGAAATTTTATTTTTATTTTGATTGTATACATCTCAGCATTATGTGTCTTTCATTTCATCAAAAACGATTGGAAAATTTTCGCGAATTTTGCGAATTACTACAAGTACCATATTTGAGGATAAAAACCGATATTTAGGTAGAAACAGTTGAAAATCTAAAAGACGGGGTCAAACGGTGTCTTAGCAAAAAGTATTACAATTAACTAGAACATGTTTCGAGTGCGTGTGCCAAAGGTTATCTTTATGAACCTTCTGCAAAAAATTCTATGGCCGTTTTAGAATGTGTGGTCATTTCCTGAAATGACATGTGGTCGTTCCTGAAACCAGTGTTGTTTTACATTAACTGAATTGATATTCTAGATAATGCCCTAAACTCATTTCAAATTAAAGACAAGTCATTCAGCTGAATTCTCGAAACTAGGATGAATTGAAGAAACTAAAAATTAAAATATATTAACGTATAGTGGACTGAAGAACCAGGAACTCTACACTTTGTGACGTCTGGTTTCGCATCAAATCATATCAAATTCAGTTAAGAGGCATAACATTCTTTCTTATCACAGTTATAAATACAAATACTTCGCCAATGCTTTTTCTTGAGTTTTAGTATCATAATTCATCTCATTGACTTTTGGCGTAGTTTATAGAATATGGCTCGCTTTTGCTACATTCTGGGCAGATGTCATTAGCATTCTGACAAAACGTCATGGATGTCATGATGCACAAATGTTTGTCTTGCTCTGAATCCTGGGTCAATTTGAAAGCTGTGAACATGTTTGTTCCAAGCGTTAGGACTGCTTTCAAACCATACACCTATCGGATAGCCTTTTTTGAGAATTCAAGCAGCTCCCAGATATGGGCAAGCATCTGGTGTATAGTGAGGAAATCTATTCTCTTCCGAGTGGAAATGTATTGCTAAGTGCAGCATCATACCACAGGTGAAAAGCTTCAATCTATCAACGTTGACAGTCTTAGTGGTGTCTCTGGTGTCTGTAGTCTCGGAAACTGCAAGGCTAGCGTCTAAGTGGCACCACAGAATCGCAAAATTTGCCCTGTCCTCATAACTATCAAATCAATCAGATCAATAACCATTTGTTCTCGTTCTGAAGAAAGTACGACCAAAATCAGTCAACTACAACTATGACATTAAAGTTCAAGAGGAAGCATTAGGTATAGTCTGACAGTGATAAGAAAGAACGT
Source organism: Aurelia coerulea (assembly GCA_039566865.1). Classification (NCBI taxonomy): domain Eukaryota; kingdom Metazoa; phylum Cnidaria; class Scyphozoa; order Semaeostomeae; family Ulmaridae; genus Aurelia; species Aurelia coerulea. The sequence continues at coordinate 9,240,947 of CM076952.1, read as the reverse complement.
GGTGCTTCCGAATTGAATTTGACAAGATTGATACAGTGTCGGGTTCAGACGTCACAAAGTGTAGAGTTCCTGGTTCTTCAGTCCACTATACGTTACTGTATTTTGTTTTTAGTTTCTTCAATTCATCCTAGTTTCAAGAATTCAGCTGAATGACTTGTCTTTAATTTGAAATGAGTTTAGGGCATTATCTAGAATATCAATTCAGTTAATGTAAAACAACACTGGTTTCAGGAACGACCACATGTCATTTCAGGAAATGACCACATATTCTAAAACGGCCATAGAATTTTTTGCAGAAGGTTCCCAAAGATAACCTTTGGTACACGCACTCGAAACATGTTCTAGTTAATTGTAATATTTTTTGCTAAGACACCGTTTGACCCCGTCTTTTAGATTTTCAACTGTTTCTACCTAAATATCGGTTTTTATCCTCAAATATGGTACTTGTAGTAATTCGCAAAATTCGCGAAAATTTCCCAATCGTTTTTGATGAAATGAAAGACACATAATGCTGAGATGTATACAATCAAAATAAAAAAAAAATTCAAGAATCGAAGCTGTTTGAGCAGAGAAATTGAATTTTGAAGTTAGCCTGAATCAAGTGTTAATTGTATTCTCGATATGAAATTTGTAAACTTGTGATTTCTTGAAACTTTAAAAATCTGTTTCTTGGCTCTCATAGGTCTGATTTTAATAATTCCTTTTTCATTTTGACTGCCAATCATTGCTCTTTCAAATAAACTACAGCGCGATTGATTTTGAGAACTTTCATTTTTCGGCATTTATTACACTTGCTGGATCACTGTGCAATTGTATCATTCGCAAGTTTCATTTTCCATTTCATCTCGTTGATATCACGTGAAGTAGAGGTGGCGGTAGCACATGGTAGCGATTTCAATTTTGTTGCTTTGTTTTCATTTTCAGGATCGTACGTTGTCTTACTGTTGCGTGCTAACTGTCCCCATTTTGCTAAAGCCTCCTCAAAATTTTTTAACAGCATCTTACTACTGTTAAAGCTCTATCAAGCCCCCAGAGGGTTTATTTTATAAAGGATACTCCTGAGAGGGGGGGGAGGGCTTGAAAGAGACGGACCTTATTAGAGAGGGGGCGCTTATTCACAAAGTCAATTGAGAAGGATATAAATGATAGTTTTTTGTTCTTCCATCCCATATTCTGCAGAATCAACAGACGATGTTACAATCAAATACACCGATTCGATACACAGTTTTTATGCCAAACCATATCAAGTCAAGATACCATGCAAACTTTAACTAAACAAATGGAAAATCATGGGCAACCTCTGGCATTGGATATGCGTGAAGGGGAGCCTTATTTAGAATGCTGGCTTAGGAGGGAAGGCTTGTTAGAGAGGGGGCATAATTGTTAACTTTCTCCTCTAGAAATTCCATCCTTTTCTGGCGTTGGGAAGTCCTTCTTTGCTGTCTCATAATTATAACCGATCAGACCAACCTTGCTGGGAAACCATATTAATGACTTCCCAAAGGAGAGCAGCACATACACATAGGATGAGGGCCACATAGGATGAGGGGTTGTACTTCCCCTGATGGCAGTTTCGCTCTGAAACCCACAACCTTTGTTCAGAAAGCTAGTGCCCAAAGCTTAGGTGATGTACCACCCTGTCTGGTGCTAAGGGAATTCACAAATTCAAATTACTTTACTGCTCTTTGAAAATTTCCCTGATTAAACAAGCGATAGTGCTGTTTGATCAGAATTATTTACTTACCTGATTCCCAGACCCACTGACTAGGATTCAAATGAGAAAGACCCAGACTCCCGGAACATCCTCCTTTAAAGCTCTTCAAAACTATGCCCAGATTATAGCGTAAGGGTGGGATAAAATGCGGCGGGCATTTGAATCCTAGTCAGTGGGTCTGGGAATCAGGTAAGTAAATAATTCTGATCAAACAGCACTATCGCTTGTTTAATCAGGGAAATTATTTTCTACCAGTTCCCAGACCCCTGACTAGTTCCCAAATAAGATTTTGAAGCTAGCAAATGAGCTGGGCATGACAGCGGTGAGAAATCAGTATGATACAACAAACATGTTTCTCACAACTGAACAATTTGAATGTCATATAAATGCAACATAACTACAATGACTGCAAAGTTCTACCAAAATTTTTATCATCAGCAATTGGTTTACGGTAATGTCGGGCAAAGGTATGGTCATTAGACCATCCTGCCGCCTTTGAAATCTCTGATATGGAAAGTCCTTTGGCCTTTGCCAAAGATGTAGATGCTGATCGTGTGGAGTGCGCTGAAAATGTTAGTGTGTCAATACCAGCATCTGTTAGCGTATTTTTCACCCATCTCGCAATGGTAACACTACAAACTCCTTTGTGTGGGGTAGATAAGGACAAAAACAACTTGTTGCAATCCTATCGAATGTCCTTGGTTTTTTCCAGATAGGCACTTAAGTTTTTTACCACACAGATATTTGGGTCTTCCGGAAAAGACAGAAAAATCAAAGGTTCCTGATGTGCTGAGGGTCTTGATGTTTTCAACAACACTGGTATATAGAATATATACTTGTTTTCCTCTTTGTGCATATAGTCAATGTCCAAACAATGGAGTGTTTGTGATCTTTGTGCACTCAATAAGGCCATAAGTGTAACAAGTCTGTAAGTGAGCTGTTTCATTGTGATATCATCACAGGTTGGAAGGGATGCCAAGTACTGCAGTACAACCCTTGCATCATACGTTACAGTGTATTTTGGTAAGGATGGTCGAAACTTGAAGATACCCTTCATCAGTCTCTTTATAATTGGATGCTGTCCAATTGGTATACCATTAATAGGTTCAATAATCGCTGACAGTGCCGACCTTGCTGTATTCAAAGCTGAGTACTGATTAGTTGTTTCATGGAAAAGACTTGTGATAAATTCCACAACATGACAGACATCTGGTTTGGAGATATCATAACCATGATTTTGACAATAACTGCACCATTTCTTAATGTAAGTAGAGTACTGTCTTTTGGTACCCTCTGTCCATGAAGCCATTATTAGATCAACTGCTTCACTTGACAAACTCTTGTTTACCCATGTACTAGACATGCCAGTAGTTCCAACTTCTTGTGTAGCTGATGTTTGACATCTGGTTGGTTTGGAAGATGCAGTTGATGTTTGCTAGATGGAATGAGATATGGATCACATGACAAATGTCATGTAACACTGAAAACCATGTTTGGTTAGGCCAGTTAGGCACAATTATGATGCCCTGTGCCTTATCAGTGATAATTTTACTCAGCATCCTTCCCACACATGAGAAGGGAGGAAAGGCATAAAAATCTAAATCATGCCAGCTGACAGAAAAAGAATTCACAGCTATTGACCCAGGATCTGGGTGGTAGGAGATATATTTCTCCAATTGAGTATTTGCTCTAGATGCAAATAGATCTATCTTTGGCTTGAATCCAAAGTACTTTACAACCTCTGTGAAGTGGTGTGTGGACAACTTCCATTCAGTTCTGACATCGTTTTTTCTAGACTCAAAATCTGCAGCTTTGTTTAGAATTCCTGGCAAATGACTGGCTGTAAGCCAAATATTCCTAGAAATTGCCCATTCCCAAATGCATTTAGCAACTGCATTGCAATTTGGAGAATGAATTGAGCCCATTTTGTTTATACTACACACAGTAGTAGTGTTATCAGAAAGAACCTTGATGTGTTTGTTATTTACACTTGTGAACAGTGAGGAAAGTGCAAAATAGACTGCTTTTAGTTCCAGTACATTTATGTGACATTTTATCTCAGTTTCATTCCAGATGCCAGATACTCTTTTCTCGTTAAATACTGCACCCCATCCAGTGTTAGATGCATCTGTTGTAACAACTATTGATGGGTTCCCATGAGTGATAAAGTTTTTTGCAAACAATAAATTATCAACCCACCATCGTATTTCCTCATAGGCAGCTGAGGATATTGACATAGACTTATCAAAGTTGCCTTTTGCACATTTAAGAGCCTTTATTTTGTCAGATTCTAGAAGACGATAATGAAGTGGTCCACATTCCACCCCTGGGAAGCTACTGGTAATAGCACCCAGAAGTTGTGACACTTGTCGAATTGACGGGTTTTTTAGGCTTTGTATGGCCCTAGACAGATCCATGATCTTAGTTTTTCTGTTGTTAGTGAGGCAGATTTGCATTGTCCTGGAATCAATTACAAATCCAAGGTATTCAATGGTTTGAGATGGGACAAATTCACTTTTGTCTGGGTGTATCACAAACCCTAAACTGTCAAATAAAGATACACATTTTTTCACTGCCTCTAAACAACCATAAAATTCATTATGAATTATTATTAGGTCATCAATATAAGCAGATACAATGACATTGTCTTTTCTCAAAGACGCTAGAGGCGGCTTAAGTAATTTTGTGAACTTTCTTGGCCCCAGAGAAAGGCCATTAGGCAGTGCACAAAATTGGTACATATTTCCCTTATGTACAAATTTTAAGAATTTCTGATCCTGAGTTTTAATGGGGACAGAATAATAAGCATCTTTGATGTCAATCTTTGCCATAAAGCAATTCTTTTGAATCAGATGTAGGACAGAGTAAATGGTGTCCATCTTGAAATGAGTTTTGGGAATAGATTTGTTCAACTCTTTGAGATTTAGTATGAGGCGAAAAGTGCCATCACTCTTTGGTCGAAGAAAAATTGGAGAAACAAATTCACCCTGTTCATGTTTCGACTCAATCAGAACCCCTTTTTTGAGGAGTTTCTCTATCTCCTTGTCAATATGGGGCATTTCTTCTGCTTTAAAAGTGTTGTTGGAGCAGAATTTATTCAACTGCTGTGAAGGTATTTTCTCAAAGTCAATTGGCATGCCTTTGACAGTTGATAAAATCTCATAGTCAGAGGTGAGTGAAGCCCAATTTTCCAAATATTCTCCTATACAGCCTGCTCTAAAATGCAATACCTTGTTCTCCAAATAAAGTTTAATTTGTCTCCAATTTACCTGTTCACAGCCTCGTTTTGTAGTTACTTCTGGTTGAATTGACCGTACTGTGGCCGCTTTCCTCTGGTTGGTCTGCGGCCTCTCCCTAAAAAAGGAGTTTGAGCAGTATTTCTTTGCGCAAACTGATTATTAGTTGGTCTAACAAACGTAGATGAACCTTGTTGGGGGAATTTTTGTTTTTGCTGCCCTTTTGTGCCTAAACTTTTCCCCATTCTAAACATCTCTTTTGCCTCTTTTATACTTTTATTAATATCATCTCCAAACAGGTATGTTGTTGGTTTCCTAGAAGGGTTACAAATTTCTTTGACCTCATCTGTCAAAATTTCCTTCACTTTATTTTTCCTTGCAATGCTAAGGCTTGTTTGGGCTTGTCCAAGCAAACTGTGACACCATCGAGTGCTGTTCTAACAAGCATTTTGGAGTCGGCCATTTGGCCCTTTTCATCTGCAGCCAAAGTTAAATTGGCAATTTTTGAGAAAGCTGCGGTTGCCCGCAAAATGTTTGTTTGGACATTATAAAAACGGCGCTCAACATGACGGATTGAATCAAATCCTTTCATGTCACGGACCATTTCATTCATCATTGGCACAGCCAGCTCACTACAATTTTTTGGTAACTTTTGCCTTTCTAAAAACTCTTTGGTAATTTTGGTTTGATCTAGTTTGAATTGTTTAATAATTCTAGTGGCAAGACCTTCTATTATGGGTTCCCCTAATGTGTCAGAGCATGGCATGTCCTCATCTATCTGATGAAGAATTTCATCAGCAACATTAAATTGCTGTTCATTTGCAGGGTCAGACCCTTTTTGCTTTTTCCTCTGGGGAAAAGGTCCGACATGTTGTCAGTCTGGGACTTATTACTGGCCACAAAGGAAACATCCTTTGGTAAGGTGCCATTTGAATCACCACCTGGTCCATCTATTTCAGTGGCGGGTTCATTGTCCTCGATCGGCCCATATCTGTCACCATAAATGGATACAGATTCATAATCAGGTTCATTATCATCATCATCATAAGAATGCAATCTTTTCCGACCACCATCAACAGGCCTACTCAGTTCACTTTCATGTGATGCACTGCTAATCGCCTTAGCAATCGATTCTGGCGTGAGCGTGGCAAGAACCTCTCGAATAATCGAGGTTTTTAGATTCTCAAGGCTAATTTGACCAGTACTAGACGATTGTTGCGGTTCTGTAACGTTTACAGTTACAGGGGGGGTAATTTCGGCCGAATCCGCCCGTACTTTCTCCATCGTGTAACTCTGTTACACTTTTTGATATCAATCGGAAGGATTACTAGACAAATGAAACGTAAATACTTATCTTTTGCAGAAATTTTCCTTCGAGCTTGTTCAATCACGTCTGGAGGCGTGCCGGGTAGCTTGGTCAGAGGATGTTCCGGGAGTCTGGGTCTTTCTCATTTGGGAACTAGTCAGGGGTCTGGGAACTGGTAGAAAATAATTATTATGTGTATATTTGCTACAGTCTGTAGGCATGTGACAGAGTCAAATGTTTATCGGGTTCAAGCCATTTCCTTTTGATACCTGTCAATGGTTAACCAATCCAGTCATGCGATGCCTCGAGTTCAAGTGACGACAGTATCTGACTCTTTATAACAATATACTATTTTAAAACTTGTAATATATTCTTGTTGATCATAATGTCCAATTCCTTTTTTCATTTCTTAGCGTTCTTTTATGCAGGTTTTTCTGTAAATGGATGAGATTTCTTTTACCAATGTAGTACTTTGAAAATCGGTTGTCAGTAATGTTTTGTTTACGTAAAATATACCTGGTTAACTTTAAAAACATTAACAGATTCAATTAATCAGAAAATATCAGTCGTCAGAAAATTAAGGAGATTCACAGTTTTATAATCGAAGATATAAAAAAACATCCAGCAATTCCTAGGTTCCAGGAAGCAGAAAAATGCGTGTAACATCTATCCCATATTATTCTTGTCAAGGGCTCTTTTTTTTGCTAGAAACGCCGATGGAACAAATCATCAGAAAACTTTCGTTTGAAAGAATTGATGAGTTGAAGAAAGCAATACAAGCAGATCGGAAAAAGTACAAGTAAGTATTTTATTGACGTTGAAGAAATATATGAGGTTGGATAAAGCCTTTAGTCCCAAGGAGCTTGTTAAGATCTACCGGTGTTCTCCAAAGGTTTACCCCCAGTTTGCATCCACGCACAGTAAGTGTAGTAAGTAGTATTGAAAGTTCGTTGTGAATAACTGCGATTTTAAGGTTCCAACTTGATGCAAACCCCACGAAAATCGATCAAGTGGTCGAAGGTACTATCATTGTCGGGTTTCAAGTTTAGACAATTTTATCAAGATGTTCTTTCAATGCAAATTCCATTTCACAGATATCGAACTTTAATTTTTGGCTCATGGATTTCCAGAAAGCTAATCTTTTTAGTTTTATTTTCAAGCCGCCCTTTTTCTGATACACTCAGTGTGCTCTGTAGTATGAATTTTGATATGCTTGTTGTTGTCGAGGCAGATGGAAAAACTGACCATTCTTGGAATTCAGAATATTTTGGCGTTATACCGGGTGTCTCAAAAAAGTACCCCCCTTTTGACTAAACAAGGGAACAAAGCGATAAAAGATCGGGAATTTTTTAGTTCATAGCTACATTTTCGTTGATCTTCAACTTAAATGCACATACCTTGCATTTTAATATCGCCCACCAAACACTGAAGATGTCACTTCACAAGGTCAGAATTTGGATTGCACCTGAGACCAGAGGTTTTGAGAAAGGGCCTGGCCATGACTTGATATCACAGGCGGTCTGCAGAAGAATTTTCAACTCCGACCTTTAGTTTTCACTTTTGAAAAGAAGTATACCTTGAAATGTTGCAATTGTTCTCGAAATGACTTTTCTTTTGAGGAGTCGGTCCATGCATTGCATTCCATTCCATTCCATCCCAAGTGTTATTTGTATCAAAGACGGGGAGAAAAGGAGAACATGCACGCTTATTTTGGAGATGTGGCACGACCTTATCATTCTTGCCACATTTTTATTGTATTCTTTAATCAGGGCCATGTTCATGCGTCTTTTCTTCTTTTCAAAAGCAAGAAAATGAAAATAAAAGTTCACAGGTGCTTGGAATGTAAATTGTCCATGCAAAATCATGGCTAGGCCCTCTTTCAAAACCTCTGATTTCGGGTACACTGTAAATTTTGGCTTTGCGAATTTGTATCCTTGTTTGAAATGCGTTGCGACGTGAAATAGCGGCAAAAATAGTAGGAGTAGAAAAAGGCGCCGTCTATCCCAAGAGAGGTGCTAAAGCGTAGCGACATTACACAAAGGAAATAAGATAAACAAAGTGATGACTGAAGTAAAAGGTACTAGCATGAGCGATAGGACACCAAGTGTGTGCCACCTTAACGTTATTTTGGTAGCGAGCCACCTTAATCAATTGTTTTTAGTGTTTTTGCCTATTTTTACTTGGTAGTGAGCCACCTTATCGCGGTTTCGCCATTTTGAAATTTTTGGTAGTGAGCCACCTTAAGTGCAGATCCACCTTAACCTTAAAGCCCTGAGAGGGAAAAACTTATGGGCAGGTTATCACTTAGACTGATTACGATTGAGTCCTAGTAATCGCTACCACCCACCCACCCTACTCGCTCATACTAGGACTCATGGCTTCCCAGCCAAATGGCTGGCCCTGTAAAGGATTTGCCTCGCTTTCAGAATTGACCAGTGCTAAAGTACGGAACAGCGCAGAGCATCAACAGCAACAACAGTTGCCCAGCAACCGCCATAGCGATTCTTCATCAAGTCGGTAATGCACATTTTCAAGGAGTGATCTTGATGAAAAAAGGTAAGATAAAGTTCTTTTCGGGTCCTACATTTTGTTTAGGAATACATTAAATGGCAATAACACAGCTAGGTTGATATCGTTCTGCCATGATCTGATCAAAATGTTGGCATTTATAGTATAGACATACACAACCCAGGTCTCGATAATGAGAAATTGTTTATATATATATGGCCTACTCTTGTGGCAAAACCCGGCAAAACGTTTTCGCTACGTTTTTAAGCAGTTTGTGTTCTCGCTGTCAAACTGACTTGATCTAGCTTTGGTCAGCTCATGTCAAGAAATTTACCATTGCAGCAGATGAGAAAATCTTTCAAAATAACTGTCAAAGAAAGGTATGAGCAAAAAATCGAGTCACCCATCATGAATTATCGAAAGTATGAGATTTCATTGTTGACGGGAGGGCTAAAGGAATTAAAGAAACAGAATTTCTACTAGTAAATTTAGTTTTTTACTCTTTCATATGAAGTTTTCTTTCATTGCATATCTTTTTTTATCAACAGATCAAATTCCAGGCACATAACAGAAAAAAAACTGAATCAGTGAAACAAATAATCCTATCCTATAGTTTTGATCCATGATGGAGAAAGCAGAAAATTCATTATCTTCAAAATCTTACTGCAAACAACTGTTGTTTGCTTAAGCTGCAGGAACAAAGGCAGAGACTGTAACATCAACATTTTTGCATTTTGATATGTGCAATCTAGGATTTAGAATGTTTTCAATATGTACTTTATTTTATTGTGAAAGGAATTGACACTTTTGAATTTTAGAAAATTTTGTTTTTCTTGCATATTGACCTGTGACTCCTTGTCAACATATTTCTGCTATCATTTAACCAAATGATTTTCAATTTTGATTGACAAAAACTACACTTTGTAGGGTACGTAGGGTGAAATGGCTGGGAATAAAATCGGTAATGCTGATTGTTGGAGTACAGTAGACTGAACTGTTAATTAAACATTTGCAAGGTCAAGGAGGATTACATTAGTTCCAGCAGTTATGAATAGAGAACAGTTTGTCAGTTAAGTTTTCCTTTTCCATGAAAGTTATCAATACATTTTGCTGTACCCATTTTATCCTAAGCTCAACTATTTTACGATTCTTGGCAAGCTTTCATCAAATACTGCAGCAACTGCACATTAATTTTGTTATATAATATCCTTTTTTATCCCAAGCTTGCTTTTACATTGAAAAGCTTGCTTGTACACTGAAATGCTTGCTTTAGCACTGAAAAGCTTGCTTTGACACTGTAAGGCTTGCTTTTACACTGAAAAGCATCAAGATCCCAGGAATTGAATTTGTCAAACTAGGTTAAAATATTTTGCACAAGAACAAGAAACCTCAGCACAAAATCCTGGAATGCTTTGGAATTAACTGTTTTCAAATTTCATTGCATTGCCAAACTCCCAGCCAAACTAAACTTCTAATTGTGTGTGATTTTGAAGTATGAACTCATGAAGTCAAGGTAGTGTTTCAATTATCATAAAAAGTCAACTTATGATGCAAATGTAAACAAAAAATGTTTGGATTTAGAGAGAAAAAAGCAGTGAAATTTGACCATGGATAGAGGTCAGTAAACAAATTTAATTGAGCAAATGGCCGGTATATGACAAGGAAATATTCTATGCATACTATTTGATATTCAACAAATTGTTGTCCCCTGCCTTTGGATATGCAGCAAAATTAGCAAAAACTTAACTTGTGGCCTACCAGCATCTAGTCATGCATAAAGCGAAGTGGGCCTGCCTTTTTTTTACATATTTTTGATCTAACTGCTTTAATCACCAAAAGTGTAAGAAACTCTTGTGCAAAGAAAATGTAAATCGAGAAACTGTTTTGCTTAATGAAGGAAATCCTTGTCCTATTTCTAATTCATTTTCACTTTTTACCGGTGTAATATTACTCGGAAGGCACTTGAATGATTTCTAAACATTAGACTTGTTCTGAAAGGTTTTTCCTGAGTCAAGGGAACAGATAGGAAAATTGTTGTGGAACTTTTTAGAAACTTGTAAGAAACTCTGGGTACTAAAGAAGCTTTCAGTACTTGCTCGACTTCCTAGGGGCTTCCTAGTTTTCTATGAAAAATACGTGCAGAGAATTGCTAAATCTAGAGTAAATGAAGATGCCAAAAATGCCATAAACCAATTTCCATTCTGAAAAGATTTTAGAAATGTACAGTATATTGTTGACTTACTTGCTCGATGCTCGAGGCAGCTTTGGATTTCTTCGCTGAGATTTGGAAAGCTTTCTCAAGTTTGAATATCAAACATTTCAACACGAGAACTGTTTCAAAATATTAGTGTCCGGTCTGTTGTTGGCCAATGTATTCTTTGTTGCCCAGCCGAGCATTATTTTATCCAGGCACCCATACAACTCTTTAACAAACGATGTCAGAACATTCATTTTCTCGTCCCGTTCAACATAACATCATCGCCTTGTAATATGTTGAAAACTCCCAAGAAGCATTCACCTCTGCTTGACTTTTAAATTGTAGTAAAAACAGAACGAGAAGAAGTGACCCGTGCAAAGTCTGTTTTCGGTATTCATGACCCAATAGGCTTAGGTTATCTTTTACAAATCAGGGTCGGTCTCAGCAAATTGAATTTTCACAAATTCAATCACAATTTTAGGGATACAGTGAATCCAATGTGCCCAACGAATGATGGCATTGAGGATACGGAGCACTTTTTGTTGCTTTGCCCTTCATTCGATATTCAACGGCAAGATCTTCTCGCTGGAGTTTCAGAATTGTTGCGACCATTTGTCCAAATCGACGCCCTTCCAAACAATGTTCTGGTTCAATACTTATTGTATGGTAATAAAGAATTTTCTGACGAAGTGAATAAAAATATACTCGAACAGACTCTAAGTTTCATCCACAAAACAGGTCGGCTTGGATAACTTCAAACAATCGTTTTTACGCCACACAACCACTATGTACACTTTTCTCCGTATATTTTGTAAGTCTGTTTCACATTTTATGTTAGGCACATCAAGGGTGAATGAAAATTCATCCACACAAAAGTGACAGTATTTCGGACCATTGATATTGCGAATCAGAAACCCAGAGCTGACAGCATATGCGCAATTTGTTGAGCGTTGGGGACTCTGGAGGGGGATCAGTAGCGGTAGCAACTGCTGTCGTTGTTGTTCTCTCGTCCGGGGTTCCTATTGCTCAGCATCATACTACTATGCTGGCCTGACATCCAATGTGAAACGGATTCTAGTATTTATCAGTAATTTATCGTATTTGTAGCTTTTTGCAGTTGTTTATTTAGTTACTATTTTTTGCATGTCTTTATGTTAATGTCCACCTGGTAGTCATTATCTTTTGCTCCTTGTGGTCACGTCCCTGTAGTGTTGTATAGTCTGTAAAGTAATTAGAAAGTATGGTAGGATGTAGATGTAGCATGTATTGTAACATTTTAAATGATTATAAAAAAAAAAAAAAAAAAAAAAAAAAAGAAGAAATGACGAATACTGACGAAACTTGGCGCCACAACGGCTAACACCGGTCTGATTTGAGGTCTGGGTGAGAGAGAAAAATGGCGCGAAGGGGTTTCGACCCTGTCGACGCGGCTTTGAACTGATCAAAGGCATTGTCGAGACTGAACTCATTTTCTTACGAATGTAGTCTTCCTCTTCTCTTCAATGATTGCAACTGCTGCAAGTATTAAATTGAGCTCACCAAGGAACGAAAGACGATTGTTGTTGCAGAGCCTTCGCCCCTAAGCCCTGAAGTGCTTCGGCCTCGCAGCTTTGCGACTAGTTGCCGCCATCTTTCGGTTGTGTCAATCAGTGGTCCGGGAAATATCATTTCCAGCCTCTTTTTGGCAGCTACTGAAAATAAACCAATCATTGGCAAGAAAAAAATCATGTGACCAAGAAATTAGGTCATGTGACCAAAATGAAGCTCTGTGATTGGAAACACAACTTCTTGTGGTACTCGGCCTAAATAGGGCCAGCCATTTGGCTGGGAAGCCATGAGTCCTAGTATGAGCGAGTAGGGTGGGTGGGTGGTAGCGATTACTAGGACTCAATCGTAATCAGTCTAGTTATCACTGGCTTTCGCTTTGTTCAGCCGTGGTCACATCCATCCAACATTTCTACTGCGCAGGCGAAGAGCTTAACAAAAGACGTGACAGCGGGGAGCCAGCAGAAACTGTCAAAAAATCAGGGGGTTCATCTTATCTTACAACATTCTTTTCGCAAATCGAAATGGCCTTGTTGGTGAATCTTTGGGAGATCAGAGCAGAACTTCGACGATGTTACATACACAGAATGTGCAGCCTAATCAATTCATCATCATGAAAGTCACCTCCTGGCCTATTTTTCGTTTATTTTCACGCAAAGATCATGTGGAAGCGGAGGAATTGTGGAACTTTACACTACAAGCAGAAGCCGTTCAGATTTTAGGCCGAACACGAAACGCCAAAATTGTCAATGGTCAATATGGACAGCAGTGTCCTTTCCTAACGAGCCTAGCTTTGATTTGGGAAGTTTATGGCAGTACATAAAGCATCTAGTAGGTGCTACATTGGTGGTGACAGCATTCAAACTGAGAGACCATGGATCAGACAAGACATGGAATTTAAATTGGAGTTGCAAATTGGCAAGATTCTGTTATGTACGCCGTCGTGTCGTCTCGCTACCTATAACTCGATAAAACTGAACTATCATTCTGTGCTTTGCAAAGCATGAACATTTAAAAAAGACGTGATTACGAAAGATTGAAATGGCAAGTCTGTTTTGACAGACAGATTTGATTCGGGTTTGATTTTTGCAAAGAGATTGAAATAATAAACACTGGCAAAGAATCTGCACATCACTACCCTTAGTACCTGAACCCAACCAAGCAAGAATCAATACAATCAATACAATATAAATGATTCAAAATCTGTTTCTCAAATAAAGAAGAGTATCATTCAAAATTGAGGAGGACAGTTCTGAGCTGAACTCTGTTTAAAAAGACATCAAGGACACAATTTTAGATTAGGTCCTTCACAAACCAGATTTGACTGCATTTAGGGACAGGTAATTTATTCTTGATGGTGGGGAGGGGGTGGAAGACATTTACTGTACAGCCATTTTAGGGGCTAATGCAGCATCGCACACCTATAGGGTTTTGGTAGGGTTCTAGTGGGGTGTAGTTAGGATCAGTATAGGTTATAGGCACAGTGTCCGAAACTGCGAGTGCCACATTTTTTGGAATTCTTGTCACCCTGATTTTCCGGTGGCCTTTCCAATGTCGCAGTAAGTTATGATCAGCCCCCCCCCCCCCCCCCCACTAAAGTTCATGTATGTATGGTAAAAGTATCTTCAATACTCTTGTGATTTCATTTGCATGAAGATTTACATCTTCACAGCTGAAGCACATGAAAGAAGAAAAGTACCTATATTTTAAATGTGATGAGAAAAAAACAAGCAGTTGCATCTAAGAATTACTTCAAGGTGAAGCAGGGCTAGAAGTGAACTTACTGTCTGAAGAGCCAGTCTGCAGAGTGTGGCAGCTGCATCCATAAGATTTTTTTGAAAATTTTGTGTGCAGGCTGATTTTGAATGAGATCTTTTGTTCATTATACTTTGAAAACATAGGAATCAAAGACCTTGCACATGAGCACACCACTGCCTCCTTGGTCTGCACGCGCAAGATCTTGTCAAGAACTGCCATACTCTGCTAACTGGCTGAAGAACGATCTTTTTAGAAATTTACAGGATTTATCTTGCACTATCTTCATGAATATTCCATCCTTAAAATGTGCATTATTCTTTGTCCCTCTTTTTTTGAGTAGGCATCATTTTGATAGCCATTCCCAGATGTTTTCCATCCCCAACCTCCACAATAAATAATCACTTGTACCTTGTTAGAATATGAACAAGGTGGTGGTAAATTAAATTCATCTATACTGTGAAGTCCTGGCGAAACAAGCAAATGTTGTTTCCCAAACATATGAGATTCACTCCAAGCAAAGGTTTGGCTCTTTGGCCATGTCACAAAACATTGTTTGACAAACATTTCTCTTGTGGCAAACAGAAAATCGTTTAACTTTTATCAAAATCATTGCTCTTGAAACCTGCTTACTTCATATGGTGAAGCAATTTTGTGTGTGAAATGGTGAAAGGGCAAAATTTGTTTGGCAAGCAAATCTCATATGCTTTGGCAAACAATAACAGTAATTGCTCTGTTGTTTGGGGCTTTATATTTGGCTGAATAATGTGGTTAATTAGATTTGAGAAAGAACAAATCAATGTGCAAAGGGTATGCATACTTCATGATAATTCATGAAAAAACAATAATGGATTTTGAAACTATAGTTGAATTGTGATACTGCTGTCTTTTCTTGTGATTTGGCTTTGGGTACGTTCTATGCTGTGTAGTGCATGGAACAAATTTTGAAATGTTTCAATTTCAGAAAGATACATCCCTCCCTTTTTTATTAGTTTCAAGCTTACAGGCACGGAGTCCATCCTAAATTTTTGCTGACAATAGTGCAAAAGTCGTTAGCAGAAGAAACCAAATAGTTCTTAATCTTAGCATTATCCTTGATAATTTCTTTGGTTTAACTTCAATAGCGATTAAATCACACCTTCGGTTTCATGAGAAAAAAGAGGTTGATATTGTGAAATTTTGTTGCATTATTTGATTTGACTGGTTTGAATTTTGTGTTTCAATTGCATAATATTGCTTAAATAAAACAACTTGTGCATGTCATGAGATTACAAGAACTTTTTACTCATCCTTTTCATTCCAGACACCCATATTTATCACGGGGAAATTTTCCATCAACCCCTTTTATTCCAGAACTGTATCTTTTTGAGATTCAGGAATGGGGGGGGGGGGGGATTCTTCAGTGGCATGGCCAGTGGCAGGGAGTTTGGTTTGGGAGGGTTAATGCCCCCCACATTAAAAAATTTCACAAAAGATGTAATTGTAGGTCTGGTTATACCCCCAGTCTGAATACTTTTTACTTTTACCTCCTCGCTAATTTTTGTCTGCCACTGACGAAAAGTGCAGTTATAAAACAGATTTCCAATGCTAAGAGAATAGCTTGCTTCCATTGTATAAGTTTTATCATCTTTCAAGAATGTCAATTTACCACCTCAAGAAAAAATCAATTTCTACAATACCATGATTGAAATTTTTCTGAAATACAATGCAAAAGAGGAAACAGTAGATGTTTTACTGGCCCTTAATTCAAAATTTTAATGGGGGACAATAGACCTTTTAGCTATTCTCCAAAAGAGCCTGGATCGAACGTTATTTTTATACATTTTTATATGCGACGCTCGATTGAGTGGCGTCGGAACTTCTATCTCTTTTGTGCACATTCGAAAATTCTACAAAATGTAGCAAAACATCGTTCGATTCAGATTCTATTTGAGAATAGCTAAAAGGTCTATTGCTCCCAGACATTTCTAGAGGCATTATTGGTCTGAAATGCCCTGATTTTAAACTTTACACACATTGTTAAATGTGTCCAGTTCTAATTTTCTTTAAAATCCAGCAGCTTTGAGGTAATGATTTTCTCTTGCTTCAGTTCCAAGGATTGCTTATGTGACATTATCACTGGAAGTTACTTTATAATTCCTACAAGCTTACACAAATACCTTACATACTTATAGATATGTTACAAACATTTTTGCTTCTATATTGCTGGCAGCATTAGGGTACTTCTGTCAATGTAACCTGCAATTAATCTACTGTAGTCTACATTTGAGCACAAGTTCTGCAATTTGTACAAAACTAACTGATTCTTCATCATCAAAGTATCTATGCGATCCCATCATATCTTCATCAAAAAGTTATCTATGTGATTCTGAAGAAGTTACTTCACACTGTCATTAAAGCCTGAGAGCCAACCATATGATTTTGTTCTCTCCCTCTCTGCTGTATTGAGTTTGATTTACCAGTGCACTCAGAGATGTAGACTTTCTTGAGCACTATGCAGATTTCTTTTTCGTATCTGACTGGGATTGGGATCCTTTGCTGTACAAATCTCTCCCTCTTGCCAGTTCAGATATGGAGAGGAAACTTTGACACTTTGGGGCTGTGGAGAAAGATAGACTCTGCTACAATATAATCAATTTTTTGTCTGGATTTAGGGTAGGGAACACAAAGGGGGATTTGGGAGCGCAGTCAGTATTAAAAGTTCACAGTTTGGCTGAGAGACAACAACTGTTATTGACAACAGCTATGGGAAAAGCCCTTGATTGAATTAAAAGCCTCAACCCTCACCCCCACTCATCCCAACACTTAGTGATTCTATTGATTTAAGAGGGGGAACTAAAAAGCCAGAAAAGGTGATTTTGGAAGATTATAAGTTCGAAGCAAGGCCCTACAATTCTACGTTGAGGAGCAAAATTTGTGTTCGAGATTCTCATCCAACTCCCATCTCCTGCAGCTACGACGGAACAAATAGAAAATGGCCACATAATGTTTAGGAGATTATACTTAAAATGACGATTGTTCAATTGATTTTGTGACCTGCACTAGGCCTACGTATTTGTTAAAAGGGATCATAGAGAAGGGTGGGATCTCATCTCTCAGCTCACAGGCTGAAAGGTGGTATGATTCTCCTCAATATAAACAGGCAGGCCCCAGCTGCGAATTTCTGATAAACAAAACGAAAATGAAGGGTTACCTTGTGTGGGGAGGACGATCCTGGAATGACAGCTTTGAAGCATGGAGAACTTTCTTGTGAACAGCATGATCTTTAATTTGCTCGCTCAAATATGTCCAACACAGGTAGCGCCGGTAGCTTGGCCAAACGAAGCAGACACTTCACGCCATTTCTTTTTTGCTCGTTCTGATTGCAATAAAATATTCCCGTTGTTGCTGTTCATTCTGACCAAGAGTTTTGGCGCGACCTCCGATTTTGAAAACTCGACTTTCATTGTCCAATCAGAGCAGAGCAGAATCGCCCGGGCGGAATTCCGTATAAGGTATGCCCAATGTTGGATGGATGTGACCACGGCTGAACAAAGCGAAAGCCAGTGATAACCTGCCCATAAGTTTTTCCCTCTCAGGGCTTTACGGTTAAGGTGGATCTGCACTTAAGGTGGCTCACTACCAAAAATTTCAAAATGGCGAAACCGCGATAAGGTGGCTCACTACCAAGTAAAAATAGGCAAAAACACTAAAAACAATTGATTAAGGTGGCTCGCTACCAAAATAACGTTAAGGTGGCACACACTTGGTGTCCTATCGCTCATGGTACTAGTCCCTAAACACGTTCACGTAACACAAAAAGGAAGAAACAAAAAATGATAAATAACATAAAACAACCCAATGATGAAAAATGGAAGTTTGAAGTTTGTCAAAATTTCAAGTGGTTATTTACTTTAGATTTTCCTGTGCAATGTAGAGTTTTGAGCCAACTTCAGAATGTCATAAATCAGCCTAGGAAAGAGCGTTTTTTATTATTTTTGTACGAAATGGTCAGCAATTTAGTTGTGGTCAACATATGTAAAAATTGTGTATTGTGTATTGTGTATTGGGTGTTAGAGCATGGGTAGATGGGCACTATCTTGATGCGTACTTTTTACGACAAATTTCGTGAAAGATTGCTACTTTAAGTTGAAAACAAAAAATCTAGGTAATTCTAGGTGTTGGGTATTAATATATTAAAATACTAGAACCTATTTTGAGCATTCCTGCGAAAGGGCCCGTTTCAAATCTTTCTAATTTTTTCGCAAAAAGTTTGAAGATTGCATGTGACATATGTTTTTCTTTCCTGATTTCCTTGCAAAACTGTAATAGTGCCTTGACTCTTTTCTTCAAGGCAAGAGCTCTTCATTTGTTAAATTGGTTCTTAAGAATTCAAAAGATGTATTCTCGATGCAATGATAAAACAATAGCCGATTTTTTTGAAACAATAGCTTAATGCTGTGAAACAATATACCTTAATTGGAAAGCAGAATCTGTTGCCTCTTTTATTTCTGCAAGGTCCAACCAATTGAGATATGCTTAATACTTTGATATATGCTATGTTAAAATTCGTGTGATATCTAAATCTAGTGCAACTAACTGAGTCAAAGCAGTTTCATCGTCTCAAGACCGAATTGTTTAATTCAAAAAAGGTTACATCGAATTAATCACAAGGCTATCATTCGTTGCTTCAACGTGTGGTTCTGCAGACTGACGACTTTTCTTTAAGATATCGTGACGGGATTTGCCATAATTGGCGATGAGGTTATTAACATCCAAACAAAGATGTCTTCGAGGTTGGCTTTGACTGAAGTCTGCCTGGTCCTACACCCAGCTCCACCTCGAAAATTCCTGATGTGCCTCCTCCAGGCCTCCAGCCACTTTCCGACCAAACTGCAATTGGTCCACCCTCAAGCATCTGAAAGAGCGCCCAGTTATGGGTCTACATTTGATGAACAGATGGGTTAATTCGGATCCACCCCATCTTATTAGGGATGCGCTTCATCTTGGCTTGGAAGATGGTAGCTCATAATAATAATAATAATACAGTTCTTTATACAGGGGTAGCCTTTTCAGCAACAAAAGTGCTGTTATCAATAAGGGCCCTGTTAAAAACATAAAAGCTCTTAGAAAAAAACTTAATTAAAATTGAGTTAATTACAATCAAAATCTCTAAAGTTTTTAAAAAATTGTCCTCTACCTTTACATTTTTTTCTTACGATGAAAAGTGTTCTCTCAACTTGGATTTAAAAATTACAATTGATTCCAGAGAACGTATGTCCCTTGGAAGTTCATTAAAGCAGTACGGCCCTTGAAAGTAAAGGGACCTTTTCGCAGTTTCTGTTTTAACTAAAGGCAGTCTAAGTAGCGATTTATTGCTTCTTGTTTCGTGTTTATGGTCGACATTGTCTGCATACGTTCTGAGGGCTGGTATGGAGGTCCCTTGACGGCATTTGAACATTTCTATTACTACTTTCAGCTTTTTCTGATTGTTGACCGAAATAAGTTTACATCTGTTGTTATTCTGCGATCCGTAGATTACTTTTTGCGCTCTGTTTTGTACACTTTCAAATTTCTTTGACATTGTATCTGAAACTTTAACAACTGGCGTAGAGCAGTATAGCATTGTCGGTAAAATGAACGAATTTTATACCGCCTTAGCAGCAAAAACCGACAATGAATCACGTAACCGAGACAACAGCTTTATTCGAGCATTTGCTTTTCTTAATACTCTTCGGAGGTGCTCGTTCATATTTAAAGTTGGTTCCAGCCAAACTCCAAGGTACTTGTACCCATCAGCAACAGTTATTAGTTTTTCATTCATATACACTTGGATCGGATCTTTCGAAGAGAGGCGTTTTGCTGTGCCAAATAGGATTGACTCCGTTTTTCCTTTCTTTAAGTTGATGATGAGCCTGTTTTTGTCGAGTCATTTTGAAACATTGTTCATTTTGGATGTTAAGGTTTGTTCAATGACACTGATGTTGCTGTGTGACGTGTAGATGACTGTGTCGTCAGCATACATTTGAATATTGCAGTTTTTCACACTTTTGACAAGATCGTTTATCTGTAGTAGAAACAACAACGGCCCCAGAATAGAGCCCTGTGGTACACCATATTTGACTAGCTCTCGATCAGAGTTAACTCCATCATACTGAACATACTGATATCTGTCCGACAGACCGCATGTTTGGATGCATGGAAACAATTCTCGTTTGTTGAATAGAGTTTCCTTTTTTGGGAGCAAAAGAAATTCCAATACCACTAGGGTAATATGCTAATAGTTTTATCAATGCACTTTGATTTTGGCTTTGACTAACAATATTTAATTCACTTGTCAACCGCTTGATTTTTGAAATAATGAAATGACAATCTCAGCTCAAGTATTGCTTTCTAATGATATGGAATCTGTACAATTTCTCATGATCTTTGCTACACTTTAGGATAGTCGAGTCTGCACGCAGGCTACATTTTTGGTTAACTAACTATTGACGGTCTTTGTTTACTGTATTATGAGATGTCGAGAAATATCCCACATAACTGTAGATTCGCTTTTCTGACTTATCCCGTACAATCTTTGACACGGGGTGACATAGGGTGTTCGTGTAATAATTTATAGTTTCACTATGGATTTAGTGTGAAATTGTACACTTCATAATCTTCTTCACGATCTTCTGTTTGATCAGACTTCTTCACGATCTTCGCCTTATATCTGTTCTGAATAAGGCGAAGATTCCCATTATACGTCCTCTTTTAGGGAATGGGTTATTCATAACGGATTTTACCGAAAAAGCACAGTTATTTAATGACTATTTCATTCTCCAATGTACGACGATTGACACAGGTAGTGAAATACCACATGATACCGCAGGAAGTTTTACTTTGATAAGTGATTTTCCCATCTCCGAAGAAAAGATACTGAATATCATAAGATCCCTTAATCCCAATAGAGCACATGGCTGGGATGAAATATCTATAAGAATGATCAAATTAAGCGATGCGTCAGTAGTGATTCCTGTGAAGATAATTTTTACGAACTGCTTGAGGCATGGTGTATTTCCCGAAATATGGAAGTGTGCAAATGTAGTCCCGGTTCACAAGAAAAATGAAAAATATTTAAAGCGTAACTACCATCCCATTCCTCTTCTATCAATTTTTGGGAAGATGCTTGAAAAACTTGTCTATGACTCCTTATACTCACATCTTGTTTCGTGCGACTTACTTAACCCCAACCAATCAGGTTTAAGCCCCGGTGGCTCAACAATCAACCAATTAATTTCCATAACGCACACGATCTTCAAAGCATTCGACTGTAATCCCCCTCTCGACGTTCCTTCTGTGTATCTTGATATTTCAAAAGCATTTGACAGGGTATGGCACGAAGGTCTCATTTATAAGCTAAAACGATGTGGCGTTTCCGGACAGCTTCTTTCTCTCATACAAAGTTTTCTTAAGGATCGAAAACAACGAACTGTTTTGAACGGGCATTGTTCTAATTGGGGAGATATTTTAGCAGGAGTGCCCCAGGGTTCTATACTGGGACCATTTCTTTTTTTGTGTATATCAACGATCTCACTGCTGACCTGAAATGTAATGCCAAGCGTTTTGCCGATGATACATCCTTGTTTACGGTTGTTCAAGAACCAAATGCAGCTGCCGAGGACATGAACCATGATCTTGAGTTGATAAGCCTGTGGGCCCATGATTGGAAGATGTCATTTAATCTTGATCCGCAAAAACATGCCGTCGAATTAGTGCTTTCTAAAAAAAGACATGAAGTAGATGACCCCGTTCTACTCTTTAATAACATACCCGTGAAGAAAGTAGATGAACATAAACATCAATGTATAATCCTGGACTCGAAGCTTTCTTGTTCAGCTCATACTAAATCTGCCATCTCAAAAACGAGAAAAGGCATTGGCTTGCTGAAGTATCTCTCCAAATCTTTGCCTAGAGATACCCTAAATGAATTGTATAAGCTTTATGTGCGCCCCCACCTGGACTATGGGGATGTTATTTATCATACTCCAGCTAAAGTATGTGAATTCAGTCACAACATCATTTTGCCAAATTTAAAGGAAAAAACTAGAGTCTGTCCAGTATTCTGCTGCTCTAGCTGTAACAGGAGCATGGAGGGGGACATCGCGTGAACAAATCTATGCCGAGCTTGGCTAGGAGTCACTAAGTTCCCGTAGGTGGAGTAGACGGATGACGTTGCTCTACAAGATCATAAATAATCTCATTCCTTTGTATACAAAGGAGCCAATCCCACCACTTCATCAGTCGCAATACTCTCTTCGCAATCATGATGTTATCAGGCGAATATGGGCAAGAACATGCGAATATGGGCAAGAACAGAACAATTTAAATCTAGTTTTTATCCTAACTGCATAGCTGAATGGAACAAACTCGATCCGTAGATTAGGGTTGCACCGTCCATTGCTGTTTTAAGTCAAAGCTTCTATCAATAATTCGTCCCCCGGCAAAATCTGTCTTTGGTATTCATGACCGAATAGGTTTATCGTATTTTTCTCAAATAAGAGTCGGTCTCAGTAAATTAAATTTTCACAAATTTAGGCACAACTTTAAAGACACAATAAACCCAATGTGCCCTATGAATGACGGCATTGAAGATAAGGAGCACTTTTTAGCTGTCTTGCCCTTCATTTGACATCCATCGACGAGATCTTCTCGCTGGAATTTCGTCAGTATTACGACCATTTGTTCAAATCAACAGCCTTTCAAACAGCGCTCTGATACAACTTATGTTGTATGGTGATAAAGACCTTTCTAGCGACGTTAATAAACATGTACTTTAATTGACTCTAAAGTTCAAGTTAAAGTTCAGGGATGGGGCAAGCACATCAGGAACTTTCGAAGTGGAGCTGGGTGTAGGGCCAGGCTTACTTCAGTTAATGCCAACCTCGAATACATTACTGTGCGGATGTTGATAACCTCATGGCGACTTGTGGCAAAATCCCGTCACGATATCTTAAAGAAAAGTCGTCAGTCTGCTGAGCCATACGTCGAAGCAACAAATGATAGCCTTGTGATTGATTCAATGTACTTTTTTTGAACTAAACAATTCCGTCTTGAGACGGCGAAACTGTTTTGACTCTATTAGTTCCACTAGATTTAGATATCAAACGAATTTTAACATAGCATACATCAAAGTATTACACATATCTCAATTGGTTGGACCTTGCAGAAAGAAAGAGACAACAGATTCTGTTTTCCAATAAAGGTATATTGTTTCACAGCATTAAGCTATTGTTTCAAAAAAATCGGCTATTGTTTCTATCATTGCATCGAAAATATCTCTTTTGAATTCTTGAGAACCAATTTCGCAAATCTAGAGCTCTTGCCTTGAAGAAAACAGTCACGGCACTGTTACAGTTTTGAAAGGAAATCAGGAAAGAAAAACCTATGTCACATGCAATCTTCAAACATTTTTTGCGACAAAATTAGAACGATTTGAAACGGACCCTTTGGCGGGAATGCTCCAAATAAGTTCTAGTAATTTTAATATGTTAATACCTAACACATAGAATTACATAGATTTTTTGTTTTCAACTTTGAGTAGCAATTTTTCACGAAATTTGTCGTAAAAAGTAAGCATCGAAATAGTGTCCATCTACCCATGATCAAACATTCAATATACAACATTTTTACATATGTTGAGCACAACTAAATTGCTGACTATTTCGTACAAAAATCATGAAAATCGGTTTTTTCTAGGCTGATTTATGACACTTTAAAGTTGGCTCAAAACTCTACATTGCACCGGAAATTCTAATGTAAACAACCACTTGAAATTTTGACAAATTCAAAATTCCATTTCTCGTCATTGGATAGTCCGATTTTGAAAATTTTTGCTTTCTGTTAGGCCCAAGGATACCCTCTTTAATAGGGATGTAAAAATTGGCATGTTTTCGAAATTTCATTTTTTCCTATTTATACCATAATTTCGTCGATCTGGATCACTGAGAACTGGTCA
Source organism: Aurelia coerulea (assembly GCA_039566865.1). Classification (NCBI taxonomy): domain Eukaryota; kingdom Metazoa; phylum Cnidaria; class Scyphozoa; order Semaeostomeae; family Ulmaridae; genus Aurelia; species Aurelia coerulea. The sequence continues at coordinate 9,216,710 of CM076952.1, read as the reverse complement.
ATTTAACTAAGGAAATTCACAGCGTTTGTTTACATTTCATAGTCCCCATGTCCCTTTGCTTCTCTTTCTTTTGCTGTAAGTTTGTTTCACATTGGATGTTAGGCTCATTAGGCACAAATCCATTCTAATTCGATAATCGAATCTCCAGTTCACCCATTCTTGCGTAAAAGACCTGATTGTCCAAAGTTAGCTCGACATACAAAGTTAAACGAACCTTAGTATTTATCAGTAGAACTTGTTCATGTGTATTTTTCGTAGCTGTACATTTAGTTTTAGTTTAGTTACACGTTCTCTATGGTAATGACTGCGGAGTTGTCATGGTATCCTGCACTCCGTGATATCGTCCTTGTAGTGTAGTACAGTAGCTCGTACGTAGTGTGTTAAGTAGTTTGTTTGTAAAAAAATGTATACGTATTGAATAAAAAAAAATCTTTGACATAAATTTCTGTCCTTTAGCAGGACATTTTATCCTCCTCTTCCCTCTAAATCAATGTTGGTGGCGATCCCAAATTTCTGCCTTAGCACAACAGAAACGTGTTCACCAAGATCCATCCTCAGAATTGCTCTGACAGTGACAGTTGGGGAGGTAGGGTAGACTGATTACAAGTTCGTAGTTATTGCTATTGATAGACTGATGGACGCTATAACTACGACTCATGGACTTTCACATTGAAAATTGGGACGAAATTGTTTCCCTTGACATCACGTCCGATATGGAAACCATACCAACACTGTACGAAAGCTGAGTGCTCCAAGCAAAGGCGGATGGGCCCAACTTGTCGGCTCAATCCTCAGATAATAAAACGCCTCAAAATTCAAGTTTTGAGTGACGTTGGCAATGAACAAAAGCCACAACAAGTATCCAGATGAATGTTTCCTCAATCCAGGAATCAACAAACCTTTCAGTTTCAATCAGAATTTCCTCATTTTGAAGGCCACTTATAGCTCCTGTTAGTTCACCATAGCTGAAAAGAAAATTCCAAGTTTTGAAGGCTGCCTCGACTACGAATTAACCTCGTTTCGACGTGAATAGAAAAATCGGTGCCCCCTTTCTTTCCTTTCGTCCCACTTTTTTATGTGAAAGTCCATAAGTCCCTGTTTGAGCAAAAATATGTTGTTGTTGTTGTTGACATTGTTATTGTTGTTGTTGCGATAACTGGGACTATTTCGTAAGTCTAGAGGTGGGATGTGATTATGGGAAAATGAGGATATATTGTATCTAGAAGGTTGTAGAATTCTGTAAACGTTAATGCAATGCTTTGTTAACTGTTGGCAGAAAGCTGAAAAATGATATTGAGAAAATCAGAAGTGGAAAAGTCGATGATCAGCTTCAAAAGATATGGAATGATCTGCGCAGGTAATAAGATTGCGAATTCACTTGAAGGTGACCTGAAGCGAAAATTTGTATTCATGCAAATGAACATCACTGTCGAATGATAAAAAGAATCCTGTTTGAATTGATTTGATATCTCATTTCATTTCCAAGTTATCCACTGATTTTAATTATCAGCTGATGACGTCATTTTGTTTGCAAATTACTAGGATAAAATATGGAAATATAGTTGTATCTTTGTAAGAAAGATTTCAGCTGAGCTAAATATATATTGCCTCATGACATAATATTATGTTTAGAAAGGCATGTTAATTGAAAAAAAGTTTTTCACTTTCTTTACTTTTGCAAACAAAATGACGTCAGTTGCCAATCATACAAAATAATGGATAACTCGAAAACGAAACAAGATATGAACACATTTTAAACAAGTTTTTATCATCCAACAATGCTATTCATTTGCATTGATAACAATTTTCGCTTCAGATCACCTTTAATATCTAATTTTTCATAACTGCAAATTTTTTGTCAAAACTTTTCACAAGCAAATTGTCATTACATCGTGCACGTTGGCCTGCAGAGAAAGCTTCTCTAAAATGAAATCAGTTGTGTCTGGAAGCAGGTTGCATGCACGCACGCACAGACGCATTTCTCCCAAAATTGTTGCTAAGTCTTGGACAATGGCAAATTCTCGACGAGAGAGCAATAGCAAGAACGATGCAGATTTTTGTCGTTTGGAGTGAAAGTCTGCAGTCAATCTTGTCTTTTGCCATTCCTTCATAGCTTGTGATAATACTTAGCCCTTTTCACAAGGTTTGTACTTTATCAATGATTTTAGTCAGGCCAATAATTTATCCAGAACGAATAGACCCAGAGTGGGGTTTGTCGCAGTTCAACTCAAGACTTTTAAATTTTCTTTATAGTGGCAAAGGTATATCAATAGAAGCAGTGATACCAGAAGAAGTTCCAGAATTCCAGCTTGCATTAGGGACACCGTATACAGATGTGCCACATTCTCCCTTCGTTTCAAGTAATTCACCAGCCCAACAGCAACAACAACAGCAACAGTCTAGTGCCTTGTACCAAAGAAGTAAGTCGCAGAGACAGCCTAAGGCTACAAAAAAGTAAGTATGAATTGGTTTTGCACGATATTTGTGTTCACGCTTATTACCAAATACATATATGACAAGCTTCTATCAACTGCAGCCAACAATTTCAAATGGAAAAAATGCTTTTCAAATCTTCCGACAACTGATATAGATAGCTAACGGTTGTTATAGTGGATGAAACATTCGAAAGAGCAGTTAACTTTGATTCGTTATTCGATCTTGAAAATTTCTTTTTGCTAATTTTCATCAGGGAAATACTTTCAGCGCAATAGATGGTTACGCTAAAGAGGGCGGCCAGAACCTTTTTACCATTATGTAATGTGTGCCAGTTGCTAACCTTTACCGATTCTGTCTGTGTGTATCAGACAAAATGGGTCACTTAAAAGTGCCCCTGCGATGGCAACTTTGGCGCTATGAACTCATGCAATAAGTTTGATAATCTTGATGAGTCGGTTTAATATCTGACACCTTTTGAACTGAATCTGGTGCGCTAAAAACCAAAAATATTGTCGGAGCGAATCAGATTTCTAAGGCTGACGATTTGCTAATGATTTGGCTGACAATTTGCTTTAGCATCCCAGATGTTTAGGATGGAAAATGAAAGACACACCTAATTGCATGCACGGACAACGACCGGTCAATGAATTTGGGTATCTTTGAGCAGTAAATCTATTTCATTGGCAAATATGGGTAAAGGCAAAGTATCCAAGTTTAAATTAAAGCTTATACAGCGTAACTCAAAAATATACCCCCTGTTCCAAAAGAATTGGAGCAAATTTAATAGTGCTATAATCATCAAAATTAATTTTTCTAATAGCTACAAGACTGAAGTCTTTTTGTATTTTTGTTGTAACTTTCAAGATAGTAATCCCATTGTAAAGGTGAAAGATTCAAAAGTTAGTTTTACAGAGCCTCCAAAAATGGCCTAAAGCTCATGATCAAAGGAATTTCGAAATAAAAGAAACGGAACCTTACTATTTTCGATACCCCTTGTTTCAGAGCAATAAATAAAGTATCAATTTCAGTTTCCATCTCAATTTCAGTTCATAATTTTATTAGCCATGCTAATTCTCAATAGAATTTCAAAAAGATTTCAAACGACCTGGAAGATTTGATGGGGCATAAGACCATTCTGAAAAACTGACTCTTTTATAGTCTTTTGAATTTGGCAAGAAACTACCAATATGAAAATTACCAAAAGAGTACTAAAAGTACTTCAATTTTTGACTATTGAAAAATAAAATTCCTATAATTATCGTCCAGCTACATTTGCTGCAATGACTTTTCAAACAGCGGCACATTTTTTGAGTCACCCAGTACATTATGAAATCAATACAAAATCAAAGTCACAACTATAGAGGCACATTTCTGTTTTTTCTGATACACCAGGCAGAAATTTAATGAAACAATTGAATTCATCGTGGTAAAAGATTTCAAGCCACTGTCTTTAATATAACTGTGTATTTCATAGCACTGTTCAGATTCCAATATCTCCCTTGCACATGCACGTTTTTTATAAGAAACTGGCTGTTAAGGAACTGGTACCAAGATGGTGACAATTTTAAGAAACTCTAGTGCTATGTCCGAAAAATAGTAAAGAGCAAAATCAAGTAGTTTTCGTTGGTTTGGACTCACTAGAGCATTGTTTTTTCCCATCTGATGTTAAGAAGCATATCTGTAAAAGTGTTGAAATTTCTGAAGTTTTGATGTTGAAGTAAGAAACTTTCAGTAGTATAGCCTTACAAGACGATGGCTACAGTTTTATCATAAGAACGCGTGCTACGGCGACTTGCGAAATATTTCACGTGAAATTCACCATGTGATAGCAAGGCTACTAATTCGGTTGGCTCTGTCGCGTAAACATAGCTCACTTTGTCAAGAAATATTTCACATTTTGCATTGGAACATTTGTTTAATCAAGGCTTCTAATTTTCGTATTTCTTCATATAATTTGCTCCATGACACAAGTAAAGAGAGAAAAATGTTAATGAAGTACATAGAGGAAAGTTTAGTGAATGTTAAGTGGCGAACTTGTTTGCCTTGCCTAGTTATTAAGAGATTTTGCCCCTTTATTTGTTTGTGTTTATCAAATAGTTAGTGACAAACTGGAATATTTTCCTCGTAGATTTGAATCATGGATGACACAATTAAAGCAACAGCAGGCCAGACATCAACAAAGTCATGCTGGCTCATTGCATGCGAGTCCTCATGGACAACCTTTGTCCACTGCTACTAGTGTTGGAGATTCACCATTGCCAGCAGGTGTTTATTATTGTGTATTTATTTAGCTTACTACTTCAATGTTGATGGAGGACAACATGCTTTACAAAGGTAGCTGCATCTGCAATTTTAAAAGTTCTCATAATGTAAAGGTTTTGGAAGAAAGAATTAGATATTCTATGGCTACGCTAACACATAAAAACTACACAAATAGTATTATATACCTACTCATTCTGTGTTGTAATGACTACACTTCAATGGTGGATTTTGCATCAGGTAAAAAACTGACCTACTTGCCAAATTCTTACAAATGATTTGACTGATTTCAAATCAGCATAGAGTTTTAAGCATAGATTGTTTTGCATCAATTATTAGCAACCTCTTCTTTGAAATGCTGACGCCAAACTATAAAATTGTTTTGATTATGAGTTGTTCTTCTCCAAAACGTAAATTGCGTTCATATGCCTCTTTGTGGGAGTTTTATGTAATTTTCTTCTTCGTGTGCCATTGAATGAATGTTCTGCACTAAAATAAAGGTTTCAATTTTAGTACAGGTTGGTTCAATTTCTTTCTGCTCCGCTTTTTTCCGCTCGCCTGTGATGATGACCCAACGAATTTTTTTTTACGAAGTCTCAATCTGTCTCTTTACGTAGATGCAAATATTGGTCATGGTGTGCGCCCGCAAGCTTGCTATCCTCAACAGTTTGCTCAGCAGTCACCATACCAACAACAGCAACAACACTATCAACAAGAGCAGCTTTACATGCAGCAACAACAACAGATTCAACAACAACAAAGACAGCAGCTATTCCAACAGCAGCAGCAACAACAGCAGCAAAATCAAGCCCAGGTGATTGAGGGTGTTGATTGAAAGTTGCGAGGTCGCAAGAACTATGCGTTTTGTCACAACATAGGCTAATTTAGAACAGGGTTTCTCATGAAATCAAGGGCGATATGACGACCTTATAGTCGCCCAGTTGCAGTTAATTTCTAATTTTTGGTTTGCAAAACTTACCTATGTTCTCCTTGGTGGCTTCTTCTTTCGTAAATTTCTTGGTTTTGCTTTCTAAACGACATATATTTCTCAAGTTGAAATGAACTGTTGGATCGTGGCGGCAGCCATTTGCAATTTAATACGAAAGTGAGACTGTTCTCAGCCTCCTCTTGCTCTTGAATTATTGCCAGCGTCAAAAACGTTGAAAGGAGGAATGCGTCTGTCATGCGCTGTCTCTTATCCAATCAGGAAGCCATAAGCGTGTCATGTGACGGTCCATGGCGCGTTACCTTCATTCGGTTTGAAAAGCCCGCGCAACAATACAGCAACCAATGAAAATTGAAAGGTGTCAGGACACGCTTCTATATATGGTAGTGGCTGGGTTACAAGCCTTGGTAGATAAAAAAAACAATAAGAAACAGCGCATGACAGACCCATTCCTCCTTTTAACGTTTTTGACGCTGGCAATAATTCAAGAGCAAGAGGAGGCTGAGAACAGTCTCACTTTCGTATTAAATTGCAAATGGCTGCCGCCACGATCCAACAGTTCATTTCAACTTGAGAAATATATGTCGTTTAGAAAGCAAAACCAAGAAATTTACGAAAGAAGAAGCCACCAAGGAGAACATAGGTAAGTTTTGCAAACCAAAAATTAGAAATTAACTGCAACTGGGCGACTATAAGGTCGTCATATCGCCCTTGATGAAATGTGAAATTTATCATGAAAAAGCAGTTTATCAAAGTAAACATTCTGTTAACCGCGCTGTCTGTGTTAGGATACCTGCATTGTTCCTTTGAAGACGGCACAGTGTGAAGCTATCTACTTGAAGGAGTTATTGATATCAACTTCTGATTTCATAGTAGAATGGATTTTTATTACAGGCTGTCCCAGCAAAACTGTGACCTGTTTTGTGGCTTCTGTGGACGGGCTGTAACTTTAATTGTTCCGTTTTCATAGAATTCCATAAGATCGGGCTCAACTCAGAGTTTGAGACCTTGTTTGAGTCAATTTGACAAGTGGTTGCTGATTTGCGGTACGAGAAAATCGAAATAGCTGGTTGCTTAAAATAATACTGAATTCCTTTTTCCTCTAATAGTGTTATAATAGATATGACAAAAAGGAGTTTCAGATTTAAGCTTTTTTCAAGATTTGAATGTGTCAGAATTGTTATACTGCATCTGAACAAACTACTGACCCATTTTCAAATCTTGAAAAACTTCGAACACAACTCTTGAAACCCTTCTTTCAATGTTACTTCATTTTGACATTGCTGGAGGATAAAAGAGCAGCTTTGTTTTACCTTCTTGTGCCATGAATTAGCAACTGATTGTCAAATCGACTCAAACAAGATCTCATATTCCACCCTTAACCCTAGCCTGTGTAACTGAATGAAAGTGGGACAATTGAAGTTACAGCTCATCCACAGTAGCCAAACTGATCCGTAGGGTTTGATGTAGAGCGAGATCCTTTAACAACATGTTTGAACTTATTTTTGTTTTCTGTCTCAGGCATATCCTCAAATGTCACCTCGTCACCAGATGTCCGTAGAAGGTCCAACCGGAGTTCAGGGGAATACGAGCGAGGCTGGATCAGTCTTGTCATCACTGTTGATCGCACCCACATCTGAGATTAAGGCTGCTGCCAAGTTGCAACAGCAAAAGGTATTTTGTTTAGTTTCTTTTTTCCTAACATAGATCTCCGAAGTCAAAAAATGTTGGTCAACAATTTTTGTTAGGGCTGTTGTTGATTTATTCCCTATGATTCAAGACTTTGGGTAGAATACAACGTCAGAGCTTTGTTTTGAGGTGGCCACAATTTCAAACTTTCAAGATGAATGTTTCAACTCTCAAAGCTCCAATATCAACAAATAAGGGATCTATGTTCAAGGTAACTTTCTAGGACCGTTTCAAAACTGATTAGCGATTATAGCTAAATTTTCATCACTAGGTCTGACTAAATCTGTTTGCTTTTTTGGGACACCCGTTGTACATCAGGGAAGAATTCTATTTTGGAAATATATTCTTGGGAAAAGTTCCTGACCATCTACCAGATTCTTTCAAGACTAAATGATGAAATTGACGTCCAATTGTGATGCAATATTTTCAGCTAGATTTTCATAGAGAGGTTTAAACAACGAATAGTTTGTTGCGTCGACTAGCACCTTTAAGACATCCTGAACTTCAAATTGTTTAGCGTTACAGAACCCTAAACTTGTGCTCTTTGCAGGGAGACTCCTTTTCATTTTTGCACGGAAGTGTAATGGACTGACAGGAAATAAATGTAACTCAACACACTATTGAAAATATTACATTGTTTTTGGAATTGAAAATGCCTCCTGCCAGAACAACGATCACCGTTCTATCTAGCTGAGGGCTATTGGGAACGAGTCTTCCTTTCTTTTTTCCAAGACGAGCCGAGAAAGTCCATCCTCAAGCATGATATAAAGCTATCAATTGTAAACTGCTTTGATATCTAAGTTCCGTTTTAATCAGTGTCACATTTTTGCTTTTAGATATTAGAAGAGCATCTAGCAGCTAAAGGTAAAGATGTTTCGTCGCACTGTATTTCGAGTTGCTGATAGTGTCGTCCATGACGTCTACTTCTTTATGATAAGAAATTGTACGGTCAAGTGATTTTGAGATAGACTGATCCGTACACTGAAACAGCAGCGTCCCACCCCATGATTGACGATGATAGGCTTTTTCATTTTTATTATACAGTAGCATAAACCATATTGAAGGAGATCGAAGTGGACTAGCAAATGTAAAGGTTGACAAGTAAAAGGAAGGTGGTGAAATCTTCTTTTCCAATTTCATCAAAATTGGTCCAGAGGCTTTGACTTTATTGACGATTGAAGAGGGCTTTAACATGAATGTACCACAAATTGGTCTTCTCTCAAGTCTTTGTGGAATGCGTCAAATAAAAAAATCCCCAAATAATATCCAATGAAGATATGAAGAACAGCCCACCCAATGCTTTCTTGGTCAGCAACTATTGCTCTTTCATATTAGGGGGATTTGGAAGTGAATGGAGAAGGTTGATTTTTAGGCCTATGTCATAATTTGCCCCATGGGAGAATGTAATATTTCAAATCCAATCATTATGCCTGTAGGTCATTACCACAATTTATACTTATGCCAGCTATATATGTTGAAAGGGATTCTAATATCCATACCTTCTTGATCCTTTATTATGTAGAATTAAAAGCATTCTCAAGAAATTTTTTAGCCGGCTCATGTTATTAAGATCTTATATTGCTTGTTGTAGATGCATCAAGCACAGGAGCGAACCAGAAAGAAGGAAATATAAGCGAAAGTCATTCTTCATCAACACAGGCATCAGTTTTGGTCACAGCGCCAACGCTTTCAAGGCTGCTTGAACCATCTTATGATCAACCTTCTTCCCGGGGACAAGTTCACAGGAAGGTATGTAGATAACAGATGTCCCAGAAAAATGTATACAGATTTGGTTGGGTCTAGCGATGTGAATTTACCTTTGATCAAATGGCAAATCGCTCTCAACATGTTCCTCGATAGTTAGCTTGAGCGGAGATCCCTTTGTTGATATTGATGTTTGGAGAGTAGAAATATTAATGTTAAAGTCTCAATCTTGCATCGACCTTTGGCGTTTTGGCCAAAGCAAATTCTTGAAGCACATCTAAATTAGAAACTGAAGTTAAAAAAGTTAATAAAGTGCCCACTGGGTGACTTCTGACAAACAAAATATGATATAATCCAATATTTTTCAAATGTTATCAAGGCTGTCGTTGTTTCATATGCAGTGCCAACCTCGTTCCCAAGGGTATCTGTTGTTTTCAATAGGAGGCTAGGCCTCAACAGATACCCTTGGGACCGGTTTACAAATTTTGTCAATTTTGATCGGAATGATTAGCATAATTTGGCAGACAGCAGGTCCTTTCGAATCCCATATTCGACATTTTCGAAATGTAGATTCTATGGTTCGAACAGCACTCATTGTATCCAGAGCCATTCGAATGTTCTTTATTTCGACTGAACGCCAGGTTTTGAAGGCGAGAAACTTTTTTGTTTCGAAAAGAGCCAATCAAATTGCAGAATAGCCTAACAGGCTCCACGGTCAATGTAGGCGTTGAAGTTTACGGAAAACCTTTATTGTCACTGGGTAAGAGGTTGATGCAGTGCCTCAAGAATTTGTTTAGGCCAGAATGGCAAAGCTCTGGTAAGGAGATGGAGGCGAATTTGGGCTTCTAAGATTAATATTTCTGTTCTTAAAGCACCAATACCAACAAACGAGGTATTTATGTCCAAGTTAAGTATCGATGAACATTTTGAAAGAGATTAGCCATAAATTAAAGCTAAATTCGCATCGCTGCATTAATCCAAAACTGTATATTTTTATGTAACTGTATATGTAACTGTATATTTTTTGGGACACACGGTATAGAGGGTTATCACCCTTTTGGAGGGCCTTCGAAATTTTGACACATTAGATCGCACTGCAAAAGTCGCTGAATAAAAGAGTATCGGCCTAGTTTTTTACAAAAAGCATGCGAAAACAGTTTGCTGATGCCACCTCCAACATTGTGATTTGTCCCCTCTGTGTTACATTATTTTGTTCCTTCACAAGATGAAAATAAAGTTGAACTAACCTGAAGGAGAATCGAAGGTATGTTCTTTTACGTTATGTTTTTTCATGGTCATTTCTCTTGTCGCTGTTTGAGATCAAATATTGTAACACTGATCTAAATTGGATGGCCTAACGTCCAGTTTCAACCTTTGAGATGACGAATTAACAGGAATCCTCGAAATCATGCAAGTGATCTTGCCACCGCATGCCTCGATTATTAGAGCATTCTTTCGGGCCTAAGTCGCCCTAATGGTGCACCAGTGTTCTGTATGAGCTCATGCTATGTCACATGTTCGAGCCTCGTTTTCGTAAGGCAATTTGAAACCATCACGATGCATTGCTATGGCTCCTTTAGCAATTTCCTAATCCCAAAAGGGCGACCGTTTGAAATTAGGCCGCTCAGACCTCTCGGCATTGACACCGATATTATGGCAAAATGAAAATCACAATTAGTCACAAGATTCACTGCAAAGGGAGAGGAAGAGTAGATTATCATACTCATGGTACGTTTTATTCTAAAATTTCGTTTCATATTGTGAACACCTGCTCTCCTTACAAAGGTGTTCCAAAAGGGCGATACCCCTCTATACCGAAACATTTAAACAATATATTCCTTGCAGTTGGGAACGAAATATCACTTGACCACTGCTTGCTTGATTGCCATTGTTCCGGAGAAGATTGTTCACCAATCAATAACTTGACGGGCATACCACTCCTCAAAATATCTTGTGTGCTTTGGGATGAATTCTTTTGTTTTTAAGAACAATTCCTTTGAAATTCTGTCTGGGGTGTTTGTGGCAACACAGCACTCAACAAGCTTCAGGAGCTCCAAAATCGTGCAGCTAGGATCGTGACAAATAGCCCCTACAGATTGTCTGCACCACCTATCATCAGGCGATTAGGGTGGCAAACGGTCAACGATCTCATAGAAACAGATGCATTGAAAATGGTCTATAGGTCTATAAACCATGAAGTGCCTGAGTATCTTACAGGACTGTTCCAAAGGCTTACAGAAGTCTGCATTCGACAGCTTCGTAATACCATCACTGACCTTTATGTACCATTATTAAACACCGCATGTGGCCAAAATTCTTCTCATGTAGGGGAGCCAAGCTTTGGAACAAACTAAAAAGAGAAAATAGATCACCAATACTTTCACACAATTCAAATCGTCATTGAAAAATGCCTGATCCTGAACATAATCACACTTTTCCTTTTGACTTTTAATACTTTTTATCTTGATATTGTAAGTTGTCTTTTTTTCTTTTAACAGGGCAGTTTGTAAATCAATTTTGTGTTATACGTTGAATACTTACCCTGCATAAATATTATAAAATGAAATGAAATGAATGAAATTCTTAAAAATCCTTTTGTTGTAAGATATGTTATACGCTATTTCAATGGAGTTATACGCCTTTCAGACAAACTCGCTTCCTAAAAGCAAAAATAACTGATTACTCATCAAAAATAATACTTCTAACGCCATGGAAAAATGAAAGCCTGCTATAGAAAAATGAAAGCTTCGCTTCCTAAAAGCTTTGTCAGTAGCTACAGGGAGGAATAGACGATTTCAGCAAACCCAAGTTTTTCAACAAATTTTTGTTTGTTTACCAATTTATACATTAATGACTTCTACACGCCTTTGTGACTCGACAAGTAGTGTGTGTCTTATGTTTATTACACTTTTTGTTATGAGTGACACATCCATCGGAAAGACGATTCCACTGCATATGCACACATCTGATCTCTTTCTATTCTTCGTAGATGTCATCGACATCAAATGATGGACAGCAAGAAGTAGAAGGAAAAGTGTTTCTTCAGCATTCCCCTGTTACACATGGTGAGAATTACCTCTTCGCTTTATACGATGAATGATTATTGATGAAAGTCTTACATATGCTCTTTGGAAAATGTTTATTTTTCTTGTATCATTTTCTCGTAGAAGTACATATTCAAAATGCAATTTGGGTATAAATTGGGAAACTGTGCAATACGGAACTGGACCTAATTAATCAACATCAAGTTGCCCATTCAGTAACTGTCAACCTTTTATATCATATATGGCCTTTATTTAAATCCACAACTGCTTTTACTGTTTTAGGACGTTTTACTTCTTTTAAATATTTCGCATCAAAGATTATCAGGAAAGAATGAGAAGGAGAATGATTTTAGCTGTTTGCCAAGTTTATGATGAGTCCTAGACTGCTTTGGGCGATGACATGAGAATGAGTATTTAAACATGCCATATGTGTTCAAATCAAAGGCTTTTTCGATAAATTTACCTGATGATTTCATTTCTGAAATCTATTAAATTCATCTTCTTTTTAGTGATATAACTATGATATTCTGGCTTCACTGCTCTGACCTTTTCTCAGGGATTAAATCGAAAAGGAGTGTTCCAGGAAAGGAACGAAGGAATTCACAGAAATTGAGGTCGAGGGAAAGAGTTATTTTGACAATGAGAAATTTAATAATGAGAAATTACCCCTACTGCATCACTAAATAGTCGTCAACTTCATGATTTCATGCAACCCATTTTCTTTTTGAAGGTTTATCATCAACACAACTGACACAAAACCAGCTTCAGTCTATCAAGTTGTCACCATCATCTCAACCAAAGGTATTTTAATACATTTTTGTCGTGAACACTATTCTTTCCTTTAATTTTTGCAAGTGATTTTATGCACTGCCCTGACCATTAGACAGAGAGTAATCAACCTGATTCAAAATCAATCTAATGCTAAATAAATATAATGCAAAATCAATCTAATGCAAAATCAATCTAATGCACAATCAATTTAATGCAAAATCAACCTTATGCAAAATCAATCTAATGCAAAATCAATCTAATGCAAAATCAATCTAATGCAAAATCAATCTAATGCAAAATCAATCTAATGCAAAATCAATATAATGCAAAATCAATCTAATGCAAAATCAATCTAATACAAAATCAATCTAATGCAAAATCAATCTAATGCAAAATCAATATAATGCAAAATCAATCTAATACAAAATCAATATAATGCAAAATCAATCTAATGCAAAATCAATCTAATGCAAAATCAATATAATGCAAAATCAATATAATGCAAAATCAATCTAATGCAAAATCAATATAATGCAAAATCAATCTAATGCAAAATCAATCTAATGCAAAATCAATATAATGCAAAATCAATCTAATACAAAATCAATATAATGCAAAATCAATCTAATGGAAAATCAATCTAATGCAAAATCAACCTTATGCAAAATCAATCTAATGCAAAATCAATCTAATGCAAAATCAATAATGCAAAATGCAAAATCAATCTAATGCAAAATCAATATAATGCAAAATCAATCTAATGCAAAATCAATCTAATGCAAAATCAATCTAATGCAAAATCAATAATGCAAAATGCAAAATCAATCTAATGCAAAATCAATATAATGCAAAATCAATCTAATGCAAAATCAATATAATGCAAAATCAATCTAATGCAAAATCAATATAATGCAAAATCAACCTTATGCAAAATCAATCTAATGCAAAATCAATATAATGCAAAATCAATCTAATGCAAAATCAATATAATGCAAAATCAATAGAATGCAAAATCAATCTAATGCAAAATCAATCTAATGCAAAATCAATCTAATGCAAAATCAATCTAATGCAAAATCAATATAATGCAAAATCAAAATCAATCTTATGCAAAATCAATCTAATGCAAAATCAATCAAAATCAATCTAATGCAAAATCAATATAATGCAAAATCAATCAAAATCAATCTAATCTAATGCAAAATCAATCTAATGCAAAATCAATATAATGCAAAATCAATCTAATGCAAAATCAATCTAATACAAAATCAATCTAATGCAAAATCAATCTAATGCAAAATCAATAATGCAAAATCAATCTAATGCAAAATCAATCTAATGCAAAATCAATATAATGCAAAATCAGTTTAATGCAAAATCAACCTTATGCAAAATCAATCTAATTCAAAATCAATATAATGCAAAATCATTCTAATTCAATCTAATGCAAAATGCAAAATCAATCTAATGCAAAATCAATCAAAATCAATCTAATGCAAAATAATGCAAAATCAATCTAATGCAAAATCAATCTAATGCAAAATCAATATAATGCAAAATCAATCAAAATCAATATAATGCAAAATCAATCTAATGAATGCAAAATCAATCTAAAAATGCAAAATCAATATAATGCAAAATCAATCTAATGCAAAATCAATCTAATGCAAAATCAATCTAATGCAAAATCAATCTAATGCAAAATCAATCTAATGCAAAATCAATCTAATGCAAAATCAATCGAATGCAAAATCAATATAATGCAAAATCAATCTAATGCAAAATCAATCTAATGCAAAATCAATCTAATGCAAAATCAATCTAATGCAAAATCAACCTTATGCAAAATCAATCTAATGCAAAATCAATCTAATGCAAAATCAATCTAATGCAAAATCAATCTAATGCAGAATCAATTTAATGCAAAATCAATATAATGCAAAATCAACCTTATGCAAAATCAATCTAATGCAAAATCAATCTAATGCAAAATCAATCTAATGCAAAATCAATATAATGCAAAATCAATCTAAAGCGAAATCAATCTAATGCAAAATCAATCTAATGCACAATCAATTTAATGCAAAATCAACCTTATGCAAAATCAATCTAATGCAAAATCAATCTAATGCAAAATCAATCTAATGCAAAATCAATTTATGCAGAATCAATCTAATGCAAAATCAATCTAATGCAAAATCAATCTAATGCAAAATCAATATAATGCAAAATCATTCTAATGCAAAATCAGCCTTATGCAAAATCAATCTAATGCAAAATCAATCTAATGCAAAATCAATCTAATGCAAAATCAATCTAATGCAAAATCAATCTAATGCAAAATCAATTTAACGCTTGACGGCCGCTGAGAACGCCTGACACAAAGAAGAGACTGTATTAACCCTTTGCACTTATCATTGGCAGCTTTTGGGGTCGTATCTTTGGCATTTGTACACATACTTTACTGTATTTCATAGCTGCCTTGACCTCTTTGAAACAAGACCGGTGTCTTGCCGGGGTCACAGGTTACAGCTTGCTTGAACAGTTTCAGTTTTCAGTTTCATTTATTTATCAATCACTTCTCAACGCTGCCCTGACTCAAGACTGGTGTCTTGCCGGGGTCATGGGTTACAGCTAATTTCCACACTTCTCAACGCTGCCCTGTCATGGGTTACAGCTTGCTTCAACACTCTTCAACGCTGCCCTGATCTCTTTGAAACAAGACCTTTTGTGTCTTGCGGCGATCATGGGTTACAGCTATTTCTTTAAACATAACAAATTAACAAACCGGCTAAATACAGACTAATTGAATGACGCCCATCATAACGGAGAACTATTGATTTGGCTTTATTGCCATTGTGACCAAAATCATATTCTCAGAGCCACCATGATGGTGGCCCTAATGGAATGGATAACGGAATGCGTATTTGGGCAATCCATATGCGAATTACGGGACTTAAGATACGACCCAACGGGGTAATGGACTAAGGGGTTGTAAACGATACCAACCACTCGAGGGAGGGCGGGTGGGAAACAAATTTCGTGAACAAGATTTGGACAAACCGAAAGCATGCAAACACGATGAGGCATGCATGGACTGGGAGCGAGGGGTATGGGCAGGAGATTACACAACCAGGGGGGTCTATGTTGACAAAATGGGCGGCCTTAGCGTTAACACACATTTACTACGTAGAATGCTGCACTTAACGCTTGACGGCCGCTGAGAACGCCTGACACAAAGAAGAGACTGTATTAACCCTTTGCACTTATCATTGGCAGCTTTTGGGGTCGTATCTTTGGCATTTGTACACATACTTTACTGTATTTCATAGCTGCCTTGACCTCTTTGAAACAAGACCGGTGTCTTGCCGGGGTCACAGGTTACAGCTTGCTTGAACAGTTTCAGTTTTCAGTTTCATTTATTTATCAATCACTTCTCAACGCTGCCCTGACTCAAGACTGGTGTCTTGCCGGGGTCATGGGTTACAGCTAATTTCCACACTTCTCAACGCTGCCCTGTCATGGGTTACAGCTTGCTTCAACGCTCTTCAACGCTGCCCTGATCTCTTTGAAACAAGACCTTTTGTGTCTTGCGGCGATCATGGGTTACAGCTATTTCTTTAAACATAACAAATTAACAAACCGGCTAAATACAGACTAATTGAATGACGCCCATCATAACGGAGAACTATTGATTTGGCTTTATTGCCATTGTGACCAAAATCATATTCTCAGAGCCACCATGATGGTGGCCCTACTGCCAAGATACACCCAAAGCATGCCTTTGATTTTTTGCTGACCGACCAATTAACTATGAAATCACAGCCTGGGACTAATGGAAAGAACTGGACCACCTTCTCATTACATAACGTTGTTACCCCCTTACCGTCCGCTGTTATCCTTTTACCGGATCACTAAGAAGTACCTTATTTCTACAGTTGGTATGTCCTTGTAAAGTCCCCTTTTCTTGTTGAATCTTTCTTAAAGTAGACTGACATAGCCAGTTGCATGTGGTCCTTCTTGTGAGCTATGTGTGTCTCTTGCCACCCTGTAGACCTGTTGAAAGGAATAGCAAAAGCAAGCATCTGCTGGTCAAATAACAATTTTTGGCCTAAATCAAGGGACATTCGCTGCAACAAAGAAGACATTAGATGAGTGGGACAATGGGGGTATATTGATATGCTTGATTGTGTACCAGGTGTGAGGCTAACTTAGCTGATTATTTCTATTTGATAACAAATTCATTCTGTTGTATTTCTGTGGCATTTTGTTGTGAATATTTTCCAGCAGTCAGCTATATTTGTTAGTTGCCTGAAAGGCTTTGCCTAGAGCTGGTTGACTGTTGGGCCTGCAAATAAATAAACAGTAGATAGATAGATCTCCTTCCTTGCAAAGTCTTCAAATTTTTTTGTGTTTCTTAAAACTTTGCATAATTGGTGGAAGTACTGTATACTGTACCTGCAAGAAAACAAAGAAGTATGGGGTAGGTGAAGGGGAGGGGGTGGGTTGCCCATGTTATCTGTCAACATTGGCCACTGTTGTTGTTTCACATAACACATATAACACATTTCTTGTGCTTCTCTGAAAGCAATAAGATTTAAGGTTGTGAAAGTGACATACTGGCAAGAATAAGTTGTGGTTACAAAACAGGGAAAGGTTTCCTTTCACATGGTGAATGTGCTGGAAAATTTGATGATTTCCTACTGCACATAATTCTGAGACATTCTGCGTGGGGCTCTTGGTGCAGCTGATGAGATGATCTTGTTGTACAGCTTGGAAAGTGAGCCAACTGTCAACATTAGAGTACTCCCTTGTAACAACTACAACATGAAAATGTTGAAATCGTTATGATACCTCATGTCGACTACAGTACATTTGTTCTTTTCCATTTTTAAGCGCCCCAATATTATTCAACCACAACAAGCTGATTGCTGTGTTGCTGACAATCAAAAACAGGGCAACTAAAATTTGATGCAACAAATAAAATGCATGTTTTGCTAATACTACATTTCAAAGTGAATGTAACATGGCCATAAACCTGGAAAAAAAGCAGTGTAGATAAACCTTGCCATTTCCTCTTTCTTCTCTTGTTATTCATGTAAATTAAACAATGTATGATTGCAAAATGATTGGCAGGACAATAAACTGACACTCAGGACTGATTGCATGCATCAGCAGACTTTTTAATTGGTATTGAAAACAAATGTAATTTGTATAGCTGGATGGGGATTTATCTTCTTCATACAGCTAACTACAAGAAACTCCTCATACGCAATCACAAAACTTTTCCAAGTAACAGGGCATTAGAGCTGTAGAGCTGAATCCTCCATGTAGATTGTTGTGAAATTAATGTTATTTTTACTATTCATGATAATATTTGTACCACCTTTAAACAAACTGATATGCTGAAAAAAAAATGTAGGCCCTTGTTGCTAAATTCATTGCAAATGCCCAGCTGTAGTTCACTGTAACAACAAGAATTTGTACTTTATCATTTGGCATGCATTACATTACCTTTATATTTCCAAATCTTCATGTCGCAGTATTTGAGATCCCTGCTTCGCAAAATAATGCCAATATTCGACTGACAAGCATTTGATTTGGAGAAGGTAAAACTGAGTGGTCAGCAGTACACCAGCCATAAATAAATGTTGCCACTTGTATTCATGTAGAAACATAGAGTATTGTTATTGTGGTCTGGCTGAGAGTTGCACTGATGAATGCCAAACAAAGCACACTGTTAATTAATTTACTCAGGAACTGTACTTGATGTCTTACTCCTGTTGGGACTGCTTTTGATTGGGTAGATTTCATCTGGCTTCATTATCAACTTCCACTTACATATAACAAGTTTTCGCTAACGTTGTTGACCATGATGAAGTGACAGATATTAAAAGCAATCTGTGTTTTTGTCAAGGAGTATGATGACAGGCCTTCAATGAGTTGCTATTCTTACATTTTCTTCTTGAATTCTACCTGTGATGTTGAGAATTGCCCATTAAATTGTGAAGCATTTCTATTTTCTTGAAATTTGTACTTTATGGTCATAACAACAAATGGAACGCCTCTTTCAATTTGGGTTCGTGAATATGACAGTGTCAGTGGCGCCAGATGATGTTGGTTGGGAATAATGGCTATAAGCTGAGCTACGCTTCTTCGCAGCTTCGGTTTTCTAGCCCATTATACTTCAGGCATCATCTTTCAGTCTTTCTCCAGGTATTGAAATAGCAGATAGAGTTGATATACAAATGCAATGAATAATGCAACCAGGAGAGACTGATGGATAACACGCAGTTCTTGATCGCAAATGGCCTAGACCATGGAAGGCGTGTCCAGAACTACAAACTGTGATGCTCGTTTAGGCCAACATCAACATGGCTGCACGACGAGATAAAGTGATCTTCAAATAAAGCCTTGTTTCATGAGCCATCATTCTGATGCGAATGATACCTTAGGATATCATCCTGGAAACAAATTTCGTGAACAAGATTTGGACAAACCGAAAGCATGCAAACACGATGAGGCATGCATGGACTGGGAGCGAGGGGTATGGGCAGGAGATTACACAACCAGGGGGGTCTATGTTGACAAAATGGGCGGCCTTAGCGTTAACACACATTTACTACGTAGAATGCTGCACTTAACGCTTGACGGCCGCTGAGAACGCCTGACACAAAGAAGAGACTGTATTAACCCTTTGCACTTATCATTGGCAGCTTTTGGGGTCGTATCTTTGGCATTTGTACACATACTTTACTGTATTTCATAGCTGCCTTGACCTCTTTGAAACAAGACCGGTGTCTTGCCGGGGTCACAGGTTACAGCTTGCTTGAACAGTTTCAGTTTTCAGTTTCATTTATTTATCAATCACTTCTCAACGCTGCCCTGACTCAAGACTGGTGTCTTGCCGGGGTCATGGGTTACAGCTAATTTCCACACTTCTCAACGCTGCCCTGTCATGGGTTACAGCTTGCTTCAACACTCTTCAACGCTGCCCTGATCTCTTTGAAACAAGACCTTTTGTGTCTTGCGGCGATCATGGGTTACAGCTATTTCTTTAAACATAACAAATTAACAAACCGGCTAAATACAGACTAATTGAATGACGCCCATCATAACGGAGAACTATTGATTTGGCTTTATTGCCATTGTGACCAAAATCATATTCTCAGAGCCACCATGATGGTGGCCCTACTAGATTGGATAACGGAATGCCTATTTGGGCAATCCATATGCGAATTACGGGACTTAAGATACGACCCAACGGGGTAATGGACTAAGGGGGTTGTAAACGATACCAACCACTCGAGGGAGGGCGGGTGGGAAACAAATTTCGTGAACAAGATTTGGACAAACCGAAAGCATGCAAACACGATGAGGCATGCATGGACTGGGAGCGAGGGGTATGGGCAGGAGATTACACAACCAGGGGGGTCTATGTTGACAAAATGGGCGGCCTTAGCGTTAACACACATTTACTACGTAGAATGCTGCACTTAACGCTTGACGGCCGCTGAGAACGCCTGACACAAAGAAGAGACTGTATTAACCCTTTGCACTTATCATTGGCAGCTTTTGGGGTCGTATCTTTGGCATTTGTACACATACTTTACTGTATTTCATAGCTGCCTTGACCTCTTTGAAACAAGACCGGTGTCTTGCCGGGGTCACAGGTTACAGCTTGCTTGAACAGTTTCAGTTTTCAGTTTCATTTATTTATCAATCACTTCTCAACGCTGCCCTGACTCAAGACTGGTGTCTTGCCGGGGTCATGGGTTACAGCTAATTTCCACACTTCTCAACGCTGCCCTGTCATGGGTTACAGCTTGCTTCAACACTCTTCAACGCTGCCCTGATCTCTTTGAAACGAGACCTTTTGTGTCTTGCGGCGATCATGGGTTACAGCTATTTCTTTAAACATAACAAATTAACAAACCGGCTAAATACAGACTAATTGAATGACGCCCATCATAACGGAGAACTATTGATTTGGCTTTATTGCCATTGTGACCAAAATCATATTCTCAGAGCCACCATGATGGTGGCCCTACTAGATTGGATAACGGAATGCCTATTTGGGCAATCCATATGCGAATTACGGGACTTAAGATACGACCCAACGGGGTAATGGACTAAGGGGGTTGTAAACGATACCAACCACTCGAGGGAGGGCGGGTGGGAAACAAATTTCGTGAACAAGATTTGGACAAACCGAAAGCATGCAAACACGATGAGGCATGCATGGACTGGGAGCGAGGGGTATGGGCAGGAGATTACACAACCAGGGGGGTCTATGTTGACAAAATGGGCGGCCTTAGCGTTAACACACATTTACTACGTAGAATGCTGCACTTAACGCTTGACGGCCGCTGAGAACGCCTGACACAAAGAAGAGACTGTATTAACCCTTTGCACTTATCATTGGCAGCTTTTGGGGTCGTATCTTTGGCATTTGTACACATACTTTACTGTATTTCATAGCTGCCTTGACCTCTTTGAAACAAGACCGGTGTCTTGCCGGGGTCACAGGTTACAGCTTGCTTCAACAGTTTCAGTTTTCAGTTTCATTTATTTATCAATCACTTCTCAACGCTGCCCTGACTCAAGACTGGTGTCTTGCCGGGGTCATGGGTTACAGCTAATTTCCACACTTCTCAACGCTGCCCTGTCATGGGTTACAGCTTGCTTCAACACTCTTCAACGCTGCCCTGATCTCTTTGAAACAAGACCTTTTGTGTCTTGCGGCGATCATGGGTTACAGCTATTTCTTTAAACATAACAAATTAACAAACCGGCTAAATACAGACTAATTGAATGACGCCCATCATAACGGAGAACTATTGATTTGGCTTTATTGCCATTGTGACCAAAATCATATTCTCAGAGCCACCATGATGGTGGCCCTACTGCCAAGATACCCCCAAAGCATGCCTTTGATTTTTTGCCGACCGACCGATTAACTATGAATTACAGTTGGTGAGTTGACAGTTACGAGGAGCCACAGCCTGGGACTAATGGAAAGAACTGGACCACCTCATTACATAACGTTGTTACCCCCTTACCCTCCGCTCTTATCCTTTTGCCGGATCACTAAGAAGTACCTTATTTCTACAGTTGGTATGTCCTTGTAAAGTCCCCTTTTCTTGTTGAATCTTTCTTAAAGTAGACTGACATAGCCAGTTACATGTGGACCTTCTTGTGAGCTATGTGTTTCTCTTGCCACCCTGTAGACCTGTTGAAAGGAATAGCAAAAGCAAGCATATGCTGGTCTAATAACAATTTTTGGCCTAAATCAAGGGACATTCGCTGCAACAAAGAAGACATTAGATGAGTGGGACAATGGGGGTATATTGATATGCTTGATTGTGTACCAGGTGTGAGGCTAACTTAGCTGATTCTTTCTATTTGATAACAAATTCATTCTGTTGTATTTCTGTGGCATTATGTTGTGAATATTTTCCAGCAGTCAGCTATATTTGTTGGTTGCCTGAAAGGCTTTGCCTAGAGCTGGTTGACTGTTGGGCCTGCAAATAAATAAACAGTAGATAGATAGATCTCCTTCCTTACAAAGTCTTCAAATTTTTTGTGTTTCCTAAAACTTTGCATAATTGGTGGAAGTACTGTATACTGTACCTGCAAGAAAACAAAGAAGTATGGGGTAGGTGAAGGGGAGGGGGGGCGTGGGTTGCCCATGTTATCTGTCAACATTGGCCACTGTGTTGTTTCACATAACACATATAACACATTTCTTGTGCTTCTCTGAAAGCAAATAAGATTAAAGGTTGTGAAAGTGACATACTGGCAAGAATAAGTTGTGGTTACAAAACAGGGAAAGGTTTCCTTTCACATGGTGAATGTGCTGGAAAATTTGATGATTTCCTACTGCACATAATTCTGAGACATTCAGCATGGGGCTCTTGGTGTAGCTGATGAGATGATCTTGTACAGCTTGGAAAGTGAGCCAACTGTCAACATTAGAATACTCCCTTGCAACAACTACAACATGAAAATGTTGAAATCGTTGTGATACCTCATGTAGACTACAGTACATTTGTCCTTTTCCATTTTTAAGCGCCCCAATATTATTCAACCACAACAAGCTGATTGCTGTGTTGCTGACAATCAAAAACAGGGCAACTAAAATTTGATGC
The DNA here is from genome assembly GCA_039566865.1 of Aurelia coerulea. NCBI lineage: Eukaryota > Metazoa > Cnidaria > Scyphozoa > Semaeostomeae > Ulmaridae > Aurelia > Aurelia coerulea. The sequence goes on along the minus strand of CM076952.1, from coordinate 9,193,710 downwards.
AACAACTAAAATGCATGTTTTGCTAATACTACATTTCAAAGTGAATGTAACATGGCCATAAACCTGGAAAAAAGCAGTGTAGATAAACCTTGCCATTTCCTCTTTCTTCTCTTGTTATCCATTGTAAATTAAACAATGTATGATTCCAAATGATTGGCAGGACAATAAACTGACAATCAGGACTGATTGCATGCATAAGCAGACTTTTTAATTGGTATTGAAAACAAATGTAATTTGTATAGCTGGAGGATGGGGATTTATCTTCTTCATACAGCTAACTACAAGAAACTCCTCATGCACAACCACAAAACTTTTCCAAAGTAACAGGGCATTAGAGCTGTAGAGCTGAATCCTCCATGTAGGCTGTTGTGAAATTAATGTTATTTTTACTACTCATGATAATATTTGTACCACCTTTAAACAAACAGATATCTGAAAAAAAAAATGTAGGCCCTTGTTGCTAAATTCATTGCAAGTGCCCAGCTGTAGTTAACTGTAACAACAAGAATTTGTACTTTATCATTTGGCATGCATTACATTACCTTTATATTTCCAAATCTTCATGTCGCAGTATTTGAGATCCCTGCTTCGCATGAATTGCCCAAGAAATAATGCCAATATTCGACTGACAAGCATTTGGCTTGGAGAAGGTAGAACTGAGTGGTCAGCAGTACACCAGCCATAAATAAATGTTGCCACGTGAATTCATGTAGAACCACAGAGTATTCTTATTGTGGACTGGCTGAGAGTTGCACTGATGAATGCCAAACAAAGCACACCGTTAATTAATTTACTCAGGAACTGTACTTGATGTCTTTCTCCTGTTGCGACTGCTTTTGATTGGGTAGATTTCATCTGGCTTCATTATCAACTTCCACTTACATATAACAAGTTATCGCTAACGTTGTTGACCATGATGAAGTGACATACAAAATCAATCTAATGCAAAATCAATCTAATGCAAAATCAATCTAATGCAAAATCAATCTAATACAAAATCAATATAATGCAAAATCAATATAATGCAAAATCAATATAATGCAAAATCAATCTAATGCAAAATCAATCTAATGCAAAATCAATATAATGCAAAATCAATCTAATGCAAAATCAATTTAATGCAAAATCAATCTAATGCAAAATCAATCTGATGCAAAATCAACCTTATGCAAAATCAATCTAATGCAAAATCAATCTAATGCAAAATCAATATAATGCAAAATCAACCTAATACAAAATCAATCTAATGCAAAATCAAGCTAATGCACAATAAATCTAATACAAATGCTAATATAATATAATACTAATGCAAAATCAATCTGATGCAAAATCAACCTTATGCAAAATCAATCTGATGCAAAATCAATCTAATACAAAATCTATCTAATGCAAAATCAATCTAATGCACAATCAATCTAATACAAAATCAATCTAATGCAAAATCAATCTAATATAAAATCAATATAATGCAAAATCAACCTTATGCTAAATTAATCTAATGCACAATCAGTTTAATGCAAAATCAACCTTATGCAAAATCAATCTAATGCAAAATCAATCTAATGCAAAATCAATCTAATGCAAAATCAATCTAATGCAAAATCAATCTAATGCAAAATCAATATAATGCAAAATCAATCTAATGCAAAATCAATCTAATGCAAAATCAATATAATGCAAAATCAATATATGCAAAATCAATCTAATGCAAAATCAATCTAATGCAAAATCAATATATGCAAAATCAATCTAATGCAAAATCAATCTAATACAAAATCAATCTAATGCACAATCAGTTTAATGCAAAATCAACCTTATGCAAAATCAATCTAATGGAAAATAAATCTAGTGCAAAATCAATCTAATGCAAAATTAATCTAATGCAAAATCAATCTAATGCAAAATCAATCTAATGCAAAATCAATCTAATACAACATCAATCTAATACAAAATCAATCTAATGCAAAATCAATCTAATGCAAAATCAATCTAATGCAAAATCAATATATGCAAAATCAATCTAATGCAAAATCAATCTAATACAAAATCAATCTAATGCACAATCAGTTTAATGCAAAATCAACCTTATGCAAAATCAATCTGATGGAAAATAAATCTAATGCAAAATCAATCTAATGCAAAATTAATCTAATACAAAATCAATCTAATGCAAAATCAATCTAATGCAAAATCAATCTAATACAAATTCAATATAATGCAAAATCAATCTAATGCAAAATCAATCTAATGCAAAATCAATCTAATGCATAATCAATTTAGTGCAGAATCAATCTAATGCAAAATCAATCTAATGCAAAATCAATCTAATGCAAAATCAATCTAATGCAAAATCAATATAATGCAAAATCAACCTTATGCAAAATCAATCTAATGCAAAATCAATATAATGCAAAATCAATCTAATGCAAAATCAATCTAATGCAAAATCAATCTAATGCAAAATCAATTTAATGCAAAATCAATATAATGCAAAATCAATCTAATGCAAAATCAACCTAATGCAAAATCAATCTAATGCAAAATCAACCTTATGCAAAATCAATCTAATGCAAAATCAATCTAATGCACAATCAATTTAATGCACAATCAATCTAATGCACAATCAATCTAATGCAAAATCAATCTAATGCAAAATCAATCTAATGCACAATCAGTTTAATGCACAATCAATATAATACAAAATCAATCTAAAACAAAATCAATAAATCTAATACAAATGCTAATATAATATAATACTAATGCAAAATCAATCTGATGCAAAATCAACCTTATGCAAAATCAATCTAATGCAAAATCAATCTAATACAAAATCTATCTAATGCAAAATCAATCTAATGCACAATCAATCTAATACAAAATCAATCTAATGCAAAATCAATCTAATATAAAATCAATATAATGCAAAATCAACCTTATGCTAAATTAATCTAATGCACAATCAGTTTAATGCAAAATCAACCTTATGCAAAATCAATCTAATGCAAAATCAATCTAATGCAAAATCAATCTAATGCAAAATCAATCTAATGCAAAATCAATCTAATGCAAAATCAATATAATGCAAAATCAATCTAATGCAAAATCAATCTAATGCAAAATCAATATAATGCAAAATCAATATATGCAAAATCAATCTAATGCAAACTCAATCTAATGCAAAATCAATATATGCAAAATCAATCTAATGCAAAATCAATCTAATACAAAATCAATCTAATGCACAATCAGTTTAATGCAAAATCAACCTTATGCAAAATCAATCTAATGGAAAATAAATCTAATGCAAAATCAATCTAATGCAAAATTAATCTAATGCAAAATCAATCTAATGCAAAATCAATCTAATGCAAAATCAATCTAATACAACATCAATCTAATACAAAATCAATCTAATGCAAAATCAATCTAATGCAAAATCAATCTAATGCAAAATCAATATATGCAAAATCAATCTAATGCAAAATCAATCGAATACAAAATCAATCTAATGCACAATCAGTTTAATGCAAAATCAACCTTATGCAAAATCAATCTGATGGAAAATAAGTCTAATGCAAAATCAATCTAATGCAAAATTAATCTAATACAAAATCAATCTAATGCAAAATCAATCTAATGCAAAATCAATCTAATACAAATTCAATATAATGCAAAATCAATCTAATGCAAAATCAATCTAATGCAAAATCAATCTAATGCAAAATCAATTTAGTGCAGAATCAATCTAATGCAAAATCAATCTAATGCAAAATCAATCTAATGCAAAATCAATCTAATGCAAAGTCAATCTAATGCAAAATCAATCTAATGCAAAATCAATTTAATGCAAAATCAATATAATGCAAAATCAATCTAATGCAAAATCAACCTAATGCAAAATCAATCTAATGCAAAATCAACCTTATGCAAAATCAATCTAATGCAAAATCAATCTAATGCACAATCAATTTAATGCACAATCAATCTAATGCAAAATCAATCTAATGTACAATCAGTTTAATGCACAATCAATCTAATACAAAATCAATCTAATGCAAAATCAATCTAATGCAAAATCAATCTAATGCAAAATCAATCTAATGCACAATCAATTTAATGCACAATCAATCTAATGCAAAATCAATCTAATGCACAATCAATCTAATGCACAATCAATCTAATGCAAAATCAATCTAATGCACAATCAATCTAATGCAAAATCAATCTAATGCAAAATCAATCTAATGCACAATCAGTTTAATGCACAATCAATATAATACAAAATCAATCTAATACAAAATCAATATAATGCAAAATCAATCTAATGCACAATCAATCTAATGCACAATCAATATATGCAAAATCAATCTAATGCAAAATCAATCTAATGCACAATCAATCTAATGCACAATCAATCTAATGCAAAATCAATCTAATGCAAAATCAATTTAGTGCAGAATAAATCTAATGCAAAATCAACCTTATGCAAAATCAATCTAATGCACACTCAATCTAATGCAAAATCAATCTAATGCAAAATCAATCTAATGCACAATCAGTTTAATGCAAAATCAATCTAATACAAAATCAATCTAATACAAAATCAATATAATGCAAAATCAATCTAATGCACAATCAATCTAATGCAAAATCAATCTAATGCACAATCAATCTAATGCAAAATCAATCTAATGCAAAATCAATCTAATGCACAATCAATCTAATGCACAATCAATCTAATGCACAATCAATCTAATGCACAATCAATCTAATGCACAATCAATCTAATGCAAAATCAATCTAATGCAAAATCAATCTAATGCACAATCAGTTTAATGCAAAATCAATCTAATGCAAAATCAATCTAATGCACAATCAATTTAATGCACAATCAATCTAATGCAAAATCAATCTAATGCACAATCAGTTTAATGCACAATCAATCTAATGCACAATCAATCTAATGCACAATCAATTTAATGCATCATCAATCTAATGCAAAATCAATCTAATGCACAATCAGTTTAATGCACAATCAATCTAATGCAAAATCAATCTAATGCAAAATTAATCTAATGCAAAATCAATCTAATGCACAATCAATCTAATGCACAATCAATCTAATGCACAATCAATCTAAAGCACAATCAATCTAATGCAAAATCAATCTAATGCACAATCAATCTAATGCAAAATCAATCTAATGCAAAATCAATCTAATGCACAATCAGTTTAATGCAAAATCAATCTAATGCAAAATCAATCTAATGCACAATCAATTTAATGCACAATCAATCTAATGCAAAATCAATCTAATGCACAATCAATCTAATGCAAAATCAATATAATGCAAAATCAATATAATGCAAAATCAATTTAATGCAAAATCAATATAATGCAAAATCAATCTAATGCAAAATCAATCTAATGCAAAATCAATCTAATGCAAAATCAATCTAATGCAAAATCAATCTAATGCAAAATCAATCTAATGCAAAATCAATCTAATACAAAATCAATCTAATGCAAAATCAATCTAATGCACAATCAATCTAATACAAAATCAATATAATGCAAAATCAACCTTATGCTAAATAAATATAATGCAAAATCAATATAATGCAAAATCAATCTAATGCAAAATCAATCTAATGCAAAATCAATCTAATGCATAATCAATCTAATGCATAATCAATCTAATGCAAAATCAATATAATGCAAAATCAATATAATGCAAAATCAATTTAATGCAAAATCAATCTAATGCATAATCAATCTAATGCAAAATCAATCTAATGCATAATCAATCTAATGCATAATCAATCTAATGCATAATCAATATAATGCAAAATCAATCTAATGCAAAATAAATCTAATGCAAAATCAATCTAATGCAAAATCAATCTAATGCAAAATCAATCTAATGCAAAATCAATCTACTGCAAAATCAATCTAATACAAAATCAATCTAATGCAAAATCAATCTAATGCACAATCAATCTAATACAAAATCAATCTAATGCAAAATCAATCTAATACAAAATCAACCTTATGCTAAATTAATCTAATGCAAAATCAATCTAAATGCAAAATCAATCTAATGCAAAATCAATCTAATACAAAATCAATTTAACGCTCGACGGCCGCTGAGAACGCCCGATACAAAATAAGAGACTGTATTCCCCTTTTTTTCACTTATCATTGGCAGCTTTTGGGGTCGTATCTTTTTGCATTTGTACATATGCTTTATTTCATGGCTGCCTTGACCTCTTTTAAACAAGACCGGTGTCTTGCCGGGGTCACAGGTTACAGCCTATTTCAACTTTCTTCAACGCTGCCCTGACCTCTTTGAAACAAGACCGGTGTCTTGCCGGGGTCACAGGTTTCAGCTTGCTTCAACTTTCTTCAACACTGCCCTGATCTCTTTTAAACAAGACCGGTGTCTTGCCGGGGTCACAGGTTACAGCCTATTTCAACTTTCTTCAACGCTGCCCTGACCTCTTTTAAACAAGACCGGTGTCTTGCCGGGGTCACAGGTTACAGCCTATTTCAACTTTCTTCAACGCTGCCCTGACCTCTTTGAAACAAGACCGGTGTCTTGCCGGGGTCACAGGTTTCAGCTTGCTTCAACTTTCTTCAACACTGCCCTGATCTCTTTTAAACAAGACCGGTGTCTTGCCGGGATCACAGGTTTCAGCTTTCTTCAACTTTCTTTTACGCTGCCCTGATCTCTTTGAAACAAGACCGGTGTCTTGCCGGGATCACGGGTTACAGCTATATCTTTAAACATAACAAATTAACATACAGGCTAAATACAGACTAATTAATGACGCTCATCATAACGGATAACTATTGATTGGACTTTATTGCTATCGTGACCAAAATCATATTCTCAGAGCCACCATAATGGTGGCCCTACTGCCAAGATACACCCAAAGCAGCATGCCTTTGATTTTTTGCCGACCGACCGATGAACCACAAGCTACTTGACTTTTGACTTGGCGAGAAGCCGCGGCCGGGGACGGGGACCAAGGGAAAGAACTAGGCCACATTATTTTTTTTTTCCATAACGTTGTTAACCCTTTGCCGTCCTCTCCTATTCTTTCACCTGATCACTAGCGAGTACCTTCTTTGTACGGTGGAGATGTCCTAGTAAAGTCACCTTTTCTTGTTGAATCTTTCTCAGGATAGACTGACATAGCCAGTTGCATGTGGTTTTTCTTGTGAGCTACGTGTGTCTCTTGCAACTCTGTAGACCTGTTGAAAAGATAGCAAAAGCGAGCATATGCTGGTCTAAGAATAACTTTTGGCTTAAATCAAGGGACATTAGCTGCAACAAAGAAGTCATTAGAAAAAATGGGACAATGAGGGTACATTGATATGTTTTGACAGTGTGACAGGTGTGAGGCTGATTTAGCGGAATCTTCCTATTTGATAACAATTACATTCTGTTGTAGTTTTCTGTGGCATATTGTTGTGAATATTTTCTATCAGTCAAATCTATCTTTGTTTGCTGCCTGAAAGGCTTTGCATAGAGCTGGTTGACTGTTAGGCCTGCAAATAAATAAACACACAAAGATGCATAAAGAGGAGGGGTGGTAACTGGGGGAGAAGAATTGAACAGCACAATTATGTTCCTTTAAACTCCTGCATCACTTTTGAACTTCTTTTTTACAAGGATTTCAATTCTTGTCGTTGGCCTATCAATTTAGGCATTGAAGTTGTGAACCTACTTGAGCTGCAAGGAAAACAAAGAACAAAGGGGTGGAGGAGGGTGGCTATTGTTTCTGTTTTCTATGTACCTGAAACACTACTGACAATTACATGATGAATTCCATTTGTGTGAACCTGCAGAGAAGAAGAGAAGAGAGGGGTGGGGAGTGCTCAATAGGGGCTGGCGTTTAATATACCTTTACTGTATATTGGAGCACCCTTCCTACTTTTGTTGAATTGCTTCACATTTGTTAATCTATAATCTGCAAATAATATTATCCCTATATCTAGCGCAGGTTATAGTCGCTGACCAGTAACGAACCTGTGCCTAATGAACCTATAATTGGTTAATGAACGTTAATAGTGTAGATACGGTAGATTGATAGATCTCATTCCTTGCAAAGACTTCAATTTTGTGTTGCCTAAACTTTACATCATTGTTTGAAGTACAGTATACTGTATCTGCAAGAAAACAAAGAAGTATGGGGTAGGTGAAGGGGAGGGGGTGGGTTGCATCTGTTATGTCAACATTGGTCACTGTTGTTGTTTCATTTGACGGTCATTTCTTGTGCTTCTCTGAGAGCAAATAAGATTTAAGGTTGTGAAAGTGACCTACTGGCACGAATGAATTGAGGTTACAAAATAGGGAAAGGTTTACTTTCACATGGTGAATGTGCTGGAAGCTTTTTTATGGTTTCCTCCTGCAAAAAATTCTGAGACATTCTGTGTAGGTCTCTTGGTGCAGCTGATGAGACGATCTTGTTGTACAAGTGAGCCAACTGACAACGTTAGAATACTGCCTTGCAACAACTAAAACATGAAAACGTAGAAATCCCTTTGATACCTCATGTAGACTACAGTACATTTGTGCTTTTCAATTTTTAAGTGCCCCAATATTAGTCAACCACAACAAGCTGATTGCTGTGTTGCTGACAACCAAAAACAGGGCAACTAAAATTTGATGCAGCAACTAAACTGTCTGTTTTGCTAATACTTTATTTGCAAAGTGAATGTTCGGTATGTAGCATGGCCATGAACCTGGAAAAAAACAGTGTAGATAAACCTTGCCAGTTCATCTTCCTTCTCTTGTTATCCATATTAAACAATGCCTGATTGCGAGATGACTAGCAGGACAATAACTAATAATCATTACTCATTGCATGCATATTCAGACTTTAAAGTGGTATTGAAACACATACTGTAATTTGTATAGTTGGACGGAGGATTAAAACTCCTTCATATTGCTGTCTCCCAGAAACCCCTCACTTCACAATCACAAAGCTTTTCCAAAGAAACAGGGCATTAGATCTGAATCCTTCATCTAGGCTGTTGTGACACTTGCTATTTTTAATCCTTATGATAAAAGTTGAATCCAACCGATATGCTGAAAAAGAAGAGTGTAGGCCCTTGTTGCTTTAAATCGAACCTTACTAATGCCCGGCTGTAGTTAACTGTAAGGACAAGAATTTGTACTTTATCATTTGGCATTCATTACATTACCTTATATTTCCAAATCTTCATGTTGCAGTATTTGAGATCCCTGCTTCGCAAAATAATGCCAATATTCGACTGACAAGCATTTGATTTGGAGAAGGTAAAACTGAGTGGTCAGCAGTACACCAGCCATAAATAAATGTTGCCACTTGTATTCATGTAGAAACATAGAGTATTCTTATTGTGGACTGGCTGAGAGTTGCATTGATGAATGCCAAACAAAGCACACTGTTAATTAATTTACTCAGGAACTGTACTTGATATCTTACTCCTGTTGTGACTGCTTTTGATTGGGTATATTTCATCTGGCTTCGTTATCAATTTCCACTTACATATAACAAGATTTCCGTAACGTTGTTGACCATGATGAAGTGACAGATATTAAGAGCAATCTGTGTTTTTGTCAAGGAGTATGATGACAGGCCTTCAATGAGTTGCAATTCTTACATTTTCTTCTTGAATTCTACCTCTGATGTTGAGAATTGCCATTAAATTGCGAAGCATTTCTATTTTCTTGAAATTTGTACTTTATGGTCATAACAACAAATGGGTTCATTCAATTTGGGTTCGTGAATATGACTGTGAGTGGCGCCAGATGATGCTGGTTGGGAATAATGGCTATAAGCTGAGCTACGCTTCTTCGCAGCTTCGGTTTTCTAGCCCATTACACTTCAGGCATCAACGTTCTCCAGGTATTGAAATAGCAGATGGAGTTGATATACAAATGCAATGAATAATGCAACCAGGAGAGAGTGATGGATAACACGCTGTTCTTGATCGAAAATGTGACGCAAATGGCCTAGACCAGAACTACGAACTGTGATGCTCTTTTAGGCCAACATCAACATGGCTGCACGACGAGATAAATGATCTTCAAATAGAGCCTTGTTTCATGAGCCATCATTCTGATGCAAATGATACCTTCGGATATCATCTTGAAAACAAGTTTGGTGAACAAGATTTGTCCAGACCGACAGCATGCAAACACGATGAGGAATGCATGGACTGGGAGCGAGGGGTATGGGCAGGAGATTACACAAACGCAGGGGGTCTATGCTGACAAAATGAGTGGCCTTAGCGTTAACACACATTTACTTCGTAGAATGCTGCACATAATGCAAAATCGACCTTATGCTAAATTTATCTAATGCAAAATCAATATAATGCAAAATCAATCTAATGCAAAATCAATCTAATGCAAAATCAATCTAAATGCAAAATCAATCTAATGCAAAATCAATCTAAATGCAAAATCAATATAATGCAAAATCAATCTAAATGCAAAATCAATCTAATGCAAAATCAATCTAATAGAAATCAATATAATGCAAAATCAACCTTATGCTAAATTAATCTAATTCAAAATCAATCTAAATGCAAAATTAATCTAATGCAAAATCAATCTAATGCAAAATCAATCTAATGCAAAATCAATCTAATACAAAATCAATATAATGCAAATCAACCTTATGCTAAATAAATATAATGCAAAATCAATATAATGCAAAATCAATCTAATGCAAAATCAATTTAATGCAAAATCAACCTTATGCAAAATCAATCTAATGCAAAATCAATCTAATGCAAAATCAATCTAATGCAAAATCAATCTAATGCAAAATCAATCTAATGCAAAATCAATTTAACGCTCGACGGCCGCTGAGAACGCCCGACACAAAATAAGAGACTGTATTCCCCTTTTCACTTATCATTGGCAGCTTTTGGGGTCGTATCTTTGGCATTTGTACATATGCTTTATTTCATGGCTGCCTTGACCTCTTTTAAACAATACCGGTGTCTTGCCGGGGTCACAGGTTACAGCCTATTTCAACTTTCTTCAACGCTGCCCTGACCTCTTTGAAACAAGACCGGTGTCTTGCCGGGGTCACAGGTTTCAGCTTTCTTCAACTTTCTTTTACGCTGCCCTGATCTCTTTGAAACAAGACCGGTGTCTTGCCGGGATCACGGGTTACAGCTATTTCTTTAAAGATAACAAATTAACATACAGGCTAAATACAGACTAATTAATGACCTCATCATAACGGATAACTATTGATTGGACTTTATTGCTATCGTGACCAAAATCATATTCTCAGAGCCACCGTAATGGTGGCCCTACTGCCGGATTGGATAACTTACTGCCTATTAGGGCAATCCATCTGCGATTTAAGGGACTTCAGATACGACCCAATGGGGTACTGGACTACGGGGCCGTAAACAATAGCCATGCCACGAGGGAGGGAGGGTGGAAAACAAATTTCGTGAACAAGATTTGGCCGAACCGAAAGCATGCAAACACGATGAGGAATGCATGGACTGGGAGCGAGGGGTATGGGCAGGAGAGTACACAAACGCAGGGGGTCTATGCTGACAAATGAGCGGCCTTAGCGTTAACACACATTTACTGCGTAGAATGCTGCACTTAACGCTCGACGGCCGCTGAGAACGCCCGACACAAAATAAGAGACTGTATTCCCCTTTTCACTTATCATTGGCAGCTTTTGGGGTCGTATCTTTGGCATTTGTACATATGCTTTATTTCATGGCTACCTTGACCTCTTTTAAACAAGACCGGTGTCTTGCCGGGGTCACAGGTTACAGCCTATTTCAACTTTCTTCAACGCTGCCCTGACCTCTTTGAAACAAGACCGGTGTCTTGCCGGGGTCACAGGTTCCAGCTTTCTTCAACTTTCTTTTACGCTGCCCTGATCTCTTTGAAACAAGACCGGTGTCTTGCCGGGATCACGGGTTACAGCTATTTCTTTAAAGATAACAAATTAACATACAGGCTAAATACAGACTAATTAATGACCTCATCATAAAGGATAACTATTGATTGGACTTTATTGCTATCGTGACCAAAATCATATTCTCAGAGCCACCATAATGGTGGCCCTACTGCCAAGATACACCCAAAGCATGCCTTTGATTTTTTTGCCGACCGATCGATTAACCACGAACTACTTGACTTTTGACTTGGCGAGAAGCCGCGGCCGGGGACGGGGACCAAGGGAAAGAACTAGGCCACATTATTTTGTTTTTCCATAACGTTGTTAACCCTTTGCCATCCTCTCCTATTCTTTCACCTGATCACTAGCGAGTACCTTCTTTGTACGGTGGAGATGTCCTAGTAAAGTCACCTTTTCTTGTTGAATCTTTCTCAGGATAGACTGACATAGCCAGTTGCATGTGGTCTTTCTTGCGAGCTACGTGTGTCTCTTGCAACTCTGTAGGCCTGTTGAAAAGATAGCAAAAGCGAGCATCTGCTGGTCTAAGAATAACTTTTGGCTTAAATCAAGGGACATTAGCTGCAACAAAGAAATCATTAGAAAAAATGGGACAATGAGGGTACATTTATATGTTTTGACAGTGTGACAGGTGTGAGGCTGATTTAGCGGAATCTTCCTATTTGATAACAATTTCATTCTGTTGTAGTTTTCTGTGGCATATTGTTGTGAATATTTACTATCAATCAAATCTATCTACCGGGTGTCTCAGAAAAAAGTACCCCCTTTTGACTGGAAATAGGAACCAAGCAATAAGATATCATTGCTCCCCGACTTCAGAACTAAATTTATCAATGTTCAGCTTAGATGCACGTACCTTGCATTTAGAAATCGTCCACCAAACACCGGAGATACAGGTTCGCAAAGTTAAAATTTACAGTGCACCCAAAACCAGAGGTTTCGAAAAAGGGCCTAGTCGTGATTTGTATCGTGGACATTTTCCAAAGTACCTGTAGACTTTAAGTTTCCGTGTTTTGCTTTTGAAAAGAATAAAAGATGCATGGACATGGCGCTGATAAAGCAAATATAGTAAAAATGTTGTAAGAGTGTTAAAGTCGTGCCACATCTCCAAAATAAGCGTGCATGTACTCCTTTTCCTCTTCTTTAATCAAAACACTTGGGATCGAATGCAATGCAAGGACCGTTTCTTCAAAAGAAAAGTCACTTCAAGAACAATTGATGTAATTCAAGTTATAAATCTTTTCAAACATGAAAAGTAAAGGTCAAAGTCGAAAATTCGTTTGCAAAATGCCTGTTTGTTGTCAAATTATGGCTAGGCCATTTCTCAAAACCTCTGGTTTCAGGTGCACTCCAAATTTTGACCTTGTCAACTCATATCTCCGGTGTTTGGTGGTCGATTTCCAAATGCAAGGTATGTGCATTTAAGTTGAAGACCAACAAATGTAGCCATGAATTCAAAAAGTCCCGAAATATTATCGTTTTGTTGCCTTGTTGAGTCAAACGGGGGTACTTTTTTTGAGACACCCGGTATGTTTGCTGCCTGAAAGGCGTTGAATAGAGCTGGTTGACTGTTAGGCCTGCAAATAAATATACACACAAAGATGCATAAAGAGGAGGGGTGGTAACTGGGGGAGAATTGAACTGCACAATTATGTTCCTTTAAACTCCTGCATTACTTTTGAACTTCTTTTTACAAGGATTTCAATTCTTGTCGTTGGCCTATCAATTTAGGCATTGAAGTTATGAACCTACTTGAGCTGCAAGGAAAACAAAGAACAAAGGGGTGGAGAAGGGTGGCTATTGTTTCTGTTTTCTATGTACCTGAGACACTACTGACAATTATATGATGAATTCCATTTGTGTGAACCTGCAGAGAAGAAGAGAAGAGAGGGGTGGGGAGTGCTCAATAGGGGCTGGCGTTTAATCTACCTTTACTGTATATTGGAGCACCCTTCCTACTTTTGTTGAATTGCTTCACATTTTTAAATCTATAATCTGCAAATAATATTATCCATATATCTAGCGTAGGTTATCGTCGCTAACCAGTAACGAACCTGTGCCTAATGAACCTATAATTGGTTAATGAACATTAAACGTGTAGATACAGTAGATTGATAGATCTCATTCCTTGCAAAGACTTCAATTTTTTGTGTTGCCTAAACTTTGCATCATTGTTTGAAGTACAGCATACTGTATCTGCAAGAAAACAAAGAAGTATGGGGTCGCTGAAGGGGAGGGGGGTGGGTTGCATCTGTTTATGTCAACATTGGTCACTGTTGTTGTTTCATTTGACGGTCATTTCTTGTTCTTCTCTGAGCAAATAAGATTTAAGGTTGTGAAAGTGACCTACTGGCATGAATAAATTGGGGTTACAAAATAGGGAAAGGTTTACTTTCACATGGTGAATGTGCTGGAAGATTTTTTATGGTTTCCTCCTGCAAAAAATTCTGAGACATTCTGTGTAGGTCTCTTTGTACCGCTGATTAGACGATCTTGTTGTACAGCTTGGAAAGTGAGCCAACTGACAACGTTAGAATACTGCCTTGCAACAACTAAAACATGAACATGTAGAAATCCCTGTGATACCTCATGTAGACTACAGTACATTTGTGCTTTTCCATTTTTAAGTGCCCCAATATTAGTCAACCACAACAAGCTGACTGCTGTGTTGCTGACAACCAAAAACAGGGCAACTAAAATTTGATGCAGCAACTAAACTGACTGTTTTGCAAATACTTTATTTGCAAAGTGAATGTTCGGTATGTAGCATGGCCATAAACCTGGAAAAAACAGTGTAGATAAATCTTGCCAGTTCATCTTCCTTCTCTTGTTATCCATATCAAACAATGCCTTATTGCGAGATGACTAGCAGGACAATAACTAATAATCATTACTCATTGCATGCCTATTCAGACTTTAAAGTGGTATTAAAACACATACTGTAATTTGTATAGTTGAACGGAGGATTAAAACTCCTTCATATTGCTGTCTCCAAGAAACCCCTCACTTCACAATCACAAAGCTTTTCCAAAGAAACAGGGCATTAAATCTGAATCCTTCATCTAGGCTGTTGTGACACTTGCTATTTTTAATCCTTATGATTAAAGTTGAATCCAACCGATATGCTGAAAAAGAAGAGTGTAGGCCCTTGTTGCTTTAAAACAAAACTTACTAATGCCCGGCTGTAGTTAACTATAAGGACAAGAATTTGTACTTTATCATTTGTCATTCATCACATTACCTTTATATTTCCAAATCTTCATGTTGCAGTATTTGAGATCCCTGCTTCGCAAAATAATGCCAATATTCGACTGACAAGCATTTGATTTGGAGAAGGTAAAACCGAGTGGTCAGCAGTACACCAGCCATAAATAAATGTTGCCACTTGTATTCATTTAGAACCATAGAGTATTCTTATTGTGGACTGGCTGAGAGTTGCATTGATGAATGCCAAACAAAGCACACTGTTAATTAATTTACTCAGGAACTGTACTTGATGTCTTACTCCTGTTGTGATTGCTTTTGATTGGGTATATTTCATCTGGCTTCATAATCAACTTCCACTTATACATATAACAAGATTTCGGTAACGTTGTTGACCATGATGAGGTGACAGATAATAAGAGCAATCTGTGTTTTTGTCAAGAAGTATGATGACAGGCCTTCAATGAGCTGCTATTCTTACATTTTCTTCTTGAATCCTACCTCTGATGTTGAGAATTGTCATTAAATTGTGAAGCATTTCTATTTGCTTGAAATTTGTACTTTATGGGCACAACAACAAATGGAACGCCTCTTTCAATTTGGGTTCATGAATATGACAGTGTGAGTGGCGCAAGATGATGTTGGTTGGGAATAATGGCTATAAGCTAAGCTACATTTCTTCGCGGCTTCGGTTTCCATTACACTTCAGGCATCATCTTTCTCTGGGTATTGAAATAGCAGATCGAGTTGATATACGAATGCAAAGAATAATGCAACCAGGAGACTCCAGGAAACAGTGATGGATAACACGCTGTTCTTGATCGATTATGTGACGCAAATGGCCTAGACCACATGGAAGTGTGTCCAGCACTACAAACTGTGATGCTCTTTTAGGCCAACATCAACATGGCTGCACGACGAGATAAAATGATCTTCAAATAAAGCCTCGTTTCATGAGCCATCATTCTGATACAAATGATACCTTCGGATATCATCTTGAAAACAAATTTCGTGAACAAGATTTGTCCGAACCGAAAGCATGCAAACACGATGAGGAATGCATGGACTGGGAGCGAGGGGTATGGGCAGGAGATTACACAAACGCAGGGGGTCTATGCTGACAAATGAGCGGCCTTAGCGTTAACACACATTTACTGCGTAGAATGCTGCACCTAATGCAAAATCAATCTAATGCAAAATCAATCTAATACGAAATCAATATAATGCAAAATCAATATCATGCAAAATCAATATAATGCAAAATCAATGTAATGCAAAATCAATATAATGCAAAATCAATCTAATGCAAAATCAATCTAATGCAAAATCAATCTAATGCAAAATCAATCTAATACAAAATCAATATAATGCAAAATCAATCTAATGCAAAATCAATCTAATGCAAAATCAATCTAATACAAAATCAATATAATGCAAAATCAACCTTATGCTAAATAAATATAATGCAAAATCAATATAATGCAAAATCAATCTAATGCAAAATCAATCTAATGCAAAATCAATATAATGCAAAATCAATCTAATGCAAAATCAATCTAATGCAAAATCAATATAATGCAAAATCAATATAATGCAAAATCAATCTAATGCAAAATCAATATAATGCAAAATCAATCTAATGCAAAATCAATCTAATGCAAAATCAATATAATGCAAAATCAATCTAATGCAAAATCAATCTAATGCAAAATCAATATAATGCAAAATCAATCTAATGCAAAATCAATATAATGCAAAATCAATCTAATGCAAAATCAATCTAATGCAAAATCAATATAATGCAAAATCAATCTAATGCAAAATCAATCTAATACAAAATCAATCTAATACAAAATCAATCTAATACAAAATCAATCTAATGCAAAATCAATCTAATGCAAAATCAATATAATGCAAAATCAATCTAATGCAAAATCAATCTAATGCAAAATCAATATAATGCAAAATCAATCTAATGCAAAATCAATCTAATGCAAAATCAATATAATGCAAAATCAATCTAATGCAAAATCAATCTAATGCAAAATCAATATAATGCAAAATCAATATATGCAAAATCAATCTAATGCAAAATCAATCTAATGCAAAATCAATATATGCAAAATCAATCTAATGCAAAATCAATCTAATACAAAATCAATCTAATGCACAATCAGTTTAATGCAAAATCAACCTTATGCAAAATCAATCTAATGGAAAATAAGTCTAATGCAAAATCAATCTAATGCAAAATCAATCTAATGCAAAATCAATCTAATGCAAAATCAATCCAATGCAAAATCAATCTAATGCAAAATCAATATAATGCAAAATCAATATATGCAAAATCAATCTAATGCAAAATCAATCTAATGCAAAATCAATATATGCAAAATCAATCTAATGCAAAATCAATCTAATACAAAATCAATCTAATGCACAATCAGTTTAATGCAAAATCAACCTTATGCAAAATCAATCTAATGGAAAATAAATCTAATGCAAAATCAATCTAATGCAAAATTAATCTAATGCAAAATCAATCTAATGCAAAATCAATCTAATGCAAAATCAATCTAATACAAAATCAATCTAATACAAAATCAATCTAATGCAAGATCAATCTAATGCAAAATCAATCTAATGGAAAGTAAAACTAATGCAAAATCAATCTAATGCAAAATCAATATATGCAAAATCAATATATGCAAAATCAATCTAATGCAAAATCAATATATGCAAAATCAATCTAATACAAATTCAATCTAATGCAAAATCAATCTAATGCAAAATCAATCTAATGCAAAATCAATCTAATGCAAAATCAATCTAATGCAAAATCAATCTAATGCACAATCAGTTTAATGCAAAATCAACCTTATGCAAAATCAATCTAATGGAAAATAAAACTAATGCAAAATCAATCTAATGCAAAATTAATCTAATGCAAAGTCAATCTAATGCAAAATCAATCTAATGTAAAATCAATCTAATACAAAATCAATATAATGCAAAATCAATCTAATGCAAAATCAATCTAATGCAAAATCAATCTAATGCAAAATCAATCTAATGCAAAATCAATTTAATGCAGAATCAATCTAATGCAAAATCAATCTAATGCAAAATCAATCTAATGGAAAATCAATCTAATGCAAAATCAATCTAATGCAAAATCAATCTAATGCAAAATCAATTTAATGCAAAATCAATCTAATGCAAAATCAATCTAATGCAAAATCAACCTAATGCAAAATCAATCTAATGCAAAATCAACCTTATGCAAAATCAATCTAATGCAAAATCAATCTAATGCAAAATCAATATAATGCAAAATCAATTCAATGCAAAATCAATCTAATGCAAAATCAATATAATGCAAAATCAATATATGCAAAATCAATCTAATGCAAAATCAATCTAATGCAAAATCAATCTAATACAAAGTCAATATAATGCAAAATCAATCTAATGCAAAATCAATATAATGCAAAATCAATATAATGCAAAATCAATCTAATGCAAAATCAATATAATGCAAAATCAATCTAATGCAAAATCAATATAATGCAAAATCAATATAATGCAAAATCAATCTAATGCAAAATCAATATAATGCAAAATCAATCTAATGCAAAATCAATCTAATGGAAAGTAAAACTAATGCAAAATCAATCTAATGCAAAATTAATCTAATGCAAAGTCAATCTAATGCAAAATCAATCTAATGTAAAGTCAATCTAATACAAAATCAATATAATGCAAAATCAATCTAATGCAAAATCAATCTAATGCAAAATCAATCTAATGCAAAATCAATCTAATGCAAAATCAATTTAATGCAGAATCAATCTAATGCAAAATCAATCTAATGCAAAATCAATTTAACGCTTGACGGCCGCTGAGAACGCCTGACACAAAGAAGAGACTGTATTAACCCTTTGCACTTATCATTGGCAGCTTTTGGGGTCGTATCTTTGGCATTTGTACACATACTTTACTGTATTTCATAGCTGCCTTGACCTCTTTGAAACAAGACCGGTGTCTTGCCGGGGTCACAGGTTACAGCTTGCTTGAACAGTTTCAGTTTTCGGTTTCATTTATTTATCAATCACTTCTCAACGCTGCCCTGACTCAAGACTGGTGTCTTGCCGGGGTCATGGGTTACAGCTAATTTCCACACTTCTCAACGCTGCCCTGTCATGGGTTACAGCTTGCTTCAACACTCTTCAACGCTGCCCTGATCTCTTTGAAACAAGACCTTTTGTGTCTTGCGGCGATCATGGGTTACAGCTATTTCTTTAAACATAACAAATTAACAAACCGGCTAAATACAGACTAATTGAATGACGCCCATCATAACGGAGAACTATTGATTTGGCTTTATTGCCATTGTGACCAAAATCATATTCTCAGAGCCACCATGATGGTGGCCCTACTAGATTGGATAACGGAATGCCTATTTGGGCAATCCATATGCGAATTACGGGACTTAAGATACGACCCAACGGGGTAATGGACTAAGGGGGTTGTAAACGATACCAACCACTCGAGGGAGGGCGGGTGGGAAACAAATTTCGTGAACAAGATTTGGACAAACCGAAAGCATGCAAACACGATGAGGCATGCATGGACTGGGAGCGAGGGGTATGGGCAGGAGATTACACAACCAGGGGGGTCTATGTTGACAAAATGGGCGGCCTTAGCGTTAACACACATTTACTACGTAGAATGCTGCACTTAACGCTTGACGGCCGCTGAGAACGCCTGACACAAAGAAGAGACTGTATTAACCCTTTGCACTTATCATTGGCAGCTTTTGGGGTCGTATCTTTGGCATTTGTACACATACTTTACTGTATTTCATAGCTGCCTTGACCTCTTTGAAACAAGACCGGTGTCTTGCCGGGGTCACAGGTTACAGCTTGCTTGAACAGTTTCAGTTTTCAGTTTCATTTATTTATCAATCACTTCTCAACGCTGCCCTGACTCAAGACTGGTGTCTTGCCGGGGTCATGGGTTACAGCTAATTTCCACACTTCTCAACGCTGCCCTGTCATGGGTTACAGCTTGCTTCAACACTCTTCAACGCTGCCCTGATCTCTTTGAAACAAGACCTTTTGTGTCTTGCGGCGATCATGTGTTACAGCTATTTCTTTAAACATAACAAATTAACAAACCGGCTAAATACAGACTAATTGAATGACGCCCATCATAACGGAGAACTATTGATTTGGCTTTATTGCCATTGTGACCAAAATCATATTCTCAGAGCCACCATGATGGTGGCCCTACTGCCAAGATACCCCCAAAGCATGCCTTTGATTTTTTGCCGACCGACCGATTAACTATGAATTACAGTTGACGAGTTGACAGTTACGAGGAGCCACAGCCTGGGACTAATGGAAATAACTGGACCACCTCATTACATAACGTTGTTACCCCCTTACCCTCCGCTCTTATCCTTTTACCGAATCACTAAGAAGTACCTTATTTCTACAGTTGGTATGTCCTTGTAAAGTCCCCTTTTCTTGTTGAATCTTTCTTAAAGTAGACTGACATAGCCAGTTGCATGTGGTCCTTCTTGTGAGCTATGTGTTTCTCTTGCCACCCTGTAGACCTGTTGAAAGGAATAGCAAAAGCAAGCATCTGCTGGTCTAATAACAATTTTTGGCCTAAATCAAGGGACATTCGCTGCAACAAAGAAGACATTAGATGAGTGGGACAATGGGGGTATATTGATATGCTTGATTGTGTACCAGGTGTGAGGCTAACTTAGCTGATTCTTTCTATTTGATAACAAATTCATTCTGTTGTATTTCTGTGGCATTATGTTGTGAATATTTTCCAGCAGTCAGCTATATTTGTTGGTTGCCTGAAAGGCTTTGCCTAGAGCTGGTTGACTGTTGGGCCTGCAAATAAATAAACAGTAGATAGATAGATCTCCTTCCTTACAAAGTCTTCAAATTTTTTGTGTTTCCTAAAACTTTGCATAATTGGTGGAAGTACTGTATACTGTACCTGCAAGAAAACAAAGAAGTATGGGGTAGGTGAAAGGGAGGGGGGGTGGGTTGCCCATGTTATCTGTCAACATTGGCCACTGTGTTGTTTCACATAACACATATAACACATTTCTTGTGCTTCTCTGAAAGCAAATAAGATTAAAGGTTGTGAAAGTGACATACTGGCAAGAAGAAGTTGTGGTTACAAAACAGGGAAAGGTTTCCTTTCACATGGTGAATGTGCTGGAAAATTTGATGATTTCCTACTGCACATAATTCTGAGACATTCAGCATGGGGCTCTTGGTGTAGCTGATGAAATGATCTTGTACAGCTTGGGAAGTGAGCCAACTGTCAACATTAGAATACTCCCTTGCAACAACTACAACATGAAAATGTTGAAATCGTTGTGATACCTCATGTAGACTACAGTACATTTGTCCTTTTCCATTTTTAAGCGCCCCAATATTATTCAACCACAACAAGCTGATTGCTGTGTTGCTGACAATCAAAAACAGGGCAACTAAAATTTGATGCAACAACTAAAATGCATGTTTTGCTAATACTACATTTCAAAGTGAATGTAACATGGCCATAAACCTGGAAAAAAGCAGTGTAGATAAACCTTGCCATTTCCTCTTTCTTCTCTTGTTATCCATTGTAAATTAAACAATGTATGATTCCAAATGATTGGCAGGACAATAAACTGACAATCAGGACTGATTGCATGCATAAGCAGACTTTTTAATTGGTATTGAAAACAAATGTAATTTGTATAGCTGGAGGATGGGGATTTATCTACTTCATACAGCTAACTACAAGAAACTCCTCATGCACAACCACAAAACTTTTCCAAAGTAACAGGGCATTAGAGCTGTAGAGCTGAATCCTCCATGTAGGCTGTTGTGAAATTAATGTTATTTTTACTACTCATGATAATATTTGTACCACCTTTAAACAAACAGATATCTGAAAAAAAAAAATGTAGGCCCTTGTTGCTAAATTCATTGCAAGTGCCCAGCTGTAGTTAACTGTAACAACAAGAATTTGTACTTTATCATTTGGCATGCATTACATTACCTTTATATTTCCAAATCTTCATGTCGCAGTATTTGAGATCCCTGCTTCGCATGAGAATTGCCCAAGAAATAATGCCAATATTCGACTGACAAGCATTTGGCTTGGAGAAGGTAGAACTGAGTGGTCAGCAGTACACCAGCCATAAATAAATGTTGCCACGTGAATTCATGTAGAACCACAGAGTATTCTTATTGTGGACTGGCTGAGAGTTGCACTGATGAATGCCAAACAAAGCACACCGTTAATTAATTTACTCAGGAACTGTACTTGATGTCTTACTCCTGTTGCGACTGCTTTTGATTGGGTAGATTTCATCTGGCTTCATTATCAACTTCCACTTACATATAGCAAGTTATCGCTAACGTTGTTGACCATGATGAAGTGACAGATATTAAGAGCAATCTGTGTTTTTGTCAAGGAGTATGATGACAGGCCTTCAATGAGTTGCTATTCTTACATTTTCTTCTTGAATTCTACCTGTGATGTTGAGAATTGCCATTAAATTGTGAAGCATTTCTATTTTCTTGAAATTTGTACTTTATGGTCATAACAACAAATGGAACGCCTCTTTCAATTTGGGTTCGTGAATATGACAGTGTGAGTGGCGCCAGATGATGTTGGTTGGGAATAATGGCTATAAGCTGAGCTACACTTCTTCGCAGTTTCGGTTTTCTAGCCCATTACACTTCAGGCATCATCTTTCTCCAGGTATTGAATAGCAGATAGAGTTGATATACAAATGCAATGAATAATGCAACCAGGAGGGAGTGATGGATAACACGGTGTTCTTGATCGCAAATGGCCTAGACCATGGAAGGCGTGTCCAGAAAACTGTGATGCTCGTTAAGGCCAACATCAACATGGCTGCACGACGAGATAAAGTGATCTTCAAATAAAGCCTTGTTTCATGAGCCATCATTCTGATGCGAGTGATACCTTCGGATATCATCTTGGAAACAAATTTCGTGAACAAGATTTGGACAAACCGAAAGCATGCAAACACGATGAGGCATGCATGGACTGGGAGCGAGGGGTATGGGCAGGAGATTACACAACCAGGGGGGTCTATGTTGACAAAATGGGCGGCCTTAGCGTTAACACACATTTACTACGTAGAATGCTGCACCTAATGGAAAATCAATCTAATGCAAAATCAATCTAATGCAAAATCAATTTAATGCAAAATCAATCTAATGCAAAATCAATCTAATGCAAAATCAATCTAATGCAAAATGCAAAATCAATCTAATGCAAAATCAATCTAATGCAAAATCAATCAAGATTTGGCCGAACCGAAAGCATGCAATGAGGAATGCATGGACTGGGAGCGAGGGGTATGCAAAATCAATGCAAAATCAATCTAATGCAAAATCAATATATGCAAAATCAATCTAATGCAAAATCAATCTATGCAAAATCAATCTAATGCAAAATCAATCAAAATCAATCTAATGCAAAATCAATCTAATGCAAAATCAATAATGCAAAATCAATAAAATCAACCTTATGCAAAATCAATCTAATGCAAAATCAATCTAATGCAAAATCAATCTAATGCAAAATCAATCTAATGCAAAATCAATATATGCAAAATCAATCTAATGCAAAATCAATATAATGCAAAATCAATCTAATACAAAATCAATATAATGCAAAATCAATCTAATGCAAAATCAATATAATGCAAAATCAATATAATGCAAAATCAATCTAATGCAAAATCAATCTAATGCAAAATCAATCTAATGCAAAATCAATATATGCAAAATCAATCTAATGCAAAATCAATCTAATACAAAATCAATCTAATGCACAATCAGTTTAATGCAAAATCAACCTTATGCAAAATCAATCTAATGGAAAATAAAACTAATGCAAAATCAATCTAATGCAAAATTAATCTAATGCAAAGTCAATCTAATGCAAAATCAATCTAATGTAAAAACAATCTAATACAAAATCAATATAATGCAAAATCAATCTAATGCAAAATCAATCTAATGCAAAATCAATCTAATTCAAAATCAATCTAATGCAAAATCAATTTAATGCAGAATCAATCTAATGCAAAATCAATCTAATGCAAAATCAATATTTTCATATTTCATATTTTCATATTTTAAACATATTTATACAGGGTACAAAATTCAATAAATATTGTTTTACAATTTGGCCCTGTCAAAAGTAAAGTTCCTAATATAATACATATAAGCAAATTAGATAAAAATTTACACCTGAATACAAAAAATATCTGTACAAAATTAAAGATGTTCGTACCCCAACTGTCTCAACCTTGATTTAAAAGAGTAGACCGAGGGAGCCTCTTTGATATTGTCGTTAAGCATGTTCCACACTTTTGTACCACGGTAAGAGAATGCCTTTTGGCCACTTACTGTTCTCATTAACGGTACCGCAAGATCATTTTTAGTGTTTCTTAGCTCACGAGTGTGGAAATCTGATAGTCTTACGAAAAGATCACTGATGTACTGTGGTGCTAGATCGTTTAAAGATTTGTACATCATAGTAGATGTTTCTTTCAAAATCATTTCTTTGATGGACAACCAGCCTAGTTCTTTGCGTAACGGCACAGATGGTGCATCATAAGGACTACCCGTAACGATTCGGGCAGCCCTGTTTTGCAGTTTTTGTAGAGACTCTATTCTAGTAATACCACTACAGCCCCAAACGGAGCAGCAATAGTTTAGATGTGGTTCTACAATACTACGATAAATGTCCTTCAATGTCTCCATAGATACGAAGTTTTTACAGTATTTCAAAAGGCCAATTGCTCGAGAAACTTTCCCTTTTATACTCTCAATTTGGCACCTCCACGTTAGACTGTTGTCTATTTGGAGACCAAGGTATTTTACTTTGCTCACTAAATCAATGTCAGTGCCACCAACGTTAAACGCAGGTAACAAAGCAGGCTGCACTGCCATTTTATTTACATTTTGCATTGACCCAACTATCATAGCCTGTGTTTTGACGACGTTCAAGGATAGCTTATTACCTTGAAGCCATTTCTCGATATCAACAAGTTCGGCGTTTAACACCATGTGCATTTCTTCCAAGTTTTTGGAGGAATAGGAAATCATGGTATCATCAGCATACATGTTTGCCTCGGCCTTCTTCAGTGCAAAGGGAAGATCATTTATATAAAGCAGAAAAAGAAGTGGTCCCAAACAGGAACCTTGCGGCACTCCGACATCAATATCTTTGATGTCAGAAGAGACGCCATTTACTTTGCAAAACTGCTTTCTGTTATTCAAATACGACCGGAACCAATCATGTTCCAAGCCATTGATACCATAGAAATTCAACTTATCGAGAAGAATACCATGATCAACGGTATCAAACGCCTTCTTAAGGTCAATGAAGATCATAGCTGTAAATTTCCCTTTATCAATGTTGACGAACCAGTCATTCGTGCATTTTAGAAGGCAAGTGACAACAGAGTGTAAAGAGCGAAAGCCGGACTGTTGTAAGCATATGAGCTTGTTATCGTCTAGATATCTATATAATTGGTCGTACACGAGTTTTTCAAATAATCTAGAAACAGCTGGTAGAACAGATATTGGCCTGTAGTTTGATCTTTCATCAGATGGGCCCTCCTTAAATATGGGAGCTACTCTAGCAACTTTCCAGCTGTCAGGGAAAACTCCAGAAGATAAGGAAAGGTTCAAAATATCACAGAGTGAATCTGAAATAACAGGAAAGGCTACTTTTAAGAAATAGCTAGAAATGTTATCCACACCAGACCCATGGGAGGTCTTGATTTTATTTAAGGCCTTTTCGATGGTCCTCTTTTCGATGGCTGCGAATCTGAATGGTTCTCTACCATTCGAGGGATTTGATATTTCATATTGATGAGACAGAAGGGGATTAGCCTGAGCAGGTATCTTGTCACTGAGATTCTTTCCCACACTGCAGAAATAATTGTTCATCGAGTTAGCGATATCATCATCTGTTTTTATCTCCTGTTCGTTCACTTTTAGGGAATCAATATTGGTAGTCTTAGATCTTTTATTCAACAGGAGGTTTATTGTTTTCCATGACTGCTTTAAGTCACCTTTACAGGCAGCTAACTTCTTGGAAAAATATTCTCGCTTGAGAGTTTTGTTGAGAATGTTAGCTTTATTTCGCAATTGCCTGTACGCATCCATCAGTATAGCTGACTTGCGTTTAACGGCAGCAGTTTTTATTCTGTCCCTCTGACGAGAAAGCTTTTTAAAATCGCTATTAAGCCATGGGGAGTATTTGTTAGATACTCTCATTTCCTGCAAAGGGGCATGCATCTCAATGACAAGAGACAGAGTTGTAGACCATTGTTGAATGGCATCATGGACGTTATCGCAATTACGTATAATACCATCCCAGTCAATTTGGCTAAGATCAGATAAAAAACTTTCATGGTCAAAGTTTTTCATTCTCCTACTTCTGATAAGTTTGGGTTGACGCTGTATGAAGCCCTGAAATTTTCGAATACAAAATACTAAATAATGATCGCTAAGGGAAATTTTTAGGACACCGGATTCGACAATATTTGCAGGCGTGTTTGTTGCAACATGATCAATTAATGTAGATGTGTCCAACGTCTCTCTGGTTGGTTCTTTAATCAATTGCTTGAATCCAAACAGGTTATAAATATTGCTCATGTGCAATGAATTTCCTGCAAGATTAGAAACTATCTCTTCCGAAAACTCCTTCAAAAGGTCACAGTTTGTGTCACCTAATAATAGGATTTCTTTGTTCTCTCGATCGAAAAAGTCCATATTCTTTTCAAGTTTTGTAAATGTTTCGACAGGCTCAGTCGGAGGGCGATACCAAGCTACTACCAAAAATGGTCTAGCCCCCTTTGGCTCAACCTCAATGCTTATCATCTCTAAAGCTTTCTCAGGAAAATCATTTCTACGCGAATGCTTTAAAGAGTCACTAATGTAGACTGCAACCCCTCCCCCGTTTCTTGTTCTAATGGAAAATCAATCTAATGCAAAATCAATCTAATGCAAAATCAATCTAATGCAAAATCAATTTAATGCAAAATCAATATAATGCAAAATCAATCTAATGCAAAATCAACCTAATGCAAAATCAATCTAATGCAAAATCAACCTTATGCAAAATCAATCTAATGCAAAATCAATCTAATGCACAATCAATTTAATGCAAAATCAATCTAATGCAAAATCAATCTAATGCAAAATCAATCTAATGCAAAATCAATCTAATGCAAAATCAATTTAATGCAGAATCAATCTAATGCAAAATCAGTCTGATGCAAAATCAATCTAATGCAAAGTCTTTGTTGGCTTCACTTACTGATTAGAATGCTCTAACGATTCTGCCAGGCTTATAAGGCTAATCTTGTTCTGTATCTTATTTAGACGACTGATTCTTCGCCAAATGACAAGACATCTAAAAAGAGTACACCAGATTCTTCTCGCACTACCCCTGTTGAGCCACTTCGTATCAAAGTTGAAGATGAAGATTACTTTCCAGATAATGAGGGAGTTGCTACGCCGGATTCTTCACAGCCGTCTCCTCGTGCAAGATCTAGGAAATCAAAAGGTACGTCTGGGAATATGTTCAGTTTCTATATTCTGACAGCTCAATGGACCATTTCGAAAATTAAAAAGAGGCTGGGGAGAGTGGTTTGTTCTGGTAACTGGCGGATACAAATCTGGTAAATGTCTGCCATGGAGCTTCTACGAATGATCGCTACACATAGCTGTTGGGTTAAAGTGCCAGTAAACCCAAAAGTTATTTTTGCATTTATGACACCACAATCATATGAATAGTTATATAAATAATCAAAAATAGCGAAATCTCATGAATGACCCCGTTTTATTGACGTTTGAAAACCCCTGCTTCGGAGAGAAAAACGCGCAGTGAGAAATTTCGGTCGAGTCTGGTCATAAAGTAGATCCCGGGATGAACCATTCGTGATCTATTGTTAATTCCGCAGTCACGTTGGTTTCGTTGATGATCTTCAGGATTCTTCTAATAAGATGTTTGCATTTCGATCGTAAATCGTAGCTTTAGAGAATGTCTGATGCAAGCTTCATTTCGACAGACATCGAAACCAGTTCTGAAAGGAGTTCCGATTTTTGCAGCGCTGTTGAAACTGACTATGAAGCAGAGATGAAAGATGATTCCTAGCGGAGTTAGGCCGAGGCTTAGCGAGAAGGGAAGCCCGGTGTTGTTTTATCGAATATGTTTCGGATGATGAGCTGAAACCCTTCCAAAATAGAGAGAGATGAGCTACTAGCAGATTAACAGATAAGAAATAACAATTTCACAAAAAGGAATATACCGTGTGTCCCAAAATGATGTATTATCTTTTGATTGCTTATATGTCCACAACCGATGAACCGATTTTCAAAAACGTTGTTTTATCCGATTGCCAAAAGGCTAAATTATATTCGATGATATTGGTTGTGGTTTAGGCTGATGTCTTCATGTTGAAAAGAAGATCGATGAACCTGCTCAAATTCAAGCCTTATGGCACGAAAAAGAAACGGTCTACTTTCCCAGTCATTATTTTAGACGTGATGCAAAAGGCTGAACTTATATGTCGTTCAGAGATTATATGTCGTTCAGAGAAAACGAATTCAGTTGATATTCATTTCATTTTATCATATTTAAACACAAAAACCCTATCAGCTAAAAAAGAACTATTCCTATACAAATTAAACATCTATTTACAAATAAAATACTGAGTACGTAAATAGTGAGTGAGTAAAATAAATAGTGAGTAAAATACTGATACTGAGTTCAGAGAATACGAATAGGAGTATGAATATGAAATAACGAAAACGAGTTTCTTAGGATGCAAGAAACGTCTTTATGATTTACTAACTGGAACAAGCGATCATTCGTCACAAACAGTGCATCCAAATCATGTCATAAGCCATGTCTTTTTGTGAATCATCCCCTGGGCATGCCTTGACAAATCGGCGCGGAAGTGTTTCAGACACTGCTTTGGTTTGGCCTTGGCATTTGTTGTGATCTCATAGATTAGCACGAATTGCTTACAAAACATTAAGGAATCCTTCAGGGGTGTGGAATGTCTTATGTTCTAATGTCATTACAGTCATAGTTCTTGAGTCAACAGACGATAAAAAGCATTACCTAGGATGCTCAAAATACCTAGAAGTACAAATTGACAGCTCCCTAGACTGGAAAGAACAAATCGAGGCAGTTTCTACCAAGGTATCCAGGGCTCTTGGCTTTCTGAAACATGCAAAGACTTTCATATCTAAAGAAAGTGTGAAGACTCTCTACACAGGCATTGTTGAGCCCCACCTTCGATACTGCTGTTCTGTTTGGGGTTGTGCTGGTTCTACAGAAATTAACCAGTTACAAAAGCTTCAAAATCGTGCTGCTAGAATCATAACGAATAGCAGCTTTGATACCCCAAGCAGACCTCTTATCGAGGGGTTGGGTTGGAAGACAATTGAAGAACTCATTGGTAATGAGTCTAAGATTATGGTCTTCAAATCTGTGAATGAGTTGGCTCCACAATACCTGTGTAACCTCTTCACCAAAAACTCACAATGCTCCTCCCGTAATCTGCGCAATACAGAGACTGACTTGAGGTTACCAAAGAAAAAATCAGCAAATGGGCAGAAATGTTTTTCTTTCCGGGGAGCTAAGCTGTGGAATAGCCTTCCGGCTGAATCAAAGAAGGCATCCTCCCTTAGTAGTTTTAAAAGTTATATTAAGGTTTAACTTTTCTTTCATTGTAAATATCGTATAATTATTGTAAATAGGTAAAAGTTATTGTATACCGGGTGTCCCAAAATGATGTATTATCGTTTGATTGCGTATATGTCAATAACCGATGAACCGATTTTCAAAAACTTTGTTTTATCCGATTGCCGAAAGGCTAAATTGTATTCGAGGATGTTGGTTGTGGTTTAGGCCGATGTCTTCATGTTGAAAAGAAGATCGATAAACCTGCTCAAATTCAAGCTTTATGTGGCATGAAAAGAAACGGCCTACTTTCCCAGTCAAGATTTTAGATGTGATGCAAACGGCTGAACTTATTTGCGTTCAGAGAATATATGTGGCTCAGGGAATACGAATTCAGTTAATACTGAGTTCAGAGAATACGGATAGGAGTTCAGCCTTTCGTATCACATCTAAAATGTTGACTGGAAAAATAGGCCGTTCCATTCTCATGCCATCCAAGGCTTGAATTTGAGCAGGTTTATCGATCTTCTTTTCGACATGAAAACGCCGTTGTAAAGCCACAACCAACATTTTAAAATACAATTTAGCCTTTAGGCAATCAAATGAAACGAAGTTTTTGAAAATCGGTTCATTGGTTATGGACATGGAAGCAATCAAACAATAATACATCATTTTGGGACACCCGGTATTGTAATTAAAACTTTTTTAGTTGAGGGCCCCTTGAAGATCAGCCTTTGCTGAAGGGCAACCCTCCTTAAATGAAATGAAATGAAATTACAAAATCGAAGAATTAAAAAAGCTAATTACCCATTATGTGATGTTCGTCTCCCTTTTGTGTTTTGTTTACTTCGCCTTCTGCTTGCTCGTTGCTTTCAGAAGGAAGGATCTGAACACAAAGGATTATTGAAATCCCTACGTCGCCTGTCCTGAAAAATGGCTTTCCAATGCCCTTCAAGTCCTGGCAAAACAATTCTCAGTCTCCCAAGTTTGTGTGCTTTAGCTGTTGCGAGCAGCTAACGAGCTTTCCTGTACAGTTATTTGGGCTTGTCTCTTCTTGTCCTCACGAAATCAATCAACTGCTTTCTTCCTCTCTTTGCTATTGGTCTTTCTTTCTCACAAGAATTGTGTTTCATGCCTTGCTGCTCTCATTCCAACACAACGCATTCATCATAAATTTAGTTTTCTTTTCGAGACTTCGTCACTGTGCTGCTGTTTCAATGTCAACTACGCTGTGTTTGTACAGAACGCTTTGAGCAGCCTTCATTTCATCCCGGGATCTACGCCATGAAGCTCTCGCCCTAGTCTCTTTTAAGATGTGCGACTCTTTTCAAGAGACGTCAAAAATGGGGTTCTTTGAACTATCATATTTTCAAAACCAGTGCAAATTTATCACAAAGAGTCGTGGCATAGCATTTCCTTGCATATTTTCTATCAATTTATGGGGGAAAATGAGTTAGGTTTACTGACACTTTGAATTCATGATAGAAAGTAAGAAACCTTGCATTTAACCCAACAGCTATGTGTTGCAAAATCTATCATTTGTTGAAACTCCGTGGCAGCCATTTACCAGATTTGTGTCCTCCATTTACCAGAACAAACTGCTCTCCCCAGTCTCCTTTTTAACTTTCGAAATGGTCTGTTCCCCAAAAAATGGGCAGTCTTGTGAGGTCACTTAAAGATTGTCTTTTCATCTTTTATGGTCACTCTCGTGTGCTTTCTTTTTGCTTAAACTGCATGCATATGGCCTCACGAAAGCATCCATAAACCGTCCACAGTTACCACCTCCTTGCAACAGCGATCATTCTCGATGACATTTTTGGAAGATATGCTTGTGGTCAACAAGAGCAGATTTTGTAATACAATAGCAAAAGTTGCGTTAGATTGACACCTCAATTCAAAGCGATTAGCGGCTGCAGACAAAGGAAATTCTCTCAACCAGTAATTCAAAACAAACAAAGCCGCAAAAGTTTCGCCAAAACTGGTAGGGCAAACTCTCGCCTTGTGCAAGCGAAAGATGGTCTTTAAGGGAAGTTAAGTGCTTATAGCGAAAGAAGAAGGGTAAATCTAAAGTTCTGTCGCTTAGATTATATTTATTTGATTCAGGAGCGGAGCAGAAGGCATTGTAATTCTTGCGTCTTTAGGGCCTAAAATGAAACGATTACAAAACAGCTCCTAAATCAAATAAACATAATCTAAGCGACAGAACTTTAGATTTGCCCTTCTTCTTTCGCTATAAGCACATAACTTCCCTTAAAAACCATCTTTCTCTTGCACAAGGCGAGAGTTTGCCCTACCAGTTTTGGGGAAACTTTTGCGGCTTTGTTTGTTTTGAATTACTGGTTGAGAGAATTTCCTTTGTCTGCAGCCGCTAATCGCTTTGAATTGAGGTGTCAATCAAACGCAACTGTTGCTATTGTATTCTGCTCTTGTTACAAAAAGCAGTATCTGCCCAGAGATTGTTACTCATGCTTGGAAGAAGTTTTGCTTTGTATTCAGCCCTGGCTTTTAAAGAGTTTCTGCATGAGTCCTCCTTAAGCGGTGTCAATTTTCAGACAGCTGTCACTATCAGCAAATATACCTAAATACATGATAAGGAGGCAGTGACCTTGTTTACATTACCTTGCTTGCCTAGAGAATTCAAATAAAAAAACATTTTATCCCTTCTACTAAGAATTAAAAGAAAATTGTACAAACATGCATTTTAGCAATCGTTATCAACAATAACGGTTTTCAATCATGGCTCTGAATTCCTTTCGTTAGTCACACAAAAGCAAATACACCAATTTGTTCTATCTAATCACAGACTGTTGTTCTTTTGTTCCTTTGTTTTACACTGCCAATTTCACAGTAACAATGCAAATACTTCAGGCGGAAGAGCAAAACTAGGGTCGTCTTCTTTGGTGATGTAGTGACGATCGAAATTTTGATACATTGGAAATCGTAAATTTCGAGACTTTTCTGCTTCGCAGTGCTCCTCACCGCTGGACAGCAATTAACAATAAACCTAATGTAGGTAAAACAATTAATGTGCAAATGAGCAATACTTTAATACTGCCTACTACAAGAATACACCTACACCAAACATAAAGGAGATATGAAAAAGGTACAGTACATGACGATACAAGAATGAGCATAGGTTACAGAAGCAGTCTACCACCCAGTAGGACAACCCAGGACAAGAGCAAAACAACCTGAGATATATGCCCCACACGTGATAACATTGCAAAGACCTGCAACTCCATCTCACCACCACCACCATCTCAAACCGCCACATGAGACATTTGACACCACACTCAAAACCCATGATCACAAGGTGTATTTAGATAGATTCGTTTAAGGAGGTGGTGAATGGTCATTGTTGTACTTGTACAGAAGTAAAGGGCTCTTGTCGGTAAGCCTGTGGCTGGTGTGTGCAAGCACATTGTTCAAAACAAATTAGCATTTGAAGCATGTAGATCCACATCTCACTTCTTTATCCAACAGATTTGACATCGTGGTGTTTGAATTGGAACACAGTTTACGTGGTATAATTTACTGATTTTCAGTCGCTTGAAGAACAATTTCGTTTCTTCATCTAGGGAAGAGAGGGTCGAGAAGAAAACATCCACAATTGATGTTGTTAAAGAACCTAGAATCATTTGTGAGTAGATTTTCACTTTAGTCTTAGTACATATAGATTCAGAGTTTGAACGTTTTTTCATTAAAGCCTGCATATAAGAAGAACCCGTTTACTGAAGAACATGCAGGTTAAAATTGTTAAGTTAAACCCAATATATGATGTATTCTGTATATAAGATATCTAGGCTGACTTGCAAAATTCCAGGTTCTCATTAGCTGTTTTACACGGAATGTAATGGATTTATGCCTGGCCGAGTTTAGTCAGCAATTTCTTTACTGATTGAAAATTGAAGAAAGTGGATGAAGTGTCATGGTGTGTCAAAATGATATCCAACATTTCAAAATCGTATTGTGGAAAGTGTGCAGTTTGCAAATTTCCGATCGTTCGTCTTTATAACACTTTCTTCAAGGGAGCTACCGGGTGTCCCAAAATGATGTATTATTGTTTGATTGCCTTCATGTCCATAACCAATGAACCGATTTTCAAACACTTTGCTTTATTTGATTGCCTAAAGGCTAAATTGGATGTTAAGATGTTGGTTGTGGTTTTACCAGTTTTTGAAAATTGGTTCATCGGTTATGGACATATAAGCAATCAAACGATAATACATCATTTTGGGACACCCGGTAGATTTTTTATGATCCATGGTATGGCTTTCCAGTACATATTTTGATATGTAAATAACTATTTTTATAGTGATTATTATTCTTTTTTTATTCAAGGTTGTTGATAGGGTTATGTATTCAAATATGATAATGAAGCGGTTCAAACAGTGAATGCTCCTTTTTATTCAAGTATTAATGTTGAACTCATATGGTGTATTTGCTCGTAAATTTTTGTCATAAGATCTTCGTTTCAACCCTGAACCAATCAAGAAATAGTTAAATTGGCTGAATTATTACTTTTTATATTCTATTCCAGCCTCTAAATTGAACTTATTTTCATTAAACGCAGCAAGATTCAGAAGATACATGCTCCGTAGATGAGCTTGCCAGCGAACGAGATGAAACTGAAAGTGAGGTTGCTAGTGTATCAGATGCGAAAGACATTTCAGATATGGAACAGGAAGATGTAGAAGAAGGAGGTTATCACAAAATGGCGGAAGAAGCAAGGGAACATGCATTGATGAGACGTTCAAGGGGACGTACATCGTCTTCCAATTTGTCTAGTATTGTCATGTCACCAAATAGTCCGACGCTAAGTGTAGGAAGGTAAGTCCATTAAAATTATGTCTCTCATGCGTCCAAACGGCTTTTCGTCAACGTGTGACAAAATTCAGTATGGAAAAGAATGAATACCTGCATATAAGAATCTTCAGGATAAAGTTTTCGAGAAAATCCTCTGAGCTTTTTGAAAATGTCAATAAAACTGGAAAGAAAGATGTTTACATGGTTTTTGTATAGTAAATTGGCTCCTACTTGCGGATTATTGCTGTAAATTGCAAGCTTTGGTTTGCGTATCCAGAAAGGTTTAGCTTTTTCAAGACAAAGTCCAAGACTCTGTCGAAATTGCTGCTTTTCTGGAAGTACCGAATGAAAATTGGTTGTCTCAAAAGTAGATCAAGGTTCGTTTATTGATACAGAAAGGTCCTTGGCGCTTTTAAACATAAGAACCTGGATGTTACTTCCTTCTGAAGGTTTGAACCGAACAAAGTTATCCTCAGCTCAATAGTAGTTTGACTCCAATGTTTCCCCAGCACATACATTTAAAGCACTCTTCGGATTGCTTTCATTAGTTTTTATTTCTATATTCTGTGAAGAATGATTCCAAAGTTCAATATTGCGTTATCCGAAATCGCAAGATCACGAAAGGTTTTGTGAGAATAATGTGTCGTAAGAGTCCCTTGAATAGTTGGATAGTATATATCTCAATCATTCCAGCAATGATGAAAACTCTCAAGCCCAAAAGAACTGGAGAAAGAGCATCATGCTCGTCTGGAAGTCAATCGCAAGTCACAAGTAAGTTGCCGGTTTTTGTCGGTTGACAGGTTAACAGTTTGCCTAGCATCTTTGTACAGGAACAAAGTTTTGATAGACAATTCATTCGATGATAGAAACCTTAAGAAAACG
This sequence comes from Aurelia coerulea, assembly GCA_039566865.1. NCBI lineage: Eukaryota > Metazoa > Cnidaria > Scyphozoa > Semaeostomeae > Ulmaridae > Aurelia > Aurelia coerulea. The sequence goes on along the minus strand of CM076952.1, from coordinate 9,158,089 downwards.
TAAAATAACGCAATTGTTTCAGAATATTTTCACCTAGCATCAATGACATTTAAGGATCTAATGACGTGATTAAAATAATATACCCCCAGTTGATCTCGGGTATGATTTGATTTGATTTAGAGTTCAGTTATAAGTTCTTGTTTAAGTTATACGCCATATGCGTTCTTTGTTAATCGCGGTCTCAGGCACCTAAATCTAAGAGGCAGTTAAAATCCCATTGTCAACCGGCATGCTTTGTGCACATCATCAATACCACAATGCAATTCTTGATTGTCGATTACAAAACCAAACCATTTCAAATTTTTAACTGAAGAAGCCCGTGCAAGTAAGACAAAGCCTTTGAGATCAGTTGCCAAAATCAACCAACCGCAAACAAAGGCCCCCTATTAAAGCCTTTCCGCAATTTGATCTAAGACCATTTGCTGCGACGAATTGCATTCAAATATTGCAAAAAACTGTATAGCTTCAAAAATAGAGCTTTCTTAATTGAACTGAAAGATAAAAAACAACATGATAAAGATCAGATTGTAGAATGGGAGCTTGTGTTTGTGTACGTCCAAAGTTTTGTGTTGCACGGGGGCTCTTTAGTCATTACTTTTATAAGAGTTTGTCTTTTTCTTGACAGTCAAGAATTGCATTGTGGTATTTCTGGTCGTCCCAAAGCATGCCGGTTGACAGTGAGTCTCTAACACTCATCAAAAGCACTGTAATTATGGTCACAGAAAGTCTTCAGATAACAGGGGAAAGAGTGCACTTATTTATCGGAAAAGATACTCCAGTTTTTTATATCACTTGTTAACAGGTGCAAAGTTGATAGATTCTTCTTATCAGTAAATAATGCGCTGTTAGCCTTGATAGCTTGATAGTAAATAACGGTCCATTTTCCGAAGATAAGAAAATATTTAGCAATTTTTCCGTTTTAATCAAAACCAACACCGTTGATCCAGTATAATGTAATGCTGGTTGTGCTTAAATTTCAACTGTTTGGCGAAACCATTTGTATTTTTGCTTAAAGTTTATCTCGAATTGCATGTCAGATGAGATTTGCAATAACGCAAAATTGCTAATACAAGACACAAGTTGTCTTTACGCGGACATTTTCACCTAAAATTTGATTTGAGACAGTTCATTAGAAATTAATGCCGGAAAAGTTAGAAATGTTCTCATCCATAAAGAAGATTTTTAATTGGAAGGCAGGTTATTTGAAAGACTGGCAGTTTTTTAAGAATGATACAACCAAACGGCATCATTAGCGAAACGGCATCAAAAGTATGGTATTTGTTGTGTCAGGTATCATACTACTTCATTTATTCTTTTTCTATAAATTAAATTAAACATCTTACTAGAACAAGCTACTTAAGACACTAAATAGGAGTTACTTTACAACACTACAGGGACAATACTATGGGGAGTAAAAGACAATGACTACCCAATGCCCAATCGCCACTATTTATTCTGAGGGCTACTGTTTTTTTTAGGTATGCAAATGTATTTATGCATCCAGTAACCAATGATGAAGCTCCTGGTTATCACAACATCATAAAAAGGTAATGTCGATATTTGATTTCTTCTTCGTTATGATGGTAAACGTAGTTTGCATCCCGACAACAAAGGTCAAAGTTTCAGAAATCCCTATCCAGTGGTTCTTTTTGTTTCTACTTATTTTCAATTCAATCTGCTCGATACTTGTTGTACTCGGTATGCAATTAATTGCGGTGTTTGTTTGAGTTTGTTTGTTTGCTTGCTTGAGTATATATCTATTGTTTGAATGAGCAATTCTGCGTTGCATTGGGACATCCTTATATTGTTCATCCCACACGGGTCTGATCAATCTGCAACTGTTATTGACAATATCTTCTCAAACGTTTGCAATTTTAGCACAGTAAGTGTTGATAAATTAACACAAATTTCAGATCATTTCCTCAATTCATGATTGCAAAAAAGCTGTTATCACAGCAAGGTCTCTTTCATATTACCAACACGACTATGCTGCATTAAATTAGGAAAATGTTGTTCCTGATTTTAGTGCCACTAGTTTTGAGTATCTCAACGATAGAACCTTAGATGTTAATGAAAAATTTAACAGATTTTTGGCCAATCGGAATTACCTATCGGGTTTCTAAAAAAAGTACCCCCTTTTAATTGGATAAAGTAACAAAACAATAAGATATCGGGACTTTACGAAAACATAGCTACATTTGTTTATCTTCAACTTGAATGCACATACCTTTCATTTTAGAATCGTCCACCAAACACCGGAGATACGAGCTTCCAAAGTGAAAATTTAAAGTGCACCTGAAAACAGAGGTTGTAAGAAAGGGCCTAGCTACAGGATCAGATATCACGGGTAGTTTGCAAAGGAATTTTCAACTTCGATTTTTAGGTTTTACTATTGAAAAGAATTATACTTTGAGATGCTTCAATTGTTCTTGATATTACTTTTCTTTTGAGGAATCAATCCTTGTACTGCATCCATTGCAAACGTTATTCTTATCAAAGAAGAGGAAAAGGAGCAAATACACGCTTATTTTGGAGATGTGGCACGAGTTTCTCATACATACCACGTTTTTATTGTATTCACTTAATTAGGGTCGTGCGTGGCCATACATCCATAATTCTTTTTGAAATAAGGAACTGGAAGTTAAAGTTTGCAGGTGCTTTGGAACATGCGCATGATATCAAATCATGGCTAGGCCCTTCTTCGAAACCTCTGGTTTCAGGTGCATTTCAGGTGCACTCTAAATTTTGCCTTCGCGCAATCATATCGCTGGTGTTTTATGGACGATCTCTTAATGCAAGGTACGTGCATTTAAGTTGAAGATTAGCGAATTTAGCTGTGGACTCACTAAGTCCTTATATTTTATAATTTTTTCCTTTCTCCAGTCAAAAGTTTGTACTTTTTTCCGACACCCGGTAGTTAATAAACATGTACCTTTACAAACTCATAAAAAAGGATATTCTTCAATATGGAATGGTCGTTTGGGGACTTACTTACGACTTCTTACGTCAAACAAATATTCATGCTTCAAAAGAAGGCTGTACTTGCTATTGCCTTTAAAAATTTGTCTGCATCTTCTACTGCTATTGTTCTCAAACGCCGACTTCTCAAGCTGCAGGACCTTTTTGAAAGGTAACTGCTGACTTTTGTTTATGAATCTGTTAATAAATTTTCCCCATCTTGTTTTCATGAGTTCTTTCATATGCTTTCGGAAGTTCGTCAACATCATACCAGGCAAGCACGTAAAGGAGACATTCTCCTGAGACGCAAAACACCTTGCAATACGGTTAAGATTTGCAGGTGCAAAATCTTTAAACAGTATATCGCATGTTATAAAAGGAGCTTCAACAGCCCTACGAATGATGGTTTCGAGGATACAAAACGAGTTTTGTTGCTTTGCCCTTCACTTGCAGTACCACGCAGAGGTCTTCTCGCTGGAGTTTTTGGGCTTTGTTACCACCATTTGAATATAGAAAAATTTTCCCAACGAACTTAATAAAAATGCTCTCCTGCTAAGTCTCCAATTTATCCACAAATCTGGTAGATTTGATCAGAAAATTTCACACTCCGTTATAAGCCACACAACCACAAACATCATGTCCTATTTAAGTAAAGGTGTTCTTCTTTGCTTTGCTTTTATTTTGTTCTTCTTTTAGTTGTATAGTTAACGTCTATCTCAAAGTAGATACCACGCAATATTTGCGATAATGTCTAGATTTCCCATCCAAACACTAAAGTTGTTTCGATCGCAGACATTTCTCGTGGCGTGTAATTTGAGACATACTTTAGTTTTAATCTCTATGTCCAAATAGCCTCAGGGTAGTCATATCCTTTTACTCCTCGGGTATTGTTCCAGTAGTATTGTATAGTTGTATAGTAATTTTGTAAAGTAGTGTAGCTTGTAAATTTATATCGTAATCTTTTAGTGGATATAAAAAGATCTAAAGAACAGTTGCAATTTACACGAAGATAAGTTGCCCCCTTTTTGTTTCCATAGGCTCCCGAATTACTTAAATTGTTTATCAATTTTTTCTAGACCAATGGATTTATCTACCATCAAGAAGAATATAGAGACAGGGGTACGTGCATTCCTAACCTAAACCGGATGAGAATACAAATTTTGCAACTTCGATGAACTTTTTCACTTTCCCCCACCACATTCTCAGCAAAAGCGGTTGACCGTCGACAGTACTAAGTTCAGAAATGGTCCAAAATTGTGCATTACCGGGTGCGCCAAATAGGTTCTAGCAGGGTAGTTTTGGCAGGCAATCATAAATCGTAGAGGCTAAGGTCAATCGATGCCTTAATTTCTAGTAAAGTCCTAAATGTATGATACTGGACGATTTATTTTCGATTTTTTGCCACCTAGTTCCCAAACTATACATGATTTCTTGAAAGTCATTGGCTTGAAGAGGGCGTAAATCGATCGAGTGTAGAATTATTGTTGTTTGTCTTTGTCAAGAAATATGTTGGAATCGAGGAAGAAGACTACCAGTTCTGTGAATCCAGTAAAGTCCCACCTTAAACAAATTATTCGAGAAACTTAGCCCTTAAAGTGATATGAGATGAAAGAAAGCTCAACACAATTCTTTCAAAAAGTAGAATTCTACTGGTTGCATGTCAGGAAGATGTTGCAAGCTGTTTTACCGTAAATAAGCGCATTTGAGGTCATCTGCTATATAAGGACATGGCATCAGTGAAGTGTCTTTTTACTGTATGTGACTCGTCTTCAGAAAGTTGCAAGAAGACCAGATGATGATAGTTGATATTTTTGTTATTGGTATTACTCACTAACAGTTTTGTATAATTATGTGTTGAAATCTTGCAAAGAGGTATTGGTGGTACCATATGGAAAGAAAAGGAAACCTCAATTTTTCAGCAGGAAGAGCCTACATTTATCTTTTACCTGGAAGTATGAAGTTGATGGTATCGTTGCGTGTCCTGAGAAAATGGTCCACTGAGGAGCATCCTTGGCGAAATAGGTTAGCTTGTAGAGCACATTTGTACGTATGGCCTTGTCCCATTATGGTCGTTGAATTATCTTTTCTTCTTTCTTTCTTTAAGCTTGAGACTGGAATTTTATTTTCATTTTACATTCAGTTAGATGGACATTTTATTATGAAAGAGTCGTTAGGAAACTAAGATGATTTCTTTTCTATTGGCTCTTCTCCTGTAGCAATGCTCACCATGTGTTGTTTCCTTGCAAAATGACAACAATTGACTTTTCCGTATCATTCAACAGGGCATAAGGAGTACAAATGAATTTCAACGTGATATAATGCTCATGTTTCAAAATGCGTTGATGTACAACAGAGAAGATCATGATGTGTAAGTTACTTTGGTTTTTGCAGAGGTAGATATTATATAGATATGGATATTCTTCCAAATGAGTCGGGGGACCCCTAGTCGAAGCCTTCTTGTTGGCGAGGACCAACTTAGAGATAAACAAATTTTCAACGGGATAAGAGGAACAAGGAAAAAAAGATCAAGGCAAAGAAGTAAAAGAGAGAGGAACATGAGAAAGAAAAGAAACTTGGAGGGAATAGAAACAAAAAACGAGATGTGTACAGGTTGCTTCTCGAAACTACATATGAACATCAGATGATAACATTGGCCCATCTTTGTTTGTATATTTTTGTCGAACCCATGTTACCTTGCTAGTATCCTGGTCTGATATACCCGTCTTATGTGAGTACCAAACCAATTTCAGCCCTCCTGAGTAGACCTTTAAAACCTTAGAAGAGTATTATTTACCCCTGGGTTTTTTTTTAATCTAAAGTCCGATGTTTGTGAATCTAAATTCTGATTTTCAAAGAGATTTGAGCAGCAACCTAAGATCGCGAATAGAACAGAATTGAGAATACGGTAGTGGCCATAGATTCAAGACCGACTTTTGTCGACAACTTTCCTTAGAGTAACGAGATTGAACCCTACCGCTCTGTCTATTTTACTCCCTTGGAGTTCGTTTAGGTCAACTTTCCATGTAGATTCCGAATTTTGATGTTGTGTTTTGAATTTTTGCGCCATTTTGCTATGACGTCGCATTGAAATCTATGAAAATTCTCGGATATTATAGTGGTTCTCCCGACAAGGGATGTGACCCCAAAAGTTATGTTATTCACATGGATTTTACATCAGTCTATGCACAATTACTTTCTATGATTTGTTTGCAAAATATCCAAACTGCACTAAAAATATTGCTTAATTGGGAAAAAGGGAAAGGAGGGCCATAAGTTTAACACCAGCACTTGACTTTCAATTTGAAGCAAAACATCGCAGAATTATTCTTAATTTTCAAGAATGGTTTTTTTATTCGAATTATCGAGTATAAAAGGCTCTTACGTTATAACCTGCGGGAAAACTGCCAATGAAGAGCTAAACAGAATCCACAAAAGGGCACTTCGTAGGCTGTACAGTTACTTTAGTTTAAGTTTCAAAGAACGTCTGAACTGATCAGGCCAAAAGCAGGTCCTTTTGAAAAATCTTCAAAAATTGCTCATGGAGGTTTTCAAGTCCCTCCATAAAATAAACTCTGCATTTATGTTTATGTTTATTTATTTACCCTTATTGTAATCAAATTACAACATTCGCAATAAGGATCTCCTACAGATATCAAGATTCCAAATGATAACTTATGGGGCGAGTTTTATTACATACAGAGGCTTTGGAATAGCATACCTAATGTGATAAAGAGCTGGAAAAACATGTACCTGCAGAGTTCGTAAATAGATCTGCAACGAGTTGAATTGTAATTAAGTTGCTTTTGTATATTATGCAGATAGTTGGTATTGTTGGTATTAATTAGTGCACATCTTTTGATGTGCACTATATAGGTATACTACCAACTTTAAACAAATTGATTATAATTATATAGTCAAAATTGTTTCTGTTATAGTTTTCTTGTGTCCACTATACTGCTGCGAAATGCCTAGACAGATTTCTTGATGTTGCTGTTGTTGCATTTACTATTATTTTTTTAATTCGTCTAAAATAGAATATCATTTTTCTTGGTTTTATTTCCTTGCATAGAATGTGTCAACAATCTCACATTTTTGGCTGAGTACCCATTTCTGACATTGTTTGATTACTAATTTTGCCTCCTTGTCTCCTTCACACAATCCCTTGATTTGCTTTCCAATTGCTTGCTGTAACAGCGTAGAAAGTCGAGTACAACATTGACTTGATCTTTTTCATATCCACGATTTAACCGTTCCAGTGACTTTCTCATCTCGGAATAATTGTCCTGCTTTTCTTTCTCTCTATTTGCAATACACCCAGGTGCACATCTAGTTCCCTTTATCAAACTGATCTTTCTTGCTTCTTTGTCAATTATCAGCATATCAGGCTTAATAGCATTGTTGCTTGGTCTTTTGTCTAAATATATCGATATGTCCCACATAATCTTAGCACGTAATTTTCGATGCTTGCAAGAGGTAATGCTTGCTTGTACCATGGAACTCCATAATTGCTTCCATCAAACTCGATTTTCAAACTCGAGGTCTTAACATTTTATCGTGTCTAGCCTTGTGGAGTGTTTGCTATTGCTGTGCAGGAGCTCAGCAAATGAACAACTGTTTCTTCTGCTTGTTTACATAAGCTGCATGTCGTATTTGCTGTTTCCATCTTTAATTTATACTTTGAATATGCTTTGGTAGGCAGTAACTGCTGCCTTATTGATTCGTTTGTTGACAAAACTATATCTGGGATGTTTTTCCAGCTTTGAAGAATGGTTCTATTCTTCTTTTGATATTTCATCATTGATATTGATATTTCTTTTGATATTTCATCACCATTTGATATTTCATCATCATCATCATCATCATCATCATCATCATCATCATCTATCATCATCATCATCATCATCATCATCATCATCATCATCATCATCATCATCATCATCATCATCATCATCTTTATCTAGTATCGACACTGTGTAGAATCCTAACCAACGTTGGTTTCTAACTCTTTCTTCGTATAATCGTTGGATCATAGATCCTAGTTTTCGCTGGATTAATTTATAGTTGTCATCTTTGATCTCCACTGTTTCCTGTTCATACTTTAATACTGTCTTCCCATCTACAAAGCATGAGTCATCAGTTTTAAAATGTTCTTTCGCGTACCTTTTTGCATTGAAAAAAATCGATTTGCATTTTTCTTTTTGCTTTTAGTTTCATAGGCCAATTGTTTAGGCTTAAAATATCGCTTGCAAAATTTCTGTTGACATTTTAGTCAGATGTTTTGCGATAAGGATTTGTGGTGAACTCATTTAGGAACTCTGGTAAAAGGAAAAGATGCAATGCAGTGGACCAAACCTTTTAATTTATCCTCAATTCACAAAACTGTCGAAATGTTCGGTAAATGTAAAGACAGGCAAACAGCCAAATTATAAGTTTTTTAACAGATGATTTCTTGTGGTAGAAAAGAAATCAATTTGAAAACATATCAAATAGTTTCTACTCAAAGTTTATACAGAAACCAAAGGCCTTTCGTCCCTCCTTCCCTCAGGTAGTGGAAAAAGTTTATAGTAGTGCTGTCTGTTGTAAGATACCTAATTTTGGAGACTGACGTCGATAATATTCTTATAAATAGGTTTTCTAACTATTTGTATCATTTTCTTTAACAGTCACAGAATGGCAGAGGAAATGCGTGAGGAAGTTATTGAACAGATTCAGGTGAGAGCTTAATCATAATACGGGTCATCTCTGTTGCTAGCTGTTTCCTTTTCGTTATAGAGAGATTACATGCTGGCGTGTCCTTCAGATTTTCATGGTGCCACTACAAGAGAGGCACTGTTGTTTATAATCTGATATGAAGTACTGTGTTTTTACCTACATGCATGGACGCAAGAAATTTCGCTTTGCTTCTTCAAAAATATAGGTTTCATCTTCATTAATTTAGGGTCTACCTATAGGCTTGAATTACAACAGAATTTGACGAATCTCATAACAAATAACATTTAAACCCACCATAGAAATATCCTTCCATCCCTACCTTTTAGTAACCTATAAAACGATTGGTAATATGTTCATTTTAATAATGATGAAAACGCGTTTAAAATTTTTGAAATATAGAGCACATATGAAACATTTGTTTTTGTTTTGTTTTGTTTTGATCAATATTTTCAATTATCTGCGAATGTTTTTATGTGAACTAAATACATCTATCTTTCAACTCAACAGTCATTCATTGCGACACAACTCCATTTAATGGTGCAGTCATCAGACAGAGATACAATGATGCTGAGGGGACACAGATCAGATGGTAAGACTTGAATGCCATGTCACACACGCATGTTTGAAATTTGATTTTATAAAGACCATCAAGGCGTTTCCATTTTAATCTTACGATATATAAGATATCCCAAAAAGTTGTTCGACCATTTCTTGAACATTAGAAAATAGCAACGAAATAAACAGGCTGTAATATATCCCTGTCGTTCCTAACACTTTGAGTTAATGCCAGACTTTATGTTCTTGCAAATCAACTGTAAATTCACAGAGTTACGGGCTTTGAGGATCATTTTTGCTAAAATGCTGGAACCAGAAGAGACCTATAAAACGATTGGTAATATGTTCATTTTAATAATGATGAAAACGCGTTTAGAATTTTTGAAAAATATAGAGCACATATGAAACATTTGTTTTTGTTTTGTTTTGTTTTGATTATTATTCATTTATTAATTATTTATTTATCTATCTCAATTATTTATTGTGTCAAGAAACTCTAACATTGAAATAAAAGATTCGTGGATTCATACGCTTGAATAACATTTAAGAACAAAAGGTTATTGACAAATCTTCCCCAGTTGTGGGCTTGAACTAGCTTTTATCTTTTAGCTACTAAATGTATATGCCTACTTTGAATGAATGGATAATAATGGATAAATGATAATAATGATAAAATTCGATTTGGTTTGCATTGAAATAAACAAGGAGCAAAACAAATGATGGTCTCATGTTACTTTGAAATGAAGCTACCGAGAAGCATCTGGTTACAGCGTCCGTACAAAATTACACCTCAAAAACTCATAACTGCGAGAAATTTACCGGATTTGAAAAATTGTAGTTAGTAGAATTAACGTAAAGGTATGAATTGGGAAGATTCAATGGGGTGGTTATGACCAAGGGGCTGGGCAATATATATAAATGTACACATTGGTGATATTGGCCTGTGCACGAGTAACAGAGACAAAGAGTGTTTTTATCTTCGTTATATTGATAGACGGACGTATTTACCTTTGCCATTTATCTTTAAGGTCCTAGGTATTTATGTATGTATCATTTGCCACAATTTAAATATTTACATGTTTTATAATTTAGAAATAGATACAATACATTATATAAGGTTAAAAACGTAAAGAAAAACACACGAAATTATAGTGGCAGGGATAGCATTAAAAGGTCAAGATGACCTTGATTCCATAATGGTCCCCTTAGAGGTGCTGGTACAACGAAAACAAATTGTAGCTGTTTTCGGTGTAAAACACGATTTATAAGACCATATAAGTCCTGGGGACAGGGCGATGTGATGTTTCCATGGAGCCCGTTTGTTTTGTCGTTATCGTCTATGTTTAATAAAACGTCGAACATATTTTTTCGGGACACCCTGCAGGTAATTTGTACATGAGAATTTTCTAGCTCAAATTTCAAATACCAAGTTTTTGGGAACCTAACATTTGCTTTTGAAGTATCCAACTCCAAGATTGAATTCAGTGAAAGTAGAAATTTACAGCCAAAACTCCAACTTATTTGATCAAACAACTTATGGTGGCTTTTCTTGTGCTTAGCTTAGTGTCAAAAATGGTGTACAATCACCAAATGTTTGCTGAACGTTCTTATGCAGCATGTTTCAAAGGAAAGCTTTTGGTAAATTGGCAAATGTGACATAATCTTAGTTGAAGAATAAAGTTATTTTGTCTTCATCAATGTTATAAAACATCAATATTGCACTCATTGATTTAAAACTTCTTGCGAGAGTTCAAAATTGTCACTTTGTCCTTTGCGTATGTTTAAGTTTGCTTCATCAGAGTTTTTTAATTAGACAAATAGCCAATCGCTGTTACTCAATGATGTATATTTGAGAGAAACAGTCATAACTCCCACTCTTCGAAGGTGTGCCTGGTTGAATTCTTGATGTTCTTCATCCTCAGACGAGAAAGTCGAATCCCGAAGAACAAAATCACATGGCAGAGCAACACTCAAGGTTTGATTGGTAGTAGTAGTTGAAAGTGTAGTTAAAAGCAATAAAAGCCCATATAGTTGTCCTCAGAGCCTTGGCTGTTTATCTGATCGAGTCTTCCTTCAAGTAACAAGTTAGATGATCTAGGCCTGATCGCAACGGGATATCACTTTTGAGCATGTTTAAGCAGATTTGAGCTTTGCTTTGGGATTATTTGTATTCACGGTTTCGGTTTACAGGGCATAAGAAGTTGGTCCACCACAGAAAACAGAACTGCAAGCTTCTGCACACCATACCGAGAGGATTCTCGTCGTTCCATTCTCTGATTCTGCTAAGTATCTTGCCCTTCGTTGTTGACAGCTGACTCGTGATTTGAAAATAGTTTGCGTCTACCGCTATTATGCAGTTGCAAATATAGACTTTAGAGCCACAGTTTCCTGCTTTTGAACAGTTAGTAATTCATTATATTTACTGGTTGGCCATATTAAAAGTTATTCCATTTGGAGCTACTGTTGAAAACTCATTTTTTTATTTTCGGTATCAAAATTTCCACTCAGGTACGTTTCAACGGCAAGCTTAGATGTTTAGATATTACACAATCTTCTAGCATTATCTTAAGTCATCGAAAGATCGAGAATGAAATTTCCCTGTTCTTCAGATCAACGATCAAAAGTTAAGCTTGAAACAAAAAGTGCCTATACTTGTACCAAAGGCAATGGCAACAGACAGAGTCGTTCTTGTCCCAACCGCATACGGTAGTTAAAGCCCGTTGTTTGAGCTTTTATTTCAACTTAAAGTAGTCGCTATTCCATTCCATTCTTTGAGGTACTACTTTGCGTAAGCATATATTTTGAATTGGTAAAAAAATTTTGCTTGCTTTAGTAGTCACGTTTTGGCAACTCCTTAGTTTTTTGTGGGACGCGGTAATTTTAGAGCCAAAAATGGACTGGAATTAATTGCAATGTCTTTTACTTGGTGTGAAAGATCAAAGAACCCGTAATTTTGGCATGGTTTGGTTTCATATATGACTCCGCAAGGGCAAATTTCATGCAACAAAATATTCAGGTTTCCGAACAAACAAAGTGATTTACCTTAGTAGAATAGATTTCACACCTTTGAGTGTACTAATTCAAATTAAAATAAACAGAGAAAGCAAAACATTATGGTCGTCTGCGTTGAACATGTGAAATCTATTCTTGAGGTTGTCAAATCACTTTGTCTCAAACAGAAATGTGAACTGGTGTAAACTGCCCTTGGTGAATGCGGTATAAGGAAACAGTTTTCATAAGTGTTTCATTCTAGATGCATTCAAAACAAAATTGAATGCGAATGATCAATATTTTAATATTTGATCCACTTCGTAATCCATAATTGTTTAAGATCTCCCCCGGACTTTTGAATATTTCAAACTACTATTCGTCTGTTTCTCGTCAACAGATTTAACGTTGAAATTTTACTGAATTTGATCATGGAATTTAGGCCTATTTCGCAAAATTCCGACGTTAGAATCTGTCACAAACTGGCTCGTGACTCAAAACTGACAGGACTGATCCCGATCTTAACCAACTAAATTGGAGTCGCAGAGTGAAAATCAATCATTGAAATCCATTAGCATGTCGCAGAATTGAAGGTTCAAAAACGTCCAGACTTTTTCAGACTCATGCAGTAGCTTTGCGTCATTCGAAACCAACATCCTCAATTTTTGAGTTTCAAGGAAGGAGGCTAAACGAACACTTTTTCAGTTGTAACCTGGCATTTTACTGCTCAACATTCAATCCGGCGATTCGCCAAAGTACCAATCTTACTTTAGCACAATTAATATGCTGCCAGTAAATTGTCAATTACCGTTTTATGCATTCATTCATTCATTCATTCATTCATTTATTTATTTATTTATTTATTTATTTATTCATTTATTTTTACAGTAGGGAAGAAATAATTATAGCTCTAAATTACAGCTGATCCAAGCCTACTTTACACTATACAATATACAAAATTACAATTATAAATAGCAATACCACTTTATTACATGACGATAAAAACACAAATGTCTATCCTGTTAGGAACCCAACCTGAGGTTCATATATTTTGCGGAGTCTGCAGTTGCATCTATCGCCTTTCCAGCACCTTATTTGCTTTTTAAAGATTGGAAGGGTGTTATAGTCTTTTATCTCGTGTGGTAATACCTGCCCATTCTATTTCCAAAAAAGGTTATAGTCTCGATTCCAAAGGGATCGTGTGGACTTTCGCAAGCTGTGCGTCCTTAGGTTGAAACCAGTGTTTCGCTGCACACAAATTTCATTCACAATAGTTGGATTCAGATCTTATTTTGTTGCAAAACTTTCACTCATAAGCAACTGCAGGTTTCTGATATGAATGGGCACCGAATAGCTGGCTCCAAGAGAAAACCAAAGTCATGTTCGTAATCTTCCTGTGCAATGCGCAAAGCCCTTTCGTGGACGTGATCTCGTGGTTCTATCACATCATCATCATCATCATCATCATCATCACCATCATCATCATCGTCATCATCATTTGACACCAACTCACTTTTATACGAGTATACTTTAAAACTTTATACCGGGTGCGCCAGAATAAACTATGCACGTTTGGCAGGCCACAATAGATTGTTTACTCGAAGATTTTGAAGATTTATGACTTAACCTTTAGCAGAAAGCCTGAATTAGATTCTAGTACTTTTTGCAAAATTTTCCGTTGTCAGTTTTAGAGATAGAAGCGAGCTTCTTAAAATGTTCGTTTTTGAAAACACTGAAACGATCAAAAAATGTCGATCAAATTTTAAGAGACTCAACATGAATGAACAAAGAGAAAACTTTTTCAGGGTGATTTGGGGATTTAGTACGAACTCTCGTACAGCAGATTACAACCAATCGATTTCTAAATCCTAAATCACCACGAACAAGTTCTCTCTTTGTCCATTTATGTCGATTCTTTCGAAAACTTGATCGATATCTTTTGATCGTTTTCAATGTTTTCGAAAACTAAAATGTCAAGAAACTCGCTTCTAGCTCTAGAAACTGACAACGAAAAATTTGCAAAAAATCCCACCATCTAATTTAGGCTTTCTGCTAAAGATTAAGTCATAAATCTCCAAAATCGGTCCAGTGTACGATTTATCGTAGACTGCCAAAAGTGCATAGTTTATTTTGGCGCACCCGGTATTAAACTAATCTAAACTGAAACTTAACTAAACTAAACTAAATAAATGATAAACTTTTAAACTAAAGGAGTATCTCAATGGTGTATTTCATTGTATTCTCACATGCAAACAAGTGGACAGTAGCTTGAGGGACAGTATCAATGCACGCATTGCTTGTTGCAGTTTTTCTACGGCCATAAAACAGGATATTTGAGCTAGAGCATGAGGTTTCTGGCTGACTTTCTTAATTGAGTTTTGACATGCTGTTTAAAAAAGTGTATTTTTTCTTTAACAAAATGAGAATTTGAGCCAGTTCTGAGAATCTCATAAAATTATCAGATCTTGAGTACTTGAGTGTTCTTTTGCGAGGTTCTTGCGAATTTCTTGCGAATTCCAGTAAAATCTTCGTGTTTACTTCCTGTGCCCTCCCTCATGAACATAACAAAACGACTTTTGTGAAGCCCCTCCGATGCTGAGACTTCATCGAGCATATGCAAAAGAAGTAAGTGAAAATAAACTGAAAATAATCTATGAATATTCTTGACGAACTTAGATAGTTGTTTGAATAAGTTTTTCCCTAAACCTTAGTTTCTTAATTTGTTGCCGATCTGACAGTTGAGCTTCTTATTAAGTGTTTTTGTTACAAAATACGCTCAGTTCGCTCAGAAGATAGTAATTTTGCATGCTGAGGTCTTTTATTGCGAATTTATTTCTGAATAATATTTTTGAAAGCCCTCAAGTTAAATAGAGAGACCATATTATGCTTGCCTAGGCATAGTTATAGCCTTGTCGACAACTATTTAAGATCTGTTCCCAAATATATATAAGGCCTGCGGGTTTTCAGACCACACTCTAGAAACAGTTGCCGCAATTTGTTATGTTATGACTCTTGGAACAAGGCAGTCTGCTTTGGCCGTTCAAATGACTTTAAGATTGACAGCAATATACCGTTAGTCACCGTCTAGACTTGTCCAAGCCTTGTGCGCACCGATGTCTCTTTTTCCTTCACAGGAATCGAGTACTATCTATCATAGATAGAGCAGCCCTTTAAGTATTATAGTTCATTTATTTTTGCGAACCCCCTGGAGCTTGTAGTTGATTCGCAGTATTCGGTGCTTTTTAAATTTGATAATCTTGCAATTTAAAGTATGCGGCATTCAAGAAGCGGTTACGAGAAATTCCAAAATGGCAACATCACCTTACGAGACAACAGACCCAAAAGCTGACCTGAAGATATTTTGAGGCAGAGAAATTCCATTTTGAGGCGCCTGTCTCACGTTTTATACAAAGATATTGGCTGAAAGATGTTACCGAAAGCTGCCAGATGTAGAGATCTGTTAGGCCCGTTTGCTCCTGGCCAAATTCGAAGCTGTGTGGAGTCAAAGGAATGAAGCAATTTCTTTCAAGGTTAGTTCAACTTGTCAGTAAACCTTTGTTACTTGGTTTAGTTCATGGTTTAGTTCAACGATACAGGTCTGTGGGATTACGTTTTATATTATTGAAAATGATGAGACCTATAGACGAGAAATATTTTACAGAAACTCTCATGTAGCGCAACATGCAACTTGTATCATGGCTAGTTAGGGTAAATTTATACGATGAGCTGATGATGGGACGAACCTATTATTGAATTGGATCATCGTTGGCTCGTCAAAATCGATGTTTGGTTTTATGCGATGGGCTGAAGATGAACCAATTGCCTAATATTGCTAATTTCACGCATGCGTCCTTTGTCAATACAAAATTTCAAAATGGCGCCGATCAATATTGACAACAACGAAAGAGTGGCTGTTTTCAGTCGAATTTAGCGTAAACATTCCAGGAGAGGAAAGAACATTATCTTCGTCACTCCAGGCCCGTCGTAACGAAATTCATACGTATTGGGTGAGGGTATTGGGTGGCTGAAGCTCGATACGAGCGTAGCGAGCAAATATGGGGGTCCGGGAGTTGGACCCCTGGAAAATTTTTCATGATCGCTCTCTAGATCGTCGGAAAACGCAAAATTTTGGAGAATTTGCGTTTTAAAGAAGTAAAGGATCATGACAAATGGGGATCTTTCCGTGAAAATTTTGAAAATAGGACTTCAATTTCACGAGGATATAGACTGTTTTTTAATCACATAATATCAAAAGTGATAGCTTGATAAATTCTGGTAACTTCCTTGAATACGGATAGGTTTGACTCTTCATTGCTGTTTCATTTCCAAGAGTTTGGCTTTCATACCCGCGGGGGGGGGGTTGTACTTCACTATCGGATCAGACGTGGATGTGCACACTTGGAATGAACTGTTATTCTAAAAATTCTGGTAATGGGTGTTCAATGTCCCCGTTGACTTGATTCTGAACAGATTTGTTCTTCTTGTGACCATATCTGACAGGATATCATTTCTTTCGCCTTGAAATTGAATTTCATCTTCAGCAAATTATTGCGGGGGCTGAAGCCCCCCAGCCCCCGCTTCCGACGGGCCTGCTCGCTACTTCAATCCAAAGTTCCTTCGCCAGGATCGATATTATTGCCACGTTCCGAAAAGATTGACGAAGCAAGTTTCCTGAACGGCCATTTTATTTTTTCATTGAGAAGCTAAACACTACTGTACTGCGCATGCTCATTTGGATATTCCAAGCCAAATTTGCGGACTGGCGCCTGTTTTGAATTGGTTCATCGATGGATCATCCCATCTTATAAAATGGCGACGAGCCAAACATGAACTTATTAGAATTGGTTCGTCTGAAACCGATGAGCCCATGATGAGCTCATCTTGGGCACGTGCTCATTAATTCAGTCTGTTTTATACGATGGGCCAAGAGATGAACCGATTCAAAATAATAGGTTCGTCCCATCACTGGCTCATCGTATAAATTTACCCTAAGGGTAAGACACCGCAGTTATGTTTCAGCTCTTGTGCTCCTGCGGAGAAGCATTTATCTCGTTTTTCTTCCATCTTTTTCGCTAACACCTCTGTAGAACTACGTATGCAAACTGTTCCTCCGCAGAAGCATACTGCTGCGACAATCAAGGACAACTGTAACATCTAACCAACTATGTTCTTATCATCACAAGGTACGAAGCATGAACCAATCACCTTTTAAAAACCGCTTTATATAGTTTGTAGGACATAGTGGGCTAGAGATGGGTAAAATGTTATAGCTAAAATGGTAAAGTTATAGCTAAAATGGCTCATCGACACATACATTTCACTGTTATTGTGCTTTAGTTGAAGGAATTATTTGTCCCTGACCTACTAATTGCAGAATACATTCCGTTCAAGTAGTACTATTCCTCTGTACAAACAACAGGTAACATGAAGCGATTTAATGTATGCAACCGTAACCACCTCATGAATAGCGCATAGCACGTCCTGATAGGTTGAAAACTAAATTCTTTTTTTATTCTAAATTCTAGCAACGGATCTGTCTGCAAGAGCTAAACGCGTGCGGGAAGTTTCATAATAATGTAAAAGAATTCGGGGAAACAAGGGACTCGAGGTCAGTCTGTTTTTGTTTCAAAAATCGAGGCGAAGTGTCCTTGGTTGTGAACTTGCAGTTTGCGGCGAAAATGAGTCTGCACTTATGCTAGAAACCGGTAGCAGCGAAGCTTATTTGTATTGAAAATGTTTTCCAATATTCAAGCGTTATTGTTATTATTACCAATTCTTTCATTTAAAGTTGGATAAAAAGTTATAGCTAGAATTGCTAATTAAGGCCAAAAAATACATACAATGTTATAAGGAAAATTTAAGTAACCATTAAAAACCTAAACCAGAATGAAACATTTTATAATATATGCAGTTGCTGGCGTGGCATTTATGGGCTTCAATAAGTCTTTTGAATATCTGAAGGGAGTCTGAATTTTTCATTGCTGATGGTAGTGTCTCTCATACTTTTCCCCCATAAATCTGACTGTTTCTATTCTAAGGCAAGTTGTTTTCACCTTCCGTAGTTGTAGTTTATCAGAACACCATAGATTGTAAGGCATGTCTTTTTCCTCAAAAATTTGCTTCATAAAGCTGGGATTTAGAGTAGATGTTGTTTTGTAGATCTCTACCATGAGCAACTGCAGGTTTCTCTCATGAACGGTTGCCGAATTATCCATTTCTAATAATAAGTTTTCAAAACTAGAGACATTGTCCTTGTATGCGACTCTCAATTTCGTGTATTCTATTTATCTCATCATTCAGATTTCTGCTGTAAAACATCCAAATCAGCGCAGCGAGCAATATATCAGGGGCCCTTGCACCGAACCTTGTGGCACACCTAAGTTAGTTCCTTTCCACGTGCTAAATGGACAATTAATATTGACCCTTTGTCATCTGTTCGAAAGATAGCAGTGAATAAGCGCGAGGGCACAACCATAAGCATGCAATTTGCCTAATTGTAGCTTGTGATTTAGACAGTCGAAGGCTTTGGAGAGATCCATAAAAAGTGCACCAGCAAATCCTCCGTTTAACAGAAGTGATGAGAATATCCCCCTTGCTTAGGGCCCTAGTAGCCCTTAGAAATAAAAAAGTGGTCGAAAAATCGGAAAAATATATATATGAAAGGATATTTCGTCTGCTTTTCAATGAAATAATCCATTTTGCTTTACCTGCCATATTTTCAGAGATATAATCATTTTAATACCGACTGGTCAGAGCAATAAATCCTTTTTATCCATTTCCGCTATACAGGCCTATACAATTTCTTAGGGTGATCTTCTCTGCGCTTCTCTGTGACTACCCGGTAAAAATAGCAGTTCAAATTTCCCACTATTTTATTCCAATGACACATTGGTCAACGGTTTTGATCCCCACTGTTGTTGTTGCTGCTACAGAGAGACAAGACAGGAAACGTTACTTTGGCTGCCTTGGCTTGCTTTGGTTTGTTTTGAGTAAGAGTTCTTGGACCAAGAGAAAGTGAAATGAAGCAGCAGTTTCCCTGCATTGGAAATGAACAGTTAATCAAGGATGGTTTTTGAAATAACAAGAGAAGACCTTGCAGCAAATAAAGTTGCTGAAAGAAGGGATTCAAACCACAAGTTTGTGGCAAAAGTTCTTAGGCCCGTAGGTAGCAGCATTTTGCAAGAGGGAACGAAAGAGACTTTAATTTCACAAAGAACAAGATTCTGAGCAGCAGTTTCATTGGTGTTAGGGAGGATGATGGCTGACCTTACCAACAGCATTATGGAGAGAGTTTCAACGTGAAAACTTGATACACATAACACATTTCCACCAAAGAAAGAAGTTATGTGTGAGAAGATGATGTCCTGATGTCCCAACACAAGGGTTGAAAGAAACACAAAGAAAGAGTCAAAATGTAGGCTAGGACAGAAAAGATAAATGTATAAGAGATGTACTGCAGTATCAATATCTTGGAACTGCATAAAAGAGGCATTCAGAGAAATTGAAGGAGAGACATATGGTGTAGGATCTTTTAATGTCATGTTTATGCCATCAAAGACCCATTTGCAGAAAAATTACTTCACATATTGAAATTTGTTAGTGGTGGAAGTGGCAAATTTGCTTCTTTTTGGGGCCTTTGTATAAAACATGCGATTACTCAAAATGAAGATTTTCGGACTTGAGAAAGGATAATTCCAGATAGGAATAACATAATTACCTGAAATTTTCAGGATCTATCTTTCTTTTGTAGTTGATTGTTTTGAACGATTTAGATTTTTTATATCTATTTTGGAAAATAATATTTCATGTCACATCTGCACCAAAATTGTGTCTTTCGAAAAAAAATCTGAAATGCTGTTTTGGGTTCTGATATCAAAATTTGAAATCGCTCAAAACAATCAAGTACTCTTGCTCATAAGTTTCCATGATGAAATTTGAATATAGAATAAAAAATATCACTTCAATCTTTTCTAGACCTGTCTGCGGTAATAAAATGGCACTTGTTGTTCAACAGGTTCAGATTTGTTACAGTTAGCCCATTTTTAATTGTTGGCTCCATTTTCTGAAGCATCATTAAATTTGGATTCAGAAAATGTGTAGGTTTGTACAGTTATCAACTATAACCTTTGAGCAGTATGATTTTGAAAATCATGCATGCGCAAAACGCTTCTAAGGGCTACTAGGGCCTTAGCAAAAACTGAGTAAGTCTTGAAGGTAAAGGGTAAGGTAAATCCCAGATTTTTCTTATTTGTAGGCAGTGTAGCAGCAAGTCATTTGAATATCGGCATAGTCTTTTGGACTAAAATTAGGTTTGTGACTTCAGTGTAGAAGATGTTGACAAAAATTCCAAAATTAGTACCCAACTCCTGAAACAATGTCAGAATAGGGGATTTTCTCAGTTATGGATTGATGTCAAATTCAAGTTAGACAAAGGAGGTTGAAGTGGCGCGCGAATAAAATAAACGCCAACTGACATCTTATTTGAGACGGACTTGTTTCTTTGGGGTTTTCTAGAAAAAACGGCTTTTTCAGATAACCCACGTTTTTGTGAATGAGAGTTTTTAAAAAATATATGCCTTTCAATAGAGATCTATCAAGAAAACCTTGATTGCTATTGGTGGTCATTTTAGCGAGCCATAAATGTAAGTTCCCTTAACCCCCCCCCCCCCTAACCAAACCCTGTCGTATATTAGTACTACGTACCCCTGGCGCCATTTATATGAGAATTGGATTACAATACATGGAAATATTTAAAGAAACTACGATGCAAATTTCAATCAAAATTTCATCGCCATACAAACACAACAATGAGTCGTATGCCGTTACAAATTGTGCTTTGTTCCCTTTCAAAAAATAATGAACCGTTGATAGCAAAATGGAGGCTTCATTACTTCAGAAAGTTTTGTCGGTATCCGCAATCATTTATGATGATCTATTCAATATCTGTTCGATCGAACCTGCCGTCAATGTTACCGTCAATGCCACGCTTCTGGCATCATAATGAGTGAGGGAGTGAAGAATACATCAGAACATCAGAGAAATCTTCGTGCGATTGATCGGGTTGAGTTTACCCGTAGCTGGAGAACAACCAATGTGAGTGTGATTTTACATCTATTTCTGTTGTTGTGCACAGGTTTACGACAGCCTTGAAGGCTGGAGTCAGCCATTTCAAGTCCTAAACTGCACGCCACACAAATTTCGTTTGCTTTTGGTGGTAATTTTACACATTAGAAAATATCATTGACAAGGACGAGAATAGATGATTTCGTCGGGCAACTTGTATTCGCGCTTGTATTTCTATCGTTTTTGTTGATATTTTCTTCATTGAATGTGAGTTCGTTGGGAGCTTGCCGGGAAGATGTTGTTTATTTGTTGGCATGAATATTATGTATGCAGCAAAAGTTGTCTGGACTTGTGGACATTCTCCTGGGGACGTTTGACATCAAAGAAAAAGAATTCTTGTTTCTTCCTTCAAACTTTCTAGCTTTATGTTCAGAACTACCCTTCAAGAGACAAAATATATTCATAGAAATCAGCATTGATACAAGCAGATAATATTGTCTTTCGAACTCATTGACAATTCATTTATCAATTCACATAATTTCATTCTCCGCAGATATGCTTATGTCACGTGACGTTTCCTCGGGTTTAATGGAAAAGTACAAGCGCTCCTGCTTCTAGGCAGCGTCCTGAATTTTTTTTTTTTTTTTTTTTTCTATAACAACAAAACCTAATTCTAAATAAAAGGAAATACTATTTACATGTGCCATTCATGGCGGGGAAAGACACTAGGTCATCTGGTCCCCATCATGGATGACACTTACAATTCAACTGTCAATTTCATAAACAAAAATGAATGAAAAAAAAATAAATAAAAAAAAATTCATACTACACATCAACGATACAACACAGATAAACGTGACAGACAAAAGCCGAGAAAAGGATGCTACACAGGGTGGATATTAGCATGCTGAGATTTTTTTCAATGGAGCCGCTTAGTTTTCTCTATGAACGAAATTGTAGCTTCCAAAATCATTCTGTTTGAGACAATGTTTAATTTCTCAGCACCAAACAACAAGAGGTTACCAAGTGCCTCGTTATCCAAAACTGTAACGTCCAATAGCGGGATGTCTCCAAGCTGGCCAAAGAGATCTCTGCGAGCATTTTCAAAAAGAGGGCAGTGCAGGAGGTAATGTTCATTATCCTCATTTGCAACACCGCATATACACAAGGGACTTAAACAATCAAAGTTGTGCCTAAATCGATGCTCATTTAGGGGACTAAAACCGACTCTAAGTCTTGATAGATTTCTTATACCGGTAATATTATGCACATTATAAACGGATCTACACGGAGGACGTATTTGAGCAAGCAATTTGCGTTTGAACTCCCCAATCGAAACAGAATTTCTGGTATCTTCATCTAGCAGGTTCCATTCGCAGGGAGTACTTTGGAAGTATGCATTGGAAAAACGAACTGTTCTGCTTACAGGCTGCGCGTATGAACGACTTGACCTTAAATGATATGGCACTTCTCGCTCTGAAGGGATTTCATTGAACAAGTAAGCCGGGGACATACTTTTACGCAGGTTGAAAAAATGACACAGTCGTCGATACCATCTTCTTTGGTAAAGATTTTCCCAACCAAGTTCATTGAGAATCCTTTGCCCACTTGTACCTTTCCACGCTCCTGATACCGCTAACGCAGCAGAGTATTGCACTTGCTCTAGCTTTTTAGTGAAGCTTTGCCTCATTTCAGGATCGTGCTTATGATACAAAATGTCACCATAGTCAAGGTGAGGTCTGACGTGAAGCTTATAAACTTGATCGAGTACTTCCCTTTTGACGTACCTGGATAAGTATTTAATGATACCAATACCTTTACGAGCCTTAGCAATAGCTTCCTTGATATGGCTTTGGAAATTTAGTTTGTCATCAAGAATAATACCGAGATGCTTATGTTCGTTCTTCCTTGACACTTCGTCATTTCCTAATATTAGCACAGGATGATTTGGTTTATTTCTTTTTGTTGAAAAAATAACCTCTTCGGTTTTATCTGCATTGAATTGCATTTTCCATTGCCATGCCCATAGTCTAACTCTCTCCAGATCCCTATTTAGACCCTCAGCTGTTTCTCCTTCACCATTCACAACAGAAAAAAGCGATGTGTCATCTGCAAACAGTTTGATATCACTGTGGACATTTTCAATAAGATCGTTTATATAAACAAGGAAAAAGAGAGGACCCAGGACTGAGCCTTGTGGAACACCTGAAGAAACCACCTTCCATTCAGAGCTTTTACCATTTAGCAAGACACGCTGGCTACGATTTGACAAAAAGCTGCGCAAAAGAACAAGAAGCTTTCCAGATATTCCGGATATTTCAAGTTTGTAAAGCAACCCATCATGCCAAACTCTGTCAAATGCTTTCGACAGATCAAGGAATACAGCTCGAGTTTCTTTGCTAGGCACCTCTTCAAAAGCAACATATATTTTATGCGTAATCAGTAAAAGTTGGTTGATGGTAGAATCCCCAGGACGAAAACCAGATTGATGAGGTGTCAACATTTGATTGGTAGATAAATATTGATAGATTTCGTCAAAGATGATTTTTTCCAGAATCTTTCCACAGATAGGCAAGAGTGATATGGGGCGATAGTTCTTTCTATTTTGTCTGCTGCCCTTTTTGTGGACTGGGATGATATTTGCTCTTTTCCAGCTGGAGGGGTAGACCCCAGTTTCAATGCACTGTTTGAAAATCAAAGACAATGGCTCAACAAGGCTGTCATCGCAGATTTTTAACATTGCAATGGAGATACCATCGCATCCATGAGCTTTATTACTATCCAAAGAGCGAATTAACCGCAATATTTTCTCTTTATCTATGGGTATTTCTGTCAGAGAGCAGGTGCCCTGCCTTCGAAAATTTTGCAATGTGCTACCAGTTACAACTGCAGAGCATTGTTCTACAAAATAGTCATTTAATATAGTTGCTTTGCTTTGGATATTAGTTACGAATAATCTATTTTCAAGCAGAGGTGGAATGTTAACGGCACTCTTCTTATTTATTAGTCTGTTCAAGATAGACCAATAAGATTTCTTCCCTTGATTTGAATCTGATAGCTTTTGACCAAGGCTTAAGAGATATGATTCTTTGGCAGAGGTGATTAGTTTTGAAGTTTCGTTACGAGCAGCTCTAACTCGTTCCCAGTCTTCTGCATTTCTACCACGTCGCACAAAATTTCGATAGAGTTTATGCTTACGTTTTATAGCAGTTTTGAGAGCGGGTGTTATCCAGGGTGGGTCTTTGTCGTTGCATTTGATTTCCCGATTGGGAATATTTGCAGAAAGGACTGAGAGTAGATTGTCCGTAAAAACAACTGCCATGTCCTCTGATCCTAGCCCTTCGAATTTAGACTCCCAATTTATATCGTTAAGCAAGTCTTTGATAGTAAATGTGTTCGCCTTTCTGTAATCCCAGACGGAGTCCTGCATTTCCACGATAACCGTGCATGCTTACCGTAGAATCTGATTTGAAAAATTATTTAGATCATTTAAGATATCCAGAGAGCTTGATGAAACATAGCACATTGAATATTTATACACATAAGTCCCAAAAAATTAATACGACAACAGGAGTTGTTTTACCTTATGGCGAAAAATGTCATAGTTACTGGACTTCTTGTTTCTTGATGTAGCTGGGATTGTGCACCTCTTTTGAGCATATCTGATCATGCCTTTTTACCTGGATTTATTCATGAAGTAATACATTTAAAACCAATCACAAAGTTTCATCGATTTATTTTGTTTAACGGTGACAGTTACCTTGTGACTGATAATCTTGAACGTAATTTGCATGTAAAAATATTTTTAACAAAGGACTCCAAATTTTTTTTGGCTTTTTTAAACGCTTGTTGCCACTAATCTCAGATTTTGGTCAGATATCTCCCACGATACAATGTATCATTGTACTGTACAGGTGTCATCGTCAACCGCTTCCATGATTGGTTTAAAATGTCTCCTGGCTGAAGCAAAATTTTCGTGCTTAGGCCCATTACTTCGAGCCCATTCCTTCGAGTGTCAAAGAATGGGCGAGTTTGTATCAAAAATGCTCGAAAGAGTCTGAAGAGTGTAACTGACTAGTCAGATGGCAAGACTGAAAGGTTGTCATCCTAGATGAAGGGTTCAATGTTTTTGGAAACAGTGTGAGTATGCATATTTTGCCGTGACCTTCTTGTATCTTTTGTCTACCAATAATTGTCATTATTTGTTCGCGTTGTTGTGTGATGTGCGATGAAGATACATGGACGTTCGTTTGTTTGTCCAAAGGTGTTTGCTCTGAAACTGGCGACTTGCCTCGATTACATTCTTTTCCTATCAGTAATTCGCTCAAGTATATTTAACTAAACATATGGCTGCTTTGTATCGTCGATGATTGCTTTTGAAATTAATCATTCTTTCGATACATTGAGTGATTGATTGATCGATCAATTAATCATTGATTGATTATTTAGGTGATCCACGGCATTTTTACAAAATATGTGATGGTTTGGGATAAGTACGTTCTTGGGTAGCCCACCAAATTGCACGAGTTGGACATCTTTTAGTTAAAACAATCCCTTCGATCTGAAATATTCATTTTATAAAAATTATGTATTTTCTGTACAGTAAAACCCTGCAAACAAGAACATACTTTTTTACAAACCAGACTGACTATGTTCTTATGAATATGGTGCCCTTCCTACATTGAGGGTGAGGTTCTTATTGCAAAGGCCCTTATGAGTGTGATGAGTTGAGTACAAAGCTGTACAATATGCATTTGCTAAACATAGGGGATGCATGATTACATGAATATTGGAGGAAACCGTAATAGTAGGCGAAATCAACTGTATTACACAAATTGCTCAAGAAGTTTGCTTACAACTTAACATTTGTATTTAGACTGAGTTTCTATAAAGTTGTGTGATCAGATACAATATTTCAAGAAATATTTAAATTCCAGACTCACAAAGTTAGCTATTCTCAGTGTGACTATGAACAGCATCTAAAGCAACATTTTACCTCAGCTTCTTATTTTAAATATGTAAAATATGATTTAGGCTTCTTATTTTAAATATATAACATATGATATTAACACAATTGCTGTTAAATCTTTTATAATCTCTTTTTACGTTAATCAGGACACACATTGATAACAGCAGTAACATTGAAGTGTTAATCCTGTACTTTTAATCGTAGTGTTAATTCGTGTTATTATTATATTATTTTTTTTATTTGAAAAGGTATCTAGGCCAAGATAGTCTCTAACCTAATTACAACAAATAAAACTATAAGATGAAACGAAGTTATTACAATATCAAATTAGCTACAAAACAAAAAACCAATGTCAATTGTCCTACTCCTACATAATAATAACTTGTCATTTTCCCTATTGTGTTCGAACTGAGACAATATAAAAGGAAAATGCTGAAGCCCGAATTGATAGACATATGAAATATAGGTGTTTTTCGACTGCAGATTCGGAATCTACGTGGTTCATTTGGTACAAATCAAGGAAAAAATTTCAACCCATGGTTTGAACATTAGTCAATTATGACGTCATATCGTTAATGACGTCATAGAACATTTTTCGAATTTCACTAAAATGCAAAAAACTATACATCATTTGAAAGCTCTTCACATGCTCTTCGACGATGCAAATCCCAAGTTAATGCAACCCATCTGTGAAAAGTTATCGAAGTATCTAGGGTTAAGCCCTTCTGTGACGTCATCGATCACGTGATATTTGAAACTTTTCAGAAATGGTACGCTGTCTTGAATTAATCCTAATGGCCTATTCTAACAAGACAAAACTTAAAGACTTTGGTTAGGCACTTGCTTAGATGGTTAGTTTATTTTCCCCGTATATTAGATTCATCGCTGTGGAAGCAAGGCGAAATTCTCTACTGGACATAAAAAGCATGAACAATAACTTCGGACTAAGAAAGAACATTTTCTTACCGTATTGTGACAGATTATAACTTGTTGCCAATCAATGTATGAAGAAAGTAAATTCAAATTTTGAACAGGAGTAGGTTATTTTGTAAAAACTAGGTTTTCATCTTATTAACCCTATCCAACCCCCCCCCCCACATACCCTATTTTGACCGGGTGGAAATTTTGATATTTTCGACCGGGGGCGTTTTTCGCCCCCCCCCCCCTCTTTCTCAAAACTACAAGAGATATAACAATGAGACTTACGCCAATTGTCTGTTGGACAAGATAAGGCTCAAATCCTTACTGGTTGCCAGAGCATGCGGAAATCATCCAATTTCATGCTTGTCAGCCAATGAGATCACCGCTTTCTAGCCCCTGGAGACAAAATCGGTCGATTGAGGTAAATTTTCTTGTACCCTCACTAAAACTGAAATGGATGCTAAAATACTTCAGTTATTTGCAATTTTTTTTAATAAATCAGTTGTGGGGATGTCCATCCAGAGTTGTTTACATGTTTAGGCACACAGCTTGTTTGGGGCCGGAGCTGTGTTCATTTTCCGGTCGAAGAATATTTACCTTCGTTGAAATATCTATAGAAATCGCTACAAAGGAGATATACAGATAAGAATTTCAGCAATTATGCATACTGACCTGAGCAATAACCGAAACTCTTTCACTGCTATCATATCTCAAAATTGCAGGCAATTTCTAATGATTGCTGGTAGAGACATCATTTGGGCCTAAGCTTTTTTCGCTTAAAACTCATTCCATTGCACCTAAAAGGTTATGGTAAAATTCTTGAGCTAGATAATGCACTTACCCATGACTCAGGCACAAGTTTGACTTCGTTTGCATTGTTTACTTTGGCAAATTTTTGCAAGAAACAACCAGTTGTGGGCGAATTGCAAAAACGTTCCTCGGTCCATATTTTTCTCTACACAGTCTCGCCGCTTCAAAACAACAAATAGTGAACTTTGACATTGTATCATAAAAGTCTTGCATCACAGAACATTCCTTTTGAACGCACTCGTGAATTGTATTCACGCATTTCGTTCTTTTCCTTCTTATTTCAATCAATGCAAAACATAAAAAGAACAAAACATTATTTTGGGTTCACCAAAAAAGATACCCGGTTTTGCTCTTTTGTTTGTTTGCATTGACTGATTGAACCAAATGCGTGAAAAAAATTCCCGAGTGCCTCGCTAAGGCGCATGGAATCGTTCTGGGAATGTTTTGTGATGCAAGACTTTTATGATACAAAGTTCACTGTTTGTTGTTTGAAGCGGAAAGACTGTGCAGAGAAAAATATGGACCGAGGAAAGTTTTTGCAATTCGCCTACAACTGGTCGTTTCTTATAAACATTTGCAAATGTAAAAAAGGCAAACGAAGTCAAACTGGCGCCTGAGTCATGGGTAAGTGCATTATTCAGCTCTAGAATTTTGCCATAACTTTTTAAGTGCAATAGAATGAGTTTTAAGCGAGGACAAGCTTAGGCCCAAATGATATCTCTGCCAGAAATCATTAGAAATTGCCTCCAATTTTGAGATATGCTAGCAGTGAAGGAGTTTGGGTTATTGCTCAGGTCAGTATGCATAATTGCTGAAATTCTTATCTGTATATCTCATTTGTAACGATTTCTATAGATATTTCAACGAAGGTCAATATTCTTCGACCGGAAAATGAACGCAGCTCCGGCCCCAAACAAGCTGTGTGCCTAAACATGTAAACAACTCTGGACGGACATCCCCACAACTGATTTATTAAAAAAAATTGCAAATAACTGAAGTATTTTAGCATCCATTTCAGTTTTAGTGAGGGTACAAGAAAATTTACCTCAAACGACCGATTTTGTCTCCAGGGGCTAGAAAGCGATGATCTTATTGGCTAACAAGCATGAAATTGGATGATTTCCGCATGCTCTGGCAGCCAGTAAGGATTTGAGCCTTATCTTCTGTTAGACAATTATCTTTACAAAGACAACAATAGAGGTTTAATTGGTCATTTGGGTCATTGCTAGGCAGTCAAAACAATGGCAAAATGGTCAGAATTGAGCCACCGCCTTAAAAAGCAAAATACGTCCAGATTAACCACGTGGGTTGAGGAAAAATTTAGACAACCCATGAATGAAATAGATTGGAATGAAATAAAGAGTATAAATTACCTTCTCTCTTTCTTGTGTTTACGATGCTAACAAAGCGTACTGTGATTGGAAGAATTTGACTGATCACATGCAAAACTAGAATCTAGATTTCACAACGCTGCCTGCTTTGAGACTTCGGGTTCAGCTCTGAAAGCGCAACCGCAAGTAAGCTGGAAACATTTACAAACAAAGACTCCCAAATTTCAGTTGCGAACCTCAAAGAATTTCATTCATATCGGCAAAATGAATTAAAATCAAGCAAAAGATCTTCTGGTGGAATATTATGTTATCTTAAACAAAAATTCAATACTGCAGTTGACTTAGTCAAGAGTAGACATGATGATCTCTTATGGATAAAATTTAAGAAAGAACATTTCACAATAGATCGAGATATCTATCTATGTATAGTTTATATAATACCAGAAAATTCAACATCCCTACGACACAGAACCGACAGCTTTGAAATTTTGAAATTAGAAATTGATGAATTTTCTAAAATAGGTGACATAATAATTGGTGGCGATTTTAACAGTAGGATTGGCCTCCTCCCTGATTTTGTTGAAGAAGATGATAATTTGTATTGGAATGGAGACCCAGAACAGATAATTGACAACCGATTTGCTAACAGATATTCACAAGACAAAACAATAAATAGCCCAGGAAAAAAATTTAATTGATTTATGTCTCACGAGACAATTGAAGATAATAAATGGACGAACTTTAGGGGACTTAACTGGAAACTTCACATGCTATAAAAGAAATGGAAATAGTGTTGTTGATTATGTAATCCGCAGTGAAAATCTTCTGAACAAAGTTACTGCATTTAAAGTAAAACACATCACTGACTTTTCTGATCACTGCCAATTATCTCTTACATTAAACATTAAGCTAAGGAATAATAAAAATAATAATAAATTTAACCAAAAAAGTAAAAATTCCCAAACAATTAGACCAAAGTATATCTGGAATGAAGATTCCAAACAAAACCTTCTAAAATTCTTTCATAGTAATTTACTTAACAATGTAGTAACCACTGTAAAACAAAACTGCATATCCTGAGGATAAACTTGCTATAATCAATGAATTGTTGATATCAGCCTGTAACCAATGCATGCGTAAACAAAAGAGAAAATCCAAGGCCAATAGCAATAAATATAAAACGAAAATGTTTGATGAAAACTGTTACAGAAAAAGAAAGGAACTAAACAGACTTGGCAAATTAATGTGTAAATTCCCAAATAATGTAGATATCCGAAACTCTTACCACAATACTAAAAAGAACTATAGATATATGCTAAGAACAAATCTTAGATTACAAAAAGAAAAGAAACTCCACAAGCTGCACGATCTAGGCACAAAAAGTACAAGAGAAAAATGGAAAATTATCAAATCAATTACCAATGATGTACCAGATATTGACCACTCACAAGAAATTCCAAATAATGACTGGATAAACTTTTTTAGATCCTTAGCCTTTGATGAAACACTGAATAATGAGCCTGACATTAAAGACGACAAACTCACACCTTTTACGAAGCTCACATCAAGTGATAAGGTTGAAATAGATAACTTGCTAAATAAAGATATTTCAACACAAGAAATTTTATTGATTGGAAATAAACTTAAGAGCAATAAAGCAGTAGGTTTTGATAATATCTCCAATGAATGTATTAAGGTACTCATTAATTTAAGAGAAGGCACAGAAATGATTAAGGTTACTGTATCCCTTCAGGACGATAAAAAGTTTTTTCCGATCAAGTTTTGGATTTTTAGCTCATTGGATAGCACACACATCTGCCTACAATTTCTGATAATTTCAAGGAATTTTACTTTATTTTTCAGCAAATTATAAGCAATTTAAAGCAAGGTATTTTCTGCTAGGAAAATGCTGTTTACATGACGAGGATTATTTGAGAACTAAAGGTTAAAGGTTTCAAGTGCCTTTGATTTCCTGTTGAATGGATTTTGCGGTTATAATACCAGTTATGTCATTGTAAACTCTGTACTAAATACATACAGGATTACTCTGTTTACTCTTGTGGCCAGATTGAAGTTAATCATTTTCAACAGTGGAACTGTACGCCAAGAAACTATTTCAGCGCTTTTCTCAAAATCAATTTTTCAGTAACCAATGGGTATTCATACAGCTCCCTGTACCCAACGGCTTGATATAATTGGCTGAAATTTGGCAGACAGAGAGAAAAGGCATAGGGGAACCAAAGTGTGTCTCACTTTTGAGAAAAATTGCATGGTCCAAGTTTAACATTTGAAGGAATCTCAAAACGAGGCCAGGGAGCGAGGGGCAAAATTGTTTTATTAATTATTCTGAAGCTAAGACATGCAAAAGAAATTTGAGACACACTTTGCTAGATTAATGTGTTGAAAACGCAAAAATCCCATTGAGATTTAAATGAAATATATCTGGGGGGACAGGGAGGTTCTAGAAGGGGGGAAGGTCCGATGTTCACGTTTTCGGATGTATAACGCCCAATTTTCGGATATTTGTATTCTTTTTGGCTCGTAAATGCTCCCTATTTAATGACGAATCGAATGATGTATAGTTTATACGAGTTATGTCGCGGGCGTGATAATCAAGAGAGAAAACACCGTGAGTGGTCACTGAAGGGATACAGTAACCTTAAATCATTATTCAACAGTACTTTTGGTCATTATAAAAAGCGGATGTAAAACAGAACCAAAAAATTACAGAGGAATAACTCTTACTAGTTGCATGGGAAAATTCTTTAATCAAATCCTTGGTGCAAGATTAACGGAAGTTTTTGAAAGGTATAACATATTCCCAGATAACCTTATGGGATTTAGACCAAGTATGAGAACATCTAATAACATTTTCATTCTAAAGTCCCTAATTGAGAAGACACCAAATAGAAAAGAAAAACTTTACTGTTGCTTTGTAGACATATCAAAAGCATTTCACAGAACATGGCGAAAAGGTCTAACACATAAACTTAAACATTATGGAGTGAATGGTAAAATGTTAAGTACAATTGAAAACTTATATAAAAACACTAATGCAAGAATACTAT
This sequence comes from Aurelia coerulea, assembly GCA_039566865.1. NCBI lineage: Eukaryota > Metazoa > Cnidaria > Scyphozoa > Semaeostomeae > Ulmaridae > Aurelia > Aurelia coerulea. Next base: position 9,125,714 of record CM076952.1, on the reverse strand, counting down.
TAGGAGATAACATCTCAAATGAGTTTGAAATAAATATGGGTGTGAAACAGGGTGATCCTCTTAGTTCGTTCCTGTTCAACGTTGACATGTGTGACCTTTGTACACAATTAAATCAAGATAGAGAAAATGACCCCCCATACATAAAAGATAAAAAGTTTCCTGCTTATTTTGGGCTGACGACATAGTCCTGATGTCTAGATCTAAAACAGGATTAGAGAAAAACATTAAAATTCTACAGAGATACTGCACAGAATGGCACATGAAAATAAATACAGATAAAACAAAAATAATTATATTTAAAAAAACTGGAAAGGTTTACAGGAGAGATAAATTTTTTATCAAAGATAAAGAAATAGAAATTAAGAAAAATCATAAATACTTAGGATTCCTACTACCGGGTGACCCAGAAAAAAGTGACCCAACGCAATCTGTCATAGAAAAAAAAGTAAGTGGCAGATTGAAATATTTCAAACGTTGTTCTGTCCCTAAAAGACCAGCCTACATTGTGAATATTTGTCGCAATTTTTTTGGGCCCGGGAAAGTTCCCGAATTAAGGATCTTGAGGAAAAGGGCAGGCTTGAAATTCTCAAGAAGTCATCAAAAACAGGCGATCGATTTTAAGGCATTTCAGTTCTTCAAAACAACGAGGAGCGTGTTTCAGTCTGCCTGAGAATATTTTTAAGTACCTAGGGACTATAAACTTGCTCTGAAGACTTCCGACTGGGTTACCTATTCCCAGTTTGAAATGAGAACGCTCCTCGTTGTTTTGAAGATTTGAAATGGCTGTAAATCGATCCCCTGTTTTTGACGAATTTTTGGGGATTTCAGGCATGCTCTTTTCCTCGAAATCCTTAATTTTGGAAATTTACCGTGCCGAAAAAAATTTCGAAAAATACTCATAGCATAAGCTAGTCTTTTAGCGACAGAACAACATTTGAATCATTTCAATCGGCCACTTACTTAATTTTCTGTAACAGATTGCGTTGGGTCACTTTTTTCTGGGTCACCCTGTAGATTGCAATGGAAATTTCAATGAAACAATAAACGATCTTTCAAATAAAGAAAAAGAGCCCTTTACAGTATATATAAATTATCAACAGTTAATTATGTTTCAGTAACTACTATGCTGCAAGTCTTTCAAACAACAATAAAACCGATACTTCTATATGGGTCAGAAATCTGGGGATACCAATCCAAGATTGATAACAAAATAGAGAGAGTCCAAACAATGTTTGGGAAACATATTTTAGGAGTACATCGCAAATCTACCAATGCAGCAATCCTAGGAGAATTAGGGCTGAGAAAACTCAATACAGATATGCAGATCAATGCATTGAAATTTTATGATTACTTGGAACAAAATGAAAATAATCTTATCAAAGATGCACTTCTCGAAAACAAAAATAACAACACTCCCTGGTATAAAAACGTTAAAACTTTACTTGATAAGCTCCATTTTGATCAAAATATACTGTTTAACAAAGAGTCTTGTAAAGATAGTATAACGTATAAAAAACTTACACAAAAAAATAACAAATTAATAAAGAAATATTGTCAAAAACCATTAACAAGCATCCATGATGAAGAATGGAAAAACAAAATCTCACAAATGAGTAAAATGAAGTTCTACATGAATTTCAAACAAAGACCAAAATTAAGCAAATATTTATCAGTAGTCCAATCCAGACCTCACAGACAAGCCCTTACAAGATTATTGATCAATGCACATAAATTAAAAATAGAAACCTCTAGATACTCACAATACAAGAACCGTGACACCAATAATTATATATGTGATTTTTGTGAACAATCTTTAAACTTGACAGATGACAAAATGCATTTTATATTTGACTGTACTCATAATCAACAAGAGAGAACTTTATCATTCAACTTACTGGGGATAGATAATACAACTAGATTAGCCATTCAAGAAAAAATAGAAATACTTTGCAATATCTTAGAAAATAATAAACGCGAAAATGAACTCAAACACTTCGCAAAATTCATTTACGAATCAGAGAGAAAAAGATTTGAAAATTCCAGAAAATAGTATCCTTTAGAGTATTATTAATATTTTATGTTACATTCACTAAATTGTTCGTTTTATCCAATGTAATCAAGAATACATAGCTATTATATCTTTGGTGTATTATGTGTATGTATTTTAGATTACTAGAACCAATATTGGTTGATGAATATATGAAAAAAAAAGTAAGTCATCAGTCTGCTTACATTATACCTGGCTACCTTTTGAGTTCAATGGTCAAGTGATCACATGAAATGTCACGTGCAAATAGCAACATTGTTGTACTTACAAGAAGGGACACATTACCTTTAACTATCAAGAGTGACTCATTGGACACTAAAGTAACTTATAGTCTTTAAATGTTTATCTATTTATTCATTTATTTGGATTGTTTTCCTATCGCATGGTGAAAACCGATCTTTGTATGGATTCGTGTTTGTTATCATATATCATATTTCTAAAGTGAAAAGATAAACGTAGATATTTTTGTTGCTGGAGTTCTGTATAGCAGGCTCAAAACGGGACTGTAGCTACTTCTTTTGCGATCTCCGGAAAAGCATGACAGTCGATTTTTGAGACGTACAAGTTGCCCCAAAAAAATTGTGCCCCGTTTGTCTGAAGATTGCGACAAAACGGCATAAGATTCTCGCCAAACTTTTACATGATGGTGCTGTTCAGATTTTCAATTAAAGTTAGCCACCATCCCCGTAAAAATCCGTTGAAAAATTATGGAGCTATGACGTTCAGAAGAACAAATTTGCCTTATGACTGAAACCAGCGGTCGGCCATTTTGTCTTACTATTTTGCAGTGATAAGTATCTTCTCGTGAGGTAAGAAATGATTTCTGTGAGGTCAGAAATAGTGAAACTCTCCTAGGATTATCGGAATTTTCACGAGAACTATGACCTTGGAGGCTGCTGTTTCATTTTCAATCAATGAATCTATTATCGCTGCAAAATAGTAAGACAAAATGGCCGACCGCTGGTTTCAGTAATCGGGAAATTTGGTCTTCTGAAGGTCATAGCTCCATCATTTTTCAACTGATTTTCATGGGGATGGTGGCAAACTTTAATTGAACATCTGAAGAGCACCACCATTCAAAAGTTTGGCGAGAATCTTTTGTCGCAATCTTCAGACAAACAGGGCACAATTTTTTGGGACACCCTAGTTTATCGAAAGATGTTGAAAATGCGGATAAGCACTTGGCTTCGTTGGCTCCTTTAATGCAAGTCGGAAACGTCGCGAAAACTATTTTTCAAATATCGAAAAACCATGGGCTTGTTGTAAAAACCGGACCCTAGGACCCCTGAGACACCAAGGACAATTAAGTACTAAATATGGAAAGGACGGTTAACACCAGACGGTTATCACCACAGACAAACAATAGGCCAACGGTCCTTTTCATCTATAGTACTTAATGGTCCTATGGGTCTCAGGGCCTTAGGGTCCGGTTTTTGCAGCATGCCAAAACAAAGAGGTTCCATCATTTAATTAGAATGACCTCCGGAAATTGGAAGTCGGAATGAGGTGTAGTCACCGTTTGGCACAGGATTTGAGACATTAAAATACCCAATATATGGTGTTAAGTTGACCAGATATGATGTTATTCCTCTTCGTATAGGGTAAAATTACTCAGTGATGTAAAAATAGAATTTTAGTAGACCATTGATACTCCTGGACACATCTAAGATGGATTCGAAACTCCCTTAGGTGTAACCTTCGTGTACACGTATTTTATTCCTTGATTTGATTTGGTCGATCCATAAAAGCTCGTGCGTTTGCATTGGCCTTCCACCTCGATACGTACGGATTTTACAATATCAGTATTGTTTTGCAGCGCAAACTATTACGGTATTCCAAATGAAACTTTGAGAAATACTTTGTTAGACTGTACCGTTCCCTGACAAATAATCAATAGAACTCCTTGCAACGCTTATGATGAATTGTTAGACTCATGGCAAAGTCCCAGCTATTGCAACAACAACGACAATAACCACACTTTTTGCACACTGTTTTAATTTTTTGTTTAATTTATTTTTTGTTGTCAATCTGCAACTTATGGACGTTCACATTAAAAGTTGAGACATCCAAGCGTAGATTTATATGTGCCCTCAGAAACGAGGCGAAGGCGTTGTCTTGCCGACCTTCAATTGTTGCAAATTCCCATTGCTGTTGAAGTTCATGCGGTGAAGTTCATGGAAGCTAGTTACATCTCTTTGCAGTGAAGTTCATGGAAGCTAGTCAGCCTCTTATTACCGTAGCTGATTTGGAAAATATGCCGCAATTTTTGAAAAACGCGGCAAAAATTGCGGTGAAATGTGCGGTCGCACGTTATAAAATGCGGCCCCACATTGTAACATGCGGCCGCACATTACAATATGTGGCCGCATAAATAATCTTTATATTTTGTTGTTTTAGTCCGCAGTTTATACATATGGTCGGTATTTCATCAAGTTGGGGCATATAAGATACGGCAAAAATTGCAGTGAAACGTGCGGCAACACATCATAAAATGCGGCCGCATCATATAATGTGCGGCCACATTTTAAAATGTGTGGCCGCATACTTTACCGCCAATTTTGTCGAGTTTTGTCGACCCAATTTTCAGTATCCAGCCCGGAATCTTAAACTGCTTGCAGAAACGCTACACGCAGCTCTTTGATCAAATTTTGAAATGCAATAATAAACTTCACAATCCTAATCAAATGCATAGGTAAAAGCCGACGGGTGTAGCCGATGGGACCCTCAATGATCGGTATGATACAAAATTTCTACGAGAAGAAAATTACTTCTGCAGGATTTAAGAGATTTCTTGAAGACAACGCTATGATTTCTGTCAGAAGTCTTCAAGATTTCCAGGCAGAAATATGCATATGTCCCTCATCTATGGAAACAATGAACAAACGTACTAATTTAGCAAAGCAATGACATCTTATTAAACATCTAGCAGGGGTTTCCTTTCACAAATACTCTCTGTTTGCTCTCAGGCTTTTTATATTTCTTAAAATGCACAGCTCCATAGAGAGCATTTTATAAATTACTGACTGCACAGCACAAGGAATTACCTTCTCTGAGGTACTTTGCAGACCATGCAGGAAAAGTTCTACATTGAAAAGTGCGGCCGCATTTTTACAAAAACGCGGCAAAAATCATGGTAAAACATGCGGCCGCATGTTACAATGTGGGGCCGCGTTTTATAACATGCGGCCGCACATTTCACCGCAATTGTTGCCGCGTTTTTCGAAAATGGCGGCATATTTTCCAAATCGGCCACGGTATCTTATAATTAGGAACTCCTTGTTCAGAGTGAATGGTTTGTTGATTCTTGGATTGAGGAGACATTCCTCTGAATACCTGCGGCATTTTTTCATGGCTAATATCCACGGGGGGGGGGGGGGTTCTTGACGAAAATGGTACCCTTGGCTAGACCAATTTTAACATTTCCTCGACCAATATTGTCAAATTTGTGCCAAATATGATATCATGACCGTTCGCTAGACCAATAATGTCAAAAATGATACCCTTGGCTAGACCGTTGCTGGCCAAAATTGCAAAAAGTATACCCTTGGCTAGACTAGAAGTCCGAAAAAGTATACCCTTGCTCGCGGCACATCCCCAGGTACCTTTACTATAGAAGAACCCCTCCCCCCCCCGTGCTAATATCACTGAAAACGTGAATTTTGAGACGCTTCGTCATCAAAAGTTCGAGCCTGCAACTAAGGCCCATCCGCCACTGCCTGGAGCACTGAGCTTTTGGTAAACTGTTGCTATGTTTTCATATCCAGGCATGAAATCAAATGGAACAATCTGGTCCTAAGTTTCGATGTGTATGTCCATGAGCCGTAGTTTGAGCGTCAATCATCTTTCAATAGTATAAATAGCTATATCTAATCAGTCAAATGAATTGTTGAACTTTGCAATTCATCATCTGACTACTCGATAACTCAAACAAAATTCTCCACCTTAGAGCATTCGAGATATTCAGGTTCAGCTGTGCTTTATCTGTTCTCATAATCTCAAACTTGAACGGCATTTACACCAGGTGAAAAGATGATTCTCCACCTTTTTCGAGTGGAATTCTCCAACCCTTCTATCTCTTCGCACCTCCTCCTCAAACCCCCTGGCACCCATAAATATTTTGTGTACAGAAGAAGCAAACTGTAGAGCTAAGAATACAGCAAAGCTGTTCTAAACCGTGAAAAGCAAGAACAACCGATAAATTTATAAGTAACGCATGTAAACAACCTCAAAGCTATCGTCATATTTGCACATATTTGCGGAATATTCAAGAGTGCAACCAAACCAGCACGTGATAGTTGTGTCAAACTATTTTAGTAGAAAGACGAGAAATATCTTCCTATTGTTCTCCTTGCCGTCCTTCAAGATCCTCCTTGATCAATTGCAGTACACATAATCTGAACAATTTCCATTTCAGTGTGATGTGTGGATCATCCTGTCATTCATTTCTTTTTGTCCCTCCTGCCTTCTGTCGCATGTCTTCCTACATGGAATCTTCTTATTCACCAATGGGCACTGTTGTGTCAAATTTCGTGTCGAGACACTCATTAGTAGAATTTCTAGAAATTTGAAACATGGAAGAGATAGAATAAATGAAAAAATGGTAATGCGAAGGAAAGAAGGAAAATTAGACCGAGAAAAGAAAACCTGGGTTTGCCCATAATTTTGAATGTTTTGATATGTGAGTCAAGCAATGACTTTACGGGCGGAATGAATGAATGGGCTAATGAATCAATCGAAGATGGATGATTGAATTGATGGATCGGTTGATAGATTGATACCGTATTTTATCGATGAATGAATTGATGAATGAATTGATGGATGATTGAACTGATGATTGATTCATCGATGGATTAGTTGATTGGTTGATCGATTAGTAGGTAAACGAATGAATAATTGATTTATTGATGGATTGATTAATTGATTGATTGATTGATTTGAAGGACTGATGAACGATCGATGTGATGATTTTAATGTATATGATGTTACCTATGATTGATTGATTGATTGATTGATTGATTGATTGATAGGTGAATGATCTGATCAATTTTGGATTGATTGATTGATTGATTGATTGATTGATTGATTGATTGATTGATTGATTGAGTCAGTGAGTCAGTGAGTCAGTGATGGTTTGATAGGCTTATGGATGTTTGATTTGATAATTGATGAATTGGTTGATTGATTGATTGATTGATTGATTAATTAATTAATTGATAAATATAACGCGCTTTAAGAATAGAAACGAATGAAGGAAATGATGATTGATTGAATGAATGGATGAACAAATGGATAAAAAGAGAAAGGGATTGCTTGTTTGATTGGTTGCTTGTTTGATTCATTCATTCGTTCATTCGTTCATTCATGCATTCATTCATTGATGGACTAATTGATTGAAATGATAAGAGGGATAATGAATTGATCAATTGGTGTGAGTGAGTGAGTACATGAAAGAGTGAGCGAATGAATAAGTGAATGAATAAATGAATGAATGAATGGATGAAGATTCCTTTGAAGAGGTGAGTGGTTTAAAGGTAATAGACAGTAGTAAGTACGTCCGTCAATAAACAGAACAAAGAGGTGTCTGAGCATGCTTTCTCTACCTAGCCCGGTGCACCTGCCGATTTCGACAATTTTTTGGGAGTACTCTTTGGTGACCTCCTTCTCGCTATAAGCGTTGAATCTTCGCAAAGCTTTAAATTAATCGTGTAAAATGGTATTGCCCTTTTCTTTCAAACTGAATTGCTTCAAGGAAATAGTAGGTAATTCGCCATAGTCCCAGAGAGAGCATTTTTGACATCGTTACAGTAGTGTCCCGCATATAAGAAACAACTTTTTCAATTTCAGGTCTGATGCAGTTCTTATAAAATGAGATAAACTTGCCAATCAGGGTAAAGTTTCTTGTTACAAAAATCAAAAACTATTGACCAAGACATGATCTCTATTGATGATTATTATTTTGAATTGTATTTGTAAATTTTCATTTCCAGAAAATGTTATAGTTATTTCAGGAAGGTGCTTTTTGCTCAAAAAATTCTTTTTTTTCATTTGAATAGGAACAGCTCAATACAACCGGAAAGCTGAAAAATTCCAAGGTTTCAATCCATAGTTTTTAAATAAGAAACAAGCTCTTTTTCAGACCTGAACAAGTTTCTTATAAAATGGGGTATTATTTTGAAAATCAGGGTCTGTGTTTCTTAAATTTGTGTTTCTTATATGCGGGACACTACTGTATTATTTTCAGAACGGCCTTTTATGTTTTATAAAAGGACTTTTGAGAGGAGGATCTAAAGGATTGTCACATCCAATGCTCCATGAAGTCTAAACTGATTGAGAAAAATCAGTATATATGACATCATAATTTCAAAACTAGCAGGACTATCATAAACACAGTAATGCTAAAAACGAGGATGATTTCAAAAATGCTCTCATTTGGGTTAACCCTATCTGACCTGGGGGGCGGATTCCCCCCCCCCCCCCCCCTAGTACGTTTCTGTTTACACCGTTTTCCATGCATGCAGCAGGCCTCTGGGATTTTGTAAAGTGTAACTTTCTATCATAAAGCGATAAAATGGCAACAATTTGGACATTCTATTTTTAGCCTTGTCTCCATGGTTACCAATTTTTATACTGCACTCTGTGAAAAACATACTTCGTATCTCTCTTAATCATGTTTAATCATCTTAATCATCTAAATCATGATTGCCTTAATTTCGTTATTTTGTACTTTTAATCTCAAATTACACATTTTTAGTGTCAATTTCAAGAAAATAAGCGCATTTAGGAAAAATAACAAGAAAATAGAAAAATTGCCTCCCAGAAGAAGCGATGACTGACTCCCCAGTAAGTTAACATGTAGTTCTATCAATTAAAACAAACTGCTAAAATCGGATAACCCTGAGCAGAGATATTAGCAAATGAGTTTGTTATTGTAATGTGCATTCTGTAGAAATCTACCAACAATTACATGAAAAGTAAACAATGTCAATTTCATCCAACTTTGCAAGCGAATAGCTCCGGACTCAGAAGTCGCAAAAGTCTATGTTTTGCTTTGTTTTAATCCTGAAGATATTCTTTTAAGACTATGCATCATTATGATGGTTTTTATTGATTTAGATTTTGTGATATTGTCTATTTTCTTCTTTTTGCTTGATCACAGTGCTATGTTCAAGTTAACTATCAAGAAATATTTTGCGAATTATTGCGGATTGAGCCAAGTTAGGCCCTTATTGCTACACCTGATCAGATATGTTACCTTTTTTGGGGACACCCGGTATATACAGAGTGTCCCATTAAAATTGTCCGACTCTTAAATTTGAATATTCCGGAGACTGTTTGATGTGTATGAACCATTTGGACATTTCTGAGAGCTGAAATACATAATTTTCTGCTGAGTCTATTGCTGTTTCAATTTGTCAATTTTTAGGAAACAAGGGGGTTCCTTAAAATTGACGCTACGTGTTAAGCGTTTTCGCTCTTACTCTACTATCCTTCAGTGTTATTACAATTTCTAAATAGACTTGTCTAAATAGTCCAGAAAAAAATTAAAAGTACTGCTAGAAGCATGAGAACGTAATTCACTAACTTACAAATTTTCCAAATCTTAGGTCGCGAGACGGGAGGGCACCTAAAACTTAGGCAGTGAAGAGCACATTCTTTCTAGCCCGTTGGTAGTGTACATGTCAACTTTGTCAAGTGTGGTCTGTTATGCAAATTTTCTGCTTTGAAATTGAATGCATCTCGGACCGTTAGGCATTATCTTGGCCTGCGTGGAGACTCTACTGATTTCCTGAAGAGAAGTGAGGTTCCTCTCATTTCTCTTCAGGGGATCAGTAGAGTCTCCACGCAGGCTAGCATTATCTTTGATGGCATTAGCAAAGTTGCTCAATCATTCTTTCGAAACCCGGCAGTGGTCTTCTTTCCTCCAACGCTGCACGTTTCAAGATCAATTTTGATATAATACACCCCTGCGTTATCTGGTGTAACATACCTCCTTACCTGTGGTAGCAGTTTGATTTCTGGTAGTTTGAGTGACTCAGGTTCAAAGAAAGAAACCTTGAGCCTTCTTTTCCACTAATAAGAGGGCCAGTATGGTTTCCAACAGTAAGTGTCACTGTAAAGTTAGAAAACAGTAGAGCAAAGGTCAAGAAAACATGCAAAAATCGGCCATAACTTTGAGAACCCCCTGATTTATTAGTATTTGTCAAATTTGAACTGCAATAGGCTCAAAAGAAAATTACAGTTCTCAGCTCTCACATAATACCAGAATCGTTCATATATATCAAATATTTCTGATTTATTCAAATTTAAAAGTCGGACACTTTTTTGCGACACCCTGTATATAGCTTTGTGTGTAATTCAAGCAGTTGAAGTAAATGAACGATGATTTTAATGCCGAGCTTCTAAATAACATAAAACACTGGCTGCTGATCTGCTGATATATAGATTTATTCTGCTTGTTTTAGCATAGGTAGCAAAAACTGTTTGCTATATTTTCGAATCACGTGGTTTTGATGGGTAGATACTCTTGTCTTCTCTTGATAGCCCCGTTACGCATGCATCTGCAGTGACTTGGCCACCTTGGTCTCAGGACCTCTTTTGCAGCTTGCTTTGCTTACATTCTCCGCTTGACTGATTTGCTGAAGAAATCCCTTTTCGCGATGCTTCTTGCCGTGGAAACACCTTGCTTTAGAAGTCGCTAATCACTTTGTACTAGCGTGTCTAAAGCAGCGGAGCTCGTGTAGTGAATTATTTTTGTTGTCTCCATATTCATATAGACTTGCCTCAATTCCTTTTCTTCTCGTTTATCCTTCGCAGCCACCTCTTGATTGCTTGCGCCCTCTTGATTTCTTGCGCCCTCACAGGGGTAATCATATTCTTTTGTGCTGATAGACCACGGAATTGACTTGGAGCAAGTCTACTATTCTTTTGTTTCACAAGCAGTGTTTATGATGCGTCTCCTCTACCCATATTCAGAGAACTTGGTTGGCCCACGCTCAATGAACTTATCGAATCAGAAGCCTTGAAAATGGTGTACAAGTCGGTAAACGACCAAGCTCCCACTTATCTTATAGAAATGTTCGTGTGGCTGTCCGATTCATGTAAGAGAAAATTACGTAATATCAAAACAGATTTGGCTGTTCCTTGTCGCAAATCGGTTTTCAGCCGAAAGTGCTTCTCATATAAGGGTGCTCAATTGTGGAACGATCTTTCCGTTGAAGTCAAATCATCCAAAAGTTATGATATATTGAAAAAATGCATTAGCATGCCAACGGCGAATGCTGATTCTCTCTTTCGTGCTATAAAGTGGCGTCGCCCCAAATGAGCACCCTGAGAATTTGCCTCGTTTTGGCCGCTTTGAGAAAATTCAAAATAGAAAGGGCTTGGATCAGTCTAACTGTCATAACCAAAAACCCCGCGATCCGCCTTTCCAGATTATATTTAGAAAGAGATCTACAAGGTCCTACTTTCATTTTGTATTCCACTGGGTTGTGACACGTTATGCGAAAACATATCTCCCTCTAACTACGATTCAGTCAATGTACAGAAGTCTTATCGAGCCATATTTCCGATCCTGTTGTTCCGTATGGGGAGTCTGTAGTACCACTGCCTTAAACAAACTACAGAAACTACAAAACCGTGCCGTGAGGATAGCTACAAACAGCCCTTACGATGCGTCCTCACAGCCACTTCTGAAGGAACTAGAATGGCAAACGGTCAGAGAACTTATTGACATGGAAACCGCAAGGATGGTGTACAGGTCAATTAATGAGGAAGCTCCCAATTACCTTGCAACTTTGTTCGAGAGGTTGTCGGATAATGGTATTAGAGTGCTTCGAAATACAAATACAGACCTGAAGCTGCCTTTCCTAAAAACGTCCAGTGGTCAACGGTGCTTTGCTTATAGAGGAGCACGATTATGGAATAACCTTAACGCTGATGTCAAGACAGCGTCGACCTTAAATCGATTCAAAGCTGCATATAAAACCAGCCAGTAATCTTTTCGGTTGAACTCCTTATTTACATACCAGTTTTATTTTCATCTTTATCGTTACTTGTAAATTTTGATTAGATATCTTTATTTTGTTATTATTTTACAGGGCAATTTGGAAATCAGTATTTAACTGTATATTTAACCCTGTTTAAAGAATTTAAAATGAAAAAAAAAAAAAAATGAAATGACTGGGAAGCAGTTCGATTGTCAGTCATCGCCCTTTTGAGCACCCTGTTGTAATAAGTTTATCTGCGAAGCAATTATATCACTCCATGAAAGTCTTGTACGCCTTTCATAAGAAATCCTTTTATTTTCACGAAATATCCCTAAAAAATCCCCAAAACCCTATTGTTTTAGAAAATCTCGTTAGCTTTTTTGAAACAGAGATGCACCCTCCCTTGGTTAATTACAAAAAGTTGAATGAAGGAGGGAATGGTAATCGGCTGCATTACAGATATTTTTGATGTTATTGAGGGGAACTGCTTTAAATTCAACGAGAATGGGTTGTACACTGTCAGAAAAGAGTTAAAGAAACAATTTCGTTATTTTCTATGGATATTTGTTGGATAAATATGGTAGAAGCGGGGGTGCTCAAAAAGGGCGAATTTTGGAGAATTAGGCCGTTTAAACTGCTACATATTTAAGTTAAGTCATCAGCTAGGAAAAAAGAAAGCTCGGATGATGCTGGTCTTGAAGAGTAATCTCTCAAACAGGTGAAGGAACCTGTCACTGTAAATATACTTTTTTGAAACAACTTGCTTGGGAAAATAAATAGCATTTTCTTCAAGGTGTGCTCAATTGGGGCGACGCCGCCCTAGTTAGCATTACTTTGATTTGTTTTACAGGTAATTGTGTAAGTAAAACCATGCAATTTAGTATGCGTTTCTATTAGATTTATTTATGGTACGTATTTGCAGGGCCCACTTTAAATCATTCCTTTCAATAACGTGGCCACCGTACCCTGCTCGTTGAAGACTCCTTCGGAAAATGCATTGAGATACTCGTAGCCATGCCCAATTATGTTTGCACTCATTAATTTATTCTTTCCTTCATTCATTTATTCTTTCGTTCATTTATTTATCAACGAAAGAGACTAGATTTTGAAGCAAAAGTGTTTGTGTCTTTGATCGCAATTGCAAAACAGAGATTTGCATATACAGTCGCGTTTCGATTCGACAGAAAAGGTACTTAAATTCTGTGACCATTTGATTGACCCGAAAAAGTGACAAAAGTAAACAGGTGTGGTATGGAGCCTTTTTTGCCTAATGGAATAAACCAACATATGAAATGCAAGGGCTGTAAGCGAAATGCTTAACTATTTGGCTCTCAAAACCTGCTTTCATTGTCCAATATTTTAGCTGACGAGATGTTATGAAATTATTTAAAAATCAACGGTGAACATTGAACGTTGCTGACATCATGTCCTTGTTGACTCATGGAGTAAAACTACCTGACTGGTGAATGCCTGTTTCAATTCTTCCATACCTTAAGTTTCTTTCCCTTTTCACCTGTATGCAGCGTCGTATTCTCATATCACCTTTGTGTAATTTTGTGAAATTGGCTTTGATGGGATTTTCCTGTAAGACAAGCCTTTAGCTTTTTTTACGTGGGTTCATGTGCTGCAAGAGTAACTAGTTGCACTGTGTTTATTTTTACGGCCGATGTTTTCCGGCTGCTGTTTTCATTAAATGACTGATGTCAATGTGATTCAGGTTTGAGTCTTTCGCTCGTAACGGATTTGGCTAACGCAGGACATTGTCTTGAGGTTTGGAGGAGCATGAAACGCCCATGACGCCATTTATTTGCCAAATCAGCCCTTATAAAGGCAGGCTTCTTTGAAACTACCTCAATGAGAAGAACGTAGCCAGGAGACTACACCGCATAAGTTTTTATTGCCGATCTAACAAGTTTGCTTTCTCTCCAGGCATCTCGGTGTATAGATCTGAAGGAATTGTTGATTAGACTGGACTTCCAAGTGAAGATTTCACAAGCTAAAGGTAAATATTATGTTCTATTGCTTCTTATACTTTTCATGTCTTGGTGATGAGAATTTGCTTTTGTCGGTTTCAGTGGATGATTTCCTTTGTATAATGAGTGTCCAAGAATATATCAACCGGTGCTTACTTTCTGAAAACTCTTGTTGCAATGTTCGTACTTCAAAATTCTTTGTCTCCTAGAGAGTTCACCTCAGTCTTGAAAGCATAATTATATTCCATCTCCCCCAAAACAGTTCAACATGCACCGTTCAACATGGTTCAGTTTTATTCGGATTTTGATTTAAAACTGCCTGGTGCCAGGCATTGTATCAGATATTATGATTATGAGCACCAAGAGTTTTTTTTTTCCTCTGCACGGTTTGAGTGCCCCTTGAGGATATTTGTGTTACTAATTTTTCAGTATTATTCATTGTTGCATTTGCAGTTCATTTTTAGTTTAATGTTGTTAAAGTTTAGTGTGGCGTCGTCTGTTATGCCCGGTCGCCTATTACGGCCGATTAGCAAGTATACTAACTAGATGGCTTTCTGATTATACTTTTTGAGAACAAATTCAAATTTGCGACGACATGGACATAATGGGCGACACCACTGTAGTCATTTTTGTAGTATTGTAATATTTGTCGCTATGTTAAGTGTAGGTTTTAGGGTTGTTATGTATTTCCATGCTCCCTTCGCCGTTGTTTTGTAATGTTGTAATTGTTTGTTATTGTAAATTTTATGAGAATATAAAAAAAAAAAGCACCAAGAGATATATGTAATTCTATGTTTCGCAAACTGTTTATCAACATGTGAGAAAGCATTCAATTTTTCTGCCAAATAACTTCAATTCTTCTTGCTTCCTGATAATGAAAAATAAGAAGAAACCTTTGACCGAAAAGAATTTTTGAACAAGAAATCTCGAACTAAATTGACAGAAATTTCAGACTTCATTGCTCGTAAATCTTGACCAATTTTTTACTTGATGTTAACGAGGCCTTGAAATGAGACGCAGCGTTTTGCAGCATATCAACAAATAAAAATTTGATCAGCGAGTTTTACGTAGAACTAAAGTCAAAGTCATCACCTTGAAAAAAAGACTGATATTCAGCTCCAGATCAGTGACCCATTCAAAAACAGATGACGAAATGTTCGCATGAAGAAGCAATCGTTAGAAGTGTCACATCACTGATAGATGGATAAGGATCACATTGGTTTTTCCACCATCCATTTGAATGTCCAATGTTCTCATTGTCTTATATTTCAGACACGTAAATTTTCGAAATGAAATAGTTTGGTCATTAAAAGGTCTGAGCAAGAACCTATTTCTCCAAAATTAAACTTGTCCAGCATTTCTCGCCTTTCATATTATAAATTCTAAAAGAAGTCAAAACGCGCCATTTTTCATCTTTTTTCGTCAGTAGGACAAATTTTACTTTTTTTTCTTGCAAGAATCTATCTACAAGCGCTAAGCTACAGGCGCCGTAAGCACATGCCCCTTTTATGCGGGAAATAGTGTGTGAGTTTAAATGAGGGAAATAGGGTGCGAGAAATAAGTTGTTCATGACGAAATCTGAGCGACAAGTGATTACGTTTGGTCACGAAACAGTATTTGCTACGACAGTCCATCTAACCATGGTTGCACAAAGATCTAAGCGACTAGATGAATGGGCTTCTGTAATGGAAGTATTTTTACTTCATTGATAATAAAGGAATATGCATTACGACAAGCGACAATCCTATAATCGACTGTCCGTTATATCTGCTACCATGAGAGAGTGTAGACAGAAATTAATAGTCTTATCGTGGTCTTATCCTAAATGTAATAAGTACCAAAATAGAAACGGAGACCTTGAAAAGGGCTTAGGTGAAAGTCATCATGCTGAACCCAACCCTAAGTTGTCTCGTTCCAGATAGAGTAAGGAATCATGTTTAATCTTGTTTTAATGGAGCTTTGTCACTTGTAAGAGGGTCAAAGACGGAATGACAAAGCATTGCAAAAACTGCAGTCCTCTTGTCCCTGTATTTGGTTTGGCATTCTACCAGAAAGCTAGTTTTAAATCTTTGGCATATTGTCTTGAAAAAGATCTTTGGACAGTTATTGGGAATTTCTCCGTGTTAAAGAACGCCGGTCAACCAGCATCCTTTACGCGCGTCGCATTTTGCCTTTCGACTGCGGCAGCCATTTTCATATGACATCGTTCTTAGCAGTGCTTAGCAAAGCGCGACCGCAAAGGATGCTGGTTGACCGGCGTTCTTTAAGTCGAGTTACGTGAGGTAGCTACTGGTGTGCGAAACCATGTGACTATGGCGAAACTGAGATAGCACGAAACGTGGGCCTCCTTGTGAGAGATCGAACTACGCGTAAGTGAAAAAAAATTAACTTCCAGATGGCTGCAGTAGCTTATACCATGCGTCCCAATAAAATGTCCCCAGTTTAATTGACTCTTTTGCCGTATCACAGAAAAATGCCAACTTGAAATTTTATTTCCGCTTTTCAATACCTTAACCCTATTTTAACCCGGGGGCGTTTTTCGCCGCCCCCCCCCCCACCTGATTTTTTTAATAGCTCCTTAACGATACTAGCTATAACGCTTATGTTTCCTGACTTTTACTGAAATTTAATTGGCCATCAGAAAAAAATTGTCAATGCCTATTATTTGATCACGTAACATCCACATGCCCATATTGGGAGAGTGGTCACGAAGAAATTCTTTAAAATGGCTCTAATTTCTTTCTTTGTTACTGAATCTCATCAATATATATATACCGTTCGATTTGTATCTATGAGTACTTTCATTTGATATACAATTTATTTAAAGTCATAATTTAATTCAAAAATTCGACATCGTACAAAGAACTAAGATTTAAACGACGTTTCGAGCATAACTCTTCATCAGGTTTAAAGATAGAAAGAGAAGCGGGCATAGAATGATATATAGAGTCGAAGGATAATTTCGAAAGATAGATCAGTGATTAGGAGAATGCCAACAAAATTGGGCATAGAACGTGACGTGGAATACACCGTGGCAGTAAAGTGAATAAAATGAAGTGATAAGGTAAGCAAAAAAGAAGAGAGAAAAATGGAAAGGGGGCAGGGAAAGAAGCAGCACTAGTAACAATACTACGAGAGATATGAAAATTGTTTATTAAGTCCTGTAGGGATATGAGTTCCAAGTTTAAAGATGATGCGTCTCTAGAGAAACGTAGAGAAATGAACACTTTCCCCATGATTTCCCAAGAGGGACATGGAAATGTCCATTTCCCTTCAATATCCCAGATAAACTTGTCCATTTCCCCTAAAGTTCCATGCAGAAGCTATAGGGAAATTCTGATATTTTTTTATAGATATTTTAGCTTCTCAACGCCGATAATCATGACCTTTTGAAGAATAGATTTTCAATCCAAAATCTTTAACATTTTATGGATACCTGACAGGGTTGTTTTGGAGAGTAAACAAAAGAACAGTTAGCAAGGAAGAGTTCCAAATCTTGTTCCTTCATATACGATTTATTTTGTTCAACTGCCCTCTAATGATACAGAAGTTGTTGCGATTTCAAAACATACGGTTGAAATTTTAAGTCTAGAGTTCCACAAGGATCTCGTCTTTGGCCTTTACTCTTTATACCGGATGAATCAGAAAAAAGAATCCACGTTTGAAAGGTCACGGCTCCCTGGATATCGGCAAATAGATAGTTTAATGGTAGAAATGTTCAAATCTACTATGAAATTTACCTGACTGAAATCGGCCACTCCATTCTGAAATTATGAGGGATTTTCTCAAGAAAGCCCCTTCAAAAAACCTTCAAAACGTGCCCAAAATCATGAACACATTTCCCTTACATTTCTGCCTTACAATGGCCTTACAGCAATGACTTGTGGACGCTTTAGTACGTGCTATCCTCTTGGGAGGATGAACAAGTCCTCCCCCTGGTATCGATGACGTATTCAAGGGGATTCCATTGTCCCAAGAGGACAAAATACATGAATTTATGAGAGTGTCATCAATTTTAGGAAGGAAAATTTGCTCATTGTTTTTCATAATCTCCGTCTTTTTCTATTGGTGGCTCCGAAGTCGAGATGGTTGATAAAGTCGAGGTTTCTCGTGCTACTGGATTTCTGAAATATGCCAAGAAGTTACTTCCAAAAGACACTCTCTGTAAAATGTATCGTGGTATCGTGAACCGCATCTCCGCTACTGCTGTTCAATCTGGGGGCATGTGTGGGGACCAGGTTGCAGGTGCAGCAAAATCCTCAAAACCGTGCAGCAAGCACTGCGACCAACAGCAGTTATGATAGTTCTGCTAGTGCCTCGCCTTGATATAAAGTCTAAAATGGCCTAACGTAGCAGATAATATAAAAACGAAACAGTTTGCATGGTTTGCAAATCGATAAACAACCTTGCTCCAAGTGTGACCTGCCAGAACTGCTCACACAAAATTCTACATGCAGTATAATAAAATTTGAGAAACACCGCAGCTGAGCTCCAAGTCCCTCTTATGAAAATATGTAATAGTCAGCGAACATTCTCATATCGTGGTGCTTGAGTTTGGAACCTCTTGGATTCGAAAGTCAAGCAGGCATTATGATGGCTTATTTCAGAATAGTCAAGGAGATGTAAAGTATGTTTTTGTTTTATTGCATCTTGTTTCTTATCATTCGGAAGGTACCATAGTAATCTCTTCGCAGTGGCACAGATTCATAAAGCTTCGTTGTGAAATGTTCACAAGGGCACTGGAGGTAAACATCAAGCAACTTTCAGTACTGGGTCAAATTTTTCAGTTTCTTATGGAAAAAGCGTAGGACCAAGCAAGCGCGACCCGGTAGCCTTGATAACAGTCCTTTTTGTAATCCTCAAATATATCATCTTGGGCAAAAATATTAAGAAATGATAGCATTATACTGATTTTCGTTGTGATAGAGAGCGATTTCATGGCGTAAACGGCAGGCACACGGGTACAATGATACACGTACATCCTTTTCGTGATTTCGTAAGCTGTTGGATATTCCTAATCGGATCGCTGATCGTGCTATTTTAACACAGTTTATGCCATAACGTCGAATATCAAAGATCTTCTTCAAATTTTTGTTGATATCTGAAATTTAACCGAAACCAGGGCGAATTATCATCGCTCAATTATACGCTTACAACAGCAAACGCTCTTAAATTTATGAACATGTGGACAGTGAGAACAAAATTTGTCATTTTAGGAAGTCGCCTTGTTTAAGATCTTGGAGTTTTATTACATTTAGAAAAACCTTTGATGAATCTGAATGACCTCGCATCTTTAGGCCTGTTTCTTTGTCTGAAACCTCCAGATCTGTTCATCTTATTGTGTTTCGATTAAAATTCTTTGCCGCAACATTAATTTCATTGAACTAGTGGTGGTTTTTGCAATTTGATGTAACATGTTTCGTAGGGGCTTTGTAGTAGATTTATGGCACCTTTTTCGAAATTTTGACAGTTTAGGTAATGGTATATATGGTGGTGAAAATTTGCGAAGTATTTTCCACAAAATGCAATTTTCCGCATTGCTGCGATACTGTTTTGGCAATCTTCGATTTTATGAATAAGTATTATTCATTTAGACTTTATGAGATTATCTTCGAATGGCAAAAAACTTGACAACTGCATGTCAAAAGGGCCCTGCTATAAGTGATTTGAATGAAGCTAAACCCTTCCTCTATCAACGAAATTTCATACACAATAACATGTGTATTTTGTGATGGAATTTTAGCCATCATCATTTACAATTGAAACAATTTCGATTGATTTGTCAATACACCTTTTTTCTATTTTACGAAAGAGTCCGGCTTGAGCGACATTTTCTTTCATTTTAACGTGTGAGACACGATTGAATGGTGTTAGATTTTCTATCATTATTGTGCACAATGGAAAATTCTTAAAAAGTATGAAAATATTTTCGGTTGAGATTTTTTTCAGAATAGCTGAAAGGCCTGTTCACTGTGAAACGTGAAATATCATGTTGAACAATTTTGTGATGCCATCTCTTCAGTGAAAAAATCTTTAGGCTGTCCTAAATGAAAAATTTCAGACGAGCGTTCTGTCCCCTCTTTTGTTTTTGTTTTATGAGACGATTTACTGTCATAAATGTAAGATTTGGGTGGTGCTACAATAGACCTTTTAGCTATTCTGAAAGGAATAGGAAGCGATGGATATTTTATACATTTTGAAGAAGTTCCGAATGTGCACAGTAATGATAGAAGTTCTAACGCCACTCAATCGAACCTTTTTGTATGAAAATGTATTAAGATATAAATCCAGGTTCCTTTATGGAATAGCCAAAGTTCTGTTGTTTCTTTTCTGTTTTTAGATGGGTGTTGTATTGTACACAGTGTCAGTGATATATGTTCTCACTGACGTTGCTGTTGTTGTTGATGTTGGTGTTATAGCTAAGATTTCTAATCGTGTTTTGCTACTTGCTAAACAAAGGCATCTCGTTGTCTCGGCTGCTCCATAATACAATCGTATAACTTTGGGTTATGGTAGGCTTGACGTTACGAAATATGATAGAAATAAGAAATGGACTACATTTTGGTAATCTCTGAGGCATTCCTTACCCATAAGTATCCCTAGTGGCCTTGTGGCCAAATTGTTCTTCTAAAATAGCCTCGTTGCCTCACTGGATTGTTTTCATATCACATATTTGACTAGAGTTCAGAACGAAACAGCACTGGAGGAACAGGAGATGATGATCCTCTGCCATGAATGATTTCCTTTTCGTGGATTTAAAAAACCATTCATAAGAATGAATGATGTGTTAAAATGTATCAACCTAAATCAAATAAAGCCGCCTTGATAACCTCATTTCTATATGATACTGTGCGTAAGAGGCTTTTCTAAAGAATCGTAACCCCTGTAGATCCTCTCGGCCCACCTGTATGCAATAACTACTTGCTACTGCAATTCAAAATCCCTCAAAAACATCCACGGCTTCTCTGTTTTCAACTTTAAACTGCTTTTCTTCCATAGTGGCTGCTCCACAGTCGTCATTGTGAGCTGGGTCCGGAGGCGAGCGAGGATGTTTGCTTTGGAGTAGTTTGAATTAAATCAAGTATTTGCCAGGTCACGCACATCCCATGTTCATGGCATTACTATCAATGATTCATAAAAGCAGACTGGTCACTCCATTGCATTAAAGAAGAAGTTGATCGGACGCTGTGGTCAGTTGATGCAGCATTAATGAGGTTTGTTTTCCTGTCAACTCTTTCTTGTGAGTAATGCGTTTTGTGTGTGATATCTCAAGGCAAATACAGGCATAGTTACAGGTACAAACCTACTGTTACTGTGTCCTGAAAATATCCAGACATAGATATTAATTTATGTTGTTTACGTTGTCGTTGCAGTCGCAGACAACATTCACAAGAAAAGCTTTGAATAATGTTTCTTACTAGCTGTGGGCAATACTCACGAGATTAGCTTCAAGTAATTTTTTAGTCAATTGGAGATGAAAGACGTTGCGTGATTGTCACTTTACGTCACTGTTTCAATAAACTTCTATTGAAAATTTCATGAGGACAGTCCAAAGAGAAGCAGCAAGAAAGGGTCACTGGGTTACTTATTTTGAACCTAATTGGCATAAACGACACGGCGTAGTCTTCTTCTCATTTTATGCTACCTACCTATGTTACTTTGAATTGTGGACCTTTGCTTTGGCTATTGGGGAGTCTAAAAATTGCTGAAAGACTTTGCTTTGTTAGTTTGTACGAAGGCAGAACTCTCATACCGGGTGCGACAAAATAAACTATGCACGTTTGGCAGGCCACAATAAATCGTACACTGGACCGATTTTTAAGATTTATGACTTAAACGTTAGCAGAAAGCCGGAATTAGATACTGGGATATTTTGCAAAATTTTCTATGTTCAGTTTTTAGAGCTAGAAGCGATTTCTTATAATTTTAGTTTTCGAAAACGCTGAAAACGATAAAAAAACATCGATCACGTTTTCTAAAGAATCGACGTGAATGGATAAAGACAGAACTTGTTCGTGGTGATTTGCGATTTAGAAATCAACCAATTATAATCTGCCGTACGAGAGTTCGTACTTAACCCCCAAATCCCCCTGAAAACGTTTTCTCTTTGTTCATTCATGTTGAATATTATAAAATTTGATCGACGTTTTTTCATCGTTTTCGATGTTTTCGAAAACGAACATTCTAAGAAACTCGCTTCCAGCTCGAAAAACTGATAACGGAAAAATTTGCAAAAAGTCCTAGAATCTAATTCAGGCTTTCTGCTAAAGATTAAGTCATAAATCTTCAAAAAATCGGTCCAGTGTACGATTTATTGTGGCCTGCCAAACGTGCATAGTTTATTTTGGCGCACCCGGTACATCATACAGTTTATCCAGAAGCTAAATAACATATGATGCAGTGTCAAAAGAAACGTGCCGTTGCATTGAAACTGTACAAGACAAGAAAGAAAAAATGCTTATAAAAAGTTTGAAAACCTGCAGCTGCCAATCCATTCATCTTACTCCTATATTCTGGGAATTCCTTATGTTGCTTACGTATGAACTCAGGTCAGGAAATTCTTGACAAAATTGGTTGTATCGTTCTTAAATTATAAGCAATTTTATAAAAATGCTTCATCTCAAAATCCTTCAAAACAGGCCTAAAAACCTTGATGAAATTGCTAGCCCCTTTACGTCACTTTAGCCCCATTTACGTCACCTTAGCCCCATAGCTGTTGTAATCAAGTTCGTCTGTCCACCTTGTCTCTCAATCATTTACTAGGTTTATGATATATCTTTGGGACTGTCGTTCAGCCTTGTTTCGTTTGTGTTCCTTTTTCATGGAGCTAGATTATTGCCAGCCAATTTTGTTTTGATATTGGTTGTTCAAGTTTGTTTTGAAGAATTTTAAGGTGAAGCGTTTTCGTAAAATCGTTTCTTATTTAAGGACGATACGAGACATTTTTAAAACAAAGTTTCTTATCAAAGTTGATATGTCAGCTACACAGGTAGGAATCTGGGACATGCTTCCCGTGCTATGAGTTTTCAAACATCCAACTATTTCTGACTTACCTGGTACTGGAGAGATTTGACAAAATCGACAAATATTTAGCACATTGAGGCCTCTCTGACTTGTGTCTTCATTTAAATTTGACTTGAGCACGTAGCAGGTTTAGTTTTAAAAGTTACGCTCTTGTAAAGACAGAAGACTGAAATGCCTCAGTGTGCTTAATATCTTGCTGTTCTTTTCTTATATATTAATCCTTTTTTACAACTCTCTGCCATGATAGTTTCCTTAAAGGAGCTCACGTCTCAGATCTGACGACGAATTCACATTTCCTACACGGGAACTTCAAAGGACAGTTACTTGCAAAGTTATTAAATGGCTGAACATTATGTCCACTGAGTGCTTTTCCGTCCATTATCCCTACTTCCTCGGGCAGCTTTGTTTGCAAATGTGTTCCTGTCAAGAAGCGAAGATGTATGCTATTTTGACTTTTCTCTCGGCAGTCCTTAAAAAGAAGTTATTGTTCTTACTCTAAAAGCGATGCATAAACCCTTTCATTTGATACACAACTCACAAATCACTCATAATAACTGAAAGGAATAGGCAAATACGGTGATTGGCTTACCTTTAGGTACCGTTAGACATTTATCGTCTGAGCCATGCTCACATTGCTACAAAGCAGACAAACGTTTTCAGCTTCCTTAACAACTAAGTATTTCATTTTTCAAGTCCACTGCCTTTACGAAAATGAGTTGTTCTTTGAGAAAAATGATCGTTTTGTTGCAGCTCAAAGGAAGGAAACCAGAAACCAGATGTTGAGAGAATGGGATTTAAATTCTCGTGTGATAGATATGGACACCATTTTAAATCTTGTTTTGTCGCACAAAGTATTTGTACTTGCAGAATGTTAGTATAATGTTCTTCCCAAATTGTATAATGGCTGCGCAGGCTTCCAGGATGAAAATTGCAAAATTTGTTACATTATATTCACATTTGCTACGTTCCTATCATGATAAGATTATTTAATTGAAAGCGATTTGCATAATGCGTAAAATATAAGTTCACATGAGCCCACAACTTCTGACAGGTCTATTCATCTATTTCTATCTATAAATATCAGTCCCTAGCTGGCAATCGTGACCAACTAAGGAATGCCAGCCTTCTGTTTCACGACATTGAGGATCAGAACATCAAAGAAGCCGTTTGCCTTGGTGCGAGCTTTTTGGTATCGAAGCTAATGCTATGCTGACCCAAATTTAACATTACTAATTTGTCGATTTTCAACATTTCAGCCAATTTGTGTCCTAAAATAATGCTAATAGGTGGTTGTCTACCATTAAAAGATTTTCTCATTTTCTTGAATTCTGCTATCATGGGAGCAATTTTAATACCATATTATTTTTCTTGGCCACTCATATTTTATATATACAAAATTTCATGCATGAGTTATTCCGCATAAATTAACATAAATAAGTCAAAGTTCCTAACTTTAAACAAATACTGCTGCCAGACTAGTTCAAATACACGTTTTTTTTATAAGAAACTTGGATCAGCACTTAGTACTAAAAGTTTCTTAATTTCGCATGAAAATTTCGGTGTTTTAGCAGTAAAAGTTTCTTAATTAGTTTCTTATTTTTTTGGGCCTAAAATTGCGGTATTGTTCAAAGTTGGGCCTTCTTCTCGAGAAACAGCTTCCATTTTGCATTGACATTGTCATCAAGAAGAAGCCATGCACATCAAAGCAAAAATTTACCAATTTTGCAGTTAAAAGTCAAGAAAAGACGAATGTACCTTTGTTAGAGAGACATAGAATAAGAGAGACATACAGAAATAAAGTTTTAGAGTTTCTTAACTGTTCTTGAGCGTAGTACTAGAGTTTCTTAAATCTTTGGTCATCGTAGTACTAGTTTCTTAAAACGTGTAACCTCACGAAAACTACATAGAGGCAATGTCTAATGATCTTGGCATGGCAACCACCAATTTGTTTGGGTAAATCTCTTAAGGTGGTAGCTATACATAAGTAAATGTTGATAGTGAGAAAAAATGTTGCTGCGGCAGAAATAAATTTTGGAATAATTACATGGGTATGCATAATTTGTAACCCTAAAATGTAACCCTTTTTGGTGGCCCTGAACACTTTTCTTCTTGTTTTGCCCATTTCAGAAGACTTTCTATCACTGCTATCAATGCGCTTCTTGTCTCTCTGGGTTGCGCCTAATACAAAAATTATTTCCCAATTGGTATGTTTAACTTCTTGTAAACATCACAGGGTCTCAAAGAACCATCATTATAAGCAATAACAGCTGAATTTGTTGCAAGCTTCAATGTCTCTCTGCCCACAAAGATTTCATTTGGGCATTTCTGCCATAAAATTGCATTGAATGCCTCATTAGCATTTTGCGCCTGGCCGTGGAGGCACATTGCTCAAAGCTCATTAGTACTGAGGTCCCTGTTTAGATTGGCTCCAATAATCTTTTGAAACAAACTGGCAAATTCACTTATTTCTTGTAGCCCTCTGGCTCTCTGGGACAAAATTGGTGGCGGACCTCTTCAATTATAATATCTCTACAATCAATGGTATAGGAACTTGCACCCACACAGCCTTTTTCAAATGTTTCTATCTTTGGTGATGTATAGGTGTCAAGACATCTTGAATTTTTGGGAAAAGCCCATTCTTTCATTGCTGACATGCTGCAGAATATCATTAGAATTCTTTGCCCTGCAAGTTGCAGCAATGCTTGGAAACTGCTTCAATAAATGTATTAAAAAGTCATCAAGAAATTCATAGATAGAAAAAATCATCGTTTGATTCTATGTTTTCTTCCTCCAGTCTGATCTTTTTGAACTCCTTAACATCGTTTGCTTTTCGTTCTTCTTGACGATGAATGAGATGAGGTGTAGATGCTGTTTTGTCTTGCTCCTTTTTTCTTTATCGACCCTCCTTTTTGCTTTCACTTCATCAGGTGCATATTGGTTGCCATGAAATGGCTTCGCAAATACTCTGTTCTTGTTCTTTCTACTCCCAATATCATTAAAAAAGAGACACCTTGGCTGCAAAATTATTTTGACAAAGCTACTTCACGATTCCTGAATACACGTATTTTTTTTATAAGAAACTGCCCATAAGAATCTCAACTCTCAGATCGCCAAAAAATTAAGAACCTCCAGTACTGGGAGAATATAAGTTAAGAAACTATTTACGTTGATAAAGGAAATCCTTGACATATTTTTACTTTACTTTTACTTGTTGCCTGTACCATATTACTCGTAAGGTACTTAAGTAATGTCTAAACATTGGAAAGTCCTAAAAAACACTGTTTTGAAATGTTCATGAGGGCACAAGTAGTGAACATGAAGATTGATATGGAACCTCTAAGAAACTCGTAAGAAACTCTGAGTACTCAAAATCTGGTAATTTTAAGAAACTTTCAGTACTTGCCCAAATTCTTAGTTTCTTATAAAAAATATGTGTAAAATACTTCACCATGATGGCCTAACGAATAACGACAGAACTTCTGGTTGTCTAGCCTCATTTTCTAGCAAAACTATGCCTCATCAGAGCGAGACAAATTCATAATGATAAGTATCAGCTTCAATTCAATCCTCTGGGTGGTTCAGGGGTTCTCATGGCCCCTAAAATGAGCAATATTTTTTTGGAAAAAGGGCAAAAGTGGTTGCTAAGGCATTGCTATGCAAAAATAACCATACCTCAGTTGAAATAATTGCCAATAGCTTGGAAATGGAGTAAAATGCGGGAACAAGGTTCTCGCCCATAGATTCTCCAGTCTTCAAGCTAGGTATATTTTTAACCTGAATTTTATTTTTGTCAAAAAATGGCCTGTAATCGTAGACAACCACTCTTTGAGGAATTAGGAATCAATAAACCAGCCAAATATGGTATGTCACCACTTTGTTTCTATATTGGAAAGAACTAATTACGTCATCTGCTATTTTTCGAATTCTCTGAGCCCTCCCCCTTCCATGAAAATGCCATTATGAACCTCTCCCTTTCCTGCCGGGCTGAACTTCAAAACACAAAGGTCAAAGAACGTCATTGATGCTTCTATTTGTATGCATCTTTCTTCTCCCCCGGCATTGTTTCTCCCAGCTCTTGGCAATGGAAGATGGCGTGATCGCTTGGACTATGAGGCAATACGAGTTTTTGATTGTTCTTGCAGCATCTCACGTCACATACTCATCATATAGACGGAAAGTTTCCGCCTACTTTCCCATTCCATGAGAGACTTTCTTTCCGCCTTTAGATTATGTACGATTCCAACGCGATGATAGCTATTGGTGTATCCGTTAACTGATGTTCGCCTATATTTGCTAAGTTAGCTAATGAACCCTATTTGTACTGGGAGGCATGTTTCGCAAATTCAGCTGTCAGCTATTCAATTGATTTGCATCCACCCCCCCCCTCTCTGTTGCGGTCGTTGTACTGCAATGTCGCAACCTTAGTGGTTGTCTGATATTTTGCCTTGGCTTACGAGGCTTCTTTAAAGCTAAACTAATGGAATTATGAATTTACAATAATTCGAATAAAGGTAAACTGTAACGTGACTGGCAAAGGTATGCTACATTACAGGGGTAGATGTGAGTGGATGTGAGAGTGGACTTGGGCAAGTCCAATGTGAGAGATAAATTTGTAGTGATGTAAGCGTGACAATGCGAAGGAGTAAACTTAGATGATTATGATTATGGTATGTTACGTCTGTTAAAAATGCCTATTGCTACGACAAGGAGAATGGTGCTGGTACAATTTTTTGAACATCAACTTCTCTTTTGAGAAATAAGCCTGTAGACAGGTCCTTGGAAATTTTTTCAGCCACTCAGTCGTATGGGGGGGGGGGGGGGGGGGTTGCTTCCACTCCCCTCGGGGTTTTATTTGCCACGTTTTTAAACGAAATTTGCTATGTCCTCCAACCTCCCTAAATTTTACTAATTATCTGTTAGCTTCATTTTGATGGAAAAATTTTTGAACAATAGACTCAAAGGTCACGTGACATGCCCATATATATATGGTAGTAGGTAGCAGCAAAATCGTCGTTTTCAAAGTATAATATAGCAAATGAATCAGCAAACGAAGGGCTTCAATTTGATACTGGAATTTCTGGAATTTGATGATGTCAGCAATTTTTTATGATGACGTTATTTTGGCCACCATTTTGCAAGTTCTTTTGGTCTCTTTTTATATAGAACGAATTAATAGCAGAAATGGCATCATCAGAATTGGCGAATTTCAGCCAAAATATCCCTCCAAAATCGTTATTTTCAATAAAATAGTATTTTATCGCCAAATATGTTGACAAAATGAACCAAAAACTGCATAAAGTTTATGCAAAATCTTCTTTCAACTCTTTCAATCGAAAGCCTGATTTTCACTGATTTTTAACTTTGTGACGTCACTGAGACGTCACAAGTTGTGGCAGCCACACCCAAGTTGCGCTACGAGCTACAAATTACTTGTTCTGTAACTGCGCCATGTTGTATTGAATTCTGGTCCCCCCCCCCATAAATGGTAGCTCGAAAAAAGCCCGTGTGGATTAGGGTTAAGTTTTGTCAGCTTAGCACAGATTTGGAAACATTTTATCAACCTATCTCACATCTCAATATCAAAACAAGGCAGGCCATAATGCAATTGAATCTGCAGGTTTGTAACTTGAATTTGTAGAAAAAAAAATGCTGCCACTTTTATATTGAATGAATGTTTTGACCAATGTTTGCACTGTTGCAGCGGATAAACACCAGTGTGACCTAGTCTCGTCAAAAGTGTGTTCATTCATTTTGAAATCCCCATTCACTTATTGAAGATGTTAACTCTTTCATACAAATTACAGTGTTTTTATTTATCGAGGGGTGGGAAAAATATATCCTACAGACTCCTGTACTTATGAGATTATTGCTAAGACCAATCTTGAAAGTAGACAGACTAGGCCGCCAACAATCAGATACTAGTAGGCCGTGACGTGAGGTGGGATTACTATTCAGGCTTTTATGTAAGAGGGGAAAACTTAGCTACAAACAGCGCAAAATAAGGAAGATAACCTACAGTCTGCATAAAAGGATTATTTCGTATGTATGGGAGTGAAAAGGGCTTAGGCTATGAGTATACGACGCGTACAAACGCACAATCTTCAAAGTCCTTTAGCGTTGGGGTTCAACATGGATTTGCGCATAGTACACATCCTGTGTTTACGACTTTTCTAATTCAATCAATACCGCTTTGGGATGTAATCATTTCATTTCAAAAGCATTCTTAACAATGATAGAAACTTCTGAGTGAAGGAAATACAAAGTCGTTACTGTAAATGCTTCCCGATTCAAGGGGAAAAGCGAGCCCAAAGGTTATTCTAAATGTCATGGCTTTGTAGTTGGTACTGGTTGGTGCTTGTATTGGACTCGATGCAAGTCGCTTTCTCGGCCGTGGAAATTGATTTTAGTGGATGGGCTGTGTTGGTGTTATATTGAATTGTTACAAAAGATGTTGAAGAATACATGTTGTATCAAAGTTAACAAATGTCAACAGGACAGAGTCATGTTTATAGGGTGAGACCCCCGGGGGGAGCACTTGACTTAAATTTGTACGGGGGTCTGCCCACGAAAAATTTTTTTTACCCCGCTCCAGAATTTTTCGCTCAAATGATAACCTGTTCAAGAAAAAACTGGTGAAAAGTATACTCCAAAACATGGAATTTGACCGAAAAATGACCCAATCTAACAGAATATTCCCTTTGGACATGTTTTGACAACCTGCTCTAGAAAAATTGCCTCATTTTGATACCCTGTGCTAGAAAAAATTGGTGAAAACGATACCCTTAAAAACGGCACATCCCCGTCGGACAAATATACTAAGTTCTCTCCCCCCCCCCCCAAGGAATGGGACAGAACAGATTGACACTTTAGGGTTTCAAGGTACTTATTTTTCAAGCGTGGCTAGAGTATCAGACTTTTTATACATTCCATTTTACAACTTACAATACGTATTACTTATTACACTACTTACAAAATACTATACCCTACTATTAAAACAATACCATTTGGAGCGAAAACTACGTCTACCTGGTGTACCAAAAAAAAATGTATAGAGATTTGATTGACTCCAGCGATACGAATTTAACTTTAATCAATGGCTAATCACTCTCAAAAGGCTCCTCGATAGTTAACTTGAGCATAGATACCTCGTGTGTTGGTATTGATGCTTTGAGAGCAGACATGTTAATTTTGAAAGCTCAACTTTGCCTCTTCCTGCAAACCAGAGCTTTAGCGTTTTGGCCTAAGCAAATTCCTGAAGCACATCGAAATTAAGAACTGAAATCAATGAAAATTAAGAAATTTCCCACTGGGTGACTGGGAGGGGGGGGAGTTGACTTCTGGAAAACAGAACAACACAAGATCTAATATTGTTCAAATTTTATCAAGGCTATCGTTGGTTTATACGCTGTGCCTTAAGAAATTGCTTAGGCCAAAACGCTAAAGCTCTGGTTTGCAGGAAGAGGCAAAGTTGAGCTTTCAAAATTAACATGTCTGCTCTCAAAGCATCAATACGAACAAACGAGGTAGCTATGTTCAAGTTAACTATTGAGGAACATTTTAGAGTGATTAGACATTGATTGAAGCTAGATTCACAGCGCTGGAGTCAACCAAATCCGTATAAATTTTTTTGGGACACCCGGTACCTCACGGCAACATGAAACAGGAAATACGAACATAACACTGCACGTAACTACTAGAGAGAAAAAGATAGTTCATAAAACTACACAGAACTGAAAAAACAACGAAAGAAATATTTACTTTAAAGGCAGTCTATCACGTAGCTGATTGGCTGCAACAGAGTCAGAGCTCAACACAACGGATTTCTTTGTGAATCTGTGTATTTGAAACAGAGAAGGGCTGATCGTTATCACTTTCTACGGTCGTAGAAAGTCAGGGGATTAGCAGCCATTCAAATGTCCTATTCTTTGTATTGTCACTACCACCCAATCAAATGCGTGATAGACTGCCTTTAAGGGGGGCACATAGAATATCATAATACACTTTACATTTTACTATACTTTCCAATTACAAATAAGTAGGTTAGGCACAAGATTTAGGGATATTTAATGGAAAGGACCATGATATTATACGAAGCGTTCCGTATTTTAGGATGAAGTTATTTTCTTCAAATGGCAACTTTTGTAACTGTACAAAAGAATTTGTAAATGGACATGATTTGGAACTAGACTGGCTACACAATCTCTGTATGCTCCTTAGAACTGATTTGTCGCTAATACAGAGACTTGTTGCCAAACAGTGTCTGAAATCAGAATAACTTGATAGCCTCGTTTTCATAAGCGATACATGCGTAAAACGCGGACCACGGAATTAGTATTTTGGTTGTTGTTGCTGCTGTGATCAGTAATCATCAAAATATGACTCAAGAAAACAACACATTGATACCAAGTTTCATTCATGTGAATTGGAAAGAATTTTAGACAGTTTATGACTCTGACAAAATTGAGCATGGACAGTGAACATAAATTTGAAATTTCAGAGGAGTTTCAGTTTCATATATATTTAAATTCACCACGGAGAGAATTATTTAAAGGAGGAGCTCTCTCAATAGGTAAACTAATCGAGGAGAGAGCCCCCCCCCCCCCCCCTATCAAAGTGACCAAAAATAAAGTGACCAAAGTTCAGAGTGACCAAAGATAAAGGAAGGAACCAAAGACTTGACAAGATTAGACATTTCATCATCATTATACATTTTTATCATTAGCAATCAGTTAAGTGGTATCTGAAGGACTGAAGTACAAGGAATTTTCAAGGAAACTGTTCTTTATATTTGCTCCAAGTGATTTGCTGCATCAGATAGACAAACTCTCTCCAAGAAAAGTGCCACCTAAATGCATACTGATGCGAGGTCTGATAATAATGAAGCAGATATCTTGCTTTAAACAAACCCCTATGAATTAAGAACATCAACATCAATGTGATAAAGTAACAAGTACTTGTTAAATCACAAGCAAAAAATTATATCACCCTTTCCTTTTCGTATGTGATCCAAACACGGGGTGGGGGGGGGGGGGGTTGGATCACATATGGAACTTATAAAGATTCTAAACTTCTAAAATATCTAAAGATTGTTTTATTTGGCAGATCAAATGCATTCAAACCAAAACAACTGTTAAAGTGATAAAGTACAACAGCCCAACATTGCCAAGTAACATGCTTGCAGTTAGATAATATTAGAAATTCAAGGCCCCCGACGAGATCAGAAAAGTGGGGGGGGGGCAGGCCAAACTTGATACAAAAAATCACCACAACACAATAACATGATGATGAGCTGCCTTTCAAAACGGCATGATTTGCAAACATGTGGGGGGCGTGGCCCCCCGGCCCCCCCCCCGGTCCCCAAGTCATCGGAGGCCCTGAAATTGAAATACACGAGCCAAATGTAAACGAAAAAATCACTAACCTGAACTTAGAGTAGGCCTACACTACACTGCAGTGTACTGACAGACTGACACTCACTGCTGTCTTGAAAATGCCTCTCAAGTATCACAACAGCATTACATTTTGCCATTTCCTGTTAGAGCACAAACAAATATCTCTTCCCAGTGCCCACTTCATCATGCCAAATGGCTAGCTAAATTCCTTCAGCTTCATTTGCTTCTGCTCTTCAGGTCGATCAAGCTGCGACGACAGCGCCGGTCGCCATTTGCTTCTTCTTGAAAAACTCAGACCAAACGGGCCTCTACTTCAAAGGGAGGTTTTGCAGTAAAAATAAGTAAAGAGAGGAAAAGTTGATTGGCTACAAAAAAATTTTCTATTGTTTTAGCCGAAATGCTCCAATCAGATTACAATCCGGTTTTTCGTTCTGAAAATTCCGATTTGAGACACTCTCTGGCAACTAGTCCCTCATTGAGCTGGCCATCAGCAACAACAACAACAGCGAAATCGAGGGACTAGTGTAGCTAGTCTAATTTGGAACGTCAATAATTTGAAATGAGCGCAGCACCGGAAGGAAACAAGCGAGGATGTCACGCCTTTGTTCTTCAAAAGAATGGCACAACAATAGGTAGTGTTCAGTATCCTCAGGACCGTCGTTGATTAGGCCCTCGTGGATCATAAATACCGAAAACAGAGTTCGAAGGTGGTCTAGCAAGCGAAAGCAGTTTGTTCTTGAATCTACTGATGGAAGAAGATTCTCTCATTTCAGGGTCAAGTTTGCTCCATTCATGCAAACTGTTTGGGAAAAAGCTTGACTTATATTTTTCAGTTCTTGCCCTAATTTGACCAACAACAGGTTGATTGCGAAAAGCATAATTAGGCTGATTCAGTTGTGGAATAGGGTCTCTTGTATAATCTGGCATCAGGTTGTTAATGATTTTGTAGATCATAAAAAGTCGTCTGCTCCATCTTCTAGAGTACAGGGATTCACATCCTAGCATATTCAGACTTGATAATATTTCATATTTCATAGTATAGAGCTAGTCTTTAAGTTTTGTTTCAACGCAAAGTAATTGATAAATGACAGCAAAGGATAGGGACTTCATTAAACATTGTAAAAACCCTAGGACCTGACTCTATATGTCGATGGCATCTAGTAACATGCAATCGATGACATTTAATGTAGCCTCCGGATAAGGTATGATTAATAGCATTCGTCGATAAGTTACATACTATCTTTGAAATCTTTCCGAAGTCATTTTTGGGTGTTGCTGGTATGACATTAAGCGGGAAGGAAAAATTGCATTCTTTTGAAAGATGATGCTTAGCCTAATTAAACCGTTACTTCAATTTGATGATTCGCATGCGATAGTTTTTCGTCAATGATTATTCTTCCCTACTTAAAGAATTTCGAATTCTTGTACCGTAACTCATCTGAGGACATCATGGCCTATAGCCCAGGGAGTATACTCTGATATATTTAGGATAGGGTTGTTCAGATTTGCATTCGCTCCTCCCTGTACGTTAAAATACTCTACAAACTCCCTTTTTTATGGTTGCGAGGCTTGGAATTTGCTGCTATCGGGGGTGAACACGCAGGCTAGAACGTCCTCGTTTGTCATTACACATTGACCCATTTTTGACAAATGAGAACAAGTCACGTTACCTGATGTTTTCCAAATATTTCTTTATTTAACGTTAAACAGACATATTTGATAAAGAATTAAAGGCTTGATTCAGCTCTCAGCTCTCAGCTCTCAGCTCTGAATAACATTTTTATTTGCCGATTACACTTGATTCGTTTACGAATTAAAGTCAGATTTGTGATGTAACGCCTTTTGTATGTTGACAAATATTTAGCTTATTTCTTTACCTAAGCTATCGATCCTCCGTTCTCATCATTTTCTAATTCCTTTCATACGCTAAACTGTAACTAGAGTTGTACTTTCAATATCAGTACACCTTTTTTAAGACGTTAAGAATTTGACCCAGTAACGACTGTACTTAAAGTTGTCATGTTTGATTGCTCTGTGTTTCCAAATGATTTGTTCAACATTAAAAGTTATGTCCTGTTTTCACTGCGTACTGTAATGTGTGACCTTCAGAATTTAGAGAGTGTTGAGCGTCGAACAGGATTATGACTTACCTTAACCCAAGACTGCTTGTTTTCAATACCAGGTGAGTGAAAAAGTTAACACGTTTAATGGGCTGAAGTAGACATTGCGTGGCCGATGTTCAACACTAAAATGTTAAAAAATGTTGATCTATCAGTCAAAGGCTAACTTAGATGTAAACATTTTGTTTGGTGAAATCACTTACATTTTTAGACAAAAGAGTAAAGAGCATCTGCAAAAGCAAGCTGTTGAATTGATATTTTCAGCTAGGAAAACTGGCGTGTATCATCCGATGATCCTCTTTACGTACGGTGTAAAAAGTAAATGAACATAAACATTTGGGAATCGTCTTGACTCAAAAATTTCCTTTTCAGCTTATACATGAGCAGCTATTCCAAAAACCAGAAATGTTATTGGTTTGCTGAAATGTCTCTCCGGATATCTGCCCAGGCATGCTCTAAACGAATTATATAAGCTCTATGTGTCACCCCATCTTCACTACGGTGATGTTCTTCATCATGATCCAGCAAATGTATGTGAAAATCAGTAGCAATATTATTTTTTCATAAATCTAAATTTTTGGCTCTGGCTCTCAGGGTATAGCAATGCCATCTTACCAATTCTAATGGAAAAGCCAGAGTCCATTCAGTATTCTACTGCTCTTGTTGTAACTGGAGTATGGAGGGGATCATCGTGAGAAAAGCTGTATGGATGGGAACCGCTAAGTCGCCGGTTTTCGTTTTACAAAATAGTAAATAATCTAACCCCTGAATATACCTTGGATCCAATCCCACCACTTCAAATGTCGAAGTACACTCTTCACATCGGGATGTAATTGGGTGAATAAGGCCAAGAACGGAACAATTCCGATCTAGCTTCTATCATCACTGCATTTCTGAATGGAATAAACTTGATCCAGAAATTAGACTTGCACCTTCCATTGCAATTTTTAAGAGAAATTTGCTGTCCAAAATGCGAAGCCATCTTTGGGGTTCATGTCCTAAGAGGATTATCGTATCCTACACAACTTAGGGTTTGTCTTAGCAAATTGAACTTTCACAAATTCTGGCACAATTTGAGGGACACCATATGTTCCTTGCAAACGATGGTATTGAGGATGCGGAACACTTTTTGTTGCTATGTCCGTCTTTTGACATTCAACGAAGAGCTCTTCTCGCTGGAGTTCTTGCAATATTACGACCATATGGACACAGTAATCCTAACGCAACTCTTAATTGTGATAAAGATCTCCCTGACGAAATTGATAGAAATATCCTTGAGTTAACTCTACATCTTATCCATGAAACTGATCGATTTGATTGAATTCATTCAAATTCCTGCTATCCGTCAAGCAACCACGAAGTCCTCTTTTTGTGAATTTTCCTTTTGAAGTAGTAGTTATCTGTAGTTTTCGCACTCTTTCCTTCCTCTTCATGCCACGGGGTAAACATGATATTTTGCTGCTTGTGGTATCGTCTTCGTATTATTGTAGAGTATTTCGTAGGTAGCATAATAAGTATCGTGCATTGTAAGTTTTTAATTGATAATATAAAGATAATATTCGTAAGGAGTTTTGTATGGAATGGGAATTCTACGCTCGCTTCTGGTACATGATTTACTTGCCATTAAGATATAAATTCAATACAATTGTCTCCTTCAGAAATAGAAGCTAGATGTCAATTGCATATAAATCATTGACCAGAATCGAACGTGAAATTCATGTTCCCATACAAACTAGTGAAAAAGAATGTCGGTAAATTTCTTGCTGATGTCGCCTATCTGATCTGAAGCGTGGATAGGTCGCCTGTTTCTAGCCTACGTGTAGACCTTTTCACAAGGTACCGACTCCTTGCAGTCCTTGCGTTCTCAACACTTTAATGTTTCAAGAAAAATATCCAAAACACTCTAAAGATGATTCAGAGACATATCTTTGGTGCGAAACTCCTAGACTTTGTTCCTGTGTATTAGTGTAGATACAAGTATGATGTCGTCATCATTTGATTCGTAAATGATGCACGATTTCATTTATTAAACTGCACCCCTTGCATATTTAAAGGGTCTGACCTGAGTGTGCAATGACATAGAGACATTTGCCGAACATCACGTCGTGTGGGGAGCGATTCTTTGTGAAGGGAAATGACAGTTGTCCCGCCCTTTACATAGAGCCTGTGATTTACTAAGACCGCTTGAAACATATGTGATTAAATGTGTTAATTCCCAGCTCGCAGCCAATCAGTTTAAACATGATTCTCTCCTTTGTACAAAGCCTGTTTGTGAGGAGAAAGTCGTTAATGAGATAAAAGAACATAAATGTTTCCTTGTGAGTACATTTGTTTCTAGTGATGCTGAGTAAATGAGTCTTAAATCTCAATGAATAAAATTTACAGCTCTTGGCAAGCAAACTGGCTATATTTGTTCCTATTTTTTCACAGAGAAAGAGCATTGGAAAACAAGAGTTATTCAGTCAGTGTTATTGAAATTTGGTTCCTTGGAGTATTGCACGCGATTCAAGAACAGTATTCAGAGACTGTTGAAATTTATCGGGAAATATCGTCAAATCTGGTTGCATTTGAAGATTTAATTTGAGGTAAGATTTTGTTATATTTGTATTTATCCTCTATTTCTTCTGATCTATTTTTACTTTGTTCATTTAGCAACTGCGGTTTTCTTGGATTAGTACACTGATAAATGCTCAATTAAGCCTTTAGATTAAGAATGTCCTTTGCGTAGTATGATCGTAGTTACTCGATTAAAGTGCTCCCTGCTCAAATTTTGCTCCAACAGCATAATTAACTGCACTACAAATTTTAAAATGAATTTGTTGCAGATGGTAATTTGTAGATCATGACATTTTTCATCAAGTACATTCAACCTTTGGACACCAGTTGTCGTCAGCCGCCCATATGGATTTTTGTGCTAAGATTTCACTAGTTTTGGAAAATTGTTGATGGAAATTAATAGAGTATTTTCTTATCTGAAAGAGGTATCCTATCTTTAGCGATTTAAACGCAGTTAGCATTATGTAACTGTCATAACCTTCCTTTGATGTCAGGTGGGAGAAATATTTTGTTAGCAACATTTATGTCGGAATACCGCAATGTCCTGATTTTAATGGCTCCCATGTAATCATGCTCATTGCTCATTGCTCATTGCATCAAGCCTTTGCATCTAATTGAGCTTTATCGTATCTAACTGTTCACTGTCTCCCATACAATATCAATAATTCATTTATTACATTTCATAGAATACAACCATGATAAAACAGGCCGTAAACGTCAATGAACTTCCACCTAGATTTATTATCTTTTTGAAGTGTCTCGGAAGTTGTTACTCTGACAATGTTTATATCCAATAGTGCTTCTATTTCACCTTTTTAATTGACGTTTTATTGCATTATATCTAATTGGTTCTACATCCAACTGCGTTACCATTCCATATATCATTTTCCCTTGAATATTGCCATTATATGGCAGTTTGCAGGTTTTAAAATTGGTCTCAATTCGATAGACCATTTTAGCCCAGTTATTATCTTTCCAAAACCTGTAACAATATCCTTTTTTGTTTATCACTTTTTTTCTTGAATATTGGCACAGAAAACTGTCGTAATTTTACGAAGAATGAAAATCAAAATTTCATTACTTTACATTACATTGGAAATCTTTATAACCGTTGATCCAGTTGCTTGTTATTTGCCATGTACTAAAAACATTTAAAAGAGGTTTTCTTAAATTTCACATATTACTCGATTAAATCTTCATGTTCGGTGCTACTCCACTACTTTCCAGCGTTTGATCTGCTTGTCGCCAGAGAGTTCACTTGACTAGGCCCGAAATTTAACTTTTACCATTAGTGAGAGGACATAAATTTTTTCAGCAGACATCAAGGTCTAGCCATGGTATCATTCCTGAAGGTTATGGCATGTCTCGTCATCTGCATTGATGTATCAAAGTTGTCTTGCCCTCGTGGCAAAAGTACCACTTGCTACCGCTTCCAACCAAATTAACGGCAACACCCATCCTTTTTACTAGGCACAGGGGCGGATCCAGGAAATATCCTGACTACTGCTAAGGCGAGGTTATTTGAAATACTTGGGTGTGGTCTTTTGAAAATAGGCGTGTACCTTAATAACAAGATACAAGGATCTGAGAATCTGACTACTGCTTCAGCAGCAGTCGCAATAGTCTCGATCCGCCCCTGAGGCAATCAAGAAAGGGATGCCACTTGGAAAGAGTTTTCCTCCTTGTTTGCCTATAACATGTTGCATAGACTGAGATCACGGGCAAGTCGCAGTTGCCCAAGGGACCTGGTCTTAGTAATTCCAAGTTGATGCATGGCTTTGTTGTTGATGTTTTTGATGGCTTGCAATAAAGATAGAGATAAAGAGAGGCTTATGTATATTTGCTGTAATTGTGGCAATAGAGTTTCAAATATAGAACAAAATTAGGATTAGTCGGATGCAGCAAATTCTCTGAAGTTTTAATCTATAAATGATTGCTCTATTTTGATCAAACAATTCAGGCAGAAATGAATTTAGCTGTACCGCACATCGTTTCATCTTCAAAGCAGTTCATTCAAGGAAAGCCCCCGCGAGTGCGTTGCTCCTTGCTTTTGGCGTTTCAATTGACTACTTCAGTATCACGTGATTAACTTCATATCACGTGACTGCTTCCATCACAAAGCGAACGTCCTTGATATTTTTGAAAGACTTCTGGTCTTGCACAAATGAAGTTTAAGCGTCTAATGACGTACATGAGGATTCGAGCCATCTTCTCAGGAGTAGGCAATGGTTTCGGCTAAAGTCCCTGCAATGTAACTTTTAACTAACTGGGGGCTATTTAGACTGCTAGATTAAAAAGGGCAACAAAAATCCTTGGAAATTTGAACCGGTGTAGTTGATTTCTTCACTATATTTGTCACATAAGGATTATTATTTGTTGCAATGTGAGATAGAAATTAGAACTGTCCTTACCGTAGTGTCCAATTGCCACTGTTGGTTTCTAGGGAGGAGGACGATATGAAAGATATGCTGGTCTTGGTGCTTTATAATTCAATGGTTAGGCCATCTTATGATATGATTTCGTTTTACCCAGTGCATTCATGCTTGTAATAGAGCTGTAACAACGTTAGACCAACGTGTTTTTGTCTGACCATTCAAGAAAATTCTTTGGCAGAAAAAATACTGCCAGACAAGCAAGGGGAAAACGATTTTGAACATGTCAGCTAAGTTTGTGCAAGCGGACATACATACACTTAAGCCCGAAATTATTCATACCTATGCCAAATTCTGAGTATTTTGTATCTTTCTATTTGAGGACCAATTTTACTGTGGCTGAAGTTTCGTAAGAATGTGATAAAAGGCTGAAACAAGTGCTACAAGAGACATTTCAAGGAATGAAATATCTTGTGAATTGGTTAGCAAATATAACGATTGAAAATACTCAAAAATTTGGCATAGGTATGAATAATTTCGGGCTTAACGGTATATTACATACATATTTTTTTGATAAAGCAGGTATGATACTGGCAGCTTACAGCTGATGTGTACCTGAATTAATTAAGACATTTATTTGATACCTTGAAAAGAGATCCAAAAAGACTTAACTATATAAATGCAAATCATACCAAAAGGGCTCATGTTTTTGCCAAATTGATTCTGCACTCGGGACGAAATTCATATTTTTGGAGCTGAAACTAGATGCGAGCACTGCACAGCGAGCAAAAATGGGGGTCCTAGGGCTTGCCTCCACGAAAATCTTTCATAGCCACGCCCTATAGATCGTTGCAAAATGCCCCATTTTAGAAGAATTTGTCGCGACTGATGGGGTCTTCCCTGGACAGTTTTGAAAAGAGGACTTCAATTTCATGAGGATATACATTGTTTTTGAATTGCATAATGTCAAAAGTGATAGCTTGACCATTTCTGGCAACTTCCTCGAATACAGGTAGGTTTGAATCTTCATTTCCATGAGCTTGGCTATCACAGCCTTTTTCACTTGTTCACTTGCAAAAAGAACGTACTTCAATAAAAATATTTTCGATGATAAATGCATGCCAGTAAAACTGAATAATAATCCCGTGAATCACCTCATGTATGCCGATGACCTGATTCTAATATCTGAGTCTGCCTCTGGTCTTCAAAATTGTCTGAACAAGCTTAACTCATTCTGCATTAAATGGAAATTAAATATAAACTGCGAAAAGAGTAAAACTATGATTCTTAGTCAAAATGGGAGAATTTCAAACTACCCTACGTTTAAAATTGGCACCACAGATCTAGAAACTGT
The DNA here is from genome assembly GCA_039566865.1 of Aurelia coerulea. Classification (NCBI taxonomy): domain Eukaryota; kingdom Metazoa; phylum Cnidaria; class Scyphozoa; order Semaeostomeae; family Ulmaridae; genus Aurelia; species Aurelia coerulea. The sequence goes on along the minus strand of CM076952.1, from coordinate 9,084,890 downwards.
GAAAAATTTCTGTTATCTAGGTATAAACATTACCAATACTGGAAACCTTAAACCAACATCACTAGCACTAAGAGATAAAGGTCTGAAAGCTTTATATCCCCTTACAGATACTGTTTTCAAATTTAACTTACCACCTACAAAATCTCTGCAACTTTTCCACTCCTTTATCACTCCAATACTAAGCTACGGAGCCGAAGTATGGAATCTATTGACAGCCCACCAGCTAAGCGTGATTGAGAACAACCCAGAGGCATTAGTAGAGTACGCTCTGAAAACTGACACCGAAAAAGTTCACTTGAAATTTTGCAAACAAATAATGGGTCTAAAGAGGAACTGCGCATCCCTAGCCGTACTTGGAGAGCTAGGTCAAATACCACTTATGATCAACAACTTTGCATCTGTGATTAAGTACTGGCACAGACTTGAAATACTAGATGACCAATCAATTTTAAAAGAAGCGTACATTGAGATGAAAAGTCTCCCCGACAATATGTGTCTCTGGAACTCCAATGTCAAAGCAATCCTGAAACTTCTATCTTTAGACGCAATATACTATACAATAATGCCAAACGATATACAACAAATGCGCTTTTCAACATGATCAAGAGAAAACTTAAATCATTTTTTATTGAAAAATGGAAAATTAAAATAAACAAAGCCTCCGAGACCTCTCAAGAGAACAGAAAACTCCGTTGTTTCAAACGTTTCAAGACAGATTTTTAAATCGAGGGATACTTGAGTGAGATACCAGATTTCCAAAAACGGAAGGTTCTGTCAAAAATACGATGTTCGGATCATGATCTACACGTCGAGACAGGTGCAAACACTGCGACTCACAAGATGTTGAGGACGAAATACATTTTCTATTAAGATGCAATAAATATGCACAGATAAGGGACGAAATGATGCTTAAATTCCCTGAAATCACGATTTCCCCTCCTGATAAGGACCTAACAAACGAGTTCAAAGAAGTCATGTCGTGCCGAACACTTCCTAAGACCAAGTCTTTAATTATGTTCCTATGCAAAGCAAAGAACCTTAGTGAACAAAACCTTTTGGAGTCATCATAAAAGAACATTCACAATGAGCCTAGTATACGTGCCTATATCTAGTACAAGTTTTGTGCTACATTTTCACCGCAGTTCTTTTTGATTCATTTTAGTTCAGTTCTTTCTTATCTTATTTCACTATATTGTTATTGTATTTTATATTAGTTTCATTATATTAGGTTATGTTTCATGTTTAGTTTAGTTAGCTTGCCATGCCTGTAAACTTAGGTAGTGCATCATGATGATATATATACTTCAGCACATTTTTGGGAAGCTAAAATCCTCCAGCCCCCCCCCCCCTTGCTTCCGACGGGCCTGCTAATGCCGATGCTTGCTGAGCTAAATTAGCCTGAGATCAGGCTCACCGAAAAATAAATGAGAAGGGATTTGGTTTGGAGATTTTTGTTTGGAGAGCCTGATCTCAGGCTAGAGCTAAATAGACTCTCTGATCATTAAGTGAATACGTATGTTTGCTATGAAGTTTTGCCCTGATCTAATCAGCATCGTTTTCAAAGAGATGCAATGCTGGTTGATAATCTGCCTGCAAGCAATCCCAGGGAGCCGCTGTGAATGTTGTTAAGTAAGTGCTACCTCGAGGGTCTACTAATGGATGGAGCACTCGAGCATGTGCCTGCCGTTAGGATCCTAATTTCAGTTGAAAAGGCTGGGAGATGATTATTCCTTTCGTCCCATGGTTCAATGACGTGATTTTATGTACAAATTAAAAAGTACATAATTCACATTTTGCCGTCACCTCACTCATACCAATTTTCAACCGCCATTAACAACATTACCAGTTCCTTGGAAGACCGGTCATGGTGTTAGAATTCAAGGTAGATTTGATCACTGAGGCTAGCGTAAAAGAGGCCTAAATTGAATGTATTAGAATCTACAATTTTGTCATATTTGTATTCACGAAACAGTGGTTGAAGGAGTGAAATTGATTGTGCAACAGTGAAAAATAAAAGTATTGAAATAGAAATCGGAAACACAGCTTTATTCTAAATAATTTGTCTAGGATGGTAGCGATGGTCGGCGATGGTATACCAAGATTTTTGGTAAAGTTATTGCAGACAACTAAAGAGGAGCATCGTAGTATTCCAGGGGCGGGGGGGCGGGGTCTATATTTGAGGGAGAAACAGGGAGTTGCCTGCCAAATGAGATGTTGCATGATAGGGAGCAAATGTGGTACATCGATTGTGAAAATGAAAGCTATAGCTGGCTAGCAGTGGCATGTATCTCTTCCTTACGTATAACGTATAAACTGCTTGAGAAATCAATTAACAGTACGTGCGTGATCCCTGCGAAGGATAATGACGCAATTTAAGATAGAATCACATCTGTTAGAATAAGAGAATTGAAACAAAAGAATGCAATTGAAGTATTCCCAGTAGGATGTCCAGTTTTATTGATGTGAATACATAAGGGACCCAGCACATATGATTGAAGATAATATAAAAACAAAAGCAGGTTTTGATGAAGGGAGATTGGGTGTGCTGTTTGACAGAGAAGAAGCCTTTTCGCTTGAAAATCCGCTTATTCAGCCAGTGTGAGAATAGTTGTTGTTGAAGAATTATCGCAGGCCAGCACGAGTTCGTTGAAAGATCAAATGAAAACAAAACAGGCTCAGACTTCCAGGAGACATGTCGTAGTGGATTCTTTCAAATATTTGTGAACCTTCTTACAGATGATTGTCGATTTAAGGTTTGTAAATGAATTATTTTGTTATTTGTTCCTGTACTTAGTTAGGCCTTTTTCCTTGTCTTGCTTCATGCTTTCCTGTCACTGTGATTTTAAGAGTTTTGTTTTAAACATGCTGGTTTTGGTGTATGAAACATAGCCAAGCCAATATCATTACATAGACGAGATCGGACGAGATACTGGCCAAGTTTTATCGACTTTATTGCAGTCTTGAATGAGGACTGAATCATCGCAAAAGATGAATGTATAGAATCAGCTGATTATGTAACAACTCTATCAATGTGCATCCAAATTCACAGCTGATCATTTAGTCATTAAGATCTTGACTTGAATTTGTTTCTTCAAATGGTAGTATTTTTCGATGCGACATTTTTATCTCATCACCCCCTTTTTACTGGGTATATGGCAGGGAATTGTTATGCTACAGACTGTAAAATTATTTGAAAATAAAACCCCTTTCATAGGAAATTAATCTTGTTTTATCGCCAAACTCATTTTGGGCAAACTATAGTTCTATGTCACTAAATAACTAATAAACTTTATTATTGAATTGTTATTCTTGGGTGATATTCCTCTGCTAAAGTTGTTTTGCCATCGTAATGACCCAATAGAAGAATCCAGGGGGAAAACTCAGCTTGGCCTTTTTTTAAGTTTCCACCACTCGAAAATGGCTGTTGATTTAAGTTGCATTAGTACCAAGTATCTCGCATTTTTTTTCTTTGGTTGATGAGATTCCGTAAGTGGCTCTTAATAAATGGCCCCGTTCTGAGGTTACGTAGTAGTGAACTGGGAGAGTATTTAAAATTCTACTATTTTGGTATGAATGCGACTATTTGATAAGATAATATGCTACTATCCTTGACGAACAGGTTGATAAATTGATTATGTCCATTAAAGCAAACAGAAATGTCTGAATGGGAAGGCACATAGCTTGTGTAAAGAAAACATAAGTAAATGGATTTTTGCCATACTTTGTTCATATACAAGGACGGATTCGATTTTTAATAGGTAATTTCAAAGTTGTAGCTCGAGCCTTTTTAGCCATGGATAGTTTGGTTAAGCCTCGTTAACTGGAGAACTCTCACGGAAAAACAAAACAATTGGTCGATTTATACAAATGTTTTGAATTATCTGGTGTTATTTCCACACTGAAACTATGGAAAGGGGTAGGTCTTCGTTAAATTGTTCGAGATATCGAATAGTTCTGCTCTAGCTAAACCATGTTCGAGCTATCGAGATTCAAACCAATGCCCGTGAGTCACCTTAAAGATACTTTGATTATATGCAAACATCATTGCGTAACGAGAGAGACAGGAAATGAGGAAAATGAATTTGAAAACAATCAAATATCTTAATAAAATGCATGCACAATTCATCATAATTAATTATGCTGAAACTGTCATGAATATTCTTAATTTCTCATAAGTTCGGCTTTACTGTAAAACAATTAAGTCAATGCGAGGCTGGGTCATTGGATAAATTCATTGATTTAATTGCATCCTCAGTGGAGGTCTGTGGGATTACGTTGTAGGTAGTGGTTCTTAAAACTTTTGCTTATTTTTTCCCATAAGAGAAGTATGTTTTTTCTCGCAACAGTATTCATTTCAGCATAGGTTCCAAATCTTCAACTCGGCGTAAAAAGGTGGGTGTAAAATTCAATGACCTGTTTCTTCTGACTGAATGGCTAGAAAGAAACTTAAGATACTTATCTATAATTCTACCGTTGGACTTTCCAGAAATTTTGAATATTTTTCAAAATTACAGCTTATTTTAAATTTCAGCTCATTTGAGGATGTGACGTCATCAAATTTCTAAATCATAAACCAGATGAGTGACAGGCTTTTGCTTGATACCATATTGTAGGCATTCATAAACTATGGTTTTCTTCGAACTTACTTCATGATGCGTCAAACGGTTTAAAAATTACGATGGTTTTAAGATTTTTTGAAAATTTTTGTTGAATTCTTGAAAAAGAAGAAAAACATTCTAACTCTGAAAATATTAAAGATTTCAGAAAAGTCCAACGGTAGAATTATAGAAAAATAGCTAAAGTTTCTTTGAAGTCATTCAGTTCAAAGAAATAGGTCACTCAATTTTACACCAGCCTTTTTAAAGATTTGGAACCTATGCTATTCATTTCAAGTGGCCAAATCACGCCACATTCGAAAGTGAAAGACATCCCTAAGTTTCACAATAAGAATTTAGGTAAGTACATGGACGCTTCACTTCGCTCTTTTTTTTGGGTCTGGCTTCATCTAATTTCATTTACTTCTTCCTCAGCTTTTATTGAAGTGACACCCAAAGATGGAAAGGGATACTTAACTAACTTACGTTTGGACGTGGGTGTGCCCCTCATTGGCAAAGGGATATCCACGGTCCCAGAAATGACTGGTACCTTGGTTTTTGGACAACTTCTAGAATTAACAAAACAGAAAAAGGGGGGGGCATAGATTCACTGCAATGGGACAACTTTAATGTCGTCCTAGGTCCCTTGGTCAGACTTCCGGTTGCCTTTGACATAATTAACAACTCGTGATGAAATAGTGACACTACGTAATCGAGTCAGCAAAATTTTACACACTACACATGCGTTCATAGTCCCTGAGGTGATATCCACGTCCTCATCAACTTGAGCTTGCACGTATCCCCAACAAGTCAAGTTTTTCAGAGTAACATTATGAATATCTGTTGACCGAAGCGCCATCTTGAGGTCAAATAGCACGGGGAAACAAGGGACTCCAGGTCATGCGTCTAATGAGCATTCACTGGATATCAAATAGCATTTCATTTGCTTGCTTTTCAAACGTGAATGATCCATGCAACAGTAATGAAAATTAGACATACAAAGGATCTGTTTTCTGGTCAGGCTGGAATTCAACGTCTTGCTTTGCGAAGAACTGGTCTTTTAAATTAACGATTTATGACTATGATCAGTATGATGACGATGATTATGATGACAATGATGATGATTTTGATGATGATGATGATGATGCTGATAATGGTGATGATTATTATTAATCAATTAATGTTGTTGTTGTTGCGGTAGTTGTTACTGTTTATAAGCAACAAATGGTTCCTGCTGAAAAATACTGAAGATGTGTTACATGGTTTTAACAGTATTAGCGGCGAAAGGCTCCAACTTCCAGGGAACTGCAGTTACCTCATATCATAAGAGAAAATGTTGCAATAACATAAAAGGTACTTCTTGAAGCATCTTTGACGCTAATCTTACGCATATATGTCAATTATTCATATATCTATAGCACTTGACCATAATAAAAATGACAATAAATGAGCAACTTTAGGGAAACTTTTTGAAAAAAGTGGCAACAGTTTGAGCAAATTTTCAGGAAATTGTGAGTAACTTTTCGAGAAATTTCGAGCAACTTGTGGACAGGGCTAGTTTGATGTGCCTCATTTTGGCATTTGCGTAGCCACGGATGGGGTTGTCAAAAGATGGTTCTCGAGGTTCTTTCAAAATGAAAAGAAAGTAGTGTATAGGCAGGGAAGGGTAAGAATTTTTTTGAGAAATGCTGAATGTTGACTGGGAGAGTCATTTCAAGCCAAAGTAAAGGTTGGTGTTTTAAAATTTTTCCAGACAAACTATCCTGTAGTTGTCAAGGCATCCACTATGGGGGCGGGCAAATGGATTGTTAGAACTGTTCTAAAAGAAGGTAAAGAATGCGTTTGCACAAAGATTTTCCTGAATGTTGTGATTCATAGAAAATTGTTACAAATTGGCATTCTAAGCCAAAGAAAACTGCGTTTACTCAAAAAGTTCCCTGGGGATGCTATAATTTGTAAGATTACCTGTTACAAAATGTTCAATGTTAGCATTACTGACGTTGGATTGCTAAAAGTGTTCCAAGCCAAAGTAGAGAACGTTTCGTCAAAATTTAGCTGGGAGCTTTGCCCCCAGACCCCATCATCTTCATACCCTCCCACTTAATTTGCCATGGCCAAGACGCTTCTCATTGCATTTGGTCGCACACAAAAGTCCCTCATCGTGAACTGCTCTAGAAGAGGGTGGAAGAAACTTTGGAAATAGTGTTAAAGAAAGATAAAGAAGACCTACATAAAGTTAAACCAAGATATTATAAAGTTTATGATATCTTGGTTAAACTGAATGATAATTCTTATCAAAAGCAGAGGGCATGCCTCTGGGCACCATCAAACGTCGTGAAAATAATGAATCTAGGTTTTGATGTACTTTAGGAAGGACAGCGGGAATTCGGTGAAAAATCATGATAGGAATCGGGAATTTGGCTGAAAATGTAGCTGGAATTTTGGAATGAGGGTGCCTATTGCGTGCCCTCTTACCAGAAAAAGAACTAAATTCAGTGTTTGATATCGCCAAAGCTAACGAGAAGTTTCAATTAGCGAAGCAAGTTGGCCTCTCGCGCTGTCATGTTAGAGCCATATCTTGTGAAAAGGTAAGGGAAAGTAAAAATCGAATTGTTTCTCTGTGGAGAGGAAATTAAGCCTCTCCACAAAAAGTACATGTGTGTGACAATTAAAGGCCACGCCCAAAAGCCACGCCCACCAGTCGGCAAATTGAGAGTTTGCACCCCCCCCCCCCCTAACTTGATATCTATAGTGACGGCCCTGTTTGCAGAATTGTGTGTCCAATACCGCCGTAGTGGGTGTATTGTGCAAAAGGACCAAACAATATTTAATACGATCTTAGTCCTCCCAAGCGAAAGGGTGTATTTGTCAACATAGGTTTAAATGTTGAGCAAAATGCCAATTTTTTCCGTGAAACTGGTCGATTTGACTGAATTTGTTCAAATTTCTGCCATCCGTCAAGCAACCGCCAAGCTTTTTGTGAATTTTCTTTTTGAAGTAGTAGTCGTATGTAGCTAGTTTTTAGAACCTTTTTTCTTTTACATGCGACGGGGTAGACATGATATTTTGCTCCTCGTGGTATCGTCTTTGTAGTGTTGTAGATCGTTTCGTAGGTAGTGCAATGAGTATCGTGTATTGTGGATGTTTAATTGATAATATAAACAGGGGCGCAAATGAGGGGGGTGTGTGGGGGGGGGGGGGGTGTGACACCCCCCCAATAATTTCATAACTCGGTCCCAATCGCTATTTTATAGTGATAAAATCGGTCCCGATCCGGCTCTGAACTTGAACCTGAATTTTTCAGGACGTAGATACTCGAAATGCAAAGATTTCTGTGTTAGCTGTCTTTTGTTTTTTCGTAGAAACTAAGTTTACAGAAAGAAATCCTCCAGATTCCTTTACAACCGTAGAGAGGCTGGCTGGGTATAAGTCGGGTAAGGGATGCCTTCTGAGCCAAAGTAGAGGATGTTTCTTCAAAAATTTTCTTCGTGCTCCAATTTATGGGATAACTGTCACAAAACTATCAAAGTTCCCTTGTTGCTAATGGCAAGCATGATATTGGGAGATGCATTCTAAGCCAAAGTAGAGACTGTTTCTTCAAAAATTTTCTTCGTGCTCTGATTTTTAGGATAACTACCGGGTGCGCAAAAATAAACTATGCACGTTTCGCAGGCCACAATAAATCGTACACTGGACCGATTTTGAAGATTTAGGACTCATTCGTTAGCAGAAAGCCTGAATTAGATACTGGGATTTCTTACAATTTTTTTCATTTTCAGTTTTTAGAGCTAGAAGCGAGTTTCCTAAGATTTTTGTTTTCGAAAACACCGAAGACGATCAAAGAATATCGATCAAATTTTCTAATGAATCGACATGAATGGACAAAGAGAGAACTTTTTCGTGGTGATTTGCGATCTAAAAATCGACCAATTATAATCTGCTGTACGAGAGTTCGTACTGAACACCCAAATCCCCCTGAAAACGTTTTCTCTCTGTGTATTCATGTTGGATCTTTTAAAATTTGATCGACGTATTTTTATCGTTCTCAATATTTTCGAAAACGAACACATAAGAATCTCGCTTCTAGCTCTAAGAACTGAAAACGGAAAAATTTGCAAAAAGTCCTAGAATCTAATTCAGGCTCTCTGCTAAATAAATCTTCAAAATCGGTCCAGTGTTCAAAATATTGTGGCCTGCGCCAAACGTGCATAGTTTATTTTGGCGCACCCGGTATCTCAAAACTATAAGGTTTACTCACCGCTAATGGCAATCATGATATTGAGAGATGCATATTAAGCGAAAGTAAAGGATGGTTCTTCAAAAATTTTCTTCGTGCTCCAATTTATAGGATAACTCACAGGATAACTATCACAAAACTATCAAGGTTTCCTCGCTGCTAATGGTAAGCATGACATTGAGAGATGCATTCTAAGCCAAAGTAAAGGATGTTTTTTCAAAAATTTCCTCCGTGCTCTGATTTATAGGATAACTCACAGGATAACTGTCACAAAACTATCAAGGTTTCCTCACTGCTAATGGCAAGCATGATACTGGGAGATGCATTCTACGCCAAAGTAAAGGGTGTGACCCCAAAAAATTTCCTGGCCCCCAGGCCCATGGATTTCCCTGCCTCCCTCTTAATTTACCCTGGCCACGCCACTTATTGATTCCATATGAGCAAGCATGCATGCCTAAAAACATGGCTATTCTGTGAAGCTTTGACTGGATCATTCAGGGCGGATGGCTAAGATGCTAGCCAGAGACAACTTGGTGTCGAAAACTGCTTGTTTAATTCCGTTTCGATCGTTGGGAAAACACTATGTCTGTTATAATTGTATTTTCGGTAAATTTTGGCAGATTGGAAAACTTTATTTTTCATACATTTGCAAAAACATTTATTTTGCAAAAATCGGTCCCGCGTGGAAGAAACTCGGTCCTTTGAACACACACCCCCCTCAAAAAAATTTGCATTTGCGCCCCTGAATATAAATCAACCCACTCATACTATTTCCTGCGCTGTGTCCAGCACCAACCCATTTCAAACGTCGTTGATCTTTTTGTGAAGATATCATAGAAGATAGTTTCAGAAATGGAATCTTTTCAATAATGATAACATGCTTCAATTTCATTTCAGAATTAGAAACAGAACGTATTTGTTGCGAATTATACAAATCTCTTTAGACGCATTAAATTTTTTTGAAACAGATCGGATCTTGATTTCGCGTGCTGCTGGTGATTGGCAAGGAAATTTGAGATATGTATGTATGTTGGAAAACTTTTAAGGAATTGATAGGCTTCGAATCTTAGTTGTAAGGAGAAATCATTGATCTCGTTAAAGTATATTTTCGCTAATCCCAACTTTGCGCTGATTTGATTTTTCAATGTTATGCTATCCACGCACGATTTTTCTTATTATAAGGCATACTGGAAACAAAGCATGAGACGTTACTTGATGCTTTTTTCTTCGTTTAGTTTGTTGTTGCAAACTGGGTGGTTGTTGCTTCCTTTCAGTGAAAACCATTGTAAGTTTACCAACAAGGCTTTTAACTGGTCGATGATTTTAAGATTCTGAAAAACGGAAGGAATGTCTGATAGTGATACCCGGGGATCGGAAATACGATTGGCGAAAACCATTCAGATTATTGAAGGTATACTTTATTTCCTAGTCATGCAGGACGGTTTTTGTGACGGAATTAGGATTGATCAAAGACAAATATCAGGGACGGTTTTTACACATTTTCTGAAACGTGTTTTTTGCGATATGAAGTACAGCCACTTGAGAGATATAATTTACCAATTATCTTGCGTAGCTAAAAGTTTTGTGGAAGCGCTGAATAGGATTGCAGTAAACAAGACGCAACAGAGAACAAATCAACTTGCCATAATTGAGTCTTTATTCAAATCTGCTCTGCTACACCATGCAGCTGAGCCGTAAACTAAAAGTAGCTTTAAGGTAGGCAAGGGAGCAGACCTCTTCACTGCTCGCAGCTTTTGGCTACGTGGCTAGCCCAAATTATCGAACGTAAGTATAAAAGAGCGGGAAAATACTTTGAGATTTTATCCCATGACCCATCCTTGTCCGCCTTTAGCAATCAGTTGTTTACAATATTCAATGGAGCCGATGAGCAGCAGAGATATATATTGTCATCATCAACCTTGGTTCTGACGCAAGACGCAAGGAATCAGCAAGATCAGTCATGGCAAAATGAATCAAATACAAGGGCCTAAATTATCATGAAGGTTTTAGCCATTGAACCTGGTGTCGTTGCTCACGCAACGAAATGTTATGTTACAATCTGAAATACAGCTGCCATAGAGATCTACCTTGTCAATCGTCTTACAAAACAGTTGAGAAGGATAAGTCATAGTAAATTCTCTCAAAGGTTAAGAATTAGAAATATTGATAACAGAACTGACGCATGGAACTTGATTATCTGAACATTTGAAAGATTGTTAGGATTAGTTGTCTTTAACCCTTGTTAATCAGTTTGATAAAGCAGCGAGTTACATGTTCAAGCTACAACATGTTTACGAGTGAGAAACACCTGTGTGTATTGCAAGGTTGTTGAGGGGGACTGGCAGTTTTAACAAAGCAAAAAATAACTACTACAAGGGGTAGCTATCAATCAATCAATCAATCAATCAATCAATTAATTGATATACGGTGCATTCATTGACTATTGTTATTGCTAGTATTTAAAGTTGGTAGTTACCATAGCATTACGAAAACTACTAATTCAAACCAAGTATTTACAAACATAATATGTATATAAAGGCAGTAAAAAGGAAATTTTAGCTACATATTTTACAGGTTCATTCATCTCCAGCCCACCATTGTTCTTCCACTTTTTAAAAGCCGACAGTTTTGGTCCTTGTTATACACTTTTTTATAAGAAACTGCTCATAAGAAACGAAGCTCTCAGATTGCTAACAAATTAAGAAACTGCAGTACTGGGAAAATAAAACATAGGAAACTATATATCGATAAAAATTAAATCTTTGTCATTTTTTACTTCATTTTCACTTGTTTCCTGTGTCATATTACTCGAGAAGTACTGAGTAATGTATAAACATTGAACAGGCTTCGAACAACTTCGTCTTGTAATGTTCAGGAGTGAACAGGAAGTAATCGTGAAGGCTGTTATGAAACCTTCAAGAAACTCGTAAGAAACTCTGAGTACTCAAAATCTGATAATTTTAAGAAACTCTCAGTACTTACTTAACTGTTTCAGTTACATACTAAGATTAGTCCTTTCGTAGCTGTTATAATTCATTTCTTTTATTCTAAAGTATAACGACGCTCCTGTAAAGTCCCGGCGGGTCAGCTCTAGGGGTCCAAGTGTAACCATGCTCGTCTACGAAATCTCTGAGAAAGGGGGCAAAATCTTCATCAAATCTAGGACAGAGAAACCAGGAAAATGGGTAGTTTTTTGAGGAAAAATTCCTAGATTTTCAAAATAAGGGGTAAAAATGTATTTCCACCATGTTTCATCATATGTCAAATGATAAAATCACTGGAAACCAATAACAACTGCAACATCAATTCAAGACAGGTGATAAGATCTTTTTCAAATTACAGGTCTTGCATGCATTGACACCACTGTTGTTTTTGCTAGGAATTCTTTGGAAATTCTTGCGAATTCTGAACAAATTTTGAAGTCTTTCTTATACCCCTCAAGAATTCTTGTATGCATTGAGAACACTTGAAAGATCCTTGAGAATTCTTAGCTAAGGTAGATGGTGTTGATGCACACAAAAACAAGTGCAATCACCTTGCAATGCAGAAACCAATTATATCTCTTTGTAGAAGCACTAATTGTTAGCCCAAAGTGTAATGCCTTGGACGCAAGTAATCATCATGAAGTGTAGCACGCCTTGACTAGTTCATCGCTGATAAATGTGCCCGTTATTTTGCAAATGCTGGTAGATATTATTATATGCCTATGGCCCCATGGCCTATTGGTTGTTGCCTGTTGGTTTGTTTGATTGAATTTTTGCTTTTCTGGAGAATAATCATATATGCTACCTGAATAATCCTATCTCTGCCATTAACTTCACATGTTTACCAACTGAAATTAGATTCACCAACAGTTGTATTTTTTGTTGAATAAACTAAATATTATATTTGCAGATCAGATGGAATTGTGTATGTTCTTGCTGCACCTCCTACTAGGAAGTAAAGATTTCCCAAATAATGTTACATATCGTAAATGTTTGTTAAATCAGTTGTATCATTATTTTTTGGTTAACTTCAAGTGCATAGTCACATTCATACCAATTTTGTTATTTTAACAGTTTGTCAAAAAATGGCTTTTTTGCAGTCTAGCCATTTTCTATCATGTAAGCAAACACGCTGGCATTTGTTATTCAAGTATCACACATTTACAAGTTGTAGTACAGGCCATGTACACAATAACATGACAGGAATTATATACATTATGATAAGAATTCTTGAGCCACAAAAAGACTTCAAATGTTTCTGAACAAGAATTCTTAGGCAGGAAAACCATGTTAATGTGGGTAAGGCCTGTAATACTGCATTATATAGAGCTTGATATATATGTTCACCACGCTATTTATCACTCCACTTGATAAGTCCTAACTTATAGATTTGTCAGAGAAATCCTGTAAAAAGGGCCGTTAAAATTTGCCAGAGAAAAGCCCGTGAAAGGGGTTGTGTTCTCCATCCAAAATCAGAGAAAAGGGTCAACTTGAAAAGTTGCCAGACAAGCATGGTTACACTTGAACCCCTAGAGCTGACCCGCCGGGTGTAAAGTGTAGCAAGTAATCATCATGAAATTGAATAGTAATGGCCCAAATTCTTAGTTTCTCATAGGAAATACGTGTATACTATCAGCGAGAGTTTCTCAGGGGAAAATGACTTTGGCAGCAAATTCACGTGTGTGTTTTGTCGTGAAAATACCTTAAATATGTGGGATGGGGCAACATTTGTTCATCGATACCCTGGGTACCAGATTCTTATTAAAAAGTTGAGTTCATTGACAAATTTAAGAAATTTCACTGCCATTTTGCTTTAGTTCAAGAAAATAAGTTTCTGTCATGAACAATAACAATTTTATCCATTGAAAATTTGCAAGATTACAACCAAGAATACTGCCTCAATTTTAGAGGTGAAAAGTCAAATGATCTATTTTGCGCCATTCTACCACCCATTTTGCCCTGATCCACCTCACCAATTTCTTGGAGTAAAGTTACAGAACGCATGGTTGTTTGTTTCAGCAAAAAAAATAACAAAAGATTGATCAGAAATTTAAGAACCCTTGATGCTTCAAAAAAGTGGCATTATTTTATTTCATTTTATCTTATTTTGAGAACCCATTCTAGAAAGAAAACAGCTGATCAATGCAGTTCGTATGGGTTTCTTTTTAGTTACAAATGATATAATGTAAGTGTGTCAATAAATTTGTCGTTGCAGGCATTAGTAGTTTTGTTATAATTAACCATAGTGATTTCTTAAACCAAGCGAACCATCTTGAAAAAGTACTTTCAACTTGCAATCCTGTGGGGAAAAGCTGAAGAGGGGAAAGATGTAATTGTACCAAACAAATGAGTAGTCTCACTTGAGTAACCTCGAACAAAGCTTGATAGTATTTTAAGATTCCCGTGCGATTAGGACCCGAAAGGTTATCTTTAGCTAGGCTCACTTTTCAAACATTCTGCTGATAAGATTGAGGTAACGTTTTCGAAACAATACAAGGAAACAAGGAATTAATTGTTGATACACCATGAACGGCCTGCCCAAATCCAATATTCGGTGTACCTACTCTGGAAGCAGTTTAATCTCATTCTTATAATCCTATTTTTAAATTCCAAGAATCAGAATCAACCAGAAATCTCAATGTAATGCTTTAACTGGATTACGTCCAATGAAAACGTGGTTTATTTCTTTTTAAAAATCAAAGTCAGGCGAATTCGGTTCGGGTGAGAAGTACGTGCTATCGTTTGCAAGATTTTATTCCCATGATAATTCCAGGCTGAGGTTTGTGTTCATCTTTTTTGTACTTTATTCTATTTTGGTATTTGCAGGCTCGCGAAGTTTGTTTTTATTAAAAGGACAAGTTGATTAGAAGTTGAAAAGATAATTTATTGTGGTGTTTTCCAACAAAGCAGACATGTTTCAGCAGGAAAGTGATTCGTTCAATAAAAACCACGAGACATGATCAAACATGAATTATTTTACCAAGTTTTGTAACAAACAATAGGTTTTGAGAGTCAAAAAGTTCGAAAGTAAAAATTCAAGACATCACATATTGACATAATTCCTGACGCAAATATTGCTTTGCAAGAGATTAAACTTTAACCACATCAACATTATATTCCATGCAGCATACAAGATGTGTTACAGTAAAAACCCGCACATAAAAACCTAAGATTTTGAACTCAGCCTGTTTAGGTTCTTGTGCTATGAGGCACATCCAGTAATCAGGGTGTAGGTTCTTAACATAGGAAAATGTGTGAATCTAAATCTTAGCCAAAGCTATTTACATTCTTGGCCCTATCCACTTCAACTCAAGCTTACCCAGTTACCCCTGCAGGCCCTCCCTATCACAGTTCTCTAAGGAATGTTTTGGAGTTTACAAAAGAGGTTGATTGGCAAACAGATTGCATTTATTTCCCAGTGGATGAATGAAACGCTTTATTAAGAACCTACAATCGTGGCCAAAAGGTTAGTGGACAGCCGTCAAAGAAGGCCTAAATGCGACCTCTTTAGAGTTATACCCTTCTCTTGGTTTAGAAACCCCTCCCCCCGAGGTCAATGTTGTGATTTTCCATAAGCAAATGGTTCGTGAACTGATTCTGCTGTCTATCTGTTCCAACAACATTGACTTGGGGGGTAGGGGGGGGGGGCTTGATGTTTGAGAAACCTAGGTTTCGGTCAATCGTCCAATAACTTTTGGCCACGATTGTCTCTAACATTTTTTACTGAAGGTATGCTTGGAAATACTTATCTCACATAGAAGATACAGGAGAGATCATAATGAAAATCACATTATTTTGTTACATAATCTTTCTACTTAAACTCGGAACAAAAGGGATTATGATGCATCCACTAGGGACATCAATTAGTTGGCTAGAATTTACTTTTTAATGCTCAGAGTCAATGCACAATTGTATTCCAGTCGTCAATTCCGTTCCAAGTTGCCCCCGTTGCTTTGCAGAATTAGTTGTGAGCGGCAATGAAGCCTAAACTTTTGCTTTTAGTTTGAGGACAACGATTAAAGCGACACTTTCTATCATTTCAATTTTTTGTCGGGTTGTCAACGAGTTACCACGAGTTACCATCACGAGTTACCATTTTTGTTTACAGGTTTCAGTATGGGAAACGACGAGTTACCATTTCTTTTTTTAAAAATAATATAGTATATTATTTTAAAAAAAAGAAATGGTAACTCGTCGTTTCCCATACTGAAGCCTGTAAACAAAAATGGTAACTCGTGATGGTAACTCGTGGTAACTCGTGGCACAATTCTAATAAAAATAAATGTCCATGAAGCAATGGCATACAGTAGGTACCCGCGTATAAGGAGCAGCTTTCTCAGTTTCAACCAAATATTCAGTATCTGAGTTTCTTAAATGTATGTTTCTTATAGGTGGGTACCAACTGTAATACTTCTGCAACATACCAACGCACAATAATTTCACACAAAGAAGGCTTGAACTTCGATATAGAAATATTATTCAACTAATCACCAGTAAGAGAAGATTACAAAGAACGTTTTCATACATAATATGAAGTCGATCTTTTTCAGTATATATTCAGTACTTAATGCGTTCTCCTTTACATTTTATAATCATTTTCAATCGTTTGTTCATTGATTCGATAATTTTGTCTATTGTTGCTGTGGGCACTTCATTCATGATTTGCTTTATCCTGCTTTCAAATTGTTCAATCGTCTCTACTTTAATTTGCCTCTCAAGGGCATCGCGGTGAAGGGCTTGTTTAACAATTCCAAAGAAGTTTTCTATCGGATTTATATCAGGACTTCTTGGTGGTATAGGTAAAAGTTGCGAGTTTACTTGTTTCATTGCTTCTTTCGCAAGTTTGCTGTTTTGCGACGGATCGCCATCTTGAATCCAAACTCTCGAATTTTTTCCCGCTGCTTCAACCATTTTGTTAAAATTTTCTGAAAGAAATTTCGCAAAGAACCTCCCATTCATATTTTCATATCTTTGTGCGCAAACAACTCCTTTGCCATGAGAAATAGCGACCACCATCTTTACATGTTTCCCGCCTGTTCCACACGCTTGCCCTTTAGATGTGCAGCCACGAATGAGCCCCTCACTTTTTGTACGCCAAACTCTTCCTCTAGGAGCCAAAGACTGATCAAGAGGGTTTCTTTTGTAAACGAAGCCTACGCCATCGAGGTAGAAAGCTATTTTGTTTGTCCATACATCAAAGTGGTGCTCTCTTAACCCTAATCCATATGGGCTTTTTTTGAGCTACCATTTATGGGGGGGGGTGCTTTCCACCCCCCCTCTGAAAACTGCCTTAGACTCATCCGAATTCAATACAACTTGGCACAGTTATAGAACAGGTAATTTGTAGCTCGTAGCGTAATTTGGGTGTGGCTGCCACACCTTGTGACGTCACAGTGACGTCACGAAGCTGAAAATCTGTGAAAATCAGGCTTCCAAGTTGAATTCAAGTTTAATGAAGATTTTGCATGAACTTTGTGCAGTTTTTGGTTCAGTTTGTCAACATATGTGATTATAAAATAATATTTTATTGAAATTAACGATTTTGGAGTGATATTTTGGCAGAAATTAGCCAATTCTTATGACATCATTTGTGCGATTAATTTATTCTAAGTAAAAAGAGACCAAAATAACCTGCAAAATGGTGATTATCTATAACAAATGTATAATTAGAGTGTTTTTCATTGAAAAAGTTCGAGAAAACTTGAAAAAATTGCTAATTAGTCCAAAATGGCGGCCAAAATGACGTCATTATCAAAAAGTGCTGACATCATCAAATTCCAGAAATTCCGGTATCAAATTGAAGCCCTTTGATTGCTCATTCATTTGCTGTATAATACTTCATAATTAAATGTAACAATTCCATTGAAATCATTGAAAACAATGATTTTGCTGCTACCTCCTTCCAAATATGGGCATGTCACGTGACCTGTGAGTCCTATTGTTCAAAAATTTTTCCACCAAAATGTGGCTAATAGATAATTAGTAAAATTCAGGGAGGCTGGGGGACATAGCAAACGTCGTTTAAAAACGCGGCAAATAAAACCTTGAGGGGGGGTGGAATCCACCCCCCCCCATGTGGATTAGGGTTAACATCTGCTTGGCAAATTTTAATCGAGTTTTTTTATCGCGTTCACTTAATAGTCCCTTTTTCCTTGCTTGAAGGTAATTGTAGCCTTTTTGGTTTAAAAACCTAGAAACTGTTCTACGAGACACATCTTTCACATCAGCTCGTGCCATCATCCTTTTTACTGTCCAGTTTGGCTCTTGCCCGCGAAGTGTTTTTACAAGCCGCACAATTTTCCTTTTCTCCCTCACTGATAACTTAGATGGCCGGCCACCGACGGACTTTAAATCCTCCTGTTCTCTCTTCCCCCCTGTCGATTCTTTCCAGATGTTGTATATATGGGACCGTGACACAGCAGTTTCTTTTACCAACTCTTTGATGCTGGAATTTTTCTTATACCGTATGTATGCTCTTATCTCTGGAGAGATTTTCCGAGGACGCACCATCTTTATATGACTGTTTTCTTCAACTGCAAAGTTTGCCTTTGCATCAAATTCATATGACGTCAGATTAATTTTCAATTATAGACAATTTTGAAACCAAGCCTCGTTCTCGTAATATGAACTAATTGATTAATAATTGGCCCTATTTTGTGGCTCATGTGAACTGTTCTAAGTCACTACGTATTTTGGCTTCTAGAGACTGTCTCTAACATTTTTTACTGAAGGTATGCTTGGAAATACTTATCTCACATAGAAGATACAGGAGAGATCATAATGAAAATCACATTATTTTGTTACATAATCTTTCTACTTCAACTCGGAACAAAAGGGATTATGATGCATCCACTAGGGACATCAATTAGTTGGCTAGAATTTACTTTTTAATGCTCAGAGTCAATGCACAATTGTATTCCAGTCGTCAATTCCGTTCCAAGTTGCCCCCGTTGCTTTGCAGAATTAGTTGTGAGCGGCAATGAAGCCTAAACTTTTGCTTTTAGTTTGAGGACAACGATTAAAGCGACACTTTCTATCATTTCAATTTTTTGTCGGGTTGTCAACGAGTTACCACGAGTTACCATCACGAGTTACCATTTTTGTTTACAGGTTTCAGTATGGGAAACGACGAGTTACCATTTCTTTTTTTAAAAATAATATAGTATATTATTTTAAAAAAAAGAAATGGTAACTCGTCGTTTCCCATACTGAAGCCTGTAAACAAAAATGGTAACTCGTGATGGTAACTCGTGGTAACTCGTGGCACAATTCTAATAAAAATAAATGTCCATGAAGCAATGGCATACAGTAGGTACCCGCGTATAAGGAGCAGCTTTCTCAGTTTCAACCAAATATTCAGTATCTGAGTTTCTTAAATGTATGTTTCTTATAGGTGGGTACCAACTGTAATACTTCTGCAACATACCAACGCACAATAATTTCACACAAAGAAGGCTTGAACTTCGATATAGAAATATTATTCAACTAATCACCAGTAAGAGAAGATTACAAAGAACGTTTTCATACATAATATGAAGTCGATCTTTTTCAGTATATATTCAGTACTTAATGCGTTCTCCTTTACATTTTATAATCATTTTCATTCGTTTGTTCATTGATTCGATAATTTTGTCTATTGTTGCTGTGGGCACTTCATTCATGATTTGCTTTATCCTGCTTTCAAATTGTTCAATCGTCTCTACTTTAATTTGCCTCTCAAGGGCATCGCGGTGAAGGGCTTGTTTAACAATTCCAAAGAAGTTTTCTATCGGATTTATATCAGGACTTCTTGGTGGTATAGGTAAAAGTTGCGAGTTTACTTGTTTCATTGCTTCTTTCGCAAGTTTGCTGTTTTGCGACGGATCGCCATCTTGAATCCAAACTCTCGAATTTTTTCCCGCTGCTTCAACCATTTTGTTAAAATTTTCTGAAAGAAATTTCGCAAAGAACCTCCCATTCATATTTTCATATCTTTGTGCGCAAACAACTCCTTTGCCATGAGAAATAGCGACCACCATCTTTACATGTTTCCCGCCTGTTCCACACGCTTGCCCTTTAGATGTGCAGCCACGAATGAGCCCCTCACTTTTTGTACGCCAAACTCTTCCTCTAGGAGCCAAAGACTGATCAAGAGGGTTTCTTTTGTAAACGAAGCCTACGCCATCGAGGTAGAAAGCTATTTTGTTTGTCCATACATCAAAGTGGTGCTCTCTTAACATCTGCTTGGCAAATTTTAATCGAGTTTTTTTATCGCGTTCACTTAATAGTCCCTTTTTCCTTGCTTGAAGGTAATTGTAGCCTTTTTGGTTTAAAAACCTAGAAACTGTTCTACGAGACACATCTTTCACATCAGCTCGTGCCATCATCCTTTTTACTGTCCAGTTTGGCTCTTGCCCGCGAAGTGTTTTTACAAGCCGCACAATTTTCCTTTTCTCCCTCACTGATAACTTAGATGGCCGGCCACCGACGGACTTTAAATCCTCCTGTTCTCTCTTCCCCCCTGTCGATTCTTTCCAGATGTTGTATATATGGGACCGTGACACAGCAGTTTCTTTTACCAACTCTTTGATGCTGGAATTTTTCTTATACCGTATGTATGCTCTTATCTCTGGAGAGATTTTCCGAGGACGCACCATCTTTATATGACTGTTTTCTTCAACTGCAAAGTTTGCCTTTGCATCAAATTCATATGACGTCAGATTAATTTTCAATTATAGACAATTTTGAAACCAAGCCTCGTTCTCGTAATATGAACTAATTGATTAATAATTGGCCCTATTTTGTGGCTCATGTGAACTGTTCTAAGTCACTATGTATTTTGGCTTCTAGAGACAATCGTGGCCAAAAGGTTAGTGGACAGCCGTCAAAGAAGGCCTAAATGCGACCTCTTTAGAGTTATACCCTTCTCTTGGTTTAGAAACCCCTCCCCCCGAGGTCAATGTTGTGATTTTCCATAAGCAAATGGTTCGTGAACTGATTCTGCTGTCTATCTGTTCCAACAACATTGACTTGGGGGGTAGGGGGGGGGGCTTGATGTTTGAGAAACCTAGGTTTCGGTCAATCGTCCAATAACTTTTGGCCACGATTGTCTCTAACATTTTTTACTGAAGGTATGCTTGGAAATACTTATCTCACATAGAAGATACAGGAGAGATCATAATGAAAATCACATTATTTTGTTACATAATCTTTCTACTTCAACTCGGAACAAAAGGGATTATGATGCATCCACTAGGGACATCAATTAGTTGGCTAGAATTTACTTTTTAATGCTCAGAGTCAATGCACAATTGTATTCCAGTCGTCAATTCCGTTCCAAGTTGCCCCCGTTGCTTTGCAGAATTAGTTGTGAGCGGCAATGAAGCCTAAACTTTTGCTTTTAGTTTGAGGACAACGATTAAAGCGACACTTTCTATCATTTCAATTTTTTGTCGGGTTGTCAACGAGTTACCACGAGTTACCATCACGAGTTACCATTTTTGTTTACAGGTTTCAGTATGGGAAACGACGAGTTACCATTTCTTTTTTTTAAAATAATATAGTATATTATTTTAAAAAAAAGAAATGGTAACTCGTCGTTTCCCATACTGAAGCCTGTAAACAAAAATGGTAACTCGTGATGGTAACTCGTGGTAACTCGTGGCACAATTCTAATAAAAATAAATGTCCATGAAGCAATGGCATACAGTAGGTACCCGCGTATAAGGAGCAGCTTTCTCAGTTTCAACCAAATATTCAGTATCTGAGTTTCTTAAATGTATGTTTCTTATAGGTGGGTACCAACTGTAATACTTCTGCAACATACCAACGCACAATAATTTCACACAAAGAAGGCTTGAACTTCGATATAGAAATATTATTCAACTAATCACCAGTAAGAGAAGATTACAAAGAACGTTTTCATACATAATATGAAGTCGATCTTTTTCAGTATATATTCAGTACTTAATGCGTTCTCCTTTACATTTTATAATCATTTTCAATCGTTTGTTCATTGATTCGATAATTTTGTCTATTGTTGCTGTGGGCACTTCATTCATGATTTGCTTTATCCTGCTTTCAAATTGTTCAATCGTCTCTACTTTAATTTGCCTCTCAAGGGCATCGCGGTGAAGGGCTTGTTTAACAATTCCAAAGAAGTTTTCTATCGGATTTATATCAGGACTTCTTGGTGGTATAGGTAAAAGTTGCGAGTTTACTTGTTTCATTGCTTCTTTCGCAAGTTTGCTGTTTTGCGACGGATCGCCATCTTGAATCCAAACTCTCGAATTTTTTCCCGCTGCTTCAACCATTTTGTTAAAATTTTCTGAAAGAAATTTCGCAAAGAACCTCCCATTCATATTTTCATATCTTTGTGCGCAAACAACTCCTTTGCCATGAGAAATAGCGACCACCATCTTTACATGTTTCCCGCCTGTTCCACACGCTTGCCCTTTAGATGTGCAGCCACGAATGAGCCCCTCACTTTTTGTACGCCAAACTCTTCCTCTAGGAGCCAAAGACTGATCAAGAGGGTTTCTTTTGTAAACGAAGCCTACGCCATCGAGGTAGAAAGCTATTTTGTTTGTCCATACATCAAAGTGGTGCTCTCTTAACATCTGCTTGGCAAATTTTAATCGAGTTTTTTTATCGCGTTCACTTAATAGTCCCTTTTTCCTTGCTTGAAGGTAATTGTAGCCTTTTTGGTTTAAAAACCTAGAAACTGTTCTACGAGACACATCTTTCACATCAGCTCGTGCCATCATCCTTTTTACTGTCCAGTTTGGCTCTTGCCCGCGAAGTGTTTTTACAAGCCGCACAATTTTCCTTTTCTCCCTCACTGATAACTTAGATGGCCGGCCACCGACGGACTTTAAATCCTCCTGTTCTCTCTTCCCCCCTGTCGATTCTTTCCAGATGTTGTATATATGGGACCGTGACACAGCAGTTTCTTTTACCAACTCTTTGATGCTGGAATTTTTCTTATACCGTATGTATGCTCTTATCTCTGGAGAGATTTTCCGAGGACGCACCATCTTTATATGACTGTTTTCTTCAACTGCAAAGTTTGCCTTTGCATCAAATTCATATGACGTCAGATTAATTTTCAATTATAGACAATTTTGAAACCAAGCCTCGTTCTCGTAATATGAACTAATTGATTAATAATTGGCCCTATTTTGTGGCTCATGTGAACTGTTCTAAGTCACTATGTATTTTGGCTTCTAGAGACAATCGTGGCCAAAAGGTTAGTGGACAGCCGTCAAAGAAGGCCTAAATGCGACCTCTTTAGAGTTATACCCTTCTCTTGGTTTAGAAACCCCTCCCCCCGAGGTCAATGTTGTGATTTTCCATAAGCAAATGGTTCGTGAACTGATTCTGCTGTCTATCTGTTCCAACAACATTGACTTGGGGGGTAGGGGGGGGGGAGATGTTTGAGAAACCTAGGTTTCGGTCAATCGTCCAATAACTTTTGGCCACGATTGTAGGTAAGATATCAGCCTGAAATGGTTCTTATTTATTGGGTACAAAATATATTATTTCAGGCTGTAAGTTCTTAATAGATGAAGGTTTTTATGTGCGGGTTTTTACTGTACTACTTATTCTATGCAGTTTGTGTTCAACCATACCGTCCAAGCTAGCAATTTTTCTGCGATTTACCATCTGTAAAGAGAAACTGATCATATCTATATTTACCGTGCATGGCCTCATCAGTGATGATCCAAAAAGATGGCGTTTTAGAGTTTAAGGTCCGAGCAGATTGCATTGCGTTTATTGAAGAATTGTTGATGCTTTACCACAAAATATAAGATAGAACGAACCCCAACAGAAGCCTTAACTCTATCTCACCTGGGGGGTGGATTCCACCCCCCCCCCAACCAACCTTTTATTCGCCAATGCTAAAGTATGCAATGCAGGATGCCAGGACTCCGCTACTTTGACTTTATATCTATACTGTATCGAATGATGAAAATTTCACGATGCTAAATATAGCCTCGTAACCATGGCAACCAATGTTCTACTGTATAGTCAACAAAATTTGTATTGTTTTTTTTTTTAATTGTTGCAGATATTAATCTGAAATATATGCCAAGTTATGCTTACACGTGTATTTGATGATATCCAACTCAATTTGAAACAAAAAAATTTAATTTAGTGCCTCATTTCATTGTTTCAACCATGTTGGCAATAATCATGATAATCATAACTTAATATCTTCTTATTGTCATAGCAACGAAAACAATAGAGATAATTTGATTTAATCATGTGATTTTGATTATTTGCATCAAAGTACATCTATTTACCAAGTTTAAAGATTATAGCTACTATACCAGCGAAAAAAGAGGGGTGGGATCCCCCCCCCTCAGGAATTGACCGCTTCAAAACCCCAAGGTGAGATAGGGTTAATCGTCTTACTCCTTGCATATTATTTTTGGGATAAGTCCCTACTGCAGTAAATTTGCTCTTTCTTTCTTTCTCACTTGCTTTCTTTCTTTCTTCCTTGGCAATTTTTTAATTCAATGAATCTTACTGAATTTTTTGGAAATCGTTCTTGCATGAGTTAGAATTTCCACCGCTATCCATAGTCTTGGGAGGCATAGGGGCTGGGGGGCTTGGGGGCTTAAATACCCTAATGAACGAATTCTCGCATTCCAGGCTCCACTCGGACAGTCTTATCTCAATGAAGCCATCACATTCTGGCAAATCTATACTGCAGCCCCCCCCCCCAAATCTTTGGGCATCCCCTATACTTCAGTGCCATTATACGCCCGTGCAATTCCTTAACTGCTCTTGAGGCTAAATTTTCTTTGATCACGTGTTCTGATTCTGCAAAGCTACACGTAGTAAAATGGGATTTCCATAACCTAGTTGAAAGAACATGATATTTATTCCAGAGCGTTGAAATTCTCTTACATGGTTTACGAATTTGGCTGACCTTTCATATCTATCATGTCCTGGGAATGTAAAAATGAACCACTTTTTGTATGCACTTTGGTTTTCGATTTAGATTGCTCTATTCTGGACACAGGAGATTCTCGCAGATATGTTTTTAATTGTACGAATTGGAAAGCTGATACTACAAACAAGTTAGGTGCAGAGGAGGGCTGTATAAAGGGCCGGCAAATAGTCGCAGTTGGGTTCTAGAAATGTTGCCTCTTCTAATGTCAAAGAGCACTAGATCCCTTGGGCATGAACACTGCAAAATTATTGAGAGTTATTGTCGGAGTTGGTTACTGCTGAAAAACTCAAATAAACCATTGTATCAATTCCATAGCCAGTTCAGAATAACTACTATTTACACCCTTCTAACTTATAAAATCATATTACTGGCGTTGGCGTTATAATGTGTATTACGAAATAGATTCTTAGGTCAGTCTTATTTTCAAAACATGTATGTGTCAAAAACCGAATAAACCATTTAAGAATTTTAGAATGAAGGGCTCATTGTGAGAACATAAATGAGTATTACAGTATATGCGAGCCTGCATGAAAGTTGCAAGGATTTGGTTGGTTAGTAGATTTTACTTTTTAAGCGTTTTACCTCGGTACTTTAATTGTTTTCAATATCAAATTTTAATTGTATAGTTTTTACCGTATGTCTATCAGAAGTCACTTTCTCAAATGGAGCCTTTTTCCAATCCATCCTCCGTGATATACTCTATTTTTCAAATGGAATCCTTGTTTTCTGGAAAATTGACCAGACAAATAGCAAATTTTGTTTCATCCTGCTTATTGTGGCCATTTTGGTATCAAATATGTATCAGAATGGATGCAAATATTTTGCACAGTGAGTTATTTTGAAGTGACTACCCACCATCCACTCAGTATCCTACATGTCTTTTCCAAAATCTATAAAAGATTTTGAAAAACCAATTTATGCCATACCTAGATTAGACCCTTTCAATCTTCATCGCTGCCTACAGAAAAGCATATGGCACGCAAGATGTCTTGATAATAATGATCGAAGAATGGAGAGCTAAACTGGATAATGGTAACATTATAGGAGCTATCCTAATGGATCTATCGAAAGCTTTTGATTGTATTCCACACGATCTACTAGTAGCCAAACTACATGCCTATGGCTTGGATGAAATTGCTCTTGTCCTTACCTACTCTTACCTGAAACGGCGTCAACAGTCTGTGAGAATCAATAACACGTATAGCTCTTTCCAAACTATTCTATCAGGGGTACCTCAAGGCTCTGTTTTGGGCCCTATTCTGTTTAATGTTTACGTGAACGATCTCTTTTGTTTATCAGACAAGCATTACTTCATAATTATGCCGACGATAATACTCTGGTGTCCTTTCAGTGCTGCAGTCATTTGAAATTATTGACGCTCCAAATCCTGTCCTTTCACAGACTCTTTTGTACGGCGACAAAAAGTTGCCATTTGAAGTAAATAACTTCATCCTAAAATCTATTATCTTGTATATTTCAAGAACGGAACGCTTCGTATGATATCATGGTCCTTTTCATTAAATATCCCTAATTCTCGTGCCTAGCCTACTTATTTGTAATTAGAAAATATAGTAAAATGTAAACTGTATTATATTTTGTATGTCCCCTTTAAGGTAAATGTTTCTTTCTTTTTTTGTAGCAGTTGCGTGTAGTTTTATGAACTATCTGTTTCTCTCTAGTAGTTACGTGTAGTGTTATGTTCGTATTTCCTGTTTTTTGTTGCCATGAGGGAGACATGATTTTTCGCTCCAAATGGTATTGTTCTAGTAGTAGGGTGTAGTATTTGTAAGTAGTGTAATAAGTAATACGTATTGTAAGTTATTAAATGGAATGTATAAAAAAATGGCTTATTTTTCCAAGACCTTATCAGATTTGATTGGGGTACTGAAAGAAGGAGCTGGAGTTGCTTTGACTTGGCTAAAAAAGAATCAAATGATTGCCAACCCAGAAAAGTTCCATGCACTCATTATGAGAAAAGACCAAACAAATACTTGTGGAGAGAATATCAACATCCAAGGTAAAATGATCAAGTCGGAAGAAACGGTCAAATTGCAAGGCATTCTGCTAGATTATAAGCTACATTTTGAACAGCATATCTCTGAGCTTTGTAGAAAAGCTGCATCACAACTTAATGTACTAATAATACTCAAACAATTCATTGGCTTGATGAGAGGAGGGTTCTTGTGCAGAGTGTTGTATATTCCAATTTCAGTTATTGCCCGCTAGTATGGTACTTTTAATCAGCTAAGTCTTTGCAAAAAATTGAAAAGATTCAACAACGT
Organism: Aurelia coerulea; assembly: GCA_039566865.1. NCBI lineage: Eukaryota > Metazoa > Cnidaria > Scyphozoa > Semaeostomeae > Ulmaridae > Aurelia > Aurelia coerulea. The sequence continues at coordinate 9,057,852 of CM076952.1, read as the reverse complement.
GCTCTTAGATTTTTGCACAATGATCACCGTTCCTCTTACAGTGAATTACTTGTGAAGTCGGAAAGATGTAGGGGAGACCGGGGTCAATTGTAACACTTTTTGGAAAGTCAGCCATATCATCTAAATAATGATTAATTGTGTTCTTGAGGGTAAATGATATTGTAGTTGCATCCCTTGGAATAAATAGACATTGGTTTCCATCACATAGAACCAATTTTTGTGACGCTGTGATAGTTTCAAAGTCAGTGGTCAAGTGTTACAATTGCCCCGATAACACGGGGCAATTGTAACACATGGTTGAAGCAATTGTTACATGTCTTGAAAATGATCACAGATGATTATTGTACGACACTGCCTTTTCCTTACACAAAATGTAGCACCAGGTGGCAGATTATTCATGGCTTTAAAAAGAACAAATTAAGAATAACACGTGGTTTCTATTTCTTTGTCAATTTGGCTACATCAGTTGAAAAAACTTGAATCGATTGAGAAAAAAATTTTCTTTTTCTTTCAAATTTCGATTCTGAACTCTTTAATACTGCATAGATGCACATTGTTCGACCAGAGTAGAAAATGAATCAAAACCAAAGCATCGGACAGCTTACACCGGGGCAACTGTAACAGCGTATTACAATTGCCCCTGACGTGGTCAGCTATCGTTATTTTCCATGTTCACATCTCATAAGCTGTGGAGCTTAAAAGTTTCAACGTAGTATTGATCCTAAATAGATGCCATGTCTGTGATGTGAAAATGACATTTTTTACTGAAGAGAAGAATCTTTCAGACACAAATTTACAGTGAATGCACGTATTTACTTTCATACTCAAAAGCATGTTTTTCCCCCGAAAATCTTGCAAACTTGGCTGAATCTTCCTGTATCTCAAGTCGTATGTTAGGATGAGCATGTTCTGTGAAAAAATCATATTTTTGCACTTTTCTGCAAGACGTGAGAGTCAGTGATACAATTGCCCCGTGTTACTGTTGTCCCCGGTCTCCCCTACTATGCAGTATGCATGTTTCTCGTCTGACAGTTCTCTGTGGAGAAGTTTTCAAGACATTGAAGCATCTAAACCCGTCTTTAATGAGTGATATTTTCAAAATAAAATCTTCTAGATATTCATCACGAAATACATACGACCTGCAGCATTATAGACCAAATAAAGTCACCTTTGGTTCTAATAGCCTTTGATCATTAGGACCTCAAATCTGGAATGCTGTACGAAATTAAATCCACCGACAATTTAAATTCTTTTAAGCGTTTGATAAAACAATTGGATGGACCAAACTGCAAATGCAATGCTTGGCAATTTTAATCTTAATTTTAGGAAATTATAGATTATGAAATAGTAGAAAATATTTATATAATTATTTGTATTATTCTTTCCTTATCATCGATTTAGATTAGTATATTTATACTCTGTAAGTGTAGGTAGTATGCTAGATTAAAAGATAGATGTAAAATTAGGTGACAAACAAAACCGAGGCACAGTGATCCAGAGCATGGAATAAATGCCAAAACACAAATAGTTGCAAATGCAAAAACTTTCACACCTATTATAGAGAGGACACTTTGAGGTATTCAGAACAAAAATCCGTATAGAAATCGGACCAACTACTGCAGAGAAATTGCACTTTTAAGTTGACAAAAATTGCCAGGCCATGTTTTTGTTTACATTTCCGGTGTATCACTTTTGAAATGGGCCTAAACCAACAATTTCAAATGTTCATTTCTCCAGTTGTATTCGTCCAATTTCAATAAATTCTTTTTTAAATTGACCCTCAATGTCTGTGCAATTATACAACGTATCAGTTCTATGAATTGACATCAATTTATTTAATTTATTTGGCACATATTTGTCAAGGGGTATTTTTAGCAGTAGAACTACTCAAGACCCCTAAATTTCTTCTTTCCTGGTGCAAACAAAAAAAGTGAGGAAAAAAGAGTCTTAAAAACTCATTTCGCACTAAACTTCAGGTGTCGATGAAGGTTTCTGCCAAAGGGTTCGTTCAGGTTCGTACATGTAAAAATTTTATAGCTGATATAAGAAATCAAGTCATTTAGGCCTATGTATGCTATTTTCTGTGATTTTCAATGATAGTATGTATATTTTTGTTCTGAGTGTTTCCAATGCATAATTTTCGTTTTAATTGCACAGCTTTAATAGCGAGGGTTTAAATTCTAAATAAAAAGAGGCATTATTTCATTACCTAACAATCACAGTAACATTTAAATGACTTGAATCGTACACGGGTTTAACATGGTTTACACTAAAATCACGGCAACAGGCATCTTATGTCTATGACTGTTAAGATACAAAGCTTGGGCTTGAGGTCCATTTTTTGATCTTGGAAACTGCACTAATAGGTTACAGGAAGGTGTGGTGTGCGGCAAAAGGATTTCTGTCATGACCCAATCCCAGAATTTAGGGAAGATTTTGATACCTAATCTTTGAATACGAGTTACGTTTTCACAAAGAAAAATTTTCGCTGCAAAACCACTGCAATATTTTTGTTTCACGTAAACAAAGCATTAGCAGGACTTTAAATTACCTAACATTAAAGTCACGGGAAACAGAACAGTGTCAGAATGTTTCGTAAATGATAAGCCCCAGTACCAGAAAATTCACAACAAGATTATGAAAGTATACCCCGTTTCTATAATTTCGGACAAAAGCTCCCTATATGACCAGAAATTTGAGAACCCCCTCGCCTGGGCTTTTAGTCTATAAAGTGCACTTCTGGTGTATAAGTCTTGAGAAACGAACTTCATCTTGGACTTCAAATTAAAGGTCTCACGAGCCTTAGCTTTTTGGTTCATTACATGTCGTGGGCAATGATAAAAACTATATAGTTATCATGAATTTTATGAACTTATAGTTACTCCATAGGCTGTGTATTTATCACTTTATCTTTCTTCATTCAATACCAAATGCTGAATTTAAAAAATCCAAAGGAACTTTACATTTATTTTTGGTTAAGGTTGAAACTGAATACAGAATCGCACAGACTGAAACTATATTCTAAAAGTTATCTGCAGTTTAGAAGACTAAAACTGTCACTTCAAAGAAAACCTCTTGGTTTATAATCCAATTAGAGTTTTTGTGGAACGAGTACATCTGAAAATTTAGAGGAACTTTTGGTTGCAGACTGTGAAAAAGTTTTGTGTCAGTAAATCATGGTCCCTTTGTCCGGATGCTCATCAAATTTGCACCAGATATTCCCCATGCTAGACACGATCCATTGAAGCGACAAATTCAGGCATGTGAGAATGAGACTTTCTTTGCATCAAACCAAGAAGAAGCGCCTTTTCCAAACATGAAAAAATGAACTATAGTTAATAGATCGAATGGTAGAGTTTGGACTTAAGCCTAGTGTTCCCAAGTCATAGACATAAAATGCTTGTCGGCTAGACTACGTTTGATCCGCTTAAATGCTAATATGCTTGTTAGGTAATGACATAATTCCTCTTTTTATTTAGAATTTAAACCCTAGCTATTACAGCTCTGCAATCAAAACGAAAATTATGCCATGGAAGCACCCAGAAACAAGAGATACATTCTAATCACGGAAAATGACAGAAAATAGCATACATGGGCCTAAATGACTCGATTTTTTATATCAGCTATAAAATTTTTACATGTACGAACCTGAACGAACCCTTTAGCAGAAACCTTCATCGACACCTGAAGTTTAGTGCGAAATGAGTTTTTAAGACTCTTTTTTCCTCACTTTTTTTGTTTGCACCAGGAAAGAAGAAATTTAGGGGTCTTGAGTAGTTCTATTGCTAAAAATACCCCTTGGCAAATATGTGCCAAATAAATTAAATAAATTGATGTAAATTCATAGAACTGATACGTTGTATAATTGCGCAGACATTGAGGGTCAATTTAAAAAAAAGTTTATTGGAATTGGACGAATACAACTGGAGAAATGAAAATTTGAAATTGTTGGTTTAGGCCCATTTCAAAAGTGATACACCGGAAATGTAAACAAAAACATGGCCTGGCAATTTTTGTCAACTTAAAAGTGCAATTTCTCTGCAGTAGTTGGTCCGATTTCTATACGGATTTTTGTTCTGAATAGCTCAAAGTGTCCTCTCTATGATAGGTGTGAAAGATTTTGCATTTCCAACGTTTTGTGTTTTGGCATTTATTCCATAATTTTGACAATCTGGATCACTGTGCGAGGGCTACCTCAATAATACGGGGATGTGCACTAGTTTGGGTGGTTTTGGCACGAAAATTCGGGGAATAGGATCTACCTTGTGTGGTCATTTTCTGGGATTGGAGGTCTAATCTTAATACCGGATGCGCCAAAATAAACTATGTACGTTTTGCAAGCCACAATAAATCGTACACTGGACCAATTTTGAAGATTCATGGCTTAATCTTTAGCAAATAGCCTGAATTAGATTCTGGGATTTTTTGCAAATTTTTCTGCTTTCAGTTTTTAGAGCTAGACGCGAGTTTCTTAAAAGTTTCGTTTTCAAAACACTGAAAACGATCAAAAACGTCGATCAAATTTTCTAAGAATCGACATGAATGGACAAAAAGAAAACTTGTTCGTTGTGATTTGGGATTTAGAAATCGATTAATTATATCGATTAATTGTATCGATTAATTAATCCATTAAGTCCTGAATCTTCAAAATTCGTCCAGTTTATGATTTATTGTGGCCTGTCAAACGTGCATAGTTTATTTTGACGCACCCGGTAGAAATTCTGGGAATGCTCAGATTTGGGATAAACAACAGTTTTACAGTTGTTTTCTTGTGAAAAAAATTGTCGGAAAGCTCATCCACATTCTGGGATTGGATCTCAAAATCCCCCCTTTTTCTGGGATTGGGTCATAAAAGACATTCTTGTAGCGCACACCCCATATAACCCATGTGTGAAGTGCATCCTTGGGACTATCCACTGTCATGATAACTCCTTCGTGGCCATATTTTGAGCTAAGGTGAATGCTTGGCTCATCTTGATGAATAGCTAGACATGTAATTCAGTTATAGTTTCACGACTAACATTGCTTATTGCAAGCGTTAAGTTTGCATCTAATCTAAGAACTAAACTGTCTCCAGTTTTAACTTGACAAGGTGTTGAATTAATACTTGAATGGACTATCTATTTCATTGTCCGGTTATAGCCATTGTCCGGTTATAGCCATTGTCCGGTTATAGCCTGCTGCATTCTTCTGTGTACCTGAACCGGCCAATGCCCAGTTGACTCAACCATATATTTTATCTTTCAGGACCTTGTATTGGTGACAATCAGAACAACTGAGTGTCCATGAAATAAAGTCAAATTGACCAAAGACGCAAGAAAAGCTAGCGGAAAACCCTTTTTCTCATTGCGTGTGTCGTTTGCTTTCTCTTAAGTGTCATTGACCACTCCAGAACATATCATCAAGAAAATGACATTCCGCACACAGAAAACGCCTTCTGGGCTGTATCAGTCGACCTTTCTTTTGGCTGTCTTCGTGTTCTTTGCAGTTGAAATGAATGGACTCAAAACCGGGAAAGCCAGTGTTGGGTGTCCCAAGAAGTGTTCCTGTGACAACCAATACATGAGATACGTTTCTTGTGCATGGAAGGGACTTTCTGAGATACCACGTGACATACCTAATGACGTGGAGCATCTGTCACTGTATGGAAATGAGATCAAATCATTAAGAGCCAGTGACGTAGCAAACATGACGAATCTCAAGATTTTGAACCTGGACAGAAATTTGATCGATACTATCGAAGACAGTTCCCTCAACAAGCTGTATCACCTGACTTCGTTATCTTTGTCAGGGAATAAACTACGTCAAATATCACCGAACTTGTTGCAAAACTTATCTTCATTACAAGAACTTCACTTAGACTTCAATCAGATAAAATTCATCCCTGAAAGCTTTTTTCGCTCTACGAGAAGTTTGAAAAAGCTGTTCCTCAATGGCAATCGCTTGACAAAAATCGGCTCAAAGACGCTGGATGGAGCTAACCTTCTTGAGAAATTAGGCCTAAGCTTCAACCAACTTGAAATGGTAGACGAAGATGCGTTTCGTGAAATGAGCAAAATGCAATGGCTGCGGCTAAACAATAACAACATTACAACTATCGGTGCGCGTACGTTCACAGATATGACGTCACTCACAAGGATACATCTCGATAATAACAAACTGAAGACATTGCCAGATCAGCTCCTCTTAAGGAACACGAGACTTAATATTCTAACATTGCATAAAAATCCATTTCTCTGCAGTTGTAATTTGAGGTGGCTGCGAAGCATATTTGAGAATAACAAAATCATCATTCCAAGTTTGAATCAAGTCCGATGTAACGAGCCAGCGTATTTCTACGGAGTACCATTATTCCGCCTGAAATTTGAAGAGATGCGATGCATGAAGCAATCGTGGTCAACTTGGAGTGCTTGGAGCATCTGTAACACGCATTGTGGAGGAGGATTACGTTATCGTGAGCGGAGATGCCAGAAAGGACAAAATGCTGTTCCGATGTTTGGCTGCATTGGCAATAAGTTTCAAACTGAAAGCTGCAATACGCATCCTTGCCCATTATTTCAGCTGACGGAGTGGTCTGACTGGAGACCTTGCACTAAGTCATGTGGATACGGTATTTCATCCAGGCAGCGTTCTTGCATTGACTTTTTCACTGGGCAAGAAAGTGAACTTTGCGTTGAAACGCGAAATGAGACTAGGCCATGTCATATTACGCCATGTAAAATCGACGGAGCTTGGTCAGAATGGTCTCCGTGGTCACCGTGTTCAAGAACGTGCGGGATGGCAGTGAAACGTCGACGGCGATCATGTACGAATCCCATGCCTCAGCAAGGTGGTGCACAATGTGACGGAGGATTTTCACAATCACAAAACAGAATATGCATAGGCAGCCCCTGTGTTGATAATTTCAAGTGGACAAGCTGGTCAGAATTCTCGCGTTGCTCCGTAACATGTGGCAAGGGGAAGCGTGTGCGTAGAAGGTTTTGTATTAATGATCACGAAGAAACCGTTACTGGATGCAAAGGAAATAAGACTAACGTCGTTCACTGTACATCTGGCCCTTGCCCTATAGACGGGGGCTGGTCAGTTTGGTCTGTTTGGTCCAGATGTCACCCAATACAGTGCAAGAAAGTGAGGACGAGAAATTGCAGCCAACCAACGCCTGCTCATGGTGGGAAATATTGCTCAGGTAGTTTTACAGATCATTATGTTTGTGACCCCAAGGACTGCTTTGTTTATTCGCAATGGGGAACATGGGGTGCTTGGTCCGACTGTACGAAGTCATGCAATGGTGGCTATCGTACAAGACATAGAAAATGTCACTGGAGTGATGGCGAAGTCCTGGAGGTGAATAGTGAGGATGACAGCTTGAAAGTCAGTAGAAGCAGAGCCCGAAGAAGCAGAGCCCGAAGGCAAATTAAGATAACATGTGGATCTCAGAAAACTGAAATAGAAGAATGCAATAATGTCTCATGTTCATCGGGAACTGGCACGGTTTGGGGTAGTTGGGGTCGCTGGTCTTCATGTCAAGGAGGATGTAACGGGCGGCAGCTTCGAAAGCGAACATGTGTGTATCCATCGATTAAAGACGGCTTGCAATATTGTGAAGGACACAGCAAGGAGGAAAGAAACTGTCAATCGCGTAACTGCCAGAATTATGCCAAAGAAATTGTATTAGGTTCATTACCGAATCCATGCAACGGAAGAGGAAGCCCTGATAATGGGTTTGAGCTTATAGAAAAAAAAGGAAATATCGTTACTGCCAAGTACTCCTGTAAACGATTTTATAGATTACGTGGTGTAAAGACCATCACATGTGACTCGAAGATTGGGTGGTCACACCCAGTAAGACCACACTGCGTACCAGTCTGTGGTAAGAGATCTGTTCCTGGCTATGGTCGTGCAAGAATCTTAGGTGGCAATGAAGTCGTGCGTGGATCCTGGCCGTGGCAGGTACTTATCGAGAGTTTTCTGCTTGATAAAGGTGGCTGGAAAGTACGTTGTGGAGGCAGCTTAATCAACGATGAATGGGTCGTTACTGCAGGCCATTGCTTGTATGAGAAACTTTCAGACAATTCTAAACGCTTACTTAAACCATCAGAACATAGGTTGTATTTTGGTGTACATAATAAAGAGCTGAGGAAAACTGACCCATCCGTGCAAATAGTCGGTGTGAAACAAACTATTGTTCATTCACAGTTTAATAGTTACGATCTAGATAACGACATTGGCTTGATTCGGCTGAAAAGGAAAATTTCCTTCACTGACTACATCAAGCCAGTATGTATGCCCAACAAAGCGTATCAGAAATTGATTTCATCCCCTGGAAAGCGAGGTTATGTGATAGGCTGGGGCTGGACAAGGACAGGCACGCCCAACATTCTCCAAGAGTTGACCCTTCCTGTAGTCGAGAAAGGCGAATGCAAAAAGGCGTATAGAGACTCCAATGTAACAGAGAACATGTTTTGTGCCGGTCGAAAGAAAAGTAACTTTGATACATGCAAAGGTGACAGTGGAGGTGGATATCTATTCTGGGATTCAAGGCGCAGAAAATGGTTCCTTCAAGGGATAATTAGTTGGGGAGGAAGCAGTTGCGGACAGGCAGGTATGTACAGTGTGTATACTAAAGTCGGAAGGTACACTCGATGGGTCAAAAGGATGATCAGAAAAGAATCTGCAAGGCTAGCATTATAATAGATCAAGGATTGGCAAGTTACTTGGTGTCATTGCCAAAGGAAAGATCCCAGTTAATTGAAAACCAGCAACATGATCTCGAGCCAAGACTGCTGCTAGAGTTTGCACGGAAGATTGTATCGGAAGCAAGAAACCATGTTGGACAAATTAGTTGCTATTGATTTGGAATGAATGTTCCAGTCGAAGCTAGTTCTTCTAAGATGAATGATGTTCCGTTAAAGGTAACTCTTATATAATTTCAACTGTTTAATGAGTTCTTGGATATAAACATAGATATATATTTGATCAAGGCTAGTTACGTTTTGTTTAGTTTTAGCGGACTGTGTAGTTAATGTAGTCTATCCCCTGAAAAGAAATTAGGGATGCTTTTAAAATACGCCAATAGACTCAGTAAGAAGTTGTCATTTTCAAGTTTATCAAATTTAGATTCTCCACAGGAGATTGTCCTTATCAAATCCAATTCCTTTCTAGTGCTATAACGTAGAATCAACATTTTTGTCAATTTTATTTGCATAACTCAGGCTAGCAGTTTTAAGACTAGACTAAGTTTATGGAGTCATGATGTCTATTAATCTCATCGAAATTGAGGTATTATATCTCCTTCAAAGCAAGTCAAAATTATGGCATTTTCCTTGGAAATTTTAAAATTTGACCAAATCATCAACATAAATCATCCAGGAAAGTAGCTACGAAACTTTTCGAGATCCGTTTTTCACTTTTGTACCTCGTCGAAGTTAAAATTTGATTAAAGCCTCCCAAATTGTACAGTGTTAGACCCGTTGTCAAAGGGCGATTCGTGGCGTATGTTTTTCACCTAAGAATACACCCATATCAGACAGGAAGTCAGTTCCTTTTTACTCCCATGAACGTGAATTAATGGAGTTGAAAGCGGCATCTATAATTTGTTTGAATCCGGAATATGGCCTTCTTTATAGATCATAAAACAATATAGGTTGCTAGACGAGATCACCAGGTCTTCCTTCATTTAGTTTAATCGAATCACAAGATTGGGAATTTTCAGGATTGAGATATTCTAAGAAGCAAGCTTTAAGTTCCTTAATCTTTGGAGAGACTAGAAATTCCTACCTTAAGTGTATACAAGCGAAAGCCTCTGTTGTGAGTTTTGCAAGCCCGCAACTTAGGCAAGGAATCGTTCTAAATTGATGTACGTGTTTGAAACCCACAGAGTGTCCTGAAAGATTTATTTGGCGTTTCATTAGTATTAATATCAAAGAAATCAAGTTAAACTAAAAGCACCATCAAAAAACAACAGAAAATAAAATATATAAAACACACTGTTATTGCTCAAAGCGTTTCGATTAAAATCTTCATCAGTTTACTTTACAATTTTGGACAGCCAGGTTTATATACAATTTAAATATCAAAGAAATCATTCGTATTAAAAGATTAGATATAGATCTAACCATATGTTGCTACTATTTCAATATTTCATTTTTTCTAGTTCAGGACCTTGACAGTAAGCATTGCCATTCTCATATATTCATGGTGTAAATCAAAGACTGAAAGCTCAGCTTCTGAATTTTGATAACTGGATCATCTTCAAAACTAAAGTCATTTTTCCATTTTCGAGAAGATTTCAAGCAAATTTGTTAAATGAATTACAATGTCGTGTCTGCCAAATTAATGGAGGAGGAAAATTGGTAACATTTTCGAGCAAACCATAGTTTATGAAGGTCTGCAATATGATTGCAATTGAAAGTATATCGCTCGAGAAATTTGATGACGTCACAGCCTCTCATATTGACCGAGAAATTTGATGACGTCACAGAAACAGGCGAGTTGAAATTTCAGAATTGTAAATGATCAAGATATCAACGAAGCTTACGGTAAAATTACAGTAACACGCCCAAAGTTCCTCTCAAATTATTCAGTGTGTAGAAAGCAGCAATGGGTACTAACAACAGCTGTTTTCAAGACTGAGACCTTAACCAGACTATGGTCCGTCTCCAATTGCTATGTCACCTGCAAATGCCCGCAAATAATAAAAATAGAAGTGTTTTGCAAAGGAATTTTGCGTTATCGCAAATCTCAAGTGACATCTTATTTGAGACGGACTTTAATTATCTACAGCTTCCTTGCTGCCGGATCATTGTCAACAAATGTGCCCAAAATGCACTCCATTGCGAACTGCAAATAAGGCCCTTACAATGTATAATTCTCTACTCCAAGACGCCACCCCCGTATAAAGAATATTTTGACAACTCCCAATAGAAAAGACTAACTATTTAGTTTGTACATTAGGTAGCGTTAGCCTACTTCTTCGAGTGATAGAATGAACAGGCTTTTACTTTACTCAATAAAGAATATATTAAGTTATATGCAGTATGGTATTATCAGACGTAGAAACTATGTTTTGACCTCTGAATGTTATTTCAAATGTATGGCAGGCGTTGTTTTGAATTTTTGTAAATACAGCGTTATTCCTTGGCAGGTTTTTTTTTACATTTTTCTCTGTTACATGTGCTTCAAAGTAGTTATATTTCATTCGATCGAAATCGGTATTTCCGTTTCATAACAACGAGTGCTTTTAGTAAAATCTCGTATCGAAAGATTCCTAATATTGCTCTTCAATCAATGGTTCGTGTGAGCTTTTAAGCGATGTGCACTGAACATACGCTGAACATTGCTAACTTTGCTCAGAGTCTGAACATCTAGGAGATTTAAGTGGTGGCAAAACAACTGAACATTGTCCAGTGAACGTTTGCTGGGCAGCAGAAATTTGGAAAGTTTTTGCATCGAAAATTGAGTTTTGGGAAGTCTGGGAAAGACTCCCAACAGAGTGCAAAGGGATTAGAAGCATTATTTTGATGTTATTGATTATTTTATTTGCGTCGTTGATTCTGCCATCAAAATTATGACATAAAAATTAAGAAAATAATTTGACACGAGGTGAGATGAGTCGTAAACAAACAGATCGCCATGAATTTGACTATTATCCCAACCCAAGGTGAAAACGACAAGCTGAAAAAAGATGAAAAAATCTACGGAAACACAAGGCAATAATGAGTAAAGAGATTTCAAATAAAGGGGAATGCTTGAAAGTAATGTTAAGTAGTTGACAATGGAGGACAGCGCAGCCTGGAATGACAAGATATGAATAAGATCATCCTTTATTTTATTGCAATGCGCGTGCGCAAGCTGGTCAATGTCCAGTGGAGTGGCAAAACGGCTGAACATTTTTCCACAACATCTTCAAACAAAAGAATTTTAATCTTGTCCACTGAAAATTTTTTACTGCCTTCAAAATCGACTGAACAACGCTCAACATCACTGAACACGACTGAACAAGACTGGACAAGGTGGCAAAAAGACGCAAGATTTTACGCTGAACATTTGCCCAGTGCATGTCCAGTGCAAATTTCCACAAAACAAAACAACTATTTGTATTTCTATTCATTTTGTATCCCAAGGGGAATGACTATTCCTTTAATTGTCATAGCTAGGATGCAGAAAGTTCTTGCGAAAGTGATACCTTTTCACCAAGTTAGATGTATCACAAAATTGCAAATGGATATGGAAAGAAATGACCGATTTTGCCAAACTTAATTTCTTTAGCTAATTTCATCTTTGTTTCGCAAAACAGGATTTCAACAAATCGCATTTGACTTTTTTGCCATCAAAATATGGCTTGTTAAACGCAATGCGTTCTTTCTGACTCACCCAGTATAAAAAATGAAAAAATATGCGAAGCCTCTCATTGAAGGTGTTGTGGCGCAGTAGTGTAATCCTCTGACTTTGCAGCCAGAACAGTCAGTTGGCGTGGGTTCGATACCCGGTAGGACCCCACCACTTGATCGTCATGACAAGGGGTCGCGGACTCGATTAGGTCTGCTCTATTTCTGCGATCCCAGCGCCTGGCGCTGGAAAACGCAACTTCACCTTCACTTCACTTCACCTTTTGAAACAGATTGCTCAAGCCTTTATTTATATGAAGTTCACCTAAAACACTACTTAACCCTATCTGGACCGGGCTTTTTTGAGCATCCTCAGGCCGAGGGGGGGCTAAATTAGCCCCCCCTCAGAACTCCAAATTGACAAGGGCTAGAAAGATGAAATTTGGTCATAATATGTAACTTAATGTGAAACGACCGAATATCTATTTTATTTTACTCTAATTGTTTTATTTTCGATGACGTCATCAATTTTCTTTGTTTTAGGCCAAAAACAGTGCTCTCACAGATTTAATTGTAAAAAATTCCTTACGAGAAATATCATGCTTCTTATAACTTTAATTAACAGATAAGATATCTAAGTTTCTGAAAAACATAATTTTTTGAAAAAATTATGAAATTTATAAACTTATATTTATTACCTAAATTCATTAGATATATGACGTCATGAATGATGTAATACAAAAGAAAAACCAAAAAAATAGGTTATTTCGATATTGTCTTATTGATTTATGGTTTCTCTGAAAATTTCATCCATTTGTCTCACTTCTGTCAAGAATTATCTTAGTTTGGAGTTTTAAAGGGTTTGACCGTAAAACAAACAAGATGTGAAAACTACTCTCTGAAAAAATTGTTATATTTCCAAAAATACTTGACATATCTTGTAGAAATTTTGGTGAAAGATGTGAAAAGGATAGTTAGGAAAAGTCACGAAAAATAATTAGCCTAGAAATTATCATAAAAAAGATAACCAGACAAAACTGGTAGGGGGGGGGCTATTTTAGCCCCCCCCCGGCCCAGATAGGATTAAGCACTACTATGGCACAATACAAGGACGATACCAGGAGGAGCAAAATATCAACACTACCCCTGGCATTAAACATACACCTAAAATGCAAATAGTTATACAATTACAAAATACCAGGTAGATATACAAATTTTTACGAATAATGGCTTAAGCCGGTTTCGCATAGGCCGTCAGGCTAATATAGGCGACATTTGATAAGACGGTTTCATCACGAATTACATTATTTCTTATCGCTTTATGAAACATCCGCATTTGTTAAAGAAGATTTATGTCGGGTAAGTAAGAAAACGTTTAAATATTTAGAAGTCAGTCGTTCTTTAACCTTTTTGTCAGATTTATTCGAACCAATGTTAATGGTATAGCTAAGATGCAAGCTTATGAATATTATATGAAAATTTAGTTGGATCAAATATTTCTCAAATTATGTAAAATTCTGTAAAAATCTTTCAAGAAATCTGATAAATGCACAGTTTGGAAACTAAAGGCTCGCAAAGTCTTGCTCTATTTTACCCTGGGTACCAGACTCTCTAACATATTTTTTTTTCAGATTTCAGATTTTTCTCTCTGTTTTAACATGTTTTTATGTTAGAGAGTCTGGTACCCAGGGTAGCTCTATTTTGACTCGCCCTGTTCTCAATTTCAGAAAAACCTTTAGCTAGTGAAATTTGCGTAATTGTTAGCATTATCATTGCTTGCTCATGTGTCATGTCTTCCTTTAATATATCAACAATTTTGCTTTTTCGGGAATTGGACTAATTAGCGGCCAGAGTATTTCAATTTGCGCCCGAAAAAAGCGGATACATTTACCAATAAGGTCATCACAACTCCAATTCCTTTCCACCATATTATCATCGATAATTTCGATAAAATGTGATAAGATTTCACAGCCTCCGCAGTGAACCGTCCAACTACAGTTGAGTCAAGGTTTCCTTGTTGCAAACACCTTGGAAGACCTGCGTAAAACAAAAGACGAAGCATATGACGCAGCAAATTGATAGCTTTGATAATAGATTGTACACCTTTGGGAATGGATTGCAGGGGAATACCCCTTGCCAATTTAGCAGCATATTGTTGCTGAGATATTTACGCCCGAGAGAGACGTGTGACAAGTGGCAAGGTGAATTTAGCAAACGATGTCAGTATTCATCGAAAGTTGATGATGTGTAAGTCTAGATATCTACCGCTATTCACTATTTATGGCTTGGGACGCTTCCAGTGAGCTCTTTGAATTACTCTCACACAAATGTCTATTTCCCATGTACTAATATAGAAGTAGAATGTTCCAAGTCCAATATTCAGAATCATTCATCTGTCAAAATAAACATTTTGTCACACTCAAATTTACGTTCCCATTGCAGCTATCCAGGTTCAATACATGCAATGTGACTTTGTTTGTTTATGGTTTTACTGTGGCAAATCGATCGTAGAAATCTATGACGCGGTATTGGGTTCAAAAATGGTTGATCGTGATTTCAGGTGTCCGTGGTGTCACATACAAGTCGTAATTATTAGTTCTTGTGATGGTGAGTTATACAGGTTATGCTAACACCGTTGATTGGCCTTAATTATTGCATGTCATGGTGACTCCCAGAGATCATCATTGTCGGTAGTTGATGTGCCAGTAACTAACACGAGTCATGGTAATCCTTGTTGATCGTAATTAGTACTTTTGTCTTGTTGGGGTAACTTCAGCCTGTCATGGTAGCGTAACCTTGTCGGGGTAACTTCAAATCATGGTTGTAACTTCAGCTGGCCGTGGCAACTTTAGCTGGTCGTGGTAACTTCAGCTGGTCGTGGTAACATGCGCTGTTGGAATGCGCAGATAAAATAAAAGACAAGAGCCGATTAAATAAAGCATTTTTTGTGGACGCAGGCCCGTAGGAAGCGAGAGGGGGGGGGGAGGGGGGTGGCTCAATAGTTTGGAAATGATGGTGCTAGGCTTCAACATGCATAAACTAAATATATAGCTCCCATTCTGTGCTTGCCCCTCATCATGGCACTTTTCTACAATTTCTTTTGTCTTTTAATATGCGCAAACATGAATTGCGAAGTGCGAAGTCGAATGAAGCAGCTGCTGTCCGAAGGGCCTAAGTGGCTTCAAACGAGTCAAGACTCTTGGATGTACTGCACGCACGTATTTGTTTGTTTGTAAGAAAATGCACATAAGAAACTAAACTCTCAGATTTTAACTCCAGTACTGGGAAAATAGATCCTTGATAAGGTAACTACTTGTCATTTTTTTACTTTATTTTCACTTGTTTCCTTTATCATATTACTCGCGAAGTGCTTGCAGAGACGTAGGAACCGGGGGTCACTGGGGGCACGTGCACCCCTAAAATTTTGCAATAAACAAAGAAGTAGCCTTTTTATTTCCAGGAAGTGCCTTTGAAGTCTTCCTACATCCGCCCTGAGTGCTTGAGTAATGTTTAAACATCGGAAAGGCTTCAAAACACTTCGTTTTGAAATGTGAAATGTTCAAGAGGGAACATGAAGTAAACGCGAAGACTGTTATGACTGTTAACTCGTAAGAAACTCCGAATATACTCAAATCTGATAAATTTAAAAACTTTCAGTGCTTGCCTATATTCTTAGCTTCTTATAAAAAATATGTGTGCAAGAAATTGGCGGAACAAAACAATTTGCAAAACAATTTGTAGACATTGATAATGCCGTACAAGAAATACTTTGAAATATTGCAAAGGCGCATTGAGGGATTTTAGAGTTGGGCCTACATGGGGCAAAGGAAGGAAGATTTGAAGGTTGGGCCTAGATCGTAGTACTTGACATTATTTAACATTTTCAACTTTTACAAGTACGAATTCTATGAATTCACCATCTAAAAAATTCACAGAAATTTTAAAACTCTTTGTAAAAAGTGTACTGTCAATTCATAACTAACGTTTAGAGTTAAAATAAATGATAAAATTTTGCCACATGTGGTAGGTCTGCATGAAATTGTTGATTGGGGCTTTGTTTGTGAACCATAGAGATAGCTATATATTTAGTTTATGCATGTTGTAGCCTAGCACCATTGTTTCAAAACTATTTAGCCACCCTCCCCCCCCCCCCCCCCTCGCTTCCTACGGGCCTGCGTCCAGAAAAATGCTCTATTTTATCTGCTCTTGTCTTTTATTTTATCTGCGCATTCCAACCGCGCATGTTACCACGACCAGCTGAAGTTGCCATGACCAGTTGAAGCTACCACGACCAGCTGAAGTTACCACGACCAGCTGAAGTTGCCACGACCAGCTGAAGTTACAACCATGATTTGAAGTTACCCCGACAAGGTTACGCTACCATGACAGGCTGAGGTTACCCCAACAAGACAAAAGTACTAATTACGATCAACAAGGATTACCATGACTCGTGTTAGTTACTGGCACATCAACTACCGACAATGATCTCTGGGAGTCACCATGACATGCAATAATTACGGCCAATCAACGGTGTTAGCATAACCTGTATAACTCACCATCACAAGAACTAATAATTACGACTTGTATGTGACACCACGGACACCTGAAATCACGATCAACCATTTTTGAACCCAATACCGCGTCATAGAAATCACTTTGTTGCCTGGGCCCCCGGAAAACCACATTAATCAGGCAAGTACACCAAAAACCCTCCTTTCTTGAGTACTGTCTGCTAGAAAATCCTTAGTGACCAGACTTAACTGATCTTTCTCACTCAAACTGATCAGTAGTAATGCACGTAACTGCACTTTGCAACCTATGGGTAAAAATGCTATCATGCACATCCTTTTCTCCCAAATATGCATTCCTCGAGGCAACCGATGATTGCCTACTTACACAGCACATTGACATGGAAACAAGACATCGACAAGGCCAAAGATCAAACTGCCTTGATTTGATATTTACTAATGATTCTAATTCTGTTCAAAAATTAGAATACAAGGAACCCTTGGGATCAAGTGATCACCTCTCCGTTGAGATGGTATATACAATTGAGGTAGTTAGACAACATAATCCAGCATCAGATTCGAATAGATACGCATATGATCGGGGTGATTACAAGTCTTTGAACGATGAATTAAAGAGAATTAATTGGGACCAAGAACTCGCGGGTATGACTCCAGACTCTATGATGTCATACCTAGAATCAAAACTCAACTTTTTAATGGACAAATCCATCCCAAAGTACAGTAGCACTCCAAAGGACCAAGATAAGAAACAGCCAGCTTGGATGAACAAATCCATTCTCAAATCGTTGAAAAAGAAACATAATGCCTACAAAAGATGGATTGTAACAAAAACAGGAAAAGATTACGACAGGTTTAAAAGACATTCAAACAATATAAAGTCAAAAGTTCGCAAAAAGATAAAGGAGTTTGAGAAAAACATCGCTACTACGATAAAATCGAACAGCAAAAAATATTGGAAGTATGCAAATTCTAAATTAAAAACAAAGTCAAAAGTACCTGATTTGAAAACTGATGATAATTCTTACACATCCTCGGAACAACAGAAAGTCGATATCTTAAATGAGTTCTTTACTTCAGTATTCACAAAAGAAGATTTATCAAGCCTGCCAAACGTAACAAATTCCAATCGTTGTTCTGTCTTAGCCAATGTTGAAATTAGTGAAGAAGCGATTCTCGAGATAATTAAATCTCTGAATACATCGAAATCTCCTGGACCAGATAACATACATCCTAGAGTACTAAAAGAAACTGCGGATGTCATCGCCCATCCATTGCATTTAATTTTCAAAAGTAGCCTTGACACAGGGGTTCTTCCCAACACGTGGAAATTAGCCAATGTCTCCCCTATATTCAAGAAAGGTAACAAACATGCTAGAGAAAACTCCCGGGGGAGGTACATAACATGTTCAGGGTACGGGTATGTGCCGCCCATATGGGTGGGTTTTTGGGCCCAAAATTCTCTAAACAAGGGTCCTTTTTCGGCAAATTTTCCATAAACATGGGTTGGGTTTCGCTGAAATTCGCAAAAATGGTTAAAATTGGCAGTTTTCCGCCAAAATTCATCATAAAAGTGGGTATCAAAAGCAATTTTCGGTAATTAGAAGAGGGTAGCTTTCTGAAAACTGGGCGGCAGACCCCTGTCCATCCACAAGTCATGTACCCCCCCCCCCCCGGGAGAAAACTATAGACCGATTAGCCTTACCTCGATTATATGTAGAGTGATGGAAAGAATAATAAAAAACGGTATCGTAAATCATTTAGACGAACATAACCTTTTTTCACCTGATCAATTCGGATTCCGTTGCAAAAGATCCTGCGTATTGCAACTACTCGAATTTTTTGAAGAAGTAACTTCATTGTTAGATCAAGGAAAATGCGTTGACGTTATCTACTTTGATTTTGCGAAAGCATTCGACTCGGTACCACATGAAAGATTATTACTCAAACTGAAATGTTACGGAATTGACGGAAAGATCCTTGCCTGGATATCATCTTTTCTAAGTGATCGGAAACAACGCGTCGTTCTAAACGGTTACAAATCGAATTGGAGTAACGTATTAAGCGGTGTACCACAGGGAAGTGTGCTAGGACCATTACTTTTTGTACTGTACATAAATGATTTACCTGACATCTTAGATGAATGCAAAGTGAAAATGTTTGCTGATGATTTGAAACTCTATTCATCAAGCGCTGGAAATAAAGTCCAAATCCAGTCGGATATAACAAATGTTGGAAAATGGTCGAAACAGTGGCAACTTCCACTTAATACAGACAAATGCCATGTACTCTATCTTGGCAATCAGCTCGACACATCGCCGAGATATCATGTTCAGGACGAAAAGAACAAATGTGAAACGGACATCTCAATATCAGCAGATGTAAAAGACCTTGGTGTTTTTGTAGATAGTAAACTTACGTTTGAAAAACAAGTTGCCGAATGCGTAAAGAAAGCAAATGGAGTCCTCGCGTCAATAAAACGAACAATCAAATTCATTAATAAAGAAGTCTTTTTAATTTTATACAAGAGTTTAGTTAGACCCTTACTGGAGTCTGCTGGAGCTATATGGAGCCCTTATCTAATCAAACACGTCAAAAGGCTTGAAAGTGTACAGCGCAGAGCCACGAAACTAGTAAAAACGATTAAGGACAAGTCATACGGTGATCGATTAAGAGCATTAGACCTGCCATCACTAGAATACAGAAGAAAACGCGGAGACATGATTCTGACCTTTAAACTATTAAAGGGCTTTATGGACACTGATCCGTCCTTGCTCTTCGAATTGAAACAAAGCAATACAAGAGGACATAAACTGAAGTTATTCAAGAAGAGGTGTAACTTAAACGTTCGTAAAAAATTTTTCACGCAACGGGTCATTAATGACTGGAATAATTTATCAAGCGAAGTTATCAACTGTTCGACAGTGCAACAATTTGAACGAGCATATGATCGACTAAAACACGTAGACAGATTCTCGTACACGATTTAGTCGTGTGTGATAGAACGTAGCAGGGCTTTATAGGTCTCACGACCTTCCACTCCCTTAATTACTTATATTATTATTATTATTATTATAAAACTTTTATCTTTATACTTCCTTAGCTGGACAGCTTCAATTTGAAGGGTTCCTGTAGAATTTCCTGGTGTTGTTGGGTTAAATTTTTCAACATCCTACATCTTCTGACATTTTTGAGCAATGATTTCATTATTATCCACGAATTTGCCAAAAAGCCAAAACACTTGGGAAAATATTTCGCAACGTGGGTTAACATGTTTTTGGTAACGGATTTGAAGAAATAATTAAGATTTCAGGGTTTTGTTGCTATTTAGCAGGGACAAACCAGCGCTGACAATGCCAAAAGCAAAACAACCAATATCTGGGACGAACCTTGCCAAATGCTCAGTCTAGTGATACGTATACGGGAAAAATTCAAGCTAACTGCAGTGGCGGACTGGCTACCATTTAACCCACCGGGAAAAGCAACCAAAAGGGCGCCAATAGGTTGTCAAGCTGCTTAACTTTGGGGTTAGTGAACGGGCCCCGAAAAATTGTGTGTGGAAGAGAATCAGTTTTATTCAAAACTATCTCATAACATCTTTTTAAACCCCTCACCATGGACTCTGGAATGGCCTAAAAATGGGCTCCGGGCAGTGGCGTGGCCAGGGTAAATTAAGTGGGGGAGCTATTGAAATGAGGGGGTCTGGGTGCAAAGCCCCCAGGAAAATTTTCGGGGCCACGCCCTTTACTTTGGCTTAGAATGCATCTCCCAATATCATGCTTGCCATGAGCGACAAGAAAACTTGAAAGTTTTATGACAGTTATCCTATGAATCAGAGCACGAGGAAAATTTTTGAAGAAAGATTATTTACTTTGGCTTAGAATGCATCTCCCGATGATATCATGCTTGCCAGTGCTAAATTGGAAGATTTGACATTTCTCGGAAAATTTTTACCCAACCTATACCCAGCTATCTTCCCTTCGGTTTTAAAGGAATCTCGAGGACCATTTACAAGGTCCGAAAATGCCCCATTATGAATAATAAAGGCTTCTTTATACACAATTTGCTTTTGAGAAGAAGAAGATTCTCATCTAAATAGACTGCAAAGGAATGAGTTTTGAGAAGTGGGCATAGTACACAGCACGCACTTTTCCGACTCATTGAGACTTGTCGTAAGACACTCGATGAAAAAGGGGTAGTAGGGATGGTGCTAATGGACTTGTCTAAGGCATATGATTGTCTTCCACATGATTTACTTATAGCCAAACTTGCAGCCTATGGATTTGGGCCAAACAGTCTTGCACTAATCTCAAACTATCTGTCACAAAGAAAACAACGCGTTAAAATTGGTTCAGAATTCAGTGAATGGCAGGAGATAGTTTCAGGAGTTCCACAGGGCTCAGTTCTCCGTCCACTTTTATTCAATATCTTTGTCAATGACTTCATCTTCGCCATGAAGTCCTCACACGTCTGCAACTTTGCAGATGATAATACTGTGTATGCATGTGACAAAGATGTTGAATCAGTGGCAATGAGACTTGAGGATGATATCTCTAGAGCTCTTGACTGGTTTAAAGATAACAGAATGGTGGCAAATCCCAAAAAATTTCAAGTAATGTTTCTTGGCCTGAAGCAGCATCAAGAATTTCTGCTAGAAATAGAAAACAAAATAATAAATGTGACAAGGTCTGTTAAACTTCTTGGGATAACTGTTGACGATGAGCTGAAATTTGACAAACATGTGAAAACACTGTGTCAAAAAGTTAGCAGAAAAGTCAGTGCATTCTCAAGGGTTGCACCTTACATCGATGAAAAGAAAGGGAAGATCCTTTACCACACATTTATAAAGTCAAATTTCAATTATTGTCCACTTATCTGGATGTTTTGTGGTAAAACACAAAACAAAGAAATAGACAGAGTTCACAAAAGAGCTTTGCGAATACTTCTTGAAGACTGTGCATCGAGCTTCGATGAGCTTCTCCAAAAGATAGATGACACTAGGGTCCATGTAAACAATCTACGTAACTTGATGATAGAGGTATATAAGTGCCTATCGTGCGAAAATCCATCCTTTCTGTGGAATATTTTCCGGCGAAAGGACCTTACATACAATCTAAGATCAGGTTCAATATTAATGCTACCACAAGCGAAAACTACAACCTTTGGGACCAGTTCATTGACCTTTAGAGGTAGCATCCTCTGGAACAGCCTACCTGACTCTATAAAAAGCTCGCCATCTGTTGTATGCTTCAAAAAATCGATAAAAGAATGGAAGGGTGAAAACTGCACATGCAAAAATTGCTTGTAGCAACAATATCTATGGAAATCTCGCCGAAAACAGTAATCATCTGTAAATATATTTATTTTCTTTATATTATTGTAAATTTTTCCTTTGTAGATAGTTGGTTTGAATTAGCTGGTGTATTTTAAGCTATTGTAAATACCAACTGTAAATAATTTAATAATAAATAATGCATTTGCATTTGGAATACATGAAAAATATGTATCACTTTCCGACAGGTCGATTGATGGCTGTAATCATTTTTAGTTCTGTACGATGATTGTTTTGCCTTTGCCTTTTAAAATAACAAGTTTTTTGAAAAAACAAACTTGAGGACAAAGGGCGCACCGGGAAATTTCTCGGTGTCCCGGTGGGCCAGTCCGCTTCTGGCTAACTGAAAGCAAAAGGGCACCTTTTGTAGGGTTTCTGTAAACCGAGGAACAACCTATCGAGCAATGACGGCCTAACGACTAACAACGAGTGCTCAATTTTAACAGTAATGAGTTATCTGTCGCAGTGGGTGTATCAACCGGACCACCACAGCATGGAATGGACTAATCAATGGATCAAGGGGATAGTGGACTTTGCACACTATGAAGATAGGTTTCATAGGTTGACTGAAATGTTGTGAAACGAATTTTCTTCAGTTCCTTACCCTCGTTTGTCCTTTGAAATAGTGGATTAGTAAAGTGCGAGTTGGCGAGTTACGAGTTACGAGTTGCGAGTTGGTGCTTTCTGCGAGTTGCGAGTTGCGAGTAAATAGTGAAAAGTGCGAGTTGGTACATTTAAAATGCGAGTTGCGAGTTCGGTAAAAAAAAGTTCAGATTTTCCATGCTAAAACACCGTAATTTTTTGGAGAGCCTTTGTCAAGATCAGGGGAGTTAAAGAACAATTTTTTAATTCGCAGAGAGCCACTAATAAAGGTTTTGCTTTGAACTCGGACAATTAAGCCTACAGAGAAGAAAAATTCTTCTCTTTGGTATTTCTTGAGTTGGTAATACAAATAGGCTGTATGTCCAAAACACTTTTCAACTCATAACTAAAGACTGAAAAGTTTCTTAACTTCGAATTTAAATACACGTTTTTATATAAGAAACTGGTTCATAAGAAAAGGGTACTAGGAATGCGAAAAATTTAAGAAACTCTAGTACTATGCTTGAGAATTGCTAAGAAACTTTTAAAGCCAAATACAAGGATGTCATTGGAAATTATCGTTAAGCCTTTATTTTTTAGTACTATATATTCATGATAAATTTGTGCCCTGCACAGTGAACTCTCTTTCTTGATAAAAAGTGTGCTGTCTGTCAAGAAACGAATACGTGGCCGTGGAAAAAACTACATGCATCTAAAAAATAAGAAACACATTAAGAAACTTTTAGAACTAAAAAGCTGAAATTTTCACTTGAAAATAAGAAAAATTTAGTTCTGTGGGTTTTCCCCAGTTTCTTATGAAGGAAAAAACGTGTATCAGAGCAGGCCTGACTGAAAGATATGCAAAAAATCATGCCGAAGCTACTTCGAACCCTTCGAACATGATCAGTGACACATCACTCCGTCGAAAAAACCTACGAAATTTGAAAAGCAAGAGGGTGTATAGGGAACTGTTACCAATTCCTTGAAAAGCAAGGGGTTTTTGCTAAATAGTACCAGATTTTACTGGAGTGTGATGCCTCTTGAATTTGCCTTTGTTGACGATGCTTTTACATTGCAAATCAAAACACACCCTCAGCAGAGCTCAATTTACTTCAATTTCTTTTCTGAGCTCAGCAATTAACATGGACTTGCACAAGTCGTCTTGAAAGGGAAAGACAACGAATTAATGATTCTCCTTTCAAGACCACTAAGTCAAGTCCCCAGTTTACTGCATTACAGTAATAAGTAATATTAGTGAACGACTAGGGAGAATGAAAGCCACAAATTGTAATAAGCCTGCAGCTTTTTATAATTGATTTATTATAAAGAAAATTGCAACGGCCTAAAAACGCTAAATCCATGAAACAGTTCTAAATTCAATTGCAACTTCAAAAAACCCTGTTATTTGGCAAAAATGCATTCACCCAAAAGAAAACAGGCAACTCGTAATTTTAGTTTCAACTCGCACTTTTGAGTTTCCAACTCGCATTTTTGAGTTTCCAACTCGCAACTTTCGTTCAACTCGCAACTCGCAACTCGCAACTCGCAAATTAAGTGCAACTCGCAACTCGTAACTCGCATAATAAGTGCAACTTGCAACTCGCAAAATTAGTGTAACTCGCAACTCGCAACTCGCAAAATAAGTGTAACTCGCAACTCGCAACTGCAACTCGCAACTCGCACTTTACCATATCACTTAAAATAGATATTCAGCGTCACGTCAGCTTATAGGGGCTCGTATGCTAAAGCTTGTCTGCCTGGATATCCAAAGTTATTTCCCAGTTTATAAACAAAACATCTAAGACCACAAATATCTCATCTCTCAGTATTGGTGGAAATGCAGTTCTAAGTGGTAAAGGTATCGCAGAATCAATGAATGAATTTTGCTGCAATGTTGGCAACAAACTCAGCAGTCAAATACCGCACAAGAAAAATCATCTTTTAGAAAATGAATACTCAGTTTTTCCAGCCGATAGTTATTCGGCAGGTTGCAAAGGCTTCAGGCAAATTCAAGTCATCGATGGGATGTGGTATTATTATTATTATTATTATTATTATTATTATTATTATTATTATTATTATTATTATTATTATTATTATCAATTTATTTAAAGTAGGCCTACATATATATATATATATACATACAAGACATATATACATATACCGGGTGTCTCAGAAAAAAGTACCCCCTTTTGACTGGAAATAGGAACCAAGCAATAAAATATCATTGCTCCCCGACTTCACAGCTAAATTTATCAATGTTCAACTTAGATGCACGTACCTTGCATTTAGAAATCGTCCACCAAACACCGGAGATACAGGCTCGCAAAGTCAAAATTTACAGTGCACCCAAAACCAGAGGTTTTGAAAAAGGGCCTAGTCATGATTTGTATCGTGGACAGTTTCCAAAGTACCTGTAGACTTTATGTTTCCGTGTTTTCCTTTTGAAAAGAATAAAAGATACATGGACATGGTGCTCATTAAACAAATTTAGTAAAAATGTGGTAAGAGCCATAAAATCGTGCCGGCCACATCTCCAAAATAAGCGTGCATGTGCTCTTTTCCTCTTCTTTAATATAAAACACTTGGGATCGAATACAATAATGCAAGGACCGTTTCCTCAAAAGAAAAGTCACTGCAAGCACAATTGAAGTAATTCAATGTATAAATCTTTTCAAAAATAAAAAGTAAAGGTCAAAGTCGAAAATTCGTTTGCAAAATGCCTGTTTGTTGTCAAACTATGGCTAGGCCATTTCTCAAAACCTCTGGTTTCAGGTGCACTCCAAATTTTGACCTTGTGAACTCATATCTCCGGTGTTTGGTGGCGGATTTCCAAATGCAAGGTATGTGCATTTAAGTTGAAAACTAACAAATGTAGCCATGAATTCAAAAAGTCCCGAAACATTATCGTTTTGCTGCCTTGTTGAGTCAAAAGGGGGTACTTTTTTTTGAGACACCCGGTAGATACAATAGCTATAACTAAGAGCTAATTCAAGCCTACTATCTAAAAAAGTAAAATTTGTAAGAAAAAAGTAAAAAATAAATAAAATTCCGAATGATTAAATACAGATACATTTTACAGATTTTTACAATGCTTTTAATATTTACAATGTTTTCTTACTTTTTTTTTCGGTAAATACAGCAGAAAATTTAATATCAGCTCAAGAACCCAACCTGTGCCACGAAAGGTCTGCATATTTTACAATTACATTCCTCTCCCCTCCAGGTTTTGATTTTCCTTTTGAAACTGGAGAGAGTATCTGACTGTTTTAGGTCATTGGGAAGTGCCTGCCATAATCTACACCCAAGGAACGATATCGTCTCTAAGCCATAGCACGTAGTGCGTGCTTGTGGCAAGGATAGGTTATGGCAGCCTCTTAACCCATAAGAA
Source organism: Aurelia coerulea (assembly GCA_039566865.1). NCBI lineage: Eukaryota > Metazoa > Cnidaria > Scyphozoa > Semaeostomeae > Ulmaridae > Aurelia > Aurelia coerulea. Next base: position 9,031,695 of record CM076952.1, on the reverse strand, counting down.
ACTTGTTTTTCAGCGAAAATGTCCTTCATGAAGCTGGGATTAAGGCTCAATTTTGTCTTAAAGACTTCAGTCATTAAGATGGTATTGCTGTAGGTACTGATGGTATTGCTAATTTCTTTCTGAAAGCTGGTCTCCCGGTCATAGCTGAGTCCTTTTGCGACATTTTCAATCTATCTCTAGCAACTGGGAGCTTTCCCGATTCATGGAAGGTTGGAAGAGTTGCCCCTATTGTCAAAAATGACCAAAAAGATGATCGCTCTAACTGCAGACCAATTATCGGTTCTTCCTTTCTTGTCTAAAGTATTCGAAAAGCTGGCTTATAACCAGGTTTACGAATACTTGGATACAAACAAGCCCCTTTTCTCACACCAGTCTGGCTCTGTGGTTACTTTTTACTCTGTGGTGTGGTTACTCCATGGTTATTTGTTTTTTAAACAGCACTGACGATTGGTATGTAAAAATATGGATAGTAGAAAATACATTGCGATGGTATTTATCGACCTAAAACGCTGTTGAGGCCGTTGATAATCAAATTTTACTTGCGAAACTGAAAAAATGTGGTATAGATGGTTATGAGCATCCTTGGTTCAAGTCCTATCTGCAAAACCGACATCTGCAAGGTTAATGGCACATCCTCCAGTTTACAGAAGGTTGATTGCGGAGTGCCACAGGGTTCATGTCTTGGTCCACTTCTCTTTCTAATCTATATTAACGATCTCCCAATGTCTCTCCATAAATGCAATGTGACAATGTATGCTGATGACTCAAGTCTTTCACATTCTGCGAAAAATATGAACGATATGAATGATACATTTAATAGTGATCTCGATCGGCTAAAGGAATGGTTTAACCCTATTTTAACCGGGTAAAAAAAGTTATTTTCTACCAGGGGGGCGTATTGGCCCCCCTGTTTTTCTCCGAAAGTATAATAGCTATGACAATGAAACTTGTACTGTGTCATAATTGAACAAGGGAAAATCTAAAAATAGCATCAATCAATCAAAAGTCACGTGACTGGTTGCTAGGCAACCAAAAAAATGCAAATTTTGACAATATCGAGCTATTTGCAAAAAGGGCCCGTTATTAGCAAATAGCTGGATAAAATCGGCAAAAAATCATCCAAATGCCTGCTGATAGCTTTATTTGTGGTTTCATATGGTTTCACACGAACATTTTTGGTTTCTACTGAATTAACTAGTGAATTAAGGACAATTTGATTCAATGCAAAATTGTTTGCTCAATAATTATGATTAAAAACCATTAATTTCGCATATAATTGGTGAGACCAAGTAATTCAAGAATTCGCGATGAGTTCATGTAAACCAAATAAGTCAAATATCAAGTAAATCTTCCTGTCGTAGTTTTATTTTAGCCCGCCTGTTTGATATATATTTGGATTCATAAATTTCTTATTTTTTCTCCAGGTCCTCCGAGCATAAAAGGCCCTTTTAGCAATGCACAGAAGGGCGTTGCCAAAAGAAAAGAGGGCATTGACCAAGAAGATTTTCCGGGGATTTTGCCCCCACACCCCCGTAATCTTTGCTCCTTCGGCGCGAGTTAGTGCCCCCCCCCCAATCTGAAAAACGCTCCAACGGGCCTGCACTTCTAGGCCAAATAAATCAAGTACGAGGTATGGTCAGATCGAGAGGAAGGATCAGGACACTGCTTTGATAAGCTTAGCTTCTCAGTGTCTTGACGTCAGGGGTGCAGCCCCCCCCCCCAACGTCAGAAAAATTTGCAAAAATCAGCCATAATCGGGCAGAAATCTGCCTCAAGTCGGGCGAAATTTTCTCAAACAATGGATTTTTTGTCGGGCAGCCCCCCAAATTTTATCTCCCCCTACGCCCATGCCTAAAATGACAGACTTTTGCTTGATAGGATATTGTATACATCGATAAACTATGGATTTCTCGAAAATTATTTCATGCTTCTTCAAAAAGTTTAGAAATTACAATGGTTTTAACTTTTCAAAATGTTTCTTGAATGCTTGATAAAGAAGAAAAACACTCCAATTTGGGAAATATTTACACATACCTTTTTGAAGATTTTGAGCCTATTATGCTCGTAGCAGGTTTGGCACGGCGGGGGGGGGGGGGCGGGGACTGGAACCACGCATAGTCTGGGATTGGCAAGAAAGCGTGCTACCAAAATGAGTCATCCCTGTTTACTGCAGACTGCAAAGTGCAAACTGAGCTGTAGATTCCAATTTACAAAAATTAAGAAACCTTGCTACATATGGGCTAGAAATGCTATGCTAGGAAATTTCCAACTTCAAATTATCTTTATTTGCAGCGACGCACCTCTATTTGCAGCGTCAAATTTCCCATGTCACTCGAACATTCTTATCTTTGACATTGCAGAGTACTGACAGTAGTCTTATTCTATACAGTCTATAATTGATATTGAAATTAATTTGCACCTTTCTGATTATGTCAAAAATTCGACATGGGGCGATCGGAAGCCAAGATCTTTGACGTCATACGTAACGGTCAGTATGAACCACAAGCCCTTGGCCTTCACTGTCATTCTGTGAAGAATCAAGCCCTTCCGTATGATTCGTTTGTGAGCAGTATTTTTATTAGGAGATTTATCTTTTTATATTCAATTTCATGTTATTATGGCAATACATTGCAAGAACCAATAACTGAAACTGTTTTTTGAAGTGGACCGATGTCTCCAAATATGTGAGAAGGAACAATTGAGGTTTAATCTTTAGTGAAGTTGTTCACTCCTGATTCATTTCTATGGGATTAATTTCTGACTTTTGAGGTTTTCTCAACTCCAGAAATTGGTCAAGACTATCATTATGCTAAGTTATGTGCCATTCGTCCATTCAATCATTTGCCTTAACATTGCAAAGTTTTCCTTTTTAAGCTCTTGAACTATAAACTGCGACCTGAAACAAATTAAGGTGTGCTAGGCATTTGTGTATAGTATTACATATAAGGCCTATAAATGCAACATGAAGTAGAAAAAGATTGAACGTGCTGCATAAGCTCACTGGCTCCTCCCTACAAAAATTGCACGCGTTGTTCACATACGTTAGGCAGGGCCGCATTTAAGTCTGTTGGGGCTCTGGGCCCAAAACTAGTTGAGGCCCCTTAGAATATACTTGAAAAAATTGTATCGTAGTACTCGGTACCCTGTTAGCCTGTATGGACAAGACCGCCAGATTCAGTCGTAGCCAAACAAGTTGATATCAACCAAACAGTTTGATAGGGGAAAACTCGAAAAAATGAGTGCAAATATATACATTTCGGTAAAATCCCAAGAAAACTACCTTTGTCCAATGGTTTTTCGTGATTTTCGTCTTACCTTCACTGCTGCAAAATTTTGGATGATTTTCTTGGAGTCTAAAACCCTCAAGACAGCAGCGTGGCCAGGATAAATTCAGTGGGGCCTGAAAATTTTTGGGGCCACGCCCTTTACTTTGGCATAGAATGCATCTCTGAATATCATGCTTGCCATCAGCGACAAGGAAACTTTACTATTTTGTGACGGTTATCCTACAAATCGGAGCACGAGGATATTTGTTTGAAGAAACTTCCTTTACTTTGGCTTAGAATGCATTCCCTGATTCCATATTCAATATTTGCTAGTGCTAAAATGGAAGATCTGACATTTCTCGGAAAGTTCTTTCCCAACTTATACCCAGCTATAGTTTCTCTTCGGTTTTAAAGGAATCTCGAGGACCATCTTTCGACAAAAGTGGGGGGCAATTGCCCCCGCCCCCCCGGTGGCCACGCCACTGCCTCTGGACATCAAAATTGGCTGGTATTCATTAGGCACACGCAACAACGCGCTCTTGTGACATTGTGGACCTTAGTTGACTCTTGACCGGTTGACCCTGTCAGCATGGAGAAACCCCGGGAGAAATTTCTTTCACTGGAGGAAAGTCTGCATGGCAAAGTGCGGTCGTTGCATTGAGCAACAATCTAAATGCGGTTATTGCCTCTTTTGGGAAGTTGCAGCTTCATCTCCTTTCACAATTTGCTCTAATAGATCATCCGAAATAGGCTTTTGTGTTTCATGGGGCTGGAGCCTCTTCAAGTTCTTCCTTTTTTGTGGACTGCGGCTTCGGTGTCAACGATATTCCTTATTTTATCAAGGAACTTTTCAAGAGGCTTTTGAACAAACTTACGTTATGGTCGAATTTCTGCCTTGCTCACCCATCACGTATTGTCAATATATGAAACCATGAACCATGGTGTTGTATGAAGTGTAATCGAGGCCAAAATCGAACCTTGATTTCGAAGAGACAATCATGCACTTTGGTTACTATGCTGCACTTTCCGATCATGCACTTTCCATCCTTGTGCTTTCCAATCATGCACTTTGTAAACGTGCACTTTTCAATCGTGCACTTTGTAATCGTGCACTCTCTATTCGTTCATTTTGTAACCGTGCACTTTTCATCAGTGCACTTTTCATTCATGCACTTATAAAGATATTCGTGCACTTGAAAAGACATTCATGTACTTTGTAATCGTGCACTGTCTAATCTTACAGTACTTAGTAATCTTACTCCATGTGCAATATTCTGAAATCACTCAACCCCTAAGTGAAACATAGCGCGCTTGTAGAATTGACGTTTGCTTTAAGCGCGCTTGCTAATTGTCATCAATCTGCCGGTTGGAGGAAGTTTGCACAAGGCAAAAGTTGGAAAGGATGGCGGATTTGGGTGATCAAGCTACACTGAATCAAATAGGTAAACATTTATCACTTCACTGGCATATATTCAAAATTTAAATATCTCCTTCGCATGCCTCTAGGTGTCACCTAACGAGCCAAAACACTGAAATTGGCTTCGCAAAGCTCGCCATGAAAATCTTTCATTTTGTTTAGGCTTGTCATTGTCACTATCTGCTCAACAAATGTTCCATACGTATTGAGAACAATAATTGACAATCCCTTCTGGGGAATACACGTATCTTCTTTATATGAAATTTGGGTCAGTACTGACTGAAAGTTTCTTAGAATTATAAGATTTTGAGTAATTAGAGTTTCTTACGAGTTTCTCAGAGGTTTCCATAACTATCTCCATGTTCACTTCATGTTCACTACCTCGCGGGGGGGGGGGGGGGGGGGGGGTTCTTCAATAGTAAAGGTACCTGGGGATGTGCCGCGAGCAAGGGTATACTTCTTCGGACTTCTAGTCTAGCCAAGGGTATTCTTTTTTGAAATTTTGGCCTAGCAACGGACTAGCCTAGGGTATCATTTTTGACAATATTGGTCTAGCGAACGGTCATGCTATCATATTTGGTGCAAATTTGACAAATTGGTCCAGGAAATGGTCAAAATTGGTCAAGGCAAGGGTACCATTTTCGTAAAATTGGTCCAGAGAAAGGTCAAGATGGTCTAGCCAAGGGTACCATTTTCATAAAAATTAATCTAGCCTACGGTACCATTTTGAATATGCTCGCGGCAGACCCCTGCCCAAAATTTGACCAAGAACCCCCCCCCCCCTGTGCACTACCTATTCCACTCTGAAAACATTTCAAAATATGGTTTTTAAGCATTTCTAATGTTTAGACATTGCTCAAGGCCTCAAGTGCCTTCTGGGTAATATGATACAAGAAACATGCGAAAATGAAGTAAAAATTTGTCAAGGATTTCCTTTATCAAAATGAATAGTTTCTTAACTTATATTTTTCCAGCACTGGAATTTCTTGATTTTTTGGCGATCTGAGAGTTGAGTTTCTTATGGGCAGTTTCTTATAAAAAAATATGTCTACTTTAAATGGAAGTTCAGGCGAAGCGCGATTGGTGGTTAATCGATATACACGTATAAGAAACTCAACTCTCAGATCGCCAAAAAATTAAGAAAATCCAGTACTGGGAAAATTTAAGGTAAGAAACTATTTATTTTGATAAAGGAAATCTTTGACATATAATTTGCTTTACTTTCACTTGTCTCCTATATGATATTACTCATAGTCACATGATATTACTCGAAAGGTACTTGAATAATGTCTAAACATTGGGAAGGCCTTAAAACAAGGCATTAGAAAAGCCTTGTTTGAAAAGTTCACTAGGGCACAGGTAGTGAACATGAAGATTGTTATGGAACCTCTAAGAAACTCATAAGAAACTCGTAAGAAACTCTAATTACTCAAAATCTTATAATTCTAAGAAACTTTCAGTCAGTACTGACCCAAATTTCATATAAAGAAGATACGTGTATTCCCCAGAAGGGATTGTCAATTATTGTTCTCAATACGTATGGAACATTTGTTGAGCAGATAGTGACAATGACAAGCCTAAACAAAATGAAAGATTTTCATGGCGAGCTTTGCGAAGCCAATTTCAGTGTTTTGGCTCGTTAGGTGACACCTAGAGGCATGCGAAGGAGATATCTAAATTTTGAATATATGCCAGTGAAGTGATAAATGTTTACCTATTTGATTCAGTGTAGCTTGATCACCCAAATCCGCCATCCTTTCCAACTTTTGCCTTGTGCAAACTTCCTCCAACCGGCAGATTGATGACAATTAGCAAGCGCGCTTAAAGCAAACGTCAATTCTACAAGCGCGCTATGTTTCACTTAGGGGTTGAGTGATTTCAGAATATTGCACATGGAGTAAGATTACTAAGCACTGTAAGATTAGACAGTGCACGATTACAATGTACATGAATGTCTTTTCAAGTGCACGAATATCTTTATAAGTGCATGAATGAAAAGTGCACTGATGAAAGGTGCATGGTTACAAAATGAACGAATAGAGAGTGCACGATTACAAAGTGCACGATTGAAAAGTGCACGTTTACAAAGTGCACGATTGGAAAGCACAAGGATGGAAAGTGCATGATCGGAAAGTGCAGCATAGTAACCAAAGTGCATGATTGTCTCTTCGAAATCAAGGTTTGATTTTGGCCTTGATTACACTTCATAGTGTTGTCTGAAGACGTTAGCACTCAATTCAAACACAAGAGTGAAATCAACAGCGCTTCATAGGTATTTTCAAATTTTGCTCGGGGCCCCCTAGATTTAAGAATTTTAGGGGGCCCCTGGGCCCGGGCCCAGTAGGCCCATGGGTAAATGCGTCACTGACGTTAGGCTCCTTTGCTAAGTTGGTACTGAGTTGCTTAGATTTTACGGCTGCTCAGTTTTTGTACCAATCCATTGTTTCTTAATTCATCTACGAATAATTTCTTATGAGCTAATGTGTACGTTTGGACTTTTGGATCGTTTTCTCTTTTTGGTCTCTTTCTCCGGTTCTCTATTCATTCTTGTTCGCTCTCAAATAGTTTTCTTTCATCTCTACTACATTTCTCATTGCTGTAACCACTACTACTGTTGTATGGAGTGGGATTGCCAGGGGCGGCAAGTACTGTGAAATATTTTATCCTATATCAATCCCAAAGAATTGGAAAAAGTATTTGGTACTTTTGTCACACAGTACGACTTTCCTACCAAAACAACTAATTCTTGGGACAAAGGTGAAATCTTGAAATCAGTCTTCCTTTTCTATCAATTTGTCACAACACAAGAATCAAGTTTTCTAGCCTCCTATCTAATCAAAATCCTAAGGTTTACGTGTAAGCTAGTTCCACCTTTGTCCACAAAATTTGCGAAAACGACCAGTAGCTTCCAATTTTCCTATCTTTGTCCGCCAAATTTATGGAGAAAAGATCAGGAATTCCAATTTTTCACCAAGACAGTTTTGCCCATAGCGGCCAGACAAATGTTTTTACAAATATTATTTGGAGATACAAACTTTATTTTTCGCTACAAATTTTATTTGCGGGCATATTTTATTTCACTGACGATAAACTTTATTTTGAGGGACAAACTATGTTTCGCAAAGGACAAACTTTACTTCGAGGGATTTGAATTGCCCTAAATATAATATTTTCGGAAAACTTTTTAATTAACTTTGTCTGGTCGCTACGATATAGAATTTTAGTTAGCAAGACAACCGGTTATGGGACACTTGTACTTCCATGGCTACAATTACCACTTGCTTTCGAAAAACAGTATTTTGGTCAAAACTACCGGTTTTGGGGACAAACATCGTCAGTGATAAATCATGTTAAAATCGTCTGCCAAATTTAAGAAAAATAACTGCAGGAATTTGTCTTCAAAAGCGACCAGTTTTGGAACAAAGGTGGTGCAAGATTTTTTCGTGAGCTACCGTTTTTTCCATTGGACTGCTGAACAAGATAGCTTCGCTCTTCACTATTATTATCGATTTGAATGTTCCATCTTGATGCAGCATGGCATTAAGAGCACCCCTGAAACCAGTCCATTGTGTGCTCCACCTTATAGCCTTAGCCTGTGTTCCAGACCCCGGGGGGGGGGGGGGGCACTTGACCAGGTTTTTGTCGGGGACGTGCCATCGAAGCTTCAAAAACATACCCGTTCCTTATACCAATTTTCCGAAAAAGTATACCCGACCTTATACCAATTTTCTGAAAAAGTACACCCGACCTTATACCAATTTTCCGAAAATATATATCCGAACTTTGGTGTACCTAGATGAATGCTATGCACTGTTCAATGGACAACTGTTTTGCATTGTGTTGGGCGCATATTTATTATACGCTCATTTTTTTTATAAGAAACTAAGGTCCGGGGTTGGTAGGCAGTTTCTTAAATTTTTGGGCCATTTTGCTACCACAAGTTTCTTACGTGTTTCTTATATTTTTATTGCCGGAAGTTTAGAGTTGATTTTGTCTTGTCTAAAGAGCTCCCAAATTACTTAGTAAAATCTCAAAACGAGTAAATAACATGATTCGCACTCAAAATAATGTCCAAACAGTTGCTTTAACTGCACAATGTCAAAATATTTTTGAGTGTGATAGGAAAATTAAAACTGAAAATTGCAGAAGTTTCTTAGCTTTTTCCAATTCAGGTAGGGTTGTTTCTTAGCTTTCGAAAAATTGAGCCTACCGTTTCTTATAAGCGGTTTCTTATAAAAAAAAATGAGTGTACACGTATTTTTTTGTACAAGAAACTGCCCATAAGAAACTCAAATTTCAGATCGCCAAAAAATTAAGAAACTCCAATGCTGGGAAAATATTACTTAAGAAACAACTATTTATTTTGATAAAGGAATCCTTGACATGGTTTTAGTTTACTTTCACTTGCTTCCTGTATCATATTGCTCGTAAAGGTTGTTTGTTTTGAAAAACACATTGTTTTGAAATGTTCACGAGGGCACATGTAGTGAGCATGAAGATTGTTATGGAACTGCTAAGAAACTCGTAAGAAACTCTGAGTACTCAAAATCTGATAATTTTAAGAAACTTTCAGTACTGGCCCGAATTCTTAGTTTCTTATAAAAAAAATACGTGTTCATGTAGCTTTGACAGTTATACCATTCAAAATTCATAACTCATAAAAAAGACTTTTCCTCGTTGCTAAGATTTCCTTAAAAAAGAATTAAGAACCTTGATAGCAGACTCGGAACTAAGCTTCTTATAAAAAGATATGAATCTATACGTTACGTCCTATATGTCCTATATGACTGTTAATCTGCCATTTATTTACTTGACAATTCCTGCAATTCTCAGAGAATGCTGTAAGTTTTTTCATTGATGGATCCCCACCACCAAGGCTTTAGAGCTGAGGCTATATTCCGCTCTTTGTAGCCGCAATATTTTTGAAAGCAATTCGACAACTTTTTGTTGTTTCCTTGGCTTAATATATTTAAGCTTCGACACGTTATGTTTGCCAATTTCCCATTTATTACAAAAAGGTGGCGGAATAGAAAGACAGATATAATTCACCAGATCCATTTACAACTATTTACACTCCGAGGGGTCTGCAAACTTGTTTTTCATGTTCCATTGTATTGAGAGTATTTTCATATTCATGCGATTGTTTGCATTTTTGTACATTTTTTCGGCTTGGCATAATCAACTATTTACAGAAGAACTGGTAAAAGGTCGTGCCATTTTTGTTCAGATGTCATTTGTGTTATCTATGGTCACAGTCATATGGTAAATGTTTCGACAACTGCGAAAGCCAGGACAATCTGAGGTGAGATGGAAACAGAATTTTTGATTTATTTTTCTACAATTAAGAATTTCGTAAAACTTTCGGTTGTTTTCAACTTTTCTCTTATCTGAGTACAAGTATGGGCTCGCTGGCCTGAAGGCGTGAATTTACGTGAATCACATCTGTCAGTATTCAGACATATATTTGCAGACTAAACCAAGACGAATACCAGCCATCCAATTGGCAGTTTTTGCTGCACTTCCTTTTCAGGCGAGTTGTTTGAATATGCTTGTTGCTCCAATTCATTGCAAAATTTTATAACAAAATCTAACTTGTTCAACACCGGAATTTGAAAGCATAAAATTATTCTTTTACGTCATCTTCACCTTGACAGGACAGACTATGTGTACTGGGTCACAAAAACAGTACTGGGAATAAACACATCTCCCACAAGGTAGGCGCCCTTGATACAACTAGTAGGTAAGGGAATTCTTAAAGGAGAAGCTAAATCCATGAAATACTAGCGACTGTACAGATTTTGAAATTGTGAAAGTATAAGAAAAAAGTGGGAATGAAGTGAGGAGGTGAACTTACAAAGGATTTATGCTGAAAAGCTTGCGAAAAATCATGTCAAAGAAGTACTATCACATGCAAGCCAGATGAAACAGAGCAAAGAGACTCCCAGAACACCAGCATGGCTGCCATCCACAGGAGAAATCCCCCATGAAAATAACAACCCCACCAGCAACGGAAATAAATTCCCTGACTCGTCACAGCAAATCACACATACAACAGCATCCCTCTAATATCGAGTAGCAAAGAACAGTGGCGGACTGGCCCACCTGGATAGCGGGAAATTTCCCAGTGGGCCCTTGTCAAGACAATAGCCACTTTTTGTCTTGGGCCCTTTGGAAACAAATGCTTGCTGGCGGCCCACAGTAAAAAAAATTGCAATTTCAAATAATATCTTTACACTTTTCAAGCCCATCTATTAGCCCGGGGGGGGGGGTTACTTCACATATTTTGGGTACGGGGACGTGCCATCGAGAAGGGTATCGATTTTCGCGGTTTTGGTATAAGGAACGGTATCGATTTTCACGATTTTGGTTAAAGTATAAGATCAGATATACATTTTCGGAAAATTGGTATAAGGTCGGGTGTATTTTTTCGGAAAATTGGTATAAAGTCGGGTATGCTTTTTCGGAAAATTGGTATAAGGAACGGGAACGGGTATGTTTTTGAAGCTTCGATGGCACGTCCCCGACCAAAACCTGGTCAAGTAACCCCCCGGGTCTATTAGTAGAATATGCCTTAAATTTTTCAGCTCGCTTCGCTCGCACTTCAAGACCTATGATTCCTGGCTACTGTCGGACACTTTGTGCAATTTTGTATGCCAGTGGCGTGGCGCGGCCACGGGTGGGGATGGGGATGGGGGCATTTGTCACCCCCTACTTCTGTCAAAAGATGATCCTCGAGATTCTTTCAAAAACGAGGAGAAACTGGTTTGTATAGGTAGGAAAGGGTAGGAATCCCCGGGGGGGGAGTACATAACATATTTAGGGTACGGGTATGTGCCGCCCATATGGGTGGGTTTTAGGCCCAAAATTCTCTAAACAAGGGTCATTTTTCGGCAGATTTTCCATAAACATGGGTGTAGTTTCGCTGAAATTCGCAAAAAATGGTTAAAATTGTCAGTTTTCCGCCAAAATTAATCATAAAAGTGGGTATCAAAAGCAAGTTTCGGTAATTAGAAGAGGGTAGCTTTCTGAAAACCGGGCGGCAGACCCCCGTCCATCCTCAAGTCATGTACCCCTCCCCCCCCCGGGAGGAATCTATCCGAAAAATACTGGAGAATGATTGAGGGCATTGGGAGAATCGCTCTAAGCCAAAGCAAAGTTACGCCTTGTACAAAAATTTTCCCAGACGAACTATGTTAAATTATGACGAACCATGATAGCCTTGAAATAAGCAAGTTAGGCAATAGAAAGCTTTGTTTCCTCAAAAACTTTACTGGGGATGGTAATTTGAAAAAACATTTGTTACGAAATGATCAAATTCCAACATTAGATTGCGAGAAGTGTTCTAAGCCAAAGTAGAGGGCGTATCCTCTGAAAATTTCTCCCCCAGACCCCCTTATTTCAATACCCTACCACTTAATTTGTCATTGCTGTTGTATGCCTTATTTAGGCTCTCATTACATCCACATGAAAAACAGTTTCTTGGAAGTTAAACGAAGTGGTACTTCAAATGTTCAGCTCGTTTCGCTTGCTTCTTTCTTTTTAGCTGTGCCATCATCAGACGAGAATTTGATAAAAAGTATCATTTGTTTTAAAGCTGCCACGAAACTCTCCGTCGCTTGTGAATTCACTTTTTCTAAAACATCTCATTTCACTTGACTGCTTGAAGACTGATCCCATATCCAATTAAGGATGGATTTTTCAAAAATAAGGGTGCTCAGCGGCATTGTAAAGGGTAATTTAAATTGTAAGTAAATTGTAAAATTGTAAATTGTAAACTTAAAGATTTTCCTGCACCGAAGACCAGGCCCTCGTTTCACTTGATTTGCCCAAAGTTGCGTCATTTTGAGGTAAAATATGGCTACACCACTAGAAACACTACGAAGTAACTTTTCAAACATGCTTGCTAGTTTACAAATATAATTTGAACTTCTACAAATGTGGGGCCCCTAACAGCTAATTTCCCGATAAGGAATTGAAGCCCCAGTCCGCCCCTGGCAAAGAAGTGAGTTTTTGTTTTAGATCTAACATTGTTCAAACGAGGTCAAACGAAGGAGGCATCATAGTTGCCTTGAATGGGAAAATATCGAATGCTTATTTTGCAAGTGACGTTAAGGCCTGTAAATAATATTGATATTTTCTCTCGGATAATTCTTAACAGCTGGCAGAGTTGCCATTTTTGTTGTGTTCTCCTTGGCTACTGACGACATTCACTGAAAACAAGGGCTACTTCACATTGTGATGACGTTCAGTTCTATTGACCTTTCATCGATTTTGACGATGTTTTGAATTTACTTTGAAACCAACCAACTTGACTTTGCATCAATCTTTTGCAGCTGGTTTCAACCTTATGGTATTTCGCAGAGATAAAGAGGAAATTTTGCGTCACACAACGCATTCTGCAGTGCTTTCTGACTTGGTAGGCAAAACAAGGCTTTCTTAACCTTACTTCTTTCATTTATTGGGCACGTTTAAGTGCCTGGATTTCGCAAGTTTAAGTCTTGAAAAAAACGCTTTCTGGTAGTCACGTGTTAATCTTTAGGGATCCCTTCTTTATCTCGGGCTTTTAGGGTTCTAAGCCACTTAATCAACTATGCAAGGTCAGGGCAACTTCATTCGAATGTTTTCGTTACTGCTAAACTCTTCAAAGCAACAAGATAGCATGAAGGTAATAGATTGAATAGAGAGCTGTGTGCTGGTTTTACTGACAATTGGTATAAAATACAAAACATTCTGATGACTTTGTCACTCTTTTTCATCTGGTGCACGTGGTATGTTTGTAGCAAACGTTCTTTGATTGAGAGATATTTTGAGTGAGTGGTTTGCAGACCTCCGTCTAAATATTTGAATATTGTATCGCAGAAAAAGAAATTTGTTTCAAATTGTTGTCATTCAATGATGAGCACGATCTTGTTAAATTTGACGTGGAATTGCCATGGAAAGGAAGACATACTGCAACTTTACTTCGCTCTTTTGCGAAAGTTGCTCCTTAATTTGTGATCTTATCATGAATATTTCCCATGCTACTTTTAAAAAGACTTTCGTCTCATGCAAATATCAAGGCAAAGAAGAAAGTCCCTCAAGTTTAGTATTGAATAAGATGTCTCAACCTAACAAAATCAACTTAAAAGCTGTCTTACATCCCCGTTTATACACCAAAGCGAAACTGCACTACAAGGCTCATGCTTTATACACGGCTCATTCTCACTGCTGGTAAAAAAAGGTGATCATTCTGAGTTGTCAAATCATAGAGTTTTTGAGCTATAGCAAAGAATGATGTTTAAATCCTAAGTTAACGTAGAGAGAAGAATGATACTTGTTTTTTCTGAAATAAGAGCTGCAGAAATATTTGACCTCCCTTTACTCGAACTTGTTAATTGTAAAATAAAACGTGTGGAGAAAACCAAATCTCTTGGTGTCATTATCGATAAAGGGCTGAAGTGGAAGAATCAATATAAATCACTAACAGGAAAGTTTGGTTAATCATCTTTAGGAATACTTTAAGAAGTTCTTCCCCAATCAAAGCTATACAGTGTATATCACGCTCTCTTTGAGAGTCACTTACGCTACAGAAGCGTAGTATGTGGCGGGGGGGGGGGGGGGTTACTCCCATTGTGACCTAACAGGTGGTCCAGTCGGTTTGAGGGTCTTACCAAATGACTACCTAATGGCCCTATTTGTCAAACACATACAACCAATTGGGGGTATTCTAAGATTCCTGGCCAATAATATGATTTCAACTCAGTACACTCCTCCGCATGGCAATATGGTTGCTGCAGCAATGATCACCAATGAATTTGAAGTTTTGATCCTTTTGATACGGAACACTTTTTGCTCCTCTGCCCTTTCGAACAAAGCTACTATCCAAAATCCGTCCCCTTCCAAAATCTGTCTTTCGGATTCAAATTCAGTACAATTTCAGGGATACTTTAAACCCAATGTGCCCTACCAACGATGGCACTGAGGATACGGAGCACTTTTTGTTGCTCTGCCCTTGTTATGAAGTACCACGTAGAGATCTTCTCGCTGAAGTTTCTGCTTTATTACGACCACTTGGACATACCAATCTTTCGAACAAATTTCTAATGCAGATTTTATCGTATGGTGATAAAGATTGTCCCGACGGTTTCAATGAATAAGATAAACTTTTGTTAACTCTCTGCTATATCCATAAAATTGGTCGGGTTGATTAGAAATCTAAAATTCGGTTGCAAGTCATATAACCTCCTCGTCCCTTTTAAGTAAATTTTGTCTTTTTTGTTGCAGTTACGTGTAGTTTTATGTCTTTTTTCGATTTTTTTTATCTAATGGCCACGTGGTTAAATATTGTTTTTGCTCCCCGTGGTCTTGTCCTAGTAGAATAGCTTATAAGTATAGCAATTAAGTGAATATGTATTGTAATTTTTTAGCAGAATGTATAAAAAAATTGCTACAGAGGGAAAAATTCTATTAAGTGACTGGTGACATTATGACCTTGAATAACCAGGGTACCAGACTCATTTTGTAGAGAATCTGGTACCCCAGTACATCCTGAAGTGCTTATTTGCAATTTTCCACGAGCAAGCAACTACTTATTTGCACAATAAAGAATTTTTTTCAAACAGTTGAATCATACCACGTTCACCAAAGAATCTCCCTGGACTCCAATGAAATAGTAATGAGCGATACAATTTTGAAACATTTGGGAGTTTCCTGACTTCCAATGGTTTAGCTTTGACATCAGCACTTATCAAGAACAGAACGTACACTCATAAAGATGAACTGCGAAGGAGGATTCTTGCAAGTTGCAGGCATCAAAGGCATCAAAGTCTGAAACCAAGCGTTTGTTCCCTACAGTATTGCATGTTGTTCTGGAATATCAATTATCAAATATCAAATATCAGGAATACTAAAAAGCTGATAATTCAGAGATCAAAACTCAGAGAGCTCGCATGCTACTGTAAATTAAGAGGTCTTGAAATCCTAGTTAGACCTTGAAATATCGGAAAATAAACAATTTGAATTTGTTAATTCTTCCCCTTCTACTATGCTGCAAGACTTTATCAAACATATGAGGTCTTTAAAACTTTATAGAGGCTTTACTCGATTTTATATTCTTGCAAAGGCCTAAAACTGTTTTTAACTCATCCGATGGTGCACATAGAGGCGAAAATGATTAATTTCGTCCACTCCTCATCCTAGAGGGTCGTTTAGGGGGGGGGGTATATGTTCCCCTGTTCCCTGTTAAATTTCCGCTTGTTCCCCTGTTCCCTTGAGAAAATCCGCTTGTTCCCCGGAGTTTGGTAGGCATATTTTTCACATTGATAGTTGATATTTTAACTATGCTTATTTTTGAAAGTTTTTCCAAGAGGAAGACGAGCGTAAAAATGTGAAGAAACATGGGTTGACTTTTGATAAAACATTGAAAAACATTATAAAATAAAAATGACCGGCCAAAGTATTCTTAAATGTTATGCGGCTGCTTCTTAAAGTATTGCAACCAAAATAATTTGATCATTTGCATCAGTATCACAAGTTAGTGTTCGCACAATCAGGAGAGAGGCAAATATCTCAAAATGTGCTCCCGGGAGTTTTCTTTTTCTTTTGTTATCATTCTCATTCCTTCAAATTGTATAAATCCTGGAAAATTCTTTACTGCTTCCGATGAGCGTCATATCTTTTCATTTGCGGTGTGGTTCCTCCTCTTCCTCTGGTAATTTATCTTACTCTTGCTTGATCTCTATGTTCTAAGACATATGCCAGGAGATTGTGATACGCCTCTTCTTGGATAGTCAATTCTGATTTATCTTCTGAATAAGATCCTGGAGGGGAGGGTGTACGTAACCTAAACATGTACTGGGATGTGCCCACGAAAAAAAATTATCCGGCTCCAGAATTGTTCCCTTCAAATGATAGCCGATTGTAGAAAAAACCCGGTCAAAAGTATACTCCAAAACACACAAAAACTGACTAAATAACAAACCGATCTAACAACATTTCCCCTTGTGACATGTTTTGACAACCAGATCCAAAAAAGTTGCCTTCTTTTTGATACACTGCTCAAGAAAAGAATTGGTGAAACGATACCCTAAAAAACGGCACATCCCTGTCGGACAAATATACTACCCCCCCCCTCGACATGACAGATAATACCTTTGGTGTGACTAGCTACCTTTCCTCCTTTGTGCAGCGGCGTGGCCAGGGTAAATTATGTGGGGGTATTGAAATGAAGGGGTCTGTGGGCGAGGCACCCAAGAAAATTTTTGGGACCACGCCCTTTACTTTGGCTTAGAATGCATTTCCCAATATCATGCTTGCCATTAGCGACTAGGAAACTTTGATAGTTTTGTGACAGTTATCCTATAAATCAAGAGCACGAGAAAAAGTGACATTTCTCGAAAAATTCTTACCCAACCCATACCCAGCTATTTTGTCTTCGTTTTTAAAGGAATCTAGAGGGCCGTCTTTCGAAATGATACTTGATTTCTGGGAAGTGCAACAGGCTTTCTCCCAATATCCTTAAAAATGAGTATGAAAATGGACTGAAAATCCTTAACCATAGTTCTTCCCCTAATGAGTGGGATCGAGGGCGAAGCCTCCAGGAAAATTGCTGAGGTCATGCCCTTTACTTTGGCTGGGAACAGTCCTACCGATACCATGTTAGCCAATGCTAAACAGAATTGTTGATCATTTGATAACAGTTGCTTTTATAGATTGGCATCCCCAGGCGAAAATGTTTTTAAGATAAGTTGATTTTTTAGAATGTCTGTCTTCATCCTATCTCCGCCACCAGTGCCAAATTAGAAACGTTCATAATTTTGTAACAGTTGTTCGTGAATCAACACATTGGAGAAAGTGTGGGCCAAAACCACATCACACATTCCCGGTTCCTTTGTTTGCATTTGTCAAAATCCAATTTGCTTGTCCCCAAAATGGAAATCTTGACGATTCTGTGATAGTTTGTCAAGGAAAATTTTCAAAAAGACACCGTTACTTTGGCTTAAAATGAATCTCAAGGACCATCTTTCGCTTTGGCAGAAGTAAATTCCATTGAATGTAAAAATCCTTGAATCAATTATTACAGATAGAAATTTCCCTGATCCCTGGATAAGATCTGAAGTTCCCTTGTTCCTTTTTAATTTTGGCCATGTTCCCTTGTTCCCTGGATATATTTCGCATGTTCCCCTGTTCCCTGGAACCCCTAAGCGACCCTCATCCTAGCCATTGACCGTGATCAAGAAACATTAATCATCAGATCAGAAGATCATAAGAAAGATTAATCAAGAACAAAACCAAATCACAAGATGATTGGAAATATGTTTTGGCATATTTTATCAAGTGTTTAAGTTTTCGACTTTGCCTGCTTGCCTTTACTGATATATGTCTTTGGTAATCTCGGCGGTGGTTTTCAGGCAGTAATTTCATGATGCAATGCAGGATGTGCCAAGAAATATATTTTGTGATGTCCTTTGTTTAGGCCATGGATTCGGAGGCTCAAATTTAGGCGTGAGGTTTAGTTTGGAAACAACTTCTTCACAGCTAGGCACAAAGAAAGAGACTTGTTTTAGTTTGTTTTACATCCTGCTTACATCTAAGAAGGTCCTTTCTGACAGAGCTTAGTATATCTACTACGTTAGTATTTAGTATCAAGAAATGCGATCTTGGATTGATGCTTGTTACAATTTGCATTTCCTTTAGTATTAGCAATCTATTCAACTCTTCAAAAGTGTCCGACTACCAATGCCGGTCGATTACCACTGCCAACACCCTACCCTGCATCCTATATCAATATTTATAAAGCAAACGAAACTACAATTGAGAATCTGATACACATTCCTTGTTCTTAGTATTAGTCCCGTATTAGTGTTTGTATTAGTGTAATAGCTGCAGGGTTGCAATGTATTTTCTTGCTCCTTGCGCTATCGTCTCGTAATGTCAATGTTTGTTAGTAGATTGTAAACTTCAGGAGAATTGCCCAGGGGGAGGGGTACTCTTGTATATTGAGGATAGGGGTGCTCAGGTTACTATTTTGGGTCCAAAATTTGGGCAAGGATTATTTTTTTGGGTCAATCATTTGTACAGTTATTTTTTTGGGTTCCTGAAATTCTGCCTTACTTTTTTGGGTCTCAAATATGAGAAAAAGTAAAAAACTTAAGGAAAATATATTTTACGAACAAAATTAGAACCAACTAACATTAATAAAATAAATAAACTTGAATATCCAAACACATTATGAGAAATCTAATCAGTTAGGGCACTTTTCTGCAGATTTAAGATACTGATTTCATAACTTTTGGGTATGTGTAAGTCGGAAAAATTATTTTTTTGGGTCTATTTTTCTGCTAGAAATTATTTTTTTGGGTTGATGCGTTGCACCCCAGCCTGAGCACCCCTATCCTAAATATACCTGAGTACCCCCCTGGGGAGAATTGATATATAAAAGAAAAAGGTACATGCCTTATAATTGGGTTGGCTTTATCTAAGCTGAAAAAACAAGCTCCAAACAATGAGGTTCTAGGTATAATAATAAAACTGTTGCCTTTCTGTCAACAAAGTGAAGGGATGACTTAGTGTATCGTATCGCTTTTGCATTCATATCAATCTTTTATGTGGCTCTTACTTAATCGTTTCTGATGATTCTTAATGAAGGTATAGAAAGTTAGGAAAACTCGAACCACATCAATCAATGTCTGTGTTTTTGCAAACCAAAGGCAGATCAGCTATGTTTTGTTGAAAGAGTAAATCTAATTTTCTTATCAAGAACAGACAAATAGTCTTAAAGAAATGCCTAGCCGTAATGCTACTGTTGTAAAGGTGTCTAGTTATTTTGATTTCTTATTGATGTTAGTTAAGTATAAAACCATAAGCGTTTTTTCAGCGTGCTTTAAGAAATGCGATACATGCAGATACACTATCAAAATTCTGTGGTCTACACTGTCGTTGTAATAAACGTACATACATAATGGTTCACCTCAGAGAAATTGCTCTCTCAGCTTTCATTTCAAAATATCTTGCTGTTAATTTGAGGGGACTGGGGTCTGGCCCCTAGAAAGTTTTCAGTGACCACGTCCTTCAGAAGCTTGGAAAATGAGAGAAACGTCTTTTGTAGTTATATTTGCATCATAACATGGCTGCAATTAACACACATTAGGCAGGGCACTTTGTTAAATTTGCATTGAGAATTTATACCCATCATAGCAAGTTACTCTAAGAAAGTAAAAGAAAATTTCTTTGCAATAACAAACAGTCCACCATATCAACTACGAGTTACAAAATTGATTTTCTTAGCATTAATTGACTTGACGCTGATTGTTCAATCTTGATATTCGAGGAAATGTCTCTTTTTGCTACTTTTACCTTTTCGGCCTATGGCATCTTTTGCAAAGCCTTAAAAAAGGAAAATTGCTGTGGCAATTTGAATTGTTTTTAAGGTTAGGGTATGGGCTCTTCCAATCATGTTGAGCAAATTGTTTTAAGAGTTGTAGCAAATAGGCATGCACAGGATAAAATAGCTGAGGATATTGAAATGAGTGGGTCTGGAGGCCATGCCATCAGGAATAGGTTTGAAGATATGCATTCTACTTTGGCTAGAATGCCTCTCCCAATATCTTTCAAGCATTTCCTAGAAACCCCGTCCTTGAAAAAACCATTCTCTCCTCGCTTTTCAAGAATCTCAAATAACACCGCTTCACAGATCTGCCTCATCCTCGCCCTGAGGTACCAGTTTTATTACGTTTTTGTGCAAATCCCGAGGACCATCTTTTTCAAAAGTATGGGAGATCCGGACCCCTACTCCCCCCTTGGGTACGCCACTGATTTGAAGTATTGCTTAGCAAATTTGAGGTGCTAGATCTGTCATCTTTCCGCTGGGCTGGATCTGGGACCAAAGGCTGGCTGACGCAGGAAGGATAGCCCGGGGTGGCTGTAAGGTGTTGTCGTAAACAAAACATCTGCGCAAGCACCCAAATGGGATGTTCTTACAATGTTTTTGAACCTGTTTGCTGTAAAAAACCGAGTGGTTCTTCACTTGTTTGTCGCAAATTATTACCTTTCTCCCCAATATTACCATCCTTAGAGGTATTTAGGGCTTTAGTGGTGGGTAACTATTCCGTTTCTCGTAGATCCGGCAGACACCGAGTTGGTAACTGACTTAAGGTTGCCAAAGAAAAGGTTAGCAAATGGGCAAAAACGCTTTTCTTTCTGGGGAGCTAAACTATGGAATAGCCTCCCAGCTGAGTCTGAGACAGCATCCTCCCTGAATCGTTTTGAAAAAGGCACCCGAGATTTTCTACGTAATCATAATTCCTATGGCAATGCAACTTGGTACACATGATGGCCAAGCAATTATGATTCTTAACATAGCATCATTTGCTAATTAGTCACATGACATGTTGCTAGGCAACGCAAAAGCAATGGAAATTTGCTAATCTTGGCTCTTCTCTTAAAAACTTATATTTTCAACGAAAAGTCGCCAATAAAGAACTTTAAAGCAACACATATGATATGTATTGATTTTTCTTAATGAAAACTGTCAGAAATTCTATGTTTGAAATTCTATTGTTATAAAAACTACCAATCAAAGTCATTCTTGCAAATTCTCTAATGCCTAATGCCTAATTAAGATAAATTTTAGCAATGAAAACTATACAGTAAGTCCCCACATACAAGAAACGGACATATAAGAAACTGCAACCTTTGTATGTATGTATGTATTATTTGCCACTTGAAAATATTTACAGGTTTACATAATATAAAAATTGATACAATACAATATAACATTTTAAAAGCGTAAAGGAAATACACCCCTAATTACAGTGGCAGGGATAGCATTAAAAGGTCAAGATGACCTTAACTCCACAATGGTCCCCTCAGAGGTGCTGGAACAACGAAGAAACGCGAGAAAAAATTTTTAGCTGCCAGCATAGAGAATATTTTCTCCTTTATAAGAAACCAGGCAGCTTAATTTTGTCAAGTTTCTTATTAATGATACGAAGTTGAAAAATACTCAACTACACAGCTTCAGCATTAAAATTTGTCAAATCTGTTCAACATCCAGATATACAATATTTCGTTACTTGGTTCATCCATAATCATTTCTTGGGGGATCCTTGTTTACTATGCGGCATGATCCTTGAATTTAAATTTGGTTTTTTGACGAGAAAGCATCACGTAAAAGAAAGTTTCTTAATGGACATCTGCCAGCCTGATTTGAAAATATTTTCTTGCATATGAGAAACCAGACAGCCTGATTTGAAAATTTGAGTTTCTTATATGCGGGAACTTACTGTATTGAATTAATCTTGAATTGTTAATTGGTCAATTTTGATCATAATGCACCAATTATTTCATATGTCTATCATAAATATGACGTAATACATAAGTATAACATTATACCACGTGACCCAGAAAAAAGTGACCCTACGCAATCTGCTTTTTAGAAAAAAAGTACGTGGTTGATGGAAATGCCACAGGGACCCCAGGAAATTGAATAACGCCCCCCAATGATAAAGCCCTGTAGCCTCCTTTGCGATTGCGAAGCTATGACGTAATGCCTTTCATCAGAAATCGAAAGCGAGGCGCGATGAAAGGCATTACGTCATAGCTTCGCATTCGCAAAGGAGGCTACAGGGCTTTATCATTGGGGGTTGGGGCGTTATTCAATTTCCTGGAGTCCCTGTGGAAATGCTTCAAACGTTGTTCTGTTACTAAAATAGTAGCCTACATTATGAGTATTTTTTGGAATTTTTCGGCACTGTAAATTTCAGAATTTTGAGAAAACTGGCAAGCTTGAAATCCACAAAAAGGCGCCAAAAATTTCAGATCTTCAAAACAATGAGGAGGGTGTTTCATTTCAGCCTGGGAATAGGATACTCAGTTAAACGTTTCCAGAGCAAGTTTATGATCCCTGTGTACCTAAGCATTTGGAGCTGAAAATAAATGTTCTTTGTAAACTTGTGGAATTTCAAAGAAATCCAATTTTCCACGCAAATCGTAATGTTCAAGATTTGCTTACAGAAAAGCAGGAGTATCTTTGTCCCTTGACACAAGAATATTTTAGGTATCTAGGGACTATAAACTTGCACTGACAACATTCGACTGAGTTGCTTATTCCCAGGCATAGGCGTAGGAGACAGGGGGACAGGGGGGGCTGCAGCCCCCCCAACGTCAGAAAAATTTGCAAAAATCAGCCATAATCGGGCAGAAATCCGCCTCAAGTCGGGCAAAATTTTCTCAAACAATGGACTTTTTATCGGGCAGCCCCCCCAAATTTTATCTCCCCCTACGCCGATGTTCCCAGGCTGAAAGGAAACACGCTCCTCATTGTTTTGAAGATCTAAAACGGCTGCAAATCGATCCCCTGCTTTTGACGTCTTTTGAAGATTTCAAGCATGTCATTTTTCTCATAATCCTTAATTCGGGAAATTTACCGTGTCGAAAACAATTGCGAAAAATACTCATAACGTAGGCTAGTCTTTTAGCACAGAACAACGTTTGAAGAATTTCAATCAACCACTTACTTACTTTTCTATAACAAATTGCGTTGGGTCACTTTTTTGGGTCACCCGGTATATGTTAAACTTTGCTAACATCAGCACTTTTAGTGATTTTCTGAGAGACCTGTTGCCAAATATGGGCATGTCATTGACATGTGACTAGCTATATGATAAGGCAATTGTTAAGTTGATACAATATCAAATTTGATTAAAATCCACAAAATTTCAAGTCTTTTTTCATGATTTGTTTAAGAGCAATTGGAGGAAGTTCGGTTGGAGGGGCCTTTTTTGCTCTCCCCCCCCCATGTAGAGTAGGGTTTACTATGTATGTATGTATGGATGCATTGATTAGCCACAATAAATATTTACAAGTTTTCTTATAAAAAATAGATACCGTACTGTTATACTATAATGCACTATAATTGCACTATAATGTTAAAAACGTAAAGATAAACACCCTTAATTACAGTGGCAGGGATAGCACTAAAAGGTCAAGCTGACCTTATTTCCATAATGGTCCCCTAGAGGTGCTGTATAACAGTAATACACAGACAAAAAGGAAATACAGAGCTGCATGTGTGTTTTCAAAATTGTCCTCATAGAAGACATAAATGTCATCTTCATCTTTCTGTACATTTTTTTTAAATTTTCTTTGATCTTATGTTTGAATGCATTAATATTGTGCGCTGTTTTGATCTCAGACACAGACGAAAGACTATTCCATGTTTTGTGCCCTGGATAAGAAAGGCATTTTTGTCCAGCATTGTTTTTTCGAAATGGAATATCCAATTTGAACTTGGACCCTCGTGTTGTTTGGCCCTGGTTGACTGGACGGAATATCTCAGCACTGTACGCTGGGGCAGCTCCTTTGAAACATTTCATAATGTTGACACAGACACATTGACCTATCCTGTTCTTTGTAGGGAGCCAATTTATGGCCTTGAATTCTGTGACCCCAATATGCGCTGTGTTTTTCAAATTCAGGTAAAAACGGATGCATTTGTTTTGTGCCGTCTGGATTTTTTTGGACAGCCTTTTATTCAACCCTGGATACCAAGAAGTGCATGCATAATCAAAATGAAGTTGAATAAGAGCATTTAGAAGCAACCTGCGAAGGTTGACTGGATTAGTTTGACTGTTCTTCAAACTGTTGACTTCAATGGTCCACAGCACAGTTACGTTTCACAGAACTTTTGTATTGTTCTGCACTCCTTTCATTTGCGCAGTTTTGTTTGGGACTACAGCGTAGGTTGCATCGTAAATAGCTGAAGAACAAAAGGCATTCGATTTCCCATTCATTTGCATTGAATAGTAAATGCCTCTATTGATCTTCAGTAATTGTGATTGATTGATTATTAAAAGAGGAAATAAATTCATGTTTTGTCTTTGCTTGTTGCCGATTGCGTCAACCCCGGTTGCTTCTTCGTCAACAAGCAGAATAATAAAAAAGTTTGTTTCTGATTTCGTAACAGATTTGGGAGACTTGGTACACAGAAGTCTTCATGATAGAGAGCAAGGCGAGAGGAAAATACTTGCAGTAAGTTAACCATTTTATGTATTTTTGGAAGGCCTGAATTAAACTAGGTCGTGGATTTATCAATTTATGTATGTATGCTTGCATTAAATATTCAACGTGAATTCAAGTTGGACAACTTGTTTACAGCCTGCTGTATTTGTCCATGCCGCATTATATGGAAGTACTTCTGATGTACTGCTATCTACTGTGAGCTCAGAGGTATGACTTAACGAGCCTCTTTTACGTGTTTCATGACAGTTCAAAACTTTAACTTAGAGTTGCTAATTTCACTCGAGGATAAGGTCTCAATGAAATAGTTGCCATAGTATCGTTAATTGAGCAGGCCATCCTATCCTAGTCCTGTTTTCTTATACCAGGTAACAAATGCGTATTATTTTTGTACTATTTGGATCTTATAGAGCTTTGTAAAACCCTCAACATTGACTCGTCTTTGTAAAACTCGTAATTTCGCAATCTGAAATCAAATATGTAACATGAACTTCTAAGATCGTTTTAATCATTGTCAATGAGAATTGCCTGTGTTTGTGTCTGTTTGTGTTCACAGCTTTTGACAGACTTTGTAAAGATGAAACAGGCCTCAGAATTCAGGGACAATGGACAAAAGCACTTAGCCGAAGGTTCATGCGAAGAATACAATAGTAAATATTCGCCATGCCTCAGTTGTTCTTTCGGTCTAAACAATTAAATAAGGTCCCCCCAAGAGGTTCAAACAATTAGATTTTGAGTTTTCAAGTTTTTATGGCAAGGAATCACTAAAATTTAAAAGGCTGGCACCATCGATGTGTTGATTTTTCCAGGCACTTGCCACGCCATCCCCATGTGCAGAGATTCGATTGAAATTAGACGGGAAGTCAGAACATTATGATTCACAGCTGGTTTGATTCCGGAAGAAATTCTCAACAATTATACACTCATTTTTATAATAAAAGTGGTTCAAGTGGCTCTAGCCATATCGGATATCAGAATTTCCTGTTATTTTTGTCAAAGGTTTATAGATCCTGAGATTTCCTTTAAAAAACTAAACTATGAATTAAAAATACGAAACTTTTGTAATTTACCGTTATAATGTTCTCCGGTGACTCAAAATATGTTTTAACCATTTTTAAATTCTCTTGAGCGCAAATCACTTTATTACTAGTTTGAAATCTAAATTGCCTGTGTTTGTGTCTGTTTGTGTTCACAGCTTTTGACAGACTTTTAAAGATCAATTCAGGGACAATTTAGGATACAATAGTAAATATTCGCCATGCCTCAGTTGTTCTTTCGGTGTTCAAAGGATTACGATGCTGTTCTTTTGCTTTCTCTCAGCAGATTCTCTCGTTTGCATTATATCCACCAGACGAAGTGAGTTGCCCCACTGAAAGTCAACAAACAGTCCTTGTGCACAACTGATTTGAATTTTTAAATGATGGAAGCATTGCAAAGGCAGGAAGAACAGCTGAAAGAGAAGGTATTCCTCCGTTATGTTTCGTTTCCTTATGATCTTTACTTTAATCACAGTGCTTTGATAGTCCAGATTAATCCTGTTTCCTCCAGGGGTCTGTGTTGATACGATCTGTTGCCAGGATCTTGCAGTTCGTGCATCGAAAAGACAACAAGATGGAACGATCCGTCACATCTTGACATTGCAAGTTTGGCGATAACCAAGATTATCGATATTGCACTTAATTTACGGCAGTAATTCGATTATCGATTATCGCAAATGTCAGTTACGGTTATTCAATCTTTTGCGGGTTGCTATGCACCGGCACCCTTCAGTATTCTCTGCTGAATTTTTCACATTTAATTTACGAAATTGTTTAGATTTACTAAACCACCACAGTTGATATGGCCTATTTTTGATAACAGAGGCACATTCCAAGGTTCATGAAAAGAATTCATCCAGGGTTTTTCAACGCATAATTTTTTTTATTATTGTGGCCAGGGCTGTACTTTTTTCGCGAAGCACATGGGATTACCATTAGAATACCCCGCACTGTAAATCATAAGTAAGCACAGGAAAGGTGCAAGATGTGGAGAAAACACTCAGTAAAGTGAAACTAAAAGACAGTCATTTGATCAGTGTTGAACAAATCTTCCCTCAATGCTTTCCTGATTATCATCAGCTTTTTCAACTCCCAACAAAATTTTCTTTGAAATTACCATTTAACTATTTAGCATATGCCAGAGACGTAGAAAAAGGGGGAGCACTGCAGGCACGTGCCCCCCAGATTTTGCAATTATAACGAAAATGTGTCCTTTTTGTTTAGGGAAGTTCCCCTTTAGCTTAGTGAAAAAGTGACCTCGAAGTGCCGTGCCCCCAGGTTTAACATGCTTCCTAAGGCCCTGGCGTAGGGTTCTGTGTAGGGTCGAACGCGAGCTGTGAGTTTCACAGGAATTTTTTAGGAATGAACGATTCGTTGTGGATGGTGCTGTAAAGTTTTGTTACGCAGTAAATTATAGGGACAAATCACTCGCAAAGATCCAAGTCAACTTCTTGCACGAAGAGAACAGAAATCTTATTTTCAAATGTTGTGAAATCACTTTCCTCACCAAGAAATACTGTCCTCTTTGGAGGAGCGCTACTTCCACACCCCTTATCCTATTCAAACTTTGATAGTGTCTAGTCCACTAAATTTTGCAAATGCCGTTTTGCTGACAAAAGATTTTCCGTTTGCAAATATCGAAGAAAAGGTAGCGAAACTGTTCACTGTCATTCTGCAGAAGATTCTCCGATAACATTTGAAATATGAGGGTGTCCTGGTGCAAAACCGAAAGAATCTTTCATTCCTATCATTTTCTGCGGGCTACCGAAATTTTCTGATAGACCAATTCCAAAATCTTGATTATTGGTCAGAGTAGATCTTCTTAGAGATAATCGTGATGAGATTCTTTTGACCCCATTTGTTCTTTCTCCTCGCACAAACGGGGCAAAGGACAGGCAGTTTCACAAAGATGTTCATTGACGAAGAATATCAGATCAGATAAGTTTCGTATATCCATGTTTCCAAACGACTAATGACATTGTCTCAAGATAAAGCAGAGCAAATGAGCAAGTTGAAATGACAACCAAATCTGGAGAAACGATGAGGGAAGCAGTGACCTTTTAGACCCTTGTTCTGGGGCTTAGGGATGATATTCAGCGTACCACAGTGTAGGATCAAAATAGTTGTATTTGGTGAAACAAAAGAAAATAAATCGATCAAAGAAACTTTTTTATTTACATTCGAAACAGTCACATTGATCAGGTGCAGTTTTGGTATAGGGACGCATCCAAATTGCAGGAGAGACGAGGTTATACTATTCCCAAAATCTAGGCTGACCAGGTACCCAAACCATTTCAATACCATTAGCAACGCCCAGCATTGTAAGGCCTGTCCGCTGTTTGTCTCACTTCAGACCGAAATTTTCGATTCATTGTTCCCAAATACACTTCGATAAAAAGTCACATGGCTACGCTTGATGATAGCTGATTTTATTCTCATCCATTCAAGGGCTTCGTCAGGGGGTGGACTCGGGTGAGCATGTATCAAGTCCACCCCATTTGTCTAAAGCTGGCAACGCCCATGCATACATTCTCTCAAAATAGATTTAACTTGGATAATCTTGAACCTTTTGGGGACTTTTATGATACTTTCATATGCAAACAGGCACATCAGAGGTTGTTTCTATCAGTATCAGTAGGTCAACAAATGGCTGAATTAGGCCAGGCGGAGAATGCGGGAATGGTCCCTCGACGGGGAAATATATGAGAACAAGTGGACTTGGTCAATTTTGGGGTGCTGAGTTCGAAAATCGTTGGTATACAGGCAATATGTGTGGCCTTCAGCCTCGTTTTCGTGATCTGAAGTCTTGTTTTGGTAAAAAACGATCGATGCCTGATTGAAGGGAAAAGCAAGGGAAACTTTGATATATAAGGATGGCTTACGCTATGCTGTACCAACTGCTGAGTGAGGAAATTGATGGTATACTGTCAATGGGTGTGGCATGCAACCAAATTGATATCAGGGATTACAACTACAATATCAAATCCACGAAAATATCTGCGTATAAATGAAATTTTGAAGTCAAGTAACGTGGTACAGATGCATTTCATTATAAAGATGCATTGCTCAATTTGGTCCCAGGCTACCCAGCTCAGGAGAATGTGCGCAACTGCTTACTCGAGCTTGAATGAAGAGGTAAGGAGCTAATGGCTGAATTTCAAGACGGAATCTCACAGGAATAATCCGAAACAGATTTTTTCAGCCCAACCAAGAGAGAGGCCCTCAAGACCTTCAAAAAATTAGCCTTCCACACGAAGTTGAAGGACCATTGAATTTGAAATACAAAGAACTGACATAGACCATAGACCATTGCCAATTAGGAAAAAGGGATTGAGGCGAGCGTGGCCAATTCCGACAGCCTTAGTAACATCGGGGAATCCTCTCCACTTCAGAATATCTTATTCGATGTATTTCCCACGATCGATTTGTGAATGATCAGCTGATTTGACCCCTTACTTCAAATGTATAAGTCCAAAACTTGGGAGAAAATTTTGAAAAATCAACGAAAACTGGCCGATCGTCTTGCGCTGATTCTGAAGTGGATAAATCGAGAAACTGAAAACAAACTTTTGGAGGACCTTATTTCAACCCTTTTTAAGGTATTTAATCATTAATCTGGAGTTAGTAAATGCATTTAGTAGGAAAACGAGCACGATCCATTTGGGAGGAAAAAGGGCCAAAGTAGATATTTTCGGGATTTTCCCCACAGCTTTGAAAAAAGAAAGGCTCGTTATTCTGCGAATTTTAGAGATAAATTCGAGATTAACAGTGTTTTAGTGAAAGAATACGGTTTCTCGTCGATTTTTGACATGCCGAGGCCGTTTACCCCTCGCAAAACGGAGTTACGGCTCAAAATGGGGTAGGCCAAAATTTTTCCCAATTTTCGCGGCCCCCACGCTCCGCCCCTGGGGGCAATGTTGAACCCCAAATTCGTGATAAGACTCACAAACGAATTATCTCTTGTACATTTTTTTCTGTTTTGAAATTAGTTGAGTAACCATCGAGCATCGGCTCCATGCAGCTTCGGGTCAGAAAATCGGGCCGGGTCGGCTTGCCGATTATACTGTAATGGAGAGGACTCCCCGGATTTCCGACTGTTACTAGGGCTGTCGGAATTTTTTCTTAATTGGCAAATGGTCTATTGTACGAAGTTGCCAGGCTTGACCTGAAGATTGTAAGACATGATGAACTGCCATCCGCTGGAAAAATGAAGACATACTTGCTAGATCTTGAACCTTCTATACGCAGTTTAGTTGGCACTGCATCAACAATAAGAGAATTAGCATCTACAATAATGTCCACTGTTCCTTCTCAGTATACTACCATCTTCATAGTTTGTGATAAATACCGAGATAAATACCAGGACGAGAGGACAATAGGATCAAAGGTGGAGAATGCCAGGCGAGAGGTGTGAGCGAGCGGTATCTTAACCAGTCCTGATATGAAGGTGCCTTTTGGCTAGACTAAATTTTTCGAAAATGGTACCCTTGGCTAGACCAATTTATACAAAAATGGCACCCTTGGCTGACTGAATATCGAAAAACAATACCCCTGGCTAGATTTGTTTCAAAGCCATTCGAGTCAGCAGATATGAGATATCTCAAACTCGTTGGTTTGAACAAATAGCTTCAAATAGCAAATAGTAAAACTGGGCTGGAAAATTTGCGCTTGATGTCTTACATATTCATTTCCAATTTACGATTTAACTGCAAATACACAAAAAAAACGTTTTACCAGAATTCATACGTGTCTCATTTCCTCTATTAGAAAAACGAATTTTCATTCAATAATTTTTGCATTTTCTTAACCCTAATCCTACCGGGGGGGGGGGGGTGTTTTCCCACCCCCCTGTCGGTTTTTTGCAGAGCATTCTTTAACGAAAAAAGCTATGACCCTCAAACTCTCTGACAATTACTAATTATCTATTAGCTACATTTTGACAATTAAATTTTTGATCAATAGGTGTCACGTGACAGGTGACACTACCATAGTTGGAGCAAGGTATTGGAAAAATTAATGATTTTGATATTTTTACTCCCAGAATTAGTTCCAAATGTTGACTATTGTACTTTAAAAGAATCAGCAAACAATTAGCTTTCTATCGTTATCAATGACAATGGAATTTGCTGACGTCAGCATTCTTAAATGATGACGTCACTCGGACCGCCATTTTGGGTCATTTTGGCAAATTTTGAAGTTTTTTCCAACAGATTTTGTTAGAAATACATAGAATTGCGTTATGCAATACTTTAAAAGCATTTTGAGCCAATTATTATCAATTTTTGGTAGAAAAACAGTTTTTAGTTATGACGTCATCAATTTTTGTCATTTTCTTCCAAAATAACAGTCTAAAAACACCTATGTGCATCATATTTGAATTGGAAATGAATAATACGCCAAATAGGAATGGAAAAAGTCATTCAGATTACCTTTATTCCGTTTTTAGAACAAATAAACCGGAAAACCATATATTTTGACATTTTCCGGCATTATGACGTCATAGTGACGTCACCTAATGAGGTGGCCACGCCCAAAACTACCAATCGGCTAAGAATAGTTAGGGCTACGCCCTTGCCAAGTTTCAATGATTTCCCATTAGTCTACGGCTATTTATAGAGGGGGGGGTGGAAAGCACCCCCCTGGCTATGTTAGATCAAAAACAGCCCGGTAGGATTAGGATTAACAAATTTACAGGAAACCTTTTGGACCTAAAATCTAGCCATTTGCCTTCCTATTGAGAAAAATCATTAAATCCTAATAATTTGCCTCCTAAATCATTAAATCCTAATAGTTTGAGAAATTACCTGTCCGATCATATAGAAAGTTAAATTTGCTCCTAAAATCTTGCGCATTCGTTTCTCATTTAGGGCAAGTAATTTGCAGTTGGTAATTTGTAATTTGCGAACAGATGTGCACTGCAAACTCAAGTTCTAGAATCTTACGAAACCGTTTCCCTTTTCAAACAAAATAATTAGCACCTAGTAATTAGTAACTTCCAAACATTTGTACACAACAAACTTTGTGCCTCAACTCTTACGTGTTTCATTTCCTCCTATTTTCCCATTTCCCTTTTCAAACAAATAATTAGCACCTAAATAATTCGTAATTTCCATACATTTGTAAACAACAAACTTTGTGCCTCAACTCTTACGTGTTTCATTTCCTCCTATTTTCTCATTAAGAAAAATTTCATTTACTGGTGTGTAGTTTTCCTATTCCAACAAATACAAGAAGGAAATTTTGTACCTAAAGCCAAGCCTCACAGAATCATTTCTCATAAGAAGAAATTAACTCATTAGCATCTTATTATTTGCAATCTCCCAGCTTGCAGGAAATACGTGGATAATTTTGGAATTTTTCTGAGACCATATGGGCAAAAGTACTTCTCATGCAGTAATGGTAACGGTACACCGTTCCTGTTTGTTACTGTGTGAGTGAGATTTCAACCCAAAAAGTAAAGAATTTCTCGAATTCGAAAATTCCAGATCGCAACTGTTTCAGTTGCATGATTCATATGCGCCCCAACATGTCCTAATAAAGTCCCAAGGAAAGCAATGTCGCAAGTTGCAATCAAAATCGTAGCTTTTAATTTTGTTTTGAAACTATTCAATGTCTTGAATTGAATGTCATATCTTTGATCCAATAAAACGTGCATTTTCAATACCATACCCTGCCGTGTTTGGCTTTGGTGCCAAAATATTTCTGCCACTACAAAGGGTGTATGGTGTATCTTTCTCGATGAAGATTTTGATTCATGAAACTTGGATTGAGATTCCTTTGAATTTTAAAAATTTCAGTAGCAAGCAACTGTAAACTTTTGTGGTGAATAGACACTGTGTTTGCTTTCGTCATTAATTCCTCGAAACTTGAACAGCTATCTTTTTATTCGATTCTCAAAGCTCTCTCTTGGATCTTGTTTATTTTCCTATGAACTGACCTATAATGGAACATCCAAAAAGTGGACAATAGCTAATTTGAGAAATAACGAAAGCATTCATCATAACGCTCAGTTTCTCGACATCCACATAGTTTGAAATACGTGCAAGTGCATGCAACTCCTGTCCAGCCTTTTTACAAAGTATGTCTACATGATTTTTGAAATCAAGGTTCTTATCCATGTTACATCCGAATGCTTTTCTTCAACAGATTCTGGTATCGTAGTTGCACCAATATGCACTGATACGCCAGTGTTTTTCTCTCCAAAAATCAAAAGATTACATTTGTCAGCATACACCTTCGTACTATTATCAAAGAAACCACTAAGAGAGCCTTTGAGCATCTGTTTCAAGGCTAAAAAATATATGTTCTAGTTCACGATCGCACACATAGATAGTAGTGTCATCGGCTTAATTGCAAATCTCAGTCTCTTCCACCAAAAAGAAAAGGTCGTTTATGAATACATTAAATAAGAGGGGCCCCAACACAGAGCCTTGCAGTACACCCTTAATTGATTCCTGCCAGAAACAGAATGACTCATGGACCTTAACTCGCTGATTCCCATTTGAAAGATAATCATGAACCAGTTTTAGGGCAGATCTACTGAAACCGGCTAGTATGAGTCTTATTACCTGATAGCTTCTAATTTTGACTTATATCATTTAGTCAAACGCATTTTGTTACTGGCGCCGAGGCTGAAGGCCCCACCCATTGCCTGTATACCAACGATTTTCGAACTCAGCACCCCAAAATCGACCGAGTCAACCTGTTTTCATAAATTTCCCCGTCGGGGGACCATTCCCGCATTCTCCGCCTGGCCTAAATACCACATGTTTCCTTTAGGTCCTTCAGTGCCTGATTTTAGTTACGTCTTCAAAACTCGAACGATATTTATTGCTGAGGTTCTCATCAAGCAGAATAGCATATTTTTAGTGACGTCATAACGAGGACACTCAGTTTTTTCAATCAATATTGACTCTTCTAAGACGACGTGATACCTATTTGAAGGTGTTGCGGCGCAGTGGTGTAATCCTCTGACTTTGCAGCCAGAACAGTCAGGCGGAGTGGGTTCGATACCCGGTAAGACCCCACCACTTGGGCGTCATGACAAGGGGTCGCGGACTCGATTAGGTCTGCTCTATTTCTGCGATCTCAGCGCTTGGCGCTGAAAAACGCAACTTCACCTTCACCTTCACCTATGGAGATCTACAATACTGCGAGTTTGATCAGTGTTTGAAAATACCTGATGATGAAGATTACAGCTCCTGACGTCATAGTTCAAACCCACAATAGATCTTTCATCACAACTCTGCAGTGAAGCGAAAAATGTCTCAGAGCTGTGACGGTTTACCAATGGTCTCGTTGTTTTAGCATCCAGTTGCATTGGAAATTTGAATGATGTCAATCGCATCATGTATTTTCTGTGGCACTTACGTGGGCAACGGTTGTATCTTTATTTGCAGGGTACAAGCAAGATGGTCATGCTGTGTCTTTGCTTTGAAGCTAAAGAATCACAGGAAAAGTGCCCGAAATCTGTTGTCCTTTGAAACATGTCCAATAACGAATTCAGGAGTAGTGAAGTACGGTGCATAGAATGCCAAAATTCTTAGTTATAGGAAAAATACCCGACTCTGGGTTTTGACCTGCATTGACTATGTTTTGACCGAGGTTTGAAGAAGTGAGATGTGTTAGTGAAATAACTTTCAACATCAAATTTGATCTCCCTCCAGCTAAGCAATTGATGTTGTTTCTGTACCAGTGCATATAATATAATTTATGACTGCCAATCTTGGCAGATTACTATTGGGGTTGCCTGGTTAACCCTACACACTGCTTAACAATGCTTAACCCTAAGCTTGGTACAGTCAGTGTATCGCAGTGGCGTAATG
The DNA here is from genome assembly GCA_039566865.1 of Aurelia coerulea. Lineage (NCBI taxonomy): Eukaryota > Metazoa > Cnidaria > Scyphozoa > Semaeostomeae > Ulmaridae > Aurelia > Aurelia coerulea. The sequence goes on along the minus strand of CM076952.1, from coordinate 8,997,155 downwards.
GAGGCGCTCAAGCTCGAGGCCAACTTTGGTGCGAGTGACTATGGAGCGGTCTCGTTATAGGTGCCACGAGAGAAACAAGTAGGGCTCTAAAGGGGAGAGTGTGGGGGTAACCCCTGAAAATTTTTTAAGTCCAACGCTTTTATAACATCAGAAAAGGCCCTATTCGTGAAAGAGACTGATTATGGTGCCATAGGAATTCACTCGTGAACGTAATTATTGGCAAACACCTTCTAAGTAAACTATAGTTTATACGAAAAGACAACTGAAGAGAATACGTCAGATCGATAAGTCACAATGCGGAATAGAAATTGCGTTAAAAACTTCTACATGCTAGCAACGGCTTTTTGAGATTGATTTAAAACCATGGTTTAAAGAAACCGTTTTGCACATATGGAAGGACAGCATTTGAAAAGAATCTGTTTGGGCCCCTTTTGGTAGGGGGCTCTTAGTTGTTGAACTAAGGTACTCTAACCTGCGTTACGCCATTGATATATCGCTGGTACTTTTAACAAGGTAGAGTGGTAAGATGACCAAACATTGTTAGTACTGTGCTCGGTACACAGTAACTCGCAATACTGTTTTATTTGAGGACATCTGAATGAGAACTATTATTTCGAATTTGATTTAGTGCTGATGATAGTGCAAGCATGCAACGTTACCCATGCGAATTGCAAGGACGTCAAAAGGGAGTTGCCTGTGTCAAATTTCTGGTAGGGGTGTGCTGCCAGCATTTTGCGGTGGCCCCGTTGGCAAGGCCATTTTTTGGAATGATACTCTTCGTTAAAATTCCATGTTGTCCAGACCAAAATTTCCAGAATTTTGCCCTCCCTAGACCAATATTGCCAACTATACCAAATGACCCAAAAAAGTGAGAATTTTTGAAAAAGCGTCGAAATTGGGTTACATAGTGGTCTTCAAAATGCTTTCATACGTATTTGTGTTCAGAGCCAAATTAGTTCAAGAAAATTTCAAAGTCTTGAAATGGATTTGAGTTTGAAGGAATTTGTACTTTTACAAGCTACCTGGTTTTAAAGCATACTCAAATATCATTGTTAAGCTCTTATATCATATTCAGGACTGGAGTGTCCATATGAAATTCCAAGAAATAGCTTTTGACTAAAATGCGACATTCCGCAAACTATTGCTCAAAACATAATATTTCATACCGTAATTTCAATTTCTCTCTTCGGAAGAACGAACTAGATTTTAGAACTAAATGAATTAAATTTGCCCCTAGAGAAAATTTAATGATCGAAAACATAATTAGATTTTGGTTATTTTTCAGAAAAGTCTCACTTTTTATTGGGTCACTTGGTATGGTATACCATCTACAGAAAGCATGAGAATAGGGTCCCCTAGCAACACAGAAAATAAAAGCATTGCTTTGAACGCTTGTATGTCGCTCGATGAGCCATCTTCCACGCCATCTTCCACGCAAGTTATCTTGAATGGGACTTTTCCTTCATTTTAAATGGGTCGATTTCTTTTCATGAAAATGGTACACAATGAGCGATGTGAAAAATGAAAGGGTACAAAGCAACCGTGTTGAAAAAAATAGACATTTTTGTGACACATAAGCACAATAATATTTCAGTCAAGATTTGTGCTGCAAATTCGCTGTAAAATGCAGCTCTAACTCTTACAGAATATTATCTGTATAATTTTAGACATAAATTCAAATTTATATAATGGTTTAAGTACCAATTTGTCATCCTAATCCTTTTAAGCACTTGGAGTTTTAAGCCTGTCGTAAGCTAACTTGATCCACTCTGACCTTCGAGCGCGAGAACCGGTACTTCTATTTTTTATTGTTTTGTAAACTGGAGCTGTTTGCAGCTGAAATCAGTACTTTACGTCAGTAGAAGAAGTTCTAGGCCTTCTTGCATCAAATCCATTGGCGGTCGTTTTCTCCCCGTCCATTTGCCGCCTCCTTAGCCCTATTCCTGCTGCTAAAGACGCTAATTTTCGCATTCTCGCTCTTTGTCCTGCAGCTATACACAGAATTTTTGCATAATTGCGAATTCGCAGAGATGATGAGCAATGAATTGCATTACGAACTAAAGAAATCAGCTCATTGGAACATTTTACCACTGCAAGTAACCAATCTGAAAATTGTATCCAAGAATAAATAATTTGTTTGTGTTTCTCCGCTCTAAGGTACACTTTTCCAATGGAAACTGTTTCAGAATACTAAAAAAGTCTCGAAGGTCACAAGCTTCTGGGTTTTCAGATACAGTTGCTAAATCTAGAAACCAAAATTAAGGATATTTCCTTCGCTAAATCCGAGTTTGTTTCTTCCGCAAGCAGCGAACCAAACTTTGAGCAGAAGTCTCTGAACCATGAATCATGTAGATATAGAGACAAAAACGTAAAGCTGTGACCCCTTGACAACTTGACAGATGGCCGATATGATTTGGATTCATTACTCTAAATGTACTTTATCTCAAGATTTCATGTTTCTTGTCCTTCTTTGTCAACTTCAAGATGATAAAGGGATTTAACCACAAAACCTTGCAGGGGCAAGGGTGTTAGGACACGGATATTTTAATTGCGTATTTATTTACCTTGTTTTGATCTTCGTCTTGTTTTATTGTCTTGTTTCTTCTCTGTTCTGTTTCCTCTTGCTGATGTAAATGCCTCGTGTTATTTGAATATATCTTCCTTGTATTCCTGTGTCTTAGCGCGCCTTCGTAGAAGAAAGATTTTTAAACCACAATGCCATATTGTGGTTTAAAAATCTTTCTTCTACGAAGGCGCGCTAAGACACAGGAATACAAGGAAGATATATTCAAATAACACGAGGCATTTACATCAGCAAGAGGAAACAGAACAGAGAAGAAACAAGACAATAAAACAAGACGAAGATCAAAACAAGGTAAATAAATACGCAATTAAAATATCCGTGTCCTAACACCCTTGGTGAAATCCCTTGAAAAGCCCTTATTTTCAAATCACCGTAACATCAATATAATAAGGACTAGGAATGTGAAACCTTGCAGCAACGGCTAGCCTAAGTGGGAGTGCTGAATTTGACTCTGGAATCAACTTTGTGTAATTAAATTTAAAAAACTTTGGTGGCCATTCGTTGAAATAGAGTGCTCCACCAGAACTGCGCTCACGTAATGAAATATTTAGAGACACCCTGTAGCAATGTTCATGAAACACTTGCATCTCTGGGTATGCAGCTTGATCTTATTACTGATAAATTAGACTTTCAAAACAACTGAAATTCCATCACACATCTTTACTTGGGGCAAAATTGCGTCGACCTATTGTTTAGTATGGCCTTCACCGTTGATGAGCAGGATAAGTTGACCCCATCGCTACACTGTGCTCTGTGCATGGAGAATTGCATTCCGAATAAACAGGAGCTTGGGATAGAAAAATTCTTTGAAAACATCCAACTGATTTGAAAGCTATGTTTAGGCGCTGGGATCCAATCAAATATTTGCCCTAAGCTTTAAGTACCAATCTATCACAGAAAACGATTTGCTTTCTTTTCAGTTTGCGCAATTTTTAATCATCTTTACCAAAGTAAAATCTTCCTAAATCAGCTAGCGGTACTGCTTGGGAACAACCAGATTAATTTATAAGATGATTTGAGAGGATCTCAAGGGAATTAAAACAGGCATTAAATGAATTCGCATTCATTGACGTTCTAAAAGCATTTGTCGCTGCTCTTCAGCTAAAGTTCCCTTTCAAAATTCGATATAAGTCCCCAGTATATCATGCTCTATTTTCACCCTACAACATTGTACAATAACTTGATACTACGCTGTTGGCCAAAACTATCCAGCCACCCTGCATAAACTGCAACAATGACCTTTTACAGTAATGCAGTGCATTTGATATGGCCATGGCCAGTTTGTTATTATCCATCCATTTAGGTCAGTTTTTCATGTACAGGGTGTCCCAAAAAATTTGTGCCCCGTTTGCCTAAAGATTGCAACAATAGGGCAAAAGATTCTCGCCAAACTTTTATATAATGTTGCTCTTCAGATGTTAGAATAAAGTTTGCTGCCATCCCCGTAAAATCTGTTAAAACTGATGGAGTTATGACCTTCAGAAGACAAAATTTGCCTGATGACTGAAACCATAGGTCGGCCATTTTGTCTTGCTATTTTGCAGTGATAAGTAGCTTCACGTGAGGTAAGAAATGATTTCTGTGAGGTCAGAAATAGTGGAACATCGGAATTTTCACGAGAGCTATGACATTGGAGGCTGCTGCTTCATTTCCCATCCATGACGCTATTTATCGCTGCAAAGTAGTAGGACAAAATGGCCGACCGCATGTTTCAGTCATCAGGCAAATTTGGCCTCCTGAAGGTCATAGCTCCATCATTATTCAACGGATTTTTATGGGGATGGTAGCAAACATTAATTGAATATCTGAAGAGCAACATCATTCAAAAGTTTGGCGAGAATCTTTTGCCGTTTTGTCGCAATCTTCAGGCAAACGGGGCACAATTTTTTTTGGGACACCCTGTAGATTCTGAAAATTGATTTTATTTTGTGAAATTATGTGTAGGTTTTCTATAAAATTCATCGTGATCTCACAAGTAAATGGCGCATAATTTCGCAAAATAACATCGATTTTCGGAATCTGCATGAATAACTTGCCTAAAACAATGCAGAATGACAAACTAGCCATATCAGATGCACTGGATTACAGTTGGAATTCACTTTATCAGGTTTATGAAGGGTGGCCGGATAATTTTGGCCAGTAGTGTATTTTTGTTTTGTGAGGAGGATTGATTGATACGTGCTCCTCCTGAATACCGCAGGATTGCTCTTCCTGAATACTGCAGTGCCGTGCTCATCCGTCCATGTGTACATTTAAATGTACAGCGGATTGACATGGCGAGAGGGGCCTTGCAAATTTCACGTGATATTTCATGTGATCACTTCGGCAAAAGTGGCCTGGTGTAATTTTGTCACATTTATTATTTACTTGCAGTTGCATTTCCAGAGCTAAACCCAACGGATAGACTGAAGACAGTAGATGCTATTGCAAATTTTACCCTTTAATTTTCAAACAACCAATAGGAGAAGCAAGACCATGCTATTTAATTTGTTTATGTTACTTTGCTAAATATGAGCAGGCTGGAGAGCGACTTAGCAGACTTAGCCATGCTTTCAGGGTGTAACTCAGATTTATCCTTCTCCTTTCTTTATGAACTATTACTTCTCTTAAAACCACCTTTTTGCATGCACGAGCTGACAGTTTGCCCTACTGGTTAAAGGACATATTTTGCAGCTTTGTTTGTCTTGAATTACTGTTTGACAATTTCTAGCAAATAGCTTTAATTCGTGAAGGATTTTCGAAAATCACACAAAAAAATATGTTAATGTTATTCCTGGACATAATTCACGTAACATGTGAAATTTTGAAAGCTATATCTTATTTGTGGTGTTCCATTATCGAGCATAGGCCAATTTCGAAGGAATGAAAATCGATTTAATGCCGATCCCTGATGAGATATTAACCAAATGCAGAAAAACAAATATGGATTGGGGCCTGTAGAATCGATTCGTGGTAAAACCAGCTCTGTATCTTTATTGGTCGAATATCCATTTTAATTTTCGTGAAGGTACTCGCAAAGTTGTCTCAAAAACCTTATTTTCAGTCATGTGATCAGAATACGATGATATCATTGGCTAATAAGCGTGAACTCGGAAGGTTTGCGGGTTTCCCTATACCCTATTGAAAGATTTTATTTGTATGCTATGTTGAAATATGCCAAAACGTATCTTCCTGCTCCAGTTGTGAAGACTCTCTATAGCATCATCGTTGAGCCTCATCCAGTACTGTTGCCCTGTTTGGGGTTGCTGCAATTCCACCGACATTTTACAATTGAAGAGACTTCAAAACAGAGCAGCTCGTGTTGTGACCAATAGTCAGTTCAATGCTCCAAGTAAACCCTTGATACGAACTTTAGGCTGGTAAACGATCAAGGAGTTGATAGATAGACAATAAAAACTAACGGTTTTTAAATTCCTCAACGACCTTGCTCCTAACATCTGATTGCATCGGATGCAGCCTACGAAATAAAAATACTGACTTACGGCTGCCTTTGAAAAGTTCTGCTAACGGACAACAATGTTTTTTGTTCAGGGGTGCAAAAAGCTGGAATAGCCTTCAACTGAGGTTAAACAGGCATCTTCGGTTAATACCTGCAAGAGCCATATTTAGCCTAGACTGGTGTGTACATAATATATTTTAGACACCTTGTAAATTGATTTCAACGCTGTATTCAATAGATTAATGAGACTTTCCACGTATTGTAATGAGGTTTTTCTTTCATTTGTATTATGTTACTATTATTGTACCGGGTGTCCCAAAATGATGTATCATTGTTTGATCGCTTACACATAAATGCTAAATTGTTTTTTAAGATGTTGGTTGTGGTGTTACAACGGCGTTTTCATGTCGAAAAGAAAATCGATAAACCTGGTCAAATTCAAGCCTTAGATGGCATGAGAAAGAAATGGCCTATTTTTCGAGTCGACAATTTAGATGTGATACAAAAGGCTGAACTCCTATTCGTATTCTCTGAACTCAGTATTAACTGAATTCGTATTCTCTGAACGACATATATTCTCTGAACGACATACAAGTTCAGCCTTTTGCATCACATCTAAAATATTGACTTGGAAAGTGGGCCGTTTCTTTTTCATGCCATATAAGGCTTGAGTTTGAGCAGGTTTATTGATCGTCTTTTCAACATGAAGACATCGGCCTAAACCACAACCAACATCCTCGAATACAATTTAACCTTTCGGCAATCGGATAAAATAAAGTTTTTGAAAAATGGTTCATCAGTTATGGAACTATAAGCAATCAAACGATAATACATCATTTTGGGACACCCGGTAGTACATCGTAGATGGAGGCCTCTTGAAAATCAGCACTTGCTGAAGGGTTACCCTCCCTAAATACTGTATATGAAATCAAATCAAATCAATCGAATCAAATCAGTTCTTTATCAGACCACTGTGTGGCCATGAAAATATTTTCATGTCATCTGATAGACCAGGCTAGGAATGAGGTACGGGTCACTTCTAAGCGGAGAAATTCAAATGGGTATTTTGAGGTACCTATGACCCTAGGCATCTTGGAACGTGATGGTGATCAGCGATCTGTTGGGGTTTAGGGGGTTAAATCGGGGGTTAAAGTTTGACCACTCTGAGCAAGCACCTCTGCGGAGGAGAACCAAGGTTTTCCTTTCAAATGGCGCACGGGCTTTCTTAGATCTGACCAAATTAAGCTAAAAACCACTTTATAAAGAAGTTAGATGCTGCAGGATACTTAGTAGTTTCCTCAAACAATGGTCACGTGACATGAAATCACCCTTTTCCTTATATGGTAACTATCAATAAATAGCCAAAAATGTGTTTCGAAAAGAGGAAAATGCGACTGGTACTTTTATGTTTTTCTTGGAAGTACTTGCACCTTGGTCAACGTACCAAATATTACATAATAATTTAAAGGAAAGTATCCCTGATACTCCATGTCACTATTAACGTGATTTTCGTCGCAATCATCAAAGGAAATGTCATCTTCCAGGCTACCAGCAATTCTTCAATGTCTTCTGGGAATGCACTTTCAGTCCACTTGATTTCAAATGTTCTTTCCCATCCATGCTGAGATATATCGCATATAAGCATTCTTTGGGCTGAGAGGTTCCTGGATTCTCGCGATAACATTTGCACGTAAAGTATGCATTGGTATGTAGGAAGCAATGATGTATCGACTACTTTGTTTTGAATGAGGTATTTCTGTCGAAGAGCTTCTTACATTCGATATTCACATTGTTCTGACAACATCCATATAAAATGTAAGCAAATTTAGCAATTCTTCTATTACCCTTTCTTTGATACGCAAAGAGATGACCCAAAGGCAATAAAAGTACTGATAGATCTTTGTTTTTAACAACCCGTTTCCAATATGCTAGTTTGCAATTTCGAAGAAAAGGAAGAGATGTAATCGTTGCCCGTAAATGCGTGGTGGAGTCCTGCTAACATTAAAGTTCCTAAAAACTTTACCAAGTAGATATGAATGTGTAGATATAGTCAAAGACATATGCCAAGAGCACCGTGTCAAATCAAATGAAAGAAGTAAGAGAAGTTGTTTTGGCAGGATAATTAGTCAGTCAGCTAAATCAAAAAGGGCTTTTAAAAATGAAAGGAACAAGAGTCGACTGATCAATTTGATTTTCGAAACGATCTGTACAAATCGTCAAAAGCCCTCAATATTATTTGTTGCGCATAGCTTTTTTCCTAACCATAGCTCTAGAATAATGTCGAATGAAACGAATGCAAAAATGCTGACTACCAACCAAGAAGAAGCTGAGACTTACTTTTGCATTTCCGTTCATGCTTTGGAAAAGAAGCCAAAGGAAACCATCAAGTCACAATCAGCTAATATACACAAGTTGGTGATAGTTTTGTCAAAAGTTCAAAGAAAGACAAATGTATACTTGGCTTTTGGAATTGGATTCCACAAAAAAGGAGTCAAACTCCAGTGCTATATCGATGCCTGAGTGTCAAAATAAATGTTTACTTGGATCCCAAGCATTTACAGTCGACGATTACATCTTTAGCCTGTTGGAAAGTGGTTGTTGAAAAGTAAAAAAATCTGTATTTTTACTGCCCTTGGCTCATCTCGTTCCGTATCAAAGAAAGAATAATAGAAGAACTTGCTAAATGTGCTTAACTTTTATATGTTGTCAGAATAATGTGAATATCGCTTGTAAGAAGCTTTTAGACAGAAATACCTCATTCAAAACAAAGTAGTCGATACATCATTGCTTCCTACATACCAATGCATACTTTACGTGCAAATGTTATCGCGAGAATCCAGGAACCTCTCAGCCCAAAGAATGCTTATATGCGATATATCTCAGCATGGATGGGAAAGAACATTTGAAATCAAGTGGACTGAAAGTGCATTCCTAAAAGACATTGAAGAATTGCTGGTAGCATAGAAGATGACATTTCCTTTGATGATTGCGACGAAAATGGGGATAATAGTGACACGGAGTATCAGGGATACTTCCTTTAAATTATTATGTAGTATTTGGTACGTTGACCATGGTGCAAGTACTTCCAAGTAAAACATAAAAGTGACACCAGTCGCATTTTCCTCTTTTCGTAACACATTTTTGGCTATTTATTGATAGTTACCATATAAGGAAAAGGGTGATTTCATGTCACGTGACAATTGTTTGAAGAGCTACTAATTATCCTTCAGCATCTAACTTCTTTATAAAGTGTTTTTTAGCTTAATTTGGTCAGATCTAAGGCATCCCGTGCGTCATTTAAAAGGAAAACCATGGTTCTCCTCCGCAGAGGTGCTTGCTCAGAGTGGTCAAACTTTAACCCCCAATTTAACCCCCTAAACCCCAACAGATCGCTGATCACCATCACGTTCCAAGATGCCTAGGGTCATAGGTACCTCAAAATACCCATATGAATTTCTCCGCTTAGAAGTGACCCGTACCTCATTCCTAGCCTGGTCTATGAATACATTTTGAAACATCGTGAAATTCTTTAGAATTGTGCTATCGAACAGGCAAAAATACGCTACATCCAGCAATATTTTCAAGCATCTCACAAATCAATGTAATGAAGCTCGAAAGCTGTCTTCTGGAAGTGTATCTTCGAACGCTAATGACACTATGAATTTCAATGTAAATAACATCAGTCCTTCTTTTTTAGCTTGAAGATGCCGCAACCATAATCGAAAGAAGACAACTGAGAGCAGAGTTACGAGAACTGCGAAACAAGATAGCCAATTTTGATTTGAAAGACGAAAATGCGAATATCATCGCACCAAAGAAAGATTTGAATTCAAATATGATATTGCCAAAGAAGGACCTCAATGCTAACATTGAAACTAAAACGTTGACGAAAATAATCGATAATGATTCGAAATATTCGAAAGATTCGTCGCTTTCAAATGGCAAGAAGAAAGACCCAGAATATCGAGTCACCGATGACACAGAAAATTTGCGAGTAAAATCCGCTGATGAGAGAGCGAGTAGAAGGGCGAAAAGGCAGGAACGGATGGCGAAATTGACCAAAGAACAGAACGAAGATGAAAGCAAAACCGAAACAACTTCAGTGATTAGCAGCAGGAGTAAAGTTGAAGAGACCAGGCCTAGTGTGGTTGAAAGCAAAAGTAAGGTCGAGGACACGAAGAGTAGTGTATATGAGAGCAAGAGCAAAGTGGAGGACACGAAAAGTACCGTGTATAGCAGGTGGAACAAGACTGATGCGGCGGAAAATGAAAGTAAGAAAACTACCCCCAACGGATTTGACGCAAGGAGGCCTAGAAGCTATGTAACGGTTGAAAAACCGAAGGAAAATGATTTCTCAAAGGCAGCGCCAATTGTTGAGAAGAAAATCGAAGAGAGGCCATTCAGTAGGAGCAGTATTTTATCAAAGCCAGAAACGAGGTTTGAGAAAAAAGATGAATTTTCAAGCCGTTCAGCTGTAAATATGCCAAAATCATTTATAAGTAAGACTGAAAGAAAGGAAGAACGCACAATTGCTTTAAATGTTGGAGGACAAAAAGAAGAAATAAAACATACAGTACAAGATAAATCAGTTATTCAAAATGGTGAGCAAACTATACTTACTACAAGGACAACAACAAGCAGAGCGAACCCATTGGATCGCTTCAAGTCTATTGAGGCAGATAAGAAGAAAGCTGCAGGTGCAATTGGTAAAGCATTGAGTGTTAGTTCTGCTAGAGAGAGATTTGCAAGTGCTGAAAAGGTATGTACAGGATGTCGCCTTTGTTTAATATTTTGTTCGTTGAAAAAACTACCGAGTATTGCAAGAATTTGCGCTCATTTGATTGGTCGAATTGAATGATATATTAACTAGAGATAAGTATTTTGTACGGTTTTTTTTCACCTTTTTTGATATTGTGGCATAGTTATTGTGGCTTGCAAAATCTCCAAGCTACGAACCCTGGAAGATAGGCAGATACAATTTTTAAATTTGCAAACATCTTCCAAATGTTGTGTTATCATGAACGATTAGACGCAGCATGTGTAATTATAGCACCTTCATGCCAAGGATGATATTCTTTCTGTAGATTATGGTATTTTATGTTTCCTATCCTGCAACAGTCACACGTTATTGAGCTCCAAGAGTTGCCCAACTGTGTGTCAGGTAACATGTGAAGCAGAATGGTAACATGTAAAGCTGTAGTAAATCACAAAGTAGCTATCCGTACAACACTGACAATGTTGATTCAATATTTTCTAAGCATATTTATCCCGGATCTCCTTCTTACAGTTCGCTCCAAGTAAACCAATGGATCTCGGCTTGAATTTTACGAAGAAATCTGACAAGCCAGGATACACAGTTAAGAAATTTACAGAGACCAGAGTTGAAGAGAAAACAACAATGAAAGCACCAAGTGAATTTGGATTGAGCTTCTTGCAAAAGAAAGATCAGGTAACCTTGGTTATTATTTCTTTTAAATGTTTCCAATACCCTCATTGCTGGCATTGCTCTACAGGGTGGGTGAAAAAATTTGAACCTTTTGAAAAATCACAAACATGTGATTATGAAAATCCAATTATGAATTACTGTACTGTTTTCGCTACTGCTGATGAAGGGTTAAGCCCAAAATGCTTAGTTCTATCAGCTTTTGGCTATAAATTCTTTTTAAAAGTTATTTTGTGCATTCATTGCTTGATATGCCGCACGTACAAACAGATAACTTAAATTTTGTAATGAGGAAAGACGCGAGGTCACCGGGTCCTCGCTACTCATGCGAGAGTTGAGTTTCTTATAAATAGTTCCTTTAAAAAAATACATGTATAGTGTAATCAGATGTTGATAATTTCCCAAAATGTGTAAGTTTGTTTTGCTCACTTGATAGCCCAGACTGCATCTGCTTGTTGGAAAGCAGATGAAAGCTTTTCTTCCCCCAAGTCGATATTCCTGTACAGCAATTTACAATGTGAGCCAATTCTAAGCAATATTTCTAATCTCTCGTTTTTTTGATTAAAATGCCGCAAAAGCTTATCGAAGAAGTTTCGAGAACACTACGAAAACCAGTGACACATCGGTGAACTTTGCACTTCTTTTCTTTCGAATTTTTTCTTGTCTTTGGTCCGAGCACACTTTATCTCGTCTCATTAAGTAGTGTTTGTTTGTTGATAAGATGAGTGTCGTTGAAACAGTTTTAAGAATTTTGCACAAGGAAAAATACTTTATTTGCATTAGTTTTGTGAAATTTTGCTTATTTCTTTCCGTAGGCTCCAGCAAGAAGCAATTTAAGAGAAACAGGTCCAGGGTAAGTTTTATTTTCTACCACTAGGAAATCTATAGATACAATATGGTCTTCCATCATTTTAGGAGCATTTGGAGCCGCGTTCATTCGAAGACCCATTGCTACTAACCATGACCTTCTATAAACAAAACAAGTAGAGCCTATACCATAAATGACTGTCACATCATACGAGAATGTGGCAGCTGCTACCGCACGAGATAAAAGACTCCAGCACCCTTCAAATTTTCAAAAAGCAAATAAGGTGCTGGAATGGTGATAAATGCAACTGTAGGCTTTGCAAAGCATATGTACAACAGGTTGGGTTCATAACAGGATAGTTAGTGAAATTACTGTAATTATACATATACATATTATTTTTAGATTAGATTGTAAATTTTGTAAATAAGTAGGCCTTAATTAGCTGTAATTTTAGCTATGGTTTTGTTTCAGACTACTTTGTAAATAAATTAATGATGATGATGATGATGATGACGAGAATCAACTTCAGGGCTGCAAACGATCGTGATTAGCTGCAGATCATTAAGTGTAATCATAATAAACTTTAGGTTTCAGGATGCCTTTACAACCATCTACAAATCGCTTTAAGTATATGCAAGTTCGCTGAACTCACCTTATTGGCATCAAAAACATTCTGATGTAGCTTGTTGATTTGACTGCATTCGTTGTTTAAAGACCCATTACACATCATGAAAGAGACGTCTGTGTTTATGGCGTGGTGTAAAACCACATACCACCGACCACACCGACCACATACCACCGACCATTGCTCATCAAGAAAGAGACGTTTGTGTTTACGGCGTGGTGTATAACCACATACCACCGACCATTGCACATCAAGAAAGAGACGTGTGTGTTTATGGCGTGGTGTAAAACCACATACCACCGACCACACAGACCACATACCATCGACCATTGCTCATCAAGAAAGAGATGTGTGTGTTTATGGCGTGGTGTATAACCACATACCACCAACCATTGCTCATCAAGAAAGAGACGTGTGTGTGTTTATGGCGTGGTGTATAACCACATACCACCGACCATTGCACATCAAGAAAGAGACATGTGTGTTTATGGCGTGGTGTAAAACCACATATCACCGACCACACCGACCACATACCACCGACCACACTTAACATCGTCCACTTACAGCACTCACCACCAACCATAACAGCCACCGACCACTAATCACCAACCACCGACCATGAATTCCTCCAACCACCGACCAACAAACCACTTGCCGCCGACCATAACAACCACCGACCAACAAAGCCACTTACCACCGACCGTAAAAACCACCGGCCACCGGCCAAGAAAATGATAAATTTTTCTGAAGAAATTTTTACTCATCAAAAATGACTATGGGGTGTTGTGAGCCCTTTTAGAGAATCAGAATTCAAGAAACAGACAGCAATATTTGATGGCAAAATAGCCTTAAGCTTATGACACTCGAAGCTAGTACCCAGTTAACATAAATAGATAGCTACATTTTATCTGCCCCCCCCCCTCCCCTAGCTTCTTAATACACCGAGTTTAATAAAAAACTGCTCACAAGAAATTATCCTGGATCATAGTACTATTTACTCAATAAATTGTATTCTTAATTTCTCGAAAGTTAAGAAATCGTGCTACCTGGATTTAAAGGCTGATTTTGAGATTTTCAGCTTCATTGTACAAGGTTACTCAAACATGTTTTTACAAATTGAAATGACAGATTGACAAATGTTTTGACATTTTTTCTAGTTTGATTTCCATATTACTTGTTTGATGTCTTGGGGGACTGGAAAGTTTCGTTGAAACGAATAAAAAGTCTGTAGTGAAAACCTTAAGAGTTTAAGAAACTCATAAAAAATGAGTGCAGATAGATGAGAACGCATCTCCGTTCATTTAATTAAATGTAAATGTTATATTTCTTTGTTTGAGAATAAAATTCATTTCGTGAAATGAAAAAAATATTTAGGTTTGGTATGTGGTCGGTGGTATGTGGTCAGTGGTATGTGGTATGTGGGTCGGTGGTATGTGGGTCGGTGGTATGTAGATCGGTGGTATGTGGTCGATTGGTCGGTGGTATGCGACAGTTATGGTCGGTGGTAAGTGGTTTTGATGGTCGGTGGTGCTGGTCGTTGGTGCTGGTCTGTGGTCGGTAATCGGTGTGGTTGGTGGTAGGTGTTGTCTGTGGTAAATGGACGGTGCACTGGTCGGTGTAGTCGGTGGTCGGTAGTTTTACACCACGTCGTGCGTTTGTAGCCTTGTCAGAAGTTTTAGCGGTCCTGTCCATTTCTTACGGGAATATGGTTCAAGTATGACTCGATGCCACATACCACTCGTCTGTTGGCGTGCAATGGTCTTTACTGGTATGGAATGGGGCAAGAGTTTTGTCAAGAAGTTGGTAGATCACTGAGATTTTCAGTACGGGTCATCCAAAAATATCTGCTAGTTAGAACAATTGAATGGTTATGCATAAGCGATTTGACGTTATCGCTAATCTCATCTGACATCCAATGTAAGGAACAGTTGTACCTTTGACCGGAAATTTTTTTGTATAGATCAGATCTTTCATAGCTATTCGGTATATCAGGAGGAGTAGCATGATGTTTTCTTTTTGCTACAGATCAATGTTCAAGAAGACGACACCCTCACCTCATCCACGGCACCAAACTGCCCCTGCAGCCCCAACTAGCCAAGCAAGCTTTAGCATGCCTGGCGGAGGATCAAAATCCTCCTCCGTTGCAGATAGAATGGCAATGTTTAGACAGGCACAAGATGACGAAAAAGCAAGGATTGCCAAACAGAAAGCGAAAGAAGATGCACAGAGGCAGAGGATTGCTTCTGATCCATCGCCCGTCAAATCACCTACATCTACCACAGCGTAAGTTGAAACATTTTCAAGAGTATTCTTCCCCAAGGAACGGCTTTTCTACAAGTATTGTACTGGTAGATCAGACACTCTTGCATGAAGAAAATAAGATCTCATGAAAATCAGTGAACATCCTTCATATTTTTACAGAAGCTTTATAATTTGCAGTTTTGGCCTTTCATTACCACCAGCCCTGTTTACATTACAACTTTTGACATGGGTTTGATCCGGGGTGGACGTTAACCTGGGTTAGAAACTTTGTAGTGTAAGTGCAGCTAACCTGGGTGATATTTTACCACTAAGTCATGTTGACTGATGTTACCCATTCTGCTTTTAGGTCGAAATCTATCATGTTTATATGGTTGATTTTTCGTAAATTTGATCCAATTTGATGTAGAATGAAAATTTGAAATGGGTGGGCCATGTCTTTTCTAATAACAATCAAAACCTTTGTCCAAAGTTGGCACAATCGACTATACCACATCCTTATTTTTCATCTTTGTTTTTTCTTTTTTTCATTTTGTGGCCTAAGCCAATTCTTATATTCAGAATTAAACAAAATGTTTTTACAAATATATCAGATTGTAGCCCACATAGTTTGTTTTATGAGACTATATCTGATGTATAACTTTCCACTGGGTGGTCAAAGAACTTCAAAAATTAGCATTATTTCAAAAATTACCAACACTTATCATCTTACCGTACTTCTAATCGAAAATTATCTTTACTTACAATTGTGACAAGAGCCAAATTACTTGTTGTAGAATCTAGGCAACAGTTTTAGGAAGACTTATCATGGCAATGATATCAATATCAATATCAAATCACTTTTGGACGACAATTAAAGGGTTTTTTCATGAATGCCAGATGAGATGCGCAAATGCCAGGCGAGTCAAAAAGAGTGCTACGTTTACCAAACTAGTCTCAAGATATAAGAATTCATTTACTAGAATTGCAGGAAACTTTTGCCAAACAAAGCTTCTAGATATCAGAATTCATCTCACTAAAAGTGTGGGAAATTTGTGTCAAAACTATTTCAGTTGGACAGAACTAATACCTGGCACCATCCATCAAGAGGCAAACTAACAAATTTTTATCTGTTAACTGAAATATATATGCATGGTTTATATCAGTTTTTCAGAGGCAATTCTCGTTGTTTTAAAGCTGAAACTTGCCTACATATGATTGAATTTCAAGCCCAGTTCTCATCTGTCTTCAGAATAGGCCTGATGCAATATGCCCCATAACTGTAGAAAGGCATAGCCGATTTGTATGAAAAGGTTTCACACCTAAGCTTGCCTTTCCACTATGAAATTACGTATATTTTCTTAAATTGATCATTGTTTCAAGATGCTATCGTTTAGTGACATATTTTTGGCACATGTGGTTTGTCAAGTGATAAGATTTCAGTGGTTCCACAAAGTTAAAAGTATCACAGCCTACCTTGCCTACAGTGGATAGCAACACATCCTAATCACTGCGCTAGCCGTTTGTTGCATTCAGCTCTGAATCACTTCTTTCTCAATTTCATTAGACCATGCATGAAGAAACGGGAAGTAAAGAAGCCAATAAAAAGGACAATGTCAATTTCAAATATCGTTCTGGATTGGTGCAGAGAAATGGTTAAAGATTATGTAAGTATGCTGTAATCATAACATGCACCGGGTGCAGAAAAAAGTTGGGCGTTTAGCAAGCCATATTTTGGTGACAAACAAATCAAATTTAGTGCGTTGAAATTTCATCTTTGAAGATTAAATTAGATATAGAAGTTTAATTTGTAAAAACAATCGATCATTTCTTTCCGTATCAATTTGAAATTTTTGAAAAAGCTATTTGATGAAAATTATCGCTGGTACAAGAGCTATTTGCTCCCTAGCAATGCCACTTAACCCTAATCCACATGGGGGGGGGGGTGGATTCCACCCCCCCTCGAGGTTTTATTTTCCACCTTTTTAAACGACGTTTGCTATGTCCCCCAGCCTCCTTGACTTCTACTAATTATCTATTAGCCACATTTTTGTGGAAAAATTTTTGAACAATAGGACTCACAGGTCACGTGACATGCCCATATTTGGAAGGAGGTAGCAGCAAAATTATTGTTTTCAATGATTTCAATGGAATTATTTGATTGAATTATGAAGTATTATACAGCAAATGAATCAGCAAACAAAGGGCTTCAATTTGATATCGGAATTTCTGGAATTTGATGATGTCAGCATTTTTTGATAATGACGTCATTTTGGCCGCCATTTTGGACTAATTAGCAATTTTTTCCAGTTTTTTCGAGCTTTTTCATTGGAAAACACTCTAAGGATACATTTGTTATAGATAATCACCAATTTTCAAGTCCTTTTTGTCTCTTTTTACATAGAATAAATTAATCGCACAAATGACGTCATAAGAATCAGCTAATTTCTGCCAAAATATCACTCCAAAATTGTTATTTTCAATAAAATGATATTTCATAACCAAATATGTTGACAAACTGAACCAAAAACTGCATAAAGTTCATGCAAAATTTTCATTAAACTCGAATTCAACTTGGAAGCCTGATTTTCACAGATTTTCAGCTTCGTGACGTCACTGTGACGTCACAAGGTGTGGCAGCCACACCCAAATTGCGCTACGAGCTGCAAATTAACTGTTCTATAACTGTGCCAAGTTGTATTGAATTCGGATGAGTCTAAGGCAGTTTTCAGAGGGGGGGGGGGTGGAAAGCACCCCCCCCCATAAATGGTAGCTTGAAAAAAGCCCATATGGATTAGGGTTAAACGAATCGTCCCCTATGGCTGCAGAGTAAACTAGTAGTAAATAATCTATAACAAATGCTGTTATTCCTATCTTAATTTTGGCGAGTTATCGTTTCATGCTGAGTTGTGGTTGAACTAAAGTACGTTCAACACAAAAAGATAACCCTGCAAAGAAGGCCACTGGTGATCACTGAAGTGAAAAGAGATGTTCTGTGTTTCTTACCAATCTTTATGATAATTTACCCCACTACCTGTGGCGTTGCCTTCCTGGTTTTGTGAGCTGGAAAGGAGTCCAGACTTTGAAAGTTTTCCCAGCTTTCTTTGTATGGATTTCTTCAAACTCAAGCTTCGCTTCTTTCCAGATTATGAAACTTGTTTACATTGCCTTGTCTTGCCCAGCGCATTCAAATCAACAAACAATTTCACCCCCCCCCACCTCCAAAGAATTAAAAGAGAAGAATAGAAACAAAGCAATTGTTATCAACAATTATGGTTTTTGCGTCATGACTCTGAAGTCCTTTCGTTAGTCACCTTAAAGCAAATATACCAATTTATTCTATCTAATTATAGATTGTTATCATTATATGGCGTTCGAAAATACGGCTCCTCGAACCGGTAACGGAGCAATTTGATTGGTTCTTGATCGGTCTGCAAAAGCCGTATTTTCAAAGCCGTACTGGACCGGCGTTGCCTTGAAAATCAACAACAAGGGAGGAGCTCCTTGTGTAGGCTTCGGCCGCAAGAATTGTCAGCCAGAGTTCAGCGTATTCCTCGGAGACTTCTTTGCTGTAAACTTTGAAGTGGAACTTGCAATCATACACGAAGAAATGCAAATGTAGTTAACGTCGAAACGACCAACTACAGTGATGCACAGGATCAAAAACACAATAGAAAAGTACAATAATGTATCAAATGTTCTCAATAAGGTCCTGCCATATAATAAAGCCTTTATTAAACGATTACTCCATCCATGCTTGAAAATATTTGGACCTTAGCTCCTTGTACGGACCTCACTGCGTTCGGTCCGTACGTCAAGCTGCGGTCCAGATATTTTCCAGCTTTGACCTCGTAATCGTTTAATAACCGCATAATATTTCTTTTTTTCTTGTACTACACAGCCAATTTCGAAGTAAGAATGCCATTACTTCAGGCGGAGGAGCAAATCCAGGGTCGTCTTCTTTGGTGATGTCCCGACGATCGAAATTTTGACAGATCGAAAATCGTGAATTTTCGAGACTTTAACACAATTTTTGGAGAGAAGCTGCGTTTTTGTCACGGTGTAGAAGTGCACTCGTGTATGAATGAGAATGGCATTGAAGGCCCATTTTAGGAACCTTGTGAAACACCATTTTACTAAAATCGCCCGTAATTATGGAGCAAATTTTTTTCCACCAAAACAAATTTTCATATACAAGTTAGCCCTTCCTCTATGCAGTGAGTTTTAAAGAAACGACATTGGATAGTAGACTACATCAATACAAATTGGTAAACAACCCACGTTTTTTCTTACTCACTCGATATTTCTCTAATATATATTCTTTCTTTATGGATCCGATGTTGTCTGCCGGGTGGGTAAATCAAATTTCACCGTTGGAGGATTTTTGAAGTTAATCTAACGGACTGATAAAGATACCTACATTAATCTACTGATCAGCATCTGGATTAGAGTAGAGGTTTTGGTGTGGATGGTAAAATTTAGGTGTTGTAAAAGCGATTGGAAAGTAAGCTGGGACTAGAAATTGATATATGTTTTACTTAGATAGATGCCAATAATAATGAACATACTACCGGGTGTCCCAAAAAAACGCAACAGATTTGATCGGGACTAGCGACAAGAATTTAGGTCCAATCAATCCAAAATAATATTTGATATAATACTCGATAGCTAACTTGAAGATAAATACCTTGTTTGTTGATATTGGTGCATGGAGAGTTGGCATATCAATCTTGAAAGTCCAAATTTGCTTCCATCTCCAAACCAGAGGTTTCGGGTTTTGGCCTAACGGAAAACGTCTCGAGGAATCTCCTCAGTCATTGCATAGTGTAGTAGTGCGAGCATGCTAAGGCACACATGTTTAGGCACACATTTCAATTGACATTTGAAAGCTAAAAATTGACAAATATAACAATGTTGAAGGGAAAATTCACAAAGGAATATATTTGTTCAATCATAGTGCACCAGCAAAAGGGCCAAGCACGAATGAGCAATTTTAAGAATCTTATCCATGGATAATTTTCCCTTGGGTATACTTGATTTCTTGTTTCGTAATAATTCGAAGAAAGATTAAACAAAATGCATTTCATTAAAGTCATGGAGATAGCAAGAACTAATTCATTTTTCACACCCAAGCAAACTATTTCGCGTATTACTTCTTTTATGAGACAGATGTATTGCTAACTT
The DNA here is from genome assembly GCA_039566865.1 of Aurelia coerulea. Classification (NCBI taxonomy): domain Eukaryota; kingdom Metazoa; phylum Cnidaria; class Scyphozoa; order Semaeostomeae; family Ulmaridae; genus Aurelia; species Aurelia coerulea. The sequence goes on along the minus strand of CM076952.1, from coordinate 8,976,834 downwards.
TTCGAAACTTTAGAAGCATAAAAAAGATATCTTTTCAGGAAAAAATTGATGAATTTGATTGAATTTCTATTCAAATATTTTCCTCATCATGAGGCTTTATTCTCTTACTTCTCGGTAATTCAGGAGATTCCCCAAAATAGCGCGTTTGCAGTTTAGGCCAAAACCCAAAAGCTCTGGTTTGGAGGTTCAGGCAAATTTCAACTTTGAAGATTAATATTCCCACTCTCAATGAACCAATATCGACAAACAAGGTATCTATCTTCAAGTTAGCTATCGAGGATTATATAAAGAATTATTAGGGATTGATTGGACCTAAATTCTTGTCGCTAGTCCCGATCAAATCCATTGCGTTCTTTTTGGGACACCCGGTACTTTATTGGAAATGCACATGGAAACTTATCAGTGGATTCGTCCGTTGTTACTCTGTCGTCGTGGTCCTGGTACAGAGGTGCAAAGTGCAAAGTTTTTTATTCCCTCGTTATCAAGACAAGAATGAAAATAGCAAATTCACGCAACCCCTATTCCCTCGTTATGAAGACAAGAATGAATATAAATAGCAAATTCACGCAACCCCTAGAAACATATTCCAACTTTTAGAAAATGAATTCACGCACAAATGGTGGGGCGTGGGGAGGGACTGAGGCAATGGTATATGACAAATGCATTTCCACTATATTTTGTTGCTTTCTGCGAGGAATCAAGAAATCCCTTCAACTCAGAATGTCTGTTTTACCGCTTATGGTATAGTTGATAATTACTGAGAGTAAGAAGCTATGTGCAATTTTGGTCGCAGGGTTTTTTAATGTCATATGCTTGTCATCAAGAATTTGAATTGACACCCTGGTTTAGTTACGGTAGGAAAGCTCTCAAAACCATAGAACAATGTTTGATTATCTATTTGACTAGAATGGTAAAATGTAAGCGTAGATTCTGCATCTAAGTCGCGATCTTGTCTGAAACAATTTCGCTGAAGTTAATAAATCATAAATTCTTTGTGTACAGGGAATACAGATCAAGAATTTTAGTGGAAGTTGGAGCAGTGGTCTTGCATTCTGTGCCTTAATTCATAAATTCAATCCTGACAGTTTCGACTTCAACGAGTTAAATGAACAAAATCGAGAGAAGAATTTTCAATTAGCCTTTGATACAGCTTTGTAAGTACTGCTTATGTCTCCTGTTTGTTAGAAGTTCGAATTTTGCTCGAACAAATGATATGCATGCAATTAGGTTCATTTAATTTCACATTTTTCTATTTCATTCGGATTTGGTTGGATCCAGCGATACGAATTTATCTTTAATCAATGGCTAATGAATTTTGAAATGTTCCTCGATAGTTAACTTGAAAAAACTTGTGAAACGATTTTGGGGATGGGTTGGCCAAACAAACGAACGTTTTGCTTGACAAATAAATCTCAAATATTTGGTGAACAGGTTTTTGTTCGTTTGGCCAGAGTTTAATTATTGAAGAAAACTTGTTTCTTTTGTTGCTGTCGTTCATCATTTTCGTTTTCAATAAAACTACGATAAAACCATGATTTACCAGGTGAGTCGAGCCAATTTACTCTTTCGTAATTCTTTAGTTTAAACTAGGAATTTAATCATTAGATTTTCATGCCTAAGTTGAACTTTCTCTGATGCAGCAAGTTTTCATCCCTGTATTGTTATAAAATCGTTGCAACGAAATGAAATGTTAAACTATACATGTTTTGTTTCCATTAACCTAGTACAACTTTTTTTTCAGTGCGGTGAAGAAAATCCCAAAGTTACTTGATGTGGAAGACATGGTTAGAATGGCAAAACCAGAACCACGAAGTGTACAGTGTTATGTTCAGTGGATTTGGAGTGTTTATGGACCTACTTCAGGCTATGGGCCTAGTATGGAAGAAATCAAACAAGCCACTGTAGGATAAAAGGTATTTAGAACGATGACACAATTCGTCTGAGTATTTCTAGGTTATTTTGTAACCTTGTAGAGATTCTGTGTAGATAGGCCATTAATTGTCATATTGTATAGATTATTGAACATGCAGGAAAGTTAGTGAATGAAAGGCGAATAGCAGTTCACTTTAAGGAGAAGAGTTAGACCCGTTTACTTTTTTGATGAGAATGGTTAAGAAGTGAAAAATCGGAATCGAAGTTCTCAAAATTCAGAATAGAAATAATTTCAAAGGCTTAGGCATATTTGAGTTCCTTTTGAAAGACTACGAGTGTAATCTATTTTGAAGAGACTTCGTCAAACAAGCTTCTTGCCAGCCATAATGCTAATGATAGCTTTTTGACGTAAAACAATCAAAACTATTCCCCCCGATATGGATCTTTTGGAGGGAATGAAAGAATACATAAAAATGAAACATTGCTCTTTGACACCAAAAAATAAGATAAGAGCCCTGGCATCGAAAATGTAGTGTAAGATTTTTCAGTTTTCTTTCAAGTAGTGTAAATAATTTTGGATTCAGACCTTTCACAACAGCAGCACAATACAGTAGGATTTCAAGTACGAAGTAGTTAAAGAAGTAAGAGAGAGTGAAGGATGTAGAGTGCAAGGCAGCGCTCTTGCTCGCAAAATTTGTTGGGAACTTGTACCTCTATCTATCGTATAATTTAGGCATCTTTTTAGCTTTGAAATGTTACTTCAAATGCTTTGAATTAGCAAGATGTTTTGCCAAAAAGTAGCATCAGTTGCAACATTATTAATTCAGTGTGAATCACGAAAGTGATTTTATTGTACATTCGTTTCGAGATTGGTTCATTTGCGTTTAAAGTTGATTAGTGTTATATTAAAGATAACGATTGGAGGCCTCAAACCAGTTCAAGGAGAGTTTAATGCTGGCCTGAAGCGAAAATAGCACTGTCGAATGAGAAGAAATCCTGTTTAAATTCTTTTGATATCTCACTTCGTTTTCAACTTATCCACCGACTTTAAGTATCAGTGGATGTTGTTTTGCTCATCCGGCAGGATAATATATGGAAAAGGTATCAAAACAAATACACAAATTTTCGCTTCAGACCACCTTCAGAACACCACCATGATAGATAGCCTGGCCACTAGGACAATTACAATTGGCAGGTTCAAGCATAAACCTTCACTGTATATTTGGTATGCATAGAATTGGTTGGCATTAGCTTTCATTCTTTGGCAAACAAAGATTTCCCTATTCGGCCTAAAATCTTCCATGAAGATATACGTTGACAAAGCATTAAATCTGTTGTTCATGATTATGCAGAATCTCCAAAGATAGCCTCGCCTTCCAACTAAATTGTGATAAAAAAGCATTTGCCACCAAAAACTTTTGAATTCATGAAGCTAAGCGCGATTTAACTAATGAAGTCTGTTTTCGGTTGCTATGTATACTTAGTTTTGCAGGTTTGGAAGGTGTATTGTTTGAAGCATATATCTGCTGCAGATTCTGCCTTTTGCAGTTTTCCAAAGAGAAAAATAATCTAGTGGAAACTTTTATCTATACGAAACATTCATTTGTAGAACCGTATTTAATCAGACATTTTATGGAATTCTTGAATCTACCGAGTGAATCAGAAAAAATGCGCTGCGTTTGAAAGGCTACTGCCCCCTGAATATCACTGCACAAATATTTGTTAGCATTTTGTTGAATGTCCGACATATTGAATTGATTTTAGGAATTTTGCTGGCAGAAATCGGCCGCTTTCTTCCGAAAATATGAGGAGCTTTCCCGAAGAGGCCTCTCGCAAACTAAAGGAGCCTAATTGGTGACCAAATTCCCTTACACTCATTTTTTTTATAAGAATACTATAAATTTTTTCCAGCCTCAATATTCTTAAGACATTTTTCGTTTTGAGCCTTAACACATTCTTAAAGTATTCTTATTTTTTCAAATCTGATATGGTTTCAAGGGAACATAGTTCAAAGAATTGTCATATCATTATGAAGAAATGGTCGAATAAAAGAAAAACTTAAGCAATTGTAACAATAAGAATCTTATGAACATCGCAAGACAGGCAACTGCTGGAAAATGAGACACAAATATGCGAGCTGAGGCTGAGCAATATTCTTATAATATTCTTAAAATTTGGATGATTCTGAGCCTGAATATTCTTATAAACAATATTCTTATAAAAGAAAAGAGTGTACTACAACTAAAATCGCACCAAATGCCCCAACAACTTCTGCCCAGGCTGATTTCCAGTCAATGAAATTTTCCGAGTAGATGTAAAGAATTTCTATTGTTTAAAAAATATCGCTTTGAACTTGGACAGGAAGCTACATATGAGTAACCCGTTAATTTGTAAAATTCCGCCAGCTCGGAAATTCGACTGACTGGAAATCTGCTGGAAACCAGCCATTACAGCAATGACTGGCCTATGTAGGACGTGTTTTCTTCTTGTGAGAATAAACAAGCCTTCCAAATTAGTATGAGAAAATCAGTTTCAGGATCAGGATCACATTTTCAGGATCACATGTGCTGTCACTGTCACTGTGATGTCACTATTTTTAGAAAGGAAAACCGAAAAAATTTCGGTCGTCGTTTTTACGCCTTTTCGCAGGTCTTTGAATGGGCTTTCTGCAGAAAATCTCGAAACAACCACAGGAAGGAACGAACAATTCAAGCCGGGTAAAAGGCTGAATCTAATTGAACATAAGGGAGCAGTATATTTCAAAACACACGCGTTTTTTTACTCACCCGGTATAGGAAACAACTTAATCAGTGGAACCACATGAATCACTCACTGTTATATTTTTAACGTTTCATGTCATATACATTAAATTTATTTTCTTTTGAGCTTGCATTAGCACTTTTCTTTACTATTGTAATGCACATTGTGAATATATTTGTGGTGATTTTATATTTTTTCTAAACCTGTGATTTGGTATTTCTACATTTCTTATGGTGTGACCAATGTCTCTTTATAAAGTCAATAAAACAATTTCCATGTTATCAAAAATGTCGTTTTTAGTGCGTATCTTTCTGATTCAGATGGTGGGAAAATTTCAAAAAAGTGTTAGTGTAGAAGCATTTATTTTACAATTTTAAATAACTTTCGATCACACAATTACATGGCTTAATCAGGAAACCGAAATGTTAGTAAACAAAAATGAAACCGGCCAAAAATTCTTTGCATGTGTGTGGCATGCTTCAAAGCCAGGGAGCTCACAAGAATATGTTCCTAAGCAAAATTCATGTTGCAAAGGATAATCAACATCACGAAATTTCATTTGATCTGTAAAAGAAATTCTAATAAAGGACATGCTCAAAGGAAATTCTAACATTCTATGAACTTTCGAATTTCTTTGATTTCTAAGTACAACAAACTACAACATTTTTCGACTAAACCAGTACTACATCTTGCTAGGAGTTGCTATGAAATTCCACCAGATTTCCCAACAAATAGCTCCTTCCCATTCCATCAGGTCTAGTCAAAAAATCAAGATCTCCTAAAGTAGGCTATAACAAGTAACAATCCTCCAAAAGTACTTTGGATCAAAATGTAGCAGGGTGCGCTTAAAAATGTAATTAAGTAATGCTACATTTGAGAATGAGATCGACGAAGGGTTTTCAAATCTTGTCTCTTTGAAATTGCAACAGGCAACAGTTTCTTCTATAACTAAGATGCCTCTGAATTGCCAAGGTATCTTTATCTGAAAAGGCAAATTCAAAGGAACGTTTTTTTCTGGAATTTCTTTGCACGCTCTTTTAAAATCGTACCTAATTTTCTTTTCGTAGCTCTCGTTCAGGGACTTCCATTCTGAGGCCTGGTTTAAACGTCGTATTTTTGCCATGTCGAATTTAATAGATGCTGCTAAAAAGTTCCAAGTGTCGATTAAATGTGACAAAAAAATGATGTTTAAATCGCCAACCGTTTTAAATACAGTCATGGCCAAACATTTATGACCACATTTTTGTCAACAACGTCTGGTCTAAACTTATGGCCATAGCTGTGGACGGAAGGCCCTCCGGTACTTTTTTCCCTGAAGCAATATTATTCGTGGGGTGTCGATATTTTGCAAACAAATCATAAAAATGAATTGTGCATAAAGTGATGTAAAATCCAGCCGAGTAACACAACTTTTGGGTAATACCCCTTGTTGGCAGAGCTACTACCGGGTGAGTCAGAAAAAAGGATCCCCGCTTGGAAGGCCTTTGCTCCATGAATATCAAAGCAATAATATTGAAAAATGTCTTGTTTTATTGCCAATATGTTCAGTTAGGTTCAGTAATTTACCCGGCCTTAATCGGCCATTCCTTCCGGTGGATATGGGTGATTTTCTGCAGAAAGCCCCTTCAAAAAACCTGCAAAAACGAATGAAAACAATGAGCCCATTTTCCTTCCCAAAATTGATGACACTCGCATAAATTCATGTATTTTGTCCTCTTGGGAGAATGGAATCCCCTTGAATAGGTCATCGATGCAAGGGGGAGGACTTGTTCATCCTCCCTAGAGGCTAGCACGTGCTAAAGCGTTCACAAGTCATTGCTGTAAGGCATTGTAAGGCAAAAATGTTAGGGAAATCTGTTCATGATTTTGGGCACGTTTTGAAGGTTTTTTGAAGAGGCTTTCTGGAGAAAATCCCTCATAAATTCAGAATGGAGTGGCCGGTTTCAGTCAGGTAAATTTTATAGTAGATTTGAACATTTCTACCATTAAACTATATATTTGCCGATATCATTGTCTTGATATCCAGGGAGCTGTAACCTTTCAAACGGGGATTCTTTTTTCTGACTCACCCGGTATAATTTCCAAGAATTTCTATATATTTCATTTTGACATCATAGCAAAATGGTGCAGGAATGCAAAAAACAACATCAAATTCGGAATGTACATTGAAATGTAAGTTAAATGAACTCCAAAATAGTAAAATAAGCAGAGCAGTAGGGTTCGATATGGTCACGCCAAGAAAAGTTGTTGACAAAAATGTGTTCTTAAATATTTGGCCACGACTATAGTTAAAACGGCAGGAGTTAAACGGCATTAACACAACTTGATATAAACATTGTATTTCTGCCGCATTTTGTTAATCAATTATATGTGCAATTAGCCGCTGCGCTTGAGTATTTTGCAAAATGGCAATCTTAAAAATGTTATTTTTGATCCGATACGGCAAAAAGACGATGTTTAAATCATATTTTCGAACATGCAGTTTCTGCCGCTTTTAATGCAGTTGGATTCAACCCGGCAAAAATACGATGTTTAAACTAGACCCAACGTAAATACACCGTTGAAATTTCGACAGAAATATTTCAGTTTTTAACGCCCTTTGTTAATTGACAAGAATCGATCAAGTTTGAAGATATCTCATGGAGTCAGTTGCTGGCAGCCAATTGTGAAATTTTAGCACGAAAATTTATACGACATTCAAAAAGCTAATTGAAGAAAGGAAAAAAGGGGATCTCAATTTCGATTCACAGTTTTGAATAATTGGTTGTGGTTTTTGATTTTTCTGTCTTCCTTCCTTCCTCTTTTTCTCTTCTTTCTTTTCGTTCTTACTTTCTTTCACAATACCTTTCCTTTTTGCAATATCACGACATCAAATAGTGGGGAAACGAGTGCAAGGGCCTCCAAAAAAAACCACCAAGTTGATTGTACTATAATTCTCTATTGTGCCAAATGTTACTACAGAATCTACAGCACTATAGCCCAAGTGTTCATGTACAAATCAACTAACTATATACAAATGAATACAACGAGAAATGGTTTTCGTTAGGCACTTGTCACAGCATGCAATCGATATCAATTATTATTCTATTGGTTTTTTGAAAATGATGTTATGAAGATATGTTGCATCATGCGTTTTCATGCAGCTATCGGTGTCGGATCGGACGAAAGAAATATTCAGTATGTGTTATCAAGGTTCTGTGAAAAAATCTCCCAGCAAGTCAAAACATGTTTTCAGTTTTCAAGGCTATACAAACTAACGATTGTTATTGACCAACGATGAGATGATTGCCTTACACATTCAATTTTCGGAAGTTACTTCACTTCAAAACACAGCTTTTGCCTTGATATAACGTGGCGCTAAATCGAATGCATTGCTCTCAGCAACGCATGGAATGATTTCAAATGCCTATTTGTATCAAAATAAGCAGAGTGTAGATCCCTGGCTGTAATGGGTGGGATTAGAAGCCTTTGCCTCTAGTTCGAAATAATTTCCAAAAAAGGTTTACATGTAAGTAAAACTACAATGCCGATCTCACTGAGGCTGTTACTGATTGGCTTATTTCAAAATACAGTTTGGTAAAAGGTCACGTTTTACAACAGTTTTCAGGGCTACATCTAAAGTTTGCACCACCAAAAGATTATCCAACCAGTGGAGCTTACTGTACATATCCCTCGTCCCTACTCGAGGAGGCAATTATCTATACAATGATAATTTCTAAGAAGGATGCTTCACTGAAGAGGCACTTGCTGAGGGGGAGGGGGGGGGGGGTATTTGACGCAGGGGTCTCTTATCAAAGAAATACTGTAAGGGCTGATGACATTGGCAATCTTTCTTATGTGAAATCAATAAAGTGGGATGGCTCCAGTACAGTTTGATCGGAATAAAGAACCAATGTGAGCTCTATGCTTTGACATGGGAGTGGCTTGTGACATTTATGCATCATTCAGAATTTTCACCTTTACAAGGTGGGTGTCATTTGAATTTGAAACCAGACACTCTTAGCCTCAAGTTTTGAAAGCCAAAGCGGAAACATGAAGGTTCGTTTAGGACGTGATCTTCTATTGAAGGAAGAAATAACATTTTATGTTGCTAAATCACAGATGATTTGATAATTACGATGAACTAAGATTTGGTTGGAAGTTATAGCTGTGAGCGAAATATATTGAGGTTAGAGATTACAAGTGTGTTTCTTAGAGAGCCAAGCCCTAGATCCGAAGCGTGTTGGATGCCTTTAAGGCTTAGTAATATCCTGCAAATCTGATAAAACAACACTACGATACTTTCTTTGCAAGTCAAGCATGAAGTCAATATATTTACCTAGCTTGAAGTTTCTAATTGGTTGTTCACGTAGAAATACAGACAAATTCTTCTGTTGTGTATGCAAAAATATGTCCCGTTGCAGATGTTTCAGAACTGCCATACAGAAATAAATCTGGTAATCGATTCCCATCAGCAAGCAGCAACAAAGGTAACAGCATATATCCCCCCAGTCAAGGTAATTCCAAAAGCATTGTCGCAACCAGTGCTGGCATATTTGACTCGGAGGGTAACCAGACATTCGGAATGCTGAGTAGATCTGAGGAATCTCTGCCTGCAGTACCAATTCAAGGTTGTGGCAAACGGATGAATATAATGGGTGGATTCCACTTTCATGAAGCTCTTTTGGTAGATGGATCTAAAAGAAAAGGTTTCAAATAGCAATCTTGTTTCATTGGATTTATATAAAGCGACGTAATTGAAACAATGAAATTTAATGCTGGTCTGTGTTAAGAACGATTTCGAGCGACTGAAAGTATTATCCAATGTTTGAAAACTGCATTAACAATGAAAAACTTTCCGAAACATGGAAACTCCTCTTCCAGTCGTGGGCCCTAAAAAAACTTTGAGAATCTACCTCAGTTCATAAAGCGCTTTCTTTCTCAACCTTTTGCCTCAAGATTATACGAAAAAGAGTAAATCTATCAGCTTTTCTTGTATCATATTGTGCAGTACAAAATTGATTACTTGTTTACAGGCAGTGGTTTCTAATGGCAAGGGCATTGTTAAAGTGTAAACATGCTCCCTAGTCAAAACGAAGCAACAAGAACGGTCTCATTTGAAATATGTCCAGTAAAAAAGTCCACGGTGTAATCTAAGGTGCGAACTCGATGTAAGTCAGATATAAGCGGTTTTATATACAGTAATAGCTCTATTAAGCTCCGGGGGCATCTTTAATTTAAAAAACTCCAGACAGAGGGGGGCTTAAAAGAGAAAGGGTGTATTAGAGAGGGGGCCTATTCAAAAGGTCAAATGACAAGGATATGAATAGTAGATTTCCAGTACTTTAATCCTGTACTTTGAGGAATTAACAAGCAACTTTACGAGTTAAACACAAGAATTTGAAACAATTTGTATCCTAAACAATATCAAAATTGACAAGAAAACTTGTTCAGCTCAATAATTAGAAAATGTTGGTAACCTTTGGCATTTGATATAAACAGGGGCTTAATAGAGAAGGGGGGGGGTCTAAATAGAGCTTTTACTGTAGATTAGTTGTCATTACGTACATATGAATATGCACTTACCTCGTATTACATTCACCTTATCCAAAATGGCGGGCAAAAATGTCTTTCAGCCCAATCAACAAAATTTGCGTAACAAAAGCATCAGCATTCAAGGGTTTCTCTACCGGGTATTTTGGCCGCCAAATAATTTTTCATTCGCTCAATTTTTATTCAAAAGTAAAATGAAACATTTTTGTTGGCTTCTTTGATAAATTAAGAAAAACCTTGAACAAGATTTGGACAACATTGAACACGATTTTGGCAGCATAGCTGCAGGAGAAGACCATAACAAAATGAAGAATGGATAGCATAGATAACAAAATTGTATAGTTTTCAAATTAGTATTCTACACATTTTATCGCTATGACAAAAATATTACGTCAGGAATGCAAGAAGGATAAACACAAAGGGAAACGGAAAGAAACCATTCCAAGGTTAGAATATTCTTTGATATTACCTTTATCACGCTAACATTAATTTTGCTTCCAGGAAGACTTTAGGCAAGTGGTTAACACTTAAATGTATCGATTTTGATGTATTTAACAAAATCGTTACGCTTGAATTAACTTTAAAGGTAATTTAAAATTTAACAAGTGACTGGAGCGTGTTTTTTAACGTGGCTTACTCTTTGACAAATTTAAGTTTAGTTACATTGAATGAAGGCCTTGGGATAACTTTTGTCATAGCGATAAAGTTTGTAGAATCCTAATTTGAACTCGTTGTCTTTACTCTAAGAAATCTATCAATTCTTCAGTTTGTTATGGCTTGCTCCTACAGCTATGCTGCCAAAATCTTGTTCAATGTTGTCCGAAGGTATTCGCTAATTTATCAAAGAAACCAACAAAGTAACGTTTCATTTCATTTTACTTTTGAATAAAAAGTAAGAGAATTGACTATGATTTTCCGGCCAAAACAGCCGGTAGAGAAACCGTTAAATGTTGATGCTTTTGTTATCAAATCTTGTTCAATGGTTTGAAAGACACTTTTGGCTGCCTTTTTGGATAAGGTGGTGCAATACTTAGGTGAGGTGAGTGTAGTTTATGAACATAAATATACCAGGTGTCCCAAAATGATACATCAGTGTTTACCAAAATGTACGATCACGAGCTATACCCCGACTTGAATGTGATATCAATCACTTTCTAGCAAAAATTCTAACCTAGATGAAGAAATTAATTGCTGTAAAATCGGTTATACCATAATGAAGTTACAAATTTTTTTTCCAGGGAGATAGTTTTGAACATACCTAAAACAGAACTAACAGTCCTGATAATGTTTTTCGGAGCTTCAGTTTCAAAAATATAAAAGCGGGCATGTTCATCCTCGATGAAGCAGACAGAACCTTTCCACAAATGTGTTCCCCTTGCACGTAAAGAGTGCTTACTTAAAATCCTAGGAAGATAAGTGAGGCTTCATATCAAATCTGAGAATGGAACAAACTTTGATTGCAATTTTAATCTTTTCTCGAGACGTATTGAAATAACTCCCAAGCAGAATAACATGTAACTCTAGAATGGTCCAACCGATTTGAAAGCAATAAATTTCTACACCTAATTCTGGCTTCCCACCAAAAAATGATTCGTATTTCATTCTGATCGATGTTTACCTCGTGATTTTACGGTTCGGCAAACGCCGATATGTCATTTTAGGCCACCATGTAGTTGATGTGCAATAGTTGATGTTTTTGTGCAAAGGCGTTCCATATCCTCCATGGCAGATTTTCGTCTTGAGAATGATTTACAAAAGAACGAAAGAATCAGTAATTAATCCTACTTACCGATGCATGTAATCGGGCAGTCCACAAATATCCAGATGCAACCAAAGACGAGAATCTTGAAAGAAACTCCCATGATCTGTCAATCTTTCCACTCATGATTAGATATATTGAGCTCATAAACCAATCGAATCCAACATATCCATTCTGCAAAGATTGCAGTGTTGAAGAGAACTGCCGTTGTTGGCAACTCAAGAAGTATTTGCATTGCTTGGATAGATGCTTAAATTGCGCACCAGCGTCACTTGTTGGTGGTATTAACCTGTAAAGTTAATACCAATGAAATGACGATCTCAATGTGCTTGCATTTGGAATGGAAGGTATTTCGGGTCCATTGAATAACAATATGACCTCTCTGTTTAATGAACTCTGGATTTTTCATGGTTCCCTTGAGGGTTCATTATACAGAGAGATCATTGTAGATTTGCTTTTTGTCTGAAGTTTCTTCTTAGTTTCATCTTCCGATTTACTTTAGAATACATGTTTTGTGTAATGGCCTCAGGGTAGCAATGTATTTCCATGTTCACTGTTGTGTCGTCCTGTAATGTTATCGTTCATTTGAAGAACGCATAGTTTAGAAATATTTACCGGTCAGGCGAGTCACAAAAATGTAGCCATTGTTTGAAAAATTATTCAGAAAAAATAATGCGGCCAATTTGTAAATGTTGTAATCCGCCATCTTACTGCGGTTTCAACTGAATTTTTTTTCAAGATTTTTCTCACAGTTGTAAGTGCATTATATATCCTTCTGAACGGAGGAATTTGGCAAAATCGTAATTCTTGATATGACCAAAAACAACAAGAAAGGCCTGTTCCCTCAGTATCAAGATTTCAATAAACTCCATCGTGACGTCACAACACATAATTTCACAAAATGAAATCAATTTTCAGAATCTACAGGGTGTCCCAAAAAAATTGTGCCCCATTTGCCTGAAGATTGCAACAAAAGGGCAAAAAATTCTCGCCAAACTTTTACATGATGTTGCTCTTCAGATGTTCAAATAAAGTTTGCTGCAATCCCCGTAAAAATCCGTCGAAAAACGATGGAGCTATGACGTTCAGAAGACCAAATTTGCCAGATGACTTAAACCAGCGGTCCGCCATTTTGTCTTACCATTTTGCTTCGATAAATAGGTGCATGTGAGGTAAGAAATAGTTTCTTTGAGATAAGGAAAAGTTGAACTCTCTGATGATTATCGGAAGTTTCATGAGAGCTATGACATTGGAGGCTGCTGTTTCATTTCATCCATGAAGCTATTCATCGCTGTAAAATAGTAAGACAAAATGGCCGACCGCTGGTTTAGTCATCAGGCAAATTTGGTCTCCTGAAGGTCGTAGCTCCATCATTTTTCACAGATTTTTGGGGGATGATAGCAAACTTTAATTGAATATCTGAAGAGCAACATCATGCAAAAGTTTGGAGAGAATCTTTTGCCGTTTTGTCGCAATCTTCCGGCAAACGGGGCACAATTTTTTTGGGACACCCTGTAGAGTTTGCCTTTTCGATGCCCAGCATTGATGGGGATACATAGTAACAATCCAACAGTTTCCGTATCATTTGGAAGCAACACCTGAGCTGAGAAAACATTATTTTACCATTACAATCGTTGATGGCTGAATCAAATTCTGTAACTCACTTACAGTTTTAGGCAAGGCATACATAAGCTGCTTTTTGGGAATTCTTCATCTGAGATCAAAATAAAGCGTGGCAAATCATGAATAATTTCTCAAAATTAAGTTAGCCCGTCCTTAGGCAACGGAGTTTTGATTGTTAAAATCGGTGTTATATTTTTAAGTACGATTTTTGAAGCACTGGATGCATTTTTCTGACCCACTAGGTATATAGAAAAGAGGTAGTTTTGTGAGCTGGAAAAACAAAATAAGATAGGCAAGTTCGTAAATCAAACAAAACTCACGAAAAATTAACACCAACCATTCTCACCTTAGAGAAATGCCATATCTGATAACAATTTCCATCCCAATTTGTTCTATTTCTGAAATTTCGATACTGTTCAGCAATGACTCATTACCAGAATATTCAACAAGTGGGAATATCGCTTCTTCACCATCTTGAGATAATGCATCACAAACACGTTCCATCAGATGTGGAATTGATTTCACACCAGTCTAGAAAATATATTTGAAAGGACCTTAAAATGATATGTAGGTCGGATTAGGACCAAGATACTTTGAAGAACACGAACTTCTTGCAAAGAATTATCCGTCGCGCGAAAGTTTAAAATAAAGTATTACCGAGCAACATAAGGAGGGACATAACAACAAAAAGTTGAGCAAATAAAGTTCTTTGAATAATTTTTTGTTGTAACTTTCAAAAACAAACGAAGCAAGTTCGCGTTTTTCAACTAGAAAAATGGACTGCAATGTCAAACCCAACTCTAAAAAACATTCTAAATTATTCGGGAAAAAAAAAATCTAGCTAAAACACATAACCTTTGACAAAAGAATTTTTCATCTTACAGTAAGTAGATTTTTTTCTTTTTGCATTAAATAATGATATAACAATAATACATGATACACTATATTAACAGTTGTATCAACGCAATAAAGACGCATTTTAACATTGTTATATTTACCAAACATGGAAATAAGTATGGAGGCTCTTATGACCTTCACCTCTAAGTTTGAAATTAAAACTATCTGAACTTCCTGCCTTCACAAACTTATGACTAACTGTAAACAATTTTTTAAAATTTTTTCCATCGGATAATCTTTGATTTCTAAATATCGGTGCAGTATGTCCTTCGAATTTTGAAATCAGTTAATTAGTTAATTTTAAATTGGTGGAAATTAGCTGACATTAGTCTTTTGGCACACAGGTACGGGATGACAAATCTCATTGTCAAAATGGATTACAAATTTGTAAAGTATCCACATAATTTGGTATTTCACTGCTGAGCTTAGGCGAAGAGAAAACCAGTTTTCTCATTTCGTTGTGGAGGAATGTGATGCTCGTTGTTATGACGATGCAAATTAGTCACACTGAGAGCAAGCCACAACGAAACTTTGCTAGATGTAGCGGTGGCATGGCGCCAAATTAATATGAACCTAGGTGCAAGGAATGGACACAGTTGAAAATGATCAAATTTGATTACGATGTCAGCCTTCAAATTTCATTTTTGGACCGGAAAGTAAAATCCACAATATATTTCTGAATACAGATTATCTTTGTAAGCCTTTAATTTTCATTTATGGCTGTTTTGAGAGTTGCCTAAATTTGAAGCATGCTGCAAAATACACATGATTATGAGATAGATTTCTTTGCCTATATCAAGAACCTTACTTGGTTTTAAATTGAAAAAAGAATGCACACCGGCACGCAATGATGAAAATTCGTAAAATTGAGACTGTTAATTAAGAATCACAATGTGCCTTAAATAGTAGATTTCAAAACAAAATATTTCCGGGTGACAAATTTCTGGAAGAAGTCTGTGACGAAACTTCATCTGCCTAAATCTGAAGCTGGCCGAAAGTGTGTTACAAAAAGAAATTTTGGATAGGTAAATTTTCACAATTATGCAAAATGCGACTTTGTGGATAACATTTTATGGTTTTGAAACACAATATTTTGCAATATAAAAGAAAGAAGTTGCTCTGTTTATAATATGTAGTGGAAGTAGTAGCAATTTCTTGATTTTTCATTACATTAAATGTAAATTGTGAGCGCAAAAAATAAGAATCAGAATTGAAATTGCTTGGAATTTTCAAATCTTTGCAAAAGTAAAGTCTGTCACTATAGAATACATCAACATTTCATTGAGAAAATTCCTTCCTTTTAAAACTCTTGAAATTTTAACTGAAAATTTATCCACCGAAATTGCAACATTTCTGCCGAAGGATTCTTTGCCAGAGTTTATCCGACGAAATTTTATTCACCGAAAGTTTTGCTTTTTAAAAATATTCCTCAAAGAAGACTTTTTTTGATAAAAGTGGTATTTCACCGTTTAAGTCAAGATCATAATAATCTTATTACTCTTACAAGTAATATAATCGATGACAAAATGGGACAAAATAATAGAATTTTCGTGATTTTACAAATGTGTCTATTTTTAGAAATCCAGAGGAATAAACTCACCATTGCTGGATTTTGCCTGACGGATGACACAAACACATCCCTGCATTTCGACAGCCAGTTACGGGCATCCTCCAATGTGTCAAAAGAATTTGAGTCAGTTTCAGAAAGGAACCTTCCAATGTCATCTTGTTGCTCAAAAGCAGTCATAACAGTGTTCGAGTCGTGTGGCACATATTCACTTGGAACAGGGAAATTTGAGAACATCGGCCAAGGATATGGATTACTTGGATCCTGAAAATAGAGAAATAAAAACATTTCATTTGATAATATGCAAGGTGAGCCAATGAAAATTAAAAAAGTAACTTTCGTGTTATTCTGGGCGAGGTGATTCTTTACGCTTTGATCAAGTGTGTTAGGTCCTTTTTCACGCATTTCACAAGCAAAGAAATTTTCATGACGTTGAAATGGCCTGTATTTTCAGTGATCAAACATATGAGAAAAATTGCAAAAATAGTTTGGTCTTTCGTTTTCACAATCGAACAAAATTTGATTCATTCCAATCCACTGAGTACTCTAGGTACATCGAATTTTTAAACGGCTGGACTTTTGTTTGATGCAACCAGAAGACTTTTTGAGAGATGTAGCAACATCAGGCACGACATGATAGGTATGTATGAGTAAAAACCCGTGCGTTATCCATTGTATTTACAGACACAAGATTTTCCAAAAATTTCATCGCCTAAACAACTATGAGTAGTCATTTGGCATCAATAGCACCAGTTGGCCAAACGAATTATCTATGTCTATAAATTATTAGCTTGAAACCTTTTGATACATCGCATTCACCTTGAATGGCACTATTTTACTACAAAAAATCCTTATATCATCAAACAATGCTAAAAATGAGAGGCATTATCAAAGTCTCATTTCTCCGTAAATTGTCGGACAATGAAAAACAAAAGAATCATTTGCAAATATCTGCAAAATTAGAATTGTTCTTTTCCGTATATTCATAAATTCTGCTGGCCTTGAATTGAATTAGATCTATCAGTCAGGCACTAAAGCAATTTTAATAATTGTTTTGATATTATTTTGTGCAAAAAATAAGCAGTTTGATATCTGTAGGAACGACCAACATCAGTTGTTAATAGACAAAGCCTTCACCACGCTTATCACAAAATATGTATCTAGAGTAACACAATGAACACATCATGCATCCATCTTAAGGAATACACTTACTCCAACGAAAAATTGCACAATACAAAACCTTTCTGTGCGACAAACGTGTGTCTGCCATCAGATCTTGGACTAATAGCTTTTCAGAAGGAATTTGGGCCTAAAACATATAACAAGGACAACTTTTCCAAACTTATACAAATATCATCACATCTAGATCTGAAAATTGTCATTTGGTGCATTTTTCGTCAAAATATAAATGGGTTTTTTCGGAAATCTAAGGGTGTCATGTTGAAGCATATTCTGAAAAACAAAATTGGAAGAAATACTTAATAAAATACTAAGAATAGCTGCATTGAGTAACGGAACCATTTGCAAACTATTTTTGTTTGACATTAAATATCAGTTTAATTATCCTGTACCATTCAAAAGCTGTATAGACCCTTGATAAAAATTTGTTATCAACGGTGGCAATTCCTATTCTACGGTGGCAAATACTAAAGTTTAACGGTAAAGTCATTTTTCAATCAACTAAACTTTCGAGATGAATGAGATAAAAAAATCAAAAACGGTTGTTATACGTAAAGAACTTGCATCAAAATAAATTTAGGGATGCAGAGCCAGGTCACGTTCGACCACGTATCAATTGGCCATGTATGAATTAGCCATTCATACAATTTTTCATGATTTCATTTTTCTTACAACGATGTGATATAATACTTGAGTTTCACTGCCTTTGAGAAAGTTATGAGTAGAGCAAGCAAACATATTCTTTCAATTGACTGATATAGTTGGCACAGTAAATCCCCGTATATAAGAACTGACAAAAGTAAGAACCTAGAGGCTGTTTTCCCTAAACTATGCACCTTGTAATTAAGAACCTGTTTTAGTTTGATGTAAAATATGTTCTTATTCTAGGGGTAGCCAAGTTGATTTTGGACTGTCGTTATTAAGTTAATTTTTGTCCCAGTTGGCTGTATGAATCTCCTCCCCTGCTGTTTGTAAGCTTAGAATTGGTTATTAGGTGCATAATAACTTTGCCAACACAAATAACAGGACTGAACATCTTTAGTGACGATTCTCGAACGGCCTACGCAAGGTACTCTTCAAATAAGAACCTTTATACCTTACCTTTATACCTGATAAGAATTTTTTTTCAAAAGAGTTACAACGCAAAGAAAAATGTACGAGAATTCATACCTGAGACAGATAACGTGGTGGGACAATCCTCTCCGTCACTCCTCCAATTAAAAAGGACCGCACTAAAATTTGGTTTCGTTCCACAGCACAATGATCAATGATATAATTCCCATCTTCGAGTTTCAGATCCTCTTGGAACTTCAGCAATGTTTCTTGGAAGTGATACTTTGCTTGCAGGAGAAGAAATGTATCTAGGCATGTCACCATACTGCTCAGAACTCTCAGGCCAAAGAAATGGGAACGCTCGAAATGGAAGAGAAGTCTCATTCGCTCTGAGGTATCCACGAAAACCAAATTCTTGAACAATTCTTCAAAGCTCGTTGGAACAGGAAAGGCATTGATTCTCGTGACTGGATCGTCAGGATTCGAGCTTTGTGTAGCTGACGTTTCTGTGGTGATATCTGTTGGTGCAATGCTCAGTAACTCAAAAACACTGGTGAAGGAAGACAGCAAATTAACCAGGGTCATGAAAAACTTCTTACATTGTTTATCTTCGAAGTCATCCCAATTTGAACTCAATACAGTCTTCGTGCAGTCATTGCTCACTCCTTCTAGACATTGCCATGTGTTCTCCAAGAGAACAGTGAAATAACCTGGGACAAAAAGGTAAAATTAGATTTCATATTGTGAGGAGTTTTTTCATGATTTGATCAAGGGTTTTTGGCCCTTTTCCAGGCATTTCGCAAACCAGGAAAGTTTCGTAACGTCGAATTTACCTATATTTTCAGAGGTTATAAAAATGCGATCAGAATCTCAAAATAGTTTGGTTTTTCAGCTTTCAACTAAAAATTTAATCATTCAAATCCGTCAATTACTTTTGGTACAATGAATTTTCGAAAATGGGAACTTTTAATGAATTTTGAAATTTGGTAAATTCAAGATTCGCCTGTATTTGTTGCCAGCAATTCGTATGTCCTTGCTTACCATGCATTATCTCCTATATACACAATATTCTTCCTTCAAGCCGAACTGTGGAGTAAGATGTCTCACATCTTACATTATTTTCACATTAAGGCCTCGTTCACATGGTAGCTAAGTCATTCCGTTCCCTTCCAATTTGCAGCTCATTGTTCAAAATTGTCAACTTCCCGGAATGGATTACTTCTCGCTGCACATTTCGCAAGCATGAGGACATCTGGCTAAAAATGAGTTTTGAAACCACAGTATCCATTATGATATTTTGAAAGTCCAATGAATCTACAGGACATGAATGAGCAAAAAAGACAAAATGCATATATCTGTCTTCAGTTAAGAGATATTGCTTTTTGAATTTTCTAAGATATAAAAATTTCTTCACTTTGATGTAATTTGTCATATTTCTTAGGTATTCGTTCTTTAAGTTGAAGAAAATTATCATGAAACTTAATTTTCGTGTTCAATTCAATGTTATGATTATTTAGAGTCTTTTAGACAAGGATTTCGGTCAGAATTTTTCAGTTTGGTGCTAAATATTGGCATAAAAATGTAGATTTTTACCAACAATTTTACGCATTTTAGGGATAAATTTTTCGATATATTTGTAAATAGCTCAGAAAGCCCAAATCTGGCCCACATGATCCATGCATTGTTCTGAAACAATAAATTATCAGTTATCAGATCAGCTGCACCGAATACAAGCCCACACTTTTGGCAACTTCAGCAGTAAAAAATGTTGTAAAACTGCACTAAGTCATCTGAATCTCCAGGTCACCCTGATTCTAAATCTAAACTTAATTTCTTTGTAGATAATGTTCATCTTTAATTATAAGCTACTTATTGTACCAGAGTGACTTAGTTTTTGTTGGTTTTTAAGCGGTAGGGTTAGTTTTTGTTGGGTTTTAAGCGGTAGGGTTAAGTATTTGACTCATAATTCATAACGTGCACATATTTTTGAACAGATTGCAGATTTGAAGGAATTGGAGCCTCAGATAACATGCAGTTTACTTCTGATTATTTCTAATGCAGTAGTTGCCAAACCCCAAAAGAGCAATTATTTGTTGTTGATGGTGTAATTCAAAATGTTTACACAAATACTTGCTGCCTTTTCATCCATAATTTGGTTACCTATGTTTGATTAAAATGCATAATTAAGTAATTGAAACATTTTCTGTAACTATATGCCTTACAAAATTTATCTACGTATATTTGGTACATGTGAAATGTCCTCATGATCCCCAAATTATGCCCACTGTGCAACAAGGACAGATTTTGTAACACAATAGCATGAGTTGCTTTTGTTGACACCTTAATTCAAAGCGATTAGCGACAAACAAAACCACAAATGTTCCTCTGAAACCCAGGTAGCTATCGCAATCGTTGTGCATCCCAGAAATTGTTTTTAAGAGCAAACACAAGCTTATGTCGAAAGAAGGAGGATATATCTACACATCTACCACAGGCATGTTATCTCTTTGGTTCAGAAGCTGAACAGTAAGTATTTCAATCACACCCAAAAAAATAAGAGAATTGAGTCGCCTTCCAATCATCTTCTGAACCAAACAAATTAAATGCCAGAGGCAAGTGTGTAGATGTATCCTTCTTCTTTAGATTTATGCTCATGTTTGCTCTTGAAGACAATTTCTGAAATGCACAACGAGCGAACTAGCTACCTGGGTTTCAGGGAAACTTTTGCGGCTTTGCTTGTTTTGAATTACTGGTTGAGAGAATCTCCTTTGTCTGCAGTCACTGATCACTTTGAATTGGGGTGTCAATCAAAAGCTGCTCATGCTATTGTTTTACAAAACCTGTCCTTGTTCCACCACAGTGCACTGTTCTTGTGTTATACCAGTGGCGGACACTTTGCCAAATATTGGGGGGGCGAAGCTATTGTTTCCGTGAAAAAGCATTGTTTGTTTCTATTGTTTTCAAACAAAAGATCTTTGTTCTAGCCAACATTGGGGGGGCGATCGCACCCCCTCGCCCCCCCAGGTGTCCGCCACTGTGTTATACCCACAGTGCACTGTTCTGACCCTATAGAGGTTGATTGTTTTCTGGGCCAATTCCAAATCCTTCTGTTCTGTTCTTATATGGGACCTTGTGTTTGAGGGCATTGTTTCTGTGCTTCTGATAATCAATTTCTGATATATTTTCAATGTCTGACTTGATCACAATGAAATTGATAAAGTAGGCCATTTACCAAAGCATGTTTGGACCACAATTTTGGTGGGGCCATCAAGGGGGATGGGGTGGTGTCTGGATCTTAATAGCCCGATACACTTTAAAAATATGAAATAAAAAAAGATGGCTCCTTAATGTATGCAGAGCATGTATTGTAGGGCTCGTTGGCAAAAAGTGAAAACACAAATGTTACCTGCATTTTCCAATGCCAAGATACCAGGTGCAGTTGATGCTATTTGTGTCATCATCACACCATACCCAAACTTCTCAATTTTGCTAACTTGAAGATTCTGTTGATATCTGCTATTCATATATTGTGCACACTCATCTATCGCACCAGTCTGTTGAACCAATAAAACACCCTTTGGAGTTGATGTATAATTCAAGAGATTGTCAATTAATGACTCACTGTATTTCCAGCCTCCTATCACAACATCATCTTGAATGGTAGTAGAAATAGCAAGACTTTGTGACAGGCTTACAAGATCCTCTTCTGTGACATAATCACTGCTAGCAGATTGCGTCTTTGGTGCAAGATGAAAAGGCTCAAGCAATGATGCTTCAAATTCATTTACTTCAGTATCCCGTCCAGGAATTGACGCAGTGCTTGGAAATGCTCTACTGTTGGGAGATGTGAATGTTCTCTGCTGTGCTGGTGAGCTAGAGGATACTTTCTCAGAAGTTTTGGTTTTCAAATCTAACAAAACTTTACTGATACATTCACTCAAGGAGAAACCACTTAATATAATCAACCCCTCATTTGTATTGTAAAGCTGCCTACAGACAAACAGAAAAGCACTTATTACTCTTGCTGAGGGTTGTGGATCAATTTTACCCTCAAGGGCTTTCTTTGTGAACTGGGCTATGGTGTGCATTGGAGCGAGCCTGGACCTTTGCCACCTATCCTGCTTTTCACCATAAAGTAGTTGACTTCTGCCAAGTTGCGTTGTTGCAATTACAGCTAACACATCAGCTATCAATATCAAGGTGCTGTCAATCTTCTGCTGTGAATCAGACAAATCTAAATATCCATCTAAGTACTTTTGCACTGGCTGCAAAAATGCATTTGTGACAGTGTCCTTGCAAATACAGTCAGTGCAAGTGTCTACTGAGCCACAAGTGATGTTCTTGAGGATGTTTGAAGCCAAATAAGCAGGTTCTAGTAGATTGAATCGAGCAGTGAATTCAGCAGAAGGAGGCACAAAAGATATCACCTCAACAAAGAGAACAACTAAGTCAGGCACTGTCACAGTTTCAAGCCTATCTTCAAGCTCAACTGGAAACAACTCTCTTCCTTCTTTGTAAAGTAAAAGTCTCCCAATAAAACTTAAAGACTGAATGAAATGAGCACAAAGAATTTCTTCTCTGGAGTAAATTAATGGTTCATCTTCACCAGTACATACAATGGTTTCAGCATCATCATCAATATCTGTAGTTGGTTGTGCCTTGCAATGAATTGCGAAATCTAGGCAGCTTTTGCAAGCTTCCTTCAAGATCACTTTTGATTTATTTAACTGCTTTATGAGCTCTGCTCTGCTGTAGTTACCATGCATCCACTTGCAAAACCAAAATGCAGATGGATCAATCAGGCACATGAAATGGTATGGGCTCAGCAAGGCTTGGCTAAAATTAGATGAAACTGGTTGTGGCAAAATAGACATCAGGTTAACTGTTGATTGTAAAATCTCTTCCACCAATTTCTCTGGATATCTCACCCAGAAAAGAGGCAGTTCATGTTGAAACTGATTTAATAACCTAAATTCTTTCAGCAGTTTTATGTTTCGTCTGTCCCCAAGATCTAAGCCTGATTCAACTGGCACCATATGGCTTGTAGCTTCTTTGAAATAGTCTATCATATGATTTGTTAAGCTTGTGTATATTTCTTTAGAAACATGGCCAGAAGCTGTTGCAAACATTTTTGCATGAAATTTCAGACTCTTCTCTGCAAGAGCATGGTTGTCATCCTTTAATGCATGAGACAACCCTTTCTTGATGGTGCTCCAAAACTCACTGTTTATCAGATCAGTTTGTGGAATCTGAGATAGTGTGTTTAGGGCTTCGAGCCTTTTTGGCAATGAGGATTCTGGTAAAAGTTGCTTTGCAAGCACACTATACTTTTGAGGTGACATGAACATAAAGTCATCCCCATCAAATGATGAAGCCAGGATTGACTCATCTCCGCATGAGTTTGGTCCATGATTTGGGAACCTTTGATATTTATCTGATGATGAAGAAAAATTGAACGGTGAGTGTCCAACATTATCTGCCATGGATCTCACAATCTCATTGGCTGCTGTTTTGATGGAGGTTATGACAGATTGTGAAACTCTTTTAAATGCATCTGAGGCAAGAATCTCCTCCCCAATTGCATCAGCAAACTCGATTCCTTCTTCGTCTGATGCTCTCTCTCCAACCAGAGTTTCTACCAGTGGGCCTAACTCATCTTCAATTTGCTGCCGCAAAACTTTGACAAGTTCATATTTGTGGAAGTTCTCATCAGTAGTTTCCAAGTTCAAGAGAATTTCTTCAACAGTGGCCAAGGAGTTTGCCTGTCTTATTATTGGCTCGACTTAAAGGGGCCTGTGCAAGATAGAGCCTTTGCGCGCCGACTTCGACTTTCTGATTATCAGAAAGTAAGATGGCTACCGCACAGCAGCAAGTTTCTTGTTTTCAGCGTTTTCCGTTTTGTGTATTAGAAATAGGTGTCTGGCACTGGCAGTAAGCTTGAAAGACCAAAAAGGGGAGCAAATGGACCTGTTGTGTATTTTTCCGAGTTGATATAAGTTCTGGATGAGAGGAAAACAGTAAGTTCAAATTCAAACCTCTGTGCTTATAAATATAAAGGTGCTTTTTCTACGAACCCCAAATTTTGGTGGTCTAAAAAGGCACAATCTATAGATTTGCGGGCATGTTGGCCATATCATGACGATCGAATTTCAAGCTTTATTTACGACAGAGAAGATCAGGCCATGTTTGTCTTCAAAAGGACTGTATTTCGATGTAATGTGAACACAACAGAACGCTTTTTGTGAATAAAGGGTTTAAACAATGTTGGGTAATCTGTGTTGAAATATTCAGCAATATTTCCATCAGTTATTGTGTAACTTACTCGGCTCAAATCAATAAAGACAATAAGCATAACAATCATGCAAATTAGCTTAATTTTGCTCAGTTGAACGGAACGAAATTGATTCCTGTTCACTGTACCGAAAGGCCAAGTATTTGTTTTGATTGCATGCACGCCCGCAAAGGCTCTATCTTGCACAGGCCCCTTTAAGCCGATGATACCGTAAGGGTACTTTTTCATTAGCTATTAAAAGGGGCACTCCATGAAAATGAAAAGGGCACTTCTTTGTTTACTGCAAAATCTTTGGGGCACGTACTCCCGTGCCTCCATTTCCTACTTCTTTGCAACAGCTGCGAGGAAAAGGACAGCATAAGCAATTGAGCAAATTTGAAGCCTAAAATGCGGTCAAAACCATTTGCAAAAGCATCTCTTGTTGAAATGTGCCTGCGGCGGTATCCTGGCCCGCCATCATGTTTGTTCGAGTTTCGAGAATTGTTCTGCTAAAATCATAATATGAATGCACTTTGTGAAAAATAAACAGAAGTGGTTTGGTGGCGCATGATTGCTTCTTTAAAATCATAGGGACCGGGCGTAAAGAGCTTGAAAAAGTGGCAACCAGAGATGAATCATTCTTGTTCTTTCCCTCAGATATAGATAGCTTTTTGCCGACCACTCATATGATATTGAAGACAAACTATCTTTACCGCACAATATGTAGGCTAATTGCTGTCAATATTTTAAATATTTCTGCCATTCTCACTTTTTCTTGCCACGCTGGGCTTGGGTAGCAAAACAATATTTTGTGCATATTTTCAAGTGTTTGGGCGTAGGGCAGATAACATTTGCGGGGGGCTGCGCGATAGAAAATCCATTGTTTAAGAAAATTTTGCCCGCCTTAAGGCGGATTTCTGCCCGATTATGGCTGAATTTTGCAAAATTTTCCGACGTTGGGAGGCGGGCTGCAGACCACCAGCCCTCTGTCTCCTACACCTATGGGTGGGGGGAGGGGTGCAGATCCCCAATTTGCCGACAAAAAATGAAAATACCATTATATATCATCGAAGTTTGAAACAATATGAGCAATAGACAATTAAACCGAAAATCTAGACACATTGTATAAATGTATTTCAGGGGCCAGTGGCGTGCTTGGGATGAGATCGCAGGGAGGGCACTAGGTCAAAATGGCGCCCCTTTCTAGACTTATGACTTATCGTCCCTTGTTTTCCTGTGTTCTTTGATTTGCTGATATCAGGTGCTCAATAGGGACTCAAACCATTACTCTTATAAAGTGGGTCCCCTGTTTCAAATCGGCTTAAACAAGCGGGAGTTCTCGTGCAAACAAAAAAATCGCTTGGAGCTTAAACATTACAAAGTAAACTTTTAGTACAAAAAATAATGTTTTCCTGACCTACCCATCACAGACAATATACTTTTCAAGCAGTAATCTTCCTCTGTAGAAACAAAATAGATCCATCGCAGCTACGAGAACTCTAGGCCGTATCAACCGTTTTTTGGATGCAACAACAACAGCTGTCTAAATAGCAATTACAAAAGTTGCCCTTATTGGTTGAAAACTAAAATCTAGCAATTTGTTGGGTAAATACGGAACCACTCTATGTGGGCCTAAACGGGGCCCACTTTGTAAGAGTAATGGTATGAGTCCCTTTGACCAAGTGATAGCAGTGTTAGCTGAATTCGTCTATTCCAGTTCATTTGTTCATACCAATACAGATTTTCTTTGCAAAGGAGGCAAGTCAATGCCAGTTTTTCATGATAAAATGCTATTGAAAGTTCTCGAAAACTTCTTTCTAATTCTAAACTGTCAATGAGCTCGTCTTTGTCGAGGGAGAGAAAATCTTTTTTCCAAACGCCATTTTCAGAAGGCCCTCAAGGAGCTCTTGAACCATCGTTGAGCGTATCCGCGACGTGGAAAACGGATGCTCAGCGGTTGATGAGCTCACAGGAATGGCAATTGCAATTGCATAAACGTGCCCTAAGATGGGATATGCATCCATTAGATGGTACATGGGATGACATAGCAGCTGCAAGGCATCAGAAAAGGATGGCAGCTTGCTCTTTTCGTCAATTTTCTTTCTGTGCATCGCACCTGGCCAATCAAAATTTTCATCATAATCATCATAGTCATCATGTATTCGTTGGTTCGTTTTCTGTTTGGCTGGTATACACGTCAAAATCAAATTCGACGTTTGACTGCAAATTGTGTCATTAATATTAAGCTTATTTGATTGGAATCATACTTGAATAGATACGCAATGATTTATGAAATAAAAGATAATGACGTGAGAAGTACCGGGTGTCCCAAAAAAATGTATACAGATTTGGTTGACTCTAGCGCTGCGAATTTAGCTTTAATCAAAGGCTAATCACTCTCAAAATGTTCCTCGATAGTTAACTTGAACATAGATATCTCGTTTGTTGGTATTAGTGCTTTGAGAGCAGAAATGTCAATCTTGAAAGCTCAAATTTGCCTTTTCCTGCAAACCAGAGCTTCAGCCTTTTGGCCTAAGCAATTTCTTAAGGCACAGTGTATAAATCAACGAGAGCCTTGATAAAATTTGAACAATATTAGATTTTGTATTATTACGTTTTCCAGAAGTCACACCCCACCAATTCACCCATTAGGATGTTTCTTAATTTTTTCACTAATTTCAGTTCTTAATTTGATGTGGTTCAGGAATTTGCTTAGGCCAAAAGGCCAAAGCTCCTGGTTTGCAAGTGGACGTAAATTTGAGCTTTCAAGATTGATATTTCTGCTCTTAAAGCACCAATACCATCAAACGAGGTATCTATGTTCAAGTTAACTATTGAGAAACATTTTGAGAGTAATTAGCCATTGATTAAAGCTAAATTCACATCGCTAGAGTCAACCAAATCTGTATACATTTTTTTGGGACACCCGGTATTAAACAGCGCCTTCTTTGAGTTTCCATTTGATATCCTAGTATCATTGCGATGTTTCAAGAAGTTCTCTTCGTTCACTAACTAATTGATCAGGGCGCCTTCGGCGCCCCCTAAGATAGACGTTCTCTTTGGCGCCCCTCAAACTCGACCAGCAGGGGGGCAGTTGCCCCCCTGCCCCCTTGCCAGCACGCCACTGTCAGGGGCGTACGCAGCATTTGTGGAGTGGCATGCCCAGCAATTTTTTTGTGACTACGCCCTTTATACGCTCGAAAAGTGAGGGAAACGCCCTCCTTAGTTATATTTTGCATCGTACACATGGCTGCAATGAACACAAAATAGGCAGGACGTTTTGTTCAATTTACATTGATAATTTATTTATTCTATATTTATAGCAAGTTAATCTAGCAAAGTAAACGAAGAATTACTATTCGGAACAAATAGTCCAGTCAAGTACGAATTACAAAATTGCTTTTCTTAACTTTACTGCAAAATGATTTGGCGCTGGTTGTTCGATCTTGATATGCCTCTTTTTGCCACTTCATCATTGTCCAGTCAGTCTATGGCATCTTTTGAAAGAAGCTTTCGCAAAAGAAATTGTTGTAGCAATTTTAATTATTTTAAGTAGGTCAGAGTACAGCTCTTCAAATCATTTTGATGAAATTGTTTCAAGGTGCACTAGCAAATAGGGATCCATATAGCCAATGGCACGTACGGGCTAAGATAAATGTGATCTTGAAATAAGTGCGTCTGGGGGCAAAGCCACCAAGAATATTTTGAGAATATGAATTTTACTTTAGCTTAGTATGCCTCTCCCAACATCGTTGAAGCATTTCTTAGAAACCCTGAGCATTGCTCTACCAAACCATGACAAAGTACACTGACATGTCTATTGAATGTTATAGACCCATGGTTCAAGAACTCTGATGAGGGTAAAATAAACTTGAGTATATTTCTTGATCTTAAAAAAGCATTCGATACCGTTGACCATAAAATCTTATTGTCAAAGCTACGAGAGTATGGTGCCGACGGTATTTCCCACGACTGGTTCACTTCTTATCTGACCAATAGGGAGCAGTTCTGTTATTTTGATGGAGCTAGCTCCAGCACAAGCAGCATAAAGTGTGGTATTCCGCAGGGCTCGTGTTTGGGACCCTTGCTTTTCATACTATACATTAATGATTTTGAGAACTGTCTGGAAAGCATGAACCCAAATATGTATGCCGATGATACATGTGTGAATATCGCGTCGGAAAACCAGAATGAACTTTTAACAGATTTGAAAAACGAGCTAGAAAATATATCGAACTGGATGAGGATCAATAAACTTAGTTTGAATGCCAGCAAAAGTGAATATATGGTTATAAGCCATAGGCGACAATTGAATAGGGTAGGTGATGATTTGCCAGATCTTGTCCTCAATAATGAAGTTATCAAAAGGGTTGACAAGACAAAATATTTAGGAATCAACATTGATGAGAGCCTTACTTGGAAAGAGCAGTACAAAACTATCAAAAACAAGCTGAAAGGGGGCTTGAGCTCCCTGAGAAAGCTGAAAGACATCCTTCCGCAAAGGAAACTTGACCAGGTCTACAAAGCTCTCTTTGAAAGCCACCTTCGCTATGGCGACATTGTTTGGTGTACTCTTTCCAACACCAAACTATCCCAACTGCAACGATTACAGACAAGGGCAAAGAAGCTAATACTGAACGCCAAGTATAAGGACGGTTGGAACTGTAAATGGCTCAATGTAAAGTCTTTGCTCTCATTTGACAAAGGAGTCATGACATATAAAATTCTGCATGGCCTTTGTCCCGAAAATCTTCGCCATAAGTTCACTGAAAGATCCATGATTTCAGAGCATAGAACCAGAAATCATGGAGATCTGCAAATTCCCAAAGTTAGGTTAGAATATGCAAAGCGAAGTTTCTACTTCTCTGGTGTCAAAAATTGGAATGATATCCCGTACAACATTCGAGAACAAGAATCAATCGCTCGTTTTAAAACAGGTTTTAGAAGGTATCTTTTGAACCTACAAAACCCAAACACGACCCCTTGGTAGAGCAGCATATTTAAATTATTTACAATTTTTTCTTTAAATTTTTTCTTTGAGATAATTTGTAAATACGCTGAAAGGTTTTTTCGTGTATAAATATTGATAAAATGAAAAAAAAAAAAAAATGAAAAAAGCCATACTCTCCTTGTCGTTCAAATATCTCAAAGACCACCGCTTGACAAATCTGGCTGAGCCCCCCCCCCCCCTCCCCTGATGGACGAATTTTATAGCTAAAGTCTATTTGAAGTCATTCAGTTCAAAGAAATCGGTCAGTGAATTCTACGCCAACCTTTTTAAAGATTTGGAAACTATATTCGCGCACAGATACTCAGTAGTACCAATACCAAGGACATTTTTGATTTGCCGACAGATATTATCAATCTGCCGACAAACTGAATGTCGGGGGGGGGGTGCGGCACCCCCTGAGGCTATGCCCCTGTTCATAAGACGTGAAACTCGTGAGAGTTTACTGTATTCTCGTGAAATTTCCAATTGATATAAGTATCCATCGTATTATTCTTCCATAGAAAAGGTACCTGGGGATGTGCTGCGAGCAAGGGTATGCTTTATCGGACTATTCTAGTCTAGCCAAGGGTATAGTTTTTTTGTAATTTTGGTTATTATTTGTTATCAAATATCTGTTTAAAGTAGGCTAAAAAAATGAATAGCTAAATTACAGCTAATTAAGGCATACAACCAAGGTTTAGCCAAGGGTATCATATTTGGCGATACTGGTCTGGGGAACGGTCATGTTTTCAGCTATCTTGTGCTTGGATTTTTAACAAAGCCTTTGGAAGTTCATCCTGCCAACCCATTTTTGCCGATAATAAACTAGACTAGTAAGTGAAACAACTCGACCTTTTGTAAAAGAAAAATCGATTTCTGACTTCAAACAAAAAATGTTGAGATATATGCTCACTCGAAAGGCTTGGAAATGAATCTAGCCAAGGGTATCATTTTTTCAAGATTGATCCAGCCAAAGTTATCATTCTTGTAGAAATTGGTCCAGGCAAGGGTACAATTTTCCTAAAAATTAGAGTCTAACCAACGGTACCGCTTTGAACATACTCGCGGCAGATCCCTACCAAAATTTAGCCAGGAACCAAAGTTTCCCATTTCGGCCGATTCAAAATAATCAATTAATATAATCATGATAATTAGTTAATTCCAAAAACTTCGCATTTTCTCCAACTTGCGAAAGTTTCTTCCTGCCAAGGTTTCTTCCCTTTAAAGTATTGGCTTTACTGCTGCAACCGTAGGCGACATGCCAAGAATATACGTTGCATATTTTGCATCTACCGGGTGTCCCAAAAAATATATCCGGATTGGGTTGACTCCGGCGATGTGAATTTAGCTTCAATCAATGCCTTATCAATCTAAGATGTTCCTCGATAGTTAACTTGGACATAGGTACCTCATTTGTTGGTATTAGTGCTTTAACTCTATCAAGCCTAGGGGGGGGGCTGAATCAGCCCCCCTAGTGGCTTTTCTTCTGTGGATTTTGCGTAGTGCATTTACAACGCTGAAACTTTCTGACTTTGGCTTTTATCCTTCTTATAGTCAAAAATGAACTTTTTAGAAAAATTAAATTCATTCCAGGGGGTAAACGCGATCAATTTTTGAGAGATGTCTGTGCAAAATTTCAATAAATGCTAATAAAATCTACAACAAATGCAGGAAAACAATGAAATTGGAGGAATATATGCTACTTTTGATCCTCTATCCAACTGCATAATTTGTTTTTAATTTAAACGCATAATTATGCGTATTTTGGCTGTACGCTTGCGCACATTGTTCGAATTCCTGTGTGCTGACGTCATCACTCTTTACAAATTTTTCTTTGCAAAGCAAGAGATATTCGACCATAGAATACACTAAAATTAGACCCATGTCCTTATTGGCTTTTGTTTTCTCACAATCAACGATTTAAAGTTTTTAGTACTGAACCCTATTCACTTTGAAAATTCTTTATTGTGACGTCATCAGCACGTCACGTGACATAACTAAAAATAGATTTCATTTTTGGGTTCAGCTCATGATGTACTATGTACATGCCAAGTTTCAAGGCTCTACATCGTTCAGAACGGAAATAAAACAGGGGGGCTGAATCAGCCCCCCTCAAGTTTTCATAGAGCATCAAGTACCCTAGGCCTGATAGTGTTAAGAGGAGACATTTTAATCTTGAAATCTCAAATTTGCCTCTTCCTCCGAACAAGAGCCATAGCCTTTTGGCCCAAGCAAATTCTTAAGGCACAACAAATACATCAATAATAGCCTTGATAAAACTCATATTCAATTCATAAGGTACAGCGTAGAAATCGACGATAGCTTTGATAAAATTTAAACAATATTAGATCTTGTGTTATTCTGTTTTCCAGAAGTCACCCCTCAGTCACCCACTGGGCAGTTTCTTAATTTTTCATTTTTGTCAGCTTTTCATTTTGATGTGCTTCAGGAACTTGCTTAGGCCAAAAGGTCAAAGCTCTGGTTTAAAGGTGAACGCAAAAAGTTGAGCTTTCAAAATTGATATTTCTGCTTTCAAAGCACGAGGTATCTATGAGTCATCTGAGATAAAGTGATGAACTTTGGGGCAGTTTGTCAAACACAAAGCTTGATCATCTTCAGCGTCTACAAACTATAGCACGATCGCTAATAGAAGGCTCTAGATTATAAAGGATGGGTGGAACTGCAGCTCGCTTTCAGTCTCAAACTTAATAAAATTTGACAGGGCCGTGATGATCTACAAAATAATGAATGGTCTCTGCCCGGACAATTTAAGAGGGAGGCTTGTTACCAGATACCCTGGGTACCAGACTCTCTAACATAGAGAGGCTGGTACCCAGGGTAGTTACCAGATCTCAATTATCTAACTATCGAACAAGAAATCAGTTAGATCTGGACACCCCAAGACAGAACCTAGAATTCTCCAAGAGCAGTTTTTTCTACTCTGGTGCTAAGACGTGGAATGAAATCCCATTAGAAATCAGAATGAGTTCCACAATTAATGAGTTCCACAATTAGCATATTCAAAAGGAAACTGAAGGAATTCCTAAACAATTAGCATCCTTCCCGAAGCACGATCCCTAGGAAGATCAGCAAATTTGTAATATTTTATTTGTAAATAGATGTTTATTTTGTATAGGGATAGTTCTTTTTTAGCTGATAGGGTTTTTGTTTTTAAATATGATAAAATCAAATGAAAATGAATGTTCAAGTTAACTATAAAGGAATATTTGATGAGTGGTTAGCCATTGATTACAGCTAAATTCACATCTCCGGAGTCAACCAAATCTGTATACTTTTTTTTGAGACACCCGGTATATATACTACCCACAAAATTGGTACTGTAGTATCTACTAAATAATAGGTACTAGAAGAAAAACGGATGCAAAAAACAGACAGATTTTTCAGCACACAGTGTTTTTTGCGTCCGTTTTTCTTCTAGTACCTATTACTACCCACATAGGTCCTAAAGGAAGTGAACCTGGTCCAACCCGACACTCTTATGTTAGTAGGCCTAAATCAGTAATAATTTTTCTATATTATTTATTTGTATTTAATTAGTTCTTTACTTATTACGTTTTATCACTTGCCTTGAATAAACGAATGATAGTGATGATCATTGTGATAGTGATGATGATGATGATATTTTTCATCAATCATATACCTAATGATTGGAGGAACACCGTCAGGTGACCTTTTATAAAGATCGAAAGAAGTTACATAAACGAAAGGATTGCTGACAAAAGGACGGAGACTTCAAAAGCAAGTGCGTTAAAACGACAGTTATCCACGTCTACGCCTGTCTTTCAGGGTTGGTGCGAAACCAATGGTACTTATATACTGAATGTCCCAAAAATCTTAAAACATACCCTTTGCTCTAAGTGTGTCTAAAGTATGGCTCATCAGAAAAACTGAAAGCTAAACATTGTGCACTGCACCCTATGGTAACACAGGTACATTGCCTGCAAAAAATACTTGGGGCACAAAGATATTGTCTTTAGATAGACCCATTTTTGCCTTCATCAATTAGGCTGGTTGAAGCATCTCCTCCTACCAAACAATATCGAATATTCTTTTAAGATATTCATATCATTGATCGAGAGTTAAGGCTTGCCATATCTTAATTTACCTTCATTGATCAAAATTGTTCTTAGGAAAATTACAAGGGAGGACATTTCAAACCAAGGCAAAATTAGTTTTTTTTCCAATAATTTTAGGATGCAATGTAGTCAGCTGGTTAGAATTTGAACCAGTCAGAACATCTACCAACACGACTTGGTATTTACTGTTTCCTTCATCGTAAGTCCATCGAAAATCTATTTTGGTATAGTCCTTGGTCGATTTGCTCCTCCTATAGATTGGCAATGTTATCTGACCTAGACCCAAAACGATCACAAATAGCAACAGTGTTGATCTAAATTCAACAAACCGACTATTTTTCATCCAAGAACTAATTCCATGGCTGTCATTTTACTTTCTGTTGTGATTAACACGGATTACGATCAGCCAAACCTTAATCAAAATGAGAGGTTCTCAAGCTGTAAAAGGCACACCACAGAACGAGCTTAAGTTATCATATGGCTAACTTATCTGTCAAACCATATGCTCGAACTATCCGTAACTCTGAAGCTAGTACTAAATGAGAGATCCTATTTACTTATCAACTAAGATCTGAAAATTTGGAATGGTTTTTAAATTTTTGGAAACATTTCAATGCGGCTGTCACAGCTTTGAAAAGGCTAATCGAAAAGTCAATGTTTGCGTGTGAAGACAGGACAGAAACTGCACGACGCCACGAGGACAGTCAGAAAGGGATTAAGCGGGTTTTAGTTAGTCATATACAAATCCATACAGAGACTATTCTTACGCATAGCAGCCACAGGTGGCAAAGCAATGATCTAATGTATATGAAATTCTAGAATATTGACTTGTATTATTGTGCGCTTTCGTATTTAGGGCTGTCCTTTTTTCATACCTTGACAAGATTATTCCCTTGAAATAATGATAAAACACAATACTGTTTAAAATATTGATAAGGATTAGGTATAAGCCTCGGCCACAAGATCGCATGTAATATAGCAACAAATGAATACAAGCAAAGACAAAATCTCCACCGGCAACTGAGTTTTCAACACGGGTTGTAGGATACATTTAAGCTATCTATAATGAATGAACTAAAGTGGTATAACATAAAAAAGATACATCACCTGGTCTCTTCTTTGTGTGTGTCTTTCTCTTTACCATATGGGGGAGCAAATAAGCTTATTTCATGTTTCACCTGGGAGTTTTGAAGCGGTCAATACCTGGGGGGGGGGGGGGGGGTGTTTAGTAGCTATGATCGTTAAGCTTGATAAATAGATGTACTTTGATGCCAACAATCAAAATGACGTGTGATTAAATCAAATTAAATCTATTGCTCTCGTTGCTATGACAATAAGAACATATTAACTTATGATTTCATGATTATTGGCATCATGATTATAACAATAATACGAGGCACTAAATTTAAATGTGTTGTTTCAAATTGAGTTGGATATCATTAAATACATGTGTATGCATAATTTGGAAGATATTTGAGATTAATATCTCTGCAACAATTTAAAAAAAGTATACACATTTTGGTGGCTACACCGTAAAAAAATTGGTTGCCATGGTTACGGTGACATAGTTAGAATCTTGACATATTCAGCATTCGATACAATATAAAGATCAAAGCAGTGGAGTGGAATACTGGGATCCTGCTTTGCATATTGTAACATTGGCAAATACAAGTTTTGTTGGGGCAGGTGAGGTAGGGTTAAAACACTGCGAGTGTTCACTTAGGCCCTCGTAGTTCAATTCAACTGCTAACGCAAGTCTCAAATTACAAAATTAGCTACAAAGGAGCAAACAAGAACGATGTACTTCACTGTTACTTGTGACCATGATTAGACCTGCATCTGAAATTTCTCAAAAGGACTCTTTTGTATGACAGGATTATCAACCCATTTGCATTAATGTCACAAAATTTTTAACCCGTCTGTATGAAGTTGATCAGTTTTTAAGACCCAACGTCTATTCAAATTTCTTCTTTGATTGCCCCACTCACACCATGCAAGGGCGGGCATGTCACACTAGGAAGGATGGTCCTACCTTTGTCCGAAAACCGGTAGTTCATGAAAATGTTTTGCACCACCTTTGTCCCAAAAACTGGTCGTTTTGATGGCAAATTTCCGTTGCTATTTTTCTTCAATTTGAAGGAAAATTTTTAACATTATGTATAACTGACGATGTTTGTCCCCAAAACCGGTAGTTTCAACCTATTACTGTTACTGTTTTCCAAAGTAAGTAGTAATTATAGATATGAAAGTACAAGTGTCCCAAAACCGGTTGCCGGACAATGGTAGGACCGCTTCGGTGACAAATTTGAAATTCTGGCCTTTTTTCGGACATTTGCCGGACAAAGGTAGAACCGCTTTGGTGAAAAATTGTGATTTCTGGTCTTTTTTCTGTAAATTTGGCGGACAAAAGTAGAACCGCTGATGTGAAAAATTTGAAATACTAGTCTTTTCTGCCCAAATTTGGCGGTCAAAGGGAGAACCAGCTTGTAGGTAAACTTCACAATTTTGATTAGATAGGAGGTTGGGAAACTTGATTTTTGTGACAAAGTGGTGGAATAGGAAGAATGATATTCAAATTTCACCTTTGTCCCAAAAACTGGTTGTTTTGGGCACGAAAGTCGTACTATTTGATAAAAGCACCTGTTCTTTTTTCTAATTCCCCTGGACAAACATGGGGTCAAATATTTTACAGTACTTGCCCGCCCCTGCACCATGTAAGGGCTCCGAGTATCTCTGTTACATCACTGGTTCTAGGTTCTCAAAAATGTTTTGCTGCAGGCAGTACACGCATTTTTTTATAAGAAATTAAGGTCTGGGGCTGGTAAGCAGTTTCTGATATCTTTAGGCCACTTTGCTACCAAAAGTTTCTTACGTGTTTCTTGTATTTTTAATGCCGGAAGTGTAGAGTTAATTTAGCTTTGTTAAGAGGGCTCCTAAATTACTTAATAAGATCTCAAACAACTAAATAACATAATTCGCACTCAAAGTAACGTCCAAACAGTTGCTCTAACTGTACATGGTGTCAAAACATTTTGAATGCGCTGGGAAAATTGAAACTGCAAATTACAAAAATTTCTTAGCTTTTTAATTCATGTAAGGTTGTTTCTTTACTTTCGAAAAATGGAACCATTTAAAATACATTTTTTTTATCATCGCAGAAGTTGGAGAAGGACCAGAAAAATAAGCCAGGATCGCAACGTTATCGCGGTTTCTTCTAAAAAAATACGTGTATTCATCTTGCTTAAACATAAAGGAAGCTTTCTTATGATTTTTTCAAACAACCCCGCATTTGTCTTTAAAATATATTTTTGGATCATCGCAGAAGTTGGAGAAGGACCAGAAAAATAAGCCAGGATCGCAACGTCATATCAACACATCAGTACGAGGCAATATCCAACGAAACATGAAACAATAGCCTTTTAAAAAGACATATAGTTACCATAATAACATTATTATTTGTTCTATTTACAGTATTATAATTTACAGTTAAACATGTACATGTTGTACAATCGTGAGCTAACAATATATTTAAATGCCTTAAAGTCAATAGCTACACTTGAGGACTAACTGTAATTAACTACTAAAACTTTATCTAGATTGCCTAAAAATTCATTCGCTTGAGATATGAACAAAAGGTCCATTCCCCTTTCTCTCCAAAGATTCCTTTCCTGCAAAACGCTGTTATATACTTTTGAAAAATCTTCAAGGATAGGGAATATTTAAATATATTCTTGATCTTTCGATACCTTGACATTTCCCTAGATGGTCGTGTGATATTTAGAAAATATGTTTGGCTTTCAGATATATGTGAGTGCAATTTATGTCAACAAAAGGATAACTTTGCGAGACCCCGCCAAAAGAGGACATTTGGTCCATCAGGTACCAATCTGTTTGAGAATCTATGTTTCTTGAGAGAGGTGAAACGCCTGTGCGTATTGTTCTGTGCGAGGAGAGTCGTAACGATTTGACCAAGTGTTATAGGCCATTTTAGTCGTTTTGCAACCATGACATTTTTGTAAAGTGGAATTTACCTAAATTTGCAGTGCTCATAAGAAGATGAGAAAAATGATAAAAATACTTCAATATTTGGCTTTTACTAGAATTTGAATCATTCAAATCCATGAAATACTTGTGGTGCTACGAATTTTCGAAAGTGGGAACTTTTTTCTGGCTCACCCGGTAGATAGTTTCCTAGCAACGAAGTTTTAAGCATATGAGCTTTTTGTGTCATGTTTGCCTTGTATGCGAAAGAGGTGAAACAATCATGCCAAGAAAACCCTGTCTGCATGATATCTGAAATAAACCTCAATGTTTGGTTGCTTTCAAAACATCTGCCATCATCCAAGAAAACTACACCAACACAGCTAACATTCCGTTGGTCATAATGGTTAATTTTCATAGCTATACTAAAATGGTGTCAGATACGTTACATCGCAAATTGATGTATAAATAAGAGACCATGTGTAGGCTTTGCTTGGTCTCCTTCTGCAAACTTTACATTAGTATTTCAAAATTCCTTTCAATTTTATGTAATCTCCTATTTAAAAGGCTCATGCTTCAGTTAATCTTATATAATGTTATTGCAAATAAGGAGGATCATAAGAATCTAGTTTCAATAATGAAAGACTCGCCTTTCTTTACACATTTAACACTTGTTAAATGTTTCACCCACAGCAAACGTTGTTGGCTGAATTTTACGTTCCTAAAGGCTATCATAATACTATATCTTGGAAATGGGAGAGGATGAAAGAATCCCAGTGTTCGATTAAAATGTTACAAAAACATTCTCCTCCAACAATAGTTTGGTAAATTGTCAACTGCTCGATTTACGATTTAAAATCTGATAATATATGGTAACAAATTAAAAGAATTGGAATTTTATTGACATTATTTTGAGGACAATCATGTCTCATAGGGAGGAAAAGTGGGATGCATGGGTATGAAAGAGAATTTTTAGCGAATTTTGTCTGAGCCATCATATGACCAATGCAAAACTCAGTATGTCAGTAACCTGAATAGTTTCCTTTCATGCTGCTATATCAAGGAACGATACGATTTAGTTGCAAAGGTTTTGGCTAACGTTGTTTTTACTTCCCAAAATTAGAACAGTCTATTTCTCAACATATTTTGAAGGATTCATGACAGCGCAAAGAAATATTACCAAGGCCACTGATTTCCATTCAAGCTTATAGAATAACGAACGACATATTATGTCTTATCTTCGTGAGGTGATGGATCGTGAACCTTCGCTTGTTAAAGAATATGCTTTTAACATTGCTGGTACTTCTGACAATGTGAAGCTTAGACATGATTCACTACCTCTTTAGACAGGAAAATATGTGTTCATGTAGGAACAATTCCTCCCTCCAATACAAAATTTTACGACCTTTTAATTCACCCTTTACCTAACTAAGCTGACCCTGGCTCCTTCATAGATCTTCCCCGAGTCTCGTTATGAAAATGAAACCAATGTTTATAAATCCCCATGCGCAAAACATAGCTAATAAAGAAATGGGAATTTCGTGTTCATGGTAGCCAAAAGATCAATCGTGCATTTCAAAGAAATCAAGACAGGGGTAAAGATGTTATCCTTGGTGTCATTAAAGTGAAATCGAGACTCGGAAAAGATCCATTCCACTTCAATGTCGTATTCTTAATTTGAAATTTTTGCGTGAATTCAAATTTATCCCAATGTCTTGAAGAAATCAAACCTGCATTTTAATTTTGTTTTGCTTCTGTTTGTCATTTTTCAATTGTTCACAGGAAGATTCCTTGCCATTTTGTTTCTCTTTCTTCAAATTAGCTGGGGCTTGGCCACCTCGTCCTCGCCCACCTTTGACTCGTTTCCATTTCATCCTTCTATTTTGAAACCATACCTGAAAAAAGAAGAGATTTGAGCTCAAGAGGAAAGCGAGAACAAATCCTGTGTGGTCGAAAACTTTCCACCAGTTTAAAAACCACCAAAGATTAATTCTGAAAGTACTTGCTCACAGAAAATTAAAGCTGCTACGAATTTATGCATGGAAAATGTGAGGATGACATTTCCAAGCCTAACAAGGGGCTAAGACCTCTAAAATAAAGCAAAAACATTGACAAGAAAAGGAAAAGAAAACGTTCCATTAAGGAAAAATGAGAAGACCATTAACACTTTTTCATTTTATGCAAAAACATTTTCATTCAAACTTTTAGAAGCATAAAAAAGAAAATTTCAACTATTTCAATAAACTGAATTTGAAGACTGTCAATGTCTCGAACTTTCTTGGAGCAATCAATATACTACTGACAGTGAAATTTAGATGTTATATGGCATTTTATAAAAAATGAACGCGTTATTTAACAAAGACACATAAAATCAATGCTGAATAAAGTATTCTCGAATTTAGTAACTCAAATATGCAAGCATATCGACTATTGAGATTAGTTTTCCAACCCAACATTACATGTTTTGAACCATTACTTTCTGGCGTTAGTTAAGTCCTCTAAATTGACAGTAAATTAATCTACCGGGTGTCCGAAAACTGCAGAAACACTTAAAAACTCAGCAAAATTCATTGAAATATCAATCTTGAATCTATTTTTTAGCCTTTGGGATGGAAATCTAAACTCTTGTCTTTGAATTGCATATGCTCTTGATAGGTTAAAATTTGCCACTATGGCTCTCTGAATTGAGAGCTGAAAATCGGTTTGATACACCCTGTGGGCATCCAAAAAGAAACAAATTTGTGTAACTTCCTCTCTCAAAACAAGGCAAAATACTATGGTAAGAACTAGGAATGTCAACCACGAGCAAAGCGAGCGCTTTTACTTTCTGGTTCTGAATATGGAATCACTGCAAAGCTCAAATCAAGGAAAGTAATGTTTGGCAACCAAATAAGCCAAATAATGGAAGCAAGTGATTGGCATTGGCAGAACATAACCAGATTCAAACGTATTTTGAAGATTGTTCAATTTTTTGAAGTGGTTTAATTTTTGAAGTGGTTAAATTTTTCAGAATCTATCGTCAATTCAGCAAATACCTAGCCTTGCTACTACAGTTCCAGGATTCTAGAACTTAATTTATGCAGCCTTTGTTTAGATGGGTTTCACACATTATTTGAATAGAGGATTAACATAATTAATTGAACAGACGTAGCAAGCTTTATCTCAATATTTCGTAGACCCTCTATTCTGTAGGATAATGGGTCTACTCGTAGGCTAGCAAATACCACAATATCTTATGCGGAGTAACGAAAAGGTGATTCAAATAAATGCATCCATTGTTCTTAAAGTAATACCTGACACCCTTGCAGACAATCTGCCAAAATGACGATCGTTTGCATTGCTGAATTTTGAAATCACTTTTGATATGATTGAAATGCATTTTTGAGAGCATAAAATCTGATATAAGATTTTTGAGACCAGCAGAACAAAATAATGTATTTCTGCCATTGACCTCGAAATGTCGTTTTTGAACAATTTTTGACATAATTTAATTCCACCTGGTGCGTCAAAAAAGATTTGGTATATCAAAATCCATGTATCTAGGGTACCCGGACGGACTGGAATGAACCGAATCAAAGTGTTTTTGCAATTTCTCTCTTAAATTTTTCAGCATTGAAAAAGTGTGTTCCTTTTTACAAAACCGAATTTTAACGTAAGTGAAATGTTGACAAACGATTGCAAGAAAGCTCTGAGTGTGGACCCCGTTTACACTATGCCGGTACGAAATAAATACGGAATGAAACTGTGGCGTATTGGCCTCCCGTTTACACAATGCCGGCATAGTTGTTACTTGAATCGACACGAAATGAATACGACATGCTAACTGGCTTCGTCGCTCAACTGGCATAGTGTAAAGACGGCGAATACTGCATCATTTCATGTCGGATTCACATCGAGGCGATAATCTGGCAACTGAGAGCATGCGCCTTGACTATTCCTCGCTATGCGCATGGTAAAAACCTATTGTATTCATTTTGTGCTGGTACAGTATAAACGGTGATTCCGTTTCAACAGAAAACCAATAAGGCACAGTGTTATGCTGTATTCAGTTTGTACCAGCATAGTGTAAACGGGGTCTAAATGTATGGGGTATGTTCTGAAAAAATTGCCTGATTATGATGGGACGGTGAAAGGTAAACAAATTTGATCCAACATTTTAGGCCATTTTGCAGGATTCTGCGATCAAGCAGTATAAAAAATCGCTTGTAATTTGGGAACGATATCATCGATTTTGATTAACTAA
This sequence comes from Aurelia coerulea, assembly GCA_039566865.1. NCBI lineage: Eukaryota > Metazoa > Cnidaria > Scyphozoa > Semaeostomeae > Ulmaridae > Aurelia > Aurelia coerulea. The sequence goes on along the minus strand of CM076952.1, from coordinate 8,935,010 downwards.
ACATGATTGCCTAGGCTGAAATATCAACTAAATGAGGACCACAAATTCTAAAGAATTTCATAACAGGCAACAAACTGCAGGCTTGCAAACGTTTTAACTTTTTTAGACCCAACTGGAGCATTGATTTTGCAGTCGCTAAGGAAAGTCTTTCGACTTTAGAAAGCAGTTTCCAAGTGCATAAACTCGAAATTATATTGAGGTGGCAGGACAGGTTTTTAAAGCAACTGTCAGCCTTAAACCTTAATCCTAGCCATTACTTGACGCCATCTTGAACTTTTACCACACGAAAAATGCTCATTGTGTGTAAAAAACCTTTACCTTTACTTGTCTTTCTGTTAGGTTCAACGTCACAGCAATCTCGTATCGACGCAGCCTCGTTAAATAGTTGTTTTTCGTAAATTCATTTTCAAGATCTCTAATTTGTTGTTTCGTAAACGCTGTTCTTTCTTTTCGTGCTTTCGTCGGCGTAGTCGTGGTAACGCAATGGTCTATAAAAGAACGATGAGATCAAGTTACTGTTGTAACAAAACATGTTTCTTTGATAGGCCTACAAGATGACCTTCAAAGTTTGACTGCCTCTAATTGCGTTATGAAAAATCTCCTAGAAACAATTGTAGCGACAAGCAATGAAATATGCAATGAAAAAGATAGTTACAATCAAAGGCTTAATCAACGATATGAAATCCAATTCTCGCGTCAAATTCAGGCGCTTTCCTTTCAAAGTTAAACCTGTTAAACCTGCTTCTTTTCAAAATTACACACTGGGTGATTTATAAATGTTAACACGTTTCGCGGGCTTTAGAATAAAATGTACGTAGCCGATATTCAAAACTGAAATGTTAATCTATCAGTCAAAGGTTAACTTAGAAGTTTCAATTTTGTTTGGTACAATCATTCATTTTTAGACCCAGAAATCAGAAAAAAAGTTGGTCATGGGTTTGAATGGGAACGAAAATTTCACGTTCAATTTTTGCTCATAATTCACTTGCAATTGAAATATAAATTCTAACTCTAAATAGAAACTGACAATAGTACTGAGTTCAAATTTTAATGACAAGTAAACATGGACGAGAATCGAATATGGAATTCTCGTCCCCACACAAACCATAATGTCTATAAGTGATTTTACAAAACAAAATGTTCACATCTAAGTTAGCCTTTGACTGATACATTGACATTTCAGTTTTGAATATCGGCTAAGTACCGGGTGTCCCAAAAAAAATGTATACATATGTGCTTGACTCCAGCGATGTGAATTTGGCTTTAAGCAATGGCTAATCACTCTCAAAATGTTCCTCCGTAGTTAATTTGAACATAGATACCTCATTTGTTGGTATTGGAGCTTTGAGAGCAGAAATATCAATATTGAAAGCTCGAATTTGAGTCCACACACAATCCAAAGCTTTGGCCTTTTGGCCTAGCAAATTCCTGAAGCACATCGAAATTAAGAACTGAAATTAATGAAAAATTAAGAAACTTCCCAATAGGTGACTGGCGGGTGACTTCTGGAAAACAGAGTAACAGAAGATCTAATATTGTTCAAATATTATCAAGGCAATCGTTGATTTATACGCTGTGCCTTAAGAAATTAAGAAAGCTCTGGTTTGCCTTGAGAAAGCTCTGGTTTGCAGGAAGAGGCAAATTTGATTTTTCAATGCCAGATAATTATGTAATTCTTAAGGCAAATTTCCAGTCAGTGGAATTTTCCGAGCGGGCGGAATTTTAGACAATAAAAGGTCACTCAGCCGTAACTTTCTATTCAATGCCAGAGCGATATTTTCTGTCGGATACAATAGAAATTCCGCCCGCTCGGAAAATTCCACTGACTGGAAATCAGCCTTTATGAAGGAGTTTCGTTTTGTAATCTCCAAAGCTGCTGTTAGGGATGATCAGCTCCAGCAATAGAATCATTTTCACTCAACCTCGTTCCCAAGGGTATCTGCTGTTTTCAACAGGAGGCTAGACCTCAACAGATACCCTTGGGACCAACCTCGTTCCCAGGGTGTTCTGACGTCATACGCTGGTCACGAAGGTGAAAGAAAACCCTGGTACACTTAGCATCAATCTTGCCAAAATAAGGCAAGATTCGCCCCATTATGGATTTGCAGTTTGCTAGGCAACGATAATCGACGAAAAATGGTCGTTGCTCTAGCGCTAATTCTGAAGTATATAAATTGAGAAATTAAAAACAAACACTTTGAGGACTCTATTTTAGCCCTTTTTAAGGTATTTAATCATTAATCCGGGGTTAGCAAGTGCAGTTAGTAGGAAAACGAGCACGATCCATTTGGGTGGAAAAAGGGCCTAAGTTGAAATTTTCGAGAATTTCCCCCACAGCTTTGAAAATAGAATGGCTCGTTATTCGGCGAATTTCAGAGATAAATTGGAGATTAAAAGTGTTTTAATGAAAAAATACAGTTTTCCGTCGAATTTTGACATGCCGCGGCCGTTTACTCCTCGCAAAACGGAGTTACGGCGTAAAATGGGGTAGGGGTATTTTAATGGGGTATTTTAATGAATTCCTTCATCAGGGCACAATTCAATTATTGCCCACTTGTATGGATGTTTAATGATAGGGCAACTAATTCAAAATTAAATCGCATTCACGAAAGAGCACTGCGATTGGTATGCAGAGATAGTATATCAGAGCTAGAAAAGTTGAAGAAAAAATATGTTACCATTCATCAGCACAATCTGCAATTGCTAATGCTTGAAATATTCAAAACAAAAAACAATCTAAATCCAACATTTATGAAAAACATTTTTACTGAGAGAAATATTCACTATTATATATATATATTATATATATATTATATTATATATTTTATTTTTTTTTTATATTTATATTCAGTTTGAGAAGTGAGAATCATTTGCAGTTGCCGAATATAAAGACAACAACATACGGAATAGAAAATATTCAGTACAGAGGTCACCTTTTGTGGTCCTCGTTGCCAAAGGAAATTAAAGATTCCAACACATTATTTGAATTCAAGCGAAAAATAAAATTATGGCATGGAAATACTTGCATCTGCAGATTGTGCAAAGTTTTCATTAAAGATTTAGGGTTTTTGTAGGTTTTAAAGTAGAAAATTGTAAATTAAGTTTTAACTTATTTGTTGGCGTTAATTAGCTTATTAGCTATATATATTTTTTTTATCTTGCCAACGTAAAAGAAATTGTTAATAATTAATAATAATAATAATAAGGCCGACATTATTCCCCATTTTTGGAGGACGCGCGCTCCGCTTCTGGAGGCAATATTGAACCCCAAATTGCGTTACTAGACTCGCAGACGAATGGTCTCTTGAAAAATTTTCCGTTTTGAAATCGGGCTTGTAACCATGGAGCATCGACTCCAAACGTAACCTCGGCTCGGAAAATCGCAACATCTATTTTTCAACCCCCTGTAATGACGTCATAATGACCCCGAAATTTCCTGAAACTCCGAAATTCGGATGCGCCGTGGTCCATTACCCCTCTTAAACTCCTCACTTGCCCCATATACCCCATTGATTTTGTGAAATTACCGATTCAATAAAGGCCATTTTTGAATGGGAGCCAGTCATAATCTGATTTTGCTTTTGTTTCTGAATAGCCAATCAAACTGCCGAACGGCCTCTTGTATCCCAGAGTAGAGGTAGAGCAACGAACTCACTCTGGGGACGAGATTGCCTTGGGACCGGTTGACAAATTTTGTCAATTTATGATCAGAATAATTAGCATAATTTGGCAGATAGCAGGTCCTTTCGAATCCCATATTAGACAATTTCGAATTGTATATTCCATGGTTCGAACACCACTCATTGTATCCAGAACCATTCGAATGTTCTTTATTTCGATTGAACGCTAGGGTTTCAAAGGTGAGAAATTTCTTTTGTTTCGAAAAGAGCCAATCAAATTGCAGGATAGCCTAACAGGCTCCAAGGTCAATGTAGGCGTTGCAGTTTACGGAAAACCTTCATTGTCACTGGGTACGAGGTTGCAGTTTCACTTTGCTTTTGGAATACACATATCTGCAGGTCTGGGAAAACGATGCGCGTTAATTGTGATGCTATGAATGTGATGCTACGCATGTCTGACAAACAAATGGCGCAAGCCATTCTTTTAATACAATAGTCTTCTTCCCAAAATAAGTGCGCATCAGGCTAAGTATTGGTTAAAGGTTGCGCGCGAAGACAATCTTTGAAATTGCGAGTTGATGTAAGTTCGACACAGAAATGCTATCAAGACTTATGCCATACATGTATTCCTACTCCTAGCTTCTGCAATGCGAAGGGGCATGCCCAATTTCCTTGTTACTTTATGAAATTAAAGGACCAGAAAGATGATAATTTTTGGAGGGTTCGCCTTGATGCAGAAAGACCTAGAAAGAAAGTTTTTCGCCCCCCCCTGTTTTTCTCCGCAAGTATAACAGCTATGACAATGAAACTTGCACTGTGTCATAATTGAACAAAGGAGAATCTAAAAATAGCATCAATCAATCAATAGTCACGTGATTGGTTGCTAGGAAACCAAAAATAATGCAAATTTTGAGAAAATCGAGCTATTTGCAGAATTATTAGCAAATAGCTTGATAAAATTGGCAAAAAAAACATCCAAATACCTGCTTGATATCATTAATTTGTAGTTTCATATGGTTTTATACGGATATTTGTGGTTTCTAATTAATTAACTAATTAAATAATGAAAATTTGATTCAATGCAAAATTGTTAGCTCAATAATTATTATTTAAAACCATTAATTTCGCATATTATTGGTGAAATCAAGTACCTTCATCGATATTTGAGGCAATTCCATCAGTTTTGCATGAAAAACTATTCATTCATTAGGAATATGACGTCATAAAGATTGATTACGTCATACAAATAATAAACTGCTGATGTCAGCAAATATGAATAAATTATATATCAAATGAAAGTACTCATCGATACAAATCGAATGGTATATATATTGTTGAGATTTAGTAACAAAGGAAGAAATTAGAGCAGTTTTAAAGAATTTCTTTGTGACCACTCTCCAAATATGGGCATGTGGTGGTCACGTGGTCAAACAACAGGTATTGAAATGTCTATTTTCTGATTTCCAACTAAATTGTAGGAGAAGTCAAGGAGTTTCAGCATTGTAGGTGGCATCGTTTGGGAGCTATTAAAAAAAATCCGATAGGGGGCGAAAAACGCCCCCCCCCCGGTTAAAATGGTATTATTTTTCTCTGCACAAGCTGAGATATTTGAGTTTTTCTTAAAGGACAAGTCCGGGCGTTGACACGATTGATGATAACGTACACAATCATTCTGTAATGAATGTTGTAGCGTACTTTTTTCCACCATTTTTAGTCCTTTCTCTTCGAAGTTGCACATTTGAATCAGAGATTAGTGCATGGTGACGTCATTACGCGCAAAAATATGAGAGAATCTTTGCGCTTGATGACGTCACTATGCACAAGTCGCTAATTTAACACGCAATCTCGCGAGGAAAATTATAAAAATGGCGGAAAAAGTACGATACACCATTCAACAATATAATCTTGTTTTTTGTTACCGGACTTGTCCTTTAAGCAAAAGCAAACCAAATAGAGGAATATCTCAATCTAAAAGCCCTTGAGTTTGTTCTTTTGACTGAGCCATCGATTCAAACGTTATAATTCCTATAGCAAAGAAAAAGACCAGCTGCAGTTGTCACTTTGTTTGGTTAGAAATTCGAATCCCTCGCGAGACAGTCTCTCTTCAGATTATGTGAAACATTCGAATTACAATTGTGAGCATATTGGAAATCACACAAAGAATGTAGTTTGGTGTAAAGATGGTTTTCTCGTTAATTTCGCGTGCATTGTCGTTGAGTAAGGCTGAGCCTATGTTTGCTCAATGGTCGCCATACCCTGCGTTGGTAATCTGCTTATCTTTTTAAATTAGCCTTGGAGAAAAGCCGTGTATTTTGCCTACGAGACCCATTATCCCAAAGGAGGAAAGGGTTACGAAACAAAGAGCAAAGGCTCACTGAGGTTTCTAGATTTCTGGAAACTTAATTTATGCAGCCTTTGTTTCAAGAAATATTTCTATTTCTATGGTTTCAACGCGTTTCACAAATCATTTGAAAAGGGGATTAGAATTATTAATTGGGCTCAATATGATTATTAATACCCAAAAAGCCTGCTACACACGAGCAAGGACATATCATAGTTTTATGGGACAGGGCAGCTCCGAGTTATGGCCTTATTTCCAGTTTTTGCTTCACACCATGACAGATAAACGATGGTGCACAATAGAGTCACTTCATCACTTCTTCCCGCATTTTTATTTCAGTTTATCCCGTGCCCTGCATTATTATTATTATTATTAAATATCTACCGGGTGGGTGTCCAAAAAAAACGCAACGGTTTGATCGGGACTAGCGACAAGAATTTAGGTCCAATCAATCCATAATAATTCTTTATATAATCCTCGATAGCTAACTTGAAGATAGATACCTTGTTTGTTGATATTGGTGCATGGAAAGTTGGAATATCAATCTTAAAAGTCCAAATTTGCTTCCATCTCCAAACCTGAGGCTTCGGGATTTGGCCTAACTGAAAACGCGCTTGAGGAATCTCTCAGTCATATGCAAAGTGTAGTAATGTGAGCACACATGTCAGCTGAAATTTGAAAGCTAAAAATTTACAAGCATAACAATGCCGAAGGGAAAATTCACAAAGGAATATATTTCTTCAATCATAGTGCACACCTGAAAAAGAGCCCAGCACGAATGAGCATTTTTATGGATCTCATCCATCCATGGGAAATTTTCCCTTGGGTATATATATATGATTTCTTGTTTCGTAATAATTCGAAGAAAGATTATACAAAATGCATTTCAATGAAGTTATGAAGATTGCAAGAACTAATTCATTTTTCATACCAAAACCCAAGCAAACTACTTCGCGGATTGCTCTCTTTTATGAGATAGATGCAATGCTAACTTTTCGAAATTTTTGAAGCATAAAAAGATGTCTTTTCAGGACAAAATTAATGAATTTGATTGAAATTCTATTCAAATATTTTCCTCAGAACGAGGCTCTATTCTCTTATTCCACCGTAATTCAGGATATTCCCCAAAATAGCGCGTTTGCAGTCTAGGCCAAAACCCGAAAGCTCTGGTTTGGAGGTTCAGGCAAATTTGGACTTTCAAGATTGATATTCCAACTCTCCATGCACCAATATCAACAAACGAGGTATCTATCTTCAAGTTAGCTGTCAAGGATTATATCACAAATTATTGTGGATTGATGGGACCTAAATTCTTGTCGCTAGTCCCGATCAAATCCATTGCGTTTTTTTGGAAAACCCGGTATGATTGAAGAAATAGATTCCTTTGTGAATTTTCCCTTCAGCATTGTTATGTTTGTCAATTTTTAGCTTTCGAATTTCAATTAAAATATCTGCCTAAGCATGTGTGCCTTAGCATGCTCACACTACTACACTATGCATATGACTTAGGAGATTCTTCAATCACGTTTTCCGTTAGGCCAAACCCGAAACCTTTGGTTTGGAGATGGAAGCAAATTTGGACTTTCAAGATTGATATTCCAACTCTCCATGCACCAATATCAACAAACACGGTATCTTTCTTCAAGTTAGCTATCGAGGATTATATCAAAACTTATTCTGGATCGATTGGACCTAAATTCTTGTCGCTAGTCCCGATCAAATCCGTTGCGTTTTTTCTGGGACTCCCGGTATGTTTTCCGCTTTGGCCAAATTCGATTTTCAAACAGCCTGAAATGGACCCTTTAGTTATTCTGAAAAGAATCAGAATTGAACGATAATTTTCTAAATTTTGTGAATTTTCGAACATGCACAATAGTGATAAAAGTTCTAACGCCACTCGATCGATCCTGGCGTATAAAAATGTATAAAAATAACGCTCGATCCAGACTCTTTTGTAGAACAGCTAAAAGGCCTATTGCAGCGTGCCTACAAAAGACCCTGGGTAACATGGAAAGTCGACGAGAATGTTTTCAACTCTCTTTTGAACTATCATATCAAATGTAAACAAATTCTTTACAAGTCAGTTGATGTAAACAGTTAAGTCTCGTGGTTATTTCCATATCTCGTGCTTTCATGCACAAGAATTTAGGCGTCAAGAGTCAATGCAAAGGAAAGATCAGAAATACTATGTATTCATACTTCGCACCATTAGAAATGATACCGAATGATGAAGTGTATGCCGCCAGATAGCAAACATTGTATCAAAAATTCATACAGTTTTATCTCTGTATAATTAAGTATGTGATCTATTTACGTTAGCGAACACAATTGAAGAAGATAGGCTTTTTTAGATAATCCCTTAGCTTTATGAAGTACCTTGGAATAGACCATTTCGCTGTCGAAAGCCAAGGCGCTCAACGCTATCCAACATGGGATCGTATCAGGAGATTTTAAGCATGAAAACACCAGGGGCCTGATTACATGGGCGAGTTGACCAGCTTGTAGCTCGTTTCCGGCTCATTGAGTTGTCCCAATGCTTCGGTCAAATCCTTTATGAAAACAATTTGCGATTACATGAAGCGAGCCAACCCGCTTTGCCGGGTTGGCTCGTTTTTCGAAAGTGGGTCAACCCGGCCAGGCGAGCTGGCCTTCCCATGTAATCGCAGCAACCGAGTCAACGCCGGGTTGACTTGCTGTACGCGCATGCGCTTTGACTGTGAATCATCAAATAAAGCCTCGCATTGGTTTTAGCCGGGTTGGCTTCCCAGGGGGGACACTCGGCACATCCGCATACGGGGGTCAGTCCGAGAAATTTTCAGGAACCCCAAAAATATCAGTTTAGCTTCATTGCAACCCAAAAATATCAGCTCATTTTATACCTTGACATCTGTAAACGAACATAAAAGATCCTGAAACAATGCAAATTGAGGCCAGGATTGCCTCTAAAGAACCCAGAAATATCATTTTCACAATATTTGATGCCCAAAAATATCAAAAACATAATTTCAATTTATTTGGACCCAAAAATATCACTTTCGGCAATATTCTGACCCAAAAATATCGGACTTACCTCCCCGTATGTGCATGTGCTGAATGCCCCCCTGGGGTTGGCTTAGGGCCAGTAGCACAACCGGTAATGTCTATACATTGGAAAGACTTCAAAAACCTTGTCTTCAAAAGTTCACGAGGGCACAGGTAGTGAACATGAAGATTGTTATGGAACCTCTAAGAAAGTCGTAAGAAACTCTGAGTACTCAAAATCTGATAATGTTAAGAAATTTTCAATACTGGCCCAAGTTCTTAGTTTCTTACAAAAAATACGTGTAGTAGATTCAATCGCATAAATTTGATGCACATCTTACGGTTATATTTTACGTTTGACGCAACATTAAGTAACATTCGCCCGTTAATAGTTATACACACAGATTCCTGCAGGAAGATTTTGACTCAAACATTTGGCACAAAGCAACAAACAATGCAGATGTGGGTGGGGGACTTGATCACACTTGTGAGTCGGCAGCAAATATTCGCAGGAAAAACTGACGAAAGATTTGATTGATATTAAACAAACATTAGCATTGCTCATGATTCCTTTCTGAACAATAATGAGACGAAATGTGGGAACTCTTCATGTATCAGGTCAGCCTACCTATATTTGACAAACGCAGACTGACACTGCGTCGAGAAACTATTTACTTAAATAATCGTTTCACACGATCGAAGCATAAATAGAATGCTAATATTTACACCAATGAATACTGTTTGCAAATGGGTCCATTCTTTGTGCGAACAGTGGGCCTACTACGTGTAACATCGAGTTGGCCTTTTCGCGTCAGCAAGAGTTTGCGCATGAGAGTCGAATTCACTGTTAAATCACGCAACCTTTCAACCTATCAATAATCTATTAGTGAAGTTAACAAAATAGACACTGAACAAATACGTATTTTATTGAAAAGCTATTGACCCATTTCTTGGTTCACTTGGTTGTCTTGTTTATTTGGGCCCGATTAACAGGCTGACTCGGTAGGCGAGCTTATACTGCGTGGGACAGCAAATGTATTCAATCTTTAAAAAAACGTAATACAAAGACTATAACATCGATTTGAAAAATTACAACTCAGTTGCCTAACTTAGGGTTTAACTTCACTTTGAGAATTATTTCATACTCTAAGATGCATTATATTAATCTTAATGAAGAATTTCTCAAAAACTAAAAACTTATTGGTTCAATTTAATCCATGTTTCGATGATTGAAATGGTAAAATGACGTTTTTTTAGCCCATGCATTACTTTCTGATGATCTGGATGGAAAGTTTTGAAATGCTATCATGTTGGGCATTAAAAAGTCAATATCTACATGATTTTGAGCAAGCCATATTTACTTGTTCTTGAACACATCAGAAATATGACTTTCAGCTAATTCCTAATTTCAGAAAGAGCCAATGTAACTAAAATTATGAAAACGAATCTTAAAAATTAAGTCGAAGCCTCACTTAGATGATGGAACTAAAATTGTACAAATTGGTTGCTTAGGTTATCCTGTACGACTCTTCAGGCAGTGTATACATTTCTCTGACTCACCCGGTAAAGCCCGGTTCCAACATAGCCGTTAATGTTGCCCCAACCAATATTATCGCAACCAATACAATTTAGATGGAAATCCATGGTCCCGGTACAGCCAGCAGCCGCAGTCATACAGCTGGGGAAAAGTTGATTCAGGTCAACTCGTCATTGTTTTTGATGTGGTAGGACTGACAACATTGCTGCGGCACTTGATATGACCGTCTAACAGTGGCACAATGAGTCTTGTTTGTTTTATTCAGCTTACTTTTATTGACTGGTCCATATCAGCTCTTTTGTGTTGCAATTTTCGACCTACAGTCACACATAAATATGATGACCATGATGATGATGGCGAATGACAAAATACTGTCGCAGGCAACCTTATGGCAGCTTACAGTTATATGGAAGCCAAGCTTTACTTCCGTTCTTGTTCATATACAGTAATCAGTGAAAAGCTGCAAAGATCTTGTTTGGAAAAACCATTCATCATTCAGACAAAGAAATTAGGAAAATGCTGGAAAGCCCAAACGTTTGTATGGGAATGACAATTCCACGTCCAATTCTGGTCCATGATTTACTTGCCATTGAAGTTGAAATTCTATTTCTGAAACTGTATTTAGTTTAAATTTCAATGGAAAGTAAATCACGGACCAGAACCGAACATGGAATTCTCGTTCTCATACAAACCTCTTGCCAGCATGCCACCATTCTAAATGATGAGCGATTCTACCAAACAAAATTTTCACAACTAAAGAGAACAAAAGATGGCCACGCGTCATTACTGTCTTGTTGCATGGAGAAACAAGGACAGATTTTGTAATACAATAGCATGAATTGCTTTTGTTGACACCTGAATTCAAAGCGATTGCAGACAAAGGAAAATCCCCCAACCAGTAATTCAAAACAAACTAAGCTCCAAAAGTTTCTCTGAAACCCTGGTAGCTAGCACGCTCGTTGTGGATCCCAGAAATTGTTTTATAGAGGAAACATGAGCATATATTGAAAGAAGAAAGATATATCCCCACATCTACCACAGGCATTTTATTTCTTTGGTTTCAGAAGCTGAGTAGTAAGTGTTTTGATTACAGCCACAAAATAAGAGAATTGAATCACCTCCCCATCGGCTTTTGAACTAAACAAATTAAATGCCCGAGGCAGATGTGTAGATACATCCCTCTTTTTTCGATATATGCTCATGTTTGCTCTTCAAAACAATTTCTGGAATGCACAACGAGCGAGTTAGCAACCTGAGTTTCAGAGAAACTTTTGCGGCTTTGTTTGTTTTGAATCACTGGTCGAGATAATTTCATTTGTCTGCGATCACGAATCGCTTGGAATTGCGGTGTCAATCAAAAGCAACTCATGCTATTGTCTTACAAAATCTGTTATTGTTGCATGGAGATAAATAGATGCAATGGGCTATATTTTGAATGCCAAATCCAATCCCCCTGGTTAACGCCACCTCAAACTGCATTGATCACTTGCATATCTTAACTACTTTGTTAATTGCAGTTATCTTTGATGAATTCAAATAATGAAATAAAATACGAGAAAGCCTGAACAGTTTTAACACAACAGAAAAAATTGTGAGATTTGCCAGAAAGCCATTGTTCAAGAAGGTCTACGACATTGTGGTAAGCACAAAGTTTTCGCCTTTCAGGTTTACAATTTAGCAATCTTATGACGTCATAACCATCAACACACAAAATAAAACCAAAAGTGCAGTATGTTTGAAAAGGTTAAAATATCAAACTCTACGCAGTAAAATTAAAAAAAAGTAGGATGCTTCCAACAAGTTCGCTCGAAAGTATCTTGTAGTTCCATTTGCACCATCGATAGTGACGACCTGGCGATAACAGCACGCCGTACACATGCTGTATAGCAAGCAGCAGAAAGGAGCGCAGTGTCTATTAAATAGAAACATTTAAGAGCTGATTGATCTAAAATCGTAAGCTTTCTCAAAAGAGGGCAGCTGAAACTCATCAAAAACGGCTAATTACGCACGAAAATATTAGAAACTGTAGTACCATGAAATAAAATTTTGTGATGAAACAAATCTCACTTGGTTTCGAATGAAATGCAGGGGAATCATGAGATAATCTCACGCGAGAACGTTTCTCCCGTGCATAATTAGAATAGAGCTTTGTTGTATTTGTGATGTCAACAGCGCCAAATGCAAGTGATTCACAGTCAACTCAGTTGAGAACGGCGATCAGTGGACCATTTTAGAATTAAAATGACCTCGATACACAATCGTGGGAAAAATTGATTTGTCGTTGACATCTTAACATGATTTTAAGGTACATGACAACCCAAAAAGAACAGCTAGTGGTTGACATCTTAACATGATTGTAAGGTACAAGACTACCTAAAAGGACAGCTGGTGGCTCTACTAACGAATGTACTAAATGACTTAGAAAAGTGTGCGTACAAAGCAAATGAATCAGATATATGTTGAGATGGCTGAAATGCCTGTGGCTTTGGAAACATTGATTATATTCATAGAAACTGAAATGTTTGTAGCTAACACAGCAACGTAAGGAGAACATCTAGGTCGTCAACGGGTGTGAATGTTCGTTCGAATGAAAATGCAAGCTAAGCTTGAGTATCCTTATTTTTATGAAGATTCCTTGATGTCCCAAAAAAATTGTGCCCCGTTTGTCTGAAGATTGCGACAAAACGGCAAAAACTTCTCGCCAAACTTTTGCATGGTGGTGCTCTTCAGATGTTAAGTTAAAGTTTGCCACCATCCCCGTAAAAATCCGTTGAAAATGATGGAGCTATGACCTTCAGGAGACCAAATTTGCCCGATGACTGAAATGAGCGGTCGGCCATTTTGTCTTACTGAGGGGGGCTTTGGGATTTCACGGGTTGCGGGTTTGGCCAATTTTGGCAATCGGGTTTCACGTTTTCTCTGAAAAACGTGCGGGTTTTCGGGTTTTGGATCTTGGACGGGTCTCGGGTTTTGCCATTCATTTAGCTCCGGTTTTGGGTATTGTAGTTAAAATGTACGGGCTTTCGCGTTTTATAGACGTCACGCGGGTTTTCAATTTCTAGAGGACAGTGCGATTATCTTTTTCAGCAATTCATTTCGCGTGGGCTGGAATTCTTTCTAGCTACTTAAAGCAAATCTAAACCCACTATGTATGCCGCATCCAGGTATTGGAACCCTAGATTAACGCTCCTTCGGAAGGACGGTGAGGTGAGTTGCAGGGCCAGGCCTCCAAGAGGTCACCCCTCTCTCTCTACCCGGTGTTTGACCTCACTCGACCGTCAGTTAACTTCAGTCACAGAACGGAAACTGTATAAGCCGCTATGCTCGCTGCTAGGCTACTCACCAAATTGGTTATGAACAAACTATTTTAAACATCTTGACAATAAAACTGAATATGAAATGTCAAAAGTAGACAGAGCCTTCATACGCAGCCAATACAGTGATTTCTATTTATAAAATGGTACGCAATAAACGAAAAGTCGGAGGAAAATCTCCTAGCCAATCTTAGAACGACACTGCTAGGAAGCATCAAATGCTCTCTAAGAACAAGGGCATTTCACAACAGAATTCACTGAATTAAAGGGAGAAAATTCCTGCTCTGACATCTCCGACTTTTCGGTCATTCGACTTATCAGAATTGTTAGAAGCTGAGCATCCACTTATGGTGCTGCTGTACGACAGAGGATGTTCAGACAAGAAACTACAATTGCAAGCATGGCACCCCTCCTTGAATTTTGAAGAAGATGACGAAAGTGGCGTGACCATGGGGGGTATGGGGGGCAATGTCCCCCAATTTTTGTCGAAATATGGTTCTCGAGATTCCTTTAAACCGAAGAGAAAATAGCTGGGTATAGGTTGGGTAAGAATTTTCCGAGAATGTCAAATCTTCCATATTAGCACTGGCAAGCGTGATATTGGAGGTGCATGCTAAACCAAATTAAACGATCTTTCTTCAAAATGTTCCTAGTGTGCTGATTTATAGCATAACTGTCACACAACGATCAAGGTTTCCTTGTCGCTAAAGGCAAGCATGATTTTGGGAGGTGCATGCTGAACCAAATTAAACGATCTTTCTTCAAAATGTTCCTAGTGTGCTGATTTATAGCATAACTGTCACACAACGATCAAGGTTTCCTTGTAGCTAAAGGCAAGCATGATTTTGGGAGGTGCATGCTAAACCAAATTAAACGATCTTTCTTCAAAATGTTCCTAGTGTGCTGATTTATAGCATAACTGTCACACAACGATCAAGGTTTCCTTGTCGCTAAAGGCAAGCATGATATTGGGAGATGCATTTTAAGCCAAAGTAAAGGCCGTGGCACCAAAAATTTTCCTGGGGCTTCGCCCCCAGACCCCATGTTTATATACCCCCCCCACTTAATCTACCCTGGCCAAGCCGCTGAATGACGACAACAGCAGAAATGAAGACGGTGCAGAGCAAGTAATGGAAGGAGGAAGTATTACCAGACGGAATGAGTTTGACGAGAGGGTAGACGAGAGCAGTGACGAAGGTGTCGAAGACACGATTTAATAACAGACTGCTGTTTGAAAAGTAAATTAGCTACGTTTTGCAAGGGGCCACTCTTGGATTTTTTTAGATTTCTTCGTAAGTTTCAGGGTCTCTATTGTACAGTACATTGGTAAAGGGATGAGGCCAGTAACGTGAAATAAAGAATGATACCAACCTTGCAACTAAATATTTTTTGTTACGAAGTGCACTCTTCGGGATTTTTGATTTTATATTGGCGGGTTTTCGGGTTTTTCAAATTTTTCGTCCGGGTTTTCGGGTTTTTCCAAATTTTCGTCCGGGTTTGCGGGTTCTGGTACCCCCCCAAAGCCCCCCTCCTTACTATTTTGCAGCGATAAATAGCTTCATGGATTATTCCGATAATCCTTGAAGAGTTCCACTATTTCTGACCTCACAGAAATTATTTCTTACCTCACGTGAAGATACTTATCACTGCAAAGACAAAATGGCCGACTGCTGGTTTCAGTCATCAGGCAAATTTTGGTCTTCTGAGGGTCATAGCTCCATTATTTTCAACGGATTTTTACGGGGATGGTGGCAAACTTTAATTTAACATCTGAAAAGCACCATCATGCAAAAGTTTGGCGAGAATCTTTTGTCGTTTTGTCGCAATCTTCAGACAAACGGGGCACAATTTTTTTGGGACACCCTGTAGTTTTCAAGTAAGAAGCAATTTTATAAAAATGTTTCCTTTCAAAATACTTCATAATTGGCCCAAAAACTAAGATCACATTAGCTAACACCCCAAATCTAACGGCAAAAGAATTTTTATGAAAAAGGCTGTATAATTTATTGTCTTAAGATAATGCAATGAGGCATCCAGTAAGATGCCTGAACAATAAGATGGACTGACAGATTTTGATTTTGATAGCTATTGCGCTAAACTACTTCCGAACTTGATCAAGGATTTTCGGCAGGCTTGAGACAAAACGCATTCATAAAATTGGGTATAACTTGAGAACTATATGACCGAAATTAACAGATTAAATGGTTTGTGTCAAAGTTGATACGTTAGCTTCCAAAGATATCGCCAGTTTATGAAAATGTGACAGATGGTTTGCTATAGGCTTTCAAACGTCTAGGTATTTCTGAATTACCTAGGATCTGACAGCTTAGGAAAAAACATTTTGATAATATAGTGTAAATGGTCATAACGCCTTTCTTGGATTGAGTAGCTGGAAAGAGCATTCTGGGTACTTGATTCTACTTCTACTGTTGATTTTTCTGTTATCTTGTATATTTTCAAGTTAGAACCTTTTTCATATTCCAAATCAGTTGACGTTTTGGCATTATCAAATTTCTACACCATAACCAGTAGATTAACAGACTTCTGCTTACCACTACTGGGTGAGTCAAAAAATGTATCCACTCTTTGAACAATCGTGATACTAAAAGTACAACTTGCTTGAGGGTATATCTGAATTTTGAGAATTTATTCATGATTTACAATGCATCGTCTTACTTAAACTCAAAAGGAGAATTTCTGAAAACTAGTTTCCGTGAGCTTGTCCTGAAACTATAAGTCAATGTCTCAATTTGATGCATGATCCAACGGTCAAAATGGTAAAACGGTGTTTTCTTAGGTCAGGCATAGCTTTTAATGATACAGAAACTATTGAAATGTAATAGTGTAATTAACTGTAATTGGCTATTCCATCTTAGAAGTACGCCTGAATTTGCTGCCAAATTGAACCTACAAAGCACATGCAATGTGTCTCATCTCAACTCAGTCTTTGTGTCTGTGTCTTTTTTAGTTGGGATGGGGCGAAAAGCGAGTTGAGACGTGAAGTAGTTCAAAAGAGTATGCCAACAGTAGAGACACGAAGGTAGGCCACTAAAAAGGAAAGAAGGTAAGAAGATGGAGATCGTTTTGAGTTCATAATTTCTATTCGTTTTGATAGTCATGGTTAAAACAGTAGAAAGAAGGAAAAGCCGCAATAAGCGAAGCATGACGTTTCTCATCAAAAGATCATGCTGACAATGCACAATGAGATTTTTTTGTAACTGTAATTCAAAACACAAACAAAATGTGAATTTCAAGAGGAATCTGCAGAAAGTATACGAGAATAAAATGCGCAGACATCGAATTTAGCTATGACTTCTCAAATTTGTCTAAAATGGGCTCCATTGCGCAGTTGGCATTTTCGAAAAATTTGCGTCTCATGTGGACACATGTCGTTGTTTGTCTAACAGAAAAGCAAAATAAGGGTGCGAAAGACGTTGTTGCAAGCATTGCGTCCTCAAAACACGAAACAAGCATCGATAGGGGTTAAAGACAAGACAGCAAAACCGTAATACTATGTGTGAACGTACATGTGTGCTTGTCAAAACATCCTAGCTTATCATTAATATATTCATGTTTAATATAGCATTGAAGAATTCATTCAAAGTATCTTTAAAATCTGTTTTATCCTGTTTAAAGGAAAAGGGTCTTAAGATGATTTCAACCCTAATCCCGCTTAAAACCATTTGGTAGTGAGTCGAAGAGGCAAAGAGCGTGTGTTTATATTTTGGTGGATTTTTCAAAGTTGTAATTAATAAAGCTTAAAAGTCTGAGCTCTTTGCAATTAAAAACTATTTACAAGAGTAGGAGGTGCTTCATAAAATCATTAGATCTATCAAAATAGTGCGAATAGTTCGATTCGAAACTCTGTATAATCAGCTCGAGTTAAACAGGCTTTTGTAAGCTGCCGGGCTAGTGAATGACTCATGAATGTTGATGGTCTGGCCAGGGGCGGGCAAGTACTGTAAAATATTTGATCCCATGTTTGTCCAAAGGAATTGGAAAAAATAACTCGATTTTTTTCCACACAGTACGACTTTCCTGCCGAAAACAACCAGTTTATGGGACAACTGTGAATTTTAAAATCAATCTTCCTATTCCATCAATTTGAAAGAGAAAGCAAGTTTTCTAACCTCCCATCTAAACAAAATCCTAAAATTTTCTTGAAAGCTGGTTCTAACTTTGTCCGCCAAATTTAAGCACAAAAGACCATTATCTCAAATTTTCACATAATTGGTGGTTCTACCTTTGTCCGCCATACCTGCGGTAAATGACTAGAAATTCTGAATTTGTCACCAAAGCGGTTCTACCTTTGTCTGGCAACCGGTTTGGGGACACTTGTACTTTCATGGCTACAATTACCACTTGCTTACGAAAACAGTATTTGGTAAAAACTACCGGTGTTGGGGACAAACATCATCAGTGATACATCATGTTAAAATTTTCCGCCAAATTGAAGAAAAGTAACTGCGGATTTTTATCATAAAAACGAACAGTTTTTGGGACAAAAGTGGTGTAACATTTTTCGTGAAGTACCGGCTTTCGGACAAAGGTGGGAGGACATCGTTTCCAGTGTGACATGCCCACCCTTGGTCTGGCCCACATCTAACCAAATCGAAGAGAGGTAAGAGGCAGCATAGAGACGAATGTTTGAACGCTTTTCAAATAAGCCATGTCACCGCGTATCAGGCCAATCAAAACATTTCAACAAAAGCAACTTTAGGCCGAAAATGTTTATGATTCTTATCAAAACAATCTTCCGCGACAGGGAACCTAGGTTTTAAATCTTACCATGGATAAATTCTCCCAAATACGATTGGTCTATAGTTAAACATGTCTGTTAAAAAGATCTTGCAAAATTAAACTTCCTTTGTCGTAGAAATTGCGTTGCGAAGAATCGTATGCACATCCAAGGGGTTTAAATTTTATTCTCGCGTTGTTTTACCAAATCATGTGAAATGTGTCAAATTATAGGCGTCGAAAAATGTAGCAGTCGTTCCTGTAGCAATTTTATTCCTCACTGTGTCCATATGACTGTTTTGCAGGATTCAGGGATGCATAGGAAACTGGACACAGGGGAGCAGGGTGGAAGAAACTGCAGCAGGAACAACTACCACGTTTCTTGAAGTCCATAATCTAATCTGTCATCCGTGCAGAGCTTAAAACTACAATGGTCGAGCAGGCTATGAGCTCCACCTACAATGGAGGACCAGGTTCACCAGGTTACGGCGTGGAAGATTCTGGACTTGACCTTATCCAAAAGTTGGAGCTACCTCATCGCGCATGCGACAAAAAACTGAAGGACATTCCTATCACTCGAATTTTTCACCAAAGCGGTTCTACCTTTGTCTTGCAGCCGGTTTTGGGACACTTGTGCTTTCATGGCTACAACTACCACTTTCTAAAAACTGTATTTTGTCGAAACTACTGGTTTTTGAGATGAGCATGGTCAGTGACAAAGCATGTTCAAATTTCCCCCGAAAATGAAGAAAAATAACAGCGGAAATTTGTCACTAAAAACGACCAGTATTTGGGACAATGGTAGTACAAATTTCTTCGTGAACAACCGGTTTTTGGACCAAGGTAGGAGTAGGACCATCGTTCCCAGTGTGACATACCGCCCTTGAAGCCCTACTCTCATCTTGTTGGAGCCCAGATCTACTGACAAAAACCTCCACTCAATGACATTGCTAAATCCCGGATGGCAAGATAGGGGATTCAACCCTAACACAATGCATAAACAACACAAAGTCAAAGATTGAAGTGCCCCATCCAAAGTAATCCCAGACTCCTAAGTGTAAGTGCAGAATACATGCCAACTCACACCCACACATTATTATCATTATAATCAGATGATCAGATGATCAGATTATCAGAAACTGAAGATGATTTTTAGTCGAAACGTTGTTACTTAAACAGTTGTGTTTTTATATTCCGTTTTCTGTTTATTCTTAATGGTGGTTTTTGCTTAAATATCATTATTATCATTATTATTAGCATTATTATTATCAGTATTGCGCAAGGACCATTACAGCGGCTGACGAATGCGCGTCATCCATATAAAGGTGACGTCAAAATTAATTCCTTATATCCGTTATTCTCAAAGTCTTAGCACAAGGGTCATCAACCACACACATACTCATGATGGGCTTCCTATTCCGACCGTAACAGTCGATCAAGAGAAATTTGATACAAAAAAGAATCAAGATGATATAATGAATTTTCATTTGCCTTGTTACATTGCCACGAGGTTGTGGTCGATTTTTGAAATGACACGTTTTAGCACTAGATTAGCAGTAGATGTGCAAAAACCAAATCTATCTTATTGCTTTTGTTATTATTGACTTTTCGTTAATAGTGTTGTTGACTTTCAACTTGATAGACCATTTGCACCTACATGAAAATATCACGCCCCTATCATGTTTCTAACAGCAAAATTGCAATTTGCCATGGTCACCCAGGATCCTTTGAAGTCGTGCTTCAATTTCAGACTGTGTGAAGATCACATTTGGCCTTAGCGGAAAATGCAGCTCCACACTGCAGTAGCTGAACTGATACAGGATGAGGTGAGTCAAATGAAAATCAACTGAGGTCAAACTTTGCTAACAGTTCAACTACACTGCAGTGTGCATCCACATTTTCCGTTTAGGACAAATTTGATTACAGTCTGAAATTGCAGCGTACCCGCAAAGGGTCCTGGGTGATAATGGCTTGTTTAAGCATGAAAAGAGCACTCGCTATGTACACAAACGGAAAATCTTGGCATCCAACCGATGAAAAATTTCATTTAACCCTATTTGGACCGGGTTGAAATTCTGATATTTTTGACCGGGGGGGGGGCCTTTTTCGCCCCCCCTCGTTTTCTTCAAAACTACAAGAGATATAACAATAAAACTTATACCAATTGTTCTTTGGACAATTAGCTTTGCAAAAACAACAATAGAGGTCTAATTGGTCACGTGGGTCGTTGCTAGGCAACCAAAAACAATGGAAAATGGTCAAAATCGAGCTACTGACTTTAAAAGCAAGTTTCGTCCAGATTAACATGAGATAACAGGCAGAATTGAAGCCAGAAGTAGCAAATAAGAGTAGAGGAAGATATTTACGCGAAAAAAATTCAATTTAACTTTCAAATTTTGCTAATTAAGAGCAATTAGCCATTGAATAGACTAATTAAGATTTCTATTGTTAATTATTTCCTATTTTTAGACTTCTAACTAGTGAACTGCACGTTTTGAGATATATTACCCTAATTCATTCATTCTATGACGTCATAAAGATAAATGACGTCATGTATATCAAAAGTTGCCGATGTCAGCAGATATAAACAAACTATATATCAAATGAAAGTATTCTTCAAGAGCAATCGAATGGTGTATATAACTTTATCATTAGCGCTATTTGCAAGAATTTAGCGACGATTTTAAGATTTTCTTTGTGACCAGTCTCCAAATAAGGGCATCTGGAGGTCACGTGGTACAACAATGGATCATAAAATTTAAAAAATTTGATGGCCAATTAAATTTTAGGAAAAGTCAAGGAGTTGCAGCAGCATATCTACAACAGCGGTGGAGATATTTGAGGAAATTTGGTAGGGGGGGCCAAACGCCCCCTGGTCCAAATAGGGTTAAACAGCGAGTAATGCACGAATTTCTTTATAAGAAACTAAGAATTTTGGCCAGTATTGAAAGTTTCTTAAAATTATCAGGTTTTCAGTACTCAGAGTTTCTTACGAGTTTCTTAGAGGTTCAATAACAATCTTCATGTTCACAACCGGTGCCCTTGTGAACATTTCAAAACAAGGTTTTTCGAGCCTTTTCAATGTTTAGACATTACTCAAAGTAACTTACGAGTAGTATGATACAGGCAACAAGTCAAAGTAAAGTGAAAATATGTCAAGGATTTCCTTAATCAAAATAAATAGTTTCTTAAGTTATATTTTCCCAGTACTGGAGTTTCTTAATTTTTTGGCGATCTGAGAATCGACTTTCTTATGGGCAGTTTCATATAAAAAAATACCAGTATGCGAAAGATCGATATTGATCACCATCTAAAACTAACGTCCTTCAGAACGTATTCTGCTTTAAAATGACATTTTGTATGACCTAACTTCCACCGTAATTTAATCAAAGATTCTTAGGTCTGCTTTGGAGGATTTTGAGATTAAGCATCTTTATAAAATTGCTTGTAATTTGAGAACGATACAATACAACAACATTTGACAAAATAAAATTTCCCATCTAAGTTGTAATGTTAGTTAGCTACACAGGTATTACATTTACAGTATCAGATTATAGGAATCAGATAACTGCTTTCAAGGCAAGATTCTTTTAAAGATTTAAAAAATTTCTGATTCACCCAATAAACATGCTGGTTCAAAGGTTCAAAAAACTTTAAGTAGTACAAATATCTTGAAATTGAGCAGTTGTCTGGCCAGGTCGAAAACTCGGGCGGCTCGGGCGACTCGGGCGACTCGGGCAAATATTTTTCACTGCAAAAACAGTGTTGGATGGTATTATTTCGACCCTCCTTGGGCACAGAAGACACAAACATCCTTTACTATTCAAAATAACACACTTTTAAGGATTTGCCCGAGTCGCCCGCGTTTTCGTTCTGGCTCTATAAGAGAAACGAAAAGTCGGGGCGACTCAGGTTGAAAGTCTTTCATTAAAAAATTAACGCCTAGACGTTATCGCAGACCCTTTTCTGCCAATTTCGGCTGAAAAGAATCATCGTACGTCGAAATAAGAGCCTCTTGAAAGAAACCCGAGTTTTCGTTCTACCCCATAGGAAAATCGAAATGTCGGGCGACTGAGATGAAAAAGTCTTTCATTCAAAAGTTAACGCCTAGACGTCTTTCATAGACCCTCTTCTGCCAATTTCGGCTGAAAAGAATCATCGTCTGTCGAAATAAGAGCCTCTTGAAAGAAACCAGAGTTTTCGTTCTACCCCATATCAAAAACGTAAAGTCGGGCAACTCAGGTGGAAGTCTTTCATTCAAAAGTTAGCACCTAGACGTTTTTCATAGACCCAAATTGACAGAAGAGGGTCTATGAAAAACGTCTAGGCGTTAATTTTTGAATGAAACACTTATCACCTGAGTCGCCCGACTTTTCGTTTTTCTTATGGGGTAGAACGAAAACTCTGGTTTCTTTCAAGAGGCTCTTATTTCGACGTACGATGATTCTTTTCAGCCGAAATTGGCAGAAAAGGGTCTGCGATAACGTCTAGGCGTTAATTTTTGAATGAAACACTTTTCACCTGAGTCGCCCGACTTTTCGTTTTTCTTATGGGGTAGAACGAAAACTCGGGTTTCTTTCAAGAGGCTCTTATTTCGACAGACGATGATTCTTTTCAGCCGAAATTGGCAGAAGAGGGTCTATGAAAGACGTCTAGGCGTTAATTTTTGAATGAAACACTTTTCACCTGAGTCGCCCGACTTTTCGTTTTTCTTATGGGGTAGAACGAAAACTCTGGTTTCTTTCAAGAGGCTCTTATTTCGACGTACGATGATTCTTTTCAGCCGAAATTGGCAGAAGAGGGTCTATGAAAGACGTCTAGGCGTTAATTTTTGAATGAAACACTTTTCACCTGAGTCGCCCGACTTTTCGTTTTTCTTATGGGGTAGAACGAAAACTCGGGTTTCTTTCAAGAGGCTCTTATTTCGACGTACGATGATTCTTTTCAGCCGAAATTGGCAGAAGAGGGTGAATGCAAAACGTCCAGGCGTTAATTTTTGAATGAAAGACTTTCAACCTGAGTCGCCCCGACTTTTCGTTTCTCTTATAGAGCCAGAACGAAAACGCGGGCGACTCGGGCAAATTCTTAAAAGTGTGTTATTTTGAACAGTAAAGGATGTTTGTGTCTTCTGTGCCCAAGGAGGGTCGAAATAATACCATCCAACACTGTTTTTGCAGTGAAAAATATTTGCCCGAGTCGCCCGAGTCGCCCGAGCCGCCCGAGTTTTCGACCTGGCCAAGTTGTCTCAATGATAGAAGATCGAACAATCAAAAGCAGAAAAAATTGATTCTTCAAAAACGTAAGCAAAATGGTTGTTGTGTTTAGTTGGGTACATGACAGGAAACAGCGCCATTATGAAGTTTACCTGTGATTAGGAAGACATTGTCTGATTTGTTAAGGACCAGAACTGCAGGTTTTGATCCTAAGATCTTCATTCATGGTGAGAAAATAATTGCTACATACAAGTTACAACAAATGCTTGTTTTCAAGGTGGGTATTTCCAAATTTCTTCAAGGTTGTTATTTTGTTTTGTAAATAGGCTTGTCTATAAATAGAACTAAGGAAACACTCAGACACAGCATTGTTTCTTTAGCTACCTACTGTTTACGGCGTGTTATACAACTTCGATTTGAATTGGATATTTTAGATTTTATTGCTCTTTAAAGGGAATGTAAGCATGTAAAAGTGGCTCAAGCCACTTGCAATCGGATTCTAGCCTATCAGATACCAGTATTTCATGTTGACGTAGATCAGTTACCCAAATATGGAACGGCACGTATCATAACATATTGTCTTTGCGCGGCTATTTTTATCAAGGGCTTATATATGCTTAGATTCCCTTTAATACAAGCTTAACCCTTTAATGAAACATTTCGACTGAATGATAGAAGTTTGAACAACTGAAGACTAAAAAATAGTTCATTTTATAGACGCAGGAACCGGGCCCACTGGGCACTGGGGGAGGTGGCCCCAAAAAGTTTGCAATAAACAAATAAGTGCCCTTTTTATTTTCAGAAAGTGTCGTGCCCTTCCAAATTTGATTGAGTGCATGACAGGAAACAGTGCCGTTATGAAGTTTACCTGTGATTAGGAAGACATTTTCTTGTTTGTTAAGCACCAGAATTGCAGATTTTGATTCTTAATTCATGGTGAGAAAATAATTGCTACATACAAGTTACAACAAATGTTTGCTTTCATGGTGGATATTCCAAATTTCTTCAAGGTTGTTATTTTGTTTTGTTTTCGGTCTATCAGGTGTCCCAAAAACAATTTCCGACATTTGATTGAACGCAGAATAAAATTATGAATGGGGCAATTTTTATTCATTCTAGTGACATGTACTCAGTCAGGTACCCAAGGTAGAGTTTGGCGTATCGTAGGAAGAAATTAGTAATCGGAAAATTAACTAATGAGCTCTAACATTTCATGTTCATGATGAAAGCAAAACCAGAGAAATTGATAATGAAAATATAATTTACCTAACTACGGGCACAATTTTTTTAATTTTTTTAGCGCTGAAAAACGCAACATCACTTCACTTCAGTCTTTTAAAAAATGGACGAATCACATCCAGATTGGCCGCAGGGTAGACACAGTCTTTTACTCCCTCTGGTATCGTTTTAGTGGTATAGAAGAGTAATTCTGCCATCGGACTATGTAGACAGGGCAGCTCACGGCTGCGGTTTGCGGGCGCGCGGCTTGTGAGCATTTATCCAACAAGCAACAAAAGTTCTCCAACAAAAGATAATGAGTTCTTCCTACCTACGTAACTACGTAACTACCTAACTATAACAATGGGCGACAAAGGTTTATTTCTGACAATACAGAACTCAATATTACGAACCACGGAACCATGGACTACAGAACTACGGAACCAAGAGCCTTGGGCTCAGGAACTAGAAAACGGCGGAGGAGAGTAACTCAATATTCTAAATCATCTACCTTTTGAACAATTACCCAACTGTAAATTGAAACATAACACACGTTTCCTTAGTGATAATCATTCAATTAACTTCTATGAAATTTAACCTCGCTACAGACGCATTTGGTACAAATACTAATCGGCAGCACTCGCTGACTGTTTTTATATCTAGTATTTTAAGTAGTGTAACTGGTTATTATGTTATCGTAGCTTTTGATTTATATATACAAGAAAGTAAAAAATTCTATTTATCTAATATAGCTACTGTATTCCTTCCATGGCCCGAATCACATCCAGATTCGTTTATCTAATATCTTTCTTTCATGGTTCGGATCAATGAAATAAGGCAGATTTCTGTAGGCAATATATCTGTTTTTTGTTGTTTTTTTTCCAAAAATGAATCAATTGTTACAATTTACCTGCTCCTTTGCTTATTTCAACGCAGATTTTTCAATCGACTGGTCATCATGCTAAAATTCTCACGTGTTTAATATTTATCATAGTGCATATTTGCTATAAGCATGCAAATTATTGATAAATTCAGATAAAGATTGAAACCAAATCTTTTGATTAAAACTCTCTTATCTGCCGCTAGTTATTTTTGGTTTAGAAATACTGAAGAGCTTAACGAAAACCAGAAAGAACCTTCCACCTGTTCAATGAATTAAACTCATATTCGTGGTTAGTTGTTGTTATTGTACGAAAGCGTCTTTGCGGGTATTTTCTTACTACAAGATCGATTTATTTTCCTAAAAAACAATTTTGTGTGACGTCGTCAGGGATAGTAGTGTTGGCGTGAACACGGACAGAATTCGTTATAAAAGCATGTGTTAGGTTGGAAAGACAAGCGATTAAAGGGAATCGACATAGCTAAATCGACTATATCGACTAGCAGCTATCAATAGGCCATAAAACGCCCACACACCCATTGTTTCTTTTGATACACAATGAAATAGCAAGTGCCAAATATACAATAAACTTTATTTCTAATTGGGTTCGCGCCAGCCTTTCATAATGTCGATCCTTTTAAAATCACAAACAATTGATTTTATTGGGCCAACTAGTCATGCTTCAAATGTACACAAACCAGACCACAAAAGATGACCTGAAAATTATGTAGCTAACTAACTCGTTGCGCATATAAAAGAGTGGTATTTTGCTACCATGAGTAGATATTAGCATCTATCGATATAAGAGAAATAAATCTGAAAAATTCCCGTCTAATTGTTATTTATCTAATTAATAGGTTGAATACTATCACTTTTTCAGCAGGAAATCCCCAGCACAAGGGTCTGTTTTCCGCAGCAAAAATCCCTACATTTGGGTTCTTTTATCAAAGAAGGCTCAGATATCAGATAGTTCAATAATACCATTTCAACCTTTCATCACAACTCAGGTATCCCACAACTAAACTTTTCTGTAACTTGAGATACAAATTTAGTAAAAGATTCAAATGCCCTAGAGACTTCGCATTGTGCTGCCAAAAGCAAGGACGTCCCTCTTATCCTTAGGCCACCACGAACACAAGAAATTAAGCTAAATAATTTAAATTTCAGGAAACGCTAAGCATGTCAAAATCACATTAAATGTTCAAGTATGTTTGGCTAGAAACCAAATCCAGACATTTCATTGTTCTACCTCTGATCATGTGACCACAGTAATACCATATTTGCCATTTGGAGAGTAGTCAACAACAAAACAGTTTAAAATGTCCGTAGTTTTCGTGTCGTTTGCCTGATCGATCTCAAACATGTACCAATCGATTGCATTTGATGAGTACTTTTATTTGATATATAAATTTTTCATATTTGCTTATGTCAGCAAAATTTAATATCTATGACGTCATTCACATTTATAATTTGAAAAAGTAAAGGCCACGATACCAACGTCGATTGCCGGATCCGAAGATGCTTGCGATGACGAAAAAATGAATAAATTTAGAGGCAGAAACACCGCAACACGATAAAAAACAACAGCAAATATGATTAAATTTATTTTTTGCCAAATTTAATCATACTTGCTGTTGTTTTTTGTCGTGTTGCGGTGTTTCTGGCTCTAAGTTTATTCACATTTATGACGTCATTTCTCTAATAAAGAAGTATAAAATATAAATTTTTTCAGTCTAATTTGCTTTATCTTATCAATTTGATTCACTTTGAGTCTATAGTTACCAGATAAAAGGACAGGACTGGCAAAAACCTGCGATGAAATTAAATACATGCAACAAAAGGCTAATTTAAGACTAATTGTGCTAAAAATAAATGCTAAAAATTTTTGAAAAGTATGTATTTTTGAACTATGACATGTTTCCAACTATTTGAAACAAATTTGAAGAAAATCGGTTGAGTGGTTGATTAAATAGAATTTTTCTGGTTAAGAAGGTATAAATTTGCTAATTTTCGTCAGTTTTTCGGTTGCCTAGCAACGAATCACGTGACTTATTAATTGTCATTGTTATTTTTGAATAGCCAATTGTACAAAATACCTAAAAAATCGCCCAGTACAAATAGGGTTAAGGTAGAAGAAAGTAAAATGAAGAGACAGTAAACTAACGATCCCATAGTCTTTATGGAGCACCTTTCGGACTATTGTGTCGAATTTCCCAATTAAATTGACAACCTAGTGACAAGGACCAATATAATTTGTATCGAACATTTGCTTCAAAAAATAGGAAATCGTAATTTTATCTTTCTGGGATAAAGATTACAAAGAAACGTATTTTGAGAAATAATATCTTACGAGGTATCACGTTTGAAATGCCCTCAGATCATTTTGCTGATTCATAGAAACTGATATTACCTGTATAGCTAGCGTCCCAACCTAGATAACACAATTTATTTTGCAAAATATGGTTGCATCATAAGCGACTTATAAAAATGTATCGGAAATATATGGCACGGTAAATCACCTATTAAATCAATTTTGGCATGCTCTTTTGACAACAAAAGGAACCATATGTTGCATGACAATGTTTGGCCACACTGTTTCGACTACATAAAGAAAACAAAATTTTCAAGCAACAATGTCGTGCGACATTTTTTCCCAGTTTTCCCAAGGCTTTAATTTCTTATAAAGAATGATTGTGGTTGCTTCAATCACTTTTTCCAGCACTAGAATTTCTTAATTTTTTAGCGATGTAAGAGTTTGCTTTCTCAAAAAGGATTCTGGAAAAAATACATGTAATTCAAAATTATATTTTGCCACGCATTGTGGTTAATCTGCCACAAACAAAAACTTGTACATGTCGCATAAAACAAGGACTACAGTAACAAAGGCCCTGAACACGTGCTAGCAGAAAGGTAACCCTTACAATACAGAGGCTTAAGCTACATCATTCATAGCAACAGTGCACAGATTCACAAGAGAAAAATTCTTGTTTAAATAAACTTATGAATATTCTCACTTAAGGCAATTAGCCCTAAAGAATGAAAAAATTTAATCCCATATTATTAAAACCAAGATAACAAAGTGAGTCTTGTGACGAAAATGTACGACCGAAATTAAGCCACTACAAGCAACCAAACTAAATCAGAATTTAATTCGAATGGTACAGGATCTTACGTCGCGTTTCCTGTATTTACATCGAGTAACATGATTCGGAGGTACTAATATGAGATTGATAATAATGATCCAATATTAATTGAAACTGTAATCGAAATGGCATTTCAGTCGCATGTTAAGAGGATCGAAATAAGTCAAAAGACTGATACAAGACCAATACGGAATGGATAAAAATACTCAGATCTCACCCACGGTTTAAAATAGCGGTGTAGGCTACAACAAGAAATAGTTGAGCATCACTATGAAAATGCAATCTTCATTAAAAACAATACCAATATCAAAGCCAATGTTGTTCTTGTTCTTTTCTTAAATTTGATGTATATATTTTCATTGATGTAAGTGGCTGCTGTAGTTGGAACTCGATGACATCATGTCCTTTCCAGAGCCACATAATATTTATGTTTCGTTGTAGTTAGTCGTTTTTATTTGTGATAAAAATGCCAATGAGGCAGGATTGGATAACAAAATCTACATTCCTCACAAGAATTCTAAAAATAGTGATGTGGGCTGGTAGAAGAGATTTTATCGACTTATTATTCATATTATCGATCGTAGCAGCTCAAAGAATATGGATTTTGATGAAAATATATTCCATTTCTTCGGAAAGTCTATACGTTCGTATGAATTATCCACCAATTTCACCGTATGATATGATGCCATTTCATGGTGAAAAGGATATTTATCTGAGTTAGTGATGCACTTTTGCTCAAAATACCGGATGAATAATAAAAAAACAATCACAGTTTAAAGGACAAGTCCGGGGTTGGTATAATTGATGATAAAATACAAGATAATACTGCTATGAATGATGTATGATACTTTTTTCCACTATTTTTCGCCCTCTCCTTGTGAAATTAAGTATTCAAATAAGCAATTTGAGCGAAGTGACGCAATATTGCACAAACGAAAGCGAGGTTGGGCGATTATTTTTCGCATCTTAATCGCTGCTAGCCTCTTTATCGTGTACTCATGCATTGTATATGACATGAGAACACGATAAAGAGGCTTGCAATGATAAAGTATTACAGCGGACTAATAAAAAAAAAACGAGAAAGATCCAAAAAAAAATGTGGAAGACCATAAACAAAGTCTTAGATAAAAACACTAACTCAGATATCCCCTCGAGTCTCGAATTCGATGGAAAACGCTTAACGAGGGAGCCTGATGTTCTTGAGGCATTTAATCATCATTTCACCTCTATAGGACCTAAGCTTGCCCAAAAAATTGAGGTTCGGAGTGATGATGATTGTCTTCAGTACATCACACCGGAATCAAACAACATGATTTTCAGAACTGTTGATGAAAATTACATTATAAGTGCAATTAATCAGCTAAAAAATGGAAAAGCATCAGGGCCTGATAAGGTATCGATTACCATCGTAATAGATGTAAAAGACCTCATTGCAAAACCCTTGAAAATAATTTTTAATGATTCAGTGATGAATGGTGTTTTCCCCGATATCTGGAAATTAGCAAGAGTAACTCCAATCTTTAAATCGGGCGCTAAAAATGATGCAAACAATTATAGGCCGATTTCTGTCATTTCGATTTTCTCTAGGATGTTAGAACGACTAGTGCATGATCAGCTATTTGATTTCCTTAAAGCGAACAAAAAGCTTACCTGTAATCAATCAGATTTTCAAAAGTTATGCTCCACCATAACATCCTTAATCAGCAGCACTGATTATTGGTATGAAAACATGGATTCTAGGAAAATTAATTTGACCTTATTTTTGGACCTCAAGAAAGCCTTCGATACAGTTGACCATTCTGTCCTTATGAAAAAGCTTCGTGCGTATGGTATTAGAGGATCCACGGGTGATTGGTTTGAATCGTATTTAAATGAGAGAAAACAATATTGTGCTGCTAATGGACACCGATCAAACATAAGAAATATTACTTGTGGCATACCACAGGGCTCTTGCCTTGGTCCTCTCCTTTTCATTATTTATCTCAACGACTTTGCAAAGTGCCTAGAATTTTCACAAGCCAGTCTCTATGCCGATGACACACAAATCACGATCGCGTCAGATGATATAGAAAGTCTAGTACTTGATACGCAGCAAGAACTGGTCAACCTCTCTGAGTGGATGAGGATAAACAAATTAAGTCCTAACCCTACTAAAACAGAATATATGACAATAGGTCACCCCCGTAGAATAAAGACACTTCAAATCTCGGGAGCTCTGTTGTTAAACGACACGGAAATTAAACGGGTACCAAAGTCCAAATCTCTCGGAGTTATCACAGACAAAAGTCTCACATGGGACGAACAGTTTAAAGCTGTTAAGTCCAAAGTTTGCGGTGGTTTGTCTGCCTTAAAAAAGTTAAAAAATATCATACCGCAATCACAATTGTGTAGTGTATTCTACGCAATCGTGGAAAGTCATCTTCGCTATGCAAATGTTATTTGGGGGAGTCTCTCAAAAACTAAATCAGATACCCTCCAACGTCTGCATAACAGGGCTCATTCAATAATAGAAAATGCACGCATAAAGCACGAATGGTCATCTAATTGGCTAAATGTTGAAAATCTTATTCGATTTGATCGTTCTGTGATGGCATATAAGATTAAAAACAAGTTGAGTCCGGAATGCCTTTGGGATAAGTACCAATATAGATCCGCATTCTCAAATTATGAAACAAGGAATTGTAAGGATCTCCAGATCCCCAGGCTGAAAACTGAACATGCCAAAAAAGGATTTTACTACTCTGCCTTAAAGACTTGGAACGATATTCCAACTAATATTAGAGAAATCCAAACACTCGGGCGTTTCAAAAAAGATCTAAAAGCGCATTTGACGAGCTGAACATGCCAAGAAACAAATAACCCCAAACACGACCCTCTGGAAGAACAGCACATTTTTTTTAGATCTTATTTCATTATTTATAGTAGAAAGAGCTGTATTAGGTTTTTAGCTGAAGGGGTTTCGTGTATAAATAATAATAATGTAATGTAATGTAATGTAATGTAATGTAATGTAATGTAATGTAATGTAATGTAATGTAATGTAATGTAATGTAATGTAATGTAATGTAATGTAATGTAATGTAATGTAATGTAAGCGGTGAAAAAACAATAACACAGCCTTGTTTTCGCTTGTGCGATATGATGTCACTTCGCTCAAATTGCTTATTTGAATACGTAATGTCACAAGGAGAAGGCGAAAATATGTGTAAAAAAGTATCATACATCATTCATAGCAGTATTATCTTGTATTTTATCATCAATCATATCAACCCCGGACTTGTCCTTTAAAAGGCCACTGCTTCCTTGGACATGAAGACGATAATATTGGGGAGTATAATATCCAATAGTAAACGTGTTCAAATATATCTTTTGATCTATCTGACTGAATTCAGCTACTCCCTTCAAGAAACCTTCAAAACAAGCTTAAAATCACGAACAAAGTTTATGCCATACTGCAATGACTTTTAAATGATTTATCACTGTGGGAGAACGAACGTGTCATCCCTGGAAGCATAGCAGCTTCATTCCAGGTGATTTCATCCTCCAAAGAGGTGCCGAAACGTCTTGAAGTCATCGCTGCAAGTCACAAATATTGAGAACATTTGTTAGTGACTTTAGGCCCGTTTGGAGGTTTCTTGGAGGGACTTTCTCAAGCAAATCCCTCATAATTTTCGAACCGATTGGCCCATTCCAGTGACGTTTGTTTGTTTGTCATTTTATTTTGATTCAATCTCATTTTAGCTTCTAAATAGAAACCAATCTAAATCGAATATCTAAATATACTATTGGCAATAATTGATAATACATACCGTATTTAGGTCATTAGCAACAAATACTACACCTGCAAGTTGGCCCATCCCATTTTAGTCTCTTAAACGTTCGAATGTTTTCGGCTAATTTAATATCTTTGGGCAAAGCATTCCAAATGTGTGGTCCTAACGATAAGAGACTGTTTGAACCAAAAGTAACTTGGTTTGGTCTATGAAGTTAATTCGTTTGGTTTGGTCTACGATGTTAATGAAAAGATGGATTAATTCGTTTGGGTTCCTTGCTGACCTTGTTGTTTGTTTTAGTTTAAAAATATCCTATATAAAAGGAGGATTTAGTTTTGAGACAGTTTTATAGATTTCAATACAAAGAGTTCTGAGACGGCTGATTCTCATCGCGCATTTCCCAGTTTTGGAAAGTAAGTCGTCATAAGAGCTTGTAGCGTCATTGTAAAGAAATCTAAGGGCTCGCTCTTGGATCTTCTCAATTTTTTTCACTGACTTTTCAGAGGAAAAGTGCCAGACCAGAGGGCATTAATTAAAATTTGAAAAAACGAAGCTTTTTGGCTTTAAAGGGTCTGTTTCATCCAGCATGCCTTGCACGTGCCATCTCTTGGTTGGCCTTTGTTGCCGCCATTTTTATGGCCCATGAAAATGGCGGACAACAAAGGAACATCAACAGACAGCACATGCAAAGAATGCTGGATGAAACAGACCCTTTAAAGTCCATATAACCCTTAAGTCTTTTCAGTGCGTTTAGCTGCGCAGTGGCTTTCCTACATAGATCGGAAATGTGGTCGTCAAAGGTTAGTCTGTGATCGATTTTTACCCCCAGAAGTCTTACTGCATGTTCAGATTGAATTGTTTGCCTTTTATGGTTAGTTGTTCCCCAAGTGTGTCATCTCTACCCTTTGTTACTACGATGGCATGGAATTTGTCCGGATTTGCAATCATGTGGT
Organism: Aurelia coerulea; assembly: GCA_039566865.1. NCBI lineage: Eukaryota > Metazoa > Cnidaria > Scyphozoa > Semaeostomeae > Ulmaridae > Aurelia > Aurelia coerulea. The sequence continues at coordinate 8,901,260 of CM076952.1, read as the reverse complement.
TCCTTTCAAGCCAATCTATAGCAACATTTGATTCTTGTTCCAATATTCTAACCAGGTTTGGGAATGATTTTGAAAAAGCCGTTAGATTATTATCGTCTGCATAATTATGTAAAGTAGCTTTTTCTATGTAAAGATAAAGATCATTTATGTATAAGTTAAACAAGATTGGACCAAGGACAGATCCTTGTGATACACCAGAAGCACGAGTTGAAAAGTACTATACGTGTTGTTAAATACGCACTGACTGTTGTCTTCGTTTCAAGTATGAGTAGATATAAACGAGTGCATCTTAATGAAAACCATACGCAGATAACTTTGCGACAAGTAGATCATGTGGGATACAGTCAAATGCTTTCAAAAGGTCCATCAATATTATCATTGTCAAGGTTTCGTCTCCATTCTTCGATCATTCTTACCAGGACATGATGTGTGTTATATTGCTGTCTATATGCCGCTATAAACTTTGAAAGACAATGGTCAAGATGAGGAATGAGTTGATCTTTGTTATTGTCGTAGATTTTCGAAAAAGCGTTCAACAGGATGACAGGACGAAAGTTTTTCTCCGTTGTACGAAGTGGCTGACCCTTATCTAATGGAGTAACGGCTGCTCGCTTTCTTTTATCTGGAAACTTGTATTTCTTAAAACTATTATTTATTGCATCTGTTAGGGGTATAGTCAGTTCTTCCGAAGCTAAAAAAGCTAAAGTCTGGGGGGAATTTGGTCCTCTCCAGTTGACTTTTTACTATCTATGTTTTGTAGCTATTTCCTTACCTCATTTGGTTCAACTGCACGATTTCGGTTCAACTGTCTGTTAATTTGTGTCATTTGCACAAACATAACTTCAGCGCTACTTTAAATCCTTTGTGCCTTGTAAATGATGGTATTGAGGATACGGAGCATTTTTTGCTGCTTTGCCATGCTTATGATGAAGATAGACGCAATCTTCTCAACAGTGTGAATGCGATATTGCAACCCTATGGATTAACACACCTTTCAAATAAAACTTTACTCCAAATCATCCTGTATGGCCACGAAAAGTTATCTTTAGATTCAAATAAAATAATTATCGAGGCAACGTTAAAATATATTCAGGCCTCAGAACGGTTTCAGTAAGTTCCTAAGTTTGCTGTTAAAAACCTCCTCTCCCTTATAATCTGTTTTTTCTCACATTCGTTTTTTGTTGTTTTAATTTCTTTTGACGAAATTATGTCATTGTTATTTGCCATTTGCTATTTTGTAATATGTAATTTGTAATATTTAAAGGTAACATTAATTTGAATCTCTATGTTAAATGTTATGGTCGCAGGGTTGCTATGTATTTCCATGCTCCTTGTGGCATCGTCTTGTAACCTTTGTCTGTTGATTTTAAATTCTATGGGAATATAAAAAAAACTGCACGAAATGAAACGGTTGAAAAATGGTTTTATGGATTTTGAAATATAGCTAATACACTAGGGTGATTGGCATATTTTTCGAGAATCTATTTTACGATGTGTCTATCACTAGTTTGTTAATTCGTGCCTGCTAGGCTTTTTGGTTTTTTCCCAATTGATTTCTGGATGATGTTAATGTAATGATCATTAAATGTTTCAGCAAGCTGACATTATGACTAAATGTTTCAGCAAGCTCGGGGTCTTCTGTAATAATATTATCACCTTTTACAAGCAAAATATCGTTCCCTGGTAAGCCTCCTTTATTTGCGAGGAATGGTTTGGTTTAACTAACTTCCAAAATCCTTATTTGTCATCACCCCATTTCTGTCACCCTTCTTAAATGATTCTTGATTGCTTTCTTCCTAAGGGAAACGCATTTGTTTTTTAAAATTAAGTTCATTTTCTCTGGTCCGGTTTTTCTTAACTTTAATCCTACCTTGGGGGAGGGGGGTGTTTTCCACCCCCCTGTCGGTTTTTTGCAGAGCATTCTTTAACGACAAAGCTATGACCCTCAAACTCTCTGACAATTACTAATTATCTATTAGCTACATTTTGACAATTAAATTTTTGAACAATATGTGTCACGTGACAGGTGACACTACCAATACCATATTTGGAGCAAGGTATTGGAAAAATTAATGATTTTGATATTTTTACTCCCAGAATTAGTTCCAAATGTTGACTATTGTACTTTAAAATAATCAGCAAACAATTAGCTTTCTATTGTTCTCAATAACAATGGAATTTGCTGACCTCAGCATTCTTAAATGAAGACGTCACTCGGGCCGCCATTTCGGGTCATTTTGGCAAATTTTGAAGGTTTTTCCAACAGATATTGTTAAAAATGCATAGAATTGCGTTATGCAATGCTTTAAAAGCATTTTGAGCCAAATATTATCAATTTTTTGCGGAAAAACACAGTTTTTAGTTGTGACGTCATCAATTTTTGTCATTTTCTTCCAAAATAACAGTCTAAAAACACCCATATGCATCATATTTGAATCGGAAATGAATAATACGCCAAATAAGGATGGAAAAAGTCATTCAGATTACCTTTATTCCGTGTTTAGAACAAATAAGCCGGAAAACCATATATTTTGACATTTTCTGGCATTATGACGTCATAGTGACGTCACCTAATGAGGTGGCCACGCCCAAAACTACCAATCGGTTAAGACTAGTTAGGACTACGCCCTTGCTAAATTTCAATGATTTCCCATTAGTCTACGGCTATTTATAGAGGGCCCCCCCCCGGCTATGTTAGATCAAAAAAAGCCCGGTAGGATTAGGGTTAAATATTTTCTGTAGGCGAGATCTGTTATATATTTCTTTTCTCCATGTTTTATTCATAAACGGTGCATCGTTCCCTCTAACGGTTTTGGTTCGTAGAGGAGCGTGTTTATCTACGATCTTACCATCTTATGAAACTTGCATACCAGATCCTAAAAGGCAAGAATGGCAGTCACTTAATCCGGTTTCAAAAGCAGATGTCTTTTGAAAATTTCTTTTGCGATTTGTGAGAATCACGTCTATAGAAGAGCTATGATCCCCTGTAAAACAGGTTTTGAAAGGTAAAGTTTAAAATGGATTTGAACAAGTCCAACTTTAAATAAATATTTGCCAATATTATCTTCTTGATATCCAGAGGGTGGTGGCCCTTCCAAAGGGGGTTGCTATTATTGGCTCACCCAGTACTTTGCTTGCAACTAATAGATTGCAGAATTTCTGAACTTTCAATTGACCTTTGATCGCTTCTAGTAGAATTTCTTCAGTTTGTGGAAGAGGCTATGCACTACAGTGCCTTTAAAGCGGATTCTCAAATAAAGCTAAAGCTAAAAATACCACTTCTATACCGAGAATTGGTCATCAGTCATTCTCGTAGCGAAGGGACAGCAGACTTTGGAATTGAGTAGGGGAACCTTCAAACGGCTAACAGTACAGTATGCTTCAAACAACTTTGCTTTGAAAGATTTACTAGGCCCTGGATACCCTGGAAACCATGGATACGCTGGATACCAGAGCCACCAAAAATAAAATGAAAAGAACAAAATTAAGAATGAAAGAAAGTTCTTTCTTCTTTCTCTATTTTCCTTATCCTAATCCCAATTTCCTTTTTCTTAATTGTTGAGGCTCTGGTACCCAGGGTAACGAGGCCTTAGGTAGATGGAACCTTAAAGAAACTCATAAGAAACTAAAAGTTATCAAAATGTGATGATTTTTAGGAAACTTTCAGTACTGGCTCAAAATTCTTTGTTTCGTATGAAAAATTCGTGCATTCTTATCATCTTAGTATGATATGACACTGAATCAAAAGACAACCCCAAAAATAGCAATAGTTGCGGAACTGGTTGATGGTGGAAGGCTATCTCTTTATGAGCAATGGCACGCTTGTAGCTGATGCTCAGTGAAATAAAATAATTGAAGTACCAACCATATTATCAAGGGGTTCATGTGTTTGCCAGCACTATTCCACGAGAAGCTCAGAGTTAATGGTTTGTATTAGTAAAATGAAAAGAGCAAAGAACAAAACATTTCAATGAAGACCAGATAGACATGGAATATGTTGGAACCTTCGAAGTTCTTTTTTGGAGAGACGCTGTAAGCACTCGATAGCATTGTCTACTTTCGCAAGAACAAAGTCTTCACTCTATCTGAATACCTCTAACATATGGGAGGTCCACATACCTCTTTTACTCTGGGAATTAGCAACTTCGCCCTTTGGCATTAACCTAAGATGAGATAAATTCGACTCTTTTCTTACGTATTTTGCACTTATTTAAGGGTTTAAAAGAATTACTTGGTGAATTCTGTTGAAATTGAGTTATCATAGGATAAAACACAACATTTGCACATTCTTTGCAATAATTCAGATAAGTGGTTCGATAACTCATGTTGTGCAATTTTAAGATACAGAACCGCCTACGATGTTAACCAAAAGCTTAACTGGTCACACCCTTGTGCACATTTTAATTGAATCGAAAGTGTACTTCCAATGGGGGGTACTCAAACACTAACCTGTCATCAAGTTCACTTCCAGAATCTAATCATCAATATTTTTCCCATGAGATCAGATTTTGTCAAATTTTACCGAATTTTAGTAGGCTGGGGAGAGGCACTCTGTATCGAGATACGTGAATCCCAGCTTTATACCACTGTCTTCTTTGGCTTCTTTGTCAATCCATTTACGACTGAGCTACCATCAAGGATTGCTATATATTGTATCGTGATGTCAGAACATGATGGCGGAGAACCAAACGTAATGTAACAATCTGACATTTTCTGCTTAAGAAACCACCTCTGCGGTTTTTACGAAAATGGTACCATTGGCTAGACCAATTTTGACCATTTCCTCGACCAATATTGTCAAATTTGTGCCAAATATGATATCATGACCGTTCGCTAGACCAATATTGTCAAAAATGATACCCTTGGCTAGACCGTTGCTGGCTAAAATTGCAAAAAAGCAAACCCTTGGCTACACTAGAAGTCCTAAAAAGTATACCCTTGCTCGCGGCACATCCCCAGGTACCTTTACTATGGAAGAACCCCTCCCCCCGTGCTCTGCGGGGGCCATTATGGGAATAAGGTCAATTCGACCTTCAATGCTATCCCTGCCACTACAATTAGGGGGTGTTTTTATAGGTATTTATTTGATTTGTATAAAAATTGTAATTATGTATCTATTCTTAATTCTTGAAATATTGCAAATCATTTAATTATTCGTGAGGCAAATTGATACATACATAACAAACAACACTTTTTGTCGAAATCTACATGAAAAGTTGGACTTGGTACAACTTAAAAAAAAAGTTTCTAACTTTCCGGGTGTCACAGAAAAAATTATAAAGATTTGGTTGAGGCCAGCGATGATAGTTTTGCTTTCATCAATGGCTAATAAATGTCAAAAACGTTCCTCTATAATTTGAACATTATACAGGGTGTCCCAAAAAACATGTGCGCTGTTGAGTGGCTTCTGCGGAGCAGCCATACATCCAATTTTTCTGTTTTTAAGATTCTTGACAGAAGAGACTTTAAATCAAAGATTGACACCGAGTTTGAGTAAATCTGATCACTAGATGTTGATTTATGGAGCAAGAAAGCCAAAATTATTGGCTGCCTCAAAACCAGAGGATTCCTTATTCTCCATTGCGTTAAAATAAACGAAAATGATTGAAAAAAAACATACCTAGCCCTGTTTTTTGATGTTCAAAGTGAGACAGATAGTCATACATTGAATTTTGTGACAACCAAGACTATTGGACATATCTAGGGTTGCTAGGACTGAAAATGTGCAACACAAGTGCTTCAGGCCATGCCATGCCATGCCATGCGTCCATCAGATATTTTGCTTCTCAAAAGTGATAAAGTCGTTTTAAACCAACAATATTGCGTTTAGCATACTGCTTGGTCGATATTTTTGAAGAATATGGTCATTAATTACTCCAAAATGCGTTTCCTGGCATAACTGTAAAGTTTAAGTTCATTTAATGTTAAATTCAAGTTATAAGGTTAAGTACTGAGATAAAATCCTATGGTTTTGAAGCAACCAGTGATTGTGACTTTCTTTCTCAATAAATCATCAACCACTTGTGAGATTTACACAAACTCGGTGCCAAACTCTAAGTTGAAATCTCTTCTATTCACAAATGTGAAAAACAGGAAAGTTAGATTTATAGCTCCTCCACAGTAGCCATTCAAACGGCGCACATGTTTTTTGGGGACACCCTGTATACCTCATTTTTTATAGTGTTGCTTTGAGAGCTGATCATTAATCTTGAAAGTTTCAAATTGCCTCAACATCCAAACCAGATGCTATCCTAAGCAAATTCTTGAAGCACTTTAAAATAAAAGAATCAAAGAAAACAACGAAAACATGGCACGATTGTTGAATTCTAAAGAACAAGTCCGGGGTTGGTATGATTGATGATAAAATACAAGATAATACTGCTATGAATGATGTATGGTATCTTTTCCCACTAGATTTCGCCTTTTCCTTGTGAAATTACGTCTTCAAATGAGCAATTTGAGCGAAGTGACGTCATATCGCACAAACGAAAACGAGGCTGTGTGATTGTTTTTCGTCATTTTCGTCATGACATTATTTTACTCAAATTGCTCATTTGAATACGTAATTTCACAAGGAGAAGGCAAAAAATACTGGAAAGTATCATTCATCATTCATAGCAGTATTATCTTGTATTTTATCATCAATCATACCTACCCCGGACTCGTCCTTTAACAAACAAAGTATGATATGATCCAAGTTTTGTTCAAATCTTGTCGATTGTTGATTCATTGTTGATTCGATTAGACATATGACCTGGAGTCCCTTGTTACTCTGTGCTCTTTGACTTCATGATGGCGCTTCGGTCAACAGACACTCAAAATATTATACTAAGGATTAAGAAACTTCAGTCATGGGACAAAATTCTTCAAGAAATTTAATGATTTAGTCAAGTGAAGAAATCCGAAGCATATTTTCAATGTTCTCGAGAAATACTTTCGTATTTCGCTTCAAAAACTTCATTGCCAACAAGTGTGAAAACAACAAGAATTCAAGGAAACTCTCAAGAAACTGTTGATGCGTAAATTTCGAGAAATTTCAGAATCCTTCAGCACTGGTTCAAATTCTTAGTTTCTCACCACACACAAAAACACGTTTACCTGATGATCTGAGTTTTCTATCTTACATTCTTCATAATTTTGGTCACATTTCTTGTAGTAATAGTTTGGTGTAGAATATCTCAATTTTTCAATAATTTTTAACTTACGATCTACGAAATTCATTGACGATCTTCCAATGAAAATTAAATGATTGTGATAGTTTGTGATTCTTAGCAAATAACAAAGAAGAAATGACAAATAAAAATACCAAATAAAAATTATCAGCAGAAACTGAAGGATGAAGGGTGCGACATCTTTTCACACGTACATTTTCATATCATTCGACTTTCCAATAATACAATACAATTCCATGTTAGAATAAAACAAATGCATATTATTAGAAACAAATTAACTAGACATCATTTTCAACGAAATGTCGCCCAAAGTAAGGAACAAGCATAAGATAAACAAAATCATGGAAACATGCGATACGAACTTTAAAGCAGGAAGAGCATTATAACGGCATCTATATGAAATAAAGGGAAAACGTGTTTTCCCTCTTCAACTGCGCGACTAATATATTCACTTCCATATTGAGCAACGAGACTCAATTCTTTGCAAAAACACGCGGCAGTTTTGGATGTTTTGGTTCCCAAATTTCCTTGCTATTGTTTGAGTCGTTTGGAGTCAGCCTGCATAATCCTACAGTTGCTGTTTCTCGAGAAATATGTTAATGACAACAAGCTAGCTCGTGATACAGTATAAGATATCAAAGCATGTATTTCATTTATGTTAACTAAATAAAGACAAGCCTGCCTGTGGGAGTCCACAGCATTCTAACACTTCCAAGTTCATTTGTATTGGTTTTACTACTGTGGCTAGGAACACTTTCGTTTTCCTAGTTTAGCGTTGAATTCAGTCGCTCGCTTCTCAAAATTACCATCCAAGATTATTCTCCGATTGTTATCTTCAATAATTCCCGTTTGTTGTCGTTTTTTACGCGATATGATTGGCTAAATTCATGCAGAAGTTTTTATCTTGAGAACCAATCAGCATTATCGCGCAGGACTGTTGTTTCTGTACACCTTTAACAGTATTAATTAGCAAAGTCTTGCATAAAAAGGAGCAACTATCTTTTTGTAGGCAAGTCTAGGTCTTTGCTACCTTATGAAACTTATGAAGCGGTGACAGGGTCAAAAATATTCCGTCATTGAAACCCAGCTTCGTCGTCAAGTATTCATCCGTCGTGATGTAGTTGTTCGTCGTCAAGCCATACCATGCCGTCGTCGTGCGTTCATTGGCCGTTGTAACTGTGGTTCGTCAATGGCCCTGCAGCCGTGGTCGAGTGTTGAGCCGACGTCAATACCCCAGCCGTCGAGGGATGGTAAGCCGTCGGTGGACAATAGGCCGTCGTCCATCAATCCGTCTTGAGTTGATAAGCCGTCGTCGTCGAGCGTAACTTGACAAGCCGTCGCTCGTAACGGCGTAACGACATCGGCCTCCTTTCCATAATTTGCGAGAGGCCTTGGTGCGGAGAGCCAGAATATGGAAAAGCCAGAGCGGAGAGAAATTCTGTTTTGGCCAGAATATGGAGAAATTCTATAGAACGTATTATTTTATCAAATCTCGTCCTTATCCATTATTATTGAACATTTTCATGGCTTATTTTAGCCGATTTACCATAAGCTGTCTTGGCTCTTTAAATCCCTGCTTGTATTCTTTGGACTGTAAACTGTTTTCCTTCTTTTTTGTAAGGGAAAAGTCACGAGAAATACACTCAAAAATTAGTTTTTCCAAAGTTTTTGTGGATTATTTTAGAGTAAATACGTTTGTTACTTTCGCTGTAGCTTCCTTTGGAAGACATAGATTAATTACTGGCCGTTTATCGCACATTTTTATTCTGAACAGAAAACAGACCTCCATAATGAAATTTCTCCATTTTCTGGCCAAACAGAAATACACTCAAAAGTTAGTTTTCCAAATTTGTTTGGATTAGTTTGGAGTAAATATGTTTTTACCTTCGCTTTTGCTTCCTGTGAAATAAATAAATAAATAAAAAACCGGCCGTTTATCGCACATTTTTATTCTGAAGGGGCCTAACAACGGAATTTCTCCATTTCCTGGCCAAAGAGAAATTCACTCTAAATTCTCTTTGGCCAGAAAATGGAGAAATTTCATTCTGGAGGCCTGTTCAGGATAAAAATATGTGATAAATGACCGGTTTTATTTCTTTCTTTCAAAGAAAGCTATAAAAGCAAAGGTAAAAACATATTTAATGTGAAATAATTTCAAAAAAAAACTTTGGAAAATTTAACTATTGAGTGTATTTCTCCTTTCCCTTACAAAAAGGAAGGAACACGATTTATGGTAAATGGGCTAAAATAAGCCATGAAAATGTTTAGTAATAATGGATAAGGACGAGATTTGATAAGATAATATGTCCTATAGAATTTCTCCATGTTCTGGCCAAAACAGAATTTCTCTCCGCTCTGGCTTTTCCATATTCTGGCTCTCCGCACCAAGGCCTCTCGCAAATTATGGAAAAGAGCCTGAGATCGTTGCGCCGTTACGAGCGACGGCTTGTCAAGTTACGCTCGACGACGACGGCTTATCAACTCACGACGGATTGATGGACGACGGCTTATTGTCCACCCACGGCTTACCATCCCTCGACGGCTGGGGTATTGACGTCGGCTCAACACTCGACCACGGCTGCAGGGCCATTGACGAACCACAGTTACAACGGCCAATGATCGTACGACGACGGCATGGTATGGCTTGACGACGAACAACTACATCACGACGGATGAATACTTGACGACGAAGCTGGGTTTCAATGACGGAATAATTTTGACCCTGTCACCGCTTCATAAATCCTGTTGTGTGTGTTTTGTCTACCGTATCTATAGGCTCTATTGAATCTAATTGAATGAGTTGGTTCCTCAATCCTGGGAACTTCGTGGGACCTAGTCTCTACTGCGCAGACTCTACTGGCGGAGAAACCTCTTTGAAAAGAAATCAGTAGGGTCTGCACGCTATTAAAGGCCACAATGAACTATTTTAGACATGCCTTAGAGCGAAAAGATCGCTGTCGTCAAGTTAATTCAAATTTGTATTACTACGAATTTTATGAGATCCACGCATTTTTAGAGCTTTTCTGCATTTCAATCTTTTCATTTCTGTATTTCCCAAATAAAGTCACCACAGGCCCGAACATTTTACATATTTGGATTGATTTTAGTATTCTTACTGAATGGTTATTTTTTCACGTGGGAGCCTCTTCTGAACTCTAAATTGTACGTTCATCATTCCGAAAGCTGGTAAACAACATTTTGCCTCTGGTAAAATACAATTACAATCCAACATAAGCCGAATAAATCCGGTGTAACTCAGGGATCTGATGATGATTTGAAACTATTAATAGGTAATTAAATTATTACTAAAACAATATTATTAATCTTGAAATTCGTTGTTGTTATGCTTTCAGAAATGATCCTTAAATAGACTTCATATAATTAGTCTTCTGAGTGGTTAAATAGGAATATGCCACAAGTTGAGCACTTGTCAGAGTATGACCTTCAAAAAGAGTAATCTTGTCAGCCTAATTTTAAACTATGAAAATGAGCTACGATCATTGTTTATAGTCTCGCTTTGCTCTGTTTTTGTATGTTTGGCGACGTAAAAATCAAACTAGATGGAATTAATAAGCGAGCCACCAAAACATGAAGATTGGCGTGGAAAAGCAGCCATCAGATTCGACTTCATTTTGTTGTGAGTTGGTGGATCTTTTGTTAAAGACCTATAGTTAACCATAATCCTTTTTGGCCCCAAAGTGACTAAAGATACAGCATGCAAGTCGTTTATTGGCTAGGTTCTGTTCGTTTTCACGTTTCATTCGTCGCTTGCACAGGATCATGGTTAGCAATGGATTTCAGCTATAAACTAAGCGGGCAAGCCGCGCCAACATTGTTGTTCAATACGCAATCATAATACATCCCTGTATCCCTAGATATCCCAATAATGCATTCTGATTGGCTAATTAGAAACAAACAGGCAGAATTTATTTGAGACCAACTCTCTCTAGACTTAGAGTACATTTACCGGACTGCTTCACCTCTCAATATTTCATTTCATATGAATTAATTTTAAATTGTTTATACACGGTGGCCCCATCAGCCAAGACTGGCTGCTTTTCAGGGAGCCGTGCTAAACTGGCAAAACCTAACTACAATGCTATTAAAATAAAAAGGAATATTTACAATGTTAAGTTAGAATAAATGCAAAAAAGACAGCGAGGGGGCTAGCTTGACGCAACTTGACCTCATTTTCTAATTCATTCCAAACCTTTGATCCACGGAACGAAATTGCTTTTTGGCCATTGCTCGTTTTCATTCGTGGAGCAAGCAAGTAAGTCTCACAATTTCTCAAATTTACAATCTCCCGAGTCGAGTTGAAGGCGCGCGATAATTTTTTGGACACTTTTTTTAAAGAAACTATTTGATTTATTAATAAATAACGCCTTGATTTATATGTTTCCCCCATATTCAAACCGAAACAGTTAAAACATTGTGGGTTAGAGTGGGGATGAGGGACACTTTTCTTGCCAATAAAGGGGTGCCAAGCTGAGTTTTCATCGTGAAAGGGGGGCAATCACCCCCACTTACCCCCTAAATCCGCCACTGATTGTAAAGATTGTAAGAGCTTCATTAAGCTCGTCAATATCCTTAGTAGAATATGATATACTGGTATATCGGTATACATCGGTACTTCGCTGTTTTTAAGAGTAAATGACGGATCATATATGTATACCAGGCATAAAAGGGGCCCAAGGCTGGAGCCTTGAGGAACTCCACATTTTATTTCTTTATTAATTGAGGTTACTCAATTCACTCTAAAAAGCTGCCGCCTGCTTTTCAGATAAGAAGAAAACCAGGTTTGTTCAAGTCAAATCACTGCATACTTTTCTAAATTCGGTAGTAGAAAATCGTGATCTACAGTATTGAATGCCTCTTTCAAGTCAATAAATACTGTAGCAGTGAATCTACCTTTGTCCATATTAACATGCCAGACAATACAAAAGTTATTCCACTATTGTTCAAGGTCTCAATATCCTTTTGATTAAATAACAAATCTTTTAGAACATTTGCTATTGCTTTTGTGTTCTAGTCCCCAAAATTAGCAAGATGGAAGAGTTTATGTAGAAGTGTTTTCAAGTCTCTATATCACGTTTGTATATTATGAACGGTTGTTCTTACCAACTATAGACCACTACCGCGTCAGTCAGAAAAAAAGCTTTTTTGATTATGTTTGCCTATCAATCATGATAATTTCTTGATCTGCATTAGAGTTTTTCCTATTTGCAAATACAAACTTATAATCTTGCACAAACCTTTTTAAGCTACACTTATTTAACCAATCAAATCATGCAAAGTCTTGAGGGGCATACACTGTATATAGCTTTTTGTGTTACTGTACAATATTTGTGTAAATTGTGTTCCATGTTTACCACTTCACATCGTGTGACCTGATAGGACCTGATGGTTTAAAAATCGATTAAGGTTTTTATATTTCAATGACAAAATCTCCCTTCCAGGCCCAATCTCTGCATTTTTTATAAGAAACTAAGAATTTGAGCCAGTACTGAAAGTTTATTAAAGTAATCAGATTTTCAATACTCAGAGTTTCTTGCGAGTTTCTTGAAGGTTCCATCCTGACAATCTTTATTCCTCTACCTGGAGCCATTTCAAAACAAAATTTTTGAAGCCTTTCCAATAATAGACATTACCTTACAAATCTTATCGAAGATATAGGAAACAAGTGAAATGAAGTAAAATATGCTTAGGACTGTATTCATCAAAATAAACAATTTCTTAACTCATATTTTCCCAGTACATGAGATTTTTAACTTTTTGGTGATCGAAGAGTTGAGTTTTTGACAAGCAGTTTTTTACAGAAATAAGTGCAGAGCAAGCTATACATAACCCAGGCCTTGATCATACATGCAGTTAAATCTGCATGTTCTACAGGTCTAAAAACATCGAATTTCATCAATTAATTACATCATTCTTGCAGTATGAATTTTCTATTTTTCATGACACACCTGGTAGACCAAAGATATAAAAAGCCACTGGGTTAAAAACTATATGACCTCCATTTTTCTAGATTTAAATGAACCTCGCATTACTAACGATTGGTTAGGTGCGGTTAATGCGGATTTCTATCACTTACAGATCCGTTCAAAAGACTGCTTCAAAGTTATTGTTTCAAGCTTGCAGATTTAGTTTAGGCTGTCGTCCATACCAGACTAAGCAAGAAAGTAAACAGGATTACATTGGATAAGTAGTTTGTTTTCAAAGCAAGACGGTGCACGAAGCTAGCATTGGTTATTAAGCGAGTACACGTATTTCTTATAAGAAACTGCTTATAAAATACTCAACTCAAAGTCGTCAAAAATCAAGAACTCCAGTACTGGGAAAATATACACTCATTTTTTTGATAAGAAACTAAGCTCCGGGGCTGGTAGGCAGTTTCTTAAGTTTTTGGGCCATTTTGCTACCGAAAGTTTCTTAGGTGTTTCTTATATTCTTTAGAGACAAGTGAAGAAAAACCTAGACTCCACATCGTTTGTTAACCCTATTCGTACTGGGGGGCCATAATAATAATCATAATCATAATCATAATCATAAACTTATTTACAGTTGGTTTTGATCTAGTTAACAACAACTAATTAACACCAACTATCTATAATATACAATATACAATATAACAAAAAGATAAAAAACCCTAATGAATTATCCTAAATTAAGTGCAAATGTAGCACGTACAGTTATTGCCATCCCAGCAACGTATTTCTTTCTTGAATTTCATGAGAGAAGTTGTCAATTTTAGGTCATCACTAAGATTGTTCCACAATAGACTCCCTCTAAAGGATAAGGAATTTATTCCGTAGCGCTGAGAACTCACTGAGGGGAGCTTGCATAGTTCCTTTGTCCGCAGGTTGTAGGGAACATCTTTTTTAACAAAGAAATTCCACATGTACTCTGGATTGAGATGGTTCATTGATTTGTAAATTTCAACCATGAGGTTTTGTAAGTTCTTTTTATGTATTGTCTTTGTCTCAACCCTATCTAGAAGTTCCTCAAATGTGGATTGAAAAAGGGGGGGGGCGTTTTTGGCCCCCCTATCAGTTTTTGCTGCGTTACGCTAAAACCACAAGAGATACAACCACCAGTTTGTGTGACTTTTACTCAAATTTCATAGGCAATTATATTTTTAACATTTCATTGTTCTACCTCTGATCATGTGACCACAGTAATACTATATTTGGAGAGTAGTCAACAACAAAAAAGCTTAAAATGTCCGTAGTTTTCGTGTCGTTTGCCTGATCGATCTCAAACATGCACCATTCGATTGCATTTGACGAGTACTTTCATTTGATATATAAAAGTTTCATATTTGCTTATGTCAGCAAAATCTAATATCTATGACGTCATTCACATTTAGGACGTCATTTCTCTAATAAAGAAGTGTAAAATACAAATTTTTTAGTCTAATTTGCTTTATCTTATCAATTTGATTCATTTTGAGTCTATATTTACCAGATAGAATGATAGGACTGGCAAAAACCTGCGATGAAAGTAAATGCATGGAACAAAAGGTTAATTTAAGGCTAATTGTGCTAAAAATAGAAACTAAAAATTTTTGAAAAGTATGTATTTTTGAACTATGACATGTTTCCTACTATTTAAAACAAACGAGGAGAAAAACGGTTGAGTGGTTGATTAAATAGAATTTTTCTGGTTAAGAAGGTATAAATTTGCCAATTTTTGTCAGTTTTTCGGTTGCCTAGCAACGAATCACGTGAATTATTAATTTTCATTGTTATATTTGAATAGCCAATTGTCTAAAGAACAATAGGGGTAAGTCTTATTATGATATCTTTTGTAGTTTTGGAGAAAAGAGGGGGTGAAAAATGCCCCCCCCCCCAGTACAAAATACCTAAAAAATCGCCCAGTACAGATAGGGTTAGAAAGGGGGTGGTGCATATGGCCATTACATTTTCCTTAAAAGGAACTGTAGATAATAGAAAATGTTTGAAAAGGCTTATAAAATTGCTGTTTTAATGAACATGTTTGAACGATTTGATGACGTCACAACCTCGAAAGAGTTGAGATGTGAAAATGTTATCATTTTAAAAATAAGCAAGTTATAAACTTTTCACTGCTAAAGTTTCTTTCAAGCTATTCAACGCGAAGAAGGAGGTACAGTAAAGGCACTTACGAATTAAGAAACTCATAAAACTTACTCTGAATTTTAAAAGACAATGGAAAAATGGCTTATTGTTATTAAATCATTTTTGACATTGAAAACAGTGCTTTTTCACGAGGAGAAAAGTGAGAATAAGATGAGTAGACTCATTTCTTGTCTCCTTTATCATTTTTTTGTACTGAATTTTAAATTATTTTCTATAACTTTATAGGCTCTGATCTCTTGCGGGTACCTATTGTAATAGCTATTTGCACCAACTTTGTATCATATGAGCAAATACGATTTCTCGTTCAGCCTGGAGACAAGGTCTACAAGCAATGTTTGAAGTCTTTAATAACTTGTTGTCCTAAGAAATTAATTTTCATTTACTCATGGCATATTACCAGCGTTAACATAAGCGTTCCCAAGCTTATTAGTCCAACAAAACTTTCAACAAGAGCAATAAGATAGGCAAATAAGTCCTTAGTTGGGCTGTTAGATTTAGTTTTCAATGTTTGAGGGTGCACACGTAATTGTATTTATCGATCATACGCTAACACGAAAACAAACGAATTTGGATTTCTTTTGACTGAGGAGGATTTTTGTTTAGTTCCCACGGCACCATTGTGCAAACACAGATCCATGAATTTTAAAAAAGCTATTCAGCATATCACGGAAGGAGGGAAATTTTTGCACGCAATTCTGAGAGGGTCTGTTTCGAGATGAGAGGTCATGTATTTATAGACTTTATTTAGATGAAGGAAAGGCAAAATTGAGGAAAAGCTTGGTAAAAAATCAACGTTGACTGATCAAGCTCAGAGCGCCCTACTCTTTGCCTTCCTGCTTTGTGGTGATATGTGTATCGAAACAAAAATCGACATACTCATTTGTTGCTTCTTGAATATGCATATGCATTAAAATAGCAGAACTAGCTTATCTAAATACATTGAACGTTGTAGACCAGAACTGGCAAATCATATCAAAAATTTTAATTGACAAGGCGACCCAATTCCGTTTTGCCCCTATTTGCCCGTGAACGGGACACATGCAACTCAACTAATCTGAGTTTGAGCCAGTTTTTAAAGCTTCTTCAATTGCTCACATTTGAGCACAAACAAGTTTCTTGAAGGGACTTGAGTAGCGTCACCCATTATGGCTGGTCGCCCATTATGGCCGGTTAGTTAGAGAAATTAAATTCCAGGAGACTGGGAACAAGTAAAAAATTGGAATTGCGCGGGAAATCTTTGCTGACGCCAGTTTTAAC
This sequence comes from Aurelia coerulea, assembly GCA_039566865.1. Lineage (NCBI taxonomy): Eukaryota > Metazoa > Cnidaria > Scyphozoa > Semaeostomeae > Ulmaridae > Aurelia > Aurelia coerulea. The sequence goes on along the minus strand of CM076952.1, from coordinate 8,884,711 downwards.
ATAATTTGACCTTAACTGAAGCTTCAGTTTCTTTTCATCGAAACCCTACGAGATGATTCTGGGACATATCAAATCGATTCTGTATGTTTTCATAGGCCGTTAAGAAACATCGACTTCTATTCGAGGTGAAACCAGCCTTCCTAAAATACCCGTTATCCAAAACAATGCAAAGTCATATTGAAATTTTTGCATTGAATGTGCTCATCGATGAATAAATAATTGCAATTAAAGCTGTTTCATGTAGAATTGATTGATTTGATTCAAACTTTCTCAAAAATTTTTTTCAATTAGTTGTTGATATCACCAGTTCATTCGCTTTTTTCATAAAAACCTCCTCGAGTATCTAATTTTCCAGCGAAGTTAACGAATACCAATGCATCTTTGGAGAAATCGCTCAAGTAACGTCGAATAATGCTATTTAAATATGTATTTAAAAGACTACACGCTGGTAAATCAACGTATTCATTCATTTATAGTAATGCATCAATAATTTCGATGACTTGGGAAACTGAAGCTGCTAACTGCCACGGGGGGGGGGGGGTTTTGGCCAAATTTTGGGTAGGGGTCTGCCGCGAGCATCTTCAAAAGGGTACCGTTGGCTAGACTAACTCTTACGAAAATGGTACCCTTGGCTAGACCAATTTGACCATTGTTTTAACCAATTTTTACGAAAATGGTACCCTTGGCTAGACCAATTTTGACCATTTTCTCGACCAATATTGTCAAATTTGTGCCAAATATGATGTCATGACCGTTCGCTAGACCAATATTGTCCAAAATGATACCCTTGGCTAGACCGTTGCTGGCCAAAATTGCAAAAAGGATACCCTTGGCTAGACTAGAAATCCGAAAAAGTATACCCTTGCTCGCGGCGCATCCCCAGGTACCTTTACTATGGAAGAACCCCCCCCGTGCTAACTGCAAAGTTTACCTACCACAGGGGAACCATTATTCTGTCTTCAGACTATTACTTTTTATCTTTTGGACGCTGCGTAACTTCTGCGGCACTGCGGTGGTGGAATTTTACGTGCGTGGATAGATGCGAACGAAATACAGGAACCGTTATACGTTCTCATAGGCGGTTTCTTACAAAAAATGATTATATTACAGTTTATATTGAAAGGTAAAAAGTTTCACCTGGCTCTTTTTCGACAGATTTTCAAAGTTTGAAACTTGGAGAAGCCTATCTCAGTTTAAAATGATCTTCAAGCATTGTCCTATACGAATTTAACATGCGAGACGTGTATCACAGTTTCGTTTGAACATATGGTTTTAAGAAGAAACGATGTTCAACTATCTATTTCCAGACACAGGCACACATGATCTGAACTATCGGAATATTTGTCTCTTTTCAAGCCTACCCAAGACGAATTCGAGCACAAAGCCGACATGTGTCAGAGGAAGCTCCGACGTCAATCAAGGCAAACAGAAGAACTTTCCCAAATGGCGCGACGGTGTAAAGTGACTTTTGACAATTGTTTTGCAAAATAATGAATAACTTCCAAGTGCATGAGGAAACTAAAATGACTTATTTTGACGAGAATGAAACTTTTTAATTACTGTTAGCAGGTTTTAAGGTGAAGAGGTTGATTTCCGGTGACCTCCCAAGTATGAAAATCTCTTTTTAACGAGTAATGTTATTGTTGTCTGGCGCAAAAAAAATCCCAGCGTTTACAACAGCCCCGAAAATATTCAGAACAGACCATATTTCTTTACATAATAGGTGATAAACCTTGTATCTTTCATGAAACCCTATTCGTTTTCATGATTACCATCACACGCATATTGTTAAAAGAAACTAAGGCTTTGCGAAAGTGCAGATAGTTTCTAGAAAGAAACTAAGGATTTGGGCCAGTACTGAAAGTTTCTTGAAAGAAACTACGGATTTGTGCTAGTATTGACAGTTTCTTGAAAGAAACTACGGATTAGTGCTAGCATTGCAATTTCCTTCAAAGAATCTAAGGATTTGGACCAGCACTGAAAGTTTCTAGAAAGAAACTAAGGATTTGGGCCAGTACTGAAAGTTTCTTGAAAGAAACTAAGGATTTGGGCCAGTACTGAAAGTTTCTTGAAAGAAACTACGGATTTGTGCTAGCATTGAAATTTTCTTCAAAGAAACTAAGGATTTGTGCTTGTACTGAAAGTTTCCCGAAAGAAACTAAGGATTTGTGCCAGCACTGAAAGTTTCTAGAAAGAAACTAAGGATTTGGGCCAGTACTGAAAGTTTCTTGAAAGAAACTAAGGATTTGGACCAGCACTGAAAGTTTCTAGAAAGAAACTAAGGATTTGGGCCAGTACTGAAAGTTTCTTGAAAGAAACTAAGGATTTGGGCCAGTACTGAAAGTTTCTTGAAAGAAACTACGGATTTGTGCTAGCATTGAAATTTCCTTCAAAGAAACTAAGGATTTGGACCAGTACTGAAAGTTTCTTGAAAGAAACTAAGGATTTGGGCCAGTACTGAAAGTTTCTTGAAAGAAACTAAGGATTTGTGCTTGTACTGAAAGTTTCTTGAAAGAAACTAAGGATTTGTGCTTGTACTGAAAGTTTCCCGAAAGAAACTAAGGATTTGTGCCAGCACTGAAAGTTTCTAGAAAGAAACTAAGGATTTGGGCCAGTACTGAAAGTTTCTTGAAAGAAACTAAGGATTTGTGCCAGCACTGAAAGTTTCTAGAAAGAAACTAAGGATTTGGGCCAGTACTGAAAGTTTCTTGAAAGAAACAAAGGATTGGGACCAGTACTGAAAGTTTCTTGAAAGAAACTAAGGATTTATGCCAGTACTAAAAGTTTATAAAAGTATCAGATTTTCAGTATTTGAAACAAAATTCTTCCTGCAACTGCTCAGTCTATTTTTGTCTCTAGAAGTTGTTTCAGGTCCATTTTACATGTAGATTCCAAAAATCGATGTTATACACGTATATAAGAATTTCAGCCAGTACTGAAGGTATCTTAAAATCATCAGAATTTGAGTGCTCAGAGTTTCTTACCAGTTTCTTAAAGGTTCCATTACAATGTTCACGTTCACTGCCAGTGACATTGTGGACATTTCAAAATAATGTTTTCAGATGTTCTTAGAAGCCTTCCCAGTGTTTAGACATTACTCGAGGACCTTAAGAGTAATATGAAACAGGAAACAAATGAAAAAAGTAAAAATATGTTAAGGACTCCCTTTATCAAAATAAATATTTTCTTAACGTATGTTTTCCTAGTACTGGAGTTTCTTAACTTTCTGGCGATCTGGGAGTTGAGTTTCTTATGGGCAGTTTCTTATAAAAAAATAGCTGTATTTCAAATTCTACGCCATTTAGATGTGACATCAGTGTGAAGTGTATGGGAAAAGTAGTTCGGGAGTCTCTTATAGATGTGAAAATAATCTTGTGGAAGATGAGATTCACTTGATCATGGAGTGTCACGTGTATGACGATTGAAGGAAGCTAAGTATGATAACAGAAATTGCCACCCCCGATTGATAGAAATAAACGTTTTAAACAAATTTTTGCTGATAACAGTAGAGAAGGTACGAGAGCATTTGGGAAATAACAAGAAGGCGCGTGGCCGAGAGCGCGTGGCCGAGTGGATAAGGCGACTGACTCGTAAACCAAAGGTCAGGACGGCCGAGGTTCGAATCCCGCGCTGGACAGTTTGGTCGCTGTCCGTAACTCTAGCTCGGGTCAACCAGAGCCATGTGAGGGAAATCTGGTAGCTGCGGCGGTTGATGGTAAAACATCCGTGGCCCCTGCTGGAAATAAGTCTCTCTCAGACTTTCGCAGGCTAGCCACGTTAAATATGATACCTACCTACCTACCTAAGGAATCGGTCCAGATACTTCGGACTTAAATGGATATTCCCAAGCCAACATCCTTAAATGTTAATTTCAATTCGATGCTACTGTTGCTTCTGTTGGCTTGTACCTATGCTCTATGTTATCATCGTTATGGTTATGATTATTGTCAGACCAGCCATTAGACAGTACAGTGTTGCATGTATTGAATAAGTAGTAGTTCATTCGATAAAATAATGACCGAGAAATAGGTATGAAGATAAAATTCATACATCTCGATGCAAAATGTCTTTCTCTACACAGCAAAACTTTCTGAAATCAGCTTCAATGAGAAAATGTTACGGAATGTTACGTAAAACTCCCGGGGGGAAGGGGGGGGGACTGCACTTGTTGCTTTATACGTTCAGAGCAATGTTCATCCAGGATCATTTGCGGGCACATCACAATTTCAGTCTGTCTCAAAATCAAAATAGGCCTATATGGAAACTAAAGAACCACAGGAATGTTCCGTAAAACTCCCGGGGGGAAGGGGGGGGGGACTGCACTTGTTGCTTTATACGTTCAGAGCCATGTTCATCCAGGATCATTTGCGGGCACATCACAATTTCAGTCTGTCTCAAACTCAAAATAGGCCTATATGGAAACTAAAGAACCACACGGCTGTAACTGATGCAACAGTTCGTGGGTGCAAAAAACATTGTTATCAGTTCAACTAACTTGGTGTCGATCCATGGTTTCTGCTAGGGGAAATTTGACTTTCTGAAATTCAAGCGTTATATAGTATGAAAATGTGCCTTTGATTCAATATATACTTTTATAGAAACTGCTTAAATAGGAAACTCAAGTATCAGATCATCAAAAAATGAAGAAACTCCTGAACTGGGAAAATATAACTTAAGGAACCATTCATTATATTGAAAGAAATCCTTGTGATATATTTACTTTATTTTTGCTTGTTCCCTGTATCACAATAATCGCAAGGTAGTTCAGTAATGTCTAAACATTGGAAAAGCTTCAAAAACTTTGTTTCGAAATTTTCACAAGGATACAATTAGTTGAGTGAAGATTGTTATGGAACTTTCAGAAATTCGTAAAAAACTCTGAGTAGTCAAAATCTTATAATTTTAAGAAAATTTTAGTACAGGCACCAATTCTTAGTTTCTTATAAATAAAATCGTGTATGCACATAAAGGTGCATTTTCACTCGTACAATATAACCTTCGTTTGAAACTTAACATTTTACGTCTTCATGAAACTTGCACTACGATCTGGTAAAGGTATTTCAAACGAGAACAGCTTTGTAAAATCTTCACAAAATTACTCTTGATTCTCAAAGTTCGTCAACTTTCTACTCTTAAAGAATTCTTTATCAGATAGTCTTTACATGAAACTTGCTCCATGTTTACTAAACACGTTGGAAACCTTTGTAATGGGACAAAACTCATGGAAATCCTTAGCATAGTTTCACTTTTAGTTCACTATTTTCTTAATAATCGAAAGGTGTTTGTGTGTGCCTTTAAAAGTAGTACGGTTTCATTAAACTTCCCTGTGAGCAAATGTTTACCTGGGCACGAGTGCCAACAAACAAAATTCGGAAAAAACTACCAAGAATTCACGAGAAACTTTGAGTACCCAAAACATGTGAATTTCAAGAAAATTTCAGTATTGGGTCAAATTTTCAGTTTCTTACCTTCAGGGACATAGGAAGCATCTCAAACTTGGGGGGGGGGCACGACACCTCACGGGCACTTTTTCATTAAGCTAAGGGGGCACTTCCTGAAAATAAAAAGGGCATTCCTTTGTTTATTGCAAAATCTTCGGGGGGACGTGCCCCCAGTGCCTCCGGTTCCTACGTCTCTGTTTACCTTTGCAACAGGCATGCCTCATACGTGCCATCTATTTGTTGGCGGCCATTTCCTGTATCCTCAAGAAGGTAACAACGAAGAGTCCACAAAAGGATGCACTCAGAAACGATCCGGTTGCAAAGGCCCCTTGGAAATAAAGGAGCCGGAGAGCGCACAATGGCCCCATACGTTTGTCGAAAATTCTATATCTTAACCTCAACGTATCCTTTTCTTAACCTCTAACATGCCCCTTCAGTTCTAAAGAGGTGACCTCACAGAGCAGTGTCCAGGCAAGCAAGAACTGTTTCCTACGTCCCTCGTTCACTGTACGTCCCTCGTTCACTGTACGTCCCTCGTTCACTGTACATCCCTCCTTCACTGTAAATCCCTCGTCCACTGGACTGAATCATGAGAGCAAAGAGTGAACCTATTACACCTTTTCCAAAGGCTATAAACAGGTCGTCAACAAAGGGTACGTACGATAAAATGTCCAAAATATCCCACATATATGAATTAAATGATTTCACATGTTTGAGTAAATTTGATTCATGCGACATGAGGCTAATGAAAATGTCTGTAGAATAAAGAACAGTTCATGGTGAGGCGTAGGGGCTGCTTTCTCACAGAAATGAATAATAAAGCCTTATTCAGAATTCTACTATATTTGATCATTCATGATGATCTACATAGGCATATGGTGCAATCTGAATCGAGAAAACCTTCTGCATATGCATGTATTCTGCATATGATATCACCTCAACGCTATGTAAAAGTTGGGCTAGAAATTTGAACATAAAGTGCTTTAGGCTTGCTTCAAGCTCTTTTTAAAGGCACCTTTATTGAGTTTTCGCTTCCAAAAGGAATGAAAACTTGTAAGTCCATCCACAAGGGTTACCATACAATCGAAGACCCTAAAACACCCAATTTGAGACTGAAATGATGTAACACTTTTTACTGTAGCTTTTCCAATGCATTCCTTGCGCTTTAATGATGTTCACAAGAACAATGTTCTCCAATAACAATACTCGCAGCTCAACAACTAGAGGAAGAACCCAGTTCCCATCTATCACAGTCATATTATAAAAATACTCTTATTCACAATACTTTGATACATAATATAACTATTTCCTTATCATATGAAAGTAATTGCCTAAAATAAGATCAGTTTTTTTAATGATCCTGTTTACAAGGCATTACAAGCTCTTCCACTATGTTTTTAAAGTTACTTGTTTGGAAAATTTGATTCATACATCGACTGTAGCATTGAGCTTGTTTTCCTGTTGGAATAATGCACCTTCAAACGGGAGTCACTAATTCAAGATTCAAGGTTCAAGATTCAAGATCTGGAATTCAAGATTCACACTAATTCTAGATCCGGAATTCAAGATTCACACTAATTCAAGATCCGGAATTCAAGATTCACACTAATTCTAGATCCGGAATTCAAGATTCACACTAATTCCAGATCCTGAAATCAAGATTCACACTAATTCTAGATCCCAAAATCAAGATTCATACTGAATTGGGCTTTTTAAGAATTCCTTGGAGAATCTGCGTGGTTTCATCTTTTTCGCTGTATTTTCTTTGTATCAGGCTTGCGAATAGATGGTTGATCTACCCAATTCCCCCGCCAATTCCTCAATTTACAACACACGCATTCTTACTTAAAGGTACTTGAGCTTCTGTAAATGTCTAAATGTTGCAAAGACTTAAAAAAACCTTCCTTTGAGGGCACAAGTAGTGAGCATGAGGACTGTTAAAGCAGCTTTAAGAAACTCGTGAAAAACTCTGACCATTGAAAATCTGACCAGAAACTTTCAGTGCTGGCCCGAATTCTTAGTTTCTTAAAAAAAATGTCTGCAAAAAATGAGTGAAAATAAAAGAGAAATGGCATGGATTTCCTAGCCTGCGTGCAGACAATACCTAACTAAGGAAAAGGTATAGTCTGCGCAACGCCGCTCAATATCGTGTATTGTGTGAGTCAGCATTTCATTTCAATGGCAGTTTGAATGGCCCTTTCTTCTTAGTGTCTGTTCATTGTCTGCAGTAGGGTTGTTAAAATTCCAGAGTATTGTGTTGCTAATGAAGTTTGCCTAGAGAACAAAGTGAAACCTGAGATTTAATCACATGATGACCGTTCTCAAATCTGATTGCTTCCTCGTTTCCCGGGAAAGTGATTTTGTTGGCTGCTACAACAATACGATTTCTTTGTTAGCACTATTGCGAAATAAATGCTGAAGCACGCACTACACAAAAGTGAGCGGTGTTGCGCAGACTATACCTTTTCCTTGGGTATAGTCTGTACGCAGGCTATGGATTTCCTTGATAAAAGGAAAAGAGTTTCTTGAATAATTTGGCCACGTATTGAAATTTGTTCATTATTGTTATCGAAGAGTCGAGTTTCTATAGTTTCTTATTAAAAATGTGTGCTTGAAACTATTTCACTTTGCACAAAGGGCATTAAGGATACAGTCAGGGATGGCGCCAGCGGGGGTGCTAGGGGGGCAGGAGCCCCCCAAAATTTCATTGAGCCCCCCCCATCGGCACTTGAATTTTCGACAATTTCTACGCACTGTCGGCATTTTCATAACCTTTACCTCCAGATTTCTTTGCTGCGTTGTCATCTGAGTGAACTTGAATTGAGCTCGTTCATAAAAAAATTCTCACTGTCGGCACTCTGACAGTATTTGCCCCCCTAGCATTTCTTCGCTGGCGCCATCTCTGGATACAGTATATGTATCATAACTTTTACGTTGCTTTGTTGACAAACAGTCTTTCGTTTGTTAAAGATTTATGTTTTGTGCTAACATGCAATTATTTCCTTCAATATCTGCAGAGCGCGTAAAGACAGAAAGGTTTTTAATTAAGATTCTCATTGCAGCAAAGGCTATGGCAGAATCATTCATACCACTCAGTAAAAGTGACATGGGCTACACGTATTTTTTTATAAGAAACTAAGAATTTGGGCCAGTACTGGAAGTTTCTTAAAATTATCAGATTTTGAGTACTCAAGAGTTTCTTAGGAGTTTCTTAGAGGCTCCATAACAATCTTCATATTCACTACATGTGCCCTCGTGAACATTTCAAAACAAGGTTTTTTAAGCCTTTCCATACCCTGGGTACCAGAGCCAAAAAACAATAAAATGAAAAAATAAAAAAAAATAAAGAAGGAATGAAAGTTGTCCTTTCTTCCTTCTCTCTTACTTTTCCAAATTTTAAATTTCCTTCTAATTTTGAGGCTCTGGTACCCAGGGTAGCCTTTCCAATGTTTAGACATTACTCAAGTACCTTACGAGTAATATGATACAGGGAACAAGTGAAAGTAAAGTAAAACATGTTGAGGATTTCCTTTATCAAAATAAATAGTTTCTTAGCTTATATTTTCCTAGTACTGGATTTTTTTTAATTTTTTGGCGATCTGAGAGTTGAGTTTCTTATAAGCAGTTTCTCATAAGAAAAAATACGTGTATTATTTGAAATTCTGTCCGAATGGTCCGAATAACCTGTAAGATAATCTTAATTTAGAATAGAATTGCAGATCTTGACTTACACTTGCTTTTTTCATAAGAAACAGCTTATAAGAGATGTAAGGCGATTTTTTGAAGTCGATAAACCATCCTACCTGGATTGAAAATGCAAAGAAACTTTTGTAATTTGCAGCTTTAATTAAATGTTTCCATTGACAGTCTTCATGTTCACTACTTGCGTCCTCAAAAGGAGGTGTTTTTAAAAGTCTTTGGCAACAGAAAACAAAGGATATGCGTGTTTTTAATTGAGGAATTGGGTACATCAACCATCTATTCACAAGCCTGATACAAAGAAAATACAGCGAAAAAGATCAAACCACACAGATTCTCCAAGGAATTCTTAAAAAGCCCAATTCAGTATGAATCTTGAATTCCGGATCTAGAATTAGTGCAAATCTTGAATTCCGGATCTAGAATTAGAGTGAATCTTGAATTCCGGATCTAGAATTAGTGTGAATCTTGAATTCCGGATCTAGAATTAGTGTGAATCTTGAATTCCGGATCTAGAATTAGTGTGAATCTTGAATTCCGGATCTAGAATTAGAGTGAATCTTGAATTCCGGATCTAGAATTAGTGTGAATCTTGAATTCCAGATCTAGAATTAGTGTGAATCTTGAATTCTGGATCTAGAATTAGTGTGAATCTTGAATTCCGGATCTAGAATTAGTGTGAATCTTGAATTCCGGATCTAGAATTAGTGTGAATCTTGAATTTCGGATCTAGAATTAGTGTGAATCTTGAATTCCGGATCTAGAATTAGTGTGAATCTTGAATTCCGGATCTTGAATCTTGAATCTTGGATCTTGAATCTTGAATCTTGAATTAGTGACTCCCCCTTTAAACCTTCTCCGAGTTAAAAAAAAAACTGCCAAGTTTCCTTGTATCAGTACGTTTCGGCAATGATACCCATCCTCAACTTCCCCTGTATATTTTTAGGTAAACATTCATTTTGGTGACATCTTGAACAACAAATCGACTTCAGAAGTTATGTAGTTTTCCTGTACCAATAAACTTGGAAATCCTTGTGATAAATTAAGCTACTGTATCCAACTTTACATATAATCATACAAGCATTTCAATCTAAATTTTGTCTAAAGAAACAGAGATTTTGAAACTTTTGATCTATAAATCTAATAAATTGACCGTAGAATTTAGCTTCTTCTCCTGTTCGACATCATTCTCTAAAATAAACTATAATCTGGTTCCCTTGCCACCAAAGCATACCTCATCCTAGCATTTCAGCTAGTAATATACAGTTAGTAATATGGTGGTTTTGATGGGCTTTTCTTCTGCCGTTGCGCAAGGACTTGAGATGAAACAGGAAAGATGCACGTATTTTGTTTTATAAGAAACTAAGGTCCAGGGCTGGTAGGCATTTTCTTTAATTTTTGGGCCATTTAGCTACCAAAAGTTTCTTACGTGTTTCTTTATATTCTTAATGCTGGAAGCATAGAGTTAATATTGTTTTGTCTAAAGGGCTCCCAAACTACTTAGTAAGATCTTAAAACATGTAAATAACATAATTCGCACTCAAAATAATGTCCAAACAGTTGCTATAACTGTACAGTGCAGTGTGTCAAAACATTTACGAGTGCGATAGGGAAATCAAAACTGCAAATTACAAAAGTTTCTTGGCTTTTTACATTCAGGTAGGGTTGTTTCTTAACTTTCGAAAAATTGAGCCTGCCGTTTCTTATGAGCAGTTCCTTACAAAATAAATACGTATATTTTACATGGTGCATTCTCTCAAATTTTTGCTAAGTTATCTGAGAGTGCCAGTTACACCGCAATGCTTACAATCAAAGAAAGAAGTTCGAGCACAGCAAAAACCTTTCACTCTCACCGCTCTTACTATTGCTATGCTAAAAATAAGATTAAAGACACCAATCTAAACAAATTATGCACCTTTTTAAAACCGATAAGTTTGTGTTTTGTCGTTTATCATTTCAGTTTAAATATATTTTCATCAAAAATATCTAAATGAGCCTGCAATTTCTCGACTATGGTTTATCAACTCAATCTCTTCTTTGGGTGATAGTGTATCTCATTTATTCCTTTAACTTAATAAAATTCAATTTTTGAAAATTAGTAGATCATAGATTAACTGATATTGTTTGCAGGAATAAAAGAAATATTTAGGCGTGATGTTTTTTAAGTTGCTGAAAGGCGTTAAAATTGGAAATCATGTTTACATTCAACAAATGCCCCTAGCTTCATCTTAAAGACCACGAATGCAAGTTTATGCTATGAAATGCAAGGAGAGTAATAGTAAACAATGATTCTATAATTCAGTAAGTAATCTATAAAAGGAACATTTTGCTCGACACTTGCCATGCCTTGGAAAGAACTGAACATGTTCACGATTTGTTGGCAACTATAAAAGTTGTAGGAGGTTGCTTTTAGCCGTTGGAGTCTTGAAACATTGTAAGTAAGTTATAAACTGTAAAACAACTACAACTGAAAGATCCTTCTGTGCGTCAAAAGAAGCAAGCATTAAAGCTTGCTTAACATTCAAAACTTCATTCAAACGTTTAAAAAGTTACGAAAGTTTACGACTTGGCAAGTGCTTTGATTTCCAGGTTTCGATTTTATATAACCCCTCGAAGGGCAAGAGACCTTAACATTAAAAATGAAAGAAGCTCGTGACTGTGTAAAATGCATTGACGTAGGACTAAGCCTGAAATTTCGTAGGAGTTCTCGATTAATCAGTTGCTATAAAGCCTACTCATGACAAGCCTGCCAGTTTTTTAAGAAATCAAGAATATAATTGAAAGGAGAAAAACGTTAGGTGGCGATGGCCAGTTGATGAAGTATCTCTCTTTCATCATTCTTTGTTTACATTAGAATTTGATCAAAAAGAGACGTATACCTTGTGTTTGATTTCTCAAATATTGTATAGCTTTATTCAAGAATTTTCGGATCTACTAACAAATACATCGCCTTCGAGATGACTTGGCATTTGCTAAGCACGTACAATTTGATTGAAACTTGATGTTGCTGGACTCTATGGAATGACTTGAAATATTTCTTTTTTTACTTATCTTAAGTATGTCACCAACAATGTCTACTCTCAAATCCCATGAGAATGAGTCTCTTCTGAATATCTCACAAAAACTACAAATAAAATTGTTTGGATGGTAGTTATCTTGAAACGAGTTCTCCTCGTCTGAGAGAAAAATGAATAGACTAGTAATAAAAATTATAATTTGCTGTTTCTTCTGAGAATCTCTTAAAGAAACAGGCAGTATCAAATGGAAAATTGGCACAGCTAGAAATTACTCATCTTAAAAGGATTAGGAACGTCTCTTCTAAATTTTGATTGATTTGACAGGGAGACACATTACCAAATAGTTGACAAATATTACAAGGATATTTTAAGATCTAAGCATAAATAATTGCATGTAACAAATTTAGTTGCGATGATTTTGTTGGAAGCCTTGTTATACTACTTGAAATAGAGGGAGTAATTTGAGTTATTCACATATCAAGGGAAATAAACAATTATGAATTAAGTTTATATTTGATCGTCAAACAATCTAATAATTCTCATGTTTGTTCTGGTTCTGTATAGAGCATAAAGGCCCTTGCCTTAGATTCAAGTGCCTCAAAATTGCAAACATATCAGGAAGACAATAATCAGCATCAAATCATGACCAATATTTTGAAAAAATAATAAAAATACTTTCTAGACGTAAGGGATAATCTCAGTTTGGTTGTTTATCACAAATCAGTAGAAAAAGATAACCAACCAAACATTTAAACTTATACTTAGTTGCTATTACTGATCCATGAGTGGATTATTTGTCCTTATTTTGTGTCGAGCATCAACTACCCTGCGTTAAAATCAGCGGGCCTAGAAAGCTCACAAATAGATGCTATACGTCAAGCAATCTTACAAGAGAATGTTGACAAAGCAATAACATTTGCACCGTTGTGAAATCTATCCTTTTAGTTCGGAAACTAAAAAGAATTTTCATTTGGGATTAGTAATCTTGCTTTGAAAAGCCAGTCGTGTTAGTTACTGGCGATTTCTTCGGTACATTTGAGGATTATTTCAAAGTTTCTTGGTCCTTTGGTCGAACGCGAACGTACAGTCGGATTTGATGAATCCCTCGTTTGATTAAGAAAGGGCTCGATTAGCCTGCATTTGTTTTTCTAACTAACTTGAATAAACCCCATTAGTCTTAGTTGCTTAACAAAGTTAATTCGGCACGCATGCCTTAGCGTTATGAATCAAAAATGACGGTAAGCCTTGAGAAGAAAAAGGGAAGGAGGGATTTCGATAAGCCGAGCTTCATCTACGTTTAAAGAAGACGGCAACTGTCCTTGGAGTGAATACAAATAAAGATCAATCTAATCTAATTTTAAATTATTGCATTAAAGGGGAGGGGAATACTGTACACGCATAAATGGTGCATGACTTGAAATGTAACAATTTGTTCAAATAGCAACATAAGTTGTGTTTGAAGCTCCTAATAAAAGCTTAAATCACAAAACAAACTCCGGAAAGCTGAGGCCAGTTAGTCCTAACAAAACGTAATGATAAAAGACAAATAAAGCATGAGATTTTAAGTTGAATAATGCAGAACGCGCGGGGATGGGAAACACGTTTCTCAGTTGCTCTAATCATGGTGGATATCTGAGATAAAGTTGATTATGTCCACTGTTACCCGCCATGATTGATGGTCGAGCAAACCGTGTCTACTCAACTCTTTTTGCAAAATAAATACTGCGAATAATTGGCAGATAAGAAGGGATTTTCACTTGCAATATGCACTTTGAACAACAAACAATTTACTCTAAATACCATGCATTTAAGGAATAAAATGAGAATCATACCACTTTGCTTGGTGAGGCTCAGGTGCAGATTCCTTCCCACTTCTCTCGCATCTTGCCTTTCGTTTCCTAATTGCGGATAACCTTGATGAGGAAAATTAGTGTTTGTTAGCTGATGGAAAAAATTATTCCTGTAATTCGGAAATGGGTTCATATCCTGCCTCGAGTCGCCGGTATAAGAATGTGTTCTCTCTGATGGTGTGTAGATCTGCGTATGCAAGCTGAATGCTGGGTTCGGCGGATAAATAGCCGTAGTTTGCCTAAGTCCAACATTAGGATTGTACATACTCGTGTGGTTATTGAACTGCTCGTACATAACTGGATGTGTCTCTTGCTCTACGCTGAATGCGTCTGACGAATGTAAGGGCTGTGCTTGAACTGTTCCGTTGAACTCAACCATAGAGGGACGCTCAACTACAGAGAGTGGCATATGAGAAAGACGTGGAGGAACGTTGAGGCTGCTTGTTGTCTGTGCTATACTCCGGTTATATGGGAAAATGGACATCTCAACGCAATATGACGATGACAGATGAGTGATCCGTCGTGAATAAGCAAGCGTGTGATAATTATTAAAATGTACAGCTAAACGCTTAACTGCTGTGGGCTATGAACGCCAGCCCGCGTCTAATCCGTTAAGACAATGAGCTTGCTTCTACAAGTGCACACACCTTATAAGCACAGAAAACAGTCGCCGATCTGCTCTGCTCTGACACCTGTTTTTGTTACCAGTCTGCTAGCAGGTTTGCTTAAGATTATCCCAGAGCGCCCCGTGCTATGGCCAGAAGAAAGTAGTGCCCGCAGCCAACATCAAGGGCACGCGTTGGCGACTTGATGGTGTGGCCCTACAAATAGTTTGATGAAATTTATTGCATAGCTCTTGTAGCTGATTTACTTAAATTACATTTCAAACGACCCGCTTCGTCTGATTAAATTTCTAGTCAGTCAAGGAATTAGGATTTCATGTGCACTCATTGATGGATTGGATGTAAACACCGACCTACTGTTCAGCTCTCTTTTCAAATTATTAAGAAATTTATCGAAAAGGATTAGCGCTATTTGCCAAAGTTGCGTCGAGGTTTATCGTGGAGATTCAACGGATCGATTGTGTTGCGGGCATCCTCGTTTACATAGCAGGTTTTCACGTGTCTGTCAGACGTGTTTAATCATCGTCAAGGTTAACAACCTACCACTAATGCTTATAAGTATCGTTTGTACAGCAAAGAAAAACTAACACGAGTTTACTGAGGACGCGTCATATGGAATACCGTTTCTAATTCCAGTTAATGTTTCTTGGTCTGAGACTGCGCTTAAATATTCAGGGCAGTAAAATACTAGCAAAAGAGCATGTTAAAATTCTTGGGATTGAAATTGACCACAAACTAAAAATTGACAAGCATGTGCAAACTTTGTGCCAAAAAGTCAACAACAAGACTGGTGCTTTTTCAGGCTAAATATGTACATTTCCAGAGAGAAAGCATTATCAATTTGCAGTGTGGTGATTCTGTCGAATTTCAATTATTGCCCTTTGATATGGCTATTCTGCAATATGTGCAAACAAACAAATAGATCGCGGGCATAAACGTGCACTAAAGATCCTCCACAATGACAACGAATCTTCGTTTCAGTCGTTACTCGCTCGCAGCAACATCTTCACCGTCCACGTAAAAAAAATTGCAGAAATTGATGACTGAAATAAACATGTCATTGAATAATATGAGTCCATCGATTGTATGGGAATTTCATGAGAAGATTTATGTGGCCTATGTATGACCAAAGGAAAATAAATATTTGCATACTCCCAAAGACAAAGACAAGATCTTATGGAGTAGAATCTTTATCTTTCAGGGGAAGTTTTCTTTGGAATACCCTTGATGACAGTATAAAACAAGAACCGATGCTGGCACGTTTTAAGGATAAAATAAAAATTGGGCCGGAGAACATTGCACCTGCAGAATATGCCGTTAACGAAACAGGATGTGGTACTAGTTGTTTTTTTTTTAGAATTTAAGTATTTATGTAGGTTGGTCTTAATTAGTATCTATACCTCACAGACAAGCCCTTACAAGATTATTAATCAGTGCACATAAACTAAAAATAGAAACCTCTAGATACTCACAATACAAGAATCTGGATACCAATAATTGTATATGTGACTTCTGCGAACAATCTTTGAATTTGACAGAAGATGAAATGCATTTTATATTTGATCGTGCTCATAATCAACAAGAGAGAACTTTACCATTCAACTTACTGGGGATATATAATACAACTAGATTAGCCATTGAAGAAAAAATAGAAATACTTTGCAATATCTTAGAAAATGATAAACGCGAAAATGAACTTAAACACTTCGCAAAATTCATATACGAATCAGAGAGAAAAAGATTTGAAAATTCCAGAAAATAGTATCTTTAGAGTATCATTAATATTTTATGTTACATTCAATAAATTTTTTCGTTTTATCCAATGTAATCAAGAATACATAGCTATTATATCTTTGATGTATTATGTGTATGCATTTCAGATTACTAGAACCTATATTGGTTGATGAATATATGAAAAAAATAGTATTGATAATACTACTGTAAACCAACGGTAAATAATGAATATAATAAGTTGCCATATATAAACGGTAAATAGTCCAGTGGATGAACGAATGACAACATCAGTTACATTTTTTTATCAGTATTCGGTATCAAGAGCAACATAACTTTCGTGAAGACATGTCATGTGAAATACCGTTCCCAAATATGGTAAATAGACCAGTGGTTGAGTGAATGGCGACATAAAATAGATTTTGTTTAATGGGTAAGAGCAGCAGAATGCAACTGAGAAAATGACGTAAATATTGTTGTCACAAAGTTCATCCTAAGAGCATCGCAACAATGCCAAATATCCATGATCTTTGATTATGGAACGGGATTGGACACGTAACACGAATGAAGTTGATTGTCGAATCATCAATAAAAGACATCGTGTGACGGGAAATATTGACATTAAAAGTTGAAATATTGTCCCAAATAGACATAACTAACTTATCTTTGAACGATAACATCTTAAACTGGAGAAAATCTGGTCTGGGGATATTCAGTTGGGAGTACAGAGACTTTGTATGCAGAAATATTTGCACAAAATAGGCCCTTTCAATGACAAATTCGTTGCAAAAAGTGCATCTCGAGTGCAGAAGCAAGTTAGAGCATGCTAACTTCCGAGAGCAGAGTAACTTTAATGCGATTCAAAAAACATGCAACAAATGCAGTAAAACTAATTGCATTATTTAGGAATTGCTTCTTTGAACAGCATGTCTTTCAGGGGGTACGGATTTTAAGGACCAAGACAACTTTCTGGAGGGTACATAAACGAGACACATTTATGAAAGAGGTTAAATTCTTGAGTGCTTAAGTTAATGACTTCTAAAATGGTTGAATTTTCAGACTTCAAAAAGACAATAAGGAATTTGGACAGCATAACAGATTTTGGACCAAGACAAGTCAACCAAGATTCTAGCCCTATATTGGCTCAGAGACATTAAACCAGGCCCGTCGGAACGACACTTATATTCGGGGGGGGGGGGCTGAAACTTGATGTAAGTGTAGCAAGTAAAAACGGGGGTTGGGGGCTTGCCCCCGGGAAAATTTTTCATGACCACGCCCTTTACATCGTTGGAAAACGGCCCATTTTTGAAGAATTTGCCTCGTAAAGAAGCAAAGGATCACGAATGATGGGGGTCTTTGCAGGAAAATTTTTCAAAATAGGACTTCTGTTTCTAGCTTGATACAATCTGGAAACTTCCTCAAATACAGATCAGTTTGAATCTTCATTTCCAACAGCTTCGCTTTCACTGCCCTTTCACGTACATAAGTGAACGAACTTCAGCAAATTATTGGGGGGGGGGGGGGGCTGAAGCCCCCAGCCACCCCGGCTCCGATGGGCCTGCATTATATTATACCTAATTCTAATTACTTTACGACACTACAGGTATGATACGATGGGGAGCGAAAGACAATGACTACCCCAAGGCCAATATCTAAAAACACGAAACGTTAAACTGTATACAGTCACACTACAAACATCTATACATTAAAGGATACTATAATAGATTCTGTTTCAAGCCAGATGTCGGGTCGGGGCTGCGATGAATTTATTGATACTACGAGCGCAACTCATTTGTTATTGAGTTACTCGGTGTCCTATCGCTTATGGTTTCACAGAAATCTCCTCCCAAAAATTAATCTGCAACTAGTCAAACATAAAAATTAGGATTTTTGATAACAAACAAAGAATTCGAAACGGTACTGAAGGTATCTGGAATTTTTTTTACTTGAGTACTCGGAGCTTCTTAAAGGGTTTCTTAGTCGTCTCCCAAATCCTTTTGCTTAAATCGGTGGGTAACGTTCTAGGGATTATTCTATAAAGCCATGCCATTGTCTTGACATTACCCAAGCAATGCTAAGCAATATGATTCATTTTAGCAATACACGTTTTTTCTATAAGAAACTAAGAATTCAGGCCAGTACTCAAAGTTTCTTAAAATCATCAGATTTTCACTACTCGGAGTTTCTTACGAGTTTCTTAGAGGTTCCATGACAATATTCATGTTCACTGCCTGTGCCCTCGAGAACATTTCAAAGCAAGGTTTTTTAAGCCTTTCCAATGTTTAGACATTACTCAAGTACCTTACGAGTAATATGATGCAGGGAACAAGCGAAAATAAATTAAAGATATCTTAAGGATTTCCTTTATCAAAATAAGTAGCTTCTTGACTTATATTTTCCCAGTACTGGAGTTTTTTATTTTTTGGCGATCTAAGAGCTGATTTTCTTATAAGCAGTTTCTTATAAAACGAGTCGGAATTCTAGCTCCAATTTTGGTGACATGACAGTATGGTTACTCTCAGTGTATATTCTATAAAAAACAAAAAATTTGACCCAGTATTGAAAGTTTCTTAAAATTCTCATAATGTAAGTACCCAAAGTTTCTTCGGGGTTTCTATGAATTTTCACAGAATCTTGATGTTTACGTTTATCTACCCTTAAGAACATGTCAAAACGAAGTTTATGAAGCTGTACCATTGAAAGAAAAGTTTGTATGATAGATTTTACCCAGTATTGAAGTTTCTTAATTCCTTTAACGATATAATAGCTCAACTGCTTATAAAGAGATCATTTTTAAAGAATAAATGTAAAGATTGTCCGACAAAAAGTAAGACATAAAGGTCTTGCGATTCCTAGGAAAGCAGAGACCCACGACGTAGAATTTAGCAAACAATATGCTTGGTCAGTGAGGTTTTTATGTTTTAAAAATCATTGGAGAGGACAGTAAATGTCTCTCAGTGGTCAATGAAATTAATTTTTTTATCAACAGTGACTTTAAGATAGACTTGGAGAAAGTATAAGCAATCGATGACATGAGCCCGGAGGAGGTGCTAAATCCCTCGATCCGCCTTCTGGCCCAAACGTAATATAAAAATCCAAACTTAGGATTTAAAGACGCCATTTCCGAACATTTCTTGGTTGTGCAAACAAAAGTACCAGATCATGAAGACCAAACATTAGAAATCCAAATATTGTCATACGCAAGCAAGTCTGTCAACTGCTCAACAACCAGTACTGAAAATCCTCTCCGATAAGTTTAGAAAAGTCAGTTGAATATGGCTTAACTAGAGGCCGGCTATCCAATAACTGGCCTAGTGTTATCCTCATTGAGATTTCCTATATCAAGGTATGGACTTTCGAAAAATCGGGTTTGAGCTGCTAACAAAATACAAATGTCTCCTTCAAATATCTCGAGTATATATGCTGAATCATAAAAGAAAAATGCAAAAGCATTGCCTGGTCCAGAACACACAAAAAACTATGAAACCTGGAACGTCACAGAATAGAAATCTTTTATCAAATAAGTGAGTGCACGGCAAATTTTGTAACAAAAACAAGCCACAGAAAGTGTAATTCTTACCAATCCAAGCAAACTGCTACCAGTGCATCAACAAATGTGGATCTAGAACTGGGCAAAGCAGACTTTTCGGCAATAGATAAGTTAGTTCTTTCTGGAACAATTGTTGCTGTTGATAAGTTTGCGTCAGTTGTAGTTGTTGCTGTTATCATTTGTAACCATTGACACTCTAAAGTGAAATGAAAATGAATATCGTTTATTGTGACACTCCATGGGTTGTGAAATTATATGACCTTTTTCTTGGAACTGAAAACTTGACTGGCTTCAAAGAGAATTTAGCAATTTCGCTATAATTTTACCATTGGACTTTTCTGAGATCTTCATATTGTTAGAGCGTTTTTCTTTTTTTCTTCATAGAATTCAAGAACAAATTTCGACAACACTTTAAATTATCATAATTTCTCAACTTTTTGATAATAATAATAATAATAATAATAATAATGATAATAATTGAAGCTAATTCTCCATTTCGGAGCAGTTACCCAACAACTGGGTACACAAGCTGGTGCTAATATTTTTTTCTTTTAACCAATCCTTATTTGTAGAAATTTTGTAGCGTTTTGTTGATACTTTTGAGTACTTCGGATTTATTTTTAGCCAAACAAGTCTTTTTCATTTTGGGTTTTAGAGAGAAATTTGGGCAATCCCATAAGTGTTCGATGTATTCCTCATGGGACCCACATCTCCTGCAAAGAGAATCAGTGTACTTTCCTTTGTAGTTTGCTCTTAGGTCAACCATAATTAGTTTCAATTTCAGTAGAGATGAGGCTTTTTCACACCTCAGGTACTCTTTCATTTCAAACTTACTACCCTTGATAAATCTGAGTTTAGTCTTTTTATTGTTTTTAATATTATTTTCTATCATAATGATAATTTTTTTCTCTTACAGTTTGTTTCCATTGTTCTTTGGTTAGGTCTTTGCTCTGACATTCTTTGAGGCTAATATCAATTATTTTCTAGGTCACTGATTACTTCTTTATACCAACAATTTTTGGAGATTTAACCTTTTTTGCTCTTCATAAACTTAGTAAATCTACTTTTTTCAGGTTTTGTATCTTATGGAAGTATATCAATCTTTTCTCTTTAATTCTAAATTCCATAGGCATCAAGCCAAATTCAAGGACTATTCCGTCATATGGCATTGATTGGGGGTAGAGAGTCAATTATTGTAACTGCATCTTTTTGCAATTTTTCTAAGTTTTTAATTTGGTTCTTAGTTAAATTAGTTGATGAAACATGAAATGATTTTCAAGAAGACTATAGTTTATGGATTTCTACAATATTTGATCAAGTACAAGTCTGTTGTCACTCTTCTCTTTCACTATTTATAAATTTGATCACGTCACATCTTCAGCTGACTTGTTGCAGCGCAGCCCCGCACAGCGGTGGCGGAAGCTGAAATATAGTTCGGTCATCTAGCAAATTGTGGATTATGTGGCTCTCCTGAAACTGCGCAGCAAAATTGCTGACCTTTACGGGGGTGCGTCTGTTTCAACTGCTTGCATTTCCGCACCGTCTATTTGCTCTCAGGGAAGCTGTTGAAGCTGGCAAAACAAGAAGAGATTTGGTACACGTACGCTCCGGTAAGTATAGTACATCAGTCCTTTTATTTTCATTGCAAGTATGAACGGGTTTCTTTTCATTCTCTCTGTTGTTTCCAACTTTCACAGAATTGGTTTAACATCTGGTTTTTTTTGAGGGACAGGAAGATTTTAGCCTAGGCCTAGATATAACTTTCGCATGTACAAATAAATACATGCTGCATGCTACCGGCAGGGAGTGGATCAAGGGACAAGCTTCAAAATTGAGGCGGAGGATCGCGAGAAATTCGGGTATCAGGGATCAGGCCAAACAAAATTAACTTTGTCAATGTATCAAATTTTTCTGTTTTTTTACTTTCAATTTTGTCAGGAGATATGAAGTTAACCCAGGAGGCCGACCGACACCTGCATCAAGCAACAACTCCTCTGAAAATTCAGCCCTTCAACTGCCAACAGTAGTTGCAACAGGAAACTGCACCAAGGGGATGCTTATTTCAGTGAAGAATCACGTGGAAGACAGTGTTCATTTTTGGCTTTGACATCATTGGCTTATAACCATCATGCAGTACCAGCTTCAAAATGGCAGTCTGAGACAATTGATGAAATTCTTCACGTTGGCGATTCACAGTGTTTGCTTGCTTTGCAAGAAGGATTGATTCCTGATGCTCCAAATTTTTCAGCTGAGCAACTGCCAACAGCAGTGTGTTTTACGAAAGATAAGGCTCAAATCCTTACTGGTTGTCAGAGCATGCGGAAATCATCCAATTTCATGCTTGTCAGCCAATGAGGTCACCGCTTTCTAGCCCCTGGAGACAAAATCGGTCGTTTGAGGTAAATTTTCTAGTACCCTCACTAAAACTGAAATGGATGCTAAAATACTTCAGTTATTTGCAATTTTTTTTAACAAATCAGTTGTGGGGATGTCCGCCCAGAGTTGTTTACATGTTTAGGCACACAGCTTGTTTGGGGCCGGAGCTGCGTTCATTTTCCGGTCGAAGAATATTTACCTTCGTTGAAATATCTATAGAAATCGTTACAAATGAGATATACAGATAAGAATTTCAGCGATTACGCATACTGACCTGAGCAATAACCCAAACTCTTTCACTGCTATCATATCTCAAAATTGGAGGCAATTTTTAACGATTTCTGGCAGAGACATCATTTGGGCCTAAGCTTGTCCTCGCTTAAAACTCATTCCATTGCACTTAAAAAGTAATGGCAAAGTTCTTGAGCTAGATAATGCGCTTACCCATGACTCAGACACCAGTTTGACTTCGTTTGCCTTCTTTAATTTGCCAAATTTTTATAAGAAACAACCAGTTATGGGCGAATTGCTAAAACTTTCCTCGGTCCATATTTTTCTCTACACAGATTCTCCGCTTCAAACAACAAACAGTGAATTTTGACATTGTATCATAAAAGTCTTGCATCACAGAACATTCCTTTTGAACGATTCCATGCGCTTTAGCGAGGCACTCGTGAATTGTATTCACGCATTTCATTCTTTTCGTTCTTATTTCAATCAATGCAAAACATAAAAAGAACAAAACATTGTTTTGGGTTCGCTAAAAAAGATACCCGGTCTTGCACTTTTGTTTGTTTGCATTGACTGATTGAACCAAATGCGTGAAAACAATTCACGAGTGCCTCGCTAAGGCGCATGGAATCGTTCTATAGGAATGTTTTGTGATGCAAGACTTTTATGATACAAAGTTCACTGTTTGTTGTTTGAAGCGGATAGACTGTGCAGATAAAAATATGGACCGAGGAAAGTTTTTGCAATTCACCCACAACTGGTCGTTTCTTATAAAAATTTGCTAATGTAAAAGAGGCAAACGAAGTCAAACTAGTGCCTGAGTCATGGGTAAGTGCATTATTCAGCTCTAGAATTTTACCATTACTTTTTAAGTGCAATGGAAAGAGTTTTAAGCGAGGACAAGCTTAGGCCCAAATGATATCTCTACCAGAAATCATTAGAAACTGCCTCCAATTTTGAGATATGATAGCAGTAAAGGAGTTTGGGTTATTGCTGAGGTCAGTATGCATAATTGTTGAAATTCTTATCTGTATATCTCATTTGTAGCGATTTCTATAGATATTTCAACGAAGGTCAATATTCTTCGACCGGAAAATGAACGCAGCTCCGGCCCCAAACAAGCTATGTGCCTAAACATGCAAACAACTCTGGACGGACATCCCCACAACTGATTTATCAAAAAAAATTGCGAATAACTGAAGTATTCTAGCATCCATTTCAGTTTTAGTGAGGGTACTAGAAAATTTACCTCAAACGACCGATTTTGTCTCCAGGGGCTAGAAAGCGGTGATCTCATTGGCTGACAAGCATGAAATTGGATGATTTCCGCATGCTCTGGCAACCAGTAAGGATTTGAGCCTTATCTTGTTTTACGAGAGCAAATGAAGCTAGCAATGACTTGCCCCTTGTGGCAATGCCCTTTGTGGCAACTACTGATTCGTGGCAAGAATCCATTTTGGTTTTGCCATTTCTTGTTGCAACATACTCAAATACTTTTGAAATGCCCGTCGAGGCACCCAATATCAGATTGCATAATACCAGTGACTTCCCCATTGTGGAAAGATTGAATGAATCACCCATTGTGGTGAATACTTCTTGCAAATTGCCCATTGTGGCAACAAATACTACTTCTAAAGAAATGTGCATTGGTGCAAGCAATGAAAAATTGCATAGCGAATCTAATCAACCAGGAAACCTAATTGTTTTTGTAAATAATTACCAAGGCACTTTCTTTAATGATACAAAAGACTATATTGACTCCCCATTCCCTCCTTTGTCTGCATGAAGCACTTCAAAATGTCTTTGCAGAAAACAACAATGCAATTTTCATTTTAGATGGTTACATGATATCAATTATTCTCAATCCAGACTCAACATTTTGTTTATTTGACTCTCACGCAAGAAATTATCTGGGCATGCCTGATATAAATGGCAAGGCAGTGCTATTGAAGTTTAGAAATATAGTTTCCTTACAAAGCTATTTGGAATTGCTAGCCATTGCACTTAGCACCACATTTTTGAAGTGGTTTCTGTAACATTTCACAATTGCAGCACAGCAAGCGTGAAGCGCGTCTTGCGAAGCAGCATTACAGATCAGCCAAAAAGCCAACTTTGGGATTTCTATCAAGGCTTCCGCAGCGAACAAAAGTGCAAACTGCAATGCGTCATCCGAAAGGTTGAACAATACCTGCAATGTTCCTTGGCAATTAAAACAATAATGACTACACGCAAATTCAATCAGCTTGTTCTAATAGCTTCAAAATCAACCAATGCTCAAATGTTGAACGACAGTCTCACGATTGTTTTGAATGCCAAAGGAACACAAACACAAGGATTGCTACTTTACTTTAAATTGTAAGGGGGCGTTTCGGGGGGGGAGGGACTAATATATTTTTCTGTACATGGACGTGCCGCTGAACAGGGTGTCATTTACAGGATTTCTACTCCGGGACAGGGTATCATTTTTGTACAGTTGGCTCCATGCTGACTCTGTAACGTCGTTGTAACTTGTAAGCCATTTGCACCCCGCTTAGTGTGATTTAAATCGTTTGGATGGGAATATTTCCCATTTTCTGATGAAAATGGCTAAAAAATTGAAGAAGCTGCCTACCAGCCCCGGACCTTAGTTTCTTATAAAAAAATACATGTAACAGCTGCTGTTAACCAATCAAACAATTGCAGCCACGCATCTACATTCGGGATACAGGACAGGTACAAATGTTGCCGCACGTCTACAGTCAAGAGTTAAATATTTCATTTAAACTGAGAGTGGTATCATAAAGTTGGGTCATGCTAATATGTCTTGAAATATGCAAACAGTTGCCTATTTTTGGAATTTCTGTTCAACTCGAATCTTCCCTTGCAAAATCCAACCTTCTAGGGACACAACCTTCCAACCTTACAGTAACTGCTATTGAATGGTAGTGAGCACCCCCCCCCCCCCTCCCTCAACGTTGGCGGACAAAGTAAAACTGTCTTATGCTACTCTTCTGAGCTGCACTCACTTAACTTCGTTAACAGCTAGTAAAATAAAATACGCCGTAATTTCGAAAATGTTCCAGAAGTCCAGCGGTAGAATTATAGCAAAGTAGCTGAAGTTTCTTTGAAGCAATTCAATTCAAAGAAAAATGTTATGGATTCTTTATACTTTAAAAGAAAAGACTTTCTCTGGAAGAAACTTTCGCTGGAAGAAACTTTTGCATTTTTTGCATTTTTGGCTGAAATTCTCCAAAGTTGATTCCGCGAAAATTCCTGAAATGAAAAATTCGCAAACTCCCACGAAATTTTTTCTGAGGTGCAGAATCAAATATTTATGTAATCAAATATGTAATCAAATATTTATATTCTTTTTTTTACAACAATCCTTTCAAACTAAGCTACTAAAAGCATATTTATGGAGGATTTTCAAGAGTTATTGAAGAGTCAAGGACCGTTGGAGAAATTATGAAATTTTACAAGAAACCTAATGCGCGAAAATTTATTCCCGCGAAATTTCCCATTTTGGACATTTCACGAAAGTTAATTCTAAAATTTCGCGTCTTTTTGAACTCGCAAAAGTTTCTTCCCTTAAAAGTACCCACTTCTTTACACCGACTCAGAGATTTGGAACTTGTGCTCTGCTACGATATGAAAAGTAATAATTGACTTTCAATAAAAATACCACGAAAAATACTTCCACTATTCAAGATATCCGGTATCTTTGCGATCTAAGCTCAAAGTCAACATGAAATGCAAAAAGGAAACTTTTAGATTAGATGTAAAATCATCGGTGTTTAATGCAATTACGTGCGATCCACAAATAAAGCTGCACTTTTGCAACTTTAACAAACGCATTGTTTGTAAAAGATTGTGAAACAAATTTGGCAAACAATGGAAACTACGAATGAGTCAAATCAAATAACAAAGATCTTCACTCGCAACTTAATCCAACAATCACTGATTTGCAAAGATTTCCTATTGCTATTCATAACGTAATAACTAAGATCATTTGTAAATTACCTCCACTGCACGTTGTATATTCATTAAAATTCTTTCAAGTAAATTTCATTCTCAAATCACCAAAAATTTAAAAATCAAATACTGCAACATATTACTTCGCCTGTAAAAATATTTATTTCGTATGAAGCTTCTTTATTATTCTTAGTTTTATTTTGTTGTTGTGGGTTATATTACTCGGTGCTACTTGCGTAAATATGCATAGCAAAAGGCGTCGTTTCGCAAAGCTGGTTACGAAATTTTCAAGAAGACACAGGAAATTATCCACTGCCAGATAAGACGTAGTCTGCGGTGCGACCTCTACGGGGGAGGAAAAATCGAAGAAAGGAAAATTACGAGAAACTTCACAAAACGGCATTATCTGCTGCATTGCACAGACCGATATTATCCTTTCTTCAAATATTCTCCCCAGTAGAGGTCGCACCGCAGAGTAGACAAAACGTGAAGTTTTTGGAACCTTCTACAGATAAATTTAAAAATAAAACTAACAAATTTAACAAATATTCAGTACTGGGTAAATATCACGGGGGGGGGGGGGGGGGGGGGGGGGGGGGGGGGAGTTCGTCCATTGTAAAGATACTTGGGGATGTGCCGCGACGAAGGGTATACTTTTCGGACTTCTAGTCTAGCCAAGGGAATACTTTTTTGCAAGTTTGGCCTAGCAACGGTCTAGCCAAGGGTATCATTTTTGACAATATTGGTCCAGCGAACGGTCATGATATCATGTTTGGTGCAAATTTGACAATATTTGTCAAGGAAATGGTCAAAATTGGTCTAGCCAAGGGTACCATTTTGAATATGCTCGCGGCAGACCCCTACCGAAGATTTGGCCAGGAAACCCCCCCCCCCCCCCCCCCCCCCCCCCCCGTGGTAAATTTCTAAGTTTCAGATACAAAAATATGTGTAACGGACAGATTGGTGATAAGTGTAAAGTGACAATGTATGCCAGTGATACTATTATTTCTTACTCCTCATCGAGTTTAGAAGATACAAATCAATCTTCAAACAGTGAACTAAATCATCTGAAGCAATGTTTGCTAGGTAATAAACTTTCCTCGAACGTACTAAAAACTCAAGCTCTGGTTGTGGGTTCCCAGCCCAAAATTGGGAAGCCGAGTCAAAGCAGAACAAAAGCAGGCAACCTCTCTGTATAGTTTCAAGAAAACTATTTAGAAACAGACATTTTTTCCTTTCGTTTCAATTGAAAATCTTGAAAGTTATTGTTCATAGGTATTGAATATTGAAAACAAGGGCCGGGTGTCCCAAAAAATGTACTCCTGTTTAAAAGATCACTAAAAATTGATCATCAAACCTTTCATAAAATAAAAATTACACGTTGAAAAACCTTATTTTGAGCTATAGTTTTTAAGCAAAATATTGAATCTTGCCTACGAGTCACATTTTTTAGATTTTTTATCATCATTGAAGTCTCCAATGATAGTGTGCATTTATTTCTGTCATTTATGACTAAGCAAGAAAGTTTTACATGCACAAAGAAATTGATCTGGCAATCATCAGTGCTTTTTTGCAGTATGATTCAAAACCAGATAGCCCTAACAAGAGCCATATTTGCTATTTTTTTTAACTAATTACAAAATCAGCTATGTCTTGGAGAACAATTTGATCCTTGATCTACTTGACAAAAAAAAATTGAAGATCAGCAACGTAATAAAATTTTGGTGAAGTTTGAAACGGGAATACTTTTTTTGGGACACCCTGCAATTGAATTAATTGCTTAGCTTTTTACTTTGTTTCCTCAGATTGTAATTAACGTTTTTATCGGAATGCCCCTTGAAAACCAACTTGTTGAAGGGCAACCCTCCTTAAAAGAATTAAATATAAAATGAATATGAAGTATGAAATATAAGAAAATTGTTTATAAAGTTGTTCATCATCTACAGTTTTTTATTGGTGACTCTCCAGTGGAAAATGTAGATCGGACAAAGTATCTAGGTGTCATAATGGACAGGAACTTAAGTTGGGAAGAACACATTGATATTTGCCGTACCAAGGTTTCTCGCGCCATTGGGTTTTTGAAATATGCCAGAAGATATTTACCTCAAAACATGTTAAGTAAACTGTATCGGGGTATTGAAGAGCCCCATTTTCGGTACTGTTGTTTGTTGTGGAGGTAAACTGCAAACCTTACAAAAGTTGCAAAATCGAGCGGCTAGAATTGTAATCAAAAGTAAATTTGATACGACTGCTAAGGCACTAATATACAATTTAAATTGATATAAATGCCAATTTAAGTGAGTAAGTGATATTACTTAGAAGCGAAACTGACACTACCATATACAAATAAAAAAATGGCCTCATACCTGAGTACCTTTCCAACTTGTTTGTCAAAAATTCGACTCTAAATGTCAGAGAACTGAGAAGTATTGAAACTGATCTTTCGCTTCCACTGCGGAAAACCAATAAATGGGCGAAAGGCAAAATCTTTTCCTGGACCTAAGCTTTGGAATCAGCTCGAACTTCATCTTAAACATGCACCCTCCCTTGCCACCTTCAAGAAAGGATTAAAAAAATTGACACAACTTTTCATTTTCTCTTCACTATTATGTAGCACTTTTTTGATTTAATGTAAAGATGACTTTTGCCACGGCACCCTGAAAAGCAGTACTGATGAACTGATGGGGATAACGTGTTTCAAAAATATAAAGATATATATAATCGGGAAATGAGTATGATTTTATCGCACTTTTAGTTCAATTTGTATCAAGTACCGGGTGAGTCAAAAAGTTTAATACGTTTGGGCGGGCTATGGAATAAAAGGTACGCGGCCGATATTCCAAACTGAAATAGTAATCTATCATTCAAAAGCTAACTTATGTCTCCTTCAATTCCATTCCTGACCATCCTCCCCAAAGTTTCAAAAAGCCTAGCCTGAATAGGGTAAGAAATAGCAAGAAATATCCTTTTAGTCACAACTATAACGCAAAAAATTATGTTTTTAAGTTTTCTTGAAACTCCAAATATGTTCTTATTGAAAAGAGAAAAATACTGTAATTCTGCAGTTCGAAAAATCACCGGTCCCTAAATATAAAGACAAGGACAATGGCAACTAAATTTTTTTTCATGGTTGACATGTTCTAATGTATTTCAAAATTTACATGGCAAAAATTGACCACTCGGTTCTGAAATTATGCTGGATTTTCTTGAGAAAGCCCCTTCAAGAAACCCTTACAGCAATGACTGGAAAACATTTTAGCAAGTGCTATCCTCTTATTTTGTTCTGCTCGTAGGAATGATAATATTTATCCTCCTGAAAGGATAACACGTGCTAAAAGATTTACAAGTCATTTCTGTAAAGCAGAAATATGAGGAAGATTTGATCGTGATTTCCAGCCGTTTTGAAGGTTTCTGGAAAGGGGCTTTCTTGAGAAAATCCCTCAGAATTTTAGAATGGAGAGGCCGATTGAATAAGGTAGACTTTGAAATATATTCGAACATCTCAATCGATAAAAATTTATTTGCCAATATCATTGCCTTGATAAGCAGGGGACAGGGGTCTTTCAAGCGGGCAACGGTCAAATTACTAGGTATTCAACAAGATTATAAACTAAACTTTGAACAGCATATCTCTGACTTTGCAGAAAGGCTGCATCACATATCAATGTTTTAAAAAGAATCAAACGATTTATTCGCTTTAATGAAAAGAAGCTTCTTGTCCAAAGCTTTTATATTCACGTTTTGATTATTACCCTCTGGTATCCACTAAGCCTTTGCAAAAATTGAAAAAATCGAAGAACGTGCCCTTAGATTTATACGCAATGGTCACCCTAGCTGGTATGGCGACTTACTTTCCAAGTCAGAACAAAGGCGCCTATCTTGTAGGAACTGTATTTATTCCTAGTACTGTGGAGTAATTGGTGTCTTGTGACCCAGTACACAGAGAATCCCAGTAAAACAGAGTCAGTCCTTTCAAGGTCAAGATGACGTATGAAAACTTTGTGTTTTTAAATTCCGGTGTTGATGTAATACGAGATCAACTGTTATACGAGTTGGTGACAGGGAACCAGACAGCCTGATTTTTGATTGGTCAACACTAACAGAATTTGAAAATCCCTGATATACACAGATTAACAGGACTGGGTCACAGGACACCAATTACTCTGTGTTCTGGGTCACGGGTACAGTATTGGGAATAAACACACTTCCTACAAGGTAGGCGCCCTTTGTCAGAAAGGTGTATTATACATGTTTCCCGTCTAAGAGTTCTCTGTATTGAAGTTTTTAAGATTTAGATTTAAACCCCTCATTCATGCATGACATTTTCAAAATGAAATCTGCTCACTACCCTTTGCGAAACTCCAATCACTTACAGCATTATAGACCAAATCAAGAAACCTTTGGTTGTAATAGGCTTCGATCACTGGTGCCGCACATCTAGAAAGGACTGCCAAATGAAATGAAATAGACAGAACAATAGCTTGAAGAATATAATTAAAAAAAGTGGGACGGCCCGAACTGTGCTTGTTAATATATGTCTGGAAATTAGTTCTTTTTATTTAGTTAGATTATTAAAATACTGTAAAAAATATTTAATTTATGTATTATATATTCATCGATTTAGATTGGTTACTTTTTATATCTGTATATAGTAAGATAGATGTGTCGTACTTAAAATCGATGTAAAATAAATTGAGAAACAGATCGATTTGACGCTGAGTTACATCCACAAAACTGGTCGCTTTAATAAGTATGATTATAAACACGGTGTTTTGTAACACAGCCACCAAGTTACAAAGTCCCTTCTCGTATAAATATACATTTTTCAGTCGTTTCACGTAATGTTATGTAACAGTACGTCACATGAGATTTGGGCAACGCAAACTTGCTACGAAGGATCAATTTAATTATTTCATTCGATGACGTCTAACTTGAGATAGACCTTTAGTTTTTTGTAATGGTCTATCTCATAGTTGCCATAGATTTTGCTCTCCAATGCATCCTCTTTGTAGTATCGTAAAATATTTTTGCAAGTACTCTCGAATACCGAATAATCCCCCGCCCCCCTCCGCTAATAATTTTTGACACATTTTCCAACCCCCTCCCACTTTTATTCCGACCCCCCCCCCTTTATTAATTCTTGAAAAATTGAAATGATCGAAAACATAACTTTTGAATAGATATAACAAAGATACATGTTTAACTAATAAAATGACTGTTATCAATTTTTCCAACCCCCCCCCAAAATTGTTCCACCCCAGATTATTATTATACAGAACCATTTCCAACCCCCTCGATTGGTCTCACCTCCCCCGTTTATTCGGTACTCAAGAGTAGCATTAAATAGTATCTTGTATTGTAAAATTATTGATTGAAAATAGAAATAAACAAATTTCGCATTTTTTGGATGATATATAGCCGTCTGGTGAGAGCCTTTTTTTTATCCTTTTTTGCAATTTTGGCCTACAACGGTCTAGCCAAGGGTATCATTTTTGACAATATTGGTCTAGTGAACGGTCATGATATCATATTTGGTACAAATTTGACAATATTGGCACAGGAAATGGCCAAATTTGGTCTAGCCAAGGGCACCATTTTCATAAAAATTGGTCCAGGCAATGGTCAAATTGGTCTAGCCAAGGGTACCATTTCCGTAAAAATTGATCTAGCCAACGGTACCATTTTGAATATGCTCGCGGCAGACCCCTACCCAAAATTTGGCCAAGAATCCCCCCCCCCCCCCCCCCCCCCCTCGTGATAGCCGTCTGGTGAGAGCCTTTTTTTTCGTCAACGGTGCCGTCAATGTGGGTTTCGAAAATGCCAATTAAATCCTAGGCATACGTCATACGTAGAGTGAAAATACTTGTATCGAACAATAACAATGATATTTAGTGGTATTCGCTTCACAAGTTCCACGGTCAAGTAGAGTACTGTATTTTTTCACAACTTGATGCATGCGAGCGAGCAAAGGCAAGGAACATAACTTTGTTGCAACAGAATGAACTGCACTTATCTGCAGTATTAGTGCAAAGTATACAACAATGATTGAGACTGCAATAAAACAATAGTAAAACCAGTGATATAGTCGTTGAAACAGAGATCACAGCCCTATAATTTCGTAAAGCGTTCAGTTTGTTCTCGCTAGGGCTGGGCCTAAGGCTTTAGAATTAAATATCACACCTCGATCGACATTGGCACACATAAGTCCTAACACAGATATCAAGTCAAAATCTATGGATCTCTGAAATCGGCCATTTACTTGAGGTCGCTTATTTACGTTAATTTATACAATTTTCCAATGGGTGCAAGCTTTCTTCCTAAACCGATCTGTGTCGGTAAAGTACCCTTTCCCCCAAACCTAAGAAGTAGTTTACTACCGGGTATCCCAAAAAATGTACACAGATTTGGTTGACTCCAGCGCTGTGGGTGTAGCTTCAATCAATGCATAGTTACTCTAAACATGTTCCTTGATAGTTAACTAATAACTTGAACATAGATACCTCGTGAGTTGGTATTGGTGCTTTGAGAGCAGAAATATCAATCTTGAAAGCTCACATTTGCCTCTTCCTGCAAAACAGAACTTTAGCCTTTCGGCCTAAGCAAATTCATAAGGTACAGCGTAGAACTCGACGATAGCCTTGATAAAATCTAAACAATATTAGATCTTGTGTTATTCTGTTTTCCAGAAGTCACCCACAGTCACCCATTGGGAAGTTTCTTAATTTTTCATTAATTTCAGTTCTTAATTTCGATGTGCTTCAGGAATTTGCTTAGGCCAAAAGGCCAAAGCTCTGGTTTGCAAATGCACGCAAATTTGAGCTTTCAAGATTGATATTTCTGCTCCCAAAGCACCAATACCAACAAACGAGGTACCTATGTTCAAGTTAACTAGCGAGGAACATGTTTAGAGTGATGATACATTCATTGAAGCTAAATTCACATCGCTGGAGCCAACCAAATCTGTATACATTTTTTTGGGACACCTGGTATAAAATAATTTTGCAACAAATACACTTACCTCACATAAGTATTGCACCACCTTACCCAAAATGGCGCCTAAAAGTGTCTTTCAGCCCAACCAACAAAATTTGCATAACAAAAGCATCAGCATTTAAGGGTTTCTCTACCGGGTGTTTTGGTGGGGAAAGAATTGTTAATTCGTTTGCTTTTCATTCATAAGTAAAATGAAACGTTATTTTGTTGGTTTCTTTGATAAATTAACAAAAACCTCCGGACAACACTGCACAAGATTTTAGGAGCGTAGCTGGAGGAGTAGGCCAAAACAAAATGAGAAACGGGTAGATATCTGGGGGCAAAGACAACAACATTTTATAGTTTTCAAATTATGATTCTACAAACTTTATCGCTGTGACAAAAGTTTTCCGTGAGGAATGCAAGAAGGATAAACACAAAGGGAAAACGGAAAGAAACCATTCCAAGGTAAGAATATCCTTGATATCACTTTTATCACATTAACATTAATTTTGCTTCCTGGAAGACTTTAGGCAGGTGGTTGACACTTAAATATATGGATTTTGATGTGCTCAACGAAATCGCTACAGTTTAATTTAGTTTTAAGATGATTTTGAAATTTAACAAGTGACTGGAGCATGTTTTTTAACGTGACTCCTTCTTAGAGGAATTCAAGTTCAGCTACATTGAATGAAGGCTTTGTTATTTATTTGAAATTTCTTCTTTTATCAAAGTCAAAGTGGAAAAAGTTTATCGTGAGGATAAAGTTTGCCGAATCCTAATTTGAAAATACTAAATTTTGTTTTCTTTGCCCCCAGATATCTATCCGTTTCTCATTTTTTTTTGGCCTACTCCTCCAGCTATACTGCCAAAATCTTGTGCAGTGTTGTCCGGAGGTTTTTGCTAATTTATCAAAGAAACCAATAAAATAACGTTTCATTTTACTTATGAATGAAAAGCAAACGAATCAACAATTCTTTTCCCACCATAACACCCGGTAGAGAAACCCTTCAATGCTGATGTTTTTGTTATGCAAATTTTGTTGGTTGGGCTGAAAGACACTTTTAGGCGCCATTTTGGGTAAGGTGGTGCAATACTTATGTGAGGTAAGTGTACTTTGAGGATATGAACTTTCCTACATCCGAAAGATCTTTATGAATTATTTCAAATGGAGCGAAATTGACCTAACTTTGTGTTCATTGTGGTGTTCATGTAGTCTGATTAGCTCAAGTTGCGAAGGTGTTACAGTTTCATGTTTAAGCAATGATGTATAAGCAACGTGGAACATTCTACCAGATACTATACAATTTACAATTTGATTCGTAGCAGACATGCCTATGCTGGCGATAAAAGAAAAAGAAGGATAAGAAGGATTCAATTTGCGAAGAGCTTCATCTTTTTACTAAATTATACACACATTTGGCTAACTTTCAATGGACTTTTCTTTGAACAGGCTGCATTTTCTAGGGTACATTTTCTACCACTCTCTTCCCTAAGTGCAGACAGTGTCATTTTAGGACATTAATAATAAGCGTTAGCAATTTCTCGCAAACATTGCTTATCAACCCTAAGAGATTTCAAAACTTGTTGTGGAAGGAGGAAATCTTTTATATTGGCCTTCACATTTCTTTGCTTCGGGCCAAAAAAATGTCTTTTTGGAACCTTTAAGATGAATGTTAGTGAAAGGTCACAAATTTTGTTTACTAAATGTTAGAAAGCTTTACTTTCTTAAGAAGGAGTACGTGTTGTATCAGCCTTGTCTTTCTTGCCTGAGGCCACAAAATGTCTTGTTGGGATCTTGATGATAAGTGTTGGTAATTTTTCACAAATTGTGCCCAAATAACTTCAGAGATGTTCATGGCAGATGTGAAGGATAAATAAAAGAACAAACGAAAATACACATCGTTGACCACCGTTCATGGTTTAGTCTTTCCAGCCTTGTGTTGTCAAAAGTAAAAATTCGATTACATTTAGTTTTGCCCTCTTAATACAGCTTTGCGGTTTCTAAGATAATAGCCTATGAGTTCTTTCCAAAATGGATTATACGTAAAGTGTAATGGTCTCGTTGTTTAGGCTTCCCTCGTGCAAACGATCAAAATTTGATCTATTTATCGCAGACAAAAGAAAAGCAAAGCAAATGAAAAGGTGGAGTAAATCAACTTCACGTTTTAAGATGGAATTAAGAAAATCTTGTTCAGTATTAGATCAAACTTATTTCATATTAGCTTAATATCTTCCTTCTTTAGCACTGCGGCAAGCGCAAGAATAGTCTCTGAACGAATGAGGTATTCAATGCATGTCTGTGTTATGGGGGCCCGTTTCACGTCTGGGCCATTGTTTCAAGGGTTTGTTTAAATAAAGAATATTATCCAGGGTGTATTAAAAGATTAAAAGAGCTATGGCATAACTTTAACGAATGGAATAATTTATCATTTATCTGATGTTTCAGTATTTGAAAGTATTTGGTTGCAGGCTATCCTGAATTGTAGCTTAATTTGATGTTCGTATGCTGTTCGTTCTGTTCTTTGTCTCCTTGTTAGCTTCTTTACACACTGCTCTAGTATTGTCCTCGTATTTTGTTTCATGTTATGGACCTGGGTTAGTCGTGCCACTTCGTTCCTCTTGGTATCGTCTCTGTAGTGTCCTATAGTTGAAATTAGAGAGTATAGTAGGAGGTAACATTGTACGTATAAATATAAATATAATTAATTAAATATAATTATAGATATACATACGAATAAATAAAGGGAGTTTGAAATGAGACCTAGCGCTGCGTAGGAGCTCCAACCGTTTCAACAGTATTTGAATAATGGCGACATTCGATTCCTTGCTGTGACGAACGAAGAACGAAGGAATAGCAACATTATCAAGCTTTACTCGTAGTACCGTGGAAGAGAAACAACAAAGTGAGCAAAAGTGCAATTTTGATCATAATATAGGCCACATCAACGGTGCATTATTGCCCATGAGCATACATCTAAAATTTCAAGGGGATGCATTATACTTGTTCAAATCTTATCATTTTTGACATTATCGGCTAAAGTTGTGTTGGGTTTCTTTCGATGAGCTGTATGTTTGCAAACTGCAACCAGATTTGTGTTATCAGTTGTCTTTGAATGCAGCAAAAGCCGTTATGAGTTTGACGAACTTTATGCCTCTACGTTTTATCTAGACCAGTGAAATCAACGGGTAAATCAATATCGAACAATTTCGTGCACTGACAGGTGATCTATTTGCTTTTCCAAAAATCCCGAGATTGTCTTTAAAAATATTTCCTCTCATAAAAATATCGTAAAGTTCCTAGAGAACGGATACCTTTTTCGAGCGAAAGAGCGGTATAATTTTGAAAGTAGTCATTTTCAAAGATCGAAACTTTAACTTAATTTCCAATACTTCTATGATCAAACGCAGCAGCTCTTAAAAATTTTGGACGCGGGAGGCAAGTAGTAAATTTCTCATACTTCCACAGCTTTGTTCACCATATGGGCATGGACAATAATTGTTTTATGGCATTAGTTGGATGAACGAGATCTCATTACATCAAAAAGCAGTAAACACCTAAAACATATTCAGAACCAACATTTGAAAACATTTTTTTATTTTATATCCTGCTTCTTATAGTCCCAAAATGTAGGCCCTACAAACACCTTGTCAGATCGCATTCATAGCACAGAAAGTTCTTAGTTTACGGACAGGGGCGGATCCAGACTACTGCGACTACTGCTGAAGCAGTAGTCAGATTGTCAGATCCTGTTTTTGAATAGAGGAAGTCAACCAATCTGTATCCCTATGACCAGTATCTTCCCAGCTCAATCTTTTAATTACATGCTTTCAACCATGTCCAGATATTGGTCGTTCATGCTGCTTTTGTTTTGTATCGCACTCTTATCTTTAGTGCAATGTTGAAGTCATTACGCTGTCATGCCAACGTTAGCCACACGTAGTGCCTGTTGTTTCAAATGCGAAGGAGTGCGTCTGTGATGGTCGATTCATAGCAGCAACTTTTAGGCGGGAGCAGTAGTGAGTTTCAAAATTGCTCTTCTCGTCCAATCAGGGATCGAGACGACTACTGCTCAAAATCCGCGGGAGCAGTAGTGGGATTTGAAAAATTAAAGAGTTGACCAATCAGAAAAGGTTATTTCAAGTTCATTTAGGCGGGAGCAGTAGTGAGATTTGAAAATTGTTTCTACACCACTGCGCTGCCAGTGAACTGTGGCGGGCATTTGTGACCTTTGGAGCAGAAAATTTAGGCCGTACACTCCAATGTCAAGGAAGGCAATGACAGCATCGTGAGGCAGCCGTACGTGGCGAGGATAAAGCGACATAGTTGAGAGGTATTTCTTTCGTTAAGCCGATGTTTTACCCTACGATTGATCATAATAAATTCTTGTGAATAGCAATTGGCCTGTAAGGCAGGTTTAATTTGCTTCGTTTCTGTATACATTTTGACACAAGGGGGAAGGGTCTGGGCTTTGACTATTCCTGACTATTGTTGGCGTATGCACTTACTTTATAGCGGATATCAGCAACTTTATTTGTCAAGAAAAATATCGTGTTCATCTCTTCCCATTGATATAAGAAATAGATAATACCTTTAGGAATGTGGTAGGGGTGGGGAGAGGGTTTGGATTCGGGATAGACCTGCTGCAAATAGCACACGAACACGCAGATATAGAAGTGTATTCATCTGAATCCAAAATTTTTCGAACATAGATTTCAATTAGAAATAATAGTAATTGTTTTCTTGAACAAAAAGGAACATAGAACACACATTTTCCACTCTTCTTTTGCATCAAATTCAATTCATTTCTTTGGGTTTCCAATGTTTTCCACTTTTTTCTTCTATTTCAATTGCACAAACGCTCTGTTTTCTTTCAATATACTGCAACCTTTCATTTTAGCTAATCCTTTAAATACTAAATAAAGCTGAAAATTCCAGAAACTTAAAGATATGCAGCAGTTTACCGACATCTTTGTTGACACTCGCTGTTGCTTTGCCTTTGGCAATTTTGCAATGGCAGGGAAAGCCATTGCTGTAATTTCCATATTACCTTCTTTCGATATTAAATGATATCAAGAACAATATTCTGTGTAAGTGTATCTAGTTATCAAGGTCCACGCCTATTTTCAAAAAGCCACACCCTAGTATCTGGAATAACCTCACCTTGGCAGTAGTCAGAATATTTCCTGGATCCGCCCCTGACGGACAAGCAGAATCAAAGTGATATATTCAAAATCATCTTGAAAATTAGTTTGAAGCATCAGTGAGGTGGTAGAATTAAAATGCTAAAGTTTGGTTGCATATGTAATCCTGCATGATTTTTTCAAACAGTGCATACATTAATCTGACTCACCCGTCATATGGGGATCAAATTTAGCCAATAAGAGTATACTTACTCTTGGCAGTTGCAAAGGTTTCGTTAAATATTCACGAAAGAGAAGAGAAACATTTTCTCACCAAAATTCTAAAATCATTGCCTGAAATTTTTCGACTAAGTTTTGTGGCAACTTTCAAACTGACAAGAGCTCGGTTCTTACCTTAAATTTAGCTCTAGGTTTACATTTTGAGCATACTGCTCACGTAAGTTTACGACACGAAGTGTGGGGAGAGAAAACGGTGACCTGTTTATTTGCTAATTTGTGTACAAATAGCACTGGTGATCATTGGTGCTTAAGCAAATAACCTGGCCTATGAAATTTAGAATGTATCATTGCGTCTGTTAGAAGTTTCCTACCACCTGAACATTTTCAAAATTAAAGTAATTGTTTCAACATATGGTTATGCAAGCAAACTTTTTGTGGATTCTCTTTCAAACAAACTTTTAACTTTAGCAGATGTGCAGAAAACCAAAGCCACATTGCACGTCGAAGTGTGCGAAGCGAATTGTTCGATTGGAATTTTTTGCCTCGAATTTTTCTTTCCATTTCCACTAAGAGAAATTTTAGCGACAAAACAAGGAAAAACATGGCGGATGTACGTAGCACGCTGCTACTGAAAAAATAGATGCGTGGAAGGTTGTTCTGATTCGTTGATTTTGCTGCTTGTAAAAATTCGCCTCGAAAAAGTAGAAATGGATTCGTCTTTCTGTGAAGCAAAACCATTGCTGCGATTTCAAGTCGAATTCTCTGAAAAGACTCGCTTCGCACGAATTTATTCGCTAAGTGTAAATCCACCTTTAGATAGACTGCTTAACCCTATTACTACCGGGGGGCACACGGAAGGCACACAATGGGGGGCACACGGCAAAGTTTATTTGATGTAGTGCGACTTTTCCTAAAATTTCATTGACTAATTAAAATTTGTAATTTTTTTCAAAATGGTAGATACAGATCACGTGACCAACTTCTTTTCAACACGTGGTCAGCCAGACAATTAAAGAAGCGAGTCCAGTTTAAAAAGGATGATCGTAGAACATCCAGAATACCACCATTCGATAGCTCCCAATGAGAGCTTTCAGATGATGTATAGCTTTATCCATTGTTGATGACGTCCGCAAATTTAACTTTCATGACGTCATCAAAGTTTATGACGTCATATAAATAATAACAAATGTATTAGATAACCTTAAATGGTCAAAATTGGTTCTATTGATTGTTATGAACAATTTTAAGGCATTTTAGAGTATTTTCATCAGTAATTGGGGGTTTAAATGAAACAATGACAAACTGATGCAAATAAATGATGAATATATGATATAAATAATGAGCTTAAATTGACATTACATTGCCAATTTTTATTCAGTGATGCTTTGGGATACATTCTAGTAGCAGTATGAAAGAAATTATCAACTAAGAACTTAAATATCGGTACTATCTTGTTTCGCAAGAATTCCTAAAATAGACATTCAAATAGCTTCATGTTCATGCACGTGTGAACAGCAAGAGTTAATCTCTCTGAGAAGACAAAGCGATTTACGGCTCTGAAGAATAGATTTCACACCTATTAGTTAGTACACTCAATCCAATAAAAAATAAACAGAGATAGGAAACATCATGGTCGACTGCACTGAACGTGTGAAATCTATTCTTTTGGCGTTGGAATCCTTTGTTTTACAAATTTCGCCCTTAAAGATTCTGTTTCACTGCTAACAAATCAAAACAAGGTTAGAGCACAAAAAGAAAGCGTATTTTATTTATGTTGTACCCCTAGGGGATTCTTAATCTAATTGTCATCGCTAGGTAGCAAAAACTTCTCACAAGAAAGATACCTTTTTACCAAAATAACTAGATCACAAAAGCGCGCATATATATAGAAATTAAGGCCAATTTGAGCAGATTAAATTTCGATAACTAACTTAGCCTTTCGTCTACAAAGTAGAATTGCAACAAAACCCAATTTGACTTGTTATTAATCAAAACATGGCATGTTAACCGCCCCACATTTTTTTCTGACGCACCCCGTACATCGTAATGTTATTTAGCCTTTCCATTGTCTTTTAGATTGTTTGATTAACCAAAATAAGAGATAGATATTGGAATCGAATTTTGGGATTTTTCATGAGTGTTGAACATCCATAACATCCATAAATGGAAAATGTTTCCCTAGATTTATATTTAGTGAAACTGTGTTTAGCCTGAAAGCAGACAGGCTCGCTGTGCTATGAAGACAATATTTTGAGCTTGAGGACACACTCTAAAAACGCTGACAGGAAATAGTTTCAGTTAAGTTCCCACCAACTAAGCTTTATAAACTTTGACATGTATAGGTAAACAATCAAATTGATTATCACCCCAGAGAAGACAAAACTTTCTATGGAATGGTGAAAAAGGACAAGTAAAATATTGCTTTTGCATAAAATAGCGATGCAGTCTAGCCAATCAAATCGTTCTACCTAAACTTATGTATCGTTGCAAACGCTTTTGTGCAGCGTGTCTTTGGGCTCACTTTTTATGACTTTATAGCATAGAGCCTGACTTGAGGCTGGTGTAATCTTGATCATGATCAATCATGTCACAACTTCAAGTCTATGTTCAACAACTTCGACGTTTAAAAATAGCCTCGAATAACAGACTCAATTTAATAAATCCACAAAAGCAGCATAGACACTGTAATCTGTGGAGAGAAACTCATAACTCCTGTAAAAGAATAACAACCAAAATAACATATAACTAGGGCGAACACTTTCCAATCCTGCAAGAGAAACAACGAATTAACCTGAACCCCTGAAAGGAGAGAAATAAGTTGATAGCTGCAATAAAGAGCAACATTAAATAACCGAACTTCAACTTTTCTTCCATAAGGCTGCTAAAAACCAGCAAAGTCTATATTTCAAATAAGTTATACAACATAAATTGTGTTTCTGTACCAGATGAATAAAAAAATGTTGACACCTTTGACGGGGTCTAGAAAGAATAAAAAGTACATGGCCGGTATTCAAGCTAAAATGTTGATCTATCAAGGTTTACTTCGATTTCAAAGTCTCGTTTGGCAAAAGCACTCATCTTTCAGACCCAGAAATGAGGAAAAATGCTGGTAAGAGGTTTGTATGGGAACGAGAATTCTGCGTTCCATTCTGGTCCATAACTTACTTGTCATTGACATTTAAATGATATTTCTGAGACAGACAATTCAATCAAATTTATATTTCAATAGCAAGTAAATCATGGACTAGAATCGAACATGGAATTATCTTGCCCATTCAAACCCCTCACCAGGATTTTTCTAATTTCTTGGTCTAAAAATGAGTGCTTTCTTTGTCAAGTGAAATTTGCCGTAATATTTTCAGAAAAAGTGGCCGATTCAGCATGGAAAATCCCTAGAATTAATTCAACATTTCAGTCATTCAGCAAGATAACAACAAATCTGCGTTATTCGGGGACAAGAGTGGTGTCGCCCATTATGTCCATGTTGTCGCGAAGTTCTGAGTTAGATCCAAAAAGAGCAATTAATTAAAAAACCAAATAGCCAGATTATATCACCAACTAATGGAGAAAAAGATCACAGAGTACTGATTTTTTGCGTAAACTCTTTATACTGATTTTAGAAGATTTTAAAGAAGGGGTAAAAACGTCGTTTTCTTCTAGCGTCGCCCATTATGGCCGCAGGAGACACAATGAACATCACTCTCCGGTAAAAAGTTTTAATAAGAAAAACAGCTTTAATTACTGTTCTTTGTTTATCATTTGGTACTTTA
This sequence comes from Aurelia coerulea, assembly GCA_039566865.1. Classification (NCBI taxonomy): domain Eukaryota; kingdom Metazoa; phylum Cnidaria; class Scyphozoa; order Semaeostomeae; family Ulmaridae; genus Aurelia; species Aurelia coerulea. Next base: position 8,842,136 of record CM076952.1, on the reverse strand, counting down.
AGCCCAAAAATATCAATACAAAATAACCTAAACTTCGAGTTTTGGCAATTGAAATACATGCTTCGAGTTGTTCTAAATCCTGCCTTATCTCTTGTGCATGGATTGATTAGTTTTGTCATAGTTTCTAAAATGAAAATAGACTTGATATAATGCTGCGTTTTTTTGGGTTTCGATGATTTTCCAAGTCAGTAAGCAAGATTTTAACCAAATTGGTGCTTTTTTTAATAAATGTTGCATTTTAATATTTTGAAGCGATTGGAAACTATTCTGGTGAACTGATTGGCATAATGGGCGACGAAAATAGCAATTAGCAGCAGTCAGACTTCATAACCTTAAATCTGCATCAGAAGTGACTTTGCTTTGGTTTCATTGTATATTTCCTCTCAAGAGACAGGACTTCTGAAAAATCAAAGCATATTTGAAAAATTTCAAACCGCAAGGTGCCGAGCGAACTAAAAAGAAGGAAGGGATGTAAATAGAATCATGAAATTTGCAATACTTGAAAGAACCAATTAGAGATATGCTCAAACCATCTCATCGGGCTTCAATGAAAACGAACTGAAACTTCAGTGAAGGTCAAATCCTGATAAAACAGATGTCAGTGAAGATTTTCCGCGCAATTGCATTTTTATTACTTTTCGTCAGTCCCCTGAAATTTGATTTCTCTTGCTTGCCGGCCATAATGGGCGACCGGCCATAATGGGCGACGCTACTCTAGTAGTGTCTCAATATCATGTTTTTTAGGCTCACCTGGTACGCTAGTAGATCAATTAGATACTTTTCTGACAATGAATCCCAAAATGCTGTTAAATTTTAAAGTGCATTCAATGTACCGGACTTGAATCCATGTAAATTAGAGAAAAGAGATGTAAATGTTAAATTCGGAATTAATTTCATCATTTTTTATTTGACCTAACTTAATGCAAATTTTGAAATTAGCGTTCATCTTATGCATCGCTAATTGCCCGTAATAAGGTATCCAAAAGAGAACATCATCACAATTTGGAAACAAAAGATCTCTCAAAAATCTAAGTTAAGATCTTTCTAACTTAAAGGAGATCATTCTAAGGAATCGAACGGATACGAAGTTATGGTTCTTACAACAGGAAGGATTTCCTTGCTCGTCCTGTAGAGTTTCGTTCGCTTACGTGGCACTATTGTGCCAATAAACACTATTGTGTTTGCCTTACGATGTACAAAAACATATTTAACTGCGAAACAAGTGCAGATTTTGTGTGAAGTAAAAATATCGGTTGTATTTGAGAAAAACGCCCCACAAAAAATTGTGATTGCAAATAAAGGATTTCTGTGCCCGATTAGTCAAACGAAATGTAAAGAAACTTATTGAATGCTTTGAAGCTAACTCACTCAAGGTGCATACTAAGTGGGAATACTGAAAGTAGGCGTGAGCATACTGGGTAAGTCATAGAATTAATCCACGCTGCAAAGAAATTCAAACAATTTGAAAGAATCCAACGTCATTACATGCGTGAGACCTGTACATGGCTAAGACCCCGAAAACAGGGTTCTATGAGTTTTTTGGCAAACAATAGAACTAAGTAGTTCAATCAAATTCAATTTGAAAACATTGAAATGGTAACTGATGATATATTTAGCTCAGGTACTGCTTTCTAAAGGAATAGGAAAGGAAAGTACTAAAATATAGATATACCCTCCAAATAATGATATGAAGTAAAAAGAATGTAATGAAGACATCTATGTGACCATGCATAGCACAGTTCAGGATGTTCTTGAGCATAATGAGAAACATGATTTTGCTAAACCCTTATGTCAAAGATAACAAACGTACCTGAAAATAAGCTAAACATCCCAAGAAATAAATGCAGTCTCGTTGAGAAGATAGATGTAAAATTTTACGAATAAGTTGTATTGTTTTGCAGCATGATTTTTCAAACGGGGGATCAGTTGTTTTAATTCTCCCGGTACATAGAAAGAAAATCTACAAATCATTACAGTTAATGTTGGGATGCTGCTTACGCTAAAAGATAGTAATAACATTAACCAAAACTGTCTTATTTACAAAGGATCATGGGATAACATGCGCACAATTAACCAACGACGAGAAACAACCTATTCAATAGATAAGTCTGTAAGATAAGATGTATCTCTCAAAAAGTATCAATTTTGTTTATTTAACTCGATATTCCCTGTAAACATCGATCTATATCCTTGGCTCGAAACATGCTTTGTTTGTTCAAAAGCTTGATAGGATCAAAGGCGTTGCGAAGTAACCACTTATGGAGAGAAGAAATTGTAGCAACTTGGCAAGGTGTCTGACATTATTTTTGGTTCATGGGCTTAAAGGATTAAGCTTGTATGCGGAGTCTAATGACGAATAAACAACACAGGTACATAGTGAGTGAAATAAAATAATCTCCGTTTGAAAAAAAACCACTGCTCCCTGGATACCAAGACAATTGCTGTAGGCCACAAATACTCGTAAAATTTGATCATAATTTTCCGCTGTTTTGAAGGTTTCTTAAAGGGCAGTCTCTTGAAAATCATTTTTCAGGGCGAAGTTGCCAATTTTTAAGTCTAGTAAATTTTAGAATTTATCTGAACATGTTCACTATTAAATGATATATTGCCAATATCATAGTGTTGATACTCAGAGACCAGTTGCCTTGCAAAAAGGGATTATTTTATTGACTTCTGTACAAATACATTCATAGCACATGTATCTGAAGGTAGTAATTTTTTGCTGAGGATGTAACCTAAATGTTAACGTAAAATTTAGTCTGTTCATGACTTTCTCGATAGTCAAACCATTTCGCTTCTAAATACCCATTGCACTCAAAAAACGTATTTACACATATTTTGTCTGCAGTTGCGCCTCTGGAGCCATATAACAAAGACCTTTGTTCGTCGAAAGCTAATGTTATTGTTTTACAATTTCTGATAGAGAAATCCTGTGGAGGAGCTTTAAATGACACCCGCTGTTTTATTTATGTGCAAGTTGGTCTTTAAACAACCATTACAACTCAGGGTCCTTTGCAGACATGCTTAAATTTCAATCTGTCTGGAAACAAAATTTGGCCTTGGAGGAAAACATGGATCCACACTGTAATCGTTGAAGTGACAGACCATTTACTGTACTTGAACATTTCTATCAGTCCAACTACTGCACTGTGGATTCGTAGTTTCCGTTTAGGCCAAATTTGATTTTCAGACTAGCTGAAATTGTACGCTACGCTAACAAGTCTGATGTATGCTTTTGCCGCTGACCGACAGCACCATGCGCCCCCGCATTTAGTTGGAATCTGTGAATCTGGAAAGCTGCCAGGAAAAACAAAAAGTAGATTTTGAAAGATTCCCTACCCCTGGGGACTGGCCTATTGTCTTCGGTATTTGGCTAAATGCACACGTTGGAAGTTGAAGATTACTTGGACGAAAGCTGGAGTTAATCAAACATTTAGAGATGCTCCAAAAACTTGGAATAGATATCGTGGTGATTGTCACAAAATGCGACGAATTCAAGGATTTAATGTTTTGCAAAATGCTCCAAAACTTGCCGCAGCCTTTTCACTATCATCTGTGAAATCCTCCTAGAAGATCTGAGCAACATTTTGAGCCAGGTGAGCTATTCGGGAAAAAAGGGATCATACTTCAATTTTCTATCGAAGTACCAGTAATCTTCACATGGTTATCAGCCTAAGTATTTTGGTCTGCCAAAGTAAACCCTCCTAGTCTTCAAAATCCTTGAAATAAACAAGCAGTCAAATTATTTAGGAAGAGGTACATACTTTGTTGTTTATTTCATTGAATTGCAAGCCTATTTGACTCTTCTGAGCCTCACAAGTTAAGATATTTCAAAGTTCTTTTAATTAGGTTAAAAAATAGTGTGAAAAATTGATCGAATTTGCAAAAAATCTAGCCGCAGCCTTTTCAAGAAACATTTTGTATCGATCGAAACTTTATTTGGCCGTCTGAAAATCGTATCGGTGCTGCCGGGAAAATAGGGGATGATATCGTAAAAATTAGATATCTGCGTGTAGGTTTTAGATTGATTTCCGAGCCCGCCATTTTTGTTTATTTGCAATCTAGCAGCCGCAAACAATGGAGAGCAACGACAACAGCTCAAGGCGATGTCAAAATTATACCTCCGTCCTTAGCCCATGTTAGTATTGATTACAATATTACTCGATGTTTGGTTTGATGTACCAAGGGAGTCTGTCTATGATAGATTGAGGCTAAATTCTCGTTGTTTTGAAGTATGCTGCAAATTTTTTGTGACATTGATTTCACGTTTGTATTCCCTTTATGGCAAATTGATCGTTGAGCAAAGCTAATCTTTTACATTTCACAGAATAATTTTTACTTCAGGGTAAGCATGACTGCGTTGAGAAAATATTACTCGCTCGTCGATGTTACTCGCAGTGACGCATCGCAGGCGGGAAGGTTAGTCTATCGTCCATCGAAGGGTTAGTTGAGACACCATGGTTGAGAGCAGAAATCCAGGCTTTGTACGAGACTTCCATTGCACAGAATTAAATAGTTTGACTTCTTCACAACACTGGTTTGCGATTAATAAACTGGGTAAAACGCTGCAGTTTCCTGGTTTGTAGCTGTCTTGTTTTTTGTTTTGGTTTATTTCAAAGTATAAAGCTCTTTCCGTATGACCTTTGCCTCTGCTCGTTGTTGCTGCTATTATGGTTTCATTGGTTTCAGCCATAGTCAGTTCTACAGTCGAGAAAAGGAGCGTTTGTAATGATTCGAATTTCACCATTGTCTCGGTTTCGAAGGATATCTGCTTGCGCATAAAAAAACATATTTCAGCCTTGCTCGCTTCGCCAAAATGGTTATTTAAGAATCCTCACTTTTGATTGTGTCTTACCTCCTGAAAGATATATATTTTTTCTGTACTTTCCTTTAGTTGGTAACATACAATACTTGATAGCTAAATTGAAAGCTAATTAAAACTAACTATATAGGTATAATAACAAATTAAGAATTTAAAAACAGAAACAGTGATACATAAATGTTTGAATATATCAATGTAAAATAGGTTCATGTTATTTGTTATAGCCAACTTGCCCTATATATGGTATAGCCCACTTGTCCTAAACTTGCATTTGCCTCCACTGAGCTGCATAGCATTGTCTATGTACCACTGGTTTATGATATTCATTTCCTGTTCTAGTTTAGCCGATATGTTTTCCTTATCCGTACCTTCAATCCATGTTATATTGTCATCAGCATAGTTGCACAGTATCTAGAGTGGTGTCGCCCATTATGCCCATGTCGTCGCGAAGTTCTGAGTTAGATCCAAAAAGAGTAATTAAGGAAAAAACCAAATAGCCAGATTATATCACCAACTAATGGAGAAAAATATCACAGAGTATTGATATTTTACGTAAACTGTTTATGCTGATTTTAGAAGATTTTAAAGAAGGGGGTAAAAACGTTGTTTTCTTCTAGCGTCGCCCATTATGGCCGCAGGACCAACAAGTAACAATACTCTCCGGTAAAGAGTTTTAATAAGACAAACAGTTGTAATTACTGTTCTTTGTTTATCATTTGGTACTTTAAACCCAAAAATATCAATAATAATTAACCTAAACTTCGAGTTTTGGCAATTGAAATACACGCTTCGAGTTATTCTAAATCCGGCCTTATCTCTTGTGCATGGATGGATGAGTTTTGGCATAGTTTCTAAAATGAAAATAGACTTAATATAATGCTGCGTTTTTTTTTTGGGCTTTGATGATTTTCCAAGTAAGTAAGTAAGATTTTAACCCAAATTGGTGTTTTTTTTTTAATAAATGTTCCATTTTAGTATTTTGAAGCGATCAGACACTTCTCTGGTAAACTGATGGGCATAATGGGCGACTAAAATAGCAATTAGCAGCACTCAGACTTCATATCCTTAAATTTGAATCAGAAGTCACTTTGCTTTGATTTCATTGTAGATTTCCTCTAAAGAGACAGGACTTCTGAAAAATCAAAGCATATTTGAAAAATTTCAAACTGCAAGGTGCCGAGCGAACGAAAAAGAAGGAAGGAATGTAAATAGAATCATGAAATTTGCAATACTTGAAAGAATCAATTAGAGATATGCACAAACTATCTCGTCGGGTTTCAATGAAAATGAACTGAAACTCAAGTGAAGGTCAAATCATGATAAAACAGATGTCAGCGAAGATTTTCCGCGCAATTGCAATTTTATTACTAGTCGTCAGTCCCCTGAAACTTAATTTCTCTTGCTAGCCGGCCATAGTGGGCGACCGGCCAAATGGGCGACGCTACTCCAGGTTTAGGACCATGGCATTAATGAAAATGTTGAAAAGAAGGGGACCAAGGACAGAGCCTTGGGAACACCTTTTTATCTCTTTCCAATCACTAAAGTTAGAATTAATCTTTACTCTTTGGTATCACCCTTGAAGGTAGTCTTGGATTAGTAATAATGCATCTCTACTTAGCCCATAAGAGAAATTTATACATAGATGGTTTACTTTTCAAGAAATAAATCCCCTGTAAAACTGCCTCGTCATTCTTTAAGTTGAAAAGCAAATTAAATAATATAATATTATAGCCAAGCCGAAATGAGGCAATTTTTGAGAAATTCTTTAGTTGACAGCAAAATTGTGAATAATATAAAGATTGTCGACATTAATTCAATGTCTCAGTCAGTCACTGGCGCAAAAATTGTTCACATGGGTGGGTAGGATTTTTGGAAACATCATTCTTCGAACAATGGACAACTTTTTCACATTTTTAACATTTGACAACTTCAAATAACACCGTTCCATTCCAAAAACTGCAGCGATAACAAGTGATACGACAAGTTGTATGATAACCAATTGTTCCGTTCTTTTCTCTTGTGAACATGCAATGAAGTGCAGAGCAGGTCTAAAAAATGGAACGATGAGAGTTTTGCTCATAGCAGCATAGTTTGCAAATCTTTCAAAAGGCTGGTATAAAATTTAGTAACCTACGTCATTGAGCTGAATGACTTCAAAGAAACTTTAGCTCTTTCTCTATAATTCTACCTTTGAACTCTTCGGAAATCTTCAATATTTTCAGAATTAGAGTGATTTTCTTCTTTTTCAAGAATTCCAGAAAAATTTTCAAAACAACTTAAACCATCTTAAATTCAAAACTGTTTGACTTAACATGACATAATTTCGAAGAACACCATAGTTTATGAATGCCTACAATATGGTATCAAGCAAAAGTCTGTCACTCATGTGGTTTATGACTTAGAAATTTGATGACGTCACATCCTCAAATGAATTGAAATGTAAGATACGCTGTAATTTCGAAAAAGATATTCAAAATTTCTGGAAAGTCCAACGGTAGAATTATAGATAAATATCTAAAGTTTCCTTCAAGTCATTCAAACAGAAGAAATAGAGTGGTGTCGCCCATTATGCCCATGTCGTCGCGAAGTTCTGCGTTAGATCCAAAAAAAACAACTAATGAAAAAACCAAATAGCCAGATTATATCACCAACTAATAGAGAAAAAGATCACAGAGTATTGACTTTTTACGTAAACTCTTTATACTGATTTCAGAAGATTTTAAAGAAGGGGGTAAAAACGTCGTTTTCTTCTAGCGTCGCCCATTATGGCCGCAGGAGAAACAATGAACACTACTCTCCGGTAAAAAGTTTTGACAAGAAAAACGGCTTTAATTACTGTTCTTTGTTTATCATTTGGTACTTTAAACCCAAAAATATCAATAAGAATTAACCTAATTTCGAGTTTTTGCAATTGAAATACATGCTTCGAGTTGTTCTAAATCCTGCCTTATCACTTGTGGCTGGATGAATGAGTTTTGGCATGATTCTAAAATGAAAAATAGAATTAATATAATGCTGCGTTTTTTTGCGTTTCAATGATTTTCCAAGTCAGTAAGTAAGATTTTGACCCAAATTGGTGTTTTTCTTAGCAAATGTTGCATTTTAATATTTTGAAGCGATTGGAAACTTCTCTGGTAAACTGATGGGCATAATGGGCGACGAAAATAGCAATTAGAAGACTCAGACTTCATAACCTTAAATCTGAATCAGAAGTCACTTTGCTTTGGTTTCATTGTAGATTTCCTCTCAAGAGACAGGACTTCCGAAAAATCAAAGCATATTTGAAAAATTTCAAACCGCAAGGTGCTGAGCGAACGAAAAAGAAGGAAGGAATGTAAATAGAATCATGAAATTTGCAATACTTGAAAAAATCAATTAGAGATATGCTCAAACCATCTCGTCGGGTTTCAATGCAAATTAACTGAATCTTCATTGAAGGTCAAATCACGATAAAACAGATGTCAGCGAAGATTTTCCGCGCAATTGCAATTTTATTAATAGTCGTCAGTCTCCTGAAATTTAATTTCTCTTGCTAGCCGGCCATAATGGGCGACCGGCCATAATGGGCGACGCTACTCTAGGTCATTGAATTTTACACCCACCTTTTAACGCCGAGAAAAAGTTGTGTAACCTATACTGCTCAAAGCATATACGATTCCGTTAGGTAACAATTCCGTCCCCGTGTAAACGGCGCCTTAGTATTCACTTAATATCACAAAATCTGCCCTCGTTCACAGGTTTGATATTAAAGGCAATTGCTCAAGTTATGCCTCAATTTCACTGAAATCAAGCTGCAAACTGCTTGAAATCTTCAGTCATGAATTATAATTTTACGCCTTCATTTGAATGAGGATACTACGAAAAGGCTTCACAAGGAAAAAGTAGACTACTAAGAGAGATCTCGATCTAGCTTCGGAGCATTTCTCAATTCTCGTTTTGATAAGCGCATATTTCAGCTCCAACTGTCAGAACCTTGGATATTGATTTTCAAGAGTAGTTCTACAGAGTGTTTCAGAAAAACGCGATCGAACTTTATTCGAGATTCTTCGGAAAGTAATATTTGATCAATTTGACGCATAACGCCTGAAAGCACAATCTATCTTCTTTTCAGTGATATCCAAGTTGGGTATATTATTGAATTGTCTATCACTTAAGTGACGTTTTCGTAAGTAATGCATATTTCAGATGCCAGTAAGTGATTGGACATTAACCAAGACGAAACCCATCTTTGTGAGAGCTTAACTTATCATTCTTAATAAATGCATCTCATGGGAATAAAGTTGTCTTTTCTTTTCCTACCGTTGGGCATCACCTCATAGGCCTGACTGTTCTGAAAAAACTTTTTTTGCGCTAAAAGATGTATTGATTTTTCTTCTGCCATGCTGCATTTGCAAGCTGGGCATACTTTCTAAAATATCAATTACATGACTGATAGTTCCATCAATGTATCAAAACTGCATATAAAGAGAAAGAAGATAGGCTGTGCTTTCGGACAGTATACACTACATCTACTTAAATCTTATCACTTCTTTAAAATTTTCAATTAAAGTTGGGCTTTATTTTTTCTCTGAAACACCCTGTATAGTTATTCAGCGTACGTAACTAACAAACTAGCTTTTTTGTACAAAGCGAAGATATGACAGAAGTCTGATACAAATCTAATTACGTAGTTCAAGAGTATATCTATAAAATTCATCCCCTCCCCTCTACATTGCTTTCGTTTAAGTGTGCTGATATCATGAAACTGACTGCAGATATCCAGGTCATTTATCATAAAGCTCAAATAAGATTCAATTTACTCGGTATACTGTATGCTTAAAAGACTGAGCTCATTAAAAACAGGTTGCATATGATGTAGCTATACTTGCAGATTAAATCAAGGATTAGAGAAACTCGGCTAAAACTGATTTATCGAAGTGATATCATATCTGAAATAACGTTTGATGGAATCAGTTCATTTTTATCAATCTCACAGCTGAATTTCAAACAGCAAACGATAACCAGTTCGAAGTAACGTTGAAAATCATGCTTGATAAGAAATCACCAACTGTGCATATTCAAGGTTTAGTTAGTGATAAGTCAGCTCTTGTTTCGTTGACGCTTAGTGCTGCAATTAGCCAAATTTAGGCTGAAATCCAGATGAATTTGTTTACGAGGCAGCGCATCATGCATTTAATTTACACCCAAAATACAGTAACAACCATAGCCTTGGGCTCAAATCTTTCAAATCTTTATAGAAAAATGTGGGTGCTTCATGTCATTTTTCTTTGCATTCAATGGCTTGAAAGGAATTTATGGTACTTTGCTGTAAATCTGCCGTGGAAATTTTGTTATGTCCTGACTTTATTCAAAATGGCGGCAGTTTGATTATTTTAGAAAATTCATGGAAAATGTTGAAAAAAACTAAATCATCGTAATCATCGTAAATTCTAAACCAATAGAGCAAAAATGATATAACCTTGAGGAAAACCATACTTTATGAAGGTCTACAATGTGATGGCAAGCAGAAATATGTAGCTTTTCTGGTTTAGGATTTAGAAATTTGATGACATCCTTAAATTCAATAAATGCCGCCATTTTGAAACAAATGCAGATATCAATAAATTTCCACGGCAGATTTACAGCAAAAAACCCCAAGTTCCCTCCAAGCCATATAATTCAACGAAAATTGCAATATAATTTTACACGAAACTTTTTAAAGATTCGTGCCCTATGTTGTAAAATGAAAGAAACTGCAGATTAAGCACCTGCACCTCCACACAAATGTTTGGCAAATTAAGCACCTTCTACATAAGAACCACTATATGAGTGTATAGGAGACATTTCAGCCTGTTACATAAAGTCGCTGGTTCCTTTATGCGGGTGTTTACTGCACACAAGAATAGTAATGGCTATTTTCCAGTGTCTGCTTTAGAACAATAAGATTCCTGGAGCAGATAATCATATGCACCCTTCCCATAGAACTTATCAATCATTAAAATGGCACAATAGTATTTGTTTGCAGCTCGGTTATCCACTAATGACATGGAAACTATTCAAGTATAATGATCTTCCCTGATAAATGCTAGGTGCTAAAGAAAAATCAGAACATGTATGAAAGTGAACTGCGTATCTTTGAACATCTTGGACTTGAACATTACTCGCTTATCAGAGAACTAATGCATGTAAGACTATCAAAATCAAGTTGTGGTAATGTCGATTGATTGAAGAATTGGTTGATTTCAAATTCTTGAAGTGCGGTGGCCACGTCAGTCAACACATTGATTTACAGGCAACATGGAGTACATACCAGCTACGTCAGAAAATACGCACGGCTTTTGAGAACATTTAAAGGGAGATTCCATTCTCCAAGGAGGATAGCGAAGGAAAAAATGAGCTGGATACTTGAAAATGGCATTGTTTCTAGGAAAGATAACCGAAAAAATTGTGGTCGTCGTTTTCACTCATTTTTGCAGGTTTTTGAAGGAGGCCTTCTGCAGGAGATCTGCCATAGCTATGGGAAGGAATGACATATATAAGCTGGGTATATTTCTAAATCTAATTGAACATATTGGCTATGAAACAAGACATTGATCTTTGATATTCAGGAAACAGTATCGTTTCAAACGCAGTGCTTTTTGTTTACTCACCAGGTAGAATTTACTTCAAGTGAGCCAGAAAAAGTTCCCAATGTTTGAAAATTCACAGCACCAAAAGTATCAAATGGATGTGAATTAATCGAGCTTTACTTAAAAGCCAAAGTATTTCTTTTATTTTTGTTGTGATTTTATAAGCACTCAAAAGATAAGGCAAATCTATGCTTACGAACATCTTTGGTTATGGAATGCCCGAAAAGGGGCCAAAACCACTCACAAAAACTCCTCACGCAGAACAATCAACAACATACGTCTGCACATATATTATCACAGGTCTGAAAAACTTCCGTAATTGTTTGAAACTCAATTTCCTGTAACTCTTGAGAGAGATGAAATGATCTTATGTATCGTCATGTATGAGGTAGACTTGCTCCAAGTCTATTTCGTCAAAAAAAATTTCGTCAAAAAAAATTGAAGGGAAAAGTACTTTCCGGTAGACTTATTACAGTTGACAAAACAGACTTGGGGCAAGTCTATGTATGAGGAGATTCTTGACGATTTGATTAAGTACTTTAGGCCATTTTAAGGAATTTTGCAAGCAAACAATTCAATACATCGAATTTATCATTATTTCCAATGCTCATTAAAACATGGGGAGAATCACAAACGATCTTCAAGAAGGATTTGATTCATCAAATTAAAATTCAGTAACTTTGATGCTATGAGTAATCATAAAAGGAACTTATTTGATGTTATGAATGAAAGTAATGCAAGATATGATACGAAAGAGAGACGTTTATAAATACAGTATGAATTTTTGGCAATTTGGCCTCGACAAATAGACCATTCCAAAATTTTTGCATAAATACCGAAGCACTCTTGTCCAATAAATCTGCTTGCGCAATCATCGTTGTGGGTGAAACTTCCCTTAACTTACCCGGTCGTCTTTGGTGTCATGTCTCCTGCAAAGTACGGCATGATTACTTTGGGGGTTAGTATTCACAGACCAATGCAATAATCTTCTGAGCAATTTGTCTTCCTCGTATGCTGATTTTTGGGTTGACTTATTACATCACAAGTTTCATCTAAAACCGAAAGAATACATTAGAGAAACAGCAAGAAGCATAGGAAACAAATCAACGCACATCTAGTAAAATATGAGACAAATACAGAAAGTGCATACTTCACAAGCATGTAAAAGAAAACATAGCTGCAAAAGACAGAATCTGCAGTTGGAATAGTCTCATCTTGCGGTACTGATGAAATGCTAAGAAAAGTGACAGAGGCTGTTCTTTGATATATCAATTAAAACGCTTAAGATGCAGATTACTCTGTCGGTTAGCCAAGGGGCATTGCTTACCGCCGTGCTGGCAGAATACTCTCCCAATATCGTGTAAACACAACCCTTTGACAGGATTTCAAGGTGACTCTGTATCCTGCTCTGATAAGCATGGAAAGCCTGTTTCCAGAAATCCTCCTATCTAGGAACTTACCCATTGCTCTGGAACCAATCGGTCAATCGAAATTCTGTAAAATACGCATACCAATCGGTTTTGCGTTGTGCAGGAAAATATAACGCCCAATTTCATTGCGGAAGATCTAACCTTGAGTATATGTAGCCATTGTTAACAAAATTTGAGTATCGACTGACCAGTTTTAGTGGTGTTTGTTGTCGAGAATTTTATTGCGGGAAATCTAGCCAAGCTTGCCCTCAAATTTGGCATGTGTCCCCGTGAATGACTAATTGGCAGTGGGAAAAAGGTTTTATTATAATCTTTAGATTAGCGGAGTGGCTAAAGAAGTTCTTCTGAAACCTGTAAAATATTTTGAAATGAGCTTTCTCCAAAGGTGCAAAACAAAATAAATTGTTAAGATATCTGTCGATTGTCAAGAAGATGGGTAACACCATACTTTTTACAGAATTTGATAGACCAGTTGGTTCCAGAGCAATAAATAAGTTTATGGAGAGGAGAATTTCTGAAAACCGTCTTTTCGTGCATATTAGGGCGGAAAGCAAAGTCACCTTCAAAAGTAGCTTTTGTCACCACGCTACATTGCTGGTGTCAGTATTTTTCATCCAAATCCGATTATGATAAACGGGGCGGGAATCTGGAGGCCTGTTAACAAGCAACCTCTTTTCTATTTCTGAGGATACTTACAATTGCAAGCAAAGGAGAAAGGTATTGTATCTATTAAAACTGGCTTGGTGTAAATAGATTCGTGGGTCAAATTTTCGCAGGCTATCATGTTTTAGCTATTGTTACAAGATTCTGCCTAATTTTAGAAATTTTAGACCCAGTAAAATTTAACTTATGATGGCTTGAAATTGGAATAGCAGAGCATTTTGAAACTCAGTGAGATGATCAACTTGAAAAATTTATTCACTCTCATGAAAAAGGCAACTTCGTAATTGACATTGCTTTCCAATTGAGAACTGTGATGATATCAAAAGAAAAATTGAGAAAATTATGACATTTTTTTTATAATCATTTAAAATGTTACAATACATGTTAGAACTACATCCTACCATACTTTCTAATTACTTTACAGACTATACAACACTACAGGGACGGGACCACATGGAGCAAAAGATAATGACTACCAGGTGGACATTAACATAAAGACATGCAAAAAATGGCAACTAAATAAACAACTACAAAAAGCTACAAATACGATAAATTACTGATAAATACTAGAATCCGTTTCACATTGGATGTCAGGCCAGCATAGTAGTATGATGCTGAGCAATAGGAACCCCGGACGAGAGAACAACAACGACAGCAGTTGCTACCGCTACTGATCCCCCTCCAGAGTCCCCAACGCTCAACACATTGCGCATATGCTGTCAGCTCTGGGTTTCTGATTCGCAATATCAATGGTCCGAAATACTGTCACTTTTGTGTGGATGAATTTTCATTCACCCTTGATGTGCCTAACATAAAATGTGAAACAGACTTACAAAATATACGGAGAAAAGTGTACATAGTGTGTACATGACAATTTCGTAAGTTTGCACCAAACTAAAACTGAATTGAAGTGTAAGGCAAAATTATGCATCCACTATAGTGAGCATTTGTAGAACTGAGTAGAAACTTTGTACTAAAAGACTGAGTAGAGTTGGGGATGAGTTGATGTGAGTTGAGTGATGTGATCTTTTGGTCCAAAATTCGTAAAACTACTTCACCCAAAAGAAACGTTATTCTCATTTGTTGCAATGAATTATTGAGTAAAATATTTGGATAAGATTACACTATATCGTGAAAACTTTAGTTACTAGCATGAAATTCTGCCAACAGAAATTTACTTAATTGGATTACTCGCAACTAAATTGTAATGTGTAAACGTTATGACTACAGATTTAGATAAGAATCATATTCCACTCTTATCACTGAAAAATTTGTCGAGATATGACACCACCAAAAGTATTGTCATGCCTAAAATCACCAACATGCTGCTTAGAGTGAGACGTCGTAAATATTTACAAAAATTTATAAAAACAAATCATTGTTTTCAGCGAAGAATTAGTCAAGCTGAATTCGGCGTGAACTAATACAATACAATGCAACAAGCGTAGAACAAGAGTATTACCGAGATAACGAAATTGACGAGGCAATCAAATTCCTATTGGCTGAAACTTGATTAACCAGCAAAAGAAATATTAGCATAAAATAGGTTTCCTATTGTCTTGACCTGCTACTATTGTTTATTGTAAGTCTTGTACGCTATCAAGGTACTACCACAGTTGACGTTAGACATGTCTCGTAGTGTTATCACATGGAAGACTGCCTCAAAATTAAAGGCAACGTTAGACAAATAAAATACGAAGCTCTCTTATATTTTCAGTCCGATAACACTACTTGCTGTCGAAAGTGCACATTGCATGAGTATGATTTAGAAATTGTTTGACGTGGTTCGCTCATGGCTCAAAAATATGAAAGCATAAAGCTTATCTTAAATGCGCTCGTAAATTTTGAAGCTCGTTCCTTTCAGTACACAAGCTAGTAAGAGGCGTTGTAAAGGCTAATTTCCAGTGAAGGGAAATAGTCACGTGACCAATTATAGGAAAATGATCTATTGTAAACATGGTATCAGCGTAAAAAAGTGGATGAAAAATTCCATGTCCTATTTATTTTGAAAGAAACCTTAGCTATTTGCCTATGATTCTACCTTAGGATTGTTCAGAAATTTTGATAATTTTTTCTAAATTACTAAATTAATATTTTACATGCTTTAAAATCAATTTTGAATTTCTGATGAAGTGAAAGCGAAACGTGATTTGAGTGTACTACATTTTCGAAACTCTTTTCATATTTCATATTTCAATTCTTTTGAAGATGTGTGTCATCAAATTTCTAAATCATGAACATAGCGATGACAGACTTTTGCTTGATACCATATTGTAGACTTCCACAAACTATGGTTTTCTTGGAAACTATTTCAAGTTGTATCAAAAAGTTTAATAATTGCAATGCTTTTAAGTTTTTTTGGAATATTTTCTTGAATTCTTGAAAAAGAAGAAAAGCACTCTAATCCTGAAAACATTGAAGATTTCAGAAAAGTCCAACGGTAGAATAATAGCGAAATAGCTAAAAATTTCTTTTAAGACATTCATATCGAAGAAATAAGTTATAGAAATTTACACCAACCTTTTTAAAGATTTGAAACCTATGCTACCTGAGACTAGACTCATTACATAAATTACAGCATGGCTTGTTAAATTTGATAGTTGTAAATAAATAATTCGATAATATTGAAAAATATTGAAGGAATACAAGGAATCATGTCGTAAGTCTAGCCTTAAACCGGGATGGTGAGGGTTGGTCTTTTCTGGGGATCTGATGCTTATGCTCCAACTCTCTTGTGTAAAACGTTCCTCCTTTATGTTTAGAATGATGTCGTCCGTTATACCTGGTAGCCCATTATGGCCGATTAGCTAGTAACCTAGCTACTTGGTTTGTTCATTATACTTTTTTAAGGATCCAAATTCAAAAATTGTGACAACATGGGCATAATGGGTGACACCACTGTAGTATTTTCGTAATGGTAATATTTTTTAATATTTGTGTCTCTATGTTAAGTGCAGGTTTCTGGGTTGTTGTGTATTTCCATGCTCCCTTTGAAATTGTTTTGTAATGTTATAATTGATTGTTGTTGTAAATTTTATGAGAATATAAAAAAGACTGGGATAACTTGCTGTGCAATGGAAAAGGGATGTTCAACAAAAAACATGAATCTATATTGAAGCTGAACTTCTGATTGAACGTCTGAATTACACCATACTGTATGGACCCACTGGGTGAGCCATAAAAATGTACCCACTGTTTGGAAAAAAACGGGAAAATTTGTGCAACCAATTGTGAAATTTCAATTCAACCATCTCCTCGAGACTTCAACTTAATTCTTTAAATTTGTTTCATAATTCTAGGGCATTATTTCTTTCTGAAATCAGGATTTAGACAGAAGTCCTATTTCTCAATTTGACAAAAAACAGCAAAAAATGGGTAGTTCATTATCATGTAAATTTTGAGCTTTTGATGCTCAGCATTCATGAGAGAGGATAATTATATTTCAACAGTTTGTGCATCACTAAAAGGTAATGAGTGAGCTTGAGAAAGTATCTCTTGATCCACAGTTAATGCTTGACCATTTTGATGATTGAAAAGTGGATTGAATTGAGCCACACACTGCCCGTTTTAGACAAAGTCCATGGAAGCTTGTTTTCGGGAAGATTTCACTTAAAATGAAGATACTGCTACTATTAAGTCATTTCTTCTCTCGCAAAATTAATTTTGCTTTACTGAGCCGGTTGGTAACTCATTTCGATGTCAGGCCTCCTTTTCAGATTTCCTATGTTTACATTTCTGAGATCTTTAAAAACACCTGTCCTTTTTACTGAGTCTGTCAAAAAGCAGAACAAATTTCAAGAACGAGAGGATGCGATTCAAAATAAATCAGAAAAAATTGTGCATGACTGCAACCTCGTTCCCAGGCCCACCAGGCCCTAGGAACCAGGTTGGCATGACTGAGCAAACCACAATAACTTTTTGCAAGATGTTTGGACATCCAGTTAAGGCCACCCATTTTGCCAATCTCTCACAAAAAAGGCTGTCTCTAATCCTTGAGCGCACTTTGTAGCCTATAACTTCCATAGAATTAACTTAGAAACCTCTATTAGCTATTTCCAAATCATCCCACTCAACAAAGTAAACCTAAAAAACATTGGTTTCATGTCAAATATGTAAAGGTGATTCTATTACATTGGCCTTAAGCAGATGGGCGTTTTAAAGTGATCAGAATATTTGTCTTTTCTTTCAAGAAATTTGAGTGCCTTCAAATAAAATAATGAAACGACGAAGATACAATTGCTCTCAATGCTTACTTATTTCAACTGATTAAATATGATAATTGCCTTATTAGTCAGTGTATAACATCAAAATTGTTGCATATGCATTAACCAGAAATAGAATATCTGACATTGTCAGACAGACCAACCATAGATTGTAGTAGTCGCCTGTCCAAGATACGTTCAAGGGGCTGCGTCACTGCGTCACTGTTTCATGGAAATTCCTCAAAATTATAGGCTTTAGACATCTTTTCTGCTAGCCTGAAAATTTGCTTCACTTACTAGGAAATCAACAATATTGGATTCTGTGTAGGTTTTTATTGTCTAAGAAAAAGATCAATCATGGCAGATCGAGTTATCTTGTTGATGTCATATTATGATATGAATCCCACGCCTACATTCGATTCTGTTACAGATACAACAAAAGAAATAAATCTATCTATGATTTTGCTAAAAGCCTTGCTAATATTTAACTATGTTCCCAAACACAGTGTCATACTTAAACACGTCATAACATAAGACCTATTTGCAACATATTCTATCGCTGACTCGAATCGCTCAATATTTAGCTTTGTCTGCGCACACACGTCTCATTTTCATGTAATGAGATCGAATGCCATGGAAACAGTGTCATGCATGGCGTAGCATTATAAGATATGTAACCATTAGCTGTTACCAAGTTCTACGTTTGCAGACTTGAAGGAAAATCCAGAGGGATGGCTTCAGAGAGGGGGCTATTAAAGAGGAGGGAAGCTTATTCGCAAGATCGAGTGATAAGGATATGTAGGATAGCTTTTAAACTCTTTTACCCCATATTTGGCCCATTCAGTATATATAATCATACGAGTCAAATACACCCATTCGACATATTTTATCCCAAACCATATCAAACATCAACATGCAAACTTGTTCCGCTAAATAAATAGAAAATCTTTGGTAGCCTCTGGAATCTGATATATGTGTGGGGCTTGAAAGAGAGGGGGTGGCTTTTCAAAATTTTGGCTCAAAGGGGAGGGGCTTAATAGAGAGTGGGGCCAAATAGAGCTTTTACAGTATTACTCATTTTGCATGAAAATTTCAAAATGAGCTCAAATCTTAATTAACATCTCCGATTCCATAAAAGTCTTCAGGATCCTCCTGGCGTAAAACGGTTGTATGCTGGTTGTATGTCTTCGTCGTGGTTGTTGCAGCTTTGTGGATGTACAAGTACGCGTATGTGCAGTCCATATCGGTGGGTTTTTTGGCTCGAATGTCTTTGAACAAGGATTTGTTCAGCAGATTTTCCCTCGAACATGGGTCAGTTTCACCGAAATCAGCAAAAACGCTTCAGATACGCATTTTTCCATGAAATTTCATCATGAAGGTGAGCATGAGGGTAAATTTTTTGCAATTAGAAGAAGGTTACTTTCTGAAAAGCGAACGGCAGACCTCCGTCCATCCGCAATTCATGCAGCCTCGGGTCCATCACACGTTTGGCATTGTTACAAAACGTCTATATCACTTAATATCTGTCACATGATTATTTCATCGTCGCTAATTCGTCAGTCGTTGAGATTCAACAAGATTTTGTTTTGGGCAAAGGCTACAGCACGAATTCTTTTCCTCGTATTCGACGGCGACAAGAAATGGGTCCAGTGGCGTAACGCAGTTTAGGCTACCTTCGTTCAATAACTAAGGGTCCCCGATCAAAATGGGCCCCCAACAAATATTTTGTATTGTGCGCTTTTTGGCCATACTGTGCTAAAAGTCTGCTAACGCAACACTGGATTTTCATTCCGTTTTCATTCATTCGCTATAGTTTGTCTCAAAACTTTATTCTTGTGAGCAGGAGCACCTGATAACATACTGTGACTCTGCATTATGTTTGCTAAAATTCTTTTTAAAACTATGGTGTTTATTCGCATGGAGAACATTCAGGTGTGGAGAACACTTAGTCTGCACTAAATTTTACTATACCTATTGCACCAATACTATCCGCAAAAACCTTTAAACATTGCTTTCAAGCCAAAGAACCTGCCATGGAGGATACTTTTGGTAACATTTGTGTGTGTTCAAAGTAATCTTCATCAAATTTGAATATTGCTGTATTTCTTTAAATATGATTCAGATATCATATAATTCCATACAGAAGAACAACAATTTGTTATGCAGACTACTTAACTTTTTGAAATGCAATTCATATAATGTGCTAAATGTACTGTTGATGTTTCCTACGTAAAAACTTTCTTTTCAACAAAACGTGGATTTTTCGAAGATTTAAAGGGCATGGTGTCAAAAATTACCCACTACCCCGAACCCCCTTCCAACATATATGGGCCCCATCTTACCAAACTCCTACAGGCCCCGAGTGTCTCCATTACGCCACTAAATGGGTCCGGTGTTTGAAGACTTTGCTCTAACCAGCATCATCTGCGTATTGAAGCTATACCACAATGCAGTTTGTTCAATACCATCTTGCAATTTTAAAACGTCCTCTTTTTACAAAAAAAAGTAGAGTTT
The DNA here is from genome assembly GCA_039566865.1 of Aurelia coerulea. Classification (NCBI taxonomy): domain Eukaryota; kingdom Metazoa; phylum Cnidaria; class Scyphozoa; order Semaeostomeae; family Ulmaridae; genus Aurelia; species Aurelia coerulea. Next base: position 8,821,897 of record CM076952.1, on the reverse strand, counting down.
AGGAAATTCTACTACGTTTTTACCTGAGGAGCTAAACCTAGAATACCAATGCGATGTATTCAAATTTTTCAAAACCGAGTTTTTCCTTTCTCCGATTTTGCAAAGGAGCCTTGTAGCCTACAAACCTTGCAAGTGTCATCTATTTCTGTTGTAAAAAGAATGTTGTTGAGTTTGTTTTGCAAAGAATGCACGCAAAGGCTGCTGGTTAGCGCAGATTCCTTAAATTCCTTTTCCTCAGCCACAACACTCCTTTGTTGTGGCAAACACACAGCACGTAGCAGATCTTTTTAATTGTTATAGTCAAAGAGAGCCGCTGTCAGCGACAAAATCTACTGTGTGCGCCAGACTCAAGTATGCCAATTAGGCTTCTCCTGCGAGCGGCTAAAAATTTCCCTTCTTCGTTAATTTGAATCGTCATCCTCTGGACATAAAAAACAGCGAAAATTCAAGCTTATAAAACCACACGAGAGACTTATTGTCAGTGAAACAAAAGGAAAAATAACATATCATCAAACATACGCTATGAAGTCAAAATCTAGGCTTAATCCCTTCACTGGATTTACAAGATTTTCATAACGATTTCATAATAGTGATAAAGAAAAATCCCAAGCTACCACAATCCATCTTTGTGAACTACAAATCTTTTAATTAAATCACATCTCTTTGTTCTTGGTTCCCCAAAACTACTACTAAATACGTATGAATTTGTATGAATTAGTAGAGAGTAAAGCAAGCTTGTTTCAACAAGAATTCATAAGGAGATATCAAATAAGGCTTTTTACTAATACGGTTGATGTTTTAACTGATTGCAGAAATTCTTGAAAATCTCGAACTTCTACGCCTTACTTTAGATGAATATCCATACAATTCAGTTGGATTAAATCTACTGACACGTGCTTTTGAATGTGAAATAATAGATCTGAATGATTTTCAGAGATCGCTGAAGAAAGATCAGCCAATCAAAATGAAGAAATTTACGAAGACAGCCTATCAAGCGTTGGATATTACTTTCCTGGCATTTAGAATTTTTCGTTAGAAGCACATGAGCTGTCTTCTACAACGAGAAACATGTCCTCGAGTTATACAACAACATGCATGGATATAATCTTCAGTTATAAAAGGGAAAATTTCATTATTCAGATCTAAAAGCTTGGCACAAGATCCTACCACCATGAATCTGTCTACATTGCAACAATTTAAAAAATACATATGCAAATATAAATGAGAGACTGAAAAACATAACCCTCTCGAAGATCAGTTACCTATTTGAATCCTTACTTATAGGCATAAGAAGCATAAGAGGAAGAGGGCTGGGGCTGACAGCCCCAATGTTGACAAATATTACAAAAATTTCCATATTCAGGCAAAAATCCAAATTCAATATGGCAAATGTTTTGCAAACAATGGAATCTTTATCGCACACTCCACCCAGACTATATCTTCCCGTATTCTAATGTCCTTACTTCATATACTAAATAATCTTGGAACTCAGTTCAGTTCACATATTTTTCACAACATAAAATTTATAACTTACTACACCAACAGATGATAACTAAACTACAAGGAAATAACATAACATTACAGAAAATTAATACATTCATAAGGAAAATTAATACAATCTACAGATACAGAGAAAAGAATGAATTGCATGGAGGGAATTACTAGAAGGAGCTCTCTCAATAGGTAAACTAATCGAGGAGAGAGCCCCCCCCCCCCCATCCTATGATAATTTAAATGATTATAGTTGGATTTAATTAATGCCAAGAAATACACACATTTAATTTTCATACAATAAAATTAGAAATTGTCAAAGTATCAAAAATAGTTCAGAATTATTGATTGACCTTGTTCATTAAGTAAATTGTCAGTTGCTTTTTGAAGGATATTTTCGATGGAGCATTTTGGAGTTCCACAGGTATTGAATTCCAGAGTTTAGCACTAAGATATCGAATTGACTATAGATCATGTTGAAGACTGTTTATTCGAGATCAGTATAGATCACCTTGACTGGCCGGTCTAGTGGAATATTGATGAGCAGATAAATTGAATAGGAAGAAGTTATGAAAGCAACTAGGTGTAGTTTTATTAACAGAGTCAGAGACCAAGGTCAAAAGTCGAAGTTCAAGTATCTCAGACAGTTTGAGAAGTTTAAGATCTTTAAAGATTGGAAGAGAGGGTGACAAGCGAGGCTGAAATGAGATAGCTCTGACTGCTTTAACTGTAATTTAAAAATTGGATCAACGTATGATGCATATGTTTCACCCAAAACAATAAGGCCATATTGTAAGAAGGACAGAAACAAAGCATTGTACAAGCAAATCAAGACATCTAATGAAAATAATTATTCTGATTTTGAAAAAGATACCACAATTTCTGGCTAATTTCTTAGAAAGTGTACTGAGATGGTATTTCCAGCTTAGATGCCCATCTAAGATGAGTCCAAAGAATTCAACAAATTTGGCCATTTCAATATATTTTTTCCTTTTCAACTTGATTTCAGTTGTATACCAGATGCACCAAAATGCATTTTTGGCAGTTACATATTTACATAAATCGTACCGGGTGTCCCAAAAAAAAGTATTATACAGATTTGATTGGTTCCAGCTATGTGAATTTTGCTTTAATCAATGGCTAATCACTCTCAAAATGCTCCTTGATAGTTAACTTGAACATGGACACCTCGTTTGTTTGTTATTGGTGCTTTGAGAGCTGAAATAGCAATCTTGAAAGCTCAAATTTGCGTCCATGTTCAAACCAGAGATTTGGCCTTTTGGCCTTAGCAAATTCCTGAAGCACATCAACTGAAATTAATGATGCTAGAACTAGAAAACCGAATAAATTCAGGGACAAGTGAAAGTGATAGAACTGAAATTAATGAAAAATGAAGAAAGTGCCCAATGGGTGACTAGAGAGCGACTTATGGACAACAAAAAAACCCAAGATCTAATATTGCTCAAATTTTATGACTATCATTTATTTATACGCTGTGCCTTAGGAATTTGCTCAGGCTAAAAGGCTAAAGGTCTGGTTTGCAGGAAGATGCAAATTTGAGCTTTCAAGATTAACATATCTGCTCTCAAAGCACAAATACCAACAAACGAGGTAGTATGTTCAAGTTAACTATAGAGGAACATTTTTAGAGGAAGATTGATGACTTAATCTTTAGCAGAAAGCCTGAATTAGATTCTAGAATATTTTGCAAATTTGCTTCTCAGTTTTTAGAACTAGAAGCGAGTTTTTAAAATTTTCGTTTTTGAAAAGATCGAAAAATGTCGATCAAATTTTCTAAAGACTCGACATGAATGGACAAAGAGAACATGTTTTCGGGGTGATTTGGGGACTTAGAAATTGATTAGTGTAAACTTCTGCACGAGTATCATTTCAAATATTGGCCTGTTGCGAAATTCTGTATTGGTTGCAATAAAGTGCCGCACCAAACCGTCATAAAATCAAAGATTCAACGAGACTCTATGCTTGCTGGCATCACTGCTCTTCCTTTTTTGTTTTTTAACCCCTTTGAGATAGGAATGCAACCCGCACCAAAGCATAAATTCAATGAAACTTCAAAAGGAAATACATTTTTTTTTTTTTTTTATATCAATTCTCCTAAAATTTACAATCTACTAACAAACATTAACATTACGAGACGATAGCGCAAGGAGCATGAAAATACATTGCAACCCTGCAGCTATTACACTTAACCTAAATACTAATACAAACAGTAATACGGGACTAATACTAAGGATAATAATCTAAATACAAGAAAATATACTAACAAAAAAAATACATGAATAAAGAACCGATCTACAGTGATCTCTCCATACAACGGACCCTCAAAGAAACCATGAACAAGTCATATCTCGTTAGACAAGGGTTCATTGGGCTGCGAATTTGTGTTCAATGGATTATACAAATACATTTATTTGTATCATTAAAAGTATTTTTACATTCCTTCAAACTTTGAACTAACGCTCGTGCATTGGATCATAACTGATCAATTTCTAAATCCTCAAATTATCACGAAAACGTTCTCTCTTTTTATTCATTCATGTTGATTCTTCAGAAAGTTTGATCGACATTTTGTGACCGTTTCCAGTGTTTTCGAAATCGAAAATTTTGAGAAACTCGCTTGTAGCTTCATAAATAGAAGATTAAAAATGTACAAAAATGTATTCATCTAATTGAGGATCTTAGCTAAAGATTAACTCATAAATCTTCAAAATCGGTCCTGTTAAATGGCCTGCTAAAGTGCATAGTTTATTTTGGCACACCAGGTATTCTGGATATAGTCATAACAATAATTCATGCATAACAAAGCATAGGAATCATTCGTCGTATATAGCCGATTGCTCGTGGCCCATGGTCGAAACCGCCAAAGCCTCATTTTCACGGACCAATCAGACGGCTAAAAAGCGAAGGAGAGAAAAGAAACCCCTGAAGATTTTCCTAAATTTTACCTACCTTCATAAAACGCAGCCAGGACAAAAAACTGCTTGAGATTTCCCGAATTTTTTTAAAGCAATCTACTCTCCAGATGTTTGGGAGTACAATTTTGGATGCGGGTTAAAATATCCCCAGGATTGCCGGAGTTATGGCCACAAACAAACCGATAAGGCAATGAACATTGAACAATAGAAATTCTGGCCGGGTAAAAATAATAATGACAATAGTGATTGTTGTAAGAACGAACCGAAAACGCCACAATCTGCGTTTTCAATTGTTCTTGCTATGGTCTATCGCTAAATTTTCTTTTATTTCGAGATTCAATGCCCCTACGGTTTCTATGTGAATTGAAAAAGTCTACGAAGGCTTATTCGCGCATTTCAAGTCATGTGGCAATACTCTAGGGAAGTTCTGTATTGTACTACTTTTTGCATTCATGGCACAAGTTTGCTCGTTGCGAAATAACTTATAAAATTCAAAAGAGGTTTTATCAAGAGGCATTATCACCTGACTTGAAGTGGCGTAAACAGGTCTCGACAAGCCTTCGCCGATTTTGTCTTTTAGAGAGGCAATAACTCCGCCAATCCTGGAGATATTTCAACCGGCATCCAACTTGTACTCCCTAACATCTGGAGAGTAGATTTCTTTAAAAAAAATCAGGAAATCTCAAGTAGTTTTTGTCCTGGTTGCGTTTTATGAAGGTAAGTAACATTTAGAAAATCTCCACGGGTTTCTTGTTTCTCTTTCGCTTTCTAGCCGTCTGATTGGTCCGTGAAAATGAGGCTTTGGTGGTTTCGGCCATGGGCCACGAGCAATCGGCTATGTACGACGAATGATTCCTATGCTGCATAACAATAAGTCATAACAATAATAATGCATAACAATAAGAAACCAATGAGCAATTTTAAAGTGGAGGGCAAAGTAGTAAGAACAAAGAGCATACAGCTCAAATCTTTCAAATCTTTAAAAACGTGGGTGTAAAATTATATCATATTTCACTATTAATTGAATTGCTTGAAAGGAACTTAAGGTAATTTGCTGTATGTCTGCCATGGAAATTTTTTGATTTTTTGAATATTTTCAAAATGGCAGCATTTGAATTATTTTTTACAAAAATTTGTCAGGAATGTTGAAAAGATTAAAATCATAGTAAATCTGCAATCAATTGAGGACAATTGATAAAATCTTTAAGAAAACCATAGTTTATGAAGGTCTACAGTATGTTGGCAAGCAAAAATCTGTCGCTCTTTTGGTTTAGGATTTAGAAGCTTGATGATGTCACAGACTCAAAAATAATAAATGGCACCATTTTGAAACTAATCAAGATATCTAAAGATTTCCATGGCAGATTTACTGCAAAGTACCCTAAGTTCCTTCCAAGCCATTCAATTTAAAGAAAAATGTGATAGAATTTTACACCCACCTTTATAAAGTTTTGAGCCCTATGCTAGTGCCAAGAAAAGTGGGGGTCCAGAGGCTTGCCCTGGGAAAATGTTTTCAAATCACACCCCTTGGAACATCAGAACACACCTTTCATTAAAATACATGCTTTTGAAATGAAATAATTTCGCATTCAAACAGCATTGATATGATTGAAGTGGGTAAAATGTATGCATTGTAATGCATTCCTGTCAGGTAACATAAAAATGCTCATGTTGGACCAAAGCCCCAAGCCCGCTCTTTGGTTGTCAAGACCTTATATCCAAGAAGGTATTACAATGAAAGCAACTTCTCCTGCCAAGGAGACAAGGATTCTTTTTGCTTATACATTGCAGTCTTGAAAATATATGACTTCATTTTCACCAAACAATAATTTCTATGTACCGCATGTAAACATTTCGAAGCATATTTGTGAAAACTGTGGGGGCACTTTACCTCCTGCTAGCCCAATGGCTGTGCAGTTCTTAGGGATGGCTCATAAATTGTTAACGGAATTTTTGTTTGATGACAGGTAAAACAATGGTGCAATCCTCACATTGTGGTTGCACTGTAAAGCTTGGATTCAGTAAGGATTGCACTGGGAGCATTTGTGAAGTCCTGCAATTAATAGGGTTTGCACTGAACGCTAAGATGCAATCATCACAGGTTCCAAGACTTTACCAACAATTTTGTGATTCCATTACATGTGATAGTGGGTTATCGACAAACGACTTTTGTCTCCATGAGGGATTTGTTAGTTAGAATCCAAACCCTCTCCCCAACATAATGGACAAACTTGTTTGCCACTGGTCAGTTCAGTTCAGTTTCACTTTATAAAATTCCACTACCTACAAAAACACCTTAAACGAACAAAATTTACTAAATATCACAATCACAAATCACAGAAGATGACGAAAGTACAACAAGAGTACAATTACTCAAACATTAGGATTTTGTATGGAGAAGAATTTTCTTAACGGAGAAGCTCTCTCAGTAGATAAACTAATCGAGGAGAAAGCACCCCCACCCCCCGGAAAATTGCCTAGTCAAAGTTGCATGGTTGCCTGCACCCAAATTATGTTATATTCATTTTATTTTCTTGTTGTCAGCCTAACTTAAAGACAGATGAGGATATATGGCATCTAGCTTAAGAATAGAATGCTTAAAACTAGAATGCACCTGAACATTTACAAAGTCTTGCAATCCAGAGTGCATTCCATGAATCTGATTCCTGACAAGGACAACGGATTATATTGTTTGCATTTTTTGTCTCAACTGTCTGTGAGCATCAGACTGCCTGTCACAGATCTTTGGCAAAATGCAGTCCAGCTTGCCCAAAGCAAGTTTTATTCCTGTGTGGAGAATTTGTGTGGATTCTTTTGTTCATATGCAATATTGTTTCCATAAAGATTGCACAGGGAACACGTTCTCCACACAATGCAAACGTTTAAGTGCAATTCCAGGCAATTCCTACTGATGGTAGGACGTTCACTGGATGGACTTATCAGTGCAATCATCACTGGTTCCAGACCGGGTGAGCCAGAAAAAGTTCCCACTTTTGAAAACTCATAGCAGCAAGAGTACTGAATGGATTGGAATGAATCAATATTTACTTGACAGCCAATAGATTGAAGTATTTTTGTGATTTTTTCTCGCCTTCTTACGAGCATTGGAATAATTGGTAAATGCAAGTTTACAAACACTTGATGGTTGCAAAATGAATGCTAGAAAAGGCCTAAAATGCTTGATCAAATCATAAAAGGACTCCTCGCTCAGAACAACAGAGAAGAAATCATCTGCACCAATTGCCATGGAATTGAAAATCTTTAGTATCTTTTTGCAAATCTATGTCTTATAACCCGGCTGTGCGTATTGTTCTTTGTGAGGAGCATTCTAATGATTTGATTGAGTAATTTAGGCCTATTTTAAAGATTTTGCAACCATGAAATTTTTTAAAGTTGAATTTACCTATTTTTGTCAGTGCTCGTAAGAAGACGAGAAAAATCACTAAAATACTTTGATCTTTGGGCTTTTAACTAGAATTTGAATCAGTCAAATCCATGAAGGACTTGTGGTGCTACAAATTTTTGAAAGATGGAACTTTTTTCTGCCTCACCCGGTACACCGACCAACGATCTCAGTATTTGCATTAAACATGTGAAGTGTGGCTGTTTTGCCTGTGACACTGGGGTTGAGAAGTTAGTGGCCAAATGCCGCTAACTGATCCCAGTTGGATTTTTGGATGAACTCTTATTTTTTCGTGTAGTTCCTTGTTTGTTTCTTTTTGTATTCATTTTAGTATCTGTTAAATGTAATAGCAATGTTGCAATGTTATTTTGCACATTTTTAGGAGAGTCTATATGAAAAAAATTTTGCAAACTTTGTTTCTGGGGATAGTATTCAACTTTTGTCAGATAAAATGTAAAGGCACTGTTCTTCGAATATTCTTGAAACATGCCATAAATAGCATATCCATCAGATACCTTGCAGTGTAACCTGCCCAAGGATATTCCATTGGATAAAAAGACCAATTAACAAGAAGGAAAGAATATTGGATCTTGCTGGGAATAAAGCAAATATTCCAAATACTATCTGAATTGCAGGAATAAAGACATGAGAGATGCTGACTGTCTGGTGACATCATGTGGTAACTGCCTGGTAAGTTTTGAAGAACAACTCTTGTCGTTTGCTAGAGAAGGAAAAGGTGTTCTCCCTCAGAATCGACTTCCCATTATTTTCTAGTGAATTCAAATAAATGATGCAAGAACAGTAGCAAGAATAGAGCAAACAAGGAATTTTGATGTCGTAAATTTCCTCGCTCGTATCTAGGCCTATTGAAGTCAGTTGGCGTGCACTTTTTCAGTTCAGTTCAGTTCAGTTCCATCATTTTAAAATTCCACTACATACAAGCCACTGCATTGAAAAAAGAAAAATTAATAGATCAACACAAAGAGAAATTACAACTAAATCTGATAAAACTACAAAGTAACAACAATACAAATTAGACAAGGACAGATTTTGCAAGACAAAAAATGCCCCACAAAACCTGCCGCCATTTATAAATCAACTATGCAATTTAAGGGAATTGTATGCAGGGGAATTTCTCGAGGAGGAGCTCTCTCAGTAGCTAGGCTAATCACGGAGAGAGCACCCCCTATTTTAAAAATGACTGGTGAAATTGGAAAATAGTTTCTGGGCATTTAGTCAACTTCATAATTGAATTCAGGTTAAAGGTAACACTATCTCCTTTTTAAATGAATGAACAAATGAATGAATGAATGAATAAATGAATGAATGAATGAATGAATGAATGAATGGTTGAAGAAAATGATAATTGCCACTAAAAGATTATCGCAACGGAATTCTGCTGAGCCCAAGATATCAAAAATTGTTCAATCAGATATTTTATCACATCTATTTATGGAATATCCCACACAGAATATCCTCCTGCTCCTCGTTTGTTTGTAAGTGTAACAGCTCCTTACAATATGAAAAAATTTCCACCAAAACGGAGCTGTTGCAACACACAGGGACAAGCGAAAAGCTGATCTCTATACATAAGGAAAGGCAAACAGAAAATTAGGCAAATTTAATTTGATAATTTCGTGCACATTAGATTAGATTAGGTCTACCAACCTTAACCGACCGATGCCCTCTGATGCCCTCCATCTAGGCCTAGCTGACTGACCTGGAGACTACATCTGATGAGCTTGCTAATGAATAAACATAACGATGAAACCAAGTAACGATCTTTGCACATCACAAGTAAAAGATATACCTTGATTATGACTAAAGGAAACTGAATGTTTAACATCGCAGAGGTGGTGGTTTTTTGCCAGTTGTTTTTCACATTATGAACATAGATATAAAATGTAAAACGATAACGAGGCTGGCATCAGCCAATCAAATTGTGGTCAGCTGTCCCTGTTAAAATTTGGCGCGAAGTGTCGGCCATCAGCTGATGTTATGTTCGAGAGTGAAGGCCAAATTTCTGATTTTCTGTTATCTACGGGAAATAGAATAAAGAAATGAAGCTACAGCTGCAAGCCTTGTTTGTCTTCTTTGGTTTTCTGCTGGTCTGCGTGCGTGCTACGCCAAGGCGTTTGCAGCGCAGCAAGGAAGGATGCCGTGTGTGCGGAAGAAAAACAGATGAAAATTTTTATGAAATTCCGTGTGAATTCGTCGAACAAAAAGATGTCCGGGAAGCGTTTGGAATGAGCAGTGTTGGAGACGGTGGTGTTATTTGCAAGACTTGTATGCGAGCAGTGAGAAGGTTCAAATCCACAGGAACGAGAGCTACTCTACGGGTATGTAAGAACGATATTTCATTTAGGCCCAAGCGAGGCGCGGGCGGAGTTGTTCTTTGAACTGTTGCATTCATATTCGAAGTAACTATGAATAAAACATCACATTTCATCAATTTAAATTGAAAACCTACAGAAATATATCGAAAATTGTTTCCTCCGGGTACAATATTTGGCCTGCGAGAAGTGCCTTGTAAAAGCGCGGGAAAAATAAATCATTTCGCTTGTGTGGTTCTTGAGTAAGAAACGAAGGCAAGAATACGACATAAACAACGAAAATGAACAGAAATCTATCTGAATTGAAAAAATCATTCTTTACCTACTGCAAATTAACCCCCAGAATGTGATGCCTGGCCTTAGGAGTCCATAAAGTCTGTCTCACATTATCGAATATCAAGGGAAATTTCAGCGAATATAAAAACAGTTGGAAGTTTTGCAGGAGAAATTTGCATTACACTTACTGTAGGGTCTGACATTTTATAAGAAATCAAGAAACTGAGCCAGTACTTAAAGTTTCTCAAAAAATATCAGATTTAAAGTACTCAGAGTTCTTTATAAGTTCCTTAAAGGTTCCATAACAATCTTCATGATCACTACCTGTGTCCATCTAAACATTCAAAATGCAATGTTCTAAGAATTTCTAGTGTTTAATTTTACTCCACACAGGGGGGGGGTACTCTGCTAAATTTATGATAGGGGTGCTCAGGCTGGGGTACAACAATAAAAACCCCCAAAAATGATTTCTTGCATGAAAATAGACCCAAAAAATATTTTCTGATTCCACATACCCAAAAGTTATGAAATCAGTATCCTAGATCTGTAGAAAATTGCCCTAACTGATTAGTAGATTTCTCATAATGTACTGTATTTGGATATTTAAGTTTTTTTATTTCAACAATGTTGCTTGATTTTACTTTCATTTGTGAATTATCTTTTTCCCAATTTTCCTAATTTTTCCCATATTTAAGACACAAAAAAGTAAGTCAGAATTCCAGGAACCCAAAAATAACTGTACAATAACTTAAATAAAAAATAACTTATCCAAAATACACAGTACCAGAATACCCCCCCCCCCCCCCCCAGGTTACTCCAGTACCTCTAAGTGAAAATTAAGTAAAAACTGGTTTGAGGAATTATTTCATAAAAATAAATAGTTTCTTAAGTTATATTTTCCCGTGTACCCCTCCCCTGGGTATTTAATCAACTCTTTGCAGAAGTCTCCAGCATTAGTTTGTCCCTTTCCACAAGCCTACTGCATGACCCCATTTAGTAAATTTTATCAAACTTGAAACAAATCAAACAGTGTCTTTGGTATACTAAAAAATATACTGCATTGTTCTTCTTCGCTTTCCACTATTGAGGCTCTCTCACAATTTTCCGATAAGGCTTTCTGAAAAGGCAATGAAATGAAGATTTCAATTACCCCTTTTCAGGAACTGAAAAATGAAGGAAACAAATGTGGTCGTCCTCGCAAACTCTTATATGGATGTGCAATGCAATCTACTGCAGCCTCTACTTCTTGTGAGCCAACTGGTGGTGATTCTACTTGCACTACTCGTGTTAACACAGAGGAGCACAATGCTGAAGTCGATATGTCTGGGTGGCAAATATCTGCTGTTACACCATATGGAAATGTCAGGCAAGGCCCAAATGGAGAAGCCCTCCTTCCTCCAGGGATGCTGGATGATATGTATCTGAGACAGGCGCGAAATGGACAGATGGCAGTTGAGGTACGTTTGGTGAAAGACAGCATCATTAGAATTTGCAGGACTTCTGATCCTATCTATGATCCAGTTCAGTTTATGCAATTCTGCATTGATGCTGGCGCACCAAATTTATTCCCTATGATCAGGAGCTTGATGTCTTCCCCTAGAAGAGATGAAAGAAGAGAGTCAACTGTGGACAGGCTAACAATGAACATAATATATTCTCTCTGTTTTGGCCTAAGTCAAAAATGCAACTTTCTGCAAAAAGATTTTAGCATCTTCCTTAGGACTGAAAATTTGAATAGAGAGGCCCTTAACACGGCAAGGCAACTTGGGGTTACTTGCACAAGTTTAACTGAGAGGACCCATGAGGCAAAACTCATTGCTGCCTATGAGCATGAAATTGATGAAATCATCACTAATGCAATACAAAATCAGCACTTTGTGATCGCAAATATTGATGATTTCACCACTATTCATAGCCATAGGAGGCCTGACAGTGAAAGGACTTCTGATGCCAATTGCATGTGTACAGTGGTTGTTCGTGTTTTCCCAGGCATTCCAGCTATACCCCTTGTGGATGGCAATACCCATCTCGATCCTAACATCATTCTTGCAGGTGACTTGGCTGGACAGTTAACATCAAATAAGTATTTCTATCCATTATCATTCACATATGCTTCAACCATGTCAAATGCCATGATATCTCAATTTTTTAACCCAGATACAGTGCGACAAAGGCTAAAAACACACCAGTACAAGGAATCGGATAATGTCAGACAAATGAGACGGCTTGATAATCTATATCTTGTTGATTTTCAGGAATGCCGACTGAAAAATGTGGAAGACTACAGGAGGGCCATTAGTTTTCTTTTCACAAGTAGAATCACAGAATATGCATCTCATTATGCTTTATTTGTTTTAGGAGATTGGCCAACACAGTATTACTTGAGGCAACTTGTTTACCATCATCTAACTCCCTCTGACCGTTTTTCACATTTAAACTCTAACATTTCAATGATTCCAGATCACATGTATGACATACCAACATCACAGGTAAATCCTCATGTACTCCCTGAAGAGCTGAACGCAACAGAAGAAGCAACTCAAGCAACTGAAAGTGAAATTCCTATACTTTCTGTAATTCCAACATTAGGAGCATTGCACATTTCTCTCAATTCTCAGGAAAATGTGTTATTAATGTACCATCCTCTTATGAAATATCTCTATGAAAGTATTTTCCCACACAGCAAATTGGCAGATAAGCCAATGCCTTGGCGAAGAACTCTCGTTCTTGAACTAATATATGGAGGGTGGACATTGATACGTTCTTCTGTTTTATCAACCTTTTCTTCTTGCAGGGACCCTGAGTATGGTGCACTGATTAATTTGCTAGACAATTATTTGCCTTTAGTCCTTGCTATTTACTCTGTTATATTCAAATCCAATAAATTTAGTGATTATTTCAACTCAGTGATACGAGTCTGGGCTATGTTCTACTGTTTTAATAGACGGCATTACGATAAAGCACCACTCATTTGGCTGTCAAATATCTTGTATTGGCAGCAATTTCGTCCCGATATTTTCAACATTATTAGAGAGAATATCACTCTCCTTGATGAGTATGGAGTGGAGAATACTCATTCCATCCTAAGGGCTCAGACAAAGCCATATTACTCTGTGGAACAATTGGTTCAAAAGGCCAAGAGTATCTTTGCATCTAAGTCGGAGCAGCATAATTTTCGAAGTGCATTTACTCCTCCACATTATTACTCTTTCACAAGTAAGCAATTGAATTCTCTGAAGGTCAAGGCTGCAACAGTGTTGAAATGTATCTTTGTGAATAAGAGTATGAATCTTTCTACAGGAAATTTTAACATCAATTCAGAGCTTTGGGGTGGCGAGGCTATTCCAAAAAAATGCCTCCCACTTGGTTACCATACAAAGATTGTGCCAAACTCAACCAAGCATTGTGACCTTCCAGGTTGTATCTTGAATGAGACTTCTGAGCCCTGGAAAAGATTTGATGGTTGTTGGCATGCATACCACAATGTCTGTGTAGAAGGTAAGGTGACCTGTCCAATTTGCAAAAGTCACATACGCAAGGAAATTTCTCGTCTGGCAAATATTGCTAAAAAGGCTGTTTCCACTCCACCTTTTAACACACCAAATCAACATACTGGGGAAGAGGCAAGTAATGAGAATCCAAAGGTAAGTGAAACATCTGATGATGAAATGACAAGGGCAATTGCTAATTTGCAAAGTGAGATTCTAGAGTTATGCCCACCATCATTATGTGCAAATATTGCTGTGGAAGGTGTTGGGAAACAGGCTGTTTCAAAGGGAAATCACTGCAAAGTTTGCCAACATGCCATTAAAGGCCATAAAGGTAAGGGTAAAGATAGGACATGTCAAATGTGTCCAGGCAAGCTTTGTAGTGATGAAGGTAAGTCAATGATGTGCCAATGTGACTTTCACCGCAAAGCTATTACCAGTCACACTTGGCAACCACTTAGCAACTCTAGGACTGTGATGAATAATGGTGTCACTACTTTCTTTTTTTCCAAAGAAATTTGCCAAGGGGCTTTGTCACAGTATGCAGGTAGCACTGCATGTACTGTCATCTCATTGTTGACTGGTATCTCCTTCCTTAGTGAAGAATTGCAGCTTCCAACTGATAATTACATGCCTGAACCTGTGGCAGCATGTTACAAACAAACCATCATTAATGGTAATGGTATGTATGAAACAATTGACCTTCTTGATTACCAGTTTAATCTTTCAATTGCAGATATTTTGAGTCAGATATATCTTCCAATCAAGAACCCTGGACCATACAAAGGTATAATGGTTGATAATCAAGGAGTAGCAAACTTTGATTGTATAATAGCAAATGCTTGCACTAGACCAGGCCTCAAATGTTTTGTTTTCATTCTTGACCCTGACCATTCACTTTGCCTTTGCATTAATGATACTACTATTGCAGTTTTTGACAGCCACAGGTTTTCAAGTCCTTTAGGAGCTCTGATTATGTTTTCCCCCGTATCCAAAACTGGTGAGTTCTTGTCTGTGTTTCATGACAGAATAAAGCAAGGATATGGCTGCAAGGTTGAAGGTGCAAATTATGTTGAAATTGAACTACAGTAGATAGAGTATAACTCATGCATGCTAGTTTGAACCTTTGACAAGATTGATGTAAGAAGTAACATGGTTATGGTGTTTTTATGTGCAGTTACAGCTTTTGCAGTGATTCAAAGATAGACAAATGGAAAGGAATCATTTAAATCAGGAGAATACAGAGCTCATTGAACACCAATTGCGCATTTGCAGTTTTCTTTTCCACAAAGTTGAATACAATGCTTTATTGTTTGTTTATAATGTTAGAAGTTTGCTGGGATTCTTGAAATGAAAAGGATCAAGATCTGTTGATGTGAGTTGTTTGCAGTATGTTTGTTAATTTTTCTGATATTCTATTGATGTAAGTATCAATCATTTGCATATTGAATCCTTAAATTGTCTAGCATCTTTATTGACATAGTTTTGTGTTTTGTAAAAAATGATTCATTGTGAAACTGCAATAACACATTTAGTAGTGTATGCTATCACACAAAATTATTTCTTTTACAAAGCAGCTTTAATATTAGGTAGAAAACTCAGTATGCGCATGGCGCAGGTGCACATTGGAAGGACAACCTCTGTAACTTTTCATGACAAGCAGGCAATTTGGGATCAATGGTAAGCAGCATTTTACCCTTCATATTTAGAATGTTATCTTACAGCTCAAAGTTCCCTTCAAATTCTTTTTACTTGAATTCATACCTTTTGCTAAAAATGATATGAGTGATGATGAGCAGCAGCAAGTATCCAGAAAGCACTGAATCTTTCTCAGTTGTTGTAACAAGGTTTATACAATATTTAGGTACACTTTAGTTTGATGATATCTAATTACCTTTTACTTCCTTTTCCCGTTACTTTTTGTAATTCATGGGTATTGCCATCTCCCTGGGTTATAATGTATGCAGGTCAAATGAAATTTTGCAATAATTCTTGCTTTACAGTTATCTTCCACTGTATTGGGTACTTGTTTACATGGCTAATATTCTTAACATCTTTGACAAACTGTACTAAGCATGGTGCAATTTTTAGTTCTTAAGCTGTCAAAAGATTTGAAGTCTTGCCTGTGGCAAATTTTGTAAAACAAAAGATACAGGTCTAATTAAACAAACAATTTGGCAGCCTCAAGGATTGATTTAACACCTTCTGCACAGCAAACCACAAAGATGTGCTCTCTCTTGGTTTGATTTGATCAAGTGCACTAATACATGCAAAATCTATTCTTGAGAATGACAAATGTGCTTTGTCTCTTTGCAAACCCAATTCTTTTGTTCTATGAAATTCATCCTTGCCCTTCTGGCAACTCTCTAGTTGAAACTTATAAACTTTATCAAAAAAGTGGTCACACACTTGGTAATCCCAAGTTACCTCACAAAACTTAAAGCTGGATTCACACAGGAGGTCTTAGTACCAATGCACTCAAGAAGTCTTCTTGTCATTAATAGTCCAGTCTGCAGAGTATGGCAGTTCTCAACGAGATCTTACGCATGCAGATGAAGGAAGCAGTGGCATGCTTGTGTGCAAGGTCTTTG
Organism: Aurelia coerulea; assembly: GCA_039566865.1. NCBI lineage: Eukaryota > Metazoa > Cnidaria > Scyphozoa > Semaeostomeae > Ulmaridae > Aurelia > Aurelia coerulea. The sequence goes on along the minus strand of CM076952.1, from coordinate 8,805,379 downwards.
ATTCCTTTGTTTTCAAAGTAATAAACAAAAGATCTCGTTGAAAATCGGCGAGCACAAAAAAATTTTGAAACACATCTTCTGCGTGCAGCTGCCACACTCTGCAGACTGCTTAATGGTGAACTACCTTTTGATTTTGAAAACATACAGTATTTTCAAAAGATAGCCATTTTTCTAGACATAAGGACTCAAGTATTCAAATGTAATTTGAAATGAAAAGATACAAAATGCTGCCAGAGTAAGCGCATCTTCAGCCCCTCTCCTATGGGGCAATGTGAGATGTTGCAGCGTGTCAAATTCTGTGTGAATTCAGCTTGAGAAATGTTATGTATCATTGTGATTGTATGACAGTAAATTACAGTAACAAGGATTAGGAAAGCTCATTGTGACATCGCTGGGGATTGATAATGCCGAAAGATTTTTCCTGTTCTCAAACTTTACAAAGACCACACTCTTGGTCATGGTGGCATTTTTGTTTTGCTACAGTTTGTTGTTTTGATACATTGATAAAAACTGTTGTCTCTTCCAAAAAATAAGTTGGACCATCAACACTTGAAATAAATGTGATGCAATTTGGTTGTATATTGAGTTACCATTCGAGTGATAAAAATTGAAAAGTATGTGTGCATACTTATCTGTACTTATTTAAATTACACTTAAAAACCTATGTACATACGTATCTGTACTTATCATAGATCTTTATTCAGTGTTATATTCATGTGCATATGTAACAAAGAAGACAAGGAACTATGAGGAAGTGTGTTGTGATATGTAGTCAACGTGAAATATTTACATACAGTGTATGAAAAAACAACTAACTAAGGCTCTGCAGTTGGTTTGGTCAAAAGAATATGTTTAAAATTAGATGAAAATGTTATTCATCCTGGTTGATATCTTTGCATTCAATGCATTATCTATTATTAAATGAAAAGATGAAAATCGCCACTTGCATAGATGTGTTTCTCTTGGAGTCAATCTAAATGTGTGTTAACAATGATATAGGCCTAAGACTACCAAATTGATAAATTAGGCCTGTGGTCTAGACAGTAGTGACTGCCTGAACATGCACGATTTGAATTTGCAAAAACTCATACTTTGCAAATTTTCCCAGAAAATCCAGGTGCATACCCACAATTATTGACAATTTCAATTTCCAAATATCTGTGTCTGCCCTTGGGGCAGGGTAGGGATTTTTTTCATAAACATTGAAAATACAGGCAGGTTATCGCATAGAAAAAAGAATATGAAAATACCGGAAACCAAAAACATTGATGGCAGGCATGAAGTTGATGACGAGGGGCGATAAGCAAATGAAAATCGACACTTCGCATGTATTAACTCCCTCACCTGGTTAGCAGTTGATCTAAAACGGCAGTGGATCATAATGTTTTGCGTCTTTGATTATAGAGCAGTTGTTTAGATAAAATTTTGCCCAGATCCTACTTGCATAAAGTAAGACAATTTTGCAAATACTTTGCAAATTTTCCCAACCATGGTCAGAGCGCTAGCCAGAATATAGACAACCAGAATATAGGCAACAGCCAGAGTATACACAAAAGTGCTTACCTCTCCTTTGTGAAAAACCAAATTCATAAACTGACGCCACGGCGTTGTAGAACACACTCAGAGCTTTAATTTGAGCCCAACTTCGTTAATTTACCTTCAACACAAGTTGATTTACAAACGAAATTAAATTCAGCGATTTGACATACGGGCCTAAGCGGTAAAAGTTGCTTCGAGCACTCCCTCGCAATCCCCAGAATATCGGCAAAAAGTGTCTCTTCAGAGAAAACCGCTCCTCCGCAGTGCCCAGAAAATAGACAAAACAATGAGAAGTTGCTGCCCCGCAGCAGAGAGCCAGAAAATCGGCAAATTCTTGGAAGAGCACTGCTTATCTGCCTTCGCAGTTACCAGAATATAGACAAAAACATTGAGAACTTGCTGCCCCGCAGCAGAGAGCCAGAAAATCGGCAAATTCTTGGAAGATCACCACTCCTGCGCAGCGCCCAGAAAATAGACAAAACAATGAGAAGTTGCTGCCCCGCAGCAGAGAGCCAGAAAATCGGCAAATTCTTGGAAGAGCACTGCTTATCCGCTTTTGCAGTTACCAGAAAATAGACAAAACCATGAGAAGTTGCTGCCCCGCAACAGAGCGGGGTGTTTGGAAAACTAAGACCCAGAAAACGAAGACCTAAGACCTAAGACCACGAAAACGAAGACCCCGAAAACGAAGACCCAGAAAACAAAGACCCCGAAAACGAAGACCCATGAAACGAAGACCACGAAAACGAAGACCCAGAAAACGAAGACCCCGAAAACGAAGACCACGAAAACGAAGACCACGAAAACGAAGACCCATGAAACGAAGACCACGAAAACGAAGACCCAGAAAACGAAGACCCAGAAAACGAAGACCCCGAAAACGAAGACCCAGAAAACGAAGACCACGAAAACGAAGACCACGAAAACGAAGACCCAGAAGACAAAGACCACGAAAACGAGGACCCCGAAGACCACGAAAACGAGGACCCCGATAACGAAGACCCCGAAAACAAAGACCACGAAAGCGAAAAATTTTGGTCTCAATAGCTTATATTTAGATGGACCCTGTCCCCATAGCTAAGTTGATTTACTTTAATTACACTCATTTTTTTTATAAGAAACCGCTTATAAGAAACGGTAGGCTCAATTTTTCGAAAGTTAAGAAACAACCCTACCTGAATTGAAAAAGCTAAGAAACTTTTGTAATTTACAATTTTAATTTTCCTATCGCACTCAAAAATATTTGACAGTGTACTGTTATAGCAACTGTTTGGACAATATTTTGAGTGCGAATTATGTTATTTACTTGTTTTCGAGATCTTACCAAGTAATTTGGGAGCCCTTCAAACAAAACAAATTAACTCTATACTTCTGGCATTAAAAATATAAGAAACACATAAGAAACTTTTGGTAGCAAAATGGCCCAAAAATCTAAGAAACTGCTGCCAGCACTGGACCTTAGTTTCTTATAAAAAGAAATGAGTGTATCAGATCTTGAGCACTCAGAGTTTCTTACGAGTTTCTTAAACAAATGCCATGCCCTCATCACCATTTCAAAAAAAGGTTTTTGATGCTTGCCCAATGTCTGGACATTTCTCAAGTATTACCTTCCGAGTAATAAGATAAAAGAAACTAAGAAAGAAATAGAAAGGAGAGAAATAGAAAATATATGTAGCTCACTTTCAGAAACCTTTGGTTTTTGTAGATAATGTATGCACATCATCGTTCTGCTATCATTTAAACCACATATGCTGGGGTCTTCGTTTTCTGGGTCTTCGTTTTCTGGGTCTTCGTTTTCTGGGTCTTCGTTTTCGTGGTCTTCGTTTTCTGGGTCTTCGTTTTCGCGGTCTTAGGTCTTAGGTCTTCGTTTTCTGGGTCTTAGTTTTCCAAACACCCCAACAGAGCGCCAGAAAATCGGCAAATTCTCTGAAGATGTCTTCTCTTACATTGTTACCAGCTTATTCTGTCTCTCAAATATCCGTGTAGAGTGTAGACAAATAGAAATTCAGTCTTTGAATATTCATATTTTCTGTCAAATATCTGTATTTATCAACGAAATCCATCATTATTATCTGATTAAAGTGCAAATGCTACGACACAAAATTGTGTTCTTCAAAGGCCAAGCAACATATCTAATTTTAAGGTGCAAATAATCGGCAAATAATCGGCAATCATCATCATCATCATCATCATCATCATCATCATCATCATCATCATCATTAATTTATTTAACGTAGCATAACATAACATAATAAGAGTAGCTAAATTACAGCTAATTTAGGCCTACCTACTTCACAAAATTTACAAATTCCTAAAGTTAATCAAGTAAAAGCATGTAGTGGATTATTTACAAGATACACATAATCATGCATCCCTAATACAAGGTATGGAGCGACGCCCACCTCCTAGAGAGACAGCGGACACACCGCGTGAGGGAACCCCCACACGCATATCCTAAACTGCGGTCGCCGCTGGGGCACAATTTTCCAGTTCAACCGCAGCCCAGTGCCTGCATCGTGAAGGGGACCTCACATCCCGCACAGCACATCCGCTAACTCAATGAGAAGCAGTGCACCGCCCCCATCCTTGCGAGAAGGCCCATGAAATGCTTGTCATGTTAGAAACCCAACTCTTTGAATATATGTTTTGCAGAGCCTACAGTTGCATTTATCACCATACCTATGGCAACATATCTAATTTTAAGGTGCAAATAATACGACACAAGATTGTATTGTTCAATGACCAGGCAGCATCCACACATTTTTCCATATCGCTTGCCCGGGGGGGGGTACTTGACCAGGTTTTGGTCGGGGACGTGCCATCGAAGCTTCAAAAACATACCCGTTCCTTATACCAATTTTGCGAAAAAGTATACCCGACTTTATACCAATTTTGCGAAAAAGTATACCCGACCTTATACCAATTTTCCGAAAAAGTATACCAAAATCGTTCTTTAAACCAAAATTGCGAAAATCGATACCGTTCCTTATACCAAAATCGTGAAAATCGATACCGTTCCTTATACCAAAATCGTGAAAATCGATACCCTTCCCGATGGCACGTCCCCGTACCCAAAATATGTGAAGTACCCCCCCCGGGATCGCTTGTCGTCTAAATGGGGCTTCATTCTTTTATTCCGTTTAGTATATCGCTAAATAGATTGGGAATAAACCAAATACAAAGTTTTGCTTCGTGGAAAGTATCAAGTATTATAAGGTCATGATCCGAAATTAGTGAATAGGGATAGGGTCAATAGTGAATAGGGAACGGGTCAATAGTGAATGGTAAAAATGTAAGAGAAGACATCTTCAGAGAATTTGCCGATTTTCTGGCGCTCTGTTGCGGGGCAGCAACTTCTCATTGTTTTGTCTATTTTCTGGGCACTGCGGAGAAGTGGTGCTCTTCAAAGAATTTGCCGATTTTCTGGCGCTCTGTTGCGGGGCAGCAACTTCTCATTGTTTTGTCTATTTTCTGGGCACTGCGGAGGATTGGTGCTCTTCTAAGAATTTGCCGATTTTCTGGCGCTCTTTTGCGGGGCAGCAACTTCTCATTGTTTTGTCTATTTTCTGGGCACTGCGGAGGAGTGGTGCTCTTCCAAGAATTTGCCGATTTTCTGGCGCTCTGTTGCGGGGCAGCAACTTCTCATTGTTTTGTCTATTTTCTGGGCACTGCGGAGGAGTGGTTCTCTTCAAAGAATTTGCCGATTTTCTGGCGCTCTGTTGCGGGGCAGCAACTTCTCATTGTTTTGTCTATTTTCTGGGCACTGCGGAGGATTGGTGCTCTTCTAAGAATTTGCCGATTTTCTGGCGCTCTTTTGCGGGGCAGCAACTTCTCATTGTTTTGTCTATTTTCTGGGCACTGCGGAGGAGTGCTGCTCTTCCAAGAATTTGCCGATTTTCTGGCGCTCTGTTGCGGGGCAGCAACTTCTCATTGTTTTTGTCTATTTTCTGGTAACTGCGAAGGCGGATAAGCGGTGCTCTTCCAAGAATTTGCTGATTTTCTGGCTCTCTGCTGCGGGGCAGCAACTTCTCATTGTTTTGTCTATTTTCTGGGCACTGCGGAGGAGCGGTTTTCTCTGAAGAGACACTTTTTGCCGATATTCTGGGGATTGCGAGGGAGTGCTCGAAGCAACTTTTACCGCTTAGGCCCGTATGTCAAATCGCTGAATTTAATTTCGTTTGTAAATCAACTTGTGTTGAAGGTAAATTAACGAAGTTGGGCTCAAATTAAAGCTCTGAGTGTGTTCTACAACGCCGTGGCGTCAGTTTTTGAATTTGGTTTTTCACAAAGGAGAGGTAAGCGCTTTTGTGTATACTCTGGCTGTTGCCTATATTCTGGTTGTCTATATTCTGGCTAGCGCTACCAACACCTCTCAATTTTCCTGGCACACTCACCTGGTTTGTGATGTTCGCTGTATCCTGTAATTTTGCTCCACGAAGACTCTTTTTGGGGCAGGGACCAGTTTTTCTGCAAAACAATTTTTTCGAAAACCATTTTTCGTGCAAAATTCCCGTCATTTTCCTGGGTCATTTCCAGGCATCAAATTGCATCTTTTTGTATGGATTAGGGCCTCCAAATACTGCCTTGCTGTCGTCCAGAGCCTGCTGTGGTCGATTCAAATGTTTTCGTCAACTTTGTTGGCTGGCGCACGCGAGATCGGGGCTTCAACTGCGCAGCCGTGGGTTCAAGGCGCAGACGCCATTTTGCGCAAGGGCGGGAAGGAAGAGCGTTTCCGGTCAGCCTCGTTTTACATTTTATATCTATGTTCACATTATGCACTTTTCACTTTGATTTCCCGCCATTCCGCAGCAATAAAGCATGTTTGTTGTTGTTGCTGTTGTTTGCCGTGCTTGTGCTCCATCCTCCTGTGGATAGCGTGCGCGCAGACTCAGACTCTACACTACAAAAGGAAAAGTAGAAAAGAGCAAGACTGAATTTGTTTTTTATGCGCGCGCAGATATCCTTCGAAACCTAGGCAATGGTGAAATCAGAATTATTACAAACGCTCCTTTCCTCAGTTCTAGAACTGACTATAGCTGAAACCATAACGGCAACAACAACGAGCGGGTGTAGGTCACACGGAAAGAGCTTACACTGAAATACGGAGAACAACCCAAAACAAAAGCAAGACAGTTATACACACAAGGATCCCGCAGAGTTTTACCCAGTTTATTAATCGCAAGCCAATGTTGTAAAGAAATCAAACTATCTAATCCTGGGCAATAAAAATCTCTCTCAATGCCTGGAGTTTCTGCTCTCTCAACTAACCCTTCGATAAGTGCGTCACTACGAGTAACTTCGACGAGCGAGTAATATTTTCTGAACGCAGTTATGCTTACCTTGAAGTAAAAAATTGTTCTGTAAAATGTAAAAAAGTAGCTTTGCTCGATGATCAATTTGCCATAAAGGGAATACAAACATGAGATCGATGTCACAAGAAATCTGCGATATACTTCAAAACAACGAGAATTTTGCCCCAATCTATCATAAACTGACCCCCCCTGGTACATCAAACCAAACATTAAGTAATCAATACTAACATAGGCTAAGGACGGGGGTATAATTTTGACTTCACCTTAAGCTGTTGTCGTTGCTCTCCATTGTTTGCGGCTGCTAGATTGTAAACAAACAAAGATGGCGGGCTGGGAAATCAGCATAAAACCAACACGTAGATATCTAATTTTTACAATGTCATCCCCTATTTTCCCGGCGGTACCGATACGATTTTCTGACAGCCAAATAAAATTTCGATCAATACAAAAAGTTTCCTGAAAAGGCTGCGGCTAGATTTTTTGCAAATTACATAGAAATTCGATCAATTTTTCGTCACTATTTTTGAACCAAAGTCTAGTAACCTTGAAATTTCTTGGTTTGTGAGGCTCAGAAGAGTCAAATAGGCTTGCAATTCAATGAAATAAACAACAAAGTATTTACCTCTTCAAAAATATTTTGATTGCTTGTTTATTTCAAGGATTTTAAACACTAGGAGGGTTTACTTTGGTAGACCAAAATACTTATGCCGATAACCATGTGAAGCTCACCAGTACTTCGATAAAAAATTGAAGTATGATCCCCTATTTTCCCAAATAGCTCACCTGGCTCAAAATGTTGCTCAGATCTTGGAGCAGGATTTCAGAGATGATGGTGAAAAGGCTGCAGCCAGTTTTGGAGCATTTTGCAAAACATTAAATCCTTGAATTCTTCGTCTTTTGTGACTATCACCACGATATTTATTCCACGTGTTTGGAGCCTTTTAAAATGTTTGATTAACTTCAGTTCTCGTCCAAGTAATCTTCAACTTTCAACCTGTGCATTTGGCCAAGTACCGAAGACAATAGGCCAATTCCCAGGGGTCGGGAATCTTCGAAAATCTATTGTTTGTTTTTCCTGGCAGCTTTCCAGATTCAAAGATTCCAACTTAATGCGGGGGTGCAAGGTGCTGTCGGTCAGCGGCAAAAACATAATTCAGTCTTGCTGTAGAAAAGTAGTACTTTTCCTTTTGTAGTGTAGAGTCTGCGCGCAGGCTACCTGTGGACAACAAGGGCAGATCTTTTAATACAATAGCATGAGTTGCTTTTGTTGACACCTCAATTCAAAGCGATTAGCGATTGTAGACAAAGGACATTCTTTAAACCAGTAAATCAAAACAAACAAAGCCGCAAAAGTTTCTCTGAAACCCAGGTAGCTAGCTCGCCTGTTGTGCATTCCAGAAATTGTATTGTCGGGCAAACATGAGCATAGATCGAAAGAAGAAGGATGCATATACACATCTGCCGCGGGCATTTTATTTGTTTGGTTCAAAAGCCGTCTGGGAAGCAATTCAATTCTCTTATTCTTTTGGGTGTTATCAAAACATTTATTGCTCAGCTTTTGGACCAAAGAAATAAAATGCCCGCGGCAGATGTGTAGATATATCCTTCTTCTTTCGATTTATCCTAAAGTTTGCACTTAGAAATGATTTCTGGAACGCAGAACCAGCGCGCTAGCTACCTGGGTTTCAGAGAAATTTTTGCGGCTTTGTTTGTTTTGATTCACTGGTTGAGAGAATGTCCTTTGTCTGTGATTGCTAATCGCTTTGAATTGAGGTGTCAACAAAAGCAACTCATGCTATCGTATAACAAAATCTGCCCTTGTTCCTGTGGACACGATTTGTGTCGATCCTGTCCAGGGGCGGACTGGCCAGTCGGGCTACCGGGCTTGGGCCCGAAGGGCCCCCATCAGCAAGGGCCCTTTTAGGTCCCTTTTCTATGTTTAAAAAAAATACTTTCATCTGGCTGTTTTTGGCCTAACTTTGTACAAGTTTCAAAGCAACCAAAGGAAGGCAAGGAAAGTGGTTATGAAGGGTCATGTAATAATTCTTTCAACAATGAATTTTTGTTTATCTGGCATCAAAAAATTTCCAAAGAGTGCAACTGGGCCCTTATGAACTGAATGACTTCCGATTGGTGGTAGGCAGAAAAAGTTCTGGGGAAGGGCCCAATTCCATACATTATGCGGAGGAAAACATTATTCTTTCGGTCTTTCGTTATCTCCTCCCCAGGACTATAGAAATTAGTCCCCCATAGGTTCATATCAGTTCCAGCGCTCCTCCATAGAAGCACATCAGCTGTGTCTAATTACCCATGCTTTCACTTGGTAACAGTATCTTGCAATGTGGTGTTGATTTTACAAAAAAAGGACTCGAGGAGAGCTGGAAACAATACACGATAAGAGCAATTGTCTTGTATTTGGTACTCTTTGGTCACCTTGTTTTTGTTAAATTCTATTACGACCGTTTTTGAGAGGATCTTTTTGAAAGAAATCATAGCTCAGTTCTCTGTGCTGATAATGAAATGAATTTGCTCAACATGTGTATTCCATATTGCACTTTGTGCCATATAATTTTCATCCAAATCTTGCGTTATCAGAACGTCTTTGTATGGGGAGGGTTACTTTTTTTGACCCTCTCTTTAAAGTGTTAGAATGAAATGAACTTGTTTTCTAATCACATTTGGAATATCATGGCTATGATTTGAGTGTGACAGTATTCTTGAAGATATCTGTGGTCTGAGCAAAATCCTAACGGTTGAGTCAGAAAAAAAACAATCCCCACTTAGAAGGCCACAGCTCCATGAATATCAAATCAATAATATTTAAAACTGTCTTGTTTTATTCCCAATATGTTCAATGAGGTTCAGTAATTTACCCAGCCGTAATCGGCCATTCCTTCTCGTCAATATGGGTGATTTTCTGCGGAAAGCCCCTTCCAAAACGAATGAAAACAATGAGCAAATTTTCCTTCCTAAAATTTATGACACTCACATAAACCCATGTATTTTGTCCTCTTGGGAGTATGAAATCCCCCTGAATAGGTCATCAATACCAGGATAGGACTTGTTCATCCTCCCAAGAGGATAGCATGTGCAATAATGGAAAATTTGCACATAAGTCATTGCTGTAGCAATAAAGCAAAAATGTGGGGGAAATTTGTTCATGATTTAGGGCACGTTTTGAAGGTTTTTTGAAGAGGAATTGTCGAGGAAATTCCTCATAATTTCAGAATGCAGTGGCCGATTTCAGTCAGGTAAATTTTATAGTAGATTTGAACATTTCTACCATTAAACTATATCCCTATGTATTTGCCCAGATCATTGTCTTGATATCCCTGGGACCGTGACCTTTCAGACGGGGATTCTTTTTTCTGAATCACCCAGTATTGTCGCGCGAAATCTTCACAGTGATTTAAAAAATCTGCCTTGGATTTGAAGGTAAAGTAAATTGCATCATCTGTTTCAACTGCTTTCCATTATTGCTTTCGTTTTGCAACTTTTGTCACAAATAAGGTGGCGGAAGAGCGGGTGGATAAGTGAATTGGCTGGCTCCAATGATTAAAAAGATATTGGTAACTATCCTCAATGGTTTGCCTCGATTGCTTCCTTTTACGTTAGCCTTAAACCTTCCGTGCGTATTCCCTTATTCTGATACCCATAAACGCAAATGACGCAATATTTTTTAAATACATTTCAAGTTGATCCTACACTCTCTGACTCACAGATTATGAAAAGGTTTGCAGAGTTAGCAGTTTCAAGGCAGAAATAACAACATTTTAAAACTATTCAGTACTTTTTCCTTGGCAATAAATAACCTGATTACAATTCTAAAATTTGCCAAGATTCATGTAACAGTCTTTATGAGAGCTTTGAGCTTGCTTTTCACTGCTGGACCATTATGGCGTCTGAATTCTTCTCGCAGTAATATCCATTGAGATTTGGTTGCCCTGCTGGACATGCTGTACATTGGTTTGCTTGCTGGGAGAAGTAATTTGCTCCTTCGCAGCATTTGCGTGATCTAACAGCCCGCTTGGACCCGGATCTACTAGCACCAGGAGTGGTTGACAACAAGCAGTAAGTGATCTGAAAAAATCATCAGTTTTGTAAAAGCTGTAATGATGGGTAAACTGCTCAACAAAAATGACGAGAAACTGTTCATGTTCAGAACCCAGGGGGGGGGGGTACTCTGATATATTCAGGATAGGGATGCTCAGGTTACTTTTTTGGGTCTAAAATTTAGGCAAGGATTATTTTTTTGCGTCAATGATTTGTACAGTTATTTTTTTGGGTTCAAGAAATTCTGGCTTTCTTTTTTTGGTCTCAAATATGAGAAAAAGTAAACACAATTGAGAAAAACATAATTTACAAACAAAACTAGAGCCAAATAACAGTACTAAAATCAGAAAAACATAAATATCAAAACACATTATGAGAAATCTAATTAGTTAGGACACTTTTGTGCAGATCTAAGATACTGAATTCATAACATTTGGGTATGTAAGATCGGAAAAATTATTTTTTTGGGTCTATTTTCATGCTAGAAATTATCTTTTTGGGTTGATGCGTTGTACCCCAGCCTGAGCACCCCTATCCCAAATATACCTGAGTACCCCCCTGGGGTTCAGAACCTGCAGAAACTTATGATTCCACAATGAAGTATACTGTGTGTCCCAAAAGAATTGTGCCCCGTTTGCCTAAAGATTACAACAAAATTGCAAAACATTCTGGCCATACTTTTGCATGATGTTGCATTTTTAAATGCACAAATAAAGTTTGCTGCCATCCCTGTAAAATCCATTGCAAATTAACGGGGCTATGGCCTTGAGAAGACCTAATTTGCCCGATTACTGAAACCAGCGGTCGGCCATTTTGTCTTACTATTTTGCAGTGATAAATAGCGTCATATGAGTTAAGCCTGGTTCTCATATAATCTCAACCCGACGGCGACCCATCGGCGTCACTACTGCGTTGCAAAAGTTGAACTGCCGGCGACTCGTCGGCGACCCATCGGCGACCCATCGGCGACCCATCGGCGACCTATCGGCAACATGTTGCCGGCAGGGCGCCGTAATTCATATATCAGTGTGCATTCCCCGCTGATCCTCGTATTTGATTAGCTTGCTATGGTCACCTGATCTAAGGGAATGCAAATGATTCGCTGATAGCCTCACTACATAAGGACCCTCAACTTACGCTCATCTAATTGAAGTGAATAAATGTTGTTGTTGTCGCTCCAGTCAAGGGCCTTATGGACTAACTCTTCTCAAAACGGCAAAAAAATTCTCGCCAGGAACAAATTTGTTCCTGGACCAGTCAGGATGCAAGACTTGATATAACTTGATGGGATTGGCTGATTCTTCTTCAATTCAAACTTCCCGCCAAAGGCAAACAAAAGTGTTCGAACAACGCGTTCGACTGAACTGCTGCAACGATCAAAATCTCAAAGTAACGAGCGAATTTACGAGATCTTTTGCGTCCCCAAACAACCAAAATATCACTTATGGGTAGGATTTTTTTGCTTTAATAGCTCGAAGAAACATTCATCTAAGTACTGATAGCTTGTTTTGTAGTGTAGCACTTCAGGAAAACCATTTTTTGCGGCGATTTAGGGTCGGTGGTTTCAAGAAAAAATAGCAGGTGATTTAGGCCATGTCCGTTTCTGGAAGCGTAAGTCCATGAGACGTAGTTATAGCGTCCATCAGCCTATCAATAGCGATAACCTACGAACATATAATCAATCTAATTCGCTGACACATCGCCGGCAGTGCGCCGCGTCATGTTCTCATATAATTTTCAATGGCGCCGGTGCCGCAGCAGAGTGAAAAATTTGAACTCAGCTCAACTTTCTCGAATGACTGCGGCAGGACGCCGGCAGTCGGCGCCCCATCGGCGCTGCGTGTTCTCATTAAAATTAGACTACCGGAGCAAGGTCGCCGGTGGGTCGCCGATGGGTCGCCGGCAGGTCGCCGATGGTTTGAAGCTATATGAGAACCAGGCTTTAAGGAATAGTTAAAAGCTCTCTGATGATTATCAGAATTTTCATGAGAGCTATGACATTGGAGGCTGCTGTTTCAGTTCATCAATGGAGCTATTTATCGTTGCAAAATAGTAAGAAAAAATGGCCGACCGCTGGTTTCAGGCATCAAGCAAAGCTAGACGTGCTTCAAAAATTACAGAATAAAGCAGCCAGAATAGTAACAAATAGCCCTTTCGATGCATCTGCAGCTCCTTTGCTCCAGAGACTTGGTTGGCCATCTGTACAAAAGCTGATAAATAAAGAAACAGGTTCTATGGTTTACAAATCTCTTAACTCTCTTGCACCTCAATATCTTAGCGATCTCTTCGTGAGATCGTCCGAGGTACATCCAAGAGAGTTAAGAAACTCTAAAACAAACCTTGCAATACCCATGTTGAGAACTGGCAATGGCCAAAAATCCTTTGACCGCTGGTTTCAGGCATCAAGCAAATTTGGTCTCCTGAGGGTCACAGCTCCATCATTTGTCAACAGATTTTTACGGCGATGGTGGCAAACTTTAATTGAACATCTGAAGAGCAACGTCATTTAAAAATGTGGCGACGATCTCTTGCTGTTTTGTTGCCATCTTCAGGTAAACGGGTCAAATTTTTTGGGACATACTGTTTAAATCACTAGAAAATAACATCCTTCTTTCTTATTGGAATTTTTCACAAGGAAAGAAATTAATTACAACTTGAAAATTAACGATATCCTCACACTTCTCAAGGCATTGACTCCGTCTTCGGTACAAATTCTAAAGTGTTCTGGTGTATCATACTTTGGGACAGTACACCTGATGTGATTCAGTGGAGCAATACAGTTTCTGTTTTGGGCAAAAGATACAACTTTTGGCTGGGGTGAGTTGCAACTGCAAAATTTGCAAATAGTATTGCTGTTCATAAGTTTAAGTCCTTTGGTATTTATTAGTTTTTACTTCGTAGCACAAACTAAACTTCTATCCAACTGTAAGTGAAGTGATTATTATTACTGTTATCATTACTATTATAGGACATATCACATAAATTTCGTGCTGTCTTCTCAAACTATTTTATATCTGCTATTTTTTACCCATATGTTGTACGATTGCAGAGATAATGGTGCACTTTTACAAGTAGCTTTATTGTGGATTCACCAAATCCACTAAAATTTATGCAAAACACAATGGACACGAGCGGGCAACAATATAGATTATAGAGATAACAGGTTTGTTTGCGGGTTACGCGACCAATCCCCTTTAAACGTCTTTCGAAATAGCAGCGACTATTATTTTCAACTCAGGATGTGACGTCATTAATATTTCTATATCGTCAACCAGAAAAGTGACATAATTCTGCTTGACACCGCATTGTAGACTTCCATAAATTTTGGTTTTCTTGAAAACTATTTCATATTTCCTCAAAACGTTTACATATTAAACAGTTGTAAATTTCATCAAAATTTTTTGTGGAATCTTTAGTCTGAAGAAAAAACACTCTACTTCTGAAACTATTTAAGATGTCAGGAAAGTTCAGCGGTAGAAATGGAGAAAAACAATACAGTAGCTTCCACGAATACGAATCCATTTGCACGAAAATTTTCGTGAAAAAGAAAACTGTAAAGCTCGTAAAATGAATCTAACGATGAACTACCGGGTGTCCCAAAAAAAGGTAACAGGTTTGACCCGGCGTAGTAATTAGAATTTAGCTTCAATTTGTCTGCAATATTTTTTTAAATAATCCTCGATAGTCAACTTGAACATAAATACCTCATTCGTTGATATTAGGGCGTTGAGAGATGAAGTATTAATCTTGAAAGTCCAAACTTGCCTCCAACTCCAAACCAGAGCTTTTGGGTTTTGGCCTAAGCTGTTAACGCGCTGCGTTGTGGAATCCCCTCAATCATAGCGACGGACAGCAAGAAACGTCGTACTTGGAAGCACATTGTCATAGAAATCTGAAACTGAACTCTACAATTATATTCATGAATTTAATCCCACAGATATACATCGTTCTTAATTCAATAAAAAGTTCAAATTGCATCTGCTTAATAAAACTTATTCATTAAGTGAAATAATTCCATTGCGCTATAATTGCAATCTGCATTGTTCGAATCCTTGAATGAAATGCATTTTTGTATCATCCCTCTCAATATTATTACGAAACAAGCAATCGTGTATGCCCAAGGGAACATAAAAATGCTCACTCGTGCTTGCTTGGCTTGGTGTACTTTTATAAATGCATTCATTTTGACAGCAGGAAGATATTTCTTGGTGACTTTATTTATTAATTCGTTTGTGAGTTTTCAGTTTTTATATTCTACTAGACTTGCCGGTCGGCACCTGCGGTGCCGACCTGGCCTGCCGTCGTACCGAGTGATTGCTTGGGAAAGAATTTGTTGTTTCTTGACGTTGTTTTCTGTTATCACTTTATGTAACCAAAGTTTCGTCATAGGTTCATTCTACAAAGCTGCTGTTCTTAGATGCTCAAGGGAGCATTTAACAACATGAGTGTTTACCCCCAGGGCTGTCGAGAGAGAGGCCGGGCACCACGCCCTTTTATCTTTGGGCCACGCCCCCCTATGCACTGGTAAGACACGGCTTTTAGATTTTTGTTAGAATCTCAGTGGGCCGGCAGGCCTGAAAACGTTCCTGAAAGAACACTACAACGAAGAAAAATACATATCTTATTTCTTGCTGGCCCACAGAGGCCCCAGGCCCCCTGGTAACTACCCTGGCTACCCCCCTCTCTTTTCTGAATATCCCCCTACTATACTGATTATGCCTCACGACACACATCATGGTACCCCCCCCCCCCCCACTGTACTCAAGATGCCTCCCTGCTGTATTAAGCACCCCCGGCCCCCACTGCACTCAAGGTATCCCCCACTGAACTCCGGATGCGTCCCCACTATACTGAATTGCCCCACTGTACTCAAACATACCTCCCCACTGTACTGAACATCCCCAACTGTACTGCACACTCCCGGTGGGTGTAATTCAACAGTAAAAGGTACATCACGCTCGTCCACACCATTCCATAGGATACCCTTTTCTCTGACATTCTAGTTGACGAAAAAACCCCTTATCATGGAAAATTTTGAAGTTAACCCCCCTTTAAAGGAGTATCACTGAGCCCTAAAGAAATCTGTACAGTACAAACACTGTTTCTTAGAGAAAGGTTTGGGATTTTGGCACTTTATTACGATTCACTTCTACTGATATCTCTTTGTTGGAAAACAGTAGAATTCCATAAAACTTGGGGTATGAAACTTGGGCCAGGTGAATTTTGACTTTCATTTTAAGGCCCCGAGTCAACCAGCCAGCATTTCACTGTTTTTGGGTTGGAATATTTTCTGAAGAAAAATACCCCGTTTTTCCTAAGATTCTACAAAAAACTTTCATAAAAAGGAAAATAGCTCTATAAATTATCAATTTACTCTGTATGCTACGATTATTGTGGTAGATTTTTCCCGGTTTATGAGGTCATACTTTAAAATTTTGCCCTGGTTACGGCTCCTAACTCTGAATTCTCAAAAACACATATATATACCAGACCCCCTATAGGAGTTACCCCCTTGCCCCCTGCTTTCTAGCCCTCTTATCCCAAACAGAGTAGCCTGCGTGTAGCCTGCGCGCAGACTCTACACTACAGAAGGAAACACTTTACCTTTTGTAGTATAGAGTCTGCGCGCAGGCTACCTGCGTGCAGACTATACAGTAGCCTACGCGTAGACCCATTATCCCAAAGGAGGAAAGGGTCTGCGAAACAAAGAGCAAAGGCTTGCTACGGCCGCCCAATTAATAATTCTAATCCCCTTTTCAAATGATTTGTGAAACGCGTTGAAACCATAGAAATAGAAATATTTCTATGGTTGAAACAAAGGCTGCATAAATTAAGTTTCCAGAAATCTAGAAACCTCAGTAGCAAGCCTTTGCTCTTTGTTTCGTAGACCCTTTCCTCCTTTGGGATAATGGGTCTACGCGTAGGCTAACTATACAGAGGCTCTGAAATCACTTCCTGATTGCTCTTTCCAGCCACTGGTTTGAAAAGTATTGACGTCAGATATGTGTCTTGAATGGAAAGGCAATTAGCGGTGTTGCCTTGACAATGAAGAAAATGCAATCGCTGGTTTCTTTCTTTGTTTGTTGTTCAATTTCAATGACCTCTGAAAACAGAATAGCTTGTAAACATTAGGCCTCTCAATTCAGATTACTCATCATGTTCTGCCGAGGATAGTTTGGAAGAGTGATAACACCCCTCAACTCATTTCACGTTGTTAATCAGGCAAAGGGCGACGACTATGGAACGCCGTTTGCACAAAAATGACATAAACATAGTTTATGTTACATAAACTATGTTTATGTGCACATAAACTATGTTTTTGTACATAAACTGTGTTTATGTGCACATAAACATAGTTTATGTACATAAACATAGTTTATGTCAAATATTTTGCACATAAACCTAGTTTATGTACATAAACTATGTTTATGTGCACATAAACATAGTTTATGTACATAAACATAGTTTATGTCCATTTTTGTGCAAACGGCGTCATAGTCATTGTTCTAGAAGGCGTCATAATCATAGTCATAATGAGTCCCTAAAGCGTCACGTCGGTAACAATAGCGGACTTATCCCATTCAGAACACCGGTGCAATGTGATCCAGATTTCCATTCGTCGTAGCCTGAGGCATTATTTCAAGTTAGGCACACAACGTGTGAGGGCACAAAATAGCATTAAATTTCAAATTCAAATTTCTTAGATTGCACTCACTCGATTTTCATGATCTTCCTTTTGTTTTAAAGATTAAACCTTGCAGAATACACCTTTTTTATAAGAAACTGGTTTATAAGAAACTAGTACTACGATGACCAAAAATTTAAGAAACTCTAGTACTACGCTCAAGAACAGTTAAGAAACTCTAAAACTTTATTTCTGTATGTCTCTCTTATTCTATGTCTCTCTAACAAAGGTACATTCATCTTTCCTTGACTTTTAACTGCAAAATTTGTAAATTTTTGCCTTGATGTGCATGGCTTCTTCTTGATGACAATGTCAATGCAAAATGGAAGCCCTTTCTCGAGAAGAAGGCTCAGCTTCGAACAATACCGCAATTTTAGGCCCAAAAAATAAGAAACTAATTAAGAAACTTTTACTACTAAAACACTGAAATTTTCATGCGAAATTAAGAAGCTTTTAGTACTAAGTGCTGATCCAAGTTTCTTATAAAAAAAACGTGTATGTAGTGAAAAAGCCGATTGAAAATTTAATCTTGAGATGTGCAAATTTTGTGAATTCTAAATGGTTACCAAACGTTAAAAAAAAAACTAAAAAACTGAATCATTAAACTACCTAGTCGCCCCCCTGGGCTCTGAGCTTTGTATTTCGATTTCCTAAAATTGGGCCTAATTCTTCGCGAACAAGACTCCTTGTTTAGTTTCTTAGTATTCATAAAATTAATTTTACCGTTAATCATAATTTATTTAGGACTGAAAACTCAAAAACGTAATTTCCATACTTTCCAACAATATTAGAAACAAATTTGTGCAAGATTGACGCGGCACGTGCTGTCTTCCCCTCTTTTGTGAGGAACGTGTTAACCGACTTCACTCTAAATTCTCCCAAGCATTCACAAGAAAGAGTGCCGTAATTTGCAAACTGATCCTCGGGGAATAATTTAGACGCGTTTCATAACAATGGGCACCGCGCCGTTTGCACAAAAATGGACATAAACTATGTTTATGTGCACATAAACATAGTTTATGTACATAAACATAGTTTATGTCCATTTTTGTGCACATAAACATAGTTTATGTACATAAACTATGTTTATGTGCACATAAACTATGTTTATGTTACATAAACTGAGTTTATGTGCACATAAACATAGTTTATGTAACATAAACTATGTTTATGTCATTTTTGTGCAAACGGCGTTCCATAGACGACGTGCAAATAGCTGGTTTCTTTGTATTGTAAAATAGCAGATAAGTCCCAGTCATTGCTCATAAAAGCATAAAAAGACGGCAGGTAAAAATAAAACTGCAGGAAATCACAAGAGTCGACAGCGACAGGAGTCTGAAAACTCCCATAGCTAAACTTTATTTCGATTTGGCCCAAGACTTGGTCCCTGTCTTCTTTGAAGAATTTTGTTCAGCTTCAATTTCTGCACATGTGGTTTCTGTCAAAAACAGAATGCACGCATGCAAAAGTTACCTGGGCGACCAGAATTGTGAAGATTGTATAACGTGAAATATTTGTAACATTGGGCACGTAGGAACAATTGTTGTCTTCATTTTATCACATGACGGAAAAATTATTGTCGTTTTTCATTTACTTTTCAGATGCGAATTGTAAAGAAATATTTGTAGCCTTGGCCATGTAGGAAAAATTATTGTCTATATCTGGAGAATCTGGCGGAAAATTTATTGAATGTATTCATTTGCGATTGAGATCTTCTTGCCACGTGGCCATAATAAGATTGGGCGCGTAGGAAAAAGTTTTGTCTTCATTTTGTCACATGACGGAAAACTTATTGTATTTTTCATTTACCATTGAGATGCCAATTTCAAAAAAAATATTTGTAGCCTTGGTCAGGTAGGAAAAATTATTGTCTATATCTGGTCACGTGGCGGAAAATTTATTGCATGTATTCATTTGCGATTGAGATCTTCCTGCCACGTGACCATATCAATTAATGGTTAGGGCGAATGAATCCCATTACATGCGGAATTTCGCATGGAGTACCAATAGTCCAGAGGGTGAAGGGGGAGTATTACCACCCGAGCGGGGACTTTACGGGACAACGTTTTTCTAGATCACTTTTTTGCGTAGATTACGAATCTGGGTGTTGATCGACGGTTTTGGGGGGCTTTTCCAAGATATAAGGGGGTTTAGGCTAAAAATTCTGGGATTTTTGCGAAATGGACACACGCATAGGAATTGGTGATTCTGTTGCATGTTTTGAATGTAGAGGCTATAGGATAATACCAAATATACATATATTCTAGCCAAAGGGGTTCATTAGGGGGGTCAAGGGATTTATTGGGGGGTTGTGTCGAAAATGTCAAAGATAGATCTTATTATTGATAAAAGCAACAGACTTGATAAAACCTCTCAAAACAGCAACAGACGGTGCAAGTATTAGTATAAACTGGAGTTAGATTATTAATGATCTTGTAGAACAAAGTAAGGCGTCTTCTCCATTTTTGGCACTTTAGTGATTCCCAGCCAAGTTCTGTGTACAGCCTTTCTCGAGGTGTTGTTCCTCTCCATGTTCCCGTAATTACTCGCGCAGCAGAATACTGGACGGACTCTAATTTTTCCATTAACCTCGGCAAAATGATGCTGCCACTGAACTCACATACTTTCGCCGGAATATGGTAAGTAATATCCCCGTAGTCAAGATGAGGTTGCATATAGAGCTTATATAACTCGTTCAGGGTATGCCTGGGCAAATATTTTGAGAGATATATTAGCAAGCCAATACCCTTTCTTGATTTGGAGATAGCAGATTTGATATGGGCAGAAAAAGCCAAATTTGCATCTGGTATAATTCCTAATTGTTTATATTTATCTACTTTCATTGCTGGTGTTTTGTTAAAGAGGAGCTTCATTTTTTTCCTTGAAAATATGAGTTCCACAGCTTGTTTTCATGGATCAGGATTAAATGGCATCCTCCAGTCATGAGCCCACTGAGTTATCAACTCCAAGCCATGGTTCATGTCATTGGCGGCTGAATTAGAATCTTGGGCAACCGTAAAAAAATGATGTATCATCAGCGAAGAGCTTAATATGAGGTCGCACATGAGGGGGTTTAGGGTCCGAGATACTTCAGGCACTTCAAGTCTTACGTTAGGTCATTTATATACACGAGGAAGAATAAGGGCCTTCGAATAGAGCCCTGGGGTACTGTTGCCGAAATATCTCCCCAAGATGAACTCTGCCCATTCAAAACAGTTCGCTGCTTTCTATCCGTAAGAAAACGTTTGATAAGAGAGAGAAGATTTCCTGAGATGCCACATCGTGTTAATTTAAAGATACACCATCATGCCAAACCCTGTCAAATGCTTTGGAAATATCAAGATACACAGAACGAACATCGAGAGGAGGGTTACAATCAAATGCTTTTAAAAAACTGTGTGCATTATGGAGATTAGCTGGTTGACTGTTGAGTCACCTGGACGAAAACCTGATTGATTTGGGTTAGTAATTCAGATGACACAAGATGTGAATATAGAGAATCGTAAATGAGTCTTTCAAGTATTTTCCAAAGATTGGGAGAAGTGAAATAGAACTCAATTTCCAGAGTCTCAATTTCCTCTCCACAGGAAATGTCTCATGTCTCATGTCTCAATTTCCTTCGATTTTTACTTTCCCCTTCCTTTCACAAGATAGGGCCCTAAGATGATACACAAGAAGCCAACTTGTTTCGCTAATTAAAACTTCTCGTCAGCTTTGGCAATATCTAACACTGAATTGAGTTCTTTTTCTGGTAAGAGGGTACACAATAGGCCCCATCATTCCCGAATACCCGATACGTTTTCAGCCAAATTCCTGATTCCTATCATGATTTTTTACGGAATTCCCGCTGTCCTTCCTAGAGTACATCAACACGTAGATTCATCATTTTTACGACGTTTGATGGTGCCCAGAGGCATGCATTCTGCTTTTCACTAGAATTATCATCCAGTTTATCAAAACATATCATAAAGAGCTGTGTAATATCTTGCTTTTACTTTAAGTAGGTCTTTTTATCATTCTTTACAATTATTTCCAAAGTTCCTTGCATCCTCTTCTAGAGCAGTTCATGACGCATGATGAGGGACTTTTATGTGTGATCAAATGCAATGAGCAGCGTCGTGGCCAGGGCAAATTATATGGGAGGGTATTAAAATGAAGGGGTCTAGGGGCGAAGCTCCCAGCTAAATATTGACGAAACGCCCTCTACTTTTGCTTAGAACACTTCTAGCGATCCAATGTCAGTGGTACTAAAATTGAAATTGATCATTTTGTAACAGATGTTCTTACAAATTATAGCTTCCCCAGGAAACTGTTTGAGTAAACGCAGTTTTCTTTGGTTTGGAATACCAATTTGTAACAATTTTCCATGAATCACAACATTCTGGAAGATCTTTGTGCAAACGCATTTTACCTTGTCTTAGAACGATTCTCACAATCTATTTGCCTGCGCCCATGATGATGGAAGCCTTGACAATTACATGATAGTTTGTCTGTGAAAATTTTTGAAACATCAACCTTTACTTTGGCTTAAAATGACTCTCCCAGTCAACATCCAGCATTTACCAGAAAGATTCTTACCCTTCCCTACCTATACCCAACTACTTTCTCTTCATTTTGAAAGATCCTTGTGGACCATCTTTTGACAACCCTATCTGTGGCCACGCAACATAATGAGGCACATTAAGCAAGGCTGAAGCTGAATCTAGCATCAGTTTTTCAAGCTGGGTCAATCCTGCTTCCCGAGAGCTGTCGTCAAACTTCCAAATCCCGCTTGAAAAATTTGACGATTCCCGGTTCACGCTTCCAAAAAAGTGGTCATTCCCGATCCCCGGAATCATATAGGGTACCCTGTGGTAAGGGAATGTCTGTTCCTTGGTGCCTGGACGGTTATAAAAAATGCGATAACGACAGAGCTTCAAAAATTTTAAATAAAAAATAATGAAGCTAAATAAATGTTCGTTCTCGTAATCTAACCAATGAGCAGAATTTCTGCTAAGCAAAATTAACGTTAACAAACTTTGTATAGTGGCGTAACTTGGCAAAACTGAACTGCTCTTGTTCCGATCACCGGAATTTCCTCAATTTGCCGACTGAGATTTGGCCAGGAGGGGTACCCGACCCCTGGCACCCCGATGTAGTTACGGCCCTGATAGAAGTTACGTGAATGCGTTGAAAAGCTTCAATTCTTCACGCACAATTTTCGACACAACCCCCCAATAAATCCCTTGACCCCCCTAATGAACCCCTTTGGTTAGAATATATGTATATTTGGTATTATACTATAGCCTCTACATTTAAAACATGCAAGAGCATCACCCTTTCCTATGCATGTATCCATTTCGCAAAAATCCCAGAATTTTTAGCCTAAACCCCCTTATATCTCGGAAAAGCCCCCCAAAACCGTCGATCAACACCCAGATTCGTAATCTACGCAAAAAAGTGATCTAGAAAAACGTTGTCCCGTAAAGTCCCCGCTCGGGTGGTAATACTCCCCCTTCACCCTCTGGACTACAAGCTGAAGAACCTTCGAGGATACCAAGCCAAATTTCGAAAAGGAAAGTTGACTTTACGAGAGAGAGAGAAGAAAGTTAAATATCAGAGCTCAGTTTATGGAGGTTTTTATGAAATATCGACGCAAAGGCAAGTTTCTTGCAGTTCTATTTGACATCTCTTTGCTTCGCTAACCCTGTCATACATCCAATGGGATAATGTTTATTTGGGGTCAGCTACTAAAGACTTGTCGTCCCCGTTAAGATCTGCCTCCCATTCCTGCTAAACTTTTTTGCCTCCGGTGAACGTTGCCGAGTTTCCATAGGCCCGCAAATATTGTTGCTAGAAGGGGGGGGGGGTGTTGCTGTATATTTTGTTAGTATGAAAGAATGTCGACTGCATTCAGGGACGTAAGAATCATCTCATTAGGCACGCATAGGAAGAAGTGCTCCATTCGTAATTGTATGGGCGGAAGAAGACTTCAAAATGGGCAGGATTTTAATTTTTGCATCAAGCACCCCTATCCCAGAGTACCCTCCTGGGACATGAAAGGATTGATTTCATACATCGAAAAGATTGATTGTTCAAATTCAATGATTTATTGTTATCTTACAATGGAGTAGTGTTAAATTGACAGTGGTTGACAAAAGAAGAAAGCTAATTGGATAAACGGCTTCGTGCCAAAAGCCTTATATATATAGATTTGCATGAGTGCCCAATAGACGGATCCTGTTCAAAACAATTATATGACTGAGGAGACTCCCTTGACTAGCCCGCTTGCAGTTTAGGCCAAAACCCGAAAGCTCTGGTTTTGTGATAAACACTAATTTGGACTTTCAAGATTAATATTCCAACTCTCGATGCGCCAATACCAAGAAACTAGGCATTAACCTTCAAGTTAACGATCAAAGAGTACTTCAAAATTTATCAGGGATCGATTAGACGCAAATTCTTATCGCTAGCCCCGATCAAATCTGTTACCTTTTTTTGGGACACCCGGTAGAGAAATAATTAAGTGAAAACTAACCTTTCCTTTAATAAACATGTCGTCGTTGCCAGGATCAGGCACTGCCGTGGATTCATATCCATCAATATTGAATTTAAAGCGAGCGTAAATACTTGGATACAATGTTCCAGGTGGGTCTGCTAATCTCCTTGTCTTGCGACAAATTCTTGGCAATGCATTTGAGTTGCATATTGTGTATGGGTTTTTGAACGGGCTATCACACGAAGCTTCATAACCTTCTTCGAATTTGCTGGATCTTTCTTCATTAGATAAAATGTATTGGTTGCAGTCATCACACAGCCTCAGCACATTTTCACCTAATGTTATAATAAAGGAACGGTATGAGATACAAGGAAAAGGGGGGAAATCTCATTCCAAAAAAGAGAAATGTATCATGAAACCTATAGAGCAAATGGTGTATTAGATCTACACCTTAGATATCAAAAAATTTGGATGTTTGATATAAAATATGTGTTTAAAGGCCGGTTTACACGGGCGTTTTTTCCTAAATTTTTCATAAACTTCTTCTGAAATTTTCAACATTTAGAAAAAAGTTATCGTGTAACAGGAAAATACTTACGGTGAAGTTTGATCTTATCTCCCGTTTTTAATCTCGTTAATTGGTTTTAACGAGCCATCGTTGACGATTTTATTCTGATCCAGGGTCAAAATAAAATCGCTTCTAGCATTTTTTTTCAAAGGAGCCGACAAAATTTGAGATAATTAACTGACTTTGCTCAAATATTTTGGCGCGCTATTTGAATTTATTTCACAGAGGATTGGTGGATACTTTGGAAAACAGCATCGAGAGAAGACAAAACAAAAGATTTTTTCTATCAGCAACAGTTTTCAAGAAAAATACAATTCTTTTACATTCAAAAATCGTTTTCGATATCAATTCGTTCTGTTGTATCGTATTGTTCTCCAAGTTCTACTCTTGAAGGAAGGGTGGATGTACTGGCTCTTTATTATTATTATTATTATCAAATTATTTACAGTTGGTATAATACATAGTAAAAAAACTAATTCAAACCAACTATTTACAATACTACGAATTGATAAAATAAAAATATGGGATCCTCACTATCACCTAAGTTTCTTATTCAATTGCAGAGTAGATTTTGATATATCATTAGAACATACCAGCTTTTAAAAGACACATTTTCTAATATTATTGCTCTTGACAACGATCTCTGATACGTTTCCCGCATCCGAGATATTCCACTGTCATTCCAATTTTGGTGAACAGGAGTGAAACTTTTGAAGCTTTGTAGACCATTGTAGATTTTAATTATGAGGTGACATTTCACAAGTCGCCAATTTATGCTTCAATACAGATGGTCGCCAATATTGGACATTGGTTTGGAAACGAAGTTGCTACTGACGTCATGATGTTATTCCGGTTTTGTCGCGCTTTGCCATTTTTGCTACGAAATCGAAAGGGGAAGTTTGCTAATCATGGAGATAATTCTAATCAACAGCCATAAAGTCGCTGAAGATACTCAATTCGAATTAGTTTTCATCCTCTGTGAAATAAATTCAAATAGCGCGCCAAAATATTTGAGCAAAGTCAGTCGATTATCTCAAATTTTGTCGGCTCTTTTGAAAAAAAATGCTACAAGCGATTTTATTTTGACCCTGGATCAGAATAAAATCGTCAACGATGGCTCATTAAAACCAATTAACGAGATTAAAAACGGGAGATAAGATCAAACTTCACCGTAAATATTTTCCTGTTACACGGTAACTTTTTTCTAAATGTTGAAACTTTCAGAAAAAGTTTACGAAAAATTTAGGAAAAAACGCCCGTGTAAACCGGCCTTAATGCATACATCTTAAAGTCCTGCCTGTGGACATTAAAATTGGCAATGCTCATTAAAACGTCCATCAAGTGATAAACAATTTAATTAATGTACTCAAGCTCAGCATAATTTGAAAGAAGAATGAATTGTGCTTTCGTACGGTGTGCGTCAAGTCAATTCAAATATAATCATTTAACAAAAGAATCTCCAAGAAAGGCGAGACATGTTTTTATAGCACCATGTAGAATGAGCAATTATCATTCATGCCATTTTAGCCATAGGGCAGGGCTTGTTCAAATATCAATAGTGTTGGATGTATATGAAAGGTACATAGACTCTGTTGCAATCGTATCTCATAATTTTCTTCAGATGGGACCAACATTCGCATCTCCCTCTTCTTGATTCAGCTTCAAGCAAAGTAGCTAGTTAATCTTGCTAAACATTTTGAAATTACATCAATTCTCAGCTTTAATTTCGCTACGAGAGTAGTTCCTATTGAAAAAAGAACAACATTCTTCAAATAAAAACCTACATCCTGAAAATCTAAATACTTGTGGAAGAACCATTCAGCCTGTCTTTTCATAGGTTCTGTTTTGAAAAGCAATGCATTGATCTAGTTTTCCGCTGTGACAATAAAAAACAATCCAGCCAAAATCATTAATTTGATTGTTGCGTAAAATGAAAAAAGATATTGCTTGCTTCACTTTCTTGATAAAATTTAAGGACCTAATTTAAGAGCCTACATCATGATTTCATGAATGTTATCCAATTGATGAGAACCAAAAGAGATTTGTTTAAAATATAGGTTCTTATCTGCAGGTTTGTAAATTAGTTCGATTGGTATGGGAAACTGCATACTACTCACCTACAGCTCTGACCTTTGATATGTAAGTAACTGATTCTTCACTAACGGTTGGTAGAAAGAGTTCAAATCTTTTCACATAAATGGCTTTGTTGTCAACCTCACTTTGCTTCAGCCAGCCACTGGAAACTAGCCAAGCCTTGCTTGTAATTTGGAATGTGACATCTTCTCTCTTGTATAAATTCGTAAGATTCAAATATGCTTTGTCAGTCGGATCTATGGTAGAAAGTATTTTTCTGTGGTTACAAATTGCATCAAATGATATCAGGTTTTCAAACCAAACCTCGTTTTGTTAAGTACATGAATATTTGCTAACGCTGGGGATGTTCGTTCTTGCATTGGTCTATCAAATCTACTGAGAGAGCTTTCTTCTTGAAATGTAGAGGTTATCTTACTTATTTGTCTCTATCTTAGTTGTCTATCTGCCAAGCCATTATGGGAGGACCAAGCTCTTTCATCAATTGAATGTTTTCGAAATCCATCAAAAATCTATGGAAAAGTATTGTTCCATTTTAAATACCGGGGGCGCCAAAATAAACTATGCACGTTTGGCAGGCCACACAATAAATCGTACACTGGACCGATTTGAAAATTTATGACTTAGTCATTAGCAGACAGCCTGAATTAGATTCTATGACTTTTTGCAAAATTTTTCGTTTTCAGTTTTTAGAACGAGAAGCGAGTTTCTTAAAACGTTCGTTTTCGAAAACATTGAAAAAATTCGATCAAATTTTAAAAGATTCAACATGAATGAACAAAGAGAAAACGTTTTCAAGGTGATTTGGAGGTTTAGTACGAACTCTCGTATAGCAGATTACAATTGGTTGATTTCTAAATCGCAAATCACCACGAACTAGTTATCTTTTTGTTCATTCACGCCAATTCTTTGGTAAAATTGATGGATGCTTTTTGGTCGTTTTCAGTGTTTTTCAAAAACTAAAATTTTAGGAAACTCGCTTCTAGCTCTAAAAATGAAAATGAAAAACTTGTAAAAATATCCCAGTATCTACTTCAGGCTCTCTGCTAACGATTAAGTCATACATCTTCAAAATCGGTCCAGTCGCGGGTCTAGTGTATGATTTTTCGTGGCCTGCCAAGCGTGCATAGTATATTTTGGCGCACTCGGTACAATGAAATAATAAACTGTCTATGGAAAAGCAGCATTGGGAAGTCCAGGCTCTGCAGAAAATGTGAGTAATCTGAAAGACAAGAGCCAGATTCAAACCTACTACAACGGACACAGTAAGTTGATAGATGTACCGAGTGTCCCCAAAAAAGCGCAACGGATTTGATCAGGATTAGCGACAAGAATTTAGGTCCAATCAATCCATAATAATTCTTTATATAATCCTCGATAGCTAACTTGAAGATAGATACCTTGTTTGTTGAACTTTATGTGCACGGAGAGTGGGAATATTATTCTTGAAAGTTGACATTTGCCTGAACCTCCAAACCAGAGCTTTTGGGTTTTGGCCTAAACTGCAAACGCGCTTTTGTGGGGAATCTCCTGAATTACCGTAAAATAAGAGAAAAAAGCCTCATGCTGAGGAAAATATTTGAATAGAAATTCAATGAAATTCATCAATTTTGTCCTGAAAAGACATCTTTTTTTATGCTTCAAAAGTTTCTAAAAGTTAGCATCGCATCTGTCTCATAAACGAAAGTATTCTGCGAAATAGTTTGCTTGTGTGTGAACAATGAATTAGTTCTTGCAATCTTCATGACTTTAATGACATGCATTGTGTTTAATCTTTCTTCGAATCATTACGAAACAAAAGATAAAATATACCCAAGGGAAAATTATCCATGGATAAGATCCTTAAAATTGCTCATTCGCGCTTGGCTCTTTTGCACGTGCACTATGATTGAAAAATATATTTCTTTGCAAATTTTCCCTTCGAAATTGTTATGTTTGTCAATTTTTAGCTTTCAAATTTCAATTGAAATGTGTACCTAAACATGTGTGCCTTAGCATGCTCACACTACTACACTATGCATATGACCGAGGAGATACCTCAAGCACGTTTTCAGTAGGCCAAAACCCAAAACCTCTGGTTTGGAGATGGAAACAAATTTGGACTTTCAGTATTGATATTCCAACTGTCCATGCACCAACATAAAAAACACGGTATTTATTTTCAAGTTAGCTATCGAGGATTATGTCAAAATTATTTTGGCTCGACTAGACCTAAATTCTTGTTGCTAGTCCCGATCAAATCCGTTGCGTTTTTTTTTGGGACACCCGGTATATAGTCCGACTAGTCCATGGTCGCAGATTCAAATCGATATCAGGCCGTTTTTATCATACCAATCCGAAGTGCTGCTAAATTGATGCACACGTACTTTCTAAAAAGAGCGTAAACAACTGTTGCAAGCCTCATTATTTTTTTCCCAAGTATCAAACTATGCCATAACTTACAGCTACGCACTTGTTTACGGTTTCCATCTACGCATGTCATCGAGAAACACCCTGTCCCCAAAAATTAGGTTATTTGTCCGGGATTTTAAAAATACTGTTACGAGTCATAGCTTGAGCGAAAAGATTAATTCAATTCAATAAATGTTACAGCAAAAACAGCGAATCAGGTCATAAGGCTGAATACCACACCGTCAAAGCGTTCCTCATACTCCTGGTTTGCTAATTGCTGTAAATTCAAAAGTCCTATTCTCATTGTTGATTTGATATTCTGCTGAAAGGAGAGGATTGCCCACAGAACAAAATGTTTGTTCATAGTCTCTGAAATTTCTTGATTATAAACAATTTCATGATTTTTTGGGGCATTCAAACTTTCGATTTTGAACGACTTTGGAATGATTTTGAATCGAAATGCCTTTCATTCACCGACATGCCAGGCTACATACATACCTGATGGCTTGACAGGAAACTGTATGTCGTCCTCGTTATCTTCTCTGCAAATTCGACCAGTTCTTGACATGAGAGAACTAAGACTTGTCATTTCTCCTCTGCATTCTACTGGTCTGACACCTCCTTCAGCATATTCCAGTTTATCACAATGCAATTCAATTGTATCCCAGGTCTGTATGTTGTAAGTCAAATAGCTCAAAGTGTAAATACTCCTGTACTTTTTGGCATTGTTTGGCTCTCGATCTGGGAATGCTTCGAATTGACTTGCAATATTTTGAGCCTCTCGTTTTGCAATCTTTGCCCTAGGAGTGATACGATATTTTGATTGAAAAGAAACCAAAGCCAACAAATTGGCGCAAATTGGTCATTTGAAGTGTGTGATTAATTCCAGATTTTGGTCTGAAACATTTTATACTTTAGTGATAATGTCCTAATGAGTGCAACTTGGCTTTAGAACTTGAGGGTTCATGAAAGTTGAACATAATGTGTTAGTTTGCAAAGATGCTCACTGCTATTATTTGCAAAGGCTACGAAGAAATACTTTCGGGATCCATGGCTGAAGATTGCTGGTATATTGGGTGTGTCCATTGAACAAGCTAAGAAAGGAACACAAAATAAGCACAAGTTCGCTGAGCTGGTCCAAAAGCGGACCACTTCGCCTCTCTGACTTTGAGGAAGTTGTTTGGAGGAACCTACAGGTACAGGTATAGGTAGGCTGTCATAGGTCACGGCAAAGAGAGTCATTTTCCGTCATCTCACAGACTAGATATTCACATGATGTATTTGAAGCACAATTTGACGAGGGTATCGCTCAATTTATCGAAAAAGTGGCCACGTTTCACTTGATCAATGGTGGCCTGCGCCAAAGGCATACTTCTGCCATCCGCTGGAGCTATGAACAATAATCTCCCGTAAGGAGTGGGTCTGGACTTCTAGTTATGTAATAGTGAGTGAACATTCAGTCATGAAAACCTAAACACTAAGAACTTTGCATGGAATTAATATAATTTAGAAATGAGTGTTCATGAAGTGATCTTGAGGTAAATGTCTGCAAATTGAAAAATCAATCATTGCTTTATCCATTTACGTTATTTTATCATTGCACAACATAGATAACCCATAATGTTACGTTATTACAGTGCAGCAACAGCAACATAGCAGTAGCAGATTGTCATTGCATGAGGATGATTCAATGATTTTGGAGCAAGAGAAACGACACAGAGATAAATAATCAATCATTTACGGTATAAATGTCAGTTATAAGCTCACCTCATACTTGTAGCAAGAGTTTCCATCAAATCAAATTGAAAATCGTATATCTCCATGTAGATTGCTACCATCTTAGTGATGGCTACAGGAATTTTCCAGCAAAATCCATTACTCTTTACCGTAGCAGCAATAACAGAGCCAGCAGTTGTATCTATACCATCGATGATTCCACAAGCCGTTGCTACAACCCCTTTGAACAGTTCTTCTATTTCTGCAAGCTCTGGTCTCTTTACCCTTGGGCTGTAAGCACTATATTTCTCCAGAAACAGCCGCTTCTGTCTCTCAAATTCTACGGCATCAGAATTGCTGGTTGATTTAACCAAGTCCATCACTATTTTCAGGTCTTTAGAATTTCCATCAAATCGTGTGCCAAGACTGACTGCCTTATCTATTGCAGGCTGCAGGCTGTTCTTGATATCCTCTATCCTGTTGGTTTCCGAGATAGCGGTAGTCCATGCTGCCGTAGCAGCGACAATGTCTCCAATTGAAGATCCCCCAAAGAGAGTTTTCAATGGATTACAGGCTTCTGCTACTGCCAATGCCATTGCTGCAGATTTCTCGACGATATCACCGATAAGGGCAGCTTGTGTATCGTCTATGAGAGAGCCAAGATTACTGCCAATTTCCTGTGATACTGTCTCGACTTGCGGTCTGTATTTTGTAATCCAATCATCAATAAAAGCAATGTCTATCGTTGCTTTGTTGCTATTGAAGTCTTGCAGCTGAACGAAGTAATTTTTCAATTCAGTAAATCGTTGGTTATTACTGTCTGTTATTTCTTCTGCCAAATCAATAGTAGTGAACTGGCTGCCTTGTACAACTGTGAGAATGCGATCCATTTGTCTATACTCCAACAGTCTTTCATAATCTGTCGCTGTGCTTAGCATGATTCTCTTCTTTCCATTGATTCGAACGCCAGATACCTTAAAATGTGTGACAAGCTGGTCAAGGATTCTCTTGAAATAGCATGCTTCTCCTGTTTCAATCTGGTCGCTTGCACATGTCAAAATGTCATTTGGGAGCAGCATTGTCGTAATTTTTAGAAGTTCTATTTCTCTCGTATCAATGAGCTTGATTATATTGTTAATGTTATCTTTATATCCATCAACCCTTTCATTCCTAGTCAAAGTCAACTCTAATGGACCACTGTAACGGTCTGGCGAGCTTTCTTTGAGAGCAACAAAGTTCAAGCGAATAGCTTTGAACATGATGGCTTTCTGAGCATTGGTCCACTTGCCAGATCTCTTTGACTCTTCACTGAACTTCGAAAGTTTCCTGACAATGTCTTTGGCAAAGTCAACGTCACAAAAGTTTTTCTTTTGGGCTTTGTAAATGCTTGAGCCAGCAGAGGTTTCCGTTTGCTCTGTATAGCAAATGCGGTTTACTTCGTCCGCAAGGCTCCTTCCGATTGGCTTGCTTCCTAAGGGGCCAACTACCCTTGTTAGGGACTCAGCAGTCATGTCTCCTAAAATGTATTAAAAGACCCGTAAGCTACTTATCAACAAGTATTGGTGTCTGCTGATTTAAGTGATCAATTTTTATGAACCAGTTACTATGGTTTATAAAAATTGATCACTTAAATCAACCAGTTTCTGTGAATAAGTAATCATGTGGACAAGCTAACGTTGGTGTAAGACTGATTGCATTGAAATTAGCTATACACTGTTATTATGGGTGAGCGAAAACAGTTAACACATTTGGCGGGATGTGTTATGAAAAGTATGTGCTGCAGATTTTCAAAACTGAAATGCTAATTTATCAGTCAAAGCCAAATTTAGATGGGAACATTCTGTTTGATAAAATCACTCATCTTTTAGACGCAGACGGAGAACGCTGCTAAGGGGCTTGCTCGACAGAGAGAATTCCAAATTCGCTCCTGGTCCTTTAACTCCTTTCTATTGAAATTCAAATTCTCTTTCTGAAACCAACAATTGTTTTGAATTTAGGTTTCAATTGCAAGTAGATCATGGACCAGAATTTGATGTAACATGAATTTAGGAAAAAATACTCAGTTTAATTACAAGTGTACCATATAATATAAAAGTTAAAACTTGAACCCAAAAATACCCCCAATTGAAAATGGCAAGGATAAGCATTAAAAGATCAGTGCAACCTTGTTTCCATAATGGTCCCTCATAATGGTCCATAATAGTTTGGCTCCAGCACATTACTTTTTGTACAGAACACATTTGTAGAGCTCCTACACAGTTTGAATCTGTTTGAATTAGGAAGAAAGGTTTTTTCATGTGAAATATGTTGCAGGTGCGGGATTACAGGAATTCCACAATTTTTGGTATTTCATCATAAAAGTTACCCCAGTTTTGGGTGGTCTTTTCAAAATATTCTCCCCGGTTTTGGGTACTCTTGCCTAGATGACCTACTCAAGTCCCCGTCCCCGGTTTTGGGTAGCTTCACCCCCGGGATGGAAATTCAACGAAACTTGGCTAGGGCGTAGTACTAACTATTCTTAGCCGATTGGTAGATTTAGGCGTGGACACCTCATTAGGTAACGTCACAATGACGTCATAATGCTGGAAAATGTCGAAATATATGGCTATCCGTCTGATTTGTTCTAAAAACAGAATAAAAGTAATTTGAATCATTTATTCATATAGGTGTTGTTTGGCAGTTATTTTGGAAGAAAATGAAACAAATTGATGACGTCATAACTACGAACTGTGTTTTCCACTAGAATTGATAATAATTAGCTCAAAATGATTCAAAAGTATTGCATAACGTAATTCCATAGATTTTTTCAAAACATCTGTTGGAAAAAGGTAAAGAATTTTTCAAAATGACCCAAACTGGCGGCCCGAGTGACGTCATCATTTAAGAATCGAAATGTTATAAGAATCTGATAACAATCGAAAGTTATTTGTTTGCTGATTCTTTTAAAGTGTAACAGTCAACATTTGGAGCTAATTCTAGGAGTGAACGTATCAAAAACATTAATTTTTCCAATACCTTCTTTCAAATATGGTAGTATCACATGTCACGTGACACCTATTGTTAAAATATTTTATGGTAAAAATGTACCTAATAGATAATTAGTAATTTTCAGAGAGTTTGAGGGTGATAGCTTTTGCCGTTAAAGAATGCTCTGCAAAAAACCGCCGGTCGGATCAGGGTTAAGTCTCATACAGCACATAACGCACGGCACATGACGATGTGAACTTAGCAAGGGTAAATAGCGCAAAGTTCACACTTTCAACTGAAGCTTAGGCTGCATTGAAATTCGTGGACTCTACTCTTGCAAGGTGACTGCCACCACTAATTCTTGTGTATGAATGACTAAACAGGATACAGTTTTTAGATTAATATTACGACTCTATGTTGACTGAAGCGATAATGGAATAGACATAGCAATATCGACAAGCTGCTATAAATATGCTGAAGAAAACCCCCACAAATCTATTGTTTCCTTCGCCACACAATGTAACGGCAGGCGTCAAAGTTGTGGAATACAATAGATTACATTTTTAACTTGGCCTGAATCAGTTTTTAACTATGTCGATTCCCTTTACAGTCAGAGATCATGGGAAAACAAGCGGCTGAGGAAATCAGTTTAGGCCAGAGGTAATGAGTAGGAACTGTGGGAGAATCGGACCTCCAAAGCTTTTAAAAACAATGGTATTACGTCACAAGCGTGAATTTGATGCATTGTTCCCTTTCAAATTATAAAACCAAAAGCCCACAATCAACAGCTGCTGCTAGTGACTTACCTCTAAGATGCATTGGATTCTAAGAATTGGCCAAAACTGTTGGCTTCAATTAGCTTTTATATGTAGCAATGTAATGTGCCAATTGAAACTAAATAACGTGACGATGAAGATGATTATTATCATTATGGTGACGATGATGATAATTCATTTAATTATGATGCTGTCAACCTCTGAAAACTGAAATGATTGTAAGCTTCTAAACTTGAATCTCAAGGTACATTACCTTCTTTTGCTGCATCAAGGCTCAATTTTGAGAACTCCACAATATACTGTGCAATAGCTAATGGATTGATCCTTTGATTACATACATCGTATATATCGGGATGTCCTCTCCATATTGTATATAGAACAACCCTGGAACCCATTGATGCTGCAGCATTTTCGAACTGTTTAGTTAGCCTTTTGATATCTTTCCTGAAGAGAATTGATAGGCGATGATTCCTCACTACCTGCACCGAATGAAAAGAAAAATACTTACATTAGTGATGAAAATGCAATTTGTGCCAAAAATTGAAAAATCGCTTGAAAAATCACCAAACTTCGATCGCAAGATGAAACCTAAATATGTGCAGACCAAGGGAAGAAAATTATTCATTGAAAAATGAGGCAACACTTTTATAAAAATGATTTTGAAACATGAGGCCCGATCTTACAATGTGCAGCCTCGCTTATAACCTGCGGCCACACATTTTACGGCAATTTCTGATCCTTTTGAAACGTTGGTACATAGTCCAAATCAGCAACGGCATTTAACAGATTTTCATAACTTACGTTGCAATTTATCGTTCTTTTAAAGGAGGTTCCCTTGAAAAACAGCTTCTGCACAAAGTCAACGCTCCTCAACAGATACAAATATGATATGCAAAATACATTACAACTGTTATAATGATCGATTGCTTGATCGAGGATGGATAGATCTCCTTCCCACCTTCTCTTTATTATGGTAATGGCTGTATCAGAAAGATTACTGACCTTACATTCTTCATCTCCATCTTTTGATGGGGCAAAGCATAATGTGTGTTTACCCTTGTACGTCTTTATGGCGTCTTTTACATCTTGCTGTCCTCGGAAGAATCCTTTGAAGCAATTTTTGACATTGGCTGTGTTCAGATCTGTAACGGCTCTTTCGAGGCATCCGCAATATTCAGACCAAGAAATTGAACATGTGCCCAGAAGAAAGTGCAAAGACAAGGTTATGGCAACCAAGAACAACGACTTCATCTTCTTAATTCCTTCTGGAACTTAGATTCTGTGAACTAAAACAATTGAATAGCATCATGTAGGAATTACGATGTATCTTCTTAGGACTAAGGTGTCGGCGGTGGTAATCGGACGGCGGTGGTAATCGGATATTTGCGAAAACCGACAGAAAAGTATGTTACGAATGAAATCCACTAAAGTGGGTATTTCATGGTATTGAAAGCTAACATTATAGATACTAAAAAAACTGTACGAAAAGCCTTCATCAATGTAAAACACGCTAAAGAAGTTACTTTCGTTGTGCTCGTCAGTGTAGAAGTTGTTTTTGCGAATATCACATCCATGATTCAAACTCTGAATCCATTCCAAAAAGAAGCAAAAATCTTTAACAATCACTTAAATTGGATGTCTAACATGTAAATGACGCATAGCATGATGCCAAAGACTTAAAACAGTTTCATTGAAGGGAGGACAGCAGATGTCATATCGAATGGTCCTAAAAGTTCATGGCGGTGGTTTTCGGACACCAAATAAATCAGTTGTTTAGGAGCATGAATAAAGGTTGGATTTGAATGTTTTTTGGATTTTGATATTTCATTCATAAATATCTATACATACATCAATCGAAAATAGTAATGAGATCAAAACAACATTTTTCGAACGTATCTCCTAGCTTTTAGATTATTTTGTGTGTACCGAGAGCTCTCAAGAATGTTATTACGAGAACGGACAGTCGAACCATTGTTTTCGCATCCAAGAATAGAAACAAAGACAAGAAAAATGAAGCAAAAGAGTTACAGACGGAGTACTTGCCAAGTATAAACAGAAAAATAATTTTCATGGTACCAAGATCAGTCTCAAAAACATTTTTTTTTGTACATATTCAAGATAAAAATCTACAATATAATGATACCTCCTACTATACTCTCTAATTACAACTATACAGCACTACAGAGACGATACCAAGAGGAGCCAATTGGCACGACTACCCCAAGGCCATAACATGAAACAAAAAACGATGACAATACCAGAAAAGTGTGTAAAGGGTCAAAGAACAAACGAACGACATACGAAGGTAAAACTAAGCTACAAGTCAGGATAGCCTGCAACCAAAGAATTTAAATTAAATGAAGTGCCTAAACTTTAGACCCAGATATCATGGCTGGCAAAATGTCTTTCTTGGTTGCAAGCTATCCCAAACTACTAGCTATTTAAACTAAAAAGGGACATTAAACGGATCGAGGGTTGGTATACGGAGGGTATTCATAAGCAAATGGACAAGTCAATTAAGGCGTTCTGTTTCCAAAATAAACTTAATTGTTAAATTCAAGATTACTGCATTTGCTTCTGAAGGCAGGTTTTCATCTCCGTATAGTAAAAGCCCAGTAAAAGTTGC
Source organism: Aurelia coerulea (assembly GCA_039566865.1). Lineage (NCBI taxonomy): Eukaryota > Metazoa > Cnidaria > Scyphozoa > Semaeostomeae > Ulmaridae > Aurelia > Aurelia coerulea. The sequence goes on along the minus strand of CM076952.1, from coordinate 8,768,177 downwards.
AAAATATTGTCGCCCGGGGCTTCAGAATATCCGTACATTCGGAGCACATCATTTGCACGAGCGAGAAGACTTCGTCTGTACACTGTGAAAGAATTGCAGAGCAGCAAAAAATGTTCCGTGTCCTCGATGCCATCGTTAATTGGGCACATTGGGTTGATTGTGTCTTTAAAATTGTGCTTGAATTTGTGATAATTTAGTTTGCTCAGCCCAACCTTCAACTGACTTAATTACGCAATCCCTTTTGGATTGTGAATACCATAAACGGAGTTCGCAGGAGGTCTAATCTGTGAAAATAAGTTCTTTTTGAAAATGCCGACAGACGTGGATGCCCTCAACACAGGATAAAATTTATTCCACTCAAGTAAGCAGTTAGGCTAAAAACTAGACCTGAAATTTTCCGTTCTTGTCCTTATTTGCCCTACTAATGGCTGGTTTCGAAAAATATAGTTTGTTTCATGCAGCGGTGGAATAGGGTCTCGCGTGTAATCAGATGTTAAGTTATCAATAAATGTATGAAAAAGAATCAGACGTCTACTCGAACTTAACGATTCCTATCTATAATATCCTCCGCCATAGGAATAAGAGAAGAACACAGAGAGGAACACACTCTGTTCAGAAACCGAACATAACAACTACCTTCTACTTCTTGCATAAGATAACTAACTCTAGGAGTCTGAGATCTAGTCTACATACACATCATTATATCACTTCCCTTTTTTGTAAGTCAAACGAGTTAGGAAGGAATGTCTGTTCCGTAACGTTCGGGAGCTCTGCGATTTCTTACTGATCTTCTTGCAACTGTTTGATTGTTTTCAGTGTCCTTGGCGCGTGTATCATAATCAACGTTTGAATCAGTGTCACTATCAGAGTCTTCTGGGAGATTAGGTATCGGTATCGACTTGAAGAATGAAGCATTACGGGTAATACGATGTCTGCCATTCTCAGCTGTTATTCTGGTACCTTTACACTTAATGATCTTATATGGTGCATCATTAAATCTGGTTGTAAACTTGTTTCGTTTCTCTTGCTTCACAAGTACGAAATCTCCAATGCGTAAGTTCGATGGTTTCGCGTTACGTCTCTTATCTGCATAGGATTTATGATATTTCTGACTGATTACTTCATTGCTACGTGCTTCCTTATGTCTGTTTTTAACTTTTTCTTTCAGTAAGGTTGGAAGTCTGCCTTGGACGGTACGGTTGAACAAAAGTTCACATGATGGTACTTTCGTTGTGGAGTGTGGCGTGGTGCGGTACTGCAATAAAAATCTATTTAGCTCTTGTCTCCACACTCTTCCTTCTAAACGAGCTGTCTGCAATGCTTTTCTGAGGGGTTGCATGAACCTCTCCACTTCTGCGTTACTCTGTGGCCACAACGGTGTGCCTGGGTCATACTTGATGCCTAACGCTTTCACGTAATTCTCAAATTCTTCTCCGTTGAACGGTGGACCATCGTCCGTCTTGATTTCCCGAGGAATTTCATGAACTGAAAATATTCTGTCTAAACGTGGAATGACTGAAGACGTCTTAGTAGATTTCACTACTTCTACCTCTGGGAATCTTGAATAGCGATCTATAATCACTAGTAAATACTCTCCCGTGGGAACTGGTCCAAAGAAATCGATGTGAACCATATCCCAGGGTCCTTCTGGTATACTTGTCATATTCAAAGGTTCTGGAGGGTTAGCTTTCCCCGTTGCTTGACAAGGTATACATTTTTCTACTGTGGTTTGAGTGATTTTATCAATCCCTGGAAACCATACCTTATCGCGAAGCAATGCTTTAGTTTTAACGAGTCCTTGATGAGAATCATGGGCTAAGTATATTGCTCTTTGCTGTAGTACGGTTGGTATGACAATTCTATGTCCTCTTAAAACTACATTCTCTGAATTGATTGTCAATTTATCTTTGATATTCTTAAATGGTTGAACGAGATCTATATTCCACTGATTCGTTCTGATTCCTGCTCTCACTGCTTTCAGTGTTCTGTCTGTATCTGTGGCTTCTTTTATTTCCTTGAGTGTCATGGCTTTCGGGACTGCATAACGAGATATGAAATTGACGTACTCTTCAGAAGCTTTTCTTGACGCGTGATTGGTTGACTTTCAGAATATCTAGACAGATAATCAGCTGGATTCTCTGCTCCTGGTTTGTACTGGACTGAAAAACTGTATGGTTGAAGTCTCAAAACCCATCGTTCTATTCTCGCGGATGGTTTTGATTTTGGACTTCCGTATATAATCTCTAACGGTTTGTGATCTGTGACTAACGTGAAATGAGATCCAAACAGAAAAAGATGAAAGTGTTCAACCGCCCATACAATACTGAGTCCTTCGTTCTCAGTCTGTGAGTAGCGTTTTTCAACATCTGTCAATCCGCGACTTGCTTTGTGATCCTACGATGCTTTGTGTCCCTGTTTCTGGTGATCTTTGTGCTAAAATTTCGGATATTCCAACAGGACTTGCGTCTACTGTGACTATACTCTCTTTGCTTTTATCAAAATAGGCCATGACAGGCGCTGATGTCAATGCTTTCTTCAACATCTCAAAGGAATCTTGATGCTTTTGTTCCCATTTGAAAACAACATTTTTCTTCGTCAGCTCACGAAGTGGTGCTGATATAGTAGCATAGTCCTTGATGTACTTGGAACTGTAATTTACCATGCCAAGAAAACTTCTGATTTCTTGGGCTGACGTTGGTTTCTTTGTGTTTTCAAGGGCTGAAATGCGCTTTAGATCTGGAGTTGTACCTCGTTCTGAAAATATTTGACCAAAGAAATTCAATGATTTCTGCAAAAACTTGCATTTGCCTGGATTCAAAGTGAGTTTCTTTGCAGCAAGTCTGGAAAGGCACTCCTTAAGTGCGTGGTCATGCTCCTCCCTTGTGTTTCCGAACACGATGATGTCATCGGCTAAATTGTTTACTCCCTTGATTCCCTGTAAACTTTTCTGCAATGTATGCTGGAAAATTTCAGCCGCTGCGTTGGTGCCATAATTAAGTCGCGTATATCTGTGAAGTCCAACATGAGTACTGAATGTGGTGATTCCTCTGCTGTCAGGGTCGAGTTCTAGCTGATGATAAGCCTCATTCAAATCTAATTTTGAAAAATACTTCGCTCCGTTCAAATCGAGGCTGATGGCTTCCACGGTTGGAATGAGATATCTGATTCTTTTGATCGCTGCATTGGCTACCCTCATATCTATACATAATCGTACAGTGTCATTTGGCTTTGGAACTGCGACTATTGGGCTAATCCAGTCAGTTGGCTGATCTGCTGGGACTTTTTCAATGAGTCCTTGAGCCTGCAACTTTTTTCTACAGCTTTTTCAACTTTGCCCCGGATGTGGTAGGGTATTCTCCTTTGTGGCTGGGCTACGGGAATGACCTCTTTGTCAATGTTAAGGGTTATACAATGGTCTTTGAACTTTCCTATTCCAGTGAATACTTCCGTGTGTTTGTTAACAATGTCACGAATCTTTTCATCCTTTGTGTCGATGTCAACGGTTTGCACTTCCTGTTTTTCGGGTGTTGTGACTTTGTTCAGATGAAAACTAATTAATTTCAGGTCTTGGGCAGATTGTGCACTCAGTAAGCAACCAATGTCTTGGTGTTTTGTTACATAGAACGTTGCTATGGTGTAGTGTTTCTTCGTTTCAATCAACGCTTCAAATTTCCCAATAAATTCAACAGGCGTATCAGTATTGTACGCAAACGCTTTTGTTTTAGTGCGGTCTAATTTTACCCCTTTCATTTGGCGGAATGTTTCTTGATCTAAAACATTGATAGAGGCACCAGTATCTACTGTGATCGGGAATTTATGCCCTTGAACAGTTATAAAAGTTTTGGGAGTTTTCCACTTCGACTTTGCTCCCACTGCGTATAAATAATCATCTGAGCTGTCGGAATCGGATGATTCAGCGAGGTTTAAAGGGTGTACTGCTTCCTTACCTCTACGGAAATTTGGCTTAGCTTTATGTGTCTGCGCTTTTTGGCGTTTCTTTTTACAGACCTTGGAAAAATGGTTTTCTTGCCCACAGTTATTGCATGTTTTCCCTTTGGCTGGGCACTGGCCTCTGCGAGGAAGAGTTCCCCCACAATTCCAACAAGACAATTTGGGGCGTGTCTGTGCTGGAACACTGGTTTCTCGTTCCTTTGTTATTGTGTTAGCCTCCTCAGCGTGAGGGGTTTCCTTAGCTTCGATATCTTTGGACTGACATCTGCTCATTTCATCACGTCGCCCATCTAACAACATAGCGGCCAAATCGTATTTCGGGCCGCGAAGGGCACGTTTTCTGATCTTGGAAGATTTTACCCCAATTATTATCTGCTGTTCTACTTCAAATTCTAACTCTTTGAATTCGCAGTTTTTCGACAGTGTCCTCAACCGGGCCTCAACCGCAGGGGCGGTCTGGCACCATAGTTGTAGGGAGGCTAGCAAACGAAAAGGGCCCGGTTCAGGGTGCGGCAGATAAATTTTTTACCCTATACCCATTAAAGAAATCACCTTAAACACTTTAAGTCGATACATTGTCGATATTAGTTATTGATTAATATATATGCCATGCCAGTGTCTATTGATATGCCGAAGAGCACGAAGAGCAACTTTTATTTGAGAAAAACATTCTGCACGTTTCGTACTTTATCTCAATCAAACGTTGTTTACATACAGGTAACTTGGATCCTAATATACCATCATGGTTCTTCATGGTTCTTCATGGCTCCAAAATACAATTTCTTTGGAAACGTTAATAAAAGCCAGAGTGGCAAATTAGAGTAATGAAACTAGTCGCTCTCAACGCTCTTCATTGCACACTTCTTATCGTGGTATCTGCAATCTCTAAATTGAATTGACCAGGCCCGTCGGAACGAAATTCGCATTGGGGGTTGCTGAAACAAGAAACTAGATGCTAGCGCAGCTATGATCAATCTCTTTTTGCAGCGGCATGGCACTGGTAAATTTAATGGGAGGGCATTGAAATGAGGGGGCTGCTGGGGGCGAAGCCCCCAGAAAATGTTGGAGCCACGCCCTTTACTTTGGCTTAGAATGCATCACCCAATATCATGCTTGCCATTAGCGACAAGAAAACTTTGATAGTTTTATGACAGTTATCCAATGAATCAGAGCACGAGGAACATTTATGAAGAAAGATTCGTTACTTTGGCTTAGAATGCATCTCCCGATATTATGCTTGCCATTAGCTCATTAGCGATAAGGAAAACCTTGATAGTTTCGTGATTGACTGAGAGCATGCTACTTTTGTCTATTTTGACGTTTTGGGTCTAATCATGTAACATGTCAGATCTATCACAAAACTGCTTTCAACATTCTGGGACTGCGTCAAGCCTAAGAGTTTTGGTCTGGGTCTACACAAACTTCTTTTGGTCTACGAGCTTTGGGTCTGGCTCTTTTTGCCCCGGGAATTGGGCACTCGTGGTTAGTCTGGCCCACTAGTCAAATTTCCCTAAAAGATGCCTTGCTGATGGTGCAATGGGGCTTCCATATAAAACCTATACGGAGGTCATGGGAATCATGGGGGAGCAGGAGGAATCACTGTATATTTAAGATCTTATGGTCGCAGGTCCTCACAGGTTCATGGGACAGAGAGGGGGCAGGGGGACTCTATGCAATGAAGTCCCTGAAAATGTTCGTTATTAATTGAATGAGACTGACGTAACCCGCAGGTATTACAGTCATATTCGGGGTCCTACAATGACTGACATCTGCTAATTAGAGAACACTTTTGAATTTTCTTATTTCATAGGCCAAGTCAAATTTAGCAGAAAGACAAGTTTCAGAGAAATAGTACTCTAAAACTGTCTACAGAGATTAAGAACTTATCTGTAGTCACCATTGTTTCATTTCTACGTGATAATGAACTTCCACATTAATTCAAATTATATAGATTTTCTCTTCCAACTTTTGCGAAAAGGGCCCGTAATTTTTTTTTAATTTTACATGTCAGAGGGCCCAGGGGGCGATCGCCTCTTTGCCCCCCGGGCCAGACCGCGCCTGCTCAACCGTGTATGAAACTGATCGAGTGCTTCCGTCGGTTCTTGTGCGGCCTGACGAAAACAATAAACTTCATACCTTCTGTTTGTCTGCGGTTCGAAAAAGGCTGTCAGCTTGTCTTTTGCTTTTTCATAATCTTTGTCTTCTCCTGCCTCAGCTAACTGATTAAAAATTTCTCTGACTCTGGCTCCAGCTTGGTACAGCAACAACGCTCGCTGTCGTTTTGCATCGGTGATACCACTTGCAGTCAAGAACATCTCGAATTCGGTGAGCCATGTTTTCCATCTCGAAGCAAGGCTGGCACCAATGTCTGCATCTGGACTAAACTCTGGCATAGGCTGAATTTGCAAAGAGTTGGCCATGTTTATATGAGTCTATTATTCACTCTTACTCGTCGCCATCTATAATATCCTCCGCCATAGGTATAAGAGAAGAACACAGAGAGGAACACACTCTGTTCAGAAACCGAACATAACAACTACCTTCTACTTCTTGCATAAGATAACTAACTCTAGGAGTCTGGACTCTAGTCTATATACACATCATTATACCATCCAAGCTCATTGTACAGCCTTTCCCTACATGTTCCTCTCAAGGTCCCTTTCACTGCTAGTGCAGCAGAATATTGTACTGATTCAAGTTTTCCCATAAGACAACTTTTTGACCCATCCTCTCCTTCAGGCACATGATAAATTACATCACCGTAATCTAAGTGGGGTCTTACGTATCTTTTATACAGTTCGTTCAAGGTGCTTCTTGAGTGATATTTGGACAGAAACTTCAGCATTCAAATTGCTTTCCTCGACTTAGTTATCGCCTTGTGTATATGAGCTGAGAACGAAACCTTTGAATCTATTAGTAGACCTAAATGTTTAAAAATATCGTTGTCAAAGAAAAGCAGGCAAAGTAAAACACAAAAAAATCTCGGGAAAATATGTCCAAATACCTGTCCATTCACCTGGTAATGTTGGTTTTTGTCTTTGATTAAAGTCTCTTATGAAAATATTTAGTTTTCTTTAAGCGTCCGATTGGTGGACAATATATTTTTTCTGATAACTCTGCAAGGAGAAAGTTTTATAGCAATGAGACGTGTTGATTTTTTGCAGCTACCGATTGTGCTATTACTAGTGAAGTTTTATTAAAATATATTGAAACTTGAGGTTTGGGGAGAAAATTTTCAAATCTGACCCTGTCAAAATCGCGAATTCTCGAATCCCAATTTTTGCGAAAAATGTAGCAATTTTGCAGCATTTTGAAAATTTCGTTTTAAGACAAGGAAGGGTTATAAGATGTATTTTGTCATAAACCTCATGTTTTCATGAAATGGTGCTCCAAATTTTATTTTCCTGCATTTATTTTGGCCAATCATTCCGCATTCCGCATTCCGCATTCTTGATCATATGCAGAACTGCTGACGTAAGATGTTGAGTTATGTTAATATTTTTACATTGTACATGCCTGTTGCTATTAGCACACCAAAACTGGTTGCTCTCTCTGTTACCAGTCAAGAGCATTGCCTGATTCCACGAATGTTATCCATTACATAAGAACCCAAAGAGCTTGATTTGAAAAGTATGTTTTATTGCACACGGGTTTTAATTTTACCAAAAGCTATAATACTGTATATTGAAATGCTTTCTTGATGAACTATTCTTGATACACTTTTTATTTAGTCTCTTCGGATCTGTCTCTCCGAGTTTCAATAAAAGCACGAATATCCCCGTACCTCCTCGTCCCAACAGGCCCTACCCTATTTAAACGAATTCAATAACGCCAATGGTTAACCAAGAACCATTATGCGTGGCTTCAAGTTGTGCTCTATGTGGCTAGGTTGAAGGACTCCTTTGTCAGATACAATAATCCTTGCTCTTTTCTTTCATTTAGTCCTTCTTTTCGGATGGCTTTTTCGATTAGGAAATGAAAAAATCCAACCGGGAATTGTAGAAGATCTCATCATGTTCTACTTCGGTGCAATTTGGGGGGGGGGGCGTCCTTCGATCCAGCTACCCAAAAATACTTAAAATAATAATAATAATTTAAGAATATTTCAACAGGATAACCTATCAATATTTACAATATTGTTATCATTAGCGTCCTGCGAAATCCAGTATTGTTATCATTAGGGTGCTGCCTAATGATAACTACTGTTATCATTAGGAGCAAGACTGAATTATGTTTTTGCCGCTGACCGACAGCACCTTGTGCTTCCGCATTTAGTTGGAATCTGTGAATCTGGAAAGCTGCCAGGAAAAACAAACAATAGATTTTCGAAGATTCCTGACCCCTGGGAATTGGCCTATTGTCTACGGTACTTGGCCAAATGCACAGGTTGGAAGTTGAGACGAGAGCTGAAGTTAATCAAACATTTTAAAGGGCTCCAAACACGTGGAATATATATCGTGGTGACTGTCACAAAAGACGAAGAATTCAAGGATTTAATGTTTTGCAAAATGCTCCAAAACCATCATCTCTGAAATCCTTCTCCAAGATCTGAGCAACATTTTGAACCAGGTGAGCTATTCGGGAAAATAGGGGATCATACTTCAATTTTTCATCGAAGTACCGGTGATCTTCACATGGTTATCGGCCTAAGTACTTTGGTCTGCCAAAGTAAACCCTCCTAGTGTTCAAAATCCTTGAAATAAACAAGCAGTCAAATTATTTTTGAAAAGGTAAAAGTTTTGGGTTGTGGATGCCGTAGACTGGTTTAGAGGGTGGACGGATGAGACCTAAAAGTTGCTTTTTGAACACATTCACTGAGCAGGATTGCTGAATTTCAGCGTCAAGTTTTTCCCATTCCGACAAACAGTTTGGGTAGAAACATGATTTGAATCTCTCTGTTCTCGCACGTATTTGACCAGTTGCTGCTCGCCTGCGAAGATTGTAGTTTGATTCCTGTCGTTCAGGCACAGGACCTCTTGTGTAATCTGGAGTTAAATGGTTGATAATCTTATAAAAGAGAACAAGACGTCTACTCCATCGACGGAGGTTGAGAGACTCCCAGCCAAGCTCGTCATATATTTTTTCACGAGATGTGCCCTTCCACGCACCAGTTACTGCTAACGCTGCAGAGTATTGAACAGCCTCAAGCCTATTTGACTCTTCTGAGCCTCAAAAGCCAAGAAATTTCAAGGTTACTAGATTTTGGTTCAAAAATAGAATAGTGAGGACAAATTGATCGAATTTCTATGTAGTTTGCAAAAAATCTGGCCGCAGCCTTTTCAGGAAACTTTTTGTATTGATCGAAATTTTATTTGGCTGTCAGAAAATCGTATCGGCACTGCCGGGAATATAGGGGATGACATTGTAAAAATTAGATATCTACGTGTTGGTTTTAAGCTGATTTCCCAGCCAGCCATCTTTGTTTGTTTACAATCTAGCAGCCACAAACAATGGAGAGCAACGACAACAGCTTAAGGTGAAGTCAAAATTATACCGCCGTCCTTAGCCTATGTTAGTATTGATTACTTAATGTTCCGTTTGATGTACCAGGGGGTCAGTTTATGATAGACTGGGCCAAAATTCTCTTTTTTTTTGAAGTATATCGCAAATTTCTTGTGACATTGATTTCACGTTTGTATTCCCTTTATGGCAAATTGGTCGTTGAGCAAAGCTAATTTTTTACATTGTACAGAATTATTTATACTTCAAGGTAAGCATGACTGCGTTAAGCAAATATTACTCGATCGTCGTTTTTACTCGCAGTGACGCACGTAGGGCGAATCGAAGGGTTAGTTGAGAGAGCAGAAACTCCAGGCTTTGCAAGAGATTTTTATTGCCCAGAATCAAATAGTTATTTGATTTCGTTACAACATTGGCTTGCGATTAATAAACTGGGTAAAACTCCGCGGGATCCTCGTGTGTATAACTGTCTTGTTTTTGTTTTGGGTTGTTCTCCGTATTTCAGGTATTTCAGTATAAGCATTTCCGTGTGACCTTCACCTATGCTCGTTGTTGTTGCTGTTATGGTTTCAGCTGTAGTCAGTTCTAGAATTGAGGAAAGGAGCGTTTGTAATAATTCTGATTTCACCATTGCCTCGGTTTCGAGGGATATCTGCGCGCACATAAAAAACATAATTCAGTCTTGCTATCATTAGGGTCTTGTAAAGGGGCTTCTAATGCTTTTTTCATCAAAGAAAGGAGACTATAACAGGCATATGATTGAAAACTTCCCCCCAGGATTGAATTTACAAAGCAACAAGTCATGTGAGCCATTTGATTCGTTCATTATTGAGACAATCCCGATGTATTTTCATTGGAGCTGATGCTCTACCTTACAAACTACTGAGATATAGAGAGTGTTTCGGAGTTGCTACTGAAAGTGACTTGGGTCACTATTAAGAACTGAACAGACTAATGAAAAACATTAGAAAAGCAATCGAGAGTATCGAGAACAGTATGGACCAGTCACTATTTCCAATAATGAAAAGAAGAGAAGAAAGTAACTGGACAAATCAGTGGCATTCAGTCATTCTTATGAGCTACCAGCAACAGGACTCAAATCTACCATCAGCGACGGATAGACTCTCTTGCCACTATAAATATTCCGTTTTCAAGCACGTTTACACATGGAAAACATAGGAATCATTCGTCGTACATAGCCGATTGCTCGTGGCCCATGGCCGAAACCACCAAAGCCTCATTTTCACGGAACAATCAGACGGCGAAAAAGCGAAGGAGACAAAAGAAACCCGTGGAGATTTTCTAAATGTTACTTACCTTCATAAAACGCAACCAGGACAAAAAACTACTTGAGATTTCCTGATTTTTTTTAAAGCAATCTACTCTCCAGATGTTAGGGAGTACAAGTTTGGATGCCGATTGAAATATCTCCAGGATTGGCGGCCATCTGATTGGTCCGTGAAAATGAGGCTTTGGCGGTTTCGAACATGGGTCACGTGCAATCGGCTACATATGTTAAGACGCCATTCCTGACAAAATACTTCAAGCAAATGCAGATCTGTTTTCACCACCACTAACAGAAATTTTCAACAGCCTTGTAGTTGACTGTGCTTTCCCAGATGATCTAAAACTTGCTGATATTTCTTCACTTTACAAGAAAGATGATAGCATGAGAAAACAAAATTATAGACCAATAAGCCTACTTCCAGCCATTTCCAAGGTATTTGAGAGTCTTGACAATAAGGAACTGGCTGGAGCAATCCTGATGGACCTCTCTAAAGCAGTCGATTGTATAAATCACGATCTCTTGATCGCAAAATTAGCTGCTTATGGTCTTGGCTGGGATGCTCAAAAGCTCATCAAAAGCTATTTATCAAAGAGGAAACAAAGAGTCAAAATAAACAGCTCATATAGTAGTTGGAGAGATGTGACGATAGGGGTACCGCAAGGATCAGTTCTAGGGCCTCTTTTATTCAATGTCTTCATGAACGACATATTCTTCTTTGTAAATAATACTAACATTTGTAACTATGCTGACGACACCACTATCTATGCATGCAACTCAGATCTCAATACTATAATTAACCGATTAGAAATAGACAGTTCAGTACTTGCAAAATGGTTTTCAGAGAATTACATGAAACTTAACGAAGACAAATGTCACCTTTTGATATTTGGTAACAAATGTAAAGACTCAGTAGTTACCATTGGTAACTCCACCATTAAAGAAAGTGATTATGAAAAGCTTTTGGGAGTTACTTTTGATAAAAGATTAAGTTTCACGAAACATGTTGAAGATTTATGCAAAAAGGCAAACCAAAAATTGCATGCACTTGCTCGCCTCTCTAATTATATGGACCCTGTTAAATTAAAATTGCTGATGGATGCATTCATCAAATCGCAATTCAACTATTGTCCGCTTGTATGGATGTTTCATGACAGGACGATCAATTCAAAGGTAAACAAAATTCGTGAAAGAGCATTGCGAATTGTATGCAAAGATAGTGGAAATGATTTTGTAAATAGTGTGAATAATTCTGTAACCACGCATAAACGCAATCTGCAGTTGCTTATGATAGAGATTTTTAAAACAAAGAACGATCTCAACCCAACATTTATGAAAGATATTTTTGCAGAAAAAGACAGCTATTATAGTCTGCGTAATGTAAATCACTTGCAGCTGCCGAAAGTAAGGACAACAATATATGGTACAGAAAATATTCAGTATAGAGGCTGCCTTTTATGGTCCTCACTTCCCAGCTTTTTGAAAGACTGTAGCACAATTCAAGAATTTAAAATGAAAGTAAAACAATGGAATGGTGATTCATGCACCTGCAGATTGTGTAAAATTTTTATTAAAGATTTGGGATTTTTAGATTAATTTACTTTCTAGGTTATACTTCTTTTAGTTTTGTTGGCCTTAATTAGCTTTTAGCTATTTTAATTAGAAAAGCCAACTTTAAATAAATGGATAATAATAATAATAATAATGTCGAATTAATTGCTGCCGAAGGCAGCTCTGCTTCAATCAGCGAGCGAAATTAGCCTGTCTGCCTGCTGTCTGTCTGTCTGCTGTCGTCAGCTTTGTAGATAGACGGGCCTTTTCACGGCTGCGGTTCGCGGGCACGCGGCTTGTGAGCAATTATCCAACAAACAACGACAAAATTTCTCCAACAAAAAATAATGAGTTCTTCCTGCCTACTTAACTACCTTACTACGTAAATGGACGACAAAGGTTTATTTCTGACAATGCAGAACTCAATGTTACGGACCACGGAACCATGAACTACAGAACTACGGAACCAAGAGCCTTGGACTCAGGAACTAGAAACCGGCGGAGGAGAGTAACTCAATATTCTAAATTATTTACCTTTTGAAGCATTACCCAACTGTAAATTCAAACATAAGACACGTTTCCTTAGCGATAATCATTCAATTAAATTCTATAAAATTGACCTCGCTACAGTCGCATTTGGTACAAATACTAATCGGCAGCACCCGCTGACTGTTGTTATATCTAGTATAGAACGTAACGTACCTGATTCCAACAACGATGCAAAATTAGGTGCTATCAGCTTCAAGCCAATGATGGCTCCCAAAAGTTGTCAAGAACTGTGATAAGTAATATTTAAAAAAAAACATAAGATAGCATTGACAGGTCGTTTGTGATCCCTCCAGTCAAGGTTCACGGCTGTTCTTTCTTTCATTGAAATTTGCAATCTGTTTGTTGGCATGATCAAGTGGCTTGATAATGAGTGCATGCTCTAAAGGTCATGTTTTTTTAACATTTACGCTATTATTCTACGCTATCATAGAACATATCTACAAATACCTGGTGTCTCAATACAAAGTACCCTTGCTTACCTGTAGAAAGGAACGAAAAGATAAGATATCGGGACTTTCCGAGTCCATAGCTATGGTTATTGATCTTTAATTTACAAGTACCTTGCATTTAAAATCTTCCAATATAGACTGGGTTGAGATACGAGTTCGCAAAGTCAAAATTTAGAGTGAAAAAAGGGACTTAGCCATATGATTTGATATCATGAACTTTTTCCAAATCAAGACAAATTGTTGTAGATCGTAATCTTACTCAAATTATGCTAGTTCGAAACAAATATCCATGAACTAAGAAACATTCGAAGAGAAAACGCAAGTTCACCGCTATATCTCTCATCGTTTCACGATTCCTCTTACACGCTTTACTCTCAACTCATTTTCTACTCAACTTCTCTGAACTTTGCTGGATTGATTTATATATGAGAATACGCTGCAATTTTACCTTAGGCATTGATTGTTTCAATCAATCAGAATGTTCACAACAGGATACATATATTTGCCTTCCACTAATTATGATAAAATAGTCTTGCGTAGGTTCTTAATACATCAAAGTTTTGCTAAGTTAGTCAGTTTCCATAACCTCGTTTATATCCACAAGAATATTAGGCACATATGTAAATCTTCTATATTATTAAAACGTGAAGCGAATTTTGTGTGGCGTAAAACTCGAGCACCGTTGCACTGATCCTCGCGAAACTTTCCAAATATCTTCGTCTTCCCTCTACGGGGTGCAATAGAGATTTTGTTTTCTCAAATTCGCCCCCAAATCAGGGTAAGGGGTGAATTCGGTGACATCAAAGGATTGGCGGAATCCCTTTCAGTTTTCTGTGTACAAGGGAATGATCTTTAGACATATCACAATTGGCGGACCAATGATACATTGGAGCTGTGTCGTACTCCCACTTTTTCTTTTGAAAGGGCAAGGGCAGAGTTTCATAGATCGGCTTCTTTTTCCAGCTAAAATATCGTTGGCTCGAGAGGAGAGAACAGGGGAATTTTAATGGGGGCTTCCAATGAGAAAGGGAGATCATGCTAAGGTGCAAGGGACTGACATTCGAAGGTTCCTATTGTTCCACTGCTCCGGATTATACACTTTCAATAACGAAGCAGCAGTCATATCCTGTTGTTTGTGTGATTACAGTCGTGAGTCTGTCGTTCATTCAACCATAACAATTGAGCATTGTTAAATTTTGAAGCAATTAGAACAAGCTGATTGATTTGAGTGTAGTCATTATTGAAATCCTTTCCAATGACGCATTGCAGAGCTTTTGTTCTGTCCCAAGACAACATCAGGCCTTTCACAGTTGACATCTGATAAGACTTATAACATCATCCCGTCTAAATGGACGCTACGCTTCGCTTCGCGCAGTCACAAAACATAGAACGAATTCAAGGAATCACGCCATAAGTCTAGGCCAAGGCCCTTGAAGGAATACAAAGAAATCCAACAGAAAATATCATGGATTTCTTCTTTACCAAGGAAGGCTTCAGGGGGCGGCGGAGGAGGGGACGGCTCAAATGGGATCGCAAATTTCTTCGCAGGGGTATAGAGCTAAAAGAAACGATCTTCTAACATTTTATTTGTTTTCGAATTGGTTCCTTTCTCCAGAGATACTGCAGGCGGAGGCAGTAGAGGGGAGATAAGGGCAATGAGGGTTATGTCTTACTCAGAGTTTCTCATTTAATTTCACCCATCCTAGAGGAGGGGAACAGATATGCTCGCTACCACGGAGCGCTTCGAGGGGGGTCTCCAATGAAAGGAATTTTATTCTAAACAGTTTGTGAATCGAACAAGGAATGGGCTTTCATCGTTGATTGAGAGATGCGATAACGACTGACTGTTTCTTTCATTCGTTGATTAATCAAAAACTAGAGGGGTATCGCCCTTTTGGAATGCTTTCATAAGGGAAATAGTTTTTACAATATGAAGCAAAAATTTTGAATACTATGAGTATGATCCTCTACTCTTCCTCTCTTTTTCCTTTAATCTTGGGACAAATTTTGATTTCGTCTCCCTATAATATCACTGTTAATGCAGAGAGGTCTGAGCGGCCTACATTTAAAGTCCCACTTTTTTGGAATGAGGAAGGTTGGTAAAGGAGCCATTGCGATGAATTGGAATGCTTTCAAGATGCCTGACGAAAACGAGGTTCGACCATGCGACATATCTTGAGCTCATGCAGCACACAGTTGTACCATTATGGTGGCTTAGGCCCAAGAGAATGCTCTGATACTCAGGGCACCCGGTGGCAAGATCACTTACGTGACGTCAAGAATTCCTGTTGATTCGTCATCTCAAAGGTTGAAAAATTGATGAGCCATCACATTTTAATCAGTGGTGCAACACTTGGGGACCTGCTTAAAATGATTGATAGGTAGGAAAGCATTTATTGTTCCTTGCAATAGCATTCATACTTCTCCCCGGTAGTTCTGGTTGGCGTTGCTTTCTTCTCTGAGTTCTGAGTTTCATATTTGCTTTCACAGGCCGCAGAGGAGGGAAACGGACATGTCCGCTATGAAATTTATTAATGCAGAACAATTTCTTCAAGAATTCAGGAGATGCAGTATTAAAACTTTTTTAGTTTAGTTAATGAAAAGTTGTACATAAGAAACTTCCGTGATTGTTATAATTCAAAAACTTCGTTTCGAAAGTCGGAGACGGTAAATTTAATTAAGAACAAGAGTAGGTATGGGATCAATTTTAAGAACGAGTCCAGTCAAATTGAAAGTGAGAATCTTAGCTACAAAAAAACCCAATTAAGCTTTACCATAGCTAAGAGGCCAATTGAAATCACCGTGCAACATGCTATTAAAGAAAGAGCTAAGATTGCAATGCTGTTTTTACATTTGGAACTTTAAAGCGCAAGTTTTCTGGTAACCAGTGCATCAAGAAAGATGGAAGTGATGTTTGATAAATCAAAGTGCCAGTAAAGAAGAGAGAAAGACCTCTTCTACGGCTTCAGAATCGGGTCAAGAGTTTTCAAAGTGACGTAGGCCCTGCTTACGTGGCCCATCCCTCCAGAAGAGAAGAGGATCCACATTTTCCAACAGCATAGCCCAGGCCTAAATCCGTCAGATAAACACATGAAAGATCATTTCCCTTCATAAACATTGCAGAAACAAAGGTCTAGAGAGCAGGTTCCATTCAGGTAGAAATCAAGATAGATTTGAAACTTAGAAATGAATCAAATGTTAAAAAAAATGCTAAATATACATAAAGGGACCTGCTGCATCATATTATGTCACTCATTTTTCTAAAAATGAGGCATAACATGGTTTTTCATCAGTACGCATGCGCAACAACCAATTCTTGATGACATCATCAAAAATCAATAAACTATATATCAAATGAAAGCTTGCTTCAAGACGAGTTCAACAATGTTTGTCTCATTGTCATAGAGCCAGTGGTTCCAAAACTATGACTTAAAAGGTATTCATTTTGCGGAGCACTCAATTTAAAGTCATGTGTTGACCCCCGGAATCAGTGTCAAAATTTTTGAAATTGACATGAAATGATGTTTCATAGATAGAAACTAAAAGTCACAAAAAAGCAAGACAATTCTAGAGATACTCGACGAGCTGTGTGGAAAAGTTTACAAGGGGGGGGGCACTTTGTGCCCCCCCCTAGTCTGGATAGGGTTAAATGATGGATGTAAAAAGTTTGCCTAAATGTTCTCCCACCCAGATTACTCATCTGTTTTGCGTGGTGTGGTTATATGGAAGAAAAATTGATTTGCCGGTTGCTGGTTATATGCCACAAAGAGTTTGCCGTGGTATAGGGCCGAAGCCAGTGTGGGGGGGGGGGGGGCTGGGGGCGGAGCACCCTCAGGAGGCTCTTTGTCGGAAATTTCACTCTACCTGTCGGATTTTTTTTGCGGTTACAGGCCCACATTTAGACGATTTTATTGGAAGTATGATGCATAGACCATGAATTTATTGATTTTCGAGCATAAATTCTGACATGAATTTTGAATCTACAGCATATCTCTGCTTTATATTCACTCATTTTGAAGGCTCCAGCATTGAAACTGGAAAACAATTCCAAAATCTAGCCATTAAAGGAGCACATCAGTCTCTTCGTGCATGTTTCCGAAAATTGGGGTTGTTGTTGTTGTTGTTGATTTTGGCGTCGGAAAATTTTAGTTCCTCGCCGCCCTATGAATTCATGGCTGGTGTCGGGCGTGCCGTGGTAACACTAAAATATTGGTTTACTTTGACAGCACCAGAATATAGTTGCAGAAAATAACAAGAAATGAGCCTCAAAAGTTTCAACAAACAAATTTAGGAGTAAAGGGCAGTCCAACAATCACAAGAAAGAGATTTTAGAGGCTGAAAGTTATTGACCTAGCAAATTTCAACTATTTGATTATTATCATTTTCATGAACTTTGAAGTCAATTTCCTGGAAATGGCGATTTTCGCGAAATCTTTGTAATGGATATATTTTTAATTTCCAAACCATAATAGATATTTAAATGAAATTTGGTCAAAATGTTCGCGGAAGATGGGGCTTCAAAATGAACTTCTGCTTTTACAATCGGCTAATCACAAGGGGATCAAGACCCTGATGTCTAAATTTTTTTCCATCAAAATTTAATTATACAAATGGGGATGACAGGACGATTCGCGACTCTAATGGAATGCTAGGATAATAACCTTGCAAATCAACATTGTTTCGGGGGTGAGGTGTTGTTTATACCTAATCGCTTTGGTTGGAGCTGCGGATTGTCAATAAATGGCCTAAGTGTTCCAAGGACTTTTGGCAGGCATTGTACATACTTGCATGAAGTCCAGCTAATTTCAATGAGATAACTTTAATCAGTAGAGAATGAAAAATACTTTTCCATGTACCATTTTTTGCAAAATTTCGGCTATTTTTGGTTGCTATGGCAACATGAAAGGTGCCATTTTGAATTGTTCAGTCCAATGTACCATCTCAACTTCGTTATATACCCATATTCATAGTAATTTTATGACCGGGATGATGCTACCTTAAGCCCCCAGGAGGCCTATTTAATTTCGGACCCTCCACAGGGGGCATATTAGAGAGGGGGCTTATTATAGAGGGGGGGGCTTATTCACAAAATCAAATGACAGGATACAGATGTCAGCTTTTTAGATCATTTACACCGTATTTTGCGGATACAATGTACAATTTTACGAGTCAAATACATAAATTCGACACAGTTTTATCTCAAACCACATCAGAACTACCATGCAAGCTTCTCTAGGTCAATAAATGGGAACTCTTTGGTAGCCACTAGAATCTTTGATATAACAGGGGGGCTTAATACAGATGGGGCTTATTTAAATTTTGGCCCAGATGGGAGGGGCTTATTAGAGAGGAGGGCTTGATAGAGAGGGGGGCTTAATACGGCTTTTACGGTAAGTATACAGTTAAGTTGTCAGGGTAATAGTTTATAAAGAGTGGAAAGAGCAATGCAAAATGAAAAGAGAAAAGGAAAATAGATGCCGTTTAGAGGGTGTGTACTAAGTTTGCAAAATAGAAAGCACAGCAGGGATATAATTCTAAGCAAAACAACTGTTGTTCGTTCTCGCATCGGCTCCCTCTTACTTTAAATTTTCAAATAAATACAACAGAGCCCCTTGGAGAGTGGAATACGCCACAAACTGACTGCATTGAATTGCAACGTTAAATAGCTCTTCTTAACAAAGTATCAACATTTGGCCTTGGTGTTAAAAGATACTCCCAAATTATACTTATGTCCCTCTTCACCAGTGTTCTTTTGAGACCGATGTATTATGGAATAAAAATAATATGTATATATATAGTTCATCCCTTTTTCACCGGCGCACTAAATTCAACTGTCAATACACCTGAATGACAAATACGACGGCGGGCCAGCGCGGCGCCGTAGGCGACGCGCGGCAAGCCTAGTATGATATTATAACAGTAAAGGAGTACAATACTTTGAGTCATACAAATGAATACGGCAACATACTTAGAATGAATGAACAGTTATGACCTATACCGTATTTTTAAGTAGTTCTTATGTGCGCTGTTGGATTCCCCCCGGGGGTACTCCCATTGTGACCTGACAGGGGGGTCCAGTCAGGGTTAAAGAGGACCAACGCAAACATATTGAAAAATACCCTCAAATGGTAGTATCTTTTTACAGAAACCCCCAAATGGTAGTTCGTGGACCTAAAATTGGACCATTTGGCTTCGCTTCGCTCCTTCAGTTGACCACCGATCGGCGCTGCGCTCCTCTCTTTGAAGGAGCATACAGCAACATACAACAACATTCAAAATCACTGGCCTAATGCTGAGTCGCCTGATGTGATTGCCAGTGGACTGAAAATGCAAAGTGAACAGCACAACGGAGAATATGGAGACAGAAAAAGTGCACAAAGGTAGGCCTGACAGTTCTGATTCTTTGCAACGATATATAATCCCAGAACAATCATCATCATCATCATCATTAATCTATTTACAAAGTAGGCTGAAACAAACCCATAGCTAAAATTACAGCTAATTAAGGCCTACTTATTTACAAATTTACAATCTAATCTAAAAATAATATGTATATGTATAATTACAGTAATTTCACTAACTATCCTGTTATGAACCCAACCTGTTGTACAAATTCCACGTTTCCCAGTACCCATGCTCGATGGCGCCAACCAATCAAATCGCTCGAAAGCTTCCACACATGACATCAAGAGAAAAGACACGAGCAAGACAGCAATTTAGAATGGCTGATCAAGATGAGCACACACGGAATCCCCACGGAATGTGCATTATTCTAAAAACAACAGCCACTCCGTTGCGTGCGGAAAAATCCGCCTAGTGAATAACCGGATTTAATCACATGATAGCCGTTCTCAACTCTAACTGCTTCCTCGTTTCCCGGGAAAGTGATTTTATTGGCTGTTACGGCAATAAGTTTTCTTTGTTATCACTATTGCGAAAGAAATGCTGAAGCACGCACTAAACAAAAGTGAGCGGTGTTGCTCAGACTATACCTTTTCCTTGGGAATATACAGGGTGTCCCAAAAAACATGTGCGCTGTTTGAGTGGCTTCTGCGGAGCAGCCATAAATCCAATTTTCTGTTTTTAAGTCTATTGACAGAAGAGACTTCAAATTAAAGATTGACACCGAGTTTGAGTAAATCTGATCACTAGTTGTTGATTTATCGAGCAAGAAAGCCAAAATTATTGGCTGCCTCCAGGGGCAGCTGGGAGCGATAACTAGATTTTTGTTTTCTTTTTTAAATCTCTGAATTACTTTTGATCCAGTTTCGATTTGCCCAAATCCTCGATTTTTCTGCTCCATTGGAAGGAATCCTTAACACGTGTTTCTTTGCGCCGAAACAAAAGGGCCATCAGGCAGCCCTCGATTCCAAAAGACACAAATTCCTTGACTAGGTGATTCAATATTGCTTACAACTGGTTTCGAAGGAGGGGCCACTGAATTATTTGAGAACTTTTGGAAGACATTGGAGACTAAAAGATTCAAATCAATATCGGACCAAGTTGACAAGGGATTTTCTGCCACCCTCATGCGAAAAGCACGATCATAAACCAACCATCCTTCGCCATAAGATTCTCTCTGGATTTTAGATATCTGCAAAAAAATAACCCGTAAGCTGCCCAACTTTGCTCGGATTAAATTGGAGATACAAAGAAGCAAACACGATCCATGCCCCGGCCCAGTCCTGAAATTGCGAATTGGCTGCAACTCTAATTTTTTTTTCGCATTTCAAAAGGCGCATTAATTGAGCCCCCCACAGGTTCAACTGGGGGGAGTTTGTCCAAATTAGCTGGGCGCAAAAGAACCAAATCGACAAAAATATTCTTCTTTACCATGTTTACAATGTAACCAGGTACAGGCGGCAGACTTCCAGCCACGGAAAAACCAGGCTGTGAAATTTCGCTGGTGACAAAAAGTTGAGGATTCAACGCAAAAAGTTCTTTAGGAATATTCCAATTAGCTAGGCTTGGGACACAGGAGGACTGAGCTGAGGCTGAGCTCGTGGTCGGCTGACCCTGGAGGCTTGAAGACTGAAAGACATTAGATCATTAGGGGCCCTTTACATGAGCAAACTCAGACCGGCACGAGTTTCAGATCGGCATGAGTTTCATTTCGGTGTCTGGTCAAGGCCCTTAGAGTGTTTACATGAGAAGGGGCGAAATGAAACTCGTGCCGGTCTGGGTTCGTTTCGGTCTTTCAGACCGATCTGAAAACTCAGGTCGACCTGAAATTCTCAAGTAAACAGAATTTTTTTCAGATCGGGGCGAAATGAATAATTGCGGAAGTGATAACTGCACTATTGGGAGCCATTTTCATTGTTTGGTCGTCCATTTGTTTTTCTCCAGACGCAAGAAACTATAACTAAGGAACTAAACATAAAAAACTAAAGCCTCCTGTTTTATTTTCAGGTTCTGAAGCAGCATTTGAACCATCAAACCAAAATAGATTTGTAATGCAGTACAAACGTACAGTTGATTATCCTTGATTATCAACTCTAAAAACATCCTGTGTTGTTGATAACTTAGCGCAACAATGAAAATAGGCCTAAATCCAAAACATGAGAAAAGAAACCATTGTCACAGTTGCCTCAATTGCATTCAACGCATGTTCAATGTGACGCTAGTATAATTTCAGACCGGTCTGAAACTCCATGTAAACGCAACGCAAAAAAGCAGACATGGCAAAATTTCAAACCGATCTGAAACTCGTGCCGGTCTGAGTTTGCTCATGTAAAGGGCCCCATTGATTAAGGCCAACTGAAGCCACGGGCAAAAATGAAGGGGCAAAGATTTGGCTAAAAGCAGATTGACCTGAGCTCGCAGAAATAACGGGTGCCTGTGAGCTTGTACCAGAGAACGATGTTGCATTTGATACATTAACATCAGCCCCCCCCCCCCCGTAGTCAAAAGACGCCCGACTGACTGCTGAATATTCGATATAGCTGATTCAAGAGCCCCCAATCTTGCACCCATTAAATCTCCACATCTTTATCAGACATGATAAATATAACACGAGAGAAAATAATTCAAATCGGAACGCTCTCACCAAAGCAGTTCAATGACACGTCGTCACCGCACACAGCGAATTTGAATCGCAGAACCACCTGCTGTCTCTGGCTGATGAAAATAGACAAGGATAAACCAGCACGTTTCACTTTTATACTAGCCACGAGAAATATGCAAAACTTCTGCTCCCAATGCACAAGACAGCAGGAAGTTACTCCTGAGAATAACAAACAATAGGCTATTTTAGCAACAAGACGCGAGCCGAGAAGACGCCAGCATAATTCCTTTGTTCGAGGATGTAATTTACAAAGCAATATCAACTTCAAAACTTTTGTGAATCTCCTGGGGCTTTGTGTAAGTTATGTTATGAAATGAAATCGACAACCTGAAAAGTGTAGCTTTGAAGGCCGCTCACCAAAAATAGAACGTCGATATGGAAAGTAAAAACTGTGTGATCATATTCATAACCAATGGAGACACGAGAACACAAACAATTTTGAAGGAGTATTCCTCTCTATGAGCAGCTGTTTGAGATAAAAAGGCTGGAAAATTGGAATGCTCCAAAAACCCCTGAACGCCCCCGTCTTCGAAGAAGTCGGCGTCTTGTTGCTAAAAGAGCCCAATAATCAAAACAAACGGCTCATGAACTAACCGACTGGTGTAAAGAGCGGAACGGAAAGTCATATGATACGACGTCATGACTAAATTCCTTCTAAATAAACATGACATGTGCAGGGGCCTAGCCCCCCTCATACCACACCACACAGACATCAAAGTTCCATTAACCGCGATAAAATTTCATTTGATCGCCATTAAATTGATTCCAGCGATCATAGACATCGCCCTCACCTTCCAAACAAATTAACTTCTAGACAGTAGATCTCAAAAATTGGAAACACTTTATGTAACTTCTCCCAGAAATATCATGACGGCCTAGGCTTCTCGTCCCTTAAAACTAGTTACATTGCTTGAAAAAGTCAAGACCAAATTCTTTCAGGCATCGGAATAACTTCATTTGCAGGCTAAGCTTCAGCAAGTTTTTGGAAGAAATGACAATTCTTGATTTCGAAATCGTTTGTCGTTCCATATTTTTCTCTGCCAAAATACTCTCGGCTTCAAACAACAGTAAACTTGATCAAAATAGAGTTGCGTCACAGAACATCTCTGAAGATGTGATAAAAAGATTCGATGCGATTGAGATCTCAAATAAACAAAACGAAAATAACCACACATCTTCATTGCAACCAAAAATGACGTGTGGTAAAATAATAAATTTTGGTTTGCAAAGTGAGCAGTTTCACAACAGAAATAACAACATTTTAAAACTATTCAGTAATTTTTCCTTGCCAATAAATAATCTGACTACAATTCAAAAATTTGCCAAGATTCATGTTGTAACAGTCTTTATGACAACTTGGAGCTCGCTTTTCATTGCTGGACCATCATGGCGTCTGAATTCTTCTCACAGTAATATCCATTGAGATTTGGTCGCCCTGTTGGACATGCTGTACACTGGTTGGCTTCCTGAGAGAAGTAGTTTGCTCCTTCGCAGCATTTGCGAGATCTAACAGCCCTCTTGGACCCGGATCTAGCAGCACCAGAAGTGGTTGACATCAAACAATAGGTGATCTGAAAAATATCAGAGTTTTGCAGAAGCTGTACTGGCGAGTAAATCTGTAATGCATGGTTTAAGCGACTTTTATTGGTATCATTTTAATAGAATTTAACAGATGGTCGTCATTTCATTCTTTCAGGAGGAAATTGATGATGTATTGGCAATAAAAAACTTCATTTTGAGAAACAATATTTTGCAAATTTGTTGTATTATTTGTAAAAAAGCTAGTTCTTGCGAGCTCATGTGAAAATTAGAGTCCTATATCATACGATAGCTTAATCAAAGGCATAAACAACCAACTTATGCCATTTTGATGAATAGAAATTCAATTTGATAATCATTTCTTGTGATTCTTCAATACCAGATAGCTTATAAAAAAAAAATGAAGTCTCACAAATTCAAAACCACTTCAAAGCTTGAAAATATTGCTAAAATCCATTTAATCCCGAAAGAAATACTGGTGAAAAAATTTTAATGAGTGGTAATACAATAAAATTTTCATGATTTTTAGAATATTTCTGTGTCACCCGGTATTTCATTGATATTTATGTATGTACAAATTACAAATTAATTACTTAATATAGCGCAGTTTTGATGTAAAATCTTCAAGTGCGCTGTAACAGTTCTTAAAGGCTCTAAAAACCAAATATGTCCAACTTATTGAAAAGTATTGTTTTAGGACTGTCATTCCACAGCCGAGGTTCCATCATGCTGAATGATCTATTGGCAAATGATTGAGAAAGGATCCAAATTTGTCAACGCTGCTCCCTACTTTAAACATTAATAACGTCGGCAACGTTTGCCCTATTCTAACGAATTTTGTCTCATTCTAATGAGAAGAAAGAGCTTTATTAGCCGATAGTCAGTATTTGCATCGATATTTTCGTGAAATATGATTTCTGACGGTTCTCAATGGACTTTAAAAGAAACTTATCCGGAATTGTTTATTTTAAGTTTTTTAATTTTGGAGCGCCGTGGCATTTCCACCTTCCAGGCAATTTTGACTTGGTTTTTTGCATGAATAGGAAGACTTTTATGTTCAAATGTAGAATCAAATGAATTTACCAAAAAAGCATGACTTATCCCAAAATTATGGGGCATTTTCTATGGAGCGCCGTTGGGAGGACCGAAGAATTCACAAGAAACCGGACCTAAAACAATGACCCCAAAAGCTTTCTTGCAATGATAAGTCATTTTCAAAGAGCAGCGGATAGTAGGCAATCTTGCGATAGCGGAAGAAAGCTCAGGATCCTAGTGTATGTCACATTTATAAGGGAATCTTTATTTGAGTGAAAATTGCAGCAATTTTGCCACGCCCATTTTTAAGAAGGTGCTCAGCGAATTTAGCGAACAACGCCTATTTCGGCATAGATAGCTGAGAACTCACTTCTTGTGTTGGGGATGACGGTGTTAAAATTTCACACAGAAATCTCTATCGGTTCTCAAGATATGAGTTGCTATTTGTTAGCAATCATTTTCAGACAATCCTGGCCAAAAGAAGCTGGGACACAGGCAAATTTCAGTGTCTGCATGATGTTTTCTAAAATATCGAGGAGAAAACATACGTTTAGAGTCTCCAAATCCCCCCTTCCCCCTACTTCAATGTTGAGAAGGTCGAATGGCGTTTGATTCAAGCAACTTTGAAACGGGGGGAGCGGGGGGCACGTAATCAAAGACCGCAGTAGTGCAATTTTATGATTTGTCCCAAGTATTTTGGCCAAGATTGTAGTTCTCTTTGATAACTGTGATGTTTTCAGACGAAAATCATTGGCAGGTTTCGTGCACAAGAGAAGTTTCGCTGAACGTCATGGGAAAATTTTGCATAATTTGATGACGTCATAGTTCTGATGGATGAACCAGTAACAATGAAAACATTAACATCTGAAGTACTCTGGAGTTAAGCCCACAGTTAGTGGCTATCCATTCATAGTGAAAGAAATTGTCTGATACAAGTAGATTTGGATTCATAGAAACATACATGATAGGTAGTGATAGCAATTTTTCAGACAATCTTGGCCAAAATACTTGGGACAAATCATAAAATTGCACTATTTCGGTCTTTGATTACGTGCCCCCCGCTCCCCCCTTCTCAAAGTTGCTTGAATCAAACGCCTTTCGACCTTCTCAACATTGAAGTAGGGGGAAGGGGGGATTAGGAGACTCTAAACGCATGTTGATACTTTAGGAAACATCATGAAGACACTGAAATTTGCCTGCGTCCCAGCTTCTTTTGGCCAGGATTGCAGCTTCATGTACATATTGTTTGATCTTAATAGTCTCACACTTTCACTTAATTTCAGCATACCTTTTAGGTATTGAGGAGATGTGCCTATAAGTGCCTTAAAAATTAGAGTTCGAATTGTATGTTCAATTCTGAGATGTATGTGTAACCAATGAAGTTGTTTTAGACATCTTTTGTTACTTTCATGGGCTTTCCTTCCAAGTACAGCTCTGGCAGCTAACACTTGTACTCTTTGCAATCTGTTGATTTCGTGATTTGGTAGGCCTATTAAAGTTGCATTTGAATAATCTAAGTGGTACATTATTATGCCCACAGGTATTGCTTCTGCAGCTTCAGATGTTAAAACTTGCCTAACTTGCTTCAATCTGTAGAGGCCTTACATTGCTTTTCGACACATCTCTGTTATATTTTTTTGCATATTGAGTTGTTCATCCATATAGGCTCCAAATTATATCATTACATCAGTCCTCTCAGCTAGTTCTCCATTTACATCAAGGTTCTTATTCTCGTGGGCCTTTATCGTCTATCGGCGTAGAGGCGAGATGGTTCTTGCAAATGTAACCAAAGCGATATAATCCAGCCAAACAGCGCGTGTTATTTGCATCTATATTGCAAATACCTTCTCTGATTGGTGTGCCAAAAGTTGCGCTATAAGAATACTTGGATATGTGAGAAGAGTATAAAGAAAACAAACCTTTCCTTTGATAAACATGTCCTGGTTGCCAGGATCAGGCACTGCCGTGGATTCATATCCATCAATATTGAACTTAAAGCGAGCGAAAATACTTGGATACAATGTTCCAGCTGGGTCTGCTAATCTCCTTGTCTTGCGACACATTCTTGGCAATGCATTTGAGTTACATATTGTGTATGGGTTTTTGAACGGGCTATCACACGAGGCTTCATAGCCTTCTTCGAATTTGCTTGGTCTTTCATCATTAGGGAGAATGTATTGGGTGCATCCATCACAAGGATTCAGTAGGTTTTCACCTAATATTGAAATAACAAAGCAATAGAGTTGATGTGGAAATATTGGCTAAAGAAAACTTTGCAAAAGCTACAAATCTATGTTTTCATTGCTGCTATACCTCATTGAAGGAACTGTTGGTCCAAGCTGGAAGTAGAAACAACCACCTTCGGATCAAAAAGCCAATCAACAGAAACATCTAAGCTCTATCTGGTCTCTGTCTTTCGCTAGATCAACTATATAATTATCCTTTTTTGGTGATTCGGCATTCAGAATTCACGGATATATAATCGTTCTTGAAATTTCTCAGCTTCAGTAAAGCTTAAAACTTATGAGCTAAGCCCCCTTGTCCTTATTGCATGAGTACATATGAGAGCTGATTTTAGGTATAAAGCAATGGAGCTACATTCTATGGTAACTCATATGGATGAAATATCTGCTGTCCACAGCTTCTGTTGTGTATCTTTCTGGTAAAAATAAGGTCATTGCTGGACATTCATGCAATAAATCCTAATCCTTATGCAATAAATACCTTACTAGATAAATGTAAAACAACGTCAATTTCGAGAGTGCAAATTTTTAAATCATGCTTCTTGCTCAAATGCACATTCAGAACTCTATTTCGTGGCATTTTTTGAAACATTCCTCAAAGCCTGATTAAGTGCAACATCCTTGATATGTATTTCTTTATAATCTATGAAAACTTGTTGCATGTGTAAAACATGATCTTTAGACTTAAATGATTTTGACAATAGGGTCTACAACTTTGGCAATAAAGCATCAAAGGCAATGTCAAGAAGCGGGAAGTTTGTATACGTCGAAGTCACAGTAAGGAGATTTCTTTTGATCCTAGAACATACAGTAGCTGTAACGAAAGGTTTCTAGGCTTAAATTCAAGTATCCCCCAGCAAAATAATAAAACGTTTTCTGAAAGCGTAATAATGCAGTTAATAAATCAGCACAATTTTGATAATATTGAGCAACAGAAGCGAAAACTGGGGGTCCTCAAATCTGATTCAACTTTTAAGCATTTGTAAGCAACATTCTGCAACACCAACATGTACAATTGGCAACATAATAATAATAATCTGCCTATTCAACTTTGATAAAACCCATGCAAATGAATTATATCCTGTGTGTCTCGAGCCCAATTTCTGTATGCAGAACGGAGGTTATTGTAGCTAAAGCTGGTAAGCGGTTCAATCTTGTAAAATGCTGCTTACGAATGATGAAAAGTTGATTCATATTTGACGACCCCCCGTTTTTGCGTCCATTGCTCAATTTTATCATACTAATGCTCATTTAGTTACTGCCGTACCACATTTTTAGAGAACATTTCATTTGTTGTGCTACGATGAGCAGTTCAAGAGACATTTAAGTTTAAATCTGGGATACTTTTTATGAGACAACAAGTATGCAAATTATCTATATTGGCAAGAATTATACCATTAAGAGCATCTATAATGACACATAGTTCAATCTGACCAAGATTAGTTAATTCCAGATTTATTTTTTGGTTGCTAGCACTCTTTATTGCCTACTCTCTCAAAATAAATGTTGCTTAATAAGGCAGAGCAATGCTCAATAAAATATAACATATTGAACATTTTCTTCAATGTCTGATCTAATTTTCAAACTATAAGATTTGAAAAGTACTAATAAGGTATAGCTGTCTCTTTCCGACAGAACGTTGGCGGCCATGGTTCTCCATAATTTCTTATCCTTTGCTGCCCTTATTATTTCTTTCTCGCTAGTCTTCATCCAGTCGCTGAGGCTTTAGATGAGGTGCAGCAATGCTCGAGAAAATATAACATATTCAAAAAGTTTCGTCAATGTCTGATCACAATTTCAAACAATACCATTTGGAAAATACTTTGTGATTGCCAGTTTTTTCTTAATTCATGCTATTCCATGCTTCGTTACTTTCCTGCAATTGGCTCATGTTCACCATTTTGAATTTCCACACTAATTTCCTAACACCAATTAAGATCATAAGAGGTTTACAAAGTATGAAATATGAAAGAATGAATCTATAGCAAGAGATATTCTACTTATTTTTACAAAATTTTATGCAGGAAAAATTCTTTCTCAGAAGGTAAACTAATCAATGATAGGGCATTCCTTTTTTCAGGAAATAGTACTGTGACTTTTCATGCATTATTGGAATTGAAGGATCTCATTAAATCATTCTACTTAATTTTAATAATATTCTAATCAAATTATGTAACAATTTTGCAAAGAGATATGTTTTCAATTCTTTACGAAAGATGGGTTGTCATTCCAATACTTAGCCACGGTAATTTTATTTATCTGGCGACATTGATTGGTATTTTTCTAAGTTAGAGAAATATAATCCTTGTCAGCTTTTCGTAAACGTGTTATTTCATTGTTTTTCGACGAATTTTTAAGTTTAGGGGTATGCTTTTTGCCGATTTTTACGTTTTGGGATATGCTTTTCACCGATTTTTTCTAAAGCCGGCTATCATTTCGAGGGAAAATTTCTAAAGCCGGTTGAAAATTTTTTTTCTTGGAGTGCACCTCCCCCCCGTACAATTGAAAGTCAAGTACCCCCCCCCCCTCCCCGGGCTTTTCGTGTGCTATATCGATGACCAGATGCTAAAGATTCAAAGAAATCATGTAAGCAAATAGGAGAGATTTGATTGATACCTAATAATAAAGTAAGCATTACTCACCAGCTGCTCTAACCTTGGAGATATAAGTAACTGACTCTTCACTAACAGTTGGTAAAAATAATTCAAGCCTTTTCACATAAATGGCATTGTTATCAACCTCGCTTTGCTTCAGCCAGCCCTTGGCAACTAACCAAGCCTTGTCTGTGATTTGGAACGGAACGTCTTCTCTCTTGTAAAGATTTGTAAGATTCAAATATGCTTTGTCACCTTGATCTACAATAAATATAATATTGCATATATCAATGGCAAACTAGATCATAGTACTGAGTAGTATATACAGTTCATATTTACATAAAGGCTACCAGTCGAAAAATCTAATTTTGTCTGAAACAAAATTTTGAAACAAACGACGTAGTGATTTTTTGTCGTAAACCTAATTTTGCAATGTTTTAACAGGCTATATCAAGCAGATTTTCAAAATTGATTTTTGTTTCAAAATAAAAACGTCTGTTTGAGGCTGACAAACAAAGAATTCGTATGGAATAGAATAGGACTGATAACAGGAGATTTCTAAAATTCAATTAACAATGGACTCAACCAGTCCACCAAAGTTAATGCATAAACAATGCTGAACACATTTTGTTCGGGTGTCTCAGAAAAAAGTAGCCAATTTGAGTCGCTGCATAGCATAGTTAGAGATCACTTTCCAAATTCATTTTCAATGATCGCAATTGAAAGGCATCAATCTACACTTTGATGCAACCTCCATGATGATTGGCCAAGAATTTGCTGATTGATCATCATTTTATATCCTCTAACCCTATCTGACCTGGGTGTTTCGAAACACTCAATGCCTGGGGGGGGGGTGGATTCCGCCCCCTGTTTAACTCTGTTGTCATAAGAGATAAAGCAGGCAAGCTTGGCACAAAGGTAGTTCATTATATAAACAATGAAACCTTGAAATTATAATCAAATTAGCGATGTTGTTATCGAGATTAATGCTCTATTGTTTTAGAGCATGATGATCATTATGATGTCATATGACGTCATATAAATGAAAGCTTGCTAAAAGTTCATGAAACTTTATTTTTCATAAAGAAATAAAAGACCTAGATCAAAATTTATATAAATTCTTAATTTAAACTTAATTGGACCAATTAAACATGATTAAGAGAGATACAAAGTACGTTTTTGGCAGAGTGCAGTATGAAAAATTGGTAACCATGGAGACAAGGCTAAAAATAGAATGTCCAAATTGTTGCAATTTTATTGCTCTATGATACATAGTTAAACTTACGAAATATCAGAGTCCTGCTGCATGTGTGGAAAGCAATGTAAATAAAAATGTGCTCCTCCAGATCAGATAGGGCTAAGTAGATCCAAGTCAAACCAAAGCATAAAATCTGAAGCAAAAAAGAGCACCCGGACAATATACAAGACACTAATATAACGGTGCAACTGCGTCCCGTGGGCCTTTTCCTGGGGAAGAGGTTGATGATGTTATTGTTAAACAAAAGGATCTCTTTAATAGCCCTTTTTGGATTTTTCAAAATTGTCTGTGTTCAATGGGGGAGAACGAAAATCAACTTGTAGTGAGCTGATCTACAACCTAAACTGCAAATACAAGTTTAACATTTCAGTATATCAATAACGATCTAACGTATGGCCACTGTGTGTTTCTCTTAAGCTGCCCTGTAGTAGTAGCGCTATCTGACACGGCATACTTTGGTTTGGGAGCAAAAGAGCCCCCCCCCCCCCCTTATCTAACTCTTGACTGGTAATGGGTATAGCAACCAGATTTTTATGCTGATAGCCAAGGGCATTTACTTCTAAAAATATAAGAATTAACCTAAAATTAGCCATCATCATTCCTTACGTCAGCTTTTTTCTTTATGTGGTCCAGAGAAAAGCGGCAAAATCGGCCAACATTGGGAAAATTCGATAAAATCAAATTTGGAGCACAATTTTCATCGATCCAGAATTTGCAATTTTAACAGGATCAGTCCTGAAAAATTATCTCCCTCCCTCTCATTTGTCAAAATATTATATTACAATTAGTAGTTGCACAATAGACGATTGCGCTAAAGATGGTGGCGAGGAATTTTTTACCAAGAAATGCGTTCTAATTAAGATTCTTTAACGATTCTATAGGAATTCAATTAAGGAACGCGGTGCATCTTGGTAAAATTCCTTTAGCGCAATCGTCTATTGGTTCAGCAAAAATTTAGGCTCTGGAAGAGATTCGGAAGATCTCGTATTATTATTATTATTATCAATTTATTTCACGTTGGCAACTTACATAACTATAAAAGCTAATTCAAGCCAACAAATTAAATACAGAAATATATATATATACAAGTAAAACTAGTCAATAAAATTACAAAGTTCAAATCAAATTACAATGTTCAAATCAAATTACAAAGTTCATATTAAAAAAGGTGTAAAATCATAGAAAGCCGAGTTGAGGAATGTACTGCATGCAAAGTCTGCAGTCGCAGCCTTCATTGGTCCAATGTTTGATTTTATTCTTAAGTTGATGCACAGAATTTGAATCCTTAATTTCCTGAGGAAGAGAGTGCAAAATACGCAGCCCTCTGTATTGGATTGTTTCAGTACCATGATTAACTGTATGTACCATAGGAAGTAAGAATGTATTGGTATTTCTCAAATTATATGTGAGACTTCTTTGCAGGAAAATTTTGTCCATAAAACTGGGGTTTAAATTATTAGTAGTTTTGAACATTTCAGTCATTAGCAATAGTACATTTTTCTGATGTATTGTTACAGATCTATCTTTTTCTAATAAGGTTCCAAAGCTGGAAGTATAGTCTTTGTACGCAATTCGTAAAGCTCTCTCATGCAGCCTATTGATTTTGTTATTCATCTTTCTGCTATGGAACATCCATACCAAAGGGCAGTATTGGAACTGGCTAGTTACAAATGCTCTCATCAAAAGTTTTAATTTATCAGTTCCTAGATATGCGGACATGCGTGACAAAGCAAATAGTTTGTTACCAGCCTTTTTACAAATAATACTTACATGCATTTCAAAACGGAGATTTGCATCAATCAAAACCCCTAAAAGTTTCTCCTCTTGTGAATTATTGACGGTACAGTTGCCAATATTTATGCCGACATCTTGATCTGTTTTTTCACCAAAAATCATAAAGTGGCATTTACCTTCGTTAAGTTTCATGTAATTGTTTGCGAACCATTCGATTATAAATTTAGAGTCATTTTCCAACCCGGAGATTACATTTTCGAGACGCACATCGCACGTATAAATGGTTGTATCATCGGCATAGTTGCAAATATCTGTCTCTTGAATCGATAACAGAAGGTCGTTGACGTAGATATTGAAAAAGAGAGGTCCAAGGACAGATCCTTGGGGAACACCAAGCTGAATATGTTTATATTACTGAAAGCTCCATTAATTTTTACTCTTTGTTGCTGATTTTTCAGATAACCGTCGACAAACAATAAAGCTTCACGGCTAAAGCCATATGCATGTAACTTAGCGATCAGTAAGTCATGTCGAATACAGTCAAAGGCCTTTGAAAGGTCCATGAAGATAGCTCCAACTTTCCCGCCATTTCCCGCCATTGTCGATGCACGTTCTCCATTTTTCGAAAGCCCGCATCAATGCATGTTGAGCATTATAGCCCTTGCGAAAACCACAAAGCAGAGATGATAAATACTGTGACATATGTGCAGAAATTTGAGCACCCATAAGCCTTTCACTTTGGTAGGTAAGGTACTTAATAATAAATTGTAAAGAGATTCGGATGCAAAAAAACGAGAAGATTTAGCACACTGAGGCCTTTCTGACTTGTGTCGTCATCAGAGTGTGACTTTAAACAGAACCCGTGAATTGTTTGTCGGGAGTTCTGTTTAAAGTCACACTCTGATGACGACACAAGTCAGAAAGGCCTCAGTGTGCTAAATCTTCTCGTTTTTTTGCATCCGAATCTCTTTACA
The DNA here is from genome assembly GCA_039566865.1 of Aurelia coerulea. Taxonomy (NCBI): domain Eukaryota; kingdom Metazoa; phylum Cnidaria; class Scyphozoa; order Semaeostomeae; family Ulmaridae; genus Aurelia; species Aurelia coerulea. The sequence goes on along the minus strand of CM076952.1, from coordinate 8,734,491 downwards.
ATTTATTATTAAGCCTTTCAAATACCTTTGACACAGTAGGGAGAACACTAATGGGTCTGTAATTACCCTTGAAGGTTTTGACCTCTTTTTTAAAGAGAGAAGATAGATCGGCTAATTTCAATTCATCCGGAAAGGAAGAATGTTGTACTGAGTTATTGAATATGATTTGCAAAGGTGTAGAAACTAGTTCTGACTCAGATTTTAACAATTTTGGAGGGATACTCTTGAAAGTGGTTGCTTTAGAGTGGTTTAGTTCACTAATTCCATTTTTGATATTTTCAATTGAAACCTTTTCAAATGAGAAAGAACCAATGCTCTCATTGAGGGGACGAATTTTTTGAATACTTGGGTGCCTCGAAAATTTAAGCAATATTTGATCGATAGGATCACTAACATCTTTAGAATCAAGAATAGTATTTTCGTTTTCGACAATTCCAAGGGAATCGGTGATTGTGACAAAAAAGTTATTAAACGTTTCAGCTACATCAGACTGGTTCGACACAATTTTTTCTTCTTCAAGCAACGTTATTCGTGATTTTGATGAGCTCTTATCCGAAATAAAAGGTTTGACTGTTTTCCAAAATCTTTTGTTGTCTGTAACTGCTGAGATGTCAAGTTCTAATGTGACTAAGTTCGTATTCGTGATGAACCAGTTTTCATCTGCAATGATGCTTATTCAAGATGGCTCGTTGCTGCCTCACCTGAAGCTCTGGTTACTATGGCTTACTCCAAATTAAACGTATTTGGACCGTGTTGAAATTTTGAAATTTTTCAACAGGAGGTGGCGTTTTCACCCCCCCCCCCTCCTCTTTTTTTCGGAACCTATACGAGATATAACAATGAAAATTATCCCCATTGTTCTTTAGACAATAATCTTTACAACTATAGCGGTGCAATCCAGTTAGTCACATGGCTCATTGGTAGGCAACCAAATACGATAGGAAATAACCAACATTGAGCTAGTGGCTTACGGTCACTCTGCTTTCCGCTCTGGTGCGCAGAGAGATGCCGTTTCGCAAAACCGCTCTCTTCTGGAAACAGTTACTTTCTCCAACACCATTCGGCCTATCGAAAAGTGGTGGTAAAAGGATGTTGCTCTGTATAGCCTGGGCAATCGAACAATGTATAAATCGCAATGTTTCGATTTTGTTTGCTACATGTTTAGCTTTGAAGTTGATCTACAACTTTACCCAAATCTGATTAAAAAAGCTAGTCTAGATTTCTAGCTATTGAATGTTATATTTCTATTCACTTTTAGATAGCGAAACTAAGAAACCTTGGTCAACAGATTACCATGCTATGACGCACGCTTGCAAAAGCTCAGGTTTGAAATAACTTTCAAAAATGTTTCCATTGGCAAACAAATGGATGCGAGCGAGGACGCGAGCTGTTGGGAATACTATACTCAAGTCTCAATAGACATCCTTGGCGCGCTTGTAAAATCATCATTTGCATGCCTCCGAAAGTTAACTTATATACTCGCCTTTCAGGAGACAGTGGTCTGTATCGGGGAGATATCTTTACACAAATAGTCTCCCGCCAACATTGCAAAGAAATTTATTCATTAAGCTAGCAATACCGATAGAGTCAGTGGAGGGGAGGAGGTTCTCTCAGTAAAGGATCAGCAGGATATGCTGTACTCCAGGGTATAATGTTGCAGCTTTGGTTTAGCCGAGAGTATCGGTTCTATGCGTATCGGAATCATAGTCATGAAAACCGCATAGTGTTTTACAAAAGTTGATCAAAGTAAGGATATGTTTCTGCTAAGCGTTGGCGTCAGCGGCGTGGCAAGGGTAAATTAAGTGGGGGGGTATTATAATGAGGGGGTCTGGGGCCACGCCCTTTACTTTGGCCTAGAATGCATCTCCCAATAGCATGCTTGCCTTTAGCGACAAGGGAACCTTGATCGTTTTGCAACAGTTATCCTATGAATTAGAGCACGAGGAAAAGTTTTGAAGAAAGATCATTTACTTTGGCTTAGAATGCATCTCCCAATATCATGCTTGCCTTTAGCGACAAGGAAACCTTGATCGTTTTGCAACAGTTATCCTATGAATCAGAGCACGAGGAAAATTTGTCAAGAAAAGTCCTTTACTTTGGCTTAAAATGCGTCTCCCAATATCATGCTTGCCTTTAGCGACAAGGAAACCTTGATCGTTTTGCAACAGTTATCCTATGAATCAGAGCACGAGGAAAATTTGTTAAGAAAAGTCCTTTACTTTGGTTTAGAATGCATTTCCCAATATCATGCTTGCCTTTAGCGACAAGGAAACGTTGATCATTTTGCAACAGTTATCCTATGAATCAGAGCACGAGGAAAATTTTGAAGAAAGATCCTTTACTTAGGCTTAGAATGCATCTCCCAATATCATGCTTGCCTTTAGCGACAAGGAAACCTTGATCGTTTTGCAACAGTTATCCTATGAATTAGAGCACGAGGAAAATTTGTCAAGAAAAGTCCTTTACTTTGGTTTAGAATGCATTTCCCAATATCATGCTTGCCTTTAGCGACAAGGAAACGTTGATCATTTTGCAACAGTTATCCTATGAATCAGAGCACGAGGAAAATTTTGAAGAAAGATCCTTTACTTAGGCTTAGAGTGCATCTCCCAATATCATGCTTGCCTTTAGCGACAAGGAAACCTTGATCGTTTTGCAACAGTTATCCTATGAATTAGAGCACGAGGAAAATTTTTGAAGAAAGATCCTTTACTTTGGCTTAGAATGCATCTCCCAATATCATGCTTGCCTTTAGCGACAAGGAAACCTTGATCGTTTTGCAACAGTTATCCTATGAATCAGAGCACGAGGAAAATTTGTCAAGAAAGGTCCTTTACTTTGGCTTAGAATGCATTTCCCAATATCATGCTTGCCTTTAGCGACAAGGAAACCTTGATCATTTTGCAAGAGTTATCCTATGAATCAGAGCACGAGGAAAATTTTGAAGAAAGGTCCTGTACTTTGGCTTAGCATGCATCTCCCAATATCATGCTTGCCAGTGCCAAGATTTGACATTTCTCGGAAAATTCTTTCCCAACCCATACCCAGTTGTTTTCTCTTCGGCTTTAGAGGAATCTCGAGGACCATCTTTTGACAAAAGTAGTGGGGGCAATTGCCCCCCCATACCCCCCCCCCCCCCGTGGCCACGCCACTGGTTGGCGTTATGAATGGTATTATTACCCCTACCTGACATCTAACAAAGAACAGATGATAAAATTCAATGTATTGATTTAAGCATAGTGATACTCTCGTAAAAAATTACCTGCTGGTTTGACAGGAAACTGTACATCATCCTCGTTATCTTCCCGACAAACTCGACCAGTTCTTGCCATGAGAGAGTTAAGATTTGTCATTTCTTTTCTGCATTCTACTGGTCTGACGCCTCCTTCAGCATATTCCAGTTTGTCACAATGCAACTCAATTGTATTCCATGTCTGTATGTTGTAAGTCAAATAGCTCAAAGTGTAAATACTCCTGTACTTTTTGGCGTTGTTTGGCTCTCTATCTGGGAATGATTGGAACTTACCAGCAATATTCTGAGCCTCTCGCTTTGCAATCTTTGCTCTGAGAAAGATCAAGAGATCTTTAAAGGAAGTAATTGTACCGGTTGTCCCAGAAAAAGTACACATTTTTGTTAGGGACCAGCAATGTGAATTTAGCTTTAATGAACAGCAAATTTACTCTTAAAATGTTTCTCGATAAGCTATCTTGAACATAAATACCTCGTTTGTTGATATTGAAGCTTGGAAAGGGGAAATATTAATCTTGAAAGCTCACATTTGCATCCACTTCTCAACTAGAGCTTTGGCATTTTGGCCTGAGAAATTTTTTAAGCACATCGAAATAAAAAACTGAAATCAAAGAAAAATTAAGAAACTGCCTGATGGGTGCATTCTGGCGAGAATGATTGAATGATATGAAATGATCTAATATTGTTTAAATTTTATCTACAGGGTGTCCCAAAAAATTGTCCCCCGTTTGCTTAAAGATTGCAACAAAACGGCAAAAGACTTTCACCAAACTTTTATATGATGTTGCTCTTCAGATGTTCAAAAAAAATTTGCTGCCATCCCAGTAAAACTCCGTTGCAAAATGATGGAGCTATGACATTCAGAAGACCAAATCTGCCTGATGACTGAAACCAACGGTCGGCCATTTGTCTTACTATTTTGCAGTGATAAGTAGCTCCACGTGAGATAAGAAATAGCTTTTGTGAGGTCAGAAATAGTGGAACTCTCTGTGGATTATCGAAATTTTCACGAGAGCTATGACATTAGAGGCTGCTATTTCATCGCATCCATGAAGCTATTATTATCGCTGTAAAATAGTAAAAAAATGGCCGACCGCTGGTTTCAGGGATCTGGCAAATTTGGTCTCCTGAAGGTCATAGCTCCATCATTTTTCAACGGATTTTTATGAGGATGGTAGCAAACTTTAATTGAATATCTGAAGGGCAACATCATAGAAAAATTCGGTGAGAACCATTTGCCGTTTTGTCGCAAACTTCAGGCAAGCGGGACACAATTTTTTGGGACACCCTGTAGGCTATCGTCGATTTATTCACTGTACTTCAAGAATTCGTTTAGGCCAAAGCGCCAAAGCTTTGATTTGAAGGAGGATTCAAATTGAGCTTTCAAGGTTGATATTTCTGCTCTCAAAGCATCAGTAACAACCAACGAGACAAATTGAGCCTATATAAATAGCTGAGCGTTAACGCTAGCCTGAATTTTTGCTGACAAACTGCTGACGTTTCTTTGTTATTGCATAATAGTGCCAAAGTAATTAACAGTGGTGACCAAAGGCTTCTTGATCCTTGCATTATCCTCAGGAATTTCTTTGGTTTAATTTCAATAGTGATTAAATCATAACTTATTTTTATGATTGAAAAGAGGTTGGCATACTACCGCAATCAAAATTGGATGAGGTGTACAATGCACTGCTTGAGAGTCATCTCAGATACAATGATGAACTATGGGACAGTTTTTCAAACACAAAGCTTGATCATCTTCAGCGTTTACAAACTAGAGCATGATCGCTAACAGGATGCTCTAGATTAAAGGATGGATGGAGTTGCAAATGGCTTTCTGTCTCAGACTTAATGAAAATTTGACAGGTCCGTGATTATCTACAAAATAATGAATGGTCTCTGCCCGGACAACTTAAGAGGTAGACTGGTTACCAGATGGCAACTATCTAACTATCCAACGAGAAATCAGTTCAATCTGGACACCCCAAGGCAGCACCTAGAATTCTCTAAAAGCAGTTTTTTCTATTGTGGTGCAAAGACTTGGAACAAAATCCCATTAGAAATCAGCATGAGTTCTACGATTAACATATTCAAAATGAAACTGAAGGAATTTTTACAAAACTAGCATCCTTCCCGAAGCACGATCCTAAGAAGACCTGCAAATTTGTAAGATTTCATATGTAAATAGATTGGTATAGTGATAGTTTTTTTTCAGCTGATAATGAAATGAAATATTGGTCATGAGCGCGCTATCTATGCGGACTCGGTGCCTTTAACTATCGAGGAACATAAGTCATTGATTAATGTTAAATTTGCATCACTGGATCAAGCCAAATCTGTATACTTTTTTGGACACCTGGTAGTCTGTCTCAAATTAGATTTCAGGTGATACTGCCCGTTAGTAATATCAATATAAGCGTTTGGCATGAAAAATGTTGTGCTATCGCCAATCTACTGACATCAAATTTGAGACGGACGTTAATGAAAAATAAGAAATCGTTTCAGATGAAGACAATTTAAATTTTGAAGCTTCAATTGTGCATGGTATTGCTTCTACTCAATTAAAAATAAGTTATTTTGTGACGATACTCCTGAAGAAACCATTCCTTAATGTCCTCGATGTCGTAACTATTCATGTTTCTCATTGAAAAGTCTGTCCATGAAGTTGTCCATATCTGACATGGATTGATTTTAAGATCGCGGGAAACCGTTGGAGCAAAAAAGGTTGAATCTTGTCCGGAGAGACCTGCATATCCAATAGGACTGCATATCCAATAGGACCTTGTTGAAAATCTGGCCTTTATCAAAAGAAGTACTTTAGCCAACATGAACAAAATGATCATCTTTTTCAAAAGAAAATTGCCAATGACGATTATCTAGTGGGCTGTAATGGTTGTGAAAATCTAAGCCTTTCCAATTTGTTTATATCTGCCTCCAGAATTTCCAAAAGCCAATGATGTGTGCTTATGTGTAGACAGTGCATACTGAAAGAATTCTTTGCCTATTCGATCTTAGACTTGCCCCAAGTCTATCTCTTCAGTCCGTCTTACCGTCCCCTTTACGGTAGTTCCTGAATCCGCCATTTCCTGGATTTGCCATTCCAACATTCCGTCAAGAGAGCTCGAGAGATCTCTTGACAGAATGTTGGAATGGCGGATCCAGGAAATGGCGGATCCAGGAACTACTTGATATTTTGATATTTGATTCTTTTAAGGAGGGTTGCCCTTCAGCCGGAGCTGTTTTACAAGGGGCCCTCCACTTAAAAACACTACTTACAATATAAAATTACAAAGGAATAGATTAAATACACTATCATTAAATACAATAAAAAACCATAACTATAAAAACCTAATAACATTTTACAAAGTTTTAAGATAAAAGAAAAGAAACACTAACTTCTAAATAGACTTTTTAAAACTATTTAGGGAAGATGCCTGTTTGGTTTCAGCAGGAAGGTCATTCCATATTTTTGCTTCTCGATAAGAAAAACATTTTTGCCAAACATTTCTTGGGTAGTTTTAAATCTGTCTCTGTATTACGCAGGACATACAAAGAGCTCTTTGAGTTTCGGGTGAAGAGGTCACAGAGGTATTGCGGAGCCAGTTCATGCAGGGACTTGAAGACCATTGTTTTAGATTCATCAGCTATAAGTTCTTCAATGGTCGTCCAACCCAGCCTGTCAATAAGTTGTCTACTTGGGGTGTCAAAACTGCAATTGATTATAATTCTAGCAGCTCGGTTTTGAAGTTTTTGCAACTGATTCAGCTCGGTCGATCCGGCACAACCCCAAACAGAGCAACAATATCGAAAGTGTGGCTCGACAATACCTGTGTAAAGAGTCTTCAGAGTTTCCTGCGGTAGGAAAGTTTTGGCATGCTTTAAAAAGCCAATAGCTCTAGAAACTTTAGTAGAAACAGTCTTGATGTGTTCTTTCCAATTAAGAGAGTTACCAATCTGCACACCAAGGTATTTAGTTTTTTGGATTACTTTGAGCTCGTTGTCGCGAATTTTCAAATCCAAATCATCATTTCAATTTTTGAGGACGTTATGCTTTTGCTTAATGGAAACTAACATGGAATTTGTTTTCGCAACATTCAAAGAGAGTTTGTTGCCTTGAAGCCAAGTGTCCAGTTGTTTGAGATCATCATTGAGGGCGTCATTCAGCACACTTATATCTGAAGACTGGTAGCACAGACTTGTATCATCAGCATACATAGAAACAACTGAATTTTGGACAGCTTGTGGTAGATCATTGATATAAATAAGGAAGAGAAGGGGACCAAGACATGAGCCTTGGGGCACACCAACATCTATACCCTCGATTTTTGAACTGACACCATTAACCCGACAAAACTGTTTTCGGTTGTATAGGTATGATTTAAACCATGCGAGTTCCCGCTGTTGAACGCCATAGTGCGCCAATTTTTCGCAAAGAATCTCATGGTCAACAGTGTCAAATGCTTTTTTTAGATCAATGAAAACTAGGCCCACAAGCTTCCCAAGATCCAGCCCATTGTACCAATCGTCGGTATTTTTAAGTAGGTGGGTTACAGTAGAATGCAGACGCAAATAGGCAGATTGGCCAGATGAAAACAGACCGTTATCTTCCATATGCGTATACACCAGATTGGTTACTAGCTTTTCAAAGAGCCTTGAAATGACAGGTAAGACTGAAATGGGGCGATAATTTGACTTATCAGCCTTGTCCCCATCTTTGAAAATAGGAGTTACTCTAGCAATTTTCCATGAGTCAGGAAACATAATTGTTTCAATTGATGTATTAAATAAGAAAGCAAGGGAATTTTCAATGAAAGGTAAAGCAAGCTTCAAAAAGTAGCTAGAGATATTATCAGTTCCAAAGCTCTTTGCTGTTTTAACCTTTGCAAATGCATCTCTTAACTACCGTAAAGGGGACGGTAAGACGGACTAAAGAGATAGACTTGGGGCAAGTCTAATTCGAACTCTGTTGAAGTCTCCCACTGCACATTATTGGCGCCAATTTTTCTCTGCTCTGATCGGTATTAGAACATAATAATGAACGATAAAGAAGGAAGACTCGTCTCCAGGGGAGGGACTCCCATTATGGTCTAACAGGGGGTCCGGTTGGTTTGAGGGTCTTATGAAATGGCTTCCTAATGCCCTTATTTGTCAAAACACATGCTACCAATTAGGGGTATTCACAGATTCCTGCCAAGTTATAAGATTTACACTCAGTAGGCTCCTCTGCATAGCAATATGGTTGTTGCAGCAATAACCATCAATGAATTTTGAAGTTTTTTTTGCTTTGTTCAATCAGTTTTTCAACAGAAAATTTTGAAAAACTTTAGAAAATTTTCACTACTTAATAAAAACTAGCAATAGTTACTACTAGGTGCCCCACACCAGATATCTCTAGCAGGTATGGTAAACACTAAAAAGGTAGATCAGTTTTGCAGTTTTCACAAAGTGATTCCCATATCCATTCTGTACAGGCCAAATATTTGACACTTGTGCATAAAATCTGCCACAGCATGTATTCACAGAAAGCATAGGGCTCGAATCTTTGCAACATAACTCATTACCTATGTTAGTGTTTGGCATAACAACATAATTGATTGACTGTGTGATAACAAAAAATAATCTTGAAAAAATAAAGAGAAAAGATTGAAGTTTGCCTTCTGGCATTAGATTCTTCAAAGCCGACTTTTCATTGCATTGTTGCCAAACGAAGAAAGAAGAGCATAAGAATCAGTCATAACAAGAGAAGAAAATGCCTCAAAAGCACCAAAAACCAAATTAAATCTGCTAATTTAGTGAATTAGAATTGTTACAAAAGTATCGCTGGTTACTCTAAATCATAGCAGTTCATAAAAATATACGAGATGTTCTTAAAAAATCGGTCATGCAAAATTAACTGACTGGCCTAGGCCTTGTTTGCATCATGGCTTTGTTGAGGTAGTTAGGGGCAAATGCTGTTCCCCTGCTCTGGCATGCTCTGCTGGTCTCCTTCTTTTTACCGTCAAAAATTGCCCACTACCTCACTACTAGCTTTGCCAGATTCTATTTGTTTTGTTTTGTTTTGTTGTTGTTATCTCGAACAGTTACTATGGACACCCCTGAGCCTTTTTGGCATGGAAAGAAAAAGAATTTTCTCCTCTGTTGAAAGCCCTTTGTTTCAGATACAAGAGTATGCTGAGAGAATACATATTACGGCGTGATATCATCATTATTCTATTCTCCTTTATAATCCAGCTCAGTAAAATACAAACTACAACGAGTGCAGTAAATCTATGCCTTGCGAACCCGATTAAACCTGTTTTGACAGAAAACCAATCACATTCCACCGTTCTCAAACAAGCTTGCGTAAAACCTTGTCAGTCCTGTATTACGACGAAAAATTCCAAATATGCGAGGATTTGAGATTCGAAGCCTAGCCTGTGCAGCCTCGTATGCGCGCGGTGGGCTATAAAGCCCCACTTCGGTGTGGGGCAATAATAATAATAATAATTTGAAGCTAATTCTCCATCTCGAAGCAGTTACCCAACAACTGGGTACACAAGCTGATGCTAATATATATTTTTATTTTATTTTTTTTATTAGCCAATCATTATTTGTAGAAAATTTGTAACGTTTTGTTGATACTTTTGAGTACTTCGGATTTATTTTTAGCCAAACAGGTCCTTTTCATCTTGGGTTTTTGAGAGAAATTTGGACAATCCCATAAGTGTTCAATGTATTCCTCATGGGACCCACATCTCCTGCAAAGAGAATCAGTGTACTTTCCTTTGTAGTTTGCTCTTTGGTCAACCATGTTTAGTTTTAATTTCAGTAGAGATGAGGTTTCTTCACACCTCAGATACTCTTTCATGTCAAACTTACTACCCTTGATAAATCTGAGTTTAGTCTTCTTATTATTTTTGATATTATTTTCTATGATTATGATAATTTTTTCTAACAATTTTTCTAACAATTTGTTTCCATTGTTCTTTGGTTAGGTGTTTGATCTGACATTCTTTGAGGTTAGTATTAATCATTTCTAGGTCACTGATTACTTCTTTACACCAACAATTTGGGAAATTTAGCCTTTTTTGCTCTTCATAAGCTATCTTAGTCAATCTACTTTCATTCATGTTTAGTATCTTATGGAATTATATCAGTCAACTTGATGCTACCCAATTGCCCAATTTTAGCTCCACGAAATACCATTTGGGGGTTTCTATACAAAGATACTACTATATTTGAGAGTATTTGTCAAAATTTTTGCTTTGGCCCTCTTTAACCCTAACTGGACCCCTCTGTCAGCCAACAATGGGAGTACCCCCCCCCCCAGGACTCGTCTTAGCTATAAAGCAGATCTTGTATGTTTCATTATCTGGTTATCATCTGTGTCTCGGTCTTCAAGACAAACTTTAAGTTTCGCACAATCAAAAAACTCTTCACTGAGTGAAAGAAATTGATATTATGGCACTAGACACTACCGTCGATGCACAGTTTCCGGCGGGGGAGGGAGGGGTATTTGGTATGCAAAATACAAGGAGGACAGGGACCTGCCGCTGATAAATCTGCCAAAGCAACCTGTGCAGTAGTTAAATTCCCAAAAATTATGCTTTGTCCAGGACTAATATTTTCAAAAAACTATCCTGCCCTTCAATTTCTTTATAAAAGTGTGGGCTGCTCTGTAAAATTTGTTAGGAATCCATCGGGAATGTGAACATGTTGCAATCCAAAAAAAGCTCTGTCATATTCGGGAAATGTAAATAGCCTACAACCACGTTACAGAGTTAGTCATGAAAAATATTAACCCTGTGGTGGAACTGGCTATGGAAAAATCATACCCTGTCCTGGAGTATAGGAATCCTGAAAATGAACCCTGTTCAACGGCACGTCCCTGTATGGAAAAAAGATGTCAGCAGGGCACAGCTGCAATGTTTCGTTAGTTATCTAGAGTCTGTTCCAGCAATCATCGGAGTATTTAAGCTTACCTCATAGCTGTAGCAAGTGTCTCAATCAAATCGAATTGAAAATCATAGATTTCCATATAGATTGCTGCCATCTTAGTGACTGCCACAGGAATTTTCCAACAATAGCCATTGCTCTTAGTAGTAGCAGCAATAACCGAGCCGGCGCTCGTATCTATACCATCGATGACCCCGCATGCAGTATCTACAACTCCTGTAAAGAGACCCTCTAACTCTGCGAGTTCTGGTCGCTTTACTTGTGGGTCGTAGGAGTTATAGAGATCAATAAATCCTCGCTTCTTCTTCTCGAATTCCAAAGCATCAGAATTGCTGGAAGATTTGACCAAATCAATTACAGCTTTCAAGTCTCTCGAATTTCCGTCAAATCGTTGTCCAAGACTAATAGCTTTGTTTATTATAGGTTGCAGGCTACGTTTGATATCATCTAACCTGTGGTTTTCCGAGATAGCGGTCATCCAGGCTGCAGTGGCAGCAACAATGTCTCCAATTGAGGATCCCCCAAAGAGTTCTTTCAGAGGATTACAGGCTTCTGCTACTGCCAAGGCCAAAGCAGCAGTTTTCTCAACGATGTCACCGATCAGGGCAGCTTGTGCATTGTCAATGAGCGAGCCAAGATCAGAGCCAATTTGCTTTGATACTGCTTCCACTTCTGGCCTATATTGTGCAATCCAATCTTCAATCCATCCCACATCTATATCTGCTTTGTTTTCATTGTAATCTTGCAGCTCCACAAAGTAATTTTTTAGTTCAGTAAATCGTCGGTTATTGCTGTCAGTTATTTCTTCTGCTAAATCAATCGTAGTGAACTGGCTGCCTTGTACAACTCTCAAAATACGATCCATCTGCCTAAACCCCAACAGCCTTTCATAATCAGTGCCCGTGCTTAGCATGACTCTCTTCCTTCCGTTGATTCGAACTCCTGTTACCTTGAAATGGGTCACAAGTTGGTCAAGGATTCTCTTGAAGTAGCATGCCTCACCTGTTTCAATCTGGTCTCTTGCACATGTCAAGATGTCATTTGGAAGCAGCATTGTTGTGATATTAAGAAGTGCAATCTCTCTCGTGTCAATAAGCTTGATGATATTGTTAATGTTATCTTTATACCCTTCTATCCTTTCATTCCTGGTAACTGTCACCTCCAAAGGACCACTGCTATAACGATCTGGGGACCTTTCTCTGAGAGCAACAAAATTCAAGCGAACTGCTTTGAACATGTCTGCCTTCTGAGCATTTGTCCACTTCCCTGGTATCTTTGCCTCCTTGATGAACTTTGCTAATTTCCTTGCGATATCCTTCATAAAGTCAATGTCGCAAAAATTATTCTTGTAAGCAACATAAGTACTTGAGCCAGCAGACCCTTCAGCTTGTTCCGTATAGCAAATGCGTTTTACTTCGTTTGCAAGTTCCCGTCCAAGTGGAGTGCTTCCTAGGGGTCCCACTACTCTTGCCAAGTTTTCAGCAGTAACGTCTCCTAAAATTGAATACAACAATCTTTTGTTAACCAGAGAATGTCCCAGAAAATTGCACCTCATTTGTGTGACTGTTGCGAAGACACTGTACAATCGATTGTTCGGTTTTGATATAGTTGCGTAAGATTTCAATTTAGGCCTGGTTTAAGCATCTTGAATGGATGCAACTAAAATTTCCCAATGCCAATTAAATTCGACATGAAACGATGTTTAAATCATCATAAATTGTTGAAACGGCAGGAGTTCACCGGTTCTCTCATGTTAACCCTATTTTAACCGGGGCTTTTTCGACCCCCCCCCCTACCGGATTTTTTTATATAGCTTCCAAAAAATTCTAGCTAGAAAGCTGAAACTTCTTGATTTTTCCTAAAATTTAATTGGCAATCAAGAAATGAAAATTTCAATGCCTATTGTTTGACCACGTGACCACCACATGCCAATATTTGGAGAGTGGTCACAAAGAAATCCTTTAAAAGGGCTCTAATTTATTTCTTTGTTACTAAATCTTAACAATATATATACCATTCGATTCATCTCGATGAGTACTTTCATTTGATATACATAATTTTTTTATATATTTGCTGATATCAGCAGTTTATTATTTCTATGACGTCATCAATCTTTATGACGTCATATCCCTAATTAATTGGTAATTTTTCGGGCAGAACTCAGGGAATTACTTCAAAAATCGATGAAGGTACTTGATCTCACCAATTATATGCGAATTTAATGGTTTTTAATTATAATGTATTGAGCTATCCTTGGTACCAGCCTCTCTAGCACAAAAAACAGATTTTTTATGTTAGAGAGTTTGGTACCCAGGGTAGTATTGAGCAAACAATTTTGCATTGAATCAAATTTTCATTGATTCATTAGTTTATTAATCAGAATCCAGAAAATCCGTATGAAACGATATGAAACTACAAATTAAAGCTATCAAGCAGGCATCTGGTTGGGCTTTTGCCGATTTTATCCAGGTATTTGCTAATAATGGGCCCTTTTTTTAAATAGCACGATTTTGTCAAAATTTGCATTGTTTTTGGTTGCCTAGCAATAAATCACGTGACTTTTGATTGATTGATGCTATTTATAGATTCTCCTTTGTTCAATTATGACACAGTGCAAGTTTCATTGTCATAGCTGTTACACTTTCTGAGAAAATCAGGGGGGTCGCCCCGCCCCCGGTAGGAAATAACTTTTTTTACCCGGCTAAAATAGGGTTAAACGGCACATGTGTCCTGTAAAGGAAAAGAAAGAAAGAAAAACAGCTAGAACAACTCTGATAAAACCTTGTAGTACTTACAATGATAATTCACAAGTTTCATATACATTACAATTTATAAAATCAAATGTTTCTTTAATTGTTCTTCGTATTGCTTAAAAGGTTCAATTTTTCTAGGGCCAATTGGCAGTTTGTTGTAAATCCTTCATATTTTTTATTTTTCATATTTGATTCTTTTAAGGGGGGTAGCCCTTCAACAAAAGTTGTTTTTCAAAGGGCCCTCCAACTAATTACAATATACAATTAAAATACTAGAAGATAAGAAACCATAACATTGAAAACTTATTTACAATAATTATATGATATTTACAATATAAAAGAAATTGTTCAACCCTGTATTGATTTTTTAAAACCACGAAGGGAGGAAGCCGTCTTCGATTCAGCAGGAAGACTATTCCATAGTGTAGCTCCCCCGGGGGGGGAGTACTTGACCAGGCTTTGGTCGGGGACGTGCCATCGAAGCTTCAAAAACATACCCGTTCCTTATTATACCAATTTTCCGAAAAAATATACCCGACCTAATACCAGTTTTCCGAAAAAGTATACCCGACCTTATACCAATTTTCCGAAAATGTATATCCGACCTCATACTTATAACAAAATCGCAAAAATCGATACCGTTCCTTATACCAAAATCGTTAAAAGAGATACCGTTCCTTATTCCAAAATCGCGAAAATTGATACCCTTCCCGATGGTACGTCCCCGTAAACAAAATAAATATGAAGTATCCCCCCCCACTCCCGAGTTAGCTCCATGGAAAGAAAATCATTCTTGCCCATTTGCTGAATTTTTCGTTGACAACCTTAAATCGGTCTCCGTGTTGCCGAGGCTGTGGGAGGAGCTTGCTGACTATTTGGTGCGGAGGTTACGCAGGTATTGTGGAGCCATATCATTGAGCGACTTGAAGACCATTGTCTCAGACTCATTGCCAATGAGTTGGTCAATGGTTTTCCAGTCCAACTCAGCAATAAGGGGTTTCCTTGGGTATCAAAGCCACTATTTGTTATGATTCTAGCAGCACGATTTTGAAGCTTTTGCAGGTGGTTGCAGGGGCGCACATTCAAATTTTGTTTGGGGGGGTGTCAACATGCTTTGGACCGACTAAATTTTTTCGGACCGACTGAAAGTATAGCAAGCAGCGGTGTGGCCAGGATAAATTAAGTGGGGGGTATTGAAACGAGGGTGTCCCCAGGAAAATTTTTGGGGCCACCCCTTTACTTTGGCTTAGAATGCATCTCCCAATATCATGCTTGCCTTTAGCGACAAGGAAAACTTGATCGTTTTGTGACATTTATGCTATAAATCAGCGCATGAGGAAAATTTTTGAAGACGATCCCTTACTTTGGCTTAGAATGCATCTCCCAATACCATGCTTGCCTTTAGCGACAAGGAAACCTTTATCGTTTTGTGACAGTTATACTATAAATCAGCGCACAAGGAAAATTTTTGAAGAAAGATCTTTTACTTTGGCTAAGAATGCATCTCCCAATATCATGCTTGCCTTTAGCGACAAGGAAACCTTGATCGTTTGTGACAGTTATGCTATAAATCAGCGCAAGATGAAAATTGGCTTAGAATGCATCTCCTAATATCATTCATGCTTGCCTTTAGCGACAAGGAAACCTTGATCGTTTGGTGACAGTTATGCTATAAATCAGCGCACGAGGAAAATTTTTGAAGAAAGATCTTTTACTTTGGCTAAGAATGCATCTCCCAATATCATGCTTGCCTTTAGCGACAAGGAAACCTTGATCGTTTGTGACAGTTATGCTATAAATCAGCGCACAGAGGAAAATTTTTGAAGAAAGATCTTTTACTTTGGCTTAGAATGCATCTCCTAATATCATTCATGCTTGCCTTTAGCGACAAGGAAACCTTGATCGTTTGTGACAGTTATGCTATAAATCAGCGCACGAGGAAAATTTTTGAAGAAAGATCTTTTACTTTGGCTTAGAATGCATCTCCTAATATCATTCATGCTTGCCTTTAGCGACAAGGAAACCTTGATCGTTTGTGACAGTTATGCTATAAATCAGCGCACAAGGAAAATTTTTGAAGAAAGATCTTTTACTTTGGCTTAGAATGCATCTCCTAATATCATTCATGCTTGCCTTTAGCGACAAGGAAACCTTTATCGTTTTGTGACAGTTATGCTATAAATCAGTGAACGAGGAAAATTTTTGAGAAAGATCCTTTACTTTATGGCTTAGAATGTATCATGGACTTGGAGTTTTAAGTATAGGCGTAATCTTAAGTACAACGACTTCTTCACCGCCAAGCCTAGCAAAAGCGACTTGTTTTGGTGTGTTTGTCCTCTATGAAGGTTTTCCCTTATGATTATAGTGTCAGCAGTGTTAGCTTTTGGTAGAAGCGTATACCACCTTTGATGGACAATATTTGTAACCAATGTCTCCTTTATTTTTTGGGATTTATACACAAGTGTCTGTTTTCCAACGCCACATAACTACCACCACCGGCACCCAAGTGCCAGATTGGAGTTTTTGAGTATTTGTAACAGCATTGTTCCTTTGGGACAATCTTTGCACAACAAACACCTTTCATTTTGTGTTAGACTGCTTTTTACAAGCCAATGATTGCTTGCCCCTAAAAACGGAAGCCTGGACAATTTTTCAATGCATCTAAGAATTTTTTTTAAATGCCATCCTCTGCTTTGGCTTAGAACGACTCTCCCGGTTATTGTCATGCACTTCTTGTGAATATTCTAACTGTCGTCATGGGTCGACCTTTGCTCAAAACATTTAAAATCGGACCAACTTTGATTCAAACTATCGTGGTTTTTTCAGCTTTGTCGTGGTTGGTCGGTCCATGAAAAAGTCGGTCCACAAAGTCGGTCCATCCAATTTTGTCGTGGACCGACTTTTGAGGAAATTTTTGGACCGACTGAGAAATTATTGGGGGGGTGTCTCACCCCCCCCCCCCCCCCCTAATGTGCGCCCCTGGGTGGTTGATATCAGTAGAGCCATCACAACCCCAGACAAAACAACAGTAGGTGCTCAACAATACCTGTGGAGAGAGTTTTCAAATTTGCCATGGGCAGAACCGGCAGAAAGGATTTTGCGTGTCTTAAAAAGCTGATCGCCCTTGAGACCTTCTTAGAAACTGCCATAATTTGCTCTTTCCAATCTAAAGAGCTATCGATTTACACTCCAAGGTACTTTGTCTTTTGAAGTACTTCGAGCTCATTGTCGCGTATCTTCACCCTATCTCACCTGGGGGGTTCCAGCCCCCCCCCCAACAAAACTTTAATTTACCAATGCTAAAATATACAAAGAAGGATGCCAAATTCCGCTACTTTAACTTTATATCTATACTGTATCGAATGATGAAAATTTAAAGATTCTAAGTATAGCACCGTAACCATGGCAACCAATGTTTTACTGTGTAGTCAACAAAGTTTGTATACTTTTTTTAATTGTTGCAGATATTAATCTGAAATATATGCCAAATTATGCCTACACAAGTATTTGATCGTATCCAACTCAATTTGAAACAAAAAATTCAATTTAGGGCCTCATTTCATTGTTTCAATCATGTTGGTGATAATCATGAAAATCATTACTTAATATCTTCTTACTGCTATAGCAACAATAACAATAGAGATAATTTGATTTAATCACGTGATTTTGATTGTTTGCATCAAGGTCTATCTATTTACCAAGTTCAAAGATTATAGCTACTATAACAGTGAGTAAAAATAGGGGGAGGAGTGGAATCAATCCCCCCCCCCCAGGAATATTGACCGCTTCAAAACGCCCAAGTGAGATAGGGTTAAGAACCTGAACGGACCTATTTCCCACCAAATACCCAAAACATAAGAACTTAGTTAGGCTGACTTGCAAAATTGTATGTATGATTTATCCTGACATTTAGGAAGTGGGAACTTTTTCTGGATCATCCGGACTACTAAATCATTCTTCTCCTCATTTAGTTAGGATCTGGCTGATTTCTCGAGGATTCAAAAGCTCAACCTGAGATGGACACGTTTGCCATTTTTGCTACACGTGAGTTCCGTTCTCTTTACAGAAATGGGGTTTGATGGATTTAAGATGTAATTCATTTGCAGGGGTTCCATTGATGTTAAGGTGAATTTTATAATATAGGCAGACTATTATGATAAGTTAAACTTGTTCATATTGTAAAACGCTGCTTGCAAATGTTGGTTCATATTTGACGACCCCTGTTTTTGTTTCCGTTGCTCAATCTTAACAAACTAGTCCTCATTTGGTAACTACAATAGTACACATTAGGAAAAAATTTATTTATTTGCTAGAATAACCAGTTTGAGAGATATTTGAGTTTAAGATTGGGAATCTTTTTGGAGACACCCTGTACACAATAGAGCTCCAAGAAGCAATTTTGCGTCATTGTAAATCTTACCTGACATCTAATATCGGATAGTCTTTTAATACAGAAGCTGACCATTGACAACATTACAATTGTTGCATAACATTCTCCGAAATTCAAATATCTAAGTAAATAGATAGAATCTGGGGTGCCGATGTTCGTGACCTTCCTCTTCGATACATGCACAGGCCTCTCTTAACAACACCTTCTTCCGCTTGAACAATGTGTGAGTTAGCTACCTAGTATTAAGGAAATATTTTTTAGCGCGCTTTATTCGAATTTGTAGCTAAACAAGGACAGGCTTTGCTACACAATAGCTTCAGCTGCGTTTGATTGAAACTACAATTCAAAGCGATAAGCGTATGCAGATAAAGAAAATTCGTTCACCCAGTAATGAGAACAAACATAGCCGAAAAATGTGTCCTCAAACAAGTAGGGTTAACTGTCACCTTTTACACACAAAAGATGGTTTCAAAAGAAGTATGTTTATAACGAAAAAAGAAGGAAAAGTCTAAAGATCTGTCATGCGAATTTCGTTGATTGGATGCAGAAGTGGAGAAGAAGGCATTGCCATATTTAAGGTAACTCTGCTTTCCGCTCTAGTGCACAGCAAGATGCCGTTTCGCAAAACCACTCTCCTCAGAAAACAGTTAATTTCTCCAACATTATTCGGCCTATCAAAAAGCGGTAAAAAGGATATTGTTCTGTATAATCTGGGCAATCGAAAGATGTATAAATCGCAATGTTTCCGTCAACCCGGGTTTCGCAAATCCTAGTTAAAATCTTTTTGCTAATTTCAGAAAAGTGGAATTATCTCTAAAACTACTAGAAAAATGTTCAATTTTTTTTCGTTCCATCTTTAGCTAGGTTGTTGATCTACAACTTTGCCAAGTCTGATTGAAAAAGCTAGGCTAGATTTCCTGCAATCGAATTTGGAATTCCGTTTACTTTTTCACAGCGAAATGGAGAAACCTTGGTCAACAGATTGCCATGCTATGAAGCACGCTTGCAAAAGCTCAGGCTTGAAATAACTTTCAGAAGTTTTTCCATTGGCAAACAAATGAACGTCATCTTTTGGGAATACCATACGCAAGTCTCAATAAACATCCTTAGCGCTCGTAAAAGTATCATTTGCATCTATTGATTAAAAATTACTGATTTTTACCAGCAACTTTACGAAACCATTCTTTCGGTGTCTTTCGGGACTTTCGTAAGCATTCACAGATTATCAATTTCTTTTAGAGTCCACTATGAGCATAGATCTTAAATCATAGAACTAATTTGTTTGCAAAAACATTCTACGGGCGCTCAAATCGTTCTGCATGGGCTAAACTGTTGACCAACGCTTTTCCCCTTCGATGTCGAAAAGTAAACAGAAATGTAAAATTCGATTGCAGGAAATCTAGCCTAGCTTTTTCAATCAGACTTGGCAAAGTTGTAGATCAACTACTTAACTAAAGATGGAACGAAAAGAAATCGAAACTTTTTCGAGTAGTTTTAGAGATAAATCCCCTTTTCTGAAATTAGCAAAAAGATTTGAACTAGGATTTGCGAAACCAGGGTTGACAGAAACATTGCGATTTATACATCTTTCGATTGCCCAGATTATACAGAGCAACATTCTTTTTACCGCTTTTCGATAGGCCGAATAATATTGGAGAAATTAACTGTTTTTTGAGGAGAATGGGTTTGCGAAACGGCATCTCGCTGTGCACTAGAGCGGAAAGCAGAGTTGCCTTAAGGCATAACTGAAACAATGACCTCTCGGCTTATGAATCAAATAAACAAAATTGGACAGGCAGATATTTTGGTTTGTCCTTCTTCTTTCGTTATAAATTCGTTAATTCTCTTAAAACAACCTTTCGAGTGATAAAAGCAACATTTTGCCCAACTGGTTTTAATCAGATATTTTGTGCTGCGAAACTTGCCTTTTGTTATTTGTAGCTGGATGGTATGTAACATTAATAACTTTGCCCTCGCCTATCAAATGTCAATCAAATGCAACAGTTGCTATTGTATCAAAATCTGTCATTGTTTTATTCGGTACATTACCTTGTTTAGCAGCCTCAAAGTTCAGGTTTGAGAAACCTTGTATGTATCTGGCAATAGCAAAAGGATTTGCCCCTGCTTGACAAACATCATAAATATCCGGATGACTGCGCCACAATATAAACAAAACAACTCTGATACCAATAGCTGCAGTAGCCGTGGGAAACTGATTTGTAAGTCTCCTGATGTCTTTTCTCAGCATCAGGGATAACTCAAGATTCCTCACTATCTGCAACAAAGGAGAAGAATAATATTAAACCGGCAATAGCTACATGCATTGTTTACCATTGGACAATATTGAGAATAAGCTTGCATCAATATAGACATTTTGAACTTGGCTTCATCATTTTCATCATCGTCTAGTTTCAGTGATTTTGCAGCGGTATTTGCAATATCGCTTCAAGTACCTTCTAGCTCTAAACTGGGAAGTTTTTCATTTTTTGTCCAGAACTCTATCAATTGCCGGGTGTCCAAGAAAAAGTATACTCACTTAGAGACGGAATTAGCGATTTGAAAGTCAGCTTAAATTAATGACTAAATAAATTTCAAAATCATTCTGGATAGTTTATTTGAGCATACAATCTTTGCCAAAATACTTGGGTCAAATCATAAGATTGCACTACTTCGGTCTTTGATTACGTGCCCCCAGCACCCCCGTTTCAAAGTTGCTAGAATCAAACGCCATTCGTATGTTTTCTACTCGATATTTTAGGAAACATCATGAAGACATTGAAATTTGCCTATGTCCCAGCTTCTTTTGGCCGGGATTGTCTGAAAATGATTGCTAACAAATAATAACTCATAGCTCGAGAACCCATGGAGATTTTTGTGTGAATTTTCAACACCGTCATCCCCAACACAAGACGTCTATCTATGCCGAAATTGGCGCTGTTCGCTAAATTCACTGAGCACCTTCTTGAAAATGCCCGTGTCAAATTTGCTGCAATTTACACTCACCTATAAGATTTCCTTACAAAAAGTGACATTCAATAGGATTCTGAGATTTTTTCCGCTATCGTAAGATTGTGTTCTCCGCTCATTTCATTTCATTTTACAATATTTATACAGGTTAACCCTATCAAGCCTAGGGGGGGGGCCTAGTAGCTTTTCCTCTATGGATTTTTACCAAGTGCACTTACAAAGCTGAAAATGTCTGACTTTTAGTTTTTATCCTTCTTATAATCAAAAATGAACTTTTTAGAAAATCAAATTCATTCCAGGGAGTAAACACGATCAAGTTTTGAGAGCTGTCTGTGCAAAATTTTAATAAATGCTTATAAAATCTACGGCAAATGCAGGAAAACAATGAAATTGGAGGAATATATGCTACTTTTGATCCTCTATCCTGTAATAGGGATATTTTAAAGACGCAAAGGAATCCATAATCAGCACGAGCGGTTGCCGATGTAGACATGTACAAATGAAATGACAAATGTATAGAGCATCAATTCTTCCATAAACATCGCATTCTGTTACTTTCTTTACACACCAAGGTTAAATCTACTCTGTGGACTCGCAAGCCACTGAATAAGTACGCATCAATACATCCAAAATGCACCAAAATCACAATAATTCACATCAAAATAATCACAGACAACAAGATCTTTCACAAGCATCCTGTGTCTCCCTTCTCGACTTAACCTAGATCGTCCATGTCTGTTCTCTTCTCCTTCTCTCCGTCAACAATCAAGGATTACTCTATTTATCATAAAGTACACAAAAGAATAACACATGTAACGTCTCAAATCAACTAACGTAAACAAATGGGAAAACATGGTTCTACTTCAAAGGCGGTAGATGATTGTCAGATATCTATATTTCAAAGAAAAGTGATTTTATTGACATTTGGACTAAATCAGCTTTGCTTCTGACATGCTTCTAACGAGTAAAGAGTTGAATAATCATTTCGCTCAGGGGCAGTTAAAATAAGTAAACCTAGTCTCGAAATAACAGTGACGCAAAACAGTTATAAAATCAATGCTTTGCCTACACAATACTTATTCCTATCGGGTAGTGTAATGTGTGAAATCTACCATTCCGACGGACATCAATAAACCAAATTCGAGTAAACAACCAAAATAACGTGGGAAAATGCTAGTAAGGAAAGTTTGTTGTCGTCATCTTCTTGGCTATATCTTAGAAATAAACGGGACTCATTATTCAAAACGAGGCAACGCAAATGTCTAAGTTGACCTTTATTACATACCTCCCTTTCCTAGAAAAGAATCGTCCCCGATTCTTACAGTGATATGAATTGCATTCCTCGAAAACGTTGCAATACCTTGGGACACAAAACAATTTAAATATAAATAAACGACAGTCCAGTGTTACACTTGTTTGCATTTGAAAGTCCGGTTTAATGTTTAATCTTTCTCTGCCATGCTGCTATACTACTTCTTTCTTTTTTTGCATCATTTCACTTATCTCCCTTTTGGATTGAATGGTTCAGTTCGATATCGTCTTCAAGTGAAGGAGGGGTTCGTGGCCTTTCACAAGCGCCAAGCATCATTGTTTCTTTTGTTTCGTCCCAATAAGAAATATTCCGCTGGTCCCAAAGCAAGTCCAATCTGTAGGTTTCTTTTCGATTTGATTTGTCCATTCGATTCCAATTCTCTCCTCTCCAATGATGATGAATATCCCACTTCTGACACCAAATGTAATAGGGATATTTTAAAGACGCTAAGGAATCCATAATCAGCACGAGCGGTTGCCGATGTAGACATGTACAAATGAAATGACAAATGTATAGAGCATCAATTCTTCCATAAACATCGCATTCTGTTACTTTCTTTACACACCAAGGTTAAATCTACTCTGTGGACTCGCAAGCCACTGAATAAGTACGCATCAATACATCCAAAATGCACCAAAATCACAATAATTCACATCAAAATAATCACAGACAACAAGATCTTTCACAAGCATCCTGTGTCTCCCTTCTCGACTTAACCTAGATCGTCCATGTCTGTTCTCTTCTCCTTCTCTCCGTCAACAATCAAGGATTACTCTATTTATCATAAAGTACACAAAAGAATAACACATGTAACGTCTCAAATCAACTAACGTAAACAAATGGGAAAACATGGTTCTACTTCAAAGGCGGTAGATGATTGTCAGATATCTATATTTCAAAGAAAAGTGATTTTATTGACATTTGGACTAAATCAGCTTTGCTTCTGACATGCTTCTAACGAGTAAAGAGTTGAATAATCATTTCGCTCAGGGGCAGTTAAAATAAATAAACCTAGTCTCGAAATAACAGTGACGCAAAACAGTTATAAAATCAATGCTTTGCCTACACAATACTTATTCCTATCGGGTAGTGTAATGTGTGAAATCTACCATTCCGACGGACATCAATAAACCAAATTCGAGTAAACAACCAAAATAACGTGGGAAAATGCTAGTAAGGAAAGTTTGTTGTCGTCATCTTCTTGGCTATATCTTAGAAATAAACGGGAATCATTATTCAAAACGAGGCAACGCAAATGTCTAAGTTGACCTTTATTACAATCCAACAGCAAAAGTCGTTTGTAATTTAAAAGTATGATTATGCGTATTTTGGCTGTACGCATGCGCACATTCTTGGAATTCCTGTGTGAAGACGTCATCATTTTTTACAAATTTTTCTTTGCAAAGCAAAAGATATTTAACCACAGAATACACCGAAATTAGACCCATGTCCTTATTGCCTTTCATTTTCTCACAATCAACGATTTAAAATTTTTAGTACTGAACCCTACTGACTTTGAAAATTCTATATTGTGACGTCATGAGCACGTCACGTGACATAACTAAAAATAGATTTCATTTTTGTGTTCAGCTAATGATGTACTATGCACATGTCAAGTTTCAAGGCTCTACATCGTTCAGAACGGAAGTAAAACAGGGGGGCTGAATCAGCCCCTCCCCCCTCTAGTCTTCCTAGAGCATCAAATACCCTAGGCCTGATAGGGTTAAAATAGGTTTCATATATAAATATGTTTTTCAACCTGACCTGTTGAAACGAAAAACCTAAGCACTAAAACTAAGAACAAAATAAATTTAGATGCCTAATTTACAATATTATACAAAACTAAGACTATATATTAAATGGAAGTTGTCCCCGTCTATAGTTGTTCTTTGAAGGTTTTCAGGAAGGATGCCAATTTTTTCTTTCTTTCTAGGTTGCTCCACACTCGGTTCCACAGTTTCGCACCGCGATAAGAAAAAGCCTTTTGGTCATTGATAGTTTTTAGGAGCGGTATCTTAAGATCAGTTTCTGATGAGCGCAGAAACCGCTCTCTACCGTCCGAACATTTTATGAATAATTTGTTCAAGTAGTCTGGGGCAAGCGAATTCAAAGATCTATAAGTTAGCGTGGCTGTCTCTTTTCGTACAAGATTTCTGATATTTGACCAGCCAAGATTCTCAATTATTGGAGTAGCAGAAGCATCGTATCGGCTGCTCGTTACAACTCTTGCAGCCCCTTTTTTGGATCTTTTGCAAGGCGTCAATTTTTGATTCACTACAGCAGCCCCAAATGGAACAACAGTAACTCAAATGGGGCTCAACAATTCCTCTATACATTTTTTTGAGTACGTCAGATGGAATATATTTCTTGGAATACTTAATAAGTCCAAGGGTTCGATTTGCCTTGGTCTTGATAGTATCAATATTGTAATATAGTTATCACGTGATGGACTGTAAGCACGTGATGTGACATTTAACTGTGAGGAATGCGTGAAAGTGGTACCAGTTGTAGATATGAGTACGGGAGCATGATGATGATTCGAATCTAGATATACCTCATTATTAGCCTACCCTACGGTCACCAAAATACCATATCTGGCGACGAGGATATAAACAAATTAATGGAGCGCTGAATCAAGCCTCAAAATGGCCATGCTGCCGAGTTTATATTTTCCACCCTTTGATGCAAGGGGAGATCCTTCTAGCACAGGACAAAGGTGGACTGAATACATAGAACGCTTCGAAAATTTTCTCACTGCCATGGAAATCGACGATCCTAAACGCCAGCGTGCACTTTTATTGCATTTCAGTGGAGAAGAAGTCTATCGCATTTTCAAGACTTTACCAGACACTGGTGAGGCAAAAGATTACAAAAAAGCAGTTGAAAAGCTGACTGGATACTTCCAACCAAAGAAGAATATCGAATTTGAACGATATACTTTTCGCCAAGCTAATCAACATGAAGCTCAAACGCTAGATGAATATCATACTCGATTACAACAACTTGCCACTCATTGTGAGTTTAAAGAGAAAGATGCAGAGGTGAAATCACAAATCATCTCAGGATGCTCGTCAAAAAGGGTCAGACGAAAAGCACTTCGCGAACCAACACTTAAATTGCAAGAACTACTTGACTTTGGTCGGTCTTTAGAGATTTCGGAAGGCCAAGCTATTGGAATAGAACATGCAACAACAGACATGTCAGATCTACAGGTGAACAATGTAAAATTTCGACCTAAGCCACAAAGAGGTAATAATCAGCGAAGGTCGCAAACACGTGCCAAGACATGTTTTAATTGTGGTGGATCATATCCCCATACGCAAGAAAAACCCTGTCCAGCCAAAGGTAAACTGTGTAGAGCATGCAAGAAATCAAACCATTTTGAAAAAGTTTGCCGTTCAAAGCTGCAGTCAAACAATCCCGCGAAAATAAAACAGCGAAAATCGAATCGTGCAGTGCAAGCTGTTCAACCTGGAAGAGACACTGACGAATCCACGTCACAGTCTTCAGACTCTTCAGATGAGGAAATTCTATTCGGAGTACAAAGTTTGCAAAGGTGTACTTCGAAGCCCCCAAAAACTACAGTTAAAATTGGGAAGTGCAAAATTGATGTCATTGTTGACACTGGAGCAAGCATCAACATTCTTGATACACCCACTTTTGATAAGATCCAAGTACAGAATCCAAAATTGCAACTTACGTCATCTACCAGCAAAATATTTGCATATGCATCAGACGTACCGTTAGACATTGCTGGAAAATTCGAGACAGAAGTAGAAACACGCAATCGAATAACGTTCGGGACATTTTATGTCGCAAGGAAATCAACAGGGAACCTTCTGAGTTTTCAAACAGCCACTGAGTTAAACTTGCTACAAGTCAATATTGATAACGTTCAAGAAGGAAATCCTGCACAACATCCGTCATCGACCATTCATCCAATGGAAAGACGCAGTGTACCAAGTGCTAATATGTCATCAAGTTTAATAAAAGAACATCCAGAATTATTTGTTGGTGTGGGAAAATTAAAGGACACGCAAATCAAACTTCATATCGACGAACATGTTACTCCGATCGCCCAACCAGCACGCCGAGTTCCTTTTCACATTCGAAAAGCCCTTGACAAAGCTCTCGACGAACTCGAAGACAACGATATAATTGAACCAGCCATTGGAGCGACTCCTTGGGTTAGTCCTCTTGTAGTATTCCCGAAACCGAACAATCCCGATGAGATACGAGTTTGTGTCGACATGCGCCGAGCCAATCAAGCGATTACACGAGAACGACATCCAACACCGACCGTCGACGAAATCATTCATGATCTCAATGGTGCAACTGTATTTTCCAAGCTCGACCTAAACAAAGGATACCATCAACTTGAGTTGGACCTCAATAGCCGAGGTATCACAACATTTGCAACACATCGTGGACTTTATCGCTATCAAAGACTTGCGTTCGGAATTTCTTCCGCTGCCGAAGTCTTTCAGTATCAAATTCAAACAGCTCTCGCTGGGATTCCTGGTTGTCGCAATCTCAGTGACGACATAATCATATTTGGCAAAACGCAACAAGAACACGACCAAGCCCTTCGCAATGTTTTTCAGAGGCTCCGCGAGAAAGGACTCACGTTGAACAAGAGAAAATGCACTTTTAACAAAGCCAATCTTAACTTCTATGGTTATACATTTTCAGCTGAAGGCATGAAAGCTGACGAGAAGAAAATTCAGGCTATCAAAGAAACATCGACACCGAAGACCGTTTCTGAACTTCGTTCTTTTCTCGGACTCGTGAATTACGTTTCTCGTTTTATCAAAGATTTCGCTACAATCGCCGCCCCACTTCGGGATTTAACGAAAAAATCGACGAAATGGACTTGGATTGATCAACATCAAGCTGCGTTTGACAATCTGAAAGAAGCACTGACAAGTAAATCTGTCGTGGCATACTTCGATCCGAAGAAATCAACAGAAATTCTTGTCGATGCCAGTCCAGTTGGATTAGGAGCGATTTTAACACAGAAAACAGTGAACCCTGATGGCTCAATTCAAGCAAAAGTTTGTGCTTATGCAAGCCGCACATTATCCGATGTAGAACGCCGATATTCTCAAACAGAAAAGGAGGCCCTCGCAATCGTTTGGGCTTGTGAAAAGTTTCATCTTTACATTTATGGAGCTCAATTCAACATTGTAACTGATCATAAAGCTTTGGAAATTATTTTTAACAATCCAAACTCACGACCGCCAGCAAGAATAGAACGTTGGAGCTTACGGTTACCAAATTATGACTTCACAGTCACATTCAAACCTGGAAAGGAAAATCCAGCTGATTTTATGTCACGACATCCAGTCAACAATTCGAAGAAGAAACATAATATTGCCGAAGAGTATGTGAACTTTATCACACGTCATGTTACGCCTGTTGCCATGACTTCTCATGAAATTCTAAGTGAAATCACAAAGGATTCAGTTATGACTGAACTTAAATCGATAATTTTGGATGAAACCTGGCACAAAATGTCAGAGATACCAGACTTGAAGGTTTTCAAGAAGGTAAAAGAAGAACTAACAGTGACAGACGATGGATTTATTTTGAAGGGAACAAAACTAGTAATTCCAAGTAAACTCAGAAATCGCGTCGTTAACCTCGCACATGAGGGACATCAAGGCATTGTCAAAACCAAGTCACTTCTCAGAGAAAAAGTATGGTTTCCCGGAATTGATCAAATGGTTGAAAATATCGTAAAAAAACTGTATTCCTTGCCAAGCTACGACTGCAAAAGAAAAGCTAGAGCCGTATAAAATGTCCAAGTTACCCCGTGGACCTTGGGACAAGGTTTCAGTTGACTTTAGTGGACCATACCCTAATGGTGAATATTTACTCGTTGTTATTGACGAATATTCTCGTTTTCCGGAGATCGAAATCGTTCGTTCAACCGCTGGAAAGTCGGTTATACCGAAACTCGATCGAATTTTTTCCTCGTTTGGAATTCCTCGTGTTGTAAAGTCGGACAATGGACCGCCTTTTAGTGGATACAGATTCAAGGATTTTAAGAATGAACTTGGTTTTCGCCATCGCAAAATTACGCCACACTGGCCACGCGCAAATGGTGAAGTCGAGAGATTTATGAGAACATTGAACAAAACTGTGAAAGCTGCACACAGTGAAAACAAGGTGTGGCAACGTGAATTGTTTACATTTCTAAGAAACTATCGAGCAACGCCACATGTATCAACAGGAGAGACACCAGCTAGTCTTATGTTTGCACGAAATATTGCAACAAAATTGCCTGAAATAGCAGCAAAGAAGCAGAACGATGAAGGAGTCAGAGAAAAAGACCAAGCTTCAAAAGAAAGGATGAAAGGAGATGCCGAAAAGAGAAAGCAACATGAATGTCATACTTTCAACATTGGAGATACTGTTTTAGTAAAAACAGATCGCAAAAACAAATTGAGTACTTTTTACGATCCAAATCCATATGAGATAACAGAAATCAACGGATCAATGATAACTGCAGAGAGAGCAGATCATCAGATAACAAGAAACTGTTCCTGGTTCAAGAAAATACCAGAACAGCGCAAAAGCTTAGAAATCGATGAGGACGATACTTTCCCAAGACCGTGTGATACAGCGCCAGGAGGTGATACAAATGAACAAGTTGAACGACGCTACCCAACACGGCAAAGGAAACAAACTGACTTTTATTTTGGACAGTGATATGGACACAAACAGAAAATAACAAAAAAAAATAATAAAACATTGTGATTAAAATTCGAAACAAATCTTAAAAGAAGAAGGAGTGATGTAATATAGTTATCACGTGATGGACTGTAAGCACGTGATGTGACATTTAACTGTGAGGAATGCGTGAAAGTGGTACCAGTTGTAGATATGAGTACGGGAGCATGATGATGATTCGAATCTAGATATGCCTCATTATTAGCCTACCCTACGGTCACCAAAATACCATAAATATGTTTGTCCCAATTAATTGACTGTCTATCTGAGCACCTAGGTATCTTGTATTAGTAATCATTTCAATGTCCTGATCACCTATTGAAAAATATGGTTGAGCATCAGGTTGGCTTTCGACCTTACGGATGTTTGGACCAGAGCCTATGATAAGGGCCGGCGTTTTCACAACGTTTAGAGAAAGTTTGTTTGCATGCAACCAATCCTGTAGCTTCAAAAGATCTGAGTTTAGGTCATTTTGTAGGTCATCAATGCATTTTGAAGAGAGGGGAATGGCCGTATCATCAGCATACATGCTGACATGAGATCTCTGCAGGGAAAAAGGCAAATCATTGATGTGAATGAGAAATAAGAGAGGACCAAGACAAGAGCCTTGAGGAACTCCACAATTTATTCCCTTTACATCAGAGTAAGTGCCATTTATCCTGCAGAATGTTTGCGGTTATCCAAGTATGATATGAACCGGTCACAGGGGCGGACTGGCAGTATAATTAGGGCCCGGGCGATTGAGCAAGAAAGGGGCCCAAAACCAAGGCAAGAGAAGCGAGCCGAACAATTTTGGGGCGTCCAGCGTACTTCCCCCGAAAAAATTTGCAAACGCACTCTTTAGACTGGCTTAAAATGGTATTTTAAATAATTTCTAGTAATTTGAGTGGTCTATCGATGCACTGCATTTTGCTATGTATGTTCTCAAGCAAGCTATTATTGAAGAATGCAATTTTTGATATAGACCTATGAGCATCTATAAGTTGAACTCAAGAACAACGAGCTACAACATGATGCGGGGACTTACGCCGTGGCTTGGCCACGGCAAAATTTGAATTCAGCAAAATGATGGGATCTGGGGCAAATGCCTTGAAAAATGTTCGAGGTCACTCCCTTTGCTTTGGCTTAGAACACTTCTACAGATCCCATATTAGCTGGCGCTAAAATAGAGTTTTGATCATGTTGTAACAATTGCTTTTATGAATTCATCATTTTCTTTTGCTTAGAATGTTTGTCTTTATCCAATTCTTACCAATGCCAAATTGGACATTTACATAATTTTTTCACAGTTTTCTATGGATGCCCAAATTCAGAATATTTTGCGCAAACACAATTATTTTTGTCTCAGAGCGTTTCTCTTAATCCAGTTTGCCTGGTTCCAAAATGGAAGCATCGACAATCCTCGGATGATTTGTCTAGAAAAATGTTTGGAAAATGCCAACCTTTAGTTTGGTTTAGAACGATGCCCCTAGTGACTTTGCAGCATTTCTCATAAGAGTTTTTGTTCTACCCTAACTATTCCCAACTACTCTCTCCTCGTTTCTTAAAAGGTTTGACAGAAGTGAGGGTAAATGCTCCCCCAACCCCATCCGTTCCCACGCCACTGCTTTTTCGAAGATAAATTTCAACGAAAAGTGCTTCAGATCATTGGAAATGCTTCACTTATGGAAATTTTAGCCTTTTGTAGAAGGTAAGGATTGCTGCTGACAAAAAGCTTTCTTGGGAGAAGCTTGAAAATCACCGAAAACAACTTTTTGTCAAGTCATCCACTAAAAGCTTTTTCTATCTATCATTCTTTCTTTATTCATCTTTGCTTTAAAGTGGCAATTTTTATTCCATATCTGAAAATTATCATTGCAAATAATAGGATTTTTTTAAGTTGCTGTATATTGAGTGTAACTGTAGGGAAAAGTATTGTTTAAAGTGAACAGGCTGGCAAGGGCCGCAAGGGCCGGAGGTTAAGTGAGAAAGACCCCTGTTTTCTACACATGTTCCTCAAACCTCGACCATGTCTCTATTGGGCCCCTTTGGCCTGAAGCATTCCGTTTTCTACATCGCAAATTTCTCAGAACTTGTTCGTCTGCCAGTGCCAGTCGAAAGTCATTCAGTTCATCGGGGCCCAGTTGCATTCTTTGGACATTTTTAGATAACCAAAAATTCACTGTTGAAAGAATTATTACAGGGCCTTTCATAACCACTTTCATTGCTTTCATTTGGTTGCTTTGCAAGTTGTAAAGATTGAGCCAAAAACAGCCATCTGAAAGCATTTTTTTTGAAATATAGAAGGGGCCCAAGAAGGCCCTTGCTGATGGGGGCCCTTCGGGCCCCAGCCCGGTAGCCCGACTGGCCAGTCCGCCCCTGACCGGTCATGTTCCAGGCCAGTCACTCCATACATCTTCAGTTTTTTTTTGTAGGATTTCATGATCAACCGTATCGAAAGCCTTCTTCGAGTCAATGAGAATTAGACCAGTGTAATTTTCTTTATCTATATTCAGGTACCACTCGTTGGTGCTTGCCATAAGGGCTGTGGCAACCGAATGTAAGAGTTGAAAACCAGTCTGATGCTCATATAGTGATTTATTTGCGTCTATATATTCATAAAACTGATTGAAAACTAACTTCTCAAATAGCCGAGATATGAAAGGAGAACTGATATTGGACTATAGTTCGACCTGTCATCCTTTGCGCAACTTTTGAAAATGGGTGCAATATGCGCTATCTTCCAGTCCTCCGGAAATGTTCCCCCAAACAATGATTTATTGAAAAGATCACATGAAAAGACCGCTGCTCTTTGAATATGGCTTATCATTGCAAGAAAGCTTTTGGGGTCATCGTTTGAGGTCCGGTGTGTTGTGAATCCTTCGGTGTTCTATGAGGGTGCTCAACAGAAAATCCCCCATAATTTTGGGATAAGTCACGCTTTTTTGGTAAATTCGTTTGATTCCACATTTGAACATCCAATTCTTCCTATTCATGGAAAAAACCAAGTAGAAATTGCCTGGATGGGGGAAATCTCACCGCGATCCAAAATTATAAAACTTTAAATAAGCAATTCCGGATAAGTTTCTTATGAACTCTATGGTGAACCGTCAGAAATCATATTTTGCGAAAATATCGAGGCAAATACTGACTAGAGGAGCATCGCCCTAAATGGTCAGCTAACGTTTTTCATCATATATGACCGCGCTGCAAAAACTTCGTTTCAAAAGGAGTTCGGGCCTGGATTTTGCAGGAAAGTGCGTTAAAATTATTCGCTGATGCCAGTTCTGAGATTTTGTCTTGTTGTTTTTGTTTTGTACCGCCTATCCTTGTCCTGAAGGATGTTTTTAAAACACTTACTTGAAATGGATAAAGGTAAGAGTATTTTATGTCCTTGTTGTTTTCCAAGCCCAATATTTGTTTTCTTCGCGTTGCCTCAGGATTTTGTATAAAGTACAACTAAGGTTTGTTTTCAGGCAACTCTAACCCTCCAAAGGTTATTTTTGAAGAAAAATCTCAGAAATCTACATTGAATGTAAAAGCCGGGAGCTTTATTTCGGTTTTGGTCCGACTGGCCTACCTTTGCCCCTATTTGGTCAGCCTGTTAATTCTGACTTCCCTTACTGACCCCCTGTCAACCACACTGTTAGAAGTCATAAGGTTAAAGTCATAATCTTCAAGATAATGGTAAAATTATGAATCTTGATTTTTTTGTCAATTACTGCCTTGTTGATTTCATTTGTGTAAGGTTTCATTCACGAACCAACTTCCCGTTGTAGTCAATTTCATCATTTTATCTATCAACAATTTGAAATGTAACCATATCAATTCATGCTTCTTGCAATTCCTCCTCCCTTTGCTTCATTTTCAAAAATATCCCGTAGACCTCCTTATTCCTTCCCCCGGCACTCACAGTTTAATAATCCTGCTTAGGTTTGCTACGACGAGATAAGTTCAACCAGGTAACTGCGAAGGCATCGTTATGAATTAAGGGTACGTCCAAATTAGACGCCATGCCAAAGATTGGGTCGTTCTGACCGGCTTGCGTTTGAACTGAAAATTTACCAAGACAAACAAGAAGCTAGTCGTTACATTTAAGTTTAGCTTTCAGAATGAGTTAATGAACATGTTTACCGTGATTTGCCCAGTCTTAGGGCGTTTCCTTATTTTCAAATCAATTTTGTTGCGAAACCTGACCATTTAGGGCGAAGCCTCTCTATAGGCTAATAAAGCTCATTTTCCACATTAGAATGAGACAAAGTTCGTTAGAATAGGGCAAACGTTGTCAACGTTATTAAAGTTTAAAGTTAGGGAGAAGCGTTGACAAATGTGATCGCTTTCTTAATGTTCCAGACATCGCAATTCCGCCTTGTTGCCGCGCAACAAGTATATTCTTCTTCAACAAAAAGTTCTGGACTACAATTCATCGGGAACAATAGACCATTCAATGCCGTCCAGGGTGAATGCAAGTTTTGTGGAGCGAATTTAATCTCATTGAAAATGAATGAATAGTTAAAGAATTGGCTAACGGTGCATTTGAAAATAAGACAATTGCTCTGCGGAGACGCAGAATTTCCACTGATTCAAAAGGAACTTTTTTCCAGTTCTCTTTGATAACTGTGATATTTTCAAATGAAAATCAATGGCAGGTCTGGTGCACAAGAGGAGAGTGGGAAAATTGTGTATAATTTGATGACGTCATGGTTCTTATAGATGAACCAGTA
Source organism: Aurelia coerulea (assembly GCA_039566865.1). Classification (NCBI taxonomy): domain Eukaryota; kingdom Metazoa; phylum Cnidaria; class Scyphozoa; order Semaeostomeae; family Ulmaridae; genus Aurelia; species Aurelia coerulea. The sequence goes on along the minus strand of CM076952.1, from coordinate 8,700,449 downwards.
GCAATTAAAACATTAACATCTGAAGTACTCTGGAGTTAAGCCCACAGTTAATGGCTATCCATTCATAGCAAAAGAGATTATCTGAAACAAGTAGATTTGGTTTCATAGTAACATATATGATAGATTGTAATAGCATTTTTTCAGACAATCTTGGCCAAAATACTTGGGACAAGTCATAAAATGGCACTATACTTCAGTCTTTGATTACGTGCCCCCCGCTCCCCCCGTTTCAAAGTTGCTTGAATCAAACGCCAACGTATGTTTTCAATTCAAACTAAACGTATGTTTTCTACTGGATAAGTTAGGAAATATCATGAAGACACTGAAATTTGCCTATGTTCCAGCTTCTTTAGGCCAGGATCGTAGATAGATACCTCATTTATTGATTTTGGTGTACTTTGGGGCCTATTTGGCCTTTTTGCCTTAGCACATACCTGAATCACATTGCAAATTGACGATTAGAGTAGAAGTAAAATGAAAAAATGGCGTTATGGGTGACTAGTAAACCAAACATATAGTACCGGGTGAGTCAGAAAAAAGTTCCCACTTCCGACAGGCCAGGATAAATTATACACTGGACCAATTTCAAATATTTTTGATTTAATCATTTGTCAATATCCTATATTATTCTTGGTTATTTTTTGTCGATTTTTCGGATGCCTACTTATTGATTTATTTACAATTTCCTGCAAATTTTTTGCCTCTGGACTGCCCAAAAAGAGCGAAAAACAGTGATCAAATTTCCTAAAGACTGAACTTGGCAGAATAAAGGAAGTGCTCCTCGAAATGACTAGGGAATCGGAATGGATTATGTCGCAAAAGCGGTCATTTAATGATTGCACAACATTAGTATCACTTTATCGATACAACGCTCGTGCGACATAATCCATTTCAAATTCCCTGGTCATTTCGAGAAGCAGTTCCTTCATTCTGCCAAGTTCAGTCTTAAGAAAATTTGATCACCGTTTTTCGCTCTTTTTGAGCAGTCCACAGGCAAAAAAATTTCAGGAAATCGTAAATATATCAATAAGTAGGCATCCGAAAAATTGACAAAAAAATAACCCAAGAATAATATAGGATATTAATAATAATATAATAAAAGGCATTTACATTGCACCATTTATCCACACGGCTCAAAGGCGCATTATTGACAAAGGATTAAATAGAAAATATTTGAAATTGGTACAATGTATGATTTATCCTGGCCTGTCGGAAGTGGGAACTTTTTTCTGGCTCACCCGGTATGTTATGGGGGACACCGTAAACCTAATGTGCCCTTCGAATAATGGCATTGAGGATGCAAAACACTTCTTGCTGCTTTGCCCTTCTTTTGATGATCAACGACGACATCTTCGCTGGAGTCTTTGATGTATTACGACCACTTGGATAAGCAATTTTTCAAATAAGGTCCTAACTTAGCTTTTGCTATATGGCGGTGAAAATTTTGTTACAATGTCAATAGAAGTATTCTCAACTTGTCTCTGCAGTTCATCCACAAAACCGGCCTGTTTCATTAAGGTCGATTTTCCAAACTATATATGCACACCACATAACCAAAAGTCCCCGTCCGTTATTTGTCTCTTTCCTTTGGAAGTCTGTTGCATATTAGATGGCAGGTGCACAGTGCATTGTGGTCCGGCTGGAAGGGGGAAAATGCAAAAATGTCGCAGTTTTTGCGGTGTTTTGTGTCTTCTTCCTTTACCTGGATCGCAGTCAGGTGGTATGAGATTAAATAAACATTTGGTAATTTTCCTCGAAATCTTTTTCATCTGATGTCTAACATAAAGCAGACTTTTGTATTAAATCGCATTTATTTTTTGTCATGTATTGTTTTAGCTGTCTTTCTTTCTTTTTTATATTTATGTTAATTGCCTTGGGGTAGACACAGTATTTTGCTCGCCGGGGGTATTCGTCCCAAGAGTATTGTAAAGTAATTTTTGTAAGTAGTGTAGATTGTAATATGTATCGCATTATCATATTGGATTATAAAAAAAACCACATAGTATGATCCTAGTTTTTTTCACTTTTTATCAAGAACATCGTTGATTTTGTTGCTGGGCTTCAAGAATTTGCTGAGGCCCAAAACACAAAAAGCCCTTTTTTGGAGATGACAGCAAACCTGAGCTTAGAACATTAATATTTCAGCCTCCATCAAAGCACAAATATCAACAAACGAGGTATCTATGTTCAAGTGAACTATCGAGGAGCACTTTAAAATTTATTAATTTCTTTTTTATATAAGAATAATGTTTATAAGAATATTCAGGCTCAGAATCATCCATTTTTTGAGAATATTATAAGAATATTGCTTGCATATTTGTGTCTCATTTTTCAGCAGTTGCCTGTTTTGCGATGTTCATAACAGAGAATCGCACGATTGACATGTCTTGTTTTTTCAAAAAGATTTGAAACCATATCAAATTTGAAAAAAGAACACTTTAAGAATATATTCAGATTCCAAACCACAATTTCTTAAGAATAGCGAGGCAGGAAAAATTGTTAGTATTCTTATAAAAGGAGAGTGTAGTCTTGCTTAACCCTATTACTACCAAGATAAGGCTCAAATCCTTACTGGTTGCCAGAGTATGCGGAAATCATCCAATTTCATGCTTGTCAGCCAATGAGATCACCGCTTTCTAGCCCCTGGAGACAAAATCGGTCGTTTGAGGAAAATTTTCTAGTACCCTCACTAAAACTGCAATGGATGCTAAAATACTTCAGTTATTTGCAATTTTTTTTAATAAATCAGTTGTGGGGATGTCCGTCCAGAGTTGTTTACATGTTTAGGCACATAGCTTGTTTGGGGCCGGAGCTGCGTTCATTTTCCGGTCGAAGAATATTTACCTTCGTTGAAATATCTATAGAAATCGCTACAAATGAGATATACAGATAAGAATTTCAGCGATTATGCATACTGACCTGAGCAATAACCCAAACTCCTTCACTGCTATCATATCTCAAAACTGGAGGCAATTTCTAATGATTTCTGGCGGAGATATCATTTGGGCCTAAGCTTTTCCTCGCTTAAAACTCATTCCATTGCACTTAAAAAGTTATGGTAAAATTCGTGAGCTAAATAATGCACTTACCCATGACTCAGGCACCAGTTTGACTTCGTTTGCCTTTTTTACATTAGCAAATTTTTATAAGAAACGACCAGTTGTGGGCGAATTGCAAAAACTTTCTTTGGTCCATATTTTTCTCTGCACATCTCTCCGCTTCAAACAACAAACTGTGAACTTTGTATCATAAAAGTCTTGCATCACAAAACATTCCTATAGGACGAGTCCATGCGCTTTAGCGAGACACTCGTGAATTGTTTTCACGCATTTGATTCAATCAGTCAATGCAAACAAACAAAAGAACAAAACCGGGTATCTTTCGTAGCGAACCCAAAATAATAGTTTGTTCTTTTTATGTTTTGCATTGATTGAAATAAGAACGAAAATAACGAAATGTGTGAATACAATTCACGAGTGTCTCGCTAAAGCGCATGGACTCGTTCTATAGGAATGTTTTGTGATGCAAGACTTTTATGATACAAAGTTCACAGTTTGTTGTTTGAAGCGGAGAGATGTGCAGTGAAAAATATGGACCAAAGAAAGTTTTTGCAATTCGCCCACAACTGGTCGTTTCTTATAAAAATTTGCTAATGTAAAAAAGGCAAACGAAGTCAAACTGGTGCCTGAGTCATGGGTAAGTGCATTATTTAGCTCACAAATTTTACCATAACTTTTTAAGTGCAATGGAATGAGTTTTAAGCGAGGAAAAGCTTAGGCCCAAATGATATCTCCGCCAGAAATCATTAGAAATTGCCTCCAGTTTTGAGATATGATAGCAGTGAAGGAGTTTGGGTTATTGCTCAGGTCAGTATGCATAATCGCTGAAATTCTTATCTGTATATCTCATTTGTAGCGATTTCTATAGATATTTCAACGAAGGTAAATATTCTTCGACCGGAAAATGAACGCAGCTCCGGCCCCAAACAAGCTATGTGCCTAAACATGTAAACAACTCTGGACGGACATCCCCACAACTGATTTATTAAAAAAAATTGCAAATAACTGAAGTATTTTAGCATCCATTTCAGTTTTAGTGAGGGTACTAGAAAACTTACCTCAAATGACCGATTTTGTCTCCAGGGGCTAGAAAGCGGTGATCTCATTTATGCGTACACACCCATATGAAGGAACTTATGATTCTTTGTAACAGGCTAAAATAGCTCCTTCATTATGTAATAAGTGTTTCGTAGGGCAAAAGTCAGCCTGGAGCTTCATAATTTGTAACTTCTTTTATGCTGGTTTTTACCTTTGCCTGTTTTGTCGTTGTAGAGCAATGCATAAGGCCAGAGGACTTGACGAAGCTTGCTAGATATGTACGTTCACCCAATTTTAACCAGGAGGGGGGGGGGGGACGTTTTGATAGCTTGATTTTTTTAATAGCTCCTAAACGATGCTGTCTTTGAAGCTTAAACATCCTGATTTTTACTAAAATTCAATTGTCAATCAAAAAGATGAAAAGTCACTACCAATTATTTAACCACGTGACCACCACATGCCCATATTTGAAGAGTGGTAAAATTTTTTTTTAAATGGCTCAAATTCTTTCTTTGTCACTGAATCTCTCGAATATTTAAACCATTCGTTTTTTCTCGATGAGTACTTTTCATTTGCTATATAATTTTTATATTTGCTGACATTAGCAATTTATTAAATCTATGACGTCAGGAATTTAGACGTCATATTTCTAACAATTAGTAAATTTAGCATGCAAAACTCATGGAGGGACTTCAACTACTGATTAATGAACTTGATCTCATCAAATACATGCCAAATTTATGGTTTTATATCATCAGTATAAAGCAAACAACTTTGCATTGAATCATATTGTCATTAATCAATTATCTACTTGATTAGAAACCAAAAATATCTGTATGAAACTTTATGAAATTACAAATTAATGCTATCAAGCAGGTATTTGGATGGTTTTTGGTCGATTCTATCCAGTTAGTTGGTAGCAATAGGCTCTTTTTGGCAAATAGGTCGATTTTGTCAAAATTTGCAGTTGATCAATCTATCACGTGACTATAGAGTGATTGGTGCTATTTTTGGATTCTCCTTTATTCAATTATGACACAGTGCAAGTTTAATTACCATAACAGCTATACTTGCAGAGAAAATTAGGGGGAGGGTGCAAAACGTCCACCCTCCTGCGGTAGAAAATCACTTTTTTCACCCGGTGAAAATAGTGTTAAGATTTAAGACAGATGTTTGCTGTTTTTGGATACTATAAAGTTCTCTTTCTTGGCACACAGATCTTGCAAGTTTGGTCTCTTCTTTAATGACTTGGGCTCTTTCTTTCCCTGTATTAAGACAGAACCGGTTAGAACAACATATACAGCAAAAGAAACGAGATTTACCAACCTTACATTCCTCGTTTCCATCTTTGGATGGCAAAAAGCAGAGTTTTCTGTTACCTCTGTACTTCTGTACGGCGTCTTTTACAGCTTGCTGCCCATTCTTACGGAAGAAACCCCTGAAGCAATTTTTAACATTGATTATCTTCGGATCTGTCACTGCACTTTCAAGGCATCCACAATATTTGGACCAAGAAATACTGCTGGTGGTCGTTGTGCGTAGAGAAGTATTATCGTGGTTTGAACATGTCCCCAGAAGAAAATGTCCAGACAAAACTGTTGCAATGAAGCAGAACGATTTCATCTTCATCATCAGAACAGTTACCATAGTCGGCTTTCTGAAAGATAAAACGTCTCTTTAGTACAACATCAACCTCGTCCCCAGAGCCTTTTGTCATATTTGTCATGTCGTCTCCATCCAAATAAGACAAAAGGCCCTGGGGACGAGGTTTGTACAACATGCAAATTTCGTCCTTTAAAAACGAGGTTCACACCGTACGAACTTCGCACTCGTTTCGTTTTCTGGTGGGCCCGCTTAAACCTTGCGTTTCATGATGCAGCAGTGTTGGACAGAAATCAATCAAGCAGACTCTTTATTTCATACCAAGGAGCACATAAATGATTATATTTCTACCGTATGTAATACCACTTCAATAATAATCGGTCGTTCAAGTTGGCGTTCTAAAACCCCCTATTACTCGCGTGAAATGTAAAGTGAAGGCTATATTTCGTGCTACAGTTCTTGGATATTCTTTTCATTGGAAATAAGGATCCAAAACTCAGTTTTACAGAAATTTTAAACGCAAATAAGCGTTCAAAGATCGGGAAAATACGCAATCCGCAAAGAAAACAAAAAATGAACTTCCAAAGCAATTTTTGAAATAGGGAATCCATTTCTTGCATTAAAAAAACACGCCACGTTCTTTACCCCCTACTGGAGTGTTCATTCAATGTCATTCACCAGCTACAATTTAAAAAAAAGTCGTCGAGACAAATGCGTTTTTGCAGTAAAATACCTTTCTTTCCTGCAAATTACTACCTTCGACTGCTAGTACTAAAGACCCCATTTCGCCCCCCCCCCCTGCAATGTTGATTTGATTGAAGAACACATAGTTGTGAATTCGTCTGCACAATATTTCCATATCATTCCAACATTGCATTGGGGGGGGGGAGGGGGAGGGGTAACTTAAGTCGTATTTTTCCTGAAAGCAGAGTGTCTCAACAATTTTTGTCTAAGATTGTAGTTTTAGAATGGTATAAACACGTACCTGATATGGAGTAAAGTGCAAAATTTGAAGGTATCAGCAACAAGCAAGTGTTAAGTAACCAAATATTCAAGAAATTTGATAAGTGCTTTTCAAAACGGGAACAAATTTCGTTCGCAGGTTGTTTGTGATCTTTCCAAGCCAAGGCTCAATACCTACTTGTAGCTTTGACGTAATTTTTGCAGCCTGTTTACTGGCATGATCATTCATTCTTATCACACATACCAGCGGGGTAATAAGTCAATGTTAGTAGCAACAGGTAGTGAAATTTTGACATAAGCGTACGGGAAGAAAAAATCTAGGGGGGTGGCCCGACACAAAATCCATTGTTTACCAACATTTTTGCCCGACTGAGGGCAGATTTTTGCCCGATTGGGGCTGATTTTCGACGATTTTTCCAATATTGGGGGGCCGCCCCCCCCCCCCCCGCCCCGTACGCTTATGAATTTTGACGTGGTGGTTATATACATCATAACGTTCATGAACAAATCCCTGTAACATATGCGACAACTAACAACTTATTCCCTAACCTAGAACCATTTCGTAAAGCTCTTATCTTAGCTCCTAGAACTGATTTGTCACAAGAAGTATTGTCCCTTTTATGTTGTCTAAACTGTTTTACCGTAGCTTATTTTTAATTGCCCAGTCTTGAATGAGGGCAGGTCGCCCCCTAAAAATCAAACAACTTAATTATTGCTCAGCCTTAAATGAGCAACCCAAATCACATCGACAGAGCATAATTCCAATTGCTAAATTTAATTTCATCTGAAATTCTTTATACACAGTGGCACAGCCAAGAATGGTTGCTTTTCAGGGGGCCGTGTGAATAACCTAATTACAATGTTACAATAAATAAAAAAGAGATATTTACAATATCAGATTAGAATAAATTGAAAAATTACAAGCTATTTGCAGTGTAATCTGCATTTAAAAGTAGAGAGGGCATGCTTGACCTCATGTTCTAATAAGAAAGACTGAGTCTACTTTTTTTTTCCTTTAAGCCTATTACCACTGAAGAGGTTACAAAAGCATATTCCAAGATTAGAAAATCAAATGGATCTGGCACTGATCGCATTTCTGGTGACTTTCTTAAAGTAGGTATTGAGATTTTGCTCTTTCGCTTGCCCAACTCCTCACTTGTCACTGTACTCCGTAAGCCAGCCCGTGCGTCATTTAAAAGGACAAGTTTGTTTCTTTTTTTATACATTCTGCTAAAAATTTACAATACATATTTACTCAATTACTATACTTACACAAGCTACTCTACTCTACTACAAGGACAAGACTAAGGGGAACAATAATTATGTCTACCCACTTGTTTCTCCTCCGCAGAGGTGCTCGCTCATAGTAGTTAAACTTTAAACCCCTGATTTAAAGCCCTGAACCCCAACAGAAAGCTGATCACCATCACGTTCCAAGATGCTTAGGGTCATAGGTACCTCAAAATACCCATCTAAATTTATCCGCTTTGAAGTGACCCCTCTTTCCTAGCCTTGTCTAAATGTTTAAAAGAACTGTTACAAAATGGTAAAGTTTACGATTGGGAAGGAAGGGATCGGGAGAGTTGTTCATAGCCAAAGTAGAGAGCGTGGGAGCGTGCCCTCAAATATTTTCCTGGAGGTTAATCCTGGATGTTTTAGGATATGATGTTTTGTACAACCATATCTGTGAAAATAGAGTTTATGACTTTTCCAGTCAACTTCTAATCATTTGGGCGCATTTCAAATTTGTTTGTTGGCAAGATCACTTTTCTTATAGTGCACATCATGAAGGGTGATAAGTCAGAGTAAACAGCAACAGGTGTGAACATGTTGACATGGACTGCTAGACAACAAGAGGTCCTTGTTCAGCTACAACAACAACCACTCGACTAGCCACCGCTGAACAAGGACTCATGCAGGGACTTTGACCAGACACGCAACCAGAAATCTTACTTGGAATTTGCAGAGAAAAGAGGAAGAGCACAATTCAGTAAATTTTAAATATCATGTCAACTGGAAAGTCAATTTTTCAAACTCAGAAATCAAAACCAGACACCAAATATGGGCATTTTCAATTGTCCGTTGCTACACCACAGCAATGTTTGTTAACTTTTCCCCGGAAAAGACTATTGAAACGACACCATCTAGATCGGTGGAAAAAATCTATCTTGCATAGAGATTTAGACTTAAAAGAGAAGAAAAAGTAGTAGCAGGCTTGCAGAGATAAAAAAAATTCTTATTTTAACGGCAACAGGCTGGCTGCCTTTTAGCAATCAATTGGTATAAATGCTGTTTATATTTGCCAGGTAAGACAGTAAAGTAGCACGCTTTGTATTGAGGTCTTTAGACATTTTGCAAGTTTTGAAGCCTCGATATTTAGAAAATTGCAAGTAATTTTGCAACAAAGAGTCCAAATTCAACTTAGGTCAAGATCTTGTCATGTCAACAAAGCAGACAACAATTTCGATACCTCAACGAAAGCAATTGTTGAAGTACACATTCTTAATCAAGGAAAAAGCAAGGGGTAGGACTCTTTTGAAAAAATGGCAAGAGGCTTTGGCCGCCCAACACCCCTTTGCAGTTAGGTGAGCTTGCATACGAGAGGGGACTCAGAAATTATTGAGAAGCCATTGGGATGCGGTTTGAGGGCGAAACCTCCAGGAAAATATCTGAAATTTGAAACCCACACCTTGTCTGGTCTCAATGAACATCTTTTGCAGGATAAAAAACGTTGTACTTATGCTCAGATAAAGTCGGTTTTCAAACTCGAAACATAATTAGACGCAACAGACCAATTTAAAAGAGCAGTGTTTCTCAAAGTTAAGAATGAGTGCGAACAAACCTTGAAAAGAAATAGAGGCTGCAAGGTTTGGAAAAAAACTACCTGATCCGATAGGTACTGTTTATACTGCCTTTCATTAGGAATACAAGTTCTTGGAGATGAGGCTCACTTTGTCATGATGAGCCCACAGTTTCAAGAGGACAGGAAATGCATTGAAACCAAAATAGCAAATCTATACCCAAATGTTAATTAAATTAGTGTGTGGACTAAACTCATCTGGTTATTGAGTCAAGAGGACAAGAACAGTTTGCCTTTGGTAGCAACATTCTTGCTAAAATGAAACATGTTCCAACTTGAAATCTGAATCTTGCTTGCAATAAACGAGCACCCTTCAATGTTCATTATCATTATTGTATCTGACATCGAGTAGAGCGTTATCTATCTTTATCAGGACAATTACTATCTTTGCAATTAATTTCATACTGCAGTAATGTAGTTAATCTTATAGTTATGTTTTTTTTGTAGTCAGGTTAGAAGATGTCTTGGCCTAGATACCTTTACGAATAAAGATATTAAAATCCGATGTAGGTGTATAATCCGGAGCAGTGGAACTATAGGGGCCTTTGATCTCTAGTCCCTCCCTACTAAGGATGATCTCTCTTTCTCATTCAAAGCCCCCACTAAAGATCTCCTGTTCTCTCTTCTCAAACCAACAATACTTTTGCTGGAAAAAGAAGTCCATTCAATCTCTGGAACTCTGCAGTATCTCCTCCTAGCCCCTTCTAAAAATGAAAGTGGGTGTAAGACAAAGCTCCTCTGTACTAATGGTCCGGCAGTTTTCAAATGTCAAATACCATTCCAATGTACCATGCCTGTGCGTAGAACGATGGCAAGGAGATTCCATGATCCTTTGATTTCACCGAATTTGCCCCTTACCCTGCTTTGGGGGCGAATTTAAAAATAAAAACAAATGCATCAAGTATAGGGAAGGGAAGACGAGGATATGTGGAAAGCTTTGCAAGGATCAGTGCAACGGTGCTCGAGTTTTGCGTGCAACAAAATTTGCTTCAAAAGATCAGGCACGTAGGAAGCATGGGGGGCAAGGGGGCTCAAGCCCCCGCAATCATTTTGAAAACAATGGTGATACGTCACACGCATTAATTAGATTTATTGTTCTCTATTGTTTTAAGAACAATTGCCCCCCCCCCCCCATCCGAAGCTTCTTCCTATGGCCCTAAAAATATTCATATAGATTCTTTACATTGGAAAGAAGAATCCAAAGCTCAGTTTTACAGAAATTTGAAACTCAAATAAACTTTAAAGATCGGAAAAATACGCAATCCGCAGAGAAAACAAAAAATGAAAATTCAAAGAAGTTTTTGAAATAGGAAATCCATATTTTGCATAAAAAATAAAACGCCACGTTCTTTACCCCCTACTGAAGTGTTCATTAGATGACATTCAAAATGAAACGCCACGTTCTTTACCCCCTACATTCACTAGCTACAATCTTAGACAAAAGTCGTTGAGACAAATGCGTTTTACGTCGTAAAATACCTCTCTTTCCTGCAAAATACTACTTTCCACTACTAAAGACCCCACTTCGCCCCATTGCAATGTTGATTCGATTGAAGAATACATATAGTTGTGAATTCATCTGCAATATTTCCATAATATTCCAACGTTGCATTGGGGGGGGGGGGGGGGAAGGGTTACTTAACTCGTATTTTTCCTGAAAGCAGAGTGTCTCAACTTTTTTGTCTAAGATTGTAGTTTTAGAATGGTATGTATAAACACGTACCTGATATGGAGTAAAGTGCCAAATTTGAAGGTATCAGCAACAAGCAAGTGTTAAGTAACCAAATATTCAAGAAATTTGATAAGTGGTTTTAGAACAAGCACCAAATTTCGTTCGCAGGTTGTTTGTGATCTTTCCAAGTCAAGGCTCAATACCTACTCGTAGCTTTGGCGTAATTTTTGCAGCCTGTTTACTGGCATGATCATTCACTCTTATCACACATGCCAGCGGGGTGATAAGACAATGCAAATAGCAACAGGTAGCGAAATTTTTATGTGGTGGTTATAAACATCATACTGTTCATGAACAATTCCTTGCAACATTTGCGACCACCAGTGGCGGACTGGCCCACCGGCCCGGTGGGCCCCCCTCAAAATCTTGTAAAAAGGGCCCCCTTTTTACAGGAAAAGGGCCCCTTTGGCAAAATAAGGGACTTCCTTAGTAGTTTTACATTTTGAATAATGGACATGTCACTTCACATTTGAATCCTTCCGTGTTAGTGTACTTGTTCAAAGAAATGAATATAGTCAGAGAGTGAAGATACGGATGGCGAAGAAAGGAGCACCGTTGCATAAAAAAGTAAAGGTCCCCTCCACTCCTGTAAAAAAATGGTTCTTGAGATCAGTGGCGTGGCCACGGGGGAGGGGGCAATTGCCACCCCCCCCACTTTTGTCGAAAGGCGGTCCTCGAGATTCCTCTAAAACCGAAGAGAAAATAGCTGGGTATAGGTTGGGAAAGAATTTTCCAAGAAATGTCAAATCTTGGCACTGGCAAGCATGATATTGGGAGATGCATTCTAAGCCAAAGTAAAGGACCTTTCTTCAAAAATTTTCCTCGTGCTCTGATTCATAGATAGGATAACTGTTACAAAACGATCAAGGATTCCTTGTCGCTAAAGGCAAGCATGATATTAGGAGATGCATTCTAAGCCAAAGTAAAGGACCTTTCTTCAAAAATTTTTCTCGTGCACTGATTCATAGGATCACTGTCACAAAACGATCAAGGTTTCCTTGTCGCTAAAGGCAAGCATGCTATTGGGAAATGCATTCTAAGCCAAAGTAAAGGGCGTAGCCACAAAAATTTTCCTTGGGGATTCGCCCTCAGACACCCTCATTGTACTGCCCACCCCCCACTTAATTTACCCTGGCCACGCATTTTCAAAGAAAGTGATTTTAGCTTTGCTATTGGTAAGAAATCAAGGAATTGCGACGAATTTTGCTCATATGACCGCACTCGCACCATTTAGACCACACCCACTTAGGGCCCCTTAACTTATCCATGGCCGGTGCAAAAATCGGAGTCAGTCCGCCACTGGCTACCACTTCTTACCTAACCTAGAACCATTTCGTAAAGCTCTTATCTTAGCTCCCAGAACTGATTTGTCACTATCGCACAGGTAATATTGTCCCGTTTATATGTATAAACTGCTTTACCGTAACTTTTTTAACAAAGGTCCAGTGTTTAATGAGTGCCGGTCGCCCCCTAAAAGTCAAACAACTTAATCATTGCCTTGCCTTGAATGAGCACCCCAAATCACATCGACAGAGCATAATTCCAATTGTTCCATTTCATTTTAAATTCTTTATACGCGGTGGCCCAGCCAAGAATGGCTGCTTTTTGAGGAGGGCCATGGTAAAAACCTAATTATAATGCTGCAATAAATATAAAAGAAATATTCACAATATCAAATTAGAGTAAATTGACACAATAAACAATAAAAGCTATTTGCAGCATAATCTGCATTTAAAAGTAGACAGAGAGAGGGCATGCTTGACCTCATGATCTAATTTATTCCAAACTGATGATCCACGGAATAAAAATGAATGCTAATCTATAAAAGAACTGTTACAAAATGGTAAATTTTACCATTGGAAAGGAAGGGATCGGGAGAGTTGTTCAAAGCCAAAGTAGAAAGCGTGGGAGCGTGTCCTCAAATATTTCCCTGGAGGTTAATCCTCGAGGTTTTAGGAGATGATGCTATATACTATAGGGTAAGACGGGGTAAAGTGAACTACGGGGTAGAATGAACTACTCAGAACATTCGCTTTTCTCTCCAAAAGTAAACATGCAATGATGAAACATGATTTATGCCCAATGCTTTGTTACATGTGCTCTCAGAAAATGAAAACATCTTTGCAAAATAGTTCTTCCTGTTGTTGCAAAAAATCCCTTTACCCGTGGATGTAAAAACAACGTCGGGAAATTATGCTTCTTAGGTTTGGGCTTCTATCTTTGGTCTTATTTTTTCACCCCAAGAAGAAGTAATTTCTATAATTGTTTTGATCGATTTGAAGCACATACCACCAGTTTACTTTTTCCAAAAGGAAAGGGCCAAGAAAGACTTTTTTCGTCAGCCAACATAATATTTTAAAAGATCTACCGTTCAGTCGATATTTTGTTTCGACCGCGGTATAGTGAACTACCCATGACTTTTTATTTTCTCATGTGAACACGAAGTCAGATGAAGAAGACCTTTTCAATTTCATTTGTTCTGCCTTCAGAAAATCATAATTTGCAGGATAATTTTTCGCTCTGATGACGCAGAAATATATTCTGATACCAGCTCCCTGAGAAACCTCCAAAAATTTGACTGCCTAAGCTTGACCTTCATTCAAAAATGCGGCTATTGATCCAAGAATGTTATTGGGATTTGATGAAGCAAGTATACCTATCGACATGGAAAGGATAAATGGCCATCACTGTGAAATTAGAATATAGATAATTGTTATAGATTTATTATAACTATTTTTGGTTTTATTTCTGGGCGGAGGTTTCAGGGCACAGTGAACTATTTTGAAAAAAGTGTTTCTCTTTTTAGTGATTTGGTATTAATATGCAATATAGTATTTTCCAAGTATATTCCCATTATTATTCATCGAATTGTATTCAGGTCTCGCAATCTGACTCGAATTTGTGACTTTCACAATAGTTTCTCGTTAATATTTGATCTGCACAGATCGTTCTCAACATAGGTCACCATTTAATTTCTTTTAAATTCTTCCTTGTGAAATTATTGGGTTTGTTTCGTTTTGGCATGCGAAGAACTCCTTATAGTTGCAAAATAAATCATGTTTTCGGGTATTACCAGCATCATTTTGGTTTTATCAAACAATTGCTAAGTTCACTTTACCCCGGCCTGGGGTAAAGTGAACTAGGCAGAGCGGTCGCCAAAGAAAGCTCTTTTGTGAGACAATGGAAAAAGATTTACAAAATATTTTTGCTGGATAAACTGACCCAAAGACATAATGTCAAAACAACGTTAAAGAGTTTGCCCTCAGCTACAGTCTCTTTAGGATATCCTTGAAAAACCTCGAAAATAGTTCACTTTACCCCGTCTTACCCTAGGTATACAAACATACCGGGGAAATAATGTTTATGACTTTTCCAGCCAACATCAAATCATTTAAATGTTATCTCACAGTGCAGGAGGGGGATAGTGGGTGAAGGGGATGCCTCCTGTGAGGGTGGATGGCTACTGCCCTCTGGTTTTGGTGTGTTATTGATCGAGTGGGGTCACTCATATGGCATTGGGTGGGCGGTGGCTGTCCCTCGGTGCGTGGGGGCCCTCTGCTCATTACCTTGCACTTGTGATCTTCCAAATTTTCAATGCTCGCAGTTATTGTTGCCTGACATCAGTTGTGAGACAGAGATAAACTTTCTCTTAGTAGTTGTTTTTTCCCTAGTGTATTGTAAGTGCCTTTCATGATGGGAACCTCGATGACCTAGTGTCTATTCCCGCCATGATCGGCACAGTAGTTGTATATTTGAGTTTTTTCTTCTTTTAATTGATTATTAAAAAATATAAAAAAATCATTTTTGTGCACTTCACTTTTGTCTGTTGGCAAGATCACTTTCCTTATAGTGAATATAATTAAGGGTGATAAGTCAGAGTAAACAGCAACAGGTATGAACTGCTAGACTTACAACAAGAGGTCCTTGGTTCAACTTCAACAACAACCACTCGACTGGCTACAGCTGAACAAGGACTCATGCAGGAACTTTGAATAGACGCGCAACCAGAAATCTTTGTTGGAAGTGGTCAAGACCAGAGAAAGAGCACTATTCAGAAAGTTCAAAAATATCATGTCAACTGGAATGTCAATTTTTCAAACTCAGAAACCAAAACCAAACCAAAAGGCATATTCAACTGTCCTTGCTGCACCGCAGCAACACCATCTAGATCTCCCAGTCTGGTTCCCTGACGTCATTTTCGACTAGGGGGACTGGGCTCCACGGAAGCGGTCCAAAATAACGTCTGGACAAAAACTGTAACCATGGGCCGTAACCATGCCGTGCTGTAACAAAGAACGAGCGAAGCCTTGCTGTGGACTTTGGATTCTAGAACGTCTCTAGGGAAACTAATCGAACGTCCTGAAATGAGCGAAAGAGTTTTGTTCTTCACATAAAAAGACAAGTCCTTGGAGGTTTCCCAAAAGAAAAGTCTACAAAACCACACCACACACAACCGGCTTTCCAAATAAGGAGTGAGAAATTTGAGAAAAAACTTTGGCTGGTTTTTGTCCAGGCGTCAACAAATCGCTTCCCTGGCGCCCAGTATCCTCACGCGAACGCGGTCAAGTTGACGCACAGGGAACCAGGCTGCTAGATCTCCGAGATTTAGACTTAAAAGGAAGTTAATTCTTGGGATCAGAGGATAATAGGCCCCTCAGAGCTTCTAAGCACACTTTCAAACATAAAGTGATTTGCTTTTTCCCAAGGATAACCAACAGTGGTGTTCTCTCATTCTCTCATCATCGGGGCCTAAGTTTGGGCTGTTAGTGCATTGGCCAAATTTGCACTCAGCTCAACCCCCTAAATTTTGCCAGTTGGGGGTTACAAGAAATAAGCCATATTTTTTTCCACAAACCAATGCACTAAATGTCCATGCCAATGAACCGTGCCTCTGAAAGAGACAACGGAACATCAGCATGAAAAGATTAAACAGAAATAGAGGAGGGTGGGTGGGAAAGCGAAAATCAGCCACCAGCCTATCGATGATAACCAGAGATGTTGCATTCTCAATGTTGAAATCAAAGTGTGAGAACAATGCTAATTTGCAAATGCCTTTATATAAGTTTAAGACGCATGTTAAGATGCACGTACGCATCCAGGGAACAATCGGAAATTCCCTGAACAATATTGAACCTCGTTTTGCAAGGCCACAGGGGCTTTGATCACTCAGTATTTTCCAAATAACATTCTAAGGCACCAAGCACGGCAGGGGGTGTTTTCATGCAGGTACGCAGGGGTACAATAACCGATACCCTTCCTTTTAGAGAAGCCATGACACACGACCTCTTTGCCCGAATTAACTGTGATGTAAAATTGCATTTTAATCCCTATTTAATTCTTGGGATCAGAGGATAATAGGCCCCTCAGAGCTTCTAAGCACACTTTCAAACATAAAGTGATTTGCTTTTTCCCAAGGATAACCAACAGTGGTGTTCTCTCATTCTCTCATCATCGGGGCCTAAGTTTGGGCTGTTAGTGCATTGGCCAAATTTGCACTCAGCTCAACCCCCTAAATTTTGCCAGTTGGGGGTTACAAGAAATAAGCCATATTTTTTTTCCACCACAGAACACAACGTGTTCCCCCAACCCCCAACAACAACAATGCCAAGAAACCGACGAAGAATGAGAGAAACACCACTACCTGGAAACGCTATGGGTCCCGCCTTGTTTACGATTTGCCATGATAAAACAGACATATATTGACAAAGCCGAAAGATTTTTGCATATCTCAAGCATTTCACAGGGCATTATGGACAATGGCACCGACACTGCCATTGTTGAATTCGAATTTACAAACCAATTTACTGATGCCGACAACAAACAGACAACAAACAGACAACAACAACAAACAATTAACGACAATATATTGGCACTTCACAATACACAATCGACTGACATGAATTGGGTCCGACAGGTGACCCATACCTTCTTACCGGGTCCGACAGGTGACCCATACCTTCTTACCGGGTCCGACAGGCGACCCATACATTCTTCAGGTCCGACAGGCGACCCAACCTTCTTCCGGATCCGACAGGCGACCCATACCTTCTTCCGGGTCCGACAGGTGACCCATGCCATGCCTTCTTACAGGGTCTGACAGGTGACCCCTACCTTTTTTCCGGGTCCAACAGGCGTCCCATACCTTCTTACCGGGTCTGACAGGTGACCCATACCTTCAATCCGGGTCCGACAGGTGACCCATACCTTCTTACAGGGTCCGACAGGTGACCCATACCTTCTTCCGGGTCCGACAGGCGACCCATACCTTCTTCCGGATCCGACAGGTGACCCATACCTTCTATCCGGGTCCGACAGGTGACCCATACCTTCTTACAGGGTCAGACAGGTGACCCGTGACCCCTGATCTGACAGCTGACCCTTCACACAAGGGCCCAACAGTTGACCCCTTATCTGACATGAGGTTCCTACAGTTAACTCATAGTTAATTAATGTCCGTCGAAATTAATCTTTAACAAATTGATTGTGACACTGACAATTGATCCTTCAACAGACGTACAGGGCTCGACAGTTGACCCTGCATGCGACCAATGGGGTTCACCAGTTGACTCTGCACCCGCAGTAAATTAGTACTAATTCCTTGAATCGTTACAGGAGATACTGTGCACCAGACCTTCATTCATGTGTATTTCATGTGTTACCCTTATTGCGCATCTGTATAGTCCATGACTACAGTACTCACATGAGTGCGATACTTGTATTCCGTTTTCTCCATTTATATAAATAAGACCCAATCCAGGTCTTGATGTCATCGATCCAGTGACGTTTCGGTGTTCCTCTCGATTCCTTGCACCATTGGCGGAGCATTTTAAGAGCGATCTAGGTTGTCCCATTGATGACCCTTCCAACAGACGTACAGGGCTCGACAGTTGACCCTGCATGCGACCAATGGGGTTCACCAGTTGACTCTGCACCCATAGTAAATTAGTACTAATTCCTTGAATCGTTACAGGAGATACTGTGCACCAGACCTTCATTCATGTGTATTTCATGTGTTACCCTTATTGCGCATCTGTATAGTCAATGACTACAGTACTCACATGAGTGCGATACTTGTATTCCGTTTTCTCCATTTATATAAATAAGACCCAATCCAGGTCTTGATGTCATCGATCCAGTGACGTTCCGGTGTTCCTCTCGATTCCTTGCACCATTGGCGGAGCATTTTAAGAGCGATCTAGGTTGTCCCATTGATGACCCTTCCAACAGACGTACAGGGCTCGACAGTTGACCCTGCATGCGACCAATGGGGTTCACCAGTTGACTCTGCACCAGCAGTAAATTAGTACTAATTCCTTGAATCGTTACAGGAGATACTGTGCACCAGACCTTCATTCATGTGTATTTCATGTGTTACCCTTATTGCGCATCTGTATAGTCCATGACTACAGTACTCACATGAGTGCGATACTTGTATTCCGTTTTCTCCATTTATATAAATAAGACCCAATCCAGGTCTTGATTTCATCGATCCAGTGACGTTCCGGTGTTCCTCTCGATTCCTTGCACCATTGGCGGAGCATTTTAAGAGCGATCTAGGTTGTCCCATTGATGACCCTTCCAACAGACGTATAGGGCTCGACAGTTGACCCTGCATGAGACCAATGGGGTTCACCAGTTGACTCTGCACCCGCAGTAAATTAGTACTAATTCCTTGAATCGTTACAGGAGATACTGTGCACCAGACCTTCATTCATGTGTATTTCACGTGCTACCCTTATTGCGCATCTGTATAATCCATGACTACAGTACTCACACGAGTGCGATACATGTATTCCGTTTTTTCCGTTTTAAACAAATACGACCCAATCCAGGTCTTGATGTCGTCGATCCAACGACGTTCGGTGTTCCTCCCGGTTCCTTGAACCATTGGCGGAGCCTCCTAAGACCGATCTAGGTAGTCCCATTGATGACCGTTTTATAAGGCCAAAAAACATTTTAACTTTGATAACAGCTGATACAGGTTTTAGTTCCGTTTGGGATCGTAGACTTTCTCTCGTGACATGATCCTGCAGCTTGCGGCCAATCATAAATCTGATGATGTGATTTTGAAAAATTTTTAAATTTAGTAGTTGATGCTCCTGACCAAATTGCTCATTCTGCCTGTATAAGATGACTGGTAGCGTGTTGTAGATTTTGGTTGTTCCTTTCTCATCCAGTAGGGCAGCTTAGCCTTTTAAAACAGATTTCTCATAAGATCTCGAATCCCTGGATATCTCATAACACAACTTTGCAGGCCTAAAAAAATCCACGAATAATTTTTCCAAAAAACACTACAGTGTTGTTAAGATTGTGATATTTCTTTTTCTTTTGTCTCTGTTATTATACTTATTTCACCCCGTTTTTCTATAGCCCAGTTTTCTTGCTGAAATATCATTACAAAAGCTATTCCTCGCCATTTGCCAGTTACGAAAATAAAACCTATCCACTTGCACCAAATGACCCTCAACCAATACCGACTCTGTCACCGTCATTATACTAGCTAATACCCGGAATCTTTGTTATTGTTTTCATTTTAAATGCACCTCTAAAGAGTTCACCACGCCCGACCATGTTTGTTTCTCTACAAGAGGAACTGCTAAGACATTCTCTGACCATTTCAATTACTTTTGATAGTATTCCACAGCCTCCAAACTTCCTTTTCCAACTACTTGAAATAAAAAACAAGTACAAATACTGTTTCCACACTGCTCAACAACTTGAAAACAGTGTTGCAAATTATAAGAATAAAGACAGCAGTTACCACCCTCTGCATTTGCCCAAAGAACAAAACAGAAAAAGCAAGTTCCCTTCAAACTGAAACCCGCTCTGACTTTTGGTTGTATTTTTTGTATTATTTCGACAAATTACACCAGCACAAAGGATTCGGACTGAAGCTAGTTCACCTGAAAGGGAAAGGCAATCATCAAAATAACGTCGAAAAACCAACACCAGAGATATCTGTCTTTCATATTCATGGCATGTTG
The DNA here is from genome assembly GCA_039566865.1 of Aurelia coerulea. Classification (NCBI taxonomy): domain Eukaryota; kingdom Metazoa; phylum Cnidaria; class Scyphozoa; order Semaeostomeae; family Ulmaridae; genus Aurelia; species Aurelia coerulea. The sequence goes on along the minus strand of CM076952.1, from coordinate 8,680,211 downwards.
CCAAACTGCTTAAATTCTGGCTAAGAAAAGCTTCTGTCACACTAAGCTTCCTTTTTAAAACAGAAAAGATTCGATTTTGAGACGAACATAAGAAAAAACAACGATCAATTTGCAAAAACAAAGGGGCAACCGAAATCATAGTTGGGGCTAGCTATATTCAAAATGGTCCACCATCCCAATTCGAATGAACAAACTAAGACTGGGAACTAGATTCTCTGATACAAGAGAACCCTTTTCATCTCTCAAGCCATACCCCCTGCAAATAAACCCCTGAGGGGCACACAGCACACACACATACGAGGGGAGGGGTGAGTCCAAGGAGTTTTCAAGCATATAACCCAAAAAATAACCAAAACTAGTTGTAAATATCCAATAACCCGAGTAATATATCCGTAAACTGTATGTCAAGTTGCTAAGACGAAAAAACAAAAACAAAACAAAACAAATGTATGACCAGAGAAAAGAAAGAAACATTGAAGATGGCACCATATGAATTAAATTTCCGAATAATATAAACGTGCTTGAGCAGCCACTTACTTGCATGCCGATATGAAGAAATGATGAAAAGATTCTGATTTACAACTCAAATAACAGAGATCCGGATACAAAGACAAATTCGATTCTAGCAATAGGCACTTGGCCAACAGCACAAGGAGATGCTCAAAGTCCAAATACTTTCTGAATGAATTCTAGCCCTTCATTCCTCTCCTCGTGCAAAAAATAAAGCTTAGGCCTTGCTGGCCTAAGGTGGCCTTGCCAAAGGAACAAATTAAAAGTTTTATATCATATTCACCCGTGCCCGCTCAACATCCTATTCTGCCGTTACCGCTCTCACTGTTCTCAACTAAAAAAGAATTAATTGTAAATAAATGATGAATCGAAGTAGATCTCACCCCGCTTGTCAGAAGACAAGCGAAAATCAGCCACCAGCCTATCGATGATAACCAGAGATGTTGCATTCTCAATGTTGAAATCAAAGTGTGAGAACAATGCTAATTTGCAAATGCCTTTATATAAGTTTAAGACGCATGTTAAGATGCACGTACGCATCCAGGGAACAATCGGAAATTCCCTGAACAATATTGAACCTCGTTTTGCAAGGCCACAGGGGCTTTGATCACTCAGTATTTTCCAAATAACATTCTAAGGCACCAAGCACGGCAGGGGGTGTTTTCATGCAGGTACGCAGGGGTACAATAACCGATACCCTTCCTTTTAGAGAAGCCATGACACACGACCTCTTTGCCCGAATTAACTGTGATGTAAAATTGCATTTTAATCCCTATGAAAAAGTAGTAGCAGGCTTACAGAGATAAAAAATTCTCATTTTAACGGCAACAGGCTCACTATCTTAGTAAATGTTTGTACATTTGCCAGGTAAAACAGTAAAGTAGCTCATTTTGTATTGAGGTCTTTAGACATTTTGCAAGTTTTTGAAGGCTCGATCTTTAGAAAATTGCAAGTAATTTCTCAACAAAGAGTCCAATTTCAACTTAGTTCAAGATCTTGTCATGTCAACAAAGCAGACAACAATCGTCGATACCTCAACGAAAGCAATTGTCGAAGTAAATATCCTCAATCAAGGGTGAAGCCAGGGGTAGGACTCTTTTGAAAAAAGAGAAGAGACTTTGGCCGTCCAGCACCCCCGTGCAGTTAGTTGTACTTGATGGAGAAGCCATTGGGGTGTTTGAGGGCGAAACCTCAAGGAAAATAATTAAGGATACGCTCCCACGCTCTTTACTTTGGCTATGAACAGTTCTACAGATCCCTTGCTTCCCAATGGTAAAATTGACCATTTTGTAACAAATCTTTTATAGATTAGCAGCTTCAAGAAAGTTTTTGAGCAAACAACATTTTCTTTGGGCTTGATTTTCCTACCTCGACCCCATGTTCACCAATACTATATCGAAAACTTTTTAAAACCTTTTGTAACAGTTTTCTATGAATAACCACCGCCATGAAAATTTTGCTCTAATACCTTTCGCATTTAATTGCCTGAGAACACTTCTCGCAATCCAATGGTTGCCAGCCCCCAATATGGAAGCCTTCTGCTAATTCTGTGATAGTTCTTCTGGGAAAATTTCTAAAAACACCAATCTCCAAGTTAACTTACTTAGGTAGTCATTAACGATGTCGGGTAGGGAGCTGGAATATATTTAGAGGGGCTACCAACAGGGGCGCACATTAGGGGGTGAGACACCCCCCCCAATAATTTCTGAGTCGGTCCAAAAATTTCATCCTCAGGGAAAAGTCGGTCGACGATAAAATTGGATGGACCGACTTGGTGGACCGACCGACCACGACAAAGCTTCAAAGCGTCCACGATAGTTGGATCCAAGTTTTTGGTCCGATTTTTGAATGCTTTGGGCAAATGTCGGCCCATGGATGACAGTTAGAATATTCACAAGAAATACTTGACAATGACTGAGAGAGTCGTTCTAAGCCAAAATAGAGGATGGCATTTAAAAAATTGTTCTTAGACGTAATGCAGAATTGCCCAAGGTTTCCATTTTTAGGGGCAAGCAATCATTTGATTGTGAGAAGCGTTCCAAGACAAAGCGAAAGGTGTTTGTTCCGCAAAGATTGTCCCAAAGGAACAATACTGTTACAAATACTCAAAGTTTCCAATCTTGCACTGACAGGGACGTAGGAAGCATCTCAAACTTGGGGGGGGGGCACCACACTTGAAGGGCACTTTTTCATTAAGCTAAATGGGCACTTCCTGAAAATAAAAAGGGAGTTTCTTTGTTTATTGCAAAATCTTGGGGGGGCACGTGCCCCCAGTGCCCCCCCCGGTTCCTACGTCTCTGGGCACTGAGGTGCCGGTGGTGGTTGTTATTTGGCTTTGGAAATCGAACACGAGTGAATGAATCCCAGAAATAAAGGAGACTTGGGTACAAATAGTATCCAGCAAAGGTGGTGCACGCTTCTACTAAAAGCTAGCACTGTAGACACTAGCTAAAATCATTAGGGGAAACCTCCTTAGGGGAAAAACACACTGAAACCAGTCGCTTTAGCTATGCTTATGATTGGGGGTGAAGAAGTCGCTGTACTGAAGATTACGCCTACATTTGAAACTCCGAATCCGTGATCATCACATGAGGCAAAAATCTTAAGTAACCAATCAAAGAAATTGGATGTGTTTTTTTTTATATAATATACGTATTCCAAATAAAATTTACAATACAGATTACGAACTACATTACTTACAAAATTACTCTACAATACTACTAGGACGATCAACCCCAGGGAGCAAAAGGCTGTGTCTACCCCGAGGCCATTAAATAAAGATAATAAAGGAAAAGAAACTACTTTAACTATGGGACAAAATCAGGTGGCTTATGAAGGGATGGGTAGGTGGCTACAGAAATTCACTCGAATCGACCAGTTTCATGGATAAAATGTAGCGTTAGCTCAAGAATTTGTCTATTTAGTGAAATAGGAAAATCTTTATTGCCATACAATAAAAGTTGTGGTAAATCTTCATTTGCAAGATTTACATATCCAAGTTGTTGTATTAATGCATAGATTCCAGCGAGGAGGTCTCGTCTTTGTACATCAAAACAAGGGCAGAGCAACAAGAAGTGTTCCGTATCTTCAATACCATCATTTGTCGGACACATAGGATTTGTGGTATCTTTAAAATTGTGTTTAAATTTATGAAAATTTAACTTGCTAAGACCGACTCTAAGTTGAGTTAGATAGGATAGACCTTTTGGGTCATGAATCCCATATACAGGTTTTCCAGGGGGGCGGATTTTTTATAACATTTTCAATTTGAAAACGGCAACAGATGGTGCCAGCCTAGTTTCAGGTTCAAGTTCATTCCATTCGGACAGACAATGAGGATAAAAAGTAGATTTGAACTTTGCAGTTCTTGCCCTTATTTGCCCGATGATGTCAGGTTTGCGAAGAGAGTACTGAAACTGCTGACGTGGTGGAATTGGATCCCTTGTATAGTTCGGAGTTAGGTTGTTTACAATTTTATAGAACAAAGTCAGGCGTCTATTCCACCTACGAAGACTTAAAGATTCCCATCCAAGCTCAGCGTACGACTTCTCTCCAGATGTTCCCCTCCATGTACCGGACACGGCTAAAGCGGCAGAATATTGGACGCATTCTAGCTTTTCCATTAAATTAGACAAGGTGAAATTTCCGCTGAACTCGCATACTTTTGGGGGATCATGGTATATAACATCTCCATAGTCTAAATGGGGTCGGATATAGAGCTTGTATAGCTCGTTAAGGGTGTTCCTAGGTAGACATCTTGAAAGAAATCTCAACATACCAATACCCTTTCTCGCTTTGGAGATAGCTGCTTTAATATGGGAAGAAAAAGAAAATTTTGAGTCTAGAACGATTCCTAAATGCTTGTGTTCGACTACTTGCATCACGGGTATGTTATTGAAAGAATTTCGGGATGATTGGTTTCAGTTTTTCTCTTTGAAAATACTAATTCGACTGCTTGCTTTTGTGGGTCAGGATTAAAGGACATCCTCCAGTCATGAGCCCATTTACTGATTAACTCTAAGTCATGGTTCATGTCACTGGCAGCTGTATTTGAGTCTTGCACGATAGTAAAAAGTGATGTATCATCAGCAAAAAGTTTAACATTGCACTTCAAGTCTGCTGTTAGATCATTAATGTAGACCAAGAAAAATAAAGGGCCCAGAAAGAACCCTGGGGCACTCCTGCTGAAACATCTCCCCAACTCGAGCTCTGTCCATACAGTACAGTTCTCTGTTTGCAATTTAAAAAAAAATCTTTGATAAGACTTAGAAGTTGTCCGGAGACACCGCAATGCTTTAATTTATAGATTAGCCCATCATGCCATACCCTGTCAAATGCTTTAGAAATATCAAGGTACACAGAGCGAACATCAAGAGGAGGATTGCAATCAAACGCTGTAAATATTGTGTGTGTTATCGAGAAAATATTGTGTGTGTTATCGAGATTAGCTGTTTGATTGTTGAGTCACCGGGACGGAATCCTGATTGATTAGGATTTAGTAATTCAGATGAAACAAGATGAGAATACAGAGAGTCAAAAATGAGTTTTTTGAGAATTTTTCCAAAGATTGGAAGCAGAGAAATTGGACGATAATTCCTTTTGATGTTTTTCTCGTTCTTTTTGTGAACAGGCACAACGCTTGCATGTTTCCATATATCAGGAAATGTACCGCTTCTCAAACAGTTTATGAATATTATCTTCAAAGGCACAACCAATGCAGAATCACACATTTTTATCGGCATGTTGTAAAAACCGGACCCTAAGACCCTAGGACCCCTGAGACCCCTAGGACCTTTAAGTACTAAAAATTAAAAGGACCCTTAACACCAGAGGGACATCACCACAGACAAACAATAGATCAATGTCATCAAGCTGCCAAACAAGAGGCTGCGTGTTGTATGAGCTTCCCATCTGTCATCCTACGAACTTTCGTCCGTTCAAACCAACGTCAGGATGCCTTTATTCATGCAGAAAGTCTTTAAAATAGCACAATAGGAGATAGTCAAAATAGTACTTCTTCATGGTATAAACTCTCTGCATCATTCCTGGCTTTGGTTTGAAAGAGTGGAAGTTCATGGGATGGAAGAGGGGGAAGTCAATAATGCACAACTTCCTCATTATGACGCTCTGGTGTCAAGGGTCCTTTCATTTCTAGTACTTAAAGGTCCTAGGGGTCTCAGGGGTCCCAGGGTCTTAGGGTCTGGTTTTTACAACATGCCATTTTTATCATCCTTACCGATATTTCATCCCAGCCATGCATGCGGCATGCGCTTTATTGGGATTGAGTGATCTAATAATTTTCAGTATCTTTTCATCGGACAAATGAAATTCAGTCAACAGTGTAGCATTTACCGGAATATGTCGTGGGATGTCACTACCTGTGTCGATCGTTGTGCACTGAAGGATGAAGTAATCATTAAATATTTGGGCCTTTTCAGTAAAATCCATCACGAATCTTGGCCTTGTTTAGAACAGTGTTAAGTAATGACCAGTATGTTTTGCGGCCTGTTCCAGGATTGGCTAAGGTATTACCTGCTTTTAGAAATTGGATGTGTGATATGTGAATAAAAAAAGGATTGTGCCAAAGACTAACACCATATTTCAGTGAACTGCTAACCAAACGATTGTCTTTCCATTTAAGAATTAAGAGTAAGAAAAGAGGGCTAATGTAATGCACGAAGCAGTCAGTAAAATTATCATTCCTGAGTTTTCCTGAGATGGTAATTTAGGAAGAGAACCTGTCACAAAATGGTCAAAAATCTATTTTGAAACTGGCAAGCATGTGATCGGGAGAGGTGTTTCAAGCCAAAGTAGAGGACGTGTCCTCAAAAAAATTTCATGCCCCCAGACCCCCTTTTGGTTCCCTCGTTGCCTTGCTCACGTCAAAGTTCCCAATTAGTACCAACAGCTTGCCATACGTTCCGTCGGTCTGAAAAATTTAGTCTGTCCAAAGCATGTTGACACCCCCCGAAACAAAATTTGATTGCCAATGCTTTGGTGCGCCCCAACCACCAAAAATGTATGTTGGGCCTTAGAAAGAGGGTCAGCAGAATTTACGTCTAATAGATGGGGCTATGGAAATTTAATGGAGCTATTCAAGGCTATCTGAAATGAAAAAATATTCCCTCTGTGATCTCTTTTCATAATTATTTATTGTTGTTACCCATGTATTTCAAGTTGGCAGCTTCAATAGGCATATGTCGTGGGAGGTCGGGTCTATCCACAGGAAGCCCAATCGCGTATTATGGTGGCCTAAGCTAATACTAATAAAAGAAAATAAATTCATTCTGTAAATGGCTGATTGTTATCTCGGTTATCTCTGTCTCGATTGTTTCTTTCTTCTTGTGCTCTTGTACCCCGAAATGATTGAAGCATTCTGCCACCATGGTAACAGAATTGATGTTGTTGCTTAAGGTAGCAAGATAGGTAAAATTTTCAAAAATTCAATTTTTTTTTCAATTGATGGTTTTTGCAAGCTTGCTATCAATACTTTATGGCAGAATTGTGTTTTTTGTTATAAACTACTCAAAAACCCCATGAAACCCTAGTTTCTCAATCCTAGTCTATGTCTTCAATCTCGTTTCCATGGAAACCAGATCAAAAACAGATGATTACATGTTGAAAAAAATGTTTTGCGACCCTACGTTTCGTATCCCCGATCCCTCATCCATTCCAGCCTTTCCAGCAGGCTAATACATTGAAAAGAGGCCACCTATAGCCTAGCAACAAAGCAACAAACCAATTTGTTTCGATATTCAACACACATGGCCTAAATTTTCGTTTGATTTTTCAAAATAGTGTAGTCTAAGTTGTCAAAATGACCGGAAAACGAAGCATGAAGAGAAAGAAGGTAAAGTTTTGTAGCAACAGGCTTGTGAAGAAGGAGGAAGTTGATTCTACTGGAGCATCTGCACAACCAATTGATGACAAAACTGCTAGTAATTTAGGCCTCTCGCTCAGCAAGTAGTGATGGATAGCGACGAAGAACACTGAAGAACAGAAGTGCCATGCACATACAGAAGTGCATGGGGGCACCCATTCGGTCCCTAACAAGTAGATCTAAGTTCTGGTAATGCTAAGTTGTCAGATGCCACATGAAGTCCACAGGAAGAGGAAGGCTGGAAAATACAGCCTTCACGTTCTACATGGAAAAGCAATAAATAAGAAGGGAAGGCATGCACAGCACCATAGAAATGAAGAATTCAGTAATAATGGCAATATGGCATCACATAAGATCAACTGAAGAGAATCCAGATCACTTTTGTGTTCAGTGGGAGCAGCTCATCATGTGGTTTCCAGCGTGACGTGGAAAATGGTACAAGCACATACAATCATGAGCATCCAGTTGTTGATGGCTGTTGAGAAGAGATTTATGCCACCTTTGAATCCCTCTCAGTGATGAATCAGTGCTTTCTGCCTGCCTTCATATGGAGGCACGCAAAATAAAAACAAGCACTCAATGCCTTGATATGGCAGCTTGCCCCCATGAATGGCAGCATGAAACACACTCAAGCCTCCCAAAAGTGGGAATTGCCACTTACTTAGCAATTGGCATTGTCAATTATGGTGCTAGAACAATAATGGACGTCCTGCAGCAACTGGGTGTTGAGCCTGAACTGCACTGCCAAGGCGCATGTAAAAAGATAGATCGGAAAAGAATATATTATGCAAAGGTGATGAGTGTGGGGAAGGCCAAGGCAGGAGAAAGACCATAAGGAACAAGAAAAAAGGATATTCTGAGGCATTAGAGGACGGACACTGAAGGACTTCAGTAAAAATCTGATGCTTTTTATATGATAGAACTTGATGTAATGCTTTTGATACTGTGTGATAAACTTCAAACGCTATTTCCCAAGAATGTGTTTTCGGTCAAAATCTGAACAAGCTTTCTCATTTTTCTCCAAAACTACATGAGGTATCCTTCTGAAATTTTCACAGTACCTGCAAGTGGCCAAGACCTTTAAAGTAGACTATACTTAGCCATATATACTGAGAAGTTTTATAATTATGGTATGTTTTCACTTTGGGAAATGACAGATTTTGGACCATTTTTTTAAATCTTGAAAAACTATTGTTATCATCAACAGATCCCAATAAGTGTAGTCTACTTTTTTGGTCTGCTAGTGTTGAATGCCCACAAAAAATTTGAAAGATCTAGCCTTTACAGCTGTGAAAATATTTTGCCCTTTGCAAGATCATATTTTTGGTGTCCGGAAAAGGGTGTGGTCAAAATAGGGGTGTAGCACGATACCTGATACCCTTTGAAAATATTTAGATATTGGATATTGCTTACAACAGGTATTCATAACTGAAAATAAAAAGGATCTTGCAATTAAACCATCAGAAAGGAAATTATTAGCCCTTTAAAAATACCCAAATTTACCTATCTTGCTACCTTAAAACAAACGCGAAACAAAACTGATCACTTTGACAGTTTGAAATCTGCTCAAGCTCCGTCTCACCATCGTGGCCAGGATAAAGAGCGCCGATGTTCGAAATTCGAACAAAACTCGTAGCAAATCAAGGTTTTATCCCCCGGATGTTTGTGAGCAAGGATTATTGGCAGCAAATACGTTCGTTGGAGATCCGGGGGTCAGCGTCGTAATTTTCGTCGAGAATCTGACGAATCTCGAATGTCGTCACCTTTTATCCTGGCCACGATGGTGGACGGAGCTTGAGCAGATAGAGAGGCCCCCAAAGGGGGGGTCCCTGGAGCACTGGAGCCCATCATTTTGACAGCATGGAGCCCGGAGCCCAAACGATTTCCATAGTGGAGCACTGGAGCCCATTGCTTTCTCCATGTGGAGCCCTTTATCTCAAACAATTTTATTTGTGAATGCCAAGCAAAAAACGGACAACATTTAATTACGAAAACTATATGAATAAGGAGTGAAACTATTTGAGCTTGTTAGTAGATCTCAACATCAACTTTGAAATGAATTTTTGAAGTTTTCAGGTTTCTTCGAGACATTGTTTCTGGAAATCTGGCCATTTACTTATGATTGGAAATCTTTCAGTTAGAATTTCAATCCTTCTGCGCTAGGAATTTTATTCTTTTTTCTAAACAATATTGGTAAAAAGATCAGAACTTGCAGTGAAAATTGACAAACAGATAATTTTGCAAGGAGATTTATATTCGTAAACCAGTGGCATGGGCAGGGTGAATTAAGTGGGGGGGGGCTGAAACGAGGTGGTCTGCGGGCAAAGCCCCAGGAAAAATTTTGGGGCCACGCCCTTTACTTTGGCTTAGAATGCATCTCCCAATATCATGCTTGCCATTAGCGACAAGAAAACTTTGATAGTTTTGTGAACAGTTATCCTATGAATCAGAGCACGAGGAAAATTTTTGAAAAAAGATCTTTTACTTTGGCTTAGAATGCATCTCCCAATATCATGCTTGCCATTAGCGACAAGAAAATTTTGATAGTTTTGGGAACAGTTATCCTATGAATCAGAGTACGAGGAAAATTTTTGAAATAAAGATCTTTTACTTTGGCTTAGAATGCATCTTCCAATATCATGCTTGCCATTAGTGACAAGAAAATTTTTATAGTTTTGTGAACAGTTATCCTATGAATCAGAGCACGAGGAAAATTTTTGAAATAAAGATCTTTTACTTTGGCTTAGAATGCATCTTCCAATATCATGCTTGCCATTAGTGACAAGAAAATTTTTATAGTTTTGTGAACAGTTATCCTATGAATCAGAGCACGAGGAAAATTTTTGAAAAAAGATCTTTTACTTTGGCTTAGAATGCATCTTCCAATATCATGCTTGCCATTAGTGACAAGAAAATTTTTATAGTTTTGTGAACAGTTATCCTATGAATCAGAGCACGAGGAAAATTTTTGAAATAAAGATCTTTTACTTTGGCTTAGAATGCATCTTCCAATATCATGCTTGCCATTAGTGACAAGAAAATTTTTATAGTTTTGTGAACAGTTATCCTATGAATCAGAGCACGAGGAAAATTTTTGAAAAAAGATCTTTTACTTTGGCTTAGAATGCATCTCCCAATATCACGCTTGCCAGTGCTAAAATGGAAGATTTTACTTTCTCGGAAAATTCTTATTTCTTACCCAACCTATATCCAACTATTTTCTCCTCGGTTTTAGAGGAATCTCGAGGACCTTCTTTTGACAAAAGTGGGGGGGGGGGCAATTGCCCCCCATAATCCCTTCCCCGTGGCCACGCCATTGTCGCAAACAATCTACTTTCAGACCTCCAAGGGAGTGGTGTGGCCTGAGGTTTTGCCCACAGGAAAATTTTTGGGACCAAGCCCCTTACTTTGGCTCAGAATGCATCACCTATTGTCATACTTGCCATAAGCGATAAGGAAACTTTTATAATTTTGTGACAGTGGCAGTCATTCTATAAGTCAGAGCGTGAGATAAATTTGTCAAAGAGATATCTTTTAATTTAGCATAGAAGGCATCCCCTGATTCCATAATTAACAGCGCTAAAATGGATGGTTTAATAGTCTTATAAATGAGGTAATTGAGAAGACATCGTGCCTTGTGGACCACATAGTTGCCCACGAAAACTTGACTACTCTTGAGCTTCTCTTACAGTTGTATGAAGGAACTTATAGGTTTCAGCAGATGAAAGATGCCATCATCGATAGAGTGGTCTTCCCGTTTTTCACAAGATGCATTAACCCCAAAAGCTCAAAAACAATACCAAGATAACCCAAAGTACCGGGTGTCCCAAAAATGTATACGGATTTGATTGAATCCAGCGCTGTGAATTTAGCTTCAATCAATGTATAATCACTCTAAAGATGTTTCTTGATAGTTAACTTGAATATAGATACATTGTTTGTTGGTATTGGTGCTTTGAGAGTAGACAAGTTAATCTTGAAAGCTCAAATTTGCCTCTTCCTCCAAACCAGAGCTTTAGCCTTTTGGCCTAGGCAATTTCTTAAGGCACAGCGTATAAATCAACGATAGCCTTGATGAAATTTGAACAATGTTGGATCTTGTGTTATTCTGTTTTTCAGAAGTCACCCCCCCCCCCAGTCACCCATTGGGAAGTCTCTTAATTTTTCATTAATTTCAGTTCTTTATTTCGATCTCGATTTCGATGTGCTTCAGGAATTTGCTTAGGCCAAAAGGCCAAAGCTTTGGCTTGCAAGTGCACCCAAATTTGAGCTTTCAAGAAGCACCAATACCAACAAACGAGGTATCTACGTTAAAGGTAACTATCGAGAAACATTTTGAGAGTGATTAGCCATTGGTTAAAGCTAAATTCGGAGTCAACCAAATTTGTATACATTTTTGAGACATCCGGTATTTTCTAGGGGACTCGTGCTTGTTATCAGCTTTAGTTGCGCATATCCAGTTTAAACCACAAACTGCACTTTCTCGCTCAAGAAACAACGAGTGCAGTCTAGCACTACGCGGCTTGCTAAAACTGACAAAATTATTTTTTCACTAATTTTAAGAAGTGGAGCCCTGGAGCCCTGAAAAGTCTGCAATGGAGCCCTGGAGCACGACAATTTTGCCTTTGGGAGCCCGGAGCCCATAGAAATATGCCCTGGAGACTCGGAGCCCGAGATCCCTTAGGGGGCCTCACAAGAAGAAAGACACAATCGAGACAGAGATAACTGCGATAACTATCAGCCATTTACGGTATGAAGTTTATTTTCATTTACTAGTATTAGCTTAGGCCGCCATATTACGCGATTGGGCTTCCTGTGGTCTATCTAGTCGATCTGGTTCGGTCTTTTCGATCAATAGATGCGGCGCGGCTCTCTTGGGGCTTAGTGGTTGTTGTTGTTGTTATTGTACATCCTTTTGAAAATGAAACAACACAACAAATCGCAGCTCACCCATCGAAGAAAGAAGAGCGCTGTGGTTTGCGCGAAGAATAAAACAGCTTTTCTCCCCAAAGAAAGACACTTACAGCTTGGCTCTGACCAGAGTAGTAGCAGCAACATTCCTTCAACATAAAGCATCCTGCAGAGAAAATAGCCTCAAGAATTTTGAGAGAACGGATCAAAAGTTGTGCTCAGAAGCTTAGGCCCACACACACCTGACTCTGGCAAAAGACCGAATCTGGACCAAAAAGTACAGAAGCAGAGATGGACGCCGGTCAAAAGCGAAAGATGGCCTTAGTGCGTGTCATGGACATTGAAAAGAGAAGGGTCCCTACCAAGCATTACGTAAGTTTATCAGAGTTTGTCTCTGTTTATTGTACATTGACATTAGTTTGATGTGTTTTATGACGTGTGTGTAGGTTTTCCGGAAAGGGAAGTCAAAATCATAAACAACGTCTTTATTTTGAGCCTCCGCTTTTGGATTAAAACGGACATCACAGATTAATCCAATGATTGATGTCTCCCTGCCCTGTCTGCTGCCATATCCCACGGCCCATACTTGTGAAATTTTGGAGAGAAAATATACTTGTTCATATCCATTCAATTTGTTCTCAACAACAATACTTCTGCCTTTCCAGTTGCATTGCATTATAACATAATAGACAGCTTGTTTCTTGAAACTGGATTGAACTGAAAAATGATGAAAAGAGCACAGTGGGTGCAGCTTCTTTGTATGTTATGACCATAATCATCTTCTGAAGTGAAGGAGGTTCAAGAACTGAGAGAGAAAATTTAAATGAAAAAAAAATTGCAGCTATCAAATTCTGATGACTAACAGCTGACCAGTATTATGAAATTGAAACTAAGCCTTGTTACATTATCACTTTTGGAATTAGAAGTTTATTTTTGGCATTTAAATAGACATGCAGCTAAACATATTAAACACACATTAGTTCAAAGGAAACCACCATTTAGAAGTCTGGCTAACAAATTTCAATGAGCTGCCAGACTGCAAAGCTGTGTACTGCTGTGCATAGAACACATGTTATTTCAAAGACAGATAACCTCTTGCTGATCTGAAACACTGTCTGGAACAGCTGTAAATGCCAGGGTAAATGTAAATTTAAAGAATTCATAAAAAACTGGAATTGTAATGACATGAAAATCCGCTTCCCGAAACTTACATTGCACACATTGATATGGCAAGAAATTAAGAATCAAATTCTCACAAGATTCCTTGAGAGGTTTGACATCCCCTTGGATACGAAAAGATCACCATTGGTCTAGATCTTTGAAAGAACCTAAATTATGTCTCTTTGTAAACAATTACTAATTTTGATTACAAATTTATTGAGTCTTTTAAATCACAATGATATTTCCCGAAAGAAGGAGATACTCTCTCCTCGATTACTTTATATCAGGTGCAACTTAATCATAATTGTAATTGTATCAGATGCATGCACTCATTATCATGTAATCTTCATCAAATAACATGTAAGAAAACATATCATTCTTATCAACGAGTGTAAACTGCCAAAAAGTAAGTGTTGCCAGAAGGCCGGTGCCAGTGCTCCCTTTCTAGTGTTTGTTCAAGGTAGTGTTGCCAAGATTTGGGATCATGAAAGTACTGAAGACGTGAATAAATATCTGACCCCTTGTCATAATGTGTAGGTAGGGTATTGTTGGGGACTTGAACCTTTTATTATGGCTGCAACGTCAGTAGATTACAATGCCACACCACAACACCTTGTAGTGCAATGCTGACATCTGGTATTGCAAAACTTTTTGACTAATGGAAAACAAGCAAAAAGATCAAAGAAACGTAAGAGGAATTGAATGTGAGAAATCAGTCAATTGTTGTGCCAACTCGTAAAGACTGCCCTCAAAGCCAGTTTTCTCACTTCAAACTCCTATTGATGGTTGCTTCATTTCTTATAGGTATTTGTTCTAGAAATAACATGGGCTGATGGAACTCAAAATGTTGTTTATAGGAGATACAGTCAATTTTTCACTCTGCAGGTAAGCTACTCATTTTGGTATAATCCTTTTGGTCATAACTCTTGGCTTAGACATTCTGATAATGTCTTGAGATCATATCTCAATTTTGTATAATTTTGTACATATATCTCAATTTCCTCAAAGCACTGTATTTTTGCTGTCTTGTGCGAGTCAGGTGCCTTTTGGATTTTCAGGGATTCTACTTAAATGTAACATGACGTTTTAAATGCTTCGGAAGATTTAATGGAAACAACTTAAATTTAGGTAGTCTTGTGAATATTGTCTTATTTAGAAAATATGTTACAAGAAACTATCAAAAGGTTTTTTTTATATATTTCTACCTAGCAGCATCCGAAGATTACCTTCGGATGCAAGGTAGAAATATATAAAAAACCTTTTGATAGTTTCTTGTAACATATTTTCTAAATACTTCTCGATGTGACCACACCTCGTGATTCCTTTAGCCTGGAATTACAGAGAGTTGGCAACTCTCCTTGCACTTTGTAGCAGGTTCGGCGGGGCAGGGACTTGAACCACCAACCTTCAGATTGGTAGTCAAGGGTGCTACCACTGAGCCATCCCCACCACAAAAGATGTTGATTTGTTGTTAAACTTTTTGATGGTGATCTTCGACAATTTCACCTCTGCTGCTGCACTGATAATACATTACATATATGAACAATTTTGAACCACAATCAAGATTAAAATTGTAGCCCTCCATCATATCAGTTTTTATTACTTAGTGTTTATGATTTTTCTTTGAAGAAAAAGTTTACACAAATTATTTTGGGCAATTTTTGAATGTTTTCCATAGAACTTTGGAATTTTTTTGAAAACTTGCGCACAAAACTGAAAAACATCTTCTAATTACTTTACTTGTCTGTAACAAATAATGATATAAATCTAATATGTTTTATTACACACTTTCATAGGTGCAATCATTTGCAAGACATCGTAGTTAAACTGTTTCTCTCAGCTAAAAGAGAGCTTAATTACACTTTTATCAATCAATCAATATCAATATCAGGGTCAAAGCCAGTGGGGGGGCTGGGGGGGGTGGAGCGCCCCCCCCCCAGAAGGCGATTTGTCGGAAATTTTACTCCACTTGTGGGATTTTTATTGTTGTTACAGGCCCAAATTTAGAAGATTTTACTGGGAAAATGATGCAAAGAACATGAATTTATTGACTTTCGAGGATAAATTTTGACATAAAGTTTGAATCTACAGCACTTTCTTCTTCATATTGACCAACTTTGAAGGCTCCAACCTTGAAACTACAAAATAATTCAAAAATCTAGTCATTAAAGGAGCACATCAGTCCTTTTGTGCATGTTTTAATGTATGTTCCCAAAATTGGGGTTGTTGCTGTTGTTGTTGTTGATTTTATAGCGTCGGAAAATTTTTGGTTCTTTGCCCCCCTAAGAATTAAGGCTGGTATCGGGCCTGATCAATATTTAAAGTTGGTATTTGCAGTAGTATTAAGATAATGCAAATTCAAACCAAATATTTACAAACATAATAGATACAAAGTTGAAAAAAGAAGGTTTTTAATCAGCGATATATTTTGTAGGTGCATCTTTCTGGAGTCCAGTCTTTGATCCTCTTTTTGAAACACGACAGTATTGGTTCTTGTTTGATTGTCATCAAGAGTGTTCCATAGAAAAATACCTCGAATAGACGGTGATTCGAGTCCAAAGCCAAGTGTCCTAATGTTTGGCAGCTTGCACAAGTTTTGTACTCTTAAATTGTATGCTATGGGTTTCTTTTCATGAAATTCCCATACAAGTGAAGGGTTCAAGTGATTTATGGACTTTTAATTTCTGTCATCAGTTTCTGTAAGTTCTTTATATGTATACTATTGCTGCCACTTCGAGTGAGCAATGTTTCAAATGATGATTCCTAGTCTTTGTTTATAGAGGATCCGAAGTGCACATTTATGAGTGGGGACAATTTCTTTATTTGCACCTTTATTGCTGAACAGTCATATCAAAGGGCAATAATTGAAGTTCGACAAGATTACCGCGTTACAAACTGTTAATGCTTGCTCTCTAAAGATAATTATTCATCCTAGAAAAAGCACTGATCTTTTTATTGACTTTAGAACATGACATTCCAATGTGTTTCTCAAACGTTAATTTCCTGTCAATGTCCATTCCTAGAAGTTTAACGTGATCTGCTGTAGATGATTCGTTGTGCTCGGTGTTAAGACGAGGACAACAAATTACCTACAGCAAATCACATCTCTCCTTGCCAACTGAAAACAATTTCAAACTTTCGGTATAGGATGTTTCTTCTTTTGCATAAGAATTACCTTCTCTGATAAACAAGAGCCTCAGATTATCAGTGATGATAACGATATTTGAGATCAGAAGACACAATATTTTAAAAAGTAAATTTCGCAATACATAACACATGACGTTCTGTTTAGTTACATCATATAACAAATTCAAAGACAGTATTAAGCATTTTGCATTGAGGTTTTATGGATATTATCATATCCCCCAACTAGCTACACACGCTCTGTCGTTTCTTTTGTCCAGCTTAATTGATTTGTAAACACTACGCAATTTTTGTAATTCCCACAGTAAAACACTGTAGCAACTAAAACCCACGTTGTCTTTCTTTGCCCACTAAATACTTTTGCTATCAATCTTTCCTCCCATTTAGATAATTTCACACATTCCCAGCTATGTTCGCTGTTTTAGCATAAACTGCTGTGAACTGCGACTTGAAAAGGACTTATCGACAGGATTGAGAGTTTAGCCTCTCTTACAGCCGTATCAATGGATCTTTTTTAATTTACCGTCATATTTACACACATAGAATCCTCAGTGCTGAGGGTTCCGCTGATAAATAAAAGGACAGCAGTAGTCTGTCTCAAATTAGATATCACCTGCAAATGCCCGTGAATAACAACAGCAGAAGTGTTTTGCGAAGGAATTTTGCGTTATCGAAAATCCCAGGTGACATCTAATTTTAAACGGACTTCAGAATAATGTGATATTTTGCAAGGGGATGTGCGCCCATTGATCGATCCTCAACCGTTGACCCATTATGGAAAGCACTACGTTTACTTAAGAGCCTCACTGTTCTCTTATTACGTTAATAGCCAACAATTTCGGACGTTGATATTTTCGAACATTTCATACGTCCGAAAATTTTACTTTCGACATTTTTATACTCATTCATTCATTCATTCATTCATTCATTCATTCATTCATTCATTCATTCATTCATTCATTCATTGAGTTTAAATTCTTTATACAGAATGAGAAACATTCAGTTAATCAAAGAACTGTTTTACAATGTGCCCTGTAAAAAAGAAGGAATAAATTATTGAATATCTAATACTACTTGATACATTGTCGGATATAAATTACAAAATAAGATTTATTTCTTTTTCAAAATCAATCATATTGGAAAAATAACACGATTGCAGAAAAAAATCTAAAGCCTATTTCACATTACTTTAGGCAAAAATTATAGACCTTCCTATAGTTTTAATTTGAAATTTGATAACGAGGAAAACAGTTGGATTTGACGATCTAAACCATTCCAAGCGCTTGCCTCTCCATATATAACTTATTTTGTTGTTCGTTGTTTGTTCTAAACAAATGAAGTTTTAAGTCAGTTTCGGTGTTTCTCTGCGCCCTTACTGCCTGTTCACGCTGTCTTTGAAACGTTTCGGCCATATAATCTGGGCAAAGTTGATTCACCGATTTGAAAATGGTAGTTCTTGTTTCAAACCTAATCAGCTCTCTAACTGTTAGCCGGTCAAACCTTTAATCAGAGGTAGGAAGTGTGCATCATAAGCACTAATTTGTCACATCACAATACGGGCAGCGCGATTTTGAATAATTTGCAATACTCCGAAATATTTAGTGTCTGGAATATCAAGTTTTGCAGCATAGAAATATCACAGTAATACATTTACATTGTTTGACAAGGTAATTGTCTTAAAAACGCTTTGCACCGAAAAGGAATGTGTTGAAATTGTTTGTTAGTGAAAAATGTCATATTTTATTCAACTAAATCTATCTAATCAATCCTCGTCATCCTCAGCAATAACCATTTATAGAAAGTTTCTCACCAAGAACCCCTAAAATGAAGCACGATATATACATCCATGACATTTTTAGTACAGACCGTAAATCTTTCAGTCTTTTAATCTTTTAGTCGTCCGAAATTTCTATGAAAACGTCGGAAATTCCTTGAAAACATGTCCGAACATTTTTTGTCCGAAAGTTATTCATCCAAAATGTTTCGCTTTTAGTGTATCTTAATCGAATGTTACAGTGCCGTGAAAGATGACAAATGGTCATCATCATCATACAACAGGAAATATTTACGAGTTAAACTTAACATAGATATCTGGATCCTATCCAAACATGAAACTTCATGTGTAACAAACACCATGTTTTTATCAGCTTCAGCAACATAACACGATGAGAGTGCAATATTTTAACACGACTTCATTGTGACAGCGGCATTAGCCTGTGAAGCGGTATTGCTGTGAATTTCAATCTAAAGGTTATTCCGCGGATACTATGATCATAGTCTATGATAAAGCTGCCTTCTCGGCTTCCCAGTGTACATCTCAGGAATAGAGTGGCAAGAAATCCTATTTTCTAAACTCTGCTCTATCGACGCTTTTGCCGCTATCCGTTTTCTAAAAATCTCTCAGA
Source organism: Aurelia coerulea (assembly GCA_039566865.1). Taxonomy (NCBI): domain Eukaryota; kingdom Metazoa; phylum Cnidaria; class Scyphozoa; order Semaeostomeae; family Ulmaridae; genus Aurelia; species Aurelia coerulea. The sequence continues at coordinate 8,661,200 of CM076952.1, read as the reverse complement.
GATCCATTGTCGTCTCATCCGCAAATTGGGATAATTTGAAAGATTGCTTGTGGGCAGGAGAGCATTTCTTCGTAACATAAAACTGTGCACCAGTGAGTTGAAACCACTCAGCAGCATTTCAATATATTACATTTGGGTGTTTAGTTGGTTCTTGTTCATGTTAGTGATTTGTGCAATGTCGCAGAAGAATCGGTACAAGTCGAAATTTAACTACAATCCGGATGATTCAGATAAAATGCACGCCGTCTTGAAAGGCTACTGCTCCCAAAATATCAAATCAACAATATTTTGCAATGTATGAGTGAATAGCCAAAATGTTCAATTATTTTTGGATATTTTTTGTCTAAAGTTGGTCATTCTATTCAAATTTTACAGGGGATTTTCTCAAGAAAATAGCTTGAGAAACCTGCAAAAATGTCCTAAAATCATGAACTCATTTTTCGTAAGAGTTCTACCTTACAGCAATGACTTGAACTAGCTTTGCATCAACTGTCCTCTTGGGAGGATTCTTCCCCTTTGCTATGAGAAACTTATTTAAGGGGATTCCATCCTCTCAAGAGGCAAGTTATATGCTAATACATGTAAGTGCCATTGTTGTAAGGAGGAAAACCGCTAAAAGTTTGCTCGTCGTCTTCACTCGTTTTTGAAGGGGGCTTTCTGCAGAAGATCTCCCATATCCACTTGAAGTGAAAGAGAATATTTGCAAGAATTCAAGTTAGTCCTCTTCTGCTCCAGTAAGTCATTCAATTTGCTAGGCCTAATAATCAATGATGCAGGATTTTGTTTTGAAGATGATACATAATTTTGACTCACTGTGGATATGTGAACATTACCTGAAACGATTTATCAACTTCGTATGCTAATGTAAGTCCATCCATCTCCCCATAGTTGCATTCTAATAATTTAAGTACACGTCCATTTTCTAGAATAAGCCTTCTTGTTTATTTTAGACGAGTCTGATCGATGCATTTCCAATTGAAGGTGGAGTGAAGAATCCCGCAGACAGAATACTACCTTTCATACCAGGTAATATTTTAGATCGGACAATGCAGAAAATATCAACCCTCACCTCAGGCTTGACATTTCTTTGTATTGCGAAAAAACTTAGTATCCAAGTTTCGTATTGTTCCATTCACAAGTGGTATCAGGCCTTATCATTTTAAGCGCATGGAAACATAAAACCTAGGGGGACTGCCTTATAAAAAATCCTTTTCTTCACCAAGTTTTTTGCCCGCCAAGGGCATATTTTTGCCCTTAAATGGTGATTTTTGAAAAATTGTTCAACGTTTGAGGAGGGGAGGGGAGCTGCCATACTCCCAGCCCCGCTGGCTCGTACACTGATGCTGTTATTCGAATTACTTCTTAAGTTTTGGTATTGTTTGATATGCCAGTTAAGTCAAAGGATATTTGCACTTTTTGAAAATTGTAGAAATTAACCAGCAAACTAATCTCAAAGAGTCGCACCTTGATCAGTTGACTAAGTCTTGAAACTTTCATCAATTTTTGTTTCAGAAAAAATATTTAGTTATCTACAGAATGAATCAGAAAACGCGTGGGGCATTTAGCAGGTCATGTTTGGTGAAAAACAAGTCAGATTTGGTTCACCAAAGTGTTATCATGCAGAAGATTAATCCTGTTGTTTACAGAAATGTTAGTTTGTTAAAATCTGTCATTTCTTTTCAAATTCATTTGCGAATTTGTCATGCAGCTATTTTAGTGAAAAAGTATCGTTTTTATAAGAACATTCTGCTTCCTACTAATGACATTCAGATTAAAAGTCTGCAAAAGATACAAAATAGATAACACTGGTTGTTCCTTTTGTGACCAAACACAATGGCAAATTGTTTCAACTCTTTGCTGAAGAAATAATATGTTTTTTCATGGTTCAGAAAATCACGCTTACTCAAATATGAATCTAATTGAGGGCCTATTTTAACAATCTTGCCAAACACACGTTTACTAAAATTGCTCACAATTATGGAACAAAAAGACCACTTTCGACGAAATGAATTTTCGTATCTAAGTTAGCCTTTTTCCTACACAGTGATTAATGTGCATCAATTAAAGTTGGTAAACACCCCACTTTTATTCTGATCCACGCGGTTTGTCAACATTTATTTTGTGAAACAAGGACACGAATATCACATATTTGGTCATTTTTTACACTCTGAACAGCTGTAAAAAGCTTTTGTTGTCTTGTTTTATTCAATATAAAAAATTAACAAAAACGAGGTACTTAAGACTATGTACACGAAGGTTTTGATTATAGATATAACATATAGCCTTGAAGACTATAGACTATATATAGACTCAAGACTATACTTACAAATTGCTCAACTACATAACTAAGATGATAACTCGAGAAGCAAGAACCCATGACCATCCCACACAGTGATCCAGATCAGAGAAATTATGGAATAAATAGGAAAAAACGAAGTTTCAAAAAGTTGCGGCATTTAATATCCTCCATGAAAAGGGGGTGTCAGGGGTCAACGCGAAGCAACAATTTTTGAAATCGGACGAATGGTTCCGTCACAATGATTTTTTGAAGTTTGGGGAAATGACATGTTGTTGTTTATCATAGCACTTCCGTCAAAATTTATTGTTTTAGCTTTACTTTAAACTTTCATAGCTCCGCTCATGATTGTCCGATTTTTACAAACTTAGTTTCATTTGAAAGATGATCATCTACTTGTACGTCACATGTAAATTGTTTTCAACAAAATCACACTAAAGCATGGGTAACCGGACACACACTATGCTTTGTAGTTTTTGAGAATTTCGTGACAAGATAGCCACTCAATAGTAAAAACAAAAAATTCAAGTGATATCAAGTGTTAGCTATAAACATATAAAAATACTACAAGGTCTTGGGAACATTTCTGCCAAAGGGTTCGTTCCAGATCGTTTTAGTTTTTTATCAACAATTTTTTGAAAAATGCAACCAAAAGTCCTGATCTACAAGCTAAGCTTAAAAGAATTAATGTGGAATCCCTCCTTTTCAAAATTTTTTTCCGCATCTATAGAAGCAACCATTTGTACAATCAGGGCAATTAAATTTTTGAAGTAATGCAAAACAAGTCTATTGTTTGCAAATAATTGCATGAATTTTCAAGCCTTGCTTCCTTATTGTTGAGCATTTACCCCTCTGAACAACTAACAATATATGCAATCTGCCACAGCTAAAAATGTATGAAATTGTGTCAAAAACCAAGCATTCACTGATGAAACAAGTTTTATTTTGTTCATCGATATTACATAGCGATAATTACATTTATTACTTTCTTTGGTATCTGTTGTGTGCACTTTGATATAATGACAGTGCTTTCTTAAGAAATTTTGCTTGGCCTTAGCTACAAAGAAGCTGATATGATCAGAATCGGAGTCTTTGCTGGAGTCTTTGCTTATATTGAAATTTGCCTAACCCTGCAACCAGGTCCACTTCCAAGGTTTCTTCTGTTCCTTTTCTATTCTTCTAAACTGCTTCCAGACCAAACTGCAACAGGGCCTTCATCAATATAAATCATTTAAAGCATGCTCTCATCTGCGAACAAGCATCGGATGGGTGGATGGGTAAAGTGTAGGTAAAGATGCAGCTTCATATTATAGCAGCAATGCTTAAGTGTTTCAACATACAAAAATGTGTCATGTTAGACAAGTGTTCTTTGTCTGTATTCTGTTAAAAACCAATACATACATTAAGCTGGCCATAGACAATTCTAAAAAATTCCTTCTATTCATAACTTGAACTCAACGGTTAAATCTGAAGGCTTCCGCTACACAATTAAAAGGTGTATTACTTGCACAGAACCAATGCAATTAACCTCTTTTAGTGTCAATCGAAGCCTTAAATGTCATAAAAATTATGCTTTCAAGTGTGGTCTTTTATGCAACGAACGCTAACAAATAAAATAGAATTTTATGGAATTGATACCTATTTCATGGAAACAGTAGGTCATCGTTTCTTATTTTTAGATGGTTCCGAGTATGCAGAGAACATTGGTAAACAGAAAAGAGAGCCAGATATCACACGATGATTCTTTTTCTAACTCAGCTTGCAGGTCAGAACTTCTGGTAGCATTTTTCAAAAAAACTTTGAAAAAAAACTAAAACGATCTGGAACGAACCCTTTGGCAGAAATGTTCCCAAGACCTTGTAGTATTTTTATATGTTTATAGCTGACACTTGATATCACTTGAATTTTTTGTTTTTACTATTGAGTGGCTATTTGTCATGAAATTCTCAAAAACTACAAAGCATAATGTGTGTCCGGTTACCCATGCTTTAGTGTGATTTTGTTGAAAACAAGTTAGATGTGACGTACAAGTAGATGATCATCTTTCAAATGAAACTAAGTTTGTAAAAATCGGACAATCATGAGCGGAGCTATGAAAGTTTAAAGTTAAGCTAAAACAATAAATTTTGCCGGAAATGCTATGATAAACAACAACATGTCATTTCCCCAAACTTCAAAAAATCATTGTGACGGAACCATTCGTCCGATTTCGAAAATTTTTGCTTTGTGTTTACCCCTGACACCCCCTTTTCATGGAGGATATTAAATGCCACAAGTTTTTCAAACTTCGTTTTTTCCTATTTATTCCATCCTCTGGATCACTGTTCCAGGGTCATTACATGGAACATGGAATATGGAACATTAACATTACATTCCATGGAACATTAAACTAAGTCACATCTAAATATACAATTGCGAAAAGCTACATATAAACGATGTTTACTTAAAGATACAAACAAACGAAAATGGAAACAAAAATGAAAGGACTTTGTGGCTGCTTTGTGGCTGTAGGGCGTGAATCAAAGGTTTGATCTATCTTAAACAAACCGACCTTTTTGTGGATGAAATCTAAAATCAGTTCGAGTATGCTTTTATTAGCGTCACTTGAAAAGTCTTTATCACCATATAACAAAAAATATACAAGAACGTTGTTAGAAAGGCTGTTGATTTCAACAAATGCTCGTAATGCAACTGAAAATCCAGGGAGAAGATCTCATCGTTGACTAGCAAATTAAGGGCAAAGCAACAGAAAGCTTTTCTTGTCTTGGTAGATGAATAACAAATATAAAGCAAAAAAATCATTACCTCTCTCTTTTAGGTAAAACCCTATCCAGATTCTTGTGTACAGGCCCAATGAAGGCTTTGAAACTGATATTACATTACGATCACTTTTACCACGCCTAAATGCTAACAAAGATATCTGAAACTTGGTTCTCTAATAGATTAAAGCAAGAATTTCTAAATTATTTCAAAAAGAATAAGTGTTTCTTCTTACCCGGTCAATTATCACAAGTTTTTCAATAGATGACTAATTTTTTGAGACATTATGTGCTTTTCACAAATTCCTTGGTTTGAAGAATGCTCTAAAACCGCATGATTTGATTACCAAATTGCAACTTTGCTTCCCCATTGAGCTACAGTAAACTCATCTCTGCAATTGGTTTGGCCCGTGACGCGAAGTCAAAAGTGAAACATTCTTGATCGCTGACCTAATCACTTCTAGGTGATTTCCTAAGAGACTCAGTTTTGGGTACTGGTACACGAAGAAATTCTTGCTAATCTCATATTGCTAATCTTCAGGTAACCAAATAGATATCTCGCGGGTAGTTCCTCATTTTATGTTCTTACCTACTTTTTTCATAAGAAACAGCTTATTAGAAAGGGTATGCTCAATTTTTTGAAACTCAAGAAACTACCCTACCTGGACGGAAAAAGCTAAGCAACTTTTATAATTTCAGCTCAAAAATTTTTTTGACTCTCTACAATAATAGCAACTTTTTTGACATTATTTTGAGGGTGAATTGTGTAATTGCTTGTTTTGAGATCTTGCTAAGTATTTTGGAAGCCCTTCTAACAAAATAGATTAACTCTACACTTTGCTTATTAAAAACATATGAAACATGTAAGACACTTTTGGCAGCAAAATCTCTTAAAGTTTGAGAAACCACCTGGACCTTAATTTCTTGCAAAAATTAATGTATTGCCCTCCACGATCCTAAGAAAATGGATGGTTTGGCTAAAAGTTGAAGAGAATTCGCAAGCTTAAAAAGTAGGCTATATGTTTCCTTTATGTGCAAAGTAATTCTTGTCACTGACGTCAAAACTTCCAAAGATGTCCATTCGAGCTTTCAAAAGCTGTCTCATATGAATGAAGAAGCTATTTATGAGAATAAACGTCATTGGCTGATCGAAACCATTGACGTGATTTGACGAGTGCGAGGAAAATGTTTCAAAACGTTTGAAAAGGAAAAAGAAAGTGCGGCTAAAACATCACACATTATTGTTGCATGAGACAGATGTACGTAATCGTTTCTCTATTGCTTAATTCTTGTTGTTTCATTTTTGAAAATTTTGTGGGGATTGGTATAATGTATGCTCAGATGACTAAATACAACATTGGACAAGGAAGTGAAACCAGCCATCCTGTTTTTTCATCAATTTTTGGTACAGGAAATATTTTGCATCAACATTTGTCACTCTTTGCCTCCTGATTTTAAACATATTGCATTATACGTTTATAGACGTTGGAGCAATGCTTACACCTTTATTTTTGCAAACACTCAGGCGACACTAAGGTTGTGCTCCCGCCAATCCCAAATCCCTGATTCATTGTTGGGTGAGCTTTTCTAATTCATTACGAGATGCTTTTGTGCCATGGCAAGAGTTTCCAGTTATTTCATCTTTTGTGTAGTCGTCCATCGAACTGACTGAAGAATAGTTTCTTTCACAGTGTCGGGGTTTGTAAACATTTTGTCATGTAACTGAATCGGTTAATGAAAAAGCCTTTATTTTGAATTAAATTTTTATTCAACAGTACCACCTTAAGCTTTAAACCTCTCCGGAGAAGCGAAAAGCTAGCTGGGCTCGCTCGCTCTTTAAGATATAGCTCACTACGTTCGTAGTTAAGGAGGTTTTAGCGTTGAGAAAAACTTAGATTGGTAAAGCATAGGAATCATTCGTCGTACATAGCCGATTGCTCGTGGCCCATGGTCGAAACCGCCAAAGCCTCATTTTCACGGACCAATCAGACGGCTAAAAAGCGAAGGAGACAAAAGAAACCCGTAAAGATTTTCCTAGATTTTACCTACCTTCATAAAACGCAACCAGGACAAAAAACTGCTTGAGATTTCTCGAATTTTTTTAAAGCAATCTACTCTCCAGATGTTTGGGAGTAAAAGTTTGGATGCCGGTTAAAATATCTCCAGGATTGGTGGAGTTATGGCCACAAACAAACCGAAAAGGCACTGAACCTTGAACAATAGAGATTCTGGCTGGGAGACAATAGTAATAACAATAGTGATTGTTGTAAGGACGACCCGAAAACGCCACAATCTGTGTTTTCAATTGTTCTTGCTATTGTCTTTCGCTAAATTTTCTTTTATTGGAGATCCAATGCCCCTACGGTTTCTATGTGAATTGAAAAAGTCCACAAAGGCTTGTTCGCGCATTTCAAGTCATGTGGCAATACTCTAGGGAAGTTTCTGTATTGTACTACTTTTTACATTCATGGCAAAAGTTTGCTCGTTGCAAAATAACTTATAGAATTCAAAAGAGGTTTTATCAAGAGGCTTTATCACCTGACTTGAAGTGGCGTAAACAGGTCTCGACAAGCCTTCGCCGATTTTGTCTATTGGAGAGGCAATAACTCCGCCAATCCTGAAGATATTTTAACCGGCATCCAAACTTTTACTCCCAAACATCTGGAGAGTAGATAGCTTTAAAAAAATTCGGGAAATCTCAAGCAGTTTTTTGTCCTGGTTGCGTTTTATGAAGGTAGGTAGAATTCAGGAAAATCTTCACGGGATTCTTTTGTCTCCTTCGCTTTTTACCCGTCTGATTGGTCCGTGAAAATGAGGCTTTGGCGGTTTCGACCATGGGCCACGAGCAATCGGCTATGTACGACGAATGATTCCTATGCTGATTGGTAATATTTAATAAATGTTTCATTTAAAATTGAAGTGTCGTCATTATTGCTCCATGGCTAGACCAGGGAGCGACGGCTATAGACTCAGTGATGAGAATATGGTTAATAGGAAATGCAACAATGCCTCTTTTTAATTCATTAGCTCTTCACCCATATTCGCAATGCTCATCATATAGCTTTCGTAATAAGGGACCGACTTGAGATTACCGATGAAATGGTCAGCAAATGGCCAGAGATGTTTCTCGTATAGCGGTGGGAAACTGTGGAATGGCCTCTCGGCCGAGTCAAAGCAGGCATCCTATCTGTATAGTTTGAAGAAAACTATTTAAAAACAGGGGTTTCTTTCTTTTGATTGTAAGTTTTTAATATCATTGTACATTCGTTTTGAATATTGTAAATAGGGTTGTATAGTTTAACTTGATTAATAACTTGTTAATTTTTTTTAGATTGTAATTATTGTTTTATCTCAAAGCCCTTTGGAAACCAGCTTCTGCTGAAGTGAAACCCTCCTTAAAAGAATTTAATATGAAATATGAAAAAAATATGAAAATTAAACCATTTCCCTCCAGAGTAACGCAACAATGAGCTCTAAAATTAGTTTATTTTTCGTTACGATTGCAAATGTTGGATTAAATCAAAACTTAATTTTTGTGCTTTCTCTGCAGGTAAAGTTTTATTTAGAAGTCATGTTCGAGAAGTAGCATTGAAAAGAAAGGCTGCTTTAGATGAATACTGTAAGGTAGGAGCTTATCTTCGACTTTTTCATTGGGCTGAATTCGCATTGGTTCAAATATTGAAAAAAGATAGTGTCAATCGTTATTGCATCTTTCCCCTGATTGAATGCCTTGTAAGGAACTTCAGATTGCTGTACTTCTATCGCCGCATTTTTATATCATACTCATTCACAGAATTGTAGCGTTATTCTTTTTTTGGAAAGAGACCACGAAAAATTTGGAAACATTTTATTCATTGCAAATTCTAAGTTAATTTTCTAAAACGGTAGAATTTTCAAGAAAGCCATAGTACATGGATGTCTATGGTATGGTGGTAAGCAGAAAATTCCATCGACTTTCTTGTTTGCGATTTGGCACTTTGATGACGTCATAACCAAAGAACTACCGGGTATCAAATAGCGGTGCGAAACTGTGACAAACACAGTATCCCAAAAAAGTACTTCTGTTTGAAAAATCACCAAACTTTTAATATAAGGCCATTGGCAAGAAGATCAAACACCAAATTATTTTTCTATGCATGGCTGATCTTGTGATTGGTTTTGAAATTAGTAAATTAAGCTCTTTTCAGCGCTGCCTGCTTTGAAACATGCTGCAAAAAGCACTGATGATTACCATATTAATTTCTTTGTGTATATCAAGCTTCTAGTTTGATCATCAGTGTCAGAAAGAAATGCAAACTACTATTGTAGACTTGAAGGAAAATGAAAAATCTCATTATAATGGTGAATAGGCTAGATAAACGATGTTGCTTAAAAAGTGTAGCTCAGAATAAGGTTTTCAGTGCGTAATTTCATACCATTTAAGTAATAAAAACAAACATTTTACCATACTTAAAAAAATTTGGATTATTGATATGAGAGATAGAAATGAAAATTTTATTATTGGTTTAATAACCGAATTTTCACGATTTTTCAACTTTTTATTGGGACACCCGGTAGTTGAGAGAGAAGCTGTAATTATGCTTTGTAATTTGTAATATGTAATTATGTTATGTAATTTTGTTTTACAATAATTCACCTACTAAGCTGGCGTATGCTAGCGTCTGCCAAAATGGAATGGTGCCATGGTACACAAAGTGCTTAATAAGATTGCTGTTAAAGGAATTGTCAAGTGCCGTTCATAGCCAGAACCAGATGACGTCATGTCTATTTCTGCTATGGACGGCACAGAATATTGTATTTGTATATTGTTGAGTTTTAACTTTGATATAAAAAAAAAAAAAAAAAAAAGCTGTAATTCTAAACATATTCACGATATCGAAAATCGCCTCGATGAACTAATAGCAAAATAGTTTAAGTCCCCTCTGTCCCCAACAAGGCATTCAACCCAAGAAAGATGTGATAAAATTTGAGCAAGCTTTTTTAAGAGTTAACGCATATGCTGGATGAGCTAAGAAATAACTGCTCAAGATATGATAGACGAAATTGGCTAAGGTTTGTTTTATCCATTTCAAGTCACGTGACCATACTCTTGAGCAGTTTCACTTTTATGCTACTTTTTGCATTCATGGCCCAAGGTTTCATGCCACGAAATATGCAAAGAAATCACGATATAGTTTGTCAAGAGATTGGTCACTCGACTTGAGATGTGTTTAAGTTAGCCGATAAGGTATATGCGCCTTGTTTTTTTAATTCAAATCATTGTGCAAACATTACTTCATTGTCTATCCTAAAGGCGCGCACAGATGGGTCAAGTGTTTGAATTTCAACGTAATTTCCCGTTAGTGCGTAGCCAAAGCTACGAGCATTGGAGCAAACTGTCAAGGATTGTCTTGTTTGTCTTAAAGGGAGTATGTAGACCAACATAGACCAAGCCTCTTTCTAGTGCTATGATGATTATTGCGGGTTTTCCAATCTTTATTCTTTTCTCTTTCAGAAATTGATCAAATTACCTCAAAATATTTTGCAATGCGAACATATTATATCATTCTTTGAACCAACACAAGAAGACATTGGTAATCTAACTGATAGTCTGAAAAGGTAAGAATGTACTTTGCTGAATTGACTTTTAAATCAGAGTTTTTTATAGGTAAAACTAAAGTTAGCACTGTATCAATCAAAGGAGCGAATAATTACCTGAAACTGACAATTGTATAGAATTTCAATTTCAATAGCAAGTAAATCATGGACCAGAATGGAACGTGGAATTCTTCTTCTAATACAAACAATCTACCAGCTTTTTCCTAATTTCTGGATCTAAAAGATGAGTGATTTTACCATACAAAATTTTCACATTTAAATTAGCCTTTGACTGATAAATTTAAATTTAAATTTTGAATATCGACCGCTTAATTTTATTCCACAGCCCGCTAAACGCATCATTCGATTTTTCACTCACCGGGTTGTTTCCATCAGCTGCAATCCTGGCCGAAACTAGCTTGGACACGGGAAGTTGTTCAGCGTTGTCGTGATATTTCCTAAAATATCGAAACGAAAACGTACGTTTAGGACCGTCTGATCCCCCCTTCTCCCTAATTCAATGCTACCATGGTCGAATAGTATTTGATTTGAGCAACTTTGAAACGGGAGAAGCATGGGATACGTAATCAAAGGCCGAAGATGTCCAATTTTGTGAGTTGTCTCAAGTATTTTGGCCAAGATTGTAGCTACTAGCACTATTCATAGTAAAAACTTTCTTTGGACAAAATCGAAATTTATGAAAACATTCTCTGCCTGTTCATCTATGATGCTCAGAAAAGTTCCATTAGAAATTGAAATTTTTCACTTTCATATATTTTTCTGATGAAAGGAATGCCTATTCACATTTTATATTATGCTGAAAGTTGCACTTTTGGACTGTTGCTTCTGTGAATTTAGTGAAATATTTTGAAATTTGTGAGATTTCATAAACATTTCAAGCTCTATGTACAAGTTAGACCTTGAAAAGAATGTCAAAGGTCAGTCGGATGAACGATTTGCAACTGTACAATGAATAGCAAAGTTTTTGTCTTATGCCTTGGAAATGATCGTTGTACGGTATTTCTAGACTCTTGCTCGAAGTGCACTGAGATCAACTTCTTTAGGCCAAAACGTTGTCCTCTCCAAGCTATGATAGGCTATTTTAGAAACAAGACTCTTCCACGTCCACGTTTTCAAAAGTATACATTTCAGGTTGTCAGTTTAAAAACAGAATGCACGCAAAGCCTGGAGATTCATAAAAGATTTTGAAGTCGATTTTGCGTTGAAAGTTTTTCCCTCTTGCCAAAAGAGCCTAAAATTTTCCCATAGTGCTTGACTTCCCTCGTCATTGTACCGTCCAGTTGCTATGTAATGGTACACAGCAGATGGAAGTCTACAATATAAAAGGGTTACACCCATTGCATGGTTTGATGTGGAACTGCCAGTCCGCTTCTTTTCTTTTGACTATTTGTGTGTGCTTTCTTGTTGTGTTTTGTCCCTTGTATTGCTGTATCTTTTTTTAGTCTTGAAGTTGTATTTGTAAATTGTAAGTACCGTTCTTGGTGTAGGCCAGATGACCTTTTGTGTCTTCTTACACCAAGAGCGGTACGGTAGTAATGTATCTAGATTAATTAGTTTCAATTTATTATGAATGGAAAAAAGAAAAAAGAGCCTATGATTCTGCCTTATTTTGTAGAGCTACCACCCAGAAAGTCAAAGGTGCAAAGAAAGCTGAAACTATATCTGATCCTGTTTTATTAGAACAATATATTGCGTTGGCTGATTTTAAGAAATGCGGAAAAGGACAAATTGGATTGGTAGCAGGGGATGTTGTGGAGGTCATTGAAAAGAGTGACAATGGTATGTATTAGATTATTATCTTACTGTTACACATATAAAGGTGGATCTCTTTAAGACAAACAACGGATATATATAGCGTCTGGTTTAAAAAGGTAGCGTCTGGTTTAAAAAAGAACAACAGAAGAGCTCGTGTCTTCATTTGTCCAATTGTTTTAGTATTCTCTCGAGATCGTCAACTACAATGGAATACAACGGGCCATATTTAGATTGCCCAGGCCCCTAACTTATGTTGCCTTATATCTCCATCATTTGTCTTTAAAGGGGCTGGGTCACGTAATGGTAAACAAAGCTCTCTCAAAAATTCGATCTTACCGTGTTTTGGTATGCCATATCACACAGGTTTTTCACTCTGTTTTTTTATACAAAATAAGAGCGTCATTTTGAACACGAATTGCTGAATTTTACAGTGAATCAAATTAAATATTCATATGTTGTTTTAAGGTTGCAGAGATATCGGTTGATTTCCAAGAGTACAGTTATTATGGATTCACTCCATCCAACAAAATTGGTGTAGAGCACAATGGACACGTGCCAAAACAATGTAGATTATAGAGGTTACAGGTTTGTCTGCGATTACGTGATCCAGCTCCTTTAAAGGGGTCCTGTCTCCAAATTTCAGTTGAAGCGACGATTTTGCAGTTTTAGCCTTTAAGATCGGTTTTGTCTTCTGATAGGAAACAAATGTACTGGCGGTTAGGACGCTGGACACACTGGACACGTATGGACTGGTCCATGCTAGATATCTCATTGGCCAATTACACGTTGAAACTTAGGGGCCGTGTTGCCGAAAGGTAAACAAATATAGGGACGCACAAACCAATATCGATAATTCTTTTCAAAAACTCCTGTTCATTTAATAAGAAGAAAGGCGACGAAAGTCATGATTAGGACAAGCCCATCAGATATATTGACAAAGATGTGTTCCTGTTCAGTAAGTTAAAGACAAAGAATGCTGTCATTTTCCAGCAGCTTTTTGGTCTTGGGTGAAAGATCTTTTCCTCGGAATCGGTCTGCATCTTGGCACTCTATCAAAAAATAGGACGATGAAAAGCATACGAGAACAAAGATCTTTAGAGACTTTGTCTTTAGAGACAAAGATATTGAGCACACAGAGACCAACTTGAATAGAAACTTGAACTCTCTCGGCAATTAGTTGTGGAAAACAAGCTAAGCATTCACTTTGGCGAGGAAAAAACCAGTCGAACGAAAAACATGCAGAAACCTAAAAAAGCTGAACATTAGGAGGGGTGATATAGAAATTAAGCAACACTCAATGGTCACGTACTTCGGATGTATTCTGAATGAAATTTCTCTGGCAACTAAAATGCTCGGAAAAATAAATGGCAAGCTGAAATTTCTGTTCAGAAAACAAAGCTTCCTGGATAACTCCCTTCGCAGCTTGCTTTTAAATGCTCTCATTCAACCTCACTTTGATTATGCATGCACCTCATGGTAACCAATGTTGAGTAAGAGGCTGTCCATGAAAATCCAATCTGCACAAAAAAATTTGCATTCATTTCTATCCGAATATAAAAAACACAGCACATTTTGGGCCACAGAATTCAAAGCTATAAACTGACTCTTCCCAAAACACAGAATGAATATAAATATCTGTGTAAATATAAAAAAAATTAAAGGAATTGCTCCAGCTTATGCTAACGAAATATTCCGCCCATTCAGCCACGAGCGAAGAACACGAAGGTTGAAGTTTAAATTAAACGTCCCATTTCGTAAAAGTAAAACAGGCCAAAAATGTCTATGTTGCCTAGGGCTAAAAATATGGAATATTCTCGCATCTAACTGAAAATCCACCGACAATATCAATACTTTTGAACACAAGATCAATGAAAATCTTTTCAAATATTTACAGAGAGAGGAAGATAACGTATATGAGTACTACTGACTAGGAATTAAATAATAGCAATGGATATTTGATTATGTTGTAGGTTGGTTCTTTGTTTGTCTCGAAGATGAGCAAGGCTGGGTTCCATGCTCTTACCTTGAACCAGCACAGGGAACACAAGAAGAAGAAGTCATGATCGAAAAATGTACAGTAGGTAAGAGATTTGAAGACATGTTGCCTTGAAGTTTCGATATTTAATAAGGATTTTCTTATGTACCGGGAAATTTGAAGAACTCAGTGCCGTGGCCAATTTATATGCAGGGTGTTGCAAAAATTGTGCCTCATTTGTGCGGCCTCATTTGTGCGGCTGTTTGTGCAGCTGTATATTAAATTGCCTCATTTTTATGTATTGCACAAGGTACGCTTCACCGTAGGATATCAGACCTCATTTGAATAAATCTGACAAATGGTTGATGATTTATAGCACAAGAAACGAAAGAAATTTTGCTTCGAAGGAGAAGGAGGTCCTTCGTTTATGATAGCACATCAAATAGATGATACCAGATAAGGTCGTACCGTTTTTGTTTCAGTTTTAAATTTTTCACCATTTGAAAAGGGTTAATAATGTTGCTTTCATTAAAGCAAGGGAATTTGGAGGAGAAGAAATGCAGAAGGGAAGAAGATGCGGAGGAGAAATGATAGGAAGGGGAGGAGAAATATGACGATTTTTTCTCATGCCTTTCTTCTCCCTGCCCTCCTCCTCACTCTTCACTCCTATCGCAAACATTTTCTGTTTAGTAACGAAAACGAAGCAAACAAGAAAAATGGAAATTTGATGGATGGTTTCAAGATAGAATCTCGTAATCTTTTGCCGGCAGTAATATAGCAGTCGTTTCCTCTGAGAATGTCGTCTTGGACATTTGTGACATTTGCCTCTGAGACATTTGTACGAAAATATATTTCAAGATATGAAACGTTATTATTTTTGGATGATTTTTCAAACTGCTATACTTGAGTTTTTGTTATCCTCTTAAGTTGCAACCAACAACTGTCAGCACCAATCGAAACTACATCAGAATCAGCTGAACCTTTGCGTGTTGTCAAAATATTTCATATTACTAACGCCGTAGATTTCCTAGTATTTCCTTGTAAACTACCGATCAAATTGTACTATTGACCAATCAAAGGCGATCGATTCTTTGTTACACAATCTTTCCTCATGCTTCCTGTCGCAACACCTTTGATTGTCAGCCCAACCCTTTCTGCAAAATTTGTATTTGCAAGATTTGACTGAACAAATGTTTCTTTAACAAGACAGCTGTAGCACATTGGCCTGATTTCAATAATACCATATTTTGTTAAAAGTGTTACTTTTATCAAAATTGTACGTTATGACGTATTTTTACCTTTTGCTGTTGACGCGTCGGTTTTATACGCATTGCAAAGTCTCTTCAAATCTGGCTTTATGAAAATATGGCATTTTACTTATCTGCAAGCTTTCTCGCACCTTTTGCACGCAAGGTTTTTAACTTCGTGTGGATGCGTGGGTATGTTTCACGGTTTTTAATTTCAGTAGCATCTGCATTGATGTTTGATTTTAGCAGAACAGAACTTCGTTTTTGAATGACATCGCCTCGGGGAGTTAGCCAATCAAACAATTGAAAAAGTAGCGTGCGCATCGTTTTATACCTAGTAAAATCCAGCAAAATGCGTGAGAAAATTAAGGCTTTTGCAGCAAGCATATTACTTTATGATAATATTTGTTTAAGAAAGTCATACAGCGAGTTAAATTAGAAAGCAAGCGAAAGTTTTGAATAGGATTTTCACAGCGAACTTTAATGTGATTTTACCATTACCTTCCTTTATGTCTGCCTCTGCACTATATCCTTGATGAAAAAGAAGTAAGAATTTTTTTCAAATATTGTAGAAAATCGTATAAATAGAAAACACAGCCAGAATTTTGCAACATCTGAAAAGAAGACGAATCTTAAAAGAGATCGTTGAGTATTTGAAGAGAATTGAAAGTCAAGGAAAATAACTTAGAGATTTGACAAAGATTTTCGAGCTGAGAGATGCCCTTCAGTTGGGTCTCTTTTTACGCGTAAAGGAAATCTTTCTTGCCACAACATAAGAAATTTTTGCAATCATACATGCTACTTGAATGTGGTATGATTTGAAAGATCCCTGCTTGCTTCTAAGACTCGTGTTTTATCAAAGACTTCTATTCTATTTCAGAGGAAAAATTTGTGTGTGTCAAGCCATACACGAAATCTTTGGACGATGAAATTGATCTTGAATTGGGAGCTATTGTTAATGTGTTGCAAAAAGGATCAGATGGCTGGTGGCAAGTCAGGTAGGCTTACTTTCCACAATTTTTCCTTGTACGCCAGATGAGTCATATGAGATTTGTTATTATTATCATCAATTCATCTGTTTATTTTTAGTTGGCCTACAATAAAATAGGTAGAATTTATAACTAATTATTCCCAACGTTACAAATATACGTAAACCTTGAAGCAAAAGTATGGAAATAGATATCTAAAACATTGATTCACAAAATGCCCAAGCTCGGTAGCTTGCTGGGACAATTTTTTCTTTGCCAATCTTCTATGTTCAATTTCGGCATTTCAGAATGCATTGAATGCCATCATTCTTAATATATCTTGATAACTCTGCTATTAATATGACAATGGTACTCTGTATGAAAGAGGTTTGAAATTTAAATGCCATCATTCTTAATATATCTTGATAACTCTGCTATTAATATGACAATGGTACTCTGTATGAAAGAGGTTTGAAATTTAAATGCCATCATTCTTAATATATCTTGATAACTCTGCTATTAATATGACAATGGTACTCTGTATGAAAGAGGTTTGAAATTTAAATGCCATCATTCTTAATATATCTTGATAACTCTGCTATTAATATGACAATGGTACTCTGTATGAAAGAGGTTTGAAATTTAAATGACATCATTCTTAATATATCTTGATAACTCTGCTATTAATATGACAATGGTACTCTGTATGAAAGAGGTTTGAAATTTAAATGCCATCATTCTTAATATATCTTGATAACTCTGCTATTAATATGACGATGGTACTCTGTATGAAAGAGGTTTGAAATTTAAATGCCATCATTCTTAATATATCTTGATAACTCTGCTATTAATATGACAATGGTACTCTGTATGAAAGAGGTTTGAAATTTAAATGCCATCATTCTTAATATATCTTGATAACTCTGCTATTAATATGACAATGGTACTCTGTATGAAAGAGATTTGAAATTTAAATGCCATCATTCTTAATATATCTTGATAACTCTGCTATTAATATGACAATGGTACTCTGTATGAAAGAGGTTTGAAATTTGTCTTGACATTACCTTATTCAATGCTGCCATCATTATTAATGAATTATTGTATCACACTCTAATATCTTTTTCAATATCAAATGTGGATGTTAATATTTTCGGATATTTCATACGCCCGAAATTTTTCATTTCCGAAATATTTTTTAATCCAAAATTTTCTGCAGCACAGAAAAATCACAACAAAACATTTTAATTGCTTGAAAACCTACTTTCTTGCTCGCAAAACGCTTTGCATTGAAAAGGAATGTGGTGAGAATGCTGATCAGTGAAAAATGTTATATGTTTGCAATCAATTTCATCTTCTCAGCAATAGTCATTTGTGGAAATTTATACCCTTAAAATGAAGCACGATCTATAAATATATGACCTTTTCAGTATAAAATGAGCAAAACTAACTGAAAATATGTTGTTTTGTTTTGTTTTGTTTTGTTTTGTTTTGTTTTGTTTTGTTTTGTTTTGTTTTGTTTTGTTTTGTTTTGTTTTGTTTTGTTTTGTTTTGTTTTGTTTTGTTTTGTTTTGTTTTGTTTAATTGTCCAAAATTTCGATAGAGCGTCCGAAATTCCATGAAAAAACTTCCCAGAATTTTTATTTGTCTTTTTTAATCTATCAATCAATCAATCAATCAATATCAATATTTAAAGTTGGTATTTACAGTAGTATCAAGATAATACTAATTCAAACCAACTATTTACAAACATCATAGATACAAAGTAGAAAAAAGGACGTTTGTAATCAGCGACATATTTTACAGGTGCATCTATCTGGAGTCCAGTCTTTGATCCTCTTTTTGAAACGCAACAGTGGTTGTTCTTGTTTGACACTGTTAAAAGACGGTGATTCGAGTCCAAAGCCAAGTGTCTTAATGTTTGGCAGCTTGCACAAGTTTTGTATTCTTAGATTGTATGCTATGGGTTTCTTTTCATGAAGTTCCCATGCAAGTGAAGAGTTCAAGTGTTTCATGGACTTGTAAATTTCTGTCATCAGTGTCTGTATGTTTTTATATGTTCAGCTATCTTCAGCTATGCCACTCCGAGCGAGCAATGTTTCAAATGATGATTCGTTGTCTTTATAGAGGATCCGAAGTACACGTGTATGAGTGCGGTCAATTTCTTTATTTGCACCTTATTGCAGAACAGCCATATCAAAGGGCAATAATTGAAGTTCGACAGATTTCCGCGTTACAAACTGTTAATGCTTGCTCTCTAGAGATATAGTTATTCATCCTAGAAAAAGCACTGGCCTTTTTATTGACTTTTGATCATAACGTTTCAATTTGTTTCTTAAGCGTTAATTTGCCGTCAATTTCCACCCCTAGAAGTTTAACATGATCTGCTGTAGGTAATTTGTCGTCCTCGATGTTAAGACGTAGCCGTTTCTTCCCTTTCAAACTAAGGAACAGTAGCTGGAACTTTTTAGGGTTAGCAACCATTCCATTGCTTTTAAACCATTCGAGTAATTGTCTGAAATTTATTCGAACGAAATTTTTTGCTTTTAATGTATTTGCCATTTTCCTAGTCTTAAGACGTCTTTTTTTTGCCTACCTTGCACGCCAAATATACCACCAAGCTCTTCGCTTTACTCTATCTTCAGCTATGGTAAATTTTTCTTTTTGATTACAGGTATAGGGGGCAAGAAGGCTGGGCACCTAGAGCACACTTAAAGAGTGCAGTTCATTTGAATTTGGGGACTCAAACTACTGACATGGTCAGAGACAGAGATAGCTTAAAGATTAAAGGTAGGTTGAAGCTTAACTTTGTGACTTACAATTATCAGACAATTACAATTATCTGAAATTTCCTCGGCATCAGCAGATTGTTAGTTTTTATAATCCATCAAGATCTTTGCTGTTTACACTATGCCTCCAAATATTATGGATTTGATTTATGCATTTGTTGCAAGTTGTTCATATTTGGATTTTTGAGATAGTGGATGCTTGCTTTTGACTCATTCAGTGTAGTTGAATCAAAGAAACATGCCATATTTTTATAATCACATCTGGATGAAGTATCCAACAACTTAAAAGACCAACGTCGAAAGAAAAGGGACTGCCACAAGTTTGATATTTTTGCCAGAATCTTTTCTCGTGGTTTCGTTACTGAATCAAAATTTACTACTTAAGCTACAGAAAGCTATCGAACTCTGTCTAAAACTAACCTACTGACCATTAGAATCACTTTACATTCTTCATATCCAACGTCTATCGATTCTGCTTCAAGATTTGCATAGCTTAAAATTATTTGAAGCCTCCCCAACGACGGGCGCCTATCTTGTAGGAACTGTGTTTATTACTAGTACTGTTTTCATGACCCAATACACAGGGTAATTGGTG
This sequence comes from Aurelia coerulea, assembly GCA_039566865.1. Taxonomy (NCBI): domain Eukaryota; kingdom Metazoa; phylum Cnidaria; class Scyphozoa; order Semaeostomeae; family Ulmaridae; genus Aurelia; species Aurelia coerulea. The sequence continues at coordinate 8,641,218 of CM076952.1, read as the reverse complement.
TCCTGTTAATCCGTGTATATCATAAGAAAACTTAGGGGTATCCAACTTCTGCAGATAAACCAATCAGTGAGCAGGATCTCAAGAGAACATTATCTCGAGCGCGTTCTATCCATTGCGGTCTTGGTCAAGCAAAATTGTTTACATAAGCCTTTGTTCAACCAGATGTGAAAAGTGACACCGTATCCAAACTGAAAAAGTTGATCAATGACTGCAAAATGAGATTGCACAGCCAAGTCAAGCCAACCCTTCCGCGAGTTGTTTCAGGACGATAGTAGTAACGTCCTCTGAATGTCGATTCGATCAAACAGGGCCCAAGGAAGAGGAATTGGAGAGTCCTGAGAATAATAATTGAGAATTTAAACAAATTAAACGCTTGCATGCTATTGAACCAATTCTTGAACCAATCCTTTATGTTATGATACTTTAAATGAAGGAAAGTACTTGAAAAACCAATATTTTAACAACAAAACGATTAATTTAAACAACTTTGCTTTTCTGTTTCATGCGCGTTTACAATTCGAACACTTGTCCTACGTTCAAATCAACACAACAAATCAGACGACCACAGATACTGCGTTATTATAAGCGAGCAACCAGTATCTGAAAAGGTTCTTGGTGTGCTAACAACGTCTGGCTCTTTTATGGGCTACCGTAGTTAACCCCCAGTTCAATTTACTGCAAGTTTTGTTTACTGGCCATAGCAACGGGCTCTGACCACGACAGCTTGTAGCGCGCTTGTGAAAAAAGTGAACAATGGAGTTAGGAAATCTTGCATGCCCCTCTGTTTTTTTATTTACAGGGATTTTCAAATTCTAACGTCTGTTAGTGTTGACCAATCAAAATCACGCTGTCTGGTCATCTAGTACTAACAGTTGATCTCGCATTACATCAATTTTGTGAATTTGAAACCACAAAGTTGTTCATAAATCATCTTGACCTTGATAGGACACACCCTGTGTACTGGGTCACGAAAACAGTGGGAATAAGCACAGTCCCAACAAGGTAGGCGCTCTTGCTCCGATCATTATTTCTATCAGCATTATAAGTTTACTTTTTTGATGTTTCATCTTATAGGAGCTAAACTTGGCGTTGCTGCACCTCCAAGAAGGAGAACAGTCAAGGTGAGCAGAGGCATTATTTATACATGATTTCAAATGCAAAACTTTCCATTTCTTGGTAACAAGGCGTCAGATTCCGTAACAATTGTTTGTTTGTTTGTTCGTTTATTTGTTTTTTTGTTTGTTTATTTGTTTGTTTGTCGACTTATTTTGATTCGATTTTTACCTTGCTATACATATTTACATTTGTACAACTAATCTAAATCGAAAACATTTGATTGATTTATTTATTTATTCATTCATTCATTCATTCATTTATTTATTTATTTATTTATTTATTTATTTATTTATTTATTCTGACATTGTGACAATTGATTGCAGTGGCACGCCATGTTAAAGTGATTAACAATTGAAGACAGAGTGAATTCTTTTAAGCAACAAATCAAAGCAAACGAAGCTCATAAAACATAAAATATGGTCCGAAACAAGTATGGCTAACTACCGCGTTCAGCTCGCGAAAGGGGGTTATTAAGGGAAGCCATGAACATATAGAAACAGGCCAATACATCAAAACATCTTCGTCGTAAGTTTTGTTCAGTTATTTTGGAAACCAAGCATCAAGTGTTTTGTCAACATCATAACTTTTCGAGACTTGTAAAGCCTACTCTTCGTCTTTGAGTTATGCAATAAAATCTTGCGAGACACATGTTTAGATCCACCCTAAACTACCCTTGATATTACCTTCTGATTTTGAAGTGACCTTTTGCTAAATCTTGGTCAGCATGATATCGATGCCTCTCAATGCGAAATGCGAGAAACTATTTTCAATTTGTCTTTGTTCACAAATAAAAGATGCAAATAAATCTCATAGACTTTTTGAAATATCCATTGCAGTAAGAACCCTTATAAAGAAAAGTGCGGATAAAGAACCCCCTGGCTGATTTTTTGACCAATTAAGCACTTTCTATAGAAGAAGCACCATATTCATGAAAATTCATCCACACAAAAGTGACAGTATTTCGGACCATTGATATTGCGAACCAGAAACCCAGAGCTGACAGCATGTGTGCAATGTGTTGAGCGTTGGGGACTCTGGAGGGGGATCAGTAGCGGTAGCAACTGCTGTCGTTGTTGTTCTCTCGTCCGGGGTTCCTATTGCTCAGCATCATACTACTATGCTGGCCTGACATCCAATGTGAAACGGATTCTAGTATTTATCAGTAATTTATCGTATTTGTAGCTTTTTGTAGTTGTTTATTTAGTTGCTATTTTTTGCATGTCTTTATGTTAAATGTCCACCTGGTAGTCATTATCTTTTGCTCCTTGTGGTCACGTCCCTGTAGTGTTGTATAGTCTGTAAAGTAATTAGAAAGTATGGTAGGATGTAGATGTAACATGTATTGTAACATTTTAAATGATTATAAAAAAAAACCACCATATAGATGTATCTGAGTCATTTTACCCTGTTACAGAAAATCGCAGGCTCTTTTATGCGGATATTTACTGTACATGTACAACACAGCATAATTGAAGTTCTCTCTTTATTTCTTATACAGAGAACAGTTGTGGCACGAAGCACTCGTCGACCAACACCAAATCATGAAGCTGAAGAAGTTTCCGCAGCATGTGAGTATGTTGCCTCTGCTAATTATCAATTCAAGGTAGGAAACAAGAATGTCAACATATCGGAGGGCACATCGTACACCGTCATTGAAAAAGCTCCTAATGGTTGGTCATTGGTCAAGATAGGACAGGAAGAAGGTTGGGTCCCTTCTAGTCTGCTTGACAGGCGGAGGAAAGGGGAACACGTCACTTTCGAGGATCAGGAAGATATGTATGCAAACGTCAGAAGTTTGACTATCACAGAAGTTCCGAAAAGTGACATTGAAGTAAATAATAATGACGTGACTAAGCGGCAGGAAAAAGACTCTGCGAAGGAGGAATGCGTCACTATTGGTGCTTATATAACTAATGATGAGACTGGAGTTAGTTTTAGAGAAGGAATGGCCGTTGAGGTATTGGAAAAGAATGATTCAGGATGGTGGTTTATTAGAGTAGGTGCTAAGGAAGGATGGGCACCGTCTACATATTTGAAAGTTACGAAGAAAGCAACAGACAGGCGATCAATCATAAGTGGGAACGATTCAATGCCAGGAATATTGCAGATCGCAATTCCACCATCCAAGCCAAATCGGAAAAGTGAGATCCCACAGTCGTATGAAAACGTTGGTTTAACGGATGAATGTACCAAAGCTCCTGAGGTCCAAATGCCACCAATTCCTCGGCCAAGAGTTCGCTCGAGCACCAGCGGTTCTGAGGAATCAGGTGGCCCATCCCCTGTTGATGAGTTAAGAGAAGCTTTCAAGAAGAGAGCATCGCCTATTCCAAGCCCCAGAGGTGGTCCAAGGAAGGTAATATCTACGCAGTCATTCGATGAAAGGTCATTAGGAAGTGGACCTGGACGTGGACCAACGAGACCTGCCGTTCCTGGCTTGCGTAAAATATCAGAACCTACAAAACCTCCACAAATGGCAGACTTAAATCTGTCTCCAAACAACATGAAACGACGGCCAAGCCCCCCTGCCCCAAACAGGCCTGCTACACCAAAGGCAAGACCCAGTCCCCCAATTCCTGATAGACCGAATAATGCTCCTGTGAGGCACATTCCTGCGATTCCTGAAGGGCCAAAGGGGGAATTATTTGTTACATTGTCTGACTACACTGATAGTGATGATGGCATGCTGAGTTTTAAAGCTGGAGTTAAAGTGCAAGTATTAGAAAAGGACGATGGAGGTTGGTGGCTAGCTATGATAGGAGTTAAGAAAGGATGGGTGCCTTCGAATTATTTAAGGAAATTATGAACCATAGGACAATTACTTTTTTAATTGGGGTAAGATGGGGCAAATAGGTCATTGATACATTCATGGATTTCACTGAAGGACATTGTACTTTTTTGCAGGAAAAAAATCTATTTCCATCATGATCAAAGCCAATTTTCATCAAAACGTTGTTACTTTACAACCAAGGAAATTTTGCCTCAATTTTAAAAGCAAATCATAAAGTGACCAATTTTGTCCCGCTAGAACCCATTTTGCTCCCACTCCACCTCATATATAGATCCAGTAAGTAATATTATGCGGAAAAAGCTATGATTTGCCAAGTTTTTAATTCGTCTTCTCGATGGTTTTTTACGCCCTGTGTTGTATGAGTTTTATATAGGTAGATTATGCCATTGAATCAGGAAGATATGGAAAATCCGAGACCCAAAATATATATCACGAAACCGATATGGAGGATATTGAAAGCCGATATCAATTATATCGCAAATCGATACCTTTAAAGTATCGCAAAAGCGAGATCAAGGGTGTCGAAAAAGCGTTATAAATGATATCAGTTTGAGGCTCATCATCAACATACATTTTTTTGCAGAAGAAAATTTAAATCACCCAAAAGTCGTCCTTTCAAAAGACGACACCATATAAAAAAGTGACACCAAAACGAAATACATACCAGACAAGAGCTTATTTCCTCGTAAACACTGAACAATTGATAGCTTTCCTTGAAAGTATCCGTATAAACTTGAATGAACGTGTTTGCAATCACATGCATCACGCGGCCTTCTTTATGATGCTTGGATAAAAAATTGCGTGGAAGCTCGAGAAAGCAAGATATGACACAGAAAAACACCCTCATGAGGCCAAATGATGACTGAATTCAAATATCACTTTATATCAGTCATTCGAGGTTTCTATCACTGATTTTTAACACATTTTATGGGAGTACTACTGAAAAGCGAGAGAAATTACTCGAGCTAAACGGTCTCGCTTTTGGGATATATTCTGGGCCTACGTTTTTCGATATCTACCTGGCTCTTATTGCCACATTATGGAATCGAAATTCATTACTTAATAGTGTCATCGTTCGATTAAACACACATAGAGCCAGGGAGATCATGCTTGTTGGGTTCTTGTAGGCGCATCATCGACTGTACCGCGTCTTTAAAGAATGATGCCCTATTCTGATGTCATGATGACAACATAGGGATTGGAAATTTTTTGGGCCACTTGTTGTATAAACTTGCACCTTTCTTAAAGGACTGATTTTAATCCCCGTTTACGCTGTACCGATACAACGTTGGATTCGTCACAAAAGCATAACGGATCAGCCTCACACTGTTCCTAATAATGTAGCACTTTTGTTCCTGCTTCCCGTAAAAAGATTTGTCCTGGAGCAGTGAAAAGGCTGTTGAATCGTGTCATCATCATCATCATCATCATCATCATCGTCATCATCATCATCATCATCATCATCATCATCGTCGTCGTCATCGTCATCATCATCATTTGTTTAAGCGTGGTAGCCCATTACACGGGGCCATGCATCTAAAATGCTAGAAAGAAATAAGATTAATAGTCACAATAGGCCTAGATAAAAACGAAATGAACATAACGCTATACCTACCCTACCCTACCCTACCCTACCCTATCCTACCGTACCCTACCCTACCGTACCCTACCCTACCCTACCCTACCCTATCCTACCCTACCCTACCCTACCCTACCCTACCCTACCATACCATACCATACCATACCATACAATACCATACCATACCATATTAATCTTGATACCATATTGCAATATTTTTTCTAAGCTTACCTTGATATGTGACCTTTTATTTACAATATTTTTCATCTTTTACAAATCTGAAGTATATAATAAAAACTGGAGAAAACTATCAAACTTATATAAAATCAAAACGGAAATGTTTAAATCAAGCATTTGAATCCATTCAAATAAGTTGCCTGTTTATCTTCGCCATCTAGGCTATTTCAAAGTTTAGCACCCATAAATGAAAGTTACTTCTGCCCATTGCATGAGCTTTCCCTTGGCAGCAGGCAGCACAGAAATTCGTCGGTAATTTGATTGAATGGACTTGTCTCCATCTTTAAAATATCGAACAACTCTTGCAATTTTCTAAGAATCAAGGAACTTGCTAGTCTCCAAAGAAGTATTGAATATAATCAGGAGGGACTTTGCAACGTAAGGCAATGCATATTTCAGAGAGAAAGTTAGGATGCTATCATTGCCAAAACTTGTTGCGTCTTTTAGTCTCCCAACTGCATCTCTGAGTTCATGTTCTTGGATAGCACGAAACTTAAATCTCTTCTCCTGGGCTTTAATTGTCTAGTCCCCGGACAAGAGGGGGTTGGGAGCATCATCAGTTTCACTTGCAAGATCCATACCCACAGAGATTCTTGTTTTCCGCAATTTCTTTTTTGCCAACAATTTCTTTGTCTTGGTCCTTGAGACATGCTACGTTAGTATTTTTTATCTTTTGTTCAAGAGCTAGTTTAATGTTTTCCATGATTCTTTCATGTTACTTTTCTGAGAAATGCTTTTGTTAGAAAATAGTCCTTTTTAATTGGACATTTGAGGCTGTTTACCTGATTGCGGACATGCTTATGTGAATTCATTAGAATTTCTGACTTGGCTTTATTTGCTGTTTTTTTCAACTGATCTCTAGATCTTATTAGTTTTTAAGATCTTCGTTAATCCAAGGTAGTACTTTTCAGAAACCCTCATTTGTCGTAGAGGTGCATTTTCTCTATAATCTTGGAAAACAATTAGACCAGTTTTTCGCAAGGACATTTACATCATTAGAAACTCCAATGTCTTGTTCCTAAGATATTTTAGCAACAGAAATGCCTGCTCATTAAAGTTTTTCATCCGATTGCTTTTGATCATTTGTGTTCTTTTTGTAAGAAACCATTACATTTTCGAACACAAATAACCATGTAGTGATCACTCATGGAGATTTGAAACACACCAGATTTAACAATATTTTTTGCGGGGTGAAGTTGCAAAATAGTCAATTATTGTGGAGCTGGAAAAAATTTCCCTTGTTGGCTCTGCAATTAGTTGCTTGTGGCTGAACAAGTTATAGAGTTCCCACATATGCTTTATGTTGTTGTTCTCAGATTTTGAGAGGTCATAGTTTGTATCACCGATAAGAATGCTCCCTTTTCCCTCTTTATTTAAAAAGGCAAGAATTTTCTTTTTTTTTATTGACAGACTCAACAGGATCCCTGGGGCTCTTTACCAGGCAACAGTGACATATGATCGACTTTAAGGGGCTCAATTTCAATATTTCAATGCAAATGAGCTCCAAATCATTCACTGGAAGGTCGTTTCGTGCATGATATTTGCTGGAGTTTCAAATATAAATTGCAACTCCACCTACATTACTCGTCCTATCTTTGCGTTCAATCTGATACCACTCTATAGCAATGAGATCTTTTGGAACATGAGGATTTAGGTGAGCCTTTTTTTCCTTTTTTATATTGACTCACAATGATACAATACATGCTACATCTACATCCTACTATACTTTCTTTCTAATTACTTTACAAACTATACAATACTACAGGGATTGGACCACAAGTAGCAAAAGACAATGACTACCCCATGGCCATTTACAAAAATACATGCTATTAGTTAAGTCTTATTTAGGGAACACATGGATTCTTAACCCATTAGTTAGTCTCACTACACAAGGACCCTCAATTTGCGCTCATCTAATTGAAATGAATTGATGTTGTTGTTGTCGCTCCAGTTGAGGGCCTTATGGACAAACTCTTCTCAAATCGGCAAAAAAATTCTCGCCAGGAACAAATTTGTTCCTGGACCAATCAGGATGCAAGACTTGAAATAACTTGAAGGGATTGGCTGATTCTTCTTCAATTCAAACTTCCCGCCAAAGGCAAACAACAGCGTTCGAACAACGCGTTCGACTGAACTGCTGCAACGATCAAAATCTCAAAGTAACGAGCGAATTTACGAGATCTTTTGCTCCCCCAAATAACCAAAATAGCACTTATAGGTAAGAGATTTTTGCTTTAATAGCTTGAAGAAACATTCATCTAAGTACTGATAGCTTATTTTGCAGTGTAGCACTTCAGGATAACCACTTTTTGCGGCGATTTAGGGTCGGTGGTTTCGAGAAAATATAGCAGATCATTTAGGCCATGTCCGCTTCTGGAAGCGTATGTCCATGAGTCGTAGTTATAGTATAGCGTGCATCAGTCTATCAATAGCGATAACCTACGAACATATAATCAGTCTACCCATTTGTCATGGATTGGATCTCGTCAAAATGCAGTTGCAGATTATTAACAGATCAGAACTCTGCCGGTGCAGTGTAATGGATCTTTACACTAGGTCACGGACAACAACTTTGTAACGGATCGAAACTGTGCTGGTACAGTGTAAGCGTGGTCTTAGATATTCGTCTGCGTGTAACGGTTTTGAAAAGGCCTTCGGAGTGTAATATCGGTTTTGAAGCTTGCTGTTGGCCTAAAAATGGCTGGTCAATATCATACCTTGATCGAGCCTTGACGTAAGCCTTGACAGAGTTTTTCAAGGCAGGTATAATATATAGGTTGCTTTCAGCTCCAGGCTTTCAGTGTTTCAGTTTATAGAGAATTTTATTTCTTTGAAGGCATTACATTTTGCAGCGACTCAGTTACAGGTAAGCTCTCATAACCAGCCTTTAGTTGGGCCTGCCATGCCGGACGCGTTAAAACTGCGATTACGTTCTGATTCCGTGTTTACAACTAAATGTTGACACAGAAAACATAACATGGTCCTTGGAATCTAAGTTAGATTTTCACGAGAGTAAGGCAAACATCTTTTAAATCGGTTACTTTAATTTGTGTCTGCAAGATAATTGATTGTAAGATTTTTTGGAAATCTTCCGTAATTTGTTAGCGCTTTGCATTTTGTTGCACTCGTATGACGTCTTTCAATGCTCATGTTGCACGTTAATTTAATGTCGACATTTGTATTTAGTGTGGACAGTTACCTATGTATTGTATTGTAAAGATCCAAAAGTATGATGTATTTTAATTTTTTTGTAAGTTATGAATATTTTAAGGCGTTATCGTACACAGTATAACATTAACACTACTTATTTAGTAGTATGACTTGCTTTTATGCACCTACTGGTGCACTAGTTAAGCCTGGTTTTCATATAGCCGTTACTGCTGGCGGCCTACGCCGGAATAGAAACCTGCAGCATGCTGCAGGCTACCGCAGACAATGTTTCTTATCACTTCGTCAGTAATCATGCCATTCTATGGTGAAAATGGTGCGAAACACATGAATGTTCATTGGATAGATAAAATCATGTGATTACATTCGAACAAAGGATTAACGAATGCAACTAAGCACCACCACCTAAACAAAGGAGAAAGTTGAACAATGCTTTGCTTTTTCTCTGTAGCGCGCCGGCTTCAGGCATCTGCAGGCAGCTTCTGGCAAAGTGTTTCCATTAATACAATTTTCCGGAGGTATGATGCCGGCAGTTACGGCTATAAGGAAACTAGGCTTTGCAGTAAAAGACGTTTTCAGAGGGAGAAAGGGTATCGTCCTCACAGTGTCTAGCAGTTGGTGCCACGGACATCGAAACATTGATAAAAAGTGGTTGCAATTGGTTATCACATCTTTTTCTTGATTGAATGGTCCGAAATTACCTTTGTGTAATTTACCGTTTATGTAATTTGGCAGAATGGGGGCTTTATGCGTCATTGTGTCATTATTTTCTTCAGAATTACAATATTTTAGTGATTTTCTGCCACTTTTGAAGTTGTGGCGTCATCACATTGCTAACTCGTAAGCCAGGAAACCTAAATACATTTTGCTTCTCAAATCAAAACTATCTTCAAGGCCTTCATAAACTAAGGCTTTTTTGGGAATTCGCCTGTCTCTCCCTAATTGCATATAGAGCCCCGTCGCCTTGTTCCGATCACTGGCTGCTATGAGCTCTTTTTGTGTTCAATCTCGCGATGTTTGTTTACAAAGGATCCTACGATTAAGAATGTGCGCGAAAAAATACTGTCGCCATGACCTTCAAGTTCAGACGTGGTTTGCTTTTTTCTGGCGTGGGAATCCAGCGATACAAGAAGCTAAAAAAGGCCTACCTGTGATGGAATCGTAAACAGTCGCAATTTTTCCCTTTGTGTTTCCTTGCAGCAATTATATGTTCTCTTTTTCCTCTGCTACTGTTCACCAGAACCGCAGTCAAAATACTTCAACCTTTACTCCAACTCCAACTCTCTAAACGGATATTTACAAAAAGATCTCCATCATTATATCTCCTGCTTTCCAACTGGGGGTAAAGTTCTAACTGCAGTCACCCTATTCCGATCACGAGGTTTGGTTTCGAATCCTGTAAATGGTACCCAGGACTGGGTACCAGACTCTAAAACTTTAAATGGGTGCTATAGTGAATGTATTCTCTCTCTCTCAATGAAGAGACGGGGTTGAAGGTGAAATAAACAAAGAAACCTCACCAGGTGGCTCCGTTGATTTTGGATGCATGTGAGGTAGGGTCTGAATTAATGCCAAGGGGCATTGAAGTATGGGAGGGGGCAAAAGAGAATTAATGAACAGCAGGCGCGGTCTGGCCCGGGGGGCAGAGAGGTGATTGCCCCCCGGGCCCTCTGACATGTAAAATTAAAAAAAATTACGGGCCCTTTTCGCAAAAGTTGGAAGAGAAAATTTATATAATTTGAATTAATGTGGAAGTTCATTATCACGTAGAAATAAAACAATGGTGACTACAGATAAGTTCTTAATCTCTGTAGACAGTTTCAGAGTACTATTTCTCTGAAACTTGTCTTTCTGCTAAATTTGAATTGGCCTATGAAATAAGAAAATTCAAAAGTGTTATCTAATTAGCAGATGTCAGTCATTGTAGGACCCCGAATATGACAGTAATACCTGCGGGTTACGTCAGTCTCATTCAATTAATAACAAACATTTTCAGGGACTTCATTGCATGGAGTCCCCCTGCCCCCTCTCTGTCCCATGAACCTGTGAGGACCTGCGACCATAAGAGCTTAAATATATAGTGATTCCTCCTGCTCCCCCATCCCATGATTCCCATGACCTCCGTATAGGTTTTATATGGAACCCCCATTGCACCATCAGCAAGGCATCTTTTAGGGAAATTTGACTAGTGGGCCAGACTAACCACGAGGGCCCAATTCCCGGGGCAAAAAGAGATGCGGGGTGTCCAAGCCAGACCCAAAACTCGTAGACCAAAAGAAGTTTGTGTAGACCCAGACCAAAACTCTTAGGCTTGACGCAGTCCCAGAATGTTGAAAACAGTTTTTGTGATAGACCCGACATGTTACATGATTAGACCCAAAACGTCAAAATAGACTAAAGTAGCATGTTCTCAGTCAATCACAAAACTATCAAGGTTTTCCTTGTCGCTAATGAGCTAATAGCAAGCATGATATCGGGAGATGCATTCTAAGCCAAGGTAAAGAATCTTTCTTCATAAATTTTCCTCGTGCTCTGATTCATTGGATAACTGTCATAAAACTATCAAAGTTTTCTTGTCGCTAATGGCAAGCATGATATCGAGTGATGCATTCTAAGCCAAAGTAAAGGGCGTGGCCCCAAAAATTTTTCTGGGGGCTTCGCCCCCAGCAGCTCCCTCATTTCAATGCCCTCCCATTAAATATACCAGTGCCATGCCGCTGCGAAAAGAGATTTGTCATAGCTGCGCTAGCATCCAGTTTCTCTTTTCGGCAACCCCCAATGCGAATTTCGTTCCGACGGGCCTGGCCAATTCAATTTAGAGATTGCAGATGCTACGATAAGAAATGTGCAATGAAAAGCGCTGAGAGCGACTAGTTTCATTACTCTTATTTGCCACTCTGGCTTTTATTAACGTTTCCAAAGAAATTGTATTTTGGAGCCATGCAGAACCATGAAGAACCATGATGGTATATTCATTTTTTCATTTTTCATTTTATCAATATTTATACACGAAAAAACCTTTCAGCGTATTTACAAATTATCTCAAAGAAAAAATTTAAAGAAAAAATTGTAAATAATCTAAATATGCTGCTCTACCAAGGGGTCGTGTTTGGGTTTTGTAGGTTCAAAAGATACTTTCTAAAACCTGTTTTAAAACGAGCGATTGATTCTTGTTCTCGAATGTTGTCCGGGATATCATTCCAATTTTTGACACCAGAGAAGTAGAAACTTCGCTTTGCATATTCTAACCTAACTTTGGGAATTTGCAGATCTCCATGATTTCTGGTTCTATGCTCTGAAATCATGGATCTTTCAGTGAACTTATGGCGAAGATTTTCGGGACAAAGGCCATGCAGAATTTTATATGTCATGACTCCTTTGTCAAATGAGAGCAAAGACTTTACATTGAGCCATTTACAGTTCCAACCGTCCTTATACTTGGCGTTCAGTATTAGCTTCTTTGCCCTTGTCTGTAATCGTTGCAGTTGGGATAGTTTGGTGTTGGAAAGAGTACACCAAACAATGTCGCCATAGCGAAGGTGGCTTTCAAAGAGAGCTTTGTAGACCTGGTCAAGTTTCCTTTGCGGAAGGATGTCTTTCAGCTTTCTCAGGGAGCTCAAGCCCCCTTTCAGCTTGTTTTTGATAGTTTTGTACTGCTCTTTCCAAGTAAGGCTCTTATCAATGTTGATTCCTAAATATTTTGTCTTGTCAACCCTTTTGATAACTTCATTATTGAGGACAAGATCTGGCAAATCATCACCTACCCTATTCAATTGTCGCCTATGGCTTATAACCATATATTCACTTTTGCTGGCATTCAAACTAAGTTTATTGATCCTCATCCAGTTCGATATATTTTCTAGCTCGTTTTTCAAATCTGTTAGAAGTTCATTCAGGTTTTCCGACGCGATATTCACACATGTATCATCGGCATACATATTTGGGTTCATGCTTTCCAGACAGTTCTCAAAATCATTAATGTATAGTATGAAAAGCAAGGGTCCCAAACACGAGCCCTGCGGAATACCACACTTTATAAATTTGGATCTAAGTTAACTGTATGTAAACAACGTTTGATTGAGATAAATTACGAAACGTGCAGAAGGTTTTTCTCAAATAAAAGTTGCTCTTCGTGCTCTTCATTTTCATTTCATTTCATTTCATTTTAACTTTTTTAACCACGGTAGCCCCGTCAGTCTGCAGAGACTGCTTTACAGGGGGCCGTGCAAAAATACTATTAAAACAATTTTAAAATCTTATTTCCAGTTAAGCCTTATTTACAATTAATATAATATAAATAAATAATAAATACAAATAGAAATGTTCCTAAATTTATCAAAAGAAAAGTAAAAAGAAAAACCAAAAACCCTCTACAATTTATTTTTTAGCCTCTTTTTGAAAGTTGAAAGGGAGGGTGCATGTTTGACATCTGAACTTAATTGGTTCCAAACCTTAGGCCCTCGAAATGAAATGGACTTCTGCCCATTTGACGTTTTGAAGAAAGGAACACGCAAGTCAGCTTCGGTATTTCTTAGTCTCGTTGTGTTGAGAGCTGAATTTTTTACAAATAACTCGGACAGATATTCGGGCACAAGACTATTTGTTGACTTGTACATTATAGTCGCTGTTTCATTTTGTGCAAGCATCAATCCATGGCATATATATTAATCAATAACTAATATCGACAATGTATCGACTTAAAGTGCTTAAGGTGATTTCTTTAGTGGGTATAGGGTAAAAAATTTATCTGCCACACCCTGAACCGGGCCCTTTTCGTTTGCTAGCCTCCCTACAACTATGGTGCCAGACCGCCCCTGATGAACAGTTTCAATTGAAAACTGCGCTTCTTTGAGCCCTCTATGGTGGTGCCGTCCGAAATTCATTGGTGAACTTGCATGGAATGAACATATCGCGATTTTATGGCTGTGTTTTTCGGCAACGAATTTACGGAAGACGGTGGCTAAAGGTACAATAACTGGTTTCTGCATTTTAAACTATGAAATCAGGAATAATTGAATAGCAATAACTTTTCCGATTAAATTTTCTTAGACCAAGTAAATCTAGGTTTCTTTTTCAGTGATCGGAGCAGGGCGACCACAGGGCGACGGGGCTCTAGTAAAGGTAAATTACATGACGTTCTACTCAGGTCATTCAATCCTGAGAAAGGTGCAAAGCCATATATGCCTCCCTCAACAGTTAGCGCCGCCACTGGCGAGGGATGAATTTCATCCGTTTTATGCTTCTTCGAACAAAGTTGATATATGGGATTTGTATGACGATCACTGCATATTATAATGTATAGCATTAACTTAGATTTGTACTTAGTTTCTAGATAAGTCTGAAGTCGACTTGTTTTTATATGTTTTACAAACTATAGTTGAAATTAAATTCATTATAAATGTTTTGTTATTTTAAGTGGTTTTTCTGTTTATCATGTTACTCGGATTTTGCAAAATAGACCAAAGACACATGGACTCTGAGCTATATTAAGGACCAAAACAATTTTCAGATAAAGAGAAACTTGCAAATCGCCTAATTTTTCAAATCTTGACATTTTTGTTACAAATATTTCAAAAATACAAACTTCTCTGCCGCGGAAATTGCTGTTGCGAATATGGTAAATGCCGGCAATATGGGCCTGAAAATTGATATTTGCAATGTGATTGGTATCAAACTGTAAGCTGCAGATCTTTAAAATTGCTGGTAGGTGACTATATCTTTATTTGGATGGAATGGCTTGACAGGGGAATTAGTTTCTTTGCTATAATTCTACCATTTAATTTGTTGATATCTTGATTTCTTCTATAATAAGCATTTTTTATATTTCGAATTGTTTCATGTTGTAGCGTCATCAAATTTCTAGATTTGAAGAATGACAAACTTATGTGTATGAATTGTTTCAAAAAGGGAAAATAAGTTAATTTTGAAAATAATTTTTGATATCAAAATAGGCCAGGGTACAACCGAAAGGAAGATGTAATAGCCATTTTGCACTGCCTTGTCTCGAGATTTGGAACCTTTGCTGTGCTTGGTCCAATTCGCGGTAGCGTGTCCATTTTCAGAGCCATTCAAGATTTTGACCTTTTTGCAGAAAAAGAAATTCTACTGAAGCAAGGACGTTTCTTGAAGGGAATTCGCAATGGTATATAGGCTCGTCTTTAACCCTATTTTAACCGGGGGGCGTTTTTTCGCCCCCCCCCCTATCGGATTTGTTTTAATAGCTCCCAAACTATGCTACCTACAATGCTGAAACGCCTTGACTTTTCCTAAAATTTAGTTGGCAATCAGAAAATAGTAATTTCAAGACCTATTGTTCGACCACGTGACAACCACATGCCCATATTTGGAGAGTGGTCACAAAGAAATTCTTTAAAACGACTCTAATTTCTTTCTTTGTTACTAAATCTCAACAATATATATACCATTCAATTCGTCTTGATGAGTACTTTCATTTGATATATAATTTATTCATATTTGCTGACATCAGCAGTTTATTATTTCTATGACGTCATCAATCTTTATAACGTTATATTCCTAATGAATGAGCAATTTTTGCATGCAAAACTGATCGAATTACCTCAAATATTGATGAAGGGACTTGATTTCATCAATATTATGCGAAATTAATGGTTTTAAATCATAATTATTGGGCAAATAATTTTGCATTGAATCAAATTTTCATTATTTCATTAGTTAATTCATTAGAAACCACAAATATCCTTATGAAACCATTTGAAACTACGAATTAATGGTGTCAAGCAGGTATTTGGATGGTTTTTTGCCAATTTTATCAAGTTATTGGCTAATAATGGGCCCTTTTTTGTAAATAGCTCGATTTTCACAACATTTGCATTGTTTTTGGTTGCCTAGCAACCAATCACGTGACTACTGATTGATTTATGCTATTTTTAGATTCTCCTTTGTTCAATTATGACACAGTGCAAGTTTCATTGTCATAGCTGTTATACTTGTGGAGAAAAACAGGGGGGCCAAAAACGCCCCCCCCCCCGGTAGAAAATCACTTTTTTTTACCCGTTTAAAATAGGGTTAAATAGAACAAAGGAAATCCTCAAGAGACCACATTGTTTCTTTGACTATCCAATGAGTGCAACATCGATTTGAATGGGATACTTTTAAAATTTTTCTGATCTTTGCAAATGCAAACTTTTAACCTTGCACAAACCCTTTAATATGGAAAAATTACAAAAAAATGAGATCGTTGTGGAAGATTTTTAAATGGACAAAAGAAGCTGAACAAAAGAAAGAGGCAAGATATAATGATTCTAAATTTCATATCCTGCACCATGATTGATATTTACATTCTTACCAAGCTTTCCGTTCCCAAGCTTAGGAGTCGATCTTGAAAAACCACCAACATTTGATTATGATAACATTGCTAATTTATTCATGCTACTTTATTAAATTCTGCGTTGATTTTGGAGAAATATTGCGGACAATCAGACTCGTTGGGCCTTGCACATGCGTCTTTCTTCCATGTGGTAAACCTAGGGCATAAGATTTGTCGGAAATCGGTTTGGTTGAGAATCTTGCACAGGACAGTAAGGGCGAATCTCGCAAGACAAAAGAGGCATGTTTGATAAGACAAAGCGATTTGGCAGCCTCAAGAATACATTTCACACCTTCTGTGCAGCCAGCCATATCATGCTTTGCCTTCTCTGTCTATTTTTGATTAGATTGAGTGCACGAACCCGGAGGTGTGAAATCTATGTTTCCAAACGACAAATCCCTTTGTCTTCTCAGAAACCTAAATCTTCTCTTTTGCAAAAATTCGCCCTTGCTGCGTAGGACAAAATTGCAAAAGGTTAAAGAGTCTAAGTTGCTATGATTAGGCCTCTGGGCATACCGTTCGAATCCTTCTAGTTGCTGAAGCACGAGGAAATCATCCAATCTCACGGCATTAGGCCAATCAAATCTCTCTGTTCTAACCCCAGGGCCCCATGGCTACTAAGTTACCGTAATTAACTGGAATTGTTTTCATTGATCCGTAGAAGGGTTGCCCCTCTGCATTTTGTAGCATGCTCAAACAAATATCTCATTTCGAGCCGAAATTGCGTTCATTTTCCAGTCGAAGAGTATTGACCTTCGTTCAAACAACGATAAATTTCACAAAAAATAAGATGTGAAGAAAAAAATCTCAGCGATTATGCATATTACCCTAAGCGATAACCAAAACACTTTCCCTTTAATTACATCTCAAAATCGCAGACGATTCTCACCGATTTCTGGCAGAAATGTCCAAGGGCGGGCATGTCACACTGGGAACGATGGTCCTACCTTTGTCCAAAAACCGGTAGTTCATGAAAAGATTTTGCACCACCTTTGTCCCAAAAACTGGTCGTTTTTTATGGCAAATTTCCCCTGTTATTTTTGTTCAATTTGTAGGACAATACTAACATTACGTATCACTGACGATATTTGTCCAAAAACCGGTAATTTCGACCAACTACTGTTTTCGAAAGCAAGTGGTAATTGTGGCCATGAAAGTACAAGTGTCCCAAAATCGGTTGCCGAACGAAGGCATGTCCGCTTTGGTGAAAAATTGGAAATCCTGGTCTTTTTTTCGGAAATTTTCCAGACAAAGGTAGAACCACTTTGATTGAAAATTGGAATTTCTGGTCTTTTTCCGTAAATTTAGCGGACAAAGGTAGAACCGCTTATGTGAAAATTTGAAATACTGGTCTTTTCTGCTTAAATTTGGCGGACAAAGGGAGAACCAGCTTGAAGGTAAACTTCAGGATTTTGATTAGAAAGGAGATTAGAAAACTTGATCTTCGTGACAAACTGACGGAATAGGAAGAATGACATTCAAATTTCACCTTTGTCCCAAAAACTGGTTGTTTTTGGCAGGAAAGTCGTACTATGTGATAAAAGGACCGGTTATTTTTTCCAATTCCTCTGGACAAACATGGAGTCAAATATTTTACAGTACTGGCCCGCCCCTGAATGTCTTCTGGGCCTAAACTTCTTACCGAATTCTGTTAGTTTTATTTCGCATCGCAAAACCTCGACTCCAAATGAGATATTTGTCTGATCATGCTACAAACTGCAGAGTATGCTACCAACTGCTACAAACTACAAGCCCTTCTACCGATTTATCAAACAAAATTCCAGGTAATTACGGTAACTTCGTAGTTATTGCAATTTTCGTTAGGGTACTCAAGAATTCACTTCACCCGACCGATTTGGTATCAAAGTATCATCCAGATGTTAGAAAGGAGCTATTTGATTAGGTGCCATGGAAATGGATGATTTCCGCGTGCTTCAGCAACCAGTAAGGATTCGAACGGTAAGCTAGGCCGCTGAAATAAACAATTGTGTCCAATAACTCATTCTCAGAGGAAGAGACAGCCTTCTACTGGTAAAATAAGGGCTGCACTGCAACCTGCGATATGCTTATTTTCCTTGGATCGATGGAATTTCCGTAGATTTATGGACTAATGCGCTGGTATGTTCTCATGTGAAAGCCTTATCTAAGAAATGTCCTTTATAACGGGTGGAGCAAAAAATAACTTCAACTGTTTAACAAATCGTTATGTGGAGAATACTTTAGGTATTGGACTGAATCGAAGTTTAGTTGATGGCAAAAGTGCTGCAGTATTTAATTAATCTTCGTCCCATTTCTCTGACCATTGGAAATGTAAATGTTAGTTTACACAAAATCTGTTTACTTCGAAATGCGTGCAAAGAGGCCTAAAACCCTCGATCAAATTATAAACAATCTCTTCACTCAAACAGATATCGTTCCTATCAAGAGTTAGAGGGAGTACAAAGACCAGCATGCTTTGCACGAAATCAAGGACTTGATGTGCACAGCTTTCAGTCGGCTTCCGGAACAACTGACTTTACCAAATTAACAAAAACAAAAACAAACAATGGCAAAGGCAAAGGCTGCTGGACTTTGTACTCTTTTCAAAGATAAAATCTTTATAAAAGGAATAGAGTATATGATCTGATACATTCGCAAGAACTATGCTGAAGGAAATAACATGCATTTGCATATTGCTCTGAAAGAGGACATTACTTATCCATTTTGCATGCATTTCCAAATAAATGATTTTTCATAAATCCAATGTTACCTATATTTAAAACGCTCAGAAAATGAAAGAAAAATCCCAAGTACTCCAGTTTGTTGGCTATCAATCAAACTTCGATTCGTTCCTTCCCCACATCAACAATTTTCAAACAGTTGAAGTTGTTTTCGGTCCAAACACAATACACCTCTTGGTAAAGAGCTCTGTTCTCCTACTCATCCATGAGACTCAACATTTTTCACACTTGTTCATGCGGTTTATCGTTTAGCTTGCACAGTATCTAATGGCAGGACGACATTGCTTCTTGCACTGGCCAAGATAACCGGAGGCCACACTTTGTTTAGTGCAAAAGTTCCCCTGACATAGGTTTTGAAATTCCCATCGGTCAGAGCATAGCAAATCGGCAAAAGTGCAAAGCTTGTATAGGCCAATGTGTACCCAACCGTTATGGCTTCCTCATAATAAACTGGGGGGATATAGCTTGCAAATGCTGCGATGCCACTGAATGGAATCCACATAACAATGAAGACAACTGCAAAATATATGTTGGCAGTGACTTTAGCTGTCTGCAGGCCCCGAACGGATGATTTGCCTACTCTAGATGCTTGGTCTGCCAGTGTCTTCCTAATTTTTGAAACATCCTTGATAATCACTGTGAAACATACACTGAACAGTATCCCCGTCTTTACGCCCTCAGCCATACCAAGGTAATAGTGTGTCGTTTTCTTGTGCTTTTCGTCTGGTCTGCATGGTGGAGTGTTATCCGTCACCATCAAGTACAGGTACCCGCCAGCTAGAATCACATTCGGGACGAAGCTGATTATTTTGTAGATGACGATGAGTCGTCCTTTGTTGGCACTAGTGACGCATGCAGTCTTGCCAAATGGCACCTTGACAATGAGATCTCGCTTGAAATGGCACAGGGTGGCAAGGATGATCAATGAATCTGTGCTGAATATGAAGGTGAAGAAATACCTCGAAAGGCATGCGATATTGCAACTCAACTCTCCCTGGCACATTTGCACATATGTATTGAGTGGCATAGCCACAATGCCAACCAGGAGATTCGAAATAGAGAGATATCGCACGATGTATTTCACGATGCTATTTCCAGGTGTGATTCCGTGCAATGAGAATTTGAGCATCATTATTGCACCAAATATTGTCAATACCAATGCAACAATGGTGATGAAAGCGAGAAAGTCTCGTAGTCCATTGTTGTTCATGGTTGCTGTTGCGTCTATTTCTTCATTCACATTCTTGCGGGCCAGCGAAGCACATGAGCTAGAACAGAAAAATTCTTCATAGACAACATTGCTGTCAAAAAGTTTTAAGATTTTAATAAAACAATGGGACGGCCCCAATTGCACATGTAGTGCCTGCAAGTGCCTTGCAACCTAACTATATAATTTAGAAAAATATTTATTTTGTTTTTAATACTGTATATTCGATTTGGATTAGTTGACGTGTATATATTTAATGTATATATTGTTAGCTATTTCATAGATAGTCGAATTCAAAATAAATTATAAACAAACAAACGTTCCTCCTATCAGTGACAATAGTTGTCCTGCTACCAAATTATTTTGATATAATAAGGCAGATTTTGTGGCAGCACATCCTTTCCGCTTCATTGCCACACCAGTGCCAAAAGCTGTTAGCAATTGCATGTAAAGGGATTATTCCTACGGCTATTATTTCTGCAGAAAAAAAGTAAAATAAGCAAGCGAGCGAGATATAAAAGACGCCCTAAAGTCTGGATGGCTACTTCGCTTGCGCAGCATGCCATAGGAAAAGACAAGTATCGAGAGAAGAGAAGAAGGATGAATCTTAACATCTATTCTGCCAATGGTTCATTTAACACACGAGAGTTCTTCTATTTGTTAAATGTTGTTTTTGTTGCCTAGCAACGACCTATGTGACTAAACAACCTCTATTATTAGCCTTACTGCGTGTTATCTCTCCAAACACGATGTTATCCTTGCACCTTACGTTCCTCAGCCTTACTGCATTTTATCCCTCCAAGGAACGATGTTATCCTTCCACCTGACGTTATGTCCTCAGTTATATTTCATCCCTCCAAATAACTGAATGTCCACAGCCTTGCTGCGCATTGTCCCTCCAACAACATGATGTGATTGCTCCATCGCAGTGAGCAACCTCCATCTTATTGAATAACCTCCATATTACTGCACAGACGTTCCTGCATATAGCTCCACGGGGTGATTCAACCATGAAAATTCTCTTGAAGGGAAAATTTGCTTTGGAAAGGTAAGTATTGTTAAGGAAATGTTTGTTTTTATCAACATCAGTGTGACCGAGCAGAAACTGCGTAAAATGACGTCATCGAGCAATATGATATGAGGAAGTGTTTGGATACATAAGAATTTTGAAATGATAAATCAAGAGTTTAAGGCCCAATTAAGAAAATATCAAGTGTTGCCTAATTTCTCGATCTGTTGCAGGGAGCTATGGAGGCTATGAATTTTCACGCATGCGCACGCAGTTTCTAAAGAGTCCTCATCTGGTTATACAAAGTTTTGCTCTTCAAGTTTCCTAATTTTCTTTCACTTTAACACAATTCTACATGGATAAATCAAGCACCACTTTCTCATGGGGGGGGGGGGTTAAAAAGCCCCCCTCCCAGATTTTCTAAGCAACTGTAGTGCCTATGGCAATGCAACTTGGTACACATGATTACCAAGCAATTATGATTCTAAAAATAGAATCATATGCTAATTAGTCACATGACCTGTTGCTAGGCAACCCAAAAACAATGGAAGTTTGCTGATTTTGGGTCTCCTCCTAAAAACGTAATATTTTCAACCAAAAATACTCAATAAATAACTTCAAAGTTATAAATATGATACATATTGATTGTTCCTAATGAAAAATTTCAACAATTCTATTTTTTGGAATTCTATCGTTATCACAACTGTCATGTCAATCAAAATCATGGTTGATACCTAAACAAATTAGCTGATGCTTTATTGGCATTTTAGATACGTTTTTAGCAATAAAAACGATATGAAAGTGATCTTGGATTGTTAATTATTCAATTTTGATCATAATACATTTATTATTTCATATGTTTATTATAAACATGACGTCATATATAAGTATGACGTCATAAACCTTAAGTTTTGCTGATGTCAGCAAAATACAAACATTTATATATCAAATGAAAGAAGACTTCAAGAAAAACTGATTGGTACCAATCGCATTGAAATCAAATGTGTACGAGAAAAGTTATGCATGTTTTACTGATTTTCTGAGAGACCTGTTGCCAGAAATGGACATGTCATAGTCACGTGACCAATTATATAGCAATGACCTATTGTTAATTTGATGCAAAATTAAATTTGATTAAAAGTCACCCAAGTTCCAGTCTTTTATCATGCTTAGTTTAAGAGTAATTACAGGAAGTTTGGTTGCGGGGCCTTTTTTGCCCCCCCCCTTTTAGAATAAGGTTAAAGGGTCTGCATGAAAATGGTGACAACAAAGCATGGGTTCCAAATCTTTAAAAAGGCTGGTGTAAAATTCAGTGACCTATTTCTTTGAACTGAATGACTTCAAAGAAACTTAAGCTACTTCTCTATAATTCTACCGTTGGACTTTTCTGAAATCTTCAATATTTTCAGAATTAGAGTGTTATTTTACTTTTTCAAGAATTCAAGAAACATTTTCAAAAAAACTTGAAATCATCGTAATTTCTAAACTGTTTGAAGCAACATGAAATAATTTCGAAGAAATTCATAGTTTATGGATTTCTACGATATGGTATCAAGCAAAAGTCTGTCATTTTTCTGGTTTATGATTTAGAAATTTGATGACGTCACACCCTCAAATGAGTTAAAATATAACATATGCCAAAATTTTGAAAAATGTTCAAAAATTCTGAAAAGTCCAACGGTAGAATTAAAGATAAGTGACCAAAGTTTGTTTCAAGCCACTCAGTCCGAAGAAATAGATCGCAGAATTCTACACCCACCTTTTTACGCCGGGTTACAGATTTGGAAGCCAGGCTTGACAACAATGGACAACAACCAAGAGACGGCCCGTGCAAGGCATGCCGAATGAAGCAGACCTTTTAATTTCAAGAGCAAAGACTTTGAAGTGATCCTCTGTCGACCGTTTTCGTCAGTGCAAATGGTTGGTTTTCAGTTTATTTAAAGAACTGAGTATCAACCATATACTGTACCATAGTTCATCTTAAACTTCAAACATTTCCCGATTTATTTCTAGAATACTGTTGTAAACGTGACAGATTTTACACTCTGCTTTCCAAAATTTCTCATTAGAATTCCAGAGCTGCTATTAAGCCCCGTCCACCACACGTATACATTTACGTTTGTAAAACGCATGGAATGTTTTCCATCCACACGGATCCACCAATCGTTTACAGAGCGTTTTAGCCTGTCCACAGTCCACACGTAAACGCCAAAGCAATTGAAAACGATTGAGGAACATTGGTGGCTATGACGTCACCGTTTACAAAAGGTATGCGTTTACCACCATCCACATGAAAACGTGAAAACGGTGTTTTCAAATGTATCCACTTTGGAAAGCGTCTTCGAATGTATGCGTTTAGGGTAACCTAAAACGCCGTTTACGTGTGGACGCATGGGGCATACGCATAACAAAGTATGCGTTTACGAACTTAGGGGCTGATTATATGAGAGTTTTCAGCCCGCTTGTGACTTTAGCCGGGCTGAAAATTCAGCCCTGTGTTGTGGTCAAAGT
This sequence comes from Aurelia coerulea, assembly GCA_039566865.1. NCBI lineage: Eukaryota > Metazoa > Cnidaria > Scyphozoa > Semaeostomeae > Ulmaridae > Aurelia > Aurelia coerulea. The sequence goes on along the minus strand of CM076952.1, from coordinate 8,617,535 downwards.
GTTGCAAAAACAAAATTGCGATTACATGATAAATCAGCCCGCTTTTATCAAACGGGCTAGGATTTTCAGCTGAATCAAACGGGCTGAAAATTTTCATATAATCGCAAACCATAATCTTTAACCGGGCTGAAATAAATGGAGCATGCGCATTCCCTTTTGAGATGATTTCCCTCACAAAATACGGATTTCAGCCTTGGTTGAAACCACCATATAATCGATTCAAGTTTCAGCCCGGTTAAAGTTACAAACGGACTGAAAACTCTCATATAATCAGCCCCTTATACGTGTGGACAGCTCTACTGAGAAGTTGATGGCAATCGACAGAGGAAGGTGAAGCAGCACACACATGCCCGTTATCTCTTTCTTTGAACAAAAGCAAGCATCTTCAAAACAATAAATCTAAGAAGAGAAGTGTCGGTGTGGATAGCTGATCAACGTCAAAAAAACTACTGATAATTGATAGGCTAGAATTAGATCGCAAGTGACTTAGACCACTTTGATATGCTTACATTCTCGTTATTGTAACTTCATCATTTCCCTATGTAAATGAAGTATGTCGGCTTTGAATCTAAGAACAGTAAAGTTATCGGCCCCTTATCAGATGCAGCCTTTGCAACGTGACTGACTTGATTAATTGTAACAAGTTCTGTCTTTGTGTTTCGTCTGTCTTTATTCTGTTTTTATTTTTTGCCTAAACCAACCTCGCAGTTCCTCGCAGTTGCAATCTAAAGTAAAATAACTTCTCTGCTAGAAGCTAACTATTCAAGAACTATGGCATCTTTCTCTAAAGACTAAAGTAAAATAGCTCTTCGAATTCAGATTACTTCAAAAATGATTTCTTTAACATCTGCCTTGTAGTTTGCCTTAAATCTATCAAAAACTGTAATCATCTCTTTACAGCCAGCCTCGTAGAAGCAATCAACATAGAATAATTTCTTTGCAAAAAGCTTCGTCTAGAACTATGTCGTTTTTATCTAAGACCCTAATGGTTGAGCAAAAGCATTGACCAACTCTTCATGATTAATGTCTTTAGAATCCTTCTGCTCTCAGCGTTTCTCATCTGCCTTCAATATATCAACAAAAGTGGACAAATCTCTCGACAACCTAGCAGAAATTAAAAGTAAAGCAATTTTTCTACCACCTTAAAAACCGTGGAATTTGTTCCCTGAAACCAGACATTCTTCAGTATTTTCTTCTCACGAGTCTCGACTGCCTTCTTCCACCCACAATCTATAACAGTCGCCTTTCATTCGCAGAAAACTTAACGATCTCTTCATAAGAAGCTACCTCAGAAACTATTGTACATGTTTGCCGAAACTAAAATCTGCAAACGAGAACTGTTGACGTACTTCGAAATTAATCTTATAGAATCTTTCTTCTCTTCTCGTTTCTTGAATGAATTTCTCCTATCTACAAGAAGTATCTTTTCATTTTTTTCGCAAGCAGCTTTCTAATACTGTGCTATATTTTGCCGAAAGTTTAAAGCAAATAAAAAACTACAACTTACTTCAAACGATTCTTTAGATAATGCAGAAGACCTTGGATCTCTTTGCATCTCTCGACTATACATTTTTCTTGTCTATAACCGATAGCTTTTTAGCAGCAACAATCAATCTTTAAAGAATAAAGCCTACAGAATGGATTTTCTCTTCGCATTTTGCAACTGCCTTTTACTGTTTACAACAAGTAGCTTTTCAGTAGCAGCAACGGGGCACAAGTCAATCTCTTTGCAGAAAGTATCTCAAAAACTGTGACATTACTTTCCGAAGAAAAGCATTTGAATTACATTAAAGAATAAAGCCTTCCGACAGCATGTTCTCCTTTGGACAGCATTTCGCAACTACCGTTCCCCATTCTACAACCAGTAGCTTTTCAGAGTAGCCGTCGAACATGCCTCAAAGCTGAGAAGTTTTCGCCAAAAGCCCCAAATCAGTTGAGGAGAAGCTTCTCACTTACTTTGAAAATAAGTCTTTCGAATCAATCTCTCGTAACTTTTTTCGTCTGCCTTTTCTGTCAAGAAACTTGAAATCAGCAACTTCTGAGTAGCATCGTAGCTGCAACCTCACGAACTTGTCTCCTAGTCGTTTTGAATCCAGAAATTACGGCATCTCTCCATAAAGCCGTTGCGTTCGTGCCATCTATTCAAGTGTGAGTAATGTTTGAAAGCAGTGCAGATGTTTAAAAAGTTGATATAGTGGCTAATAAATATGCATGCGATTTCTCAGCTAAAACAACGGCCCTTTCCTTGTAGGAACTATGTTTATTCCCAGTACTGTTTTCGTGACATAGTACACAGAGCAATTGCTATCCTGTTAATCCATGTATAACATGAGAAAATTTAGGGGTGTCCAACTTCTGCAGATAAACCAATCAGCATTAACCTAATGAGCATTACCCTACCACACGGGGGGACACATAAGTTTCCTCCGAAAAACCGTATCTCGTCTCCCCAAAAAGTTATTCACTTATAATCACTCAGTGTCTGTGATCTGACTTGCTGTGGTGAATTGAACTTAGGACAAGCGTTCGAATTGTAAACGCGCATGAAACAGAAAAGCAAATTTGTTTAAATTAACTGTTTTTGTGTGTGTTGAAATGTCGATTTTGCAAGACTTTGCAAGTAATATAATAATAGTAATAATCTTTCATATTTATACAGGTTAATTTGTTCAGTAAATAAGATTACTGTTATCAATCAAAGACCTGTATTTTACAAAATAAAAGTTGATATCTACAAGATTAAAGTTAAAAATTTACAAGAATAAAAGTTCTAGTCTATATTACAAGATTAAAATTACAACTGATAAATGGCTAAAAGTCTAGGTTTGTGTCCTTGCTGGATGCTTTAAATTTCAACAATGATGTTTCAGTACTTTCCTTTATTCAAAGTTTCATAACATAAAGGAAGAATTTGTTCGATAGCATGCAAGCGTTTAACACAGTTTCCACAAGGTAGGTGCCCTTGGTTTATTACATTAAAAAAGAGACCCCGATATCATTGTCACAACATCGCTTACGGGATTGAACACAGTTGTCCAACAAACTAGAGCAAATACACTGTTTTTGAAGACAGAGACAAAATTTTAATCTTATTTTACTTTAATATTGTATCTTCTGAGTGATAAATCTGCTGTGACCTTATTTACTGCCACGAACCCCCCCCCCCCCCCTCCCCCCCCAGAAGGGTAATTGATAGTGTTGTGGTATTTCTTGGGCCGAGATAACCAAGTGATTTATTACACATTTTTTGTAAGAGACTAAAGTCCATGGTTGGTAGGTAGTTTAATTTCTTACACATTAGGAGACTTTTGCTAGCAAATGTTGCTAATGAGTTTCTTATATTTCTAATGAGTTGCTACCACAGGTGCCAAAGCATCTTTTAGTGACCTGGGAAAATCAAAGCTGCAAATTATAAAACGTTCTTAGCATTTTAATTCATGTAGAGTGGATTCTAATGTCTCCAAAATTTGAGCCTACCATCTCTTATAAGCAGTTTATAGGTTCTAATGAGTTGCTATCACAGGTGCCAAAGCATCTTTTAGTGAACTGGGAAAATCAAAGCTGCAAATTAAAAAATTTTCTGAGCATTTTAATTTTTAATTCAGGTAGAGTAGCTTCTAATGTCTCCAAAGTTTGAGCCTACCGTTTCTTATAAGCAGTTCATAGGCGTTAGGATCGCAATAAAGACGAATGGGTTGGAAGCCGTTGAAAGGTTCAAACCGACTTAACGTTTCCAGAACCACCTCTCAATCGCCTCAACACTCTCTTCTCTCTTACGTAGTGACTCGCCCATCGAGTCTGTTTTTATAATTCTGGCACTATATTTCCTAATTCTTAATTTTCACTCTCATTCGCATAAAATCACTTGCACAGTACGAGGAAATGTTGCTTCACGACGCATCCTTTCATTCCAAATACAGGGTGTCCCAAAAAACATCTGTGCCGTTTAAATGGCTACTGTGGAGGAGCCATAAATCTGTTTTTCAAATTTGCGAATAGAAGAGCTTTCAAATTAGAGTTTGGCACTAAGGTTGTGTAAATCTGACAAGTGGTTGCTGATTTATTGAGAAAGAAAGTCACAATCACTCGTTGCTTCAAAACCAGAGGATTTTATCTCCGTACTTAGCCTTATAACTTGAAATTCAATGTTAAATGAACTTACATTAATATCGAAAACTTTCGGACGATCAAACTTCCGGACAATTTTTTGTCCGAAAGTTTAATTGTCCGAAAGTTTTTAATTCTTTGGAAATGGAAAGAAAACATGAATTTTGCCCATGCAACTATTAACAAATGATAAAGTATCATCAGTGATCCTGCTTCCAATGTGAATTTCCACATTGCAGTTGTCAATAGCAATTTTCTTGAGTCGATGAAGGTACCTCTCGTTTTCGTCTGCAATCTTGAAAACAGCTTTTCGGATGCTCCTGGTGCATCTATATGTATCTATGTAGTAAGTTTAACTTGCACATGATTAAATAACATACAAATTACACCTTGTTTTGACATGTAGGTTGGCTTTATGCAAAATTTGTTAGTCCGAAAGTTTATTTGTCCGAAATTCTCGAAAAAGCGTCCGAAAGCTTTTTGTCCGAAGTTGTTTTTCCGAAACTTTTCCGTCCGAAAGTTTTCGGTTTTAATGTATATGCCAGGAAACGCATTTGGGAATAATTAATTACCATATAACTCAAGAATATTGACCAAGCAGACTGCTGAACGCAATAGTGTTGATTTAAAACGACTTGATCACTTTCGAGAGGCAAAATATCTGATGGACGCATGCCAGGGCCTGAAGCACTTGTGTTGCACATTGCCATTTCTAGCAACCCTAGATTTGTCCAATATTTTTGGTTGTCACAGAATTCAATGTATAACTATCTGTCTCACTTATGACCATCAGAAAACAGGGCTAGCTATGTTTTTACAATCAATTTCGTTCATTTTAACGCGATGGAGAATAATGAATCCTCTGGTTTTGAGGCAACCAAGAATTTTGGCTTTCTTGCTCCATAAATCAGCGACTAATGATCAGATTTACTCAAACTTGGTGTCAAACTTTAATTTGAAGTCTCTCCTGTCAAGAACCTTAAAAACAGAAAAATTGGATTTATGGCTGCTCCGCAGATGCCACTCAAACAGCGCACATGTTTTCTGGGACACCCTGTATAGTTCATTCCTTTATAATCTCACCAACCCTTACTGAAATTTTTGCGTATTTGTTGAGTCCAAATTTTTATTGATAATTGAACAAGGCCTAAGCCGTTCAGGTGCAATGAAAGGAAACGCTGTTTCGCTATTTCGTTTCGCTATTTCGCTGTTTTGTTTCGTGAAGTCGTGGTTTCATGGTTTGCAGACACCCCACTTTGGTAGGCTTATGGCAAGCAATATTGTTGAGATTTGGTAACAATAGCCTAATCAAGAACTATATAGCAGAATTAAATTGGTTTGAATCATATTTCTATGGTTTGAACTATCTAACAGTACTCGAATCTGTAGATCCGTAGGCTTTCGCAGTGGGTTCAATAAGTAGCAATGGTCGTGAACCCATTGAGCCTTTTTGTGAGCACTGGTGGTGAAAGCCCTATCAAATTTTTCCGTCCAATCAATTTTTAAAAGGAAATCGACACAGAGAATTTGATGTTATTTAAACCCTATCTATTTTTAGAATATATATGAGTGTACAGATCACCAACAATTACAAAACTCTAGTACTGGGAAAATGTATCTTTAACCCTATCCAGACTAGGGGGCACAAAGTGCCTCCCCCCCCCCCTTGTGAATTTTTCCACATAGCTCGTCGAGTATCTCTAGAATAGACTAGCTTTTTTGACACTGACTCAGGGGATCAATGCATGACTTTAAATTGAGTGCTCCGCAAAAATAACTTTTGAATCACTGGCTCAATGACAATGAAACAAACATTGCTGAACTTGTCTTGAAACGGGCTTTAATTTGATATGTAGTTTATTTATTTTTGATGACGCCATCAATAATTGGTTGTTGTGCATGCGTACTGACGAAAAACCATGTTAGGCTTAATTTTTCGAAAAATGAGCAGCATCCTATGATGCAGCAGGTCTTTTTATGTCTATTTGACATTTTTTGCTATTTTTTAAAGCAAGTTTTAATCAATTTTAGACACAAATCACTCTTTTGCGTACAAAATAAATAAATGTTGACATCAGCAAAATATTAGTGTTACGAAGCAAAGATTTCAAAACAAGAATTACAAGGATATGATCCTTCTATCTTTCAAATCTCATATCAATATGTTTTATAGATTTTGAGATAGAAAGCGACAAAGTCCATGTGGTTTTGCACCCAAATTTTTTGCTGAAGTCAGCACTTAATCACGTGACATAAACAAAACCAAATTATGCCATCTTGTTTGTCTCATTGTGTTTGTTACGTGTGCCAACTTTCAAGTCTCTAGCACTTATGGTTCAAAGAATAAAGAGGGGGCACTTTGTGCCCCCCAGTCTCCCCAGAGTTTCAAAAAGCCTAGTCTGGATAGCGCTAAAAAAAACTCTTCATTTTTGTCAAGGAAATCCTTTGCACAGTTATAGGTGCTTTATTTTCACTTGATTCATGTATCATATTGATCATATTACTCCAAAGGTACTTGAGTAATGCCTGAAGATTGGAAAGGAGGGAAAGGTATTCCCAAAAAATCTTTTTCAACTTTGGCCAAAACCCTTTTCCTTTCAAGAAAATCCACCAACAATCTGTAAAAATCATCCTGTTTTTGAACAAATCTCGCACGTTTTTTGAAAGAGTGAAATGCCCCTCAAACCTTCAGGGTAAGGCTTTGAACAATTTTGTTTTTAAATGTTTGGGAGGGGATCGGGAGGGGACAGGAAGTAAATATGAAGATTATGGAACCTTAAAGAAACTCGTTAGAAACTTTACCAAGCTTTCAGTAAGTACTTCTCCAAATTTTGTGATAAATTGGTCCAAAGCTTCCCATAAATAAATACCAGTATTGAAATTATGGAAACTGGCTATGCACCGGGTGAGAGAAAAAGCGTGCATTGGTATCTCTTTTTTAGATCTACAGATAAATGTATCTATCGATAAACTTAGAGCATCGAAAGCATGAATCCTATATTTCTTCGAAATGGAAAAAGACATCTGAAATGCAGAAACGTTGACTTTTAGAGATGCCCCTCAGACCCTCAGGGAAAGGCTTTAGATGCTCTAAATTTATTTTCTTCTTCGGGCAAATCATATTTTTATCAGGCAATCTTCAGCTATAATTTCAATGCTGGTATTTGTGTATAGGAAGCTTTGGACCAGTTTATCGGAAAATTTGAAGAAATACTTACTGAAAGTTTCTTAACCCTATTTGTACTGGGGGGCCTTTTTCACCCCCCCCCCCTACCAGATTTTGCTGCATTACGCTAAAACGACAAGAGATATAACCACCAGTTTTGGTGACTTTTACTCAAATTTCATAGGAAATTAAATTCTTAACATTTCATTGTTCTATCTCTGATCATGTGACCACAGTAATACCATATTTGGAGAGTAGTCAACAATAAAAAGCTTAAAATGTCCGCAGTTTTCGTGTCGTTTGCCTGATCGATCTCAAACATGCACCATGCGATTGCATTTGATGAGTACTTTCATTTGATATATAAATTTTTCATATTTGTCAGCAAAATTTAATATAAATGACATCATTCACATTTATGACGTCATTTCTTTAATAAAGAAGTATAAAATATAATTTTTTTTAGTCTTATTTGGTTTATCTTATTAATTTGATTCATTTTGAGTCTATATTTGCCAGATAAAAGGACAGGACTGGCAAAAACCTGCGATGAAAGTAAATGCATGCAACAAAAGGCTAATTTAAGACTGATTGTGCTAAAAATAGACGCTAAAAAATTTCAAAAAGTATAAATTTTTAAACTATGACATGTTTGCTACTATTTGAAACAAATTTGAAGAAAATCAGTTGAGTGGTTGATTAAATAGAATTTTTCTGGTTAAGAAGGTATAAATTTGCCAATTTTCGTCAGTTATTTCGGTTGCCTAGCAACGAATCACGTGACTTATTAATTTTCATTGTTATATTTGAATAGCCAATTGTCTAAAGAACAATAGGGGTAAGTCTTATCGTTATATCTTTTGTAGTTTTGGAGAAAAAGAGGGGGGGGCGAAAAAGGCCCCCACAGTACAAAATACCTAAAAAATCGCCCAGTACAAATAGGGTTAAAGTTCCCTACGTGTTTCTAAGAGAAAGGTTAGAGAAAAATAAATGATGATATGATTGAAATACAGGGTCAGGATCTTTTCTCTACAAATCCCCGAATGAGGAGCCATAGTGGGTGGTTTTGATGAATACCCCTTCACGACAATTTTCATTCAATGTTGCATCTGTGTGTTGATTGCCCAGACAGAGAAACTTTATGAAATGACGTCATCATGCATTAAAACTTAAACTTTTCACATCAAAATTAGTTTTTAACTGATAAATTAACATTTGAATTTGAATATCTGTCACGTACTTTCTATTGTGCCAAATTTGATCAATACGGTTTCAGAGCAAAACGTTCCTGTGTAACACAGTAGTTAGAAGCCTTAGAAGAATGGACTTCTCTCCTTGATGAAGGTAACAGCATTGATGTAATATACTTTGACTTCGCAAAGGCATTTGACTCCGTACCCCATCAACGACTTCTTTCGAAGTTAAATTCGTATGGAATTAGAGGAAACGTACTTCAATGGATCGTTGCTTTTCTCCATAACAGAAAGCAGAGAGTAGTACTGAATGGTTTTAAATCTTCTTGGACGAATGTTTTAAGTGGAGTCCCGCAAGGTAGCGTCCTTGGACCCTTATTGTTCCTTATTTACATAAACGACATACCAGATTGCATTGAAAATAGTTCCGTGAAGATATTTGCTGACGATTTGAAATTGTACCGAAGAAACTCAGGCAGCAGCCAACCCGTTCAGGATGACATAAATCGAATCGAAAACTGGTCCAGTCAGTGGCAGTTGCCCCTAAATGCACAAAAGTGTTCTAAATTGCACTTAAGCACTAAGAATAGAGAGGAGATAGACTCAAGTACTTATTATATTATCGACCAAAAAGACAATCGTCAAATCGAAATAAAAGAATCGGAAGAGACAAAAGACTTAGGAGTTATTGTTGATACCAAATTAAAATTTCAAAAACAAATCGCATCTTGCATAAAAAAAGCGAACGGTGTCCTCGCTTCGATAAAAAGAACGATCAAGTATTAAGTCTAGAAACCTTCAACACGTTATACAAAGCTTTAGTTAGACCCTTGTTAGAATCCGCCGGCGCCGTATGGAGCCCAAGCCTCGTTAAAGACATTCGTTCGCTAGAAAGCGTCCAAAGAAGAGCCACGAAATTAGTGCCATCGCTGAGAAACTTGACTTACACTGAACGCCTTATTGCCCTTGATCTCCCAACTCTTGCATATAGAAGAACGAGAGGAGACATGATAATGGTTTTTAAGATCCTGAAAGGTATCGTCGACTTGAACCATACAAATCTCTTCAAGTTAAGCACAACCAAAACAAGAGGACACGAGCTCAAGCTGTTTAAGCAAAGAAATCGCCTGAACGTAAGACGAAACTTCTTTTCACGAAGAATAGTAAAATCGTGGAATGAGTTATCCGAAGAGATTGTCAACTGTACGACAGTATTACATTTGGAAAAACGGTATGATAGCTTCCACCGCGAACACAAATACAACTTCTAGGGTTTTATAGGCTGTAAGCCTCGTATTCCCTTATTTGATATATTATTTTTATCATTATTATTTTTATCATTATTATTTTTATCATTATTATGAGTTAATTTTTTTCTGACTCACCCGGTAGTTTTACAATGCACGTATACACAAATCTGATCAAATGGATGCCACGTGACATCTGTTGCGATATCTGTCTGCTAACCTATCAAATGTCATTGTAAATTTGCATCAGAAGCTTAAAATTGGTACCACATTAACCTGTAGTTTGTGTGCTTTAATTTATTTTTCGCTGGCTCATGAGTTAACTTTCATTTAGCAGTAAGCCACAACAAAGTGCAGAATTACCTTAATTTTTTATTCAGATCTGATGTGTACAGGGCCGTAGCTACATTGGGGGTGCTGGGGGTGCGGCACCCCCCCCCCCTGGCCAAATCTCAGTCGGCAAATCAAGTAAAAGTTACACTCAGTCGGCAAATTCCTGAGATCGGAACAAGAGCAGTTCAGCCTTGCCAAGTTACGTTACGTCACAATACAAAGTTCGTTAACGTTAATTTTGCATAGCAGAATTTCTGCTCGTCGTTTAGATTACGAGAACGAATATTTTTCGTAGCCTTATTGTTTTTTATCTAACATTTGTGTGAAGCTCTGTCGTTATCACATTTTTTATAACTGTCCAGGCACCAAGGAACAGACATTCCCTTACCAGAGGGTAACCAATATGATTTTCGGGAATCGGGAATCGCCACTTTTTTGGAATTATGAGCCGGGAATCGTCAGATTTTTCAGTTTGGCAACAGCTTTCGGGAAGCAGGATTGGCCCATATTGAAAAACTGGGGCTAGATTCATTGCTTCAGCCTCACGTGATGTGCCTCATTTCGGCAGTTGCGTGGCCACGGATGGGGTTGTCAAAAGATGGTCCTCAAGGTTCTTTCAAAATGAAGAGAAAGTAGTTGTGTATAGGCAGGGAAGGGTAAGACTTTTTCTGGGAAATGCTGGATGTTGACTGGGAAAGTCATTTTAAGTAAAGGTTGGTGTTTGAAAATTATTCCACACGAACTATCATGTAATTGTCAAGGCATCCATTATGGGGGCAGGCAGATGGATTGTTAGAATCGTTCTAGGATAAGGTAAAATTGTGTTTGCACAAAAATTTTCCTGAATGTTGTGATTCATAGATTCATAGATAATTGTTACAAATTGGCATTCTAAGCCAAAGAAAACTGCGTTTACTCAAAAAGTTTTCTGGGGATGTTATAATTTGTAAGATTATAACTGTTACAAAATTTTCAATTTTAGCACCACTGATTTTGGATCGCTAGAAGTGTTCTAAGCCAAAGTAGAGGGCGTTTCATCAAAATTTAGCTGGGAGCTTGGCCCCCAGACCCCTTCATTTTAATACCCTCCCCCTTAATTTGCACTGGCCACGACGCTGCCCATTGCATTTGATCGCACATTAAAGCCCCTCATCATGAACTGCTCTAGAAGAGGATGGAAGAGACTTGTTGTAAGAAATAATAATAAGATGAACGAAAAGAAATAAGGGGTATTACCAACCTGTTGTTTCTCCAGGTCTGTTCTCGTAACCTCGTTGCGGTGTCAATGGTGTTATTTAAGTCTGAAGTGGGAGGTTAATGGCGAAGCATCACTTACGGAAGGGGTCTTAATTTTTCTTGGCTTATTTGTTAAATTTGGTTGTGACAAGGATATCTTTGATATTTTTGTGTCTTTTCAAAGCAAGGAACGGTTCATTAGGCCAAATGGCTGATAGGGTGGGGTCTTCACGAATATGGTGCCAGTGCTCTTTGATAATTTTACCGATTTGGGAAGTAGTTGGGTCGTATGGTACGATGAATGGAAGGGGCTTGGGGAGGGCATTTTCTGGGAGGTTATTAGAGAGAACGTGTTTTTGAGTCATTGTTGTGACCTTATTAAATTGTGTATAAATTTGAGTTTTGTTGTATCCTCATTTAAGTAGGTCTGTACCGAGGTCCGTTAAGCATGATTTAGTCGAGGTCTCTAATAACCTCCCAGAAAATGGCTTGGGGAGGGCATTTTCTGGGAGGTTATTAGAGAGAACGTGTTTTTGAGTCATTGTTGTGACCTTATTAAATTGTGTATAAATTTGAGTTTTGTTGTATCCTCTTTTAAGTAGGTCTGTACCGAGGTCCGTTAAGCACGGTATAGACTGGTTCCAATTCCCAGAAACTATGAAGCATGGAGCATTTGAGGTAGAAGCTGGCCCCTAGTTGATTTGGGCTATTTCGACCATGCTGATTACGAATTTAGCGAATAACAAGTTAAATTTGTGCATTTAAGTGCTTAATTTGCAAATTCAAAATGGCTGCTAGCCAAAATCTTCAAAATACTTTCAAGACAAACCCTGGCACCGCATTAAACTAGGAGACTTGTCAATATTGCAGATGTGATGATGCCACTTGGTGCAGTGATGTACAATAACTACCTACACAATAGGGCATTTTAAAATTTGTCATCACATCCATGACGTTATTATGATGTCATAATTGATGAAAATGGCAGTATTTGCTTACTATTGACAATATTTAAGCTTTTATTTCATAATTCTGTTCATAATACCCCCAGAATGTACCTAAAAGCATCCAAAAATTCAGATTAGCAATATAATATATATTCAAGCTCATTATCTGTATCATATATTCAGTATTTATTTACATCAGTTTGTCATTGTTTCATTTAAACCCCTAATTACTGATGCAAATGCTCTAAAATGCCATGAAATTATTCACAGCGATAAAACAAAAGAAAACCTGGCCATTAAAGTTTATCTAAGACACATGTTATTATTTGCATGATGTCATAAACTATGATGACGTCATCAGCTTCAAAGTTGCTGACGTCATGAACAATAAATAGAATGATACATCCTCTGAAAGTTCTCATCGAGAGCTGTCGAATAGTGGTATTCTCGATGAGTTTTGCTGAACATGTTAAACATGCTGTACAATTTGCAACTGTATAGGCCTTGCGCAAATTGACATTGACTAAAAATTCTCAAGAATTCTTCATAGAAAATATTATTTCTGATTTACGGTCTTGTCTTCCATACTTAATGTTGATATGTGAAGGCCTCTAGCGTGAAGAGTAACTCTAAATTAAGAATTAAAGGAGCGTCTGGTCTAAATATTAAAGCAAGCCAAGCTATATAAGATTTAATTGAAAATACTTTTACATACCAGTTGGTGAAGTACATCAATGCTCATCATCAATACTTATAAAGCTGTGCACGATAGCTTTGTCTTTCTACATCTACAGCGTTTGTTACTGCACCGTGCGTTACATCCACAGAAGATCATCTCCAGAGAAGCAGTAGGGAAGGTTTCTGCGGTCATCAGAACTGGCTTTAATCGATTATCAGAAAGCTCCCATCCGAAATTGTTAGGAGATAGTAAATCTTGAAGCGGTGACCCAGCACGGAGGTTCTTGGCCAAATTTTGGGCAGGGGTCTGCCACGAGCATATTCAAAATGGTACCGTAGGCTAGACTAATTTTTACGAAAATGTTACCCTTGGCTAGACCATTTAGACCATTCTCTGGACCAATTTTTACGAAAATGGTACCCTTGGCTAGACCAATTTTGTCCATTTCCTGGACCAATTTTGACCATTTCCTGGAACAATTTGTCAAATTTGTACCAAATATGATATCATGACCGTTCGCTAGACCAATATTTTCAAAAATGATACCCTTGGCATACCCTTGGCTATGATAATTTTATCGCATTTTTCCTGATTTTGCCACTATTCTTGACCACACAAAGAAAACTACTGACGCAAGCAATAATGGCGGCTAACTTTAGGTTAATTTTTATACCCATTTGGTGTGGAATGGATGCGCAAAAACCCCGATTGGTCAGCTGTAAAAAGACAATTGGGCGCTAATTAGATTTTACAGTCTAATCACCATTTTGCCGTGCCGTCTTATCACCATTAAACTGTCAGATTATCAGTCCTATTTGCAGTGATTTATAGCAAAGACAAAATGTAGAACGACAACGAGGTTGGCATCCGAAATGTACAAGACTAAAAATGGCTTTAATCCAGTTTTTATGAGAGAGATTCCTTGCCAAAATGAAAGTCCATATAATCTGAGGAGCACTGACGATCTTTCTCTTCCTAGAATTAGAACTGTTACTTATGGGTCAGAAACGATTCGTTTCAGAGGCCCGCAAGTCTGGGCTACTGTTCCACGATTTATCAAAGTTTCTACATCTCTTGCTGAGTTTAAAAACAAAATCAAATCTTAGTCTGGAAAAACCTGCCACTGCCGATTATGTAAAACTTTTGTTCCAAACTTAGGCTGTATCTGATTTTAAGATTTATGGTTTTTATACTGAAGGTATTTCAATTTTGTATATTTATTATATCTACTATTTTACTACTTTTAACCATTTATTTATGTATATTTATGTATATTTTAATTGTTAATTGGCCTAAATTAGCTTTAGTATAGCTACTGTATTTATTAGCCAACTAATAATAATAATATAAAATAATGATAACAATAATAATAATAATAATGATAAAAATAATAATAATAAAATCAGCTAATCAAATTGTGATCAGCTATCCCGGTTAAAATTTGACGCGAAATGCCAGCCATCAGCTGATTCTATTTTCGAGTGAGACCACATTTCTAAGTTTCGTGATATTGGCCTGAAATAATATGGAGAGATGAAGCTACAGTTGCAAGCGTTCTTTGCATTCTTGGGTTTTCTGTTGGTATGCGTGCGTGCTACGCCAACGCGTTTGCAGCACAGCAAGGAAGGATACCGATGCCGATACTGCCTAGCTGGCGTTGAATACCTATCATGTCAATTCAAATGTCTTACTGAGCTTCGTTGGTTGGCACACACGACATCAGGGCTGTAACTGCGCAGCAGTGATTTGGAAGTGCAGACGCCATTTTGTGCAAGGGCGAGGGAGGTAAAGGTGAAGGAAGGTGAAGGTAAAGTTGCGGTTTTTAGCACCAAGTGCTGGGATCACAGAAGTAGCTTAGCGCTAATCGCGTCCACGACCCATTGTCATAATGCTCAAGTGGTGGAGCTCTACCGGGTATCGAGCCCTATCCGCCTGATTGTTCTGGCTGCAAAGTCAGAGGATTACACCACTGCGCCACAACACCTTCAAAGAGCATTTCCGGTCAGCCTCGCATTAAATGTTTTGTCTTTGTTGCGTGTTGCGATTTATCAAATCATGTCATGTGGGGGGGGGGGGGAGGGTGTTGGTGGAGCAAAACTACGATGAATGCAGCAAGTCTAAGCAAAAAGAGCGTGATAAGGAAGAAAATGCTGACAAAGAATAGCATCAGAAATGTCACAATAAATTAAGAACTCTCCTTTAGACATATAGCCCAGCTATTAACCAAATATGTTAACAACAGCGGGATAGAGGCTTATTGGAAACATGCAACAATTAGTGCTATGCAAGGGGATGTTTGATTGGGGCGTTGAAGTGATGCCAAATACTAGGTTGTTGCTTGAGGATCAACTTTAAACAAATGCTCAAAACGGCGTTTTATTTCGAAGCTGCACAGCAAGAGAACGGCAAAAGTTAAGATACAAGACGTCACGACTGTGAAACTGCGCCAAATCGTGGAGGATTTGACATGACATTTCATTTACAAAAAAGATAAAAAAACGAGATTAAGGATTTACGGTCAGA
Organism: Aurelia coerulea; assembly: GCA_039566865.1. Classification (NCBI taxonomy): domain Eukaryota; kingdom Metazoa; phylum Cnidaria; class Scyphozoa; order Semaeostomeae; family Ulmaridae; genus Aurelia; species Aurelia coerulea. The sequence continues at coordinate 8,602,104 of CM076952.1, read as the reverse complement.
ATGAATAGAATTTGGTGAGAACGGCTGAATGGTTGCACAGCTACGGAAAATCAAAATGCCCTGTTTTAGAGAACTAGAGATTTCAAAATGAGCACATGCTAAACGAAGATGATCGATCATTTGTCGAATCTAAGAACATCCTATCAAAGATTGATGAACGTTTTCAACTTGTAAGGCAATCAAGAATTCTTGTCTCGGAATAACAATCATCAGTGGACACAGCTTTGTGAAAACCTTCACTGCTTTGCTCTTTAACACGTTTTGATGTTTTAAAGTGTCTGGAAGTTTTGAAAACAGATGATTCCTCTTCGAACACCTTCTTGAGCAAAAGTGAAAAAAACAACATCTAAACAAATTACTCGCGGTACAGAACATAAAATAGCCTTAAATAACGGATTCATCGTAATAAACCCACAAACGCAACATTAGACATTTTAGTCTGTTTAACGGTTACACGCCCGACAACACCAAGCCTGAATTCTGACGTCACTTCCGGCCTCTCTTGCAAGAAAGCTGTGGCGCGAAAGTAAAATTTTGTGATAAATGGCGTCAGCAGGCGTCCCAAGTGTCCCAAAGCAAAATATCGAGATATAACGCAATAGCTACGGTGGCCCACAACTGTCACGCACAATATAAAATGAGTCGCACAATTATAGAATGAATCGCAGATAACCAAAAGAAAGCATAGAAATAAGGAACCAAAATCACAATTTAAAATGCCCGCAACAAATTCAAATATGCCTCGCACAATTTAGAAAGTCCGCAACAAATTCAAATATGCCTCGCACAATTTTGAAAGTCCGCAACAAATTCAAATATGCCTCGCACAATCCAGAAAGTCAACAAATTCAAATACGCCTCGCACAATTTTGAAAGTCCGCAACAAATTCAAATATGCCTCGCACAATTCAGAAAGTCCGCAACAAATTCAAATATGCCTCGCACAATTCAGAAAGTCCGCAACAAATTCAAATACGCCTCGCACAATTTTGAAAGTCCGCAACAAATTCAATAGTACATCGCGCAATTTTGAATGTTATTAATGATTTGATATTGATTAATCAATTATCTACTTATTTGCATTTCTTTAGGTTTGATTTATAGAATTCCTGTAGCAAAACACAAGGGCTGTGCTGCCTTGCTCTGTCACATTATTATCCCGAGGGAGGGGGGGGAGGAGGCACTACACATATTTTGGATACAGGGATGTGCCATGGGGAGGTTATCGAATTTCGCGACTCTGGTATGAGAAACGGTATCGATTTTCACTTTTTTGGTATAAGGAACTGTATTTTCTTTTTTTTTCTTGAGGCTCTGGTACCCAGGGTAAAGGGACAATATCAATATGCTTTTTCGGAAAATTAGAACCTGGTCAAGTATCCCCTCCCCCGGGATTATTATTTACTACGTCCTTGATTTTCGATGGAGATCCATGAGAAAGTCCGACCCAGGTCAAGGGCCATCAACGTATTTAGCCTAAGGCAAATAAATAAATCTTGTGAATTACTTGAAAGAGAAAACCTTCTTATTTTCATCGATAAGCCCCAAAATCAAGGACGTAGTAACTAATAGTATAATTCCAGGGAGATGGGGTACTTTACCAGGTTCTAATGTTCCGCAAAAGTATACACGTATTTTTTTCATAAGAAACTAAGAATTTGGGCCAGTACTGGAAGTTTCCAAAAATTATCAGATTTAGAGTACTCAGAGTTTCTTTCGAGTTTCTTAGAGGTTTCATCTGTGACCTCGTCAACATTTCAAAACAAGGTTTTTAAGCCTTTCCAATGTTTAGACATTACTCGAGTACCTTACGAGTAATATGGTACAGGGAACCAGTGAAGTAAAGTAAAAATATGTCAAAGATTTCCTTTATCAAAATAAACAGTTTCTTAACTTATATTTTGCCAGAACTGGAGTTTCTTAATTTTTTTTGTGATCTGAGAGTTGAGTTTCTTGTGGGCAGTTTTTATAAAAAAGTGCGTGTATTGATACCGTTCCTTATACCAAAATGTTGAACATTGATACCATTTCTCATACCAAAGTCGCGAAATTCGATAACCTCCCGATGGCACATCCCTGTATCCAAAATATGTGTTGTGCCTCCCCCCCCCCCTCGGGATAATAATGTGACAGAGCAAGGCAGCACAGCCCTTGTGTTTTGCTACAGGAATTCTATAAATCAAACCTAAAGAAATGCAAATAAGTAGATAATTGATTAATCAATATCAAATCATTAATAACATTCAAAATTGCGCGATGTACTATTGAATTTGTTGCGGACTTTCAAAATTGTGCGAGGCGTATTTGAATTTGTTGCGGACTTTCTGAATTGTGCGAGGCATATTTGAATTTGTTGCGGGCATTATAAATTGTGCGAGGCATATTTGAATTTGTTGCGGACTTTCAAAATTGTGCGAGGCGTATTTGAATTTGTTGCGGACTTTCTGAATTGTGCGAGGCATATTTGAATTTGTTGCGGACTTTCTGAATTGTGCGAGGCATATTTGAATTTGTTGCGGACTTTCAAAATTGTGCGAGGCATATTTGAATTTGTTGCGGACTTTCTAAATTGTGCGAGGCATATTTGAATTTGTTGCGGGCATTTTAAATTGTGATTTTGGTTCTTTATTTCTATGCTTTCTTTTGTTTATCTGCGATTCATTTTATAATTGTGCGACTCATTTTATATTGTGCGTGACAGTTGTGGGCCACCGTAAATAGCTGTATCTTCGCTCTTTCAAGTTCTTTGAGCATTTTGGACTCAGAGCTTCTTGGTTTTTCATATTTTTCAAAGGCCGTGGACAACTCTGTTTACAAACTCGGGATTCAGCACAGCAGGTAAGCAGACTTTATCATAAATTTAACGTTTTTCCTTTGTTTCATGGAAATTTTGTTGAAAGTTTTGGATTCCTCGATGTCGTTTTGTCCTTTTTTGCCACCTTTCGCCAATTGTTGACGAAATAAACTTGTCTTTTTCTCGTCTTGAACTTCGGCTTGCAGTTTCAAGAAAATGAACTTTTGTTGGCCTAAATTTAACCAAAATATTTTCAAACTCCAATATTTTCTAAACTAAGACAGGAATTCTCATTTTGGAGATATAACGCAATAGCTGTAAGCATCTAGTTTGTAGGAATGTTGCCTGTTTTGCTGTAGCCCTTGCCGGTTTATCACAATTTTCAAAGGCAATTTTTCCTCGAGAGCCATGACCATCTAATCTTCGTTAACTTTACGTGCTTACTTTCACAAACTTGTCTGCTTTTTAGTCAGAAAACAAACGTTAACCTTGGTTGAATGTATCACTTTCGAACTTAATCTGATGTTTTCAGAAATGAAAGTATTTTAGAGTACTTGCTAGCTGTTTTGGCCACCAGAGCGATGAGAATAATAACAAAACTTTGACTTCGCTCTCAGAGAACTTTTCGTCGGGTTTGGCCTAACTGTAAACAAACATAAAGTTGCATTGTTGCTTATTTTCTTCAAGACTAATGGGGAAGCTCTGACCTAGAAATAGGAGATTTGCTTACTAAAACAATGTTATCAAGGCTACCTTGTACAAAAAATTATCAATCTCCGAGAATCTCCGAGGAAAAAATTCTGAATATCATAAGATCGCTAAATCCTAATAAAGCTCATGGCTGGGATGAAATATCCGTACGAATGATAAAGTTAAGCGATGCTGCATTAATTATTCCACTAAAGATAATATTCACGAACTGTCTGAGGCGTGGCATATTTCCCGCAATATGGAAACATGCAAATGTAGTACCAGTTCATAAGAAAAATGAGAAAAATGTGAAAGGAAACTATCGTCCGATTTCACTTCTCCCAATTTTTGGGAAAATACTCGAAAAACTTATGTACGATTCTATATATTCACATCTTGTTTCTCATGAACTACTGAACCCAAATCAATCAGGTTTTCGTCCCGGCGACTCAACAGTCAACCAACTGATTTCCATAACGCACACAATCTTTAAAGCGTTTGATTGTAATCCCCCTCTCGACGTTCGCTCAGTGTATCTTGATATTTCTAAAGCATTTGACAAGGTATGGCATGATGGTCTCATTTATAAGCTTAAAAGATGTGGCGTTTCAGGACAGCTTCTTTCTCTCATACAAAGTTTTCTTAAGGATCGAAAACAGCGAACTGTTTTGAACGGGCAGTGTTCTAATTGGGGAGATATTTTGGCAGGAGTGCCCCAGGGCTCTATACTAGGACCATTGTTTTTTCTTGTATATATCAACGATCTCGCTGTTGACTTGAAATGTAATGTCAAGCTTTTTGCCGATGATACATCCTTGTTTACAGTCGTTCAAGAACCTAATGCAGCTGCCGAGGACCTGAACCATGATCTTGAGTTGATTACCCTGTGGGCCCATGATTGGAGGATGTCATTTAATCCAGATCCGCAAAAACAAGCCGTCGAATTACTGCTTTCTAAGAAAAATCATGAAGTAGATCACCCTGTTATACTCTTTAATAACATACCCGTGAAGAAAGTAGATGAACATAAACACCTAGGTATTATCTTGGACTCGAAGCTTTCTTTTTCAGCTCATATTAAAACTGCTATCTCTAAAACGAGAAAGGGCATTGGCTTGCTAAAATATCTCTCCAAATATTTGCCTATAGACATACCCTAAACGAAATGTAAAAGCTTTATGTGCGACCCCACTTAGACTATGGGGATGTTATTTATCATACCCCAGCAAAGGTATGTGAATTCAGCCAAAACATCATTTTGCCAAGTTTAATGGAAAAGCTTGAGGCTGTCCAGCATTCTGCTGCTCTAGCTGTAACAGGAACATGGAGGGGAACATCGCGTGAAAAACTCTATGCAGAGCTTGGTTGGGAGTCACTAAGTTCCCGTAGGTGGAGTAGACGCATGACTTTGTTCTACAAGATAATGAATAATCTCACTCCCTTGTATACAAAGGAGCCGATTCCACCACCTCATCAGTCGCAATACTCTCTTCGCAATCAGGATGTTATTGGGCGATTAAGGGCAAGAACAGAAAAATATCAATCTAGTTTCTATCCTAACTGCATAACTGAATGGAATAAACTCGATCCTGAGATTAGGATTACACCGTCCATTGCTGCCTTTAAGTCAAAGCTTTTATCAATAATTCGTCCCCCTGCAAAACCTGTCTTTGGGATTCATGACCCATTAGGTTTATCGTATCTTTCCCAAATAAGAGTCGGTCTCAGTAAATTAAATTTTCACAAATTTAAGCACAACTTTAAGGACACCATAAACCCAATGTGCCCTACAAATGACGGTATTGAGGATACGGAGCACTTTTTGCTGCTTTGTCCTTCATTTAGCATCCAACGACGAGATCTTCTCGCTGGCCTTTCAGTAGTATTACAACCATTTGTTCAAATCAACACCCTCTCGAACAACGTTCTGGTACAACTTTTATTGTATGGTGATAAAGACCTTTCTAGTGACGTAAATAAACATGTTCTCGAACTGACTCTAAATTTCATTCACCAAACTGGTCGGTTTGACTAAGGAAATTCTAAACCTTTGTTTTACACTTAATAATCACCAAGTCCCCTTACCTCTATTTCTTTTGCTTGTAAGTTTGTTTCACATTGGATGTTAGGCTCATTGGGCACAAATCCATCCAAATCTGATATCGAATCTCCAATTTCACCCATTTTGTAAAAAGACCTGCTCTGCCCAAAGTTAGCCCGACATGCAAAGTGAAACGAACCTTAGTAATTATCAGTAAAAATCGTTTATGTGTATTTTTCGTAGCCGTATATTTAATTCTAGTTTAGTTACATGTTCTCTATGTTAATGGCTGCGGAGTTGTCACGGTCTCTTGCACTCCGTGGTATCGTCCTCGTAGTTTAGTAAAGTAGCTTGTACGTAGTGTCTTAAGTAGTTCGTTCTTGTAAAATTTTATATTGAATATAAAAAAAAAAAAAAAATTATCAGCTTTTGATTATTTTGCCTATAAATACGATAGTTTACTGCAATTATTTGCCCTTAAATCTGTTTTCTTTTTCTTGAGCAGAGTATTGCTGCTCTGATTTAAGTTTGCAAAGACATCTCCTATTTTGGTTTGCTGCTCTTTTTTGTACATGCAATTCTCTATGAGAGAAAGTGAAATTTGCTATGCAGCAAACATTTTTAGTAGGAGGAAATAATATTGTCTCTGTTTTATTTTAGGACCCAAACAGAACAAGAATATCCTTTACCAATCAAGCCCAACCTTGAAGCAGCATTTGACAACAACCACAAAAGACTGCAATTCTTGCTTTTTCAATGCCTGAGGACTTATGCAAAACTGATGGAAGATGACTGTTGCAAACAAAGCATTCAATGAAAAACAATATTATGATATATCAAAAAATTTGAGTAATCCAATAATTGATACTCTGATGATTTTACTCTGATGATAGGAAGATGGTAAGATAATAGCAATTGAATCATCACAAAATTGAAATTTTAATGCTTCCAATTCTGAAACAGTCTGAAACTTTCTGAAACAGTCTGAAACTTTCCAATTCTGAATTTGATCTGCCAAGACAATTGTTTGCAAAGACAAAGACAAAGCTCGCCCGTTTCACCCTGTAGGTGAAATGCCATGCTTATCCATGAGTTTCTGAAAATTACCAAAAAGCAGTTATTGCCGTTGTCCATTCAGAAATAGTCATTGCAATTTCAATAGACAGCATCCTTCCCTATCTTCCTTGTCTGTGAGTTTTTAGAGCCAACAAGAGAAGATTTCCAGACTGCATTGAGTTGCTCCATCATTGAGAGGAACTTGCCCAGTACAAATAACATATTTTTTATAATTTGCTATCCATTTGTCCATCAAAGACATCTGCCATCATAAACAAAACGATTTTAGTTCTTGATCCATAAATATCCGAGTTCTTTCGTTGAAAGCTGCTCCTTCTTGTCTCTTTCTTTCTGGCGGGTTGGAGAATTATTTGAAAACATGAAAGTATCTCTTGTCCTTCACTGGCAGTATAAGGATCGCTAGTGCTCTGCATATTGGTTTATTGCTTCGTTTTCCTATCAGAATTAAAAAGTTTTCTTGAAAGCAAGCAGCAAGCAGACCACGCCGCTTCAAAACAATTTCTACGATCTACGGCATTTTCTAAATGTCATGGTTTTCAAGGCGCTGCTTACGTCACCGAAAACAATGAATTCGAAAAATTTGCCCAAATACGGATGAAAATCTCTTAAAATAAGACCCGGGAAGTTTAAATCAAAACGATTTTAGTTTTAAACATTTCTTAGATAAATTCACTACATTTTAAGATTAAATTAACGCGGAAAAATCACACCGCATCACTGCAAGAAACGATCAAAGTCGACGAAAATATTCACTTCCGGTCATTTTCCTATACATTTGTATAGGGGCATCAAAGCGAGGCTGAACTCCTCGAGAAAGGTGTTGTCGGGCGTGGGTTAACTCCTTTAAAAAAATAACAGCCAAATTAACAGGCGACGAAATGCGTTTTTGGCTATTCAATGTTGCTCTTTATTGCAGCTATTGACTCATTTGCTCTCCTTTCAGGATTTCACGTCAATAGACCTTTTAGCTATTCTACAAAAGAGCCTGGATCGAGCGTTATTTTTATACACGAGGTTGGAGAGAATGGTGTTAAGAGCTTCTATCACTATTGTGCAAATTCGAAAATTCTACAAAGTGCATTTTGTAGAATTTTCGAATATGCACAATATTGATAGAAGCGCTAACGCCACTCTATCGAACCTCGTGTATCAAAATAACGCTCGATCCAGGCTCTTTTGTAGAATAGCTAAAAGGTCTATTGCTGTTTCTCTTGCAGTTTTCTTCCTAGTTGCAGGTTAATCTGGTTGTTATTTTTTAACAGGAGTCAACAGTTTCTTTCCACAGACTACAGTGTCTAATGTTGAGTTTATGCGTGTATTACGATGATTCCGTCGTTCAAGGCTATTTTTAAAAGCAATATCCAAAATCTCTGGTTCCTTGATACAGTAAAAACCCGCACATAAGAACCTTCATCTATTAAGAACCTACAGCCTGAAATAATATAAGTTTTACCCAATAAATAATAACCACTTCAGGCTGATATCTTAACTAGGTTCTTAATAAAGGGTTTCATTCATTCATTCATTCATTCATTGGAAAAAAATGCAATCTGTTGCCAATCAACCTCTTTCGTGAGCTCCAAAACATTACTTACAGAGCTATGATAGGCAGGGCCTGCAGCAAACTGGGTAAGATTGGGTTGAAATGGACAGGGCCAAGAGTGTAAATACGTTTGGATAAGATTTAGATTCACATATTTCCCTTACACCCTGAATACTGGATGTGCATCATTGCATAAGAACCTAAACAGGCTGAGTTCAAAATCTTAGGTTCTTATGGGCGGGTTTTTACTGTACAGCAGAGTCATGACACCCCTTCTTGCTACTCAAAGTAGAAGTCCTCATTTTGAGTTCTGAAGTGATATCAACAAATTATTCTCTGGTCCTCTGGTTTGGAGCATTCTCAAATGTGAAATTTTGCTTATCGCCACCTCTCTTAAGGTCTCTGAATAGGTTGAAAATTTTTTTAAATCAAAAATTTGGAAAAAGATATTTTAGACCCTCTCACCCTTACACTACTAATATCCATCAATATCTAAGGGATACTTTTAATGGATACAAAGAAAAATAGACATTTATAATGACCACCCCTTGTATGATTATTCGTTTCCATGGCAACGAAACAAGAAATTCTACTTTTTTCTGACAAATCTTACCCCTCTTCGCCCCTTTTTCGAGTCCAATGTGCCCGGAAGGCGAAGAAGCAAATACGAGGTTGTAAACTGATAAGGAGGCTGAGGAGGACAAAATGGCGACCACACTGTTTTGCTTCTCAATGTGAAATAGAGTTTTGTAAATCATTGAAAATGCCGAAATAAAATGTTATCGAGAGAGAGGAAAGAACATTCCAAGGAAATAGATATCTAAGACTTCATAATTATCAGACAGTTATGATGGTAGAAGAAGATGTGAGAAGATGAAAGAGGTGAAGTGAGGGATTATGAAGATAGAATTAGAAGAAGAGTAGGGCCTTGACAATGCCAAGTAGGCCATCGCATTCGGTTGCTAATGCAAGTGCACTGAATGTACTTGCTTCAGCTAGAAACTTTCACATTTACTAGATGATAGTTCAGAAAGTACTTCTGACTTAGATGAATCGAATTTTGGTATTCCATCCAGGATGCAGACTTGTTTATTATGGACATGGACTGGACTTGCTATCAAATGCTTATATGCAGATGATGATCTGCCCAAATGATGATCTTCCAACTGTGCAGTTAGCCACTAATCTAGCAGTTGGCCACTTCAATGATCATGCAACAAATATAATCACAATTTTAACTGCACTGGGAATCAAGCCAGGGCATAATTGTGTGACCACGTGCAGACAAAATGATAAGAATCGCATTTATTTTACAAAGAGACAGCTCAGAAAGGGTAAAAAAGCAGGAGAAGTAAGATCAGAAATAAGAGGAAAGGCTACTCTGAAGCCTTGGAGGACCAGGAGGGACCACAGTACCAATCTGGTGCCCTCTAAATGGAAGACTGCACAACAAAACTGAGCAAAACTGTCTTGAAAACGTTATTGACATTTGAAACGCATTTTACGGAATTTACAAATTTACGTCTAATTTGAACCTCTTTACATTGATATTTCAAAAACTATTCAAGATATACCTCCCAAATTTTCTCTGATTTGTGGCCTATCATATTGCTACTAGATAAACTAAAAGGAACACTTTCAAAGTAGAAGAATTCCAGAAATCAGGATTTTTCCAAGCACCATTCTTTCAAATTTTTGTTCAGTTTTTGGGAAGATGATTAAAAATTGAAATTCTTCTCATATCTTGCTACTTTTAGTTCATATAGTAGCTCTTATGTCAAATAATATGTCCTGAAAATTGCAGCTCAGTATCTCTCACCTGAACAGAAATGTCAATGTTGGGGCAGAGGGAAATTTTGCCGAGTGCAAAAAGGGTGTGGTTTTTAAATGGGTGTGTCTCCTATTGTATTATGAAAAAAAGGATTTTTGTTGGATTGATTTGATCACAATAGATTACTTTAATGAATTATATAGCATCATGTACTGTAAAATATATGGTTTCTAGAATAACTTTGTCTGAAAACGTGGTCTGTGAACCTATTCAGATACCTTAAACTATCATACGTTTCATCATTCTACCAGCCTATCCGATCTACAGCGTGTCCCAAAAATTGCACTAAGTTTATTTGGCTGTTGTGGAGGAGCTGTAGCTTCATTTGTCCCATTCGTTAAACAACTGCATAAGGACAAGTTTCAACTCACAATTTGAGACGTCGTTCGAGTCAATCTGACACGTGGCTGCTGATTTATGAAGCAGGAAAGGCAAAATAAGTTTTTGCTTTATAAACTGCTCTTCCTAATTGTTCTCCAGCAATGTCGGAGCAAGTAACCGTTGAAAGAAAAGATTCCACCGTTGCACTTATATTCCTTCTACATTTTTAAAGCGTCAATAGTGTTGTTCATCTGTATGGCAACACTTTTAACAGTTCAATGAGATTTGTTTGAGCAAAAATTTGCAACTCTAAGCTCCGATGGTCCCTCAGACAACTCTTGATATCCATTGGCGGCCAGGCTCGGAATTTTTCACCGGCCACATAAGACTTCAGAGGGCCCTAGTTGCAGCCTGAAAAATGAGGGTGTGGTCAAGCAACAATGTGGGCAGGGCAAATTAAACTAAGAACACTGCTACCAATCCCATGTTAGCCGACGCTAAAATAGAAGTTTTTATTCTTTTGTAACGGTTTTTTTTCTAGATTAGCATTCCCGAGGAAAATATTTGAGGTAAATTTAATTTTCTTTAGCTTAGAATGCCTATGTTTCTCCTCTCTTTACCAGCGCCAATACGGAATCTTTCACAATTTTGTGACAGTTTTCTATGAATCACCACCTTTAAGAACATTTTTGCGCAGAAACTTTTACTTTGTCTTAAAACGCTTCTCGCAATGTAATATTTGCCTGCCCCAATATGAAAGCCTTAACCTTATCTCACCTGGGACTTTTGAAGCAGTCAATACCTGGGGGGTGGATTCCACTCCTCCTCCCTCTTTTTCTTCGCTGTTATAGTACCTATAATCTTTAAGCTTGGTAAATAGATGGACTTTGATGCAAACAATCAAAATCACGTCATTTAATCAAATTATCTCTATTGTTCTTGTTGCTATGATAATAAGAGAATATTAAGTTATGATTATCATGATTATTACCAACATGTTTGAAGCAATGAAATGAGTCATTCAATTGAAATTTTTTGTTTCAAATTGAGTGGGAAATGATCAAATAAATTTGTAGGCATAATTTGGCATATATTTTAGATTAATATCTGCAACAATCAAAAAAGTATAAACATTTTGTTGACAACACAGTAAAACATTGGTTGCCATGGTTACGGTGGTATATTTAGAATCTTGAAATTTTCATCATTCGATACAGTATAGATATAAAGTCACAGTAGCGGAATCTTGGCATCCTGCTTTGCATATTTTAGCAGCGGCGAATAAAAGTTTGGTTCCCCTCCCCCCAGGTGAGATAGGGTTAACAGTAATAGACCATTTCACAAATTGGAGAAGGGGACCAAGGAGAGCGCGGCCAATTTCGACAGCCTTAGTAACAAGATAGAAATGTGGGGAAGCCCCTCCTCTACATGACCAGCGTGTAGCTTGCGGCTCAGTCACATCTCTCTACAAACTCGAGTTAATGTCGATTTATTTACACCGATCGTGTCGATTTATTTACACCTTTCGAGAGTTGCACGATACATGTTTAGTATTGTAAGTGATTTCTCTGGATTATTTAGCCGTCATGTCATCCTTCCGCCCGTTTGTGAATGTATTTTGGGCCACTCCTTTTCAGGCGTTTCACTCATATGCCGTGGTCCATGAAGCTCTAACATAATCGTTGCACATTCTTTGAAACAAAGGACTTTTTTCACTAAAAGGTCCCATTCGGCATCATTATCAAATATCCACATGGCCCCATTGAAAAACTTCGCAAAATAGCAAAATACGAGTCATTAAACGCTTCCTGAGCCTCTGCGAAGGAGCATAGACCCAATGAACATATTCTTTTTGGTTATTTATTAAAATTATCAAGTTAAAGACAGCATGAAGACACTTTGGCATACCCAAAGACAGCAAGATGTCGATTGAAAGTTAGCAAGATGGTATTCATCAAATATACAGAGAACTAGCACATGACGCATCTTTTGGAATCATACTGATTACTGAAAATACGGATTTTTTAATAGGGGGTGCTCTCTCCTCGATTAGTCTATTTACTGAGAGAGCTCCTTCTTTAAGGAATTCCCCACATACAGTTTTCATATGTTCTCTTCCTTAGTTTAATTTTAGGTCCTTGTATCGTTTGTTTTATATCTGTATTATTGTATTGAAACTTGTATGTTGTGTGAATTTCAAAATGAAACTGAACTGAAACTGAACTAATGAATTGATGATGCCCAGCAGCTGCATCAATCCCAACATTGTTATTAAATCTAGTTCTGTCACCTTCTTTACATTTTTTAAATTTTGAAATGGTTTGTTTGGAAAACGGTGCTAACTATGTATCAGAACACTAAACCGTAATGTTGAAAACTTAAATTAAATGTAATTTTCGGAGTCACTTGAGTTTTTTCTCGGAAGTTTGAAAAACTTGTCTGTGAACAGTTGTACAATTACTTAATTTCAAATGAAATGCTGTTTTCACATCAATCAAATTTCAGAAAACTACACTCAGCCCTCACCTGTTCTTAAAATGCACAAATGACTGGTTCCTAAACATTGACAGTGGACAATATGCATCGGTAACATTCATCGACCTAAGAAAGCCTTTGACACCGTAAATCATGATATTTTACCGAAGAAGATGGAACTGTATAGGGTGAGAAATAAAGAACTAAGCTGGTTTCATTCCTACCTGTGGAGCAGGGTGCAATGCTGTAAGTTAAATCAAGATAAAATAAGGAACTAGTTCCTTATTTTATCTTGGTTAAATGGAACGCTCTCCATGTTTGAAAAGGTTACATGTGGTGTTCCTCAAGGGTTCTGCCTATTATCATTATTGTCATTATTATTATCATTATTATCATTATTAATTTATCTAAAATAGACATGTATACAATAGCTATACAATAAAAGCTAATTCAAGGCTACTATCTAAGAAAGTAAATTTTCTTTAAAAAAAGAAACAAAATACAAAATAATTAGCTACAAATACAGAAAAGGGTTCAAATTTTCAAATTTTTAAAAAGGTCGGTGTAAAATTCTATTGCAATTTTCTTTGAATTGGATGGCTTGAAAGGAACTTATGTTACTTTGCTGTAGATCTGCCGTGGAAATTTTTTGATATCCTCATTTTCTTTCAAAATGGCGGCAATTTAATAATTTTTGAAAACATTCATGGAAAATTTTGAACGAATTTAGATCATCGTAAATCCTAAACTAATTGAGGAAACATTATATAACCTTCAAGAAAACCATAGTTTATGAAGGTCTACAGTATGGTGACAAGCAGAAACGTGTAGCCTTTCTAGTTTAGGATTTAGAAATTTGATGACGTCATAGCATCAAGTTTAATAAATGCCGCCATATTGAAACTAATCAAGATATCAATAAATTGCCACGGCAGATTTATAGCAAAAAACCCTAAGTTCTTTTCAAGTCATTTATTGCAAAGAAAATTGCAATATAATTTTACACCGACCTTTTAAAGATTTGAGCCCCATGTTTACAAATACATAAATTTACAGATTTCTACAATGTTTCAAATATTTCAATTTTTGTTTCGTTTTTTTTTTGTATTTACAGAGCAGCAAATATATATCAGCTCAAGAACCCAACCTGGGCTACGAAAGGTCTACAGAATCTACAATTACATTCTTCCCCTTTCCAGATTTTGATTTTTCTTTTAAAGCTGGAGAGAGTATCTGACTGCTTTATTGGGAAGTGCCTGCCATTATCTACAACCACGAAACGATATCGTCTCCAAGCCATTGCACGTTGTGCGCGCTTGTGGCAATAGTAGACTATGGCAGCTTCTTAACCCATAAGGACTGTGTTTTTCAACAAAGATCTCCTTCATGAAACTAGGATTAAGCTCCCGTTTTGTTTTATAGATCCCAGTCATCAGCAAATGCAAATTCCTTAAGTGGATTGTGACCGTACTGTCTCTGAGTAACATTGTATCATAAGCTGATATACATAAATTTTCTTTTTTAGCGTTTAAAGTAGGTATGGCTTACGGCCTATCAGTTTGAGGCGGCTCAAGATAGGCATACTGATCCTAAATCATTTTTCTCGACCTTGAATTGCCTTGGTTTGACATATTATTGATTGTTAAATTTGTCAAAACCATACACAGTTTCATTATGAAGCTTTAGATGATTGCAAATAATGCTTTTAATTTGCTTGCATAACCGTAAATGAGTTTTTTCTTTCTTTATTAATTTAAAAAACAAAATATTTACTAAAACAACAAGGCTAATTAACTACGTGCCATCCATAGTGGGAAAGGACTTATAGTCAGCGAGTTCCCACTATGTATGGCACTTACAATTGAATTTAAATGGTTCCCAAGATAGTCATAAGAGAGGAACAGCCCGAGAGCACACCATTTGCCATTGTGATTGGCACTTTAACGTTTGACGAGAAACATGAACAACCTATAGGTCCTTCGCAGGTCCAGGCCCGAGCAATCTATCAAGAGTACATGAGTTTAACCATCTTCTAATAAAGCCAAACTTCGTCGTAGTTTGCTAGGCACTGAGCTGCCTCAAACTTGGAGAGAAATGCCTGATTTGAAGTGGCTCAAAATACACTGGTAAACAGGCGGAAGGATGGCAAGACGGCTATATAACCCAGAGAAAACATTAACCATACTAAGCAAGTATCGTACAGCTCTTTTCAGAGAGATGCGACCGAGCTGCAAGCTGCACACAGGTCACTGTGACGGAGGGGATTCCCCACATTTCCAACTTGTTGCCAAGGCTTTCAGAATTGGCCGAGCTCTCCTCAGTCCCTTGCTGCACATTGCGAAACGGCCTACTCTATGATACACTATGTGCCCAGGATCCCATTTTCGGGAAACAATTCATAACTTTTTCAAAAATTGTCATATATATCCAGTGAAGGGATCATTAGATGCGCAATTGCATGCCCGATTCAGCTGTGTTCTAAAATTTCAGTTTTGAGGTGATCTTGGGGGACTGGCACCTAATCTCGGAAGGGGGTAGCAGCAAAATCATTATTTTCAATTATTTCAATGGAAAGATTTGATTGAATAATGAAGTATTATATGGCAAATAAATCAGCAAACAATGGGCTTCAATTTGATACCGGAATTTCTGGAATTTGATGACATCAGCATTTTTTTCATAATGACATCATTTTGGCTGCCATTTTGAACTAATTAGCTATTTTTTTAATTTCTTCAAACTTTTTCAATAAAAACACTGTAATGATACATTTGTAATAGGTTATCACCATATTGCAAATTCTTTTGGTCTCTTACTACATAGCACAAATTAGCAGCACAATTGGCGTCATCAGAATTGGTTAATTTCTGCCAAAATATCAGTCCAAAATCGTCATTTTCAATAAAATAATACTCAATCATCAAATATGTTGAAAAATTGAGCCTGGAACTGCTTAAAGTTCATGCAAGATCTTTTTTCAACACTAATTTAACTTGGAAGCCTGATTTTCAGAGATTTCCAACTTTGTGACGTCACAAGGCGTGGCAACCACACCCAAATTACGCTACAAGTTACAAATTACTTGTTCTGTAACTATGCCAAGTTGTATTGAGTTCTGGTGAGTCTAAGACAGTTTTCAGAGGAGTGGAAAGCATCCCCCATAAATGGTAGCTTGAAAAAGCCCATATGATTTAGGGTAGCAAATCATATAATCCACGTTTTCGCACGTCTTCGCACGTGAAACTCATTGATTTTTCTATTCTTCAATGGTTATACTTAGAGGAAAATATATCGGCTTTGGTGTGAAACACTGTGAACTTTTTAAAAACAGTATTTTAGATGCATCAATTAAAACATGAAAATCAAAAGTTGTGTTTTTATGAAATAATCTTAATATTGTAAAAATCACATTTAATTCCTTTAGCTCGTCTTAAATTCCTTTCAAGTAAAAGAAGCCATTTCCTTTCAGATAAGCCATAGTATAAATGGTTTGGACAAGTATAACAGTTTCAATTGATTTAATATATATGGGTAGTTTTTCAAAAGCAGCTGGATCATATATTGGATTCAAAACTGAAGATTTTCACAACTTTGTAAATTCACAGAAAAAAAAACCATAAGACATAGAAAAAAACGGTTTTCAGTTTCAGGGAGTTCAGAGCATTGTTAATTGGAGAAAGATTAAAGGAATCGCTTTTGAAAATTTTTTTTTTTAAATTTTTTAATTGTTTCCAGGTCTGGGCACACAGTGTGATAGTTTGTCCTTAGGAAAACCTTAAAAATTGCAAACCTTTCCTTTGCCTTAGAACGACTCTCTGACTCATTTACGAGCATTTCTCAGAAACATTCTTATCCTAGTCTGGGCCAGTGGGCTAGTCCGCCACTGTTGATATCTTCTTACCGTTGATAAAAAACTCTTGATATATCGTCTCAAAAGCTTAAACATTCAAAATAGACTTTCCCTTCTTGATGACACAAAGATCAGGTCTACGCACTGTGATCCAGATTTCTGTTTTAGTGTAATTAATGCCAAAAACTGAAAATTTCAGAATTTTACAAAACTGATTTTTCTATATTTAGCCGTAGCCTGAGGTATATCAAGACGCAAAAATTTTCAATTCGGACAATTTAATGCTGAGAAAATATCATTTCAAGTTAGGGCTAAAAAGTGTACTGCAGGCTTCTTTTGTACCACAGCAAGGCCACAAAATAGCACTAAGTTTCAAATTCAAATTTCTTGGCTTGCACTAGCTTGATTTTCATGATCTTTGTTTTGTTTGACAGATTGAACCCTGCAGAATATGTAGTGAAAAGGTCGATTGAAAATTTCATCTTGGGATGTGCAAATTTTTCAAATCCATAATGGTAACCAATCGTTCATAAAAACAAAAACTGAATCACGAAACGCTCCTTCAATATTGAAAACAAAAAATATATGTTTCAGAACTCTCGTAAAGCCTATTGAATAATCAAGTTTAACCTGTTGGGAACATTTTTGCAAAAGGGCTAAGTAGAATAAACTCTCAACTAATTTTGGCGAATTTTTCACGAAGGCCAATGAAGAAGAAGTCTTTTTAGCAAATTCTGTCTGTATTTGCCACTGTACTATAGACTGAACTAGATGCTCAATGAAACAAATATTTCCCTCTTATAGTCAAAAAGAGGTTAGAGATCAACTCCCTAATCATATTAGGTATCTATTTTGGTGTTTGTTCTGTTTTTCGATGTTACTAGGCGCATTTTTCACCTTGGGATATAACAAATCATTGTAGAGTTGGCTGCATGTTTTCAAAACCTTAAAAATTAGTTAATTATGTAAAAATACTTTATACTACTATTGCTAGAAAGCATGTATTTGAAATCGTGGAGATATGATGAAATATTGCCTTTGCTAATAGGTTTTCGACATAAAAATGCAATTTTTTACTCTGAAAAGGTGCAACACTGGTCTTCGTGAAAAATTCGCCAAAATTATTTGAGAGCTTATTCTACTAAGCCCTTTTGCAAACGTGTTGCCAATAGCTTAAACTTGATTCTGCAATAGACTTTCCGAGAATTCTGAAACATAGATTTTTTGTTTTTAATGTTGAAGAAGCGCTTCGTGATTCAGTTTTAGTTTTTTTAACGTTTGGTTACCAGTATGAATTCGCAAGATTTCCGCATCCCAAGGTAAAATTTTCAATCCACTTTTTCACTACGTACTCTGCAAGGTTTAATCTGTTGAACAAAACAAAGATCATGAAAATCCGGTGAGTGCAAGCCAAGAAATTTGAATTTGAAACTTTGTAATATTTTGTGGCCTTGCTGTGCTTAGAAAGAAGTCTGAAGTATACTTTTTAGGCCTTACGTAAAATAATGTTTTCTCAGCACTAGATTGTCCGATTTGAAAGTTTTTTGGGTTTTGGGATTCCTCAGGCTACGGTGAACAATAGAAAATCAGTTTTGTACAATTCTGATACTTTCATTTTTCACATTAATTACATGCCCTGAAACACTGTGCTACGGTAAATCAAATGTTCCTAAAATTGTCAAAATTGTCTTATGATATGTGACAGACATGCATACGAATAGCCACAAGATTCTATGTGTTCAATAAGCAGACCATTTATTGCAATATATTGTACAGACGGAAATGACTTCACATCATTGAGGTTATATTATAGAATTCGAAAGGCAGCTAATAATCTTAAACATACTGATTTTGAAATGCTTAATAATAAAACATTATCAATGAAGCCAAAGTGTGTTGATAGAGCTGGAAGAGAAATTCAGAATAAAAGCTTTTGGATTTAAATTTTGATATGGATTTCACAACACTGAGTCAGTAACAATAATCAAATTTAAGCAATTAACTGTCCTTTTGTGCATACAATGGTATCTACATCACACTCTGACAAAGTTGCAAACAAATAAGAGCAAGCTTACTAGATACAATGATACTGACTGACATTGTCCATTCTTGTTGGTATTTGTTCTAGAGGCAATCAATCAAATATGCTTGGAGCTGCAAAAGAAAAGGAACTTCATACATGCATAGCACAATTATTTTTAGCAGCCTGCTGATAACAATTGTTGGAAAATCAACAATACCGTAAATAAGCTAAAAGATAAAGGTACAATAGTGTCCCGCATATAAGAAACAACCTTTTCCATTTCAGGTCTGACATGTTTCTTATAAAATGAGGTAAAGTTCAAATCCGGGTAAAGTTCCTTATAAGAAATTCATGCACTATCGAGACACAACATTTGTGATTGTGATAAAAAACATATTATTTTGATTGACATTTGTAAATTTTCACTTCCAGTAAATGATAAATTATTCTAGGAAGGTGTTTTGCTTAGTCTTGTTAAATAAGAAACACTGTTTTTTTTTTATATTCTCATAAAATTTACAATAACAAACAATTACAACATTACAAAACAACGGCGAAGGGAGCATGGAAATACATAACAACCCTAAAACCTACACTTAACATAGCGACAAATATTACAATAATACAAAAATGACTACAGTGGTGTCGCCCATTATGTCCATGTCGTCGCAAATTTGAATTTGTTCTCAAAAAGTATGATCAGAAAGCCATCTAGCTAGTATACTTGCTAATCGGCCGTAATGGGCGACTGGGCATAACAGACGACGCCACACTAAACATAAAGGAGGAAAGGTTTACACGAGAGAGTTAGAGCATAAGCATCAGATCCCCAAAAAGACCACACAAAATTGCGCAATCCCCCCAAAGAACCAACGCCCATGCTGGTTTTAGCAATTTATTGGAAGCGTTCTGAGGCCTTAATATATTTCAATGTCGCCTCAAGAATTTTTGTATTTGAATCAAAAGGTACTTGTCCGTGGCCATAAAGGAGTATTTGCAATAATTCTTGATTTGAAAAGTTTGATAGGCTGTGAGGCCGCAATATTGCATTAACGCTGTCGAGAAGATCACGTCTGTGCATATCATAAGCATGGCAGAGCAGCAAGAAGTGCTCCGTATCCTCAATACCACGATTTATTGGACACGAAGGATTTAAAATATCCCTAAAATTATGTTTGAATTTGTGAAAACTTAACTTACTGAGCCCAACACGTAGCTGTGTTAAAACAGATAAAAGTTTTGGGTCGTGGATGCCGTAGACTGGTTTAGAGGGTGGAAGGATGAGACCTAAAAGTTGCTTTTTGAACACATTCACTGAGCAGGATTGTTGAATTTCAGGGTCAAGTTTTTCCCATTCCGACAAACATTTTGGGTAGAAACTTGATTTGAATCTCTCTGTTCTCGCACGTATTTGACCAGTTGCTGCTTGCCTGCGAAGATTGTAGTTTGATTCCTGTCGTTCAGGCACAGGACCTCTTGTGTAATCTGGAGTTAAATGGTTGATAATCTTATAAAAGAGAACAAGACGTCTACTCCATCGACGGAGGTTGAGAGACTCCCAGCCAAGCTCAATGTTTTTTTCAGACCTGTACTAGTTTCTTATAAAATGGGGGTATTGTTTTGAAAATCAGAGGGTCTGTGTTTCTAAAATTTGTGTTTCTTATATGTGGGACAATACTGTATGACTAAATTAGCATGATTCAAGTAGCAACCTTGTACCCTTTTGTGTGACGAGGAAGCTAGCCATGATTTAGAGGTAATAATTATGACACCAAGATGCATCAAAAATATAGACCAGCCTTGTTTGGGTTGAATATTTGAGCAAGATGATATCCCAGCATTTTAGCAACTCATTTAAATAGCTAATGACTTCAAATAACAATAGCGCTGGAAAAAGCATGATGCACTGATAAAAATATAATCTTTCATTTTATCATAAATCACACCAACCTCAGATTTTTCCTTTGGGGTTTTTAACAAAGTTAACTATATGTAACTTGGAAAATTCCGCTTACCATTAGCTTCTTGCTCTTTTTTTATTCTTTCTACTTCATCTCTTTCCTTTTTCAGTTGTTCTTCAATTGCTCTATCTTTTTCTGCCCAACGGCTAACAGTGCCTGAAATGAAGAGCAATAAAATCAATGGATGCAATCTAATTTCACAGCTCACATAAAAAGTCTCCTGTAAAGAAATAAACAAGGAGAATGGTTATTCCATTGTATTACTTGTTACCGTAAGATCTATCATGTGGACTATCAACCTTCAAAATCGAAAGAAAGGCTGATCCAACACTAGTGGGGTACCAATCAAATTGAAGGACCACAACATCAAATCAGAAACTAATGTCAAAAACTACTGGGTATCAAACTTGACAATAGATTAGATTTTGACCCCTACATTGCCGATTTGTGTAAGAAAGCAGCAACACAATTAAATGTCCTTAAAATATTCAAATCCTTCATTGGTTTATAAGAAAGAAAAACTCTTATTGAAAGTTTTATATATTCAAATTTTAATTATTGTCCTTTGGTTTGGCATTTCTAGTCAGCTAAATCAGCGCAAAAAGTTGAAAAAATACAGGAGAGAGCAATGAGATTTCTTTACAAGGACAATAATAGTTCCTATGAAGATCTTATTTGTAAGGCAGGCAAGAACTTTATGCATGTCTCTCATCTACGAAGTTCGTACATTGAAATTCACAAGACTATGAAAAAACGAATCCAACTTTTATGCAGGATATTCCCATTTCAAATCAGTTTCCAATCCGAATCGTTCTTCGAGAAACCCCCACGACCTACATCACCACAGACTTAATCAAGTAACATTTGGTACAAACAGTCTTAGATGTTTTCAATGTCTATATCAATGAGATGAGATCAAATATCAATGAGATCAAAACCTTGGAAACTGTTAACATATTCAAACGATTGATAAAGCAATGGTCTAGCATTCAGTGCAATTGTAATGTGTGTAGAGATATGAAGAGCCTTGAAACATATGATTGAAACAAATTCAGCATCAGCTTGCAAAAAATCAATCCTGTCTGCATATTCAAATCAGGGAGTTTAGGAATATTAGTTTTTTGGAATGTATTATAATCTTTGTGTACTAAAAATTAGGAAAAATTATTTATTATTTTGTTATTCAAATTAGATTAGTTTCTTATCATTTGTAATTAGAAACTAAGAAACTAGTAGTATTTATATTTCGAATTAAAATAAGATCATACACACACACACACATATATACACACACACACACACACACACACACACACAAAACCTAAATTTTCAGTTGCCATACAGGGAGAAAAAGTTGGTCTCGTATTATGTTGTAATCGTTTCGTATTTCGTATCATGTTGTAATCGTATTGTTAATGCAATTTGTGTTGTATCTATTAGAAGTTTCTTTTAAATTACGAAAAAATTGCGTTAGCTTTACTTTGTTATTAGTTTAGTTAGCTTATCTTGTAGTTTTGTAAATTTTTCACTGATATATAAAAAAAAAAGTTGGTCACTTGAACAATTTTACAGAACTACAGAGAAGGTGGAAGTGAAGTTGTATTTTCCAGTACCATATGCAGGGCTTGTAGAAGAAACGGAAATCAACTGGAGTCCATGACCCCTTGTTATGATGCTCAAATAGTTGGGCTCAAGGTTGCTCTGGCTGCAAAGGCAGAGGATTACATCTGCGCCACAACACCTACAGTAAATTTGTGTGGGTTGTTGCTGTGCAAGCACATGCCCTCATGCCTCAACTGGCAAGGTCTAGGCAAATATATCCTACTTCTACTGCATGTCCAATGAGAGTGTAATTTACATGAGCGCACTGAACTGTCTTCTTGCAGAAAATCTCAAAATTCAGTTGTATAGATATATACATATCATAAAGAGAAAATCTTACCTTTGTGTTTATATCCATATGCGATTCCAATGAAAAGGGCAGCATATCTTGAGAACTGAACAGAAAAGAGAAATATACAATGTATAGAAGTCCTTCTTTAGTGAAATAAACCTTGGTTGAAAGAATCTCCAGTTATTGCTATTGCAAACTTGGCCATTATATGACCTCCCAGCCACTGAAACTAGGAATCATAATGTGAAGGTGAAGTTGCGTTGTCAGCGCCAAGCGCTGGGATCGCAGAAAAAGAGCAGACCTAATTGAGTCCGCGACCCCTTGTCATGACACTCAAATGGTGGGGTCCTACCGGGTATCGAACCCACTCCGCCTGACTGTTCTGGCAGCAAAGTCAGAGGATTACACCACTGCGCCACAACACCTTCAGGGCGCATACAGGCCAGGTTGACAGGGTTTGAATAAACCAGTCAGATTTCCAGAGGACGCTTTTCAATACAATTATGTGTGTTTTTACCCTACGGAGGCGCATACTGTGAATTTTTGTTGTTGAAAACTAATATCTGCTCTTGCACAGCTTTTGCTTCAATGAAGTGAGGATTTCAATCGCTCTTTTGTTGTACAGTATTCAGGAGATATTACATAATTATCTGTCCTCATACCACATTTGTTTGAAAGCATGGCTCATGAATTGCAAAAAAATACAATGACGGAAGGAAAAACCAACCCAGTGGCACATTGATTTGAGCTCTCAACCCGGTGCCAACCAGCCCCAGCCCGGATTTGACTGCGTAAGACAGATGAGAGGTTCACACTCTCCTGCGCAGAGTCAACTCTGTCTTGTAAGGTCAGCTCGTGCAGCCAGCACAGTATTTTGCAAATTCTTGAAATAAATTAATACAACCTTTAAAGAGAATCAACGGATATAAATGCCCCGCGCGGAAGGAGTCTGGGTATTCTATTATTAGCCTATTGTATTTGATGATTTCGAGACGAGCATGGATATTGTTTAGCAAGAGGAACAATAACATGCGTAGGAGTTTTCAATGCCCTATTTATAGATGACCTCCTCTTAGCTCCGTTCATTCACTTTAAATTGATCTTCGTGAACATAGAAGCCTGAGAGAATAACAGCAACTTGCTTTTTAACGGAAAGGGAAGATAAATTAATGATGAAGTTTATGGAGCAATGATCCAAACACAGCAACACAGTCATGAGTGAACAACATGAAGAATTCACTTCGCTAATGGCTTGATACTGTAACAGTGATTTGAACTGTGAAACTTTATGTAAACAAAAGAGTTCTCTGAAATGTTTAAGGGTGTACTGAACAAACTGTACAATAAATGGCACTCCCTCGAAAATAAAAGGGTGTGGCTCAAAACGTTTCAGGGGGCCTCGCCATTGGATCCCCACCCGCCTGCTCCCAATCATTTTGTTGCGGCTTTGCCGCAATTCAACCCTTTCACCAAAATTCCTAGATCCATCCCTGACAGCTCAATGATAGGACTTCACTGGGTACCCCAGTGGTGGACACTTCACCAAATATTGGGGGAGACAAAGATAAGGCTCAAATCCTTACTGGTTGTCAGAGCATGCGGAAATCATCCAATTTCATGCTTGTCAGCCAATGAGATCACCGCTTTCTAGCACCTGGAGACAAAATCGGTCGTTTGAGGTAAATTTTCTAGTACCCTCACTAAAACTGAAATGGATGCTAGAATACTACAGTTATTCGCAATTTTTTTTGATAAATCAGTTGTGGGGATGTCCGTCCAGAGTTTTTTACATGTTTAGGCACACAGCTTGTTTGGGGCCGGAGCTGCGTTCACTTTCCGGTCGAAGAATATTGACCTTCGTTGAAATATCTATAGAAATTGCTACATATGAGATATGCAGATAAGAACTTCAGCAATTATGCATACTGACCTCAGCAATAACCCAAACTCCTTTACTGCTATCATATCTCAAAATTGGAGGCAGTTTCTAATGATTTCTGGTAGAGATATCATTTGGGCCTAAGCTTGTCCTCGCTTAAAACTCATTCCATTGCACTTACAAAGTAATGGTAAAATTCTAGAGCTGAATAATGCACTTACCCATGACTCAGGTACCAGTTTGACTTCGTTTGCCTTTTTTCCTTAGCAAATTTTTATCAGAAACGACCAGTTGTGGGTGAATTGCAAAAACTTTCCTCGGTCCATATTTTTATCTGCACAGTCTATCCGCTTCAAACAACAAAGAGTGAACTTTGTATCATAAAAGTCTTGCATCACAAAACATCCCTACAGAACGATTCCATGCGCCTTAGCGAGGCACTCGTGAATTGTTTTCACGCATTTGGTTCAATCAGTCAATGCAAACAAACAAAAGTGCAAAACCGGGTATCTTTTTTAGCGAACCCAGAACAATGTTTTGTTCTTTTTATGTTTTGCATTGATTGAAATAAGAACGAAAAGAACGAAATGCGTGAATACAATTCACGAGTGCCTCGCTAAAGCGCATGGAATCGCTCAAAAGGAATGTTCTGTGATGCAAGACTTTTATGATACAATGTCAAAGTTCACTGTTTGTTGTTTGAAGCGGAGAATCTGTGTAGAGAAAAATATGGACCGAAGAAAGTTTTTGCAATTCGCCCACAACTGGTTCTTTCTTATAAAAATTTGGCAAATTAAAGAAGGCAAACGAAGTCAAACTGGTGTCTGAGTCATGGGTAAGCGCATTATCTTGCTCAAGAACTTTACCATACTTTTTAAGTGCAATGGAATGAGTTTTAAGCGAGGACAAGCTTAGGCCCAAATGATGTCTCTACCAGAAATCGTTAGAAATTGCCTCCAATTTTGAGATATGATAGCAGTGAAAGAGTTTCGGTTATTGCTCAGGTCAGTATGCGTAATCGCTGAAATTCTTATCTTTATAACTCATTTGTAGCGATTTCTATAGATATTTCAACGAAGGTCAATATTCTTCGACCGGAAAATGAACGCAGCTCCGGCCCCAAACAAGCTGTGTGCCTAAACATGTAAACAACTCTGGACGGACATCCCCACAACTGATTTATTAAAAAAAATTGCAAATAACTGAAGTATTTTAGCATCCATTTCAGTTTTAGTGAGGGTACTAGAAAATTTACCTCAAACGACCGATTTTGTCTCCAGGGGCTAGAAAGCGGTGATCTCATTGGCTGACAAGCATGAAATTGGATGATTTCCGCATGCTCTGACAACCAGTAAGGATTTGAGCCTTATCTTGGGGGAGACAAAGCTATTCTTCCAATTAAAGAGCATTTATCATCACTAATGTTTTCAAACAAAAGATCTTCGTTTTAGGCAACATTGGGGGCCACCTCTCTGCTAGAAATTCCTTTAATTTTATCAGGTTAACTTTCGAACAATAATTGTTGTAGTTTTCATCAGCATATTACTCTGCTTTTCTTGCATATCTGACAAGTTGAATATTGTTAACCATGTTATTGCTAGAAGCAAAATTGACAATGCCATTTGGAATGAACACAAGAGACAAGGATTTACAGTTTGCAGCAGTTTATTTCAAAGATTCAAGATACTGTATGAGGAAACATGGAGAACATGCAAATTAGTTTGCTTGACGGTTAATGGATTCTTCTAAATGCGTCTTCATAAACAGATAGTCTGGAAAATACCTCCTACCAGAAATACTGCTGATACCTTATTAGACCCACGCTGGAAAACACTATGTTGTGCGTCAGATAGCCATGGTGTGGAGCGATGTGAAGATCAATGGTTGAACAACAAATTTCTTGTCTTTCAACAATTGGTGTGGCGTAAACCACCATTGGCGTAGCAAAACAAACTCTCCCCCATCTGGCCCCACGTCCCCATCAACTTGAGCTTGCACGTATCCCCAACAAGATAGAAATAGCTTAGTTCCAAATACCTGACAGTGTTCCATAATGCCCAACTTGACCCGGGTTTATTTTTTTGTCTTGTTTATTACCAATCAACGTTTCAGAATCAGTGGTTAGGCCTAATCCAGACTGATAAGTTTGCAAAGTGCGCACGGAAGATGCGCGCCTGGCTATTGTCTTAAGAAGAATGGTTCTATTGTTGTTCCTTTGTTATACATGAAATTGCGCGCGGGAGATCTCCCGCGCTAACGACATAATAGCAGTCTGGGGCCTAATGCTGCTAATACCAGTGTGGCCAAATGTGTCATGCATCAATTATGCTGCAAATTAATTTGTTTCCCGTTAAGTGTTCCATAATACCTGAAACTACTGGAGTCCAGCCTACCATGCAGTAGTGAGTACCATCCATCCAGCATCCACAACCAACCACACACCACACCACCACTGCCACCTTCCACGTTATTTTTGATGAGGTTGAGAACCAAAAAAGCGCAAAATTGATAACAAAGCACCTCTGGCAATAAAACAAAGCGAGCACTCACCCTTATAACAGGAGATACTTGAACAGGCATCTTGGATAAATATCTAATTCGTGACAGCTTTCTCTTCGCGTCTTTCTGCAAACTTTGCTTGCTGGAAAGGATATTTACCTCGTATCCAAGTTTAGTCAAAATTCTGGGAATGAGGTTCTAGCAACAGGGTGGCTATATGGATATCAAATTCTGGAGCAAGGGAAAACACTGCACAAAAATCATGAAAAATGATAGCCAACAAGCAAAGTATTGGAAAAATTATAAGATAAAAGAATCGTTTTACTGAACTCAGCTGCAAAATTAAAAGGTATATGTGCTCGAAGAAGGAGAACGAGAAGGTCGACCGACACGTCGACTTTGGAACGAGGTTTATACAACAGGACCGTCAAACAATAGGAAGTACCTGTTCCGTTCTGTTTTGGGCCTAGAGTTCTCACAGTGACAGAGTGCACTGGTGAAGTCAGTTGGCGGATCCATCTCATTTCACTTTTCGTTTAACATGACGAGACAGCGGAAGCTTCGAGAAACAGAGCGGCCGACAAAGCACAAAGATCGTGAGACAAAGAAGAAGCGTCCAGATCCCACCAAAGAGGATTATGGCTCTGTTTTGTCGACCCTGGCAGTTGCTGTGTTTTTGATTGTGTTGGTCTTGCTTGGTGTTCAATATTGGAGCTACACAAGCATTGCAAGGCTGTATACGCCATTGAACGAACCAAAAATGGTTGAGAGAGATTTAACATCCGAAGAAGCAAACAGCAGGCTATGGGGTTCATACAGGTAACGTAGAGTAGTGTCAGCAAGCAGCAGCAGCCAGAGTAGTGCCAATATAAGCGAGCAATTTTCAGGTGCAGCAGGGAAGTTTGTTAAAACCTTTTTATTTAACCAGAAAATACATCTCATTCAGACAGTGATCCAGAATGGCAAAATAATGTAATGAATGCTGAAATGAAAGTTCTCAAAATTAATCAAGTTAACTAACTAGTACCACAATCAAAAAGGAGAAATAAAAAAAGAGCAAGCAATCAATTGGCAATCAAAATAAGACAAGAAGTACAAGTACATGTACCCCAAAAACTAAGGTACCCCAAAAACCACAAAGTCAGTTGAAAGGCAATATCTATAGAAGAACAACATAAGACACAAAACTCTTGCTGATTTATAATGCTCAGACAACTAGGCTACCTAAAAATATAAGTTTGCCATGAATATATTGGATTAAAAAAAATTATGGGATGCAAAAGAAAAAATATTGAACTTAAAATTTTACGGATTGTTTGCTTGAACGCGTTGCAAGTTGGAAATTCTCACATTAAGTTTGCAAACTAATGTTTTTCAGTATCTTTCATGTGTCCTCTTATCAGAAAAGCACAACTGTCACCATGCAATATGATGAACCTATAGAATGGGCATCCTGACTTTGGCGAATATTTGTGTGGTTTTGGGGTACATTTCGCTAAAACATGACAGAGAAAACCAAAATGAAACACATAATATTTTCCAGACACAACAACTTAATCAAGTAATATAAATTTGCACATATTTGCAGTTGTTTTTTCATCATGTTGCGGTGTTTCTCAAAATTATTCACTCATGCATCACCGGAAGAATCTTGGGATCCAACGATCAACGCTGGTATTTTGTTCTTTCCTTTTCCAAATTACAGTACCTTAATCAAGGATGCATGTAAAGTACTTGGTGGGCCAAAATAAACCATGCACTTTTGGCATGCCACGATGAATAGTACCCTGGACCAATTTGGAAGATGTATGACTTAATCTTTAGCAGAAAGCCTGAATTAGGTTCTAGGATTATTTGCACATTTTTTTGTTCTAAGAGTTTAGAGCCAGAAGTGAGTTTCTTAAAATATACGTTTTTCAAAAGCACTGAAAATAATCAAAACCGTGAATGAAATTTTCCAAAGACTCGACATGAAAGAGAAATCGTTTTCAGGGTGATTTGGGGATTTAGAAATTGATCAGTGTAAACTTATGCAGGAGCATTATTTCAAAGCTTGGCCTGTTGCAAAATTCTGTAGTAGTAGTTGGAATAAAGTGCCACCCCAAAAGCTGTCACAAAATTCAGCAAGACTTCATGCTTGCTGGCCTCACATCGCTTCCCTGTTTGTCTTTTTCACCCCCTTGACACTGGGAATGCAACCTGCACTAAAGCATTAAAGTCAATGAAACTTCAACAGAATCATTAAAATTAGTTTTTACATTCCTTCCAACTTAGAACTAATACTCCTTCATTGGATCATAAATGATCAATTTCTAAATCCCCAAATCATCACAAAAACGTCCATTCATGTTGAGTCTTTAGAAATCGAAAATTTGAAGAAACTTGCTAATACCTCCATAAAGAGAAGACTAAAAAATGTAAAAAAATTAATGGCATTAATTGAAGATCTTGTCTAAAAACTAGCTCATAAATCTTCAAAAACGGTCCTGTATACAATTTATCTTGGCCTGTCAAAAGTGCATAGTTTATTTTGGCGCACCCGGTAGAAAAATCAAAATTTGTAATGATAATGAAAAAAATTATCATGGAAAATTAGCATTTTCAATATTTCGATACTTGGAAAATACATGTACTTTGTAATTGCTAAGGAATCAAAAACAAAATGCCTCTCGTTAAGGTTGGATTGTCAGCAGATTACAAAACATATGTAGAATCATGAAAAACAACACTTTTTAAGACTGCTATGGACCAAGAGGTCTGATAAGTAAAAAACCCATGTGGTTTTTGGGGTACATGTCATGTGGGTTTTGTGGTGCAATAGATACTTTCACTGAAAATAAGTTTGCAGCTATAGTTTCTATCCATTACTGATTTATAATGATGGCTTGTGCCCAAATAACACCGGCATAGGTGCATCAACTGCAATCTTCTGGACTTTTTTGTTCGTGCGGCTTTTGGGGTACATATTGTGAAAAACAAGCAACTTTGCCATATCAGTACTCGGTCAATCCTAAGTAAAAAATAGCAATAACCTATGGGAAGAGCTCATTTATGGCAGCCCAGTATTGACACAAAACCATTTTTGAAATGAAAACAGTGGAAGAAAATTATAGCAACATGCCTTTTTTGTGGTTTTTGGGGTACATGTACCTGTATTATTAAAATCGGACCTATTTATGAGAGCCAAGAAATAGATTTCTGAAATTTCATGCTGAAGTTTACGAAATTTCATATCAAAATGACAAATGTCAATGAACACTAATATCAAAGCAAAGTGGCCAGCTTCAAAATTCAATGCTTCCCAATTCAATTCTTCTAATTCTTGAACTTATGGAAATTATTTCTCATTTTGATTGTATATATCTCAAACATCATTTGTAGTGCATGCTAAAAATAAGATGGAGAACTTTCACGGATTCGGTACATAGTATAATGCATATTACATAGTGCTATATTTGAATGAGAGAAAAGACCAAAATTTAATCCAAAACAGGTGAAACTGTAAAAGATAGGGTCAAGTAGTGTCTTACAGTAGCAAAAATTTAATAACTAAGATGTTCAGAAACGTTCTTCAAAAATTTGTATGGCTGTTTTAGAATGTGTGGTCATTTCTTGAAAATGATATGTTGTCATCTCTGAAACCCAGCATTGTTTTATGTTGATTGGATTACTTTTTCAATAAATGCCCTAAACTCATTTCAAATTAAGGATATGTTAGTCAATTGAATTTTAGAAATACTGTACAGATTAATCAAAGAAATTAAAATCAACATACCTTATGGCCAAGTTGACTGAAGAAAGAGCCAACTCTTCTCTTTACATTATGATATCTGAAGTCAACACTCAATCAAATTGTATCAACTTCAGTTCCAAAACACAATGTTCCTTCCTAATCACTGTTAAGAGTACTGTGAAAAATGCCATTTGTTTTCAAGAATACAAAGGTAGGCATTGTTAGATTCTTTCCTCAAAAACTGAAATATGTGACAACCTCTGCAAAACCGGGCGTGGGATATATTCTGTGTGCATTATCAATTCAAGTAAATGCAACAATCAGGGTTCAATAGTTTGCTTGGTTAAGTAATATTTGAAAAAAAAACTAAAGGAGCTAAAAAACATACAACAACATTTGGTTAGAGGAGTAAACTTGCTGTTGTGCAGCTCTTTTGGCCAGGTTGAAAACACGGAACTCTCGGAATCTCTCGAAACGAACCTTTCATGATTTCCGTGGTTTCCCTGCTTTCCGAGAGTTCTGTGTTTTCGAGTAGACATAGGCCATGCTCAAAAACGCGGACATCTCGGATATCTCGGAATGAGATGTAAATGGATATTAAGTTAAAGTCGAATTTGAGCGTAAGCTTGATGCATTTCATTGCTTTACTAGCAAAGCACAATGCTACGACCGTGCTTGTCCTGCTTTCCAGACAAATTGCTGTGAATAGAAGGACAGCAGGGTAGAACAGAAGGATACCATTGATG
The DNA here is from genome assembly GCA_039566865.1 of Aurelia coerulea. Lineage (NCBI taxonomy): Eukaryota > Metazoa > Cnidaria > Scyphozoa > Semaeostomeae > Ulmaridae > Aurelia > Aurelia coerulea. Next base: position 8,570,747 of record CM076952.1, on the reverse strand, counting down.
TGCATCAGCTGTATGTTTTCGTTGATTGTGTATTAAAGCAATGCATGCAACAGGTCAGGCAAAACGCTATCCAAACAACAAATGCCAAGCAATCATTGTCACGGCATTCAATGACGCCATTACTGTACATTTTTAACATTTCCGTGTTTTCAAGTATGGCCTATGTCTACTCGAAAAGACAGAACTCTCGGAAATCACTGAAACCTCAGGACAGGCTCGTTCCGAGAGATCCGAGAGTTCCGAGAGTTCCGTGTTTTCAACCTGGCCAACTCTTTTGCAGTTTATTTGAATTGGCAGTGGAAATCTATGGAATTGCATTTGCTTAGTGCAAAAGAGTACAGTATATGTTTGAATCTAATCATAATTCAATTCTATTTTTTAGATCAAATCTTTACTTTGGGTTGAGGACAAGGACACCTGATTCCCTGATGTTTGGAATGATGTTCTTTTCACAGTACCCAAAAGGAGGACAATTGCGACTAAGGTACTTGTTTGTCATTCACTGTTAGATTACACTGAAAGGCAGCATGTCCTGTAGTGACTGCAGTCTTTGTAGTTAGCAAGCAGAGGCAGAATAATGTCACATTCAAAGATGGAAAATCACAGGGAAATTATGGAAGGATCAATTTGATTTGAGACTCATGAAAACGATAAATGCAAAGTTGCACAATATTTGACAACAGAAATTCTAGTGAGTAGCTGAGTGTACCAAAAAAATAGCCATGTTTGCAAGTTATAACTGAACTTTTGCAAAAAGCCTGAATTAGATCCTGGATTTTTGCAAATTTTTGCTTCTGCTTTTAGTGAGTTTCTTGTACTTTTCATTTTCAAAACACTGAAGCAATCGTATAAAGTTCATGAAATATTCTAAAGACTTAACATGAAGGGACAGAGAGAAAATCATTTGTGATTATTTGGGATTTAGAAATTGATTAATTTTAATCTGCTGCACGAATGTCGGTTCTATGTTGGGAGTAATGTAACCACAGGCAACAGGATAAATAGTTGTAAAATTATGATCTAAATACTTGCCATCGTAAAATTATAATCTAAATACTTGCCTCACGTAACCAAAATGTATTTTTCTTTGTTTTCTGTCTGCTCTGCTGACAAATGTGCACAAACAAGCGATTTTGATATCGATATTCGAGGCCTGGAAGTGGCATAACGGAATAACCAGACCCAGGACCAGTAGGACCGGACCCTAACGGACCAGACCCTAGGGGAATACCCATTACTTTCCTTTCAGCGTTTTTTGCAATGGCAGCCAACACAGAAGGTTCGCTCCAAAGTAAGATAAGGCAGTCATTGCTGCAAGGAAATTCTACCTTCTGGATGCCACAACAAACGCAAATACCCATGGTATATTTAATCGTCTAACCAGCAGGCAAACTTTGATCCAGCCTCAAGCCATTGCCCACTAGGCCAAAGCATTTAACTACATGGCCTAAATATTTTACCTCTCTGCCTTGCTTGGTGATTCCAGTTGTTGCAATGGCGTCGTGATGCCAGCCACGTTGTATTCCATCTCCACAATCTCAATTTCTTGACTCTTTGCCTCTCTTTGCCAGTTAGTTTGGGACTGCAAAATCATTTAGCAGGCAGCTTTTTGATAACATGTTTGTTCGAAATGTTTATTGTGAAGGTGGTAATTGGCAGATATATGGGGTAAGGTGATCCCGAACGGGAGAGTGATGATTTTGGGAATGTTAATAGAACTATTCTCTCAAACCACGCATTGACCCGGGCATTGACCCTACCTGTCTTTGGTAAATCCCATGATCCCAAAATTACATCTCAGAATGTGCATTTGAGTAGTGCATTTGCTTTCTCGTATCGTGCATGCAGGAAGCAGCTTCTGATTGGGGGGATTGTTCTTAGAACAATAGAGAACAATACATCTAATTGATACTTGTGGCGTGGCACCACTGTTTTCAAAACTATTGGGGGGCTTAAACCCCTCTGCCCCCCCCCCACGCTTCTTACGGGCATGCATTTTTACAAGAAACAGCTCATAAGAAACAGTAAGCTAAAATTTTTGAAAAATACTACCCCACTGCCTGTATCAAAATGCCACGAAACTTTTGTAATTTTGATTTAAAAATACTATTACTGTTGCCATTACTGTACCCTGTCCAATTATTTTTGAGTGCCAGTTATGTTATTACCTATTGTTTTAGATCTTATCAAATAGTTTGGAAGCCGTTCTAATAAAACGAAATTAATTCTACATTTTCGGCATTACAAATTGGCAAAAACAAATTTAAAACTTTGGAAGCGAAATGTCCTAAGATTTAAGATTGATTGATTGATTGATTGATTTTAACTTCTTTAGGCACGGTAGCCACGTCAGTCAAAGGACTGATTTACAGTGGGCCGTGCAAATACATACAATAACTAAATTAAAAGAAAAGCATACAAAATTAAATAATCTTATTTACAAAACAATCTAATAAGCAAATTAAAAGTAATGCATGAAAGAGAGAATCAGCATTCGCTGTTGGTATTGCTGATTCTTTTTTTGAATGTTTCATAAGTTTTTGATGATTTGATTTCAATGGAAAGATCGTTCCACAATTTAGCACCCTTATACGAGAAGCTCTTTTGTCCGAAGGCCGATTTGCGATGAGGAACGGCCAAATCTGTTTTGGTATTGCGCAGTTCTCTCTTGCATGAATCGGATAGCCTGACGAACATTTCTGTTAGGTAAGTGGGAGCTAGGTCATTTACCGACTTGTACACCATTTTTAAAGTTTCTGAATTGATAAGCTCGTTGATGGTGGGCCAACCAAGTTTTCTAATGATGGGTAGAGCTGAAGCATCTTAAGCACTGTTTGTGACTATTCTTGCCGCCCTATTTTGGAGTTTTTGTAACCTATTTATAGCATTGATGCCAGAAACTCCCCACACCGGGCAGCTATATCTGAGGTAGGGTTCCACTAAACTTCTGTACATTTTCTGTACAGTAACAATGGGTAAATACTTTTTGGAGAAACGTAGCATCCCTAATCCTCGTGAAACCTTTTTCGTCACTGCTGAAATTTGCTCGTCCCAGCTCAAATGTTTATCAACAATTACCCCAAGGTATTTTATATTTTCTACGAGGGCAACATTCTCCTCACCCACCATGAAAGTGGGCTTTGCTACTCTATCATCACTTATATCTTTCAGTCGCTTTCTGCTGCCAACAACAAGACTTTGTGTTTTAGCAACATTAAGGGATAATTTATTACCTTGTAGCCAAGATTTCAAGTTACCCAAGTCATCGTTGACGCAATCGTTAATATGTGTAACTGAATCCGACGCAAACATAAGGCTTGTGTCGTCAGCATACATATTAACGTCACAATGTTTCATATGTAGATGAAAGTCATTGATATATATGATAAATAGCAGAGGCCCTAGACAGGACCCTTGCGGTACTCCACAGGTTATAGATTCGATATTTGAAAGCTTCCCATTAATCTTACAGCACTGTTTTCTATTAGTTAAATAAGAGCGGAATCATTTCAGTTCTTTATTATGAATACCATATAGCTCTAGTTTTTGCAATAATATTTCATGATTTACGGTGTCGAAAGCCTTTTTGAGATCTACAAAGGTAACTGCTGTATATTTACGACCCTCTAAATTCAAGTACCAATCATTTGTGCATTTAAGCAAACATGACAGAACAGAATGCAACCGTCTGTATGCTGATTGTTTTCCAAAAACAAGTTTGTTGGAATCAAGATAATTGTACAGCTGGTCATAAATTAGTTTCTCAAAGAGGCGAGAGACAACCGGTAGGACAGAAATTGGGCGATAATTAGAGCTTTCATCGGTAGGACCATTCTTAAAGACTGGTGCAACCCTTGCTATCTTCCAACTGTCAGGGAACAGGCCTGAAGATAAAGACAAGTTAAATAGTTGACTCAGGGGCTGAGCTAAGATTGGCATTCCTGCCATAAGAAACTATCTAACGACCTTGGACCTCAGTTTCTTATCGAAAAAGATGAGTGTAACCCATATTTTGGAAGATACATGTGACCAACTCCCCCCTAATAATTTTCTGGGGCCACCATGGGAGCTAACAAAGTCCCTAAGTATGCCTGCTAAATTTGCGTGCCTGAAAAATTTGAACTCTTGGCGCTGAGATGAACTTGCAGCTTGGAGGCTGGGCAGTCTGAAACTTCTCTTCGATGAACTCAGTTGAGTGGCCTGAGTGTGTCACAGAACATATATGTGAATTCGAGGGTCACTCATTCGCAGAAGTGTACGAGATTTTTTTAGAACAGAAGGATTTCGTGTACGAGGTCTTTTTGAGTGAAATTCCCTTCCTTTCGGTCACTAACTTCCTATCCAATGTCAAAATGAGGGTAGGGCATTCCCCTAGGGTCTGGTCCGTTAGGGTCCGGTCCTAGTGGTCCTGGGTCTGGTTATTCCGTTATGCCCCTGGAAGTTTGTTCGGACAGCCATCTTATAAAAAATGTAACAAACACCGAAATCGAGCCTGGGTAAAGTTTGTTACATTTTTTACAAAATGGCTGCCTGAAGAAACTTCAGGCCTCGCATATCGATTTCAAAATCGCTTGTTTGTGCACATTTGTCAGCAGAGCAGACAGAAAACAAACAAAGAAACAGATATTTTGGTAACGTGAGGCAAGTATTTATAGATTATACGTAATTTTACAACGGCTATCTTGAAAACATGGAATATGGAATACTGGAATGGAATACTGGAATGACATGGAATACTGGAATACTGGAATGCCTATAGAATACTAATTGATATTCCATGGAATACTAATTGATATTCCATGGAATGCTAATTGATATTCCATGGAATGCTAATTGATATTCCATGGAATATCAATTATGTTTCTATGCCATTCCAGTATTCCATGGAATATCAATTAGCAAACTTAAATAGGTTTATATCCCAGACATCTTTTCTTTTCTTGATTGTTATGTCTTATCAAGCAATTATTCTCAATTAACTTTGTCTGAGTGGCAGCAATTATTCCTTTTGTCAAGGAGATACCACCATTGTAAAGACCAAGTTCATGTTATGAAATATTTGTCGATGATTAGATAACTTTAGTATCTCAACTTAAACCAATAAATCTGTGACAGTACTTTCAACTCACTTGATGCGAAAGATGGAAATTCTTCAGATCCTTTTATAGAAATGTCTAAGGATCATATAATAAAGCTCTTTATCTGCCAATCAATTGCGTAATGGCTTTTCATCTGAACTGCATACCTTCATCAATTACTTGTCTATGAATGAAACTTTAGACCCAATGCATGTGGCAAGATATAGACGGGGGCAAATTGCTGCGAAAAGCATCTGCTTCTTATAGAAGCCTCCATCAAACACAGTCAAACTATGCTTCAAATAATGCATTTTATTTCAAATGTAATTTACCTCAACTATGCAACTTTAAAACTTGTTTGTTCTTAAAACTTGGTTCACGGCAAAGGATTCCAGGATTAAAAGGATCCCAGATCTTTGAAATAAATTTTCTGATAGGGTGCCCCCCACCGAGTACCCCCCCCCCCCTGTTGTTGCAAGTTGGGTAGGATTATGATTAATCTGTTGACCTGTAAATTTTAAAACTTATTGAGCAAATCTTTCGCTTGCTATGGAATCGAATCAATCCAATTATAATCAAAGGTTGGCAATGAATGCTCCAAATCAGAAATTTACTGATAAAATATGCACCATAAAATTTGCAGACGGCACTAAACGTAATTCTGACAAAAAGCAAAGGACAGAATGTTGTCAAACTTGTGCAGACCAAACTTGTTCATTTAAACCATTGTACTTGTCTGAGAGGAAACACCCCCTTCGCAGAAGTATTGGAGCAACTTGGTTTGGGTGAGAGGAATCAGCATGGCAAACTTGGAATTTTGTACAATTTTTACAATATTTGAAAAAGATATCTAGCTAAGATTTAGCACATAAGCAGCGAATTCGCTTTTGATATACCATGCAATCACAGAAATCACAGAAGACGGTTACCGTACTTGAAAGAATGCCAACTGAACTGCGTTCATGTGAAAATTTGCCTATGGGAAATTTACGGGGAACTAGTATCTTGCCACATGCATTGGGTCTAAAGTTTCATTCATAGACAAGTAATTGATGAAGGTATGCAGTTCAGATGAAAAGCCATTACGCAATTGATTGGCAGATAAAGAGCTTTATTGTATGATCCTTAGACATTTCTATAAAAGGATCTGAAGAATTTCCGTCTTTCGCATCAAGTGAGTTGAAAGTACTGTCACAGATTTATTGGTTTAAGTTGAGATACTAAAGTTATCTGATCATTGACAAATATTTCATAACATGAACTTGGTCTTTACAATGGTGGTATCTCCTTGACAAAAGGAATAATAATTGCTGCTACTCCGACAAAGTTAATTGAGAATAATTGCTTGATAAAACATAACAATCAAGAAAAGAAAAGATGTCTGGGATATAAACCTATTTAAGTTTGCTAATTGATATTCCATGGAATACTGGAATGGCATAGAAACATAATTGATATTCCATGGAATATCAATTAGCATTCCATGGAATATCAATTAGCATTCCATGGAATATCAATTAGTATTCTATAGGCATTCCAGTATTCCAGTATTCCATGTCATTCCAGTATTCCATTCCAGTATTCCACATTCCATGTTTTCAAGATAGCCTTTTACAACAGCAAGTATTTAGATCATAATCTTACAACTATTATCCTGTTGCCTGTGATGTAACATTACTTTCAATTATACAAAGAAATGCCTGTCCTTTTATAATTTCATCCAATTGGTTGCTTTGTTGCAGGTTGCATTCCTGTGTCAAGGGGATTATAAAGATAAACTGGGAATTGTCATTATGTCTAGCAAGCATGGAATTTTGTTGAACAGGGAATGGCTTGAGTTGACGTGACACTTTATTGCACCTACTGTAGAATTTTGCAACAGGCCAGTCATTGAACTAAAATTTGGGCAGCAGTTTAAAATATTTGGTTTTTGAAGTCCCGAATCGCCACAAAAAAGTTTACTCTTTGTCCATTCAGGCAGAGTGTTTAGAAAATTTATCAGCATTTCTTTTTCATTTTCGATGCTTTTGAAAATGAAAGTTTTAAGAAAGGTGCTAATAGCTCTAAAAACAGAACAAACAATTTGCAAAGAATCCTAGAATGTAATTCAGGTCAAAAATTCTTGACGGATTTGGACAAATCCTGAAATTCATCTTTTGCGATGATTGGGGGGAGGGGCCCCCTTGCTATGCTACTGCAGAAATTTAAATGAATTCAATTAAATCGACCAGTTCCAATTTCATAGATAAAATATAAAGTTAACTTAAGGATATTTCTATCAATTTTATCAGGGAGATCTTTTGCATTAAAACCTCATTTGAAAGATAAGTATGTCCAAATGGCCGTAATAATGCAGGAACTCCAGCTAGAAGCTCTCGTCGTTGAACGTCAAAAGACAGACAACAGAGCAACGAAAAATGTTCCGTGTCCTCAATACCATCGTTTATAAGGGACATTGGGTTTATAGTATCTCCAAATTGTGCTTGGAATTGATTCCAAACAGGGTTATTCTTGTCAATGAACCAAACTTAGCACAGATAATGGATTAATCCAAGGCAGTCCCATGTAAACAGAAGGGACAATCTATACCGGTCTGTCTGGGGTCAATCATTTGTAAACAGGCTCTATGTGATTATAATTTTTTTGCATATTTAGAACAGCTGACGAAATTTCGTTCCATTTTGAAGGAAAAAATTGATTCCCTCTTGACAGATATTCATGTGAACAAGGTGATAATTTAGCGAAGTATGGTTGGCTCAAGCATGATGGGAGAACTTTTGGTTCACAAGAGATCGTAGATGATGATTTTATATTGACAACTGATTTTGTCAAACAACCTGGTGGCATGCATGGTGGAGACTGGACAGCAAGGATTAAAGGCAGGCCAAGGTTTGAAGAGGTAAACTTTTATACAGTACATTTATTTAATGGATAGCTAGTGATTTAGTGATGCTATGTTTCATTTGATATGCTATACTGGGTGTCTCAATAGAAAGTACCCCCTTTGGACCGAACAAGGGAGCAAAAAGATGACATTTCGGGATTGTTTGAGCTCATAGATACATTTGTCGATCTTCAACTTAAATGCACATACCTCGCATTTTAAAATCGTCCACCAAACACCAGAGATATGAGTTCACAAGGTCAAAATTTGGAGTGCACCTGAAACAAGAGGTTTCAAGAAAGGGCCTAGCCATGATTTTACATCACATACATTTTGCAAAAGAATCTTCAACTTTGAACTTTAAGTTTTTACTTTTAAAAAGAATCATACTTTGAATTGTTTCAGTTGTTCCTGAAATGACTTTTTTTTGCGGAATCGGTCCTTTCATTGCATTCCATCCCAAATGTATCAAAGACGAGGAAAAGGAGCACATGCAAAAGCATAAAATCAATTTACTCCGAGTTCCAATTTGAGCAGCAAATAATTGAATATACTAGGGTAGCTGTTCTAGAGAAAGATGGTGCTCCCCATACTTCCAAGACTCTCATAGATCACTTTGCCACAAATCCACCAAATTACATTCTGAGAGGGAACGTGCTAAAGCAAGGGATGGTGGATCACTACCTTATCTTTGCAGTAAGGAAAATAAATGCAAAGCGACTCGTAGATAAGCAAGTAAAACTAGTCGAAACGCGTAGCCTTAGGAACTATGATAAGCAGCTATTCCTAGACGAATTGTCAGCCATTGACTGGAACGAGATTCTTGCTCCGACTGATGGCGACCCTGATCTCATGGCCTCCGTTTTTAATAGTGTTATCTCGTCTCTTCTAGAGATGCATGCACCACTAAAGCGTAGAAAGGTAACTAGTAAGCATGCCTCTTGGATTACAGCCGAATTGAAAATCCTGATGAAGGAACGTGATTTAGCTAAAAAGAGATCTGAGAAGGTTGCTTCCTATTGGTCAGACTATAAGAAATTGCGGAACAAGGTCACTAATCTACTTCGTACAAGGGTACAGGAATATTACCATAACCTTATTGACGAAACCCAAAACAATCCAAAGGCTATGTGGAAAACAATAAATAAGGTTTTGCATAAGAACTCAAATCACACTGTCACTCAAAACATCCTTTTTGAAGGTACAGAACTTACATCATCCTCGCAAATTTCAGAAGCTTTCAACAAACATTTTACAACGGTTGGACCTAAGTTAGCGGAGAAAATTAAAAGTCAGCCTTCTGATGACCCTCTTAAATACCTTGGAAACAACTCCAATGGTACCAAATTCAAATTACAGCCAATAAGCGTAGGGTATGTAAAACGCGCTATAAGAGCCCTGAATAACTCCAAATCTCCTGGTGCTGACAGAATCACCGTCAAAATATTGAAAGATGCTGTAGACTTTGTGTCAAAACCACTGACACTAATATACAATGCATCTTTAGAAAGGGGTATTTTCCCCCAGACCTGGAAATTAGCCAGAGTAACACCAATTTATAAGGCGGGCGCTAAAGCAGATGTAAACAATTACCGGCCTATTTCAGTACTATCAGTTGTGTCGAGGATATTAGAAAAAATTGCACCCGACCAATTAATGGAGTATCTGAAAGAGCAAAACAAACTTTCTTTGAACCAATTTGCATTTCAAAAACTGCACAGTACACTGACATGTCTATTGAATGTTATAGACCCATGGTTCAAGAACTCTGATGAGGGGAAAATAAACTTGAGTATATTTCTTGATCTTAAAAAGCATTCGATACCGTTGACCATAAAATCTTATTGGCAACATTGTTTGGAGTACTCTTTCCAACACCAAACTATCCCAACTGCAACGATTACAGACAAGGGCAAAGAAGCTAATAGTGGACGCCAAGTATAAGGACGTTTGGAACTGTAAATGGCTCAATGTAAAGTCTTTGCTCTCCTTTGACAAAGGAGTCATGACATATAAAATTCTGCATCGCCTTTCCCCCGAAAATCTTCGCCATAAGTTCACTGAAAGATCCATGATTTCAGAGCATAGAACCAGAACTCATGGAGATCTGCAAATTTCCAAAGTTAGGTTAGAATATGCAAAGCGAAGTTTCTACTTCTCTGGTGTCAAAAATTGGAATGATATCCCGGACAACATTCGAGAACAAGAATCAATCTCTGGTTTTAAAACAGGTTTTAGAAAGTATCTTTTGAACCTACAGGACCCAAACACAACCCCTTGGTAGAGCAGCATATTAAATTAAAGTTATTTACAAATTTTTCTTTTATTTTTTTTGTTTGAAATGCTTTGTAAATATACTGAAAGGTTTTTTCGTGTATAGGTATTGATAAAGTGAAAAAATGAAAATGCACGCTTATTTTGGAGGTGTGGCACAACTTTTTTATCCTTACCACATTTTTATCATATTCATTTAATCAGGGCCATGCCCATTTGTCTTTTATTCTTTTCAATATAAAAAAACTGAAAATTGAAGTTTGCAGGTGCTTTCGAAAATGTCTATGATACAAATCAAGGCTAGGCCCTTTTTCAAAACCTCTGGTTTGGGTGCACTGTAAATTTTGACTCGTCGAACTTGTGTCTCCGTTGTTTGGTGTAGTGTACGACTTTGAAATGCAAGGTATGTGCATCTAGATTGATAAATTTAGCTGTGAACTCGCAGAGCAATGCTATCTTATCATTGTGTTCCTATTTTCACTCAAAATGGGGTACTTTTTTCTGAGACACCTGGTACAACTGAAGGAAACTGAATCAGGTTGTCCCAAAAGCAGTTCGAAGTTTGATTAAACATTGAAAAATAATTAGCGATAAATCAAGTGACTTTGTGATAAAGTATGTGCAATTTTTTGCTTAAGCTTCTTTACCTGAGTTTTACTAGAATATGAGGCTGTAGTGGATGTCATGATCCAATATCATTCACCGTTTCTTGATAGGGGGGCAAAAGTTAGTTTAAAGCAATGCGGCTGTGTTCCAAAATTGCTTATACAATCTACCAGAAGAAGACAATCTCCTATTAGTTTGCAAAATGTACTGTCTTCGCCCTGGTCATGCCAAAATGAAGATTTAATCTCTTCAAGCCGTACCAGCCATAATTGTCAAATCCCTTCTTAAAATGCAACCAGTTATATTGAATTAAAATAAAAAAGTTTCGGACAGTAAAGTTTCTGATAATTTTGTCCACAACTTTTTTGTCCGAAATGCCTTCAGAAACGTCCGAAATGTTTTTGGCCATAGTTTCTCTTAACGATACTTCAATTCGAAACACTCAATGCTGACAAAACAAACAAATTTAGCATTGTGCTTTGACAGAGTTTCGTTGTGTATGACGTATCGGCCTTTAACCCATTCATTCAGTGCCGATCTTTGCTTAGAATTAGGTTTACTCTTTGCAAATACAGCTCATTTCAAGCCAAAATGTGATCAATGAGATGTTTAAAGGAGACTATTTCAGATTTTTCAAACTGTGTCCGAAATGTTCTTCTGTGAAGTATTTTATCTGAAGCATTTCGATTTTAATGTGTTATCAAATTTGTCTCCATTTTTCTGTTAGTTGAAATTTTCGGCAGATCTTTATGGTCTTTCTGACTGGCTACCTCAAGTAAAGAATTTCTCACATTTTGCAATTGAGCAATGTTAAATGTTCTGCTTGTACCCAAACACGAAAAATATGCTGACCCATGGTTTTAAATAGCGCATCCTATTGGCTAAACTTCACTTGAAATAAAACTGATCACATTAAATGCATTGTGTTAGCTACAACAGTTTTCTTTGTTTGCTAGTAGTGATACTTTATTCTTATCACACGGCGTACATGATATGCAACAGAGCAGGTTTATTTTATTATGACTCGATGCCTCTAGCTTACGTCACGTTGTGACTACTTGACTGTTATTTTCCTCATCTATTTTTAGACAAGCAAACAACTGGTATCACTCCTCTTCACCGTTTCCCACGAAGGAGCAGGAGATCTGAAAGCAATTACCGACAATGGTTTTCTTTCCGAAGTGCGAGGGAGCAATGCAGTTCTTGGAAAATTCACCATTAAATTTCCAAGAGTAAAGAGCATGATCCAGACCTACCTAGCATCACACGAGAAAGATCTTTATGATGAGAAAAACATAATTTTGAGAAATCTTAAATACCACCGTTTGGAGAAAAACTCGGACAGAAATAGAATGATTGGCCTTCCAGGCTTTGTAGACAACGAAGAAGGGAACAAGCCGAACTTTTTCGTGCACCATGTTTTGATGAAACTCCCATTTGAATTTGAAGTAATTTTTGAGTCTGGTAGTTTCGTTGATCGTGGAAAAGAACTAAGTGGGCCTGTCTTCAGTAGACTTTTTGACGAGAGAAGCACATCATTTGATAAGAAATTTGAAGAAAAATTTCAATTGGAAAAGAATAATTTCACGAAAGAGCAAGTCAATTTCGCTAAAGCAGCGATGAGTAATATGATTGGTGGGATGGGATATTTCTATGGCCAATCAAAAGTCAAATCACGACTCTTGAAAGATCCTGTGGATTATTGGTCCAGTGATTTGTACACCGGTGTCCCCTCTCGCTCTTTCTTTCCACGAGGGTTTCTTTGGGATGAAGGTTTTCATCAGTTGCTCATTAGCCAATGGGATCGCGCTATCAGTATGGATGCTATATCTCATTGGCTAGATCTTATGAATGCAGATGGCTGGATACCACGTGAGCAAATTCTTGGAGCTGAAGCAAGGAAGAAAGTTCCTGATGAGTTTGTTGTACAACATAATGAAAATGCTAACCCCCCAACGTTGTTTTTGGCAATCCAATCGATTTTAGCTTACGAGAAAAAGGAACACGGAAATATATCGAAACCTACTGAAATCTTCCTCAGAAAATCTTTTGGTAGATTGCAGTCGTGGTTTAAGTGGTATAACTCGACGCAAGTGGGAAGCATTCCATCTTCATATCGCTGGAGAGGCCGAGATGCGAAAACAGATCGCGAACTAAACCCGAAAACATTGACGTCGGGATTAGATGATTACCCACGTGGCTCTCATCCATCTGTCGCCGAACGACATGTTGACCTCCGATGCTGGATCACACTGGCTTCGGGAATTCTCGCTGAAATTGCGAAACTCATCGGGCAACCTTTGAGTCGTTATCAGAATACGTTCAACTATCTGAGGAATAATAAGTTATTGGACGATCTTCATTGGTCAAGCAAACACAAAGCCTATTGTGATTATGGTAATCACACAAAATTTGCCGCATTGGAGCCGAGACCTGTCAGTAACCAACCCGGTGCGCCCAAGCATGTTGTTAGAGTCGTAAAATCAAAACAAGGCCCTTCACTAAAATTCGTTCCAGTTTATGGTTACATCAGCCTGTTTCCATTCCTCATTAAGCTGCTAGATCCAACCTCACCCAAACTGAAGCAAATCTTAGATGATTTACGCCGACCCGAGTTGTTATGGACAGAATTTGGCCTCCGGTCTATAGCTAAGAACGATGCATTTTACATGAAGAGAAACACAGAGCATGATCCCCCATATTGGAGAGGCCCTATTTGGATCAACCTGAACTATCTGGCTGTTAGTGCATTGCATCATTACGGCAATACTGAAGGCCCTTACATGAAATTGTCTTTAGAGATTTATCAGCAACTTAGGCATAATCTGATAAGCAATATTTTTAACAATTATAGAGCAACTGGATACATATGGGAACAATATAATGATAAAACAGGCTCAGGGCAGGGTTGCTATCCTTTTACTGGATGGTCAGCTTTAGTTACATTAATGATGGCAGAGGTTTATTAACAATTTTACGAAACGTTTTTCTAAGATGCCATTTGAAAGGGAATATATTGTGTTTTTTCTGGTTGTGACAGCCTCTATTTCCATTTTTCTGATATCGGACATATCATATATCATATACCGGGTGTCTCAAAAAAGTACCCCCTTTTGGCCGTACAAGGGAACAAAACGATAAAATGTCGAGATTTACTGAGTTCATAGCTACATTTTTCGATCTTCAACTTACATCCACATACCTTGCATTTTGAAATCGTCCTCCAAACACCGGAGATGTGAGTTTACAAGGTCATAATTTGGAGTGCACCTGAAACCGGAGGTTTTAAGAAAGGGCCCAGCCACAATTTGACATCACAAAGACATTTTGCAAAATAATTTTATACTTTAAACGTTTTTACTTTTGAAAGGAATTAGACCTTGAATTGCTTCGATTGTTCTTGGAATGACTTTTCTTTAGCGGAATCGGTCCATTCCATCCCAAGTGTTTTGTATTAAAGACAAGGAAGGAAGTAGACTGATTACGATTGAGTCTGGGTGGTAGCGATTACTAGGACTCAATCGTAATCAGTCTAGGAAGGAAGCACATGCACGATTATTTCGGAGATGTCTCACAACTTTATCATTTTACCACATCTTTATTACACTTCTTTTATCAGGGTCATGCCCGTGCGTCTTTTATTCTTTTCAAAAGCAAAAAAACTGAAAATGGAAGTTTATTTTACAGGTGCTTTAGAAACTGTCTATGACACGAATCACTTTTTCAAAACCTCTGGTTTTGGGTGGTGCACTGTAAATTTGGACTTTGCAAACTTGTATCCCCGGCGTTTGGTGTACGATTTTTAAATGCAAGCTATGTGCATCTCAGTTGAAGATTGATAAATTTAGCTGTAATCTCGGAGGGTAACGATATCTATTTGTTTTGTTCCTATTTCCAGTCAAAGGGGGTACTTTTTTCTGAGACACCTGGTATCGATATCGTGTATTGATAATTTAATTAGAACTTAAGGTAGTAGTATTGAATAAAAAATTCGTACAAAATAAAGGTCCTCCGGAGAGGTCACTTGCTTCGCTCACTTTTAAGGTAGTAGTTTCGAATGAAAATTCGCTCGCTCTTTCGGAGAGGTAGCTCGCTTCACGAGCACTACTCCTCCAGAGAAGTCATATATATCCAATTTATTTAACCCTATCTGGACCGGAGGGGGCGGCTAAAATAGCCCCCCTACCAGTTTTGTCCGGATATCTTTTTTATGATTATTTCTAGGCTAATTATTTTTCGTGACTTTTCCTAACTATCCTTTTCGCATCTTTCACCAAAATTTCTACAAGATGTGTCATGTATTTCTGTAAATATAACAATTTTTTCAGAGAGTAGTTTTGATATCTTGTTTGTGATAACTCCAAACTAAGACAATTCTTGACAGAAGTGAGATAAATGGATGACATTTTCAGAGCAACCATGAATCAGTAAGACAATATGGAAATAACCTATTTTTTGGTTTTTCTTTTGTATTTCGTCATTCATGACGTCATATATCTAATGAATTTAGGTAATGAATATCAGTTTATAAATTTCATACTTTTTTCAAAAAATTATGTTTTTCAGAAACTTTGATATTTTATCTGTTAATCAAAGTTATAAGAAGCATAATATTTCTCGTAAGAGAGTTTTTACAGTTAAATCTGCAAGAGAACTGTTTTTGGCCTAAAACAAAGAAAATCGATGACGTCATCGAAAATATAACAATTAGAATAAAATTAATTAGATATTCGGACGTTTCGCAATGGCCAAATTTCATCTTTCTAGCCCTTGTCAATTCGGAGTTCTGAGGGGGGGGGGCTAATTTAGCCCCTCCTCGGCCTGAGGATGCTCAAAAAAGCCCGGTCTAGGTCCAGATAGGGTTAAAGTAGGCATACATCTTAAGACTGATTTCCACTCAGTGGGATTTTCCGAACGGGCGGAATTTTTATTGTCTGCGTGAGAAAATGCCGCCCTGAAATTGAATAGAAAGTTGTGGCTGAGCGACCTTTTATTGTCTAAAATTCCGCCCGCTCGGAAAATTCCACTGACTGGAAATTAGCATTTACATCTAAGTAGCGATATAGTAAAAAGCTAATTCAAGCCTACTACAAAATTTTGTTTAAAGCATACATATAAAATACAGAAGAAAGATGAATAAAATATCTACAATTCATCAAAAGTATTCAATATCAAATTGATAAAACATTTATCACAAAAAGCGCAAGTTCGGAATAGAAATGCGACACAGCTTGCATGGGCAATTTTCTCCGTTCCAGTTCTTCGTATTTGCTTTAAACTGACCACGGGATCCTGAATTCCGTATTGTTTGTGGTAACATTTTCCACAGTTGTGGGATGCTTTGGCTTTCTGTGCCATTGACGACTGATCTCACCCTAGGTTGAATGAATTCGTTACTGTTACGCAAATTGTAATGATTTTCGTTTTCACAGAAAATGTCCGGCCTGAATGAAGGGCTCAAGTCATTTTTTGCTTTGTACATCTTAGTCATAAAGTAACTGCAAGTTCTTGTATGAATACTAACGGCACAGTCCTTGTCTAATAGCTCACTGTAAATAGATTCGGCATCCTTATCAGTAATTTTCAAAGCCCTTTCCTGTATTTTATTAATGTTTGTGAAACATCCAGATTAGAGGACAGTATTGCAACTGACTGGCAATAAATGCCCTCATGAGGGTTCTTAGTTTGCTCTGATCCATATATGGGGATATGCGAGCAAGTGCATAACGTTTATTGCTAGCCTTTTGGCACAATTTGGAAATATGATTATCTGAGGAAAGTTTGCGATCAATTTGAACTCCGAGTAGCTTCTCTTTGGAGCTAACATCAGCATTTCTGATTCTTACTATAACAGGATCATCACACCTCTGCCCAAGAAACAAAAGATGCCATTTATCTTCATTCAATTTCATAAAGTTGTCGGCAAGCCATTCTAAAGCTACACTATAATCAGTTTCAAGCCTATGAGCTATATTGTCCATGTTTTTATCACAGGCATAGATTTGTTGTATCATCTGCATAATTACAGATATCCGAGTTTTGAATAAAGAGTAAAATAAGTAAAAAGAGTAAAATTAATGTAGATGTTGAATAATAGAGGCCCTAAGACTGACCCCTGAGGAACACCACGTGTGACGCTTTTCCAAGAACTGAATGACCCATTTACTTCGACTCTTTGTTGTCTATTTGTGAGGTAATCGTTAATTAGTATGTGAAACCTTTTTTCTCGGACAAATCACAATCTGAGAATAAAATAGTGTTGATCGAAGATGAAACCATTATTTCCAACGATGTTGAGGTAGTAGAAACTATGAACGAATTTTTCGTCAATGTGACGGATTCCCTTGGCATAAATGAAAACTCTAATTACGGAAATGCAGCAGAAGGAATCACCGATCCTATTGATGAGGCCGTACATAAGTTTTCCAATCATCCTAGCATTCTGAAAATTAAAGGTCACTATCAAGATGCTGGTTCCTTTACTTTTCAGAAAGTTACCCCTGATACTGTTGACAAAGAGGTTAGGAATCTAAATCCTAAAAAAGCTACAACGCACAAACATATTCCTCCGAAAATTCTTAAATCGAATTCTGATGTATGTGTAGAACCTTTGACGAAAATATTTAATGATTGCACAGAAAATTTGTCCTTTCCTGATGAACTAAAGTGTGCGGATGTCACATCTTTTCCCAAGAATGGACCAACCAACTCTAGAACCAACTTTAGGCCAATTAGCGTTCTACCCCTACGGTCTCAAAGATGTTTGAAAGAATAATGGATAAACAGATAGTTGCTGATATTACACCCTTTTTATCATCACTTCTCAGTGGTTTTCGAAAAGGTTACAGTGCCCAGCATGCTCTCGTACGGCTCTTAGAAAAATTCAAAATTAGCCTTGATGAAGGTGGTAAAGCAGGGGCTGTATGGATGGATCTGTCCAAGGCATTTGATTGCATCAGACAAGATCTTTTGATTGCAACATTGCACGCCTACGGTTTCTCTTGCAAAGCATTGGCACTAATTAATGATTACCTCACAAATAGACAACAAAGAGTCAAAGTAAATGGGTCATTTAGTTCTTGGAAAAGCGTCACACGCGGTGTTCCTCAGGGGTCAGTCTTAGGGCCTCTGTTATTCAACATATACATTAATGATCTTCTACTCTTCATTCAAAACTCGGATATTTGTAATTATGCAGATGATACTACAATCCTACAATCTATGCCTGCGATAAGAACCTGGACAATATAGCTCATAGGCTTGAAAATGACTGTAGTGTAGCTTTAGAATGGTTTGCCGACAACTTTATGAAATTAAATGCAGATAAATGCCATCTGTTGGTTCTTGGGCAGAGGTGTGATGATCCTGTTACTGTTAGGATTGGAAATGCTGATGTTGTAAATAGCTCCGAAGAGAAGCTACTCGGAGTTCAAATTGATAGCAAACTTTCCTTCGATAATCATGTCTCCAAATTGTGTCAAAAGGCTAGCAATAAACTTTATGCACTTGCTCGCATATCCCCTTACATGGATCAGAGCAAACTAAGGACACTCGTGAGGGCATTTATTACCATTCAGTTTCAATACTGTCCTTTAATCTGGATGTTTCACAGCAGGCAGCTCAGCCAAAAAATTAACAAAATACAGGAAAGGGCTCTGAGAATTACTTATAAGGATACGGAATCTACTTATAGTGAGCTATTAGAGAAGGACTGTGCCGTTACGATTCATGCTAAGAACTTGCAGTTACTTATGACTGAGATGTACAAAACAAAAAATAACCTGAGCCCTTCATTCATGCACGAAATTTTCTGCGAAAATGAAAGTCATTACAATTTGCGTAACAATAACGAAGTCTTCCATCCTAGGGTGAGATCTGTCAACAACGGGACAGAAAGCATCCGATTTAAAGGTCCACAGCTGTGGCAAACGTTACCACCAACTATACGAAATTCAGAATCTCTTTGTCAGTTTAAAACAAAAATTAAAAATTGGAAGGGAGAAATTTGCCCATGTAAATTATGCCGGGTTTTCATTCCGAACTTGGGCTTTTTATGATGATAATATTTGAATATCTGCTTTTATACACTTTTATGCTCTTATACTGTATACTTTTGATGAATTGTAAATATTGTATCCCCTTTTTTCTGATGTAACATTTGTATTTTAAAATTCTAACTAACGTTGGAATTAATTAGCTGATTACTTTTAGCTATATTTTTATGTATCCAACGGTAAAGAAATTGATAATAATAATAATAATAATAATAATGATAATAAGAATAATAATAATGTATGCTTCGCGAGAGAAACCGCAGGCATGCAATTTTGCAATCAAAAGATCATGTCTGATACAATCAAATGCATTGGAGAGATCCATCAATACAGGCCCTACCTTACCACCGTCATCGAGGCTAATTTTGATCTTTTTTAACAGCCTTACGAGAGCATGCTGAGCACTGTAACCTTTCCGAAAACCACAGAGAAGGGACGATAAAAAGGTTGCAATATAAGCAACTATCTGTTTATCCATTAACCTTTCAAACAGCTTTGAGACCGTAGGCAGAACCCTAATTGGGCTAAAATTAGTCCTAGAGTTGGTTGGTCCATTCTTGGGAAGAGATGTGACATCCGAGCACTTTAGTTCATCAGGAAAGGATGAATTTTCTATGCAACCATTAAATATTTTCTTCATAGGTTCTACACATACATCAGAATTAGATTTAACTATTTTAGGAGGAATGTTTTTGTGTGTTGTAGCTTTCATAGGATTTAGATTCATAACGTTTCTGTCTACATCATCATCAGGAGTAGCATTCTGAAAATAAAAGGAACCAGCATTTTGATAGTGATCTCCAATTTTTAGAATGCTAGGATGATTGGAAAATTTGTGTGCTGCCTTATCAACAGGATCTGTGATTCCTTTTGTTGCATTCCGTTACAGTGATGAACAATTCGTTCATAGTTTCTGCTACCTCAAAATCAATCGATGGAGATAATTGTTACATCTTCAATCAAAACTATTTTATTCTCATATTGTAATTTGTCCGAGAAAAAAGGTTTCACAGTTTTCCAGAATTTTTCATTGTCAGTAACAAGTGAGATGTCTAGGTTATTGTAATAATTTCTTTTTTCCTTCCGAATTTCGATGTTTGCGAAATCTATTCAAATAAGCAATTTGAGCGAAGTGACGTCATATCGTGCAAACGAAAACGAGGCTGTGTGACTGTTTTTTCGCCTCTTTATCGTTGCAAGCCTCTTTATCGTATACTCATGCATTGAAAATGGCACAATAACACGATAAAGAGGCTTGCTACGATAAAGAGGCGAAATAACAATCACATCGCCTCGTTTTCGTTTGCGCGATATGACTTCACTTCGCTCAAATTGCTTATTTGATACGTTATTTCACAAGGAGAAAGCAAAAAATAGAGGAAAAAAGTAGCATACATCATTCATAGCAGTACAAGGTGTCCCAAAATAATTGTGCCCCGTTCGTCTGAAGATCGTGACAAAACGGCAAACGATTCTCGCCAAATTATGCTACCATCCATCCCCATGAAAATCCGTTGAAAAATGATGGACCTATGACCTTCGGGAGACCAAATTTGCCTGATCACTGAAACCAGCGGTCGGCCATTTTGTCTTACTATTTTGCAGCGATAAATAGCTTCTCATGGATTTAAAATGAAACAGCAGCCTCCACAGTAATAGCTCTCGTAAAAATTTCGATAACCCTCAGAGAGCTCCACTATTCCTGACCTCACAGAACTTATTTCTTACCTCACGTGAAGATACTATCACTGCGAAATAGTAAGACAAAATGGCCGACCGCTGGTTTCAGTCGTCAGGCAGATTTGGTCTTCTGAAGGTCATAGCTCCATCATTTTTCAACGGATTTTTACGGGGATGGTTGAAAACTTTAATTGAATATCTGAAGAGCAACATCATGCAAAAGTTTTGCTAGAATCTTGTCGCAATCTTCAGGCAAATGGGGCACACTTTTTTGGGACACCCTGTATTATTTTGTATTTTATCATCAATCATACCAACCCCGGACTTGTCCATTAATGTATACAAGAAAGAACAGCGGACCAAGGACTGATCCTTGAGGTACCCATGCAGATTTAAACTACGCGTTGTTTGCGGTCCTTCAAAATGATCTATATTCGAGAAAGTTATCAGAATTTTATCATGCTATCATCTTTGATATTCATCATTCAAATGTGTCATTCAAAGATAATCTATATCCTCGTGAAATTGAAGTCCCATTTTCGAAAATTTTCCCGGAAAGACCCCCACTTAAAGTGAATATGACGCGAAAATTTTTATTGTCGATATTAGTCAATTCAAGTACGCTGATTTCGAATCTAAACTGTAGACTTTCAAATTCTAAGTCGTTTCGTAGATATTAGCGTTTTGAAATTGATTGTTTCGTCGAAAAAGTGTCCGGGAAGTCTGGGGCGGGTTTTGAATTGTGACGTAAAGTGTTTGGGGCCTAAGCAAGCAGTCAGTCGACCAGTGAGAGATAACAGCTAAATTTCGGTTCTTGTGTTTCGGGTGTTTCCTTGCCTTCAGTTTCCCTTCCTTTGGCTGCAGTGGCCTTTAGCAACTATGATAGAAAATTTAATTTTTAATAAGTTTTGTTTATTTTAAACCGCTTTTACAAAGGTAGTAAGATATCAAATTCCCCCCACAGGAGGGCTACAGGAGGGCCGAAGTCATTGGTTTGCAGTACCTACCCACCGAAAAAGAATCAAAGAGCTTGGTTTCAAATTTAAAAAACGTTTGGTCTGAAGGACCGTAGCATTGATGAAATATTTAGGAACAGGGCAGTTGAAGTCAACATGCCCAAGGTTATTGTACTTTTCACTTTTCAAAGGGGTATTATTTCCAACAGCGAGATATTGGATCTTTCTTTGAGAATGACGTAAGTAAAAGCAATAAGATACAATAGTCTAATAACCATTCTTTTGTCTGGACTGCCTGGTTGCTTCCTTGTCAAACTGCGTTGTATCGTAAACACGTCGAAGGAAGTTTTTCATATCTTCGGTATTAAATTCACGCAGGGAGGCATGCGTTCTTTGGAAGTCAGTTGCAACAAAATAAAGAATGAAATGAAATGATTTCGTTTTATGAAATGAATTCTCTGTCTTCGCACTTCTGGATCCTTTGGTAACCGATGGTGGGTAATGCCAGCAGGCATCGAACTTCGATTTTGTCAGCTCATTTTGTTTGGTAACCCGGCACAGCAATACTTTCCTCCATAATCATATTTTGTGAACATTTCATGGCTTAGATTTTGGTAGAGGACGAGCTTTCTTGGGTAAGTTTACAGCTTTATCATCCGTTATATCCAATCGAACCAGACCAAAATATACGGAGCTGTCTGATGGCCTATGGTCATGGTCTGGAACCCTGTCTCGCCTTCCTTCGGCTTCACGGCTTCACTTGGAAGGCTTTATCGATTAGAAGCACCCAAACCAATCCATTTATATGGCAAAACCTACTAAAATAGTCGCAACATGTAACGTTTGTTTATCTAAAGGTTTATTAAATAGTCACAAACGTAATGTTTATTTTTGTTTTGGAAACTTTGACCTGTGTGTGGGATGTGTTGCGAAATATGCTTTCACTTTCATGTCATCGCGCGTAATATCCCTTCCAAACATGCCACTTTATAGAAACATTTTAGTGCGAAAAACCTCCAAAAAGTTCGTTGCATACCTTGTCTGGAGTAACTGGAGATATCTGGAGGAAAATTTATCGGTTTAAATTGGGTATAAAGGTGGAAAATCAAGCCAAACTTCATCTTTTATGGCCAGTTTTCATGTTGTTTTGTGTATCGAGGTATCGTTGCCCAAACACTTTACGTCACAGAGATCTGGTACTCAACGGTTAGACCGCGCAGAACTGCCGCCACTTTTTGAAGCAGAGTGGGGGCTCTTTAACCCCATTTTCCAGCGAAATAAAAGCGTAAATCGAAAAATTAAATTCACCATCGTGATCAGCGATATTTAATGCATCAGATAAGACAATAAAAATTTTCGCGTCATATTCACTTTAAGTTTGAAATGAGACGTATCGCTGCGTAGGAGCTCCCACCATTTCAACTGTATTTGAAATTTGAATATTGGCGGCGTTTGATTCCTTGTTGTGACGAGAGAAGAACGAAGGAGTAGCAACATTATCAAGCGCTTTACCTGCAATCTTGTGGAAAAGAAACAACACAGTGAGTAAAAATACAATTTTGATCATAATATAGGCCACATCTACGGTGCATTATTGCCCATGATCAGACGTGATCCTTTGCTTCTTTAAATGGCCAATTCTCCAAAAAGCGTTTTCCAACGATCTAAAGGGCATGGCCATAAAAATTTCTTGTGGGCAAGCCCCTGGACCCCCATTTTTCCTCGCTACGCTCTCATCAAGTTTCAGCTCTCCCCCCCCCCCCCCGCCGATATGAATCTCGTTCCGACGCGGGCCTGTTTCACAACAACTTGATTTTGAATGAATGGTAAGCTATGGTTCATGTCTAAAAAGTGTGCAAGTATGTTCAAACTGACCTACCAAGGCACCTTCGACCACAATTAGGTACCTGGCGACCCAAAACAAATTAAAGTATTTTGACGATCACCCAGTTGTGTTCATGTTATTTATCTCTAAAACGTCCACACCACCGCTCAGCGAGAATGCTTAGTATGCCACCTGCCTAATTTGTTGATGATAAGAGGACAATTATAGGTAAAATCAAACTTATTCGAGGAGGATTTCGGTACATCGCAGACAAACCTCGGTATGCATTCAGCACACGAAACTGCATAAGAAATGTAAGAATATACTTTTAGCTAAAAATACGACGTGTATTCTGTTGCTCAAAATATTGATTCTTCCACAAACGATTTGAACGTCTCCTTTGTGGACTTTCGGAACTTTCTTTCGTCTTTCTTTCTTACCTTCTTTCCTTCCTCTCTTCCGCCTACCTGAAACCACTATCATCAAACCTAAAAAACTTACACATCAAATTTCCCTTCCCTCCCACGCAGGAGTAACCTGTTTCGGTGGGAGTTTTTTAGGTGTAAGCCTGCGAGACTTAGGTTTTTTAGGTTTCAGGTGCGCGGAAGAGACTAAAATCGACTAAAATAATAAAATAATCATCAACTTGTCGTCTCATCTCTGTTTTGTCACCATATTCATGGCCAATGAAAATGGCGACAAACAGAGGCTAACAAGAGATGACTTACGCCAAGCACGCTGGCTGAAACAGACCCTTAAACAGTTTATGATCTGCTGTTTCCTTGTCATCAACACTACCCATTTTACCCCCAGCATACCCATGTTAGCCCAGCAAACCCTGCTGAAAGAAAGCACAAAGGGATTACACAGAGCATTGCATCTATATCACATTTAATTAGGTATGAAAATAGATTAAAATGCTACAAAGAATAAGGAATATCTTTCCTTACCGAGTCAACAGTAAGCTATTTCAAAATGTATTCCATAATTTACTACAAGAAACGAAAAACCAAGAAGGTAATTTCTCTAATAAAAGCATATGTAAACGAATCAACAAGGTTAAAACGACCTTGTTTTGCATTTGAAACTGTTGTAAATGGTAATGGTAGAAAGTCGTTATTAAGCCTGGTTTTCATTGGAGATTAATTTCAAGAGATTAGGGTCATATTCCGTATCAAGAAGATCACAAGAATCATAAGGAACATAATTTCACGATTTTATGACGCTTACGATCCGGGGGAGGGAGGGGGGGGGGGGTACTTGACCAGGTTTTGGTCGGGGGTGTGCCATCGAAGCGTCAAAAACATACCTGTTCTTAATACCAATTTTCCGAAAATGTATACCCGACCTTATACTTGTACAAAAATCGCGAAAATCGATACCGTACCTTAAAACCAAATTCGCGAAAATCGATACCCTTTCCGATGGCACGTCTCCGTACCCAAAATAAGTGTAGTGCCCCCCCCCCCCCCCGGGGTTATGATGAAGTGAAAACACCAGGAACGAAGTGTATTCCTAAGCAGAGAACTGTAATTATTTGTATAAAGTGGAGGTATTTTTGGTGGAGAAACCATGGGAGGAGCAACTAACAGATGGCAAAAATCTCAGATAGCTTCAGGAAAATCTAATAAGAATTTCTAGCGAGAATTTGTGGAATAAAGTGTGTCTAATTTCCATTTCTGCGAGATATGTGCCTTTTAATAGAATCTACATAATTTGGAACATAAGAGAGAGCAATAGCAGAGGCCACACTGCATTTGCAAAGGAATTTCTTGCTGAGCTTGCACTATTATTATCATAGCAGGATATCAAGGAAAATTATGTTTCTTAAGCATCATAAGATTTAGCCTGTTGTGAACGGCTTTGAACGGCTAGATTTAAAAATAATATTACTTATGACTCTTACGATTCTCATGACTCTAGTGAAAAGGCTTTAGTGCCGGGTGAATTTTATAGCCCAGTTATAGCCTGTCTCAAATCATTTGTGACATGAAAATGCATGCGGATAACAACGATTAAAGTGTTTTGCATGAAAGATTTTGCGTTGTCGCAAATCTCACTTGACATCTAATTCGAGGCATACTCATCTTTTGTTTCGAAGCTTACGGTCACGAATTATCAACCAATGTAAAAACGAGCAATTCATAGTCCATACGCAAACCAAGAAGTCAAACTAATTTACAGTCATCTTACAAAAAAAAACATTTGGCTCTGGGCTTTGTAGTAGGATTTCTTAATTTTGGGTTCGATTCTTCAAGTAAAAGTTTCTGGACGGATTTCTTGATTGTTTATTAAATTGAATTATCAAAATTCATCGACAAACATTTTTTGAACCAAGAATTACAAATATACTTTTTAGCAATATTTTGGTTGGTAACGATATTTTGTCTAAAAGCATGTAATTATGACCAGACTTAAAAAAAGGTTCTTAACTTCTAATTGATATTGTTGCTGTGTAGACTAGGTGAAAGTACATCTTAGAGTCTGGGAAGAGTTACTGTTGCAATACTGATATTGCATAGCTCATATCATAGTTCATCTTTGGTTGATGGTTGATGGTTGATGGTTGATGGTTTGGTTGATCAACTTCGTCTCTATCTAGTGAGAATAGTGAAACTTTTTTGGAACAAACGCTGCAATACTGAAATATAACACAATTTCTGAACCAATTAGATATAATACGATGCTAAATGTTTACAGGACGGGACACCTATTGAAATTCGTTCCATTCTAAGATTACAGAATTCGAACTTATCTTTAGAATAAACTTTTGTGGTAAATTTTAGTGGCAAACTGCAACCGCATATCGCAGGAATGGGCGAATAAAATCAGAATGCACGTGTGGACTTAGGGTTATTTGAAATAAAATTCATTGCATAAATTTGTCTGGTTATCTCCTATCAAATTTCAAAATTTCAGGCGTGCAATGGTGAGGCGATGCTTAAACGCGTATGGTAAATCATATGAGGATAAGAAATGCAGCATAATTCTTGGAATAAATTATAAACAATGCAGCGGTAGTGCTGACTGTTGGAAGACGAGGACGAAAAACAAATACTTTCAACAGTATTCTAACTACGAATATAAATTGTGTGTCTTTTAAGGGGAAGGGAGATTCAAAACATAGCATTGGGGTCAAATATCTACTAGTAACAGATTGGTCTCAATTGACGACACACCTAATTTCAAGATCAATCATTGAAATAAACTTTATTCTATTGTTGTTGTATATCTTGATAAGTACTGCAACTTTTGTATCACAGATTTTTGGTGAAATTTTCAAACAGTTGAAGAGGAAAATTTCATTTTTAAGCAATAACCAAAGCCAAAATTTAGCCAAAAAGCTTAGGGGTCATGTGTTATAAATGCGATACAAATGTTTAATACATCTTCCGTTTCATTTGATGGCTTGAAAGAACTTCGTGTACTTTGCTATAATTGCATTTTTGAAAGTTTTGATATCTTATTCTCTATTTTCAGAAATACACTGTTTTCTCTTGATTGCAAGAATTCAAGAAAAGCTTTCATTTTCGTGTTTGGTTTATGGCGTTTCTCAAAAGGTCATGTAAAACTTAAATATAGATAAATTTCAGCTGATGAACTTGTGTTGCAAGGCTTCCAAATTTGGTAGCTCGTTTTTATGACATATTTAATGAATGTTGTTATGCTTCAAATATGAAATGAAATATTCCTAAAATGAGCAATAACAATAGTCAGTGAGAGCTGCGCGTACTCGGAAATATGTTTCCGATGAGTTTGGCCCCTTCTCTAAAAATGTTACGTTTTTTAGCTGAGTACAGGCACCATTGATCTTTAGCTGATAATGATTGGGAGTGGTCGAGGTCGATTTTCCCCCTTCGATTCCGCCATCTCGATTTCAACATTGAGAACGATTAGTTGTGCTGCTTTGCAGCAATCTATAATACCAATATCATATTTGCTAGTTGAGAATACTAATTCTATCAGTGGCAACGCTTACAGTTGATGATGTTTACATTTCTTTGTTGTAGTTGTCTGAGTACGCCATTAGGTGGAAATTATCGTAAAGCTGATACCACATTCACATTGGCAGGTTAGGCCAGCTTTAACTAAACTAGGTTATCAAATGGTGCGTTTAAATTGGTCAGTCAAGCAAATCGAATTAATCTGATTGGCAGAAATCTAGCCTGCTTAAATAAATAAACATAAATTTCGGTAATGAATGAATTAAAAAAAGCCAAAATTAGAATACACTAACGGTATCGGGCCCGATACGATTGGTGTATTCTTATAATCTTGGCATTTTAGTTTATTCATTATCGAAATGTATGTTTATTTGCTGAAACTGTTGCCACACGTCACTCTCGAGATTTTATAGTACTGACTTAAACGATAAAGCTGGTTTAACTGTGTCAGAGTGAATGGGGCATTATTAGTCAATACTTTGACTGGGTGCAAAAAGCTAGATTCCTACGGCAAAATGCACGGCAACACCTTGCTTTCAAGGAAAGTACCGGGTGTCCTGAAAAGAACTTTCACGCTCATAAAGCTGTTTTGGAGGATTCGTTGCTTGGATACTTATATTACTGGTGCGATGTAAAGTCATGTCAGACACTGGTCTGCATTTGTTTTTACTGACGCCAATAATCGACAGCTGCAACGTATTCAATTGAAGGTGTTGTGGCACAGTGGTGTAATCCTCTGACTTTGCAGATAGAACAGCCAGGCGAACAGGGTTCGATTCAGGGAAAAGAGCCCCACCACTTGAGCGGCACGACAAGGGGTAGCAGACTGGATTAGGTCTTCTCTACTTCTGCGATCCCAGCGCTTGGTGCTAAAAACAGCAACGTCACCTTCACAAATGATATCATTCTGAACTAATCATCAACCTTTGATCGTGCAATTGGCAACCTACCACAATTGATACCAACACTGCAGGTACATATTAATCAGTGCTCTCTGGTTCCGGAAAACCCTAACTTTAGGTTTCACTGGCTACATATCAGCAATCAGTGAATAAATGTAAGCAATCAAGGTACCAAAATTTGATTTGAGGCATGTTTTGCTGGAGTCAAGGAAAATCGGGAATAGCGAACACCTCCACGGCAGCTCTGCAAACGTCGGAACTTTTTCTGGAACACCCAATAGTTTAGTTTCATTCTACTGACTACCGTTAAGATCTCATTCCTGCTAAAGCTACAAAAGACTTTTCAGTAAAATAATTATCTATTTGCAATGTGACTAACCAATATTTCAACCTTGCCTTTTGACGTCGAAATGCAGAGAAACTACAGCCCAGCACCGAAAATATGCATGAACGGCATCAAAGATCGTTCAACGAACCATCACCTCTGTAATCCAATCCCTTTGAACATATTCCTGAAAAGAACAACTTGGGAGTTAGTTTCACAGAACTACCGGGTGTCCCAAAAAAATGTACACAGATTTGGTTAGCTTCAGTGATGTGAATTTAGCTTTAATCAATGGCTAATCACTCACAAAATGTTCCTCGATAGTTAACTTGAACATAGACCCTCATTTGTTGGTATTGGTGCTTTGAGAGCAGAAATATCAATGCTGAATTTGCCTCTTCCTACAAACCTTTTGGCCTAAGCAATTTCTTAAGACACAGCATATAAATCAACGATAGCCTTTATAAAATTTGAACAATATTAGATCTTGTGTTATTCTGTTTTCCAGAAGTCATCCCCCAGTCACCCATTGGGAAGTTTCTTAATTTTTCATTAATTTCAGTTCTTAATTTCAATGTGCTTCAGGAATTTGCTTAGGCCAAAAGGCCACAGCTCTGGTTTGTATGAAGAGGCAAATTTGAGCTTTCAAGATTGATATTTCTGCTCTCAAAGCATCAATACGAACAAATGAGGTATCTATGTTCAAGTTAACTTTAGAGGAACATTTTGAGAGTGATTAGCCATTGATTAAAGCTAAATTCACATCATTGGAGCTAACAAAATCTGTATACATTTTTTTGGGACACCCGGTATTTGTTCGCAGCAACCAATTAGTGTCTTCTACTCCTTAAGACATACTTCAACAGGCATATGAGAAATGATATACAAATTTAGTCATTTAGTGAAGTGCTGAAGTCTTTGATGCACCTTAACCCTATCCAGACTGGGGGGGGGGCACAAAGTTGAAACGGGGTTTCATTTGATAAATAGTTTATTGATTTTGATGACATCATCAATAGTTGGTTGTTGCGCATGCGTACTGACAAAAAGCCATGTTAGGCTTCACTTTTCGAAAAATGAGCAATATCATATGATGCAGCAGGTCTCTTGGTGTATATTTAGCATTTTTGCAATTTTTTAACGCAATTTATAACGAATACATTTATAACGAATACGATTTTTGCGTACAAAATAAATAAACGCTGACATCAGCAAAAATATTAGTTTTACGAAGCAAAAATCTCAAAACAAGAATTACAAGGATATAATCCTTCAATCTTTCAAATTTCATATCAATATGTTTTATCGATTTGGAGATACAAAGCGACAAAGTTCATGTGGTTTTACACCCAAATTAGCAACATTTGCTGACGTCAGCACGTGACATAAACAAAACAGATTAAGTCATCTTGTTTTTTGTTACTTGTGCCAAGTTTAAAGTCTCTAGCACTTATGCCCCCCCCCCCTAGTCTTCCCAAAGTTTCAAAAAGCCTAGTCTGGATAAGGTTAATTCATATATCAGATAACCCAGATATAACAGATATCAATTCGAAGTATCCCTAAAGGAACCTCGTTCTTAGGGTGTTCTTACGTCATGCGCTAATCACCTCGCCGAATGACCTTGATCACCTCGCCGAATGACCTTGATGGTACACCTTGATCAGCTCGATCAAATACGCCCAGAAAATGAGTGTATTAGCAACCAATATCGATTTGCAGTTTGCTAGGCAACGCTAATTATGCGACCTCGATTACAAACAACGCAACATTGTAAGGGTTGTTGCTTTTTGCTTAGTGACAAGATTACATTGTTATTCAAATAATTAGGAAATTTTTGAGAAACAACTGATGTTTGCTATTATTTTCGAATAGCCAATCAAATTGCAGCAGAATAACCTATTGCATCCCAGAGGTAGAGCATCGAACTCACTCTGGATATGAGATTGTCCCTAACAGGGTTTGAATCTAGATTTCATTCATGGAATGATAAGGAATCCGGGGTAGCAGGCAACATAAACTGTTCCAAAAAAGATCTCAAGCAAAAACGATTGTAGAATTCCGAGGGACGGAGCCCTTAGTGAGCTCGTAGTATCACAAAGTCCAGAGAGGTCGCGGAAAAAATTCTCAAAAATCCAAAGCTATTCCAAGACGCTCCAATGAGTCTGAAGCAAATTTGATCCCTGCCACAAATGTACTTGAAGAAACTTTCCTGATAGCTGATGTAATGAAATTTCGATGGTTTAGAAAATTCACTTTAAAGGTAATCGAAATACAGTATTACCCCGCCACTAAAAAACTCATTTTGTAAAACCCGGCTGTTTGGTTTCTTATATCATACAAATGTTAGATAAAACCAAATGTTGGACAATGAACATGGTGCCATTTGGCAGGCTGCAATTTCTTATAAGTCAGTTTCTTAGTGGCGGGGTAATACTGTAGTTAAAAGCTGGCCCTGGCCAAGTTAAAGATATAATCTATTGCATTTGGCAACTTTGACACCTGCTGTGTCATTGTGTGGCGGAAGAAACAATGGGTTTGTGGGCGTTTCTTCAGACTATTCATAGCAGCTTGTCGATATAGCTATGTCTATTCCCTTTAAGGACGCTGATAATAAAGGGATCGCTGGAAAGGTTTTGTAAAGGCTGATGGCGTTTAACGATTTTTCGAAAGACGAGGACCTGGGGCGCATTTCCATATTTGGGCAATTTTGACAAAACAAAAATGTATCAAATTACAGCTGGGATTTTCTGAGAAGGTTGCAAGAGTACATCAGCCAGCGATGAGCAGTTGACAAAACAAAAATGTATCAAATTACAGCTGGGATTTTCTGAGAAGGTTGCAAGAGTACATCAGCCAGCGATGAGCAGTTGACAAAACAAAAATGTATCAAATTACAGCTGGGATTTTCTGAGAAGGTTGCAAGAGTACATCAGCCAGCGATGAGCAGTTGACAAAACAAAAATGTATCAAATTACAGCTGGGATTTTCTGAGAAGGTTGCAAGAGTACATCAGCCAGCGATGAACAGTTGCAAGAACATTGAGGTTCAGTGAACAATCACCATGATTTACAAAATCTAAGACCAAATTTCCCCAACTGGAATATGTCACTGTAGGAGATTTCTCGAATTTCCAAAACGATATATGTTTGAAGAATATACCCCTTTAAGGCTCCCGCGTATTTCCTCCAGCAAGGTACCCACACATTTATTCCGTAGCATCATAGTCAAAAAAAAGAACTATGGTCTTGGAAAGCGGCGCTGATCAAACGAGCTATGTTATTGTCCGCGATTTTGACTTCGCACCTAAATTATGCCTACATTCGATGAAGCACGTGTTGCACAGATCCATGTGTTTTGGATGTTTTTGCAGTGGATATGAGCGGAGAATTTGTTATCAATTGATGAAGAAAAAGACTATCATGCCTGGTGAAAACTGTAAGTTGCAAAGTTTAACATGTCGGATAACGTAAAATCTCAATTTTGAAAGTAAAGGCTACCATTAATGAGAAGAGCAAAGAATGGAGAGAACGTTAAACACCCAAATTGTTTTCTGTGCCAGAAATTATTTTCTTATAAGAAACTAGTACAGGGATGGCGAAAAATTTAAGAAACTCTAGTAGTATGTTTGGGAAATGCTAAGAAAAATTAAAAGCGAAATCCAAGAAAATCGTAGGAAAATTATGGTTGAGCCTTTATTTTTGAGCGATATTCATGATAATTTTATGTTTGAGCCCAAAAGAGCCCTCTTTCTTGCTAAAAATTGTGCTGTATGCCAAGAAAGAAATGAGTGGTAGTGGCAGAAACTACATGCATCCAAAAAATAAGAATGGACTGAAACTTTTACTACTAAATAGCTGACATTTTCATGTCAAATTAAGAAATGTTTAGTACTATGGGCATCTCGAAGTTTCTTATATCGTGTAAAAACGTGTAAAAGTCCTTGCAGAGTTTCCTAAACATTCGTAAAATGGAGTTCACGAAGGACTTCTATTTGAACCAAGAACTATAGTTCATAACCAAATCGCTAGAAGCAATTAGACTTTATAACATAACATAACATAAATAGATTCTGTTTGAGGCTAAAAGCCTATTACAGTTCAAATTTTTTAATACTTATAATTTTTCATTATGTATAGTCTCATTATAACATAGATCTAGGGATCGGCTGTAAGGGTAAAAAGGAAAGATTTGTTCAAAAACATGAGCCTTCATCTAAATTTTAGGGTCCATCCTAAAAAGGGGGCATGTTGTAACCGATGTTTGATGTTGAGTATGTATAGTATGAGTGTGTTGAGTATGTTGAGTATGTTTATAGTATCATTTCAATTGGCAATGCATTCTCACTCAGTTTGAGCTGCAAAGATTTTCCAACAGATAACTAAAAATTGGATAAGTTTCAACGTCAAACAGGCATTTGATCGCTTCTAATAGAGCTTCTTAATTTTCTGGAAGAGGCTGGTACCGTTTCTTACATGCGGCTCCTTATCAAGAAAAATCAATGTGTTAAGTGGGAACGAGTAAATTTGCGAAAAGCACTTTGGACCCAATTTGATCAACGAATGTAAGTTTCCTTTCAAATGTTTGAATTCGAGACTATTCATTAAATCCAATCTTATATCGTCGATGACCCCAGTAAAAGACCTAAGAAGGAGAGAGCGGACAACAAACACCGAATTTTAAAAATAGTTAACCCTGTTCCACGTACCTTCCTTAAAAACCTAGTTATCAGACGAAACAGTAAAGACTTTAGCGTTTAGACAAAGGGTTTATTCCGAGGGGAAAGATTTACCTTATCAGAAAGGTAGAAGTATCTAATTACGTGACCCAAAGAGAACAGCTAAAAAATTCGTTATGAAAGGGATCTTCGAAACATTTGGCAGTGCTGGACTGTTTCAAAACATTTTCGAGTGAGCTGGGAAGAATCAAAGCTGAAAAGTTCTACAAAACATGTCCAAAGCGTCTCTAAAAACTCGTTACAAAACGTTCTCGATACAAAACCAAAAACTCGTCAAAAAACGTTCTCGCTACAAAACCTCGCTTTCTTTATGCGTTGCTATCGGAATGACTGTTGTTGTCTAGGCATAATTTCGCGCATCTCATTTGCGCACATGTTTCAACATCTTGAAATGAACATAAAGGGACAATCGGGAGTATCGCTTGAGCGTTTGCCACTTTCCAGACCATAGGTATTTTTTACTGAATATGGTAGCATCGAATTTATTAAAGATAGAGGACAGAAACAGGAAATAACATTCTTTAAACTCAACTCACACATTAACCCTCCGCAACCTCCTCTGTCAAATGTTCTGATACTCCCACCTGGCTTTCTCCGCCAGCAGCTTGTTGCGAAGTACTCTGTTTTGAAGACTCAGCTTCTTTATTCAACAACATTAATCTATGTTTTTCTGCTCTTACTTCTTCGGCAGCATGTTCTTCACAAATGTTTACACCTTTTGAGATTTCAAAAATCTCCCCCTCATGATGAGGACCACAGAACGAGTTAGGACATATACTACAAAAGAATGCGGCTCTTTTGCCACAGACATCGCAAAAGTGCCATGGACAGTCCCATTTTCCTCTGGGCATTTCTGAAAGTGTTAAACACTTTAAATGGTAACATTTCGAACAGTTATTTCTGTCACACATGATTAATTCTCCACCATCACCGCAAACAAAACAGTCATCTTCGTGTCCTGAAAACAAATGACATGAATTAGATCGTTTGCGTTTACAAGTAAACTCAGAGGATTTGTTCCATATATGAAGGTGCTGTGGTGGTATAATCCCCTGACTTTGCAACCAGAACAGTAAGGCGGACAGGGTTCGGTACGAGGTGGAGTTGCACTGAAATTCGGTTACTGACAATCATTGGGAGGCTTAAAAGTGCAGCAAATATTTTGAAAATGGACTGATACTAAAATGAAAATCCACATATAAGGCGTACCATCTTTACGAATATACAGGTCGAATTGCTTTATCCAAATCAAGATTAATCTTATCAATCTGGATACTAAAAAATAATTTGACCGTGGCCAGATTGAAATGACAATTCTAACTTTCCTTGTTTCATCGGGTGAGCAAAAAGACTAATAACATATCAAACCAATAACATTGATCATTGTCTTCAGTCTAATTGCCAACAAGTTCAATCAATTTGCGTAAATCAACTAAATTGATTAAATCAATTTACTTGACTAAACCGAGCTCTGCTATGAGGGAATATGTCGAGAAGAAACCTTCTAGAAATCTTAAAAAGTGGCAAAAATGGTAAGGCAACTACAAAACAAAATGAAACATAAGACAATTTTGTAATAATTCTTACGTATCACTTGTGTCTTATCTTTCTTCTTCTTTTTCTTTTGTTTTTCCTTTTTCTTTTCTTTTAAGGCGAGTGCAACCTGCGTTTTAGGTCTAACGCCCAAGAATCCACTGCAATTTTTTGACCCACATTGGCAAGCTTTCTTTTCATTGCCTGGGGAAGAAAATATGTCAACATTAACAAAACAGACCTTGATCCCTCAATCTTCAATCCCCTGGAAGCAACTACGATTTCAGGGGCGCCAAATCTCACAGCAGTTTCCCCTAACTTTCTATAAGTTTTTTACGCTAACGAATACTTATTTCAAGGTATTTCTCATCAACTATTAAGTCGCAGCTCTTTTTACAGGTGATAATGTTCTTGATATTTCAGCGTCTAGTCCATTCGTGTTATGCTGTATTGGCCATGTATCCAGGTTGACAAGTGCTTCTCTCCCGATAAACCTTTCTAAGTTTCAGCTTCAATTTGTCTCAATCTCAGGCTTATCGCAACTTCGTTCTGGGAAAAGTGTTTGCGAAGGTTAAACAGCAACGAGTCTGTTGTGAGAGAGGCTACTTTGTATTCTGTGCCATCCTTGGATCTATCTACTAATCTTTGAATTGTCCTTGCAATATATTTGATTGAAATTTTCTAATGTTTTATGAAGCACCATTGCTAAATTCCAATCCATGTTAAGCTCCTTCAAGAAATATCATGTGTCCAATCAGGAAAAGTGATGACTGTCTTTGTTCTACTGATCGCTTCAATTGCCTTGAAGTCGTCCCTTATCAAACCAATATGTAAGGCAAAACACTTTTACGGGTCTGCGTCAAACGAAAACATACAAAACAAACCACAGGCCAAGCGCCATTGCTATATTTTCTGGTCCTCTACACAATCGTAGCAAGATCCTTGATCTTAGCTATTCAGGAAGCACTAACCTTATCGCTTGATAATTAGTTACGAGCGAATGGTAATTAAATAAGGCAATTAAAGTAAGGATGTACTTTGACAAAGGAAATAAAATATAATTTAAAAAAGCGGGTTGTTAGTGAACTCTGGTTGGTTTCAGAACATCTTCGGAAAACCTATGTCAGCCTGACATCCAAAGTTAAACCGGATTTAGCATTATCAGTAAAAATTGTTGATGTGTAGCTAAGTGTAGTAAAATAGTTCACACGTATCGTCTTTAGCGATATTTTTTTGTAATATTTTAGAATAAATATGAAACGAATTCTTTGATGGAATATAAATTATCGTAACTATTTACTTCTTGGAGCAGCATATTTCGCTACACCAAAAATAAGTTTGAACCACCATGATGCGGAGCTAACGGTTCCACAAAAAAACCAAGATCACATAAACAAACACTTACCAAGAGTGTCCAAATTGTAATTAAAAACGAGATCAGAGCCAGCTTCAATATCTCTATTAGAAAATAGCCCGACCCTGATTTCACCATTAACAGTCCATTTCTGAGTATCACAATTTGGATCACAACTATGATTCATAAATCGTGATTGATTTCCTTTCGGGTATGCATCAATAATATTGTCTTTGTCAATCACAAGGAAGTAGTAATCACTTATTCCTTTGTCATGATAATCATTGATTCGCTTTCGACATGTTGCTTCGTCTATCAACTCTCCAACATACTCAATCACGAAATCACCTTTCTTTATATCTGCAATAAAAGTTGTTTTATTGATGACTTGCCTCGTAATCATTTTCTACCAGGATTGAAACAAATTCAATTATTTTTGGGATCCCCAGAAGACGCATATAAACCTGAGATAACTAGATATAAAAGGGATATAAACCTGAGATAACTAGATATAAAAGGGGTGATATCAAGATCAAACAGCATTCAAAAGTGACATATCTTGGCTGCATTCTTGATGAATGTCTTTCTTGCGAGTCATTGCCAACCAAAAATGAACGGAAAAATAAAGTTCCTTCACATAAAACAATCCTATGCTTTTCTAACACGTTTGTTTGAAAAAGCTTTAAAATTTGCAAAAATGACCTAAAATGGCGGCCTGAGTGACGTCATCATTTAAGAATGCTGACGTCACAAATTCCATTGTTATTGATAACAATCGAAAGCTAATTGTTTGCTGATTCTTGTGAAGTACGATAGTCGACATTTGGAACTAATTCTGGGAGTAACAATATCAAAAACATTAATTTTTCCAAAAGCTTCTTCCAAATATGGTGTCACCTGTCACATGACACCCATTGTTCAAAAATGTTTTTGTCCAAATGTAGCTGGTAGATAATTAGTAATAGTCTGAGAGTTTGAGGGTCATAGCTTTTGCCGTTAAAGAATGTTCTGCAAAAACCGACAGGGAGTGGACCCCCCCCCCTCCCGGTCGGATTAGGGTTAAGTATGATACGACAGAGTCGTGGATACAAGCGTGCCAGTGATTATAAGTTGTGTGCCGGCACGTGCAGGGCCTTTTTTAACATTAGAACTGGGGGGGGGGCAATTGCCCCCGATCCCTAGACTTTGCCCCCCCCAGTGTCGAAATTTTTGACCCCAGAAAATTATTCCTCATTTCAAGTAAGTGATTTTCAGAAAATAAGCTATTGCCGCCACCACTGCGTAAGCAACCTGCCAAAGCCATGTGTAAATGAATGGAATACGATAACAGAACTGTTTACCACTAGAGACAGGATGTTTCAGCCAAAGTCTGGATAAATGTCACAAAACTATCGTTTCCTTGTCACTAATGGCAAGCATGATATTGCGAGATCCATTTTTAGCCAAAGTAAAGGGTGTGGCCCTCAAAATTTTCCCCTAACTTAAAATTTCTGGCCACGCCACTGCTCACGAGAATTCACGATGAGTTTTGTAAATCAAATATGTCAAATAAGTCTTACACAACACTCTTGACAAAGTATTCCTATCCTGCCTGTTGTAGTTTGATTTTAGCTAGCCTGTTTGATATATATTTGGATTCGTAAATTTCCTATTTTTCTCCAGGACCTCAGAGCATAAAATGCCCTTTCATCAGCAATGCACAGAAGGGCGTTGCCAAAGCAAAGAAGGCATTGACCAAAACAATTTCGGACCCCCGAACACTTTACGCCTTCGGCGCGAATTAGTGCTCCCCCCCCCCCCCCCCCGATCTGAAAAACGCTCCTACGGGCCTGTTTTTTTAGCTTGCTTTTCTAGCCAATCAGACTAATATATCCCCCTTTTAGGATTTGCCTCCCCACTTAAAATCCCTTAAAAAAGGCTCTGGGCACGTGAAATAGTGACAGTACAAATAGTGTGTACAGGAGCCTAAAGGTCACACGTGTCGATAGCTCGCTTGCCGATCTGACGTGCATGCATGTAGGAATATCGCCACGACATGTCTTCGATAAGATCCAAGTCGAGAAAGTCATCACAGTCCTATTCACGTTCTCATTCACGTTCTCGTTCACATTCTCCATCTGCTTCACCAGCAGCAGCAGTGATAGTGATTGGAAGGCGATATGATCATATTCGAAAGTGCGTAAATGATTCGACAACAAGTTTTCCACGTTGAAAAGAGAGTTGTCTTGCGAAGCAGATGAGAACGCCAACAAAAAGAGAAAGTTGGAGCACGAGGTAGAGCTCAAATTTAAATCTCACAAAGCACAATTCGAATTTAACTCATTCCTGGTCGAGGATTTAGATTCTGTGGTGAAATCGTTGATAAATCGCTTCCGATAAATCGCTGCAATTGTTTCCTCTCGCAAACAGTTTCCCTTTGTTTTTCATTACGTGATTTTTCTTTTATAGTCTTGTTATTTGTTTCTTTTATATTTGTTGTCAAAGTCTGTTCCAAAATAGTAACAGGTAAGGCTTTCTCCTCCGACAATCACTATTACTCATGCATATCTCGATATTCATCGAAATTTTCCTGAATGTCTGGCCTGGCGTCTATTTTGGGACAAACTTTGAGTTAATTTTAAATGGCCGCAGGGTTGTTGTGAAATTCCATGCTCCCTGTGGCATCGTTGTGTAATCGTATGTGATTGTGTGTATGTAGGTTGTATTTGTAGTTTAGATATATTGTAAATATTATGAGCATACAAAAAAAAAAAAAAAAAAAATCGTTAAAGAAAGGAGAGGGGCAGGACACAGTGCACGAATATTTATCAGACGAACTGGCAAGTGACAGCGAAAACGAAAAGAAGCTACGAGCAGCTAAAAATCGGGCCCAAAAACCAAGAGCAAGTCGATCAGTCGATTCCGAAAACAAAAATCAAACCTTGGCATATTCAAGCTCCCAAAACATGCCCTTTCAAGGTAACAAGTCGGGCGAGAGCAACAGAGTTTTTGGAAGGCCGTTCTTCGGGAGTGACGAGCACCCAAACACAACAACAACGGGTAGATTTTAGAGAAGCCAGGCCAACGAATATCTTCCTTGGATGTGGGAATCGAGGTCACTGGGGAAGAAACAACCCAAATGGAAACCCAGCAATCCAGCGCCCTTGGCAGGGCAAGCAATAATTTTAGACCAATTTCAGTATTCTTGCAATTTTTATTTTCACTCTGGCCATCTCTTTGAACATGAAGAAAATACATCGAATAATCTGGGCAGAATAACTGTAATTAGATACCAAATAACTATAGTTATTTTCGGTTGAATGGGTTAATTAGAAAATAATAGAATGCTTCAAAACCAGGCCGCCATAAAGAGCTAAATTTGCTAATATTAAAAAAAAATCACAAGACCATCTATACCTGGGAGCACTATTTGATCTTTGATCTACCGGGTGTCCCAAAAAAGGCAACAGATTTGAACTGGTGTTGCAATAAGAATTTAGCTTCAATCAATCCGCAAAGATTTTTAAAATATTCCTCGATAGTCAACATGAACATACATACATTATTCGTTGATGTTGGTGCATTGAAAGTTGCAATATTCATTCTGAAGTCCATATTTGCCTCCACCTCCAAACCAGAGCTTTTGGGTTTTGGCCTAAGCTATTAACGCATTGTGTTGTGGAATCTCCTAAATCATAGCGAAGTACAAGCAAGAAACCACAATGATTAGAAACACACTGTAATAGTCCGAAATTGACGTTTACAATTAGATTCACGCATTTAATCCCAATAGATATGTACCACCATTTTACAAAAACATTAAAGTACATCTGCCTCATAAAATATATTCATCAGCGAAATAAGTACCCTGGGCATTGATAAGTAAATTATCTCACAATCTTCCTTGCTTGAATGAAATGCACTTTGCATCTATGCATCATCTTTCTCGAAATTATTACGAAACCAGCATAGCAATCGTAGATGCCCAAGGCCGAAGGGAACATAAAAATAACCACTCGTCCTTGGATTGGTGTACTTTTATAAATGCATTTTGACTAAAGAAAGATATTCCTCGGTGACTATATTCATTACATAGTTTGTCAGTTTCCACTTTTTTAAATTCTGTTAAAATGAGCGCCCAAAGAACGGATCCTCTTTTCAAAAAATCAATGATGGAGGAGATTGCCCTTTCCAGCGCGTTTGAAGTTCAGGTCAAAACCCAAAAGCTCTGGTTTGGAGGTGGATGCAAATTTAGACTTTCAAGATTAATATTCAAACTAGCAATGCACCAATTTCAACAAACAAGGTATCTATCTTCAAGTTAACTATCGAGGAGTACTTCTGAACGTATTAGGGATTGTTTCGACTTAAATTCGTATCGGTAGACCCGGTCAAATCTGTTACCTTTTATTGGGACACCCGGTACTTGCCAAAAAAATGAATTTGAAGATCTAACATGCTGTACTCAAATTCTGAAAAAAGGATGTACTTCTTGGGGAGCCGGTATTTTCGTATAAGAATGTTTACCAGTGTTAAGTACTATATTTTGTTGATCTTCATAATGAATGGTACATGAAACAAACCTTGTCTCGTTTTCAGTCCCCAACCACATCGAGATGTTCTGTACGGAGCACAATCTGCTTGTTGGCATTTTTGGAATCGTTGATTCTGGCACTTGTCGCCAGCTTGGCATGTTTTGTCACATTCGATTTGGAGCATCCTATTGAGACATTCTGAACCTGATCCACAAGGATACTCTGATGATGGTGAGCATTC
Organism: Aurelia coerulea; assembly: GCA_039566865.1. Classification (NCBI taxonomy): domain Eukaryota; kingdom Metazoa; phylum Cnidaria; class Scyphozoa; order Semaeostomeae; family Ulmaridae; genus Aurelia; species Aurelia coerulea. The sequence continues at coordinate 8,529,842 of CM076952.1, read as the reverse complement.
ACAGTGTGTTAGTTCTGATTGATCAATGATATTCCTCACGGCAGAGATGTATTTGTTTCCCTGGAATTCAAAGTCGTAAACCAGCTTATACCGGGTGTCCCAAAATGATGTATTATCGTTTGATTGCCTATATGTCCATAACCGATGAACCGATTTTCAAAAACTGGTAAAACCACAACCAACATCTTCAAAATAAAATTTAGCCTTTAGGCAATCAAATAAAACAAACTGTTTGAAAATCGGTTCATTGGTTATGGACATGTAAGCAATCAAACAATAATACATCATTTTGGGACACCCGGAAGTGGAGCTGATTCATATTACAAACATAAGATCCTTTTGGATGATTACAAAGTCCGTCCTGAGCTAAGCAAGCATAAGAAAATCTGAAAATTGATTTCTTCATAACCCCAAATGATCGTTTTTAGCTCCAGTGAGTGTTGCTCCTAAAGGCGCCTTCAATAGAAAATCAAGCGCCTTGTATGTCTCAAATTAGATGTCATGTGAGATTTCCAATAATACAAAATTGCTTATGTTTATGCAGAACTCTGCAGAACGTTTCTATTTGCAGGCATCTAGTTTGAGACAAGTAGTTACGAAAATAACCTCTGTGCAGAATCATATGCATGAAGATGTTTTGGTTCAGTGTGATCACGTGCCTTTAATGGAGCCATTGTTTGCTGGGATCCTGCACCTTTCCTCTCAAATTCACCTGCGACGTTTGCATCCGTAGCTGTGTAGGAGGAGGGTCCTTCTACCATCGGTGATGCTGCGAATGCTAGCCTCTGTGCAGGCCGCCGGTTACATCATCCTCTAAACTTGACTTATTTGCTTAATGAATACTATCAATAAGTGGCTAATGATTCGTTCGTTCTAGAAAACGATTGTTTTAACATAATTAAGCTACTAATGACGTCAAGAACGTGCCAATTCTGCGTAAATTTGTTGTTGTGCCAGGGTAAACATCATGGTGATTTATCCATCTTCCGGTGTCAAATCTGTCTAACATGAAATAAGCCGACGTCAAATGTTGCTATAGGATCGCGGAAAACTTCTGTCTTGTATGCGCTTTCTGCGCGCTTTCTTTATTTCAGTGCCAATTAGCAGAGATAAAACGTTAATTAATTGTTTTAACGAGCGTGACTGACTTACTTTCTTTCTTTCTTTCTTTCTTTCTTTCTGACTGACCTGGAGCCCCCTCTTAGATTACAAAGTTGGACTTTGTAATCAAAAAGGATGCGAACGATGTGAAAGAAAAAGAATAAGGAAATCATCATGTCTCGCAATACAGTAAGGCCCCGCATTTAAGAAACCATTTTTTCACACCTTAGCCTAAAAGGTTTCTTATATCTACGATACTTTTCATCTTTAGGCAGAAAGTTTCTTAATTCTAATTTGTTTTCTGGAAAGCCTTGGAAAAAACAGGTTACAGCAGAAAAGGGTTATTAATAGATAGATAAGCCATATTCGTATATTATCAATGATTGCCAAGAACATCAATTAAAATTTAGGTAAAAATCTGTTAAACCAAAGACATCTTTGTAGCAATTTCTTATGAGCCCTGAATGCAGTGGAATGCTCCTCCGACTGTCAGACCAGGACTTAATGTTGATCAAAATACAAGAAACTTCATTTTGGGTATGAGCCTAAAGAGTTTCTTATAAGCAGGGGAGTTAATCATTTGTCGGTAGCCTAAAAGTTTCTTTTAGGTGGTTTCTTAAATGCGGGGCCTTACTGTAGTACATTCACTGTATCGCAGATCTCACTTGATAAACCTAAGAGAGTTTAGGGGTCGCACAATCTTTGGGCCTTGAAAAACCCATGGTGAAATATTGTTAGGCCGCAATTTTGGAAAATTTAGTACCGCACGAGTCAAACAAAGCGCACTGTGCTTGAAAAAAACTGCATCCTGAATATCAAAGCAACAATACTGAAAACTGTCTTGTTTCACTTCCGATATCTTTAATTAGATTCGGCAATTTACCCGGTATTGATCGGTCATTCCTTCCCATGGATATGGGAGATTTTCTCGGAAAGACCATTTCAAGAACCTGTAAAAACGAGTAAAATGCACAAGTAAACTGTCACCAGTTTTCCATCCTTACAATGCCACTTACATATATTAGCATATAACTTTTCCTCTTGGGAGGATGGAATTCGCCCGAATAAGTTTCTGATACTTAGGGGAAGACTGTTTCATCTTTCCAAGAGGATAGCATGTGCAAAGCATGTTCAAGTCATTCCTGCAAGAAGGTAGAAATACTGTCGAAATTTGTCATTGAAAGTTTCCCAAAGCGACTTTCTTGAGAAAATCCCTTGTCAAATCTAAACGGAGTGACCAATTTCAGCCAGGAAAAATTCTACAAAATTTAACATGTTGGCTATTCAATCAGATATTGAAAATATTATTGCTTTGATATGTAAGGAGTCGCGTTTTAAATGGCGTGCGGTGCTTCTGATTCTTCCAGTAGGTTCTGTGGTTGATACTCTGTCACCCATCAATAGCAAGTTCTCTTTGGGAATCAGAATTAGGACATGTAATATGACGCAACATCTCTTACAGGAACCTATTATTGACGAGCCGGTTCCTACGTCATGACATAATCCTACGTCAAAATGCAGATCTTGAGCATTTACCATTTATTCGACTTCTCCGGATACAATCGCGTAGCAAAAAGTGCTGAACGAGAATAATGACGCCTATTCACCTTAATATATTTGAATGGTGGTGGCTTCTTTGATTGCTTTGCCAATCTCAGTTCAAGTTGTTTATCTTTCAGCTCCTTTAATTCTTTGTATGCTTCTTCGACTTCCTTGATGGCTACGAGTAAATTCATCAGTATAAACAGGGTATCCCAAAAACATTGCACCTTGTTAATATGGCTGCTGTGGGGGCGCTGTAGCTTCAGTTGTCTCGATTTTTACAAAGCTGCCTAGTTCAGGCTTCAACTTAGAGTTTGAGACCTTGTTTGAGTCAATCTAACAAGTGGTTGCTCATGTGTGCCAGAAGAAAGGCCCGGGGGGGGGTACTTGACCAGGTTTTGGTCAGGGACGTGCCATCGAAGCTTCAAAAACATACCCGTTCCTCATACCAAAATTGCGAATGTCGATACCCTTCCTGATGGCACGTCCCCGTACCCAAAATATGTGTAGTGCCCCCCCCCCCCCGGGAGGAAAGGCACAATAAGTCGTTGCTTCGAAACAGAACATATGCCGTTCTCCAGCAATGTCAAAATCAAATAATGTTTATAATAATCCAAAAATATTCCAAAACTTAATTCCTCTTTCAAAGTACTCTACAGATCGGGACTCTTTTATATGCAATGGCAAATCTCGCCAGAGATTCAGCCCCAGAATACTCGCAGTTTCTAACCCATAGGCTGTAGTCCTAGGTTTGCGTGCATAGATTTTGCTCGTAACCCTTAAGTTGTAATGTATTTCTCTCTCTGCGAAAATTTCTTTCATAAAACAAGGATTTAGATTCATCCTTGTTCGGCAAATTTCAGTGACAAGCAACTGTAGATTTAAGCGATCTAGCGTCGTATTCAACATTTTTCCACATTTCTAACGGGTTGAAAGTGTTGTTTTATCGATAAACAACGCCGTTAACCCCTTTTAAAATGTAAAAGTTTTTAAATACTACGCTAGAAAGCATAGGGCTCGAATCTTTGCTGCAATACGGAAACCAAAAAAACTCACAGGAATATTGATACAAGGTAAGCAAAAATGTTATTACCTTTTTCAAATATTTTGTGAGTTCCACTTGTCCGGCTTCCCTTGCAACCTTTGTCTCCTTCTTGATACGGAAAAACCCTCCCAGCATGTAGCCAACAGTAATCACGTGATCCGAAAAACATGACAGGAAATTCGCCAACGTCATGGTGTAGTTGTTGTATTCGTATTGGAATCTCATCTGGAATGCAAATCCTGGCTGGCCACCATCTACAAATAAGAACATCAGATATGCTGGTTGACTCAAAATAGTGAGCTTTCTGGAAAAAAACATCAAAATTTGTAATTTGGTAATTTTGTTTTGGTGACCATTGTTTTAAATTACCAAATTACAACTTGTCGTACAAAACACGGGATCAACTGAAAGATTTAGGAAACAAAATCTCCCAACATCAAAATTTGATTTATTATGAAACTACGATAAGTTTGTAAAATATTTTGGTCAAACTCAACTATATAGTTTTTTCATGTGGTAACGTAATCAGTCTCCTACAAAAATAAAATGACAACTAAAATACTCCGAAAAAGATTGTAATCCTAAAAACATTTGGCCATAGAACTGTCATTTTATTGCCAAATCCTGTAAACTGGGTATCACTCAAAAGAGCTTAGGGCATGAAACTTAAATCCTGCAATGGTTTTGAGTTTTGGTAACATGTAGGGAGGTTAGTCCCTTGGGAATTTTATCAATTTTGTCGTTTGTTTCATAAGTTTTCCTGGCAGGTGAGAAAAAACCAATCCAAGTTTGAAAAGCTGCCGTTCTCTGAAAATTAAAGCAATGGTGTTGGCAAATGCCTTATGTGACGTGTTAAAACGTGTTCAAGTCATTGCTGTAACATCGTGACTTGGGTCGTTTTTCAAGGTTTAATGAAATGGCTTTCTCGAGTAAATCCCTCATAAATACATAACGGAGTGGCTGATTTCAGTCTGGCAAATTTTAAATCTAATAATTCAATATTTCCGCCAGTAAACAAGATTAATTGCAGTGATATCCAAAGAATAGTAGCCATTTGAAAAGGGATTGTCTTTTATGACTAACCTAAGGTAGTTTAATATATTCTTCGACCTCTATCCTTGGTAAAAAAGAATATATACGAAACGTTTCAGCAACTTGTTTGCAACCACGAGGATCAGCTCAAGAAGAAGGGCAGTCAGACTCAAGGGGTCAAACTCGGGAGTATGATCGAGTAATTTAACGATCTGAGAGGGGAAGAAGCTGAACTTGTTCAAACAAACTTTAATCAATAGACAGGTTCAGCTAACGTTGCTTGAACCTACTTCTGATCACGTAATTGTCCTTGTGAGGAAGCTTAAAAGATAATTTCATACAGAACTTTTTACCATGAAAAGCATGATGCAGGTAACTGTATAAACAGATAAAGAGATGCTCTTCCATGTGTATGGTCACTTGAACAATGGGTATAAACAATGGACGTTAGCTGCATTTGCCTACGAGCTCTCACAAACAAAGACATGTTTTGTATACACTTACTGACAGTGTCTTGAGGATTAGTTCACGTGTACAATTAAATTGTCTTTCACGGGTTGATAAAGGGTATTAACCGACGTTACCTTGATGTCACCTTGTTGAGACAAGTCCATATTACCGTGAAAAGGACGGTATACTTGTTTCTGATTTTAGACAGAAGAACAAGATCCAAATTGCCTTGGTTCAGTAAAAATTGCAACCAGTAGTGGCACCGGTCTATGAAAAAATATGTCATCACGATAAGTTCTGTAACAGTAAGTTTACATACCTCCAGAAGCCATATTTGACCCAGACCAAATCACCGTAAAGCGGCTTCCTTCCTTCCCTGCACGAATCACATTGCCAAGCTTCATCCGGAACTCCGTCTAGATCTTCGACACAACCGGGATGAAATGCAGCTGGACAAGTATCACAGCACACTAACATTCCACCAGTTGAACATACGAAACACCAGCTGACATTATAATGAGAATGATGTGGTTTATTCTTCCGGGCTACAAAATGCTTGTTGCACACCATTAGTGTACTTGTAAGCTGAATACATCCAGCTACTAAACAGCTTGTTGTGTGATACGCAGTGGGACATCGAACGCAACGTAGCAGCCTCTTTTTCGATACATTTGAATTTTCTTTATCGTTTGAACAAGTTCCGCAGCTGTGTAATGAACATAATAATTTATTGTTATCGAATTTACAACCGGGTAGTTTCCGTATACACTCGTCATGATAAAATTTTCCACACGAACAACTACTGCATTTACGTAGCGTGCCAGTCTCTTTGCATAAGAAGCAGGAATGGTTACCAGTCTGGCATTCATCGCAGAAAAATCTCTCGGGAGCAGTGCTTAGTCCTAAACAGTCTGGGTGAAAGGAACTGAAACAAACACCGCTACATGTCATCAGTCCTTCTCCTTGTTCGCAAATGACGCAAATAGCATCTTTCTTGTTCTTACTTGCCTCTTCGCCCTCCCTCCCTGAAGTTGAGGATGTTTCGTCAGAAATGTTGCTCCTTGTTTCGAACTTTTCACTTTTCTTGTTTTTCTTCGCATCTGTTGAAGCACTGATCTGCGACAATGCATCTGAACTTTCAGACAGATCCAAATCCACTTTTCCGCACAACTCTTTAGTTTCACTGCCATTCGCAGAACAGAAACTAGCGTTTGTCACTGAAGTTTCGGTATTGTTCAAAAGTGAAGTTTTCTTTCCCTTTTTAGTGTATTTTCGTTTAGGCTTGACTTTAGTTTCCATAGTTGGAGACTCTGCAACCGCATCTGTTCTGCTACCTAGAGATTCTTTTTTCGATTCGTAAGTTTTCTTTTCATGTTGAGCAGATAACAAATTTCTGTTTTTACTCTCTTTGCCAGTCTTATTCTCCTTATCTTTTGATTTTCTAACAACTTTCTTCTTCTTAGGAGGCGGTCCCATGATACTACTATCTGACTGCGTACTTTCGGGAATATCATCATCGGCATTATCACTTCTCTTTCTCTTCTTCTTAGCTTTCTTCATTTCTGTGCCTCCATCTTTTGTTGTAGTACTATCTTTTCCACTTTCCATGGCCAGTGACTCAAGCTCACTGTTTTCTACAATTGCTTTTGCGTTCAACGATTTCTTTTTCTGATATTTTCGCTTTGCTTTTGGTTTACAATAATCTTTTGATTTGTCAACAATCTTTTTCTTGGAAAGTTTCTTCAGAGATGGCATGCCTTCGTTTCCTGTCTCTGTCTCACTCGCTGTCTCGTGCATCTTATCCACAATCTCGAAATCTTCACTCTGAGAACTTGTCTCTAACGTGATCAAAATAGGCTCTTTCTTGGAAGACTTTCTTCTGTTGTTCTTAACTTTGGGTCTATTGGCAACCTTGCTGTTCTTAGAAGATAGTTGCTGTTCTACACGATTCGTTTCTAGGTTTAATGCTGTTGATGAGTCATAGAGACCGTCCGTTTCTAGGGCTTCATGTTCCTTCCCAACGCTTTTCTTCCGGCCAGTTTTGGGCGTTTTCTCTTTAACTATGACGTCATCTTTCTTACCCTTCTTGTGTGATTTTGGTTTACTACTTACAGACTCTTCTGTTATAAACCACTCATTTCCATTTTCCTGAACATTTTCATGACATTTCTTACTTCTTTTCTTGGTTTTGGTCTTCGGCGCATTGTCTTTCCCTTCCTCTTTCTCATCTGCATCGGGTTTCCGTTTAAATTCAGAATCAACCTCAGACCGCAGCTCCAAATCGTCATTGTTGCTTCTCCTCGCTTTCTTTGGTGATTTTTTCTTCTTGACTGTAATCGATTTTATTTCTTCGGCATTAACACAAGTGCTGCTGATCTTTGCAACCCCACTATCTAATCCTGCTGTCTCGATACCTGCTTCAGTATCCTTGATACATTCACTGACTCCAGCAAACTCAACACAGCTTTCTGGCATCTTACAGTCTGATAAATCCAGGCATTTCCCTGTATTTGCAACAACGTTGTCATTGCTTTCAGTTATGAGAGAGCCAGCTGATCTTCTCTTAGAATTCCCACCATTTGGCGAGCTTCCAGTACTTTTAGGCCGTTTACTACTCTTTTTACCCTTGTTAAGGCTCCCACTTTCCTTCCCCAACCCTTGCTCTTCTTCGGGCGTTCCAGTGGCATTTCCCTTGTTACGAATCGCGAGCTCCTCAAATTCTATCTTCTTTGCTCCGTCGCGTTTTTTCTTGCTCAAACTAAGCTTACTAGAGTTCTTTTCACTGTCCGATGATCTGTTTCGATTTGACAGTATTTCATCAAAAGCTAGTCCAACATGGAAATCAGACATGGGTTTGCGTTTTCTCTGTCGCTTTGAAGCACCCCCTGCCAGTTTTGTATCATCGCTATTCCTACCAGAGTCATCAGATAACAACTCTGGGGACTTAAGCCTTGGTGGACTTTGAAGCCCAGAACAGCTGCCGTCTCTTAAATGGGCATCCCTAGCTCCATTATCTGTATTGGCGTCCCTTACTTCCACATTTTCACAATTCTCTCCACTGTCTGAAGCAAGCAGTGTTTGCGTCACTCTTTCAGACAACTTGAGACATGAGTAATTATCACCTTTAAGTTCTTGCTTTGGGCCTAAACAAGGAGTTGGTGCCTCCTCTATTGACTCAATAGCAAGCACATTCCCTGTCTCATTGAGTTTGTTGTTTAGCTGTAGCATTCTTGGCCCTGACGGTTCAGGTCCTTTGATTGACTCATCATATCCACTTTCTTCTACAACATCAACTATGTTGGCTCCTTGAGCCTGAGTATAACTAGGCTTCATCTCATTTGCAACAAATTTTCGAGGTAAGACTAAAGGTATTGTGTCTGTGACGTCATTTGTGAGTTTGCTTGGCATGGTATGAACACCTAAGCTTTTCTGATACACGTAACTAGCCTGGGGGTCATTTACTTGCTGACTTTCACTGATGAAGGCAATATTTGTTTCAGTCTGCCCATCGCAGAATGTTAGAATTGGAATGTCTCTGCTTGCATTATTGTCTATACACGCCCTATCTTCGTTAGAAAGGTAATTGACTGCAGTCTGTTTTGATTCTTCTGTTGCCGTACTTTCCTCGTGCCTAGAATTTTCGTTAAGATTCCCATTCTTGTAACCTAATTCCCTTTGTTCAGTCTCGACAATTATGTGATCTAAGTCACTACTAGTAGCAAGTGTTTCGGCAGCGGATACACAGTTGGTTGCAGTTTCTCTGCTGCATAGTGCCCCTGATGTTGTGTTTTTGTAATCATTATTGAAATATGCTAGGGGAGGGCACAAGCTGTACCCAGCCTCTCCTTCACTGCTCAAGACACTGCTGCATGAACTCTGAGAAGCCCTTTCAAGCGTGTTCCTTTGTATTGTTGATATACCATGGCATGAGTTGGCTAACATCCCCGAGTAATAGCATTCAGTGTTAGTTATAGCAGAATTTAAAGCACTAGTGGGACCTCTCAATGCATCTTGAAAATTGTCAAAAACATTTCTCCCTTCCAGATTTTGCTTTTCGAAATCATCTTCAAAGCCATGTACTGCAGTTAAGCCTCTTAGCTGATCACCAACCAGGTGTCTCTCATCGTTTATACCCTTACGTTCTGTCTCAGACTGACTTTTCAATACATCTAGAGCATGACTCGTGTCTTTGGCTGCTTGGCTGACTGGCAAGCCAACATCGTCATCATTTAGGAAAATATCTGTTTCATCAAATCTATCACTTACATGATCATCATAATTCTGTGGCTCAAAACCTAAATGCTGGCCTGTTCCTTGGTCTACACGCTGGTAATCTATCTGTGCTCCATCTGTGTGGTACAATCCGCTTGCTAGCGAGTGAGTTGCAACAGTACTTCCGATCTCCACTGATGAAGTACTAGTTACACCTTGTAAAGCAATAGTTTCATGTGTTACTGAATTTAAAGGCAAACTCTTGTCTTGACTACAATGTCCGTTCACCAGTGATTTTTGGGTATCTGTTCCATCATGCTCATCTGTTTCCTGTGGCACAAAAGTGTCAACTTCTACTCTTGAACTGGCAAATTTCCCTGTGAAATGACCTTCAATGATTATTCCCTTGACATTCTTCATAGACTCCTTGGTTAGTGGAGAAACTTCTGTTGAAGCATTATTGGTACTACAAGCCTCCATCTCGTTAATGCTACTGTCAATTTCACAAGACTTTGTGTCACAATTTGAATTTGAAGGAATGGCATCACTTAGAGACAATGCAGGCTCTGCGGATTGACCAGGAATTGATACCATTGCCACTGGGTCAGAACTGGCTTGGAAAGCATTTCGCCTTCGACTTGCGGATGTTTGCAGCTCAATGGGTATTCCCATCTCTGTGTTTGTAAGCAAATCAATAAGGATCTGTTTTTTCACAACACCATTCACTCGCTTTCTTTTTCGTGATTTTCTGTTCGCACTTTGCGGCCAAATATCGTCAATTTCAGGGCAAGGAGCAACATTACAAACGATGAGCTCATTTGATTTTTCTTCAAGGGGCGCATAAATCCGTGAACTCCTTCTTGATTCTGTGATCCCACTATTGAGAGGCGAGCTTCTAAATCTTCGTTGCCCTCTTACCTGTGCCCAAGCAGCCATATCCTCAAGAACGCCTCTTCCTCTAAGGTTTCGTAATGGTGCATCGAGATTTTTCCTTGGTGACTTTTTGGATTTCTTCTCCTTGCTACCATCATCACTAACACATCCTTTTTCTATCGTTTTCCTCGTACCTTTCTTAGGAGGTCTGCCAATTTTTTTCTTCTTATCGGGATATGCGTCCTTGCTAATATTTGTTGTCTCGCAGTTGGTTTCCTCTTCCTGCAATGCGCTGATCTTTCTCGATTTCTTATTTGCAAAACTAGCAACATCTTGATCACCGCCATCTCGTCCAACCCTAACACTCTTAGAAACTACTCCTTTTGCACGTAATTTGCCCTTGGCCCCTTTCACAAGACCTTTTCCACTATCAGTACTCAGTGTCCTTTTACCAGACTTATCAGCAGCCTTTAGTGGTTTAGCACCTTTCTTCTGTGCGGCAACACCCTTTTCACCCTCGACGTGAGCTTTTCTTTTGTAACTGGATTCCGTAAATGGTGCCTTAGCTTTGGAAACATATTCCTTCTTCTTCCCTAACCCTTTAACATCGCATTTCCTTGGCTTCACTACAGCCTTGGTCAAATCTGCAGCACTGTTAGCAACAAGTTTAGAACTACTCTTGGCCTTCACTTTAGGCTGCTTGGAATTCCCATCAGGCTTCCTCATTCCCTTGGCTTTCCCTGCAGGCATTTTCAACATCCTGGCAAATTTCTTTGAAGCAGATGTCTCCTTAGTTTTCAACGTCCTTCGAGCACCACTATCTTTCTTACCGTGCCTTTTCTTTCCCACTTTCACCGTTTTTCTCTCTGGTGTTTGAGTCTGCTTATTCTTTAATATCTTCTTTGGGACTATTTCAAACACGTGAGGCTTTCTCTCGACTATCTCCAACTTTATTTTCTTTGCTTGTCTAATCAACTCCTCTTTCTCTGGTTCAAGTCGCCTCTTCCTTGGACCATCTTTAGCATACTTGCTGGTTAACTTTGTCATCTTGAATTTTGGAACTTTTGGGATAATGGCTTTGTCCTCCTCAGGACTTGGCACTTCTGCAAGCTCTATTTGTTGTTTGTCATCAATGCCACAGTTTACGGCACGGTTGCTTTTAGACGGCGAGTCTTTTAAGTCAAAATTTAAATGACTTATCGCTGAAGTTCTAGATAAATATGTTTCGTTCAGTAACGGCATAGATCTCCCCCGCCGCTTGCGTATTGGCTGCTCATCAGGCAGATTTGTCCTAGTAGAAAATAAAGAATCACTTGGCTTTTGCAAATGATCATGCTGGCCCACTGGTGAAGCATTGCAGCCATTCATACCTAATTCATTCGTATTGCTAGCATCTAAATTTCCTCCACTGAGTACGTCGCTATCACCTTTCCCGTCATTGAGCAAACTTGATCTTCTGGTCAATCTAGATTTTTCCTTGGTAATCTTTTTAGGCGCTTTATCCTTCTTTCTGTTTGGAGACTCGGGCGATTTACATCCTTTCAGGTACTTTGACCTCACAAGATCATCGCTGTACTTGAAGACGTAACATAATTTCCTTTGTTGCCTGTTTAATGGCAAGGCCTTCTCTGCTTGCTCCAACGCTCGTTCCCATGCTCCTAGTTGCTTTGATTGAGGAACCTTGTCACGTTTCGAAACAATGTTGCTCGGAAGGGCAATGAATTCATCTCTACCTGGCAAAGAGGAAGTAAGTACTGTTGTTAATTGTTCCGATTCAATTAGTGCTTAACCCAGAACTAAAACCACCCCCGCCCTGAATGTGATAGAACTAAACCATGTATCAAAAGTCTTGGCACATGGGCTATTAATTGTCTTTGCCCGCTCTTAATAAGCAAATTTATCAAAAATTATTCATCAATTGAAGAATCCTGAAGAGCAAATTTGAATTTCAATGGAGCTGTGGGTTTTGAGATCAGAAAAAGAGTTTTGCCATTAGAATTCTAACAACTTATTTTTTCGAATTGTAGAAACATCAATAGACGATTGCGCTAAAGATGGCATCAGGGAATTTTTTGAACATGATAATTTGCGTCAGAAAGAGTTTTGATTGATTTGACTGGTCGATTTATCTTGGAACGCTAATGATCATGGTAAAACATGCTCTGACGCCACCCTTAAAAGAATCGTCTATTATATGCCCTCTAAAAGCGTACATTCTCCTGACTTCAAGTCTGCAGTCCTACCACAACAGGAGGCCCAATCGCGTATTATTGGGGCAACCTTAACTGGAGCAATTTACGCTGCTGCTTATCTCTGTGTCTTTTAGCCTGTTAATAACATGGGCTTGCTCCGAAATTATTACAGCATCCTGCCTCGTTGACAATTTCGGCTATTCAATTACCCTCCTGTTGCTGCCGTTGTATTGCAATGAAGCAACATTATTGGTTAGATTATTTACCAGCCTAAATCTAACAACAGTTTTTTCCTCACTCAACCTCGGTGAATACCAAGCTCTTTGGATCAAAATGGAGGGCCCCTTGAGAAGCAACACTTGCTGAAGAGTTACCCTCCCTCTCCCTAAATATATGAAATCAAAAATATTCCCTAGCTTTTAAACTTTGTACTCAATGCAATTGTTTCTGCTTTCCTCCGCAAAATGATTTGAAACAATGCTTTGTCTCACCATCCTGGCCACATCAAAGAGCGCCAACGTTCGATATTTGAGCGAACTTCCTAGGAAATCACAGTTTTATCCCCTGGATCTTCAACAGAAATGCTTGCAGCAACATTTCTTGCTGGTACAGATCCAGGGGACAAAACTGCGATTTCATACGAGTTTCGTTCGAATATCGAAGGTCGGCGCTCTTTGATGTCGTGCCTATGGTGAGATAAGTTTTATTTCGCATTCGTTTCCAACCTTTTCGTGGAGGAAAGCGAAAACAAATGCTTTTATTACAAAGTTAACTGGGGAACATTTTGGTGCAAAGAACTGGGCATTTAATGCAAAATTCACCGAGATTGAGCGAGGACAAACCGTTGTTAGATAGAGGCAGGTAAATAAGCTACGCACATTGTTATTTTATCATATCGTACTGCACAATATACCGGTTGAGTCAAAAAAAATTTACACGATTGGCGGGCTATGGAATAAAAAGGATGTGGCCGATATTCAAAACTAAGGTGCTAATCTATCAGACAAAGGTTAACTTAGATGAGAAAATGGTTTTTGGCAAAATCACTCATCTTTAAGACCCAAAAATTAGAAAAATGTCTGCAAGGTGTTTGTATGGGAACAGAGAATTCCACCTTCCATCCTGACCCATTTACGTGCTATTGAAACCATCATTCTATTTCTGGAACTGACTCTTGAATTGAATATAAATTTCAAACCCAAATAAAAGATGGGCCAGAGTGGAATGTAGAATTATCGATTCCCATACAAACCCATGTCATGGCAGTACAACAATAGCAACATGGGGGATTGAATTGAATGGCTGAAGTTGTCATAGCGGCAGGATGCTGAAATGATTTCGGAGCAAGGGGAGAGACAGAGAGATAGACAATCAACCATTTTCGGTATGAACTTCATTTTTCTTCAATTCAAAGAACAAGCACTTTGCGGTTTGGAAACAGCAGGAGCGTGAATTTCGTCAGCTAAGCTGGGCCCCCATAATATGCGATCGAGCTTCCTGTGGTCCTACTTCTCTCGATAGTTTTACAATTTTGGAAATATTTACCAAAAATTGCATCCTTCTGCAATAAAATTAAACTCAACCAAAACCTGTCTGCCTGATATTTCATTTCATTCATTTTTCATTTTAATTCATTATGACTTATATGACTTATAACGTTGATAGTACACATGAGATTCAACAAGCAGGTTTCACACTCGATATCAGGAGGAAACAGGCTTTCGTGTGGCATATCACCGATTTCTCTGTGAATTAAAACAAACCAACGTTTGCTAGAATTTCCAGGGAAAAAAACCCCTTTACTGAGGTTGATTCCACCTTTCAAGATCATTCGATTGGTGCCTAATTTCGTACCAGGAGGCGAGGACAAATAATTGGACAAAGTGTCTGGCTGGACTTCTGAAACAGACTTTAAATGAAATTCTGCTACATTTACCTACAGAAGTGTCCATGTATTCATGAATTTATCTTCACTTTTACAAAACAATACGACATTCAATGGGGACAACGCTAACTTTAAATATGAAAACATTTCCGTAAGCAATTGATCGTACCATTTTAAAGTTACTTGCAATTTTTGCTTGAAGCTATCTAAAAATAAGACATGAAAATTGCATTCTTAGAAATAACGGATTTTTCGTGTTTTCATGAAACAGAGAAACGTTGCTTTCCTCTCGTGGGCATGCCCTTCTTGTTTCCATCATTTTGAAGCTGAGAAACTGAACCCACCATTTTTAGTGCTTTCCCAAGTTCCTCTCGAAGAAAGTTTCATACAAAATAGCCAATAACTTTAGAACTGTACGATTTACTTTGAGAACTTTGGAAAACTTGTCAATGAACGGAAGCATTTCCACTATCAGACCAAGTAAAGTTGATCAGTTCAAGTGTGCGAATTTCAGCAAAAGTCTAAAAGTCGAAAAAATTCATGCAGGAATTTCCCCGCAACCGGCGTTCATATTCCTGCCTCCTACCCTGCTCCAAAAAAAAGTCGTAAGTTCCATGATAGCTAACCTGGGAACACCCATAAAATTTGAGATAACAGCCACGAAACCCAGACAGTGCTTGGGAGATTACGTTGAGTTCGAACATATTAATGTGGTTGGGGCGAAACGTGACTTGGCAAGTTTCATTTGACAAGATCGTGTGAGGTCCAAATAGTCTGGGCAAAGTTTTTCGTGATTTGGCAAAACTTCATGTTCTGATTTGGAGAAAATGTGCCAAAACAACAATCCTTGTATTCCCTGTTAACCCTATTACTACCGAAGGGGGGCACACGGCCACGGGGGGGGGGTTCTTCCATAGTAAAGGTACCTGGGGATGTGCCGCGAGCAAGGGTATACTTTTTCGGACTTCTAGTCTAGCCAAGGGTATACATTTTTGCAATATTGGCCAGCAACGGTCTAGCCAAGGGTATCTTTTTTGACAATATTAATCTAGCGAACGGTCATGATATCATATTTGGCACAAATTTGACAATATTGGTCGAGAAAATGGTCAAAATTGGTCTAGCCAAGGGTAGCATTTTCGTAAAAATTGGTCTAGCCAACGGTACCCTCGCGGCAGACCCCTATCCGAAATTTCTCTTAATCGCTGCTAGCCTCTTTATCGTGTACCCATGCATTGAAAATGGCACGAGAACCCGATAAAGATGCTTGCTACGATAAAGAGGGGAAAAAACAATCACATAGCCTCGTTTTCATTTGCGCAATATGACGTCACTTCGCTCTAATTGCTTATTAAATACGTAATTTCACAAGGAGAAGGCAAAAAATAGTAGAAAAAAGTATCACACATCATTCATAGCAGCATTATCTTGTATTTTATCATCAATCATACCAACCCCGGACTTGTCCTTTAACGCAAACAGATAATGCAAAATATTCCCGCAAATCCAACTATGATGTTATTGGTTATTGGAATGTCCTGGACACCCTGATGTGCAAGCACAGGGGATCTAACAGGATGTATTGAGACATTTGTAGCAGGATACCTCTAGATTTTAACCAAAAGGCCCGTAAAAACAGGCTGGCCAAGATTTTACAAGGATTAAACAAGCCCTTAGCCTTGACCAACCGCACTGATATGTCCATGTCTTGTGGAAAAACCGCAATTATCATAAATCTGGGTATGTTTCTTGATTTGATTACCAAACAGCATGTACATCAATTCATAGTTTAAACCAATCTGAAACCAACTAATCCAAGTGCAATGAAGATCATAATCACTCTGTCTGGAGATAGGGAACAGCCTTGGATGAATCTTTATCTGGATCTGCCAATCTAATTTCCTGCTTATTGAGAAATGTTACCGATAAAGCCACACATGCGATTGATTCAATAAAATTACTATCAAGTTACCAGCACTGATCTGCCAGGCAGCTTAAAGGGGCTCCACCGTCAAAATGTAAAAAAAAACGATGATTTTTGCAGTTTTTGAAAGGTGATATCACACAGGATTTTCATATTTTATTCAAAATGAAAGTTGCTGTTTGGGCATTAATCCTTGTACTTCACTAAGGAACAAACCAAACATTCATATCTTCTACGATTGCTCGGATATAAGTGGATTTTTAAAGGTCACTTTTTGGCGGCTTGGCGAGTTTACGGATTTGTTTACTGTTTGACGACGGAGCCCCTTTAAGCTAAAAACATCAGTTTCTCTAATTTCCGGGCATTTTTCCAAATCATGCTATTGAAATTAACACTAGTTGTGCAGCATTCCGCTTTGGGGGCAAGAAGTTCTTTTCGGGAGCAATATCGGCTAGTGATATATCTCTGTGCTCTAGTATAGATTACTGATTTCGAAAAGAAGCTATCAAAAAGACAAAACATCCAAAGGACATTTGCTCCGAAAATGTCCTATAAAATCTGAATTATTCAATCATTCCAAAACGCTTAAAAACATTCCAAACTTCATCAAAATATCCAACAGATGAAGTTCCGCAATTTTGACTTGAAAGGTACTATCACAATCAACGATAAAAAGGATATTTTCACTAAACCCCGTTACTTTCCCCGCACCCCCCCCCCCCCCGTTCAATGCTACACCATCTATGTCACCCTATTCACTCAACAGTCAGCATGTGATAGAGGGAGAATTTTGCCAATTGTTCATGTTGTATATACAAAAACTGGCATTTCTACATAAAGCGGTAAGCATAGCTCTATTTAGCATGATTTTTAGCTGTGTCCCATATCTCTTTGGCCATCATTGCATAAATAAACTTCCCTGAAACATACGATGAAGAATTTCTTTACATAGTGGGCACCTCTTTGCATCTGTGACTTGTGCTGGGAAGGTTGAGCGAGATGACTCAGGTACGAAATGAGATCGTGTTTCAATTTGTTCCATTCAAAAACGTGGAACAACCTAACAACTTCTTAACACATCGGCTAAAACAGTCTCACGCTTACAAAATGAATGACTGAAAACCAAAAAAGCCCAATAAGTGCTATATCTACTTATCCTGTAAAATTCACCGAGTTACGAAAGTTGTCAGATTTGCGGTGGCCTGTATCTTAAAGAGATTTGTCTTCACGTCACAAAGATCACTTTCAAGCCTCGCATGCGTCCAAAAATATATTCCATTGACCTCTTCATGTACAGTCGTGGCCAAAAGATTAAGTTGAGCTTGGGCGTGTGTCCTTGCTAGGAACACATCAACCACATTTGTCTCCAACTATTCTACCAGGCGTGTTTTAATCATACTCTGTTCAAAGTACAATTTATTTTATGTTAAATGTTTATATTATAATAGAAACATTGTACAACACGCCTACAAAAAGATTGTTTGTGCATATTCCACCAGGTGTCCTACAAAAAATATTCCCGTTTGAAAAATCACGAAAGTTCGATTATCAAACCAGTCGTCAAATTTTTCTTTCAATTTTTTCCACTTAAAGTGTATGAAATAACGCATTGAAAACCCTATCTGAGCTAGCAATACCCTACAAAAAAATCTAATCTGGCTATTGTCAGTGCTTTTTCGCAATATTTTTCAAAACCAAGCAGCTCTGAAAAGAGCTAAATATACTAATTTTAAAATTAGTTGACGGAGGTAAATAGCTAATTCAAGAGCTAGATATGCAGGTCTAAAATTAGCCTACTGTGTTTGGCGATTTCGACACATGCGTGCATATTGTTTAGCTGGGGGAACAATAGCGTGCGTAGGCGTTTCTTTGTCCTATTTATGGATTATGTCTACTTTAAAAACAGCTATGACACGAAAATAATTTGGTCTTTGATCTACTTGCCAAAACATTAATTGCAATATCGGTTATCGGCCTTATACCAAAATATTCATGATTTTTGAAACAGGAGTACTTTATTGGGGCACCGGGCCGGTAGCTGCACAGTCTGTAGAAATGTCTCAGCTACTATTTACTGGGAAGGAGTTAGTAAATCTTTACAGATAATCAACTAAAAGGTGGAAAGAAACCCAGACCCGTCAGCGGCGTCTTGAGAAATGGGACCCTGGCCTGGGTGCGTGGGGAGCAGTTACAGGGACAGTTGTTGTCGTTGTTGTTCTCTAGACCAGGCTTCTCATTGTTGAGCATTATCAACTATTTTGGGCTGACATCCAATGTGAAACCGGCTCATATATCTATTCGTAAAAAGGCCTTATATTCAGCATTTTGTAATTGTATAATCAGTTGTACTTTAGGTTTATGTTCAATCCCAGGAGGTAGTCATGTTCCTTTGTTCCTCCTGTTACCGTCCTTGTAGTGTGATATAGTAGATCGTAGGTAGTGTCTTAAGTAATTTGCTGTTGTAAACTTTTATATTGAATAGAAAAAAGGGTTAAGGGATCGATGGGGTTGTTCCAACAGGGACGCCCTCAGAAAATTGTTGAGACAATACGCTCTTTTTGTATTCACAAAACGCCCATTCACTACGTGTCAAGAAATAGATTCTAAATCTAAATATATGAACGCTCCCTTGACATCGAAACCAGCCTTGGTGAAAAGAGCATTTAGGTTTCAAAAATTTTGCTGTAAATTCTAAGATCAATTTTTAATTGACTGGCTTGAAAGAAACTTTACCCATTTTGAACAAATTACATTAATATTGCACAAACTGGAATGGAGCATCGAAAAAATATAGTGGATAATGGAAAGTATGTACAGTAAGCAGTTAAACAACAAGCTCAGCCTGGTAAAGTTCAAACTGACAATCCCTGCATGGAACAAATTCAAGAATTGCTCGTTGTGGAAAAGTTTGCAAGTAGTCAGAGCAATACTTTGCGGTCAATTAGGAAAGTTTTTAGGACATGCCCAATTTAACTTCAAGGAACACATCTTCTATTGAAAGGAAATGGTCTTTTTAGCTCAACCGCCTGCAACCAACCCTCCCTCGACATTAATTTCTGGACCAAACACTTTCAGAAATTGGAAAATTGCCATTTGGGGGTATCAGGGGAGATTCAACCCCAGCCCTCCCTGTTGTGATGCCACTGCTGAACATGGGTCCCAGGAGGAAAGACTAGGACAAACTGAATAATGGTGGGATTTTAATTCAATAATTTTTGGAAATTATTGCGAAGGTTAAGGTGCAGCTGTGGTTTTTAGTGCCAAGTGCTGTGATCGCAGAAGTGGAAGCAGAGAAGACCTAATCGAGTCCAACACCCCTTGTCAGCTCGAGTGGTGGCGCTCTACCTGGGATTGAACCCTGTCTGCCTGACTATTCTGGCTACAAAGTCAGAGGATTACATCACTAATTGTTCCATCACACCCTCCAAACTGTCATCATTACATTTGGGGGCCTCTTTGCAGGCCTGCTTGTGAAATTGTAAAGCCGGTTTTCCACTAGGCGCATTTTTCAGTGCGCAAAGGAGCGGCTATTGTATTTGCATTGTTTTGACAAACAATGACCACGTCTTGTCGCTCCGCTACGCGCGTATTTGAAATTTGGATTGACTTCAACTTTTCCGCCGCGTTTGATGGCGCCAACCAATCAAATAGCTCAAAAGCTTTGACACATGACATCAAGAGAAAAGCCACGAGCAAGACAGCAATTTAAAATGGCTGATCAAGATGAGCACACACGGAATGTATCATAACTTGTATCATTTATCAAAAACAAACACAAAATTAGTTTTAATGTGGTAATTGGTATTTGAAACATTTCATTGGAACACATATTTTTTTCATAAGAAACTGCTTGTAAGAAACTCAACTCTCATATCATCAAGAAGCTGAAGGATAAGTCCGGGGTTTGTGACATTATCCCGTACCTATTGTTCGTAAACAAGACGCGCTTCAAACGCGGGTGCGTGTTCATGTTTTTTATTGTTGCAATTCCGGCCTAGCAACGGTCTAGGGTATCATTTTTGACAATATTGGTCTAGCGAACGGTCATTATGTCATATTTGATACAAATTTGAATGTTGCGTATTGGTCCAGAGAATGGTCAAGGGTGCCATTTTCGTACGGTCTAGCCAACAGGACCATTTTGAATATGCTCGCAGTGAGGTCCGTACAATGAACTAAGGTCCAAATATTTTCCCAGCATGGATCGAGTAATCGTTTAATAAAGCGTCTTGTATTACGAACATTAGGTACAAGATACCTCATAAACAACAGAACGTTGTTTATAGTATCGTACTTTTCTGTTGCGTCTTTGATCCTGTGCATCACTGTAGTTGCTCGTTGCAACGTTAACTACATTGGCATTTTCTTCAGTGTATAATTGCAAGTTCGTTTTCAAAGTTTACAGAAAAGAAATCTTCGATGAATGAGCTAAACTTTGGCTGACACTTCTTACGGCCTAAGCCATACACAAGAAGCTCCTCCCTTGTTGTTGATTTTTTAAGGCAACGCCCGGTCCAATACGGCTTCGAACGAAAAATACGGCTTTTACGGACCGATCAAGAACCAACTCGAATTGCTGCGTTGCCGGTCCGAGGAGCCGTATTTTCGAACGCCATATAATAAAAGGTAATACTGCTATGAATGATGTATAATACATTTTTCCAATATTTTTTGCCTTCTCCTTGTGAAATTACGTATTCAAAAAAGCAATTTGAGCGAAGTGACGTCACATCGCGCAAACAAAAACGAGGCTGTGCGATTGATTTTTTGCCTTTTAATCGCTGCTAGCCTCTTTATCGTGTACTCATGCATCGAAAATGGCATGAGAACACGATAAAGAGGCTTGCTACGACAAAGAGGCGAAAAAACAATCGCACAGCCTCGTTTTCTTTTGCGTGATATGACGTCACTGCGCTCAAATTGCTTATTTGAATACGTAATATCACAAGGAGAGGGCAAAAAATAGTAGAAAAATGTATCCTACATCATTCATAGCAGTATTATCTTGTAGTTCATTAACAAACATACCAACCCCGGACTTGTCCTTTAAGAAATTCCAGTAGGGTCTCGGCGGTGGTAATTGGCCCGGGGGGGTACTTCATTGTCAACATGATTCGACCTGAATCTGGACTTTGAGAAAAGGACCCATTCGTATGACAGAATATTCAAAAATTTCCAGCCCATTTGCATGAATATCAGGAAATTTTTGACCCATGTGTATGAATTTGTCGATTTGAAACAAAGGAAAATTTCAGTTTTTTTTGCGTGGATTATCATTATGGGGCCGATTGATAAGAAAATTCTCAAAGAACTACCCATCTATCAGAATTGGGTAATATGTAGAGAATTTCGAATGACACTTGTGAAAAACTCTTGAAAACCAACAAAAAGTATGTTACAAATGACATCTATCACAGAGGGTATTTCTTGGTACTGAAAGCTAACATTATAGAGACTAAACATCTTTACAAAAAGCTTTCTTAAATTTGAAACATGCTGAAACCAGTTGCTTTCGTTGTGCTTGGCAGTGTAGAAATTTTTGTTGTGAACATCACACCAAGATTCAAAACTCTGAATCCATTGCCGAACAAAGCAAGAATCTTAAACAATCAAAGAAACTGGATGTCTAGCATGTGAATAACACATAGGATTGTGCCAAAGACTTCAAACAGTTTTGCAGGAGGGAGGGCAGTGGATGCCATATCGCATGGTCTTAAAATTTCATGGCGGTGGTTTTGGGACACCACATTAATCAGTTGTTTGGAAGCATGAACAAAGTTCAGATTTGAAATATGATTTTTGATTTTCATATTTCTTTCATAAATGACAGCACGTAGCTCAATCGAAAGTTGAAATGAGATCAAGAAAATATTTTTCTCATGCACCTCAGTTGATAGATTGGTTTCCACGCACTGAGAGCTCTCCAGAATGTCATTATGAGAACCGATAGTCAAACAATTGTTTTCACATTCAAGAACAGAAAAATAAAACAAGGAAAATGAAGCAGAAGACTTTATAGACGGAAGACAGTACTTGCCAAGTATGCATAAAAAAATTTATTTCTTAGCACATTCTGCATTGTGAACCTACTGTCCCAAAACCACCGCAAATGTCCGAAAACCACTGCCAGGGCCAGTCTCAAAAACGTTGTTGCCAAAGAAAGCCAGGCAAAGTCAAAAACCAAAACTCTTTGGGAAAATATGCCCAAATACCTGTCCATTCACCTGGTAATTTTGGTTTTTTTCTGTGATAATTTTTTGCATGAAAAATAGTTAGTTTTTGTTAAGCATCCGATTACCACCATAGACAGCCTACTACCGGGTGTCCCAAATAAAAGTACTCTCGTTTGAAAAATCACGAAAATTTGATTTCACAGCCGATCTTCAATTTTCTTTTTTTGTCAAGTATATCAAGGACCAAATTATTTTCCAATATATAGCTGATCTTGTAATTGGCTTAAAAGGTAGCAAATCTAGCTCCTTTTAGGGCTACCTGGTTTTGAATCATACTGCAAAAAAGCACTGATGATTGCCAGATCAATTCATTGTGCATGTAAAGCATCTAGTTTGGTCATAAATGACAGAAAGAAATGCGCACTATCATGGCAGACCTAAATGATGACAAAAAATCTGAAAATTTTAACTCATTAGGCAAGATCGAGTATTTTGCTTAACCCTTTGAGCCCTGCATTGTTTTCGCACGCACTCCCTGCCCACCTGGATTGTTTTGCAACGCATCGTCAAAATCGACCTGTTATTTTGAAATGTAAAATTCGGCGCGAAAAAATTATCAAATCACAAAATGAAGTATTGCAAATTTGTTCAAAATTGTTTGAAATTGTTGTTTATTACCACCAAACCTCACTTTAGGTATCTTCCTTCAAGTTGCTGATTTTCTTAGTCAAAGATCACCAACCTGTACGAAAATACAAGGCCATGTAATAGCCATGTACAAGCCTTGCAGTTATGGCCTTGTAACCTTGTTCATAGCCTGGAATAGCCTTGCTGTAACCTTGTAAATGGCTTGAAAAATGCTAATTAGCCTTGTAGAAGCCTTGTGGAAACCTTGTGTTAGACTGGTTGCAGCTTGGAATGTTACTGATAGCCTTGTAATTTTCTTCCAAGGTTAGTACAAGGTCACAACAAGGTCATAATTGCCTCTACAAGGCTAAAACTTGGCCTGTACAAGGCCAAGTTTAGCCTTGTATTTTTCAAAGTACAGGAACTTGCTGTTCTTCCTTGCTATATCAAAACCAACCTGTACGAAAATACAAGGCCATGTAATAGCCATGTACAAGCCTTGCAGTTATGGCCTTGTAACCTTGTCATAGCCTGGAATAGCCTTGCTGTAACCTTGTAAATGGCTTGAAAAATGCTAATTAGCCTTGTAGAAGCCTTGTGGAAACCTTGTGTTAGACTGGTTGCAGCTTGGAATGTTACTGATAGCCTTGTAATTTTCTTCCAAGGTTAGTACAAGGTCACAACAAGGTCATAATTGCCTCTACAAGGCTAAAACTTGGCCTGTACAAGGCCAAGTTTAGCCTTGTATTTTTGTACAGGAAGCATTTTATCATCTATGAATATTTTTGGGCCTTTGACAAAACAACTCAAAAAGAAAATTTTACCAAAGGTTTGATAATCAATTTTTGGTGATTTTTGTAACAGGAGTACTTTTTTGGGACACCCAGTAGGAAAATATAACAAAAGAAATAATTATTTTGACAAAGGGAATCCGCAACACAAGGCTCAATTTTTTCTTTCCTGGTAGCAAGCTGAGAACCTTTGTTTTTTCTTAGGTACTGTCTTCTTCTTTCTCAGTATACTGCCCAATTCTATCCCCTTTCCTTTCTGTTCTTCTTTCTTTCCCTTTCATTTCCTTCCCTTCCTCCATTTCCTTCCTTTTTCCCTTAGTTACCTTCCTGGTAGTACCCCTACCACTGTACTTCGCTTTTTTGAGCCCTGCCTCAACATATTTTTACTTTATTTTACCTGTCTCCTGTATCATACTACTGCACAGTGGGGCAAGATTATGACATAGGCTGAAAAATCAACTTTCTCCATTTAATTCCAAAGCCCTTTAATTTGAAAGGGTAATAGTTGCTGACCAAGAAAACATATAACTTAGCTTCATATCTTTACAGAAAATTTTTTGGTAATTTTTCATTTGAGGTGCTCCAAAAAGACTTGAGAGAGGACAAATTTTTGTTGTACATACATATTGAAAACAGCTATCTTCAATCGCCTATGAAGTGAAATCCTTTGGACCAATTTCGATGAAATTTGAAACGAAGATTCCACCACATTCCTTTCAGTACTGTTCAAGGTTTCCACTTTTTACTCCACTTCAATCTCTGTCAAACTAATTTTTGTTGTGGCGTACTAAATTTTGACAAAAATTTTGAACTTAAGTATGATTTACTTTACAAATAGTTGAATATATAGCTATTAGAGAGAGTTTGACATTAGGTTTTTAGCTTAAAATGACCAGGAGATGTTAATAGTGAAGTGAGAAAAATTTGTATTTGTGGGAATTTGCGGAATTTTTTTAATCTAAATTTTTGTGTGGGGGACTTCACAGATATTGACAGTTTTTATCCATCGTACGAATCTACAAAGGCTTGGATTGTTGAATTTTGCAAAACCCAGAAGGTGTGAACGGCAGTTGGAAATGATTTTCTTCCAAGATAATTGATTCACATTGGGAGAGAAATCTGCTGGGTTATGCCTGGGGGTTGTGGTGGGGGTGGGGCCCATGTATAAGGGTCAGGAAGGGCTTATTTCAACAGAAATAATAGTTGACACCAGAAGAACTGCATAATGAAATAATAATCGTTCTCATTTCTTCCATATCAAGTTAGAGATGTGATATTTCATGTGTTGCATAAACTATCATTACACTAAACTTTTGTTGCTTTCGTGGATTTGCAAACACATTCACGTGCAAAAGCGCTGTCTTCCAAGACTCTTTTTCTCTACGGCAGTTTCGTAAAAAAATGGAGTTATTTCAGTACTGTTTGCAAGATTGGTGATCCAGCTTTATGGTCTATCAAATAAAGCCTGTGGGGGGGGGGGTAGCATTTGGTATTTTAGTTTTAGGTAAAAGAAACAGGGAAAACATAGATACAAATGAAGCATGAACGTCGTGATAAATCAAGAGAGTCGCTACCTTTTCATTTCTGGATGCATTTGATATTAAATTGTTTAAGCCCTTCCAATCGTTATTTAGTGGAAAGTATAAATCATAGGATTTAACAAAACACATATAGTAGTCAATCTTATCTTAAACATATGATTGATAAAACTGAGTGAAACTAGTGTTTCTGTTTTACTTCAGCACCCCGTATATGAAGACGAGTTTGAGTGTAAGGCGAAATGGAGATCCCTATTTCGAAGTATCAAGCATCTTTTTGCCATATTGACAATCCGTTAATGAAGTAATAGCATTTGAAGGATAATGATTTAAAATTTTTGTATCTATCGCAAATTTTCAAAATACACCCTTTGATACGTTAACTGTGCTGCTCACATACAATAGTGATAGCCCTCTAAAAATCTTTTTTCCAAAAAATGAAAGCAGTTGAGATTGAATTGTGCAATGTGAACGATTGATACTATATCCAACCAAATTTGAACAATATCTAAAGAAGGATTGCGTTGATACTCATTTGTAAGTTTATCTGCACAAAGACATCAAATTTTTTGTCCTAAAACCCATGCCTTTAAGTCATTTTTATTCCGTTTCATGAATTTTTAGATATGCAGGGGACTGCAAACCACCTTAGATTCACTTTTTTTGGCAGAACATCCATTTTAGGTCCATGTACAGCGAATGTTATAATCCCCCATTGAAATGCCCCACTGTGTACTGGTAAGGTACTTGAGTGATGTCTCTGTGTATTCCATGAAAACTAATTTGTT
Organism: Aurelia coerulea; assembly: GCA_039566865.1. Classification (NCBI taxonomy): domain Eukaryota; kingdom Metazoa; phylum Cnidaria; class Scyphozoa; order Semaeostomeae; family Ulmaridae; genus Aurelia; species Aurelia coerulea. The sequence continues at coordinate 8,503,669 of CM076952.1, read as the reverse complement.
CTTTCAGACAAAATGGCACTGTCAATGGTAATGATGAATAATAAAAACAAAAAATTGGAGAAGTGGACTTTTGGACCCCATTCTATTTGTTAAATGCAGGATTTTCTCTTGAGCAGCCCATATCGGTGCCCTTCCTTTGATGAAAATACTTTCCAGGGAGGCCCCATATCATGCAACAAAAGCATGCCAAAGAGATGATGTAATGTTTCCACCTTAGGACCCCTGTTGTCTTTAAAACAACAACTTGTCATGGCCTAGAAATTACGCATCATTAAAAATTTGAACAAAATATCTAATAGCGTTTAGGCCAATGTCGTTGACAATATTTCCATTTGGAACCAATCCCATCCAGGCCAAAGAGATGATGTAATGTTTCCACCTTAGGACCCCTGCTGTGTTTAAAACAACAACTTGTCATGGCCTATAAATCACGCATCATTAAAAATTTAAACAAAATATTTCATAGCGTTTAGGACAATGTAGTTCACAATATTTCCATTTGGAACTAATCCCATCCAGGCTGAATGTGGGTATTTCTCAGCCTTGCAGACTGCACTATAAATATAGGGGATTTGTCTGGAAAAATCTCCCTGGGCAGAGAAGGTCTTCCTGAAGTATGCAGCCAACTTCACCCTGACATCCCATTTTATTGAAGCATGTCACTTCTTTTACTGAAGTGTAGTAGAATTTGAGGAATTCAAGAAATCAATAAATTATACTAGGCCCACTCAGCGCAGCTACGCCACGCATCCACGTTCCTTTTGGCTTTGCTGTAGTTCATCTAAGTGGCAGTACTTAAGTGGAAAATGTATCTTGGTAAATAAATATGGGGTGTGCAAGAAAGCTTTATGCATTGCATTCTTTAATTGGATCTCTGTTGAACTGTTAACAATTGTTAACTGGAACACAATGCATACAAATATTCCAAATCACACTCTTATTCATCACAAGCATTTTCATAATTGTGTACAAATTCTTCTTGCTTACATTTTTTACTTAGCTGCTAAACATTCAGCACTAATTTTTATATATTATGAGTATTAAGACCAGTAGTGGACACTTTTAAAAATGTTGAGGGGAAAAGCTATTGTTTCAGTTTAAAAGCATTGTTTATATCAATTTACCCAAACAAAAGGTCTTTGTTCTTCCCAACATAGGGGGTGACTGCACTCCCTGGTAAAATTGGTGCAGGCAGTCCACTGAAGACTTATGCAAATATCTTTGTTCTCTTGTTCTTTCTATTGTTTTTAAAGAAAGTATGCCTGCAAAAGATCTTTGGCAGAAAGGGCCTCAATTCCAGACTGGACTGCACTCCCACACCATCCTAGTGTCCACCACTGGTTTAGACTAACAGATATAATAAGACTCCTTGATTTTGATCTCCTTTTTCCATTGTGCAGGCTAGGTTTCAATTTTGGTTCTGACCAGGGATGACAACCTTGGATGCATTCTATGCACACCCAAAGATCTTCTATGCAGAAAATAGATTTTCTCAGTGTACTCAGTTTACTAATGCGAAAATCTGATAGATGGAGAAGCAGTAGAGAATTATTGTAACTTAGCTGAAATTATTAGATCTATTATTGTTTTATTGGCGTAAATGATTTTGTTTGCAGCGTATAACCTTTGCCTTTGGCATGGAGTTTACATGGAATGAACCCAAAGTAAAAACTACTTCTGCTCAATTAAAACTGCGGCACCATCATTATTCTCTCCTATCCTCTAAAAGTCTGAATATTTTATTCATTGAAGCAACTATTGAAGGTGTTGTGGAATAATAATGTAATCATTTGTTTTTTAAAGCTAGAATAGTCTTCTCTTAAGGGTTGTGGCTGGATATCCCCAACCCCCTCCCCCCAACAAACACATCACACAATGTCATAAGGGGTTACAGCCTTCATTGCTCCTTTACTTTGCCAGATAAGTTTGGGTTGGGGCAACCTGTTACCCAATTATTCACATTCATAGCACAGTTATAGCAAGTAGCATATGTCCTTCTTCAGTTCAAAGAGGTCATCCCTGGGAGGTTGACGCTCCCACCCTGACAGGGAAGTTCCTGCTTTAGAATCTGGTATTCCTCCTTCTGAAATACTCCACATGTTGTTTGTTGTTCGTTTTCAAAGATAGACAAATTCAACTTTCAGAATTGCATCCAATATCAGCACTTAACATGATTAGTTAGGAGGTAATAAAGCACAATTACCTTTGAATCGTATTGTGTTTTTGTCTGATACCCATCCACGCTGGGGCTCATCACCAAAGAACTGAACATGGTACCGCAGACAGGCCTTTCCCCTTCCTGAACTTTGAAAATAAACGGCTTTGTTTGGCTCATATGAAACCATCGAAGGCCACCATGCGTGTCCTGGAATCTTTGCCCAGACTAAGTCTCCCACGAGTAACTCTGCTTTGGGTATCTTGCTCGGCGACTGGCTTTGGGGGCTCCCTCTGGAAACAGGAATCTCGTCCATGTTTTCGCCTGCGCCAACAAACGGCCTATGCAGATTGGAATGGTCAGGACTCGTGTCGTAGACTCCCTCTCTCTTCGTGACATTTTCAGCATTACAGCTGCCTGGCGGCTCTTCATGCTCAGAAATCATATTTGTACTAAACTACAGCCATCTTAAAAGCTACAATTAACGTGAATAAAATATATTTACATGTTTATCGGTAGTGGTTCTTTCGTCTCGTCGACTTTCTCTTTCCCAGGCCTATCGTTTTGCTGCGAAGCAACAGTTTTTGGCGCGCGCAACCAAGAGCGTGGGGCGATTATTGCCATTCTCCAATGTTGATTGGCTGGTTTTGATCATGTGATCAAATTTATGAGCTGAAAGCGCGCCAATTCTTCAGAAACAAAACAATGTTCACGTGGTCGCATGGTTCTAACATCGAACACCAAACAATAATACTCGACCCCCACACGACCCCAAGAAAGGGATCACAAAATAGGCGTCACAAGGAAGTCCTTGTTCAAAGCTTTGTTTATTCTAAGTTCAATTACTGTCCTTTAGTATGGCATTTTTGTTCAGCTAAATCAATGCATAAGATTGAGAAGGTACAAGAACGTGCACTTAACAAGAGCAGATTTTGTAATACAATAGCAACAGTTGCGTTTGATTGACACCTCAATTCAAAGCGATTAGCGGCTGCAGACAAAGGAAATTCTCTCAACCAGTAATTCAAAACAAACAAAGCCGCAAAAGTTTCCCCAAAACTGGTAGGGCAAACTCTCGCCTTGTGCCCTAAATCAAATAAACATAATCCAAGCGACAGAACTTTAGATTTACCCTTCTTCTTTCGCTATAAGCACATAACTTCCCTTAAAAACCATCTTTCGCTTGCACAAGGCGAGAGTTTGCCCTACTAGTTTCGGAGAAACTTTTGCGGCTTTGTTTGTTTTGAATTACTGGTTGAGAGAATTTCCTTTGTCTGCATCCGCTAATCGCTTTGAATTGAGGTGTCGATCAAACGCAACTGTTGCTATTGTATTACAAAATCTGCCCTTGTTCGTGCACTTAGGTTCCTTCATAATGATCATGTCGTTAGTTAATATAATGGCCTTCTACTGAAATCACAGCGATGCACCATGCATGTTTACCGACTTAGAGCTATCTCCATAGAAATTTTCAAGATTCTAAATGGTCTGAATCCATCCTTCATGAAATTTTCAAGTTAGATCCTTTTCAAGTTAGATTCAAGTTAGTTATTTTTCAAGTTAGATCCTCTAATTATTCATCACGAAATCGTAATAACCTTACTCTTTACAGACCAAACCAGGTTACTTTCGGTGCTCGCAGTCTCAAGCTCTTAGGACCGCAGATTTGGAATTGCTTACCAAATGAGCTAAAATCGGCTGAAAGCCTTAATATTTTCAAAAGGTTAATATCACCATGGAATGGCCCCACGTGTAAATGCAACGCCTGTCGTTTTACTGTAAATAATGTACAAACCGTTTAAAAAAATTATTTTATTTAATTACTGTATCCATCGATTTTGATTAGTTTCCATGTACATATGTACATAGTAGACTAGCTGATTTTTTTTCAATCGATGTAAAAACAAAGATACAAAAAGGGGAGAGTTGGGGTGGGGAGGAAAGATTATATAGGGGTACTTCGGGGGGGTCACAATACCGCAATACCGCACGAAAAAGACACCAAATACCGCAATACCGCACCCAAAAAAAAGCAAAATACCGCAAATGCTAGAAAACTAAAAAACAATACTGTTGATACAGTATACCTGTCTGTAAATAGACCATGTAAACAAGCAATAAATGAATTCAAAAGAGCAGTAACAAAGACAAGAGGCCATCCCATCACAACATGGTACGGCCATGTTTTAAGGTAGGTCACTGCTCTTATGGTATAGCACCTAGTTTTTCTCATTTGATGTCAATACTATGAATTATGAGAGCTTAACTAGGAGTTTGCCTAGGGTAATTGAGCATGCTGATTTCAAAAATCATATTTATTTTTACATTTGATAATTGGTTTCCATGGCAACGGCCTAATTACAATAAACATACATCCTCATCCTAAGTGTACATTGATCTCTGCTGTCACAAAAGATTTGTTGGTCTTTAAGGTATCAACTTGATCCTTATAGTCTGTTCAATGCAAGGAAAACATGTTGGCAACATAACTAAGCAAAAACCTTAAAATATTTGATAGATTTATCATCTCGATTTCCGTCAAAGGAAATTTCTTTTATTTAGCAAATGCCACATGAATATGGCTTTTTAGATGCAAAAAACAGTGTTTTCATTGCATTCTCTGTTGTGCAGGGATCATTTTGGTATATAGTTTACAAGGTTTAGGGTTCTTTTGGAATGCAAAACTGTTTTACTAAGGTAAAGGACTTTCGTGAAACTTGAACTTCAGAAAAGTCAATCAAAAGTTTTACAGAACTACTTTATGCATATGGTACCTGAGAATGCACCTGAAAAAACATATCTAACTCTGGGAAATCGAGAAACAACTTGCTACACACCTAAGCATTAAAGACATTTTGTCATTTGACCAAATAGTAATTGATTTTGTGTGAAAATGTTAATTATCATCACACGTTAAACTGTCCGCCTTTATACGTTTCTCCCTCCTTCTGCTTCACTTGGTTGTCTTTGACCATCTTTTTGTACTTCAATTGCTTTTATATCTGCTTTGTCCCATCCTGACTTGCAATTTCAGCTTTCTCCAGTCTCCTCTCCTTATATCTTTTCTTACTGAATGTCTTTCAAGGTACACTCCTGGTGTAATCCCCAACACTCGGCATAAAACTGACTGGGATATCGCACCCATCATGAACGGGCATAGGGCAACAGAGACTGCTGTTTCTACTGTCATTCTGCCACAAAATGTTGTTTTAGGAAACACTAATACTATATGCTAATTCCGGATCTTGAATTAATGTGAATCTTGAATTTTGGATCTTGAATTTGTGTCATGAATCTTGAATTCCGGATCTTGAATTAGTGTGAATCTTGAATTCTGGATCTTGAATTCTGGATCTTGAATTTGTGTGAATCTTGAATTCCGGATCTTGAATTAGTGTGAATCTTGAATTTCGGATCTTGAATTAGTGTGAGTGTTGAATTCCATATCTTGATTTAGTGTGAATCTTGAATTTTGGATCTTGAATTAGTGTGAATCTTGAATTTTGGATCTTGAATTAGTGTGAATCTTGCATTTCCGATCTTGAATTTGTGTGAATCTTGATTTCCGGATCTTGGATCTTGAATTTGTGACTCCCCTCCCGAAAGCTAGCGCAGCCCTAGTATTTACTTCAAAGGGAACATTTGTTGAAGAAGAAATACCAGCTCTCTCGCAAAGGAAACTTTTCATCAAAGAACAACGAGCGTAATACATGTAGTCAAGAAACCCAATGTGCCCTCCCGGTTATCACCATGCTGGCTGCATGACAACTCGTGAACTTGGGCACACGATGTACGGTTACACATTTTTGGTATTCAAGAACCAAAGAGTGCTCAAGTTACTACAAAAGCAACGAGCATAATATAATGGGTGAATGTGGTTCAAGATATACACAGAGTGCTCAAGTTGTCACAAGAACAACGAGCGTAATACATGTAGTCAAGAAACCCAATGTGCCCTCCCGGTTATCACCATGCTGGCTGCATGACAACTCGTGAACTTGGGCACACGATGTACGGTTACACATTTTTGGTATTCAAGAACCAAAGAGTGCTCAAGTTACTACAAAAGCAACGAGCATAATATAATGGGTGAATGTGGTTCAAGATATACACAGAGTGCTCAAGTTGTCACAAGAACAACGAGCGTAATACATGTAGTCAAGAAACCCAATGTGTAGTCAATTCACCCATTATATTATGCTCGTTGCTTTTGTAGTAACTTGAGCACTCTTTGGTTCTTGAATACCAAAAATGTGTAACCGTACATCGTGTGCCCAAGTTCACGAGTTGTCATGCAGCCAGCATGGTGATAACCGGGAGGGCACATTGGGTTTCTTGACTACATGTATTACGCTCGTTGTTCTTGTGACAACTTGAGCACTCTGTGTATATCTTGAACCACATTCACCCATTATATTATGCTCGTTGCTTTTGTAGTAACTTGAGCACTCTTTGGTTCTTGAATACCAAAAATGTGTAACCGTACATCGTGTGCCCAAGTTCACGAGTTGTCATGCAGCCAGCATGGTGATAACCGGGAGGGCACATTGGGTTTCTTGACTACATAAATTTGAGAGTATGGATCTTCAAATTAAATACCTGTTGTGATGTGATGACTTTTCCACGACGAAATTCCTACCTTCAGGAGTTTAGTTACTATCTTATATGTCATATCTCTCTTTAAATTCATATTGATGTGTTTACAGTTTCATGCTTGATTTGATGTTAATCTTCGATATCAGATGTGTCAGAGCTCGAACTGTATTCCTCTGCCTCAAAGCTGCTATCGTTCATATCCTCGCTGTCAATCAATAACTCCGCGACATAGAATGTTTGCAGTATGTGCAACACAAACATATTTTGCAACAAACCCCTGAATTGCAGTGTCAGGAATACTAACTACTCCACCAGGCCTCTCTGTAAGCTGGACAAAGAAGCAATTGGCCTACCAGACTTTGCAGATATAACTGTTGGACAAATAAGTAGCCATATTCACTTTCGTTAGCTTCACTAACAGTTTTCAGCTTCCTTTTCTGCAGTTTGTGAGAAGTAATTCCAAAGCAGTTCAACTTTTTATCACTCGTTGAATGTTTGTGTTTGTAGTCAACTTTCGTCTTCCTTTCTTGTATGGCTTCAGCGACCGAAATGTTGCTCTTCCCATACCGTCCAAGTCATAAAGCATCTGAGGACTTGTTTTTTAGTTGAGAAAGACGAATATGCAGCTGTCGAATTCGTAACTTGCTGGAAGGTTTCCCAACTGTGGCGGCCATCTTAAATATGCTAATTTGATCAACTTTTTTCTGAAGCAGCCAATAAGGAGTGACTGTGTGATGTCATATCCCGGATAAACAAGATTTCTTTCGTTCTGTGCTTCTGAAAAAAGTGGAGCCTGTTAACACAGGATGCCCAACCACTAAAACACACAGTAGATTCCGGCAGGCAAGGCATAGGGCTTTCAAATGATATCTTGGGCTTGGCCATTCCACGATGATAGACTGCAGGAACTTCGGGGGAACTTCACTTCAAATCATGGCAGTTTATAATCAAAAATGAAAATAATCAGCTGATTTCAGGTAGTAGGGGCAAGGAAAGTGCATCTAAATCATTTTTCGTAAGTATTTTGGCTCTATAAATGCAAATCCCCGACTCTACGAAGATGAAAGGGGTGTATTCCATCAAAAACAACAAATTGATTTTTTTGACCAGTGACCTCCCGGGGGGGTACATGACTTGAGGATGGACGGGGGTCTGCCGCCCGGTTTTCGGAAAGCTACCCTCTTCTAATTACCGAAACTTGCTTTTGATACCCACTTTTATGATTAATGTTTGCGGAAAACTGCCCATTTTAACCATTTTTGCGAATTTCAGCGAAACCCCACCCATGTTTATGGAAAATCTGCTGAAAAAGGACCCTTGTTTAGAGAATTTTGGGCCCAAAAACCCACCCATATGGGCGGCACATACCCGTACCCTAAATATGTTATGCACCTCCCCCGGGCAGTGACCTAAGCGAACTCAAAAATAAAAGTGTAGATATAAACAAGCTCGAAGACATTGCAAGTGACAGAAGTAGAGAAATCGTTACAAAATTTAACTAACTGTAATGTAGTAATACGTAAAACAGGTAAAAAGCCCCCGTCTGTAGTTAGATGTTCTACAGACAAAAGAGTGATGTGAGAACGATGGGAAAAAGTTTCATCGATGTGCTTTCAGTAAAACTGCATTGAAGGCAGAAATTATGAATATATAGAACAGATATCTTATATGATAGTCGTATCATTGATCTCAACTGTTTACCCTTTAGTGGCACTTTTGACATCCGGCTCAAAGGTGCAAAGTATTCGAGTGCAGCATGGTTCAAAAAGAAACTTTTTAAAAACAAAAAGTAACAATAATAATAATAATAATAATGATAATGATAATCACCTCCTTTTCGTGGATGATTTGAAGTTATTTGCAAAGTATGAAAATGAGATTGATTCACTGGTAAGAACTGTGAGTGTTTTCAGTGAGGACATAGGTATGATGTTTGGAGTTCAGAAGTGCGGAATGGTTGTAATGAAAAGAGGAAAAGTTATGAATAGTGATGGTGTACAACTGCCAAACGGTGAAACAATTAAAAGTGTCGATGAAGAAGGATATAAGTATCTTGGTATGCTGGAGAAAGACGATATCATGAATCAAACTATGAAAGAGCTTGTTCAAAAGGAATACCTTCGAAGATTAAAAAAGATACTTAAATCAAGACTGAATGGAAAGAATGTAATCATAGCAATAAATACATGGGCTGTGTCATTGCTGAGGTATGGAGCTGGTTTGATAAATTGGACGAATAATGAACTACAACAACTTCATAGAAAAACGAGAAAGAAACTTACCATATATGGAGCGTTCTACCCTAAAAGCAACGCGAATAGACTGTATTTAACAAGACAGGAAGGTGGGAGGGGGTTGATTGGAGCTGAAGTGTCTCAAATGTTTGACTGTTTGGACAACTTTTGATGTGATCCAAATAGCTCAAATTCAGTTTTACATATTTTTTTTAAGTTAGAACAAATTATTTTTATCAAGCCAGTCTGCAACTTTTTGCAGTTCACTGTAAAGTAGATCTTCTATTTTATTTGAATTCTTTCCTGCACAATATTAAACAGTATCGGTGGCATATCAGTGAGTGGAATATGGATATCATTATCAGCCCAAAGAGAAGGGGACCCAGGATAGATCCTTGTGGGACACCACATGTAACGTTTTCTTCGCAAGAGCTGGAGTTATCGAAAATCACGTTTTGTTTCGTATTAAAGAGATAATCACCTATCATTGTAATTCCACACCATCTATACCATAACTTGGCAGCCTTTTCCAGCAAGGTTGCATGGCGTACTGTGCCGAAGGCTTTTTCCGAAGTAAATATTGACAGCACCACTACATAGCCCTTGATCAATGTTCTGTCTAACCTTTTTTTCTGACAATGAGGTAACTGCATGTAGCGTAGATCTCCCTTGTCTAAAACCAAACTTATGTGGGCACAACAGGCCATTCGATTCAAGGTGCTAGGACAGTTGATTAAAAATGATCTTCTCGATAACTTTTGATAGAACAGGAATTACCGTGATAGGCGTATAGTTGTCAAACAATATCGAAATGCCTGATTTGAAAACAGGGGTGATTCGTGCTAATGTTATGAATCTTTTTCTTCAGATAAAAATGTTGCGTGCTCTCCTCCGCAGGTACCTTTTCCAAGGTTGAGCAGGTGGAGCAGGCGAGAGAGAGATATAAGGGACTTCCATCGCCTTCGTTTTCTTTCCTCTATCAATTCGTCTCGAAGATGCTTTGTTCATCAACAGGAAAATGGCATTACATGAAGTTTGCATACTAATTTTCGTACAATACCGCATACCACGTTGTGAAAGTTCGATACCGCAATACCGCAAGTTTTTTCTGTTATTACCGCAATACCGCGCAAAATTTATCCCCGACTTTTTCATTTCATTTCACAATATTTATACAGGTTAAAATAGGTTTCATATATAAATATGTTTTTCAACTTGACCTGTTTAAATGAAAATCCTAAGCACTGAAACTAAGAACAAAAGAAATTTACATGCCTAATTTACAATATTATACAAAACTAAGTCTATTTATAAGATAAAAGTTGTCCCATCTATAGTTGTTCTTTGAAGGTTTTCAGGGAGGGTACCACTTTTGTCTCTCTTTCTAGATTGTTCCACAGTTTTGCATCGCGATAAGAAAAAGCCTTTTGGCCATTGATAGTTTTTTAGGAGCACAGAAACCTTTCTCTACCGTCTGAACATTTTATGAATAATTTTTCATGTAGTCTGGGGCAAGCGAATTCAAAGATTTGTCAGTTAGAGTGGCTGTCTCTTTTCTTACAAGATTACTGATATTTGACCAGCCAAAATTCTCGGTATGTTGCACTAAGCTATACTATGACCATTAGATGCCGTTTAAATATATTGTTTTACACCCTGAAAAGGAGGGACTTTATGTCTGGATTTTAAAATCTAGCCAAAAGCTATTTTTAGAAACTCTGGAGCTCTGACCCATTCCCCTTCGAAGAGTTTCTCACTTGATTGGGTACTTGTAAAGATAAATTCATAATGGATAAGTAGAATAATATCGCCCATTACTATCAATCGTTTATCAGCGCGACTTCTTTTAAGTATTGAAGGGTCTTGAAGGTCATAGGCATCAATCAAATTGCTAAAATTGCATTAAGGCTGGTACACGGTAGGTCTTTTTGCAATCACTTGAGTCACTGTGGTCGTTAGACGAACTATTCAAAAGACTCCAAAGACTTGTCAACGACAAAACTCCATCACTGGGGTCGGTAGGGTTGTTGAGGAGTTTCTTTTGCCGTTTATATATTCAGTTGTTTGTGTGTCTTGGGTCATTTTGAATGATTGCTCCAGCAATTTCAACGACTTCAGAGATCTAATGCGAACCAGGCTTTACAGTACTTTACTTATGCCACTGTTTTCAAATTGGAAAATTTTCATCGTTATAGCGCTGTTGCAGATGAGGATGAAATCATTACTGGTTGCCAGAGCATGCATAAACCATCCCACTTCAAGCAAATCTGCCAATAAAATCGCCGCTTTTTAGCCCTTTTATACAAAGCTGGTTGTTCGACGCAAGTGTTGTTTTACTCTCACGAAAGTTGAAATAGATGTTGAATTACTGCAGTTCCTAAATCTTTTGATAAATCGGTTTGTGGCACGTTCCTACAAAGTGCTTTTTATCATATGTACAGACACGTATCTTATTTAGGGCCAGAGCTGCATTCATCTGGTCGAAGAATATTGATCTTTGTTGAAATATCGATAGAATCACTACGAATAAGATGCAGCAATAAGACTTTCAGTGATTATATGCATTGCACATGATTCTTAGTGACTCCTGGTAGAGACAGCAAAAGCTTAAAAGATTAAGTACATATTTCGAAGCTAAATAATTCGCTTACCAATGACTCAAGAACCAATGCGGCTTCGTTTGCGATTTAACCTGCAGCAAATTTACATATGAAACAAAAAGTCTCGGACAAATCACATTCCTCCTTCCATGTTTTCTCTTGACGCACTTTCTGCTTGAAACAGCGTTAACTTTTGTGACACGAAGGCTCACATCACAGAAGACATCCAATATGATAAAGCAATTCGATGGACTTGATGCTCTCATGAATAGTTTCACATATATGATTTCAATCAATCAATGCAAGTAAACAAAATAATAAGAATGGGACGTGATTTTGGATGCGCTAAAGATATCTGGTTCTTTCGTTTTGTTCCATGCTAAAGTTTTTAGTGGGCCAGCTGAATGGACAATTTAAAAAGATGCGCTATCTTCCCTTTTCTTCTGTTTCGGATCTCTACCCTGATACCAGTGTCAAAAAAATGTTAGCATATGGCTCAGTTCCCCAACCCCGTAAGGAACTTGATGATTCTTAGGGACATCCAACCAACCTTCAGCCCGAGCTTCTGATAAAGAGTGCGTATTTCAAATTTGGTATCCATTTTATGCACACGTTAGCCTTAACGAGGGGGGCTTTGGGGTTTTACGGGTTGCGGGTTTGACCAATTTTAGCCCTCGGGTTTCGGCTTTTACGTCTAAATCGTGCGGGTTTTCGGGTTTTGAGATGCTGCACGGGTTGCGGGTTTGGCCAATTTTGATGCTCGGGTTTCCGGATTTCTTTCAAAAATTCCAATGTTTTCGGGTTTTCGAAGTCATAGATTCCCTTTTAGTTAGCTGAGATCGAAAAACCAGCTTCCGAATGCTTGAAACGATGCACAGAGTGTCAGTGAGAACGAAAATGTCGGAAATAGTCGAAGATTATTACCGAAAATTGAAATTTTGCGTTCCGAAGTGCAATTTCGGGTTTCAAATTTTTTGCTTGCGGGTTTTCGGGTTTTTGCTAATTTTGGTCCGGGTTTGCGGGTCCTAGTACCCCCCAAAGCCCCCCTCCTTAACCATTACCGTTGGAAGCTTTGAGGTGGCCAGTGTCATGCGAACAAAATCAGCGAATGATGAACTTTCAAATAAGAGAATGCCCTTGAAGTGCTCTGCCCATATGTTTAGGATTCTTCCTTGGGTTCCCGACTTTGTACCATTGACTAATCTGCTCCTTTCATTTATCGATCGATCTGGTATGGTACAATATTCCAGTATACATGTTGCATCTTGTTGCTTTGCTTAGAAAGTTCTTTCAAAAATTAAAGTTTTTCAACTATTCTAAGACGAAGCCATACACTGAGAACAAGAGCGGCTGTACATAAGTTGAGGTGAGAGAAGTCTTCAGAACATTTTGAAAAATTGTATTGAAAATGCATCTATTGAAAATGTATTGAAAAACTGGGTGAAAGAAACTTACTTTATCGTGGTAAAAAGAAACTTGTGCAACTTTCAGCAATAATTTCAAATCTACATAAAGGAAGCTTGGAAGCGCAATTTTTGATCGATTGTTGGGTTTCAAGTTTGATAACAGGAGAGGTACTCAGAGGCGGAAATTGAGGGGGTTTGTGGTGGCAACTGCCCTCAGTTCTCACGAAAAGGTCTGGAAAGTTAGCAAAACAATGGATTTATTGGAAATTTAAATATTGAATCAGAGAATTTGACCAGTTTCTCGACGTTTCCCACTTGAAAATAAAATTTCCGCAACTGGCTGCACTTGATTCAATACAAATAATGGGGCAGAAGAGTTTTCCATGGTCACCATAGCAGAAAGCAGATTCACCCTAAATTTAGTAACATCTGCAGTAACAAAGCACTTATGGTCAATTCTTGTCAGTTTGGTCCAACTTGATATTCTGTAGAGGACTGGGTAAGAGTTCCCAAGTTTCTGAAAATAGCTTTTGGCTAGATTTTAAAATCCAGACATAAAGTCCCTCCTTTTCAGTGTGTAAAACAATATATCTAAACGGCATCTAATGGTCATAGTATAGGTTAGTGCAACATAACAATGATTATTCAAACAATGGATGTTGCGGTAAAAGACCCCCGTGTCATTTGTTTTAAATGCCATATAACGGTATTTTGGCCAAGGGATGATATCTCATAGGTTTTGGCCCTTGGATTGGTTCATTTCATATAAATTGTGTGCTTCTTTAAAGTCTAGAGTTGATCATTATGGTGATGTTTTGAGAAATTTAGGCCCATTTCAGACATTACCCCCTGGCCAAGAACGCTCAAATTTTTGAAAGGGTCCCCCAAGCCCATTTTGTTCAGCACATTTTTCTGATATAGAAAACACCTTCAAAACAAGGTCTGCTGAAATTGGTCACGGATTCCTAGTATTTTCCTCTACTAATGTTTGCCAGTACTGAATTGGGATTTTGACAGTGTTGTAAAATTTCTTCAGATTAGCATCCCAAGGAAATTTTTTGGGTAATCAGATAGTGTACTTGGGTTTAGGAGAGCTCTTGGATCCATTGTTTGCCAGTGCCAAATTAGAATATTTGATGACATGAATAACCAGTTCTCAAAACAGTTCTGCGTGAAGAACCTCTCCTTTGTCTTAGAACGCTTCTCACAATTCAGGTTTTGCCTGCCCCCGCCCCTAACATGGAAACTTTGAAAATTCGCTGATAGTTTGTGTCAATGTCGCGTCCAGGAAAATTTTTGAGAACACCATACCCTTTACATTGGCTTAGAATGCCTCTCCCAGAGCTCCAACATCTCGCGGAAATATTGCTACTCTCTAACTAACCCATACCCAAGAACTTTCTTCTCGTTTATGAAATAAATGAAAGTGAATAAAAACTTTAGAATATGCTTTTTGAGTTTGTGCATTTCGTTTGCTCTTTCTATATAAAAACTCGTCCACTTCTTGACGGTGACTCGTTTCTTCATTGCAGTTTCAATCCCACCTACGAAATGTCCGACTTTTAAGAAAATTGCCGAATCTTATCGAATTGGGGGGGGGGGGGGGGGGCAATTGCCCCTCCAACCCCCCCCCCATAATTTCCGCCACTGGTACGTCAGATGAAAGATATTTCTTAGAATACTTAATAAGTTCAAGGGCTCGATTTGCCTTGGTCTTGATAGTATCAATATGCTTGTCCCAAGTGAGTTGACTGTCTATCTGAACACCTGGTATTGGTAATCACTTCAATGTCCTGATCACCTATTGAAAAAGATGGTTGAGCATCAGGCTGGCTTTCGATCTTACGGATGTTTGGACCAGAGCCTTTGATAAGTGCCTGCGTTTTCACAACGTTCAGAGAAAGTTTGTTTACATGCCCCAGGGGGTACTCCTTAACTTTCAATACGGGAGGGTCCATGCCACTATTTCTTTGCTGACCCCTAAATATTAAACCTGATGTTTTGGGGACCCCAAATATTGAGTCTGACGTTTTGGAGGCCCCAAATATTGTTATCTATTTCTCGGGTCCCTGAAATGTTTTTGAATGATTTTAATTTGAGCTTCTTGATCTTTCTCAGTTTTTGAATAATACCAAAATATTTATTTCATGATTCGCAACTTCAGGGCCAAATTGCACGATTCTTCCTTTCTTCGGATTTGTGGACCCCAAATATTGAATTTTTGTCCATGTTGTAATTCACAGACCCCAAATATTGATTGAACATAAAATTTCGGACCCCAAATATTGGCATGGATCCCCCCGTATTGAAAGTCAATGAGTACCCCCCTGGGTTACATGCAACCAATCATTTAGCTTCAAAAGATCTGAGTTTAGGTCATTTTGTAGGTCACCAATGCTTTTTGAAGAGAGGGGAATGGCCGTATCATCAGCATACATGCTGACATGAGAATTCTGCAGGGAAGAAGGGAACTCATTGATGTAAATTAGAAATGAGAGTGGACGAAGGCGAGAGCCTTGAGGAACTCCACAATGTATTCCCTTTACATAAGAGGAAGTGCCATCTACGATCTACCCTGCAGAATTGTTTACGGTTATCCAAGTATGATATGATCCAGTCATGTTCTAGGCCAGTCACTCCATACATTTTCAGTTATTTTAATAGGATTTCATGATCAACCGTATCGAAAGCGTTCCTCAAGTCAATAAAAATTAGACCAGTGTACAGTATTTTCCTTTATCTATATTCAGGTACCAATCATTGGTGCTTGCCATAAGGGCTGTGGCAACCGAATGCAAGAGTCGAAAACCAGACTGATGCTCATAAAGTGATTTATTTGCGTCCAGATATTCATAAAACTGATTGAAAACTAACTTCTCAAAAAGCCGAGATATTAAAGGAAGAACTGATATTGGCCTATAGTTCGACCTGTCATCCTTTGCGCCACTTTTGAAGACGGGTGCAATACGTGCTATCTTCCAGTCCTCCGGAAATTTTCCCGTAAACAATGATTGGTTGAAAAGATCACATAAGGACACGCCAACAACTGGCAAAGCAATCTTCAAATAAAAGCTCGCAATGTCATCGTGGCCTGAACCATGCGATGTTTTCTTCTTGTTCAAAGTCGATGATAATTATTAATTCAAGTAAATAAAGTAGAATATAAGCACTTTGATGCGAATTGAAATAAGCACGACGCTTCGAGCATAGCCCGTTATCAAGCAAAGAAATATTAGTAGAACCGACACACTAATCAAGCTAAAAGAACGGCAGATTCGAAGGATAAGAATAGTAATCAAGGGAATCGATGTGACGTAAAGAGGACTGAGAATAAGAAAGAGATGTAGGAATAAAATTGTGATAAATAGAATGTTATTGGAGATATGTAAATCGCTTGTTGAGTCCTGAAGGGTACAATGTTCCAAGTTTAAAAATGATCCGTTTCTCCAATGTTTTTCTTTTATTGCTTTCTGTAGATGCATATAGGAGGCCGAGAATTGACATTTCATCTGTAGAATGGTTTGGTAGGTTGAAATGGTGTGAAATGTTGCTGTCCGGATCGTGTTCGTGCTGTTCTACTAAATGTGTCTTGTTTCTAACATTCCTCAAATGTTCGCCGAATCTGTTGTTGATTTGTCTTGACGTCTCTCCAATACACAGAATGTTGCATTTGGTGCAGGTAATGCAATAAACGACAGATGAAGAGGAACACGTGAATGTAGATCGGATGGTGAAATTTCTGTTTCCATTAGTGATGGCTGTAGAGCTGTTGATGTGTGTGCATGTTTGGTAAAGATGGTGGTTACACGGAAAGGTACCTGGTGGGTCGTTGGTCTTGAGGTTTGTGCGGACAAGTGTGTCTCTGATGTTCTTATCTCTTCGGAAGGCCATAAGAGGAAGTGATTCAAATATATCCTTGGTATGAGAGTCATCTTGCAATATTCGAAAGTTGTTGTAGATGATGTTTTTGATCCTGTTATTGAGTGGATGGTAGGTGAGAGTGAAAGGAATGCGGCTATTGGTTTGGCTTCTGTCGACAGGCAGTAAGGCATCTTCTTGTAATAGTCGTTTAACTCTCTCAAGGGCTGAATTAGTTACGGTCTCTGGATAGTTGTTCTGGTGGAAGAAAGAGGCCATTTCCTTTGCTTTGGAATGGAAATCTTCTTCATGGGTGCAAATGCGGCGGAGACGGCGTAGCTGAAAATAAGGGATTGAATCTTTGCATTTTTTGGGGTGTGAAGAACCATAATTGAGGAAGCTGTGTGCATCGGTTTCTTTGTAATAGATTGTGGTTGAAATTGTGTCATCTGTAATTGTGAGCAAGATGCCCAGGAAAGGCAGGCTTTGTTTGGTGATATTGTGGGTAAACTGTAGAGCTGGGTGGAAATTGTTGGTGTAATCGATGAATTCTTGCAATGACTCGAGTGGAAGAGAAGTGGCACCAATGATATCATCCATGTATCTTTTGATGAGGCAAGGAAATGGTCCATGGTAGGAATTCATGATCAGATGTTCTTGATATCCAACAAAGAGGCATGCATAGCTGGAACCAAGTTTGCTACCCATTGCAACTACGGATGTTTGCAGATAGAAGCCACCATTGAAGGAGAAAGTAGTTGTAAAGACGAGTTCAGCGAGGCGAAGAAGAGTGTTGGTTGGTGGATACTGTTTAGGGCGTTACTCCAGGAAGAACTTCAATGCTATCAATCCATCTGCATGTGAAATGCATGTGTACAATGACTTGATATCCATAGTAAACAGGAACCGGTTTGGGCCATTGAATTTGAATCCTTTAAATAAGCGTAGGGCATGTGATGTGTCCTTGACCTAGGTTGGGAGCTGCTGGTTGACCTCGTGTAAAAATGCTATCGAGGTAGGAGGTGATTTGTGAGGTAGGGCAGGAAACAGCTGATACAATTGGGCGGCCAGGATTATTGAGTTCATATATCTTCGGGAGCATGTAAAATGCAGATGTTGGAGGATGTTGGAGGTAGAGCTTTTCTGCATTTGTGGGTAAATTTTCAAGGTGCATTTCTTCTTTGACTGCATTGATGATTGTCTTTTTGAATGACTTGGTTACATTTTTCGGAAGATTTTGTATGATTGTGTACGTAGCTGTGAATTTCCTTCTTCCATGTACAAGTCTTTCCTCCAGACAACAATGCGTCCACCTTTGTCTGCAGGTTTAATGACGATGTCATCCCTTGATTTCAGGTGTTTAAGCGCATACCATTCCTGTGGAGTTGAATTAGACCTATTTGTGAGATCTCATACCTGCATTTGTCTATGTAGAGGTCGATGTTGTGTCATCCAGAAACATTTAAACTCCTGTTCACGAAACCTCATACGCTCCACACTTCAAGATTACCAAAACATCATCAAGGATCATTCAGATAAGTTACCTAATTTAGTTAACTGTCTTCAATTTTTTGTAATAATTGTGAAATATTTCTTTCCATACGCTGGAAGATACATGAGCTTAATCAAACCCTATACAACAATCTAAAGGAAACTAAGGACCATAAATTTGATGAACTTCAAAACACTTTTCATCCTAACAGAAATTTCACTTCTGGCAATAATCAGGTGAAGAACATCGTTCAAACAATACCAGCAAATTTACCTTTGACGCATCAAAAAAGGAATGTTTTAAACAAGGGACTTAAATTCATTCCACTGAAGCAAAACTTGGACGAATTTCAAGCGAAAAATGATACAGAATCATTCTTCCGCCACCTTCGCCTCAAGGCACATTTTCACAACAAGGACTCGGAAGAATCATCGCAAGAATCCACAGAATCTACAGCTTCCGGTGTTGAAACAGCTGAGAGTACCACCATCGATAACAACAAGAAGATTTTTTGGATCGATGATAATTCAGCTATCATGATGGTAGAAAAAGAAAAACTGAACGGCGGAGTTTGGAGCGGGTATTCACCAGGCAAGAGTGGGTTAGCTTTTTTGGGAATATTCTCGCTGAGTTTTATTCCCAATGCTGCAGAACAGGGCCTCCGACGACGGGGGGCGGCCGGGGGGGCCATGACCCCCCACTTTTTGGCAAATCATGCCGTTCTGAAAGGCAGCTCATCACGTTGTATTGTGATAAATTTTTTGTATCAAGTTTGGCCCCCCCACTTTTCTGATCTCATCGGGGGCCTTGCAGAAGTACTCATTCATTGATGATGCAATTGCCTTGTTACCCTTAACTGTTTGGCCGTCTACAGCAAGATTAGGTACAACTGTAGTGCTCGACTTTTTATTGATAACTTGGTTGATGGTTTTCCAAGTTTTCTTGAGGTCACCTGGAAACTGCGTGATTTTTTCAGAGAAATATTCACGCTTAAGTTGTGTATTCAAGTTATTTAATCTTTTACGAATTTGCTTGTAGGATTCCATCACCAATCTTGGGTTTCTTTTTACAGCTAGAGTTTTTAATTTATCCCTCGTTTTAGCCAATTTGAAATAATCAGCATTCAGCCAAGGCGTATATCTATCCGACACGCGTCTTCTTAGAGTAGTGGCACGCTTTTCTAGAATCAGCGCAAAAAATTGAGTCCATTTGCGTATTGCATCATCGATGTCTTCTTTCGATTTAAATAGGCAAATCTCCTTGTATTCCATTGGTAGTGTCCATTCTTCTCCTATAGTCTGTCCAACTTTGATTCTATATTTTACGTTTTTTATCAGAATCTTCATTATATGTATTATATGTATTTCATCTTCATCAAGGAATTCTTTCAGGTCTTCTAGCAAAATTTCTCTTTTAACCATGTCGAAAGCATTTGACATATCGGTGAGCTAAATTTATAAATCATACTCTTGTGATGTTAGGGCTTTATCAACCAGAAGTGTTAAAGTGAAAATTTGCTCAGTTCTTGATTTACGGTATATATTTGATAAATTTAAAGGCAGAAACACCGCAACACGACAAAAACAACAGCAAATATGATTAATTTATTTTTTGCCAGTATTTCGTCCTGCCATTCAGGACTTCTTCAGGGCTGTAATGTGATACGCTGCTTGTGATGAAAGTAGTTAAAGTTCTGATTTAGGTCCAACTTTACAAATCAATATCGACATTTTTGTTGACTGATCTTGAAAATGTTTGCAGCAAATTAACCCCTAGGTTATAGTGTATGTCTCAAGCCCAAACTCGTGATGAATTGAAAGTTGAGATATTGATTTGTAAAGTGGGCCTAAATCAGAACTTTTGGATGGGCACGAGAAATGTTACACTGGACTGATCTTAAAGATTTATGAATTAATCTTTAGCATAAAGCCTGAATTAGATTATGGCACTTTTGCAAATTTTTTGTTTTCAATCTTTATAGCTATAAACGAGTTTCTTAAAATTTTCGTTTTCGAAAACACTGAAAACGATCAAAAATAACGTCGATCACATTTTCTAAAGACTCGACATGAATGGACAAAGACAAAACGCTTTTGGGGCGAATTGTAAATTTCTGCGAAATGTAAATTTGGGGCGAAATGTAAATTTCTGCAAGAGCGTTATTTTAACCATTCACTGTGATCCAAGGCAACTAATTTATACCAAAATTGACTTGGGCACCATCATGACCAAGGGGCCGACTTGCTGCAAACATTTTCAAGATCAGTCCACAGAAAGTTGAGATATTGATTTGTAAAATTGGGCCTAATCAGAAGTTGTTTACATGACCTGTAGAGGCATGGTACTGTTTTGATGGCGTCTTACAATTCCTTGTTTCTACGCTCAGACTTCACTGATCTTTTTCATTTTAGACTTTTGCCTCCAAAGATCAATTTGAAAATTCAAAGCAAAAGACAAGCAAAACGGAGTTACGGTGTAAAATGGGGTAGGCCGAAATTATTCCTCATTTTTGGGGGGCGCTCGCTCCGCTTCTGGGGGCAATATTGAACCCCAAATTACGTTATTAGACTTGCAGACGAATGGTCTCTTGAAAACTTTTTTCTGTTTTGAAATCGGGCTTGTAACCATGGAGCATCGACTCCAAACGTAACCTCAGGTCGGAAAATCGCAACATTTATTTTTCAACCCCCTGTTATGACGTCATAATGAGCCCAACATTTCCTGAAACTCCGAAATTCGGATGCGCCGTGGTCCATTACCCCTCTTAAACTCCTCACTTGCCCCATACACCCCATTGATTTTGTGAAATTACCGATTCAATAAAGGCCATTTTTGAATGGGAGCAAGTTATAATCTGATTTTGCTATTGTTTCCGAATAGCCAATCAAATTGCCGAACGGCCTCTTGTATCCCAGAGTAGAGGTAGAGCAACGAACTCACTCTGGGGACGAGATTGAGCAAAAGACAAAAAATACATGTTTCGCTGTACTTTTCGTACCCAAAATAATGGCCCTACCCAAAAAGTTTGCAGGACTAATTTCATTTCAAAAGATTCGATTTGGATTTCTAAAATTCTAGATGCTTTTCAATTCTAGATTTTAAGACAGTTTTATTCCTGTACCGTACTGTCTATCTGTTCAGCTCTAGCCTCCTATTGACAATTTGATAACAACAGATATCCTTGGGAACGAGGCTGTGTATCACATGCGCCGTCGAGATAACAACAACAACAACTTCCAGTTTCACTCAATACTTTCCTCTCCAGAGAAGTGCAAAGCAAAGATGGCTGGATTTCTGCTTCGCTCTACGTTTGCTGGAACAAGCAACATGTCAGCAAAAGTGATTAAGAGATTGCTATCAACTGGACGAAGCCTTTCGACAGTTGCTGTGGTAAGGGCCTTTAAAAAGGAAATAACTTAATTAAGCTCAGGGGCGGCTGGGAGCCAAAAAGTTTAGGTATTAGTTCCCAAATTCCCCTCAAAAGCAAACCGTTAACAATTTATTCGCGAAGCGAATGAATTGTTAACCAAACCAGCTGGGGGTATGGGGGGCGCTGTAAGCCCCCCGTTGGGGTCCAGGGGCAAAGCCCCTGGAAGATTTTGCTTTCTACAAGAAATTCAACCCCAGATTTTCTCTAAATTGCCGCAAGATCGCGCAAGATCTAGTTGTTCTTCAAAGTAGAAAAACTGCAACATCTATGTGGTGCAAAAGCATTTTGCCAACAACAAATGTTGTGGATTTCAACTTCCCTTCGTCGTGCTGCATCAAGTGCACACCCTTCATCAACATTTCCAAGAAGCCTGTAAGTAGTATGATTGTTGACATGTTTCCGGGAATGTTGATGTTTGTTTGCAATTTTCCAGAAGTGGGACCCACACAAGTAGCCACTTTCTTTGAAGAACGCATTGCTGGCCTGTTGAAAACGATAAAACATCCAGCTTTAGTAACAATAACAAGGGCAATGTAAAAATAGAATTAACACGTATGATAACAATTCATCGTTAAGTTTCTAAGGTTTAACTTGTTAAGTTTGTTTCCATGAAAGCTGTGTCAGTGTCATGTCACCTTCTGTCTCTACTAAACTGGTGGATAACGGCTACGGCCAACTCTTGCTCATACATTTAAGAGCTAGACGCCTCTTCCTGCATTCTTTGTTAAAGGCTCCTGGCCTCAAACTTAGAGCCCCAGGGTATTAGCTTTCAGATTCTAGTACCATCAACGGAGATAGCAAGAAACAGTGCACTAAAAAGCTTTTCTCGCTGTTTCTGTTACTTTTGAGTAACTGTGCTTGTTTAGACTAAATAACCTATCATTACAGCTTACTCTTGCTCAATTTGACCAGATTATATGAAATAGCAGCATAGATGAATCATGACGATTGAAAAAATCGAATCTCAAGTACTTTTTCGTCATTGTACGTGTGTTCATGCATGGCCAAACCAGAATATCGTGAAATAAAAGAAATCACTCCAAAACTTACCGATGATATATCACCCATTACGAGGTAGGGCCAGCAAAAAGAAGTATTTTTCTCTCCACCTCCACAAGCCCAGGCATATGTTTCATACACTGAGTCAGATGATTTGTTCTTCAAAATAACTCTTAGACAAGGTTTCCTTCCCATCTTTTTTGAAGCGCAATCGCTGTTCGTGCGTTAAACTTCTCTGCGACGACAACAACGAAAATATACAACCCCAACACCCCAAAGATACACCCCAACTAACGGTACCCTGCTTCTACAACACGTGATTCATCTTTACAGCAGAACGATAACGATAGTGGATGCAGTGGCCGCCAAGGGATTAGAAATGAAAAACTAATACCTTCTCGCTGTTGACCTATTCTTGTAGCACAGCGACATAAAAGGATTTTACGTCATTGAGACTGCTCCAGACCAAAGAATTTTGTGGGAGGGTATTAGAATTCAGATTCTAATACCAAATCATCGGAAGGCCAGCGGCTCCATTGAAAACGGCAGAGTCACTTTCTCTCTATTGAAAATATGTCAATAAGGATTAGTACGCATTATGTTGAAATAAAAGGAAACCAAAAATAGCCATTCAAGTACGAGATTTCCATACCTTCAACGATATGGGCACAGTTCTACGTCAACACTCTTTTTATCCAAAGTGACATAATAGAAACGAATTCACTAAAGGTTCGTCGGCATGAAAATTTTCTATTTTTGAAAAATGAGGTCACTATTTCTTGAAAAAAAGAGGTATTAGACTAATACCCTGAGTACCAGCCCCAGCCGCCACTGATTAAGCTACCGGGTGTCCCAAAAAATGATGTATATTCATATTGTTTGATTGCTTACATTACATATCCATAACCAATTAACCGATTTTTAAAAACTTTGTTTTATTTGATTGCCTAAGGGAAGGGCTGGATTGTATTTTAAGATGTTGGTGGCGGTTTTACCACAGCGTTTTCATGTCGAAAAGAAGATCGATAAACCTGCTCAAATTCAAGCCTTATTAGATGGCATGAGAAAGAAACGCCTACTTTTCCAGTCAATATTTTAGATGTTATACAAAAGTTTGAACCAGCTCGTATTCGTATTTTCTAAACTCAGAATTAACTGAAATCGTATTCTCTGAACGACAGATATTCTTTGAACAACATATAAGTTCAACCTATTGCATCAAATCAAAAATGTTGCCTGGGAAAGAAGGCTGTTTCTTTTTCATGCCACCTGTAAAAAAATACAAGGCTAAACCAGGGGTGGCGCCAGGGGAGGGCTAGGGGGGGCTACAGCCCCCTCGTCGGAAGCATCTAGCCCCCCCGTCGGAAGACATTTTGGGTTCTTGTCGGAGGAAATTTGGCAAAATGACGTATGAAAGCTGCATTTCCTAGCCATTTTAGCCCCCTTGTCGCAAGCTCCAGCCCCTCTGTCGGAAGATTCCTGGCGCCACCCCTGGGCTAAACTTGGCCTTGTACAGGCCAAGTTTTAGCCTTGTAGAGGGGATTATGACCTTGTACTAACCTTGGAAGAATATTACAAGGCTATCAGTAAGATTCCAAGCTGCAACCAGTCTAACACAAGGATTCCACAAGGCTTCTACAAGGCTAATTAGCATTTTTGAAGCCATTTACAAGGTTACAGCAAGGCTATTCCAGGCTATAACAAGGTTACAAGGCCATAACTACAAGGCTTGTACATGGCTATTACATGGCCTTGTATTTTCGTACAGGCATCTAAAAGGCTTGAATTTGAGCAGGTTTATCGATTTTCTTTTCGACATGAAGAAATCAGCCTAAACTACAATCAACATCCTCAAATACAATTTAGCCATTCGGCAATCGGATGAAATAAAGTTTCTGAAGATTGTTTCATTGGTTATGGACATATAAGCAATCAAACGATAATACATCATTTTGGGACACCCGGTATATCGGTGGTGCACAGAGTGGTCAATTGGTGCATAATCTGGTGCACAAAATGGTGTAAGAACCTTGTGGTGCACAAGCCTATAATTTCATTCCTTTGGTGCACTCATCTTACAGAAATCTTTTGGGTTTCAAGAGCTTCAAAAATGATACTAATTATGAATTCTTCCTTGTGGTCTTTTTGTGCAGTGTTCTCAGAAATTTCAAGTTTTCAATTTGTCTCTGGTAAAGATGTAATGGGATGGAGAGTCATTCTAAAAGCCAACAAGAAAGATGCTTTAACTCAAAAGTTTTCCTGGGGATACCAATGTTTAATAACACTGTAATTAAAAATGGTCAAGGTTCTATTTTAGCACCAGCAAATATGAGATTGCCAGAAGAAATTCTAAGCCAAAGTAGAGGGTTCTCCTTAAAAATTTCCTGGGGACTTCGTCCCCAGACCCCTTGATTTTAGTTCCCCCTCAATTCATTTACACACTGGCCATGCTGAAAAGCAAAGAAAAGCAAAATTTGGTTGCGCTCTACATATTCTAGATGTTGTAAATCCAAACTTTTCCGACATTGGTGCACACTGATCATTGATGATTTTGTTGTCCGGTGCACGGAAAACTTACATTCCATACTGGTCCTCCAAAGTACAACCAAAAACTGTGTAGAGTAAAACTATTTTTGGCCGTATAACTACGATTGTTTTCCAAATTAATGCAAACTATACATCATTTGAAAGAGCGTAGCGAGCAGAACTTGATTCTTTCAAGCATTGTGAAATGTTGTTTACTTAAGGGGGGTTTAGTCCCTTGGGAGTTTTAGGAATTTTTTTGCGTCGCAAATTTTTCAAGCCTCCTACACATCATTCAAAAGTTCAGTTATATTTTGCATAAAATGACTGGTTTGACCATCACCTGTCACTGAATGCACTGTGGTCTGGCTCCTATACTTTCTTAATAAAATTTGACAGAAATAACCTCAACCAGGGGCTATTGTGGAGCTCACGGTCTCATAAGGAGCAACTTTTACCATATTCTGTTTGCAGATTCCTAAACAGAAGGCATCACAGTTTCATAGGATGCCAAATTTGTTTTGCAAGAAAGATAGACAAAAAACTTCAAACAGTTTCCAAGGGACGGAGCACCCCTTAAGTCAAAGATACAGAGGTGGAGAAAGTGCGTGAAGCCGCGAAGCAACTTCGCAGGAAGCTTGTTTGTCTGGAAGGAAGAAAAGGGGAGGAAAGAGAGAAAGCAGAATAGAGGGAAAAAAACCACGAAGAGAGGGAAGAAGAAATCAAAGGGAAAAAGTAAGAAAAAGGGAGAGCAGAAATAACAAAGGAAGGAAAGAAGATCGGATGACAAAGAAAATAAAGGTTGAAAATATGCAGAGAACAGGAAAGAATAAATGAAGGAAAGGATAAAAGAAAATCAATGTTTGGGTGTTTTCATTTACAGTTTTGTGCTCTAAGGAAGCTTTTAAGAGTAATTCCAGTTCCTAGTGGCTTATCAACTACATGGTACACAGTATTGCAATTCGACTCAAATCTGGGACTACAGCAAATTGATAAAACAATGCAAGGAAGAATTCTGGTTTGAATTTTCTTCGCAAGGAGGCAAACGTTTTTTCCATCACTGCAAAGATATTTCATAATGCTTAAAAGATTGAAATTCCGCTCTCAAACATGTTTTAAATGATACCAAGCATCCTGTGTTTTGCAATATAATGATATTGTAGTTCTATGACCAAAAACCATTTTACTCTACATAGTTCTTGGTTGTACTTTAGTGTTTAGTTCATGCTGACATCTTTTGAAATAACCATTCAGATCCTTGGGTAGTAGATTATGCAATGATATAAACACATCGATTGCCACCCTTGTGTTTCGTATTTTTTCATCACTGTCTCATGACGCTACACTGTGATCCAGATTTCCGTTTTTGTGTAATTAATGACAAAAAATGAAAATTTCAGAATTGTCCAAAACTGATTTTTCTATATTTAACCGTAGCCTGAGGTATATCAAGACGCAAATATTTTTCAAATCGGACAATTTAGTGCTGAGAAAATATCATTTCAAGTTAGGCCTAAAAAATGTACTGCAGGCTTCTTTTGTAGCACAGCAAGGCCACAAAATAGCACTAACTTTCAAATTCAAATTTCTTAGCTTGCACTCATTCGATTTTCATGATCTTTGTTTTGTTTGACAGATTGAACCCTGCAGAATATGTAGTGAAAAGGTCGATTGAAAATTTCATCTTGGGATGTGCAAATTTTTCAAATCCATAATGGTAACCAATCGTTGATAAAAACTAAAAGTGAATCACGAAACGCTCCTTCAACTTTGAAAACGAAAAATCTATATTTCAGAACCTTCGTAAAGCCTATTGCAGAATCAACTATTGGGAACATTTTTGCCAAAGGGCTAAGTAGACTAAGCTCTCAACTAATTTTGGCGAATTTTTCACGAAGGCCAGTGAAGAAGAAGTCTTTTTAGCAAATTCTGTCTGCATTTGCCACTGTACTATAGACTGAACTAGATGTTCAATGAAACAAATATTTCTCTCTTATAGTCAAAAGGAGGCTAGAGATCAACTCCCTAATCATATTAGGTATCTATTGTTGTGTTTGTTCTATTTTTCGATGTTACTATGCACATTTTTCACCTTGGCATAAAACAAATCATTGTAGAGTTGGCTGCGTGTTTTCAAAACTTTAAAAATTAGTTGAATTATGTAAAAATACTTTATAATACTATTGCTAAAAAGCATGTATTTGAAATTGTAGAGATATGATGAAATATCGCCTTTGCTAATAGTTTTTCGTCATAAAATGCAATTTTTACTCTGAAAAGATGCAAAACTAGTCTTCGTGAAAAATTCGCCAACATTATTTGAGAGCTTATTCTACTAAGCCCTTTTGCAAACGTGTTGCCAACAGCTTAAACTTGATTCTACAATAGACTTTCCGAGAATTCTGAAACGTATATTTTTTGTTTTTAATGTCGAAGAAGCGCTTCGTCATTCAGTTTTAGTTTTTTTAACGTTTGGTTACCACTATGAATTCACAAAATTTCCGCATCCTAAGATAAAATTTTCAATCCACTTTTTCACTACATACTCTGCAAGGCTTAATCTGTTGAACAAAACAAAGATCACGAAAATTGGGTGAATGCAAGCCAAGAAATTTGAATTTGAAACTTAGTGCTATTTTGTGGCCTTGCTGTGCTTAGAAAGAAGACTGAAGTACACTTTTAGGCCCAACTTGAAATAATATTTTCTCAGCACTAGATTGTCCGATTTGAACATTTTTTGGGTTTTGACATTCCTCAGGCTACGGTGAATAATAGAAAATTCAGTTTGGTACAATTCTGATACTTTCATTTTTCACATTAATTACATGCCCTGGAACACTGTGCGCTATTTCTCCTCTTGGGTTGACAATTCTGGCTGCTCTATCTTGTATACAGGGTGTCCCAAAGAAAATGTGCCCCGTTTGTCTGAAGATTGCGACAAAACGGCAAAAGATTCTCGCCGAACTTTTGCATGGTGGTGCTCTTCAGATGTTCAATTAAAGTTTGCCACCATCCCCATGAAAATCCGTTGAAAAATGATGGAGCTAGCATAGCCTCCAAATCTTTTCTTTTGTCCGAAGTTCCCCTGGGACGCTGACTCATCCTCTGATCAGATTGCGTTTTCTCCTAAAATTGACCAATCAGGTGCCGTCATTTCATTACTTCCGCGTTTCGCAGCTAGATTTAGGCCGTTTTGGGTAACCCCCATTAAAAAAATATTGCACGCTCGAATAAATAGAATTTTTTGAAAATTTCAACGGGAAAAGGATGCTTATACATAGGACCACAAGTGTTCATGTAACCCCCTTGCCATCACCTAAGGTTGAAAAATTACGGCGATTTGAATGTTTGTTTTGGTATTTTTTCAAACAGGTAGCGGCATCCTGCTTGCCCTCCCCCCCAAAATTAGTTTTTTAGCAAAATTATCAACAATATACATATTTCCATGAATAATTCTTCCGAACTTTCCGAAATTTGCGCTTTACCTCGCCTTGACTTGCGAATTTGCGACACCTCCAAACTCTGTCCTTCTTCCCTGTATGGCAACTTATGCCTCTCTCTGGCCTGGATCGAACATAACAGGAAAAGGCGGGAAAATAAATCTTTAACGGTGGCGGTGTCGTCATGTTTTTGTTGGTAAAATCATTTATCGTCTCAAATGTTTCTTTAAAAATGGGGAAAGGAAAAGAATAATCTCGTTTAAATGCAATGCATGCGGACTGGAAGAGCTCGACAACAGTTTTATTAAATCTGAAAGAACGTCTTTGGACTTGGCAACATCTCCTCCAAAGCATTCACATTATCGAAAGAAAGACACCATGAGCAAATTTTTGCATTGACTGCCTGATCATATGTCTCGACAAGAGAGAATATGCGAGAATTTTGCCAACTAAAATCAAAAGTCTACCTCTGTATGAAAAGGTTTGTTAGAGTTGTAAAAACAAAATAAATTTCACAGACAATAATTACCAACAGTTGCATTACATATTACATGTATTCTTTTTGTGAGAAGCTGCCTTCAAGAAACGCAGCCCTCAGATCGCCAAATATTAAGAAACTCCAGTGCACATAGTTTTTTTATAAGAAACTAAGAATTGGGTCAGTACTTAAAAGCTCCTTAAAAGAATTTCAGTACTCTAAGTTCGTTAGAGGTTCCATAACAATCTTCATGTTCCTTACCCGTGCCCTCATGAACAAGGTTTTTGAAGCCCATTACAGGAAACATGCAGGAAACAAGTGAAAATAAAATAAAATAAAATAGAAATATGTCAAGGATTTCCGTAATCTGTATAAAAATAAATGGTTTCTTAAGTTATATTTTCCCAGTGCTGGAGTTTCGCAATTTTTTGGCGATCTGAGAGTTGAGTTTTTTACCCTTTCTTGTAAAAAATACTTGTACTGGGAAAATAAAGGTTAAGAAACTATTTATTATGATAGAGGAAATCTTTTGGATATTTTTACTTTATTTTCACTTTGCTATTGTATCATGTTTCTCGGAAGGGGCTCGGAATGTACTTGAGAAAAGTCTAAACATTGGAAAGGCTTCAAAAACCTTTGTTTTGAAATGTTCACGGGAGGACAGGTAAACTTTGAGTACACTCATTTTTTTTATAAGAAACCGCTTATAAGAAACAGTAGGCTCAATTTTTGGAAAGCTAAGAAACAACCCTACCTGAATTGAAAAAAGCTAAGAAACTTCTGTAATTTTCAGTTTTGATTTTCCTGTCACACTCAAAAATATTTTGACATTGTACAGTTATAGCAACTGTTTGGACATTATTTTGAGTTCGAATCATGTTATTTACTCGTTTTGAGAGACTTACTAAGTAATTTGGGAGCCCTTTAGACAAGACAAAATCAACTCTAAACTTCCGGCAATAAAAATATAAGAAACACGTAAGAAACTTGTGGCAGCAAAATGGCCCAAAAATTTAAGAAACTGCCTACCAGCCCCGGACCTTAGTTTCTTATATAAAAAATGAGTGAAGCTACTCAAAATCTGATAATCTTGAGAAACGTTTATTACTTTCACTACTTGCACTAACTTTTACAACAAACTTGACCCCAGTTTTTCCCGGGATAAAAGTTTCTCCTAGATTTCTTAATTTTTTACAAAAATTGAATTTTACAATTTCACACAGCACAGGCGGCTTCTTTCTTGTAAAAATTGAGCGGAAGTCGTCGTCAAAATCGTCTTTTGATAAAAATTTGAAATGCGCTCACTGCAAGACAAATTGTGAGGAAAACTTACTTCGTCGTGATCTTGATCGCTCCTGACCTGATGCAATGTCGTCGTCTTCTTTGAGAATTGTTTGCAATGCTGTCAGTTTGGTTTCACTCACACTCCATCCCAAGCGCGGGAATTAAAAAAATTGGCAGTTGTTTCGATACTTTGCTTTAATTTCAATGGTAATCGACAATCTTCTTATAGATTTGTGAAGAAACATTTGAGACGATAAATGATTTTACCAACAAAAACATGACGACACCGCCACCGTTAAAGATTTATTTTCCCGCCTTTTCCTGTTATGTTGGATCCAGACCAGAGAGAGGCATAAGTTGTCATCCAGGGAAGGACAGAGTTTGGAGGTGTCGCAAATTCGCAAGTCAAGGCGAAGTAAAGCGCAAATTTCGGAAATTTCGGAAGAATTATGCGTGGGGGTGTGTATATGTTTGATAATTTTGCTAAAAAACTAATTTTTGGGGGGAGGGCAAGCAGGATGCCGCTACCTGTTTGAAAAAATACCAAAAACAAACATTCAAATCGCCGTAATTTTTCAACCTTAGGTGATGGCAAGGGGGTTACATGAACACTTGTGGTCCTATGTATAAGCATCCTTTTCCCGTTGAAATTTTCAAAAAATTCTATTTATTCGAGCGTGCAATATTTTTTTAATGGGGGTTACCCAACACGGCCTAAATCTAGCTGCGAAACGCGGAAGTAACGAAATGATGGCACCTGATTGGTCAATTTTAGGAGAAAACGCAATCTGATCAGAGGATGAGTCAGCGTCCCAGGGGAACTTCGGACAAAAGAAAAGATTTGGAGGCTATGCTGATGGAGCTATGACCTTCAGAAGACCAAATTTGCCCGATCACTGATACCAGCGGTCGGCCATTTTGTCTTACTATTTTGCAGTGATTAATAGCTTCATGGAATGAAAATGAAAGAGCAGTCTCCAATGTCATAGTTCTCGTGAAAATTCCGATAATCCTCGGAGAGTTCCACTATTTCTGACCTCACAGAAATTATTTCTTACCTCACGTGAAGATACTTATCACTGCAAAATAGTAAGACAAGATGGCCGACCGCTGGTTTCAGTCATCAGGCAAATTTGGTCTTTGTGACCAAAGAGTGAATTGATGTTGTTATTGTCGCTCCAGTAGTTTTAGCGTCCATCATTCTATCAATAGCGATAACCTACGAACATACAATCAGTCTACCCTGCGAGTATGACTTCCTTGCTTTCTGCAGTTGTTGTTGTTAGCAGATCACCAAACGATGGATCAAAGTCTTTACTTGGGTTTGATGACGTGTCTGGGTGTCGATATAAAAAACAAATCAAAGTTGAATTTTATTTTCGAAGAAATATTTTGTCGTTTTTGGGGTGTTTTCTGCGTAGCCAAGACAGATCATTCCTTATAAATACACAAACCCCCCCCCCCTCCAAATCTCTGTTTTCGATCATTCCTTGCAATTTCACATCCATCGATTTTGATCTTCTTGTCTTTTATAGTGTTTGTAAGGTGCGTTTCTGTGATACCAACAATTTTAATACCCTTCACCATTTCTTTCCGCATGATTCGTATCAATTCAATTTTCGACGAAAGGCCATTTACATTCTGGTGAAATATTTTAAGTCCACGTATTTTAAGGTCTTGCTTCAAACCAGAATATGTCAGAGAGTCATGATCATTATCGATAAAGTCGTCATCACTGAATCCCTGCGTTGATCCCAGTTCACACGATTTTACAAACATAAGACTAACTCTATAATACACTTGGAATGGTATGTTTTCTTGCATGGGTCGCACTTCAACTGCATTTGATGTTTTCGAATGGTTTTGAGGCAGCTGCTACACTTCGTTGTTGCACCTGGGCAGAGCTCGATGTCTTCTGCGAGAATGAGCAGAAGTTTTAGCCATGTTTTGGTCGCAGCCTCAGTCCATGTTTCTGCTTGTACTCCCAGATGAATGGCAAAATAAAAGATTCCTTTACATCATTCGCTTCGTGTGAGTAAAGTGAATAACAACATGAGTTACAGCTTATAAGTAATGTCTTTTTTATTCATAAAGTAATCAGAAGTCCAACAATAATTCTCAGCGTGACTGTCACCACCATTTTGGATCTCTAATGACAGTAATGTAATTGTATACTCTCTTGGTTATTTCCAGAGACTTGATTAATGTAATTGGAAATTCTCTTGATTGAACAAGGCAAGGGCACATCTTGGGGGGCACACAGCCAAGGATGCTGGACGGGGCACATTTTTAGGGGGCAAAACTGCAAATATGAGGGCAAAACAATATGGGAAATTAATATTTTTAGGCCATTTTCAACAGGGCAGGAGGGGCTGTTGCCCCCCATGCCCCCCTCTCTAGCATTCCTGAGCACAGCAACATGGGGTTTTTTCGTTTTTTATGCGCACGCACACTCGGTTTGAAGCAGAGGCATCTTATCTTTTGCGAGCCTGATACATCGAGGCAAGGCAAAGGCAAATTGTCATACTTGTAAGGGCAGTACTAGACTCACTACACAAGTCCTTCAATGCTTTTCTAGAAAAATAGTGAAATTCGTTGATTAGTTTTGCAATCAGAAATCTGTCAATTAATCCAGTTCGATCTAACACTTTTTGTTAGAATGATTTTCCAGGAATAACAAAACTTGAAAGGTACCTCAACTTCCAACATTGCCTCTGATAACTGCTACTAGTAGAGTTTCTTAATTTCTTGGAAGGGCCTTTGTTTCTTATGAGAATAAGAATGCACTCTTCACAAACTGGTTTTGAAATAATTTGAACTGATTTTTCAACAGATTTTGATTGCCCCTGAAATTTTAGGTGTACATTCTTGAGGATACTAGAATTACTGTCCAAAAAATCATGAAATATGTCAAATTTGCTCATGTTGGTCAAAATTTTTTCTGGTGACCCTTGACCTACTCCAAAACATCTTTTTCTACCAATAGAATTTTATTGAAAATAAAACCATCATTCTGCACAGATACACACACAAATAAAAACAGAAAAATTCAGTGAAAGCAACTTGAAAACACCTCTCAGAATTAAAATACAATTATCTAACTAAAGATATCCTGCAATAATACTGTGTACTTCTGCAAATGATGCTAAAAATGTTCATGAAATGTTCTTTCTTTTAAACCTCTCAGTGATGTAGAAACCAGGAGGCACTGGGGGCACATGCCACCCTTTCTTGAGATTTTGCAATAAACAAAAGAGTGCCTTTTCACTTTAGGAAGTGTCTCTTTAGCTTGATGAAAAACTCCCTTGATGTGCTGTGCCCCCCAAGTTCAAGATGCATCCTACAGCCCTGAAATATCTTAACTGCAACTGTTAACATCTGCTGTATAGTCCAGTGCTGTTTTTACATCTCTATGCCATCTATGTATAAAAGCTAACCAAGTTGGATGGGTCAAGGATATGCAAGCAAAATATCACTTCATATGTTCTGTGCATTGAAGGTGCATGAATCTGCAAGACAAAAGAATAAGCCATTTTGCAAACAATTGTCACCCTTTTCACATTAATACCTATTCAGGGATGCCAAAAAGTTAGTTGGACAAGGCAAAACAATAGAAAATAACATAGTCAGGTCATTTCTCAGATGGCAGCAAGGGCAGTCACCCCTATGCCCCCTTTCCAGCATTCCTGACCCCCTTCATATAAAGTGGAATTAAAACTACAATGACACATTGCCCTCAGCAATGCATCAAGCAATTTGCACATGTTTTTGCATCAAATAGGAATGTGGGTAAATTTCTGACTGTTAATTTGAGGATTCGTTACTTCTTGCATTTTGTCTAAAAAGACGTAGATAGTTAGACTGATTACGATGAGTCCCAGTAATCGCTATCCAAAACGAGACTATTACGCCAGACTGAGACCGCTCTTACTGGGACTCATAATATTACGGCAATATTTTTGGACTGACTTTTTTCACTTTTGAACGCCCTTGGGAACGAGGCTGCTATACACAGTCATGTACTAAGTATAGAACCAAATACAACGCCATTAGAATCTCTGCAAATTCGATTGATTGATGTTGACCAACGGAAACTCGAAGCTCAAAGCAGAGTTTCAAGGAGCTTGGCCGGACAGAACAAAGTCTTATGAACAAGAATACCATGAAAACAGTTGGCGACAATATCAAATTTTGTACGTACGTACTATTTTGCTGCTTTCGCTAAGCATTAACTGATTTATTGTGAAGTTTTCAAATCAACGTGTTTCATTTGAAAACTACAAATGTTTGTGCTTTTCCTGCCTAGGCCCTTATCGAAACGAGGCAGTCATAGTCATTTCAAAATAATGGCGTTTGATTATGAGTCGTAGCTAGGAGCGTCCGGCAGTATTTCAATAGCGATAACTACGACCATATCATCAGTCTAGTAGATAGTTGGATTGTATTGTAAATCTTATGACATTAAGTACAAAAATCCCCTTGTACACCATGTATCGGGTACTGAAGTAGCTGCTTCTCATAACACATGACATGCAGCACTTTCCCCGTATGTGATTGTTAAAGGACAAAGCTTTTCATTGCCCAAATCGTTGACGATGTAAACAAAACCTTCCCCTAAAAAGATGAATATTGACGTTTAACGCAAAAAACAGTGCATATACCGACACTGGCATCCTGTTACTGAAGACATTGCAAGTGCACTGGCAAAGTTTGGTGATGTGGCACGGTGCCGATTTGGAGAAATAAATGCCTCAAAATTGGCAATTTCAGATGACGACCGTAGAACCATTTTAGACTGCAGTTTGATAAATAACATTTTACCTGCCTTTCCGACCACTCACGAATGTGAGCTTCTGGATATCAATTGTCCATAGGTAGTTTTATCAACATAAACAAATGCCAGACTTCCAGCTTGAGTATTTCAATACAAACAAAATATGGAAGAAATGGTTCCTTCTGCTACTTACCTAACATGGTTCTAGAGTAGTGTCCAAAAAACCTAGAATAACGTCGCAACGCAAAAAACAGTGAATAACCCACCTGATAGGTCATGTTCCTGACATCCTTGGCAAGGACTCCTGTAAAGTTCTTGATGTGGCACGGTGTAGTTTTGGAGAAATATCCTCTTTCATCAACAGGAATCTGCGTACGAATTAGGCCATTTTTTCATGGCCACAAGAAGTCTTCGAACAGTGCTTTTTAATCCGAAAATTTCGTCGATTGATGTCTCCCGATGTTCGCCAACCTTTCTTCCATCAAAATCAAATAGTGGATTTAACTGCGAACGGATGAGCTCACGCTAGAATGCAGAAGCCGATGCACGACCTATCTAGGCCAGTTGTCTCGCTCGTTTTGAAATCTAGCTGCGAGACTGGTGATTTTGAGTGGTCAGCGGTTTGTGAAACGAAATGTCACTGTGTTGAGCACAAGAAAGGCGACATTTGCATAACCGCTGACCAACATGAGTTAGGATCGCGGAATCAGCAGGCCTCGTGCTGTGGCTTTCTTTCATGAGGGTGGTAAAGGGTATTTCGTGAAACGTGATCGGCCATATTTTTTTCTCGTGAAACGTGAAAAACCATTATTTATTGACGTGAAACGTGAAAGTGCAAACGTTGTCCGTGAAACGTGAAAGACTGTATCCATTTACGTGGAACGTGATTTGCAATAATTTCCATGAATAGATTTGCCAAATCTAATGGGTTACAAATGCTTCGAAAAACTAAAAAGTTTTGCATGAAAATTATAGCATTTTTTGTGTTATTGTTGCTGTTTTTCTTGTTTTTAACAAAAAATTGCAGTTTGGTGCAAAAAATGATATTCATGCTTCCACGCGGCTTACACGATTATACCCTTCACAGTTTCTTCAATTATCTCTTATCGTCATTTGGGTATGGGCTCTGGAACCTCAAGAAATACTATTGACCAATAGGTGTTACTTTGCTCTATGGTCCAGCAGGCCCCATTCATCTCTTTAGGTGCTCAATGCTAGCCAGTGTTGCAGACCCTCCAAAAAGGATAATGCAGGCCCGTCAGAGCCAAAAGACTGTGATCCAGGGCATCGAATTTATACCAAAATTGGAAGTTTTAGATTCCGGATTGATTTTGAGCTTGAGACATACACCATAACATAGGGGTTAATTTGCCGCAAAACAGTTTCAAGATCAGGTCACAGAAAGCAGAGATATTGATCTAAATCAGAACTTTGTTTACATAACCTGTAGAGGCATGGTACAGTTTTGATGGCGGCCTACAATTGGTTGTTTTTCTAGCCTCAGACTTCACCGATCCTTCTCATTTTAGTCTTATTCTCATCCCCTAAATGTGTACTTCAAGGCAATGTTAAGCATGTTTGTATAGTTTGCCTTTTTGTGACCGTTTTTTAGACAATCGAACAATGGTATTTTTCTGAAAAATGTGTCCCTCATAAAATCAACTGTAAAATTCAAAGCTAAAGACAGAAAATATATGTTTCACTATGCTCTTAAAAACAATTTCAAAAATTAGAAACACCTTGGTAGCAATTTTCTACCAAAGACTCTAGCCAATTCGTACCCAAACAATTTTTTATGACTAAGTTTATTTCAAAAATCTCAATTTTGATTTCTAAAATTTTTAGATGCTTTAGCAACTAAATTTTAACAGACCTCCAATGAAAGGACTTAAGGTGACTGGACATCACTTACATGTTAAAACAATGTAATAATTAACATTTGAGACATTTTGCAAGGCATTTTGTTAAAATCTTAACTCTTAAATCTTAAAAAATTTACAAAATACGATTATTGCCTTGAAAAGTTTTCACTTGCTGCAGCAGGCTTAAATGCGAAAGAAATGACAAACCATCGACCTTTCATCGTTTTTCAACAACGGGGAAGCTTTCCGTCTCACCTTATCTAATTTTTCATAAACAATTTACAATAATGTAAAAATCATGTACAACACTTGTGAAATGAAAATTGCCCTCAAAATTTTTTGGCACACATTGGCACGAGCCCTTTGGTAGAAACTTGCAACAAAGCTGCTTCTAATTTTTGAAATTGTTTTGAAGAGCATAACGAAACAAATATTGTTTTTCTTTAGCTTTTAATTTTACAATGGATTTTTGAAGACTGACATTTTTCAGAAAAGTACTATTGTTCAACAGACGATTGCGGTCAGGAACTTAAATTTTTTAAGATTTAAGAGTTAAGATTTTAACAAAATGCCTTGCAATGGCGGTTAGGAACCTTTTACCAAGATGCAATGCGTTCTAATTATGAATCTTTAACGATTCTGTAGGAATTTGATTAAAGAGCGCGATGCATCTTGGTAAAAAGTTCCTCGCTGCCATCTTTAGCGTAATCGTCTATTGTCTAAAAACGGTCTCAAAAAGGCAAAATATTCAAACACGCTTATTGCCTTTTTTTTCTTTATTCATTTAAAAACAACAACTATTTACAAAAACAACAAGGCTAATTAACTACGTGCCATCCATAGTGGGAAAGGACTTACAGTCAGCGAGTTCCCACTATGTATGGCACTTACAATTTAAATCTAAATCGTTCCAAGAATAGTCGTAAGAGAGGGACAGCTCAAGAGCACACAATTCGCCATTGTGATTGGCATGGCGCTTTAAGGTATGACGAGCAACATGAACAACTCAGAGATTCTTCTGAGGTCCACGCTCGAGGAATCTATCAAGAGTTAGGAATTTAGTGCCTCCAGGCCGTCTCTCTCTCTTACGACTATATTCCAACAAAAGAGGAAAAAGCAAAATTAACAGAAGTACACACATCTGCAGACACAGACATACGACAAGAACACTACAGGCATAAACTAGACAGATACAGTGCACGAAATTCCTGTTTTCAAGGGCTATGTCAATTTTCGTAGTCTATTGAAACAAAACGCCTGGATGATTTTATGTACTCTAAAGTAGCTTCAAGAATCAATCTGTTGACAATGTGTGGAAGTTCAGAACTTCCATACAACCTCAGTGAGCAAACGAAATCGTCATCAAAGTTGGATACATCCAAGCTCAGAATTTCCGAGAGCTTATTGCCTTAAAGCAAGCATTTAGAGAATCAGAATAAGACTGGACTGAAATAGATCGTTAAAGGCTGAGCCTAGAAACAAGGAATTGTAAACTGCGATCAAAGCAGTGCCATGCCTCTACAGGTCATGCTTGCAACAAATGGTCACATTAACCCCTAGGTTATGCTCCATGACGCCAGCCCAAAATCTAGCTGGAATTCAGAACTTTATTTTTTAGCAATATTAGATAAAAAGGGCTTAATAGATCACAGTGCAGAGGGCTTGGTGGGGTCTTTTAGCCCCTTAATAGCTTTCAAATATTTGTTCCTTGAAATGCTCCGAGACGAGAAAGCAGCTTGAATAGCGCATTATTGATTTTTGGCTGATATAAGTTCTAGTTTTCAAATGCCCGTAAAAAAGAATTTCGTTGGTAATGATGTGCATCAATCAAATAGTGCAGAAACGTTACACGAGGGTCGTTTTCCGGCGATCTACTGTAATAGGAATGGTCTCAAAATTTTCCCAGGACAAGCCCCAGACCTCGAAATTTGCTTCCTCCACATGCAGCTCCCTAATACGAAAATCGTCCCAACTGGCTTCTTTAGTGGGGTCAGTGCATCTGCATTCTCCCATAGCCTAGTGATAATACATTTTCCCGTGAAACGTGAAAACGCTATATTTTTAAACGTGAAACGTGAAATTGAACATTTTATTTCCGTGATTCGTGATCCTGACCCCCCCTTTACCACCCTCTTTCATGAGACAACCACACTCTTGGAACCAAGAAATTTGCGATCAGGGGCTTTGCATGGCTACATAGCTGGAGTTAAAAGTGGGCAGGCAATCAATCCACAGGTAAGTCACACAAATTTGGTATTTTAATCATTTCAATAATTCCCGATTCCATAATTTTCAGACGCAACAGGCCTAATCTAGGAAACCCCAGGCCCAGCGTTCGTTGTGATGGCCAGCTCGAAAGAAAGTCAAATATTTTGAAATCGGCCCTATAATACCTAAAGATAAGAAAATTTCGAAGTCTTCTAATATATTTAAACAGATTTAAGCAAAAAATTTGAAAATTTATCGTGCATTGCGTCCGCCAAGGAGATATTCTTGCATGGTATATTATGACAACAGAATTTGGTGCCGTACAATGTGCTGTAACGGCCGACTCCAAAGAAAGTCAAATATTTTTAAATCGGCCCTATAATACCTAAAGATAAGAAACTGTCGAAGTCTTCTTATATATTTAAACAGATTTAAGCAAAAAATTTGAAAATTTATCGTGCATTGCGTCCGCCAAGGAGATATTTTTGCATGGTATTTTATGACAACAGAATTTGGCGCCGTACAATGTGCTGTAACGGCCAACTCAAAAGAAAGTCAAATATTTTGAAATCGGCCCTATAATACCTAAAGATAAGAAAATTTCGAAGTCTTCTAATATATTTAAACAGATTTAAGCAAAAAATTTGAAAATTTATCGTGCATTGCGTCCGCCAAGGAGATATTTTTACATGGTATTTCATGACAACAGAATTTGGCGCCGTACAATGTGCTGTAACGGCCAACTCCAAAGAAAGTCAAATATTTTGAAATCGGCCCTATAATACCTAAAGATAAGAAAATGTCGAAGTCTTCTAATGTATTTAAACAGATTTAAGAAAAAAATTTGAAAATTTATCGTGCATTGCGTCCGCCAAGGAGATATTTTTACATGGTATTTCATGACAACAGAATTTGGCGCCGTACAATGTGCTGTAACGGCCAACTCCAAAGAAAGTCAAATATTTTGAAATCGGCCCTATAATACCTAAAGATAAGAAAATTTCGAAGTCTTCTAATATATTTAAACAGATTTAAGCAAAAAATTTGAAAATTTATCGTGCATTGCGTCCGCCAAGGAGATATTTTTGCATGGTATTTTATGACAACAGAATTTGGCGCCGTACAATGTGCTGTAACGGCCAACTCCAAAGAAAGTCAAATATTTTGAAATCGGCCCTATAATACCTAAAGATAAGAAAATGTCGAAGTCTTCTAATATATTTAAACAGATTTAAGAAAAAAATTTGAAAATTTATCGTGCATTGCGTCCGCCAAGGAGATATTCTTGCATGGTATTTTATGACAACAGAATTTGGTGCCGTACAATGTGCTGTAACGGCCGACTCCAAAGAAAGTCAAATATTTTTAAATCGGCCCTATAATACCTAAAGATAAGAAAATGTCGAAGTCTTCTTATATATTTAAACAGATTTAAGCAAAAAATTTGAAAATTTATCGTGCATTGCGTCCGCCAAGGAGATATTCTTGCATGGTATTTTATGACAACAGAATTTGGTGCCGTACAATGTGCTGTAACGGCCAACTCCAAAGAAAGTCAAATATTTTGAAATCGGCCCTATAATACCTAAAGATAAGAAAATTTCGAAGTCTTCTAATATATTTAAACAGATTTAAGCAAAAAATTTGAAAATTTATCGTGCATTGCGTCCGCCAAGGAGATATTCTTGCATGGTATATTATGACAACAGAATTTGGTGCCGTACAATGTGCTGTAACGGCCAACTCCAAAGAAAGTCAAATATTTTGAAATCGGCCCTATAA
Source organism: Aurelia coerulea (assembly GCA_039566865.1). Taxonomy (NCBI): domain Eukaryota; kingdom Metazoa; phylum Cnidaria; class Scyphozoa; order Semaeostomeae; family Ulmaridae; genus Aurelia; species Aurelia coerulea. The sequence goes on along the minus strand of CM076952.1, from coordinate 8,462,548 downwards.
TACCTAAAGATAAGAAAATGTCGAAGTCTTCTAATATATTTAAACAGATTTAAGAACAAAATTTGAAAATTTATCGTGCATTGCGTCCGCCAAGGAGATATTTTTACATGGTATTTCATGACAACAGAATTTGGCGCCGTACAATGTGCTGTAACGGCCAACTCCAAAGAAAGTCAAATATTTTGAAATCGGCCCTATAATACCTAAAGATAAGAAAATTTCGAAGTCTTCTAATGTATTTAAACAGATTTAAGAAAAAAATTTGAAAATTTATTGTGCATTGCGTCTGCCAAGGAGATATTCTTGCATGGTATTTTATGACAACAGAATTTAGCGCCGTACAATGTGCTGTAACGGCCGACTCCAAAGAAAGTCAAATATTTTTAAATCGGCCCTATAATACCTAAAGATAAGAAAATGTCGAAGTCTTCTAATGTATTTAAACGGATTTAAGAAAAAAATTTGAAAATTTATCGTGCATTGCGTGTACAAATTAATGTCTTTCCGGATGTCCTTCTTAAGAGGGCCTATGCGCCCTAAGAATGTGTTGAATTGGCCCGCTCCAGAAAAAGCCCAATATTTTTCAAACGGTTTTGTGATACCTTAAGAAAAGAAAACACAAGCATCTTCTGGCACATATGAATGGATTTCAACCAAAAATTTAAAAATCTATCGTGCATTGCGTATACAATAAATGTTTTCCAGGTGTCCTTTTTTCGAGGGCCTACGCGCCATAAGAATGTGTTGAATTGGCCCGCTCCGGAAAAAGCTCAATATTTTTAAAACGGCTTTGTGATACCTCAAGATAAGAAAATATTGACATCCTCTAGAATATATGAATATGTTTCAAGAAAAGATTAAAAAATTATTGTGCATTGGATATGCAAATAAGGACATGGTGTCTTCTACACAGAGTCAGATATTTTAAACCATGAACTAAAAAAGTGCAGGATTTTGTAAACCAAAAAGGAGTCATCTGTTGTCTTGAACTGGGAGGAATTAAAATCTGTTTGAGAAATTGATTTATATGTTCCAGTTAATGGCAGTACTTCATAAGAAATCCTTACAAGGAGAAATAAAAACTTTTTCAAAATATGTAAATGTTCAAGATGACAGCCAGTAGAGAAGTTAATGTAGACTGTATTTAAGTGCAAGCTATCTAACCATCACATTTCCTAAAGAAAGATTTGCTGCAAATTTTCATGTGAGCTAGACAATAAAGTTCAAACATCATTATGTGAGCTACAGCATAATTTTGATCAAAGTAACCAAACAGCCATAAGCGTACAGGAAGAAAAAATATAGGGGGGCTGCCCAACACAAAGTCAATTGTTTAGCATAATTTTTGCCCGACTGAGGGCATTTGTTTTGCCCGATTGGGGCTCATTTTCGATAAACGCTTATGCAAACAGCAGATGGTCAGTAAAGGACAACTGAGTAGCAAAAAAGTATGGTACAGTCAGTGCTGTGGAGGTTGTGATGTTTCTGTGGAGGTGTTCAATGTTGTAGAAGTTAGTCAGTGGCATTCCTCCAATGTACTGAACCTCTAACTTCATAAATTCCACAAGTTAGCATATATGTGAACCAGAGCTTATTTATTTATTTATTTTTTCGGACAATCTTACATTTTCTGAGGGGACCATTATGGAAATAAGGTCAATTGGACCTTTTAATGCTATCCCTGCCACAACAATTAGGGGTGTTTTTATTGGTATTTATTTAATGTGTATACAACTTGTAATTATGTATCTATTTTCAGCTAGATAGATATTGTAAATCTTTCAAATTATTCTTGTGGCAAATTGATACATACATACATACATACACACATTGTATTACATACATGCATACATACATAAATCTGTTTCACCATTCTAGTGACTATGGTTTCACCAGGGGTGGATGCAGCCCTAAGTTGGAGGGGGCAGCCTGCAAAGGGGGTGCCATAAGTATGAGAGAAAGTGAGCATGCCTAAGGCATTTGTGAACATTTTCAGACTTCTATTTTAGTGCTAACTAACGCCTTAATTTATATTTTCCCCCACAAAAATTAAAAACGAGTGTGTTAGGGTCATGATGAGGAGAGGTGTTCTTCTCGCCAAGAAGGGGTGCCAAGCTGAGTTCTCATCATGAAAGGGGAAGTTGCACCCAGTTGCCCCCTAGCCACCACTGTGTTTCAGAATAGATGTAGATGAACATTATGTGCATAAAACAGTCAAAAAGGGATTTGCATGTTATTAATTTACATTATTGCAAATCTCATCTGATATTTTATTTAAGAAACAGACTAACCTGAACTCTTCAAATAGAGGAATCTTGTTTTTGATATTTTCATATACTTTGATATTCATAGTCATACCTTCATACAGTTTAACATTTGCAAAGCTGTTTGTTGGTTGTCAAAAGGCCCCTCAACACCCATGCTCTGCCCTGTATTATTTGATGTTTTATTATTATCTTTTGTAGGAAGACCAGTTTCAAAGTTGAAAGTCTAAGCACAGACCAATCATCTCAAGATCCAAGGCTCTTATATTTACCAGATTGACATATTGGAGATTCATGTGCACAGTGCCTGCCTGCACATATCATGAGTTTTGCCTTGAATATAAAAACTAATTTTCAAAAAACTTTGCATTGCATTGAAATGCTCTATTGTTCTTTTGGATTTTGCAAGCTTGTTTTGAGTTTGTAGAAATCTGTAACGCAAAACTTTAAATGGTAGCAAACTGCCTTTGTGCAAAATCTACTCAAATTTCTGCAGATTTGGAAAATGATCCAAGTTATGTATGGTTCATATTCCTTTACTTATAGCAAGTAGCTTTCAATCAATTGAGAATTGCCATTCATTTTGGCAAATTCATCAACAAACCTTCATTGTATTTCAAATACTTTCTATAAATGAAGAAGTTTTCAATGTATGTCAAATGAAATCACAGAATTTACTTTTTGTAGTAAATGTCTAATGTTTTAGTTTCTTGCTGGCATAAATAATCATTTTAAAATACTGAATTTGGCGAATAAATGTCAAAGGGTACTCTGTGGGTGCCTCATGCAGTATGCAACTCCTATTTTTGTAAGGTTGACTTTACTCCTTAATTATAAAATATATTTTGATTATTCCATGGTCTATGAAATTGTTTGGGATGTTTCCTGCAATAATGTGCATGCCTGTAGCAATCTGTTCTGGAAACTGCACCTTAAAATTTGAATTATACCTCATTTTTAGCCAACTCATGGGTACAGGTGGTGAGAATAATCAGGGGGTTGGAAATGGTTCAAAATAATAATAATAATTGGGGCATTTGAACAATGGGGGACTGGAAAAACAAAAAAATAATTGTTTTCTTGCTTAAATACGTACTATCCTTTTTTCATGTTCACTGATCATGTTCACTATCATTTCAATTCTTCAAGAATTAAGAATTGATAAAAAGGGTAGTAAAAATAGGGGGGGGGTGGAAAATAATTCAAAAAATAAGAAGCAGAGGGGACAATTATTTGGTACTTGAGAATACAATATGTTAGCTTAGCTCCTAAATCTTCCAAAAGATAGGATAAAAGTTTGTGCCACCAACAGAACAGATAGGAAATGTGATTTGATTTAAAAAATAATATTTTGAAAAGTGTATGCAGCACTGTGTAATTCCTGTCCATTTTTACCGTTTATGTTACAACTTCTGTCTCTTTTGAGTCCAAAAGTAGACAAAAAATCCTGTTGGCAGTGATTAGAATGTATAAGGGGGATGGGGGGGGGGGTTTCTCTGCCAAATGTTTGGGTAAAGGCGTGTGGAAAACTAATTTCTAGCCCAAGTGCCAAGATTTTATGTTTTCAGGATAACATTACCTCAGCTTGGCCTCCTTTATGCCAAAATCACCAATATGCGGTGTCCTTAATAGATCGCAAGTTTATCAACATTTGATCACCGCTAGATAGACCAAAAACTGCCAAAAGGTGTATCGCTGCCTGAGGCCAAAATGCCAAACAGCAAACCCTTGGGACTTGATAGAATAAAGGTCCGAAAAAGTATACCCCTGAAGGCAGCTTATTTCTAGGTACCTTTATCTATATAATACCTCGATATTCATCAGCCCTTCGTCCGTGCGTGGTGATACACAAACACGATTCATTCATCATTCAGAAGCGAGACAGGCAGTACAGCTCAGCACAAGAAGATCGGCCTAATCATAACAATTTTTAGAACGGCCTAGTTTAGAAAATACATCATTTCAGAGAAAATATTCACCGTATTGTTTGTGATGGTTGTATCTTATCTTTGCCTTTGACCTTTCTCCGTAAACCACGCTGTAAACGCAGCATTCGCCTAGTGGCCTAAGAACACTGTGCCAAAATTCCACTGCAAAATTCCCGCCAATAATAATTTGATCCCAAGCCACTTGCAGAGTTGCCCTCGGGCATCCCCAAAGATATTTGCCTGCTTTGCGCATGCTCTGACAAATGTCGCCTTTCTTGTTGAGCACAGCCATTTTTGAGGATCCTGATTTCATTTCATATATTTTTCACTTGAATTTTTCTTGAGAGGTAGCAGAGCCTGAGATCTGTGTCAGTATTACAGAGACTGTGAGAGGAGCAATGTGAGCTTTACACAGGCTATGTGAGCTTTATCGAAAAGGTTATACAAGGGTTGCAGTGCTAACCCATGGAGGAATTTGACAACCATTGCTTGTGACTCATTTTGAACGAGTTCCTGAATGGTATTCCAACCCAGATTCTCGATAAGTGGACTGCTGGGGGCATCAAAGCTGCTGTTGCTACATTTCTAGCAGCCCGGTTCTGGAGTTTTTGCAGCTGCTTCATTCCAGTTGAAACAGCGCAGCCCCAAACAGAGCAGCAGTATCGAAATTGGGACCACAATACTTGTGTACATAGTTTTCAAGTTTCTTTTGGTAAGAAAGATGTGGCATGCTTTGAAAAGCCTGCTGCCCTGAAAACCATGGTAGAAACAGCCTTGATTCGTTCTTTCCAGTCCAAGGAGGAATCAATTTCTGCACCAAGGTATTTAGTTTTTTGAACACCAAGAAGCCCATTCTCACGAATTTTCTATTCCAAGTCTTTATTCTGACTTTTGAGAATGTTATGCTTCTATTTAATAGGAACCAGCATGGAATGAGTTTTTGCAACAAGAGAAAGTTTGTTACCCTGCAGCCAGGTGTCTAATTGCCTAAGATCACTGTTAATAGCCTCATTCAGCTGAGTTATACCTGAGGATTGATAATATAGACCGGTTTCATCAGCATACATGGACACAGTGGAGTCTTTGACATCTTGTGGGAGATTGTTGATGTAGATGAGGGAAAGAGGGGGCGGGCCTAGGCATGAGCCTTGTGGTGCACCAACCTCTATGTCCCCAGTTGCTGAATATATGCCATTAACCCTACAAAACCCTACAAAACTGTTTGCGGTTGGTGAGATAGGATTTAAACCAAGGGAATTCACGGTTTTTTATATCCAGATAAAATTCTTATAATCCATGTTACTGCTCGAGTTCCTAATTACTCTATATATTGATACTATACAACTACCGGATGAGTAAAAAAAAAAGAATCCCTGTTTCATGTTTGAAAGACCACAGATCCCTCAGTATATCAAGACAATAATGTTGGAAAATTTGTCATTCAATAGTGAACATGTTCAAATATATTCTAAATTTTACCTGTCTGACATCGGCCACTCCATTCGGATATTATAAGAGATTTTCTCGAGGAACCTCCTCCAAGAAACTTCCAAAAACTGCATAAAATCACGAACAAATTTCTCGCATGTCTATGCCTTATAGCAGTGACTTGTACATGCTTTTGCACGTTTTATCCCTTTGGGAGATGAAAATGTCATCCCTGATGGCAAAACAACATTATTCCGGACGATTTCATCTTCCCAAGAGGATAAAACATGTTAGAGTGTGTTGAACCCATCGATATAAGGCAGAAAGCTCGGGAAATGTTGGTCGTTGTTTTGAGCTTGTTTTGAAGATTTCTCGAAAGGGCTTTCTGGACAAAATCTTTCCCAATTTTAGAAGGGAGTGACCGATTTCAGTCAGGTAAATTTTGAGGTTCATTTGAAGATGTCTGCTGGTAAATGGTATATTTCCCAATATCATCATCTTGATATTCAGGGAATGGTGATTTTTCAAACAGGGATTCTTTTTATTTACTCACCCAGTATATACAACACTTCAGGGACGATAACACGAGGAACAAGATGGCGTGACTACCTGGTGGTCTTACATGTAACAAAACAATAATCACTACAGGAGAATACGCAAAAAGAAAAAAAGAAAAAAGAATATGTGACTTTAATCATTATGAGCTAAATACGACATATAAGTTAACTACAGTCTAAAATGAATGCTTGCGGCATAAAGATTGCGGCAAAGGAGTTTCGATTTTGGTTCACGGTTTTGAACACCATAAAGCTCAAGCTTTTTGCAGAGAATTTTGTAATCAACAGTATCAAATGTTTTTTCAGGTCAATGAATACTAGTCCCACAAGCTTACCAAGATCCAACCCTTTGTACCAGTCATCGGTATTTTTAAGTAAGTACATAACTGTTGAACGAAGTCGTAAAAAACTGGTCTGGTCATTGGAAAGCTGACCATTTTCACACATACGTTGGTACAGTTGATCAGTGAAAAGTTTTTCAAAGAGCCTTGAGATGACGGGCAAGACTGATAATTGTTGATAGTTACAGTACCTTCAGTTGGGATTGTGTTATTACAAATGGTCATGAGGGCAAGGTGCTCACAAGGCAAATGTGTGCGTGGTGCAGTGGGTGCACCCAAAAACCCTCTTCCTCTGTTCTTAATGTAAATTACAATCAATTTCATAATTCTACTTCCAGTCCTGTTACTAATTGATAATTGTATCTTAAACGTGATATTTTTAGGTACTTTCTGGCTCTGGTGTTTATGATGGGTCTGAAGTCCATGAAGCGTCTGCGTAAGTTCTTTGTTTCTACTTGTTTAAGTATCCTTAAATGGAAAGAAGAGGTATGTAGGCCACCCAAAACAGAAACTAAAATGGAAACTAATAAAACCATTAATTTTTTAGATAATGCATTGCTATTAATAAGACAGGCACAATGCAAGTTAACTGAGGTCCAAAAATAGCACTCATTATTTTAGGGAACTATTGAGGTTTTGCTCCAAGGAAGGAATCATAAAATTGTATTGTTTCTGCATGGTGTATAATTTTTGCACCTTTATAGTTGAATTTTTCCTGCTGCTATGGAGTTGCAAAATATGCAGTTTGAAAAGACTTTGATTTTAGCTTCCTCTATGGGCACCAATTATCATTCTGAAGTTAGTTTGTCCCACCTACCGATTTCTTTCAGTACACACCCAACAACTGTGGTTGAAATATTCTTCTGAATTGACTTATGAAGTCTTTACTAGTGTATGTGTACTGAAGCAGCGTACTGATCTTATATATATGTGTACTGATGTATGCTGATATTCAAGGAGAGGATATTTTTCAACAGAGTGCTTGTTAGTTTGAGTCGTGAATCAGCTGAATACAAAGTTTATGCCCCTGACAAGCCACAGATGCACACCATTAACCATATGACTGGCGAAGAAATGCAGGGTGAGAAAAGGTGAGTTGAAAATGGCATTTATCAACTTGGGATCTGTTGTCAGAATAGAAGCAGAAGAGGGTCAGATATGAACAGTAGTAATTGTCGTAAAAAACGTAGAGAAGCAAGAGAAGGTAAAGGTCAGCTAGCCAATTTCACAGATTCAATGAGGAAGCCTACTGTAGATCGGCATGTGGCGAAGAATTTCTCCAGCCAGCCTGCAGTGGCCTTTTGTACGTTTTGGCTAACCACACCACCATCTAAAACTTTTAGCTCAGAATCCAGCTGTATGTAACTGCCCTGCGCGGCGGTTGGGCATTAGAGATAAAAATAAGTCACACTAAATTCTAACGTATATATGCCGATGGATATATACATCTTTGTGACGCTTGTATTTTCTGTCCAATCTATCCTTGGTCTTGTTTCCATCTGTAACCTTTGAACCAATTAGAAGATATCTTGCAGGCAACTTATCCTTAATGCAGACAACTAGTAATTCTAGACAATCTCTATATCTCTCAGATGTTTGATGACATGAAAGACTTGACTGCACTGCCTGATTCTAGAAGTTTAGAGCAATGGAGAATCCCTCAATTTGCAATGTCGCATTAGGGAGAGACAGTCATGAAGCCCAGTTTTAAGTTTCAGGAACAATAGTGCAGGTTTACTTTGCCAATAACAATTTGTAGCTAGAGATTACGATGACCATATAGTCGAAACGCATCCAGAAGAGAACAAGAGAATAAAGGAATAAAGAACTCCAAGTCGTCTTTCATCTTGTAGCTCGAGATGTACAGGGTGTCCTAAACAATTGTGCCCCGTTTGCCTGAAGATTGCGACAAAGTGACAAAAAATTCTCGCCAAACATTTATACGATGTTGCTCTTCAGGTCTTCAAATAAAGTTTGCTGCCACCCCCGTAAAAATCCGTTGAAAAGTGATCGAGCTATGAACTTCAGAGGACCGAATTTGCCTCATGGCTGAAACCAGCGGTCGACCATTTTGTCCTACTATTTTGCAGTGATAAATAGCTTCATGTGAGACAAGAAATAGTTGAAAACTCTCTGATGATTATCAGAATTTTAACGAGAGCTATGAAATTGGAGGCTGCTGTTTCATTTCATCCATGGAGCTATTTATCGCTGCAAAATAATAAGACAAAATTGCCGACCGCTGGTTTCAGTCATCAGGCAAATTTCGTCTCCTGAAGGTCATAGCTCCATTATTTTTCAGCGGATTTTTAGGGGGATGGTGGGAAACTTCGATTGAATATCTGATGAGCAACATCATTCAAAATTTTGGCGCGAATCTTTTGCCTTTTTGTTGCCATCTTCAGGCAAACGGAGCACAATCTTGTTGGGACACTTTGTATATATATAGCTTGCAAAACCTGTGTACTTCTTGCAACATATGCTTTTGCTCTGTTGCTCTCTCCGGTAAAGGAGGTGTGGATATGGAAGACAGCAGTCAAGAAGGTGTGGTAGTGAAGAGAATTTTAGGATGGTTTTTATAGGCCACAAGAATTTTGCTTTCGTTCCAATTGTTTGTTCTTTCATTCATAAGATACTTTCTGAAGTCAAAAAAGCCAAATAGACTAGCTGTTAACGAAGTTAAGTGAGTGCAGAAGTGAATACAGCTCAGAAGAATAGTCTGCCAACGTTAGAGGGGGCGGTTAAAGGGAAGATTCGAGTTAAAGTGAACATTCCAAAAATTAGGTAACTATCAGTAAGGAATCTCAAGTAATCTCATGGCACTATTTTCTGCCATGTATCACATTCTTATCGTTAAAATCCGATGTATATTAAAGTGCCCTTCTTATGAAAAAGTGCCTTTGAAGTGCCGTGCCCCTTCAAATTGAAGATGCTGCCTACGTCCCTGAATTTTCTCTTCAATATCCAGAACTATAGACTTCTTTGCTTGATTCAAATCACAATCACAAATCCTCCAATCACAATATTCGTGAAAAAGTAGCAAAATTGCAGCAGTTTTATTTCATGTACCGTATCTTATCATAATTCTCATGTTTGAAAGGAAATTGTGCAAATTGCGCAAATTCTTTGAATGGAACTTGTGGAAATCGTTTCAATGGAAACCAGATAAGATTTTGGCATTGTTTGATTTTGAAGCAATTAGAGCAAGCTGATTGAATTTGAATGTAGCCATAATTGTTTTGGTTCCCAAAGTAACTCTGCAGGTAGAAATACCTTTCGAATGACGCATTGCCGTTATTATTATTATTATTATTATTATAACATTATTTACAGTTGGTTAAAAAAAAAACTGATAGTTCAAAATTGAACTAATTAAGACCAACTATTTACACAAAAAGGAATACTAATTACAATGAATAGATAAATACATGATTATAATACAGAAATATTTCTGGTGAAATTCCCACGGACTCTTTATCTACATATTTTGCATGAGCAACTGTCACCCTTCCACTCTTTAATTGATCTCTTAAAGCTAGCACTGGTTGCCAGGCTTTTTATTGAGTCAGACAAAGTGTTCCAAAGGATGGCCCCCCTGAAAGATAATGAATCATTTCCATATGACAAGGTGTTGGTGCTTGGTAACCGTAGAAGATTTTTAGTCCTTAGGTTATAGGCTACATCTTTTGCCTGGAAGATATTTGTGTTTTATCAAATCACAAACAGCTCCTCCGTGTAAATCAGCAATGTTGCTGCGCAGGTTTAGTAGTGCCACATAACCAGATAATCCACGATGGGCTATTCGTGCAATCTAAATGGCCGCTTCGCTACGCTCGCTGCAATACTTGTTTTTTTCTTGATAGGAATGTCTTGATAGAATCCGCAAGGATAGCAAGAGGGAAGATCGAAAAGTTGTCAGAACTTGATGTCACAAAGCATGATGCTGTCATCTTTCCAGGAGGATTTGGAGCTGCTAAGAACCTGTAAGTCATGATTTCTTGGTATTTTGTGTTTTGAAGTCTGTCTCCCATCGAATATTGTGAAATCTGCAATAGTGAAAGACTTTTTTGAATCTGTTCATTGTTTATTCTGCAAGCATTTTTGCCTGGAATTTGATATGGGATTCACATTGATTTTTTCGCACCTTCAATTTGGTCTGCAGAGGGGGTCAGATCGGAAACTTGTGCGACTCGGGCAAATTCAGGTGACTCGGGCGAATATCTATCTTACAAAAATAATCTTTAATGGTATCATTTAGACCTTCCATGGTCATAGAAGGCACAAATGCCCTGTTTTTATATATAAAATTCGATTGTAGGAAGTCTAGCCTAGCTTTTTCAACCAGACTTGGCAAAGTGGCATATCAACAACCTAGCTAAAGATTGAGCGAAAGAAAATCAAAGAAATTTTGAGTAGTTTTCGACATATATCCACTTTTCTGAAATCAACACAATGTTTTCAAAAAGAATTTGCAAAGCCAGCGTTGATGGAGACTTTGCGATTTAGAAATACTTGTACGGCCAAGACTATGCAGAACAACGTCCTTTTTACCGCTCTTTGGTAGGCCGAATGATGTTGGAGAAATTAACTGTTTTCTTAGCTGAAAGGGTTTGCAAGACTGCCACTCGCTGCTCATTAGAGCGGAAAGCAGAGTTCCCTTAACGTTGGACCCAAGTTTCACGGCAATTTCGAAAGAGTTGGCCTAAGTTATATTTCAATTGAAAGAATGGTTTAATTAAAAACGGATGAGGCTAAAGAAGCTTTTGCAAATTCATAGAATGACCCTAGATATTGCAGTTGACTCAAAGAAGAAGGCATATTATAATGTCTTCAAGTTTACTCAGTTTCCGTTCTGGCCCAACAAGAAGACAAAGACTCCTGTATCTACTAATGGTTCTTGTCTTGCGAGAATCTAACGCTGCAAAGTATTGCTTTAGTTTAATCGTACTTTTGCATCCTGCCCGAGCTGCCCGAATTTCCTTTTTCAAACAGCCATAGAATAAAAACTTGAGCGACTCAGGTAAATTCTGGAAAAGGCCATATTTTGAAAGACAAACAGGATTTTTGTGACTTCTTTGACGAAGGAAGTTCCAATTGATACCATCAAACATTATTTTTGAAGTGATAAATATTCGCCCATGTCGCCTGAGTTTCTGATATGGCCTTGTTATAGAGTGCTCGACAAAAAAAGGTACCTTAAAGAAAACGCGATTTATGTTACTAAATAATTTTACAACGCAACATGCAACAAAGAGGTTCCTTCAACATGGTGAAAAATTGTTGTGTAAGGCCGCCAGCATCATCCAAGCTTTCTCTCCATTAAGCCAGAAGCTCAGACAAACAGTATTTTAAGTGGCTGCGTTCTCTGCTATTGCCCTTTGTTAGCACCCCTGCTTGAATTTACAGCAATTTCTCTTCCATCACCTTAAAAACGTATCTGTAATGTTGCCAGTTACCGACCCCCCTTTCATTCCACTTTTTCATAAATGGTCACACTGTAAATGACAGAAAGAAATGCACATCGTCGTTGGAGACTGCATGGATAATAAAGTAAAATATTTGGCTGTTACGCAAGACTGACTGTGTTGTTTGAAAAGTATAGCTCAAAGTAATGGTTTTCAGCGTGTAATTTTCAACCTTGAGGCATTAAAAACAAGCATTTTAGCATATTTTGTATATTGCATGGTCATTGGCAAAAGAAATCAAAATGAGAAAATTTTATTCAGGGTATGATGATTGAGTTTTAGTGATTTTTTAAATAGGAGTGCTTTTTAGGACACCCGGTAGGTAGTCAAAAATCAAACGAAAGCCATGATATTTGGCTGTGACTATTGTTCAATTGTCGATTTTCAGCATCGGTCTGGTTTATGATTTATTGATCTTGGTTCATGTGAAGAGTTACTCGCGCCAACACGCACTAAACCAGTTTTGATAATCTGCATTACATCTTAGCCCAATATAAACAACTGATTCTAAATTAAGGCAATAACCTCAGGGACCCCAGGAGAATGGATCGTCCCCGCCCTGCCCAAGAGGCCATACTCTGTAGCCTCGTTTGCGATTGCGAAATTATCACATAATTCCATAAGCGAGAAATCGAAAGCGAGGCGCGGGATGATGGGGGGGGGGGGTGGGTGCTACATTTTCATGGGGTCCCTGTGCAATAGCTTCATTGCCAGCTAATGCAAATAGATTCGTGTTAACCCAGTGTTAGTTTGAAAGTTGAATTCAAAAAGCTTTGTTTCCAATTTGGAGGTTTTATTTGCGCTATCTGGCATTAAGGATTTTGCATTAATTTAGAAGAGAGCTCTTCCACAATAGTTAGAGACAAATGCAATTGCCTAACAGGAACCAAACTTTAAGGGTTGACGAAAGTCAATGCTTTCAGTGCACCCGGTAACACCTTGCCAAAGGGGCAAACAAAATTGGAAATTGCCACTGAAGATGACCAAAAACTAGGTGAATTTAACCAGAGGGGTGTTCAAAGACTTTTAGGGGAATTGCAGATATTACCCAATGACTGATAAGATTGGAAATCGACACAAGCCTACCCAACTTTCCCCTGTAACCCTATAGCTCACATGTGTTCTGTTTTCCTAAATCAAATTTAATGTTACCAACTCTAAAGGTGAAAAACAGCGACCGTTCACAACACAAAGAAAGGGCCTGCTCAGCGCTAGCCTTCTTTGTTGCATTGAAGGTGATCAGATTGAAACTTTTGTGATATCCAGGTTTCTTTCAGGTGTGATTTTGCTGTGAAACAAGCTGACTGCACAGTGGATGATGAGGTTGGCAAAGTGCTCAAGGATTTTCATGACGCTAAGAAACCTATAGGGTGAGATTTGTTTCGTTTTACTGAATGATCAAAAAAAAAATACTTCTCCGTTTGTTTTGACCATCATTCCAATTTGATTCTACAAAGGAGCTCTGCAAGAAAATGTGTAAGAATCAATCAATTAAGAGACATTGCCAGGTTCTTACAATAACACATGATAAGAGACCTGAGGTAATTTTTTGAGATTTATCTGACTTTTTGTTAATTTGCAAGGAGTCACTCTTTTCTATGATTGTGCCAAGGACCTAATGGATTCAAGAGACGTTGCAGATTCCTACGATAGCACTAGATCAGCAAAATTGATTCTTTTAGCTTTATCTGATTTTCAAACATCTGTTAGTTTACAAGAAATCATTTTCTGACGAAGTGTTTATCTTCTCCCCTGTCTATTGACAGTTATCATCTGATACAGAGAGTGTCATAAAGAGTTTTGCAGTTGTGAAATTAGGTGTGAAATTTGAAATTAGTGAAATTTAAATGCACTTTGTGCCCATAGGATCTCATTTTCGGGAAACAATTAATAACTCTGTCAAAAATTGTCATACAAATTTAGTACTTGGCTCATTAGATGCGAAATTACATGCCTGATTCAACTGTGAACTAAAATTTCTGTTTTGACGCCATCTTGGGGGACTTGGACCTAATCTCAATATGTTTTACTTCAAAAAGTTAGACAAAATCGTCATTATGGATATGATTTCAAGAATTCTAGGTAGGAAACATTTGAAAGGTTCTCCCTTATAACAGACTAGCTTAATGCAAGCAAATTAATCATTTATTGTGGACATTTCGTACAGACAAAATCTGCTGTATTTAGTCTCATTGCCAGTATCCAATTTTGATCATATGATAAGAGTTTTGGTTATTTAGAAAGCACGATTTGGCAAGTTTCTCTATTAGGTGGATGAGATTTAAGGTATCATGCATCATTCATTGACAGAAACCTCCATCTGTTGCGAAAAATCCAATTTAAACGTCAGTCACCGGGATCAGACTTGATTATTTAAAATTGCAGAAAATCGTATAATCCATATTTTTCCACGTGAAATTCATTGATTTTTCTATTCTAAAATGGTTCTACTTAGAAGAAAAGCTATTGGCTTTACTTTGCAACACTGTGCACTTTTTGAAAACAGTATTTTAGATACATCAATAAAATTGTAAAATTCAAAAGTTGTCTTTTCATGAAATAATCCTAATGTTCTGAAGAATCATATTTAATTCCTTAAACTCGTTCTAAATTCCTTTCAAGTAGAAGAATGTATTTCCTTTCATATGAGCCATAGCTTAAATGTTTTAGACAAGTATAACAGTTTCAATTGCTTTCATATAAATGATTGGTTTTTCAAAGGCAGTTGATCAGTTGATCAAATATTGGATTCAAAACTGAAGATTTTAGCAAATTTGTAACTTCACAGAAAAACAACCATCAGACATATTAAGAAATGGTTTTCAATTTCAGGGAGTTCAGATTATTGTCAATAACAGAAAAATAAAAGGAATCGCTTTTGACAAAAATATTTTTCAATTGTTTCCAGGTCTGGGCACACAGTGAAATGTAGTTTAAGAGTAGTAACAAATGATGTGGTTTTAGAGCTCTGAGACGTGATCTTTTAGAAACTTTAATGTAAGTGAAAATTTCTTAAGTCCTTGACCGGGGTCGATTCAAGAATAAGCAATTGAAAGTTTATATTTTCATAACTTAAGAACTTGATTTCATAGAAAATGAGTTTCTGCTCTTCTCGATAGTCCTCGGGACTTTCAGGGTGGAACTTATCAAATGTCTTTGAATCTAAATGTTGATTTCTAAATTCTTTAATTTGAATCACGTTCAATTCCCAAACGGCAAAACGGCGTGATCAACATTCATACACAATCATTTGAGAGGATGTGGTGTGTTAGCTATTGTCTTCATTCCCCTGACAGTACAACAAATTTACATTCAGCTGTTTTACTTCCACGTGGAGCATAAAGTAACTTGCTTAATTCGTTTAGGTAACGTAAACAAGGAAAACATTATTCATTAGCTGGTTCTGAAACGTCGTAATACAACTGGTTAATTTTCGTATAGATTTTATGAAGATTCAAAAATCCAATTAAGATTGAAACACTTCTCATTTTCGCCACATTGATCACGTCACAGCAATTGAGTTTAATGCTCTTGAGATATATTTTGTATAGGGGGCTTCACTGAAGATGAGATGAATGAAAAGTACAGGCAGATAGATCATCGTGGGATGGCCAATTACTCATTCTGAAATTGTGAAATGCTCCTAAAAGAATGGTTGAATATTGATTTAGATCTGACGATCCTCCTCCCCCTCTCCCAGGCCCGTGTTTGTGCCCGTTGGTCAATCATATCAAACTGCTGTCAAAATCGTAACTGCATTCTATGCTTTCAGAAGGTATTTCAGTTGTTTTGCAAGGATCTTCATATCAGGAGATACTTGTGATTTTAACCTAGGAAAGTTTTGTACAGACAATTTGCACTCATAAGATCTCCATGATAAAGCATACTATGGATGAGAAACACTGGACTTATTTTTAAAGTTTGTCTGCTGTTTGAAATGCATTTATGGTTTAATTTCTATTCAATTTTTAGGTTGTGCTGTATCGCACCAGTTATTGCTGCGAAGGTAGGTGCATTTTTTTATAATTGAGATGTACAGGGTGTCCCAAAAAATTTGCCTAAAAATTGCAACAAAAGGGCAAAAGTTTCGCGCCAAACTTTTATGTGATGTTGCTCTTCAGATGTTCAAATAAGATTTACTGCCATCCCCGTAAAAATCCGTTTCAAAATGATGGAGCTATGAGTATGACCTTCTGAAGACCAAATTTGCCTGATGACTGAATCCAGCAGTCGGCCATTTTGTCTTACTATTTTGCAGTGATAAGTAGCTTCACGTGACGTAAGAAATCATTTCTGTGAGGTCAGAAACAACCGAACTCTCTGAGATTATCGGAATTTTCACGAGAGCTATGACATTGGAGGCTGATATTTCATTTACCATCCATGAAGCCATTTATCACTGCAAAATATTAAAACAAAATGGCCGACTGCGGTTTCAGTCATCGGGCAAATTTGGTCTCAGGAAGGTAATTGCTCCATCATTTTGCAATGGATTTTTATGGAGACGGTAGCAAACTTTAGTTGAATATCTGAAGAGCAACATCGTGCAAACGTTTGGAGAGAATCTCTTGCCGTTTAGTTGCAATCTTCAGGCAAACGGGGTACATTTTTTGGACACCCTCTACTTTGTAGTATGTATATTATCACCGACTGTTCTATTTCTGTCATTCCATCCAAGGCCTTTTTAGCCTCCAAGGAGGAAAAATTCATCCCTAAGATATGTTATTTCTCTCTCTTATAGCCATAACATTCACTTGAAGGTAGTCTTTAAAACTGGGAGGTGTTTCCTCACATAGTAACTTTCCTAAATGTGACCATGATTGATGTACTTTCCAGGCAATACCCGGATGTGAGGTAACAATGGGTCAAGAATCTGAAGACGGGGGTCGGTGGCCTTTCGCTGGTGCAACGGGAGCTGTGAAGGCCATGGGGTCTGTTCATGTTCCGAAAGAAGTAAGCGTATCCTTTTTAGATTATGAAGGGCTGGGTGAATGGCCCAAGAATTTTTCAAATATCGGTGAAGTCTCATAGTGACGGGTGTACACAAATTAATTACAATTTTGACAATTTTGATTATTTTAGCAATTTTATGATGGTCTTGTATGTTAAAAAGAAGTTGTTAAAGCACAGCGAATTGTTGAAGAAAGCGCGGAGAAACAGAAAATTGTTCATGCATAGCACGTGACTGTCTATCGAAAGTAGTGTTCATATTTATAGGAATTGCAGCACAAGTTTTCTGTTGAATTGTTGTAAATGCACCAGTACCCACTTTTGAAAATTCATAGGACCAGGAGGAGCACTTTATGGATTGGAATGTATCGATTTTTACTTGATAGCATGGATATTGAAGTATTGTTATAATTTTTCTCTCGTTTTTATGAGCACTAGAAGCATTTTTTTTTTTTTTTTTTTTTTATATAATCAATTAAAATATAACAAACTCAACAAGTACATCTACTGTGCCTATCATGGCGGGAATAGACACTAGGTCATCGGAGTTCCCACCATGAAAGGCACTTACAATTCAAAAATTACAACATACTAAAAGAAAGAACAACAAACTAAAAAAAAAAAAAGTTAATGTCTGTCTCACATTTGATGTCAGGCAATGACATCAAACATTTTATAATTTTTTGGGAGAAAATAGATGCAATGCAATGAACAGAGGGCCCCACGCGCGGACAAACAGCCGCCGCCCCTCGCCACATGTGCCACCCCCACCGGGATAACACATGAAACTAAAGGGCAGCAGCCGCCCCCCCACACAGCAGGACCCCATCCACTCACCACCCTGCACCCGCACCCTAGGATAAAAAAAATTTACAGTTGTCTATCGCCTAACATCAAATGAGAGACAGAATTTTCTACAAAAACTACCAAAATCATTCAAAAGGATATTTGGGGGGGGGGGGTGCTGCTGCTTTGTTTACGCTTCAATCGAATCTCTTCGTTGCCTTGATGTAAGTAATTGTTGCTTCCATAATCATCCTATTTGTAATTAGGGTTAGGTCTGCATTTCCAAATAAGATTAAATGGCATAAGGATTGTGTGTCCAATCCTACTATATCTAACCCAGGAATATCCGATAAGCTGCCAAGAAGATCTCTTCGTGCTGCTTCGAAAAAATGGCAGTGCAGGAGGAAATGTTCACTATCTTCATCAGCAGTACCACACCGGCAGACAGGATTGAGACAGTCAAAGTTATGTCTGAATCTATGCTCATTTAGTCCACTAAACTTTAGTCGCAATTTTGACAAGTGCCTAATCCCAACAATATCATTTATACCGTAAATTGAATTCTTATTGGGTCTTATCATCGCAAGTAATTTGCGCTTAAACTCAGAAATTGACTTTGAATTTTTTGTTTCATCATCAAGCAAATTCCACTCAAAAGGAGCATTTTGAAAATATGTGTTCGAGTATCGCGCAGTTCTTCCAACATTTTGGTGATACATTCTCATATTTCGAAAATTGTAGCTTACGTTTCGCTCAGGGGGAATTTCAGCAAACAAATAATCTGGGGAATGGGATTTTGTCAAATTGTAGAAATGACACAGTCGTCTATACCATCTCCTGAGATACAAGTCCTCCCAGCCAAGTTCCCTGTAAAGACGTTCCCTGCTTGTTCCTCTCCATGCACCAGCTACCGCTAGGGCAGCACAATACTGAGTTTGTTCAAGTCTCTGTGTAAACTTTAGACGCATTTGAGGATCGTATTTATGATAAATGATATCTCCATAATCAAGATGTGGTCTAACATAAAGCTTATATATTTGATCTAAAATATCTCTCGAAACATACTTGGAAAGGTATCTTATCATCCCGATGCCGCGCCTCGCTTTTTGTATTGCCTCTCTAATGTGACTTTGAAAGTCTAGCTTGGAATCAAGGATCATACCAAGATGCTTGTGCTCACTCTTTCTTGCTACGTCATCATTACCAAAAGACAAAGGGGGATGGATTGGTTTGACCCTCTTGGCAGAGAAAATGACTTCTTCCGTTTTCTCAGTATTAAATTTCATTTTCCATTGCCACGCCCATAGTCTTACCCTCTCCAAATCTCTATCTAATTCTTCTGCAGTTTTGAGCTCATCATAGACAGCTGTAAAAAGCGATGTGTCATCAGCAAAGAGCTTAATATCGCATCTAACATTCTCAACAAGGTCATTAATGTATACAAGGAAAAGAAGTGGTCCCAAAACTGATCCTTGGGGTACTCCTGCCGATATGTCTGCCCATTCAGAATTTTTACCATTCAGCAAGACCCGTTGTTTACGATTTGAAAGGAAATTTCGAATTAAATTGAGGAGCTTCCCAGATATACCGTTACACTCAAGTTTATACAGTAATCCTTCGTGCCATACCTTGTCAAAAGCCTTAGAAAAATCTAAGAAAACAGCACGTGTTTCCCTGCTAGGTGTCTCTTCAAAACCAATATAAATTTTATGAGATATGGACAGCAACTGATTTATTGTTGAGTCACCAGGACGAAAACCCGACTGATGGGCAGTCAGGAGACTGTTAGCACAAAAGTGATCGTACATCTTCTTATGAACAGGGATAATGTTTGCCTTTTTCCAAATTGAGGGATACTGACCGGTTTCAAGACATTTCTCAAAAATCATACAAAGGGGTTCAACAATTGTGGAGTCACATATTTTTATCATAGCAATGGATATATTATCACAGCCATGTGCCTTTGAGGAATCAAGTGCTCGTATCAATTTGACCACTTTTTGCCTGTTAATCTCTACATTTTCAAGAATGGAGTCGAAGCATAAGTAAATAGTTAGAATTGTTTGTGGTTCCTCCGGTATGATACAAAAATACTCAAAAGGGACAGCACAAATAGATTTCTTAACATAATAAGCTCCAAATCTTTAAATCGGTGTAAAATGGTTGGTGTAAGATCTTACTACCTATTTCTTTTAATTGGATGGCTTGAATGAACCTTTGGCTACTTTTCTATAATTCTGCCGTTAGAATTTTCAGAAATCTTGATTTTTTTCGAAATTACAGCGCAGCGTATTCTATGTTTCAGCTCATTTAGGGATGTGACATCTCAAATTTTTTAAGTCAACAGACGTTTGATTTTAGACATCCATAAAGTATGGTTGTCTTGAAAATCATTTAATGTTTCCTGAAAATTTTTAGAAATTACGATCGTTTTATTTTTTTTACAAAGTGTTCTTGAATTCTTGAAAACGACTTTAATTCTGAAAATAGTGAAGATTTCAAAAAGTCTGTGGTAAATGGCATTTTTTGAAACTTGAGTCCGGTAATAAACAGAGTTGTTGCCCTATTGTGTGAAAGCTTTCTCAAAAAGTTTTGCGTTAAGTTTCATAGCAAAATCTGGTTGCTTCTAATTAGAAAATTCTCGCGAGGAAACAATCCATAAAGTTATAATGATTAGCTTTTGCTTGATAAGAAATAGGAAAAACAGTTTCAGCCTTTTTTGAGTGATTTTTCAAACATGAAACTTTTTTGGGCACCTTGTAACAATGTGCCTTCCCAAACGCAGTGCAGCCCCGTCCATCCAAGATGTGATGCGGGCTTTACGTTTCATATTCATAGACCCATCACGTAATTTCCTGATTTTTGCTCATTGCCGTTGTTATCACTTTACTTCTGTTTGGTGAGCGGAGATTAAAGGTCTTCGTGCTGATTCTACCGGGTGTCCTGATAGGAAGTGCTCCTGTTTAAAAAATCACCAAACTTTCATTACAAGGCCGATCTTCAAATCTCTTCTTTTGGCAAGTACAGAAAGGACCAAATTATTTTCCCAGACATAGCTGGTCTTGCAGTTGATTTTGAATTAGCATGTTTAGCTACTTTTACAGCTGCCTGGTTTTGAATCATAGTGCAAAAAGCACTGATGATTACCAAATCCATTTCTTTGTACATGTTAAGCTTTTTGACTCGGTCATAAATGACAGAAATATACTTGCACTATCGTATGAGACTGTGAGGATGATATACAATCTGAAAATGTTGACTCTTGGGCAAGATTTACTTCTTTGCTTAAAAGTATAGCTCAAAGTAAGGTTTTGAATGTGGCATATTTTACCGTCAAGCATAGGGAACAAACATTATGTTATCTTTAAATGTTGTGGGTCATTAACAAACAAATCAAAAGAAACTTTTATTATTAGTTTGACAATCGACTTTTGGTGATTTTTTAAATAGGAATACTTTTGTAAGAAGTAAAAAGCTCTTGTAAGAGACATATTTGTTGCTGACGTAGGTTGTTCTTTTGAATACTGGGGGAAGCTGCAACATCGTTTCATGTGTTGCAAGATGAATTTACTGAGTTGGGATCTGAGGTGTGAAAATTTCTTGCAAGGTTAATAGTCTAGGTTGTCGTTCAAAGCACGCGTAAATGCCCTATATTTTGCTGCAAAGAATGCTTTAATGGGGGAAAACTGCACCTTGTGTTATAGGAGCAGTTTTCTGTGTGTTTTTGTGTGACAATAGCATGTGCATATGCCCTTTTTTCGCGGCTGCAGATTAGCCTTTCTAAGCCTGGTCGCAACTCTATTTTACGCCAAATGTCGCCTGTAGAACACATTTGAGATACACACAGATACCATCTTTGGAAGTAACAGAAATGTTGAAAAGGCAGAAATATTGATAAAAAGCAAGAAAGTACGGTTTTTCACACAAGTTTTCCTATTTGGTTCAAAGTATAATCCTAGTTTTTGACCTATTAAGCCGGTCACGTGCAAGAAAACAATCACAAAACCACATTATATGTAGTGATTCCTTTGTTTGAATGGGTGAATTGCTTTAATCCCTAATTGCTTTACCTGGATTATCTGATGGCTTGGTGATAGTGCTGGTGATGATGATGATGATGATGATGATGATGATGATGATGATGATGATGATGATGATGATGATGATGATGATGATGATGATGATGATGATGATGATGATGATGATGATGATGATGATGATGATGATGATGATGATGATGATGATGATGATGATGATGATGATGATGATGATGATGATGATGATGATGATGATGATGATGATGATGTCACAACCCCAGCCTTCATGTGTGAAACGAAATTTCATGAAATTCATGATGGTGTCGCCAAGATGGTGAAAGGAGTGCTGGACCTCGTGGCCAAGAAGTAAAACGCTTATTACTGGTGCACATATGAATGTGAGTACCAAGTTGAATCAACTGATTGTATAGAGATTTAAGAAGTTTATATAATTTTAAATGGAGTTGCTTAGTTTATGATTGTCTCTTTCTTTGGCCGAAAATCTTTGAATGGCCCTTTATATGAGGACCCGACATGAAAGTCATATCATGCCGGTGTAATATGCGTTTGCGTACCCTTATGCAAAAGGGTCCGGGTACACAAACGCATAGCAAAATTTGACTATGCGAAAGTGTCCCCCCATTGTTTTAGGAAGGGTACACAAACGCATGGCCAATTTTCGTATGCAAAAGGGTCCGGGTACACAAACGCATAGCAAAATTTGACTATGCGAAAGTGTCCCCCCATTGTTTTAGGAAGGGTACACAAACGCATGGCCAATTTTCGTATGCAAAAGGGTCCGGGTACACAAACGCATAGCAAAATTTGACTATGCGAAAGTGTCCCCCCATTGTTTTAGGAAGGGTACACAAACGCATGGCCAATTTTCGTATGCAAAAGGGTCCGGGTACACAAACGCATAGCAAAATTTGACTATGCGAAAGTGTCCCCCCATTGTTTTAGGAAGGGTACACAAACGCATGGCCAATTTTCGTATGCAAAAGGGTCCGGGTACACAAACGCATAGCAAAATTTGACTATGCGAAAGTGTCCCCCCATTGTTTTAGGAAGGGTACACAAACGCATGGCCAATTTTCGTATGCAAAAGGGTCCGGGTACACAAACGCATAGCAAAATTTGACTATGCGAAAGTGTCCCCCCATTGTTTTAGGAAGGGTACACAAACGCATGGCCAATTTTCGTATGCAAAAGGGTCCGGGTACACAAACGCATAGCAAAATTTGACTATGCGAAAGTGTCCCCCATTGTTTTAGGAAGGGTACACAAACGCATGGCCAATTTTCGTATGCAAAAGGGTCCGGGTACACAAACGCATAGCAAAATTTGATTTCAGCTTGACTTCATGCTCCAACTCATTCCAAAGCTTTGATCCACGGAACGAAAATGCTTTTTGGCCATTGCTTGTTTTCATTCGTGGAGCAAGCAAGTCAGTCTCAGAATTTCTCAAATTTACAATCTCCCTTGTCGAGTTTCTCGTGAATAGAGTAGAGAGGTAAGTGGGCGCGAGACCACTTATTGATTTGAAAACAATGGTAGCCGTCTCTTGTTTGATCATGTCGTGGACTGTCGGCCATTTGAGCTCTTTTATCAAGTTTGCTGCTGGTGCATCATAGCTACTGTTGGTAACTATTCTCGCAGCACGATTTTGTAACTTTTGTAGCGCCATCAGGCGAGAGTCTCCACAGCTACCCCACACAGAGCAACAGTAGCGAAAATGGGGCTCAACGATACCTCTATACATTTGACTAAGGGTATGCTTTGGAAGCAATTTCTTAGCATATTTTAGGAAACCTAAAGAGCAAGATATCTTTGAACGTAAAGCCTTGGTATGCTAATCCCACACAAGATGTTTATCAAGTTGTACTCCCAAGTATTTCGCATTATCTACAACATCAATATGCGAATTGCCAATGGCGAAAGATGGGGTCGGTACTGATTTCAAACAATAAAAAGTGAGTAACAATATGAAATATGACTAATCGCCAGCCTAGCGCCGCAGGATGATCATCCATGTAAAGTTTGTTTGCAGGAAACGTTTTACTGTCTCTACATGCATTTAGAGACGTAGTGTAGTGTTTGAAGTATACTGATTTAACCCACCAGCATGGCGGAGGCGTACGAGTCATCAAGCCAACAAACTGCGAACCAGCGTTTCGGATGCATTTTACAGTCGGGACGCTATAAGGTTCACAGAGCATCCAGTAACCTTGTTTCCAAAGTTACTCTCTGCCCCTCCTTGCCGAGGTGCATAACCCTCCCCTCTCTAACGAGCCCCCTCTCGGGTTTCCAAAATTACACAAGCCTCCCGGGTATTCTTTGCAAGAGCTTTTACGGTATTCTTCGTAAAGGAAAACAATTTTGGTGGAAACATATGAAAGGTACATTTCTTGTTCGCTGTTTAGGGAACCGTCAAGCAAGATATGATATCAGACCAGAGCTGGATGGATTGGCACTTCTTTTAGGTAGAAGTTTTGAAAGAAAGCAGCAGTATTCATCAAACAAAGTGATGAAAGATATATTTAGGAGACTGAAAGAATATGAAAATGGCGTTGACTTGTCTCTCCTTCCACCATACCAGACAGCAAACTTTGTTACAAAATGCGGTGAAATGCATCAAATCCTGATCGCTGGGTTATCCTGGCCAATCAGGCTGATTACCAGATATAATGATAACATTGGACAGAGGAAGTGTATTGGCATAAGAGTCGGGTGGCTGGGTTGTGCTGCATAGCCCCTCTAATCAGGCAAAAGCTATTTCACTTCAGGCGCGATTCAAGCACTATTAAAGCAACGAAGCCATCATATTGGGCACTATCCATAAAATAAGCCCATCTAAACATTAGGCTGCACCTAAGTCCAGGAAAGGATAGCAGAGTTGCTGATCAATGCCAGCAATGGAAGAGATGGTCGAGAATAATGGCAATATCTTAAGTTCTGATTTGTTAGCCCATTGCTAGTTCCTTTGGATTTAGGATTTTGCATCCGAATCGTTTGCTCACCGATCGGCAGGCAATTGCATCCGAATTGGACATGTAAGGAAGGATTCCAAACGGAAAAGTCTCAACGAAAGATGCAAATCACAATAATGCAGCCGAAAGTGCAAACGGGCACACTACCATCGTTATTCTTTACAAGAGAGCATCATGAATAGATTCACGTAATTTCATTGGATGACTTAATGGTAAGCCATCGTCCTGACGTCTTTGAAGTGTGGATTTGGATGCGAATTCGAAGTCCAAGGGAACTGGAAATTGGCCATAAATGTAAAAAATAGAGTAACATGAACTTGTGGTAATTACAGAATTTGTTTATTACTGAACTGGTCTATTAACGATCCATTCAACATGTTGCAACAGAGCCTTTTTATAGGATCATGGCTGAGGGCACTATCCAACGTTTCCCTTGATTGAAAAGAACCATAGGTAAGTATGAAGTTTGAGCCGTAAACACAGTAGACCAAACAAGGCTCTCTGTTGCAATGTTACTGTCAGAAATTGATAGGATGAGGCACTTCGACCATGAAGTGGACACAGATAATCTCTCTCGTTGCCCCCAAATTCGGGGCAACATTTTGGGGTTAGAAGAAGGTAACAACCTGAAAAAATAGATTAAGCTATTGCTATTCATGAATTTTTTGATCCCAAATTCCATTTCCTTTAGCTGAAGATCAAGATGTTTATGCTTTGAGTGAGCCGTTTGACAACAGCAAACTTTACCCCATTTTTAAGGCATTCGCCGCTATATCTCAAAAGCTCCTTTTTCCTGTTAAAATAACATCTTTCTATGAGAATCATTACAAGATTTGAAATGACAAGCACCAAAGGTTACCAAAAGAGTTTGACCTTTGACCCCTACTTGGGGGCATTTGCCCCTATACTTCATAAACTGTTCCTCTCCCATCAAAATAACATCGAAATTCGGGTTCTACACCCCTGAATTGATATGGTCAGGTACTTTTAGTGAATTTTGAATCATCTTGCTTTGTTGCCCACATTTGGGGGCAGGGTTACCCCAGAATGATCCGAAACCTCAACAGTACCTTTTATGAGCTAGATGGGGCCATTATGAATGTTCTAAAGCTAAAAATGAACTTTTAAAGGGGTACATCAAGAGTCTTAACAGTAACACATTTTCCTTCAATTTTAGGGGCATTTACCCCCGTATCTCAAAAACGGCCCTTCTCCCATAAAAAGAACAACGATATTCGAATTCTACGCCCCAAAATTGACCAAAATCACTTGGTCTCACAATTACCTCGTTTGGTGGTACTACCCCCCCCCCCCCACCCTTCTGCTACCGGACTAGTGGGTGTACATTCGTCACTTTCCTAGACCCAGTTTATGTTAAATGTTTATTTTTATCATTAGAGCATTCCCTGGCAAAAATGATAATTACAAATTGAAACCTTAAACCTGAAACCCGAAACCTTAAACCCGAAACCTTGAACCCGAAACCTTGATCCCAAGACCTAAACCCGAAACCCAGAAAAAAGTTCGTCCGGGTATATTTGAAGTTTGAAGCGAAAGTGACTAAAAGTGTGTTAAATAATATTTCAATTTCAAAGTATTTGCTCTAACTTATTTTCATTTGTTTTGTTTCCCAACCCTTCCCCCAATTGCCCCCCCGATTGAAGACCACCCCCCTTATTTTGCAATACCGAGTAGTAGATCTTGCTCCCAAACCCATTCATGAGTCAGTCCTTCTAATGGCTTTTGTGCATGGTCACTAAACGCTAATGCGTTTCAGTTCCTGGCTATTGTCTTTACAGTCATGAAACGCATACCGTTGAGGTCACACAAAATAGAGTCACGAAACGCATTGCGTTTCAGGTGGGTACACTTCCGCATAGGGGACACTTTAGCATACTACACCGGCATGAGTTTTATATCGGGTGCTGGTCTGACCTACTGCTGTGATTATGTGATGTCAGGGAAGTCTCTTGTAGACTTTTTCTCAAATCGGGGTGACTTGAAAACCAAATCGCCTTCGTTTTACATCCTCGAAAATCGATTTCTCAGTACACTGTATCTGCAGTGGTATAATTTGTATCCTCAGTTGCAACTTCTGACTTTGCTTAATTTCTTCTTAGCATAGAAACAACGGTATCATGGGAAATACAGCATAGGTTCCAAATCTCTAACTCGGCGTAGAAAGGTGGGCGTAAAATTCTATGACCTATTTCTTTTAATTGAATGGTTTGAAAGAATCGTTAGCTACTTAACTATAATTCTACCGCTTGACTTTTCAGAAGTTTTGAATATGTTTCGAAATTACAGCGCATCTTACATTTCAACTCATTTGAGGATGTGACCTCATCAAATTTTTAAATCATAAACCAGAAGAGTGACAGACTTTTGCTTGATACCACATTGTAAACATCCATAAACTATGGTTTTCTTAGAAATTATTCCATGTTGCGTCAAACAGTTTAGAAACTACGATGATTTTAAGTTTTTTTGAAAATTTTCCGTGAATTCTCCAAAAAAGAAAAACACTCTAATTTTGAAAACATTGAAGATTTAAAAAAGTCTAACGGTAGAATTATGACGAAATAGCTAAAGTTTCTTTGAGGTCATTCAGTTCAAAGAAATAAGTCATTGAATTTTACACCAGCCTTGCAGATTTGGAACCTATGCTGGGAAATACCGGATGAGCCAGAAAAAAGTTCCTACTTCCGACAGGCCAGGATAAATCATACACTGGACTAATTTCAAATATGTTCGATTTAATCTTTCGTCAGTCTTTTGCCTATATTATTCTTGGTTATTTTTGACTATTTTTTAAATGCCTACTTACCGATATATGTACGATTTCTTAAAGGTTTTTTCGCCTGCAGACTGCCCAAAAAACATCGAAAAACAGCAATCAAATTTTCTAAAGACTAAACTTGGCAAAAGAAAGGGAGTGCTTCTTGAAATGACTTTGGAATTTGGAAATGGATTATGTCATGTACGAGCGGTCGTTGGATGATTGCACAACTTTAGTATCACTTTTATCAATACAAAGATTTTCAGTTTCTTGTCATTTCTTTGAAATGATACTTGCTAGCTGCTGTAGTTTGTACCTATAGGGAATTAGGCAGTAGGTCTTCGAACCCAAAATTCCTAAATAAATACGCTTGCTTGAAATGTTTTTAATTCCCTAAATGCACAAACTACAGTAGCTACCAAGTACGCCAAAATAAACTATGCACGTTTGGCAGGACACAATAAATCGTACACTGGACCGATCTTGAAAATGTATGACTTAATCTTTAGCAGATAGCCTGAATTAGATACTGGGATTTTTTGCAAATTTTTTCATTTTCAGTTTTAAGAGCTAGAAGTGAATTTCT
Source organism: Aurelia coerulea (assembly GCA_039566865.1). Classification (NCBI taxonomy): domain Eukaryota; kingdom Metazoa; phylum Cnidaria; class Scyphozoa; order Semaeostomeae; family Ulmaridae; genus Aurelia; species Aurelia coerulea. Next base: position 8,434,437 of record CM076952.1, on the reverse strand, counting down.
TAAAATTTCAGTTTTCGAAAATACTGAAAACGATCAAGAAACATCGATCAAGTTTTCTAAAGAATCGACATTAATGGACAAAGAGAGAACTTGTTCTTGGTGATTTGCGATTTAGAAATCGACTAATTGTAATCTGCTGTTCGAGAGTTCGTATTAGACCCCCCAAATCACCCTGAAAATGTTTTCTCTTTGTTCATTCATGTTGAGTCTTTTAAAATTTGAACGACGTTTTTTGATCGTTTTCAGCGGTTTCGAAAACGAAAATTTTAAGAAACTCGCTTCTGACTATAAAAACTGAAAACGGACAAATTTGCAAAATGGCCTAGAATCTAATTGAGGCTTTCTGCTAAAGATTAAGTCATAAATCTTCAAAATCGGTCCAGTGTACGATTTATTGTGGCCTGTCAAACGTGCATATAGTTTATTTTGGCGCACCCGGTAGCAAGTTTCCCTTTAAAGAAATGATGAAAAATGGAAAGTCTTTGTATTAATAAAAATGACACTAAAGTTGTGCAATCATGCAACGACCGCTCGTACGACATAATCCATTTGCAAAATCCCTAGTCATTTCAAGGAGCACTTTCTTTATTCTTCTAAGTTCAAGCTTGAGAAACTTTGATCACTGTTTTTCGATGTTTTTGTGCAGTCTGCAGGCAAAAGAATTTCAAGAAATCGCAGGTACATCAATGAGTAGACGTCCGAAAAATCGACAAAAAATAACCGAGAATACTAAAGGATATTGACAACAAACATATTTGAAATTGGTCCAGTGTATGATTTATCCTGGCCTGTCGGAAGTGGGAACTTTTTTCTGGCTCACCCGGCTTATGTAGTTGACGCGCTAAGGAGGCAGTTGTAGGAAGGAGATTTGACGCAGTGATCATAACAAATCGTCTTGAATTGTCTGAACCAGGTTGGGATTGTCTGCTGCCTGCCATTTTGAAAATATATTTTACAAAATTTATAGCCGTTTTCTCCAACGCGAAGTCACTTGAAAAACGTAAGACATATTGAAAAATTTCCTGTCGGGTCTCGTGTAAACAGGATTGCATTTACTCAAATTCTCATATGCATGAGTCGGGTGTCATGTACAAGGCCTCCAAAAATATACCGCTGAATTGATAAAGAATGATCCAATGAAAATATACCAGTTTACAGCTTCAAAAAATTTTCCGTGTGCGCAACTTAATAGCAAATTTGGAGTGCGCATTTTGAGAAGAAAACTATTTTATTGGAGCGATTTCTTGCGTCGTTTTTCTTCTTCTAAAACTGCCTGCGCATGCTAAGATCTAAACTCTATTTCAAAACTTACGTCAAAAGAGGTAAAAAATGTAACAGATACAAGAGGTGCGATTTCCTAATGAAATTATTGTAGGAGATTACACATCGTGTTGTAAAAATGCCTGTCAATCTATATCGACCGCGCATATTTCATATGGCTTTTGCGGGCTTTTACGGGCTTTTACGTCATCTTGTTTTGATGAAGTAGCAAATAATGGTCCTACAAGATTCCAACATTCCAACATTCTTATTATGTGTTTCTTGATGTTTTAAGGCAGTTAGGCCCGAGGGGCAAATCACTGCTTATGATCACGTACACTGTCGAAAATAGTCACATTTTGATCACAATTTAATCACATTAATCACATGTATCACACAAGAATTGCATTAATCACGAAAAATCATCAGTCACATTAGTCACAAATTGTGAATTTACAAAATGAAAGAATTAGAATGTCCTTTTCACCGTTTCCCCAAATTAATGTGAATACATTGTTGAATAAGCTCAAAAACCTAAACAGCACAACAGCGCATGATTCTGATGACCCTGCGATGGAGCAAAAACGAAGCCTAGTCCCCACGCCAAGGTCACCAGGAAAACCATGTCGTTGCTGCTGTACATTTGACTGCCAAGTTGCCAACAATTCTTTTAAATCAGTTGAATTTGAATTTACTGTATGTGTGGTTACCTTGCTCCAGATAGTTACATTGCCACAATCGGCCACCATTGACCAAACACTTGTTGAAAGGAAATTCCAAATTTTGCGTTTTCCATGCTTGCCATCATGTTTTATCATTTGGTTTATGTATCTTGCTCTATTTTACCCTATTTATACGATGTTTATGGTATAAGAACTTAGTTGAGAACATTTTGGAATATGTGATTAATTTTAGAGTAATCGCAAATTACTCACTAGAAATCAAATTAATCACACACAAAATCAAATTAATCACAAAATAATCAAATTAATCACATAATAATCATTGGTGATTGTTAATCTCGTATACTATTTTCAGGAGTGATTTGCTCCTCGGTTAGGCCCTTCATGGTGTTCACGGAAGCCTTGAAAGCATTAAAAATCACACAAAGAGTCTTCAAAATTTTCCTTTCATTTGCCTTAAAATTCTTCATATAGCGTCTGTCGTGCCTTTTCGCGTATATAATTTCCTTTAATTTAAGCTTTACCTTACCCCCAGTCATCCCCAATTATCCCCAGTCATCCCAATCATCCCCAGTCGAGTGAATTTAAGTCTCGTGAATTTAATAGAGATAAATTTCTAACAACATTTATTTCCTTTAATAATGTAATAGTTACACTGATCAAACATGCAGCTATTTAACCCTTCATAAATCCTGCGTGATCAAATCTACTTTTGTATTTTGAAAAGGAGGGAACTGCAAGGATTAAGAAAATTATTTCTTGTTAAATTTGAATATCCTTGATCTTAACTCATCTGTTGTGACTAGAGATGGAATTTTGGCTGGTGGAAAACAGATCAACGGGTGTTCTGATAGGTGTTGCTATCATAACATCTTTGTAAGTTACCGGATTTCAACACAAAAGCTCGAAATAGATCCCTCCCGACACTTACCTTGCCTTGTTAGAAATATAAATTTCATTATATATTCATCATTATTTCTTTTTGTTGTGACTTAGATTTCGCCGATTTACAGCATAGGGCTCAAATCTTTATAAAGGTGGATGTAAAATTTTTTTTCGATTTTTCTTTGAATTGAATGGCTTGAAAGGAACTTATAATACTTTGCTGTAAATCTGCCGTGGAAATTTTTTGATACCTTGATTTTTTTCAAAATTGCGGCAATTTAATGATTTTTGAAAAAAATTGATGGAAAATTTTAAAAACATTTAAATCATCGTAAATCCTAAACCAAAGGAGGAAGAATCATATAACTTTCAAGAAAACCATAAAGGCTTATATGGCGAAAAGCAGAAATCTGTAGCTTTTCATGTTTAGGGTTTAGAAAATTGAAGACGTCATTGACTCAAATTTAATAAATACCTACATTTTGAAACTAACCAGGAGATCAATAAATGTCCATGGCAGATTTACAGCAAATACGCTAAGCTCCTTCCAAGCCATTTAATTCAAAGAAAACTGTAATATAATTTTACACCGACCTTTTTAAAAATTTGAGCCCTATGTTCAGATTTACTGGGAAAATCTAAGACTGTTTTTGATTGTTTGGAAAATAAAACTGCAAGGTTGTTGGAGCCAATATTTAAAATTCCAAATCCTTTTCTTCACCGAGGCTGCAATTTTAGTCCACCTCTTAATTTACCATTTGCAGCAAGTATTTTTTTACTAGATGAGTCAGAAAAATGTTTAAAACATTTTTGAAAGCCGTAGCTTTCAAATTGTCCATTAGCTTTTATAAGATGATAGTTTGGAGCAGCTAACATGTCCACTCACTCGCACTCACCTGATACTTTTGGTTTTTACTTAAACTTTCTCATGAAAATATTCAGTTTTCCTCAAGCGTCCGATTACCACTGCCAGCACCCTACCTCCAGTATCAACAAAACTCTTCTACCGAGTGCGGCAAAAGAACTTCAGACGTTTGGAAAGTCGTCGTACACAGAGTAGTTGATGGATTTGAATTAATCGAATTTTAGTTGATGGCAGGAAGAATGCAGTATTTGTTTATTTTTCTCCCGTTTTTATCAGTGCGGAAAGTATAGGTAGATTCGTCTTTACGAAACCCCTTGTTTGCAAAATGCCCGAAAATGGGCCTAAAACACTTGATCTAATCGTAAAGAAACTTTTCACACCGAACAAACGAAAATACAGTTTTTGGCTGTTGTCTGCACATTTATTGCCTAGGAATCGAAACATCTTTAGTATTTGTTTAAGAATTCATTTCCTATAACTACTGAGCGAGTTTAAATGAAATTTGAATTTGTTCTACTTGCCATTGTTTTCACTCATTGCGCTTTTTCGTTTTGGTCGGAGCTTTCGCCTCCCCTTTGAGGGGCCTCAGAGGTGAGGCGAAAGCTCTGACCAAAAATAAAAAGCGCAATGAGTGAAGATAATGGCAAGTAGAACAAATTTAAATTTTATAAATAGCTTTGGGTACAACATTCGGGATCAGATACGAATTCTTTCGAATTCAATACAAACTAGACGAGTATAAGTGCCCATGCATTTTGTTCTGTGTGAGAAATTCCTTGCGATTTGATCCAGTGCCCCTTTTCAGCCATTTTGTACAGGGGCGCACATTCAAATTTTGTTTGGGGGGGTGTCAACATGCTTTGGACCGACTAAATTTTTTTGGACCGACTGAAAGTATAGCAAGCAGCGGTGTGGCCAGGGTAAAATTAAGTGGGGGGTATTGAAACGAGGGTGCCCCTAGGAAAATTTTGGGGCCACCCCTTTACTTTGGCTTAAAATGCATCTCCCAATATCATGCTTGCCTTTAGCGACAAGGAAAACTTGATCGTTTTGTGACAATTATGCTATAAATCAGCGCATGAGGAAAATTTTTGAAGAAAGATCTTTTACTTTGGCTAAGAATGCATCTCCCAATATCATGCTTGCCTTTAGCGACAAGGAAACCTTGATCGTTTGTGACAGTTATGCTATAAATCAGCGCACAAGGAAAATTTTTGAAGACAGATCCCTTACTTTGGCTTAGAATGTATCTCCCAATATCATGCTTGCCTTTAGCAACAAGGAAACCTTGATCGTTTGTGACAGTTATGCTATAAATCAGCGCAAGAGGAAAATTTTTGAAGAAAGATCTTTTACTTTGGCTAAGAATGCATCTCCCAATATCATGCTTGCCTTTAGCGACAAGGAAACCTTGATCGTTTGTGACAGTTATGCTATAAATCAGCGCACAAGGAAAATTTTTGAGAAAGATCCTTTACTTTATGGCTTAGAATGCATCACGGACTTGGAGTTTTAAGTATAGGCGTAATCTTAAGTACAATGACAAGCTTAGCAAAAGCGACTTGTTTTGGTGTGTTTGTCCTCTAGTAGGTTTTCCCCTTATGATTATACTGTAGTGTCAGCAGTGTTAGCTTTTAGTAGAAGCGTATGCCACCTTTGATGGATAACATTTGTTACCCATGTCTCCTTTAGTTTTTGGGATTCATACACAAGTGTATGTTTTCCAACGCCACATAACTACCACCACCGGCACCCCCAGTGCCAGATTGGAGTTTTTGAGTATTTGTAACAGCATTGTTCCTTTGGGGCAATCTTTGCACAACAAACACCTTTCATTTTGTGTTATACCGCTTTTTACAAGCCAATGATTGCTTGCCCCTAAAAATGGAAGCCTGCCTGGACAATTTTGCAATGCATCTAAGAAATTTTTTTAAATGCCATCCTCTGCTTTGGCTTAGAACGACTCTCCCAGTTATTGTCATGCACTTCTTGTGAATATTCTAACTGTCGTCATGGGTCGACCTTTGCTCAAAACATTTAAAATCGGACCAACTTTGATTCATACTATCGTTGACCTTTCGTGCTTTGTCGTGGTTGGTCGGTCCATGAAAAAGTCGGTCCACGAAGTCGGTCCTTCCAATTTTGTTGTGGACCGACTTTTGAGAAAATTTTTGGACCGACTGAGAAATTATTGGGGGGGTGTTTCACCCCCCCCCCCCACTACCCCCTAATGTGCGCCCCTGATTTCGTAACAGTCGATTCTTGTAAAGTCGAATTCATTTGTTTTTTGTTTTTTTTTTGCTGATAAAAAACATGCAAGAAAAATCATAAAAATACTTCAGTCTTTCTGCATACAAGCAAATTCAAAATCCATCCAGTACTCTTGGTACTACGATTTTTCAATCCCGTGAACTTTTTGGCGCACCGAATTATGCGCACTCCATCTTCTGGCTTGTTCGTTGAGCTTGTCACGACTTTATTTGACGTATACTCCCATGTATTAAGCTAGATCACAAGATCTATAATTAGAAGTGCGGTACTTAAAAAGTGCGAGATTTATAACTTACGGTTTGCCGAGATCTGATACACAGACTAGAGGATTGAGTTGTAAGCTTCTCTCCCTTGTTTTTTCAATATGTTTTTAACTCTTTCAAGCTCATCCGCCACCACATAATTAATAACAAAATTAATACTACATCTCATCTTCTTACAAATTAGCCACCATAGTATTGAGGAGATAGAATTAATGGAACATGTGGTTCCTGGTAAAATTTTTAAAATCTTACAGAACATTTTTGACTTGGACAAGTGCTGCTCCCAGGGGGGTACTCCCATTATGGCCTAACAGGGGGGTCCAGTCCGTTTGAGGGTCTTAAGAAATGGCTACCAAATGGCCCTATATGTCAACTCCTACTACCAATTGGGGGTATTCCAAGATTCCTGGCCAGTTATAAGATTTCAACTCAGTTAGCTCCTCCGCATGGCAATATAGTCGTTACAGCAATAATTATTATTGAATTTTGAAGTTTTCAATCAGTTCTACAATAGAAAATTTTGAAAAACTGCAGGAAATTTTTGCTCCCAGATGCTCCCAAATGGCCCAATTTTAGCACCACGAACTAAAATTCGGGGGGTTCTGTAAAAAGATACTACCATCTGAGGGTATTTTTCAATATTTTTGCTTTGGCCCTCATTAACCCTGACTGGACCCCCCTGTCAGGCCACAATGGGAGTACCCCCCTCGGGGTGCTGCTTGGTGTGGGGGAAAACCAACAAAAGTGATATTGACGTTGAAATGTTGCAGACTTATAATTTTATCTTTCAAAAACACTGCCACTTTTAAAGATGATCTGAAGCGAAAATGTGTATCGATATAAATGAATAGCACTGTTGAATGATAAGAAATGCCATTTGATATTGTTTGATATCTTATTTCATTTTCGAGTTATCCGCTACCGGTGAAGCAATAAAAACAATCCCCTTTTGAAAGGCCACAGCTCCCTGGATATCAAGACGATGATATCAGCGAATATATAATTTCATGGTAGACATGTTCAAATCTACTTTAAAATTTACCTGACTGAAATCAGCCGCTCCGTTATGAAAGATTTTCTCGAGAAAACCTCCTCGAGAAACCTTCAAAAAGCAACCGGAACGTGCGCAAAATTACGACCAAAGTTTTCCTAACATTTCTGCGTTAGGGACTTATATTACAGCAATGACTTTTGCACACTTTAGTACGTGCTATCCTCTCGGGAGGAAGACCAAGTCTTCCTCCTGGTATGAATGACCTGCTCAAGGGGATTTCATTCTCTCAGAGGTCAAAATACATCAATACGTGTGAATGTAATGATATTTTGAGTAGAAGGAGGCCAAGAATCATCATGTCGTGTTGTTCATTCGAGGGGTGTATCACTCCAAAAATCTTCGTACACCCTGCCAAAAATCCGCAAAAATCCACTAAAATCCTTTCAAAAATCCAGAGATCCGCACAAATATTTTAAAAATCCGAAAATCCGGCCAGGCCTAGAAAAATCCAATAAATCCGGTACCAGATCAAAGAAATACGGCCAAACTCTGCAAAAATCAGCGTTGAATCACGTAAACAACTGAAATTTTGGACTAAAATCTCTTGGATCAAGGAAAGACACAATAGGAAGATTAGATGGATGATACGATCGATACGATGGTGGATTTGGAGAGGTGAATGCGGAGGAGACGTTCTGTTGTTGCTGCTGCTGCTGGCTGGCAGCCATCTTTGGTAACATGAGTTTTCGTTCTAGACTAGTCCTTTTATATTTGCGCACCAACATTCTTTGGCGAAAAGAAACGTGAGATGAGAAGTGGAAACGTGCAGTGTGCAGTGGACCTAGCAATAACTTCTGACGCAATTCAATCGTGAATTGAACATGTGCATGAAAATATCACTCGATCCAGACTCTTTTTTGGAATAGCTAAAAGGTCTATCAAGAGATAAATGATTCAATTAATGCTATTCTACATGGGTTAATCAAGCACCACTTTCTCATGGGGAGGGGGGAATCCCCCCAGATTGTTCTTAATGAAAACTGCCAAAAATTATACTCTTTAGAATTCTATTGATACAAAAACTGCCAATCAAAGTCATGCTTGACACCCAAAAAAATTTGCTAATGCCTTATTGACATTTAAAGTCAATTTTTAGCGATAAAAACTACCGTATATGAAATTGATCTTGAATCGTTCATTGGTCAATTTTGATCATAATGCACTAATTATTTCATATGTTGATCATAAATATGACGCTATCATAAGTATGACATGAAACGTCTTAAATGTTGCTGATGTAAACAAAACACAAAAGGCTATATATCCAATAAAAGTAGACTTCAAGAAGAATTGATTGGTATCAATTTCATAGAAATCAGATTGGTACAAGAAATGTTATGTACATTTTAGTGATTTTCTGAGAGACTGTTGCTAAATATGGGCATGTCATAGTCACATGACCAATTATATGACAATGACTTATTTCTAATTTGATACCATGTTAAATTCTATGAAAAGTCACAAAAGTGCCAGTCTTTTGTCGTGCTTAGTGTAAGAGAGCAATTGGAAGAAGTTTGGCTGGGGAAGGTTCAGATGGTATGCGTCAATTAATTCAAATACCATCACTTTCTGAAGAATTTCGAATAAGGTGGATTGCGTTTTTTAACACCCTGTATTATTGTTATGCTTTCTATAGTTTTTCCATTGTGTTATGCTTTTAAGTCTTAAGGACACTGCTATAGGACTGATATTTTAATAAGTTCGTATCTGAGAACTGCATGAATCAATGAAAATGTGCTGATTAGCATTTGGCGATAATCAGAACAGTCAAGCAATTGGACTTATTATGAAGCTAACTGCCATTTCTATAGAGTTTTGAAGGAGGGAAAAGTCCCGGGAGAAATATTTAAAATCCGAAAAAATCCGAAAAATCCGCTTAAAATCTGGAAAAATCCGCAAATCCGGACCCAAAATCGAAGGATTTTTAAATCCGAAAAAATCCCGTACGCCTTTTTGTGGAGTGATACACCCCTCGTGTTCATTATTATGGGAAAATAGCCCCGACAGTAACATCTCAAGGCATTTTGATTCACCCAACCACTCAACTGATGACATGATGATTCTTGGCCTACTTTTTGCACCCACTGATAGTATTAAAAGAAAGACTTCAGAGAAGCGAATAATTTTCAAACTTGGAACTCTCTTTCCTGCAGGACTTACCAAGCAATTTAAATATTTACAATGAAATCGTTCTAACCTACTCCTTGTCTTCCTTTCCTTTTCCTGCTGCTATGCTTGCCTATCTTCTTATTCTTTCATTTACTTTACCAGTGGCGGATTTAGGGGGGCAAGTGGGGGCAAGTGGGGGCAATTGCCCCCCCCCCTTTCACGATGAAACTGAGCTTGGCGCCCCTGTTTTAGCGAGAAAAGTGCCCCTCCTGACTCTAACGTACAATTTTCTAACTGTTTCGATTTAAATATGGGGGAAACATATAAATCAAGGCGTTATTTAGTAGTAAATCAAAGAATTTTCTTCAATAAGCGTCCAAAAATTTTCGCGCGCCAGGCGCGCTTACTTCCTATCCTATTTTGAAGAGAAGCTACTGAAGAGAAGAGAAGCTACTGAAGAGAAGAGAAGCTACTCGGAGTTCAAATTGATAGCAAACTTTCCTTCGATAATCATGTTTCCAAATTGTGCCCAATGGCTTGCAATAAACTTTATGCACTTGTTCGCATATCCCCATATATGGATCAGAGCAATCTAAGAACCCTCATGAGGGCATTTATTACCAGTCAGTTTCAATACTGTGCTCTAATCTGGCTGTTTCACAGACATTAATAAAATACAGGAAAGGGCTTTGAGAATTACTTATAAAGATGCCGCATCTACTTACAGTGAGCTATTAGACAAGGACTGTGCCGTTACTATTCATACAAGAACTTGCAGTTATTTATGACTGAGATGTACAAAACAACGAATGACCTGAGCCCTTCATTCATGCAGGAAATTTTCTGTGAAAACGAAAATCATTACACTTAGCACAACAGTAGCGAATTCATTCAACCTAGGGTGAGATCAGTCGGCAATGGCACAAAAAGCAGCCGATTTAAAGGTCCACAACTGTGGTAAATATTACCACAAACAATACAGAATTCAGGATCCCTTGATCAGTTTAAAGCAAATATAAAGAACTGGAACGGAGAAAATTGTCCATGCAAGCTGTGTCCTATTTTTATTCCGAACTTGGGCTTTTTATGATAAATGTTTTTATAAATTTGTTTGATATTGTATACTTTTGATGAATTGTAAATATTTTATCTATCTTTCTTCTGCATTATATATGCATACTTTAAACAAAATTTTACTTTGTAGTAGGCTTGAATTAGCTTTTTACTATATAGCTACTTAGATGTAAGATGTATGCCTATTTTAAAAAATCGAATATATATATATATATATATAACTTGGTACTGTAGTATAAACTGAATAAAAGGTACTAGGAGAAAAACGGACGCAAAAAACAGACAGATTTTTCAGCACACTGAGGCCTTTCAAACTTACGTTATCATCAGAATGTGACTAACTGTAGAGCTAGAGCGTTTTTACGATTTATAAACTAAATAGAGGATTACCGACAGGAAATATAAGATTATTGGTTCATTATAGCGTGTCCTCTGTTGAAAAGTTTGCTTTCGTATTCTAAGAGTGATTTATTGTCCTTAAGTTTCACAAATGCGTAAATTTTGAAGAAAGGTTCTTCAAGGTTTTTATTAGATTTTCCGCAGTTATGTACATGTTTTGGAAAATTGCAAGAAGACACTCCGTTTCTTGATTCAGATATGTGATTGTTCATTCTTTGACGTAAATTCGTTGTTTGGCCGATGTAGTTCATTTGACCATCACATAAATTACACGAGAGAAAATATATGATGTTTTTGCTATTGCAGGTAATTTCTGATTTGATATCCCATATGGTTCCATTTGCAGTTTTGAAATTCTTCACTGGCTGTAGATATAAACGGCATAATTTGCATTGTGCTTTATTGCATAATTTAATTCCGGGTTCTTGTCTCACAAATGGGATGGATGTAAATTTCGCATTCGTTAGAATCGAAGTAAGGTTTGGAGGTTGCTTTAAGGCGAGGATTGGTGTTGTATTGTTAAATTTTCTCTTTGTGTCCGGGTCTTGAATGCCTTCGAAAAGGTTCGAAATGGTCTTGATAACATGGCTATGATTTAAACTTGGGTAAAATGTCGTGACAAGTGGTATAATATCTCTTGTTTTATTCGGTGCAGGACCTTGTAATTTTGCTTTGTGGAATGCTTGATCAATTAAGGAGTTGGGATAGTTGCAATTCAAAAGCCAGTTTTTTAATTCCTGTAAACGAAATTTAACTCTCTCTTCATCTGTAACGAAAACTATAATTCTTTTTGCTAGATTATATGGTATAGTATCTTTAATGTGTCTTGGATGTGCACTTTGGAAATTAAGATAATCATGTGGATTTGTGTCTTTGTAAAAAATGTCTGTTGTGATTAGTGATCCATTTGAGAGGATAACTTCTACATCAAGGAAATTTAGCGATTCTGTATGTTTTGAAAATTTCCCCTCCTCCATTGTAAACGTGATAGCAGGGTGGAGTTCGTTCAAGGCTGTTTTAAAGAGGTCCGCGTTTATATTTACAGGTAAGATTATAAAACCATCATCCATGTACCGGAGGTAGTTATTTTGTATGTACGAACATGAATTTTCGTCGAAGTATTTTCTTAAGATCTTTGGAAAAAGGATGGCTTCCTCGAGGTACCCGGCGGGTCAGCTCTAGGGGTCCAAGTGTAACCATGCTTGTCTGGCAACTTTTCAAGTTGACCCTTTTCTCTGATTTTGGATGGAGAACACAACCCCTTTCACAGGCTTTTCTCTGACAAATTTGGAAAATAACGGCCCTTTTTACAGGATTTCTCTGACAAATCTATAAGTTAGGACTTATCAAGTGGAGTGATAAATAGCGTGGTGAACATATATATCAAGCTCTATATAATGCTACTACAGTATTACAGGCCTTACCCACATTAACATGGTTTTCCTGCCTAAGAATTCTTGTTCAGAAACATTTGAAGTCTTTTTGTGGCTCAAGAATTCTTATCATAATGTATATAATTCCTGTCATGTTATTGTGTACATGGCCTGTACTACAACTTGTAAATGTGTGATACTTGAATAACAAATGCCAGCGTGTTTGCTTATATGATAGAAAATGGCTAGACTGCAAAAAAGCCATTTGTTGACAAACTGTTAAAATAACAAAATTGGTATGAATGTGACTATGCACTTGAAGTTAACCAAAAAATAATGATACAACTGATTTAACAAACATTTACGATATGTAACATTATTTGGGAAATCTTTACTTCCTAGTAGGAGGTGCAGCAAGAACATACACAATTCCATCTGATCTGCAAATATAATATTTAGTTTATTCAACAAAAAATACAACTGTTGGTGAATCTAATTTCAGTTGGTAAACATGTGAAGTTAATGGCAGAGATAGGATTATTCAGGTAGCATATATGATTATTCTCCAGAAAAGCAAAAATTCAATCAAACAAACCAACAGGCAACAACCAAGCTTTGACTTAGGCCATGGGGCCATAGGCATATAATAATATCTACCAGCATTTGCAAAATAACGGGCACATTTATCAGCGATGAACTAGTCAAGGCTTGCTACACTAAACGGCAGATTTCAAAGCAAATGTGAAGTCTTACCTTTAACTTCAACCAAGCTCAAAAGAGAGGTATTCTCTCTCCAATATAACATTATCATCCACAATCCACTGCCATCTTTGGCCAAATAGAAGCAACAACTACAACAACCAACATTTTTGGCGCGAAAAACCAAAGAGCCCCAACACAGTGCCAGTGCCAAAGCCAGAGTACCAGAGTAGACAGAGTACTCCTGAATGAAGACAAGACCTTAGATGTATGATTTCTATTCCGTCATTAGAAGTCGTCCAAGGCATTGCTAAAAGTCGATAATTAGCTACCCTGGCAAAAGGCAAAGAAGGAAGCTGAAGCCGATGGTTGGTAATGTTGTTTTGTGCAATTAGTTGCCTTTTAGGCCCAACAAAGGGCAGCCAGTTGACATTGTTGACTGACAGCAACATTGCTTTAAATCGTTTGACCTACAGTCGAGTCGTATTTGCAGTGAACATATATAGCACATCAGACACACAAATAAGGATAAGCTATCTTGTTTTGAAGAGGAAAAAAACATCTGGAATTCCAAACTTGGCAATAATGGCAATGGCATCAAATGTTGCATTGTAATAATAGTCAAAACAAATGTGCAGTGACATTACTATCACTGATCAGCATCAAGCATATCCAGCAAGGTTTTGTACTACATGTTGCTGATGTTTTATGAACAAATAAATTTGTTGCCAGTTTGAAATAATATTTGCAACATCCTTCCTTTTCACTGGGGTACTGCAAAAAGCTGTGGGAGACAGACAATATTCCATTATTTCTATGTTGAATATTTGAATATTAATATTTTACTGGCTCTTATGTAAAATTATTTATGTTTCCATTTTCAACTTGCAATGGGCTAACAATTAGTGCTTCTACAAAGAGATATAATTGGTTTCTGCATTGCAAGGTGATTGCACTTGTTTTTGTGTGCATCAACACCATCTACCTTAGCTAAGAATTCTCAAGGATCTTTCAAGTGTTCTCAATGCATACAAGAATTCTTGAGGGGTATAAGAAAGACTTCAAAATTTGTTCAGAATTCGCAAGAATTTCCAAAGAATTCCTAGCAAAAACAACAGTGGTGTCAATGCATGCAAGACCTGTAATTTGAAAAAGATCTTATCACCTGTCTTGAATTGATGTTGCAGTTGTTATTGGTTTCCAGTGATTTTATCATTTGACATATGATGAAACATGGTGGAAATACATTTTTACCCCTTATTTTGAAAATCTAGGAATTTTTCCTCAAAAAACTACCCATTTTCCTGGTTTCTCTGTCCTAGATTTGATGAAGATTTTGCCCCCTTTCTCAGAGATTTCGTAGACGAGCATGGTTACACTTGGACCCCTAGAGCTGACCCGCCGGGTCGAGGTAGCCCATAGTTAAACATGCATACGGTGGTGCAAACTTTGTTCCCATGGCGGTGCCTGATGTTTGGGTAAACATTCTGTCGTTAAACATGAAATTGTTATTTGTAAGTACAATCTTGGCGGCTGCTGAAAAATCTGTCTGTTTTTTGCGTCCGTTTTTCTCCTAGTACCTTTTATATATATATATATTTTTTTTTTTCATGAGTGGGCTACCACAATTGGAGAATTAAAATGTGCCTCTGCCTGGGATCGAACCCGGGGTCTTCGTGTCAAAAGTTTCTCCAACATTCCACTGCGCCACTCAAGCGCAATGAAATGTTGGAGAAATCTGAAGTCATTCAGATTCCCGGGTCTTACAACACGACAGAAGCCATTTTTTGTTTTTTCGTGTTTCGGCATTAAGCCTTCATCAGAGCCATGCATACGTATATATAATCATTCGGCATCAGCTGACACGGTGAAATATATTTTTCATGAGTGGGCTACCACAATTGGAGAATTAAAATGTGCCCCTGCCTGGGATCGAACCCGGGGTCTTCGTGTCAAAAGTTTCTCCAACATTCCACTGCGCCACTCAAGCACAATGAAATGTTGGAGAAATCTGAAGTCATTCAGATTCCCGGGTCTTACAACACGACAGAAGCCATTTTTTGTTTTTTCGTGTTTCGGCATTAAGCCTTCATCAGAGCCATGCATACGTATATATAATCATTATATATATCCGACCCTGTACTTTACATCGATTCCCTCATATTCGAGTTTTATCTTTCGAATTTACTCTTCTTTTATCCTACGTTCTACTAATCTTACTTCATATGATTATGGGTTTAAGCCCGAAATGTCGTACAATACAAAGCTTTGTTGGTAGCACAATTATTGATACTTTATTTGTTTATTATCAACAAATTTCAATATCCATGACATCATATATCTTTATGACGTCATAGTTTGAATGAATTCGTGCAATACATCTCGAACTAGCAGAAAACAGTGCCAGTGTTCTTGTTACTAACTATTTTCACTAATTACAGGTTTAAAAATAGAGAATGATTGGCAATAGAAATCTCAATTACTGATTGCTCTTAATTTCTGTTAAACAAATTGAGAGTTAAACAACCACCGCTTCATAAGAAATTCAGACTCTCGGATTGCCAAAAATTTACGAAACTGTAACATGTTTTTCTTTATTCTCACTTGTTTCCTGTATCATATTACTCAGAAAGTAGGGGAGACCGGGGTCAATTGTAACACTTTTTGGAAAATCAGCCATATCGTCTAAATAATGATTAATTGTGCTCTTGAAGGTAAATGATATCGTGGTTGCATCCCTTGGAATAAAATAGACGTTAGTTTCCATCACGTAGAACCAATTTTTGTGACGCTGTGATAGTTTCAAAATCAATGGTCAAGTGTTACAATTAACCCGGTAACGCGGGGCAATTGTAACAGATGGGTTGGAGCAATTGTTACATATCTTCAAAATCATCCCAGATGATTATTGCACGAGTCTGCTTTTTCCTTACACAAAATGTAGCACCAGGTGGCAGATTATTCATGGCTTTCAAAAGAACAAATTAAAATAAGATGTAGTTTCTATTTTTTTGTAAATTTTGGTGCATCAGTTGAAAAAAATTGAATCGATTGAGAAAATATTTTCTATTTTTACAAAGTTGAATTCTGAACTCTTTAGGACTGCATAGATGCACATTGTTCGACCAGATTAGAAAATGAATCAAAACCAAAGCATCGGACAGCTTACACCGGGGCAATTCTAACAGCGTGTTACAATTGCCCCCTACCTGGTCAGCTATCGTTATTTTCCATTTTCACATCTCATAAGCTGTGGAGCTTAAATCTTTAACGTAGTTTTGATTCTAAAAAGATGCCATGTCTGTGATGTGAAAATTTAATTTTTTACTCAAGAGCAAACTCTTTCAGACACAAATTTACAGTGAAAGCACGTATTTACTTTCGTACTCAAAAACATGCTTTTCCCCCGAAAATCTTGCATACTTGGCTGAATATTCCTGTATCTCAAGTCATATGTAGAGGGTTAGAATTTGCATGTTCTGTGCAAAAATCAGATTTTTTGCACTTTTCTGCAAGGCGTGAGAGTCAGCGTTACAATTGCCCCGTGTTACAATTGTCCTGGTCTCCCCTACATGAGTAGTATCTAAACAGTGGAAAGGCTTCAAAGCACCTTGTTTTGAATTTTCAGGAGGGCACAGATCTGATTATTTTAACAAACTTTCAGTACTGGCCTAGATTCTTAGTTTCTAAGAGAAAGACGTGTAATGCACCGATGATGTGGCCTATATTATGATCAAAGTTATTCACTGTGTTGTTTCTCTTCCACGGAATTGCGCGAGAAAGACTGATAATGTTGCTTTTCCTTCGTGGGTGCCGCCACTGTTTCAACGTCATATCAACCACACTATCCTAACTATGAAATTTCGTTAAAAATTGATCTTTGAACTCTATGGCCTCTATGAATTCAATTCAAGTGCTCAACGCACAATGCTGTTTCAACGGCAAATGAATAATGAGCATTTGATATCAGTCTTATCATCATCATAACATTATAATCTGCAACAGAGATTCAAAGACAATCATCGTTGCTTCAACGTTATAGCAACTGCAAATTCTAACGTTACAATTGCGTCAAGAAATTGACGCACGTTAATGGAACGTTGATATTTATTTAGTCGATCAACTTTGAAACCTAATATAAACAAGAATTCAATGTTGAATCAACGTGACTGTACCCACTGGGATATGTGAGAGATAGAACTGCGTCGCGCTCTCCGTCGATTTTTTCCCAATATTTCTTCCTAGCACCCCTACGGTAGTTTTAGGATGCTTAGACGCTAAGCTTATTGAAACGTGATTCTTGCAGCCTGGAATTTCAGAGAGTTGGTGACTCTTAACAAGGCTTTAACAAGACCAAGACAAGAGTAGACAAATGACCTATGCAAGTACATAGAGCGGCTTCTAATTCCGCCCTGTAACGTGTGCAGATGGTTACTACTGGAGATTACTATTTAAGCTTTAGGAATCCGTATTACTTAACTTGATGATGTTTTTCAAATCATTAAATCACCAATGACCTACTCGTATAATTTTTTTCGTTGCTGGGTGGCAAAGGCAAAGGAGATATGTGAGTGCTACGCGCGTGGGTCCTAATGGTCGCGATTGATTGACCTGCTACAGTAAAGAACCCATTTCGGGGACACTCTGGCGACAGACAACACGAGTCTCAGTTTACCAAGTTTAATCATATGGTTTAATTGAACGGTTTTCGGAAGATTAAAATCCCAAAATATCAAACGAATAATGTCGTAAGTTTCAGTTATAAACATTCGTAATAAGGATGGTGATGATTTTCATACTCCTGAAGTCTAGATAGACAAGTAACGTTTCTGGCCATCAATTTTATATCCTTCATCAAATCACTGTTAAACGGGTATCAAACCAAAGATCTTATCAATGGAAGGTACTGAAAGTTTGTTAGTTGTTGGTTATGTTTTGGCGTGCGAATTATGATCTAGTTTCTACCTCTACAACAATGTTGTTTCTAGACCTATAAAGCAACATTTAGCAAAACTAAGTTTTTGTTGAACATAAACATTACAATTGCAACTGTCCATCTCTTTAGAGACTGAATTATTGTTTTGCTATTCATGAATTTGAAAGGAGGTCTACAGTACTTGTCATTAGTTTTTTCATTCATTACGCTAACTCTGTTCTCTTTGGCCAGAGCTTCCGCTCCACCTCTGAGGTCTCTTCGACAATTCTATTCTATCTTAGTTAAGGGTATGTGACCCAACTACTCCCAATCATAAATGTCTTCTTTGCCATACAAACGCAACTAGCGAAACAGTTCATTAGACGCCCAAGAGATTTATTAGTGGATGCATTGAGTTGCCACTGCTGTACGCCGGCATCGCATTCAAATTGTTGGTCTCATTTAATATCAGTCCTCTCGAATTTGAAACCCCTCAATTTGTTCATTTTCAAGAGAAATTACAATGTCTGGTAGCGAAATGCTTTGCCTCTGTTTTCCAAGAACTTGTTCTTTAAAAGTGGACGGAAATTGCGCTCTTACCATTCTGCAAATCTCAAAGTCATCCCAGCTATCTCTTCTAATTGAGGAACGACTTCTTTTAAGGGGGACTGCCTTGCGAAATATTCCCAAAGGAAACCCTTTCCGCCAGAGTGTCTCTTTTGATCCCTTTTCGGCAATAGCGTTACGTCTCCCACGAACAGAAGCTCGTTGGGTGAGATAGTAGTTTCTGAAGTCCTCGATGGCTATTGGCATTTGTGAAATTTCTTTGCTGTCCACGGTGGCTGATTTACTGTCCTTTTCAATATTTTCCTTGAACATGTTTCTCTGCGTAATAATTGTTCTAATTTCAGCAAGTCTGCTTCTGGCACTGTCTAGTGTGATTGATATGTGTGTTAACGAGTTTGCAGACAGAGTATGTAATTTTGCACTTGAATTTCAGCAAGCTGGCTATAGACTTAGCCTCGTCACGTGGCTTGTATATATCGTTTGATTTGTAACGTATGTAATAGTCTGCAGTGCCAGAACTTGCACGTTTATTCTGCTGATTTCACTTACAGTTTAGCCAGCTGGCTGAGTAGAAAGCTTCTCACACACACTGCTGTATATCGCTCAGTAAGAAGCGTGTGTTACGAGTTTGCAACGCAAGAGCTTCTGCTAATTTCAGGAAGCTGGTTGTACACTTCTAGCTTCTTGTATTGACTGGTGAATCATTCCGAGATGTAGTTGTAGTGGATGCAATGGGTTTATAATGTAGCTGATGTCATTCTGGTAATCCCAGGCAGCTCTTTGTACGCAATGCAAGCTGTTATATCCTTCACTGTACAGGGGCTTAGTCTAAGAGAGAGAAATAATTCTTGTATTAGACTCAATAAGACTCCGTTGGCATAAGTTTCCTGCCATCTTAGAATTACTTACAGGTTTCGAAAACATGCACAAAGTGATCGTAGTAACCTTGCTTAAAACGTTTAAGATTGTCAGTTGTCAATATTGCGCGTTTAAAGTTATGTACATGAAATGGTTTGTTTTTCCCGGGTGAGTCAGAAAAAACAGGTGCCGTGCCGTTCAACAGGCCACGTCTTGATAAAAAAAGAAACAAGTCAAATTGGGTTCGTTGAAATTCTATTTTGCAGAAAAGAGATCAAATTTAGTTTGATAGACCTCTAGGGATGAAAGTGAGTAGAAATACTTTTTCTTTTTTAGCTCCAATACAATGCATGCCTTGTTGCAATTTTATGGAAAAGAAACAGTACGTTTGTTATTGTTTCGAAGTTTACACGTGCATGAAGATGAATCTGATTGGAGGCCAATTTTAGGAATCTTGCGACACTATATCTTACCACAATCAATCCGCCTCATGTTCCCTAGGCAATGAATGGTTAACCCTATCCAGACTAGGCTTTTTGAAACTCTGGGGAGACTAGGGGGGCCCACAAAGTGCCCCCTGGTTTTTCTCAGAATCGTAAGTGCTAGAGACTTGAAACTTGCCACCAGTAACAAACATGATAAGGCAAACAAGATGATGTGATTTGTTTTTGTTTCTGTCACGTGATTAAGTACTGACGTCAACAAATGTTGCTAATTTGGGTGTAAAACCACATGTACTTTGTCGCGTTGTATCTCCAAATTGATAAAATATATCGATGTGATATTTGAAACATAGAAGGATTATATCCTTGTAATTCTTATTTTGAAATTTTTGCTTTGTAACACTAATATTTTTGCTGATGTCAGCATTTGTTTATTTTGTACGAAAAAAGGGCGATTTTTGTCTAAAATTGATTATAAATTACTTTTAAAAATAGCAAAAAATGGTAAATATACATAAAAAAGACCTGCTGCATCATATAATGTCACTCATTTTTCTAAAAGTGAAGCATAACATGGTTTTCCGTCAGTACGCATGCGCAGCAACCAATTGTTGATGACGTCATCAAAAATCAATAAACTTTATATCAAATGAAAGCTTGTTTCAAGACGAGTTCAACAATGTTTGTCTCATTGTCATAGAGCCAGTGGTTCAAAAGCTATGACTTAAAAGGTATTTATTTTGCGGAGCACTCAATTTAAAGTCATGTGTTGACCCCCGGAATCCGTGTCAAAATTTTTGAAATTAACATGAAAAGATGTCTCATAGATAGAAACTAAAAGTCACAAAAAGCTAGACTATTCTAGAGATACTCGACGAGCTGTGTGGAAAAGTTTACTTGGGGGGCACACCCCCTAGTCTGGATAGGGTTAAACAATCCAATTTGCGAAATAAATTGCATCAATAAACATAAGATCCTTTTGGATGATTACAAAGTCCGTCCTGAGCTAAGCAAGCATAAGAAAATCTGAATATCGAGTTCTTCATAACCCCAAATGATCGTTGTGATGCTGTTTTTAGCTACAGTCAGAGGGATGAATGTTGCTGCTAAAGTCGCCTTCAATAGCAAATCAAGCGCCTTGTAAAACAACAAGAATCGCCCGAAAAGCAATATTTTGATCTTTATGTCAAACGAAGATGATACGCAACAAATTAAAAATCATTACCCCTAGTTGGCTTGGTTCGTGCATGAAACTATTGGTGCATCGTCTAAAATTAGATGTCATGTGAGATTAACGATAACCCAAAATTACTTATGCAGAACTCTGCAGAACGTTTCTATTCGCGGGCATCTAATTTGAGACAAGCAGTCACGAAAATAACATCTGTGCAGAATCGTATGCATGAAGATGTTTTGGTTCAGTGTGATCATGTGCCTTCCCTCAGTGAATGGCGCCATTGTTTGATGGGATTCTGCACCTTTCCTCTCAACTTCACCTGCGACGTTTGCATATTTGCATCTGTAGCTGTGCAGAAGGGGGTCCTTCTACCTTCGGTGAGGCTGCGAATGCTAGCCTCTGTGCAGGCCGCCGGTTACATCATCCTTATTTGCATAATGAGTACTATCAACAAGTGGCTAATGATGCGTTCGTTCTAGAAAACGATTGTTTTAACATAATTAAGCTGCTAATGAAGTCAAGAACGTGCCAATTCTGGGTAAATTTGTTGCTGTGCCAGGGTAAACATCATGGTGATTTATCCATCTTATGGTGTCAAATCTGTCTAACATGAAACATGCCGACGTCAAATTTTTCTATCTGATCGCGGGAAACTTCTGTCTTGTGTGCGCTTTCTGTGCGCTTTCTTTATTTCAGTGCCAATTAGCAGAGGTAAAACGTTAATCAATTGCTTTAACGAGCGTGACGGACTTTCTTTCTTTCTTTCTTTCTTTCTTTCTTTCTTACTTTCTTTCTTTCTGACTGACCCGGAGCCCCCTCTTAGATTACAAAGTTGGACTTTGTAATCAAAAACTGCCAAACGTTCCAGGTCTTTCTGACTCACCCGGTATATATTTTTCACTGTCATAGCTGCAACGCGTACAGCAAATAGAACAGGCGTCGTGGTTATTCAACATACATACTTACATACGTGTAAAGCAAAGAAAACGAAAACAGGCGTCGTGGTTATTCAATATTCGCAAGCAACGTTATAACGGGTGAGTAAAAAAAAAATCCCCGTTTGAAAGGCCACTGCTCCCTGAAAATCAAAGCAATGCTATTGAAAACTATCTTGTTTCATTGCCAATATCTTCAATTAGGTTCAGTATTTTACTCGGCTTTAATAGGCCATTCCTTTCCGTAGATCCCCGTAGATATTGGAGATTTTTGCAAAAAGCCCTTTCCAAAAACCTGCAAAAACGAGTGAAAACAATGCGCGAAATTTCTTTGGTTTTCCTTCCTAAAAATAATGACACTCACGTGTATTCATGCATTTTGTCCTCTTTGGAGAATTGAATCCCCCCGAATAGGTTATGCATCCCAAAGGGGAAGGCTTGTTCATCCTCCCAAGAGGATAGCACGTGCTAAAGCGTGCAGAAGTCACTGCTATAAGGCCCGTGTAAGGCACAACTGTTAAGAAAATTTGTTCGTGATTTTGGGCACGTTTTAAAGGCCTCTAGAAGGTGCTTTCTCGAGAAAATCCGGTATAATTTCAGAATCGGGCGGCTGATTTCAGTCAAGTAAATTTCAAAGTAGATTTGAATATGACTGCCATGAAATTATATATTTGCTGATATCATCGTCTTGATATCCAGGGAGCTGCGACCTTTCAAACGGGGATTCTTTTTATTGACTCACCCGCGGTAGTAGTTTTCATACAGAGTCTTTAGTATACGTCTTGGTTCCTTTACAACCGTTCAAGATTTTATACGTGAAACTATATATATATATATATATATATTGGCAATAAAGAAACGATAAAATGGATACTATAAGTGCGGATGAAGAACGAACGAGAAATAGACAAAAATTTGATGTTTTTTAGCACACTAAGGCCTTTCAAGTCATTACTATCATCAGAGTGTAGTAATGATAGTATCACTAATATCACACTCTGATGATAGTAATGACTTGAAAGGCCTTAGTGTGCTAAAAAACATCAAATTTTTGTCTATTTCTCGTTCGTTCTTCATCCGCACTTATAGTATCCATTATATATATATATATATATATATATATATATATATATATATATATATATATATATATATATATATTTTTCATGAGTGGGCTACCACAATTCGAGAATTAAAATGTGCCCCTGCCTATATATATATATATATATAAAGATGAACACAAAAATAAGACGACTTGGAGTTCTTCTACAATCTTCTTCTTCAATTCTCTACGCGTTTCGACTCTATGGTCATCGTCAGGAGAATGAATATTTATGTGATAGTATGCCCTTTTTATAGCCTGTTAGCGGTCACGTGATTAAAAAGGGGTCACGTGATGCTTAGTTGGGGTCACGTGATGCAAAATATGGCGTCACATGAATCCTTGATTGGATTTTAAAGTTACGTTTTATGTGTAGAAAATGATAGGCCACAGGGAAACAAAGTATTGAATAAATGGGCGAACGGAAACAAAATGGCCTGTCCATTGGTTTTTTGAGGAATTTTTGCTAATATTTGTCTGGGTGGTTAAGTTTGTTATTTAGACCTTTTGGTGTAAGAGTCTGCAGTCGCATAATCCAGTTATCTTCGTGAGTTTCCAATAATTTTGTTATATTGTCGGCGTCTTCTTTCTCAATTCGTTCGATTATTGTAAACCTTGCGTCCCTTGCAAAGATATGGTGTTGTTGTTTAAAGTGTTTCTCTACGGGAAGGAGCTTGTCGTATTGAGTTGATTTTATTCTAGAACGATAGTTGTTCAATCTGTAGTTAAAAGGCCATTCAGATTTACCGACATATTGTATGTTACAGCGAACGCATTCAAGGAGGTAAATGACATTCATGCTCCTACAGTTTGATTTATGAAAGATCTTGTATGTTTTTTGGTGGTTGCACTTATAAAAGAATTAGTTTTGATGACATGATTGCAGCAAAGGCTTCTACTGGTGTTACAAGGTGAGCAATATTTAGCTATTTGGTTTCTCGCTTTCTTTCTGAAAACTTTGTTATTAGTTATGGTGTTGCTACCAATAATCTCTCGGAGGTTTTTGCATCGACGGAATGCGATAATTGGGGGTTCTGGGAAGAGTGCCTTTAATTTTGGTTTTATATTTAAGATATCCCATCTTTCTCTTAGGATCTTACCAATTTGGGGAAGTGTAGAGTTGAAAGTAGTTACTAGGGGGATTCTTTTTGTTCTTTCTTTCAAGGTTTTTTGTAGCGTAGTTTCTCTTGGGGTTGTGATGGCTTTGTGGATCTGCTCGTGGAGTATTTCTTTGTGATATCCACGGCGTATAAAATTTGCTTCCATTTGTTTGCAGTGACTCTTTAATTCACTATCTTTAGTGCATATTCTTCGGAGTCTAAGTGCTTGAGAATATGGTAGACTGTTCTTTAAGTGCCAGGGATGAGCTGATTTGTAGTGGAGGTAGTTGTGTGTATCGGTTGGTTTGGTGAAAAGGGTTGTTTGTAGTTGTCTATTTTCGTCGATGTATATGCGGGTGTCAAGAAAAGGAATTGATGTCTTTGATATTTCGTAGTCAAATTTTATAGATGGGTGCTTGGTGTTCAGCCTTTCGGCAAAGGTCTTGAATCTTTGTTCATCGCCTTTGTAGATCATCAAAATGTCGTCTATATATCTGCCGTAGTACAGGCAATCGTTAGTTACTTCAGGGTAGATGTATTTTTCTTCGAATTCACCCATGTAAATTACTGCGTATGAAGGTGCTGCAACCGTGCCCATGGCACATCCTCTTGTTTGGAGATAGCTGTTTCCGTTAAACGTAAAGCAATTAAGCGTGAGCACATGTCTCATGAGGGTCAATAGGACCTCAGTTGCTGGCTCTTTTTCGGGTCTTGCGTTAAGTGCATTTTTAAGGGATAATAGTCCTTCTTCGTGGGATATGTTTGTGTAAAGGGACCTTACGTCCATGGTTACGAGTAATGCATCATTCGGTATTTTACCTATATTCTTTATTTTGTGAAGTAAATCTGTGGTATCACGGATGTATGATCGAACTTTTTTCGCTAGCGGTTGTATAAAATGATCTACGTATTTTGATATTTTCGTTGTGTGACAGTTTGTAGATGCCACAACAGGGCGGCCAGGATTATTCTTTTTGTGAATTTTTGGTAGGAGGTAGAATCTTGCCGGTTTTACATTTTTAGGAGCTTTTAAAATATCTATTGCTTCTGCGTCTACTTTGCCTTGAGAGCGCATTTCGTCTAGTGAGTTGTTGATTATTCGAATGTAGCCTTGAAACGGGTCAAATGTTAATTTCCTATAAAACGACGTATTTCCTAGTTGGTTATTGGCTTCCGTGAGGTATTCTTCGATACCCCAAATGACGGTGGCCCCACCTTTGTCGGCTCGTGTTATTACAATGTCATCTCTTTTGACAAGTCCTTTAGTGCCTTGCGTTCTCCTTTCGTAAGATTATGTGCGCGCATTGCCTGTTTGTTGTGGTTTTTTATGTCTTCAATGACTGCAGACTCAAAGGTCGTAATAGTGGTGTCTACGTTATACGGTGTAAATGAACTGTTCCGGTCCTTTAATCTTTGTAATATGGTAGGATTGTATTCAGAAATTCCGAAGTGTGCTCTAAGTCTTATTCGTCTAAAGAATGCCTTAAGGTCCTTATCGAATGCGGTAGTGTTATATCTAGGGGGTCGGGGGCAGAAGTTCAAACTTTTATCTAACAGACTAAATACATCTATAGAAAAACTGTGTTTACTTAAATTTAAAATGCGTCCATTTGGGTCATTCTGAAGTCTACAAGTCTCTCGAAATTTCTTTGAAGCATCTCGAAAGCTTGCTGCGTGTTTGTGAGTAGGTCTTGAATGCCCCCGTCCATGCTGTCTGTCCGGGGGCCGGCGTAGTTTTTTTGAGATGACACATTCGTTGCTGGTTGGATTGAAGTGGTCTTGCTCGATGTAGGTGGTGGTCTTCTTCGGGTGGCATTCGGTTTGAGGATTTATATATATATATATATATATATATATATATATATATATATATATATATATATATATATATATATATATATATATATATATATATAGAGCGAAACACGAAGTGATCCAGGTACTGTAAGATATAGGTCGAAACACAGAAATGACAACAAACTCGTTGAGACGTAACGCTAATATGATATGCTACTAGTTTCGTCTGTTCACGCAGACTCTTCAGGCTTATTTACTTGTACATCAACTTTACTTTAAATTTAAACAAATGAATTTTACATAATCTGACGTATCATCAATACATCACATCAACCTCGTACTGATTGTTAGAGAGGCTAGATAAAGATGGCAGTTTTGCCAATCTTATCGATTTAATGCCGGTTTGTATTTAATTATGAAGTAGTTTTCTTTCTCTTTTCGGAGTGCGTTGTCTTGATTGTGTAATTTAAAGAATGGACAAATGGTAAACATGGGTGATTTTGATTTTGCACATTCCGAAATATGTTTGCTAACAAAAAGTTTCCGATATTGTGGAAGGGAGATTTGGTTTCTGTGGAGTGCTGCTCTATGTCTCAAAGTATCACCTGATTCTCCGATGTACTTATCCCCGCAGCCGTTACAGGATATTATGTAAATGCAATCTCTTACACTGCAATCCATTTCGTTTTTAATGTTAAATAGTTGTTTACTTTGCTTGTTTATTTCAATTTGACTGCAGACAACAATCTGTTTACAGGTTTCACATCGTTTGTCTTTGCATTTCGTGACTTTTGGTGTGCTAAGGATAGTGTCTTGTGAGGTAAATTTTGCTCGTGTTAGAATTCTTTTCAGGTTCTGCGGTTGGCGTTTGCTTGGAATTAGTTTAGTTCTGTTTAGTTCACGTTTCATTTTTGGACTTGCATTTAAGATTGAGATTGATTCTTTTATGATTGGGTAGAATTTTGGGTTTTTTGGGTTATTCGTTGAAACGAAAGTTAATGTTATTCCTTCTGGAGGTTTTTCTTTTGGTGTGCGAAGTTGTTCTTGTGGGATTTCCCTGGCTTTTTTGAACCCATTGTCAATCAAGGTTTCTGGGTACCCAAGGTGTCTTAAAGTGCCTTTTAAATCCTTTAATCTCGTATTCAGAGTTGTTTTTTCGTCGATAATGGTGCATAGTCTTCTCGCTAGGTTATAAGGAATGTTTATTAGGGTATGTCTAGGGTGAGCTGATTTGAATGGGACATAATTATGAGTGTCTGTTGGCTTAAAATAAATGTCTGTAATAATTTTATCATTTTTTGCTGTCATTTGTATGTCTAAAAAATTCATTTTTTCATAGTTCGTTTCTACAGTGAATTTGATCCTTTCATGCAGGTCATTGAGAATATTATGAAGTTCTGTAATTGGACCCATTTTGGTGTCCCAATAAATGAAGCAATCATCTAGATATCTCATCCATTCACTTTGGAATTTGTTCCGTGCTTCTAATCCATAGCACTCTTGAAATTTATTGTAGAGTTTAATTTCTAAAAAGGCCATTACTAGTGTGGCATAGACAGGAGCGCATTTTGTTCCCATTGCTGTACCTCTGATTTGCAGGAATGTTTTATTGTCAAAATTGAATGTATTGTTTTCAAGGACAATTTTTAGCGCTTCTAATATAAAGTCGTTCGGAATATTTCTTGTTTTACTCTCTGGGTATTTTTCGAGCCAAAATTTTATTGCTTCTTGTCCTAAATTGTTGTCTATGTTTGTGTACATGCTTGAAATATCGAAAGTTGCGAGCACCTTGCTTTTGTTTGCGTCACGGGGCATTTTAGTAAGAAAGTCGATATCGTCTCTAACATAACTATCAACCCGTTTTAATAATGGTCGCAGTATTTTGTCAATGAAGTCACTTAGTCTGCTCGTCACACATTTTGGACCAGCAATGATGGGTCGCATTGTTAAACTTTGAGGGCAATTAATCATAACACATTTGTTTGGGGAATTTTGAACTTTATCCAGCACTTCCTTGCATTTATGCACTTTAGGAAGACCGTACATGTTGCTTGGTTTGTGGTCAAAATTTGTTAAGTAATCAACCTCTTTTTTTGTAAGTTCATCTTCATGTCTTCGCGTTAACCTTTTAATTTTGATTAAAATTTTTTCTTCTAGATTTTCATTCTCTATTTTCTTGTAAGTGGTTTCAT
Organism: Aurelia coerulea; assembly: GCA_039566865.1. Lineage (NCBI taxonomy): Eukaryota > Metazoa > Cnidaria > Scyphozoa > Semaeostomeae > Ulmaridae > Aurelia > Aurelia coerulea. The sequence continues at coordinate 8,406,416 of CM076952.1, read as the reverse complement.
CACTTAGTAACAACATCATTTTATCTCTATAATAGTCGCTTTCCATTATCACACAAGCTCCACCTTTATCTCCTTCCTTTATAACTAGGCTGTTGTCTTTTTTCAATTGTATTATAGCACTCCATTCTTCCTTATTCAAATTAAATTTTTGTCTCCCCTGATTTTCTGATATTTCTTCTAGGGGATACTTCGTTAAATAATCAATATAGGTATCTAAGACCAAATCTCTATGTGCCGGTGGATTGAAATTGCTTGGGTTTTTTACCAAGCTGGGATCAAAGTTATTATCATTATCAGTACTTTGGTTGTCTGCGAAATATTCTATTAATCTTAATTTTCTACAAAATTTTTTTACATCAGTTTTTAATTCAGTTATGTCCTTTCTGGGGGTAGGAGTAAATTTAAGGCCACATTTTATTAGTGTCTCCTTTGCCTTACTACCGATAGCTCTGTCTGTTAGTATTATGAGCTTCGGCTTATTTGCTTCAGCTGCTGCTAAAATCTCGGGGTCCGATTCCGGCCCTTGGACAAAAAAGAGTTACTTCTCTGTAAATTTTGTTCCATTTCTCTTCCTTCTTCATTACCATAATCTGTGAAATTGTTTTTGTTGTTCTGGTTGTAGTTATATCTTCCTCTTCCTCTATCCATTCGACCATTCCCTCTGTTGTCCCTTGGTGCATAAGTCGGCTGTCTAAATTGGGCATTTTCGTTCTGTCTGTTTCCTCTTTGCTGGTTTGGGGGTTTTTTGAAATTGTTGTTGTATACTGTTTCCCGAGGTGATTGTCGATTATTATTACTGTCTGCCTCCTCATTGCGAAATTCTTGATTGAGGAGCCATTCTTCCTTTTCCTTCCAAGCTTCCTCCGAAATTGCCTCTTCGGATTTGCAGTCATTCATCCAGATTTGTCGCAGTATGGCTTTTGTTGAATCATTGTTGGATGATGTCTCTATTTCTGAAAATAGCGTCTGGTCTATCGCCTCGTACTTGGATTTAAAATTATTAATTTTTGCCTTCATCATATCGATTTCGTATTTCATCCTCTCTTTGGCATGACGCATCCTTATCTCTTTTTGCTCGTCTGCTTCACCAGGTATTGTCTTTGGAAGGAATTTGTTCGGGAGTTTAGTTGGTGTTGCACTATACCATTCGTCGTATTTATCTGCAAATTTAGTGTTCTTTAAGTACAACCAGTAAAACTTCTTTCTTTCGTTGAGAGTGTTCTTCCATTGCTTGATTTTTGCTTTTAATTTTTCTTGGTCTTGCTGTTGAAGTATGTTTGTTGTTGTTTGTGCTTGTTCAGCTATTGTAGAGAAACCCTTTGCCATTACGTCTCTTGTTTCTTTAAATTCGGACTTTATCACATCATGTTGATTCGTTTGCATAATGAGTGCCGCAATTCTATCCAATTTATCGATAACTGTTGACATTTTGTCCGATATTTGTAATAGTATTTCATTGCTGCTGATGCTCTGAGATTCTACAGCATTATCTTCTGCTGAGCTTTCAGTGCGCGCACGTCTCCTCGGGTTTGATGCCATCTTAGTACACTAGAGAAGTATATAGAGCGAAACACGAAGTGATCCAGGTACTGTAAGATATAGGTCGAAACACAGAAATGACAACAAACTCGTTGAGACGTAACGCTAATATGATATGCTACTAGTTTCGTCTGTTCACGCAGACTCTTCAGGCTTATTTACTTGTACATCAACTTTACTTTAAATTTAAACAAATGAATTTTACATAATCTGACGTATCATCAATACATCACATCAACCTCGTACTGATTGTTAGAGAGGCTAGATAAAGATGGCAGTTTTGCCAATCTTATCGATTTAATGCCGGTTTGTATTTAATTATGAAGTAGTTTTCTTTCTCTTTTCGGAGTGCGTTGTCTTGATTGTGTAATTTAAAGAATGGACAAATGGTAAACATGGGTGATTTTGATTTTGCACATTCCGAAATATGTTTGCTAACAAAAAGTTTCCGATATTGTGGAAGGGAGATTTGGTTTCTGTGGAGTGCTGCTCTATGTCTCAAAGTATCACCTGATTCTCCGATGTACTTATCCCCGCAGCCGTTACAGGATATTATGTAAATGCAATCTCTTACACTGCAATCCATTTCGTTTTTAATGTTAAATAGTTGTTTACTTTGCTTGTTTATTTCAATTTGACTGCAGACAACAATCTGTTTACAGGTTTCACATCGTTTGTCTTTGCATTTCGTGACTTTTGGTGTGCTAAGGATAGTGTCTTGTGAGGTAAATTTTGCTCGTGTTAGAATTCTTTTCAGGTTCTGCGGTTGGCGTTTGCTTGGAATTAGTTTAGTTCTGTTTAGTTCACGTTTCATTTTTGGACTTGCATTTAAGATTGAGATTGATTCTTTTATGATTGGGTAGAATTTTGGGTTTTTTGGGTTATTCGTTGAAACGAAAGTTAATGTTATTCCTTCTGGAGGTTTTTCTTTTGGTGTGCGAAGTTGTTCTTGTGGGATTTCCCTGGCTTTTTTGAACCCATTGTCAATCAAGGTTTCTGGGTACCCAAGGTGTCTTAAAGTGCCTTTTAAATCCTTTAATCTCGTATTCAGAGTTGTTTTTTCGTCGATAATGGTGCATAGTCTTCTCGCTAGGTTATAAGGAATGTTTATTAGGGTATGTCTAGGGTGAGCTGATTTGAATGGGACATAATTATGAGTGTCTGTTGGCTTAAAATAAATGTCTGTAATAATTTTATCATTTAATAATAAACATTCCTTATAACCTAGCGAGAAGACTATGCACCATTATCGACGAAAAAACAACTCTGAATACGAGATTAAAGGATTTAAAAGGCACTTTAAGACACCTTGGGTACCCAGAAACCTTGATTGACAATGGGTTCAAAAAAGCCAGGGAAATCCCACAAGAACAACTTCGCACACCAAAAGAAAAACCTCCAGAAGGAATAACATTAACTTTCGTTTCAACGAATAACCCAAAAAACCCAAAATTCTACCCAATCATAAAAGAATCAATCTCAATCTTAAATGCAAGTCCAAAAATGAAACGTGAACTAAACAGAACTAAACTAATTCCAAGCAAACGCCAACCGCAGAACCTGAAAAGAATTCTAACACGAGCAAAATTTACCTCACAAGACACTATCCTTAGCACACCAAAAGTCACGAAATGCAAAGACAAACGATGTGAAACCTGTAAACAGATTGTTGTCTGCAGTCAAATTGAAATAAACAAGCAAAGTAAACAACTATTTAACATTAAAAACGAAATGGATTGCAGTGTAAGAGATTGCATTTACATAATATCCTGTAACGGCTGCGGGGATAAGTACATCGGAGAATCAGGTGATACTTTGAGACATAGAGCAGCACTCCACAGAAACCAAATCTCCCTTCCACAATATCGGAAACTTTTTGTTAGCAAACATATTTCGGAATGTGCAAAATCAAAATCACCCATGTTTACCATTTGTCCATTCTTTAAATTACACAATCAAGACAACGCACTCCGAAAAGAGAAAGAAAACTACTTCATAATTAAATACAAACCGGCATTAAATCGATAAGATTGGCAAAACTGCCATCTTTATCTAGCCTCTCTAACAATCAGTACGAGGTTGATGTGATGTATTGATGATACGTCAGATTATGTAAAATTCATTTGTTTAAATTTAAAGTAAAGTTGATGTACAAGTAAATAAGCCTGAAGAGTCTGCGTGAACAGACGAAACTAGTAGCATATCATATTAGCGTTACGTCTCAACGAGTTTGTTGTCATTTCTGTGTTTCGACCTATATCTTACAGTACCTGGATCACTTCGTGTTTCGCTCTATATACTTCTCTAGTGTACTAAGATGGCATCAAACCCGAGGAGACGTGCGCGCACTGAAAGCTCAGCAGAAGATAATGCTGTAGAATCTCAGAGCATCAGCAGCAATGAAATACTATTACAAATATCGGACAAAATGTCAACAGTTATTGATAAATTGGATAGAATTGCGGCACTCATTATGCAAACGAATCAACATGATGTGATAAAGTCCGAATTTAAAGAAACAAGAGACGTAATGGCAAAGGGTTTCTCTACAATAGCTGAACAAGCACAAACAACAACAAACATACTTCAACAGCAAGACCAAGAAAAATTAAAAGCAAAAATCAAGCAATGGAAGAACACTCTCAACGAAAGAAAGAAGTTTTACTGGTTGTACTTAAAGAACACTAAATTTGCAGATAAATACGACGAATGGTATAGTGCAACACCAACTAAACTCCCGAACAAATTCCTTCCAAAGACAATACCTGGTGAAGCAGACGAGCAAAAAGAGATAAGGATGCGTCATGCCAAAGAGAGGATGAAATACGAAATCGATATGATGAAGGCAAAAATTAATAATTTTAAATCCAAGTACGAGGCGATAGACCAGACGCTATTTTCAGAAATAGAGACATCATCCAACAATGATTCAACAAAAGCCATACTGCGACAAATCTGGATGAATGACTGCAAATCCGAAGAGGCAATTTCGGAGGAAGCTTGGAAGGAAAAGGAAGAATGGCTCCTCAATCAAGAATTTCGCAATGAGGAGGCAGACAGTAATAATAATCGACAATCACCTCGGGAAACAGTATACAACAACAATTTCAAAAAACCCCCAAACCAGCAAAGAGGAAACAGACAGAACGAAAATGCCCAATTTAGACAGCCGACTTATGCACCAAGGGACAACAGAGGGAATGGTCGAATGGATAGAGGAAGAGGAAGATATAACTACAACCAGAACAACAAAAACAATTTCACAGATTATGGTAATGAAGAAGGAAGAGAAATGGAACAAAATTTACAGAGAAGTAACTCTTTTTTGTCCAAGGGCCGGAATCGGACCCCGAGATTTTAGCAGCAGCTGAAGCAAATAAGCCGAAGCTCATAATACTAACAGACAGAGCTATCGGTAGTAAGGCAAAGGAGACACTAATAAAATGTGGCCTTAAATTTACTCCTACCCCCAGAAAGGACATAACTGAATTAAAAACTGATGTAAAAAAATTTTGTAGAAAATTAAGATTAATAGAATATTTCGCAGACAACCAAAGTACTGATAATGATAATAACTTTGATCCCAGCTTGGTAAAAAACCCAAGCAATTTCAATCCACCGGCACATAGAGATTTGGTCTTAGATACCTATATTGATTATTTAACGAAGTATCCCCTAGAAGAAATATCAGAAAATCAGGGGAGACAAAAATTTAATTTGAATAAGGAAGAATGGAGTGCTATAATACAATTGAAAAAAGACAACAGCCTAGTTATAAAGGAAGGAGATAAAGGTGGAGCTTGTGTGATAATGGAAAGCGACTATTATAGAGATAAAATGATGTTGTTACTAAGTGATGAAACCACTTACAAGAAAATAGAGAATGAAAATCTAGAAGAAAAAATTTTAATCAAAATTAAAAGGTTAACGCGAAGACATGAAGATGAACTTACAAAAAAAGAGGTTGATTACTTAACAAATTTTGACCACAAACCAAGCAACATGTACGGTCTTCCTAAAGTGCATAAATGCAAGGAAGTGCTGGATAAAGTTCAAAATTCCCCAAACAAATGTGTTATGATTAATTGCCCTCAAAGTTTAACAATGCGACCCATCATTGCTGGTCCAAAATGTGTGACGAGCAGACTAAGTGACTTCATTGACAAAATACTGCGACCATTATTAAAACGGGTTGATAGTTATGTTAGAGACGATATCGACTTTCTTACTAAAATGCCCCGTGACGCAAACAAAAGCAAGGTGCTCGCAACTTTCGATATTTCAAGCATGTACACAAACATAGACAACAATTTAGGACAAGAAGCAATAAAATTTTGGCTCGAAAAATACCCAGAGAGTAAAACAAGAAATATTCCGAACGACTTTATATTAGAAGCGCTAAAAATTGTCCTTGAAAACAATACATTCAATTTTGACAATAAAACATTCCTGCAAATCAGAGGTACAGCAATGGGAACAAAATGCGCTCCTGTCTATGCCACACTAGTAATGGCCTTTTTAGAAATTAAACTCTACAATAAATTTCAAGAGTGCTATGGATTAGAAGCACGGAACAAATTCCAAAGTGAATGGATGAGATATCTAGATGATTGCTTCATTTATTGGGACACCAAAATGGGTCCAATTACAGAACTTCATAATATTCTCAATGACCTGCATGAAAGGATCAAATTCACTGTAGAAACGAACTATGAAAAAATGAATTTTTTAGACATACAAATGACAGCAAAAAATGATAAAATTATTACAGACATTTATTTTAAGCCAACAGACACTCATAATTATGTCCCATTCAAATCAGCTCACCCTAGACATACCCTAATAAACATTCCTTATAACCTAGCGAGAAGACTATGCACCATTATCGACGAAAAAACAACTCTGAATACGAGATTAAAGGATTTAAAAGGCACTTTAAGACACCTTGGGTACCCAGAAACCTTGATTGACAATGGGTTCAAAAAAGCCAGGGAAATCCCACAAGAACAACTTCGCACACCAAAAGAAAAACCTCCAGAAGGAATAACATTAACTTTCGTTTCAACGAATAACCCAAAAAACCCAAAATTCTACCCAATCATAAAAGAATCAATCTCAATCTTAAATGCAAGTCCAAAAATGAAACGTGAACTAAACAGAACTAAACTAATTCCAAGCAAACGCCAACCGCAGAACCTGAAAAGAATTCTAACACGAGCAAAATTTACCTCACAAGACACTATCCTTAGCACACCAAAAGTCACGAAATGCAAAGACAAACGATGTGAAACCTGTAAACAGATTGTTGTCTGCAGTCAAATTGAAATAAACAAGCAAAGTAAACAACTATTTAACATTAAAAACGAAATGGATTGCAGTGTAAGAGATTGCATTTACATAATATCCTGTAACGGCTGCGGGGATAAGTACATCGGAGAATCAGGTGATACTTTGAGACATAGAGCAGCACTCCACAGAAACCAAATCTCCCTTCCACAATATCGGAAACTTTTTGTTAGCAAACATATTTCGGAATGTGCAAAATCAAAATCACCCATGTTTACCATTTGTCCATTCTTTAAATTACACAATCAAGACAACGCACTCCGAAAAGAGAAAGAAAACTACTTCATAATTAAATACAAACCGGCATTAAATCGATAAGATTGGCAAAACTGCCATCTTTATCTAGCCTCTCTAACAATCAGTACGAGGTTGATGTGATGTATTGATGATACGTCAGATTATGTAAAATTCATTTGTTTAAATTTAAAGTAAAGTTGATGTACAAGTAAATAAGCCTGAAGAGTCTGCGTGAACAGACGAAACTAGTAGCATATCATATTAGCGTTACGTCTCAACGAGTTTGTTGTCATTTCTGTGTTTTCGACCTATATATATATATAAATTGATATACTTCACTGCCATGGCTGCAACGTGTAAAGGAAAGAAAACAGGCGTTGTGGATATTTAACATTCTTAGGCAACGATATAGTAGTTTTCTTACAGAGTCTTTAGTATACGTCTTTTTTCCTTTACAACCGTTCATGGTTATAGACGCGAAACTATATATATATATATATATATATAACAGGATTGAGACAAAAAGAAAGATTACATTCTTTGCTGTTACTCAGAGTTTCACGCTATACGGCGATCATCAGACAACTGAAAACTCAACTCTACGTGAAACTCTGAGTAACAGCAAAGAATGTAATCTTTCTTTTTGTCTCAATCCTGTTATAATTCGCTCTGTCTTCATGGCATTGAGCACTGTTTTAACCAGTAAAGACACATACAACTTTTTGTAATATATATAAATAATAATAATAAATAATATTATAAAATAATAATAATAAATAATATATATATATAAATTGATATACTTCACGGTCATGGCTGCAACGTGTAAAGGAAATAAAACAGGCATTGTGGATATTTAATATCCGTAGGCAACAATATAGTGGTTTACTTACAAAGGCTTTGAATGCGTCTTTTTTCTCCTTCCGCCGTAGTATAACATGTGTCAAGCGAAAATAACAGACGTGTCGTTGGATGAAATATGCAGACAATTCATGACAACTTTATCTTCTTCTCTTTGGATGTCAATGACATTAATATTGCACATGCGACCTTCTCTTCATAATTTTTAATGAGTTGTGACATCAGACTGGTGGTAGAAGGTATTCATGTGCTACCCTCCCAGGTGTGACCTCCCAGGTGTGACGGCTGCAAAAGATATGTACGCAATACGCAATTAAATTCGGCCCGGGTATTCCCGTTCTAGGTTTCTTCATCAGCCGCACCTGGTTTTGTCGCGTGGGTTGGCGATAACAGCATGGCTATGATTATATTTTCCAGAACTGCATCGCCTGTTCAAAAAAAGACGGGGGAAAGCCTGCATGAAACGAGCAGGTACTAGCCAGGATGTAACATCAATATTTAAATTCAAAGCTCTACAGAGGCGGTTTATTTGCGAAATGGTTGATCGGTTGCGGTTGTCTGTAGTACACAGATTGAATTTCCAAATTACAAGGAAACAGTTACACACCACAAATAGCTAAGAAGCGGAAGATGCTCATGCGTGACATAACTGTCCATAAAGACCAATTATAAAATTAATAAATTGACCTCAGTCAAGAAAAACAATTTTCTTCGGATAAACAGCTAATCAAACATAACGCAGAGATGTTTAGCTTCTTATTCAGCCCATTATTCCTGAGTCTGGCGAACAGGCTAAAACAGGTTTGCAAGTAAAAAATCAAGACTTGCCAGGGCTTTAAGGGCTTTAAAGGTCTCCACTTTTTTGTCGACACGGTGATTTTGTAGTTTTTGATTACAAAGTCCTTTGTAATCTAAGAAGGGGCTCCGATGTCAGTCAGAAAGAAAGAAAGAAAGAAAGAAAGTAAGTCAGTCACGCTCGTTAAAACAATTGATTAACGTTTTATCTCTGCTAATTGGCACTGAAATAAAGAAAGCGCACTGAAAGCGCACACAAGACAGAAGTTTCCCGCGATCCTATAGCAGCATTTGACGTCGGCTTATTTCATGTTAGACAGATTTGACACCGTAAGATGGATAAATCACCATGATGTTTACCCTGGCACAACAACAAATTTACTCAGAATTGGCACGTTCTTGACTTCATTAGCAGCTTAATGATGTTAAAACAATCGTTTTCTAGAACGAACGCATCATTAGCCACTTATTGATAGTACTCATTATGCAAATAAGTCAACCTTGGAGGATGATGTAACCGGCGGCCTGCACAGAGGCTTGCATTCGCAGTATCACCGAAGATAGAAGGACCGCCCTCCTACACAGCTACGGATGCAAACGTCGCAGGTGAAGTTGAGAGGAAAGGTGCAGAATTCCAGCAAACAATGGCCCCATTGACTGGGGGAAGGCACGTGATCACACTGAACCAAAACATCTTCATGCATGTGAATCTGCACAGAGGTTATTTTCGTGACTGCTTGTCTCAAACTAGATGCCCGCGAATAGAAACGTTCTGCAGGGTTCTGCATAAACATAAGTAATTTTGCATTATCGTAAATCTCACATGACATCTAATTTGAGACATACAAGGCGCTTGATTTTCTATTGAAGGCGCCTTTAGGAGCAACACTCACTGGAGCTAAAAACGATCATTTGGGGTTATGAAGAAATCAATTTTCAGATTTTCTTATGCTTGCTTAGCTCAGGACGGACTTTGTAATCATCCAAAAGGATCTTATGTTTTTAAAGGCCACAGCACCTGACTTTTTTATCTTTTTTCAAAATGAAAGCGTTATTTTGAAGATATATCTTGTACTCCACAGAGGAACAAACCAAACATTAATATCTCTTACGGTTGCTCAGACATAAGTGGATTTTCGACCCGATTTTCGACGGTTCCTTTTTGATGGCTTCATTGACGCCACCAGGCAAACTGCAGGAAAGAATGGACACGTGCCTGAAACATAGTTTTTACAGATTTGTTAACAGTTATCCTCCTTCCTAGCATCAAGAAGATTAAAGAATGTTGCGAGCTAAGCCAATTTGAATTCAAGCAAGTGACTGTTAATGAAATATATTTGCAAAAGATACAAAGCTGAAAAAGCTGGTTTCAAGAAAGCATTTCCGTTAAACAGTATCCCTGCCAAGATCCTTAAACAAAATAAAGACATGTTTGCCGTCCTCCTCCAGAAAATGTTTAATTCTGATTTGTCAAGTAAGAATTTTCCAAAGAAATTGAAACCTGACGAGATCTCATCTCTTTTCAAAAGTATTGATACTTTTATCAAGAAGAATTAAAGACCTATAACGGTTTTATCATCTGTTTCTAAAAATTATGAGAGGCTTTTAGAAAGTCAAATAAAATCTCATGCCCTTAGTTTCCTTTTTGATTACAAAGTCCACTTTGTAATCTAAGAAGGGGCTTCGACGTCAGTCAGTGAGAAAGAAAGAAAGAAAGAAAGTAAGTAAGTAAGTAACCCACTTCCGTCACGCTCGTTAAAGCGATTGATTAACGTTTTATCTCAGCTAATTGGCACTGAAATAAAGAAAAGTTTCCCGCGATCCTATAGCAACATTTGACGTCGGCTTATTTCATGTTAGACAGATTTGACACCTTAAGATGGATAAATCACCAAGATGTTTACCCTGACGCAACAACAAATTTACCCAGAATTGGCACGTTCTTGACTTCATTAGCAGCTCAATTATGTCAAAACAATCGTTTTCTAGAACGAACGAATCATTAGCCTTATTGATAGTACTCATTATGCAAATAAGTCAACTTTAGAGGATGATGTAACCGGCGGCCTGCACAGAGGCTAGCATTCGCAGTATCACCGAAGGAAGAAGGATCCCCCTCCTATACAGCTACAGAAAGTTGCAGAATCCCAGCAAACAATGGCGCCATTGACAGGGGGAAGGCACGAGATCACACTGAACCAAACCATCTTCATGCATATCATTCTGCACAGAGGTCATCTTCGTGACTGCTTGTCTCAAATTAGATGCCCGCGAATAGCAACAATTGAAACGTTCTGTTGGGTTCTGCATAAGTAATTTTGCGTTATCGTAAATCTCACATGACATCTCATTTGACACAAATGCACCAATAGTTTTGTGCACGAAACTTTTGATTTTTGCGTATCATTCTCGTTTGACATAAAGACCAAAATGTTGCCTTTGATGCGGTTCTTTTTCTTATACAAGGCGCTTGATTTTCCATTGAAGGCGACTTTAGCAGCAACACTCATCTCTCTGACTGTAGCTAAAAACAGCATCTACGGGAATTTGGGGTTATTGGGGTTACGCTCTCAACATTGCACTGAACATCGCTCTACATTTGTAGAGGACAAATGTTGAGAGCATTTTAACACCCTGTTCAGTGATGTTGTGTGGTGTTCAGCGATGTTGAGTGGAGTTTGAAAGAAGTCAAAAATGTTCAGTGGGTCGACTCGACATTTCTATTGTTCTAGGTGTTGTTGAGCGATGTTGAGAGCATTTTAACACTCCGTCCAACAATGTTCAGTCGGCGCAAGCGCACTAACCATTTTTTCTCTTCTGTGTGGATTTCGAGAGAGCTTTGGAAGCCAACATGCACTTGTTACACTAGTAGAAACTTGTAAAGAGACCTTGGATAAACCGGGTGTTGCTGGAGCACTATTCATGGATCTCCCAAATGCCTTTGAGTGCTTAAATCATGAGCTTTTAATTGCAAAATTAAGTGCGTGTGGTTTCAGTGTGAGTGCATTGTGGTTGATCCATAGCTATCTCAGCGAGAGGAAGCAGAGCGTGAAGATAAATAGGTCCTTCAATACGTGGAGAGAAGCAGTAATTGGAGTGCCACAAGGTTCAGTCTTGGGGTGTCTGCTGTTTAATATATACCTCAATGACGCTCTCAATGTTTGTGAAAGATTAACTATGCAGATGATATAACAATTCATGTCTGTCATAGCAATATTAATAGTCTTTTATTAAAACATTAGAGCAGAATGCCCTTAATTGGAAACGCTGGATTAAAAATAGTTTATGTATGATACATCAACTTACTCCTATTCTAATGTATCATTTCGCTCGTGATATATCGATTTTGTTTCCTTCCTATGTCTACCTCAATAAGCCTTCACTTTCGAATAAGCCCACACCCAGAAATAGTTTTTGTGAAATAAGCCCCCACCCTTGAATAAGCCCCCGTGAGGGGTTAATCGATTGTTATTTTAGTGAATACTTTTGATTCTCTTTTTTGACTGACGTTTTTCGTGTTGTTTCCAACGAAGTCAGGCTTAGATATTGCCTCAAAAACGATGTATCCCAATGTATCTGCTGTTAAGGCATAAGAAAAAAGAAAAGAGAAAAATTAGCCCGACAATATTTTTGGCGTCTGCTAAATAAGCTCCCCCCCCTCTCAAATAAGCCCTCCTCGAATAATGATAATAAACAATTTATTTAAAGTTAGCTAAGACAATAGCATTAAGGTAATTAAGGGCAACTATTTTCATTTCATTTTTCATTTTTTTTTTCATTTTTAATTATTTATACAGGGTAGAAGCATCAATAAATATATAAATACTGCTTTACAGCTTGCCCTGTCAACAAAAGAAAAAGAATATAAACCCTATTTACAGTGTTATTTCAAACCTAAAGTAATAAAAGAAAGGAAATGTAGAATCAACAAGATAGGCACTAAATCCTTACTGGCTACTTTTCCCGTTGTTCATTCTACCCTCAGCATTGAATCTTGAATATCTCCGGAGGTTTTTATGTCAGTTTCAAACTGAAAAAAGATCCAGATAGTGCTCTAAATTTGGCATCTTTTGAAGAAGTTTTGAAGATACTTCAACACACAGAAGGATACCTTCGAATCAAAATATTTAGTTTCCATGAGTATGCGTTTCAGTCATCAATCAGCTGTTTACTATGACAAACTACAGTGACAATGAGATCGAATTCAAAGTTTTGGCATTTCTTCAAATTTTGAAATAATTCGTAGCGCTCTTGATTGACTACGCATTTGGGCATTGGGAATAGGTCTGTGAAGAAATTTTTTGAAAATATTCATTTCCCTTGTATCCTATGATATTTTGGCGAAGGGTGGTAAATCGTTCAAAAAGGGCCTAGATTTGAGATTTCAAATTTCCCGGTTGGTTTTTGGCTCCATTTGATTGATTTAGAGCGTGTCACGTGTCAATTTTGTTAGCCAGTAAGGATTTAGTGCCTATCTTAGAAGGATTTAGTGCATATCTTTGTGTTCACGTGACAGCTTTCTTAAAAGCCGAAAAGCTATTTGTGGTTTTGGCTTCAGAACCCAATTTGTTCCAAAGTTTGGCTCCCCTGAATGAAAAGCTCTTTTGTCCTAGGGATGTTTTCAACAGCGGAAGGTTCAAATCCAGTTTGGAATTGCGTAATTCCCTGACGCCTTTATCAGAGACCCTTGTAAACAGACCTTGCAGATAATCAGGCACTTCATTGTGCAGTGACTTGTGAAGAATTTTCGTTGTTTCAAAATCTATCATTTGTTGTATATTTAGCCAACCGAGTTGTTTGATAAGGGGTAGCGAGGAAGCGTCATAGGGGCTATTCGTGACTACCCTGGCTGCTCTATTCTGCAGCTTTTGCAATTTTTGAAGAGCCGTAATACCACAGTTACCCCAAACAGGCGAACAATATCTTACGTAAGGCTCTACGAGGCTTTTATACATCCTTTGAATGGTCTGTAATGGGAGGTATTTTTTTGAGTATTTCAGCATTCCTATTCCTCGAGAAATTTTTTTGGTAACGATGCTCAAATGCTCATCCCACAGCAAGTGCTGATCAACCAGAACACCCAAGTATTTCGCGTGTTTAACCATAGTGATTGGCTCCTCTCCTATTTTTAGGGCTGGTTCCGGGTTTTCAGACTGGCCGATCCTTTTGAGTCTATTTCGGCTACCAATAAGCATGCTCTGTGTTTTCGCTACATTTAGTGATAACCTATTACTCTCCAGCCAGTTCTTAAGGCGATCTAAATCTTCATTGACGGCATCATTGATATCTGTGATGGAGTCCGAGGAGTAGGAAATGCTGGTGTCATCTGCATACATATTAACCTCCCCAAACTTTAGTGAGAGGGGAAGATCATTAATATATATCAGAAATAGTAAGGGCCCAAGGCAAGAACCTTGGGGTACTCCGCATTTAATTGATTCCATGCTGGAAATGTGTCCATTAACCTTGCAACATTGTTTACGATTCTGCAAGTAAGATTTAAACCAACTCAATTCTTTCCCTGCCACTCCATAAACACCGAGTTTTTTAATCAATATTTACAATATAACTATACAGAATATATACAAAAGTCTAATTACAAAAACCTAGATTTGATACAAAATTTTTACACAATTTACAGCTGCAGTCAAAAGTTTTGATGGACTTAATATTTCTTTTAAACAACTCCAATGATTGGGACTCTTTGATTTCTCTTGGCAGATTCTGCTTTAGTTTAAGGTAACTCTGCTTTCCGCTCTAGTGCACAGCGAAATGCCGTTTTGCAAAACCACTCTCCTAAGAAAACAGTTAATTTCTCCAATATTATTTGGCCTATCGAAAAGCGGTCAAAAGGAGGTTGTTCTGTATAATCTGGGCAATCGAAAGATGTATAAATCGCAATGTTTCCGTCAACCCTGGTTTCGCAAATCCTAGGTCAAATCTTTTTGCTAATTTCAGAAAAGTGGAATTATCTCCAAAACTACTCGAAAAATCTTCGATTTTTTTTCGTTCCATCTTTAGCTAGGTTGTTGATCTACAACTTTGCCAAGTCTGATTGAAAAAGCTAGGCTAGATTTCCTGCAATCGAATTTCGTATTTCTGTTTACTTTTCGACAGCGAAATGAAGAAATCTTGGTCAACAGATTACCATGCTATGAAGCACGCTTGCAAAAGCTCAGGCTTGAAATAACTTTCAGAAGTTTTTCCATTGGCAAACAAATGAACGTCATCTTCTGGGAATACCATACGCAGGTCTCAAAAGACATCCTTAGTGCGCTTGTAAAAGTATCATTTGCATCTATTGATTAAAAATTACTGATTTCACGAAACCATGCTTTGGGTGTCTTTCGAGACTTTCGTAAGCATTCACAAATTATCAATTTCTTTTAGAGTCCACAATGAGCATAGATCTTAGATCAAGAACTAATTATTTTGCAAAAACATTCTACGGGCGTTCAAATCGTTCAGCATGGGCTAAACTGTTGACCAACGCTTTTCCCCTTCGATGTCGAAAAGTAAACAGAAATGTAAAATTCGATTGCAGGAAATCTAGCCTAGCTTTTTCAATCAGACTTGGCAAAGTTGTAGATCAACTACTTAGCTAAAGATGGAGCGAAAAAAAATCGAAACTTTTTCGAGTAGTTTTAGAGGTAAATCCACTTTTCTGAAATCAGCAAAAAGATTTGAGCAAGGGTTTGCAAAGCCAGGGTTGACGGAAGCATTGCGATTTATACAGCTTTCGATTGCCCAGATTATACAGAACAACATCCTTTTTACCGCTTTTCGATAGACCGAATAATATTGGAGAAATTAACTGTTTTCCGAGGAGAGTGGCTTTGCGAAACGGCATCTCACTGTGCACTAGAGCGGAAAGCAGAGTTACCTTAAGCCCCCGCCCTAAAATATTCTCTTGCGAAAGAAGCCCCCGGCTTATTCGAGGACTTACGGTATGCCACGGTATGCCACTCATGTGTGGTTTGCTGCAGGGCCCTTGAGGTCACGTCAATCTGCCGCCACGCACGAGGATTAAAATGGCGCCTTCGCAGGAGAGGTAGAAAAGGCAACAAAGTCGATATATCACGAACGAACTGATGAATTAGAACAGGAATAACTCGATGTATCATACGTAAACTGTTTTTATTCAGCATTTCCTACAGCCCGTGATTCATCCTGTAATATATAAAGCCCATTTTTATAGTTCTATTGTTTTAAGTTGTAAATAGTAGAAATTAGGTTCTCTTAATTTTCGCCCACTAAATAAATTTATGATGATGATGATGAAGGACGCTAACAAGTGCGATGGACTTGCAGATGCAGATTAGACTGATTACAATTCGTCGTAAATTTTGCTCGTTTTTTATATTCTTGATCTGAACCTTTTCGCTCAAAATTGATTCATGTTTGAGCGAGCAATTCAATTCAATGAATATACAGGTAAAGCTATCCAGTTGAATAGACAAGCCAGTAATAAAGTCTCCGAAATTGCGAGCGAAAGCAAGGACGAATTGCAACAAGTCTAGATGCGGCAAGGGATGAGAAAATCAATATAATATCATATCCTCGATCCGCCGATCTTTTTCATTCATGAAGTATATTGGCCTATACTTTTAACAATTCTTGACGAGGTCTTTACGTTTCATTTACCTTTGATTAAAAGACTTTGTTCCTGTCTGTATTCAACAAGTCAGTTTGAACAACTTATAAAGCTGTGTAAATATTTCAAAATCAACTAGGAGGTGAGATTAAATGAAAAGAAATGTACCGGGTGTCCCAAAAAGACGCAACAGGTTTGACAATTTGTGATGCACACTGTTTCAGACTCATGATTAAATGACTGTTTCTATTTGAACCTGTAATGATTAGATTAAATTTTGGTACATTTTTCATTATTTTCGGTCACTTGGTTGTAGGGCTACAAATCATTAAACTTCAAATTTGCTGTAAGGGCAAAGTCAGAGCTGCTCGCACTAAAAGCAAGGCAATATCTGAAACTACACAGCATTACTAACTGACAGGCACACAAACTTGATCAAGAAATAGATAACAATGTTTGTTTGCGTGTAGTACGTCGTAGGCATATGGATCAAGTATTCTTTAAAAAAACGACACAAAGTACTGAGAAATTGATATAACACAACGTTTCGAGCTTTGCTCTTCATCAGGTGTCATCGGGTGACGCCTGATGAAGAGCAAAGCTCGAAACGTTGTGTTATATCAATTTCTCAGTACTTTGTGTCATTTTTTTAAAGAATACCAGCAAAAAAAATAAGAAACCCGTACAAATGGAGAACAAAAATTCCAGAGCAAGATGATGAAAAATTGGCCTAACAAGCCTTTTACAATAACACAGCAGCAAACAAAATGAGAAACTCGAAATAGAGAACAAAAAATCTCAAAACAATATGATTAAAAATTGGCCTAACAAGCCTTTTAAGAAATATACCAACAATTTCACGAAAGATCGGCCTAACAAGCCTTTCACACATATACACTGTAAGAACGCTAGAAAACCCAGAAGAAAAAAATACACTCCGCCTGACAAGCCCCTTACAATAAACACAGCAAAAAAATAAGAAACCCGTACAAATAGAGAACAAAAATTCCAGAGCAAGATGATGAAAAATTGGCCTAACAAGCCTCTTACAATAACACAGCAGCAAACAAAATGAGAAACTCGTAGAAATAGAAAACAAAAAATCCCAAAACAATATGATTAAAAATTGGCCTAACAAGCCTTTTAAGAAATATACCAACAATTTCACGAAAGATCGGCCTAACAAGCCTTTCACACATACATATACACTGTAAAACACAAGAAAACCCAGAAGATAAAAATACACTCGTCTGTACAACATCATGAATTGCCTCTATGGCTAGTCACAGCTTCAGGCGCTGCATATGACAAGACATTAGACACCACTGATTTACACCACAAAAGCTGGTACATAAATACCCGTTGGTCTCATCACATTTCATTCATGAAATTCGCGATGAACAAGACTAGAACAAGCTACAACTTTGAAAGAAAAACGTGAGTTTATATACCCACTTGATTTTCCTTATACATGAGTATAGTTAACTAATTCTCCTATCAATGTGTCACATTATCGTGGCAAAGCTACAAACAGAAAAAACTAACAAACAAAGCCCAAACAAAGCAACATAAAACCGGGAAGAGAATGCTTTTCCCTGTGAAAACAGTTCAAAAACTGACAAAGATATATACATAGCTTACAGAAATAACTAATTAGAAAACCTACTGGCATGCGTGAGGGGCAGAGAGTAACTTTGGAAACAAGGTTACTGGATGCTCTGTGAACCTTATAGCGTCCCGACTGTAAAATGCATCCGAAACGCTGGTTCGCAGTTTGTTGGCTTGATGACTCGTACGCCTCCACCATGCTGGTGGGTTAAATTAGTATACTTCAAACACTACACTACGTCTCTAAATGCATGTAGAGACAGTAAAACGTTTCCTGCAAACAAACTTTACATGGATGATCATCCTGCGGCGCTAGGCTGGCGATTAGTCATATTTCATATTGTTACTCACTTTTTATTGTTTGAAATATAAACACTGGCCTAACTAGCCTTTCACAAAAACGACGAGAGCAACAAAGTTACAAAAAATGCCAGGCCTGACAAGCCCCTTACAATAAGCACAGCAAAAAATAAGAAACCCGTACAAATAGAGAACAAAAATTCCAGAGCAAGATGATGAAAAATTGGCCTAACAAGCCTTTTACAATAACACAGCAGCAAAGAAAATGACAAACTCGTAGAAATAGAGAACAAAAAATCCCAGAACAATATGATCAAAAATTGGCCTAACAAGCTTTTTAAGAAATATACCAACAATTTCACGAAAGATCGGCCTAACAAGCCTTTCACACATATACACTGTAAGAACACTAGAAAACCCAGAAGATAAAAATACACTCGTCTGTACAACATCATGAATTGCCTCTAGGGCTAGTCACAGCTTCAGGCGCTGTATATGACAAAACATTAGACACCACTGATTTACACCACAAAAGCTGGTACATAAATACCCGTTGGTCTCATCACATTTCTTTCATGAAATTCGCGATGAAGGACTGGCGCGTGGAAACAAGACTAGAACAAGCTACAACTTTGATAGAAAAACGTGAGTTTCTATACCCACTTGATTTTCCTTATACATGAGTATAGTTAACTAATTCTCCTATCAATGTGTCACATTATCGTGGCAAAGCTACAAACAGAAAAACAACAAACAAACAAACGACAAACAATTAACTATAACAAACAAAGCCCAAACAAAGCAACATAAAACCGGGAAGAGAATGCTTTTCCGGTTACTGGATGCTCTGTGAACCTTATAGCGTCCCGACTGTAAAATGCATCCGAAACGCTGGTTCGCAGTTTGTTGGCTTGATGACTCGTACGCCTCCACCATGCTGGTGGGTTAAATTAGTATACTTCAAACACTACACTACGTCTCTAAATGCATGTAGAGACAGTAAAACGTTTCCTGCAAACAAACTTTACATGGATGATCATCCTGCGGCGCTAGGCTGGCGATTAGTCATATTTCATATTGTTACTCGCTTTTTATTGTTTGAAATATAAAATTTTTTGGACCACGCCCTTTTTAACCCAGGAAACGCCCCTTTTCCCACAAGAATGGGGACAACGCCTATCCCTTTACAGGTTAAATATGCACCTGAACACAAGGGAAAACTCCCATTTTCAAAAATTTCAGGTTAAGATTTGGTTTTCAAATGTTTTTGTTTTGGTTTCAAGTCTGACATTTCAGAGGCATTTAAGCTTGTCATAAATTTGGCAGGCATTTTGTGTCAAGATTTTCACATTTAATTTTGTTGAACATTTGCAAGGCAAATTTAGCTTGAGTTTTCCATTTTTAAGCATAAGGAACCCCACCAGCTCATGGCAACAGTAAAACTGGGGGGGGGGGGGGTAATCGAACTGCATTACAATTGACCATAAAAGAAAATTGGCTGTTGTGGGAGGAAGCTGTTCTGATAAGTAAAAAATTATGATAATACTGCAATAACCAACAGGAAAGTTCCTTGTGAAATTTCTCATAGTCAGCAACAAATTATGAAAATACTGCACAAACAGGAAAATTCTCTTGGAAAGTTCCTTTGATCAGCAATTATGATAATACTGCAATCATCAACAGACAACAGCAAAGTTCCTTCACCATGGTGGGCATGTGAAAGTTCTCATAGTCAGCAACAAATTATGATAATACTGCACCAGTGCACCTAGCCAGTTTTGCAATCAGAGAGGAACACATGCCATGAATGTTGGTATAGCCTGTTTCTGTCCATTTTTGGGATACACCTGGCCTAATAATTACATTAATTTAATGTACATGACTAACAAAACAGCCCCTTTCATACCTTCACTCGCACACTGCCAATTTCCGCATTGGTCGCTGTTGTTGGTAGATGTGCTTCTGCTCAGCAACAGTCCTCGAAGCAAAGGACATTCTTAATAACTGAGACACAAGGTCTCGATCAGCAATAATTCCCTGAGCTTGAACTTGCGCCATAATCGGCTAGGCCAAAACACACTCTTGTCGGAGTGAAACTCACGAAATGACACAGGGTTGCCCTGCATACGACACTCATGCCCTGAGAACTTGACATGCCTTGATAGAAAATCTTTGCAATGATTTTGCCATGGATTTTGCAGAATAAAATATTCAGCCAATCAAAACGAACCATTCATCGAAATTGTAGGACTAGGTTATGATGATTATAACGACGAGGTCATGCTCTTCTCGTTTGCCAGACCAAGCTTTGTTCATTCCTTTTGTTTCAGAAGTGGATTCTTTTGTCGAGCATGACTGAACATAGGGTACCAACCTTATGGGCATGACCGTATTCATAGGGGGATTTCCGGTAGGTCGGGCTCAAGAATGAGGACATGACCATATTGGATGCCCTGTTCACTTTCTTCCTGCTCTCAGTAGCGAATCTCATTGGCTTAGCCGAACTGAATACGGGGGATATCATCAGAAGCCATATTGACCAGGGGGGGGGGGGGTCATTCGATCAATCGTTGTATTTTTGAACTGGATAAGAAACTGCGTTTTCGAGCAGAAAAACCTATTTTTTGTGATTGAAAAAAATGTTATTTTTGAAAATGTTTGGTCATGCTGAGCATGACGAGCATGCCCTCTAACTTCTATGGAGTGCCAAATGCAAAAATAATCAAATTTCCATGGATGAGCGATATTTTCATTACAAAATAAATAAATTTTTATTGTAAGCGTAAGTTATCATTACATGTTTAAAATAACACAGCATTTTATTCATTGTACTGCATTTATTTTCATTGCATGCGAATAATACTATTGCACTGAATAATAGGTGCGGTGCTTCATCATTTTTACGTACAAAAGTTGCAAGTGTCCTATTGTCCATGCTTATTGGTATTATATCAACATTCCTTATTTTTATTTTCGTTGCAAAAGCAACCCTACATTTTTATTACAAAAGCAAATTTCTATTGGATACACCTATTCCTGTTGCAAGTATTTATTGCTCTTTCAACCATATATTTGTATTGCGAGCGTGTATCTCTTGTAAGCACAAAGGGAAAATTTTTATTGCAGCCACAATGAAAAATTTCCCACGCTCTGCTAAATATTTCTCACGCTGCGTTAAAAATTGTTCACGCAAATGAGGTCATTTCTCACGTTTTGGCGCGAAATCATCCAAGAACAATAACATGGAAACGAGACGGCCTAAGTTTCGGCGCTGAGCTTCTTCCCATGTGACCTAGATGATTTGGACTTATCCATGGAGATGGCAGGTCCCAGCAGCAGCAGACCGTCGTTTATGGAGGAAATTGATGCAGCTACCAACAGTAGGGCGCTGGGAGTTCTGTCTTCCGCAGTCAGCGAAGACAGAACCAGGCCAAACAGATTGCAGTTTGAATCTCCCTTTGAAGAAAGAGCTGCCCTTTTTCGAAGGGGGAATAATCAACGACAAACACAATCAACTGCCGGCCGGGGCGGTAATAATGGCAGCACTTTCACCACTGCAAGGAGATATGGCCGTATAGGAGCAACCAATAACATGCACGCATTCAGAAACCAACAACGTGGTCGTTCCCATAATAGAGGCAGAGGCGCCGCCGGAGGAAGGCCATATTCATATGGCAGGCCCGTCGGAACCGGGGGGGCTGGGGGGGCTTCAGCCCCCCCCCAATAATTTGCTGCAGTTTGTTCACTTTTGTAAGTAAAAAAGGCTGTAAAAGCCCATTTCATGGAAATGAAGATTCAAACTTAATTATATTCGAGGAAGTTATTAGAATTGATCAAGCTATCATCCTTGATATTATGGAATTCAAATATAATCTATATCCTCCTGAAATTGAAGTCCCATTTTTCAGAATTTTCTCGGAACGACTCCCATCAGACTTCATCCTTTGCTTTTTTAAATAACCAATTCTCCAAAAATGGGGCGTTTTCCAACGATCTAAAGGGCGTGGCCATGAAAAATTTTCCCGAGGGCAAGCCCCCGGACCCCCATTTATCATCACTCCGCTCGCATGAAACTTCAGCCCCCCCAATATGAATTTCGTTCCGACGGGCCTGTATGGGCGTAACCACCACGAAGCAACTGCCTCCACATCGCGGCAGTTGTATGGTGGACCAACATCAACAAGAGAACCAAAGCTCGTCTGCAGAGATGTCTATCTCGTGGATGTGGACGTTACCAATGCTCCGCGTGGAACCAAGCGGGCACCTTTATTCCAAAACGGCCAAGTCAAAACGGCATTCAAATTGGAGTCGGCACTCTCCGAGAGAGAATTCGCTGAGAGAATCGAGAGAGAGTTTAAAGACATATTGGATCTTTCAAAACCAACTCCGAGGTAGAGAAGCTACACGTATTTCTTTTAATAAGAAGCTGCTTATAAATAACAAAAACCATTAGATTTTACTTAAGAAACTCAACTCGCAGATCGCCAAAAAATTAAGAAACTCCAGTGCTGGGAATACATAAGTATAACTTATAAAACTATTTCTTTTGATAAATTAAAGTCTTAACATATCTTTACATCATTTTGCCAAATTCTTCCGAAAATATATCTCAAAATTTCCTCTGATGGGGGATAAATTCTTCTAACGGCGGAGGGGGAGTAGCCCCTGGCCGTGCCTATCAAATCTTGATTTTTAACTGATTTATTGTACCCATTTGACTGGGAGGCTTATTTAAGTTCAGAACTCTGCAAGTGTCATCCTTGATAAGTGACATCTTTATAAATTCTGTCTCCTCCTTGTTAAGGTTACAGCAAAGAAAATCAAAGATTGAACAAATTGGGTCACATCACAATATCTACAAATAGGGCCGCCAAGAGGGGGGGGGGCAGAGGGGCAATTTGCCTCAGGGGGCCTCATACTTGAAGATTTTTAACACTTCAACTGCAGGAAATGTTCTCAAATGAATTTTAAGCTAATCTAAAGGGCGTGGGTCAAACTTATTTTCTGCTAGCTTCGCTCGCAGGCCTGTGTGCAGAGTATGGCACTTGCACATCGGAGATTTTCAATAGCCTATTCAAATTAGACAATAGAGAACAAAGAAATATCTCTTTGCACAACAGAGATCTCGTCGAAAAGTGCCATACTCTGCAGACTGGCTCGCAGGGGGCCTCATTTCAGAGTTTTGTCCCTGGGCCTCCAAAACCTCTTGGCGGCCCTGTCTTTAACCCAGGTCCAGTACTGACAATTGTTTTGGTTAATTTTTGGGTGCTGATTTTGTCTATGGTGGTTCCCCTTTGTGTAATTTATGTAAGGCCTGGTGTTTTTGTGTTAAAGACAAATGTTTGTTGCAATAAATCTGAGTGGGAGCCACTGCTCCTAGGGTAGTACTTCCTTGTCCTACATACATACATACATACAAGGTCTAGGTGAGTATATCCACAATAATTGTGGCTCTTCAACTCGAATTAAAAATGCAATTTCCCTAAGATATTACAATCTGTAAAAAATATTAAGTTACAATATAAATTAGGCAGCAACTAAAGAGAAATTAAAGATAAAATATATAGTAGAAGTCAATTAAGGACAAAGACGTTCTTTAGCACGCCTTGTTAGGTCCGCTCTCAGTTTTGTACAGAATGAGGTCAATGATTTCTGTTCCCTGATTTCTGTTGGGAGTTTGTTGAATAGCTTGCCCGCAGTGTCTTGAAAGGTATCCTTGATCATTGATGCGCTCAACTTCAGTTCGTTACTGTTACGAAGAGTACGATTGGTCTTCTTTATTTCAATGCGGTTAATGGATGGCCAATTCTCGTTGTGAATCGCTTTAAAAGTCATTTTCATGCAATTAAATTCTCTTCTTTCCACTATTGGAAGCCAGTTAAGTTTGAGAATATCAGCTGAAGATGCATAGCGACCAAGCACAAAACTTGCTGCAACTTTCTGCAGTCGTTGCAGTTTGTTTATTAGAGTGACAGATAATGGTGAGTAAACATAATCATTGAAATCAATTTTTGTCAACACTAGGCTTTCAGCAAGTTGTTTTCTCAATTTTAAGGTTGTGAAATGCTTCAGCTTTTTTAAAATGGATAATTTTCCGTAACAGCTAGAGGAAAGTTCTTTCAAATGATTGGACCAATCTAAGTGTTTATCGAGATAAACTCCAAGGAGGCGAGGTTTTTCATCCAGTTCAATAGATTCTCCTCCCAATGACAGTAATATGTTCTTTTCTTTAATTTGGTGACGATCATACAGTCGTTTGGATCCACTGATTAAAAATTTGGTTTTCATTGCATTGATGGCCAGAGAATTTTCATTTGACCACTGTTCCACATTCTTTAACGACAAGTTTAACTTATCAGTGATCATTTGTATATCATTAGGTCTGCCTGACTCGTATATAGTCGTGTCATCTGCGTATTGGATTGATCGCGAATCAAGACTATCTTGTAGGCTATTAACATAAAGGTTGAAGAACAGTGGTCCGAGTATTGATCCTTGCGGCACTCCGAAATATGTTGTCATTGGCTTCGATTGTTGAGCATCGATTTGCACGTATTGTTTGCGATTGCTAAGGTAGCTGAGTGACCAACTTAGAAAGTTTCTTGAGAAACCCATTTTATGTAGGGACCTTATCAGAGTATCATGTGAGATCGTATCAAAAGCCTTTGAAAAGTCGATTAATACGATTATCGATATTTCGCTGGCGTTCATGGCTCTCTTTATGTCATCTCTCAATTTAAGTAATGCAGAACCCGTTGAAAAACCTCTCCTGAAACCAGTAAGGGTATCTTTGTAAATTTGGAGTCTTTCTATGAAATCAATAACTTGATTACAAACAATTCTTTCGAAGATCTTTGAAAGAGCGGGAAGTATGGCGATGGGACGATAGTGGGAGCTTTCAGTTGGAGATGACACTTTGTTGATGGGCACAACTCTTGCGACCTTCCACAGCGAAGGGAAGCTATTATCTTCAATGAACGCATTGATGATATGAGTGAGTGGAGAGCATATGATTTCACCCACCAACTTTATGTAACGAATTGGAATTTCGTCTGGTCCTGTTGATAAATCCTTCCTTATCAGTTTCAACTGTTTTAATACTTCATCGTAGGTGGTTTGATGGAGGCAAAAAGATATGTTATTGTTGTTTGGGAGACCATCAATGAACTGCTTCGTTTCTGTAACAGAGACAGCTTTCTTCTTCAGTGTTTTGCTGGCAACAGTCGCAAAATATTTATTTAGAACAGATGGACTCAATGTTGAACGCTTAGCTGGCGGATGTAGAACACTGTGAATGACTTTCCATACTTCTTTCTTGTTTTGATTTGAAAGTGCCTTGCGATAGAAAGTTGCTTTGGCTTTTCTTACAGCTTTCTTTACAGCGCGTTTACTCGTTTCTTTACTGCGACTGCTCGCTGCTTGGCAGGAAGGAGTACACAACCTGTGCTTAGTCAAATCTCAACTTAGATAACAACAACAACAAAACATACAGATGCTTCATGTATTGTAACAATATGTGGATAAAAAAGTATTTTCAAAGTTTAATTCCCTTGTGTGGAGATATTTTGATGTTGATCTCCATGTGAACAATACTGGTTACGTGTGTCCGACCTTAGAAGTTGAAGTAGAATTACAGTAAGTTCTAATCAATTAGATACAGTCGGGGCACTGCCATGTGCCAATCAAGTGTATAACCTCTGGTTGTAGCACCTGCATGCTCCAAAATTCTCAAATGGAGAGGCCTTTGTGCATTTTGGGTACTGTAGGAATGTACAGCATTACTAAACAATTTGATAAGTTTATGAATTAGAAAATGACTGTAGCTTTGTTTAGTCTCTTTGTGTCTTATTGTGGCACAGTGTGCTCTTGTTTCATTTGAGGTGATAATTACTGCATGACAAACCTTGACTTTTGAATGTGAATTCCAACCTTTATTGGTAATTCAGTTACAGTATGCTTCTGCAGATCTTTTTCCTACAGAAAGGGAGCATGCATATATCTATATGACTGTCTACTTTTATGCAGGCTCACACTGAGGAAAGCGAGAGATATTTCGATGATACCATTAATGAAAATGATACCTACTCACATCTGCAAGAAATGTTTCCTGACATTACAGAACAAAGGTTACTCCAAGCAACTGCCAATGGAAGGGATGTGAATGATGCTGCAGAGTTATTGCTTCAAGAAGGTATATACAGTATCATGTTTGTTATGAAAATTTGCTGGTTTCATTTTCTGGTTTCATTCACTCAAATTTTGTATGGATCTTTACTCTGAGTATTGTATGTCACAGTAAATAATTTAAAGCAAGAAGATGATGCAGTGGGGGTGTCCTGAAAATGGCTACAGACTGTATGATCAGTACTGTCAAGGTATTGAGACCTTGTATCAATTGATGATCCAGACTGTCTTTGAAAGAATAATTCTTAAAGTTAATCAGCATGGTTAAAAACATGTAGATGTTCTATTTATAGACAATATTATTTACCTCTTTGCCTTGGACTTAAAGTTTGATACCTTTTGTGTTGGAAGGTGTGCAGTTTCAGCAAATGTATTTGATTCAATATTTATATTTTCAAAGCAGAACATTTGTCCTGACGCAAAGCACTGAGATGTGGGGATCACATCAACTACAGCAAAGAACTAAGCAAGGGCAATTTCCTTTGAAGTTTCTTTTAGCAAACATGCACTTAACCTGGGAGGTTGAAGTTGTTATGTTATTTTACTGTAACTGTCTACAGAAAGTGGTTATTCCTAGGTGCCACTCTGAATGCTTTCATTGCAGCACCCTTTGCTAAAAATTCATCAGTGGAATTCAGCCTTAAAGTCAGAATGTTAGTAATGAATCATACTGTAGATAATGAAAATTTGTTCTCCTTCTCCAGATTCTACAGCAGTGTTAACCTCTGATGAAGTTGATGATGATGATGATATTGATGATGATGTTTCATTAAAGACAGCTGGTCAATCTTTTGCAACTGAGTCATTCACAACTTTTCTTTCCTCAAAAGTAATAGACAGTCAAAAGCAGATGCTTAACGTTTCACGGGGCAACCTTTTGAGACAGTGCTTCAGGATGCTGAAATCGAAGCAATTTGTTTTGAGAATGGCACCTGATGTTAGCTTCATAGGCGAAGATGGCATAGATGCAGAGGGCCTGACGCGGGAATTCTTGACATCAGTCAATACAGCAATCAGAGAGGGTGAACGGCCAATAACTTTGTTTGAAGGGGAGTTTCCCCATCTCGTCCCAGTTCACAGCACAGACCTTCTAACATCAAAAATGTTTTTCTATGCTGGACAACTTCTATCATATTGTATTGCTCATGGTGGAATTGGCTTTGTTGGCTTATCACCTGTTGTGGCATCCTATTTAGTTCATGGATGTATAGATGGTGCATGCGATTTGATTGAAATAAGGGATATTGCTGATTGCACACTCAGAGAAATGATTGGCAGTGTAAGTTCATCTTTTCATCCTAAATAGAGAATTTTAGCAAATAGCTTTTTATGCATTAGATTGATATTTCACAAGTGCAAAATAGTTCCTTTCATAATGCACTTGGTGGCATGAAACTTTGTTTACCATTGTTTACTCTATGCGCTGCAAAAAAGTTTATATTTGCATGAGCTACAATTTAAGAAAAAGTTGCTCTGCAAAATCTGCCCCTTCCAAAATCTATATTTGGGGTTCACAACCCAAGAGGATTATAGTTTCTTACACAACTTAGGGTTGGTCTTTGCAAATTGAACTTTCACAAATTCAAGTACAACTTTAGGGATACTATAAACCCAATGTGCCTTACAAACGATGGTATTGAGGATACGGAACACTTTATGTTGCTCTGTTCATCTTTTGACAATCAACAACAAGATCTTGTCGCTGGAGTCCTTGCATTGGTAGAACCATTTGGACTCGGTAATCCTTCAAACAAGGTTTAAAACAAACTGTTAATGTATGGTGATATAGAATTCTCTGATGAAATCAATAGAAATATCTTTGAGATAACTCTACATTTTATATCCATGCAACTGGTCGATTTGATTGAATTCATTCAAATTTCTGCCATCCATCAAGCAACCGCCAAGTCCTCTTTCTAGTAAATTTATTTTTTGATGTGGTAGTTATATGTAATTTTCACACTTTTCTTTTCCTCCCTCATGCCACGGGGTAGACATATATCTTGCTCCTTGTGGTATCGTATTTGTGGTATTGTAGAGTATTTTGTAAGTAGTGTAATAAGTATCATGTATTTTAAATTTTTGATTGATGATACAAACTGTGTTAGTAAACTGCAACAAAAGAAAAGAAATTTGATTTGGATATCCTAGCCATGAAGTCAATTTACTGCCTTACAGTGGTGTGTGTACTGTAGCTCTTTATTTTTAAGCTCTATTCTGATCTTTCACAGATAAACGATGCAAGAACTGAAAGTGACATTACTGGTCTAACCAATGAAAGTGAAATTTCAAATGTACTTGCAAACTCAGGATTCACAGAACTTCTTGGGATTTCTAATAAACAACGGGCCATCCAATACATTATGTTGAATGACATCATTCTGAAGCGAAAGTCTGAAATCGAGCAGCTCAGGGATGGTATGGATGAACCTTTTGGGATCATAACCTACCTAAGGACACACAGTTCTCTGAATTTGAAATATGCATTTCCAAGCCCAGATGAAGTCAAACTGAAACCAGCGGCAGTTCAGCAAATTGTTTCCCCCCTTGAACCTATAGATGAGAGGGAAGCCAATGCCTTAAGGTGGTTCTACCAATATATACATGAGATTGGCAACAAGGAGGATACAGGTAGGTTTTTTATTTAAAATCCTTTCATAATCTCCTGAACAGCATGAAAATATGGTATTCATGTCTTCGGTTTTTGTGCAAAAACAGTAATAAGTAGAAGAAAACACAAGTAAAGTAAAAATGTGCTTAGGATTTCCTTTATTGAAATACTGTAAAACCTTTTCTTAAGTTACATTTTCACAGTACTGTCGTTTGCGGTTTTGGGCGATCTGGGAGTTGAGTTTCTTACAAGCGGTTTCTTATAACAAAATACATGCAGTTCATTTTCAAATTCAGAAACCTCTTTTTGTTAATACTGTCTTACACAATAATGTTTTATTGTTCAAAAACACATAGGGTTTCATAGATATGCTTGGTCTTTTTTGTGGTCTTCTTTTTCTTTAGGTCTTCCTTTTCCAAGTCTTAGTTTTCCAAACATCCGGAGAAATACATAATTTTAAAGAATTACAAAAAAATGCGTGGTAAAGTAACAATATATCGTATCATACAGATGTACAGCAACTTTGTAATATTGCCATATGTGAAATAAATGTAATAAATAACAACAATACTTTGATGAAAGATATAACTTCTCCATTTTATTTCAACCATCATTTCAACAAAAAACACTTTTCAGCTAACATAAACTAAAAAATTGAAATATGTGAAGCACAAACACAGAGATTGAAGAATGATGATAAATCATGCAGAAATGTCATTTGCAACTACCTTTTCTATGAGGGGGGCTTTGTTAATGAAAAGGGAGTATTGACAGGCATAGAAAGAATGACTGTGCTGTAAGAGATGCAATAGTTATAGGCAGTTTGTTTATGTGTCCTACAGTACAAGGGTATGTAGTACATTGTTTTGCCACCATTGGCATACCAAACCATCCCTGCAAGGGGATCCTAAACAGGCAATACACATGTTAAATGTTACATCCATTTCTTTGTTATTATCTTGTTATCAAAACATTTACTGTATATATGATGTACACATTTTCAAGAGATGCCTTCCTTCTAGACAAAGATACTGTCAACCTAGAGAAAATGATGATTTTTATTACTGGAAGTTCTTTGATGCCAAAGGACAAAATTTCAGTCACATTCAGTAAGGGTGACAGCTTGGTGCCAGATCCAGATTGTTGTTTTGCAAGGATAGAACTACCTACAGCACACCCTGATTTCAACAGCTTTGCAAAGAGCATGAATGGTGCCATCTCTTGCCAATACATGGGCACTGGTCGATGTTAGTCAACAAAGGTGATGTAAGTGTAAACAACAATGCTTCTGCTGAAACTTTCAGCCTGAAGGGTTTCTGTTCTGTTGATTTTGTTATGTTGATATTTTATATTTGAATATAGTATAAATAAATTACATGTTTTGTTGTGCCTGTACATAACTTTCCAAGTTTATAAATGGTTTTCAACTTGAATCAGTTATCCATCATAGTTAGCATTCTTAACACAGAAAGATAATTATTGATACCAAAGTTACCATCTTCAGCAAGAGTATCAATTGACTCTCTGATTCTGTTTAGCTGATCCTCTGTAATTGCAACTGCAACTTCTGGTACTTGCACATTTTCCCATGAATTATCTTCCTCCACATGGAAGTCAATCACATCATCATCATCTTCTACTCCAAAATTGACAATATCAGTTTGTTCATTAGGTAAGGGACAGTTGTACAGGATACAGCCTTGCATGTGCACTTGTAATGGTGAGAGATTTCTTGCAGTCCGCATAGGTCTGTGATTGGACATAGCAACAAATTCATCACAAGCTCTGTTTAAACGTGGCAAGAAAACATAATGCAAAGCAAACAGATGGTGTTCATTTAAAGGGTCAAGAAAACCACTCTGCTCCATGAAATAGAACAAGTTCACAAAATGTGAAACAATAACCCTGTGCACATCCCTCCACAATCTTTCGATTCTCTGATTGTGGACGGAAGTACCTGTGATAAAGCTTCCCCTGTTCATGCCTCTCTCTTCCAGCATAAAGTCAGCAACCATAACGTTTTCCCCTCCATAGTCGGATCGCACTCTAGATGGAATATTCCAGTTTGAGCAAGCATCAATGAAAGCCTGATATACAGTCTCTGCTCGATTGTTAGTAGAGCATTGAAGAAAAACCACACATCTTGAATAACCATCAATACCTTGGAAATGAAAAATTAATCATGAGCCATACAAGGTGCAGTCATGAGCCTTGAATGGTGTTGTCTTTTGAGATGCAATTAAAGAGAACTAAACTGGATGACTCAAAATAACTTCACAAGCTAGATACCCGCTTGCCTCCTTAAACCAAGTGATGTTAATGAAATGTTTGTTTCAAACTTGAAATGCCATAAGCTATCATTTGAGATGTTACTGGGTCAGTTTAAGTTGCAACTATCCAAAAAGAGCATCAGGTTCCAAATCTTTGAAAAGATTGGTGTAAAATTCTTACCAAGGTTTATGGTTTATGTCTACAATATGTTATCAAGCTAAAGTCTGTTGCCCTTCTACTGTAGTTTGTGATTTTGAAATTTGATGACTTGATGAATAACTTGAGAACTATTCTAGATTTCTGAAAGTCTAACCATGGCATTATAGATTAGGGGTTGAGGTCATAGGATTCTACATCCACCTTTCCCCACCAATTTGAAGATTTGGAAACTATGATTCCAAAAAGTACTTTCCAAGATTCTATCTTTTCTTACTGCATGTTTCAATGTTATGTTTTGGAAGATACTAAAGTTGCAACCAAAATATATGTAGAGTAAAATGGTTTCTGGTCATAGAATTATCATGATATATTTTATATATATATTGCAAAATACTGCATGCTAGGTATCATTTAAAACAGATTCGATAGCAGAGCTTAAATATTTCAAGGGTTATGGAATTTTGTTGACTTTAGGGGGCTCAGTCCTTTGGGAATTAATTGAAGTTTTTGTTTTTGTGATGACATGGGCAATATGGGTGACACCACTGTAGGGCGTAGCATAGGAACATGAAATTTTGAAAAAGAGCAGACATCAGCCTGCACATCATGGATTCCCCAAGGCAACTTCCAATGGATTTCCATCCTGCACCTTTCTAAAATGCAGACTGGAAGAAGGATTGCAAGTATTTCAATGTGAACAAGAGATGTAGGATTTCAGATTTTCTTTAAATCTATTTTCAAGGGTAATCACAACTTCAAATGACCAAGCAGCATCTCCAAAACTTATATGCCCAAGTCTTGCAACTAAATGCAGATGAAGCGCAAGCACTGATAACTTTTTACTTTGGTTAACTGGGTGTGATGTAACTTGTTAAGCTTTTTTGGGCATTGAGCATAATAATGTTACAGGTGATTTTTCCGTACTTACTAAAGTGCGAACAACCCAAAACAAGCCATAACTTTTTGGTTAGGTGGTTGTGGTTCCTTGTGGGTTGTCTTGGTTCGTATTGGGTGGTTATAGCCGGTTGTGGATGTTTCTTGGTTGCTCCGCAAGTTTAAATGCACCACTTCAATTACTAGCCTCCTTTTGGAAATTATTCAAGGTTCATTGATACCAAATTTTCAAGGTCAAATTTGGATTTAGCACCTAAACTTTAGTCTTACTATGAGTTTTTATGTTGCTAGCGGTGGTAATGTTAATTTTATGGCGATTCAAAGTTTGCATACCTAACAGATTTGACTGTGAGAAATGAGTCCAGGTGTAAAGTTTCACCCTGGATGCTTTCAAATCAAATCCCTCATAAATTTTTGAACTTTGCATAATCATAAAATCAACATCACAATCGCCAGCAGTTTAAATACACGCAACTAGACTAAAGTTTGGGTGCTAAATCCGAATTCAGCCTCTAAAATTTTGCATCAAGTAATTGCGAATTATTTCCAAAGCGAGGCTGGCAACTGAATTGGTGTATACATTCATTCAGTGTATTAGGAGCAGGCTCCATGCATATATAATACTGGGTTTTCCAAAGAAAAAATTGCCAATTTGAAAAAGGGGCAGGAAAAGAATCATTGACACGTTTTGTGCAATCTAAACAGCAGCATTCAATTTAAAGGCCAACAGGGATCTGATTAATATTTTTCCATTTTTGTTCCGACTCTACATCAACTTAAGCTCACAAAACCTTTGATCTTTTATGCCATTTGTGTGAAGAGCGAACAAAAACTTGCCAATTTGATCAATTCTTTTGAAACCTTGCAAATGCGGACCATTGATATTTCTTGAAAGATTCCCCAAAATTCTTATTTTATCAGAGCATTTGATGTAAAACTACAGTATTATTTTTCTGGGATCCTATGTGCTTTCAGGGTCTTTGTTAATAGTATGTTCCAGACTGTTGCAAGATAGAAACAAAGGGCAACTGCTCAGACCTAAGTTGGGCTTTCTGCAGTAATATGCTACTTGAATCTGTAGCACCAACATACTGCTTAACTCAAACACAAATTCAAACTGGTATACTTTTTTGGAACACCCAGTAGTTGTTGTTGTAGTCTTTATGTTCCTAACATGTTTGCGCCTTTGAGCCATGTGGATAAATGGTGCAATATAAATGCCTTTTATTATTATTATTATTATTATTATGTTCTCATTATTCACTATTAGTTTGGTTAGGTATGGAATTCAGTTTATGGTATAAACCTATGTTTTAATGTATCAGAATTAATACTTTATTAATAAATGTACATACAACTATACTGATACAGTATAATAGTATATATTGTTTAGTTGCAGAAATTTCTTTGCCAACTTTTTATGCAAACATACCTCCATGAATGACAAATCTCCATCTAATCAATTTATGGTGACCATCTATGTGCCTGAAAGATTTATCAAGTGTCAAAAAAGTTTGGAGTACTTGCCTTGTCTAAAGTAACAATAGTTTTTTGTCTAAAATTCTTATAAAATTATGAAGAATTCTTGAGAAATTCTAGAAGGCTTTTATTGATGGTAAATCTTAAAACTCTAGACAATTGTTTCTTGGTGTCATCATCTTGAAAAATAAAGCAGAATAGACGATTGCGCTAAAGATGGCAACAAAGAACTTTTTACCAAGATGCATTGCATTCTTTAATCAAATTCCTATAGAACTGTTAAAGATTTGTAATTCAAACGTTTTTCTTTAATCTTTGTAACCTTTAAAAACCTTTAATCTTTGTAAAAAGTCCCTTGCCGCCATCCTTAGCGTAATCGTCCAAATTGCATTTGATGTGGAGCAAAAAATTTGCCAAATTTTTTTTGTTTCAGGTTGCCACGCAATTGTTATAAGTTGAAAAGTAAATTGTTCGAAGATAAAACAATTAAATCTGAAAATATTGACAAAACTAGAAGTCAAAACAATGTCAAAAAAGTTGTTGATACTGACGGTGTCAAAATATTTTTGCAAATTACTGTAAGTTTTTTAATCTAGCCCAGTTGCAATTTTTGTGAAAATTGAGCCTACAGTTCTTATCAGCGGTTTCTTATAAAATATAC
Organism: Aurelia coerulea; assembly: GCA_039566865.1. Lineage (NCBI taxonomy): Eukaryota > Metazoa > Cnidaria > Scyphozoa > Semaeostomeae > Ulmaridae > Aurelia > Aurelia coerulea. Next base: position 8,371,877 of record CM076952.1, on the reverse strand, counting down.
ATTTGCAAAAGCATACCACAGTGCATTGGGACCTGGAACATTGTATTGCCTCCTGAATAGTGTTCGTCGCCGTCTACAAGCTCTTCCTATTGGGTCTACCCTCAGTATGGAATCTCTTATACGTGATCTTTGTAAATGAAAACCACGTGCTCTCAGTGCTCCTATCATGTAGCGTTCTCCAGCATCAGGAGTTATATGTAGTATTGCAGTTACTTCGGCATCCAAATGATAGTCGGAAATATTAGAGAAGCGATTGATCCCTAATGGCAAGTTGAGCTCTCTCCTGCGATTACGGAGTGTTTGAGTGGAAATCCCAAGTATATTTGCACATTGTGTGAAGGAAAATACAAATTCTTCAAGAGCTGTCAGTTGTTCTTGCGGTATTGTCAATTTTGGCCTTCCCCTATGCCCGTTCCTTTCAGGAATGCAATGAAACTGGAAATTTTCGTTGTTGTGAATGGCAAACTCTTGTTCATTCGTTCCCAGAAGAAGATCATCAACACTGCCAGAATGAGTTTCCACAACATCACTTAATTGGTTGTGCAATGAATGCAGGGATGAATATAGCTCGTCTACATCAGAAGCTGGAAATTCTTGCAACTCATCATTCAAATACATTTGAACCCTCCTTGTTAACAATCCAAGGGTTCTTAGGTACTCAGTGCCTATCATATAGAGATAATGAGACCTGTCTACACCAATAACTGATGGATCCTGCTGCAACTGTCGAAAAACACCAGGTAGCTCATTCAAAAAGTCTTCCACAGAGTCACCTCTGAATTCAATAATGCCAGAAACACTTCCGATGAGATAAAAATAAAGTAGCAACATCGTAGCAAGTTTGGATTAGGCCTAATCATCTCCAAAACTTAGGCCGTCTCGTTTCCATGTTATTGTTCTTGGATGATTTCGCGCCAAAACGTGAGAAATGACCTCATTTGCGTGGACAATTTTTAACGCAGCGTGAGAAATATTTAGCAGAGCGTGGGAAATTTTTTATTCAGTGCAATAGTATTATTCGCATGCAATGAAAATAAATGCAGTACAATGAATAAAATGCTGTGTTATTTTAAACATGTAATGATAACTTACGCTTACAATAAAAATTTATTTATTTTGTAATGAAAATATCGCTCATCCATGGAAATTTGATTATTTTTGCATTTGGCACTCCATAAACTTCGCCACTGTTGTCCATTATCTTTTGCTCTAATGTTAGTGGCTCTGGTTTTGACATAAGACCAAATTTGAGGTTTGCTGATTTTTAACTCTACAGCCAAGTCACTAAAAATACTGGACAATATATCAAAATTTAATTCAATCGTTGCAGATTTAAATAGAAATAACTGTTTGATAGTGAATTTGAAAAAATTTGCATCAGAACTTTTCAATTCTGTTGCGTTTTTTGGGGACACCCGGTAGTACAGTAAGGTTCCCCATTTGAGAAACCAATTTTTCCCACTTTAGTCGAACATGTTTCTCATCATATCAATGGTACTTTTCATTTTGTAGGCTGAAAGTTTCTTAAATTTCAAATCTCCTTTCTGGAAAGTTCTGGAAAGACAGGCTACAAGAGAATTGATTTGTTTATCGATATACCAGCTGTATTTTTGTATGGCATGAATGATGATATATTTCATAGTTTCATATTTCAATTTATTAAGGAGGGAGACCCTTCAGCCTAGCAGCTAATTTTCAAGGGGCCCTCCAAGTAACAACTTACAAAATTTACATGTTGAAAATATCTAAGAATTACTTCAATAATTATATACAACAAAACCGTAAAATCTGACTATGAAAAATGAAAGAAAAAGGTATAAAACCAATAGACTGGGAAATTTCTCCAACAATCCAGCAACCACCGCAGCCCCCGCCCCCATTCCATGCCTGACCCCCACCAACCGAGAACGGATATCTAAAAATCCCCATCGTCGACCCAGCAGAAATCAAGAACAGAACGAACACATTGTCAAGAAACTCAGTTAAAATTTAGGTAAAAATGAGTAAAGCTAAGATATCTTGGTAGCAATTTCTTACAAACCTTGCATGAACGGGAATACCCCCGGACAATCAGACCAGCACGTATCAATGAAAATACAAGAAACTTTATGTTGGGTGAGTGCCTCGAGTGTTCTTTTAAGTAGGGGGCAAATCATTTTTCAGTAACCTAAAAGTTTCTTTTAGGTGGTTTCTTAAATGTGGGGCCTTCCAGTAATTAATCTTGAACAGTTGAAGCATTACTGCGGCGTACTGCGGCTGTATTAAGGGCTTCAAGTGCAAATTCAGCTTAAAGTCTCATTGATTTGCGCTGTGCAGCAGCTGCAAAAGTCTTTAAGATAGGCTCGGTGAACGAACGTTGACATGGCGCGCATAACTGAACATACAGTGAACATTTCATGGTTTCTTCCAATGACTCAAGTGTGGTAACATGAAACGGAAAACCCCTATATTGGAGGAGTTTCCGTTTGGGTGGCATAATTGCGGTAGGGCCCTTGCAGTAGACTAGCTACACTATCCCCTCAATTTCTGCTGTTGTTGTTGTTGTTGCTTAGGGCCACGTGAGGGACTAGTTGCCAGGAAAAACCAAGTAGATGCTCTATCAAAAGATTTCAAGGGCTACTGGACTTATAAAATATGCTAAAAGGTATCTACCACTTAACACGATCCAAGGTTTATATAGGAACCTTATCGAACCGCATTTCAGGTATTGTTGCTCTGTGTGGGGATGTCCAAATAAGACCATCCTTCATCGACTGCAGAAATTACAAAACAGAGTGATCAGAATAATTTCTAATGCTAGATACGCTGCCCTGTGCCACCTCCGTTGCTGCGCCTGGGACTTCTCTCTATTTCTAGCCCCATAAGAGAAGAATCTGCAAAACAAGTTTTCAAGTCGCTAAATAAGCTAGCACCAGGCTACATGCAAGATCTATTTGTCAGAAATTCTCAGACTTGAGGGTTCCGTTTCTGCAAATTAGTGGTGGACAGAATTGTTTCGCGTATAGAGGGGCTAAAATATGGAACGGTTTAGATTTTGAATTGAAGCAAATACAGACTCTTTTGAGCTTCGGTCGCAAACTCAAAATGGAGCTACTAACAACTCAAGCATATCATTTTCTTTGTCATTTATTTCTTATAGTAGTATACTTGATAAATTTAGATTGTACTTAGTTTTGTATTTAGGTTATTTTTTGCACATGGCCCAATGTAAAACAGTAACATGTTACTGACTGATTACCATGTTTAAATAATTAAAAATGAAATGACAAAAATGAAAGCGGCAAGCGCTCCAACGATAATCCCTGTTGTTCGTTAAGATGTTGAAACATGTGCACAAACTAGTTGCACGAAAATATACCTGCATAACAACAGTCATTATCGATAGCAACGCATACAGATGGCAAGGTTTTGTAGCGAGGACGAAGTTTTTGGAGACGATTTGGACATTTTTTGCAGTACTTTTCAGCTTTAATTCTTCCTAGCTCACTCAAAAATGCCTGAACACTGTCTAGTATTGCCAAATGCTTCGAAAATCTCCTTCATGACATACAATCATTTTTTAAAACTTGAGACATTAAGAATGTGAAAAGAACAGTCCATAAGAGAAAGGGCGCCTACCTTATAGAACTGTGTTTATTCCCAGTACTGTTTTCATGACATAGTACACGGAGTAATTGATGTGAAGATTTTTCTAAATTTTACTTACCTTCATAAAACGCAACCAGGACAAAAAAACTGCTCGAAATTTCCCGAATTTTTTTTGAAGAAATCTACTCTCCAGATGAATAGACCTTTTTACTTCTTAAAAAAGAGGTTTGGATCGAGCGTCCAAATCTGGTAAATTTTGTTAAAAGAAATGGAAACACGACCCCCGTTTATGATAGATACCTGCTAGCTGCGGCAAGAAGTTCCTTCGGATCTCAGAACAATTTGCAGAGAGTTAAGCAAGATAACTTTGCTCCAATTGACTTACGACTGTTTCAGTTTATACACTGGCAAGTTTTATTTGCTTTCTGGCCTTGTTTCTTACCATTTTCATTGGTCGTTAGCTGATTTTTTTGTGTAACAGTGCGAGCATTGCATTACAAGGGTGTCATGTTGCGACTTTGAAAATCGAATATTGCGTTTTAAACAGTTGTTAGTCAAATGGAAGAAAAGTCAGCTAAAAATGAAAAGCAAAGCAAAAAGACCAATAACACTTGCCTGTCTGTAAACCAAGCCATTGCTAACTCATTCTGCGCAAAGTACTTGATAATAAACCCTCTGAAAAGTGTCGAGATCCGCAGCAACTTCTTGCCACAGCTAGCAGTGTATCCACTAAGAACGGGGGTCGCCCTTTCGTTTTCCTCCCCAAACTTTACCAGATTTGGACGCTCGATCCAAGCTTCTTTAGAAGTAAAAAGGTCTATGGGTATAGAAGTTTGGATGAATGTTGAATTATCTCCAGGTTCGGCGGAGTTATTGCCTCTCCAATAGACAAAATCGGCGAAGGCTTGTCGAGGTCTGTTTACACCACTTCAGTCAAGTCAGGTGAAGCATAGGAATCATTCGTCGTACATAGCCGATTGCTCGTGGCCCATGGTCGAAACCGCCAAAGCCTCGTTTTCACGGACCAATCAGACGGCTAAAAAGCGAGGGAGACAAAAGAAACCCGTGAAGATTTTCCTACATTTTACCTACCTTCATAAAACGCAACCAGGACAAAAAACTGCTTGAGATTTCCCGAATTTTTTTAAAGCAATCTACTCTCCAGATGCTTGGGAGTAAAAGTTTGGATGCCCGTTAGAATATCTCCAGGATTGGTGGAGTTATGGCCACAAACAAACCGACAAGGCACTGAACCTTGAACAATAGAGATTCTGGCCGGGAGACAATAGTAATAACAATAGTGATTGTTGTAAGAACGACCCGAAAACGCCACACTCTGTGTTTTCAATTGTTCTTGCTATTGTCTTTCGTTAAATTTTCTTTTATTGAAGATTCAATGCCCCTACGGTTCCATGTGAATTGAAAAAGTCTACAAAGGCTTGTTCGCGCATTTCAAGTCATGTGGCAATACCCTAGGGAAGTTTCTGTATTGTACTACTTTTTACATTCATGGCAAAAGTTTGCTCGTTGCGAAATAACTTATAAAATTCAAAAGAGGTTTTATCAAGAGGCTTATCACCTGACTTGAAGTGGCGTAAACAGGTCTCGACAAGCCTTCGCCGATTTTGTCTATTGGAGAGGCAATAACTCCGCCAATCCTGAAGATATTTTAACCGGCATCCAAACTTGTACTCCCAAACATCTGGAGAGTAGATTGCTTTAAAAAAATTCGGGAAATCTCAAGCAACCTTTTGTCCTGGTTGCGTTTTATGAAGGTAGGTAAAATTTAGGAAAATCTTCACGGGTTTCTTTTGTCTCTTTCGCTATTTAGCCGTCTGATTGGTCCGTGAAAATGAGGCTCTGTCGGTTTCGACCATGGGCCACGAGCAATGCACGACGAATGATTCCTATGCTGTCAGGTGATAAAACCTCTTGACGAACCTTCTTTTGGAATTTTACAACTTATTTGTGCCATGAATGCAAAAAGTAGTACAATACAGAAACTTCCCTATCCCTAGAGTATTGCCACATGGCATGAAATGCACGAACAAGCCTTTGTAGACTTTTTCAATTCACATAGAAACCGTAGGGGCATTGAATCTGAACCAAAAAGACAATAGCAAGAACAATTGAAAACGCAGATTTTGGCGCTTTTGGGTCGTTCTTACAACAATCACTATTTTAATTACTATTGTCTCTCGGCCAGACTTTCTATTGTTCAAGGTTCAGTGCCTTATCGGTTTGTTGTGGCCGTAACTCCGCCAATCCTGAAGATATTTTAACCGGCATCCAAACTTGTACACCCAAACATATGGAGAGCAGATTTTTTTCTAAAATTCGGGAGATCTCAAGCAGTTTTTTGTCCTGGTTCCGTTTTATGCAGGCAGGTAAAATTTAGAAAAATCTTGACAGGTTTCTTTTGTCTTCTTCGCTTATTCGCCGTCTGATTGGTCCGTTAAAATGATGGCTTTGGTGGTTTCGGCAATGAGACACGAGCATTCGGCTATGTACGACAAATGACTCCTAGAGTAGCGTCGCCCATTATGGCCGGTCGCCCATTATGGCCGGCTAGCAAGAGAAATTAAATTTCAGGGGACTGACGACCAGTAATAAAATTGCAATTGCGCGGAAAATCTTCGCTGACATCTGTTTTATCATGATTTGACCTTCACTGAAGTTTCAGTTCATTTGCGTTGAAACCCGATGAGATGGTTTGTGCATATCTCTAATTGATTCTTTCAAGAATTGCAAATTTCATGATTCTATTTACATCCCTTCCTTCTTTTTCGTTCGCTCGGCACCTTGCAGTTTGAAATTTCTAAAATGTGCTTTGCTTTTTCAAAAGTCCTGTCTCTAGAGAGGAAATCTACAACGAAACCAAAGCAAAGTGACTTCTGATTCAGATTTAAGGTTATGAAGTCTGAGTGCTGCTGATTGCTATTTTCGTCGCCCATTATGCCCACCAGTTTACCAGAGAAGTCTCTAATCGCTTCAAAATGCTAAAATGCAAAATTTATTTAAAAAAACATCAATTTGGGTTAAAATCTTACTTACTGACTTGCAAAATCATCGAAACCCAAAAAAACGCAGCATTATATTTAGTCTATTTTCATTTTAGAAATTATGCCAAAACTCATCCGTCCATGCACAAGAGATAACGCAGGATTTAGAACAACTCGAAGCATGTATTTCAATTGCCAAAACTCGAAGTTTACGTTAATTCTTATTAATATTTTTGGGTTTAAAGTACCAAATGATAAACAAAGAACAGTAATTAAAACTGTTTTTCTTATTAAAACTTTTTACCGGAGAGTAGAATTCATTGTTTCTCCTGTGGCCATAATGGGCGACGCTAGAAGAAAACGACGTTTTTACCTCCTTCTTTAAAATCTCCCAAAATCAGCATAAAGAGTTTAGGTAAAAAATCAATCCTCTGTGATCTTTTTCTCCATTAGTTGGTGATATAATCTGGCTATTTGGTTTTTTCATTAATAGCTCTTTTTGCATCTAACTCAGAACTTCGCGACGACATGGGCATAATGGGCGACACCACTCTATGCTCATCGGCCATGATATAATGAGCGACACTCGAAGAAAATATAAATTTAAAAGCTGTTGCAAGAATCTAAACTTACTTTGAACAGATGCATTGATATTGCTCGGTCAGCATAAACCACAACAGCCCAATTAAAAGTGATTACTGGACAAGTTGACACAGACAATGAAGTTGATGCTGTAGGCAAGTGGAGAAGAAGTCAAAATAATTATGGAACCAAGAGAAACATTATCTCTGATTGTAAGTATTGTGGAGGTGAACATGGATGGAAAAAAAGAGTATTGTCCTGCATTTGGCAAGATTTGTGAACATTGTGGTAAGAGAAACCATTTTCCTGACATGTGCCTAAAACGCAAAGATGCTGGAAAGAGAGATTACACTACTTAGCCTCGTGTGAATGCTGTTTCCAATGCACCTGATGATCTTCTCTCTGTTTATTATGATGCAAATGGCCACCTGCACATTCACACAGTTTCAAAATCTCAGTACAATTCTAAGATTTGTAGAGCGGTGTCGCCCTGGTCCGTCCACTCTTCAGAAAACGAAGATTTTCCGCGAGGTCAAAGAAGTTTTGGAGAGGAACTCACCTTAAATAGGCTTCTCAACTTGTGCTACAAACCTCACAGTGAGATCTGTATCATCCGTTTTCTTTTTGTCATGCTGGAACCACACAAATACGGACATGTCTTGAACGCCTAAATTAGGCCATAGCGCCCTGGTCAGACCGCGGCAGAATTGATTGTTTTAATACATCAAAAACTTTTCAAGCCATTCACCAGTTCACTACAGTATTATTTCATTTCCCAGAAGACCGGAAAGTTACAAAACAAATTCTGATTTTATTGAAAATGATTTCAAAATATTGTTGATTTCAATCCCGCTCTCAACTCCCTCATCCTTGACCTCAGTCACCTCTAAAGCACATTACGCATCAACAGCCTACAGAACTAAAGGGTTTTACGGTGTGGACACACCTGGGCGCCATTATGCCAGTTGCAGTGCTCTTCCAAAATGAGCCGTAGGTCTGACAATATGTGTGCGATTCTTGAGATTTCTTTGGATGTGAAACCAGAGGAGTCGGAGGAAACTTTCCTGAAGCCAATTCTGTTTTAGCTGTAAGATATACCGAGAAGCGACACAAAATAGACATGGTATGTGGAAACATCAAAGGGCAAGTTAATTGTACTTACACCTTCGCTGCAGGTAGGTTAACTTCAAAACTTTATTGTAGCTCTTCTGAGCAACGCAAAGCAGCGAAATCGAAAAAATATCAAAGAGATGACATCAGCAAACAACTTTTGTGTGCTTTTTCGAAAAGCTAGGCTCAAGCTCCCTAAAGTTTCAAAGTATTATGCAAGGCGGTTGCACAACCCGGAATCCATTAGTGGTCAGACCAGGGCGACGCTACTCTACTCAAATCAAATTATCTGACCAGAATCTCACAATTCAAATAGATTCTGGCGCATCTTGCAATGTGCTACCAGCAAAGTATGTCCCTTTTGGAGCCAAGATCCAGCAATCTAAGCAGCCCCTTACTCTATACAGCAGCGCTAGCCTGCCTGTAGTTGGCACCTGCACACTGCAGTGTCATGAAATCCCTTTTGTTATTGTCAAGGGCAACTACATACCACTTTTAGGCTCACAGTCTTCTCAACAAATGTAACGGCTTACTGTAGAATATGATAACATTGATGAGCCTACTAACAATGATTGCTTTAGTTGCAGCAGCGCTTTTCCTTCCCAGTCAGCTGCAAGGGAATCTTCCTCATCTCCACAAGCAAATCCAGGCAAAGCTACACAGCACACTGCTGCCGTATGGCCTTACCCATGACCATATTATGTAGAATTATGCAGATGTTTTTGACGGTTTTGGTCGCATGCCAGCGACACTCCAATTAGATATTGATGAAACAGTCAAACCCGTTGTCATGTCACCCCGTCGTGTTCCACTCACCCTGAAGAGTAGACTAAAAGATGAGCTTGAACGACTTGAACGTTATGGAGTTGTCACAAAAGTGACAAAACCCACTGCACTGACTGGGTTTCCGATCTTGTTGTCGCAGAGAAACCCAATGGCAAATTGCGGGTGTGCATTGACCCACAGCACCCAAATCAAGCCCTGAAAAGCAGCCAATCCCCTGCTAATCATAGAGGACATCTTACCAGATGTGGATGCTGTGAAGGTCTTCAGCAATGTCAACCTCAAGGAAGGATACCTGAAAATTGAATTGGACGATGACCATATATATGGTCATGGAAAACGCGCCGCGGTATTCCCTTTAGACAAGGGGGAGGCAAATCGTACAGTTGAACGAAATTTTCGTCCAGTTAGTATACTAAATATCTTCTCCAAAATCTATGAAAAAATTTTGAAAAATCAACTTATTCCATACTTAGATGAAACCCTTTCGCTTTTTATCGCTGCTTACAGAAAATCATATGGCACGCAACATGTCTTGATAAGAATGCTTGAAGAATGGAGGGTCAAACTCGATAACAACAATATTGTAGGGGCTGTCCTAATGGACTTGTCGAAGGCTTTTGATTGCATTCCACATGATTTACTTATAGCCAAACTACATGCATATGGCTTCGATGAAAATGCTCTTGTCCTTATTTACTCCTACCTGAAAAGGCGGAAACAGTCTGTGAGAATCAATAATACGTATAGCTCTTTTCAGACTATTTTATCAGGAGTACCTCAGGGTTCTGTTTTGGGCCCTATTTTGTTCAATGTTTACATAAACGATCTCTTTTTGTTCATCAAACAAGCAACATTACATAATTATGCCGATGATAACACTCTGGTTTATTTTTCCAAGACTTTATCAAATTTGATTGAGGTACTGGAGGAAGAAGCTGGGGTTGCTTTGAATTGGCTGAAACAAAATCAAATGATAGCAAATCCGGAAAAGTTCCACGCACTCCTCATTAGAAAGGATCAAGCAAATACCAGTGGACAAGATTTCAACATCCAAGGTAAACTGATAAAGTCTGAAGAAACTGTCAAACTACTAGGTATTCAATTAGATTATAAACTAAATTTTGAACCGCATATATCTGAACTTTGCAGGAAGGCTGCATCACAGCTTAATGTCTTAAAACGGCTCAAAAACATTTATTGCACAAAAAGAAAGGAAAATTCTAGTCCAAAGTTTTGTATACTCGAACTTTGATTATTGCCCTCTGGTATGGTACTTCTCATCAGCTAAATCCTTGCAAAAAATCGAAAAGATTCAAGAACGTGCCCTTAGATTTTTATACAATGATCATCATACATCTTATATCGACTTACTTGTCAAGTCAGAAAGGTGTACAATGCATGTTTCCCGTCTGAGAGTTCTCTGTATTGAGATTTTTAAGACTTTAAAAAATCTAAATCCATCTTTCATGCATGATATTTTCAAAATTGGATCCTCTGCATACTCATCACGAAACCCAAATGATTTGCAACATTATAGACCAAATCAAGTCACCTTTGGTTCTAATAGCCTACAATCATTGGGACCTCAAATCTGGAATGGACTGCCAAATGAAATAAAATCCGCCGAAAATTTAAGTAGTTTTAAACGTATGATAAAAATGTGGAATGGCCCAAACTGCAAATGCAATGCTTGCCAGTATGCCTTTGAAAGTTAGTTTTGTGTATTCCAATTAATTCGTAAAACACTGTAAAAATATTTATTCATGTATATTTATCTAATAATAGAATTAATTTATCCATTTAGTTTGTTTATCGATTTGGATTAGTTTGCTTGTACATATAAAATTGTATATAGTAAGCTAGATGTAGATAATCGATATAAAATAAGTTAACAAACAAACAAACAAAGACGATGAATCAACAGACCTTTCACACGCCATGGGGAAGATGGAAATTCCTCAGAATGCCTTTTGGCATCAAGCCAGCCAGTGAGCACTTCCAACAACACTTTGATCAAGCACTTGAGGGTCTCACTGGAATTTATGCTGTTGCTGATGGTGCACTAGTGACAGGGAAAGGAAAAATATACTCGGAAGCCATGAAAAATCATGATGAAAACATGATCGCTCTTCTGAAGAGATGCCAAGAGCACCACATCAAACTGAATGCTGAAAAATTTCAATTCAAATGCGATGAAATCCCTTTCATAAGCCATCTTTTAACTCCAGATGGGGTCAAAGCAGACCCTGCAAAAATTAAAGCTATTCTAGAGATGAAAAATGGCGTTGATTCAAAAATTGAGGACATAGAAGTTGGTGTGCCACAAGGTCATTTCTTGGCCCTCTTCTGTTCCTCATCTAAATCAACGATCTCCCACAAGCAGTCCAGGATTCTAGTATGTTCACGTATGCTGATGATACCAGTTTGTGCTACCAGTCTCACGATTTGACTTGGCTGAATGAGGCTATTAACAGCGAAGTAAGGAAACTGGGTACTCAGCTATAAGGCAACAAGCTTTCCTTGAATGTTGCAAAAACTCCTTCTATGCTTATTTTCACCAAGCTGAAATACAATATTCTCAAGGATCAAATCAAAATGAAGACTTGAAACTGAAACACGCGGTAATGAGCTCGAAGTACTCAAAAAGACAAAATACCTTGGTTTGCAATTTGCAAACCTTTTTCCAATGGTGCGTGTTTTTTGAGAGATTACTTGCAGAGGAGCGAAGCGACGACACGACGTTTTGAATGATGAACAGCAGAGAGAGGAGAAGCGGGCTTCGGTGCTGTCTGTATTTGGCTTGGAGAATACAGTAATTGCGACATTAGGAAATGACAAAGAAGAAGACAAGTAAGTTGTTATTATATGTTCATTGCAAACTGAATATACTAAGTTGCAAACTGAATAAACACGATGAGCGAGAGTAGCTTATTTAGGCCATTCAAATCATCCAATCTGTATGTATCCTATTGCTCATGATAATATGTGAAAGGGATAACGCTGTCCAAGCTGAAGCATCTGAAGACCTTTACCAATGAGGAGGGCAACGAGAACATGTTGCAGTAACATCGACATTTTCTTGGTATATAAGTTTTTATGCTGAATGATATGGTTGCAACATTTCACAAGCTCAAGGAATAGCGAGGTCACAAAACAAAGCTTTGAGGTGGCCTGTGAGTTTACTTTTGCAAGAGTATACCCGGTGTCTGGTGTTTCTGTAACGGGGCAGGAGATCAGACATGGCGTAATGGCAGAAATGTGGGACCAGGTAAACAAAACAAGGAGAGAAAATGGAAGCGTAACAACGGACATAAGGATAAAGAAGTACAAGTAGGCAAAGTAACTGAGGATACATGAAATTATCTCAAAAACTGGTATTGCATAGCGGGCTTTTGAAACAGTCAAAACCTTGTATGCAGCAATTCCTGCACGCCACTCACTGGCATAAGTTCGCCATATATCCTTGACAACTCTCAAGACGAACAAGTGATTTTAGCCTGTGTTTGGAAATATGACGTAGACAACAGCAGTCAAAAAGCAAAACGTATGTATGTGCTTTAAAAGTTTCTAAAACATAAAAAGTGTTGTTGTTATTGTTGTTGTTGTTGCAATGAACGGCGACTGTGTATTGAGCCTACCTATGCCCCTGCACGAGGCGTTCGTAATTTCATAAGTTGTTTCTACGCTAAAATTTCTCTACGCAAATTTGTGTCCTATGGTGGTTTAATGCATAAAGAGTCAAAGTAGACAATATTGAGTGCGATTACTGCCAGCTGACTTTCTAAAATCAACAGCTGCAGAAGTGAATAATTCGCTAAACTTTAGAAGCTCAAAACATGTATTCGATTGTTTAAAATTATATGTAATAAAGTTTCTTAGTGTAAAGGCATAATTCTCTTAACTGTGTAATGTTTGAAAGTCCATGTGCCGTCAATGTGTGAATTAAAAGTGCACGGATTCAATACTGTTTTAAACCTGAATTTAGTTCTGCATAATGTCATGCTTTGTTATCAATTCTACAGTGAAGCCTAGTCCATCTTGCTTACATAATCAATATGTATGGCTTTAAAAATAATAATACTCATCGACAAATAAGTTTTCTACCGTAGTTTATACCGGATTCAATGCTGTTTTGAACGTGAATCTAGTTCTGCATAATCATGTTGATCAAAAGTCAACCCACGTGAGGTAAATGGGTCATTCAGTGCATGGAAAGAATCAACGAAAGGTGTTCCGCAAGGTTCTGTCTTGGGACCACTTCTATTCAATATACTTATTAATGACATTTTCTTCTTCGTGAATGGTGACTGAGGCTGCCTTTAGCAATGGTGACTGAGGCTGCCTTTTTTGACTTACCATTACAAGGCTAAGATAGTTTACTAAATGAAAACAGGGACAAGAAAGAACACTGAAAGTTGATCAAAAGTCAACCCACGTGAGCATATCAACGCAAATGCAGCACATCTAACGGCTGAGTCTAAAAAACGTTTACTGGGACATTTATGGGTTTGCCAAAATCTACAATTTTGAGATATGGACTGATTTTAGCTAACTAAAATGCATAATTATAGTGGTTATTTTGCCTTGAAGTTATTTTAACATGAAAAGTTCACTAAGATCCTTTGCGTCTGAAAGGATTTGATCGGATGATTTATCGTTAAACGCAAGGGATCATGGTCAGAAAATCAAAAATATCTGATAGAAAAGAAAGATGGCCTGGTGCCACGAACACTTTACAGTCATAGGTACGGTGCTGCGTCTGAGTGTTTTCATTGTCCTTTTTATAGACAAGCCTATGCTGACTATTTGCGATTGCCTTCTTAAACTGAAAACGCGACGATATTTGATTTTGAATTGATCTTTTCTTCGAGACTTTCAAAAACGGCTACCGTGGTGAACTTCTACAGAAGATTCATTTTTCACTTGATGGCTTTTACCAGATGGGAAATTGGACACTTCAATTATACCTCTGCGAGCGAGAGCTAATGAATGTTAAAGAGCGAGCAAAGCGAGAGCTTTATCTTTCTAGCAATAGTAAAAATACAAATGGGCAAGAACCAATCCATTAACCATTTTCATTCAGTCTTCTATGCTGCAGGTGAAAATGCCTTGCAAAATGTTCGTCACGCAACACTCTCTGATCTAAAGAAATTGGTGGAAAATTAAAGAGAATCGACACAGTTAAAAGCTGGCCCGGGCCAAGTTAAAGATATAATCTATTGTATTCAACAACTTTGACACCTGCGGTTTCATTGTGTGGCAAAGGAAACAATGGGTTTGTGGGCGTTTCTTGAGCCTATCTATAGCAGCTTGTCGATATAGCTATGTCTATTCCCTTTAATGATTGTACTTGTCTACAAACGCCGCTCTATGAATCAGTAGTACACCTGCGGCTAAAATAGTTTTCACATACAGCAGATGGCAATGTATGAAATGTAGCAATGTATGGGCACGCAAGATTAGCTGAATTTATCAAATATTTAGGAACTCGTAGAGGAGAAGACCCTGTTCTTCTTCTTATATTTCGTTTTTGCAGGAATTTTCGATAATCGGTTAAGTCTTTGCTGTTTCAATGAATTATTTTCAAAGCTTTACAAATCTCAGATAAATAGATATCATCAATTACTTTAGAGTATTCACTAGAAGTAGTAATCTTCGGATTAATTTCATCGATATTAAATCCTTTGACATCTTTGCACAGTGGCGGCTGGCACGAAAAATAAGAAGGTAGAAGAAAAACAAAAATTTGTGAGCGAAGAAGCGAACAAATTTTGTCGCGTGACCAGCTGGGGGTATGGGGGGCGCTGTGAGCCCCCCATTGGGGTCCAGGGGCGAAGCCCCTGGGAAGCTTTGCATTTTAAAGCAAATATCTTCGTGGATCGTCTCTAAATTGCAAGCCAAATGCTTTCCCCAATAGATTTTTGAAAAAGTTGTGCAGGGAGATTTTTAAGTCAAACATAGCAGAGAAAGCATAAAATTTTATTGATGAAACTGCAAAACGCTTTTTATCTGGACATTATAGAACACTTCTTTTTTGCAAACCATGCTACTTACTTTTAATGAATTCATTTTCTGAAAATCTTTTCAAACGGTGCTGGTTGTATTGCTAGGCTAAGACTGTTCCACTGAAATGCAGTGAGCCATGTCGATCATTGGCTGCGGCCACTTAAAGGCAAACTATCATAGCGCTGATTGGGTAAATAAGACAATCCAAAAGAAAGGAATTAGGCAAGCTTCAGTTATTTCAGTTACCACAGAAATAAATTCGATGATAAAGATTTGAATCTTTTTATTTGGGAATGAATCCATGACTCCAGCGCACAAAGGATTGATGAATACAAACCCATAAGATCTTTTGTTATTGATTTTATCTGAAGATCTGGCCAATCACATCCATGACAGTGTGCCTTTAAGAGGCACGTGAGCAATACACTTAGAAAGTTAATCACTTGCGGCACCAAGTCCACCACTGGTTGGCCGCAGTTCACGGAAGTACTAGAAATGAAATTCTAGTAACGTGGGTTGGGCGTGGGTTTCTTGTTCCATTTGTGGTGTGCACAAAATTGCATGTTTACATATAGAACGATTTGAATGGTTCCACTTACACCAGTAATGTATGGGAGTAGGAAAACAGCTGCCAATTGTTGCTTTTCCCTTCAGTTAATGAAGAAGAATCTACGTCTTTGCCACGTATCCAGGAAAAATGGTAGCCAATTCCTGCGACACGATTCATTTTCTGCAGAATCCTAGACAGCTAAATAGAAAACAGGCCTAAGAGCTTTTTGACATACTTTTGAATATCTCAGTATCATTCAATAAAACAGCAAAGTTTGACCATTGTGATTTGATACTGCTGAAAAGACTGCGGCTCGGACTGCGGGGTCGATTTCGTAATCTTGTTTGGATGTGTTATTTTGGCGGCCATGCAGCATTACCAGAAATAGGAATCTAGTACTGCCAACGAATTTACTATTGTTGGACTTGTGGGTACACAAAGAGTTTTACGTCATGACGAGTCACAAACCACAATAGGACTGCTTTCTACAGTACTGGATGAACGATGTCTGGTACCGTGGAGTACATAAAGGACTTATTCAATACTGCTCATTCAACAAGGATTCAAACAAAGGAGGGTCAGATGGTGAGATATTGGCTCTAGAGTGCTCTGCCGCTCTTCCTTCTGTTTGTTTTCTTGGTCAATTCAATTTGTTTCTAGTTTTGAAATATTAGAAAATAAGACCATTAAAATAAATTTCAAGCTTTCAAAATAAAGTGGTACTAGACTGGTACCGCTAGTACCGCTGCCAGCCGCCACTGTCTTTGCACACGGCAAGTAGTTATATTTTTGGGTTGGATTTCACACTGTCATGTTACAATGCCCAGGGCAGAAATCTGCTTGATGAGAGTAGAACTCAATTACCCCCTATATTGAAGCAGAGGTGCGGGGGAAGCAGCAAAAACGAGGCACTATAGCTAATTTTTCATGTTCTTTGTTAACTATTCATATCCGATGACCTCATCAATCAAAACTCTTTTATGTAGGGCCATGTTAAAGACCTACAAAATCAAAAATATTGTCTTTTACTAAAACTCATTGCAAATGTTAAAGGCACACTGTCGTGGCACTGATTGGATGAATAAGACAATATGAAACAACAGAATTAGGCAGGCTTTAGTAATTTCGCTGTACACTGAAATTCATGAAGGTGATAACGATCTGACTTACACTGATTATATGTTCGTAGGTTATCGCTATTGAAAGACGCTATAACTATGACTCATGGACATACGCTTCCAGAAACGGACATGGCCTAAATGATCTGCTATTTTTTCTCGAAACCACCGACCCTAAATCGCCGCAAAAATGGTTTTCCTGAAGTGCTACACTGCAAAACAAGCTATCAGTACTTAGATGAATGTTTCTTCAAGCTATTAAAGCAAAAAACTCTTACCTACAAGTGCTATTTTGGTTATTTGGGGGCGCAAAAGATCTCGTAAATTCGCTCGTTACTTTGAGATTTTGATCGTTACAGCAGTTCAGTCGAACGCGTTGTTCGAACGCTTTTGTTTGCCATTGGCGGGAAGTTTGAATTGAAGAAGAATCAGCCAATCCAATCAAGTTATTTCAAATCTTGCATCCTGATTGGTCCAGGAACAAATTTGTTCCTGGCGAGACTTTTTTTGCCGTTTTGAGAAGAGTTTGTCCATAAGGCCCTCAACTGGAGCGACAACAACATTTTTTCATTTTCATTTCATTTTTATTTATTTAGGCACGGTAGCCCCGTCAATCCATATGAACTGCTTTTCAGGGGGCCGTGGCAAAATATTTACTAATTCAAAAGATCACTATATAATAGTTAACAAAAAATAAATAAAAGAAGTCTCGTTAAGGCAAGTTTTTGATTCTTCTCTTAAAAGTGGCAAGGGAGGGTGCCTCTTTAGCATCAGGTTCAAGTTGATTCCAAAGCTTAGGTCCACGAAAAGATATAGCCCTCTGCCCATTGTTAGTTTTTCGTAATGGTAACGAGAGATCAGTATCGGTGTTTCTCAGTTTTCTGACATTTCGAGTAGAATATTTTTCGAACAAGTCTGAAAGGTACTCCGGGGCCAGACCATTTAGCGATTTGTACATTGTGGTAGCTGTTTCGCTTCTGATAATGTCATTTACAGTAGGCCAATTTAAACTGCGAATTAATGCCATAGCGGGCGTATCAAATCGGCTTTTAGTTACAATCCTAGCTGCTCAATTTTGCAGCTTCTGCAGGGTTTGCAGTTTAGTCACCCCACAGCACCCCCACACCGAACAACAGAACCGAAAATGGGGCTCGACGATACCCCTATACATTGCACTCAACGTATTTTGAGGTAAAAATTTCCTGGAATATTTCAAAAATCCAATTGCACGAGAAACCTTAGTACGGAGATTGTAAACGTGTTCTTCCCAATCCAAATTTCTATCGATTATCACACCCAGATACTTTGTTCGGTCTACATTTTCAACCTGAGAGTCACCAATAAAAAATAGTGGATGATCAACAGCCTTGTCGGTAATTTTCTTAATTTTGGGCTGGGAACCTACAATCAAAGCTTGAGTTTTTAAAACATTCAAAGAAAGTTTATTACCCTGCAACCATCGCTTCAAATCATTTAGATGAGCGTAAATTGAGGGTCATCAATTCACCTCAATTAGATGAGCGTAAATTGAGGGTCCTTGTGTTGTTGCCTAAAGATTGCTGCAAAGAGAGACTTCTTACTTGGCGACTTTACTGTTAGAGAACTGTAACCGAATAAATGAATAACAGAACACGAGTAAATAAGAATACGTAAGGACGGACTATTTACATAGGCAGGGGGTATACTAGTCCAACATTCCTCCCCACCTTTATAAGATTTGATGTTCGACAACGTTAATACTGTCCCAGGGAATGCTCCCTTCTATTGTTCTCTGTCTCCGATTTCTCATCGGGTACCTTCGATTCTGTCCCAGATCTTCACGGTCGTCTGCGTTAGTGTCCGATTCGTCTGAGCTACTAAAATCCTCGTCTATAAAAGTATCATTGATTTTGTCCCGAATCTCTTGGGCCACAATGTCACCTTCATTTTGTTGTGTGTCGTCTTGTTGCGCATTCTCTGGTGTGTCCATAATCTTGGCGGGGTATAATCGATTAAGATGAACGACTTGCTTTTTCTTTGTCGAATCATTTTGTATGCGAAAGTTCACTCCGTTTGCAAGCTTCTCTAAAATGGTCCAGGGGCCATTTCTTCGAAGAGCTAATTTCTGGGTTTCGCCAGTTTTAAAATACTTCCTTCTTAACCACACCTTATCCCCCTTCTGATAATTATGGAAGTTTATATTCCTATTGTACTGTCTCTGCATCTGGGTGCGATTCAAACCGAGTCTTGTCGCGACGTGGTAATATACTTCAGCGAGACGTACTTTCGTTTCTGTTGCATAGTCTGATGCTGTTGCGATATCGGTAGCTTGGGGGGTCTTACTGCCGAGAATGAGATCTTGTGGCAATGTTGGTTTCCTTCCAAATACTATGAAATAGGGTGTGCATTTCGTGACTGAGCTCTCACTGGTGTTTAATGCGAAAACCACTTCTGGTAGGAGGAGACGCCACTGCTTTTGAGGTAAGTCGCGATCGAGGAGCAAAGCACGTAATACCTCTCTGATGTTTCCAGTGTTACGTTCAGCAAAACCATTACCTTGACTGTGGTACGCGGAAGATCTCCTCTTTTCGATGTTGAATATTTCGCAAAGTTCATGAATCAAATTTCCATCTACGTTTGATCCCTGATCAGACAAAAGGAAGTAAGGGGATCCATGTTTAAAGATCCATGATTCTCGGAAAGCTTGACATACTGTTGTGGCATGCTGATCTTTCATGGGCACTGCTTCTATGTATTTTGAAAAAACATCACCGATAAGGAGCATGTATTTGAAACCGCTGTCATCTGGTGGTAGTACTGCAATATCGATGGACACAAATTCCATTGGTGACTCTGGGATGTGCAACGGCAACAGTGGTGCTTTAGGCGCCCGTGTGTCACGTTTAGTGCGTTGACATACCGAACATGTGGCAATGAATCGGTGAACGAATTTGTACATATTGGGCCAATAAAATCGGTCTTTGAGGAGTGCATGTGTTTTATCAGTGCCAAAGTGGGCCATTTCATGAATAGCGAGTGTCACAAAGCGTCTCATTGAAGCAGGCAAAATAGGTCTTCCTGACTTAGTGAGGATGTTATCTTCTACCCTTACTTGACTGGAAACTCGTTTCAAGCGTCCTTCCCGAATGGTATTGCCTTCAGTTATCAAACGCTTAGCAGGTCCTACTACTGGGTCAGAATTTTGTTCTGCTTCCAATTGTTCTTTGAAGTCTTTGGCAGTATGGTTGATTGCATACACCTTATCTTCAAAAATCATATCGAAGTGATCTGTATTAGCTGTAGCTCCAGGTGTCCTTGACAGCGCATCTGCTTTCACATTCAATTTCCCCGGTAGGTATTGGACTGTGTAACTGTATTCTTCGAGTTCTGATAACCATCTTGCAAATTTTCCACGAGGGTCCCTCTGGTTGCGCAGGTGAACTAACGGATTATTATATGGTCGGAGTTCAAAACAAAATCCGTTCCAGCGAGATAGACATGCCAATTTCGTACAGCTGTCAGCAGGGCAAAGGCTTCTTTACTGTGGGTAAATTTCTGTTGACATTTTGAAAGCGTGGTGGAAAAATAGGCCACAGGATGGATACTGTTATCATTCTGGACTTGAGAAAGCACGCCTCCTACTGCTACGTCACTTGCATCAACTTCTACAATAAATCGTTCACCACATCGTGGAAAGGCTAGCGTGGGCTCTGAGCACAATTCGTTTTTCAGGGAAATGAAAGCTCTTTCGCAACTCGGGTCCCATTGATACACAACTTGTTCACTGGTGAGTTTATTGAGTGGCTTAGAGATTTCAGCAAAATCTTTTATGAAATTTCGATAGAATCCTGCAAGTCCTAGGAAACGCTTTAAATCTTTCTTGGTTGTTGGGCGTTCAAAATCACGTATCGCATCGGTGAGACGTTGCTGTGGTTTGATACCAGCCATGGACAATTCGTATCCTAAAAATTCCACGCTTTCTTTCGCAAATGCACATTTTGATTGCTTCAATGTGATGCCTGTGTTACGCAATCTGCTGAATACTGCTTCGATGTCCTTTAAATGCTTGTCGAATGTTCTGCTAAAAATGGCAATATCATCCATGTACGCCAACGTTCGCTCGGCGGGTAGCCCTGAGAGACAAATGTCCATTAATCTTTGGTATGATGCTCCTGCATTACATAAACCGTACGGCGTTACGTTGAACTCAAACTTTCCTCGTGGAACAGAGAAAGCAGTTTTCTCCTTGTCTTCTTCTTTCAACGGCATAGACCAATAGGCTGATGCTGCATCAAGAGTTGTCCAGTAAACTGCGCCAGCCATTTTATCAATAACGTCCCTAATGTGAGGCAAAGGGTAGGTGTCTTTTTTGGTCACATCATTTAACTTTCGGAAATCGCAAACAAAACGTGTTGTATTATCTTTTTTCTTAACCAAAATGATAGGACTATTCCAGGGTGATTCAGAAGGTCTTATGATGTCATTGTCCAGCATGTCGGTGATTTGGGAATTGATTTCTGGTTCCCATGCGGTTGGTACACGGCGTGGCTTTTGATAAATGGGCATTGAGTCATCTGTAATGATTCTATGCTCTATGATTTTGTTCCTCTGAGGCTTTTTTGGATTCTTGCCAAATATGTCTTGGTAGTCAGAAATTAAGGACATTAATGTGGTTTTTTCTTCTTCGGAAAGTTGGGTACCGCAGTCAAACGAGGGATTATCTTTTACTGGGTCTTGTGTGATACTTCCCGTTGCGGCAGCGTGTAATGTTCCCACTGGTTTGCGTGCAGTCAAAATCATATCTTCAGCAGAAACATTCAACAGGCTGATTGTTTTACAGAAGTTCCAATTCTGTCTGCGCTAGTTCATCGAACCGAAGAGATCACTCATAAATTAGGCCAATTGAGATTTTCAACTTCATCTTATGACACAGTCATACCTCTTACATGTGAAGTTTCTTTTCTAATCTGATCAATAACTACAGTCAACGTATACTTATTCTACCTTGAGAATACAGAAATAACTGACCAATCACAATCAAGGACTTGTAATAAGGAAACTCCTCCTAGCTCGTTAAACTTAGTCAGCTACCACATATAACCTGTAAGAGAATACCGCTGCCTGTGAGGCGTCTCTAGAATTTGCTAACGGTTGTCATAAAATGTTCTCGTAAATACAAGGATAAAAGTTCAATAGTTGCGATCATGACTAACTACCGTTTACACTCTAAGCAAAATACCTGAAAAGGAAAACTTATCAATGAATGAATATGCGCGAGCTGGGTGCGCAACTATAGGGGTGGAAATTCTCCAACACACTCCCCTCCTTGACTCAGTAGGAGTCAAGCATCATACGTGATTTCCAACGCGCATCCTTAGCCGCAGCTCTGGTAGACCTTTCCCTGGTTCTCTCAGTTTCAATGTTCATTTCACTCTTTTTTCGCTCCTCTCTATCCACGTTTCTCTCTGTACCATCACAAACCTCTAAAGGAAAAAGTTTCTGTAAAGGACGATCGATAAAATCTGGCTTACCTCTTGAAACGACTCGTACCTTTGCTCCTCGAATTTGACCATCTCTCCCTTGAATCAAATTGTCAATTACACCCATTTTCCATTGATTGCGTTTAACATTGTCTTCGTGAATAAGTACAACTTCTCCAATTTTTGCATCTGATGTTTCCTGGCTTCTGCATCTATGAGATTCTCTAAGATCAATTAAATATTCCCCCCTCCAACGTTTCCAAAAATGATCTAATTTCTTAACAAGATACAAAAAACGCTTGCTCATTAAGGTGCTATTTTCTTCTTCTTGCTCACCTGTGTCAACAAAATCAGCTAATTGGGACAATCTCCTACCATACATGAGGTGAAAAGGAGTCAAAACATCAAAACCAATTTCATCATATGAATAAGTAAGAGGCCTGGAATTTAAGATTCCTTCAATCTCAACAAGTACAGTGTGAATCTCATCATATCTCAACTTGGCATTCCCTAACACTTTCCTCAGGGTTCTCTTCACGCTGCCTACCAAGCGCTCAAAGTGCCCCCCTTGCCACGGACTCAAGGGAATGTTGAACTTCCATACAATTCTCCTGGAACGCAAAAATGTCAAAAAATGTTGATCTACAAAAAGTTTATCTAAAAACTTCTTTGCTGCCTTGAAAGTCTTGGCATTGTCACTGTTAACCAAGCTTGGAGTACCTCTTCGCGCTGTAAATCGACGAAAACTGCGAATAAAGGATGATGTAGATAAATCCTCAACTAATTCAAGATGTATAGCACGTGTGACGCAACATGTAAAAAGGGCAATATAATGTTTCTGCATTTCATTGGACTTGTCTTTCACATAAAGTGGGCCTGCAAAATCAATACCAATCCTGCTAAAGGGTGGTGCTTCACTTACCCTAAAATCAGGAAGGGGTGCAGTTGGTGGTGCATTGAAATGTTTACCTTGCAGCTTTTTGCATGTGACACATTTGTTGACAAGTTTCTTCACATATTGTCTTCCTTTTGTTATCCAAAATTTGGATCTCAGTTCTGCAAGAGTAGACTTGAAACCATCATGTAAAACCCTGCAATGGCAATCAAAAACAATTAAAATTGTCAACCTGTGATCTCTGGGCAAAATAATTGGGTACCTAGCACCTGGCTCTAAATCTGCATGCTCTAGTC
This sequence comes from Aurelia coerulea, assembly GCA_039566865.1. Taxonomy (NCBI): domain Eukaryota; kingdom Metazoa; phylum Cnidaria; class Scyphozoa; order Semaeostomeae; family Ulmaridae; genus Aurelia; species Aurelia coerulea. Next base: position 8,348,485 of record CM076952.1, on the reverse strand, counting down.
TTCCCTTACATTTTAAAATTTCACCCTCTTCAAAAATGCCTAACTGTTGAGAGGTTTTCGGGAAGTTTGCAGATTTGCGCAGAGTCTGTTGAGCTCCAATAATCCATGATGTCTCTGCTTTCTGAATTTCATGCACACTGATTTTGCCTGTTTCAGTCTGATTTCCACTGACTTTTAACTTTGCATTTCTAATGAATCTCATTACCATGGCCGTAACACGCAAAAGTTGATTCAAGGTGCTATACCTATTGATATCCATGACCTTATGTATGCCTGTTTCTTGTACTGCAATTGTTGCAAGTACTGCTGCTTTTTTCCTCTCTGCAGAAGTCTCTTGAGTATCTTGCAACTCAAATTCATTAGCCCAAAGTTTCCTACCTTTAATGAGCCATTCAGGTCCTTCCCACCAAAGGGAACTATCCCTAAGAGTAGCTGCTGTAACCCCCCTTGAGCCTAAATCTGCTGGGTTTTGAACCCCTGGACAATGCCCCCAATCTTCCTTATTTGACAAATTCAAGATTTCATTCACTCTGTGTTGCACAAATTGTCGCCATTCCCCATTATTGTATATCCAATACAATGCTGTCTTGCTGTCAAGCCAGTACTTAACACCATCTATCTTGACCTGTGAACTTAATGCATTGCGGACAGTGTCCATCAAGGTTGCTAGAATTCTGGCAGACATCAGTTCTAATCTGGGGATACTTAGATCTTTCAGGGGTGCAACTCTTGTTTTAGAACAAATGAGCCTAGAATGATATCCGCCAGAAGTTTCATAAACAAGGTAGATCATTGCACAGTATGCTTTCTTGCTAGCATCTCCAAATCCATGCAGATAGCATGATTTAATCTCTTCATTATTTCCTTTATACAAGCATCTGGGAATCGTGATCTTGTCAACTACTTTCAGATCACTTACCCACCTATGCCATTGTTCCTTTTTGGCATCAGGCAGCTCATCATCCCAATCTAATTTCTCAATGCAAAGTTCCTGAAACAAAGCTTTTGCCTGCACAGTTATTGGACTGACTAAGCCTAGTGGATCAAAAAGCCTTGCAATTTGCCTGAGAATGGAACGCTTTGTTATGGTTTTCTCATCAGATCCAGATGCCCATTTGCCTAAATCAAACTCAAGGTTATCCTGCACATTGTTCCAGGTGATACCTAGGATCTTAGTTGCCTTTTGACTGTCTGAAGTTCCTAAGCTTGCCTTTGCATAAGACTCTTCTGCTCTCTCAACACTCACTGCTATTTTACTTTCAGTACCTTCCTCGCACTCAATTTTCTGGGCTAAGTCTGGCTCAGATGTCTTCCATTTTCTGAGCCGAAATCCTCCTTCTTTCATTCTCTCTTTTGCTCTGAGGTAAAGTTTAAATGCATCCTCTACATTTCTAGCTCCAGTACAAAGGTCATCAACATAAAAATCAGCAGATAATTTGTCACAAAACTCAGGGTCGGTTTCCCTATATTGATCTATGTGATACCTAAGAACAGCATTTAATAAAAAGGGCGAGGCATTAACCCCGAACACCGCCCTCTGGAAGCGGTAAACAGCAATTTCTGAGTTTGGATCTTGAATATTTTCTGGCCAGAGAAACCTAAGAACATCTCTGTCAGCAGGATCAATTTCTATGTTGAGAAAAGCTTTCTCAATATCTCCAACGAGTGGAACACAATTCTCTCTAAACCTGACAAGAATATCAAAGAGAAGGGGTGTCAAAGAAGGTCCTACATGCAAGCAATCATTTAAAGATGTACCTTTTTTACCATCCTTGCACGAGGCATCATACACAACACGTACTTTGGTTGTCTCAGCTTCCTCCCGTACAACTGCTTGATTTGGCAAATAATGTACTCTGCTTGGCTGTTCCATCTCAGTGACTCTCTCAATGATTCCTTTATCTAATTGTTCTTTTATGGTGGCATCATACTCCTTCAAAATTTCTGGTTTCTGCCTCAGTTTCTTCAGCTGGCTGCTCATTCTGGAAAGACTCAACAAATAATTAGAGGGAAGGGGTTTATGCCCCACCTTCCAAGGCAATTTAACAGAATATCTCTGCCCTGTAAATTCAATGTCATCAATTAGGTTAGCATGTACCTCATCCTCTTTCTTTATACCTAATGTTTCCAGATCCCAGAGCTTCTGAACTGCAGAATCAAGCTCCCTGTCATTTGAAGTGCTAGAATGCAAAATGCTGTTTGGGAAAGAAGGCAAAAAATTGACATTAGCATTTTCAACTGAGTTAAGTTTCTTACCACTCAATGGTCCAGACATCACCCAACCAAGTTTGGTATTGACAGCCACTGGTTGCCCTGGCTCCCCTCGTATTGTCTGCTCCTCTAAAATGCTCCAAAGGAAATCAATTCCCACCAAAATGTCAATTTGCAATGTTTCCTCAGACTTACAAACATCTGAAAACCAAAGCTTCTTCAAATGCAAGAAATCATTCTTAATCAACTCTACATGTTCATTGCAAATTTCAGATATTGTATCAACAACAAATGCTTCAATAAAAACACTCTCATCTCCTCTCAAAGCCTTCAATTCAATTTTAACCACATCTCTTTCCTTTGTCTCAACATTCTGGGCCCCAAAGGTCTTTATTCCTAACTCCTCCCGCCTAGAGGGTTGTATACCTAAACTCTCTACCACACTGCGAGTAATAAAGGTCTTGTGGCTACCAGAATCAAATAATACGCGCACCTTAGAATCCCCAAAACCAGCAAGAGTGGCCTGCGCAGTCTGCAAAACTGCTCTCCCCCCGTATCCTATGTTACTTTGCTTGTATTTACTTTGCAAAGTAATTACTTTACTTTGCTATGTTACTTTGCTTTGCTTGTACAATGCTTTGTTTCTGTCCTTCTTACAATATGGTCTTATTGTTTGGGGGCAAACTTATGCGTCATACATTGATCCAATTTTCAAATTACAGAAAAAAGCAGTCAGAGCTATCTCATTTCAGCCTCGCATGTCTCCCTCTCTTCCAATCTTCAATGATTTTAAACTTCTGAAACTTTCTGAGATTTTTGAACTCCGGCTCTTAACTTTTGTTTTTGATTCAGTTAATAAAACCTCACCTAGTTGCTTTCATGACTTTTTCTTATTTAGTTCATCTGTTCATCAATATTCCACAAGACAGGCCAGTCAAGGTGATTTATTTATGTCTCGGAAAAACAGTCTTCAATATGGTCTAAAGTCAATTCGATATCTTGGTGCTAAACTTTGGAATACATTACCAGTGGAACTCCGAAATGCTTCATCAAAAATATCGTTCAAAACAAAACTAAAAATTTTCTTATTGAAAAATGTCAACCGATGAATCTACACTGCCACAATTTCTGTTAACCTGTGAAAAGAAAATGCATAATTATTTAAATTCATCTAAACACACCTGATATTATCTTAGGATAGGGGGGGCTCTCTCCTCGATTAGTTTACCTATTGAGAGAGCTCCTCCTTTAAGTAATTCCCTGTATGCAATTTATTTAGTTCCTCCTTGTATTTGTATATTGTACTAAGTTTTGGTATTACTGTATTAATTTTTGTAAGTTATCTTTTATCTTTGTAGTTTAGTCATATGTTTGTATAGTTAGTAGTTAGGACTATAAATTGTATATTGTGGAATTTAAAATATATGAACTGAACTGAACTGAACTTAAACTGGAGGTGGTGGTTGCCTTAAAGGGAGGGGCAGATGGGCTAAGGGTGGTCTTAGCAGCAATTGGGGCGCTATCGCAAATGCTAACATGATGCTTGCCCTGACAAGTAGGACAAGAAACTCTACTTCTACACTGAAAAGAACGATGATTAGGCTTTAAACATGAAAAACAGCGTCCAGATTTTTTAACGATACTCTTACGCTCATCCAGATTCGTGACTTTCATGCAGTTCTTCTCTTCGTGACTTCCTTGACAGAATATGCACTTCCTAACATTGTTCTCCCTTGTGTGAAGGGCGCTTGCTGTGCTCCTCTCCTGCCTAGGCCTGTTGCTGTTTGTGGTCGTCCTCCTCGACGATGATGGCTCTGATTTTGCTGGCTTCTCCAACATCAGCGATGTGAGCAAGGGAATATGGCTCTCCAGGATCTCCAACTCAACTCTAAAGGAATCCAGAAGGTCTTTCATGTCCCATTCCAGCAGCTTTTTGCGTGTATTTCTTATCAAATTCGTCCTGATGTCCCTCGGAAACTTCTCCATGATCAGCGGAACCACGATGCTCGAATAGGTTTCCATGCCAACTCCCAAAGCCTCGAGTGCACGAAAATGAGTCTCGATTCGATCATAAGCTGTACGTAATCCAACTACGTCATCTTCCGGAACATTGGGTGTGCCTGCCATCTCATTTATGTGGGCTCGTTTTATCACCTCGGGCTTTGCGTAGCGGTCTTTCAAGCATTCCAACGCCGATTCATAATCCTTTTCTGTTTGACGAAATCCTGAAATCACTTTCCTGGCTGGCTCCTCAACCAAATGTCTCAAATACGCAAATTTGTCGACCGTAGAAAGTTCGTCATTGTTATGAATAGCACTTTCGAATGCATCCCAAAACTCTTGCCATTCGCACACGTCCCCATTAAACTTCTTTGTTTCTAATTTTGGCAGTCTAGCTCTTATCTTTCTCACTGTTGAATTTGTAGAACTTGTACTCTTTACAGAATTCATAGAGTCATTCCTTTTCATTGGGTTTAATTCCTCCGATAAATCTGCAATCTCGAATAACGCAATATTTATCTGCTCGTTCCAATTGCTAACTTCGGCAACTTCAGCAACACAAGCATCCTCGTCTCCTTCAACACTCAGCAACTCCAAGATTTCACCATCCAATGACTACAAAATCTCGACTTTTTCCTTCAGCTGAGCTTCGTAGTTTCTTATTCGTCGCATATTGACGTCCTCATCAAGAAACAATGCGTTGATTTTGTCCAAAATTCTTGCGATTTCAACTCTGTGAGCCTTTCTCACAATCTGCTTACTTGCTTTCGTACTCATATTGTGATCTTTTTCTCAACAATCCGATTGTCTCGGTGGACCAGATTTTACAGAAGTTCCAATTCTGTCTGCGCTAGTTCATCGAACCGAAGAGATCACTCATAAATTAGGCCAATTGAGATTTTCAACTTCATCTTATGACACAGTCATACCTCTTACATGTGAAGTTTCTTTTCTAATCTGATCAATAACTACAGTCAACGTATACTTATTCTACCTTGAGAATACAGAAATAACTGACCAATCACAATCAAGGACTTGTAATAAGGAAACTCCTCCCAGCTCGTTAAACTTAGTCAGCTACCACATATAACCTGTAAGAGAATACCGCTGCCTGTGAGGCGTCTCTAGAATTTGCTAACGGTTGTCATAAAATGTTCTCGTAAATACAAGGATAAAAGTTCAATAGTTGCGATCATGACTAACTACCGTTTACACTCTAAGCAAAATACCTGAAAAGGAAAACTTATCAATGAATGAATATGCGCGAGCTGGGTGCGCAACTATAGGGGTGGAAATTCTCCAACAGATTGTGAAAACACCCGCTGAATTTGGAATCACCCGTGTTCTTGATGCGTAGATACCCGTCATCCCTGCTATTGTTGCAGGGTCAAAGTCTCCTTCTAAAAATGCCGTTTTGGTATCACATTTGACCTGGATAAATTTTTCGGAACGACCAGGAATAGTGTTTTTTTCAGCTACCCGAACGCGTATGGGTGTTTTTATCTCAGCCCCCCTGATCCAGGCTGGGCCAAGCCTTGCTCGGTTATTTGCAAAATCAAATGTCACTTGACCAAATTTCTGCAAAAAGTCTCTGCCTAATAATATGCTGACTGGCGAATGAGAATCGACGATTTGGAACTTCTGTAGGACTGGTTTCGTTAGGCCAAAAATATCTACGTTGAGAGTTACAAAACCGGTTATTTGCATGTTATTACCTGAGGCATCTGTAAGTGTTTCACTTGAAGCATTTATCTTTACTGCGACTTTCAAATTTTCAAGAGTTTTCGAGTCAATAATTGATACAGCTGCTCCTGAGTCAAGCAAAACGTTGCTAAAAACTCCTTCTAGTTTGGCTTTTAAAACGACGGTTGACGCACCAGTGGTATTGTCCTCTAAATTCAAAATGTCGGGGCCGTCTAGTCATTGGAAATTCGAGCAGTTCTTATCCCAAGCATCATGGCCTCGCGCACCACAGGCCTGGCAAAATCTTGTTGGACATTTTCGGAACAAATGTTCTGTGCTTTGGCATGTTCTGCATCGCATCTGGCGTGGTTCAGTTTTCCCATTTGAAGAAACTGAGCGGCCACGTCCTGGGGCTCTGAAATTACGGGCCCTAAAACCGCGGCCGCGGTTTCTGCCAGCAAAATTAACTTCGTTGCGTGGTCCCCCGTCGTCAGGGCTTTTGAAATGCCCTGCAATTTCTCTATCACCTTGTCAGCGATTGAATCAACAATTGAATTTTCCTCATGGGGATTAGCTGGACCAAAGATTCCTTTGTTGCTCGAAACATCAGACAACAATGAACGAATTCCTGCCAATTCTAAGCGCGTTGTTTCGTCTGGGATGGTTCTGATTTCCGCTTTATCAAATTTTTTAAGGGATTTCAAAGCAACTTGCATATCTGGGTGCAACCCTTTAACAAAATAGTCTTTAGCAAAGCATAGGAATCATTCGTCGTACATAGCCGATTGCTCGTGGCCCATGGTCGAAACCGCCAAAGCCTCATTTTCACGGACCAATCAGACGGGTAAAAAGCGAAGGAGACAAAAGAAACCCGTGAAGATTTTCCTAAATTTTACCTACCTTCATAAAACGCAACCAGGACAAAAAACTGCTTGAGATTTCCCGAATTTTTTAAAGCTATCTACTCTCCAGATGTTTGGGAGTAAAAGTTTGGATGCCGGTTAAAATATCTTCAGGATTGGCGGAGTTATTGCCTCTCCAATAGACAAAATCGGCGAAGGCTTGTCGAGACCTGTTTACGCCACTTCAAGTCAGGTGATAAAGCCTCTTGATAAAACCTCTTTTGAATTTTTTAAGTTATTTCGCAACGAGCTAACTTTTGCCATGAATGTAAAAAGTAGTACAATACAGAAACTTCCCTAGAGTATTGCCACATGACTTGAAATGCGCCAACAAGCCTTTGTAGACTTTTTCAATTCACATAGAAACCGTAGGGGCAGTGAATCTCCAATAAAAGAAAATTTAGCGAAAGACAATAGCAACAACAATTGAAAACACAGATTGTGGCGTTTTCGGGTCGTTCTTACAACAATCACTATTGTTATTACTATTGTCTCCCGGCCAGAATCTCTATTGTTCAAGGTTCAGTGTTTTGTCGGTTTGTTTGTGGCCATAACTCCACCAATCCTAGAGATATTTTAACGGGCATCCAAACTTTTACTCCCAAACATCTGGAGAGTAGATTGCTTTAAAAAAATTCGGGAAATCTCAAGCAGTTTTTTGTCCTGGTTGCGTTTTATGAAGGTAGGTAAAATCTAGGAAAATCTTCACGGGTTTCTTTTGTCTCCTTCGCTTTTTAGCCGTCTGATTGGTCCGTGAAAATGAGGCTTTGGCGGTTTCGACCATGGGCCACGAGCAATCGGCTATGTACGACGAATGATTCCTATGCTCTTTAGCAATAGCCTCTAAAGTTTTGTTGTCAAATGAAGGGTAGGCCAATTTGACTAATTCCAACAATTTATATGCATAATTTTGCGTAGATTCTCCTACCTTTCTTGGCCTATTCGCCAATTCACTCAGTGCTTCTTCGCGGTTTCGTTTTCCCTTCTCAAATTCCTTTTTGAGTTCAGCTTTTAATTTTTCTGGACCCTTTCTATCATCTGCTGAAAGTCGTAGGTAAACATCGAACGCTGGCCCTTCTAGTTTACTTGCCAACGCTTGAGCCAGCTTTTCTCCTGTGTATCCTTTCAGTGCGGCATGTATTTCTACCTTGGTTAAAAAGGCTTGAACATCGCCGTTTCCAGTGAAACACAAAATACTGCTTTTCGTATTCGGTTACAGTAATGTTGCCTAAAGATTGCTGCAAAGAGAGACTTCTTACTTGGCGACTTTACTATTAGAGAACTGTAACCGAATAAATGAATAACAGAACACGAGTAAATAAGAATACGTAAGGACGGACTATTTACATAGGCAGGGGATATACTAGTCCAACAGTGTAGTGAGGCTAGATCTGACTCTCTGTATTCTCGAAACAAAGTATGATCCAGCAGCATATAGACTTGCTAATGATTCAAAGGCCAGGTCTTTTGTTGGGATTTCAACATCACGACCAGCTAATCACGGCCACGACAGTGTGCCTTTAAAATTTAACTGAAGCAGCTACATATGATGAAAACTCATACAAAATCAAATCTGGTGAAAGGAAGTAAATATCTATTAAAGACCAGGGCCGAAAATGATTGGTTAGTTGGATTTAAAACGAAGAAAGCGAGTTTGCTTGTTTTCCATCGAAGGGAGCCCGACTCCAAGTCTTTGTCCTGCGTAAATATATCGCTTTTTGCCCTTTGCAAGTTATCATCCTAGGGATATGGAGCTCGGTGGGAGATCAGTGGCTGCATTTCTCAAGATGATATAAATATTACGGGCAGCATATTTTACGGAATCACAGGTATCCTTTTTAGAAATTTTGCAGAATAATGAATCCTCTTCTGGAGAAAATTTTGCAAAAGTACCGGGCGAGCCAGAAAAAAAATTCCCACTTTCAAAAATTCGTAGCACCACAAGTACTCCATGGATTTGAATGATTCAAATTCTAGTTAAAAGTTAAAAGCCAAACGATCAAAGTATTTTTGTGATTTTTCTCGTCTTCTTAGGAGCACTGCAAATATAGGTAAATTCAACTTTACTAAAATTCCATGGTTGCAAAATTACTGAAAAAGGGCCTAAAACACTTGATCAAATCGTTAGGGCTCTCCTCACACAGAACAATAGTCAAGACCGTTCAGACATATTCTCAAACAGATACTAAAGATTTTTAATTATTATTAATATTATCCATTTATTTAAAGTAGGCATATACATAAGTAGCTAGAATAAAAGCTAATTTCAACCTACTACAAAGTAAAATTGTTTGAAATAAAACAATATCTATAATGCGGAATAATTAGATATAAATACATATATACGGTTATTACAATGTTTTTACAGCATTTTCAATATTTACAATGCAATGAACTTTTATCCGCTCAAGAACCCATGGCAATAAATGTGAATACGATAGCTCTAACCCATGCAAAATTGCATTTTCTCTGTTGTTTTGAGCGAGGAGTCCTTTTTGATTTGAACAAGCATTTTAGGCCTTTTTCAGTCATTTTGCAACCATTAAGTTTTTGTAAACTTGAATTTACCAATTTTTCCAGTGCAGTGCTCCTAAGAAGGCGAGAAAAATCACAAAAATACATCCATTTTTTGGCTGTCAAGCAAATATGGATTCATTCCAATCCATCCAGTACTCTTGATGCTATGAATTTTCAAAAGTGAGAACTTTTTTCTGGTTCACTTGGTATAGGAATCACGGGAAATGTTTCATAATTTCCGGAATTATGGCCCAGAGTTTCATGAGATTTGCGGAATTATGACCATGAAATTCTCTAAAATTGTGGGTACGAATCCTTTGGGCAAAATGGCACGTCCCCGATAGATAATACGTTGAGATACTCCTCCGAGTGTCTGTCATATTTTCGCTCATAACATCAACATAGTTCGCTACTGAAAGATAAAGGAAGAACACTTGAAACCTCCTGCAGAACGAAAAAAAAAGTATTTTAGAGATAACATAAAAACAATTTGTGAAAAAAGCACAAGCTCCCCCGTGCGGCTTCCGTATCACCAACAACGATGGAAGCTGCACCTGATGCTCCACAGTGGCTATGGCACCCTTGATGGACAGATCAAATCACTAGGCTGTCTCAATGGAGGTGTCGTCATTTTGCATCTCCTTCCAATCTTTCATGTGTAGTAAAAAGCCACAAACGTGAATCGTCTACAGCAAAGAATATACCAAATAGAAACCTAAAATTTGTTCTGAATGGACTCTATTTACAATGACGTCAGGTCTCGCCTCGCCTTGATATGATGTGAAGCTAAATCCCAAAAGCGTGTATCCCTCAGCAACGCACGAAATAGTTTTGTAGGCATATTACATCCAAAAAGGCATGGCATGGCGCAGGTTTCTTACTGTGCTTGGCTTTGCATCCTTCGCCTCGAATTGATATCAGTTGCGAATAAGGTATATTCTAAAAAAATTTGGCAGCAAGGCAAATGTTAAGAAGTGCAACACCAAATTTCAGAAAAAATAAGTTGCTTTAAAATTGCAATTATGGAAAGTCTTCGCATCCGAAATTTCAAAACATTGGGGAACTTATACATTAAAATTTGTATCCTTGGGAGCATTTGCGCTACCAATATCTTACGATATTGTGTTACGGATACAGATATTTTAGAGAAAAAACATTAACGACCAGCTACGATCCTGCTTAATCTATTACTTATTTCCGCTTGAATAAACATCCTTATCCACTTCTTAGCTATGTGAGAGCTCCAACAGTAGCTTCTTTGGCTCTCAAGCTATCATGAATTTTTCAAAGAGTCGCTGATATGGTTATACGGCACAACTAAATGTCAGTCAGTCTTTCACGGCAAAACGCAGCTTTGTCCTATTCTTTTGCCACGACTATGGACGAACACACACAACAAGAGTTTTATTTCCACGGTAGTGTGGAGAACATATCCTCTCTGGGCGAAATAGTGCGTACGAGAATTGCAAGGAAGGTACAATGACAAACCAATTTTAGCAAAATAGAATGATCACCGATTCTATTTGACTGTTCAAAAACAACGAATGGAAGACATAACATTTAAAATCTGAATGAAACTCTACGAGGCAAGTCTAAAAAAGTTGACGACAAATCTTGTTGGTTTGGAGGATTCAAGAAGGTATGGGGAAAACATGTAAATCAAACAGCTCCTTATTTATTGCGTGTACATCTGATTATGACGAGTTCCTTGTCTAGCACTGTCTAGCATTTTGATGGCGTCAAGGTCCCATTCTAGGTTCAATAAACTCATATAACAACCATCGCTCTTTGGGATTGGCCTGGCGAAGTTTTTCCTTCAGGGGCTTCTAGAATTTAAGAATCGTGTAAAAAAGAGGGCCTGTACAGCAGTAATACCACAGGAATGAGCTACGAACACTCACAAAATCGTTAAGCAATGACCAACTTTGCTACTTTTTGCTTCTCCTGGCTCTCTCTCCCAAGTAAATGTCTAGAAACTGCTTAAAAGTTGCATCTCCATGCTGGCAACGAAAATCAAGTCTAATTTTCCTCTCAAACATTGAAATGGAGAAGGGTTGTAGGGCGTGGAGGTGCTCAACAGTTTTGTAAGTGATTGTAGCACTTGAAAACATCAATTTTCAAAGGGACGGACTGATTCATGAGTTATCCAAACTCGAAGGAGCTCTCAGTGTTAATCTATAAAGTATGAATCTAATAATGGCCTGGTCATTTTCAAAAAGAAAAGAACAGTCATGGGCACTTAAGAAGCACAACTGTGTTTGGACAGAAATCTTTATGAAAGTATCTGTTTAATGTTCAATTAACTTTTGTTTTTGCGTGTTTTTCAGTAATGCTCTGTAATTGCACGGATTGTCATGCTTAAAAATATTTGATCAAGGGGCAATTTTGCTGTTTGCTGATTTTTAAATCAACAACCAAGTCACAATAACTACTGGAAAATACATCAAAATTTAATCTAATCATTGCAGATTTGAAAAAAAAATTGTTTGATATTGAGCATGAAACAGTTTGCATTAGAATTTTTCAAATCTGTTGCATTTTTTGTGACCCCCGGTAGTTGTCAGGCAATTGCATGCTCGCTGGTTTTAATCGGAATGTATTACTATTTTCCCAACGAAGGAGAGATAATTAGAAAAGGAGTTGATGTACTTGGAATAAAATGTATATCAACTTTTAGTTGTGAATTTAGGGGAGACCAACGACAATTGTAGCAAGTGGCATTCTCTAAGGGCGATATTAGAGTATTTACCTGCAAAGTTTCCGGCGATTTCATACCATGTTTTAAAGGTGTCCAAGGGAAATCATTTTGCTTCAAGAAAATTGCTTTCTACTGGGTATTCAAAATTGAATTTACCGTAACTCGTTATTGACATAACCACACATCACAGACAGATGCATTTTATGAACCTACGCCTCAATATATCTCATTGGTGTATCTGATTTTGTGAGACAATTGCTTGAAATGGTCTCAAAAAGGCTTTCGTTACGGTCTCAACAAGTTTATAGAGGCACACTTGAAAATAAGGCATACTGTCAATTCAGACGGACATTCAACAGGCGATATGCTTGTTTTGAGACTTATTTTCGCAGACAAATATAGTAGAAAACGAAAGACTTTGGAAAAGAGAATTATTTCAAAACTGGGAATTATACTACCATATTGACTTTACAAGTGTTTCTCATTTATAACGCAGTTTCTTCATTTTTTCTCAATTCTACAATTCTACTTAATCTCCCTGATTCTACAAATACACTATTCTATCAATTTTTCTTGTTCTGCTTCTTACGCTTTAGCGTACTGTTTTCAGGACTACTACTGATGAAGAGTTAAGCCTGAAATATTTGATCTAAAAATAAGCTCACGGCTATAGCCTATAAGTTATTTGCCGTACTCACACCTGATGATAGATTGATGCACGAGACCCTCCTGCAATCTGGAGATGTCCCCCGGTGGGGGGGGGGGGGTACTTAGTATATTTGTCCGACGGGGATGTGCCGTTTTAAAGGGTATCGTTTTCACCAATTTTTTCTAGCACAGGGTATCAAAATGAGGCAATTTTTCTAGAGCAGGTTGTCAAAACATGTCAAAGGGGAATATTTTGCTACATCGGGTCGTTTTTCGGTCAAATTTCATGTTTTTGAGTATACTTTTCACCAATTTTTTCTAGAACAGGTTATCACTTCGAGCGAAAAATTCTGGAGCAGGGTAAAAAAAATTTTTCGTGGGCACACCCCCGTACAAATTTAAGTCAAGTACCCCCCCCCCCCCCCGGGAGATGTCCAACCAACAGAATTGTGATATACAGTCCCATGGCCACACTTTAAACATGATATAAATTTCTGAAATATTGCAGGTGGAATTGATCTTAGCTTCCTAAACATTTGCAAAGCAAGATAGCAAGCTAATTTTTGATAAAATATGCGTATTTCATTCCTCTACATATTACAAAATTTCATTGCATTTCATTTAACTCTTACTCGTCTTTGGACAACTGGTAACAGACACGGTCCAGTAACACAGTCTGGTAACATACACGGATGAACTTAGTTATTGGACTGGATAATTAGTATGGCTAGCAGCAACATAACACTTAATCTAAATCAACAAAACACATTACGTCATTACAAAAATTTCACATCACTAGCTGAAGGAGGTTGGTATACCCACAGGGTGCCCACGCATTGTTCAAGTTTCACTATAATTGTAACAATATTACCTTATCTTTTATACTGCGCACACCTGATGATGATGATGATGATGTATGATGTACCATCTGACTGAAAAGTCCCACGGAACAAACATTGTTTCTTCACAAGTTCTTCACGCATATTGCATGGCATTTTGCATCACGCGTTCAACCAAGGTAGGCAATTGGTGAGAACATTGTCATCTTTGCGAGATCTCCGTAAACTGGCACGAGCAATGACTTTTTACGTCTTCTATTGGAATCCTATCGAGTACAAAAAAACTTTTCAGTTTGTGAGTTAATGAACATTGCTATTGTGATTTGCCCAGTCCTAGGGCAACCTTATTTTAAAATCAATTTTATTTCGAAAGCCGACCATTTAGAGTGCAGCCCCTCTTCTAGCTACTATACGAATATCAGTTCGTAAGAATCTATTGAATGATTAAACCAAGGTTAAGAAACTTCCAAAACTATTTTTCTACATCGCCAGTCACTTCCGTTGACTCCTATATACCACTTCAATGAAGCAGCCACGTAATAGTAATTTTTGGAAATTTCTCTCAATTCTTTCACAGTGAACGCAGATTCGAATTTAGCACCAGCAATCTAGTCAGGATACAAATTTTGGCACTTCTGGTTTGCATGATGTTAGGGAGATGACAACTTTGAAATTTTGTTTCGAAGTTAACCGTGGATAATGGCAAAAGAAATAATAATAGCTCAAATTACAGTTAGTTGAAGCGTACATTATATACACTTTTACACGATAAATATCAATACTAATCAATTACATCAGTATCAACACATAGAAGTCTATCCTGTTACGAACCCAACCTATGTTACATATACTTTGCCGAGCCTTCAGATTCATTTACTGCCTTTCCAGCTTCATATTTGCTTTTAAAAGTTGAAAGGGTGCTTGAAATTTATCTCCTGTGGTAATATCTGCCACATTCTATTTCCAAAGAAGCCTACGGTCTCAATTCCAAAGGAAGGACATAGTGCGCACCTTTGGAAGCTGCGCGTCGTAACAAGGACAGATAAAGTGACAATAGGATGCGCTACTCTTCATTAAAACCTGAGTATAAAGCGATCAGCGATTGCAGACGAAGGGAATTCTATGCCCGGTCGGTCAAGTCATAAACAAATACAAAGGAAGCCGCAAAAAGTTGTTCTGAACCAGGTAGCTACCTCGTTTGGTGTGCATGCCAGAAATAAGATCAAACATGAGCACATGTGGATAGAAGAAGGATACATCTAAACATCTACCATGGGCATTATATCGGTTTGATTCAGAAGCCGGGCAGTAAATGTTTTAATTACATTCAGAAAATACGAGAATTTAATCGCCTCCCAATCGGCTTCTGAACCAAACAACTAAAATGCCCGAGGCAGCTGTTTAGATATACCCTTCTTCTTTCGATATACGTTCATGTTTGCTCTTAGAAACCATTTCTGGCATGCACAACAAAGCGAGCTTACTACCTGGGTTTCAGAGCAAGTTTTGCAGCTTGCTTTGTTTTTGCTCATGATTTAACCGACCGGTCATATAATTCCCTTTGTATGCAATCGCTGGTGGCTTTGTAATCGATGTTAAAGGGAATGTAAGCATATAAAAGTGGCTTAAGCCGTTTACGGTCAAATTCTATAGGATTTCCTATTGACGTAGATCAGTTACCCAAATACGGTGGGGCACGTGTATCGGCCTGTTGTCTTTGTAAGGTTATTTTTATCAAAGGCTTACATATGCTTAGATTCCCTTTAATCAAAAGTAGCGGATCTTATTGAGACATTCTCTGTCCTTGTTGTGCATCGTTGTCATGCCTTAGGTTGTAACCAATGTTTCGTTGCTTGAAAATTTCCTTCATAAAGGATGGATTCAGATGGAAATTTGTTTCAAAATATCAGTCATAAGAAGGTTTCTTATATGGATGGTTCTGAATTAGTTTTCTTCAAGAGAAAACCAAAATCATGTTCGACTTGGGGCAACAAGTTCCACCACGAAAGATTTTCGTTGCCAAATCCATGAAAAATTTGCATGCGGATATTTTGAACAATTTACAAATCGAGGCTATTAATTGAAGTGGCGTATTAAGATATGGAAATAAAATCGAAAGCACGAAAACAATACAAACCCAAAATGTGGTCACATGTCATAACCCATCATCTCAATTCCAACTGACGTTGTCGCTGCCGCAGGTGCATTTGTTGTGAGATTCTTAACACAGCTTCTGAACGAAGACAGATTTTGCGTAAACCTTAAAAAGATCAAAATAATCTATCAGCGGAAATGTTACCAGAAAATGGCACCACACAATGGTATAACATTTGAAAATTAGCTGTGAAAGCGGAACTACAATAACATATTTAATGAAAACATTAATGAAAATTCAAAGATCACTTTGAAAAGCAAAAGCAAAAGCATTACGAAACATCTTGCAAGCTTTTTCGTCTGAAACTCATCAGAGCAAGGGAGCCAGATTGCAACCAAGCATATGGATTTTAAAATGTCCAAGAAAACGAATGATGAAACGGTTGGTTTATGCCCAGCTGTGTTTTGAAATAAACCGATAAAAAACATCCGAAGCTGGATTGGTACTGCGTTTTGAACATCCATCTAAGTCATGTTTTCTGGATTAATTAGGCAGTTCATTACTCACGAGTCCAATGTCCAATGCTTAATATTTAACACTGCAAGAGACCAAAAAAGTTAAGTACTAACGAGATTTGAAAGTTTTCGCCTTCGTGATGCTTCAGCGAAATCATCGCAATTTGCTCTTACTTTTCGATGTGTTAAAAGCAGTCTGTCACGTATCTGATTGGCTGCAACAAAGTCAGAGCTCAACACATCGGATTTCTTTGTGAATCTGTGTATTTAAAACAAAGGAGGGCTGATTGTTCTCACTTTCTACGGTCATAGACAGTCAGAGGATTAGCTGTCATTCAAATCTTCTATTCTTTGTATTGTAATTATCACCCAATTAAATACATGACAGACTGCCTTGAAGCAAAGGAGGGCTGATCGTTCTCACTTTCTACGGTCATAGACAGTCAGAGGATTAGCTGTCATTCAAATTTTCTATTCTTTGTATTGTCATTATCACCCAATCAAATGCGTGATAGACTGCCTTTAATCTACCGGGTGACCCAAAAAAAAGTGACCCAACGCAATCTTTCATAGAAAGAAAAGTAAGTGGCTGATTGAAATACTCCAAACGTTGTTATGTCGCTAAAGGACTAGCCTACATTATGAGTATTTTTCGCAATTTTTTTCGACATGGTAAATTTCCCGAATTAAGGATTTTGAGAAAAAGGACATGCTTGAAATCTTCAAAAAGTCGTCCAAAACAGGGGATCGATTTGTAGCCTTTTCAGATCTTCAAAGTAACGAGGAGCATGTTTCATTTCAGCCTGAGAATTGGCAACTCAATCGGATGTCGTCAGAGCAAGTTTATAGTCCCTAGATACCTAAATATTCTTGTCTCAAGGGACAAGGATACTCCTGCTTTTCTGTAAGCAATTCTTGAACATTTCGACTTGCGTGGTAATTGAATTTCTTTGAAATTCCACAAGTTTACAAAGAACATTTTATGCTCAGCTCCAAATGTTTAGGTACCTAGGGACCATAAACTTGATCTGGAAACTTTTAACTGAGTTGCCTATTCCCAGGTTGAAATGAAACACCTTCCTCATTGTTTTGAAGATCTGAAATGGTTTTTAATCGATCCCCTGTTTTTGATGACTTTTCGTGGATTTCAAGCTTGCCCGTTTTCCCAAAATCTTTGATTTGGGAAATTAATATTGCCGAAAAGAATTCCAAAAAATACTCATAATGTAGGCCAGTCTTTTAGCGACAGAACAACGTTTGAAGTATTTCAAATAGCCGCGTACTAATTTTTCTAAAGCAGATTGCGTTGGGTCACTTTTTTCTGGGTCACCCGGTACAATGCAAGATGTAATTTGCTAAATTGCCTGTAATTCGTCAATAGAAAAAACGCTCACACAACAGGTACGTACGGGGCTTATCATGGGATAGATTCTTTGGCTTTACTTACTCAAATAAGAGAGACAGCCCATTTTGCCGGGTTAGGAACCATCATATATTCAGCCTCTACATAAAAGTTTATTATAATAATACCTGTCTCTGTTCTTTGTTGTCATTGACCTTTCGACATTCTCCATCAGATCTTGGAAGCATTCTGCCATTCTTGGTTGCTTGTCGGGTGTTTGCATCCGCGTGATGTTTCTTTCTAATTCTGTAAAGAACTGGAAGCAGGCACCAAATTAGAGTTAGTAAGATGGGTTGCCCAATTGTTTCTTCGAAGAAGTCCGAGTGAGTTAGAAAAATGTATCCACTGTTTGAGAAGTAGTATAGGAAAAGTAACGGATCTCATTTGTAAAATTTTAATTTCCTTATCTTACTGAGGTTTGATCTTAAATTTTACGCTTTTTGCATAATTTTTGGGTATCGTTTCCTGCTAAAAATTAGGAATGAGCCAAACTCCACATTTCGTGAATGCCCCAAAAACAACAACAAATGTCGTGCTCGCTACCATATAGACTTTGAATTTTTGATGCTTAGCGTTGATGGAGAAACATAATTACATTTCAAATGGATCAAATTGAGCCAATGACACATAGTTTTGGGCAAAGCTACTTTGTGGGAATTCGTCTTTTAATGTCAAAATAATGCATTATAAATTATGAATAAGTTGTCACAACTAATTATGTCACAACTAACTACCTCAGGCAACGGAGTTGTAGTTTTTCAAATCGGTGTTACAGTGTTGCAAATCGGTGTTGCGATTATCCAAACAGTGTATACATTTTTTTGACTCACCCGGTAGAAATCTAAGCACCTGCTTGGTGTAGATATATTCATACAGATTCATATGATTCAAAAGCTTAATGGTAGGCAAAGTGATTTTAATTACTTTTGTGTACAACTCAAACATTTATCGTGCTAAGCTCCTGAATTAGATGAAAAACATCTTCGGCAGCAGATGTTTGGACCTATTTCTCTACATTCGAGATGTGCTGATGAATTCTCTTTTGAAAACATTATTTGAAGTTAGACTGAATATTGAAAAATAGCGATAAAAAGGACAGGCTCTATGGCAAGATAAGCCTGTCTCTAAGATCTTAAATTCATTTTGGACGACAAATTCTTGCCAATCTGCTGAAAATTAACTAAGTAACGAGCTTTTAAAGATCAAGTTTGTGCAAAAGCTGAAACCAAAGACTCTTAAATGACTTGTTTCGCAAAAAACCTCCCAATCGAAGTAAAAGAAGGTTATCCAATGTCGCGTACTTCTGGTTAACATCAGAGCCAACCAAGTAGGACCTTAAAGGTTATCTAATTCTTGAAACCATGGCTAAAATTTGCAATTAATAATGCAATTATCAGAAAAACATCTCCTCAAAGCATTCATACGCCTGAACCAACGTTCAACACAGTTTGATTATCGAAAATCCTTTCCAAATCTTATTTAATTCGGTCTGATATAAACGAGAAACAAAACCAACCATAGCCTTATGCTAAATTCACCATAACTACTATTGAAAAGCCTCTGGTTTCAGCTATAGCATAAATTTAGAATTTCAAATATTTGTAACTCCGTACATATTCAGCGGATTTGCAAGATTCTAGTGCCTGAAACTAATTTAAGATCTTAGCAAGGGGTGTTTTACCATGGAGCCCGTTCATTTTAGACCTTATTCACAATCAATATCAATTCGAGGCGAATGATGCAAATCCCAGCACAGCAACAAATCTACACCATACTTATTTTGATGCATGTACACGTACAAACTATTTCATGCGTTGCTCAGAGCAATGCACGCTTTTGGGGTTTAGCCCCAAATCATATCGAGGCAAATGAGGCATTTCTAAAGAACTGACGACATTGTGAATATGGTGTTTATTGTTATTTCTTAATATTTAATAAAACATGGAAAAATTTGTTGGGACACTCTGCAGTTGCTTTTCGGTATCTTTACACTTGCGGCTTGAATACAGGGTGAGCCTAAATGTATCTTCTGCTTTAATACTTTAACACCATATCTTTGTTTACAAGTGCGCACCTTAATCTTGTCCTTTTCCTTCTAATTATTCCAAATAGTGGAGGGTGGGTGGTTTTCTTCGAACGTCAAACTGCTAGGCTGTCTGCTTGCAAATGCGAACAACACAATTAATCATGCCCTTTACTATTTACCTCAGACCTTCCTATTCCCGTAGCAATGAGGGGCACCAAAACTCATAAAGCGCCCAAAGCAAAGAACAATTTAAGTCGATCAAAAGAACTTAAAACCTAGAATCCCTGGGGGATCTGACATGGAAATATTCCTGATCTAACAAACAAGAAGAAAGGCATTCCAATCGTATGGGTCCATGACCACCCTTATGGAATGCCCACTTTTCTCCCGAATTAAAATAGATTGTAATTGCATTAAATCAACCCTTAAAACAGCGCTGCAAAAGACAAAAACCGATTTGAAGATTCTAATTCCATAGCTTAAAGTCTGCCTCAAATTAGATGCCACGTCAGATTTGCATTAACGCACAATTACTCGTGCAACAAACTTTAATTGTTGTCATCCGCAGGCATTTCATGTGACATCTAATTCGAGACAGACTATAATTCACTCACTGCTCTACCAAGAATTGGCTTTAAATTCACAATGCACTACTCATTTTGTTCTTAAATAAAGAAGTTTCTAAACACTGGGTTCAAAGGGCTTTACCAAAGAACGAAAATGATTGGTTCAAATTTGTTCGATCTTTCAACAACGAAAATGACAAAATGATGTTTTTCCTGGCCCAAGCATCGCTTTCTAATCAAAGGGAAACCTTAGAAATGAGAATGCTTCCTTATCAATCATTTGAGGAGAAAAAAATCGCAAAAATGAAATTTAAGACTCAGGGCCTGTTTACATGAGGTGGGCCAGCCCACCCAAGTGGGCTGGCTCACCTGAGTGAGATCATCATCATCATCATCATCATCAATAATTTATTTAATGTAGGCTAAGTAAAATAAAAAGAATAGCTAAATTACAGCTAATTTAGGCCTACTTTACACAAATTTACAAAATTTACAAATTAATTCCTAAAGCTAATCAATAAAAACATTTAGTGGATTATATACAAGATAAAAGCATGCCTTCCCTACGAGGTACGGAGCGACGCCCACCTCCCAGAGAGACGGTGGACACACCGCGCGAGGGAACCCCCACACGCATATCCTAAGCTGCGGTCGCCGCTAGGGAGCAATTCCCCAGTTCAACCGCAGCCCAGTGCCTGCATCGTGAAGGGGACCTCACATCCCGCACAGCACATCCCCCACCCCAACGGGAAGCAGCGCACCGCCCCCATCCTCGCGAGAAGGCCCATGAAATGTTTATCATGTTAGAAACCCAACTCTTGGAATGTATGTTTTGCAGAGCCTACAGTTGCATTTTTCGCCATTCCAACATCTAATTCGTTTTTTGAAAATAGGAAGGGTGCTTGATCGTTTTATTTCGTGCGGTAAAAACTGCCAAAGTTTATTTCCAAGGTAGGCTATGGTCTCAACTCCAAAGGACGTGGTTCGCACCTTTGGAATTTGAGCGTCATTGCCATGCCTTAGGTTGCAGCTAATACCTCTCTCCATAAAAATATCCTTCATGAAAGGCGGATTTAGATCAGACTTTGTTTTAAAAATTTCCGTCATAAGCAACTGTAGGTTTCTTACATGGATGGGCACCGAATTGCTCTGTTCCAGGAGAGAACCAAAATCACTTCCGTGATCCTTGTACGCAATGCGCAGTGCCCTTTCGTGAACATGATTTATTCTATGGTTTAAAGTTCTGTCATAAAACATCCAAACAAGTGGACAGTAGCTAAAGTGCGATAACACAAATGCTCTCATTAGCTGCTGCAATTTGTCAGTGTCCATGTAGCAGGATATACGGGCAAGAGCATGGAGTTTCTGGCCGGCCTTTCTACATAGGGTCTTCACATGTCCTTTGAAAGATAGTGATCGATCAAAGGTTATACCGAGAAGGGTTTCCTCTCTACTTTCTTTCACACAGGCCTCGCCTATTTTGATGGTTATTTCATTATCTCCCTTCGCACAAAAAATCATTAGATGGCATTTGTCTTCATTTAGCTTCATACAATTGTTTGGAAACCACTCAGTTATTTTAAAGGCATCATGTTCTAAATGCGCAATGACAGTTTCAATCCTAGGACCACACGCATAAATTGTTGTATCGTCTGCATAGTTACAGATTTTGGTTTCCTCCGAGAACATGAATAGGTCATTCAGGTATATATATGTTAAACAAAAGGGGTCCCAAGACTGAACCTTGTGGTACTCCCAGGACAGTTTTTGTCCACGTGCTGAATGAACCATTGACCTTTACCCTCTGCTTCCTGTCGGTGAGATAGCAATGGATAAACAGCAAGGCAGATCTACTGAAACCGTATGCATTCAATTTTGCAATCAATAGTTCGTGATTTAGACAATCGAAGGCTTTCGAAAGGTCCGTCAGGACGGCCCCTGCAACGCCACCGTTGTCCAATGACTTCTTGCAGGTTTCCACAAAATTTAAAAGTGCATGCTGTGTACCATAACCCTCTCGAAACCCACAAAGAAATGGGGACAAGAAGCTTTGGGCAAAAGGTAACATTTGATCTTGCATCAACTTTTCGTAAATTTTCGATACTGATGGCAAAACTGTGATGGGTCGGTAGTTCTTTTTTGTAAATGCGTCCTCTTTTTTATACAGCGAACTTATATCTCCGGCTTTCAGTTCTTCAGGAAAAGTATTTTTGGATAATCCAGAGTTGTACAGATTTTGAATGACTGAACAAAATATAATCTGTGTCTTCAATATAAATCTGTGTCTTCAATACAGTCCTTTGTTAATCTGTAATTGCATTTACATGGAGGTGGGCCAGCCCACTAGAGTGAGATCCGTGAGAACGGCTGGTGGGATCCGCGTCAGGTAGGATGAGAATTGTACATGTAAACACGATCAGGTGGGCCAGCTCACCTAGGTGGGCTGAGAGTCTCCGTTATACGCATGCGTAAATAAATAATTTTGGCATCTGTAGGGCTCTGTTGCTAACAGAGGGATCCCCCTGTTGTGGACAATACGAACATAACAAACATACTGTTGTCACAACAGAGAATATTTTGATCATGTTCTTGTGCTAATGTGTTATGTAGAATGTCGTAAAGGGAATAGGTCTTAGTCTTTGTATTGTGTTTGAGTTGTATATGTATTGGGTTTTGATTAGCTTTTTAAAATAGTCTTCGAGTTCTGTTGATGAGATAAGAGTAAAAATATGGACAAAACATAATATCTATGTATCGAACCTGCCTTGCATGAGGTTGTCATACCTATGTATACTCGAGGGCTATATTTGGCGCCCAGTGAGATTTTGTTAACTTGAAGCCTGACTGATGTGGAAGATAGCTGTAGAAAGAGCAAAGAACGTTCACCGTTGCTGTCCAGATTTGCCGCCGCCGCCATGCCGTTTTGCTGCTCAGTTTTGCCGCCGCCACGTACCAAGATCGAGGGTGTGCTAGCCGTACCCCTCACAGCTAAGTGGAAGTTTTCTGTTGTATTTCTTGTTTGTTGTAGTTGAGCGGTGATCTTTTGCTTTTTTGATGTTGATTTTGTCGTTGATTTTGCTGTTGCGATTATTTTTTTTAGGGGCGGAGAGAGAGGTAATATTCTGAAACTTTTCGTTTGTTTTATGGCCTAAAATTAACGAAATATGTCTGAAATCGAAGATTTGCAGTTGGAGCTTGAGTCGCTACTTTGTCAGCAAAGTGTTGAAAAGTTGTTAGAAGTTTCTGGTTATCTTAAGATAGAAGAATCAGTTGATGGTAAAAGTAGATCACAGCTAGTGAGAATAGTCAGAAATGTTGTTGAAAAAGTTGTGTTTGATCCAAAAGAAGATCTTGACTTAGATATTTTCCTGCGTGATGTCATTTCAAAACTTAAAGGTACGCCCCCTCCATTAAAAAAATCAGCAGAAGAAATTGATGCTCAAATGACAATTTCCGGTCTTGAAGGGCAACTCCGTGATTTACAAAAATTGCAGTCAGAATCAGAAGATGCAAGAGAAACCATTTTGGAGCAATTGCGAGAAGCAAAAGAACAACTTTCAGAGATAAGCCTGTCTTAACATGTCGATATTGCCAAAAAACTTACGGGTTCTCCAAATTTCACGAAATTGAATCAAGCTCCGCCAGAAGCCTCTAGTATTTTACGTAGAGAATTTAAAATTGCCGGTCAAATTGGTGAGCCAGGACAACATGATAAACTAACTTATGTTTCGTTAATCCATCAAATCGATTCAGCTATCGAAAAAGGGTATTCTGAAAAAGAAGTATCTGATGCTATCATAAAATCCATTTCGCCGCACAGTAGCTTAAGAAATTACATTTTAACGCTCCCGCAACGTTCGCTTGGGAAGCTACGATCAATTTTGCGCGTCTTTTTCCAAGAAAAGACAGCCTCAGATCTTTTTCAAGCCATGGTCACGACGATCCAAGAGCCGAAGGAAACAGCACAACAGTTTTTGCTGCGACTTTTAGATGCAAGAAACAAAGTATTTTTCGCTACTCGAGAAGAACATGCTGAGTCAGAATACAGTTCCCAACTGGTTGAAAAATCCTTTTTGAAAGCTTTCGAGTCTGGCCTGCGTGATGAAAATTCGGTCACTAATCTTCGACCCTTTTTGAGGAAAAGTCAGATCACAGACGAGGAGCTGATGAAAAGCGTGAATGAGCTGGCAACGAAGCAAGCGGAGAGAAAAGCGAAGATCGGAAATGCGACGGAGCGCTATAAAGCAGCTAAGGCGCAGGTAGTGAACGTAGAAAAAGAAAATGGGAGTATTCAGACCTCTAAAACCCAGAAGAAAGGTAGTAGTGATTTTGAAAATCAAACGGAAAAACTTTCGGTAGAAATTCAGAATTTAAAAGCAGAATTAGCTGCTATCAAAAGCCAAGTTGACACGCCTCCAGAGAGCAATTTGCCTCCTAGATTTCAATACAGAGCACGCGGTCGTGGGCGAAGCCGTTACAATGTGCCCGGTGGTTATGGTCGTCCCATGGGTTGCCGTAACTGTAAAGCCAATGGCGTAGGACAACAGTGCCGACATTGTTTTCAATGCGGTGAACAAGGACACGTTCGTTCACAATGTCCTCATTATGTTAGCCAGGGAAACCTGCCTCGGTTATTTCAGGGGGGCACGGAGTAACCGGTGATGATGTCAAGCCTCAATTTTGTAATTTTTGCGGGAATAAACAGAGTGATTCAACTATTTGGAAATGTGGTGGGTGCAGTCTTGTAAAATATTGTAATAAAGTGTGTCAAAAGAAACATTGGCAACAACATAAAGCTATTTGTCATGCAGCTCAAGCCCGGGCCTGGCAGCATTCAAAAATTCGGACGGGGACGTGAGGCGTCCCAGTTTTGGGTCTATTTTGAGAATTTTTCCCCATTCTTGGGTATCAATAGTTCCTCTCCAAAGTTTCCCCATTTTTGGGTATTTATTTTGCAGTGAAAAAGTAATTTTCTTAATTACCATAATCATGGCTTGGCAGCATTATCTTGTGAGAAATGCCCATTTCCTGAGCATTTCTACGCAACCTACACTGGTACAGTACATGCCGTATGCACATTCATATGACAAGAATTTTTAAGAATTTTCAAGAATTCTTCAAATGCTGATAAGAATTCTTGACTCATATGGACAACTTTAAACTTTTTGATAAAGAATTCTGAAGAAACTAACAATTTTCTAGACATCTTATGAATTCCTGACAATTCTTTGGTAAGATCTAAGAAGAACATGTTAATATGCACAAGGTCTGATATGAGGATTCATTAAACATTAGTCCTACCCTTTATTGCTTTACGAAGTACAGTATAAATGCTCATCTCTCATCTCTATGCATCATTTATGTGTGCAACAAAGATTGATGTAGTTTCATTCAACGTTTAAACAAAGCTTGCTTGTGTAGAAGATAACTGACCTTATGAGTAACCCTATAATAAATAAAAATGACAGAAATAACTGTGGTCAAATGTGCAAATGTGGCAGTGATCCAGTTATAATATCTATTATTTAAAGGCATAGGCATAGGAGGTGCCAGCAATGTTGGACAACTTAACAAAAATTGACCATATTTGGGTAAAAATCAATGTTAAGTTTAACAATTAACTTTGTATCAGGCCGCCCCCAGATTTCATCTTCCAGTACCTTTATGAAAATAGGCTGTTACATATGCATATATTGATACTGACTGTTACATAGATTAAATAGTTGGTGGTAGATTAGATATGAGTATCTTTTTCGTGAACCCTCCATTCAGCTCCATCTTCTTACATGAAAAATATGGTTTGGCAGTTGCATTGTCAGGCAGGTGCAATTGGATAACAAAAGTACTGGCATGTGTGTCCAAAGATTTAAAAAATGACCCTTTTCTCATAGTTAGATCATAAATGTTCCACACCTTCAGTGTGCAATCAATTAAAACTGCTTATAGTAGGCAAGGCCCTCTCTGTCTGCAGCCAACTTGTTATAAAACTATCATTGCCAAGCATAGGTCAGGAGATGAGATAAATTTGCATCAATGATCTTACCATTTTGACCGCCATATTGTGGCCCTTCTTCTCATTTTAGGCCAATTTGTAAGCCTTTCTTTCATGATAGTAGGTGCTACCATTCTGAACCAAAGTTGTATTAGTTTCTGTTATTAACAACTGACAACTGTAACAATATTAGTTATTACTAACAAGTAAGAAGACGTTTTCTACAAGTATATTTGTTTCTGTATGTGATAAACCATTTCCATAATCAGCATGCGGAAAAGAATTCAGCCTCGTTCTGAATGTTTTCCCGCCACTTGTTTTCTCCAACCGTTGCTGTTGTTGTGGAGCAAAGGAAAGGTTGTTAGGCCATGGCCAGACAACTCTCTCTGGCAATGTTGTGGAATTTAAGAATCAGGTGAATTTTTATGAGCGCGAGGGGATTGGATTTCCAATATAGCATCAGAACGAATTGAGGAAGGTCATCCAACAAAGCTGAGTAAGTAGTGTACTTCAAGTTTAAGTCCTTAAAGTAACGACAAGCAAAGCAAGCAACTTTTTTTGGCAACAAATAACAATCAATGAGAATGAGAAGATGTTTTTTGATCCACTTTTTCATGCAATTCTCACCAACAAGTATTCTATCTTGCTCCATTGGTGCTTCATAAATCAAAGGATAACGATGAATCTCATTAATATTACCAAAGAAAGAAAATGCTACAGTAAAATTATTTAATGATGCTTTTTGTTTAAATATGATATTTAATGTGTAGTTTTTGAAGATACAGATTACATCCATCATGATTTCATATAGTCTACATAATCAGTTTCAAGAAAATTCCATGCAAATAAGACGATATATATTACTAAATGTATTATTAAATGTATATCTTGTTTGTGTGGAATTTTCTGGACAAAATGATTATGATGGTAGATATTTTAATTAGAAAACATTATGAATAATGTTGCAAAATTAGACAGGGGAATACTGTACATAGGCCTACCCTTTTTAGTTTTCTCTGACAAGCTATATAAAAGACCCCTTTTTTCTCAATCTAGGTCCTAGATATATGTCCATGGTTTCTCTGAGAAAGGGGTTAAGTTTCAATAAATGTATATTTATTGAAAACAAACCCCTTTCGCAGAGAATCTATGGACATGCATGCCAGATACAAATTTATATTATATGCAACAACCGGGCTTTATTGTAAGTCCAGAATATCCAGTGCAGCCTCAAGGAGGGAAAAATCTGCATCAAGTTGAATTTGCAGTAATGCTTTTAAATGAAAAGCACATAAGCTGCGTACATGTTTCCTTGCATGCTTCCTTGCCTGATTAGATAGTTTATAATCAGTAAAATGTGTTAGACAACAAATAAATGTGGCTCAAGCCACTTTTATGGTGGTCTAATGTGTCTAATCAGCATTCCCAGTCTTGGGGTCAAATATTTGCCAACTTGCCGGTTCTTCCCCATTCTTGGGGGCAGATTTTGAATCTTCAACCCCATTTTTGGGTATAAAGCTAGGCGTCACCTCCTAACGTCCCCGCCCCCATTCTTGGGTGCTGCCAGGCCCGGGAGCTCAAGTCTTATCAAAAGTTTCCGAGAAGAATTCTAAGCCTGCAAATTTTGTTACGCATTTAACTCCAAAACAATCGTCTAAAATCGCAAAACTCGTTGGTAACCAATGTACAATTAAGTGCCAATTGAACAATCTTTCAGTCGAAGCATTGTGGGACACTGGTGCCCAGGTTTCCATTCTTTCGGAACAGTTTCTAAGAAGTCGTTTTCCAGGTACGAAGCTGAGGAATATTTCAGAACTTATTGATTGCAAATTAGACTTAACTGCTGCTAATGGTACGCCTATACAATATAAAGGTTTCGTTGAGTTAGAGTTTAGATTGAAACACGAGCAAGACCCAATTTTAGTTCCATTTCTGGTAACAAGCGATGACATTTCGTTGCCACTTGTCGGATATAATGTTATCGAATTATGCGTCAAATCTGGAATGACTAGTCCTGAATTAGCGTGTGTTTTTCCGTGTGTGAGCCTTGACGATGTAAATATTTTGCGCGATATCATCGAAGATAACGTTGATACTGATCTCTGTGCTGTTCGAACAAACAAGAAAGATTGTTTGATAAAAAGTGGACAATGTTCCCAGATTTCGTGTCGAATTAAACATGGACCGATCGATTCTGAAATTCCAGTAATTTTCGAGCCTGAAGAAAATGCAGAGTTTCCTTATGGCCTAATCATTTCAGACTCCTTACTTTCGTTAAAGCCAGGAAAATCGAGTGTTGTAAAGTTTGAAGTCAAAAACGTTTCGAAACATAATATCGTTTTACCAAAACGTACGTTTCTTGGTCGAATTCAGCTAGTACAGTCTGTAACACCTTTGGATGTAAAGTTAAAAGAAGATGTTTCAAATCCTGACATTATTGCAAACGATTCTGTTAAGGATGATATTGTTTCGAACGAAGATATTCCAGACTACATCAAACAAATCAATTTGAATGACCTTACCGAGCTTCAAAAACAATCTGCTCTGAAACTATTATGCGAAGAACGAGAGTCTTTCTCTCAAAATGATGATGAAATTGGTACAGTTCCAAATCTTAAACTGCATCTCAATTTAACAGATAATATTCCTGTTCAGAAAAATTACGTTGCAGTACCTAGACCACTTTACCCTGAAGTAAAAGCTTACATCGAAGATTTATTAAACCGAAATTTCATTCGTAAATCAAATTCGCCTTATAGTTCTCCTGTAGTGTGTGTTCGGAAAAAGGATCAATCGTTGAGACTGTGTGTTGATTTTCGAGCTTTAAACCAAAAGACAGTTCCTGACCGCCATCCCATTCCGCGAATTCAAGAAACACTCGACAATTTAGGTGGTAATGCATGGTTCTCAGTTTTGGACCAGGGTAAGGCATACCATCAAGGTTTCGTTAGCGAAGAGAGTCAACCTCTGACAGCATTTATAACTCCCTGGGGACTATATGAATGGACTAGAATTCCCTTTGGACTTCGCAAGGCGCCAGGCACATTTCAAAGATTTATGGAAAACCGTTTAGGAGATTTGCGAGACGAAATTTGTATACCATATTTGGATGACGTCATCGTCTTTAGCAAAACTTTTGATGGTCATATTGAAAACTTGAGGAAGGTATTACGACGTTTAAGAGAACACGGAGTGAAATTAAAACCACGTAAATGTAACATGTTTTGCCAAGAAGTCAACTTTTTAGGAAGAATTGTTTCTCCTGAAGGTTACAAGTTAGATCCAGAAAGTATCAAACCAATCTTGCATTTACAGAAATCAGTTCCCAAAACAGTAGGTGATGTTCGACGTTTGCTTGGTCTCCTTGGATACTATAGAAGATACATTAAGAACTTTTCGTCGATAGCAAAGCCATTATATGATCTTTTGTCAAATTCTGAGAAAGTCAAACTAACATCAAATCGATCCTCGAAATCAAATAACCAGTTAAACTCCAAAAGTTCGGTTATTTGGAAAGAAGCACATCAACGTATTTTAGACACATTAATTGATCAATTGATAACTCCTCCGATAATGGCATACCCTAACTATTCAGATCCCTTTATACTCCATACCGATGCATCTGAAGTAGGACTCGGTGCAGTTTTGTATCAACGACAGAACGGATCTTTAAGAGTTGTTGCGTATGGTTCTCGTACTTTATCACCAGCAGAGAGAAATTATTATCTTCACTCTGGAAAACTTGAGTTTTTGGCGTTGAAATGGGCGATCTGTGATCAATTTCGTGACTATTTATATTATGCACCATCTTTCACTGTATATACTGACAATAATCCATTAACCTATGTACTAACATCTGCGAAACTGAATGCTACTGGTTTACGATGGGTCAATGAGTTAGCCGACTTTAACTTTACTATCAAGTATCGACCAGGTAAAGCTAATAGCGATGCCGATACCCTTTCGAGAATTCCCGATTTTGAGTCGTACATGAGCACGTGCACCGAGGAAACGTTGCCTCAAACCAGATCTGCTGTAACGTGCGCTGTAAATCTGATAGCTAAAGGTAAATCAACTTGGGTTTCACCACTTACATACGATTCAAATGTTTTCGCTATTGACAGTACAACGTCTCAACAAGATGTATTCATCAACGTAAACGACTTAATCGAACCCCAGTTAAATGATCCAGTAACGAGTCGCGTTATTCATTTTCTTGAAACAGGAAATAAACCATTATCTAAAGACCTTTTACACGAATCTCCTGATGTCAAACGATTGCTGCGTGATTGGCCTAAACTTATAATCTCTAATGGTCTTTTGAAGCGTAAAAGAGGTACTATATCACAAATTGTTTTGCCAAAAAAATACCACCGTCTTGTGCTTAAAGAGCTTCATGAAGAAATGGGTCATCTAGGGACAGAACGCGTTTTAGATCTAGCCAGACAACGATTCTTTTGGTCCCAGATGCAAAAAGATATTGAATATTTTATTCAAAATGTGTGTAGCTGTATAAAACAAAAGTGTCCAACGTTTCAAGCCAGAGCTCCTTTGCAACCAATTGTTACCACATCTCCGTTTGAAATGGTGTCAATCGACTTTTTACATTTGGAACGTAGCAAAGGAGGACATGAATATATTTTGGTTATTGTAGACCATTTCACACGATTTGCTCAAGCGTACGCCACACGAAATAAATCCGCTAAAACTGCCGCTTCAAAATTGTATGACGATTTTATCTTACGTTTTGGATTTCCTTCCAAGATTCATCACGACCAAGGTGGAGAATTTGAGAATAAGCTTTTCGATCATCTCCAAAAACTTTGTAACATCAAACATTCGCGTACAACACCTTATCATCCGCAAGGTAACGGGCAAGTAGAACGTTTTAATCGTACATTGTTGTCGATGCTTCGTACTTTACCAGAATCGTATAAAAGCAGTTGGCACGAGCATCTAAATAAAGTAACTCACGCTTATAATTGTACACGCAATGACTCTACTGGTTTTTCACCTTTGTATTTGCTGTTTGGTAGACACCCTCGTTTGCCTATCGACCTGATTTTCGACATTGGTCACCCTTCGCCAGTAGGCAACCACAGCGAATATGTAAAACAATGGAAACAAGCTATGGAAGAAGCCTATGCTATTGCAAGCCAACGTTCATCTGCCGCTGGAGAAAGGAATAAAGTTCGTTACGATTTGAAAGCCCGATCCATCGATCTTCAAACAAACGACCGAGTGCTCGTTCGAAATTTGTCGGAGAGGGGAGGGCCCAGTAAATTAAGATCACATTGGGAAAAAGATATTCACCGAGTCATTCGACGCAAGGATAACATGTCTCCAGTTTACGAAGTACAACGAGAAGATGGAACAGGTCCTGTTAGAGTTTTACATAGGAATCTCTTATTTCAATGCAATGCGCTTCCAGTTGATTCAGATGCTCCTCCGCGACAACCAATTGCAGCACGCCGTAGCCGCAACACTCGCAGTAAACGTTCGGAACCTCAACTCTTTTACCGTCATGTAACTGACCTTGCGACTTCTGATAGTGACTCAGAAGATGAAATTGTTATGATTTCAGATCGGCAACAAATATCGGATGTACCAACAGAGTCAGTAGAAGAAGATACAACACCACCATCGGATTTATCAAACGTACACGAGAACGAGGAAGTAGAAAGCCAAGAAGGAGAACAGCCGGTACAACAACAGGACATACAAGATCCTGTCGTGCAAGAACACACAATCGAGCAAGTGCCACCAGAAATGCCAGAATATCATCGTCCCGTCCGTAGTCGACAGCCACCAAACCGTTTATCTTAATATGCACCAGGACAGGCTTCGTCGATTTCGAATGTAAATAATGTACATAGAGTTCCATATATTCCAGTGTTTTCAAATATCGTTTCGTCAATACGTCGTTATATACCGTCTTATCGCCCGCAACCGTACCCAGTCGTTGTTTACACGGTTTAAAGATTTTGAGCATTGACTCCTAAACGTCGTTTGCGAATAAACCGCTGATATCGTTCAAGACTTTCAAATATCGTGTTCATATATTTTTCATCGTTTTACCATTTTACCATTTTAAATCATTACCTATACATAGACAACGTCCGTACAACCGTACATTTCGAAATAGCCTTGCCTATTTATCGCTCGACCGATAAGATTCGTTACATTCGTTATTCGCCGTCACGTCGTTACGTTTTGTCCGGTTAGCAAGATGCATATTGCTACCCAAGAACGCGTTCGTAAGAGAGACAATTGTGATACAAAGTTGGAACTTGGTCAATGAACAGCGACTCTCTTTTATTTGTTTTGTTTCTTTTACATTACTTTTCAGAGATACAGACATCCTGTTGAAGTTTTGAAGATTGAACAAGATGAGAACATTTGTCGTTTTCAGACTTTTCATTGAGAGAACATTGCAGTCGAATTGAGTTTCTGAACTCCCAAGACAGAAAGGAAAAAAAGAGATAACTTTAAAATTAATACATAAGCAGACTTACCGTGAAATTCCCACGAGATAAAGAATGAAGAACTGTCAGATCGAACTTTGCAGCTCCTTCTACAAGTCCTCAAGAGATGTCAGGGACGACATTACAGGGGCGGATCCAAGGGGGCGCTACGGGTGCTTAAGCACCCCTCAAAAATCCAAAGATATGCATTTTACATAATTAGCTGATTTAGTAGATGAAGCACTGAAAAGTACCACTATATAAACACGTAAAGTGATAAGGCAGCCCTTGTACTGCCCCCCCCCCCCACCACATAGCTTGGACTGAAAACTCAGCGGCTCCGAACAGGGTTTTGTTTCAGTTTCATGAAATGGCCCATAAAATATGTAAAACACAACAGCAACATAATCTCAACATCGCAGGGGATTTGTTATACATTCTGTGAGTCCGTAATTCATTGCAGAGTGGTCCATGGTTTATCTCAGCGCACGTTCCCCATCGCGCTGAGCATCCGTCAGTTCACATGACCAGATGCTTGACCAATAGCATCATCGATTGATGGATGCTTAGTTTTAGCGGGAGCATCCGAGATTCAAATTTCCAAGGCTAAACCAATCAAAATTGTGTTTGAGGGGTGCTCGGCTTTATCAAAGAGTTCTGGCGTTGATCCAGAAGATCCTTTTGATGGACCCAAATGATTCCATTGAATCTTGAAAGTCGATGTTGTTGCCGCGCTAACAATTCTGCTCACAAACAGGGTCTCTGGAAGAGGTATGTTTGGAAAGAATACGAAGTTTGTTGGACAACAGAGATAAGAAAAAGAAGGAAGCTTTCACGACGCTGAAAGATTTAGGCCGAGCCATTTGCGAAGTTTCTTGCTACTTTCGGCTACTTTCTTGCTATCAGTTCCCAACTGAGGAGAGGACAAGAGCGCGAGAATTTCTTCCAGTCAGGTATGCACTGCATAAACAAGCCTTTTTGGCTAAAATGCTAAATACTTCATATGATTCTTATTTGCAGCAAAAGCCGCATTTCTAATCGAGTTGAATCAGAAATTCGAAGGGCATTTCACCCCTTTCGAAAAAGCGTACCAGATTTTGTCTAATCAAAAGGATTTTTACCGATTTATTTTGATGGATTTTTCTTGGAAACAAGGATTTTAGCCAAAGATGTACGGGATTTTTTGGCCGAGGGGTGTATCACTTCCGAAAAGGCGTACGAGATTTTTTTTAACAATAGGATCTTTAGGGATTTTTTGAAGAGTTTTCTTGAAAACAAAAGGATTTTCGCAAAGGTGTACGAGATTTTTATAGAGTGATTCGCCCCTCGCTTTTGGCAGTGAAATCCCCTCACGACAGAAATTGTCATTGATTTGACCTCCAGGCGATAGAAAGTGTTTGCAGGGATGATGTAGAGTAGTGACGTATGTAGTTTGTCTACTTAGGTGTGTCACGTGACACAGGCCGCGTGCGTTAGGAACCAAGATGGCTACCAGCTAGGCACGCTCATATACTTCGGCTACAAAGACGCTATATCTGGCGACGAGGATACACAAAAGACATAAGTTTCAGGTTATCAATTAGTTGTGCAACGATGGCACATGCTTTGCCCGCTTTTCCTGCTTTTGATGTGGAA
The DNA here is from genome assembly GCA_039566865.1 of Aurelia coerulea. Lineage (NCBI taxonomy): Eukaryota > Metazoa > Cnidaria > Scyphozoa > Semaeostomeae > Ulmaridae > Aurelia > Aurelia coerulea. The sequence goes on along the minus strand of CM076952.1, from coordinate 8,314,291 downwards.
GGAGATCAACATGGATTGAATTTACGATGGCAAGAATACATTGAACGGTTTCAGAACTTTTTACTGGCGTTGAATATCAAAGATGACACAAGAAAGCGAGCCATGCTGTTACATTTTGCAGGTGAAGGGGTTTACAGAATCTTCAAAACACTTCCCGACACTGGAGAGCCCAAAGATTTTGAAAAGGCAGTCGAGAAACTTACTGGCTATTTTGCACCAAAACAGAACAAAGAGTATGAACGTTACATGTTCAGGCAGGCCCAGCAAGATTCTGCTGAAAGTTTAGATGCCTTCCATACACGTTTGAGGAATTTATCACTAACATGCCAGTTTTCAGAGGCAGATTCAGAAATCATAACACAAATAATTCAAGGTTGTTCATCTGGAGCCCTTAGGAGAAGAATTTTAAGAGAGCCTACAATGAAATTATCTGATATTCTGGATCTTGGAAGAGCCATGGAATCATCAAATAGACAAGCATCTGAAATTGAAAGTAATACCGCAGAATCAGTCAATAAAATTGGGAAAAAAGCCATGTATCCAAGGAAAGCAGACCATGACAAGCCCACAAAGTCTTGCTACAACTGTGGAGGGTCATACCCCCATTCGGGAGGCAGAGTGTGCCCTGCCAAAGGAAAGAAATGCCACAATTGTGAGAAATATGACCATTTTAGTAAAGTCTGCAGAGGGCAACGAAAGAGTGATTATGATGAATCCAAAGTTCATCATATAGCAAGTTCCAAAGAGAATACAGTTCACTCTAGCTCTGATGATGAATTTGTTTACACAGTTACTAGACATAACCAATCCAATGCAAGAAGACCCAAACCAGAAGCAACGATCAGTATTGGAAAATCCAAGATTAGCATGCTCATTGATTCTGGTGCAAGTGTAAATATCATGGACATGGACACATTCAGCAAGCTATCTCCAGCAATTACTCTTCAAAAATCTTCTACAAAGATTCATGCTTATGGAAATGTACACAGTCTTTTAGTTGAAGGAAAATTTACAGCAATGGTTGAAACAAGAAGGAGATATGCCACAGCAACATTTTATGTTGTACAAGGTTCAAGTGGATGTCTACTCAGCTATGATACAGCCAGTGATTTAGGGCTTATTATCTTAAAAGTTGATGCCATCAAAGAGCAGAAGTCTCTCAGTAATGAGCAAAGTCAAAGGAAGGCGAAGTCAAAAGATCTTCCACAAGTTGTCAATGATTATCAAGATGTCTTAAGGGCATTGGGAAGCTAAGAGGAGTAAAAGTCAAGATTACAGTTGACAACACTGTTCCACCAGTGGCACAATCAGCAAGGCGAATTCCATTCCATATTCGGAAATCATTGACAAAGAAGCTCAGCGAACTTGAAGAGCAGCAAATAATTGAAAGAGTACCAGAGAATGTCAGTACCCCATGGGTTAGTCCCCTGGTTGTTTTTCCAAAGCCCCAAAATCCACAAGAACTGCGGATTTGTGTTGACATGCGAAAAGTGAACACAGCTGTGGAGAGGGTACGACACCCTTCCCCAACCGTTGAAGAAATAATTGAGAAGCTCAATGGAGCAGCAGTGTTTTCAAAAGTGGATCTTACATCAGGCTATCATCAGCTTGAACTGGATGAAGAGAGTCGCCATCTGACAACATTTGCCACTCACAAAGGACTTTTCCGTTATACCAGATTAAATTTTGGTTTATCTTCCAGCGCAGAAATTTTTCAGCATGAAATACAGCAGTGTCTTGAGGGAATATCAGGAACACTGAACATAAGCGATGATATTCTAATTTTTGGAAAAGAGCAAGAAAGTCATGATGCAGCTCTCCACAATGTGTTGGAAATGTTCAGAAAGAAAAATCTGAGAGCAAATTTGAGCAAGTGTGCATTTAACAAGAAAAACCTTGATTTCTTTGGGTACCATTTTAGTCATGATGGTATTGCACCAAGTCAGCGAAAGATAAAAGCAATTCAGAATGCACCTCAACCAGAGAATGTTCAGGCAGTCAGAAGCTTTCTAGGTATGACAAACTACCTATCACGTTTTATTCCAAATTATGCCACCCTGACAGAGCCTCTTCGAAAACTAACAAAGAAAGATGTCAAATGGACATGGACAGATGATCAACAGAGCTCTTTTATCAAGGTTAAAGAAGCTATTATGAGCAGTAATGTAATGTCATATTTTGACCCTTGCAAAGATACAGAGATTATTGCAGATGCCAGTCCTGTTGGACTAGGTGCTTTATTATGTCAAAAGGAAAAGCTAAAAGATGGAACAGAGAAAATTTCAGCAATTGCGTATGCAAGCAAAGCCCTGACAGATGTTGAGCAGCGGTATAGCCAAATTGAAAAAGAAGCCCTTGCCTTGGTATGGGCCTGTGAAAAGTTTCATTTATACATCTACGGGAAAAGTTTCACTTTAGTCACTGATCATAAGCCACTAGAATTCTTGTTTAACAAACCAGGTAGTCGATCACAAGCTAGGATAGAAAGATGGACAATGAGACTCCAAGAGTATGACTTCACTGTATGTTACAAGCCAGGATCTAATAATCCAGCAGACTATCTTTCCAGACACCCAGTGCAGCTTGCAAAATCTAAATCAATTGCTGAGGAGTATGTTAATTTCATTGCCTCCAATGCAGTTCCAAAAGCAATGACAAGAGATGACGTTAGAGATGCAACCAACAAGGATTTAACTATGCAAAAGCTAAAAGAGTGCTTGCGCAGTGGAAAATGGTCCATACTATATCCAAGCAAAGAGAAATTTCAAGGAAATTACTGCTTCAGTGATCTGCAAGCATTTAAACAAGTAGAGAAAGAACTCTCTGTTACAGAAGATGGTATAGTTCTAAGGGGAACAAGAATAGTGATGCCAAAAGTTCTTAGAGAGAAGGCTGTAGACATAGCACATGAAGGACATTTGGGTATAGTGAAGACTAAAGGTCTAATAAGAGAAAAAGTTTGGTTCCCTGGAATAGATAAGCTAGTTGAAAACAAGACAAAATCATGCATTGCCTGCCAAGCCACTATTAAAGAGAACAAGCTAGAGCCACTTAAAATGCAAGATCTACAAGGGGTCCATGGGAAGTAGTAGCAGTAGATTTCAAGGGTCCCATAGGAGAGAATCACAAGTATATCTTAGTGTGCATGGATGAATTTTCCAGATATCCAGAAATTGAAATTGTGCCTTCTACTAGTGAGAAATGTGTTATACCAAAGTTAGAAAGGATTTTTAGCACACATGGAATACCAGTCACAATGAAGTCTGACAATGGGCCTCCCTTCAATGGCTCAAAAATGAAAGAGTTTGCAAAACAAAATGGATACACTCACAGGAGAATTACACCAGAATGGCCAAGAGCAAATGGAGAGTGTGAAAGATTTATGAGGAATTTTAACAAAGTTATCCAAGCAGCTCACATTGAAGGCAAAAGCTGGCAACAAGAAGTTTTTATTTTTGTGAGAAATTACAGAGCCTCTCCACATGCCACTACAGGGATTCCCCCTGTTAAGCTCTTAATGGGTAGAAATATTAGAACAAAATTACCAGAGCACACAGACACTCAAGTCAACAAGGATTTAAGAGATAGAGATGAAATGAAGAAGAGAAAGATGAAAGAATATGCAGATAGAAAGAATCATGCTTCAGAATCAGATTTAAAGGAGGGTGATAAAGTCATTGTAAAACAAAGACAAAGAAACAAGGCTATGTCTCCATACGATCCAAAACCATACACCATCACACAAAGAAATGGAACTATGATTACTGCAAGTAGAGATGGAAAGAGTATTACAAGGAATGCATCATTCTTTAAAAGAGTAAGAATAAAGGACAGTTTGATTCAGTCAGAGGACAAAGGTGATGATAGTGATAATGGCGTCATTGGTGATAGATTTTATCAGGACCAAAGAGAAGAGGAAGAAGATGAGGCAAATGATCAAGTAAGAAGATATCCCAGAAGGATCACTGCTCGACCAAACTACTATCATGAAACAAGTGTGTGACATTTCAAACTGGACAGTAAGTCATCATGGAAACGTAAGTGACAAATTTATTTATTTTCATACTTAAATAGTTGTTATGTTGAGACAAAAGACTCTTGCTCATTCCAAAACAGTTTCAAGTTCAGTTTTCATATTTCATAGTTTTAGCCAATTGTTATGTTGAGACAAAAGACTCTAGTTCGTTCAAAAAACAAACAGTTTCAAGTTTAGTTTTAATTTTAGTTTGATTAACATAACTTTGTTTAAGGGGGGTGATGTAGAGTAGTGACGTATGTAGTTTGTCTACTTAGGTGTGTCACGTGACACAGGCCGCGTGCGTTAGGAACCAAGATGGCTACCAGCTAGGCACGCTCATATACTTCGGCTACAAAGACGCTATAGATGAAAGGTCAAAGGAATGGTAAAAAGCCTTCTTTTGTTGTGTGGAATATGTATTTGTCTGATTGCAGCTGTGATCACAAAGCCACTTTCACAGGTGATTGAAACTTTTGATTCGAAATGTGAAATTAACAAGCAAAACGAGGAGGAATGTTTGCCCTTTGATTCGGCTTGATGTAATATGCTACTCTCCTTCGCAGAGCTTTTTACTATCCTTGTGAATTCTTGCAAAGCAAAATGATGGAAAGGAGCCTCTCCATAGGAGAGTAGTAATTTGCTGAATTTTCGCAGCATGCAAAAATTAAAAAATTCCCAGAGTACAAGACAGGTATTTAAAATTGTAAACTGTGTAAATGTAATGCATGAGCATGACTGGTAGATGGATTTGCAAACAAGTTACTCTCCTCTTTTGCAGTATGTTTTGTTAGTTTATCCTAAAAGTCTTAAATCATAGCGTTAATTAGTGGAATTTTTTAGCTTTAAAAATTCGTTTTTGCAGCTCCAAAGGGGCGTGGTCATCGTTTCTGGCAAAGTAGAGGGCGTGGTCCCCAGAAAATATTCTGGGGGCTTCGCCCCCAGACCCCCTTAGTTCATATCAGCACCCCTCAACAAAAACCTTGGATCCGCTCCTGACATTTCTTTAGAGGGGAAGTATGTAGGGCTCTGTTGCTAACAGAGGGATCCCCCTGTTGTGGACAATACGAACATAACAAACATACTGTTGTCACAACACAGAATATTTTGATCATGCTCTTGTGCTAATGTGTTATGTAGTCTTTGTATTGTGTTTGAGTTGTATATGTATTGGGTTTTGATTAGCTTTTTAAAATAGTCTTCGAGTTCTGTTGATGAGATAAGAGTAAAAATATGGACAAAACATAATATCTATGTATCGAACCTGCCTTGCATGAGGTTGTCATACCTATATATACTCGAGGGCTATACATCAAACCATTTCTAGCAACAAATCAACAATGGCCAACCGAATCAACAACAAATGAACAACAGAAATGAAGAAAATTTCTTCAAAAAGAAGCCATTTAAGTGGACGTCTGAAATGGTTGTCTTTCGAAGGAAACTATTTCGTTTTCTCGACTGAGATCCATCGGATACTTTTGATAAATCGCCCACAAAATCAAAATTTCTTATAACTGAAGTAGAAGAGCGAGTATTCCGGACGACTCTGCAATCAGCAACGGAACTTTCCGCTATTTTAGTAAAAAATTAGTTGCTCGCAACCAAAAGTTTATGTTTGGTTTTTTTGTTTGTGGCGTGTGGCACCCAAATTATGGCACGAAAAAGAGGCCAGCCCGCCTGAGTGGGATGAAACTCTTTTCATGTAAACACCCGTGAAAACCATCTCACCTGAGTGAGCCAGCCCACTTAGATGGGCTGACCCACCTCATGTAAACAGGCCCTCAGTGAGATGAGGAAATTAAAAGTTTGCAACTCGGCAGTATGCTTATACAGTATTACCCCGCCACTCCCCACTAAGAACCTCATTTTGTAAAACCAGGCTGTTTGGTTTCTTATAAATATCATATAAAGTGATATCAAACCAAATGTTGGACAATGACCATGGTGCCATCTGGCAGGCTGCAGTTTCTTATAAGTCAGTTTCTTAGTGGTGGGGTAATACTGTATATGAGATTTAAAAAAATAGACACCCTTAGAGGCAATCTGTCCCCTATTGTTTTGAGCTTGGTTACTGCTTAGTTTCACTGGAGCTAAATCCATGCATCACCGAGTCTCTATGACCCTGATTTCTTTGGATAAAGTGAATTAGCAAAACTTCTGGAATATACCATGGAGATCTTTATCGATTTTATTTTTATTCATCGAAGGGGACAAATTTCCTTTAACTCTCCAGGGACTTGGCCGTAACAAGTCTTTGCTTGCAACCTCTAATCATTTTCTAATGGCGTGTCAATAAAAACCAAAGATGACATCATCAGGTCTCTAAAATCATTTTTGATTACAAAGTCCTTTGTAATCTAAGAAGGGGCTCCGATGTCAGTCAGTCAGTCAGAAAGAAAGAAAGAAATTAAGTAGGTAAGTAAGTCAGTCACGTTCGTTAAAACAATTAATTAACGTTTTATCTCTGCTAAGTGGCACTGAAATAAAGAAAGCGCACAGAAAGCGCATACAAGACAGAAGTTTCCTGCGATCCTATAGCAACATTTGACGTCGGCTTATTTCATGTTGGACAGATTTGACACCGCAAGATGGATAAATCACCATGATGTTTACCCTGGCACAACAACAAATTGGCACGTTCTTGACTTCATTAGCAGCTTAATGATGTTAAAACGATCGTTTTCTAGAACGAACGCATCATTAGCCACTTATTGATAGTACTCATTATGCAAATAAGTCAACCTTGGAGGATGATGTAACCGGCGGCCTGCACAGAGGCTTGCATTCGCAGTATCACCGAAGGTAGAAGGACCGCCCTCCTACACAGCTACGGATGCAAACGTCGCAGGTGAAGTTGAGAGGAAAGGTGCAGAATTCCAGCAAACAATGGCCCCATTGACTGGGGGAAGGCACGTGATCACACTGAACCAAAACATCTTCATGCATGTGAAACTGCACAGAGGTTATTTTCGTGACTGCTTGTCTCAAACTAGATGCCCGCGAATAGAAACGTTCTGCAGGGTTCTGCATAAACATAAGTAATTTTGCATTATCGTAAATCTCACATGACATCTAATTTGAGACATACAAGGCGCTTGATTATGTACGAAGTAAAACGAGTACATATAGGAGTGGAGTTGTGCAACGCCTTCAGTAACTAACTCACTAACTCACGAACCAAGAACGCATTCCGCGAACCAGCTAAGAATGCCAAGAATGCAATCAGTTGCCAACTGCTGTATTGTTGCTGCGCCTCCGCACCATCAGATCACTGCATTTGCTGAGACTTTTTGGCAGAGCGGCAGGAAAACAAACCATTTGCACTAATTATTTTTGATGTCATGTGATCAACGAAAGTTCTAGAAGAAACGTTGTGACGCAGTCGATTCATGTCCAATTAGACCACAAATGAGCCCATTAACCATATTGCATGTTGCTCTCTTTACAAAAGTGTTGGCAGATTTTCAATTCAACAATTTTGGATACTGGAAGTAAATATCTTCATTGGTACCTGGACTTCTGCTTCGAAGCCAAATCCCACAAAGGCTACGTTGCTTTTATGTGCCACCGCAGAGGTCGCCGTGTTCGACCTCGAAGATACTTGCAGGCTGAGTTGGGTTAGAGCTTCACTATCGTACACATTCCAAAATTCTAGAAAATCTATAAAAATATTGTAGATACAGATTTTTCTAGAATAGCAAAAAGGTCTATTGTAGATCACAGATGCTGTAACTGCTTTTGAAACCTGACACGGGACTGTTGACGTCAGGCCTCAATCAATAACTTGATGGGGTAAATGAACGTCTGTTTAGAAATTTTACTTTCTTGGGGCAAATGTTACAGTTGACTCGAGTTGACTCTGTGCCGCTGTGCAAGCATCAATCCACGGGAACATGCTTTCCTTTTAGGTCGAACAAGGGATGCGAGGACCCCTTAAAAACTACTTCTTGTGTGCTGAAGGACTGCCCCCTCCAGTAGAAAATAGAAATATGAAACAAGAAAAGTATCGTTAGACCAGGCGTGGATGGGGGGTAATCGTCACCCGAGGAGGGAATTTATGAGATTGCGTGATTATGGTCAATTTTGAGGCGCTGATTCCAAAAATCGATGTTATACGGAGAAATTCAGTCCCATTCAGCCTCTATTTCATGTTAAAGCCTCGTTTTCAGGAAAAATGACTTTCTCACTTAGATATTCCAAATTATACTATTTTGGTCAATTTTAGGGTGCTGATTCTAAAAATCTATGTTAGACGGAGAAATTTGATTGTTGTGAGCCTCTTTTTCATGCTAAAGCCTCGTTTTCACGCAAAAAATATATTTTGATCAGATATTTCAAAGCAGAGGAATTTGGTCAATTCTTGGAAGTTGATTCAGAAAATCAATCTTATAAGGAGAAATTCGGTCTCTGTGAGCCTCTTTACCATGCTAAAGCTTCGTTTTGATGAAAGTTTTATCTGCTTGAAAGCGTAAACAATGTTTAACCCTATTTTAACCGGGGGCGGGGGGCGTTTTTCGCCCCCCCCCCCCTATCGGATTTTTTTTAATAGCTCCCAAACGATGCCACCTACAATGCCGAAACTCCTTGAATTTTCCTAAAATTTAGTTGGCAATAAGAAAATAGAAATTTCAGTACCTATTGTTTGACCACGTGACCACCACATGCCCATATTTGGAGGGTGGTCACAAAGAAATTCTTTAAAACAGCTCTAATTTCTTCCTTTGTTGTCAAATCTCAACAATATGTATACCATTCGATTCGTCTCGATGAGTACGTTCATTTGATATATAATTTATTCATATTTGCTGACAGCAGTAGTTTATTATTTCTATGACGTCATCAATCTTTATGACGTCATATTCCTAATGAATGAGTAATTTTTCATGCAAAACTGATGGAATTACCTCAAATATCGATGAAGGTACTTGATTTCACCAATAATATACGAAATTAATGGTTTTAAATCATAATTATTGAGCTAACAATTTTGCATTGAATCAAATTCTCATTATTTAATAAGTTAATTAATTAGAAACCACAAATATCCATGCGAAACCATATGAAACTACAAATTAATGATATCAAGCAGGTATTTGGATGGTTTTTTGCCAATTTTATCTAGCTATTTGCTAATAATGGGCCCTTTTCTGCAAATAGCTCGATTTTCTCAAAATTTGCATTGTTTTTGGTTGCCTAGCAACCAATCACGTGACTATTGATTGATTGTTGCTATTTTTAGATTTTCCATTGTTCAGTTATGACGCAGTGCAAGTTTTATTGTCATAGCTCTTATACTTGCGGAGGAAAACAGGGGGGCCAAAAACGCCCCCCCCGGTAGAAAATCATTTTTTTTTTACCCGGTTAAAATATGGTTAACTGGTATTCAAACCTATCATACAATGTGTATTTTTTTAGCAAGCAACTCAGTAGCGATAACCTCTGAAATTGCTAGTTGGTTTGTTCCATGCCTAACTTAAGCCTACTTGAATTAAGCAACGGGATGTATAAACTTTGAGTCGTTCTTGCTCTATGCTAGCATCGTCTGATAAACCTCAGAATGTAGCAATGTCCTCAATCTCATCAACAACTCATCATCTGATTCACTTTCGGATGTATGTCTTCGCTGTCTGCATTCGAGAGCAACTCTGCCACACAATCAGGATACATAGTGTCCTGCCAAACAACTGATCCTTCTGCATTCCAGCCATGCCTGGTCGGACTTTCCAAATCAAGCTGCATTTGACCTGCTTGTCTGTATATGTAAGCAACGTAATTTGCTCGTTTGATATGCAAAGGAAGACAAGCTGAAAAGGGAGGCAACAAGCTTAGATGTGCAACTTTGGTCTTCCTTTTGAAAGACTTCCAGGAAACCTTTGCGCGGCCTTCATTGATTGATTGCAGCCTTGAAAATCCATAGAGGAAGCAGGTGAACCTTTCAAGGCATTCGATAACGGATGTTTCTTGATGTAGGTATCTACCAAGCTCTTCAAGAGCATCGATGAAGTCTTGACCCGGTGGGTGCGATTTTTTATAGGATACTCTTTCCTCTAACTTGCTAGTTGGCGAAAATACTCCTTATCATGGAAAATGTTGATGGTGACCCCCCTTTAAAGAAGTATCACTGAGCCCAAAAGGAATCTGTACAGTAAAGAAACTGGTACTGAGAGAAAGGTTTGGGATTTTTGCACTTATTACAATTTACTTTACTGATATCTCTTTGTTGGAAACAGTAGAAACCCGTAAAACTTGGGGTATCAAACTTGGGCCAGTTAAAATGGACTTTTATTCTAGGGTCCCGATCCCACCAGCATTCAACTGTTTTTGAGTTGGGACATTTCTAATGAAAAATATCCCGTTTTATCTGAGACTCTAGGTCCTAGAATTCTGCTTCAAATATACCCTTTTCTCAGCGAAATCATGGATGAGCTTGGTGTCATATTCTTATTAAAATTGTCCTGGCGCTTTAACATCGCGCCTCCAACACGCCTCCTTGCCCCTCCAAACAACTGCCGAAACATAATCATTTTCAGAGAAATTGTGTAATCCTGCAAGAGCTCTTGTCTTGAAGAGGGACAAGGTCGAAGACTTAACATCGATTATCTTTCTGCTCCTTGCAACTCCATTTTCGATAAGGACTCTGAAAATTGCACGAGAAAAGAAGGTGATGATGTCGATATCACCAGAAGGTGAGCTAACCATTGCTGTGTCACTGGGTAACAAACAAGCTGTTCGAACAAGTGCCAATAACTTGGTGTCTTCCTCTTTGTGGTTACTTGCTACTTCTGACAAGATCTTTGTTTCATGTCGGCTTATCTTGGTGCACTGCCTTCTGTTTGAAAAGAAGACTGTCCTTCCATCTAGTGCTTCTTTGGAATCTTCAATTGCTTTTTGAATCAAGTCGAAAAGCATCTCTTTGTTGTCGCCATCTTTCAGGAACTTGGTGAAGTCTGAAGGAACTTTCATATCAGGACTTAGCAAAACGTAGCGTTCGCTGATACCTCTTGCTTGGAGCTTTCCTCATATGGTGCTGTTTTATTGATATGTATCGCAGGCTATGTATACGTTGGTATAATGCTTTGGTATCATAGATATCATTTTTGCTGTGAGGTTTTGTACCAATTGTGCCAACATTGCTGACAACGATTTTAATTACAGCTGCCAGATCCAAGAAAAGTGCTTCATCTCAATCGTGGGAGGCAGGTCAGCATTGCTTAGTCCTCCAAATCAGACATAGTCTAGCTGCATCCAATAATTTGCTTTTCACTGTCTTCCTTAAGGTGCAAAGCAGTGCAAAGAGGTATTGAAACTGGGGCAGGAGGATAACATCATATTTTGTCTATACTTACGCCTGCATTTTGCCTGTTTGAATACGCGAGCAAAACTTTCGAAAAATGTCTCTTTAAAACGACAGCTCCTTGATTTTGCCATCTTAATTTTGATGTTTTCCCTTTCAACTTTCGAATTGGGCTAAAAACTGCTCTTCTGGTTGATTCTCTGTTAGACGTGCCTCCAGCTTTCATCATCTATGATATGCTTTTTCGTGAAAAGGAGACTTTAAAAGAAAAAGAGGCTCACAATAATTGAATTCTTCCGTCTAACATCGATTTTTGGAATTAGCGCCCTAAATTGACCACAATTGTATTCTTTGGAAGATCTAACGGAGAAAGTCATTTTCCTGAAAACGAGGATTTAACATGGAATCGAGGCTGAACGGGACCAAATTTCTCCATATAACATCTTTTTTTGGAATCAGTGCCCCGAAATTGACCAAAATTGTTTACTTTGGAATATCTACCTGAGGAAGTCATTTTCCCCGAAAACGAGGCTTTAATATGAAATAGAAGCTGAATGGGACCGAATTTCTCCGTATAACATCGATTTTTGGAATCAGCGCCCTGAAATTGACCAAATACACACAATCTCATAAATTCCCTCCTCGGGTGACGATTACCCCCCATCCACGCCTGGTCTATCATATGCATGAAGATGTTTTGGTTCAGTGTGATCACGTGCCTTCCCCCAGTCAATGGGGCCATTGTTTGCTGGAATTCTGCACCTTTCCTCTCAACTTCACCTGCAACGTTTGCATCCGTAGCTGTGTAGGAGGACGGTCCTTCTACCTTCGGTGATGCTGCGAATGCTAGCCTCTGTGCAGGCCGCCGGTTACATCATCCTCCAAGGTTGAGTTATTTGCATAATGAGTACTATCAATAAATGGCTAATGATGCGTTCGTTCTAGAAAACTATTGTTTTAACATCATTAAGCTGCTAATGAAGTCAAGAACGTGCCAATTCTGAGTAAATTTGTTGTTGTGCCAGGGTAAACATCATGGTGATTTATCCATCTTACGGTGTCAAATCTGTCTAACATGAAATAAGCCGACGTCAAATGTTGCTATAGGATCGCGGGAAACTTCTGTCTTGTATGCGCTTTCTGTGCGCTTTCTTTATTTCAGTGCCAATTAGCAGGGATAAAACGTTAATTAATTTTTTTAACGAGCGTGACTGACTTACTTTCTTTCTTTCTTTCTTTCTTTCTTTCTTTCTTTCTTTCTGACTGACCTGGAGCCCCCTCTTAGATTACAAAGTTGGACTTTGTAATCAAAAACAGCATCAACGATCATTTGGGGTTATGAAGAAATCAATTTTCAGATTTTCTTATGCTTGCTTAGCTCAGGACGGACTTTGTAATCATCCAAAAGGATCTTATGTTTACTTTCTGTGAGCAACGCCGACATTGCTAACATTGCCTGCAGTAAATCTAATCCGGTAAAAGCACTTTTTACCTTCTGTGAGCAACGCCGACATTGCTAACAGTTGACATTGACAAAAGCCCGCAAACAGAAGAGCTGCAATTCTGAATAAAGACTGCCACTAAGGAAAGATTTGGCAGCTTTTAAGAAGCGTTCAAAATTTCTCGAGAAGCATTTCTTCAATCTTTGGGCTGTCACCAGAGCACAAGAAATGAATACTGATAATCGTGAGGTTATTTTGCATTACTGCATGTTTCTACCTCTTAAAGGACAAGTCCGGGGTTGGAATAATTGTTCATAAAATGAAAGATTACGATGTTGTGAATGGCGTGTAGTACTTTTTTCCAACCTGTTCTCTCTTTTCTTTGCGAAATTGCGTATTTCAATCTACGAAATGAGCGATGACGTCATTATCTATCACATCATTTCGCTCACTTTGCCTTCGACCTGAACGAGGCTGCCAAATATGTTGATGCTCACAACTTCGAAATGGATAGAGAACACAGAAATGAATGGGCCTATTGACTACTACTTTGATAAATAATTGCGTGAGCATTAAAAAGTACAATTAAAAATTACTGCTCTCAGTTAAAGGCGCAATGAAGCCAAAAACATAGAAAAAGAGAGTGATAAAAAATAGACACACAGAAAGCTCGAAGAAAATAGAATTAATTGAGGAACAAAATATGCCCCATGTGAGGATCGTACTCATGAACTTCAGATTTGAGTCTGACGCGCTACCTACTGCGCCAAACTGTCCGTATGATGATCCTGTGCAAAACTCTATACTATTTTCCGACGTCACAATCGAACCTCGAAACCGAGGCAAGCCTTCTTATCGCATACTCTTACAAGATAGCGACGACTTTGGGTCTAACTTGCGAAAACTGCTGTACGAAATTACAACAGAAAGAAATCTCAAAACTTGGAAAGAACTCAATTTCTGTGTTTGGCAGTTGGTAAGGTTGCCTTTTGACATTAATTATAGAAACCCCGGACTTGTCCTTTAATAACTTACTTTAAAACACATCGCAGGAAATTGCTACTACAAAAATATCATTAAGAGGACAAGTTTCTGACAAATTTCATCTGCAAGGAGATTTCCTGTGAGCAGTGCTTGAATGCTCAGGCTCTTTTTGGAGGCCTGGAAAATAACGTTAAAATAATGCTAAAAGAAGTTAACATACCTCTTCGTTTAGTAGTATGAGTCCAAGAAGCGGTCTTGACATGGACCACTGTCAAAAGAATCAACAGGAGATTAATCAAAGAAGACGGTTCTTGCGATAATTGCTGGAAGAAATATTCTTTTTATCGATCAGCAGTTTAGAGCAACTGCTTTTTGTCGAGTTTTAGGCTCGGCAGTTTTGAGAAAAAAATAGCAGGTGACATAGACCATATTGAGGGATATAAGATATCAATACAAGACTAATCCATTTCTGGAAGCGAAGGGAAACGAGTAATTTGTCTCTATAACTCTTTGTATTCACATTTCCTGCAATATGGTACGTTGATTTGGGGACTTACATATGACGGTCATATTGATCCAGTATTTCTGTTACAAAAAAGGGTTGTAAGAGCAATTGCATTTGAAACTTACCATTCTTCTTCTATTTTCTCTAACTTAAAAAAATCTTAAAGCTGCATGATCTTTTTCATTTAAAACTAATAATTTTTGTATATGAATCTATTCATAAAATCTCTCCTGTTTGCTTTCATAATGTCTTAAAATCTTTGGCATCTGTTCATCAATATGGTACACGGCAAGCTAACAAGGATGATATTTTTCTAACTCAGCAAAATACCAAGCAATATGGTCTCAGATAAATACGCTACTATGGAGCAAAGTGCTAGAATGACATTCCTGTAGATATAAAAAGAGCACCAACTGAGAGTATTTTTTGTCAAAAACTCAAAGCCTTCCTGTTTAAAAGTAACTATTAAACAGATCTCTAATAGTCAACATTTATCCATAGTTGTCTTTCTGAAATTCTTTTAAATTTTTAAAAATTTTCTTCAAAAGGGCGTGCTCTCTCCTCGATTAGCTTAGCTATTGAGAGAGTTCCTCCTAAAGAATTTCCCTGCATACAAATTCTCTTTTTATATACCGGGTGTCCCAAAAAAATGTATACGGATTTAGTTGACTCCATCGCTGTGAATTTAGCTTCAAGCGATGTCTAATCACATTCAAAATGTTCCTCGATAGTTAACTTGAAGATAGATACCTCATTTGTTTATATTGGTACTTTGAGAGGAGGCATGTTAAGCTTGAAAGCTGAAATTTACCTCGCCCTGCAAACCAGAGCTTTACCCTTTTGGCCTAAGCAATTTCTTAAAGCACAGCATATAAATCAACGATAGCCTTAATAAAATTTGAGCAATATTAGATCTTGTGTTATTCTGTCTTCCAAAAGTCACTCCCCAGTCACCCATCGGGAAGTTTCTTAATTTTTCATTAATTTCAATTCTTAGTTTCGATGTGCTTCAGGAATTTGCTTAGGCCAAAAGGCCAAAGTTCTGGTTTGTAAGGGCACACAAATTTGAGCTTTCAAGATTGATATTTCCACTCCCAAAGCACCAATACCAACAAACGAGGTATCTATGTTCAAGTTAACTATCGAGGAACATTTTGAAAGTGCTTAGCCATTCATTAAAGCAAAATTTACACAGCTGGAGTCAACCAAATCTGTATACATTTTTTTGGGACACCCGGTATATCATATATCTCGTGTATTGTCTGTATCTTTGTATTTTAATTTGCATTATATTATTTAAATTATTGTAAGTAGTTAAATGTATGTATTTGTATGTAAAGGAATTTAAAATCAATGAGAACTGAGAACTGAACTGAAGTTGTAGTTGCAGCGGTATCAGTTAAGCCAAAGAGTGGAACTACGACTTGTATTGAGTCTACTCCAAAGCAACAGCGTTATTTTTATCGAACCAATTCACAGAAAGCTTTGAAAACAAAAACCATCGCAAATCTTCAATGGACAAAACACATTAAAACCTGGTTTAACAATTGAAAAATGCTGTAATTCTGAAAATAATCAAGACACCAAAGACCGCCAACAAACAATCACAAAAAAGTACCTGAAGCTCCCCACAATCCACCAAATCAAACGAAAAACACACCAACCACCCGTGCAATCCCACTCAAAGACCCAACATATATGCAGGCGTTTTGCAACACCTTATTGGAACCGTTCTGCAGCCTGATTATACTGTACTGTTGCCTAAGAATTTTCGCATTTGAATTAATAAGTAGAACTACCGTAAAAGTTCTATTAAGCCCCCTCTCTATTAAGCCCCTCCCCTCTGAGCGAAAATCTTAAATAAGCCCCCCTCTCTATTAAGCCCCCCAATTACATCAAATTCCAGAGGTTACCAAAGATTATCCAATTTGTTGAGCTAAGTAAGTTTGCACGTAAATTTTAATATGGTTTGAGATAAAACTGTGTCGAATTTATGTATTTGACTCGTAAGATTGTATGTTGAATCCGCAAAATATAGTGCAATAGGACTAAAAAGCTATCATATGTATCCTTGTCATTTGATTTTGTGAATAAGCCCCCTCTCTAACAAACCCCTCTCTTTTAAGCTCCCCCACTGGAGTGTCCGACATTAAATAAGCCCCCCCCCCGGGGGCTTAATAGAGCGTTTACAGTATTCGTGGCATTTAAGCAGCCAATCTTGGTTGATTGGGCCACAGGGTATAAAGAAGTTAAAATGAAATGCAATAAATTTGACGAAATAAATAATTTGCATCAGTTCTTGTTTTTATCTTAAATTAACACAGCTGATTTGAAGTGACGCTTGAAACTTCGAATCCAACCTATGTAGTTGAAGATTTGGCGTTTGGACGACGCGCAGCTTCTAGGTGTCTGATTCTAACCTTTTATCAACATGCAATAAGAACTAGATCTTGAAGAGTTTAATTCTTTATAGGAATTATCAAAAGGTCCTGCCTTCGGGCTAACTGAAGTGACACTTTTTATTTACTCTGCGAATAAGAAATTGAACCCGATCGAATCAATTACATACTCTTAGCATACTCAAAATAAAATTTTCCTTATCCCAAGCTTATGCATTATCCATTGTTCTTTAGTGCCAAAAGATAAATTTAAACTTAGCAAAAAATGTATGGTGATACCTCGCCTACCAGATGCAACATTCCATGAGTCAGTATGTTGTTCAAGGCTAAGTATTGACGAAAATTGTCCGCACTGAATTTGAATATAATATCATACGATAGTTATTAGGGATACTGCATGGAAGCAACTTTTGGAATAGCTTGTTTGTAACCGCGATCGAATTTTGACAGTTTTCAGCTTTAACATAGATAATTGCATGATAAATCTTTCAAGAAACTACCTACCAATATATTTTTAAATGAAAGGGCAAACATTTTGTTTTGTTTGTGGATTGTTATGCTCATTGTTATAGCTTTCAAATGAACATTATACAACGCTACTTCAACATTTTCTGGTCCTTCTTGAAAGCAATTTCCATCGAGAAAGACTTAACTGTCCCCAGCGACGAAGGATTAACGTTCTCCGAATGAGATGTCACTATGCGGCCTCCATAATTAGCCATTTGCGCTTTTGAGCAGATGGCGAGCACGTCACGCCAGAATGAAGAAGAAAGCTCAACCCTCCTCTGGATAAAAAGTTCTTGATGAAACCTTCCTCATATTTTACCAGAAAATTAATGTGTTTTAAGCAAGGCTTAAAGACAAATGACGGAGATATAAGGCAACTTAAATGATGGGCCTGGACAATCTAAATATAGCCTATTGTATTCCATTGTATTTGATGATCTTCATAGATGATCAAAAAACCTTCAGAAGTTTTCCTGACCCTCCAGATTTAATGACGTTTTCCTGACTCTGCGGAAAGCTTGCAGTCTTAAGTTTGAATTTCTAAACTCTTTCATACCATTTGTTTTAATCCTCGCTAGGCTTTCCAACTTAGTTGATTTCAATGATCTTTCCCTATTTTTGCAGTTTTTAACCGTTTGTTTAGGTTCCAGCCCTATAGCTTAGCTGCCTCTATTGGAAGTGTTCCTAATCACCCAATAGGCTCTCTGTCCTGCCAACCGCCATTTTCGGAGAACAACGTATAGCTGAGATGTCAAGTGATGGTCTAATCTGCTTGCTGGCGCTAATGATCTTCTAACTTAGCCAAAAACCCGTCGAGCACACCATCTACTACAACGGGCATCAGTAAATGAAGTAAACTTCTAGCACATCTGGTATATTTTAAATAACGAATAAACTGATCTGAGATATACTCACCATATTTTTGCAATCTTCAAACATGACTGTGTTGAGTATCGTGGAAAGCATCTACGAAGAAGTAGTCAAATAAATACTATAAAAATAAGAATGTGATAAAAATTGGCATTTTATACGGCTTAATGAGCCATCGAGCTAAAGTTAGAAACCCAAAACAAAGAATATTTCGATGAAACACTTTAAAAAATTTTTATTAATCATACCAGCAGAAAGAAATTTGGTTTTCCTGTGACGAAAAAAGAAAATTCGGAACATTTCTAATTACAAACTTTTGCTAATTTCTTTTGTGTGAGAACAGCAGTAAATTCCAAGAGACAAGGAAGGGGAAATCTTTTGACCGCTTCTTCAGATGAAATTTTAGATGTTTATAACTTGCAACAATTCGGTGTGCCCCAAGATTCGGTAAAGTTTTGCTTAAACAGGACGGATTACAAAGAGTGTGCCAGGCAAGGCAGAAAAAACTTCTTGAGGTAGATCACGCCTACCTTAATAGAAAGCAAATGTTAAAATGCAAACAAGCTACCAGCATATAGCTGAAGGGCTTAGCTTTCTTTTCAGATGTTGCTTGGTCAATTTATGTTATGATTACCATCCAAAATCTGGTTTCCAAAAATATGGTAAATCGTTCAGTTCTCGGACTTTCCTGTCCAGTTGCAGTCCATCTTTGGATGATGTGAAAAAGCCGAATTCCAAATTTGCATGGGAGCGCACGAAATGTTACTATGGAGTTATGGAGGAGAAATGAATCATTTTGCAAACAGGAGAACTCCCCAGACAACTTAAAAATCCATCTCTACCTTCAGTTTTCACAAAATTTGGACTGGAAAGGGATGGCAATTATTTCAAATCAAATGAGAAATGTACGACTCGAAACGTTCTCTCTGTCTGGTTTTCAGGTGGTAATCATAGCTTAGAATGACCATGCACCAGCTCAAAAGATAGCAAAGCCTTTCAGCTTAACTGTGAATAAAGCATTTGTTAATAGCTATAGAAATCAGAGAGCTAGCCATGATCTACCCCGTGAGGTTAACTTTGGGTCACCCGGAAGACTGGTAGATTCTTAATCAAGGACAAATCAGATTGGGATGATAAAACCTTAAATTTGACATCACGTGAAGATGTCCGCGAATAGCAACAATTAAATTGTTTGTGCGAGTGATTTTGCGATATCGCAAATCCCATTTAGCATCTAGTTTGAGACAGATTTTGAATATGCTTTTCAGAACAAGATTTAAGCGCAGCTTCTGCCAACTACGTTATTCTGATTGACTCCGTGTCGTGCTATGCCATAACGAGACAAAGCTTTATAGCTGTACGCAACTGAGCTAATCCACCAAAGCGACTGCGCCTCCACAGAGAAAGATTACGTCAGCAAAAGAGATTTACCTTACCATCAGAGATTGTCGTTGCTATATATTAAGGTATTTAATTCCACGCAAATTCTTCAAAATTTAGTCAATTTCATCCAATGTTTATTCCCTATCATAATGTACTTAGCCAATCGATACAGAGTGTCCCAAAAAAGGTGTTCGACGTTTGATTAACTATTGAAAAAGAGCGATATTCAAAAAAGAAATTAAAACTTGGGATGGAACCAGTTGCCTTTGTACAATTTGTAAATAGACACTGAATTCCTTTGATTAGCATGTATTACTTTAGTTTATTGTAAATAGTTGGTGTAAATTAGCTTTATTCTTTTAAAACTATGTAAATACCAACTGCAAATAAATATATGAATGAATGAATGAATGAATGAATGAATGAATGAACGAATGAATGAAAGAGTATAACGATAACATGAACAAGCCCATGGGAAGATAACCCCATGTGGGTATGACGTCACAGTGACGTCATGAAGTTGAAAATATGTGAAAATCAGGCTTCCAAGTTAAATTTGAGTTTAAAGATTTTGCATGAACTTTATGCAGTTTTTTTGGTTCAATTTGTCAACATCTTTGGTGAAAAAATAATATTTTATTGAAAATAACGACTTTGGAGAGATATTTTGGCAGAAATTAGCCAATTCTGATGACGTCCTTTGTGCCATTAATTTGTTCTATCAAGAAGAGACAAAAATAAAGAGATAAAGAGACAAAAAGAACCCACACAATAGAGATAACATATTACAAATGTATTATTTGAGTGGTTTTTGTTGAAAAAGTTGAAAAAAATTCAAAAAATTGCAAATTGGTCCAAAATGGCGGCCAAAATATTATCATTATTATTATTATCATTTTATTGAAAGTTGGTAACTTGCATAGCTAAATATAAAAAATGCTAATTCAAGCCAACAAATTAATTACAATGATACAGAAAAATATATCAAGTAAATGGTCAACAAAATTAAAAAATTCATAACATCTATATATAAAATCTACAAGCAAGATGTATAAAACTTTAAAAAGCCGAGCCCTGGTATCTATCGTTTGCAAAGTCTGCAGTCACAATCTAAATTTTTCCAAAATTTTATTCTATTCTCGAATTGTTGCACAGAGTTTGAATCTTTGATTTCCTGTGGAAGGGACTGTCAAATACGCTGCCCTCTATATTGGACCGTTTAAAATGACGTCATTATCAAAAATGTGATGTTTTTTATAGATATAATCTCTTAAAAATACAACAACTACAAAGAATTACAAACACGATACCACAAGGAGGATAAAAATATATATCAACCCTGTGGAATTTAACATGTAATTATAAATATTAAAGAAGAAATTAACTAATACAAATGTAAAGTTACATTTACAAACGGATGATGTGTCCATGTATTGGGGGTTTGCAGCAGAAATAAAAACGGTTAGTTGCGTGAATGAATTTCAGAGTAGCCTCTAGGAGTCCTTTATTAATCTCATGTCGTAACCTTTCATTGCTGTACAAAATAGGTTCAACTAATAAATCATTTGGGAGGTTAGGATAGGCAATAGGAGGCAATATTGCATCGAGGCCATTGAGAAGCTCGCGTCTAGGTTCTTCATAAGATCGGCAAAGCAGCAGGTAATGTTCCGTGTCCTCAAAACCATCGTTTGCAGGACACAACGGGCTGATTATATCTCTAAAATTTTTGCCTAAATTTGTGAAAATTTAATTTGCTGAGACCGACTCTTAACTGTGGAAGAATAGCTAAACCTTTCGGGTAATGAATTCCATATACTGTTTTTGATAGGGGCCAAATTTGAGCTATTTCCAACTTCAGGATGGAGCTTGTCCCATTCGTTCAAATAATTTGGTTAAAAGCTGTTTATTAAATCTCTCTGTTCTCGCCTTTGTCAGCCCAATGACACGTTGCTGACGAAGAGAGTACATAGAATGTTCAAGTTGTGGTAAAGGATGCCTTGTATACTCTGGTGTACCGGGTGTCCAAAAAAAAGTATACAGATTTAGTTGACTCCAGCGATGTGAATCAAGCCTTAATCAATGGCTAATCACTCTCATAATGTTTCTCGATAGTTAACTTGAACATAGATACCTCGTTTGTTGGTATTGGTGCTTTGAGATCAGAACTATCAATCTTGAAAGCTCAAAATTGCGTCCACCTGCAAACCAGAGCTTTGGCCTTTTGCCCTAAGCTTTTTCCTAAAGCACATCACAATTAAAAACTGAAATTAATTAACGATTAAGAAACTGCCCAATGGGTGAATGACTGGGGGGGGGTGACTTTTGGAAAACAGCATAACACAAGATCTAATATTTGTCAAATGTTATCAAGGCTATCGTTGATTTATAAGCTGTGCCTTAAGGATTTGCTTAGGCCAAAATGCTAAAGCTCTGATTTGCAGGAGGAGGCAAATTTGAGCTTTGAAGCTTAACATATCTGCTCTCAAAGCACCAATACCAACAAACGAGGTACGTATGTTCAAGTTAACTATCTAGGAACATTTTTAGAGTGATTAGACATTGATTCAATCTAAATTCACATCGCTGGAGTCAACCAAATCCGAACACATTTTTTGGGAAACGCGGTAGTGTTGTTTACATTCTTGTAAAACAAAACAAGGCGTCTACTCCAGCGTCGGTGGTTCAAAGATTCCCATCCGGGCACATTGTACAGTTTCTCACGGGATGTTCCTTTCCAAGCACCAGTTACTGCCAATGCAGCAGAGTACTGAACCGATTCTAGTTTCTCCATTTGCGTACTCAACATAGTATCATGACTGAATTCACAGATTTTCGCTGGGGTATGATGGTAGGTGACGTTACCATAATCTAGATGCGGTCTCACAAAGAGTTTGTACAGCCCATTTAACGTGTGACGTGGCAAGTACTTTGAGACCTATTTTATAATACCTATGCCCTGTCTAGATTTAGTAGTAGCTGTTTGCATATGACTAGCAAATGACAAATGCTCTTTAACTCTCGCCACAGGAACGCATCGGAAGCGAGACTTTACTCCACCGTTGACAGTTGAGATGAAAACCTCACATTAACAGTAGCTGACATATATCTCGCTTGTTAGCCCTGGGTCTGGCAGGTGAGATGTTTTTTCTTGCCAGGCCCATATTTAGTAAATAATCATTTTCAGGAGCATACCTGTTGCAGCATATTTGGCTGCATTTCAACGACTTTTAACGCTGGATGTTTTTCAACTTCTTTCTGAGCGTCGTTGCTTTTCGATGCCTTTTGTAATTGTTGAAATAAGTAACTGACTATGTGATCTAACGTTGTACAGCAGCCAGTTGATACAGAAGAATCTGCAAAAAATACAAGGTATAAAAAAGATGCAAGGAATCAGAAACACACTGAGATATAATGGTGGCGATTAAAGTGTAACTCCAAAGTTTAAACATATTCTTGAAATGTTTTTGAAAACACGTACGTGATAAAATATGCCACAATAGACCTGTCTATTTGAACAGATTTGGGGTTTGGAACAAGCAGTTCGATCTGCCATGGTCCCCCGAAAAGCAGTACCGAGGAACTGATGGGGCTACCGTGTTTAAATAATTAAAAATGAATGAAATGAATCTGGTAAATCTTCATTATTCGAAACTAGACAACTGTAATCGAGCTTGATTTTCCTCAACTTGAAAGAAAAAAAAATATCGTCCGAATCTCATTTTCTACTTGATAAAAAGGCCCGTAGCTAAAATCAAGTCAGTGCTTTCTAAATTTCTAAACAGACGGATGAGAATGCAAAGATCACCGATAGGTAAATCTTTATTATTTGCATCACTTTTAGTCTTCTCAAAAGTATTCCAAAAACAACTTCCAAGCAAAAATGGTTCATAAACTCGAGGATGTCGAGAAAAATTTTACTGAAATAAGAGTTCACAACTGTGCAAAACCATTGTTTAACCAACCTTTATTTTCTTAAATTGTTCATTCATTAACTAACTAACTAATTAATTAATTAATTAATTAATTAAGTAATTCATTCATTCATTAATATATATATTTAAAGTTGTTATTTACATAGTTTTAAAAGAATAAAGCTAATTTACACCAGCTATCTACAATAAACCTAAAGTGATACATGTTAATTTACAATTAAAGGAATTCAGTATCTATTTACAAATTGTACAAAGGCAACTAGTTCCATCCTAAGTTTTAATTTCTATTATGAAAGCTGCAACAGACTTTATATTCTTTACATCATCGTTTAGTGTATTCCACAGCATAGCCCCCCCCCAAATCTCAGGACGTTTATCCCATATTTATTGTGTGAGACCTATGAGGAAGCTCGCATAACATTTGTTTGCGTAAGTTAATAGTTATAGATTCTGTTTGGAAATTTTCCCAGATGTATGACGGATTTAAGTGGTGGAGTGCTTTGTAAACTTCTAACAGCAGTTTCCGTAGGTTCTTTCCATGGATTGCAGCATCATTATGCTTCGATAGAAGTTCTTCAAAAGAGGATTCACAATCTTGGTACAAAACCCTAAAAGCACGTTTATGTACTCGATTGATGTTACTGTTCAGAAATTTGACATGATAACAGCATTGAACAATATCCTTGCTTGGTTAAAGTTAATATAGTTTGAAAATCTACAGAATGCCTTTACCTTTGTGCTAACTTTCATGCAGAAATCCTCTACGTGCTGGCCACAATTTAGTATTTCATCGATAGAGACTCCTAGTAATTTAACCTCGTCACTGGCGCGTATAATTTGGCCATTGATATTCGAGCCCAAGTGTATAAAGAATATAAAGAAAAGTTATTGCAGGACAAAATGATGTTAAAATGACTCTTGTCAAACTGTTACTTGTAAAGAAAATATGTTACTGACACAGATTTCCGGCCAGTTGGCATTAGCCAAGGTATAGAATGTGGATGAATTCGATGCAAAAGCAACTGTGCGTTTGACGTAGTTTGAGAATCATCCTCATTGATAGTGGATTGATAGCTTCAATCCGAAACAACTGAAAGTAAGAAGGACCTTTCCGTATGCTTACGCAATATATCCATCGTCAAACACTGGAGAAACTGTGATTTCCAAGCAAAGAAGGGCACAATTTGATGTTTGCAGAAACAGTGCAGTAGACGTAGACTTACCTAAGGCATCAAGACCTTGTGAAACTGAAGACAGAATATACAGGAAGACCTATACGATGAAAACAAAGTAATGTCAGATACTGTACAGGGTATGTTTGGACAGCGTCGAATGGACGAAAAGAAATGCCAGAATGAAAACGTAATACTATGAAAAGAAGGAGTGACGAATTAGATTAATGACGCCAGGCATGGTTGCATCCATTCACTGTGTTTCTTACCTCGATCAATAGAAGGGCCAATGTGCATTTTCCAAAGATTGAGAAATAACCAAAGTTGTCTCAAATTAGATGTCACGTGAGATTTGCGACGACGCAAAATGACTCATGCAATTTACTTCGATTTTTGTTATTCGCGGGCACATTCACGTGACATCTTATTTGAAAAAGACGACCAAAAAAATGAGAAACGAACCTGGGGATCGATCTGACAAAGATGATCAATGTGATTTTCAGTTATGATTTCAACCAAACCATAGTACGCTTGACTAAGTTTCGGATATTCCTGAAAATAAGATACGAAAAGTAAGTAAAATAAGTAAATAAGATAAGTGCATCCACGGGCT
Organism: Aurelia coerulea; assembly: GCA_039566865.1. Lineage (NCBI taxonomy): Eukaryota > Metazoa > Cnidaria > Scyphozoa > Semaeostomeae > Ulmaridae > Aurelia > Aurelia coerulea. Next base: position 8,289,172 of record CM076952.1, on the reverse strand, counting down.
GTAGGACACTCTGAATTAAAAATAGGCACCCTATTATGGGGATGTGGGAAAAATTCCAGTGCATGTCAAATGTTGGGGTGAGAATGGATATTTCTGTGTTGTCAAAGAGGATCTCATGAAATCCCAGCTGTTAAGATCCCAGGGACCTTTGACTCCTAAGTCTATTTAGCTAAATATTGCACGCTTGGTTCTGCTTCCAGTGTATCAACAAATATCAACGTTCCTGCACAGCGACCTCAAACTCAAGTTCTTCCTTCTATTGATTTATCAATTTTTTTCATGTGCCAGATTTCAAAGCACTGCAGAACTATTGCACAGCGCATATATAAAGTAATGAAAATACAACCAAACACTGCCTCTTTCTTGCGTTCTGCCTTTCCTTCTTTCCTGCTTGCCTCTTACAATTTCAATCTTCATGCTCTCTTTTCCATCCTATCTTTATTCCCCTTTCCACTTTTCGTCATTCCTCAATCCTCGTTCCTTTCTTTCTTTTCCTTTCATTTCTTCTTTCCTTCTTTCTATCTTTATTTCTGCATCGCTTGTTCTTGTTCTTACCCATTCTTCTTTCAAGAGAAACAAACCTCCTGCGAAGCTGCTTCGCCGTTTCATGCTGTCTGCTTCCTAAAGCATCAAACTGTGCTACTGATGAGAAAAGTCAAAACAGCTGACGTTACATCGCGATTTTTTCTACAAAATGGTTGGATACTGAATTAAGCTTACAAGTATATCTTGCTGAGGAATCGACATGACAAGTTTGACAAACATTCCAAGAGCATTGTTCAAAGCTTCGTCACCGTAAAGTCGCATCACGCCAAAATTTATGTAGCCCCCAGCAAGGGCAGCTTTTAACATGTCAAAACATATTGATATTCCTTTGTATCTTGTAGGTAGTTAAAGAAACGACAATTCTGCATAAAAATATGTTATTAGTTTTTTTTTATTTTTATTCAACAAACTACTTAAAGCACTACGTACGAGCTACTTTACTACACTATAAGGACGATGTTATTAGTTGAAGTAAAGGCCTGACAAAATTTTGACTACCAGGTGAATCAAACAAAATCCCTGAAAAGCTACCGCTTTCTGGATTTCAAGACAATAACATCGGCAACTATATTATTTAGTAGTGGAAATCTTCAAATAAATTTCAAAATTATCGGTCTGAAATCACCCACTCAATCCTGAAATTAAGAGGTTTCTCTCGAGAATGTCCCTTCAAACGACCTTTAAAAATGCCCTTAAATGATGGTGGTAATGGCTTGAACGCGTTTTAGCTCCTGTTACTCACTTGGAAGGATGAAGTCGCCCGGAACAATTTTGTTGGGATCCTATGGATGCCACTTCCATCATCCCAAAAAAGAAAAAAGGTGCTAAAGCATGCTCATGTCATTGCTGTTAAGCAGAAATGTTTGGGAAATTTGATCGTGATTTTGCCACGGGGGGGGGGGGCATTCTTCTATAGTAAAGTAAAGGTACCTGGGGATGTGCAGCGAGCAAGGGTATACTTTTTCGGACTTCTAGTCTAGCCAAGGGTATACTTTTTTGCAATTTTGGCCTACAACGGTCTAGCCAAGAGTATCATTTTGACAATACTGGTCTAGCGAACGGTCATGATATCATATTTGGTACAAATTTGACAATATTCGTCCAGGAAATCGTCAAATTGGTCTAGCCAAGGGTACCATTTTCGTAAAAATTAGTCTAGCTAACGGTACCATTTTGAATATGCTCGCGGCAGACCCCTACCCAAAATTTGGCCAAGAGCCCCCCCCCTCCCGTGGATTTTGCCCCGCTTTAAAGGTTTAAGGACTTTCTTGAGAAAATCCCTTATAGTTTCAAAACAGAGCATGTCTACGATAAAATAACATATTTTCACAATATCTTTGTCTTGATATTCAGAAAGAACTAATCTTTCGACGGGACTGATCTTTAAATCACCTTGCAAATTTGAAGTTACTAAACAAATGAAAACGTTCAGACTTTTGAAAAATAAAAGAATGCAAAGATCCTATCACCTCCCAATCAAATCGATTTTAGCCAAAGTGATTTTCGAGCCGCGACAATAAATTGATGACACTGCGTGACCCAAGGCAACCCACAAGTCGTGGCTCAAAAACAAGGTCTTTCAAGCATCTCGAAGTCTTGTGCAAAATGGACATTTGACTCTGCAACAAACTCTCATTTGATGCTTGATGCTACCGGGTTCCCAAAAAAGTACTCCTGTTTGAAAAATCACCAAAAATTTATTATCAAACCTTTGATAAAATTTTCTTTTTGAATTGCTTTGTCAAAGACCCAAAAATATTCGCAGACGATGAAATGTTTGCTTTTGATACAGCAAGGTAGAAAATTTACACGTTGAAAAACCAGTTTTTAAGCAAAATACTCAATCTTGCCTAAGAGTCAAAATTTCAGATTTTTCATCATCATTGAAGTCTCCAATGATATTTCACATTCATTTCTGTCATAAATGACCAACCTAGAAGTAATACACGCACAAAGAAATTGATTTGGCAATCATCAGTGCTTTTTTTGCAGTATGATTCAAAGCTAGGTGGCCCTGAAAAGGGCTAAATTTGCTCATTTTTAAACCACCTACGTCTTGGAAAGTAATTTGGTTCTTGATCTACTTGACAAAAACATAAAATCGAGGATCGGCCGTGTATTCACATTTTGGTGATTTTTCAAACGGGAGTACCTTTTTTGGGACACCCGGTATCATTTTGCTCGATAAACATTGGTTAGCATACTTTTGTTAGATTTTAAGCTGGGAACTTATACCAAGACAAACTATGACCATAACCTGAGCATAAGAAACCAACACAAAAATTGTAGAGAGTTGACGGTTTAAGTGTGTCAAATCTGATTTACCTATTAACGATGAAAAGTCTATTGGCCGTCATTGTAAGCTACGAAAAGCTGCAAGATTTTATGGGAGAAGTTTTAGCCATCTTTTTGCCAGGAAACTATTCATGGCTTTAGAACGAATGCTGCGCATTGACTGGGTGAGCTCACAATCACAACGTAGCATCGTCGTGTCTCCAATCTCGGGTTCACTTGTTAGGTGATTGCCGAGTTAGCTCTTTAAAATAGGCGCTAAAGATGGCATCAAGGAATTTTTTACAATTATCTTTCACGTCTCAAAGAATTTTGATTAATTTGATTGGCTAATTTACGAAGGGATCCTAGGGTCTATGGTAAGAAATGTCCTGACACCACCTTTAACGCAATCGTCTATTCCGAACAGTTTGAGAGCATATCATGAAAAGGATACTTGACAGCATAAACTTGATCATCTGGTACACGACTGAGATTCAGAATATTCCTTCCTGAAAAGAAAATTCATATTTAAAGACAAAAGAAGCATTTTAATCCGAAATTGACCGAAATGAAACAGTAACAAAAATCTTTACAAAAAAGAGATATGAGCGTTTCAGTCTTTCAAATTGTAAATCTTCGAATATTGAGCATGTACCAGCTTGAACCGCTCGTTCTAAAACCTCAAATCTGGTAAAGTAAAAAGTTGTACGTTAAACTTGATTTCATACTCTCACGTTTCGCACTCGGAGTGTCTGACAGAACACATTTCGGTATCTTGGATCATATTGCCGGTCTTTGAGTTCCTCAACAGGTTTTGCTTCACTAAGGCCTGGTTTAAACATCGCATTTCGCTGTGTCGAATTTAATAGATGCTCCTAAAAATTTCCAAGTGTTAATTAAATTCGACATGAAGACAATGTTTAAATCGCCAGCCGTTTTACATACATAAACGGCAGGAGTTCACTAGCTCTGTCGCGTTAAACGGCAGAAGCACGACTTAATTTAAACGTCGCATTCTACCACGTTTAATTAATCAATTCTAGGCCATGGTCCGCGGTGATCGGCCACTGCGCTTGCGAATTAAAGAGTTGATTTTGAAAAATGGCCATTTCAATCATATTCTTAAGAACGGCAGATTCTACCGTTTTTAATACAGATGGAATTGACGCCGCAAAAATACGATGTTTCAACTAGACCTAAAAGACTCTTGAGAGCTCATAGTTATGATAAGTATTGAACTGAAACAACGTTTTCTTAGCTAAGCCATTAATTGGAAAAGAAGGATCAATTGGCCTGCAAAATTGACAACACCAAGAAGACATAACGGTAAGAGACTTTCGCATCATGCATACATCGGGATGCAGTTAGACACGGTTGCTTTCTCTTACTGCGGGGACACCGTTCTTCATTAACGAAATTTTAAAAAGTGTAACGAGCTCAATACCTCACTATTCAAGAAACCGAGACTTTAATCTTCCAGCTCCTTCTTCAAAACAACTATGGGCCAAAGATGCTTGTCGTGTTAAGATGCTTAACTATAGAGACTAACAGTTCATCGTCTGGGTCTAGGTCTTAAAACTATCGACGAAACGTGCACCAAATACAAAACCAGTTATTAAACGACGAAGAAACCTGCTTTCACTATTACATCGACAGATCAAAAACCAAATGGAAAATCAAAGAATGAATTTCTTTTGAAGTCAATCGAAAGTGAAACTGTTTTTAACTGCCTTGGCCGCTCCTCGTCGCAGATCGGCCTTCGGGCAGAAGCGCTTCTCGTAGAAGGGTGCTAAATTGTGGAACGATCTTTCTGTTGAAGTCAAATCATCCAAAATTTATGACGTATTCAAAATGCCAGCAATGCCAACAGCGAACGCTGCTTCTCTCTTTCATGCTACAGTTGTAAGTCGTTTATTAGATAGTATTGTAAATAAGATCATTTAATTTTGTATGTTTTTCTTTCAGATTTAGTTACCGAGTGAGTCAGAAAAAAGAATCCCCGTTTGATAGGTCACGGCTCCCTGTATATCAAGACAATGATATGGGCAAATATAGTTCAATGGTAGAAATGTTCAAATCTACTATAAAATTTGCCTGACTGAAATCAGCCACTTCATTCTGAAATTATGAGAGATTTTCTCGAGAAAGCTTCTTCAAAAAACCTTCAAAACGTGCCCAAAATCATGAACAAACTTCCCTAACATTTCTGCCTTACACGGGCCTTACAGCAATGACTTCTGCATGCCTTAGCACGTGCTATCCTCTTGGGAGGATGACAAGTCCTCCCCTTGGCATCGATGACCTATTCAGGGGGATTCCATTCTCCCAAGAGGACAAAATACATGAATCTATGTGAGTTTCATCAATTTCAGGAAGGAAAATGTGCTCATTGTTTTCATTCGTTTTTGCAGGTTTTTGGAAAGGGCATTCTGCAGAAAATCATAAATTCCACGGGAAGGAATGGCCGAATAAAGCCGGGTAAATTACTGAACCTAATTGAACATATTGCTAATAAAATAAGAATGTTTTCAATATTATTGCTTTGATATTCATGGAGCAGTGGCCTTAAAAGCGGGGATTCTTTTTTCTGACTCACCCGGTATTTTATGTATATGCACGGCCCACTATAAATAAAATCAAATGAAATCAAGCCTATTAGCAACCACACAATTAGCACAACATGTGCCGTTGAAAAAAACATAAAATAGTGGGCGCTCGGAAATCAACAATGACAGCTTGACAGAAGATGAATAGATCATCTGCTCTAAACTCTGGCATGGATAAACATTGGAGAAAAGTTTCCACAGTAATCTCCAAACTACATGTGTTGTCAAGCAAAACATAAGATAGTGGGCTTTCGAAAATCAACAATGACAGCTTGATGAACAGCAGATGAACATAACATCTGCCTTAAACTCTGGCAAATTAATAAATGTATACACCTCGGAGAAAGCTTTCTACAGTAATCTCCAAGCTTCATATATTGTCACGCAATTTTTACGATAAGAAGAGAGTAAAAACAATAAAAGCATGAAAAACACACGGAAAACAAAACAACACAGGACAAATGAAACTCACTACCGGGTGTAAAGTCAGATTTAAAATGTTAGGTATCGGTCACAAAACTACGAGGCCAATATCTAAGCTTACTTTACACTCAAACCTTTGTTTTTGCCGCATTCCATAAACAATGAATGAAGTAAACTTTACTGCATGCGCAGCATCGCACCACGATAGCGCTTTAACTACAAATTCAGCTTTACGGTGCCAACTTTCAAACTTTCTTAGGGCAATGTCAAATCATGTTGTAAACAATTTTGTCATATTCTATCATGTCATTGACGAATTACTGCAAATTAAGCTTGAGTGCCCTTCTGAAAATCAACCATTCCGCTTCCATAATTTGGATTTCAAGGGGGGACACAAAGTTTACACCGTCATAACTCATTAATGACATGATCAAATGTGACAAACAAGTACATTTTCGGAATCTTATCACCAGGAATTATGTCGTCTCGTAAGTGTATCATATTTTGTGGCAAACTTTCCAAAATGATACGTTCTTATATAGAAACGTACAGGATTAGTGGTCAAAAGATTGTTGGACAAGCCCCACAAGTAATTTCGAGCTTTCCAACCAGTGAAATAGTGACCTACGACCGAAGATACATAATTTAAGTCCTCAAATTTTAACGGTTGATAGATCGTAGCTACCTGACTAAATTGCGTCCACAACCGATTGCCAAGGTTGGAAAAGATAATGCATTGACAAAGGGCCTCCAAAAGTTATTGCAACATTTTATGAGCCAATCCAGTGCGGCAATGACAGTAGCTGTTGAAAGCGTAACATTTCGATACTTCATGAAAACGAACGGAAATTTTGAACTAAGATGGAAAATTGGTTTGAAAATAGCTGAAATTCCAACATTCTAATACTCTAAACTTCCCTGTTTGAGGTGTACAAAATTTCAAAGAAAGAATTGATTTCTCAACGTTGATTAACCTAGGCTTTAAAGTGGCAGCGAACGTCCTTGTTTTGATGCACACTGTTTAGCTATAGAACTGTTAGCAGTCTACCCTTTCATCTATTCCATTTCTTTGACATCATTGAATATGTCGAATGACGATACATGAATAGAAAATTAGCACGAATCACAAAATTAAGGCTCTTGGCAAGTGCTACGATACTTTGCAACGATACTTTGCAATAGGGTTTTTCAAGTTGTGCCAGGCTAAATGAAAGGAAAAAAACTTTTTGCTCTTAGAAGTCAGTTCTGCAAACTTTTTCCAACCCTTAAACTTTCCATGACTCACCCGGTATGAAGAAAATATCACTGAACGGATGCTAATGATGGTAAGTGAAAAAAGTCAGTTCTTTCTTTCAGTACACGAGTTCAGAGTTTCTTACAGTAAGGTCCTTCAAATTGTTTCCAATGTCTGTGACTCCTTGACTGTTACGCCAAAAACGAAAAGAAGATCTGTAGATACGATGGTCTGACCAATTTTGGAAAGTCAATACGATGTTGTTATAAAAGGCTCTTTTTCCTCCAAAGAAATCCCAAATGATACATTCTATTGAAATATTTAAGAGCGGAAAATATCTGGCGAAAGGCCCTTCTTCCTGCGAAAAAAAAGTGCTTCCATTGATTAGTCGGATTTCAAAGTATGCCTCGGACCGGTGGTCAGCACTTTTTCCAGCCCTGCCCATAGCCATAGCCTCTGTTACCAATAACATGTAAATTTTTGCATTCTACCTTCTTGAATACCATGGCTTCAGATGCATTTCATCACCGATACTCTATTACCTGAAAGTCCAAAGGAAGTGGACACATCAACTTACCGTAAATGGATATTGTTTTGCTAATTTCTCTAAATAAAAGAACTCCATTTGGCGACATGACAGCAAACAATAACCTTTGTGATCTGTTTTGAGTCAGTTCTGTCATCAATTTTAATAACGCAGAACTAATAACTGGGTCATGTGCCCAAAGTTCCATTGCTCTTTGAAATATTGGTGTTAGATTTGGATATCTTTGTGACAGTTAAGGTAGAAATACATCTACGCGAAAACCAAAGAAATCTGTGCTTATGTATATCAATACAAAATAATGCATCCATAAAGTAGTTTCAAAGACTTATAACAAAATCTTTTTCGTCCATTTTGTCTCGATATGAAAGCAAAAAGGCGCGCAAATTCAACAAATTTCTTTCAACACAGCTCGGAGACTGTTCTGCAAAAGATTAGGGAATAACCTCAAGCTTGCATAAATCTTTTAATCCAAATATCCCATGAAGAAATATTGCCGCCCGAGAAAGTTAGGGCTGTTTGTCTGTGTTTTTAAACAGGCAGGTTATGAGTCATGGTTTGAGCCAATAATAAATTTGATTCCATAAAGTTTAGATAAAAAAAGACATAACTCTAATGGTTTCCTTAGCATTAGAATAGTCAACTATGGTTTGCAAAGAACCAAAACAGTCAAAATATGGATTTTAAAGTAACCAAATTTGATCAAAGTTTTGAATTTTCATTCAACATAATTCGACAATTTGGAAACAGCGACATTCTCTGTAAAAATCTAAGCTGCATTTCACGGCTGATATTGCTTGGAGCTATAGCGTGCAATCTGCAATAGCTGGTTTGAAAAGTTAGGTTAGCTAACAGACCATTTCGCAATTAGGAAAAGAGACTGAGGAGAGCGTGGCCAATTCCGACAGACTTCTTATCAGTCGGAAATCCGGGGAATCTTCTCATCTATAGTGACAAGTGCATGGCTTGCAGCTCCGTCGTATCTCTCTGCAAAGTCGAGTTATTCTCGATATATTTGCACCTTTCACGAGTTGTACGATACATGTTTAATATGGTAAGTGTTTTCTCTGGATTATTTAGCCATCTTGTCATCAAGTCAACCATTGGTGAGTGTATTTTGAGCCACTTTATTTCAGATGCTGACCATCAACTTTAAAGCGGCTAAGTTTAGGCCCAGCCAACCTACGATGAAGTTTTGCTTTTTGGTTCGATAGTGGAACGGATTTAATGCAAACAAATGAAACGAATCAATTGGAATCATCTAAAGCTTCATAATAACACTGTGAACCGTTATGACAAATTTAACAAGCAATGACGGGCTGAGACGAGCCAATTGAAGGTCAATGAAGGTCACCGACGCATGATTTGAGCCGCATCAAACTTGAGTTAAACACCTGAAATAAAATAGCTCAAATATACACTCACAAATGGGCGGAAGGATGACGAAACAGCTAAATAATCCAGAGAAATTACTTACCATACTAAACAAGCATCGTGTAGCTCTTGAATGGTGTAAATTAATAAGAAATATCTCGAGTTTGCAGAGAGATGTGATCGAGCCGCAAGCCGTACACTTGTCACTGAAGAGAAATGGATCCCCCGGCTTTCCCGCTTGTTACCAAGGCTGCCGGGATTGGCCGCGCTCTCCTAAGTTCCTTTCTTCATTTCATTTAATATTATTTATACACAAATTAACCCTTCAGCAAATTAAAATATATAACATCTATTTACAATGATAAAACCTCATGAAGAAAAACCTAAAGCCCTATAAAACTTAATCCTTGCTGTTCTTCCAGGGAGTTGTGTTTGGCTTGAGAGTCTAGCTCTTTAGATGCGTTTTAAGTTGTTTTTAAAAACGATCAAGTGTCGGTAACTCGCGAATTTCGGCAGGTGTATCATTCCATGACTTGAGAGCTGCGTAATGAAAGCCCTTTTTTGCAAATTCAGTCTTATATCTAGGGATCTGGATATTCTTACAGTGCCTCGTATTGTAGGTCGAGTGAAAAGATCTTGGCTTGTATCTAGCCCAGAGGTTTTCAGGGCATAGTCTGTTCATAATCTTGTAAGTCATGACATTCCTATCGTAACGGAAAATATTTTCTACGTTTAACCAGGATGCCGACCAGCCATCTTTTATTCTTGCGTTTGCAATTATTGAATACGCCCGGTCTTGAAGGCGTTGGAGAGCAGCTATTTTTGTTTTTGAAAGACTACCCCAGATAACATCGGCATAACGCAGGTGACTCTCGATTAACGCATAATATACATTACACAATTGGGATTGTGGAACGACATTTTTCAATTTTCTTAAAGCTGCAAGACCTCCACTAAGTTTGCCTTTGGTGCGCTTAAACTGTTCATCCCAACTTAGTTTTTCATCAACTATCACTCCGAGGGATTTCGTCTTTTCAACTCTTTTGATATCAGAGTTATTTAGTTTAAGCACTTCTGGAAGGTCTAAATTTTTGGTTTTAAGTGGATGCCCTATGACCATGAATTCAGTTTTTTTGGGATTGGGGCTAAGTTTGTTCACCCTCATCCATTCAGAGCGATTGGAAAGCTCTTGATGTGCGTCCTCAATTAGTTTCGCTACATCGTTCGATGCAATCGTTATATTGGTATCGTCAGCATAAATGCTAGCCTTGGAGAATTTAAGACACATTTCCAAGTCATTCAAGTAAATGATGAAAAGAAGAGGGCCTAAACAAGAACCTTGGGGAATACCACAGGTTACATCTCTGGCTTTAGAATGCTGACCGTTCAGATAGCAGAACTGTTTTCTATCATTTAAGTAGGATTCAAACCAATTTCCATCTTTGCCTCTTATTCCATATGCACGTAATATTTTGAGTAATATATCGCGATCAACCGTATCGAAGGCTTTCTTAAGGTCGAGAAAAATAGTGAGATTAACATTGCTGCGATGTACGTTTTCGTACCAGAAGTATGTGCTGCGTATGAGTGATGTTATCGTGGAGTACCACTTACGAAAAGCTGCTTGACTTCTCCAAAAACTTCTCCAAATCGCGAAATGGTCTATTCCTGAATCTCGGGCCATTCCATGTTTGTGCATGGAGTATCATCGTCTACAAAGCGTAAGAACAATTTCCGTGGCACAAAATATGTAATAAATCCAGATAGACTTTCACATGCCATAAATTTTCCAGTTTACCGGGTGAGCCAAAGAAAAAATCGAGGCGTTTGAAAAATAGCAGTACCTAAAGTACTTGATGAATTTGGATGAATCTTGATAGCAAAAAGACTGAAATATTGCTGTGGGTTTTCTTGCGCTTTTTTGAGCAAGGAAAATACAGGCAAATTTTGCGAAAAGGTGGCAAAATGGCCTGAATTACCCGATCAAATCATAAAGAATCTCTCACTGAGAACTACACGCAAGGGCATTTTATCTCTCTCAACAATTAAAGGAAATCAATTTTTGAACAAATACTGATTTTTTTCGGTCTCGTGGGAATAAATGTGCAGAGGACACCCGATACCCGTGAAAAAACGTACTTCTGTGCTGTTCTGGACAAGACGTTCATTTACGATTTGATTGAGAATTTCAGGACATTTGCTAGGCCTTTCGAAAACAAAGGATTTTTGTAAAGTAGCAGTTACCTATGTTTTCAAATCTCATAAAAGCATGAGAAAGATCACAAAAATACTTCAGTTCGGTCTTTCTGCAATCAGAGAGAATTTTCAATCCACCCAAGCACTAAGAATTTTGAAAAGCTGGACCTTTTTTACTGGCGCACCCAGTAGCCCAAATGTACAACCTAGTAAACTGCTAAAATCGTAAATAATACAGTACAGTCGTAAATATTCAGGAAAAAGGATACAGCCAATCAAAGAAGTGAAGAAAACTAGTTTTTGTATTGAATGAAAAAGCCAAGCCACGAAGATCGCGAGACAAGCCAACGATGAATTGCTGTAAAACAAAATAGAGACGATTCAGAAAGGGTAAAGATGAACTGTTATGATTAGGTGGCAATGGTTTGGAATCTTGTGATAAAACAACCAAGTCTAGAAAAACCGCAAAATAGCATTTGTTCATTACAAATAGATTAGTCGAAGATGATGTTATAAATGGGCGAGCGACTCTCCTCAACTCAAATGATAAATTAAAATCTTGCTCAAGACGAACCCAGTGAGTAAAAAAACAACAATCCCCGTTTGAAAGGGCACTGCTACCTGCAAATCAAGACAAAAATATTGGCAAATTTATCATTTAATAGTGGATATGTTCCATCTATCTTAAAATTTACCTGATTGAAATTGGCTACTCTGTTCTGAAATTATGAGGGATTTTCTCAAGAAGGCCCCTGCAAGAAACCTTCATAATAGGCCTAAAGTTAACACAAAATTTTCCTAATATTTCTGCCTTGCAGCAATGACTTCAACACGTTTTAACATTTGTTTTTATCCTCCCAAGGGACGATACGTGCTACAACAGGTAAAAGTCATTGTTGTCAGGCAGAAAATTTGGCCGTGACTTTTGCCTCCTGTTTTGAAGGTTTTAGGAAGGGGCTCTCTCTAAAAATCCTTCAAAATTTCAGAAAGGCGCGAGGTCGATTTCCATCAGGTAATTTTGCAATGGATTTGAACATGCCCACCGTTAAGTAACGTTTTGGCCAATATGCTCGTCTTGATATCCAGGGAGCAGTCGCCTGCCTAAAAAGGGGACTGTTTATTTCACTCACCAGGAATAAAAAAATTACAGTTAAAGGTACGTAAAACATACGCTTCTGCTTTTACACGTAAATGTACCTTTGAAGGAATTATCCTTAACATCATCCATACGTCTAGATGCAAGCATATTACAGGGTTGAAGTTCTTTCCCTAAGACAACTAAGAAGCCTTAAACCATACATCGTGACCAAAACTACTTCATGACACAAGAACAACACACCTTTGTCTCGTCCATTTGGTATGAATTAGCGCCGGCAGTCGCTAGTCTGTTCGAAAGCTCTTCTAACGACGCTATAAACAGAAAGAATGAACAAATTGAAAGTAAAACATTGAATATCTATCAATGAAAATGTATTGACACAAAACTTACTGCTAAAAGAATTGATGACTTACAACTAATTCTCGACCTCACTTTAAAGGGTTTGTGCAAGGCTGTAAGCACTGACGTGTTGTCTTTGTTCCATTTATAGGGAAGGCCTAATACCATTCCATACTCCCTTTAAGAAGTCTCTTAAGAGAATTCCGTTGACAAAGCAGGTTGATTAAAGATCAGAAATGAAACAAGCCACGACAATCTTTTAAAAGGGAGTCATCATTAATCGCTATCTCTGCCTGCGGCAGAATGAGCACTAACATGTGATATGTGCTTCAATAGTTCTTGATCTTTAACAAGGGCGATTAGGAAAGTTGTATTACGTTCGGTCTATGTTTTGATGTTATCTCTCCATCTTTTATATTGCCTTCCCCTATTTCTCTTGCCAGTACGATCCAAACAATTTAAGTACTTTACTTAAAGGGAGTGTGCAATGGTTAAATACGCTTATCTATGAGTAGAACAAAGAAAACAATCACACACAGCATTGTTTCCTTAGCTATCCAATGTTCACGGCGTATGTTCGACATCGATTTGAATAGGATATGTTTGAATTCTTTTGCTCTTTGCAAATGCAAGCTTTTGCAAGCAAATACAAGCTTTTGCACAAATCCTTTAAAATTCATTTCATCGACAATCCATCTCGTTGTAAATATATAAGCTGGCACTTCAGGAGACGCAAACAGTTGATACATTCCAGTAGAAATAAGTTAGTAAGATATAAACATGTTTTTGAACGTTTCGAACGGAACTTGGTTCATCATCAGTGAATCTAAATCAAAATAACTGGCGATTTAAAAAAAAATAGCAAAGTAAATCGAGGTAAAAGAGCGTGAGCTATATTTCCTACGCCCAGGGGACCCGAAGCCCAAGTTCCGACTGGATAGAACGGGGAACAGAATCAAAGGAGAGCTAATCGTTTATCAATTATCAAGCTCTGTAGCATTCGATGCGGTGATAAAGGCAAAGGGCAAATTGATCCAAACAAGACAAGATAAAAATTCATCCATTGCTCGAAACATACCAGTTAACGGTCTTGCAAATGATAAAAATCTTTCTTCCTCATCACCCAAATCAACCAAAAGTAATCTTCCAATTGCAGTGTAAAATAATGTTCGACATTTGAAGTTGGAATCAGCTCGAAATGCAAGGAATGGGAAATGCTCTGACTGCAAAGAAGATGAACAATATCAGAAACGAATACATTTTTCGATTTTTGAACACAATAATTGAAAATCAATCAATGAATTCCAAAAATTCAAATCCTTTCATCTGAATACAGACATCTATTCCCCAAGGAGGCATTTGTTGTTGCCACCGTTTCTCCTGACTTTTCAATTCCATTCATTTGCCCCGAATCATAGCTCAATAGCTCAAGACCCTTGGTGGGAATTTTTAATAACATTGATCTTTATCACTGCTACCATCCACAGGCGCATATGGAGCATTTTGTTTCAATGAAACTATCCATATTTTCAAACAGCCTATGTTTAATCTAAACTCTTCTTGATAAAAAACAAAGAAAATCACTCTAAAAGTGCGAGACGGATTTTTTTGGGACTTTCGTGAGGAAAGGATTCGACAACAGATGAAAGCTATAAGGCTTTCACAATGTAATATGCAAAATAACGAAAAAAAATTCTCCCAATCTCTAGAGTTTCCGTTATCGACCAACATTTTGAAAATAACCAAATATTTCCAGAATAGAAACATGTATTAACTGTAAACTGAGTACTTTATTGTGTAACAAAACGACGAGAGTGACAAAATTTTAAGGTCCTATACAAAACGGTAAAATTGTATCAATAATCTTATGAGGTTTTGATTGTCATTTGTAACAAATATAGACATTTGTGAAGCCGTTTTACGCGATATACGAACCAACAGTATGTTTGACAATCAAAATCTCAAGTGCTTGTCGAACAACATTCAATCGTTTGATATACCGGGTGTCCCAAAATGATGTATGATCGTTCGATTGCATATATGTCCATAACCGATGAACCGATTTTCAAAATTTGATGTTATCCGATTGCCGAAGGATAGTATTCGAGGATGTTGCTTGTAGTTTCATGCTGATGTTTTCATGTAAATGACGATCGACAAACCTACTCAAATGCAAGCCTTAGATAGCATGAAAAAGAAACGGCCCACTTTTCCGGTCAACATTTTAGACGTGATACAACAGGCTGAACTTATATGTCGTTCAGAGAATGCGAATTCAGTAACTGAATTCAGAGCATGCGAATAAGAGTTCAGCCACTTGTATCACATCTAAAGTGTTTCCTGGAAAAGTAGGCCATTTCCTTTTCATGCCATCTAAGGCTTGAATTTGAGCAGGTTTATCGATCTTCTTTTCGAAATGAAAATATCGACGTAAAACCACAACCAGCATCCTCGAATACAATTTAGCCTTTCGAAAATCGGATAAAATAAAGTTTTTGAAACTCGGTTCATTGGTTATGAACATATATGCAATCAAACGTTTGAATCAAACGATAATATATCATATTGGGACACCCGGTATATCAACGGAATTCCAAGATATACAGATATCTTATGAACCTCGTTATAGTTGACCGAGATTGACCAATTTCAGAACGGACAATGATAATGCCAAATCTAAAGAAAGTTAAAGGGCTTAAATTCCCCATGAAAACTCACAGTATGATTATTGAGGATGAATTGAATGGGTGCCAACTTGACAAGTTTCCTTGCGCTACTGTAACTACAATAACAAAACAAATAGGATGAATACACATCGTTGAATATAGAGAATTAGCAAAAGTTTTTGTTGCTAAATTTAAACGCTTCCCTGCTCACTTTCATAAACATCAAGGGACGAATCATTTATGGCAATAAAAAAATACCAATTTTGATGCTGCATGCAGAAGGAGACGCAATTACAACCTGAATTACCTGTTTTTGAGGCTATGATATAACAAAGCACAACTTAGCAAGCAAGCAAGTTATTGAGCACAAATTTGAAGTGGAGCAAGTTTTGAGCACAAAATTAACATGCAGAGAATGACCGAAGCAACATGACTTAAATTGAAATCTATGCAAACGAGGAACAAAGGGATCCATCCTTCTATACCAGATTATGAATTGATTTGATTTGATTTTAAATTCTTTAGGCAAGGTGGCCACGTCAGTCAAAGGACTGATTTACAGTGGGCCGTGCAAATATACATAATAACTAAATCTAAAAGAAAAGCACACAGAATTAAATAATCTTTTTTACAAAATAATCTAACAAGCAAATTAAAGTAACGCTAATTATAGCATTCGCTGTTGGTATTGCTGATACTTTTTTGAAAACTTCGATAAGAAGTTTAAATGAAAAAAATAACATTCTGAACTGAAATAGAGATGTAAAGGGTGTGTCACAAAAAATGTTCAGCTTCTTGCAAATCCACTACAGATCAAGTCTGCATGAAAGCTGAAACCAAAGACCCCTAAATGACTTGTTCTGCAAATAACGCACCAAAATCGAGGTACAAGAAGGTTATCCAATGTCAGTCCCTTTATTAATATAAAAGCGAACCAAATGGGAATTCGAAAGTAATTCTATTCTTGTGGACAGGAGTTTTCTTGGACTGTAAATACAGAAAAGAAAGAAAACATTGTAAATATTGGAAACATTGGACAAATCTGTAAATATATATATTTGTAGTTAATTATTCTTTGTCTTATTTTTCCCTTTCTACAAAGTTTACTTTCTTAGATCGTAGTCTTGGACTAGCTCTTATTTTATGGCTATTGTATATATGTATGCCTACTTTAAATAAATTAATAATAACAAGAGTAATTGTACCCAATGTCAAAATTCACGTCTGAATGCAAGGATCCAACAACATGAAATGAAAACTTAATCTATGAGTGACTGAGTCATCCTAAACTTTGCTCCAAATAATTCCTCAAAGAATCCATAATCTTAATCTAATGTTCGGGAAAGTCCATTTCAAATAGAACTTCCTCTCCCAATACCATCTGGTTAGCTCCAAAATAAACGAGAAACAAAAGCAAAGTTAACCCAAAGATAATTTCACTGCAAATGCTACCGAGAAGCCTCTGGATTCAGCTTTCGCACAAACTTGAACTTCAAAACTTGTAACTCCGTGAATGTTCAGCGGATTTTCAAGAGTTTGGTGTCTGAAACTAATTCAACATCTTGAAGGCGAAGTTATCCTATTATGGAGCCCATTCATTATATCGTTATGTTTTATCATTTATTCAAACGTCGAACCGTTTTTTCTGGCGATAAATACACATTCTGGCGATAAATAATGCAGACATTTAAAGAAATTTCAAATTTCAAAAGGCGAATGACAAGATAACTCACCCAATTGACAAATCACTAAGCAGACTCAGCGTTGAGTTAATGATTCTTTCACTTCTTGCCCAATATTTCATATTTGTGATTCTAGATTAAAAATAAAACAACAAGATAAAACATAAATTTTCAGAGTCAGTGAATGAATAGAGCGTTAAAGGGATAGTTGGACGTGATGCTGCGTGTGACACTTGGACTGTATTTCTATGGAAAGCTCTTCTTGGCTAAGCATCGCTTTGTCAATGGAGATTTTGAAAAAGAGAACCGCATGTTTTTATTCACTTCCACCGAAGTTGTCTTCAATAATCTTGCGAATTGAATTGCAATATATAGTTCATCTATGTCAATTTCTTAAATTTGCAAGAATCGAAAATTCCTGAAAATCGTAATCGTAAATTTTGCCTGAGCAACACTGAAGCAGCGACGAGACAATTTACAAGTCGAATTGGGCAAGGAACCCACCAAAGAATATGCTTTTTGAGTCAGAATTATGACACTTAGTGAAACCCAAAGGTGAATAGAACCTTCTTGAACACTACTGGATTAGCTGTTCAATTAATTTCATTGGAATTACAACGAAGGAAAAGGTAATGTAAACATGTTCTGGCATTTAGGTTTAAACTGACGGGATTGTGCCCATTTAATTCTACGGCAGAAGTTTTCTTTTTGTATCCACTAAAAAATTACAATATATATTACTTACACTACCTACAAATTACTATACAATACTACCGGAACGATACTACTCGGAGCAAAAGGCTGTGACTACCCCGAGGCCAATTAGACATGGAGCTAAAAACTATTATGATCTGTTTCAAATTACTTGTCAGGAGAAATATCTGCGATCAACTTGACTTATGTTTTGGATGGGTAAATCAGGCATTATCGCAAATATTGCGTGGCATCTAATTTGAGATTGACATTTAAAATACACGACTTAACCAAAGAAAGACAAAACAAAACAAATATAAATTGGGACATCAAATATGTTGGTTGTCGTTAAGTGAGTTATAACGGAATTCTTTTGAATTTTCTAACCGAAGAGACCAGATTTTTGGATAAATTTTAGAGTTAGAAGGAGTATATTTTTGTTAAGTTCATTGGGAAAATTGTTATCACCAAACAATAAAATCTGCCTCAGAACATAATTTTGGCAGAAGTTCTGTCGTGCTTACAGTCATCAGTCTCTTGCAACACAAGGAAATGTCAAGCCCTGCCCAAATGAGCAAACAGCGTTTGTCAAGCATTTAAGATTTTATTTCCAAGCAAACTTTCTGTTCATTTGGCAATGTCACAAAACATTGCTTGACAAACATATGGTGTTTATGGCGAGCAAAAGCGTTTTTGAGCTTCTACCTATAAAAAAGCCCAGAAACTTCTGCCTAATTCTTCTCGTTGAGCAATAATAATATAATAATAATAATTTCTTTATTTTAGGTTGGCTTCTGGTCTAGCTGAAGCTAATTAATGCCAACCAAAACTTAAATACATGTTAATAACAAAATTGAATATACAGCTTACAAGAATAATAAATAATCTACCACTACAGAAACCCTAAATTTTTGACATATCGCTTGCATAATCTACAGTTGCAATCAAAGTCGTAGCTTTTGATTTTCGTTTTGAAACTGTTCAAAGTGTGGGACTCTTTTAAGGAAGATGGCATTGCATGCCATATCTTAGATCCAAGGAAACGTGCATTTTCAATACCATACCCTGTCGTGTTTGGTTTTGGTGCCAAAATATTTCTGCCACTACGAAGGGTGTATCTGGTATCTTTCTCTACAAAGATTTGATTCATGAAACTTGGATTGAGATTCTTCTGAGTTTTAAAAATTTCAGTAGCAAGCAACTGTAAATTCTTGTGGTGAACGGACAATGTGTTTGCTTTTGTCAGTAAATCTTCGAAATTAGAACAACTATCTCTGTATGCGATTCTCAGGCCTCTCTCGTGAATTTTATTTTTGTTGTTAACTGACCTATCATGAAACATCCAAACAAGTGGACAATAGCTAAACTGAGAGATAACGAAGGCGTTCATCATAATCTTCAGTTTCTCAACATCCACATAGTTTGAAATGCGTGCAAGTGCATGCAACTTCTGTCCAGCTTTTCTACAAAGTGTGTTCACATGGTTCTTGAAATCAAGGTTCTTATCCAGCGTTACTCCCAAAAGTTTTTCTTCAACAGATTCTGTTATCGTAGTTGCACCAATTTGCACTGATACGTCAGTGTTTTTCTCCCCAAAAATCAAAAGATGACATTTGTCAGCATTTAGTTTCATACTGTTATCAAGAAACCACTTAGAGAGCTTTTGAGCATCTGTTTCAAGGCTAGAAACAATATGCTCTAGTTCATGACCGCACACATAGATAGTTGTGTCATCAGCATAGTTGCAAATCTCAGTCTCCTCCACCAAAAAGAAGAGATCGTTTATAAATACATTAAATAGGAGGGGTCCCAAAACAGAACCTTGAGGAAGCAATGCTTTGCGATGTGGCGTAAAGACGAAATTTTGTTTGGGAAGCCAATTAGAACAGAATTCCGCGAAATAAAACAGTTTAAAACAAGAGAAGACCTTAACATGCTGAGAAATTACGCAAACGATCGTAATGGATGGAAAAACTTGACTAATTTGATTTGTAGTATCGCGCAAGGTGAACAATGATACAGTTGCAAGCCGAATGCGCAGTGAGAGAGAGAATTAGAACAGTTCGAGAAACAATCTTGAGATAAAAATTTGAACATTGAATATTAAAGAGCCATTGTCATGTCATCCAGGGCTTTTTGTGGGCACGCTGAAATTGTCAGACTTCTAACAATCAAATTTGGCCAATAAGCGGAAACAATGGATATACACTGCAAAAGTTGAACTGATAGAAAAGCTTTACTCTGGTTGAACATTTTTATCAGTTCATTTCTCCGCTTTGAATCTATAGTCTCCGTTTAGGCAAATTTAGATTTTACGACAGCCTGAAATTATATCGTGCCCGCAAAGAACCCTGTATTTGAAATCTTATCTATTTAATCATGTATGTATATTTATTGGACTGTATATAAATATTTATTGGACTGTGTGTATATAAACTTTGTATTAGTTTTTAGCAGTTGGCTTGGATTAGCTAGTGTAGTAATTATTTTAAATTTTTACAATATATAGCTATGTAGTACCAACTTTAAATAAATTGATTATATTATTATTATTATTATTATTATTATTATTATTATTATTATTATTATTATTATTATTATTATTATTATTAAGAGCTATGTTTGGATTGTATCCTAAAGCAACGGATAAAGTCTTTTTCGTTGGCAGGTTACATGGGGGTCTTGGTGTAAAGAAGCCATCCAATGTTTACAGAGCTACACGAATTTCTAATCTTATCAAAATGCTAAACCACGAAGAAGAACATATAAGGAATATGGCAAGAGAATCGTTAAGTTTGGATATGAGATGGAGGGGAGTAAGAACAACGAATTGTGAAAAGAACTTTTTAGGCTATCAATTAGATGATAACGACAGATTGGTCAAGAATAAAACATATGGTGGAAGCTCAGATTGGCCAGATCTTCTATTCCAAGTGAACAAATTAAAAGGTTGTGTCGTATACGAAAACAGTTTGGCGAAAGTTTTTGTCGACGGAAAGGAACTTAAGAATAAAACAGAGAAACCTGAAGCAAGAGATCGAGCGAGAAATGGAAAAATTGGACTTAGCCAAATGCTCAGAACTCAGGTTTCAAGGGAAATTTATAGGAATGGATGGGATTGATCGGAAAATATCACATCAAATTTACTACGGGTGGAAACATTCAGACAGCCTGGTGAAATTTGTGCTACGAGCAAGGATGAATCAAATACCTTGCAATCAACTGATACATTTTTGGAACAAAGATCACGAGAAAAAATGCTTTTTCTGTAGCCATCATACGGAATCAGTAGCTCATTTGATGAACTCCTGCAAAAAGTTCAAAGATCTCTACTCAAAGCGACATGATAGGATAGTAGATGCTGTTTATCAAAAGATGCGTCGATACAATCAAACATCAGTTTTCTTTGTAAATAGGATGGCAGAAACAGCATTTCCAGATTTACGAACTGAACTGCAGCAAATGAATAACCGGAAACCTGATTTATTAGAGATAAAGTCAAACAAAAAAGAATGTGAGATCATAGAAGTAACTGTATGCTTCGATTTGTACATGTCAGAATCATACAGGAGTAAAGAAACGAAATACCAACAGCTGAAAAACATATTGGATCAAAATGGGATTAAAACAAATATAAGAATATTGTGCTTTGGATCGCTTGGAACTGTGCATGAAGATGTAAGGAAGAATTTAAGGAGATTAGGACTTTCTAGTGAGGAGGTGAAGTCTACGATAAAATGGTGCAGTGTGTCGAACATGATATGTGGAAACATAATATGGCAGAACAGATGTAAAGGAATGCACGGACAAAATGAATTTTAGTTTTTATAAGTATACTGGACAAACATTTGACTCTGAGATATCTTAGTTTTGCTCTCGTTCGTCAAATCATATCAGAATTTATTATTATTATTATTATTATTATTATTATTATTATTATTATTATTATTATTATTATTATTATTATTATTATAGATCTATAGATCAACACGTTTAGCCTTTCTTATTAAAATGCTAAATCATGACGTCATGCATTTTAGGCACATTGCGAGGTCGTCTCTTGAGTTAGACATGAAAAAAAGAGGAGTCAGGCCAACAGATGGTGCGAATAATTTCCTTGGATATGAATTAACTGATGATGGTTTCTTGGCTTGTAACACAAATTTCGGTTGTCAGTCCGACTGGCCAGACATGGTAAGATATGAAAGAAGCTTGAACGTTGATATTAAGTATGTGAATGACAAGGCGATGGCTCTTATTAAAGGAACATGGTATGACAATCAGTGTGAGCTTCAAAAGAAGCTGTATCAGCTGTGTGTTGAAAGAGATGTCGAGGCTTCTAAGGAATTAACTGTGCAAGGATGTTATCTCAATCTTGAGAATGTTCATATAAAATCGTCACACTCGATCTATTATAATTGGAAAGTTGATGATGCTCTTGTGATATTTACAATCAAAGCGAGACTTAGTATTCTTCCCACTAACTTTACTCTTCACCTGTGGAATAAAGATCACAATCCAGAATGCCCATTCTGTCACAGTCATACTGAGTCCGTAGCTCACCTATTAAACGGTTGCAACGAGTTTAAGAATTTCTATTCACGTCGCCATGATCGAATTGTGAATAAGATTGCAGAATTCATAAAGGAAAATAAGCCACGGGCAAGAATTTCATCCAACTTGTTAGCAGAAACCATATTTCCAGAATTTAAAGAAGGAATTAAGCAGATTGTTCATCGTAAACCAGACATTGTCATTCTTGATCGTATCCAGAGGCAGTGTACAATAGTGGAAATAACTGTTTGTTATGATTTATATTTGGAAAATGCTTATCAAGAGAAAGTTACAAGATATAAGGAGTTATGTGATTATCTGGAGAGAAATGGATTCTCAGTGCAGCTGGTTGTTCTTTGTTTCGGTTCGCTTGGGTGTGTAAAAAGTGATGTATGGAAAGGATTGAGAAAATTCTCCCAAAGTAAAGAAAATATAAAGAATGTGATGAAATGGTGTTCGATATCGTGTTTAATTGGAGGAAACTATATCTGGAGGAACAGAGTGAAAAAGACACTGGGACAGTAGTTATTAGTAGTAAACGGACTTTAGCAGATACATTCCTGGGAATACGGCAACACACCAGTTTTTGAGCAGTTTTTTGCTTAGCATCTTGGTCAAGTAGTAATTATTATTATTAGAATTATTATTATTATTATAATTATTATCATTATTATAACCTTTGGTGACAAGGGTTCCTTAAAGGGCCCTTTGCAACAAGCATCTTTTGTGAGTACATCCTGCTGCAGATTCTTTAGTGTCACCATTTTCATGAGCAACAGAAATGGCCGCCAACACAAAGAGATGACACATGTAAGGTATGCGGGTTGCAAAGGCTCGTTTAAGCTTAAAAACATTCCACAAAGCTACTGAAGGGGTGACAAACTCCAACTCATATGGAAATAAGACCTATCGCAGAAAGGGGAAAAGCAAAACTCACACAGATAGCAAGGGAACTTAAGGTATCATAAACTACAGTCTATCGTTAGTTAACTTTTCACTCTGGATATCATTTGAGAAGATTAACTACGAGCAATTTAATCTTCAGTTCCTTTCGCAGTCAAATTCAGTTATCAAAACACATCCTATTTTTCTTTCTCGGGTTTCTTTGCCTAAAGTTCAGTGTGTAAATGCGACTTACATTTTTCTAACAAAGATACCAAGCATCGCAGTTTCGTCAGGGATACCAAGTCTTTCAGATAAAATCTGGTAGACCTGAAATCGAAGGAAATGTATGAATAAATCAGTAACGGCTACAGCAGACCTAAGTTGGGATCTTTCATTCCTACTACGAATTGCCATTCCTCCAAATCTTGGGATAATTCTTAGCCCCCTTGATTCTACACGTTGTGCGTATTAATTAAATCAAAAGCGCAATTCTACTCCCAGCACTCAAACTTACAACCTAGCATTAGCAACAAATACATTTTCGAGATCTATTCCTCGAGATCTTTCCTGTCATTGTATGCAATTTCGTGAACACTGTTTTCAAATCTCAAAAATTTTTAGGGTTTCAACTAAATTTGGCGCAACGAATTTGGTTTATGAAACATCCCCTGAAACCTTCTCCAACAAAAGATTTTAGCGGATTTTGAATATGCTACCGAGAACTCCATTCTACTTCAAGATGAAGATGTGTGAATGCAAGCTTCGTAGCACTTTCTCTCTTAATTGGGACGTCACAGCAAAATGGCGGATAATTCCAAAAATAACATCGATTTTTGGAATCTACACGAAAAATTTAAGAAAAACAACTCAAAGGGACGAAGGGATGAAATAGGCAAAGTACTTGCAAGAAGTATTGTCTTGCTGACAAGTGTTACCGAATTATCTTCACTCGGTTAATGCGCACAACGATATATTTTATGAAAATGGTTAAGAATCAGGAAAAAACGGTCAAAATCTGCGCTTCCTATTGTTCTTACTACTGTACTCTCCGCCAGAATTTCACTTTTGCTATTGTTCAAGGTTAAGAGCCTAAAGAATCTTAAATTAGAGTCTGCACATGCATTCTTATGTCATGGACTAAAAAACTGAAGACTTACCTTGGATGATTTATTCACTTGATCTCCAATGTAGATCTTTTTATATTGCTCGAAAAATGATAACAAGCCAAGTTCAAGCTTCGCGGATACACGACCCTACAAAAATTAAATGTTTTTATCAAAATTTTAGAAGAACATTTCTAAGCAGCATAGTGAACACAGCAGAAGAGAAAAGATACCACAGAACAGTTCTCAGCGGGGCAAGGAATAGCTTCAGTAGATACCAATTTTGAAACATAAGATCAAAACTTTGGGATATCAAATATCAAGTGTTCACTTTCGCTGCTAAATTGTTCTTTGCGAAATGTTTGTCAACAAACCCAAATTCTTCCTTGAACTTTCTCAAGATAAAAAAGACGGATTGCATCATAAAGAATATAATCTTGACAATAAGGAGTTTTCAGTAATGTCAGCAACATTCAAGTTAAACAAACTGTATAAAAGAAGTTCGGATGCAAAAAAGACAAGATATTTAGCACACTGAGGCCTTTCTGACTTGTGTCTTCATCAGAGTGTGACTTAAAAAACTAAACAAAGTGTAAAGGGAGAACAACATACATTGGTCAGACAACAAATTTACGCCAACGTATGAACAACCATATTTCAGAATCACGCACAGGAATCTCACCGTGCATATTTCCCAAACACGTTTTCGACTGTGGCGCCAAGAATAAGAACTTAAAAGAACCTTTTTTCAAAATCACCGCTTTCATGCAGTTGAAAGATCCTAGACAGTTACTTTCCCACGAAGAAAAGTTGATAAAAGCCGGACATGCAACACTTAATTAGTCAAAACTTAGAAAACATTTTTTCAGGAAATTGTTAATCCATCTGTTAATTGAATCACAGTATATGTATACCCATAACGTAACTTTAGAATCATTTTAGTTTTGTAAGTCACACTCTGATGAAGACACAAGTCAGAAAGGCCTCAGTGTGCTAAATATCTTGTCTTTTTTGCATCCGAACTTCTTTTATACAGTTTATTCGCACAACTTTCTTCCAATATATACAAGTTAAACAAAGATATAGCTTCATAAAAATTTCAAAGTGTACAAGATGAATGAGCGCATCCTTTTCGCATTCAAACTTCTTTGTACATGAAGTTTTCATTTCTTTTTAACATTTCTCTTTAATTCCCTTACAGTAAATAATAGCATGAAGCTTCAATTACATCATTCGATCAAACATAAGTTGAAGCTGTCAGTTTCTATACTTTCTCGTTGAAAATAAAATCGGTACTAATCATTTACCGTATCTCCTAGTGGTTTACAGTAAAACCAGCATAAACAAACCTAAAGTCTGTCTCACAATAGATGTCACGCGAGATTTGCGATAAAGCAAAATTACTTATATAAGATACTTCAATTATTTTCAGTCATGGGCATTTTCACCCGACATCTTATTTGAGACAATAGGCTTTCTTGAGGCAGCCTTATTATTATTATTATTATTATTATTATTATTAATACAACATTATATACAGTTGGTTAAACAAAAATGATAGTTCTAAATTGAACAAATTAAGACCAACTATTTACACAAAAAGGAATACTAATTACAATGAATAGATAAATACATGATTATAATACAGAAATATTTCTGGTGAAATTCCCACGGACTCTTTATCTACATATTTTGCATGAGCAACTGTCACCCTTCCACTCTTTAATTGATCTCTTAAAGCTAGCACTGGTTGCCAGGCTTTTCATTGAGTCAAACAAAGTGTTCCAAAGCCTGAATAAATTT
Organism: Aurelia coerulea; assembly: GCA_039566865.1. NCBI lineage: Eukaryota > Metazoa > Cnidaria > Scyphozoa > Semaeostomeae > Ulmaridae > Aurelia > Aurelia coerulea. The sequence continues at coordinate 8,263,151 of CM076952.1, read as the reverse complement.
CTTGATTAACTAATGCCATAGCAAAATCCAGAATGTGTTTATACTCAAAATTCACTCATAATTACAACAGTACAAATCCATTTCGTTTTTTCTTTAGTTAGCATAGCATTTATAGATTGTAATTATATATGTAGTTCGAATAAGTTTATATTGCAAGTGTGTTTTTCCACAGGGCCAATTGTAAAAAGGGGTTTTCACTCTGAATTGTAGCTCTGTATAAACATGTTTAAAATAGACTAAAAATAACTATACAATGCAAATGCTTTTTTGAAGATGCTTGCGCATTCTTTATATCACTTTAATAGTTTTTAGACATATTCATTTTTTATCAAGTTGTTTGTTCTGGAGAATGTCGAAGTTTTTGATTAGAATCCTATCTTTTAAACTATCATATAAGTTCAGCCTCCTGTGGACTCGTGTTTAAAGAGTTTGGCAGTGAAGGAAGAGCGAAACGACTTTGAGATCACACTGGGTGAATCAGAAAATGTTTGGAAGTTTAAAACCCTGTAAGTCTCAAGCCATTTATCAGGTTCCTTTTTCTCAGTAATTTGTTTTGAGTGGGCAGGAAGCATTTCTAGCTACTTAAAGCTAATTCAAGCCCACTATGCGTGCCGCATCCAGGCATGAGAACCCTAGTTTAACTTCCCCCCCCCCCCCGAAGGACGGTGAGGTGAGGTGCGAGGTCAAGCCTCCGAGGTCACCCATCTCAACCGAGCTTAACTTCACTCAACCGAGTTTAACTTCAGTCACCTGACGGAAACTGTATAAGCCGCTCGGCCACTCACCCCACATCCTATAAAGTGATAGTACCTGCATATTCAACATATCAACTTAGGCAAACAAATTAGCTTGCCAAAATCGGTCCTATCGTAAAGGTGTTTCATCTTAAAATGCTTCAAAACAAGCCTAAAATCCTTGATAAAATTTGCAAGCAAACTAGCCTCAAGATAACAAAAATACGCCAGAAAAGGCTAAATGACAGTCTCAAGTGTATACGATGAAGCAGTAGCCATGCTAAAAGATTAGAAAATGGATAGCATTTGATTATGATAGATGCGGGGCTAAATTGTGAGGAAACTTGATCGATGATTTAAGGCCTGCTTTGAGGGGTTCTGAGATGAAGCATTTTATGAAGTCATTTATCATTAGAGGAACGATCCGATCGATCTCGACGAACTAAATTTCTAATCTAGAATGATATCTTAGCTACACAGATTTTATCAGTTTACAGGAATCTGATAAAGACTTGAGAGCTGCAAGTTTTCAAATTTCTGAACATGTTTTTGACTCACCCGTTACGAAAGTCGATCTTTGGGAGTTTGAGGTCACAAAGAATAATGGTTTGTGGTGGGTGTTTAAGAGCAAAGGGTTGATGCATAATCAGGTATAATCTGAAGGGCGGGGCAATGGAATCCCTTTATATCCTTGTATTTTGTTAGAGATTTAATCGACTCCGAGGAAGCTTATTGGAATAAATACTTTAAAGGCTTTTGGTCAAGTGAGTTACAACCATAACAAATAACCAACCAATCAAGAGATCTTCTTTCCACGAGGAACGAGCATTTTGGGGAGTGGCAAGTTTTGTTATTTGGACAAGGATGTGCTTTATCCAAGGAAACACTGGTCAAGGTTGGTTTTTTGATCGGCTCGATAATCCACTAAAGTCGTAATGTTATCATTAACAGTGCTACTGATCAAATATACATGATTACGTAATTTTGAACAGTTGTCTATTAGTCCACATCAAGGATTTACAAATTTGAGGAGTTTAAAAATATTACGTTGCAGACAGCTAGCTTTAAGGGTTTGTGCAAGGTTAAAAGCTTGCATTTGATGGAGCAAAAAATCTAACAACATCTAATTGAGATCGAAGCTTGCCACGTGCCATGAAAAAGTCTCTGCTCTGTTTATAGACAAAGCTATTTACCTTTGCGTACTCCCTTTAACAACCAAAAATCCGCAACTTTTTGCAAAGAGAATCTCAGTTTGCGCGACAGTTTGTCCCGCTAAAGCTTTGGAAATGTTTAACATAATTAGCTGGAAAGATTCTATTTACCATAATGTATTTCTCTTAGTAGCTTTTAAATAAGATTTGGTCCAGTTTCCAAATATTTATTTGCCATTTTCCAAAAATTGCAACCGTCACCATTAAGAAAACTGTCAGATGTTGCCCAAAATTTGACGGTCCGAACTTGTTGAAACCTGTCCGAAAGTTTTCACTGAAGTATTTCCGCTCACTGAAGTATTTTCGCGAAAATATTTTCGTCCAAAACATTATTGGCGCAAAGTTAGTCGCTAGGGCAAGTGCTAAGGATGATTATGAGCTGGAAGGAAATACCGTTAATGCTCTAATACACCCCCCGGGGGCTTATGTAATTTCGCAGACCCCAGAGGGGGATGAAAGAGAGGTCGGGGGGGGGTATTCATAAAGTCAAATGTCAAGGATATGAATGATGGCTTTTTGGTTCTTTTATAACACATTTTGCAGAATCAACAAGCAATCTCACGAGTCAAATACAAAAATTTGACAGTTTTTATCTCAAACCATTTCAAAATCAACATGCAAACTTGTCTAGCTAAATAAATGGAAAATCATTGGTAAACTCTGGCATTTGATATAAGTGGGGGGGGGTGCTTCATTGAAAAGGGGGCTATTTCACATCCCGATTTAGAAGGGAGGGACCTATTAGAGAGGGGTCTTGATAGAGATGGGTGGCTAAATGGAGCTTTTATGGTATGATCATTTAGAAAGCAAAAATGAATACTTACCTCTGATAGCTTTGAGTCTGTCAGATTCATCAATGTTAAAACCCTGCATGATAAACAAACAGTTTTAAGATATGATGAATACACGCAAAATTATGTGATTTTCCGATGTGCCAGCAAACGGACAAAGCCATGATTAGGAAAAGATTCGTTTATGTCTCTTATCACAAGAATTACATATGAAGTTCACTCAAGCTGACAAACAGAAGTTCACCATCCAAATGCATTTTACTGTCTCTATATGTAAACTAACAACCCTAACCGTAAGCCTAACCCTAGCCTCTAATGCAAAGCTTCTTCTTATTTCGCAAGCATGGTAGTTGGAGGTAAAATGGAAATACCGCAACTCAAGTTAAAGGTAAAAGTTAGGGCGAATCTGAAAAATACTTTCTTGAGAGACTAATTCTTCCAAGGTCCGTTTGACCCGAAAATTGTTATCGATGCAAATGAAAAGCACAGTTGAATGACTAAAAAATGTCGTTTAAAACTTCTCCTTATCTCATTCTGTTTTCAAGTTATCCACTGATTGTAAGTACCAGCTGATGACGTCATTTTGCTGCTGATTAACAGGATAAGGTTATATGTGTAAGAAACGTTTTAGCTGAGACACTTAGATTGCACATGAAATTTTTCAGCAAACTGATATGTTGTTCAGAAAGGCATGGTAATTAAAAAAATTTCTTTTTGACTAAAGTGCAGCCAACAACTGTGTAGAGTAAAACTGTTTCTGGCAATAGAACTACGACTATTTTCCAAAACAATGCAAATTAGATATCATTCAAAAGAGTTTAGCGAGCGGAATTTGATTCTTCCAAGCGTCGTAAGAGTTTGGCTACTGGTGAAGGTGAAGGTGAAGTTGCGTTTTTCAGCGCCAAGCGCTGGGATCGCAGAAATAGAGCAGACCTAATCGAGTCCGCGACCCCTTGTCATGACGCTCAAGTGGTGGGGTCCTACCGGGTATCGAACCCACTCCGCCTGACTGTTCTGGCTGCAAAGTCAGAGGATTACACCACTGCGCCACAACACCTTCAAGAATGGCTTCTTAAGAATGGCTTGGTCCCTTGGGAATTTGGGGACATTATTTGCTTTAAAAATTTATCCAACCTCATATACATCATTCGAAAGTGCAGGTCTTCGCAAAAAGTAAAATGATGTTAGATTTTGCATAGAGTTCGACTGTCGCCTGTCATAGAATGCAATGTGGTCATTTTGCTTCTATATTTTCTTAATAAAATTCAACAGGAATCAACTCGACCAGGGGCTTTTCCGTAGCTCACTGTTTCATAAGGAGCGACTCAAACCCTATTCTGAGTGCAGATTCCCAATCAAAAGGCATGACAGTTGCATAAGATGTCAAATTTGTTTTGGAAGGAAGATAACAAAAAACTTCAAACTATTCCCAACGGACTGGGCACCCCTTAAGTCAACCAAATTTCATAACGCTTGAAAGATTCAAGTTCCGCTCTCAAATCTGTTTTAAATGATACCCTGCATACAGTGTTTTGCAATATAATGGTAGTTTTATGACAAAAAACCATTTTACTCCACATAGCTTTTGGTTAAAATTTAATTTCCCTTTGAAAAAATAGTCAAATTTGTATATCTTGTGCTGTTTGCAAACAAAATGGCGACGTCATCAGCAAATTCCACCAAATAGTCGATAACTCAAAAATGAGAGAAATTATAAATTGCTTATCTTGTATCATTCAAGCATTTTACAATTACAAGCATTTTACAATTACAAGCATTTTACAATTACAAGCATTTTACAATTACAAGCATTTTGTATCAGTCAAAGTTCATTCCCATCGATAAAAATCTTTGCTTCATGTCACCTTGAAAGAAACATATGTAATTCCATACGCTTGGTTGTACAGAACAAGTTTAGTGCATTCGGCAAATAATTGAGCATCATCGTGTAAAACTTTCATGAGATACTCGCCACAGTTTTACAAAAAGCAGCACATTATAAATGGACCCGAAGATCATAAATTTCATCAGTCTGGCTGAAGGAGAAAATTAATCATTATGTCAGACCCTATACCTCGTGCATAACTCTGCATCAAATGCGTCGTGCTCGTCAGTAGCCGAGAAAGATATTCTTCCGCCGATTGAATAACCAATTATATAGACCAACCACGTCAGACGTCCTAAAATGCAAAAGTACAAAAATTAGTGTATGCCATCGATGCAGTTGGTGTTTCGATCGAACTTTTCGTATAAAAATGAACAAAACGATCGCTTCATCCATACTCTTTTGTAGAATAGCTAAAAGGCCTAGTGACCACTATTTTTCAGGAAAAAAGGACATCAAATTTTACTTGACATGGCAATGTAGTTAGCCAATCAAATCAGTTGAAATATAGGCACGTGATATTCTGTATACAATAGGGAGTCAGCGTTTACTTTTTACGAAAGCGTCCTATGCCGTTTTCGTTCTTGTTTTCGTTTTATTTTGATTGATCTGAAAAATACTAACTATTTGTAAATCTAATCACCATTTCCAATGTTTGACTACCCAATTTGGACCAATGTTTAAACACTTTGTTTCCTGTTATTATCATATTGGTCAGTGAGACTTCCTGATAAAGATATTTAAAGTAGTATGAGAGCAGTGACCTAGACTGAATATACCGGCTGATAGCAAAAATGGCATCAGCAGTTGCTAAAATGCATCAACGTGAATTCTGCACAAATGTATGAAAGGAGCTAAACATTTTCAACACATTCGTTTTTAGCTTGCAGTTGGTAGCCTGCGTGCAGCCTCAACTCCTCCTCAAAGGAAAAGTAGAGTCTGCGCAACAACGAAACAAAGCTCGTACTGCCTCGCTTGGATCATCGGTGGTAATTAATTTTGATTGTTTATTGATCGTGTATGATCCAATCAAATCCATCTGGCAACTTTCTGCCAGATTGGTTTGATTGTAGTTTTTATTGTTGATTGTTCACTGCCTTTCTGCATGCAATTTTGAATCGCGCGGTGCGAAAAAAAGCAATGAACAAACCTCACAGACTTTAAAATAGCCAAGAGTCTGCTTGTGTCAAATTGTCTGAATTGTAGTTTCTTGTACTTGTGTTTTGACGCTCTCTCTAGTAGAACAACGAATAGCCTTTCGCACTTCAAGCTTGTTCGCTGTCACAATCAACCAAAACTTCGATGTAAACGAAGAAACTGCAGCACTGCAAGGCCAGGCAGGACCGGACGAGCCAGGCTGAGTCGTACAACTCACATCACAGTTTATTCTATTTGTCAAGGCCACAGCCTTCGTCTCTTGAAGTGAAACAACTCGAAATTTGCCTTGTTGGCGAGACGCAACAAAACCGATATTTGAATGTAAGAAATTCATAAATAGTAGGGGCAGTGTTTCTCCAAAACAACTATTGTAAATTCAAATTACAAAAGAAAAGTGAATGTCGTTTATGGACGGCAAGAACATTTCAATGGGGATTAATGTACTGGCCTTCTCAATGAAAAGGGCGGAATGTTTTCACTGCTGACTTTGAATACCAAATTATGCCATCAGCATTTACTTTCATATGCTTGATAAATTCAGTTTATATTTCATCATAATAGGCTTCCTTCAGGCAACAGCGTCGAAGCAAATTTATTTCAGTTTCATCAGGAAAATTATGTTCAAGCAATTACAATCCTGGATCTCGTGGGATTTCCTGCGGTTTTATTCACAGATTTATGCATTCAATAGGTATCACGCGCTATGAAGCGGCTCACATCTGCTTTGCCGCGCGTCGAGAATATCAGACAGAGGCTACCAGTTTTGCAGCGTCAGCGTAGTAGCTTTGCTTCGTTGTTGCGCAGACTCTACTTTTCCTTTGAGGAGGAGTTGAGGCTGCACGCAGGCTAGCAGTTGGTGGAAATTTCGACATATCAAAGTTTAGTAAATACAAATTGATCTTCACGTTATTCTGATTCCTTTGATCGTGAAGAGCCGTTGTTCTACCTTTTAATCGTGTTAAAATTCGAGTAAGGTGGAAACGCTGAACACGTCACTTTTTAGGTAACATAATGACTGATATCATTGTTAGGAATGGATATATCATCAAATAAACAAGAATTTCTTCTTCGAAGACAAAAAGACGAAAATGAAACGGTTCTCAATCATTTGCAACACACAACAACTATTCTGTTTAGAGACTTGCTCCACGAAGGTCCAGTCGCAAATATAATACGACACTGCAACGAATAAGTATTGAGCAAATCTTACCTTCATGTAGAGTGATATCATTAGCGAGAGATCCATTGGATTGTAACATTGCTTGATATGACTGTGCTGTCTGGTCGAATAATGTGATAAGAACTGAACACGTTTTTGAATATTCGCATCTTCCAATTGTTGAGATCTGCAGTGACAAGGAACAACGGTTTAAAATTAGTAGTTACGCAAGTCAAAATACCTCAAACGCAAGGACAACGCACTTGTTGAGACAACTTCAGTCTTTCATTAAAGGGAATCGACGTGGTTAAAAGCTGGCCTGGGCCAAGTTAAAATATACCCTATTGTGATAACTTTGACACGTGGCGTTTCATTGTGTAGCTAAACAAACAATGGGTGCGTAGGCATTTTTAGCCTATTTATAGCGGCGAATCGATATACCGGGTGTCCCAAAAAAAAGTACTCCCGTTTGAAAAATCACCAACATTTTATTACATGACCGATCTTCAATTTTCTTTTTTTGCCAAGTAGATTAAAGATCAAATTATTTTCTCAGACATAGCTGATCTTGTAATTGGTTTGAAATTAGCAAATTTGCTCTTTTTAGGTCTACCTGGTTTTGAATCATGCTGCAAAAGAGCATTTATACTTGCCAGATCAATTCCTTTGTGCATATAACGCTTCTAGTTTGGTCATAAATGACAGAAAGAAATGCACACTATCATTGGAGACTTCGATGACGATGAAAAATCTGAAAATTTTGACTGTTAGGCAAGATTGAGCATTTTGCTTGAAAAGTATAGCTCAAAATAAGGTTTTTCAGCGTGTAATTTATCTACCTGGTTGCATCAAAAGCAAACATTTTAGCATCAATAAATGTTTTTGGGTCTTTGGTAAAACAAGTTAAAAAGACAATTTTATCAAAGGTTTGATAATCAATTTTTGGTGATTTTTTAAACGGGAGTACTTGGGTTTTGGGACACCCGGTAGCTATGTCTATTCCCTATGATTTGCAGCTAGACAGGGCACACTTTCTTTTCATAAATCTATTCTTAGGATAAGAAAGGATTCGTTTTCATATTTTGCAAAAAATGCAAATCTTGAAGAAAATAAAAAACTGCGTGGCTAGATGAGCTAAAATTCCAATTTAAAGCCTAAACGTGAAATCCAGTCGCTGTATTGGAACAAAGATGAAAAATGAACAAATTAAAGGCAATCTGTCCCCTTCGATGAATGAAAATAAAATCGATAAAGATCTCTATTGTATATTCCAGAAGTTGGTGTTAATTTGCTTTATCCAAAGAAATCAGGGTCATAGAGACTCAGTGATGCATGAATTTAGCTACAGCGTAAATAAGGTAAATAAAGCAGTAACCAAGGTGAGAACAATAGGGGACAGATTGCTTTTAAAATATTCCGAGAACGAACCTGGTCTAACTGTTGATGTAATGTCGATTTATCCTCCAGTGGGTCTTCAAGATTATCTCTAAGAATTAGACATAGGAGTAATAAGAGTTAGATGACCTTTTCTGAACTTTCTACCATTGTGATGCAAATCATACCAAAATAGTTTTGACAGATGGCAAGATGAAGTATAGGCTTTGATCATCAAGTATCAACTTTTCAAAGTTTTGTATATTGAGTAAAGCATTGAGTGGTACAAACGCCTGTTGTAAGCAAAAGAAAATTGAGCTTTGTCTGTAAAACAATTTATGTACAAATTAAGAGTCGATAACATACGCTCACCTTATAACATCAGCTACCGATTGTAATCTTGATGTAATAAATGCCTCTGCTATCTACAACAGAAATCAAAAACGTAACATTTAAATGTGAACAGATTTGGCTGCAAACCGGGCCTAAAGCACTTGCTGTTAGGAAACTAAATCTCAAGAAAAGACATTATAGCGTCTACCATACCGGGTGTGTCAATGAAACAATTCCCGTTTGCACGGCCACTGCCCCCTGGATATCACGAGGATAATACTGGGCAAATAATATTTATATTTAGAATTTTTCCTGGCTGAAATTGGTCACTTTGTCCAGATTCTAGAAGAGATTTCCTTGAGAAAGTCCCTTCGAGAAACCTTCAAAAACGTGCTAAAATCACGAACAAATTTCAAAATATTTTTACATTACAGCAACGACTTTAACACGCTTTAGAACGTGCTATCCTGTAGGGAAAATGAAAAGTCCCCCCCCCCCTAGAATAAATAACTCATTCAGGGAATTGCACTCTCACAAGAGGACAAAGTAAATGAATACATGTAAGTGTCACTACCGTTAGGGATGAAAACCAAGGAAGTTTTGTTTGTCGTTTGCATTCGTTTTTGCAGGTTTTTGAAAGGCGCTTTCTGCAGAAATTCTTCAATATCCGAGGGAAGGAATGATCGATTGATGCCGCGTGAATTACTGAATCTAATTGAACATATCGACAATTAAACAAGACAACTTTTAATATTCTTGCTTTGGTGTTCAGCGAGCAGTATTTTTTCAAAAGCGGATTGTTTTTATTGACTCACCCACCCGGTATAACATGTATTGCCAAAAAGGACGTATGAAAGTTTATGAACAACTTTAAGTACGAAAATGCATTCATGTAGCTTGCAATGACCTCTTGGTAAGAGCATATAAAACTGAGAAAAGTTCAGTATAAGGACGATACGATAGCTTGAACTTGAGTGACGACTGTCAAAAAAAAACATTTCTTCAACACGACAAGCTAAGACACCCAAGAGATCAAGCTGCAACGCCACCATTAGCACTTCTTAATTTTAATAGACAACGTGTGGCATAAAAGATCATTATAGTTTGACGTAAAAGAGCAAACAAAAATAGAGAGTGTGGATGTACTCTGTACCATGAAAATAATTGACATCAAACAGTTAAGCCATCCTCAAAAAGAGCAAACATTGTCTGTGAATCATTTGAGATTTGCGGGGAAAGAACATTATTTGTACACGTGGCATGGCCATTTCGCAAATTTTGCTAGACAACATATATTTTGCTTGTGACAAACGGATGTTTTTGAAACTATCAAAAAACATTGCCAAACAAATCGTGCTAAAATCTGCTTGTCAATCAATGTTTTGCGATGTGGCCAAAGGGAAAACCATTGCTTGGCACATACATTTCAAACGTTTGGCAACCGATATATGCTCGTTTTGGCCAGGGCTTTAGGTTTATCACAACAACGATTACCTCTGGAGTGAATCTGTCTAAGTAATGTGGTTCATTTGCTTTGACGAAAGGGCACGATGCCACCATCTTCTGCCACATGTTCAGAAGGTAATATACACTGTTTGGAGCAAACTGCCACATCTGTAAAGAGGATGCAAAATGGGCAGGAGTTTACAAATAGTCAAGTAAAATGACTACAAAGAAGATTGCAAGAAAAAGTCTATCCGACAAATCCATAGTACCGGGTGAGTCAAAAGAGTTAATACGTTTGGCAGGCTGTGGAACAAAAGGTACACGGCCGAGATTCAAAACTGAAATACTAATTTATGAGTCAAAGGCTAACTTAATGTGAAAATTTTTTTGGTAAAATCACTCATCATTTAATCAAACACATAGAATATAAAAATGCTGGTAAGGAGTTTGTATAGGAAGGAGAATTCCATGTTCAATTCTGGTCCATGATTTACTGGCCATTATAATTTTAAATCAATAAAATCGCCAGTTTCAGAAATAGAATTTAAATTTCAATGGCAAGTAAATCATGGACCAGAATCGAACGGGGAATTCTCGTTCACATCCAATCCCTTACCAATAATTTTTCTAATTTCTGGGTCTAAAAGATGCTTGATTTTACCAAACAAAATATTCACAACTACGTTAGCCTTCGGCTCATCGAATAACGTTTCCGTTTTGAATCGGCGTGCATTTTGTATTTCACAGCCCTTCAAATGCGTTAATATTTTTACTCATGCGGTACATGAATACATTTCCTTCGTTTTGGGGAGAAACGCAAGAAAATTGATAAAACTTGCAGCTGAGATTATGAGGATAATGATGATGATTTATAACAACAATTGTTGTTAAAACTAACCACACACATTTTCATTCGCCCTAGAGAAGCATAGCTCATCGAGCATAGGACACTTACAAGTAACAGAACATAATAAGAGCAATTTAAAACATTAACAACTGCAAGTACATATGGTATGAACATTAACTGGTTAAATGCAATAAAAAATGAACTGAATAGAATACAACAGCGGTTAAAAGTTTAACAAAGAGAACAATCATAATAATAATGATAATAGCGACAATAATATCACGATAGAAGATAATTACAATAATCATTAGTCTAACCAAACAAGAACAATGCTTCATTTTTTCTTATGTAACTACTGCAAATTTATAAAACTTTTAGAGGCAAGCCTCATTTTGTATTGCAGGATCTTTAAAACTCTGTTTTTGGTGTACTTGGGTACTCTGAATTAACTTTTTATTTGGACCTAATAAACCATTAATCGAAACTTGTACATTATTGCAATAAATTGACAGTGAAGATAACGGAACCATAAAAGTCAAATGCAGTGGCTTTGTAACTATACTTTACGTCAAGCAAAGACGAAGTAAAAAATATCTCTACCAATCCAAAAGAAAGGTTTTACAGTCAACTTTGAAGCAGGCGTCGCTCATACTTCGTAAAAACGTTCTAAAATCATGTTGCATGAGCTGCTATAGTCATGAAGTCCAAAAACGGCTAACTTCTTGAAAAGCATGAAAGAGTCAATATCACCCAGGATCCTTTGCAGGCCCGCTTCAATTTCAGACAATCTGAAAATAAAATTTGGCCAAAGCAGAAAGAGTGGATCAGACTTGCAGTAGTTAAACTGATAGGAAAGTAAAGTAAAATCAAACTCTTCATCAGTTCAATTGCTAAAGTATGGATCCATATTTTCAGTTTAGGTCAGATTCGATTTACAGACAGTTTGAAATAGACCATTTCGCAATTTGGAGAAACGGACTGAGGAGAGCGCGGCCCATTATTGAAGCATTGGCAACAGGGAAATCTTGGGAATCCCCTCTTCTGCAATGGTAAGTGTGCAGCTTGCGGCTCGCTCTTATCTCTCTCCAAATTTGAGTTATTGCGACTTTCAAGGGTTATATGCATGCTTGTTTAGTAGGGTATGTGTTTTCTCTCGATCATTTAGTCGTCTTGTCATCCCTCTGCCCATTTCTAAGTGTAATTTGAGCCACTTATTTCAGGTATTTTCCCTCAGCTTTGAAGCCGCTTAGTTCAGGCCCGGCCGACCTACGATGAAGTTTGGCTTGTTTACTAGATAACTGACGCAGTTATAGCTATGCAAGCAAATGAAAAGCATTGTTTGGAATTATCTAAAGATTCGCAATGAAATTGTGTACTGTTTTGAGAGATGTAACAAGCAATAACACGTCAAACCAAGCCAATTGAAGCCAAGAAAGATGATGCAAGATCAATAGCCCTAACCTGAGCCGCCTCAAGGTTGAGGGAAACACCTGAAATAAAATGGCTCAAAATACATTCGCAATTGGGCGAAAGGATGATAGAACGACTAAATAATCCAGTGAAAACAGTTACCATACTAAACAAGCATCGCATAACTCTTGAAAGTTGCAAATGAATCGAAGACAGCTCGAGTTTGGAGAGAGATGCGAACGAGCCGCAAGCTGTACACTTACCAATGCAGAAGATGGGATTCCCCAGATTCCTACTTGTTGCCAAGGCTGTCAGAATGGGCCGCGCTCTCCTCAGTCCCTTTCTCCAAATTGCGAATTGGTCTATTGCAGCGTACCCGCAAATGACCTTGAATGACAAAGCCTCTTGAAAAAAGATATCTCGCAAAGCACGGTTCTCGCCACACCACTAGTCACTCCTCTCTGGTCACTCCTCTCTTTACCAAACCTGCTAGGGATAACTTATCAATAATGTGTTCAGTTCTTTCACAAATACTTTTCTTCAAGGACGTCCAACAATAAAATGCCAAACATTCATAGAATGGATTCCTCGCAAACAACCAGATTTTATGAACCTTAGATGAAAGATAATAAGTTAAAGAGCATATGTTCCAAATCTTTAAATTGGTGTAAAATGGTGAGTGTAAAATTCTATGACCTATTTATTTTAACTGAATGGCTTGATAGAAACCTTAGCAACTTTGATATAATCCTACAGTTAGACTTTTCAGAAATCGTCAATATTTTTAGAAATCACAGCGTATTTTACACTTCAACTCATTTGAGGATGTGATGTCATCAATTTCCAAAAAATAAACCAGAAGGGTGACAGACTTTTGCTTGATACCATGCTGTACAAAGCCATAAACTATTGTTTCCTAGAAAAGTATTTCATGTTTGTCGAAAAGTTTAGAAAATACATTCGTTTACGCTTTTAATGAAATTTCTTTTGAATTCTTGAAAAAGAAGAAAAGCACTCTAATTCTGAAAATATTGAAGATTTCAGAAAAGTCCAATGGTAGAGTTATAGCAGAATGGCTAAAGTTTCCTTGAAGCCATTCTATTCAAAGAAATAGGACATAGAAATCTTACCCTAACTTCTTTATAGATTTGGAAAGTATGCTAAGCTAAACTACCATACTCACCCTGACACTTGTAACCGTAAACTTTGCAATCATTTCGACAAAGTCTCGGTAATTGTCAGTTTTGATAATTTCTCCTAGTTGATAATTTGACTTGACTCTGGCTAATAATCGGCAAAATTCATGATAATTATCTGCATCCTCCAGGGACTACAAACAAAGAGCAAAATCAAAGACGTCATTTTGCAAAGTGAGGCATTCCCATTTATTCAATAACAAATAAATGGGAATGTGTAAATAAATCAATGCCAAAGTGCCAAGTACAAATGAATAAGTGCAAAAGCCCTTGGCACGCTTGGGCCATTAAATGACAAAGGTACATTTGTTCGAATCTTAATCCATAGCGATTACTTGAAGCGCGCTCTCCCGCCCCCCCCCCAAACAATGTCGACTAGCAAAGTTACTGTCCTGGGCCAGGTTATTCAAACTACGATTAGCGCCAATAGCACTAATCTTAGTGTAAAAGCATAATTTTGCAGTAATTTACATAGCCATAATCCAGTATTAGCCTAATACCAGTTTTGAACAACCGGGCCCTGGCATTCCACTAGGGTCACAAATTGCCTCGTAATCCACAAAACTAGCTGAGGTGCTCCAAGCCTTTTGGAAGGCATCGTAGAGTTCTTTTCCCCAATCCAATAAGAAAGTCAAGGACAAGCTAAACTGAGTTGATAATATTTTTCTTTAAAATTGAGAGCAACAGCTTGCTTCCCGGCCCGACAGCGGTAACTCCCATGGCAAAACAAAGATTGCGAAATTTATTTCTATGAAGCTCAACAGCATTTTACCACCGACGTCTCTTTAATGATTTAATTTTCACAAAGCTAGTCGCTGCAAATAATCTAGCTACCCTTTATCTTCTGTGGAAAAAAACGAATTGATAACAAATTATGCTGACTTTATGCATCAAAAGCAGCTTTTAGGACAAGAAACAGACGTGAGGTTATTAGGAGTTTTTAAAGCAATACGATCCGCAGCGTTTATCAAAGAATCCAATTTTATGTACCATTCGTTTTAAAGTCTGTCTCAAATAAAGTATTACATGAGATTTGCGATCAATCCAACAACATTCCTCGTACAAATCAATCCAACTGATGCGACCTCCAATTTGAGACAGACTATCGCATTCCTGTCAAAAGGCAGAAATGGAAAGCAAATATGCATGATAGTATACCTGTGGTGATTCTAGAATGCGTTTAGCTCCATTCATTAATTCCTGTAAATACTTTGCTCGCTCACTTGCATCGAAAAGAGATCTTCTCACAGAGGCCAACTGTACATAGCAAACCATGGCCTGAAGAACAAATACAAAAAACATTCAGGCGTACAGGGTTCCAACCCAGGTAGAGCCCCACCACTTGAGCGTCATGACTAGGGGTCGCGGTCGTGGACTCGATTAGGTTTTCTTTACTTCTGCCACTCCAGCACTTGGCGCTAAAAACCGCAAATTCACCTTCAAATGGATTTGTTCTACAAATTGCTGACTACAGTTAAATATCACGCCTGACAACCCTTCCTGACGTATGATGCCCCATTCAAACCTAGAAGCTGTAGAGACAGGTGGAGGTCATGTGATCTTTGCGCGCCATTTCTTAAATTTTATCACGCGTACACACAAGAAAACATTTCATTTTTGCAAGATTTCATGTTCAGCTTGTTTTTTTATCACAACTCTTTAAAATGTCAAGATTTTGATCAAGTCTAAGAAGAGAAACAAATTGTGGCTGCTTGAAGTTAAGTGTATCTTCGTCGATGTAACACAAATCCAGTAGGTCCGGGATTTCAACTGAACATAATTCTTTGAATTTCTTATTTATCTTCTGTGATATTTGGAAGATTTTTGATTGTGTTTGGAAGTACAGACTTCACAAAATTCATTTCCTTTTGCTTGAGACATTTTTTTAGATGAAATTATCCATTTTCAAACAGCGTTTAATTTGATGACTCCCTCCAGATTTATCTTTCGCTTGATACGACGAAAATACATATTTTTCATTCAGGGTGTGTTTTCTGGAGAAGCGACAAGTTTACTTGAGAAGCGAACTATTCTATGGCACGTAAAATTTATTTTTCTTTCTTGTGATGTGGCACTTTGTATGTTTTTGGCTTCCGTTTCCGAGTCTTTGAATTAGGCGTGGATGAACTTCACTTTTCAACTCCATTATTTTGCTAGGCCAAACAGTTCCTACCTAGATTTTTGTCCCTTTCTCAGTCAAAAGTTCTCTATTTGGTGGAAAAGTTGGCATTTTCTTGAACGATACTCGTACTTTTTTCTCAATATTGTGATTCTGTAACTTTTTCTGAACTTAGAGTTGCATTTAACCTGCTGAATTACTGCAAATCCGTTGGTTGAATTTTACAAAAACTCAACTCTTTCATTCAGGGTCAATTTTCTTCTAAAAGCTATGTCCTATAAAAAAGAAACCCTCCTGTGCAACGCAAAATTTATTTCTTTCTCTTTTGAGCTAAAGTTTGGTATATTTGCTGTTGTTGCAACAAAGCCTTTAAAGAAGGAGCAGTATAACTACGAATCTTGCACCCATTATTTGGACAGACCAATCAGTCTCCATTTCCATTTTTTAACATTTTCGGGGCTCTTTGCCGCCTTGCCATCTAATATTTTTCGATTTCAAATTAGTATATTAATATTTGCATGCAAAAATCACTACTCCCATGAAATTTTAGCTTTTTTTGTTTCTAGAGTGGACGCCATACATTCCGCGATCATTCCATCAAATTTTCAAAAATTCATCTGTTTCATTAGGAGTGTATTTTACTTGCAGAAATGACAGGTTATAGAATAATGAAACCTCCTAGGCCACGAAAAAATTATCTGCTATTCTTTTGATGTAAATTTGAGATGCTTATTATTGGGTTCCGGGAGCCAATCAAATAGGCGCGAGCCAGGTTCATCTCTCACGCCCTTCATTTTTTGTAAGGCCAGACTGTCTACACTCAAAACGTTTTGTGCGCGTTCGCAGCTCAGAGTTGTTTTCTTGGTCTGTCATTCATGTATATATCATCCGTAATCTTACTGCTAAAATAAGATACGAAAATCCTAAATTGTGTAACTCCTGAGGTCATATTTTGGAAAATTTAGTCCTGTGGCAAGAAATTTCTTTTCCCAAAGCGGCTTGTCAACCTGTTTGATGTTTGGAAAGTTGTGCCTAATAAGGGTGAATCAATACCATATATGGGGTTTACCAGAAGAATTTAAGGGTTTAACAAGCAAAATCTCTGATAAATTTTCTGCAGATTTTACTCAGGTAGGTTGACACAGGTTATATTTTTCTTTCGCAAAAATCAGGCCAAAGTTCGAGAAAAATGCAACTCCTATAGAAACACTAATACCATCAGAACGAGGCTACAAAAGGCAAATGAAGGGTTGTCAGGCGTGAATGTAGCGAACGTAAAATCGAATTTGAAACAGGTATCATCACTTTCTCAGAACTATTCGGGATCAAGGCTGTTATTCCATCCACCTGGGGTTGTTGTAATGCAAGCAAACTCAGTTCTTTCCGAAATGTTCTGGATAGAGCTGCGAGAACAACTACAAATAGTCCATACAATTACTATTATCATTAAGCAAGGTGCAGAAATGTTTTGACCGCTGTACATAGAGCACTCTGCGCATGCGGGTTGTTTTGGAAATCGGAGAGGCCAGAATTTCGCCGGCGCCCGGTCTTGACCGAATCCATTGTGATCCAGGTCCCATGGGACGCGGCCTGGAAAAAGCGTTAGCAGATCGTGATCACGAGAGAAACAGCAATGGCGGAAAAAAGTTTGGAAGTGATCATCCAAAAATAAATATGGAAAATACGACATCAAAAATCACTGCAAGGAGACAAATTTTTGCTCAAAATCATGGAAATATGAAAACAGAAATTGCACAAAAACTGGTCGCAGCCGCAAAACCATCATTTCAGGAAATATTCTACAGGATACAAACTTCATTTCTGAAGACAGGTCAGTATTCTCGGAAAATTTGCGTTGACCTTATTTTTTTATTCAAAGTCAGGGTATTTGAAAAATCAGAAAATCTTGCCTCTTGGCTTGTGTTCAGAACAAGCTCGTGGTAGGAACAGAAAAAGTGCAAATTACCCATTGATATTTTTATCTGGTGTTCCTTATGGCCTAATATTTCACAAATTCTAATGGAAAAAGCAACGCGATCGCCAGAAAGAGTAGGAAAAATAAAAGTTTTCACACCACCAGATTTCGCTGAGAGAAGCGCCCGTTTTATGCACTAAACTTTGAACGAAAATTTCGCAAAATCTAGTCGCTGCCGCAAAACCAAAATATCCCGATTTTCAAGAGTGCTCATCAAACTGCTTGTTCATGGTTTCCGTTCATCCCGGAAAATTTGCAAAGAAGAGTTATTTAATTTTGTTGGTGCAGGTGTCTCTGTATCCAAACAAGTGCCTGAAAACAACATTGGGCCTAGCCAAAATAATATTGTTGTTGTTGTTTTGTTTTACTTTCAATCAACCTGATATGGTCCAACAAGAACCTTGATACTTCTTTTTGCCCAGCAGTTTTCTTGCATTTGTTAGCTCACATGTGAATGAAAAATGCACAATTTTGAAATCTGGGAAATTTAATCAAACATTTGGTTTTGCATGAAAGTGGCAACAAATTCATTACAAACTATGGGTACAATATGATTGCATTTGAGTTTTCACTTTTCAGTTTGCTGTTTTTGAAGAAAAGTGGATATTATAGTTGCAGGTTTCTTATGATTTTAAAGCCTGTTATCCATCTCCAACATAAACATGAATCAAGCTCTTTCTAACTTGGTACTTATTGGCTAATTTTACCATGTCGCCTTGTGATATTTTCATTGCTGAATTAACCAAGTCCCCTTTCTTCCCTCTAGACATCACTTCTGGCATTTATCAATCATCCGAGGCTGTGAAACAAGACCGTTGCAGTATTTGAGGATCTTCGTCAGGCCAGATATCTTATCTTACAATTACCATTCATTTACACCTTTCTCAAAAATGAACCATAATACGTTTTAATTCAAGTATGGCATAACTTTGATGGCAAAATCCTGCAACTTACAAATGTATTAGCCTGCTGGTTATCAGGCTACAAATGTATGTGATGTGTGTGAATGAGAAATAAAAGTTAAAGACAGTGATATAACTACAGTGGAGGTAATTGAACTAAAGTGGAGGTAATTGTGTTTGCTGACTCTGGTTTGGTGATGAGCAAATGAACTTACAAGCTTGAAATGTTGTCTGGAAATTTTTGATGGAATAATGCTGCCATGAAATGAGCAAATGTCTGTCCCTGTGATAACTGTTCCATAGTAAAGAGATAGATTTCTTGTTGACGCATCTTGCTTGCATAGAAAACATTATAAATTTGCTAGATTCTAGATAATAATAATTATGCTAAGGGGCAAATTAACGTATTTCATCTCATATTTAAGAAATTATGAGTATGGAAGAGACATCCCCCACTTTTTTGAATAAATTGGCCTGGAAATTCTTGCTCCTGTTTATCAATTTTGAGCTTCTTGAATTGCAAAGCCCTATAAAACATGCTAAGTCATGTTTCCTGAAATGTTTCCCAATTGTAGTTTCATTTCAGAAGCTGTTTATGCTTTAACCTGTACAAAATACAAGGCTAAACTTGGCCTTGTACAAGCCAAGTTTTAGCCTTGTAGAGCGGATTATGACCTTGTTATGACTTTGTACTTACCTTGGAAGAAAATTACAAGGCTATCAGTAAGATTCCGAGCTGCAACCAGTCTAACACAAGGTTTCCACAAGGCTTCTACAAGGCTAATTAGCATTTTTCAAGCAATTTACAAGGTTACAACAAGGCTATTCCAGGCTATAACAAAGTTACAGGGCCAAAACTACAAGGCTCGTACATGGCTATTACATGGCCTTGTATTTTCGTACAGGAAGCTTGCATCTGAGTTTGTTTTTGCAGTGAACACAGTTGCCCACTTATTAGGACATGGGAATTTTTCCACCCACCCTGTTCATTTATCTTGATCCCTGTTTAGACCTGTGTTTTCTGGACTGAGAGTAGTACCATTATGGCATATGTTTGGGTGCAAAGAACCCTCAAATGGATATTGGGGCAAAGGCATCCCTGAACCTTCATTCTTGAATACTGTAAAATTCATTGCAATTGATGGTATGATAAAGCTCTCTTTTGCCAAATGTTGTTTGATATGAAAAGAAATATTTCTGTAGCTGTGGAATAGCTATATCTTTTTGTGCACCAAAATATAACAAAATTACCCAAGTTTCTTATCCTGTTTCTTATAAAATTGTTTATTATGAACAACTGTTGTGAAGTTATTTTAATGATAGAATTAATTTGAATTTGAAAACTGGACCCGGAACTAAACACTAAGGAAGAATGGGGAAATTCGAATGCTCTGCGCGACAGGCGGATTAGATTCGACGCTCTAAATCTATCGAGCCTGGATGAAACGAACGTTAGTAGAACTCAAACTCAAACGAACATCGAACTCAATTCTCACTGAGGAGGCTGCCGGGGGGCAGCGAAAATTCTGAGAAAAAAATGTTAAAGTGTAAGTGTGTTTTAAATAATGGTTTTTAAACTCAAAATATAGGTATGAAGCTACCTAAGTATAATTTGAAATTGATTTGTGTTTATCTTTGTGTGTATGCCTACCAAGGAGAGATTGAGAATTATGTGAAATTGCAAAAGTGTAGCAGGAAAATTAAGACAGGAAGAACTGATTTCAGCCAGGGGATACATGATTTGAAGATGGATGGGGGTCTGCCACCTGGTTTTCAGAAAGCTATCCACTCCTACTTGACAAATTTTGCCTGCATACCTACTTTTATGGTGAATTTTGGCAGAAACATACTCTCCAAACTACTTTTTGCCAATTTCAACCAAGGCAAGCCCACCCATGTGTAAGGAAAATCTGCTGAAAAGGGACCATTGTTAGAGAAATCTGGATCCATATGGGTGGCACATACCTGTACCCTGAACATGATGTATCCCCCCTCCCCCAGGGGGAATGGGTGTTTATAAGGATTAGATAAGCTTACAAGAAACTTGAATCAGAGCTCAAACAAAATTTTGAGAAATATCTGGTTGATTTCACATTTAATTATGTCAAGGGGCAGAGGTATTTTTTCATATGGTTAATCATCTTGTTTATTTCGAATCACACTTTTTACAAAGTACTTCCATACTTTCTACCATCATTGCAAATCAGCACCCCTTCGCATTCCTCTTCATGGAAAAGTTTGTATTTGTTTCCCTTCCACAGTCCACACACTGTATCATCAAATCAATCATCAAATGATAACAAAAATGCTTCAAGATAATTGTTCGGTAATCTTGATCATTCATTTACAAAATAAGGCAACAGTCGTATCTAAGTTTTATATTTTCTCTTGTCACGAAAGGTCAACAGATCTGTTGTATTTTTCAGTTTTCCCGCCTTGCCAGTATCACGTGAACAAGTAGCCTCGTATCCAATCAATGATTACGCAATGCTGCGCGCGCATAGAAAACATTTCTGCACCTTGCTTAGAAAAATAGATAAAATAGTTACAATTCATTGAAAGTATACAATATAAAACGAACATATAAAAAAAATTTTATAGGATAAGATCCTTTTACAGTCCCACGAATCTTGGCCGGTCTTCTATCAAAGGTTTCATCAGAAAAGAAACAGCATTGCATTGCACAGAAAGTCCTTGAAATTATGAAATTACTTACTCCGGAGTATTTAGAAGAGCTTGTTTACCAAGTGCGCAGAGGGCAGTGATTACAGTCTACGTTATACCCCACATTCAAGAATATATGTGCGTTGAAAAGTCTCATTGTGGCTCGGAATGGCCTAAACAGAGATACTAAATTGGAACTCTCCCTCCCGGCTACCTTCAAAGGTGATCTAAAGCGAAAATTGTTATCAATGCAAATGAATAGCATTATTGGATGATAAAAACTTGTTTAAAATGTGTTCATATCTTGTTTCGTTTTCGAGTTATCCACTATTTTGGATGATGGGCTGATGACGTCATTTTGTTTGCAAAAAGTGCAGAAGTATACGATGTTGACTATTTTCCCAAAGGGAAATCTAGCCAAAAACTTGTTTTCAATCAACATTCCTTTCTAAATATGATATTATGTCATGAGGCAATATATACATTACATTTACTTAGCTCAGCTGAAATGTTTTTTTTACAACTGTAACCTTTCAAAGATAAAGCCCTGTTCACACGGCACAAACTAACCCGGGGCGAACCTGGGTTAAACTAACCCTGGTTCAACCCGCGTCTGTTCACACGAAAAGATCTTCAAAATGTGTGTGAACACAAAACTGGGGCGAACCTGGGTTAGTTTTATTCCCGCATGCGCAGTTGGTAAGAAGAATTTGAGAAAATGGCGGACAAAAATACCAAGATGACAATGCTTTGTGCATGCTTATGTTTTGCCAGCAGATTTTTGTTTTAAAATGTATGGTTTTGGCATCGCATGTGTTTATGAAGAGGCGAGCATTAGCACGAAAAAGGCGGCTAGAAAAGAATCGAGTTTCTGCTCGAAATCATATGGCTTCGTATCTCAAGCGTATCATAAAAAACCTCTTCGTCCTCCCAAGTTGATCCTCGGTCTATTTTTCCTCAATTCATAGCGTATAGAATGACCAAATGAATATGTGTAACAGTTTAGAATGAATAAATATCTGTGAAGATAACACAACTTCAGTGCATGAGATCGAAACTAACCTAGGTTCGCCCCAGGTTTGCGTTCACACGACATTTTCCAAAACTAACCCAGGTTCGACCCAGGGCGAACCCACCTCCTAAGGTGGGTTAGTTTAACCCGGGGCGAACCCAGGTTAGTCGCGTTCACACTACAAAAATCTAACCTAGGTTAGTTTAACCCAGGTTCGCCCCGGGTTAGTTTGTGTCGTGTGAACAGGGCTTAAGGTACAGCTATATTTCCATATGTTATCCTAGCAATTTGCAAACAAAATGACGTCATCAGCTGATACTTAAAATCAGTGGATAACTTAAAAACGAAATGTGATATCAAAGATTTAAGTGGTGCAGTTTAATTGTCTATCTGTTTAGTGTAGTTATACATTATCTACATCTCTATCTCAGATCGTCCCTGTAATTTAAGTATTTCTCAAACGTCAAATTGTAACAATTTCAGGAAAAATATATAACCTGTACACAAAATTGGAAAACAACGATGAGAAGAAATGATACTCGATAAAACTATTTTTACTCACCATAGAAGATATACTTTGCGGTATCGCTTGGTACAGGTCGAGGAAGAGATGGATATTGCTGAAGTCGAGGAATACTGCAAGATGATAAAAATAAAGCTAACAAATTTGGGAAGTCTTGTATGATATGAGAGAAAACGAAGATGTACCAAATACCAAACATTGCAGTCTTAAAAAATTTAGCTCTGACCGTAAACATCTTATGACTCGACACTAGAAATGCTTGCACCCGTAAGATTGTGGCTTTGTGGGTCTATTTCAGTTCCATGATTTGGAAAACAGCGGTACCTTTTCGTACGACGAGCATCGTTTCATAGGTATCGAATGGTTTCTATGATTTTAAAATGCTCATAATTAAAGTATATCTCTTGTTGGGGATACATGGTACTCCCCGTATTGTTTTTCAGCTTTGTTTTTGGGTCAACTTGACAGCCAATTAGCACGGGGGCTATGAACGCATGCGCTGTTGACATAATTCATTCATTCAAATATCTGCAGCCGTTGCGAAGAAAGTTGCAGTGACAACAAGCAGTGGGGGAAGATTCGCAGCTCGATATGCGGGAAACTTAGCTTGTATATTATCAATTATTAACTGCAGTTATTTTTTATGTATGCCTACAAGAAACTGCAAACAAAGATTTCGTGATGGACCTTTCTGGAAGCTTGGCACAGAAGTAAATGTTGAACGGTTTTGGTCTTGCGTTGATAAAATGGCCTAGGCAAAACAAGATAGCGCTCTGTGCTATGCCTATGGAAAGCCCCGTTATTCGACAAAAGTTCAAGGAGGCCATTTGAAACAAACCAGGCGAAGCTAAGTTGGCATATGAATTATCATTTCTTAGCGTCCTTAACCAGATAAATACATTTCTTTGCCAAGCTTCCATGAAACGCTATCGCGAGTGATTCTCAATGAAAACTTTTCACATTGTTCTCTCATCAAAAATTGATTGTTCTGTGGCGGATGTGGTTTCGTTTCAATGTCTGACTTCCGGGTGCCTGTCAAATGACTAAAAGTCTGTGATGAAAATAGTGGCATTACGTAATCGAATCAGAAAAAATTTACACACTGCGCATGCGTTCATAGTCCCCGAGGGGATATCCATGTCCTTGTCAACTTGAGCTTGCACGTATCCCCAACAATCTCTAATTAGATGTTGCGTGAAAAGTCCACGAATAAAAACAAAATTGAAGTGCTTCGTATGGTTAATTTCGCATTATCACAAATAACACGTAACATCTGATTTGAGAAAAACTAAGATTTGTGAGCTAGCCAATCATCGTAGCCGGAGTTTCATAACTTCCAAATTTTGATACCTACGGAACGCTAATGATTAATGTCACCAAATAGTTCTGAAACACAACGGGTATTAAAATACAGCAAGTTACTGAGCTTCCAGAAAATCAGGAAGTATGCAATGAACAGGTCTGCAATAGACCTTTTTCACAATTAATATCAATTGGAGGCGAATGATGCAAATCCCAGCACAGCCAGAACCCTACATCATGCCTATCTTGATGAAAATACTCATACAAAATATTTATATAATGATAATAATGATAATAATACATATATTTACAAAGGAAGGCCTCAGTCACTCGAGAGTGCTTTTTCATGAGGATCCTCTAAGATTTTTATGCCTTTCTGAAAGCAATGCATGCTTTTGGGGAAGAGCTCCACATCAAATCAAATCGAAGCGAAGAACGCAATTCAAAAGAAATGACGTCATTGTGAAAAGGGTCTATGGAATATAAAGTTTCATTAATCTCATTGTCAATATTTTACATTGAAGAATATACGAACATTGTTTCCATTGTGTTGGTATATGCACAGTTCCCATATCATCCGTAGATTCATCAAATGATGTTCCAATAAAGTCATATGCAAGGCAATTTTTTACTAGTTGCAGTAGCTCTTTCAGGAGGGCAATCTGCAAAACAAAAATTCAAACCAAAGTTGAAGTAATTTCCTTGTCAAGTTAACTAGAATGAAAAAAATCACTGATTTTTCTTAAAGTACTGATATCTTGGCGTTCACATTGATTCCGAGCTTAAGTGGAGAGAACACATATCTTTTGCTGTAGGTAAGATTGCCAGAGCAATGGGCATGCTTAAATATACTAAAAAATATCTCCCATTGGAAATAGTAAAAAACATGTATACAAGTATAGTTGAACCACATTTCAGAAACTGCTGCTCGGTGTGGGGTTGTTGTGGAGAAACCCTGCTCGATAAGCTGCAGAAGCTACAAAACCGTGCCGCACGAATTGTTACTAACAGCTCATATGATGCGTCATCTCTTCCTTTGATTGGAAGGCTAGGGTGGTTAACTATAAAGGAAATGATAGAATTTGAAACTGCAACTATGGTTTACAAGTCTCTCCATGGTTTAGTTCCTGAATATATGCAGCTAATGTTTACAAAACTGTCGGAAAACAATTTACGGTCTCTCCGTAATACCGACACGGATCTCAGAATACCTCGTTTTACAACCTCTTACGGGCAACGTAGTTTCTCATATCGAGGAGTAACTGTGTGGAATACACTTAACACAGAAATAAAAAGTGCCCCTTCACTGGCCACTTTCAAAAATTTGCTGAAACAAGCTTTGAAGAATCAAAGGGTGTGAAAGTTCTCGTACAGCATCAAACTTTTTCTTTTCTAACCAGAACATATCATATATATATTTTCATTTTTCTTTGTAATACAGGTTGCTTTGTAATTTATTCATGTAATTAGGTTAGTTAGGTTTCTAAGCAGGGCACATTGAAAATCAGTGTATTTAATTCTACTGAATGTATAACCCTGTTGAAATAAATAAAAATGAATGAAATGAATGAATGAATGAAAACAGAGTGCCTTCATATGTGACTTTATTTTCAATTCAATCACAAATTGCTCCTATCCACGGAACGTTGTGTTATTTTCAAATAACGTTTTCACTGCAAACTTATACAAGCTAACCAATAAATAAACTAATCGAAATATAAATTCTACGAGTTTCACCATGCAATTTATGTAAAGAATCAATAGTGTAGCAACTGACAGACATTTGAAAGCGAAAAAGTGACAACCAATTGGGAGATAAACGAATGAAAGTTACAACACTAATAAGGAGACATTTTGTACCTGTTGCTGGTTCTGAAAGTCAATGCTCTTACTTGCAATCTAGACAAAGCAAAAAGCTTTTTATTAGTCAACGGTTTATGATAACCGAAAAAGAAAAATCTTGGAAATTCTACACTGTCAAAATTTGTTCACTGCTATGAAACTTAATGTACCCTTCAGCCATTCTCCCTAAAAATTGACCGAACGAAAGGAAACATTAAGCTTAGTGATCCTCCTATGTCACGTGAGACTAGCGTAACGGAAATTACCCGTGCAAAATATTGCAATTCTTTCTATTCTCAGACATTTTCAAATGACGGGTTGCAGGAAACTCTGAATCAGAAAAGTAGATTTACGTTTGATACATCGAGATAGTCATAATCTATGTATTCTTTCTGTCTCTACATCTCCTGCGAAGGCTTCATTTTAATGCCCAAACTTGGCAGATTCACTCAGGTTTACGTGACCTAGAGGGCCTTGGAGCAATTATGCCACTCAAACGGAAACTTCTTGAAGAAAGGAAAATATGGGCAAGCAGAGCTTTGAAAATCTGTGGTTTCTTAATTTAATCTAATCTAACCTAACCTAACCTCTCGATGCTCAAAACAATTTTATCTTCGAGAACAATGGCGTGACATAGGTGTTGCGTCATAAAAATGGCACAGCTTTCTGTAAACATGTGACTGTGATTTATTTCATGATATATGAAAGGAGGCTTATGAGAGCGGGATTTTCAAGTTTCTTGTGGCCACTGATCTGTGCTTGAGGCAGAGTTTAAAATGCAGGCACAGAATATCTGGTTTGGATTTGGATTAGGCCTTTATGAGCATTTCCATGCTAGCTGAAGGGGTATTCGTGCATAAATAATAACAATGGATGAATGAACTAGTTAATTAATTAATTAATGCATGAACGTATGAATCAAAAATCAAGGCCCTGCAAAAAATCCAAAATAGAGCTGCAATAATTGTAACAAACAGCCCATACGATGCTTCTGCTGCCCCGCTAATTCAGAATATTGGTTGGTCAACTATCAGTCATCTTGTAATAAAAGAGACTGCCATGCTACCTTACAAATCTCGGAATTCGCTTGCCCATGACTACTTGAGAACATTTTACAAAATGTTCGGATGACAGAGAACGGTTTCTGCAATCATCAGAAACTGATCTTAGGATACCGTTATTGAAAACGATCAATGATCTTACGATATCGCGGTGCGAAAAAATGGAACAATTTAGAAAGAGAGACAAGATTAGCACCCTCCCTGAGAATTTTTAAAGAACGACTATAGAAGGGGGGTGCAACTTAAATTCTTTTTACGTTCTTTTTCATAGACTTTGTATTGTAGTATACAGACTTTGTGAACAGTTCTGCCTAACAACCTCTGATCAGTATATTGAGAGTAAATAAAAGAGCGGTCTTTCCGAAGCTTGTATTTTTGTAAAAGAGTCGAATAACCTTGGTAGATACGTTCCTTAATTCACTCTAGTTAACATTTACTTAATCACTAGACAAGATTAGTTATAAGGCAAGAATATCCATCAAAGTGATTAAAATTACCTGTTTGAGCATGGTTAGACTGAGTGTGAAGATATCATACAAAGCAACATCACGAAATGATGCCGAGATCTATAATGAAACAGAAATTATGAAAATATTACAAAACATAGATAAACCTCGCACGTTCATTCTGTTTCATAAAACGGAAGTTCCAGGAACAAGTTTCGCGATTTGAACGGCTGCATTAAGAACAACCACTGGCTCGTTTTAAAGGACTAAAAATGGCAACCCATTGCTTGATAACTTTTTTTAAATTTGGTTGAGTCACGGAATCATTGATAAACATTGATTAGTTACAATCTGTCGCAAGGGTGGTGTTTTAAGTTTGTAGGAAATGTCATTAGCTTTATCAATATAAGAATTCTTCACTCCTTGTTAGTCTCAATGAAATCTCAATTCCTGATCCCCCGTCGAGCTTTTCTCTCTGTACTGTAACATTCAATCATCTGGTCGTTGTTTTTCGATTGGTATCAAATGTCAAGATAAAAAATTGAACCAGACTGAATAACATTGCTTAGTATAATTCAAGATTTTGACCTGAAATCATTTCATCGATCTTTAGAATTGGTCGCATGTATGATTTACGATGGTCGTATGAAAGTGGATAACTGTTTGGTAGATCTGATCTGGTACAACTAAGACTGCCTCCTATTTAAATGTCAAATCTAGGTGTATCAAATCACAGATTTCAATGATCGAAGAAGTGCAATTCAAGATTGTTACCTTTCTATATTTTGATATCGATATTGTTGATTCTGTCTGTTGAAAGAGAAATTAAACGATACAATTTAGAATTATTTCTTCGAGGAAGATATCATTTGCAAAACAAACATCAAATAGTCTTAAAAGATTTGGAAACTACCAGGTGTCCCAAAAAGTACTCCCGTTTAAAAATCACCAAAACTCGATTATCAAAGATCTTAAACATTATTTTGATCTCTTTTATCAATAATCCATAAATCTCAAAGAGGATAAAACGTTTTTTTTTCATTACTAAAGGGTATAAAATGACAGATTTAAAACCCTTACTCTGAGCAGTAGTCTTTAAGAAATATCGTAAATCGTGCCGACCAGCCATTATTCTGAGATTTTTATTATCCTTCAAGTCTACGATAATAGTTTGCGTTTCTTTCTGACATTTATGACCAAGTTTAATCCATAGGACAAATAATGTGGTAGTCACCCATCAATGCTTTCTGCATTATGCTTCAAAACCAGGGAGCTCTAAAAGCGCTAAATTTGTCTGTTCTAAAATCAATCACAAAATCAGTTATACCCGCGAAAATAATTTGGTCTTTGACTACTGGCCAAAACAACTTTAAATAAAGATTGGTCAGGTAATAAAATGTAAGTGATTTTTGAAATGGGAGTATTTCTTGGGACATTCGGTACTAGAAGACTTTTCCTTGCAACTTTTCTTTTCTACAAGAACCCTGTAAGTTCTAAGATTCCGTTCACACGATGGTGGCACATTTTGAAAACGGCGAAAAGAGTGACGGTAGCAAAATTTGAGCTAGCATTCACACGATACTGGCAAAATGCCGTTTAAAAAAATGCGCCGGTTGAAGTTCCGTTTTCAAAACCTACCGTTTTAAAAATGTGCCGGCAAAAAATGTGCCGTTTTCGTGTGATAATATTTCATTACAAGTTTTGTAAAGTTCAGTTTACTGCTGGGTTTTTCAAACAGATGCAATTTACCCATGATCCAGGCATTCTTGACCTACGTTAGTGTCGATTATATTTGATTTCCTGCAAACTTTTCCAAAGGTCATCTCAAATCTCATTATGCCACAGGCTGCTTTCATCAAGCTTTGGCTAAATAACTGCTGGGAAATTTTAATAAATTAACAATTGAGTTTGTTGAAAAATAAATATACTGGAGTTGGAATAGCAAGCTACAGATTTCTGAAGTACCGCTATATGATATGCATATATATTTATTTCCTAGAACAAAGTATTTGAGTGGTTGAAAACTTGGAGACGAATATTGAATATCGCAGCCATTTGCTTTATATTTTGTTTGACACAGGTCAAAGTTGAAACATTGAATGGACCCTTTGAAAATTTGAAACAAGTGCCGGCTGTTATGATCGAGTCTTCGTAGTATATGAGAATTTGAACAGATCAAAATATTAAAGCAAATGGTTTGTCGATTAAAGCGCGTTACGGCCTCGCCCCTCATATGAACTCTCAACTCGAGAAGGGGGGCAATTTGTTGCACCCCTTGGACTCTCGCGTCGACTGGAGCGAACAGAATAAACGCTTGATTTAAGATGCATTGTCTTCGTTGTTTGTTCGTTCCCTTTTGGTGTTTCGTCAATAGAATCGTTCTATATCTTTGTTGTGAGGACAAAGGACCTATTATGACTGTAGCGCACATCAGAGCGTGAATAAGAAACTGTTAACATAACGTTGTTTACTTCGTTGAGATTGAATTTGTAACGGTGATATTTTGGTAGCGCGATGAAGGATATTAATGGACATATGGACAAATATTTGTAAGTAGGTTACAGTTCATTCGATTCCTTCGTATTTCTCCGTTCGTTTCGTTTAGTATTAAATTTAGTTTACTAATTGTGTTTACTGTATTCGTTTTAGCGAAAACCGTCACACGTCACGTTACTTTACTTCACTGTACTTCTATTGAAATCAACGCAAGTACATAGTACATGGATATTATGAGTTTATTTCGAGATTTTACTTCTTATTGTTCCGTGTTTACGATTACTAAGGGAACGTGCCCCCTCAAAGCGTTATCTAAGGCAAAGATGGTTTTCAAATTGGTAAAAAATGTCATGTGACTCCACAAAAATGTCATGTGACTCCACAAAAATTGAGGACAAACTTTGTTGCGCATGTACAAACAAAAATTATATTTTCAAGAAGTAAACTTGTTCTCTTGAAATATGGCAGGACTTGATCTTACTTTTCAACATCAAAAAATATCTCAAAATTGTTTGCTTGACAGTTGTTTTTGCACCATGCACTACATTTACGGAAAGTGAGCTTTCAGTTTGTGTTTTCAATATGGTACACGGCAAGCAATATGGTGCATGGCAAGTCATCAAAAATGATATTTTCCTAACTCAAAGAAATACCTGCGGTATAATCTTAGGTCAGTGCATTATCGTGCAGCTAAATCTGGAAAAACGTTCCTGTGGCTATTTCTAACATTTTCTGTTGAAATCTCAAAGTACTCCTCTTTGAAAAAGACTGCGAAAGTTGATTGCAGAAAAATGGATGTAAAAAATCACCATCTATCAGCCATGGTTGTTTTCCTCGTTGTTATAATCTCAATGAAAAAAGAAATCAAATCACATGAGACACTTTTAATGGCTCTCTCCTCGACTACCGTAAAAGCGCTATTTAGCCCCCTCTCTAATAAGCCCCTCCCTTCTGGGCCAACAGTTTTGATAAGCCCCCTCTCTATCAAGGCCCCCCAATTATATCAAATTTATGTATTCGACTCGTAAAATTGTATGTTGAAGCCACAAAATATGGGGCAAATGAGCTGAAAAGCTATCATATATATCATTGCCATTTGATTATGTGAATAAGTTCCCCTCTCTGACAAGCCCCTCTCTTGTAAGTCCCCTTCTGGAGTGTCAGAAACTAAAAAACGGCCCCCGGGGGCCTAATAGAGCTTTTACGGTAGTTTAACAACTGAGAGACCTCCTCTATTAAGCAGTTCCCTCCGTACGAGTTACGTTGCTTCTTCGTTCCGCATTTGCATGTTGTGTTAATAGCAGGTGGTGATGTATCAATTTTGTGTAAATTTTGTCTTACAGTCCTATAGTTTAGTTATTTGTTGATATACATATTTTAAATAAAATCGTATGTGGATGAATTAGAAATGTGAAAACTGAATTCAACTGAACTGTGAACAGAGATATTCTGTATTGACGCCATTTTGCATTGGAATTTCGAACAGTTCAACTCGAGACCAGCCATCCTTCCTCTTACCTGATTTATCAAAGCAACTAACTCAGCAAGGATTTTGATGCCAGTGATGCAATGTTCAATTGATCCTTGCAAAAACTGACCAATGTCATCTGTTATGCTTCTAAAAACATGATTCTCATCGTGTGTGTCAAACCATCCAAATTTAGTCAATTTTGCAAGAAGCTGAGGAAATAACGAAATAGGATGGCAAATTTTAAATCATTTCATTTCACTTTTTGTATCATGGAATGATTAAATGATATAATCAAGGCAAAATCATATTAGATACAGTATCACATGGGATGTCCCAAAAAAATCCCCCAATCCACCTCCTATTTCATTGATTATATTGACGTATTGACCAGCGACATGCATTTGAAATAATCTGTTTCACAATAAAATCTTGATATAAATACTGTCACATTGATATCTATGTTAATGTGCAAGTTTCCTGAGCCACAAGCTCCGTCAAATAACTTGCTAAATTGCATAAAAATGGGAGATAGCAACTGGATTTTTCTTTCAAGAGTATAAGAACAATATTTAGCAAAGAATGAACCTAAGATATAATTCTTCAGACAATATTTAGTGAGATATCTTTTCCTTTTTGAAAATATGTGCTTTGTCAACATTAACAGGCACATTGTTTGGCCTTTTCTAAATTCTGATTGTTCTGAGCGTACAATCCAAGACTTCTTGACAATTTACAACAAGGTGTCAAAATCTATTAAATTAGACTTTGAGAAATGGGGAAAACGTTGGGTGTTTATCAAGCCATTTTGGCGAAAAGAAGGCCAGATAAAGTTTGTTGAAGATTAATGCGAAGAAGAAAATCAGTTAATTATACCAGGTGAGCGAAACAAAACGTGGTGCGTTTGACAATTTTTATTGACGCAATTTACGTTAAAAATTTGAAAATTATGAGGAAGATGGCTAACTTAGATGCAAAGATTTATTTGGTCGAAATCGGACGGCCAGGTATATTCAAACTGTCTAAGATTCCTCTCGTTTTATTGTTTGACAAAGTTGCTTCAAATGGGGGGGGGCCACCCCAAAGCATATGCAAAGAGATGCGTATCTAATCAGCTGGCTCTCTGCACATTAACCTTCTATAGATATTTTTCTTAGTAATCATTAATTGCTTAATTGCTACAAATGTAAATATTGGACAAACTATGAATATAAGGCAAAGCGAAAGTAATGTACGTATCGTTCAGTGTTACAAATTCGCGTTGTTGATACCTGAGCAAGGGCTTGAATTACAAAAGGTGCCAATTTTGGTCTTGTGATGAAGTAGTTTAGAATGTAATTTCCTAAAAAATCAAACAAAGTCACCGTGAGTGAGACATTTCTAAATCATGGAGTCATGTCAAGTAGAACAAAGAATCTGCTGGCTAAATGCAAAAAATGTCACTGCTTAGGAAGATCAACATTTTGTATGTACCAACAGGAAGAATTCTGTATTGCAACAAGCAGGCATCATCACAATGTATCCATTACCAAAATAACACAAATACAAGCATTTCAAACATTAAGAGTTTTGGACAGAAATAATGTCTGACACATTTTGTAGCAGAAAAAATTACAGGAAAACATTGTTATTGTTTCCAAAGTGTACTTCCTTACTTATACAACATTTTGTATTGAAAAGGACGCTGAGAGGGGTACTTGGTAAAACAACATAATATTTTTCCAACTAAATTCAGTATTAGCTATCATTGTCAGTGTCCTCAACACTAATCGCTCATTGGAAATTACTGTCATTGGAATGAACTTAAAATAAGGCATGACAAAAACTTTTGTTATAAAACGAGCAATGTAAACTGTAGATAAGTGATCTTTGTAGTTGTCTGTAATTTATCTAAAAAATGTTTAAATTTTGTGAAAACATTCAACAAATTCTTTGTCCGAACTTTTTTTCAAAAACCTATTTGTCAAAAAAAGGTTTGAAAATAATATACACAGCAACTTTTAAAGTACTTATGAGGTGTATAAAACAAAACAACTTACTAATGTTGATCCTTTCTGTAATTGGCAAGACAGCAGACCCTTTTATGACAAGCTTTGATAAGGTTGATGCAGCGAGCAGTTGTGAATATGACGACTAAAAAGGGAAATGACAGATCCAAATTATACAATGGTGTTGGTCAGGCACAAACCATATCAGCCTGACTGTTTTGGCTGCAAAGTCAGAGGATTACAACACAGTTCCACAGCACCTTCTCGAATGCCTTAAGTCTTGCAGTGTTTCATAGCACTCCAGAGTGTTTTCAGATGAAAAAGAACTCTCTTGAAAATTCTTTAGGATCCTTGTCATAGTAACGCCCACAAGATGAATGAAATTATTGTTATATTTGAAAAGCACTCTGTTTATCTCCATTGTTTTTTAACAAAAGGCCTTGGTTTTACCAAATATATAGGGGAGTGACCACACCAACCCTGCATTTCTTGTCTCCACCACTGACCCATGGTGTTTATCAAAAGCCAGTGATGCTATTGTGTTACAAATTCTCTCCTTGTTATTGTAGTGTGTAAATCACACCTTTGTGTTTTTTCATCACACAAATATTTCTTGTTGGTAAGTCATTGGGGAGTTGGAAAGCAAGTAGTAAGTTGTGAATTAAGCAGCTCTTCGTCAGAAACAATTTCAATAAGTTGAAAAGTTTAGCTGTAACAATTTCTTTCAAAAACACATTTGAACACAATTGGTTACAGCTAATGATTTGAGATCATACTACAGAAAGGCTTTTGTACTTTTTATTGTTTTCGTCTGATTTTGGTAAATGGTATCGAAGGCTTTGTGTTGCACAAAGCCATTTCAGTGATAAGTTTGAAATGGATTATTGTTGACTTGTCACGTTACGAAGCATAATTACGATTTGCATATTAATATTCCCCAGAATCTGGGGAACTGTCGAAGAAGGAATCTGGCTCAGAAACACAGACCCTTTCCTTTTCAGAACTGCGGTCTGGAGCACAGGCTAATATTTACTAGACAAAAGAAATGACTTGCAAAAGCCTGCGAAGAAAATAATTCAAAGCTAATTGTGCTAAAAATAGAGAAACAATTTTGAAAAGTATGTATTTTGGAGCTATTAACATGTTTTTTACTATCATAAACAAATTTCGAGAAAATTGGTTGAGCAGTTAATCAAATAGAATTTTTATTGTTAAGAGGGTAGAAATTTGCCAATTTTCCTCTGTTTTTTGGTTGCCTGGCATCTAATAATGGCAGTTAATTAGTTTTTTGGTGACTAATTAACTGCCATTATTATATTTGAATAGCCAAGTGTCTAAAGAACAATAGGGGTATGTCTTATTGTTATATCTCTTGTAGTTTTGGAGAAAAAGAGGGGGGGGGGCGAAAAATGCCACCAGTACAAAACAATTAAAAAATTGGCCCAGTACAGATAGGGTTAAGCAACATTGTCAATCTTGCTTAAGAGCCGTTGCATTACGCATGCTGAGACTTTTCATGATTTTTCAAGTCTACATTAATAATTTGCGTTTCTTTCCAACATGTCCAAACAAAGAGCTTCATATACAAAAGAAATTGATCTGGTAATCGTACAGTAAGTTATTTTTACAGAGTATGCTTGAAAACCAGGCAGCCCTAAAATGAGCTAAATTTACTAAACTCTAAGACAAATCACAAGATCAGCCATGCTGGTAAAAGTAATTGGCAAAAGAAACAACTTGGCAAAAGAAAAATAAATTTGAAGATCTGCTATGAATAAAATGGCTATCAATAAAATGTTGGTGATTTTTCAAACAGGAGTCCCAGTTATATAATTTTGAATGTTACTGTGAAAGCTTCTTGTTTTGATCGCATAATCAGAATAATTGAAAGATTTGCAATGTTAGTTTCTTTCTTCCTACAAACATACAGTACTTGCATAATTACAACAACAGAAGAGAAGACACTACCTAAATTTGAACTTTGCTTATTTTTCATTCCTTTCAAATTCCCTAAGACCTATTCTGCAAAACTATGCAACAAATGAAATCAGCCTGTACGAAAATACAAGGCCATGTAATAGCCATGTACAAGCCTTGTAGTTATGGCCTTGTAACCTTGTTATAGCCTGGAATAGCCTTGCTGTAACCTTGTAAATGGCTTGAAAAATGCTAATTAGCAGTCTTCGTAATATGAGGCGTGCGATCGCACGCGCACGCCTCCGTACACGCCTAAATTGTCCAAGGCGTGCGAAAAGTCGCACGGGCAAACCTGAAAATTTACCGAAATTCATAAAATTTCAATCACAAACAATGTCGCAAAAAACAGAGCCCTCCTTTTATTTAGAATTTGAAATTTCTCCTTCATTCATCGCTCGATGCTACGATTTTTCTGCATAGCGCTTCGGTCTCTTTACGAAAGGAAACCGTTGTAAAGGTCAGCTCACTGGCGAAGCAAACAAGATGCAAGGATTTCAAACGGAACTTTGAATGTTTATTGATCGATCTTAGCAAATGGATTCAACAAGAAATCTTTAAAGAACTGCAAGATGCGGAGGATAGACTTGTCTTTAATAATCTCTCCAATGTGTTGTATTTTGGGATAGAAAAGTTTCTTCGTGGGTCTATCATCGTTCTCTCTTCTTTGTTCATGTTCCTAGTTCAACTAAAGTGTTAACGTCGTCAAGAATCAGGGAGCGAAAATGATGAATAATACTCACTTTAATCTGACTTTGACACAAAACCCTTCTCTGGATTTTCTGCAGTGCATCTCTAGAGTAGGCCCACTACGAATTTGCATAAACTCTCCAATAAACTTTAGATACCTTAAAAGGTTTGGTTGCTTTTTCTAGAAATCTTTATTTGTTTTGAATTAGGCTTGAAGCCACATTTTATTAAACGGGAAAACAGGAAACTGGATGGCCTAACTGCTTTGACCTTTCCCTAACTTGAAAGGCAGTACGACAGAGAAATACACTCTCAACGAAATATTTTTCGTAACTTTAGTAGCACGGCAGTTTCTTGCCTGCCTTCTCTCTTCTCGACAGGAAAATAAGCCATAAGTCTCGTGGAAGAGAGCATTCACCGATGCAAGAACAACGTATTGAAAGCTTATCAATAAAGAGCAAAACACACTCGAAAAAAGTGACTCTATATTGGGGGTGATCACTCTCACAAGCTTATATCTGAGGGCAATAAAAGGCCGTTATCCATCAGCTTTCATAATTTACGGTAGTTTACGATATGAAAGGTCATCTTGAAACCACCACCCCATATTTCTTGAGAACAAGAATGAAAAA
Organism: Aurelia coerulea; assembly: GCA_039566865.1. Classification (NCBI taxonomy): domain Eukaryota; kingdom Metazoa; phylum Cnidaria; class Scyphozoa; order Semaeostomeae; family Ulmaridae; genus Aurelia; species Aurelia coerulea. The sequence goes on along the minus strand of CM076952.1, from coordinate 8,226,513 downwards.
CAACAAATAATCGCAATCATGATGATGAAAGTTAGCACTTTCGTATCGCACGCCATCGCACGCCTAAACTGACCTAGACGTGCGAAATGCCGCACGCGGCCCATTTTCATATTACGAAGACTGAATTAGCCTTGTAGAAGCCTTGTGGAAACCTTGTGTTAGACTGGTTGGAGCTTGGAATGTTACTGATAGCCTTGTAATTTTCTTCCAAGGTTAGTAGAAGGTCATAACAAGGTCATAATCCCCTCTACAAGGCTAAAACTTGGCCTGTACAAGGCCAAGTTTAGCCTTGTATTTCTGTACAGGAGGCTTCCAGAGAATTACTGTCCTATTTACAGTAGCTCAGACTTTTTGTTCATTGGAGATATACTGTAAGGTTTCAACCGGTAGCCTCTTTTAATACACCCTGTTTTGTTAACCGATCTAAGTATACAGTAGTATAGTTAACGGATCTATTGACATTGTGAAAACAGAATCAATCAGCATCAAGGATAAATTTCTCAAGAAACATTTTATCTGAACGGTTTCAATTTCTATGCAATACATTTATCACCATGATTGTAAATACAGTAGCTCATTCAATGTTGATTTAAGTTTTAAGAGATTCCAATAGTTGTTTTGGCTTTAGGTTCTATTCCTTTTCCATTTTGTCAATCAGGACACACAAATTCACATTATCATCATCATCAGGACACACAGATTACTATTAGTAAGCAAACAGTATATGTACTATACTTACAGCTGCTCTCTCCAGCAAAAATTGACACTTTCTGAGACAATCAGGTGAACTGGAAAATAAGATCAATGCCTTCTCTGCAGTCCCTCTTACTGATGGATCTGGTGACTCATAGAGTTGTTTGCAGTAGATCTCAAGCTGTGACAATTCCTAATGATGAGAAAGAAGAATGCATCATTAGATCAAGTACAGTTCCAAATTAACATTTGAAGAGTTTTCCATGGGGGGTGTGGAAATACTTAAACAGTTTTGTCTAAAACTGGTCAGAGTAAATTTTATGACAGACAAAATCGGTTAAGGTTTGTTCATACAACTTCAAATCAGGTGATAAATCTCTTAATAAAATAAATAGTGTTTTGAATTCTTTAAAACATTTTGCACCATAAAAATTTGTGCCATGAATACAAAAACCAGTATTATAGAGCATAGGAATCATTCATCGTACATAGCCGATTGCTCATGGCCCATGGTCGAAACCGCCAAAGCCTCATTTTCATGGACCAATGAGACGGCAAAAAAGCGAAGGAGACAAAAGAAACCCGTGAAGATTTTTCTAAATTTTACCTACCTTAATAAAACGCAACCAGGACAAAAAACTGCTTGAGATTTCCCGAATTTTATTCAAGCAATCTACTCTCCAGATGTTTGGGAGTACAAGTTTGGATGCCGGTTAAAATATCTCCAGGATTGGCAAAGTTATGGCCACAAACAAACCGATAAGGCACTGAACCTTGAACAATAGAAATTCTGGCCGGGAGACAATAGTAATAACAATAGTGATTGTTGTAAGAACGATCTGCGTTTTCAATTGTTCTTGCTGTTGTCTTTCGCTAAATTTTCTTTTATTCAAGATTCAATGCCCCTACGGTTTCTATGTGAATTGAAAAAGCCTACAAAGGCTTGTTCGCGCATTTCAAGTCCTGTGGCAATACTCTAGGGAAGTTTCAGTATTTTACTACTTTTTGCATTCATGGCACAAGTTTGCTCATTGCGAAATAACTTATCAAATTCAAAAGAAGTTTTATCAAGGGGCTTTATCACCTGACTTGAAGTGGCGTAAACAGGTCTCAAGAAGCCTTCGCCGATTTTGTCTATTGGAGAGGCAATAACTCCGCCAATCTTGGAGATATTTTAACCGGCATCCAAACCTGTACTCCCAAACATCTGGAGAGTAGATTGCTTTAAAAAATTCGGGAAATCTCAAGCACTTTTTTGTCCTGATTACGTTTTATGAAGGTAGGTAAAATTTAGAAAAATCTCCACAGGTTTCTTTTGTCTCCTTCGCTTTTTAGCCATCTGATTGGTCCGTGAAAATGAGGCTTTGGCGGTTTCGGCCATGGGCCACGAGCATTCGGCTATGTACAACAAATGATTCCTATGTTGTATTATAGTGAAACTTTCCATGGTCACATGACCTGACATGGGTAAACAAACCTTAGCCAGTTTCGTCTGTTGGATCCAAAAGAAAAGAAACAATAAATACAGCACAGGCATTGTGCACATTACCATAGTTTCTGCAAGGAATTCTCAAGAATAACATTTCATTTTGATACTGCATACATCAATATAGTTTCTGCATAAGAATTATCAAGAATTCTTGTTTCAAAAATGTATCCGTCATATGACTGAAAAATTCTCATCAGAATGTGAAGAATTCTTGCAAATTCCTGGCATGTTAATCAGTGCAATGCCCATATTGTTTAGAAAGTACCTTATTTTTCAAATTAACCAGTCACAAAGCCCACTGAAAGTTATGGTGAAAGGAAAGGTGCAAAGAGTAAACAAATTCCCTTTTTTGCAGTGGCGGCTGGTGCTATAGGGCACTTGGGGCAGTGCCCCACCTGCAAATCTCAAAGAAAAGTAAAAAAAATATTACAAAATCAATAAATAATTTTGTGTGTCATTTGAATAAAACATCGGCACTGTATTGGGAATTATTGTGTGAGCCCTATGAAAAGTGTGGGCGTCGTTGTTTCCATTGATAAGTGACATCTATGATATTGATACAATTGGCTTCTCTTTCAGGCTGTTGAAGATGCTGCGATTTCTTTGACCTACTTTCTGTTTGTTTCCATGGTTTCTGGGCAATGATTTTTCTGCTTCTCTCAGATCCTTATTGTCATGGGCACTACAGCGTTTTTGTCATGCCATGAAGCTAGCTGATTGGTCAATTTTCGTTATATTTGGGCAGAAATCAATTTGCCCTCGCCGCTGAACAACAGCAACATCATTTGGTGCTTCAAACATTTTGTAGGGCTGTTGTTGTCAAAGAACAATCAAAATATGATAGACAGAGTGTAGACAAGGTCACAAAGAAAAATTAGAAGTAAAAGCTTTGGGCCAGATTGCCCAGAATTACTGCTGAAGTGATCATCGCATAGATTTACAAGGAGCTAAAATTCAAGGTAAGACTGGCTTACACGTTGCAGCCAGTCTGACAGGTTGCAGCGAGTACTGTTTCCTTGCCTGTTCTTGCTTGATGGCAAGTCTCAACAAGAAAAAACCTGGACACAGTACGGTGTTGGCGATTGGAAATATCTGTTAGAACAAGCCAAGAACTGTTTGATGTCTATTATGGTGTGTTTTAAAAATGTTTGTTACATTCTTCAGAGAGAAATAAAAGTTTTTACGAAATTTGAGATGAAAACAAAGGTCAAACTCGACATTCAGGCAAGGAAATATCTTTCAAGGTATTCTGCCGTAAGTAAGCACTTGCAGAACGAAAACTTGGTATGCCAAAAGTTTCTAGAAAATGTATCAAAAAGGGTGTTGCTAGAACGCCCGGCTTTTTTCCAAAATTGCACCTCCAAATATTTTCCTCACCAGCCGCCACTGGTTTTTTGTAAGCAAAATAAGACTTTTTGTGTCCACAGCTTCAATGGCATTCCAGTCTGCAGAGTGTGGCAGCTGCACGCACAAGATCTTTTTCAAAAATTTTGTGTGCACGCAAAGTTTAAACAAGATCTTTTGTTCACTACTTTGCAAACAAAGGAATTAAAGACCTTGCACGCAAGCACACCACTGTTTCCTTGGTCTGCACACGCGAGATCTCGTCGAGAACTGCCATACTCTGCAGATTGGAGGGCATCCAAGCGCACATCACATTTAGTGCCTTCTATCAGAGGATTGGAAACATTTTGCTTTAAATATTAGTGCATGTTTGATTCCAAAGAAGATGTTCATTGGTAGCATGTTGGCATTGTCATGTTTCAGTTGACTTCTTCCTATCCAGCCTGTGTTGACTTCCCATTACATTGCCTGCTTGTATTTCTTTTTCTGGGGAAAATCTAGCCCCTTGCAGCTGGGGATTCAGCAGCTTAAAAGGTACCTCTGTAAGTAAATGGTACATTAAAAAAATTACTTTTCACAGATTCAGTAATGAAACGATTACATACAATACTGAGAAATGATCTTTAACTTAATCTATTCTCACAAAAAACCGCGGTAAATCTTCATGATACTGATGATACGATGCATTTTATGAGTCATATTGAGAAATGAATAATGTAAATGATGCTTGTTTGCTTTGCTTCTCTGAAAACAATGAATTTATCCCCAAAGAATCATTTGGTTGTCCCGATCTCTATTTGTAACAGCAGTCAATATTTTTGCAAATTTAATTTGGGTCACATGCGCTTGGGGTGCGGGTGCCTAAATTCTTGCTGTCGTCTTCTTTTTTTTGGCATGGTCAAAATTGGACATACATTTCGTGCGCATACCCATTAAGGAAAATTAACTATTAAAGGAAAATGTGGCTGCCTGTATTTTAAATTTACGATCAAAGAAGGTATTCTGTCTCTAATTTCTAATAAAAATCAAAAAATGATTACCTGGTCATCCATTTCTTCTCCTTTCGCATTGGTGACAGTATAGCCTCCTTTCGATTTTCCTTACCGCCATTCCATTCTGAGCCTCTGTTTCATTTTCCACCGCAGTTACCTTTCCTTTACGCAGCAACGTTTACATCAAGTTGGCATGGCGGCAAAATCTCCTGCAGCTCCCTGCTTCTGTTTTCGTGCAAAAAACCCGTATTTGATTTGAAAATTGTGGAATAAACACAGTGTGAATACTCTAAGATGTTTAGTGACGAGATACAAGAAGTAATAACGCTTCCATCTTCGTGGAGAGTTGAAAGGTTTGTACTGTCTGCGTTTGGTTTTTACATGGCCTAACTAAATAGAAAATTCTCCATCACATCGTACAAACAAAACAATGTCAGGAGGGTGCACATCTTTGTTTGGAAAATTACCCTGATGTGATATCCAAACATGAAGTGCCCATCTACATATAAGACCCTAACCTGTACTGTACCTGCCCCAGTATATTGAGATTAAATTGAAGGAAGAAAAGTCAAATTTGTAAGAAAGATATTTCTACATGACATACGATGATATAGCTACAAGACAAAACTGTTTCGTGTGTATAGAAATATCTTTCTTGCAAAAACACAGGTAAAATGCTTGTTACAACAGGCCGTGAAATGAGCAAAATTTAGTTAGGTACTTGGTTGATCAAGCTCCTCAATTCACTTACTTAGGCACTTTGACCAAGCTCCTAAATTATTTGTCTCTTTTGTGGGAAACCAAATGGTAAGTCCAGGAAGAAAGACACTAAATTATCAAATGCTTCTATCAGCTGAACAAGTTGAATGAGCATAAAATAAACTGATCTCTTAAGAATTAGCACTAGGTGAAAGAAATAGCTCTTCAGCTTAAGTGATCGTAAAACATGCAGGATTATCCTCTGTAAAGAATTTAATGATAACTATCAAATCATTAAGAGTGTTGGATTTAGGACTTCCTTAGCATTTGATTGCAGAGAGATGCAAGATTTTAATCCTGTGGTGTAATCCTCAGACATTGAGCATAGGTTCCAAATCTTTAAAAAGGTTGATGTAAAATTGAGTGAGTATGATTTCTTTGAACTGAATGACTTCAAAGAAACTTTAGCTATTTCTCTATAATCATAAGTGTACGGGAAGAAAAAGTCTAGGGGGGCTGCCCAACACAAAGTCCATTGTTTGGCATAATTTTTGCCCGACTGAGGGAATTTTTTTGCCAGATTGGGGCTCATTTTTGAAAATTTTTCTAAAGTTGGGGGCCCGGCCCCCCGCCTCGTACGCTTATGTCTATAATTCTACCGTTGGACTTTTCTGAAATCTCTAATATTTTCAGAGTTTGAATGTTTTTCCTCTTTGTCAAGAATTCAACAAAATTTTCCAAAAAAACTTAAATCCATCGTAATTTCTAAACCGTTTGATGCAACATGAAGTAATTTCGAAGAAAACCATAGTTTATGAATGCCTACCATATGGTATCAAACAAAAGTCTGTCACTCATCTGGTTTATGATTTAGAAATTTGATAACGTCACATCCTCAAATGAGCTGAAATTTAAAATACGCTGCAAGTTTGAAAAATATTCAAAATTTCTGGAAATTCCAACAGTAGAATTATAGATAAGTATCTAAAGTTTCTTTCAAGCCATTCAATCAGAAGAAATAGGTCATTGAATTTTACACCCACCTTTTTACGCCGAGTTAAAGATTTGGAACCTAATATGCTCTGACATTGCAGCCAGAACAGATTGCCAAAGGTTTGATTTGATGCGCTTTGATCTCCTAAGGAAACTCTCGGACATCCCAGGATTAGATATCACAAAGCTTAATGCCAAAACATTATGTGAGCTGCTTCTTTATGGAAACCCACACTTTAACATCATTGTGAATAGAATTATCCTTGAAGCAACCATTTCATTCATTGAATCGACCAAGAGGCTAAACTGATACACGTATTGAAACTGCAGCACACCAACCCCCTTTTTATTTAGTTTATTTTTGACCCACCATTTAATTCGTTTCAAATTTGTTAACTTGTACCCTTCCTTGCACCGCACGGCTAAACCAGCTTTTTATAAACCTAGTTAATTTGACCAAATTTAAACGGTTTCCATTTTGTTGGATTGACCAACGATTAAACGTGTTCTGAAGATAGTTTTAATTTGGGCTCGTTTGGCTTGCAGGTGTGAGAAGGGTATAAGTAGCCTTTATTTTGTCCCTAGTTGTATTGTTCTTTCCTATTATTGTTGATTTGTGCTTTGTTGTGGTGTTTTAGTCTTTTGTTAGTTGTATAAATATAATTGTTGAATTGTAAGTACCATTCGCAATGGGAGCAAGATAACCCTGAGCTCTTTCCCATTGCGAATAGTACACAGTGTTGATATGTTTTTTTTGGTTAGTAATTTTTATGGTGATATAGAAAAAAAAAAAAAGAACCCGGGGGGGGAGTACTCCCATACTTGACCTGACAGGATGTGCCGCTCAACAGTGTGTCCTTTTGCTGAAATTATGTGATAGGGTGTCCTTTTCTAAAGAAAATTATGCGACATGGTATTATAATAGGTAAGAAAATTATACGACAGGGTATCACAAACAAAAATTGAGTTCTGCACTGTGTACGTATGAGAGGCAAAATTTTTATGCGACAGGGTATACTTTTGGCCTATATTTTATGCGACAGGGTGCAGGGTGTGGAGAGGTTTTCCGCACATCCCCTCACTTCCCTAGTCAATTACCCCCCCCCCCCCCCCCCCCCCCCCTCTGAGCAGAAGAGGAAGAAGAGAAAGGGCCCTGGGCTTTAAACTGCCAGAGTTACAGTTATCGCTACAGCAGAGAGTGAAAAGAACGGTAATGATGTAAGAGATGTATGAGATTGGGTAACAGAAAAAGAACTATCTATTGAACAGATGTCAGTGAAGAGACTGAAAAGACAAGACCAGTAGACAATAGAGAACTTTCAGTTAGACGTTCTACCAGAGTCAGGAAATTACCGAATCACGAATCATCTCAAAGACTTTAAACTTCATTGAACTGGACTTCAACTGTTTGTGCTTTTTGAAACCTTAAAAATTCATGAAGAGAAAGGATATTGCAATATTGTGTACCTTAAGTGGTTGTTGTTGTTGGCATAGAGTTATTTCAGTTTTAATGTGCATGCTTGAGAAGCTTGCGTTAAGACTGATCTTATTTTCTGTCTTTTAATCCTTGTTGCCAAAACTTGAAACAGAACCAATATGGTATTTGGTTTACCAATCTAGCCAACTTCTAGCTACCATTCAACAAGTAATTGAAACGGAACATGGCTCATTTACTCCACTAGTCTTTGGATCACACGGATCAATGGAGAAAGAGCGCATGATTTTTCATAAAAGACTAGCCGAGATGATCACTGATAAATCTGACAACAAAAACCATGAGATCATGACCAATATAAGGAAGGAAGTTATTTTTACTTTGTTAGATCATCGTTGTTATATTTGAGAGGTTCAAGGGTGTTTTTTTAATTTCCCTTTTATATTTTTTTAGGCTCAAAGACAGTATTTTAACATTTTCCTTCGTTTTGTAGAATTGAATTCTTTTTTAAGTTTTAGCATTGTAATTTTAAGGGTTTGAGAATAAAAGGAACATGAAAAACGTTCTAGCTAATTTGTCAGCTAGAAGTCAATTCTGGAAGGTATTCAGATAAGATCATACAAGGTTAAGATAAACATTATTATTCATTTAGGTATGTGAATGATGCATCCTGTCAAACAAGGGATCTGAAATATGTTGAAGTTTCAACTCAGAGCAGTTACAAATCAGAGATTGAGGTATAGTATTTTTGATGCCTGTGCCTTGAGAATGTGAAAGTCATGCAGTAAATTTCAACTCGTTGCTTGCCAAATCAAATTGAATTTTTTTCTGAAAATTTTTATTCACTTGAACAGATTAACAGTTCACCAGCATGCTAACTTTGCAAAGTGCACATAGAAGGTGTCTTTCCAAGCAATATATATGTGTGTATTGATTTGCTTTCAAAAATTTTTCAGTGATTGGTTAAATATTCGCTAACTACCGATAATTGTTTGGTAAATTTGAAATATCATTAACAAATGTTCACATTAGATTCATCGAAAAACATTGGCACCCGTGAAGATTTGAATCTCCACTTTCTGATCACTTCATTTGCTAGAACAAACAATGTGAACAAGACCAATGGCGGACACTTGGGGGTGAGGGGGTCACACCCCCAGTGTTGGCTGGAACAAAAATCTTTTATGGAGAAACAATAGAAATAAAAAGTGCTTTTTAGCTGAAACAATAGCTTTGGCCCTTCCCCCAATATTTGGCAAAATGTCCTCCACTGAACAAGACTTGGTGCAAGTCTATATTTTTCTAGCTGGGTTGAATTTCAAAATGACCTATTGAAAGGAACAAAAAACCATCGTTTCGAATTCTCAATGATTGAAGGATTTAGTTTCGTGATTTAGGGTGCCGGCAGTGGTAATTGGGCGCTTAGGGAGGACTAACTACTTTCCTAAGAAAAATTAATCACAGGCAAAAACCAAAATTACCAGGTGAATGGACAAGTATTTGGGCACATTTTTCCAAAGTGTTTTGCTTTTTGACTTTACCTGCTCTTCTTTGGCAACGATGTTTTTGATATTGACCTTGGCGTTGGTTTTCGGACAGGGGCGGTGGTTTTCGGACAGTGGATTCACAAAGCAGAATGTGCGAAGAAATTTAATTTCCCATGCATGGAGATTCGTAAGAAAAATAATTTTTTTTGATCTCATTACAACTTTCGATTGCTCTACGCACAGAAATTTATGAAAGAAATATGGAAATCCAAATCACATTTCAAATTTGAACTTTTTTCTTTCTCCCAAACAAATGACTAATTTGGTGTCCAAAAACCATCGCCATGAACTTTTCAGACTATTCGATATGGCATCCGCTGCCCTCCCTTCAGCAAAACTGTTTTAAGTCTTTGGCACAATCCTATGTGTTATTGACATGCTAGACATACAATTTCTTCGATTTTTTAAGAGTTTTACTTCGTTCAGCAACGGATTCAGAGTTTTGAATCTGGGTGTGATGTTTACAACGGACAACTTCTACACTGTCAAGCACAAAGAAAGCAGCTTGTTTCGGCGTCTTTTACATTTAAGGAGGCTTTCGTAAAGATGTTTAGTAATTGAAATGTTAGCTTTCAGTACCAAGAAATACCCTCTTTGATGGGTTTATTCGTAACGTACCTTTCTGTTGGTTTTCGAGAGTTTTTCGCAAGTGATCACCACCGCTGACACCCTATACGTAGTGAAAACTATGAAGTTTCCATTTGATGAAATCTTAATGAAATTTCAATTTTAGATTCAAACAGAAGATGAGGAAAGGAGTGATCAAAAAGGTTTGAAAGTAGTTGAGGATAATTCTCAGGTATTTTATTGAGATCATTGCTATGCAAGTCTAACTTCGATTGACGAGGCGATTCCTTGTATTTGTTCAATGTTTTTAATCTGACATTTTAGTTTCTCTCATACAAGGACTCACAACCAAACAGACTCTACACACGGACTAAAATCCTGCGATTAATCTAAAAAACAATCGAACGTCTTTCCTACGAAAAATCTGAAAAACATTCGAACGTCTTCCATCCTTGTAGCGTTGAATGAAAAATTGAACGTCACTTCAAACGTTGCTTTACTTCAAAACGCCGAACGTTGATCTTGTCAGCCAATGAAATGCTTCATCTATCCATATTAAGAAAATAGCGATCTGATTGTAAATGCCCCAAACATGGCACATTTGGCCTAATCAGTCTGAGTTTTGAAGATTGTAATAAGTCTCAGTTTGAAGCCATAATCATCATTCAATTCATTGCGGAAAACCGAAGAGCATGTAATCAGTCATTCATGGACCAATAGAATTAGCAGAGAATTTAACCATTGACTTTTCATTCATACATTCATTCATTCATTCATTCATTCATTCATTCATTGTTGCTTTTTATACACGATACCTCTTCAGCTAGCTAAAAACCTAATAAAAGTTGTATTAATTGTAAAGAAAATAATGCCTATGATAAAAAATGGGCTGTTCTTCCAGAGTGTTGTGATTCATGTTTTGGCGTTTTCAGCTCGTCAAGTGCGCTTTTACATTTTTTTTGAAGCGCCCGAGTGTTTTAATTTCTCTAATATTAGCGAATATCGTTCCAAGCCTTTAAAGCAGAGTAGTAAAATCCTTTTTTGGCATATTCTGTTTTAAGCCTGGGGACGTGGAGGTCCTTACAGTCCCTTGTTTCATAATTTGAGTACGCGGACCTGTATTGGTACTTATACCAAAGGCTCTCCGGGCTCAGCTTGTTCAAAATCTTATATGCCACCACAGAACGATCATATATATATAATAATACAATTTATTTACAGTTGGCTGGAAAGTAGCTAATGCTAATAAAGGCCAACTCTACCCTATTTACAATGTTTCAATCTAAGTTTTACATATGCGGCAGTTACATCCGGATCCCGTCCAACTTCTGATTTTAATTTTGAACCCATCATCGCTTTTTGCAGCTTTAAAGTTGTCTGGGAGCCGATTCCAAACCATGCTACCCCAAAATGAAAGAGACTCATTTCCATATTTATTTGTCCTGGTTTTAGGAAGTTGGAGGAGATCATTTATTCTTAAGTTATACGGAAGCATTTTTCTATTGAAGAACTCCCACAGGAAGGAGGGGTTTCCAGAAGTAATACATTTGTACACCTCTAGCATAAGTTTTTGCAAATTTTTTACATGTATTGTGACTTCCTCATTCCTGTGTAAGAGCTCTTCAAAACTGGAGTCAAAGTCATTTAGCAACACTCTCAGGGTTTCAAATCGAGCAAGGTTTTCAACACTTGGCCAATTAGATGACCATTCGTCCTTATGCGCGCATTTTCTATTATTGAATGAGCCCTGTTATGCAGACGTTGGAGGGTATCTACTTTTGTTTTTGAGAGACTTCTCCAAATAACATTTGCATAGCGAAGATGACTTTCCACGATTGCGTGGAATACACTACACAACTGCGATTGCGGTATGATGTTTTTTACTTTTTAAGGCAGACAGACCATCGCAAACTTTAGACTTAACAGCTTTAAACTGTTCGTCCCATGTAAGACCTTCATCTTAATGATTCTGAGAAATCTGGATCATATATTCTGTTTTGGTCGGGTTAGGACTGAATTTGTTTATCCTCATCCACTCAGATCAGAGATGTTGACCAGTTCTTGCTGTATGTCAAGTACTCGTCTTTTTAGTCTTGTCTTGTTATAGTCTTGACTGCTTTTTGGTCACAAAATTTAATCACAAATAGTTTAAATCTTTCCTTCTATATTTCTACTTAGAATCCAAAAGTAGCTTTTGGGACACTGAGAGGCTAAGCTTGTCAAAGCAGTGCTCTGGTCCTTCCTCTCGATGTGACAACACCTCGTGATTCCTTTAACCTAGAATTACAGAGAGTTCTAGGGTTGGTGACTCTTCTTATTCTGTGTGGCAGGTTCAAAATGTGGGGACTCGAACCACCTCACAAAGAATACAAACAGCCAATTAGATTGCCAAATTTGTAGGAAACCCCTATTCTTCAGTATATGATAACGCATCAAGTACTGTATGCAGAAGTGTTGTCTTGTTCAAGACTATGGAGCCTTGCATAGCGAAAGAAAATGCACAGATAGCAGAGAAACTAAAGTATTTTCTTTTTATTTTTCTGACATTTTAATAAGCAAGGAAAAACGTAGACATATCTAACAGCACAAAAATATTTGTTTGCGAAGTAGCTGAAAATGGACCTGAAACATTTGATCAAATCATAAAGAATCTCTCAGAAAGAATAATATACAAGGCATTAATCCCTCTTGAGAGTTACAAGAAGTGGATTTTGAAATCCTCACGACTGTTCTTCCATCCCATGGCAATAAATGTGCAGTTGACATCCGATTCCCCCTTGACGAAATGTAGTTTTTTCTTACTCTGGGTGAGAAATATTTTTTCATGATTTGATCGAGTGTTTCAGGACTTTTTCCAAACAATAGAATTTCATAAAGTCGAATTTATCTATATTTTAAAGACTCATAAAAACACGCGGAAAAATGCGATTGTACTTCTGTCTTTCTACTATCAGACAGAATTCATATGTCTGGACTTGTTCTTTTTGGCGCTCCTGACATGTTTAGCCTTGCCTAATGTTGACCAAAAACCTTTGAATGATGGCTATGAAATGCTAAAGACTTTTTTCTTCAGCTCTCGACTTGCTCGAAATCTGTCTCGTTTATGCAAGAAAAACGCTGTTTTTTATTTGGATCGACTAAACTAGAAATAGAATTGGAGAAGCAAGTGCAATTCTATTGCAAGCCCCAGTTAACTTTCATTTATATCTTTTGCAGGCACTGGCCAATTTCATGCTGAGAGTTTATCCTGATATCAGTGAGCAGCTCATTGCAAATGAAAACAGCCATGCATTCGATGGTGAGTGCATTAAGTAAATCACCCAACCTGGCCCTCTGCTGTCAGTCATAGATGCTGTGCATCACTCGCTATCGCAGTATATCCCAATCTCGTCCCCAGAGTGGGTTCGTTGCTCTACCTCTACTGTGGGATACGTGAGGCCGTTCTGCAATTTGATTGGCTATTCGAAAAACATACAAAAATAAATTATTTCTCGAAAATTTCCTAATTGTTCGAATTGCAGCAATGTTATCTTGTCACTAAGTAGCAACCATTACAATTTTGCTTGTCTTTTGGAATCGAGTTCGCATGATTAGCGTTGCCCAGCAAACTGCAAATCCACAATGGCTGCTAATCTGTCCTTATTTTGGACAGAAATGGTCGAAGTGTGCCAGGTTGTTCCTTTGGCTTCGTGATCAGCGTATGACGTCAGAACACCCTGGAAACGAGGTTGACTATATCCCATTGTAGCAACGTCATTCCAAGTTTTTTTCTCCTTTGGAACAATCTTCCCACAGTTATTTTGCCCCCCTCCCTCAATATACAACTTTTAGGCTTCCATACGCTAGATAAACTCACTTGAACTTACCTCTTTCTGCTACCTCTTTTAAGTCTCTAGGATATTGATACAATTGGTGTTGCCACCTTTCCTAAAGACAAAGCACTAAAGATAAATTAGCTCCAAAATTCTTTGGAAACAGCGAAAATAATTTACACGGTGACGTGAAAAATTCAGAAGCAAGATCATTACTAGCCTCCTGAAATCTAAAGCTATCTATCGATCTAAAGCTATCTATGAAATCTATCGATCGGTGATGACCAATAAGATGATGAATAAGATCTGCCATGAAAGTCTTTGGGATAGATATAAAGTAAGACATACGTACTCAAATTACAGAACAAGAAACTGCATGGATATTCAAATTCCGAGGTATAATCTTGAGTACTCGAAAAAAAGCTTTCACTATTTGGGTTTCAAAGCTTGGAACGACATCCCTATCACCATCAGGGAACTCTCTACGTTGCAACAATTTAAAAAAAACACCTCAAAATACATTCGAGGAGCTGAATTTAACTAAAACACGACTCCATGGAAGATCAGCTGCACCCTTGTTTTATTAAGTTGCAATTACGTATTTTCGTATGCGTGTATATTTTAAGTTTTGCTGAGGGGATGTTTCGTGTATAAACAACAACAATATAATGTAATGTATTGTAATGTAATGTAACGTAACGTAACGTAACGTAACGTAACGTAACGTAACGTAACGTAACGTAACGTAACGTAACGTAACGTAACGTAACGTAATGTAATGTAATGTAAACTATTGACCCATGCCTTGTGTCACCGCTTAGTAGAATGCCTTAGTTATATATTTTTTAGTATATTATGTCCATGATTTGTATTACTTATTTCTAATTACGCTACATGCAAACTACCTTCAATATATTACTACTATAATATAATTACTTATAATTACTTATAACTACTTTCAGATATTTTTAGTTACTTTTTTAGTTTTTTAGTATATGCTATCAATGAGTTTGTATGACTTATTTCTAATTACGCTACACTCAAACTACTTTCAACACTACGAGGTGATACTACTGTGAGCAAAGAGACTATGACTACTCCAGATGACTCTTCATGAAAAACATTTTAAAATTAGTATCAATCAGACGTAACTACCGGATGAGGCTGGAAAAAGTTCCTGTTTTCAAAAATTCATTGCACTGAGAACGCTTGACAGATTTGAATGATTCAAATTCTGGATAAGAGCCGAAATACCGAAGTATCTTTGCTGTTTTCCTCCCGCTTTTATGACCACTTGAAATATAAATATATTCTGGTTATGAAATGCCTGAAAATGGCCCAAAAAGCTTGATCAAGTCGTAAAGAAAGTAAGGAAGAGCAATCTGTGCTATCAAGCAGAATTTTATTCATTCTAATTCATATTGATCAAGTAAGAGATTGGTTCATTCTGATCAATCCAACGCTCATCGGTTCTATGAATTTTCGAAAGGGAGAACTTTTTTCCGGCTGTTTTACAAACGCAAACAACGTTGTTTTAACTGATTTTGATCAAACCGACCAGTTTCACCGATAAATTGTAATGTTTAGTCAAGTGTGTTTCTGTTGACGTCGTTACGGATGTCTTTAAAAGCTGTGTTAGAATCCCATTTGAGAGATTTTTGGATAAAAGTGGTCGTAATAATGCAAGAATCCCTGCCAGAAGATTTTTTCATTGAACCCCAGAGGAAGGGCTATCTTTTGAGGTGCTGCGTGGTTACTTCAACTTATAGATGCTGTCCAAAAAACCTGATTCAAAGAAGATATTGAATCGTACATTTCTCTTTAGAGTAAAATACTCGCTATTTTTTCCGGTCAACATTTTGTGACATTGTGTTTTTAAGGGCAATCCGTCCCATTCATCATTGCTTTTGTATTGTAAAGAGAATTCAAAATTTGTATGACAGGATTGCCATAAAAGACTTGGAATATGATCGTTCTCAATTTCACCCTTATCAAAATGTTGAGAAAATATAATATAATGATAATAATCTACATAAAGTGCTACGCACTGGGTAGTGTCAACAAATACGCGTTTTTTTTCTTATTTTATTTTTTTGTCAAAGATTTCCAGTAAGTTCTATCTTGAGCTAACACTTTGGCATTCTCCCATGTGATATTCAATTTTGCCAATTGTTCTTCTGCACATTTCAACCAAGTGGTTTGGCATTCTAACAATTCGTTCCGCTTCTTCCAGTGCTATCCTTGCAGGCGTGTTTGCTGGCATTTACAATAAGTGACCGATCCATCTGATTCTTGCTGTTTCAATTGTTTTGGTCCATTCTTTGTTGTTTATACTGGTTTGGAGTTGGTAATTCGATATTTTTCTGGGCCACCTTCTGTTGAGAAGTTTTCTGAGCAGTCTTCGTTGATATGCATTTATTTGATCTTTCATTGTTTCATTTATTGTCCAGAGATGTGAGTTGTAAAGCATTATCGGGGTCATCAGGGAATCGAATATTCCTGAGAAAATAAGAAAATATGGCGCCAGAAAAACGTTGTTATTTATTGATCAGAAGCAAAAGAGCATAGATCCCGCTATCGAATGCGAAGGCGCTGTCCGTGTTTTTGCACGTTATCGCATTGGACTGATTACACGAGTCTCTGCTTTCCGTATCGAATTGAAGGATGGTTATGGCTTCAAACTGAGACTCATGACGATACAGCTTCAAACCACAGACTGGTTAGGCGGTAGGCCACATGCGCTGCATTTAGTGCGCGCTCAATTAGATCGCTAATGTCTAGATAAGGTGAGACCACGTGCCTTTTCTTAGGGTTTGATTTTGACTGGTTAGATCAAGGGATAGAAGACGATCAAATTTTTTTCCAATTTGTTCACAAGGAGCCCAGGAATAATTAGCAAACTCTTGAAATAAATAACTCTAAAATAAATTAAAATAAATTGCCTGAAATAATCGCTGCGTAGGAAACTGCCAAAGACTTGTGAAGCCTTAGAGCTGCGAAAGAACTGTGAAAAACGTGACTGCGAAGGAAAGAGCTACGTTTTTCACAGTTCCTTCGCAGCTCTAAGCCTTCACAGGTCCTTCGCAGTTTCCTACGCAGCGCTTATTTCAGGCAGTTTATTTTAATTTATATTTTAGAGTTAATTATTTTAAGAGTTAGCTAATTATTCCTGGGCTCCCTGTGATTTGTTCATAAGATTTTAGTCTTTGTTTAGAATATATTTTGTTGTGAGCGTATGAGTAAAAGTAAAACCATCAGATTTCTCATCACATTAAGAATATTGAACGAATACAAGGAATCACGTTGTCAGTCCTGAAACTCCTATGCAATTCCAAGATGCAACGCGAATAGCACATTTGCATTCGACTGTCGAATGCTCTATTGTTAAATCAACCAATCTTAAGCAGGACTGACTGCTGTCAACATAGAGATAGATTTTAACTCGTCTGGGCAAATCTATTGTTTGTAAAAAACTGATCTCAGCTCCGTATTCAAACTTCATATTACCAAGCCAATGTGAAATTCAGCTGTTCTTTAATTCCAAAACATAGACTATAGAAGACTGTGATAGTTCATCTTTGACTGAGAGACGAAGGAATCACCATACGTCTTGAGAACGGTTTTTCGGACGATAGCGTAAGCTGACCACGCGCCATCTTTTCATTCCGAAGATTTAATTTCTTTTTTTCGGTCTTGTTTCAGGGTATGACGTAAACTGGGAGAATGAAACAGACACAATAACGTGCCCATATAAATTATCACACAATGCTGTAAAAGGAGAGGTAAATCAAATGCATAGACCACGCAAATTATGTACAAGGCTCTTGATTATTTCATCCCTAATTGACGGATAACAGTTTGCTAATTGCTTGTTGGTAAACGTCTCTAACTCAGTTATTCATCCATCGTCTTACAGAGCTTTCTTTATCTGAAAGGCAGCAAATCCGTGCGATCTTTTTCTCCAATCTTTGAAAAGAGCCCTTATTCACCAAAATATGAATTAGACAATAGACGTTTTAGCTATTATACGAAAGAGTTTGGATGGAGCAATATTTTTGTCTAGTTAGTGGTTCCAGTGAATGGCGTTAGAGCTTATCACCATTGTGCACATTCGAAAATTCTACAGAATGTAGCGAAATATCGGTCGATTCTGATTCTTTTCAGAATAGCTAAAACACTGAAAATGATCAAAAACGTCGATCAAATTTTCTAAAGAGTCGACATGAAGCGACAAAGAGAAAACTTTTTGTGGTGATTTGGGAACTAGAAATCGATTAATTAATTGATACAATTGATGGATACAATTAATCGATTTCTAAATCCCAAATCACCACGAAAGAGTTTTCTCTTTGTTCATTCATGTCGATTCTTTAGAAAACTTGATCGACGTTTTTTTGATCGTTTTCAGTGTTTTCGAGAACGAAAATTTTAAGAAACTCGACTCTAGCTCTATAAATTGAAAACAGAAAAATTTGCAAAAAATCCAAGAATCTAACTCAGGCTTTCTGCTATAGAGTAAGTCATGACTCTTCAAAATCGGTCCAGTGTACGATTTATTGTGGCCTGCCAAACGTGCATAGTTTATGTTGGCGCACCCGGTAGACTATAATGCTAAAGATGGCTGCAAGGAACCTTTTACCAAGTTACATTGCGTTCAAATTAGGGATCTTTAACGAATCTATGTGGATTCGATTGTAGAACGCATTGCATCATCGGTAAAAAGTTCCTCGCCGCATCGCCACCATCTTTAGCGTAATCGTGTATTGTGAAGCAACCTGTGGCTGTTGGTATAGCTATAATTTTGAGAAAAAGTTAAATTGAAATTTACATCAGTCAGTTTTATTTTTTCCTTTTTAGTGGGTTTATCTCAGGCAAACTCTATGCTAGATGTAAATTTACACGACGAAACGATTATGTGGAGTGAATTATGAAAGTCCTTGTTTCAATTACAGTATTCATCATCGATTAATTACTTACTAGCTTCTTACATACCGGATGCGCCAAATAGAGGTCATACATTTGAAAAATTGTACCCGGAGTGCTGGATGGGTTTGGACGGATTGAACTTTTGTTGATAGCAGAAAGACTGAAGTGTTTTTCTGACTGATCTCATGTTATAGTACCGAGTACCGATGATACAGGTGAATTCGACTTTACGAAAGCCCCTTGTTTGCAAAATGCATGAAAAGGGTGTAAAACCCTTGATTAGATGGTAAAGGAACTTCTCACACCGAACAATGCAAAAGTACAGTTTTTCGTGGGTATCAGCTGTCGTGTGCACATTTATTGCTCTTGGATCTACAATCTTTAGTATTGTGTTTAAGAATTCTTTTCCTACAACTCTCTCGAGAGATTCAATGCCCTTGCGCCTTGTTTTGTGTGAGAGATTCCTTACTATTTGATCGAATGTTTTAGACCCGTTTTCAGCCATTTCGCAACAAACGAATTTTCGTAAAATCGAATTCATCCATGTTTTCTTTGCTCCTAAAAATTTGAGAATAATCACAAACTAGTGCAGCCTTTCGCTGTCGAGCCAAATTCGATTCATTAAAAATCATCGAATACTCCAGGTACTACGATTGTCCAAACGCCTGAACTTTTCTGGCGCACCCTGTATATCATTCTTATAATCCATGTTTCAGGTCCCAAGAAAAGCATTAATTTTTAAAACCAATATTGTGATTTTTGGTCAGGCTTATACTCATTTATTCTCTTCGTCTCTTCAATATGAATTAAAACACACCCCTAAACTGAAAGAAATTTGAAAAGATGCAAGGTTTTGTAGAGCTGACTGCACTTTGATATGATGTACCCATCTTAGTGATTAGTATACTTGCTATGTAACAGATGAATAAGTCTTTAATTTTGTAAAAGCATTGGGATAAGATTCATGCCACAATATGCGTAACTGTGTTTCTTCTGATTTTGTTTCTTTTAGCTCGAGGTGACAAGCGTGACGTGGAACAGCCGTGGATCGGTCATAGCTGCTGCGTATCTTTTTCTTCAATTGCATGCAAGCTTTTTTTATACCTTAAATCGCATGCACACAGGGTACATCTTTCTTTCAAAGATTGAAACCTAAAGGCGAGATCCCGACAGGGGGAGTTGTATTGATAATGTTTCCATGAAAAAATGTATCAGTTCCTACCGGATGTAATTTTTCAACTTTTGGCTTTTTGGGGGAACCTCATGTGGTGCAATTAACACACACAAATTTAATCCAGTAATTGTTTGCATTTTGTTTGAAGTTACAACTTCCTCGTTACTCTTGGGTAATTTATTTTATCATGTTTACTGTAGTTTCTTCGTTCAATTTTTGCTTCTTATTTTCTTAAACCAGACGCCTCATTCTTTGCTCCTCTGCTTAAGATGCCTTTTTTGCTGCAGTTATGCCTCATATGCACATATCTTAAGTCTCGTTCACTTTGCTACAATTAATTGCTTTCAAATCAGCTTTTCTTGTTCCTTCTTAGAAGTTAGCTAATTGAACAATCGAAAAATTTTCTTTAACGCAACATAGATATGGCAGACATGACCACGAAAGTTGGTGTACACACAGGGTAAGTTTTAAAGCTTTCAAATACTATGGAGTTTCTTTTAAAAGATAGAAAGGCATCCTTGCAGAAGTAAAATTTTGCCTGTTTTAATTTAGTGATGCTACTGATGTTAGTGTATCTCATTGGAATAAATTTGTCGTTTTCCTGCCTCAAAGCGTCACATCAAGTGCTTCTAGGCCTGAAATGTGTTGACAAAATCTGTTTCGTATCCTTTTACGATAAAGGATCTCTTAATTTTGCTCTTACAGCATGCGGGATTTGAAATTGGCCATGCTCACTTAGATCTGAATTATATCTTAGACAATTTCATCAATGCTTCCAAACTGCATATCATTGGAAAGAGGATAGCTTGTGCTTTCAGACAGTATACGTTGCGCCTTTTTATAAATCTTGTCATTTGCTGGAAATTTTCGATTACAGTTGGGTTCCTTTTTTTCTGAAGTACCCTGTAGACGACTGTACTAAATCTTGAATTCGTAATCTTTGTCGTAGTCTGTTTTATGCACCTGGAATATTGATATGACCAATATTGACACAGAAAAGGCCGACAAGACTCTTGAAATTGACGTGAGTTGCTCTCTAATACTTCTGTCATTCATCCTTTTATTCCCGTGAAATTTTAACAACTAACAGATGAGTCTAACGAAGGTATTGGGGTATCTGTACACCAGGCAATGCTTTTACTCGTTCGATGAAACATTGCGTTACTTTACCCAATGTCTAGTGGACTGTGATTTCATTATATTTTATTCAAACAGCTTTTTGACAATATGTTTTGCAGTTATATGTTTGAAACTTCTTACCGAACACAAAATGCTGGTTTTGTGTTCTAGCTTCTGCACCAACTGTACTAGTATCTGGAAAGCTCAGTTTTTGGTGATTTACTCAATTAATACCTTGTTTAGTCAGATAAATCAAGTGCTTTGCAACAGCGATTAGCCACATTTTTAACTTATGAAATTAATTGTGTTTCATCAAGGAAAAGCCACTTCCTTACTGACAAAGGCATAGTTGTTTACAAACATCCGTTTGAAAGTCGAATACATCGATTTCTCTTGATACCTGCTGATCCAACAAAAGTGAAACTTTTTGAAATATCACCAACATTTCATCTTAACAGAAATTTTTCCTGCAGTTGTGTCAAGGATGAAATTTATTTCAAATACCGGGTGTCCCAAAACAATGTATTCAGATTTGGTTAACTCCAGCGATGTGAATTTAGTTTCAATCAATGGCTGATTACTCTCAAAATGTTCCTTGATAGTTAAATTGAACATAGATATCTCGTTTGTTGGTATTGGTGCTTTGAAAGCAGCAATATCAATCTTGAAAGCTCAAATTTTCGTCCAATTGCAAACCAGAGCTTTGGCCTTTTGACATAAGCAAATTCATGAACCAGGTCAAAATTAAGAACTGAAATTAATGAAAAATCGAGAAACTTCCCAATGGGTGACTGCGGGGTGACTTCTGGAAAACAGAATAATACAAGATCTAATATTGTTCAAATTTTATCAAAGCTCTCGTTGATTTATACGCTGTGCCTTAAGAAATTGTTTAGGCTAAAAGGCTAACGCTCTGGTTTGCAGGAAGAGGCAAATTTGAGCTTTCAAGATTGATATTTCTGCTCTTAAAGCACCAATACCAACAAACGAGACATCTATGTTCAAGTTAACTATCAAGGAACATTTTGACAGTGATTAGCCATCGATTAAAGTTAAATTCACAGCGCTAGAGTCAACGAAATCCGTATAAACTTTTTTAGGAAACCCGGTATTATTACTTTATTCCCTATGGGAAAGTAATGATGTCATTATACAGGGTGTCCCAAGCAAGTGTGCCCCGTTTGCGTGACGATTGCGACGAAACGGCAAAAGATTCTCGTCAAACTTTTGCATGATGTTGCTCTTCAGATGTTCAATTAATGTTTGCTACCATTCGCGTAGAAATCCGTTGAAAAATGATGGAGCTATGACCTTCAGGAGACCAAATTTGCCTGATGAGTGAAACCAGCGGTCGGCCATTTTGTCTCACTATTTTGCAGCGATAAGCAGCTTCATGGATGAACTGCTATAGCAGCAGCCAAGGTCATAGCTCTCGTGAAGATTCCAATAACCATCAGAGAGTTCAACTATTTCTTACCCCACAGTCTTTAAAAAGTTTCAAAATGAAGACATGGAGTCTCAATATAATAAACAATCAAAAGATAATAACAAAGACATACAATTTGCCGATTTTTGTACATGGATTTCTTGCATCATTGTTACGAACTATTGTCGAAAATGGCAAAACTTTGTTTGGAAATGCATCGCGAATTCATCCATAAACCAGATAGTCATGTTACAAAAAACGTTTTGAGCGCAAGAATGTTTCCCTCGAGGTCAAAGAGGTATTTTGCAATGAAAGAGGAAATTCATGTAAAATTGCAGAAAACGATACGTGAGATGTATTTTTGTGAGTTTCTTTCTTTCAGCTCGTGGGGTAAGAAATAGTTAAACACTCTGATGATCATCAGAATCAGCGAGAAAACACTTTGTCGCATCGAAGAACTGGTTGTTTTGTTTTACGAAATTCCTTTTATTTTCATATCTTTAAGCCTTGTTTCCATTTGAACATTTTCTACTCCTTAATTGCTCGTTTTGGTCCTACGTTAGTGCGTTAAAAACCAAAAGGAGCATCGTGGGCACCAAATGGAAATGCAGTCCAAAAGCCAAACAGAACAACAACAAAATACAGCGAGAAGGAAAGAGCATTTCGAAAAGTGGAAATCAATCAGCTGGAAAATGAGAACGAGCGAAAAAAATGAGCAACAAAAACCAAAACAAGCATTGAGCAGTAGAACAAGTTCTAATCGAGGCAAGGCTTTTAGTCAGTCATATTTCATGCCACTATCTCTGCAGGCAATGTACAGTCTGTTCACTAGACTCATGGACAATTCTAAGCTCATTGTTTCATTAACCATCATTCAGCGTGCAACAAATGTTCCACTGTATGACCTTTTTCATTCAAATTTGGTAAAAGAAATTTTAAGAGGAGTTCTGTGAAATGCAATGCTCTTTTGTCATGAAACTGATAGCTCAAAAGGAGTACTCCAAGGAAAGTGTCCACTGGGACCCCTCCGAAAGATAACAAAATGACGATTCTATTTCTTTCTCCTTTTTGACATGAGATTTTCCTTTTTGCAGAGCTGCTTAATGACTATCGCATTTCATCCTGAAAATCCTCCGTTAATTGCTGGTGGTACTTTCAACGGTTCGTTGTGTTTACATTATTTGCTTTACTTTGAACGAAATATTTAGACACAGTGTGATAAAATGTTTACAAGTACCTGGTGAATCAGAAAATATGCGAAGTGTTTGTCAATTTTTATTGGTGTAGTTTACTTTGCAAATTTGTTTTTCAAAGTTTATTGCAGAGAAGAATAGCTAAATGGGATATCAAAATTTGTTTGATCTAAATCAGTCCTTTCCATAATAGACCTTTTAACTATTCCACAAAAGATCAAGCGATAGTTGTATACATGTTTTACCTGCGAGGTTCGATCGAGTGGCGTTAGAGCTTCTTTTGCTTTTTTGCACATTCGAATGTTCTACAAAAGGCACCAAAGTACCGTTCGATTCGGATTCTTTTTTAGAATAGCTAAATGGCCTATTGAGAGCGATTTTAGTAAAATTATGTTTTGAAATTCCGAAAATAGTCCTTAAATTAGATTAATATTCATACTGAGGTAAACTTCTAAACCCTGACAAGGTTATTGTTTCTCTACCAACAAATTTAAAGAAGGAATGCGGTGTGTTACAGCACGAGAGGAAAAATTATCTTAATTTTCTATGTATTGTTAGGAAGCAGAAAGTTCTTGTGATAGCTGTATCACAAAACTGCAAATAGATACAGGCAAAAATGACCAATTTTCCTTAACTGATTCAATATTTCTTCCATAAAATAAGCGTTCAAACACACCCATTTACCATTTGCAAGAAATTGTAAATTTTATGAAATGTAAGTAGGCTTGGATTAGTTGTAACTTAGCTATTCTTTTTAATATATCGCCTACGTAAAATAAGTTAATGATGATGACCCGATGTGACTCATTTTTTACCAAACTATGACTCGTTAAACAGACCAGATTTTTTCTGGCTCTTTCATATGTGATTCCATCGTCTTTCTCTTACAGTAACTATAGACCTAAAACCTGATCCGTTGTTTTCACTGCAAACCTAAATTTACTTATTCGCTAACACTGGGACTTACGAACTACGACTCGACTCACCACTTACTTTTCAAGAACCCTGACAAATGACTCCAACTCTTTGGAGCACTGATCATTCTCAATGAAATGTTTGAATGAAGTCGTAATCAAGCTCCATGTTATTCTCCGTATTTTTCAAACAAGGAAATCAAGTTATTGTTGAAGGAAATCATGCAGACTTGTTGAAATTCGCTGCACTTCACTTGTTGCAAAAAATCTTTGATAAATTATGGACGTGCTCACATTTCAGAAAGATCGCTTCCCGTGAATTAGATTCGCTCAATTGAAATCAGAACTCCACAACACAACAATACCCTTTAGCGTCTTTGCTCGTTCGTAAGTTGCAACCAAGTGTAAATACAAATACAGAAACAGTGTCAGAGCCGTGTTGACGTAACACTTCACAATCGCAGTCATGTTTGCTTTGATTGTCAAGCAAAATGATTGGAAGGAGCATCATCGATGTTTTCAAAGACAGATGTAATTTAAAGAAGAATATTTCCATATATTCCCAAGACCCTGAGACCATTCTGTTTCTATCCCACTGGTGCTACGAAGATCTATTGCTTTTCTAAGTAGACCAGACGGAAAATGAGGCAGGGGTAACCTGGAGCCGAACTTTATTAGGTAATAATTTTCTGGTGTAGAATTTTGTGCTGAATAAGAAAATCTTTGGTAAACTTACGGTACCCGCTGCGTTTGCCAAATATGGGCATTTTTTGAGCCGGGGGTATGGTAATCAACCTTTTTGCAAAAAAACATTCATTTAGAGTTTATCTGGATGTTAAACATTCATTTTACACCATTCTAAATACTGCTTCGATCTTTTTTTGTCAATTCTACAAAGTAGCAGTAAGTTATGGACGTTAGAGGCATCTAAAATTGTGAAGACGGGGGTTACATCAATGCTCATATCATTTTAAACAATAAAACGCACCAAGTTGGATTTGATTAGATATTGTCAGTTTCTGATTATGGCATGTTCAATATTTAAGTATTTTTATGTGGCACCAGGGGGTTCTTGGCTAAATTTTGGGTAGGGGTCTCTGCCACGAGCATATTCAAAATCGCACCGTTGGCTAGGCTAATCTTTACGAAAATAGTATCCTTGGCTAGACCAATTTGACCATTCCCTGGACCAATTTTTACGAAAATGGCACCCTTGGCTAAACCAATTCTGACCATTCTCTGGACCAATATTGTCAAATTTGTACCAAATATCCGTTCACTAGACCAATATTGTCAAAAATGATACCCTTGGCTAGACCGTTGCTAGGTCACAATTGCAAACAAGTATACCCTTGGTCAGACTAGAAGTCCAAAAAAGTATACCTTTCGTCGCGGCACATCCCCTGGTGCCTTTACTTTGGAGACCCCCCTCCCCCGTGGGCAACAGGCCAGACAGTTGGAAATGAAATAAAAGGCTGCCATTTTGTAAATTGATCCTTCAATCGATGCTGGATAGTTCATTCCCATCTTGCCAAGGTGCTCGAGTTACTACTTTTCGAAGGGTTGTTGACAACAACGATTGACAAAATTCTAAAAGGTATAGAAGAAATTCCACTTTGTCTTGATGTGTGAGAGTATTTCGAAGCACTATTGAAGACGAAAGCTACATGAATTGCTCGACCAGAACATGAAGTTTGAAGAGGATATGCGAAATTGTATTCATAGCAGAAACAGTTCTGGCTTCTTCACTACCTCCATTTCATACGGAGCCAGCATTTCATCAATTTTTTCAAACATACCAACTTTTTTCTGCGCTTGTATGACTTGAAACGAATCTTGCCTTTTTTGCACTGAATGTCAGTAAAATTACGCCAGATATGGGTGACTGTATGTAAATTCTTTGGAAAACCTCCAGAAAACTCATCCAGGCTGTTTCAAACTGATCAAACGCAAAGGAATGGATAGAACATATGTTCAAGCACAAAACAAGTGCCCTTGCAGAACTGCACTTGATTAACGTTGGGAGCAAACAATAAATCAAGATGCAAAAGTAGCTGGAGGTATCAAGTACTTCTGGAATGCCTGCTGAAGGAGAAGTAACAGAAACCAATCCATCCTCACAATATGGAAGAAAGGAGAACAATTATATCAAGAATTTGTAAATGGCCTTCTTTAACAGAAACAAAGTTCCACGAAGCAAGCAAACGGTAAAGTTAGCACTATTTAAAAATTTCCGAAAAAGGTTGCGCTCAAAATTCAAAACAAGCAGCAAAAATGAAAATGATTGAAGCCAATAGGAATATTCTAGGAGAGCTCCTAGCCTTCTCATCACAAAGCGACAAAACAATCAACTTCAAGGAAGCATAAACAAGCTCCATTCCATTCTTTACCGTTATGTCTGGCATTTCCAGATGGAACCGAAGGACAAAAGCAAAGAGCAAATTCATGGAAGTTATCCTTCGTTGTTGTAACGGTTCTACAGATTCCAAAGACCTGAAAGGGCTACTTGGACATGTCTTGTGTGCCTCATGGCTATGATAGGGGCTGCCCCATGTTGACAATAATTTGAGTTGCACCGTCAGCGATCAAATTACATCGTAAAAACGTGGAGATCCTGCTTACAAACGAGCACTGACTTTGCTTATAGTGAGCACAAATAATGGCTGGATAGAAAAATAATCTAAATGGATGCTGCTTTCTCTGAAGACGTGGGCAACTTTTGGCTGGTGAAAAAGATAAGGACGAGAGCAGTGATGAAAGTGAGGATGAATTCCAATATATATTCCAAATAAAATGTTACAATACACATTACGAGCTACATTACTTACAAAATTACTCTACAATACTACTAGGATGATCAACCCCAGGGAGCAAATGTGCTCCGAGGCCATTAAATAAAGATGATAAAAGAATAACCAGCTTTAACTTCATGACAAGTTCTAAAAACAAGATAAAAAACTGGGTGTTTTTGAAGGGATGGGGTAAATGACTACATAACTTCGCTCGAATCGACCAATTTCATGGATAGAATGTAGCGTAAGCTCAAGAATATGTCTATTCAGTGAATTGGGGGAAATCTTTATCGCCATACAATATACGTCATAACAAAGCAAAATTTACACTTTTCAGTGGTCGTGTTATGCATAGATTCGTAGAGGTCATGCTAATGCATAGATGAAAGTAAGACTTCTTCTGACATGCAGGTACGATCTCTTGTGTACTCTTAGTAAAATCTTAGGAGCAATTAAAAACATGATGTAACCCCCGTCTTCACAATTTTAAATGCCTCCAACGTCCATAACTTTTTCAGAATTAACAAAAAGGGATCAGAACAGTATTTGAAATTGTGTAAAATGGATGTTTAACATCCAGATCAACTAATAATGAATAGTTTGCGCAAAAAGGTTGATTACCATACCCCCGGCTCAAAACATGCCCATATTTGGTAAACGCAGCGAGTACCGTAAGTTTACCAAAAATTTTCTTATTCAGCACAAAATTCTACACCAGAAAAACATTACCTAATAAAGTTCGGCTCCAGGTTACCCCTGCCTCATTTTCCGTCTGGTCTAAAGGTAGATAATTCGTTGTCCTGGTTTTTGAACAGTTTCATATCGCACTGTGCATGAGTCCTTGTTCAGCGGTGGTGCATGGTTATTGTTCTAGTCGCTTAGCGAAACTAACGGCTCTCGTTGTAAGTCCACACATGAGGGGGAGGAAACATTTGGATTGCTTTTTTGAAAATCCTGTGGTCAGCGACCTGGCAGACGTTAATCTGCCCTTGCCTTTGACCACATACCACTCATGGTCCACATTAGTTAAGCAACAATCTCTGAATTTTATTTTGTTCTTAATGCAATCGGTCAGAAAAGAAAGGTTAAGATTTGTAGCAATGCTGACCATTTGGTCATTTTGCAAACATTTTGCAGCTTTTAAGGTCAACTGGCATATTTCTCATTTTTAATCTCTTGCAGGAGAAGTTGTGATATGGGATCTGAGCCTCGATGACGACAACCTAATTGTAGATTCATCCAGACAAAAGGAGTTGCATCAAGAGCCTGTTACGAACGTGAGTTAAATTTCTCAAATGTCTATCACATTTCCGTACTCTGTTTCGACTCTTGGTCGTCTATTCATTTTTCACTTTTTCCAAATTCTTAATGAAATTACGGCCTTTGGTAGTATTATCAATGACATTCCCTTTTAGCCTGTCATTTCAATTTATTTCGATTCTTTTTTATTATTTAACCATGGTTCCCTGCCAATCTAAAGCGACTGCTTTTTTTTTTTATATTCAATATAAAATTTTACAAGAACGAACTACTTAAGACACTACGTACAAGCTACTTTACTAAACTACGAGGGCGATACCACGGAGTGCAAGAGACCGTGACAACTCCGCAGCCATTAACATAGAGAACATGTAACTAAACTAGAATTAAATATACGGCTACGAAAAATACACATAAACGATTTTTACTGATAATTACTAAGGTTCGTTTCACTTTGCATGTCGGGCTAACTTTGGGCAAGCAGGTCTTTTTACAAAATGGGTGAAATTGGAGATTCGATATCAGATTTGGATGGATTTGTGCCCAATGAGCCTAACATCCAATGTGAAACAAACTTACAAGCAAAAGAAATAGAGGTAAGGGGACTTGGTGATTATTAAGTGTAAAACAAAGGTTTAGAATTTCCTTAGTCAAACCGACCAGTTTGGTGAATGAAATTTAGAGTCAGTTCGAGAACATGTTTATTTACGTCACTAGAAAGGTCTTTATCAGGACCTGCTTTGCAGGAGGTCGTGCAGTAATTCAATCTTATGGACGCAGTATTACACGATACCACTAAAAGTCGGATTTAGAGGCCCTTCTCGAAAAAAAGAAAGTCTTAGGGACTGGATGCCCCAGGAGATCTTTGTGGAAAAACACAGTCCATATGAGTTAAGAAGCTGCCATAGTCTACTGCTGCCACAAGTGCGTCCTACGTGCTATGACTTAGAGACGATGTCGTTTCTTGGGAATAGATTATGACAGGCACTTACCAATGACATGAAACAATCTGATACCCTCTCCAGCTTTAAAAGAAAATAGAAACCTTGAAAGGAGAGGAATGCAACTGTAGACTGTCTAGACCTTTTGTGGCACAGGTTGGGTTCTGGAAAGGATAATGCGTTGCATTGTAAATACCAAAAAAGGAAACATTGTAAATACTGGAAACACTGTAAAACATTGTAAAAATCTGTATATATGCATTTATACTTAATTATTCCGTATTTTAGATTTATATGTTTCCTTTTTATTTTTAAAGAATTTTACTTTGTAGTAGGCTTGAATTGGCTTTTATTCTATAGCTATTTATGTATACGCCTACTTTAAGTAAATGGATAATAATAATGATAATAATAATGATAATGATAATAAATTATAATTCTAGTACGGGCACCTGATTCGCCGCAGAAATCCAATAGCAGGACTATAGAGAAAGGAGTCCTGAAGACATTAATGTGTATATTTTGTGACGTGGGTAGGCTGTGTGGACGATGTCAAACTGAGGATTTTTCTTTAAGTAATTTTCTTTGACGTCATGAGTTCTATATTCTGAGCAAAACATGAAAAAGCACCCAGCTGAAAATTAAATAAATGAAATTTTTGTTGTTTTCTTGAAGTAATTTTAGATTTCAGATATCTCAATGCATTAACGACTGTTAGATAATCTTAGACCAGATAAGGAAGGTCTTATAATGGCGATTAAGGCGTGAACCTCAATTTGAATCAGCAGACATAATAATGAGATTGATAATCAAAGAAAGTTATCATTAAATATTTGATGATTTATTATCAGATTTATGTTGTTCGTTCTCATTGTTTGACGCAAAGTGAGACCACACAAATGTTCATCAAAACATGTTTGTAATGTTGTCATTTTGGTATCGCGTGAGTCAAAATTGTTTTTGAAGTTTTAATCGTGAAAACAATGACTCGGCAAAATTTTGAAATCAGAACGAAATATCTCTATTTTGTAAAATATGATTTATTTTCGATTCCTTACATATAAAAAGAATCATGTACATTTTGCTGAGGAACTTTTTTCTACTCACGACCCTAAATCACAAAGAGGCGGCTCCGTCTCACATTTTTGTCGAAACGGTGATTTTTGAAGTTCCTTTGAAAGGCAATATCACCCAGACTTTTCATCTTTTTTTTTAAATCAATTCGTAATTTTGTGGATAAATTTTCGTACTTCAGGAAGGAACAAACCAAACATTCATATCTCTTACGATCTCTCAGATGCAAGTAGATTTTCGTGGAGTACTTTTTGGTAACGAAGATAAGGTGAAGCCATCAACGAAAATGTAGAAAATAATGGACACGTGCCTAATACTATGGTGTTTACAGATTTGTTTAAAAAATTTGGCCACGGAAACCCATTAACTCAAGTTAACTCAAGACACAATTGTGCTTTGATAAATGTTTCAATGTAGCCATAATTGAGAATTTTCCAACGTTTGGTACTAGTTTTATGCTCACTTTTCTGACTGAAGACATGTTTATTTGCTGACTGAAGAAGCTTTTGGCATTTCGTTGTTTCTCTTCGCAGCTGATTGAAAACTTACAGTAATTTATGCTGCTTTTATTGCGTTGCAAATAAAAGTGATATATTATTAATCTTGAAATGTGTTTTTATGCAATTATGTCTCCCCAAACAACCAATAGAATAACAATTATCCTGGACTTGAATTTGGCCCATGGTCTGTTACATAATCAATGTTAGAGATTTTTCAAGGCGTTTTCATTCTTAGTAGGTCAGCTTGGAGAAGTTAAATGATAAAGGCAAAAATTTACACCTGTTCTAGCAATCGTATCTTATTCGAATCAATGGAGCATTAAAATCTGAATTTATGATCTTTCTTACGACGTTACATCTCAGATTTTACCATGAGCTAACTACACGATTGTCATCGGCCCCTCGGCGTGAGCAATGAAGGGCGTCACCCTTTTGTACAGTGAAAACTTGATGTTTGTCTGAAACGAAAGGGCGATATTGATCTTAGAGGTCATCTGAAATTAAATTTTTGTGTATGAAAATAGAACTATTGAATGATAGAAAATGCCCTTTGGACTTTTTCATATCTGATCTTATTTTCAAGTTATCTACTGTTTTTTAAGTACTAGCAAACAACCGCAGTGGATTTAAAGAATTTTGATTTTAAATAAGTCTCAATTGTATCTTTATGTTTGGTAGCAGCAAGTTGTTATATGCGTACATAATCCAGTAAATAACTATTGTTTATATACTTTTATTTTCATTAATATTTTCTCTCGTTAGGTTTTATTAAATTGCCTCTGTATTTTGCTACTTCAGAGCATTCCACTGTCTGCAAGAGTTGCTCTTTCAATTTTGGTGACCGTCTCTTTCAAATCCCACATTTTCAACTTTCATCATGGCCTGGCTTTGGCCATGACACATACTTGCCGCCTCTTGCGTGCGGTGGAACTGTCCTCATCAGTGCAGTTCGATTGCCCGTTTGGGCTTTACTGATTATCTCAACAGCTGTAGATGTACACCAGCTGATGACGTCATTTTGTTTGTAAATCGCATGGATGTTTTGCAGAAATACATCTTTATTTTGTATTGCAGTGAAAGGTGTTACATCCTTTCATTCCCCAAAAAGTTCTATAAATTGTCTTTATTGCAAATTTGCTTTAGGTTGTTTGGTTAAAAGAACCATCGAAATCACGCATTCGCAAGTTTAAGGTATGTTTCTTCATATTCAAATGGTAAAGCATTAACTGTATCATATGTTTCTTATGATACTTTGGCTTTTACCTCATCAAAGCAAAGGATGCGAATTTGACGAGCCTTCAGCAAGAAGTTCATGCGTATGCAAACCTATCGTTTGCTAACTGCTCATCATATTCCTTGAAACTGATTATCATTGTGTGAGCAACAACAAGGACTGATGTTGTAGTATCAGCTGTTTTTGATTGACACCTCAATTCAAAGCGATTAGTGACTGCAGACAAGGAAAATTCTCTCAACCAGTAATTCAAGACAAAAAAAGCGGCAGAAGTTGCCCCAAACCAACAGGGCAAACTCTCGCCTTGTGCGATTTAAACCAAGTAGATTTTATTGTCTAAGTTGACATGTTACCGGCAAATTATAACCATTTTTAAGGAATCCAATGAACAGGTAGCAAACTACATGCTTTCAGACGTTTTAACTACCTTTGATTTACCCTGTATACATAAAAGTGTGTCAATAATTGTTCAATGTTAGAACAGCAAAATGAGCCAACTGCAATCGTGGACAAAACTCATGAGAAACGTTGCTTTTTGGAGGAAATTTTGAGTTAGGATCCCCCCCCCCCCATTGCGATGTTGGAGGCTGGTAGAAATGCCATAGATGTGTTGACAAGTATGTGTTCTTCAAGCATGCAGGAAAGACCTCTTTTAACGCAAAACTCATCTGTCTCAACGAGTTTTATTCGCGATTGTGGGTTTTCCATTTTGAGACTTTTAGTTGAATCACTTTAGTTGAAACTATTTTTCTGTTATGATGTATCCAAGAAGTGCTTCTAAAGCTGCCAACAAAGAGATTAATAGAACACATAAACGTGCACTAAGGGTGCTCCATAAGGATTATGATGCATCGTTTGATATGTGTCTAAGGAGAGAGGCAGATACAACAATCCATGTCAAAAATCTCCAAAAACTGATGTTGGAAGTATTCAAAACTCTGAATTCGTTGAATCCATCATACCTTTGGGATTTTTTCAGTACTAAGCAAGTGGAATACAACCTTAGGATCAAAAATTTGGTAAAATTGCCTCAAATAAAAACACACACTTTTGGACTACACTCTGTAACCTTCAGAGGCAGCATCCTTTGGAATGCACTAAGTGACGATATAAAAACATGTGAAAAAGTGGCAGCTTTCAAAAGGAAAATAAAAACATGGAAGGGGGCAAACTGCAGCTGTAAACTATGTTGTAAATAGGATATTGTATTATACTTTATATTATGTAATTATTTTTAGTTTTAGTTGGTTTAAATTAGTTGATGTATATATTATGCTGATAACTATTGTAAATAACCAACTTTAAAGAATGATAAAATGAAAAAATGAAAAAAAATGAAATGCTGAATGTCAGACTCTTCAAAGGTCTAGTAGGCAACCTTTTCTCTCTGTCCCCCTTACAGCTCATCAGTATCAGCTGTGATGGCAAGACGTATCTTTGGGAATACGACCCAATTAGCAGGAAGCTAAAACTCGATAAAGGGTACGTTTCACTTGTTCTGTACTTTAAATTCTTTTTCAAAACACAAAGAGGTTATATTCTCTTTCAAATTTTAACTGCGAAGGGACTAGATTCTTTCTAACAGTTCTTGTCGCGTGAAACATTTTATGCTAGATCTTGACGATGCCATATTTACTTTGTCGAAAGTACTTTCTAAATTCCAATGCCCTAATATTGGAAAGTTGCATTTATTTTCATAAAATAACAAGTCTCAATTAGCTTTAGCTCTAAATGACGGAGGTGCCCCTGTCTCTTCCTAATGTGTATGAAAATTTCTTTTTGAGGGGTTATGGCTGGAATTTCGGCTGCAGACTGCGACATTTCATCGAGAAGGAACCTGAAGACTTTTCTCTATTTTGGATTTTCTTCCAGAGATCCAAAAGAGCTCCCAGAATAACTACAAATAGTCATTATGATGCTTCAGTCTCTTTTTTAGTCCAAAATCTTGGCTGACCGTCAGTTAAAGATCTCATCAGTCATGCGAAAAGAAACAGGATCGCTGACCTATAAATCATTGAATTCTCTCGCTCCTCAATATTTTGGAGAACTTTTACTAAATGCTGAGACGGTAGTGATCGTAATCTTCGCTCTACCGAATCAAATTTGCATATACCTCTATTAAGAACTTGTATTGTTCAAAGGCGTTTTTCTTATCGTGGAGCAATCCTGGGGCGAAATTATGGAATTAACTAAGCAGGGAAAATAAATTGGCACCCTCCCAGGCTACTTTTAAAAAGTCTTTTTGAGAGGAACATTTTAATCTTCTATTTACTTTTGTTATATTCACTGTTGCATTTTGTATAAGTTAGATATAAGTAATAAATGTCATGGAAACATTTTATGTTAAGTTAATGCAATCTACAGTTTTGATAAGAAAGTATTTGTTAGCAATTCCTTGAAATCAGTTTAGCATTGCAGTCATCTGTGATCCAAGATATTTGAGAATGATGTCAAATTTGCAATTTTTGAATATATGAAAGTCTGTTCCAATCCTAGGCATTCTGTGTGAATTTCTTTTTATAATGAAACTCACTTTGCTTGCGTAAGTGGTGTGCTCATATCCTAACAACCGCTCTTTTGGGAGACTGAGGACTTGTTGCAGAGTATCAATACATTGCCATAGAAAGTAGCTATCTGCCGGATGAGTCAATAAAAAAATCCTCGTTTGCAAGGCAATGATTTTTGAGAATGAAGGATGGCAATAGTTTGCGAGGCCACTGCTCCCTGGATATCAAGACAATGTTATTGGTCAATCTTTCATTTTATGGTGAGCATGTTCAAACAAATTTTCAAATTTACCTGACTGAAATCAGCCTTCCCGTTCTGAAATTATGAAGGATTTTCTCGAGAAAGCCCCTTCAAGGAACCTTCAAAAACAGCATAAGATCACGATCGAATGTCCCTCATATTTCTGCCTTACGGCAATGACTTGCACATGCTTTAGCGCGTGTAATCCCTTTGAGAGGATGAAGGTGCCATTCTTCGGATTATAACAAAATTATTCCCGGAGATGTCATCCTCCCAAGAGGATAACACTTGAAAACACATGTTGAAGTCATTCCTGGCGGGCAGAACTATTTGGACTATTTGGTCGTTATTTTTGTTCCGCTTTTATGTTTTCTCGAAGTGGCTTTCTCAAAGAAATCCCTAATAAGTTGAGAATGAGAGGCCTATTTCAGTGGGGTAAATTTGAAAATAAATTTGAACATGTGTATTTGCCAATATCATTGACGTGTGTTTTATCGAAGGAAGCTAAAGTCATTATTATTTTCTATTTTAAGGTTTCTTCTCCTTGCTGAAAAAATACCAAAAAGTATGAGGCCAACAAAATTCAGAGGAGATGCAGAAATGGGAGGTGTGTCATGACTTTATGTTAGAATATTCATGGTCTCGACTTTTTTTTATTTTTCCTTGGTATTTCAATACAGTGACGTGTAAAGTTTCCTTAATTATACTGTACTTCATTTTAAGAATCTTTTAACACCAAGTTTTTGAAGGAGTTATGGCAATAGATTGATAAAGAATTGGCTTACGTACCGTTAAGTAGAGAGATCATCTTCCGTAGCGTTGCTCTGAAATATGAAATTCTTTTTATTCAGGGGACTATCTCTGAATCCCCATTCACGCTTTTCTAACAAAGTGTGCTTGGTCTCCTAGAAATATTGCTTTCGACATAGCAGTACATGGCAGAGTGTTACTTGCATACGAAAGGCAATGGCAATTTTGATTGCTTGGCTGTAAATGTTTGGATCCAAGAAATGTATGCTTTGGGAACAAGAAATGCCAGTTTGATCACCAGTAGCGCCCAGGTTGAGAAAGATCAAATTGGAGCAAGGCTCAGGTCACCATTGTAATGCATCGTTACTAAAATGCTGACTGTTGCAACTGAAAACACGAGATGTGGGACATAGGTGAGCCTTGTGAAGTGACGGTATTTTTTCAGAAGAAATCAAAAAATAAGCAACCAGCCAATCGAAATGTCATGCGCCTCCAGTCATGGTATTGTTGCGACTTAGGGCTTATTTGAACTTAGGGCTTATTAGAACAAGTATCAACATGACGCTTGCTGTTTACACATTTTTCTTCGTCTTAGTTACTTGCGTGTCATTTTCTAAAGATGACACAGACGTGTTTGTCATGGGAGCAGAAGGAGGAGGAGTGTTCAAGTGTTCCATTGAATCGAGTTCTATCACATCGAAAGGTACCCACGTTGTTCATTCTTTATTCAATGTTAAGAATTGAAATGTTTGCAAGTCTAGCGTTTATTTTATTATTCATCAGATTCCTTCAAAGTGATTCTTATTGAGTAGCTAACATGTCAACTTAGATTATAACATTAAGTTGGTTAAAAACGGTCATATCGTTCTTGATTACACGTGATATTATAAAGAGCTTTATCTCAGGATCGTTGGAAACGGACCTAAACTTCTGGATCAAATCTTGCTGCATCTAAGCTTCAGAGGAAACTTAAACGGGCTGTACAACCCTTCCTCCCTTGATGACCCTGCATGTCAAATCATTGAAGATGTGTTTAGGCTAAACACAACACAGCTAATAATGGAGATTTAGCATAGAGCCTAGTAATTTTAAAGTATTTGTGACAATCTCGGTAATGGTAGCTTTGGTTGACGATTTGTTTCATTTTTGTAACGCCGAATATTTGCACGCTTCAATGGATATCAAAAGTAACATCACATTTCATAAACACAGACAAGGAAAAAAACTGCAATGAAACTAACGTAGAAGCTCTACGCCATTAAATCGGAAGGCTTATGTCACGTGCGCGGGTTGTCTCGCGCTCTTTAGATTGTTTAAAAAAATCTTGTACACCCCCTT
The DNA here is from genome assembly GCA_039566865.1 of Aurelia coerulea. Lineage (NCBI taxonomy): Eukaryota > Metazoa > Cnidaria > Scyphozoa > Semaeostomeae > Ulmaridae > Aurelia > Aurelia coerulea. The sequence continues at coordinate 8,189,553 of CM076952.1, read as the reverse complement.
TAATCGGGCGCTCTTATTGCTCAGGCAATTAGTTGTTTAGAAACAGAGCCAGCCTTGTTATTTTTCATTTGGGACTTTCTTTTAGCCGTCTTTCAGGTAGTTTTCAGCATCGTCATGCGGAATTGGTAGCAAATTTGATCTAAGAATTTTAGGCCTGATTTGAAGGATTCTGACAATCAAGGCCAACTAAATTTTTTTGCCTTAACCAGTTTTAAAGAATCTGACATATGCGAAGTAAACTACAGCTTTTGACACATTTGAATTATTTTTTATTTTTTAAGTGCAATCAACACAATTGGTTGTCTACCCATTGTTCAATCCTTTCTGAATGAAATTCTGACTTCAGATTTGTTTTCTAGAAGAAGTAAATGTAGACTTTGTGGTAGCTAGCAGAATGTTAGGACCGACGATTTCAGAACAGATATGCAACCTTTCTGATAAAGCATGAAATGCTACAAACTGCATTATTAGTCCAGGTTCATTTGTCTGTAGGATTTACCACGCGTAGCAGAATTGTAATGGGCTTGTTACTTTAAAGCTGACGTCACACAGTCTTCAGGTCTGGTCTGATTTTCTATGGGCCCATTTACATGAGAAACTCAAACCGATTGGAAATTTCACCCCGATCTGAGTTGAACTCCGTGTCTGGTCAAAGCCCTAATAGCGTTTGCATGGAAAATGCGATTTCTAACTCAACTCGCCTGTTCAAATCGGTTTGAAATATTACCCCGGTTTGAAAACACCATGTGAGCCCAAATATTTTCAAATCAGTTTGAGATGCAATGTGTCGGGTTCAAAGTTCACATTGGCCTATTGTTCTACTTGGCGTTCAATACATGAATGAACAACAAAACATGTCTCAGACCGGGGCGAAACTTCGTGTAAACGCAACAAGAAATAAGCTGTCGGGCCAATATTCACACTGGTGTAACCATAGTCAATTTCAGAGCAGTTTGACTTTCTCATGTCCTTCTCTCAAGATCAATTCAGTGTGAACTGTCCCAGAAGAATGACGGGAAATTTGCACATAAGCCATCGTTTCACCTAGGGCTGGGTCTACCACCATGTGACCCAAAAAAGGGAAACTTTTCGAAAGATCGTCAAAATTTGACTCTATTTCTAATTGTGAAAATCTCGTTGTGTCCATTTGTGTCAAGAACCAAATTAATTTTAGCCGTATTCAAAAGTCAGGATATGGCTTTGAATTCCTTGGAATTTGTGCTTTTACATGCCAACTGGTTTGAAGCATTCTCTGAAATCACAAAAGATTGTTACCAAGTTGAAACTTTGCCCCATATCACCATTTAAATTCGTTTGTAATGTCTTTGAGCAGACTGTTATATCATGTAGGACTCAAAAATGTGTAAAAATTGCAAGATAATGCTTTTGGCCAAAATATCATATTTTGTATAATCCTATTTCTCAAAATAGGGGTATCACGTGGACATGATATAGATACAAATAAGAAAAGATACATTTATTTGGTTTTTGACTCAACCACCTAAAAGGAAAATTTGATCATCGGTAATGTATTCAAATTTTAGTGATTTCTTAAAAAGTTTCACTTTTTATTGGATCGCCCAATACAAATAATTTTATCTCAGTTACTCCGACCAGACCGCTTCTTGTATTCGGTCCCTTTAGGCAACAAATAGTTTCAGTTTGAAAGTTCTTTTACTGGACCAAATAGACCATGAACATTTTCTATTCGGACCAGTCTATTCGGTCGGAAAGTTCTTGGAAAGTTCTTTTATTGACTTACTATTAACGTAATTAAATTCTGTCTCCCATTAGATGCCAGGCACAAATTTCTGCCTGCAAAACAATAAACATGCTTTGCATGAGTAATTTCACGTTATCGCAAATCCCACCTGACATCTAATATGAGACAGACTTCCTTTTGATCTTATTATTTTTTTGGGCAGACAGTACGTCATATCTAAATACCACTTTTATTCATTTCAGGTAATTCGCAATCAAGCGTAGATCTTCGTTCTCCAGTCACGCTTGCATTCCAGCCGCATTTTGGTCCGGTCTATTCGGTCGACTGTTCACCTTTTCACAGAAATGTATTCGTCTCATGTGGAACAGATACAACAGCCAACGTCTACAGCCTTTTACAGGTATGTCATGTGTTTTATTATCATATTTTTGTAAGATGTACCGGATGCAGAAAAAGTATCACTTTTGACAGGCCACGATGAAGCATTCAGATACTCTTCCTTTTTCCAGCTCAATCAAAAAATCAAGGAAATCTTCAGAATGCTCTAAAAATCACTGATAAACGGTCGTGCCTGACATGTTTAATCGTAATATTCAAGGCTATGTATTTAGTCTATTCATCAGCATTTAAAGACGTATAGTAGTCCCACGTGCAGGCAACTGATACATTTACTAGCACGACAATTCATACACTGAGTCATTCTAAATTGTATAATAATTTGATCTTTAGCCAAAATACAAGATTTTACTTTGGCGATTTCTTTTGACAAAGGTGACACTTAATCTGTGCAAGCTTCATGCCACTCTTGCAACAGATCATAAATGATCTATTTCTAATTCTAAGGTCGCTTTGAGGAGCTATCTTTTTAGTCCTGTCAAGCTCAGTGTTTTGAAAATTTAAGCATGAGTTTTCAATGTATTTTGTTAGCTTCCAGACTAAAAATTTCCAAAGTATATTACCCTCATAACTCGTGAAGCAGTACACTGGAAAATCAAGCAAAACTTGTCAATAAAAAATGCTTCTTGGACTTTAACTAAGAATTCGTCAGTATTTTAAATCAGTACAGTCTTCGAATTATCGTGGCCTCTCAAAAGTGGATGCTTCTTTTGCGCACCACCCGGTATATCAAACCTTACGGGGATAGGACTGGAACGTAGGATGATTGAAGCAGATACAACAACAATGATCTACAGCCTTTAAAGGTGAGTTATGTTTTTGTCATATTTATGATACGAAATACCGGGTGACCCCAAAATACTTCGTGAGCGAGACTGCTCATAGCTTCTTGAAGTCAAAGGCCATTGTTGCGTGTGTTGTATTGACGAAGCAACATCTCAAAAGGTAACTATGCTTCGAACTAAACGCTGATAGAAACGTTTTTGTTGATAAAGTTTGATCTCAGTAAGCAAGGCACGATGTATAGCTGTTGAAATCGTTTTGGATCACCCGGTACATCCGATTTTTTAGGTATATAATCGGAACTTAGACTCATATGACCCCGAGCCTTGAGAAGATATTAAAGTAACTGACGGAAGCCAACATTTGTTAATTGGTACAAGATATGTTCGCGTAAAAAAAGTTTTTTGGTAAAATAGCGGAGCTAAATCCTGCTCATTCAATCGAATATCGTTGGTTTTTTCGCACAAACTTTCTTATACATTCCATTGAAAATGCTGCAAGACATATTATGGATTACTCTACCTACAAACTACTCGAAATACTACAAGGATGACACCAAAGGGAGCAAAAGACAGTGACTACCCACAACCAGTGGCGGACTGGCCCACCGGCCCACCGGCCCGTGGCCGGTGGGCCCCCCTCAAAATCTTGTAAAAAGGGCCCCTTTTTTACTGGAAAAGGGCCCCTTTGGCAAAATAAGGAACTTCTGTAGTAGTTTTACATTTTTAATAATGGACATCTCACTTCACATTTGAATCCTTCCGTGTTAGTGTACTTGCTCAAAGAAATGAATATAGTCAGAGAGTGAAGATACGGATGGCGAAGAAAGGAGCACCGTTGCAGAAAAAGTAAAGGTCCCCTCCACTTCTGTAAAAAAAAATGGTTCTCGAGATCAGTGGCGTGGCCACGGGGGAGGGGGCAATTGCCACTCCCCCCATTTTTGTCGAAAGGTGGTCCTCGAGATTCCTCTAAAACCGAAAAGAAAATAGCTGGGTATAGGTTGGGAAAGAATTTTACGAGAAATGTCAAATCTTGGCACTGGCAAGGATCATATTGGGAGATGCATTCTAAGCCAAAGTAAAGGACCTTTCTTCAAAAATTTTCCTCGTGCTCTGATTCATAGGATAACTGTCACAAAACGATCAAGGTTTCCTTATCGCTAAAGGCAAGCATTATATTAGGAGATGCATTCTAAGCCAAAGTAAAGGACCTTTCTTCAAAAATTTTCCTCGTGCTCTGATTCATAGAATAACTGTCACAAAACGATCAAGGTTTCCTTATCGCTAAAGGCAAGCATTATATTAGGAGATGCATTCTAAGCCAAAGTAAAGGACCTTTCTTCAAAAATTTTTCTCGTGCTCTGATTCATAGGATCACTGTCACAAAGCGATCAAGGTCTCCTTGTCGCTAAAGGCAAGCATGCTATTGGGAAATGCATTCTAAGCCAAAGTAAAGGGCGTAGCCACAAAAATTTTCCTTGGGGATTCGCCATCAGACCCCTTCATTGTACTGCCTACCCCCACTTAATTTACCCTGGCCACGCATTTTCAAAGAAAGTGACTTTTTGCTTTGCTATTGGTAAGAAATCAAGGAACTGCGACGAATTTTGCTGACCGCACCCGCACCATTTAGACCACACCCACTTAGGGCCCCCTTTACTTATCCATGGCCGGTGCAAAAATCAGAGCCAGTCCGCCACTGCCCACAACCATTACATGGAAAACATTAAGCAACGTAAAATTACTCATAAATACTACACACGATTAGAAACGAAGAGAACAAAATACTGTACTTTAGATTATGTCTTATTTTAGATGCCAGGTCAGTTGTATGATCGCTTGAAATCATGTCGTCAGCAAAATGTCATTTGTTGTTTGACCATGGATAAAACGCTTGACATCTAATTTAAAACAAAAAAATTGCGAAGGAATGGAAAATTACGATGGGTGACTTGGGGATTGCATCTCATGTAGTATCGCACAAGTGACTGCTATCATCAATATTTATTTCACGAGAGAGCTCCTGACAACCCTCAGCGTTAAACTATTAGAAATGAGAGAGACAGTTACGCTGATCATAAATACACTCTAGGAAGCAGTGAATGTCTTTAGATACGAACAAAAGATCCGTAGAATTATCGGACTAGCCTCCGCAGCTGTCTCTGAAATTGCAATCATGCAATCACTTGATCATGAAATAATTCATTCGCTGATGCAATTTATCCATTCAACTGACTAATCATATTTAATCATATAAATCATTCATTGGTTTATTCATTGGTTATTATTGTTGGTTATTCATATTAATCATATCATTCATATTGATCAATTATATCATTCTTTAGTTTATCCGTCTCATTGTTGAACTGTGAAAAATATCGAACCTTATTAGAACAAATCGAATTTTGTTGGGTCTTCAGATGAGTAGGGTTGAGCCCTGAGATTGTCTTCAATACTGAGTTTGAGTTTAATGGGATCATTGCAGTCCTCTTTGGGATGTTTCTGATCAGGTTGGAGGAAATCTCCTCTTGGTCATAAAGTAAATTCATTTTCTTAATATTAATATATTGCTGGTCATTAAAGAGGCTCCATCTCCAAATTTTGATCAAAATAGTGATTTTGCAGTTCTTTGATAGACAATGTCACATAGACTATTAATCCCTTCTTTCAAATTGAAAGCTTTAGTTCGAAGATTAATACTTATACTTCACAGAGGAGCAAACCAAACATTATCTTTTATAACTGCTTTGATATGAACGGATTCTTAACAGTCACTGTGAAGCCATCGAACAAACTGCAGAAGACAGCGGACACGTGGCTGAAGCAACTGATTTGTTTACAATTTGGTGACGGAGCCCCTTTAAGTAAGGCCCAGATTTGAAATCGCTTATGTTGGAGGCAATGAGAACTGAATATTTTGCACTGGACACTTGCCTCGCTTGTTAACAATTCCGAGTCTGGACCCTCTCATTTTGCGTTATAAAAAGTCGTATAGTCGGGTTTTTCGTTTATTTGGTGCGAGTAGTGCAATAATATCGGCTCCAACCGCTCTTGCGGGAAATCCATCATCCCTTTCATTGCACAGGCACGTATCGCTACTCTCATTGTTTACAAGGATATTTGTTTTATATTTAGTACAGAAATTTACAAAAACGGGATTACTTATAACAACACTTACGAACTACTTAAATACACTACCAGGACGAGATACCGTGGGGAGCAAAATGCCATGACTACCCCATGGCTTTGACATAAAGACTAGCAACTAAGTTAAACCTAAATATACAATTAAATACAATTACTACTATAATTACGCATAAAAAATTTTGTACTGATAAACACTGGAATAAGTTTCACAAGGATATGAGGAGTATTTAGTTTGAATCATGGAGTATAGAGCAACTTCGAAAGGTTGTAAATAAGTAATTGGAGCATGTCAAAAAGTTGGTTGATACTGACAAGCTTACTTGGACTGTTGACAAACTAAATCTTCATTCACCACAAGATCGCCTCTATGAGAATCTTATCATAACATTTGGTAAGGATACATGTGAAACAGACTAACCATTCAAACATAACACACAAGGGCTTGATATTGTCCTTAAACTTCATTTCAGAGTCAATATCTATTCCAATAACTTTCACATAATCTTTTGGAATCAAAACTAGATCATCAATTTCAATACAGTTATTTTTTTATTTTTTGGTAACCCAAGGGACATCACTTGCCATCTTTCAGAATTAGCCACCGTGCGGTTAGAGTCGAACCATTTCAGAACATTTTTGATATCAACTCCTAAACATGTGGCTACATCCCCTATGTTCTTTCCAGGGGTATACAATGTATTGTCATCAGCAAAATAGTATATTTCTGATTTCTCAATGCAAATATAAGATCATTTATATATGTATATATGTATATTAAACAGTAGATGCCCAAGAATTGAAGTCTGTGGTACACCTGACGAGATATATTGCCAATCACTGAGGGTAGAGCCAATTTTGATGCGTTTTTTCTATGTGAGAGGTAAATATACAATAAATTGCCATCAATAGGTCGTGGGAAAGCAGTGCCAAGCTTTCGAGAGGTGCATAAATTCCATGCCCATGATTCCTTGATTGTCCTGGCATTTGCGACATGCTTCAGCTAACTCAATCAAGACATGATGTGTGCTATATTTCTCTCGAAAACCACACAATAGATGTGAAAGCTTGTCCTTCACGAATGAGAGCATTTGAGTGTACATTAGTCTTTCATATAGCTTAGAAAGACACGAAAGCACCTCTATTGGTTGAAAATTTGAGTTTGAGCCGAATCCTCAGTTTTGTAGCAAAGTGATAGGTCAGCTAACTTAAGATTAGATGGAAATGTGTTATTTTGGATTCCATTTTTTACAATGGTGGGTAATAGGTTGGTGATTTCTTCGTAGCAATGGTTAGCAACTGGCTTAAGCATGTTAACAGGAATGTTACCACTTTTCTTAACTGCTTTTGTGGAGTTTACTGTACTGTAATACGCTCTTTTGGGATCCTTATTCATTTTGACAACCTGATTGCGCTGTACATGGTACCTTTTTCTATCATATTCCCTTCCGGTCTTGTTTGTCCGGTCTTATCAAGCCTAGTTCTCAACATCGTTTCTTTTGGGAGCTCTTTCGTCACATGTGTTTGTTGTTACTTCTTACTCAGTCAGCTTTAGGGGCATGTTTATTCCGTGTTTCCACAAAAACATTCTCAAACTCCGTGAGATCTTCTTGGTCTGTTGCTAGGACTTCACCTGTTAGATCTGATAGAAATCGACTCTCAGAAAACGTTTTCAAATCGCGAAATATAATACAGTAAAAACCCACATATAAGAACCTTACATTTTGAAATCACCCATTTAGGTTTTTATGCATATGATACTATTCTTGAAAACAGGATGCAAGGTTCTTAAATAGGTTCTTATCAATAAAAGAATTACAGATCTTCGCGAATTTAGGCCAAATATAAGAAAACAAGGTTTCACGTACTCACTATCATGACACAATTTTATAAAGAACAACCTTATCTTATCTAACTAGCTGCTTATGGTCTCAGCTGGGATGCTCTCAAGCTAATCAACAGCTATTTATCAAAGAGGAAACAAAGAGTCAAAATAAACAGCTCATATAGTAGTTGGAGAGATGTTACGATAGGGGTACCGCAAGGATCAGTTCTAGGGCCTCTTTTATTCAATATCTTCATAAATGACATTTTCTTCTTTGTAAATAATACAAATATTTGTAATTATGCTGACGACACCACTATCTATGCATGCAATTCAGATCTCAATACTATGATTAATAGATTAGAAATAGACAGTGCTGTACTTGCAAAATGGTTTTCAGAGAATTACATGAAACTTAACGAAGACAAATGTCACCTTATGATATTTGGTAACAAATGTAAAGACTCACTAGTCACTATTGGTAACTCCATAATTAAAGAAAGTGATTATGAAAAGCTTTTGAGAGTTACTTTTGATAAAAAATTAAGTTTCACAAAACATGTCGAAGATTTATGCAAAAAGGCAAATCAAAAATTGCACGCACTTGCTCGCCTCTCTAATTATACGGACCCTGTCAAATTAAAATTGCTGATGGATGCATTCATTAACTCGCAGTTCAATTACTGTCCCCTTGTATGGATGTTCCATGACAGGACGATCAATTCTAAGGTAAACAAAATTCGTGAAAGAGCATTGCGAATTGTCTGCAAAGATAGTGGAAATGATTTTGTAAATAATGTAAATAGTTCTGTAACCACGCACAAACGCAATCTGCAGTTGCTTATGATAGAGATTTTCAAAACAAAGAACGATCTCAACCCAACTTTTATGAAAGATATCTTTGCAGAAAGAGACAGCTATTATAGTCTGCGTAATGTAAATCATTTGCAACTGCCGAAAGTAAGGACGACAATATATGGTACAGAAAATATTCAGTATAGAGGCTGCCTTTTATGGTCCTCACTTCCAAGTTTTTTGAAAGACTGTAGCACAATTCAAGAATTTAAAAGAAAAATAAAACAGTGGAATTGCGATTCATGCACCTGCAGATTGTGTAAAGTTTTTATCAAAGATTTAGGGTTTTTAGATTAATTAATTTTGTCATTTCTGGTTATTGTTTTTCTTTGTAAATTATAATGTATTTCTTTTAGTTCTAGTTGGCCTTAATTAGCTGTTATTTTAGCTATTTGAATTATAAAGCCAACTTTAAATAAATCGATAACAATAATGATACCTAGCCTTATCTGCATCAAATTCATTCATACAAGGAATGTTTTACATACGTTTTGTATCTACTTAAGTATTTGGCTAAATTTCTTGAAAAATTTTGTCACATATTAACCAACCAGCAGTTTACATTTAACTTTTTTAAAGATAAGAACCTTCCTTGAATTTCAGGATGAATAGGTTCTTCTGTAATGGGGTGAAAGTAGAACATTTTAGGCGTTAGGTCTTATAAGTGGGTGGTTCTTATATGCGGGTTTTTACTGTACGTTTTGGCAGCATAGCCTCCAAATCTTTTCTTTTGTCCGAAGTTCCCCTGGGACGCTGACTCATCCTCTGATCAGATTGCGTTTTCTCCTAAGATTGACCAATCAGGTGCCGTCATTTCATTACTTCCGCGTTTCGCAGCTAGATTTAGGCCATTTTGGGTACCCCCCAATGAAAAAATATTGCACGCTCGAATAAATCGAATTTTTTGAAAATTTCAACGGGAACAGGATGCTTATACATAGGACCACAAGTGTTCATGTAAGCCCCTTGCCATCACCTAGGATTGAAAAATTATGGCGATTTGAATGTTTGTCTTTGGTATTTTTTCAAACAGGTAGCGGCATCCTGCTCACCCTCCCCCCAAAAATTAGTTTTTTAGCAAAATTATCAAAAATATACATATTTCCATGAATAATTCTTCCGAAATTTCCGAAATTTGCGCTTTACTTCGCCTTGACTTGCGAATTTGCGACACCTCCAAACTCTGTCCTTCTTTTCTGTATGGTAACTTATGCCTCTCTCTGGTCTGGACCCAACATAACAGGAAAAGGCGGGAAAAGAAATCTTTAACGGTGGCGGTGTCGTCATGCTGTTGTTGGTAAAATCATTTATCGCCTCAAATATTTGTTCACAAATCTATAAGAAGATTGTTGATTACCATTGAAGTTGAAGCAAAGTATCGAAATAACTGCCAATATCTTTAATTCCCGCGCTTGGGATGGAGTGTGAGTGAAACCAAACCAAGGGCGGGCATGTCACACTGGGAAGGATGGTCCTACCTTTGTCTGAAAACTGGTAGTTCATGAAAAAATTTTGCACCACCTTTGTCCCAAAAACTGGTCGTTTTTGATAACAAATTTCCGCTGCTATTTTTCTTAAATTTGAAGGACAATTTTTAACATTATGTATCACTGACGATGTTTGTCCCCAAAACCGGTAGTTTCGACCTACTACTGTTTTCCAAAGCAAGTAGTAACTATAGATATGAAAGTACAAGTGTCCCAAAACCGGTTGCCGGACAATGGTAGGACCGCTTCGGTGAAAAATTTGAAATTCTGGCCTTTTTTCGGAAATTTGCCGGACAAAGGTAGAACCGCTTTAGTGAGAAATTGTAATTTCTGGTCTTTTTTCCGTAAATTTGACGGACAAAGGTAGAACCACTTATGTGAAAAATTTGAAATACTAGTCTTTTCTGCCTAAATTTGGCGGACAAAGGGAGAACCAGCCTGCAGGCAAACTTCAGAGTTTTGATTGGATAGGAAGTTGGGAAACTTGATTTTTGTGACAAACTGATGGAATAGGAAGAATGATATTCAAATTTCACCTTTGTCCCAAAAACTGGTTGCTTTGGGCACGAAAGTCGTACTATTTGATAAAAGCACCGGTTATTTTTTCCAATTCCTCTGGACAAACATGGGGTCAAATATTTTACAGTACTTGCCCGCCCCTGACCAAACTGACAGCATTGCAAACAATTCTCAAAGAAGACGACGGCATTGCATCAGGAGCGATCAAGATCACGATGAAGTAGTTTTCCAGATCACGATGAAATAAGTTTTCCTTCTACTTCGTCTTGCAGTGAGGGCATTTCAAATTTTTACATTCTTATCAAAAGACGATTTTGACAACGATTTCCGCTCAATTTTTACAAGAAAGAAGCCGCCTGTGCTGTGTGAAATTGTAAAATTCAATTTTGTAAAATCTAGGAGAAACTTTTACCCCGGGAAGAACTGGGGTCAAGTTTGTTGTAAAAGTTAGTGCACGAGTTTATAAGAAAATAAAAATTTGGGCCAGTTGTGAAAGTACTAAATGTTTCTTAAGATTATCTGATTTTGAGTAGCTACTCAAGTTTACCTGTGCCCCCGTGAACATTTCAAAACAAAAGTTTTTGAAGCCTTTCCAATGTTTATACATATAACAATCTTCATGTTTACTACCTGTGCCCCGTGAACATTTCGAGACAATGTTTTTGAAGCCTTTCTAATGTTTAGACTTTTCTCAAGTACCTTCCGAGCCCCTTCCGAGCAACATGATACAATAACCAAGTGAAAATAAAGTAAAAATATCCCAAGGACTTCCTGTATCATAATAAATAGTTTCTTCCCAGAACACGTATTTTTTATAAGAAGAAATCCTTGACATATCTTTATCTTATTTTCACTTGTTTCCTGTAATACTTAGCATTGGAAAGGCTTCAAAAACCTTGTTTTGAAATGTTCACGAGGGCACAAGTAAGGAACATGAAGATTGTTATGGAACCTCTAACAAACTCAGAGAACTGAAATTCTTTAAGGAGCTTTAGCACTGACCCAATTCTTAGTTTCTTGTAAAAAAGTATGTGTACAGCAGTTTCTAATAATATTTGGCGATCTGAGGGTTGCGTTTCTTAAAAAGCAGCTTGGTAATTGTTGTCTGTGAAATTTGTGTTGTTTTTACAACTCCAACAAACCTTTTGATACAGGGGTAGACTTATGATTTTAGTTGGCAAAATTCTTGTATATTCTCTCTTGTCGGACATATCGACATGTCAATGCAAAAATGTGTTCATAGCGTGTTCTTTGAAGAAGATGTTGCCGATGTTGCTAAGTCCAAGACGCGCTTTCAGATTTTAATAAAACTGTTGTCAAGCTCTTCCAGTCAGCAGGCATTGCATTTAAACGAGACTATTCTCTTCTTTTCCCCATTTTTAAAGAAACATTTGAGACGATGAATGATTTTACCAACAAAAACATGACGACACCGCCACCGTTAAAGATTTCTTTTCCCGCCTTTTCCTGTTATGTTGGGTCCAGACCAGAGAGAGGCATAAGTTACCATACAGAAAAGAAGGACAGAGTTTGGAGGTGTCGCAAATTCGCAAGTCAAGGCGAAGTAAAGCGCAAATTTCGGAAATTTCGGAAGAATCATTCATGGAAATATGTATATTTTTGATAATTTTGCTAAAAAACTAATTTTTGGGGGGAGGGTGAGCAGGATGCCGCTACCTGTTTGAAAAAATACCAAAGACAAACATTCAAATCGCCATAATTTTTCAATCCTAGGTGATGGCAAGGGGGTTACATGAACACTTGTGGTCCTATGTATAAGCATCCTGTTCCCGTTGAAATTTTCAAAAAATTCGATTTATTCGAGCGTGCAATATTTTTTCATTGGGGGGTACCCAAAATGGCCTAAATCTAGCTGCGAAACGCGGAAGTAATGAAATGACGGCACCTGATTGGTCAATCTTAGGAGAAAACGCAATCTGATCAGAGGATGAGTCAGCGTCCCAGGGGAACTTCGGACAAAAGAAAAGATTTGGAGGCTATGCTCGTTTTGGCTGGAGTTTTGTGAATTGGGTTTTAAGTACCGTGTGAATTAAATGATCTAAAAAAACTGACTGACAAAGAAGCTATTTTCGGTACATCTATTTTAGTTATATGATGTAGTATGTCGTCGCTCTTTTAGTGGCATTTGTGTAGTGGAGCTGAAGTGGAAAACTTCATAACAAATGAATGCGGCCACTTTTTTTCGAGATGCTGTACATCGGGAGATGTACACTCGAAGGTGATCTGTTCCTCAGTATGGCTCCATTGCATAATGTGCAAACAACAGCTTAATCTAGTCCAAATGGTACCATCAAAACCGTATGAGATTTTGCTAAAGCTATGTTTAGCTTACTTTATCGAATGATTTTGTGTTTGCTGTTGAATGGGGTAATGATTTTGAATTTTGATGGCGATTAAGAAATCTGGCACCCGAGGTTAGTTCAGTTTTTTTTTTGTTACGCAGCATAATACGCTAGAAAACCATAATCCTGTCTTAATGGCATGATATTACGAAAGCAAAATTTTCTTAAACAGAGCTTTTGCTGAAACTGAGTTAAGCAGGGTTGGTACATTAATTTTGTAATATCCGGCCGGTGGAGTCGTGACTTTTAGAGTTTCCAATCGGTGAGGGGTCGCTCCTATGGCGTCAGTCTGTTTTTCAGCTTATTCAGGTGCATAATTTTCTAAAAGAGCTATTAAGCTATTTATGGCTGCAAAATAGTAAGACAAAATGGCAGACCGCTCGTTTCAGCCATCAGGCAAATTTGGTCTCCTGAAGGTCATAGCTCCATCATTTTTCAACGGATTTTATGAGGATAGCAGCAAACTTTAACTGAATATCTGAAGAGCAATGTCATGCAAAAGTTTTTGCGAGAATCTTTTGCCGTCTTGTCGCAATCTTTAGCCAAACGGGGCACAATTTTTTGGGACACCCTGTACTCTGATGAGTGTCGACAAAAAAGCTTACAGTACCGGGTGAATAAAAACGAATTAACATGTATGATGGGCTGTGGAATAAAAAGTACGTGGCCAATATTCAGATCTGGAAAGTTAATCGATCAGTCAAAGGCTAACTTAGATGTGAACATTTATTTGGCAAAATCATTCATTTTGTAGAACCAGAAATTAGGAAAATGCTTGTAAGGGGTTTGTATGTGAACGAGAACTTCACGTTCGATTCTGGTCCATGATTTACTTACCATTTAGATTTAAATTATATTTCTCAAACTAACAATTGCATCGAATTTCAATTTCAATGGCAAATAAATCGTGGACCAGAATCAAACATGGAATTTTCGTTCCCATTTTCCTAACTTCTGGGTCTAAATCATTTCACCAAACAAAATATTTTCAACTAAGTTAGCCTTTGATTGATAGATTAAAATTTCAGTTTTGAATTTCAGTTGCACATTTTTGACTCCACAGCCCACCGAACTTGTTAACATTCTTGACTCACCCGGCATAAATGAAGTGTAATTTAGAGCTATGATTTCTTCTCGCCTACTGTAAAAATAAATTAATGATAATGATTATGATTTTATGATTGTTTCGCTTTCCTAAACAGTGTTTAAAATGTCGTATCACAAGGAGACATTTCAATACAGCATTTTGTACAATCTGTCCATTTTTAGCGTTTTGCAGTTGAGGGAAAATTTTTGGAAATGAAAAATTGATGACACGTGCCAAGGTTTGTAAAGGATATTCTCATGTAACATATGTTTTGTTGCAAAGATTTCTAATTGTGCTATTGCTAATTTTTTGCGAAGAGTCACACCCTATTAAGAAGGCGAACGCATTGCTTGTGATCTAGATATTTGTGATAGCCTGCAAAATCGCGTGGAATAGATGATGAGAACAAATAATTTAAAGATTTGTTTCTACACATCGTTCGTTTTGTTCAATCCCTGACTACTGGGTTGATCATATAGATGGCTGCATTTGCCAAAATATGCAATGATGAATTAAGCAGCGTTATCAATGAATTTTGCTGAAAATGCTCAGTTAAGTGTGAAGATTTATTTTACTAAAATTGGTCATATCGTTTCAAGCCTGGACTCTGCCCGGACAACTTAAGAGGGAGGCTTGTTACCAGATCTCAATTATCTAACCATCGAACGAGAAATCAGTTAGATCTGGACACCCCAAGACAGAACCTAGAATTCTCCAAAAGCAGTTTTTTCTACTCTGGTGCTAAAACGTGGAATGAAATCCCATTAGAAATCAGAATGAGTTCCCCAATTAGCACATTCAAAATGAAACTGAAGGAATTCCTGAACAATTAGCATCCTTCCCGAAGCACGAGCCCTAGGAAGATCAGCAAATTTGTATTATTTTATTTGTAAATAGATGTTTATTTTGTATAGGAATAGTTATTTTTTAGCTGATAGGGTTTTTGTGTTTAAATATGATAAAATGAAATGAAAGCCTCAAGTATCTCACCCCCCCCCCCCAACATTGCTTTTGCGAAATGATCTAGCATTGCCTTCCTCATTGCCACATTTCACATGCGTTGAGAATTAATTGGACAGTGCAAGACAGAGCAGAAACTGCGCGCGCACGAAAAATTCGTAACTTTGAGCCCCCTTGCTGCAGTATTTCAATTTTAATTCATTTGTTAGAGAACCTTTCAGCAGAGGTTGATTTACAAAGGGCCCTCCTTCAAAACATCATTCAATTTAAGCAATATACTGCTCCAAATAATTGCAATTCAAAATATATCCCAAAATCTTTGCAACAGACATTTTCTTATATTTCCTTCCTTGAGCCTTAAACTTTTTGATTTTTCACAGTGCAGTGGAAATGACATGGCAGCGAGACTTTCGGGCTCGTCGCCAAAAAATATTGTCCCTCGCAAATCTGACGAAGATTTTCCGTTATTTGGAAGAAGCATTCCCTTGATGATTAAATGAACAGTAGGTAAACAATGTGTCAACGCGATAAATATCAGAAAATTTTGATTTTTATCGTCGTCTGCACGGCTTTAATTTCATAGGAATGTGCGTAAAACCTTCATTGCTACGTCATTCTCACTGCGTGGTGAACTTTCATTGCATTTGAAAAGCTGGTAATGAAGGAAGCGATGAAAGTTCATTGCACAGTAGGAACAAGCCTGTAGAATTGTGGTAGATTTTATTTTGAATGTTTTTGAAGTTCCTTAAAGAAGATGTACCAAGATTGATCTGATTTCGTTGAATTTTCAATTTTAAAGCAATGACAGCGAGTATGAATATCTATGAATGGATGATAAATTTGTATCCCTTGAAGTTAAAAACTTGGTAAAATGTATAAACTCTTTGTAGCTACAGTTGTTTGGACGGCAGAAAATACTACAATCTCCTTGAACACACTAAAACCTTTCAGACGTGTTTCCTCGACAGAATGTGATTTCTATTGAATATAAAGTATCACCGAAGCGCATGTTCAAGTGTTTGCGAGGAAATTCCGAAATTGCGGACTATAAGGTATGACGTAGAGTTAATTGAAATGGCGTGTCCCTTTTAAAACACTTTTTCTTCGTAATATTAAAGAAAGGCTGGCACATTTTCAAAATATTCGTTTTATTTGCACGAAGAAGTGAAATGCGTTTGCATGATTGAGGAGATCGTTTATAATGTTAATCATGGGTCTGAGGCCTTTTTTTACGCATTTCAAAGTTACGGATATTCTATAATTATTTCTTTTACCAATATTTCAAATGCCTAGAAAAATAGTGCCTGTTTACTAAATATTAGTGTAGAAATCATGGTATGGTATCTACCATCATTTCAGACTAATTTTTTCTTTATGTCCAGGGCTCTTATGAAAAAATGTCCACTTCGAAATAGAACATTATTCAAGAAAAAAAGACAATGATATATTGAACTGAGCTATAAAATTGTGTAATAATGTTCAAATGTGGTACAACAGTTTCTAAAAATCTTGGCGTAACTGCTTTTTTGTAAGGAAGTTCCTTATGAAAGATGAGTTATTTGCACCATTGGAAAATTTAAGCCTCTATCCTGTTCCTTGAAATTTTAAAGAAACATGAAATAGAAAAAAGGAAACATTTAGAAAATAACATTTATTTGATTCTTCGATGATCACTGTTCATTCTAGAGTAAGTTAGCACCAATCACCAATCGATTTAGTTATTTGAAATTGATACATTACAACTATGTTTAACATTGCTAAATATCTCCAAACATAAATGCAGTATTTTCCTATTAGTTACATCTTCTCTATTAATACGCAATAGTATCTACATAATATTTTTGATATGATATTGTCTATGATAGGCTACAGCTAAGACACCATTGCAGCTATTTGTATGAGATAAGAAAGTAAATAGAGCAAGCAGGGTTGCCTCTATGTCAAGTATCTTGCCGAAAGGAGGCTAGGGATTCTTGTTAGGAAGTATTAAGTAATTTTAGATGATTACAAAGAGACCATAGACATAAAGTCTGTGAAAAACATTGCATGATTGGTCAATACACCTTTCGTTTTCTTTAATAGCTTGAAAGAAACTTGGGGTACATCGTTAGAAGTGTTAGTTGGGAATCTTAGATGTCTTGATCAGTTTTAGAATTACAGCGTCTTTTATGTTTGAAACAGTTTTCCAGTTGTGACGTCATCAAGATGCTGAATCGTGACCTAGAAGAGCTACGAATTTCTTGATAAAGCCCCATGTCGTTTCGTTGGTTGAATGCACTCTTTCTGCTTAACATACGGTCCTTGGCACCTGAATGTCAGCATCCGTTATGCGCAATCACTAAGTTACATTTGCTTATTAGCAAATATCAATTTTTGAGTCACTCTAACGGCTGTCCCAGAAAGACGGTAGCAGATTTGATCAGGGCTAGCAATTTAAATTCAGTACCAGCCATTTCTTAATAATTTTTAAGCTAATTCTGAAAAGTTGACTTGAACAAAGATACCTTGCCGGTTGATGTATCTGCTGTCAAAGTTAAAAGTTCAAGTTTGCCTTCATCTTCAAACCAAAGCTTTGGCGTTTGGCCTAGCAAATTCCTGAAGCATGGCTACTATGTCAAATATAGCCTTGATAAAATAGGAAACAAAAATTGGATTATTTTTATTGAATATGCCAGAAGTCACCTACTATTGTGCAGTTTTTATAAGTTTCTTTAAATCTTAAATTTATCAATCCTTCAGGAATTTTCTCAGACCAAAATGCCAAAGCTCTGGCTTGGAGGTGGAGGTGGAGGAAAATTTCAACTTTCAAATGAACATTTCAACTCTCAATATGCTCCAGCATCTGCAAATAACGATTCGAGGTTCAAGTTAATTTTTCGCGATTAGCTTAAAAATTGTTGCGAATTGATTAGAGCTAAATGCATGTCACTAGCCTAGCCCTAATGAAATGTATTATCCTTTTTAGTACAACCCGTAGAATAGCCTTGACGCAATATAAAGTGAATCAACGGAGCTAAGTAGAGGCAATCTATAACTAGGACAAGGAAAACTCTTACGCACGTTATTGTTCCTCTGGCTAAACAATATCCACTAATGTCTTGAAATCATCAAATACAATAGGCTGGTAATAGAATACCTAGACTCCTTCCGCGCGGGGCTTTTATCTCCGTTGATTCTCTTTAATAGCAATCTGTCCCCTATTTTTCTGACCTTGGTTACTGTTTTATTTACCTTATTTACGCTGCAGCTAAATTCATACATCACTGAGTCTCTATGACCCTGATTTCTTTGGATAAAGCGAATTAACACCAACTTCTGGAATATACAATAGAGATCTTTATCGATTTAATTTTCATTCATCGAAGGGGACAGATTGCCTTTAATCTGTTCTTTTAAAAAATTGAAAAACTTATCTGTAGACGTTGTTTTCCAGCTACCTTAAAGGCCCATTGCTAACCATGTTCCTTCCTGGGGCCAAAGTCGACTTTCGTGGTATCTAAAAGGCATTTTGGCCTAAATTCTCTGTCTTGCTTTTCATTCTGCGCACAAAGGATCATGGTTGATAATGGGTCTTTAAGCCCAGACCAAACAAGCAAAAATGTTAGAACTGCTTGCCAAGCGATGTTTTCCCTTTTGGCCATCTAGTAAATATTGCTTGACAAGTACAATTTGTTGAGAATTATTTTGAAAAATTCAAAAAAAGTTTCTGCCTTCCACAAGCAAAGTTTTTTGTCCAGCAATGTTTTTGATGTGGCCACAGGAAGAAATATTTTTCTTTGCAAACAGTATTTGGTCGTTCGGCTTTGCCTTCTTAGCCTAACTGTATTTATTAATTATTTTAGGTCAAATATTATTGTTTCCTGCGACGCAATTTGCGTGACTTTATTTTTCGGAGAGACTTCGTAATCGTAGCATGTAACCTTTGAGACTTGTGCAAGAGTGTTCACACTGCTCCGGACCAAGCTTTTTCTATAGCCAGAAACAAGGACAGATTCTGTAACAGAATGGCATCAGTTGCTTTATTTGACATCTCAGTTTAAACCGATTAGCGATTACAGACAAAGAAGTTCTCTTAACCAGGAACTTCTTGCGGCCCAAGCTAGATTTTTCGGCCCAAGCTAGATAAGCTTTGCTTTTCTTGGGTCGCGTAGAATACGAATATTTTAGAAGTTTTTATTTTTATATTAGCTCGTATTTTACAAATAAAATTGAATTGAATTGAATTTGGGAGAAGTTATGTGCTTATAACAAAATACGAAGCAGGAAGGGTAAATCTGAAGATGTGCCTGGTGGATTTTGTTTATTTGATTCAGTAGCCGAGCAGAAGGCATTGTAATTTTCGCGTATTTGGGGCTTAAAGGCACACTGCCGTGTCTGTGATTGGCTAGTCGTGATTTTGAAATCACTAACAAAAGATCTGACCTCTGAATGATTGCCAAGCCTTTATGCTGTTGGGTCGTACTTTGCTCAAGAATAAAGGGAGTCAAATCGTTCAGTGAAATTACTGAAGCTTGCCTAATCCTATTCTATTTGATTGTCTTATTTACCCAATCAGCGTCAGGACAGTGTGCCTTTAAATAAAACAATTACCAAATCAAATCAAATAAATCACATGTACCTACCTAAACCAAATATACAAGATC
Organism: Aurelia coerulea; assembly: GCA_039566865.1. Classification (NCBI taxonomy): domain Eukaryota; kingdom Metazoa; phylum Cnidaria; class Scyphozoa; order Semaeostomeae; family Ulmaridae; genus Aurelia; species Aurelia coerulea. The sequence goes on along the minus strand of CM076952.1, from coordinate 8,169,769 downwards.
CGCTAGGCACATCTTTAGATTTGCCCTTCTTCTTTCATTATAAGCACATAACTTCTCTTAAAAACCACATTTCGCGTGCACAAGGTGAGATTTTGCCCTATTGGTTTGAGGGCAATTTTTGAGGCTTTGTTTGTTTTGAAATACTGGTTGAGAGAATTTCCTTTGTTCGCAATTGCTAATCGCTTTGAATTGAGGTGTCAATCAAAGGCAACTGATGCTATTGTATTACAAAATCTGTCCTTGTTATGGCAAGAAGGAACGAAAGTATTACGGATTAGCAGAAAGAGTGTAGGTTGGAAGCTTAGCCGTTGCTCTTTTGTTACGGACCCAAAGTTGTACTGGTACAGAGTAAACGGGGTTTAAATCTTTATTGCAAGCAAGTTTTAAGTGTTGGTGATTATGTTTTCCAAGATTGAAATTCTGTATTTCTTTAAGAACACGTGCAATAATATCAATTTATTCAAATAGTACGATATCTACAGTCAAATCTTTTTTATTCTTCAACAAGGTGGTTTTCTCTCTTCCTGCCCCACATGCCTGCATTGTTTCCATGTTGTTCCTGTACCTCTTTCTTTCCCCAGAGACCAGCTTTCGATTCTCCATTTGGCTCTTTTAATTGAGCTTTTCCACTTGATGCCCTTTTTGCGACTTTTTTTCCGACCCAAAGTCCAAGCTTGTTAGGCTGGTCAATTCGGTTCTTTGATAACTCGCGTACGCTCTCTGCTTCCCAATGTGTCATTTTATTGACTAATCCAGTTCCTTTCATTGCTCCATGCCTCTTTGATCGCTTTCCCCACAAACCACGGTCATCCGATTGCTCTGCACCCCTCGCATACAACACTGGCCTGACCGCTTGCTTCCTTGATTTAGTATCCCTCATTCCTGATACTTTAGCCACCAACCGATGATCTCCTTCTACCGCCACGCGTCTGGCTACTGCACCGAGCTCTTCATCAGTCAAATCATGCAATAATCCTTGCCACACTTTTTCAGGTATGTCGGTATTAACAGGAACACGTCTCTTTCCCCATAATCCTGCACTTCCACGTTGCTCTCTTTTCGACAATGCTGCTTTTATTGCTTTCTTTGCAACTTCCCTTGCTTTCATCTTTGCGGCATCCATTGCTAGCTTTGTATACTCTTCTAGAAGTCCATTCTGCTCGCCTTCATGCAACGAACTTAGTCTCTCTTGTCTTCCCCAAAGACCAGCGTTACCTGGTTTCTCATCCTTCGGTGCTTTGACGATCTCTCTGATAATATGACGTATTCCATCCAAGCTTTTCAAACGACTCTCTGTAGTTTGTCCAGCATCATTTTGTTGTAGGTTTTCGAGCTCAGTTTCATCATCCTCAGGTAGTAGGCCTCCTTCGAAATCAGGAACTAATGAATCATCTACGTCGTATTTATGCATCGTCGATTGCAGCACATCTTTGGCTGAGCAGCAAATAAAGGTGAAAGCCATGACATACAGCACAGTCAATCTATCCATTTTTCAGTCTAAACCTACAAGAATAATTTGAGTTGACTCATCAGTTATCACAAACTGTTTGAGCTGATTTGACAAACCAAACGATTTTGTCGGTAGAGAAATCACAAAGCACCAAATTATGAATCTTTCCTTTTTAAATGGGGAAAAGGGGGTAATCACCAGTCCTTAAACATGTCTCTGTCGCCATATGTTGATATGAATGGGTGGGTTTCCGTCGGTTAATTTTAAGTAAAGGAAGTACTGCTCTTTGGCTCGGCCTAAGCGCATCAAGTGAAATATACGAAAACAAACCTTTTTTTAAACTTTATCTTTATAGAACTATTATCCGTGATGAATTACGATTAAAGAAAACTAAGCCGTTAGGATCAATATCTTCCTCATATTCTATGCGTTAAGTATGAAATATGGAATTAAGAAAATATCTTATTTGCCCACTCAAAGCAGTATCTCGTTTTAAAACTGTTAAAACCGTGTTAATCTGCTTTCTTTATCGTCTAATAGCTCTTCAAGATCAATCTCTTTTTCTTAAACCATGCGTAAATTATAGACCTTAAAAAGATTTTATTTCTCCTCTCCAGCTAGTCTTTCATTTAATACTGTTAAAATAGATCTTTGCATTTTAACCTGGCGTTCCTTATTGCTTATAGCTCTTCAAGATGGATGTCTCCTTCGATCTTCGATATATGCCTTAAGAAAAGATGTTACTTTTCCTTCCATAGCTGTCTTTCGTTTAAAACTGTTAAAATTTAGTGTTTTACCTGGTGTTCTTTATCGTCAGATAGCTCTTCAGGATTACTGCCTTTTTCTTAAACTGTGACTAAAGTATAGAATTCAGAAAATTTTCTTTAACGTCTCTAGTTCACTTGAACTTTGTTTGATTCAGGTGGGGCATATTAATATTCCTGGGAGAACCTAAATCAGTTATTATTTATGCGGTATCGCCCACGTTTTCCATCACCATCTGTTTTACAAAATGTTTCACTTTCCTCCAGACAGATGTTTCCAAATCATTCATAAGGGATGTGAAATTGTCCAGCTTGTTTATGTGGATAATACATATAGTGTGATGCTATTGTTCTTTCCCTTTGAATTTATAAGAATCTGGCTTCTGCTGCTCGCGCGAAAAAGGTAGTTAAATGCCCCTTGCTGTTCACGTCCGTTTTTTGCGTATTGCTCTCCAGGAGAGTAGGGCTGCTTGAATTGAAATATCATGAGTGACCTAACAGAGAGTGTTTCGTGAGAAGATATATTTTATTCAAAAGAGAGCACGGATAGATCTCACATTACTTCTATTTTGATTTTGCGACTTTATCTCAACTAGGTCATCATTTTACAACGTTTGTATGATAATCACGTTTTGCCCACGCATTATTTCGCCATGTTCTACAACGTATCCAAAAAAGTTGGTCCTGTTTGTGTGACTGCTGTAGAGGAGCTGTCGCTTTAATTTCCTCAGTTTTTACACAATTGCAAGGATGAATCTTCAACTTTGAGTTTGAGACTTTGTTTCATTTTTCATTTTTCATTTTCAATTTTTTAGGCATGGTAGCCCCTCAGTTAGAGAAAAACTGATTTACAGGGGGCCATGCAATAAAAATACTAAAACTAAACTAAGATTACAATTTCTGATTAAAATAATATCAATAAAAGTAAAATGAAAGAGTTCATTGCATAAAGCATCTCGACTTATGCTTTGTGGGATTTCATCAACCCTTCCCGGAATTTCTTTAGAGTAGGTGCTCCTTTTAATTCATCATTCAACCCATTCCAGAGACTGGCCCCTCTGAATGTTTGATTGATTCTGACAAGTGGTTGCCAATGTATAGAAGAGAAGGCAAATTATATGGTTGCTTCAAAAACAGAACTTTAATTTTTCTCCAGAAATGTCAAAATTAAGCTTGCGGGGCACGTTATCGTTTTCGGAAATTTTGCACCAGGGCAGGGTGCTTTATCAGATTTTCCAGCGGCACCTCCCCGTATGTCTGTAGGCCCAGGCCTCCAGCGGTGCTTAAATCTCCCATGTAAACAGGCTCTTAAAATTCAGGAAATGGAATTAGAGAAAATGAAATTTAATCCAGCTGTTGCTCTGAAACGAAATTGAGATGTGAGTTTACGTTTTATCATCAGAACATTTGTATCACCTGTTCTTTAATGAGAAATTTTAATTGGAAAGAAAAATTTGCTTTATTGTTAAAGGCAAACTATCCCCTTGATGAATGAAAGAAATCGATAAAGATCTCTATTGAATATTCCACAAATTTACGCTAATTTCCTTTATTCAACAAAGGCAGGATCATTCATGCGTATTGTTCATGGCAATGAAAATTGTGCATGAACGATTTTGCCTTCTTTGGATGAAACAAATTGTCGAGGGGACAGTGTGCCTTTAATACAATTGGCAAAAAATTGTAGAGCAAGCTTGTCTGACCTACTTTGTACCACAAAATTAATTTTTCCTTCCTTCGACTTTCCTTCCCTGAACTGGGAATTTATAATTTGATCACTCAGCTCATCTACTATTCTCGACCCTTACGCTGTTCTTATATTGTTTTGATCCGTTACAAAGTACAATTCTGGAGCGTTTTTACTACTCCACAGTGAGATTTTCCTACTTAACCTTTATTGTGTACGCTGAACTGCTTACACTGTATTAGTACATTTTTGCTCCGTTACAAAGATGTTACAGTTCTAAAGCGTGATCACAGCTTCAGAACAATATTGTCCAACTTAAACCACGTTTACACCATACCCGTACAGTTGTAATCTATTAAAAAATGGTTACAGTTCAAGAATATTTATACTGCTCCAAAACAAAATGTCTCTATAGAAAGAGGGGGCAAAGGTGTAAGCGGAATGCTGACCCGTTAAGCATAGGTTTCAAATCTTTAAAGAGGCTGGTGTAAAATTCAATTACTTATTTCTATGAACTTAATGACTTCAAAGAAACTTCAGCTATTTCTCTATATTTCTAGGACATTTTTGAAATCTTCAATATTTTCAGAATTAGAGTGTTTTTCTACTTTTTTAAGAATTCAAGAAAAATTTTCAAACAAGCTTAAAACCATCGTAATTTCTAAACTGTCTGAAGCAACATGAAATATTTTCGAAGAAAGGCATAGTTTCTGGACGTCTAAAATATGGTATCAAGCAAAAGTCTGTCACTTTTCTGGTTTATGATTTAGATATTTGATGACGTCACACCTTGAAATGAGTTAAAATGTAACATACGCTGAAATTTTGAAAAATATTGAAAAATTCTGAAAAGTCCAACGGTAGAATTAAAGATAAGTAACTAAAGTTTGTTTCAAGCCACTCAGTCAGAAGAAATAGATCACATAATTTTACACCCACCTTTTTAAGCCGAGTTAAAGATTTGGAAGCTATGCTGACCCGTTACATTTTTTTTACCGACAAAGAGTTGTACCGGTATAGTGTAAACACGCGCTTTGCTCAATGTCTGATAAACAACCGAAGAGCTTGTTAATGAAAAGTGTAGTGCAACATGATCTTAAGAACTTTTTAAAAATCAGTGGTCTGTTGTGATCTAAAATTGCTTAAATGAGGACCTCAAGAACTGTCCACAGTGACTCCTCCGGTATGAAAAATACAGGGATAATTAATGCTCTGGTTAATGACCAATTTTCTACTTTGCTCGATAAGTTATTTCAACAGGAGAAATCTTTTTTGTCGACGTTTTGCCAGTTATGAATTTCAAAAAATGCTTAAAAATGTTGGATTGCTAACTTACTTCTTTTGCATCTATAAAAAGATACTTCAACGTGCTAAATGTGCACATATTATACATATAATATTATACAATCTTACGGCTATTGAAATTTGTTCTTCAAAGTTGGTTTTTGAAAGCCTTGCGAAAGGAACAACGACTAGGATCACCTTCAAAATAATGAAGATTGTATCATAGAAACTGCGCAAATATTTTCGCAACTATTTCAAGGGAAAGGCCACTTATTTGTGACTTTTTTTCCACCTGAGGGGACCGCTATGTTCGCTGTAATAGTTTCACGATGATCGTTATGCTCACTCCAATGTTAGATAGTGTTTGATTCGCATTTTTAGTGGTCCTTAAAGCATAAGAAAAACTACCTTTGAATAATATCCCCGTTGAAGGCGTTCTGGCCCTATGCTTAACAAAAATACAGTCAATAAAACTCTCTTTGGTATCTTCCATAAATGTACTCTTGTTTCTTTATTCAAAGAAAGCAAGGTCATAGTGACACGATGATGCATAAATCCACTGCAGTAAAAGAACTGAGAATGGTAGGAGGCCGACTGCCTTTAAATCTAGAACGATCGATATGAATGACTTAACTGAAATATATTTGGCATCTAAATCCCACGTAAATTCACCTTTCTTTTATAAGATGATTCAAAAAAAGGTCAAGACTTATCCATAACGCATGATCATACAAGTTAAGCGAACTGCGATAACCTTTCTACTCACCCCGTATTTTAGCCGCCTTTCAGCTTTGAAGTAATCAATGATTATTGCCCTCCGATTTGTAGTAAGACTTGTAGATAACTCACAATTTTAGACCCGAACAACTGCAGAAGCTCTTTTGACTCACTCAATATAGCCTAAAGATAACAAGTGATGACGTAGAAAAACTTGATATTTCGCCCAATGCTTTTAATGATGATCTTATCGTTCTTGATTTATGCTCACGCAAATCTGCGTAAGATATGATGCATATATTTCGACTAAACACACACCATCTGCTTTTGTAAACCATTTTATCAACTTCTTAAGATCTTTTAAGTATGCTATGATTAGCTGTGTGCTTTTTTATTGGTGCTTAGTTATCGAATTTCGTGAAGTATTCAAGGATGGCCTTCTTGGGTTTTTCTTGGAATATCCAATCGGTTCTCTTTTCTCCCCTTCTTTTTCAAAAATCTTTTTCAGCAATATAGAAGTTATACTCTTCGACATGTCTGCATTTGAAATGCTATTAACCAGTATGAGGTTTTTGATCCCTTTAGTAAATGATCCAAATATATTTAAAGATGATAGAATTTTTGTTTTCATTTCCTAAAGGGCATGAAATAAAGCATTGAAAACCTCCACTCTGAGTTATACTCTTTAAGCAACATCTTGCCTCTAAGGGCCAAGTTATATTGACATTTTTCATAATCCTTCAAATCTGCAATAGTAGTTTGCATTTCATTCTGACATTTATGACCAAACTAGATGTTTAATATAAAGAAGAAATTTCTCAAGTAATCAACAGTGCCTTCTGCAGTATGCTTCAAAACCAAGCAGCACTAAAATGGGGTAAATTCACTAATTCAGAAATTAAAAGCAAATCAAAAGATCAGCTATGTCTGGAAAAATAATTTGGTCTTCGATCTACTTGCAAAAAAAAGGAAATTTGAAGATCAGCCTCTTAATATAATGTTGATGATCTTCCAAACTGGAGTCCTTTTTGGGACACCCGGCATGATATTGTTATCATTATTTTAATACAGGTAGATTTCATATTAGTCAGCGAAAAATTTTCCGATAGTAGATAGGCCTTTTTCACTGGCAAGTTAAATGAGGAAGAGACAAAATTAAACAACCCCGATACCGACACACAACACAAATATGAACGAAAACGTAAGTTTTGCTTCAATTCCTTTGAATAATGATATGTTATTTGTACACCAAATACCTTTCCCAGGCATCCCTTTACAACTTAGGCCCTCTTTGAGCTGCATTGAAACAAACTCATTCAATATTTACACAGCACAACCTGCAACTCGTAAGTAACAAAACACACGCCGGAGAGAAGAAAATATCCATCCTACGGAAAATGATTAAACCAAAACGCAAAATCAGAAAAACCAACAACAAAAACAACTCAAAAACAAAATTTGAAAGAACCTCTTCAACGAAATTAAACAACAGTCACAAACTGACAACATAGCTAACCTTGGGGAACTAAATAAAAAGTTTGAAATACTCAAGAAACGATCTGGTCAAAAGAAGATACAACCTCTGAAATAAAAAAGCAATTTAATTGAATAAAAAACCAATCACAAACAGATTTGCTATTCACCAACAAAACAAACACAGAAAAACAAGAGGAAAACTAACCATTTGTGATACCATATGACAACACCACCATACAAATTGTTAAAACACTTAAAGCAAACTGCCACATAATTGAAGATGATGTTTCCTTACAAACATTTGGATGATAACACCACTTGTAGTATTAAAATAAACATAAAAACCTTAAGACTCACTCGTTGGGTCTAAACTCAACATGGAATGACAACTTATACAATCAATTAAGTAACTAAATAACAACAGATGCAATGGTGGACCAGGACGCTGGTCTGCTGGGGCGCCTGCACCAAAAATTACATTCCGATTTAAGTGCCCCGAAATGTGAGGGGTCTTTGGGTTGCTCTGGGGGGCCGAGCTATGGACTTTCTGCATTGGCTCGGTTTGAACTCCTGGGGTGGCTGAAGGACCCTGTGGTGACAGGAAATTGGCTGAAGATTTGCATCTATAACCTTACATATATTTTATAGCACCGCCTTAAAAACAAAATAAACAATGATATATTTACCAATGCAACTAAATGTATGGCACTCAGACATCAAGTCTAATAAACAACACAACAAACAATTTCAACAAATACAACCCAATATATGAATTGCGATTGTGAGGGACAACATGCCGTTCCGAAACCACCACCATGCCAACAGTACCCAATCCATCAGCACCAGCATGATATACGCACATTAATATTGGTTCCACCCTTTACATACTTTCCTGACACACCCTGCATTACCACAGCTGGCATAGCATATAGGTGGTAGGTATTACTCCCTCTTTATTTAGTTACCTTTGCTATTTGTTCCCTTAGTATTGTATTTTAGTAGCATCTTGACATTTGTTTTCACTCTGTGCTATCCAAAAAAAAATTGTTATATCGTAAGGTTAAAGGATGCACAAGGAGCCCATTGCACGAAGCCGACCAGACCACCCCTGCTGGCGGTTGAGCCTAAAACTTTTATCATGAGCGGTGGTACAACTCCTAGGCTGCCAGCCAATTGCTCGAACTAGCACTCTCCTGACAGAAGACGAGATTTCTTATGTCTAGGTCAACTTACCACCTGAATATTTGAATATACTAAATGTTTATCTACAACTTTGCCATGGTTGAGTGAAAATGATCTCAGAATCAAATTTTCTGTTTTATTTTCAATTTTCTACTGATATTCTAAAAGGAAAGCTATGCTATGTTGCCCTTGTTGCCCTCGTTGCTCTGAAATAAGAATTGATAACTTACTTTGATTATGATCGTTTCAGCTGCATGTAACTTGAAATTGGTTTTCAGGACTTCCTAGCTGAAGTCAAAGAAGATATGAGAGCCCTTTACCATTCCTATCCCAATTAAAATATTTTATTACTTACATGAGAAAACAAAGAGGAAAGTTAATTTCCTTTGTCAGCAACGAATCAGTTTTGAAGTTTGCCGAGTATCCACTTACATATTGTGTGTACATGTTAATTACGTTCTAGGAAATCTCCTCGAAATTTTCCTATACGTTTTTCAAATTAAAATGATTGGACGATCAAATGAATTAATTTATCAGTATGAACGTAAGTCTTGATCAATTGGAATGCAAACTTAGTTTTGCAAATTTTGTAGCATAACGTCATGAAGTTTACATGAACGGAAGTTCGTTTAAGTGAAAACGCATTTTATTGAATCAAAATACTTGTTTTTAATTAAATGCTTGTCTTGGACAATTATTCACTTCAAAAACATTTCAACCTTCAACAGAAATTTTAGAACAAATATTTATCAGCTTGTCTCGAGATTAAGTGATTTTAGATTCAAGCAGAGAATTTGCTCCAAAGCACCTCTTTCTACAATCAATTTGTTTTCACAATTGTTTCGAGCAGGAAGTTTTTTAAATCTGTTTCGGAAGAACAACGTTCTTTGAATGACAAATTTTTAACACTGATATTTCTAAGCAGAATTTTTCCCTTGCGCACAGAATGTCGTTTAAAGGAAAGAAATTGCCTCTTTTGACGAATGTTTACTTTGAGAAATGGAACATTCCTTGACAAACATTGGAAGGCTGCTTCCAGCCCGGCTTCCAGGCAATTTGTCAAACAATATGCTTGTCAGGTTCGCCAGCATTGCTTTGGTAATCTTAACATTATGTTACAGTTATTAGAGATATTGGGGAGTTTACGACGCTACGACGCCAACTGCAACAGCAACGCATGTTGCTTTTGTTTCAGCTCATCAGCTTGAATAGATTGCTTGTTTTTCATGCGAATCTGCTTTTCTTGAGAGACCATAAAGTCGTCTTTTTCTATCATTCAACCTGGAAATCCATCTTCTGTCGTTCTGCACTTCATATTTAGGCCTCCGATGTGAAACGCATTTTAAATGTTAGTTTCGAGGAAAAAAATGATGGTTCTCGTGCGTCTAACTAAAGAACGAGGCTTCGTCTCGGCCTTGAGAATGGTGTACGTACAAGAAAGAATACTTTGTTTGCAGGGTACGAGATTACTTTCTGGCTGGAATTGCTTTCTTGCTTCGTAAACTCTATTTTAAGAGGCCAACACGGCAATGACTACCATAATGTCATCTTGTTTCTGCAACACAAATATTGTTTGCTACACTGTACCTCTGCATTTTATTCAACAAAAGGCCTACGTCAGTTAAAGATCCTGCTCTACACATCGTTCTTTGCCGTTTCATAGCGATTTTCATATTGTATCAAAATTACTTTAATCTAGCAATTACGAGATTGTATTATCTTTTCATTCTTGAAATGAACGTTGCTATAGCATCACTTTTGATTTCGAATAAGAGATATTTCTGAGAAAAACTGAAGGATTTGGAAAGCTTAGTTTCCTGTCAGTAATTATGTTTCTACTGTTGTGTGTTCAGAATATGTCTTACAGCCAATACTATGTTTGATAGTTTGTGTACGTGCAAAGGATTATGGAGAGTACGGGGTCTTAAAGTGCCTGAGAGCCATCCATCTTTTTTCTTTGAAAATTTTCATTTGAAATAAATGAATCGTGCTGTGGAGATCCTGAGGTACAGAGTGACAAATATGGAGTCGTAGAATGGACAAGAACAACTTCATTTCATTCCTGTTTGTTTCTTTCCTGTTAATTCTTGCTTGTTCGCTACCCAAATAATACTTCCAGCTGTGATGTATTTACCTTATATTGGTTGACGCAGGCCATATTAGCGCAAACTTAAACAGAATTATTCCACGTGCATTCATCTTTATTGCATGGTCATGCATAATGCATTCTATGGAATGCAAAATATTGTCCACTTTAGAAAGCAGTCTGTTTTTCTTAGCACTTTGCTGTGCCATATGACGTTTATGTAAAACGTTGAATAGAAAAGTGATGGAAATGGTGGAAAAGTAGCATATGTGTAGTCTCTGACGTGCACTGTACAGAATATTTAAGATGGCTATTTTTTATGGACGTTGGTTGCGGTTTGGCTTTCCTCCATTCACCTCACAACGAAAGTCCGCTTACATGCCTTTTCTGCTATCTGCCTACAAGGTACTTTTGATTTCGAAATTTTTTTTGTCCAGTTACTTCAAAAATTTGATTTCAAACTATGTTTTCAAATTTCAAAATGTTTGTTCTGTGCCAGCAAACTTCATGAAAATTCTAAAATCATGGGGACTTAAGTTGAGATATTGTCATCAAAATGAGAATGTTTGTCTTCTATCTGAATGATACCAGAGATGATCAAAATTTGATGTTGGCACCACTTGAAAGAAAAATTTGCTAGAATTCCCAGGGGACTAGACCACCTTTCGTTACCTCAAAACTCAAATTCTTCTCAGGTTTCAAATCCCCCTTTTGATGTATTTTGATGCTTTGACGAGAAATACAAAAATTTTTGCCAAAGAAATTTTTGTCCGTTTACTTGTTGGAGTATTATAGATTAAATGCACGTTAGTACGAGGTAATCCAGTTTCTAGACTCGGAATTCTAGACCCAGTTTCATTTCATCCAAATGCGTTGGGAGATCTTCAAGGCATCGACAAAATCTCTTATTTGACAAATTTTCCGTCGCATTTCTGATACACTTCTAACGTTTCTCTTATTCTTTTGTTGAAGCTGAGCACATGCCATGCAAAATGTCCCCAAAAATGCGTGCCCTGTCTGTGTGACTGCTGTGGGTGGATGAGTTGTATGTTCAATTGCCACGTTGTTTTTTCACAGTTGCTTAGCGCAGGCATCAAATTAGAATTTGAGATATTTGAGCCAATCCGACAAATGGTGGCTGATTTATGGCACAAGAAAGGCAAAATAAGTGCTCGCTTCAAATTTGCTCTCCAGCAATGCCAAAATTACGCAAATTTTGAAAGAAAAGGCTCTAGCGCTGTATTCTCCATTTTTAAATAGGCAGAAAGTATTGTTTAACTATAAGACAACCCTTTGAAATCAGAAAAGTTTGAATCTGACTCTAGAACACTTTCTTTGAAAACTCACTTTATTTTGATATTGCTTGATGACAAAAGAAGTGCCGTTTTTTTAATCAACCATTTATTTGCCTTTCTGGTATCATAAATCGGCAACCACTTGTTGGATTGACTTGAACAAGGGCTTGACTCGAACAAGGGCTCATACTCTAAGTTGAGGCCTAATGCTATGCTACTGTGTGAAGACAGAACAACTGAATGTACAGCTGCAGCCACACAAACGGGTCAAAACCTTTTTTGGACACCCTGTAGATATCCTCAATCTTTGCATAATAGGTTTATTTACATTCGAAGAAATTATGAATTTTTCAACTAGTAATTGGCATAGCTTAAAGTTTCATGTCTCCACCCATCTTCAGAAAAACATATTAAGTGATGTTATTCCTGTTAGTTTCTTGTCTACATCACTCCTGTAAATACTTTCTGCTCAACACTACCACTACCACACGAGGTTGAAATGCATCTTGATATTCAAGGGATGAAGAGCGAAACTTGGAACGACCGATGTATAACCGACCGAAGGTGGTTTATTCTTATTTGTGTGATAAATTGTCGTTCCACGTTGAAAACCAACACATTTTAACCCCGGGGGGTACTCCAATTGTGGCCTGACAGGGGGGTCCAGTCAGGGTTAGAGAGGGCCAACGCAAAAATTTTGAAAAATACCCTCAAATGGTAGTATCTTTTTACAGAAACCCCCAAATGGTAGTTCGTGGACCTAAAGTTAGACCATTTGGTAGCATCTAGTAGTGAAAATTGTCTGCAGTTTTTCAATATTTTCTATTTGCAAAAACTGATTGAACAAAGCAAGAAAACTTCAAAATTCATTGATAATTATTGCTGCGACGACCATATTGCCATGCGGAGGAGCATACTGAGTTCAAATCTAATAACTGGCCAGGAATCTTGGAATACCCCCAATTGGTAGTAGGAGTTTGACCAATAGGGCCATTTGGTAGCGATGTCGTAAGACCCTCAAACCGACTGGACCCCCTGTCAGGCCATAATGGGAGTACCCCCCCCCCCGGGATTTTAACGTAGGAAAATTTAATCACTTTAAGAACTGACTGCCTGAAGTTTTGACATTTAGCCTACTGGAAAAGCTCCTATTGATCCCAGTATAAATTTATCTTCATGCAATAAAGCTTGAGTTTGCATCTATGGTAAGCCATCTCAAAATACATCCACTTCTGATCAGAATTATGTCCTCTCCTTATTTCAAATTCATTGCCAATGATCACTTTTTAAGCAGAGTATTTTTAAAGTGGATGGAGTGATAATTCTTCCCTGCGATGACAATAGACGATTACACTAAAGATGGCGGCAAGGAACTTTTTACCAAGATGCATTGCGTTTGAATAACGAATCTCTAACAATTCTGTAGGAATTTGATTAAAGAACGCGGTGCATCTTGGTAAAAAGTTCCTTGTCGCCATCTTTAGCGTAATCGTCTATTCAAGTTGCCGAGTGTATCTAAGTATTGATCGAGGGAAAAACACCTCTGTGCAGCAATGATATTTTTCTATTACATTGAATATCTCGTTTTAACGTGTGAAGGGTTCTAAAAGTGCACGTATTTAAAATGAATGGACGGAGCCAAGTAGAGGCAATCTATAAATAGGACAAAGAAAACTCCTACGCACGTTATTGTTCCTCTAGCTAAACAATATATATCCACGTGTCGAAATCATCAAATAGAAAAGGCTAGAAATAGAATATATTTATAATACCCAGACTCCTTCTGTGCGTGGCTTTTAGCTCCATCGATTCTCTTTAAAGACACTTGACATTTTAGCGCTATCCAGCGGAGTTCATTGCTAATTGGTACATTTTAAAGTTTGAACAGGAATAGCGATTGGTTTTCTCAGTTCCACAAATCACTTTGCTGGGGAACTTGGACAGAAAGGCTCAATTCAGGATACATGTGTTTTCCATGACAATGTAGACTTGTGACCTGGTTCCTTATTTTTCTACAAGCTTTATTGAATTGAGTTTTTCTATTCGCTCAAACTACAACTCATAACCCTTTGCCTTCTTTTCCCTGAATTTTCAAAATAGCAACGGGATCAAAACTACTAATAAATTACCAATTTTCTACCAACATTTTCAAAGAAGTTGAACTTTTCTTAATCTTTCCCTGCCCTTTGCTCCTACAAGCGACTGAATAAGGAAAATATAAGCACTTTGATATGAATTGAATTAAGCACGGCATTTCGATCATAGCCCGTTATCAAGCACTTTTTGAAGCAGTTTCAGAGCTTTGTTGAAGAAATATATTGTGTATTCGCTTCGCAGGCATTTTGCTTCCATGGTCAATCATAGCGATGGGAAGGGGTGTCATTAATGCTATCAAAGATGAATTTAATCTGAAGTAGATGATTTTCAGGAAGCTGTTTGTCTGAATACCTAAATACGTTATTATGGTTGTGCCTCAGCTGGTGCTGGGGTGAATTTGCTTGGTATTCTTGGAAAGGCTTTGCTGAAGCATAAAATTGACTGTCCTGGTGTTTCAACAGTTTTCACATGAGTCCTTGTTGAGCAGTGATGGGTGCTTCTCGTTGTAGTTGTTTAGTGAAGGTCTCTTGTCGTAAGTCTAATGAAAATGTTGATTAACCACCCACCAGAAGAAATAAATAACATTGATCAAAATTTGATACTTGTGGTTATGTTGTTGAAACAGCTGAAGCAGGCATTGTTGAAACATCTTTCGAACAATGGCGCCAATATCTTGAATGGTCGAATGGTCGAATTGTCAACGAAGATACATGTTCAAACCTATCTTTGATTTAAATTTTTTGGGGAAAAGCATGGACACAGTTCACAGCTAACTCCCAAGCAAGTTTTACACATCGGATATTCTGCGGCGTAATGACTCGTTGACATGTCGTATAAGAAGCTCGATTTCTTTATCGCAAATGTTTGATTCTTTCCATGCAATGACCGCGGGGTAGTCATAGTCTTTTACAGAGTGTAGTATTTTGTAGGTAACGTAATAAGTAATTTGCCTTATAACAATTTTGAATAGAAAATATGATTCAATTTCATGAATATTTCATTTCATGAATAACATTATATGTTAGTCTAATATGAAAAGATGACACAGTATCTACGAAAGAACGTTTACAAGTCGTATGAGGCCATGAAAAACATCTATCCCACTAAAGGTGTTGTAACCTTTGAAATAGAGTATTTTCAAGCATGATAAAGATTCCCGAATTGAGTCCATTATTCTGATTAAACTTGGAAGTAAAACTCGCTTTGTGGTCCTATACAACACAAAACTCTTTTTCAAGGATTTGATTTAGTTCAGACGGAATAGGCAAACGGTAGAAAAATTGATAACAAGACAAGAAATTAATAAAAGTCATAAAAGTCGCGACGTTCTTTGCTTGTTAACTAGATTACCTATTATGGAAAGTTTAGAACTGCTATGAAAGCTTTACCATTGGCTGTTTGGAAGCGCAAAGGAAACGTTGAATAGAGAAACCTTCAAACAAAGTCAACGCTTAAATCGAGAAATACGGAGCAACTTTCAATACTGAAACTTTCGAAATGTGAAAAGCGTTACAACTGAATATAGTGAATGCAAGAGAAACTTCAAAATTCAAGAAACTGAACAAAATTGTTACTTAAAATCGGTCAATGCAAAGAAACTTTCAATGCCGAAAATTTAGAATTCCTGATAAAGCTTCAATTTTGAATGTGGGTTATGCAAAGAAATTTAAGGTATGCTTAAAATCCAGAACAGCCAAAAAGTGTTCAAAGTTTTTAAATCGAGAAATGTTTCGAACTTTCGATCGAGAAATGCTGAGAAAGCTTTACTTCTCTTCGACACATAAAAAATAGAACAAATTTAAACAGAGAAATGTTGAAAATCCTTTGAATACTTCGAATTGACAAATGCTAAGAAAGCTTTACATCTACACATATAGAAATATAAAGCAACTTAAACAAATGGTTGAAAAAACTTTAGGTACTTCAAATCAAAAATGGTAAGATGCTTTCCTGCCTGAAACCGTTCTGAGACCATTTCGTTCTGTTCTACTTTCTTAGAACCCCATTAATGGTATTCAGGTACCTACCTTCTTCGTTCGAGCTCTGTGTACTCTTCAAGTAGCACTATCGAAGTAGTGTAGTAACTATTTTAACGGCTATGTTCACTTGACGAATATATTAGCTGATGAGGATGCTGACACTTGCCATCAACACTTACTTCAACTGCCACTTAATTGCTTATAAACTGCGTTGCTTTTCCCGTTTTATATTGAGCAAAGGGGCTGGGTCATCTGATATGGCACGCAATATGAGCCCTTTGTTTACATCCATGGCAAATTTCGTACAAATCACAGGGGCACACGATAAGACAATCGGATCCATTTTCAACATGTCCGTCGCCTTTACATCCTTATCGCCCGGTCTGAATGAATTTATCAGCACTCCAACTGCTCTAAAATTGATTAAAGAAAAAATGGGCGATGTTGTGGTTATCATGGAAGCCCCCTGCGGTTCCGAATTCTCGTCAGAATTGTTTTTTAATCAAACAGGTACTGAGTTTCCTTTCCAATGCATGATGGGATTTCCGCCCATTCTATCGCACAAGTTGAATCGAATTTGCATGCTATAGTCTTTCGCGAAAATTACATAATTTGCTGTGATACGTGTAAGGGCTGACCAATTATATATTATCGGGTAAGTCAGAGTTCAAATGTATAGACGTTTTAAATCATGTAGCAGTCAAACCAATCATTACATCCCTATAAACCGATATTCCTTGGGTAGCAAACATATCAGCCTAGTTACAAAAATTTAGTTGGTCAAAATCGGTCGTATCGTCTTCGACTTGAAAGATAATTTATGAAAATTTCTCATCTCTTTGTCCTTGAAAACAGGCCTAAATCCTTGACCAAATTTTGCTAAAAATTTAGCCCAATGACTATTACTGTATGATTATAAAGCCATGAGAAAGACGACAAACATTTTCATTTAAGGGCACTTTTTCATTAAAGACTCAAATCATATTTATGTAGAAAAATTAACAATCCATTGTAATTAAGGCCAAAAGGCCATAAATTACAGACTCAAATCATGTTTTATTAAAACTGACAGTCCAGGGACGTTTCGAATCTTACGCGATTCATTTTCAATCCAATTAGATCAAGCGTTAACTATAACTAAACTAAGAGTAAACTAAATTAAGAATGAATTAACGAACAGTAAACTATAAGTAAATCAAGAGCAACTATAACTAAACTAAGAGTAAACTAAATTAAGATTAAACTAAATTAAGAATGAGCTAAACTAACAGTGAACTATAAGTAAACTAAGAGTAAGCTAAGTTAACAGTGAACTAAACTAAGTGTAAACTAAATTTAGAGTAAAATATTATATAATTGAATAGAATCTAACCATCTATAATCCTTTGATTAAAATAGCCGTTCAGAGAAAATAGGCCGTGCAATGTCCCTAATCATATTATGCTTAGATTCCCTTTAAACTGTATATGACTATCTTCTGGCTCAAGCATTTTTCTAGGTAAACAGAAAAGAATAGGGTAGACATAGTTGTTGCTCCTCGGGGTCTTGTACTAGTAGTAGAGTTGAGTAGCTTATAAGTAGAGTAATTCAGTAAATATATATCGTAAATTTTTAGCAGAATGTACCGGGTGTCCCAAAAAATGTATACGGATTTGGTTGACTCCAGCGCTGTGAATTTGGCTTCAATCAATGTCTAATCACTCTAAAATGTTCCTCGATAGTTAACTTGAACATTGATACCTCATTTGTTGATATTAGTACTTAGAGAGCAGGAATATCAATCTTGAAAGCTCGAATTTGCCTCTTCCTGCAAACCAGAGCTTTAGCCTTTTGGCCTAAGCATTTTTTTTAAGGCACAGCGTATAAATCAACGATATCCTTGATAAAATTTGAACAATATTAGATATTCTGTTATTCTGTTTTCAGAATTCACCCCCCAGTCACCCATTGGGCAGTTCCTTGATTTTTCATTAGTTTCAGTTCATAATTTCGATGTGCTTCAGCAATTTGCTTATGCCAAAAGGCCAAAGCTCTGGTTTGCAAGTGGACGCAAAATTTGAGAATTCAAGATGGATATATCTGCTCTCAAAGCACCAATACCAACAAACGAGGTATCTATGTTCAAGTTAACCATCGAGGAACATTTTGAGAGTGATTAGCCATTGATTGAAGCTAAATTCACATCGCTGGATTAAACCAAATCCGTATGCATTTTTGGGACACCCAGTATAAAAAGAAGCTGCTGCTGCTGCTGCTGCATAACTTTACACTCATGAAACTGTCATTCAGCCATTTTTCGTCTATTTTCGATCATCATGGATACTAGATTACTATCATATTTGAGTGTGCAGAAGGAGGGCTTCTGTTAGTCATCGGTTTAGCAGCTTTTTGTATTCCCAAGGCAACGGCCATTTGAAACTTTCCAGTTAACTTGGTCCAGCCAATTCAACGATTGTTTTCAAGGTTAGGTTCAGTGATCAGTTAAGCATTTAACAAAAATTGAGTCATTAGTCAACAGCTATAGTGCCTTCTTAATCAGCCAAGTCAAAACCGCCTCTACACCTTGAAATTTGATTAAGGATTTTACGCCTGTTGTGAAATATTGTGAGATGAAGAAGTTTTCTGAAACCGCTAGATCGCTAGTAACGTAGCGACTGTACTACCGATTTTTAAAAACCTAAATTTAGGCATCTAAGCTAATTTATTGCATGTGCAGGTATTATCAGTTGCAAGGAAACCATAAGTTGTCGCCTTGTTTTGAATTATACTGAGTTTTGACGTTCTTTGACGCACCTTTCTCACCTGATACTTTAAGGAAAGAAACTGTGACAGTTTTTTGTGCTTTGTATGGTGGCCGATAAGGGCCAATCCTCATTTCAAATTCAGAATCCTCATTTCAGTTTTAGGATCCTCATTTCAAATTCAGAATCCTCATTTCAAATTCAGAATCCTTATTTCAAATTCAGAATCCTCGTGTCAATTTCAGAATCCCCATTGTAATTTTAGAATCCTCATTTCAAATACAGAATCCTCATTTCAATTTCAGAATCCTCGTGTCAATTTCAGAATTCCCATTTCAATTTTAGAATCCTCATTTCAAATACAGAATCCTCATTTCAAATTCAGAATTCCCATTTCAATTTTAGAATCCTCATTTCAAATTCAGAATTCCCATTTCAATTTTAGAATCCTCATTTCAAATTCAGAATCCTTATTTCAAATTCAGAATCCTCGTGTCAATTTCAGAATTCCCATTTCAATTTTAGAATCCTCATTTTAAATACAGAATCCTCATTTCAAATTCAGAATCCTTATTTTGAATTCAGAATCCTCATTTCAATTTTAGAATCCTCATTTCAAATTCAGAATTCTTATTTCAAATTCAGAATCCTTATTTCAAATTCAGAATCCTCATTTCAATTTCAGAATCCCCATTTCAATTTTAGAATCCTTATTTCAAATTCAGAATCCTCATTTCAAATTCAGAATCCTCATTTCAATTTCAGAATCCTCATTTCAAATTCAGAATTCCCATTTCAATTTTAGAATCCTCATTTCAAATTGGGAATCCTTATTTCAAATTCAGAATCCTCATTTCAAATTCAGAATCCTCATTTCAATTTCAGAATCCTCATTTCAAATTCAGAATTCCCATTTCAATTTTAGAATCCTCATTTCAAATTCAGAATCCTCATTTCAAATTCAGAATCCCCATTTCAAATTCAGAATTCCCATTTCAATTTTAGAATCATCATTTCAAATTTAGAATCCTCATTTCAAATTCAGAATCCTTATTTCAAATCAGCATCCCCATTTCAATTTTAGAATCCCCATTTCAATTTTAGGATCCTCATTCTAATTTTAGAATCCTCGTTTCAAATTCCAATTCCTCGTTTCAATTCTAGAGTTCTCATTTACAATTCTTGATATTTTTTGACAATTTCGAGGCTATATCGCACGCAAAACTTGCCTGCGTTCTATTTGCAGCCACAAGCACAGCAAAAGTTAAGTTCCAGAACGAATACCTTGAAAACTCTATCATAACTTCTCCCCTCTCTAATGAGCGGGGCCCCTCCTGACTAAGCCAAAATTTTGAATTAGCCCCCATCTCTATTAATATAAAGCCTAACCGCCACTTATATCATGTTAATTTTGATGTGGTTTGAGATCAATACTGTGTCGAATTTTTATATGTGACTCGTAAAATTGTATGCTGACGACGCAAATATGGGTCAAAAGAACTACAAAGCTTCCATTTATGTCGTTGTCATTTGATTCTGTAAATGAGCCTCCTCTCTAATAAGCCTCCTCTCTCTTAAGCCCTCCTCTGGAGTCTCCTAGACTAAATAAGCTCGGGGGAGGGGGGCTTAATAAATCTCTTGCGGTAAATGACCATGTGACTCTAGGCCATTCTAGACTACTTTAAGGGAAGAAACTTTCGCGTTTTTGGCCAAAATTTGCGAACGTTTATTCCCGCAAAATTTCCTAAGATATATAGAATCAAATAGTTATGTGATCAATTATTGATATTCCTCTTCTTTAATATCAACCCTTTCGAACCATGCTACCACAAGCAAATTTATGGACTATTTTCAAGAGTCACTGAAGAATCAAGGAACATTTGAGAAATAGCAAAAATTTGATAAGAAATCTAATTCGTGAAAGTTTATTTCATTGAATTTAATCTTATTAATATTTCGTCTTCATTGAAATAAAGATTCCATAGTTGAAATGAGAATCCTGAATTTTAAATGAGGATTTGCCCTTATCCCTTATCAGCCACCATAGCTTTGAAATCAAATCTGCAAAAGATTATGCCTAATTTCAAAAGTTACAATTTTCACAAATTTTATGTGGATCATAATTCTCATGATATATGTTAGTTTTATCATCACACAGCAAGAATTTGAGCTTGTTTAGATACGTTGGTCATATCGTTTATATAAAGCAAAAGAGAAGAGGGCCTTATACAGAACCCTGTGGGACCCCGAAGGAGATTTTGAGAAGGCCAGAGTTAGAGCCATTTAAACTCGCGCATTTTTCACGCGTCGAGAGTTATGAGATTTTTGACGGTCCAAAGCACAACCCTTTACGCCATAGTGCTCCATTTTAGATAGTAGAATTTGACGATTCACAGCAGCAAAGCTTTCTGAAGATCAATGAATGTGCCACAACTGTATCTTTTAAAGCTATGTCTTATCGTTCAGGTAAGCTAATTAGAGCATGGCAATTGGATTATTTTCTTGAAAACGAAAAATGATAGTAAAATGATAGTAAATGATAGTGAATTTTGCAATTTTGAGTTTATCTAACAAAATACCAGGCGGAACTGACTGATTGACAATAAGAAGTAGGTTTAGATATGAAAAGGGACGAGGAATTTTGAGACGTTTATTTGGTATACTACGGTAGAAGTTGTCTCGTGAATACCTTCCCAGTTTTGGAATTTCATAATTCCTTTACTTGGAAAGTAACAAGTGATGCGCTTTTAGAAAGAATGAATTTTAAAATGTTTATGTTTCTGAAAATGTCTCATGTCCTGGACGTGGGTTGATTCTATAAAAAGAGACGAAAGTCTGTCCTCCAGTAGCTTGCCTTCCTGTGTCTATACCCTTCTCGATAATATTCAGGACTTTTAGGATTAAACTTATCAAACTTCTTTAACTTTAAAATTGATTTCTAACTACCTCATTTATTAAAGACTTGCTTATATGAGGCTGGCTAGCCTGCTTGACTGGGCTTGCTCGCCTGAGTGAGATCTGAATGAACAAAGGCATCCTTTGTTCAATCGATTTGCGTTTATATTAGCAGCGAGTCAGCCCGATGATTCTAAAGGCCAACCTAAGATTGAAATTCTTATAATTTTTGCTTCACTAACGCCAGGGACGGACTTGTATCATAATTGTAGGATGGTGGCTAGCAAACGAAAAGGGCCCGGTTCAGGTTGTGGCAGATGGATTTTTATAGTTAACTTAGATTCTGATATGACACCATGATGAAATGTTCTTCTTGGCTCAAAAATACAATTTCTTTGGAAATGATCATAATAGCTAGAGTGTCAAATATGAGCATTCGAGAACTGCATTACGCTACGCTTTTAGGAACTAGTTTACTTGCTGTGCTAGGATTTGCAAGTCGAGAGTTATTTGAATTTAACACTGTGCAGCTTTTAATGGCACACCCTGTGTTTGAACTAACAGACTTCGTTTGATTCAAGGTAGCAATGAAGTCTTCAATTTCTTGATATGTGACTGGAGAAGGAAATATTTAGTTAGGATTTTGGTCTGGTTTATAAGCAAGGGGTGAATTCAAGGTTTTGGGGATTTTATCTGCAATATTTTCAGCAACATTAACGAAATAGTCATTAAAGATATTTGACATCTGAGTTGATTCAGAGGATACATTCCCATTGTTATTTTTGATCATTTTAACATAAGGAGAAGAAGAAGTTTTTACACTTAAAATATATTCAATATTTAGCTTCATATGGAGCATGAATCTATGACACTGAGTAGATCTCTTTCAAAAATTTACAAAATTTATGGTTTAAATCTAATGTGTTATCTTCAACAAACTCTGATAGAATTGATAGAATTTAAATCTTTGATGTGATTTACCTCATTGACAGTTCAATGGTATCTTGCTTTTTTGAGATGCGTTTAGAAAATGATTGCTGGATGTCTTGAAAAATGTAGACACTTTTGAAAGATCATCACCAAGCTGTGTTTCCATCTACAACTTATCTTTTGAAGAGTTAGATTATTTTTTCGTACATAAGTGACTATGTTTGCCACGCATCGCCTGCGGTGCCACGCTGGCCCGCCGTCTTACTTGGCATCAATTAACGGAGGAAAACATACACATTCTATCTATTTGGTACTTCTTTACTTCAATAACACGCTGTTCTTGAAAAACAATGATGAAAAGGGACTTGAGAAAAATGTGGAAATATCTTTGAACTGCGAAGCCAATGGTTGATCCTTTATTAGAAAGAGATATTTACCATTAAGAATCAACAAAATTCTCAGGCGCGGATCCATTGGGGGGCCATGCCCCCGAAAACTTTATGATTTCTTTTAAAAACCAATGTCTTGAACGAATTTGTTTCAATCCTTGACTTCTTGAAATAACCATAGCACAGCTATACGATAACTCAGCTAACTACAGGCCAGTCAAATAAACTCACAAACTAAAGTACAACTGATCAAAAAGTATGAAAAAGGTAGGAATCCGAAGAAAAATTTCATGGAGTGGACATCGAAATTGAAATTGAAATCATTTGTTTCATTCACTCTGTCAAATTATCGTTGTGAGTTAGGATCCTCTAGTGAACTTAGCGTTTGCAATTATTTATGATAGATCGCTTATTTATGATAGATTTAATTTAATTTAATAATATCTTCTGTTGTGACAGTTATATAGTGTTACTCAAGTCATTTTAATCTCACTGTATAACACAGTTTAGAATACAAGTGAATATTGTAGAAGTTTATTGAGCCATGAAAATTTTGATAACTTACTAGTGACTCCAATTATGGAACTTACCATTGGAAATTTCACCTAACATTGAAATGCCTTTGATTTGTGAATTTGAGATATATCTTATTTTTATACCAAGTTTTCATTTCCATGGTGGTGGAGCTTATTTCACCGATAAAAATTCTCAAACTGGTGCTCATGATAAGCCTTTCATGGTCTCTCACTTACCAAATGATGGCTCGTTAGCTTTTGAATGAAATGCCAGTTTGTATTGGAGGAGAAGCATGGATTAAATAATATGCTAAATGATCTAAGATGAAGCAAAAAGGGCGTCTCCCACCATTTCACGAAAAAAATTCCTGGGTGCTTCGCCCAAAGACCCCTATTTTCCTTCAGATGGCCCTCCTCAAAGTCCAGTGCTGGATCCGCCCCTGAAAATAATGTTGTGGGCACATTCCACTCGCCAGGAAGGTCTGTTAGAATAGTTTGAAATTTGATAGCCAAAGAGGGGGAATTCAGGGGAAATCTTCGGGAAGACCAACACTTGTCTTGCTTACAATCATCTCCCTGTTGTGCTTTCTCCATTTTCAAAATTTATCACACACCCTCTATACCGCATCTCCATATTAATTTTTCTCCTCATTTTTATCTTGCTCTTTTATGAACTATCTTACCCTTCAAACTTTTACTTCATCTTAACTCCAAATAATTTACTGCTCCTCCCAGGCCCGCCATTATTTCGGTTAAAATTTGCAAACAATATTTTTGGTAGCAAATGGCATTATCATAATGTTCAACATTTTTCTTCCAAAATTGTTGTTCAGTTGCGAACTTGCGCCATGCCGCTTTATACATTAGCGGTCGAAAGGGGGCCATTCAGTAATAGATCTGCAGAAATATACAGTTGTTCCAATACTTCTCATATCTGCACGCGTTTGCCCTGCTGTGTCGTGCATTCTCCGCAACTCAAAAGTCAGCATAAACCCTTTATACCAGCACTGTCCAGTTTGCTCTGTCCAATGGGATCAATAACTGCATTTTCAAGTGAAAGTCAAACCTCGGCTCTCAAATTTTTGGAGAATTTTTTCAGTAACCTGTATTAGAAAAATTTTCTCTATCTTCAAAACACAACCTGATACTGCAAATTATGGTTTTCTGAAAGCTGAAATATGACGGAAATGAGAGCAAAAATGTCTCCTTGAACACCAATCAACACCAACTAAATGAACACCATCAACACCATCAGCATCAGAGGTAACGATTTCGTGGAAAGCAACATAACTTAAACTACACACTATTACATTCGGTAGAGTCTGCAAAATGGAATCAGAAGAACACGAAAATATTATAATTGAAGCGATAAAGGGGATCCGAGAAAAGTCAAAACGTCCTGACAAAGCATCGATCTCTTCGCACATCAAGAAACGTGGCCTAGACCTAGAATTTAAAAAAGTGTCTGATATAATTGATCGAATGCTTGATTCAGCTGCTATTTACAACAAGCCAACGGCTTCAGGTTTGGATTCTTATTACGTTTTTAATATCGGTTTAGATGATGCAAAGGAAAAAATTGAAACTTTATTATTGCCCGCGAACGAAACGGGGATGTGTGATCAGTCATCTTGTACCTTTGACGAAAATGAACTTGACCTTGGCTTGGGTGACTCCTCGAATCGGAATTTGGGATCAAATGTGGAAACAAATGAGACTTTGGCAACTTTTGCTGCTATTGGTAATATGGCTAATTCTATTTTAGACCAAAATAATTTATTAAAAGATGAAAGGGAAGTTTCTTCAACCCTACGTTTGGAAAATTTACAGTTGAGGTCCAAAGTTCAAGAACTGGAGTTAAAAGTCAATTCCCAAGTGAATCTTCCGATTACAAACCATTGTGAAGACGACGTTATTATTATACAACCCAAAGAAATCTCCTCGATCAAAGATGTCTCCAGGGTCATAAGCCAAGAGCTTCAACAACAGCAGATAGCAGTCACAAGGGGCACAAGCCACGAGCTTGAAAAACAGCTGAAAGCAGTTCAGATAGAGAAGCATAGAGAATACTTGCTCCTAAAGTCGAACGAAGAGGCTTGTCGAAAAGCCCAAGAGAGTGATGGACAGAGGGAAAAAAGAAATTCAGTTACCATAGAACAGAACAAAACAACAAAAGATGTTACTATTGATCAGAACGTAAAAAGAAATACAGGCTCCACAAAGAAAGGAAAAAATCAAAACAATCAGAGCAAAGAGAAGGATATCAGTTCAGGTAACCAACACTCCGCAGCAACTACAACCGCGACTACAAGCTCCTCCGCATCGGAGACAACAGCACATCAACATCATTGGCCTAAAGGAACTGTCTTGATAGCGGGAGATAGCATCATTAGTGGTATAAACGAGAAGTATTTTGAAGGCCCCAACTACATCAAAGTTAGATCATTTCCAGGAGCCACGATAGCTGACATGAAGGATTATTTGAAGCCTCTGCTCCGTAAAAATCCAACTACATTGATCTTGCATGTTGGTACTAACGATGCATCAAATGCGAAGGAAAATGCAGATGAGATCTTCAATGAGCTGCTCGAATTGAAAAACGAAATTCTACGTGCACTACCATCATGCCATGTCATAATATCGATGCCAACACAGCGCAAAGACAACATGAAAGCCAACGGCAAGGTAAAAGTTCTGAATCAAAAAATCGCCGCCCTTGGAATGGAAAGAATTAACAATAACAACATTGTTGATGCTGACCTTGGTAGGAAGAAACTGCATCTTAATATGAAAGGGACTGATAAACTAGCAAAAAACTTTACTAATTATTTACGGACTCTTTGATGAGGTTCCTCAGGTGAGGCAAGCTGATCCAGTCAATGGAGGGGGAGGCGAAGGCTATTATCATCATCCATTGAGTTTTAAGAAAGGCCTGACCATTGCATCTCTGAATATAAATGGGCTTAGAGGGCACTTTGACGAGCTTCAATTGTTTCTACAGAGCTCAGGTATTCATATCCTTGCTTTGAACGAGACCAAGCTTGATCCTCAATACCCTAAGGAACTCACTGCGGTGGCTGGTTACCAGCAGAAACGCCTTGATAGGACTTGCAATGGTGGGGGTGTCTCTCTTTATGTCAGGGACTCCGTAAAATTCAAACCTAGGGATGATGTTCCCACGGACAATCTTGAGCTAATTTGTGTAGAGATTCAGCCTCCCAAGAGCAAGTCTTATCTTGTTGTTTGCTGGTACAGGCCACCAAATGACCCTGTTGGTTCCTTCAGTAAGTTGGAGAGAGGTCTTTCCTGTCTGGATAAGGAGGGCAAAGAAATTATTGTTCTTGGAGACACAAACTGTGATCTCACAATAACAGCCCCTGACCATCCTGCTGGGAATAATTCTAAACACATTTGCAATCTCTATGAGCTCTTTAGCCTCAAACAGCTTATTGAAGAACCAACCAGGGTCACACTTACTTCATCTTCCATCATAGATCATATTGCTACAACATCTGCCAGAAACATCATTGAATCTGGAGTGCACAAGGTTTCCATGAGTGATCACTATATGGTCTTTTGTGTCCGCAAGTTTGAGGGTGCATTGAAGAAAGACCATAAAGTGATCACAACCAGATCTATGAAAAACTTTGACAAAGATGCATTCCTTGCTGATGTTGCTGACATTTGTTGGGAGCAGGGACTTAATGAAACAGATGATGTTAATGTGCTTGTCACCCAGTGGTCAACCCTTTTCTCCTTGATCATTGACAAGCATGCTCCCATCAAGACATTGCGGGTTTCTGAGAGGTACTGCCCATGGGTGAATGAAGACCTAAAGAAGCTAATACGAAGCAGGGATAAACTTAAGAAAGCAGCTGTTAAAAGCAAATCTCTGCTTCTTATGAGCTCCTATAGGCATATTAGAAACAAAATTAACAAACAAAATTCTGAGTTGAAAAGGCAGTACTTTTCGGAAAGACTCGCTCAAGCTAAAGGCAACATGAAGGAATCTTGGAAAACAATCAACCAGGTGTTAAATAAAAGATCTAAATCCACAAACATAGATCTTTTGAAGGCACCTGGAGGGGACATTTTGAATAGGCAGGAAATCTCCAACACTATGAATGAATATTTCTGCTCAGTCGGTAAGGATCTCGCTAGCAAGATTGAGGATGCCCCCAACCCCATGCTTACAGGTGAATATAATCTCAACCCTGATAATAGGCGCTTCAATTTTAGGCCAATTGTAGTGCAGGACATCAGAGATGCAATGGGTAAGATAAAAACATCTAAGAGCCTTGGAAGTGACAATATATCTAGCTATTTTCTAAAGCTAGCCACTCCATATATTGAAAACGCCTTAGTTTTCATGTTTAACACCTCTCTTGAGACAAGTCAGTTTCCTGATTCTTGGAAAAATGCTCGCATCACACCAATTTTTAAGGAAGGTGATAGGGCTGAAAGGTCTAACTATCGCCCAATTTCAGTTCTCCCTGTCATCTCAAGGCTCTTTGAAAAACTCGTCTTTAACCAACTTTACGAGTATCTTGTTAAGAATAACCTTATTCATCCTGGTCAATCAGGCTTCTTAAAACTCCACTCTACATTGACCTGCCTACTTAAAAACACCGATGACTGGTATAGTGGATTGGACACTGGACAGATGGTGGGTACAGTATTCATTGATCTCAAAAAGGCATTTGACACTGTCGACCATGACCTTCTCTGCAAAAAGCTAGAGCACTACGGTGTTCAGCAAAGGGAACTGTCTTGGTTTCAGTCTTATCTCTCTAACAGAAAACAGTTCTGCAGAGTGGGTGGGGTCGATTCAGAAATTGGGGAAGTGGAAGTAGGAGTACCCCAAGGGTCTTGTCTGGGGCCACTTCTTTTTTTGATCTACATCAATGATCTCCCAAGTGCTGTCCAGGGTTCAACTGTATCCATGTATGCTGATGATACTAGCCTTTGCTTAAAATCAAGGGATATTTCTCAGCTGAATGAGGCTATTAACAACGATCTTGAGCATTTAGACTCATGGCTGAAGGGCAATAAGCTTTCGCTAAATGTTGCTAAAACACAATCTATGTTAATCGCAACTAAACCGAAGCATAGAACGGTCAACAATGCTGCAGAAAAATTGCATCTTAAAATTCGTGGTAGTGAACTGGACATTGTCAATAAGACCAAATACCTTGGTGTTCACGTTGACAATAGTCTAGATTGGAAAGAACATATTAAAGCGGTATCCACCAAAGTATCGAGAGCCACCGGATTTTTAAAACATGCAAAGAATATTCTCCCAATTGCTTCTTTGAAAACGTTGTACTCGAGTATTGTGGAGCCCCATTTTCGATACTGCTGCTCTGTATGGGGTTGTTGTGGCACAACTGATATTGATCAGCTCCAAAGGCTTCAAAACAGAGCTGCCAGAATTGTAACGAACAGCAGCTTTGATGCTCCAAGTAGGCCACTCATCGGGAGTCTTGGTTGGAAAACCGTTCGCGAGCTTATCGACCAGGATTCTAGACTGATGGTCTACAAGTCTATTAATGGGCTTGCTCCACAGTACATGAGCGATCTTTTCACAAGAAACTCCGCCTGCAGCTCTCGCAGCCTTCGAAATACGAAAACAGATTTGAGATTACCAAGGAAAACATCCGCAAATGGGCAGAAATGTTTCTCATATCGAGGTGCAAAACTGTGGAGCAACCTCTCAGCTGAGACTAAACAGGCACCCTCCATTAATGTGTTCAAGCAGAATATATGATAGGCTGGGGGGCTTCTCTTGCGGTCGGGTGGCTAGCCGCGGCCCGCGGTTTCTGTGCTTGATTGCTGCTGGATCGGCGACGGAGATCTGTTTTTGGGATCTCCGTTGTCGATTTGGCGGGGTCGGGCGTGGGGACGGGGGCTGCTCTGGTTGCTGGATCGTTGGAGAGGT
Source organism: Aurelia coerulea (assembly GCA_039566865.1). NCBI lineage: Eukaryota > Metazoa > Cnidaria > Scyphozoa > Semaeostomeae > Ulmaridae > Aurelia > Aurelia coerulea. Next base: position 8,140,344 of record CM076952.1, on the reverse strand, counting down.
TTCCCAGTCTATCGGTTTTATGCTCATTTCTTTTACTTTTATTAATTAGGTTTTATGGTTTAGTTGTATATATTCATTGTAAGTAGTTTTTAGATGTTTTTAGCCAATTTTTATTGTACGTTTTTATGTGGAGGGCCCCTTGAAAATCAGCCACTAGGGTGAAGGGCCTCCCTCCTTAATAAATTGAAATTGAAATTGAAATCCTTCATCTCACTTCTTGTTCATGTGAGAAAATAGAAAATCCTATTTAGTTCACTTTACCCCGTCTGACCTCCCTTTCGATCCGCAACGAAATCGTTCTGTTTTCACGCGTTCACACTGAAACTTTTCATGCCGTTTCAAGATCTTGCTTTCGTCGAAATTGTTGTGAGTCATGCTTTAGTAGTGCAAGCGGAAGACCAAAGCGGCCTGATTTTGCACCGTTTTCGTTTGAAAACAGTATAGTGTAAACGGTGCCTAGATTGTCTTCTTTTAGTCGTGTCTTACCTAACTTGGATCCGGCGTGCACATCTTATACTCATCATATTTACTCGTGTTCCCTCTCCAATAAATCTACAATTTCGTTGACTTTGAAATTATGTCTCAGTTGTCTAGAATTATCTAAATTATTGTCGAAGTTGTTTCGATTTTTGCTTTGTGTAAACAGAAGGCCAAAATGGCATGATTTCGTATTGCGCCTAAATTTTCTTCTTTTAGTCGCTCGCGTCTTGCCTAACTTGTGCTCGGCGTGCACACCTTATCCGTTCCTTTGCCCGCACAAATTCATCAATACACAATAGGTAAAACACATCATATCTACTCTTGTTCCCTCTCCAACAAATCTACAATTTCGTTGCTTTTAAAATTATGTCTAAATTGTTTTATTTTTCATCTACCTATCTATAATTCTTAAAGTCCTCAATTTAAAAGTTTCTGTAACAATCTATTGTACGTAATGTTCTGTGAGTTTTCCTGAGTTTTGTGAATTGTCAGTGTTAAACTCTTGTGACACCACAGTTCGTTAATTGTCTTGGCCAGACTTGAAAAACTGCCATTCCGGTCTTTTGATGTTAGTGGAGAATTGCTCCATCTTGGGGTTTTCCGTTGGATTTGGTTTAGGCCTTACCGAGTTCCCCTCGCGCATGCAGCACTCAGTGTACAGCTTCAGAATCCCCAGAAAGGCGGGCAGTCGATGATTCCTTGGGCTGAGTCCTTCGAGAGCAGTTGCCAGGGCCAGGGCATCTTTGTCAAGCTTTGATCTTTTTTCGATGTACTTGATCAGTTTTTGCCACACATTTGATATCGCTTGTCTCCTTCTCATGACTGGTTTTCCCCATGATTTCCCTCCAATTCGCTTCTTCCACATTCCTGGCTGTCCACGCTTTCCCCACATTCCTGGTTGTAAATCATTGGAGCTGTCTGTCACTTCTCTGCTTGCTTCAGTACTTCGCTTGTTTTCACTTGCCGCATCATTTTCCTGCATCCACATGTTTGCATCTGCTTCCATTTCATCCCACAAGTTGGCGTTTTGCTTTAAGCCTGATGTCGTGAATTTGTTCCGAAGGTTTCGTTTCCCCATTCGATGCCATGCGTCGTCCTTGATTCCTAATGCATTGTGCGTCTGAGAATCTGCGCCGAAAACAAGTACAGCTGCGTGTATGATGAGAAGGCATAAAGTAACCCAACTATTTTCTCCAGTCCACCACATATCGATGTTTGGAAGTCTTTGGAAGGTCAATTCTGATCTGTCCTGTTTCTCTTTTGCTGACTTTGGCTCGTTTTGTTATCCTTATATCAAAATGGGACGCCTCATATTTTATTCATATGTGAAATTACAAGCTTCAGTAGACCATACTGGCTGTTGATATCGCTTCATAAAGACAACCGAAACAGTGCTCAGTACAGTATTTCTTTGCAAAGTAGTCCGCCTTGAGCCTAATGCCTCGAATTAAATAAGAGCCATTTCAGGAATCATATTCAGAGTGCTGAGCAAAGGACAACAGACTTTCTTCATATGATTGATCTCCGGGGGTCGGTTTTGAACGGGTGTCTAGATGTGATTTTGTTTTTCATTTAACAAAGCTTTGATCAGTAAAATTTGTTATCTTGGTATAGTCATTCATTTTGCCTATAGATTTAATTTTTACCTTCTGTGCCATAAATTGGTCTGGCATAAATTTATGAGTCGTGGATAATATTGTGATCGGCAATGGAGCACAGCGAGGCAATGGAGCACAGCGAGGCAATGGAGCACAGCGAGGCAATGGAGCACAGCGAGGCAATGGAGCTTCATATACCGTCCCAATTGACCGATTAATTTTCAGCAGAGTGAATCTATTAAGTAGCAGCAAGTTATGGAAAGCATCCGATAAAGCCGCTTAAAAAGCGGCACTTGGGTGATAAAGTATTTTGCTAACCCTATGCCGAAATAATGAAGTGCCGAATTTTTCGAGTAGATATCCAGACAATTGGATCTTTAAAGCCGGTATTTGGCCGTTCCACGCAGAACAGCCGAATTCAGTTGCTGAATAACTTTTTCCAAAATTACAATATCCGAATACTAGATTTACAGGCTTGATTTGAGGCTAACATTTTATTTTTTTATTTTTTGTTATCCATATAGAATATTACAATAAAGGCTACATTCTACTATACTTTTCAATTACTATACAAGACTACAGGTACGATACCATGAGGAGCAAAGGACAATGTTAGTCCCATGGCCATTCCATAAAGACATGCAACTAGACTAACCTTTACTAAATGCTACACATACATGTAATCAATATTACCAAGATAAAATGATATTACTATAGTTAGAGATACTTAAAATAAAAATTACAGGTATAAGTTGATGTTGATACATACTACGTTGCATGAGAGAAGAAACTATTTTGACTGGGAATTTTAGTTTAAATTCATTTATTGAAAGCGTTCTGAAGCACGGATGTGTTCTTATGTTGCCAATAGTATTTTCATATTTGCATCAGCTGGTAACCTTTCATGACCATATAAGAGAATTTTAGACATTTCTTGGAGAGAAAGGTTCAATAAACCATTTGGTTGCAGAATTGCATTTACGCTGTCGAGAAGGTCTCGCCTAATCAAATCATAGGCATGGCAGAGCAGCAAAAAGTGTTCCGTATCCTCAATACCATCACTAATTGGGCACATAGGATTCAAGGTATCCCTAAAGTTATGTTTGAACTTGTGAAAATTTAACTTGCAAGTCCGACACGTAACTGTGTTAAAATGGACAACCCCTAGGGTCAAAAATACCAAAAATGGGCTTGCAAGCTGCACGAATCACGAATGAGAGACAATAGCTTTTTCTTGAAAGTGCTCACAGAAGTGGAAAGTCTAACTTCTGGGTCAAGTTTGTCCCATTCAGACAAACAATGTGGATAGAAACTCGATTTATAAGACTCAATTCTTCCACATATTGAAGTTATTGTAACGCGTCTGCGGATATACATCGATTCCTGTAATTGAAGAGTGGGATTTCTCATGTATTCTGGAGTCATCTCATTGACAATCTCGTAAAACAGCACAAGGCGTCTGCTCCATCTACGAAGGTTTAGCGTTTTCCATCCGAGCTCATCATATAACTTCTCGCGAGATGTACCCTGACATTTAATTTCAGTGGAAACATCGGGAAAAGCAAGCAATAAATTTGGACGATCCCGTATTGTCACCATTGAACCAAGTCTCCACTTTTCTTTCTGGTCTGACTTAAAATAAATAAACCGAGATATAGAGGTATTGTTTAAATAGAACAAAATAAAGTACTCAATGTTGTATTATTTGTTCAGCAATGAAATAACAAATAGAATAGGCCATACTTTGACTTCCCAAAAAATCATAAAAACAGTGATTATCCTGGCTGATAATGTTGTACAGAGTAGAAGCATGGGCCTTGACAAAAAGAGTCAAAGTGCATCAGTAGACAGAGCAGAGATTAAAGCAGCACTGTTGTGGATGTGCTTGGCTAAATCTATGGATGAAATTGACAATAAAAGGTCTTCTAATTGGGTATAGTGCCTTTGGATCAGGCTTTCTCCCCCGAATAAAGGGAGTCAAACTTCGTCATTTTCGTGAATTTTGATGCACATCGAAATTACCGAAGGCCGCCCGCTTAATTCTATTCTTTTGGATCGTCTTTTTGACACATTGGATGCCACAATACAGGGTATCCCAAAAGATTGTGCCCCATTTGCCTTAAGATGGCATCTAAACGGCAAAAGATTCTAGCCAAACTTTTGCATGATGTTGCTCTTCAGATATTCAATTAATATTTGCTACCATTCCCCGTAAAAATCCGTTGAAAAATGACGGAGCTATGACCTTCAGGAGGCCAAATTTGCCTGATGACTGAAACCAGCAGTCGGCCACTTTGTCTTACTATTTTGCAGCGATAAATGGCTTCATGGATGAAATGAAACAGCAGCCTCCAATGTCATAGCTCACGTGGAAATTCCGATAATCATCAGAGAGTTCAACTATTTCTTACACCGCACAGAAACTATTTCTTACCTCACATGAAGCTATTTATCGCTGCAAAATAGTAAGACAAAATGGCTGACCGCTAGTTTCAGCTATCAGACAAATTTGATCTTCTGAAGGTCATAGCTCCATAATTTTTCAACGCATTTTTACGGGGATGGCAGCAAATTTAATTTGAACATCTGAAGAGCAATATCATATAAAAGTTTGGCGAGAATCTTTTGCAGTTTTGTCACAATCTTCAGGCAAACGGGGCACATTTTTTTGGGACACCCTGCAGTGTGACTTTAAGATGTCACGATGGATTTAGGAGCTACATTTGTACGATTTAAAGAATGTACTGAAATCAGGGAATTGCTCAGGTTTGTAAATACTTCAGAGAAGATGAGAGAAGTGAGATTAAGAGGTATAGACACATTATTAGAGTAAGGGTGGACAGCGCAGTATGACAAGAATGGATGAAAAAGTTGATGAAAGTAGAAGCAGAGGGAAGGAGGAAAAGATGATATGATTTTATATTTAAAGACATGACGCTAAAAGGACTAAAAACAGACAGCAGCGTAAACAAAATGTATGTAGAAGTGAATATGATCGGCTGACCTCACTCTAGCGTGGGATTAATTTCTATCATCTAGCGTGACCATGAAGAGGAGGTCATCACCAGTCGCAGTACTGTCTTCGCGATCAGGATGTCATTGGGCCATTAAAGGCACGGACAGAAAAATTTTAGTCTAGTTTTTATCCCAACTGCCTATCCGAATGGAATAAGCTCGAGCCTGAATTGAGACTTGCACCCTCAGTTGCTGTTTTCAAGAAAAAGATCTTATCAATAATCCGACTCCCTGCAAAACCTGTTTTTGGAATACACGATCCAATAGGATTATCCTATCTTACTCAACTTAGGGTTGGTCTCAGTAAGTTAACTTTTCACAAGTTCAAGCATAATTTCAGGGATACCATAAATCCAATGTGTCCAACAAACGATGGCATCGAGGAAATTGCAAAATCGAGCTGCAAGAACTGTCACCAATAGCAGCTATGATGTATCCGCCTCAAATTTGATCAAGGAACTAAATTGGCCAACGGTTACGGAAATGATAAAATGCGAGACAGCTACTATTACATACAAAGCATTGTCAGGTCTTGCACCCGGCTATCTTTCAAACCTTTTCAAGAAAAACTCTGCGCGTGATATCAGTATGAATTTGCGGAATGCCATTGCCGATGTCCTCGTTCCAAGGATGAAAACTTGCAATGGGCAGAAAGCGATATCTTTCCGGGGTGCAAAGACTTGGAATGAATTGCCTTTGGATGTCAAACAAGCACCCTCTCTTAGCATTTTTAAAAGTATGCTGAAGAGTAATTTGCCTCTCTCAGGCTAACTCCATTGTTTTTCATTAATTTTTTTATTTTGGATTGTAAATATAGGTAATCCATTAGTTTTCTAATCGTTCGTAGTGTACAGTTAGTTGCATGTAGGTTAACGTTATATGTTTTTATGTTTTTGGCCATTGGGTAGTCATTGTTTTTCGCTCCCCTGGTATCGTTCCCGTAGTGTTGTATAGTAATTAGATAAGTATTGTAGATTGTAGAACTCATTGTAAACTTTTTAAATGATTGATATATATAAAAAAAGAGGAGGTTGGTGATGATGATGCTGATGATAATTTCTGATCACCAATTACCCGTTGAATTTTTAATTTCAAAAACGTAGAGGACAGAATAAGGATAGTAAAAAGTTGTGATTGTGTGTCGGTAGTGCACCACAGTAGATAGAAAACCAACTTCCCAAAATGCTTTCATTGACCATGTCTTTTATTATTTTAGTAGAGATATCGATTTTCAGAAATATTTTAGCAGATGCATTTATTCATAAATATTTTATTGTCTACCTCGTTAGGATTGACAGATCATTTTCAAAGCAAAAATGTTTAGCAGTTATGGGACCCTTTTATCTCTATCATGATTTTACTGGTACAGCAGGCCCATGGAGTTTTATTTTGCAAATAGGATGTGCGTAAAACAATCTGTTTGCCGTTTACCGTTAATTAGAAACAAGAACAGATTCTGTAACGATAGCCTGAGCTTCTTTTGACTGCCACGCCTTTTCAAAGCGGTTAGTGGTTAGCGAAAGGAATTCTTTCAAGCTACAAATCAAAGCACTTGAAGCCGGAAAAGAAAGCCGAAACCTTATGGCCAGCGGTCTCATTGTGCCAGTGAAAAGGGGTTGTTAAGATATGACACAAGTGTATATCGAACGAAGAAGGATGTATCTAAACATTCGCCTAACGCATTTTATTTGTTTGATTGGCTAAATATTGATTCTGCAGCTGAGCTGGTTCAATTACGCTCACAATATGCTTGAATCGTAATGCTACGTTTGAATAAAGATGAACCATCTCGATAAAAAAATAAAGCGTTATGTAGGTCTCTGAATCTATTCTTCTTCTTTCGATATAAATTCATAATTTCTCTCAACAATCACTTTCTGCTTGCACAATGAAATAGTTGGCCATATACTGGGTGTCCCAGAAAAAGTATTCAGATTTGGTTAAGTCCAGCGAAAAGAATTTAGTTACAATCAATGGTTAATCAATTTCAAAATCTTGCTCGATAGTTAACTTGAACATAGATACCTTGTTTGTTGATATCGATGCTTATAGTGTTGAAAGATTAATTTTGAAAGCTCAAACTTGCTATCACCTGGGAACCGTAACTTTGGTGTTTGGCTTAAAGGCAATCTGTCCCCTTCGATGAATGAAAATGAAATAGATAAAAATCTCTATTGTATTTTCCAGAAGTTGGTGTTAATTCGCTTTATCCACAGAAATCAGGGTCATAGAGACTCAGTGATGCATGAATTTAGCTGCAGCGTAAATAAGGTAAATAACACAGTAACCAAGGTCAGAGCAATAGGGTCAATAGGAACAATAGGCAAGATTGCTTTTAAGCAAATTCTTGCGGCACATAAAATAGCACAGCAATATCCTACGTAAAATTTGAAAAAAGTCATAAAAGTCATCCATTGTGCCATTTGTTTTCTTAAGTTAAGTTTTAAATTTCGATAAGCTTCAAGGCTTTGCTTAGGCCAAAAGACAAAAGCTCTGGTTTGGACTAGGAGGAAAAATGAAACTTTGAAGATTAATATTTCAGCTCTCAAAGCACCAATATCTGCAAACGAGGTATCTATGTTCAAATTAGCTATCGACGAACAGTTTGAAATTGATTTGCCATTGATTAAAACTAATCTCTCATTGCTGGAACCAACGAAATCTATCTGGGAAACTCGGTGGGTTTCAGATCAAATTTAGGGGCTTCGTCTGTTTTTATTTGGAATTGAGAGAATTTCCTTTGTCTGAAACTAATAATCACTTTGAAATTGCATTTAAGTTCGAAGAAACTGAGACTATTATTACCATCCTGTCCGTGTTATTCCTACAAATTTTCCGAATTGAAGCAAATGGAATTGAAAACTGCTGTGCTAGTTAAAATATTTTTGATTGGTCAAAAACTATGAAATAAAAAGCACAAATTGCCTCCCGTTGAAGCTGATTGTTTTCGATAGCAGAAATATTGAAGTTTGCCGAAAGTTACGCCGCAGTTGAACAATCTTTACATCAGATATTTCCTTCGGTTTTATCAAAGAATATTTGCCTTTTGAAATTATGGTTTAAATCTTGGGTCGTGTTCTTTTTGCGACCCGAAGACTTACTAATCTTTTGAAAACGGCAGATTTTTCCCAAATAAAATTATCAGTATTGAAAAGAGCCTACAAAGAACTTGAGTATCCTCAGAAACAAAATAAACTGAAGGCTTCAGGGAAACAAATCCTAAAAGTATTGCAAATTATGGAATAGAACAACTGAACACAGCATTGAGCATGTAAAAACTACAGTAACTAGTTATTTACGACTTTCTGATCGGCCTTCTTGATTTGTTTTCCTGATTTTCCCTGCATTCTCTCTTTGCTCTCGCTTTCTTCGTTGCTCTAATATCTTCAGTTACCCTGGCTGCTCTGATTGACCTTGCAGCTTTAGATACCCTCATTGCTCCCTGTACTTTGATGTGATCCCCAAGGGTATGCCTTCTCCTAGCTTTGTTGATCTGCTGAGAGTGCTCTTATTCTAAGAAATTCCCTGCATAACAAGCTTAGATCGTTGTTGTGAATTTTTCTTTCGTTATTTTGTTACTTAGATATTCCTATCCTTACACGGCAAATTATCCATCATGCGAAAAGACAATTCCTTTAACTTCTATTCATCATTTAATTCCATCATTCCACATTCCATATTCGAAAAATAACGAGTAGTAACCATATCAGACTTCGGGTCCGCTTTTCTAACTCTAGTTATTCAGAATGATATCTCTTGTAAACTTTTATCCAGATGAAATATAGCGTTCGACTGAATTTAGAGGGATCGAGTTTTAGACTATGTCACTAAAGTACAACCAAAACCTATATAGGGTAAAACTGTTTTGGCCACAGAACTACGATTATTTCCAAAATGATGCAAACTAGATATCATTCTAAAGAGCTTAGTGAGCGGAACTTAGTTGCAAGCATTGTAAAATGTTGTTTACTTAAGGGAGGTTTAGTCCTTTGGGAATTTTAGGAAGTTTGTTTTGCTTCACAAATTTTTCAAACCTCGTATACATCATTCGAAAGTGCAGGTCTGCGCAAACAGTAATATGAAGTTAGATATTGCATAAAGTGACTAGTTTGACCGTCGGCTGTCACCAAATGCACTGTGGTCAATTTTTTGCTCCAATTCTTTCCTTGGTTACGTAACCATAATAACAGATGCAATCCATGTACGCAGATGCTCATTCATTTAGAAAAGCTGAATAGAAACTCATAAGTTTTGAATATTGTAAAGAGTGTTTTATAGTTTGATTTGATTTATAGCGTTTAATTTACTTGTCATAGATTGTAATTAGTGTTTTCATTGGAGGGCCCCTTGAAAACCAGCTTTTGCTGAAGGGCAACGCTCCTTAAGAGAATTATATATGATAAATATATAAAATGACGCAGGTATGTTGAATGGTCGCTCTAAATAGACTAAAGAAGACACCTCCACACCCATAGTTTCTTAAGCTACACATTGAGACGGCATGTGCCAAAGTTATCAAATATATTAGGCTATATTTTTAACTTGGCCAGGGCCAGCTTTTAACCATATTGATTCGTTTTAAGGTAAAACGACTTCTGATTGTGTAAAATGTTACTCGTTCGGACATTTGTACTGGCTAAAAGTCTGCTCTCAAGACAAATGACGGAGTTATAAGATTGTTGATTAAGGGAGTCTGGGCAATCTAAATATAGCCTATTGCATTTAATGTTCTCATAAATAATCAAACAATAGCATGATATATGTAGCGTGGTCTTTTTTGTTCTATTTCTAAACTAGATTGCTATATAACCTATGTCCTTGTTAAGCGTATCAAAAACTTCACCAAAATAATCGAAGAATTTGATAAATTCTCTGGATGCCATTTGGTTAATGGGTTGCCAAATCTATGCAGCAGTTTTAAGGAACATAATTAGATATGTTTTGGGTTTATTTCCTTTTTTTCCAATAGAAAATTATTTTACTTATAACAATCAATTTACCCCCGTGTTTTGAGTGCTATTTCGATCCATGAGAGAAACATCACCTGAAAAATAGCTTAGTTACCAGACTTCCGTGTGAGGAACAGATGTATAGAGGATCTTCGACAATGTTAAAGCTGATTGATTCCCGACGCATGTTTGTTTAAAGAAATAAATTTAAGTTAAGAATATTTTTTAATATTCCAATTGTAAGGCAAAGCTCGTAATTGAAGTTAATTCTTCTGTTGTCGGTAATGTAATACTGTAAATTTGATCAATCAATGTAGAACAAATAAGGTAGAAATCACACGGTGTTTGCAACGAGTTTGAATGAAACTTTGTCAAAGGAAATGTATTTGGGCCAAGTTCAGTCAGTCTTCGGGCCCAGCAAGGATAGGCTTCTGTTCCTCTGGCTTAGAACTGGAGCAATAGACATGTGATGTACACATGAAGCGTTTTGAAAATTGAATCTACTATTTCTCGATTTAAGCGAGAAGAGAAAAAGCTCCCTTGGAAAATGCAGATTCATTTATCTATTGCCACTAAAATGTTTATATCTTTCCTTAATTGAGATCTTTACTTTAAGTACCCTGCTTTTAGGAACCAGGAATTTAGAACGTTTTGGTTATTTTCATTTGCATCATAATCAGTCGACCATAGAAATTGCTTTGTTCTCATAAATAGGTTTGTAATGGAAAGTCAGGTATCTGGTGAAGCAAAAACTATCATGAGCTAGATCACGCTTTGCTTACTGCAAACAGGCAAGATCAACATAGAGTTTGAATCAGCGTTTAATTGGAAGGCGCACCTATCTTTTTGGATGTTGTTTTGTCAATTGACACGATGTAAACAATTTAAAATACGTATACAGCAAACCGAAATAGTGGCGGGGCTGGAAGGCGCGGTAAAATGTATAGACTTACGAAGTTTTGAAGTATAATAAAGAATGGAAAGAGCAATATGAAACGATGAGAACAAAGGAATATACGGATGCGGTATGGGAGGCGTGTAATAAGTTTTGAAAATGGAGAAAGCACATCACGGGAGATTATTATATGCAAGGCAAGTGTTGGTCTTTTCCGCAGATTCCCCCTTAATTCCCCCTCTTTGACTGTCTAATTTAAAACAATTCTAACAGAACTTCTTGGCGAGTAGAACTTCCCAACAAATTATGTTTTATTTAACTAAATTTCTTTTCCTAAAAAATATCAACATTTAGGGTGCCGACTGTGGTAATCTGAAATTTAAGGAAAAGTACCAGGTGAATGGACAGATATTTGAGGATATCTTCCCAAAGTGTTTTGGTTTTTTACTTTGCCTGATGTTTTTTGGCAACTGCATTTTTTAGGGCTGACCTTGCCGGTGGTAGTGGGTTCACGATGTAGAATATGCCAAGAGGTTTATTTTTTATGTATGCTTTGCAAGTATTCCTTTTCAAACTCTTCTAGGGTGTTCTCTAGAAAGCCCTTCAAGAAACGTTCAAAACATGCCAAAAATTACGAACAAATTTTCCTATGATTTCTGCCTTATTTTTCTGCCTTACAGCAATGACTACTACACGCTGTTGCACATATTTTTTATACATATTAAATATCACACTAAATCTTACATTCTACTATACCACCTTCCTAATTACTGTACAACACTACAGGGACGATGCCAAGGGGAGCGAAGAACAATGACTACCCCATGGCCAATGAAAAAGACACGCTATGTTAAACTACATATAATTAGGTACACTACAAACGATTAAAACCTAATGGATACTATATTAGATTCTGTCTAATATTTGATGTCGGGTCAGGTTTGCAATGAAATTGAAATGTCACGAACGCAGCTCTTCTTGTTGGTTTGGTCATAAACTGTGCCTGGCATCTAATGTGAGGCAGAACTTGCAAAGAAACAGAACATTTACGTTACCGGATTTGGTGGTTGCTTGGTACTGAAGTTACAAAAGATCAGAGTCAAACCGACCAGTTTCATGGATTTGAAAGGTCTTGATCACCATACATAAAAAGGTGCATCAGAGCATCATTTGAAAGATCGGTGATTTGTACAATGGTTGTAATAATTCAACGATTCCAGCGAGAAGATTTTGTCGTTGAACATCAAAAGAAGGGCAGAGCAACAAAAAGTACTCCGTATCCTCAATGCCATCGCTTGTTGGGCACATTGTGTTTATGGTATCCCTAAAATCATGCTTGATGAAATCACCCTGAATAAAGTTGTTATGTTCCCAGGGATGAAATTTTTATCCTTCCAAAGAGATAGCAATTGCTACAGCATGTAAAAGTCATTGATGTAGGGCAGAAAATGTGATCGTGATTTTAGGCATGTTTTCAAGGCTTCTTGAAGGGGCTTTCTTGGGAAAATCCCTCACAATTTTAGAACGGGGTGGCCGATTTCAGTCAGGTAAATGTTATAATTGATTTGAACATGCCCACCACTAAATAATGTCTTTGCTGATATTATTGCCTTGATTTAAAGGGAGCAGCGGCCTTTCAATCGGGGATTTTTTCCTCATTCACCCGGTTTAGCTCACGCGTCTTCGCAATAATTCCATTTTTGCAGAATGCTCAGGAAATAGCATTTCATTGCCAATGTAATTCTGTGAGGCTAGAGGCCAGTGAGTGATTTGACCTGGCTAGCTACTATCATACCATCTGCCGACAAATTTAGCCATATGGAAACCAAGAAATCAGGCTTATGTATTGAAATTTCCCCGCAATTTTCCACTATATCAGTTATGACGTCAATGTATAGATTAATTTCATTGTTAAATCGATACCATCAAATCTCAATTGAATGTTATTTGAAAATCAGAATTCCTTTCTCCCTCGCATCATGCTTGCGTTCCTATCAGTGTCTGTGACAGCATTGCAGAGATCAAGTTTATTTAAAGATTCACTCCATCGCATAGTAGATATAAACATCTAAATGAAGTATTCTTTACAATTTAGAATGCACTACTAGAGTGTGCCTGCTCCCTCGCTTTTCTGTTATTTCAGTGTGTATGACGTCATTTTGAGATGGATTGCACTTGTGTAGACATATCACACCACATCTTATAAGAGATAGAAGAATTTGTTCATAAGAAACTCAACTTTCAGATCGCTAAAAATATTATGAAACTCCAGTACTTGGAAAAAATAACAAAAAAAGTTGGTCAAGCCACTTGCGGTCAAATTCTAGCCCATCAGATATCAGTATTTCCTGTTGACGTAGATCAGTTACAAATGTATGGTGCGGCAAGTGTCATAGCTTGTTGCCTTTGCACGGCCATTTTTATCAAGGAGTTATATATGCTAAGATCCCTCTAAAATAGTTTTTGGTTTATTTCACTTATTTCCAGTATCATATTACTCTGAATGTACGGAGTATTGCCTAAACATTGGGAAGGCTTCAAAAACATTATTTTGACATGTTCACGAACGCACTCGTAAGAAACTCCGTTTGCTCGAAATCTGATAATTTGAAGAAACTTTCAGTGCTCGCCCAAATTCTTAGCTTCTTATTAAAGAAATACGTGCTGATATGTAGATCTAAATAAAATATTCTTTGGAATTCAGAGTTACTTTCTCCCTCGCTTTCCTACTGCCAGGTGTCCCCAAGAAGGTACTCCTCTTTAGAAAATCACAAAAATTCTACTATGAAAGCATGAATCCTAACATGAATTTTCTTTTTGATCTCTTTTGTCAATGATCCAATTATACTTGCCGAAGATAAAATGTTTGTTTTCATTACTTAAAAGGTATGAAATGACTCATTGAAGCAATACTGATTCTTAGCTATACTCTTTTATCAACATTGTAAATCTTGCCCAAGAGCAAACATCTTCAGATTGTTCATCATCCTTCAAGTCTTCTCTGGTCTTGTTAAAGCTTTACTGTCACTATATAAAATTGTTGGTGACCAACAATTCACTCGTTTGGTCTCTCTGCGGAGTATGGTTATGGGATTAGCGCGGTTTTCTTTGATGTCGAGTTATCGTCACTTTGCGTAACATGCAAAACAAAGGGATTTGATAACCGTCTCTCATGGCGTCATAAGACAAATGATAAAAGCGAGGCTAGAATGTATTTATAGTGACAGTAAAGCTTCAAGTCTAGATCATAACTAGCTCCCTGAAATCAAACGCTATTGTTAATGCTAATGCTTTATATCGCAGTTTAGTTTAAAGGTTTAGCTATCTTTTGAGATGATGCTAGGTCATTTTAAGCAATGCTTGCAATTCGCAAAACCAGAATCAAAGAAAATTTAAAATCCCAGATTCCTCATTTTGAGTGAAATAATCGCCACCATTTTCTTGTCAACATTTTTTGAAAACTCAACGTAGCGATGGATTTGAAGTCATCTGGGGAAATTTTGTGTTTGCAAAATGATTGACCACTGTTTCTCATTCAAATTTCGTGCTCCAAAGCAAATTTTGCATTCAGCTTTTTTAATATCTTCCAAAACATCAGCTGGAAAACGAAGGAATAGTCCGAGAAATTAATGAATTTCCACATTTTTGAAACTGATTTTTCTAGCAGCAGGCATGCCTTAAACTGACCAAGCAACATTTCAAAAGATAGCCGAGCCATTCAGCTACATACTGAGACCTTGTTTGTGTTCATAACATTTGCTTTCAGGAAACTACGTGCGATCTAACTCATGAAGTTTTTTTGGGTCACCCGGTAGATCTAAGGCCTGTTCAAAAGAGCCGCTAAACGGGCTGAGTGAGACCTCACTGCCTATTGAAATCTATAGAAACATTTGATTTCGTTTATATGGAGAAGCGAGCCAACTCGGTTAGCTGGATCTCACTGAAGCACTGCCGAGATCTCGGGTGGCGGGATAAAAATGTTCCTATATAAACATTCCAGCCCGGTTACCGAGACAAAAAACTCTTTACTGCTCATTACTGCTCATGCGCTTCTAATTTATACAATGGGCGTGCGTCAGTTTTAGGCACGTGTCCAGTTTCTGTCTCGGTAGTCGGGCTGGAATTTCCCCATATAAACACACGAGTAAAATTAGCCCGCTTACCGAGCCAGCCCGTTTAACGGGCTCATATAAACAGTTTTCTTTACAATTCAGAGTCACCTTTCTCCCTTGCTTTCCTACAATATCAGCCTCTATGACGTCATCTGTAATCGATTCAACTTAAAAACACATCTGAAAAGAGAAAGATATATAGATCTAAACATAACAATCTTTGGAACTCAGAGTCCCTTATTTCAGTCTCCGTGACGTCCCTAAGGAGATCGATTTCAGTTTGAAGTAGAGATTTCAATCTCAAATCTAGTTTCCAAGATAACGATATATTTAGGATCGTTCACCCACGCGCTTTCGAAGGTTACGTTGTCTTTCCGTTGAGTTTCTCCACTTGCAAACTGATATCGTCTATTTTTGTGCTTTTGTGAATAATATTTTGGCAATGACGCCATAACCTTGATTCGTTTTATTTTATCAGTCATAGTGTGGTTGTAGGTAGGAAGCAAGAACAATCTTGTAAAAAGATGCTGTGACGTGGCACATCATGTGCGGAATATTAAGCTAGTTTAGCAAACGTGCATCAACAACACATGGTTATAAAGTCGTTTTTTGAGGAAACAAACTCTTAAGTGAAATCAACTTCAAAGCTTTCGAAAGTCTTCAGAGATTTAATTCAGTATGCTCTATTTTGATATTGATAGCCCGAAATGTTACCTTTGAACGCCGCCCTGCAAGAATAGAACGTCAAGAAGTGAAGAAAAAACTATTTGAACATTTCAAAAGCAACAGAAGCAATACTTTCAAGGAGTTTACATCGGCTTTTTTGGGAGAAAAAACTTCAAAGTTGGGAAGCTCTCAAAACCTTAGTGTCTAGTTGCTAAAACAGCCTATAGTATGCTAGCAAGGGTGCCGAGGAGACACGGCGAAACCTGTTTTGATGATAGATATTTCATTTAACATAAAGAACTGCCCGTAATAATTTATCTGCTGCTGAAATTTGATGATTTAAAACATCTTAAATTGCCCTTTTGTTCCAGATTTGATGGTTAAAATGCTCCTTTATTTCGTCATTTTAGCTGCCACTTAGAATATTTCATATGGCCATTGCAAACATTGTTTGAAACTTTCGAAAAATCATCGACATCCTAGTTTTAGTCCTTTTCATACACACGACATACGTCAGGTGACTTTATCAATCTGCGGTCGAGAATCAGACTTAGTGTATGTGAAGCTATTCCGAAACATAGCGTCGCATTGGTATGTTGAGATTGACTCGTTTATTCATCGCAATAAATCAATTCTAGAAGCTTAGAAGCTGTTCAAATAATCCCAAAACTCTAGCGGATAGATTCCTAGGTGAACATCGAAATGGAAGGTTGACTTCAAAGGAGCGACGAGCAACTTGCAACTAATGCAGTTTGTGCCGCTTCTTACAAAGTCCTCTTCGACACTTTTTTCTTTGTATCACCAGTATTAGCGCTTAGTTGAAAGGCTTAGCCATCTTTTGAAATGCTGCATAGTCACTTTGAGCTGTCGTAACCATCCGAAAACCTTGATTTGAAGAAACTTTTCAATTCCTTTGCCATCTTTTTCTAATTTATATTAACGATCTCCCTATGTCTCTCCGTAAATGCAATGTGACAATGTATGCTGATGACACAAGTATTTCACATTCTGCGAAAAATATCAACGAGTTGAATGACACACTGAATAGCGATCTCGATCGGCTAAAGGAATGGTTACAAGGGAACAAACTGTCACTAAATGTCGTAAAGACACAGGCGATGGTTGTAGGTTCTCGACCAAACCTAAAAAAGATTGCTGACAATAAAGTAGAGACCCCATCATTTGTTATTGATGGCGCTGAAATTGACATCGTTAAAAATGTAAAATATTTAGGAGTCCAACTTGATGATAGCCTCGTTTGGGATCGGAACACGAAAGTATTATGTAGCAAACTGTCTCGTGCTCTAGGATTTTTGAAATATGCCAAAAAATTCGTACCCAAGGATACCTTAATCAAAATGTATCATGGCATCGTAGAGCCACATTTCCGTTATTGCTGTTCTGTTTGGGGAGGCTGCAGTGAAACCAGATTGCAAACCATACAAAAATTGCAAAATCGAGCTGCAAGAATTGTCACCAATAGCAGCTATGATGTATCCGCCTCAAATTTGATCAAGGAACTAAATTGGCCAACGGTTACGGAAATGATAAAATGCGAGACAGCTACTATTACATACAAAGCATTGTCAGGTCTTGCACCCGGCTATCTTTCAAACCTTTTCAAGAAAAACTCTGCGCGTGATATCAGTATGAATTTGCGGAATGCCATTGCCGATGTCCTTGTTCCAAGGATGAAAACTTGCAATGGGCAGAAAGCGATATCTTTCCGGGGTGCAAAGACTTGGAATGAATTGCCTTTGGATGTCAAACAAGCACCCTCTCTTAGCATTTTTAAAAGTATGCTGAAGAGTAATTTGCCTCTCTCAGGCTAACTCCATTGTTTTTCATTTATCTTTTTATTTTAGATTGTAAATATAGGTAATTTGTTAGTAATTTTTAGTAATATTGTAAAGTTTGGCACGGCCCCCTGTAAAGCAATCCTCTCGATTGACGGGGCCACCGTGTAAAAATAATGAAAAATGAATGAAACGTTTTCCAAACAAAATTTTGTGAAAACTCAATTTGGAATTTGGCTTTTTCCACATCTTCTGAATCAGGGCGTGGAAAAGGAGGTGTTAGTTCAAGAATTGAATGAGTTACCATATTTTTGAAACTGTCATTCTAGAGGGTAGTCATAACTTAAACTGGCCAAGTAAGATCTCGAAAGATATCTAAACCCTTCAACTACTTACTTTATACCTTGTTTTTGTTCATGACGTTTGCTTTTATAAAGCCATGTCCCATCTTGCTCGTGAAGTTTTTTGGCTGAGTCACCCGCTACTTTTTCACACTGATTTTATTCTTAGCATGTTTTTGACATTCAATTGTTGGGAAATAAGGTGTAAATAAAAGCAATTATAATAACTGTGAAATCCATGGATTTATCAATGTAAAACTTTATCATGCTCTCACCCACTTTACCCCCATCGTACCCTATTAGAGATATTAAGCCCCGTTTACACTACACCAACTAACCTGGGTTTGCCCCGTTTGCGTTTACACTGCATTTCTTGAAAGCTAACCCGGGTTCGCCCCAGGTCGAACCCACTTCCAATGGTGGGTTAGTTTAACCCAGGGTGAACCCAGGTTAGTTGCGTTTACACTACAAAAATCTAACCTAGGTTAGTTCTAACCCGGGGCGAACCCAGGTTGGTTAGTGTAGTGTGAACAGGGCTTTAGTTACCTATCTGATTACACGGGCTGTAGGAAACTCTGGATTGGAAGTAAGATTTTCACATCAAGTCTTCCTAGTTTATTATTTCGTTTTCTGATATATCGAGTGGCAATCTTAATGCATGTGCGTGGCAGATTAATGTTACCTATATTATGCCACTCATTTTACCACATATAAGTGGCATAAAGTTTATAATTGTAACGCGATATATCAGAAACGACATAATGAACTAGGAAGACTCGATGTATCGTATTAAAATCTTATTTTTAATTCAGAGTTTCTTAAAACCCGTCGTGATGAGCTTAGAATTATGATTTCTTTCTGGGCTGCCTTCCTTAGAATTATCATTTCAGATAATATGTTTTGAGTATTTCAACCATGCACCGCAGTTTCAGTCTCTAAATTGGCCAGGGCATGATTTATATTTGTTACGTATCAGTTGCCGTAGCCATGATGTGGCAGAAATTTATGAACCACATGCCTTAAAAGGGCTGTACAAGATTTTTGTAAACAAAGATAGAGATCAGCTGGCCAATATCATCAAATTCAATGATAAATTCCTCTCTAATTGGCGCGTGGAGTACAATTTCTTTAGCCTGCCTGTTCCCTTCCTTGTGTTCAGCCTAAACACATCTGAAACTCGTCGCTGATAATCCAGCTGTATCTTATAATCGTTGATGGCATGAACAATCTGATTGCACTGGCGAATTCTACGGGATTCAAACATGTAGAAAGCATCTTCATTTGCTATGTATCTGCTGCTACTTGCCTGCATTAGGTGGAGAAAGTTTAGGATTTTTGCAAGTTTAGCTTGTACAGCCCCTTTAAGTGGTTCCTTGTTATTCCAGGTGAAGCCGTTATCTACATTGGAACCAGGAGCAGGCTATTTATTCAATACGCAGTGGTCAACAACAAGGCCTTTGGTACTCTTCTTCTCAACAGAAGATGGAAAGCTCTTGATTTACGATCTCAAGGTATACCTTGGTTATAGTATAGACTCCCTAGTTCTAAGAGTTCTTTTGACGCTTATTAACAAGATCATTTTTCATAGCAATAGCATCTATTGCATTGGATCGCTTGCATGGCTTCCAAACCTTGAAAAAGGTTCGTGTAAAATCCTTTAACCCATTCCTTTAAATTGAATGACTTGAAAGAAATTGTAGCTACTTTTCTGTGAAACAAAACATAGATCCATACTTAAACGTTTGTGCAGTTTCGTAGTATGCTTCGAAACCAGTGCTAATAAACTTTGGAATTTTGACCATTAAAAGCCGTTGATAGGATAATCAATATCCCTAACTTTATCTACCTTCGATGCAATACCTTAAAAAGACAATTTTAAATTACGTGGCTGTCGAAATTTTTGTGACTTTCCAAATACCGGAACTATTTTAACTCACTGGTTGCGAATAGTTTTATTCTTGTTAAATATTTTGTTCTGAATTCCCGATTAGTTGCTGTAGGAAGTTTTGCAGAGGCTTTTTTATAATATTTGTACGAACGCAGTTCTTTCGTCAACCTTCCGATGTTATGCTGAAAGTTTTCCTGCATGCCTGCGGATTTTAACATTTTTATCTCTACAAATAAGCTAGAAATAGAAATGGTCGTCGTGCTAGATCTCTTGTAAGTACAATTCCAGCTGCTCTTGATTTTATGCCAAAATTTATACCGCTCTCCCGTCGAATTTGACGTTTTCATTGCAACATATAAGCCGTTTTTTCAACAAGGAATGTTGCTATTAATATTCTTCCTTGCGAGTAAGAATCAGATAACGTATCCCACGCCCATCCGCCCTCCTACTGCAAAGATCGTATATCATGTTTTGTTAGGGTTTTGTTGTAATGATGCCCTCGTTGTGCTCTACAGGTCAACCATAGCAAACCATCCCACGTACTTGATGTAAATACAGACAAGAAACCTGTATACGCTATGGAATTGAATCCTAAAAGGTAAGGTGCTCTTCGTGTGAGAGCTGAATCATGAATTCATGCCAATTTTAACGAGCATGTGCGTCAAATCTTTGCAATTAACTACGTAAATAGTAGTTACACTACAGCGTGTTCCAAAACGATATACCTGCGTTTGTGAAACCGTACAATCAAGGATTCTACACTGATTTGAATGAATTACCTATCATGTTGAAGCAAACAGGCTAACTTAAGTGTCGAAATTAATTTCATTAAGATCAGTCATGTCGTTCTAAATTTCTGGACGAATCACTTAGAAGCTATTTTGAAAAGCCTTGCGAAAAGCTACCCATCATAAGATGGAATTTCATCCCGTCTTCAGCTTTGATATGATAACAATTGCATCAATTATCTTCTAAGGAACTTAGATATAGGGAATCCATGCATATGTTTCATGCTAATCCAGGGAGGGAACAGGGAATCCATGCTAATTCATGATTCAGAAGAAGATCCCTGCTTAACAATGATAAAACTTTTTCAGTCACACCCCAGTATCCTTAAAATAAAGTCGTCTGTCAAAAGCACCATAAATTTCTCCTTCAGGAAGATCACAGTCGAAGAAATGCAAGAACAGTTGCAAAATTTAGATCCGAAGAAGGCTTCCCCACAGGAAGCAATCCCTGCAAGAATATTAAAGTCTAACGCAGATCTGTTTTGTTTTCCACTTGCAGAGCTTTTCAATAAACTTGTTGAGGAAAGCCGCTTCCCAGATGATCTAAAAAATGCTGATGTTTCTTCGCTCTTCAAAAAAGATGATAATATGAGCAAAAAGAATTATAGACCAATTAGTCTCCTTCCTACAATCACGAAAATATTTGAGCGACTAATGCATAGACAATTGTCTGAATTTACTGCACGCTTTTTTTCACCACTATTAGGAGGGTTTAGACAAGGGTACAACACGCAGCATGTTTTGTTAAACTTTTTGCAATATTGTAAGAACAGCATTGATAACAAGGGACTTGCAGGGGCAGTGTTCATGGATCTTTCAAGGGCTTTTGATTGTGTAAACCACGAGCTTTTAATAGCAAAACTGAGTGCCTATGGACTTGATTTGGACGCCCTTCAACTCATAAGAAGCTATTTATCAAAAAGACAACAGAGAGTAAAGATCAACAGCTATTTTAGTGACTGGAAAGAAATTAAAGTTGGAGTACCGCAAGGGTCGGTCCTGGGGCCTTTGCTATTTAACATCTTCATAAATGATATCTTCTTTTTTGCATATCACACAAAGATATGTAACTATGCTGATGATACCACAATCTTTGCATGCCATGCGGATCTTGATACTATTGTTAGACAATTAGAAGCAGACAGCTCTGTGATAGTAAAATGGTTTTCTGACAACTTTTTGAAGCTAAATAATGATAAGTGCCACCTGATGATATTTGGTGATAAAAGCACCGAAACAACGGTCACAATTGGAAATTCAAGAATTAAGGAAAGTGATTATGAAAAGCTGCTAGGTGTGACTTTTGATAAGAAATTAAGTTTCAAAAAACATGTTGAAGATTTATATAAAAAGGCCAACCAACAGCTTCACGCACTGGCTCGCTTGTCTAATTACATTGATCCTATCAAATCAGAAATTTTAATGAATTCCTTCATCAGGGCACAATTCAATTATTGCCCACTTGTATGGATGTTTAATGATAGGGCAACTAATTCAAAATTAAATCGCATTCACGAAAGAGCACTGCGATTGGTATGCAAAGATAGTATATCAGAGCTAGAAAAGTTGAAGAAGAAATATGTTACCATTCATCAGCACAATCTGCAATTGCTAATGCTTGAAATATTCAAAACAAAAAACAATCTAAATCCAACATTTATGAAAAACATTTTTACTGAGAGAAATATTCACTACAGTTTGAGAAGTGAGAATCATTTGCAGTTGCCGAATATAAAGACAACAACATACGGAATAGAAAATATTTAGTACAGAGGTCACCTTTTGTGGTCCTCGTTGCCAAAGGAAATTAAAGATTCCAACACATTATTTGAATTCAAGCGAAAAATAAAATTATGGCATGGAAATACTTGCATCTGCAGATTGTGCAAAGTTTTCATTAAAGATTTAGGGTTTTTGTAGGTTTTAAAGTAGAAAATTGTAAATTAAGTTTTAACTTATTTGTTGGCGTTAATTAGCTTATTAGCTATATATATTTTTTTTATCTTGCCAACGTAAAAGAAATTGTTAATAATAATAATAATAATAATAATAATAATAATAATAATAATAATAATAATGTACATGAGAAATGTATCTTTATCGGGTTTTCCATACTGGCTTTCATGTTTGACGCGGAAACTTGGTAAGATGCTGTCGAAATTTTTTCTTCTGTTTGAAGAATGTTAAAATATAACTCCCAGGCAAAATGAAACCCAACGTTAAGAATGGTATGATCAATTTTAGTGCAATAAACGTCGATATCTGAGTAAGCCTTTCTGCTAGAAAATGATTCATGTTTTTGTTGAAATAGGTGCATAATTCGTGAAAGTATATTTTGGCAAACGCTGTTACATCACTTTTGGCCACCGGGTATTATTCCGAATGAAAGGCTTGAAAGAAACTTTTGGTACTTTTGCTGTGATTTTATTATAGTAACTTCGATACCTTGATAATTTTCAACATTTCAGCGTTCTTCGTTATGGACAAAAAATTTCATTTCATTTCTCCAACATTTCATCACGCCCAAGTGGCGCAGTGGATGGTTGCGAGAATTTTTAATTCCTGAAAGCTCCTGGACCAAATCAAGTCAGGAGCACATTTTGATTCCAATGGTGGTAACCTACTCATTTTGGATATTATCAACAAAAGATTTTGAATCAAAATTTAGTGGGAAGGCCCAAGGCCCAGCTAGCTTATGAAAAGTTGTTCGATCAATTTGACATAAGGCTACTTTGCAAATGCGGTTTAAAAACATGTTTATTGATGTATTTCTCGTTAAATATTGAACTGTCATCACTTTTTTCTTTCCATGTTTTGGAATGTTTAAAACGAAGTTGAATTTCAAATTGGCTTAGAAATTTTGAAATGGAGTAGATATCAGTCTTTTTGCAGAAAATGGATTGCTCTAGACAGCTTCGAATGTACAATCCTTGCCAAAGCTCTTGAAAAATCACATATTTTTGCTCAGTTCTCCCCCTTCCCCTTACAATGTTGGTTCCTTGTGCGAGCACGCATTTCTCATGGGCGCAACAACGTAGCCAAAATGATTTTCTTCATATTTGGTGATCAGTGCTTTGGACCAACATTGTTCAAGGGCAGGGGGGCGGGAAATAGAGTAACGATTAGTTTCCTGCAATGTATTTTGGATGCTTCGTCAGACAAGAAAGCAGAGAAATGACATGTTTTTTTCAAGTTGTTTTGGCAAGCATTGAAATTTTCTTTTTTACGCCAATGTTTCGAGGGTATTAGCAGCTTACAGTTGTAGTGCAGGGTTTCAAGGATAGCCACATCTTTCAAGTATTTGTCAATAAATTTATATTTCAGGAAAATAGGTGTTATTAAGCTCGTGAAGCTGTCCTTGGGCTGCCCGGATGCATTTTACTCTTACCTACTTTCTCTTTTAGATCAAAGCTCGTAGCAACTGGAGATGCAAATGGTGATATATGTATCTGGTCATTGAATGACGACTTAGTGAATTTTAATCAAAAGGAAGTATTATTATTGGACAATATGGCATCAGTAATGCTAGAGTGAATGCAGAAAGCATCATAGAAAATAGCTTTGGATTTTCAATAGCCTGCAAGAAGGATTGCGATGATATAATATTAAGTAAGACTATTATGTTTTTAACTTATTTATTTATATACCGGGTGAGTTGCAATTACGTCTTACATTTTCAACGATGTTAAAGAATTAAATCGGAAAAGGATGGGGTCTTGATTAAGATCTTGCGAGGCCTTGGTGAAAGAAATTGTAGAGGAAAACCTTCTCGGCATAACTTTTGATCAATCACTTTCTTCCAATCAACACATCAAGGCTCTTTGTAAAAAGGCTGGGCAAAACCTCCATGCTCTTGCTCGAATATCACCTTACATGGACACTGAATAATTGCACCTGTTGATGAGGGCGTTTCTTTTATCTCATTTCCGCTAATGTCCGCTTGTTGGGATGTTCTACGATAGAGCTTTGAATCATAGAATAAATCACATTCACGAAAGGGCATTGCGCATTGCCTACAAAGATTACGGAAAAGATCTTTGTTCCCTCTTGGAGCAATTGAAATCGGTGCCAATCCATGTAATAAACCTACAGTTGCTAATGACTGAAATTTATACAACAAAATGCAATCTGAATCCACCATTCATGAAGGAAATTTTCAGGCGGAGAAACATTAGCTACCATCTAAGGCATGGCGATGACGCTTGACTGCCAAAAGTACGCACCACTTCCTTTGGAGTTGAGTCCATTACTTACCTTGGGAACTATTGTAGGGGAGACCGGGGACAATTGTAACACGGGGCAATTGTAACACTGGCTCTCACGCCTAGCAGAAAAGTGCAATAAATCTGATTTTTGCACAGAACATGCTCATTCTAACCCTCTACATATGACTTGAAATACAGGAATATTCAATCAATTTTGTGAAATTATCGGGGGAAAAACATGTTTTTGAGCACAAAAGTAAAAACGTACTTCCACTGTAAATTTTTGTCTGAGAGATTTTGCTATTGAGTAAAAATGTTCATTTTCACATGACAGCTATGACATCTATTTAGGATCAAAACTACGTTAAAACTTTCAAGCTCCACATCTTATGAGACGTGAAAATGGGGTATAATGAAAGCTGACCAGGTCAGGGGCAATTGTAACACGCTGTTACAATTGCCCCGGTGCGATGGCTTGGTCTTGATTCAATTTCTATTCGAGGCGAGCAGCATGCATCCATGCACTATTATAGAGTTGAATTTTTGAAACTTTTAAACAATAATTCCTTTGATATAAAACACTCTTTCTCACAATTAATTCATTTGTTCAATTGATTCATCAAGCTTTATATAACAAAGAAACAACAAGTCTCGAGATCTGAAATAAAGCAAGCTTTCCAACGTATAGTGCACATTTTCTCAACCTCAGGGGAGGGATGATGAATTGGAATGTTTCACATCAAAGATCTTTTGTATTTTCATTTATCTTGAACATTGTTCGTAGTAGAAAACGGATAACAAGCCGAGGAGAAAATCTGCATTTACTGCCAGAGGCAGCACGATGCGTTTTAAATCAGGCAAAATCCGTACGATGCATTGCCAAAGAGATGAATTTATGTCACGTAACCCGACGTAACCCTGTCAAGATATTGTAATAAATTAAGAATTATGGAAGCTCCAAAAGTGGGCTATCCCCGCACAAGGGTATTTTCAAAGGATCTAGAAAAGGCTTTGGGCCAATAAACACTTCTTTCCCTATATTAGCTTCAAAATCTCTGGTCTCACTACAGATGAAGAGAAGAGTAGATACCTAGCATTCATATGTTCTGCGTTGAGAAACAAAAATAGCCGGTGAATGATTCTCAGTACTGATTTTACAGATATGTTACAATTGCCCCGACCATGTGTTACAATCGCCCCGTGTTACGGGGCAATTGTAACACTTGACCGCTGGTTTTAAAACTTTCACGATGACACGAAATTTGGTTCTACATGAATGAAACTTAGTTCTATCTCATTCCAACAGATGCAAGTATAATATTATTTACCCCCAAGAACGCTATTGACCATCATTTAGACGTTATGGCTGATTTTCCACAAAGTGTTACAATTGTCCCCGGTCTCCCCTACATAAATGTATGATGACGATGATGGGTATATCAACAAACCAGGTTCAAACAGCGATTTAGATTAAAAGAGTGTTTAGCTCTTTAATGAACAAGTGATTTATAAACATATACCATTTCTTAGATCAGATTTTATTAAAGGCAATGCTGAATTTACATGGTACATAAGGATAGAAATGATGATGATGCTGCTGACTTTCATTGCATTCTTCAAATTGAGTTAACTCACTAAGAGTTGAGTTATTGTTGAGACAAATTGAGTTAAAGATTAACATTTAAAAAACATAAAATCACTTGCTAGAACAGTCAACATCTCTGCAAATATTATTTTATCGATGCTCCTACCTGCCAAAGAAAGGAAATCTGAATTTAAATTGCATCATGTTTGAGATTCTGCAATTTTGCGGCCAACGCCGAAATTTTGTCACTACTGTACGACTTGTTTTATTTTTAAGGGGCAATGATTGTGGGACAAAACCTTACAAAGTTCTAAATACTCGTAGTTGCAATCAAATCCATAGTCTATTGCTGAAAATAGAGCGAGCGCTTCAATGATACCGTGCTGTGTGCGCCAGAAAATTTTTTGAGAGACCATTGTACATTGTACGTTAGGCTGATTTTAAAGACCATATAGAGCCCCATCGCCCTGTTCTGATCACTGAAAAAGAAACCTTGAGTTACTTGGCCGAAGTAAATTTTATCGGAAAAGTTCATGCTAATGAATTATTCCTCATTTCATAGTTTAAAATATAGAATCCAGTTATTGTACATTTAGCGACCGTCTTCTGTAAAATCTTTGTCGGAAAACACAGCGTTAAAATCGCGATATCATTCCATCGCCCTGTTCCGATCACGCAAGGTCGCGCATGAATTTCGGACGGTACCACCGCAGAGGGCTCAAGAAAGCGCAGTTTCCAATTGAAATGGATGCCATACACATAACAAAAGATATTTATCTAATTTTATCGCTTGATAAGTAACATTTTGCCTCTTTATTTGTTTATTGACACCATAAGCACTTTACAATTGAAATTTACAGTCTATTACAAGATAACTGGCAACACTATAGCATAGCCCCCTTCCCATACTTCAATGCCCCTGGCATTAATTCAAAACCTACCTCACGTGCATCCAAAGTCAACGAAACCCCCTGGTGAGGTTTCTTTGTTTATTTCACCTTCCACCCCGTCTCTTCATTGAGAGAGGATCCCATAATTCGAAGCCAAACCTCGTGATCGGAAGAGGGCGATCTGTAGCCTATCTGACTGCAGTTAGAACTTTACCCCCGGCTCACAGTGGGGCATTTGTACAAGGCATCATGACATTCGCTATTTAAGAAGAATTTTTTGTTTATTCTTAACAATTCATGCTTAAGGTCTTACTGTAACTATGTAATAATATGTTTGAAATAAATTGGTTGGTTAGAAAAAATGCAAATTAATTTCGTTTATTTTCTATACTCAATTACAGTTGTGATGATGATTATTATGACTATTTTGGAGGGTTTTACAATGAAACCAGAGATAATAACTGCCAAAAATTTGTGTGCATCATGACGTTTTCTGTTGCTATGGATAATACGAAAGCCCTTTGTAATTCTTGACCGTTTTAAGGATTAAATTATAAAAATACTGTGGTTTGTTCTGCTCAGTACCCTGTAGACCCACAATAGCTCCCTTGTTTGCCCATGGCCCCTTTCTTTGCAGATTTCTTTTCTTTTTTACACTTAAAAACCATTTGACATCAATATTTATTGGGTCAGCTGCCTTAGAATTAGATTTCAGAGGCATAGAGTCCTAAAGTGATGCCTTCGCTCTTTTTTACTTTCATTATTTCATAAAAAACGGAGATATTGTGACAGATTTTCCTTCAAATCCGCAAATTTCCGCAAACAATCCTTTCAACCACGTTATCATGGACTCTTCAGGTACAATTTAAGCATAGTGTGGTTTGTCTGCTCTTGTCTGCACGTTTTGTATCCAACTAGAAAGGTAAGTGTGTTGCTAAGAATGCCCTAAATAGCGCAGTCAATGGTACACCGATCAAAATATTAGCAAAAAATACGAAAAATAGTCTTTTGTGCTGTCAACGTAATGAATATTGTCCGCTAATGGCTAAAAATCAAACTGATATAAAGGTTTAACCTGTAACATCCACTGAAGGAGCTACAGAAGGCAGATAAGGTAGCTTAATTTTCAGTGATCAGCTGCACTGGAATTGTCTTGCTCCTGTTTGTGAGAAAGCCTAGTACTTAAAGGCTCGTACATTCTTTCAGAAAAGGGATAGAAAGAATTTTTAAAAAGTTTCGTGATCCCCAACCATTACTCTTTCAAAATAGGTAGGTTTGGAAGTAGTTGAAGGAAATTGAATTTTTGGTCTATGTCATGATGATGCCCCACTGTGCGGCTGGGAAGCAGAAGATATTATGGTCGAATTTTTTTTTGTAAATATTCGCTTAGAGAGTTGGAGTAAAGTTTGAAATGTTTTGACTGCGGTTCTAGTAAACAGTAGCAGAGAAACAAGAGAAAATATAATTGCTGCAAGGAAACACAAAGTGAAAAATGGCGACTACTTGCGATTCCATCACAGGTAGGCCTCTTTCATCTTCCCATATCGCTGGATTCACACGCCAGAAAAAAGTAAATTACGTCTCAACTTGAAGCTCATGGCATCAGCAAAGTATTCCCCCCCCCCCTAATTAATTATAGGACCCATTCCTCTTGTAAACAAACATCCCGAGATTGTACACCAAAGCGCTCACAGGAGCCAATGATCGGAACAGGGCGATGGGGCTCTACCTCTTAGCTATTCTACCGGGTGAATCAGAAAAAAGAATCCCCATTTGGAAGGCCACTGCTTCATCAATATAAAAGTAATGATATTCACAACAGTCTTGTTTTATTGCCTACCAATAATAATAATAATATAATAAATGATTTATTTACAGTTGGCAGCAGGAAAAAGTAGCTAACTACAGCTAATTAAAGCCAACTATTTACCTATTTACATAATACCATATATACAAAATTTATGAAAATCAACTATAAATACCCCAAATCTGCAATATATATTTTACAAAGTCGACAGTTACAGTCTATTTTCCAGTTCCTTATTTTCTTTTTGAATATTGCTAGATTTTCAGATTGCTTTAAACTTTCAGGCAATGCATGCCAAAGCCGTTGTCCTAGAAACGATATAGATTCTATTCCGTATGTTGTTGTTCTGGCTTTTGGTAACTGGAGAGTACTCCCACTTCTTAAATTATAGTTTTCCGTTTTTTCAACAAAAATATCTTTCATGAAGTTTGGATTTAGATTTGCCTTCGTTTTAAAAATTTCAACCAACAAAAACTGCAGATTCTTCTGATGAAGAGACACAGATTTATTCCTCTCTAAGAGGGATTCAAAACAAGAGCGACTATCTTTGTATGCGATTCGTAGAGCTCGTTCATGAATCTTATTTACTTTATTATTTATACGTCTGTCATGAAACATCCAGATCAGAGGACAATAGCTAAACTGTGACATAACAAAAGTATTCATCATCAGTACTATTTTGTCTATACTCATAAACTTTGATATCCGCGCCAGTGCATGAAGTTTCTGACTAGCCTTTTTACAGAGGGAATCTAGGTGGGTTTTGAAACTAAGATTTTTATCTAACGTAACACCTAGGAGTTTTTCTTCAGTGCTCTCCTTGATCAAAGAATTTCCCACTGTCACAGAAAGATCTTTAGTTTTATCACCAAATACTAGCAAGTGACATTTGTCATCATTTAACTTCATGTAGTTATCATGGAACCATCCAGAGAGTTTCGAAGCATCCTGCTCTAACCGATTCTGAATGTTTTCAAGCTGATAATCACACACATAGATAGTCGTATCATCGGCATAATTACAAATGTTTGTGTCCTTTATTAAATAAAACAGATCATTAATATAGATATTAAAGAGGAGGGGCCCTAAGACAGACCCTTGAGGGACACCTAGTTTTGTCTCTTGCCATTCACTAAATGCTCCATTCACTTTTACCCTTTGTTTTCTATTGGTGAGATAGCTGTGGATAAAAAGCAGCGCATTTCTACTGAAACCATATGCATCAAGCTTTGCAATTAAGAGTTCATGGTCAAGGCAATCAAACGCTTTTGAGAGATCCATCAAAATTGCGCCAGTGTAACCTTTTTTGTCCAAAATCTTTTTGCATTTTTCTATCAGGTTTAGAAGTGCGTGCTGTGTATTATACCCCTTTCTAAATCCGCAAAGAAAATTTGATAAGAAACTTATGACAAAAGTCATCATTTGCTCATACATAATTCTCTCAAATACCTTAGAAATAGGAGGGAGTACAGTAATGGGTCTGTAATTTTTCTTGCTTAATGTATCAGCAGTCTTAAAGAGAGCACTGACGTCACCAGCCTTAAGCTCTTTAGGGAAATCTAATTTAGCGATGCAGCTGTTTAGATTTGATTGTAAAACTTCAGAAAAAATGTCGGCATTTTCTTTTAATATTTTCCCTGGGATACTCCCTTTGGGGGCTGATTTTTTGGGGTCGAGCTTAGTTAGCTGCAGAACAATTTCACTTAAAGTAACTTCCCTAAAGTCAAATGTTTCGCTGGATTTTATATTCTCCTTTATTGCGATGATACTGGGATGTGAAATGTATTTTTTAGTAGCAATATCGATAGGATCTTCAGTTCGCACAGGAGACGGGCTGGTCTCT
Organism: Aurelia coerulea; assembly: GCA_039566865.1. NCBI lineage: Eukaryota > Metazoa > Cnidaria > Scyphozoa > Semaeostomeae > Ulmaridae > Aurelia > Aurelia coerulea. Next base: position 8,109,486 of record CM076952.1, on the reverse strand, counting down.
CCTCGCGGAATTCCAAGAGAATCGGTGATATTTATGAAGTACGTATTGAAAATCTCGGCTATTTCAAGTTCATTAGAGAGTATCTTACCATTCTCGTTAAGGGTAATGCTAGAATTCGTTTGCACCTTATCTGAAAATAGAGGTTTCACGGTTTTCCAAAATTTCCGATTGTCTGAAATATCCTTCAAGTTCAAATTCTTATAATAATCGAATTTTGCTTTTCGAAGTAATTTGACACATTTGTTTCTCTGTTTTCTGAAAATATTAAAATTTCTCTCGGTCCTTTTCTTGTTATATTTATTTCGCAGTTGTGTGCGTAGCATAATAGCTTTTCGTAAGGCTTTTGTCATGAATGGACCATCGTTTGCCCTAACATACTTTTTCTTAAGAGGGGCGTGCCTATTTACAACAGTTTCGACAGTAGCTTCAAATTCACTGTAATCATACTGGCTATTTTGGTGTGCCGCTAGACTGTCTTTTAGGTCATTTCTAAACGACTGAACATCAAAGTTCCTATAGTCCCTATATGTTACAATCTTAGGGCTCCTCTTTATATAACCATTCTTCAATACTGTCATTATCATAGCATGGAAATCCGACAATCCTGTTTCTATTGTAGTTGAATTTCGAAAAGATTTAGTCTCTGTTGTCAGCATAAGATCTATAGATCGAGGATTGTCAGATTTAAAACAAGTTGGTTGTTTGATTAAATTTTTTAAGCTATATATATCCAAGAAATTGCTGATATTTTCGGACTTTTCTTCTGAGTTGAAGTCACCCATTATCAGAAAGTTTTCAAAATCTGTGCTGTAATAATCTAATGCTTTCCCAATTTCTGTCAAAAAGTATTTTTCGCACTGCTTTGGAGGGCGATAAATTCCAAAAATGAGCCATTTTTTCTTTTCAATATTGATCTCAATGACACCGCATTCAATGTCATTAGGGAATGAGTGTGCTTTGAGCTCTTTCACTGGTACCCCCTCTCTAACATAAATCAACAGGCCACCACCATTTTTGTTTCGGTCATACCTATACGGTTTGTGAAAACCCTTCATGGTAAACTGGCTCGTAGTGAAGGAGCAGTCTAATTTTGTCTCTGCAACTACTAAAATGTCAATGGTTGATGACATCAAAAGTTCCAGAGATTCAAATTTATTTCTTATAGAATTAATGTTGAGATACCCAATACTTAGGCCATTTTGGTTTTTTAACTTAATTCCCTTCAAAATTTCCTGGGCACTTTCATCGACATTATCAGCAATTTCTTGTGAGATTATAAACTCAGTACTCTGAGATGAAGTATTTTGTACATTACCTTCAGCATAGTGTCAGTGTTTTAAATAATTGAAAAAATCCTTTGCAAAAGCAATCGTTCCAGACCTGTTCAAGTGAATTTTGCTGTTGTTAAGGTGCTTTTCTCCGTCGATGCTTGTATGATCGATAAAATCAATTTTCTTCGCTTTACATAGATATTTCAGCTCCTCATTCACGTTCCTCGTTTTCTCATTCAGCTCATCACTATCGCCACGAGGTATCAGACTTGATACTGCAACTGTACGGTCCTTTGTCTTTGTATCGGTTGCCAAGTTACAGATTTCCACAGCGATTTGAGTTGGGGTCTTCTTTGAGTTAATGTCGTTACATCCTGTGTGTAGTATAACCATGTCGGGATTTTGTTCCAGGTTGGGCTTAATGTAATGGGTCATGTGGCTAGTTTTAGCTCCAGGGAAACACTTAACATGGACGTACTGTTCGTGTTTCAATGACTGTTTGAGCTTCTTCCCTTCAACATGTTTGACAATCGAATCCCCGACAATAACAACGCTCCTTTTCTTGTCATTTGAACTGCCACTATTTGCTTGAATCTTACTTTTCCCTGTAGGCTGTCTCTTTTCATTATTTGATTTATTCAAATTCCTAAGACATGCAGAGGCATAGCTCTCTTGACCATTTGAATAGATGTCATCTACCATCTCTTTTTCTACATCAATGTATTGAGACAATACTTCATACCTGTTACTTTCTTTTCCAAACTTTTTATCCTTCTGGGAGAGATTCAACATTTGACTCGGTCCCCTGGGCTTTACTGTCTGCCATTCTCCCAGCCCTTTGTTGTTTAGGTCTGGTGTAGGCCTCTCGATGCCTTCGAATCCTTAAAAAATATGCACAGGATTGGGATAAAAATTTTGCTGGGAGTATGACTGGGACCATTCAGGAGACTTTTGATAATTTCGTTCTTATTTTTCATTTCTTCTCTCAAGAACTTTATTTCTTCTTCCTGCATTTTCTGAATATTTGGGAGAACATCCGCAGTGAGATTTAAAGGAGGCGTGTGCCTCAGAGCTTTCTTGATCTCTACAGAAATGAAATCTTTCAGCTTTGCAGTGAAAATATCTGTAAATGTCTGTCTGTCATCCCATACATCAAATTGGTGGTTATTTTCTCTTCTTTTATTTTTGCTGCTGTCGACTTCACTTTTTATTTCAGATTTGATAAATTCTTTTATTTCCTCCGACAATCCTTGAGCGCTTGGAGTCTCGTCTTCCGTATTCATATCATCGACATTGCCATATGATGGAATTTGATCCTTTTTGCCTTGATTTTGAGCCGTTATCTGCTTGGGTCGATCACTTCTGACTATCCAGAGTGATTCAGCTCCACGATATGGCACATTTTCAACTTTCCCACATTTCATCATATAATTCAGTTGCAATTCAACCGTCGATGACAATAGGCCATGCTTTCGTTCGAGGCTTTGACAGATCAGATTTTTGTCCGCTCGTTTTTTGCTCTTACTGCCTTTAATCCTCTCTATTTCCTTCAAAATCAATTCTTCAATCTCCGAGGAGTCTTTTATCAGGTGTTTCTCTGTTCTTTCCTCAACAGGGTCTTCGATAATTTCCAGTTTCTCATTTTCCTTCGGAGACGCCATTTTCGTAACCGTTTCGCATGCGAGTCAAAGAAGAAGAGGATAGCACGTGCAAAAGCGTGCACAAGTCATTGTTGTAAGGCCATTGTAAGGGTCTGTTCATATGGAGAAAGTTTCCCCGGCATTTCCCCGGTGAAGCGGGATTCCCGTTCAACCGAGATCTCGCCTCATATAGCGTTACCACATAAAATAGAACGAGCGTTCACATGAGAAAACATTTCCCCGGCTAGCCGAGATCTCGCTTGAGCTCTACCGGGATCCCGCCTAGCCGAGGAAATATTTTCCCATATGAACACATTTTCCCGGCTAGGCGGGGAAACTTCTTTTGTTTATCGTTAATCCTTTCGAATTCTTTGGCGTCAGAGACAAAGCGCTATTGTTTTATTTCCCCGGCTTGCCGGGGAAACTTCTCTCATATGAAAGGTCGATGAATATTTCCCCGGCTAGCCGGGAATCCCGCTTCACCGGGGAAATGCCGGGGAAACTTTCTCCATATGAACAGGCCCTAAGGCAGAAATGTAAGGGAAATTTGTTCATGATTTTGGGCACGTTTTGAAGGTTTTTGAAGAAGCTTTCTCGAGAAAATCACTCATAATTTCAGAATGGAGTGGCCAATTTCAGTCAGGTAAATTTTATAGTAGATTTGAACATTTCTACCATTAAACTATATATTTGCCGATATCATTGTCTTGATATCCAGGGAGCCGTGACCTTTCAAACAGGGATTCTTTTTTCTGACTCACCTGGTACAAAAGAGCCTGGATTGAGCGTTATATTTATACATATTTATACGTGAGGCTCAATCCAGTGGTGGCGTTAGAACTTCTGCCACTATTGTGCACATTTGAATATTCTGCAGAATGTAGCGAATTTTTTTCGATACTCGTTCTTTTCAGAACGGCTGAAAGTCCGTTGATCAATCTTCAGAACATGTCTCAAATACTATTCTGCAATTTTTTTATCAATTTTTCGGCGGCCTGTTTCTTGCTTTGTAATCAAATTTTTAAAATTCTTGGTCTGGAAGCAGCCTAAATCGATCGAAATACAACGATGAAATTTGTCTGAGCAGGATAGGACAATAAGAAAACTCTTGGAAAACACTTAAATAGTAAAGTAAATTTTCTAGTGCACCCGGTATGTTGTAAAAAAGTTTGCTTAAAATGTATCATAAAGTATAAATGTAACAAATAGACTAAAAAGTTCATTTTGATCCCAATAGCTCCGTGTCGTTTTTGTTTCTTTAGGCTGTACAAATTTCAGTTGCTTTGAGGATAATTTTTTGTAGTGGAAAAAATAGGCCACTGATTAGATATAGTAAGTTTAGCTCTTGCTCCTAAATGATCTCGACCTGTCATTCATGATTTTGACTTGTGCAAACTGTTTGAAAGTGAATATTTTCATGAAAAAGAATGTTCCTCTGATAGATATACGATCTCAGGAATGTGTAAATCAGCTTCACTGCTTGGTTCGTTCTAGACTATGTTTATCAAATTGCATTTGCATGCATCTAATGCTGTATCAAACACAATTTATTTGAAAATTTAACAAATAATATTACTCAATAACAAAATTCATTTGATATTGCATAAATCAGCTATATTCTTGCATTTTATCTAATGATACAATCAATTTATTTCTAAAATATATCTAATTCATGCTTCAATCAATTTGATTGCCAGAGTCATCAAATATTACGTCAATCAAATTGTCTGTCACATTTGCTGATCAATATATCAATCAATGTGGCTTAAGTGTACATCTAATAATATATCACTCGACTGGGCTGCTAAATTAGCAGTGTGGCTCTCAATTTTCGAAATTCTTTCAATAGACGCATGGTCTTGCTTGCTAGCTTTCAAAATACCAACTGAAATTCTCATCAAAAGTTCTTAGCTTCGATTTTCTTGCTTGGCTAAATCTCTTTAACTTTCTTTTCAATATGCTTCACTCTTTTTCGAGTACTTTCTTTGGCTTTTTTGGACGGCTTCCGCTTCTTTGAAATATCCTTTCTTGGAATTCTATCATTTCCATCTTTGCTTTTACTGCAACCTGCCCGCCTCTCAAAATACGCTGCAAGGTCGTTTCTCCCGCCAGCAAGGAAATCATCAAGATCTTCAATATTTACAGATGCGAATGAACTGTTCACCAAATCACACTCATCCCCATTCCCCTCCAGTCGTGGCATCATGGCGTCTTTAACTAGGATTACATCCTTGGCGACATGGCGGCTTTCTTCTTCTGTTTTTATGCGAGGCTTTTTGTCCCGGATTTTCTTGTCGCATCGCTCTACTACGTGATCTTCGTGGGGACTGGCTGCCGAATCATCTTCGAAGCTCTCTTGTGCAGAATTCTCTTGCTTTCCTAGTGGGTAAAGTGGCTTTGGAGCCATGATTTGATGCTCTTTTTCTACGTGACTTGCCAAACTGACCTCTGTACCATCTTGAGACAAAACAACTGTACTTGCCACGTGTTCCAACTGTTGCAAACCTTGGAGGAAATAAATTTGATGAATTCATTTGAAATTCTAGCCTGGTGTCCCAAAAAAGTACTCCCGTTTGAAAAATCACCAAATTTGATAACATATCTTAAAATTTCTTTTTATATAAATGATAATAGTACTAATAATGATAATGATGATGATAATGATAATGATAATGATAGTGATAATGTTAATGATAATGATAGTGATAATGATAATGATAGTGATAATGATAATGTTAATGATAATGATAGTGATAGTGATAATGATAGTGATAATGATAATGATTAATGATTAATGATAATGATAATGATAATGATAGTGATAATGATAGTGATAATGATAATGATAGTGATAATGATAGTAATAATGATAATGAAATGAAATGATAATGATAATGTTAATGATAATGATAGTGATAATGATAATGATAATTATAATGATAGTGATAATGAAAATGATAGTGATAATGTTAATGATAATGATAATGAAAATGATAGTGATAATGATAATGATAATAAACAACAAATAAAAACAAGACTGCTTGCGTGAAAATTTTCGATTTATCGTAGATCTTCTTCAGTCACTAAATGATAGCATTCTATAAATCTATCTAATAGCTAATAAACGTTCAACGAGAGAGAATGTCGCGTTCTATAATGGAAAAAGAATTAAACGTTCTCCTAAGCTGTAGAATTTAAGTTTGTAAAAATGAGGCACTATGAAATACACGGTTTATTCATTTTGCTAAATAAGTTTAACTGAATGCGTCCTAGTTCGTTGCAACTACTATTCAGGCCTGATGGTTCGTGATTTCCAAGTCTAGATATCCATTAGCTTTCTTTGTGTGCAAGAACATCGAAGCCCCCTTCAACATTATCTAAGATGTGCACTCGTAGATTACGATCAAAACTACACGATTTGCTTTCATAAAAATGTTTACTTCCGTTGCTAACCAACCAACCAACCAACCAACCAACCAACCAACCAAACACGAACCAACAGCAACGGAATCAAGTAAACATAATAATAATAATGATAATAATAGTAATAATAATAATAATAATGGATGTTAACAGATCCACATGACATGGCTATTCTCTGTTAAATGCTACCTAAAATATTGTCTGTAATTAGAAGTATTGATTGTCCTGAATAAATTAAGGTTGTCCATAATACATTAAAATAAACTATTACACTAACTTATTACATTGTACCTCATTAAAAACTTATGTAAAATTTATGTAACAATTTTATTTTTTTTTAATTCTTTAGATAATGTCAGGAATTTATTATAGATGCGACAGTTTCTTATATGTTCGGGCAAAGAATTATACAGTTTTGCTGCACTATCCTGGAAAGTTCCAGCTTCCCTTGGGATCACAAGTGATCTTGCACTGCTTGATCGAAGCTCTCTAGTAGACTTTTTTTCTTCAAGTGTCAAGTATGTTGGCCAGGACTCATAGTTCATCGCCTTGAATGTTGTTTTTAAAAGGTTGAGTTCCTTTCTTTCCTTTATGGGTAGCCATCCCAATTTCAAAATCGTTTTTTAATCCCTTACATAGTTACCAGTTACAAAAGATGCTGCAGCGAATTGTACTTTCTGCAAGCGTTTATGCTGTGCAACAGTAAGAGGAGTATAGACTTGATCTCCATAGTCAATCTTTGAAAGAATGAGTGACTCTGCAAGCTGCTTTCGTAGATTGAAGGGTGCCATTTTCTTCAATTTCTTGAGAATAGCTAGCATACCGTAGCAAGAGCCAGTAATATGCGGTTATTGAACGATTACGAGGTCCATGCTGGAAAATATTTGGACCGCAGTTTGACGTACGGACCGAACGCAGTGAGGTCCGTACAATGAACAAGGTCCAAATATTTTCCAGCGTGGATCGAGTAATCGTTTAATAAAGGCTTTATTATATGGAAGAACCTTTTGAGAACGTTGTATATAGTATCATACTTTTCTGTTGTGTCTTTGATCCTGTGCATCACTGCAGTTGCTCGTTACAACGTTAAGTACATTGGCATTTTCTTCGTGTATAATTGCAAGTTCGTCTTCAAAGTTTACAGAAAAGAAATCTTCGATGAATATGCTAAACTTTGGCTGACACTTCTTACGGCCTAAGCCTACACAAGAAGCTCCTCCCTTGTTGTTGATTTTTAAGGCAACGCTCGGTCCAATACGGCTTCGAACGAAAAATACGGCTTTTACGGACCGATCAAGAACCAATCGAATTGCTGCGTTGCCGGTCCGAGGAGCCGTATTTTCGAAAGCCATATAATAATGATCTTTATATCATTATCCCAAGTTAGATGATCATTCAAATGTACACCCAAAAGCTTGCATGTATCAGTTCTATCTAATTTCTTTGCTTTAACGTAGATTTCAGGTTTGAAATCTTCAAGGCTGTGTTTGGCAGACATCTCTCTTGTAGAAATGATCATAAGCTTCGTCTTTGCGCTATTCAATGCAAGGCTGTTTCTATCAGACCAATCACTCAGTTGTGATAGCGTATCACCTGTTGTCTTTTGTAAAAACTCAGGGTTCTTAGGCTTGGCATGAATGTACAACGTTGTGTCATCTGCATACTGATATCCTTTTGTAACAAAACCTGCACACTACAATTTCAGACAATCTGACAATCAAATTTGGCCTGAATGAAAAGAATAGATCCACAGTGCAGAAATTGCATTGAGAAAGTAGTGCAACTAAAGTAGAACTTTTTGTATCGGTTCAGCTATCGGCTCAGTTTACATTTTTTTTTCTTTATATGCTCATAATATTTACAATATATCTAAAGTGAAAATACAACCTACATACACACCATCACATACGATTACACAACGATGCCACAGGGAGCATGGAATTTCACAACAACCCTGCCGCCATTTAAAATTAACTCAAAGTTTGTCCCAAAATAGACGCCAGGCCAGACATTCGGCAAATTTCGGTGAATATCGAGATATGCATGAGTAATAGTGATTGTCGGAGGAGAAAGCCTTACCTGTTACTATTTTGGAACAGACTTTGACAACAAATATAAAAGAAACAAATAACAAGACTATAAAAGAAAAATCACGTAATGAAAAAAAATGGAAACTGTTTGCGAGAGGAAACAATTTCAGCGATTTATCGGAAACGTTCTGATGCATGAATGTATTTCAGAGTTGCCTTGATGATTTCTGTATTCGAGACAATTGGCAGCCTTTCATCGCCATACAACAAATCCTGAGCATAATTTTGTTAGAAAGGTTTGACAGGCCATGTTGGTGCAATATTGCATTGACACTGTTGAGAAGATCACGTCTGCAAACAACATACAAGTGACAGAACAACAAATAATGTTCCGTATCCTCAATGCCATCGTTTATTGAGCACATTGGATCTATTTTATCCTTAAAATTGTGCCTGAACTTGTGGAGATTTAGTTTGCTAAGACCCACACGTAACTGTGTAAGAATTGCTAAACCTTTTGGATCGTGAATACTGAAAACCGATTTTACAGGGGGACGAATAAGAGATGATAATTTGTTCTTGAATGCACTTACTGTGGGTAATGATCTGATTTCAGGATCAAGCATGTTCCACTCAGATAGACAATGAGGATAAAAACTTGCACCATAACTGACTGTTCTTGCGCAGATTCGCCCAACTACGTTGCGTTTGCGAAAAGGGTAAGACGATTCTAGCAAAGGTGGAATTGGCACTCTTGTATAATCTGGTGTTAGGTTGTTAACAAACTTATAAAAAAGAACAAGACGCCTACTCCATCGACGGAGGTTGAGCGATTCCCACTCAAGTTCATCGTAGAATTTCTCACGTGATGTGCCTTTCCATGCTCCACTTACCGCTAACGCAGCGGAGTATTGAACGGATTCGAGCTTTTCCATGGCTCAGTTTACATGGATCCCCCTTAAAAGTCTGAAATTTCAAGGTACCTGCAAAGGACCTGATCCTGGGAGCATAGGTTCCAAATCTTTAACTCGGCGTAAAGAGGTGGGTGTAAAATTTAATGACCTATTTCTTCTGATTGAATTGCTTGAAAGAAACTTTAGATACTTATCTATAATTCTACCGTTTGACATTTCGGAAATTTTGAATATTTTTGAAAATTACAGCGTATCTTACATTTCAACTTATTTGAGGATGTGACGTCATCAAATTTCTAAATCATAAACCAGATGAGTGGCAGACTTTGCTTCATACCATATTTGTAGGCATTCATAAACTATGCTTTTCTTCGAAATTGCTTCATGTTGCGTCAGAATGTTTAGAAATTACGATGGTTTTAAGTTTTTTGAAAATTTTTCTTGAATTCTTGAAAAAGAAGAAAAACACTCTAATTGTGAAAATATTGGAGATTTCAGAAAAGTCCAACGGTAGAATTATAGAGAAGTAGCTAAAGTTTTGTTGAAGTCATTCAGTTCAAAGAAATAGATCTCTCGATTTTTCACCAGCCTTTTTAAAGATTTGGAACCTATGCTAACCCTGGGTGACGAGATGGTTCTTCGAATTAATTTTTGTAGCAAATACAGACTTGTCAACGATCCACTAACCTGGTACTTGACCATTGCTAAAGAATGCAAATGGTGTTCCAAAATCAGGGGGTAATGATGCGAAGAACTGTTGACCATCATCATCCTTACTTTCACTCTTCGTCGTCTCTCTGTTCTTTTTGAAGACCTTTGCAGTCGGATGTCTTGGCTGATAAACATAATTTGGATGGTTTTGTTTGTGTTCTGCTTTCAAAGTTTCTGCTTTTCTGAAATATGGTCTTTGCTGTTCACTCGTTAACTCATTCCAAATCTCGCCAAGCTTTACACTGATTTCCGAGTTGCTCGCATCACTAAATTCTTTCGCCACCAAAGCTCTAATTGGAAAAAAGAAAGAAGCGTTTGAGGAAAATGGATCTATCAATAACAATAATGAGTGAGTCGGAGAAATTGCACGCCGTTTGAAAGGCTGTTGTTCCCTAAATATCAAAGCAATGACATGTAGCGATAGTAGGCTCCTTCCTGGCTGAAATAGGTCACTCTGTTCTGATTTTATAAGGGATTTTCTAGAGGAGGTCACTTTGAAAACCCATAAAAACGGACTAAAATGGCAACGTTCTAGCACGGGTAATCCTCTTGGGAGAATGTAAGAGTCACCCCCACTGGTGGATCAAAGTTATTCAAGAGACTTCCGTCTTCTCAAGACATGTGGTAACACAGTCAAGTATCATTGCTGTGGAGCAGGAAAACTGACGAAATTTTGATCGTCATTTTGACTCGCCATAGCTGGTTTTTAAAAGGGGCTTTCTGCAGAAAATGTCTTTTTGTCACAAACGGAAATCACCGCTTGAAGCCGAGTGAATTTCGGAACCTTATTTATCATATCGTATATTCACAGAGCAATATTTTTCAGATGAGTGGCATGAATTGATTTTCCTTCTGCACTTCTTCGTCTAGCAGAAATTTTTGAAGTATTGCACTCAAAACGTGAAATCGATTCAAGAGAGGCTTTTTTGCTCCACAGTTGCCAAAACGAAGGCCAAAATTTATTTTCCCGGGAATTCGCAAGTATAGACAAAGGAACAGGAGGGCCCTGTGGGCATGTTCCCTACCCCAATATTTCGCAATTGTCACAAAAAAGTACCCTTTTCTTTGCTTCAGGAAGTGCCCCTTGAGAACCTTAGCTTAGTAAGAAAGTGCCCGTGAAGTGCCATGCCCCCGAGTTTAGGATGCTGCCTGCCGTCCTGTACGCAAATTTGTGGAAAATTCTTTTCTCCGAAATATCATCAACGTAATTTCGTCTCCCAAACAGTTACCTTTTAAAAGAAGCAGAAAAGAACAGTTTACCTGTACTTCCTTGCCCATAACATGAATGCATTCATTGGCCTTCGTATCCTGTTATCTTCAGTGGTCTCCTCTTCCCTCGCTTCACCATCGCAATAGATTGGTTGAGTGCTCGGTATCTTATGAAACGTCTTCCCCATGATGTCAATATCTGGATTTATTAGCGTCAATAGTGCATCAATATTTTCAACTACGGTATCTGTGTCATTAAATATGCGGTGTTCTTCTGTGTCATCATCCAGAGGATCATTACGCTCTGCAAAGTTATACATGCCATGCGCTAGATGATCTTTAAAACCCTGTTTACAGCCGTGTACATATCCCCTAAACTGTTGTGCATTCGGATTAGAAGCATGGCAGATATAATCCATTTGTCCTACCCGTTGTTGGTCCCTTTTATGCCATGAATCGCATAAGTAGGACATGAAATTCTCATGAGGCTGCATATTGTGATGTTGCATTTCATTTACATAATTGCAACTTTCTCGATTTCTGGAACGTAGCACCATCTCCTGAAATTTCTCTTCGATACATTGAGGAAATCTAAACTCTTCTTCCGTTTGGCATCGGTGCTTATTCAGGCATGGGAATGCTTTTTCCGCAGGCTCGCAATAGCCAGAGTGATCCCCATAATTCCGATCCTCTTCAGTGGGCACATTATTGATTCTCCTGCTATTATTGTGCACATTGTCTTTGGTATTGTCGCCAGGTACCTTTACAAGTCCGGCTCCTTTGAGTTGATTCAAATCCCATGATATTAATGGTTGCTCTATCACGTCGTCTCTCATTCGGACTTCTTCTCTTTCATTGTACCTGTGCACTTCCCGTCCATCGTATGGCCGATCAGAGCCGGTCGGATAACCAAGGACAGGTCGATATCCGGAACAGTTGAACGTTAACTGTGGTCTTTCTTTACAGTCTCTCGGGCCGACTTCTCGATTCATGTTTTGATGTGAATGAAATGCCGGCCGTAACTCCGTGAAAACCTTTTCCTCCTCAGTTCTCATATCTGATTTAGCAACATCTTTGCTGTACCCGTTGTTCGCATTTTGGCATCTTTCATTGCGGTCGTGTTGACCTAAATTTGCCATGTAAGTAACAAAGTTCCAGTCAGGAAAACTCATCTTGCTAGCTTTAAGGTATCTCAGCTGAGAGATTGATAGAAATTAGCATGAATTTGAACAATCACTCGTGGAAAATGAAGTCACGTCGCAACTGTATTTGAAGAATGTTTCATTCGAACATGCGAACTTTAATTCGAACTAACTTGATCGATTAATTAAACGTCACATTAAAATGCCCAATAATGCAATCATGACGTAAAGATTTTGTGGTGCATTTTATTGCCAAACTTATTTGCAACGCAGAAAGCCCACATAACAGATTATTTTAAAGCCATTTTCTTTCTTTCCTGCGCCTATCTTAATTGTAGAGAGCAAATTGTGTATCTTTGCAGCATTTAGGTTTCAAAGGTTGATGTCGATGTTGAAGGTTTTGTTAGGCCTATACAGAACTCTTTTTCTGTGTTTTACCTACAAGAGAGCCTGTAATAAATATTTTGCCCTCCAGATATGCAAACTTACAAATTGAGACTTTAGAGCCTTGAACTCAAAGCGTTCCATTCATTTTATCCTCAATGATCAACAATTTTTGACGCGCTTTAAAATATAAAAAACTTAATTTATTTTTCGTCTGAAAGAAAGTTTTATAGAACTGTGCTACTCTAGTCGCTATTTCGACAGCAAATTATTAAAGTTAGTACCTAAATTTATTCTTTAAGTTTAAGTTAGATTTTAAACAAAGTATGACTTGATGTTCTTGCATTGTACAGCCCCATTTGTGGAAAATTGCAGATACATTTGATCATTATTATTTTTTATCATTATAACATTCTTTAAAGTTGGTTATTAAAAATAGCTCTACTTCAAGAACTAATAAAGACCAACTATTTACAAAAACAAAATAAATTACAGTTCATGATAAGAAACGAAAATACCCTAAAATACCCTATTTACAAATTTTGCAACGGCAAGTCTCTCCAATCCATTTTTGTATGCATGACTTAAAAGAACAGACGGAGGTGGCAATTTTTGTATCATTGGGCAGGGAATTCCATAATATGCTACCACGAAAAGATAAACTATCGTTGCCATAAGTAGTTGTTTTAGTTTGAGGCAACATCAACAGATTCTTTGATCGTAGATTGTAATTATTGTCCTTTTCGTGGAACATATCGCACAAAAAAGAAGGGTTTTGTTGTGTTAAACTGCTATAAACCTCGAGCATTAACTTTTGCAAGTTCTTTTGATGAACAGTGCACTCCTTTCCTCTCTGTAACAACTCATCAAAAGAAGATATAAAATCGTTGAAGAGAATTCGAAGCGCTCTCCGCTCTCTTATGGGTGCGATTGAGATCATTATTCGCAACCTTTCCGCAAAACATCCATATCAACGGACAATAATTAAACTGAGACATTATGAATGAGTTGTACAGTAAAAGAGATTTTTTCTCATCTAAATAATTTGAGACTCTAGAGAAGGCACTGATCTTGTTGTTTGCTTTTTGACATAATTTTGCCACATGTTGGTCGAATTTTAGTCTCGAGTCTATGGTAATCCCCAATAATTTAACATTACTGACAATATCAACAGATACATTTCCAATATCGAGAACAATATTATCATTTGTCTTCAAACCGAGTAGCATAACTTGGAATTTTGATGGATTGGCTACCATTTGATTAGTTTTGAACCAAGAGATCGCTTGAGACATATCTTCTTCTAGGTTTGAAGCCACACTTTCAAAAGTGTCATCACAAGAAAAAATGGTGTTATCATCAGCAAAATTGCACACCTCCGAATGTTCGACGATGTAGATGAAGTCATTGAGAAAAATATTGAATAGTAGTGGCCCTAGCACAGAGCCCTGGGGACACCAGTTTTTGTTTGTAACCAGTCACTATATGTTGAGCCAACCTTTACTCTCTGCTTTCTATCTGAGAGGTAATTTGCTATCAATCTGAGACCCTGCAGACCAAAACCATACGCATTTAATTTAGCAATAAGTAAATCATGTGGCATGCAATCGAATGCCTTTGATAAGTCCATCAAAATCATACCAGCAACACCTTTCTTATCTAATGTCTTGCGAATAGTTTCAATAAGCCGAATCAGGGCATGTTGTGCACTATGCTACATTATCACTTAGAGACAATGATTTTAACCCTTTTCGAATTGCTCGGACTTGAAACTATATTTGTGTTGGACAAATAATACCAGTTTACGTGGGATCGGATTCGCGCAGATCCGATTCCAGGATAGCTTATTCAATTGTTGCGTTTACACTGCTATCCGTACCCAAACAGGATCGCTTTTGAAAGTGATCCCTTTTGGATCTGATCCCATCATGTAAACACAAACAATTCTGCATCGAATCCCATTTGAATCCCATCCCGTGTAAATAACCATGCTTGAATCTCTTCTTTACACTCTTTCCATTCTTCAACCCTGAAAGCATTCAAAAAGGAGGTACAAAAATGAGCATCAAACAAATTTTTCGTTTTTTTTTTGTTTATTTGTTTATTTGTAACAATTTGTAATTTAGTTTAGTTATGTATAACATATCTTGTATTTATTGTAAATTATTAATTATTGTAAGTTTTTAGCTTGTAAATCAGTTATCAGTTATGAATTACAGAGCCCTGCAAATCAGTTATCATAAACTGAGGGGCTACCATGGGTGAAAAAGATAAAATCAATCAAATCAAATCCCCGTTTCCTCGATTTTGATATGATATCATTGGTGAATTAAAAAGCAACCACCTTCTTTTCTTTCTTTCTTGTGCCTTAAATCAACAACCACTCGTAAGGCTAAGTCAAACAAGGTCTCAAACTCTAAGTTGAAGCCTATTCTATGCTACGGTATCAATGCTAGACAATTAAAGTCACAGCTCTACACAGAAGCCCCACAAACAGGGCAAAACGTTTGCCACACCCTGTATTCCGTTGCGCTTGAATAGTGGCAAAAATGCTTTAAGATCTGAAAATCCCACATTCGATTCATACGTAGAACGAAAAATTTGTTGATTGTTCATAATCTCCAGCTAAAATTAGTTTATCAAACCTAAGCTGGTCAAGTTTGAATTGTCTCAGACAGTTCATCATGCAGACATTGAACTCTTCTTTTGAATTCAACTGGCAGAATTGTTGGGGATACATGGTACTCCCCGTATTGTTTTTCAGCTTTGTTTTTTGGTCAACTTGACAGCCAATCAGCACGGAGACTATGAACGCATGCGCTGTGCTCATAATTCAATCATTCAAATATCTGCAGCCGTTGCGAAGAAAGTTGCAGTGACAGCAAGCAGTCGGGGAAGATTCGCAGCTCGATATGCGGGAAACTTAGCATATATTTTATCAATTCTTAACTGCAGTTATGTTTGATATATGCCCACAAGAAACTGCAAACAAAGATTTCATGATGGACCTTTCTGGAAGCTTGGCACAGAAGTAAATGTTGAACGGTTTTGGTCTTGATAAATTGGCCTAGGCAAAACAAGATAGCGCTCCGTGCTATGGAAAGCCCCGCTAAATTTCAAGGAGGCCATTTGAAGCAAACCAAGCAAAGTTAAGTTGGCATATGAATATCATTTCTTAACCAGATAAATACATTTCTTTGCCAAACTTCCATGAAACGCTATCGCAAGCGATTCTGATTAATTAAAGGCCCCCATTAGCCATGTTTGAAGAATGAGATCATGCACATAGCTTGCCTCAAAGAAATAAAATATTTATTTGCAATTGCAATGCACGATTTAGTTTATATCGTAATGGCTGTAGGCTAATAACGAGCCCACTTGATGAAGCAGACCAGATTTCTTGATATGCATCAGAATCAAGTATTACATTAGATAAAGCGAGAGTCGCGAGACGTAGGATCCGGGGAGCACTGCCCCAAATTTTATCAATAAATCAAAAAGTGCCCTTTTTGTCGCAGGATGTGACCCCTTTTGAAGACCGATGCCGACTGAAAGTCGTTTAACTTTGTTTATATTTACTGTGTGATCAAGTTATATTTACTTCTCACTTTGCTTCATTGTGAAGGAAATCGGATATCTAGCAGCATTCGCACTATTTTCTTCTATATATCACATTTTTATCGTCAAAATTCTGATGTATATTAAAGTGCCCTTCTTACGAAAAAATGCCATTGAAATGCCGTGCCCCTCCAAGTTTAAGATGCTTCCTACAGCCCAGAGTGAAATTAAAGGATGGCCGCCAATATTGACAAATTGTTTACTTTATCCTGACAAGAGTTGCCACAATAGCAGTGCCACAATTGTTTCTTGATAGTATTATATGGGTTGGTATGTTGCCTTGTTAACAGTTACGATATTGAAGATTTTTCAAACAGTAAGGGCAGTGTGCCAGGTCAAAGAGGTCAAATTTTGAAGATTGCCGTGTAATGAGTTGGCAGCTCCATTAATATTAGGAGCAAGTAGTTAATTAGCCTTAATGAGGAACTATCAATTGGCAACCACGCCAAATTTGATTGTTGGCCCAAAAGGTCTCTGAATTGTTTTGATTGTAAACATTAACACTGTCTGTGAATATCTCAAATGCTTCGCTGATTGTTTCGATTGTGTGCATGAATAATGCCCATTGTTACAACATTCCTGATTCCTTGGTATCTATATGTATAGGTAGGTGTATTCCTTCCGGTTGGAGCAAAAGCCCCTGCATAATGTTTTCATTCTTCAAACATAACAATTGCCAATTGCAATGCATGATTTAGTTCATATCGAAATGGATGGAGCCTAATAACGAGCCCACTTGATGAAGCAGATCAGATTTCGTTATATGCATCAGATCTATTACATTAGATGTAGCGAGAGTCCAGAGACGTAGAAACTAGTGGGACACGGGGGGCACGGGCTCCCCAAGATTTTGCAACAAACCAAAAGGTGTAATTTTTGTCTCAGGATGTGCCCCTCTTAAAGACCAATGCGGACAGAAAGTAGTTTAATTATGTTGGTATTTACTTCTTGATTTAGTAATGTTTGCTTCTCATTTTGTTTCATTGCGAAGGAAATCGTATATCTATCAGCATTCATACTATTTTCTCCTATATATATATACTAGCAATAGTTACTACTAGGTGCCCCACACCAGATATCTCTAGCAGGTATGGTAAACACTAAAAAAGTAGATCAGTGTTGCAGTTTTCACATAGTGATTCCCATATCTATTCTGTACAGGCTAAATATTTGACACTTGTGCATAAAATCTGCCACAGCATGTATTCACAGAAAGCATAGGGCTCGAATCTTTGCAACATAACTCATTAACCATGTTAGTGTTTGGCATATAACTGATTGACTAAACAAGTAAATAAAATAAAATAAAATATAAGCACTTTGATGCGAATTGAAATAAGCACGACGTTTCGAGCATAGCCAGTGGCGGACTGGCTCCGATTTTTGCACCGGCCATGGATAAGTTAAGGGGGCCCTAAGTGGGTGTGGTCTAAATGGTGCGGGTGCGGTCATATGAGCAAAATTCGTTGCAATTCCTTGATTTCTTACCAATAGCAAAGCTAAAGTCACTTTCTTTGAAAATGCGTGGCCAGGTTAAATTAAGTGGGGGTGGGCAGTACAATGAGGGGGTCTGAGGGCAAATCCCCAAGGAAAATGTTTGTGGCTACGCCCTTTACTTTGGCTTAGAATGCATTTCCCAATAGCATGCTTGCCTTTAGCGACAAGGAAACCTTGATCGTTTTGTGACAGTGATCCTATGAATCAGAGCACGAGGAAAATTTTTGAAGAAAGGTCCTTTACTTTGGCTTAGAATGCATCTCCCAATATGATGCTTGCCTTTAGCGACAAGGAAACCTTGATCGTTTTGTGACAGTTATCCTATGAATCAGAGCACGAGGAAATTTTTTGAAGAAAGGTCCTTTATTTTGGCTTAGAATGCATCTCCTAATATCATGCTTGCCTTTAGCGACAAGGAAACTTTGATCGTTTTGTGACAGTTATCCTATGAATCAGAGCACGAGGAAATTTTTTGAAGAAAGGTCCTTTACTTTGGCTTAGAATGCATCTCCCAATATGATGCTTGCCAGTGCCAAGATTTGACATTTCTCGGAAAATTCTTTCCCAACCTATACCCAACTATTTTCTCTTCGGTTTTAGAGGAATCTCGAGGACCACCTTTCGAAAAAGTGGGGGGGGGGTGGTGGCAATTCCCCCCTCCCCCGTGGCCACGCCACTGATCTCGAGAACCATTTTTTACAGGAGTGGAGGGGACCTTTACTTTTTCTGCAACGGTGCTCCTTTCTTCGCCATCCGTATCTTCACTCTCTGACCATATTCATTTCTTTGAACAAGTACACTAACACGGAAGGATTCAAATGTGCAGTGAGATGTCCATTATTCAAAATGTAAAACTACTAAAGAAGTCCCTTATTTTGCCAAAGGGGCCCTTTTCCAGTAAAAAGGGGGCCCTTTTTACAAGATTTTGAGGGGGGCCCGTCCGGTGGGCCAGTCCGCCACTGAGCATAGCCCGTTATCAAGTTAACTGATTGACTGTGCGATAACAAAAAATAATCTTGAAAAAATAAAGAGAAAAGATTGAAGTTTGCCTTCTGGCATTAGATTCTTCAAAGCCGACTTTTCATTGCATTGTTGCCAAACGAAGAAAGAAGAGCATAAGAATAAGTCCATAACAAGAGAAGAAAATGCCTCAAAAGCATCAAAAACCAAATTAAATCTGCTAATTTAGTGAATTAGAATTGTTACAAAAGTATCGTTGGTTACTCTAAATCATAGCAGTTCATAAAAATATACGAGATGTTCTTAAAAAATCGGTCATGCAAAATTAACTAACTGGCCTAGGCCTTGTTTGCATCAAGGCTTTGTTGAGGTAGTTAGGGGCCAATGCTGTTCCCCTGCTCTGGCATGCTCTGCTGGTCTCCTTCTTTTTACCGTCAAAAATTGCCCACTACTAGCTTTGCCAAAAACCATTTGTTTGTTTTGTTTTGTTGTTGTTATCTCAAACAGTTACTATGGACACCCCGGAGCCTTTTTGGCATGGAAAGAAAGAGAATTTCCTCCTCTGTTGAAAGCCCTTTGTTTCAGATACAAGAGTATGCTAAGAGAATACATATTACGTTAAGTAATATGTTAAGCACAATATGGCGTGATATCATCATTATTCTATTCTCCTTTATAATCCAGCTCAGTAAAATACAAACTACAACGAGTGCAGTAAATCTATGCCTTGCGAACCCGATTAAACCTGTTTTGACAGAAAACCAATCACATTCCACCATTCTCAAACAAGCTTGCGTAAAACCTTGTCAATCCTGTATTACGACGAAAAATTCCAAATATGCGAGGATTTGAGATTCGAAGCTCTAGCCACTGCAGCCTCGTATGCGCGCGGTGGGCTATAAAGCCCCACTTCGGTGTGGGGCAATAACATTTTTCCCGTCGAAAATCTGATGTATATTAAAATGCCTTTCTTATGAAAAAAGTGCCCTTAAATTGCCACGCCCCTCCAAGTTTAAGATGCTTCCTACTGCTCTGATAAAAACTGAAGGATGGCCGACAATATTGTATTGGCAAATTGTTTACTTCATCCTGACAAGAGCTGCCACTATAACAGTGCCACACTTGTTTCTTGATAGTATTTTATGGGTTTGTTGGCTCCCTTGGCAACAGCTATCTATATCGAAGATTTCAAACAGTAAGGGCAGTGTGCCAGGTCAAAGAGGTCCAATTTTGAAAATTGCCTTGTAACGAGTTGGCAGCTCGATTAATGTTAGGAGCAAGAAGTAATTAGCCTTAACGAGGAAATGTCAGTTGGCAACTACACCAAATTTGATTGTTAGCCCAAAAGGTCTCTGAATTGTTTTCATTGTGCACATTAACAATGCCTATAAATATCTCAAATGCTTCGCTGATTGTTTCGATTATCTTCATAAATAATGCCTATTGTTACAACATTCCTGATTCCTGGTACTATACCTGTCTATATGTCTATATGTCTATATAGGTGTATTCCTTCCGGTTGGAGAAAAGTCCCTCCATAATGTTTTCATTCTTCAAACATAAAAACTTTTCACCCATTGTTCTCTCATCAAGAATTGATTGTTCTGTGGCGGATGTGGTTTCGTTTCGATGTCTGACTTCCAGTTTCCTTTCAAATGACTGAAAGTTCGTGATGAAAATAGTGGCATTACGTAATCGAATCAGCAAAAATTTGCACACTACGCATGCGTTCATAGTCCTCGAGGGGATATCCACATCCTCGTCAACTTGAGCTTGCACGTATCCCCAACAAAGAAAGACATCCTTGAAGCTACCGGGTGTCCCATAAAAAAGTCCTAATGTTATTTTTGATTCTGGCAATACTAGGATGGTTCTCCTATTTCCTCACTGCGTTCAATACGGGATCATTTACTGGTGTGAGCCCATCGATGCTCTCAGGCTCAGTAAGGAGGGGGGCTTTGAGGTTTCACGGGTTGCGGGTTTGACCAATTTTAGCCCTCGGGTTTCGGGTTTTGCGTCTAAATCGTGCGGGTTTTCGGGTTTTGAGATGCTCCACGGGTTGCGGGTTTGGCCAATTTTGATGCTCGGGTTTCGGGATTTCTTTCAAAAATTCCCATGTTTTCGGGTTTCGAAGTCATAAATTCCCTTTTAGTTAGCTGAGATCGCCAGCTCCGAATGCTTGAAACGATGCACAGAGTGTCAGTGAGAACCAAAATGTCGGAAATAGTTGAAGATTATTACCGAAAATTGAAATTTTGCGTCCAGAAGTGCAATTTCGGGTTTGGATTTTTTTGCTTGCGGGTTTTCGGGTTTTTGCTAATTTTGGTCCGGGTTTGCGGGTTCTAGTACCCCCCAAAGTCAGTAAGGCATATGGTGTCGGTGATGTTAACAAAGTATGAATTGAAACAATTGCTAATTTCTTTGTCATCAGATACGATGGTATTATCTTCAAGAAGAATTATTTTTTCAGTGGTGCTCGATTGTTCTGAGAAAATCGTTTTCCAGAAAACTTTATCTCTACCTACTACCGCTGGATGTAAATTAGCATAAAATTATCTTTTTGCATCTCTGTTTATCTTAACAACAAGAGATATTGCTATCTGAAGATTTGCGCTGTGAACTGCGACAGTATTTTGAGGATAGACGCAAGGGTGAAGATTATACTGTGCAGGAATGATAATGAATGTGCATGATTTGTGTAGAGCACACAGATTACCTCGAAGAATGCTTGCTTGCACGTCTGCAAGTTTTTTACCTGTCCAGGGTACTGTGGTATATCTAGGATAGGGGTGGTCAGGTTCCTTTTTTGGGTCTAAAATCTGAGGAAAGCAAAGCGATGGGAGTATCATTCTTCCAGAAAAGCGTAAGAGATTTTTTAAACACTAGGATTTTCAGGGTTTTTTTTGCAGATTTTTCCAAAGATGTACGAGATTTCTTTCGAAAATGATACGCTCTTCGTATGCTGCAATATGAAATTTATTACGGAGAGCAAGGAGACAAAAATGAACGAAATACAGAAACGTTTAGCAGGAAAGCATTTATTTACTCAACTGAACATGATATCGATAAATTTGATATAAAGTTTTATTCTTTATTTATAATGCAATATATTAATAAATGTCACAATGCACTGAAACATGCGAGGCAAGGCAGGTAGGTGAACACGAAGAAAGTGGAGAGCATTTTTCTGTACAAATGGTTGCTGTGTATTTCACGGGATTTTCACAAAAGATTTTGGAGAATATCGCGAGAAATTCAACCCCTATTCAACTCTCTTCTGTTCTTTACAATGCCATGGATCGCATTTTGATTATTATACACACGCAATTACCACAAGACACTGGCGAATAATCTTTACTGTTCTTTGTTGTTCTCTTTTGTGTATGGTATTATATTAATTTGAAATAAGTCAAATTTTGTCAATATTCGAGTACTGAAAATTTTCAAAATGATTACGCAGTTGAGAAGCAAATAACATCTTATCCAATGAGTCTTGAAAATAATCGTTGAAATAGCTTATGCCGACATACTAAGGAATTTTATCACCAAACAGGAGCTAAGTAACTTAAAACGGGGCTATTGCAGTATCGCACACTATAGGATTTTGGTAGGGTTTAGTTAGGCTCAGTATAGCAACAGTGTGCGAAACTGCATTAGCGCCAAAACGGGACTTACTTCGGACACTTGCTCTCTCGTTGCTCATTGACTGGGAAACTTCCACAACCTACGCGTCTCACAACATAACCCAACTGCCCTGATCTTTCTCTGGTCTCCAAATTTGATGGCAAAAACCTCTGCAGACATGCCAATTTTAATCAATCAAAAGCGTCCAATGAATGGACTGTCACTTCCTGATCACTTCCTCCTGCGCGCGCTTAAAATTTTGTGACGTATGTGGACAACAATGGATGACAACTTCCGATGACGTCAATCCTGAACGCAGTAAACATGCGTCTGTTTTCTAGGAATGTCATTGGCTGAAACCATGAAATGTTCACTGTATGTTTAGTTATGCGCGCCATGTCAACGTTCGTTCATCGAGCCTACGAGCCTATTTTAAATATTTGCTGCTGCTGCGCAGCGCAAATCAACAAGGTTGCGCTGTACGTTGTATCTTTGGAAATCATCCTGAGATTTACCCTTATTTGCAATATTTTTTAGTCGCGTCCTTTTCATTATAGCTTTTCTCATTTCTTTATGAACATGAGTTTTATTGTTTCCCCTATGGACTGCAGTCTTAATAGGAGCATGTTTATCAAGGGCTTGTTTGATCACATTCTCAAATTCATCATACGTTTCTGGATTTATGGCTGGATCTGGATTTATTACATCATCAAGAAATTCTGGCTCTGAGAAATTCTTGTAGTTTCTATATTTTACGACCTTCTTCGGTGGAATTTCAGTGTATGTTGTTTCAAGAATTGTATAGATCATAGGATGAAAATCACTGGGCCCCGTTTAAAAAGACTGGTTTTTTCAGGAAGTTGTGCTTGTGGTTGGTTAGCATCAAATCAATACATCTCCCTGTCCTGTCCTTGAAACAAGTCGGCGATTTTATCAGGCTATACAGTTCTTGTTGATCGATAAAGGATTGCAAATGTGTTTCTGTTACCCCCATGTTCATGTCACCAAAAACAAGAAGATTTCCTATTGATCTGGAATGAAAATCAATCAGCCTTTCCATATTATCTATAAAATATTTTTCGTTGCAATTAGGAGGTCTGTATGAGGGTAGTGGTAGCCATTTTGTTTTTCATAAGTTAAGTTCAATAGGTATAACTTGTATATCATTTGGCAATTCAAGCCCTTCTAGTTCTCTTGAAATTAGATCGTCTTTAATATTGACTAGGGGCCTGTTTATATGAGGCGGGCTGGCCCGTTAGCGAGCTGGCTCGCGTTCAGGTGAGATCCTACTTACCTGGTCACAGCTTTGTAAACAGCAGTTTGCGTTTATATGTATGCCGGGCTGGCCCGTCTTGCCGAGATCCAGGTTATTTATCGAGTGCCGGGATCCCGCCTCAACCGGGCTGGCTTTTCTCATATAAACGGAAGAAATAGGCTAGCCCGCCTGTGACGCACGCGCAGAACACAGCAGATTGGAAAAACAGGAAATGATTTCCGCATTCTTTCAAGTTTACACAAAAGAAAGACGGCACGTGGCCAGTAGCGTAGCCAGGGGGGGCAAGGGGTGGGGGCGGCCGCCCCCCAATCATCGCCAAAGGTGGTTTACGTGATTCGTCCAAATCCGTTGAAAAACTGAAGGGGGGGGGGGTAAGTTGTATTTACCGCCAACAGTTGTCGCAGCGCTGTTTGTGAATGTCAAACGGGGACAAGGAAGTTATAATATCCTCCGCCATAGGAATAAGAGAAGAACACACTCTGTTCAGAAACCGAACATAACAAAACTACCTTCTACTTCTTGCATACGATAACTAACTCCTTTAGGAGTCTGGGCTCTAGTCTATATACACATCATTATAGAAGTCAATCCCTTTAACTAATAAATGGCATCTTCGCATCATTTAAGTCAACAAGGATAGTAAAAATTTTTCCTCGCTTCGCTCGCAATTCCAAACATCTATCATAGTATGTCTCGTATAACATCATACTACCGCTTGGCTTGTAATCACGTCCAGGCATTGCAGCTTTCTTAGAATCAATGAACCCGACTTAGGCACCCCTTTAACTGTGAATGTGTATTGCATCTATTTGGGAAAAAATATAAATCAAATTAAGTGCTGTAATAATGCGGCGTTTTTGTTGTCGTCCGTTGTCAAGTATATGTTTCTTCTCTGCTGTTAATCTAAGAATCGGTAAATATCAAATCTAACTACCGTCCAATTTCGGTCCTACCAACGGTTTCACGTTTATTTGAGAAAGTTTTGTATGGCCAACTGTGAAAATAAGTTGCTTTACTTGCACCAATCTGGGTTCCGATCATTACACTCTTGTGTCACATGTCTACTCAAGAGCACGAATGATTGGTACACAGACATCGACAGAGGCAATGTCAATGCGGTCGTTTTCATCGACCTTAAAAAGGCTTTCGACACAGTAGACCATAGTATCCTATTAGAAAAGTTGTCACTTTATGGCATAAGGGGTATTGAGCTTGAGTGGTTCAGATCCTATCTTAGTGGGAGACAACAGTGCTGTAAGGTGAATGGGCACATATCGAACATTGAAAGTATTCGATATGGAGTTCCCCAAGGGTCTTGCTTGGGACCACTCCTCTTTTTAATGTATATTAATGACCTACCACTTGCACTTGAAATGCCAAGGTTACTATGTATGCAGATGATACCAGCATCTCTTATTCCTCTAAATCAGTTGATGAAATCAATTCAGCAATCAATGATGATTTGTCCAATCTCAAATTATGGTTAGAAGGCAATAAGTTGTCTCTAAATGTTACGAAAACTCAAGCTATGCTTATCGGTAGCAGGGCAAAACTCCAGAACATTTCTAACAGTGATGTCATTAGCCCTAAGTTTGTTATTGACGACGAAGTTGTCCCGATGATAAACGAAGCTAAGTATCTTGGAATACAAATTGACAAAACATTAGGTTGGAAGGAACATATCAACATTATTGCTGCGAAGATTTCGCGAGGGATAGGGATGCTGAGATATGCAAAGAGGTACGTCCCACTCAGTACGGTAAAAACCATGTACAGAAGTATAGTCGAACCCTATCTACGATACTGTTGCACGGTATGGGGATGTTGCACTGAGGCAGACTTAAAAAGATTGCAAATTCTCCAAAATCGCGCTGCCCGTATTGTGACAAATAGTGCTTATGATGCACACTCCTTGCCCCTTATTAAAGGTCTGGGCTGGTTAACAGTTAAAGAGCTGATCAGGTTTGAAACGGCAACTACTGTTTTCAAATCTGTTAACCAACTTTGCCCAGACTATATGGCCCAAATGTTTCAAAGACAGCGTGAACAGGCAATGAGGACGCTAAGAAACACCGAAACTGACTTGAAACTTCCTTTGTTTAGAACAAACAATGGACAAAAGTATTTGCATATCGAGGGGCTACCGTTTGGAATAGTCTAGATCACCAAATCAAACTGGCTATCAAACTTCAAATTAAAACTAAAGGAAGGATTATAAAACAAACTTTACGTACTTCCTTCCATCAAGAACATAGTCAATCGGTTTTCCTTTCTGTTGCATTTAATTTCCTTTTTTCGTTTGGATAGGAATAATTAAAATTAGGTTTTTTTAGGGAATTTATCTGACAATGTATTAAGTAGAATTTGGAGTTTATTGAGTAATTAATTTTTTCTTTTTCTTTTTGTTTTCTTTTCTGTTTTAACAGGGCATTGTAAAGCAGTTTTTTTTCCGTATGAACTAATGTTTTTACCCTGTATAAATAATTTAAAATGAATGAATGAATGAATGAATCTATCTAACTTTGGATTCACTTGCAATGTAGGCACGAGCGGAAAAATCACACAAACTTGGGTTATACGATTATATACAAAACACTATGTACAAAGGCTAACGGGTCTCCAGTGAGATCCGGAATTAACGTGTAGCTGGTCGCATACCGAATAATCAAAGATCTACTCAAAAGTTACAGAATATATTAGAAACTACGCGGAAATATGAATTAAGACTAACCAATCATATACAAGAACAACAGGAAAATGACTAACATAAGATTTGCGTAAACGGACCAACCTAGGTAATAAAACAACTAGTCATATACCAAATGTAAATACCGAAAAGGAATGAAAACGAGG
Organism: Aurelia coerulea; assembly: GCA_039566865.1. Classification (NCBI taxonomy): domain Eukaryota; kingdom Metazoa; phylum Cnidaria; class Scyphozoa; order Semaeostomeae; family Ulmaridae; genus Aurelia; species Aurelia coerulea. Next base: position 8,082,934 of record CM076952.1, on the reverse strand, counting down.
TTCATACGTAATAAATGCTGAAACTATTTGAAACGATACCTAGTCATAATCTGAAAGGAAAATCATTAAAACTTCAATGAATAATCTAAAGCTTGAAGGAAAAATATATTCAAATGAATGAACTCATAAAAATCCTAAAAAGTGCGTCTCGTCACAGTGCTTCTCAGAAATTTCTGCTCGCTTCGCTCGCACTTCTATGTGTATTTACACTTTTCGTCTTTGGCAACATGCTGCCACTTGTTTACTTCGGGTCTACTTAATCGCGATTTCTACACTCCCAGATGCATCTAGCATTTATTTATGCCTTCCTTAATTTTTATCGACAGTGCCCCTCTTTTCGAAAATGCCATGAAAGTCAATGTGCGCTTCTCAAAAATTTCATCTAAAACCGAAGAGAAAATAGCTGGGTATAGGTTGGGAAAGAATTTTCCGATAAATTTCAAATCTTGGCACTGGCAAGTATGATATTGGGAGACGCATTCTAAGCCAAAGTAAAGGATCTTTTTTCAAAAACTTTCCTCGTGCTCTGATTCACACAATAACCGTCACAAAACGATCAAGGCTTCCTTGTCGCAAAAGGCAAGCATGGGCATGATATTGGGAGATGCATTCTAAGCCAAAGTAAAGGGCCTTTCTTCAAAAATTTACTCGTGCTCTGATTCATTGGATAACTGTTACAAAACGATCAAGGTTTCCTTGTCGCTGAAAGCAAGCATGATAATGGGAGATGAATTCTAAGACACATTAAAGGGCGTGGCCACAAAAAATTTTCCTGGCCCCCTCATTGTCCTACCCCCACTTTATTCATCCTGGCCACGCCGTTGCAATCGCTTTGTTTCTTATGCTCACTAAGCGTCACCATTCAACTGCACGAGCATTTGCTGTTTTTCTAGTGTGTTGATAAGAGTTTCAAGACGACAGACGAATAAAAATTGAAATTGGCGAACGATGATATAAAACCTGCTTCATGGGCCCAAACCCTTAGCATTCTTCGCGGGCCCTCGATGGGTCAATCAACCCTTCTGCTGACAAGTGTCCCAATCAATCTGCCACGCATGACATGGGTATTCTGATGTTAGCAATAACATTAGAGTTTCTAAACTACAATATTTTGATTAGAATTCAAATAAGACTAAAAGAAGAAGGGAAGCTGTCATTGATTGCTTTTTAAAATGGCATCGAAAGTTTAATGAACCTATTTCATCTGCTTGTTTTGTTCAGGTATATTCTTGTTTTTGTCCTGGGAGTAGGCAACTCCAAGTACCTAAATTTTCATCTGCAACTTTATGTAATGAACTTAGCCCTTTTATTCTTCGATTCTGGGTGACTTTGTCTAAAAGAGGGTGTTTCCGGCATTCTAAAAGGCGTGGCCCCCGAAAATTTTCCGGAGGCAAGCCCCCGGACCCCCATTTTTGCTCGCTTCGCTCGCATCTTGCCCCCCCCAAAGACAGGACCCTGGCTACGCCACTGCACGTGGCACCCAAGGGCCGGGCTGGCTCGGGGCTGGCTCAATATCGAATGTCTGATATAAAACCGAGCTGGCTTGGAAGCGAGCCAGCTCGCCAGCCCGTTTCATATAAACAGGCCCTAGGAGGCCACCAGCATTGGCAGATATATCCAAGCCGTAATCGATTCCTCATACCAAAATCGATTCCTTACCAAAGTCGATTCCTTATACCAAAATCGTGAAAATCGATACCGTTCCTTATACCAAAATCGTGAAAATCGATACTGTTCCTTATACCAAAATCGCGAGAATTGAAACCTTCCCGATGGCACGTCCCGGTACCCAAAATATGTTAGTGCCCCCCGGGGGGGGGGGGTGACTAAAACTCTTCTTGTTCAATGCACCTCCAAGTGCATGCGCAGTTAGCACATCTGTCATGCAACAGCAGCAACAACGGGGCATCCCCAACAACAGCAACCCTATTCCCTAATCAATGGGCCTAGGGTAGAACAGTAGCTAGCTAGTTAGCATCGATGAAGACGAGAGAGAGAAAGCTGGATGCACGCAAAAGGGGCACAAAAACGAAACATGCAAAGTATCTGACACACTTTCTTGGAAAAGGACACTTCCATAACAAGGCTTAAGTTTAGGTTCATGTCATAAATAATGGCTGCCGATGCGATGGCATAAAATGATGTAATGCTGACGTAAGGACAATGACGAAATGATGTAAGATGGCGCAACTTCTGGAAAATATTTATAAACATAAAACATTGGGAAAGAAGTTTCCATACTTTGGTTTGTGAAGTGTATGTGAGGGGGACTGCAACGAGACAGAGAGAGGCAGATTGACAAATATGGAGGATACTTATGGAAGAAAAGACAGAATTGGGAAAAGAATGGCTTACTTGCTGCGATACGGTGCTTTGAAAGAAGGACTGGAGGCTGACGCGGAAGGTACTTGTTTATATAAATATATAATAGATATTAAAGAAAAAATATAGGTTTAGTTACAGATGTACAATATAATATGGCATAAATGCACTTTTGCGGACGCAGTTTCCAAGGAAAACAGAGGTTGAATTGAATTGTATTGTTAGAAATAACTGCTGATAGTGATTGGCTTTTTAAAAAACAATAGTGATATAAATCCTATCATTTGATTGGATAATGCAAGATTCGACAGCAATTCGACAAATTCGCACTTACTGCAGAACGTCAACATGACTTAAATAAGTCCTGAAACCGCAGCAGGAACCGGCGGCAATCAATGAATTCGTTTTGTTAAAAGTTGCTGGGGGCTGCAGCCCCCAAGCCCCTGTTGGTTTGATAGGCATACTTTAATCTTAGTACTGATGAATTTTCCATCCAAAATCAGTACACAATTCACACACAGAGAAATTTATAAAAAATGTGTCCGCTAAAGTGCAAACTAGCCTATAATATAAAGATAAGAGTTGAAAATTTAATCTAAAAACACCCCCAGTTACTTACATAGACAGATAGATAAACTTTATTTACAGGGGATAATAAGCCAGGTCAGCCTAACAACTAATCTTCACCTGGCTCCTCTAACTAACTGCAAAATAAAAATATGATACAATTGTTAAAAAAAATTTCCTTTAAGTTTCTGAAATTGAAAAGCTGTTTGACATTTTTTCATTTTAAAATATGTTAAGTATTCAAATCTGAAGGTCAATATAGTGCTGATACACTTTTCTCTTGAAAATTCCCACATATTGACTGTCTAATATCAAGTGGAATTTCATTACCATATTTTACTTCCTTGTATTGATACTGACTGATCAGCCTTTTTCAGTTTTGATCTGGGCACATGCAAGTTGTTGTGTGATGAACTTCTTGTCAATCGTTGTTTAATCTGATTCTGATGAGTGAACAAATCTGTCATGCACATGAACAGCTAGCATTGCCCCCCCCCCCCTCCCAGATGTTCAAATGAAAATGACCAGCTAGTGCCCTTTCTCTGCATTTCTAAAGGTTTTTGTAGTGCCCCATCAGTTCTGAAACCAAGTTCCCAGGCTGCAATCTATGGCACATTTCAACAAAATCTCCAGCATGCAAGGAGAATTTCCTTTCATTCACTCTGTCTATTTGCAATAGCCTATTGAAATATCTGATTTGCAAGAGTGCCATACTCTGCACTGTATATAAAGTAAGAACCAGGGGCAAATCCAGCCTGAAGTTGAAGGGAAGCAATCTGCAAAGAAAAATACAACAGAACAGAAAGAGAAAATTCTTTCCTTTATCTACTCAATGGTGCCTCAATGCTTGATGCCTTAATTTATATGTTTTACCCCCATTCAGATTGAACAGTTAAAAAATGGGGTGCTAGGGTCAGGATGAGTGACACCCTTCTCACCAAAATGGCGGTGCCAAGCTGGATTTTCACCATGAAGGGGGCAGTCGCCCCCAAATCCGCCACTGGCAAGAACGCTTGAATTGTCCTCTGCTATCTGGATTGAAAGACACCTGTCATAACTTTTATCCCCGAAAGACACTTTAAGATTTTTAACATTTTCTTACTTTACTCTGAATGACATTATTTTGAGTTACAAATCGTAGAAAAACACAGGCACTACACACAACCCCCACACCCATGCACAAAAAGTTTCAGTTTATGCTCTTTTTTTCTTGGAAGTGTAAACCCTTGTTAATGGGGTGCGCGTTCAGAGAGCGCGTGGCCGAGTGGATAAGGCGACTGACTCGTAAACCAAAGGTCAGAACAGCCGAGGTTCGAATCCCGCGCTGGACAGTTTGGTCGCTGTCCGTAACTCTAGCTAGGGTCAACCAGAGCCATGTGAGGGAAATCTGGTAGCTGCGGCGGTTGATGGTAAAACATCCGTGGCCCCTGCTGGAAATAAGTCTCTCTCAGACTTTCGCAGGCTAGCCACGTTAAATATGATACCTACCTACCTATGTGTCGAAATATTGCTAACTCCCCTTATTATTTTCATACTATAGGTTTTGTCAAGCTAGATGACCTCTTGAAAGCTGGCCTAATGCGTCATCATTGTAAAGAAGAAATATTTTCAGAAGTGAAGAAAGTAAATGTCGCAGGCAAATCAAGATTTGAAATTGTGTCAAAGAATGATGTGGAAGTCATTAGAGCAGCTTATGGAAGGAAATTTGCTCCTGTAAGTTTTTTTGAATAAAGACTGAAATTGTATTTGACAAGTCAACTTGATTTTATTTTTATTGTCGTATGGTTACTGTTATCAAGCTCTGTACTAAATATATGTGCCATAAATCAGCGACCACAGAATAATGTGGTCTCAATTTTTTAGCTACAACTGTAGAAGAAGATTCGAAATTCATTAGTTGTTTGTTCATGTTCATGTCTGTGTGCTTTATTGATATTCATTTGTTTATGACAACAAATTATTTGTTTTCACCAGGCTCCAAAGCACAAGAACAGTGAAGTTTCAAGATTACTTGAAATATGTTTGTCATATGTTAGTAAAAATATCAAATTGTACGACCTTGAGGACTTTCCTGAGGAGTATCTGCTGAGGTAAGGCAATTCTTCTCCCATTTTGCCATGCACTGTACCAGCTTTGGTATTCTATCATCCAAATCATTGCAGAAAATTGAAAAATTGCAAGAAAGTTCTCAAAGGATAATGATCGTACAAATTCATATAACGATTTGCTTTCAAAATTGAATAAATGCACATCGCTCACCAAAGAATCCTTTGCATAATATTCAAAAACATTGAATCATTTGAATCCATCATTTGTGCAGAGCATTTTTTAATTACATTCTTCAAATTATTTATTAAGAAATCTAAATAACTTAGCCCATGTTAGGCCCAACCAAACAACTTTTGGGACCTCAAGTCTCAGGTCCATTAGACCACAGATCTGGATCCCTCAGCAAAACACATTAAAATCAACAGAAAATTTTAACATTTTGATAAAAACAATTGGACGGCCCCAATTGCATGTGTAGTGCCTGCAGATGCCTACCAACTTAATTTGATAATTTAGAAAAGTATTTATTTTGTTTATTAGTACTGTATATGCGATGTTAATTAGTTGATGTGTATGTATTTTATGTAATTATATAGATTTTTTTAGCTATCTTGTAGATAGCCGAATTCAAATAAACTTACAGTTACAACCACAACAGATGACCAACAAAGAAATTTCAGATTCTGGCAGACACTGCTTAAAGGTTCTGTTTCATTCAGCATGCCTTGCACGTGCCATTTCTTGGTTGCCCTTTGTTTTCGCCATTTTCATGGCCCATGAAAATGGGGACAACAAAAAAGGCCAAGCAAGAGACAGCACGTGCAAGGCATGCTGGACGAGACAGACCCTTTAAGCTCAAGAACATAGGCAGCAAATCTTTAAGAAGGCTAATATTAAATGGTTGAAAGAATGTCTATCAACTTTGCTTTCATTCTACCATGTAATTTGGAAGTTGCATGTTGAACAGTAATTACTTGCAAGCATTGATCTTCCAATGATGCTTTCTCTCTCTCGCTTTGAAACGATGCGCAGAGATGTCCTTGGTCAACTTTCCAACATTCCTGGTATTGATATTTCACAAATCCTCATGCGAACTGTTGCTGTTTGGAACCAATAACTTAACCATTGTTGCAGATAGTATAATTTTAGAAGCGTTGATAGCATATTTGAAAGCAGCAAAAAAACAAAGAGATTCAGTTAGAGTGGCTCTGCTTTCTGCTCTGGCGGGCCTGGAAGACCGTTTCCGGGGGTGATCTCTGGGGGTCGGTCTTCTGTACTTGTTGCGATGGGGGTGGAGCTACCTTGAATTTTTCAGTAAATCGCAGCGCCCATTCCATTTCGTCCTTCGTAATGTATTCCTATATGTTTTGTTGATAAACTATACTATTTATTGATTATCTATTGTAAGTACTCGATGACCATGTGTCCATTTCCACTGTGAATAGCACAATATGCCTTATCTCTAGTTTATCTGCTCCAGTTCGATCTCTGACATTCAATTTTGTCTTCAACGTTGATGCATTTTCTTGATGAAAGCTTCTCTGTCACAGAGAACAGGGTCCTTTCGGTCGAAAAAGTGGCCTTGACCAACCATTTTTTGAAAGGAGCGGCCGGTGGGCAGATGGCCAGGTCTTTGGCTATTTACTAAGAGGTAATCAATTATAGACACCGTTTAGTTGGCTTCATTACCGTTTTAATGACATTCAATTTTTACCTTATAGTCGCATCTACTACCGGCTCAAATACGAGAAAAAATTGACGAACTCTGTGATGCAAAACGTGATTGGAAAAATGATGGATAGTGTCGATTTTAATGGTATATATATAACTGAGAAAACATTAAAAATGCTATGCAAAAGATGTCCAAATTTGAAGTCTCTGGATTTGAAAACATGTGAATATCTCATTACTGATACAGTGCTTAGATGGCTTTTGAAGGTAAATGAAACATGTTGTCGACTTAATCCACTGATTAGCTACAGTTTTATGCAATGTTTTTTGTTATTTTGGGATCTAAGCTTTTCTTTGAGGCATCTGAGGTAAATTTTGCCGAAGAGAGCAAAAGCATGACCCACGTTCTCAGTGGAAACATTGGTAGCTGTGGCATGAACACTTTGGATCTCGGAAAACTTTTCAGATGGTTACAGAGACTGCGGAATGGTTCGAAAAGTGAGTGGGCTAAATCTCCAGAGCGAAGATTTTTGGAAAGTCTTTGGAAATATTTTGTGGGCCATGCCCATAGAATTGCTGGAGAACGCCCTTTTCATGAAATATAGAGGTTCGTCTGTGTATTTTCATAAGAGGTAGAAATTATTCTTTTGGAATAAAGAATTAGTGGCTAAACATGAAAAATAAAATACAACGACAGACGCTTCATGGTAATCAGGAGAACTTTCGCGGACAAACTACATTGGAGATACGGCAACCCTTCTTTGCACCTCTACCATTCCATATTCCCAGTAACTGCCCCTGGGAGGTTAACCCGCCGGAAAGAATTGGTTGAAGGATGGCCCTAAACTATCAAATAGTGATAATTTGGGAAATCGATGCCAAAAGAAAATATTCATTTCACACAATGTAAAAACATTACTGTATTGCTTTTTGTGCTTTCTCATCACGGTCTGATTTTAGATAAATTTTATAAAGTTCTTAGAATTTGGAACGAAAACTGAACGGAATGCAACCACGGTGGATAGTAAAAATCCCAAGGAAAACATACATTGCTGATTCATTCAGCTTCCTTTTCAGCTGTGTAATTGGTAATTATTTCCAAATTTCGCAAGCAAAAGTAATACAATTTGATGCGAAAAAGTGGATGGGCTGAGATCCGTAGAAACTTCATGCCACAGCCACAGCTAGCAAGTGTTTCTTCTGAGAATGGGGATCATGCTTTTGTTTTCCTCGGCAAAATGTACCAGACGTGGATGCTCGATCCAAACCACTTTTTGGCAAGAACAGGTCTATTGATTCGCTCATTTTTCGTTGATATGTGTTAATCATTGGATTAATTCCTTATTGAACAGTTGGAAATTAGAAAGTCCACTAGTCCAGTTAAGATGTTCAACTAGCGACTTCATACTCCAATGCTCTACCTGTGAGCTATCATCTGGCCTCAGTCATGAATAAGATCATCTTGCCCTCAGTCATGAATATGACCACAACATCTTAGAGAGAATATACAGTGTTTATATAGATTATATAGATAATATAGATTATGTCGATTAGATTATATATAGAGCAAAGAATGCACCCAGATACAGCATTGTTTCTTTGGCTATGCATCTTCATAGCGCGTGGCCTGCTTGTATATCAATGGGATATGTTTAAATTTGGAAAATGCAAGCTTTTGTCCTTAAATTTTCAGCACAAAACCCTTCGAAAATATTTTATATGTTTGCCGCTATTGGGGAGCAGTTTTTCGAGGAAACATCTCTCTGAGCCCCATTTTTATTTTCCAGATCTTTATGTGGCTTTCTTTATGAGCCATGTTAATTGCGACCAGTTAAACATTGCTGTCGGCTTTACAGAATATTTCTTTGTTCCATTCCTTTACGTTTTTTCCGAAATACTTGTGGCTAGCCACCATAGAGCTAAATAATTTAAAAATTTGGTGTAAATTCGGCTACATTTTTTAAGCTGAATTGCTTGAAAGGAGCTTAGGGTACTTTGTCGTAAATCTGCCATGGAAGTATTATTTTATCTTGACTGTTTTCTTAAGCTGAATTGCTTGAAAGGAGCTTAGGGTACTTTGTCGTAAATCTGCCATGGAAGTATTATTTTATCTTGACTGTTTTCTTAAGCTGAATTGCTTGAAAGGAGCTTAGGGTACTTTGTCGTAAATCGGCCATGGAAGTATTATTTTATCTTGACTGTTTTCTTAAGCTGAATTGCTTGAAAGGAGCTTAGGGTACTTTGTCGTAAATCTGCCATGGAAGTATTATTTTATCTTGACTGTTTTCTTAAGCTGAATTGCTTGAAAGGAGCTTAGGGTACTTTGTCGTAAATCTGCCATGGAAGTATTATTTTATCCTGACTGTTTTCTTAGGGTACTTTGTCGTAAATCTGCCATGGAAGTATTATTTTATCCTGACTGTTTTCAAAATGGTGACGTTTGTCATCTTTGTTGAAATGAAAAATGGAAAATGGAAAATGTTGAAAAATTAGAATTATCGTAAATGCTAAACCAACAGAGGAAGAATGATATAATCTTCAACCAAAATCCTAGTTTATGAAGGTCTGCAAAGTGGTGGCAAGCAAAAATGTGTTGCTCGTCTTCTTTCGAATTTAGAAGTTTGATAATGTCGCACCCTTATGATCAATGCCGCCATTTTAAAACCAATTAAAAAATGTGACATGGCAGATTTACAGCAAAGTACCATAAAATCCTTTCGAGCCATTTAATTTAAAGAAAAATGTAACCAAATTTCACATCCACCTTTTTGAAGGTTTTAGCCCTATGCTTAGCTAGCCTGTTCGATGCGATAACACAGATGAAAGTGGCAAAAGAGCCAAGGTTTGATTAATACAACGATGTTATATTCGTCTTTCCTGCCTAATTGCTAATTTTTCTTTCCGTTTATCGTAGAGTCTTACGAAATTAGAAAACCTAAATCTTTGTGGATGCAAAAGCATAACAGATAATGGCATTGAAGTGATCACAAAACACACCTTACAAGTGGAAAGATTGAATTTTTCTCATCTGCCATTGGTCACAGAAAAGGGACTTCGCAAGTTGGTTTCTTTATGTATGAAATTAAAACAGCTGAATCTGCAAGGAAATCCATGTGCAGACAAAGCACTGGTAGAAGAGCTTTTAGGTATGCGAGAGAAGCAAGATTTAATTCAAACTCGTTTAAAGATCTATGCAGATTATAATACAAAAACAATCGAGCAATGAAGAGAATCTTGAAGAGATTTCTTGAGGTGAAATTTAGACACTCTTTTATTTGTTAAAATGTCACAAATTTCAGATGCATCTGCCAATACAGATTTTGTAGGTATCGTTTCTTGGCAGTCGGTCCTTTCGATGAACGAAAATATATCCAATAACGAACATCTTTGTTCTTTGATATTCCAAAAGTGTACACTTGTTTGCTTTATCTGAAGAAAGCAAAGTCATAGAGACTCGGTAAATGCGTGAATTTTGTGACTGTGAAAATCTTTGAACACTGGGGAACAGACTGACTGTACATAAGCTACTGTTATTTTTAATGTTTGTAAATGCCATGTGGGAAAATCCTAAGAAATCTTCAGATGAGAAATTCGTGAATATTATTTTTCTGTCCTTCAGTAACAATAAACTAGAAATGAATCGAAAGAAAAGAACTGAATTTTCATTTTCCAAGGCATATTTGATTAATTTACGATCAATATTTGGTTACAAAATGTCTCAACGAGAACAGATTAGATACAATTGACACAACACAATAAAGGTAAAGCAAAGTTACCATGTAAAGAAGGTGTTTAACACAACCAAGTAACACAAGTATATACTCCCAGTTTTGGTATCACTAAAACACAGAATGAAATGATGGAATAGAAGGATGGAATAATGGAAAAACCTTTTAATGCTATGAATTTGTCTCTTTAGAGACAAATTCCAAGTATGAAATGGGTATTATTTTTGCTTCATGGCACAAATTTTCATGATGCGAGATAAGTTATAAAATTCAAGAGAGGTTTATCAAGAGGTGCTTTCACCTGACTTGAAGTGGTTGAAACGAGCTTCTATAAGCCTTAGCCGATTTAGTCTATTGGAGAGGCCATAACTGCTCGAAATCTGGAGATATTTTAACCGGTATCCAAACTTCTATACCCATACATCTGGAGAGCAAATTTCTGCAAAAATTTCGGGAAATTTCAGGCAGTTTTTGTCCTGGTTGCGTTTTATGAAGGTAAGTAAAACTTAGAAAGATATTCACGGGTTTCTTTTGTCTTCTTCGCACATTTGCCATCTGATAGGTTCATGAAAATGAGACTTTGTAGGTTTCCAGCCATGGGCTGCGAGCAAAAATCGACTAAAGCATTTGAATTCTATGCTAATGGGTAGTACATTGTTTCATCATTTCATTCCATCATTCCATTCCATCATTCCACTCTGTGTTTTAAATATAACCATCATCAGGCATGGTATCAAACTGCTGCAAGCAAAGATGAAACAAAACAACGTCATTGCTTCCAAAGCAAGGTGACCCAAAAATGGACATTTTACGAATTCTTGAAAGAGCTTTGAACTTTAAGGAATTTGTGCTGTTTGAAGCTACCTGATATGGAAGCATGCTCTGAAATCCAAGACATGATTATCAACTTGAAATTTATCCCACATCACTAAAGGGGTATCACCCTTTTTGAACGCCCTCGAATTTTGACACAATTTGAGCACATTGCAAAAGGCGATGAATAAAAGAATCTCAGCCTAGTTGTTCACAACCTCGCTGTGTCATGTTACTTTGTTCATGTACGAAACGAAAATAACGTTGAACTGATCTGAAGGGAATCGAAAGTATCTCCTATTTACAATCCGTTTTTCCATGGCCATTTCTCTTTTCACTGCTTGTGATCAAATGTTGTAACACTGATTAAAGTTGGATGGCCCAACGTCGATTTTCAACCTTTGAGATGACGGATCGACAAGAATCCTCGAAATCACACAAGCGATTTTGCCACCGGGTGCCCTGATTATCAGAGCATTCTCTTAAGCCTAGGCCGTCCTAATGGTGGACCTGTCTGCTGCATGAGTTCTTGCTATGTCAAATAGTCGAGCCTCGTTTGCGTAAGGCAACTTGAACATGTCGCAATTTTCCTTTAACAATTTTCCTCGATCCAAAAGAGTGGCTTGTTTAAATTAGGGTCGCTCAGACCCCGTGGCATTATCACTGATATCATAGCAAGACAAAATCACAATTAGTCACGAGATTAACGGAAAAGGGAGAGGGAGAGTAGATTATCATACTCATGGTAAGCCTAAAATTTCGCTTCATATTGTTCTTTCCTCACAAGAGCGTTCCAAAAGGGCGATGCCCCTCTACTTAAATTGATTACTTGCGTGCTGGCAAAGCTTTTACGTCATTTAAAACCAGACTTATCAGATGAATGTCCAAAATGTAGGATTTCGGGTAAAAATACGATATTTTGCACAGTATCATGTTCAAAGCATCATTTTCATGCCTTCTTTTCAACGTTTGTCAATTAAATGAAAGAAAGATCACACGTCAGCTTGATTTGGTTTTTGGCATATATACAGAAAAGGAATATTTTTAGATAAGTAAAATGATGAAATTTTGATGATGTTTTAAAATTGTGTACTTCTGTTGGGTCATCTGGTAGAATATGTCTAGCTACATAACCCAGCAATAAGCACCGAAATATTATTGAATTCTTATACTTTACAAGATTTATACTATTACGTGTCGCTCTACTATCTACATGAATACCTTCTTCGCTGACAAAAATTACGGACTATCATTTAATGCTGGTACCGGCTAACTAAAAAAATTCCCTAGCTAAGAATAATTGCTCTTGCTAAAGATTTTAGAATTTTGTGTACCCCATTTTTCAATGATTTTCAAAAAAGTACCCTGAGGTCAATTCCAAAGATTAAAAACCTCAGTTTTTGCAGAACATCCAGAAACTGGCCTAACAAGCACAATTAGAGGCATCTCTAAGTAAAAGAAATGTAACCTGTCGTTTCACTATCTTCGATGCTCCTTTTTTACACAGCAATAAGTAAGATATCAATTTTGGTTTCCACCTCCGTTTCACTTTATCACTCTTTGTTATGTTAATTCTATAAAGGATTTTGAATGGATTTCAAAGACCTGAAAGATTTGATCGTGCGTTTTAGGCCATTTCCGGCTGTTCTGCAAGACTGATTTTTTAAATCTATCGATTCTACCAATGGACTATTATTATCTGAAAATTGCCAAAAAATTTTAGAAAGTATTTGGATCTTTTAGGTGTTAGGAGAATCAATCTCAATGATTATAGCGCAACTTCATTTGATGCAATGATCTTTCAAACAATGGGCAATTTTGGGGGTCACGCGGTATTTAATCTGAATTCTCTGTGAGAACAAATTATGTTATTTTAGAAGTATTGTACATATATCTTATTCTATTTCTACTTGTAGCTCTGCTAAAAGAGAAATTTTATTTGCATTATTTAGACGTTATAAACTATCCATATGTCCATATTTTTCCAATTGTCTTGCCGATTCTCTATTGCCAAGAGAATTTCATGAAGCTCTTTCCTCTTTAAGTTCGCTAGTATCAAGCTTCTCCTATCTGTTACTAACTAGTTTAGTTTCACAAAAGAACTGTCCTTTGCATCCAAGAAGTGCAGTTCCACTTTATCCCCGAACTCGCCACCACGGTTGTCAGATTAGAATGATTCTGCCCTTTGCGATTCAGTCTACGGACGTCGTACAAACGAAAGGGATCGTTGCCAGCGGTTCCGTCTTACAAGCTACACTACAGGGGAATCGCACTAACAAATCGCCCTAACAAAATATGATGTCCGGGGCGTCAAATTTGTATAGTTCTCTCCTGGACGTCGTCTCGATTTAACCTTCGCAAATTGTATTGACTGCCTCCTTGCCTTGTTTAGAAGACCATGAGAAGTGTTCCCGCTCTGATTCTATTGGTTGATTATAATGTCACTTTGGGGGGAGTTGCCAGCAACAGAGCTAATGTAATTGCCATAACCAATGTGAATAAGCAAAAAAAGAATTGGTCCAAATTTCCAAGTATATCGTTGAGTTCACGCTTTCTAAGCTCTGCAACCCACTTTTCTTTCGCGGAGTCAGACATAACTTCTAACGATGACAAAATCCTTGCTTTTACATCATGCGCATCTTTGTTGTTTTTTTCTTGTAATGGAAGATTTGAGTTTTGGTCATTCATTAGGCCTTTATTATCATAACCACGATTGCTGCTCGTGTGACCATTTTTGCGGCGAAATGTCTCACTTCCAATGCGAACTTCAATATCGTCATTCTCCTCCCTTTGTTCCTTGTGATTTGTGTCACTCGTTACATCAGTGTCTGGAATATACAAATCTATGTTCTCCATTTCAAGCTCGTCCTTTGCACAGGCCATTCCTGTTGCTATGTTACCGCAAGATGGCTGCTTGCTTCGTAATATTCTAGCCAGGTAATTATTCACAAATTTTGTGATGAACCAACCGGGGGGTTTATATTGCCGTTTGCCCGTGTCTATGAAACATCGAAATATCAACGCCCCGCAGATTTCAACGAAAACTGCCGTAAGGTAGAGTTCCAGAAGAGGAGTAACTTCGGATGTTGGAGGTACCATACTGGACAACATCATGATAAAGAATGCAAGAGATACAAAATTTGTTATTAGAAGGGTGACTCGTTCTCCTGAGCTTTCTGGCAAGAAGAAGGAAAATATTGCCAGTAAAGTTATTAGTAAGCTTGGTATAAAAAAATTGTAGATATAGTATTTGGATCGCCTTCTCAGATACATTTTGTATATGACTGAGGGATATGGTTCAGGGCAGCATTTGTAATAACCAATTTTGACGGTTGCATCGAATTCTACAAGAAAAATATTTAATTGTTAGCGTCACTGATGGATGAGTAAAATGTGTCCAAAAGGTGGCCAAAAAATTAAGTCCACATTTTTGTTAATAACTTTTCAGGGCGTAAAGGGATCCAGCCCTACCGCTCTCTCTAAGGGTTTGCTTTGCTTATGGGGAACATTTCCATGACGTCACAATGAAATCTATACAATTTCTAGGAAATTATAGTGGTTAGAATGTGACCCGAAAAATATGTTACTTAGCTGGATTCTACATCAATCTATGCACAATTCATTTTTATGATTTGTTTGCAAAATATCGAAACTCCGCGAATAGTACCACTGCAGGGAAAAAGCTGTTTCGTCAAAAAATTTACGTTCATACAGACTTACTACAGTTGATGAAATAGACTTAGGGACAGTCTAGGAATAATCTACCGGAGGGCTTTCAGTCCACCGCTATGGTCAAAAGTTTATGACTAACCCTGGACTATTAGTTTGAAGCAACAAATCGCGAAGTTGTTCGGGATTGCTTTTCGAGAATTGTTTTATAATTCGAATAATCGAATATCAAAGGCCTTTACATTATAAGCACATTATTTTCTTTACGCTTTTCCAAGGGTGGCTTTAAACTTGTGGACTGAAGGCCCTCCTTGAAGTAATACTTTTCGTGGAATTTGGATATTTTGGAAAAAAATCAGAAAATTGAATTGTGCATAGATTGATGTAAATAAATCCCAGCTGAGTGACACACTTTTCTTGTCGGCAGAACCACTATTACTTCGGAGAATTTCTATAGATTTCATTGAGACGTCATAGCAAAATGCTGCAAAAATCAAAAAGCAACATCGAGATTCGGAATCGACATGGACAGTTGTAACGAACACTAAGAGAGTGAGATAGGCAGAGCGGTAGGGTTCGACCTCGCTGCGCCAAAAAACGTTTTTGACACAAATGTGGTCATAAATTTTTGGCTGCTATGGTACAGTTTCTGATTGTTCAAAATGGTTTCTATTCATAGCTGAAAATCAGATGTAGGGGAGACCGTGGACCAGCGCCATTTACCTTTTGTTGCATTTTTGTTACTCAATCGACTGATGAAAGAAAGTGAGACTTGGAGAAGTCCAAGGAGACCGGGGCAAGTCATAACAGATGCAATTATTCACCAGCTAAAAAAGTGATGTTCACTAGCTATTGTGCTAGTGAATGTCTATTCATTGCCTTAAATTTAGGCAGTGGCTCGTATTTCTGCTGTTAGCTTGTGGAAAGCCTACGATAAAGGCCCAAAGGTAAATATCCCTATTTCAAAAATATTGTTTTAATGACTTGCTGCGTACATCCAAGGTCAAGCAAGCATAAGGTCAAAATGGATAAGGGTCGGTAGACAGCGATGGTATTTGACCTGGTAAATCCCAGGTCAAAATGGATAAGGGTCGGTAGACAGCAATGGTATTTGTAGACCTCAAAAAAGCTTTTGACACTGTTGATCATGAAATTCCACTTAAAAAATTGACAAAGTATGGTATATCTTTTGAGAAAACCTGGTTTGCATCTTATCTAGATAACAGGAAGCAATTCTGCTGAGTTAATGGGGTATCCTCAAAACTTGACGACATAAAGTGTGGGGTGGCACAAGGCTCTTGCCTTGGTCCTCTTCTGTTTTTGATCTATATTAATGATCTGCCATTTTCTCTGCAAAATAGTCAGGTTACCATGTATGCGGATGATACCACCATATCATATTCTTCCAGAAACATCGATGATCTCAACGAAAACCTAAATAGAGACTTAAACTGCCTGAAGCAATGGCTTCAAGGAAATAAACTGTCTTTAAATGTTATTAAGACTCAAGCCATGGTTGTAGGATCTCGGCCAAATCTTAAAAAGATCTCTGACGGAAAAGTTCTGTCCCCCTCCTTTGGTAAGGGGACTCACAGTTCGAGATTGTTGAGAAAACTGAATACTTGGGAATTGAACTACAACATCTTGTTCGGGATGAGCACGCTAGATTCTTGCGTGCTAAGGTCTCTCATGCTATAGGGTTTTTAAAGTATGCCAAGAAAATACTACCCCAGGAAACTCTCAACCAAATCTGTAGAAGTATTGTTGAACCACACTTCCGCTACTGTTGCTCTGTGTGGGGGAGCTGTGGGGAATCTAAGAGACTTACGCTGCAAAAGTTACACATTCGCGCTGCCAGAATTGTGACAAATATCTCGAATATCTTTTCAAAGAACTCAACACGTGACACTGTCAAGTTGAGAAACTCTGAGACTGACTTACGCGTCCCTCTTTTTAAAACGAGTAATGGGCAAAAGTCATTCTCACGTCGTGGTGTGCATCTGTGGAACAGCCTTCAACCTGAGGTTAAGCAAGCGCCCTCTTTATATGCTTTCAAACATCAACTTTAATGCATCATCATAGGTGGTGGGATGCAGTTGGATTGGACTGGGGTCGGTCGGATTCTTTGCCTGCCATGAGGTGCCGCATGGAAGTGTGGCATTTCAGGGTTGGCGTGGGGTCTGATTCGTTTTGGTCCGGACTGATTGTGTCCTGCCACTTTCGGTTAGATTGCAATGAATTGATTTTGATTTTACTTTAGTTTTGTAATTAGATTATTTATTTTCGTTTGTAGATTTGTAGGTCAATTTGTAAATTTTAAATTGTAAATTTTAAATTGTAAATTTTGTCACGGCCCCCTGTAAAGCGACTTTTGTCGACGGGGTTACCGTGTTTAAAGAATATAAAATGAAAAAAATATAGAAAATGCTAAATATTTGAGATTTGCTTCGCAAGGAATTTTCCTGTTTGGTTTCGACGGAGTTAAATTAAAAACAATACAATTTTCAACAAATTTTAATGCTACTATAATGTTCAAGGGGGATTCAGATAATAAGGTACTTACTAATCACATGCCATTCACTATTCTTGGAAAGTTGAGAAAGGTCTCCTTGCGACTTCTTATAAGCAACTGTTAAAACATCGCCAGGGTAGGCCCAAGATCCAACTTCAAATTCACATTGTTGCTCGTCAAAAGGGAAATACGTGACATCCAGTGTGCAAATTGTCCTGAATACGAATGGTGTCATCCATAAAATGTTTCCATTTGACTGAACATTGATCCTTTCTTCAGATTCCACATTCAAAAGCTGAAATCTTTCTTTTGCACTGTGAGAAAAGAGAAAGAAGGAAGTCAAATGTAACCATACCACCGCGCAGGGCGACTCAGTAAAAGTAAAGCTCTTCGATAATGAAAAATGTCTTCACATGCATCGCATCAAGGTAGACTCACGAAATAGTCCCAGTTCTCGCAAGAACAACAACAACAGCAACAACAATTTCAACAACAACAACAACATAGTTTTTGCTCTCCATCAGTCTATCAATAACAATAACTACGAACTTGTAATCAGTCTAGCATCATAAGGATCAAATATACTCTGTAAATTCTTGAGATGGCTTTGAATCTGTGGCAACTGGTGCTTTTTACAGTATGCTCCGAAATCGCAAGAAATGATTACCAAATTTAATTTTAATTCCACATCACCACTTCAGTTGGCTCCTTTTGGCCAAAGCAAATTCCTGAAGCACATAGAAACTTGAAACTAAAGTTATAGAAAATGACCAAACTGCACAATAGGTGACTTCTAGCGCTCAGAATATGATATGATCTAACTTATGCTCAAATTTTATCAAGGATATTGTCTATTTGTTCGCTGTGCTTCAGGAATTTGCTTAGGCCAACACGCTTAGACTTTTGGACTTGGAGGCAAATTTGAACTTTCAAGATTCATATTTCAGCTCTCAAAGCACCTACAGGGTGTCCCAAAAAACATGTATGCCGTTTCAATAGCTACTGTGGAGGAGCCATAAATCCAACTTTCCCATTTTTCAAGTGTTTGAATAGACGAGATTTCAATTTAGAGTTTGGCACCAAGTGTTTATGTCAGGGAACACATTTATTAGTAACTAATGACCACATAACTCAAGAACATTGACCAGGAAGCCTGCTGAACGCAATATTGTTGGTTTAAATCGACTTTATCACTTTTGAGAAGCAAAATAACTGATGGACGCATGTCATGGCCTGCAGCACTTCTGT
The DNA here is from genome assembly GCA_039566865.1 of Aurelia coerulea. Classification (NCBI taxonomy): domain Eukaryota; kingdom Metazoa; phylum Cnidaria; class Scyphozoa; order Semaeostomeae; family Ulmaridae; genus Aurelia; species Aurelia coerulea. The sequence continues at coordinate 8,064,355 of CM076952.1, read as the reverse complement.
TCCATATAACCAATTCCAGCAACCCTAAATATGTTTAATATTCTTGGTTATCACAAAATCCAATTCCTGACTATCTGTTTCACTTATGAACGGCAGGAAATGTTTTTCAATCAATGTCTTTGATTTTAACATAATGGAGAATAATAAATCCTCTGGTTTTGAGGCAGCCAATGATTTTGATTTTCTTGCTCCATAAATCTGCAACTACTGATCAGATTTACTCAAACTTGATGTCAACCTTCAAGTTGAAGTCTCTTCTATTAAAAATCTTAAATACGGAAAAAAGTGGATTTATGGCTGCTCCGCAGCAGCTAATAAAACAGCGCACATGTTTTTTGGGACACCCTGTATATCAACAAAAGCGGTGCCTATGTTCAAATTAACTGTCGAGGAACATTTTGAAATTAATTTGTCATTGATCGAAACAAAATTGTCATCGTTTGATCCAGCCATAATAATAATACTAATGATAATGATGATGATGATGATGATGATAATAATAATAATAATAATAATAATAATAATAATAATAATAATAATAATAATAATAATAATAATGTAGCACATATTGTATCTGAATGCTCAAAGTTAATTCAAAATGATTACAAGAAGTGCAGACATGATAAGATTGCCGCAATAATCCATTGGAACTATTGCAAGAAATTTGGTTTTGCATGCACGGAGAAATACTATGAGCATTTTGTGGAAACAAAGATGAAAGTTCTTGAAAACGATGAAGTTAAGCTGTTATGGGATTTTTCTATACAAACTGAAAAAAGAATAGAGCATAACAAGCCAGATATTGTGGTCCTAGATAAGAAACAGAAGTTGTGCCTCGTAATTGATGTTGCATGCCCGTTTGACACCAGAATCAAGAAAAAAGAGCAAGAAAAGATAGAATACTACAACGACTTGAAATACGAAATTTTGAAATGTTGGAACAAAGAAGTAGATAAAGTCATGATCTTACCAATCGTCATAGGGGCTTTGGGAACTGTGACACAAAATTTAAGAAAAAACCTTGACAAGGTAGGCCTGCACCTGGGGGTTGACGCTCTTCAAAAAACATGTCTTCTTGGAACAGCGCGCATTATCCGGAAGGTCCTCGATACAAAGTAAAGAACAAAGGAGTACTGCACAGAAGGACAGTAACAAGAAGAAGGACAGAAATGCTTCCCATCCTAGACCACGGGGAGTGGTTCGATGAGAGACATAATTCAGACAATTGGCCGGTTGTTAGATCAATACCGTGTAAAAGCAGCATAATAATAATAATAATAATAATAATAATAATAATAATTTATCTATTTATTTTTCTGTTATTTGTGATGGTGGTTTAAGTTTAATTAATAATAATAATAATAATAATAATAATAACAACAATAATAATAATAATAATAATAATAATAATAATGATAATGATAATGATAATAATAGTAATTTATTTATTTAAGGTTGGCTTCTCGTCTAGCTGATGCTAATTGACGCCAACCAAATCCGTATACTTATTTCTGGAACACCCGGACCACCAACGACGTTCTCACGTGCGCGTTGGTAGCATAAAATCGGCCAGTAAATTAGAACTTCATAGTTATCGAAGCAAGAATCTCTTACCTGTTATATAAAGCCATATCTGGTGTCCATATACTGTCCTTGTCGAATACCAAATCTGTGATCCCATATTTCGTCGCATTCCATGTTAATCTATAATCATTCCAAATCTACATGCAAAGAGAATAATAAATTTCGCGTGCCTGGTGGCAAAACAGGTACCCTTCAAGTCAAAAACGTTTGCAGTTTGCTCGGATATCCACAATGATGATTGATAATGATGACTGATCTACCAATTTTAGTCAACTGTAAATCCGGTAGATAGAATACATAGCCCGTACAGTATGCATACCCTTCAATACAGAATCGAGCGGCTAGAGTGGTAGAAAAGAGTAATTTCTATCCTTCTGCAACTTCATTAATTTACAGTTTACAATGGCCAACTGTGAATGATATTATTACCAGCGAAACTGTTGCAATGATGTACAAATCGTTGAATACCCTCTTATGTAAGCATCTTTCTGAATTATTCATCAAAACTCAAGTCGAAACTTCCGAAAATTGAGAAGTACTCTTACTATCTTTCTCTGCATTCACGGAAAACTAACAATGAGCATACTGGCTATATCCTTCCGAAATTTTAATTCACGGAAAACGAGCTATGTCCGCCCATTGAGCCAAACCTCGGAGTAATTGTATGCTATTCCTTTACTTAATTTGTAGATTTTGGATACTGCCCCCTGAAAAACGATCCATAAACTGACAGGGCATGAACAGTTTCAAAAGAAAGTGCATGAAAAAGTTTTACCAGGACAAAGAATAGAAAATTATTTCATGTCTCCAAAAAAATTGAAAGTTTACCTGGCGCACCCAACCATTCCATATCAGTACTTGATGCTTTTCATCCTAGGAAGGAAAGCAGAGTCTTAGTTTTGTGTGAGTAGTGCAGATGAAAATTTGGTTTCGACACTGTTCGTCATGTCGCATCAACTTCATCAAACAAAGAGAGGAAAAATAGTTGTTCAATGATAGCTTTTACAGTCTGCTTTAGAATTTTTTCTGTAAACTTTTTGTCTAAATGAAAGGAAAGGAAATGACCTCAAAATGTAGCAATGTCTCTAAAATTAAGAGAGTTCTCCTCAATGCCAAAATCCGGTTAATGGAACGTTGAATTCTGGTTGATACCAGGAAAATAAAGAAACCTAACAAGTTTGGTGGGCTGTGGAATAAAACGTACGTGGCCGATATTCAAAACTAAAACGTTAACCTATTTGTCACAGGTTATATTAGATGTGAAAATGTTGTTTTGTAAAATCACTCATCTTTTAGACCCATAAATTAGGAAAATGCTTGTAAGGGGTTTGTATAGGGACGTTAATTCCACGTTTGATCCTGGTCCATGATTTACTTGCTGCTGAAATATATAGTTTTTATACAATTCCCTGTATTCAAACTTCAATGGCAGGTAAATCATAGACCAGAATCGATCGTTGAATCCTCATTCCCGTTTCCCATACAAACCCCTTACCAGCTTTTTCTTAATTTCTGTCTCCAAAAGAGAAATGCTTTTACTGAACGAAATGTTCACACCGAAGTTAGCCTTTGACTGATTGATTAACATTTTAGCTTTGAACATCGGTCACGTACATTTTATTCCACAGCCTACCAAGCGTGTTAACATTTTTTCTCCCCAATAGAAAGTTTCTACGGTGATCAATTAGACATCAACATTCCAGTAACATACATTTTTTGATGCAATTTCAAAGTTAGAATTCTACAGTTTCTATGGCATTGAGACAAGGTCGATCAGCTGTTTGTATTCCAAGGTTGGCAACAAATTTCGTTTTCAATGCTTAATCGATGTAAGCAACGTTGAAAGTCCACCTTCCTCACTGGGTCTCTTGTCTCAATTTTCATCAGCTTTAAGGGCCTGTAAACGGGCTGGCTCTTTAAGCGGGCTGTCTCGGTAAGCGAGATCTAACTATCTTAAGGAATCAGAAATTGGATTTCGTTTATAAGGAGTGGTGAGACAGCCGGTTAGGGAGATCTCATTTACTACTGGCGAGATCTCGGGAAGTGGGATGAATATTCTGCCATATGAATACTTCATTTCGACTACCGAGACAAATATGTCTTTACTACTCATGCACCTTTTGTTTAGACAATGGGTGGATGTCAGTTTTTGGCACGTAGCCAATCTTTCTCTCGGTAAGCGGGCATTAATTTCTCCACATAAATGCACAAGTGAAATCAGCTCGCTTACCAAACCAGCCCGTTTGCCAAGCTCATATAAGCAGGTCCTGATCTATGGAATATAGCTTTCACTGCAAAAAATAGCAAAATTTCCCTATTGTTTCTGCACGGAAATTTAGGAGAAACGGACAAGTTTATCTGGGAAATTGAAGGGAAACGGACATTTCCATTTCCCGCTTGGGAAATTATGGGGAAAGTGTCCGTTTTCCCAAAATTTCCCCATGAAAAAACGAAGTGAAATTTGGTCTTTTTTTGCAGTGTTTTTAAGTGAATTGTGCATTTAATATAGCCATCAACTGGGCCAATAAACCTATTAGCTTTACCACAAACATTCTGGGTTGAGTGACGTTTTTTCTCACTCCTAAGCATTTGGCGAATTTCTCGATGGATACAATACAGGATTCATTAACAACGACTACCAGAAGCCTTTTGAATGAGATTTGATTCATTTGCGTCTTTGAAGATCAGATAGTCGTGCTGCGTGCAGTTTATAGGATAGATAGAATGATAATTTACCATATTGATGATTTGAGTCAATCCTAAATCCAATGTAATAAGTATTGATTGATTGTGATCTTTGACTGGACGTATTCCTTTGCTGTAATTTTGAAAAAGCTTTTCATACAATGCTGATTCTCTCATATTGGCAGCAGCTGCAAATCAAACAAACATTAGCATTAAAATCGATAAATTTGATGTCGATCTTTGCAACCACTCTTACCTTGACGTGGAATTAACGTTCATAGCTTTTGAACAAGCAACAGTATTTTTGGATTATTTCATTTTGCCAGTCCATTGCTCGAGTTTATTAGGACCCAGACCCCAGACCCAGGAAGGCGAGCACAGCAACAGCAAGACTGAATTATGTTTTTGCCTCTGACCGACAGCACTTGCGCCCCCGCATTTGGTTGGAATCTGTGAATCTGAAAAGCTGCCAGGAAAAACAAACAATCGATTTTTGAAGATTCCTGACCTCTGGGAATTGGCCTATTGTCTTCGGTACTTGGCCAAATGCACAGGTTCGAAGTTGAAGATTACTTGGACGAGAGCTGAAGTTAATCAAACATTTTAAAGGGCTCCAAACACTTGGAATAGATATCGTGGTGATTGTTACAAAAGACGAAGAATTCAAGGATTTAATGTTTTGGAAAATACTCCAAAACTGGCCGCAGCCTTTTCACCATCAACCATCATCTCTGAAATCCTTTTCCAAGATCTGAGCAACATTTTGAGCCAGGTGACCTATTCGGGAAAATAGGGGATCATACTTCAATTTTTTATCGAAGTACCGGTGATCTTCACATGGTTATCGGCCTAAGTATTTTGGTCTGCCAAAGTAAACCCTCCTACTAGTGTTCAAAATCCTTGCGATAAACAAGCAGTCAAATTATTTTTGAAGAGGTAGATACTTTGTTGTTTATTTGATGGAATTGCAAGCCTATTTGACTCTTCTGAGCCTCACAAGCCAAGGAATTTCAAGGTTACTAGATTTTAGTTCAAAAATAGTGAGGAAAAATTGATCGAATTTCTATGTAATTTGCAAAAAATCTGGCCGCAGCCTTTTCAGGAAACTTTTTGTATTGATCGAAATTTTATTTGGCTGTCAGAAAATCGTATTGGTACCGCCGGGAAAATAGGGGATGACATTGTAAAAATTAGATATCTACGTGTTGGTTTTATGCTGACTTCCCAGCCAGCCATCTTTGTTTGTTTACAATCTAGCAGCCGCAAACAATGGAGAGCAACGACAAAAGCTCAAGGTGAAGTCAAAATTATACCCCCGTCCTTAGCCTATGTTAGTATTGATTACTTGATGTTTGGTTTGATGTACCAGGGGGTCAGTTTATGATAGATTGGGCCAAAATTCTCGTTGTTTTGAATTATATCGCAAGTGACATTGATTTCACGTTTGTATTCCCTTTATGGCAAATTGGTCGTTGAGCAAAGCTAATTTTTTACATTTTACAGAACAATTTTTACTTCAAGGTAAGCATGACTGCGTTCAGAAAATATTACCCGCTCGTCGATGTTACTCGCAGTGACGCACGTCGGACGGGAAGTTTTAGTCCAGCGAAGGGTTAGTTGAGAGAGCAGAAACTCCAGGCTTTGCAAGAGATTTTATTGCCCAGAATCAAATAGTTTGATTTCTTTACAACACTGGCTTGCGATTAATAAACCAGGTAAAACTCCGCGGGTTCCTTGTGTGGTATAACTGTCTTGTTTTTGTTTTGGGTTGTTCTCCGTATTTCAGTGTAAGCTCTTTCCGTGTGACCTTCACCTATGCTCGTTGTTGTTACTGTTATGGTTTCAGGTGTAGTTAGAGAATTGAGGAAAGGAGCGTTTGTAATAATTCTGATTTCACCATTGCCTCGGTTTCGAGGGGTATCTGCGCGCGCATCAAAAACATAGTTCAGTCTTGCTACAAACTACTTTACAATACTACAAGGATGATACCATGAGGAGCAAAAGACTATGACTACCCCACGGCATTGTTTAAAAAAGCTAAACAACATACAATTTACATACAATGAGGAAGCGAAGAGCAAGAATTGCGACGATAATCATTTTCATTGATTATATTATTTCATTCCAAGACAACCCAAGTTAATAATTACGACAAATCCATGTGTGACAAATCCGAGAAGTTAATTAAAAGACTAGGCCATGTTGAATTATTGACGTTTCGAAGCAAAGCTGTGCTTCATCATCAGAATACCAAGTTTCCTAAAGCACGAGGCTAAATTTATATCCATAAAGACAATAAACTACCAAAAATGCGTTGTTTACAAATCCTACGTGAAAAATAAATAATGAGATAAGCCCGGAGGACAATACCTAAAACAGAGCTAAGGGAATAGAAGATTGCTGAGAGTTAAGTAACGGACGATCGCGCAAAATTAATAAACTTTCATGAATGAGCAAATCAAAATCATTATTAGATCTGTCCAAAACTGAGAAATCTTCCACCGACGCGGCGTGACCTGATTGGTTAATGTGGTCCCAGATGGCTGAGGGACTTACTTTTATTTTCCTGACCTGCCTTATTTATTCCCAAGTGCTCCCTGCAGCGTGCAATCAAGTTACGGGTTGTTTTTCCAAAGTATTTTCCTGCCAATACACCGATTTTTACATACAATGCTACATACAATTAAAAAACAAAAACGATAAATACTGTACTGTAGTCTATCTAACATTATATGTGAAGTTGGGGCTGTAATAATCCATGACCCAAAAACTGTCACGAGAAAAACTCTTCTGTTCATTTTATTTGGATAGGATACCTGACATCTAATATGAGACAGAATTTACAAACAAACAAAGAATTTACTTCAAGGAACTTGGTGGCTGCATGGCATGTGACTTAACCTTGATATGATTTTAATCAAATCGACCAGTATTGTGGATGAATCGTATAGTCAGTTTGAGTATATTTCTATTAAGGTCATTAGGAAGATCTTGGTCACCATTTATTAAGAGGTGCATTAGAAAATCGTTTATCGTTTGAAAGATCGATGACTTCAACAACTGGTCGTAACTCGAGCGAGAAGAACTCGTCGTTGAATGTCAGAAGAAGGGCAAAGCAACAAAAAGTGCTCCTTATCCTCAGTACCGTCATACGTTGGGCACATTGGGTTAACGGTGTCCCTAGAATTGTGCTTGAATTTGTGGAAGTTTAGTTTGCTGAGACCAGCTCTTATTTGGGAAAGATGTGATAGGCCTGTCGGGTTATGAATACCAAAAACAGGTCTTGGAGGGGGGGGGGCAACTTATTGATTGAAGCTTTGTCTTAAAAACAGCAACGGATGGTGCAGACCTGATTTCAGGATCAAGTTTATTCCATTCGGCGATGCAGTTTGGATAGAAGCTAGATTGATTTTTTTGTTCTTGCCCTTATTCACCCAATAGCATCCTGATTCGAAGGGAGTAATTCGACACATGAAGTGGTGGGATTGGCTCCTTTGTATACAAGGGGGTGAGATTATTTATAATCTTATAGAACAAAGTCAGGCGTCTACTCCACCTTTGGAAACTTACTGACTTCTAGCCAAGCTCTCTGTAAAGCTTTTCACGCGATGTTCCCCTCCACGTCCCTGTTACACTGAATGATTATGATCCATATAAACACGTTTCTTAAATAAAAAGGTTTATAAAAACTAGTACCAAAATGGCAAATTTTTGTAGAAACTCTACTATGTCTGAGAAGTAACATGAAATTTTAAATCTTAAATTGAAGGATGTAATCGCAAATATGTCGTTGAACCCGTATTCTTGAGTAATATTAACTAATGAAACGCTATATATTCCTATATGATGTTTTAAATGTCAAGAAACCTATCTCCAGCAAAGCTAGAGGCCACAAGATAATTCATGCATTTAAAATGTGAGAATCAAACTAAGAAACACTTCAGTACCAAAATGCGAAAAGTTCCACATTGAGAATTTTGAAACTGTTAGTACAGTTGTCTGATCCAAGTTTCTCATAAAAAAGATCGTGGACTAAAAAGAAATGAAGGAAATTCTGCATCTCAGGACAATGGGTGATCTTTTCCATTTGCTATTTCATTGACTCTTTTACAACTCTTTATCCACTGTCGCCCCATCAGTCAAGTGGACTTGGTTTTCAGTAGTCACATACATTCTTTGTCTTGGGATCAAGGTTATTCACGTTGTAGTTCAACGTTAAATTCCTAGCGAGGGAGCTTTGTGGGGTACTAGAACCAGCAAACCCGGACCTAAATTAGCAAAATCCCGCAAGGTAAAAATTTGAAACCCGAAACTGCACTTCGGAACGAAAAATCTCAATTTTCGTCAATCTTCGATTATTTCCTACATTTCGTTTTCAATGACACTCTGTGCATCGTTTCAAGCATTCGGAAGCTGGTTTTTCGATCTCAGCTAACTACAGATGTTGTGGCGCAGTGGTGTAATCTTCTGACTTTGCAGCCAGAACATAGTCAGGTGGACAGGGTTCGATTCCCGGTAGAGCCACACCACTTGAGCGTCAAGACAAGGGGTCGCGGACTCGATTAGGTCTTCTCTACTTCTGCGATCCCAGCGCTTGGCGCTAAAAAACGCAACTTCACCTTCACCTTCACAGGGACTGTAAGACTTCGAAAACTCGACAACATCGGAATTTTTGAAAGAGATCCCGAAACCGGAGCATAAAAATTGACCAAAAACCCGCAACCCATGACACATCTCAAAACCTGAAAACCCGTACGATATAAACGTAAAACCCGAAACCAGAGGGCTAAAATTGGCCAAACCCCTAGCCCTTGAAACCCCAAGGCCCCCTTCCCTAATATGTCATTTGCTGTAAATTCTAGTTCAAAATTGATATAGTTTCACTTTTCTACATACATTTATCAGCTAGAACTTGCAGTGTGCTATGAAACATTTACCTTATTATTTGAAAAACCCCCCTCTAGTGAACCCTTTCTCGATTATGGCCCCATCCAAAAATTCAATTTTAAAAATAAGCTCCCATGGGCTTATTCGAGGATTTATGGTGTGAATGAGTGCAAGGTAAATTCAGCCCCTCTCAAATTTGAACGCATCGTAAGCTTTGTTAAGGCTAATTGCCAGTGACTGGAACTTTCGAGCAGATGGAAACTGTGTTGTTCACGGAAAAAATTTCGCGTTGAATTTGAATAAATGCAGGGTGAAATGGCAATCAATCTAAATAATTGTGTTCAAATCCTTCCTCTCAGAAAATTCTGCCGATAGACAAAATCGGTCAAGGCTTGTTTACACCAGCATAGGAATCATTCGTCGTACATAGCCGATTGCTCGTGGCCCATGGTCGAAACCGCCAAAGCCTCATTTTCACGGACCAATCAGACGGCTAAAAAGCGAAGGAGACAAAAGAAACCCGTGAAGATTTTCTTAAATTTTACCTACCTTCATAAAACGCAACCAGGACAAAAAACTGCTTGAGATTTCCCGTTTTTTTTAAAGCAATCTACTCTCCAGATGTTTGGGAGTAAAAATTTGGATGCCGGTTAAGATATCTTCAGGATTGGCGGAGTTATTGCCTCTCCAATAGACAAAATCGGCGAAGGCTTGTCGAGACCTGTTTACGCCACTTCAAGTCAGGTGATAAAGCCTCTTGATAAAACCTCTTTTGGATTTTATAAGTTATTTCGCAACGAGCAAACTTTTGCCATGAATGTAAAAAGTAGTACAATACAGAAACTTCCCTAGAGTATTGCCACATGACCTGAAATGCGCGAACAAGCCTTTGTAGACTTTTTCAATTCACATAGAAACCGTAGAGGCATTGAATCTTCAATAAAAGAAAATTTAGCGAAAGACAATAGCAAGAACAATTGAAAACACAGATTGTGGCGTTTTCGGATCGTTCTTACAACAATCATTATTGTAAGCACTTAATCATCATTTTACCACCATAGGACCGAAACTTGCTAGCAAGTTAGAGTCTAGGCCTGATGATGATTCTGTCAAGCATATCAATGTTCAACAGAACAAAATGACATTTGTACCCATTGATGAAACATATGTGCTGAACGCCATAAAGCAACTGAAAAATGGCAAAGCACCAGGCCCAGACAAGATCTCCACTATGCTAATTAAAGATGCAGCAGACTTCATTTGGAAGCCTCTAACCATGGTTTTCAACTCGTCATTGAAGTATGGTGTCTTCCCAGATATCTGGAAATTAGCAAGAGTCACACCAATTTTTAAAGCAGGTTCAAAAAGGGATGGAAACAATTATAGGCCGATCTCGGTCATCTCAGTTTTTTCTAGGATGTTGGAAAAAATAGTTCACGATCAGCTCATTGATTATCTCATTACTAACAAAGTATTGACTCCAAATCAATCTGCTTTTCGAAAACTGTATTCCACTGTAACATCCCTGATAAACGGTACTGATTGTTGGTATGACAATATGGATAAAAAAAAGCTCAACTTGGCCATATTTCTTGATTTAAAAAAGGCGTTTGATACTGTAGATCATACAATACTGATAAAAAAGTTAGGTGCACTCGGTATCAGGGCAAGTTCAGGAGAATGGTTCACATCCTTCTTAAGTGGCAGAAAACAATTCTGCTCAGTTAATGGACAACAGTCGGGGGCTAGATTGGTAACATGTGGTATACCTCAAGGATCCTGCTTGGGACCACTCCTATTCATAATCTACCTAAATCACTTTGAAAAATGCTTAGAATTCTCTAGGGCTAGTATGTATGCAGATGACACACATGTTACATTAACATCTAGTAACGTCGATGATCTAATTACAAATGCCCACAAAGAATTAATAAACATCTCGGAATGGATGCGGATAAACAAGTTAAGTGCAAACCCGAAAAAAACTGAATACATGATCATTGGCCATCCACGGAGGACAAATAAGGTTGAAATCTCAGAACCACTGAATCTTAACAATTCAGAAATTAAGCGTGTGGTGAAGACCAAATCACTGGGGGTTATTGTGGATGAAGGGCTAAACTGGGATGAACAATTCAACAAAGTGAAAGGGAAGATTAGTGGCGGTCTTAAGTCACTAAAAAAATTGAAAAATCTCATTTCCCAATCCCAGCTGGACCATGTGTACCGTGCACTTGTAGAAAGCCATCTGCGGTACGCCAATGTTATTTGGGGGAGTCTTCCTAAATCAAAATTGAATACCCTCCAACGTCTGCAGGACAGAGCCCATTCGATTATTGATAAGGCCAGACTAAAAGACAATTGGTCTCATAATTGGTTGACAGTTGAACAACTAATAAACTTTGATCGATCAGTTATGACATATAAAATAATCAACAGGCAATGTCCCGAAAGCCTTTGGGGTAAATACCATCATAGGACCCAGCATTCCAACTACAGAACAAGGAATTGCAGGGACCTACAAATCCCAAGAAATAATCTTGAATATGTCAAGAAAGGCTTTCACTATTCGGCTCTGAAAGTTTGGAACGATATACCCATCAATATCAGAGAGCTCCCTACACTTAGTAGATTCAAAAAACAATTGAGAAGCTATTATATGAGCTGAAAAACCTAAAACACGACGCCCTGGAAGAGCAGCTGCTATTAGAAAGATTACTGTACATAATTTTGCTTTAACTGTACATAGATTATATTAATGTAATTAGGGTATTTATTTTCTTATTTAAGTATTGTGTTAATAAGCTGAAGGGTTTTTGTGTGTAAATAATTTAAAATGAAAAAATGAAATATTGTTATTACTATTGTCTCCCGGCCAGAATCTCTATTGTTCAAGGTTCAGTGCCATGTCGGTTTGTTTGTGGCCATAACTCCACCAATCCTGGAGATATTTTAACCGGCATCCAAACTTTTACTCCCAAACATCTGGAGAATAGATTGCTTTAAAAAAATTCGGGAAATCTCAAGCAGTTTTTTGTCCTGGTTGCGTTTTATGAAGGTAGGTAAAATTTAGGAAAATCTTCACGGGTTTCTTTTGTCTCCCTCGGTTTTTAGCCGTCTGATTGGTCCGTGAAAATGAGGCTTTGGCGGTTTCGACCATGGGCCACGAGCAATCGGCTATGTACGACAAATGATTTCTATGCTGTTTACACCCAAGTCACAACTGATCAATCTCTTGATATAGAATCTTTCGAATTCTTTGAAAAGTTTTGTTCAATGAAAACTGCTGCCATGAATGGAAACAGTAAAGATAATGCCAAAACTTCCCAAGAATATTGTCATGTGACTCGAAATGGGTAAAACAAGCCTCCCAGTGGAATTTTTCTATTGGGAGATAGCCTTTATTCACCTACTCTTGGAGCACATCAGGACTATCATTTCTTGTCTCTTGAGACCTTCGAACAGCATCTCACCAAATCAAATAATATTGGTTAACAATAGATTTATTGAAAGTTCGCTGTCTGCTATGCTGCAAGTATAAGATCGTTCATGCAAAGCTTTGCCAAATTATGTAAAGCATGAATCTGCGATAATTCGTTCTTCGATGGATTTAGACACCCTCGGTTATCATTACAGTTTTCATTGCTTCAAATTTACTGCTCCTGCAACATCGTTTGGTGAAAAACAAGGAACTAATGCAGTCTGAAATGAAATGACATAAGGGCAGAAAGATACAATGGGCTTATATTTGATGTTTAGATTCAGCATACTAATAGATTCACCACGGAAATGCAACAACATTGAACCAACTTCGCACAAATTCCAAATTGCCATAGCTTGGCATCAATGACAGAAGACGCATAATATACAACTTGCTGCAATCTGGAAAAACTTTGCATGAAAGAAATGGGTGAGTCAGAGATATTTCTTATTCTATAAATTCTTGAGAAGCGTTCCCCAGCATTCTCAACATTCGATGGTCTTCGCTCTGGAAGTCTGGAAGCGACCTGTGAGCAAAATACCAAAAAGGGTCGTCGTTTTTAACAAATGCGGAAAAGTTGACTGTGCTCTATACTTCCTATTGAAAATCAGGAGGGGTGGCACCAAAGGGTGGACTGGGGTGGACCTGGGTGGACATTGCAATCTTTTGTGCTCTTCATTTATTCTTAACAAAGTACAATGTGAAAAAAGTTATATAAAATGCCCTCTGGCAATCCGTTTTATCATGTGTCCAACAAATTTTCTCTTGGCCGTTGAAAATAGATGCCCTGCTGGATGGAACGTCCCTTGCACCCATTTTATACATGCAATGCAGTGCCGTGCCATGCTGATGCCTTTTTGATGGCTTATCGTAAGCCTTATCCTCATTTATTAGAAAATATATATCTCATAGCTCCTGAGAGAGGGGACATGCTCTTACGTATTGTTTTAGGCCCTTTTTCTTGCATTTCGCAACTAAGAAATCTTCGTAAAGTTGAACTTACTTTCATCTTCAGTGCTCGTGCCTCGTATGCTTATGCAAAGGCAAAAGGAAGGACAAAAGTACTTTGGTCTTTCGGCGTTAATTTCAATCATTCGAATCCGTCAAGTAATCCTGGTGCTAGAATTTTCGAAAATAGGAACGATTTTCTGGCTCACCCGCTAGATCGAGAGGTAGCTGTGCTTTCTCTGCCTTGTTTGGCTGTTGTTTCTGAAGGATTGCAAATGGGTTTCGCGAACATTCTGTGAAAGCTGATACAACAAAAGAAAATCCAATACTTAAGCCATAATCTTCCTCCATTATGGTCTGTGATGCCGGCTAATGTTGTCATACATGCCTACACAACAAGGTGCTTCAGAAAACATGCAACCCATCGATAATTGAAAATCTTTAAAAAAATTGATAAGGTTTGAGTAAATGCAATGTATACTGTCTGAAAGTACATTCTTTCTTCTTTCTAATAATGTGCAATTTGGATACATTGATCTAATTATTTATAATTCAATTCATATTTTGTGTACCTATGGTCGATTTCAAATGCAGCATGCTCATAAGCGTAGGAGCCAGGGGGCTGCAGCCCCCCATCGTCAGAAAAATTTGCAAAAATCAGCCATAATTGGGCAGAAATCCGCCTCAAGTCGGGCCAAATTTTCTCAAACAATGAATTTTTTGCCGGGCAGCCCCCCCAAACTTTATCTCCCCCTACGCCGATGAGCATGCTGTGAGAGCAAAATCAACACCCTCCTTAAAATAAAAATTAGGAAAGAGATGTTGTCAAAGCATTAGGAAAAAGCGCTCTCTTCCCATGAGATGCATTTATTAAGAATGATAAAATTAAGCTCTCACAGATGCACTAATCCAGCCCCACTTTGACTATTCATGCAGCACTTGGTTTCCATTGATAATGATTGATAAAAGGTACAAAATTCAAACAGCTCTATATAGATGTATCGGATTCTGTTTGAATCTGAATAATAGAGCACATATAGCAATGAAAAAATTTAAAGATATAAATTGGCTCCCCGCTAGAGAGAGATTTGAACAATGTACTGCTATAAATATTTTCAAATTTTTGATCATTCAGCAACATCCTTTTGTCGGAGATGTTTCTACCAGTTAGCTAGAGCCAGATCATTCGAAGATCTAAAAACAAATTGAGTCAACCTTTTCGAATGGGCACAATGGTCTCTCCTATCTAGGACCTAAAAACTGGAACAGTCTTTACTCTGACCAAAAGTCTGCTAAGAACGTCAAAAGTCTCAAACATAAGATCAAGAAAAAATTCTTTAAAGACCTCCAAAATCAAGATAACAGCCCTTTATATTATTCATGTTCTAAGAGCTGCAAAGATAGCATCTGTTAACATTCTTAAGAATGCAGCATTATTTTCAATGTTTCAAGTTTTTCTTTGACAAAAAAATGTGTTGTTTCTATTCTTTCATGAAAAATTTTATTTCCACGACACCTCTGGAGGGACCATTATGAAAGCAATGTCGCATTGGTATTTTAATGCTATCCCTGCCATTTTAAACCGGGGGTGTTTTTAGATTAAATTTTTACCTTCTATATCTATATCTATATCATTTTGTACACCTTTAATTAGACGTTTTGTTTCCTAAATTTATGTCAGCTACATTTTAATTTCTATAGCGAAATGTTACATACATACACACATTCAAAAGATGGATTTTCGTCTGTGTCTCATGAGTATCCTGTCACTTTCCGGCATCTTAAATAGGCCCCACTTAATAAAATGTAAATAAAGTGATGGATGGTTCAATCAAGATGCCTAATCTGGATGTCATTGGAAAGAATATAGAATGCACTTTCAGATGGTATGCGCAAAATGTATTCAAATATCATTATTTCCTGAAGAGTTTTGAATAAAGTTGCGTTATGTTTTCTCTGAAATTAGATGATTAATCAGCTAGCTATGCACGGTCGTGTGCTGCCGTTAACTCTGCTTGAATAACTTCTTTGTATAATTTTTTGCGATCTACTTCCTTTGGAAATTTTCTAATCTCTAGTCTTCTGGCAACTTCGCAAGGAGTTCAAAATTTTCAATTAAAAATTTCCCTGACGAATTGGCTTTCATAAAGAGCATATGAGTCAAATCTTTCAATAGGGCACAGGGAAACCCGCAAATCTTCCAATTTCACGCTTATAAGCCAATGATATCGTCGCATTCCGATCACATGACTGAAAAAAAGGCTTTCGAGATAAATTTTCGTGTACCTTCACGAATATAAAAATGGATATTCGAGTAATAAAGATACAGAGCTGGTTTTACCACGAATCGATTCGAGAGGCCCCACTCCACATTTGTTTTTCTGCATTTGGTTAAAATCTCGTCAGGGATCCGCGTTACAGCGAGTTTCATTCCTTCGAAAATTGGCCTATGTTCAAGAATTCATCAGGAACGCTACAAATAAGATATAGTTTTCAAAATTTCATATGTTACGTGAATTATGTCCAGGAATAACATGAACATATTTGTTTCTGTGATTTTCAAAAATCCTAGACAAATTAAAGCTATTTGCTGCGAAGAAAGCTAATGGGCCTACCTTCACCCGCAGGAGAATCCCAGTAATCGGCATTAAATCACTCTTTTTCGCAATAATAACCAGCGGATACATTAACGAATAACTTCACCACAAATCCAATTTCTTTCCACCATTTTATAATCAATAATTTCGATAAAATGTGACAAGACTTTACAGCCTCTGCAGCAAACCGTCCAACTACCGTCGATTCAAAGTTTTCTTGTTGCAAACACCAGGAAAGCTTGCATAAAACAAAAGGTTGTGCAAGGCTCAGATCTCCCATATGACACAGCAAATTGTTACCTTTGATAATAGATTGTACACCTTTGAGAATAGATTGCAGGGGAAATTTCTTTACACAAATTATGTACTTTTCCGATGTGACAAAGAAATTTGCGATCTTTGAGAAATGTTTTATTTTCTCTTTATTTTGCAACGATAGAATGCCTTTAGGAGTGTGCAATCTATTCTCAAAGGCATCATTTTGCTGTGTCATATGGGAGACCTAAGTCTTGCAAAACCTTTTGTTTTATGCAAGTCTTGCAAGACTTCCAACGTGTTTGCAACAAGAAAACTTTGAATCGACGGTAGTTGGACGGTTTGCTGCAGAGGCTGTAAAGTCTTGTCACATTTTATCGAAATTATCGATTATAAAATGGTGGAAAGAAATTGGATTTGTGGTGAAGTTATTCGTTAATGTATCCGCTGGTTATTATTGCGAAAAAGAGTGATTTAATGCCGATTACTGGGGTTCTGATGCGGGTGAAGGTAGGCCCATTAGCTTTCTTCGCAGCAAATAGCTTTAATTTGTCTAGGATTTTTGAAAATCACAGAAACAAACATGTTCATGTTATTCCTGGACATAATTCACGTAACATATGAAATTTTGAAAACTATATCTTATTTGTAGCGTTCCTGATGAATTCTTGAACATAGGCCAATTTTCGAAGGAATGAAACTCGCTGTAACGCGGATCCCTGACGAGATTTTAACCAAATGCAGAAAAACAAATGTGGAGTGGGGCCTCTCGAATCGATTCGTGGTAAAACCAGCTCTGTATCTTTATTACTCGAATATCCATTTTTATTTTCGCGAAGGTACTCGAAAAGTTATCTCGAAAGCCTTATTTTCAGTCATGTGATCGGAATACGACGATATCATTGGCTTATAAGCGTGAAATTGGAAGATTTGCGGGTTTCCCTGTGCCCTATTGAAAGATTTGACTCATATGTATGCTTTCATAAAGTCGGTCAAGTGAAAACTGGGCGTTTGTTTTGCCTCGGACAGTAAACTGTAAACTATTGTATTGCATTGCATCAACGCTTTATAGATAACGCCGTTAGGTCTTTTCTGTGTGATACTGAAGTCTGTTTGCAACAGTCAGTAGTTTTTAGAGAATATGGTATTGACTTGATGAAATTTCCTTCCTAAATGTCTGGCAGAAAATGATGTTAAAGCTTGCTAACTCATCAAACGCATCTTCTAAAAACCTCTTCATACCGATCGCTTACTGCAGCAACGGTCAGACAGTCTTGAATCTTGGTACAGCGTTACTGCAATCAGAAGATCTGCACAACACAATTTTCCAAGTCCTTCTTTAGCCTTGCGAAATTACGTATGTAAACTTGCAGAGTTTTTGCATTGAAATCAGATGTGAATCAGATAAAAATGGAAGTCATCCGATTATATACAATAAATAACTCGCATATGAAAAACACAACTTTTAGGATTTTGAAGAAAATGATCTCAACGTTGCAGTACTGCATCAAAACTGCAAAGAATAATGTTTCAAGCTGCTAAATTCACAAAGGATGCCCTAGCTCTTCAGATGGCTTTTATGCAGCAATGTTCCAATTTATATGCATTGTTATTCTACTTTAACTTCAGAGTTTAAATCCTGGTGAGTCAGAAAAATGTATGGGCTCTTTGAAACTATGTAATACAAAAACTATAACACAGATTTGCAAAATTACAGCTCCATTGCCTAACTGGGGGTTTAACTTAATTTTAAGAGTTTGTTCATGATTTAAAATAGACTTATGACTTTTTGTCCCTTGTTTCCCTGTGTTCTTTGATTTCGAAAACACTGGAAACGATAAAAAAACATCGATCAAATTTTGAGCAAAGAGAAAACGTTTTCAGGGTGATTTGAGGACTTAGTACGAACTCTCGTACAGCAGATTACAATTGGTCGATTTCTAAATTGCTAATCACTTCGGAAAACTTCTCTCTTTGCTCATTCATGTCGATTCTTTAGAAAACTGCGTTCTTTGACTCATACCATTACTCTTATAGTGGGCCCTCTATTTCAAAATGGCCTAAACTAGCGGGACTTCTCGTCACTCAACAAAGCAAACTTTTGATAGAAAGAATAACGTTTTCCTGACTTATCACAATATATATACCTTTCAAGCAGTGATCTTCCTCTGTATAAACAAAATGGATCCATCGCAGCTACGAGAACTCTAGGCCGTATCAACCGGTTTTTGTATGCAACAAAAACAACTGTCTAAATAGCGCCTCCTTATTGGTTGAAAATTAAATTCTAGCAATTTGATTGGTCAATACGGAACCACTCTATATGGGCCTCAAGGGGGCCCACTTTATAAGAGTAATGGTATGAGTCACAATTGAGTAAGTGATATCAGCAAATCAAAGAACGCAGGGAAACAAGGGACGAAAAGTCATAAGTCTAGATTTAAAATGCATTATATTAATCTCAATGAAGATTTCCCGAGAATTAGCTTCCATTGGCTTTGCAAAAATTATAAGTGATAAGCTTGATTTGATCAATGTTTTAAGGATTACGTAACGACGATTACGCTAAAGATGGCGGCAATGAACTTGTTACCAAGATGCAATGCGTTCTTTAATCGAATTCCTATAGAATCATCCAAAATTCGCTGTTAGAACACAATGCATCTTGGAAAAAAGTTCCTCGCCGCCATCTTTAGCGTAATGGTCTATTAAAGTAGTAAAAGTATGACTTTCTTAGCTCAGGCATTGCTTTCTAATGACAAGGAAACTCTTGAAATGTTATCGTGCTTCATCATCAATGTTGGGCATCAAAAAGTCTAAATCTACATCATTGTAAACAAGCCATTGTTAGTTGTTCTTGGGCATATCAAGGAATAGAACTTTCAGCTAATTCAGAAAGAAATAATGCACTTACTACGAATGTAAGAATACTTCTTGAAAGTAAAGTTGAAGCTTGTTTAAGGTGATGGAATTAAATTTTGCAAATTGGTTGCTTGGGTAATCATGTAAGCTTTTTGCGGCAGTGGATACGTTTCTCTTGCTCACATGTATATCATTGAGCCCTGCTATTTCCATTGCAATC
This sequence comes from Aurelia coerulea, assembly GCA_039566865.1. Lineage (NCBI taxonomy): Eukaryota > Metazoa > Cnidaria > Scyphozoa > Semaeostomeae > Ulmaridae > Aurelia > Aurelia coerulea. The sequence goes on along the minus strand of CM076952.1, from coordinate 8,044,836 downwards.
GTATCAATAAATACACAAACAGAATGGTAGGGTCAACTGTCGGTCAAATGGGTAAGTTTGGGTTAAGATGGGTATGGTGAAAAATTTGGATAATTTTTGCAAAGATTTTCATTCACGGGTTTCCTCTTCATACAACCCGCTTAAACTACCCTCCTTAACATAGTGCATGTTGATGTAATAGTTCAGGGTTTGCTGTTTTCAAGCAATCAAAACTCGCCATTTTATCCCCAGCCTACCCTTTTTACCCTTGCAGAGCCTTTCTAATACTCAACATTTTTTGTTTGTTTTAGAAACTCCCAACATATTTTGATCTTTGGAAAATCGAGAAACTCTTAGCTGAAACCTGATGTTGATTCATAATAGCAAATGTATATACTGTAACTTAATTTTTGTTCTCTTCTTTGAAATAATCGATCTATCTAGGTCACATTGAAATTGAATCATCGTGCAAGCTTTTTTCAAGAATTAGCTTGGACGCCAAAAACTTTTAACTTGAAAAATAAGCAAACTGCACAACTTACTGCAAATTGTAGCCAAAGCCAGCAACATTGTCACTGCAAAGATACCCATAGCTTGCGAGCAACGGTTTATAAAGAATGAAGTTTTATCAACTGCTTGAAAGGACACACTTCGACTCCAAATCTTCTTCAAATCCCTAGAGCTTCTTCGATTTTGTGTAATCTTCTTTGGTTTTAATTCAAAATCTTTCAGCTTCTTCACTTAACTTGTTGATATTGTATTGTTTGTAAATTTTTGAATGGTGACTAAGGCTGCTGTCATTCAATCGTTGCTCTTGTAGTTTAATTAAATTTCTCTAACTTTGAACAGACCATGTTCTTGATCCGGGGGGGATTCCTCGCAGAGTGCCCCGCTTCTTTGGGTTATTCTTCATTGCCTTCAAAAGCATAATGTACAGTAAATCACACTGAAAATGCTTAGGCGTGATTATTGCATTGATATGAATAGCGAATAGGTATTGCTTTTCCTAGAGCCATTCATATGGCTTGAAGAAGTCGTAGCGAATGTCAAAATTGAAATGTTATAACTTATATTCACACCAATGAGTTTAGCCAGCTTAAACCAAACCAGGTCATTGAATGGGGCCTTCTCATCGGTGAATCCAATACATCCAATGCACTTGATTGCTTGAAATGTAACCTGGTTTAGATAAAGCTGGTCAAAATGCGTCTGTGTGAATGCGGTATAATTCCTTTGGAAAAATAGTGTCGAACAAAATTGAATTGTACCTGTTTGTCATTGGTTCGTTTATTATTAGGTTTAGTTTGAAATACATCAGAAGCAGAGGCACTTTGGTAATGCTAAGACATATCTTCGCAGCTTTGCAAAATTTGTAGATCTTACCTTTTTGTACTCCTGGCCGCACTAAAATCATTCTGCAATTTGCAGCGCTTGGTTTCTTAGTTCGGTGCAGTGCTTGATGGCACAGTGTATAGTGGTGAAGTTGTCATCAATTTCAAAATGAAAAAGACCAATTCATATTCGATTTTTTTGTCTAGAAATAGAAAGACGTGTTCAGTGGGAAACGCAGCTTCGTACGATAAAGTAGGATGAGGATAAGGATGATAGACTTATATTCTTTGATTCATATTATTCATTCGAAAAATCTGGTAGTAAATACAGTATTGCGACTTAATCAGTGCGTTGTTGGCCTAAGCAAAAATAGATAAGACGTTTCGAATCGTTCACGATTCATTGTCAACATAAAATTGAAAGTGAACAAGACAGTTAGAATAAACGTGGTATTATCAAGATGGAAGCAAAAACACTGGTAAATCATGTAATTTGATTGTCAAAAGAGAAGAACGCTGAAAAGGAAATATCTGGGGAAAACTAAAATAGGAAGAGAATCTAAAACAGAGAGTCTTTTTTCTAAAATCAATCAATTAACCCTTCATTCCAAATTCATGGTTCACTCTACCAAGACATGTTTTGTACATCATGAAACACGCCAAGTGCGACTTAAAGAATTTTTGTCCACCATGCAGCAATGCTGATGAGGCTTTATTCATGAAAAATCTGAAACGTATGTCTGCGCGTCATTTGCAGCATGGTTAAAATCCGTCAGAGCAAACAACTATTATTTTGATTATCTCAAATCAACTACAAGTAAATTTACCGCAAAGAGAAAATATTTGAGAACAGAGAAAAAAATCATTGTTGTATTGAAATTGCCTAAGGTCACTTTTCTGGTGTAATAGAGATCCTTTCAAACTCTCTGTAATGATCTCAGAGTATCAATAGGGATACTGTGTCTCCAATCAAAGTTAGTTGACGGAGTTTGGTAGATGTACTTTATAGATAGGACAAAGAAAACACTTACGCACGCTATTGTTCTTTTAGCTAAACAATATTCATGCACGTGTCGAACTCATCAAATATGCATATGCAGCTCTTGAGTTTATTATTTATCTTCGTCAACTAACTTAGCAAGTCTTCGTGAAAACTTATCGACAAAACCAAAAGCTTGGAGTGCTATCAGTGGACACTGTTCTTGTGGATTCATTTTGGGCCGTTTCAAGATCACAACAGCTTTACTTGTGATGATATTTTCCACAATGTTCTTCCTCTCTGCCGGGTGTGCCAAAAACTTCACAATCTTGGCAGCCCATGTATAGTTGTAGGCCTGGCCACTTTTAAACAATCATGATAGTCTAATTCAACAAATATTTTCTGCGAGTTTGGTCTCTTTTCAGTGAACTGCTTCCCGCAGTACAAGCATTTTTTTAACAATTGTTGGTGGAAAACGTCTATCAGATCTCGTAAAGAATAGACTGGGGAGGACAGTAAGAAAACTGTTACTTTGGTAAACAAAAATTGCTCAAAATTCGAGGGAAAGCTCGTCCCTGACATAAGTAAACTTCTTATTCCCAACGTCTTTTGCAAGAGTCCCTTCATTTTCTTCTCAAGTTCAATCTTTAATCGTTTTCGTCGATCAATTTAGGCTATTTCTAGACTAAGAGCTGAAATGGTCGATAAGTTGAAATAACATGCTGTACCCTGTACTTTCCATTGTGTTATGCGTATTGAGGTCCATGCTTTCTTTAGTTGTTCATGCATAGCAACACATCTCTCGATAGGTAGTTTAGCTACTCCACCATAGCTGTGTCCAAGAGAAAGAGCAAACTTGCAAGCACGAAAATGTCCCTAATCTGCAAGAGGCAATTTCTCCGACACCGTCAAAAGGAATTATCTGAACCTTTAGGTGCTATTTAGTAGACAATGATCTTGCAACAAGATTTTCATTTTATGAGATGAAGCACTAACTTCATTGATCACTGGAAGCGCATCTTGATAAAGTAACTGATTTTTCAAACATCTCTCTTTGTTATTTAGAAACATCTTTTAAAAGATACTAAAGCTGATGTTAGCAATATTCAAGGTTTTGTAGGTTCTAATTGACCCCTGCTTGCAAAGTTTATATCTATTTTGAACAATTTACTATGGTCTGTTATAAGCGGCTTTTCATAAAGAATGATCCTAACAGTTGTGTTTATTTTCCGACAAAATTCAACATTCAAACGTAGTCTGAAAGCTTTTGTTTTGGGGACACACAAGATGAGGTTTTCTTTTTTTTATTCATATAAAATTTTACAATAAATCTTACATTCTACTATACCTTCCAGCATAGGAATCATTCGTCGTACATAGCCGATTGCTCGTGGCCCATGGTCGAAACCGCCAAAGCCTCACTTTCACGGACCAATCAGACGGCTAAAAAGCGAGGGAGACAAAAGAAACCCGTGAAGATTTTTCTAAATTTTACCTACCTTCATAAAACGCAAGCAGGACAAAAAACTGCTTGAGATTTCTCGAATTTTTTTAAAGCGATCTAGTCGCCAGATGTTTGGGAGTAAAAGTTTGGATGCCGGTTAAAATATCTCCAGGATTGGTGGAGTTATGGCCACAAACAAACCGATAAGGCACTGAACCTTGAACAATAGAAATTCTGGCCAGGAGACAATAGTAATAACAATAGTGATTGTTGTAAGAACGACCCGAAAACGCCACAATCTGCGTTTTCAATTGTTCTTGCTATTGTCTTTCGCTAAATTTTCTTTTATTGAAGATTCAATGCCCCTACGGTTTCTATGTGAATTGAAAAAGTCTACAAAGGCTTGTTCGCGCATTTCAAGTCATGTGGCAATACTCTAGGGAAGTTTCTGTATTGTACCACATTTTGCATTCATGGCAAAAAGTTTGCTCGTTGCGAAATAACTTATAAAATTCAAAAGAGGTTTTATCAAGAGGCTTTATCACCTGACTTGAAGTGGCGTAAACAGGTCTCGACAAGCCTTCGCCGATTTTGTCTATTGGAGAGGCAATAACTCCGCCAATCCTGGAGATATTTTAACCGGCATCCAAACTTGTACTCCCAAACATCTGGAGAGAAGATTGCTTTTAAAAAATTCGGGAAATCTCCAGCAGTTTTTTGTCCTGGTTGCGTTTTATGAAGGTAGGTAAAATTTAGAAAAATCTTCACGGGTTTCTTTTGTCTCCTTCGCTTTTTAGCCGTCTGATTGGTCCTTGAAAATGAGGCCTTGGCGGTTTCGACCATGGGCCACGAGCAATCGGCTATGTACGACGAATGATTCCTATGCTATACCTTCCTAATTACTATACAACACTACAGGGACGATGCCAAGGAGAGCGAAGGACAATGACTACCCCATGGCCAATAAAAATGACATGCAATGCTAAACTACATGTACACTACGAACAATTAAAACTTAATGGAAACTATACTAGATTCTGTCTAACATTAGATGTCCGGTCGGGTATGCGATTGAAATCAAAATGTCAGGAGCGCAGCTTATCTTGATTGGTTTACGGACATAAAATATGCCTAAATGATATAATAAATATGCCTGGAATCTAATGTGAAACAGAACTTACAAAGAACCAGAAAAGTTACGTTGAGGAAGTTGATGGTTGCTTGGTGCTGAAGTTTCGAAAGATCTTAGTTAAGCCGACCAGTTTCATGAATGAAAAGTAAAGTCAATTCGAGTATATTTATGTTCAACTCATTAGAGAGATCTTGATTACCATATAGTAAAAGCTGTTTCATAGCATCATTTGAAAGATCGGTGATTTGTACTAATGGTCGTAATAATTCAACAATTCCAGCGAGAAGATTTTTGCCGTTTAACATCAAAAGATGGGCAGCGCAACAAAAAGTGCTCCGTATTCTCAATGCCATCGCTTGTTGGGCACATTGGGTTTATGGTATCCCTGAAATTATGCTTGAATTTAAGGAAATTCAACTTACTGAGACCAACCCTAAGTTGAGTAAGATAGGGGATTACTATTCGATCATGAATTCCAAAGACAGATGAGGTCATAGAAGATATACAGGTAACTGTTAATGAAATGGGAACATAGATCAATAACATCTAAAAAATGTTCAATACACCTTTCCCGAGCCTCTAAATGTGAAGTTAAGACCAAGGTACGTAGATCTCAACGTGTGAAACTGAATAAAAGAACGTCGATGTTGGTTGTCAAAATATATGATGCTCTTCCAAGAAGAGAAGACCAGAAGACCAAGTGGATTGGGTGTCAAACATAACTGGGAAAGAGATCAACGTTCTTTTCTCTGTTTAATCAAATTGAAAATGCGACTTGGAAAAGGTCTCATTAGGGCTAAAGATAACCATAGATGATACGCGTAGCTCGGCAGTCGAATATCCACCCGTCCTACGCAAAAATCGTTTCGATTAATCCTATCTGGACTAGATATAATCCTACTACACTTCGCAGGTGCAGTTGAATTCAAAGCTAATCCTTAGTAGTTCTAATATGAAATTTGAAATGATACAGAAGTATGGCGCTGACAAAATAATTCATTTTATCAGTAGTGAGATCACATTGAACTTTTCTTCAATTAATAAAATCAGTCATTGATGTTAAGCGATGAAGTTTCTTGAATGAACATTATCTTGTCAGCTCCAGAAATCGTTCAAAGAGTACTTTGAGAGAAGGAAATTTTGCAGCAAAAAACTTTCGCGTTATTCGCGTTTTTAGCCAAAATTCGCCAACGTTTATTCCGCAAAATTTTCTAAAATGTGAAATTCGCGAAAGTTTTTATTCCCGCGAAATTTCCTTAGATATAGAAGCAAATACTTTTGTAATCAGAAGTTGATCTCTTCTGTGACAACAACTCCTTTGAACTATGTACTACAAGAATATTTATGGCAGATTCGGAAAAGAAGAACATTTGAGACATTATAAAAATTCGATAGGAAACCTAATTCGCAAAATTTTATTCTCGCAAAATTTCCCATTTTGGTCCATTCGCGAAATTTAATTCCTAAATTTGCGTCGTTTTCGAATTCGCGAAAATTACAATAATCATATACAACAAAGGTTGAGCGGTGTCTCATATTTTGAGATGAACTGTATGTGTCACTCAGGGTGTATTCTTTTGAGCATTTTCTGAAAACGGTAGAGTTGGTAGAAGCTGAAATCCCATTCTTTTGGTGCCATTCTCCCAAAAACGGTAGACTTCGCTTTTTTTCAGATCGTTTTTAAGATAGCCCATTCTTTTGGTCATTCTGTTTTCTGGTAGACTTCCGAGAAATTTTTTACGAATTATTTTAGGCTCTACTGAAAACAGTAGACTTCCGAGGCGTCGGAAACTTTCTGCTCCTTAAGCTGGTAGACTTCCGAGAGATTGAAAAGAAAGCCTTGTTTTGAGAATGAAAAAGTTTACAAAAAATTCGAAAATAGAATGAAATATCATAATTCTTTTCTCTTGGGATTTGCATGACAAAAAGAGACAACGGATTCCAATGTCTTCAATTCGCTCGGCCGAGCACTGCAATCATTTTCAGAATTCTCATTTTTTTGGGATCTTTCTATATTTCATATTTCATATTTCAATTTTTCAAGGAGGGAGACCCTTTAGCCTAGTGGCTGATTTTCTCTGTGAAGTTTGCCAACTCTACCGTTTCCAGAATGTGCATCCTTTTGAAATTTTTTCCTACGACCTCTGCGATCTCTACCGTTTTCAGAATTCGTATTCTTTTGGCAACTGGCACTTTTCTCTGCCAAGCCTATCGATTTCAGAAGATTTCACAGACTTCAGATGCCCAAAAGAATATGCCGTGAATCTACTTTCATTAGCCTAACATAGAACCTATCATACACTCTTTAAAGGTTTTGCAGATTGCAGGGGGCGCTAATTCAAGAGAGATGTTCACTCAATGGAGGAAGCTTAACTTAGTTTTGATTCTCTGAGTTCTCATCTTTCTATTTTTCAACTTCTATACCAGCTACTTGTGTTAGCTAAAAGCTAACTGTTTCACATTGACTTTGGGAAAAACCTGTATAATAAACAGCTGTATGATCAACTGTATAAAATACCGTGGTAAAGCTTGAATTACAAGAAAAAATGCAACCAAACTTTAATTGAAATTTTTGAAAAAATGATAAGATTTGAGTAGATCTAATGTAAACCATCTGAAAGTACAATCTTTTTTCTATCTAATGATATGCAGCTTCAAGTACATTAATGGAATCATTTATAAAATGATTTAATTGATATTTTAGTACATATGACCGATTTCAAATGCAGCATGCTGTTAGAGCAAAATCAACACCTTTTTTGCCCTAAACAATTACGAAACAGATTTTTACGAAACAGTTCAGGCCTAGAAGCACTTGAGGTGATGCCCTACGGAGGGAAAGGCAAATTTATTCCCATTGGGTGCATTTATCAAGGATGGTAAGATACAGTAAGCTCTCATAAAGATGGGTTTTTGTCTATGAAAATGTCCTATCACTTTCCGGCATCTGAAATAAGCCATACTAACAAAAACGCAATTTAGTGGTGAATAATTTAATTGAAACGTGAAACCTGGATATCACTGGAAAGAAGATAGATTGCACTTTCAGATGGTATGCCTCAGATTGATTCAAATATCATTGTTTGCTGAAAAGTCTTGAATAAAGGTGGGTTGTATTTTTCTCTGCAACACTCTGTATAAGGCGCTATGATACAGTAGCCGCAAATTTTAGGAGTGATCTCTGATCAATACTGCCTATCTACGGAAATGCTTTGAGTTAGAATAGAAATCAAGTAGAATTTGTGTGTGTTTGGCCTCAATTTCGAGCGTTACGAAGAGTAAAAAATCTAATTTATGAAGAAGCACTGCATTCACAATTAAGAACACATCATTTTAATAAGAAATGCTGGAGCCTTAATAAAAGGATTTTAAAATACCATAGATTAATTGCTAGATTTTCAGTTTGATTTCAAGAAAACGAGTATAAATTTTTGACTCAAACGGCAGATATGTACTGATTGATAGTGTACGGAAGGAAAGAGAGGTGTAATATCCATTTAGACCACCTTATGATTTAGACAGCGTTTGCATGTGACCCGTAGTGAGATTTTACTGTGGTGAACTTTTGCATAGGGACAAAATTGGTCTTTGTTTTCCTGGAGAGTGCGGCGAGATTGTCCCACAGTGAAATAACAACTTGAGTCACACGATTAAAGAAGCGTCTTTTACTAGACTTCTTTGCAGTCAAAAAGAACCTAGTAGTGAACTGCCGACCCAAATGAAATTCACTAATCACTACGGTCGTGTCAAGTGAACGGAACAAAAGCTATTTACTAGCGGTAATGATAGAGAGGGAGTGCTGCGTACTGGGTTTACACAGAAAAATTGTCTTCAAAATGTTTACGATTGTCATCAATAGCAACTTGTGCAGGCAATGCCTTCTTGTAAAAAGCCTTTCCAGTCATCATGAAACTTCAAGAATAGCTACGGTTGGGTAAAAAATTAGCTGATATGTTGCCTTTTAATTGCGTCAATTGACCACAAAAATAATGCTGTTTTTATGATGCAAAAATGAAATACCATGATCACACTTTCCGTACTGCGCACGCGCTAATCTCTTGAGTAAACCGTATTGACATCATGAGACAACCACAATAAAGTCCGCATAAGTTGTCGAAAAAACAGAGACAGGCAAACAGTCAGACAAACAGAATCTGTTGTGAGGTTCTATCACGCAAGAACATCATACTGCTTTGCAGCAATAACCGCAAACTGCGCTAAACATCTAAACATGACGCTGCTACGGCTAAATTTCACTACGGTTTTGTAAACGCTTCCTTTTGGAGCTTTCTCTGATTGATTCATTAGTTCATGGACCGACGGAGACGTTATTCTTTGACTTATCAATCTGCTGACTTATCATTAGCTAACATGTTGACTTCGTTTATTACTTGTTTAACTTGTTATTTTGTGCGTGCGAAGTCCTGCTGTTGCCAAGTAAACAATATCTACACCCAAAGAATTTTTAGCTTCAGGTTTATTTTGAGATCTATTGTCATCCTGACTGTTGTGATAGAGAAAGTAGCGAACTAATCAAACATTCAATTTAGTAAACAAAAAAGCACTGTTGAGAGCCCTTTGATATTTGTTGATGTTTTGATGGCTTACATTTGTAAACATCAATGTTTTGACTGCCAAAAAGAAAAACATTTTGATGTGATTGCACAAATATCAACATCTTAATTGTATTTAATAATTTTCTTTTTTTGGAAAGATGATACTGGGTGTCTCAGTTACAGTAGAAACCCACAAAAAAGAACCTAGTTTTACAAGAACCTTTGAGGCTGAAATTCCATGATTACAACTTTTTAAGCAAGAACCCACAACAGGCTGAAATTTCTAAAGGTTCTTATATAATAGTTTAAAGTGCTTATACAACCAAATAATCGATTTCTTATTTTGTTTGCACGCTTTATATTAAATTAGGAAGAAATTGTTGAGGCACTTTGCCAAAGTGAGGCTCTCTGCATGTTAAGACCTCAATATTTCTTCTTCTTCATCTTCATTTTATTCTACATCGATATTTTAATCTAGCTCACTATATACCAGGTATCACGATACTAATCTAAATCGACGATAACAAAAAAATGAAACAAATATATAAATACTAGGCTTGCCGCGCGACATCTAATCCTCTCATGCCCTATCTCCGATACTCTCTTTTTAGCTCTATGCCCCTGAGAATAAATTTCCCCTTTCATTCGAGCCCCCCTACCTCCCTGAAGCCATCCTTTGTAAGGAAGGACTCATGACTCATGATCTCTCCTGCTCGGATGCTTTGTGTGCCTTCAACAGCCTTGGTTTAGACTTATGACATGTTCCTTGCATATTTGCAATCTGATTTTTAGTTGGAGCGATAACCATCTAATTCAATGAGTGATGTTTAAGCCTATGTGATGAGTATCTCCTTGGTATTTGATTTCCGTGACAGTGTAAATGCAGTTTTCAAAATCACGCAAAGAGGAGATCAGAAATTCCAATGGAATGACAGCTTTGCAATCCAAGGAGTATAATCCGGAGCAGTGGAACTATAGGAGCCTTTGATTTCCAGTCGCTTGCTGCTAAGGATGGTCTCCCTTTCTCGTTGAAACTCCCCATGAAGCCTCCCCTGCCCTTCCTCTCGAGCCAACGATATTTTAGGTGAAAAAGGAAGCCGATCTGGGACCGATCTATGCAGATCTGCCCTCTCCTCCTAGCTCCTTCTAAAAGAGAAGTGGCAGTAGACAAAGCTCCAATGTACTGGTGGTCCGGCAATTTTGATATGTCTAAAGATCATTCCCCTGTACGTAAAGGATGGCAAGGAGACTCGGTGGCTCCCTTGATTTCACCGAGTTTGCCCCTAACTCTGCTTTGGGGGCAAATTTGAATAAATAAAATCTCTATTGCATCAATTACAGGGAAAACGAAGATACTTGGAAAGTGTCGCGAAGATCAGTGCAACGGTGCTCGAGTTCTACGTGCAACAAAATTTTCTGTAGAAAATATTAATATAGATTCCCTACTATTTCATAATCTAGATAATTGTCTAAAATGCGGATGAATGTTGACAAGCATTACATTTGCAGTTTGGTCCGTCCCATTTTTTTATCATTTGTTTAAAAGCATTTAAGTTGTCGGTTGACTTAATTTTGTTTGGCAGTGCATTACAGATTTGAGGTCCTATTGATCGAAAGCTATTAGAACCGAAGGTGACTTGATTTGGCCTATAATGCTGCAGGTCGTATCGGTTTCGTGATGAGTATCTAGAAGATTTTATTTTGAAAATATTACGCATGAAAGACGGGTTGAGATGCTTCAATGTCTTAAAACCTGCCATCATCATAGCTTGGGCGTAAAGTTTTCTTTTCAATGAATATCTTCGCTATGAAAATAGAAATCTTTTATCAATTAATTCATAACATGAAAGTGATTTTCATGTTGCAAGTAGGGGAGACCAGGGTCAATTGTAGCACTTTTTGAAAAGTCAGCCATATCGTTTAAATGATGATTGATTGCACTCTTTAAGGTAGATGATATTGTAGTTGCATCTCTTGGAATGAAATATACATTAATTACCAAAACGAAGAACCAATGTTTGTGAAGTTGTTATAGTTTTAGAATCAGTGAGCAATTGTTACAATTACCCCTGTCACACAGGGCAATTGTAACACATGATTGGAGCAATTGTTACATATCTTTAAAATCATTACAGATGATAATTGCATGACTTTATTTTTTCCCTACACGAAATGTAAAACTAGGTAGCAGATTATTCATTGCCTCAAATAGCACAAATTATCAATAAGACGTGTCTTCATTTATTTGTAAATTTGATGCATCATTTGAAATGAATTGAATCAATTGAGAAAATACAGATTTTTGTTTACAAATTTAAACATTTCAACTCTTTAATACTGCATGGATGCACATTGCTCGATCAGATTAGAAATTGAATGAGAACATCAAAATCGAAGCCATCGGCCAGTTTACACCAGGGCCATTGTAACAGCGTGTTACAGTTGCTCTTGAACTGGTCACCTATTGTTATTCCCCCATTTTCACATCTCAAAAGCTGTGGAGCTTGAAAGTTTTAACTTCGTTTTGATCCTAAATAGAGGTCATGTCTGTCATGTGAACATGAAATTGATTGCTCAAAAGAACGAAATCTTTTAGACACGAATTTACAGTCGAATCACGTTCTTACTTTCATGCTCAAAAACGTGTTTTCCCTCGAAAATTTTGCAAAGTTGGATGAACATTCCTGTATCTCAAGTCGTATGTAGAGGGTTAGAATGAGCATGCTCTGTGCAAAAATGAGATTTTTGCACTTTTTGGTGTGTGATCATGGGTTGTAGGATAAATTTAAATTCCCGTGAATGAATTAAATTGGTATCAAATAAAGAATATTAGGAAGGGGATTTTGAAAATTGATACTTTCGCGCTTATTTTCAACAACGAGGTGGGCCTAGCCAAGGTGAATGTCGCAGTATTAGACCTGAAAGAAGCTTATTTGCTGCCCCAGAAGGTAACGAGGTGGATAAACACAAGAAGGATACAAGATGATTTATATTCTTTATTTGATACCAATTTAGTTCATTCACGGGAGCCTAAATTTATCCTACAACCCATGGTGAGATCCGGTGTTAAAATTGTCCCCCGTCTCCCCTACTTCTTCGTTCAATTCTTGTGTTCTTGATTTTAAAAACAAGCCGAGGGAAATCTTTTCTGAAAGATTGAAAAGATTGCTGTTTCTATTAGAAAATGTACGACTTAGATTATGAAAATTTGAATTTATGACATGGAGCATAAGAATTCCTTGCTTCTATGCTAATATATACGAAAAACAGATCAATAGACTAAATGCACGAGCAGTTGCGAGTTGTTGCTGCTGTCGTTGTATGAAATTTGTGATAGCAAATATGGAGTCTTTCTCTGTTTATAAACGTATTTTAACATCTGTCAATGCCTTTCACGAAAAAGATCAACTGTGAATACAGGTCAAAGGGAGGTGAACGCCTATCAGGAAGATACTTTTCTGGGTTCAGTCCTTAAGAATGCAGACATTTCAGAAATAGAGAGCATTTGTTGCATGCTACAGTATATTCATTTTGCATCACAATAAAACAAATTATAAAGGTACACTATTAAGTATAATACAATACAAGAACGATAAAGATAGTTTCCATTGCTGAAAATCACCGGTGAACAGTGTTTTGACAATAAACAAGCTATCAAAGTCAGTGCTGACCGAGTAATAAAAGTATCGGGGTTCGATGACGTAAAATGCATTGAGTCATAGTAAATAGCGATTCTCCGTTGGGGGTCTGTCTGCTTTCATGTGATCAGTCTGTTTTCATGTGATCAGATATCAACTTCAGAAATACGAGGCTATGTCAGCCACGCTTAGCTCATTGCGAGGTTACAATATCATGTGTGCAGTTTGAATAACAGCAAATCAGATGGGCGTAAGCTATCGTCATGACTCAGCAATTTTTGCAATTTGGGTATACGCGGTCTATTTACCATGATTCAATGCCTTAATGTGTGCGCGAAATGCTTGATCTGAAATCACACACAGCATTCTAGGAATCGTGGATTCATTGGTAGTGTAATCAGTGGTAATCAGTGTTTTGGTCGATGACAAAAGTTGGAAGAAATTACTTGTGTGAAATTGTCTGGTCATCATTCTTTCTTGTCAAAAGAAACATTGTGAAAATATGGCCAAAGGTCTTCCTTAAAGGCAATGGGTCCGCATAAATAGCGCGTTCATGACCAATATCAGCTTCTTTTCAATCATAAAACAAAAGTTGTGATTTAATCGCTATTGAAATGAAACCAAAGAAATTCCTGAGGATAAAGCAAGGATTAAGAAGTCTTTGGTCTCCACTACTAATGACTTTAGCACAATTGTGCGATAGCAAAAGGCCGTCAGCAGTTTGTCAGCATAGCGTTAACGCTCAGCTATTTATATGGACTCAATTCCTTTAATGATAAAAATCTTTGGTAAAACCCTTTGCTTGTTCCAAAACTTCCATCAGTAAAGGCTGATTTCCAGTCAGTGGAATTTTCCGAGCAGCTATTGTATTCGAGAGAAAATGTCGCTCTGGTATTGAATAGAAAGTAACGGCTGAGTGACCTTTTATTGTCTAAAATTCCGCTCTCTCGGAAAATTCCACTAACTGGAAATTAGCCTCAATGTTGAATTAGTACTGTAGGTAAGATAGATAATTTAAAGAATGTTTTGAAAAGTATTTCTTATTCAATCGTAAAACTTCTCTTTAAGATTGGTGTTTATTGCAGGTAAAATAAATTTAGATATTAGATTTATAATCTAAAATGGCGATAAACTCAAAGGGTGAATCTAAATATCGTAATTTGGGAAGACAGAGCGTTGCTAAATGTTTAAGGAAGTTTGGTTCAAAAAGTTCCTTCAAAAGGGAGATAAATTTTTTGCATGAGTACATTAATTTGCAAGTTAAGTAGGTTTGCCATTCCTTTCAAAATGTGCTAGCTATATGTTTCGAGCACACATCTAGATCACAAGTAACAACAAGGATGCGTACCTGTATTGAAAAATCCCAAAGTTTAGAATCCTAAACTTTGGACGTTTCATTTCTAATCTTGGATGAATGAAACGTCGGTGGATTTAGAGACGTTTAGATTTAAGATATACAAGTAACACATACAATCATTAAACTCGAACACATTTGCAGTTGTTTTTCATCGTGCTACGGAGTTTCTGCCTGTGTATCATTTCACTACCGTGTGAGTCAGATAAATGTCTCCACTGCTTGAGAAATCGCACAGGATTGCCTATGCAACCAATTTGTAAAATTTCAATTCCATCTCCTTACATAGGCTTCAACATAACTTTCAAGTTTTTTCTTATAATTTTAGGTGCATTCTTTCCTTCTGAAATTAGGAATTTGCCGAAAGTCTTATTTCCGGCTATGCCCCAAAACAGCTTAAAATGGCTTGTTCACGATCGTGTGCATTTAGAATTTTTGATGCCCAAATTTGATGGGAAGCATAGTAACATCTCAAGAGTTTTCGTATCATGAGAAAGCAAAGCCTGAGCTAAGAAAAAATATATTAACAAAGATCAAATTGAGCCAGTCACTGATAGTTTAGGAAAAGCCAATGGAAACATGATGGAAACCATTTTTCGGGAATTCTTCATTAAGATTAAAATGATGCCAACCTCGTTCTCATGGTGTTCTTACGTCATACGCATACGCTGATTACGAAGCTGAATGAACACCCCGGTAGACTTCGATCAAAGGTAACGGGGAAAGATTTGAATGAAAATAACAAGTACCTCCATCTTTACTTTTGTGTTTACCAAATTTGCACATTTTGTCTGGATCAGATTAAGCCAACCACAACAATATTTGTGATACAAAAACCTGAATTGTTTGTATCATAAATATTGTCGTGGTTGGTACTTATAAAACTTGCTACTTTTATACTATTTTTTCCCCGTTACCTGTGCTTCGATGAAAAATCTGTCCAGCAGCCATTAAGGATTTGCAATGTGCTAGGCAACGCTAATCATGCAACTTCGATTCCCAAATAGCAGCGCAACATTGCAATGCATGTTGCATAGTGACAAGATTACATTGTTGTTATCCAAATAGTTAGGAAGATTTCAAGAAACTATTTATCTTTGCTATTGTTTTCGAATAGCCAATCAAATTGCAGAGCGGCATATTGTAACCTAGAGTAGAGGTAGAGCAACGAACTCTTTTTGGGGAAGAGATGGAGATGATGAATGAATTATCAAAATTAAGTTAAACCTTCAGTTATGCAACGGAGTTCTTCAAATTTTTCAAATCAGTGTCATGTTTTATGTATTATGATGTTTTAAAGAGTGTATAGTTTTGATAAGGCAGAAGGTGAAATGATAACAAATAGTCCAAACTGATACTGAGAAATAGAAATAATATAAACAGAAGCTCTCTTGTTATCTTTTGTTTATATTATTTTATTTCTCAGTATCAGTTTTGACTTTTTGTTATCATTTATCTTCTTAACAAAACCTGACTCACCCAGTATGCTTCATCACAGGCATCTTTCAATAATATGATATGTAAGAAAATCTTTGGATCCAATGAGCGACTTTGGTATAGTTGTCTTTCCTTTTTGAATTTATTTTAGATTTAACTGACTACTTTAGTATAGCATAGGGCTAAAATCTTCCAATTCTTTAATAATGTGGGTGTACAATTCTGTTACATTATTCTTTGAACTGAAATGGTTGGAAGGAACTTGGGGTACTTTTCTGTAAATCTGCCATGGGAATTTTATATTTTGATTAATTTAAAAATGGCTGCGTATTTAGTTTTATTGAAAGAATTCATGGAAAATTTTGAAAAAATGAAAATCATCGTAGATCCAAAATCGATAGAGTTAAAATGATACAATCTTCAAGAAAAACATAGTTTATGAAGGTCGACAATATAGTGGCAAGCAGAAATCTGTAGCTTTTCTGGTTAGGATTTAGAAATTTGAAGATAGTCGCAGCCTCGAATATAATGAATATAATAAATGCAGCCATTTTGAAATAATCAAGATATCAAAAATTTCCATGGTAGATTTACAGCAAAGTACCTGAAATATATTCCAAGTTATTTCATTCAAAGAAAATCGTAATAGAATTACACACACCTTTTAAAAGTTTTGACCCCTATGCTGGTTAGTATCTCTCGGTGTTAATTTACTGCTGTTATTGATCATTGAATGCTAAAATAAAAGGTTCTTCATACTTAAGTATACATTATTCTGTTACGATACCTCCTGCTACACATAGCTAGTTTGAAAGGACAAGTTCAATGAACTCTACGTGCAAATAGCTGTAGCTACTAAATACGTTGAAAGTGATATATGGCAGATATTGCATAATCATTTTTATATTCTAATTCATTACATTCAACCGAAAATAACTTTATTTATTAACTAAACTACAATACACATATAGTAGTGAGGTCAGTCTAGCAAGATTGTATATAGGTGTGCCAAATAGAGCTAACACGGAAAGCACATTATTCCTATCGCTCGTACGTTCATTTGATACATGTAACCTGAACCTCTGAAAACAGGGAGGGGATGGGCGGGAGGGATCCTATCTTTCATAAAAGTACTTGTAATCGACCTGTGATTCTCCACCCCTTGAAGAGCTTTTTTTATATTTGCCTACTAAGCACGCCTCCACGGAGATCGTGCAACAGTATTCCCTTAAGAAACTTAACAATGCTACTACAAAATAGTTTCCTGTTGTACTGTTAATAAATTCATTCATATTTGAAAGGTTTTTACTACCTGATGAGTCAAAAAGACATTGGTGTTTTGAACAACTGCAAAAAATATATCTAAAGACCTGTAAAGTAATCAAATTTTGGTGAATTTTCAAAAAGTTTCACTTATTATTGTGTCCCCAGGTACAATCCATGGTTCTTTTGAACTGCAAAAGTTTTCAAATTCAAGGTTTCTTGCAACAATCACCATGTTTTATTTCAGAGAGTAATACGAGGTGCTGTCATGAAGACAAAGCAAAGTGTCCCAATAATTGTCATCAAGAACAAAACAATGCACAAACGATCCAATGTTGCACCA
Source organism: Aurelia coerulea (assembly GCA_039566865.1). Lineage (NCBI taxonomy): Eukaryota > Metazoa > Cnidaria > Scyphozoa > Semaeostomeae > Ulmaridae > Aurelia > Aurelia coerulea. The sequence goes on along the minus strand of CM076952.1, from coordinate 8,027,380 downwards.
GCCAATTTCCATTGCTCTTTGTTAATTTCCTGTTTCTTCTTCCATACCTTGGCGCTTGAAATAATCTCAAGATTCTTCAGGACTTTGTTTTCCCAAGAGGCTTCACCAAGGGAGGTGATTTTAGCATTATGGTTATTCTTTCCATTCTTCTTTGCTTTGTCAAGATCGACTCTGCTTCCATTCATTGCTGATGAAAGGAAAAGATGTTTGGTTGGAGGCTAAAGTTCTATCTCATATGTCCTGACACTGGAAAGACACTGTAATCGGATTCTAATACCCAACTTAAACTGGGTTAAAGTTCAACCAATCAGATGATAAACTTAATTTGTTGGATTGACCAAAATCAGAATGCAAAGCTCGAAAGGAAATTCGAAGATCGGGTTTGCACTTTCTTTTTGTGATTTTTCAAACAGGAATACGCTTTTTTGGGACACCCGGTAGAACTAATAGGCAAATCGCTTTGATACGCAATCTCCTTACAAGCTTTTTTCTTATTTCTAGGTCTAATGGAAAAATTATTTTACCAACAAGTTTTGGCATCTAAATTAGTCTAACAATTTAGTTTTGAATATCAGCCATGTACCTTTTATCTCACAGCTCGCAGGACGTGTTAACTTTCTTGAGTCTCCCTGTAGAATCTGCCGTTGTTTAGGCAGTCAATTGAAGGCAATGGAAGTTGGTAAAAACTGAAGAGAATCGAATAAGGGAAACTTAGAAGATACAACCTCACCTGTGTTTACTTGGCCATTGCTTTTTGTAATCTTCACTTTATTGCGACCTCGAATCGCATTTTTAAACAATTCCAAGCTGAAGATTTTCTTGATGAATGGCGATGGCGGCCCCTCTCGCGACGCCCATGAGATCACGATGCAATTCGCCATTAAAGCGATGCCAATCTCAAACATCACAGCTGTCAGAAACTTTTGAAGCAGGGGGAATACCTCAGAAGTTGGTGGTATTTGATCAGAGATGATCATCATGAAAACTGCTAAGGAGAGCAGAGTTGTTATGACGAGGCCAATACGCTCTCCGGAATCTGGTGGTAGACTGAATGACAAGAAGGCCAGGAAGGAGATCAATGTGCTTGGAACTATTGTGTTCATGAGAAAGAATCTAGCCCGACGTCTCAGATGAAGGGTGTAGTGAAGCTCTGGGTAAGCTTTAGGACAGCAGTCATATCTGTTAACATGTTTCTTCACATCAAAGCCTGGAAAGAAAAGTCAATCACTTTAGGCGATGCAAAATTTGGATATTTCTAAAGGTGCAATTTCTTTTGGCCCTCTCAGATTCATAAAGGACGTAGGTGCTCCAAAAAGTGCCCCTACCTTCCTCTGACCCTCATGAGATAGTAGAAGATGTTCTGAAGATAAGGGAATAGATAAATCCAAGAAAATAAATGTTGATGTTCCCGTTTACATGCTTAAAGGAAATCTAAGCATATATAAACCTTCGATCAAAAAATAGTCGTACGAAGACAATGAACATTGACACCCGTTGAACCATATTTGGATAAAGGAAATATTGATATTTGATAGGCTAGAATTTGACTGCAAGTGGCTCGAGCCACTCTCATATGCTTACATTCCCCTAAAAACTTATTGCTAGGCATTGCTACGAGAAAATCATGCACCTTATACAGAAGGGAATCCAAAATGGCATTCAATCTAAAGTTAGCTGACCTATCACCTTACTTCAAGACTGCCACTGAAAAAATTTTTTGAACAATCATTGCTCTATCTTGTATTTCCAAGCTTTACGAAAGACTAGTGAACACTCAAATTCTCTCATTCGTGAAGGACAACCTTTCACATTTATTGTGTGACTTTCGAGAGAAATGCAGCACTCATCATGCCTTGATTAGACAGGTTGAAGCATGTTGCAAATGCCGGGACGGTACAGAAATCATGGGTATATGGCACGTATGAAGCTATCTGAAACGTACAATTGTTTACCCCACGTACTATTGATAGCAAAACTTGTAGCTAATAGATTTGTTAAATTCACTGCACAGAATACTCCCAAACTTTCATTGATAATGAGGATGGATAAAATCAACTGGATGAAACACAGGAATATGTTTGAGACACCCAACATGTGACAGAAACTTACTGATGAGCTGGAACTCGCCACTTGCAGAATAACTGCTTAGATCACCAGATTTCCCAGTGTTCGTAATGTTGACCTGGCCACCGTGATAGGCCCAAGAGGCAAAAATCATTTTGCAGTATTGGTCATCAAATGGGAAATAAGTGACATCCATTTTGCAAACACTTTTTAAGATGTGAGGACTGAGCCACACCACAGAACCGTCGGAGTAAATTGTTGCTTTTGTTTTGCTTTCAATGTCGATGCCTTTATAGTTTTCTTGAGCTCTGTGAACGTAGAATGAGAGATGCAGTGTTATTGTTTCATACGCAACCGGGAGAGGAAAAAAATTCCCGTTTTAAAGGCCACTGCTCCTGGATCTCAAGTCAATAATACTGGCAGGTATATCATTCAATACTGGACATACTCAAATATAGTTTGAAATTTACCTGACTCTAATTGGCAACTCCGTTCTGAAATTATGGGGGATTTTCTCAAGAAAGCCCCTTCAAGATATTGTATGTATGTATCATTTGCCACGTTACTTAAAGATATTTACAAGTAAATAAATAGTATAAAAATATATGCAATACAATATATACATAAAGTTAAAAACGTAAATGAAAAACACCCCTAATTACAGTGGCAGGGATAGCATTAAAAGGTCGAGATGACCTTAATTCCATAACAGTCCCCTCAGAGGATGAGAATATCATCCCTGGAAGCATAAAAACGTTATTGCAGGCAATTTCATTCTCCCAAGAAGATAACGCGTGCTAAAATATGTTGAAGTAACTACTGTAGGCAAAAATATTGGGACAATTTGTTTGCGATCTTGGGCGTGATTTAAAGCTTTCTTGAAGGGGCCCTCACGGGAAAATTCATCAGAACATCCAAGCGAAGTGACCGATTTTGATCAAGTAAATTTTGAAATCGATTTGAACATGTCTGACATTAATGATATATTGCAGCGTAGGTTCCAAATCTTTAAAAAGGCTGGGGTAAAAGTCAGTTTCTCATTTCTTTGAACTGAATGATTTCAAAGAAACTTCAGCTATTTCTCTATAGTTCTACCGTTAAACTTTTCTGAAATATTCAATATTTTCAGAATTAGAGTGTTTTTCTACTTTTTCAAGAATTCAAGAAAAATTTAATCATCGTAATTTCTAAACTGTTTGAAGCAACATGAAATAATTTCGAAGAAAACCATAGTTTATGGATGTTTACAATATGGTATCAAGCAAAAGTCTGTCACTTTTCTGGTTTATGATTTAGAAATTTGATGACCCCACACCCTTAAATGAGTTAAAATGTATCATACGCTGAAATTTCAAAAAAATATCAAAAACTTCTGAAAAGTCCAACGGTGGAATTAAAGATAAGTAACAAAAGTTTGTTTCAAGCCACTCAATTTTAGGTAAAATGATCCTGGAACGTTGATACCCTACCTGTCAATGTTAGTGCCTTGACGTCCAAACATTTAATATCGGGAAATATTGCACCGTTGTAAGATCAGGTGCATTCTTACCCTGATAATGTAGCACTTCCTTTGTTCTTGCTTATGCTCCATCAAGGAACTTTTTCAGTGGAGGTTTGAAATGAACTCACTGTGGAGAAGCTGTTCATTACAAAGGTGCAAGAGACACATTGGATTTTGGCTTGATTGATGGTGGGTTTTGCGTTAAGTCGAGAACAGGCAAGAACGAGGGAAACAATACAACCAAAGGTGTTGTGGCACAATTATGTAATCCTCTGACGTTGCAGCCAGAATAGCCAGGCGGGCAGGGTTCCTTCCCAGCAGGCAGAGCCCCAAAACTTAGGCATCATGACAAGGGGTCGTGGCCTCGATTAGGCCTATTCTACTTCTGCGATCCCAGCGCTTGGCGCAAAAAACCGCAACTTCACCTTCACTTCACCTTCACCTTCACCTTCACCTTCACCTTCACCTTCACCTTCACCTTCACCTTCACACCACATTATCAACGTAAGAATTAATTAATGAAATTATTACTTTGATCAAGCATTGTAAGCTGACATTTAGTGGAAATGGGTTTGCTAATGAAACTCACGTGTTGTAAAGGCGCAGATCTGGTTTCCATATCTTTGTTGCATCCACTCTTATTGCTTTGATGTTTCCGTATTGTGAGCGATTCCATCTCAGAAATTCATCACCCCAGTACTACGATAAGATATTTCAAAAGTTGTAAAGTCTTGTTTCAGATTTAACCAAATTTCTTGTGGAGGTTTGAAGGTAAAAGGATAGTGATAGTGAGCTTTCCGCCATGGATTAGAAAAAAACCTTGAAATTGCTGAAACGTTTGATTACTTCAAGAGATTTTGTTCAACGTTGGGAAAAATGTAATATTACTTTTAATGATACAAAGAAACGTATTTCAGTTTGCAATTTCATTGAACTGATACTTTGGTGCAGGAATGCGTTCCTGTTTCGAATGGGGTGAAAAAAAAACAGTGAAAGGTCAAGCTAGCATAGAGTCTCGTTGAATTGCCATGCGGCGAATGGCTTGGTGTGGCGCGTTATAATAATACAGTAGTAATGCTTTCTTTTTCTAAGGAATCAATCTAAAACTATAGAAACCTTAATTTTTCAACATATCGCTTACATAATCTACAGTTGCATCAAAATCATAGCTGTTAATTTTTCTTTTGAAACTATTCAATGTCTGGGACTCTTCTATAGAAGATGGCTTGCATGCCATATCTTAATTGTAATAAAAAGGGATTTTTCAATAACAAACCCTATCGTGTTAAAATATTTCTGCTGCTACTAAGGGTGTATGGAATATCTTCCTTCACGAAAATTTGATTCATGAAACTTGGATTGAGATTCCTTGGAATTTTAAAGATTTCAGTAGCAAGCAACTGTACATTTTGTGGTGAGTGGACACTGTGTTTGCTTTTGTCAATGAATCCTCGAAATTTGAGCAACTATCATTGTATTCGATTCTCAGGGCTCTCTTCTGGATTTTGCTTATTTTCTTATTAACTGACCTATCATGGAACATCCAAACAAGTGGACAATAGCTAAACTGGGAAATAACGAAAGCGTTCATCATAACCCTCAGTTTATCAAAGTTTGAAATACGTGCAAGTGCATGCAACTTTTGTCCAGCTTCACTACAAACTGCTCCAGAGTTTTGCACAAGGCCGGTCGTTCAACTAACGCTCGTGCTGCTGATTACAACTAATCGATTTCTAGACACCACGAAAAAATGTTCTCTTTGTCCATTTATGTCGAGTCTTTAGAAAAATTGATAAGCGTTTACCGATTGTGCTCAGTATTCTTGAGAACGCAAAGAATCTTATGATCTAACTCTGGATTTCAGCTAAACATTAAAGCATAAATCTTATAAATAGGTCTTGTGTGCGATTTATCGTGGCCTGTCAAAAATGGATAGTTTTTTCGGCGCACCCAGCAGTAATTAAGCAGACGTTTATTATGAAACAGCATGCTCGTAAGATTTGCTGTTGTAAAATCTTTCATGGTGGTTTCATAGAAGAACTGGTTTGAAAACACTATAGTCAGGATCAACATGAATTCGGTTTCAAAAATGTTTAGATTCTATTTTCATGTTTTGAATTATCAACCATGTTCAAAATAATTCATTGTTATTCGTGACAAAAATAATTTATATCATCATAGAAAAACTGTGCTTTATTTTGAATAGCAGCAAGATTTTGAGACTCATGGTGGGAAAATAAACCGAAGACTAAGTGTTGTTTACCTGTCGAATCCACACGTTTGTTGAAATAATCTGATTTCTTTCGTCCTAAAAAACAACAAGTTGAAATTGAATAATAAATGAGAAGCATAACATTGTGAATTTATCACTGTGAACCATTGAAGAATTACGCAACTTCAAGCAACATTGATAAGCTACGGCTACACTAGACTGATTACATACATATTTGTAGCTACCTCTGTTGATAGACTGGTAAAAATTCAGTCGAAAATATAAAAAATGCTGTTTTGATGTTGCTATTGCTTCGATAATTGGGAATTTGTAGTGAGTCTGTGGCTACGCGAGCGATTTTCTGCTCGTGATGGCAATGAAGTTTTCAGAAAATATTGCGTTGCCACTTGAGTAAGAATTTCCACATCCCTGCAATTTGTCTCGCACTATCAATGCAGCACCTTCTGAACATTGCAAAAGTTTTCAGAACTTTGAACATTCCTGCAAATTTTCTGCAGCGTACTTTACCATTGCATCGTGTAGCTGGCTCGAAAGATTTCTACTACGCCGACAATATATGAAAATATAAATAAATGTAATACCGGGTGAGCCAGAAAAAAGTTCCCACTTTTGACAGGCCACGATAAATCATACACTGGACCAATTTCAAATGTTTTTGATTTTATCTTTTGTCAATATCCTATATTATCCTCGGTTATTTTTGTCGGTTTTTCAGATGCCCACTTATTGATATATTTACGATTTCTTGAAATCTTTTGACTGCAGACTTTTGAAAAACATCGAAAAACAGTGATCAAATTTTCTAAAGACTGAATAAAGGAAGTGCTCCTCGAAATGATTAGGAAATTTGAATGGATTATGGCGTACGAGCCATCGTGTAATGATGGCACAACATTAGTATCATTTTTATCAATACGAAGACTTTGAATTTTTACAATTTCTTTGAAAGGATACTTGCTAGCTACTATAGTTTGTGCATGTATGGAATTCAGAAATATTTCAAACAACGGACAACATAGCAAGGAAAAGAACGGGAGTGATTAAGACAATAGATAATTAGAGAGAGGAAGATGTAGCTAAATGAAGACTGTGAAGAAATTGTAATGAATGAAATATACTTTTTTACTATCCAACAAAAGAGTCTGGATCGAGCGATATTTTTATACATTCTTACAGAAAGGGCTCGACTGAGTGGCGTTAGAATTTTTTTTATCTTATTTTATACATATATACTTTTTAACAATACTACAAGAACTATACCACGAGGAGCAATAGACGATGACTACCCCATGGCGTTAAATAGAAAATAAGAACTAAACTACATACAATTTTACATAAATGCTACAGACATAAACGATAAATACTTTACTGGAGAATGTCTAAAATTAGATGTCAGGTTCAGGCTGTAATGACTCAAAAACAAAGAAAAACAAAGAAAAAATATTTGTGTGTTGTGTTTGTTGTTATTATCATACCTCATACCTGACAACTAATGCGAGACATGATTTCCAAACAAATAGAAACGTTACTTTATGAGACTTGGTGGTTGCATGGTATGTGACTAGAATTTGAAATAGTATTATTGAAATCGACCAGTTTTGTGCATGAAGAGAAAAGTCAACTCAAGTATTTTCGAGTTCAAGTCATGAGAAAGGTCTTTATCACCATATATTAATAGCTGCGTAAAAGCATCGTTTGACAGATTGATGATTTGGACAAATGGCCGTAATGATTCGTCAACTCCAGCGAGAAGATCTCTACGTTGAACATCAAAAGAAGGGCAAAGCAACAAAAAGTGTCAGTATCCTCAATGCCATCGCTCGTTGGGCACATTGGGTTCACGGTATCCCGAAAATTATGCTTGAATTTGTGGAGGTTTAAATTGCTGAGACCTATACTATCATGCGCAACAATACTATTCAAATTCCAACAGCAAAAATTGAGTGTTTCTGGACCAGGATTAGTTTCAACGTCACCACAAAGCAGAATGGTTCTAAAAATCAACCATTGTATGCGTAACTTGTAACACGCTAAGCAAGCAGTATAGAAGTAGGCATACTGTGATTGAAAATGCTTATATCGAACAATAAATGACAAAAAGAGGGATTTGCTTGAACAGTTCAAACGTCGTGTAAATCACTATCTTTACAATGTGATGTATGTGTGCGAATAAGGGCAAGAAACATGACTGTGTTGCCACAGTGTGAACGGCAAGGAACAATAATATTAGTACAAGCGGTAGAACAAGGATTGAGATTGCATCGAAGCAACAACAAGCCCAGTAGAGCTTAAAGATCCAAAAAAGAATTAAAAATGGCCTGGAAGTTTTGCTCAGGGGAGACGATATTTGAATGGAACACGGAAACACGCCATTGATTGATTTCAACCGGCATCATCGTAGTGAAATCTTCTCGCTGGTCCTGAGGGAGAACGGGTTAGAATGCAACCACCATTGATATATTCAAAACAGAACAACAAAAACGTACGAAACAAAAGAAATTACGAATTAAAAGAATTTGACGATAGTTACAATGAACACAAACTGTAACACAAGATTCGCAAGATAATCGATTCGGAAGCATTCTGGTGTCGAATACTACTCGTGCGCTCTTTGTTCTTAAAGGAATTTTGTGAGGATTTCGAGTGTTTCATTGTTTGAATTTCAACAAGAAGAAAAACAGAAGTTTTGTTTTTGCGTGAAGGCATTGTTGTTACAGGAAAGTAATTAAAGAAGTTCTTTTGTTAAGAATATAATTTTGAGGATGTTTGTCAGGAAGTTAGGCTCAAGAAAAACACTGATGTCTCGGGGATTGGCGCATGATTTTGCCGTCAAACAAGTTTTGTTATTGATTGATTCGTGTTTGCTTAGTAATGGAAATTGGAATGGGTTTTTGGGCACCCCAAAAACAAGCAAAGGACGAAGAAAAGTTTCTATCACTGTTGTGCACATTCAAAAAATTCTACAAAACGTATGAAAAACTTGTTCGATTCAGACGCTTTTGTAGAAAACTAAGAGTAGAGGGCAATTGCAGAAGCAGCAGTGAGAGATGGGTGAATATTGCAACACAAAAAGGTCAGGTTTCCAATGTGACAAAGTGATTTGAGAGCCAAAAAAGCAGATTTCACACCTTTAGTGTAGGTATTCATAAAAATCTGGTATTTCTGTTCTTTTTCATTTGACTGAGTCCACTCATAGATGTGAACTCTATCCTTGAGTATAGCACAGCTCTTTGTCAATAGACCTTTTCCACAATTACGTCAGTTCTTTGAAATACATCCTGGAAGATCTTTTCCCTTGATATGATGTGGAAAAAATGTGAAACTAAATGCCAAAAGAGTGCCTTGCTCTCAGCAACGGATATGGAACGCATAAAACTGTTGTATCCGTTACTGAGAGCAATGCACGCTTTTGGGAGTTCCATGGATTAATTTAAGGTGCAATGATGACCAATTTGTGCAGTGATGAATTGAAAATGTGCAATGATGAATAGAATGTTGTGGAGTGATGAATTTTTTTACTTTTCAGTTTGAAATTCTTCAAATACTGCTGCTTTGGATGTTTTCAGAATAAAGACCAATAAATATTCCTTCACAATAAATGTCAGCCTGACCACCCTTCTCGGACAAGAATTTTTCCATTCTTAGTGAAGCAAATGCACTTCCTTTTAGTTTTTTCAAACAGAATTCTGGAAATGTATACAATTCAGGCATAATTTAGTGGAAAACTAGTGAATTTTTCTTACCAGCTTGGTAGACAGCTGAACTTGAATAAAAAGTACGTTATTCAAATTTGTGCACAGTTCAGCATTTTGAACCTGTGTTCTGCTCAAGATGTTCACAAGTTAGTCACACCTTGAAAAGAGGTTCAAAAGGCAACCGGGCTTTGAAATCTAGATTTCAGGTCAGGTTCGTTGAATTCTAGCTTTTAAATTCAGGCTCTAGTTTGGTAAAAAACTGAAGAATTTTAATGACCAGCAGCCGAAAATTTTCCCACGCCTTCGGCGCGTTCTCTTATATTTGTGGCATCCCCTCTGCAAATTGCCCCTTGGCTGATCTTTTTTACAGAGTAGATAATTTCTGGACGGATATCAATTAGCAACGTTTATAACATAAAATCAATGACTAATATTCAATGATCTCTATTTCTCTATTTCTATAGCTCATATGCCAGGAAATCAGCTACGCGACAAACTGCCTTGAAAAGGAGAACTAAATGCATCCTGTGCATTCTAGAGGTCAAATCTACCAAAAATTTCCAGAGGGGGGTGCATGGCACTGGACCCCTGAAATTATGCACTTCTAGCATATACTGGTGGTTTTGCCACCTGGTGGACATCTAATTCATGGTGCTCAGCAATTGATTGACAGATCCTGTCCGAGCCATGAACGAATCTTACACTCCATACAGCCTCTGGTCACAAGGAACTTTTCCAAGCCCATTGCCACACCCTTTTGCCACACCCTAAAAGCAAACAAACTGCGATTTACACTGTTTTGTGCAGTAATGAAAAATCCTTGAATTAATGCTGGAATTTGCTCCATGTCATGTCGAAGATAAGGATGTTCCAGGGTGTATTTCAAAAGAACTGACCTCATTGTTAAAAGGGTCCATTATGAGAACTTGAATCCTTTATGTTACAAAGATATCTCTTGTTTAGTGAAGCCAAAAGCAGGGGAATCTTTTTCTTTATATTTTTGACATAAGAGATCTGCCCTCTGAGTTCGTCATATTGTCTTGCAGGAAATTGCAAGCTGCAGTAGCTCACAAACTTTATAACAGTTACTTACAACATCGAGAATTTGTTTTAATGCTATATCGAAAAGAAGTTCCACCGTTCCTTTCACATCACGAACTGGTCTTGCCTTCTTATTGTAGCCTTTGAAGATGTCCTCAATTAATTTCGCTTCTTCTACGGAGCCTGGTTAGAAAAAAGAATTTCTGCATTAGCTGCAAGTGCTTTTTTAAAATTGAAAGAAATTTAAACGTGAACAAGCAACGGTAAAGGTATCAAAGTAAGGATTGGAACAAGATTGGGAATACGCTGTGTGTTGTTACAAAGTTGGAGTCATGGAAACGTTCCTTGGAGGGAAAGTAATCTCTTGGCTAGATCGATCGATCGCAAACGTAGGGGAATCATAGCTTGCTTCCTTCTCCTAGAAAACATACATTTCATAAAATAGATGGGCACAGGGGGTTATTATAGAGATATTTGCAGCACAGTTTGAGCTATAAAGGACCATCATTTTTCAAATTTACATGAGCAATACCAATGCTGTCTTAATGTGCAGAAATCTAAATAATGTTATCTGGAAGCGCTTCCTAAATGTACTAACTGACTGAGCGCAATCATTGGGCAAGCTACGCTTTCACAAAAAAAGTTTTCTGCCAGACTATGCTCTCGCTAGATGACATATCCAGCCACACGCTTTTAACTTTAAATCTATCTCCACATTCTTGATATTCAGCTTAACAAAAGCTACAAAATAATAGGACTCGTACATTGGTATATAGCTTCCTTTATTTACAAAGGAAGAACTAGAATTCTTGACAAGAAGTAACCACGAATGTTCAAGACCTGACTCCAAGATGCTTTTTGAAAGTATGTCCGACCAAATTAAAATGCAGTACATTAGACCTTGAGTGCATTTTGCATTCAGCATGCGATCTAAAATAGTCAATCTCTTCCACTTTGAACTAAACTGCTACTCTGATCTCTTTTACGGTGTCTGGTGTAGTCAGTAAAACCGTTAGTTCCCCGGTGTCCCAAGGGATAGGAAATACGACAAAAAGAAATTGATTAAAAATTGAATAAACTCAAGACACTTACAACTTGCTAATCGTAAAGCAAAGCACGCCAGAAAAAGTCTTGCAGGAAACGACATCATCTGATTCGCTTCTTCTTCGATGCCAGTTTATTCACAAAATCTTTCGTAGTTGCATTCACGAATAGCTAGCTATTCTCTGTAATAACAATCAATCAGATAGTTGCTAGGAGACAAAATCTAAGTATTGCACTCAGCTTGTTTATCTTGCTGAAAATTTTGTAATTAAATTTGATGAAATCTGATCAACTTGTAGGTCAAAGATGTCTTGAAATTATTTGCAAGAAGATATATTACTTCATGGTGGAAATATGCTTCTTTGAACAAAGGGTAAGAGAAATCAATATCAAAAAGCTTAAGAGTCCCACTGCTGCAATTAAAAGCTTACAATAAAATTCATGAATAATTAATTGGCTTATTGTATTCACAACTTTGTTTTATTTATACCCTAAGCGATGGTTTGAAAATATTCTTATGACAATCAATTTCACAATTTGAAACCAGGGTGTATATTAGTTTCATTTTCAATTTTCTTGAGCCTTTGCTGCTCCACCTTGGCGACTTTGCGCAATCGCCTATCTATGAATTGGTGTATGCATCGCATCGGGTGACTCCCTGCTCGCCATTCTGGGCCTCTGTGGGATTCTTTTTTCTTTGGTATTATATACGGTGCATTGTAAATTCTTAATCGATTCATTTCAAAATATTTTAAATTTTGCATAGCAGGCGTAGCTCTAACTTAGCCATCCTTAATTTAGCTCCCTTAAAATAAATAGATAGTATGATGACGATGATGATGTTGATGATGATAATATAGCATTATCTGCTTGCTCACGGTTAAATTTCTCGTGAAATACACATTTTGGTCCTATTTAACTTTCTCTGGAATCCGAGTGTATCAGCCTGCGTGCAGTCTTTCTTTTGCAAAATTGAAAGAAACCGGAAAGTGGAAAGGCTGCGCATCACCAAGAGACTCCTTGTATGGCTGACTCAGCAAAATAAAAAGATGAACGTAATCTGGTCTATCAAACTGTTCAATTTCAAACAAACACAAAGCAAAAGGGCGTTACCACAAAACAAAGGCGCTACGTAAACTCATTGTGTTGCGGTCCGGAAAATCTCACACCAGGTTCTAATTGGTTCATATCACAATGGACTTATCATCGAAATACGAATAGTCGCTTAGACTGATTACAAGTTCATAGTTATCGTTATCAATAGACAGATGGACGCTCCAACTATGACTCATGGACTTTCACATTAAAAATTAGGACGAAATTATTTTTCTCTATTTCATGCTCGGATATGGAAAACATTGCAACACTGTACGAAAAGCTTAGTGCTCCAGGTGATGGCGGATGGGCCTAAGTTGTCAACTCAAGCCTCAGAAGATAAAGCGCCTCAACATTTAAGTTTTCAGCGATGCTAGCCATGAACAAAAGCCAAAGATGAATGACCTTAATTGACAATAGAAAGCTGAATGATTCCTTAATCCAAAGAATCATAAAAACTTTTACTTTGAAAGAGGAGCTCCTCATTTTGAAGGCCACTTAGTTTGCATGAGCTTCGGCACTGCAATAAGAATTTCCAACTGCCGAAAGCTGCCATGAGTACGACTTAATCTCGTTCCAGAGCGCATAGAACAATCCATGCCCTTTCTGTTCTCAATTTCTTATGTTAGAGTCCATAAGTCCTAGTTTGAGCAAAAGAATGTTGTTGTTCTTGTAGTTGTTATAATAACTGGGACTATTTCGTGAGTCTAATGATCGCTTACAAAGACAGTCTTTCTATTTTCTCGTTCCTCAATTTTACACAAAAGGAAGACTGGACGCAGGCTAAGGGGTATGTGTTAAAGACCCATACCTGTTCATGATACGTGGGCGGCGCTAGCGCTGAAAAAGTGGGGAGGACAAGTGAAAAGCATTAGAATCTATCAGCTATGCCTCGAAGTTAAATTTGAATAGTTGAATTTGAGTTTAAAATGGTCTATCTTGGCAAGTTAAAATCTCAATTTTGGCTCAAAACTCAAATTATTGATGCTTACAAAATAATCCCCAGGAGCCTTACTTAACAAAACATTGGTATACTGCTGAGTGAAGGAAATACTCTCAGGACACATGGGAACTATAATTGAAGAAACGATTCTGCAGCTGAACAGAACCAACACTTAGCATTAATTATTTTGGATTGAGTATAAATTTGCCAAGTTCTACTGCACTCTGGAGTGCAGCCAATTAAACCTTTCTATTCTCAAACTTGCTTTAAAAAAGGATCCAAAATAGCATTGAAGATACAGATCCCCTTCAAGGCATTAGAAATTGATTTTTCTGGTCTTCTAGGATGAATGGGTTCTGCAATCGCTCACATTAATATCGAAAACTTTCGGACGATCAAACTTTCGGACAATTTTTTGTCCGAAAGTTTAATTGTACGAAAGTTTTAAATTCTTTGAAAATAGATAAAAACATGAATTTTTTCTATGCAACTATTAACAAATGATAAAGTATCATCAGTGATCCTGCTTCCAATGTGAATTTCCACATGGCAGTTGTCAATAGCAATGTTCTTGAGTCGATGAAGGTACCTCTCGTTTTCGTCTGCAATTTAGAAAACTGCTTTTTGAATGCTTCTGATGCATCTATATGTATTTATATAGTTAGTTTAACTTGCACATGATTAAATAACATACGCATTACAGCTTGTTTTGACATGTAGGTTGGCTTTATGCAAAAATTGTTAGTCCGAAAGTTTTTTGTGCGAAATTCTCGAAAAAGCGTCCGAAAGTTTTTTATCCGAAGTTGTTTTTCCGAAACATTTCCGTCCGAAAGTGTTTGGTTTTAACCCTAATCCTACCGGGGGGGGGGGTGTTTTCCACCCCCCTGTCGGTTTTTTGCAGAGCATTCTTTAACGACAAAAGCTATGACCCTCAAACTCTCTGACAATTACTAATTATCTATTAGCTACATTTTGACAATTAAATTTTTGAACAATAGGTGTCACGTGACAGGTGACACTACCATATTTGGAGCAAGGTATTGGAAAAATTAATGATTTTGATATTTTTACTACCAGAATTAGTTCCAAATGTTGACTATTGTACTTTAAAAGAATCAGCAAACAATTAGCTTTCTATTGTTGTCAATAACAATGGAATTTGCTGACGTCAGCATTCTTAAATGATGACGTCACTCGGGCCGTCATTTTGGGTCATTTTGGCAAATTTTGAAGATTTTTCCAACAAATTTTGTTTAAAAAGCATAGAATTGCGTTATGCAATACTTTAAAGCATTTCGAACCAATTATTATCAATTTTTGGCAGAAAAACACAGTTTTTAGTTATGACGTCATCAATTTTCATCATTTTCTTCCAAAATAACGGTCTAAAAACACCTATATGCATCATATTTGAAAGGGAAATGAATAATACGCCAAATAAGAATGGAAAAAGTCATTCAGATTACCTTTATTCCGTTTTTAGAACGAATAAGCTAGAAAACCATATATTTTGACATTTTCCGGCATTATGACGTCATAGTGACGTCACCTAATGAGGTAGCCACGCCCAAAACTACCAATCAGTTAAGAATAGTTAGGACTACGCCCTTGCCAAGTTTCAATGACTTCCCATTAGTCTACGGCCAATTATAGAGGGGGGGTGGAAAGCACCCCCCCCCCGGCTATGTTAGATCAAAAAAAGCCCGGTAGGATTAGGGTTAATGTATATTCCTATTTCTGTTGTATATAAACATGTAAGATAAAATGGTGGATACCGAATCGGTTTGACAGCTCTTGTTGGTAAAACGAGTTGTCTTTACTTAAATGCTTTGGCCTTACACTACTTCTGCGGGCTGGTTATTTCTCCCAGCTATATAAGTGCTAGAATTGTCGAAGACGATTTTACATTTCCTAAGATAGGTTGATAATACATTTGTTAGATGATCCAAAAACTTCTTGTTGCGTGTAGTGCAATTGTACAATGATAAACAAGTAAATAAAGTAAAATATAAGCTCTTTGATGCGAATTGAATTTAGCACGACGTTTCGAGCATAGCCCGTTATCAAGCCAAAAAATACATTTGTTAGACTTCATTGGCGGTAATGTGCCTTCTTTGACAAGTTCTGCTGATATTATTTCCATGTCTATTGGTGAAAGAATTCGGTGCATCTTTTTGAAGCAGTTGATACCTTGAAGGTAGTTCTGCTTTGGGAGAAATATGTGGACGATATATACTTGCTACGTTTGAGAAATCTATATGTACTGGGTGAGCGAGAAAGATTTATCCAGTGTCTGAAAAATCATTCAAGAAAGTCTATGCAACCAATTTGATAAATGTTAATTTTATTATCTTACTGAGGCTTCAACTTCACTTTCAGGTTTTTCTCAAAATTTTAGGTGCATCATTTTCTTCTGAAATTAGTATTCAGCACAAAGTCAATTTCTCAATTTGCCACAAAACAGCCAAAAAGGGGATGTTCAGTATCATGTAAACTGTTCCTCTTTGATGCTCAGCATTGACGAGTTTGCATAGTTCTGTTACAAAAATGTCTGTATCATCAGAAATCATTGCCTGACCTAAGTGGGTTTAAGGTTACGCTAAACGTTTGTAACGCGAGATTTGGTTTTCTCTCCCTAAAATCCAAACTATTAACGGAATCTAACCAAACTATACATCATTCGATGCACGAGAATGTGGGGATTCTAACCATATTAGAATAATTGGCAAATATTGTAAAATGATAGTTTCCAGGCAAATTCATTGCTTGCTTAAGAGAGTGCACCACCTTCAAAAGCTATTTTGTACCCTTGCGTTTGAGGTACGAAAATCTGACTTATACCAGCAGGAAGTGCAGATCCTAAGCTTCCAAAGTGTGTCAAGGATTTTTTCAAATTCCGTCTCCCCTTAAAACTATAGGCTGTCAAAGAGTGGCAAATGATTTTTCTGCCCTCCCACTGCTGTATTTGGCTATAAAAGACAGACTAGAGGACATAAACAGATTTTGAGATACAGTTTTCATGCTCGAAGTTTGTTCTGGCCGTGTGCAAATTTTTGAGCCAATCGAATGAATCAAGGCATAACGGAATAACCAGACCCAGGACCAGTAGGACCGGACCCTAACGGACCAGACCCTAGGGGAATACCCATTACTTTCCTTCCAGCGTTTTTTGCAATGGCGGCCAACACAGAAGTTTCGCTCCAAAGTAAGATAAGGCAGTCACTGCTGTAAGTAAATTCTACCTTCTGGATGCCACAACAAACGCAAAACTGCATGGTATATTAAATCGTCTAACCAGCAGACAAACTTTGATCCAGCCTCAAGCCATTGCCCACTGGGCCTAAGCATTTAACTACATGGCCTAAATATTTTACCTCTCTGCCTTGCTTGGTGATTCAAGTTGTTGCAATGACGTCGTGATGCCAGCCACGTTGTATTCCATCTCCACAATCTCAATTTCTGGACTTGATTCTGGCTTCTCCATGCTCTTTGCAAGTTAGTTTGGGACTGCAAAATCATTTAGCAGGCAGCTTTTTGATAACATATTTGTTCGTAATGTTTATTGTGAAGGTGGTAATTGGCAGATATATGGGCTAAGGCGATCTCGAAAGAGAGAGTGATGTTTTGGGAAGTTAAAAGCATTTTCTCAAACCACGCATTGACCAGGGCATTGACCCACTTGTCTTTGGTAAATCCCATGATCACAATATTGCATCTCAGAATGTGCATTTGTGTGCATTTGTTTTCTCGTATCATGCTGTGCACTCACCTTCTTACAGGGCCGTAGGAAGCAGCTTCTGATTGGGGGAATTGTTCTTAGAACAATAGAGAACAATACATCTAATTGATACTTGTGGCGTGGCACCATTGTTTTCAAAATTATTGGGGGGCTTAAACCCCCCTGCCCCCCCCCGCTTCTTACGGGCCTGCATTTTTATAAGAAACAGCTCATAAGAAACAGTAGGCTAAAATTTTCGAAAAATACATACTACCCCACCGCCTGTATCAAAATGCTAAGAAACTTTCGTAATTTTTATTCAAAAATACTATTACTGTTGCTATTACTGTACCGTGTCCAATTATTTTTGAGTGCCAATTATGTTATTACTTATTGTTTTAGATCTTGTTATAGTTTGGAAGCCCTTCTAACAAAACGAAATTAATTCTACATTTTCGGCATTAAAAATTGAAAAAAACAAATTTCAAACTTTGGCAGCGAAATGTTCTAAGATTTAAGAAACTACCTAACGACCTCGGACCTCTCAGCTTCTTATCGAAAAAGATGAGTGTAACCCATATTTTAGAAGATACATGTGACCAACTCCCCCCCCCCATAATTTTCTGGGGCCACCATGGGAGCTAACAAAGTCCCTAAGTATGCCTGCTAAATTTGCGTGCCTGATAAATTTGAACTCTAAGCGCTGAGAACCTGCAGCTTGGATGCTGGGCAGTCTGAAAGCTTCTCTTCGATGAACTCAGTTGAGTGGGCCTGAGTGTGTCGCAGAACTTATGTACATTTGAGGGTCACTCATTCGCAAAAGTGTACGAGATATTTTTAGAACAGAAAGATTTCATGTACGAGATTTTTTTGAGTGAAATTCCCCTCCTTTCGGTGACTAGGGACTGACTTTCTATCTAACGTCAAAGCGAGGGTAGGGCATTCCCCTAGGGTCTGGTCTGTTAGGGTCCGGTCCTAGTGGTCCTGGGTCTGGTTATTCCGTTATGCCCTCTCTGTTTCCATTTCATTTGTAAGCATAGAAACCAAAGAAGCCACAAGATAATCCGAGTCAAGCAATTAGGGCTTAAAAAACTGAATTTACCCATTGCTAAATTCGGAATTGATATTGGCATAACGGAATAACCAGACCCAGGACCAGTAGGACCGGACCCTAACGGACCAGACCCAAGGGGAATACCCATTACATTCCTTCCAGCGTTTATTGCAATGGCGGCCAACACAGAAGTTTCGCTCCAAAGTAAGATAAGACAGTCACTGCTGTAAGTGAATTCTACCTTCTGGATGCCACAACAAACGCAAATACGCATGGTATATTTAATCGTCTAACCAGCAGGCAAACTTTGATCCAGCCTCAAGTCAATGCCCACTAGGCCAAAGCATTTAACTACATGGCCTAAATATTTTACCTCTCTGCCTTGCTTGGTGATTCAAGTTGTTGCAATGGCGTCGTGATGCCAGCCACGTTGTATTCCATCTCCACAATCTCAATTTCTTGACTCTTTGCCAGTTAGTTTGGGACTGCAAAATCATTTAGCATGCAGCTTTTTGATAACATGTTTGTTCGAAATGTTTATTGTGAAGGTGGTAATTGGCAGATATATGGGGTAAGGTGATCTCGAAAGAGAGAGTGATGATTTTGGGAATGTTAATAGAACTATTCTCTCAAACCACGCATTGACCCGGGCATTGACCCTACCTGTCTTTGGTAAATCCCATGATCCCAATATTACATCTCAGAATGTGCATTTGAGTAGTGCATTTGTTTTCTCGTATCGTGCATGCAGGAAGCAGCTTCTGATTGGGGGGAGTGTTCTTAGAACAATAGAGAACAATACATCTAATTGATACTTGTGGCGTGGCACCACTGTTTTCAAAACTATTGGGGGGCTTAGACCCCTCTGCCCCCCCCCCCCCCGCTTCTTACGGGCATGCATTTTTACAAGAAACAGCTCATAAGAAACAGTAAGCTAAAATTTTCGAAAAATACTACCCCACTGCCTGTATCAAAATGCCACGAAACTTTCGTAATTTTCATTTAAAAATACTATTACTGTTGCTATTACTGTACCCTGTCCAATTATTTTTGAATGCCAGTTATGTTATTACCTATTGTTTTAGATCTTATCAAATAGTTTGGAAGCCGTTCTAATAAAACGAAATTAATTCTACATTTTCGGCATTACAAATTGGCAAAAACAAATTTAAAACTTTGGAAGCGAAATGTCCTAAGATTTAAGAAACTATCTAACGACCTCGGACCTCAGTTTCTTATCGAAAAAGATGAGTGTAACCCATATTTTGGAAGATACATGTGACCAACTCCCCCCTAATAATTTTCTGGGGCCACCATGGGAGCTAACAAAGTCCCTAAGTATGCCTGCTAAATTTGCGTGCCTGATAAATTTGAACTCTTGGCGCTGAGATGAACTTGCAGCTTGGAGGCTGGGCAGTCTGAAAGCTTCTCTTCGATGAACTCAGTTGAGTGGGCCTGAGTGTGTCGCAGAACATATATGTGAATTCGAGGGTCACTCATTCGCAAAAGTGTACGAGATTTTTTTAGAACAGAAGGATTTCGTGTACGAGGTCTTTTTGAGTGAAATTCCCCTCCTTTCGGTCACTAACTTCCTATCCAATGTCAAAAGCGAGGGTAGGGCATTCCCCTAGGGTCTGGTCCGTTAGGGTCCGGTCCTAGTGGTCCTGGGTCTGGTTATTCCGTTATGCCTTTCTCCCTTTTCGACATTTCTGTTACTTCCAAAGATGGTGGTATCTTTGTGTTTTTCAAAAGTTGGGCTGTTGAGATATGAGGAAATCCAAAAATCGACATTTTTGGCCTACAAACGTTTACCGTAACCTTATTTGAGCCATTCACTTACAGAGAGTTAGCTAAAGCTCATAGATTAGAGTTTTCGGTAATTCGTCATTTGATATTAAGATTGTGCAAAGTAAATCATGAATAAATTATAGAAATTAAGTTAAACTTTCAGCCAGAAAACGAAGTTGTAGCTTTTAAAATTGGTTTTATAATTTTGCAATACGATTGTGCAAACAGTAGGTACATTTTTCTGATTCACCCAGTAGTTTTTAATATGTTGATGATAATTTTGCTGTGCTTGAGAAATGTTGACGACAGTCTGACAATTTTTGCAACATCAATCTTTTGGCGTATTTGTGATTGTTACTTAATTTAAGATGTGTGGAAAATTCTTCTGATAGAATTCTAAGAGCGTGCAACAACAAGTTTGTATAGATTTAACAATAATAGCGTTTTAACTCTTGACGTCACAGTTCACCAAACTCGTATGCAGTTTTTAGGACATCGCATAGATGCAGAAAATTGTCTCAGATCTCAAACAAAGAAGTAACAGTAAAAAGACAAACTCACTGGCAATCGATGAATTTATTCTGGCATTTATTTATTCTGATCTACGCTATGTGCTCTATATTACTGTAAATGATAAATATACGACTTTGCTTTGTATCGGAAAAATGACATTTCGTTTTAAATAATAAATCATTGATAAAATTAATGAAAGATTCTTCAGTGGTATAAAACTGAAAGATAGCCGTGAATTTTAATCTTGCAACTGACCAGCTCCAGGAAACAATATGAAATATTTTGGTTGTTGCTTTGACATTAATGGTAGGGTTCCGCTCATGGCGAGAAAATTTTAACAGGGTTCCGTCGCCAAATTGTACAGAAATCCTTAAAACTATTGTTTTAAGGACGTGTCGACTTTCTCTGCAGTTTGTTTTGTGGCTTCACCCAAGCCATCAAAAAGTTACCGTCCAGGCCTCCAATTAAATCAATCAGGGGTGAGGGGGGTTCCTTATTCAGGGAATAAGGATATGCCGCCCTTAAAGGCACACTGTCATGGCGCTGATTCCGAATACAATTGGAAAGAACAGAATCGGGCTAGGTTTAGTGCTTTCGATATAAATCGAAATGCAAGAAGATGATAACGGTAGAAGTCTCTCTATTTGTGAAGGAAAGCATGATCCGAAAAGCACACACTTGTTGAAAATACTCAATTACTAAACCTTTTGCTTTATCTATTTTATCAACAGGCGTAGCTAATTTCATGCACAATATTTCACTTTGGAGTGTATACCATTTTGCAGTTTTGGTCTACCCAAGGCTATGCTTTTTCTCGGATTGGTCTGGTCAAGGTTATAGCTCCTACAGTTTTAGTCTCACCAAGGGTATTGATTCCCTCTATTTTGACGTTTGCCCAACATACAACGGTAAGATTTTGGGAAAATTTGTCAACGCAAGGGTACCATTTTGAGAAAAAGTGTCTTTAGCCAACGGTGGTCTTTGAAAATGTGGACGACATACGTTTTGGAAGGAAGGAATCGCCACGGGGGGGGGGGGGGGGGGGGGGGGGGGGGGTTCTTTCATAGTAAAGGTACCTGGTGATGTGCCGCGATGAAGGGTACACTTTTTCGGACTTCTAGTCTAGCCAGGGGTATACCTTTTTGTAATTTTGGCCTAGCAACGGTCTAGCCAAGGATATCATTTTTGACAATATTGGTCTAGCGAACGGTCATGATATGATATTTGGTACAAATTTGACAATATTGGTCCAGAGAATGGTAAAAATGGTCTAGCCAAGGGTGCTATTTTCGTAAAAATTAGTCTAGCCAACGGTACCATTTTGAATATGCTCGCGGTAGACCCCTACCCAAAATTTGGCCAAGAAATCCTCCGTTGGAATCGCATTGATTTCTCGGTATCACAATACTAATTTCCAACCCTTAAATATGATAACCAATACAAGAGACTACTTACAATGTATCTACAATACGTGTAAATAATACAGAAAAGGGAAACAGCGACCCGGTAACCCAAAACAGAAGTAACCTGTCTGAGCCTCATCAAAATGAATCATGCAACCGATCTTGAAAATGTCTTTGAATTTGTGGGAATTTGACCATTGACTCATCCAATGCAACTGACTGTTTCACCATTTTTGGTCACTAATGTAAATCTTGGTGATTCCCAACAGTTTTAATTTTGGCTATCGTTTAAGAATATTAGATGTGGGTTACCGTAAAGGCTCTATGAAACCCCCGGGGGCTTATTTAATTTCAGAGACGCTATAGGCGGAGGCCTAAAAGAGGAGGGCTTATTAGAGAGGGGGGACTTATCCACAAAGTCCAATGATAATGATATAACTGATAGCTTTTTAGTTCTTTTACCTTCTATTTTGCGGAATAAAAAGACAATTTACCCGTCAAATACACTAATTTGATACAGTTCTCATCGTAAACTATATCGAAATCAACATGCAAACTTGTTTTAGCTAAATGAATGGACAATCTTTTGCAACTTCTGATATTTGGTATAAATGGGAGAGGCTGAACGGAGAGAAGGCTGACTTACGATTTTGGATTAGAAGGGACGGGCTTACTAGAGAGGGGGCTTAATAGCGAGAGGGCTAAATAAGGCTTTTACATGTCCTTAGGCTGACTTCAGGTTCCGGTTCCTAGATTTCCCTTTGACATCATAAAACTAAAAATAACGGCAATGAAACCCCCACCAATTTAAGGTTACTGTACCCCTTCAGTGACTACTTTCGGTGTTTTCTCTCTTGATTGTGAAACACGTGGCACAACACGTATAAACTATACATAATTCGATTCATCATCAAATGGAGAGTATCTATGACCCAAAAAGAATACAAAAATCCAAGAACTATGCGCTGTACACCCGAAAATGTGAAAATTTGACCTCCACCTTCCATAACCTCCACGTACCCCCAGATAAGTTTCATATAAACATAAACGAGATTTTTGCCTTCTCAACTCATTAATCTGGCAGAGAGTGTCGCAAATTTCCTTTCTGTGTCTTAGCTTCAGAATAATTAATGAAACAATTTTGCCCTTCGCCCCCTGGTCTCGTTTTGAGATTAATTTAACTGTTAAATTTGGACCATGGAAGTTTTCTCAAAACTGAGAAACTCTGTGGTCCCCCTATGCTTCTTCTCTCTGTCTGCTGTCTGCCAAATCTTAGCCAATTACGTTAAGCCGTTGGTTACAGGGAGCTGTATGAATACTCATTGGTTGCTGACAATTTCATTTTGAGCAAAGGGCGGAAATAGTTTCTTAACGTAAAACTCCACTGTTGTCAATGACTGACATTGGTCTGGCCAAATTGAATCCTCTATTTATTTAGCGCAGAGTCATAAGAATGTCATGGATATCAAACCGCAAAATCTATTCAACAGGAAATGAAGGGCACCTGAAACCTTTGGTCACAAAATTCATTGAAAAATAAAGGAAAATTCCTTGAAATTGACAGGAATTGTAGGTAGATGTGGTGTGCTATCCAAATATCTAAAAATTCAAAAATTGATTGAATAAACAAATTTGTCGTCCTGAAGGGGTACAGTAACCATAAGATAAATATTGTAGCATAAATACCATAAGATACCTATGCAGTCTTGTATTTTCCTTGTATGACTTTGACGAGGTTCTTTGTCTCAACAAATGCATTTCCTGCAGCAGCAACTAATGCCAATACAAATATTAGCGACAAAAATACCTTTTTAGCTGGGTGGTACTCTGACTGCAGACTCATGTAGAACCATATTGGGAATATTAGTGACAGCAAGCAGTTGAATGTACCACCAACCAGGGACAGTGCTGGACCAAAATTCGGTATCAACAAAGCACAAACCAACATGCCTATCATAAAGCTTATTCGTATTACGCATCTCTGCCAGCAGAAACCTGCAAAATGGATCATGGTTGAATGAGAAAGGATTCTGCCAAAAATACGTAACGGGTATTACAATCAAAAGTACTCCTGTTTGAAAAATCACCAAAATTTAATTACAAGACCGAGCTTCAAATTCCTCTTATGGCAAGTAGATACGGGACCATTGAATCATTTTCCCAGACATAGCTGATCTCCACCCCCCCCTACACCCCCTCTAATGTGCGCCCCTGGACTCCAGGTAATAAGTCCATTGAATCATGAGCGAACTACTAGTCTAAGGGTCCACCAAGTCGGTCCATCCGATTTCATCGTGGACCGACTTTTCCCTAACGAGGAAATTTTTGGACCGACTCAGAAATTATTGGGGGGTGGGGTGTCTGTGAAAATTAGCAAGTTTAGCTCTTTTCACGACAGCCTGGTTTCGAGTCATACCGCAAAAAGTACCGATGATTATCAGATCAATCTTTTTGCAAATATTAAGCTTTTAATTCATAGGTTTGATAATCGACTTTCGATGATTTCTTTAAACAGGAGTACTTGTTTCTGGAACACATGGTAGCATTTCAAAGTTTACTTCCGAAGAAGCGAAACCTGAAGCGTCAAACGAGTCTACCAATTTACTACTATATTTTAGAAATTCTATACCATACTTATATAGTCAAGAGAAAGGAGCGATGGATCTATTGTATTGTGCACATACATAGAAAGTTTTGAAAGAAAGCGTGGAAAACAATTGTCTTTCCCTAGGGACAGTGGTTGTCTAATCGTCATAAACCGGGTGAGTATAACATGCATCCACTATTTGGAAGATGGCATTGAGAAATATGAAATCGATTCGAAAAACATCAACTGTAGTGCCTGACGGAGGCTTTAACTTAAAGGTAATGTGTCCATGTAAGTACAGCGGCTGTGCAGGGGGCATGCCAATTTCACTTGATATTTCATGTGATCACTTTGGTAGCGAAGCTTACAACGTGGCAAGGACTGATCTAAGCAGGCTGATGACTTACTTGCGGTTGCGCTTTCGGAGCTGAAATTTTAGTTTGCATGTGATCAGTTAATTCTGCCAATCAATGCGCGCTCTGTGAGGTTCTTCGTCAGCATCGTGTCAGCATATTTTGACAAGAGTGTATACGCGGCTGTACTTACATGGACACATTGCCTTTAATGGTGGGAATCTTTAATGATTTGCAATGTACGATTTGGCTCTCAAATAAGAAATTCCCGAGAGTTGGTTTCACCATGGTTTCACTGGGCTTTGGTTAACCAATATAGACTTGGATGGCTGTGTGTTTTTTTTTCGCCTTCAGACTACCGGGTGGGTCAAACAATTTTCACACATTTGAGAGCCTCTAGCTCTCAAATCATTTATCTGATTCCAGTAAACTGACAATATATGTGTAGCTTATACATCAATTTGGATCAGAAATTTAGGTTGTCAAATTGGTCATGTCGTTCTCAACTCACAAGCAATTTTATAAAAAGTTTTCATCTCAAAATCGTTCTTAAAAGGTTTGAACTCTTCATCAAGTTTGCTAGCAACGTATTGCAACAGCGATTTATTTTATCGCTCAAACGTTTACTTAGTTATGCAGTAATCAAGAAGGAGCAAATACCAAACTTCTTTTGCATGCCAAGCACGCCTTTAATGCACACCCGGGAAAGGCAGTTTTTATTCGATCTCCATCAGGTGATGTGGATATCAGCATTCTGTTTCTTGATTTGTTTCCAGTAGATGCTAACAGAATCTATATTAATTACGGTACTGGAAAGTCAAGGAAAGTCTTGCAATTGAGTATGATTGACATGCCAGATACTCTTAAGTCAGCATTGGTTGGATTTCATGCATTTTCTGGAAATGACTATATTTCCTCAATATTTCGAGAGTCAAAGTGCATCTGCTGGAAAAAGATCGAGAAGAGCAAGAAGTTTACCGAAATGCTTGGACAACTAGGAAATCAGTGGAGAATTGATGTCGCACTTTGTGCGTTACTGGAAGAATATGTTTGTTCTTTGTTCATGAAAGGAAAAAGTGACATCAACAAAGTGCGTTATGAAATGTTCAAGAATATATACGAGAAGAGAGGCAGGTTCAGGATTTATCCTTGCTGCCACCATGACACTTTGAACCTTGGAAGCCAAAGATGCAATTATATTGCCAAAATGTGAAAGTCAAGTCTTCCAGTCCACTATTGAATTCGATGACATTACTGCAAATGGATGGACAGAGGAGGGGGAAAGTAATTTGGATGAAAGAGGCATATCCTCCCGATGTAACAGATATTCTGATGGATACTGAAGAGGATAGCGATTCAGATGAAGCTTTGGATGGGGAAAGTGATTCAGATTATGACTCTGATTGGTCTAAACTGAACTTGTTATTGGTGTATTCGTGCAATGTCAGGTACATACACTTTAATGTTTAATCTGCACTAATCTATGCATTTATGAAACTAAGTTTCAAGCAGCAAAAAAAGTCTTGCAATGCTAGACTTAGGCTTTTCAGAGAAAAATGTGTGACCAACGCCCATAACCACGCCTGTAACCACACCCATAACCACGCCCATAACTTCTGTTTTCATGCACTGACGCACTTTTACCAAAGTTTTTCGGAATCAGCATGAAATTTGGCATTAGAAAAGTATATGCTGATACATTTCCCTGTATTTTGCAGAAAATGATTTTTGCCAAATAACGCCTATAACCACGCCCATAACTTCCGTTTGCATCCGGTAACGCCCGTTTACCAAAGATTTTCGGAATCAGCATGAAATTTGGCATTAGAAAAGTATATGCTCATATATTTCCCTGTATTTTTGCAGAAAATGATTTTTGCCGTTGAACGCCCATAACCACGCCCATAACTTCCGTTTGCATCCAGTAACGCCCGTTTACCAAAGATTTTCGGAATCAGCATGAAATTTGATTAGAAAAGCATATGCAGATAAAGTTCCCCTTTGGGTTGCTCCCCGCGTCTTCTCAGCCTGGTCTTGCTGCTCTATAACCGACACTTGGAACTGCCATTTTGCCATTTTATCATTCATTTTCCCACTCATTTTCTCACTCGTTGTTACTCATTTTCATGAATCCCAATCCTCAACTTCTTTCAGATCTAATGTCCTATTTCCATGATATTTCATACACTCGTTCTCAACTCAGCATAACCCCTGCAACTTCAGGTTAATAAAAAAGAACTACCAACTGATTGCTTTAGATTACAGCTAATTATTTTTGAACTTGCTGTTGCTGTTGCTGTTTTTGCTATGTAATCTTCGTAGATTTAGCTATTGGTACTGTATACCATGTGTAACTTAATATCTATTGAAGAATTATGAAAAAGTTTAGCAATTTTTCGTCTATTTTCTATTATCGCGAGGCTAGATTGCCAGCAAACTTGATCAATTGACATGAAGAAATGGTCTGAGAACTACAAGCATTCTGTGGCTTGAGAGCGGCAAACGTCTAAACAGTTTTGGACCCAAACTGTATTGTTTGACCCACCCTGACTCACATG
Source organism: Aurelia coerulea (assembly GCA_039566865.1). Taxonomy (NCBI): domain Eukaryota; kingdom Metazoa; phylum Cnidaria; class Scyphozoa; order Semaeostomeae; family Ulmaridae; genus Aurelia; species Aurelia coerulea. The sequence continues at coordinate 7,999,790 of CM076952.1, read as the reverse complement.
TATGGTTAAAGACGGGTTTTTGACACACTTTTTTTCTTTATAACAACCCATAACAACGTAAATTGATAAAATATAACTATTCTCGAGGATATTGTCTCGATTCCTTCGATTCCAAATCTGTTATAGATTGAATAACACGTTTCTGACGGTTTTGACCAATCTGAGGGAAGTAACTTTATCAATAATTAACTTCTGAGAGAAGGAAGCTTCCAAACCTAAGATAGAATATAAAAACTAGAGTTGAAGGTCCATTGAGGACGATTTGAAATTTTACGAATTGGTTGTGCAATTTTCCATATAACTCTTTAAACAATGATATACAGGGTGTCCCAAAAAAGTATCCGACTTTTAAATTTGAATAGATCAGAAAATACTTGATATACCGGGTGAGTCAGAAAAAACGCGAGGTGTTTGGCGGACTGTGACGTCGCGTTTAGCCATCAGATCGTTGTGAAATAAATTATTCCGTGCAGCCATTAATCTGACTTAGATCATAAACCTTTCCCCATCGAAATCGGTCATGTGATGCATTATTTGAAATAGATTTTCTTCCTAAGACTTTGTATGGGAGTCTTGCAAACTGAGGAGACCTTTAACCAAGCCCTTTCAGCATTTTAGCCTTGCTAAAGCTGCAGGTACACGTGGTATTATCAGGGGAGAATGAAACAGTTCGGGAATAGTGTTTTCTCCGCTGGGATGCCTTGTCATAACTTGTCCTGCGAAGAGAATTTGTTTGAGAGACAGTAAAAACGCATGCTTCTTTGCATTGCAAAAGATATTTCTTCAACAAGATCAACGCACTGTATCATGACAAAACTATTTCAGTCACCCCTTATACTAATACCTCGTTCGTGTACCTGCAGTTTTGGCAAGGGTAAAATGCTGAAGGGACTCTCTGGACTCTATCAAAGATTTCATCAGTTAGCAAGCCTCCCATACAACGTCTTACGAAGAAAATATTTTGTGATTAATAAATCAAGTGACCGATTTCGATGGGGAAAGGCTTATGACCTAAGTTAGACCTCTGGCTGCAAGAAAAATATTAGTTCACTACGATCCAGTGGCTGAACGTGGCGTCAAAGTTCGCCAAACACCCCACGTTTTTTCTGACTCACCCGGTATATGAACCGTTCTGCTATTATTTGAGAGCTGAGACCTGCAATTTTCTTTTGAGTCTATTGCAGTTCAAATTTGACAAATACTAAGAAACCAGAGGGTTCTCAAAGTTATTTCCAATTTTTTGCATGTTTTCTTCACCTTTGCTCTACTGTTGTCTACATTTAAAATGATATTTAGTGCTGGAAAACAAAACTAGCCCTCTTCTTAGTGGAAAAGAAGGTTTCAGGTTTCTTTCTTTGAACACGAGTTACTCAAATTAACAGAAATCTAATTGCTACCACTGGTAGGGAGGTATATTACTTCAGATAACGCAGCAATGCATAATGTCAAAATTGACCTTGAAATGTACAGAGGTGGAGAAAAGAAGAACATTGCCTTGTTTGTAATTAATGATTGAACAAATTTGCAAAAGCCATCAAAGAAACTGCTTAATGGTCTGAGATGCATTCAATTTCAAAGCGGAGAATCTGCATAACGGACCAAACCGTGACAAATTGATATGTTCACTGCAAACGGGCTAGAAAAACTGTGTTATTCATCGGTAAGTTTTAGGTTGTCCCCTCCTCCTCCCCCCCACCCCCGTCTTGCAACTTGTAATATTTGGAAGTTTTGCAATTTTAATTAATTACGTTGTCAGATTTCTAAAAGTAGTTAAATTGTTCTTTCTGCACTATCTAGACAAGTCTTTTTAGAAACTAGACTGACATTGGAGAATAGTAGAGTAAAGGGTGAAAAATACTTACGAATTTGCAGGAATTTTAAGGTTTCCTAAAAATTCCCAAATTCAAACAGCAATAGGGTCAACAGAACATTACATGTTTCAGCTTTCAAAAAATGCCCAAATGGTTCATATACATCAAATAGTCTCAGACATATTCAAATTTAAAAGTCGGACACTTTTTTTTGGGACACCCTGTATTTTTTAACTCAACCGGTACATAGAAACATAAAAACAAAGTACTGTATATAAAAATGTTGGAAATACTAAGATGGAACTCAATTAGAAAAACTGCAGGAAAATATCATGAATATTGTGTTGTTGCCAATGTGATTCGCTGGCCCCTACAATTCTGCAGGTTACTCTCCAGTACCAAACAGTGGGGGTGTTCATGATAATTGGGGCGGAGGCAGAATGGAGGCAAATTGAAAACATAGCAAATGGGTGGTCTTAATCAATTAGTGGGGTTGGGTAAATATTTCCATTGAAATTTCCAGTTTTCAATGAAAAATTAAGGGAGGTCCTAGTAAGGCTCAGGGGATGGGGAAAAGCTTTTCTAAAGTCAATAAACGGGGGACGCCTAAACCTCGCTCACACTAGTTTTCTATAACTTAATCTTGACATATCAGAAGGAAAGCACAATTTCGTTAGAAATATTAAAACAAGGATGACGACCAAAAAACGTATTTCCGAATCTCAGCTCATTCAATAAATTGAATAAATTAAATTGAATAAATTAAATAACATGGGGTGAGTGGCAGGGTGCCTTATACAGTTTCTGCTGCACGTATCTGAAGTTAAGCTCGGTCGTGTGAGGTCAAAATCCGGACGGGTGACCTTCTAGATACCTGACCAAGCAACTCGTTTCACCGTCCTTCCGATGGGAAGTTAAATCAGGGGTCCCATGCCTGGATGTTGTATGCATAGTAGGCCTAAATTCGCTAGAAATAGCTAGAAATCCTTCCAGCCTACCTGAGATAAATGACGAAAAAAGAAAGGTATTCAAATCGAATGACAGATATGAACTAAATTCAGAAATATGTTTACTGTTGTTATCCTTGCTTTCAAATAACATAATCATGTTGTTTGAAAATATGATATGACGTCATTTTACCACCAGCAGTGGCGGACACTTGGGGGGGGGGGGGGAGCGGTCACCCCATGTTGGCTGAAATAAAGGTCTTTTGTTCTAAAACAATGGAAACAAACGATGCCTTTTAACTGAAACAATAGCTTCGCCCCCAATATCTGGCAAAGTGTCCGCCACTGAGCACCAGCATACAAAGAACATGAAATATATGAACTCAGAGTAAGTTTCAACATTTCATAGAAACATCAATAAGAAATTTAATGAAATCTTACCAGTTGGCGCTTTCACATAGGATTCCACAAGTTGGTAAATAGGATTCATTTGCAGTACAAATGCTGATGTGACATGTCCCAAAATTAGCACCTGGCAAATCGAGACGAGAACTTTGAATGTGATACTTTTGTTGTAGATACTTAAACCTGCAAAAGTCGTGAGTAAATCTTCTCCTACAAGTCTTCCAAGAACAATATAAGAAGCTAGAGTTACGGCGATATAAACCACAGACAGTGTCCCAAATCCTGCAGCGACAACCTTTCCAAATTTCTGAGGCTCTTTCATATCCCCTTGCACGGTTGGGAAAATTCCAACGCCAGAAAATGCAAACACAAAAATCCCGAAAGATGCGAAGAAATTCTCTGCTGTTGTCTCAGGATATTCAACTTTGACAACATGCGCGTGTTTAATCATCCCCAGACACGCGAACATACAAAATGCAGTTGCAACACTTGTGACTGTTGCCAAGACAGCGATACCCCAGAAATCTTTTGGAGAACCAAGAAGATTAAAGGGTATGAGAAATGCGACGGTGATCGAGATCCAGATGCGAAGAGTATTGTGTACTGATACGTGTGCCAATTTTAATGGGACTAGCTTCGACAGAATCTCGCCAGCAAGCAGAAGAAATACAAGGCAAGCCATGACTTGTGCGATGTACAGTGTTACTACTACCAGAATTCGAGCTTTTTCTCCGACAGCATCTCTTGCCAATTGTGGGTAGGGCTCTCGCGAAACTTCCTTTGACTTGCCTTCCTCGTTACCCTGTGATAAAGTGACAGACCTGGCAAGTAAAATCCCACACAGAGCACAACATAGGGATATTACAGCAAGCATTGGAATGCTATACCAGCTAGCGAGTCGTGCCCCGTACGGTATTGCAACCAGTCCAGCGCCAAGAATGTTTCCAATGACAAAAAAGATGGCTGCCCATGTTGATAGCCCTTGCTTTGGTAATATGTCATCAAGCTCAAATTTTTCGATGGATTTTTCACCTGAAATGGAAAGAAATGCGTTAGCCACACAGAATTTGAGTTATAAGAACATAAGGAATTTCAAATGGACCAGAGGAGACACCACCATACCGCTCTCACCAAATAGACCTTTTTACTTGCCAAAAATAAGGTTCGGATCGAGCGTCGAAATCCGGCAGAGGTTGAGAGGGAAAACAGAAGTACGACCCCCCGTTTTCAGTAGAAACACTTCTGAAATGTACTCGAATTAACTTTACGCTTCATCCACGAAACTGGTCGGATTGATTAAGATCTATTGAGAATTCAGCCATGCACTAAGCAATCACCAAGTCCCGTACCGTTAGTGTTTCTTTTCCTTGCAAATTCTGTTTCACATCAGATGGAGGCATTTTACTTACCTAAATCTATACCAAATGAGTTGCACTCGTTGCATCAACAAATTTATCGCAACACTGACCTGACATCTGGAGTGAAACTGAATCTAGTATAGTATCCTTTAATTTATAAATGTTCGTAGTGTGACTGTATACGGTTTAACGTTTCGTGTTTTTAGATATTGGCCATGGGGTAGTCATAGTCTTTCGCTCCCCATGGTATCGTACCTGTAGTGTCGTATAGTAATTAGAATTAGGTATAGTAGAATGTAAAGTATCTTGTAAAATTTAATATTTGAATAAAAAAAAACACTTCTAGCTGTGGCAAGGAGTTGCTTCGGTTCTCAGAACATTTTTCAGAGAATTAATCAATGATAGCGTTACTCTAAATGAGTTAGAAATGGTATAGTTTCTACACAGGCAAGTTTTATTCACAAATTGGTGTTGCTTGTCGGTATTACCCAATTTCTGTTCTGCCGGTTGTCTCTCGCCTTTTTGAGAAACTAATTTATAACCAGCTGTACTATTACCTTGACTCCAACAAACTCGTTTTGGAAAACAATCAGCATACAGACGGTTGCATTCTGTTCTGTCATGTTTGCTTAAATGCACAATTGATTGGTACTTGAATTTATAGGGTGGTAAATATACAGCAGTTACCTTTGTGGATCTCAAAAAGGCCTTTGACATCGTAAGTCATGAAAATATTATTGCAAAAACTGGAGCTATATTAGACCAGAGGGTGGAGGGGGAGCACCACCACCCGAGCGGAGAATTTATGAGACCAAGCCTATCTAGGTCAATTTTTTGCGTAGATTCCGAATTTGGGTGTTGATCATGTGTTTTAGGGGGCTTTTCCGAGATACAGGGGGTCTAAAGTGCGTTTTAGGGGCAAATTGCTATAAATTTGTTTTCTTCATTAAATGTTGATAAAATACAGACATATCAGTTCTTTGGTGGCTTTTATGATTGTTGACTGTTATTTTGAAGTGCTTGCTCAAATTCCAAATTTAGGGGGACCATAGAAAGTTCAGGGGGGAAGTGCGAAATCCCAAATGGAAAATATTCCAGTACATTCACATACTCAAATTCATTCATCATCGTCTTCGTCATCATCATTGTCATCATCATATCCTGTGCTTCTATAACCCAAGGGGGACACCTGGCACATACTCATACGGGGGGCTCAGTCCACACAATTTTCAGGCAACCTAAAGATGCCAGTTCAGCTCTATTGCAGCCCAAAAATGTCAGCTCATTTTGTACTTAGAATTTTATATTTTGTACTCCATACATTGTGCGTTGTAATTTGAGCATTTGATGTGTCTTACAAGGCTGTCTTTGCATGGTGGCATCAAAGAAAGATATGTGATAGTTGTCTCTCGAACAATTCCTCGAAAAAGTCTTCCGTCAAACATCATCAACATGCGATAATATCTTTTCTCCATACAACACACACGTAAACTTTCTAGTACTCTCAATTATGTCGTTCGTTGAATTACTTGATGTGTACTTAGCCTTTCGAAACTTCTAACCAATGTTTCTGTGCCTTGCATAAGCTTCCAGCATGCTTTTTTCTTGTCATTTCTAGAAAATGGCGAATTATATTCACCTAAGTGCACGCAAGCTAAGCAGGGCTTCTCTTTTGGTTCTCGATAATTCACCAGCAGCTAGATCGATAATGTTTCTATGCTTTTACCTGAGCCACTGCAAATAATATTTTGAGATTGGGTAAATGGCTAGCAAGCAAGATCACTGGGATGTCAATATCATAATAAAAAGAAAACAAACCGCAAATCATCTCTCGTCCTTCGTTTTGCTGCAGAATGGTAAAGGAGGAAACAAACTTTGTATCTGCCTTCTCGTCGTTACATCTTAGATCCTCAACAATCGACCACCATAACCATTGATCTTTAAGCAACTATCTTTGTGAGAAAGGTAGATCATTTTGTCTTCAGGAAGATTGCTATGATCAGCCATCCCTCCTTATTCTGTCCATAGCTCAGGAACGCAAGGATAGTAAGACATTTTATGTTTGGCAGGGCATTTTTTAAGGATTTTTGAGTGGTGGGGCATTTGTCAAAAGGAATTGGTTCTGCTCTTATTTAACTAATAGAAGGCAGCGCTGTAAGGTAAATGGGAAGCTTGCGAATATAGAATCAAGAACTTGTGGAGTACCACAGGGGTCCTGTCTAGGGCCTTCTCATATATATCAATAACCTCAATCTACATATAGCAGATCTCTTTGGTAGATAAAGTACTTGACGAACAATTGTAAAGAGATTCGGATGCACAAAAAGGAGAAGATTTAGGACACCGAGACCTTCTTGATTTATGTCGTCATCAGAGTGTGACTTAACAGAACCGTTTTAAGTCACACTTTGATGACGACATAAGTCAGGAAGGCCTCAGTGTGCTAAACCTAGACTATTCGTCCCTTTCATCTGAAGTTCTTTACAATCTTTTTCAAATAGAAAGTATATAATAGATGACACAACAACTTTTACGACATAGATCTCCTCCATCTTCTGAGATTAAACATTTCAGAGAAAGTCTTTGCTACAGGTCATTCTATCTTTCGAGATTTCGCTTTGGCAGCTTAAGAAATGATTACCTGTCAAATCGACTCAACCAATCATTGACAAGAGGATAAATCAGAGTTGAATCAGAAATTAACGATGGGAAAATGACCAAGCTACGTTGCCAAAGCTATGGTTGCCAAGGGTCTAGAGGGGAAGTCGTAAATAAACCCGACCCATGCTCCCCATCAGCCTGTAGAGAATTGTCCAGGTATTGTCATATATTATCAGAGAACTACCGCAAAATTACCAATCTCAATAGATGATTGCGCAAAAGATGGTAGCAAAGAACTTTCACCAAGTAGCTTTGTGTTTATGAATAGCATCCTATAGATTCGTTGAATACTAGTAACTGGAACGCAATCCATCTCGGTAAAACTTCCTTGCCGCCATCTTTAGCCTAATCATCTATTACGATTCTTTAACGACTCTGTGCGAATTCTTTTATAGCATGCAATGCATCTTAGTATAGCATGTAGCATACAACGCTCAAATAAAGGAAAGTGCCGAGGAAAAATTGTTGGGGGTAACTATTGACGAACACCTTACTTTCAAACCCCATGTGAGCACTCTTTTTAAGAAGGCCAATCAGAAAATTCATGCGCTAGCTAGGATTTCAAAATACATGGAAACTGGAAAAACAGTTTTACTAATGAAAACGTTCATTATGTCCAAGTTTAACTATTGTCCTCTAGTGTGGATGTTTCACAATAGCCCACAGGAATTTGAATAACAAGATAAATAAAATGCATCCAAGGGCACTGCGAATTGCATACAGTTACTACGAGTCTGATTTTGAAACATTGCTGGAAAGAGACAACTCAGTGACAGTCCATCAACGAAACCTACAGTTGCTCATGGTCGAAATTTATGAGACGAAAGTAAATCTAAACCCTGAATTTATGAAGGACATACTTGTAACCAATAATGTGCCTTACAGCCTAAGAAGCGGCAATGATCTTTTGCAACCAAATGCAAGGACCACAAATTTTGGCACTGAAGCCACACCATTTATTGGACAAAAACTATGGCAGCTGCTACCAGATGAGATAAAAACTGTTAGCTTCCTGGCTGTTTTTAAAAACCGAATAAAATCATTTAAAGGGGAGAAATGCAACTGTAGGCTTTGTCGAATCTTTGGTCCAAATCTAGGCTTTTTAGTTTGAACACGTAAATAGTACTTTTTGATGGTAAATTTATTTTTTCTAAATCAGTTTTTGTTAGTAGGACTTAATCAGCTTTAAATTTGGAATTGTATATTAGCGTACTATAAATAAAGAATTGATAATAATAATAACTAGTAAAAAGGTCCTGCACACATGCATACATAAACAGATTTTTGTTAAAGCAGTTAAGGTCTGTGGCAGCCATCAGCTGGTGGGGAACTGCCTTAATTAGAATAACAGCTCTAATTTGAAGAAATGCATGGTTACAATCCTCTGAGAAGAAATTAAATTGACTAAAAATAATTATTCAACATTGTGTTTCGAAATAAATGTAATCTTGCTTTCTAAAAGTTGCTATACTCTGGCCTTTTTCAAACTGTTGGCTATTGACGAGAGTTTACTTTTGCAATTGGTATGTGAAGGAGAGTTCTTGATATCTGTTGGAATAACCTTCCAAATGTCTGGTCCTCTGAAGTGGGCGCTATTTCTACCATGTTCTGTTCTGGGTTGAATTGACTTAAAACATGTGTTGTTTCGTAGCTCACTTGAAGTAATACCCCATTTACACTTGCAAGTTAAACCAGCTTAAACTAACAAGGGCAGATTTTGTAATACAATACCAACAGTCGCGTTTGATTGACACCTCCATTCAAAGTGATTAGCGACTGCGCAAGCAAAGGAAATTCTCTAAACCAGTAATTCAAACAAACGAAGCCGCAAAAGTATCCCTGAAACTTGAAGGGGAACTCTCGCCCTGTGCAAGTGAAATGTGGTTTTTAAGAGAAGTCATGTGCTTATAACGAAAGAAGAAGGGTAAATCTAAAGTTCTGTCCGGCGGATTTTGTTTATTTGATTCAGAAGCCGAGAAGAAGGCATTGCAATTCTCGCGTATTTAGGGCAAAAACGAAACGAGTACAAACGGCTCCTGAATCAAATAAACGAAATCCGCGAGACAGAACTTTAGATTTACCCTTCTTCTTTCGTTATAAGCATAACTTCTCTTAAAAACGACCTTTCGCTTGCACTAGTTTCGGGGCATCATTTTCGTCTTTGTTTGTTTTGAATTACTGGTCGAGAGAATTTCCTGTCTCCAGTCGCTAATCGCTTTGAATTGTGGTGTCAATCAAACGCAACTGTTGCTATTGTATTACAAAATATGCCCTTGCTGCTTTAACTAAACAAGTTTATCAAATATAATGTTCTAATTGGTCAATCCAACAACTCGAGTTCATTTGATTGGTTGCGATCGAGCCCGGTTTAGACAAAGCTGGTTTAACTGCGTCAGTGTGAATGAGGTATGGTTCTCATTGGTTTCAAAGAACTTTGATATAGACCCTGGTAAAATGTTCCTTTCCATCATCTTTAGTGTCATCGTCTATCAATGACAGTGGACAACAGTGTTCTATCCAATATAGAATACGAGGTTGCTTCTATTCGAAATCAACTTTTTGGAGACTAATAACTTTTAACAACAAATGCTAAGCCTTGGAAAAATAATCCCAGCCATATTTCAGCGATTTCACTGCAGGAAAATCAGTGGTAACCAACATTTGTCGTGTAATTCATGTTTGTACATTTTGGCAAACATTAATACCGTCTATTTGGTTCACTCCATACAACTCGTATCGTCACTATGTTTTTTCACATTCCATAAAACTTACAAAACGAGCTACTAATTACAATACTTACAAAATACTATACCCTACTACTAAAACAATACCATTAGGAGCGAAAAACGATGACTGCCTCATGGCAACATGAAACGGTAAGTACGAACATAACACTATACGTAACTACTATGTTCATTTTTGCTATGGAGCTAACGTGACACAGGCATATAATGATAGCACAGGAGTAGATTTCGTTGGAGTTTACTGAATTCGTTACATTTCACAATAATTCATGCACACGGTTACAAACTCTTGCCACATGTTAAAATAAAAAAAAAGATCGTCGTTGAGAACTATTGGCTTACAACATATTTTTGAAGACTAAAACATCCTAGCAAGGGTGAGTATAGCAACGCAATTTACGGTTCTGCAGTATTGAGCGCACAGCTTTGCGTGCAGTCGTCCAAATCAAAATAAACAGAGAGAGAGAGAGAGAGAGCAAAACATCATCGTTTCTTAACCCTATCCAGACTAGGCTTTTTGAAACTCTGGGGAGACCCCCCTGGTTCTTCATAGAATCATAAGAGCTAGAGACTTGAAACTTGGCACAAGTAGCAAACATGATAAGGCAAACAAGATGATGTGATTTGCTATTGTTTATGTCACGTGATTAAGTGCTGACGTCAGCAAATGTTGCTAATTTGGGTGTAAAACCACATGTACTTTGTCGCATTAGCATATGAGTCAAATCTTTCAATATGGCACAGGGAAACCTGCAAATCTTCCAATTTCACGCTTATAAGCCAATAATATCGTTGTATTCCGATCACATGACTGAAAATAAGGCTTTCGAGATAAATTTTCGAGTACTTTCACGAAAATAAAAATGGATATTCGAGTAATAAAGATACAGAGCTGGTTTTACCACGAATCGATTCGAGAGGCCCCACTCCACATTTGTTTTTCTGCATTTGGTTAAAATCTCATCAGGGATCGGCGTTACATCGAATTTCATTCCTTCGAAAATTGGCCTATGTTCAAGAATTCTTCAGGAACGCTACAAATAAGATATAGCTTTCAAAATTTCACATGTTACGTGAAATATGTCCAGGAATAACATGAAAGTATTTGTTTGTGTGATTTTCGAAAATCCTAGACGAATTAAAGCTATTTGCTGCGAATAACGCTAATGGGCCTACCTTCACCCGCAGCAGAACCCCAGTAATCGGCATTAAATCAGTCTCTTTCGCAGTAATAACCAGCGGATATATTAACGAATAACTTCACCACAAATTCAATTTCTTTCCACCATTTTATCATCGATAAATTCGATAAAATGTGACAAGACTTTACAGCCTCTGCAGCAAACCGTCCAACTACCGTCGATTCAAAGTTTTCTTGTTGCAAACACCAGGAAAGCTTGCATAAAACAAAAGGTTGTGCAAGGCTCAGATCTCCCATATGACACAGCAAGTTGTTACCTTTGATAATAGATTGTACACCTTTGAGAATAGATTGCAGGGGACATTTCTTAACACAAATTATGTACTTTTCCGATGTGACAAAGAAATTTGCGATCTTGGAGAAATGTTTTATTTTCTCTTTATTTTGCAACGATAGAATGCCTTTAGGAGTGTGCAATCTATTCTCAAAGGTATCATTTTGCTGTGTCATATGGGAGACCTAAGTCTTGCAAAACCTTTTGTTTTATGCAAGTCTTGCAAGACTTCCAACGTGTTTGCAACAAGAAAACTTTCAATCGACGGTAGTTGGACGGTTTGCTGCAGAGGCTGTAAAGTCTTGTCACATTTTATCGAAATTATCGATTATAAAATGGTGGAAAGAAATTGGATTTGTGGTGAAGTTATTCGTTAATGTATCCGCTGGTTATTATTGCGAAAAAGAGTGATTTAATGCCGATTCCTGGGATTCTGCTGCGGGTGAAGGTAGGCCCATTAGCTTTCTTCGCAGCAAATAGCTTTAATTCGCCTAGGATTTTCGAAAATCACAAAAACAAATATTTTCATGTTATTCCTGGACATAATTCACGTAACATATGAAATTTTGAAAGCTATATCTTATTTGTAGCGTTCCTGAAGAATTCTTGAACATAGGCCAATTTTCGAAGGAATGAAAGTCGATGTAACGCCGATCCCTGACGAGATTTTAACCAAATGCAGAAAAACAAATGTGGAGTGGGGCCTCTCGAATCGATTCGTGGTAAAACCAGCTCTGTATCTTTATTACTCGAATATCCATTTTTATTTTCGTGAAGGTACTCGAAAATTTATCTCGAAAGCCTTATTTTCAGTCATGTGATCGGAATACGACGATATCATTGGCTTATAAGCGTGAAATTGGAAGATTTGCGGGTTTCCCTGTGCCCTATTGAAAGATTTGACTCATATGCTTGTCGCATTGTATCTCCAAATTGATAAAATATATCGATGTGATATTTGAAACATAGAAGGATTATATCCTTGTAACTCTTATTTTGAAATTTTAGCTTTGTAACACTAATATTTTTGCTGATGTCAGCATTTATTTATTTTGTACGAAAAAAAGAGCGATTTTTGTCTAAAATTGATTATAAATTACTTTTAAAAATAGCAAAAAATGCTAAATATACATAAAGAGACCTGCTGCATCATATTATGTCACTCATTTTTCTAAAAATGAAGCATAACATGGTTTTTCGTCAGTACGCATGCGCAACAACCAATTCTTGATGACGTCATCAAAAATCAATAAACTATATATTAAATGAAAGCTTGTTTCAAGACGAGTTCAACAATGTTTGTCTCGTGGTCATAGAGCCAGTGGTTCCAAAGCTATGACTTAAAAGGTATTTATTTTGCGGAGCACTCAATTTAAAGTCATGTGTTGACCCCCGGAATCAGTGTCAAAATTTTTGAAATTGACATGAGAAGATGTCTCATAGATAGAAACTAAAAGTCACAAAAAAGCTAGACTATTCTAGAGATACTCGACGAGCTGTGTGGAAAAGTTTACTAGGGGGGGGGGGCACTTTGTGCCCCCCCAGTATGGATAGGGTTAAGGTGTTAGATCTATTCTCTAGGCGTTGAAACATATTTAAACATGTGATCTGCTTTCTAAACAACGGTTATTCGCTTTACTTGAGAAGATATGAATGAATAGCATATGAGTCAAATCTTTCAATAGGGCACAGGGAAACCCGCAAATCTTCCAATTTCACGCCAATGATATCGTCGTATTCCGATCACATGACTGAAAATAAGGCTTTCGAGATAACTTTTCGAGTACCTTCGCGAAAATAAAAATGGATATTCGAGTAATAAAGATACAGAGCTGGTTTTACCACGAATCGATTCGAGAGGCCCCACTCCACATTTGTTTTTCTGCATTTGGTTAAAATCTCGTCAGGGATCCGCGTTACAGCGAGTTTCATTCCTTCGAAAATTGGCCTATGTTCAAGAATTCATCAGGAACGCTACAAATAAGATATAGTTTTCAAAATTTCATATGTTACGTGAATTATGTCCAGGAATAACATGAACATATTTGTTTCTGTGATTTTTGAAAATCCTAGACAAATTAAAGCTATTTGCTGCGAAGAAAGCTAATGGGCCTACCTTCACCCGCATCAGAACCCCAGTAATCGGCATTAAATCACTCTTTTTCGCAATAATAACCAGCGGATACATTAACGAATAACTTCACCACAAATCCAATTTCTTTCCACCATTTTATAATCGATAATTTCGATAAAATGTGACAAGACTTTACAGCCTCTGCAGCAAACCGTCCAACTACCGTCGATTCAAAGTTTTCTTGTTGCAAACACGTTGGAAGTCTTGCAAGACTTGCATAAAACAAAAGGTTTTGCAAGACTTAGGTCTCCCATATGACACAGCAAAATGATGCCTTTGAGAATAGATTGCACACTCCTAAAGGCATTCTATCGTTGCAAAATAAAGAGAAAATAAAACATTTCTCAAAGATCGCAAATTTCTTTGTCACATCGGAAAAGTACATAATTTGTGTAAAGAAATTTCCCCTGCAATCTATTCTCAAAGGTGTACAATCTATTATCAAAGGTAACAATTTGCTGTGTCATATGGGAGATCTGAGCCTTGCACAACCTTTTGTTTTATGCAAGCTTTCCTGGTGTTTGCAACAAGAAAACTTTGAATCGACGGTAGTTGGACGGTTTGCTGCAGAGGCTGTAAAGTCTTGTCACATTTTATCGAAATTATTGATTATAAAATGGTGGAAAGAAATTGGATTTGTGGTGAAGTTATTCGTTAATGTATCCGCCCGGGGGGGGGGGTACTCATATATTTTTCAGTACGGGGACGTGCCGCCGAACAGGGTATCATTTTCAGGATTCCTACTCCGGGACAGGGTATCACTTTTGTATGGTCGGCTCCATGACAGGGTCCATATTTTGTATAATTGACTACGTATCGTCGTTGTAAGCCATTTGCACTCCGCGAATATGATTTAAATCGTTTGGATGGCAACATTTCCGCATTTTCTGATAGATTTCTATCAAATTTTTATCAAATTCCCAGGGCAGGCTACAATTTTGTATGAAGAAACCCAAGAATAGGGTATTGTTTTTAAAGTTTTACTCCGGGACAGGGTATCATTTTCGGGAATTTTACTCCGGGACAGGGTGCCTTTTCAGATTTTCCAGCGGCACGTCCCCGTATTTTCGTAAATCAAGTACCCCCCCCGGGTGTATCCGCTGGTTATTATTGCGAAAAAGAGTGATTTAATGCCGATTACTGGGATTCTCCTGCGGGTGAAGGTAGGCCCATTAGCTTTCTTCGCAGCAAATAGCTTTAATTTGTCTAGGATTTTTGAAAATCACAGAAACAAATATGTTCATGTTATTCCTGGACATAATTCACGTAACATATGAAATTTTGAAAACTATATCTTATTTGTAGCGTTCCTGATGAATTCTTGAACATAGGCCAATTTTCGAAGGAATGAAACTCGCTGTAACGCCGATCCCTGACGAGATTTTAACCAAATGCAGAAAAACAAATGTGGAGTGGGGCCTCTCGAATCGATTCGTGGTAAAACCAGCTCTGTATCTTTATTACTCGAATATCCATTTTTATATTCGTGAAGGTACACGAAAATTTATCTCGAAAGCCTTTTTTCAGTCATGTGATCGGAATACGACGATATCATTGGCTTATAAGCGTGAAATTGGAAGATTTGCGGGTTTCCCTGTGCCCTATTGAAAGATTTGACTCATATGCTGAATGAATGCACAACAATGCTCAACATGCATTGATGCGGGCAATTGAAAAATGGAGAACATGCCTCGACAATGGCGGGAAAGTTGGAGCTATCTTCATGGACCTTTCAAAGCCCTTTGACTGTATTCGACATGACTTACTGATTGCTACGTTACATGCATATGGCTTTAGCCGTGAAGCTTTATTGCTTGTCCACAGTTATTTGGAAAATCGGCAACAAAGAGTAAAAATCAATGGAGCTTTCAGTAACTATAAACATATTCAGCTTGGTGTTCCCCAAGGATCCGTCCTTGGACCTCTCTTTTTCAATATCTACGTCAATGACCTTCTGTTATCGATTCAAGAGACAGATATATGTAACTATGCCGATGATACAACCATTTATACGTGCGATGTGGGTCTCGAAAATGTAATCTCCAGGGTAGAAAATGACTCCAAAATTATAATCGAATGGTTCGCAAACAATTACATGAAACTTAACGAAGGTAAATGCCACTTTATGATTTTTGGTGAAAAAACAGATCAAGATGTCGGCATAAATATTGGCAACTGTACCGTCAATAATTCACAAGAGGAGAAACTTCTAGGGGTTTTGATTGATGCAAATCTCAGTTTTGAAAAGCATGTAAACAATATTTGTAAAAAGGCTGGTAACAAACTATTTGCTTTGTCACGCATGTCCGCATATCTAGGAGCTGATAAATTAAAACTTTTGATGAGAGCATTTGTAACTAGCCAGTTCCAATACTGTCCTTTGGTATGGATGTTCCATAGCAGAAAGATGAATAACAAAATCAATAGTCGGCATGAGAGAGCCTTACGAATTGCGTATAAAGACTATACTTCCAGCTTTGAAACCTTATTAGAAAAAGATAGATCTGTAACAATACATCAGAAAAATGTACAATTGCTAATGACTGAAATGTTTAAAACTACTAATAATTTAAACCCCAGTTTTATGGACGAAATTTTCCTGCAAAGAAGTCTCACATATAATTTGAGAAATACCAATACATTCTTACTTCCTATGGTACATACAGTTAATCATGGTACTGAAACAATCCGATACAGAGGGCTGCGTATTTGGCACTCTCTCCCTCAGGAAATTAAGGATTCAATTTCTGTGCATCAATTTAAGAATAAAATCAAACATTGGACCAATGAAGGCTGCGACTGCAGACTTTGCAGGCAGTACATTCCTCAACTCGGCTTTCTATGATTTTACACCTTTTTAATATGAACTTTGTAATTTGATTTGAACATTGTAATTTGATTTGAACTTTGTAATTTTATTGACTAGTTTTACTTGTATATATATATATTTCTGTATTTAATTTGTTGGCTTGAATTAGCTTTGAATTAGTTATGTAAGTTGCCAACGTAAAACAAATTGATAATAATAATAATAATAATAATAATAATAATAATAATAATAATAATAATAATAATAATAATAATAATAATAATAATCATAATAATAATAATGATAATAATAAAAACACAACTGTTAAATGCCTTAAACGTTTCGATAAAAATCTTCGTCAGTGTGAGCTATTTACAGGGCAGCTAAGTATTTATAGTAAACAATTATTTACATCACAATACATACACTTTAAAATAAAATATAATTTACAATTGAATATTTACGATTAATAATAATAATAATAATAATAATAATAATAATAATAATAATAATAATAATAATAATAATAATAATAATAATAATAATAATAATAATGCGGGCTGCACGGGCTTCACGGGCAGCATTTTAGACAGATGAAAGACGTAGGAGCAAAGGAGTCGTGGACGTGGCTACAGAAGGGAGAACTAAAGAAAGAAACCGAAGGAATGATAATGGCTGCACAGTCACAGTCCCTCAGAACGAATGCCATAAAAGCAAGGATTGATAAAAGCAGGGAAGATGCAAAATGCAGGATGTGCAGTGAAAAGGATGAAACAATCCACCACATTGTAAGCGGATGTAGCAATCTTGCGCAAAAAGAATACAAACGCCGACATGACTGCGTAGCCAGAGCACTCCACTGGGATATTTTACGTCAGCGAGGGTTTGAAATTAGTGACAAGTGGTACCAACATCAACCTGAGAGCGTTGTTGAAAATAAACACTTCAAAGTATTATGGGACTTTACAGTACAGACGGATCTTGAAATACATGCGAGAAGGCCAGACATCATAATAGTGGATAAAAATTTGAATGAAACGATCATAATAGACGTAGCCATACCAGTTGATGTGAACATAAGAAACAAGGAACAGGAAAAGATCACAAAGTACCAAGATCTAGCCAGAGAAATCAGAAAGATTTGGAATGTGTCAACCAAGGTCATCCCAATTGTCATAGGTGCCCTTGGCACTGTAACAGGCAGACTTGAACAGTACCTGAAGGAAATAGGTGTAACAACAAGAATTGAGTTAATCCAGAAGTCAACCCTTCTAGGCACGGCGAGAATCATCAGACAGGTTCTTGATATCTAAGGACACTAGATGTGACCCGATATCTTGGACAGTAATTCCAAATGCTAATTCATTTGTGCGTAACATTCATAATAATAATAATAATAATAATAATAATGGACGTTCTTTTACGTTAATTCTGTCTGGATATCATTTGGCAAATTTTTAATGCCAACTTTTCATTGGAAACTTTTCGAGAAACTCCAGACATGTAGACAGGGATGGTTATTGAAGGGAAGTTGAGCTAATAGTGATCATGCAAGGTCTCAACTCATAGCCATGCATACAAACTATGGTGATAGAAATCATGTCTCAATAAATTTTGATTTCTGAAAACTATCGGATCTCCAAATTTAGTTCTCCTTTTTTAAAAATCATCAAAACTTCGATTATTGATTCTTGGCTGAATCTGCTTTCTACATTCGATGTCATTCCCCCCAACTGTATGACGTTTGAATGAACTTTTCTGATTGAGCTAGTTTTCCTTCCAGCTTGCTATCTCTCTGTTAACCAGAAGCAGCTGTCGTTGCAGTAAGCACGGAAGCAAAATTTGAAATTACAGGCAGGTTGCCTCACATATTTACACAAACAAACAAAAAGATTTCACAATATTGTAAAGGAAGATTGGCTCACATATTTACAGATGGCGTGGAAAGATTTGTTCAGTCTCAGCTGGCTCTACATAATGTTCGAAAGAATTATGGTTTATTTTTACAATGAAATTGGAAACTTGTTCTAGAGCATTGAAAATTGGATAAGATTGGAAATTATGGGTTCATAGCATATAGCCGTATCCCGTTAAGATCGATCTCCATAGGACAATTTCTGGACGATCGCCATAAAAGTTCGCGACAACACATGCGCACATCTCTGATCATCACATTGAAAAAATTCGCTGGACGAAAGTAGAAGTTGTTTCTGCTTCTCGTCCAAATATTCTGTTCGCTGAGCTCTTGGCCAATCGAATCACAGAATTCTCCAGCATACCCTCGAATTCGAATTCACGCCGCGAATGGAGATATATACAGCTTTTTCGCTGCAAATTTTTAGAACGATCATCCAAAAGATCGTCCAGTGGAGATCGACTTTTACATAAGGGTAAACATTTCTTTGCAGCATGTATGCCGATATTGTTCCCAAAAAATACTGAATCTACAATGTTTAACTACTGCTCCTAAAAGACCTAAAATGTCGGCAACATCTTGCACGAGAATGAAAGGGTACAGCCTTGGCAACATAGACAAGTCCAGCTGATGTTTTTACACCCACTTCAGATTGAGGAAACTCTATTTTCATACTTTTTTCTTATCAGTCAAGAACTTCGTAACGCGCGGAGCGTGATGCGGGTATCAACAGACTCAACTCCCAAAGGCACGAACCACTTCCTGTGGAGTCGAGTACATCACTTACCTTGGAAATAAACTGGGGCAGCTGTTACCGCAAGAAATCAAACACGCAAACACCTTTCCCATGTTCGAAAAACCAATTTGATACTAGAATGGTAATAAATGGAACAGTAAACTCTGCAAAACATATCTCCCAGGAGCCGAGAGTCGGGTTTCTAGCAGGATTGACGATTAACTTGCATTTCTTCTGTAATATACCGTATATTGCCCATTTTAATAGTCTATCCGTAGTCACCAATGGAGACAATTTTTGGTTTCACAGACGGAGTCCAAGATAGTTAAACAAAACCAAGCGTTACCGAATTTTTTCGTTTCGTTGCCGAGAAGATAGAAAATAGACACATTCAATCGCAACAAAATCTGGCCTGGCTTTCAAGCTACGATCTGGGAAAGTTGAAGACGAAAGCCCAGACTAAAGACGGCGCTTTATAGATCTTTGAACTGCCAAAACTATGCCGACAGCAATCGACAGCTATTCAATAGGCCCTGTACAGAACGAAAGAAATTAAGAATTAAGTTTTCTGGACAGGTCGCTTGCAAAATGTAAAATCGATGCTCGACAGAGCAATAATTATATTTCCTCAAAATCAAGACCATTTGCGATTAAGAGTTAACTTTAAATTTTTTTTTCTCCATTTTATAGTACTGTTTATAACCTGACAGACGTTTCGAAAACGAGGCAATACAAGAATCCCGCCAATCCCATTGGCTTATAAATAAATAAACTAATCCTGCGGTTTTCCCTGCATAATACGATAAAAGGACGCCGTTTTTGTCGCCACAGCGACTGCTTTAGGCATATGAGATTTACAATAAACCTAAGCAACATAACAGTAAAACTTGCCCCAAGTCCATTTCGTCAACAAATTTCGTCAACAAAAATTGAAGGGAAAAGGGAAAAGCGAAATATACTATAATATATTTTCGTAGTATACTTTCAGATAGACTTATTACAGTTGACGAAATAGACTTGGGGAAAGTCTACATAACAGCAACAAAATGCGTTTGACTAAACGATACGAGTCATGATTAGAAGCTATCATGTAATAAAACTCATGTTGACCGATTTTTTCGTTGTACAGGAAAATACAAAGACATCGGTCTTAATTCATAGACCTCGCAAGCTCTGTCTGTATCTCTAAGATACATTTTCCTGTATAACACAAAACCGGTTAGTATGCGCAGAACCTTACATCTTAGATTTTGATATTTCAAACCGTAAAACGAGGCCATTGTATGCGGCTACATCAAAACCGCATCCGTTATATGCGGCTATAATGCAATATAGAACCTGTCTGTAAAGACATCATCAGTATAACCAAAACGTGTTTTCATCCATAGCCACTTAACCATCCCTTCATAAGCCACCCGTTTTTGTCCCATACGTTGGCAGATTTGCTTAATGACTGATTATCATAAATATTAAACACCAATTTTGATTCTACCAAACAGATCAAGATAAGAAATGTGTGATTTTGAATTAAAATCTTTTGCGTGGTGATAACACGAGACATGTATATTTTATATATACCGCAAGATAGCGCTGCAGGCATAATCGTTCATTTCTCTAGCATATGTAGATGAAGTGGTAGAGTCATCCTCGCCTAAGCGTCTTTTGATAGAACTTTCTATGAATTGGATGATTACAAGGAATGACCTTTACAAAACAAAGGTGCAGATTTGAAAAGATAAAATTCAGAGCCCCGAGAATGGATTATATACCCTTCAACCTAGCAAACCATAATCCCCAGTGTTAGGTCGATTAAACGATAAATTCTGGTGAACGTAAATCTTCTGACACAATTTCATCATGTGATGTAGAGTTTGCATTTCAAAGTTGACAAAGGCTTCAGTTTCAACGTTTCATTGAATGTTTGAGCAACATTTCAACAGCTGCTGTGAAATATTTTTACAATGTCTTGTCAAAGTTGTTTGCCCACTGGAATGTTTGCTACAGTATCTATGTTCAGTATGATCTGTTGGGGCGTACTCAGATATAAAATCTATTCCTTTAAGGTTACCATAAACATCTGTAGCACAAGATCGGGTTTTCTCTTCCCAAAAGAAAAACTGCTACCGGAATCTATCGGAATCTATGTAAACAATGCATCACTCCATGAGTAAGAATTTGAGATTCTGGCCATTAACAAATAATTGGCAAATATTGTAAAATGATACTTTCCAGCCAAATTTCTTGCTTAAGGTTACCGTAACCCTCCAGGCAGTGATTGAGAAATTCTGTTTACCACAACCGTTCGTCAAAACATACCAAATAAACTTATGTATCATTCGACGCAGAATTCAATACAGAATGTTACAAAATACTTTTGGCTCTTTCCATTGATGATAGCAAGGAATCCATTCCTAATTCTTTCAAATTGTGATTTATGAGTATTTGACATACCGAGAATGGAATTGTTGCAGGACAACATCTGCCATAAAATCGTTACTTTGTAGATCGTTTCTGTTACCTATGGGCTGATGTTTTACAAACCAGCAACTTTTTCTCGACAAAACTGTCTTGTAAGTCTTTGCAAGATGCTCTTTCATGGTCAAACCTATGTCCATAGTAACACCAAAGTATTTGTAAGAATCCGATTCGCTGATAACCTTATCGTTCAATGAAATGCTTACTGTTTCCGACTTTGAGTTTTTGGTGTGCTCCCAATAAAACAATTTCAGTTTTCGTTTTCTTCAGGTTTAGAACAAGATTTTTATTTGTGAACCATTTTGCGATGTTGCTAAATTCAGTGTTCAACTATTCCCCAATTTTTTGCTGCCCATACCGGATGTAAATATCACAGTGTCATCAGCATAAAGTAAATCTTCAACTCCTTAATCTGTTCAGTGATACCATTTATCGCTATTGTAAACAGTAGTGGACCGAACATGGATCCTTGCAGAACTAAACAGCTGACTGACTGTCTTTTGGAGCAAGTACTTTGAAAAGATAAAAACTGTTGCCTGTTGAATAGGTAACTTTAAAACCACGTAAGTTCTTTTCCATTTACTCCATACATTGGCCATCAAATGTTTTTCTTAAAGGACAAGTCCGGGGTTGGTATGATTGATGATAGAATAGAAGATAATACTGCTATGAATTATGTATGATACTTTTTTCCACTATATTTCGCCTTCTCCTTGTGAAATTACGTATTCAAATAAGCAATTTGAGTGAAGTGACGTCATATCACACAAACGAAAACAAGGCTGTGCGATGTTGGAATCAGCACAGCATTAATTAAATAAACCCTCCTCTCTGTTAAGCCCCTGCCCCCACTTATATCTAATTCGAGAGATTACCAAAGATTTTCCATTTATTGAGCTTAATAGGTTTGCATGTTAATTTTTATATGGTTTGAGATAAAACTGTGTGTAGAATTTATGCATTTGACTCGTAAACTATCAAGCACCAAAACATTTGACAGTTTCTTGCTATTTGAGTTCTCAAAGTTCCCATATCTTCCTGTTTACAATTAGTGGGTGGGGAATAATAAAGTCATGATTTTATGAAATTAAAAAGTTCGCGAAGACATACAGCGACTGACCCCTGTCCCCACGCACTAATTGTGAACAGGAAGATATGGAAACTTTGAAAACTCAAATGTTTTCAAATGTTTTGGTGCTTGATAGTTCACTGTAATAGTTGATAGTTTACTCTTGAGCTGTGCCAAGCATGGCAAATACGAAAGTACAACAAACAGGTGGCAGTATGATTTCAGTTCCTAGATGAACTAAAAAGTTTTTTGAAACAGCAGTTACTCAATTGTGTCATTCCTTTCACGTATATATACCGGGTGTTTGAAAAATCACCAAAAATTGATTACACAACCGATCTTAAAATCTATTCTTTTGTCAAGTAGATCAAGGACCAAATTATTTTTCCAGAAACAGCAAATTTTGTGATTTGTTTAAAACTTAGCAAATTCAGCTCTTCTTGGAGTTACCTGGTTTTGAATCATACAGCAAAAATCACTGGTGATTGCCAGATCAAATTTTTGTGTATGTGAAGCTTCTAATTTGGTCATGAATGACAGAAAGAAATGCGCACTATCATCAGAGACTTAAATGATTTTTTAAAATCCGAAAATTTTGACTAGGCACGATTGAGTATTTTGCTTAAAAACTATAGCTCAAAATGAGGTTTTTCAACCGGTAATTTTCCTACCTTGTATCAAAAGCAAAACTTTTACAAACTAGAAATATTTTTGGGTCCTTGACAAAACAAGTGAAAAAGAAAATTTTAGCAAAGGTTTGATAATTGATTTTTTAAACTGGAGTAAATTTTTTGGGACACCCGGTTAGATATGAAAATTCTGTTCCTAAAGAGTTGGTATAAAAATGTGTGTAGCACTCAGTGGAAACCATACAAAGTCCATGGCGGAGATTTTTCTGTCAAAACAATGGAAGAACAATAAGATTGTCATGACTCCATGCTGGAGATCTCTGGCGTAATCTGCATGGATCAAACTGCACAAAGTAAGTTCCTGTATTTTCCCATTTTCTATCTGCTTCAAAAAGGTGGCCAACATACAATACTATATACATCGGGAAGACGATGTGAACCTGAGATCACAAACATCTGCACAGGACATTCATTCATAATTACAAAGTTCTCTTGGCTGATTAAAACAGCTCATGACACAGCCAGATAGAGCCATTGATTAGAGCATAGGAATAAAATGTCATCTATGGCTGAATGGCTCATGGTGTGGCCGAAACTTCCAAAGCCTCATTTTTCACAGACCAATCAGATGGCGATTAAGCGAAGAGGACGAAAGAAACCCATGAAATTTTTTAAACAATTTACTTACTGTACATTCATAAAAAGCAACCAGGACAAAAACTGCTTGAATTTTCTGGAATCTATTTGAAGAAAGCTACTCTCCAGATGTTTAGGAAAACAAATCTGGATGCTGGCTAAAATATCTCCAGGTTTGGCAGAGTATGGCCTCTCCAATTTACACACGAACGGACAAGGCACTGAATCTTGAATAATAGAAATTCTGGCCAAGAGACAATAGTAATAAAAATAGTAATTGTTGTAAGAAAAACATGAAATGCCAAAATCTGAGTTTTCTTGCTGGAAGTTTTTGCATTATATATTACTTTTTATATTCACGGCACAAGTTTTCTTTGTGTGAAATAAGTTATAAATTCAAAAGAGAGTTTTATCAAAGGTTTATCACCTCACTTGAAGTGGTGTAAACAAGCCTTGGTAAGTCTTACCAATATTGTCTATTGGAGAGGAAATATAACTCTGCCATCGTCATTTGGATCTCCAAAATTGTGTATACCCAAAGATCCGGAGACTAGATTTCTTAAAAAAAATCAGGGAACTTTCAAGCAGTTTTTTGTCCTTGTTGCGTTTTATGAAAGTATATAAATACAACATAAACCTTCAAGGGTTTCTTTTGTCTTCTTTGCTTATTCACTGTCTGATTGGTCCGTGAAAATGAGGTTATGGAGGTTTTGGCCATGGGCCACAAGCAAAAATTGGTGGAAGGAAACATTGGACGCTTATTAGACTCACAGTTCCAAGTTATCGCAAAGACAATAACAGCATAGCAACATCATTTTTGCTCAAACTGGGACTTATGGGCGGTAACTCTTGATAGTTGAACATTTTCATCGCTGTGGTGAAGCTTTTGGATGCTAATTGGGTTTCAAATGAGGCTCCTTGGACTCTATGTTGATTTTTGGATTGAGGAAACATTCACTTGGATACTTTGACTTTTGAGGCGTTTTAGCATCCGAGGCTTGCTTTGGCCCACATCTGCCGTGGAGCACTCAGTTTTTTGTATAGTCTATAATGTATATAGTGTATTTTGTATAGTGTTGCTATGGTTTCCATATATGAACATGAAATTGAGGGAAACAATTTTGTCCTAATGTTGAATGTGAAAGTCCATGAATGGGTACATGCTGCCCATAAGAATGGATATTGAACCTCAAAAAAATCCCCAAATAAGGCTCACTAAACTGTTCCACTAGAAATGAGTAGCTTTTTGGATTGTAATAAATACTTATTGAGATTCTATTTTAATCCACTTAAATAAAATCTTGAGGTTGACGTGCGGCAATAGTTACAGCTGATAAACATAAATTTCCATATTGACTAAACTAAATGTCAGGATTTAATTGGACTAAACGTATCGGGCATAACCCTTCATCAATAGTGTAAGGTTAAGCCCGATACGTTTAATCCAATTAAATCCTGGCATTTTAGTTTAATCAATATGGAAATTTATATTTTAAAGGCATTGAGGGCCTGTTTACATGGGAGTTTTTAGCCCGGGCTGAAAATTCAGCCCGTTTACCCGAGGTGAAGCTTCAGCCCTCCTCTACGGTCAAAAGCTTGTAAATATCAATTTGCCATTACATGGAAAATGTTTCGCCCCGGGCTCAAAATTGGCCCCGGGCTGAAATTTCATCTCACCTTGTGCTAGCCGAGATGAAACATTAATCCCTTAATTAGCATGTTAATCCACATTGTTTTACGTGACGCGTGCCCATGTATGGCCAATATTTTTTCAGCCCGGGCTGAAAAATCAATGACGCATGCGCTTTTGTCTACTTTTCGCACTAAACAGAGTTTTAGCCCGGGCTAAAACTCTCCATGTAATGGCAAATTATTTTCACCTCGGGTAGCAGGGCTGAATTTTCAGCCCGGGCTGAAAACTCCCATGTAAACAGGCCCTGAGTCCGCATAAATAGTGCACTCATGACCAATATCAACTTCTTTTCAATCATGAAACAAAAGTATTGATTTAATCGCTATTGAAATTAAACCAAAGAAATTCCCAAGGATAAATGTAAGGCTTAAGAAGCCTATGGCCTCCCTGTTAATGACTTTAGCACTATTGTGCGATAACAAATGGCCATCAGCAGTTTGTCAGCAAAATTCAGGATAGCGGTAACGCTCAGCTATTTATATGGACTCAATTCCTTTAATCGTTTGATTTTCTTTATTTTAGTCTTAGTGCTGAAAATTGGTTTACTGGTAGCTGTATCTTTCATTGATGTACCTTTAAAGTGAAATGAAATTTGATTTCTGGGAAAATCAACAGGCTTTTTACCCTAAGATCTGTAAAAATTGGTATGAAAATCAACCAAAAATCCTTACATATGTATGGGTCTTCCCCTAAAAAGTTGGGTGGCAAGACCCTGTCATCCCTGACTCAAGGTACCCACCCCCCTCCCCCAGGGCTCCCCTCATTTCAATGTTGATGGAATCAAAGGCCATTCAACCTTCTCAACATTAAATTGGGGGTGGGGGCAGAGGGGATATCTGAAGGAAAGGGTATGATTTGCCTTCATATATTAGGAAACATCATGAAAACACCATGTCCCAAGATTTTTTAGGATTGTCACCATTGATCTCAGGGGCAGGCCTTAATTGTGTGTCTTAATTAGTTGTAAATTAGCCATTCCTTTTGAGCCTACCATGCATTAAGATGATGATGATGATGGCGAAAACATATAATACGACACGAAAGACTTCCTTCCACCCATCACCCATTTTCTTCTGGCTTTGTTTGGCCAGCCATTCTTACTACAACTCAAATCCACGAAGTTTATAAGGAATACGAATTCAAATATTCCGTTTCTTCACCTCTTAGCTCTGTCGAACTCTGTGGTCATGTACCTTTCTCTTAGTTCGTTGTAGAGGTTAATATAAATACAATTATTCGACAAAATAGAGAGGTTGGTTTTTGGCTTGCGTTATTGTTTGGCTGTGTTGACTTGAAGTTATGAAAATTATTTAAGTCCCTATTTTTAATCTGACAATTCTTTTGATTTAACCGACTAACCACTAACAACTAGCATGTAATAAGTTTTATAATTTGATATAATGTGCTTACTGTATTGATATAAAACTGATTTTAAGATGGATTAACTTCAGGCCAAATCATTGCTACAGCCAAATCATGAGGCCTAGGCCCGACCATGGATCACTTACCTGACAACAACTTCGCTGACTCTTCTGAACAGCTATCGTCGACTTCATCAGCCATCTCAACTTTTGCTTAAGTCGAATCTCTTTTGCTGATTATTTTTGCTTCGACTTTGCAATAAACAACATACAATCAGGGCTTTCCTCTTCTTCCTCTACGAAACTGCGAGACCATTACACTGCTCTCTGGTCGTGTCGATGAAACCAAACCGATACACTGCTCTTCCTCCGAAACCATTACAGTGCGCATAAAGGCAGTTTGCTTTGTTGTTGAAACTTCAATAAAAATTTACAAAACTCTTTAAATATGACAAAAGAAAGTAATTTATCGCCCCAGACTGCTGCTGCGCTGCGGGCACCTGTTTGATTGCAGCTGAATAGATTCACTTCTGGCATTGCCTCCATTCATCTGCAAGGCTGTGCATAGGTGTAGGAGACAGGGGCGCTGGGGGGGGGGGGGCTGCAGCCCCCCCAACGTCGAAAATTTTTTTGCAAAAATCAGCCATAATCGGGCAGAAATCCACCTTAAGTCGGGCAAATTTTTCTTAAACAATGAATTTTTATCGGGCAGCCCCCTCCAAATTTTATCTCCCCCTACGCCGATGAGGCTGTGTAAAGTGTAAAGTAAAGTAAGGAGGGGTACTTCGGGGGGGTCCCAATACCGCAATACCGCACGAAAAAGACACAAAATACCGCAATACCGCACCAAAAGATAGCAAAATACCGCAAACGCTAGAAAACTAAAAACAATGCTGTTAATACAGTATACCAGTCTGTAGCAGTTTGATTCCGACCTAAGTCCACCTTTCTTCATCAAAATTTGTACTTTGGTCTATTAGATCGTAGCTAGATGTTTTGCAGACAAAAGTGTGACTTGAGAACGACGGGAAAAGATTCATTGATGTGCTTTCAGTAAAATTGCATTGACGGCAGAAATTATGAATATATATACTGAGTGCGCCAAAATAAACTATGCACGTTTGGCAGGCCACAATAAATCGTACACTCGACCGATTTTGAAAATATATGACTTAACCTTTAGCAGAAAGCCTGAATTAGATTCTAGGACTTTTTGCAAAATTTTTCCGTTCTCAGTTTTCAGAGCTAGAAGCGAGTTTCTTAAAATGTTCGTTTTCGAAAACACTGAGAACGATAAAAAAACGTCGATCAAATCTTAAAAGACTCAACGCGAATGAACAAAGAGAAAAGTTTTTAAGGGTGATTTGAAGATTTAGTACGAACTCTCGTACAGCAGTTTACAACTGATCGATTTCTAAATCCCAAATCACCACGAACAAGTTCTCTCTTCGTCCATTTATGTCGGTTTTTTAGAAAACGTGATTGATAGTTTTTAATCGTTTTCAGTGTTTTCGAAAACTGAAATTTTAAGAAACTCGCTTCTAGCTCTAAAAGCTGAAAATGAAAAAAATTTGCAAAAAATCCCAGTATCTAATTCAGGCTTTTTTCTAAAGATAAAGTCACAAATCTTCAAAATCGGTCCAGTGTACGTTTCTCGTGGCCTGCCAAAAAAAGTGCATTGTTTATTTGGGCGCACCCGGCATTTCCAAATGTCGATGTTGGTTCAGATTGTTATCCAAATCTACACCAAGGTACTTGTATGATTTTGTCTCATGAATAGTTTGATTGTAGATTTTGATGTCCACTTTTGGCTGTTTGGACAACTTTTGATGTGATCCATATATCACAAATTCAGTTTTACCTTCTTTCAAGTTGAGCAAGTTATTTTCATCAAGACAGTCTGCAACTTTTTGCAGTTCATTGTTTTAAGTAAATGCTCTATTTCATTTGAGTTCTTTCTTGCACAATATACAGTATCGTCGGCATTTAATATAATGCCAACATCAGTAAACGGAAAATCGATGTCGTTGATTATCAGCCCAAAGAGAAGGGACCCAGGACGTATCCTTGTGGAACACCACATGCAACCTTTTTTTCGCATGAGCTGGTGCTATCAAAGATTTCTTATTGTTTCCTATTAATCCCCCCATCGATTGGAATGAAAAAATGGGGACCCTCTCCAGGAAGCTGGGCGTTTGTGCATCAGCCTTAAACCAAGCAGCTCCCATTGGGATCCGAAGGCAAGCACCCCGTAGGAGGCCATTACACTCCAACCCTGTCCTCTCCTTATATTGCATAGCAAAAGATCAACCTTGAGAGGGGGGTTGCCACTAAATTTTTCTCCAAATGAGTGCTTGCCCCCAGCCCCAAGCCACCAGGCTTTTGCCGCCCTTTACTGCCTGGCGAATACAGTCTTTTATGGTCGGTGACTGAAACAGGAAAATTATTTCCCGCCACAGAGCGCGCCAAAACGCGACCACCCAGCACCGCCCGGAAAAGACCAGCCAAGGAGATGTTAGCCCTACCCAAAGAACGTATCAACAACTATGTAAACCCCTAAGAACCTAACTAATGGGAGCCTAAATAATGTTAATAGGAAAGGGCAGCTAAAGATATAGAGGTAGGAAAGTTGAGATAAAAATACTTGCCCGATGGCCAAGAACATTTAAGCTCGTACCAACTCGGTGCTGACCAGATGATATATACTGCCTGACAGCCGGCAAAATATATTGCATGGCACCGACCTGGCGGCGCCATAAAACACACCCGCCTGACGGTCCGCAATACAATATCATCCGGCCCCAACCCGGTGGCGCCATACAACATACCGGCACAATGGCCAGCAATACAATATTATCTGGCACCAACCCGGTGGCGCCATAAAACATACCAGCCCGACGGCCAGCAAAACAATATTATCTGGCACCAACCCGGTGGCGCCATAAAACATAACAGCCTAACGGCCAGCAATACAATATCATCTGGCACCAACCATGTGGCACCATAAAACAGACCAGCTCAAGAGCCAGCAATACAATATTATCAGGCACCAACCCGGTGGCACCATACAACATACCAGCCCGACGGCCAGCTATACAATATTATCTGGCACCAACCCGGTGGCACCATACAACATACCAGCACAACGGCCAGCAATACAATGTTGTCTGGCACCCACCCGATGGCACCATGCAACATACCAGCACGACGGCCAGCAATAAAATATTGTATCGCACCAACCCAGTGGCGCCAAACAACATCCCGGCCTGGCGGCCAGGAATAAAATAACATATGGCATACTA
Organism: Aurelia coerulea; assembly: GCA_039566865.1. Classification (NCBI taxonomy): domain Eukaryota; kingdom Metazoa; phylum Cnidaria; class Scyphozoa; order Semaeostomeae; family Ulmaridae; genus Aurelia; species Aurelia coerulea. Next base: position 7,969,630 of record CM076952.1, on the reverse strand, counting down.
ACAGCCCCTGCGCAGCAACCAACCCCACTCTCATGGGTGAATTAACTCCAATTAAATTGCAATTTAATTGACATTTAAAGAAATAATCACCTATCCATTGTAATTCCACATCATCTATACCATAACTTGGCAATTTTTCCAGCAAGATTGCATGACGTACTGTGTCGAAGGCTTTACGGAGGTCAATATAGAGGGTGGTAAAGGGGGGGGGTCAGGATCACGAATCACGGAAATAAAATGTTCAATTTCACGTTTCACGTTTAAAAATATAGCGTTTTCACGTTTCACGGGAAAATGTATTATCACTAGGCTATGGGAGAATGCAGATGCACTGACCCCACTAAAGAAGCCAGTTGGGACGATTTTCGTATTAGGGAGCTGCATGTGGAGGAAGCAAATTTGGAGGTCTGGGGCTTGTCCTGGGAAAATTTTGAGGCCATTCCTATTACAGTAGATCGCCGGAAAACGACCCTCGTGTAACATTTCTGCACTATTTGATTGATGCACATCATTACCAACGAAATTCTTTTTTACGGGCATTTGAAAACTAGAACTTATATCAGCCAAAAATCAATAATGCGCTATTCAAGCTGCTTTCTCGTCTCGGAGCATCTCAAGGAACAAATATTTGAAAGCTATTAAGGGGCTAAAAGACCCCACCAAGCCCTCTGCGCTGTGATCTATTAGGCCCTTTTTATCTAATATTGCTAAAAAATAAAGTTCTGAATTCCAGCTAGATTTTGGGCTGGCGTCATGGAGCATAACCTAGGGGTTAATGTGACCATTTGTTGCAAGCATGACCTGTAGAGGCATGGCACTGCTTTGATCGCAGTTTACAATTCCTTGTTTCTAGGCTCAGCCTTTAACGATCTATTTCAGTCCAGTCTTATTCTGATTCTCTAAATGCTTGCTTTAAGGCAATAAGCGTGTTTGAATATTTTGCCTTTTTGAGACCGTTTTTAGACAATAGACGATTACGCTAAAGATGGCAGCGAGGAACTTTTTACCAAGATGCATCGCGTTCTTTAATCAAATTCCTACAGAATCGTTAAAGATTCATAATTAGAACGCATTGCATCTTGGTAAAAGGTTCCTAACCGCCATCGTTAGCGTAATCGTCTGTTGAACAATAGTACTTTTCTGAAAAATGTCAGTCTTCAAAAATCCATTGTAAAATTGAAAGCTAAAGAAAAACAATATTTGTTTCGTTATGCTCTTCAAAACAATTTCAAAAATTAGAAGCAGCTTTGTTGCAAGTTTCTACCAAAGGGCTCGTGCCAATGTGTGCCAAAAAATTTTGAGGGCAATTTTCATTTCACAAGTGTTGTACATGATTTTTACATTATTGTAAATTTTTTATGAAAAATTAGATAAGGTGAGACGGAAAGCTTCCCCGTTGTTGAAAAACGATGAAAGGTCGATGGTTTGTCATTTCTTTCGCATTTAAGCCTGCTGCAGCAAGTGAAAACTTTTCAAGGCGATAATCGTATTTTGTAAATTTTTTAAGATTTAAGAGTTAAGATTTTAACAAAATGCCTTGCAAAATGTCTCAAATGTTAATTATTACATTGTTTTAACATGTAAGTGATGTTCAGTCACCTTAAGTCCTTTCATTTGAGGTCTGTCAAAATTTAGTTGCTAAAGCATCTAAAAATTTTAGAAATCAAAATTGAGATTTTTGAAATAAACTTAGTCATAAAAAATTGTTTGGGTACGAATTGGCAAGAGTCCTTTGGTAGAAACTTGCTACAAAGGTGTTTCTAATTTTTGAAATTGTTTTTAAGAGCATAGTGAAACATATATTTTCTGTCTTTAGCTTTGAATTTTACAGTTGATTTTATGAGGGACACATTTTTCAGAAAAATACCATTGTTCAATTGTCTAAAAAACGGTCACAAAATGGCAAACTATTCAAACATGCTTAACATTGCCTTGAAGTACACATTTAGGGGATGAGAATAAGACTAAAATGAAAAGGATCGTTGAAGTCTGAGGCTAGAAAAACAACCAATTGTAGGCCGCCATCAAAACAGTACCATGCCTCTACAGGTTATGTAAACAAAGTTCTGATTTAGATCAATATCTCTGCTTTCTGTGGCCTGATCTTGAAACTGTTTTGCGGCAAATTAACCCCTATGTTATGGTGTATGTCTCAAGCCCAAAATCAATCCGGAATCTAAAACTTCCAATTTTGGTATAAATTCGATGCCCTGGATCACAGTCCTTTGGCTCTGACGGGCCTGCATTATCCTTTTTGGAGGGTCTGGAACACAGGCTAGCATTGAGCACCTAAAGAGATGAATGGGGCCTGCTGGACCATAGAGCAAAGTAACACCTATTGGTCAATAGTATTTCTTGAGGTTCCAGAGCCCATACCCAAATGACAATAAGAGATAATTGAAGAAACTGTGAAGGGTATGATCGTATAAGCCGCGTGGAAGCATGAATATTATTTTTTGCACCAAACTGTAATTTTTTGTTAAAAACAAGAAAAAAAGCAACAACAACACAAAAAATGCTATAATGTTCATGCAAAACTTTTTAGTTTTTCGAAGCATTTGTAACCCATTAGATTTGGCTAATCTATTTATGGAAATTATTGCAAATCACGTTCCACGTAAATGGATACAGGCTTTCACGTTTCACGGACAACGTTTGCACTTTCACGTTTCACGTCAATAAATAATGGTTTTTCACGTTTCACGAGAAAAAAATATGGCCGATCACGTTTCACGAAATACCCTTTACCACCCTCAATATAAACAGCACCACGAAGTAGCCCTTTTTCAACGTTCTGCCTAAGCTTTTCTGATAGTAAAGTAACTGCATATGGCGTAGATCTCCCTTTTCTAAACCCAAACTGATGTGGGTACAACAGGCCATTCAATGCAAGGTACTGGGACAGTTGATTATAAATGATCTTCTAGATAACTTTTGATAGAGCAGGAATTACCGTGATAGGCGTAAAGTTGTCCAACATTGTCGGATTGCCTGATTTGAAAGTATGTGTGATTTTCCCACATCTGAAGTTTTGATTCGTGCAATATTTTGCTTATTTTTCTTCAGATAAAAATGTTGCGTGCTCTCCTCCACAGGTACCTTTTCAAGGTTGAGCAGGTAGAGCAAGCACAAGGAGAGAGAGATAAGGGACCTTCCTCTCCTTCGTTTTTCTTTCCTCTATCAATTCGTCTCGAAGCAGAGATGCAAAAACACTACACACCCACACAGCAGGTTTGGAGGAAGTTTTGAGCAAAAATTGAGGAAGGCTATTTGAAAAGATAAGAATATTGGGAAATTGAATGTGCAAGAATGGGAGAGTCGTTCTAAGCCAATGTAAATGTTGATTTTCCGAAAGTTTTCTAACTAGCGTCAACTTACAGAAGAAACGTTACAAAATTGCAATATTTTCCATTTTCAATCGAGAGAGGCATTCTGAGCCAACCCAAGGAATGTTTACTCTAAATTTTTCTGAAGATGACGATGGTTCATAAAAAACTATTGCAAATTTTTCAAAGTTGCCATATTTATTAGCCTTGGCAAACATGAGATCAGGAGAGCTGTTTTAAGCCAAAGTATAACGATGTTTGCTCAAAAATTCTTCAAAATTCAAAATTCTGACATTCTTGAAAAAATCATCAAAAATCGTTCTGGTTAAAGCTTTAACTGGGTGTGCGAACCACCCTTCAAAGTTCTTTCCAGACTGCAGGCAAAAGTTTATAACACATGCAACAGTCCTGATATATTATGGAAAGATCAATCAATACCTTTCTTGATGGATAAAGGCTCTTTTCCCTTTTTTCACAAAACTTTGAAATGAGGAAGGTCGAACCTTAAAATCCAGGTTTGGAGGAAGGTCAAAGACTTTTTGCAACTCTGTCCTCGAAGATGCTTGTTCTTCAACAGGAAAATGGCATTACATGAAGTTTGGATGTTAATTTTCGTACAATACCGCATACCGCGCTGCGAAAGCACGATACCGCAATACCGCAAGTTTTTTCCGTCATTACCGCAATACCGCACAAAATTTACCCCCGATACCGCAATACCGCAAACCCCGAAGTACCCCTCAGTAAGTGAAGGAAGATATTATAGTAAGATTCACAATTTTCAGTGCCCGGCCCGCACTTAAAGACAAATGACGGAGATATAAGGTGACTTAAATCAGGGGCCTGGGCAATCTAAATATAACCTATTGAATTCCATTGTATTTGATGATATCGAGAGATTCGCAAATCAATTAGACAAATGAAAGCACTAAGCCATCTTTTGTTCTATTTTTAAACCAGGCGCTATATATCCGTCATTTAATTCTATCTCGTGTACTCAATGCCCGGGCTGGGGGGCACTACACCCCTACAAAATATCGTATACCTTTGACAAAATCCTTTTGTTACAAGAACATTTTTTATCAAACATCTGTAAGCTCCTTTTGTTTTACCGATATCTTGAATGAGTGAAATGCCCCTGCCCTCCCGTACGATTTGCGCGGATTCCTTGCCGGAATTTTTCTTTATTCTGCTAGACCTGACAAGAGAGAGAAACTTTTCCAGCTGTTATCTAATTAATCAACTTTAGCCTAAATCTAACTTAAATGCGATTGCTAAGCTAATTCTAACTATTAAAGCTTGAAATGGGGTATTGGAGACGCAAAGAGGGAGGACAACCGTCCCATGGGGTGTAACCAGCACTGCAGAACAAAAGCCAAATCATTCTGCAGTGTCAGTAGAATTTAGAAGGCGGGTCCTGGACGGATATTTGGCCGGTGGTCCGTCCGAGGATGTGCCTAAGAGTGAAATGATACGTCAAAGGCGGGTCCCTGCTTGGGATGTGCCAGAGAAGGGCGGGTCCCATACTGGTAAGTCCGTACCATTCTGGGATGTGCCTGGCAAATCAAATTAGATAGATAATCATGGTCAATCTAACGGATTTACCTGTATCTCATTGTATGGGTATTTAGGCCAATAGAATAGGTTTTTGCATGCTTGAGAAAAACAAGCTTTCAACTTTTCGTGGTCTATGACAAAATTGGCCTGTTAGGGACAATTGACTCCCTCGATGGTCTCTTTGCGGAACCTAGTGAATCTATTACGCTGTGATCAAATAAGTACGTTACTTCAAATAGCTAGCATTATACATGTAAACAGAAAATTCGAAAGAATCTATGTAATAAGGTTCATTGTCCCATCCAATACCATAAGTTGTAGTTAATTTTTCCATCCTCGTCTGTTAGTAAAGTGAAGGGGAGTGAAGCAAAGAAATCGAGTTTTTAAAACATAAACAAAACTATAGATATCAACAGCTAGGTGAAGAGATTATGATACTTCTACAATCTAACTATTACGTTTCTACGGTCATCTGAAAAGGAAAAATAGATTAGTTTAAGTGAGGGTTAGGAAGTGCAACTGCGGCAGTCAGAGAGACCTTGCTCGACGCACCTTTTTTGAAAGTTGGTACTTTCCTGGCCTGGGTAATCACCAACTATGGTCTGCTACTTCACAATGCAATCACAGACAGTTTACTACTTTCCCTTTTGAGGTAATCCCAACGCCTCGTTCTCTGAGGGTAATCATAAGCCACAAGCAGGTGCTTTCCCCGTCGGGTAATCCCTGCGACCTACTACTTTCCCTCTCGAGGTAGTATCATATATTTGTTGAGGTCTATCGAGCAGGCCTTTTGAATTTAAATGTGGAGCCGATGGAGAAGGTTATTAAAATCCTTCCAGCTGCAATGGTTGGATAACCGCCGCAGTTGAACTTCAATTTGAAATAAATAACGATTTTCTTTGCTTCTTCAAACCTTTGAAATATTAGACTTGCATTTCGTACTAAGGTCAAGCACATCATGGGTACATCCTACCTGAATTGATTGCTGTATTTTAAAAAGGGAAGGGCGGGTGGGGATTTTTTCTTCTGAAAGATTTTCATCCGTTTTCTGACTTAAAATTTGAGATGAATGGGCGAAGGAGGCGTATTGCCAATTTATAGATTTATGTGTTACAAATTTTGCTGTCCTGTGATTGGTTTAGGTTAACTCTGATGAGAAAAGTGGAAACCTTTGTTTCTGTCGGTTTGAATCTGTTATAAAATTTTTGCATCCAGTGATTGGTTAATCCAGGATCTATGTGACGCGTGTTTTTAAGCTTACTCTGATGGGGGATCTTGACATAGCGCGGTCACACGTTCATGAGGAGAAAGTGCTTGCCGCTCTCTTTGGTAACGAATTTCTCTTCCTGAGCTGCTAAGTGTTTTACCCAAGAGGGTGTTTTTTACTGATTAGAGGGGGCCCCGCAACACTCCAGCAAAGCTGGCAACGGCCGCCCACCTAATTACTTTAATCCTCTATTCCCTTCTATTACACTAATGTGTGATGTGAGCCGATGTTTTACTCGTCGTGACCTACATCAGGCTTTCCTGAAATCTCATAGGCGACCAAAGGCGAGATGATATTTTGCTTTTTCTTTAGACACTGATCCGCGCTACAGTCCACGTAAAAACTCCTTAGTGGGAGATATCGGATAAAACTGCGGTGGTAAAATTAACCCTACGAAAGTTTCACTTTAGTGCTGAAATAGCTAATTAAGAATAACTATAAACTACCGGACCGTCCCGCGGTCCTGCATTATTTACAGGGGTATTTATTTGTTTTCTCCTCTCTGCAAATCTACTCTTTCGACATAACTATGCTTGTACAAAATTTTAATTCTTATGTGCATGAGAAAAATAGGGGATATTGAATTTGGCCCACTGTACTTTCAGCTCTTTCCAGACTCATCTCAATAACACAAATTAGCCCACTCGCCGAATTAACTGTATTCATGTTAGGCATGAATATTATTTGTCTTTAATAAATTTCTTCCCTTCAACTTATCTATCGTCCCCAGCCAGATCTTATTTCGCCCTCTCCTCTCAAATCCATCTGCGCTTTTGTTATGGATTTTCACGAAGACGAAGACACTGCTTTGAAATTTTACAATCGAACTGAAGTGACGTTGCGGTTTTTAGCGCCAAGCGCTGGGATTGCAGATGTAAAATAGGAATAATCGAGTCAGCGACCGACCCCTTGTCATGACTCTCAAGTGGTGGGGCTCTACCTGGGATCGAACCCTTTCCGCCTGACTGTTTTGGCTGCAATGTTAGAAGGTTACACCTCTGCGCCTCAACACCTCCGAAGGTAATCAAGTTTTTTGTAACTGCGGCTGCAAAAGGGAATTTAAAAAAGGTTCCAGGTCTGTAAAAAGTTTCCACACTGGGTCAAATTCTTGGTTTTAATTTTAATGAAACATACAGATACACTATATTCATTTTCATTTCATTTCACGGAATGCCATTGCCGATGTCCTTGTTCCAAGGATGAAAACTTGCAATCGGCAGAAAGCGATATCTTTCCGGGGTGCAAAGACTTGGAATGAATTGCCTTTGGATGTCAAACAAGCACCCTCTCTTAGCATTTTTAAAAGTATGCTGAAGAGTAATTTGCCTCTCTCAGGCTAACTCCATTGTTTTTCATTTATTTTTTTATTTTAGATTGTAAATATAGGTAATTTGTTAGTAATTTTTAGTAATATTGTAAAGTTTGGCACGGCCCCCTGTAAAGCAATCCTTTCGATTGACGGGGCCACCGTGTAAAAATAATGAAAAATGAAATGAAAATGAAAAATTTTTCCCAAGAAACTTTGTTCTGAACTTTGCAGCATGGTTTCTTCTTGCTGGCCATTCTTTTGTTTTATTGTAGGAATACTATAAATTTTGTCCAACAATCTGGATATTCTTTAGAAAGTTTCGTTTTGAGCCTGGATATATTCTTAAGGTATTCTTATTTTTTCAAATCTGACATATGGTTTCAGGGGAAGCGAAACACAAATATGCGAGCTGAGGCTGAGCAATATCCCCAATATCCTTACAATATTCTTAAAAACTGCATGGTTCTGAGCCTGAATATTCTTATAAATATTATTCCCATAAAAAGAGTGTATATCAAATCAAAGATGATGGTGATCAAATAGAGGGGCATTTCATTCATTTGAAAAACAGTACGAATTTTTTTCAGAACAAAATGATCTTTACGAATTCTTGGTGGGTTTTTCTCGAAAATGAAAGAATTTTTGTCAAAGGTGTGTACGAGATTTTTGGGGAGTGATGCTCCTCGCATCATAGACTTGCTCCAAGTTTACTCCGTTGTCTATCAGCGCCCAGCGCTAAAGTAATGGCGCTAAAGTAATATATTTACTTCTGCGGAGGCGTACACGAGAGGTGAACTTCTCCTTCGCAGCACCCTTCAGTGGCCTCTCGTGCACGCCTCCGCAGAGGCAAATATCTTACTTTAGCGCTGATAGACAACGGAGTAGACTTGGAGCAAGTCTACTCGCATCAAATCATCAAATTTTTCTTGTAGAGGCTCTTAATTTTCTAAAAATTTGATTTCATGATTTTATCATAATTCATCTAGGACTGGGGACTCCAGACACTCATTTTTCACAAGAAACCGCTTTTCTAGAGAGAAAGAAGCGAAGTGCCAATCCGAAGTTGATTAGATACTTTTCCAATTTTTAGTCATGAATTCAAACCAAATAATACTAAAAGTGGATTTTCTGCTTTTGACATTGTTCTGCAGCGTATTTTTTTGTTTCAAAAGCAATGTGAAATTCATTGTTGCAAAAAATTGAGAAACTTTACAATTAAGAACCAGGCCCAAACCCCCAAACTGAAATCCTAAATTTTCAGAGCCAAGTTCTTCATGAAAGATTTAGATTGTATAGCTTTCTGAGCCCCAAGAATTACAAAAAAGAACCACGGCACAACATATGTATATTTGTATATTTATTTATTGATTGTAATTTTTCTCTTGTAAATAGTTGGTCTTAATTAGTTCAAACAAGAACTATTTTTCTAATCAACTGTAAATAATGTTGAAATAATAATAATCATCATAAACAAGGAGTATACCTTTCGTGTCATTTAGGTAAGTAATGTACTTTTGTTCAAAACACTGCAATATATCACAAAATATGGAGCAAGTTTCTTAACTTTGAAACTGGTGATTTTGGCGGGTAACTTCCTGGAAGAGGCTACTACAGTTTCTTATATTTGTGGTTTCTTGTAAAAATGCGAGTGCATTGTATTGAGATAGACATCGGAAATTATCATGATTTCACTCAGTCGCCAAATGACGCACCAGCTAATTGTTGCCCCCTTTGTAAATTAGTTACCTTTAACTGTATTTGATTAGTTTCTATTATGGTCGTTTAGTTTGTTATTCTTCTCAACTTTGTTCGCAGGTATTTACCTCTATATACATGTATGTTCAGAAGATTTATAAAAAAAATATATCAGGATGCTGAGGACGTGTACTTATTAAGTTAAAAAAGCATCAATAATAGATGAAGACCCGATGAAAACCCGATGAAAACCTATCGCATGCGTCGGGATTTAAGTGCTCATATATTATTCATCAGTGGCATACTGGTAAAGAAGTTTCCTTTTGAAATTATCAAACAGGTTTATCATAAGAAAGTCCGAAATGCAGAACAGCAGTGGGAAATAAAGTTGAATAACTGAAATATTTTTAAAATAGTCTTTGAAGTCTTCTCCCATGTCAATGGCTTTTTTAAGTTTAAAGAAAAATAATTGATGCAAAGAAGTAAAGAAGATAAGAAATATTTCCGGGTGTCCTAATAAAGTATACAGATTTGGTTGACTCCAGCGATATGAATTTAGCTTCAATCAATGGCTAATCACTCTCAAAATGTTCCTCGATAGTTAACTTGAACATGGATACCTCGTTTCTTGGTATTGGTACTCTAAGAGCAGAAATATCAATCTTGAAAGCTGAAATTGGCGTCCACCTGCAAATCAGAGCTTTGGCCTTAATTTTGGCCTAAGCAAGTTCCTAAGAACTAAAATTAATGAACAATTAAGAAACTGCCCAATGGGTGACTGTGGGGTGACAAAATAACACCAGATCTTATATTTTTCAAATTTTATCAAGGCTATCTTTGATTTACACCCTGTGCCTTAAGGATTTGCTCAGGCCATAACGCTAAAGCTCTGGTTTGCAAGTGGACGCAATTCGAGCTTTCAGATTGATAGTTCTGATCTCAAAGCACCAATACCAATAAATGAGGTATCAATGTTCAAGTTAACTATTGAGGAACATTTTAAGAGTGATTAGACATTGACTGAAGCTAAATTCACATCGTTAGAGTCAACCAAATCTGTATACATTTTTTGGAGACACCCGGTACATATCTTAAAATGTTCTTTTATGACATGAGATCATTTCATTTTAGATATTCCGAAGAGTTTGCAAGCATGTACTGTTTAAACTCTATGGACATGCTATTTTTTGAGCGGCAGAAAACTTCAATTTTTGACCAACTAAATTAAATTTGATATCTAAAATCGTCGTTCCTTTTTCAAGTGTCGGTGGGGTTAGCGTTTAAACGAGAAAACATTGAATTTCTAGGTTCTTTTTTCTCCATGATTCTAGGACGCTTTGTTCTGGAGCTACCAACGGTCAAAGTTGGGAGTAGTTGTTGAGCCATTGAACCCTTGAATCGAAGTCTTTAAGCAATAAATGAATTGTCTGCGAGACATTGCAGGTTGACTGAAAACTGAAGACTATATTGTTGGTGCTATTGCGTTGTGAGATGTTAAAAGAAGAGCACGACAGTCGTGGCCAAACAATAAGACCACATTTTTGTCAACAACGTTTTCTTGGCGTAACGAGATGGAACCCTACCGCTCTGCCTATCTTACTCTGTTGGAGTTCGCTTTCTAATTTTAAAGTTTCACTTTTACCTGACAGTTTCATTTCTACTTGTAAGTGTTAGCAACCTTTGAAGGACATCTTTGAAGGACACCTATTAAGGACAGCTTTAAAGGCCAACTTTGAAGTTTTCTATAAATTTTGAGCTACGAGGTACTTGAAATACTTGAAGACTTTTAAGCTCTTTAGCTCCTCTTAATTTGGTATGTTAGTGGGTTTCCTAGTTTCAAAAAGAAACACGAGCATTTGTTATAGAGAATCTAACTGGTCTTAAGGATTTTTGAGGACGCGAGTAAGTTTTTTATGTTTTAGAGACTATTTGCTCTCGAGCTACTCCCCTTTTGTCACTTGGCCAAATGAGAAGCTATAGACAAAACTGTTGCGGGTACAGGAAAGCTGCAAATGTGATCACAGGGAATCCACTACTAAGATTGCCTTCTAAAAGTAAACTTCGTTTCTTTCCTAAAACTTCGTTTCTCTCCAAAATGATATGATCGCTTTTGAAATTTTCTTTGTCTTCCCTCTGCGATGCCGCGGTGAGGAGGAATTGGAAGTGCGGAGGAGAACGAACGGAGGAGGAATACGAACGGAGGCGTCAATCTACCCAATTGGCATCAATCTATTGTGATTCATACTTTATCTGACCTGACCATTCACAAGCCAGTTAATGAACACATCCGACAACCATAACACTCCCTCAGACAGTGCATTTTAATTGGATGGGGTTTTCAATTCTCCCCCCTTGTCTCTTCTCTCTTTCTTCTCTCTCCTCTCTCCTCCGCATTTTCCTTTTGACTCTCCTCAGTTCGTCCTCCTCCTCCGTTCGTTCTCCTCCGCACTTCCAATTCCTCCTCACCGCGGCATCGCAGAGGGAAGACAAAGAAAATTTCAAAAGCGATCATATCATTTTGGAGAGAAACGAAGTTTTAGGAAAGAAAGGAAGTTTACTTTTAAAAGGCAATCTTAGTAGTGGATTCCCTGTGCCCAGACTGCTTATTTCTAACTAAAAACTGTTCTTCGGGGCCTTCAGAGTTAACCTTGAGAGTTAACGAAGGTATCATTATAAGTATTGAATGAGGTTTTACTAACCCTTGCTCGAGAAAGAGTACCTTGTGAGCGAAAAAGAAAGTTTCCTCCTTTCTTCCTTCTGTCTTACTTTTCCAAATTTTAAATTTCCTTCTAATTTTGAGGCTCTGGTACCCAGGGTACATTCTCACCTACTTTTATCTGGTTAAATCTGTTAAAATATATATTTGACCAAAGTCTTATGCAACTTTATTACGTTTTGCTTCTCTAGTGCTCATTTTTGTGATTTTTCGACATTCAAAATGGCGGATTTTCTGCCAGTAAAAAAACATGTCCCTATATGAAGGAAACAACGTGCACACATGCAGGCGCGGATCCAGTGGGGGGGGGGGCATAGCCCCCCAAACTTTAGATATTTCTCTTAAAAACCATTGTCTTAGAGAAAGAAATGAATGAGTTTCAAACCTTTACTTCCTAAAACAACCATGGCACAGCTACACGATAACTCAGCCAACTACAAGCCAGTCAAACAAAGCTCACAAACTAAAGTACAATTCATCAAAAAGTATGAAAAGATGCGATTCTGAATAAAAATTTCAGTCAGTGGAAATCGAACTTGAAAATCATTTGTTTCATTCATTTTGTCAAATTGTTGTTGTGAGTTAAGATCCTCCAGTGAACTTAGCTGTTGATTTTTATTTATGATAGATTTCGTAAAGACTCGTATCTACTGTTGTGACAGCTATAAAGTGTTAATCAAGTCATTTCAATTTTACGGTAACACAGTTTACAATGCGAGTAAAGCTTGTAGAAACTTGTTGAGCTATGAGAATTTTTATAACTTACCAGTGACTCCAATCACTCCAATTATGGAACTTACAATTGGACATTTCACTTAACATTGAAATGCCTCTGATTTGTGAATTTGAGATATACCTCGTTTTAATGCCAAGTTTTTATTTCCATTGAGGTGGAGTTTTTTTCAGCGATAAGCATTCTCAAACTGGTGCTAATGATAAACGTTTCATTGGTCCCTCATTTTTCAAATGATGGCGCGAGCTTTTGCACAAAATATAAATGCCAGTTTGTATTTGAGAAGAAGCATGATTAAACGATGGGCTAAATGATCTAAGATGAAGCAAAAAGGGCGTTTCCCACGTTTTCCGAGAGTCTGAAGGGCGTGGTCACGAAAAATTTTCCTGGGGGCTTCGCCCCCAGACCCCCCAGTTTCCTTCCAATGGCCCTCCCCAAAGTCCAATGCTGGATCCGCCCCTGTACACATGCCATTGTTTCTTTAGTTATACAATTTACACGCACGTGCCAAGATCCTCAGATACAATAGGCTAATTAATTATAGACCACCCAGAACCCGGGGGGGGGGGCACTACATATTTTTTGGGTACAGGGACGTGCATTCGGGAAGGGTATCGATTTTCGCGATTTTGATATTAGGAACGGTATCGATTTTCACGATTTTGGTATAAGGAACGGTATGGATTTTCGCGATTTTGGTATAAGTATAAGGTCTACATTTTCAGGAAATTGGTACGAGGAACAGGTATGTTTTAGAAGCTTCGATGGCACGTCCCCAACCAAAACCTGGTAAAGTGCACCCCCCCGGGACCCAGAACCCCTCCACGCGGGACCTCTACAGCGTCGTCGATAAACACAATGATGCATAAAGTATATATATTTCATATTCATGATATCTTGATCAATATATAATTTTGTGCTGCATAAGATTATCTATGCAACTCTGTACTGATTCAATATACAATTCTGTACTTTCTATGCGACGTTTATTTTTATACTGATATAAACACTGATGCTACGGGATAATTCATTCCGCTTAACTCAAACTAAATAGATTTATGAGTAAAGCATCATAAGTCTACGTACCAGGAGAGTAAATAAAAGTCAAATCGTTTCAAAGCTTGAAGTTTGCTACCTATTCATCAGATTATCAGGTGATCTGAAGCAAAAATTTTTATTGATGCAAATGAATAGCTCCGTTAAATGATAGAAAATGCCGTTTAAGGTTTGCTGATACCTTGTCTCATTTTCGAGTTATCCACTGTTTTGTACCATTGGCTGATGATGTCATTTTGTTTGTAAAGAATAAAGAAAGTATACAAGGTTGATCACTTTTCAAAAAGAAATCTGATCGAAAAACGTTGCACAATTAACATGCCTTTCTAAACATCATATTAAGTCATGAGGCAATTTATATCAAATCTATTTAGCTCAGCTGAAATGTTTCCTACAACTGTTATCTTTCAAAGATCAGATACAACTATATTGCCAAATGTTATCCTAGTCATTTGTAAACAAAATGACGGTATCAGCTGAAACATTAAATCAATGGATAACTCGAAAACGAAATGAGATATCAAATACATTTAAACAGGATTTCTTATCCTTCGACAGTGCTTTTCATTTGCATTAATAAAAAAATTCGCTTCAGTTCACATTTAAAACTTGCTACCATTGTGTAGATAACATATCAACTTGAATAACAAAATTTAGTTGGTTTATCTCACTTGTATTGTTCCCCAGTTATGAGTGATTTTATCAAATTGTTCAATCCTGAATCCTTCTAAAAACAGGCGCAAGATCCTTTACCAAATTTCCCTAAAATTCACTGACATAACTTAAAACCATCTGAAAATGGCAAATAGAAATGCAAAGATTAAAAATAGCAGGGATGGGTCTGTAGCTGCACATCTGACTGCCTAGGCAATAAGATAGTCCATTAAGCTTCATTTTCATCGCTATGGAGCTTAAATGTCGCGGAAACATTGAACCAGGACTAGAGTCCCATCGCCCTTTTCCGATCACTGAAAAAGAAACCTCGAGTTACTTGGCCCAAGTAAATTTCATCGGAAAAGTCAATACTAATGAATTATTCCTTATTTCATAGTGTAAAGGATAGAAACTAGTTATTGTACATTTAGCGACCGTCTTCTGTAAAATCGTTGTCGGAAAACACAGCGATAAAATCGCGAAATCTTCATTCCATCGCCCTTTTCCGATCACGCAAGTTCGCGCATGAATTTCGAACAGCACCACCGCAGAGGGCCCAAGAAAGCGCAGTTTCCAATTGAAATGGATGTCATACACATAACAAAAGATATTTATATCATGTTATTGTTTGATAAGTTACATTTTGCCTCTTTCTCCGCTTAATGACACCATAAGCAATTTACAGTTGAAATTTAAAGTCTATTACAGGACAACTGGCAGCACTATAGCATAGCCCCCTTCCCATACGTCAATGCCCCCCTGGCATTAATTCAAACCCTACCTCACGCGCATCCAAAGTCAACGAAACCCCCTGGTGATGTTTCTTTGTTTATTTCCCCTTCAACCCCGTCTCTTCATTGAGAGAGAATCCCAGAATTCGAAGCCAACCCTCGTGATCGAAAGAGGGCGATCTGTAGCATATCTGACTGCAGTTAGAACTTTAGCTGGGAAGCAGGAGATATTATGATCGAAATTCTTTTGTAAATATCCAATTAGAGAGTTGGAGTAAAGTTTGAAATGTTTTAACTGCGGTTCTGGTAAACAGAAGCAGAGAAACAAGAGAAAATATAATTGCTGCAAGTAAACACGAAGTGAAAAATGGCGGCTACTTTCAATTGCATCGCAGGTAGGCCTCTTTCATCTTACCATATCGCTGGATAAATATGCCAGGAAAAAGTAAACTACGTCTCAACCTGAAGCTCATGGCGTCAGCAAAGTATTTTTTCGCGCGCTTTTTTAATTATAAGACCCATTCCTCTTGTAAACAAACATCCCGAGATTGTACACCAAAGCGCTCTCAGGAGCCAGTGATCGGAAAAGGCCGATGGGGCTCTAGGACTCTTTGGACGATTCTGAGATTCAAAACACTGTTGTAAAATCACTAGTAAATCAAGAAAAATAAAACTAATTTTCACCTAAAAACAAGATTAAAATAAAGACTAAATTTTATTGTCTAAGTTGTCATGGTATCCACAGAATAAAACTTTCTTACGAGTAGCTAGCAAACTATGGATTTTGAAACGTTTAAACATTTTGACTCGCCTGCTATAATTATAGATCTATCCTGGACAAACAGTATAACAATATCTTATCTTTACCACATCATCTACTGTAGCTTGTTTACTGAAGGGATCTCTTATACCCTACCGGATGAGTGAAAAATAGGACATTAACGCTGATACCATATAAGAACTCTATTCAGCCTCCGGGGATTTGATTAATTTTGGCCATTCCAGAATTCCAGAGAGAGTCTTATTAGAGAAGGGGCTTAATTACAGAGTGAAATGACAAGGCTATAGATGATAGCTTTTTGGTTTCTTTTACCCCATGTTTTGCAGAATCAACATACACGTATTTTCTTACAAGAAAAGAAACTAAGAATTTTGCCCAGTATTGAAAGTTCTTAAAATTATCAGATTTTCAGTGCTCAGAGTTTCTTACGAATTTCTGGGGCTAATAGAGCTTTTACGGTAAGCTCTATGCACGCGACTAAAATTACAGGGATTGAAAGGAGATGCCTAAAATCAAATGAAACGCGACATTTTTAAATTCACATAATTTCATGCAGGGTTAATGTTCTATAATAAGGTAGAAAGATGTACACCTTGTTGGTCATCAGAGCTTATTTGATGGTGCTAAGAGATGGTTGCCATATAAGTCAATTCTTTGAATTTTTAATCCTATTGGTTCTTGGCCGGCTTGAAATCTGAAAACCACTTGTTGTTTTTCAAATAATTTTGTGGTTCATTTTTGACTCAACGTTGAGCAACTCTAAAAATCCATCCAAATCTCAATGTTTTCCCATTTTGTCTTGTCATTAACTTTGCTTGATTAGCAGAATTACCGTAAAAGCTCCGGGGACCTATTTAATTTTGGACACTCCAGAGGGGGCTTAAAAGAGAGGGGGCTTATCAGAGAGGGGTGGGCATATCCACAAAATCAAATGACATGGATATATATGATAGATTTTAGTTCTTCTGCATCATATTTTGCGGATGCAACTTTACGAGTCAAACACATAAATTCGACACAGTTTTATCCCAAACCATATACAAATTAACATGCAAAGTTATTTAGCTCAATAAATGGAAAAAATTTAGTGCCTCTGGAATTTGATACAAGAGGGTGTTGATAGAGAGGGGGCTTATTTAAAATCTTGTCTCAGAGGGGAGGGGCTTATTGGAGAGGGGGCTAATAGAGAGGGGGGCTAATAGAGAGGGGAGCTTAATAGGGCTTTTACGGTAGGCAGATTTACGAATGATTACGAAGTGAAAACTTGAAAAGCATTCTCTGCTTACAAGCAAAGTATTTCTGTTAAAGATTCATAGGTAACCATGATGCTTTGTACATCACATGAAAAGCCAAACAAACTGGATCCAGGCAAAGGCTAGAAGCAACTTTTGTATCAGTCGATATTATCCAAAAAACTTGAGTCCAGTAATATGCCACAGCATCTGATGACCTTGAATTCTGTACACGAATGAATTTGTAATCACCGTACACTACTCCAAACTTTTCACCTCGTTTGAAGGTACAAATTGGAGAGCGTGTGAAAACACTCAGAATCTTGATTTTCCCATGGGACCATCACCAATAAATTGATGTCCTAATTTTGCTTTGCATTTTCCACATTTAAGCTAAAAATGAAATTTGAATTAAAGTTGGAACCATTCTTTAGCTGAGGATGGCACGAGTCTCAAAGCGTACCTATATTCATTTGATCATATCTAATACCGGGTGAGTCAGAAAAAAAAATCCCCGTTTGAAAGGTCACGGCTCCCTGGATAACAAGACAATGATATCGGAAAAAATGTAGTTTAATGGTAGAAATGTTGAAATCTACTATAAAATTTACCTGACTGACATCGGCCACTCCATTTTGAAGTTATGAGGGATTTTCTCGAGAAAGCCTCTTCAAAAAACCTTCAAAACTTCCCCAAAATCATGAACAAATTTCCCTAAATTTCTGCCTTACAATGTCCTTACAGCAATGACTTGTGGACATTTTAGCACGTGCTATCCTCTTGGGAGGATGAACAAGTCATCCCCCTTGTATTGATGACCTATTCAGGGGGATTCCATTCTCCAAAGAGGACAAAATACACGAATTTATGTGAGTGTCATCAATTTTAGGAAGAAACATTTGTTCATTGTTTTCATTCGTTTTTGCAGGCTTTGGAAGGGGTTTTCTGCAGAAAATCACCCATATCCACGGGAAGGAATGGCCGATTAAGGCCGGGTAAATAACTGAACCTAATTGAACATATTGGCAATAAAACAAGACAGTTTTCAATATTATTGCCTTGATATTCATGGAGCTGTGGCCTTCCAAGGGGGATTATTTTTTCTAACTATCACCCGGTATTTCAAATGTCATAATTTACTGGAAACATAGACTTGTTCCTATTATCCATTTGGATTTGTCGACCAATTACTATTTTCATTAGTTTAGCCTATATCAACAATATCAACAAACAAGGTATTTATCTTCAAATTAGCTATCGAGCATTAGATCAAAAATTATTTTGGATTCATTGGACCTAATTTCTTGTCGCTAGTCCCGATCAAATCCGTTGCGTTTTTCTTTGGAACACCCGGTAAGTCTTTCATTTTGGCATATTGCAAAGCAAATGTGAAACTATTCGTCGTTACACTGACCACAAAGTGAGAACCAAACATATAAAAACACGATAATTCAACATGGCGCCAAAGAATTGAGTCATTTTACTCCCTCATTATTTTTGTCTGGCAACACCACTGGTAACATCAGAACAAATATGTGGGGATGGCTCAGTGGTAGCAAACTTGACTGCCAATTTGAGGGTTGCTGGTTCAAGACCCACCCTGTCAAACCTGCTACATAGAGTAATGGGAATTACATATTCTATGTATTTCCAGTAGACTAACTACTTCAGTCCCGCAATTTCCGCTTCGTTCAATAGCGATAACTACGAACGTGTAATCAGTCTATATTTCCAGGCAAAAGGAATCGCACTGTGTTGTCACTTTTTCGTATGCTCATAAGATAATTACAAATACAAACATGCTACACCAAGATACCACAGGGAGCATGGAATTACATAACAACCCTATGGCATTAACAATTAACTTGCAGTCACTCGCAAAATAGATGTCATGTGAAACAGTTTGGGAATTTATCGAATGATCAGTTATGCATAGTATGCACCACCTGATTTCTAATTTGAAACAGACTGCTATTACAAATATAAGGAAACAGAACACAAAGCATAAACAGAAAATTACACAAGAGGAAGGACCAGGGTACTGCTTCAGATGCTAGGTAGAAATGAAAGAAAAACAGAGCAAAGATTGGATAAACTAGCTACTGGGTATCCAAAAACGGTGCCCCTTTCTTGCTAAATTCATTTTCATATACCGGGTGAGTCAGAAAAAACGTGGGGTGTTTTGCGGATTGTGACGTCGCGTTCAACAACCCGATCGTAGCAAATTAAATTTTTTCTTGCAGCCAGAGGTCTAACTTAGATCATAAGCCTTTCCCCATCGAAATCGGTCACTTGATGTATTAATCAAAACATATCTTCTCCGTAAGACGTTGTATGGGACTTTTGCAAACTTCTGAGATCTTTGATAGAGCCCCTTCAGCATTTTACCTTTGCTAAAGCTGCAGCTACATGTGGTATTATCAGGGGAGAATGAAATAGTTTTGTCATGAAACATCGCGTTGATCTTGTTGAAATAAATCTCTTTACAACACAAAGAAGCATGCGTTTTTACTGTCTCTCAAACATATTCCCTTTGCAGGACAAGTTATGACGTGACAAGGCATCCCAGGGGAGAAAACACTATTTCCGAACTGTTTCATGCTCCCCAGAAAATACCACGTGTACCTGCAGCTTCGGCAAGGCTAAAATGCTGAAGGGGCTTGGTTAAAGGTTTCCTCAGTTTGCAAGACTCCCATACAAAGTTTTAGGAAGAAAATCTTTTTTAAATAATGAATCACATGACCGATTTCGATGTGGAAACGTTTATGATCTAAGTCAGATTTATGGCTGCTCAGAATAATTTAGTTCATAACGGTCGGGTGGCTAAACGCAACGTCACAGTCCGCCAAACACCCCACGTTTTTTCTGACTCACCCGGTATATTTCAAAATTCCACTACATACAATGCAAAAGACAAAAGTTAATTACAATGAAATACAACATACCGAACTAATTAACTAATACAGGACAAATACTACAGAAGAAATAAAAATGAAAAACGACATCATGAAAACAGAAGAATTGCATGCAGGGGAATTTCTTAAGGAGGGGCTCTCTCAGTAGATAAGTTAATCGAGGAAAGAGCACCCCCTGTTTAAAGATGACTAAATATCATTGACTAGTTCTTTCAGAGTATCGTATAAAATTTACCTATAATTGTTGGTGAAGAAGAAGGGTTTGAACTTCTGACGAAGGCTGAATGGGGAACCTTCCTACGATTTGTAATTATTTTCAAAGAAAAACGTCTTAAGTTTACGACGAAAACTACAAGTAGATGGTGAACGTTTTATCTCCAAAGGTATGTCATTCCAGCATTTAGCTCCAAAGTAACGAACTGACCTGAGACCGCATTGAAGCGTATTTTTCCGATTTAGAAAAATATCATTATTGGTTGCTTGCCGTGTACGATATAGATGAACAGATTCAACTAATTCAAAGAAAGCATGAAAACAAGAGGGAGAAATCTTATTGACACAATTATAAATAAAGCATAGCAATTTCAACTGGAAAAGATCATGCAGCTTTAAAATCTTCAAGTCAGAAAAGATTGGAGTGGAAGGAGAAGCAAAGTTTTGAAACAAAATTGCCCTTATTACCCTTTTTTGTAACAAAAACACAGAATTGATATAGGTCTCATAGGTAAGACTCCAAACTAAAATACCATACTGTAAGAAAGGTGAAAATAAAGAATTATAAAGACAAATCAAAACGCTTATGGGTAAAAAGTGTGTAACTTTGAAGAACATGCCACAAGTTCTAGCGAGTTTTTTTGAAAGTTCTGTTAAGTGATATTTCCATGAGAGATTTTCATCCAAAAGAACACCAAGAAATTTGACGTAACAGGTTTTTCTGATCGGAATGTTCCCAATTTTGATACTAACTGTTACAGGGCAAGAATGCTGAGGTGACTTAAAAATAAGAAAGTTTAGTTTTATCTATATTCAGGGCAAGTTTATTTACATCAAGCCACATTTTCACTTTTTTCAATTCTTTGTTTACTACTCTTTGAAGCAGATCAAGATTTTCAGCTTCATAGTAAATGTTAGTATCATCTGCAAATAAATAAAAGGCTAATTTTGAACTTGAGTATGGTAGATCATTAATGTAAATTAGGAGGAGGAGTGGACCGAGTACAGAGCCCTGTGGTACCCCACAAGTAACATTACAGAAACTTGAGTTAGATCCATTTTTTTTTTTTTTTTTTATATTCAAATATTAAATCTTACAATATATTTTACATTCTACTATACCTAATTCTAATTACTATACGACACTACAGGAACGATACCATGGGGAGCGAAAGACAATGACTACCCCATGGCCAATATCTAAAAACACGAAACATTAAACTGTATACAGTCACACCACGAACATTTATAAATTAAAAGATACTATACTATATTCTGTTTCACACCAGATGCCAGGCACTCCACCCACCCCAACCAACAACAAACGAGCCGCGCCCGCAGCACCAACATACCCATCGCAACCGCGATGAATTTATTGATGCCACGTGCGCAACCCACCCGCCACCACCGGCCAAGGCAAGCAAAATGCCCGACTTCCGATGCGAAACAGAATTTACAAGGAAAATAAACACTAACGACAAGGAAATTAAAATTACGTCCTCCTTGCAGGTAGCAGCAGCTAATCATTAGTAGCATCATTTTATTCAAAGCGTTGTGTTGCATTTATGTATTTTAAAGTTGCCTTAAGAATCTCTGTATTAGAATCAACAGAAAACCTTTCATTACCATACAGCATCATTTCAAGCAATAGCGCGTTTGAATGATTTGACAAACCGTACGGTTGCAACGTTGCGTTCACACTATCGAGAAGATCTCTCCTGTATGCATCGTAAGCATGGCAGTGCAGCAAAAAGTGCTCCGTGTCCTCAACACCATCATTTGTGGGGCACAGTGGATTCAGTGTGTCTCTAAAATTGTGTCTAAATTTGTGCAGGTTTAGCTTACTGAGACCAACTCGTAACTGCGTGAGTATTGCAAGACCTTTTGGGTCGTGAATGCTGTAGACTGGCTTAGGAGGAGGACGTATAAGAGATAATAGCTTGTTTTTGAAAATGCTGATTGTAGGTGATTCTCTTACTTCGTGGTCAAGCTTATTCCATTCAAGCAAACAACTAGGGTAAAAGCTTGCATTAAAACATGCTGTTCGTGCACTGATTTGGCCAATTGTAGCTTGATGACGCAGGGGATACGAGGACTGCCGGAGTGGTGGAATTGGTATCCCTGTATAGTCAGGAGTGATATTATTGACAATTTTATAAAAAAGAACAAGACGCCTACTCCATCGTCGGAGGTTGAGTGATTCCCATCCAAGCTCATCGTACAATTTCACACGAGATGTGCCCTTCCAAGCACCTGTAACTGCAAGTGCTGCAGAATATTGAATAGATTCTAGCTTTTCCATCTGATTTGAAAGTGTGATGTTCTGACTGAATTCACATACATTTTGTGGAGTATGATATATGACGTCACCATAATCCAAATGTGGTCGTACATATAGTTTATATAATTCATTTAATGTTTGTCGCGGCAAGTATTGCGAAAGGAAGCGCAACATTCCTATTC
Organism: Aurelia coerulea; assembly: GCA_039566865.1. Taxonomy (NCBI): domain Eukaryota; kingdom Metazoa; phylum Cnidaria; class Scyphozoa; order Semaeostomeae; family Ulmaridae; genus Aurelia; species Aurelia coerulea. The sequence continues at coordinate 7,946,982 of CM076952.1, read as the reverse complement.
CTTGTCTGCATTTATTGATAGTTGCCTGGATATGACTAGCAAAGGACAATCTTGAATCTAGAACAATCCCAAGGTGTTTGTGTTCATCAACTTTTATGACAGGAGTATTGTTAAATAGAATAGGTGGATGGTCTGCATGGATTCTCTTCCTTGAGAAGGTTACTTCGACTGCTTGTTTCGTTGGATCAGGATTAAATCCAGTTGAATTTTAAATTAAAAAAATTAAATCCAATTAAAAAAAAAGTTAGATCCATTGACACATACATACTGCTTCCTACCTGAAAGATAAGATTTAAACCAATCAAAACTATTCCCCCTGATTCCATAGTGTTCAAGTTTCATAAAGAGAATGTTATGGTTAACAGTGTCAAATGCCTTTTGCAAATCAAGCAATATTCCACAACCAAACTTCCTGTTATCTAAAGAATGAAATTTTATATCCCAGTTAATTCGCGGAAGATGCTGCGAGCGTTTGCTTATAAAAGGTGTCCCACAACCTTGATTAAGTTTCATTTTGTTTATGACATGGGTAACTACACCTATCACTCAATTATCAGCAGATCGTTTTATTCACTTTTCTAATAATTTAGCACGCTGCATGCATTGCGCCTTGTTGTTTTTGCAAACGAAAACTTTTCAGCAATCACTTTTTGTGCTCGGTGATTCGTAAATTTGTTCGTTGTTACATGCGTAAAAACACGTATCATTCAATTCCCAGAAGATTTTTTATTCACTTTTTGAGTTATTTGGAACACTGCTAGCCTCGCATTTGGCTGGTTTTCAAAAGAATACTTTTATCAGAAGCGTAGAAATACGTTGACCAACAAAGCAGTCAATCTTTCGCAGTATGCGTGTTGTAGACAATAGATTTGGAAATCTTTCGATTTGGTTTTCGCATTCAGTTTAAAAGCCAAAATTGTGTCAAGTTGCCTTCGCATTTGGACATTGAAGGCAAAGCAGAAAGGCGTGGTAAAGATCTGGCATTTCGTAAGGTTTTGCGATTTCTTTCACAAGACTACGGTGAGACCTTTCCTGTTTTTTCTATTTCTAACGGCCTGTAGCAATGTCTGATAATTCCAGTAGAACGTTTTAGCACACCATGATTGGGAAAGCGTGGATTTAGGATTCAAGAATTCCATGATGTGTATTCGATATGGCCTAAGCCAATCGCAATTTATGCAAGCAAAAGACTTAGCATTTAGCACGCATTTAGCCTACAAATTCTTATTTCAGTCTGTTTCAGGTAAACCAGCATCCAGTATTTCTTCAAACCGCTCGTTTGATTTGAATTGCATTTCAATTGGTCATGTCTTTGTCACTTTGCCTACTAAGGGTGCTCAGCCTGGCTTGCTTTCAACCAGCTTATTATCCCAGAATTTTTTTTTTTTTCTTTGACCAAAATGTCTGTTTCCAGTGATTTTGTAGTGATGTTCCAGGCTATTTTAATGTTATATTCATTTGATACGGGATCAGGCTCGAAACGACGCGTTTTTGGCATCTCAGCTACTTCTATGATGCTATGATAATTTATTTATCATTTGGTCGTTTAATTGTTTAAGAACCACATGCAACATATTTTTGTATGTTTGTTTGTATATTTTCCAGGCTACCTATATTTTGTTGATTTTCTTGCCAATGTGGATCTTTTGGGAGCGTTTTGCTCCTGTTTGTTTCAGCTGAAGAAATAGTCATTGGAATGCAATAAACTATGAGGTGTCACCAATAAAGTTTCGATTTTTGGGCGGGGTTTGGCATTTTAATAGATCCTGCCAGCAATGCTTGCATTTATTCGTTGCTTGCCTGGTGTTTTTTTCGGAATAATCCCAAAATCAGCAATCAGTAAACAGATTTATTACCGGTCATTATTTCCAATTGTGTTTGAAACTTTTAGATTCTAACGTGACGGTCATGTACTGCTTTAGAATGGCACTTGCAACTTTTTAAAGGCAATGCCTCCGTGTGAGTTCAGCCGGCGTAGACACTCTTGTCGGAATTGTGCTGGCATGGTGCTGACGGGGGGCCTGGGGGATGCGGTGGTTGGCGGAATTTGACGGACCACATGCAGGCTAAGGTTTCAGCTTCGGAAGTGCAACGGCAAGTAGGTCATCACTTAGATCACTCTTTGCCCGTAGTAAGCTTCATTACCAAGGTATTCACATGGAATATCATGTAAAATTGACATGCCCCCAGCGGAGCTGTGGTGCTTATATGGACGCATTGCCTTTGAGATAACTTTTAAACCGTAAGGAAAAGTTTACTGTTTACTGCGTTTCATATTCTGGGTTATTGTGAAACAGTAGAGCTGATGCGTTTCTTGCTTCATTTGCAGGTCTTTCATAGGAATGCACCATCCACAAAACTATAGTTTTTGATATTAACTGGAAGCAACTGCTCAGCAATCGCCAGTAGCCGCAAAGCAAATAAAATAAAAACAAAAGCAAAAGTGCCCATCAGCACACAAAATTAAAATGTTGCAAATGAAGAACGAAAAGTCTTTTCTAAGTTTTGTAAAATAGTTCGTCAGCTGAGCGGCGATGGTTCGGTTTTCCCTACGTCAGAATTGACTTGGCTAAGATTTGTGGGTAGTTTAAGTAACGCTTTTCAAGCTTCGGGTTTTGGAGTTCATCCCTCAAAGTAAGATCGTTGAAAATGGAGATAAATGGAGCTGAAGATCCATGTTTGGGTTGTTTGAGTGTTTCCCTAGTTTTTAGGGCTTCGGGCCTTCGTGCAGGCTGTGAAACTCAAAGCCTGGTATCAGAAAGTTCTTTGTGTGAAAAGGTTCACGTAAATTGGGAAGAATTTATAAGCTCTGTACGTTATGAGCTGTTTATGGAGACCGTTTATAAGAAACAGAAGGCTCAATTTTTTCGAAAGTTAAAAAACATCCTTATCTGAATCGAAAAAGCTAAGAAACTTTTGTAATTTGCAAAATGTTTTGTCAGTGTACAGTTATAGCAATTCTTTGGAAATTATTGTGAGTGCAAATTATGTTATTTATTGGTTTTTGAGATCTTACTAAGTAATTTGGGAGCCCTCTTTACAAAGCTGAATTAGTTCTACACTTCCAGCATTGTGAGTATATGAAACACATAAACTGTTGCTAGCAAAACGGCGCAAAACTTTAAGAAATTTCCTACCAGCATCGGACCTTAGTTTAAAAAAAAAAACCGATTTATTATATTTGTTCTTTTGTGGCTATTGTCCACGTTAATGTGGCATTGATACTACACTTATGTGTTGGGTTGCTTATGGAACTTATGTTTTGGTTAAGATAAGTAAAGTCTACTGTGCATGTTTTTTGTGTGCTAATCTATTGAAGACTAGTTGCAATCATGCTAATTTAATGGCTGATTATCGGGAAGAAAGTTAATCATCGACATCAGATGTTTATCCAAAGTTAATTTGGTGCCATTGAGTTGGTTGTTGCACAAAGTTTACAAAGTTAATTGGGTGCCATTGAGTTGGTTGTTGCCCAAAGTTAATAAAGTTGATTGGGTGCCATTAAGTTGGTTGTAGCCCAAAGTCAAAAAAGTTAATTGGGTGCTGCTTATAAGAAACGGAAGGCTCAATTTTTTTGAAAGTTAAAAAACATCCCTATCTGAATTGATAAAGCTATGAAACTTTTGTAATTTGCAAAATGTTTTGTCAGTGTACAGTTATAGCAATTCTTTGGAAATTATTCTGAGTGCAAATTATGTTATTTACTGGTGTTTAAGATCTTACTAAGTAATTTGGGAGGCCTCTTAACAAAGCTGAATTAGTTCTACACTTCCAGCATTGTGAGTATATGAAATACATAAACTGTTGCTAGCAAAATGGCGCAAAACTTTAAGAAATTTCCTACCAGCAACGGACCTTAGTTTAAAAAAAAACCGATTTATTATATTTGTTCTTTTGTGGCTATTGTCCACGTTAATGTGGCATTGATACTACACTTATGTGTTGGGTTGCTTATGAAACTTATGTTTTGGTTAAGATAAGTAAAGTCTACTGTGCATGTTTTTTTTTGTGCTAATCTATTGAAGTCTAGTTGCAATCATGCTAATTTAATGGCTGATTATCGAGAAGAAAGTTAATCATCGACATTAGATGTTTATCCAAAGTTAATTTGGTGCCATTGAGTTGGTTGTTGCCCAAAGTTTACAAAGTTAATTGGGTGCCATTGAGTTGGTTGTTGCCCAAAGTTAATAAAGTTGATTGGGTGCTATTAAGTTGGTTGTAACCCAAAGTTAATAAAGTTAATTGGGTGCCATTAAGTTGGTTGTAGCCCAAAGCGAATTAGGCAGTCGTTGAGATGAGATGGTTGCCTGGTGAGCATTGAGATGAGATGTTTACCTTAAGTTAAGTTAATGAAATAGCCATCCATGAGGTGGTTGCCTGTTTTTTATGGCGGAAGATAATTGAAGTAACCATCAAGATGAGGTGAGTCCCTGTTTAGAGGGTTGTAAAGGGTATTTCGTGAAACGCAATCTGCAATATTTTTGGCCATATTTTCTTCTTGTGAAACGCGAAAAGCCAGTGTTTATTGACCGAGTAAACGCTATATTCTTAATGAAATTGAACATTTTATTTTCGTGATTCGTGATCTTCACCCCCTTTACCATCCTCTGTTTATGGTGGATTAATATCAAATTCAAATAAATTTACAACAACAGCAATGGAAGATGATTGCACGGCCCACTGTAAATCAGTCCTTTGACTGACGTGGCCACCATGCCTAAAGAAATTAAAATCAAATCAAATTGGAATCATGTTGGAATGGCCATCGAGATGAGGTGGTTACCTGTTTATAGCAGCATTTTGGCAATCGTGTGAGTTTAGATGTTGCCTTGCAAATGTTTTTTTTCACTTCTCGCAGGACGATAAAAGAAAGAAATCTTAACAAGTTTACTTTGTTTATAGCAGTATTTTGGCAATCGTGTGAGTTTAGATGTTGCCTTGCGAATGTTTTTTCACTTCTCGCAGGGCGATAAAACAAAGAAATCTTACTCAGCTTACTTTGTGCATAAAAACTAAAAGCAAATTTTATCTAAAGAAGCTAAGCCGAGCTGGCCGAGCCAAACAAGAAATGCCAGAGTGGGGTGTTCTCTCATCTTCGGTAGGGGTCCAGGAGGCTACATTCTTTTTCTCGGATATTTGGGGGTTGGGGGAACACATGTGTTCTGTGGTGGAGAAAAAATCTAAACATTTTTCTCTAACCCCCAACTATTTCGGTTGCTGCGGGAGTGCACATTTGACCAGTGCATTTGAAATCCCAAACTTTGGCCCCGGTGATGAGAGAACACTGCCATTGGTGTCTGGCAACTGGCAAATTTTATATTTGTGATTGTTCTCAGCTCTGAGGGGCCACATTATTTTTAACTGAAGCAAGAATTAAATAGGGATAAGAATGAAATTTTATATCCCAGTTAATTCGCGGAAGATGCTGCGAGCGTTTGCTTATAAAAGGTGTCCCACAACCTTGATTAAGTTTCATTTTGTTTATGACATGGGTAACTACACGTATCACTCAATTATCAGCAGATCGTTTTATTCACTTTTCTAATAATTTAGCACGCTGCATGCATTGCGCCTTGTTGTTTTTGCAAACGAAAACTTTTCAGCAATCACTTTTTGTGCTCGGTGATTCGTAAATTTGTTCGTTGTTACATGCGTAAAAACACGTATCATTCAATTCCCAGAAGATTTTTTATTCACTTTTTGAGTTATTTGGAACACTGCTAGCCTCGCATTTGGCTGGTTTTCAAAAGAATACTTTTATCAGAAGCGTAGAAATACGTTGACCAACAAAGCAGTCAATCTTTCGCAGTATGCGTGTTGTAGACAATAGATTTGGAAATCTTTCGATTTGGTTTTCGCATTCAGTTTAAAAGCCAAAATTGTGTCAAGTTGCCTTCGCATTTGGACATTGAAGGCAAAGCAGAAAGGCGTGGTAAAGATCTGGCATTTCGTAAGGTTTTGCGATTTCTTTCACCCGCCCACCCACAACCTAACCTAAAATCGCACCATGCTCCTTTATTTCATGACGGGGATGTCTGTCTCTGCCATGGACATTGAGTGCACTGGTTTGTGGAGAAAAAATCTAAACATTTTTCTCTAACCCCCAACTATTTCGGTTGCTGCGGGAGTGCACATTTGACCAGTGCATTTGAAATCCCAAACTTTGGCCCCGGTGATGAGAGAACACTGCCATTGGTGTCTGGCAACTGGCAAATTTTATATTTGTGATTGTTCTCAGCTCTGAGGGGCCACATTATTTTTAACTGAAGCAAGAATTAATGAGTTTTTGATGGCTTCTGTTAGACTAACTAGGGCATGGTTAATAGAATGGTTGGCACGAAATCCAAATTGCAAGGTATATAAAATCTCATACTTAGCAAGGGAATTGTAGAGATGCTCATACATCGCCCTTTCCATAATTTTACTAAAGACAGAGAGAAGTGAAATTGGTCTGTAGTTAGCTCCAGTAAGTGGACAACCTTTCTTGAAAAGTGGGATTACTTTGGCTAGCTTCATCTTGTCTGGAAATATCCCAGATTGAAATGATTCATTTATAATTTGAGATAATGGAGAAGATATTAAAGGAGAAAGCAGCTTTAAAACTTTAAAATATGATCGGGAGGGTGGCTCCAGCCTGAAGTGGAGGGGGATGGGCAACTTCCAAAGAGGGCATCAAAAATATAATTGAATGTAAGCGCGCCGAAGTCACGCAAAAGGTTTTGGACTTTAATTTGAAAAAATTCTTTTGCTTTTCTACCACTTAACGCCTTGATCTATATGGTTCTGCCACACTCAGATAGAACAGTTAGAAAACAGTGTGTTAGGGTCATGATGAGGGGTACCCTCATGAAGGTGAAGGTGTTGTGACGCAGTGGTGTAATCCTCCGACTTTGCAGCCAGAACAGTCAGGCGGACAGGGTTCGATACCCGGTAGAGTCCCATCATTCTAGTATCATGACAAGGGATTGCAGACTCGATTAGCGCTTTTAGCTACTTCTATGACCCCAGTGCTTGGCGCTAAAAACGCAACTTCACTTTACCTTCACCTTCGCACTATTCTCTCCAAAAAGCGGGGTGCCAAGCTGGGTTTTCAGCAGCCCCCATTTGCCCCCTGAATTCGCCAATCATCGAGAGAAGTTGCACATTTTTGTAACATGAAAATAGCTTATTTCAATTTTACTCCACGATGAATTCCACATTGGATGGCTATGGTTAGAACATAATTTGGTAGAACAAGATGAAGCAATATTTTTCACAAACCTTTAATGCTTTAGCCTTACTACTTGATTGTGGTATTGGTTCATCCTCCGTTGAAATACTATCTCCTCTTATTGTCTGATGAAATGCTGGCCAAGGAGAATCATGTTTATATTTTGCTTTGGCAGGAAACAATTCATGTTTACATTCTTTACAGACGTAGATGCCTGAAATGATTAAATATTGATAGATCAAGGTATGATGATGCGGATTTTGTTACGACAAGTGAAGAAGAGAAGAATATCATCACAGATAACATTCTACTGAGATAAGACTCTACTTAGAGATAATTTGAAAATAAATGATAGCAAAACAGGGCAAATGGAAATTTTTCGATGAGACAGAGACACTGAGCGATGGAGGAGAGTCAAAAAGCTTTTGACTGTCTTCCAGTTGTCCAATCCTGAATTAGATTCTATGATTTTTTTAAAAAATGTTGTTTTCAGTTTTTAGAGCTAGAAGGAAGTTTCTTAAACACTGAAAGCACTGCTTGTTTTTGAAAACATTGGAAATGGTAAAAAATCAATCAAATTTTCTAAAGACTCGACATGAAAGGACAAAGAGTTAAAGTTTTCGGGGTGATATGGGGATTTAGAAATTGATTAGTGTAAACTTCTGCACGAGCATTATTTCAACGATTGGCCTGTTGGGAAATTTTGCAGCAGTTGCAATAAAGTCCCACCCAAAGCCGTAACAAAATCAACGATTTAGCAAGACTCCATGCTTGCTGGCCTCATGACGCTTCCCAGTTTGTCTTTTTAACCCCCTTGACACAGGAACGCGATCTGTACCAAGTATAAATTCAATGAAATTTCAAAATGAAATGCATTTCTTTGTATCATTAAAAGTATTGTTACATTCCTTGCAACATAGAACTAACACTCTTGCAGCGGATTATAACTGATCAATTTCTAAATCCCCAAATCATCACAAAAATGATCTCTTTTTGTCCATTCATGTTGACCGTTTTCAGCGTTTTAGAAATCGAACATTTGAAGAAACTCTCTTATAGCTCCATAAATAGAAGACTAAAAAATGTACAAAAAATACTGGCATCTAATTGAGGATCTTAGCTCAAAAATCTTCAAAATTGGTCCAGTATACGATTTATCGTCGCCTGTTAAAAGTGCATAGTTTATTTTGGCGCACCCAGTACAAAAAGGTCTTGATGATTTTCACAGACAACAACGGAGACAGCTAGTAGGAAAAAGATACCCCAATAAGACTTCCAATCAAAACTTGTATAAAAGTTGTGAAGAAGGACCAATTTCAATAGATATCCTGAAGGGTAGATGGCATGGCGGTGGTTTGGTCATATATTACGTTTATCTGATGAGACACTAGCAGTAAGGGAGCGGTAATCTTTAATCCTGGGTACCAGGGCGGAAGATAACTTCCCACAAGTAGCAAAAATTCGAAATCCGATCTGAGACATAGAAAATGTTTCTGTGCCGATTTTCAAACGGGGATAAAAATGGTGCAGATAGTAAGATAGACATGTCGTTAAATCATTGAGCTGCTCCGGCCTCTGATAGGTCAATAGTACAATAGGACACTGCCACAAAGGAATGGAAATGAGGCACCAGCCCAGTCATGCGAAACTTTACGGTTTCCAAGAACTGACGCGCGACAAATTACTGCACGGTACTACGGGTACGGTTCAGAGGGAAGATGAGCATGGACACGCAAAATGTGTACAAGTTTTATCTAAGTTGCGTTGCTTTAGAGAAATCTTGAAACAAGAATTAACAAAATTCAGAGTTCGATTTGCTGCAAGGTTACTCAGTTTAGAGCTTAGATTTTTATCAAAAACGAATCCTTGAATGATAATTCGAAGCATCCCCTTCTTTGCAGGTGATATTGATGTATGATTTTTACTGCAGTGAATATAGCCCATTTACAGTAATTTCCAATCAAATACTTTCAAGAGCTCTTTGTTGTCAGTTGTGAGTTGACACAGGAATTGCTGTTTATTCCTCAGTTATTGTTCATTTTTCAAACATTTGAAGCATTTGAAACAAGGGCCAACACCTGCAGGGTAGGCCTAAATCCTAGAAGTTAATCCTAGTTGTTAGTGCATGGAAAACTCACTGGTTTTTTATATTAGTGGGAAAACTGCACGTGACTAAGAAGTGACTAAGAAAGAAATTAAGAATTTCTTCCACTACTGAAACTTTCTTATGCTTCTCGTTGTTGGAGGGACGTTTTCATGAAAATTTACAGAAGATTCTTTAATTTCTTATTTTTACAGCTATAGGTGATCTTGTGAGCTTGAACAATTTTAGGCAAATTCATAGAATCATCCCACTATCCAAACTTATTCACAATTCCTTTGTATTAAAATTTCTTAACCCAAGAATTGAATTTTGTTTTCCACAAAGACATTTCCTGTAAACGCTTCCCTTCCACTGCGTCGCACAAATCGCTTCTGACCGCAGCGGTAACTTGTCAAGCAACAGAAGATTTGCAGTCACAGGGAAACATTTCATTTCATTTTCAATTTTTTAGGCATGGTAGCCCCTCAGTTGGAGAAAAACTGATTTACAGGGGGCCATGCAATAAAAATACTAAAACTCAACTAAGATATTACAATCTGATTAAAATAATATCAATAAAAGTAAAATTAAAAGAGTTCATTGCATAAAGCATCTAAACTTATGCTTTGTGGGATTTCATCAACCCTTCCCGGAATTTCTTTAGAGTAGGTGCTCCTTTTAATTCATCATTCAACCCATTCCAGAGACTGGCCCCTCTGAATGAAAAACATCTCTGACAAGCTGATGTTCTTAACATTGGAGTCCTAAGGTTTATATTAGAATTCCTCAGTACGCGAGAGGTTGTTTCGTTCACTCTATTGAACATGTCGCTCATATAGGACGGCGCATCACCGTTTAGGGACTTGAAAACCATTTTTAGTTTTTCAAGATCAATCAATTCCCTAACCGTGGGCCATCCTAGGGCACGAAAGAGTGGCAAGGCTGACTGGTCATATCGACTGCCGGTAACTATTCTGGCAGCACGATTTTGTAGGTTTTGGAGTTTATTAAGAGAGGTCTCACCAACATTCCCCCAAACATGGCAGCAATATCTAAAGTAAGGTTCCACGAGGCTTTTGTACATCTGTTTAACAGTGGATGCAGGCACGTACCTTTTAGAGTATCTTAATATGCCAATACCTCTGGAAATCTTACTTGTCAATGAGGCCAATTGGGAAGACCATTTTAATTGCTGATCTATTTGAACTCCTAGGTATTTAGTATCTTCAGCCATTTTAATATCGTCCTCCCTGATTTTAAACTGTGGTTTAGCTGAGCCAGGTGAAGTAAGTTTTTTCAGTTTACCTGGGAGTCCGATAATCATGCCTCCAGTTTTTGCAACATTTAATGAGAGCTTGTTTCCTTGTAGCCACAATTTCAAAGCAGCTAAATCAGCGTTAATAGCTTCATTGATTTCAGAAACAGAATTAGATGCAAAATAGATACTAGTATCATCGGCATACATAGATACATGGGAATGTTTCAAGCATTTTGGTAAATCATTAATGTAGACCAAAAAGAGGAGGGGCCCAAGATAGGATCCCTGAGGAACTCCGCAATTTATAGGCACGGTACTAGATATTTGTCCGTTAACCCCACAAAATTGCCTCCTGTCGGCAAGGTAGGAATGAAACCATTTAAATTCCTTCCCTTTAACACCATAGAATTTGAGTTTACTCAATAGAATCTCGTGATCTACTGTGTCGAAGGCTTTCTTGAGATCAAAGTCCTATCTGCAAAACCGACGTAAATTCTGCAAGGTCAATGGCACATCCTCAAGTTTACAAAAGGTTGATTGCGGAGTGCCACATGGTTCATGTCTTGGTCCACTCCTTTTTCTAATTTATATTAACGATCTCCCTATGTCTCTCCGTAAATGCAATGTGACAATGTATGCTGATGACACAAGTATTTCACATTCTGCGAAAAATATCAACGAGTTGAATGACACACTGAATAGTGATCTCGATCGGCTAAAAGGAATGGTTACAAGGGAACAAACTGTCACTAAATGTCGTAAAGACACAGGCGATGGTTGTAGGTTCTCGACCAAACCTAAAAAAGATTGCTGACAATAAAGTAGAGACCCCATCATTTGTTATTGATGGCGCTGAAATTGACATCGTTAAAAATGTAAAATATTTAGGAGTCCAACTTGATGATAGCCTCGTTTGGGATCGGAACACGAAATTATTATGTAGCAAACTGTCTCGTGCTCTAGGATTTTTGAAATATGCCAAAAATTCGTACCCAAGGATACCTTAATCAAAATGTATCATGGCATCGTAGAGCCACATTTCCGTTATTGCTGTTCTGTTTGGGGAGGCTGCAGTGAAACCAGATTGCAAACCGTACAAAAATTGCAAAATCGAGCTGCAAGAATTGTCACCAATAGCAGCTATGATGTATCCGCCTCAAATTTGATCAAGGAACTAAATTGGCCAACGGTTACGGAAATGATAAAATGCGAGACAGCTACTATTACATACAAAGCATTGTCAGGTCTTGCACCCGGCTATCTTTCAAACCTTTTCAAGAAAAACTCTGCGCGTGATATCAGTATGAATTTGCGGAATGCCATTGCCGATGTCATTGTTCCAAGGATGAAAATTTGCAATGGGCAGAAAGCGATATCTTCCGGGGCTGAAAGACTTGGAATGAATGCCTTTGGATGTCAAACAAGCACCCTCTCTTAGCATTTTTAAAAGTATGCTGAAGAGTAATTTGCCTCTCTCAGGCTAACTCCATTGTTTTTCATTTATTTTTTTATTTTAGATTGTAAATATAGGTAATTTGTTAGTAATTTTTAGTAATATTGTAAAGTTTGGCACGGCCCCCTGTAAAGCAATCCTCTCGATTGACGGGGCCACCGTGTAAAAATAATGAAAAATGAAAAAATGAAATCAATATAGACAGCTGCCGTATATAAACCCTTATCGATATTAAGTTACCAATCATTCGTGCACCTGAGCAGACTCGTAAGGGTTGAATAGAGTGATCGAAAACCTGACTGATCCGAAAATATTAGTTTGTGTTCGTTGAAATAGGAATACAACTGGTCAAAGACTAATTTTTCAAACAGACGTGAAACGACGGGGAGTACTGAAATCGGTCTATAATTAGACTTATTATCAGTGGACCCTTGTTTGAAGATAGGCGCAACTCGTACAGTCTTCAATTTGTCAGGAAAGCGTCCAACAGACAGGGACCAGTTGAACAGCAGTACAAGAGAGGGCGCCAAAATTTCAATGCCAGTTTTTAAGAAAAAGCTGGAGATCATATCAGTACCAAACCCATTGGATGTTTTGATTTTCGAAAAAGCTTTGAAAACTTTCGCCTTGTCGAGGGGGGAGAACGAAAACGAAGATGAAACAATTTTATCACCAAAATCTCCATTAAGAAGATGATTTTTTGTAGCCGGTATCTTGTCACTGAGATCTTTTCCAATGTTGCAAAAAAGTGACTCATGGTTTCCGCTACATCTTCCGGATTTGAAATCACTTTCTCGTCCTCTTTAATAGAGAGGATGTTAGTGGTTTTAGACCTCTTATTTATCAGCTGATTAACAGTTTTCCAAGTTTCCTTTACGTCCCCCTCACAGGATTCTAGCTTATTGGAAAAAATACTCCCTTTTAATTATGCGGTTTAAATTCTTAGCTTTACAACGGACTTGCTTGTATGCGCTCATTAGTATCTCAGATTTCATTTTTACTGCCTTAACCTTAAGTTTATCTCTTGTTCTGAAGAGCTGTTTCAGGGATGGAGTAATCCAAGGACAAAAGCGTTCCGTTACCATTCGTTCTCTAATTGGTGCATGCTTTTCGATTATGAGAGAAACCAGTTCAGACCATTCATTGACTGCATCGTTAACACTGTCAGCATTATTCACTACACTTAGCCAGTCGTACGACGCAAGGTCTTGGAGAAAAAGATCCTTGTCAAAATATTTCATTTGCCTCGCTCTGATCTTCTTGTGTTTAGCTTTGACGGAACCTCAAAATTTTCGCGTCACATATACCAAATTGTGATCACTAATAGAACATTTAATTACACCGGATTCTACCACATTCGAGGGGTTACTGACGGCGATGTGATCTATTATAGTTGAGGTATCCGTCGTCTCACGAGTAGGCTCGGATATAAGCTGATTCAGGCCAAACGAGTTGTAAAACTCAAGCATGCGTTTAGTATTATTAGGCAAGTCTGAGGACAAAGAGACGTCACTAGCAGGAGCAACATCACAGTTGGTGTCTCCCAATAGGATAATCTCCTTACCCTCAGACTCGAGGAATCTAAAAACTGCTTCTAATTTATCAAACGAGTTCACAGGGTCCAAAGGTGGCCAATACCAAGTAACTACAAAGAAGGGTTTGGCTCGGATAGGCTTCACCTCAACACACCTTAACTCCAAACTAGAAAGAGGAATATCTTCACGAGGGTTAACTACAAAATTATCTTGTATATAGAATCCTACTACACCTCCGTGGCAGTTGCGGTCAAGCCCATCAAAGCGATACCCTTCGATATCTAAAAGTTCCCGTGGGTAGTCTGGGTCTACTTTTGTTTCATTGAGGGCAACAGTATGAAATCTGCTGTGCCTTTTGTTTCTGTCTTTCATTGTTATATTGACCAATCTCAGATGCCGGAGCAGCTTAATGATTTAACAACATGTTAAGATAGTATGCAAATTTGAGTTAACAATGCGCATATCAGCATAGCACAAGTTATGTACTATACGAGTAGATTGCGCATATGGCAGTACGGAGAACAGAAAATTGTGCGGGGGGTTAATCCCCCGCTTATGTCAAGCTTTCCAATCTGGGTCAACCCCAAAAAATTCCAAGTAAAATTATAGAGTACTGTTGCCCTGAATGGGTCTAATGCCATTTTTGGTCAGAATCACACGCGCTTCTTTCGACGGAAATACAAGGCGCCTGGGTTAAGATTTTTCAAAAACACAACAAAAATGTTTTGCTGACGCCTTCCTTTACAATATTCTTCGCTGGTGTTTCGTTGAAGAGGATATTTCCGAAAATATGAAGTTTTTCAGGCAGACTATCTTCCGTGGACTCGCAAGTTTCATCAAATCTTTTTTTCACGTTCAAATGGGTTGAATGAGTCAGCCTTTATTTTTTCATTTTTGCACATTTGATATCCAGCTAAGCTGTTTCGCAGGTCATACCAACCTTTCAAGAGTAAATTCTAACATTTATCGAAGCATTTTGTCAATCTTTGTTGCCGAAGTGCGTATTTTTCCAAAGGCAAAATAAATCGGGAAAAATTCACCCTGGATGGGTCTATCTTTTTCAAACGACTCCACGTAGCGATCCAAGTTTGCGTGTGCTGGTATTGTGTCAGTTTAGAAAGGAAATGTGCTACTAAAGTTATTTTGACATATTTTGAGGATTTCATCAACTTTGGTGTTTCCTCAGCTTTGAAAATTATCATAACAGTTGAGTTTTACGTAAATTTGAGCTTCATCGGCGCAGGAAAAGCGATAGCTGTCTGTTAAAGTTTTGTGTTGCCAAGAATGCCAAGAGCCAGATAATACAAACATTCCCTTAAAGTTCATTCAGTGTGGTATCTGTAGAGAGAAGCTTGGCTTTCCTGCTAGTAAATTTCCCTGCTGAGGCCTAAACAATATTTAGACCCATTCAGGGCGAAAATTGGAGAAAGCATTATTTTGACTACTGCTGATTTTAGGCTCAGTTTCATGAGGAAACAAGACTTAAAATATTTTTGCCCTAGAAATAACAGTTGGCAAGGAAATAAAGCCTATATTCATAAAGAAAATATTTCCAAGAGACATGCACTTTGATAAGAAAATCAATTCTATTTGTGATTAGACCCATTCAGGGCGACAGTACTCTAAGACTAATACCCTAATCACAGAAATTTTCCAGTATAAGTATAAAGTATTTAGCTGGGCGTAAACAGTCTCCATTTCTCATTCTCTGGAAATAATTACCTGGCTCAAAGAAATCTTTATATGCTTCAGAACCTCTCCAAGAACAGAACGACATCTTGAAACCTGCAATCTGATTGATTAATTGATTTACTCCACAACACAACAACAATTCCCCCAGCAACAACAACAAATGCAACAACAACAACAATAGAAATTGGCGGGAACTTGCAGGCAGTTTGCTTGGCCTAATACATGCTGTGGAAGACAACGAGCAAAGGGAAGGGCTGAAGATCAACTTCCTTGACATATCTCCTTTGCATTTGTAGAGTTTGATGTCGTTTCTTGGTTTAGAAATTACACGATCTGCTGCAAAGAATCTTGGCTGCCTAGTGAGATTGTTGAAACTGCCCATAATTCAAACAAGAATGTCCGCAAAGAAAGGAAACATTCGCTCATATTTCAGCCCTGCTTCAAGAAGGCGTCCGAGAGATGGAGGATCCAGCAGCAGCCAAGAGGAAGATTCTGCGAAGGCTAGCAAACGTGCAAAATCTGAAAATGATGAGAAAAAAGACGGGGATTCATCCGCTGTCAAGGAACCTCTTTCCCCGCAGCAGAAGCAAATGATTGAAGAAAAACGACAACAAGCGCTCGAAAAATTGCACGGAAAAAATGATGTTGCGTACATGGGGGATACGTGGAAGACAGCACTGCAGTCAGAATTCTCAAAAGATTATTTTGTAAAGGTAATGCGATAATCTTAAATAACGGGGAAAGGGAATTGTTAAACATCATTTGAAAATTTCCGGAAATCTGCTAGATTAAAAGTCTGCTTGTGGGTGAAATGGGTAATTCAAGAAAGCATGTTTGTTGCGTGTTACTTATTATTAACAATTAAAAAGACAACAATATAATAAATAGTGATTTATGTACCAAAAAGAAAGTAGATGTGAAAACAGGACTTTTCAACTTCAAGGGGCTTTCAAGCATATAATCATTATCAAGTGACTCAAAATCAATCAAGTTGAGCAAAGAGAAGGCACAATTCAACAAATAAGAAAGCAGAGACGTAGTAACCGGGGAGCATTGGGGGCACGTGCCCCCCAAGATTTTGGAATAAACAAAGAAGTGCCCTTTTTATTTCAGGAAGTGCCCCTTTAGCTTAATGAAAAAAGTGCCCTTGAAGCGTCGTGCCCCTCAAAGTTTGAGTTGCTTCCTACGTATCTGTAAGAAAGAATGTGAGATGCAACGTGATATGATCTGTGGAGGTAATAGGAGGAATGTAAGAATAGAGTAGGAAAGCAATAACCTATTACAGATAAGTAAACTGCTTATTAATTTCATTGTAATAAGGAGTTTTTAAACTAAAATTAAATGTTTCTCTAAGGTCTTGCTTTTGGTGATATTTTGAGGTGAATGTCAGCAGTTGAATTGAAAGTAAGATGGTTTTGCTTTCATATATTCCATCATGGAAATCAAACTTTACCTACAGTAGCTGCATATATATTTTGCACCACATATTTGTTAGAGTTATGGTCCATCTGATGCATGCCGAAGATTTAAAACCATGTCAGAAAATATAAGATACATAGTGTGCCAACATTCATGTCACAGTTTGCACCTCATACATGTGTACCAAAGTTTTTGACACCAATTACTTACCAGTTGACCCAGAAAAAACTTCATGATCTAGATTGCACATAACTTCCTGAAAGCAAATATTATGAATACAAACAACCTTTCAACATATAATTGAAAGGCTTACAGTAGCTATCTTTTGAGATGGTGCTTTGTCAATTTGAGTTAGGACTACACCTTTTAAAAACTATTTTTTAAATATGGTCATTCATTCATGTCTCGGACTTCCCCTTCTTTTTCCAGTCCATGTTTGGAAGATGTGAACAGAGTGATAGTCCAAATTTGCCTTTGGAGGACAAAATGTGCATAATGAGCAGAGGTCAATCATTTTATAAATGACAGATTTCCCCAGACAACTTCAAATCTATCTCTGCATTAGATTTTCACAAAATGTTGACAGGAAAAGCATGATGATAAATTGACTCTAACTGAGTAATGTAGATTTCTATATTTTCTATGAATCTTGTTTTTCGGATAGTAATCATACAGTAACTTAAAGTGGCCATGCAGCATCTCAAAAGATAGCCAAGTCTTTCAACAAATCAGTGATACAAAGCATTTGTCAATAACTTTTGAGTTCAGAGAGCCAGTTATGATTTAGCTTGTGAAGCTTTTTTTGGCCACCTGGTAAAGAGAGGCCTTAATCTATCATTTTTCTCTGGGAGCTTTTTATCATTTGCTAGTAAGAATATTGGAAATCCCTCTTGCCAATTTTTCAAATTAAAGTTCATGTATTAAATGGCTTTACAAAAACATTGAATATAGTTTACAGAGTAAATCAGCCTGTACTTACAGTATTTGATTAGCTTGACTTTACAACTTTGATCGTGATTACTAATTATGGGTGCATGTTTCAATGATCATTGTACATGTTATGGAACCTACTGTATGCGCCTAAATGGGTGGATAATCCTATAATGAGTGGGTTACTATCTTATACGGGTTGGGTTAAAGTGTTGCCATATGTAGGACTTTATCGCAAGATCTGGGGATGTTCAAGTGTCATTGGATTTTTCTTGGGATCTTTTTTTGGCAAAAATGCCTTGGGAAAATTCTTGGGATTTGATAAAACAATCCACCAAAGATATTTTTGATTTGACTACGATTATTATTTCAAGAACAGTATAGAAACCTTGCTAAAATCTTATGTTGATTCAGTTTCTAGGTAAAAAGTTGTTTTGATAGCAATAGCACTTGTTTCAAATTTGTGAAAGAGAACAATTCGTGCAGTTGAATTTCCCTTTGATTTATCATATCATCAATTACTGAAATTTTTTTTGCAGTTAAGAAAGTTTGTTGAATCTGAAAGAAAAACAAAAGCTATTTATCCTCCAGGTAAGAGATGCTTTCAAATGATCAGTGTTGCAAATATTGATAATGATTATACTATTCCTGTTTGGATTAAATAACATTGCTTGAAGATAACACTACTTTCAGCTCTAGCGAGCTGCAAATTGCCTTTTTGCAATTTTGCAAAGAGGCAATTTGCAGCTCACTAGAGGTGAAAGTAGTGTTTCCTGGCCATGCAATGTTATTTAATCCAATCAGGAATAACATAACCATTATCAATATTTGGAGCAGGCACCTTTACCTGCAAACCTAAGATATACTGGCACCTCATATATAAAGGCTCACATGCTATGGTGATATATGCTGTTTTCAGCCTATTGAAATGATGAAAAGGTTTTCAATTTGTTATCAAAAAGTAAATTGAGTTATAAAATCTGAATGCAAGAAGTTTAGCTTATTTGCTCAGAATTGGCAAATTGAAGATGAACAACCATGGTAAAGATTGAGCCAAAGAAATTCAACAATTTAAAGTATATCGATTTTGAGGTAAGAAATTGAGGCAGTGTTAAAAAAAATGTGCAAAGACAGTCTTGATGCAAATATTATGATTTCTGTATCTCAGTCACAGGCAGGGATTGCGGAGCATAATTTCGATTGGGGGGGCTCAAAAGTAGGGAGAAAATATTAGGGGGCCCCCAGAAAAATTTTCCTGACCACGCCCTCTACTTTGGCTATAAATGCGACCAACGCCCTTTACATGCCAAGAAAATTTAACCACTAAATCCTTCTGTAAATCGCCATATAAGTGGAAAATAGTTTGCAGTCTATAGTACCTCTAACATTTGATAGCGAAGGCTTGGGGACCACACACAGCATCTTTTGGTATAAAGGAAAAGGCCTAAAGGAACGCTATGCTTTAGTCTTATGTCGAAGTTAAATATCCCTTGGAATTATTTCAGTTAAGAAATAGATAATACGGTAATAAAACATAACGCTGTCATACTTTCAGAGTTAAGCATTTTAACCATAACAGAACCTAAAAACGCGAACATTGTTTATTCTGAGTAAGTTTGTATCATCAATGAATCAACATTTTAATGAAATTTCCCAAAATTTCGTATCCTGTTCTCATTTCTATTGATGAAAATAGTTGCAACTACGATATTGTTTATTCTGTCTGTCCTTTGTTTGTGACTGTGAAGAATTGCTAAGTTGTTGAACCTTTTTGGGGACATTCTTGAGCGAAATCAAGTTTTTAGACGCCTTGCTAAAGAGAATGATCGCTCACCAGTTGCACTTGTTGCAGGATTGACACTCAGCAGTTTAAAAATTTGGACAATTTCACTTATTAGCAATCTTTGAGCAACTGGAATTTGTTTCAAAACATCCAGATATCATGAAAGCAATCTATCTTCGCATCTTTCACTAAAAGTTTGAATATTTCAAGCTGTGGTAACAAAAGTGAAAGTTTTACGTCGTCAGCATAATTCTCCTCAACGTATTTCATTTCAGACGAAACATCCCTTGCATTAACGAAGTTAACGAGAAGAGATTCAAGATTCTTGGAAGAAATAAAGCTGGGCTGGTTGAACCTCTCATTGATTGCTTCAACAATGAGATCCAATGCCTCAACAGTTCTTATTTTTCATCAAGCCAAAGTGGCCACCTACTTTTTCTGAATCATATTTGCACACACCGTTTCACGTCACATAATTTCTAGAAATCGAAAAACTATATCTTGAAAATTATTGGGGGGGCTAAAGCCCCCCCCCCAGCCCCCCCGGCTCCGCGGTCCCTGGTCACAGGTCCACATATTGATATCAATGCCCTTGCACAGTGATCCAGATTACCGAAATAAGGGAATAAATAGGGAAAAATGAAACTTGTAAAATTTACAATTTTGCTAGCTATTATCAAAAAGCATACCCTGGCATACATAATGAAATAAATTTCAGCAAAATCGGACTTCTGACTGCAGAGATATGACATTTTGAAGTTGGAAGAAATTGATTAGGTCAAAGGTCAGTGCAATTTCCGGTCAAAATTCACATTGTTGGCAGAATTTCGATAACTTTCAGACAGAGTTTTTTCCACTTCCCGAACTCCGATTGCAGCTATTTTTGTTTTATTTTGTAGGTTGTTGCCTACATTTAACTACTATCTATTCATTCATACAATCTGATTAAGGATAATTCGCTTCTTGCATGTCCTTCAAACTGTGCTCTTTTTGGTACTACATCTCCGAAAAACTGAAGAATTCTGACTTTAAGGCTAAGAACAAAAATTAGGCGGAAAAAGGCGGAAATGGCACCTATCCCTTGTGGATGTGCTATTTCCAATGGACCTTTATACCAAAGGATTCGTACAAATTCGTACAGATAAGAGAGCTATGCTATTTTGAAAAAGATCACTCTGGCTACTTGATTTTAGTGAAAAATCGCCTTTTTTCATAATTTTGTATTTCTTTCCTAATCCTAAATGTTTTTACACCATCGTTACTACCTCGAACCAATCAAATTCATCTTTCTCCATTATTCTAATGAGCTCTAATCTATCATAAAACTATAATTTGAGTCCAATTTCCTCAATAAATCGTCAAGTATTTTCGCACATAGATTGTACGATTGTCTCTTCCTCCGTCAGTAGACACACTCGATTCTTTTTTGGCGATTTCGCTTCACAAGAATGCTTCTGGCTTAGACATGACTGGTAAAGATGTTACAAGCGTGCAGACAAAAATATCATGGACGTTTGCTTTGGACAGAATTTTGCCTTGCTCTACACCCTGCACCACTTCTGAAATTTTGGACATGTTCATTCCACGCCTTAAGTCCGCTCTCAGACCAAATGGCAATGGGCTTCCCTCTTGGATGTAAAAAAGCTCCCAATTATGTGCCAACATTTGGTGTACTGAGGAACAATTCTGTACCTAAGGGAATTGCAAGGTTAATGTAATTCAGGAATTAGATCATAGGAGCTTGATTTACTCAAAACACTTAAATTTGAAACGTTCAACTTTCCACACAGTTGTCAAATCCAAAGGACTGTTATCACTGTTACAGGTTTTGTTGAAATTTACACGTTTTTCTACATTCATCTCAAATATGTATTGCCGGTTATTCCTACAAGTGGAATTCTCTCACAACAAGTGGAACTTAAATAGCAAACTTTTTAGAATGGCTATCACTTCATTCTAACTTTTTAGAATTGCAAGTTCTGTCCAAAACAACATCCATGATATTTTTGTCTGCACGCTTGTAACATCTTTACCAGTCATGTCTAAGCCAGAAGCATTCTTGTGAAGCGAAATCGCCAAAAAAGAATCGAGTGTGTCTACTGACGGAGGAAGAGACAATCGTACAATCTATGTGCGAAAATACTTGACGATTTATTGAGGAAATTGGACTCAAATTATAGTTTTATGATAGATTAGAGCTCATTAGAATAATGGAGAAAGATGAATTTGATTGGTTCGAGGTAGTAACGATGGTGTAAAAACATTTAGGATGGAATTATTAGGAAAGAAATACAAAATTATGAAAAAAGGCGATTTTTCACTAAAATCAAGTAGCCAGAGTGATCTTTTTCAAAATAGCATAGCTCTCTTATCTGTACGAATTTGTACGAATCCTTTGGCATAAAGGTCCATTGGAAATAGCACTTCCACAAGGGATAGGTGCCATTTCCGCCTTTTTCCGCCTAATTTTTGTTCTTAGCCTTAAAGTCAGAATTCTTCAGTTTTTCGGAGATGTAGTACCAAAAAGAGCACAGTTTGAAGGACATGCAAGAAACGAATTAAAAATAGCTGCAATCGGAGTTCGGGAAGTGGAAAAAACTCTGTCTGAAAGTTATCGAAATTCTGCCAACAATGTGAATTTTGACCGGAAATTGCACTGACCTTTGACCTAATCAATTTCTTCCAACTTCAAAATGCCATATCTCTGCAGTCAGAAGTCCGATTTTGCTGAAATTTATTTCATTATGTATGCCAGGGTATGCTTTTTGATAATAGCTAGCAAAATTGTAAATTTTACAAGTTTCATTTTTTCATATTTATTCCGTTGCCTGGATCACTGTGCCTTGGCATTGAAAAGGTTTCCCTGTATAAATATTTCTGTTATTGTTATTATTATTAGCAAAAGCTGCCTTAGTTTAAATCTGTGTTATCAAATATTTTATGATGATGATGATGATGATGATGATGATGATGACTGCTAACAATAGTATGAATTACATCCTACTATGTATTTACTGCTTCTTCATGGGCCAGATGGTATTTGAGATTTAACTCATTTCTGAATAGGATTATTTGGCAAAATGGTAACTTGCTGCTCAAGAAAGCAGAGTACCCTTGAAGCAGAATAGTTTACAAAACATAATTACTAATTAAAATCGATTACTAAAAGCTTTCATGCCTCTCAAAAATTGTTGATTTTTATTCTCAAGTTTTGGGACAAGTCAATTGCTATCAAAGCGTTGCTTTTCTAAAATTTTAGAAACATTTTTGAAATGAATCATTTGCTTGTGCAAATTGTTCAAAATTTACTTGTTATTAACAGTACTTTTGCATTTTTTCTTCTTAGAAAAAGATGTCTTCGCTTGGACTCAGCTTTGCCTTATTGACGATGTAGGTATTTTCTGCTACTATCAGAGTATTTTGAACGCCGTGGATGATTGTATTCTTTACCTGCCTACTTTGAGGGGAGAAAGTCAATAAAAAGAAAGTCTTGCAGCAAGACAATAAATCACTAACATTTGGAATTACATCTCACAGTTTTTCAAAGAAGAGATCTTCAAGAAGTGAGAGCTCTTGGACATTTTCTGGACAAAGGAGAAACATGTTTCAAGGATTTCGGATATATAATGTTAATGCTTGAAAGATCTGTTATCAATCTGTTCATATTCCTCTCTATTTGAAGTGTGATCTGGACATGATGGCCAGATGAAAAATTCCAGCAAAAGACAATGAAAATTCTAAATCTGTATGAAAACATTCCCTCATACTTGAAAAATCCAAATATTTTGATGCCCCCTCCTCAAGATGTCTGATTATTTCATCCAGGTTAAAGTGGTTATTCTTGGTCAAGATCCATACCATGGACCAAATCAGGCTCATGGTAAGTACATGGTACTGTATCCATATATTTACATTTTTGGATGAAACATTTATGTTGTCCTTGTGAGGCAAAGGAAACCACAGTTATGAAGCATCCCCTCTAAACTTGTTTAACAAATAATTTTTACATGCCTTGGAATCTCGTGCTTAGATTATAGAAATATGTTTATAGGGTTCATTGTTAGAGGCACTGTGCTGTCGAAACGTAACAAACACACAGTGCGCTATAAGCAGACATTCGAAAATGTTGAAGTTCTCTAAATCGCTAGTTGTTATGCAACTTTAGAAAGCTGAATAATTGAGCTATTGTGCACTTTTTAAACTTTTCATTTATCTTGTGTTAACACAGAGTTATAGATTTTTGAATCTGAGAAGATTGGACAGAATCTTTGAAAATTGTACAGCCAATATATCCACATTCATAAGTTAGAATTCCTATTCAAATGATTGAAGAAAAAGGATGCGATTTCCTAGAACAGTTTTGGTCTTTTGGTGGAAAACCTTCCTGAACCCCTCTTCAAAACTGGATTATATACAGCCTGTGCACAACGCAGAATTGTTGCAAATATCATTTAAACTAAATTTATTTCTGCATAGCCAGTTGAGTCTGTGCGCAGGCTTGTCTGTATCCAGCAATCGTTAGGAAAATGGAGCATTTAAAAGCATACACAAAATGTGTGATCGTTAGTCTGCTATGTGTTGCTTTGCTATTTTCTAAACAGTGTTTGAGCAGCTCGGGAAAAGAATTTTATATACCTCATTTGCAAGACAAAATTGTAGTGCAACGTTTTGAGCTCTATTTGCCAAGACTTTTGAAGAATTGTAATGAAGTAGTTCTTTATTTGTAGGATTATGTTTCAGCGTTCGAGTGGGAGTCCCAGCTCCACCAAGGTATGTAATGTATAAGCTGTTAAAATCTTAAGTAAGCAATATCAAGAAAAGAATTTAGTTTAATCAGATGTCTTGAAAGAAAGTATAGAAGGTTTATCCTTTAATAGACTACTGGGTGTTACACAAGGCATCTGATGGAAAATAATGTATTTGATGAAACCTTTGTTTGCTTTCCAGATCATTGCCTATTAACAGTGATAAAGAGCTTAAATGGTGGGGTTAGAATTTTGAGACAATTTTGAGTTTTGGCTCAGCAAACACCACTTTTTTTATCTTGGGAAAGCTGACAACATTTTTGTTTCAATGTTTTTGACATCCATTTTTGAACTCCTAATTTCAAAATTTATATTACTTGACAAATAGTTACATTGCTCCAATACTTTATTTTTTGCAGTCTGGTAAACATTTACAAAGAGCTTAAAACTGATATTGATGGATTTGAAATCCCAAATCATGGATATCTCGTTGGCTGGGCAAGACAAGGTAAGTCCTGTATTCCGTTCACAACTCCTGGAGAAATATTTGGTTGATACATTATAGTCCTATTGTGAAATACTTAAAGGGACTGGCTGATTTGGTAAGTCACATCCAAAGGACTTTATAAACGAGCTAAATAGTACACCAAGTGACCAATAGCAAGTTGGAGCACCAACAAATGTGATATGGGGCTCACAGCCAAAATGAGAACACTTAAAAACGGTTAAAGCAAATCATCACAGTTAAAAGCAGCTTAGCCTTGGGGACTGGACTGGGTCAATCTAGATGTAGCTTATTATATTTGATGTACTCGATAATTGAAAATTGTAGGAATAGAAGTGGAACGTGCTGCTCTTTGTTTTATTCTATGGATTTTATCGCTTATCTCCTGTCATTTACTTTAAAAGACGAACATTGAATTTGTGAAGCACACAAGGACAGGTTTTTAGTGAGACCTTTGGTAGGTCAAAAAGAGTCCCATGAAAATATTTAACACAAAGTACGTTGTAAATCCACCAATAAGATCAACCAACATTTTTGCTGAATCAGGGAATAATAGTAAAAGATTCCTTGACGCCATATTTAATGAATGCCAGTCCCAAAGTCTTTCCACAGTTTTTCATTTGATGTTTGAATGTTTATAAATTCAGAAGTCTTTAGGTTCATTGGCGGAAGATTTCATATCTGTAGATTTCTATGGCTAACGGCTGTTTTCAGAATGATAAGGGGCTATGCTCGAAACGTAGTGCTTATTTCAAATCGCATCAAAGTGCTTATATTTTACTTTCTTGACTTGTTTGTCTTGTACAATTACACTACACGCAACGAGAAATTTTTTTTGTTTTCAGAATGATACTAAAAATGCGAAAAGTCTCATTTCATTTCATTTTAATTTCTTTAAGCACGGTAACCCCGTCAATCGATAGATTGCTTTTCAGGGGGCCGTGCATAAAACGTTACAAATTAAGTTAAAAATAAATACAAAGTAAAACCCTAATTTAATTACAATAATGAACAAATGAATAAATAAATAAATAAACTATTTTTGTAAAGCTTCTTTAAATGCTTTCAATGAGGATGCCTGCTTGACTTCACAACCCAAGAGGTTCCAAACTCCAGCACCGCGATATGAGAAAGCTCGCTGACCATTACTTGTTCTCATTAGTGGGACTTGAAGATCAGTTGCGGTGTTTCTCAAATTTTTCCTATTGCATGTCGAATTTTTAATGAACATTTCTGACAGGTAATCAGGAGCAAGGTCATTTATCGATTTGTAAACCATGCAAGCTGTCTCGGTTTTTATCATATCTGCTACA
Organism: Aurelia coerulea; assembly: GCA_039566865.1. Lineage (NCBI taxonomy): Eukaryota > Metazoa > Cnidaria > Scyphozoa > Semaeostomeae > Ulmaridae > Aurelia > Aurelia coerulea. The sequence goes on along the minus strand of CM076952.1, from coordinate 7,921,056 downwards.
GTAGGCCAATTCAAACTTTTAATCAAAGCACTAGCAGAAGAATCATAACTGCTGTTGGTCACAATTCTAGCTGCGCGGTTTTGAAGTTTTTGCAGCACCTGCAACCCTGTCCCCCCACATGCCCCCCAGACTGAACAGCAGTAGCGGAGATGCGGTTCAACGATACCTCGATACATTTTAGAGAGAGTGTCTTTTGGAAGTAACTTCTTGGCATATTTAAGAAATCCAATAGCACGAGAAACCTTAGATCGTACAAAATGGATATGTTCATCCCAAGCTAAATGTTTATCAATTTGCATCCCTAAATACTTGACCTTATCAACCATTTCAACTTCAGAGCCACCAATAGAAAATAATGGTGGTTCCACTGATTTTGTCGAAATCTTCTTAAGGTTAGGACGAGATCCAATGACCATCGCCTGTGTCTTCAGGACATTCAATGATAACTTATTGCCTTGGAGCCATTCCCTTAAAGAGTCAAGTTCTTTGTTAAGCATCACATTCAGATCGCTGACGTTCCTTGCAGAAAAGGAGATACTGGTATCATCAGCATACATAGTCACCTGACAGTTGTCCAGACAAAACGGAAGGTCATTAATATAAAGTATAAAAACAAGAGGCCCAAGACAAGATCCTTGTGGAACACCACAGTGTATTTCTTCTATTCGTGACGAAACACCATTGACCTTGCATAACTGCCGTCTGTCTTGGAGATATGATGTAAACCATGCATGCTCGATACCAGAAATCCCATATTCCTGCATCTTTTTTAGCAGGATATCATGATCTACAGTATCAAACGCTTTCTTTAGGTCTATGAACACCAATGCAGTGTATTTCCCAGTATCCATGTTCTTATACCAATCGTTAGTGCAGGACAGGAGACTTGTTACAACAGAGTACAGGCGTCTAAAACCGGATTGTTTAGAAAACAAGTGTTTGTTTGTATCCAAGTACTTATAGAGTTGGTTGAAGATCATTTTTTCAAAAATTCTCGAAAGAACAGGGAGAACAGATATAGGTCTGTAATTAGAACGATCATCAGTTTGACCACTTTTGAAAATAGGAGCAACCCTAGCAATTTTCCAAGAATCTGGAAAAACTCCTGTGGCAATAGACAGATTAAATATATCACAGAGGGAGTCTGAAATAACTGGGAGACCGATCTTCAAAAAATGATTTGCTATGCAGTCAGTGCCAAAACCCATAGATGTTTTGAATTTCCCCAAGACACTAGCGACCTGGTGTGAATTTACAGGTTGAAAGTGAAACCGTGTTCCTTCTGGATTTACGGAATATTTACCCTCAAAAAGCGGGTTTTGTGTGGCAGGAATTTTCTTACTAAGGTCTTCACCGACGTTACAAAAATAGATGTTCATATGTTCTGCGATAGCTTCATGATTGAAAATTTTTTCCCCATCAACATCTAGAGTTGTAATCTGCGTGGTCTCGAAAGCTTTATTATGACGCCAAGAAATGCTCTTCTTTTTTTGTCCATGACATAAGGTTAAACGAAAAATCAATGATATGGTAGACAATTTTTAGATAGTCATTCTGGACGTTTGATTTGCGTTTGGACATTTGAGAGTCACCATTCCAGAGAAGTTTGAACACAAGGCAAAATGAATAGCTTTTTATGCACTTTTTTAACCCCAGTTTGAAAGGAAGCCTAATATTTTACATATGAAGCTCCCTCTTTATTGCAGGTGTATTATTGCTCAATGCTGTCTTGACGGTAGTCGCACACAATGCAAACTCACACAAAGACAAGGTATGAGGTATCTCAATACAATATTGTATTCAAGTATTGGTAACACAAAAAATGTGCTACCGTTTAGAAAAATCGCAAAAACTCGATTGCCGTACGTAGCGTAAAAATGTCTTTTGGATCTCCTTTGTCAATAATCCAGATGCATCTAAAGATGATAAAATGTTTGTTTTGTTTGTTACCTAAAGGGAATAAAATGAAAGGTTTGAAAACCTTATTCTGACTTGTACTGTTTTTATTCAAATAAAATAATTACAATGCATCTTACGTTCTACTATACTTTTCTAATTACTATTCAACACTACAGGGATGATACCATGGGGCTGAAAGACAATGACCATCTAATAGCCAAATATATAAAGGCACGCAAACTCCAACTACAATAACTACACTACGAACGATTAAAAACTGGTGGATAGTAACCCAGATTCTGTCTAACATTAAATGTCAAGTCAGAGTTGCGATGAATTTGAATAGTGTCTCGAGCGCAACTCTTCTTGTTGTTTTATAATACCGGGTGTCCCGAAATGATGTATTATTGGCAGATGAGTTTTTGATGACGTACAAAAAAGTGATGTGTTATTCATCATTGCCTCTGCAGTATGCTTCAAAACCAGCCAGCACTAAAAAGAACTAAATTTTCTATTTTCAAAACCAATGTCAATTTAAAGTTGTTATTTAAATTCAATTCTTTGCAATTTTTAGCTCCTTAACCAGTGACAACATATGTTATGATAACTACTGCAGTTTACTTTTGAAATTGAAAGAAGATTACACCCAAAGTCACACAACTCATAAAGATATAACCCTTTATTGCATTGCATGGCACATTTTAAACTGACAGGAGTTACACAATGATTTTGCAATGGAGGATGTTCGTCTTCCTTAACGGTGATGCGCCGTCCTGTATGAGCGACATGTTCACCAGAGTTAATGCGGCAATCTATTCGCTACTGCAGAATTCAAATATTAACATAAGAACTTCTTTGTCAAGGACATCAGCTAGCCAAATATGTTTTTCAGAGGGGCTAGTCTTTGGAATGTCCCAAGCAGAGATAAAAGTAGCACCCACTTTGAACATTTTCCGAGAAGGACTTATCAAATCCTCAAAGCCTTCACTGCTATGATCTTTCCATTTAATTTTTAATTTTTTGATATATTTAGTTTGTATCATCATCTACCGGGTGTCCCAAAATGATGTATTATCGTTTGATTGCTTGTATCTCCAACAAGAGCAGATTTCGTAATACAATAGCATCAGTTGCGTTTGATTGACACCTCAATTCAAAGCGATTAGCGGCTGCGGACAAAGGAAATTCTCTCAACCAGTAATTCAAAACAAACAAAGCCGCAAAAGTTTCCCCAAAACTGGTAGGGCAAACTCTCGCCTTGTGCAAGCGAAAGATGGTTTTTAAGGGAAGTTATGTGCTTATAGCGAAAGAAGAAGGGTAAATCTAAAGTTCTGTCGTTTAGATTATGTTTATTTGATTTAGGAGCTGTTTTGTAATCGTTTCATTTTAAGCCCTAAAGACGCGAGAATTATAATGCCTTCTGCTCCGCTCCTGAATCAAATAAATATAATCTAAGCGAGAGAACTTTAGATTTACCCTTCTTCTTTCGCTATAAGCACATAACTTCCCTTAAAAACCATCTTTCGCTTGCACAAGGCGAGAGTTTGCCCTACCAATTTTGGGGAAACTTTTGCAGCTTTGTTTGTTTTGAATTATTGGTTGAGAGAATTTCCTTTGTCTGCAGCCGCTAATCGCTTTGAATTGAGGTGTCAATCAAACGCAACTTTTGCTATTGTATTACAAAATCTGCTCTTGTTTGTATCTCCATAACCAATGAACCGATTCTCAAAAACTTTATTTTATCCGATTGCCGAAAGGCTAAATTGTATTTGAGGATGTTGGCTTTGGTTTAGGCCGATTTCTTCATGTCAAAAAGAAGATCGATAAATTTGCTGAAATTCAAGCCTTAAGTAGCATGAAAAAGAAACGGCCTTCTTTGCCAGTCTACATTTTAGGTGTGATGCAAAAGGCTGAACTTATATGTCGTTCATAGAATATATGGCGTTCAGAGAATAAGAATTCAGTTAATACTGAGTTCAGAGAATACGAATACGAGTTCAACCTTTTGTATCACATCTAAAATGCTGACTGGAAAAATAGGCCGTTTCTTTCTCATGGCATATAAGGCTTGAATTTGAGCAAGTTTATCGATCTTCTTTTCGACATGAAAACGCCGTGGTATAACCGCAACCAACATCTTCAAATACAATTTAGCCTGCAGGCAATCAAATAAAGCAATGTTTTTGAAAATCGGTTCATTGGTTATGGACATGTAAGCAATCAAACAATAATACATCATTTTGGGACACCCGGTATATTTTTGATATGTATATTTATTGCAAGGCTCGTTCAAATCAGTTTTGCCTAAAAAGTGAACAGGAAAATGAAAATGAAATTGGCTCGATCTTGACTTGATTTTATCTGCCATTGACTCGAAGTTTCACGAAGGAATTCAACAAAGAATTTTTGATAGAAATCCTTAACTGTTCTATCAAACAGATTGATATAGCCTAGTCCTACCGTTACCTCATTTTTATTAATTACTGGACTCTCATTTGATCACTGGATTATCACCAAATCAAATTGTAACGGAAGTGTTTTTATCCCATAACCTAAATATGATTGTTGTCATAATGTTAATAACAATATTTGTTCTTTTACAGGGCTGGGAGCTGTTCACTGATGCTGTTATTAAGTGGATTAATAGAAATTTAGATGGTGTTGTATTCCTACTATGGGGATCTTATGCTCAGAAAAAGGGAGCCTCAATCGATAAGGTATTACTGACATTCAACTGGTACAATGCAACAAGGAGAGATCTTGTAACACAATACCGGGTGCGCCAAAATAAACTATGCACGTTTGGCAGGCCACAATAAATCGTACACTGGACCAATTTTGAAGATTTGTGACGTGATCTTTAGCAGAAAGCCTGAATTAGATACTGGGACTTTTTGCAAATTCTTTCATTTTCAGTTTTTAGAGCCAGAAGCCAATTTCTCAAAATTTTAGTTTTTGAAAACACTGAAAATGATAAAAAAACATCGATCAAGTTTTCTAAAGAATCAACATGAATGGACAAAGAGAGAACTTGTTCGTGGTGATTTGGGATTCAGAAATCGACTATTTGAAATCTGCTGTACGAGAGTTCATACTAAAACCCCAAATCACCCTGAACACGTTTTCACTTTGTTCATTCATGTTGAGTCTTTTAAATTTTGATCGACTTTTTTGATCGTTTACAGTGTTTTCGAAAACGAACATTTTAAGAAACTCACTTCTAGCTCTAAAAATTGAAAGCGGAAAAATTTGCAAAATGTCCTAGAATCTAATTCAGGCTTTCTGCTAAAGATTAAGTCATAAATCTTAAAAATCGGCCCAGTGTACGATTGATTGCGGCCTGCCAAACGTGCATAGTTTATTTTGGCGCACCCGGTAGCATCGGTTGCTTTTGACTGACAACGGAATTCAAAGTTATTAGCCATTGCAGACAAAGGAATTTATCTCAATCAGTAATTCAAAATGAATAATTCTACAAAATTTGCCCGGAAACCAGCAGGGAAAATTTTCTCCTGGTGCACGCAAAAGGTGGTTTCAAGAGAATTGACGAGTTTATAACGAAAGGAGAAAGATAACTCTAAAGATCTGCGTGGCGGATTTTTTTCATGTGATCGTTCATCATTTTGATTCATTTTTATTTATTTAAGCACATTAGCCCCATCAGTTCACGAGAAGTGCTTTTCAGGAAGCCGTGGCAAAAGCAGCTACAAATTAAAACTATAAATGCTACATTAACAAATTGAAGGTTTTATGATAGTTTGTTTTTCACTATTTTCTTGAACGTGGCAAGGGAGGGTGCCTGTTTAACATAAAGTTCAAGGTGATTCCAAAGCTTAGGTCCACGAAAAGATATTGCCCTTTGCTCACTGTTACAGGAAACAATGAAACAATTACTACTCAGCTCCTGAATCTGCCAGGCAGATCTTTAGATTTATCCCTCTTTTTTCATTATTAACTCACCATCTCTCTTAAGGACCACCTTTCACATGCACAGGGTGGCAGTTTGCCCTGCTGATTTAAAAGCAACTTTCGCGCTTTGTTAGTTTTGAATAATTGGTTGAGAGAATTTCTTTTGTCTGCAATCGCTAATCGCTTTGAATTCAGGTTTCAATCAAAAGCAGCTGATGATATTGCGTAACAAAGTCTATCCTTCTTTGGTAATGCTCATAAGAGAGTGACAATGACAATGGCAATGACAATGCTCATGAAGGTGTTGTGGCGCACTGGTGTAATCATCTGACTTTGTTGCCAGAACATTCAGGCGGACAGGGTTTCATACCCGGTAGAGCCCCACCACTTGAGCGTCATGACAAGGGGTCGCGAACTCGATTAGCGCTTAGCTACTTCTGTGACCCCAGCACTTGGCGCTAAAAAGCGCAACTTCACCTTCACTAGAGGCACTCGATTGATAAAGTGTGTGATAGGATATTGTTACTTTCTTCTCAATTAGCTTTGATTTTGAGATAGCTCTTTACCTGTGATGCTCGATTGATAAAGTGTGTGACAGTGTGACAGTGAACTGTTACTTTCATGATTATGAGATAGCACTTCACATGTGATGCTCGATAGACAAATTGTGTGGCAGTGTGACAGTGAACTGTTACTTTCATGATTATGAGATAGCTCTTTACTTGTGATGCTCGATAGACAAAGTGTGTGGCAGTGTGACAGTGAACTGTTACTTTCATGATTATGAGATAGCTCTTCACCTGTGATGCTCGATTGATAAAGTGTGTGACAGTGTGACAGTGAACTGTTACTTTCATGATTATGAGATGGCACTTTCTGACAAATAAGCACTAATTTCTTCTCAAGATCAAGACCAAGATTTTGTAATCATTTATGCCTTTGTTTTGTCGTGGCTTTTTTGTCGTCATCATTTATTCTCTGTAAACATTTCCACTCTGACAGATATCAACGTGTTGTCTTGAATGGCAAGATGTCTTCTTGGGAGCGAATCGAGGCTGGTGTTCCTCAAGGATCAGTCCTTGGACCATTGTTTTTCCTCGTTTATATAAACGATTTGGCAGACGGCGTGGCCTCAAAAGTAAAACTTTTTGCAGATGATACTTCTCTTTTTAAGCGGGTCAGCAACATAAACGGGACAGCTGACGCCCTAAACAATGATTTGTCAGTTATTCAAAACTGGGCTTATAAATGGAAGATGAGCTTCAATCCAGATCCTTCTAAGCAGGCAAAAGAAGTAATTTTCTCCACAAAAACTTCCAAAAAGCAACACCCCCCTCTGATTTTCAATGATTGCCAACTTGTTTCTGAAGGAAGTCACAAGCATCTTGGTATGATATTGGACGAAAAACTTAGTTTTACTGAACATGTAAGAGCAGCAATTATTAAGGCCAAGCGAGGGATAGGAATTATCCGATTCCTCTCGAAATACGTATCACGAGATGTTCTTGATCAAATGTACAAGCTGTATGTCAGGCCACATCTCGACTATGGCGATGTAATTTACCATGAGCAAAGCATGCCTCTTTCCCGCAAGCTAGAGTCCACGCAATATCAAGCAGCCTTAGCCGTCAGCGGGGCATGGAGTGGAACTAATACTGACAGATTACTTGAGGAACTCGGCTGGGAATCACTCAGTAACAGAAGATGGTATCGAAGGTTGTGCCTCTTTTACAAAATTGTCAATGATCAAACTCCCCAATACTTGAGAGACTGTATCCCAGCAAGAAATGACACACAGTATAACTTACGACACCAAAGAGCTTTTAGGGAGGACAAGGTAAATACCACGAGATATTCCAAGAGCTTCTTTCCTTCTTGTGTAAAAATATGGAATGGCTTAGATTCTGAAATAAGAACCTCTACGACAATATCTCAGTTCAAAAAATCATTGATTTCCATTATAAGGCCTCAAAAAAACCTCATGCATGGAATCACTAACAGCCATGACTCAGCACTCATAACTAGACTTCGCGTTAGGTTTAGTGACCTGAACGAACATAGATTTGAGCACAATTTTGGCCGCAACAACCCAATGTGTACATGCAATGTGGCAGTGGAATCAATTGCCCATTTCTTCCTGCACTGTCAATCGTACTTACACCATAGGGATATCCTGCTTGAAGAACTATCTAACATTGTAAACAACGATGTAACTCAATTACCTGATGATCATTTATGTGATTTATTACTTTTTGGTAGCAAAACCTACAACACAATAGCCAACAAAATGATTCTACAATGTACTGTCAGGTACATCAAAAACACAAATCGATTTAGATAAGGAATCTAAAACTATATATTTTTACTCTTAGACAGGGGATGTTCTCAAGCGGTCTGGAAATTCGCCTAATGTATGTCTTTGTGGCATGGGGGATTGGGCGGATTCTCGGATTGTTGGACTATTCTCCTGTCTATTTGCCCTGAATACGTTGTCCTCCATCATTGTCTTCCATCATGAAGAAATCAAATTTATTTGCAGAATACCGACCAAGATTTCGAGATCATTTGTGGCTTTGTTTTGTCGTATTTCCTCTTCATCATGTATTCTCTGTAAAAAGTATTACTTTTGTAATTTTTTATGTCAGTTTTTAGCTTACTTTAATCAATTTACGAAAGCCTTTGCTCGCTGCTTTCTCCATTCACCGGTGTGTATTTTTCGGGAAAATTATAGCACACAGCATGCTCTTCTTCCGTTCATAGAAATCTGCAGAAAGGCACTGGATAGTGGAAACACTGCTGGGACCGTGTTTATGGACCTTTCCAAAGCCTTTGACTGCCTGAATCATGATTTATTAATCGCAAAACTAGAAGCATATGGCTTTGGTAGAGGAGCACTGCAGCTTATCCACAGCTATCTGGAGAGGCGAAAGCAGAGAGTGAAGGTGAATGGGTCTTTAAGCCTGTAGAGAGAGAGACTAGCGTACGCGTACCACAGGGATCTGTTCTGGGGCCTCTCTTGCTTAATATTTACCTGAATGACCTGTTTATGTTTGTGACGGACAGCAAAATATGCAACTATGTGATGATACTACAATCTATGTTTGCGATCGCAATCATGAAAATATAATCAATCGTTTAGAAAACGAAACCCTAATCATTTCAGAATGGTTCCAGAATAACTGCATGAAACTGAATGGCGGTAAGTGCCACTTGATGGTTTTCGATGCAAAAAGCAATGATCTACCGATAGAAATTGGAGATACAACCATCATGATGGAGAGCACAGAGGAAAAATTACTTGGCGTCACTTTGGACAAACAACTTTCTTTTAAGACGCAAGTACAATCTTTATGGAAGAAAGCGGGCCAAAAGCTTCACGCTCTTTCGCGTATCTCTTATCTACTTGGCACTGAAAAACTCAAGCATATCATGCGGGCTTTTATCTTATCCCAGTTCAGCTACTGCCCCTTAGTGTGGATGTTTTGTGACAGACCTCTTGATAACAAGATCAACCACATTCACAAAAAGGCACTGAGCATCACATACAAGGATGGTGTTTCTGACTTTAACACACTTTTGACGAGAGATAATTCTGTATCTGTCCACAAACGGAACCTGCATTTGCTGATGACAGAAGTCTACAAAACTAAATCGAATATCACCCCAAGCTTCAAGACTGAAATTTTCATTAAGAAGAATCCCCCTTATTATCTAAGAAATAAAAATCTTCTGCAAATGCCCAAGGCCCGAACAGTTCGCCTTGGGATAGAGAGTATCGCTTTCTTAGGATGTAAACTGTGGCATTGACTCTCAAATGACACTAATTAGTCATTGAATATTTCCATGTTTAAAAAACGCATAAAGGAGTGGAAGGGCGATAAATGCAACTGTTGTTTATGCAAAACGTTCGTAGCGCAGGTTGGGTTCTTAAATTGATCTCATTTTATATACCATGAAAACTCGCTTGTAAATATTGTACCATATGTATATATATATTTATATACCGTTAAATATATACTGTTAAATTAACTAATTGGGACAATTTTACTTTGTATTTAATAATACTTTTATTTTTGTTTAGTAGGTAGGCATACATTATCTATAGCATGGCTATTTTTAAGCGCCTACCACAAAGAAAGTAGTAATAATAATAATAATCATCATCATCATTTGAGCAAGGAATCATTAACTTCAATAGTGAAAATATTACATTTATCCAGGACGGGTAAAACCCATGTCCATTTTTACATGTCCTTTGATCGATGAAAAACTCAGAACTTCGTTCCAAAGTAACATAAAATGAGTGACGTTAAACGTTATCTTAAGTAAGCATTGATCAAGATCTCTTGATCGTGTTTCCTCTTCATTATTTATGCTCTTTAACAATGTCTACTTCCGTAAGACTTCATGTCAGTTTTGATCTCATTTTGGTCATTTTATGTTCATCACTTGAACGAGGAATCATTAAGTTCCATAGTGAAAATATCACATTCATCCACAAAATTATTGACCAAGATCTCTTGATCGTGTTTCCTCTTCATTGTTTATTCTCTTTAACAATGTCTACTTCCGTAAGACTTCATGTCAGTTTTGATCTTATTTTGATCATTTTATGTTCATCGCTTGAACGAGGAATCATTAACTTCAATAGTGAAAATATCACATTTATCCACAAAATTATTGATCAAGATCTCTTGATCGTGTTTCCTCTTCATTATTTATTCTCTTTAACAATGTCTACTTCCGTAAGACTTCATGTCAGTTTTGATCTTATTTTCATCATTTTATGTTCATCGCTTGAACGAGGAATCATTAACTTCAATAGTGAAAATATCACATTTATCCACAAAATTATTGACCAAGATCTCTTGATCGTGTTTCCACTTCATTATTTATTCTCTTTAACAATGTCTACTTCCGTAAGACTTCATGTCAGTTTTGATCTTATTTTGATCATTTTATGTTCATCGCTTGAACGAGGAATCATTAACTTCAATAGTGAAAATATCACATTTATCCACAAAATTATTGATCAAGGTCTCTTGATCGTGTTTCCACTTCATTATTTATTCTCTTTAACAATGTCTACTTCCGTAAGACTTCATGTCAGTTTTGATCTCATTTTGGTCATTTTATGTTCATCGCTTGAACGAGGAATCATTAACTTCAATAGTGAAAATATCACATTTATCCACAAAATTATTGATCAAGATCTCTTGATCGTGTTTCCTCTTCATTGTTTATTCTCTTTAACAATGTCTACTTCCGTAAGACTTCATGTCAGTTTTGATCTTATTTTGATCATTTTATGTTCATCGCTTGAACGAGGAATCATTAACTTCAATAGTGAAAATATCACATTTATCCACAAAATTATTGATCAAGATCTCTTGATCGTGTTTCCTCTTCATTGTTTATTCTCTTTAACAATGTCTACTTCCGTAAGACTTCATGTCAGTTTTGATCTTATTTTCATCATTTTATGTTCATCACTTGAACGAGGAATCATTAACTTCAATAGTGAAAATATCACATCCAAAGAATTATTGACGAAGATCTCTTGATCGTGTTTCCACTTCATTATTTATACTCTTTAACAATGTCTACTTCCGTAAGACTTCATGTCAGTTTTGATCTTATTTTGATCATTTTATGTTCATCGCTTGAACGAGGAATCATTAACTTCAATAGTGAAAATATCACATTCATCCTCGAAATTATTGACCAAGATCTCTTGATCGTGTTTCCACTTCATTATTTATTCTCTTTAACAATGTCTACTTCCGTAAGACTTCATGTCAGTTTTGATCTTATTTTCATCATTTTATGTTCATCGCTTGAACGAGGAATCATTAACTTCAATAGTGAAAATATCACATTTATCCACAAAATTATTGACCAAGATCTCTTGATCGTGTTTCCTCTTCATTGTTTATTCTCTTTAACAATGTCTACTTCCGTAAGACTTCATGTCAGTTTTGATCTTATTTTTATCATTTTATGTTCATCGCTTGAACGAGGAATCATTAACTTCAATAGTGAAAATATCACATTTATCCACAAAATTATTGACCAAGATCTCTTGATCGTGTTTCCACTTCATTATTTATTCTCTTTAACAATGTCTACTTCCGTAAGACTTCATGTCAGTTTTGATCTTATTTTCATCATTTTATGTTCATCGCTTGAACGAGGAATCATTAACTTCAATAGTGAAAATATCACATTTATCCACAAAATTATTGACCAAGATCTCTTGATCGTGTTTCCACTTCATTATTTATTCTCTTTAACAATGTCTACTTCCGTAAGACTTCATGTCAGTTTTGATCTTATTTTCATCATTTTATGTTCATCGCTTGAACGAGGAATCATTAACTTCAATAGTGAAAATATCACATTTATCCACAAAATTCTTGATCAAGATCTCTTGGTCATGTTTTCTCTTCATTATTTAATCTCTTTAACAATGTCTACTTCCGTAAAACTTCATGTCAGTTTTGATCTTATTTTCATCATTTTATGTTCATCGCCTGAACGAGGAATCATTAACTTCTATAGTGAAAATATCACATCCAAAGAATTATTGACGAAGATCTCTTGATCGTGTTTCCACTTCTTTATTTATACTCTTTAACAATGTCTACTCTCTTAAGACTTCATGTAAGTTTTGATCTTATTTTCATCATTTTATGTTCATCGCTTGAACGAGGAATCATTAACTTCAATAGTGAAAATATCACATTTATCCACAAAATTCTTGATCAAGATCTCTTGATCATGTTTTCTCTTCATTATTTAATCCCTTTAACAATGTCTACTTCCGTAAGACTTCATGTCAGTTTTGATCTTATTTTGATCACTTTATGTTCATCACTTGAACGAGGAATCATTAACTTCAATAGTGAAAATATCACATTTATCCACAAAATTATTGATCAAGATCTCTTGATCGTGTTTCCTCTTCATTGTTTATTCTCTTTAACAATGTCTACTTCCGTAAGACTTCATGTCAGTTTTGACCTTATTTTCATCATTTTATGTTCATCGCTTGAACGAGGAATCATTAACTTCAATAGTGAAAATATCACATTTATCCACAAAATTATTGACCAAGATCTCTTGATCGTGTTTCCACTTCATTATTTATTCTCTTTAACAATGTCTACTTCCGTAAGACTTCATGTCAGTTTTGATCTTATTTTGATCATTTTATGTTCATCGCTTGAACGAGGAATCATTAACTTCAATAGTGAAAATATCACATTTATCCACAAAATTATTGACCAAGATCTCTTGATCGTGTTTCCTCTTCATTGTTTATTCTCTTTAACAATGTCTACTTCCGTAAGACTTCATGTCAGTTTTGATCTTATTTTGATCACTTTATGTTCATCACTTGAACGAGGAATCATTAACTTCAAAAGGGAAAATATCACATTCATCCACGAAATTATTGACCAAAATCTCCAGATCGTGTTTCCTCTTCATTATTTATTCTCTTTAACAATGTCTACTTCCGTAAGACTTCATGTCAGTTTTGATCTTATTTTGATCACTTTATGTTCATCACTTGAACGAGGAATCATTAACTTCAATAGTGAAAATATCACATTTATCCACAAAATTATTGACCAAGATCTCTTGATCGTGTTTCCACTTCATTATTTATTCTCTTTAACAATGTCTACTTCCGTAAGACTTCATGTCAGTTTTGGTCTTATTTTCATCATTTTATGTTCATCACTTGAACGAGGAATCATTAACTTCAATAGTGAAAGTATCACATTTATTTACAAAATTATTGACCAAGATCTCCAGATCGTGTTTCCTCTTCATTATTTATTCTCTTTAACAATGTCTACTTCCGTAAGACTTCATGTCAGTTTTGATGTTATTTTGATCACTTTATGTTCATCACTTGAACGAGGAATCATTAACTTCAATAGTGAAAACATCACATTTATCCACAAAATTATTCACCAAGAACTCTTGATCGTGTTTCCACTTCATTATTTATTCTCTTTAACAATGTCTACTTCCGTAAGACTTCATGTCAGTTTTGATCTTATTTTCATCACTTTATGTTCATCACCTGAACGAGGAATCATTAACTTCAAAAGGGAAAATATCACATTCATCCACGAAATTATTGACCAAGATCTCTTGATCACATTTCCTCTTCATTATTTATACTCTTTAACAATGTCTACTTCCGTAAGACTTCATGTCAGCTTTGATCTTATTTTCATCATTTTATGTTCATCGCTTGAACGAGGAATCATTAACTTCAATAGTGAAAATATCACATTTATCCACAAAATTATTGACCAAGATCTCTTGATCGTGTTTCCACTTCATTATTTATTCTCTTTAACAATGTCTACTTCCGTGAGACTTCATGTCAGTTTTGGTCTTATTTTCATCATTTTATGTTCATCGCTTGAACGAGGAATCATTAACTTCAATAGTGAAAATATCACATTTATCCACAAAATTATTGACCAAGATCTCTTGATCATATTTCCTCTTCATTATTTATACTCTTTAACAATGTCTACTTCCGTAAGACTTCATGTCAGTTTTGATCTTATTTTCATCATTTTATGTTCATCGCTTGAACGAGGAATCATTAACTTCAATAGTGAAAATATCACATTTATCCACAAAATTATTGACCAAGATCTCTTGATCGTGTTTCCACTTCATTATTTATTCTCTTTAACAATGTCTACTTCCGTAAGACTTCATGTCAGTTTTGATCTTATTTTCATCATTTTATGTTCATCGCTTGAACGAGGAATCATTAACTTCAATAGTGAAAATATCACATTTATCCACAAAATTATTGACCAAGATCTCTTGATCGTGTTTCCACTTCATTATTTATTCTCTTTAACAATGTCTACTTCCGTAAGACTTCATGTCAGTTTTGATCTTATTTTCATCATTTTATGTTCATCGCTTGAACGAGGAATCATTAACTTCCATAGTGAAAATATCACATTTATCCACAAAATTATTGTTAATTCCTGTTCCCCCCAGAGAAGTTTGCGGTACAGGCTAGGCCCGAGATATCTAGTTTGTATAAGCAACAAAATATGACGCAAAATTACAATAGTTATTACATTGTAATAAGCTACTCATACGAATTCTACTTTCTAATTTCTACTGTTACATATATCGATATAATTGGGGATGGAAGTGTATTAAAGGCACCCAGTGACCATGTTTTGATATAAAAGCGCATTGTTTTTTGCTGCTGGAAATCTGCCGCTGCGGAGTGAAGGTCCCCACAACCATTCCTCTTACAGGATGGAAGGTTCCTGGGAGGATATGCTCATTCCAGCGATCCAGTTTGCGGTTCATCACAGTTATGGAGTAAAGGTCCCCAAAACAGCTTTGTTCCGCCTGGTGTGAGATATTTCAAATCGTAATGGGTGAGTGGCCACATGTGGACACTTGGTGCCAATACACTTCATTTCTTACAGAGACGAGAGCACAAATTAAATGTAATCCTTGTAACATATTCAAATGGGTCAGTTTAAGTGTCTGTATTATTTGGACACTTGAGACCAGTGCCCCAAATCTGCCACTGCGGAGTGAAGGTCCCCACAATCATTCCTTTACAGGATGGAAGGTTCCTGAGAGGATATGCTCATCACAGTTATGGAGTAAAGGTCCCCAAAACAGCTTTGTTCCGCCTAGTGTGGGCTATTTTAAATCGGAATGAGTGAGTGGCCGCTTGTGGACACTTGTGCCAATGCACGTCATTTCTTAAAAACATGAGAGCACAGATTAAATGTAATGTAATCCTTGCAACCTATTCAAATGGGTAACTTTAAGTGTCTGTATTATTTGGACACTCCAGACTAAGTATCGTTCCTGCTTAGACAACACCATTTCTATGGACAACACGAATTGGACATGACTAGCTGGGAGGGCTGGGTGGGAATGTCGATTTTTCTTAGATGCTTATGTCGTCTGTGCGAAATGCGAATAAAGGTGGTGATCCAAGTTCTGAATTGCTTATAAAGGCAATCTCGTGCGTATTTTTCCCACAACAACAAACAGATATCAATCATCATGAAGTGCTTATAAGAGAATACCGTGTTCAAGCTCAATAATCGCCAACCTAGGGACTTCTCAATTCTGTCATAACCTGACGCCAGTCGTTGACATTGTCCAGTATCCATCGCATCATGAGCAACCTTTGTCCACCTATTTTTTTTTTCAACGCGCAAAACCCGTTCATTTCGGAGGGCTCTGCGCAGGCTGGACCACGAAGGCTGATGAGGACTGTCCGGTCTAGATGCTATTTATCAGACCTTCCAAACATTAGGTCATGGAGGGGTTATTGAAGCGTGCCTTCTGTAAGCACGAGGGGAAGTTAATTAACCCCAGTTCACTCTTTGCCTGAACTGACAATTAATTCCTGTTCCCCCCAGAGAAGTTTGCGGTACAGGCTAGGCCCGAGATATCTAGTTTGTATAAGCAACAAAATATGACGCAAAATTACAATAGTTATTACATTGTAATAAGCTACTCATACGAATTCTACTTTCTAATTTCTACTGTTACATATATCGATATAATTGGGGATGGAAGTGTATTAAAGGCACCCAGTGACCATGTTTTGATATAAAAGCGCATTGTTTTTTGCTGCTGGAAATCTGCCGCTGCGGAGTGAAGGTCCCCACAACCATTCCTCTTACAGGATGGAAGGTTCCTGGGAGGATATGCTCATTCCAGCAATCCAGTTTGCGGTTCATCACAGTTATGGAGTAAAGGTCCCCAAAACAGCTTTGTTCCGCCTGGTGTGAGATATTTCAAATCGTAATGGGTGAGTGGCCACATGTGGACACTTGGTGCCAAAAATAACACGGAGTGTGATTCCCCATTACGATTAAGTTTGTTTATGTATGAGATTGATATATAGGTATAATTTGTATTGGTGCATTTTTTATTATTGTTTTTTTTTTTTTTTTTTTTTTTTTTGGTAGAATTTTTGTTAAAATTCTAGAAACGTGTTCGAATTGTCGGCCTAGATTTCGCTAGAACTGTTCTTGGGGCTGTGTAGTTTGGTCCATATGTAGGCCATGATAAATAGCTAAAGAAATAACGTTTACTTGGGCCAGGATTTATGGATGCTGTCTGTATTTGCCCGAATCGAACCTGGGTAAAATCAAAGAAGGTGAGAATTTACACATATTCAAGCTGCTCTTGCTATCAGCTGGTAGTCTTATCATGTTTACAGAAGTGCTGTTTCTTTTCAGATATGACACCTCACGCACACACAGAACAAGTAAATTAATGATAGGCCTATCTATATTATGCTTCAGCAATTAAGAAGTTTGTTCGATGCTCAAACGAGAGTTTCTTTTGGGGTTTTGCGTAGTATTTCGTAGCAGGCTGATGCCCAGCGTCCAAGGGCTTTCATGAGCCATGGTGCGAAATTGGCTGATGTAGCTGTGGTGGCAGCCCCCAATGGGGAAAAAATGTGTCTGATTGGGCATTTTCAAGTCATTCTATTCAGAATTCATCCTATCAAATACAGAGAGGATACATGGATATTCTATGAAATTCTTTCATTAAAGTCCAACAAATTGCTTTTCTCACTCCAGGCCTAGATTTGAAAGATAACCTTCATAAGGATTGGGCCTACAAATAATCCAGATTTCAGGGTTGCATTTCACTAAAATAACTTCAAATATCACATAATAATTGGTATGTTAGTAGAACAAATCCTTTTTTAAACAACAAATTGCCTGAAAAATGCTAACATAGAGATTTTTTGTCCCCATCTGCTACTACCTCGCCTTGTTCTTGCTGAAACTTGCTTATCCGCTATCTGGCGGTCCAGATCATTGCCGGGTTGCATTGCACCAAAACTTGGGTGTTGAGAAACTGTCTAATTTCACACAGTATTTGGTATCTTAGTAGAACAAATGATTTTTTTTTTAAACACCAAATTGCCTGAAAAATACTGACATGGAAACTTTTTGTTCACCTTTGCTACTACCTCTAAAATTTCTATGACTTGTCCAGAAAAACAATAAAATTTAGCCTGTGAGGCACCTGAAGGGTCCCTTTTTTGATTGATACCACGAACACGCCTTGTTCGGTCTTGTTCTGCTAAAACAACGGGCGGTTGCCATACTTGTTGTGAGATCCCGACTTTTGTCTTGTTTTAACGGGCATAGGTTTGATACTGTGTAGAATCCGTCAATAATTGAGTAACCGACTAAAGTTCAACTGTTCAATTACCTTGAAATTTTTTGAAAGCGCCACAAATTTGAGCATCCTATTAAATTAAACGTTGCAAGAAGGAGGTACTACATCGATTAAGAACATCAAGGTTGGATGCTGAAAAGATGCAAATTCTAATTCTAAACCTTTGCATAATATCTGATTGGAGCTTTTTTGTTGTTGTTGCCTTTATCATGCATTTGACCAATCAAAAGACGGTCAAAGGTTCGAGGGGTACCTTCAGGACTAGATATAAGGAATATATTCATAAGACCCTACAAAATACCATAAAATTGACCTGTATAGATCTGAAAGTGAAAAGTTAAGTTAACCTAAGCGAATATTCGAATAATAATTGTTGGTGAAACCATGGTCCATGGTAAAACGGACTACACAGTAAAGTCCTGCGGCGGTGCAAAAGATTGTTCAAGGTACCTTCTTCATGTAGACAACGTGGTGGCGGCAATCGTTCTTGGTCATGCTGGCATATATCTGTTATCATGCTGTTTAGGCCTTGGAACACTTCCTCCTTGTTGACGTCGTGTATTTGGACAGCCTTGGTAAAGTAAAGGGGGTATCAACCCTAGAAGGAAAAGAAAAGTAGAAGGGGAGTAAATCTATCAAACAAAACCTTAATATTTTACGAGAAACAAGTTCTTTCAGAATGGGCCTAACACAGCATTTAATTGTTTGAAAGAAAAGTGGAGCCATCGGCACTGTATCATTATCATATCACACAAACTGCATACTTAGTTGTTAATGTTGCCATGTCCGAGGGATTGATTCTCTCCAGAAACAGATGAAAACATCAATCTATATGCTTTAGCTTCAAAGTTACTGGGCAGCGCAACTGTGCAAAATTGCCGTCAATAAAAGTTTTTTTTTTTTGAGGTCTCAAGAAGCGGAAGAAAGCTACAAAATTCCAGTAATGTGAAAGGATCATAGCTCAAAGAAATACTTAACTCTTAACCACTTTCAACAGCGTCTTGACGTTCTTCCTATCGCTTCAAAAAACAGAGAAGTGATGATATGCCACTTTTACTTGCAGGATTTTTGCCTTGAATTGTCTACCCTACCCTCTGCCAATTTTTTACTAGCCAATACGTTCTAGTCCAGTAAGGCATTGTTATGTTCAGCATCTTCGCCCGTTTGATGGGCTAAATTTCACATTTTGGAACACTTGAAATCGTCTCCTTGTCTTGTCCTTGTTCAGCTGTTGTATTTCAGTCTATGATGAATGATGGTGCATCAACTTTACTGCCAAACGCCAAGCTAAATACAGCTGCAGATCATTGTAGTTCTTGTCAAATTTAGGCTTCCCTCTATATGTCCGATATATACAATGTGATGAAGCAATATTACTTGGTATCATATGGCTAAATTTGCTTTTTGGAACATCTGCAATCTCCTCCTTGTCTTGTCCTTGTTCGATGAATGTTGGTGCATCAACTTTACTGCCAAACGTGCAACGTGTTGAAGCAGGGCTACGTGGCATCATATGAAAAGACCAGAGAGCTTCTATTCTTGTCCGTTGAATAAATGTATTACATAGTTATAAGTCCAGCTCGAATAAATGAATAAGTGAATAGGTCCAGCCCGATTTTTGTAAATGTAAGTAAGTGTAAAAGTAAATGTCGATTTTTCTTAGATGCTTATGTCGTCTGTGCGAAATGCGAATAAAGGTGGTGATCCAAGTTCTGAATTGCTTATAAAGGCAATCTCGTGCGTATTTTTCCCACAACAACAAACAGATATCAATCATCATGAAGTGCTTATAAGAGAATACCGTGTTCAAGCTCAATAATCGCCAACCTAGGGACTTCTCAATTCTGTCATAACCTGACGCCAGTCGTTGACATTGTCCAGTATCCATCGCATCATGAGCAACCTTTGTCCACCTATTTTTTTTTTCAACGCGCAAAACCCGTTCATTTCGGAGGGCTCTGCGCAGGCTGGACCACGAAGGCTGATGAGGACTGTCCGGTCTAGATGCTATTTATCAGACCTTCCAAACATTAGGGCATGGAGGGGTTATTGAAGCGTGCCTTCTGTAAGCACGAGGGGAAGTTAATTAACCCCAGTTCACTCTTTGCCTGAACTGACAAATCAAGGTCTCTTGATCGTGTTTCCACTTCATTATTTATTCTCTTTAACAATGTCTACTTCCGTAAGACTTCATGTCAGTTTTGATCTTATTTTCATCATTTTATGTTCATCGCTTGAACGAGGAATCATTAACTTCCATAGTGAAAATATCACATTTATCCACAAAATTATTGATCAAGGTCTCTTGATCGTGTTTCCTCTTCATTGTTTATTCTCTTTAACAATGTCTACTTCCGTAAGACTTCATGTCAGTTTTAATCTTATTTTCATCATTTTATGTTCATCGCTTGAACGAGGAATCATTAACTTCAATAGTGAAAATATCACATTTATCCACAAAATTATTGACCAAGATCTCTTGATCGTGTTTCCACTTCATTGTTTATTCTCTTTAACAATGTCTACTTCCGTAAGACTTCATGTCAGCTTTGATCTTATTTTCATCATTTTATGTTCATCGCTTGAACGAGGAATCATTAACTTCAAAAGGGAAAATATCACATTTATCCACAAAATTATTGACCAAGATCTCTTGATCGTGTTTCCACTTCATTATTTATACTCTTTAACAATGTCTACTTCCGTAAGACTTCATGTCAGTTTTGATCTTATTTTCATCATTTTATGTTCATCGCTTGAACGAGGAATCATTAACTTCAATAGTGAAAATATCACATTTATCCACAAAATTATTGACCAAGATCTCTTGATCGTGTTTCCACTTCATTATTTATTCTCTTTAACAATGTCTACTTCCGTAAGACTTCATGTCAGTTTTGATCTTATTTTCATCATTTTATGTTCATCGCTTGAACGAGGAATCATTAACTTCCATAGTGAAAATATCACATTTATCCACAAAATTATTGATCAAGGTCTCTTGATCGTGTTTCCACTTCATTATTTATTCTCTTTAACAATGTCTACTTCCGTAAGACTTCATGTCAGTTTTGATCTTATTTTCATCATTTTATGTTCATCGCTTGAACGAGGAATCATTAACTTCAATAGTGAAAATATCACATTTATCCACAAAATTATTGATCAAGGTCTCTTGATCGTGTTTCCACTTCATTATTTATTCTCTTTAACAATGTCTACTTCCGTAAGACTTCATGTCAGTTTTGATCTTATTTTCATCATTTTATGTTCATCGCTTGAACGAGGAATCATTAACTTCAATAGTGAAAATATCACATTTATCCACAAAATTATTGATCAAGGTCTCTTGATCGTGTTTCCACTTCATTATTTATTCTCTTTAACAATGTCTACTTCCGTAAGACTTCATGTCAGTTTTGATGTTATTTTGATCACTTTATGTTCATCCCTTGAACGAGGAATCATTAACTTCAATAGTGAAAATATCACATTTATCCACAAAATTATTGATCAAGATCTCTTGATCGTGTTTCCTCTTCATTGTTTATTCTCTTTAACAATGTCTACTTCCGTAAGACTTCATGTCAGTTTTGATCTTATTTTCATCATTTTATGTTCATCGCTTGAACGAGGAATCATTAACTTCAATAGTGAAAATATCACATTTATCCACAAAATTATTGACCAAGATCTCTTGATCGTGTTTCCACTTCATTGTTTATTCTCTTTAACAATGTCTACTTCCGTAAGACTTCATGTCAGTTTTGATCTTATTTTGATCACTTTATGTTCATCACTTGAACGAGGAATCATTAACTTCAAAAGGGAAAATATCACATTCATCCTCGAAATTATTGACCAAGATCTTTTAATCATATTTCCTCTTCATTATTTATTCTCTTTAACAATGTCTACTTCCGTAAGACTTCATGTCAGTTTTGATCTTATTTTCATCATTTTATGTTCATCGCTTGAACGAGGAATCATTAACTTCAATAGTGAAAATATCACATTTATCCACAAAATTATTGACCAAGATCTTTTGATCATATTTCCTCTTCATTATTTATACTCTTTAACAATGTCTACTTCCGTAAGACTTCATGTCAGCTTTGATCTTATTTTCATCATTTTATGTTCATCGCTTGAACAAGGAATCATTAACTTCAATAGTGAAAATATCACATTTATTCACAAAATTATTGACCAAGATCTCTTGATCGTGTTTCCACTTCATTATTTATTCTCTTTAACAATGTCTACTTCCGTAAGACTTCATGTAAGTTTTGATCTTATTTTCATCATTTTATGTTCATCACTTGAACGAGGAATCATTAACTTCAATAGTGAAAATATCACATTTATCCACAAAATTATTGATCAAGGTCTCTTGATCGTGTTTCCTCATTGTTTATTCTCTTTAACAATGTCTACTTCCGTAAGACTTCATGTCAGTTTTGATCTTATTTTCATCATTTTATGTTCATCGCTTGAACGAGGAATCATTAACTTCAATAGTGAAAATATCACATTCATCCTCGAAATTATTGACCAAGATCTTTTAATCATATTTCCTCTTCATTATTTATACTCTTTAACAATGTCTACTTCCGTAAGACTTCATGTCAGTTTTGATCTTATTTTCATCATTTTATGTTCATCACTTGAACGAGGAATCATTAACTTCAATAGTGAAAATATCACATTCATCCTCGAAATTATTGACCAAGATCTTTTAATCGTATTTCCTCTTCATTATTTATACTCTTTAACAATGTCTACTTCCGTAAGACTTCATGTCAGCTTTGATCTTATTTTCATCATTTTATGTTCATCGCTTGAACGAGGAATCATTAACTTCAATAGTGAAAATATCACATTTATCCACAAAATTATTGACCAAGATCTCTTGATCGTGTTTCCACTTCATTATTTATTCTCTTTAACAATTTCTACTTCCGTAAGACTTCATGTCAGTTTTGATCTTATTTTGATCACTTTATGTTCATCACTTGAACGAGGAATCATTAACTTCAATAGTGAAAATATCACATTTATCCACGAAATTATTGACCAAGATCTCTTGATCACATTTCCTCTTCATTATTTATACTCTTTAACAATGTCTACTTCCGTAAGACTTCATGTCAGTTTTGATCTTATTTTGATCACTTTATGTTCATCACTTGAACGAGCAATCATTAACTTCAAAAGGGAAAATATCACATTCATCCACGAAATTATTGACCAAGATCTCTTGATCATATTTCCTCTTCATTATTTATACTCTTTAACAATGTCTACTTCCGTAAGACTTCATGTCAGCTTTGATCTTATTTTCATCATTTTATGTTCATCGCTTGAACGAGGAATCATTAACTTCAATAGTGAAAATATCACATTTATCCACAAAATTATTGACCAAGATCTCTTGATCGTGTTTCCACTTCATTATTTATTCTCTTTAACAATGTCTACTTCCGTAAGACTTCATGTCAGTTTTGGTCTTATTTTCATCATTTTATGTTCATCACTTGAACGAGGAATCATTAACTTCAATAGTGAAAGTATCACATTTATTTACAAAATTATTGACCAAGATCTCCAGATCGTGTTTCCTCTTCATTATTTATTCTCTTTAACAATGTCTACTTCCGTAAGACTTCATGTCAGTTTTGATCTTATTTTGATCACTTTATGTTCATCACTTGAACGAGGAATCATTAACTTCAATAGTGAAAACATCACATTTATCCACAAAATTATTGACCAAGATCTCTTGATCGTGTTTCCACTTCATTATTTATTCTCTTTAACAATGTCTACTTCCGTAAGACTTCATGTCAGTTTTGATCTTATTTTGATCACTTTATGTTCATCACTTGAACGAGGAATCATTAACTTCAAAAGGGAAAATATCACATTCATCCACGAAATTATTGACCAAGATCTCTTGATCGTGTTTCCACTTCATTATTTATACTCTTTAACAATGTCTACTTCCGTAAGACTTCATGTCAGCTTTGATCTTATTTTCATCATTTTATGTTCATCGCTTGAACGAGGAATCATTAACTTCAAAAGGGAAAATATCACATTCATCCACGAAATTATTGACCAAGATCTCTTGATCGTGTTTCCTCTTCATTATTTATACTCTTTAACAATGTCTACTTCCGTAAGACTTCATGTCAGCTTTGATCTTATTTTCATCATTTTATGTTCATCGCTTGAACAAGGAATCATTAACTTCAATAGTGAAAATATCACATTTATCCACAAAATTATTGACCAAGATCTCTTGATCGTGTTTCCTCTTCATTATTTATACTCTTTAACAATGTCTACTTCCGTAAGACTTCATGTCAGTTTGATCTTATTTTCATCATTTTATGTTCATCGCTTGAACGAGGAATCATTAACTTCAATAGGGAAAATATCACATTTATCCACAAAATTATTGACCAAGATCTCTTGATCGTATTTCCTCTTCATTATTTATACTCTTTAACAATGTCTACTTCCGTAAGACTTCATGTCAGCTTTGATCTTATTTTCATCATTTTATGTTCATCGCTTGAACAAGGAATCATTAACTTCAAAAGGGAAAATATCACATTCATCCACGAAATTATTGACCAAGATCTCTTGATCGTGTTTCCTCTTCATTATTTATTCTCTTTAACAATGTCTACTTCCGTAAGACTTCATGTCAGTTTTGATCTTATTTTCATCATTTTATGTTCATCGCTTGAACGAGGAATCATTAACTTCAATAGTGAAAATATCACATTTATCCACAAAATTATTGACCAAGATCTCTTGATCGTGTTTCCTCTTCATTATTTATTCTCTTTAACAATGTCTACTTCCGTAAGACTTCATGTCAGTTTTGATCTTATTTTCATCATTTTATGTTCATCGCTTGAACGAGGAATCATTAACTTCAATAGTGAAAATATCACATTTATCCACAAAATTATTGACCAAGATCTCTTGATCGTGTTTCCACTTCATTATTTATTCTCTTTAACAATGTCTACTTCCGTAAGACTTCATGTCAGTTTTGATCTTATTTTCATCATTTTATGTTCATCGCTTGAACGAGGAATCATTAACTTCAATAGTGAAAATATCACATTTATCCACAAAATTATTGACCAAGATCTCTTGATCGTGTTTCCACTTCATTATTTATTCTCTTTAACAATGTCTACTTCCGTAAGACTTCATGTCAGTTTTGATCTTATTTTCATCATTTTATGTTCATCGCTTGAACGAGGAATCATTAACTTCAATAGTGAAAATATCACATTTATCCACAAAATTATTGACCAAGATCTCTTGATCGTGTTTCCTCTTCATTGTTTATTCTCTTTAACAATGTCTACTTCCGTAAGACTTCATGTCAGTTTTGATCTTATTTTGATCACTTTATGTTCATCACTTGAACGAGGAATCATTAACTTCAAAAGGGAAAATATCACATTCATCCACGAAATTATTGACCAAGATCTCTTGATCGTGTTTCCTCTTCATTATTTATTCTCTTTAACAATGTCTACTTCCGTAAGACTTCATGTCAGTTTTGATCTTATTTTCATCATTTTATGTTCATCGCTTGAACGAGGAATCATTAACTTCAATAGTGAAAATATCACATTTATCCACAAAATTATTGACCAAGATCTCTTGATCGTGTTTCCACTTCATTATTTATTCTCTTTAACAATGTCTACTTCCGTAAGACTTCATGTCAGTTTTGATCTTATTTTCATCATTTTATGTTCATCGCTTGAACGAGGAATCATTAACTTCAATAGTGAAAATATCACATTTATCCACAAAATTATTGATCAAGATCTCTTGATCGTGTTTCCTCTTCATTATTTATTCTCTTTAACAATGTCTACTTCCGTAAGACTTCATGTCAGTTTTGATCTTATTTTGATCACTTTATGTTCATCACCTGAACGAGGAATCATTAACTTCAATAGTGAAAATATCACATTTATCCACAAAATTATTGACCAAGATCTCTTGATCGTGTTTCCTCTTCATTATTTATACTCTTTAACAATGTCTACTTCCGTAAGACTTCATGTCAGCTTTGATCTTATTTTCATCATTTTATGTTCATCGCTTGAACGAGGAATCATTAACTTCAATAGTGAAAATATCACATTTATCCACAAAATTATTGACCAAGATCTCTTGATCGTGTTTCCACTTCATTATTTATTCTCTTTAACAATGTCTACTTCCGTGAGACTTCATGTCAGTTTTGGTCTTATTTTCATCATTTTATGTTCATCGCTTGAACGAGGAATCATTAACTTCAATAGTGAAAATATCACATTTATCCACAAAATTATTGACCAAGATCTCTTGATCGTGTTTCCTCTTCATTGTTTATTCTCTTTAACAATGTCTACTTCCGTAAGACTTCATGTCAGTTTTGATCTTATTTTGATCACTTTATGTTCATCACTTGAACGAGGAATCATTAACTTCAAAAGGGAAAATATCACATTCATCCACGAAATTATTGACCAAGATCTCTTGATCGTGTTTCCTCTTCATTATTTATACTCTTTAACAATGTCTACTTCCGTAAGACTTCATGTCAGCTTTGATCTTATTTTCATCATTTTATGTTCATCGCTTGAACGAGGAATCATTAACTTCAATAGTGAAAATATCACATTTATCCACAAAATTATTGACCAAGATCTCTTGATCGTGTTTCCACTTCATTATTTATTCTCTTTAACAATGTCTACTTCCGTAAGACTTCATGTCAGTTTTGATCTTATTTTCATCATTTTATGTTCATCGCTTGAACGAGGAATCATTAACTTCAATAGTGAAAATATCACATTTATCCACAAAATTATTGATCAAGATCTCTTGATCGTGTTTCCTCTTCATTGTTTATTCTCTTTAACAATGTCTACTTCCGTAAGACTTCATGTCAGTTTTGATCTTATTTTGATCACTTTATGTTCATCACTTGAACGAGGAATCATTAACTTCAAAAGGGAAAATATCACATTCATCCACGAAATTATTGACCAAGATCTCTTGATCGTGTTTCCTCTTCATTATTTATTCTCTTTAACAATGTCTACTTCCGTAAGACTTCATGTCAGTTTTGATCTTATTTTCATCATTTTATGTTCATCGCTTGAACGAGGAATCATTAACTTCAATAGTGAAAATATCACATTTATCCACAAAATTATTGACCAAGATCTCTTGATCGTGTTTCCACTTCATTATTTATTCTCTTTAACAATGTCTACTTCCGTAAGACTTCATGTCAGTTTTGATCTTATTTTCATCATTTTATGTTCATCGCTTGAACGAGGAATCATTAACTTCAATAGTGAAAATATCACATTTATCCACAAAATTATTGACCAAGATCTCTTGATCGTGTTTCCTCTTCATTGTTTATTCTCTTTAACAATGTCTACTTCCGTAAGACTTCATGTCAGTTTTGATCTTATTTTGATCACTTTATGTTCATCACTTGAACGAGGAATCATTAACTTCAAAAGGGAAAATATCACATTCATCCACAAAATTATTGACCAAGATCTCTTGATCGTGTTTCCTCTTCATTATTTATTCTCTTTAACAATGTCTACTTCCGTAAGACTTCATGTCAGTTTTGATCTTATTTTCATCATTTTATGTTCATCGCTTGAACGAGGAATCATTAACTTCAATAGTGAAAATATCACATTTATCCACAAAATTATTGACCAAGATCTCTTGATCGTGTTTCCACTTCATTATTTATTCTCTTTAACAATGTCTACTTCCGTAAGACTTCATGTCAGTTTTGATCTTATTTTCATCATTTTATGTTCATCGCTTGAACGAGGAATCATTAACTTCAATAGTGAAAATATCACATTTATCCACAAAATTATTGATCAAGATCTCTTGATCGTGTTTCCACTTCATTATTTATTCTCTTTAACAATGTCTACTTCCGTAAGACTTCATGTCAGTTTTGATCTTATTTTCATCATTTTATGTTCATCGCTTGAACGAGGAATCATTAACTTCAATAGTGAAAATATCACATTTATCCACAAAATTATTGACCAAGATCTCTTGATCGTGTTTCCACTTCATTATTTATTCTCTTTAACAATGTCTACTTCCGTAAGACTTCATGTCAGTTTTGATCTTATTTTCATCATTTTATGTTCATCGCTTGAACGAGGAATCATTAACTTCAATAGTGAAAATATCACATTTATCCACAAAATTATTGACCAAGATCTCTTGATCGTGTTTCCACTTCATTATTTATTCTCTTTAACAATGTCTACTTCCGTAAGACTTCATGTCAGTTTTGATCTTATTTTCATCATTTTATGTTCATCGCTTGAACGAGGAATCATTAACTTCAATAGTGAAAATATCACATTTATCCACAAAATTATTGACCAAGATCTCTTGATCGTGTTTCCACTTCATTATTTATTCTCTTTAACAATGTCTACTTCCGTAAGACTTCATGTCAGTTTTGATCTTATTTTCATCATTTTATGTTCATCGCTTGAACGAGGAATCATTAACTTCAATAGTGAAAATATCACATTTATCCACAAAATTATTGACCAAGATCTCTTGATCGTGTTTCCACTTCATTATTTATTCTCTTTAACAATGTCTACTTCCGTAAGACTTCATGTCAGTTTTGATCTTATTTTCATCATTTTATGTTCATCGCTTGAACGAGGAATCATTAACTTCCATAGTGAAAATATCACATTTATCCACAAAATTATTGATCAAGATCTCTTGATCGTGTTTCCACTTCATTATTTATTCTCTTTAACAATGTCTACTTCCGTAAGACTTCATGTCAGTTTTGATCTTATTTTCATCATTTTATGTTCATCGCTTGAACGAGGAATCATTAACTTCAATAGTGAAAATATCACATTTATCCACAAAATTATTGACCAAGATCTCTTGATCGTGTTTCCTCTTCATTATTTATTCTCTTTAACAATGTCTACTTCCGTAAGACTTCATGTCAGTTTTGATCTTATTTTGATCACTTTATGTTCATCACTTGAACGAGGAATCATTAACTTCAATAGTGAAAATATCACATTTATCCACAAAATTATTGACCAAGATCTCTTGATCGTGTTTCCACTTCATTATTTATTCTCTTTAACAATGTCTACTTCCGTAAGACTTCATGTCAGTTTTGATCTTATTTTGATCACTTTATGTTCATCACTTGAACGAGGAATCATTAACTTCAATAGTGAAAATATCACATTTATCCACAAAATTATTGACCAAGATCTCTTGATCGTGTTTCCACTTCATTATTTATTCTCTTTAACAATGTCTACT
This sequence comes from Aurelia coerulea, assembly GCA_039566865.1. Taxonomy (NCBI): domain Eukaryota; kingdom Metazoa; phylum Cnidaria; class Scyphozoa; order Semaeostomeae; family Ulmaridae; genus Aurelia; species Aurelia coerulea. Next base: position 7,891,617 of record CM076952.1, on the reverse strand, counting down.
TCCGTAAGACTTCATGTCAGCTTTGATCTTATTTTCATCATTTTGTGTTCATCACTTGAACGAGGAATCATTAACTTCAAAAGGGAAAATATCACATTCATCCTCGAAATTATTGACCAAGATCTTTTGATCATATTTCCTCTTCATTATTTATACTCTTTAACAATGTCTACTTCCGTAAGACTTCATGTCAGTTTTGATCTTATTTTAATCATTTTATGTTCATCACTTGAACGAGGAATCATTAACTTCAAAAGTGAAAATATCACATTCATCCACGAAATTATTGACCAAGATCTCTTGATCGTGTTTCCTCTTCATTATTTATACTCTTTAACAATGTCTACTTCCGTAAGACTTCATGTCAGTTTTGATCTTATTTTCATCATTTTATGTTCATCACTTGAACGAGGAATCATTAACTTCAAAAGGGAAAATATCACATTCATCCACAAAATTATTGACCAAGATCTCTTGATCATATTTCCTCTTCATTATTTATACTCTTTAACAATGTCTACTTCCGTAAGACTTCATGTCAGTTTTGATCTTATTTTCATCATTTTATGTTCATCGCTTGAACAAGGAATCATTAACTTCAATAGTGAAAATATCACATTTATCCACAAAATTATTGACCAAGATCTCTTGATCGTGTTTCCACTTCATTATTTATTCTCTTTAACAATGTCTACTTCCGTAAGACTTCATGTCAGTTTTGATCTTATTTTGATCACTTTATGTTCATCACTTGAACGAGGAATCATTAACTTCAATAGTGAAAATATCACATTTATCCACAAAATTATTGACCAAGATCTCTTGATCGTGTTTCCTCTTCATTATTTATTCTCTTTAACAATGTCTACTTCCGTAAGACTTCATGTCAGTTTTGATCTTATTTTCATCATTTTATGTTCATCGCTTGAACGAGGAATCATTAACTTCAATAGTGAAAATATCACATTTATCCACAAAATTATTGACCAAGATCTCTTGATCGTGTTTCCACTTCATTATTTATTCTCTTTAACAATGTCTACTTCCGTAAGACTTCATGTCAGTTTTGATCTTATTTTCATCATTTTATGTTCATCGCTTGAACGAGGAATCATTAACTTCAATAGTGAAAATATCACATTTATCCACAAAATTATTGATCAAGATCTCTTGATCGTGTTTCCACTTCATTATTTATTCTCTTTAACAATGTCTACTTCCGTAAGACTTCATGTCAGTTTTGATCTTATTTTCATCATTTTATGTTCATCGCTTGAACGAGGAATCATTAACTTCAATAGTGAAAATATCACATTTATCCACAAAATTATTGACCAAGATCTCTTGATCGTGTTTCCACTTCATTATTTATTCTCTTTAACAATGTCTACTTCCGTAAGACTTCATGTCAGTTTTGATCTTATTTTCATCATTTTATGTTCATCGCTTGAACGAGGAATCATTAACTTCAATAGTGAAAATATCACATTCATCCACAAAATTATTGACCAAGATCTCTTGATCGTGTTTCCACTTCATTATTTATTCTCTTTAACAATGTCTACTTCCGTAAGACTTCATGTCAGTTTTGATCTTATTTTCATCATTTTATGTTCATCGCTTGAACGAGGAATCATTAACTTCAATAGTGAAAATATCACATTTATCCACAAAATTATTGACCAAGATCTCTTGATCGTGTTTCCACTTCATTGTTTATTCTCTTTAACAATGTCTACTTCCGTAAGACTTCATGTCAGTTTTGATCTTATTTTCATCATTTTATGTTCATCGCTTGAACGAGGAATCATTAACTTCAATAGTGAAAATATCACATTTATCCACAAAATTATTGACCAAGATCTCTTGATCGTGTTTCCACTTCATTATTTATTCTCTTTAACAATGTCTACTTCCGTAAGACTTCATGTCAGTTTTGATCTTATTTTCATCATTTTATGTTCATCGCTTGAACGAGGAATCATTAACTTCAATAGTGAAAATATCACATTTATCCACAAAATTATTGACCAAGATCTCTTGATCGTGTTTCCACTTCATTATTTATTCTCTTTAACAATGTCTACTTCCGTAAGACTTCATGTCAGTTTTGATCTTATTTTCATCATTTTATGTTCATCGCTTGAACGAGGAATCATTAACTTCAATAGTGAAAATATCACATTTATCCACAAAATTATTGACCAAGATCTCTTGATCGTGTTTCCACTTCATTGTTTATTCTCTTTAACAATGTCTACTTCCGTAAGACTTCATGTCAGTTTTGATCTTATTTTCATCATTTTATGTTCATCGCTTGAACGAGGAATCATTAACTTCAATAGTGAAAATATCACATTTATCCACAAAATTATTGACCAAGATCTCTTGATCGTGTTTCCACTTCATTATTTATTCTCTTTAACAATGTCTACTTCCGTAAGACTTCATGTCAGTTTTGATCTTATTTTCATCATTTTATGTTCATCACTTGAACGAGGAATCATTAACTTCAATAGTGAAAATATCACATTTATCCACAAAATTATTGATCAAGATCTCTTGATCGTGTTTCCTCTTCATTGTTTATTCTCTTTAACAATGTCTACTTCCGTAAGACTTCATGTCAGTTTTGATCTTATTTTCATCATTTTATGTTCATCGCTTGAACGAGGAATCATTAACTTCAATAGTGAAAATATCACATTTATCCACAAAATTATTGACCAAGATCTCTTGATCGTGTTTCCTCTTCATTATTTATTCTCTTTAACAATGTCTACTTCCGTAAGACTTCATGTCAGTTTTGATCTTATTTTCATCATTTTATGTTCATCGCTTGAACGAGGAATCATTAACTTCAATAGTGAAAATATCACATTTATCCACAAAATTATTGACCAAGATCTCTTGATCGTGTTTCCTCTTCATTATTTATTCTCTTTAACAATGTCTACTTCCGTAAGACTTCATGTCAGTTTTGATCTTATTTTGATCATTTTATGTTCATCACTTGAACGAGGAATCATTAACTTCAATAGTGAAAATATCACATTTATCCACAAAATTATTGACCAAGATCTCTTGATCGTGTTTCCTCTTCATTATTTATTCTCTTTAACAATGTCTACTTCCGTAAGACTTCATGTCAGTTTTGATCTTATTTTCATCATTTTATGTTCATCGCTTGAACGAGGAATCATTAACTTCAATAGTGAAAATATCACATTTATCCACAAAATTATTGACCAAGATCTCTTGATCGTGTTTCCACTTCATTATTTATTCTCTTTAACAATGTCTACTTCCGTAAGACTTCATGTCAGTTTTGATCTTATTTTCATCATTTTATGTTCATCGCTTGAACGAGGAATCATTAACTTCAATAGTGAAAATATCACATTTATCCACAAAATTATTGACCAAGATCTCTTGATCGTGTTTCCTCTTCATTATTTATTCTCTTTAACAATGTCTACTTCCGTAAGACTTCATGTCAGTTTTGATCTTATTTTGATCATTTTATGTTCATCACTTGAACGAGGAATCATTAACTTCAATAGTGAAAATATCACATTTATCCACAAAATTATTGACCAAGATCTCTTGATCATATTTCCTCTTCATTATTTATACTCTTTAACAATGTCTACTTCCGTAAGACTTCATGTCAGTTTTGATCTTATTTTCATCATTTTATGTTCATCGCTTGAACGAGGAATCATTAACTTCAATAGTGAAAATATCACATTCATCCACGAAATTATTGATCAAGATCTCTTGATCGTGTTTTCTCTTCATTGTTTATTCTCTTTAACAATGTCTACTTCCGTAAGACTTCATGTCAGTTTTGATCTTATTTTCATCATTTTATGTTCATCACTTGAACGAGGAATCATTAACTTCAATAGTGAAAATATCACATTTATCCACAAAATTATTGACCAAGATCTCTTGATCATATTTCCTCTTCATTATTTATTCTCTTTAACAATGTCTACTTCCGTAAGACTTCATGTCAGCTTTGATCTTATTTTCATCATTTTATGTTCATCGCTTGAACAAGGAATCATTAACTTCAATAGTGAAAATATCACATTTATCCACAAAATTATTGACCAAGATCTCTTGATCGTGTTTCCACTTCATTATTTATTCTCTTTAACAATGTCTACTTCCGTAAGACTTCATGTCAGTTTTGATCTTATTTTGATCACTTTATGTTCATCACTTGAACGAGGAATCATTAACTTCAAAAGGGAAAATATCACATTCATCCACGAAATTATTGACCAAGATCTCTTGATCGTGTTTCCTCTTCATTATTTATTCTCTTTAACAATGTCTACTTCCGTAAGACTTCATGTCAGTTTTGATCTTATTTTCATCATTTTATGTTCATCGCTTGAACGAGGAATCATTAACTTCAATAGTGAAAATATCACATTTATCCACAAAATTATTGACCAAGATCTCTTGATCGTGTTTCCACTTCATTGTTTATTCTCTTTAACAATGTCTACTTCCGTAAGACTTCATGTCAGTTTTGATCTTATTTTCATCATTTTATGTTCATCGCTTGAACGAGGAATCATTAACTTCAATAGTGAAAATATCACATTCATCCACGAAATTATTGACCAAGATCTCTTGATCATATTTCCTCTTCATTATTTATACTCTTTAACAATGTCTACTTCCGTAAGACTTCATGTCAGTTTTGATCTTATTTTGATCACTTTATGTTCATCACTTGAACGAGGAATCATTAACTTCAAAAGGGAAAATATCACATTCATCCACGAAATTATTGACCAAGATCTCTTGATCATATTTCCTCTTCATTATTTATACTCTTTAACAATGTCTACTTCCGTAAGACTTCATGTCAGTTTTGATCTTATTTTCATCATTTTATGTTCATCGCTTGAACGAGGAATCATTAACTTCAATAGTGAAAATATCACATTCATCCACAAAATTATTGACCAAGATCTCTTGATCGTGTTTCCTCTTCATTATTTATTCTCTTTAACAATGTCTACTTCCGTAAGACTTCATGTCAGTTTTGATCTTATTTTGATCATTTTATGTTCATCACTTGAACGAGGAATCATTAACTTCAATAGTGAAAATATCACATTTATCCACGAAATTATTGATCAAGATCTCTTGATCGTGTTTTCTCTTCATTGTTCATTATCTATTAATGTCTACTTCCGTAAGACTTCATGTCAGTTTTGATCTTATTTTCATCATTTTATGTTCATCGCTTGAACAAGGAATCATTAACTTCAATAGTGAAAATATCACATTTATCCACAAAATTATTGATCAAGATCTCTTGATCGTGTTTCCACTTCATTATTTATTCTCTTTAACAATGTCTACTTCCGTAAGACTTCATGTCAGTTTTGATCTTATTTTGATCATTTTATGTTCATCACTTGAACGAGGAATCATTAACTTCAAAAGGGAAAATATCACATTCATCCACGAAATTATTGACCAAGATCTCTTGATCATATTTCCTCTTCATTATTTATACTCTTTAACAATGTCTACTTCCGTAAGACTTCATGTCAGTTTTGATCTTATTTTCATCATTTTATGTTCATCGCTTGAACGAGGAATCATTAACTTCAATAGTGAAAATATCACATTCATCCACAAAATTATTGACCAAGATCTCTTGATCGTGTTTCCTCTTCATTATTTATTCTCTTTAACAATGTCTACTTCCGTAAGACTTCATGTCAGTTTTGATCTTATTTTGATCATTTTATGTTCATCACTTGAACGAGGAATCATTAACTTCAATAGTGAAAATATCACATTTATCCACAAAATTATTGACCAAGATCTCTTGATCGTGTTTCCTCTTCATTGTTTATTCTCTTTAACAATGTCTACTTCCGTAAGACTTCATGTCAGTTTTGATCTTATTTTGATCACTTTATGTTCATCACTTGAACGAGGAATCATTAACTTCAATAGTGAAAATATCACATTTATCCACAAAATTATTGACCAAGATCTCTTGATCGTGTTTCCACTTCATTATTTATTCTCTTTAACAATGTCTACTTCCGTAAGACTTCATGTCAGTTTTGATCTTATTTTCATCATTTTATGTTCATCGCTTGAACGAGGAATCATTAACTTCAATAGTGAAAATATCACATTCATCCACGAAATTATTGACCAAGATCTCTTGATCGTGTTTCCACTTCATTATTTATTCTCTTTAACAATGTCTACTTCCGTAAGACTTCATGTCAGTTTTGATCTTATTTTCATCATTTTATGTTCATCGCTTGAACGAGGAATCATTAACTTCAATAGTGAAAATATCACATTCATCCACGAAATTATTGACCAAGATCTCTTGATCGTGTTTCCTCTTCATTATTTATACTCTTTAACAATGTCTACTTCCGTAAGACTTCATGTCAGTTTTGATCTTATTTTCATCATTTTATGTTCATCGCTTGAACGAGGAATCATTAACTTCAATAGTGAAAATATCACATTTATCCACAAAATTATTGACCAAGATCTCTTGATCGTGTTTCCTCTTCATTGTTTATTCTCTTTAACAATGTCTACTTCCGTAAGACTTCATGTCAGTTTTGATCTTATTTTCATCATTTTATGTTCATCGCTTGAACGAGGAATCATTAACTTCAATAGTGAAAATATCACATTTATCCACAAAATTATTGACCAAGATCTCTTGATCGTGTTTCCACTTCATTGTTTATTCTCTTTAACAATGTCTACTTCCGTAAGACTTCATGTCAGTTTTGATCTTATTTTGATCACTTTATGTTCATCACTTGAACGAGGAATCATTAACTTCAAAAGGGAAAATATCACATTCATCCACGAAATTATTGACCAAGATCTCTTGATCATATTTCCTCTTCATTATTTATACTCTTTAACAATGTCTACTTCCGTAAGACTTCATGTCAGTTTTGGTCTTATTTTGATCATTTTATGTTCATCACTTGAACGAGGAATCATTAACTTCAATAGTGAAAATATCACATTCATCCACGAAATTATTGATCAAGATCTCTTGATCGTGTTTTCTCTTCATTGTTTATTCTCTTTAACAATGTCTACTTCCGTAAGACTTCATGTCAGCTTTGATCTTATTTTCATCATTTTATGTTCATCACTTGAACGAGGAATCATTAACTTCCATAGTGAAAATATCACATTTATCCACAAAATTATTGATCAAGGTCTCTTGATCGTGTTTGCACTTTATTATTTATTCTCTTTAACAATGTCTACTTCCGTAAGACTTCATGTCAGTTTTGATCTTATTTTGATCATTTTATGTTCATCGCTTGAACGAGGAATCATTAACTTCCATAGTGAAAATATCACATTTATCCACAAAATTATTGATCAAGATCTCTTGATCGTGTTTCCACTTCATTATTTATTCTCTTTAACAATGTCTACTTCCGTAAGACTTCATGTCAGTTTTGATCTTATTTTCATCATTTTATGTTCATCGCTTGAACGAGGAATCATTAACTTCAATAGTGAAAATATCACATTTATCCACAAAATTATTGACCAAGATCTCTTGATCGTGTTTCCACTTCATTGTTTATTCTCTTTAACAATGTCTACTTCCGTAAGACTTCATGTCAGTTTTGATCTTATTTTCATCATTTTATGTTCATCGCTTGAACGAGGAATCATTAACTTCAAAAGGGAAAATATCACATTCATCCACGAAATTATTGACCAAGATCTCTTGATCGTGTTTCCTCTTCATTATTTATTCTCTTTAACAATGTCTACTTCCGTAAGACTTCATGTCAGTTTTGATCTTATTTTCATCATTTTATGTTCATCGCTTGAACGAGGAATCATTAACTTCAATAGTGAAAATATCACATTTATCCACAAAATTATTGACCAAGATCTCTTGATCGTGTTTCCACTTCATTGTTTATTCTCTTTAACAATGTCTACTTCCGTAAGACTTCATGTCAGTTTTGGTCTTATTTTCATCATTTTATGTTCATCGCTTGAACGAGGAATCATTAACTTCAAAAGGGAAAATATCACATTCATCCACGAAATTATTGACCAAGATCTCTTGATCACATTTCCTCTTCATTATTTATACTCTTTAACAATGTCTACTTCCGTAAGACTTCATGTCAGTTTTGATCTTATTTTGATCACTTTATGTTCATCACTTGAACGAGGAATCATTAACTTCAAAAGGGAAAATATCACATTCATCCACGAAATTATTGACCAAGATCTCTTGATCACATTTCCTCTTCATTATTTATACTCTTTAACAATGTCTACTTCCGTAAGACTTCATGTCAGTTTTGATCTTATTTTCATCATTTTATGTTCATCGCTTGAACGAGGAATCATTAACTTCAATAGTGAAAATATCACATTCATCCACAAAATTATTGACCAAGATCTCTTGATCGTGTTTCCTCTTCATTATTTATTCTCTTTAACAATGTCTACTTCCGTAAGACTTCATGTCAGTTTTGATGTTATTTTGATCATTTTATGTTCATCACTTGAACGAGGAATCATTAACTTCAATAGTGAAAATATCACATTTATCCACGAAATTATTGACCAAGATCTCTTGATCGTGTTTCCTCTTCATTGTTCATTATTATTATTCTGTAAGACTTCATGTCAGCTTTGATCTTATTTTCATCATTTTATGTTCATCGCTTGAACAAGGAATCATTAACTTCAATAGTGAAAATATCACATTTATCCACAAAATTATTGACCAAGATCTCTTGATCGTGTTTCCACTTCATTATTTATTCTCTTTAACAATGTCTACTTCCGTAAGACTTCATGTCAGTTTTGATCTTATTTTGATCACTTTATGTTCATCACTTGAACGAGGAATCATTAACTTCAAAAGGGAAAATATCACATTCATCCACGAAATTATTGACCAAGATCTCTTGATCATATTTCCTCTTCATTATTTATACTCTTTAACAATGTCTACTTCCGTAAGACTTCATGTCAGTTTTGATCTTATTTTCATCATTTTATGTTCATCGCTTGAACGAGGAATCATTAACTTCAATAGTGAAAATATCACATTTATCCACAAAATTATTGACCAAGATCTCTTGATCGTGTTTCCACTTCATTATTTATTCTCTTTAACAATGTCTACTTCCGTAAGACTTCATGTCAGTTTTGATCTTATTTTCATCATTTTATGTTCATCGCTTGAACGAGGAATCATTAACTTCAATAGTGAAAATATCACATTCATCCACGAAATTATTGACCAAGATCTCTTGATCGTGTTTCCACCTCATTATTTATTCTCTTTAACAATGTCTACTTCCGTAAGACTTCATGTCAGTTTTGATCTTATTTTCATCATTTTATGTTCATCGCTTGAACGAGGAATCATTAACTTCAAAAGGGAAAATATCACATTCATCCACGAAATTATTGACCAAGATCTCTTGATCGTGTTTCCTCTTCATTATTTATTCTCTTTAACAATGTCTACTTCCGTAAGACTTCATGTCAGTTTTGATCTTATTTTCATCATTTTATGTTCATCGCTTGAACGAGGAATCATTAACTTCAATAGTGAAAATATCACATTTATCCACAAAATTATTGACCAAGATCTCTTGATCGTGTTTCCACTTCATTGTTTATTCTCTTTAACAATGTCTACTTCCGTAAGACTTCATGTCAGTTTTGATCTTATTTTCATCATTTTATGTTCATCGCTTGAACGAGGAATCATTAACTTCAATAGTGAAAATATCACATTTATCCACAAAATTATTGACCAAGATCTCTTGATCGTGTTTCCACTTCATTGTTTATTCTCTTTAACAATGTCTACTTCCGTAAGACTTCATGTCAGTTTTGATCTTATTTTGATCACTTTATGTTCATCACTTGAACGAGGAATCATTAACTTCAAAAGGGAAAATATCACATTCATCCACGAAATTATTGACCAAGATCTCTTGATCATATTTCCTCTTCATTATTTATACTCTTTAACAATGTCTACTTCCGTAAGACTTCATGTCAGTTTTGATCTTATTTTCATCATTTTATGTTCATCGCTTGAACGAGGAATCATTAACTTCAATAGTGAAAATATCACATTTATCCACAAAATTATTGATCAAGATCTCTTGATCGTGTTTCCTCTTCATTGTTTATTCTCTTTAACAATGTCTACTTCCGTAAGACTTCATGTCAGCTTTGATCTTATTTTCATCATTTTATGTTCATCGCTTGAACGAGGAATCATTAACTTCAATAGTGAAAATATCACATTTATCCACAAAATTATTGATCAAGGTCTCTTGATCATGTTTGCACTTTATTATTTAATCCCTTTAACAATGTCTACTTCCGTAAGACTTCATGTCAGTTTTGATCTTATTTTGATCATTTTATGTTCATCGCTTGAACGAGGAATCATTAACTTCCATAGTGAAAATATCACATTTATCCACAAAATTATTGATCAAGGTCTCTTGATCGTGTTTCCACTTCATTATTTATTCTCTTTAACAATGTCTACTTCCGTAAGACTTCATGTCAGTTTTGATCTTATTTTCATCATTTTATGTTCATCGCTTGAACGAGGAATCATTAACTTCAATAGTGAAAATATCACATTTATCCACAAAATTATTGACCAAGATCTCTTGATCGTGTTTCCACTTCATTATTTATTCTCTTTAACAATGTCTACTTCCGTAAGACTTCATGTCAGTTTTGATCTTATTTTCATCATTTTATGTTCATCGCTTGAACGAGGAATCATTAACTTCAATAGTGAAAATATCACATTCATCCACAAAATTATTGACCAAGATCTTTTGTTCGTGTTTCCTCTTAATTATTTATTCTCTTTAACAATGTCTACTTCCGTAAGACTTCATGTCAGTTTTGATCTTATTTTGATCACTTTATGTTCATCGCTTGAACGAGGAATCATTAACTTCAATAGTGAAAATATCACATTCATCCACAAAATTATTGACCAAGATCTTTTGTTCGTGTTTCCTCTTAATTATTTATTCTCTTTAACAATGTCTACTTCCGTAAGACTTCATGTCAGTTTTGATCTTATTTTGATCATTTTATGTTCATCACTTGAACGAGGAATCATTAACTTCATTAGTAAAAATATCACATTTATTTACAAAATTGTTGACCAATATATCAAAATCATATATGGCTTTGTTTTGTCATATTGTCTATTTATAACAGTTTTGGTCATGTTTTGATCATTATTTATTGAATACTTGAACAAGGAAACAAGGGAAAATTTTGTAATGCAATAGCAGCAATTGCTTTTGATTGACATCTCAATTCAAAACGACTAGTAACTGCAGACAAATGAATTTCTCTCAACCATTAATTCAAAACAAACCAAGCCGCAAAAGTTGCCTTTAAACTACCGTTAGTACGGCAAACTATTGACTTGAGCACGCGAAACGTGCTTACAACGAAAGAAGTAGGGTAAATCTAAAGTTCTGCCTGGCGGATTTTGCTTTTTTGATCCAGAAGCCGAGCAGAAGGCATTGTAATTCTAGTGTATTTAGGGTGTAAATGAAACGATTACAGAATAGCGCATGATTCAAATAAATAAAGTTTGCCGGTCACATCTTTAGATTTACCCTTTTTCTTTCGTTGTTGGCACATAACTGCTCTTAAAACTGGTTTCTGGCAACTTTTGCGGCGTTGCTTGTTTTTGAATAAATGGTTGAGACGATTCCTTTGTCTGCAGTCTCTAATCGCTGTGAGTTGAGGTGTCAATCAAAAGTAACTGATGCTATTGTATTACAAAATCTTCCTTTGTTAAACATGGAGATTTGTTTTAAATTTATTGAAGGGCCAATATAGGCTTAGAATCCCTTTAACTTTGAAAATTGAAACAAAAAATAAATGCATATATTTTTCTTCTTTCTATTGTCATTTTAAAAAACTGATGCTAAGCTTCTTTTTAAAGTGCTTATGCAACCAAATTATCAAAAATGAGTCAACACCAATTTTAAAAATTTTATCTTTCCTGATCATTTTGGTAACACTTTCGCAAATATCTGCCAATAGGAAGTGTAAAAAATTTGCACATAAAAACAAGTACATGTTGCGAAATGTTGAACTTGTTAATGATGTCATAAGTAGTAGCCAATTGAATGGCACCCTCTGAAGTCATTTAGCCCACACGATCGCGAACAATTGCATTGCATTTCAGTAAAAATGTCGTCTTATGAATAGGAACGAAGCTTCAGTGATGTTGGATCAATTTTAAATGAAGATACTGAGCGTGAGGAGGATTATGGTGTCGTAAATCTTGGCACAAACCCCCCTTGTTGAGTTGAGCCTCTTGCTGTTCATGGTCAAGGGCAAGTACTGGCCTATCGTTTTGACGAAGACAAAGACGGCATTCCTCTTACAATGATTGAAGCGAGGTTTGAGCGAGGAGTTAACGGTGATAGTTGGCAAGAATAGGTTGCTTTTTATTCTGATTTATAGTGTTCGTGAGCTGCAATCTTATTAATATATTCCTTGCACTGCAACGTATATACGTTAATCGTTATTAATCCAATTGAGTTTGATGGGCCTAAGTGGTTTCTACTACTCTGCCATCCATCATCATGGGCCCTACAAATTTTTCAAATTTAGTCAAATGTGTCAGAGTAAGAGTAACAAACTTTAAACATGAGAAAAACTGCATTTCCAGTACTTTCTAAACAATGAATTCAAAGTATAAACTACTGACGTTGCTTGTCGCAGTTATTGCAAATGTTTTAAGCTGGTGTATGTTTAACCTCCCCTCATTCACCTAGTATACAGGTATAGTTGGCCCCTTTGGCAGTAGGAAAGGATCCTTCTAGCCATGGAAACTGGACTTAGCTTTTCACATACAAGTTATAAGTTCATCGTTTCTATATGCAATGTCAGTCATTAATTTTGAAAGCATGCCACTAAGAAACTGATTTAGTTGACTGCATCAAGCCGTATAGGGTCGCTTGTCTATTTCCAGGAACTCAGTTAGTTAGGCCTATGCCACCGACCGAAGCGTATCCACAGCCTGTATCTATGTGGCTCTTTTTTTGTCAGGAAAATGATTAATTGATCCATCCGGAGTATGTTGGCCGTTTCCACAGCTCTCCTCGTTTAGTCCACCCGCGATACAGCGTTTCCCACCGTCATATTTCTTCGGCATGGCACTCATCATGTTGAATATTGAATGTTCGCTGTGCGTTTCGTAACTGCTGCTTACACTTATGACGTCACATGAGAGAAACTTATGTCGCACGCAAATGACAGAATGACGCAACTTTGAACGCTTATAAACATATTTTGGAGTAAGATATTTGAATTTGGTTTTTGAATATTGATATGGGCGATATGGTCTTCAATTTTAACAACAAAATAAAAGATTGATCATTTGGTTGCATAAGCACTTTAAGGCATTCAGTATATTGGTAGAAATAGAAGTAGAAGTCATTGACCAAGATTTTGAGATCATTGATTGCGTTGTTTTGTCGTATTTCCTCTTCATCATTTATTCTGCAGAAACAGCTACTTTCTCAAGACTCGTGTCAGTTTTGGTTATTTTTTTATCGTTTTGACATCGGACATCTGAACTTCTATAGCAAAGCCTTCAAGTTGTTTCCAAAATAATGACCATGATTTCAAAATCTTTGAAAATCTTAATTGCATGAAAATATAACGCGGTCCGCCCACAAAACAGATGTTCGTTTTCAGATCCTCGCTTTCTCAATGTTTGAATATCGATTGAAAAGAATCATTGATCTTGTATAAAACATAGAATTACTCGCGCTTGCAAAGATAATATAGAGCTTATGGTACGAAGATTTTAGTGTTTTCGGTGAACGAAGGTATATAGGAAATGACCATTTCTGGACACATCCTGCATGATATCCATCTTTTCTTGTTCTTTCTCATGAACTTCCCGTAACCAAAATAAAATAGAAAGATTGGGGAAGATAAAGATCAGAAGGAAATCTTACATATGAAATTGAATCATCGCTTCTTCAGGGGATGGCCTTATTTAGAGTAGAAACTTTCAGCCTTTTCAGAATTTTGGCTAAGTAATACCCTGCTTCGCACTGGCAAGAGTTGAAACAGCTTTTCCTAAACCAGGTTAAACTTCACCTGAACAAATGCTTTCGATTTTTTGGATTGGTCAAAAACGATTAAAACGCAATATTTGATAATGGTTTACTCGTTTGACCGGCAGGTGTGAGCGGGGAACAACTATTATGTTACTGTTGTTGATTTGTTAGCTGTATTGTTGTCGTCTTTTCTTGTTATGTTCGTTTATGTTAAATACCATTGTTGAATTGTAAGTACCATTCGCAATGGGAGGAAGATGACCCTGAGTTCTTTCCCGTTTTGGATAGTACATAGTAATGTAGGTTTTGTTTACATGTTTTTATAGAGTTATAAGGAAAAGGGACAATTCTAAGAAAAACTTTCGTTCTGAAAGCGAGTAGCTCTTTCGGAAGGCCATAATTGACTTCTCAAAACATCTCCCTTTTTCACCTGAATCAAATTTTCAACAACCTCTCTGCCTGACATGATAAAAGCACACTTGTTCTTGTCGTGGGTACAGGGTGCACTGAATGGGACGAACTAAAATCTTGATTCGCTAGGACAATCATTTGTAAGTTAAATCGGACTTCATGCACTTTAGGTATGTTTGTCATGAGCCCCTTTCCAGTAAAAAGCCATAACCATCTCCTATTTATGAATTTGGTGAACACTGGGATATATAGTCAAAGATCTTTGCAGTTGATCGAAGACGTTCCCAGTGACCGCAACAAAATATTCTCGAATTGACTCTAGCATTCATCAAAAAACTGGTCGATTCGATTTGGACCACATTTTATTATGCCTCACTCAACCACCAAGTACCTCTTCGTAAAGTATCTTGTTATGAATCTCCGTATTGTTGATTTATTTCTTCAGTATCATTTACGTGTATTTGTACGTAATGGGTGGATCAGGGTGTCTTGCTTGCTCGGAGGTGCGAATCGGTTGGGTGGCTCTTGGGGTGCGGCTTTGCGGGCGGGTGGTACATCTTTCCTGATTCACCCGGTAGTTTTTATTTTCGTTTCTATGTTAACTGCCGCGGGGTTGTCATAGTCTATTGCTCCCCGTGGTATTATCGTCCTTGCAGTGTTTCGTAGAGTACTTAGCAGGTAGCGTAGCAAGTAACTTGTCTTGTAAAATGTTTAATGGAATACAAAAATATAATAATAATTCGAGAATGGGGGCTCATTTGTCATAAATAATAGTCGGGGTTGGGCTCTCATTCTAGAGTGGGGGTTAAGGTATCGATTTGATTTCCAATCCTCCTGCTGGACATTGTATTTTTTGTCAGATTTGAGATCTTTACTTTCTTTGGCCCAATTTCTTTTCCTCATGGTAATGTTGTGATCTTCCTTCCAATAGAAGCGACACTGTGTTATTAAAGGTCCCCATCCATCGCCGCTTTCTGCTCACAGAGGTTTCTTTGGCTGCAAGCATTTCTCCCAAGCAAACAAATACCTAGAAGATCATGGAAAGAGGCCAATTGACTGGACATCACTCCCAAAAGAAGATTGATTCAAATAAAGGTTGATTTGCAGAAACTGTAAGTCTGATTTCAGCTTGTACATTCGTGATAAATGGTGGTCACATAACATTGCATTGCAAAAGAGATTGATTTTTGCAACATAGCACCAAGAGAAATAACAGAACGCAACGGTTTTAAACTGATAAGTAAATCAGGTTTTTAGCGCTTTACTAAATGATGGTCATTGTTTACAAAGTATATATTTGCTACCAGATTGTGGAACCTTGAAGATACCTCATCCCTGGCGATAAAGAAGATCCCACGAAAATGGCACATTGGCGAGGTGTTTTCTTTACTAATTGATTTGTCTTTTGCCGCTGCTTCATGTTGCAATGTTAAACTCTAAGCCCTGTTAAAGGTGGGCAGCTAAACAAAAGCTAATTCACTATTGATGCTGACTATAGATGCAATTCATAAATCAAGGCCAATAAAAACCGACGGTAATGTCTGCAAGGTATTTCTAGTTCAATTGCTTCTATCACTTCCTTTTTTTGTAATGCTCAACTCTAGGCCCTGTTAAAGAACCGGTGTGTTAAAAGGGGCAGCTGAACATAGGCTGATTCATTACTGATGCCCGCCTCTAGATGCAACTTATGGGCTTAAATTAAAGCCAATGAAGAACGGACGGTAATGCCTGCAGGGTCTTTTCTTTTCAAATAAGCTGTTTTGGTAATTTCTCTATTTTGTGATGCTACACTGTAGGCCTTGTTTACTGAGGCTGAATATGGATATGGGCGAACTTACTACAGAAACCGACTCTTTGTGCATTTCATAGACTTGAATTAAGACCAGGCAGTGCTATCGTTGCATCTTAATTTTCCTATCGAACTGGGTGTTAAGTTACTCAACAGTGTATTCTATCCGTTGTGAGATGCTTTACTTTGCAATTTATTGCTGGAAAGTAGTTGCATCTATCAGGTAGTGAAATGTACCAAGGAACCAGTATGGCATGACTTTTCAATTGAAACAGGTAAAGGCAATCCGCTTTGAGCGCTGCCCCCGGGTGTTTTACCCGTTGCTCTACCCATTTTTTACAGGGATGTGTCTCATCGGGTTGCTACCAGGCAGGGCATGAAAACCTACCCGACCATGCGACCGGGCGGTCACAGGAAATTTTCAATTCATAACGAGCTGCAGGAAATTTCCCAACATAGATCCCGTTTTCATTTATCACTCTGTTACTCATTAAGAAAAGAGCAACTTACGAAGTCACAGCAAAGTCACCTGACATAGATTGTATCTCTGGTACAATTCGCAATCAATGTAGCAGATAAGGAGGCGTATATTATTCAAATTATGGGCAAGTTTTCAAGAAATTTCATTGTTTAAAATGATAGTTTCACAGTTCTAACTGCAATAAGACTTTGCGGAACGTCCAGCTGCTCAGACCATCTTTCAGGCGAAGAAGATTTCTTCACAATCATTTTCAGGGATTATAGCGCAAAAGAGGGTCTAAATTTAGAACATGCTGTTCTTTTGTACCCCCTCTTTTTGTGATTCGAACTGCATTTGAATCAAATTGATATTTCACAGCAAAGAAAACTTTTTCTTTTACGTCTTTCGTATCTTGCATTAAATAGGGTTGGTCCACAGACAGTTATACTGATCAAAATGATATGCAAATATACATACAACAATTGCAAGATTAGCAAGTATACTAGATTTCGTTCATGCTTCTCAGAAATCATAATGGTTGGTTTTATAAGGT
This sequence comes from Aurelia coerulea, assembly GCA_039566865.1. Classification (NCBI taxonomy): domain Eukaryota; kingdom Metazoa; phylum Cnidaria; class Scyphozoa; order Semaeostomeae; family Ulmaridae; genus Aurelia; species Aurelia coerulea. The sequence goes on along the minus strand of CM076952.1, from coordinate 7,874,230 downwards.
GCCCAGCTTTATCATTGCCAACTTCATACAGTTGTTCTTGATGCCTGATGTGCATTTACATAAAACCAGTTACGTATTGCATAGCTATCTCTGGATACTAAGCTCTTTTTGCAAGCTTGACAATTGTCTGTTCCGGCAGGAAATGTTTGGAAGATTGTTTTCCGGTCGCATGAAGAATTTTTTTCATGCCCTGCTACCAGGTTCCGCATGCGTGAAATAACGTTGACGGGCCAATTAGAGGAAACTTCCAGATTTCTGGTTTCCTCTTACCGCTAGTAAAGTGAATTCTTTAATGTAGAAATTTAGGAGAATACCGTCGGATTGTTATAGAGTTTCGTGAGATTTTCACATGCATGTAATAGTTGGGTGACCCAATTAAAAGGGAAAATTTTGAAAGCACTCTAAAATTTGATTTGATTACCGATCTTTAAATTGTTCAGACTATGATTAATAATCATGTCAAGGACTGTCAACACTTTCAAGTTCTGATTTGAACAAAAATTTCATTTGAAGTAATTTCGTTGTTTATTGCGCAGTATGTTTCAAACGCAGATACATTTTAAAGCCGCGGGGTTGGGTTGCAATGTATTGTCATGCTTTATGTAGTATTGTCTTGTCAGTATGTTCTGTTACTGTAAATTTTGAAACAGATAATAAAGAAAGAAACCAGGAAGTAAAATTATAATAAATTCGAAAGTATTTAAAGGCTCTGCAATATGTGTAGAATTTATATTATCTTTGACACAAATGAAAATGGAGAAATGTTGATGATAGGTAGTGTATTCAAATTTTGATGATTTTCAATAATGTCTCACTTTTTTGGGTCACCCGGTGGCTTCATTTAATCTGAAAGTGAGTACCAGAACATTTTACAAAATTTCAAAACATAACGAAAGTATATGGCTGCTGTTGTTCTTTTAAATTTATCAGGGTTTGTTGTCATTGTTTTGTTTGCGCTGTCGTAAAATATTTTGTTTCAGATATTTGTCAACCATTTTAAAGCATTTTTTATATTAGCGTTTTGTTGGATAGTTTTCGTTGAAAGTTTTATAGAAAAATGTCTAAATGCTTGATATTCTTGAAGTTTTCTGCAGTTGACTAGATAACACATAAATATTATCAAAAATGTTGGAATCAGCACAGCATTAAAGGAAAAGTCAGGGGTTGGTATGATTGATGATAAAATACAAGATAATACTGCTATAAATGATGTATGATACTTTTCTCCACAATTTTTCGCCTTTTACTTGTGAAATTACGTGTTCAAATAAGCAATTTTGAGCGAAGTGACGTCATATTGCGCAAACGAAAACGAGGCTGTGTAATTGTTTTCGCCTCTTAATCGCTGCTAGCCTCTTTATCGTGTACTCATGCATTGAAAATGGCACGAGAACACGATAAAGAGGCTTGCTACGACAAAAAGGTGAAAAAACAATCACACAGCCTCATGTTCGTTTGCGCGATATGACGTCACTTCGCTCAAATTGCGTATTTAAATACGGAATTTCACAAGGAGAAGGCGAAAAATAGTGGAAGAAAGTATCATACATCATTCATAGCAGTATTATCTTGTATTTTATCATCAATCATACCAACCCCGGACTTGTAACCCCGGACTTGTCCCTTAAGTTAGAATATTTTTGGGGACACTTGTGAGCAGCGAACCCCAAAAACAAAGTTAATGTGCCATGCTCTCGATGACTGTGTTCCCAAACCTAGGTGGAAAGCATTCTATTTAGCTGCAACGAACGAGGAGAGAACTTTTTAACGACGGCATCAGTTGTTTTTGATTGGCATGCCATTACAAAGCGATTGATGACCGAAGACAAAGGGAATTCTCTCAAGCTCTAAATCAAAAACAAACAGGGCCGTGCAAGATGCCCTGAAAGCTGTATGGCTAGCTGTCTCTTTTGATACGCGAAAGAGCGTTTCGAGGGAAGTTATGAGTATATATCGAAAGAAGAATGATAGATCCAAGAGACTACCACAGTTCAAATGAAGTCTAAAAAGTGAATGCTAACACATGTAACGCAAGACTGTAAATAACGAACGGATAGCAAGAACTATGCTAAAAACTGCCGGCTGTCCCATGAAAAGGTTCCAATGTTACAAGAGCTGCTGTGGATGAACCTTATTTTTCATTTTTCTCGTTTCAAATTGCTCAAACAGAAGGGGCTTCAACCTGAAGTTTGGCACCTTGTTTGTCTATTTCTACCTAATAATCGCTGAGATATAGCCAATGCAATAAAGAATGTACGGTTCTCCCAGAAGCAGACGGTAGTCTTTTGATAAGATCATGAAATCAGACTGCCAACTGCCTAATAAGTGTTACCATTAGTTAAAGAGCCATTGTCACCCAGGATCCTTTGCAGGCACGCTGCACTTTCTTACGATGCAGATCATTCACTGTCTAATTTGCATCTAGAATTTATGAGATTGTGATAGCTATTGTTCAGATGCTTAGCACATACCTGTTATTGCAGAAAGCAAGTGTTTGTTGTACTCTTGTGTACCGAATAAACATGGCGAGGGACGAGAATATTCGGGGGAGGGGGTGGAAGTGGTTCGATATGAAGATAATCGGGGGAGTTGGAACAATTGGGGGGGGGGGGGGTTGGAATAACTGAAAATAGTTGTTTTAGTAGTGAAAAACGTATCCTTTATATTAATGTAAACAGATCCAAAAATTATGTTCATTATCATTTCAATTTTTCAAGAATTAATAGAAAGGGGGGTTGGAATAAAGTAGAAGGGGGGTGGTTTGAAAATTACTCGGTACTCCATAAGTCGGTATTCGAGAGTTGTCCCACTACCGAAATCCGTTGTGGAGAAATGTTCTTTCCCTTCAAGGTTCAATACGGAAGGAATAATTGGTCTTTAGCTTTATAACAATGTGTGCATTGTAAGAAGGTGTCCGTTCAGAAATTGACTGAGATTTGGAAACTGTGAGAAATCGTAACTTTACGAGTTGGACTTGTAACATCGATCACGTAATACGTGTAGTATCGATTATGGGGAATTTGCAAAAGGTTACCTAAGACCATGAAGAAATTGCTTGAAAGAAAATCCAGTTATGGAATGCAAAACGGACATTAAATGCAAGGAAATTGTGAAACAATTTGGCTTTGCTACGATAATGTTAATCGTTGCCCGAATTCCAACTGTTGTAAGTTATCTGTCACTTCTGGCACTCTCTTGTTCAGAGTCACAAGGCAGAACAGCTCCGATATGATACACAAGTCGATGGAGTTGACGCACTCATGAATAGTTTTGATACATCTGATTTCACTCAGAATGTCAGAATGCAAATAAATAAAAGAACTAACAGTTATCATTGGCTTTGTTCTTTTCGTCCATATGCATTAATTGAAGGAGATCAGATGTGCGGGAGCTATTCGTTGGGGCATAAAGTGCGTCGAATTGCTTTATCATATTAGAGGTGTTATGTGATGTGAATCTTGCTTGTGAGTCTTATGTGATGAGAGTTTGTGGAGAAAAAATTTGGAACGAGGAAAATTTTTTGTTTTTATGTGGCAAACGGAGTGAAAATGATGCTCGAGTCATCAGTAAATGAATCATTTAGCTTAATGATGTAAACGTAACCTTTTCGGGTCATGGAATAGGTTTTAAGCAGGAAAAGCCTGGCTCAGGATCTCTGGCAGAAGTCACTGAAAACTGTCTGTGATTTTGAAATGTAATAGGAGCGAATGTGCTTATGCTATTGCTTTGGGAAATATCCAGTGTTGCTGACATTCTTATCGTTATTACTTGTTTGTAGCAATTTCTATCGATACTTCAATGAAGGTCAAATCCCTGCCCTATCAAACTGCTTAGTACAGTGAGGAGATTCGCCAACTCTCTGTAATTCCAGGTTAAAGGAATCATAAGGTGTGGTCACAGCGAGAGGAATGACCAAGACACTACTTGATATGCTCAGCTTCTGTGCGTCGTAACCGATTACATTCGAATCCTTGGTAGAAATATGAAAAAATGCAGCTCCGGCTCTAGATTAGATATGTGCCTTTGTAAACAACTCTAGACGGACATCAATAATAATAATTATAATAATAATAATTTGAAGCTAAATCTCCAGTTTCGGAGCAGTTACCCAACAGCTGGGTACACAAGCTGGTGCTAATATTTTTTTTTTATCCAATCCTTATTTGTAGAAATTTTGTAGCGTTTTGTTGATACTTTTGAGTACTTCGGATTTATTTTTAGCCAAACAAGTCTTTTTCATCTTGGGTTTTTGAGTAAAGTTTGGACAATCCCATAAGTGTTCTATGTATTCCTCATGGGACCCACATCTCCTGCAAAGAGAATCAGTGTACTTTCCTTTGTAGTTTGCTCTTAGGTCAACCATGTTTAGTTTTAATTTCAGTAGGGATGAGGCTTCTTCACACCTCAGGTACTCTTTCATTTCAAACTTACTACCCTTGATAAATCTGAGTTTGGTCTTTTTATTATTTTTAATATTATTTTCTATGATTATGATAATTTTTTCTCTAACAATTTGTTTCCATTGTTCTTTGGTTAGGTCTTTGATCTGACATTCTTTGAGGTTAATATCAATCATTTCTAGGTCACTGATTACTTCTTTATGCCAACAATTTGGGAAATTTAACCTTTTTTGCTCTTCATAAACTATCTTAGTCAATCTACTTTTATTCATGTTTAATATCTTATGGAAGTATATCAATCTTTTCTCTTTAATTCTAAATTCCATAGGCATCAAGCCACATTCAAGGACTATTCCGTCATATGGCATTGATTGGGGTAGAGAGTCAATTATTGTAACTGCATCTTTTTGCAATTTTTCTAAGTTTTTAATTTGCTTCTTAGTTAAATTAGTCCATGTTTCACATGCATACAGAACTTTGGGCATCAAAATTGCTTCAATCAACTTTATACTGATTTCAAAACTTTGTTTTTTGAATGCCTCTTGCTTAGTAAGGAATTTTATTTCATTAATAACCTCCATAGCAGAATTTACTCGTTTATTGATGCACAAATCTAAGGTTCCTTTGGTGTTTTTCAAGTCTCCTAGATACTTATATGACTCTACGTCTTTAATAATTTGGCCATTTAACATTAAATTTTCTTTTTGAGCTTGCTTACTTTTGCTATACTGCATCACCATTTGTTCACTTTTATCCAAGTTAAAATTCAAGAGGTTTTTCTTTTGAAATTCTTCAGCAATAGTTACCATTCCCTGCATTTTCTTATGAGATATGGAAGCAATCAATATATCATCCTGATAGAGCAATGGAGGTATCAAAATGTTCCCAAAATTTATCCCTAAGTTTTCTCTTTTGGCTACTTGCATACCTTTATCAATATGATTGGCACAAATAGGGGCTGCCAAAATGGTTCCTTGTTTCAAATTGTCTTCAATTCTAACTTCTCTTGTTATTCCACTAGGTGTATGGATTTGAATGTATCCTTCATTGTTTAGTTCGTAAACATTTTTAAGAAAATTTCCCTTGACCCCACTTCTATACATATCTATAATGCAAGATTTCAACCATAGCTTATCAAAAGCTTTCTCCAGGTCCAAATAAACAAACTTCACTGCACATTTTAGATACTTGAAATAATCATTTATTGCTTGCCAAATGAATAAATGATCTAATGTTGACCTCCCTTTTCTTCCCCATGCGGCTGCCTCTGAAAATCCTTTCTCAATAACATTGATCTGTCTGATAAGCATTAATTTTTCATAGATCTTACTAATGCTTACTGTCAAAAATATTCCTCTCCAATTTTTTAGCAACTTTCTGTTGCCTTTTTTCTTATAAATTGTTCTAACTATTATTTTCCTCCAATCCTTTGGGGGTTGACCAGTACTAAAAACCTTGTTGATAGCTTTCAGCACAGAATTTCGAAACTCATACTCTGAACTTTTATATATTTCATTACTTATGGAGTCAACCCCTGGGGATTTCTTTACTTTCAGGCTTTTGAGTACTTTTTCCAGTTCCCACATTTCAAAAGGGGCATCATTATTTTGTCCCTTCTGGGATTGAATGACTTTAGAAAACAGCTTTTCAACTGATCTTACATGATTTTTATACTTATCATCTGGCTCTCGATTGGTGAGTAATTTCTTAAAATAAGTTTCATGCTCTTCAAGGATTTCTTTTGGTTCAACTAGTTCCTTTCCTCGTTCGTTGATTACAGCAGTTGGGCAGTCTGCTTTTCTTCCTAAGATTTTGGCCCTTATCTTATAAAATTCTGAACTTTGCACTGCAGTCCTATTTAACTTTTCAATGTTTGCCTTCATCCTAATATCTTTACTCTCATTCTCCATCCTCACCAGTTTTTTGTTCAGTTGTTTAATTCTTACTTTTAAAACACTTTCCCTGAAATTGTCCCCTTTTTTAATAGCTTCGCTTAGTTTCTGTTTCAACTCTATTTTCTTCTTTCTCAGTTCCCTACATGGCCTTATTACTACGTTGTGCTTTTTAGTTCCTTGGTACCTTTTCTTGAAGCATTTAGCCATAATTTTGTATATTTTCCTTTTCCACTCTTTATAAAGTACATTTACAGGTTTGTTTTGATCCCAAACTCTTCCTATTTTGTTAATTTTCACTTGTTTATTAAATTCCTGAAGGGAGTTACTTGATAAAACCCAGCGCCCTCTTTCCTTTTCAGAATTTTGGCTAGAAACATCCTTCTGCTTGAAATTAAAGTCAAGCACCATTGTATTATGATCCGATTCCTTGATACTATATTTTCCCACTCTTTCTAGAACATATCTTCTTTCTTCATCAATAATCATTCTATCCAATTTATCAAGGCCTTTTTGATTAACCAATGCATAATCGAGTACTGCCTTCTTATTTACATTATACTTGTCAGTAGTTGAAATCCTTGTCCAAAGCCCTTGGCATTTATCAATTGTGTTTAGTATGTTTAATTTTCTTTTCTTTACTATTTTCATTAGATTTTTTCCTCCTGTAGTTATCTTAGGATGGTTCCCTTTTATATTATCTCCTATTTTCACATTTCAATCTCCTAGTATTATCAATACCTTTCCTTAATTTTTAGCCTTAACAGCATAATAGTCAATTTTATCAAAGAAATTGAAGTTACTCTTTACTCTTGTCCTAGATTCCTGTTTACCATACACCAATCCCAATATTATATCCTCACATCCAAGTATGATGTTAATCCAGACCTGTTCATTATCATCATCTCCTACCTCTAAAGCCCCGTTAAAACGCTCTCAACATTGCACTGAACATCGCTCTACATTTGTAGAGTGATGTTCAGCGATGTTGAGTGGTGTTCAGTGGGGGTGTTAAAACGCTCTCAACAATTTGACTGAACATTTGTTGAGCGACGTAACTTCTCACTTTCGGAGACCCAAGACGAGGCAAACCTCTATTTGGGTACAATCGTTTTGGCGCCATATACAGTAGTTTGTGTTAGTTTGTGTTCAAAATGGCCACAGAATATCGATAATAGAATATGAACTGAAGCATGATCGTCCTGTCCGCGGTCCTGCTCTTCTTCTTCAGATTGCTCTCCATCTTGCTGCTTGAAATTCATGATATCTTCTGATTCGCTCTCACGGCCAGCTGAATCCATGTTTTCCGTAGCGATATGCCATAGCGATTTTTGAAATGAAATTAAACTTCCCCCTCGTCACTTTTCGACCACGCTCTCAATATGTTCTGGAAGTTTTTTTGTTTCTTTCTTTCTTTGGCGCGAGAAGTAATGCCTAGTGCGCTTGCGCCGACTGAACATTGTTGGATGGAGTGTTAAAATGCTCTCAACATCGCTCAACAACACCTAGAACAATAGAAATGTTGAGTCGACCCACTGAACATTTTTGACTTCTTTCAAACTCCACTCAACATCGCTGAACACCGCACAACATCACTGAACATCACTGAACAGGGTGTTAAAATGCTCTCAACATTTGTCCTCTACAAATGTAGAGCGATGTTCAGTGCAATGTTGAGAGCGTTTTAACGGGGCTTAAGACTGTTATTTTACCTTTTAATGATTCTTTATGTATTATCCATATCCCTCCTCCTTGTTTATTTTGCCTTCTTAATTCTATAGGATCACAGTATCCCTTTATACTGATGGGACCATCACAAGTGTTAATCTTAGGTTCTGTTATACAAATTATTGTAGGATCTAAATCCTCCACTATTGAACATAAGCTATCTACTTTAGATTTTAGGCCATTAGCATTTCAATACAGAATTTGTATCCTTTTTTTATCATACCTTCTCCTTTTTTCTTTAATATGAGTCTTTTTCCACTTGTTTCTCTTTACACAAGGGTGGGGTCCCATGATACACGGGGGTGCTGTGGGACTTGTTGCTGCTGATGGTATTGTATGTCTCTTAAAATTCCTTTTTTAACACTGTCCATTGAGTCCTTTATGCATTGTTTTATCATGTTTGTTACATTTGCTTGCTGTACATATTCTGTGTTTTTGAAAGTTTCTTTTTCTGGGTGTATAAATCTGCACTCTGGTCTTGCGCAGACCCCCATCATGTGTGCAAAGCATAACCCTGATGCTCTCCATTTATCCTTGTCCTCATCTGTATCATCACCAATCCAGCCTATGTTGTGGGAGAATTTACAATTCTCTCCCCACCTGCAGCTCCCTTTCCGTTGCTTTTCATATCTACATTCCCTCTTTCCAAAATTTTGCATCTCGCTGGGGATATTTCGGTTGTTTGGGCGGATGGTTTGCATAGGTTGTTGTTGATAAAATTGATTGTGCTGGTTCTGGGTCTGTTGCTGTTGCAGATACTGAGGTTGAGACACTATTTTTTCTCTCAGGTGTTGCTGGTATTCTCGTAGTTTTGCTAACTCTGCTTCTTTCTCTAGCTCCCTGATGGCCTCTTTCTCTGTTTGGATTTGCATATCATATTGGCTCATTTGACTTGAGGATTTCTCAGCTTCCTTTTCCTGTTTTGGTGGCCTCTTTTCTTTGCTTTTTTTCCCTGTTTTCTCAGCTTCATTTTCTTCATCAAGTTTGTCAAGTAGCTCTTCCAAATATTCTCTCTCCCTCTTTTCACTTTTGTAGGCTCTTTTTAGCATTTCTTTTTCATCGGCTAGGCTTTGTGTTTCATTTTCAAGCCTTTCTACTTTGCGCTCCAATTCCCGAACTCTCTTTTTAAGTGAATCCCGTTCTTTCACCACATCAGAGTTGGGCGCCTTTGGTAATTGTTTTCTTGTTTTCTTTTTCTCATTCTTTTCCTCATGTTCATCCTCTTTTTCACCTCTTTTAACTCTTCCTTTATAGCTTCTCTGGGGGAGAGGCACTGTTTTTTCTTTTCTTTTTTCCTCTTCTTCCTCTTCTATTATAATTGTGGCATCTGCTACTACCTTTTCAGATTGAATATGCTCAGCTCCCCATTCCTCCCCACTTGTTTCAATTTCTTCATCTCCAGAGTTCTCTGATGTCACATCTGAGTTTTCTGGGTCTCCTGATTCTTCAGTGTCTGCAATAAAACCTTTTTGGCCTATGTCATCTGATACATCATCCATCACCTCTATCTTAATTAGTTTTGCTTTACATCCTGGGTCAGACACAAGTTTCTCAGGAAAAGGCTCCGCCTTTGACTTTTTCAGGACCTTTAGTGAGGTTGAGTCCTTCTCATTCAAGTCTGCCAGAGATTTGATTGTTGACATTTCTTCATCAAACCAGCATTGCGTTGCTGTTCCTCCCATCATTACACAGTGCTTTTTTCCTTGCAGGTAGAAAATTGCTGAAAATATTTTCCTGTAGCTGTTACCACATACTTTAAAATAGATTGCCATGTAAAGCTGCTTGTTTGCTTCTGGATCTAATTTGTCTTCATTTGTCAGTATTGGTGCATTGCCATTTTCAGCTTCCCATTGTACAAGTAGATTCTCGTGTGCGGGATCTTGGCCTAAATGATCGTAGTATCGTTTATCAAACACGTTCAGCCAATTTTCCATTTCCTCTCTGCTTGGCAGGTATACTGAAAGCCCTCCTTTAAAGCTTTTGACTTTTACATCTGGGGAGTTTGCTTTCTTCCTCCCTTTTTTTTTCATTTTTGCCATTTAGTACTGCTGACAGTTTTCGCGCCGTTAGGCCGGTTAGGCTAAATGTCGGCTTCGTTTTTATTCTGTCTGATGTCGTGGCCTTCTTTGAGACTGTTCTTCGTATATGATGGCAAACTTCAACGATATTGCAGCAATAATGCTTCTATTTTGTAAACCAGAATGTTTCGTGAGAATGTAAGTATCCAAACTATTCCGAACGAACTATGCAGGACACTCACCAGGACCGTTGGTAGGCCAAAAATCTACTGCGGGTCACTTTTCGTTCTCGAAAATCAAGGTACTCTGCGATCCGCTCTAAAAAGCATGGACAGCCGGTTTTCAGAAATCCTTTTCTCCAGAATTTTATTAATTACTCTCAAGTACCAAATAAACAGGGGGGGGTGAGAATAATCGGGGGGAGGTTGGAAATGGTTCAATATAATAATAATCGGGGGGTTGGAACAATCGGGGGGGGGGGGGAACAATTGAGAATAGACGTTTTTCGTTTTCTTAGTAAAACACGTATCTAACATGGGTACCACGTATGTAAAACACGTATGTAACACGGGTCAGACAAAAAAGGGAGAATAAAGTTAATAAATACAGTAAGTACATTTGCTTAGCAGGAATTATTAAAAAATTATGTTCACTATTATTTCTATTTTTCAAGAATTAATAAAAGGGGGGTGGCAATAAAAGTGGGGGGGGGGTTGGCAAATGTTTCAAAAATTAATAAGCGGGGGGGGGGACGATTATTCGGTACTTGAGGGTACTTGGAAATCAATCGATCTTCAAAGCTAGCCATGTTCTTGCCAATGGCTTTCGTCTTTTCAATTTTACCAGGTGAGTCAAAAAATGGCCCGGCGTTTGAAAAAATGCTGCTCCCTGAATATCAAAGCAATGCTATTGAAAATTCTCTTTTTTATTCCCGATATGTTCAATTAGGTTCAGTAATTTACCCGGCTTCAATCGGTCATTCCTTCTCGTCGATATAGGAGATTTTCTGCTTCAGAAAGCCCCTTCCGAAAACCTGCAAAAATGAATGAAAATGATCAGCAAAATTTGCTTTTGTTTTCCTTCCCAGCAGTAATGATACTTTCATGCATTCAAGTATCTTCGCCTCTCTGTAGAATGGATTCCCCCTGAAGTTATTCATACCAAGGGGAAGCCTTGAGCGTGTGCGAAGCGTGCTCAAGTTATTGCTGTAAGTTAAACATGGTAGGGAACTTGCTCGTGATTTTAGCACGCTTTTAAGGGTTTCTCGAAGGGACCTGTTAGAAAATCCCTTGTAAAATCTGAACGGAGTGACCAATTTCAGCCAGGAAAAATTCCAGAAATAATTTAGCATGTTAGCTATTTAATCAGATATTGCAAAATATCATTGCTTATATATTCAGGGAGCAGTAGCCTTTCAAACCCCGGGCCTTTCCACTCACCCGGTATTGTCTCAGCAGCGATCGCTTGAATAAATGGAGATAGATTTTCCTGCGGTTCATGGGCAATCTCACTCACTACAATTCGCTTTAATGGAGACTGGCCTTTGGTTATAATTAGTTGCACGAGTAGTTGCTCGATGCTTGCACTATCTTTTCTAACAACTCAAAAACCTTCGCTTAATTACAATTTCAATAGAATCTTTGCGTCGATAAAAAGTAATACTTAGTTTTTCGTTGTCCTGAGGAAATCGCTTGTAATTAGGAAGCTGTCCACCAAAAACTGAAAAATATGACAAATATTATTCTGGATTTTCACTATGTATATCTAGATGATATCATTGATCTTTGAAATCGGCTTTGTGTCATGCCTTGTCAAAGGTGGGAACTTGCCTGGCGCACCTGCACTTTAAAGCGCAATTTGTCATTTTTATGAGAATAAGCCATATGTTTCCCTGGATGTTGAGGTCACTCTATTTAAATGCAAATTTCACAAAGTAGCCGATTCACTTGACAACGGTGTTCATTAGCATACAGTGAGTCCCTTTTTCATAAGAAACAGGCACATGAGAAACTACTGTACAGCTTGCCAACATAGAGAATCTCTCTCTTTATGTGCAGCTTTATGTGCCGTTTTCTTTTAAGACGTGGGCGATCATGTCTTTCCACAGCTTTTTTTCTTTTGCTTTCTTCAGCAGTTCTTGCTCTTTCAAATGCTCTTTTTGACCTTCTGATGCACGTTCTGCCATCCATTTGCTCAAAGTCTTCAAGCTCGGTATTGTGGCGCAGTGATGTAATCCGCTAACTTTGCAGCCAGAACAATCGGGAGGACAGGGTTCAATTCCAGGTAGAGCCCCACCACTTGAGCGTCATGACAAGGGGTCGTCGACTTGATTAGGTCTTCTCTTTTTTCTGCAATCCCAGCGCTAGGCACTAAAAAACCGCACCTTCACCTTCACCTTCACCTTCAGTATTTAATCTGTGGTCTTCCTCTGCTTTTCTTCCCTTCAATGCGTCTTTTGAGCGTTAATCTTCTGAACCTTCTTTTGTCATTACATGCTCCACAAATTCCATAGAGAAGATTATCTCCTTTATAAGAAACTAGGCAGCCTGATGCTTTCCAATTTCATCTAAATTATGCCAATTGAAACAATGTTATTGAGAAAGAAATTTTTACCAATCTTTCGTATTTGAAATTTATGCTTGTAAGCTGATACATAATTTTTTAAACTTTCAGTCCTTTGAACCTTCCTTAGACCTGAATTTCCCATTATACAGGGTGTCCCAATAAATTGTTTGATGTTTGATTGAATTTTAAAGAATAACGATAGATTGAGCGGACTCCATTGTAAGATAAATATTTCCCTTAGATCTTAAATCAATTTTCAGACACTAGATCCTTGCAAATCCGTTGGAAATTTACTGAGTTACGAGCTTTCAAAGATCAAGTTTATTCTAAAGATGAAACCAGAGGCCTCTGAAAGCAGAAACTATGATACAAGTATGATACATATATACCGGGTGTCCCAAAAAAGTATAGGTGTTTGAACAGTTCCTGTGAAGGAGCCTTGTATTCAAAAATTTTAATTTTCAGTTTATGGTATAGATGAGATCTCAACTTAGATTTTGCAACCTCGCATTGTCAAATCGGATTTGCATTCCCAGCGTAATTCACCTAAACAGGAAAAATTTCCGAGGTAGGCTGAGACAGATGGTTATTGAATTATGCTCCTGCAATCAATGTGTAATTTGACGAAAATTTTGAGTCGGCTCAACCATTGAAATTTGTATTCTTAAAAATCTCCGGATCAATCAAACAATTTTGCAAGTTAGAGAAAATATTAAAAGAAAAGATGCATTTACATTTTAACAGATCACAGCGCAAGGTTCTAGGACTGAAGGAACTTGAACGGTGTGGAGTAGTGTCTTTAAAGAGCTGAAAGATCTTCCCATCCAAGTTTACTTGCAATTGTGATTGTTCAGTCATATTGGGCTTTTGAATAGTGAGCAGTAAATTGCACATTCATAGCTCAACAAACTTCCAAAAATAATGTATTGTTCAGCTGCACCAAAAGTTTTCTATACATTACACATTGATAGTAACTGCATAATTAAATAACCATCTGTCTTAGGCTGCCTAAGAAATTTTGCCTGTTTAAGTGAATTACTCTGCAAATACAACCCCGATTTGGACATGCAAGGTCACAGAATCCAAGTTGAGATCTCATCAATACAATAAAGTGAAAACAAAAAATTTTGAATAAAAGGCTCCTTCACAGGAACTGTTCAAACGCCTATACTATTTTGGAACACCCGGTACATATACATACAATAGCTATAAACTAAGAGCTAATTCAAGCCTACTATCTAAAAAGTAAAATTTGTAAGGAAAAATTAAAAAATATATAAAATGCAGAATGATTAAATACAGATGCATAAATTTGCAGATTTTTACAATGCTTTTAATATTTACAATGTTTTATTCTCGGTAAACACAGAGCAGAAAATTTTATATCAACTCAAGAACCCAACCTTTGCCACGAAAGGTCTGCATATTCTACAATTACATTCCCCTCCCCTCCAGGCTTTGATTTTCCTTTTGAAACTCGAGAGAGTATCTGACTGTTTTAGGTCATTGGGAAGTGCCTGCCATAACCTACACCCAAGAAACGATATTGTCTCTATGCCATAGCACGTAGTACGTGCTTGTGGCAAGGATAGGTTATGGCAGCCTCTTAACCCATAAGAAACCGGTTTTTTCAACAAAAATGTCCTTCATAAAGCTTGGATTAAGGTTCAATTTTGTCTCAAAGACTTCAGTCATTAGCAATTGTAAATCCCTTATGTGGAGTGGGACCGAATTGTCTCTCAGTAACATCGTATCAAAATTTGATCTCATATCTTTGTAAGTTATTCGCAATGCCCGTTCGAAATATCCAAAAGAAAGTATAAAAAAACATTAAATGAAGATTTAATCGATGAGAGACTGAGTTATTTCAAACTTTGCCTAACAAAATTGCCCTAGCATCCATCCGCTTGCTTTGATGTTGGAGAAAGTTAGGTTTTCGAAAGTCCTTTCAAGATTGCATTGCAAGCGCCCTAGACTAGATAAGCATTGCTTTTTCTAGGGCGTTCAAATCAGTAAGTATTTAGTGTCATCATCGTCATTATTTGATTTCCTCTGAAATAAACGAGAAAGAAAACATCATCATCATCATCATCATCATCATCATCATCACCACCACCACCATCATCATCATCATCATCATCATCATCATCATCATCATCATCATCATCATCATCATCATCATCATCATCATCATCATCATCATCATCATCATCATCATCATCATCATCATCATCATCATCATCATCATCATCATCATCATCATCATCATCATCATCATCATCATCATCATCATCATCATCATCATCATCATTCTTAATTAGAGCTAATTAATGCCTACAACCCAAGTCAATCACTGCAAACTCCCTTGAGGTAATCTATAAGTTGGGCAAAGAAAAGGCCTACGCACGCTATTGTTCCTCAAGCTAACCAACATCCACGAACGTGTCGAAATCATCAAATCCAAAAGGCTAATATTAGACTTGCATATGCAGCTCTTGAAACGGCTATACTGTATCTCTCCGTGCTTGGTCCACACCAGAGTAACATCGCTTAAAAAATGCATACAAAATTCAGGGAAGAATGCGGCGAGATAATTTTTGCCTCAATTTTGAGATTTTGCCGGGAAATGAGAAATGAGATAAAATGGTAATAGAGGGAGGAGAGTCACCAACTCTCTGTAATTCCACGAGTTGTGGTCAAATCGAGAGGTAGGATCAGGATGCTGCTTCGATAAGCTTTGCTTCTCAGCGTCCTAAAAGTACCCTCTGATGCAAGGACAATATAGGAATATAGCTTTTGTCGGCGACTTCGAAATGTATGACTATTGTCGGCGGCTTCGAAATCATTTGGCTGACATCAAAATATTGATTTGATTTGGAATCGTGTAAAGCGATTTTAGAAGGAAGATGTGTTATTTTAAATTCTGTCGCTTTGCCACTCTAGTGTGATCCAAACCTTAGCCTGGAAACACCTGTTCTCAGTGGTGTAGAGAGAGTGACACATGTTTCCCGCCTGTCTTTGCGGCTGCAATTAAAGGACATCGAGAATGAACACCTTTTCTTTGACAAAGTTTGCCGACAACAATTTTATTCTTTTCCCGCTTTCTGTTCAAGCTTGATAGAAGAAGAGCTCATAAAGTCGTTGAGACAATTATCTGGTTTCAATCAATAACACTACATGTGCTAAAAATTTAGTCCGTATGATATTGCCTATCAGAAAAAAAGAGAATCACCGTTTGGACCGAAATTTTGATACGGAGCCCCTTTAATTCAATCCATATCAAAGTGCTTAAATTTTACTTTATTTTTCGTTTTTCTATCAAGTCACCAGTGCTCCGGGGTTCTTCTAGCCTATGAGTAGACCAATTATCCTAAAGATTGAAGGGTCTACGAAATAAAGAAATAAAGCTTGCTACGGCTGCCCAGTTAATTACGCTAATCCCCTATTCAAATACTTTGTGAAGCCCGTCTAAACAAAGGCTGCATTAATTAAGTTCTAGAAATCTGGAACTGCAGTAGCAAGCTTTCGCTAATTAATTCGTAGACCCTTTCTCCAGTTGGATAATGGGTCTACTCGTAGGCTAGGGTTCTTCTTGATTGCGTACAGTACGTTCATTCAGCTCATCGAACAAACAATAGCAAGGTTCATTTAACCACATTGTTAATTAGTTCTTCATGCTTCATGTTGGCGATCATCATCATCATCATCATCAAATATCTTTTCAAAATAGGTCGAAAAGGAATAGCTAAATTACAGCTAATTAATGCATACTATTTACAATTTACATGACTTACAATTTGATTAAAAAACACAATTAAGATGGCGATATATTACAGGACGAATAGGTTAAAGATCTATCCTGTTTGAAAGCCAACTTTCGGGACGTATACTTTGCAGAGCCTACGGTTGCATTTAGCACCATTCCAACATCTAGTTCGTTTTTGAAAATAGGAAGGCTGATTGATTGTTTTAAAATCTGTCACAGTTTATTTCCAAGGTAAGTATGGACTCAATTCCGAAGGATATGTTTCGTATCATTGGCAGTTGAGCGTCCTGCCATGCCTAAGACTGTAGCTAATGTTTCGCTGCATGAAGATATCCTTTATGAATGGTGGATTCAAACTGCATTTTGTTTCATAAGTTTCAGTCATTATTAACAGTAGGTTTGTTACACTGATCGGCACCGATTTAGTTTGCTTCAAGAGAAGACCAAAACCATTCCCTTGATCCTTGTGTGCAATACGTAGATGCCCTTTCGTGAGTATGATTTCTTCGACGATTCAAAGCTCTATGATAGAACATCCAAACAAGTGGACAGTAGCCGAAAAGGGATAACACAAACAAACTCTCTTATTCACACCTGTTGCCCGGGCAAGAGTTTTGAAAAGATTAGAGCTATGATTTTCTTTGAGTATTTCATTGATTTTATCCGTATTTTCCATGTTTTCAGGGTGAATGACAACGTAAACAATCGATGAATCTGATTTTTGCGTACTGAAAACAACACAGCTGATAGCAAACAGAGCCACGCGTTACCACAAGTCCCAGAATGCATTGTGCGCTTCGTCGTGTGTGACGTAATTACGCATAAGGTTTATTGTGTCCATTTGGATACAATCCTTGTAGCTCTTCTTCTGAGTAGCTTTTAGATCATAAAAAGTTTCTTAACTTATAATTTGTTTGGCATGTTTGATTGAAAAAGATCATGCTGCAGTATCACCTGCTCTGAGCGCTATTTGCTACTTTATCAGACCATGAAGTGCTCGGAAGTGAGAATTTTCATTGAAATAAGTGTTCAAAGCATAATCACTCCAACCCCACAATCTCTACGATGATGGGAAATTCGCTGCTCTGGGCGCTATTTGCTACTTTATAAGACCATGAATTGAGATTGTTCGTTGAACTAAGTGTTCAAACTATAATCACTCCAACTACGATTGTGGGAAATTTGCCACGGTTCAAACTATTTTAGTTGATAATGACTGTATTTTGCTTGTTAATTAGGCAGAATTCTTCATCTGATATTTTGGTCACTTAAATTTTTAAATTTTTTTTTCAAATTTGAAGTCAGCCAAAAACTGATTACTTTTAAGTGAAGTTTATGTGTTGCATAATTCAAGTTGTGTGTTGCACCCGTTGTGATGACATCAAATGTGCCTAATCTACACTTCAGACCTTACTTACCTTTGCTCAGTGAGCAGAACTCATACTCGTCGTCAAGGTAATGAACGAATAGTCAACCGAATTTTTGTGTTACTTATCTGGGGATTCCCCTTCACTGCGATGATGCAGAAGGCGTACAATTCTCTGGTTTTGCCTTGAACATGAAAATGCAATGTTAGAGCTCATAACTCCATTTTCAAATTGCTAACTCCTTCCAACGATGTGCCAAACTGTGAATTGAAATGTCTAGCATGTAACGTCTGTAACTAGAACGAATAAAATAATTTCAGATTCAAAACATTTCATCTCGGCGTTCAATGAAATGTCGTCATTTCTTTTGATAGGACAACCAGACATTTCATTTTCAATTATTTCTACATGGTCACCCCGTCAGTGAATGCACTGGCTTTCAAGTGGCCATGTGGCCATGTCAAAAACAACAAAATCGCAAAGAAAAACTTTAAAATACAAAATTAATTACAAAAATGGTTCGAATTAAAACAGCTAATTGCATGTGTATAGTACATATAGTGGGGGTCACAAACAAGTTTCCCTGTTTGAACAGCTCCAGAAAGCAACCATTGTCTCCGTTCCAACCGCGGTTCCAACGATTTACACGGCAACCTTTTGCTTAAATTTTTTTCGCTAACTAAAAGACCTCAAGCAGGAAGATATAGATTTTCCGAAAATTTTCAGCTCGAGAAACTCTTAAAAAGGAGAAAAGTCCAACGATAAAGATATGCTGAGTTCATTCCGCGTTTTACATCATAGGCGCGAAGAGCATGCAAGCATTTGTCAATTTCTTGGTTTGGTATTCAAACTCGGCAATATGCGACCACAAGACCTTATCTTAGAAGCAAAATCATGCTTTTACGGACAAAATAGACTAATATCATTTTTGGGTCCTTTCATGGACTTCCAGCTCTGTACTGTTGGAATTTGTTGAAAGAACTCGATTTCTGTGTATTTTGAGCTTTAGATTTAACAATCTCATCAATAAACTGTTTTGGCTCTTTCGTGACCTTATTAGTAGAGAATGAATGCGCACAGGTAAAGAAATGAAACAGATGCTCAGATCTAAGTTGGGCATTGCATAATAGATTCCTGTTTGAATTTTGTTATATAAGATGTACTTTTACTAAAATAACGGCTCAAATCGGGAAGTTTTTTGGGACGCCCGGTAGATGATAGTGCAAGCTATGATGACTGTTTGAATGCCCCCAGTGAGGCTGCCTGCTTTGATTGATCAATGAGTCTTTTCCAACGCTTTGCTCCTCCAAGCATAGGTTCCAAATCTTTAAAAAGGTTGGTGTAAAATTTCTTTGAACTGAAAGACTTCAAAGAAACTTTAGCTATTTCTCTATAATTCTACCTTTGGATTTTTCGGAAATCTCCCAAAATTTTCAGAATTAGAGTGATTTTCTTCTTTTTCAAGAATTCAAGAAAAATTTTCAAAAAAACTTAAAACCATCGCAATTTCCAAACTGTTTGATGTAACATGAAGTAATTTCGAAAAACACCATAGTTTACGAATGCCTACAATATGGTATCAAGCAAAAGTCTTTCACTCATCTGGTTTATGATTTAGAAATTTGATTGATAACGTCATATCCTCGAATGAGTTGAAATTGAAGATACGCTGTAATTTCGAAAAATATTCAAAATTTCTAGAAATCCAACGGTAGAATTATAGATAAGTATCTAAAGTTTCTTTCAAGCCATTCAAACAGAAGAAATAGGTCATTGAATTTTACACCCACCTTTTTACGCCGAGAAAAAGAATTGGAACCTACATAGGAAACAGCCTTTTGGTCCTCAAGAAGAAGGATCAATCTATAAACGGACTGTATGGAAAATAGTCCTAAAATTTTGAATAAATTATAGACACCTGATTCTTGCAGAACCTTCGAAAACTCGCTGAGTTGCGAGCTTTCAAAGATCCAATTTATGCAGCAGCTGAAATCGGAAACCCAGAAAGCTCGACAATCAAGGGTAAAAGAATGGTATTCAATTTCATTTGGTTTTCTTCTAAATTAAACGAGAGACAAAACGAACGACAGCTCCATGCTACTTTTACCACAAATGCTATTTAGAAGCATCTGGTGTCAGCATTCGCACAAACTTGAATTTCAAAAGCTTACAGCTCCGTGAATCCCAGAGGTGGAGACAGTGGTGGACTGTCTCAGATTTTTGCACAGGCCATGGAGGACCCAAAGGGGCCCTAATGGGTGTGGGCTGAATAATAAAGGTGTAGTCATTGGAGAATTACGTTTAAATTCTTCGATTAGTTACCATCATAACATGTGCAGCACTTCTGGAAAATTAGCTCATTTTCTTTAAGAAATAAGTCATAAATATGATTATGGCATTATTAGAATCTTTACGTAAAAATTAGTCTGATTTTAGTCTCTACTTTGTAAGAAAGTAATGTTGAAATATGTTGAGTACCGTGGGCTAGACGATTTATAATGTTTTCGCTCCTCAAAACTGTTGAATAACCCTTTCCCGATACTCATCCAGCGGTGTGGCCAGGGCAAAAGTAACTGGTGGGGCATTGAAAAGAAGGGGTCTAGGGGCGAATCCTCCAGAAAAATTAGTCATCAGCAGCCAATTGTATTTGTTTCTTCTACTAAAATTACTAACAATGCACTGGTAAGATTCAAATGTATAGTTAGATGTCCATTCTAAAATGGAAATCAGATAAAAAAAGTCTCTCAAGTCGCAAAATGGGCCCTTTCCTAGCAAAAGCGAGGCCCTTTTAGCGAGATTTCGAGGGGGCCAGTCCGCCACTGGGTGGAGATTGCGCTAAATGATTTTTTTCGATCATAAGATGTTCTATATGTGTAAAAGAGCTGAAATTCTTGGCTTTCCAATGCTGTTTAGATTTATGAGTATCTATTATCAACAAATATTCACATCAGTTTAAAAATTAACATATCTGTCTTCAATGGCAACCGTTAGCTATCTTTCTATATATTTATCTATCTATCTAGCTACCAAATATCTACCAGCAGCATATCAAAGTTTTGAGAATATCAACCAGAATATCAACAATTTAGTCTGTTGTTCACCCTGGGTTGTTCAATGTCTTGATGATTGATCTCTAAGCTCAAGCTGTGTATGATGTGACCCATATGTGATAAAGATTATCACTCCTGACAAACTAAAAGGACCTTCTGTTGCGCAATGCGATTCATGTGATCAGTTTCGTTTCACTTGAACGTTAGCCAATCAGATGCACCATCGAGAACCACGAGTCAGCAGATTCTTGACGTTTGGGTGCACGCAGTCTTAACATGACCTTTGAGATAAAGGCAGATTTTCCAGCCTCCTCTAGTCAGTATTTCAGCTTAATATTGTAGTAATTGAGGTACCCTCATATAAGAAATTTTTATATCTTTTAACGGAAAACTAAACAGGCTGTTTTGAAAAAAGTGGTTTTTATTTTGCATGTTATTACTGTAAATAGAAATACTTCATGTAGCGGATATTGTGATGAATTCTCCTATTTTGAGAAAAACTCTAAATGAGCTACCAATATTTCAGAGTGTCTCATTCTATTTTAGGGCCTGTTTACATGGGAGTTTTCAGCCCGGGTATTTGTACATTTGAGCATAGGGATCATTCGTCGTACATAGCCAATTGCTCGTGGCCCATGGTCGAAACCGCCAAAGCCTCACTTTCACGGACCAATCAGACGGCCAAGAAGTGAAGGAGACAAGAGAAACCGGTGAAGATTTTCTAAATTTTACCTACCTTCATAAAGCGCAACCAGGACAAAAAACTGCTTTTTTGACAAAAAAAGCTGAAAATTTCATGTCAGACATTCGTAATGTTTGTCTCACTGATTTTATGGAGACGTAATGTTGAAAATGTAAGAAAATATTTAACATTGAAAATTGCGTAGGCTGTATACATCCCAAGCATTTTTCACGATCAAATCTGTTATAAAATCAAACACTTTGAATCAATTCATAGAAACAATGATACAGACTATGAGAGCATGAACAACCTGAATACAGCCAACATCTTTGCGCTGAACACGAATAGGGCCAAAACTTTGTAATCATGAAACTTTAAAAAACTCCATAATGGCAGCCGTTCGTTAAAGTGGTGTATTGCCAAGTGACGAGCCTGCTTCAGGCTTGAGGTTTCATAGAACTTCTGTTCATTCCTCGATCGTTGAGAAAGCAAAGAAGATAGAAACGCAAAGAAAACAAGCAAAGAGTCTTTCTATATATTTTAATTGATAACCTCTCCCAATAAATCCAAATACGCTGTTTACACTTTATAATTTTCCCAGTCACCAGTATAACCATTCCATATTATTTACAGTACACTGTTCCTTAAAGAATCTCTATTCTACTTAACTACCGGATGAATCAATAAAAACGCCCGGCCTTTGAATAATACTCTTACCTCACATAAGTATTGCACCGCCTGATACAAAATGGCGGCCTAAAGTATCTTGTAACCCAATCAACAAAGTTTGCATATAAAAGCTTCAGGATGTCAAGGGTTCCTCTTCCGGGTGTTTTGGCCCGAAAATAATTGTTAACTTGTCTCCGTTTTGTTTTAAAGTGAAATGAAAAAGTTATCCTGTCAGGTTCTTTGACGAATTAAAAAAAAACTTGGAACAACATTGAACAAGATTTTTGCATCATAACTGGAGGAGTAGGCCATAACAAAATGCAGAGTGGATAGATTTATTAGACCAAATTAATAAAATTTTAGAGTGTTTACATCTTTTTTTTTATAATCAATTAAAAGGAGAAGAACACTCAAATATACAACTACTGTGCCTATCATGGCGGGAATAGACACTTGGTCATCGGAGTTACCACCATAAAGTTTTCACATCTGAGTCTGCAAACTTTATTGCTATGACAAAAATTTTCCGCTTCAAATTAATGTGGTAGATGAAGAAAATTCAAATAGCAAATAAGGCCGTCATTCAAGACAAAAAAAATTTAAATCAATCTAAGAAGAAGTTGTGTATCAGCAAGAATAATTATGAATACAACTGTCAACGATATGAAAAGCGATAGTATTGTATTGATTCTAATATGATATTTACTTCTATTTTAATGACGCTATTATTGTCCATTCTACCGTAGCTTACATATCGATACTGATAATGATATTTACTTTGATGATTATAATGATAATGACGGAATAGTATTATATCGATTCTGATAATATTTACTTTTATTTTTATGACGCTATTATTGTCCATTCTACCTTAGCTTACATATCAATACTGAAAATGATATCCAATTTGATGATTATGACGATATTGTCTGCATTATCATCAAAATCAAAAATGATTATGAATATACAACTGTCAACGATAAGAAAAATAATAGTATTAGATCAGTTCTGATAAATTTTACTATTATTTAAATGATGCTATTATTGTATTTCCTCCTACATGGCAATAATGATAATGATATCCATTTTGATGATTATAACGATATTATACCGTATGTATTTTCAACAAGAATGATTATGAATACAACTGTCAACGATAAGAAAAATAATAGTATTAGATCAGTTCTGATAAATTTTACTATTATTTAAATGATGCTATTATTGTATTTCCTCCTACATGGCAATAATGATAATGATATCCATTTTGATGATTATAACGATATTATATGTATTATCAACGAGAATGATTATGAATATACAACTGTCAACGATAAGAAAAATGATAGTATTGGATTAGTTCTGATAAATTTTACTATTATTTGAATGATGATATTATTGTCTTTCCTCCTACATGGCGATAATGATAATGATATCCATTTTGATGATTATAACGAAATTGTCTGTATTATCAATAAGAATGATTACGAATACAACTGTCAAAGATAAGAAAAATGATAGTATTAGATCAGTTCTGATAAATTTTACTGTTATTTTAATGATGCTATTATTGTCTATTCTCACCTGCATTGCCATAATGATAATGATATTCATTTTGATTTTTATAACGATATTGTCTGTATTATCAACAAGAATGATTACGAATACAACTGTCAACGATAAGAAAAGCAATAGTGTTAGATCAGTTCTGATAAATTTTTACTATTATTTTAATGATGTTATTATTGCCTTTCCTCCTACATGGCGATAATGATAAGGATATTTGTTTTCATAATTATAATAATATTGGCTGTATTATTAACACAGATGTTATGAATGCATGTTTCAACGATACAAGAAGCAATGATGTCGATGCTGATGATATTCACGTTGCTATAACTCTACTACCGGGTGTCTAAAAAAAACTACCCCCTTTTGACTCAACAAGGCAACAATACGATAATACTTCGGAACTTTTTTAATTCATGACCAAACACGGGAGATATGAGTTCACAAGGTCAAAATTTAGAGTGCACCTGAAACCAGAGGCTTTGAGAAATGGACTAGCCATAATTTGACAACAAACAGGCATTTTGCAAACGAATTTTTGACTTTGACCTTTACTTTTTATTTTTGAAAAGATTTATACCTTGAATTACTTCAATTGTTCTTGAAGTGACTTTTCTTTTGAGGAAACGGTCCTTGCATTGCATTCGATCCCAAGTGTTTTGTATTAAAGAAGATGAAAAGGAGCACATGCACGCTTATTTTGGAGATGTGGCACGACTTTATCACTCTTACGACATTTTTACTATATTTATTTAATTAGCGCCATGTCCATGCATCTATTATCCTTTTCAAAAGCAAAACACGGAAACTTAAAACAAATCATGACTAGGCCCTTTTTCAAAACCTCTGGTTTTGGGTGCACTGTAAATTTTGACTTTGCAAACCTGTATCTCCGGTGTTTGGTGGACGATTTCTAAATGCAAGATACGTGCATCTAAGTTGAACATTGATAAATTTAGCTGTGAAGTCGGGGAGCAATGATATCTTATTGCTTGGTTCCTATTTCCAGTCAAAAGAGGGTACTTTTTTCTGAGACACCCGGTATTGTCTATTCTGACAAATATATCGATAATGATAGTAAAGCCGGATGCGTCGAAAAGGTTGTTCAGACATTTGGCATCCTGTAGCTGTCAAATCATTCATCAGATTCCTATAAACTGATTATTCCCATACATGTAACATTTCAACTTGGACAAGAAAATTTAGTTTCTCGAAAAAATTTTGCCACATTAAACTCCTTCCCCATTGCATCTCACTGATACACCATCCACAAACTAACCCTACAAACTAACCCTTACCATTATCCTTACCCTACAAAGCCTAACCCAAATCCTGCCCTTACCCATGCGAAGGAGCTTTCCCTAATTGGTCCCCTTTAAAGCGGCTCCATCTCCCGGTTTTTGTTGAAACGGTGATTTTGCAGTTTTTTAAAGGCAATATTACACAGGTTTTTCATCTTTTTTCAAAATGAAAGCGCTATTTTGAAGATGAAGCTTGGTGGTGGAGACCGGGGTCAATTGTAACACTCCTTGGAAAATCAGCCATATAATGTAAATAACGATTAATTGCGCTCTTGGAGGTTGATGACATTGTAGTTGCATCTCTTGGAATGAACTAGACCTTAGTTTCAATCACGTAGAACTAATTTTTGTGACGCTGTGACAGTTTTAAAATCAGTGGTTAAGTTTACGATTGCCCCTTAACACGGGGCAATTGTAACACATGGTTGGGGCAATTACTGCATATCTTTAAAATCATTGCAGATATTTATTGCACGACTCTGTTTTTCCCCACACAAAAGGTAACACCAGGTAGCAGATTATTCAGTGCTTCAAAAGGGACAAATGAAAAATGAGACGTGGGCTTTATTTCTTTGTAAATTTTGATGCATCTACAAAATACTCGAATTGGTGGAGAAAAAATAGTTGTTTTGTTTGCAAATTTTTACATTTAGCTCTCTGGTACTGCATGGATGCGCACAGTTATGATTTGATCAGGCATTTTGCAACCATTAAATTGTTCTAAAGTCAAATTTACCTGTATGTCCATTGCTCTTAAAAGACGATTGAATTACAAACAGATTTCAATCCTTCGGCTATCCAACAGAATTCGATTCATTCTAATCCTACCCTAACGAATTAAAGAACATCTTTAGTAGCCACTTATACTCAATAGAAAATATGGGGCTTAATCGAAGAAGGTTTTTTGACAAAAGGAGGATCCATTATGGGGGTAGATAAAGAACGTGGCTCAAACCACTTGCAGTCAAATTCTAGCCTATCAAATATCAGATATAACTATCAGATATGGCTCGACACGTGTCACGGCCTGTTGCCTTTAAATGGTTATTTTTCCCAAAGTCTCACATATGCTTAGATTCCCTTTAAGATTACCTATTTTAGAAGCCACTTAACCTTACTTTCAAACCAGTCTACTTCATTTTATGACCAGATGCAGGCGGCACCACGGCAACATTGCTTCTTATACGGAGGATGGTAAGGATCGCACGTTTGAAATTTACGAGGCGAATTGTGTAAATGAATGGGTTGATGAGAGAGGCAGTAACACAGAAACACAGCTGTAGATCACGAAGCCAATGGCGGAAGATGCAGCTGCCTTGCTCAAGGTTGATGATGAAAATCATGATTGTAGCTGGGACAAAACAGAGAAGGAAGAATCCAAACATGACCAGCAACACTGCAACCATCTTACGTGTTTGGGTGATATTCTGTGCCCTGTTAACATGTGTTGTATTCCCGGATTTCTTGTGTTGAGCCGTTGTGCTTCCTTCATAGCTTTCATTATCAATTGCCTTTACCTCTTTGCCGGACCTCAGTGAGGCGAGCAGAGCTTTCTCTCTGTTCGTTATGACAACATACAGCAAGTAATAGCAAGCCAACATGACGCAAAACGTGAAGACACAGCTAAAGCTGACCATCACCCACGCCATCATCACATAACCGATGACGAAATACATAGCAGAAAGGCCATATGAAAGCCCCCATATCAAAAGACTTGCTAGGCCATAACGCATATATGAGACCTGTGAACGGTACTTCAACGGGAAGCGGACGGCTATCACTCGATCAATAGACAGGGCAGACAGACTGAGGAGCGATGCAGTGATAGAGGCAAAGTAATTGTAGTGGCAAAATTTTACGAAGCCAGGGTATTCATTGCGCACTTCGACTCGCTTTGCCTCTTGGAAATGAGCCCAGGAGGTCAATGGGTCGATGATGGCTCCAACGATAAGATCTGCTACGGCTAGATTGATGACGAAGAAGTTGAACTGGGTTCGAAGCTCTTTGAATGGATCAAGTAGGAAAGCGAGGATCACCAATCCATTTCCAATGGTTGTCAAGGGACAGTAGATAGCACCAACTATTGCGCTAAAATACGATAGCGTTACAGGTGCCATCACAGCGGTACAGTTCAAGCTGATCTGTGATTCTACTGTCATATTGGCTGAATTGCTGTATTCTTATGGGGCCTTTCGACTTTCTCTGTTGACTGTGTGCTCAATTTTGCTCTTGAAATTGATGGTCTGATAAATTGCTTGCTCACTTATCACACCTGAAAGAAAATTTCATGTTTAGAAAGTATTAGAAGCTATGTTCTGTGCCAGAGAAAAGTGGTCAAATTTCCCCAGGGAACTCCAATTTTATGACAAGAACAACATGAATTTTTGTGGGGGGGGGGGGTTGGGGGCGCTGTATCTTTGTGAAAACAAATTCTCACATTTCTCCTTGGGGCTTACAGAATCTGCAGCCGAGGATATCAAGGAAATCACTGGGGTTAGAGTGTGTCAGGGTACTCATACCTTTGTCTTACGTATCTTACGTAACAAAACAGAGGCAAAATGATATTCCTTTCTCGTCCAACTCTTTAGAAGCCCTTTGGAAGTCACCACACGGTTTCACAAGTTAACTACGGTTGAAGTAATTTAAGAGTAGCATTAATTCTTGCTTCAGAGAAAAATAATGTGGCCCCTCAGAGCTGAGAACAATCACAAATATAAAATTTGCCAGTCGCCAAAAACCAATGGCAGTGTTCTCTCATCATAGGGGCCTAAGTTTGGGATTTCAAATGCACTGGCCAAAATGTGCACTCCCGCAGCAACCGAAATAGTTGGGGGTTAGAGAAAAAATATTCAGAATTTTCTCCACAAACCAGTGCACTTAATGTCCATGACAAAGACAGAAATCTCTATCATGAAAAGAGAGTTGTGGTACAATTTTAGGTTGTGGGTGGGTGGGCGAAAAAGAAAATTCGCCAAGCCAAAACATCAGAGTTTCACCTTCTTGCTCTGCTCTCCGCATCCAAATACGAACGCAACGTGTCAGAATTTTTGGTTTTAAACAGATGCAAGAACTAAATCGAAAGATTTCCAGACCTATTGTCTATAAAGCGCATACCTGTTTCTACGCTGCACATAAAAGTATTCTTTTGTAAAACAATAAAATCAGTGTTTCAACTCGTTTGAAAAGTGAATAAACAAACTTCTGGGAATTGAATGATACGTGTTTTACGCAAGTAACAATGCACAAGTTACGAAGCGCCGAGCCCAAAACTGATTGTTAAAACAATTTACGATCGCAAAAAACAACAAGACACGATGCTCGCAGCAGGCTAAATTATTAGACAAGTGAATTGGAACAATCTGCTGAGAATTGAGTGATACGTGCAGTTACGCACATCATAGCCAAACGAATCGTAACAAGGTTGTGGGACACCTTTAAAAACAAACGCTCGCAGCATCTTCCGCGAATTAACTGGGATATAAAATTTCATTCTTATCCCTACATAAAATAAATGAAGTGGATAAGGTTGTCGGCCAATAACTCAGCTGATGGTGTGCCAGCACGAAAACGAACTTTAACGTTACTACCAATGCAGCAGTTCAAAGTAGAGAGGTATCGCCCAAAACGGTCACACCCACAGATGTGATGTTTCAACTAGACGTCCTGCGACGTTGCAACCAGAACGGCAAAGGCAGACGGGGTTTGAGCCCTA
This sequence comes from Aurelia coerulea, assembly GCA_039566865.1. Classification (NCBI taxonomy): domain Eukaryota; kingdom Metazoa; phylum Cnidaria; class Scyphozoa; order Semaeostomeae; family Ulmaridae; genus Aurelia; species Aurelia coerulea. The sequence continues at coordinate 7,845,514 of CM076952.1, read as the reverse complement.
CCCACGCCACTTGAACGTCAGGATAGGGGTCGCTGACTCGATTAGAGCTTTGCTACTTCTACGATCCCAGCATTTGGCGCTAAAACCTCGCCTACATTCCACCTTGACAGAGAACCTTCACTGAGAACCACCACCGCCAACGAGAACCTTCGCCCTACCTTCACCGTGGAACATTCATTACGATTCACTATGCTTAATGCAATGTATGCTTGTCATTAATAACGATGAAAAAAAAACATGAAAAGTACAGGATTTGCGACCAAAATCATGGTCTGCGAAAACGTTTTCTCTGACACAATTACATCGCTTTCAAATTCATTCAGCTCAAACCCTTTTTGCCATTCAGCGAGGACTGGCGCCAAGGCATTTAGAAAATAAAGAAATATTGCAAGTAAAAAATTAACCAAAGTAAAAGTCTCTTTTATCAAAAAGTGATTTAATTTTATTGTTAAGTTGAATTAAAATAAATCTTTATGTTATGATTTGCGTGCCTCGTTTTTACTCCAACCTAAATTGAAGAGTTTGAAAACTGAGTTTATTTGAAAAGTTTTTTTTTTTTTTTTTTTCTATTCATAATAAATTAAAACTAAACTAAATACATTACTACTGTACCGATCTTGGTGTAAGAAGACACAAGGTCATCTGGCCTACACCAAGAACGGTACTTACAATTTGCAAATAACTTCAAGATATACAAAAAAAATATAATACAGCAATACGAGGGACAAAACAAAACAAGAAAACAACACACCAATAAGGAGACTGGCAGTTCCACACCAAACCATGCTATGGGTCTAACCTTTTATATTGTAGACTTCTATCATCCCTGTACCATCACATAGCTACTGGACGGTACAATGACGAGGGAAGTCAAGCACTATGGGAAAATGTGGGTGGTTTGGTGCTGAACTGTCTGGAAGAAAGGAGGGAGAGCTGCTAGATGATTGCGTTATTTCAAATTGATTTCATATTGATCCACGGATACCAACGTGCCCCCCAAGGGAAAGGACGAAAAAAAACCTCACTCCCTCGCCCAGGCAGCACTCCAGCACCCACGGTCAATTCAACCTGTTTGTTTTTTCAATGTATTCAATTGTAGCTTCAATAATTATCCTGTTGTCAATAATATTCATATTAGAACTGCCGTAAAGAAGCAAGTTGCACAAGGTTTTTGAATCCAGGTTTGCGATATCAATACCCGACACTTCTGTGACAGTGCCAAAGAGATCCATTCGCAGTTGATTAAAGCGGGAGCAGTGCAGGAGATAATGCTCGTTGTCCTCGTTAGCTGTACCACAATTACATATAGGCCTAAGACACTCAAAATTATGATGAAATTTGTGTGCATTCAGATCGCTGAATTGTACGCGAAGCTTGGTTATATTTCTGATACCCTTTAAGTCGAATACTCCATAAATAGTCTTTTTGACCGGTCTAATTAACGCAATCAGTTTCCGCTTAAATTCAGCAAGGCATTTAGAAGCGCGGATTTCAGTTGGTAATTTGTTCCATTCGTGTAACGTGTTATAAAAATAGGAATTGGAGAAACGATCAGTTCTGGCTCTACTTTGTGCATAGGCTTGAGGGTTTCGCAGATCATATGATATCTGCCGTTCAGAAGGAATTAGAGAAAAAAGATATGCTGGATACTGTGTCAGCTTTAGTTTGAAGAAATGACATAGTCTCCTGTACCATCGTCTATCGTACAAGGATTCCCACCCAAGTTCTTCATAAAGCTTTTGCCTACTTGTACCTCTCCATGCCCCAGTCACAGCCAAAGATGCTGCATACTGCGTTTGTTCAAGACGCTTTGTAATAACTGATGACAAGTCAGGATCATATATGTGGTAAACTATATCACCGTAATCTAGGTGGGGGCGCACATACAGTTTGTACATTTGATCAAGTACATCCCTTGATACGTATTGTGACAGGTGTCTTATCAACCCAATCCCCCGCCTGGCTTTCAGAATAGCTTCACTCACATGACTTTTAAAGCTAAGTTTGGTGTCAAGAATCATTCCAAGATGTTTATGCTCAGTTTTGCTTTTAATTTCGTCATGTCCAAGTCTCAAGGGAGGGTGCACTGGTGGCAACCTTTTAACGGAAAAGAGTAACTCTTCAGTCTTGTCAGCATTGAAGTGCATTTTCCACTGCCACGCCCATAGGGAAATTTTTTCTAGATCTCTATTCATATTTTGGGCAGAAACAGTTTCGTTTTCAACCACTGTAAACAGAGAAGTATCATCAGCGAATAATTTGACATCGCACTGCAAGTTATCTGTTAAATCATTAATATAGATAAGAAAAAATAATGGACCTAATACCGAGCCCTGGGGTACACCAGCAGAAATCTCCCGCCACTCAGAGGATTGCCCATTTAAAGTCACGCGCTGCTGTCGATGTGAGAGAAAGCTTCTGATTAGTTTCAGAAGATTTCCCGAAATACCATTACTTTCTAGTTTATAGAGCAGGCCCGCATGCCACACTCTGTCAAAAGCCTTGGATAAATCCAGAAATACAGCCCTCGTTTCCCTGCTTGGAATTTGATCAAAACCACTGTAGATTTTGTGGGTAATGGCCAACAATTGATTTACAGTTGAATCACCTGGACGAAACCCAGACTGATTATCACTAAGAAGACGATTGGCCTTCAGATGTTCATATATGTCATCAAACAAGAGTTTCTCAAATATTTTCCCAAATATTGACAATAGCGAGATTGGCCTATAGTTTTTTTTGCTTTGTCTGCTCTCCTTTTTGTGGATAGGAATGATGTTGGCTTTTTTCCACGAAGATGGGTAAAGCCCTGTGATGAGAGATTTTTCGAAGATCATACAAAGTGGGTCTACAATAGAACTGTCACAAATCTTAATCATAGAAACTGATATTTCGTCACAACCATGAGCTTTTTTAGTATCAAGCATTCTGATCAACTTTAAAACCTTGTCTTTTTGGACAGTGATATCCTTTAGTTGATGGTTGATTCTGGGTAGAAAGTTTGGTAGAGAACTCGTATTTTCTATAGTAGAACATTGCTGAACAAAATATTCATTAAAAATACTAGCTTTATTCGCAGGATTTGTGATGAATAGGCCATTTTCAAGGAGTGGAGGAATATTGCATGTCTTCTTACTGTTAATCAGTCTTGTAAGGGTTGACCAGTATTTTTTAGGTCCCATGTTTGGGTCAGAAAGCTTGCGACCTAAATCTTGGTAGTATTTATTTTTCGCATTAACAATCATCCTAGACGTTTCATTACGAATGATCTTGACTTGACACCAGTCATCATGATTTTTGCCTCGCTCAATATATCTTCTGTAGACTCTATGTTTACGTTTGATGGCCGTTTTAAGCTCGCTAGTTATCCAAGGCGGATCCCTGTCATCACATTTGATAGTTCTATTAGGAATTTCAGAAGAAAGAATCTCAAAAATTGTATCTGTAAAGACCTCAACCATCTCATCCGCCTGCAGACCCTGAAATATTGACTCCCAGTTTAATGCTGATATGGATGCCCTAATTGAACGAATGTTTGCCCTTTCATATTCCCAAACAGTGCGCTTATATGGTGGTGCATTCGGCAGGGATATATTTAGTTTACCGTAGATAATTTGATGCTGACAATTGTTATCTAATGACGGATGGACTCCTGATTCAGCAAACAAATTAGGTTGATCTGTGATGATCAAATCAATACAAGACATGCTCTCACCGCGGATATTGGTTGGCTCGTCTATAAGCTGATACAAGTTGCAAACAATAGCAAGCGAGAGGAAGATGTAAGAAAATATAAAGATCAAAGAAATCTTGTCGTGAAATTGAACATTCAGGCTAAAAGACAGCATTTTATGTCGTTACAGTCGAAAACAATTGACAACGATAAGAAGTTTTGGAAAACCGTGAAACCTCTGTTTGCTAATAAGAATCCCATGAGTGAGAAGATCACCTTGATTGAAGATGGTAGAATCCTCTCAAATGATGTGGAAGTTGCTGAATGCTTTAATGAGTATTTTTGTAATATTACGGATAGTCTTGATATTGACCCCCTTTTTAAGGAGGTGCAAGAACAAATGTCTGTGGAACAAATGGTTTTGAGAGCGATAAATAAGTATAAAGATCACCCCTCTGTAAAGGTGATTAATCAACATGTAACATCAAACGGTAACACTTTTAGATTCTCTCATGTAAGCCCAAATGAGGTCATGAAGCAGATAGACTTGCTTGACAAGAATAAATCCAACAGTGGGAATATTCCAACTGGTATGTTAAAGGCAACGAGGGAAATAGTTTGCCCCTACCTAACAGATTGCATCAACTCTGCAATCTATGATTGCAAGTTTCCAAACGAACTAAAGGAAGCTGATCTCAGCCCTCTGTTCAAAAATGATGATCCAAATTATAAGGGAAACTTTAGGCCAATAAGTGTCTTACCTGCAGCCTCTAAAGTATTTGAAAGAATTCTAAAAGACCAAATATGCCCATACTTTCAAGACAAACTCTCCGAAATTTTGTGTGGTTTCAGAGAGGGGTATAGTACGCAACATGCTTTGATAAGGTTGATAGAAAAATGGAGGAAATGTCTTGATGCATCAGGTATAGTAGGAACAATTCTAATGGATTTATCCAAGGCCTACGACTGTCTGCCTCATGACCTCCTTATTGCAAAACTGGAGGCATATGGATTCGATTTAAATAGCCTTTGCCTTATGTACAGCTATCTGGATGGCCGCCACCAAAGGGTAAAGATTGGTTCACATAGAAGTACCGCAAAAAGAATAAAGATTGGAGTACCACAGGGATCTGTCCTAGGTCCTTTGCTCTTTAACATATTCATCAATGATCTATGTGTAATGAGATTAGACTCTGAGATCTGTAATTTTGCAGATGATAACACCATATACTCATGTGGGCTAGACCTACATGAGATTGTTACCACTTTGGAAAGTGATCTCAGCAGATTGCTCGAATGGTTTACAAACAATGGAATGGTTGCAAACCCAAAAAAAATTCCAGCTAATGTTCCTTGGCTTGAAAGGGCAGAGAGGACTACGACTTAACATCAATGAGAACAAATTATCTGCAACAGATCATGTTAAATTGCTAGGGATTGAATTTGACAACAAATTAAAGTTTAGCAATCACGTCAAAACGTTATGCTCAAAAGTCAACAAAAAAATCAGTGCCTTTTCTAGGCTTAATATGTATATTTCTAGAGAACAGGCATTAACAATTTGCAACGCGGTTATCTTGTCGAACTTCAATTATTGCCCTTTGATCTGGCTATTCTGCAACAAAGGTGCATACAAAGAGATTGATCGCACACACAAACGTGCTCTTCGGATCCTCTATAAAGAATACGAATGTCCCTATGAAACATTGCTCACTCGAAGTGGCAGTTTTTGCATACATGTTAGAAACTTGCAGAAATTAATGACAGAAATCTACAAGTCCATGAATCATCTTAACCCATCGCTTATATGGGAATTTCATGAAAAGAAACATGTAAGTTATAATCTAAGGATACAAAATCTTTGCAAACTGCCACAAATAAAGACACAGGGCTATGGGCAAGAATCACTGTCATTTAGAGGGAGTCTACTCTGGAATACCCTAGATGATAGTGTCAAAAATGAGCCAACACTTTCGGCTTTCAAAAAGAGGATCAAAGACTGGGCTGGTGATAAATGCACCTGCAAAATATGCCGCTAGTTTTTTGTATAATGTATATTTCTTTGTAAATAGTTGGTTTGAATTAGTACTTTTATGATTACTATTGTAAATACCAACTTTAAATATGGATTAAATAAAAAAAAAAAATCAAAAGTTATTAACTTCTATCATTTCGTCCAATGCCATGCCTTCAGGGCTTTCTGCATCCTCAGTCCACCACTGTGAGGTCCTACAGTTAAAATCCCCAGTAAGAACAATTGAGTGGGGTCTTTCCATTTGTAATCGATTTATCATGATCTGCATATTATTAATGAAATTTTCAAATTGTTCACTATTTTGACTTGGGCTTCGATAGACAGTGATGAAGAAAATTTTCTTGCGGGAAATGTTAACCTCACATACAATAGTTTCCTGCATCAATTCAAGATCTCTCCTTTGCTTGATGGCAAGTCCATCTCGAAAATAGATACAAACACCTCCAACTTTGGAATTACTTGGGTGATCATTACGATAGATCTCGCGACTAAAGCCTTCAATATAGATATCTTCACTGCTGATGGAACTGTCAAGCATGGTTTCAGAGAGAGCAATGATGTCGTAATGATGTAAAGAGTTGTATACTTCAATAAGAGGGATTTTTGCACTTCCTCTGGCACAAATGCTGTTTAAATTCCAATGGCAAAATTTTAGTAAGGCATGGCTGGTAGGACCGGGATTAGATTCAATATCTCCAGCGATTAACAAAAATATGCTCATAGGGAAGTGTTTATTAGAAAGCAATATTTCAAGGAACTTGCATAGAAGAACTGCATGTATGAAACGCTGTAATAGGCCTAGTAGTTTCTTTCGATAATCAGGGCAGCCAAGGAACATTCTCTTGTTTAGAGTAAGACAGTTGAAAAGCGTTGTAAGGAAGGAGAACCCATAAGAAAAGGTCTGATTTATCAGCTTGAAAAACTTAAAAAGGGAACAATTGCAGATACCAAAGAAATGGGAAATTTCAGGGCTGAGGAGAGAAGAGAAAGATTGAACAATAACAGTTAGCGGTAATGCAACAATGGAGACGAGGATGAACAGGTACAAGTACGCACAAGCAATGCACGCTGTGGGGAAAAGTCCTGCAAATCTCACGCGCTTCCAAACTGCTGTCCGTAGTTTCAACTTTGACGATATTCCTGCACGCCATTCAATTATTCCTATTGGCATTTATTCTGCACAAGATCTCTCTGACAGGTGCACCGAAAAGGAGGGTATATCGCAAACCCGTATTCAAGGCTATCAAGGGAAATGCAGCTAGCAAAGAGAAGAATAGAAAACAAACAAACAAAATTTATCAAAAGTAAAAGTTTTACTGAAAGGAAAGCATGAGAAAAAATCATTGTAAGGAAATGTGTTTGATCGAGAGAATTGGATTTGCTGGACAAAACCGGCTTCTGTGCAATAATTGCTTTAAATAAGGAAAAGTCTTGGTCTCTAAGGAGATATAACCCTATCTTTGTATTCATTGCCGTATAAATATTCCCTTTGGGAATAAAAAAAAAGCGCCTTCCAAATAAAGAGAACTTGCATAGTGAGAAAACTTAAACCAAATAATCGAATAACAACGGCACTGCTGATTTCTAGCGCGCTGCAAATAAGGGGTTTTCCGCAGAAAGAAACTTTTGTGGCTATCATATTCGATGAAGCGAACGGAACGGAACGGAAACAACCGCCCCCGCTCCGCCCACCCCTCCCCGCCGACCACAACGAACCATTTATTATGTTAAGGGGCAATATGTAGTGTTCAGATACTCAAATGCAAAATTTGGGATTTTCGAGGGAATCATATGAAGGAAACTGCCATTTTGTAATCTTAACCCTATTTCTCTTGAATACTACATATAGCCCCTTGACAAACAAAGCTTGCACCAGGCCAAAAATAAGTCCAAAATCTATATAGATGCCAACCGATCTGAAAAAAAAAACAACAACAATAAGTCCTGATTAACGTTGCAACCACACCGAGGAGTCCAAAGCAGTCCAAACCAAAATACAACAGATGTTTGTAAATTTTACTAGAATAACCCTGAATTAATTTTGAAAAAAAAAACAGAAAGCTTCAACTTCAAATGGGCACTTTTGAAGACGATCCCTTCAAGCATGATTCCGTGACTTGTCTTAAATACCTGATTTCATTCGGACTGCTTAAAAAAATCCCTCAGCGTGGATGCTACATTGATAAAATTCAACTTTTTTCTAAAAAAACAAAACAAACGAACGAAAAAAAAAACAAATTTAGGATTCCTCTGCCTTTTCGCTCTGTCCAACAACTTCGGTGACCGATAGTTCATCATCACTTGGTAATTCGGTTGTCAATGTTTTCTCCAATTCTTCAACTGAGTCAAGAAATACGTACTTGTCCTTTATTTTAGCTCGTATTCGACAGTTTACATCTGCAAAAGCATAACAATCTTTGTGTGGCTTCAGCATCAAGTTTGCGAGATTGAGTAGCTCGAGTCGTTTCTTCGTCAAGTCAAGGCGAAACTTAACATCTGAAGCCTTTTTCCTTGCCCTATACACGGCAGTGCGGTGCCTCCAAGTGGTAAAACGCACTATGACTTGTTGTTTCAGTGTTCCTTTATCGATTTTCTTAGGCCCTATCCTGTGCGCGCGGTCGATAACCGCGTCGGGTATTTGCACATTTGAAAAGTTCATTTGGGCAGTTAGAGATAGTCAACAAAGACAACTTTCAGATTTTTGAGGGTTGTGATTTATTTTATAAGACTTTTTTCCGATTTATAGTCTCAATTTGAAAACGCCTTTAGCAAAGCTCCTCCCCCAAAAATGTCCAAATAACGTTGCTGGAAAAAATCCATATATTTTGCGGCGCGTAATATCTAGACTCACGAGACAGTCCCAGTTATCGCAACAACAACAACAATAGCAATAACAATGTTTTTTTTATCAAACTGGGACTTATGGACCCTCATAAAAAAAACTTGGGACGAAAAGAAACAAAGAAAGCACCGATTTTTCGATTCGTACAGAAACGAGGTTAAGAGGTAGTCATGGCAACCTTCGGCAGTTGGAACTCTCATTGCTGTGGTGAGCTTACGGAAGCTAAGTGGCCTTCAAAATGAGGAAATCCTGGTTGAAAGTGAAGGTTTGTTGATTCTTGGATTGAGGAAACATTCATCTGGATACGTGGGGCTTTTGTTTATTGCTAACGCCACTGAAAACTTAAGTTTTGAGGCTTTTTATCATCTGATGCTTGAGCCGACAACTTAGGTCTATACGCCATTGCCTATAGCACTCGGCTTTTCGTACAGTGTTGCTATGGTTTCCATATCACAAGAGGTAAATTTATATAAAAGTTTGCATAAGAGTGCAGATCCAAAACAAAGGCAAACTATCCGACTACGGTGTCCGTCGGTTTCATTTTCATAGCAGTGCAAAACAATTAGCAGTCTTAAATCGTCTTGTTTGCATCACTAATTTATTCTTCACACGAACCCAACTGACAAGTTTGCAACGAAACGCGAGTTAGGTTATTCAACGTTGCTCTTTGCTGCTGCTATTAACTCATTTTTTTCCTTTCAGGGTTTTAGATTAATTGACTCTCATCGTCTATCTGTTGGTTGAGCCTCCTGAGGTGTTGTTCCAAAGCTCTCACGGTGTTCTTCTCCGGAACTTTCGTTGTGGTGAACTACATACGGCATGCTGACATTTTTCTGGATTTTCTTGATTTCCTCTCCAGCAGTAGCCATTCTTGATTTGGTCGATTTGATTTCTTGATTTATTTCTTTTCTCACTTGAAGTCTTCGATACTCTCATCTGGTATGCCATTTTGTCGGGAATTTGGTTTTGGTTCTCCACGACTATAACTCTCTTGGTGATGATAAGCACGAGCAGTGTATGTAGATACGGCTCTCGATTGTCTACTCTCAACTCACAACTGCTAATTGTCAAATTTTCCCCCCTAACTGGGTTACAATTTGGCTATATACACGTTTTTAATGTTCTGGAATTATTTGTCATGATTACTAAGCATTGATATCATCTACATTCCGCAAAAGAATAATTCTCTAATTTTATCCCCAGAATTTTCTAACTCTAATGTTCCAGTTCCCGCTAAAACGTTCTACAAACTCAGATTGATGTCAATTTGTTATATACGAGGCTACCCGGAACATTCTTGATGTAAACAGTTCTAATTTAATTACAAGTTACAGGCGGTGATGTAAAGGCTATTAATCTAATTAAGCGTGATGTTGACGTAAGGTGAACAAAAACATGACAAATAAACAAAGCGATTTCGTAATCGAATGCTCTGGACTTTTCCTGAAAAGAATGAAATATCAAATATATAAACCAACAAAGGCCGATTCTGTACCGATGGCCATGCCCTCTGTTTCTTTAACTTACATGCCAATTCAAAGCGATTTGCGTTTGCAGACAACGGCATTCTCTCAAGCAACAAATCGAAACAAACAAACAAAGCCGTAGAAGATGGTCCAAACCAGTATGGCTAACTGTCGTGCCGTGCTTGCGAAAGGCAGTTGCAATGCCAATGCAACACTATAGATCTAAATGACTCAAACACCTCATTCTGTGCTTTTGAAGTAACTGAATAAAATGCCTGGAACAGATTATCAGATCCCTCTTTCTTCTTTTGATATAGTATGCTCATGACTTCTTTTAGCAAGCCCTGTTCGTGCGTACAACGAGACATATAGCTACACATGTCTCGGTGCATCTATTGCAACTTCATCTGTTTTTATTTGCTGGTTGAGAAAATTCCGTTTTTCTTCGATCGCTCATCACTTTGAGTTGCCGTATCAATCAAATTAAACTGATGACATTGTTACAAGACTGCCCTTGTTTACTTAACAATTATTACCTCTAAACCACAATGACAGACAGGTTAGCTTACCTTATGTCTTGTGTAAGAAAGCCTTTATCACTCTTAACCTTGAGCCGACCAAACGTATCTTTGACAGATTTGCTCAATCAGCGAGAAGGTTCCGCTCTGCTTTCCTTGATGTTCAATCTGGGAAAGGGTTCGCTCAAACAAACATTTTCTAGTAACTTTTTTGCAGCAGCTGGCGTAGAGGGGGATTCCTTCCTGACAGCAGTACGCCAGGACAAAGGCGAAGACTATGGAATACAGCTAATGGATAACAGTCTTCTTTCAAAATGGATCAATCAGAACAATTTTTTTTGTTTAAAGTAAAAAAACAACTGTTTATGTAGAAACGTTTCGTTTAAAATATCTTCGTCAGTTTGACTATGTGAGTCAAGCTGACAAAGATGTTTTAATCGAAACGATTTTTACATAAAGAGTTGTGCTTTTATATTTTATTTTCTGTTTATGCTGGATAGCGCTGCTCTGTCTGGGGCTGCACCGGTTTAACTGAAATTAATCAGTTGCAAAAACTTCAAAACCGTGCTGCAAGGATAATAACGAATAGCAACTTCGATGCCCCAGGCAAATCTCTTATTGAAGGGCTGGGATGGAAGACCGTTGACGAGCTGGTTACTGGCGAATCTTTTTATTACTAGAAGTAACAAATCGTTAGTAAGTGCGCGTATCCTGTTTTTAAATTTTGGCAAAGACGTTCTTCACGATGTTGTTAGCCAGAAATCAGATACATGTAATTTTTTATAAGAAAATTAGAAATTGGGCCAGTACTGAAAATTTCTAAATACGTGTATGCAGAAATTGATGGGTCCTTTCATCCTGACGAGAAATCCTTTATTAGGGAGAAATAAGATCATGTTTCAAAATAGCGGGCTGAGATTATTATTAGCATCTTGTGATTTCCAGTACTTCTTATCATTCTACGGGATTTCTTGAACGTTGCCTCACCACAGAATTAGTTTAAAAGTAAGAAGTACCCCTGTCTTTGCTTTAGTGTTTACCAAATTATTTGCCAATTTTGTTCCAGAGTTGTTTACATGTTTAGGCACACAGCTCGTTTGGGGCCGGAGCTGCGTTCATTTTCCGGTCGAAGAATATTGACCTTCGTTGAAATATCTATAGAAATCGCTACAAATGAGATATACAGATAAGAATTTCAGCAATTATGCATACTGACCTCAGCAATAACCCAAACTCCTTTACTGCTATCATATCTCAAAATTGGAGGCAATTTCTAATGATTTCTGGTAGAGATGTCATTTGGGCCTAAGCTTGTCCTCGCTTAAAACTCATTCCATTGCACTTAAAAAGTAATGGTAAAATTCTAGAGCTGAATAATGCACTTACCCATGACTCAGGCACCAGTTTGACTTCGTTTGCCTTTTTTACATTAGCAAATTTTTATAAGAAACGACCAGTTGTGGGTGAATTGCAAACTCTCTCCTCGGTCCATATTTTTATCTGCACAGTCTATCCGCTTCAAACAACAAACAGTGAACTTTGTATCATAAAAGTCTTGCATCACAAAACATTCCTATAGAACGATTCCATGCGCCTTAGCGAGGCACTCGTGAATTGTTTTCACGCATTTGGTTCAATCAGTCAATGCAAACAAACAAAAGTGCAAAACCGGGTATCTTTTTTAGCGAACCCAAAACAATGTTTTGTTCTTTTTATGTTTTGCATTGATTGAAATAAGAACGAAAAGAACGAAATGCGTGAATACAATTCACGAGTGCCTCGCTAAAGCGCATGGAATCGTTCAAAAGGAATGTTCTGTGATGCAAGACTTTTATGATACAATGTCAAAGTTCACTGTTTGTTGTTTGAAGCGGAGAATCTGTGTAGAGAAAAATATGGACCGAGGAAAGTTTTTGCAATTCGCCCACAACTGGTTGTTTCTTACAAAAATTTGGCATATCAAAGAAGGCAAACGAAGTCAAACTGGTGTCTGAGTCATGGGTAAGCGCATTATCTAGCTCAAGAACTTTACCATTACTTTTTAAGTGCAATGGAATGAGTTTTAAGCGAGGACAAGCTTAGGCCCAAATGATGTCTCTAACAGAAATCGTTAGAAATTGCCTCCAATTTTGAGATATGATAGCAATGAAAGAGTTTCGGTTATTGCTGAGGTCAGTATGCGTAATCGCTGAAATTCTTATCTGTATATCTCATTTGTAGCGATTTCTATAGATATTTCAACGAAGGTCAATATTCTTCGACCGGAAAATGAACGCAGCTCCGGCCCCAAACGAGCTGTGTGCTTAAACATATAAACAACTCTGGACGGACATCCCCACAACTGATTTATTAAAAAAAATTGCAAATAACTGAAGTATTTTAGCATCCATTTCAGTTTTAGTGAGGGTACTAGAAAATTTACCTCAAACGACCGATTTTGTCTCCAGGGGCTAGAAAGCGGTGATCTCATTGGCTGACAAGCATGAAATTGGATGATTTCCGCATGCTCTGACAACCAGTAAGGATTTGAGCCTTATCTTCGTTACCTGTGGCCTAACTTATTGACTCCAGTTGATTTTGAGGATCCTGTGCAAAGAAAATCGGCGATGTGTCCCTTGGGTGCTCACAATCGGGTGGTGTTTTATTACCTGATAAAATTTCGTACGCTGTTGACCCACAGGTAACGGGGAAAAATTTGTATAAAAGTAACAAGTACCTCCATCTTTACTTCAGTGTTTACCAAATTTGCTAATTTTGTCTAGATTTGTTTAGGCCAGAAAAGAATAGAAAAGAATTCTTTTTATTTTGAGTGGAAACCGGAACTGTTTGTATCACAAACATTGTCATGGCTGGCCTAAACAAATCTAGACAAAATTAGCAAATTTGGTAAACACTGAAGTAAAGATGGAGGTACTTGTTACTTTTATACAAATTTTTCCCCGTTACCTGTGGTTGACCCATACCTTTGTCATCAAGAAAAATTCGCGAAGGATTCGTAAAAATCCTTGTAGTTTCAAAAATCTTGTGCGCTTTTATCAAAGAGTGTCAAAAGACTCTTGCTCACTGTTGCATCGGGCCTAATAAACGAAGGAACTCAACGTAAATAACTTTTATTTCTGTTCGTTTTCAGACATTGATTGAAATCAAACAACAAACTATTTTTATTTATTTCATTCAATAAAGAGTTGTAAAGCACAATGTTGCATCAAAGAAATGCTTGAAATACCGCGAATGGGTCGAGTAATCTTCCTTTCAAACAAGGATCAACCAAAACAATAACTCCTCTTGAACCATCAGCAATGGCGCAATAAACCGTCAACTAAAATCATGTGAGCACAATGTGATTCCTTTTGTTATATTATGCAAATTTATGACGCACACCTTTTGACCAGCGGAAAATAACAATGAATAACAATAAAATATGCGTGGACCAGGAACGAAACTCGGGTGCTTCCTAATAGTAAGCCCTCGCTTCGCTCGCGCAAAAACTATTTAGAAACAGGCATTTTTCTTTCTTTCGTTTTTATTGTAAGTTTGACCATTATTGTACATAGATTAAAAATATTGTAAATAAGGTTTTATAGTTTTATTTAATTAATAGCTTTTATTTTGTACCTTTGTACCTTAGATTGTAATTAATGTTTTTATCGGAGGTCCCCTTGAAAATCAACTTGTTGAAGGGCAACCCTCCTTAAAAGGATTAAAAATGAAATGAAAATGAAAAAAAATGATAGTGGTCCTAGTTTATCTATTTTGTTTGAGGTTTATATGAAATATTACAATACATGTTGCATTCTACTATACTTTCTAATTCCTATGCCATTATACAATTCTACAGGGAAGGTGCCATAGAGAGGAGAAAAAATGACTAACCCATGGTAATAAGATTTGCAAATAGATACAAACTAAATAAACAACTATGAAATGCTACACATGCGATTAAATACTGATGAATACTGTAACCAGTTTCACATTGGATGACAAGGTCGGCTTATGCGCATACCAACGCAACGTATTCTCAACGGATCCGTCTCCCTTCCTTCCAGGCCACTAAGATATTTTTTTTACAGATATATTCATAAAATGTTACTTTACATACTACCTACTATACTTTCTAATTACTATACTACAATACAACACTACAGGTACGATACCACAGGCAGCAAAAGACAATGACTACGCCCGTGGCCATTAACATAAAGACATGCAAACAATGAATATTAAATAAGACAACTACAAAGAGCTACGCATACAATACAATTAATTACTGATAAATACTGGGAACTGTTTCACATTTGATGTAAGGCCAGCATGGGCGCACGATGCCGAATGATAGAAACCCCGGACGAGAGAATACCAATTACAGCAATTTATACAATGACTACCTCCCTCCTGAGTCCCAACCGCCCACCACACTACACAGATGCTGTCAGGTCAGGGCTACTGGTTTTCAATGTAATCTTTTTGAAATACTCCGATTTTGTGTGGATAAACTTTCATTCAGACATCTTTTACCGAACATCAAATGTGAAACAGACTTAACAAACGGGGAGCAAATAAATACTTTGTGGCTGTGTGACGTATCATAAAAATTTGAGTTCATCCAAGCCCACCAGTTTTGTGGATAAAAGTTAAAGTCATTTCGAGTATATTCTTATTTACGCCATCAGAAAGGTCTTTATCACCATACAATAAATATTGTACTAGAACGTCGTTTGGAAGGCTGTTGATGTGAACAAATGGTTGTAATAATTCCGAAACTCCAGCGGGAAGATTTTGTCGGTGGATGTCGAATGAAGGGCAAAGCAACAAAAAGCGTTCTGTATCCTCAATGCCATCGTTCGTTGGGCACATTGGGTTCACCGTATCTCTGAAATTATGCTTGAATTTATGAAAGTTCAATTTACTCAAACCAACCCTCATTTGGAAAAGATAAGCTAGGCCTATTGGGTCATGAATGCCAAAAACAGATTTTAAAGGGGGGCGAATTATCGATAGAAGCTTTTTCTTAAAAACAGCAACCGACGGAGCAAGTCTTGCTTCAGGATCAAGTTTATTCCATTCAGATAGGCAGTTTGGATAGAAGGTAGATTGAAATTTTTCTGTTCTTGCCGTTATTCGACCAATAACATCCTGGTTGCGAAAAGAATAGTTCGACCGATGAAGTGATGGGATAGGCTTCTTTGTGTACAAAGGGGTGAGATTATTCATTATCTTATAGAACAAGGTAAGGCGTCTACTCCACCTCCTGGAATTTAGTGACTCCCTAACAAGCTCAGTGTACAGTTTTTCTCTGGATGTTCCCTTCCATGTTCCTGTTATAGCAAGAGCAGCTGAATACTGCACATACTCTAATTTTTCCATTAGATTTGACAAAATAACGTTCATAATTTGATTTGACAAAATAACTAATTCCATTAGATTTGACAAAACAGGAAAGAAGGCCTTTTCGTTTCAAGGAGCAAAGATTTTCAATAAACTGACATGAAATGAAGACTGAAACTTCAATTTTACAATTTTCTGTAAAAATTTTAACTTTGACTTTTAACATTTTTATCTTCTTGATGTATATTGCTGTTTTCTTTTTTATTTAATTTTGTATATTTTAGACAGGTCCTTGATTGATAACAGCAAATTGTTTGCTGAACAAGTTTAACCTGTATAAATATGATATTATATTATTATTATTTAAATAACGTTTATAATTAGATTTGACAAAATAACTAAGACATGGAGAGAGCGAAAGGGGCTTGGCTGTCTGGAAGGAAAGTAGGATCGTGTGAACCGTCGCTGAAGGAGGAACAACGGTGGGTCGAGTTTATTACTGTGCACGTCTTGTTGCTCACAAAGAAGGCTCAAATTAGCTTGGAATTTTCCTATATACTGACATATTCCCTAAAGCCTAAAAAACTGCTCACTCCAGGCCTCCCAAGCAATCCCTGGTGTGTAGCGCCTTACAGTCTTGCAATTTCGTGAGAGTCCTCCGATGAGAATACTATGCGAATTGAATAATCTACGAAGGTTTCTTTGCGTATTTCAAGTCATGTTGCAATACTCTAGGGAAGTTTCTGTCATACTACTTTTTGCATTCATATCATGGCACAAGTGCTAATGAATGGTGCGATATAAAATTCAAAAGAGGTTTTATCAAGAGGCTTTATCGCCTGACTTGAAGTGGCGTAAGCAAGCTTCAACAAGCCGTAGCCGATCTCCGCCAATCCTTGAGATATTTTAACTGGCATTCAAACTTGTATACCCGAACATCTGGAGAGTAGATTTCTTCAAACAGATTCGAAAAATTTTAAGCAGTATTTTGCCCTAGTTGCGTTTTATGAAGGTAGGTAAAATTTGGAAAAGTCTGCGCGGGTTTCTTTTGTCTTCTTTACTTATTATAGCCGGCTCAGTGGCCTGTGAACATTTGGCTTCGGAGGTTTTTTTTATTTATTTATTCCATTAAAAATTTACAATACATACTACGGATTACTCTGGGTGTTAGGACACGGATATTTTAATTACGTATTTATTTACCTTGTTTTGATCTGCGTCTTGTGTTTTTGTCTTGTTTTCTTCTCTGTTCTGTTTCCTCTTGCTGATGTAGATGCCTCGTGTTATTTGAATATATCTTCCTTATATTCCTGTGTCTTAGCGCGCCTTCGTAGAAGAATGGTTTCAAACCGCAATGCCATGAAACCTTTCTTCTACAAAGGCACGCTAAGACACAGGAATACAAAGAAGATATATTCAAATAACACGAGGCATTTACATCAGTTCAAGAGGAAACAGAACAGAGAAGAATTCGAGACAAGAAAACAAGACGAAGATCAAAACAAGGTAAATAAATACTTAATTAAAATATCCGTGTCCTAACACCCTTGGCAATACTACAAGGACGATACCATGAGGAGCAAAAGACTATGACTACCCCGTCGCATTGTTTAAAAAAAGCTAAACTACATACAATTTACATAAATGCTACATACAATTAAAAATAAAAACGATAAATACTGTACTGTAGTGTGCCTAACATTAGATGTCAGGTTGGGGCTGTAATAATCCATAACCCAAAAACTGTCACGAGCAAAAATCTTCTGTTCATTTTATTTTGATAGGATACCTGACATCTAATGTGAGATTGAATTTACAAACAAAACGAAAATTTACTTCAAGGAACTTGGTGGTTGCATGGCATGTGACTTATGTTTGGTATGATTTTAATCAAACCGACCAGTATTGTGAATGAATCGTATAGTCAGTTTGAGTATATTTCTATTTGGGTCAATAGGAAGATCTTGGTCACCATATAATAAGGCGTGCATTAGAAAATCGTTTGAAAGATTGGTGATTTCAACAACTGGTCGTAATAAAATCAGAAACTCCAGCGAGAAGAACTCCGGCCCAAGACAACATCTGATTCTATGCTGGACATTGCAAGTTATAAAAGATCATCTGACTCAGAAAATCATGTCGTTTGCAGAGGCCTTTAAAAAATATGTTTTTTATGTGCCCTCTTGGACTCAACTTATTGGTTTCTGATTGGTTGGGCTAGAAGGTCCCCTTTTAAATAAGATCATACACTTTTCGTGTAATCACTGATCCTCTAATAGTTCATTCAGATAACTGTCGAAGGATGACAAACAATAATTTTTTTGTCACTGAGAATGAATACAAATGAGAACTCCAACCCAACTACTCAGAACAGCAGCTCAGAGCCGTGTCTTTAGGTCTTTAGTTAGGCCCCTGAGTGATCCAGAAGAAGTGAGCAATCCTTTCTTGTTCTTCTCTTTTTAATGACATGCTTACGCAATGAGGGTTTGAGTTAGAGATCATTGCGATAGAAGCCAGTGCCGCTAGTAGAATGCATGGCAGATAAAATAGAATATGATATAATTATAGCCTTAAACTTATTGCAAGCGATGCCATGCTTATAGCTCAGGTTATTCGCTGCTTCAAAACATGCATTAAATTTCTTAGCCTAAAACTAGCGATGCCATGCTTAAAGCGCGGATCCTTCGCTGCTTGAAAACATGCATTAAATTTCTTAGCCTAAAACTAGCGATGCCATGCTTAAAGCGCGGATCCTTCGCTGCTTGAAAACATGCATTAAATTTCTTAGCCTAAAACTAGCGATGCCATGCTTATAGCGCAGGTTATTCGCTGCTTGAAAACAAGCATTAAATTTCTTAGCCTAAAACTAGCGATGCCATGCTTAAAGCGCAGGTCTTTCGCTGCTTGAAAACAAGCATTAAATTTCTTAGCCTAAAACTAGCGATGCCATGCTTAAAGCGCGGATCCTTCGCTGCTTGAAAACATGCATTAAATTTCTTAGCCTAAAACTAGCGATGCCATGCTTAAAGCGCGGATCCTTCGCTGCTTGAAAACATGCATTAAATTTCTTAGCCTAAAACTAGCGATGCCATGCTTAAAGCGCAGATCCTTCGCTGCTTGAAAACATGCATTAAATTTCTTAGCCTAAAACTAGCGATGCCATGCTTAAAGCGCAGGTCTTTCGCTGCTTGAAAACATGCATTAAATTTCTTAGCCTAAAACTAGCGATGCCATGCTTAAAGCGCAGGTCTTTCGCTGCTTGAAAACAAGCATTAAATTTCTTAGCCTAAAACTAGCGATGCCATGCTTATAGCGCAGGTTATTCGCTGCTTGAAAACATGCATTAAATTTCTTAGCCTAAAACTAGCGATGCCATGCTTATAGCTCAGGTTATTCGCTGCTTGAAAACATGCATTAAATTTCTTAGCCTAAAACTAGCGATGCCATGCTTATAGCGCAGGTTATTCGCTGCTTGAAAACAAGCATTAAATTTCTTAGCCTAAAACTAGCGATGCCATGCTTAAAGCGCAGGTCTTTCGCTGCTTGAAAACAAGCATTAAATTTCTAAGCCTAAAACTAGCGATGCCATGCTTATAGCGCAGGTTATTCGCTGCTTGAAAACAAGCATTAAATTTCTTAGCCTAAAACTAGCGATGCCATGCTTAAAGCGCGGATCCTTCGCTGCTTGAAAACATGCATTAAATTTCTTAGCCTAAAACTAGCGATGCCATGCTTAAAGCGCAGATCCTTCGCTGCTTGAAAACATGCATTAAATTTCTTAGCCTAAAACTAGCGATGCCATGCTTAAAGCGCAGGTCTTTCGCTGCTTGAAAACATGCATTAAATTTCTTAGCCTAAAACTAGCGATGCCATGCTTAAAGCGCAGGTCTTTCGCTGCTTGAAAACAAGCATTAAATTTCTTAGCCTAAAACTAGCGATGCCATGCTTAAAGCGCGGATCCTTCGCTGCTTGAAAACATGCATTAAATTTCTTAGCCTAAAACTAGCGATGCCATGCTTAAAGCGCAGGTCTTTCGCTGCTTGAAAGCATGCATTAAATTTCTTAGCCTAAAACTAGCGATGCCATGCTTAAAGCGCGGGTCCTTCGCTGCTTGAAAACGTGCATTAAATTTCTTAGCCTAAAACTAGCGATGCCATGCTTAAAGCGCAGGTCTTTCGCTGCTTGAAAACATGCATTAAATTTCTTAGCCTAAAACTAGCGATGCCATGCTTAAAGCGCGGGTCCTTCGCTGCTTGAATACATGCAGTTAAATTCTTAGCCTAAAGCTAGTGATACCATGCGTAAATACAGATCTATCGCTGCTTGAAATCATGCATTAAAGTTACTTAGCCAACAATTGGCGATGCCATCGTTAAACGTTAAACCTAGATGAGGTTCAGCTATTAATAAGGGACCTTGGGATTCAAATCCTTGCCTTAAATGAGACTAAGCTCGATCCTGGCTACCCAAAGGAGTTAACTAGTGTGGCTGGCTACCAGCAAGAACGTCTAGATAGGACATGCATTGGTGGTGGTGTTTCTATTTATATTAGGGACTCTATCAAGTACAAACGTCGTCTTGATGTCCCTACTGATGACCTGGAACTCATTTGCATTGAGGTTAGACCACCTAAAAGCAAGTCCTTTCTTGTTCTCGTTTGGTACCGGCCACCCAGCGACCCAGTTGGGTCCTTCAATAAGCTGGAAAAGGCTCTTTCTTTTTTGGACAAAGAGGGTAAAGAATTAATCCTCTTAGGAGACACTAATTGTGATCTCATTCCAAAGCAAGCTGATCAGCCCATAGACAATGATTCAAAGCACATGCTTGATCTCTATGGGTTATTCAGCTTCAAACAGCTTATTGACGAACCAACTAGGGTCACTCTAACTACCTCTTCCATCATTGACCATATTGCTACAGCATGTGCCAGAAACATTGTAAGATCCGGAGTGCATCAAGTATCCTTGAGTGATCATTATATGGTCTACTGCATTCGGAAATTTAATGGAGCAGTAGAAAAAGGCCATAAAATGATCAAAACTCGGAAGATGAAGAATTTTAATGAAGAAGAATTCCTGGCTGATGTTTCTGGCGTATGTTGGGAGCAAATGCTTACTGAAACGGATGACATAGATATTCTCGTAAGCAATTGGTCAAACCTATTTTCTTTGATCATAGAGAAACATGCCCCAATGACTGAAATGCGTGTCTCTGAGAAATACTGCCCCTGGATCGACAAAGACCTAAAGAAGCTAATGCAGACCAGGGATAGGCTAAAAAAGTCTGCAGCCAAAAGAAAATCCCCAATCCTTATGGACTCATATAGACAGGTCCGTAATAAAGTCAATGTCCTAAACATCCAACTAAAGAAGCAGTATTACACTAATAAGATCTCTGCATGTCAAGGTAACATGAAAGAGTCATGGAAGGCAATTAACGAATTCCTCAATAAGAGATCAAAGTCTAGCAACATTGATTGTCTCAAAGAGCCTGGTTCAGAGACTGTTCACAAAAAAGATATTGCTGATGCAATGAACAGTTTCTTTTGCTCAGTAGGCAAGGATCTTGCCGATAAAATCGATCCAGCCCCAAATCCCCTCCTTGCAGGTGACTATGAAATTAACAAGCATAAGACAAAATTCCATTTCAGGACTATTGTAGTGCAGGAGATCAGGGATGCATTTGCCAAGGTTAAAACAGCAAAGAGCTTTGGGATTGACAACATATCTAGCTACTTTCTGAAGCTTGCACTGCCTTTCATTGAAAATTCGCTTGCTTTCTTGTTTAATACATCTATTGAAACAAGTCGCTTTCCTGACTCATGGAAAGTTGCTAGAGTTACTCCAATTTTCAAAGATGGAGATAGGACTGACAAGTCTAACTATAGACCAATATCAGTCTTGCCTGTCATCTTAAGGCTCTTTGAAAAACTAGTAACAAACCAGCTGTACCAGTATATGAATGATAACGGTCATTTTTCATCTGGCCAATCCGGCTTTTTACGCCTTCATTCAACAGTAACATGCTTACTTAAAAATACTGACGACTGGTACAATGGATTGGATCTTCGTGGTTTAAATCCTACCTTTCCAGCCGGAAACAATTTTGTAGGGTTAATGGGGTTGATTCAAAAGTTGGGGACATAGAAGTTGGCGTTCCGCAAGGTTCATGTCTTGGGCCTCTTCTCTTCCTCATCTACATCAATGATCTCCCACAAGCTGTCCAAGATTCCACCGTTTCCATGTATGCTGATGACACCAGTTTATGCTACCAGTCTCATGATTTGACTCGGCTGAATGAGGCTATTAACAGTGACCTTAGGAAGCTGGACACTTGGTTACAAGGCAACAAGCTTTCCCTGAATGTTGCGAAAACTCATTCCATGCTTATTTCTACTAAGCAGAAACACAACATTCTCAAAAGTCAAAATAAAGACTTGGAACTGAAAATTCGCGATAATGAGCTTGAAGTAGTCAAAAAGACAAAATACCTTGGTGTGCAAATTGACTGCTCCTTGGATTGGAAAGAACAAATCAAGGCAGTTTCCAGCAAGGTCTCCAGGGCAGTTGGTTTTTTGAGACATGCCAAGTCTTTTCTCCCACAAGAAACTCTGCGAACTCTCTACACAGGTATTGTTGAGCCCCACTTTCGATACTGTTGTTCTGTTTGGGGCTGTGCTGGTTCAACTGAAATTAATCAGTTGCAAAAACTTCAAAAACGTGCTGCTAGGATTGTAACGCATAGCAGCTTCGATGCCCCAAGCAGACCCCTTATCGAAGAGCTGGGATGGAAGACCATTGACGAACTTGTAGCCTATGAGTCTCAGACAATGGTCTTCAAGTCCTTAAATCAAATAATGGCCAGAGATGTTTCTCCTACAGAGGTGCAAAACTGTGGAATAGCCTCTCAGCCGAGTCTAAGCAGGCAGCCTCACTGAAGAGTTTCAAGACTATTTAGGTACAGGCATCTTTTTCTTTCGCTTGATTTTAAATTTTAAACATTATTGTACATAGGTTTTGAATATTGTAAATAAGGTTTTATAGTTTGATTTAATTAATAGCTTGTTACTTTGTTTCTGTAGATTTTAATTATTGTTTTTATCGGAGGGCCCCTTGAAAACCAGCTTCTGCTGAAGGGCAACCCTCCTTAAAAGAATTAAATATGAAATATGAAATAAAATACGCAGGTCTTTCGCTGCTTGAAAACATGGAGTGTTTGTCAGAGGTTTTGATAAGGCAGAAGATAAAATGATAACAAATAGTCAAAACTGATACTGAGAAATAAAAATAATATAAACAAAAGATAACAAGGGTTCAGTTCAATATTTATTTCATATCATTTGCATGGCTTTTACACACCTATCATTTCATCTCCTGCCCTTATAAACGATTTGCTTTAACCGTTCGTATTCAGTTACCGATACATTGCCACACTTTTTGCCGATATGACACTGCTGGGCACATCCATTGCATGTTAAGGCTCGGTGTGTTTTTGCAACTGCTCTATGGCAAATGGAGCATGGATGCTGGACAGTCCTGGATTTGGGTTCACATCACCGGCCATAAGTAACAGGTATTTATTACTCTCTAGACCCCTAGTAACTGGAAAGTACAGTCTGAATTAGTTTACTATCATGTGGAATCCTTCTTTTGAAAAATTTCCTTGTGACCTTTGAAACTCACCAAGTTTTATCAAAGTGCGTGACAAGTGTCAGTGTCAAAGTAGGATCTAAATGCACTCCAAAATATTTATATCTTGTCGTTGAGTTGATAAGCTTCCCATTTACATGAATTTCAAGCTGAGCAAACTCAACCTCTTTCCAGTCCCAAACAACATTGATTCCGTTTTGCCTTTCTTTAGATTTAGAATCAGTTCATTCTCATTTAGCCGTTTGTGAACACTGTTAATGTCTTCGTTCAATCCCCTTTCTATATCATGCACACACTTAGATGAGGTGAAGAGAACAGTGTCATTTGCGTAGGTGATGATCGAGGAATGCTTCAGGCATCCACCTATATCGTTCATATGAAGAAGGAACAGTAAGGGACCCAATATTGAGCCTTGGGGAACTCCTGTATAAACTGGGTAAGCGTTTGAAATCGTCCCATTTATTTCGACAGACTGCTTTCGTAAAAAGAGGTAATCCGTAAACCAGCCTTGTTCTCCGTCAGTGAGGCCCCCCAGGGGTTATGGGGAACAAGGGAACTTGCCGTTTTCATTCATGGGAACAGGGGAACATCTCGTATTTCTAACGGAGATCAAGGGAACATAAGAAATTATATTAGGGAGCAGGGAACATTTTAGAACTTCCAGTGAAAAATGTTTCCTTTACTTAAAAATACAGAGCCCCATCATAACCATCATATCAGTTCCTCTGAGCCAAAGTAAAGGATATTTCTTCTAAAATTTTCCTCGTGCTCTGATTCATAGGATAACTGCCACAAAACGATCAAGGTTTCTTGTCCCAAAAGGTAAGCATGATATTGGGAGATGCATTCTAAGCCAAAGTAAAGGATCTTTCTTCTAAAATTTTCCTCTTGCTCTGATTCATAGGATAACTGTCACAAAACGATCAAGGTTTTCTTTTCGCGAAAGGTAACCGTGATATTGGAAGATGCATTTTAAGCCAAAGTAAAGGGCATGGCCTTAAACATTTTACTGGGGATTCACCCCCAGACCCCGTCATTCTAATGCACCCCACTTAATTTACCCTGGCCACGCCGCTGCAGTCTATTGGAGTTTTATTGCTGCTTAGATTAAAATGCAACTTTTCCTCTTTTTTAAAGACAAGGCTAACAGTTTCTTGTAAGTAGATTTGTGAAGAGGAAACTCTTCCAGCTTCAATTTGACATAACTATTTTACACCATTTTGGTTAAGTATGAATGTCGACCTGGGATGAGATGAAAACATGTCCATCGAATTCTACCCTCTGGCTCTGACCCTGAATGTGACAGTGAAAGCATAGCAAAGTCAATCGAGTTCTCTTTTAAGTACAGTTAGTGGACTTGCTACAAGTCTCACATTTCATTTCAAACGACGCTCTTAAAAAGAACTACTGAGACTCCTCCAGAGGAGGATGAGCTCTCCGGAGGAGGAGCCAAGAAGACAGGAAGATTATTTGCTTCGAAGGAGTCTTAGTTTTTTGTTTTTATGAAAAGTGTTCGTGATGGGCTAAGCTTTTTCGGAGATTACTGTTGTAGAGACTTGCAGCAATTCCATGACAAAACTAACGAGAACAAGGCTGACTTCAATCAGGGAACATGAACAATTTTTTTAGGGAACAAGGGATCAAATGACTACTTTTGAGGAACTGAGACACAGTTTAACCTTTCTTTTTAGGGAGCATTCAAGAAACATTAATGAGAACAAGGGAGATTTCTTGGCAATTTTTAGGGAACAGGGGAACACATACCCCCCTGGGGGGCCTCGTCAGTTATACCATAACTTGTGAGTTTATTTAAAGGCACAGAATGACTTATGGTATCAAAGGCTTTAGACAAATCGATGTAAAAAGCTCCTGTCAAATTGCCACTGTCCGCTTGGTTTCTAATGTAGTCAGTTAAGAATGCTACTGCTAATTCAGTTGACTTTTTTTTGTCGGAAACCAAATTGATTGTTGACGAGCAAGCGATTAATTTCAAGATAAGTTAACAGCTGCCTGTGAACAATACGTTCAAGAATTTTCGAAAGTGTAGGGAGAACAGAGATCGGTCAATAGTTCTCAATGTAAGTACTTGAACCGGATTTATGTAATGGTGTAACTTTGGCAGCTTTCCATTCTGTCGGTATTACCACTTCGCTCAGTGACATGTTTATGACGTAACTTAGTGGTTTTGCTATCAAGCTTGCAACATATTTTAGTAGGCCTGGAGGGAAATCGTCTAAGTCTTATGCATTCTTTCTTTTCAGATTGAACTGAACTGATCTGATCTGATCTGAAATGAAATTAAAACTGAAACTGAAACTGAAACTGAAATGTTATTTCATTTCAAGTACGGCAGATAGTTGAGAAGGACGATTTTTTCTGAGCAACTCACACTGGACATGTGGAAGCAGGATTATTTTTGGTCCGGCATGCGGCTTCTTTATCTCAAGATTTGACCAATAGTAGTTATTAACAATTGTTTATTTCCTAATTTAGTATTGAGTTTATAAATCGGGTGATTAAAAAAACAATCACCGTTTGAAATGCCATTGCTCCCTGGATATCAAGACGACAATGTTGGCAAATAGATTATTGAAAGGTGGACATGTTCAAATCCATTTTAAGATTTGCCTGCCCGAATTTGGCTGCTCCGTTCTAAAATTTCAACCACCAGCCTTCAGATTGGTTGTCAAGCGAGCTACCACTGAGCCATCCCCACTGAGCCACCCTCGCACAATGCTTGCGAATCTCCGCTCTTTTCTAAATAAAACTAATCAAAGTAGCTGTTTTTTTCTTCATACAACGCTATATATTTCACACATATTGGACAAAAAGCAAAGCAAGTTTTATCAGCTCAATATTTAGAACTGGCCAAGAAAGCGGCTTTTCGCGTAAAACTCGTGAATTCTGCTGCCAAATTCATGATCGGCTGTCACCAAGCTGCTGCGTTGATACAACTGAACTGTTAAAGTCGTACAACAAATTTCGCAACGAAGCCAGATCTTCAAAATCTGTTACTTTCGATTGAGTTCCAAGAACAAAGCGATTTGCGACCAAGGAGATAAGTGAACACACCTTTTGAACTTACACTAGCTGCCGTTATTATAGTTATTTCAAATTTCTTCATATGTAAATGATAAATTCATCAGATTAACAAGGATACATTTTGTAACAGAAGCATCAGTCTCTTTGATTGAAGCGCCATTTCAAGGCATCTATTAATCGAAGACCAAGGGAATTCCCTCAAACTATAAATCAAACAAAAATAGCAGTAAAAGATTCCCCAAAACTAGCATGGCTAACTGTTTCGTGTTGCAACAAAAGGGATTTGTAAGAGAAGACATGAAAGAATATCGATAGAGGAAGTATCAACTTAAATAGCTGGCTCGCTTATTCTTTTTTCTGATTCAGAGGCTGGATGAGGTGTGGGTAGGGATGTGGATGGGATGGGGTCTGTGGCTTAGCGGTGTATACAGTTTCTGTCAGGTGACTGAAGCTAAGCTCGGTCAAGTGAGGTCAAACTCTGGATGGGTGACCTCTCGGAGGCCTGACCTCAAAACTCATCTCGCCGTGACGCCGTCCTTTGGAAGGAACGTTAAACTATGGGTCCCATGCCTGGATGCCGCATGCATAGTAAAATAGTGAAACATAAAATGAAAAAAATTCTCCAAGATCAACCATAAGCTCTAATCAATATCTATGCTCATAACAAAGCGAATCAAACGTGACGGAACAAACCATACAAACGAGGCCATAAAAGTAACTAAAACAATAAATGAAAGTAGCTATGCAATATCACACTCCTTTTCTATCCGTTCTCTTGTACGTTGTTTGAATGATCGGTGAACATAAAGCTTTTTGGAGATCATTTGTTTTTACTGTAATTCCTTGGTCTGCCAGTGCCAGTCTTACTTCTCCCTTCTTCTACCCTTTGTTGTTGTGGATGACATAGCGTAATCTCACGCTCAACTTCATGGGGTGCATGTTGATCATTGGCAGGACCTTCTGCTGGGCCTGGTGGGGGTGGTGGCTCGTCGATTTCATCAGGGACAAGGTTGCTGTTTGCTACATGTGCTGTAGGGTCATTTTGGGCGGTAGCTGTGGGATCATTTCTGCGTCTTGTGTTGCTTGACATTCACATGCTTCATCACAGTGCTATGGTTTGGTCTGGGCAGGCTTGGAATGAGGTGGCATGGTTCGAGCAGGCTGTTGATATTGCTTTATTTATGAGGCATGGCAAATTATTGGTGTGTCGCATGAAAGGAGTGTGTATTGACCTTTGTTCACAGAAGGATTTGAATTTTTTCTTCCCTTTGAAGCGCATGGCAAGGACTTCGTTTCCTTGAATGATGTCGGGGTATTTTCTCCATCTGGAGGCATTTTGTTTGTCCTTTGCCTTGGTTTTGTGCTCTTTGTCACGTTTTTGCCTGCTTTGATTTTATGCTCTGTGGCGGGGGGGCTTTTTCGGAAATTTCGAGTGGTAGCCGCCTCGAAAGAGCATGCTACTGAGGGCGAGTCCTATCGTTGGGTGTGGTGTGGAGCGATAATCGATCAGAAGGTCATCAACTGCGTCCTGCACTGGTTTGTTTGGATCAAGGGCAACCCTAACCGTCTTACCCAGTGGCTTGATGAAGCATTCAGCCTCATTTCTCCAGGGATGGCATGGGTAATAACGTTTAACAGATATTCCTCTTGCGGTGGAGAAATCTTTGAATTCCTGGTTGTTTAAGGGTGGGCCTTTGTCAGCTTTGTGTTCTTGTGGGTTTCCAAAGTTGTTGTAGGTAGCTCCAAGGGCGGGGAGCACGGGTCGAGCACTTGTTGAAAGAACTGCTTTCGCATCTGGAAATCTGAAGAGATTACAGCGGCTGACGAAGAGGTGGAATTTGTCTGGTAAAGGTAAGGTCTGAACGGGTCGAATGAGACTGAATCCTAACGGTGTTCTGGCTTGGGTGTGCTTGAAAGGGGCACTTTGATCGAGCTCCTCGTGTGTATCTGGCATTCGTGTCAGGTTTCGAGGCGATTCTCGACAGCAATGTCCAGGACAGGGAACCAGAAAAGGGCCCGGATGCGTGGTTTCACTGCATCTTGCCCTGCATGTGATCCAGCATTGGCTAGCGAAATTATTTCGTCATGGGGGGACTGTGGAAGTAGAATCCTATCACCTCTGTAAATGATGTCATCTGCGCCAATGGAAAGTTCACTAAAAGTTTTATTGAAGCCCTTTAGTGTTAGATCAATTTTTGGTTCTTGGCCAAGTGCTATGAAGTGGCGAAAACGTTCAATCTGTCTATCATTGAGCTGCCATGGATGTAGACGTTGCTCGGAGATGGTAGATCTGGTTGGCTGATGAAGAAGAAAGAGGAGTTTCTGGTGCTCTGTTGCTTCCTCCTTAATATATGCAGGTAGTTTGTCAATAGGGATGGCATGTCGACTGGTGTAATCAGCTGGGTTGTCTTTTCCTTTACGCCAAATAACACGATGGTTGATGTTTCGATGGCGAAGAAGGATGTGCTCAATTGGAGATGGTGGTTTTCTCTTTGAAATCCACTGTGATACCAATGGCTGCTGATCAATGATAACTGTAGCTGGTGGGCCTCCAACAAGAACGTGCCGGGATCGTCGAAGACCAAAGTCGATTGCTGTTGCTTCCAAATCAAGTTGTGAGTAATGTTTCTCATCATCTGTTCTGGTGCGTGATGCTACAGCGACTGCTTTTGTTGCATCAATGGAGGTTCCTTGTTCGAGGATTGCAGAGAGGCCTGTGTAATGGGCATCAACAAAAATAAAGGATGGGGCGTTTGTGTCGTAGTGTCGGAGCAGGTCATCTTTCATCTTTATTGAAGGCCTTCTTGAGATTTTGGAATTCAGCTTCATGGGCTTCTGACCACACAAACGTATTGATATCTCTTGTTAGATCCCTGAGGTTGGCTGTAGCTGCTGTGAGGTCTGGGATGAATTGCCCATTGGATCAAATCATACAAGAAATGATTTAACTTCATCTTTTTTCTGTGGTCTTTCTGCATGAAGCACCGCATGAACTTTTTGTGGATCTGGTTTAATCCCATCTTTTGGGACTAAGAATCCCCAAAAGGGAATTTTCGGGGAAGCAAGGAGGCATTTTTTTGGGACTCGCAGTTGGCAAGGACACGTTCCAGGGAGGCTTGCGATGTCAGTTGCTGCAATCACAATATCATCTTGAATCAGAATCACTGCTGCATTTGGATATGTTGGCAGGAATGGGGCGAAGCCTTTTGTTGAGTTCTCCAGATGCGGGTAAAGTACCCAAGGTGAGGCGTTTATATCTCATGAGGCGGTCACCAGCGCGAAAAAACCGTTAGTGGATGGGATGCCGCATAAAGTTCAAGTTGATGAAATGCTGTTTTGATATCAAGCTTGCTGAAGATGGATTTCCCATTGAACATGGGCATGATGTCTTCCACGCGGGTATGGGCAAATA
The DNA here is from genome assembly GCA_039566865.1 of Aurelia coerulea. Classification (NCBI taxonomy): domain Eukaryota; kingdom Metazoa; phylum Cnidaria; class Scyphozoa; order Semaeostomeae; family Ulmaridae; genus Aurelia; species Aurelia coerulea. Next base: position 7,815,552 of record CM076952.1, on the reverse strand, counting down.
GGGGTTTTGGGGGGCTTGGTTGAGGCTCCTCAGATCCTCTGTGATTCTCATGTTTCCATCTGGTTTGGGGACTAACATTGGATTGGCAAGCCACGTCATCGGCCCATAGTGCTGCTCTATGACATCATCGATTTCCACCTCATGGATAGTTTTCTCAAAATAAGCTGCAGGTGATATGGGATCTGTCTTGGTGGCTGAATTATTGGCTTAGCATCAGGTTTAAGGTGAAAGTGTTCCGGGCTCGCTTTGAGTTTTCCAAGACCAGTGAAGACATCCTCATACTTTGATAGGATGCTGGTGATTGATGGCTGGGTTTTGTTTTTGAGGCTCTCAAAGTCATTGTTACCAGGTTGGCTTTGATTGTTGTGGCTGGAAATGGCATTGATTGGCTGGGAGGGCTGTTCAAGGAGATGATGCCTTAGGATTCAGCAAGTGTGCAAGAAATCAGGTAGCAGGGGTTACCATGGAGATCGCTTTCACCAATTACCCATGGTGCTTTCTTTGGTGTATTATTCAATGTGGTGTCCAGGGTGATTAGACCTTTTGGGGGTGATGATGGCACTTCCCTATGGTTGCAGAGTGACTGGAGTGTGGAAAAATTATCCTGATATTTTCAGGCACGTCGCTCTCAAGGAGGATATTGACCACCGCACCAGTGTCAATTAGTGCCTGGATTTTTGCTTTTCCAATGCTGATTTCTGCTTGTTTGTGACTACTTGAGAGTGTGTGCATTTCTGTTGGGGAATCATGTCTGATGGATGTGATTGTGGAAATCCCTTTTGTCATTTTGAAGCTGACATCTGAAAAATGACCTTTTTGCCCACATGCATTGCAAAAAGTATTTTTAGCAGTGCAGTTTGGGCCTCTGTCGAAGCTGCTTTTGCCGCAGCCAGTGCAACAAATTATCTTGTTAGCACCCTCGGCAGGTTTGAAATTTTCCTGGAAATTCTTCCTTCTTTGGGCTTTTTGGGAGTAGTTGCCCCCTTTTTACCAATTTTATTTGCTGGTGTATTTTTGGGGTCTTCATTTTCAACACCGTTAATATGAAAAAGGCTACTAGGAGACTCAGAGTCCACGAATTCTGTTGCTTCTTCAGTGGCTTCAATTTTTCTTGTTGTGGAAATCAATGAAACCAAATCATGTTCCTTTTCAAGTGCATTTTCCCTGATAGTAGCTATACTGGTGCCTATTTTTATTTTATCTCTTATCAGGGTGTTGTGGATTTGATTTTCTCACTACATGATGTGTTTGCACACTTAAATGCACATTTGTCAGCTTGCTGGCAGACGTTATTAACAAAAGCATCAATTTTCTCACCAGTTTCCTGTTTGAGTTGGTTTTGAGCAGGCTGGTATCTGTCATACAACTTTTTTACCATATCATCAAAATCAGCAGCTTTTACTTTGGCCATATCTTGATTGTATGCAGCTTTAAGATCAGGTTTTGATCGCTCACCCGTGAAGGCACACATGCGAAATACCTTTGCTTTATGTTCTTCCTTTTGTGCGTCTGTTGCATCATCTTTGAGTTCGCCTATCGAGGCCACATCATATCACATTTCCCACGATTCTACGAAGTCAGTAAATACTTGTAGCGTGTTTCTATCGTGCTCTGCAGGGTTGAAGATTGGAGCTCCTGTTGTTTTGCCAATGGCTTCATCGTTAGAACGATCTCGCTGCTTGTCGCCAGTTAATATGGTAAACATAAAATGAAAACAACTCTCCAAGATCAGCCATGAGCTCTAATCAATATCTATCCTCGAAACGAGGCTAATCAAACATGACGGAACAAAGCGTACAAACGAGGCTATAAAAGTAAAGAAAATAATAATTGAAAGTAGCTATGTAATGCATAGTGGGCTTAAATTAGCTTCAAGTAGCTAGAAATACTTACAGCCCACCTGAAAAATATAAGAGAATAAAAAGAAAAAATTGATTACTGAATAAATGGCTGAATAATAGGCCCTTCAATTCTGCTGTAGTTAAAGGTAATCGGCAGGTTTAAAAGGCGTGTTTATGAACAAAGGGTTATGGGCACGAGTCAAAAATTTATTGAATTGGGTGAAATTGACATGTGCAAGTGCTTAGAAGACAAGAGTGAGTGGGGTTTTCTTTGTTTTGTTCCATTGATAGACGGGCGTATATACCTTTGTCTATTACCTTTAAGTTGTAAATAAAACACTCAGTACCTAGCGCTTCTGAATTAAACCTTGTTCACACTGACGACGCAGTCAAACCAGCTTTATCTGAACCAGGTTGAATTTCAGCCAATCAAATGCATTCAATTTGTTGGAGACAAATTAAAAGGCAACGTTTTTTTTTTTTTTTTTTTTCTATAACAAATAAGATTTAAAATACATTAAACAAAACACTACAATTTCAATTTAAACTGTTGGGGTGAGAGGCAAAAAACCAAGGTTATCGTGTTGCCTCTCACACCACAACCCTATTTACAATATTTATATTTTCAAGCAAAGGAAAGTTAAACTATACACACAGAAATGAATGAAGTCAACGGACAACGTATTCAGGGCAAGTAGACAGGAGAATAGTCCAACAATCCGAGAATCCGCCCAATCCCCCATGCCACAAAGACAAACATTAGGCGAATTTCCAGACCGCTGGAGCACATCCCCTGTCTAAAAGTAAAAATATATAGTTTTAGATTCCTTATCTAAATCGATTTGTGTTTTTGATGTACCTGAGAGTACATTGTAGAATCATTTTGTTGGCTATTGTGTTGTAGGTTTTGCTACCAAAAAGTAATAAATCACATAAATGATCATCAGGTAATTGAGTTACATCGTTGTTTACAATGTTAGATAGTTCTTCAAGCAGGATATCCCTATGGTGTAAGTACGATTGGCAGTGCAGGAAGAAATGGGCAATTGATTCCACTGCCACATTGCATGTACACATTGGGTTGTTGCGGCCAAAATTGTGCTCAAATCTATGTTCGTTCAGGTCACTAAACCTAACGCAAAGTCTAGTTATGAGTGCTGAGTCATGGCTGTTAGTGATTCCATGCATGAGGTTTTTTTGAGGCCTTATAATGGAAATCACTGATTTTTTGAACTGAGATATTGTCGTAGAGGTTCTTATTTCAGAATCTAAGCCATTCCATAATTTTACACAAGAAGGAAAGAAGCTCTTGGAGTATCTCGTGGTATTCACCTTGTCCTCCCTAAAAGCTCTTTGGTGTCGTAAGTTATACTGTGTGTCATTTCTTGCTGGGATACAGTCTCTCAAGTATTGGGGAGTTTGATCATTGACAATTTTGTTAAAAAGAGGCACAACCTTCGATACCATCTTCTGTTACTGAGTGATTCCCAGCCGAGTTCCTCAAGTAATCTGTCAGTATTAGTTCCACTCCATGCCCCGCTGACGGCTAAGGCTGCTTGATATTGCGTGGACTCTAGCTTGCGGGAAAGAGGCATGCTTTGCTCATGGTAAATTACATCGCCATAGTCGAGTTGTGGCCTGACATACAGCTTGTACATTTGATCAAGAACATCTCGTGATACGTATTTCGAGAGGAATCGGATAATTCCCATCCCTCGCTTGGCCTTAATAATTGCTGCTCTTACATGTTCAGTAAAACTAAGTTTTTCGTCCTATATCATACCAAGATGCTTGTGACTTCCTTCAGAAACAAGTTGGCAATCATTGAAAATCAGAGGTGGGTGTTGCTTTTTGGAAGTTTTTGTGGAGAAAATTACTTCTTTTGCCTGCTTAGAAGGATCTGGATTGAAGCTCATCTTCCATTTATAAGCCCAGTTTTGAATAACTGACAAATCATTGTTTAGGGCGTCAGCTGTCCCGTTTATGTTGCTGACCCGCTTAAAAAGAGAAGTATCATCTGCAAAAAGTTTTACTTTTGAGGTCACGCCGTCTGCCAAATCGTTTATATAAACGAGGAAAAACAATGGTCCAAGGACTGATCCTTGAGGAAACGTTTGATAACCTGGTATAGGTTAAGGTTAAACTTGTTGCAGACTCGTTAATAGGCTAACTTGTTAATTGTAAGCTTTGTCTGCAGTTCACTTTTTTAACTGGTTTAACATCATAGTATGAATAGGGTATTAGATAGGTAATACCAGCGAGGCAGATATTTAGCTGGATCATTTTTATTTCGATATATACTCGCGTGTTCTCTAAACAACACCTTTTCGCATGCAGAACGCAATAGTTGGCCATCCTGGTTTTAGGGAATCTCTTGTGGCCTCATTTGCTTTGATTTGTTGCTTGAGAGGATTCTCTTTCTCGATAGGCCTAGCTAATCGCATTGACCTCGTTCCTTAGATTAGGATGTGCGCAAGTAGATAACTTTAGATACATGTCATATTCCTTACATTCGTAACTGGAATTTCTACGATGAGAGGAAGTTTGAGTTTACTAAGGGAATGTAAGCGGGGTGAAATGTTCCAGCTTGAATTATTCTAATGGTCATGGATGCTAACTCGAAATTTGAATGGAAACTCATACATGGTGTCCCAGAAAGATTTTTGGACGTTTGATTGAATGTTAAAAAGTAACGATAACATATCCAGGTTCCTGGTTAGATAACCCTGTTTCTAAGATTTTTAATCAATTTTTGACCCCAGAATCTTGCGAATCCGTTAAGAATTCACGGAGTTACAAGCCTTCACGTTCAAGTTTGTGCTAAAGCTGAAAACAGAAACCCCGAACTGACTTGTTTTTAAAAAGACGTCCCAAAATCGAAGTCAAAGAAGACTGTCCAATGAAGTTTTGCCTCTCATTGGTATCAGAGCAAACCAAAAAGGTCTTAACAAGTAACTTAATATTTGTAACCGTTGCCCAGATTTACTTAAGTATGTAAGTATCCAAAACATGGAATGAAAACTTAATCGACGAAAGGCGTGGCCATTCCAAATTGTGCTCAACAGGATTCCTCCACGCATCCATAACCTTGATTCAATGTTAGAGAAAGCTAGTTTATCGAAGACTGCTTTTTAAATTCCATTTGATTTGCTTTGAATAAACGAGATTCTACTCTTACAAAATATGCAATTTAAGGGCGTCTGGTTTCAGCTTTCGCACAAACTTGAACTTCAAAAACCCGTAACTCCATTAGTATTTAGCCGATTTGCTAGCTTCTTGGTTTTTAAAATTAATTTAAAATCTCAGCAATATGGTTATTTTACCATGAAGCCCGTTCATTATTTCGTTATCTCCTGATATTTAATCAAAGGTCAAAAACTTTTTTTAGGAAACCCTGTATAAAGTATTGTTTAAGAAATCCGTTAATGGCAGCCGTTAACGGATAAAGTGTATTTATTCTTGGTCGTCCCGATTTGAACTTGTCTTGGCCAATTTAAAATGCAGGATGCTATAAGAGCAAATCAAGAAATTTTTTATTTAGAAAAATAAATAAAATACAGATTCAGGGGAAACATTTCAGACCTAGAAGCACTTGACATGATTCCCTCAGGTACGAAACATAAACATCTACTCCCATCTCCCATGAGATCCATTTTCTTATTTTGAAAATGACAAAATAAACTCTCACACAGATAAGTATTTACCTATCCAAATGTCCTACCATTTTTCGCATCTGAAATATATTAGAACGTCAATTATATGATAAAAAAACAATTCAATGAATATGGCTAAGCTGGATATAATTGGAAAGAAGATACATCATGCTTTCAGATGGTATACGTTATATCAATTTTACCCTGGGTACCAGAGCCTCAAAATTAGAAAGAAATTGAAAATTTGACAAAGGAAGAGAGAGGGAAGAAAGGACTACTTTCTTTCCATCTTTATTTTTTTATATTTTTTTATTTTATTATTTTTTTGGTACCCAGGGTATATCAATTCAGATTTTATCGTTTTTTAACTTTCAATTATAATTGTGCTTCGTTTTTTCTGAAACACACTGCATAAGAATTTCTCAAAGAATTTCTTCCAAATTTCTCATATACAATTTGAGCGCAGAATCCGAATAGACTCATTACAAGAACCCCTATGGCCGCTTTACCTGTTGATATTCGACAGCATTTCACTTCAACTATACTAGGAACACACGACATTGTAACCCAAATCTTGGACGTAATTTCAACCAATGGCCAAGAAATCCCGGGCACCCCACCTTTCATTCGATCTGCCCCATCTGTATGGAATCAGTAAAAGGGCGGCCAAAGAAAATATCAATTCATTGTGTTTCAAGCAAAGTGTCAGCTTGAAAAACTGACATCCCAGGCGACACCACTTCTTGAAATGATATGGAGTGTGCCCTTTTTCTGGTTTGGACCCCTGCCCTGTAAAATTCCTAGTTGCGCGCCTGGATCGACCGTTAAAGGCATTGAGTCATGGTAAATAGACCGCGTATACCCAATTTGCAAAAATCGCTGAGTCATGATGATAGCTTACGCCAGTCTGATTGGCTGTAATTCAAACTGCACACATGATATTCTCACCTGAATATATTCTTAAAGCTTCATTATCGGGGTTTCCCTTTGAAGTCAACAAGGTGTAATTTCACATAGCAAAGAAAACAAAAGGATCTGACGACCGTCTCTCATGGCGTTACAAGACAACTGATAAAGCAGGATAAAGTGAGGCTATGAATATATATCTCAATAAAAGGACAGCAATGTGCTTAAGGCCAAGGGATTCAATTTAATAACGAGATTTTGTGGGGATTAACAAAATGCGAAACATAGGCCACGCGCCACTCCGATGTAGCCTCGTATTTGTGAAGTTCATCTTTGATCACATGAAAACAGACTGATCACATGAAAGCAGACAGACCCCCAGCGGAGAATCGCTATTTACCATGACTCAATGCCTTTATGTGACGCAGTCAAGTGTCACAGCAAGTACTGACTTCGGTGAGACACGGAATGGAATGAGGAACGGAACAAGAATTGAAATGGAACGATTAGCTACGGAAGAATGTTGCTGAAACCATCGGCAATAATGCACCGTTGATATGGCCTATACTATGATCAAAATTGTATTTTTGCTCACTGTGTTGTTTCTCTTCCACGGGATTGCGAGTATAGCTTGATAATGTTGCTATTCCTTCGTTCTTCTCTCGTCACAGCAAGGAATCGAATGCTGCCATTATTCAAATACTGTTGAAATGGTTTGAGGCGTATCGCTGCGTAGGAGCTCCAACTGATTCAACTGATTTGAATAATGGCAGCATTCGATTCCTTGCTGTGACGAGAGAAGAATGAAGGAATAACAACATTATCAAGCTTTACTCGAAATCCCGTGGAAGAGAAACAACACAGTGAGTAAAAATACCATTTTAATCATAATCATCATCATCATCATCATCATCATAATTGCTATTATGCACTACATAAAATTATGTATGGCAGTTATCTATATATATATATTTATTTAAACTAATTTTTAACGAAAACTAAACTCTATAATCAACCAAATTAATTGTAACAGGAACAAAATATGTGAATAAATTCAAAACGTTAAGTAAAGGGTGTGTGTATATCCAGGCACAAATCCATCCATATGGTGTTATCTGGCCAGAGTTTCCCTAATATGGTTGGCTTGAACGAGGTACGATGCTAGAGCGGCTATTGTTTCATTATCGTTAGAGCTCATTATCTCCTGGAATTGCAAGTTCGTCGTAAGGGGCTCAACCGAGGTATGTAGAAAAAGGTCCGATCTAGGGGTGCTATAGGCGGGACATACAAGGAGAAAATGTACCTCATCTTCAACGCGACCAAGGGAGCAGTTTTTACAGATACGGTCATTGACATCTAATCCTTTGTGTCTTCCAGTCTCAATCAACAATGTATGGTCACTACATCTAAATTTGCACAAGGTTTTACGGTATTTAAAGTTCATACTGACTGACAAGTATTTTTCTAGCTTTAGTTGAGACTTGAAAGTTTTGTATGTGCGCAACTTGCTATGTCGTAACGAGCCTTGATGTGCCGAGGTTAGTTCTGACTTCCAGAGGTTATGAAAAGTTGTGAAAACTTTATCCTTAACTAGTCTATTAACCTGGTTAGGACTGAGAGATGAAGGGTTGTGCCAAAGGGTAGAAAGTCCGATAACTTCTAGTGCCCATTTAACTGAATTAGACCAGTTATTTACATTACTTGGGAGGGACCTTGAATCAATGAATGCTTTTTTCACGAGGGAATCGTCGTTTAAGTGGGAGATTCTATGCCAGAATTTAATGATACGAATGATAGCGAACAGGGCAGTGGGCATAATTCCCAGTTCTCCATATACAGCTAGAGAAGAGGAATTTCGTTTCAGGCCCAAGATCAATATAGGCCACATCAACGGTGCATTATTCCCCATGCTTGAAACGAGCGACAGTTAGAAATGCGTGCCTTGGAAGGAGGCCAGCTCTGAAATTGAAATTGAAATTGGCCACTGGAAATTCAGGAAAAAATGATTAGCATTTTAGTTAACAATTATAATTATCAATGTCTGTTATAGCATGTTTTTACTAAAAAATGCTTCAAGCAAAACGTGACAAGATACCCTGTAAATCTGTTCTCAGACTGAGGGGCTGCTATGGATAAAAAATGAAATGATTATGAAATAAAAGTCCTCAGCAAAAACAACGTGTTCTCATAGAGTTGAGTTTTTAGTTCGCTCAGAAATATTTTCTCTTAAATGAAAATGTGCCTTTCCGGATGCCTTTATGGAATACCATTGATTCCGTATAATACTCCGTTGTCGTTTCCTTCCGTGTCGCATTTCAGCAAGACTCATCCGTACTGACAGACAAGTTGTATGGTTAATTTCAAAAAGTACCAAGCTCACAATAACCCAGCTGCAATTTCTGGCTAGACGAAGTGAAGAATCGCTCCTGGGGAAAAATGAAAACTGGACTTCTTCTGCTCGCCATTATTGGCATTTGTTTACAGAATAAATTTGCAGAGAGCTTCCGATCCGGGTACCGATATCATCAATCGCGTGAGTATATGTTACAGTTAATTGAATTCATTAGGTAGTTTTTAAGGAAACCTATAACTACACTTTTTTATGAGGAAGTAAGAAATTCAGCCAGAACTGAAAGTTTCCTGGAAGTTTCTTAGAATATTTCTCAAATTCATGTTGCATTTTTCAGTAGGGCATCGCGGATCTCTTATATGAACATTTCATTTTTATGAAACCAAACTTTTTTGGTAAATTTTACTCTAGTAGTTCTGAGTAATAAAGGAAAATAACAAGCGGAAGTATCCTTCAAGTTCAGGCAAAATAAGAAAGCTTCAGACGAAATAAAGGAACCTGTTTCCGGGATTCGACTTTCTTAATTTTTTGGTGATCTGATCTGTTCCGAAGTGAAGGTAAATCTCTCCAAAAATCTCGCACACTTTCGTGAAATAAACTCCAAGAAAATCTTCGAAAATCTCAAACAATCTTGAACATCTTAAAAATCCTTCCAAAATCTTAGGAATCCTACAGAAAATCCTGAAAGTCTTCGTAAATCTTGAAAATCCCAGAAATATATGCCAAAAATGGCACAAACTCCCAAAAATATCTTGGATAATTCGTTTCAAATCTTAAAATCTTTTAAATCCTCAAAAATTTTGAAGAATTTTGAAAAATAGTGCAAAATGTGGAAAATCTTTAAAGTCTCAAAAGCGGGTACTTATTCCAGTGTAAACAGGGTCATTCTCGAATTTAGTTTACGAGAATCTTGCTTCAGATATTGAAATCTGCCAAAATTCTAGGCGTGATTTATGCACGTATCACAAAAGGATCAGCTCTTGTCTATGTATGTGTGTATCATTTGCCACAATAAATATTTACAAGTTTGGTGTTAAAAGCGATCATGAATTTTAATCGTCGCTTTGTTTCCCCTTTGACATTCGGTTTCACTTCAGTACTTCCTTATTCTCGCTCTCCTCACGTTTTTTCACCAATGGTTAAAAGAGGCCAGCATTTTTTATTTCAGCTTTTATTGAGAACTTGAGATGACGAGAAGAAAATTTCTTATTATGCGCTGTGAAAAATCGTAGCCCGGGGGGGGGGCACTCCCATACTTGACCTGACGGGATGTGCCGCTCAACAGGGTGTCCTTTTGCGGTAAAAATTATGCGACAGGGTGTCATCTTCTAGCGAAAATTATGCGACAGGGTATTATAACAGGTAAACAAATTATGCGACAGGGTATCACAAGCAAAAATTGCGTTCTACACTGTATTTGAGAGGCAAAATTTTTATGCGACAGGGTATCACAAGCAAAAATTGCGTTCTACACTGTATTTGAGAGGCAAAATTTTTATGCGACAGGTTATCACAAGCAAAAATTGCGTTCTACACTGTATTTGAGAGGCAAAATTTTTATGCGACAGGGTATACTTTTGGCCTATTTTTTATGCGACAGGGTGCAGGGTGTGGAGAGGTTTTCCGCACACCCCCGTCACTTCCCTAGTCAAGTACCCCACCCGGGAATCGTAGCTTCCAAGATAAAGGGAGTGGGTGCTACATACATTTTTATTGGCCCAATGCAATGGGTCCATATGAGACGGCGTTTTACAAGCAAGGTCCCATCGGACAGAATGTTTCATCATATGTATATTAAACCAATAACATCTGCAACTTCAACTCAACTCAGGTGATGATATCTTTCTTAACCCTATCCAGACTAAAGGGAGGAGGTACAATGTGCCCCCTAGTGAATTTTCTACACAGCTCATTGAGTATCTCCAGAATAGTCTAGTTTTTTCACTTTTAGTTTCCATTTAGGCGACATTCTTTCATGTCAATTTCAGAAATTTTGACACTGATTCAGGGGGTCAACACATAACTTTAAATTTAGTGCTCCGCAAAATAAATACCTATTAGGTCATAAATTTGAACCACTGACTCTATGGCAATGAAGCACACATTGCTGCACTTGCCATGAAACGGGCTTTCATTTTATATGTAATTTATTGATTTTTGATGACGTCATAAATAATTGGTTGTTGCGCATGCGTACTGACGAAAACCATAAAAGGCTTTACTTTTCGAAAAATGAGCATAGCATGTCTTTTTATGTGTATGTGGCATTGTTTGCTATTTTTACAGTAATTTGTAATCAATTTTAGAGCAAAATTGTTCTTTTTGCGTACAAAATAAACATATGCTGACATCAGCAAAATTGTTATTGTTACGAAGCATAAATTTCAAAATAAGAATTACAAGGATATAATCCTTCCATGTTTCAAATCTCATATCATTGTGTGCTATCAATTTGGAGATACAGTGCGACAAAGTCAATTTAGCAACATTTGTTGACGTCAGCACTTAACCACGTGAAATATAGATGAAAACAAAATTACATCATCATGTTTGTCTCATAGAAATAGAAGGACTTTATCTCTATGGTTTGCCTTATCGTGTTTGCTACTTGTTAGTGCAAAGCCCTATGTCACAAAAAGTAGCCGAGTGATTTTTTGATGTAAATTTGTGGCAACATGCTTTTTTACTTTCTTTATTGGCACCAATGTTTTTCTGTTTCTTGGCATCATAAAGAACAGAAAAAAGTATGTTGCCGGAAATTTACATCAAAAAAATACTCAGATACATATGTTCCTGCACTATGTGCCAAGTTATGCTTAGATATGCTTGGTGATGATCAGTCATAGTAATGTCATTGTAAATTTGTTTTGACTAGTACAAATCATGCAACATTTGCCATTGTTGCCAAGTTTGGAATTCCAGATATTTGTTCTTCTTCAAAACAAGATAGAGCAAGGTTATCCATTATTTGTTTGTCTGGTGTGCTACATATATTTGCTATAAATAGGACTCGACTGGTGGTCAAACAATTCAAAGCAAGCGATTGTTGGTTTCTTAGTTTTGTCCATTGCGTTGTTTTCTTTACTGTCAACTGGCTGCCCCTTCTTGGCAGGGGTGGCGCCAGGGAAGGGCTAGGGGCTAGAGTCTCCCAATCGGAAGCATCTAGCCCCCCGTCGGAGGAAATTTTGGGTTCTTGTCGGACGAAATGTGGTCAAATAACGTCCAAAAACCGCATGGTTTTGCGATTTTACCCCGCCTTCAGAAGCTCTAGCCCTCTGTCGGAAGATTTCTGGCGCCACCCCTGCTTCTTGGACCTAAAAAAGGCAATTCATTGCATGAAATAGCGGTACCAACCATCGACTTCAGCTTCCTTCCTTGCCTTTTGCCAGGGTAGCTTCATCGTTGACTTTTAGCAATGACTTGAACAAATTTTATTAAAGGAATTGAAATCTCACATTTAAGTTATGGAAAGGGGCTGATATTGATCTATACAAGAGACTCTTTCGTTTGTAGATCACCCCTTTACCCTGTGGAGCCTAGCATAGAAGTAGAATCCTTCAATAGAGCACAGCGAAACCCACAAATCTTCCAATTTCACGCTTATAAGCCAATCATATCGTCGTATTCCGATCACATGACTGAAAGTAAGGTTTTTGAGACAATTTTTCCAGTACCTTCACGAAATTAAAAATGGATAGAATGGAATGAAAATTAAGACTTTGGTTCCAAATTTTGTTTATCTCAAATTACAAACAGCTGGCTTGAAGAAATAGCTAAAATCCTACCCCTGTAAGATGTTGACCTTCCACACAAACAAGCTCAAAAGAAGAGTCCAAAAAGGGCCTTCTATACAAGAAAGAAACATATCGTCAAGCAAAACAAGCAAAGGTCAATTCCTGTCTGACTGCTTCAAGAAAACAGATGCAAAAAATGACTCTAGATGAAAGATAAACTGTAACTGTGACACTGTCACAGTCAATGATTGCCAATTGCTTCCAAATTTGGATGCGGCGAACCCTAATTATTATTATTATTCAAAGCTTTTGACAAACTTTTTGATTTGTGCCAAATCTCTAGGGACTGAAAGAGTCTCTTCAGTTCAGGATTGTCCTTCTTCATCTCTTTCAAACGATTCATAATTGCACTTGAAGCATCTGTTGTTATTTCTGCAGGGCCGTAGGAAGAAGCTTCGGATTGGGGGGCAATTGTTCTTAAACAATAGAGAACAATACATGTAATTAATCCATGTGACGTAGCACCATTGTTTTAAAAATTATTGGGGGGCTTGAGCCCCCTGCCCTCCCCCCGCTTCCTACGGGCCTGCCCTGTATTTCTGCAATGTCTACCACCTGCATCAATCTGAGCAGAGTTCTTTCTAAGCCTTCCTTTTCCATGTTTGTTAAAACTCCTTTGGTTTCCCTGACATCTAATACCTCAATGCCCATTAAAACATAAGAGAACTGTTCCATTATAACGTGGAACAGTACCTTGCACTGTGCCCTGGTGAATCATTGTGGCCATCACCACACAAGCAGATATCATTATACTTTTTCAATATTGCAGAAATAGTGCTCTGCATATTGTTCCACAAATTTGTAATTTCTGGTGGACAAAATAGCCGCTGTATTCCGCAAAATGTAGAATCACCTGGCGTGTGCAAATTCAGAAATTTGAAACACAAATTGATTTTTGAGAAATTGTTACCAGATAAGAGGATGCAAGATGACAGCGTCATGTCGTTCACATAAACTGGGCTGTAACGGTTGTAGCATAAAACCTCAGATGATGTCCATGATCCAAAAAGTTTGTTGATGCAATTGCAAGATATAGCGCAAACTGATGCCTTTTGACTGGTAGAAAAATTTAGTTTTGCACCACATAAAGTACCATCTTCTAATAAATGAGCACAATGAGCACCTTTCAATTCTTTCGATTTATTCACAGAGACAACAAATCTGGAGCTGTAAACCTTTCTACAGCAAGAAAAGGCTATAACAATGAAATTACCGTTTACTAGCTCTATTCAGCCCTCCCTCTATTAAGCTCCCCCGTCTTATAAGCCCCTACCTTCTAACCCAAAACTCCAAATAAACTGCCCTCTCTATTAAGAGCACCCCCCCCTATTTATATCAAACATAAAAGTTTTCCATTTATTGAGCTAAGTTTGCATGATGATTTCGATGTGGATTGGGATAAAATCTGTGCCGAATCTCATAAGATATTAGGAAAAGCATTGAAAAGCTATCATTCATATCTTTGTCATTTTACTGTGCGGATATGCCCCTCTCTCTAATAAGCCCCTTTCTCTTTTAAGCCCTTTTTGGAGTCTCGAAAATTAAATATAAGTCTTCGTTGTCTTAATGCAGCTCTACGGTAAGCAAAAACTTTATGAAATCCCTCAAACCTGGGACCGTTTTTTAGGGGATAAGCCCCTCTCTCTAATAAGCCCTTTTCTCTTTTAAGCCCTTTTTGGAATCTCGAAAATTAAATAAGTCTTCGTTGTCTTAATGCAGCTCTACGGTAAGCAAATATGAAAACCCCTCATACCTAGGACCGTCATGTTTTCCTGATACTGTGACATTCATCATTACTTTGCAGGGAATTGCCGTGATGTCTATCCTTACTACTCGTGTCTAACATATCGTAGTCGTGGATACTGCTACTCACGACAAAGATGGATGAATGCGAACTGTCGGAGGACTTGTAGCAAGTGCCCAATAATTGGTAAGTACTGTCAACCATTTCTGATGGTGACCATATCATCAGTTTTTTTTGCCAGTAAATTGCTGTAAAGCTGAATTCACACTTGAGTGTGATGATTTTGTGGTGCGATGCGGCACATGCGGTAAAGTTGAATTAATCCAACTTTGTCGCATCAGCTCGCTTCATTGTTATGAGGAATGCGTCAAAAACAACGCCTCAAGTGTGACTTCAGCATTTTCAGCCCGATTCGAAGGTTTCTTGGAGGGACTTTCTCGAGAGTATCCATAGGGACCCCAGGAAATTGAATAACATCCCCCCCATGATAAAGCCCTGTAGGCTCCTTTGCGATTGCGAAGCTATGACGTAATGCCTTATAGCTTCGCAATTGCAAAGGAGGCTACAGGGCTTTATCATTGGGGGGCGTTATTCAATTTCCTGGGGTCCCTGTGGAAAGTCCCTCATAATTTAAGAACAGAACGGCCGATTCAATCAAGTAAATATTGAAACATTTTATATCTTATTCATGATTATATTTGCCAATATCATTGCTTTGATATCCAGGGACGAGATTCCTTTTTCGTGCAGGGATTTTGTGATACTCACCCGGTGTAGGACTCATCTAAAGGATATTAACTTCTTCTCAGCGGAAAGAAGCAAACGGACATTCTCATGCAGTAGCCGTGGATTCGAGTCAATGGCCAGCTGGGCTAAAAGTGGGAACACTGACCACTACTGAAATACGTACAATCAATCGAAAATTGTTGAGCCATGCTATGAAATAAGACTTTTGTGGCACTGTGCCCCCTCCCCCCGTTTTATACCTCAACAGATACGTCATTCATTGTTAGATATCAATGGCATTTCATAGCTGTGCATTATCGTACAGTCATAAGGTAAAGTTTTAGCACAAAAGCTCGTTAGAGTGGAGAAGACAAGAGAAGGAAAAGGAGGGAGAATTTATCGCCTGCACCCCCAAAGAGCGATAACTTGAAAGGGAAATCGTGCCGACTTTTTGACCGAAAACGATCTAAGCTTGCATGGGAAATGACAAACAATGATTTAAACAGCTGGTTTTGTTTGGAGTAATGTCTAATTTGGTATTTATTGCTTTTCCTTGCACTGCTCCACCGAATAGAACAGACATTAGTATCAATGCAAAATGCAGTTTATGAAAAGCTCCACAACATTTGAATTTCTTGCATTGGAATCTTCAAAGTTTGTTGCTGGGAAGACCTCGTTAGGTTACAAATGCTGACTAAATTACAATACAGCGGGACAAACGCCTTTTGAGTAATGCGCCGTCTAAAACTTAGCCCGTTGACACAATAATTTTGCAAAATTGTTGAGCCATTGTAAAAATAAGACTTATTTGGCACTGTGCCCTCCGTCCCCATTTGCAATGTTGAAATCAGTCGGAAAAGTTGTAAATTGTTGGTTGCCAACAGAAAGCAACATTTCAACAGGGGAGGGGGGCGAAAAATCTTACTTTTGTCCCAGGGGGTACATGACTTGTGGATGGACGGGGGTCTGCCGCCCGGTTTTCAGAAAGGTACCCTCTTCTAATTACCGAATCTTGCCTTGGTACCCACTTTTATGACGAGTTTTGGTGCAAAACTGCCTATTTTCAACCACTTTTGCGAATTTCAGCGAAACCCCACCCATGTTTATGAAAAATCTGCCGAAAAAGGACCCTTGTTTAGAGGATTTTGGGCCCAAAAACCCATCCATATGGGTGGCACATACCCTTACCCCGAACATGTTATGTACCCCCCCCCCCCGAAATTTTTTGTCAATGGCTCAATAATTGATTGTAGCACATGTAAAATATGTGCTGTGTTGTTAAATGACGATAATATCCATGAAGGCAGGCGCAAAAGTGACAGTATTGCTATATTTTCTATTCGTAGTCCTGAACAGCTGCAGGGATAAGAACAGCTATTGCCATGATTGGGCAAGAAGAGGAGAATGCTACAAAAACCCAGGCTATATGCGACTTAACTGCAGAAAGAGCTGTGGAATCTGCCGTATGTAATTTTTGTAATCTCAAGCGTTGTTTCCCGCTCTATTCCTAACCATATCCCTTAAAGGAGCTAATGAAGGAACAAAAGAGGAAGCGAGAAGTAAAATGGAAACGTCTCATATAGTTTTTAAATTCTTGATTAAATCAGCATAGGAATCAAATCTTTAAAAACATGGCACTATTGATTAATTAATCTTTCATTTACTTTAATGGCTTGAAATTGGTGCACCGAAATTAACTTCGGGTATTTGGTTATAATTGTTCATTGGCAATCTTTGGTGTCTTGCTATTTTCAGAATTACAGTGTCTTCTCGGTTTTAAACAGTTTTCCTGGTTGTGACGTTTTCAAATTGCTAAATCATAAACTATAAAAGTTACAGATTCTTTGCTTACCGCCATATTACTGACCTTCATTGAATACGGTTTTCTTGAAACTGCACCGTTTTCCCCTCCACTAATAGACCATTTCGCAATTTGGAAAAGGGACTGGGGAGGGGAATTCCGTCGTCTGCAATCGTTAAGTGTATGGCCTGAGGCTGGCTCGCATCTCTCTCCAAACTCGAGTTATTTTCGATTTATTTGCAACTTCCAAGAGTTATGCGATACTTGTTTAGTATGGTAAGTGTCTTCTTTGTGTTCTTTAGGCTAGCCGTTTTAGTCATCTTTTCGCTCATTTGTGAATGTATTTTGAGCCATTTTATTTCAGTTGTTTCCCTTGAGTTTGAATCGGCTCCAGCTAGGCCTATTGATTTTGCATCATCTTCCTCGACTTCTATTTTATTGACTTGCTTTGACCTGTTATTGCTTGTTAAATTTATCAAAACAGTACACAATTTCATTGTGAATCTTTAGATGATTCGAAACAATACTTTTCATTTGCTTGCATTGCCGTAAATGCGTTCAATTATCAAGTAAACAAGCAAAACGTTATCGTAGGTCGACTGGGCCTAAACTGAGCCGTTTCAAAGTCGAGGGAAAATACCTGAAATAAAGTGGCTCAAATTACACTCACAAATATGGGAGGAGGGATGACAAGACGGCTAAATAATCCAGAAAAAACACTTACCATACCAGACAAGCATCGCATAACTCTTGAAAGTTGCAAGTATATCGAAGATAACTCGCGTTTTTGTTGGGGAGACGAGATACACTTCGCCCGAGGAAACGCATGCTTCCCCGTGCAGTAGGTTAAAGCTCATGCGCAGTAGCGTATTGGGGTTGAAGCTCTGACGAGCGCATGCGCTTTAACCCACTGCACGGGGGGACACATAAGTTTCCTTGGACAAAGCGATCTCGTCTCCCCAACAAGTTTGGAGAGAGATGCGAGCGAGCCGCCAACCATACACTTTGCACTGCAGAAGAGGGGATTCCCTAGATTTCTCTGTTGCCAAGGCTGTCAGATCAGAATGGGCCCCCGCTAAGTCTCTTTCTCTAAATTGTGAAATGGTCTATTGAGGATCCACAACGATTTTGATTTTTTTTCAAAGCTTTTTCGCGAATTCTTTTGATGAATTGAAAAACACAATAGCTCTGGAAATGATGAAGGAATTGTTCCAGACCATTATGACCTATTGGGCCAATTTGAGCCTGGATTCATATTGGTCCGGACCAATGAAAATCCTCAACAAAATTTGGGTCATATTGGTCCATAGAGGGTCATATTGGTCCAATCAGAACTGCCGAATACGGGGCTATCAAGCACATGACAACATGGCCTGGAAACTGATTGACGTGAGCATGAGCGATATTATGAATGAAAATGTAAAGCGTGTGTGCATGCGTGTTTCATTTCGGCGCCAAAATGAACTTAAAGTCACCAAGCAGGATGGTGGACAGAGACTTACAGAAACAACACCATTAGCAAAGCTTTGAAAACTGGCCACTCATTACTAGATACGGAGGAATATGATAGACTTATGACTATGATAACTAAAATTCTTGGAGCGCACACCTCTATATTTAACAAATAATGAAGTGCCCCTGGGCCTCCTTTAGCTTACTAAAAATTTCCTCTTGAAGTGTCATACCCCCGCCCAAGTTTAGGATGCTTCCTACGGCCTTGGAGATAATTTGCTGTAAAAGAACATTAGGAACATTCGAAGTTGAAAAGTTTCTTGACTATTTTCCAAGTGAAATATAACGTAACGTATCCTCCACATTTGGACCATTTTCAGGATCAATCGGGCTGCCAGATATTTCAAAATCCCAGTGATCGCAAAAGATTGTCAACGACCCCCCTCAAAGATCTTAAGGTCCGAAGGCCTTCAAAGATTGCTAATGCTCCTCAAAGATTGTTGGCGACTAAATGAAAGCCAGGCTTTAGACTCATTTAAGCATGTTGTAATTCAGTAGTGTCCCGCATATAAGAAACACAAATTTAAGAAACACAGACCCTGATTTTCAAAATAATACCCTATTTTAAAAGAAACTTGTTCAGGTCTGAAAAAAACTTGTTTCTTATTTAAAAATTATGGATTGAAACCTTGGAATTTTTCATCTTTCCAGTTGTATTGAACTGTACCTATTCAAATGAAAAAAATAATTTTGTATACAAAAAGCACCTTCCTGAAATAACTGTAGCATTTTCTGGAAGTGAAAATTTACAAATGCAATTCAAAATAATAATCATCAATAGAGATCATGTCTGATTCAACAGTATATGATTTTTGTAATAAGAAACTTTACCCTGATTTGCAAATTTATCTCATTTTATAAGAAACGCATCAGACCTGAAATTGAAAAAGTTGTTTCTTATATGCGGGACACTACTGTATGCAGAAACGCTAAGTTACTTTTCTATATCCCGAACAATTGACAAGGAGCAAAAGGCTCAAATTCAGGACTTGGGTCAAATACCCTGTCCTAAAAATAACATTTAGGATTAAAATTTTCATCAAATCGGTTTATTAGTTTTTAGACGTGGGAGAAAGAGCTTCCTTTGCTGTGCAATATCAATTTGATTCAAATGCAGCTCGAATCACAAAAACATGAGTTACGAAAGAACATCATTTTCTAAATTTAGACCCTTCTTTGCGCCATAATCTCTGAAAATGATTGTAAAGTAATCTTCTTCGCCTGACAGATGCTCTGAGCAACTGGACGTTCCGCAAAGTTTTATTGCAGTTAGAACTGTGAAACTATCATTTTAAACAATGAAATTTCTTGTGAAACTGCCCATGATTTGAATAATATACGCCTCCTTATCTGTTACATTGATTTTAAATTTTACGAGTGATACAGTCTATGTCAGGTGACTTTCCTTTGACTTTGTAAGTTGCTTTTTTAATGAGTAACAGAGTGATACATGAAAAAGGGAGACATGTTGGAAAATTTCCTGCAGCTCATTATGAATTACAAACTTCCTGTGACCGCCCGGTCGCATTGTCGGGTGGATTTTCATGCACTGGCCCCTTATAGAGGACTGAGACCAAGTACTCCCGTCTAAAATAGCCTTTGGGGGCATTTTTAAGCTTGTGTCTGTTTCGCTTCGTTTTTAGCATGTCAAATTTCATATGTCTACCAAGTTTCATGCTGGTATCATATTTTGCACGATTGTGGCTAATATTTTTGTTAACAGACCGGACTACTAGGATGATTTTGTTGCTCCTCCAGTCAATCCAGTCACCATTTTGAAAATGTTTGAGAGCGAGGCTGGTTCTAATGGCCATACTGGTCTAACAGTGGCCATACTGGTCTGGGGGTCATATTGGTCTATGATTCCAGGGTCATAATGGTCTGGAACAGTATCAAAGATTGCCAATTGACACTTCTATCGAAGCACCTGAAATTCGTTTCAGGCCATTAAGGTTACGGCAAACGTTTGTAACACGATATTTGGTTTTCTCTCCCTAAAAGCCAAACTAGTAACGGAATCTAGTCAAACTATACATCATTCGATGCACAAGAATGTGGGGATTCTAACCATATCAGAATAATTGGCAAATATTGTAAAATGATAGCAAATCCAGGAAAATTCATTGCTTGAAAGAGTGTAACACCTTCAAAAGCTATTTTGTACCCTTGCGTTTGAAGTAGGAAAATCTGACTTATACCAGCAGGAAGTTCAGATCCTAAGCTTCCAAAGCATGTCTGGGTTTTTTTCAAATTCCATCTTCCCTTAAAACTATACGCTGTCAAAGAGTGGAAAATGATTTTCTGCCCTCCTACAGCTGCATTTGGCTATAAAAGACGGACTAGAGGACATAAACAGATTTTGAGATACAATTTGTATGCTCGAAGTCCGTTCTGGCCGTGTGCAAATTTTTGAGCCAATCGAATGAATCAAAGTGATATAATAGCTTTTTCGTACCTGTACCTAGTGGATTTTTTAGTCCTTGTAAAAGAAACTTTTACTGGATGCCATTTCATTTGTAAACATCGAAACCAAAGAAGGCCCAAGATAATCCGGGCCAAGCTATTAGGGCTTAAAAAGCAATTTACCCATTTAAACAAAGGAATTGATATGCATAGTGTGGTTTCATATTTGTTTTCAAGCGCACGAGCGGCTTAATAGGTCAAAAAACTAGGATTAACATTGGAACCACATCGAAAAACTTTGCGTAAAAAATTGCAGTTTCTTTCTTTTAATCAAGATTGCTCCCTTTTCGACATTTCTGTTACTTCCAAAGATGGTATCTTTGTGTTTCTCAACAGTTGGGCTGTTGAGATATGAGGAAATCCGAAAATCGACATTTTTGGCCCACAAACGTTTACCGTAACCTTAAATCAAACGAAAGATGCGTCCACCAATCGTGCAACTTTTTTTAAAGAGTTGATTTCTATGCTCATTATATCTAAAATAGTTATGGGGAGGGGGCTAATACCAAATCACCTCTCAGGATATCTTTTGCAATCAAAATACTTCATCCCCTCCGTTGATAATACTTTACAGAGAATAGAAAACGAGCTGCCCTGTTGTAGTGGCACTCCCATGGAGCTATCAAGATATACAGTAACTAAAATCTCCTATTGTTTTACTGTAGGCATTCGCAGGCCCAGTCGATAACTCTATGCTGGTGTAAAGACCATGTTCTCCCTATGATTCACAATTATATTCTTACTACATGAAAATGATGTTAGCCTGGGCAATCGGGGGGGGGGGGGGGCTGTATTATGCTTTTGGTCTTCAAATGAACGTTGCTATGCCATCGCTTTGAGTTTAAAGGGTCTGTTTCATCCAGCATGCCTTGCACGTGCCGTCTCTTGGCTGGCCTTTGTTTCCGCCATTTTCATGGCCCATGAAAATGGCGACAACAAAGGAAAACCAAGAGACGGCACGTGCAAGGAATGCTGGATGAAACAGACCCTTTAAAGGGCATGTATCGTGAACCTGATTGGCTAATGTAATACAATGATCTCTTTTGTTTAGTACAAAGCACGGGACCGAGGCTACATTTTTACGGCAGTAAAAATTCATGAAGCAGAAATTAAAAGTCACGAAACAATGGAATTCCACTCCAAGCTTCTTTGTTGTATCAACCAACTGTTATCGCGATATATGCCCTTTAAACAAAATACCTTCTATGAAATATTTGAAGGATTGTGCAAGCTTCATTTCCTGTCGCTCTCATGTTCCCTTTATTATTATTGTTACGTTCTTCTTTTGTTCGAGACTTCATATACAAAGAGCTTCCATTCCGAAGTCGAAAAGTAAGGGAATAGAGAATTTACTATGAAATTGTATTAAAATTCAAAGATTTTGGCTTACAAAAGAAATTTAAACTTGTCTAGGTGTTTTGTTTTGTTTGTATATTATTATTATTATTATTATTATTATTATTATTATTATTATTATTATTATTATTATTATTATTATTATTATTATTATTATTACAGTTATTATCATTATTATGCATTCAAAACTTATTGTTTGCAGCCAATTTGATGTTATGATTTATACACCTGCGAAGGATCATGGGTGGCACAGGGTCTTTAGATATTTTAAGCTACAATGCCTGCCAAAAGTCTTGGAACACCTTTGCTATTTTTGCATTTGTTTGCGATTTCCCCCTCTCCCCCTCAGAACAATGTTGCTCTGTGATGATAAGATGGGGATGGCAGGACGATTCGCGACTCTGATGGAATGCTAGGACAATAACCTTGCAAATCAACATTGTTTTGGGGGTGAGGGGGGGTGTTTAAGCCTAATCGCTATGGTTAGAACTGCGGATTGTCAAGAAATGGCCTAAGTGTTCCAAGGACTTTTGGCAGGCATTGTATATTGCATTGCATCCACTACTTAATCCATCTTTCCTATGTTTTCCATCAATATAAAAGTTAGCCAATACGTTCATTAAAAAAAGGGGAAGTAGCAAAAATTTGATTATATTTCTGATGTAAAAACATTTTCTTCGTGCATTTGTATTAAGCACCAGGTTCTAATCAAGTTGAATGAAAACCTTCTCATGAGAATTTAAACCTAAGAAAGGGAATCTTATCACCCAGGAAAAGCAAAAAAAAAAAAAAAACGCAGAGCTGAAGGATCAGGGAAGACAGGACCCTCCTAATTTTCTGGCAGTTGGCTTTGGCTCTTAATGAAAACTGTAATAATAATTCTCTATATCATTAATTTTGTCTGACTTTCGTTCTACCCAATTTGGAAAATTTAATGAAAGTTGCCATCAAGGCATGCCACTATCATTGTGCAGATGTTTACTTAAAAAGAAGAGGAAGCTAAAACTGCCAAGTGCCAAGCCTACATATCGAGGGCATGTTTGCATTGTCGTTTGCCATCCTGTAAATTCAAATAAAATCCTTCTTTGCAGATTTCATTCCATCTTCAGCTGGCCTTAGTCTACTCCTTAGTCTACTTCAGTTTATTTAGCTGTGTAGTGTACCCTCAGCGTCTTCAGTTTTGTGTAGTGCTATTGCCGAGTTCAGAACCCAAGTACCCAGACCAGAAGCGACTTTCATACTATAGGAAAGAAATTATTGAGTTCACAAAGGATCATGGCTTGCATTGGAGATTTAAAGCATTCAGATGAATGCTATCTTAATAACTGGAACATAAAGAATCTCTGCGCTAAGCTAGCCCAGGAGCAATTGTAATTAGACGTACTGCTGCGTAGGAGCTAAGGCGCGAAAAGCCGTCTGAACTTTATTTGAATGATGACAGAATTCAATCCTTGTTGTGACCAGAGAAGAAGGATGGAAAAGCAATGTTATCAAGCTTTCTCACAATACAGTGGAAGAGAAACAACACAGTGGGTAAGAATACAGTTCAGTTCAGTTCAGTTCATATATTTTAAATTCACAACATACAATTTATAAATTACTCTACTAACAGATAACTAAACTACAAGGAAATAAGATATTACAGAAATTAATACATTGATACGGAAAATTAATACAATATACAAATACAGAGAAATGAGATAAATTGTATGGAGCGAATTACTTAAAGGAGGAGCTCTCTCAATAGGTAAACTAATCGAGGAGAGACCCCCCCCCCCCCCTATCCTACAATAATTTCAAATGAATTTGGTTGGATTTAAATGATTCAAGAAATATACGCATTTGATTTTCACGCAAAATTAGTTCAGAATTATTGATTGCCCTTGTTCAGTAAGTAAATTTTTTTCAGTTGCTTTTTGAATGATATTTTCGATGGAGCATTTCGGAGTTCCACAGGTAATGAATTCCAGAATTTAGCACCAAGATATCGAATTGACTTAAGACCATATTGAAGACTGTTCATTCGAGATAAGTATAGATCACCTTGACTGGCCTGTCTAGTGGAATATTGATGAACAGATGAGTTGAGTAGAAAGAAGTTGTGAAAGCAACTAGGTGAAGTTTTATTAACAGAGTCAAAGACAAAGGTTAAAAGACGAAGTTCAAATATCTCAGAAAGTTTGAGAAGTTTAAGATCTTTGAAGATTGGAAGAGAGGGTGACAAGCGAGGCTGAAATGAGATAGCTCTGGCTGCTTTTTTCTGTAATTTAAAAATTGGATCAACGTATGGTGCATATGTTTGACCCCAAACAATAAGGCCATATTGTAAGAAGGACAGAAACAAAGCACTGTACAAGCAGAGCAAGACATCTAGTGGAAGTAAGTTCCTAATTTTGAAAAAGATTCCACAAGTTCTGGATAACTTTTTGGAAAGTTCATTAAGATGGTATTTCCAGCTTAGATGTTCATCTAAGAGGAGTCCTAAGAATTTAACAAACTTGACCCTCTTAATATATTGTTTCCCTATTTTAATGGTAGAATCAGAAGGAAAATTCCTAGAAGAGGAATGAAAGATAATATAATTTGTTTTATCAATATTTAATGATAATTTATGAGCATCAAGCCATTTCTTTATTGATACAATTTTGATCATAATATAGGCCACATCAACGGTGCATTATTGCCCGTGTTCTGATGAAGCTATAGGCGAAAGGCCAAAGCAAGTTTTCGATTTTTTTGGAAATCGTTATTTTATTTGCTACAAAGTAGCTTTAGAGAGCAGTTCGACGTGACGCTGCATGGGACCTTTGGACTGGAAGTGCTTAGGCTAGCATCGACTCGTCAGTGAAGGTTTTGTCATGGATACAGTAATCGTAAAAGAAAATCAGTTGCATCGAAGTCGCTCTTAATAATCTTTCAACTTGAATTGAAAGATATTGTTTATCTATCTTTTCTGATGCATTTGCTAGGTTATTTTGTTGATAGGAAAATCCTGAAATTTGTAAGTGACGATCTTGTCTGAGCAACATTAAAAGCTGCGAATAGAAAACAAACGTGATAAAACCAACCAAAGAATGTTTTGAGTCAGATTTATGATGCTTGGTAAACCTAAAAATTAACTTTGCTGTAAAAACATTTGAGTGAACCAGATAGAAATTGCTTTTCATGACAACTGCTGATAGCATTGACCTTTCAGGAATGATACAACATTGCTCAAGTCACCAATAGACCTTTAGCTCGTCTGAAAAGAATCAGAATCGAGCGATATTCTGCTACATTTTGTGGAAATTTCGAATGTGCACAACAGTGATAGAAGCTCTAACGGCACTCGATTGAGCCTCCCCGTATGAAAACATACAAAAATAATGCACGATCCAGGCTATTTTGTAGACTAACTAAAAGGTGTATTTGAACAAGGAAGGTGAAGGTATCAATCTAAGGGGAAGTTATTTTATTTCTAACTAGGTATGATCAAATCATTTCAGGCTGTTTGTTGTATCGATGTGACATTATTACGAAAAACTGGTCAGCGAGATTGAGATATGGAGCTACTAAAACCAACAGGTATGGAAATGAATCAAATATTTATTCATCAAACTTTATCAGTATGCAGCATAGGAATCAAATCTTTCAAAAACATTTCACGATTGGTTAATGTATCTTTCTTTTGATTGAATGGCTTGAGAGGAACTTAAGATACTTCGTTGTCAATGATAACAATCAATCTTTGATATCTTGTTTATTTTCAGAATTACAGCGTCTTCAACAAGGGCAGATTTTGTAATACAATAGCATGAATTGCTTTTGTTGACACCTCAATTCAAAGCGATTAGCGATTGCAGACAAAGGAAATTCTCTCAACCAGCAATTCAAAACAAACAAAGCCGCAAAAATGTCTTTGAAACCCAGGTAGCTAGCTCGTTCGTTGTGCATTCCAGAAACTGTTTTTAAGGGCAAACATGAGCGTAGATCGAAAGAGGAAGGATGCATCTACACATCTGCCGCGGGCATTTTATTCGTTTGGTTCAAAAGCCGTTTAGGAGGCGATTCAATTCTCTAATTTTTTTGGGTGTTATCAAAACATTTACTGCTCAGCTTTCTTCTTTCGATCTATGTTCATCTTTTGTCCTTAGAAATAATTTCTGGAATGCACAGTGAGCGAGCTAGCTACCTGGGTTTCAGAGAAAATTTTGCGGCTATGTTTGTTTTGAGTTACTGGTTGATAGAATTTCCTTTGTCTGTGATCGCTAATCGCTTTGAATTGAGGTGTCAACAAAAGCAACTCGTGCTATTGTATTACAAAATCTGCCCTTGTTAGCGTCTTCTATGTTTCAAACAGTTGTCCTGTTGTGAAATCAACAAATCCTAAACACAGCGAAAAAATGCAAAACGAAAACGAGGCCGTAATGGCTGACCGTCCAGCTTCGGCTTTCAAAACCGGAAAGGTACGGCCTAAAGCGGACAACGCAACACGCGCTTTGATACTGGATGGATGTGCTTCTTTCATGAGATAGTGAAAGGCTGGATTGAGTTGGAAGGACGTCCTGGAGGCCACATGCAAATTTAGTTACTTGTTAGTCCAAGCAAAGAAGAAATAACTGCAATGCAATGAAACTGAACTGAGCAAAGCACTTTTTTCAGGCCTCTCAATCCCCTCTCAATGCACACACTTCGCAATTTCATCGACGATAATAATGAAGGAACACGAAACAGGTTTATGCGAGCACGTCCGCTTTCCCTCCCTTCAGTTCAGATTCAAAGATATTCTTGCTGCTCTTAATTTTTGCTGCTGTGCTATGAGTAGAATATGGGTGCTCAAGGCTGGGGAACAATGAATCAATGCAAAACAATAATCTCCGGCATAAAAATTGACCCAAAACAAAGTTTTCCAAATGACTACTGTAACCCAAAAATAACCTTTGCCAAAATATTAGACCCAAAAAGTAACTTGAGTACCCCTATCCTAAATATACCAGAGTAGACCCCATGGGGAGCATATACCCCTTAATTCTGGGGACAAGGCAGCCATGCAAAGGGAGAGTGCTCATTCAAGAAAATACAGTCACAAAGTATCACTTTTCTACACTAATAGTGTGTAAATAACAAGCTGCCTTTCTCAAAGAAATACTTCCTTGTCTCTCTACCTCTACTTTGATAAATGTTTGTTGGTAATTAATTAAAACTACTGGGTTGTGACTTTTACACAGAGAAAATAGTCTGAGAAAAATGTGATGATTTTAGATTGTTTTACTGCTGAAATCTAGAACATACATTCAAAGGGAATAAGCTGCACACAATCTTCTCCCAGAATCTGTTCTCAAAACAGCAACTTTAATCAGCAATCACAGGCAACAGAATGCAGCAGGTCACAGTTGTTGTCTGTAAATCAAAGATACAAACCACATTGAAGATACACAGTTGAAGATGTAAGTCCCCCAAAATTTTACATGGGGATATCATCGTGCAACTGGAAATCCTAGTTCTTTCTAAAAACTGCTGAGCACTAAAAATGCTTTCATGACTGATTTCCAAATCCTGTACTGACATTTCTTTTAACAAGGGAGGGTGTGCTCAAGAGAGGGATGCAGGATCTTCCTTTCTCATTTCAAATATGCATTCATGAAAAATAATGCAAAATAAAGGAAATTCTACAGGGTAAAATATATGTATGCAAATATATCAAATAAAATGATTATTTATTTGCCATCCTCTTCCTCTACTTCTCAAATAAATTTTGTTCAATGCACAGGAAAACAAGAAAAATTTAAGAACAAGTACTGCATATAATAGTTTAAGTTTGCAGCTGTGCACTTAAGCCCAACCAAGAACAACAATTGGGTCAATGTTTTGATTAAAATACTTCTTTTTGTTAAACAATCGTTTAAAATTAGCAGTCAACTTTATTTTCATTCATAATATGTGAAGTGTGAAGTGATAATCAGTTTCCACCCTTTCATCTTGTTCTTAATTTATTTGAAGATGACATAAACAAGCCTACTTGCATCTGTTCAAAACACAGCAGTGTCTAGGCCCATAGGCCATTGTTTACCCCTCAGCCTTAATTCTTAGATGTATCTATGTTAATTTAAAACTGAAAAAAGATCCAGATACTGCTGTAAATTGTTCATCTTTTGAGGAGTTTTGGAGATACTTAAACACACAGAATAAGACCTTCGAAGCAAAGTATATATTCTCCATATGCATGCGTTTCAGGGTTTCAGCCATTACTGAGATCTTTACTATGGCAGGCCACAGTGAGGTCAATGAGGTCAAATTCAAAACTTTGGCATTTCTCCAAATTTTGAAATAATTTGTAGCGACGATGATTAACTGTGTATTAGAGTATTGCGAACAGGTCTGTGAAGACATTTTTTGAAAATCTTCATGCTCCTTCTGTCGATTTATATTTTGGTGAAGGGTGGTAAAATCGTCCAAAAGCGGCCTAAAATCCAAAAAAGTGGCCTAAAATCTGACATTTCAAATTTCCCGCTTGGTTGTCGGTTCCATTTGATTGGTTTAAGGCGTGTCACGTGTCAATTTTGTCAGCCAGTAAGGATTTAGTGCCTATCTTGA
This sequence comes from Aurelia coerulea, assembly GCA_039566865.1. NCBI lineage: Eukaryota > Metazoa > Cnidaria > Scyphozoa > Semaeostomeae > Ulmaridae > Aurelia > Aurelia coerulea. Next base: position 7,786,833 of record CM076952.1, on the reverse strand, counting down.
TGCAAGATAGTATCTCGCACATTGTAGATACAAGGTCCAGGAGCTCAGCCTATTTGTGGTCCCACCTCCCCATCACCTATCGATATTAAGTCCTCTCCTTCTGGAAAATCCCTCATTTACTGGTTGACTCAATAAAAAGAATCCCCGGTTTAAAAGGTAATTGCTCCCTGGATGTCAAGTGCCCAAAATCACGAACAAATTTCTCTGAGATTTCTGCTTTACACGGGCCTTGCAGCAATGACTTCTGTACGCTTTAGCACGTGCTATCCTCTTGGGAGGATGAACGAGTCTTCTCCCTGGTATCAATATCCTATTCAGGGGGGTTCCATTCTCGCAAGAGGACAAAATACTTCGCGTGTGTTGTTATCGCTCCAGTTGTTGCGGCAAGTCAGCAAGGGGAGCAAAACAAGAGATTTTTGAAATGAGTCTACTAAGAGCGCACAATTGGGAACATTTCATGAATTCCAGAACATAAAAGTCGTGAATCTTTTTGTCGGATTTTGAGACTAAAATGCAACGCAGTGTCCATTCCTGGTTGATTTTTTCTAGCTGCAAAATAATGCACTGTGAGAACCAGGCCTGTCGGAACGAAATTTATATTAGGAGGGGGCTAGAACTCGATGCGAGCGTAGCGAGCAAAAATGGGGTCCGGGGGCTTGCCCCCGGGAAAATTTTTTATGACCACGCCCTTTTAGATCGCTGGAAAACGCATCGTTTTCTGAGAATCTGCCATTTAAAGAAGCAAAGGATCGCAGCTGATTAGGGTCTTTCCGGAAAATTTTGAAAATAGGACTTCAATTTCACGAGGATATAGAAGATTTTTGAATTGCATAATATAAAAATGACAGCTCATCCGACGGGCCTGAAGAACGTAGATAGAAAAGTAGTAACTTTCTGACAGAGTTTATTTGTTCCAAAAGATCAGTAATGGCATGAGCAATATTTCCTGTCGCTTATTCTCAATACGATTTAAGGTTACTGTAACTGTTCAGACGACAAATTTTCGATTTTTCGTTTTTGTCATAATCTGATGGTATAAGTATTTGAGGACTGTTTAAACCAACTCACTTCCAGAAATAGTCACAATTACTTGGAAATTTGAGCATTTTCAAAGGAGCAATCCTGTTTCTCAAAAATTGCGGGAATATACATAAGCGGATTAAAGTAAACTCACTTGACCTTGCAGCTATGTTCATGACATCCCGTGCTGCTGTGTTATTGACATAATGCTTTACCAATACCGCGCTTAAGCCTAATTGCTTGACATTTCATGCATAATCGTATTTCCCGCAATTTTTGCTTCATTTTGATAAAAGCCTGATTTCTCGAAACAGGATTCCCGAGTAGACTGGCTACACAATCTCTGTATGCTCCTTAGAACTGATTTGTCGCTAATACAGAGACTTGTTGCCAAACAGTGTCTGAAATCGGACTAACTTGATAGCCTCGTTTTCATAAGCGCTACATGCGTAAAACGCGGACCACGGAATTAATATTTGGTTGTTGTTGCTGCTGTGATCAGTAATCATCAAAATGACTCAAGAAAACAACACATTGATACCAAGTTTTATTCATGTGAATTTGAAAGAATTTTAGACAGTTTATGACTCTGACAAAATTGAGCATGGACAGTGAACATAAATTTGAAATTTCAGAGGAGTTCAGAGTGACCAAAGATAAAGGAATCAAAGATTTGACAAGATTAGGCATTACATCATCATTATACATTATCATTAGCAATCAGTTAAGTGGTATCTGAAGTGCAAGGAATTTTCAAAGGAACTGTCCTTTATTGCTATTGACATTCAAGTGCATTAAGAACGTAGCTCCAAAATATTTAGTTGATTTATTAAAGAAACGCACAGCCCCTCGCGCAACAAGATCAGCAGAGGACGATCTCCTGCTTGAGATAAAGAGAACACGCTTAGTAACAGCTGGGGACCGAGCATTTGTTCATGTCGCCCCATGTCTCTGGAACGAACTGCCGTATTCAGTAAGGGCAGCAAACTCAATAGAATCATTTAAAACACTTTTGAAGTCATTTTTATTTCGAAAACATTTTAACTCAAACCATGTATAATGTATAATTAAATTATCGTTTTGGATTGTAAAATATGTAATGCGCCTATGAGCCCTGAGGAAATACGGCGCAATATAAATTTCTTTATTATTATTATTATTATATTATTATTATTATATTTGCTCCAAGTGATATAGACAATCTCTCTCCAAGAAAAGTGCCATCTAAATGCATCCTGGTACAAGGTCTGATAATAATGAAGCAGGTATCTTGCTTTAAACAAACCCCTATGGATTAAAGATATCAACATCAATGTGATGAAGTAACAAATACTTGTTAAATCACAAGCAAAAAATTATATCACCCTTTCCTTTCCCTATGTGATCCAAACACGGGGGGGGGGGGGGGGGTTGGATCACATAAGGAACTTCCATAGTAAAAGTACCTGGGGATTTTTAGTCATGTTCACAAAAAACCATAAAATTTTTTTACTAAAATATCTAAAGATTGTTTCATTTGGCAAATCAAGTGCATTCAAACCAAAACAACTGTAAGGTGATAAAGTACAACAGCCCAACATTGCGAAGTAACATGCTTGCAGTTGGATAATATTAGAAATTGAAATACACGAGCCAAATGTAAACGAAAAAATCACTACTAACCTGAACTTAGAGTAGGCCTACACCTACACTACACTGCAGTTTTGTACTGACAAATGACACTCACTGCTGTCTTGAAAATGCCTCTCAAGTATTGCAACAGCATTACATTTTGCCATTTCCTGTTAGAGCACAAACAAATATCTCTTCCCAGTGCCCACTTTATCATGCCAAATGGCTGGCTAAATTCCTTCAGCTTCATTTGCTTCTGGTCGATCAAGCTGCGACGACAGCGCCGGTCGCCATTGCTTCTCCTTGAAAAACTCAGACCAAACAGGCCTCTACTTCAAAGGGAGGTTTTCCAGTAAAAATAAGTAAAGAGAGGAAAAGTTGATTGGCTACAAAAAATTTACTATTGTTTTAGCCGAAATGCTCCAATCAGATTTACAATTCGGTTTTTCGTTCTGAAAATTCCGATTTGAGACACTCTCTGGCAACTAGTCCCTCATTGAGCTGGCCATCAGCAACAACAACAACAGCGAAATCGAGGGACTAGTGTAGCTAGTCTAATTCCCGAGTACTAAAAAATCTTTGTGTACCCAACAGGCCAATCGAATCGCTTGAAACTTGGCACACAGAGTCACAATGCATATAACTACGAAACCGTGTCAGCGATTTGTGATAGATCCACTGGTCCGATTTTTACAAGGGTCTGAAAGTTAAAAAAGACATTTACATTTATTTAAAATGATATCATTTCAAGGCAATATCTTTTATCAAAAATTCGTGACACGGTTTTGCAGTTCAGGGCCTTAAGTCTTTGGTAAATAGAAAGTCGTGGTCCAACGATTATCATTGGGGTACACAAAGATTTTTTCCCAAGGGTGGTGGATTTTGCCTAAAATCTCGAACAAATCATTCGCGATTTTATTGAATCAACTGAATATATTTTCATGATATTCTACGTTTAATTCTGCGTCGAATGATGCATAAGTTTGCTTGGTATATTTTGACGAACGGCCGTAGTTAACGGAGTTTCTTAATCGCCGCCTGAACGGTTACAGTAACCTTAACGAAAAAACTTCGGGGTAAAATAACGCATTACTTCCAAATATACGAGACAATTGCATTCAAGATCACAGCCAGGAGATCGAGGATAAACTCCCGTTCGACTCCTGTGCATTTGTTTTACATTCGGTGAGAAACTTCCAACACAACTCAAAGTTTATTGTTACGGGCCCCGGGGCAGTTGCCCCGGCTACCAACCCCCCCCCCCCCTCTCGGCGGTCCTGTTGTGACTGTCATCATTTTGAGGAAGGAAAGCAAGGAAAATTTGCTCGTTATTTTTATTCGTTTTGCAGGCCTTTGGAAGGTGCTTTCTGCAGAAAATCTTCCATTTCCACGGGAAGGAGTCGCCGATTAAAGCCTGGTAAACTACTGGACCTAATTGAACATATTGGCAATAAAACAAGAAATTTTTTAATATTTTTGCTAGGATATTCAGGGAGCAGTGGCCTTTCAAACGGGGATTCTTTTCTTTAATCAAGGAGGGTACAACGGCATGCCTTTTGCAATTACAGGTGGGTGTCTTTCTTTTTTCTTAAAACTGAGCGCTACACCCACGTTCGACCATACTTCATATATCCTCCCCTGGAGTTATTCAAGAATCCTTTTGATGATCCTCTACCCTGGGTCCATAGAGAGTCTGATACCCAGGGCAGGGTAGCGATCTTCATGATTGACCGTTTTGGTATCAACAAGACTTTTTAACTGGAGCTGTCAAAGTCATCGCCAGTATGCCAACAGGCGTGTAGCCTGTGTGCAGTCTTTCTTTTATAAAATTGAAAGAACCAGAATGTAGAAAGACTGCGCAGCACCAAGAGATTTCTCGTATGGGTGACTCAGCAAAATGAACGTAATCTGTTCTATCAATCTGTTCAATTTCAAACAAACAAAAAACAAAGACGCTACGTAGGCTGATTGTGCTGCGGTTCGGAAAATCTTTAACCAGGTTCTGATTGGTTCATATCACAATTGATTTATTTATCAAAATACGAATAATCGCTTAAAAATGCGCAGTTTTTCTATTTTCTCGTTCTTTTAACTTTACACAAAAGAAAGACTGCACGGAGGCTAACAGGCATGGTGCAAAGTGCGCGATAATCACAAGTATTTACGGAATAATTGCTGCTATCGGTAGCATAGGTTCCAAATCTTTAACTCAGCGTAAAAAGGTGGGTGTAAAATTCAATGACTTATTTCGTCTGATTGAATGGCTTGAAAGAAATTTTAGATACATATCTATGATTCTACCGTTGGACTTTCCAGAAATTTTGAATATTTTCAAAATTATAGCGTATTTTACATTTCAGCTCATTTTAGGATGTGACGTCATCAAATTTCTAAATCATAAACCAGATGAGTGACAGACTTTTGCTTGATACCATATTGTAGGCATCCAGAAACTATAGTTCTCTTCGAAATTATTTCATGTTGCGTCAAACGGTTTAGAAATTACGATGGTTTTAAGTTTTATTGAAAATTTTTCTTGAATTCTTGAAAAGGAAGAAAAACACTCTAATTCTGAAACTATTAAAGATTTCAGAAAAGTCCAACGGTAGAATTATAGAGAAATAGCTAAAGTTTCTTGGAAGACATTCAGTTAAAAGAAATAGGTCATTCAATTTTACACCAGCCTTTTTAAAGATTTGGAACCTATGCTGCTATCGGTTCTATTGAGCAGTGCAGTGGCTGTGTATTGCACCATGTAACATGTGCAAATATTTTGTCCAGTGGTAGCTCATAGCTGCGCGATCATTTCCATTGTGTTGTTGAAGATTGGTACCCTCTCCACGAATTATAGTGTTTATCGTGGAGTCGGTACTAAACTAATCGTAGCAATATATAATCCACCAGGCTGAACCAGCAGGAGCAAGGTTGGCCAAAGTTTACTGCGTCGAAAAGTGAGCTTTACATCTCGCTACCGAACCGAATTGTCCTTAAAATTCATTGTCAGTCCGTATAGGCTGCATTAGCTCAAGAGTTTTACAAAAGGGGACACTTATGATGATAAAATGTGTTCTTCTGGAGCTGTCTGTGTCAAAAGTGATTTTTGGAAATTAGCCTTCATATAGACTCTAACTTTGTTCCTAAAACTCCTGTGGGGGATGCGATCCGTAGAGCTCGTTCATGAATCTTATTTACTTTATTATTGATACGTCTGTCATGAAACATCCAAATCAGGGGACGGTAGCTGAACTGTGACATGACAAACGTATTCATCGTCAAAACTATTTTATCTGTATCCATAAACTTTGATATCCGCGCTAGTGCATGAAGTTTCTGACTGGCCTTCTTACAGAGAGAATCTAGGTGGGTTTTGAAACTAAGATCTTTATCGATGGTAACACCAAGAAGTTTTTCTTCAATGCTCTCTCTTATCAGAGAATTGTCACAGAGACATCATTTGTTTTGTCACCAAATACTAGCAAGTGGCATTTGTCATCATTTAGGAGGGTCGTTTAGGGGTTCCAGGGAACAGGGGAACATGCGAAATTTATCCAGGGAACAAGGGAACATGGCCAAAATTAAAAAGGAACAAGGGAACTTCAGATCTTATCCAGGGATCAGGGAAATTTCTATTTGTAATAATTAATTCAAGGATTTTTACATTCAATGGAATTGACATCTGCCAAAGCGAAAGATGGTCCTTGAGATTCATTTGAAGCCAAAGTAACGGTGTCTTTTTGAAAATTTTCCTTGACAAACTATCACAGAATCGTCAAGACTTCCATTTTGGGGACAAGCAAATTTGATTGTGACAAATGCAAACAAAGGAACCGGGAATGTGTGATGTGGTTTTGGCCCACACTTTCTCCAATGTGGTGATTCACGAGCAACTGTTACAAAATTATGAACGTTTCTAATTTGGCACTGGTGGCGGAGATGGGATGAAGACAGACATTCTAAAAAATCAACTTATCTTAAAAACATTTTCGCCTGGGGATGCCAATCTATAAAAGCAACTGTTATCAAATGATCAACAATTCTATTTAGCATTGGCTAACATGGTATCGGTCGGTAGGAATGTTCCCAGCCAAAGTAAAGGGCATGACCTCAGCAATTTTCCTGGAGGCTTTGCCCTCGATCCCACTCATTAGGGGAAGACCTATGGTTGAGGATTTTCAGTCCATTTTCATATTCATTTTTAAGGATATTGGGAGAAAGCCTGTTGCACTTCCCAGAAATCAAGTATCATTTCGAAAGACGGCCCTCGAGATTCCTTTAAAAACGAAGACAAAATAGCTGGGTATAGGTTGGGTAAGAATTTTTCAAGAAATGTCACTTTTTCTCGTGCTCTTGATTTATAGGATAACTGTCACAAAACTATCAAAGTTTCCTCGTCGCTAATGGCAAGCATGATATTGGGAAATGCATTCTAAGCCAAAGTAAAGGGCGTGGTGAAGGTGAAGGTGAAGTTGCGTTTTTCAGCGCCAAGCGCTGGGATCGCAGAAATAGAGCAGACCTAATCGAGTCCACGACCCCTGTCATGACGCTCAAGTGATGGGGTCCTACCGGGTATCGAACCCACTCCGCCTGACTGTTCTGGCTGCAAAGTCAGAGGATTACACCACTGCGCCACAACACCTTCAAACATTTTCTTGGGTGCCTCGCCCACAGACCCCTTCATTTCAATACCGCCACATAATTTACCCTGGCCACGCCACTGCACAAAGGAGGAAAGGTAGCTAATCACACCAAAGGTATTATCTGTCATGTCGAGGGGAGGGGGGTAGCATATTTGTCCGACGGGGATGTGCCGTCTTTCAGAGTATCGTTTTCACCAATTTTCTTCTTGAGCAGTGTATCAAAAAGAAGGCAACTTTTTTGGAGCTGGTTGTCAAAACATGTCACAAGGGGAAATGTTGTTAGATCGGGTTGTTATTTAGTCAATTTTGTGTGTTTTGGAGTATACTTTTGACGAAGTTTTTTCTACAATCGGCTATCATTTGAAGGGAACAATTCTGGAGCTGGATAATTTTTTTTTCGTGGGCACATCCCATTACATGTTTAGGTTACGTACACCCTCCCCTCCAGGATCTTATTCAGAAGATAAATCAGAATTGACTATCCAAGAAGAGGCGTATCACAATCTCCTGGCATATGTCTTAGAACATAGAGATCAAGCAAGAGTAAGATAAATTACCAGAGGAAGAGGAGGAACCACACCACAAATGAAAAGATATGACCCTCATCGGAAGCAGTAAAGAATTTTCCAGGATTTATACAATTTGAAAGAATGAGAATGATAACAAAAGAAAAAGAAAACTCCCGGGAGCACATTTTGAGATGTTTGCCTCTCTCCTGATTGTGCGAACACTAACTTGTGATACTGATGCAAATGATGAAATTATTTTGGTTGCAATACTTTAAGAAGTAGCCGCATAACATTTAAGAATACTTTGGCCGGTCATTTTTTATTTTATAACGTTTTTCAATGTTTTATCAAAAGTCAACCCAGGTTTCTTCACATTTTTACGCTCGTCTTCCTCTTGGAAAAATTTTCAAAAATAAGCATAGTTAAGATATCAACTATCAATGTGAAAGATATAGATATGCCTACCAAATCTCCGGGGAACAAGCGGATTTTCTAAAGGGAACAGGGAAACGAGCGGAAATTCAACATGGAACAGGGGAACATATACCCCCCTAAACGACCCTCATTTAGCTTCATGTAGTTTTCATGGAACCATCCAGAGAGTTTTAAAGCATCCTGTTCTAACCGATTCTGAATGTTTTCAAGCTGATTATCGCATACATAGATAGTCGTATCATCGATGCAATAGCAACGATGAGCATGACATTGTGATCCCCAGCATTGGTTAGCTCACAACAAAGCTGAAACACTAGGGTCAGCACTGCGTCTTCTCAACAAGGCTTTTCGGCGTTCGTAAGAGAAACTACGGTACATTGTATTTTGTAACAAGAGAAGTTGCCTTTTAACTTCACGCCTACACTTTGCTTAGAAATTGCGTAAAAGCGGGAAGGCAGAGTGACCAAAGAAACCACAAATTCTATTTCAAGCCAAGAGTCAACGAATGGCTTGTTGTCTCTCTCAGCTTGGCCTCCCAACTATTATCTTAGGCTGGGTCATCTTAACTTCCGGTGACGCAATGCAAATTTCGCACGTAATTCCTAGGTGAATTGTTCAATCAGAAGGATCTGCAGTTTTGCCAAAGGCAGAGAGGAAGTGCTCGGAACAAGACATGAAAATTGCACTGATTTTGGTCGCCATCATTGGCATCTGTTTGCTGCAGAAGTTTGCTGAAAGTCGTCGCCGACAATACCATGTAACCAGTAAGTTTACATCACAATAATGTAGGCCTTACATACATATCGAAACGTCTGAAAAAGTTTGCTAAAATCACTGGGAGTACTTAGTATATTTATCCGAAGGGGATGTGGCTTTCACCAATTTTTCTAGCACAGGGTATCAAAATAAGGCAATTTTTGTAGAGCAGGTTTTCAAACTCAAAACATGTCAAAAGCCGATATTTTGTTAGATCAGATCTTTTTCATGGGCACAGCCCCGAACAATTTTAGTCAAATCCCCCCCCCCCCCCCCACCGGCTAAAATACTCCATTTTTATAAAAAACAGCTTTACGACTCAGTATGGAAAGTAGGACATTTTTCCCCGAGACCTCGGGTGTGCAAGAAGGGTCCTCTATTGTTTATCTATTGTCTGTTTTGAATACCCTATTGTTTTTCTTGGGTGTGCAAGTGCCACACTTTCCATACAGTTACGAGAAAAGGTAGGCTCAAATTTTAAAACTTAAGGAACTAGAGTGGTGTCGCCCATTATGCCCATGTCGTCGCGAAGTTCTGAGTTGGATGAAAGAGATCACAGAGTATTGACTTTTTACGTAAACTCCCCGGGGGGGGGGGGGTACTTGACCAGGTTTTGGTCGGGGACGTGCCATCGAAGCTTCAAAAACATACCCGTTCCTTATACCAATTTTGCGAAAAAGTATACCCGACTTCATACCAATTTTGCGAAAGAGTATACCCGACCTTATACCAATTTTCCGAAAAAGTATACCAAAATCGTTCCTTAAACCAAAATCGCGAAAATCGATACCGTTCCTTATACCAAAATCGTGAAAATCGACACCGTTCCTTATACCAAAATCGCGAAAATCGATACCCTTCCCGATGGCACGTCCCCGTACCCAAAATATGTGAAGTGCCCCCCCCGGGGTAAACTCTTTATACTCCTTTTTGAAGATTTTAAAGAAGGGGTTAAAAACTTCGTTTTCTTCGAGCGTCGCCCATTATGGACGCAGGACAAACAAGTAACACTACTCTCCGGTAAAAAAGTTTTAATAAGAAACACAGTTTTAATTACTGTTCTTTGTTTATCATTTGGTACTTTAAACCCAAAAATATCAATAAGAATTAACCTAAACTTCGAGTTTTGGCAATTGAAATACACGCTTCGAGTTATTCTAAACCCTGCCTTATCTCTTGTGCATGGATGGATGAGTTTTGGCATAGTTTCTAAAATGAAAATAGACGTAATGCTGTGTTTTTTTGGGTTTTGATGATTTTCCAAGTAAGTAAGTAAGATTTTAACCCAAATTGGTGTTTTTTAAATAAATTTTGCATTTTATTATTTTGAAGCTATTGGAAACTTCTCGATAAACTGATGGGCATAATGGGCGAAGAAAGTAGCAATTGGCAGCACTCAGACTTCATAACCTTAGATCTGAATCAGAAGTCACTTTGCTTTGGTTTCATTGTAGATTTCCTCTCTCTAGAAACAGGACTTCTGAAAAATCAAAGCATATTTCAAAAATTTCAAACCGCAGGGTGCTGAGAGAACAAAAAGAAGGAAGGAATGTGAATAGAATCATGAAATTGGCAATACTTGAAAGAATCAATTAGATGTCAGCGAAGATTTTCCGCGCAATTGCAATTTTATTACTAGTCTTCAGTCTCCTGATATTTAATTCCTCTTGCTAGCCGGCCATAATGGGCGACGCTACTCTACCCTACCTGAATCAAAAAGCTAAAAATCTTTTGCAATTTGCAGTCTTCATATCTGCAGGCACTCAAAACAGTTTCGTACTGCCGCAAGGCCCACCGTGGGCCCACCTCAGCTGGTTAGCTGCCATCTACTGAGCCTTTTAATTTTTTTTTCATTTTTCATTTTTCATTATTTTTACACGGTGGCCCTGTCAATCGAGAGGATTGCTTTACAGGGGGCCGTGCCAAACTTTACAATGTTACTAAAAATTACTATCAAATTACCTATATTTACAATCTAAACAAAAAAAAATAAATGAAAAACAAAGGAGTTAGCCTGAGAGAGGCAAATTACTCTTCAGCATACTTTTAAAAATGCTAAGAGAGGGTGCTTGTTTGACATCCAAAGGCAATTCATTCCAAGTCTTTGCACCCCGGAAAGATATCGCTTTCTGCCCATTGCAAGTTTTCATCCTTGGAACAAGGACATCGGCAATGGCATTCCGCAAATTCATACTGATATCACGCGAAGAGTTTTTCTTGAAAAGGTTTGAAAGATAGCCGGGTGCAAGACCTGACAATGCTTTGTATGTAATAGTAGCTGTCTCGCATTTTATCATTTCCGTAACCGTTGGCCAATTTAGTTCCTTGATAAAATTTGAGGCGGATACATCATAGCTGCTATTGGTGACAATTCTTGCAGCTCGATTTTGCAATTTTTGTATGGTTTGCAATCTGGTTTCACTTCAGCCTCCCCAAACAGAACAGCAATAACGGAAATGTGGCTCTACGATGCCATGATACATTTTGATTAAGGTATCCTTGGGTACGAATTTTTTGGCATATTTCAAAAATCCTAGAGCACGAGACAGTTTGCTACATAATACTTTCGTGTTCCGATCCCAAACGAGGCTATCATCAAGTTGGACTCCTAAATATTTTACATTTTTAACCATGTCAATTTCAGCGCCATCAATAACAAATGATGGGGTCTCTACTTTATTGTCAGCAATCTTTTTTAGGTTTGGTCGAGAACCTACAACCATCGCCTGTGTCTTTACGACATTTAGTGACAGTTTGTTCCCTTGTAACCATTCCTTTAGCCGATCGAGATCGCTATTCAGTGTGTCATTCAACTCGTTGATATTTTTCGCAGAATGTGAAATACTTGTGTCATCAGCATACATTGTCACATTGCATTTACGGAGAGACATAGGGAGATCGTTAATATAAATTAGAAAAAGGAGTGGACCAAGACATGAACCCTGTGGCACTCCGCAATCAACCTTTTGTAAACTTGAGGGTGTGCCATTGACCTTGCAGAATTGACGTCGGTTTTGCAGATAGGACTTAAACCAAGAATGCTCATGACCATCTATGCCATATTTTTTTAGTTTGCAAGTAAAATTTGATGATCAACGGTATCAAAAGCTTTTTTTAAGTCGATAAATACCATCGCAGTGTATTTCCCGTTATCCATATTTACATACCAATCGTCAGTGCTATTTAATAAACAAGTAACCACAGAGTGCAAATGCGTTAAATTGTTTAAATAAATATTGCTTGCTTGCATCGACATTGAAAATGACTATATTTTGGCACTCTACACTTGACATACAGAAAGCATTCATTTTCAGTAAACTGCACATCTTAAAAAGATGCCATTTGCAAATTTGTTCGAATTCAAATTTGAAAAAGAAACTCTGGTAGCAAAATCACCCTGGTATTTGAGAAACTACTCACCAGACCAGGGATCGAGAATCCCCAAGGATGTGTCACTCCTTAAAAGTTGGGAGGCACACACCTCCTCCGTCCCGGGGGAGATTCAAAAATGAATTTTCAACCATCGCTAAAGCCTGAAATACACTATCCAATTTATTGGATTCAATAAATTTGCTGCTCCAATTAGTTGGATGAGAAGTTCCGTTTACATTCATCCAATAAATTGAAACGATTTTTTTGAAGTCTCTCATTGCACAATGGACTCTGACTATGAATATGCTGCAGCGGCTGTCTTAGTTGCAATTTTAAGTAAGAAACGAAAAAGGTTGCGAAAGATAAGGCAAGATCTGTTTGGGTCTAGCCGTGGTTAAGTCGCCGAGCTTGGCATTGAAAGTACGCAATTGCGAGAATTTCTGCTTGAAGATGAACAAAAAGTTTCTGAGAATGTCCTCAGAAAATTTCGACGAACTCCTAAGCCTCGTTGAATTTGACATACAAGCTGTTTTCTCTCTTCCATAGATTTATGAAATCTTTAGTCAGTTCTATACGCTGCGCTTTAGCGGCCATGTTAGCTTGCAATGCCTACACTCCTATCCAAAAGAATTGCTCAAGGTACGAAACTAGGCGTAGGGTTTCGCTTGGCGCCATAAAGACAAAGGGGATTTAGAAACACTAAGGGAAAAAGTTGGATGAAAGTTGAACACGTCCAACTTTTGAAAATGAGGTTTCAATTTGTTGAAACAGGGAAATATCATCCAATTTTTTGCGTTTACATTGTCCAATTAATTGAATCCAATAAATTGAATCCAATAAATTGGATAGGGTGTTTCAGGCTTAAGATTAAAAAGTGAGGTTTCACTCTGAAAAGTTTAGATTTCAGCTGTCTATTTTGGATAAATTGGGTAACCATTAGATGACGAATGAATTCAACTTTGGAACAAGGTTAAATACTGCATTACAGCCAACCTTTGTGATGTAAGAAATCATTGTGTGCATGATAAATTTGGATAACATTACGGAAGTGTTCGTCGTATTTTTACAGAAACTAAGGCTGCGTTTCAACTAGAGAGGGTCGAAGGGATATCAGAAACCGTTAAACCTCAACAATATCTTGTAAAACCGAAAAAATTGCCTCTAAATTCAAAGTAACATCTTCCTATACTTTGCACATACAACATCATCGGCTCCAATTGCCCAGATGATTGCCTCGTTATAATTTCATGATCCCAAAACTAAGTCAAATCCAACACTACATCGAATTCGATACCTTTTCGAAGCTGTATCTTAAATATTTTAACATTTTGCCTTTTCGAGTCATATTTGTTGAAGACATCTGCAAATTTTGAGAAAGGAAGGAACCGTAAAAAATCGCCATTCTTACAGCTTAAAACCGTAAAACCATTGTAAAGAAGGCTTAAAACCGCACAACATCAACCCCTTCGACCTCCATCAACTAGCCCTGCATTACTTAAGATTCCTTGAAATATAATGAAAATACCGAAAAAAATGTTTTTTGGAGCCATTCAACAAAAAGAAACTGGTCATATGATTTTACAACGACCTTTCTACATCGATTGAAAGATTTGGATCCTAGGCATATTTGTAACTTATTTGTTTCGTTGCTGGTATCTTTGTTTGTTTGCCTATGATATTTACATCTGTAGCTTGACTAATTGGCCATAGAAGATTCATTTTTGCGATCGCTAATTGTTTTCTACGGGTGTCTCGATCAAAAGATTATATGGCCAATATATGTTATATTTATCCTGTAATATACCGGGTGTCCCAAGAAAAAGTATCCCTGTTTGACACATTCCAGAAAATGAAATTGTTTTGTTTTGTACGAGTTAAAAGGTATCTCTCGCTAGGCTAACATGGAGTCAAATTATTTTAGCCGATTTTTTAACCAATTGAAATACCTACAAAATATGGATTTTGCGAAGACCTTCAGTTCGAGCAGACTCTGGTTCGAGAAACCCTTGAAAAATAGAAAGATCCAGCAATAAAGATATCCTCCATTCTTTCCGTGTCTTATATCGTTGGTGTGAAGGTTGTGAAAGACACAATGGCGTTTCTCAATTTCATAGATTCATATCAAAACTTGGCAATGTGCAAAGTTCGGACCACAGGACCTTGTCTACAAAGAGGTTTTTATCAAACATTAATCAAAATCATGAATCTCAAGGGCACAACAGACAAATAGTATCTTGCTTGGATCCATGTTTGGAGTTCAAGCTCTGTACTGCAGGAATTTTGTATACAAAAGCTCGATTTCTGTGGATCGTTATCTGCAGGTTTGATGATCTTATTGAGAACCTGTTTCCAGCACTTTCGTGAACTTTTCAGGTATTCTTTTTTCAGGAAAATATTGATAGAAAGTCAATATGTACAGATGCAGAATGAAAGAAGTACTCAGATCTAAGTTGGGCATCTTATAATAGCTTCCTTTTTGAATCTTTATCAAATAACACAAACTTTTAATCACAGCTCAAATCGGAAAACTTTTTCGGGACGCCCTTTATATTGCCAATTTCAATATTCTATTTTGATAAATTTTAAATGTTCTGATATACCGAATGAGTCAATAAAAAGTTAACACGTTTAGCGAGTTGAATAAAAAGTAAGTGGCCGACATTCAAAACTAAAATTTTAACCCATTATAGTCAAAGGCTAACTTAGACGTGAAAATTTTGTTTCGTGCAGTCGCTCATATTTTAGACCGAAAATTAGGGTAATGCTGTTAAGGGTTTTGTATGGGAACGAGAATTTCACTTTCCATTCTGGTTCATGGTTTATTTGTCATCGAAATTTATGTTCTTTTTCTGAAAATTGCATTGAATTTTAATTACAGTGGCAGGTAAATCATGGACCAGAATCGAACATGGAATCCTCGTTCCCATACAAGCCCCTAACGTGCATTTTCCAAATTTCTGAGTTTAGATGATGAGTGATTTTACCAAACAAAATAGTCAAATCTAAGTTAGCCTTTGACTCATTGATTAAAATTTCAGTTTTGAATATTGGCTGCGTACTTTTCATTCTACAGTCCACCAAACGTCTTAACTTTTTTTGACTCACCCTGGTGGAAAACTGATGTATCATTCTACTATCAGGATGTCGTGATACCATCAATTGCAGCTGGTATAAGCGGGGTGGTTACTGCCGATCTAGAATCTATAGTGCCATCCGGCAACTTTGCAGAAAGAGCTGTGGTCTATGCAGAGAAAAACCAAAACCGGTCGCAAGACCTGCTGGTAAGTCTTTTACGTATTTTTGATCTATTCTTTTACCGGATAGATATTTTTGTGGTGTTTTGTCCCAAAGAGAGGTGGTAAACCTACTTTACGAATACCCTAGGGACTGAAAGAAAGCAATGGTACAGCCGGGTACAGCAGAGGGAGGAAAGTTCAAGGGAGTTTACTAAGCATGTGAAATTCTGAAAATTGTATGTTGGGGGAAGAGAGCAACAGAAATTTTATGATAAGCAAATTTCAGAAGCTCAGGTTACCGTCAGAAGCTCATGTCAAATAAACTTACGACGTTGGTCAATGTGTATTTCACTGAGAATACACCTGGCAAGAAGATGCGGACGCATTTGACTTACGTATGTGGACGCATCTTTGGAACCTGAATGCAAACAGTTATTGAAATGCAATAGTTTTCCCAAATGAGCGTGCATTAGACTACTTATCGGCTAGAAATTGTGAGCGGAAATATTTCTTTTAAACTGTGAAGAAGTGTGTTTGTATGATTTTTTAGGGATACTGTCCTGCGTCCGGCGTAGTCTTACACGAATCATGTCACACTTAACCCTATCTTACCTGGCCCCCCCCCAACCAAACTTTTATTCGCCAATGATAAAATATGCAAAGTAGGATGCCAAGATTCCGCTACTTTGACTTTATATCTATACTGTATCGAATGATGAACATTTCAAGATTCTAAATATAGCATCGTAACCATAGCAACCAATGCTTTACTGTGTAGTCAACAAAACGTGTATACTTTTTATTAATTGTTGCAGATATTAATCTAAAATATATACCAAATTGTGCCTACACATGTATTTGATCATATCCAACTCAATTTGAAACAAAAAATTAAATTCAATGCCTCATTTCATTGTTTCAATCATGTTGGTAATAATCATGATACTCATATCTTAATATCTTCTTATTGTCATATCAACAAGAACAACAGAGATAATTTGATTTAATCACATGATTTTGATTGTTCGCATCAAAGTCCATCTATTCACAAAGTTTAAAGATTATAGCTACTATAACAGTGAAGAAACCCTCAGGTATTGACCGCTTCAAAAGGACCAGGTGAGATAGGGTCAAGGGAAGCCCCGTTCGCTATCTTTCGACTTTGCGCAGTATGTGATTTATGTTGTGCCAAACCCCGATACCAAACCCCGACTGGGCATGATCTTCAATTTCCGCTGTGCTTCCGTTGTTTTGTCTGGACTTGATGATCTTAAGAAAGTTGACGTGTTTTACGAATGCTCCAACGACGACCAAGGGCAATGGGAAGATATAAATTTATGCCGAAAGCCCTTTAGTCAACGTAAAGGCCTAATGCCCACTGATCAACATACCTACAGTCCTGTGTTGGCTTTAAAGCATTCTCTATGTCAATGTGATGGTTAAGGTAACTCTGCTTTCCGCTCTAATGCACAGCGAGATGCCATTTCGCAAAACCACTCTCCTCAGAAAACAGTTAATTTCTCCCATATTATTCGGTCTATCGAAAGGCGGTAAAAAGGATGTTGTTCTGTATAATCTGGGCAATCGAAAGATGTATAAATCGCAATGTTTCCGTCAACCCTGGCTTCGCAAATCCTTGCTCAAATCTTTTTGCTGATTTCAGAAAAGTGGATTTACCTCAAAACTACTCGAAAAAGTTTCGATTTTTGTCGCTCCATCATTAGCTAAGTAGTTGATCTACAACTTTTCCAAGTCTGATTGAAAAAGCTAGGCTAGATTTCCTGCAATCGAATTTTACATTTCTGTTTACTTTTCGACATCGAAGGGGAAAAGCGTTGGTCAACAGTTTAGCCCATGCAGAACGATTTGAACGCCTGTAGAATGTTTTTGCAAAAAAATTAGTTCTTGATCTAAGATCTATGCTCATTGTGGACTCTAAAAAGAAATTGATAATCTGTGAATGCTTACGAAAGTCTCGAAAGACACCCAAAGCATGGTTTCGTGAAGTTGCTGGTAAAACTCAGTAATTTTTAATCAATAGATGCAAATGATACTTTTACAAGCGCACTAAGGATGTCTTTTGAGACCTGCGTATGGTATTCCCAAAAGATGAGGTTCATTTGTTTGCCAATGGAAAAACTTCTGAAAGTTATTTCAAGCCTGAGCTTTTGCAAGCGTGCTTCATAGCATGGTAATCTGTTGACCAAGGTTTCTCCATTTCGCTGTCGAAAAGTAAACAGAAATACGAAATTCGATTGCAGGAAATCTAGCCTAGCTTTTTCAATCAGACTTGGCAAAGTTGTAGATCAACAACCTAGCTAAAGATGGAACGAAAAAAATCGAACATTTTTCGAGTAGTTTTGGAGATAAATCCATTTTTCTGAAATTAGCAAAAAGATTTGAACTAGGATTTTCGAAACCAGGGTTGACGGAAACTTTGCGATTTATACATCTTTCGATTGCCCAGATTATACAAAACAACATCCTTTTTACCGCTTTTCGATAGGCCGAATAATATTGGAGAAATTAACTGTTTTCTGAGGAGAGTGGTTTTGCGAAACGGCATTTCCCTGTGCACTAGAGCGGAAAGCAGAGTTACCTTAAAGCCATGTTACTTTTGCTGCCAGTCTCCTTATCCGAGTTTGGAATGCTGTTCAAACATTTAAGCCTAATAAAACTTGGATGGGCCAGGTGTAGTATTTGTTGCTAATGACGTGTATCCTTTTCGATATTCGATTTAGATTACCGCAATTTAGAAGCTAGAATAAATATCTGAAGGTTGGCCACACAAACAAAGTCATACAGTTAGGCGAAAACAAATCCTTAGGAAAGCTGGTTGCCACAGCATACAGTTCAAATCCTTACTGGTTGCTGAAACACGCGGAAATCATCCAATTTCACGGTGCTCAGCCAATCAAATTGCCTCTTTCTAACCACGTGATATCAAATCAGTCGTTGGAAGGGGATTCTTGAGTACCCTCACGAAAATTCAAATGGCTACTAAGTTACAATAATTACATGGAATTTTTTTTGAGAAATCGGACAAATATCTCATTTGGAGCCGAAATTGTATTCATTTTCCGGTCGACGAATATTGACCTTCGTTAAATCCTTGATAAAATTCGCTAAAAATAAAATATAAGGATAACAATCTCAGCGATTATGGATATTGCCCTAAGAAATAACCCAGACACTTTCCCTTCTTTTACATATCAAAATCGCAGGCGATTTTCAGCGATCTCTGTCAGAAATGTCATTTGGGCCTAAGCTTCTCACCGATTAATACTCGTACGTTGGCCCCAATAGGCTTAGTTTTGTATTCTTGAGCTAAACGATTCACTTACCAATGACTCCAGCATCAATTTGACTTCATTTTCAATTTAATGTCTCCAAATTTTGTTCAAAAACATCCAATCTTGAGCAATTTCTGCAAATTTGTTTCGTTCCGTATTTCTTTGCAAGCGCAAGTAACCTGCTCGAATATCGCAATCGCTTAGGTTATTGTGATACACAGTAAAGCGATTCGACACAGTTGATGCACTCATGACAGATTTGGCACGTCTGTCTTTCTCAATTCATTAAATGGAAACAAAAGGGATAAAACACTTTTTGGGTGTTTGAGTCATTAATGAATAGATTTTACACACAACAACATAACAGACAAATTGTTTTTCGCGCTGCACGTTTACAGCTTTGTTCCTTTTGTTTGATTGCATTGATTCAAGTATAGATTCGACAAAGCTGCTTTCAAAACTGTTTCTTGCTTTGCTGTTTTGTGTAAAATCTATTCATTATTGTACCAAACAGCCAAAAAGTGTTTTATTCCTTTTGTTTCAATCTGAATGAATTGAGAAAGACAGGCCTACCAAATCTGTCATGAGTGCATCAACCGTGTCGAATGGCTTTACTTTGTATCACAATAACCTAGCGATTGCGACATTCGAGCAGGTTACTTGCGTTTGCAAAGAAATACGGAACGAAACAAATTTGCAGGAATTGATCAAGATTGGATGTTTTAGAACCAAATTTGGAGACATTAAATTGAAAATGAAGTCGAATTGATGCTGGAGTCATTGGTAAGTGAATCGTTTAGCTCAAGAATACAAAACTAAGCCTATTAGGGCCAACGTATTAGCAACGTTTCATATCGTTATGTGGTTTCTTACTGGAGGGTTGTTTCATATTGTAGTGTGGTTTATTGTTGTATCGTGGTTTCGTGATGTGGAATGCAATCACAGCTTGACTGATCAATCATCATCGATCAATGAATCACTACTGATCTGATGATGATCGATTGCACAACTTTGCGCGCACTTTTCCAACAAAGTTGTCATGCCCGATTTTTAGAACTGACGACCACATCGTGTTATTTCAATCAATGCTGTTTGAATTTTAAAAGAAAAGGAAGAGGTGAGTACCAGCTACTTTTGTGTATGTAGATATATCAGCGCTTTGTAGTGCAAGTAGTTGCTTCGCAGTTCATCTCTTTCACAAACATGAAAGTCAAATTTCGAGCGGAAAAATAAAGCAATTTCCACAACAAAAGCATGGCGCCAAATTGCAAGCGAACAAATTTATCAAAATTGCCGCTCACAACATTCCAATTCTGTTGAAAAAGCTCATAATTTCCCAACTACTGAGAGGAACAATACAGGGAAGGCAATAACAATATTTTGTTGCTGAGAAGCCATTTTGATGAGTGTATAGAGAAATCGGCTGAGGTTTGTTTACAAGCAAAGTACCTTAGTCCTTTCAAATTTCGCCTGCCTTGCCTTCAATGTTGGCTCCCTTAAATTTTCGCCCCCCTTGTGCAGAAGTTTCGCGGGAGTTTCGCTCCCTTTAATTTTCACCCCCCTGGTTTGGATTGATATGATGTAATTTGGATGAATAAGGCCCAGAGGAAGAGAACACGGTGGAACTAGAACAAGAAAATCTCCCCTCAGACACAGGGGAGGACAATATCATTGTTATCGAAGAGTAATGAATGTCTTGTATTTTGTATTACAATCAAAACAAAAGTTTTTTTCATAGAAAATA
Organism: Aurelia coerulea; assembly: GCA_039566865.1. Taxonomy (NCBI): domain Eukaryota; kingdom Metazoa; phylum Cnidaria; class Scyphozoa; order Semaeostomeae; family Ulmaridae; genus Aurelia; species Aurelia coerulea. Next base: position 7,766,220 of record CM076952.1, on the reverse strand, counting down.
GATTCTTTCGCTTCCTTTAATTTTCGCTCCCTCTAATATTCGCTCCCTAAAATATTTCCGCAATTTGCCCCCTTTGATTTTCGCCCCCCTCCGGGGCGAACATTAGGGGCGGGCGAAATTGGAAGGGACTAAGGTAGTCCCATGATTGCAAATACTCAAACTTCCCAAGAGTATGGTCACATGACTTGAAATGGGTAAAACAAATCTTAGCCGATTAGGTCTATTAAAAAATATTTGGAAGTGTTCTAATGGGGAAAAAGTTGGACATGGTTCAGCTCAAAGTTCGAGTGCACAATATTTTTAGTTGGGCATGCCAAGAAATTCATATTATTTGCCTAAATTTGTCCAATTATCGGAAATCGACGTAGAACCGCCCTCTATATGCTTCTCCTGGTATACAGCAGGTAACCAATGGGTTTCGGGGGAGGGGATGCACTATATATTTTGGGTACAGAGAGGTGCCATCGGGAAGGGTATCGATTTCACATTTGATACGATTTTGGTTAAATCGATTTTTTATTATCGTATGAGATGAGGTATAAGCTCGGGTATACTCTTCGAAAAAATCGGCACGAGAAAAACTAAGAATTTGAGCCAGTCAACCCCAGGGAGCTGAAATTAAATAAAGTTTCTTAGAATGGCTTATCAGAATTTTCGACCAGTTTCAGCACTTGGAGGTTTGAGCTTACGAGTTCCTTGGAGGTTCTGGCCTGATAACCTGCACATTATTCTAAAGAGATAATCTCTTTTGAATAATGGGCTGGTTATCAGGCTAGTTCCTACATGCTCTATAGGCCCGATACCAGCCTTAATTCTTAGGGGGGCAAAGAACCAAAATTTTCCGACGCTATAAAATCAACAACAACACCAGCAACAACCCCAATTTTAGGAACATACCTTAAAAGAAAAAAATGCTGTAGATTCAAAATTCATGTCAAAGGTTATCGGCGAAAGTCAATAAATTCATGTTCTATGCATCATGTTCCCAGTAAAATCTTCTAAATGTGCGCCTGTTACAACAACAAAAATCCGACAAGTGGAGTAAAATTTCCGACAAATGGCCTTCTGGGGGGAGGGGGCGCTCCTCCCCCCAGCCCCCCATTGGCTTCGGCCCTGATGCTCTATAACTATCTTTACGTTTACTTCAATGATGACTGATGGCTGTAACGTTTTATCATATTCATCTTTAAAAAATCCTCGGTGTTCAAAAGCTCTTGGTCTGGCTGAACTTTAGTTTTGGAATGGCTGAAATTTCTCTCTTCAGTTTCAGGATATGAACATGTCAACAAACGAGGTGAGGCTCAAACCGTGGCAAAACTTTCGGCATGTTCGCCATCTTGATTCGCACGAGTACAAGCGCGTTCTTTCACCAGCAGTAGCAGATCAGTAGTGATTCATTGATCGATCATGATTGATCAGTCAAGCTGTGATTGCATTCCACATCACGAAACCACGATACAACAATAAACCACACTACAATATGAAACGACCCTCCAGTAAGAAACCACATAACGATATGAAACGTCGCTACAGTAAGAAACAGCGCAGCAGCATGAAACGACCCTACAATATGAAACCACACTACAATATGAAACCACACTACAATATGAAACGAGAAAACATAGGGAACCACCCCGGGAAACACACCGCAATGTGAAACGACCCTACGAAGTGAAACTCTGCCACAATATGCACCTAAGATTCGACCTTACATTATAAAACCATCCCCATTAAGTTGAAAAACTACTAATCAAGATATGAAACAACCCCATAAGCTATAAAACAGAATTATGTCCACCTCCTAACTCCATAAACGTATGAGGATTAATCGGTGAGAAGCTTAGGCCTAAATGACATTTCTGACAAAGATCGCTGAAAATCGCCTACGATTTTGATATGTAAACTCCAAATGAGATATTTGTCTGAGCACGCTACAACCTGCAGAGGGGCATCCCTTCTACCGATTTCTCAAAAAAAATTCCATGTAATTGGGTAATTCCATATAGCTTCATCAGATGGATGTCAAGTCATGTTTGAGAAATCTTCTTGAATTTTTTCTATAGCAAGGTAATGAGGAGTTGATCCTAGATATTTAATTTCAGCTTGATATCTCGTTTGGTTGACGAGCAATGATTTATTGAACTTGTGGCCCATTTGTCAGTAAGGTGTCACTTTTCATGAGGCAGCATGTTTGAGACACAATAAAACCATAATAACATTTCTTTAGAACAGTTTCCACTTTTCAGGTGCTTTATATAGTTGTAAGCTTCACGAAAAAGTCAAATTCCACGGAACTATCAAAATCGCTTGGATGTATAATTGCTTCAAAGTCACACAACTGTCATTTGTTGATGTATAAGAAATGATGTACCCACGTTTTTCGGTAATTATATCTTTTAATACATAAATGCTGGCAATTTACTAGCTAGTGCCATGAAACTGTGCCCAATGAAGGATGGAATAAAAAATGAACTACATTGTTTCATACATCAATGTGTCCTGTTAAGGCCAATGCAGTATTGATTAGATTGCTCTAACCACATGTTTTGGGGAATTTTGTCGACTTTCAAAAAATATTTTCAAGATTTTTGTTCAAGCGAAAATTTCTGAAGTTAGTTCTTTATAATGTGCACATGTGGAGGTATGCCTGAACGTTGAAAGAATCAATTTTATACTTTCATATGATGTATATTTAGCCCTTTCAAATGGCTCTAAATCAAAAATGGCGAATATATGCTATGTTCAGCTGCCTGAAACCATATGGTCCCAAATAATCATCGCCTTAGGAAAAATTGTGCTGGTTTTCTACCTTGAGTTCTCATTATGAGGCAATTCCAGAGGTCTAACGAGAATTGGAAGTCTGTTAATTTTGATTATGAAGTTAGCATTGTTAGCAAAAGTGAATTTGTAGCTTTATGTGTGATACACGTTTCATTCCCCCGTTGATTAAAAATTGTCACTGTAATTTCAAGAATGTAGATACTGTTGTTGCATCACATGCATTTCTAGATTTTGAGACAAATTTAGCATCAATAGTGATTACCAAAGATTACCGTCTGTGCTTGATCTATCATTTCTAGTGGGAGGGTACAAACAGTGGCATTTTGAATCCATTTGCATCAGATGTATCTCAAGATTTTGAGCCACATGAAGTATTAGTTATAACTACCAAATGGTTGCCCTTGGTGCTTGATCTATCATTTCTAATGGGAGTGTACAAACAGTAGGATTTTGAATCCATTTGCATCAGATGCATCTTGAGATTTTGAGCCATATAAAGCACCAATTATGATTACCAAATGGTTTCCCTTGGTGCATGATCTATCATTTCTAATGGGAGTGTACAAACAGTAGGATTTTGAATCCATTTGCATCACATGCATCTTGAGATTTTGAGCCATATAAAGCACCAGTTATGATTACCAAATGGTTGCCCTTGGTGCTTGATCTATCATTTCTAATGGGAGGGCACAAACAGTGGCATTTTGAATCCAGTTGCATCAGATGCATCTCGAGATTTTGAGCCACATAAAGTATTAGTTATGATTACCAAATGGTTGCTCTTGGTGCTTGATCTATCATTTCTAATTGGAGCGTACAAACAGTACGATTTTGAATCCATTTGAATCAGATGCATCTTGAGATTTTGAGCCATTTAAAGCACCAATTATGATTACCAAATGGTTGCCCTTGGTGCATGATCTATCATTTCTAATGGGAGGGTACAAACAGTAGGATTTTGAATTCATTTGCATCACATGCATTTTGAGCTTTTGAGCCACATAAAGCACCAGTTATGATTACCAAATGGTTGCCCTTGGTGCTGATCTATCATTTCTAATGGGAGGGGTGCAAACAGTGACATTTTAAATCCATTTGCATCAGATGCATCATCAAATGGATTCAAAATGCCATTGTTTGTACCCTGGCATTAGATATAGTAGATCAAACACAAAGGGCAACCAATTGGTAATCATAACTGATATTTTATATGGCTCAAAATCTCAAGATGCATCTGATGCAAATGGATTCAAAATCATACTGTTTGTACGCTCCCATTAGAAATGATAGATCAAGCACCAAGGGCAACCATTTGGTAATTATAACTAATACTTCATATGGCTCAAAATCTCGAGATGCATCTGATGCAAATGGATTCAAAATGCCACTGTTGTACCCTCCCACTAGAAATGATAGATCAAGCACAGACGGTAATCTTTGGCAATCACTATTGATGCTAAATTTGTCTCAAAATCTAGAAATGCATGTGATGCAACAACCGTATCTACATTCTTGAAATTACAGTGAAAATTTTTAATCAACGGGGGAATGAAACATGTGTATCACACATAAAGCTACAAAATTCACTTTTGCTAACAATGCTAACTTCATAATCAAAATTAACAGACTTCCGATTCTCGTTAGACCTCTGGAATTGCCTCATAATGAGAACTCAAGGTAGAAAACCAGCACAATTTTTCCTAAGGCGATGATTATTTGGGACCATATGGTTTCAGGCAGCTGAACATAGCATATATCCGCCATTTTTGATTTAGAGCCATTTGAAAGGGCTAAATATACATCTTGTGAAAGTATAAAATTGATTCTTTCAACATTCAGGCATACCTCCATATGTGCACATTATAAAGAATTAACTTCAGAAGTTTTTGCTTGAACAAAAATCTTGAAAATATTTTTTGAAAGTCGACAAAATTCCCCAAAATATGTGGTTAGAGCAATCTAATCAATACTGCATTGGCCTTAACAGGACACATTGATGTATGAAACAATGTAGTTCATTTTTTATTCCATCCTTCATTGGGCACAGTTTCATGGCACTAGCTAGTAAATTGCCAGCATTTATGTATTAAATGATATAATTACCGAAAAACGTGGGTACATCATTTCTTATACATCAACAAATGACAGTTGTGTGACTTTGAAGCAATAATACATCCAAGCGATTTTGATAGTTCCGTGGAACTTGACTTTTTCGTGAACCTTACAACTATATAAAGCACCTGAAAAATGGAAACGGATCTAAAAAAAATGTTATTATGGTTTTATTGTGTCTCAAACATGCCGCCTCATGAAAAGTGACACCTTACTGACAAATGGGCCACAAGTTCAATAAATCATTGCTCGTCAACCAAACGAGATATCGAGCTGAAATTAAATATCTAGGATCAACTCCTCATTACCTTGCTATAGAAAAAATTCAAGAAGATTTCTCAAACATGACTTGACATCCATCTGATGAAGCTATATGGAATTACCCAATTATTGTAACTTAGTAGCCATTTGAATTTTCGTGAGGGTACTCAAGAATCCCCTTCCAACGACTGATTTGATATCACGTGGTTAGAAAGAGGCGATTTGATTGGCTGAGCACCGTGAATTTGGATGATTTCCGCGTGCTTTCAGCAACCAGTAAGGATTTGAACTGTATGTTGCAGCGAGTTGCCGTTTTGCAAAAGCGATCTTGTTAGAAAACAGTTAATTTTTCCAATATCGTTCGGCCTATTGAAAAACGGTAAAAAAGGACGTAGTTCATTATGATCTTGGCAATCTAAAGGTATGTAAATCCCAATGTTTACATCAACGCTGGCTTTGCAAATTATTTTAAACAACTTTCTGTTGATTTCAAAAAGTGGATCTATCTCCAAAACTACTCGAAGAATTCTTTGATTTTATTTTGCTCAATCTTTTGCAATCGAATTCTATATTTCTAGTTACTTTTGACACCGAAGGGGAGAAGCCATGGTCAGCAGATTAGCACAAACAGAAGGAGTTGAACGCTTTTGTAAAAGGTTGAGTTTTAGATCTATGTTCATTTTCGACTCTCAAAGACATTGATATTTTGTGAATGCTCATGGAGGTCTCAAAGGACACGAATTTGATATTGGAATTCAATTTGCAGATAATTGCCGGGATTCTACAAGAAGATGTCGTCAGTACTCAAATTACGGATGGTGCTATACCAGAAGATCGTACATGCGCAGGTACTGCAGGAGGACGTGCAGGATGTGCCCTACAACTACAGCTGGTAAGGAAATCTGTACCTAAAAATCACCAAGGGTGGTGCCAGGGTAAGGCCAGAGAGGTAACAGACTCTCTGTTGGAAGCATCTAGGCCCCCCTGTCGGTTAAAATGTTGAATTTTTTTCGGAGTGAATTTGGGAAAGTAACGTATGAAAGCGGAAGCGCTTTTAGTTCTGCTTAGCCCCCTGTTGCAAAATTTCTGGCGCCACCGCGAGAAATCACCACAATTCTTATATAAGTTCATGAGACAATTCCAGCAAGTTTGTCAAGAATCGAAGTTCTCTTTGGAGACATTGTACCTTTTGACGTACAGCTGTGATAGATGAAATTGTCAAGATTTGTTTATACTAAATTCAAGTCAAGTGATTAATCCCTTGACTCGAGTAAAGCATCTTTTGATTTCTTTAACATATTTCGTGCGATGAAAAATTGTGCCATGAATGCTTGCAAAAAGTAGAATAATACTGATTCTTCCCGAAAGTATGGTCGCTTTACTTGAAATGAATAAAACAAACGTTAGCCGATTAGGTCTACTTTTAAACGTTTTGAACCTAGTGGAACCAACATTCCAGTGCTCCTGTCGTGAAGCTTGACATGCCCGCGGGTGACCCAAAAATTATAAAAATTTGGTTGGCTCCAGCGATATGGATTTAGCTTTAATAAATGATTCATTAGGGTGCCGGCAGTGGTAATCGGACGCTTAAGGAAAACTAAATATTTTCATAAGAAACTTTAATCAAAGACAAAAACCAAAAGTACCAGGTTAATGGACAGGTATTTGGACATATTTTCCCGAAGTGTTTTGTTTTTTTATATTGCCTGCTTTTCTTTGAAAACAATATTTTTGAGACTGATCTTGGCGGTGGTTTTCGGACAGTGGCGGTGGTTTTCGGACAGTGGTTTCATAATGCAGAATGTGCCAAGAAAACTATGTTTTCTGTTTATGCTTGGCAAGTATTCCGCCTATAAACTCTTTAGCATCATTTTCCTTGTCTTTTTTTATTCTTGAATGTGAAAACAATGGTTCGACTGTTGGCTCTCGTAATGATATTCAGGAGAGCTGTCGGTACACACAAAGCAATCTAAAAGCTAGGAGATGCGTTCGAAAAATGTTGTTTTGATCTCATTACTATTTTCGATTGATGTATGTATATATATTTATGAATGAAATGTTAAATCCAAAAAACATTCAAATCCGGCTTTTGTTCATGCTCCCAAACAACTGATTTAATTGGTTTCCGAAAACGACCGCCATGAACTTTCAAGACCATACGATATGACATCCGCTGTCCTCCCTTCAGTAAAATTGTTTTAAGTCTTTGGCACTTTGGCATAATGCTATGCGTTACTTACATGCTGGACATCTAATTTAAGTGATTGTTTAAGATTTTTGCTTCTTTCTGCCAAGCACACGAAAGCAACTTTCTCTAGCGTGTTTTATATTCATGAAGGCTTTTCTTACAGTTGTTTAGAATCTATAATGTTAGCTTTCAATAACAAGAAATACCCACTTTGATGGATTTCATTTGTAGCATAAGTAAATCTGCCTAGAGGATTTTGTTTAGTTGATTCAGAAGCCGAGCAGAAGGCATTGTAATTCTCGCCTATTTAGGGCTTACATGAAACAATTACCACACAGCTCCTGAATCAAATAAATAAAATCCACTTGGCAGATCTTTAGATTTACTCTTCTTTTTTAGTTTATTAAATTTAGGAAAAGTCACAAGTCTCAGCTCTTTATCTTTCGAACTGACGAAACTGCATCAAATAAACTTTGCCACGAGCACTTTGTGCCTCCCCCGGTAGTAATAGGGCTAATAAAATTTGACGAGGCCGTTATGATCTATAGAATAATGAATGGTCTCTGCCCGGACAACCTAAGAGGGAGACTTGTCACCAGATCTCAATTATATAACTATCCAACAAGAAATCAGTTAGATCTGGACACTCCAAGGCAGAACCTAGAATTCTCCAAACGCAATTTTTTTCGATGCTGGAGCAAAGACGTGGAATGAAATCCCATTAGAAATCAGAATGAGTTCCACGATTACCACGTGAAAAAGGAAACTGAAGGAATTCCTGCAAAATTAGCATCCTTCCCGAATCACCATCCATGGGAAGACCAGCCTTTTTTGTAAACATGTTATAGGTAAATAGAATGACAAACCTCCTTTTTCCTAGTCAACTTTGATTCCCATCGCACACTGTTGGCTTGGAAATGCATGATTTATTTTGACTACTACAACAATGACAAACTTCGGGATTGTTTTTTTCACTCGCTTAGTTTAAAGACACTAAAAGCACTGATGCTTGTTTATATTTCTATTTTCAGTTCAAAGTAATTGCAAGGATGAAAATCGATATTGCCCTGGTTGGGCAAGAAGAGGCGAATGCTACAAAAACCCAAGATATATGCGAGTTAAATGTCGTAAGAGCTGTGGAGTCTGCCGTATGTATTTTTGTTGTTTTTAAACTTTCAAGAAATTTGTCATAAGCGAACTGCCAGATACCCTCGATTATGAAAATAACAATCAATTTGTTTTAGTTGGTTAAAAGTTCTATTGCTACATTACAATAATGTGAACTAATTCACAGCAACTATTTACAAGAAAAAAGAACCTATGCTACAAAAATTAAAAATCTATGTTTACAAGGAAAAGAAATCTATACCGGGTGACCCAGAAAAAAGTGACCCAACGCAATCTGTTACAGAAAATTAAGTAAGTGGCCGATTGAAATATTTCAAACGTTCTTGTGTCGCTAAAAGACTAGCCTTTGCTATAAGTATTTTTTGCAATTTTTTCGGCACAGTAAAATTCCAAAATTAAAGATTTTGAGGAAAAGGGCATCCCTGAATCTTCAAAAAGTCGTCAAAAACAGTGGATTGATTTACAGCCATTTCAGATCTTCAAAACGACGAGGAGCGTGTTTCGTTTCAACTTGGGAATAGGCAACCCAGTTGGAAGTCTTTAGAGCAATTTTATAGTCCCTAGGTACTTAAGGTAACTCTGCTTTCCGCTCTAGTGCACAGCGAGATGCCGTTTCGCAAAACCACTCTCCTCAGAAAACAGTTAATTTCTCCAATATTGTTCGGTCTATCGAAAAGCGGTAAAAACGATGTTGTTCTGTATAATCTGGGCAATCGAAAGATGTATAAATCGCAATGTTTCCGTCAACCCTGGTTTCGCAAATCCTAGTTCAGATCTTTTTGCTAATTTCAGAAAAGTGGATTTACCTCCAAAACTACTCGAAAAAGTTTCGATTTTTTTTCGTTCCATCTTTAGCTAGGTAGTTGATCTACAACTTTGCCAAGTCTGATTGAAAAAGCTTAGCTAGATTTCTGGCAATCGAATTTTACATTTCTGTTTACTTTCGACATCGAAAGAGAAAAGCGTTGGTCAACAGTTTAGACCATGCAGAACGATTTGAACGCCCGTAGAATGTTTTTTGCAAAAAAATTAGTTCTTGACCTAAGAACTATGCTCTGTTGTGGACTCTAAAAGAAATTGATAATCTGGGAATGCTTACGAAAGTCTCGAAAGACACCCAATGCATGGTTTCGTGAAATTGCTGCTAAAAATCAGTAATTTTTAATCAATAGATGCAAATGATACTTTTGCAAGCGCACTAAGGATGTCTTTTGAGACCTGCGTATGGTATTCCCAAAAGATGACGTTCATTTGTTTGCCAATGGAAAAACTTCTGAAAGTTATTTCAAGCCTGAGCTTTTGCAAGCGTGCTTCATAGCATGGTAATCTGTTGACCAAGGTTTCTCCATTTCGCAGTCGAAAGTAAACAGAAATACGAAATTCGATTGCAGGATATCTAGCCTAGCTTTTTCAATCAGACTTGGCAAAGTTGTAGATCAACAACCTAGCTAAGGATGGAACGAAAAAAAATCGAACATTTTTCGAGTAGTTTTGGAGATAAATCCACTTTTCTGAAATTAGCAAAAAGATTTGAACTTGGATTTGCGAAACCAGGGTTGACGGAAACATTGCGATTTATACATCTTTTGATTGCCCAGATTATAGAGAACAACATACTTTTCACTTCTTTTCGATAGGCCGAATAATATTGGAGAAATTAACTGCTTTCTGAGGAGAGTGGTTTTGCGAAACGGCATTTCGCTGTGCACTAGAGTGGAAAGCAGAGTTACCTTAAAGATATTCTCAGGCAAAATGAAACACACTCCTCGTTGTTTGGAAGACCTGAAATTGCTTCAAATCGATCCCCTGTTTTTGACGACTTTTTGAGGATTTCAAGCCTGCCTTTTTCCTCAAAATCCTTACTTTGGGAACTTTACCGTGCCCAAAAAATTGCAAAAATACTCATATTGTAGGCTAGTCTTTTAGCGACAAAAAAACGCTTGAAATTTTTTCGACAGATTGCGTTGGGTCACTTTTTTCTGCGTCACCCGGTATTGCAATGTAATATAACATGCTAATAACCATTGTTGGCCACGATGCGTCGAGAGCCTTCTAATCCTACGTGATCGGCCTGTGCTTAATGCACAAATGTCCTCTATTCCCCTAGCGCTGTTCTAATTTAGTTGTTTACTCGCTTTTGCCATTTTCATGCCCTCCCCCTGTTTTGGTTTCCTTTCTTTACTCTCTTGCTTGAAATTTTTCCCATTCGCTGTTTTTGCACGTTTTCCCCCATTTTTTATACCCTTCGTTACTGCCCTATTTGATGGCGAGTTACACCCACTTTTAAATGCTACTGATGGATCTTGGAATTTGTTCCGAAACGTTCTAATATAATCATGGCTTTACCACTCTTTTATGTCACTTGGATTTGTCAGTTTGTATTCTTGGATTATGTACTCTTGCACCTGTCATCTTTTTAAAAAATGGGTTGATTGGAAAATGCTGAAATGATAATTACTAAATATGATTCTATTTGTCGTCGTGCTTGCCCTCCGGTTAACCATTATTTGTCTCCACTCCAATTTTCTATCTTTCTCTTAAATATAGCAGCTGATGAAGCGCTCTTTATTAAATATTGCATTCTCTCAGCCAGTAATTCGAAATAACCAAAGCCGTAAATGTTGCTCCGAAACCAGTAAGGCAAACCCTCGCCTTGTGCCCGCGAAAGGTGCTTTTGAGAGAAGATATATGGTATAGCGAAAGAAGAAGGGTAAATCTAAAGTTCCCCTTGGCGGATTTGGTTTATTTAATTCAGTAGCCGAGCAGAATGCTTTTCAATTCTTACGTATTTAGGGCTCAAATTACCACACAGCTCCTGAATAAATTAAACAAAATCCACCTGGTAGATCTTTAGATGCACCCTTCTTCTTTCATTCATTATAAGCACATAGCTTCTCTTAAAAACCACATTTCGCGTGCACAAGGCGAGAGTGTTCCCTGCTGGTTTCGGAACAACTTTTGCGGCTTTGGTTGTTTTGAATTGATGGTTGAGAGAATGTCCTTTGTCTGCAGACGCAAATCACTTCAAATTGAGATGTCAATCAAAAGCAACTGATGCTATTGTATTACAAAATCTGCCCGTGTTGATTCGCAGTTATTCCTTTCTCGTACGAACAGCATAGGAATCATTCGTCGTATATAGCCGATTGCTCGTGGCCCATGGTTGAAACGGCCAAAGCCTTATTTTCACAGACCAATCAGACGGCTAAATAGTGAAGGAGACAAAAGAATCCCTAAATTATTACTATTGTCTCCCTGCCAGAATTTCTATTGTTCAAGGTTCAGTACCTTATCGGTTTGTTTGTGGTCATAACTCCGCCAATCCTGGAGATATTTAACCGGCATCCAAACTTGTAGTCCCAAACATCTGGAGAGTAGATTGCTTTAAAAAAAATCGGGAAATCTCAAGCAGTTTTTTGTCCTGGTTGCGTTTTATGAAGGTAGGTAAAATTTAGAAAAATCTTCACGGGTTTATTTTGTCTCCTTCGCTTTTCAGCCGGTTGATTGGTCCGTGAAAATGAGGCTTTTGCGGTTTTGACCATGGGCCACGAGCAATCGGCTATGTACGACGAATGATTCCTATGCTCGTACGAACAGTCTGCATTAATTTTCCAGAAACTTGAACGAAGGTGGAATGAAACGATTGTGTTTCCGCAATGAAGCCTTCCTGTTTCCTTGCCAGTTCTAATATAATCAACAAATTTTGCAGCTTTATTTTTTCTCACAGGATAATGGTGATGTACCCCCAAGGTCTTCCTGAATGTGTCTGGCACAGATTCTTATCATTGGCAGAAAGCTTTGTCTCCATGCGAAGGGCATAGCCAAAGGGAGATGGGGGTGCAGTCAAGGATATGCAACATAACTCGCGACCTTTTAGCTTCACAGAAATCGTCAGCTACGTTGGCTATGTTGCATTTTCCTCAACAATGAAACCCGGTGAACACCCTTTTGTTGGAAATTTGGGGTCTGCAGCCTCCAGTGACGCTCCTTATTTTCTCCACTGTTACCATGCTAATGCTCAAAGCTTGCAGATTATCCAAAATGTTTGCCTTTTGCGTGCAACGTTTGCGTTGTGGATATCCATCCACTAATAACCATCCACTAACTCTGCTTGTAGCTATTTGTGAAAAGTTACCAAGTCTGATATTTGGATATAGAAACGGATCTATCCAGTTTACTGAATTTCCTTTGGCATGACGGAATTGAGATTCAATTTTAGTTGAGTTGGTTCCGTTCGGTTCGTTTCAATTGAATTCAGTTGAGTTCAGTTTACTTGATTTCAGTTCAGTCTTGTCTGTTTGCTTCAGTTAAGTCCCTGGGGGGGGGGGGTAAGTTAAGTTCTCCATGGTACGGGGTTGTGCAAAGTTCAGACTTTTGGGTATTGTTTTAAATAATTTTTATTTTTTCCGGATTGAAGGCTATAATCTTTTGTAAAACTTCATTTATGGATGAGCTTTTTGGGCTTTTCTGGATTTATGGATATACTTTGAAAAAATTCCGGATTTCTAGGTATGCTTTTCAAAATTGTTTCCGTATTTACGGATGGTAAATGTACGCTTTGAATGACACAACCCCGTATCATAGAAAACATACGTTACCCCCCCCCCCCTCCGCAGAATAAAGTACAGTTGAGTTCAGTCGAGTTCAGTCGAGTAATGTTGAATTTAGTCAAGCCCAGTTCAGCCCAGTACAACCATTTTATTTCATCAAAACTTTCAAGAGGCTCTTGAAAACACGTCATTCTGAAGTAGCGTATAATTAATGTAAGATTATGATTAAGACTGTATGTAGATATATGCATCATTTCCATTACATCATTCAAAATGTAAACTGTAAAATTTGTTCTATTTCATTACAAGTTCTTAATTCAGATATTTAAATTGTAAATAGGACTTAACTTGCAAAGCGCAACCTCATATCATTTAGTATTGTTGCGCTATAGAAATTTCGCATTATCATTATTATTACACCTATCTTTTTATAAGAAACTAAAAATTCGGGCCAGTACTGGCAGTTTTTTTTAATCATTAGATCTGTGCCCCCTGAACATTTCAGAACAAGGTGTTTTTGAAGACTTTTCATATTTAGACACAACTCAAGTACTTTCCGAGTAATATGATACAGGAAACAAGTGAGAATAAAGAACAACATGCTGGAGTTTCTTGATTTTTTGGCGATCTGAGAGTCAGAGTTCCTCATTAGCTGTTTCTTATGAAAAAATACATGTATTATTAACCATGTCCTTCCCGTTCCCGTTCCCGTTCTCGTCCCGTCCTGTCTATTGAAGTGAAATTCAGTTGAGAAATTTCTTACAATAGAGTTCCGCCAAAAAAAGATCCCACTGCAAGAAATATGGACCCTATGTTTTTACTACAGAATAATAGGAAAACAGCATGTAAGGGTAAACAGAGAAAATAAAAGGTTCAGGTCAAAAGTGAGTTTCATAAAGACAACTGATTGACGTGTAGCGAACTATTTTCAAAATGGAAGATCCTCTTTTGAGAATTTCGAGAGACTCACAATGAAATTATGCCTCCTATTCCGAATTTTCGGGCAAAAAGTTGCGCACATCCCCGTATAACTAGATGATGAAGTATTTAACTGGGGGTGGCCCTCAGCATGATTAGCATGGCATTGATTGCATTAAATTGTATATTGTAGGTGTGACAAAGCCAAAGCCTCGCCCAAAACCAAAGCCAACCCGTCCACCAACTCGTCCACCAACTCGTCCACCAACTCGTCCACCAACTCGGCCACCAACTCGGCCACCAACTCGTCCACCAACTCGTCCACCAACTCGTCCACCAACTCGTCCACCAACTCGTCCACCTACGACAAGCCATCCGACAACTCCGCCTACGACAATGCGTCCGACAACTCCCACTACTATGCCCGCTACAACCAAAGAACCTGAACCAGTTACAACAAAAGAGATCGTAGAGTCAAAGATGCCCCCCATTCCATCAACAAAGGAGCTTTTGACGCCCCCACCCCCAACGAAACCCCCTATAAAACCTACAGAACCTGTTAGGCCTCCACCTCCAACACCCCCAATTCCTGTCCGTCCAATCCCACCCTTCACATTGCCCCCTCCCTCTGCAGACCTGAACAGCGAAAAGTGTGGACGACCAGCAAGGGGTGTTATCGTTGGTGGGAGCGAAGCATTGAAAGGGCAGTGGCCTTGGATGGTCGCTATTGCAAAGAAAGGCGCTCCAAGAAACATCCATTGTGGTGGGACCTTGATTACCGACCGTTGGGTTATGTCTGCAGCTCATTGTTTCAAAAGCGAATCATCGAGGAATCCAACCAATTGGGTATTGAGAGTTGGAGAACGCGACCTCCTAACAGATGGTATGAAATTTTAATCAATATTCTATAACTGCCGTGTGAGTTAAAAAAGTCTCAGCATTTAAAGCATCGGTCAAACGCAAACAACATCATCGTCATCATCATAACATTATTTACAGTCGGTAGATACATACTAAAAACTAATTTAAATCAACTATTTTCAATATAACAAAATTATTTACAAATTAAACATTTAAATCTTATGCCATCCAATTCTTTGACCCCCTCCCCCTTTAAAACTTCTCAAAGTTAATTCAGCTTGCCGATAACGAATGTTGGATGACATGTTGGATATCTTTGCTTGCAAAGTGGTGTTAAAGGTTTGATCGAGATTAGAAACAAATTTTGTTTTCAAATGTTGGATTTAGCGTTGGCTGCGTTTGACCGCGTTATCCAACATTTCGCTAAACATTTCATTTGTGGGTATGGGTAGAGAACGCTCTACAAAATTGACATTTTTTATCTGACCACCATTTTCAATCTGTGTCTACATTTTGCTTTCTAATTCAGTGAATTCAGTGATTCTTTTTTTCAGCCAAACGATTCATGTTGGTATTCACAGACCCTAAATATTTGATTTATGACTATGTTGGTATTCCAAATATTGATTTATGACTATGTTGTTATTCACAGACGCCAATTATTGATTTATGACTATATTGGTATTCACAGACCCCAAAGATTGATTTAGTACTATGTTTGTATTCACAGAACCCAAGTATTGATTTATGACTATGTTGGTATTCACAGACCCCAAATATTGATTTAGTACTATGTTGTTATTCACAGACCCCAAATATTGATTTAGTACTATGTTGGTATTCACAGACCCCAAATATTGATTTATGACTATATTGGCATTCACAGACCCCAAATATTGATTTATGACTATGTTGGTATTCACAGACCCCAAATATTGATTTAGTACTATGTTGGTATTCACAGACCCCAAATATTGATTTATGACTATGTTGTTATTCACAGACCCCAAATATTGATTTAGTACTATGTTGGTATTCACAGACCCCAAATATTAATTTACGACTATGTTGTTATTCACTGACCCCAAATATTGATTTAGTACTATGTTGGTATTCACAGACCCCAAATATTGATTTATGACTATGTTGGTATTCACAGACCACAAATATTGATTTAGTACTATGTTGTTATTCACAGACCCCAAATATTGATTTAGTACTATGTTGGTATTCACAGACCCCAAATATTGATTTAGTACTATGTTGGTATTCACAGAGCCCAAATATTGATGTATGACTATATTGGTATTCACAGACCCCAAATATTGATTTAGTACAATGTTGGTATTCACAGACTCCAAATATTGATTTATGACTATATTGGTATTCACAGACCCCAAATATTGATATATGACTATGTTGTTATTCACAGACCCCAAATATTGATTTATGACTATGTTGGTATTCACGGACCCCAAATATTGATTTATGACTATGTTGTTATTCACAGACCCCAAATATTGATTTAGTACTATGTTGGTATTCACAGACCCCAAATATTGATTTATGACTATATTGGTATTCACAGACCCCAAATATTGATTTATGACTATGTTGTTATTCACAGACCCAAAAGATTGATTTATGACTATATTGGTATTCACAGACCCCAAATATTGATTTATGACTATGTTGTTATTCACAGACCCCAAATATTGATTTATGACTATATTGGTATTCACAGACCCCAAATATTGATTTAGTACAATGTTGGTGTTGGTTGATTTAGTACAATGTTCAGCAAATTTTATTGAACTGTATATCCATTGTATGTAATTTTTTATATGTATCTTAATTAGCGGTTCTTTTATCTAACACAATGTACTAAGTTTATTGCTGTGAATGAAAAGTTTCAGTTTGGTATTCACAGACTCCAAATATTGATTTATGACTATATTGGTATTCACAGACCCCAAATATTGATATATGACTATGTTGTTATTCACAGACCCTAAATATTGATTTATGACTATGTTGGTATTCCAAATATTGATTTATGACTATGTTGTTATTCACAGACCCCAAATATTGATTTATGACTATATTGGTATTCACAGACCCCAAATATTGATTTAGTACAATGTTGGTATTCACAGACTCCAAATATTGATTTATGACTATATTGGTATTCACAGACCCCAAATATTGATATATGACTATGTTGTTATTCACAGACCCTAAATATTGATTTATGACTATGTTGGTATTCCAAATATTGATTTATGACTATGTTGTTATTCACAGACCCCAATTATTGACTGATGACTATATTGGTATTCACAGACCCCAAATATTGATTTATGACTATGTTGGTATTCACTGATTTATGACTATGTTGGTATTCACAGACCCTTAATATTGATTTATGACTTTGTTGTTATTCACAGACCCCAAAGATTGACTTATGACTATGTTGTTATTCACAGACCCCAAATATTGATTTATGACTATATTGGTATTCACATACCCCAAAGATCGATTTATGACTATGTTGTTATTCACAGACCCCAAATATTGATTTATGACTATGCTGGTATTCACAGACCCCAAATATTGATTTATGACTATATTGGTATTCACAGACCCCAAGTATTGATTTATGACTATATTGGTATTCACAGACCCCTAATATTGATTTATGACCATGTTGTTATTCACAGACCCCAAAGATTGATTTATGACTATATTGGTATTCACAGACCCCAAATATTGATTTATGACTATGTTGGTATTCACAGACCCCAAATATTGATTTATGACTATGTTGTTATTCACAGACCCCAAGTATTGATTTATGACTATGAAATATTGATTTATGACTTTGTTGTTATTCACAGACCCCATGTTCATTTACAAAAGGTCGATTTGTTTCATTTGCTAGTTCATTGTGGAGAGGAATGAGTTGTCAGGATTAAATTCCTACTTCCAAAGGTTTTGTTAAAAATCAAAACACAAATTAGCTGAAAACATGACCGTTCCCCAGACAAGTTTTGCCAAATATGATACCCTTGGCTAGACCTTGGCTGGACCAAAATTACAAAATAGTATCCCCTTGCTAGCGGCATATCCCCAGGTACCTTTGCTATCGAAGAACCGCCCCCCCCCCCTTCCCGTGGTTTTTTCCATGTGAATTCTTTGAGCACGAAACAATGCCTCTTTAAGCCCAAGGCTCAAAACATGCGTTTTTCACAAGCTAACATTTTAAGCTATCATTTCACAAACCTTGCGCAATTTGTTGTAAATCTGCCGTGGAAATGCTTTGATGCCTTGATTTGTTTCAAAATGGCAGCATCTATTATATTTATACCTAATGTTGTTCTATATCTATTTTATATCGATAATAGATAAGCTTATCTGATGTATGCAAATGTACAAGTAAACTAATCAAAATCGATGGATACATTGATTAATCTAAAACCTTCACTTAACTCCCAATTGTCTTCCATCCCCCTAGCTTTGTTTTAATCATTAGTCCTTGTCCTTTTGGCTTGCCTTTTCACTTTCTTTACACGTAGTAACTGTAAACATGCACTTTTAGTTGTGTATTGTCGTTATGAGTATAAATATAGCCTCGTGCTTCTGGAACATTTAATTCGGATGATGAAGCACAGAATTGCTTCGAAACGTCATTGTTAATAACCATGGACTAGTCTAACATCTATTTATTTGAATTATTCAACGGATTTGTCATAACCTGGGAATGTCTCAAAATTAACTTATTGGAAATGTCAAACTTGGAATGTCTCTTTTTATGAATATGATTATCGTCGCAATTCTTGTACTCCGTTTTTCGGTGAAGCTTCGATTTCCTGCCAATACTCCGATTTCTTCTAAAATAAAGCAAATAACTATCTTTTTTCTACGCTGTTTATATACAATACTAAAACAGGCATATGCTTGTTTGAAAATTTGGCGACTGTGATGTCATCAAATTTCTAAATCCAAAAGCAGAAGAGCCACAGATTTGTTCTTGCCACCATATTGTACGTAGATCTTTTTAAACTATGCGTTTTATGAAGACTGTATCAATGTTCCTCTATTGACTTTGGGTTTACGATGATTTTAATTTCCTTAAAATTTTTCATAAACTCTTTCAGTAAAATAAAAGTGCTGCCATTTTGAAATGTCACAAAATTTCCAAGATGGATTTGCAGCAAAATATCCTAAGTTCCTTTCAAGCAATTTAATCAGAAAGAACTAACATAATCTTACACCCACCTTTTTGAAGACTTGAAAGACTTGCTCCCTAGAAATAATGTCTCCTCTCCAGGCAGAAGTTAGACTTACCCACTCGTCCCAATGTTTCATTCAATTCCATTTTGACAGCTCGATAATTGCCACTGCGAGAACTCCTCTTTCAATTTAGGATTTACGATCATTTTTTAAAAATTCTCACAATTGTTTTTATTTTCCAATTAAAAAATGAAAAAAGATGCTATAAGTTTAAAACAAATCTCCAGGGGGGGATGCATAACATGTTCAGGGTACGAGTATGTGCCACTCATATGGGTGTGTTTTGGGCCCAAAATTCTCTAAACTAGGGTCCTTTGTCGGCAGATTTTTCATAATCATGGATGGGGCTTCGCTTAAATTCGCAAAAAACGATTAAAAACGGGTAGTTTTCCACCAAATTAGGTACCAAGTGTTTATCAAGGCAAGTTTCGGTAATTAAAAGGGGGTAGCTTTCTGAAAACCGGCCCCCCCATCCATCCACAAGTCATGCCCCCCCTCCGGAACAAATCAAGATATCAAGAATTCCCAAAGTAGATTATTTACAATGTACCTGGAATTCCTATCAACCATTCAATAAAAAGAAAATAGCATCAATAACCATGCATAAAATCGTTTTTAAAGATTTGATGCCTATACTGACAAAGTCTATAAAAAATAGTTGCGGGATATTTCCACCTGGATTGCTAACTCCATTGTTCTACGAACGAAAAGGGCGTGTGAATGGAAGACAAGAGTTTAAATTAAACTATCGATCTAAATTTATGTTTATCAGAAGCAAAGTATTGCATTTTTTATTGTAACTACCGGGTGTCCATAAAAAATGTATGCAGAATTGGTTGACTCCAGCGAAGTGAATTTAGTTTTAATCAATGGCTAATCACTCTTAAAATGTTCCTCGATAGTTAACTTGAACATAGATACCTCGTTTGTTGGTATTGGTGCTTTGAGAGCAGAAATATCAATCTTGAAAGCATAAATTTGCGTCCTGTTGCAAACCAGAGCTTTGGCCTTTGGACAAAGCAAATTCCTGAAGCACGTCGAAATTTAGAACTGAAATTAATGAAAAATAAAGAAACTGCCCAATGGGTGACTGGGGGGGGGGTGACTTCTGGAAAACAGAATAACACAAGATATAATATTGTTCAAATTTTATCAAGGCGATCGTTGATTTATACGCTGTGCCTTAAGAAATTGCTTAGGCCAAAAGGCTAAGGCTCTGGTTTGCAGGAAGAGGCAAGTTTGAGCTTTGAAGATTGATATTTCTGCTCTCAAAGCATCAATACCAACAAACGAGGTATCTATGTTCAAGTTAACTATCGAGAAACATTTTGAGAGTTATTAGCTATTGATTAAAGCTAAATTCACAGCGCTAGAGTCAAGCAAATCCATGTACAATTTTTTTGGGACACCTGGTATATTTGATTATGACATATTGTCTATAAAAATAAGATGCCTACAAGCTGTCCAGCTTCCAAATTAGATCCATCAAATACCCGATATCTAACACGGTGAGCCAGAAAATATTTCCCAATTTTGGAAACTCAAGCACCGGGACGTTCTTGATGGATTCCAATAAGTGGAATTCTGCTACCGGGTGCGCCAAAATAAACTATGCACGTTTGCGAGGCCATGATAAATCGTATACTGGACCGATTTTGAAGTTTTATGAGCTAATCTTTAGCTAAGATCCTCAATTAGATGCCAGTATTTTTCGGACATTTTTTAGTCTTCTATTTATGAAGCTATAAGCGAGTTTCTTAAAATTTTCGATTTCGAAAACACTGAAAACGGTCGAAAAACGTTGATCAAATTTTCTACAGACTCGATATGAATGGACAAAGAGAGAACGTTTTCCTGATGATTTGGGGATTTAGAAATTGATCAGTTATAATCCAACGCACGAGTGTTTGAAGGAATGTAAAAATACTTTTAATGATACAAAGAAATGTATTTCCTTTCGAAATTTCATTGAATTTATGCTTTCATGCAGGTACTGCGTTCCTGTGTCAAGGGAGTTAAAAGACACACAGTATAAGTAGTGAAGCTACATGATGATGTCAAACAAGCGAGGAGTCTTATAGAATTTCTGACGCCGCGAACGTCTTGGCTCCGCGCGTTATTGCAAGTACTTGAGGCTATTGCAACAGGCCGGTCCCCGCTCTCAGGCAAGAAACTCATGATATGTTGCAAACTTTCGGAACTCGTTTTTCCAATTTGGCCTGATTTGAAACCTGGGGAAATTGAGGGTACTTGACTACAATTTGTAGAGAGGTGTGCCTGCCAAAAAAGATTTTTTACCCGTGTGCAGAATTCGGAAAAATCGGTGGAAAGTTTACACGTATTCTTCTATATAAGAAACTGCTTACAAGAAATTGAACTCTCCGCCGAAAATTTAAGAAACTCCATAATTGGAAAATATAACATAAGAAACTGTCTATTTCGATAAAGAAAATCCTTGGCATATTGGTTACACTTTTTAGTTGTTTCCTGTTTCCTGTTACTCCGACTCGGAAAACTTTGTCCTTCAGGAATTTCTAAACATTGGGAAGGCTTCAGAAACCTTCTTTTCAAATGTCCACGAGGGCACAGAAAGTATAAAATCACAACGATTGCCAAAAATCTCTAAGAAACTTGCAAGAAAGTTTAATTTTAAGTACTCAAAATTTGATACTTCTAAGAAACGTTCAGTACTGGCCCAAATTATTAGTTTCTTATAAAAAAATACGTGTAGCTTGGATATTGATAACGAAAAACAGATAATTTCGAAAGAAAAGAAAAAGAAAAGAGCAGGTATCGTTTATCTACAATATGCACTTTATTGTTCCATTGCGATTTCACAATTAACGGAATGACTCACTACTTAAATCAATTTCAGTACTTATGTTTTTTCACTTTTACATTTCTTGTCAAGATCTCTTCCCTAGAAACAACGAACAGTTGCCGCTTAACCATGGTGTGCATTGTACTCCAGCCCAGTCCATTTTAAGAGTCTTGAGACCAAATTCTGTGTCGCAAAAATAAAGCATCTCTGTTGTACTTCAGAAGCATCTAACCTCACCGACTTCAGTTTCTACTGCGGGAGGAATGAAAGCCCAGTTATTTCAATGCAACTTTTTTGCCAACACCTGTTCAACTAAGTGGCCTCGTTTTGGAACTTTTCAAAATTGATTCAAATTGCTTCAAAGGAAATTTCTAACATCAGATTCAGGCTCGGCACTAAAATTTTCTATCTGGACACAAGTGTTGATAATCCTGGTGTTAGCGATTTTGATTTTATGATGATAATGAATATTGGAAAAGTTACACCCAGCACGATATTCAAGGTCAAATCCCTTATAAAGCTTCACAGTTATTGGTCTAATGAAATCAAAATCGCAAACACTACGTTCATGAAACTTTGAGGCTAGGCTGAACTTTGGGTACTGAATTCAAATCCGTGGTCAAAAGTTTTGTTTGAAAAAATTTTCAAAAATTTCAAAAACGAGGTCGTTAATTGAAAAGGTGAGTTTGACGTTTGTCCTGTGAGAGGCTTATTTGTATTTACCGGGAACATTATTCTGGGTTTCAAGACTTTTAAATCAGACTTTATCCCGTTTAAATTTTACAATTTATCATAATGAGCGTCGTTATTTTCTAATGTTTTCATTTCAACATTGTAAAAGAAGCTTAAGGATGTTTGAAAGCTACTCGTTAGCAATATGATTTCCTTCACTGCGAAGACAAGATCTACAACGGGATACCATACCGTCAAAAGCGTTCTGTATCGCTTCTAATGGAATTGCATGCAGTTCCCTTGTGATGGCATCTCGGAGCTCGTTTAGATTCTGGGGCTGTTCTTCCTCTGGGACTTTCCAGATATTATGCTTTAAATATCCCCACAGGAAGAAATCGCGCACAGTGAGATTTGGGGAACGAGGTGGCCAGACCCAGTCTCCTCGCTTGCTGATTAATTTTCCTGGGAACTGCCCTCTTAAATATTGCATTGCCACATTGCTTGTATGGGCTGATGCACCATCCTGCTGCCACCAGGTCTCTGCTTGGTTCACATTTTGCTCACGGAACTCTCTTTGCACAACATTGTATCGAATTATTCTCAGATACTCGCGCGTATTGAGATTTCCGTGAACAAAATGGGGCCCAAATATTTTGCCATTTCTGGTAAGCCCAGCCCAGACCATCACTTGCCCTGCTCCTTGCTTGAACGAAATGTAGTGTCCTTCTGGATGCCCTTGCCCTTTCTCCGCATATTTGACAACATTTTTTGTATTCACTTCCGAATTCAGGCTGAAAATTGCTTCATCTGAAACGATAAGATTGTCGAGAAAATCGGGGTTCTGTTCGCATGTATTTACGAATCTCTCGCAAAACTCTCTTCTCTGCGCTGGGTCACGTGGCTCTAGCTTTTGTTGTCGCACTAAAACATAGGGGTGATATTTAAGGTCCTTCACAATTCTTCGAAAAGTTGTTGGCGTCAGGTCAAGTCCATTACGTCTTGACGACCTTACACCATTTTCCATCAACGCATCTCGTACCCTTTCGACATTTTCTGGCGTCCTTGTCGTTCTAAGACGCCCACAAATTCCTTTATTCCTGTCGAGGCAGGTTCCATGCTGTAAAAATTTGCGATACAGCTGCGCAACAGCGGAATTGGTAGGGGGTTGGACATCTGGCCAATGGGCGGCCCAGCGACGAACAACCTCCCGTGAGTTGTTCACTCTTGACATCTCGACGCATATCCATGTTCTCTGTTCAGTAGTTAGGCGACGCATTTTGGAAGGGAAATCTTCAATTTGTCTTGGTTTTTATAGTTTTTCTGTAATAAAGCCACTGAATTTACGGCAAAAAAAGCGCATGAACCACCGTACAATCATTGCATCACAATGGCGAGAAGCTTAATCCGTGCGCCCTAGGAGAAAATTTATGCAAATAGATAAAATATCAGTTACGAAGTGAAAATGTTGCCCAACAAAACTGAAAAAATCAGTCTTGCTGCAGCAATTTTTCTCCGGAAATTGGTTGCATTGTATGAAAACAGTGGTACTCTTCGTGGGGAAATTTTTCTCGCTCATGCAGTCATGCAAAATTGCATCTCGAAATACAACGAAGAAGATTATACTTCGAGCGTGCTTCAGTTTCCAGAATATGAAAGTTTTACACGTGCAAAGGACCTAGGAAAAAGAGTAATCGGCTAACGAAGGGACTGGGTCTTGGCCACCTCGTTCCCTCGACCATACAGGGCTCAAATGTGCATGTTAGAGCAAGACTGAATTATGTTTTTATGCGCGCGCAGATATCCCTCGAAACCGAGGCAATGGGGAAATCAGAATTATTACAAACGCTCCTTTCCTCAATTCTAGAACTGAACACAGCTGAAAGCATAACAGCAACAACAACGAGCATAGGTGAAGGTCACATGGAAAGAGCTTAAACTGAAGTACCTGAAATACGGAGAACATCCCAAAACAAAAACAAGACAGTTATACACACAAGTAACCCGCGGAGTTTTACCCAGTTTATTAATCGCAAGCCAGTGTTATAAAGAAATCAAACTATTTGATTCTGGGCAATAAATATCTTTGCAAAGCCTGGAGTTTCTGCTCTCTCAACTAACCCTTCGATGGACTAAAACTTCCCGCCCGACGTGCGTCACTGTGAGTAACATCGATGAGCGAGTAATATTTTCTGAACGCATTCATGCTTACCTTGAAGTAAAAATTGTTCTGTAAAATGTAAAAAATTAGCTTTGCTCAACGACCAATTTGCCATAAAGGGAATACAAACATGAAATCAATGTCACAAGAAATTTGCGATATACTTCAAAACAACGAGAATTTTGGCTTAATCTATCATAAACTGACTCCCTGGTACATCAAACCAAACATCAAGTAATCAATACTAACATAGGCTACGGACGGGGGTATAATTTTGACTTCACCTTGAGCTGTTGTCGTTGCTGTCCATTGTTTGCGGCTGCTAGATTGTAAACAAACAAAGATGGCTGGCTTGGAAATCAGCATAAAACCAACACGTAGATATCTAATTTTTACAATGTCATCCCCTATTTTCCCGGCGGTACCGATACGATTTTCTGACAGCCAAATAACATTTTGACCAATACAAAAAGTTTCCTGAAAAGGCTGCGGCCAGATTTTTTGCAAATTACATAGAAATTCGATCAATTTTTCCTCACTATTTTTGAACCAAAATCTAGTAACCTTGAAATTTCTTGGCTTGTGAGGCTCAGAAGAGTCAAATAGGCTTGCAATTCAATGAAATAAACAACAAAGTATCTACCTCTTCAAAAATAATTTTACTACTTGTTTATTTCAAGGATTTTGAACACTAGGAGGGTTTACTTTGGCAGACCAAAATACTTAGGCCGATAACCATGTGAAGATCACCGGTACTTCGATAAAAAATTGAAGTATGATCCCCTATTTTCCCGAATAGCTCACCTGGCTCAAAATGTTGCTCAGATCTTGGAGAAGGATTTCAGAGATGATGGAGAAAAGGCTGCGGCCAGTTTTGGAGTATTTTACAATACATTAAATCCTTGAATTCTTCGTCTTTTGTGACAATCACCACGATATCTATTCCACGTGTTTGGAGCCCTTTAAAATGTTTGATTAACTTCAGCTCTCGTCCAAGTAATCTTTAACTTCCAACCTGTGCATTTAGCCAAGTACCGAAGACAATAGGCCAATTCCCAGGGGTCAGGAATCTTCGAAAGTCTATTGTTTGTTTTTCCTGGCGACTTTCCAGATTCACAGATTCCAACTAAATGCGGGGGCGCAAGGTCCTGTCGGTCAGCGGCAAAAACATAATTCAGTCTTGCTGCATGTTAGTTCTTTCTTTCGAAATGCTATGTTTCCTGCTCTCAATGTCTAAACAATTCAAAGCTAAGAAAAGCTCGATTTATTTGCCCCCCCCCCCTATTTAATCTCTCCCATTATATGAAACAAAAAATGGCATTTGGGATTGTCCATGTATTTAGCTGAAACTTTTAGAATCACAATGTTTACGTAGTTTTGGTTGAACACTATGAGTTAAATTTGTGTTTGGACTTGCAAATGCTGTGTTGATTCCAGAAAATATAAAGTAAAGGTCTCAAAACTCCTCTCATAGTTAGTTCTAACACTTGACTTTGTGAATAGACCCCTCTCTAAGAAACCCCTCTCTTCTGCACTCTCTGAAATTAAATAGGATCCTCGGGGCTTGCCTTTACGGTAGACCTTTTCTGTTGGGGACACAGACAGAGATCTCGTATTGACAACATGTCAATTCGTGTTTAAACCCTGAATTTGATAGTACCCTTTATTTCTGATTTACCGTCTCTTTTCAATCTTGCCTTTAAACCTATCGTTATTCGTCATTCGACCAGGATCAGAACACCCCCAGTAACGACCCCGTTGGAACGATACCCCGCCAAAGTAAAAGGATGAGCCACCAAGAAAATTCGTTTCTCCACTAAATTTGAGTTTAAAAATTTACTGGCCTTAAGTCTATTGGTTCCCCCATGAAATCCTTGTTAAATGTTTAATCCCTGTTGAAAGTTTATCATTTAAAACTTTGCCTCGCTATATCTTTATGTCCAGTGGGGTCATTGCTGGGGGGGGGGGGGGGCAGTGTATCGGAGTACGGCAGAAACGCTCAAACCTACATCAGTCGTCTCTGCATGTGATCAGTTT
The DNA here is from genome assembly GCA_039566865.1 of Aurelia coerulea. Lineage (NCBI taxonomy): Eukaryota > Metazoa > Cnidaria > Scyphozoa > Semaeostomeae > Ulmaridae > Aurelia > Aurelia coerulea. Next base: position 7,739,440 of record CM076952.1, on the reverse strand, counting down.
ATACGTTATGGGAGTGAAGTTAATTGTGCCAGCGATGATCTTTCAACAAACGTTGGGCACTCTACCACTGAGATACGTAACGTGAATTACTGCAACATACGCGCTTTTTCAAGTTTTCGGCGATCTGAGAGTACAATTTCTTATAAGCGGTTTCTCATGAATTTTTTCCAGGATCGGAAATAATTTTGAGGGACAAATTCTACAGACGGGTAAAGAAACTTTTAAGCAGGGGTACCTCCCTACAAATTGAAATCAAGTACCCCCCCCCCCTTCCCTCCTGGTTTCAAGTAAGGCCAAATTGGCAAAACAGGTTCCGAAAGTTTGCAACATATCATATAAGTTTCTTGCCAGAGAGCGGGGACCAGCCTGTTGCAAAAGCCTCAACTACTTGCAATGACGCGCGGAGCCAAGCCGTTCGCTGCATCAGAAATTCTACAAACTCCTTGCTTGTTTGACCTCATCGTGTCGCTTCACTACTGTGTGTTGTTTAACCCCCTTGACACAGGAACGCAGTACCTGCATGAAAGTATAAATTCAATGAAATTTCAAAAGGAAAAACATTTCTTTGTATAATTAAAAGTATTTTTGCATTCCTTCCAACATGGAACTAACACTCGTGCACTGAATTATATTTGATCAATTCCTAAATCCCCAAATCATCAAGAAAACGTTCTCACTTTGTCCATTCATATCGAGTCTTTAGAAAATTTGATCAACGTTTTTCGACCGTTTTCAGTGTTTTCGAAATCGAAAATTTTAAGAAACTCGCTTATAGCTCCATAAATAGCAGACCAAAAAATATACAAAAAATACTGGAATCTAATTGAGGATCTTAGCTAAAGACTAATTTATAAATCTTCAAAATCGGTCCAGTATACGATTTTTCATGGCCTGGCAAACGTGCATAGTTTATTCTGGCGCACCCGGTATATAGCCGAGAGATCGAAATATTTTTGTACTCGTGCGTCTATGAGCGCTGGAAATATGAGTAAATTCCACGGTAAATTCGACTTAGTGAGAATTTCGGAAATTTTTTTGGCTACTAAATGCAATCAAGAGGCCAAAAAACACTTGAGCAAATCACTAAGGAAATCCTTGCACAGAACAAAAAAGAAGCTAAAGTTTTTGACGGCTGAGAGATCTTGTCTACGATTTATTGCCGTGGGATTGAAAAACTTGAGCATTTTTCCGAAAATCAAATTATAACTCCTGAGAGATGTGAAATGCCGTTCCATGCTTTCTGTGTGGGAAGATTCCTTAAAATTTGATTGAGAGTTCTACGCCCATTTTCATGCATTTTGCATCCATGAAATTTTCGTAACATCAACTTGAACCATTTTCAGTGCTCATAACAATGCTAGAAAACTGCAAAAAATACTCTGGTCTTCCGGCTTTTAACCAGAATGTGAATCATTCAAATCCGTAAAGACATTTGGTGCTGTGAAGGTGAAGTTGCGGTTTTTAGCGCCAAGCGCTGGGATCGCAGAAGTAGAATAGGCCTAATCGAGTCCGCGACCCCTTGTCATGACGCTTGCTGTGAATTTTCGAAACTGGGAACTGTTTCCGGCTCACCCTTTATACTTCCCTTCCCGAGTCTTTCCTTAATAAGCCTTTCCCTTGTGCAACGAGCTAGTACGTAAACACGTCTAACGTGAAATGATAATCAAAACTAAAAGTCCTTTATTTTTGCTTTTAAGGAGATGAAATCGTCGTGAATCCTGACAATATCATTGTGCATCATGACTTCCAAAGATCTTCATATGACTTTGATATCGCTTTGTTGCATTTGGCGAAACCAGTGAAATTTACACCAGTAGTTAGGCCGATCTGTGTACCTTTGAACAACAACAATTACCAGCCAGGAGCCAAATGTTTTGTGGCAGGATGGGGTTACACGAACGAGACTTCAGGCAGATTACCTGATAAACTACGTTATGTAGAGGTGAGTGAGATCTGGGTGGTTGGACGCCGGAGTTGCGCTCAATTTTCTCAGTTGTATATGCTCTTGCAAAAAAATGATTTATTCGTATTTTTCATATTTCGTTCTTTATATTTAATTCTTTTAAGAATTAGCTGGTAGGCCCTCCAAAATTATAATATTCCACAGAACGATAATAGTATTCCTGCCCAGAAGCATGCAAGCTGCTCTGCAGAACATACAACCTGAAGCGTAATTTCGAGCCTTACTACCCAACATGAACCGTACCGGGTCAGTGAATAATATTTTGGAGTTTAAAAAATCCCTTAACTTTCAAAATGTTAGGAATGTTTTCGGAACATGTCCTTTTTAATGTTTTACAGAAAAATCAAATGTAATTTTCTCTTTCATCGTTACAATCGCATGTTACAAGCCTAACAGTGTATCGTCTACCATTTTGAAAGTTCTGTATTTTGAAAGCCACAGATGTGGTTAAATTGCCTTCATGCTAAGAATGATATTCCTTCTGTATTGTAATTTAATTTTGTCTTTCCTTGTAACAGTTGCATGTTGAGCTCAAAGCGCAGCCTAACTATGTATCAGCCTGCATTTGAAAATTCCTCTATCAAAATGACCCCACAACAGATGTACACACATTGCCTTCATGCTAATAATGAGATTACTTTTGCTTAATGATGTCATTTCCTTTTTCATTGTAACAATTTCATGTTGAGTTCAAAGAGCAGCCTAACTGTGTATCATCCGCCATTTTGAAAATTCTTCTTTCAAAATGACGCCGCTTATGTACTTACATTGCCTTCATGCTAAGAATGAGGTTACTTTTGCTTAATGATGTCATTTCCTTTTTCCTTGTAACAGTTGCATGTTGAGCTCAAAGAGCAGCCTAACTGTGTATCATCCGCCATTTTTAAAATTCTTCTTTCAAAATGACGCCGCTTATGCACTCACATTGCCTTCATGCTAAGAATGAGGCTACTTCTGTATAGTAAAGCGAATGTTGAGCTCAAAGACCAGCCTAACTGTGTATCATCCGCCATTTTGAAAATTCTTCTTTCAAAATGACGCCGCTTATGTACTCACATTGCCTTCATGCTAAGAATGAGGTTACTTCTGTATAGTAAAGCGCATGTTGAGCTCAAAAAGCAGCCTAACTGTGTATCATCCGCCATTTTGAAAATTCTTCTTTCAAAATGACGCCGCTTTTGTACTCACATTGCCTTCATGCTAAGAATGAGGCTACTTCTGTATAGTAAAGCGCATGTTGAGCTCAAAGACCAGCCTAACTATGTATCAGCCTGCATTTGAAAATTCCTCTATCAAAATGACCCCACAACAGATGTACACACATTGCCTTCATGCAAATAATGAGATTACTTTGGCTTAATGATGTCATTTCCTTTTACCTTGTAACAGTTGCATGTTGAGTTCAAAGAGCAGCCTAACTGTGTATCATCCGCCATTTTGAAAATTCTTCTTTCAAAATGACGCCGCTTATGTACTCACATTGTCTTCATGCTAAGAATGAGATTACTTTTGCTTAATGATGTCATTTCCGTTTTCCTTGTAACAATTTCATGTTGAGTTCAAAGAGCAGCCTAACTGTGTATCATCTGCCATTTTTAAAATTCTTCTTTCAAAATGACGCCGCTTATGTACTCACATTGCCTTCATGCTAAGAATAAGGTTACTTCTGTAAAGTAAAGCGCATGTTGAGTTCAAAGAGCAGCCTAACTGTGTATCATCCGCCATTTTGAAAGTTCTGTTATTGAAATTGTGTCACAGATGTGCTTACATTCATTCCATTGCATTGTATTCCATTGCATTGCATTGTATTCCATTGCATTGCATTCCATTCCATTCCATTCCATTCCATTCCATTCCATTCCATTCCATTCCATTCCATTTTATAATATTCATACAACTTTTTAAGAAATAAAATGCTGATTCTCAAAGGTTTCAGTAGATTATCGCAATTCAAGTTTTTGCACGTTTAGAATTTATTTAGTACTGCTAACTTGTTTCCCTTTGTTTGTTTGAGTCCCGTAGACCCCGATTTTTGCCATTCGAAACGGCGGAAATTCGGAAACCCTGTTTGGGATCATCTTGTTTGCCTGATAAAAATCAGTATTTCATATCCGTTTCATGATATGGGAAGCTCTTTTAAGGCGCACCGGGCAACTCATGGCATAAAATAAGAAATAAAACTGTAAGTCTATTTATAAATGTTAAATTAATTCTACTTGCCATTATTTTGTTCACTCGTTAACGCTAAGCTTTGCTTTATTTGGCCGTATTTTCTGCCCAGCCTTTGAGGCCTCTTCTATCTGTTGTTGAAGAGGCCTCAGAGGTGGAGCAAAAGCTGCGGCCAAAAGAATATGCCTTAGCGAAACGAGTGAACAAAATAATGGCGAGTAGAACTACTGTTAAATTTGTAAACAGTTTAGGATACTGCACTCGGGATTAGATATGAGTTATTTCGAATTCAATCCAAATCAGAAGGAAAAACTCCAATTCGACTTGAAGAAAAATTGGGAATTTGTGGCTAAAATCTGACTTCAAAAGAATTTTCACAAAAAGCACCGTCGAAAAGCGCTGCGCAAACTTTCTTGGCTGTTACGAGTGTGAGACTTTAAGTATTTCAATCTCGTTTTTAGTCAGGTCTCCTTTCTTGTGTATATTTGAAGAGTTCACCACGTTCGTAATTTCGGCATTCCCCTTAAAGATATTAGGTCTCCTCGCGAAAATAGCCTATTATCCCATCTATTGCATAATCTACCGAAGTCAGTTACATATAAGAACTCTGTTAGCACCTCAGGTGTATCATATCACCTGAAAACATGCAATCTTCAGAATACAGCAAAAGCCAGCGACCTACCCGATGAGTAAAAATGCACGATTAAAATCTAAAAATAATGTTCTCTTCTCTTGATATCAAAGGAATGGTGTTGTCCAATGTCAGCCAGGACAAAGTATAGAATTTATTGAGAATGTTGGCTATTCAGTAAGATATGAACATACTGGGTGCGCGCTAAAAGGCACTTCTTGCGTTTGAAATATCATGTTCTGGAGAAATTGATACATTTCAATGCATAACTAGCGCTTTCTTTATCATTCGAATCTTCAAACGCATAAAGCTCTTTTCGGCACATCCGGTATTGCGAGGGAGCAACGGCCTCTCCAACGCTGTGTATTTTCCCTGGCTTGCCTGGTAGACAACACAACAACTATGTCATGGACTGATTAAGTATATGTGACAGACATTGCTGCAAGCCTTGAAATAGTATTGGAAGCCTATCTAAGGTATAAAATATGCGTCCGCTCTCCTCCCACTCATTGTGAAAATTCCTATTCTTTCATCCTGTCGGACATTTTTCTACTGAAGAGTCAAATATAACTCATTTCGTGTGCCAAATAGTTTTCCTCATTTTGCAATGCAATTCTTTAAAAATCCAGCCCACCTTTATATACAGCCACTATGCATATTTTCTGAAAAATTCTCTATGAAAAAGAAACTTAACTCTCGGAGCACCAAAAAATATGGAAATTCGAGTACTGGAAAAGTATTACTTCAAACTTTTTATTTAGTCTGATGCAATTTTTAACTTAGCCTGAAGGATACTTCCGCGCGTTTGTTATACTTTATTACTTGGTACTACTTAAGTAATGAATGAAAAGAGGCATATAGTGCCATAAAACTGGCTATGACATGTTAGCGAAGGCACAGGAGATCGCCCTCCGATAAATGCATCTTGAATTTGAGGTACATTCTTGGAAACTGCTAAGGAAATGTTCATTGTTCAAAATATGGCGAGTTTGCGGAACTTTGGCCCAATTCCTTATTTTCATATAAAAAACATGCAGCTTCTATGGTAGGCCCAAGCATTTCTTTCTTTTTTACATCAACATAGACAGGAAATACAACTACTATCTACATTTAACTGTGCCCCCCCCCAGAGCGAGAAAAGACACAACATCATCTAGGCGTGCAGACTGCCTTTCCACTGAGGAGGAGAGCCATTGAGGAACAAAAACCCAAGGTAAAGTCTGCATGCAGGCTAAAGGTCATCGTGCTCACACTATGAGAGACACTTACAATAAACTTACCAACACAGTACATAAAACATAACAATATCATAGGGAGAAGAGCTGCTGCAAGTTACGTTAAAAATTCACTAAAACCGCTGAGTTGTCTTATTGTGTGATATCCATTTGATTATTCTGTTGGTGTGAACTATTAATGTGAACTGCCATATAAGAGGAGACTGCAAAAGGCTGTTGTATCCATATCAAACTGTAGGCAGTGCAGGATAAAGTGTGCATTCTCCTCCTTATTAGTTCCAAAATTGCAAAATGGTTTTAGACAGTCAAAGTTATGAACACTTTTTTTCATTTTTCATTTTCATTTTAAAATTATTTATGCACGGTAGCCCCGTCAGTCAGTATGACTGATTTTCAGGGGGCCGTGCCAAAAACTTTACAAATTAAAAAATCTACTAAAATTAATAACGGGAAAAGGAAACTAATTACAATCATAAATAATTTATCTACAACTATTTACAATAAATTTACAACAAACCCTTTATCTTGTTCTTAAAAGAAGATAAAGAGGGAGCTTGCTTGGCCTCGCGGCTGAGATCATTCCAGATTTTTGCTCCACGAAATGCGAACGCTTTCTGTCCATTACTAGTTTTCATGAATGGCACTAGCAAGTCAGTTTCGGCATTTCTAAGGTTGATAATATTGCGATCAGAATTTCTAACAAATAAATGCGAGAGATAATCAGGCGCGAGACTATTAACAGATTTATATACAGTTGTTGCAGTCTCACTTCTGATCATATCCCTCACAGTTGGCCATTTTAACTCTGTAATCAAAGCTTCGGCAGGAGCATCGTAGCTGCTATTTGTAATAATTCTAGCGGCACGATTCTGCAATTTTTGAAGCTTAACCAGTCGGAACTCTGCACAGCTCCCCCACACAGAACAGCAGTACCGAAAATGTGGCTCTACAATACCTCTATATAATTTGCAAAGTACAGTTTTTGGCAAAAATTTCTTTGCATATTTTAAAAAACCTAACGAGCGGGAGACTTTGGCTTGAACAGATTTAATTTGCTCGTCCCACACGAGGTACTGGTCAACTTGGACACCAAGATACTTAATACTGTCGACGAGTTCTACAGGGGAATCATCGATAACGAATGCAGGAGAATCCACAGTGTTTTCACCAATCTTTTTCAGATTTGGTCTAGATCCGATTACCATTGCCTGAGTCTTGATTACATTCAAAGACAATTTATTGCCTTGAAGCCATTCTTTCAAACATTTCAATTCGTTGTTGAGCGTTTCAGTTAGATCCTCAATGCTCTTAGAGGAATAGGATATGCTAGTATCGTCGGCGTACATCGTAACTTTGCAGTTTTTCAAGGCGAATGGCAGATCATTTATATAGATTAGGAAGAGTAGCGGACCTAAACAAGAGCCTTGTGGAACACAACAGTTGATGCTTCCGATGTCAGATTCCACTCCATTAACCTTAGTGAATTGCTGCCTACTGCTGAGATATGATTTGAACCATTGAAGCTCAAGACCCTGAATTCCGTACTTAGATAGCTTTTGAATAAGTATGGCATGATCAACAGTATCAAAAGCCTTTTTCAAATCAATGAAAATATTTCCTGTAAATTTTCCACGCTCAATATTAATGTGCCAGTCATTAGTGCCAGAAAGCAAGCAAGTTACAGTGGAATGCAGAGCTCTAAAACCTGATTGGCCAGAATACAGAAGGTTATTTTTGTCTAGATAATCATATAGTTGGTTGTAAATCAATTTCTCAAAGAGTCTTGCCAGAAATGGGAGCACAGAAATCGGTCTATAATTGGAACGATTGTTTTTTCTCCACTTTTAAAGATTGGGGCAACCCTTGCAGTTTTCCAATTTTCAAGAAAAACTCCAGTGGCAATTGAGAGGTTGAAAATGTCACAGAGAGATTCTGCAATGACAGAGAATGCGATCTTTAGGAAATGGTTAGCAATGCCATCAGGACCGAAACCCTTGGACGTTTTGAATAACACGTATGCATGTATCTTAAAATCTGGTATTTCATTTCAGCTCCCAATCGCAAAGAAGTCAGATTGCAAACCGCCTCTTCAAAAGATTGGCAAACTGGTAACTGATCAAATGATTTGCGCTGGTCAGATGAAGGGAGGACAAGATTCATGCCAGGTAACCCTTTTTACGATTATGACTGCGTTCACACTATACCGGCACAATTCGAAAACGATGAAAATATGACGGATAGCACTCCAGTTCACACGAAAACGGCACGTGTTTTGCTGATCGATTCTCAAAGGGAATGTCATCATATAAAAGTGGCTCAAGCCACTTGCGGTCACATTTAGCGAATGACATTTCAGTATTTCCTGTTGACTTCGATAAGTTACCCAAATATGGTGCGGCACGTGTTACATACTTCTTTCTTTGCGCGGCCATTTTCATCATATGTTTATGTTTGCTTAGATTCCCTTTAAGGTGTAGGTATATTCTTTGGCATCAAATTCTTGGGGATATTGCAATAACACCTTTGTTACTTTAAAATTTCCTACTGTTCTCAAATTTTGCCGGATCGTGTGTGTGAACACTTTCTAAATTTTTGCTACTGTAATGAACAAGGGCAGATTTTGTAAGACAATAGCATGAGTTGCTTTTGATTGACACCGCAATTCAAAGCGATTAACGATCGCAGACAAAGGAAATTCTCTCAACCAATAATTCAAAACAAACAAAGCCGCAAAAGTTGCCCTGAAACCCCAGGTGGCTTGCTCGCCCCTTGTGCATTCCAGAAATTGTTTTTGAGAGAAAACATGAGCATAGTTCGAAAGAAGAAGAATATATCTACACATCTGCCACGGGCATTTAATCAATTTGGTTCAAAAGCCGATTTTGGAGGCGATTCAATTCTCTTATATTTTTGGGTGTAATTGAAACACTTCCTGCTCAGCCTCTGAACCAAAGAATTAAAATGCCCGTGGTAGATGTGTAGATGTATCCTTTTTCTTTCGATATTTGCTCATGTTTGCTCTTAAAAAGAATTTCTGGAATGCACAACGAGCGTGCTAGCACCTTTGTTTCAGAGAAGCTTTTGCAGCTTTGTTTGTTTTGAATTTCTGGTTGAGAGAATTTCTTTTGTCTGCGATCGCTAATCGCTTTGAATTGCGGTGTCAATCAAAACCAACTCGTGCTATTGTCTTACAAAATCTGTCCTTGTTACTGTAATGTTTTTTACCATTTTCAAATTGCGCTGGTATCGGTTGAATTAAAGTCTTTGATTCAATGTCATTTTTACTTTTTTGTGAATCAAACCTTGTACTGTTTCCAAATTGTGCCAAAAGGCGAGCAATAAACTTTATGCACTTGTTTGCATATCCCATTACATAGATCAGAGCAAACTGAGAATACTCGTGAAGGCAATTATTACCAGTCAGTTTCAACACTGTCCTTTAATCTGGATGTTTCACTGCAGGCAACTTAACAAAAAGTTAACAAAATACAGGAAAGGGCTTTGAGAATTACTTATAAGGATGCCGAATCTACTTGTAGTGAGCTATTAGAAGTACTGTGCCGTTTTACTATTCATATGAAGAGCTTGCAGCTACTTATGACTGCTTCTGAACTGAATCTCATCTGATTTTTCTGACTGCTTAAGAAGATAAGACTGAAAATGACTGAGCTGTACAAAACTAGAAATGACCTGAACCCTTCATTCATGCAGGAAATTTTCTGCGAAAATGAAAGTCATTACAATTTGCGTAACAATAACGAATTCTTCCAAACTGGGGTGAGATTTGTCAACAACGGGACAGAAAGCGTCCGATTCAAAGGTCCAGCTCTGGCAAACGTTACCACCAACGATACGAAATTCAGAATCCCTTTGTCAGTTTAAGACAAAAATAAAAAATTGGAACGGAGAAAATTGTCCTTGCAAATTATGCCACATTTTTATTCCGAATTTGGGCTTTTTATGATAAATATTTTTGGATATCTGCTTTTATACTGTATACTTTTGATGACTTGTAAATATTTTATCCATTATTTTTCATATGTAATATTTGTATTTTAAAGTTTCAACGTTGGAATTGATTAGTTAATTACTTTTAGCTATCTTTTTTTATTTTATTCCAACGATAAAGAAATTGATAATAATAAACTCTTTATTGATTTTTGCTGTAAGCCAAACATACCCACGCAACTGGAATTACTGGGTATCAAAGAATATTACTGAGCCATAATGTCGACATTGTGAAATTTCCTGATGAAGCATTGTGATTTTGGTTCTGAAAGTATACGTTGTGAAATACGACGTAACTTCTTTCGATGAAGCGAAAGTGAAACACGACGTGAAACACGACGTGAAACACGAAGTGAAACACGACGTGAAACACGACGTGAAACACGAAGTGAAACACGACGTGAAACACGACGTGAAACACGCAGAACAAATTAAAGGAATACTTTCACGCTGCTGATTGGCTCTTTAAAACAATGGGATATCATTGTGGTGCACTCAGTTGCCAAATATTGCGACTGTTTCTCAGATAATAGTATTGTTTTGACTGCTTTACAGTACTCCTTAATGACCGCTGTGGTTAATGAAGTAAGTTTCTAATTTGGTCGATGAGTTGAGTCGTATACCCCGTTTACGCAGAGCAAAAAATATGGGATCGCGATCCAGATCGTGATCCACAAATGCCAAGATCGTGTTCAAGTTGCGTTTACACAGGCGTCAAACGAAAACGGATCAGGTTCGCAATCCGTTCGTACATGCGTATTGCGCATAGTTAAGGAGCCTACAGTGTGTCCCAAAAAAATTGTGCCCTGTTTGCCTAAAGATTGCAACAAAAGGGCAAAAGATTCTCGCCAAAATTTTATATGGTGTTGCTCTTCAGATGTTCAAATAAATTTTGCTGCCATTCCCGTAAAAGTCTGTTGAAAAATGATGGAGCTATGACATCAGTAAACCGGCTTTATTGCTGAGATGTTATTGCTCTAGCAATCAGTTATGTACATACAGAGAAGAAACGAAATGAATACTGTTCATACAGTACTTTTCATAGCGTTTCTATCACTGCTTTCACAGTGTCCTCACTGCAAAACAGTTTCCTCACTGCCGGGTGCGCTAAAAAAGAGCTCAGGCTCAGGCAAAGGGGGAATGTTTGGAAAACAATTGTTTGCTCGTTTGGTCAGGGCGCAATGTCTCTCTGAAACATTAGATGTCAGCGAGATTTGCGATGACACGAAATTATTCATTCAAAACTCTATGAAAAGTACTCTTTGAAAAGTATTCCTTTCGTTTGTTCTCTGTATCTACATAACTGATTGCTAGAGCAATAACAACTGAGCAATAAGGCATGGTTTGAACGGTTCTGAGATAACTCTATCAAGTAGCAATATTCCGTACTATTCTTTTCACCCAAATCACCACGAATAAGTTCTCTCTTTGTCCGTTCATTTCCATTCTTTAGCAAAGTTGATTGATGTTTTTCAAATGTTTTCAGTGTTTTCGAGAATTAAAATTTTAAGAAACTCGCTTCTAGCTCTAAAAATTGAAAACAAAAAAATTTGCAAAAAATTCCAGTATCTAATTCGGGCTTTCTCCTAAAGATTAAGTCATAGACCTTCAAAATCGGTCCAGTGTACGATTTATTGTGGCCTGCCAAAGTGCATAGTTTATTTTGGCGCACCCGGTATATTGGCAACATTCTGTCTTGAGATGCAGAACTTCTTCAGTTTTTGGCAGCCAGTGTTTAAGCAATGGGAAATGTTTGGAAAACGAATGTTTGCTCGTTTGGTCCGGGCTCAACGTCTCTCTGTAACATTAGATGTCAGTGAGATTTGCGATGACTTATAAATATTCATTCAAAACTCTATGATTGTTTTTATTCGCGGACATATGCACCTGACAATGAATGTGAAACATTTATTGCATGTTTTAGTCCTTCGCACGATTCTGCCTTGTTAATATATACAAAGAACGTATAAAGTATAAAATACATTAAACTCACCAATTTTGATTCGATGCTCTTTTGCCACCTTTCAGTACTTCTCCTCTTCAATTCTTTTCAAGTTGTTTTGACCGCTAACAGCTGAATGATAGCTTTATTTCTTATCTGATCTGTGCCGTGCGTCTAGATTATGAGAGCGCTTTTCCTCGCTGCTTTTATACGCGCATGCCTTAATTATTTATAAATCATAATTATCATGAGTTGATAGATGTCATGGTCTAGCTGTTCGGCTTATCAATTTCTCAGGACGGCGAAATTTAGCCAGGTTTAAGACATATAAGGCAAAAACTCTAATTTTCTGAAAATTGGGAATAGTTTCGGACGATTTTGACAGGAACCGTCTCACGATCATCACCACCATAACAATCATCATAGCTTTTTCGTATGAACCAAAGATCCAAAGACAATGAATGGCCTACATGTTTATAGCTAATATATGATAGATTCCGGGTGTCCCAAAAAAAGTATACAGATTTGGTTGATTCCAGCAATGTGAATGTAGCTTTAATCAATGACTAATCACTCTGGAAATGTTCCTTGATAGTTAACTTGAACATAGATACCTCATTTGTTGGTATTGGTGCTTTGAGAGCAGAAATATCAATCTTGAAAGCTCAAATTTGCATCAAAACCTGAAAACCAGAGCTTTGCCCGTTAGGCCTAAGCAAGTTGCTGAAGCACATCGAGATTAAGAACTGAAATTAATGGAAAATTACCGTTGATTTATACGCTGCGCCTTAAGAATTTTCTTAGGCCAAAAGGCTAAAACTCTGGTTTGCAGATTGACGCAAATTTGAGCTTTCAAGATTGATATTTCTGCTCTCAAAGCATCAATACCAACCAAGGCGGTACTTGTGTTCAAGTTAACTATCGAGGAACATTTTTAGAGTGATTAGCCATTAATTGAAACTAAATTCATATCACTAGAGTCAACCAAATATTTATACTCTTTTGGGACATCCGATAGGTTTTAGCTAAACACTATTTTATATCTTCATTCGATCAAATTGATTTTATAGTCCGTCAGGAACTTGATTCCTTTTCAGCATTCTTGGTTGCTTGCACGCCATTTGTATTGGCCTTGCCGGAAGATTTAAGTGCATTTAAAAGATGTGTTCGCTTCGGATAATTGCAAATATTATGAAAGATGCATTTGGGATTCTATTTTGTGAAGATTATCATTCTGAGATTCTTATACATACCACAGGGAGGCCAGTAATGTCAGTGAAGACTACTGTAGTTTTGGTCTCTTGGTTCCGTGGTTCTTGGTTCCTTCGTTCCTTGGTTCGTCATGAAAATAAAAGCTGTGTAATTTGATACCGATTACATCATCCTTGTGTGCGGTCGGCCTGCTATTGTTACAGTAGAATATAGACCGTTACAAGTTACCGTTACGAGGCGCAGGATTTGAAAAGCCCGCGATTTCAAACGGCAGCCAATGAGAGAAGAGCTCTCTACACATGACACATGACAAATGAAACAACAGCAGGCCGACAGCACACAAGGATGATGTAATCGGTATCAAATTACACAGCTGTTATTTTCATGACGAACCAAGGAACGAAGGAACCAAGAACCACGGAACCAAGAGAACAAAACTACAGTAGTCTTCACTGACATTACTGGACTCCCTGTGTACATATCAGGCGCTAAAGTGGAGAATATTAGAAATTGTATGCTTTTTCATTCAACCGTTATACTTTTGTAATATCCTGAAACAATTTGCTGTTACTCCTAAATTTGTTCATTTTTCAAGAAGATTTCCTTGTAAAAGTTTATAAATTTACCGGGTGAGTCAGAAAAACGAATCCCCATTCGAAAGGTCACGGCTCCCTAGATATCAAGACAATGATATTGGCAAATATATAGTTTAATGGTAGAATTTTGATACTAAAATTTCGACGAATGGAGAAAAATGGAAAAATTGAGGTGAGACCGAGATTCGAACTCGGAATCTTCTGCTTTCATGGCAGACGCTCTACCAGTTGAACCATCTCACCATGCAAATACGTGTACGCACGGATCATAGATATCCATACTGGTGTGGTGACGTAATCTCTGTTATGTCTGGCCTGCGTGACTAAATGATGTCCAAACGCAGGTTGGCGCGTTGCCTTCGACTTGACCAGAAATCACAACAGTTTAATGGTAGAAATGTTCAAATCTGCTACAAAATTTACCTGACTGAAATCAGCCACTCCATTCTGAAATTATGAGGGATTTTCTCGAGAAAGCCTCTTCAAAAAGCCTTCAAAACGTGCCCAAAATCATGAATAAATTTCCTTTACATTTCTGCCTTACAATGGCCTTACAGCAATGACTTGTGGATGCTTTAGCACGTGCTATCCTCTTGGGAGGATGAACAAGTCCTCCCCCTGGTATCGATGACCTATTCAGGGAGAGGGGGATTCCATTCTCCCAAGAGGACAAAATACATGAATTCAAGTGAGTGTCATCAATTTTGGGCAGGAAACTTTGCTCATTGTTTTAATTCGTTTTTACAGGTTTTTGAAGGGGCTTTCTACAGAAAATCACCCATATCCACGGGAAGGAATGACCGATTAAAGTCGGGTAAATTACTGGACCTAGTTGAACATATTGGCTATAAAACAAGACTGTTTTGAATATTATTGCTTTGATATTCATGAAGCAGTGGCCTTCGAAGCGGGGATTCTTTTTTCTGACTCACCTGGTAGAATATCATATAGTTCTTTGCATTCTTCGGATGTTGCTCTTTTGCTATGCTACTATGTAGTTTTAGCAATGTTGATTGCTGGACATCTTTGCCCTTAAGGTAACTCTGCTTTCCGCTCTAGTGCACAGCGAGATGCCGTTTTGCAAAACCACTCTCCTCAGGAAACAGTTAATTTCTCCAATATTATTCGGCCTATTGAAAAACGGTGAAAAGGATGTTGTTCTGTATAATATGGGCAATCGAAAGATGTCTAAATCGCAGTGTTTCCGTCAATGCTTGCTTCGCAAATCCTAGTTCAAATCTTTTTGTTGATTTCAGAAAAGTGTATTTATCTCCAAAACTACTCGAAAAATGATCGATTTTTTTTCGCTCCATCTTTAACAAGTTAGTAGATCTACAACTTTGCCAAGTTTGATTGAAAAGCTAGGCGAGATTTCCTGTAATTGCCGACCGATCTCACCCTAGGTTGAATGAATTCGTTATGAAGGGTACTTCGGGGTTTGCGGTATTGCGGTATCGGGGGTAAATTTTGTGCGGTATTGCGGTAATGACGGAAAAAACTTGCGGTATTGCTGTATCGAGCTTTTACAGCGCGGTATGCGGTATTGTACGAAATTTAACATCCAAACTTCATGCAATGCCATTTTCCGCGCCATTTTCCTGTTGAAGAACAATAAATCTTCGAGACGAATTAATAGAGGAAAGAAAAACGAAGGAGAGGGAGGTCTCTTATCTCTCTCTCTCCTTGTGCCTGCTCCACCTGCTTAACCTTGAAAAGGTACCTGCGGAGGAGAGCACACAACAATTTTATCTGAAGAAAAAGAATCAAAATATTTGCACGAATCAAAACTTTAGATGTGGGAAAATCACCCCTATTTCCAAATCAGGCAATCCAACAATGTTCGACAACTATACCTATCACCACGTTAATTCCTGCTCTGTCAAAAGTTATCTGGAAGATCATTTATAATCAACTGTCCTAGTACCTTGAATCGAACGGCCTGTTGTGCCCACATCAGCTTGGGTTTAGACAAGGGAGATCTACGAAACATGCAGTTACCTTACTGTCAGCAAAGTGTAGACAGAACGTTGAAAAAGGGCTACTTAGTGGTGCTGTCTATATTGACCTCCGTAAAACCTTCGACACAGTACGTCATGCACCTTGCTGGAAAAATTGCCAAGTTATGTTATAGATGATGTGGAATTACAATGGATAGGTGATTATCTCTTTAATAGGAAACAAAAGTAATTTTTGATGACACCAGCTCATACGAAGAAAATGTTACATGTAGTATCCCATAAGGATCCATCCTGGGGCCCCTTCTCTTTGGGTTGATAATCAACGACACCCATATTCCGCTAACTGATGCTTCTGGCATTATATTGTATGCCGACGATACTGTTTCATATTGTGCAAGAACGAACTCAAATGAAATAGAACATTTACTTAACAGTGAAATACAAAAAGTTGCAGACTGCTTGATGAAAATAATTAACTTTTTCATTAACTTAAAAAAGGGTAAAATTGAATTTGTGCTATATGGATTACATCAAAAGTTATTCATGAGACAAAATCATACTAGTACTTTGGTGTAGATTTGGATAACCATCTGAACCTGCATCGACATTTGGAAAATGTGTACAAAAATGCGTCAGCCACAGTAAACCTTTTATCTCGTATTCGCGAAAAAGTCAGCCCTTATGTAGCAGAATCGATATTCAAAACAATATGTTCTACAGGGTGTCCCAAAAACATTGTGCCCCGTTTGTCTGAAGATTGCGACAAGACGGCAAGAGATTCTCGCCAAACTTTTGCATGATGGTGCCCTTCAGATGTTCAATTAACGTTTGCCACCATCCCCGTAAAATCCGTTGAAAAATGATGGCGCTATGACCTTCAGGAGACCAAACTTGCCCGATCACTGAAACCAGCAGTCGGCCATTTTGCCTCACTGTTTTGCAGTGATAAGTATCTTCACGTGAGGTAAGAAATAATTTCTGTGAGGTCAGAAATAGTGGAACTCTCCAAGGATTATCGGAATTTTCACGACATCTATGACATTGGAGGCTGCTGTTTCATTTTCATTCCATAAAGCTATTTATCGCTGCAAAATAGTAAAACAAAATGGCCGACCGCTGGTTTCAGTGATCGGGCAAGTTTGGTCTCCTGAAGCTCATAGCTCCATCATTTTTCAAAGGATTTTTATGGGGATGGTTGCAAACTTTAATTGAACATCTGCAGTAGCGTAGCCAGGGGGCAAGGGGGGCGGCCGCCCCCCAATCATCGCCAAAGGTGGTTTTCGAGATTCGTCCAAATCCGTTGAGAAACTGAAGGGGGGGGGGGTAAGTTGTATTTACCTCCAACAGTTGTCGCAGCGCTGTTTGTGAATGTCAAAAGGGGAAAAGGAAGTAAATCCTTTAACTAATAAATGGCATCTTCGCATCATTTAAGTCAACAAGGATAGCAAAATTTTTGCTCGCTTCGCTCGCAATTCCAAACGTCTGTCATAGTATGTCTCGTATAACGTCTTACTTGTTATCTTGCTTGGCTTGTTATCACGTCCAGGCATTGCAGCTTTATTAGAATCAATGAACCCGACTTAGGCGCCCCTTTAACTGTGTATGTGTATTGCATCTATTTGGGAAAGAATATAAATCAAATTAAGTGCTTCTCAGAAACTTCTGCTCTCTTCGCTCGCACTTTTATGCGTATTTACACTTTTCGTATTTGGCAACATGCTGCCACTTGTCTACTCGGGTCTACTTCATCGCGATTTCTACACTCCCAGATGCATCTAGCATTTACTTATGCCTTCCTTAATTTTTGTCGACAGTGCCCCTCTTTTTGAAAATGCCATGAAAGTCAATATGTGCTTCTCAAAAATTTCATCTAAAACCGAAGAGAAAATAGCTGGGTATATAGGTTGGTAAAGAATTTTGCAATAAATGTCAAATCTTGGCACTGGCAAGTATGATATTGGGAGACGCATTCTAAGCCAAAGTAAAGGATCTTTTTCAAAAATTTTCCTCGTGCTCTGATTCATACAATAACCGTCACAAAACGATCAAGGTTTCCTGGTCGCTAAAGGCAAGCATGAGCATGATATTGGGAGATGCATTCTAAGCCAAAGTAAAGGGTCTTTCTTCAAAAATTTCCTCGTGCTCTGATTCATAGGATAACTGTTACAAAACGATCAAGGTTTTTTTGTCGCTAAAGGCAAGCATGATAATGGGAGATGCATTCTAAGCCAAAGTAAAGGGCGTGGCCCCAAAAATTTTCCTGGGGGCGCCCCACTTTATTTATCCTGGCCACGCCGCTGCATTCTCTTATGTTTCTTATGCTCACTAAACGTCACCATTCAATTGCACGAGCATTTGCTGTTTTTCTAGCGTTTTGATAAGAGTTTCAAGACGACAGACGAATAAAAATTGAAGTCGGCAAACGATGGTATAAAACCTTTTTCATGGGTTCAAGCCCTTAGCATTCTTCGTGGGCCCTCGATGGGTCAATCAACCCTTCTGCTGACAAGTGTTCCAATCAATCTGCCACGCATGACATGGGTATTCTGATGTTAGCACTAACATTAGAGTTTCTAAACTACAAAATTTTGATAAGAATTCAAATAAGACTAAAAGAAGAAGGGAAGCTGTCATTGATTGCTTTTTAAAGTGGCATTGAAAGTTTTAATGAATCTGCTTGTTTTGTTCAGGCATATTCTTGTTTCTGTCCTGGGAGTAGGCAACTCCAAGTAGCTAAATTTTCATCTGCAACTTTAATGAACTTGGCCCTTTTATTCTTCGATTCTGGGTGGCTTTGTCTAAAAGAGGGTGTTTCCGGCATTCTAAAGGGCGTGGCCCCCAAAGGTTTTTCCGGGGGCAAGCCCCCGGACCCCCATTTTTGCTCGCTTCGCTCGCATCTTGCCCCCCCAAAAACAGGACCCTGGCTACGCCACTGCACACCAATGAAACTTTTCCCGTCGTTCTCACGTCAAACGTTTGTCTGTAAAACATCTAACTATGATCTTGTCAACCAAACTACAAGTTTTGATGAAGGAAGGTGGATTTAGGTCAGAATCATACTGCTACCGACCGGCATACTGTATTATCAGGGTTGTTTTTAGTTTTCTAGCGTTTGCGGTATTTTGCTATTTTTTGGTGCGGTATTGCGGTATTTAGTGTCTTTTTCGTGCGGTATTGCGGTATTTGGACCCCCCCCCCGAAGTACCCCTCCGTTATTGTTACGCAAATTGTAATGATTTTCGTTTTTTGTACATCTCAGTCATAAGTAACTGCAAGTTCTTTGTATGAATAGTAACGGCACAGTCCTTGTCTAATAGCTCACTATAAGTAGATTCGGTATCCTTATAAGTAATTCTCAGAGCCCTTTCCTGTATTTTGTTAATTTTGTTGTTGAGTTGCCTGCTGTGAAACATCCAGATTAAAGGACAGTATTGAAACTGACTGGTAATAAATGCCCTCATGAGTGTTCTTAGTTTGCTCTGATCCATATATGGGGATATGCGAGCAAGTGCATAAAGTTTATTGCTAGCCTTTTGGCACAATTTGGAAATATGATTATCGAACGAAAGTTTGCTATCAATTTGAACTCCGAGTAGCTTCTCTTCAGAGCTATTTACAACATCAGCATTTCCAATCCTAAAAGTAACAGGATCATCACACCTCTGCCCAGTGGCGCCGGAGGCTCCATGATGCGGCGGGGGCAGGAATCGCAGAAAGGGCACCTTAGGGTGTCAAAGTTGGCCGTTGAAAATGATCGGTAATCGTTGTTTAGGATATTGTGCTCAACATCTATTTCGACACGGGCGTCGCCAGCCCAAAAAGCTGGAGCAGAAAGGCCGAAGGGGGTCTGGGGGCGAAGCCCCCAGAAAAATTCTCCTGACCACTCCCTTCAGACCCTCGGAGAAATGGGAAATGCCCTTTAAGGCCGGTTTACACGGGCGTTTTTTCCTAAATTTTTCGTAAACTTTCTCTGAGATTTTTAAACAGGAAAATATTAACGTTGAAGTTTGATCTTATCTCCCGTTTTTAATCTCGTTAATTGGTGTTAATGAGCCATCGTTGACGATTTTATTCTGATCCAGGGTCAAAATAAAATCGCTTCTTGCATTTTTTTTCAAAGGAGCCGACAAAATTTGAGATAATTGACTGACTTTGCTCAAATAATTTGGCGCGCTATTTGAATTTATTTCACAGAGGATGAAAATTAATTGAGTATCTTCAACGACTTTATGGGTGTAGATTAGAATTATCCCCATGATAAGCATACTTCCCCCTTTCGATTTCGTTGCAAAAATGGCAAAGCGTGACAAAACCGGAATAAGATCATGACGTCAGTAGCAACTTCGTTTCCAAACCAATGTCCAATGCTGGGGACAATCTGTATTGAAGCAAAACTTGGCGATTTGTGAAATATCAACTCATAACTAAAATCTACAAAGGTCTACAAAGCTTCAAAAGTTTCACTCCTGTTCAGAAAAATTGGAATGACAGTGGAATATCTCGGATGCAGGAAACGTATCAGCGATCGTTGTCAAGAGCCAGTACATCCACTCTTTCACCAAGAGTAGAACTTGGAGAACAATACGATACAATAGAACAAATTGATATTGGACATGATTTTTGAATGTAAAAGAATTGTATCTTTCTTGAGAACTGTTGCTGATAGAAAAAATCTTTTGTCTTGTCTTCTCTCAATGCTGTTTTCCAAAGTATCCACCAATCCTCTGTGAAATAAATTCAAATAGCGCGCCAAAATATTTGAGCAAAGTCAGTCAATTATCTCAAATTTTGTCGGCTCCTTTGAAAAAAAATGCTAGAAGCGATTTTATTTTGACCTTGGATCAGAATAAAATCGAACGATGGCTCATTAAATCCAATTAACGAGATTAAAAACGGGAGATAAGATCAAACTTCACCGTAAATATTTTCCTGCCACACGGTAACTTTTTCCTAAATGTTGAAAATTTCAGAAAAAGTTTACGAAAGATTTAGGAAAAAACGCCCGTGTAAACCGGCCTTTAAGACACTCAGAGAACATGATGGGAATGCCCTTTTTAATATTTTGATCTATTTCGATATTTCTGGAAAAGCAACCATCTTAAGCAGTACTTTTTATAAAGGAATTGAGAATTCAAGAGGAAGGCCAGTTATCACAGAAGTTTCAAGTCAATAAAAATCTACCCTCCCGAATCTTTTTGACTGATTTCGAGAAATTATAACATTGACTCTGTGAAAACTGGGGTGCACATGTCCACCCCAGACCACCCCGTGGCGACGCCACTGTCCTTCGAACGTACTGTAATCTTGAGAGCAGAAGGAATTGTTCTATTACTGTGACTGCGGACGAGAAACAACTCGCTTCCAACTAACAGACGCGATTAATCAATTGTTCTCTGAAATACATTTTTTGGAAAGGGCACTTTGCTGCCCCCGCGCTGCCCCCGTACCACTAGGGCAACGGGGGCAGCTGCCCCCGCTGCCCCCGTGGCTCCGGCGCCCTTGCCTCTGCCCAAGAATCAAAAGATGGCAATTATCTGCATTCAATTTCATAAAGTTGTCGGTAAACCATTCTAAAGCTACACTACGATCATTTTCAAGCCTATGAGCTATATTGTCCATGTTTTTATCACAGGCATAGTAGATTTGTGGTATCATCTGCATAATTACAGATATCCGAGTTTTGAATAAAGTGAAAAAGATCATTAATGTAGATGTTGAATAATAGAGGCCCTAAGATTGACCCCTGAGGAACACCACGTGTGACGCTTTTCCAAGAACTGAATGACCCATTTACTTCGACTCTTTGTTGTCTATTTGTGAGGTAATCGTTAATTTGTAGGCATGCAATTTTGCAGTCAAAAGATAGCATAGGGCTCAAATCTTTCAAAACTTTAAAAAGGTCGGTGTAAAATTCTATTGTATTTTTCTTTGAATTGAATGGCTTGAAAGGAACTTATGGTACTTTACTGTAAATCTGCCGTGGAAATTTTATGATATCTTTATTATTTTCAAAATGGCGGCAATTTGATCATTTTTGAAAAAATTTATGGAAAATTTTGAAAAAATTTAAATCATTGTAAATCCTAAACTAATAGAGGAAACAATACATAACCTCCAAGAAAACCATTGTTTGTGGAGGTCTAAAATATGGTGGCAAGCAGAAATCTGTAGCTTTTGTAGTTTATGATTTAGACATTTGATGACGTCATAGCCTCAAATTTAATAAATGCCGCCATATTGAAACTAATCAAGATATCACTAAATTGCCACGGTAGATTTACAGCAAAAAACCCTAAATTCCTTCCAAGGTATTTATTTCAAAGAAAACGGCAATAGAATTTTAAACCGACCTTTTTAAAGATTTGAGCCCTATGTTTCAAAAGATCATGTCTGATGCAATCAAATGCCTTGGAGAGATCCATCCATACAGCCCCTGCCTTACCACCGTCATCGAGGCTAATTTTGATCTTTTCTACCAGCCTTACGAGAGCATGCTGAGCACTGTAACCTTTTCGAAAACCACAGAGAAGTGACGATAAAAAGGTTGTAATATAGCAACAATCTGTTTATCCATTAACCTTTCAAACAGCTTTGAGACCGTAGGCAGAGCGCTAATTGGCCTAAAGTTAGTCTTGGAGTTGGTTGGTCCATTCTTGGGAAGAGATGTGACATCCGCACACTTTAGTTCATCAGAAAAGGACGAATTTTCTATACAATAATTAAATATTTTCGTCAAAGGTTCTACACATACATCAGAATTGGATTTGAGAATTTTAGGAGTAATTTTTTTGTGTGTTGTCGCTTTCTTGGGATTTAGATTCCCAACCTCCCTATCCACATCATCAGGGGTAACTTTCTGAAAATGAAAGGAACCAGCATTTTGATAGCGATCTCTAATTTTTAGAATGCTAGGATGATTGGAAAATTTGCGTACGGCCTTGTCAACAGGATCGGTGATTCCTTCTGTTGCATTTTCGTAATCAGAGTTTTCATTTATGCCAAGGGAATCCGTTACTGTGCTGAAAAATTCGTTCTTAGTTTCTGCTACCTCAACATCGTTGGAGATAATTGTTTCATCTTCAATCAAAAGTATTTTATTTTTAGATCTTAAATGTCCGAGAAAACATTTTTCACAGTTTTCCAGAATTCCTTAAAGTGCCACTGAAGTGTGTTAGTCAAAAAAATGTTAATGCGATCCCTAATGGAAAAATCATCGATGATTCGATTGATGTAAATAATTTTTCATTTTGGTGCCGGGAAATGCCATTTTTTGGGGTGTTTTTACCCCTTGGTCTTGCGAAAAGAGCCTGGGCCGAGTGACGTAGATTGATTTATCAAGCGTTCCATTCAATTCATCACACACGAAGACACCACTGTGAACGATTGGAAGGAAGGTTCCTGGCTGCCAATGTGCCGTGAGGAAAAGTGAATATTATTGCATGTTTTGCTGAGACTTTGGAGATAAATTGGATTCCAATCGCATCAGTAGTACCAAGTGACCACGGGATGATAAATAACAAATGCTGCAGAGTGATGTAGCCTGTTTAAAACTGTTTGAAAGCCGCCGTTTATTGACGATGATTTAGGCCCTCTTGCCCGTATCAAATTCAGGGAAGAGGCGATGATGGCGAGATTGGAAGCATCAATTACGGCATGTTGGGAGATCAGATATTCCAATTAATGGACACCTGGAAGTGCTTCTACAATTAAATGGTGAGAATTTGTGCTTGAATGCTTTCTTCGTTTTTCTTTCATGTGTTGATATGATAGGTCATTTGAATTGGTGTTCGTTGTGATTGTGAGGCTTTTCACCACCACTTGAGCAAACTTGTCTTGACCAGAAGCACGAAGGGGATCAGATATGAGTTTTCTGCAAACTTATTAAATCAGCAGTAACCTAAAAGGAGCGAATTAAGTGAGCCTAAGATGGTATGAAACTGAACATGATTTTTGTTACCAGGATTTGCGGTCTATTATTATTGCAATAAATAGAAAATCAAGGTTTGCCTGTAAGGTAGCCAATGTAGAAACATGAAGTTTTGCCTTTTTGTCACTATTGACTGTGGTTGGTAAGCCAATTCAGAGTTAAATGTTTTGTTATTTATTGTTATTCAGGTCCAACAAATCTGGTATAAACATTGCTTAGAGCATGGTTGACTCCAATTGGATGAGAATATTTCATGCAAAATGGCCTAGAACTTGAACCCTGCAGGACAAGCTGGAAATTCAAAATTTTATGGATACCAAAACATTTTACAAGCAACTGAAACTTTGCCGCTGATGCTATTTTGTATTGCATTGTATTGTATAACAAGAAAAGAGTGTGGCTTATCTTAAACAGTGAATTCCACACATGGCAGCATATATTTTTCTCAGCCCAAAATTCTGAGTCTAACACAGTCTCTTGGCCTCACATCACAATACCTGATATTTCTTGTCACAGTAAAAAATAAATTCAGCTTTTGTTATGTGGTTTCATAAAAAGTTGATAATAGATTGCAGAAAATTAAAAGGAGATGAGGTTGGAATCATCCTAAATATGTTTTCATATTAAAAGTGAAAAAATTAACTCAGACTTTAGGGCCCAGCTGCACAATAGCAGTAAATCCTTTTGCTAAAATGAAAGGTATGATCTGTTTCAAGTGAGGATGGTAGTATACTCTACAATATAAAGTTAGTTTGAAGGATTTGGGAAAACCAAACTCCAAATAACATTTCTCAATTATGTCTGATATTCAACCTAATGTCTCATTCTATTCCTGCCCTGACCATCCTCCGCAGGCAGCCCAGGGGTCAAAAAATTGCTTGTACAGATGACTCAGGGGATGGGGCAAGTCTTTTGGCAAATGCCCAGGACTTGGCACTGAACACATGCATACTCCCAAAAACTTTATAAGCAAACGCTATAATCACTACTATTACCAAATGCCCCTGGAAGCAGGGGAAAATTTGCAGTCAAACACATGGGGGCCAGGAATATTTTATGAGCAAATACCCAGGGGTGTCCCAGGGAAATGACCAGAGCAGGAATTGAATGAAACATAGGTGCACACCAGTTTCCAAATGTTTTAAAATAGGCCCTGTATGCAGTTGTTGAGTTCTTTACATGTACTTCCTCATATGCAAAAAATGTGAGTTGTATTTAAGAAAGTTAACAAACAAACTGTGGTTCTATCTGACATTGGTATTGACATTATACCAAAGAGTTCCAATCAGGGATATCAGCAGGGAAGGGTTATTTTTATTTACAAAATTGTCTTTGCTCTTCATCAGGCATATTTAAACTGGCAACTGTGTTTTTGTCCTGCCCTACTTCAGTATTTCTTTTAAACTTGCATGTAGGTTAGAAGGTAGCAATAATCCATTTAACATCATTACTGCTTATTTTCTGTTACTTTCTTACTGAGCATGTGTAGCCAAACTGAAGAAAAATATTGGTAGATTAGGGGCCATCACCATAGCTTCTCATACTCACAGGTTGAAGAAAATCACAGGAAGTGTTTGTCAAATTCTCTGGATACAACTTAGTGAACATTACACATATTTTTTACAAGAAACCAGCCATAAGAAGCTCAACTCTCAGGTCGCCAAAACATTAAGAAACTCCAGTTCTAGGAAAATTTAACTTAAGAAACTGTTTATTCCAATAAAGAAACTCCTCAGCTTAATTTTACTTCATTTTTACTTGTAGCATATTACTCGGAAGGTGCCTGAGCTTTTATCAGAAACATAGAAAGGGAGGACACTGGGGGCATGTGCCCCCCCCCAAGATTTTGCAATAAAAAGAGTGTGCTTTCTATTTTCAGCAAGTGCCCCTTTAGCTTTATGAGAAAGATGCCTTTGAAGTGTCATGCCCCCCCAAGTTTGAGATGCTTCCTACATCCCTGCCTTTTATAAGAAAGAATCTGAGTCAGTACTGAAAGTTTCTTAACATCATCAGATTTGCAGTTCTCAGAGTTAAAAGTTTCTCAAAGGTTTCAACAATCTTTGTATTTATGGCCTTTGCCTTTGTGAATATTTGAAAGCAACATTTGTTGAAGCCTTTCCAGTGTTAGACATTTACTCAAGTACCTCCTGAAACAAGTGAAAATAAAGTACAAATATGACGAGGATGTTCTTTATTAAAACTTGATAGTTTCCTAAGTTATATGTTCCCAGTATTGGAGTCTCATAATTTTGGAGGATCTTAGAGTTGAGTTTCTTGTAAGCAGTTTCTCATAAAAAGCATGTGTAAATGTCTAAAATATAGAGGCTTCAACAACTTTGTTTTGAAATTTTCACAAGGGCATCGGTAGTAGACATGGAGATTGTTATATACAGTAGAACCTTGAAATCTGATAATTTTAAGAAACTCAATACTGGTTCAAATTCTTAGTTTCTTCCAAAATAAGTGGTTTAATTTTGCACTGAAAGTGCATTGTCCAAGGCACAGGAAAAGAGAGTTTGATCTCAAGATTTTATTCCTCTTACTACTCTTATTGGTACCTACTCTTACAAGATCAATGGCAGGCAGCATTATACTCCATAAATAAACAAGGGTTAAACTAACTCTTTGTCAAAATATATGTAACTGTTTCAGTATCTTGAGGCAGTGAAGGCTGTCGTCAGGTCACCTTCATTTTCAAACCCAATTCTGTTTGCACTGAGATCATTTTTCATCAAAGAGATTATTGAACAGATATGTCAAATGAGTTCTGCATCTGCTCTTCATCTTGGTTGACTTGATCTTTCATTTCATCTAAAATATCAAATAAAAATCATAACTCAATGGACAGCAGTCCTTTGGTTAACAAGAGCCAAAATAACTGCATCTGCTTTGCTTTTTTATTATTTAGGTAATAGGCACCATATGAGTGGTAAACAAAACCGGTTTCCACCAGGTTGAGAGCATTTTCCTTTCTGTATTGGTTTGGAAACTAGGACCACAAAAGGCAAGGAACGGTCCTCAGAATTTGGGGTCAGGAGACCGACCTGTTACTAACTGTGCATCCACAGTGCTTTCATTCAAATCAAATCTGAAAATACCATTTCATTCATTATAATTCAAAACGGTCCTCGATACTAAACTTAAAACAATCACTGCATCGATATGCTACACCGTCAAATCTCAGAGAGCAGCAACACAAGCACAACAAAACTTGCACCCACCTGAAGGAATGAACTCGGGATTTTTTCTTCGCTCCTCAGAGCAACACAGCACAATCTCTCAGCTTCCAGACGTTGATATTATGTTCATCTTACGACGTCTTAGCAGTCTAATTTCGTCAAAAGCCAAGTGTAAAATGTAAATCAATGTTCTCTGCAGAAAACAGGCTTGTCGAGTTAGTCTTGTTGCTTCAGCTGCCAATAGGCCTAATAACCCTTTTGCGTAGATACCATGCTTATACCAAGTTCTCGATGATTCTGCTCTTGTTATGGAGTTTTCCCGAGAACCTGCGAGCTCGTGATTATATCTCATGCAGCTGGCGTTGTTAAAGTCACCAGAAAGTGGCATTTTCTGCTTTTTAAAACAGTTTACCAGAGGCTTCGCGTCGAGCTTCGCGTGACTTCCAGGCTGAACTGCAGTTAAAAACATACCACGCCACAGCGAGTGATAAATCAAAGTACGTCACACATTCCTGTTTGGCCGCGCATTATTTTTCGCACAAAGAAACTTGATAATTGGCACTTTAGGGCTTAAAATATGATACTTATAGAAACAATATACAGGAAATAATTACATCATTCGATTCAGCGGCTCTTGTTTATTCGTAATCATTACAAAAATGGCATTATCAAAATTTTCACTACTACACTTCAGTGGCACTTTAATGTCAGTGACAAGTGAGATATCTAGGTTATTGTAATAATTTTATTTTTCCTTCCGAAATAACTTAACACAAGAGTTTCGATGTTTGCGAAATTTTTTCCAATTCTCAACAGTTTGATGCTCGTTATATCTATTACAATTAGGGCAATTAGGGCAATTAGAGCAATTAGAGCAATTACAAGTTGATATATAGCAATAGAAGATTGCTCAAAGGATGACGTCAGGGACTTTTTCACCGCAATCTTTTGCATGTTAAAGAATTTGGATTCATTTGATTGGGATGGTTCACGTTGCGACGTAAGGGATCATGGTTGAAAGTTTTAGCAACACATGTTATCTTGTAGGAAGTAGGACCTCGTGAAAACTTATCTAGCCTTGATAAAGGCTTTAATTTTGATGACATGTGGTAGCTTTCGCATGGGTTTATTGCTTTTCTGCTGATAGTTATCAAAGATTGAAGATGTTTGTAGAATTATCTCACAAGATTCTGCGTAAATGGAGCGTAAATGGAAATTGAAGCTTTCGAAAGGAATTTTTTTCTTGAATCATTTCATCCTAATCGCCAAAGCAGAGAGAGATGTTACAAAAGAATTACAATGCAAAATACTTCTGACGAATAAATTTCGGACGAATTATTTTCGGGAACAAATTTTCAGGTCGTTTTATATGGATATCAGACGTTTTTAGAGAATTTTCGGACGAGCACGCGAACTTTTAAATGTAAAGTTTACAATGCTTGTTATGTTATAAGTTTACGTATGTTTTGTCTTGCTCTGAATTTTCAGAAATGTCCTCCGTCAGGAATTTTAAAAAGACAATTTTGCAAATATATTTCTTTTGTAAATATTAGAACATTGTAGATATCATTTTAGATTGTAATTAGGTTTTGTACTATAGTTTTCAATATTGATTTTGTAAATCAAGTTTACTTTAATTCAATGGGAGGGCCCCTTGAAAATCAGTAATTGTGCTGAAGGGCTACACTCCCTTTAATTAGATATGAAATATGAAATATTCACAAGTCTTCGTTTGGGCAGGGCATACCTAATTTGCATCTCATTGGTTCCTTATACAACTCATTTCTTCAGTAAAACATTTCTTCGGCATGTTCAAACCGCTTTCCCTGCTAAATAACCAACAGACTACTACAAGCTTTGTCTCTTTTCAGGGTGACAGCGGTGGCCCTCTCATGTGCCAGCCCCCAGATGGTGGTGATTTTGAACAAGTTGGCATCGTTAGCTGGGGTGTTGGATGTGCCAGAAAGAACCAATTTGGTGTTTACACAGACGTTGGCAAACTGGTTGAATGGATTACGAAGAGAATTGATCCATTCCAAAACCCATGAACAGACTTTATCCTTTCCATATTTGTATACTGAAATCAAATGAATGTATTTGATATCTTGTGTTCATTGTTATAAACTGACACAATAAAATTTACATAATCTCGAAATAAAATGATTTATAGTTGTGTTCTTTTAGTGAAGCTTTTATAAACGTTTTAAAAAGCCATAGAATCTATGAAAAAACAAGCCGATTCTGACAGAGTATTTCCTTTTCGATTTCTGAATCAACTCACAATAGACGCGATTGCACTAAAGACTACGGCGAGTTTTTACCCAGATGCATTGCGTTCCAATGCAGAGTCTTCAAAGATTCTAAAGGAATTCGATTAAAGAACACAATGCATCTTAGCATGTTCCTCGCCTTCATCTTTCGCGCAATAGTACATTGTAAAAGGGCGATTTTGATTCAAAGCTCATTGCTGCGTTATTGAATGCACCTTGAATCCCAAGCTTCTGCTGTCAACATTTTCATTAGAAACTTGCATCAGCCCAATCAGCCCAATGTTCTTAAAGGTTTATAACTTTTCAAAAAAAGAATTCGTGCCTTAGTACCTAAAGCTTCGCAAATAGATTCTTTGTATTTAGTCGCCAGTACTCTTAAAATGTTACAGAAGGCACATTTCTTCAAACGTTGTTGTGAGGTGAGTTTGCGCTGAGGAGGGCTTACTTGAGCCCTGTGTTCGCTTGCCATTACTACAGGTGTGCCAGGAATTTCGTGGTCCTTCCGCAGCTAATTGACCTTTTATCAGCTAGTTATAAAAGAGTCTAATTCAAACAATGGTTTCATACATCTTATGGAATTTCGAAAATCTAGATTGTTTAAAAGATTGGCTCTAGGGAAACAAACTATCCTTAAATGTCCTTAAGACTCACGCAATGGTAGTTGGATCCCGTCCAAAGCTTAAAAAGATTTATGATGAAGTCGTTGAGCAGCCTTCCTTTTCTATAAATGGCACACAGATTAAGACCGTCAAGAAGACTAAATACCTTGGTGTTATGTTGGACAGTCATCTTGTCTAGGATGAGCATATAAAGTGTAGGAGCACTCTCAAGCCATAGGTTTTCTGAAGTATGCAAAGAAACTTCTCCTTGAGCGAAATGTACCTAAATGTACAGAGGAATTGTTGAACCCCACTTTGGTTATTGTTGCTCAATAATGGGATGTTGTGCCGGGTGAGTCAGAAGAAAGAATCCCCGCTTGGAAGGCCACTACTCCATTATTATTATTATTATTATTATAACATTCTTTAAAGTTGGTTATTAAAAATAGCTCTACTTCAAGAACTAATAAAGACCAACTATTTACAGAAACAAAAATAAATTACAGTTCATGATAAGAAACGAAAATACCCTAAAATACCCTATTTACAAATTTTGCAACGGCAAGTCTCTCCAATCCATTTTTTTATGCATGACTTAAAAGAACAGACGGAGGTGGCAATTTTTGTATCATTGGGCAGGGAATTCCATAATATGCTACCACGAAAAGATAAACTATCGTTGCCATAAGTAGTTGTTTTAGTTTGAGGCAACATCAACAGATTCTTTGATCGTAGATTGTAATTATTGTCCTTTTCATGGAACATATCCCACAAAAAAGAAGGGTTTTGTTGTGTTAAACTGCTATAAACCTCGAGCATTAACTTTTGCAAGTTCTTTTGATGAATAGTGCACTCCTTTCCTCTCTGTAACAACTCATCAAAAGAAGATATAAAATCGTTGAAGAGAATTCGAAGCGCTCTCTTATGGGTGCGATTGAGATCATTATTCGCAACCTTTCCGCAAAACATCCATATCAACGGACAATAATTAAACTGAGACATTATGAATGAGTTGTACAGTAAAAGAGATTGTTTCTCATCTAAATAATTTGAGACTCCAGAGAAGGCACTGATCTTGTTGTTTGCTTTTTGACATAATTTTGCCACATGTTGGTCGAATTTTAGTCTAGAGTCTATGGTAATCCCCAATAATCTAACACTACTGACAATATCAACAGATACATTTCCAATATCGAGAACAATATTATCATTTGTCTTCAAACCGAGTAGCATAACTTGGAATTTTGATGGATTGGCTACCATTTGATTAGTTTTGAACCAAGAGATCGCTTGAGACATATCTTCTTCTAGGTTTGAAGCCACACTTTCAAAAGTGTCATCACAAGAAAAAATGGTGTTATCATCAGCAAAATTGCACACCTCCGAATGTTCGACGATGTAGATGAAGTCATTGAGAAAAATATTGAATAGTAGTGGCCCTAGCACAGAGCCCTGGGGGACACCAGTTTTTGTTTGTAACCAGTCACTATATGTTGAGCCAACCTTTACTCTCTGCTTTCTATCTGAGAGGTAATTTGCTATCAATCTGAGACCCTGCAGACCAAAACCATACGCATTTAATTTAGCAATAAGTAAATCATGAGGCATGCAGTCGAATGCTCAAAGCAATAATATTGAAAACTGTCTTGTTTTATTGCCAATATGTTCAATTAGGTTCATTAATTTACTCGGCCTTAATCGGCCATTCCTTGCCGTCGATATGCGTGATTTTCTGCATAAAGCCCCTTCCAAAAACCTGCAAAAACGAATGAAAACAATGAGCAAATGTTCCTTCCTAAAATTGATGACACTCACATAAATTCATGTATTTTGTCCTCTTGGGAGAATGCAATCCCCTTGAATAGGTCATCGATACCAGGGGGAGGACTTGTTCATTCTCCCAAGAGGATAGCGTGTGCTAAAGCATCCACAAGTCATTGCTGTAAGGCCATTGTAAGGCAGAAATGTAAGGGAAATTTGCTCATGATTTTTGGGCACGTTTTGAAGGTTTTTTTAAGAGGCTTTCTCGAGAAAATCCCTCATAATTTCAGAATCGAAGGGCCGATTTCAGCCAAGTAAATTTTACAGTAGATTTGAACATTTCTACTATAAATTTACCGATATCATTGTCTTGATATCCAGGGAGCCGTAACCTTTCAAACGGATATTCTTTTTTCTGACTCACCCATTAGTATAACTCAAATTGATGCCCTCCAAAAATTACAAATCGAGCTGCCAGAATTGTTACAAATAGCAGCAATGATGTTTCAGCAGCTGGTCTGATTAAAAGACTGAAATGGCCAACAATCTCGGACATTAATCAAAGTGAAACAGCGACTATAATGTACAAGTCAACAAATAGTCTTGCACCTGAACATCTGTTCGAGTTACTGGTGAAGAATTCATGAGACTAAGAAACACCGAATTTGTAGGACCGCAGCCAATGGGGGGGGGGGGGCGGATGGAATGCCCCAGAAGGCCAGTGTGTTGGAGATTTAACTCTACCTGTTTGATTTTTTGCGATTTTCTTGTTTGCCTTTAAAAGATCTGGTAGGAGAAGAGATGCGATGAACGTGAATTGATTGCCGCTTTGAGGGTAAATCGTGATATGGATTTTGAATCTACAGGGTGTCCCAAAAATTGTTCCCTGTTTGCCTGAAAATTGCGACAAAGCGGTAAAAGATTCTCATCAAAATTTTAAAGGATGTTGCTCTTCAGATGCTCAAGTAAAGTTTGCTGCCTCCTCCGTAAAAGTAGAAAAATGATGCAGCTGTGGAATTAGAAGAAAGAATTTTCGTGATGACTGAAACCAGCAGTTGGCCAATTTGTCTTACTATTTTGCAGCGATAATTTGCTTCATGTGAGGTAAGAAATTGTTTCTGCAAGGTGAAGAATAGTTGAACTCTCTGATGATTATCAGAATTTTCACGAAAAGTATGACATTGGGGCTGCTGTTTCATTTCACCTATGAGAAAATTTGATTTGTGAATTTGAAAGAGCACCGCACCGTCTAGTATCTTCGTTACAGTAGTCAAAAAGAATTTATTTATGAATTTGAAAGAGCACCGTCTAGCCTATATCTTCGTTACAATAGCCAAAAGGAATCTTATAAAGAGGCAATTCATACCGCTCCCACATAAAATCTTTTCTTCCTTTATCACGAACACACACAAGCAAGGCATCTTTTATGGAAATTTGACAGGTAGGCCAAACTAGTCTCTATGGCCCATTTCCCGTGGCAAAAAAGATGGTGCAAATATACGAATACAGCATACGGCGTGACGATTCAGAAATCGTACAGAAAATTTATAACTGCCCAATTTCATTTCATTTATAAATTCTTGATGAGGATTTCCCCAAACATCTTTCATATAAGTGATCCAATAAATGTGAAGCTTATTGATAGAACACGGAAAACTTTGTCAACATGTGAGCGAAGCGAGCGAAAAATTTTGGTTTCTGTTACTTAGATATGCTTAAAATCGGTTAAAGAGAAGTTTGCAATTGCTTATTGCCCCTGTGCTAGTTTCTCAAAGGATTTTGTAGAATTCAAAGAGCTATCTTTGTGCGACCTGAGAAGAGAGGTTCCTTGCCCTCTCTCGAATGGGCTCCGCACTGTGTGAAATACCATTAGCATTGTATTATCAGCATTTAGAGAAAAGGATTTGGTTCATGGTGCGAAATTTTTTCAAACAAGCATTGCAGAGAATTTTCGGAAATTGTTTGAGGGCAGCAGACTTTCAAGTAGAATATCCCAAAAACTGAGATCATAGAATTCCCCATTTTGTTATTTAGAACGGCCCAGAATTGAGCAGTTAGAAGGTGAAGTTACGGTTTTTAGCACCAAGCCAAGCTATGGGATTGTAGAAACAAAGAAGAACTAATTGAGTATGCAACCCCTTCTTGTCATGACGTTCAAGTGGTGGGGCCTCACGTAGGATCGAGCCCTGTCCGTCTGAATGTTCTGACTGCGCCACAGCACCTTCTGCCAGTGTTGGAAAATGGAAGGCCCAGGAATGACCCCTCTATAAATTGTACAGCAGGGTCTATCTAAAACATCTAGAATGCTCAAACATCTAGAATGCATCTAAGGCTGAGTGACTATGTCTCTCAATTGCACTGAAGGGGTAAAACGGTAAAATAAGTTGAACGAAAAGGGCCCAAACTAGTGGCGCAAAAACGGGGATTTTTGCTTCACTACTGGGCTAGGAAGAGGGCCTACTGGGCCAATGGCCCACTAGTTACAATGTTAAAAGATGCCCTGCACACAAGAGTTTTCCTTTTCTTCTTTAACCTCTGCTCCCTGACGCTGCAAAAGACTTTCTCAACACCTGGGAGACAATGTCCCCCTCAGGAAGGACTTCAATCACTCTTCGTACAGTACTCCATGATAAGCAAAATTCGAATAATAATACCCTATTCACGCTGACAGAGTTATATCAGCTTCCAGCTTTATATAAACCAGGTTATATTTCAACCAATCAAATGCCTTTGATTTGTCTGATTGACCAATTAGAATTGCAACTTTCGAGGATCTTTCGGTTTAGTTTAAGCTGGTTTACTTGCTTGTGTGAATGGGGTATAATTTTCCGAATTGAAACATACATGGGCCCGTCTATTTTGTCGTGCTATGAAAACCGAGCACGGCATTGGGTTTAGAACTGGCGCAATGGGCATGCGTATAATCAGATCCAGCGAATCAAATCATAGCCTACGCGTAGACCCATTATCCTAAAGGAGGAAAGGGTCTACGAAACAAAGAGCAAAGGCTTGCTACTGAGGTTTCTAGATTTCTGGAAACTTAATTTATGCAGCCTTTGTTTCAACCATTGAAATATTTCTATTTCTATGGTTTCAACGCGTTTCACAAATCATTTGAAAAGGGGATTAGAATTATTAATTTGGCGGCCGTAGCAAGCCTTTGTTCTTTGTTTCGTAGACCCTTTCCTCCTTTGGGATAATGGGTCTACGCGTAGGCTAATCAAATCATTGCTAGATTTATTATTATTATGACTCAGATCCTGCTATTTCAAATAGCATTCCATAACATAGGGAACCAGTGAGGAAAATAGCGAAATTTGACCATAACTGCAAAGTGAAAAGCTTCCAAAGCTACAAAATTAGTATAGAAACCCCATGATATGGTCTCCTTCCTGACTTGAGCAAGACATAACACAGGGGACCAAGGTATCAGACTGTCGAAAAGCGGAGGTTTATTATGTGATCATTTGATGTACTGGTACATCAATGTTACGATTTTTAAGAGAATGTTTGCAAAAGAATAATTTTTTGTTATAAAAAATACTCATATCGCTGAAAATTGTTAGTCATGCTGAGCATGATCAGCATAACGGCTAGCTTCGCCACTGCTCGTAAGAAAATCTAATGAGTCAAGGGCCGCGTAGCATATTTTGGATTGACGGGGCTAGAAAGCAGTCAGCAATTCTAAGGGTGTCTGGAGGCGAAGCTCCCAGAAAAATTTTTGCAACCACGCCTTCTACTTTGGCAATAAACGCGACCAACGTCCCTGTTCATGACCAAAAATGCCTTGGAAATGACATTCATTATCAGCTCGTCCAATCACTAAATCACCCTTAATGCATCATAACTTGAAATGTATTGCATTACAATTATTATCTGAAAGCGAAGGTCCAGGGCTCACGGCCTAGCATGAAAGCACCGTTTTAGTCTTGTATTTTGTTAAAATTTGCATAATCTGGTGGAATTGCCATCTCTGAAAATAGATGATATGGAAGCACAGTCTATTTACTTTCAGACACAAACACTGTTTCAATGTATGAGTTTGTAGCACCAACAAATCCAACAATTTTTTCAACTTTCCTAAAATTTTATTCACTGTTTTCATGTCTATTGACTAAAATTGTTGGAACGTCGATAGAGCTGATATCATCCGTCTTCTTCTTATGGGTATTAAGAACTGCTAAATCACTAAACACTTTTTGGACATTCTAGAGGGCGAAGCCAACTTCTTTGGACATCTTGCTAAAAAAGGATCTTTGCGCTCATTGTAGGGTTAAAATTAAACCATTTACAGATTTGGACAACTTCGCTTATCAGCCATCTGTCAGCAACTGTCATTCGCTTTAAAAACACCCGTATAGCATGAAAGTATTATATTTTCGTATCGCTTGCTCCTTGCTCCTTCCTAGACTTGCTCTAAGTGTATTTCATCAACTGTAACAAGTCTACCGGAAAGCTTTTCACTTTTCCCTTCAATTTTTTCAAAATGTTTTTTTTGACGAAATAGACTTGGGGCAAGTCTAGCTCCTTGCTGAAACTTGGAATATTTAAAGCTGTGCTAGCAATGATGAAACTGTTTTTTGGGCATAATGCTCCTTGGACATATTTTATTAGAGACAAAACTTTTCAAACAATCTGGCAACAGTCTGCTAAGCTTGCCTTCTGACCTTTTCTGGTAAATTCATGAGAAACAGTACTGTAGGGGTATACAGAGTACTCGCAAATAAGGGTGTTAACACTTGGATGAAATAAATGGAGATATTCGATCATATAAACATAACATAAACCTACTTCTTGATGATTATTGGGGAGCCACAGCCCCCTGCTCTGAGTACTCAAAATCTAATAATTCTAAGAAGCTGTCAGTACTGGCCCAAATTCTTAGTTTCTTATAAAAAAACGTGTATTTTTGCAGCGCAGCACAGAGAGCGCAGGTGGAGCTGAAATATAGATGCCATAGATGAGGCATATCACTATTCGTGGACTGGACATTTTTCTATGTAAATCGAGCAACAACAACAACAACTGTACCATGCCTGTCATGTTATGAAAGCAACAACTTGCAACGTGGCGTTTAAAAGGAAGGCCGTTGTTTTCCTCGTTTTCCTGCAACCTTTGATTTTCGATTGCAATGAAACAATGCTCAAATCTTGAATTACATATTCGCTGTTGTTTTGACTGGCAAAGGAATGCAAGGATACTTCTGCATGCCTCACTGCACCTGCATAATCAACTGCATCATTTGAATCCGTAATTTGTATCAACCAATCAAAACTGTTGTAGCTTCATGGCTGGCTACATCCAGGATAAGAGCAAAACGTTAGATGTAGCCACTTAGCAACCCACGCATAAACATTCTAGCCTTTGAACAGGCCATAAACATATGGGATGCAGAGCAGGTAAACAAAAATGTTGCTGCATACTGCATGCCTGGACGGAGCGCAAGAACTGAGAGTGATGTTATATTGACTTGCAATGGATCGCAGTCATGCTAAGCTGTCTAGAGATATGCAAACTGTTGTCGATTTTGGAAATGTTCTCAAACTCGAAACTCCCCTTGCAAAACCCGCCCCTGTGGGGGCATGTAACTGCTGGTGAATGGTAGGGAGTACCCCCCTCCCCTCCAACGGATTGGCAGACGATTGTTTTATACTACTCTTCTGAGCTGCACTCACTTAACTTTATTAACAGCTACTCAATAAATAGTATATACCTGAAGATTAGGGAATTTTGTATTTGCCATGCGCGAATCAGGACAGGGAATCAAGAATATGAGAACCATGCGCCATCTTCAATTTTTCTTCTAGAATTATACGTTCATGCAGAGACAATTGGCGCAACCAGAAGTGTTGCTTTATGCCATATTCATTCAAACGTAGATAAAAGAAATATCTAGAAAGTTTTGTGATAAACAATGTTCTATTGTGATCAAAAACACAACTGAAACAATAGGGGAACACAAAGACAGTGGAATGTCCATGGGGACTTCAGGAATTGTTATGACAGGGAGCTCTCCTGCAGAGGGCAGATTGCATTCAGTGATTACAGATACATATTTATTAGGTACTGGCGGATTTTAAGAGAAAAAAGCTTAGTTAGGCTTTAAAGCTCACTCAAAATCTCATAATGTTGTATGGTGTAGTTTTTTTTTTGTAAAATTAGTTTGAATCAAGGTGTTTTTGGTAGGAATCGCGGCCTTGTTGCTGGGTGTCTCCCTTGCAGAATGCAGAACAGAACAGATAAATTTTCTGCCCTTAAAAATATATTCCGGAACTGATGAAGTATACCAGAAGATAGCATAATCATTCCTTGAATCATATGATCCTGAAAGTTTCGTACTGTTACATGGTGTAGTTTATTTTATAGAATTGTTTTCAATCAAGGTGTTTTTGGTAGGAATCGCGGCCTTGTTGCTGGGTGTTTCCCTTGCAGAATGCAGAACAGAACAGATAAATTTTCTGCCCTTAAAAATATTTTCCGAAACTAATGAAGTATACCAGAAGATAGCATAATCATTCCTTGAATCATTCTGAAAGTTTCGTACTGTTACATGGTGTAGTTTATTTTATAGAATTATTTTTAATCAAGGTGTTTTTGGTAGGAATCGCGGCCTTGTTGCTGGGTGTTTCCCTTGCAGAATGCAGAACAGAACAGATAAATTTTCTGCCCTTAAAAATATTTTCCGAAACTAATGAAGTATACCAGAAGATAGCATAATCATTCCTTGAATCATCCTGAAAGTTTCGTACTGTTACATGGTGTAGTTTATTTTATAGAATTATTTTTAATCAAGGTGTTTTTGGTAGGAATCGCGGCCTTGTTGCTGGGTGTTTCCCTTGCAGAATGCAGAACGAAACAGATAAATTTTCTGCCCTTAAAAATATATTCCGAAACTAATGAAGTATACCAGAAGATAGCATAATCATTCCTTGAATCATCCTGAAAGTTTCGTATTGTTACATGGTGTAGTTTATTTTATAGAATTATTTTCAATCAAGGTGTTTTTGGTAGGAATCGCGGCCTTGTTGCTGGGTGTCTCCCTTGCAGAATGCAGAACAGAACAGATAAATTTTCTGCCCTGTAAAATATATTCCGGAACTGATGAAGTATACCAGGAGATAGCATGATCATTCCTTGAATCATTCTGAAAGTTTCGTATTGTTACATGGTGTATTTTTTTTGTATAATTATTTTTAATCAAGGGGTTTTTTGGTCGTGAGTTGTTTGTTGTTGGGCGTTTCCCCTTCGGAATGCAGATTGTACTGAGTGATAACAGATAAATTTTCTGCCCTTAAAAATATTTTCCGAAACTAATGAAGTATACCAGAAGATAGCATAATCATTCCTTGAATCATTCTGAAAGTTTCGTATTGTTACATGGTGTAGTTTTTTGTAGAATTATTTTTAATCAAGGGGTTTTTTTTGGTCGTGAGTTGTTTGTTGTTGGGCGTTTCCCCTTCGGAATGCAGATTGTACTGAGTGATAACAGATACATTTTCTGCTCTTAAAAATATTTTCCGGAACTAATGAAGTATACCAGGAGATAGCATAATCATTCCTTGAATCATCCTGAAAGTTTCGTACTGTTACATGGTGCAGTTTATTTTATAGAATTATTTTTAATCAAGGTGTTTTTGGTAGGAATCGCGGCCTTGTTGCTGGGTGTTTCCCTTGCAGAATGCAAAACAGAACAGATAAATTTTCTGCCCTTAAAAATATTTTCCGAAACTAATGAAGCAGACCAGGAGATAGCGTTATCATACCTTTAATCATTCTTAAATTTCATACTGTTACATGGTGTCGTTTATTTTATAGAATTATTTTAAATCAAGGTGTTTTTTGGTCGGAAGTTGTTCGTCGTTGGATCCGGTGTTTCTCCCCGGGGGGGTACTTGACTAGGGAAGTGACGGGGGTGTGCGGAAAACCTCTCCACACCCTGCACCCTGTCGCATAAAAAATAGGCCAAAAGTATACCCTGTCGCATAAAAATTTTGCCTCTCAAATACAGTGTAGAACGCAATTTTTGCTTGTGATACCCTGTCGCATAAAAATTTTGCCTCTCAAATACAGTGTAGAACGCAATTTTTGCTTGTGATACCCTGTCGCATAAAAATTTTGCCTCTCAAATACGGTGTAGAACGCAATTTTTGCTTGTGATACCCTGTCGCATAATTTTTTTACCTATTATAATACCCTGTCGCATAATTTTCGCTAGAAAATGACACCCTGTCGCATAATTTTTACCGAAAAAGGACACCCTGTTGAGCGGCACATCCCGTCAGGTCAAGTATGGGAGTGCCCCCCCCCGGGTGTTTCTCCTACGGAATGCATATTAAAAGATAGATAACTTGGAAATACCGTAGGCAATATTATTTAAATCAAGTTTTTCGTTGAAACTGACTTCTGCTTTCCATCTCTGTTTATTTCTTAAATATGAATTGGGCGATAGACAAAAATTGTACGTGACATAATTTGGTTGATAGCCCATCACTATATTTTTGCTGTGGAGTGCTTTGGTCAGCGGTATACAAAATTCCCTCATCTTATATACCTGGAGGCAATCAAGGCAACCAAAGCAATACAGTAGACTTATGACGAAGAGTCCCTTGTATCCCTGCGGTACCTTGCTCACAGGGACTCATAATGAAACAGTTAAAAACCTGACCCTATTTTGTAAAGTCTCGCTTTCAGATTGCCTGCCAGAGAGCCCAAACATTTGCGAAATATTTTTGCGAAACCTCCAAGGACTTGTCTTTTTGTGTGAAGAACTTTCGCTTTCGCTTATTTCAGGACGTTCGATTAGTTTCCCTAGAGACGTTCTAGAGTCCAAAGTCCACAGTTTCAGTTTCAGTTTTCATTGACAAATATACCTAAATTCATATACAAATACAACAATATCTAGTAACTTAGAATAAATAAGACAATAAGACATGTTACATAACAACAAGACGAAATACCTAATCTACCAGGAAAACATTACAAGACATTATGAATTTAAATATATTTGTCTAAGAAGGAGCTCTCTAGTAGATGAACTAATCGAGAGAGAGCCCCCCCCCCCCCCATCTAAAACTAAAAAGAAAAACAAAATTTTTACTAAAAAACAGAAAAGAAAACCAGAATAATCACCAAAGAACAATTTACTTCTTGATTAATGAGGAATTATAGACCATAACCATTGATGAGGAATTCCTTCAATTTTGACTTGAAGATATTGAATAAGACTGACATTTTGATAAAGGTTGGGATACCATTCCAGAGTTTAGCACCATAATATTTTATTGATTTAAGACCATACAGAAATGTATTCCTTACCGACTGGAAAATGTCACCCCCAGCAGCCTGACGAGTTTCATAGCTATGAACCATGCTACCGAGCTGAAAATAGTTGCAAAGCACAGCAAGACTTCGTTCGTTCTTTGCAAGTAGCTAGGGTGGATGCGGACATAAAAGCAAAGCAATAAGTTCTAAAAATAAGAAATAAGTTTTCCCTGTTCCTGCAGCCAGACACGAAGATATCTCCACCCTTCAAAACTTTTAAATAAACAGCCTGGAATTAGCACAACTCAACTCCAGACTGCGTTTCTGTTTTGTGCAGAAGCTCCGAGTCAGCCATCTTGCATTTTGTTTGGCGAATCAAGATTGCAAAATCGCTAAATCGCGAAAATTGAAAGATGAACAGCCTCCCTTTGCTACCTGCCCTGCCAGACCTCGCCTGATTGGCTAAAAGTTCCAGCAGATTTGCCGTAACAATGGTAATTCGCAAATCTCGCAAGCTGATTGGTATGCTAGGAATCCCAGCATATTAGGCCTAAATAGGGTCAGGTTTTTCAGAGTAATATTATGAGTCTCTGTTGACTAGACTTGCTCCAAGTCTCGTTCGTTATCGTATTCGGGCCCACTCGGTTGGTCAGCAAGTGGAGCGAGCGAAGCGAGCGGAACGGGCAGCGAACGAGACTTGTTAAAGGTGGATGCTCATGAATAATTAATGAGATTCTTGATGTAACACAGGCTGGTTGAATTGCAAAGAGCGTCAGGGGGTTGCACTAGCCAACAATTGTTACGAGAGTTTTCTTATTGAAATCATGACATTCTGTTATTCAATGAAAATATGAATTACAATTGAACGAATGACGTAGTTTAGGTTAAATTCAAAGGGGATTACTTGCATATTATAAAAGGCTATTGAATATTCAGTCTGTCAATTGTGGAAGGAAGCTTTTTTCAAACTATGTTTACAGTTTGCACGAACGAAGTTTAGTGATCATTTTATTTCAATGAATACAAGTCACCTAAAGACCATATAAAGAGTTTGTTTCATCAAAACGGACAGAAACATGAGTTTTACAAAATCCTTATAGAATACCTACGGGTTCAAATGAGAATAAACAACAATTTGAAGCCACAAAACAACCGGGTAAAAGTTTTAGCCTATTAAAAAGAGAAACAGTCCAAGAACATTATTTAGTGTAGTGAGACTGAGAAGTTGA
The DNA here is from genome assembly GCA_039566865.1 of Aurelia coerulea. Taxonomy (NCBI): domain Eukaryota; kingdom Metazoa; phylum Cnidaria; class Scyphozoa; order Semaeostomeae; family Ulmaridae; genus Aurelia; species Aurelia coerulea. The sequence goes on along the minus strand of CM076952.1, from coordinate 7,697,500 downwards.
CAGTTCAGACGCTTGTCGTTTTTCAAATTTGCATTGTTTAGGACAATTTAGATCTCTAGGATATTAAACGACAGATAGGTTTACTATGCATGTTTCCCGTCTAAGAGTTCTCTGCATAGAAGTTTTTAAGACTTTAAACAATTTAAATCCCTCTTTCATGCACGATATTTTCAAAATAAAATCTTCCAAGTACTCATTACGTAACTCCAATGACTTACAGCATTATAGACCAAATCAAGTCACCTTTGGGTCCAACAGCCTTCGATCATTGGGACCTCAGATCTGGAATACACTGCCAAATGAAATGAAATCAGCCGAAAACCTAAATAGTTTTAAAAATATGATAAAGAAGTGGGACGGCCCAGACTGTAAATGTAGTGCCTGTCAATATGTATCAATGAACTAGTTTTCTTTAGTTTTCTATATTTAGTTAGATTATCAAAATACTGTAAAAATATTTATTTATGTAATTATATATATCCATCGATTTAGATTAGTTTACTTTGTACATTTGTATATAGTAAGCTAGAGTATGTACATAATCGATGTAAAATAATTTGACAAACAAACAAACAAACAAACAAACAAACAAACAAACAAACAAAACGACAGACTTTCCTGAAGCAGCTGGTTGCAATGCAACACAACGTCCTTTCCTTGTAACAAGCCAAGCTGTTCGATGTTCATGACTTATTTCGCAACTTCTATAGACTTCTTGTGGATAGAAATTACAATGTTCTGAAGATTGGCCCAAGAATCCGCTTCGCTTCGCCCCCCCCCCCCCCTGTCCAAAATAGCTCTCTCTCCCACGATCGATTACCTTTGTCTTATGACATCTTTGATTGGCTAGATATAACTTCAAAAGCTGCCGCACCGGTCAAAATCTTGACCGCTACCAATTAAAAATCTCATTAATTATTCATGAGCACCCACCTTTCACAAGTCTCGTTCGCTGCCTGTTCCGCTCGCTTCGCTCGCTGCACTTTCGCCTCTCACTGCCAACCGAGTAGGCCCGAATACGATAACGAACGAGACTTGGAGCAAGTCTACTGTTGACCGAAGCGCCATCATCAAGTCAAAGAGCACAGGGAAACAAGAGACTCATCGGCATAAGTCTATAAATGCAGTCACCTTTAAAGCCAAAGCACACCAAAGAAAGCCCCCAGCAAAGAATCCTATTGTGTTAGCATCTTGGCAGTTGGCACCGAATTATTGCTTTTGGACTGGATGGACTCCGAGAGAAGGGCGTAAAAACGGTGGTGCTGGTAATGGTGAGTTAGGTTAGTTACCTTGTTATCTTCCGCCAATTTTTTAAGATCGAAATATTTAAATTCACTTTTGGTGGAGAGTGTTATGCAGATGAATACTACTGGATCACTGGATTGTTCCGACATTTTGAGTGATGTTCTTCATGAAGAATGATTCGTCTAGGCCTAACAAACACGTCGGCCTTATACCCAGAGGCGTAGCTAGGAATTTTCGGCGGGGGGGGGGGCAAAGCCCAGCAATGATCCCACGGGCGAGCATGGTAAGTTGGGGTATAAGTTGCCTGTGTTTGGCACCTGGTATATTTTGCCATATTTTGCTGACGGGATGTGCACTCCCATAAGCGTACGGAAAGAAAAAATCTAGGGGGGCTTCCCGACACAAATTCCATTGTTTACCATAATTTTTGCTCGATTGAGGGCATTTTTTTGCCCGATGAAGGTGGTTAGCACACCCAGCACATCGAGCTTTAACCATAACGATTTTTGATGATTTTTTGAAATGTCCAGTGGTGTAGCCTGCCAGTTTAGATTAACTAGGGACATTGAAATTAGGGGTCTTTTACCCCTGGGAGCATTTTTGAGGACACGTCTTTTACTTTGGCTTAGAACAGCTCTCCTGATCTCATGTTTGCCAATGCTAGATTGGCAACTTCGAACAATTGTAATAGTTTTATATGAACCACCACCATCTTCAGAAAAATTTTGAGTAAACACTACCTAGGTTGGCTCAGAACGTCTCTCTCGATCCAATGTTTGCGAATGCGAAAATGGGAAATATCACAATTTTGTGATATTTCTTCTATTATTCAACGTCAGTTAGAAATTTCTGGAACATCAACCTTTACATTGGCTTGGACTCTTCCTGCCTTGCAAATTGAATTTTCTCATATTCTTATCTTTCAAATAACCTTCCTCGATTTTTGCTCAAAACTTCCACCAAACCAGGTTTGTGGGTGTGTAGCGTTTTTGCATTTCTGATCCTACTTGAGCAGGGCTTAAAAATCAAAAAAGTTCCTTTTTTGTAGCAAGCTAAGCACCATCGTTTCTTCTCACGCACTTTCCTCTTCTTTCCCTGTTACCGCCCAATCCTATCCCTTTTTCTTCTTCTATCTGTCCATTTTCCCTGCTTCCTTCTTGAGAAATTTAAGCATTTCAGTTATTTCTCGGAGCGCTGCTACCACGCTACTTGGTTTTTTTTAGCCCTGTACAGCCTGTACACGAGAAACAAAGAAATTTACCTGCAACCGTGAATGGAGAGAACATACGCGTTAGTAGCTGCAATAAATTGTAATGAACAGTCGACAGTTTCCAAAAAGGCGCATCTGTTTGATGTCCAAATCCACGTATTTCATTTGTTCTCGTGGTTTTAAATCGACTTGTCAGTTTGGTGTTCTTTTAGGAGCCTAACAAATTTTCTTTCTTGGACTGCTGGTCATTTTAAGTGTCTAATGTTGCATCCGTAATTTATAGAGTGTTGCTAGCGTTAGAGCCCAGGAGCCTGGAGCCCAGGAGCCAAGAGCCCTCAAAGCCCAGGAGCCCAAGAGCCTAGGAGCTCTTAGAGCCCAGGAGCCTAAGAGCCCAGGAGCCTAACACCCATAGAGGCCAAAGGGCTCTAGGAGCCCAGAGGCAAGTTGCCTTTCCAGCCGCTCGAGATAAGCCATTACGAGAAGTAGGCCGAATTTTTTCATTACATCCTCAGGACAGATTTGAAACAACATTTACGGGTCAGAAAACCAAGAAAAAAAGAAATTAGGCAAGATTCTGATGGGCCTAAATTGGCCTAAGACGAAAATAAGAAACTTCCTTCAGAGCATTCAACATGAAATTGTTTGTGTTTCTCATTCTGTTGGAAATGACAGAATGAAAGGCACAAGCATTCATGTTGAGAGCTGTGGGAAAAGTTTCTTATTTTCGTTTATTTGGGCCTATCAGCAGAATCTTCCGTCTTTTCTCGTAGAAGTAACGTCTCCAATAGATAAAGAAAAGTCAATTTAAGGCAAATTGTACCTCCCCAACCCTTTTAAATCGGGGAAATGGTTCTTGAGTAGCGAAATCTGTCTGTCTTGGAAATTTACAAAATTTTTAAAGTGAGGTACCGAGCCCCAAAGTGTTTCATATGGTTCCCTGACGAGTGATCTTTACTAAATTGATCCCAATTTGGAAATGGGTTAAGAGAAACCACGAAGCACCCAACACAAAGCCAACTCGAGTGAAAATTTCTTAAAATCAAAACGTTGACCCCTGTCTACCTCAAACTTGACTGAAGATTCCCCGACGAAAACATTTATTAAGGGCTGTGGGAAACACGAGGTTGGATGCCACCCCCCCCCCCCCAAAGTGGGCTTTTCCCCTATAAGCCACTGTCAGAGGAACTTGAATCCCCAAAGGATCGAAGGGGAAGTTTCTTTTAGCTATTGGGAGAGCACCACCTTCAGAATTGAAATCTGACTGCCTGTTTCCCCATAGGAAACATTACAATTTCCCACAACGGCTCCAAGCCTCTAAAATATTGAGGCTCCTAGGCTCTCCAGGCTCTTGGGCTCAGGGCTCCTGGCTCCTGGGCTCTTAGGCTCCTGGGGTCTAAGGGCTCAAGACAGGGGTGGCTGGGAGTAAACTTCCTTTGGTATTACTTTTTAAAAATTTGGAAAATGCTCAAGACAGGAGACTGTTAACAATTTCTTCGCGAAGCAAAGGAATTGTTAACCCTTCCAGCTGGGGGTATGAGGCGCTGTGAGCCCCCCATTGGGGTCCAGGGGCGAAGCCCCTAGAAAAATTAGCGTTTTGATGAATTACAGCCTTAAATTGTCTCTGAAAGACAACAAACAGGACTGTTCATCGGTTGCAGCTAATCTTCCATTCGAACGTCCTGCGAGCAGTGGCTAATGATGGCCGAGGCCGGCTAGTTGTGTAAAATTTTTTGCGGCTCCTACTTCTTAGCCACCATGCGGGCCCGTTATTAGAATTGCGATTCTAATAACGGAAACCGCTGGTCGAGGGCCCACTGTATATTCAAGGAGCCTTGGGACCGGCAACAAGAAATATATATTTAAATAAGTCGTTTTATTTACTTTTGAAAAATCTCCCATGACCAGGCAAGGCCAACAATAAAATGTATTCTTCGCTTTATCTCCACATATCCATGAGAAGCTCTCGTATTTTTCTTTACGCATTACATTCTTAACATTCAGTTCTGGGCATGGCCTTCCACCCTTTTTCAGCTCGAGGCGCTGCTCGTGCGTTAGTTTCCACTGTTTTGACATCATGGAAAATACATTTTGAACACCCAAACGTTGACTAGTCACTTGATCTTGCAAAACACGATTCATGTTGAAACAGTCGACAAATTAGTAAGAGCATGTAAGAGCATAAAACTGCAATAGGCGATGGATAACTGGCCGCGTTATTAGAAATCCAAAACTAATAACGGGGCTGCTAGGTTCCTCTGTCTGAGGAGCCCAAAACAATTGGAATTTACGTCATTGATGACTTCCAAGACAAAGAATTGGCTGTATCCGTTATTAGAAATGAGAAAGTAATAACGTAACAAATGCTTACAATATGGTTTGAAAGACATAAAGGGTTTCAGTCGTTAAGGATTAGCAGTCAATTGTCGCTGTCTCGAAATGCATAGAACTTATTTATTACATCATTCTATGAGTTTGAGAGAAGAAAGCAGCTCCCTCGTTGCATAAACTTCATTGGCGCAGCGACCTGATTTAGAAACATCACTTGAAAAAACGCATTCTGATTAAGAAACTTTACTTGAAAAAAAAGTGTTATTACAGTAATAACGCTAATACCACCTCCTGGGCTCAAGGCTACTAGGCTCCTGGGCTCTTGGGGCTCTAGGCTCCTAGGCTTCAGGCTCCTGGGCTCCTCCATTAGAATACTCACACTCATTTTTTTATATAAGAAACTAAGGTCCGGGGCTGGTAGGCAGTTTCTTAAATTTTTGGGCCATTTTGCTACCACGAGTTTCTTACGTGTTTCTTATATTTTTATTGCCGGAAGTTTAGAGCTGATTTTGTCTTGTCTAAAGGGCTCCCAAATTACTTAGTAAGTCTCTCAAAATGAGTAAATAACATGATTCGCACTCACAATAATGTCCAAACAGTTGCTATAACTGTACAATGTCAAAATATTTTTGAGTGTGACAGGAAAACTAAAACTGAAAATTACAGAAGTTTCTTAGATTTTGTCAATTCAGGTAGGGTTGTTTCTTAGCTTTCGAAAAATTGAGCCTACCGTTTCTTATAAGCGGTTTCTTATAAAAAAAAATGAGTGTAGCTGAACAATTTTGTGAAAGAACATTATTAATGTTCGTTAAAATGTTTTTGATAGCATTTTAAGCCAATCTAAAGGGCGTGGTCACAAAAATTTTCCCAGGGGGAGTACCCCCGGACCCCCCAAATTTTAGGCTCGCTTCGCTCGCCTTCGGTCTTGATTGCCCTTACGTTCCTAGTCGCCCCCTTGCCCTACCATCGCTCCGGCGTCCCTGCCGACAGTCGTTTCCAAGCAAGAAAAATTTCCGAAAACGTCTTTAGTGTCGCTGTGGGGGGGGCCACCACCCCCCTCTATCTCCGCTACTGCTTATACCTAACCTAAAGAAGGAACGGAGCGATTCGACGTGACGTGACGACCGTTCATTTTCAATTGCAAAACTCCCTCTCAAGAATGTTCCTCAAGCTTACCTAGCCAGTGTAATCTACCTAAAGGACTACAGTTTGTTAGAACTATTATTTTTTTCAGAAATCACAATTTAATATCGATTGTAACAATGACAATGATACTATATTAAGGGGAAAAAATTACTTGTCTGCATAATTCATAACACATTTGGCCACACTTGGTATTAGCAATTAGGCCTAAGCATGCTCTTTGCTCTGATGTTTCATCAGTCAGTATGCTTTGATTCTGAAACGTTGGTTGTTAATAAACAATACAACAAAATGAACCGGGGTTGACTTGGGCATTATGGAACACTGTCGGGTATTTGGAACCAAGCTATTCATTTATTTTTCGTATACTGGTTAATGTTTGAGATATCTCGAGAAAATGGCAGCCAGAAATCACTTTGATAAATGATATGATATGATATGATATGATATGATATGATATGATATGATATGATATGATCTGATAACTAACACGAAATCCATACAAGATAGTTTTTCACCGTGCGATAGGAGAAGAAAATAAAAATTTTGAATAAATAAATATGTAAAAAAAATTTAGAATTATAAGTTACTTTTAGGGTCCATTGAGTCATTTTTGATAATAAATAAGGTAGAATATATATAAGCAAAACTTAATAAGATTAGAACCTAGTTTTTACCAAATTATTTACTCCTATTTTAAAATTTAATTTACTGTCTTCATTTATTACATATGATTGGCAACGAGTTATAATCTTTCACACTACGGTAAGAAAACGTTCTTAGTCCAAAATTATTGTTCGCCCTGTTGATGTGCAGTAGAGAGTTCTGTCTTGTTTCATTTCATAGTGATGAATCTGATTGTTTTTGATAAACATCTCTTGTAAATACGGAGGTACTTGCTTTCTTACACATTTCCTTACACGCATGACTCTGTGCTGGAATCTCCTTGCTTCCATTGTTGGCCATTCTAATGTTAAGAACGGGTGATATATGGTCGTATTTCCTTGTTCTTGTGATCACTCTGGCTGCAAAATTTGACATGCATTACCATATATGATGTCTCCATAATCTAAAGCTGACATTGCAGTTGCTTGCACAAGCTCTGTAAAAGTTTTCTGTGACATAGAGTCGTGTACTGCGGAAAGTGCTATGAGTTTGCCACTGCAGCGCCTTTTTAATTCATTTATATGTGGTTCCCAGCTCACCTCTCATCAAATGTTAAGCCAAGGTTTTTTGCTTGTGTTGCACACTTTAATTCCTGGCCTCTTATGTTGATAGACTTAAGTTCCTCTGGAATTTCACACAATAGCTTTGGAGAACCAATTAACATAAATTTGGATTTTTCAGGATTCACTTTCATTTTTTTTGTGTTAACCAATCCATAATGATGCTTGCATCCTCAACAACTTTATCCAATATGCTGCCGGAAGGTGGCTGACCTGCACTGTTGTACAATTGAGTATCGTCAGCATAGCAGTGGATTTTAGCAGCAAATACCGATGGTGTGGATACATCTTGCAATATGAATGGCAAATCGTTCAAGTAGATGATAAATGGGATGGGACCTAGCACTGATCCTTGGGGAACACCACAAGAGATATGGCATGGGCTAGAGAGTTTACTTTCAATTTTCTGGGTTCTGTTTTGGAGATAGCTGCTTAACCAAAACACTGAATGTGCGTCAAAGTTATACCGCACAAGCTTTGTTAGGTAGGTAGGTAGGTATCATATTTAACGTGGCTAGCCTGCGAAAGTCTGAGAGAGACTTGTTTCCAGCAGGGGTCACGGATGTTTTACCATCAACCCGCCGCAGCTACCAGATTTCCCTCACATGGCTCTGGTCGACCCGGGCTAGAGTTACGGACAGCGACCAAACTGTCCAGCGGGGGATTTGAACCTCGGCCGTTCTGACCTTTGGTTTACGAGTCAGTCGCCTTATCCACTCGGCCACGTGCTTAGTAGGAGTGCATGGTCTATGGTGTCAAATGCTTTGCTGAGATCCATTAGCAGAAGTAGTGTGATTCTCTGAATCCAGAAAAGAATTTACATAAGATCTTATTTGTTTCCAAGAAATCAACTATCTGTTTGCAAATGGCCTTTTCAAGAAGTTTTGACAGCAATGAAAGTAGTGAGATAGGTCTATAGTTTTTGATGTTTTCCTTTGATTCAGCTTTATAAACAGGTATAGTAATGGATGTTTTCCAAGTATCTGGCACACATGTTGTTGCAATGGATAGGTTTATAAGCCTTGCTATAGATGATGAAATTGTTGGAGCAACTGACTTCAGTGATCGGATGTCAATATTGTAATGACCATGTGCTTTGTTTGATGGCAAGTTGGAGATTATTTTTAAAACATCTAGATTTGACACTGTTTTTAGACAGAATTTATTTCTCTTTGGTGTTAGTAATGCACTTGGAATTTCAAATGTTCTTGATGTTTGTTGTAGGTGTTCCTGGGTGCTTTTCCCAATCTTTGAGAAGTACTCATTGAATTTATCTGCCAGTATTTTTGGATCTTTGTGTGTATGAAGATTATTTTGGGTCTTCTTTTTGGGTAGGATCCTTCTTATTGTTGTCCAGGTTTGCTTTGGGTTGCTTTTGTGTTCTTCTTTCAATTTCTTGAAAAATTCATCTTTTGCTGACTTTACAAGATTTTTACCGTTTTTTTTCTTTTCTGTAATTACTCCAGTGATGTGCTTCATTTTTTGATATTGCAAGTTTATGTAACTTATCATGCTGAAGTATTGCATTTTTTACACAGTCAGTAAACCATAGGGCTTTGGACGTCTCCTTACTTTAATAACTTTCAATGGGGCATCCTTATTTTAAATTTCAAGGCACATGTTATTCCAGTTGTTTACAGCTTCAGTTGTGTCACAGCAACTTGCAGCAGAGTTCAGACTGGCCAGGTCGAAAGCGCGGAAATTGCGGAAAATATAATTTTCACTCAGAACGCAATAAAACCGAATTATATAGTACTAAAACATCCTCTTTTTCTGAATAACTGATGAACAATGCAAAAACGACAGGAGTGGATCCAGGAAATATCGTGACTACTGCCAAGACGAGGTTATTTGAAATACTTGGGTGTGGTCTTTTGAAAATAGGCGTGGACCTTGATAAGTAGCAAGGATATGAGAAACTGACTACTGCTTCAGCAGCAGTCGCAGTAGTCTGGATCCGCCCCTGAACGAACAATTTCCGCGTTTTCTTTGCGCGCTATCGAGTATGCACCAATACAAACTAGAAAACGCGGAAAGAAAAACGCGGAAATATCCATTTTTGTTTGTTTGCAAAAGTTTCCCAAATAAAACAAGAAGACTCTGCAGACGAAGACGTCAAATGAAGGAACAAGGCAAATTATTTTGAAATGAACAATTTCCGCGTTTTCTTTTCCGCGCTTTCGAGTATGCACCAATGCAAACTCGAAAGCGCGAAAAAGAAAACGCGGAAATTTTTGGTTTCGAAGTCGTTTGCTTAGTGCATCAATTCTATTTCAAAACGTTTACGATTTACCTAAATATATACGCCTCTAAACCCAAAAAAAACAACGGATATTACACAGTAAAGTTTTATGGTGTTGACTTCTTTTGTCTCCTTCTCTCTCTACGCCTCTCGTCCTCATTCACCCTTTTTAAATCATGATTTTCACAAACAGTACGAATTAGTCTTCTCCATTCTTGTCTGTTATCTACAACAGTCTTCCATAGATCTAGTACATGACCACATTTCAAAGGATTTTTGCACGTGTCCTTAAATCTCAGATTGGGTCGGCCAACAGGTCGAGATCCATGAAATAATTCACTGTGTAAGAGTGCCTTGACTGGTCTGTCATCGTCCATTCTACAGATATGGCCAAGCCAGCGCAAACGATTTCCAACCAGCTTCAATTCAATATCTTTAACACCTGCACGCCTAAGGACCTCCTCATTACTGACAAAATGGTCCCACTTGATCTTCAAGATAAGGCGTAGATGACGCTGCTGAATGGCACGGAGTTTTCTGACTTGATGCTGGTATAAAGTCCATGTTTCACTTCCATACACTAAAATTGGCATTAAACATTAGTTGTAGACTTTGATCTTGGTTTGTATCGTTATATCGTGTGAATCAAACAATCTTTTTCGCAGACGCCCAAACGCACATGATGTTGCCTGAATACGAGATGCGAGTTCTCCTCTCATGGAGCAGTCGTTGGTAACATAGCTTCCTAGGTATTTGAAACGAGTCACATTAACTAATTTTGTGTCATCTATGAAGAAATCGGCATTTGTTCCAATACACATAGTCTCTGTCTTGGTAGTGTTGATGCGCAGACCCATTTGTCTAGCAAGATCATTGTACTTTGTTAAAAGCAGCTGCGAACCAGGAGCTGTGTCGCTAAAAATTACAATGTCATCAGCATATTGAGCCTCTCTGATGAATTCTGCGAGGACTATGGTTTTTGCTTTAAATCTGCTGAGGTCAAACAGATCACCATCATAACGAAATCTGATTTTTACACTGCAGGTATGTTTAATTTCCTTGAAAGCGAGCCAAAGTAAAACTGCCGCATAGATGCCAAATAGTGTTGGTGCTAGTTTGCAACCTTGCTTGACGCCACTGTTATACTCAAAATACTGGGTTAGATCACCATCGACAATGAGTCTTGCTTTTACTTCTGTATGTAACTTTTTGATGTTTCTTACAAATTTTGGAGGGCAGCCTAGCTTTCCCAGGATTATAAAATGCATTTCGCGATTCACGGTGTCAAACGCTTTAGTGAAGTCTACAAAGGCTATATATAAACTTCTACGTTGCTCCCTCGTTTTTTCCATCAATTGTCGTAGTGTGAATATTCCATCTATAGTGCTTCTTCCATTACGGTACCCTGTCTGCGATTCAGGGTAAATAAATTCGGCTACTTGTTGCAGTCTCTGTAGGATGATATCCGCAAACAGTTTCCCAACAACGCTTAGTAGTGATATACCTCTGTAATTTCCACACTTGCTTCTGTCACCCTTTTTGAACAGTATGGTGATATGTGGATTGATCAAGTCAGAAGGAATGTCCTCTGTTGTCCAGAAGATGTTGAAAAGTATGAGCAGGAAATCTCTCAAGCGACTTCCACCATGTACAAGAACCTCAGGGATGATTCCGTCAGGACCTGGGCTTTTTCCTAATTTGGTATTTGTAAGAGCTTTATCCAATTCTTGTATTTCAATAGGGTTGCCCATTGATTCGATGATTGTGTGTTGCTCTATATAATCCGTTATGCTCAAATTAACATCAGATGGTTGGTTTAATAAATCACTGAAATGTTCAACCCATCTGTCTTTTATGGTGTCTGGTGCAGTCAGGAGCTCACCATCTTTTGATCTCACTAGATGGGAGACTTTAGATCTGGGACCGTAGACAGCATTCAAGGTGGCGTAGAAATCTTTGTGGTTTTTTCCTGTGAATATCGTTCTGCCTCTTCAGCCTTCTGTTGGAACTAATTGTTCTTAAGCTCCCTTATACGCTTTCTCAGCGCGTTTCTGTTCTGTTTCTTGTCTTTAAGTAGATTTCGTATTTCTTCATCCTGATCATCAAACCAGTCATTTTGAACTCTTTTCCTCTTTCCAAACACATATGTAGCTGCAGACTGAAGGACTTGTTTAAGGTCCTCAAAAACGACTTTACACACAGGCACATTTTAATTTAGAAACTGTTTGAGTTTTCTTTCTAGTCATCATTCATATTTACGTCAAGCTTTTTTGGTGGCTCGTTACCTTTTTTCTTGGGCTTTTTTATGGAGAAAGGCATTTAGCAACGAGCAACTTATGATCTGTGAAACAGTCTGCTGCTTGGTTAATCTTTGTTACTGTAATATGTTGTATTGCAGCTTGGTTAGATAATACATGGTCAAGCTGCTGCAGTGCTTTGAACGTAGATGTTGCCATGTGTTCTTTAAGCTATCTTTTTGTTGGAACATTGTGCCCATGACGCAGAGTTCGAATCTGGTGGGGAACTCCAACAGCATCAGACCATTGGAATTCATATTACCAACACCATGTTTGCCGATGACTTTTGGCCATGCTTTCCAATCTTTGCCCACACGAGCATTTAAATCATCCAGAATTATCACAAAATCGTCTTTAGCTGCTGCTACACAGCTGCCAAGTTTCTCATAAAAGTTCTCCTTCTCTTCCTGTGCTCTTTGCATGGTTGGCGCGTTCACACTGATGAGGGTTAGACGTTCACCGTTCCTCAATTGTATCTGTACTGTCATAAGTCTGTCGTTGATAGGTACTGGATTAATGCCTTGAGTAACTAGTTTGTCTGAGATTGCAAAACCAACGCCAGCTGTTTTTTCTTCACTTCCACTCCAGAAGATTGTATGACTTCTTTCAATTATATTTCCTGAGCCAGGACGTCGTACTTCACTGAGAGCACAGATGTCAATGTGTGCAATCTCTAGTTCTTGACATATGATAGCCGTTGCACGTTCTGGTCTTATTGAAGAATCGCTGTCATTTGTTGTACGAACGTTCCAAGCTCCGAGAGTGAGGGGCTGCCTTCTGGAGGCTTGAATGTTGCGAGAAGTATGTTGTTGATGTTCGTCGGTTACCCCGGACGCGGTAGCATTATACGGACTTCGTCCATTTATCGCCACTGCCGTATCGTGTGGCGCATCGGTTACCCCGAATGCGGTAGCATTATACGGACTTCGTCCATTTATCGCCACTGCCGTATCGTGTGACGCATCGGTTACCCCGAATGCGGTAGCATTATACGGACTTCGTCCATTTATCGCCACTGCCGTATCGTGTGGCGCATCGGTGACCCCGAATGCGGTAGCATTATACGGACTTCGTCCATTTATCGCCACTGCCGTATCGTGTGACGCATCGGTTACCCCGAATTACGCCTTTGATGACGACGCTGAGTGGCGCAGAGCAGCGTCCCTTGGCGAGAAGTCCTGTTGATCGACGACACAGCATAGCTGCGATGGCCGCAGGAGAGACTCGTTGCTTGGTGCCAGAACTGATGTCGCGTTGACCTATCAGTACTGCCGTTGAACCTACGATCAGTGCATGATGGCCGTTGACTCAAGTTGAGCTCATCCGCCCTTTGACAGGTCTTATTTTTCGTCCTGCTGGATATCATGCCACCCTCCTCACTGGAAAAACCAGTGGGGGAGCCGGTTTAGACACCGACTACCCGTCCATGCGGCAGGTTGTACTGGATTACAATGTTACCAGTAGCAGGACCAACAAAGTGGCCTGACCTGACAAGAACCTAAATCTTAACCTAACTAAATCACAAGAACCTAAAACTTTACCTAAATCACTCTCTAAAACGACTGCATTAGGTTATTTGAATGAAATTTAACGTGCTAAAAACAGGCGTGTCTTTCTCTGCAACTTTTGGACAAAGGGAATTTAGGTCCTAACTGTACTCATAATGTCTTCATGAAGTATATTAGAAAACGTTTATGACTTACCGAATTCAATCTCGAAAAAAGCAGCATTAAGTTATTTCAATAAGATTTAACTTAGAATGTGGCGGTTCTCTTACATTTTTCGACGAGGGGAGTTTAGGCCATAACCGTATTCATTTAATGTTCATAAACAAACAATATTGTTGATTTCCGCGTTTTTCTTTCCGCGTTTTCGAGTTTGCATTGATGCATACTCGAAAGCGTGGAAAAGAAAACGCGGAAATTGTTCATTTCAAAATAATTTGCCTTGTTCCTTCATTTGACGTCTTCGTCTGCAGAGCCTTCTCGTTTTATTGAAAGTCCAAATTTAAAGTTTCTGATAAGTACTCCCCATGGTTGACTAAGGAATTTAAAGCCCTTGCTTGTACAAGGGATAAGCTTAAGAGCCTGGCCATCAAGAATAATTCTTCAATTTTAATGGCCTCATACCGACACGTTCGTAACTGAGTCAATCAGGGCATTTTTTAACATACTCAGTGGTGGGGGAATTGCCCCACCAGGCCCTATGACTTCCCCCACCACTGACGAGCAAAATGCTACTTTTACCCCAAATGCCTAGGCCACTGCGGGGCCCTTTCCAAAGAACGAACATAATGCAAATGTGATTAAATGTGCAGGCAAATAGAAACAGAATATTCCCTTTTCTATCATCATATGATGTTTTGGCGAAATGGCTCCACTACTAAGCCTGGAAACCGGGGGGGGGGGGGGTACTTAGTATATTTGTCCGACGGGATGTGCCGTTTTTAAGGGTATCGTTTTCACCAATTTTTTCTAGCACAGGGTATCAAAAGAGGCAATTCTTCTAGAGCAGGTTGTCAAAACATGTCGAAGGGGAATATTCTGCTAGATCGGGTCGTTTTTTCGGCCAAATTTCATGTTTTTGAGTATGCTTTTCACCAATTTTTGATTACAAAGTCCAACTTTGTAATCTAAGAAGGGGCTTCGATGTCAGGCTGTCAGGAAGAAAGAAAGAAAGAAAGTAAGTAAGTAACCCACTTCCGACACGCTCGTTAAAGCGATTGATTAACGTTTTATCTCTGCTAATTGGCACTGAAATAAAGAAAGCGCACATAAAGCGCATACAAGACAGAAGTTTCCCGCGATCCTATAGCAACATTTGACGTCGGCTTATTTCATGTTAGACAGATTTGACACCATAAGATGGATAAATTACCATGATGTTTACCCTGGCACAACAACAAATTTCCCCAGAATTGGCACGTTCTTGACTTCATTAGCAGCTTAATTATGTCAAAACAATCGTTTTCTAGAACGAACGAATCATTAGCCACTTATTGATAGTACTCATTATGCAAATAAGTCAACTTTAGGGGATGATGTAACTGGTGGCCTGCACAGAGGCTAGCATTCGCAGCATCACCGAAGATAGAAGGATCCCCCTCCTACACAGCTACAGAAAGGTGCAGAATCCCAGCAAACAATAGACCTTTTAGCTATTCTAAAAGGAGCCTGGATCGAACGTTATTTTTATACATTTTTATACGTTACATTCGATCGAGTGGCGTTAGAGCTTCTTTCACTATTGTGCACATTCGAAAATTCTACAAAGTGTAGCAAAAGTTTGTTCGATTCTGAATCTTTCCTGAATAACTAAAAGGTCTATGGCGCCATTGACTGGGGGAAGGCACGAGATCACACTGAACCAAAACATCTTCATGCATATCATTCTGCACAGAGGTTATCTTCGTGACTGCTTGTCTCAAATTAGATGCCCGCGAATAGCAACAATTGAAACGTTCTGTAGGGTTCTGCATAAGTATTTTTGCGTTATCGTAAATCTCACATGACATCTCATTTGACACAGATGCACCAATAGTTTCGTGCACGAACTAAGCAAACTAGGGGTAATGACTTTTGATTTTTGCGTATCATTCTCGTTTGACATAAAGACCAAAATATTGCCTTTGAGGCGATTCTTGTCCTTATACAAGGCGCTCGATTTTCCATTGAAGGCGACTTTAGCAGCAACACTCATCTCTCTGACTGTAGCTAAAAACAGCATCTACGGTCATTTGGGGTTATGAAGAAATCAACATTCAGATATTCTTATGCTTGTTTAGCTCAGGACAGACTTTGTAATCATCCAAAAGGATCTTATGTTTTCTATAACAGATTATCATTTTGAGCCAAAAATTCTGGAGCAGGGTAAAAAAAATGTTTTTCGTGGGCACACCCCCGCACAAATTTAAGTCAAGTACCCCCCCCCCCCCGGGCCTGGAACCCTAAAGACTCAATCCTAAAAGATGAGTCGGTATCAAAACAGCGTGATCATGTCAGAAAACATTTTACAAAATGTAATAAATTGCAAAAAACGCAAAGATTTAGATTCCTCATCCTGAAGCTAAATTGCTAATTTCTCGTAGCTAATGCACGGGGGGGGGGCAAATCTTCCATTTTAGCACTAGCAAGCATGATATTGGGAGATGCATTCAAAGCCAAAGTAAAGGATCTTTCTTCAAACATTTTCCTCCTGCTCTGATTCATAGGACAACTGTCACAAAAATAACAAAGTTTTCTTGTCGCTTGTGGCAAGCATGATATTCGGAGATGCATTCTAAGCCAAAGAAGAGGATCTTACTTCAAAATTTTCCCTCCTACTCTGATCCATAGGACAACTGTCACAAAAATAACAAAGTTTTCTTGTCGCTCATGGCAAGCATGATATTCGGAGATGCATTCTAAGCCAAAGTAAAGGGCGTAGCCCCAAAAATTCTCCTGGGGGCGAAGCCCCCAGACCCCCTCATTCCAATACCCCCCTCACTTAAGTTTTCCTGACCACGCCGCTGACCTAATGTCCTTGGTAAGAACATCTTAACCAAAAAGATGGCTTCAAGATACATGTTTGAAACAACCCATCTAGCCCTTTACCTGGATTTTTTAGCGTATATCAACATCTGAAGCACATGTCTATAAACCCTGTACAATTGCTGGTGGTGAGCGTGGGCCCTTTTGAAAAATTCCCCACCACTCAAAAATCCTTAAAAAATGCCCTGGAGTCAATAATCTAAACAAAAGTTTGAAACGGGAATACTTCTCCAAAAAGATCCCCCTTGAAAAAGGAAATCTTAAAGAAACTTGGAAAACGCTCAATCTCTTACTAAATAAACGATCGAAGACAACCAGCGTTGGATCTCTTAATGTTGATGGAGAGGTAATTAGTGAGAATTCAGGTATTGCCAGGTCTATGAACGAGTTTTTCTGTAGTGTGGGAAGTAATCTTAGTGTTAAGATACCACAGCAACCCAACCCACTTTTGTCTGGAGAGTACAAAATAAACGAATCCACTGAGCAACCGACTGAATTTAAATTTCATCCTGTAGATATAACTACTATTAATAGAGCTCTGGGTAAAGTGAAAAAATCACTTGGGTTTGGATCTGATGGCATTGCGAGTAACTTCCTTAAAATTGCATTCCCTGTGATTTGTAATTCCATCTGTGATATTTTTAACTTTTCCATATTTTCGGGGTCTTTTCCAGAAAGTTGGAAAATAGCCCGTGTGGCCCCTATTTTCAAAGGAGGCAAGCCTGATGACCGTTCAAATTACAGGCCTATTTCTGTTCTACCGGTCGTTTCAAGACTCTTCGAAAAGGTTATATATGATCAGTTATACCAGTACCTAGATAAGCACAAGTATCTAGCGTCTCACCAGTCAGGATTTCGTTCTCTGCATTCGGTTGTGACATGTCTGCTAAAAGGAACTAGTGATTGGTACATTGACATAGACAGTGGGAAGTATACTGCGATGATCTTTATAGATCTCAAGAAAGCATTCGACACGGTTGACCATCAAATACTCTTAGATAAAATGCAATTTTATGGAATTACTGGACTTGCGCACAAATGGCTCAGTTCTTATCTTGATAATCGGAAGCAGTACTGCAGAGTCAATGGCACAACTTCTAGCATTGAAAATATTGATATTGGAGTGCCACAGGGATCGTGCCTAGGGCCTCTTCTTTTTCTACTATACATAAATGACTTGCCATTTGCTCTAAAGAAAGCAAGGCAACCATGTATGCCGACGACACAGCAATTTCGTATTCTTCTGATAAAAGTGAGGAACTGGACCTAGTAATCAACGAGGAGCTGTCGTACATTGAAAGGGGGCTACAAGGCAATAAGCTTTCCCTTAATGTTGTTAAAACCCAGGCTATGATAATTGGTTCAAAGCCAAAAATTAAAAAACTAAAAAACAATCTAAGCACACTTCCTTCTTTCAAAGTAGGGGGCGAGGAAATCAACCTGGTAAACGAAACAAAATACCTCGGAGTCATGATTGATAATTGCCTTACCTGGGAAAGTCATATAAGCGCGGTTCAAAAGAAGATCTCCAGAGCTATTGGCCTATTGAAGTATGCAAAAAATTTTGTTCAAACTGACACTTTGATAAATTTATATAGAAGCATCACGGAGCCACATTTCAGCTACTGTTGTTCTGTCTGGGGCTCTTGTGGTGCTTCAAAGCTAGACGTGCTTAAAAAATTACAGGATAAAGCAGCCAGAATAGTAACAAATAGCCCTTTCGATGCATCTGCAGCTCATTTGCTCCAGAGACTTGGTTGGTCATCTGTACAAAAGCTGATAAATAAAGAAACAGGTTCTATGGTTTACAAATCTCTTAACTCTCTTGCACCTCAATATCTTAGCGATCTCTTCGTGAGATTGTCCGAGGTACATCCAAGAGAGTTAAGAAACTCTAAAACAAACCTTGCAATACCTATGTTGAGAACTGGCAATGGCCAAAAATCCTTTGCTTATCGTGGGGCCAGTCTTTGGAACAGTCTTGATTTGGATACAAAGATGGCTCCCTCAATCAATGCCTTCAAGTCCAAAATCAATGAAAAATAAACCTTTTATATATGAAGGTGTATCGCTGTAAATTTATATATCTTTAATTTTGACGTATTCGGCTCTTTTTATTGTAAATTTTGTAGTATATAATTTTTTTATTTTGTAAGTAATTTTTTTGCAGGGCCAATTGTAAAACAGTATTTATACTGAATTTGTACCCTGGGTAAACAATTTTAAAATGAAAAAATGAAAAAATGAAAATTAAAAATTATTTGGGAACTTATTGCAAACAAACACAAATGTTGATTTCCGCGTTTTTCTTTCCGCGTTTTCTAGTTTGTATTGGTGCATACTCGAAAACGCGGAAAAGAAAACGTGGAAATTGTTCGTTTCAAAGTCATTTGCATTGTTCATCAGTTATTCAGAAAAACAGAGGATGTTTTAGTACTATATAATTCGGTTTCATCGCGTTCTGAGTGAAAATTATATTTTCTGTGATTTCCGCGGTTTCCGTGTTTTCCGCGCTTACGACCTGGCCGTTGAGATTTGACCTTTTAACATCATTTTCAAAATTCTTTGCATCAAAATTTCGATATGAACGTACTGGATTAGCTTTCATCTGGCTCGCAGTATTAAAAAAAATGGCGAAACAACAAAATAGCGAAATAATGAAGTTGTGAAATAAAGAAAATATTGCCAAACAAATGTTATATTTTGACACAGTGAAGATCACCAAAATATCGTAATGCTGTTGCGCAGCATTGGAAGACTTTTTTTTTATGGATCTGAAAGGGTACTTCCGCATAACGCGTTTGATTTGTTTGGGTATAAACAAAGACATCACAATATAGTTTCATGAAAATGTTCACAGAATATTCATGAGGTTTTCTGATTGATTCGTTCAATTAGAAAGGGCAAATCACTTCCTTGAAATCTTAAACACCTGCGGGAGCTTTGGATTCTTTTCCAGAAAATTTGTTGAAGCCTTTTCCTCTCTTGGTGGATTTTGGAAGGAGTGATTTGCCCCTAACAATTGATCAAACAGTTTGCTTAATGAAGTGTTCGGGACTGTGGAAAGAATTTTAACTTCTGGGAGTATAACGTTTGTTGTCAAACAGGTAATGCAGCAACATAATTTTCACTCAAACAATGTCAGAAAAGTTGCTATTACTCTACATTGTCAAAACAGTTTTGAGTGCAAAAAGTTTCTTACCTTTTTTAATTCAACTAGGGTGTGGTTTCTTAAGTTTCAAAAATGGAGCTAACCATTTCTTACAAGCTGTTTCTTATAAAAAATGAGTGTAACGGAATTGCTTCAAAATCATTGCCTGAAACTGTTTGAACCTGGATTCTGAGTTTTCTTCGCAATGCAGTCATTTCTCTTCATAAGAAAAACAGCTTCCCTCAGGCTTGATTTTTCAAAAGTGAATAAACCACGCTAAAAATCGTAATAAAAACTTGTGACTCCTTTCCAGCCCAAACAATTCTAACATTTTTAAGGGGAGGAGCTGCAGCCTACTAACATTGGAAAAGTTTGCAAAAATCAGTGGCGTAAACATCGTTAATTTTTTTTATCTGGCAGCCCCTCCCCTAGACTGATTACAAGTTCGTAGTTATTGCTATTGATGGACTGATGGATGATAGTTTGAGCAAGCAAATATGTTATTGTTGTTGTTGTTAAGATTGTTGTTGTTGTTGTTGTGATAACATAACTGGGACTATTTTGTGAGTCTGAGCCGTTCGCTTATGGCTGTTTGGTTAGGTAGACTTTCACTAGAATGAGTTTCTTAGGATTGAATGCTCCCTGCCGAGGGGTGTATCGTTCTTCTGAAAAATAGCGTACAAGATTTTTGACACAATTGGATTTTTAGGGATTTTTCATGGAAATGGTCACATATGAAATTTGCAAATCATGTGAAGTTACAGTAAAACATGCACTAAACATTCCAATTTATTCAAAAAGGCTCAAAGAATCCTCAGATATAATTCAAAAATATCATGTTAAAATTTAGAAATATCAGTTTGGAAATACAGCAGGCATTACATTTTGAAGCATTTTTAATCAAAAATTTGTTTCGCTAAAATTTGTTTGGAGAGCCTGATCCAGGGGCGGATCCAGACCGATGCAACCGATGCAAATGCATCGGTCATTCTGGCAAGATTGACAATCCACAAGTCTGTGTACCAGGATGTTATCAGGATCAAATCATTTCAAGTCTTTCGTGCAACTACTGTAAACTGTTACTCCATTTGCCGCCCCAGCTTTCAAATTCATGTGCTGACATGAGAGAAATTTTACAATCACATCCTAGCGAAGCCTCCCGAAGCCTCCTTTCTCTCTGTTTACACTGCCCCTGCGTAGCAACCTCGTAACAAAAGCAGTCGCCGACAATGTGACCTATTATCCAAAAGAATAAGTTGACAAAACAATCACGATCGCCCAATTAATTCCACTATTCAGATTTGTGACGCGCGTCTCGACAATCACAAAGGGAACAACTAAAACCAACGCATAAACAGGAGAATCTTGCGTAACCATTTTGAAGAGTGCATCGGTGTCAATCAGAGCGGCTTTGACAGCTCCTTTCTTCTCAACAATAGACAGCAAAAATGCATCGGTCCCCAGACCTCTGAATGGAGAAAAATCAGCGTTATGCACCGGTTGACCGATGCAGTCCAAAGGTTACTATTGAGCAATAGAGAGCCCTCCTCTATTATTCTTGTTCGCTGTTTGGTTATATCCCGTCCAAACAAAGAGGTCCAAATGAAAGTGCAGTGCACCAGAACCGTTCTTCAAAGTGGATGATGAAAATGATTATGATGGCTAAGTGTGGCAAACATGCCGTTGACTGAAATATTCAGTATTCTAAGCACCAAATCAGCAGAAGACAAAATTTGGCCTGTCTAGGCCAAGGTGTAAACAACACGTCAAAAAGCACTGATCTGGATGGGTCTGATCCGAGGTAAATGTCCTTATCCAACCTAGTACAAAGGAAGGTCTTTCTGCCCAAAAATTTTGAAAAAGGGCGTTGCCCATGTTTTCCAAGAGTTTGAAGGGCGTGGTCGCCAAAAATTTCCTGGGGGCTTCGCCCCCAGACCCCCGTTTTGCATCGCTCACTCAAATGTCTGGATCCGCCCCTGGCCTGATCTCAGGCTAAATCATGAGTGGCTCTAAAAGAAGTGTTCTCATGCGTATCACAACACAGCACCTATTGCAGCAACCAGATCAGTTATGTCAAAGATAACATAGAAAGATCACACAATTTTAAGCATATCTTTTTCTATTTTTTAGATTTCTTAATCAAAATGGCATTGACACAAGAG
Source organism: Aurelia coerulea (assembly GCA_039566865.1). Taxonomy (NCBI): domain Eukaryota; kingdom Metazoa; phylum Cnidaria; class Scyphozoa; order Semaeostomeae; family Ulmaridae; genus Aurelia; species Aurelia coerulea. The sequence goes on along the minus strand of CM076952.1, from coordinate 7,675,967 downwards.
GAAGAAAGTTTTTGGAGGCTGTGCCGAATTGTATTAGACATTATCCCAAAGAACCTACGCACTTACTTCAAGTTGCAATGGGACTTGAAATATCCACAAAATATATGGCAAGACAGTCCTGGCAATGGTCAGCATTTGATTGGTCAGATTCCAAAAAAAATCCTAACTCGTTTCAGTTACTTGAAATCCTCCCTGAGTGCTGGTGACAGTAATAATTGGGACCCCACTGCTCTCTTGTTTGTCTTCAGTAATGTAGCTATCGTCAATCAGAATGAAAGAAATGAGTTGGAGAAGCTGAGAAAGATTCGCAATGATTGTTTTCATTCCAAGAGTGCAGCAATGAAACCCCAGGACCTGTTGAAGAAAATCACCGATATCCAAAATGCATTTGGAATATTGGGCTTCCAGTCTGGTTTGGTAGAAATCGCTACCATACAGAATGCACCAATTGAAACCCAGTTAAGCTTGCAACTTCAGAGACAGCTGGATCAAGAGAGGCAGCTCAATGATCATTACACTAAAGATCTAGCAGATCGAATGAACACATTAGAGGAAAACGTTGAAGGTATGTTTTTGCTACTCTGACTGCACGCTCTTCCATAGAGGATCTCTTATTTTCTCCTTTGTTCTGTTCACCAATTTGCAACTTAGAGCCTTGAGGCATAACTTGATCAGATCACCATATAGATATCTAGCATAGAACACTGAACATTTAGATCCAGTTTTTGAAACAGACCATTGTACTGAATTTATGTTTCATTGCAGTAAATAATGAACCAGAATCAAATGTGGAATTCTTGTTCCCATACAAGCCCCTTTTCAGAATTTTTCTTATATTTTTGGTTTCTAGATGAGCCATTTTACCAAACAAAATTTGGCATCTGAGGACATGTTTTTTTTGGAGTGGCAGAAAACTGCCATTTTGACCTTCTAAACTAAATTTGATATATGAAATCATCATTCCTTCTTCAAGTCTTACGTAGTTACCGTTCAAACGTGAAAACATTTGAATTTCTAGGTCCTTTTTTCTCCAAATGACTCTGTGACACTTTGTTCTTGAGCTATCAACGGTCAAAGTTAGGAGTATAGTTGTTGAGCCATTGTATCCTCAGATGGAATGAGCAATCAGTCTTTAAGCAATAAATGAATCTTAACTTGGTATGTTGTCTGCAAGACATTGCAAGCTGACTGAAGACAGTATTGTTGTTGGTGCTATTGCTCTGTGAGATGTTAAAGAGATCACTAAATGAGCACAATAGTCCTTGAAATGTAAAATCATCAGACCTCTTCCTGGCTCGATCTTAACCTACTCATTAATCTTATCAACAGCAAATCATTGCTAGCACTATCTTCAAGCTTTGGATAATCTTGGGATCTCATTTGATAAGTACAAGAGTACGACAGGAGCAAACAGTCCTTCCATCAAAACAAGGATTTCTGATCTACATAAATCTTAAAAGAAGTACTTAAAGTAACAGAATTAATTGATATTTCCATGAAAAGAGTGTTTTTATTAAGCTATAGTTATGACGCGGATGGATCTAAAGAATGAATTTTGATCGTAGATTTAAACATGAAGAGTTCTAGAGCAAAGGATCCCTACTGCAGGTCCACATCAGCACTTGTGCTGCTTATTTAGCAACCTGCCTAAAATAAATGATGTATGTACTGTGTGTATGTACAGTATGTACCAAAGGGATAATATATTCATGCTTTGCTCAACACACAGGGAGTGCATGATAACTGTTAGCTCATTTCCTTATCTAATTGATTTTAAAGTTTCGTTTTTACCTGACAGTTTAATTTCTACTTGTAACTGTTAGAGACCTTTGAAGAACACCTTTGTAGTACACTCTTGAAGCTATCTACAAATTTTGAAGTACGAGCTACTGTACTTGAAATACTTGACGACTTTTAAGCTTAAGCTCTTTAACTACTCTTATTTGCTATGTTAATGTGTTTCCTAATTTCTGAAAGGAGAACAACGTTTTTGTGGCATATCTAACTGGTCCTAAAGATTGTTGAGGACGTTAGTAGGTGTTTGTGTTTTTTGGACTATTTGCTCTCGAGCTACTCCCCATTTGTCATGAGACACAATTGACAAAACTGTTGTGGGTACAGGAAAGCTGCAAATGTGTTGTCAGTTTGTGTTTCTTTCAAAACTAATTTCAAACTAAAACTGCTCTTTGGGGCCTTCAGAGTTAACAAAGGTATCGAATGTTAAGTATTGAATTAGGTAATACTAATCCTTGCTTGAGAAAGAGTACCCTATGAGCGAAATCCTAAAATGACTCATCTCACAAAGCACTCTAAAATCACATTCTCGCCCACTTTCATCTGGTTAAATCTGTTAAAATACATATTTGACCAAAGTCTCATGCAAGTTCACTACGTTTAGCCCATCTAGTGCTCATTTTTGTGATTTTTGGACTTTCAAAATCGCGGATTTTCTGCCAGTCAATAAAAACATGTCCCTAAAAGTTAGTTATTTACTGATGGATTAACTTTAAAGTTTTCAACATTGGCCAAGTACTTTTTATTCCAAAGCCCACCAAACATTTTAACTTTTTTTGACTAGCCTGGTTAACTAGGGTAGCCTTTACCTGAAAATTTTTGTGTGGCGAATCTTATAAAACACTTTATATCATCTTAGAATCTAGCATTAGAAACCACTGCAGCTAGACTCTATTTTAAGTGCTGAATTTGATGACGAGGAGAAATTGCCGCACTGGTGGCTCTTCCTCAAAATGGTGTGGGTTTGGCATAATCACAGGTGTGTTAGTTTAAAGGCCTGCATGCATAATGAGGGTTAGAAGATTTCCAGGCATAATTTGAAGTCAGGTGAAATACAAGGTATGAATTGAAATTGAACAACCTTAAAATATATTATTAGAAATCAGTGGAGGTGAAGGTGCAGTTGATTTCTTTACAGCTGCATTCTTGTTGCCAGGATCACACTCTGAATCTGGATCATATTTTCTTCTGACATCTTTAATCTTCAATCTTTAAGAGAATTCCTTCCATTTTTGTATGAGGAATCCAATCTTGAATCATGGCCCAGTCATGATCTGGGTTCACTGTTATTTATACTGTACCATACTTGTATTTGAATTCAGGACAGTACTCTTTCGCCCAGCCTTAAATTTGAGCAATTAGAATTTCATGCACCTTAGTATTAAATCAAGGCGACCTTGTAGGAACTGTGCTTACTCTCAGTACTGTTTTCGTGAAAAAGTACAGAGAGTAATTGCTGTCCTTTTGATCCGTGTATAACATAAGAAAACTTGGGGTATCCAACTTTGATATGGTTTGAGATAAAAACTGTGTCAAACTTATGTATTTGACTTTTGTAATATTGTATGTTGAATCCGCAAAATATGGTGTCAAAGAACTAAAAAGCTATCATATACATCCTTGTTATTTGATTTTGTGAATAAACCCCCCTCTCTAATAAGCCCCCTTTCTTTTAAGCCCTCCTCTGGAGTGTCTGAAATTAAATAGGCCCCCATGAGGCCTTCCTTAGTTCAACCAGATGCGAAAAGTGACACCGTATGCAAACTAGGGGGTCAAATGAAAAGTCGATCAATGACTGCGAAATGAGATTTGCATACACTTTATCCAGGGCAGGGGACTTCGAGGCGTTTTAAATGAGGCCTGACAAGCTACCCCAGCTCTCCCTGGAGTTTTTTCAGGAAGTAATCCTTTCCTCAAATAGTAGTAAAGTCCTGTGAATGTCGATTCAATCAAACAGGGCTCAAGGAAGAAGAATTGGAGAGTCCAAAGAATAACAATGAATACAGTCAATAAAGTTATCAAAAGTGACCATGCTTCCCTGATCTTGAAAGAGAAAATTGTGTTCTTAAAATTAAAAGAATTTTTTTTAAAATTGGACGATTCCTTACAAAGATATTGTAAAAATCAATGAACACCCCTCGAGGGACCCCGAGATACTTGTAGCTGGAAGGGTTTAGGGTTTCGATTTTATGAGACTTTGAAATTGGATTACTCAGGACTTAGAAATCTGATTGAGCTCAGATTTATTTTGTTTAGATATTCAATGTATACTTTATCGGAAAATTTAATCAAATTAGGATTTTCTATGATTTCAATTTTTGCGACATTTTGCCTTGACTTCCACTTGCCGGTCTAATATGCGTTTCGGTCCACTTATGCGTTTCTGTCCGGACCAAAACGCACAGCAGGAAATCACCACTTTCGTATAGTGGACCAGAGGACCGTCAAGCATACTCCACCGGCATTAACAAGAATTTGAATCATTCGTATTGATTTTTTGGAGGTAACAGCAAATTTGAGCTTTTAACATCAATATTTCAACGATATAAGCTCCAAAATTGACCATCAAGGAACATTGGAAATTGATCAACTGAAATCTCCTCGTTAGACCCAACAAAATCTGTATAATTTTTTCTGTGACACTCTGTATAGTAAGTGTCTAGGAAGAATTTTTTTTTCTACGTTATAACGAGAATGTCACTGAAAACGCCTCTGGGCATGGTAGCCAGTTTAAAAGTAAAAGTTAGGGCAGTTATCAGTTGTTTATTTCATATCTTTAGTTATTCAAAAGAGATTGAAAACCGTTGAAGAAAATCAAAAACCTGACCAAGGTATGTTCAATATTCCTATCCTCATTTGACGATCGTTGACATTGTGATGCAGGAAATATGTTTTGATAAAAGATTTAGTCTTATGAAAGAGAGGATATGGAAGCATTGTCTGATCAGCATCGAAATTGAAAGTATAAGATGGTCTGCATCGAAAGTCTAATCTTTCTTTTTTCTTTTTCAAGTTTAGTTTAGTTATTTAATATGAAAGTAGTAAATAGGTTTATATCTTTCAATGTTCAGGTTTATTATCTATTTTTTTCCGGGACAGTTGGAACGCAGCTGTTCAACCTATTACTAAACTAAATCGGTAAACATATTGAAGAAAATGCTGGCATTGGCTTCTTAAGATTAAGAGAACAGAGCCTAATTACTGGTCTAAAAATATTTGAGGTACTGTGGTTCTGCTTGACTTCCAAAGTTTGCTTAAAGATGTAATATCAGCGTCCAAAAGTTAATTTTTGTCTTTGATATCATAACTTGGATATCAGCGAAAGAAGAGTCTGACCAAGAACATGTCTCCATTTTAAAGACATTTTTCAAGTGCGTCAAAAAAGTATGCAGAGTAAAATTGTTATTGATGCAATTAGCAAAGAAATTTCTTGATCTGCTTCATAGTAAAAGCTAAGGTCTCCTTTCGAAAGAGGAAAAGAAGTTTGATATTTTCATGAAACATTTTCAAAATTTAAGCTTGTAGGTGGGGTGTGAAATTAAGCTTCAAAAAGGCAATTCTTGGCCTAACCTGCTGCTGACGTCCAAAGGTATGTGGCTAAGAAGCTATACTGTAGCTGTATCCAAATATGTGCTCCAAGCCCGATAGATTTGTTTCTATCACAAACAAATGGCCAAGGGATAGCAGATTTTTGAAGATCTGCTTTCCTCAGAAACGGGGGTAATAGCAAATAAGTATAAACAGCAAACTATATGGACTTTTTCACAGTGAAACTGTATCGAGAATGGAATATTACCTCAAGGAAATTCGATCGAAAGTTACTTTCTCGTGTCGACGGTGGTTGCTGTCTTTGAAAGAATACTTTATTTAGTTTTAGACCATTCAATTTAGTACATTTGCAATTTTTTGAGAGAATCTTTTAGTGTTTCTTCGAAATGTCTAGCATATGCAATCTAATAGCCTTGAACTTGGTCTGGTTAACATGCTACCAATCTAGCTGCCGAAGAGATTACAATCGATACAATTCATGTGATTTTTCGAGAAGCTATTTTTAGATGCTGAATTGAATGATTCAACATTTGAATACAATTTTCTTTCAAATTGTCGTGGGCAGTAACTTTGGATTACTTTAAGTGCAAACAATTTTCAGCGTGACAGACTTTCGGACAAAGACTTGTCCGAAAGTTTATTTGTACAAAATATGGAGTTGTCCGAAAATTTGTCACGCCGAACATTTATGCATAGATATGCGCATGCGCAGTGTGAATTAAATGCCATTAGTAGGAACCAAGACAAGAAATCTGAAATCGAATCTCCAGCACGTCAGGAAAGATTATTGTAAACATGCAAAGTTTTTGAAAAAAACTGTTTCCAATCCAATATTATTGTCATTAGTCAGAACATATGGTCAGATCAAATAACAGCAATGTCCTCTTTGTCTATCACTTTCTATAAATCTAAAACCTGGTATGATTTTGCATAAATGATCCAAAGACTAGTCAAAATGTTTTCCGAAAATTTATTTGTCCGAAATACCAAAAATGTGTCCGAAAATATTTTCGACGAAGTTTATTGTTCGACATTTTATCCGCCGAAAATTTTTGTACTTAATGTAAGCTACCTTGAGATGATCTTCCTTGCTTGATGCAATTTCACTGTCATTAAGGTCCCTGTTGTATGGCTACTTGTTGTTTCCCCTGTTGCAGATTTCCAAAATATGCTAGCCCTCCACCATTTTCTCGTATACAGACAAAATCTCTTTGGTTAAGGACTAAACGAAGCACATATTTGGATACAGCTAGAGTAGTAGAGCTTCTTTGCCATATACATCCTCACATCGTCGGTTGCGTAGGCCACGAGTTGCTTTTTGAGGCTTGATCTTAACTCCTACCTGGAGCTAGATTGATAGCCTCCTACCTTTAAATTTCAAAGCGTTTCATGAAAATATTGCATCTCTCATCCTTTTTGAAAAGCAACGTTGCAGTCGCACAATCGCTTCCGTTCCTCGCAAAAAAAGATATTTAGATATGGGCCAGGTCAATAACGCGGAACGTGAAAATTCCGTGGAACAGCGGAAATTAAATTCCATGATCTGATGTTCCGCGTTATTTGCTTTTGCATATGGTCAAAATCAATAATGCGGAATTAGATCGCGCGGAACATTTTGGAAATTTAAAAAGTTTGATATGTAATTTAGTTTGTAGATAACAAGTTTTGTTTCAGCGATACATAAATATGACTTACAAGATATTTATTGATTTTCTCTGTTGGGCTCTAATTCCTGGGCTGAATTGTCACCCTTACAATGGGTTTGGTTAAATAAAATCTACATAGTCTTGATCATACTTTAGACCCGAGGGAACTTCCTTGTACACGTATACGATTTATGGTGGTATTGTATGGTAGATGTCTTTATTTGAGGTATCACTTCAGTCTTTCCAGCGAGTACACCAAAAGACATATATCATTTGAGTACATACTAAATTAAATCCAAGGGATGTTTGACTTGACCTGTCAGCTTACAGGGACATACCATTTGTGAGGAGAAAATTGTACCTATAATTCTAGGCACAATTTGCAAAATTTTAGGGTCCTGATTCTGCAAATTTTGTGAGAACAGCGGGAAACAAACCACCAAAGGTCTTAAAACTATATGATAATATGGGGGTCAACTGACTTTAATTGTTCTTGTTTGAACCATTAGTAGAAATGGCAACAGAAGTGAAAGGTTTGAAGATTCATTACAGTTAAACTTGCTCAATTTGGATTTCTTAGGACCAAGAATGTTATCTGAATAAGACAAAATCTGACTGACAAATGGTTGAGTCCAGTTTTATCCAACTCATGCAGGAGTTGAAGGTTTTTGAATCAAGGCTCAAGGAAAGTAGTTGTTGCTAAAGTAAATTAGTCCTAGGTGCTGGCAAAAAGTATTTCGTAATATCAAACAATTGATACCAGGAAGGGATTTTTATCTATCATGACATCGGGGCCAACTAACTTTAATTTTCTTGTTTTTATAGGCCCGCGTGAACCATCAATAGTTACGGCACCGGAAGTGAAAGGTTTGAAAACTTATTACATAATCATATGGTACAGTTAAACTCGCTCAATTTGGATTTTTTCGGACCAAGAATGTAATCTGAATAAGACAAAATCTGACTGACAAATGGATGAGTCCAGTTTTATCCAACTCATGCAGGAGTTGAAGGCTTTTGAATCAAGGCTCAAGGAAAGTAGTTGTTGTTGAAGTAAATTATTCATGGGTGCTGGTTAAAAAGTATTCTATCGTAATATCAAACAATTGATGCCAGGAAGCAATTTTTATCTATCATGACATCGGGGCCAACCAACTTTAATTTTCTTTTTTTCTATAGGCGCGTGTGAACCATCAATAGTTACGGCACCGGAAGTGAAAGGTTTGAAAACTTATTACATATTCATATGATACAGTTAAACTCGCTCAATTTGGATTTCTTCGGACCAAGAATGTAATCTGAATAAGACAAAATCTGACTGACAAATGGATGAGTCCAGTTTTATCCAACTCATGCAGGAGTTGAAGGCTTTTGAATCAAGGCTCAAGGAAAGTAGTTGTTGCTAAAGTAAATTAGTCCTAGATGCTGGTAAATAGTATTCTATCGTAATCTCAAAGAATTGATGCAAGGAAGCGATTTTTATCTATCATGACGTCTGGGTCAACTAACTTTCATTTTCTTTTTTCTATCGGCGCGTGTAAACTATCAATAGTTACGGCACCGGAAGTGAAAGGTTTGCAAACTTATTACATAATCATATGATACAGTTTATCAGCTCACGCTGGATCTCTTAGGACCTAAAAGCATAATCTTATTCAAGCAAAAGCAGACCTAAGATGTTGAGTCAGATTTCATCCAATTTAAGGTCTGCTTTCCACTCTCGTGAGCAGAGAGTTTCTGTCAACACTGCTTCGCAAATCTTTGTTCAAAAGATTTTGTTGATTTCAGAAAATTGGTTTTATCTCCAGAATTACTAAAAACTTTTGATTTTCTTTCGTTCCATCTTTAGCAAGGTTGTTCATCTACAACTTTGCCAAATTTGAGCGAGAAAACTTAGGCTAGATTTCCTGCAATCAATTTTATATTTTTGTTTACCATTCGACATCGACAGAGAAAGTCCGTGGTCAACATACTAGCAAGTAATAAAAGAAGAAATTGAGTGCTTTTGTAGAAAAATTTGGTTTTAGATCCATGTTCCTTGTTTACTCCATGGCTGACTCCAATAGAACTGATATTTGTACAATGCTCTTCAAAGTCTCAAAGACACGCGAAGTAAGGTTGAGAAATTGCTGGTAGCATTCAATAGCTTTTAGTCAACAGATGTAGATAGTACTTTCACAAGTGTATTGAGGATGTCTTTTGAGGCGTAGACATAGCATTCCCAACAGATCACATTGATTCGTTTGTCAATGGAAACATTCTGAAGGTAATTGCTTTTGCAAGCGTGCTTCGTAACATAGTAATCTATTGACCAAGGTTTCTTTCCTTCGCTTTCCAAGAGTAAACAGAAATGTAACATTTGATTCGTAAGCAAAGTTGTAGATTAACAACCTAACTAAAGATGGAGCGAGAGAAGATCAAAACAAATTTAAAGTACGGTAGTTTTGGAGATGAATCCACTTTTCTGAAATTGTTAACCAAGCATAGGCCTTGCGCGCAAACCTTTCAAATCTTTAAAAAGGTGGGCGAAAAATTATATTATATTTTTCTTTGCATTAAATGGCTTGAATGGAACTTATGGTACTTTGCTGCAAATCTGCCTTGAAAATTTGTTGATAGCTTGATTTTTCAAAATGGTGGCAATTTAATTATTTTTGAAAAAAATCATGGAAATTTTCGAAAAAAATTAAATCATCGTAAATCCTAAACCAACCAAGGGGAAATGATATAACCTTCAAGAAAAGAGAAAACCATAGTTTATAAAGGTCTACAATATGGTGGCAAGGTGGCAAGCAGAAATCTGTAGCTTTTCTGATTTAGGAATTTAGAAATTTGATGACGTCATAGCCTCAAATTTAATAAATGCCGCCATTTTGAAACTAATCAAGATATCAATGAATTTCCAAGGCAGATTTAAAGCAAAAAACCCTAAGTTCCTTCCAAGCCATTTAATTCAAACAGAATTTTACACAGACCTTTTTAAAGATTTGAGCCTATGTTACAGAGCCAGCGTTGACAGAAATATTGGGGTTTACAGATCTTTCAATTGCCAAAACATTTCAGAACAACATCATCTGTACTGCTTTTCGACATTCCAAATTGTGTTGGAGAAAGAGTTTTGTGAGGAGCGTGGTTTTGCAAAACGGCAATTCACTGCTCACTGGAGCGGAAAGCAGAGTTACCTTGAAGGCTTTTGAATCTAGGCTCTACGAAAATAGTTCTTACCAAAGTAAATTATTCGTTGATGCTGGCAAAACCATGTTTCTATCAAAATATCAAACATTTGACACTAGAAGTCGTTTTCGTTTTCATCATGATATCGTGCCAATTGACTTTTTTTCTTATTTTTTATAGTTGCTAGTCAATCATCAACAGATTTGGCACCGGAATTGGAAGGTTTGATGATTTTTCGTAATCTTATTATTTCCGTTTTGGCAAACTCATTTAAATTTGATCTTTTTGGACCAAGAGAAATGATTCGATTATTTCAAGATCCAATTCATGATTAAACCAGACTGTTTTTGAAAAGTCCCATGGGGAACACTTAAGGGCGAGGGGGCGTGGCAACCCTCGATGTTTGCTAGAAGAAGGACCCTTTGCTTGAAAATGATGCAGATCAGTATCATTTATTCATTTATCATTTATCTAAAATTTAGTCATGATTTGTATTTTCTGGCTTGTGAATTTCGTGTAAGAAGGCGTCGAATCAATGAAAGAAAAAATGTTTTGTTTCAGAGAATGCTACACCAGATTTTAACGATTGAATTAAAACTTTGACCAAATCATGACTCATGTTCATATCTTGTTTAGATGCATCTCAACGACTCAAAAACCATTATAAGGATACTTGCAGCAAGCATGTTATAACTGTTGTAAGTGAGGATGGAAAAAGAATTGATCGTGAGGAAAGGATATCGGAGATTTTGCCGTCGAAGTTGCCGGGGGATTGGGATTAACATGGCTTGAAGATACGAAGAACGAGCGAATAAACTTCATCAACCAAACAGAGTCTGATAGACTACGGTGTGTAAGTCATTCTATGCCCCTCCTATTTAGGAATGGTTTACCAGATCCCACAATCATTCTTATCACAGGAGTAGCTGGAATTGGAAAAACGGTCCTTTCGAAACAAATTGCCTTTCAGTGGGCAAATAACGAGATTTACACGGAATTTAACTATCTATTTTTTATCGAGGGTAGAGACCTTTGTGATTCAAAATTGAAGCTTGAGGACTTCTTGGAAGAACGCTCGTTTCATGAAGACATGGATGCGAAGGATATATTGTTTATAATTGATGGGTTGGATGAGATTAAAGACTTGCGAGAATCAACTCAGGGACGTAAAGTCGAAATTATCGCAGGTTCTCGGCATATCTTCCCATAGATTTCGTGAATCGAGCTTTATTTTGACTGGAAGACCTCAGATGGAGAAGATCTTGACAGAGGAATTTTTTAAGATCCATGTGACGTACAGGTATTTGAAGTATGTGGCCTTTCTGAAGAGGCTATTGATAAGTATATTACAATGTTTGCAAAGGAAGATCCAATCAAAATAGAGCAAATCAAGAAAACCAGAGCCTCGTCACAGAATATCAAATTTGCCTCAATGGTGCCGCAGTATTTAAATACTTTATGCTGTATGTCATTGATGACAGGAGGAATGGAAATAAAAAACTTCACTGAACTTTATACTTGGCTTATCTACATAATTTTGAAAGATCTTTCAAATGGAGATAGCAATGACGAGATAAATGCAGATGAAATCTTCCGTAAATTCGCCAAATTGGTAACAAAACTAGCCGAAGTAGCATTTAAGTTATTTGAAAAAGAGAAGATCACCTTCACACGGGAAGAATTTGAATCAATTTTTATCGAGATAGAGAGCGACGAAGTAATGGCTGAAGGATTTAGAGCATTTTGCCACCATAAAGATGATGGATTTGAACTGCAACAAACGTTTTGGTTTTTGCATTTCACAATGCAAGAATATTTTGCCAGCTTGTTTTGCTATGTCAATGAAATTGCACCGGGAGACCTGATAAAGAATAACAATTTTGAAATCTTGAATTTTCTGTCAGGGCTTCATGGATGCACCATAAAAAATGAATGTGAAAATGAAGAGTCGATTGTCAATATATTAGTTCGTGAATGCCTGGAAAGTAAAGAGAAGCAAGAAGAGAAAAGCTGGTCATTTATGTTGAATTTGTTAGACGCGTTAAAGGATAGTAAGGCAGATGTTAAAAACATTCTCCTTCAGAGAGGTCTCACATGCTTGAGTGAATATCCTTAGTAGCCGATTCAAATACATTGATGAAAACCATCTCGACAAGATCATGAGCAAATTGATCGACATCCCTGGCACAAAATTGGAATGGTTTCAATGTATTTGCATGTTCTTCATCGATCAGTCAACGAAACCTTCATTCACTGATGGAAATAGCTGACAAAAATAACTTGTTCGAGAAATTTAGAAATGTTCAACTGAGTTTGTACCCGTTGTCATATTTTCCTTTGTGCAAATACTTCAGGTATTTTGGGCTTGTTGATCTTTTCGTTTGTAATAATCAATCGGCAGCTGAATTAAAGCTATTGTTTGATGTTTTGTTGTTGTATTGTAATGAAGTGCAACTTTATGCGTGCGAAATATCAGAGGGTTGTTTTGATTCAAATGGATTCAAAGAAGACTTCAGCGGAGATGTAGATACGCCGAGAGTTGAGTCACTTGTTATTTGGTCTTGTGTAATAGATGAAGTTAGTTGGAAGAACATCATTCGGTTGATTCCAATGACTGGAAAAGTTACGCTCATTGGAATCTATATGGAGATGAAGATGAACATTGGAAGAACTAGTGAATATCATAGTACAAGAAAAAAGAGATAGTAGATTGAGGCTGACAGAAATGAAGTTCGATGACTGCAATATTGATGGGACTTGAGTAGAAAGGGTAAGATCGTATAATCATACTTTGTTCTTGTGATAAGTGATAATATTTGCTTCTTTTCAGGATTTTCATTTCACTTCTGTCATTTTTTAGACCATATTTGGCAGATTCAACATACAACTTTACGAATCAAATACATAAATTCGACACAGTTTTATCCCAAACCATAGCAACATTAACATGCAAACTTATTTAGCTCAACAAGGGCAGATTTTGTAATACAATGGCAACAGTTGCGTTTGATTGACACCTCAATTCAAAGCGATTAGCGGATGCACACAAAGGAAATTCTCTCAACCAGTAATTCAAAACAAACAAAGCCGCAAAAGTTTCCCCGAAACTAGTAGGGCAAACTCTCGCCTTGTGCAAGCGAAAGATGGTTTTTAAGAGAAGTTACGTGCTTATAGCGAAAGAAGAAGGGTAAATCTAAAGCTCTGTCGCTTAGATTATGTTTATTTGATTTAGGAGCTGTTTTGTAATCGTTTCATTTTAAGCCATAAAGACGCGAGAATTACAAGGCCTTCTGCTCGGCTCCTGAATCAAATAAACATAATCGAAGCGACAGAACTTTAGATTTACCCTTCTTCTTTCGCTATAAGCACATAACTTCTCTTAAAAACCATCTTTCGCTTGCACAAGGTGAGAGTTTGCCCTAATAGTTTCGGGGAAACTTTTGCAGCTTTGTTTGTTTTGAATTACTGGTTGAGAGAATTTCCTTTGTCTGCATCCGCTAATCTCTTTGAATTGAGGTGTCGATCAAACGCAACTGTTGCTATTGTATTACAAAATCTGCTCTTGTTATTTAGCTCCATAAATGGAAAATCTTTTGTAACCTCTGGAATTTGATATAAATGGGGATGCTTGATAGAGAGGGGGAGCTTATTTCAAACTTTTGCTCAGAGGGGAGGGTATAAGAGAGGGGGCTTGATAGAGCTTTTACGGTATTCCTAGTTTTCATATCTCTAAGAAGTTCAATTTAGGTCTTAAACTAAAGTCTGTCTGAAATTTACGATAGCCCAAATTTACTGATCCAAAACACTTTCATCTCTTGATTCTCGGAGATTTTTATCTAATGTGACAAAAATTGGTTTATCTACCGGGTGTCCAAAAATGATGTATTATTGTTTGATTGCTTGTATGTCTATAACCAATGAACGGATTTTCAAAAACTTTGTTTTATTACATTTCCTAAAGGCTAAATTGCATGTTAAGATGTTGGTTGTGGTTTTACCAGTTTTTGAAAATCGGTTCATCGGTTATGGACATATAACCATTCAAACGATAATACGTCATTTTGGGACACCCGGTATTTGAACGAAATATATTACAAGTTCACCAAAACTCTTTCGATTATCGTCAAAATCTTTCATATGGTGAAGATTAATAAGTTGGGCAGGAAAGAAAACATGTTGGGAACTGCTTCAAGCAACGGAAAACAGAAAGAATCTTGGAAGCCCCATGTTTTGAAAAAGTTTGGATAAGAACTATATATCTCAGTGTATTTGAACAATAAAAACTTTAAAGAGGATTTACAGAAAAGGGATTTCGTTACTTAAGGTTACACTAAACGTTTGTTTGAGGCACAAGTTTCTTCGGAACCTGTGAGGCCCAAATAGTCCCTGGTTCAGATTATTTTTGTTAAACTTTGATAGATATAGTCAAGCTTTCGATCCTGCAATCTAAGACCAATCACTCTATCCGAAGTTAAACTTCATTTTAGTATCTAAGACCAGCACTTTCCATTGATGTACAAGAGGTCTGAAAAATGTTTGAAACAAAAATTCCAAATTTTCCCAAGGAACTAAGCTCCCCCTTTGCCACCAAATTTCATAACTGTTGCAAGATCGAAGCTCCATTCGCTGAGCTCTTTTGAGTGATAGCAGGTTTTGCAGTATTTTGCTGTAGCATCTCTGGTTCATTGCCGAAAGCAGTAAGGCTTGCATACATTTTTTGGAGTATTTTAGTGCTGTTAGTCATTTGCCACCATCTTAATGTGTACTTTTAGAGTAACTTAAATTACAATTCAATTGATAATTAAGGTATACCGTGAAAGCCCCATTGACGGGCGGGGGGGGGGGTTATTTTATTTTGAAGAATCGAGATAGGACTACAAGAGAGGGGGCTTTTTTCAATCAACGACACTATACCAGAGGTACATGGCTCGACAAGCTAAATCTACAAGCATTAACATGAGTTTTAACTAAGGAAAAACATACACGAGCAGTAAAAGAAATTTAGATATAGATAGGGACTTATTCACAAAGTCAAATGACAAGAGTATGAATTGTAGCTTTTTAGTTTTTTCATCCCATATTTTGAGAAATCGGCATATAATTTTATGAGTCAAATACGCAAATCCAGTCTGTATCACAATGTCGGGAAAAGAGGTCCCGTGCAATTTTCGTGTTAAAATTGATTTTTCAACGGATTTCTATGTAACTTTTGATGCTGAATCCGAAAATCAATGTTCCCAAGCCGAAAAATGCCTGGAAACATCATTTTTTGGCATGCGTAAATGCATTTGATGCCATAATGGTATTAAAATCATAAAATCTATTGTCTTTACTTTAAGATGTAGTTCTTAGAGCGTAAATACTATATTTGAGGTGCTGAAACCAAAAAACAATGTTCCAGAGCCAAAAACTTTCAGGAGGCATCAATTTCCGGCATGCATCGATGCCTTTGGATGCTATAATGGTGTAAATATCACAAAATTTACTACGTTTATCAAAAGATGCAGCTTTAAGAGCGTAAACGCTATATTTGAGGTGCTGAATCCGAAGATCGATGTTCCAGAGCCAAAAAATTCCAGGAACCATCAATTTCCGGCATGCATCGATGCCTTTGGATGCCATTAAGGCTGATTTCCAGTCAGTGGAATATTCCGAGCGGGCGGAATTTCTATTGTATGCGAGAGAAAAAATCGTTCAGGAATTGAATAGAAAGTTACGGCTAAGCGACCTTTTATTGTCTTAAATTCCACCCGCTCGGAAAATTCTACTGACTGGAAATTAGCCTTAATGGTGTAAATATCACAAAATATACTACGTTTATCAAAAGATGCAGCTTTTAGAGCGAAAATACTATATTTGAGATGCTGAATCCGAAAATCGATGTTGCAGAGCAAATAAATTCCAGGAAACATCAATTTCCGGCATGCATTGATGCCTTGTTGCCATAATAGTGTCAAAATCATAAAAATCTTTTATGTTTACTTTGTAGCGTTGTTTAGAGAGCGTAAATGCTATATTTGAGGTGCTGAATCCGAAAATCGATGTTGCAGCGCAAAAAATTCCAGGAAACATCAATTTCCGGCATGCATCGATGCCTTTGTTGCCATAATAGTGTCAAAATCATAAAAATCTTCTATGTTTACTTTGTAGCGTTGTTTAGAGAGCGTAAATGCTATATTTGAGGTGCTGAATCCGAAAATCGATGTTGCAGGGCAAAAAAAATTCCAGGAAACATCAATTTCCGGCATGCATCGATGCCTTTGTTGCCATAATAGTGTCAAAATCATAAAAATCTTTTATGTTTACTTTGTAGCGTTGTTTAGAGAGCGTAAATGCTATATTTGAGGTGCTGAATCCGAAAATCGATGTTGCAGCGCAAAAAATTCCAGGAAACATCAATTTCCGGCATGCATCGATGCCTTTGTTGCCATAATAGTGTCAAAATCATAAAAATCTTCCATGTTTACTTTGTAGCGTTGTTTAGAGAGCGTAAATGCTATATTTGAGGTATTGAATCCGAAAAACAATGTTCCAGAGCCAGAAAAATTCCAGGAAGCATCAATTTCCGGCATGCATCGATGCCTTTGATGCTATGATGGTGTAAATATCACAAAATGTTCTACGTTCATTAAAAGATGCAGCTTTTATAGCTTAGATGCTATATTCGAGGTGCTGAATCCGAAAATCGATGTTCCAGAGCCAAAAAATTCCAGGAATCATCAATTTCCGGCATGCATCGATACCTTTGATGCCATAACAGGATCAAAATCATAAAATCTTTTATGTTTACTTTAAAATTTCAGTCTTTACAGCAAATGTATTATTTTTGAGAAACTGAAACAAAAAATCAGCATTTCAGATGAAAAATTTTCTAGAAAATGCAAATAGCTGGCTTTTTGTTTTTGCCATTGCTAGCGTCATACATGTTTCTCAAAAAGCAACCGTTTTGCACTTATTGCTACCGGGTGTCGCAAAAATTGTGTACGGATTTCGTTGATTCCAGCGCTGTGAATTTAGCTTCAATCAATGGCTAATCACTCTAAAGATATTCCTCAATAGTTAACTTGAACATAGATGCCTTGTTTGTTGGTATTAGAGCTTTGAGAGCAGACAAGTTAATCTTGAAAGCTCAAAGTTGCCTCTTCCTGCAAACCAGAGCTTTAGCCTTTTGGCCTAAGCAAATGCGTAAGGCGCAGCATATAATTCAACGATAGCCTTGATAAAATTTGAACAATATTAGATCTTGTGTTGTGTTATTCTGTTTTCCAGAAGTCACCCTCTAGTCACCCATTGGGAGGTTCCTTCATTTTTCATTAATTTCAGTTCTTAATTTGATAAAAAGGCCAAAGTTCTGGTTTGCAAGTATACCGGGTGTCCCAAAAAAAAGTTCCGGCGTTTGATTGAACGCAGACAAAAAAGTTCGTTATCTGGCAATTTCTATTCATTCTAGGTACATGCTGGACATTTCAACTTACAGTTTGGCATATCGTAGGAAGAAATCAGTAATCTGAAGATGGAGTTATTAGTCCTAACATCGCATCTTCATGTTGAAGGCAAAACCAGAGAGATTAGTACGCCTTTCTGCATCATCGTGGTGGAGGGGGAATCTCCGGATGAGCAACACAAAAACGGGGTTGACACTTTGTTTCATTGCCTTGACGACGTGCAAGAGTTCCACTCATTGAGCATATTTGAAGTAAAGGTCTGAAAATCGAATCTAATTGGTCTCAGGGGGAAAATACTACGTTCATACCTTGCCACTCAATTCGGACTGGACGAACACACAAAAATGCATTATTGCATAATATGGCAGGTCGAAAAAGCAATTGAAACTATTCTTTAGTTAAGAAAAGACATTATTCTACTCCGTGCTGTGAAACCGTGAAACAGTAAAAATTCCCATTTGAAATTCCCAGTTGGCACAAGACAACAATAACAGCAGCAAACAGTTGTCCCGAGACCTATTTGTTTCAATTCTTCACACCTTAGGCTAATTCAAACAATCAAAAATGATTTAAATCTAAAATCTGTTCAATTACAAAGCAACGCTTTCTCTTGTGAATAAAATTTCTGCCCGCTCTGGACGTCATGGTAATGAGCGAAAATTGTCAACTCAATTTTTGTGTTGCTCGTCGAGGGAGTCCCCACCATCACGGAGCAGGAAGGCGTAATAATCTCTCTGGTTTTGCCTTGAACATGAAAGTGAAATGTTAGAGCTCATAACTCCATTTTCAGATTACTAATTTCTTCCTACGATATGCCAAACTGTAAGTTGAAATATCTAGCACGTAGCTAGAATAAATAGAAATTGCCAGATTAAAAAGATTTTTCTCTGTGCTCAATCAAACGTCGGAACTTTTTTTTGGGACACCCGGTAAACAAGACAAAATTCGCGGACTCTGATGAAGATATTGAGGAACAAGAGCAGCAATAAACTCAAAGTAATCGATTGAGGCTTTATTTTGATTGTAAAAATCTATTTTGATTCCTTAAGCTACGTCTTTCTCATTCAAATGTATTGCAACAAGGAAGCTGGTTAAATTGGGTTCTGGCGTAATTGGTGGCCTTCAATAATGCCAAGGAAGTTTTTTCCTGCAATTTGTCATCCTCGTCGTATTTTTTTTATCCAGAAGGAAAATTCACCTTTATTCAAGCATCAAAAGCATGGATGCATGCCGGAAATCGATACTTCCTGGAATTTTTTGGTTCTGGAACATTGTTTTTCGGTTTCAGCCACTCAAATATAGCATTTACGCTCTCTAAACTACCTTATAAGGTAAACATAGAAGATTTTTAGAATTTTAATACTATCATATGGCATCAAAGGCATCGAAACATGCCGGAAATTGATGTTTCCTGCCACTTTTTGGCTCTGCGACATTGATTTTCGGGTTTAGCACCTCGAATATAGTATTTCTTAGAGATCGAAAGCAGCGAACTGTTTTGAACGGAAAATGCTCTGTTTGGGGAGATATCTCAGCCGGAGTACCTCAGGGCTCTATTTTGGGGCCCTTGTTTTTCCTTGTTTACATAAATGATCTTACTGAAAATCTGAAGTGCAATGTCAAACTTTTCGCCGACGATACATCACTATTTACCGTTGTACATGATAAAAACACAGCTGCCAATGATATGAACCATGACTTAGAGTTGATAAGACAGTGGGCTCATGACTGGAGGATGTCATTTAATCCTGATCCGCAAAAGCAAGCTGTAGAAGTAATTTTTTCAAGGAAAAGAAATAAAATTGATCATCCAATGATCCGTTTTAACAATACACCTGTGAAGAAAGTAGATGAACATAAGCATTTAGGACTTTTTCTTGACTCAAAGCTTTCATTTGCTGCCCACATCAAGGCAGCTATCACTAAAACACGTAGGGGTATCGGTTTGCTGAAATATCTTTCCAAATATCTCCCCAGGCATACACTTAATGAAATATACAAGCTGTACGTGCGACCACATCTAGACTACGGGGATGTCATTTATCATATTCCTGCAAAAGTATGTGAATTTAGCGGAAATACAATTTTGCCAAATGTCATGGAGAAGTTAGAGTCCGTTCAATATTCTGCTGCTCTTGCTGTTTCAGGAACATGGAAGGGTACGTCGAGAGAGAAGCTGTATGCAGAGCTTGGCTGGGAATCGCTAAGTCTCCGTCGGTGGAGCAGACGCCTTACCCTGTTCTACAAGTTTATAAATAATCTAGCTCCTGACTATACTACAGATCCAATCCCACCACAGCGGCAGTCACGATACTCTCTTCGCAAGCAGGATGTCATTGGGCGAATAAGGGCAAGGACAGAAAAATTCCAATCTAGCTTCTATCCTCACTGCCTTTCAGAGTGGAACAAGCTGGATTCAGAAATTAGACTTGCACCTTCCATTGCTGCATTCAAGACAAAGCTGCTATCAAAAATTCGCCCCCTGCCAAAATCTGTCTTCATGATACACGACCCAACAGGTCTATCTTATCTTACACAACTTCGGGTTGGTCTCAGTAAATTGAACTTTCACAAATTCAAGCATAATTTCAGAGATACCATAAACCCAATGTGCCCAACTAATGATGGCATTGAGGACACGGAACACTTTTTGTTGCTCTGCCCTTCCTTTGAAGTATTACGAAGAGACCTTCTCGCTGGAGTTTCCTCTTTATTACGACCACATGGATTCACCAATCCTTCAAATGATGTTCTACTAAAGATTTTAATGTATGGTGATAACGATCTTCCAGATGATGTTAATAAAAACATACTTCTTTTAACTCTGCGTTTTATCCATAAAACTGGCCGATTTGATTAGCAAGTCCCTAAATCATACAACCACCATCCCTCTTTTAGTAAGCGCTATTTTTTTTTTTCTCTTTCTTCTTTCTCTAGTTGTTACGTATTGTGCTATGTTCGTTTTTTCTGTTTTATGTTGCCATAAGGTAGTCATTGTTTTTCGCTCCTAATGGTATTGTTTTAGTAGTAGGGTATAGTATATTGTAAGTAGTGTAGTTAGTAATTCGTTTTGTAAGCTTTTAATGGAATGTAAAAAAAAAAAGATATAGTATTTGCAGACTTGATTAGTTGAATAAATGGGAAATCCTTGGTAACCTGTAGCATTTGACATAAATGGGTGGGGCTTAATAGAAAGGGGGGGGCGTCATTTAAATTTTGGCATACAAGCTGAGGAAGGGGCTGCAGAAAGGGGACTTGATAAAGAGGAGGTGATAACTAGAGCTTTTACGGTATGTCATTGCACTCCTTTAGTTAAATTTGAAAGTGGCGTTCTTTTTCTTTCGACAGATAAAAGAAGCAGGTGTCAAAATTGACTAGTGAGTCGGGAAACGAGCTTGAAGACAACGTCAATGACTTGCTGCGAATACGAAACAACGGACTATTGCCGATACAGACTTGAAAAGGTATTTTAATAGTCGAATCGGTAATTCGAGAAAGGATTAGTGCCTCTAGAAATGCGTTTCATGTATTTTATCTTCTAGAATTGTTCCCATATTTTTCTATCAAAGTTTTTGTCACATAATATTTGATATACCTGTACCGCTCCACCTGTTTGGCTTTCTTCGAGCTACTACAGGTCAACTTTCCATGTAGATTCCGAATGTTGATTCTGTCTTTTAAGTTTTTGCGCCATTTTGCTATGACGTCACAATGAAATCTATAGAAATTGTCAGAAGCCTTTGTGGCTCTGCCTACAAGGGGTGTGACCCAAAAACTGTGTCACTCTGCTGGATTTTACATCAATCTATGTACAAATTTCTATGATTTGTTTGTGACACATTCAAACTCCACGGAAAACATTGCTTCAGGAAAAATAGTAGTGGGGGCCTTCTGTCCGCAGATGTGGCCATAAGTTTAAGGTGTCTGATTGAAAAAGCTAGGCTAGATTTCCTGCAATCGAATTTCATATTTCTGTTTACTTTTCGACAGCGAAATGGAGAAACCTTGGTCAACAGATTATCATGCTATGAAGCACGCTTGCAAAAGCACAGGTTTGAAATAACTTTCAGAAATGTTTCCATTGGCAAACAGATGAACGTCATCTGTTGAGAATACCATACCCAAGTCTCAAAAAACATCCTTAGTGCGCTTTGCATCTGCATCTATTGATTAAAAAGTTACTGACTTTTACCAGAAACTTCACGAAACGATGCTTTGGGTGTATTTTGAGACTTTCGTAAGCATTCATAAGCATTCACAAATTATCAATTTCTTTTAGAGTCCACAATGAGCATAGATCTTAGATCAAGAATTAAATTTTTTGCAAAAACATGCTACGGGCGTTCAAATCGTTCTGCATGGGCTAAACTGTTGACCAACGCTTTTCCCCTTTGATGTCGAAAAGTAAACAGAAATTTAAAATTCGATTGCAGGAAATCTAGCCTAGCTTTTTCAATCAGACTTGGCAAAGTTGTAGATCAACTACCTAGCTAAAGATGGAACGAAAAAAAATTCAAACTTTTTCGAGTAGTTTTGGGGGTAAATCCACTTTTCTGAAATCTGCAAAAAGATTTGAACACGGATTTGCAAAGCCAGGGTTGACGGAAACATTGCGATTTATACATCTTTCGATTGCCCAGATTATACAGAACAACATCCTTTTTACCGCTTTTCGATAGGCCGAATAATATTGGAGAAATTAACTGTTTTCTGAGGAGAGTGGTTTTGCGAAACGGCATCTCGCTGTGCACTAGAGCGGAAAGCAGAGTTACCTTAAAGGCTAATTTCCAGTCAGTGGAATTTTCCGAGCGGGCGGAATTTTAGACAATAATTGGTCGTTCAGCCGTAACTTTCTATTCAATTCCAGAGCGACATTTTCTCTCGCATACAATAGAAATTCCGCCCGCTCGGAAAATTAAGGTCACCGTTTTGGAAAAGCATGAACATTCCCGTGATTGTGATGTAAAAGCCCTTTATATTTGATAATTCGACCAATGAAATAAGTCTTGATAATTAAGTCAAATAACCATGTGATTTTTTCCTTCAAACTAAAAGTAAATGGTTGGTCTTACACTTATGACCATAGCTGTGGAATGAAGGCCGTCCTCCGCCTTTCCCCTGAAGCAAAGCAATATTTTTCTTGGAGTTTGGATATTTTGCAAACAAATCATAGAAATGAATTGTGCATAGATTGATGTCCAATCCAGCTGAGTAACATAATGTTTGGGTTGCATCTCACATCTCTTGTCGGCAGAACCACCATATCTTTTGAGAACTTTTTGACTTTATTGTGACTTCATAGCAAAATGGCGCAAAAAATTGAAAAAAAAAACATCAGAATTCGGAATCTACGTGGAAAGTTGACTTTTACAAACTCTAAAAGAGTACAATAGACAGAGCGGTAGGGTTTGATTACGCCAAGAAACGTTATTGACAAAAATGTGGTCGTAAATTTATAGCCACGACTGTAGCTTTTAGATATTTGAAAATTTCGAGTTGCTCAGTTTATTTGTGTTGTTACAAGCCTAGTTCTAAGAATATGCTGTGGAAGATATCATGTGAAAATTCCCTTCATTGGTGGTTGTGCCAAAATTGAATAAATCCTAGCTTGACAGTTCATAATGAATCGAGAGATATCCATAGTGCAGAGCTCACGTAACGAACATTTAACTGTTCTTTTTGCATATTTCTAAAAAATGTTAAAGATAGAGTTCAAGGCACATTGGAAGATTTTTCATCTGACCATCATTGGATCATAGAAAATCACGCGAGAATGGAGTGATGAATCATGTTTTACTGAGCTGCTTTAAGATATTTAAATTGGAAAAAATCTCTTGGTTACTATCCCACTCTACAGGTACTATTCCATCCGAGGATTCAATTACTTGCTAATTACTCCTAACTTTGGCCAAGGGTTAGGACAAATCGTTATAGAATTCTGGAGGAAATAGAGGAAATAACACCTAGAAAGTAAATTTTGTTCCATTTGAATAGTATCCTCACTGACGATTGAAAAAGGAAATACGATTTGATGTATCAGATTCAGTTTAGATGGTCAAAAATGGCAGCTTTCTGCCACTCACAAAACAAACATTTCCAATGAGCCGGCTCACTTGGCACTCCCTGCATAGATCCATGCCTTTATACATTTGGGCGCACATCATCTACGAACTAGTCACTCCTCGACGTAGTGTGGTGCAGGGTATTACTCCGTATGGGAGAGACAAGAAAAACAGGATGTAAGAGCTGCATCTTTTTAGGCTAAACTGATTAGATATTCGTAGTTATTGCTATAGATAGAGTGATGGACGCTCAAAATAATCCAACTCAATTAGAAAATATGAGTATGTGCAAAAAGTGTTGTTGTTGCTGTTGCGATATCTAGGACCATGTTGTGAGCCTACCATTAGACTAGAAGTTTGGATTAGAATCTTGTGGCTTTGTTGCATTTAAATTTGCCTTTAAGGCTCTTGGGTAACCAGCATGCATTGCAATTTTTTATTTCGTTTTTCTTGGATTTCTTTCAATTCAAGTTCAATTTCTAGCACACGTTTCATTGCCGCATCTGGGGCTGCAGTGTCATGCTGCTGACTTGAGCGCATGACAAAATTGTTTTTAGGCAGCATGAAATTAAGATACTTTACAAATACGGCTGCAATGCATACCGGTTGGCCAACAGCCTTAAGACTTAAAGGGATATATTAAAACTTAACCCTATAATGGTTGGGCTATCTGACACGTCCTATTTTGGTTGGGGGTGGGGCAAAATAGCCCCCCTACCTAACTCTTGACTGGAAATAGATAGAGCAACCAAATTTGGTGCACTAATAGCCCTAGGCATGTACTTTATGAAAATATAAAAATTAATCTAAAATCAGCCGTCATTATTGCTTGCGTAGGCTTTTTTCTTTATGTAGTCAAGAAAAGTAGAAAATCGGTCAAAATCCGGAAAAATGTGATGAAATTTAATTTGGAACTCAATTTCCACCCAAACATAAAAATTATGATAGATTACATCAAATAGATCTACTCTGCAAAATATCTTTGCAAAATGTTGCAATTTTGCTACTTTTTTCGCGAAAATTAATATTTGAGTATTGGCGATTTTGACAGAGTCAGTTCCGGAAAATTGTCACCCTCCCCCTCATTGTTCAAATATTTTTATGAAACCTCTTGAGTCACTGCACAATAAGTATTAACAAAAAGTCAGGAGTTTCCGGGCCATAATTGTTATCCTGACAGAGTTATAACAAAAAGTCTACTAAGGGGGGGGGGGCAAATTTGCCCCCCCCAACCAAAATAGGGTTAAAGGGAGATATTACAATTGTTGCAGGTGGTTAAAGCATTTGATATATTTTGCTTTTGAATATTACATGCCCTTGTGATCGCATTATTCCTAAATTTAAACCCCAGCATTACGAACCTTTGCAAGACAGTGATGGATCTTATGCGGGTTTTTATTTTATTCCGGATGGACGAAGTAGATCAAGGACAGTCATGTACAAAGTTTGATAAAACTCTTGTCCTGTGACAATAACAAAACAATTTTAATTTTCATAAGGATGTAACGGAAAGAAATTACTGTTAGAACGCCACATCTTTTCATTTGAATAATTCAACACAGGAGTTGAATTCAATTGCAGTTTTAGAACTGCTGATTGATTGACTTTCTAAACAATATTTAAGAAATCCTATCATCTGCTTGGGATGCAACATTCGTCAACTGCATTGCACTTGGACAAGGCATCCGAATGACCTGACCACTGCCTTAATTTGCAGAAGAAACCTGAAATCGCTTTTTTTCTTGTTGAAAATTGTTGAGTAGTGCTGCCCGCATACCTCGTCTGATGCAGCTAATTTAGTTTTTATTCTCAAGATCGATGCATTCCTCCATTCAAAATTGGTACTAAAATATATCCAGGAATGAAATAAATGTAACTGTGCCTGCTCAAGGTTGTCAATTCATCGTGTCCCCAATAGTCCCATGTCTTCCTTCTATTCTTAGCTCATCCGAAATGTTTAATCAGCTCTTTAGCTTTCGGTAGTATGCTACTGTAGGCAACTTACCTTGCGATCCTTTGGCAATAAAAACAATCATGATTTCATTCAAAGTCAGCCAGCTGGATCTAAATGCTTTGAAATGAAGCAATGTTAGCATATTAAACAATACAATCATGATTGATTTGAATGCCAAAGGAACGCAATGTTAGTATTTGGTAGCGTGGTAACTTAGCAAGTTTTAGATTTTGGTAGTGTGCTGGCAATTTTCTTTTGCCGGTTGTCAAAGAGGATATATTTTAGAGTGTGTTGTTTTTCTCAGTCTAATCTTTATTTTTTTGGAGTATGGGGGAGACCGGGGCTAGTTGCAACACTTTTCATAAAAATGACATTTTCTCCTTATGAGGAAAATGCAGACCTGTCTTTATACCACCATGTGTTGTGTTGGACCATTGCGTATTGAACATATGTTGTTTCACAAATATGGCGCATTTAGATTTTTGGTAAATTGCAAATGAAAATCAAGATCGGAGTGTTACAACTTGCCCTGCGCTTGGAACAAGTTGTAGCAAGCAGGTACCGGGGCAAGTTGTATCAGAACAAAGTATACAGTGAGTAAAGTCTGCCTGCTACTATTATAATCCTACTTTTTACATAAAATAAACTCAAAATCAGGAAAAATATAATCAAATAAACTCAACATGAGATAAAATACCTTTCATTCAGTAGTATTAAAGGCACTGTGTCCATATATCAATAAATTGCATGCACGAACAGTTGAAACTGCTGACACGATGCTGACATGCATGTAACTGTTCGAGAATTTGATTGGTTTAGGGCAGGCTGTTTTAAACTGATCACATGAAAATAAGAGCCTTGTTGTCGAAAGGAAAGGAAGGAAGTTCTCAAATGTCATCTTTTAATCGTGGATGTTCACCATTCTGCCAAAGGCTCATTGTTCTCTTCTTCCATCTGATCTTTCATTCTTAGTGTAGCGATTGCAGCTGCATCACGTCTCGGACGAAACTCCCTGGCATCAGCATTCAACTCTGTAGCCGTCGTTACTGTAGCATCATCACATTGAAGCTCTAGTGGATAAAGATGTTGTACCGCTCGTTCAAGTGTCGATTTTCCAGCTCTTAGCTTTGCTCCACGAACAATGCCATCTCTACCCGTAATCAGCTGTTGAATGATGCCGATTCTCCATTGCCACCTGTTCTTTTCCTCTCCCTTGATGAGCATGACATCCCCGATATTCAACGTATTCGTCTTGCCGTGATGTTTCAAATTGTGCCTTTCTCGGAGTCCCTTTAGGTATTCGTTGCTCCATCGATTCCAGATCCGCCTTTTGCATTCATTTAGGTGGCGTGCTCTCTTCCTCAGGTCTCGATCGTCGATATCGTCAATGTCGTGATCTGGTGGGTAGTTTGGTTGCCCAAAGAGCATGACATTGGGTGTGAGTATGGGCATCTGGACGTCATCTTCTACGTAACTTAGTGGTCGGTTATTGAGTGTCAGCTCTACATCCAGCAATACATCAACAAGCTCGTTCCACGTCAACGTTGTTTTACCGACGACCTTGAATAGGGCTTGCTTAGTAAGACCTACCATTCTCTCGAACTGTCCGCCCCACCAGGCGGCCCGGCTAAGATTAAATTGCCATTTGATATTGTTTGAAGAAAGGTAGTCATGGATTTTCTCACTTCTCATTGCCTTCTTTAACCATCGTGATGCCGCTACAAATGTCGAAAAGTTGTCAGAATATATCTTGTCTGGTCGGCCTCTTCTCGCAAAGAATCTCTTCAGAGTTGGCAAGAATAGCTCCAGTGATTGATCTGGTAACAACTCCAAACACAGGGCACGAGTAAGGCTGCAGGTGAACAACAAAATGTAAGCCTTTCCACAAACTTTCTCACTTTTCTTGTAAGTTATTGGGCCTGCGAAGTCCAGCCCGATCACCTGGTATGGTCTGTCTCCAGTTGTACGTTCTACTGGTAGCTTAGCTGTTGGTGGCTTCTTCAGTGCAATTGCTTGGAAACGCTTGCAGCCAAAACAGCTCCGTGTGGTCTTCTTTGTCAGTTGGCGTAATCTAGGTATCCAGTAATGTTCTCTTATCCTTGTCATGGTTAATCCAACTCCCCCGTGCAACGTAGCGAGATGAGCGTCCATCACGATTTTCTCTGTGCATTTTGAATGCGTTGGTAGGTACACAGGATAGACGCCTTGAATTCTACCGATACATATGTAGATTCCTCTGTTGTCTTGCTTTAAATTGAACTGGCTAACATGTTGTTTGAACTTTGGGTCTTCATTCACTCCCCCTTGGACTCTTTTGATCCAAATTTCGTTTGCGGCATTGATTTCCTCTGTCACCAGCGGTCCATATCTCTTCTCTCTGTTTGTACAGTTCCTCTTGAATCGCAGAATCCAACCAGTTATTCGAATTGCCTTTTTGTAAGAGAAACGGTGCCTTTGCTCATCAATACTGTCTGGTTCACTGACCGTCGTTGCCAAGATTTCCTTTATTTTCTTCGCTTCCTCTTCACTTTCCACTGTTGCCGCTGTTTCAATGTCTTCAGGCCATAGTTCTCTGTTTGAAAGCCAACAAGGACCCCTCCACCATAGCTGAGACTCTTGCAAATCACTTGCAGAACAACCTCTGCTTCCTATGTCTGCAGGATTTTGCTCTCCAGGTACATGTCTCCAAGTAATAAAGTCTTTTGATCTTATTTTCTTCACTCTGTTCTGTACATACTGTTTGTAGTTTCCTTCACCTCTTATCCAATGAAGTGCAACTTTGCTATCTGTCCACGCGATTGTTTGTTTCACAGGAAGATTAGCCAAAGCATCTCTCACATTTTCTAACAAGTTTGCGGCCATATGCGATGAAACGAGCTCAAGTCTGGGAATTGTTGTATCCTTCTTTGCCAAACGAGATTTTGCTGCTAGAATACCTTGACTGATACCCGAAGACTGATGTACAACAGCATAAACACAGGCAGATGTCCCTACCTCACTGGCATCACCAAACGCATGGAGCTCGATTGATTCGATCGTCTCTCTGTATGTACATAAACTCCGTACAACTTCCATCTTGATTGGTAAGTTTTCAGTGTACCTTTTCCATTGTTTTGCAATGTTGTCAGGTAGCTCTTGATCCCAAGATAGCTTTGCATCACAAAGTTCACGAAAGAGCACTTTTCCTCGCAGGGTGACTGGAGATACTATCCCTATCGGATCATAGATGGATGCAAGTGTCTGTAAAACTCCTCGCTTTGTTGTTTCTCCAAATTTTGTCGGAAATGTGACAGCAATCTTGTCTTCTGATTTGCTCCATTGGGGCTCCATTGGAGGCCAAGTAACTTTATCTCATCATGTATTACCCCGAGTTGCTGCTTCGCATATGTCTGCTCATTATCACCAGCTCCTATATGATCACCTTCAAGCTGCCTCTCGTTGGAATGCCATTTGTGCAATGAGAAACCGGCATCCTTGAAACCTGAATTAATCTGGCTTTAAACTGCTGCATTTCGTCGATAGTGCACCCTCCACTGATAACGTCGTCAACGTACAGACTTCTCCTGATTTCTTCGATGGTCTCTGCATGCTGGCCATCATACGATAGAAGATGTTGTTCGAGTGTACCACCCAGTAGAAACGGAGATTGTGTTAATCCAAACAAGGCTCTGGTAAATCGCAGTACCTCCACTTCTTCTCGTTGTATGTCCTTGATCCAGTGAAATCTTAACGTATCACGATCTTCTTCGCGTATTCTTACTTGCAAGAACGCCTTCTTTAGGTCACCAGCTAGGGCAATTGGCTTAAGTCTGTTGCGAACAATGATACTCCAGAGCAAGTTTAGCAGTGAAGGTCCAGTCGCAAGACAGTCGTTCAAGGAAGGGCTCTTCTCATTTTGTCTTGCTGATGCATAAAAAACCACCCGTAATTTTGCACTTTCTGCGTTTTCACGAACTACTGCCTTGTGGGGTATGTAGAATACTTTTCCAGCAGGCTCTTTGTTTTCTGGAACTCTTTCTACGATTCCCTGTTCCAGGTATTCTTGAATGACACCGTGGTAAGCTGCATACAACGTTGGTTGACGCTTCAACTTCCGCAGTAATGTTGACAATCTTCCTAAACTCCCTTTCTCGTTCGTAGGTAGCGATGGGTGTCCAACCTTCCAGAGTAGGCCAGTTTCGTACCACCCTTCCTCACTTCTGGTTAATTGATCCTTGAAGTCTTCGTAGACCGTCTGCTGGTCACCAGCGGGAGAATTCTCAATCCCAAGAACATCCAGTCTGCACAGTCGGTCGTAATCTTCACTTGTTGTTCTGGTGAGGTATAAGTTGGATAAGTTCACTTCTGCACCAAGTGAAATTATTGTCCATCCAAACCGTGTGTACTCAGCCACTGGATCTCCCGGATCACCAATCCTTGGCTTTGTAGAAGTTTTGATTCTTGAATACTCGCTTGCTCCCAAAACAAGATGTATTGGTAATTCACTCTTCGAGTCGGTATCGATCATTTTCACGCCCTTGAGGTGTTGATATCTCTTAATCATTGAATCATATTTTGGGTTTGCTACGGACAGCAATACACTTTTGTCCACCTTGCTGACGTCGGTAGATATCTCGAAATCTTCCTCGCAATTGGTTATCTTCAAGTTGTAGATCTGGATCTTCCTTGCCGCTGTGTGCATCATCATCTCTATTTTCCTGTTTTCTGTTCTTGAAGTACTGATGTCAAGTTTGTTGATGAGTGTTGCTGAAGCATAAGAACTTCCAGCTCCTGTATCCAGTAGAGCTCTGCACTTGACGCCGTTAACTTTTACAACTACAACGGGATACGTTACTGGATGAATTTCAGATGTCATCATTGTCTGCTCAGCTGCTTCCTGTGGCTTGTCACAAATGGATGTGTGATGTCTTGATCCACATTTCATACACCCTTGCTTGCTTCTGCACTCTGCTGCTCTGTGACTGGAACCAAGGCAGTTAAAGCAAAGTTTCTTCTTGGATACAACTTGTCGGCGTGCTTCAAGAGAACTGATTTTAGAACAATTGCTAGCTTTGTGAAAATCTCCTCCACAATACACACATTTCAGTCCTTTCCACTGCTGATCAGTTTGAAGTGTCCTGTCAAATTTACGTGGTGACCCGACGTAATCTTTCTTTTCGCTTGCAATTGGGTTTCTCTCTGTCCACTTGCGAAGGGCTTCTACGAGCTGTGGAAATTCCCAGCTATCCCAGTTATCATCATTTCTCACAAGGTCGGATCGTATCCCTGGCAGTCTATCCAGCAAAAGTCTGACGTATCCATTTATTGTCTTCAGCTTTCCCATTGTCTCCATCGCTTGAACGTGCGTTACAAGCTTCTCGAAGAATTCATGTATTTTCACAGGATTCGCTCCATTGATTGTGGGTAGATCCATTATGCCTTTCACGTGTGCTGTGATGATCTCACTCGGTTTCCCAAACTTTGATTGCAGTATGCTTTTGGCTCTCTCGTAACCCTCAGATGTAAAAGGCAACCCATCAATGAGGAGGCGAACCTTTGAATCCAATAGCTCTTTGAGATATGAGAATTTGGAAACATTCGAAATCTTTGTACTGTCTATTTCTGCACTGAATTGGTTCCAAAATCTCATCCAGTCGATTGGTGTACCATTGAATCTTGTAATGCTCAGCTTTGGCAGCTTCACCTTTACGTCGTGCTCCTCGTGTACGGGCCTTTTCTCCTCACTGTGCTTCATTTCGTATTGCTCTCTGAGGTGAAGTTTCATTTCTTCAATGCGTTTCTCCTCTTCGAATCTCTTCTGCAAACGTGGCTCTTCCTCGTGCCTTTCGCTCTCGATTCTTGCTCTCTCCTTGTGCTGATCCAATGTTTCAATTGCATTGGTTAAATCTTCAACCACTTGCTCATAATGTTTCACTTTCTCCTCGAACTCCACTCCCCATTCTTCAACCTTCTGTGGGTCTTCGTTTTCAGCAATCTTGCTGTCTTCCACACTGTTTCTCAATGCGTAAAGTTCCTCCAATCGACTAAAAATTGCCTGTAGATGTCTTTTTAACTCTCGCTCCCGGTTATCGTGTAATATTTGCGATGTTTGTTTGTCTTTAATTTCCAACAGCTTGAATTTATCCTCTAGTTTCTTCAATGCTTCTTTCGAACCCATTTCCAATCGTAGAATTACTGAATTAGGACTAATTCACTGAGAAGCTTGTTTTGTACTTGATTCTCCAGATACTCTCTTCCGTCACTGCTTTGTGCACCCAGGAATTAGTCCCGTCGGAGGTGCCACTTTGTCGGGAATCACGCTTTAATCCGCAACAAAACTCACGATAGATAGACCCACAAAGAATCTCGATGTTGAAGCTCACTTGATCACAACTGCGTATCTCTACTCTCTCTGATTTTACTGTTAATGTGACGTTAATACTGTTGATACTGTTACGCTGTTCACACTCTCACTCACTTATCTCTATGGTAAAGCTACAGCTTTTATACTGTTTGCTTAGAATGTTCTCGTAATGCTGCGTAATGCTGTTTTATCATGACTACTCAAATTATTATGAAATCCTCCTAATTTGTCCAAAGTCCAAAGAATTCCTTTGTGTTTATTCACCCTACCCCTAGAATGTTCCAGATAAGCCCCTACGTGTCTAGATTACGATTTCATAGCAAAGGCTCCATTTCTTTGATTGGCTGACGGCCAGACACACCCTAAAAATGTTCACACCTTGAAGGCCAATGCCGTTGGAGAATATGTGGTCACATGACGGGAAACGCCCCCTTTTGGCCGGTTTTTACCCCTTCCCTCCAAAAAAGCCCGGTGTAAAATTTGTTACATAATTTTGAAAATATTTTTCCTCGCACGTATTCAGCAAGCCTAGGAGCATATTTTCCTCGCCAACTTTCCTGATATTCCAAATATTTATGAAATTATGCCGGTTTGAAGTTGATGCAAGCGTTTTTACGGTATAAACATAGGATAAATACTTGGAAAACAGCAAATATCGAGCAGATAAAGAATAAAACTTGACATTCAAGAACAGCATGTCATCGATTTCTAAAATCCTTGGTCGCGTTGGCCTAGTCTGGTCAAGGAATGAAGAAAAAGTTTGTGGTTTGTTTTACAAAGAATACAAATCAAAACTTACCGAGGTTCCCATAAATGCTTATCAATTCACACTCCATCAGGGGCGAAAATTGAGGGGGGGTGTGGGGGGGTGTGACACCCCCCCCCCAATCTCAAATATAGTGGATTTCGCAGGGCAATCAAAGATTTCGCAGGGCGCCAAGAAGGATTTTATTGCAAAGCAGCAGCCGCGTAACAAATGTTGCAGTCATGCTAAGCTGTCATGAAATTTACAATCAGTTGTCAATTTTTGAATCGTTTCAAACGCAAATTTTCTCTGGCAAAACCCACCCATATGATGGGCAAATAACTGCCAGTGAGAAGGTATCTTCAAATGCTCTGAGCAGCACTCTTTTAACTATATTAACCGCTAGTTATAATACAAATTTGACTGGAGTTGACGGGAAAGACCTTTTAGCTATTGTGAAAAGAATCAAAATCGAAGAACTTTTGCTACATTTTGTAGAATTTTCGAATGTGCACAATAGTGATCAGAAGCTTTAACGCCATTCGATCGAGCCTCGCGTATGAAAATGTATGAAAATAACGCTCGATCCAGGCTCTTTTGTAGAATAGCTAAAAAAATTCTTTCAAATAACAACTCTGATGAAGGCCTGAAGTTCGTCAAGGATGGATATATTATATTTGTGATGAATTTCCGGACGTTGCATTCAAGCAAACGAAATAAGAGCTCAGTTATTAGCAAAACGGAAACGTTTCTTATGAACAGTCATAGCCAATGAATGAAATGATGATTAATGAATATGTTTATGAGTGCAAGAAAAACATTTTAGAAGTGTGGACTCCAACTTCACTGCAATTTCATTTCAAAACCACAGCTTTTGGTAAAAGTTGTTTGATCAATGCACAGTGAAGGCTGCTCGATGCTGAGCTTTGGAAATTCAAAGCAGATATGGAATGTAAGTATTTCTTCTTTTGATTACTTGAGAGATGCCTGAAAACATTTAGGATTTAGGCCTCAGATGGAGATGTACCTCAGCAATCTAGAAATGTGGTGTATCGTGTTGCATGCATAAGAATATATATCGTAATTGCTCGCTGACAGAATATTTAGATGTTCAACGGGCTTTCAGAGACTCACTAGCCTGGAATAGTATCAGGACAGGTACAGTCCTTGATCTCAATCAGCAATGTAAATTCCGATCTGATAAAAAAGAGCATAACTCTGCATATCTTTAACTTCACCAAACGTTCTCTCGGTCATACTATGCTAAAAAACTGAAAAAATGTAATATGCACACTGCATGAATTACATTCTGAATAAACGTATGCACTAAATTTGAATTTTACCCCTAGCTAACAAGCAAGAGCACAAGGCAAGAAAAAGACCGTATCGAAGAAAAATACAATGCTCACTATGCAAGAAGGAAATGTACAATGACAACTTTCCAAAGCATAGCACCAATGCTCACAGGGGAAATGCGACTGCAATAGATATCGTGCCACCAACGCAGAAAAGACTGCATTTCGCCGCTTCCAAGGTAAAAGCTACTTCAGATTTATTTTCAATATTTGTCCATTTCACTAATGGAGAATGAAATGCAGCAATACGATTGTAAGATGAAGCAACATAAGTTACTAGGAATTTCTGGAATTTTAGTGACCACGAATAGACCAACTTGTACCGTTAAAATAATAACAAATTTACCATAATTTCAACTATTTATAACTGGTCGGTACTTATGATTAAAAATTATATTTTGCAGAAAACGCATCCAACAACAGATGTTGAGCCAGTGACTTCCCCTGGTGCTTCCTTAATTCAACTAAATGAGATTAGCGTATCTGATCAATCAATAGATTCTCCCATCATGGAAGAGAGTGTACACCAGCATGAGCATGGTCAACTGTCAATGGCTTTAGCTCCATCGAAGGCAAGAAACCAGGGAAAGCAGCCGCAGCATGGAGAAACAACATACGATATGCAAGCTATGGTCGTAGAAGACTCGCCTGATCCTCGTGATCAAGATCTTGACCTTCAAGAAACTGCCAGTGATGGATCTTTGTGTGAAACAATTTCACGTTCAGGAGAAAATAATGTGGTAATTTTACTTTCTGTTTTCCTCGGTAAGATATATAACCTTGCCTTGAGTGACTGGCAATCGTACTAAATCGTACTCTTCTCTGGAAACGCAGAGCATG
Organism: Aurelia coerulea; assembly: GCA_039566865.1. Classification (NCBI taxonomy): domain Eukaryota; kingdom Metazoa; phylum Cnidaria; class Scyphozoa; order Semaeostomeae; family Ulmaridae; genus Aurelia; species Aurelia coerulea. The sequence continues at coordinate 7,641,060 of CM076952.1, read as the reverse complement.
TTTTTGATACTCCCGGTCCCTGTGGGTCGTAAGGTACACCATGTACACTAGTAAACGGTACACCATGCCCATCCATACCATTTCATACCATCAATAACCATCATGAACAGATTTGTAGACTACAAATACTGGATCTGAGAGGGGATTGCTGCACTTAATTAGTAATTCTTAGAACCCAGGGTATCAAATAGCTTTCAGGCCAGGTAAAATTCACCATATTTTATGGTCTCGAGGTCAACAGCATTTAACTGTTTTTGGAATATTTCTTAATTTTTTAATTTCATGAGTATCTAGGTCTTAGGGTTTTGCTTCAAATGTACCCCTTTCTCAGCGAAATCATGGATGAGCGTAGTGTCATATTTTTATTAACATTGCGCCCACAGAGGTGATACTCTGTATGGAACCATTGCAGTTGCTAAGGTAAAGTAAATGATTGCCAGCTACTGACTATAGTCGTTTAAAGAACGAAATGCATCTTTTTCAGGAAGCAAGGCACGGCCTGTCTTCAGATGATGATCAGGATGATGAGTCCAGCATAGAGAAAATTACATGGCTCACCTGTGCAGGACAGCTAGAGAATTTATCGAAGTTCAGCCATCAATGCCAAAATGTGCTTGATGAAGCAAGGTCGGAAAATAACACGGAAGCTGAATTATCAATTTCTTTATTGTTGGATTATAAATGACAAAAGATAGCTAAAAGTAATTAGCTAATTTATTCCAACTTTAAAACATTAAAATACAAATATTACATAAGACAAATAGTGGATAAAATATTTACACATCATTAAAAGTATACAGTAGTGTAAAAGTAAAAGTAGATATCTAATAATATTCATCATAAAAAGCCCAAATTCGGAATAAAAACGCGGCATAATTTGCATGGACAATTTTCTCCGTTCCAACTTTTTATTTTTGTTTTAAACTGACAAAGGGATTCTGAACTACGTATCGTTGGTGGTAACATTTGCCACAGCTGCGGACCTTTGAAACGGATGCTTTCTGTCCCGTTGTTGACAGATCTCACCCTAGGTTGAAAGAATTCGTTATTGTTGCGCAGATTGTAATGACTTTCATTTTCACAGAAAATTTCCTGCATGAATGAAGGGTTCAGGTCATTTCTAGTTTTGTACATTTCAGTCATAAGTAGCTGCAAGTTCTTTGTATGAATAGTAACGGCACAGTCCTTCTCTAATAGCTCACTATAAGTAGATTCGGCATCCTTATAAGTAATTCTCAAAGCCCTTTCCTGTATTTTGTTAATTTTTTTGTTAAGCTGCCTGCTGTGAAACATCCAGATTAAAGGACAATATTGAAACTGACTGGTAATAAATGCCCTCATGAGTGTTCTTAGTTTGCTCTGATCCATGTATGGGGATATGCGAGCAAGTGCATAAAGTTTATTGCTAGCCTTTTGGCACAATTTGGAAACATGATTATCGAAGGAAAGTTTGCTATCAATTTGAACTCCGAGTAGCTTCTCTTCGGAGCTATTTACAACATCAGCATTTCCAATCCTAACAGTAACAGGGTCATCACATCTCTGCCCAAGAACCAGAAGATGGCATTTATCTGCATTTAATTTCATAAAGTTGTCGGCAAACCATTCCAAAGCTAAACTACAGTCATTTTCAAGCCTATGATCTATATTGTCCAGGTTCTTATCGCAGGCATAGATTGTAGTATCATCTGCATAATTACATATATCCGAGTTTTGAATGAAGAGTAGAAGATCATTAATGTATATGTTGAATAACAGAGGCCCTAAGACTGACCCCTGAGGAACACCTCGTGTGACGCTTTTCCAAGAACTGAATGACCCATTTACTTTTACTCTTTGTTGTCTATTTGTGAGGTAATCATTAATTAGTGTTAATGCTTCGCGGGAGAAACCGTAGGCATGCAATTTTGCAATCAAAAGATCGTGTCTGATGCAATCAAATGCCTTGGACAGGTCCATCAATACAGCCCCTGCCTTGCCACCTTCATCAAGGCTAATTTTGAATTTTTCTAAGAGCCGTACGAGAGCATGCTGGGCACTGAAAAGTTTGTCGTTAAAGCGAAAGACATTGCATTAAAGATGAGCGATCTCGCACAAGAACTAGTGAAAAACTGTTCATTTGCAATTGAAAATATTCGCGAAGAAGAGCTTGCAATAGGCTATCCAATCGAAATTGATGATGGTGCTTTGGTGAGTAACGATCCAAGTGAACGACCCAAAGATCTAACAGACAACCAGAGAAAGCTTCTTACAGAGCTTGGTCCACACCAGCCGAAGTTAAAATCATTCCCACGCAAGGAATCAATACCGAGAAACAAGCAAAACAAGTTCAATGCATCGTGGTATGATTCGTTTCCACATCTGGAATTTAGCCAAAAATCTGAAATGGCATATTGCTTTGTATGCTCCTTGTTTCCCTCTGGACCTGGCCGGGACAAAAGTGAATCTGCGTGGATAGATGGCATTCAGTCCTGGCATAAGATGAAGAGTGTAGGAGCTAATCAGCAAGGAAAGCTCCTTAAGCATTTCTCATGCGAATCTCATAAGGCAGCTCTTTCAGATTTTGCACGTTTCGCCGTAGAATCATGCCATATTGATGTCCAACTCAGCAAGCAGTTAAAAGACTTGCTCATTCAAGAGAAGGCCGATGAAGTGAAAAATCAAGAGATTATGACAATCCTTTTTGATGTGGCAAGAACGCTTTCAAGGCAATCGCTGTCTTTCAGAGGATCTGGTAGCGATGAAAATGGCAACTTTGTTCAGCTGATCAATTTAATGTCCAGGCATTGCCCTACTTTGAAGGAATGGCTCGAAAACAAACGTTTGAAGCCTTACAGCACAAAATACATCAGCGCAGGATCTCAAAATGAGTTGGTGCACTTGCTTGCTGAGGATGTCAGAAGCAGGATAAAAGATGAAATTGCTGCGGCAGGGATTTACTCTGTGTCTGCCGATACAACCCCAGACACCTCTAATCAAGACAAATTGGTCGTAGCCTCAAGGTTCGTTGCAAATGACGGACTTCCACGTGAGAGAGTTGTTGAAATGAAGGAATGCATTGACAAGCATGGAAAAGATACAGCCAAAGATGTTCTTGCTTCGCTCGAGGATAACGGGATTGATATTGATGGTTTATCTTTCCAAACCTACGATTTTGCTGCATCGATGTCTGGACGGATCAAGGGTGCTCAGCGTTGTTTGCAGGACATGTTGGACAGATCCGTACCTTACATTCCCTGTCAGGGGCATCGATCCAATACTTTTAACGAGCACTGCTGCAAGCGGAGCGCCGTTGTGACCTCCATGCATGCAGGACTAGAAGATCTGTACGTATTTTTCAGTGGAAGCTGCAAACGACACAAAGTTTTTGGAAATGCCACGAAAGAGGTGGAGAATTCCCTGAAGCTGAGAAACTTGTCAAAAACCAGATGGGTGTATTGCGCACAATCCATTGATTCCGTCTGGCGAAGCTATGAATGTATTCCAAGTGCCATTGATGAAGTAGTGAATGCAGATGAAGTAGACATGAAAATCAAAGTAAAGGGAGCTGGTATAAAAAAGAAGTTGCTCAGTTTCGATTTTATCGTTGGCCTTATGTTTATGAGAATCATCATGACAAAGACGAAGGTTTTGACAATGCAGCTGCAGGAAGAAGAGCTCAATATTCTTGACGCCTTAAAGCTCATTGATGCCACTGTGGAGAATCTGGAGGAAATTCGACATGACGAAGCAGCAATGAATGCGCAGCTGGATGCTATGGTTGCTTTTGCTGAAAAGCAAGAAATCGATCCGATGTCAGAATACCAACGTCACCACAGAGTTAGACGTCCACCCAGACGAATTGACGAGAATCCAGCAACAACGGCTGTGTTGTCGTTCCAGGAATTTTACCGGAAGGAAATGTGCTTGGTCCTTGACTCCCTTATTACTGAGTATTCCGAAAATATCAAAGCTTGCCTTGAAAAGATCAGGCCTCTAGCAGATGGTTTGCAGCCACCAATAAAGAAGCCAAGCAAACAAACAGTTCAAGATATTTGCAACTTATTTCCTCCTGCCCATAGAATTGAAGCAGAAGTCCTGATGGCCGAATTAGAAATTTTCAGCACTATGATTCGGTCAAAAAGCCCAAATTCCTCTAGAGCAGCTGCTATATTTGCACATGAGCACCAAGCAGTTTTCCCTACAGTGTGCAGAGCGTATCAGCTTTTACTCACGGCCCCTGTGTCAGTAAACAAGAGCAGATTTTGTAATACAATAGCAAAAGTTGCGTTTGATTGACACCTCAATTCAAAGCGATTAGCGGCTGCAGACAAAGGAATTTCTCTCAACCAATAATTCAAAACAAACAAAGCCGCAAAAGTTTCCCCAAAACTGGTAGGGCAAACTCTCGCCTTGTGCAAGCGAAAGATGGTTTTTAAGGGAAGTTATGTGCTTATAGCGAAAGAAGAAGGGTAAATCTAAAGTTCTGTCGCTTAGATTATGTTTATTTGATTCAGGAGCGGAGCAGAAGGCATTGTAATTCTCGCTTCTTTAGGGCTTAAAATGAAACGATTACAAAACAGCTCCTAAATCAAGTAAACATTATCTAAGCGACAGAACTTTAGATTTACCATTCTTCTTTCGCTATAAGCACATAACTTCCCTTAAAAACCATCTTTCTCTTGCACAAGGCGAGAGTTTGCCCTACCAGTTTTGGGGAAACTTTTGCGGCTTTGTTTGTTTTGAATTACTGGCTGAGAGAATTTCCTTTGTCTGCATCCGCTAATCGCTTTGAATTGAGGTGTCAATCAAACGCAACTTTTGCTATTGTATTACAAAATCTGCTCTTGTTTGTGTCAGTAGCCAAGGATGAACGAACTTTCAGCAAGCTAAAAATCGTAAAGAACTGCCTTCGGTCAACGATGAGAGATGAGCGTCTTAATGACTTAATCGTGCTTGCTTGCGAGAAGGACCTCACGGACACGATAAATTTAAAAGAGCTTGTTAACACTTGGTCGAAGGTTAAGTTGCGCCGGCTCTCCATAAAATGAGTCTTTTCCTGTTTAGCAAGCAGTTTCATTATCACAAATCAATTTTAGTTGCAAATTTGTTCATGAAGCCGAAATATATGACGTGAGATGTTAATCTTTAGATGTTAAGATGTAAAGTCAAATTAAAACGGACATTTAATTCACGCTCAGTATAGATAAATAGATATTGCACAGGCAGTCGAGTTTCGTATTTTTAGGCCAACGTTTGCTTCGAGGTCTGCAGGGCATCACTTAGTTTTGCAGGGCAAAAACCTTTTTCACCCCTCCGAAATGATTGGTCTAGTTACGCCCCTGACTCCATTTGTTTAGTGTATGCAAACAAACAAGTATCCAATAAATTAATAACAAAATCCTTCTCCTCATTGCCTCAACTCTCAACTCTATTCTTGTCTTCAAAACAATTTTATGACGAGACGAAAGTGCAATTGACATCTTCATAAAACGGCGCGAAAACAACTAGTCACGTGGGGGGGGGGGGACCTCAACAATTTCTGACTGGTGTTTGGGAGGTGGAACAATTTGGTTCTCCGGCAGGAAGAATGCAAATTTTCGATTGGGAATTTTTTCAATATTTCCAAACTTTTTATGCTACCACAGAGCACTGATTCCTCGTATAACATTCTTCAATTCTTTAAATGAATTCGACGGTGATATACAGCCTATGTAGTGAATTTTGGATTAAAAGCAGGCACTGCATGTAAAACAAGTTCACAAAACAAAAGCTTGGATTTATTGCCTCGGCCATGTACCATTGATTGATTGATTGATTGATTGATTGATTGATTGATTCCTTCATTCACTCATTCATTCATTCATTCGTTCATTCATTCATTCATCAATTCGTTCAACTGTCATTTATCAATTGATTCTTTCGGAAATATCACCTAAGCACACCTCCACACTCATTACTTTTATAAGAAACTTTGCTCTGACTTTCTTTAGCATTGCTTGGGTTGGCAATGCATTTTACATTCTGCAACTCAAAACCAGAAGTTGAAAATGTTTCTTTACTTCAAATTTCCCTCTGATCGTCTCTAGTAGGGTTTCTTTTTGCTGGGAGAGGCTACTAGAGTTTCTAAAAACAGTTTCTAATTTTCTGATATAAAATTAGTGTATTGCCCTATTTTTTGTGATCCGTATCTAGTCTTGCTATTATCTAACTATCTAACTAGAATTGAGACAAATTCGTGTTATTTTGAAAGAAATGTACCCAAAAAATCTATACACCGGGAGTATTTGATTTATATAGAGTATTAACACACAGGTGATCAGCAACTGACAAAAAGGTCAATCTGAGAAGAAATCAACTTTTTCCAATTGTTTTGAAACTTCTCGATATCTCCAAACATTTTAAATCATTGAAGTCAAATAAGCAAAAACATTCATCGAAAATAGGGCGAAAAAAATGCCATTGTCAATTAGATTTTCACTAGAAACTTGGCCCTGGGCTTGGTGGTAGGGTATCTTACATTTGACCAAATCATCATAGCAAACATTCTTGTGCTGTGGATTGTTTTTAATTTGTCATACAGTAATTCATTGAGGACCATTCATATACATGTATGTTTATAAGAAACTAAGAATTTTGGCTTCTTTTTAGTCTTTCCAATGTTTAGACATTACTCAAGTACCTTCTCAGTCATATGGTACGGGGAACAGGTGAAAATGAAGTGAAAAAGTGCCAAAGATTTCCTTTATCAAATCAAATAGTTGCTTAAGTCATGTTTTCCCAGTACTAAGGTCTCTTAATTTTTTGGCGATCTAAGAGCTGAGTTTCTTAAGCAGTATGCAAAAAGAAGTGTTATTTTTTTTAGTTCAGAGAAGTACACTACTAGAGACCATTAAATCATAAACAAACAAAATCCTGACTTTAGTATGATTGGGGGTTCTAATGAACAGATTCTGTCTTAAAATACTTTGCAGCATTTGCAGCTAGTAAACGATGGAAGAGTGTTTTTCAATTCGAACTGACATCTGATCATTTCTTGGAGCATTTCTCTTGTACTATAAGAGTCGTCTACAATTTCTTACAACAAGATGACTGGAAGCATCTGAATAGATAGATAAAACTAGCTGTGAAGGGTTCATGGTAGCAGATTTCTGTCGAAATACTTAAATTTTCCCAAGAATAGAGGAGCTACAACAGAATATGCCCCAAAATCCTGAGAATCCCCTGTTCCAGAGATATTAGCTGCAAAATTTTCTGCATGTATTTGAATGAAGGCACCAGGTTGGTGAATTGATTGAGAGCAGGGTGGGGGGGGGGGGCTCGCAAATATCTTTGATGGTTTGTATTTTATCAGCTTTCTAATTAGATATAACCAAATGTACTGAAACCGTTTATTGCAACTTGATAACCAAAGCTCTTCTGAAAAAAGAATCTGAGTGAAACGATATTTTCTTGCATTTTGCAGAATTTTTGAATGTGCACGATAGTGATAGAAGCTTCAACGTAACTCAATCAAACCTCTCGTATAGAAAAATCTCTGGATCCAGACTCTTTTGCAGAGTAGTTAACAGGTCTATTGCCGGTTTATTAGTCTCTTCAATTATATTTGGTATTGGTGCACGTTCTAGACGTCTTAAACATTTGTTCTACCAAAATTTGATTATGTATTTATGTATTCAATCTTTTAACGTAAATTACAGGACTAAGCTAACAGCTTTCTTCAGCCTGGTTTACGAAGGAGCTGTTTATAGGAGCTGTTGTGATTTTTCTTCAAAATAATCTGTTCCCTATTGTAAGGAACAAAATAGTTCCACCTCCCAAACACCAGTCAGAAATTGTTGAGCCCCCCCCCCCCCCATGTGACTAGTTGTTTTCGCGCCGTTTTATGATAATGTCAATTGCACTTTCGTCTCGTCATGAAATTGTTTTGAAGAATAGCAAGAGTTGGAAGTTGAGGCAATGAGGAGAAGGATTTTGTTATTAATTTATTGGATACTTGTTTGTTTGCATACACTAAACAAATGGAGTGTGAATTGATAAGCATTTATGGGAACCTCGGTAAGTTTTGATTTGTATTTGTAAAACAAACCACAAACTTTGTCTTCATTCCTTGACCAAACTAGGCCAACCCGACCAAGGATTTTGGAAATCGATGACATGCTGTTCTTGAATGTCAAGTTTTATTCTTTATCTGCTCGATATTTGCTGTTTTCCAAGTATTTATCCTATGTTTATACCGTAAAAACGCTTGCATCAACTTCAAACCGGCATAATTTCATAAATATTTGGAATATCAGGAAAGTTTGCGAGGAAAATATGCTCCTAGGCTTACTGAATACGTGCAAGGAAAAACATTTTAAAAATTATGTAACAAATTTTACACCGGGCTTTTTTTGGAGGGAAGGGGTAAAAACCGGCCATATGGGGGCGTTTCCCTTCATGTGACCACATATTCTCCAACGGCATTGGCCTTCAAGGTGTGAAAATTTTTAGGGTGTGTCTGGCCGTCAGCCAATCAAAGAAATGGAACCTTTGCTCGATTTCATACGATTACACAATTTCTATACGAAAGCGAGGCTACATGTTTGTCATTAGGCCTAAAATGGCGAATGGCGAAGCAAGATTATTTTCTGAACGCACTTATGCTTACCCTGAAGTAAAAAGCTATTCTGTAAAATGTAAAAATCAGTTTCGCTTTTCGCTCAACCATCAACTTGCCATAAAGGAATACAAATGTGAAATCAATGTCACAAAAAATATGCGACATACTTGAAAACTAAAGAGAATTTCGCTCTCAATCTATCATGAACCATAGTGCATGAACTGACCCCTCCGGAATATCAAACCAAACATTAAGTAATCTATCCTAACATGGACTAAGGACGGATGTTTTATATAGACCTCGCCTTGAGCTGTTCTAGCATGGAGCATTGCGGACACCTTTATTTTGTAGGAAATTTTTATTCAATACTACTACCTTAAGTCCTCTGCGGAGGAGCATTGCTCGTGAAGCGAGCTACCTCTCCGAGGAGCGAGAGCTCTTTTCACGAGCAATGCTCCTCCGCAGAAAACTTAAGGTTGTAATATCGAATGGCGGGGTTCTCTGAAATCAACATAAAACCATAAAACCAACACGTAGGTATCTAATTTTCATCATGTCATCCCCTATTTTCCCGGCAATACCGAACCGAACCGATACGATTTTCTGACAGGCAAATAAATTTTCGTTCCATGCAAGAAGTTTGCTGAAAAGGCTGTGGTCAGATTTTTTGCAACTTACATGGAAGTTGGATCAATTTTTCCTCACTGTTTTTTAACCAAAATAAAAAACCTTCAAATTTCTTAGCTTGTGACGCTTGGAAGAGTCAAGTAGCTCACCTCGTTGAAAATCTTGCTCAGATCTTGGAGAAGAATTTCAGAGATACTAGAGACAAACTGTAATTAGTCTACGTTGCTGTTCAGTTGATAATCTCGTTTCGGAATATTCTCGAACCTCTGATTGGTTTTAGAACGGTCAAAGAGGAAAGAGAAGAAGACGTAAATCGACTTGTAAGACGCTATGGCCACACAAATATTCATAATTGTCACATTTTTTGTCCAGTTTTTGGTCCTGGAAGGCAACGGAGAGACAGACACAGAGCCAAGTGGCTATATGAGGCGAGAGTATTCGCTGGAAAAGCCCTTTGACAGTAAGTATACAAAGAAAAAAATTTAGGCCTATTTTTAGGCCACGTTAAATTTTTATCAGGAGAAAAGTCAAAATGCCTTTTTGGTTTGTTTGATTAGGCAACTCCTGGGTCTCCAAGCATGTCCAAAGACTTGGGAAAATCAATGCTGCTCGAATCGGACTCCATATTGATCGTGAACACATATAATATTGTATTGCCTATTGTATTGGGACAATTGACCCGTGTACAGAGTGTGCGTGGCACTTGCACACCGGATATTTCAATAGACTATTCAAAATAAACAGTGGAAAATAAAAGAAATTTCTTCTTGCAAACCGGAGATCTCCTCAAAAAATGCCATGCTCTGCAGACTCTTGCAGACTTAGGACAATCAACTAACACACAACACAAGCTGCGCACACAAAGAATGCCTTTGTATTGGTTTCATTTACTTTTCGGAGGGGAGTCTATTATTTCAATTATTTTGAAGCAGGAAAGTTCATAATCATACAAAGTTATACATTTTCTGAATTGCCATTAAAATTTCCTATTCATTGATATCCATTTCAATAATGTAGCAGGCCAGCTCGATAAATATTTATGAACAAAAGTGTATCCAAAAGATAGCAGAAATTCAAATTCCGAGTAAATTTCATCAAAATTGCCAGCTCACAGTGTCACATTGATTTACTGTATCCTACCTCTAAGTTACTGATTTTCAATGAATTATATATTTTCTGAATCGCCATTAAGCTCCCAAGCCCAAAGTCTGTTCAGCCCAATTTGAAAACGGTGTAGTGTGAACACTCAAAAACAATTAAGGGACCATTTTCAACGCTATAAACGAGGCTGATCGACTCTTTGGGGTTTTTAAGGCATACTTAGGTAAATTTCTTTGTCATCAAAATCCAGGCTCTTTGTCACAACTTGCGACAAATTTCAGATAAAAACTGTCAAATTTTGTATCGTTTTTAAATTGTGTTTTTTATATACCGGGTGTGCCAAAATTAACTATGCACTTTTGGCAGCCCACAACAAATCGCACACTGTGCCAATTTCAAAGATTTATGACTTAATCTTTAGCAGAAAGCCTGAATTAGATTCTAGGATTTTTTGCGAAATTTTCTGTTTTCAGCTTTTAGAACTACAAGCGTCGTTTCTTAAATTTTCGTTTTCGAAAACACTGAAAAAGATAGAAAAATGTCAATCAAGCTTTCTAAAGAATTGACATATGAAAGAATTGACAATTTCTAAAGAATTGAAAGAGAAAGCTTTTTCGTGGTGATTTGGGATTTAGAAATTGACTAATTGTAAGCTGTTGTACGAGAGTTCGTACTATCTTGGGAGAAATGCAATCATATTTTGGGAGAAATGTCTTTTCTTTTGTAATTTCGTTGAATTTATGCTTTGGTGCAGGCTGAGTTCCTGTATCAAGGGGGTTAAAAAGACAAGCGAGGAAGCGTCATGGGGCCAGCAAGCATGGAATATTGTTACATTTTTGATTTTGTGATGGCGTTTGGGGCGGCACTTTATTGTAACTACTACAGAATTTTGCAACAGGCCAATTGTTGAGATAACGCTCGTGCAGATTTTTATAATAATGAATTCCCAAATCCCAAATCACACTGAAAACGTTTTCTCTTTGTCCATTCATGTTGAGTCTTTAGAAAATTTGATCATTGTTTTTCGATCGTTTTCAGTGTTTTCGAAAACGAAACTTTTAAGAAACTCGCATATAGCTCTAAAAACTGAAAGCGGAAGAAATTTGAAAAAAATCCTAAAATCTAATTCAGGCTTTCTGCTACACATTAAGTACAGTAGAAACCCGCATAAAAGAACCTGTTTTTATAAGAACCTAGAGGCTGAAATTCAATCTTTAAAACCCCCTAAATAAGAACCCCTAAAAGGCTGAATCTGGGAAAGGTTCTTATATAATAGCTTTAATGTAAATTATTAAAATGACAAGAATGCTTAGAATTCTTCACATTCTGATCAGACTTCTTCATTGGTACAAAAGATTTGTTCTCAAGAATTCTCAAGAAATCTCAAGAATTCTTGAGCTGGAAAACAGTGTTAATGTGTGCAAGGCCTGCTCGTATATAAGAACCTTTTTAAGAACCTTACAGGCTGGAATTTAGAATAGCAGCCATTTAATTAAGAACCAATTCAGGCTGCCCAGAAAAAACCTAGGTTCTTTTATGCGGGTTTCTACTGTAATGGATCTTCAAAATCTGTCCAGTGTACGATTTATCGTGGCCTGCCAAAAGTGCATAGTTTTTTTTAAAGTTACAAAGCAACATAAAATAAACAACTAGCATAGTCATCAGCATAGTAAGGGTAGTCATCAGCATGGCTCATGCGATTGCAAAAGGGCTGCTGATTGATAACAGGTGTCTGGAAATAGTCAGGGGATAATTTTTAAGAGTGCACTTTCAATAAGGATTTGGAATATTCTTATGATATTCTTAAAAGTTGGATGACTCTGAGCCTGTATATTGTTATAAACATTATTCTTCTATTCTTATGAAAGGAAAAGAATGTACAGTAGCAACCTGTGCCCTCTAGAATCAATGCAATGTATGATATGTTTCTTTTTTAAGGTTCACTACAGCACTGGGAAATTATGGGCAGTGCCATCGCAACAACTGACTATGTAAGGTTGACTCCAGATCATCAAAGTAAGCAAGGAGCTGTGTGGCAGATCATGGTATGGGTTGCAGTATTTACTTGTTTCATTTTTATTCAGTTAAAAGTCATTGCTGGTTTAGGGTCCCAATTGGTGGGATTGCAGTCTCCAAGTCTAAAGAAAGTGAGTATTGGGTGCACCCAAAAAAGGTTGACAGGTGTTTGAAAAATCGTAGTACCCGAAGTACCATCAAGATTTGAATGAACTGAATTTTGCTTGATAGCACTGACGTTTTTTTGCGGTTTATCTCATTGTTTTTATGAAGTTTTTATGTTTTTTTGTGATTCATGAAGATCCTTTGCTTTCAAAGTGGCTTGAAAAACATTATAAACATTCAGCCAAATAGTAAGGAATCGCTCGTACAAAATACTACACCAGGCATGTACTGTAATATCTCTCATCAGGTTTTAGGAAATGAACTTTTAGATCAACACAAAATTCTGTTGACCCCACTGCAATGAAAGTGTTGGACAACACACAATAGTTGTTTGGTGTTAGAGGTTTCTTTACGATTTTTGATCAATTGTTGCAAGGTATTTTGCAGGCATTTTGTAAACAAGTCATTTCCATTAAATTGAATTTACTGACCAGGTGAGTCAATAAAAACAATCTCTGTGTGATGAAAAGGAACTGCTCCTTGGATAACAACATGGTGATATTGGCAAATACACCATTTGACAACAGATATGTTCAGGTTTGTTTTGAAATTTACCTGGTTGAAATTGGTCACTTGGCTCAGATTTTACAAGAAATTTCCTTAAGATTGTACCTTCGCGAAACCTTTAAAAACGTTCTAAAATCTCAAGCAGATTTCCCTCATATTTTTTTATATCAATGAAAAAGTTACAAACCTACAAAATAAGCTAACAACAACGAAGAAAAGCTAATACAATTTTTTCCAAATTTACAAGAAACTACTAATTGATACAACACAAATTGCATTAACAATACGATTACAACATATTAATACGAAATGATTACAACATAATTTGAGACGATTCACAAGACGATTTATGCGACTTTACCACAAGAGGTGTGATCAAGCACATCTCTCCTGCAGCCAACAAGCAACGATAAACAAACAAACACCGACTATCTAACAAAACACAGAAGTTTCTATTCCAATCGGAACCCTTTTTGCCTACTTATGAAATAGATCCCGTTGGTAAGGGATATTCAGATGCCGCCTGAGGCGCTTATAAAATTTTGGCGCTGTATAGGACAAGGCGGGCTGATATATATCGTGTGATCCCTATCGGAAGAACTCTGGTACACAAAGATCACATGTTACACGAAGGACACAAACAAAGAAGACGGAGAAAAAGGGGTGCAGCTTAATCAATATTTTTTCGCTACAGCAATGACTTGAAAACGCTCTAGCACGAGCTGTCCTCTTGGGAGGATGAACCAAGTCTTCTCCCTCCAGTATGAATGACTTATTCAGGGGAATTTTGTTCTCTAAAGAGTCCAAAATACATGAATACATGAAATTGTCATTATTTTTAGGAAGGAAAACCAAGGAAATTTTGCTAATCGTTTTGACTTGTTTGCTATGCATGTTTTTTTAAATGGGTGTTGAACACCTCCCATAACTGACTAATTAAAGACAGGAAAGTTGCTGAATCAAATTCAACATATCGGCTATGAAACAAGACAGTCTTCAATATTATTACTTCAATATTCAGGGAGTAGTATTTTTCAAACGGGGATTGTTTTTATTGACTCATCTGGTATTTTCAATACTTATAGAAAGGCAAGAAAATGCTTATAAAATGGCAAAAAATGCTTATAAAAAGGCGAGAAAATGCTTATAAAAAGGCGAGAAAAGTCACAAAAAATAGTTCAGTCTTTCTTGTATGAGACAATCTTATCCATTTAGTACTCAAGGAGCTATGAATGTTGAGATGCCTGAACGTTATTTTGGTGCATCTGGTATAAAATGCTTGGTTTTTGAAAGCAACCTTACCGCAGGTGCTGCGCCATAATTCTACCTTGAATGTTTTTGTCATCTTGTTTATTTTCAAAATGGTCTTCCGTGTATTCCAGGCAACAAGTAATGCATAAAGTGATCATTTATCTGAAGGTTCTTGAAATTTCAAACCTTGCAAACTCAATTGCTATACTGTATGTCTTACGATCTATGTGATATACTGACAGTGTATTATTGTTGCAAATTCCTTCTCCCATCCTAGTTTTGTTCATTACATTTTTCATTTGAAGCCTCTGTTTACAAGAAATTGGGAAGTCCACATCAAATTCAAAGTCCACGGTCAAGGTACCAGGTTATTTGGCGATGGCTGGGCATTCTGGTATACAAGAGACAGATCACATTTAGGTAAATTCATCTTTTATTTTGGCTACTTTAGCTCATGCATACCTTAATTTAACCTTGTTCCAGATGTGGAAAGGAACTATTAAAACATTTAGATCAGAATACTGCATCAAGAATGTTTTCACCACATGCAAATAAAAACAGTTGAAGAGTGTTGTACAGTTTGATAATATAATGCCTGCATATTAGGAAATTATTGCTACTTGACATTATCTAGGACTGGGTGGGTAAAAAAGTTATCACTCTTACAAAGACCAACCAATCGTGGTCTATCAAGGCAATAATATTTGGCAAATGACCAGCGGTTCTCGCAAGAACGTTTTGGAGAGCTCGTTCTGGAGGCTGGAGAGCTCGTTCTGGAACGTTCTGGGGGCTAGCATGAAAGAAAGCAAAGAGAAGAAGCTTCTAGGGATTTCTAGGGATAACATTTGATCATACATTAAGCTTTAAAAAAACGTGTCAAAACTCATTGCAAAAAAGCCAGCCAAAAACCATGCACTTGCCAGAATATCCTGTTACATAGACATGGAAAGCTAAAGCAGGTAATGCAAGCATTTGTCTATCTCCTTTCAGATACTGCCCACTTGTTTGGATATTCTATGACAGAACCTTGAGTCATAGCATAGAATGAAATATATCCACAAAAGAGCATTGCGTTTTGCATTTGGAGACCAGCATCAAACAGATTTTGAGTCGTTTCTACTTTTCTTGAGCAAAGGAATTTGGTTTCCATCCACGTAAGGAATCTACAGTGTTGCTTGTGACCGAAGTTTATAAACCAAAGTCTGGCCTAAATCCACCTTTTATGAAAATATTTCAATGAGCGGAATATTGGTTACAATCTAAGACATGGTCACGAGTCACAGCTTCGAAAAGTGCATACAACGACCTTTGGAATCGAGACTATACATCTTTCCATGAATTCCATGAATTTCGAAGACCATTTGTTATAGCACCCCATATCCTTCCTTTGGTGAAAAGGCTTTAAGTGTTTGGCACACTTCTATCTGTTATTTGCATCCAATCTGTTTGCTTGTTTAAAATGTCTGCTTCATTCGGCAACGAATGAGGAGTTTCAAATCTGAGTGTGTTGTTCACAACAACAACTTCTGCATGGCCTAGCACAACAAATAAACTGGTTTCAGCGTGTTTTACCTTTCAGAAAGCTTTCCTTAAAGATATTTAGTATCTAAGATGTTAGCTTTTAGTGCAAACAAATACTTTCTTTAATGGATGTTATTTGTAACGTGCTTTCCTGTCTGTTTTGTTGAGACATTTTTACAAGTGTCCATTTGCCACCGCCGTCCGATTACCACCACCAACACTCTACAGCAAAATTTTTCAAAACATTTTGCATATTTTGTGCAGTGTCAATTTTGATAATATAACGAAATGTCATTGATTTCTTTCATTTTAACAAGGCACGCCTTATTAATGGACATGAGTTTGTGAGCACCACTCACAGACAAAACATAATTAAATATTAGTTGCTGACAGTTAGTAACAGGCACAGAACAGTTTAAATGAGGCCGTTGCCAAAGTACTAATGCTACAAGATTTCAACATCTCTAGTACTTTTGCAAAGAGGAGCCCAAACAAACATACTATGGCGTTTAGTTGACGTATAGTTCATCTCAAGTCATTGAAACTTCCTGCGATGCTGAGACCAAGTTCGGAATTTGAAAAATTTTAGACAATAATAAATAGTCCTTTTTTTCTTTGAGTTAATTTCTTGAATATGGCAGCTGCTCCATAATATTTTACCTTAAAGTTCCTCGACATCAAGTAATTTGCCCATATATCATTTGCATTAATTTAACTTTTAAGTTTCATAAATTTGATAAACTGTAGTTCCTATTTCTTCCAGGACAAGTTTTTGGTGGCAAGGACAAATTTTCTGGACTTGGGATCTTCTTCGATACATACAGCAACCATAACGATGAGCACTCAGTAAGTTCTCACTTATTTTCTTCACATCAAAATATCGACATTTTTATGCAACAAAATCAATTTTGATTAACTGAAGGTAAAAGCTGCTGTGGCTTCTGCCAGCACAGTTTTTGGGCCAAACACGATTCTGAACCCTCTGAAATCGGTCTGTATCCCAGCAATCATTAGAAAATGGAATATTTGAAAGTATGCACAACAATCTGCGATAGCATAGGTTCCAAATCTTTAACTCGGCGTAAAAAGGTGGGTGTAAAATTCAATGACCTATTTCTTCTGATTGAATGGCTTAAGAGAAACGTTAGGTATTTATCTGTTTTTCTACCGTTGGACTTTCGAGAAATTTTGAATATTTTTCATAATTAGAGCGTATTTTCCATTTCAGCACATTTTAGGATGTGACGTCATCAAATTTCTAAATCATAAACCAGATGAGTGACAGACTTTTGCTTGATATCATATTATAGGTATCCATAAACCATAGTTCTCTTCGAAATTACTTCATGTTTCGTCACACGGTTTAGAAATTACGATGGTTTTAAGATTTTTTGAAAATTTTTCTTGAATTCTTGAAAAAGAAGAAAAACACTCTAATTCTGAAAATATTAAAGATTTCAGAAAAATCCAACGGCAGAATTATAGAGAAATAGCTAAAGTTTCTTTGAAGTCATTCAGTTCAAAGAAATAGGTCACTCAAATTTACGCCAGCCTTTTTAAAGATTTGGAACCTATGCTATCTGCGATCATTATTTTATTAAGATATTTTGCTTTTTGTGGTACATCTCATTTTGCAATAATTTCCATGAAACGGTGTGGTGGCACAGCCCCTTAACATCGGAAATTTTGTACCCCATGGTCAGGGCCGCAAACCTGGCAGTAAATCTGAGTGATCAAGGAGAGCGTTCAAAATAGATATAAGAGCAGGGAATCATTTCTCAGTATAGACCGCTGTCTGATTCGAACTGCATCAAGTGACTTCTTTAATTTTTTTATGTATCAGTGAAAAATTACAAAACTACAAAATGAGCTAACAGCAACAAAGTAAAGCTAAAACAATGTTTAAAATTTTACAAGAAAGTATACGTATGATTGATGTAACTCAAATTGCATTAACATTGCGATTACAACATAATACGAGACGATTCACAAGACGATCTACAAAACTATATGGCAAGAGCAGTGATCAAGCACATCTCTCGTGCAGCCAACAAGAAACTACGGAAGCTGTTTTTATTTCAATTGGGACCATTTGCGCCCACTTATGAAATAAATCCCTTTTGTAAGGGATATTCAGATGCCGCCAGGGGCGCTCATAAAGTTTTGGCGCTGCAAGGGACAAAGTGGGCCCATATATTCGTGTGATCCCTATTGGAATAATTCCGGTACACAAAGATCACATAATTGCACAAAGAACACAAACAGAGAAGACGGAGACAAGGGGAGTCAGCTTAATCAAATCTGTTTGTAGTATTAATGTAAATGATTGTTGCCAAGAGAATGTTCCTATTCGAAGATTCACTAAAGCCATCATTGCCATAGAGTACGAGTGTGAGCAGTTCTACATCGTTCAACATATTACAGTCAACTCCATGGGATGCACAAATGGAGGTTACTCTGTCAAGGAGCACAGTTTTGTGGATAGCGTATTCTTGGCAGAGCAGCATAAAAAGGGTGTTAGCTTCAATACCGTTATTTGTTAGACACATTGGATCGGTGGTATCAAGGAAGTTGTGTCTAAACCTGTGTTCTCGCAGAGGACTTACAGTAAGCCTTCTCTCAGTTGAGTTAATCTGCGCACACCTGAAGGGTCATGGATACCAAAGATTTGTTCGTTCACTGGTCTTACTGTTCAATCTGTTCTTAAAAAATGAAAGTGGCCTAAATTCACGAAACTCTACATATGTTATACATCCAATCACGTTTATCTTTTCAAGCAATCTTTCCATTCTTTTATCTTTATCGGTCTTTTAAGAACAAGAAGTGACCTTACCCTGCCATAGGGTAATAATAATAATAATAGTAATAATAATGATAATAATAATAATAATAATAATAATAATTAATTTATTTACAGTTGGTGGCAGCAATAGTTTTAAAGAAAACTAATAAATACCAACTATTTACAATACAAAGTTCAAACATAATATAAACGTAAAATATATACATGAATCTATGTACACATCATCTGCAGATGTTGCAACTGCAAGTGTCTCCTTTCCAGCTCTTAATCATATTTTTGAATTGTTCTGCGTTTTGAGCAGCTTTTATCGTGTCAGATAACGTGTTCCACAAAATGCTTCCTCTAAATGATAAAGAATTGTTCCCATAAAATAACGTATTGGTTTTAGGGAGCTGCAGGAGGTTATTTGTTCGTAGGTCATATTGAATGTCCTTTGGTGTGAAGAACTCAAACATGAAGGAGGGGCAAGCCGCATTTATGCATTTATATATTTCAAGCATTAGTTTTTGCAAATTTTTGCAGTGGAATAAGCCATATAATAACTGTTTTATTTACGGAATACCGAAAATATTAACCCTCGGCCTCCTTTCACAAACCTCAGATGCTCGGTCTTGTACTGACGGCTCTGGGTTAATATTTCCTTGCATAGCCCTCGAACACGGTGCTGCCCATTATGGCCAATAAGCAAGGGGGATTAAATTCAGGAGACTGAGGACTATAGTCTGCTAGTAATAAAATTGCAACTGTGTGGAAAATCTTCGCTGACATCAGTTTTCTCATGATTGACATTGGCTAAAGTCCCAATCCATTTGCATTGAAACCCGACGAGATTGTTTGTGCACATCTCTAATCAACTCTTTAAGTATTTGTCAATTTCATGTTTCTATTTACATCCGTTCTTTCCTTTCCTTCGCTCAGCACCTTACGCTGTGAAAGTTTGTAAACCTTGCTTGATTTTTCAGAAGTCCTGTCACATGAGAAAAACTCGACAATGAAACCAAAGCAAAGTGATTTCTTTGTTAGATTTAAGGCCATGAAGTCTGAGTGCTGGAACGTTCTTCCAAACCACATAGTGAAAGCATCAACCATGGACTCATTTAAGACACTCCTGTTAACATTGTGATAATATTTTAAACTAAATTGTTCGTTTGCTGATTAATCACTTTTTTCTTTCGTTTTTAAATACTTTAAGTCCCTGCATGTAAGCTCAGTTTAACCACCAACCCGTTACTTTCTTCTTTGTATTTCAATTCAATATCATTTTTATCAAACAGCTGTACATGCAGCAACCAATCGTATTTCATCAGCGGAGCCCTCAGCATTCAGGTTGCTGATTTAACCATGTAGATGGAGATGCTGCTATTTGCTATTTTTGTCGCCCATCAGTTTACCAGGAAACTTTCAGTCGCCTGAAAATGTTAAAATACAACATCTATTCCAAAAAGTATCCAATTCTGTGGAAATCTTACTTACTGACTTGAAAAATCAATGAAACCCAAAAACACAGCATTATATTCGATTCATTTGCATTTTAGAATGGTACACCAACAAGTCATATATGCATGCGCAAGGGATAAGGCTGGATTTACAATAAGTCGAGGCATACATTTCAATAGCCAAAGCTCGAAGTTTAAGTCAAGTCATTTTGATATTTTGCGTCAAAAGTATTCAATTATAAACACATAACAGTAATTAAAATTGTTTTTCTTATTATCACTTTTCACCGCAGAGTAGCGTAACTTTCTTGCCCTTCGGGTATAATGGGTGACGCTCGAAAAATGGCGGGTTTTACTCCCAATCTCAAAATAATGTAAATCAGTATGTAGAGTTTATGTAAAAAATTAACAACCTCTGATATTTTTCTCCATTTGTTGGTGATATAACTTGGCTTTTCATCAATATCTCTTTCAGGTACTAATTCTAACGCTCGCGACGACATGGGCATAATGGGCGACACCACTGTAGGCTTAGTCATAATTTGAATTGTAATAAAATCATAAGCCATGGAACTCTCTTTTATTTAAATGATGGTCATCACAATTCTCCTCGTTAAACTGTATGAATTTGCAAAATTTTGACCTAAAGAGTAAGGTCGAATCATCCCAAAAATTATCTTTATGTTAATTCTCAATGGCTATATGCATTTTTCCATTTTCTTACCATTCCATTGTCATGCCTTTATTAGAGAGCCACAGTGTAAGCCAGCTACCATGAATATTGCCTTCCCTACTGCTGTCAGCTCAGGCCAGTGCTTGTGCCTTGAACAAATATTACGTTTGCCGATTTTTAGCTCTACAATCAAGTCATCAATGGGCAGAGATGGCTAGGATGCTTGACTGCCAGTCGCAGGGTTGGTGGTTCGAGTCACCCACGCCGCCCTGCCGAACCTGGCTATGTAGAATGAGGAGAGACGCCAACTCTCTGTAATCCCAGGCTAAAGGAGTCCCGAGTTGTGGACACATCGAGAAGAAGGACCAGGACACTGCCTCGATGAGCTTAGCTTCTCATTGTCTTAAAACTGCCTTTGGATGCTAGGTAGCAAAGTAGAAAAAAGCTGCCAATAACTGTAAGATGAAATACAAAACTAACTGTAGCCTTTCAGGGTCAACATAAACATTGTTTTGCGGCAATTTGACAAAAGGATCTTGGCTTCAGCATTGTCTAATTTTTAGCAATTTTTGGATTTTTAGGAGATCATTAATTCGTTTTTCTTAAGCCTTCATGTGAGAGATTTGAAGTTGATCCAGTTATAATTTTTAACTGATCTTTGTTCAGACTTAAAGACAAAACTGATATTCATTCTCCTATTTGTCTTTCTGTGTTCTTTTGTAGCATGACCACCCATATATTTCTGCACAAGTGAACAATGGAACACTGCCTTATGACCATGATAGAGACGGTACACACAGTGAAGTGGCTGGATGCACTGTAAGTTGAATATTACATGATGGTTGCATCTGCTGTTTTTGCTTTACTGTTTTTCACCCTATCAATTTTTACTGTTGACAGAATCTTGGTTTCACAATCTACCATCTTCAGTGCCTAGATCAAATTTGGTTGCTTACATAAGCACCAAGATTATTGGCCATAGTTCAACTTTGAAGGAAAGTTAAAAGAGTCAACATAGTTTTGAAAACGTGTTTTGAAAAGTAGCTATTTTGTTTCACTTGAGGGTTACCCTTCAATAGAAACGATTATCAATTGACCATCTAAAACTTACTTACGGTAACTCTGCTTTCTGTTCTAGTGAGCAGCAAGTTGCCGTTTTGCAAAACCAATCTCCTTAGAAAACACTTTCATTTCTCCAATATTATTTGGCCTATCGAAAAGCTGTAAAATGGATGTTGTTCTGCATTGTCTTGGCAATTGAAAGATATGTCAGTCACAATGTTTCCGTCAACACTGGCTTCGCAAATTCTTGTTCAAAACTTTTCGTTGATTTCATAAAAATTGGATTTACCTCTAAACCTGCTCAAAAATTTTGGATTTTCTTTCCTTCACTTTTCGCTAGGTTGTTGATCTGCAGCTTTGCCAAGTCTAAATTGAAAAAGCTATGCTATATTTCCTGCAATCAAATTTCATATTTCTTTTTACTCTTGGACATCGACAGGGGAAAACCATGGTCAGCAATAGCACATACAGAAGAAGCTGAGCGCTTTTATAACAAAGTTCAGTTTTAGATCTATAGTCCTTGTTAACTCTAAAGAAATTGATACTTTGTATACCAAGGATGCCTTTTGAGAATTAGGTATAGCATTCCCTACTGATCACATTCGTTCGTTTTTCATTCTGAAAGTAGTTTGAAGCCTGAGCATTTTTAAGGCATCATAACATGGTTATTTGTTCACCAAGGTTTCTTCCTTTAGCTGTTGAAAAGTAAACAGAAATATAAAATCCGATTGCAGGAAATCCTGCCTGGCTTTTCAACAAGACTTAGCAAAGTTGTAGATCAACAGCCTACAATCCTGGCCAAAGGAAGCTGGGACAAAGGCAAATCTAAGTGTTTTCATGATGTTTCCTAAAATATCTAGACGAAAATATACGTTTAGAACCTCTCCTGATCCCCCTTTCCCCCTAATTCAATGTTGAGAAGGTCCAATGGCATTTGATTCGAGCAACATTGAAACGGAGGGAGCGGGGGCGCGTAATGAAAGACCGACTCAGTGCAATTTTGTGACAGGTCGCAAGCATTTTGGCCAAGATTGTACCTAAAGATAAAGCGAAAGAAAATAATATATTTTCGAATAATTTTAGAGGTAAGTACATTTTACTGAAATCGACAGAAACATTTTGAACAAGAATTTGCGAAGCCACCGTTCACGAAAGCATTTCGATCTATATATTTGAGATTGTTATGACTATGCAGAACAGCATTATTTTTACGGCTGTTCGATTGGCCGAAGGGTATTGGAGAAATCATCTGTTTTCTGAAGGTGAAGGTGAAGCTGTGTTTTTTAGCGCCAAGCGCTGGGATCACGGAAGTAGCTAAGCGCTAATCGAGTCCGCGACCCCTTGTCATGACGCTCAATTGGTGGGTCTCTACCGGGTATCGAACCCTGTTTGCCTGACTGTTCTGGCTGCAAAGTCAGAGGATTATACCACTGCGCCACAACACCTTTTGAGGAGAGTGGTTTTGCAAAACGGCAACTGACGACTCACTAGAGCGGAAAGCAGAGTTGTACCTTAACTCAATATGAAACGTTAAAGCTTAAGTTCACCATTGCGTATCTCGTATAATATCTTCGCTTTCATGTTACATGCTAAGACAAATCTTTCGTTGAAAACAATTAGGAAGCGTGGTGTGATCGGAAAGCTCTTTTTGAGTCACTCCTGTTATATTAAATGCATTTAAGTATTTTCCACTCAGTAAATAGAAGATTGATTGGTGTCTCATTTTGCCTTATAGCAACCGTGAACTTAAAGGGGCTGGATAAGAAACTGCCGGGGAAATTTAGGATTTAGCAGTTTTCTGATGAGCTAATTTATTGCAGCTATTCAATTAAAATTCAAAATATATGTCTCATCTTGGAGATTAAGCTTTGGACTTTCTTTTGATACAAATTAAATCTCAATATGTTTTAGGATTGCTGTGATATAAAAGGATTTCCAACCAGTATTTCCGTTGATCTTTCACCCAAAGATCGGCCTGTATCTAGATAAGGATCTTTCCTTTTGAATTTAGCTAATTAAAAAGGAATTTCTCCTTTCAAAGTGCGATATTTGATGCAAAAACCATGGATTTGTTTACGTATTTCTTATCCAGCCCCTTTAATTCAACTTAAAGTTTAGAATCGACAAATGCAGTATTTTACTTTGCATGCTGACATTTTGAAGTGATATTTTCATCAGTTCATTTTTCCATTTCATTTTCAAATGTTTTAAGGAGGGTAGCCCTTCGGCAATGCTGATTTTCAAGGGGCCATCCGCCACATATCCCTACAAATCAAAATACTATTAGAAAATTAGCTAAACTAACCTATTTACAATTTTCAATTCATACAATACTGGTAAAAAGATCCTTTGAACTAAAATGAATATTTACAGCGAAAAGAAAGTCTTAATATACAAGCACCCAGTGTACAGTCAGCCCACTTTTTGAAGATATTTACAGAGGATGCTAGCTTACACTCAGCTGAGAGGCCATTCCAAGACTGGGTACCTCTAAAAAAGAAATATTTTTGTCCATTTGTGGAACTTTTCTTTGGCACCCTTAGATCAGTTGCTGAATTCCTAAAATACATTGATGTTAGCTTGGATGTTCTGGTGAACAGATTACACATGTATTGTGTAGCATCTTTGCATCCTTTGTAAACCTTACTTTACATTACAGTCTTACTTTCGTGGAAGTGAAAGTGACACTTTTGCTGCTATTCGATATCTTGGAACAGAGAAACGATTAACGGTAAGCAAAATATGATTTACTACACCCCACCGTTGGCAGGCGAAGGAAGATCATCATGAAGGTGTCTCTCATTTCCAGGCTGTGGCAAATATCCTTCTAAAATTTTCGAATTGTTAGGAAGAAAGATTTGGTCCTCACGAGGCAAATTCACAACAATGGTTGTATTAAACAACCATATAACAAAAGAAACATATTCCTGTACATTCCTCTAAAAAGTTACAATAC
This sequence comes from Aurelia coerulea, assembly GCA_039566865.1. Lineage (NCBI taxonomy): Eukaryota > Metazoa > Cnidaria > Scyphozoa > Semaeostomeae > Ulmaridae > Aurelia > Aurelia coerulea. The sequence continues at coordinate 7,616,361 of CM076952.1, read as the reverse complement.
ATATTACGAGATGCACTACTTATAAAACCTCTTTACGATACTACTGGAACGATAACTTGGGGAAGAAAAGGATGTGTCTACCCTGAAGTCATTACATATAGAAATGAATAGAAACTGCTAACGTCTGTCTTAAATTAGATCTTACGAGAAAAGGTCCGCGGTCAGGGATGGTTCCAGTGTTTAGGATGGGTGATGTATGGTTTTCAATTACAGACGAACAACAAAGATGAGCCAGTGATATCATTGACAAATTTTATGTACTTGTAGTAGTCTGAAAGGATTTTATCATGCTCCAGTGAAGTAGATATGTCTATTGACACAGAAGTTCAGTAGGGATCGGGCTTTCACCACGTTAATATATTGCTTGTTTCTGTTAAATTTTAGTTTATTGAACCTCCTCATCGTGTATCTTGATTATGGTTTTAGTGCTCCGTGTCCTTCTTACTTAATTCAGAAAAAGAACAGAAAGCAAGGAGACATGTTGTTTTTTCTTACGCGCAAATCAAAACTTTTCTACAATAATCCACACAAGAACAAAAGCGTGTCTTTCTCAAAATGTCCTTCCACAAGCTCATTTGTATTTATAAACACTTCGATGGTACTGGTACCTTTACCTCTCTTTGTTGATTTTATCTGGTCTCGATGGCATTCATTTCACTCCACCAATCTTCTCTCCTTTTTACATCTTCTGTCCATTTCCTTCGTCTTTTCCTTTCTTCATATTTCCAATTTACAGTTTTTAACTCAATGTTGGTCATTCTCACCAATTTAAAAGCTTTTATGCGGGCCTTCCCCGACTCAAATGGAAGAATACTTACCCCATGTGCCCAGGATCATGTGTGATAACGTTGCAGCATCAAAGCCTCGTCCGATCTTGTGTGATTCCCTGACTCTGGGGTTTTCATGCTGCTCACATCGAGTTGCTCATTCTGAGCTGCGTTAATGTTAATTGTTCAAAATAAAGGTGTCCGTAATGCTGCTGGCATGTTGTCGAATCTTGCAACTCAATGAAGTGAACTGAACGTTCCATACACATATTTTACAAATTCTTGCTAACAGTTAATTCATTTCCTGATCTTAGGTTCAGCATGATGTTGATGGCGAAGGAAAATGGAGAGAATGTTTTGATGTTGTAGGTGTTGAATTACCAACTGGATATTTCCTTGGGATATCAGCAGCCACTGGAGACCTAGCAGGTAGTCAGTCCTTTTATCATATTCAGTGGACAAAAGTACTTGTATCTTTTGAAAGAGTGCAGACATTTATCTCATAAACTAAGGAATCTATGTCAACATTTAGTTGGTGAAGTAGCGATAAGGATGCGACATTTTTGGCCCGTGTTTACATTCTAAACAACCTTGAGGCAAATTTTCCAGAGTTCTTTGTCGAGTAGGCTACAAACTTACGAATTTTATCGCAGAAAATTCAGCCAAGCTTTTGCCTTCAAAGCTGGCATTCGTTTCCATGAACATACAGTAAGAACCCGCAAAATAGAAACCACTTTATAAGAAACCTCAGGCTGATTTTTTTGAGAAGTGGTGCCCTCATATAAGAAACTTCTCAGCCTGATTTTAGAAAGGTTTCTTATGGAGGGACCCCAAATAAATTCATATTTGAAAATCTTTGTGAAACTCAGGTGCCTAACATTTTTAGACATTTCATGCAAAGGCATCTCTATCTACAATGATAAATTTGGCTTGGCACGTTGAGTAAATTTTTGAGAAAATTCTAGGTAACGAGAACATACTGTCAGCTAATGTTTGCTCTGGGTTTTCATGAAAGATTAAGCTGAAATCATTGCAGGTTTCTTAACCATGTGATCAGAAACCTTTTAGCCTGTTTCAAGGTTAATGACCTTTTAGCTGTTTTGAAAAAACTGGTTTCTATTTTGCGGGTTCTTACTGTATAGTGTCAGTCAGTGGTAAAAAGTTTGATTACGATTTTTGAGTTCACGGAATTGATAATGCAGTCGAAAACATAAAATTGTGCTGAATACCGGATGGACTGAAAAGAACTTCAACTGTTTAAAATTTCATGAAGCGGACAATTGAGGTATTGGCCTGAATCAAGCTTTAGTTGACAGCCGAAAGGCTGACATATTTTACTGATTTTACTCTATTTTTCTTAACATTTTAAATATAGGTAAAAATTCAATTTACAAAAAGTCCGTAACTTCGAAATGGGTGAAAAGAGGCTTAAATCCTCGACCAAAATTCTCATCATTTAAACATATTCCATTCCTATAATTAGTTAAGAATCAAATTTGTATATATTAAAGCAGCAGCGTATATATGACCTGATACTTTTGCAAAGATTAATGTTTAAGCCTCAAGGGAAATGAAAAGTATTTGCATGTTGATATAAGTGAAGAGATTACTTATCTTTTTCCCGCATTTTGAAGTAAAGGAACTTTTATCAATCCAATGTGCCTATATTTTACAATGGAAACACGGAAGAAGTATGACGAGAGCCAGTTTTAAACATGCGACCTTCTGCTATCAAGGCGGATGCTCTACCAACGGAGCTATCTCGTCCACGCTCATGCAAGCGTGGTTCATCGATATCCAGATCAATGTGAGGACGTAACCTGTATAATATCTAGCCCACGTGACTCAATGTCCCAAACGCGGACTGGCTCAATGCCCTCGACACAACCCTGGCAGACTTACATCACCTTGACATCACGCCTTTCCCTCCCATTGTCTTACGGTATGTTGAGGTGATGTAAGTCTGCCAGGGTTGTGTCGAGGGCATTGAGCCAGTCCGCGTTTGGGACATTGAGTCACGTGGGCTAGATATTATACAGGTTACGTCCTCACATTGATCTGGATATCGATGAACCACGCTTGCATGAGCGTGGACGAGATTGTTCAGTCGGTAGAGCGTCTGCCTAGATAGCAGAAGGATGCGAGTTTAAAATTCGCTCTCATCCTACTTTTTCCATTGTTCCATTTGTCAAAAGTCTACCAAAATGGGTGTTATAAATTCCACCAAATATTTTACAATGTTCAGAAAAATAGAAGAACAATCACAAAAATCCTTCAGACTTTCGGCTATCAATCAAACTTTGATTCGTTCCAATGCCTAAACGTTGAAGTTCTGTTTACTACAGCCAGTACATCTTTTGATTACCAATATTATAGGCAATAGCTATACTTTTGCAGAATTTCGATACACCAATTGGCTTCCGGGCGATAGCAATCATTCAATTTCTAGAGAGGAAGATTTATGAAGACAGGCCTTTTGTGCTCATCAGACTTCCCTTGACAAAATTTGTATTGTCATTGGAGATGTGCACCGCTGTTAGTTCAAGACCTTTGTGACGTAGCGTCACCTAACTGTGTCACATGACTAACTCACGTGATAAGAAGAAGTGTTAATTGAATTGTTTATCGTAGTCTTGTTCTGGCAAGAGCCTAGTTGTTTATTCTCGTATTTACCTACCGATATTTACAGCATCACTACAGAGCGCTACAACCTTTTTATTGTTTGTGAAAGATTTTTAAACAAATTTAAGTTGCTGAGAATGTTTACTGGTGATTTTCTCGGTACATGCCTCAGGTACATTGGCACTTTTTTCTTGACTAAAAATGCTCAAGATATTCTCAGTAATCTGTGTTCAAAATCGTTTTTGGTATTTCATTCGGTACTTCACAAGGATTCTCCAAATGTAGATGAGCATTGTTACTTGGGTCTTAACTGCGTCCAGGTTTACGTCATATGCTTATGATGTATGTTTTTATGCAGATAACCACGATATATTATCGATGAAACTCTTCGATTTGGATAAAGATGGAGAACCTCATGAAAACCAAGAAGAAACTGCCAATATAGTACCACGCGCAATAAAAGCTGCAGCATACAGAGGTAAGCTTTTCGGACAGGTAATTCATGGTAGGGGGATTTATAAGCTTTTGTAAAATTAGAAACACTGGGAAGAATATTCTTCCGTGAACACATAGCATTTATCATGGTCTTCGAGGACTGTACGTAATCAATCAATAATACCGCTTTTCCACGTTACTGCCTCTACGTGTTTAAATTTTCAAAGTAGCTGACATTTTAGAAAGCTACAGTGGAGCCTCCATTAACGGACACCTCTATACAACGAACACCTCCAAACAACGGACAAATGTTTTCTTCCCAAAATACAATATGACAAAGAAGACACCTCCATACAGCGGACACCTCTCTACAATGGTCAATAACATTGGTCCCACAGGTGTCCGTTTTATGGAGGTTCCACTATGTACGTAATTGATAATATTTAGAAAATGCCCTTAACGCATTTAAGATGCTAAACTCTTAGTATTGCCTGTTTTAGAACCCCTACCTTGAAATTTAATGTATTCCCGGATGTTAACCTTAAACTGTCGAAGATGAGAGTCATTTCCTCGCCTCGCCGAATGCCCTGCTTATGACGAGTTAAGGTAGCTTTATTTGAATTTTGACATTAGAAAGTCCAAAATTGATAGAAATGAACAAATATTTACTGATAACAGTATGGAAAATACAAGAGCTTTGGGAAAATACTTAAAGGAAGCATCCCACAGACGTAGAACTGAAATGGATATTCCACTGCGAACATCGCTTTTATCATACCGTAAGTCCTTGAATAAGCCCCCGGAGGCTTATTTTGCAGAACTATTTTGGGGTGTGGGCTTATTCGAGGTGGGGGTCTCATTTAGCAGCAGCCAAAACTATTACGATCACTAATTTTCTTCTTTTACTTTAGGCTTGTCAATATGCTTAAAACAGTCAATATGCTTAGAATATGCTTAAAACAGCAGATCTATTGGGATATAATGTTTTCGAGACAATATCTAAGCCCGAGTACGTTGAAAAAACACGAAGAAAGTCAGTCAAAAAGAGAATCAAAGTGAACATTTTAGCCTTGCCAAAGGTACAGGTACATGTGGCATTATCAGGGGAGAATGAAACAGTTCAGAAATAGTGTTGTCTCCCTGGGGATGCCTTGTCATAACTTGTGCTGCGCAGAGAATATGTTTGAGAGACAGTAAAAACGCATGCTTCTTTGCGTTTCCAAGAGCTTTCTTTCAACAAGTTCAACGCGCTGTATCATAACCAAACTATTTCATTCTCCCCTGATAATGCCGCGTGTACTTGCAGCTTTGGCAAGGGTAAAATGTTGAAGGGGCTTTGTTAAAGATTTCATCATTTTGCAAGACTCCCATACAACGTCTTAAGAAGAAAAATGTTTTGATTAATACATCAAGTGACTGATTTCGATGGGAAAAGGCTTATGATCTAAGTTAAACCTCTTGCTGCAAGAAAAAAATTTAGTTCACTTCAATCGGGTGGCTGAACGCGAAGTCACAGTCCGCCAAACACCCCACGTTTTTTCTGACTCACCCGGTATATCTTGTGTAATTCCAAACTCCGTTCAATTAGATTTAGAAATTCTGACGATGTCAAAAAAATACCAAAATTTAATTTAGCCATGGAAGATTTACTTAAAATACTTTTGGAGTGATTTTGCGAAAAATCTTTGCGTCAGATTTTTTCAAACGAGTATGCAGTTTTTGAGGCGCTAGTTTTAATAATAATGATCCTATTACTTGGTGAAGGATTTTAATCGTGAAATGATTTTGATTTTCTTGTATCGTCGCTTCGCTGTAAAAGCGGAAATTCCAAGCAAATCCTATTCGTGATTTGACTCGTGCTTTCGTTATTGGGCTGGAATAAATTTTACTTGCCTTCCATAACCAAACTCTTTCCTCTTCTCTCCAGAGCACATTTATGGACCACAAGCAACTACTCGGACTCAAAGAGCATATGGCTGGATATTCGCATTTATGCTGTTTGGTGTCGCTGGCGCTGTCGGTGCTTTTTTCTTTTACCAAAAGAAACAGAAAGACTCGGCTAAACGGTTTTACTAGGGCTCAATAAGAGAGTTAATGTCTGTCTCAAATTAGTTGTCACGTGATATTTGCGACAACGCAAAATTATGTATGAAAATCACTTCAATTTTTTGTTATTCGCAGGCATTTTGACTTGACATCTAATTTGAGACGGCCTGAAGATAATTTTGTAAATCATATTTAAAAGATGCAGATTTCTAAATGGAAGATTTCATGGTTGTGTTTTGGCAATTTGACATAGTTTGATGGCATGGTTAAATGCTGAGTTTTGAAAGATCCAGGACATGATTAAGACAAAGTTGACTTTTTAAAAGCTGCCTGACGCCTTTTTAGGGAGGTCATGTACAGGGTCATGTACCCCGTTTCGTAGCTGCCATGGAGGAGCTGTTGCTTTAATTGTCTCGGTTTTTACACAGTTGCATATGTCAGACCTTGTTTTAAGACCTTGTCGGAGTATCTGACACGTGTGATTGCTGATTGATGGCAGGGGTTTGGCAAAATAAGTAGTTGCTTCAAAAAAGCTTTTCTGTTGTTCTCCAGCAATGTCAAAATTGAATATATTGTCTGAGAAAGGGTTCCAGCTTTTTATCAAAAAATTTTCTGCATCTTTGAAAGGGTTAATAATGTTGTTTATCTGTGAGACGACACTGTTAGCCCTTTTAAAAATGTAAAGAAAATTTGAAAATGACGCTAGAAGCCTTTCTTGCAAGCATTACTTGATTTTGACATTGCTGGAGACAACAGATATGCTGTTTTTGAAGCAATCACTTATATGCATATCTCAATTTGCCACAAGAATAATTAAAGATTTACAACATTTTAAGAGCTAAAAATAGATACATAATTACATTTTTTATATAAATCAAATAAGTACCTGTAAAACACCCCTAATTGTAGTGGCAGGGATAGCATTTTTCGCCTTCCGCTGCCATAAATCAGTTACCACTTGTTAGATTAACTTTAACATTCCAAATAAGGAAACCCGTGCAGTATTTCTTGACCTGTCTAAGGCCTTCGATAGAATGGGGGCATGGGGGTCTTCTGTATAGAGTTGAGTCTAGCAGAATATCAGGAAACTTCTGGCACTATTAAATAATTTTCGTGCCAACAGGGAGCAATGTGTACTATCAAATGGTAAAAGTTATGATTGGAAAAATATAATTGCGGGGGTACCTCTCGGCTCAGTATTGGGCCCCCTATTCTTTCTTCTTTATATCTACGATATCGTTTGAAATATTGCAAGTGCCATTAGGCTGTTTGCGAATGATACGTCGAACTTTTCTGCTGTTAAGAAAGGGAAGACATCTGCTGACGAGCTAAATCGGGACTTAGAAAGATTGCGTTGGTGGTCATGGCAGTGGATGATGCACTTCAATTCTGAAAAGACGGAGGAGTTTCTTTTCTCCACAGAGGGCTACATTAGATCATCCTGTGCTAATGTTAGGAACAACGGTGGTAGAAAGGAAGTTGAACACAAGCATCTTGGCGTGATCCTCGATGCAAAATTTTGCTTTCAATCGCATTGCAGGGCGACAATTTTTAAGGCACGAAAAGGCATTGGCATGATAAGATACCTCTCTAAGTATGTCTCCAGGGACGTTCTTGATCAGACGTATACGTTATATGCGAGACCACAATTTGATTACAGTGCGCCAAAATAAACTATGCATTTTTGGCAGGCCACGATAAATCGTACACTGGACCGATTTTGAAGATTTATGACTTAATCTAACAGAAAGCCTGAATTGGATCCTAGGATTTTTTACAAATTTTTCCGTTTTCACTTTTTAGAGCTACAAGCGAGTTTCTTAACATTTTCGTTTTCGAAAACACTGAAAACCATCAAAAAACGTTGATCAAATTTTCTAAAGAATCAACATGAATGGACAAAGAGAAAACGTTTTCAGCGTGATTTGGAGATTTGGAAATTGATTATTGTAAACTTCTGCATGAGCGTTATTTCAACGATTGGCCTGTTGCGAAATTCTGTAGTAGTTACAATAAAGTACCGCCCCAAAAGCCGTCACAAAATCAAAAACGTTACAAGACTCCATGCTTGCTGGCCCCATGACTCGGCCTCGCTTGTCTTTTTAACCCCCTTGACACAGGAACACAACTTGCACCAAAGCATAAATTCAATGACATTACAAAAGAAAAGACATTCCTTTACATCCTTGAAAATATTATTACATTTCTCCCAAGATAGTACGAACTCTCATAAAGCAGCTTACAATTAGTCGATTTCTAAATCCCAAATCACCACGAAAAAGTTTTCTCTTTGTCCATTCATATCGATTCTTTAGAAAGCTTGATCGACGTTTTTTGATTGTTTTCAGTGTTTTCGAAAACGAAAATTTTAAGAAACTCGCTTGTAGCTCTAAAAACTGAAAACAGAAAAATTTGCAAAAAATCCTAGAATCTAATTCAGGCCTTCTGCTAACTATTAGGTATAAATCTTCAAAATCGGTCCTGTTTACGATTTATCGTGGCCTGCCAAAAGTGCATAGTTTATTTTGACCCACCCGGTATCACTAAATGGTTGTGACAAACCCAATACCTAGCTTTTGGTAGTAACAGGTGCGTGGAGGGATACAAGCAGGCACAGGCTTTATGACTTTTTCCTTTAAATAACACACAGGCTGGCTTAGATCTGACCAAATTTAGCCTGTGTTCCAAACACAGGCTAAATTTGGTCAGATCTAAGCCAGCCTGTGTCTTATGTAAAAGGAAGAACCTTGTTTCTCCTCCGAAGAGACATTAGTTCAGCGTGGTCAAACTTTAACCCCTGACTTCATCCCCTAAACCCTAAACCCAACAGATTGCTGATCACCGTCATGTTCCAAGATGCCTAGGGTCATATATACCTCAAAATACCCATCTAAGTTTCTCCGCTTAGAAGTGACCCGTAACTCATTCGCTCATTCCTACCCTGGTATATATAATCCAGCACTCCAAACTGTAACTTCTTTGGTGACAACCAGGTGTTTGCAAGTTCACTGCGTTACAATGAGTACTGCTGTTTGGAAAAAATTAAATCTTGTGATAAATGTGTGTTGAACAGATCACGTTAAAAAGAAATATATTCGTTCAAATTAATCACTATTCTGAACTAAATGATATCGTGATTTTACAATGACATGAAGCGTGTTTGTTCTTGAAAACTGCATTTGAGAAAACTAAGTTGTTGGGAAGAGGAGTTTTTATATCATTCGTATATCATTTTCATTTTCAACATCATAGAAAAGTCTCGATATGATGACAATTAACAAAGTTCATACCGGGTGTCCCAAAACGAGGTATCGCAATCGGCGTGTGCCGAAATGTATAATTGTAAACAGCTGTTCTAAAGTTTCAGCTTTAAAAAGATAATGCCATGAACATAATCATCCCCTGGGGAAGAAAATCAAATGAAAAATATGTGCCTCTATAAAAAAGAATGAGAATTGCTTGTTAAGTGGTGCAATTTCGAAAAAATGGACGAAGAGTTATCAAAAATTTCAGTTCATTTCAAGACTTTTCAGAATTATCCTCCTGCCAAATTGTCGAAAAAATAGCGATGGTATGACCAATTTAACTACATTTACATTTGCATCTTAGTTAGTCCTTATGCAAAAAAATTACTAGGGCCTATTAGTGGTTAATTTTTATGTTTGAAGAATGAAAACATTATGCAGGGGCTTTTGCTCCAACCGGAAGGAATACACCTACCTACCTACCTACCTACCTAGGTACCAAGGAATCAGGAATGTTGTAACAATGGGCATTATTTATGCACACAATCGAAACAATCAGCCAAGCATTTGAGATATTCACAGACAGTGTTGATGTATACAATCAAAACAATTCAGAGATATTTGGGCTAACAATCAAATTTGGCGTTGTTGCCAATTGACATTTCCTCATTAAAGCTAATTAACTACTTGCTCCTAACAATAATGGAGCTGCCAACTCATTACAAGGCAATCTTCAAAATTTGACCTCTTTGACCTGGCTCACTGCCCTTACTGTTTGAAAAATCTTCGATATGGATAACTGTTGCCAAGGGAACCAACAAACCCATATAATACTATCAAGAAACAAATGTGGCACTGTTATAGTGGCACCTCTTGACAGGATAGGGTAAAACAAATTGTCAATATTGTCGGCCATCCTTCAGTTTTACTCAGAGCAGTAGGAAGCATTGTAAACTTGGAGGGGCACGCCAATTTAAAGGCACTTTTTTCGTAAGAATGGCACTGTAATATACAACAGATTTTTGACGGGGAAAATGTGATATATAGAAGCAAATAGTACGAGTGCTGATAGATATCCGATTTCCTTCACAATGAAACAAAGTGAGAAGTAAACATAACCAAATCACGAAGTAAATAATAACAAAATTAAACAACTTTCTGTCCGCATTGGTCTTCAAAAGGGGCACATCCTGAGACAAAAAGGGCACCTTTTGGTTTGTTGCAAAATCTTGGGGGCACGTGCCACCAGTGCCTCCGGTTCCCTACGTCTTTGGACTCTCACTACATCTAATGTAATAGTTTTGATGCATATCAAGAAATCTGGTCTGCTTCATCAAGTGGGCTCGTTATTAGGCTACAGCCGTTTCGATATAAACTAAATCGTGCATTGCAATTGCAAATAAATATTCTACTACTTTGAGGCAAGCTATGTGCATGATCTCATTCTTCAAACATGGCTAATGGGGGCCTTTAATTATGTTTGAAGAATGAAAACATTATGCAGGGGCTTTTGCTCCAACCGGAAGGAATACACCTACCTAGATACCAAGGAATCAGGAATGTTGTAACAATAGGCATTATTTGTGCACACAATCGAAACAATCAACTAAGCATCTAAGATATTCACAGGCAGTGTTAATGTATACAATCAAAACAATTCAGAGATATTTGGGCTAACAATCATATTTGGCGTAGTTGCCAATTGATATTTCCCATTTAAGGCTAATTAAAGACTCTGCGCTAACCGGCAGTCTTTGCAGGCGGCATTCTTTGCAAGATAGATAAACAACCTTGTACAAGATGACACGTGCAAGGTATGCAAGTTGGAATAGCTCCTTTGAAATTGGAGAAAGGGAAATATCAAATTTTGGACTCTACAGCATTGTCTATGTAACAGCACCATTCAGTTGGAAACTTTATCAGAGATTTGTTTTGTTATTAGGAAGAACAGCATTTAATTGTGCATGCAACTGACAGGAAACTCGGCATTGAAAATATTCAATATGTGGAATTGGCATTCTTAAATTAGCTCACAAGCTGACAAGACTTTCTTTTGTTCTTTTGGGGACTAGGAATTTTCTTTTCTTTGATTTTGTGATGCCATGCCAGGCTAGGCTTCTGCCTTCCATCTTGAAAATAAGTGGACGTTCTAGAATTGCAATATGGGATTGAACAAACTGCATTGTGGTATAGCTTCACCGCGCAGAGGCTGCCGGTTAGCGCAGAGTCTTTAACTTTCAAGAAACAAGTGTAGCACTGTTATAGAGGCAACTCTTGTCAGGATAAAGTAAAAATTTGTCACTATTGTCCGCTATCCTTTAGTTTCACTCGGGGCGGTGGGAACCATCTCAACATTGCAGGGGCACGGCATTTCAATAGCACTTTTTCGTAAGAAGGGTATTTAAATGTACATCAGATTTTTGACGGTCAAAATGCGATATAGAGAAGAAATAGTGTGAATGCTAATAGATATCCGATTTCCTTCACAATGAAAGAAAGCGAGAAGTAAACATAACTAAATCACGAAGTAAATAATAATAAAATTAAACCACTTTCTGTCCGCATTGGTCTTTAAAAGGGGCACTCCCTGAGACAAAAATTGCACCTTTTGGTTTGTTGCAAAATCTTGGGGAGCACGTGCCCCCAGTGTCCCCCTGGTTCCCACGTCTCTGGAGTCTCGCTACATCTAATGTAATAGTTCTGATGCATATCCAGAAATCTGATCTGCTTCATCAAGTGGGCCCGTTAGGCTACAGCCATTTCGATATAACCTAAATCATGCATTGCATTTGCAAATAAATATCCTATTACTTTGAGGCAAGCTATGTGCATGATCTCATTCTTCAAACATGGCTAGTGGGGGCCTTTAATTGTTTATTAAATGATTTCAATGTCTGACGTCTTCTGATTAGGAATCTGCAAGCAGATTATTTCTGTCAATCTGACCACAGCGCATTCTGTGACAGGCGACGGTGGAACCAATCACTTTATGCAAAATTTAGCTTCATATTACTGTTTGCAAAGACCTGTACTTTCTAAGATGTATAGGAGGTTTGAAAAATTTAGGAAGCAAAAATTGGGCTTTTTAAATGAGAAACACTTCGTTTGTACATCTACACAACATATCAATCAGTAAGGCCAAGGCAGAGGGCCCTGCATGCACACATAAAATCAAATATAAAACTGTGAGAAAAAACCTAATTACAATATTATATATGAATAATTCCTTGTTGCTAGAGACGGAAAGGCTGAATGAGAATATACGGTCAGGCTCTCAGGCTGTGGTCGATGAGATCAACACACCACCCATGCACACTCGTCATAAATCAATGAGGTTTTGGTGAAAAGGATAGAGAATAGGGAACAGTAAACTTTACGTGAAAGGTTGGTTAAACAAGATTAAACCATATTTCTATGGGTTACACTATGCCACTAAAGTACAACCAAAAACTACGTAGAGTAAAATGGGTTTTGGTCATAGAACTATCATTATATTGCAAAACATTGCATGCTCGGTATCATTAAAACATTTGAGAGCGGAATTTAAATTTTTCAAGTGTTTGAAATTTTGTTGACTTAGGGGAGGCTCAGCCCCTTGGGAATTATTTGAAGTCTTTGTTTATCTTTCTTGAAAAATAAATTTGGCATCCTATCAAACTGACGTCTTCTGATTAGGAATCTGCAAGCAGATTATTTCTGTCAATCTGACCACAGCGCATTCTGTGACAGGCGACAGTGGAACCAATCACTTTATGCAAAATTTAGCTTCATATTACTGTTTGCAAAGACCTGTACTTTATAAGATGTATAGGAGGTTTGAAAAATTTAGGAAGCAAAAAACTTCCTAAAATTCCCAAAAGCCCCCTGTAGTAAACAAGATTTTACAATGCTTGCAAGAATCAACTTTCCATCGCTGAGCTCTTTCGAATGATATCTAGTTTGCATTATTTTGGGAAATGATCATTGTTCTATGAGACTATGACCAAAAACAGTTTACTCTACATGTGTTTGGTTGTACTTATGTATGCATTGTGCATTGTATGAAGCCTGCATACAGTCATTTTGTAGTACTGTGTGCAGGCTCTATGCAAGGTGTAATGATAAAATGGTTAAGTTCGTTTGGAAATAGCAGCAAACATATGTAGCTTACAGCTTATGAACTCATTTTCAATTTTCATCAGAGAAGTAATCACCCCAGTAATCATTGTTTTCGCACCAAACGTGCCCGGGGGGGCCACTTGGTACCTGATGTGTTATCATGCGCGTACAAAAAAACGCGGGAAAGGGTGCCTTTCTTCAAAGTAGGCACGGGCCCGCGCGGGCCCGTGTTTAGGGGTGCCAAATCGACCATAATTTCAAAAAAGGGTGTCTTATTTTGCATTTGATAAGTTCCTAAACTCCTGTGCAATGATATTCTAATCAAAATTTCTAAAAATAGAATTTGTAACGAGTCAAAGAACTTGAAAAGCAGACCAGCACAAGATGGGGTAGGAATTCGGGAGCAGTTTCTTCCTCTTCTACCCTGGGTACCAGACTCTATGAAATAGCATCTGTAACATCATTGTAACATTAACATTGTGGCAGCACAGTGGCATGGCCACGGGGGTATGGGTATGGGGGGTCATTGCCCCAACCACTTTTTTCGAAAGATGGTTCTCGAGATTCCTTCAAAACCGAAGAGAAAATAGCTTGGCATATGGCATAGATTGGGTAAGAATTTTCTGATAAATGTCAAAGCTTCTATTTTATTAGCACTGGCAAAAATGGAATCAGGGGATGCATTCTTTGCCAAAGTAAAGGATGCATCTTCAAAATTTTCCTCGTGTTCCGATGTATAGGATAAATGTCACAAAACTACAAAGGTTTTCTTGCCACTAATGGCAAGCATGATGTTGGGAGATGCTTTCTAAGCCAAAGTAAAAGATGTTTCTACAAAAAAATTCCTCGTGCTCTACTTTATTGGACAACTGTCACAAAACTAACAAAGTTTCCTTGTCGCTATTGGTAAGCATGATATTAGGAGATGCATTCTCAGCCAAAGTAAAGGGCGTGTCCCAAAAAATTTCCTGAGGACTTCGCCGCCAGACCCTCTCATCTCAATACCCCTCACTTAACTTACCTTAGCCAAGCCACTGTGGTAGCATCTAGATTTATGACGGTGAGTCCCTTGTATCCCTGCAGTACCTTGCTCACAGGGACTCATAATGAAACAGTTGAAAACCTGACCCTATCTTTTGCATTCGATTGATCGAATCTGGATCGAACGACTGCTTCGGCTCTATGTTCAACAGTCACTCCTCAGAAAGGAAATGCGATAGAAACCACGGTAAGCAGACACTTAATCAACAAAACTTGGTATTCATCTGAAGAAGAAAGTTTATTTTACCTGGTGAGTGCAAAATAAGTCTTTTAATGCTGCAATTTCCATGTTTTTAAGACCTAGACATATCAAAGAAATCTTCAAGTACCTGCTGCAGCAACTTCCTTCAAATTTAGTCAACTGCGTCAATCGAATTGAAGGTTCGAAATTGATTGTTCTTTGACAAATCTCGCAATCTGATTGGTATGCTAGGAATCCCAGCATATTAGGCCTAAATAGGGTCAACTTTTTCAGAGTAATATTATGAGTCTCTGTTGACTGAAGCGCCATCAAGAAGTCAAAGAGCACAGGGAAACAAGAGACTCATCGTCATAAGTCTAGGTAGCATCTATAAAATGATCTCTTAGAGAGTCTGGTACCTTCAAATCACACCTGCAATATTAGCAATTTTAATGACTGACTTATCAGCGAGTAGGGTACCTGAAATTGTGAAGCTCTATTTGGACGCGGGAAAGGGTATCTTCTGAAGAAAATTTTCCGCGATTAGGGTATGTATTTCGCTAAAACAGGTCGGCGTTTAGGGTACATATGTTAAACCTTTGTACGAGCATGATACTATAGGAAAGTATAGAAGTGGTCCCCCCGGGCAAACGTGGCAATTTGTTTGCAAACCATTATTCCCAAACTTACCTATCATTTCGTCAGGTATAATTATTACGTCACGAGAATATCATCCAATCCCATCCCTCCAAATCGCACGGGACACAGGGCACAAAGGCGTTATTGATCATTATAAAATGGCCGCACAAATGTAATTTTATTCAGCAGTGGAACTTAAAAAGAAACGAGGCTGGAACTACGAATACACAAGATGCCGACAATCGGGAAACCAATCACCATTTTTGTGGGACTTTTTCTCCTGATGACATATGTTTCAGGTAATTTGAATGCATTTCTTTCAGTAAATTAGTGATCTTTTGTTGAACCTCACAAACAGCGGCCTAGGCCTATAATTATATACATAGGTAGCGCTATCGGTGGGACTAATCACGCAGCTAACATGCGTTACAATAGACCATTCCACTACCCTCCTGTTAAAACAAGCCCGGCTAGAGTGCAGTTTAGCGGGCGGCATTCGAATGTTTTGTTGTTGTTGGCATACGGTAAGGGTTAGGGTTAGTTTTAGAAAAGCGTTTTCGGCGTAATTTAGCGTAACCTACTATCACAAGCCCTACTATCTGAATAACAATCTTTATTTTGCTTTAATTTTTCACAAATGTCCATAGAACAAAATTCAGCAGCTAATAGGCCTAGCGTATATTCATACCGTATGTATATTTCTCATTCTCCAGAACAAGATTCAGATTCAGAACAAGATTTGCAATTGTCTAACAAATCATCTAATAAACTAAGATGTAATACACATAGATGTTGGAAAAATAAACTAATTTCACCATAGATTTGACTATACTCTATTACCGTATGGCGATTTTGCCAATTTTTATTCTGCGGGGATTGGGCCCAGGGTGGAATCCATGCAGCCTACACTGGAGATTTCCAGCATGGAGTCATGATAATCTATTGTTCTTCTTTGTTCTTCCATTGTTTTGGCAAAAATCTCCGGCGTGGACTTTGCATGGATTCCAACCAAGGGATTGGGCCGGAAAAAGAGGAATAATAGGCTGGGCGGGCCTGATCAAAGTCGAGATTCACGCAAAATCAAAGACAGCCCTCTCTGTAAAAATTTAAGGCAAATAGATATTGGAAAAATAAACTAATTTGACCATATAGATGGTGGGGTGGAAACCGTTTGATTCAAGGGGTCATTGACAAAAGACTTTAGTCCCCATTAACAGAGTTTGTCTGTTAAGATCTGACCCCCTCCCCCCCTCCCCCTGCTTAATGGATACACTTTTTTTGCCTTTGGTAAAAGTTTCCTAGGCTCTCCTAAGCCTACAAATACCTATGTTATCTCAATTTATTTTCTTGTGAAGGTGAAGGTGAAGTTGTGTTTTTCAGCGCCAAGCGCTGGGATCGCAGAAATAGAGCAGACCTAATCGAGTCCATGACCCCTTGTCATGACGCTCAAGTGGTGGGGTCCTACCGGGTATAGAACCCACTCCGCCTGACCGTTCTGGCTGCAAAGTCAGAGGATTACACCACTGCGCCACAACACCTTCACCTTGTTGCCAACCCAACTACCTTTCAGTTTTTTCGAGAAAGGTGAGTATACAGTAAGTAATGTAAATTATCAAAGTTGTAAGTACAAATGCGATGAAAGCAGCATATTTACAATCTTAACTCTTAAATAGTTAGCAACTTTTCTTATCAGGATTTTTGTCCCCAAAACGACAATTTTAACGGATTTAGGTGAGACCCCTCCTCCTAACGGACCAAATCCATTAATGGGGACAAAAATCTTTTTTCGATGACCCCTAAATCCATTGAGGAGACAAATATCTCCAAATGGCCATCCAGACTGGGAAATTTGTAGAGTGGACACAAGGTAGTGAGTGGGCATGCAGATTGTTCTCAACTGAAGAATTTTCAAAATGTCCAATGGAAATCTTGTTTAGGGGCTTATTGTAATTTGCTTCAGCATGCATTAAGTTAGGCATCCATGCGCAAGTTATGCATTTTACAAAAAAATGCGTAAGATTGCTTCTATGCGTAAGATGATGAGTACGATAGCTTTTACGTGTAAGATGATGCGTAAGATGGTCTTTATGCATAAGATGATGCGTAAGATAAAGATATCATCACCCAGAGGAGAATGTAGCAGATAGGAACGGCAAAGGCCAATGTTCAAATGTCATCCATAGGCACAAGATGTCAAATTAGCTTTTCAGGATTGGAACTATCAGACTTCCAGAGAAACGAGACCAAATGACAATAGGCCCTTTCACACAGTTTTAACGGATAAGCTCTTTTCCTGTTGACTTTGCTCAGTTATCTGTGTTATTTTTACCTCTCTTCACGAAGCAATCCTGATCACATTGCCTGTCAAGAGGCCTAAATTAGCATTTGATGCGATTTCTTCAAAATCTGATAGGTTCTATTCTAAAAAGAAGTTTTGATTTGACAGGCAGTCAATGTTTTGCTCCTATGAATGACATCTGAATGGCTTTTGCCACTCCCATCTGCGATATTCTCCTTTGGATGATGGTATCTTCATCTGATGCATCATCTAACGGATAAAAGCTATCTTACACATAATCTTACGCATGAAACGTAATCTTACACACCATCTAATGCATAGAAGCAATCTTACGCACCATCTTACGCATCTTCTTACGCATGGATGCGTAACTTATTCATGCTTACCAAAATTACAATTAGTCTTGTTTAGGCCATCTCAACTTGCATATGCAAAACCCAAACTTTCCAATCTGGCTCCATCATTAAAGTGAATCCATACTGGACCAGGTTCAAGCCTTACCGGGAGTTGCGTGAACAGTCAGGTGGACAGAGTCTGATACTCGGTAGAGCCCCACCACTTGAGCGTCATGACAAGGGGTTGCAGACTCAGCAGCGCTTAGCTATTTACTTCTGTGGTCCCAGCACTTGGCGCTAAAAAGGATCAAAATATCGTATCTCTCAGTAACCAAATGTTAGCAATCAGGAAATCCTTCATCCAAAACCCAAAGACAATCCTGCATGATGTAATATTACTTGAAGCTGCAGAATTGCTTCTTTGACCAGTTCCTTTTTTGCTTATTCAACTTGCTTTTCAAACAGAACGATAGAAGCATTTGATAATTTTTGATTTACTGTAGGTTCAATAGCGAGCCATGAAAAAGAGAGGGCAAGACAATTTTTCTGCTGGCGTGCCTCTTCATTAGAAACATGCAAACATCCGTATTTCCTAATTTTTGGTTGTTGGGCATTTTTCAAACTTTATCCTGTTATTACCAGTCGGTTCAAAATTCGTACCTGTTTGAAATGTGAGAAAAATATCCAAGATACAGTATTAAAATCTTGAATGTTTGATCTCGCCCCATATGCCCAAGAAAATGAAAAGGATTTGTAACGAATCTTTTTAAAGAGCTCTAAATTGTAATCTTGAAATAGTTTTTTATGAATGAATAAGGCTTAATAGCTCCATTTCCAGAGATGGTCTATCAAAAGACCATGATAATATGTATTTGCTGAGAAAATCATATTTTTTTTGAGTCACGGAAAATTAAATGTTGGATTGAAATTAATGATGAACATTGAAGATTTTTGTTTGAAATTCCAGTCTGGGGCTTGAGGCTTTTTTCTTCCAGGTTTTTTGCTGATTTTGGTCCAGTGCAGTTTCTGGTACCCATCAAAGCCCCCTCTGTTATTGACATATGTTTTGTTCAAAACAGGAAATGATGAGAAAGGACTCATCCTAGTGGAAACTCCTGAGGACGTAGGGTCGCAAGATAATGATTTGGTATCAACAACTGTGGAGCAAAGTAGTGAAAACTTCTTGGATGCTAATGCAGAACCATTTATACCAACAAAGGAATGGCAAATTGTGAAAGAGGGACAAAGTGTCCCAGCTGGCCTGCATATAAGAATGAATTTTCAAACACACTTGAAGGAGGCAAAATTGATGGATGGAGATGATGGAGCAAGATTTCAAAAGAAACTGAAACATAATGACCAACTTAGTAAAGGTATATATCAAAACCAGAGACTTTAATCATTCTCAAATAATTCATAAACCCCAAGAGTTTGTTATAGGCCTTAGGCTATCCAGCCTATTGCGTGCTGTGGCTTTATCTAAAGCCATCATCAGAGCCGGACGACACCTTCATGCAATTAATATTGCTTGTTAATTCAGGGACGGGCTGACATTTGACTAAGTTATCAAGTCATAGTGACTAATATGTGTATGAAGGTGACGTCAGGCTGTGATAGAATACAATCATGTTGTGGTGCGTGCTGCACATCGTTTATATTAATGAAACAGTAATTTCAGGCCTGGCAGTAAGGGTCATGTTGAAAACTCGGACTTCTCATACCAAATTGTCCGAGTTTTCTATGTCCGAGTTTTTGTATTAGCCCTACACCTGTAAAATAAATGTTCAAATACGAAAACACAGACTTTTTTCATTTTTTCATTTTTTTTTTCATTTAATCCATATTTAAAGTTGGTATTCACAATAGTAACTAAGAACATACTAATTCAAACCAACTATTTACAAAAAATATACTTTATAGAAAAAATTAGCGGCATATTTTGCAGGTGCATTTATCGCCAGCCCAGTCTTTGATCCTCTTTTTAAAAGCAGAAAGTGTTGGCTCATTTTTAACACTGTCATCTAGGGTGTTCCAGAGGAAACTCCCTCTAAAGGACAGTGATTCTCGCCTATAGCCTTGTGTCTTTATTTGTGGCAGTTTGCAAAGATTTTGTATCCTTAGTTCATAAGCTACATGCTTCTTTCATGAAACTCCCATACAAGCGATGGGTTAAGATGATTCATGGACTTGTACATTTCTGTCATCAACTTCTGCAAGTTTCTAACATGTAAACAAAAGCTGCCACTTCGAGTGAGCAATGTTTCAAAGGGACATTCGTATTCTTTATAGAGGATCCGAAGAGCACGTTTATGTGTGCGGTCAATCTCTCTGTATGCACCTTTGTTGCAAAATAGCCATGTCAAAGGGCAATAATGGAAATTCGATAAGATAACCGCGTTGCAAATTGTTAATGCCTGCTCTCTAGAAAGATATGCATTAAGTCTAGGAAAGGCATTGATTTTCTTGTTAACTTTAGAACATAGCGTTTTAACGTGTTTGTTAAACTTTAATTTGTTGTCAATTTCAATCCCTAGCAATTTAACATGATCTGTTGCAGATAATTTGTTCTCATTGATGTCATTGATGTTCTCTTCTCGGACAAAATTGTGCAAATTTTTCATTGTGATACTCACTAGAAACTAAGAAACTAAGTTTCTGAAATCATCAGATTTTGAGTACAGAAACCGACAGTTTCTTGACAAGGAAGTTCATCAAATGCACGTTGTACATATATCGATAGGGGATCTTTGTGAATATTTCACAGCCAGTCTTATGGAACCACTCCTCCTCTATACGGGCTCTCCATTCTCAAATACTACCGAGTAACAAATTACAATAAACAAGGGGAAGCATTCATGCGAAATGAACAAGTGTCAGACAGAAAGAAAAACGTTTCTACACTTCAGAAATAGTTTTACATTGCTCGGGTTTTTAATTTGTCGGTGACCTGCAATTTGAATTTCTTAGAAAGTAGTTCAAATGCTTGCCAAACGAAGTTCATGATAGGATTTAATGATATGCAGAGCCATATTTGTAGTTTCACCTACTGACAACTGCAATATAAAGCTCATGCAGCATGCGAGATTGATTATTGTACACAAATTATTTTCATCAGAAACTTTCTTAGAATCTGAGCCAGTACTGAAAGTTTCTTAGAATTATCACTGAGGTTTTGAGCATTCATAGTTCACACAACATTTGCACACGGCATTTTCACACGGCATTTACACATGTCAATGAGAGGATTATGGATTTTTTGCACCATTCCATTTTCAGGGACGATTTCAATGCAATCTTACACT
Source organism: Aurelia coerulea (assembly GCA_039566865.1). NCBI lineage: Eukaryota > Metazoa > Cnidaria > Scyphozoa > Semaeostomeae > Ulmaridae > Aurelia > Aurelia coerulea. The sequence goes on along the minus strand of CM076952.1, from coordinate 7,595,351 downwards.
ATGTCCCATCATTTTGTGCACATTCTGCTGGTTACTTGTAAGGCCAAAATACTCTACCATGCATTTATTCTCTCAAACTTCAACTACTGCCCGTTAATTTGGATGTTCTGTGGGAAGACTGCAAACAACACAATCAACCGTTTGCATAAACGTGCACTGAGAGTTCCGTATAGTGACTATAACCAATACGTTAGTTTATGGGAACAATTCTTTATCATTTAGAGGAAGCACGATAAAAGCTGCTCAAAGCACAAAGCAATTCAAAAATATGATTAAGAGCTGGAAAGGAGACACTTGCAGTTGCAACATCTGCAGATGATGTGTACATAGACTCATGTTTATATTTTACGTTTATATTATGTTTGAAGTTTGTATTGTAAATAGTTGGTATTTATTAGTTTTCTTTAAACTATTGCTCCCACCAACTGTAAATAAATAAATTATTATTATTGTTATTATTATTATTATTATACTTGCTGGCCTCAGCTGCTATCGCGTTATTCACTTAAAGAAACATAAAATTAAGGGAAGCAAACAGAGAGGTCCTTCTTTCTGAAAGTCCATTTAGAATAAACAAGCATCGGCACCGACATGTATTGCCTATGGAATCAAAATCATGCTTAAACATCAAAATTGATAATGTCGTTGGTAATGTCCGAGTTTTCGTCTGGAGCATAGGAGAAATTCAATAACTCGGACAATGAAAAACTCGGACAACTTTGTCCGAGAAGTCCGCGTTTTCGTATTTGAACACAGGGCTAATACGAAAACTCGGACTTAGAAAACTCGCACAATTTGGTCCAAGAAGTCCGAGATGTCCGAGAAGTACGAGTTTTCGACCTGGCCTGGCAGTAAGTTATTTTAATGGTTCACTGTAAATCAGGCCTTGTCATTTAGGTGCTGTTTATATGGAGGAGGGCCAGCCCTCCTAGCAGGGCTAGCCCTCTTTGCCGAGATCTCACCACTCTGGTATAATCCTTCATAAAATTCTTTTTCGTTTATGAGAGGAGGGCCAGCCCGCCTAGGCGAGATCTCGCTAGTGAATACCCGAGATCTCGCCTAGGAGGGCTGGAAATTTCCCATGTAAACGCAATCAAGAGGGCTAGCCCTCCTAGGCGGGCTGGCGGAAACAATAGAATCAACGTAGAACAATAGGATTAGAACGGATGGCGCCATCATGTCTAGCCCTCCTAGAAGGGCTAACTTTCCATGTAAACGCAAAATAAAATCCAGCTCTCTTAGGAGGGCTAGCCCTCCTAGGAGGGCTGGCCCTCCTCATATAAACAGCACCTTAAGGCAGGTGATCGCCATTTTGTGCCTCCACGTTCGCCTCGGGTTGGTGAGGGGAGCTACTCATCTATCGCCTCGATGTAAGTTCACAGGGGAGCCGCCCACCTTAGGCTTTCGGGCCATTCCAACAAAGCACAACATATGCCTGTCAGGTGATGTTTTCAAAAGTCCTTCTAATTTTAACCAAGGGTACCCAAGAATCAGAGAACCTCAGAAAAAAATGTCAGCAAGAGATCTCATTTGGTTCAGGTTTTGTGATTAGTTGAATATTTAGCCAATCGATGCAAATGTGTGTTTTTTCATGAGATGGCAAATTCAATCTCCAACATATGAAAATCAAAACTTCCTACCCTAACTCTTTCTGCACTTAGTTATAGTACAGTTATACTGTAATATAGTATAGTAGTTATAGTTGGGAAATTTAAAGTCTTGGGTAATTGAAGACCAACATTTGGAGAATATTGCCTCAAAGTTTGAACCAAGTATGATTTTGACTCCAAAATATGTTTGGGCGAGGGATTTTGTGTTGTTTTCTGATCAATACATGCCCTGGCACTTTTCAGTTTTATGGAATAGGATATCGATCTACACCCAATGCTATATTTTAAAAGACCAAATGCTTTTCGCAAAAATTACGTCATCCAAGAAAGCAGATTCTCTCAATTTTTACCTAAAGGCCGAATGTATTTTCTCCATATTTTCAGGCAATATCTTGCAAAAATCTTGCAACACTGCAAATAGCTATTCATATCATTCAAATTTGCCCCTGCAAAAGTTCTGAAAAATTGTAGAAACCAAGAAAACACGATCAGAACAGTTAAATTCGGCCAACTTCAACGGGCTAGAAATCTGGTGTTCCAAGGAGGTACGTTCCTGCAAAGTTTTTACATGGACTCCTGCACCTTAGAACTGATGCTCTTGCAAGTATGAAATCTAAACGGGGGCTGGAGGGGTGTCAAACAGCAACATCTGCCAACACGGGGGGGGGGGGGTAACGTGACAACTTAAGGTTTTTGCGATAAATTTTTTTTCATGGTGCATTATTTACGCTTTTTTCAGGAGAAATCTGTTTAGGATAGTTGTATAAGAATATTGATTTCTTCCAAACAGAGACACATTTTATGGTTGTGTTAGATAGTTGTTCAAAACAGGGGGTATCCTCTTATCTGTCCAAGACTAAACTGGCATCTATTGGCATAGAGTTTTTTCCAAAGACGGAATATCATGCGAAAAGATACTAGGAGTAACGAAGTGGTTTACTCTACTTCCACTGGATTGATTCATCTGACAAGACTTCAAAAATTAATATCTTCCTCGTTGAGTTCAGTTTTTGAGTATATGTAGGAGCGCCTTGTCAACGTTGTTCCTGGGCATGACATTCGTTTCAGAAGGTGCCAAACTGAGATCAAATTGAAATCATCTTTCGATACAAAGCTCTTTGCTGGACCTTTCGGATGTTAATTTTAACTCTAACTTCACTGTACTCAGCATAAATACCCAACACCATGCCAACAAACCAATCTCTATCGTAAACACAAGGCAACGTAAACTCCAACTTTTATCGACTCAATGGATGTTTCTCGTGATTCATCATTGATAGAATTCGGAGTCTCATTTTCACTGTTAAAGATACCCCATTCAAAATTCACAAGATATTCCATCTTTGAAAAAATTAAAGTTTTAGCATAAAAAATTTGAAAGCAATTTCATGTTTTGAAAACAATTTTTTTCGTTCTCTTGGGAATGAAACAAAGCTAAATTGTTGGTTTTTGATCTTTATTAATTGTTTACATCCGTCAGAACAAAAAGAAATAATACTATTTCAATCTATAAATCAGTAAAATTGTTTCAGTTTTGTTCGGTTTCGTTCGGTTTCGTTCGGTTTTGCTCAGTTTCGTTCGGTTTCATTCGGTTTTGTTTCGTTTCATTGAATATAATAAGCCCTGATGATGGCTTTGCATAAAGCCAGAAAAATGGAATAGGTTGGATTGCTTAAAGCCAGGCAGTTGATTCTGGTTGGGGTCCATTGAGTACACTGGTCTTTTAATTATTTTGTTATACCATCAATGTTTTGTTATTTCACTATACCTTCAAGGAAGTGATCGTAGGACTAGCACTGTGGTAATCCATGAGTCCTACCTGGTGTGGTGGCTTTGATTTTTTCATGTGAAATAAAAATCTAATTTGGTCAATGCTATTCTGAAATCTTTTTACTGTTTATTTAAGACTTTGTTTTTGTACATTTAGAAGAGAAGCACATTGAAGCGGTTGATCGTGCAACACAAAGGGATGGTCCAAAGATTGTCACAGGTGACAAAATAAAAGGAACTGAAGAACATCCTGATCCTAACAAAATATATTTCACCAAGCAGCATTTGAAAGATGCATTGAAAGATTTCAGAGACAAATTCCACCATGATGACTTGCAACCTGATGAGCAGGAAATCTCCAGAGCTGAAGCAGGTAGGATGCTGTTCTTTAGAATGTTCATGTATGTCCACCTATACATCTAGAAGTGAAAGTCATTTCTCAAAAATTCCTATCTAGAAACAGTCTAAATTGGTCAATAAACACTGAAAAGTTGTTTGATGGACACTAGCTTATTTAAGGACTGAATTAAGCAAAATGACATGAAAGATCTCTGAAATGACTGATAAAGCTAGAAATGGATGAAGCTAGGATCTGTTGGCAGCTGTCAAAGCGCTTTCTCAAATTTGATAGTATCATTCTCAATGCAAAAATCTTCTTTTATTTATAACTTCAAGTAAGTCTTTGTTTTGGTAAATGTAATAGTCCTTTTGTATTCTTTATTGTGCATTTGCCTTTACAATTCTGACATTTCTCAATCGATTCAAGCTGTTTCCAAAGCAGAAATTTTTGGTAAAAACCCCTCGAAAGTTGGGAAGTAGTCTGCTGATGAGTTGATGCAAATTCAACAAGTGCGATCTAGCATTCTCAGAAATAAATCTGTCCAGTAGGAACTCAACTTTGTCAAATAATACTAAATGAAAATCAAAGGCAATAAACACATTTTCTCTGATTCGTATTATTCATTTGCAAAAAGCTATTTATGAAGACATTATTTATGAAGACATTATTTCAACATCTAAGCGTTAACTTTGTGGCCTGAGGCCAAAAATAGGGAAAACTTGATCATTTTCCTTTACATTTAGAATCGTTCATGATTTATTATCAACCCATACAATCAAGAAAAAATTTCCACTTTTTAAAGTGTAAGTAAACTGGAAAATGACCTGAGCTTGGTTTTACAGTGGTTTGCCGCAAACGGGATGGTAGTAAACCCTGAAAAATTCCAGCTCATGGTCCTACTAGGGCTTAACAGTGATCGGCAAATGTGTCTAAGTATTGATGATCAGTTCAAAAATCAATGCTAACAAGTCAAACGCTTAGGAGTAACAGTATTGCTTCTAAACTGAATTTGACAAGTATCTTCTAGAACTGGGCGGTAAAGTAAACAAAAAATTAAGTGCATTCTCAAGACTAAGAACTATCTTGATGATGCGCAAGGTATGTAGTACAAAAGTGTTGGCCAATTTTGATTATTGCCCTTTAATTGGAATGTTCTATCCTAAAGTTGCGAACAAAGAGGTAAATAGAACACCAACGTGCACTCCGATTGCTCCATGTGGATTATGATGCATCATTTGATGTGTCTCTACTGAGAGAGGCAGTTACATCAATTTATATCAAGTATCTTCAAAAACCAATGTTAGAGGTATTCAAAACTCTGAATTCGCTGAAATCATCATACCTTTGTGATTTTTTTCAGCACAAATCAAATTGAATACAATCTGAGGATTAGAAATTTGTTAAAATTGCCTCAACTCAAACTTTTGGCCTAAACTCTGTTACCTTCAGAAGGAGCATCCTTTGAAATGCTCTGAATGACGACATCAAAATGTGTGATTGTGTAGCAGCTTTCAAAAAGAAACTCAAAACATGGAAAGTGGCAAACTGCAGCTGTGATTTATGTTGTAAATAGGACATTATATTATACTTTGTATAATGTAATTATTTTTAGTTTGTAACTGGTTTGCATTACAGTAAGGTCCTGCATTTAAGAAACTATTTGAAAGAAACTTTTAGGCTGCTGAAAAATAAGCCCTCGACGCACGAGGCTCACACCCAAGATATAATTTCTTGTATTTTTGGTCCATTATAGGTCCTGGTCTGATGGTCTGGGGGCATTCCAGTTCACACAGAGTTTACACATATTTTTGCATACATTTTAGCTGATTTTTCCCGACAATCATTGCTGTCATACATAAGGGGTTATTGAATCTATAGCCAATCTTATATGTAATAAGCTATTTTTCAGGAATTTCCAGAAAAGAAATTGGAAATTTAAAAACTTTCAGCCTAAAACTTGATAAAGTAGGGGAGACCGGGGTCAGTTGTAACACTTTTTGGAAAATCAGTCATATCGTCTAAATAATGATTAATTGTGCTCTTGAAGGTAAATGATATTTGCATCCCTTACAATAAAATAGATAGTAGTTTCCATCACATGGAACCAATTTTTGTGACGCTGTCATAGTTTCAGAATTAGTGGTAAAGTGTTAAATTGCCCCGGTAGCACGGGGCAATTGTAACAGATGGTTTGAGCAATTGTTACATACCTTTAAAATTATCACAGAAGATTATTGCACGACTCTGCTTTTTCCTTACACAAAATGTAGCACCAGGTGGCAGATTATCCATGGCTTTCAAAGGAACAAATTAAAAATAAGATGTAATTTTTAATTCTTTGTAAATTTGAGCACATCAGTTGAAAAAAAATGAATAAATTGAGAAAATTTTTTTCTATTTTTACAAATTTGAATTCCGAACTCTGTAATACTGCATAGATGCACATTGTTGGACCACATTGGAAATGAATCAAAACCAAAGCATTGGACAGCGTACACTGAGGCAATTATAACAGCGTGTTACGATTGCCCCAGACCTATTCAGCTATCGTTATTTTCCATTTTCACATCTCATGAGCTGTGGAGCTTAAACATTTTAACGTAGTTTTGATCCTAAATAGATGCCATGTCTGTGATGTGAAAGTGACATTTTTTACTCAAGAGCAAAATCTTTTAGACACAAATTTACAGTGAAAGCACGTATTTCCTTTCGTACTAAAAAAACATGTTTTTCCGCCGAAAATCTTGCAAACATGGCTGAATATTCCTGTATCTCAAGTCGTATGTAGGGGGTTAGAATGAACATGTCCTGTGCAAAAATCAGATTTTTTGAATTTTTTTGCAAGGCGTGAGAGTCAGTGTTACGATTGCCCCGTGTTACAATTGTCCCCGGTCTCCCCTACCATTAAAGAATGTTAATTGAAGGATCAAAATGAAATGTACGAAAATGTATTGGTTGTTAAATGATGAAAAGGGCCTACAACACTTGATTAAATCTTACAGAATCTCCTCTTGCAGAACAGTAATTAAATGCTTTTCACCTCCCTCAGGAGTTGTAAGAAATAGATTTTCAAACAAATATTGAAGATTTTTGTAATGCCATGCCAATAAATGTTTAGAGGATCATGTTCTGCACAAGAAGTTTTCCATGGTTTGATGAAGTGTCTTAGGGCCTTCCCAGGCATTTTGCAACCATGAGATGCTCGTAAAGACGAATTTACTTATATTTCCAATGCTTATAAAGACGCGAGAAACATGACAAAAATACTACAATCTCTTCGCTATCAAGCAGAATTAAATTCATTTCAATCCATCTTGTACTCTAGGTGCTATCTATTTTCAAATGTGGAAACTTTCTTCTAGCTTCCCCGGTATATGATAGATTTCAGTTATTTTTGATCCTAATTCCACACATTTCTTTCTTCTGCAGTTAAAAAGAAATTCCGATCAATTGAAGAAATTCGGAAAGAACTAGAAGATTCCCATATCATGCATACAAAGTCTGATGCTCAAATTATGAAAATCAAAGTGGAAATTTTGAAAGCGGAAAATGCAACAGAAAAAGAAGTTTTAACTGCTTTAGATGATTTGGAATATTACGTGCATCAAATTGATAATGCAGTGGATTTAGACAAGATCCATGGAATGGAAGTCGTTATCAAGTATTTGAATAATTCAAACGTTGAATTGCAAGAGCAAGCAGCGAAAGTCGTTGGCGCTGCAGTTCAAAGGTACGAACTCTTGCTACAATATTTCAATGATTTTAATGTAAAATTTGCGAAAATAGTGGGGCAAGCGTATGCAAACCGTGAAAGCTAGTCAACACACAAGACATTTTCAAGAAAAAAGTGTATCAGCACTATCTTGACTTTCAGATTTAAATACTAAAACTTTACTTTAAATGAAAAATGTTACTAAGCTTCTTAAAAACGTAAAGGACACTATTTTAACAACTGTAGTATATTCTTATATCATAGTTAGTAGAGAGGATCCAGGGGAAGATTAGTTGTTAGGCTAACCTAGTTTATCCTCTGTAAATAAAGTTTATCTATCTATCCATCTAGCTCTACTTAGCCCCCTCTATTTTAGCCCTCTCTATTTGAAGCCCCCAAATAAGCACCCCTATTAGGTACCAACAGCAGAGTTTCAGTAACCAGAGAATAATTATCAAACTTATAATCCATCTATGGTGCTAACTTGAGGTTTGAATAATGAAAGTCTCGTCCCTTAATTTTGACTTTCATTTGGCTTTCAAGATGCAGTTATTTTTATGCAGTGGTGGACATTTGGGGGGGGGGCAAGGAGGTGCGTTCGCCCCCCCCCCCCCACGTTAGCAAGAACAAAGAGCTTTTGTTCGAAAACAATAAAAATAAACAATGCTTTTTAACTGAAACAATAGCATCTCTCCCAATATTTGGTAAAATGTCCACCATTGTTTTTATGATCTCTATTTTTTATTGAAATTTCAGCAATCCGAAAGCACAATTGGCCGCCTTGGAACATGGTGCAATGCCCTTTCTGTTGAGAATCATTTCATACTCATCGCTTGAGAGACTGCGCAAAACAGCATTATTTGCATTGTCTGCACTCATAAGAACGAACTCAAAGGCCCAGATCGTGTTTCTCAAGCTTGACGGCTTGAATCATATTCTCAAATGCCTAGATGCTGATTCATCGAAATCATTGAAAATTAAAGCAGTTACACTTATTTCTGATTTGATTGTTGAACAAGAAGATGCGAAGAAGTCACTTGTAAAGCAAGGGAAGATGGCTGAAAATGAGAGGTATGAACAGAGTTTCGTACCTTCATTAAAGTGCCTCTGGTTCAGCCCTCTCTTTAGTCAAGCCCCCTCTCTTATAAGCCTCTCCCTTCTGAGCCAAATTTTAGATACGCCCCCTCCTAACATAGATCAAATGCTAACTTACTAAAAATGTTGTACGAATTTACAACAGAAAAACATCTTAAAACTTGGGAAGAACTCACATGGTGTTCGGCAGTTGGTAAGGTTGCTTTTAGACATTAATTGCAGAGGCCCCAGACTTGTCCTTTTTAAGGGATTTTTAGGGATTTTCCTTGGAAACAGAAGGACTTTTGCCAAAATTGTACGAGATTTTGACAGAGTGATATGCCCTTTGGTCAAGCGCATTACCACTGAGCCGCCTCTGCCAGTATGCTCTAATATAACTTTTGATCTGGATAGGGAATAATCTGGCCGTTTATTGGTATTGATTTTATCTCCAGGGTTTCTGCAGGGTAATAAAGTAAAAAACTGAAACGATGATTCGATGATTCGAAACGATGATTCTACAGTTTTTGACTGGTCTTATCACACAGATTTTCCACCATTTTCTCAAAATGAAAGTGTTATTTTGAAGATGGACTTTCGAATTTCGTAGAGAAACAAACAAATATTCATATGTAATTAGATTACACAGACATCGATGGATTTCTAAGAATACCTTTATTGTGGATTCACCCCATCCACCAAAATGTGTGCATAAAACAATGGACACGTGCAAAACACTATAGATTATAGACATAACAGGTTTGTTTACGGTTACGTGACCTAGCCCCTTTAAGAATTGAGATCGTACATGCTAATTCGAATAAATTTTCTTCAAATTTGGCATGAGAGTTTTTCTCCCTCATTCGTAGGACTCCATTGATGATAGCCCTTGTGAAGCAAAGGTGGTGTGAGTTACTTCGAAAGCAACTGAGCCTCAAAGACCATGACAGCATTGAAAAGGTATTGGCTGCAATAAATGCTTCGACTGATGCCTGCAAACGAAGCTTCAACAAGAACGATCTTAGAGGTACATTATATGATATTAAAAGCAGGTACAATAATGAAATACAACAAGAGGACGATGAAGATGTTAAAAGTTATTTAAAAACATTCCCAGAGCAAGTTGATAAGATTCTTTCAAAGTTAGGTCAGTTATTAACATTATAGAATTAAACTAAGATTTGTAGGATTTTGAATGCATTTTGCAATGTATTATACGTTTTCAGGTGCGTCAAACGCTTTTTTCTGCTGTAACATTCCATTAAAATGTCATGAATTTGAAGCTTTGACCAACTGATAAAAGTTTTTGTTTTCATTATTTCCGAATGGTTGCTGAAAATAAGGCAACTACATCATCATCATCATCATCATCAATAATTTATTTAATGTAGGCTAAGTAAAATAAAAAGAATAGCTAAATTACAGCTAATTTAGGCCTACTTTACAAAAATTTACAAAATTTACAAATTAATTCCTAAAGCTAATCAATAAAAACATTTAGTGGATTATATACAAGATAAAAGCATGCCTTCCCTACGAGGTACGGAGCGACGCCCACCTCCCAGAGAGACGGCGGACACACCGCGCGAGGGAACCCCCACACGCATATCCTAAGCTGCGGTCGCCGCTAGGGAGCAATTCCCCAGTTCAACCGCAGCCCAGTGCCTGCATCGTGAAGGGGACCTCACATCCCGCAAAGCACATCCCCCGTCCCACCGGGAAGCAGCGCACCGCCCCCATCCTCGCGAGAAGGCCCAAGAAATGTTTATCATGTTAGAAACCCAACTCTTGGAATGTATGTTTTGCAGAGCCTACAGTTGCATTTTTCGCCATTCCAACATCTAATTCGTTTTTTGAATATAGGAAGGGTGCTTGATCGTTTTATTTCGTGCGGTAAAAACTGCCAAAGTTTATTTCCAAGGTAGGCTATGGTCTCAACTCCAAAGGACGTGGTTCGCACCTTTGGAATTTGAGCGTCATTGCCATGCCTTAGGTTGCAGCTAATACCTCTCTCCATAAAAATATCCTTCATGAAAGGTGGATTTAGATCAGACTTTGTTTTAAAAATTTCCGTCATAAGCAACTGTAGGTTTCTTACATGGATGGGCACCGAATTGCTCTGTTCCAGGAGAGAACCAAAATCACTTCCGTGATCCTTGTACGCAATGCGCAGTGCCCTTTCGTGAACATGATTTATTCTATGGTTTAAAGTTCTGTCATAAAACATCCAAACAAGTGGACAGTAGCTAAAGTGCGATAACACAAATGCTCTCATTAGCTGCTGCAATTTGTCAGTGTCCATGTAGCAGGATATACGGGCAAGAGCATGGAGTTTCTGGCCGGCCTTTCTACATAGGGTCTTCACATGTCCTTTGAAAGATAGTGATCGATCAAAGGTTATACCGAGAAGAGTTTCCTCTCTACTTTCTTTCACACAGGCCTCGCCTATTTTGATGGTTATTTCATTATCTCCCTTCGCACCAAAAATCATTAAATGGCATTTGTCTTCATTTAACTTCCTACAATTGTTTGGAAACCACTCAGTTATTTTAAAGGCATCATGTTCTAAATGCGCAATGACAGTTTCAATCCTAGGACCACACGCATAAATTGTTGTATCGTCTGCATAGTTACAGATTTTGGTTTCCTCCAAGAACATGAATAGGTCATTCAGGTATATGTTAAACAAAAGGGGTCCCAAGACTGAACCTTGTGGTACTCCCAGGACAGTTTTTGTCCACGTGCTGAATGAACCATTGACCTTTACCCTCTGCTTCCTGTCGGTGAGATAGCTATGGATAAACAGCAAGGCAGATCTACTGAAACCGTATGCATTCAATTTTGCAGTCAATAGTTCGTGGTTTAGACAATCGAAGGCTTTCGAAAGGTCCGTCAGGACGGCCCCTGCAACGCCACCGTTGTCCAATGACTTCTTGCAGGTTTCCACAAAATTTAAAAGTGCATGCTGTGTACCATAGCCCTCTCGAAACCCACAAAGAAATGGGGACAAGAAGCTTTGGGCAAAAGGTAACATTTGATCTTGCATCAACCTTTCGTAAATTTTCGATACTGATGGCAAAACTGTGATGGGTCGGTAGTTCTTTTTTGTAAATGCGTCCTCTTTTTTATACAGCGAACTTATATCTCCGGCTTTCAGTTCTTCAGGAAAAGTATTTTCGTTCACACGAAACACGTACACGTACACGTACACAATCTGTCCTCGTACACGTTAACACGTACATCACGTTCATTGGTCCATCAAAGAAGAACAAGGACAAATTTTGTAGCACAATAACATTTGCTGCTTTTTAATAGACAAAAAAATTCTCTCCACCAGTTATTCAAAACAATAAAGGCTCAAAAGTTGTGCTGAAAACAGTAGGGCAAATTGTCGCCTTTTGCACGCTATAAGTGGTGTTTGAGAGATGCCATGAGTTGATAACGAAAGAAGAAGAATAAATGTAAAGATCTGCCGCGCGGATTCTGTTTATTTTATTCAGGAGTTGAGTACTAATTGTTTCATTTCAGCCCCCAAGATATGCGAGAATTGTAATGCCTTCTGCTTGGCTTGGCAAATAAACAAATCCGCATGGCGGATCTTTAGATTTTATCCTACTGCTTTCGTTATAAAATCATCATTCATTTTTTTTCTATTCATATAATATTTACTATAAATCTTACATTCTACTATACTTATCTAATTACTATACAACACCACAGGAACGAAACCAAGGGGAGCGAAAGACAATTACTGTCCGAGACTTGTCTTAAACGCCACCCTTTGCTTTCACATGGAGACAGTTTTTGCCCCACTGGTTTCCGGACAACTTTTGCGGCGTTCTTTATTTTTATTTGCGGAGAGAATTTCCTTTGTCGGCAGCCCCTAATCGCTTTGAATTGTGGTGTCAATTCAGTTACAAAATCTGTCCTCGTTTCAAAGAGTTACATACCAATTACGGTTGCTATATTTGTTTCTTCCATGAAAGATTATAAACTTGAACAGGAAGACATGAACGATCTTTGTTCGAAAATGACCCCCTAAATGTTCTGCCTCTTTTCCTTAGTGACAACAGTTCAGCCAGTTATAGAAAAGTAGCCATAAGTATAAAGGATGGCTCGAGAGGAGGTACCGCATGTATTTCAACCTTGTCATCCTGGTTACTCTTGCTAAGAAGTAACTTCTTTGCAAATCAAACGATACCGGAGATCTTGCCAGAATGAAAACAGTATATGTACCTCAATTAGTAGTCCACACCTTCATCATTGCTGCGTGAGTTGTTATCGGTTTTTTGACAATATTCTCTGCAGTGTCCGATTCTCATGGGATCAATCTTTATACACAATTTGAATTTCACTTTACTTCTTGCTCAGAAATAAAATAGCCTTCAGAATAGAGTATTTAATTGCTTTGGTACAAATAGTTTATTTGATAAAGCGATTTTATGTAAAATTTTGCACTGCATGACTTCTTATAATTTTGTACTACATTTTCAATACTTTGTTTCACCCTCTAGTTTTGAGAGAACTTTGTTTCATTACAATCTATACCCTAAATTGTTACATGTACATGTCAGAGGATTTGCAGTTTACAGTTGTTCGTGTACACTGTGAAAAAATTAAGCAAGTATTAGAAACGCACTTAAACCAATACTTTTTTTCTATCAAACTAATGAACACCAAACACCGTGGAATGTCCCAAAATTTATATTGATACGTATTTATAAAATATTTTTGCAAAACCAAGACTGTGATCACATTTTTGTAAGGGATTTTTGGCACTGTCACAAACACAACATTGTGTGTTTTTATCGATTCTGCAATTTCGAGCTTTTTAACTCGGTAAAATTTTTTGACAGCAAAATTATTAGCCCAAGCAAAAGCGTTTTACTTCAAACAGTATTGTCACACCACGTAATGACCTCTGATATACTTGTAAATACATCTAACGTATCACAACGTGTAGCATAGGTTCCAAATCTTTAGCTGGGCGTAAAAAGGTGGGTGTAAAATTCAATGACCTATTTCTTCTGATTAAATGGCTTGAAAGAAACTTTAGATACTTATTTATAATTCTACCGTTGGACTTTCCAGAAACTTTGAATATTTTTCAAAATTACAGCGTATTCTACATTTCATTTCAGATGGTTTTCTTCGAAATTACTTCATGTTGTGCGTCAAACGGTTTAGAAATTACGATGGTTTTAAGTTTTTTTGAAAATTTTTCTTGAATTCATGAAAAAGAAGAAGAACACTCCAACTCTGAAAATATTAAAGATTTCAGAAAATTCCAACGGGAGAATTATAGAGAATTAGCTAACGTTTCTTTGAAGTCATTCAGTACAAAGAAATAGGTCACTCAATTTTACACCAGCCTTTTTAAAGATTTGGAACCTATGCTACAACTTGTGCCGTTTTTGTCGGATTTATGCTTGCGAGTCATCCCTGTCAAAAGATATTGGTGCAACTACAACCACCTTACTTTTATCGATTTGTGACCCATTTCCAGTGCTTAAAGTTCCCATGTCTCTGCTACCTCGCTTCTTTTTTCTCCTGTTCACATATTCAGACAACATTGAATTAATCGATAATAACTGCATGTTTACAATCTTCATTGAATGATCATAGTTCGACCTGAGAAGATTAATTTCTTCTCTTACCTGCTCTATCTCTTCTCGGTCAGAATGTCCCTGTCGATGATAATGATCATGATTAATATTGTCTAACGCGTCACCTTCATGTGGACCTAGTCTCTCGTCTAGGAATGTTTTCATTTCGTCCACATCTTGCTTAATTTGATGCGTCATACGTTTTAGCTCTGTGTCTGACGCATCTGTCATGTCATCGTCATAGTAACTGATCTCCGGTGCGCACCGTTTTTGGATTCTCCGCTGATATCGTTCTCGTCGCTTTTTTGAGAAATTATCTTCGAAGTTGAGAACTCTTGAAGCTCTGAGCATTTGCGCGTTTGCTTTGACGTTGTCGTATACGCGTTGGAAAGTATCTGAGAGAAGTGCTATGAACAAATTCAAGCAGACAATGCCGCTTACGATAATGTACGAGCCGCAAAGAAACCGCGCCATTGCTCCGTCCGTTGACGAAAGATCACTGAAACCAAAGTCGCCAACCACTGATATCTGTAACAAGTTGTAACAAAGCTCCCCGAAATTTTTATAACCGTTAACGGCTCTTTTGCCAAACAAAACCCACAAGGCTGCCGCATACGGTATGTAGAATATGAAGAACAAGAAGGCGAATCGTGCAGTATCCGATATGACGTGTCTCAGGATCACGACAAATGGACCCAACGGTTGAAATGCGCGAACAAACTTTAACAGCCGTGTCCATTGCAAGATTAGCATGAGTGATCCTGTTGATTTCTCTGCATAAAATGCACGTTCCGATTGCGCGACAACAGTGACTATATGGCAAATCATCGTAGCAACTATGAAAGCATAAGTAAACCAATCAAACAAATTCCACCAGTCGACAAAATAGCTTGGTTTCTGCTCTGCAAGTTCAGCGATCTCACGTTCGATATATGCGCGTTCTTCCGGCCAACGAGGGTGACAATATTTGATATCGCGCGTCAGTTCTTCCTCGCGCCAACGAACGAACGCATCACGTTCACGTAACGAGTTTCTATATTCGAGAGCTTCATTCAAAATCCAATAAAACAGCACTGCAACTACGAATACATCGAGTACAATACGGTAGGCCTCATGAGAACCAGGGGAATGTAATTTTCGTACATCGTTTGGTAATGTACAGATAAGCACCGTCCATACGATGCAAAATATCAGGTTTGTTAGGAAATGAAAACAGGCTCCCATCTTACCAAACCAGTTCCATTTTACTTCAGTCAATCTCTGCATCACTGGATGCATTATTATCGAAAATTGATTCTCCTCAACGGCGACTTTGAGTGAAGATTTTGCTTTGGTTTTGAATGATGACATGGGTGCTTCAAGGTAATTTAGATAATAGTATTGTTTTCTGTTAGCTCTGTCTTTGATGTGAAACTGATCCAAAGCCTGCAATGCCTAAAAGAAGGGAAAATATGCAGTAAGAGCACAAAAACCATAAAAATTTATGCTGTGCTGCTTTGACCTTTGACAAAACCATAGAAGTATGGACAAAACACAGTTCTCAATTAAGAAGAATCAATCGCTCGTTTTAAAACAGGTTTTAGAAAGTATCTTTTGAACCTACAAGACCCAAATACGACCCCTTGGTAGAGCAGCATATTTAAGTTATTTACAAATTTTTCTTTTAATTTTTTTCTTTGAAATAATTTGTAAATACGCTGAAAGGTTTTTTTCGTGTATAAATATTGATAAAAAAAAATGAAATGAAGACCACGTTTGCACTGTATCGGTTCAGCTTTTGTCCGTAGACAATCATTAGAATTATTCCGTAGACGGACGGCACAGACTTGCTACGGAGTTGCAAAGAACAAAGAACAATGTAAAATTAAGTCTGATCCCAAAGAGGCTCAGAGTGACGCACATCTCCCAGGAAGACGGCAGACACGCCGCGCGAAGGAACCCCCAGACCCATTATTTATTATTTGTTTTAAAATTCTTTAAATTTGGTTGTAAAAAATGGCCCTAACACAAGAAATGATAAAGACCAACTATTTACAAAAGCAAAGGACATTACAGTTCATGAATAGTACACTCTTTTTTTTTATAAGAATACTGTAACTTTTTTCCAGCCTCAATATTCTTAAGTAATTTTTCATTTTGAGCCTTAACATATTCTTAAAGTATTCTTATTTTTTCAAATCTGGTATGGTTTGAGGGGAACATAATTCAAACAAGTGTCATATCATCATGAAGAAATGGTCGAATGAAAGAAAAATTTAGCAATTGTAACAATAAGAATGTTATGAACATCGCAAAACAGGCAACTGCTGGAAAATGAGACACAAATATGCGGGCTGAGGCTGAGCAATATTCTTATAATATTCTTAAAATTTGGATGATTCTGAGCCTGCATATTCTTATAAACAATATTCTTATAAAAAAAGAGTGTAACGTAAAATACCCTATTTACATATTTTGCAACCCATATTCCGAACCGCAGCCGCCGCCAGAGAAAGCACCCACAAAAACGCTGCACCCAGCGCCAACCAGCCAGCCATTTGGACGACTGACAGCCATTTTGTTATCTACTTTCACTCGCGCAGTGCATTTGGAATTCGAAATGTGTGTTCTTGCTCGCTGTTGCTGGTTTTGGTTTCAGGCTTGGTTTCCACTTAAACTTTGTTTCCACTCGTTTTGTTTTATGTTACGTGTTTACGCGTTAAAAAAAGAAAAAACAAGAGAAACACGAGTGCCTACCAAATCGAAACGCACTCCAAAAACCAACGCGATGAACACAACAACGAACAACAATGTGCGAGAATGAGTGATTAAAGGTAATCGGCAGGGTTAAAAGATGTGGTCATGAACTAGGTGTTAGGCATGAGTTTAAAAAACAATTGAAATGAGTTAAATTGACACAGGCAAGAGCTTAGGAAACAAAGAGTGCGTGGGTTTTCCTTTGTTCTTTTTTTAGATGGACGTATATACTCGTGTCTATTACCTTTAAAACAATGGAAATCAGAACAATGGAATTCAGCGAGCTTTGAAATCAGAACGAGCAAAGAATACGAGAAACAAACGCCAACACGATTAATAAGTAAAAGTTCAAATGGAAACCAGGCTTTAAAGGAACGATCAGGAACTGCGAAAATCGGTGAAAATAGTGACTGGACACATTGGATCAGGAAAGAAGATGATACAACGCTCAAAGATTGAGAGGAAACTATGAAAGAAAAATTGATTCATTAAAATTTGACTTCTTCCAAAGTGAATTTGAACCGATGAATTTTTCACAGGAGGGCCTTCAACACTATCCATTTTATCCCTTGCAGGCTTGCAGACTCTGTCAAGACGTATTTGAAGTTGCTTTATGAGTTTTGTGGTATAACAAAAATGGGTAATTGCTTACCACTGGAGGCATCTTCAGTATCATAAGACTCAGGGCAGACATTCCGCTATCATCCCAAACGCCGACTGGAGCTCCTTCGTGTAACAGAATTTTGCAAGTCTCTGATCTGTCCAGTTCTGCTCCAAGCTAGATAGGAGTAAATGAAAAAAACTATTTTTTTCTCATTCTTAAAATATCATCATCCAGACACAGGTAAAGCAGTGTTGCAATGTAACCCATATGTTTCTAGCCTCGTAAAAGAAGAATCTGCAACACTAGTTTTCAAGTCACTGAATAAGCTAACACCAGATTATGTGCAGGCTCTATTTGTCAGCAATTCTCACACTTGTCCTCATGTTCTGCGCAATGCACATTGTGACCATGGGCAATAATTCACCGTTGATGTGGCTTATATTGTGATCAAAATTGTATTTTTACTCACTGTGTTGTTTCTCTTCCACGGGATTGCAAGTAAAGCTTGATAATGTTGCTATTCGTCAGAGCAAGGAATCGAATGCTGACATTATTCAAATACGGTTAAATCGGTTTGAGCTCCTACGCAGCGATACGTCTCATTTCAAACTTTTGAAATGAGACGTATCGCTGCGTAGGAGCTCCAAACTTTGAATAGTCATGATTGCAGAGTGAAGTTTGGGATCAGTAAGGATTGCATTGGGACAGGGGCGGTGCCAGTGGATGAAGGACGGAGATTGAAATGTTTATCCCACTTACTCAAGTTGGTATCTATTTTTAAGAAAAAGCGGTGTGAGAAAAATTTGGTAAACCTTTTTTGGCAATAATCCATCGTATCCCTTGCCCCCCCCCCCTCCACTTTTCAGGGCAGGTACCGCCTCTGCTGGACTGATAATAGGTTTTCAAAATCAGTCCTACCTGTAATGGTGTTCTCTCCTTGAAATCTCTATCCTCAATCGAAGCACCTTTATTGAGGAGAGTTGCCAAAGAGTTGCAAGCATCGTTTTTGGCAGCATAATGAATGGGTGTTTGATCTTCACCAAGGGTTCTTGCATGAATGTCTGCTCCTTTAGATACCAGAAATTCTACCATGTCAGAATAATCGACAGCAGATGCCACGTGCAATGGACTTCTTCCATATTTGTCTACTCTGTCGATCTTTGCACCTGAAAGCAAGTTGACAATAGAGTCATGCATGGTCTACAATATTTAGTTCGTTTCAAATTTCTTACGTTCTTACGAGGCCCTCCCAGGGAGTTTACGGAGATACTCGGAATTTTTAAACATGGAAACAAGGAAACATTCGTGAAATGTCTGGGAATAGGAAAAAAAGCTTGTAGAAAATCATCATTTTAGGGAACAAATTGATCAATTCTCTTATTTGTTTTACAGGAGAAAAGGAAATAACAAAACTGAAAATAAGTGGGAACTAGAGAGTTTTGGGAGGACCTCATACGTGAAATTGAACAGATCTTTTTTTGAGAGATTACACGATGCCAATGCAATAAAATGCATTGAACTGTGTCTATTGTACCCTCTAGTTTGTAGACCATGCACATTATCAACATGCAAATTATCAAGGAAGGTATTGCACAAAAACAATGAAAAAACTTAAAGGATCCCCCCTACTGGTTAAAATAGCTTTTAGCAGTTGGTACACTAAAATTCAAAAGATATGGAATGTCAGCTAGAGGAATGTTTTACGGCTTAAGCAAAGCGACGAGGCCAGTCATCACAAATTTGCAGACTTCATTCTGATGTCATTTCAAATCATATCATCTTGATAAGAGGTAAAATCATACTGGGAGTCCCAAAAAGAAATCCCTCTGCATGAAAAATCACCAAAATTAGATAACCAAGCCGATCTTTAAATGAATTTTTGTCAGGTAGAACCAAGGCCTGATCATTTTCTCAGTTATAGCTGAACTTCTGATTGGATTGCTTTAATGATTAGCAAATTTAGCTCTTTTTAGGCTGCCTCCTTTTGAAGCATATTGCAAAAAAGCATTGATGATTACCAGATTAATTTCTTTGTGCTTAGTTTGGTCAGAAGTGCCATAAAGAAACACCCACTAGCACTAGACTGAAAAATATTCCAAGAACAGTGAAATTTCCCTAAGTTCTTTGGCTCTTGGGCAAGATTTAAAATGCCGCTTGAAGTGTAAAGAAAAGAGCTCAGAATACATTTTTCAATGAGCTATATTTTATTTCCCTCAAGTACGTAACGAAATAAAACATATTATCAGCTACATTTAAAGCTTTATCACTGACAAAACAGATCAAAAAGAAAATCTTACAACAGGTGTGGTAATTTTGGTATTAATTGAGTTTTGGTTTAAACACAATTTTTCCAAACTATACAGAGAGAAGAAAACAATGTATATGTGTTCTACTAAAACCGCGCGTCTTCTCTCACATTCATGATTCGGCCTTACCAAATAATGCTTTATCCAAAAAAGCACTTAGAAATGTATTGTTCATTGCTTACAACCACCTCTAAGGGGACCATTATGGAAATAACGTCAATATGACTTTTTAATGCTATCCCTGCCACTACAATTAGGGGTGTTTTTTTTACAGGTATTTATCTAATGTTCATTGTCATTGTATTTCATCGATTTTTAGCTTTTTAAACTTGCAAATTTTATTTATTTCTTTGTGGCAAATGTATACATACATACATATATTCATGGCAATTTTTCAAACAGGGTTACGTTTCTTCGGGACACCCGATAGAACAAGCTTACCATGGTCCAAAAGAAACTGAGCAACATCAGTGTGCCAGATTCTAGCCACTTCATGTAACACGGTTTGGCCATACTTGTCACCCCAGTTAGGATCGGCGCCACCAGTTATGAGATCTTCAACATAGTCTAGATCGATGCTTTTATCTTCTTCTTTTGATTTCGACAAATTTACGAAATATCGAATAAGGTCTTTACTTTTTGTTTGTATACGTTGAGAATCTTCACTGAAATCAGTTTTCAAGCCATCGTTGCCATCAATATCTTCTTCAAGAAACCCAAAACATTCGTCATTCAGCATGTTTCGTTGACCTTCGTCGCTATCGCAAAGCTGCTTCAGATAAAGCCTCTCAAAATTTTTCAGAATGTTGTATTTAGTGCGTCTGGTTGCGACAAAATGTTTCCACTTTGATGCAGCAAATTTTGTTGTGTTCATTCTGAATAAACCAGGAACAACTGTCTGTATCTTCTTCGTCCTGAGCTCACTTGAAGTATCATTATCATCATTAATTTCCGAATCGCTGTTTTTAGATGAGCCTCCGTTGTGTAGCTGCATTTTGCTTTTAAGTTGCGATAATTTCTCGCTCGCCTTATCTCGCAGTGTAAATGTAAGTGGCTGAAAATCCATATCACCCTGTTCTTCATCTCTTGCATTGCGTTGTCTCCTTGTTCTGTGAGGTAACTTTTCGTCATTCTCAAGTTGTTGCCTGTCAAATTTCTGCAACTTAAAACTGCCCTTGTTGTGATACTCGCGTTCTTTCAAAGTATTCTTGCGCATTGTAGATACATTTTTCGGTTTTCGCCCTCCTTCTTTTACTAAATCATTGGGCTGCCCAGCCGTTCTAGAAAAATCTACTACATCACCGAAACTCGCTGACTGTCTGTCATTGTTTGTTCGATTTATATTCAGTCCTTGCGATTCGTGTCCATGTCTGGTCAAGTATGTTGATGATTCTTTGCGTTTAGGTTGCAAATCAGAATCATGACTTAGTTGATTGACTGCTTCAGCAACATCTGATGTCGATGGTGAAGACCGAGTTCTTCGTCGGATCTTTCTCTCGACATCTTTCTTGACAGTCTTGAAGTCAATCAAAGGAGTCTCTGGCTCTATTTTGTTCTTCATGTCAGCAAACAACTAATTGCCCTGAAATAGTATGCTAGTAGCTCCTTCCTTCCCTACAAGGCATTTTGTCAAATTGTAGCTGTGGTCTTTCGCTTTAGATTCCTCTTCTTGACATGCTGCTTTGTCGTCTTGCAGTCTATCTCTAATCTCTATGTTGTTCATATCAACCAATCATTTTGAGTTGCGTTGGATTTATCTTGTATTAATAACCTCTTTCATTGTCGCCAGTTATAAGCTTTTCAGCATTTTGTCAAATTACAATTGTCAACAAGGAAGAATTAGCAACGGCAAAATATAGGCCATGACAACATGAAATCACTGGAGGCAGCTGCTAATCGCATTCAAAATCATCGTTCGGCCATCATTAATTAATGAAGTTCATATTCAATTCGCAATGAATATTTATAGGCCTACATTAAAATTCACACTATTGTATACGAAATGAGAATTGAAATTTTATATGAATTTTAGATTGATCAACGAGGAGAATCGTCAATGAGAGTCGTAGTGCATTTAATTCAAGTAGACCTGTCTAGTGTTGCTATGCAAACCAAACCTTTATCATGGCAATGATAGAGAGCTGTCGAATGAATTATACTGACACATTTTGGTCGCAAAAAAAAACGAGATACTTAGCACACTGAGGCCTGTCTGAACGTTCAATAAAAATATGTTCGTTACGTGTGATAGTATAAGTCTATAGTAAGTGAACGATACGTTTATGAATATATGATTAAAGTACCGCAAAAATAGCTATGTTTAAAAAACGACTTTTCGAGCGTATACTCGTTATCAAGTCCTGATAGCGAGCATACGCTCGAAGCGTCGCGTTTGGTAACATTTCACCTATTTTTGGTACTTAAATCATTTATTTATAACATTATGTATCTGTCTGAATGTTGTTGGTTAAACCCCTAAAACGCTATTCTGTAAAGAAAAGAAGATCTTGGAAACTGGAACAAACTCATTTCACTGTTCACTTTGCAATTTCTTACATGAGATTTCGTACGTGATCTACACTGTAGCATGATTTCATAATATGCTGAGCAAAGAGCAGATATGTTTCTTATGCGCGCGCAGAAGCGTCATGCATGGCTCCTGTATACGAGGCGAACTGATCACGTGATAATCACAACAATGGAAAGCAGAAATTAAATCAGCTGATGCTATAGCTAGCAGCAGACGATAGAAATGAAGAACTCATTTCATGTTTTCATTTTACAATATTTATACAGGTTATAATAGGTTTCATATATAAATATATTTTTCAATCTGGCCTGTTTAAACGAAAATCCTAAGCATTAACACTTCAACGAAAATCCTAAGAACAAAAGAAATTTACGTGCCTAATTTACAATATTATACAAAACTAAGTCTATTTATAAGATAAAAGTTGTCCCCGTCTATAGTTGTTCTTTGAAGGTTTTCAGGGAGGGTGCCAATTTTGTCTCTCTTGTTCTAGATTATTCCACAATTTCGCACCGGGATAAGAAAAAGCCTTTTGGCCATTGATAGTTTTTTGGAGCAGTATCTTGAAATCAGTTTCTGATGAGCGCAGAAACCGCCCTCTACCGTCCGAACATTTTATGAATAATTTGTTCAAGTAGTCTGGGGCAAGCCAATTCAAAGATTTGTAAGTTAGCGTGGCTGTCTCTTTTCTTACAAAATTACTGATATTTGACCAGCCAAGATTTTAAATTATCGGAGCAGCAGAAGCATCGTATGGGCTGCTCGTTACAATTCTTGCAGCTCTATTTTGGATCTTTTGCAAGGCGTCGATTTTTGATTCACTACAGCAGCCCCAAACGGAACAACATTAACTCAAATGGGGCTCAACAATTCCTCTGTACATTTTATTGAGTACATCAGATGGAAGATATTTCTTAGAATACTTAATAAATCATAAATCCAAGGGCTCGATTTGCCTTGGTCTTGATAGTATCGAGATGTTTGTCCCAATTAAGTTGACTGTCTATCTGAACATCTAGGTATCTTGTATTAGTAATCATTTCAATGTCCTGATCACCTATTGAAAAAGATGGTTGAGCATCATGCTGGCTTTCGATCTTACGAATGTTTGGATCAGAGCCTATGATAAGTGCCTGCGTTTTCAAAACGTTCAGAGAAAGTTTGTCTGCATGCAACCAATCCTAGCTTTCGATGCTTTTTGAAGAGAGGGAAATGGTCGTATCATCAGCATACATGCTGACATGAGAATTCTGCAGGGAAAAAGGGAAATCATTGATGTAAATCAGAAATGAGAGTGGACCAAGACAAGAGCCTTGAGGAACTCCACAATTTATTCCCTTTACATCAGAGGAAGTGCCATCTACCCTGCAGAATTGTTTACGATTATCCAAGTATGATATGAACCGGTCATGTTCCAGGCCAGCCACTCCATAACATCTTCAGTTTTTTTAGTAGGATTTCATGATCAACCGTATCGAAAGCCTTCTTCAAGTCAATGAGAATTAGACCAGTGTATTTTTCTTTATCTATATTCAGGTACAAATCGTTGGTGCTTGCCATAAGGGCTGTGGCAACCGAATGCAAGAGTCGAAAACCAGACTGATGGTCATATAGTGATTTATTTGCGTCCAGATATTCATAAAACTGATTGAAAACTATCTTCATAAATAGCCGAGATATAAAAGGAAGAACTGACTGATCAACTGATTATTTGTAGCTTATTTCACAATTTCCAGCAAAACGTTGCTATCAATCCGTTTTAGTTTCAATTCTAGGCCCCTTTCAAACTATTTATAGGCCAGTGCGATGGATGACTCAGGCCAAACTCGAAGAGTCAGAAAATTTAATCGAGCATGAACATTTTTTACTCGATTTAACAAAAATAGTTCGGTTTTTCTTCTAAATGATCATTGTATTGCATATTTCCCCTTCATTTTGTCTGAAGCAGACTAAAAGAGGTTACTATCACAGTTCTGGGTATATTTCTTGTCAAAATTTCGGCACCAAGCAGAATGCAGAGTTCTCATCTTGCAGTGGGGGGGGGGGGAATCCCATTCCCTTAAATCCCAGCAAATGATTGACAGTTCAAGGACAAACACCTCCTGAAACAAAAGGGAACTTTGCCATCATATTTGCAAAATGTTGGGAGGGGCATGCGCTCCCAGTACCCCCATGGTTCCTACGGATCTGATCAAACTCATCTGCCTTTTTCATCAAGCACAGACCACTTCATAGAAATGCTGTACAATTTTATGGAAGGCACAGGAGATCCCAGAGATCCTTCACCACCAATTGAAACTTGAGAGAACTTTCAAGAAACTCTTACGAAACATTTTGTACTCAGAAAATGGGAATTTCGAGGAGCTTTCTGTATTGGATCAAAGTTGTAGAGTCTTACAAAAAATAAGGCAGTGCTTCCATGAATGGGCAATGAGTTTGTAAACTGCCCTACACGTATTTTTTTTATAAGAAACTAAGAATTTGGGCCAGTACTGAAAGTTTCTTAAAATTATCAGATTTTGAGTACTCAAGAGTTTTCAAAACAATGTTTTTGAAGCCTTTCCAATATTTAGACATTACTCAAGCACCTTACGAGTAATATGATACAGGAAACAAGCGAAAGTAAAGTAAAAATATGTCAAGGATTTTCTTTATCAAAATAAATAGTTTCTTAACTTATATTTTCCCAGTACTGGAGTTTCTTAATTTTTTGGCGATCTGAGGGTTGAGTTTCTTATAGGCAGTTTCTTATAAAAAAAATACGTGTACTTTGCTATGATGCTACTGAGTTGCTTGCCGTGAAGGGGTGATTTTCAAATAAAGGACTTCTAAAAGATAAGATTTTTTCTATGATCCGCACAAAATGTGAAAATTGACATGAGGAGCTTCTATAGAAAAAGTATTTCAAATGTTGAAAATCAATCCATTTGACTCGTTATGAAAGTAAAATGCACATTTCTTCTGTTATTCGTATTCGTAAGAACATTAAAGGAGGGGTACTTCAGGGGGGTCCCAATACCGCAATACCGCACGAAAAAGACACCAAATACCGCAATACCGCACCAAAAAATAGCAAAATACCGCAAACGCTAGAAAACTAAAAAACAAAGCTACTAATACAGTACACCGGTCTGTTGCAGTTTGATTGCGACCTAAATCCACCTTCCTCCATCAAAATTTGTAGTCTGATCTTTTAGATCGTTGTTAGATGTTTTACAGACAAAATAGTGATGTGAGAACGATGGGGGAAAATTTCATCGATGTGCTTTTAGTAAAACTGCATTGACGGCAGAAAAATTATGAATATATTGAACAGATCTTGTATCATAGTCGTTTCATTTCATTTCATTTCATTTCAAATATTTGAGGAGGGTAGCCCTTCAGTATTGCTGATTTTCATGGGGCCCTCCACTACAAAACTTACAAAAATTAAATACTATTATAACTTAAATTAACCTAATACAATTTATAGATGTCAATAAAAACCTTAAAATCTGAAACAAATATTTACAATAAAAGAAAATCCATAAGGCAAACACGTTATTTACAATCAGCTTTCCCTATATACGTTGTTTAAATCTATTCAGGGAGGATGCCAGCTTACACTCAACTGAGAGGCCATTCCAAGACTTGGCACCTCTAAACGAAAAACATTTCTGACCATTTTTGGAGTTTTCTTTGGAACCTGAGGTCAGTTGCTGTATTCCTAAGATTCCTAGAGGTTAGCTGGGATGTTTTTGTGAAAAGATTACACATGTATTGTGGAGCCAGCTCATGAAGAGATTTGAAGACCATAATGCTAGACTCACTAGCAATTAGTTCCTCTATGGTCTTCCAGCCAAGCCTTTTGATAAGTGGTTGGCCCGGGGGTATCAAAGCTGCTGCCAGTTACAATACGGGCAGCACGGTTTTGTAGTTTTTGCAACTGGTTGATCTCAGTCACCCCACAGCAACCCCACACTGAACAACAGTAGCGGAAGTGGGGCTCCACAATACCTGTGTACATGGTCCTAAGAGTTTCTTCTGGCAAAAAGGATTTTGCATGCTTCAGAAAGCCAATCGCTCTTGAGACCTTGGACGAAACTGTCTTGATGTGTTCCTTCCAATCCAAGGAGTTGTCTATCTGCACACCAAGATATTTAGTTTTGTCAACAACTTCAAGCACATTATCCCGAATTTTTAGCTTCAAAAATTCACCTTTATTTTTCAGAGATTTATGCTTTGGTTTTGTGGAAATAAGCATGGAATGGGTTTTCATTACATTGAGTGAAAGCTTGTTGCCTTTTAGCCATTTTTCAACCTCTTTAAGATCATCATTGATGGCTTCATTCAGCTGAGAGATATCGCTGGATTGATGGCAAAGGCTCGTGTCATCAGCATACATGGAAACATGTGAATTTCGGACAGCTAGTGGGAGGTCATTGATGTAAACGAGGAATAAAAGAGGTCCAAGGCATGAGCCCTGAGGTACTCCAACATTTATTTCCTCAACTGATGAGTCAACACCATTAACCCTAGAAAATTGTTTCCGGTTGGAAAGGTAGGATTTGAACCATGCTAATTCCCGCTGCTGAATACCATAGTACTCCAGCTTTTTGCAAAGAATGTCATGGTCGACTGTGTCAAATGCCTTTTTCAGGTCAATAAACACTAGTCCCACTAGCTTTCCGAGGTCCAACCCATTGTACCAGTCATCTGTGTTTTTAAGCAAACATGTCACAGTAGAATGAAGGCGCAAAAACCCAGACTGGTCAGGAGAAAAGTAACCATTATCATTCATATGCTGGTATAATTGGTTTGTGACGAGTTTTTCAAAGAGCCTTGAGATGACAGGTAAAACTGAAATTGGGCGATAGTTCGATTTTTCAGCTTTGTCTCCCTCCTTAAAAATTGGTGTAACTCTGGCCAATTTCCACGAGTCTGGAAATTGGCTCGTTTCAAGTGATGTATTAAACAAACATGCCAAAGAGTTCTCAATAAAAGGCATGGCTAGTTTTAAGAAATAGCAGGAGATGTTGTCCTTCCAAAAGCTCTTTGACGTTTTAGTCTTGGCAATTGCATCTCTGATTTCCTGCACTTCAATGGTCTTAAATTGAAACCTAACACTGTTATCATCACCAGTATAGTCGCCAGACAGAAGAGGGTTAGGGGCAGTATCAATTTTGCTAGCTAACTTCTCGCCAATTGTACAAAAGAACTTGTTCATTGTGTTTGAGATGTCCTTTTTGTTAACAATTGCATTGCCAGAATCCTTAAGACAATCAATGCTACAGGATTTTGATCTTTTATTCAAAAGTTCATTGATTGTCTTCCAAGACTCTTTCATGTTCCCCTTACATTCAGAAATTTTTGTGGAAAAATATTGTTTCTTGAGCTGGACATTAAGAGAATTGACCCTATTTCGTGCCTGTCTGTATGAGTCCATGAGAATAGGTGACTTACTCTTAAGAGCAGCTCTTTTTAGCCTATCCCTAGTCAACATCAGAGCCTTGAGATCTTTATCAATCCAGGGGCAATATTTTTCAGATACGCGCATTTCCTTTAAAGGAGCATGTTTTTCTATGATTAACGAGAACAAAGTAGACCAATCATTGACAAGTGTGTTTATATCATCAGTTTGCTGGAACACTCGTTCCCAACATATGCTAGAAACATCATACAGAAATTCATCCTCTTTAAAGTTTTTCATAGACCGAGTTTTTATCATTTTATGGTCTTTTTCAACTGCTCCGTTGAATTTTCGAATACAGTAGACCATAAAATGATCACTGAGAGAAACCTCATGAACCCCTGCCTTGATAATGTTTCTAGCACATGTTGTGGAAATGTGGTCAATGATTGTTGCAGTTTCAAGGGTGACTCTTGTTGGTTCCTCAACAAGCTGCCTAAAAATGAACAGCTCATAGATACCAGCCATGTGTTTAGCATTGTTATCTATCCCTCCTCCGTTGCAAGTTCTGTCAAGGCGAAACTGCTGGTAACCTCGGATATCCGTCAGTTCTTTTGGAACTAACCCGTCCAGCTTCGTTTCATTTAAAGCAAGAATATGGATACCCGGGTTCCTCAACAGCAGTTTAACCTCATCAAGGTGGCTACGAAGACCATTAACATTAAGAGAGGCAATTGCCATACCTTTCCTGAACCCTAGATGCTGCTGACATGAGCCACCATCAACAGAGTTGGACTGGGAAGCATCCTCAAACCTTGACTCTAGAGAGTTAGGTGGAGGTAGATCAACTATCCCCACCCTGGTAGACCAGCTACTATCACCCAGATTTTGTATGTGCTATCAGATTCCTGGCAAACAAGCGATTCCCCTCAGGGGTGAGATGCATACCGCCCCTATCCAAATGTTTGAAGGTGATATTTGCATGATCGATGAAATCCCACCCCTTAGTGAGAGAGTAACGCTTGAGTGCTTGGTTTGCTTCAACTACATTAACATTCTTAGGTGGATCGTACCCCTGTAAAAATATAGAAGAAAGTGTTATCTTTATCTCAGGCTTCACCTCTCGCAATCTTTGGCCGGCTTTGTCTACATTTTCAACAATGTTCTTAACTGGGATGCCTTTCGAAATGTCATTGCTTCCTATATGGATTATTACTTCGTTGAATTGTTGGAGCTCGCTATTAATGGTTTGTTTGTGTCTTGATATTATTTGATCACTCTTGATTCCTCCAATTCCCTTCGCTACCATCGATTTTACTAGCAGTTTTTTTTCATCGAGTCTTCGCACGTGCGAATCACCAAGTAACAAAGTCGTATCATTGATCTAAACTGTTTACCCTTCAGTGGTACTCTTAAAATCCGGGTCAAAGGTGCAATTGTATTCGAAAGCAACATGGTTCGAAAGGAAACTTTTCAAAACAAAAAGTAATAATAATGATAATAATAATAACTAATATTTTGACAGGTTGACTTGTTCAGCATAAAACTATCTGTTATCATTCCAGTACCTGTAATCCTACCTATTGACAATCGTTGTAGTTGAAATTAAGGTAAATAGTAGAATAAAATGAAAATAGTTTAATGTACAATTAAAGGATAAGAAGTGATTAGAGTCAAATACGTTTTTCTTGGACATCTACAAAGACTTCGATGGTTTTAGTTTCTTTTTATATAGCAAGATAGATATTTTGTCGGTTGAAAATGCGGGCTCCCTGGTAGGCAAACGATTTTTTTTCCAGTTTCAGTGCGCATTTTCGGTAAAACAACACAAGAGTGTTAATTTCATGCTGAGATCTTTTGAAGTAACCATTCAGCAGGTCTTTGTTGTCCCATGACGTTATCTTTGCTCTTGGGTTGAAAATTCTGGCTGCTCTATTTTGTATATACTGTAGCTTGTTTACTGTTCCTTGGGGTAGGGAAAGCTGTAGTGGGTAGGAGTACAACAGTAGTGGCCGTATCGTATCATTGTTATGTATATCGATTCTGCTACATAACGGCTGACTTTTTCGCCAATACGAGATAAAAGCTTTACTCTGGCGGATGTTTTTTTGTACACATTTTCAAAATGTTGATGAAGGTTCAGATGGTTATCCAAATCTGCACCAATGTACTTGTATATGATTTGGTCTCATGAATAGTTTGATTGTAGATTTTGATGTCCACCTTTGGCTGTTTGGACAACTTTTGATGCAATCCATATAGCAAAATTCAGTTTTACTTTTTTTCAAGTTAATGAACAAGTTATTTTCATTACACCAGTCTGCAACTGTTTGCAGTGCACTGTTAAGTAAATGTTCTATTTCATTTGAGTTCTTTTGTGCCCAATATTAAACAGTATTGTCAGCATCAGTGAGCGGAATATGGAACGATGTCGTGGATTATCAGCCTAAAAAGAAGCGGCCCCAGGATTGATCCTTGTGGGACACCACATGTAACATTTTCTTCGCATGAGCTGGTGCTATCAAAAATTACTTTTTGTTTTCTATTAAAGAGATAATCACCGATCCATTGTAATTCCACACCATCCATACCATCACCTGGTAATTTTTCCAGCAAGGTTACATGACGTGCTGTGTCGAAGGCTTGACGGAGGTCAATATAGACAGCACCACTACATGGCCCTTTATCAATGTTCTGTGTAACCTTTCTGACAGTAAGGTAACTGCATGTTGCGTGGATCTCCCTTGTCTAAACCCAAACTGATGTGGGCAAAATAGGCCAGTCGATTCAAGGTACTGGGATGTTTGATTGTAAATGATCTTCTCGATAACTTTTGATAGAGGAGGAATTACCGTGATAGTGTATAGTTATAAACAAGTAAATGAAGTAAAATATAAGCATGCGAATTGAAATAAGCACGACGTTTCGAGCATAGCCCTAGCCTGCGTGCAGACTTTACTATTGTGGAGGAGTTAGAGGCGAAAAAGGAAAGGTAAAGTCTGCGCATCCACTCAAGTTTTTCTGTTCCAGCGATAAATTTTATCGCCCGTCCTCATTGTCTAAGGACCAATCACGTTCGCCTTTTGATTTCTCGAAAGTATTGTTCTCTCTGACCTTGCATCTGATAGGTTACAACTAGAACAATTGTTCTCTCTCACCTTGCATCTGATAGGTTACAACTAGAACAGTTGTTCTAGTTGTAACCTATTAGATGCAAGGTGAGAGAGAACAATGCTTTCGAGAAATCAAAAGGCGAACGTGATTGGTCCTTAGACAATGAGGACGGGGGATAAAATTTATCGCTGGAACAGAAAAACTTGAGTGGATGCGCAGACTTTACCTTTCCCTTTTCGCCTCTAACTCCTCCACAATAGTAAAGTCTGCACGCAGGCTAGCATAGCCCGTTATCAAGCCAACATTGTAAGATTGCCTGATTTGAAAACAGCGGTGATTTTCCCACATTTAAAGTTTTGATTCGTGCAAATATTTGGTTCTTTTTCTTCAGATAAAAATGTTGCGTGCTCTCCTCCGCAGGTACCTTTCTCAAGGTTAAGCAGGTGGAGCAGGCACAGAGAGAGAGACAAAGATATGGGACTTCCCTCTCCTTCGTTTTTCTTTCCTCTATATCAATTCGTCTCCAAGATGCGTCGTTCCTAAACAGGAAAACGGTATTACAGGAAATTTGGATGTTAATTTTCGTACAATACCGCATACCGCGCTGTGAAAGTTCGATACTGCAATACCGCAAGTTTTTTCCGTCATTACCGCAATACCGCACAAAATTTACCCCCTATACCGCAATACCGCAAACCCCGAAGTACCCCTCTTAAAGGGAATGTAAGCATATAAAAGTGGCTCAAGCCACTTGCGATCAAATTTTAGCCTATCAGATACCAGCATTTCCTGTTGACGTAAATCAGTTACCCAAATTTGATGCGGCACGTGTGATAGCCAATTGTCTTCGTGTAGTTATTTTTATCAAGGGTTTATATGTTTATATATGCTTAGATTCGCTTTAAACCTAGCATTTCAGTTCTGTTTCATGAAGCTCCTAGACCATAAGACGAGAGACATGTTTCTTGCACTAACCGATGGGATGTGACTGATCAATTCCCTTCGTACGTCGTTTTGGCTAATGTTTGGCCAGTTTCCACCTCGCAACGATAGCTGCAGTTGGATAAAGGAATGGTGGCACGGTTTATCGAAAATGACATAACGAAATTGTTCTTTCTGGTCCAGATTGGATGAAAGTTTTTAGACCTATCTTTGAAAAGCCCAATGGCTGTGCGGTCCTTGGCCCTTTTCCTACCCTTCTTTCTCCCTGAAGGTCTCTGCTACCCTAATATAACATAATCCCCGGCACTCACTTTGCCTCATGTAAAATTCCTTAAAATGTCACGAAAATGTCCTCAGATTTCGAGAAAGTTCCTTAGATTTGTAAATCCTATTGTTTTTGTTGTAAGATACACTCATTTTTTTTATAAGAAACTAAGGTTCGGTGCTGGTAGGCAGTTTCTTAAATTTTTGGGCCATTTTGCTACCAAAAGTTTCTTATGTGTTTCTTATATTTTTAATGCTGGAAGTGTAGAGTTAATTTTGTTTTGTCTTAAGGAGCATAGATTCCAAATCTTTAAAAAGGCTGGTGTAAAATTCAGTGACCTATTTCTTTGAACTGAATGACTTCAAAAAAAATTCCGCTATTTCTCTATAATTCTACCGTTGGACTTTTCTGAAATCTTCAATATTTTCAGAATTAGAGTGTTTTTTTACTTTTTCAAGAATTCAAGAAAAAATTTCAAAAAAACTTAAAACCATCATAATTTCTAAACTGTTTGAAGCAACATGAAATAATTTCGAAGAAATTCATAGTTTATGGATGTCTACAATATGGCATCAAGCAAAAGCCTGTCACTTTTCTGGTTTATGATTTAGAAATTTGATGACGTCACACCCTCAAATGAGTTGAAATGTAGCATATGCCAAAATTGTGAAAAATATTGAAAACTTTTGAAAAGTCCAACGGTAGAATTAAAGATAAGTGACTAAAGTTTGTTTCAAGAAACTCAGTCCGAAGTAATAGATCACAGAATTTTACACCCACCTTTTTACGCCGAGTTAAAGATTTGGAAGCTATGCTGTCTTAAGGGCTCCCAAATTACTTAGTAAGATCTCAAAACAAGTAAGTAACATAATTCTCACTCAAAATAATGTCGAAACAGTTGCTATACAGTAACTGTACACTGTCAAAACATTTATGAGTGCGATAGGAAAATTAAAATTGTAAATTACAAATGTTTCTTAGCTTTTTCAGTTCAGGTAGGGTTGTTTCTTAACTTTCGAAAAATTGAGCCTACCGTTTCTTATAAGCGGTTTCTTATAAAAAAAATTAGTGTAGTGTGCTTTTACAATTTTTTCAATGTACATAACATTATATCAACACATGAAGGGTTTCTTTCACAATCGAAAAATTTGCATTTCATTGACATTTTGGTTTCATTTTCATCTCACGGCATTTCGATGCGGCTATCTTTAAAACGGGGAACGGGGAACGGGGAACTTTAAAATGGGGAACTTTAAAACGGGGAACTTTAAAACGGGAAACGGGGAACGGGGAACGGGGAACGGGGAACGGGGAACGGGGAACGGGGAACGGGGAACGGGGAACTTTAAAATGGGGAACTTTAAAACGGGGAACGGGGAACGGGGAACTTTAAAACGGGGAACTTTAAAACGGGGAACTTTAAAACAGGGAACTTTAAAACGGGGTACTTTAAGATTGGGAACTTTAAAATGGGGAACTTGGGCTTTTTTACCTGAACGCACCATCCTCAGATTTGAAACGAGCACGGTATCCTTATTGTGGTATTTATATTTGAATTTACACGTATTTTTTACAAGAAATTGCCTATTTTCTATAAGAATCTCAACTCTCGGATCACCAAAAATTAAGAAACTCCACTACTGGGAAAAAGGAAATCCTTGACATCTTTTTGTTTTATTTTCACTTGTTTCCTGTTTGACATTACTCAGAAGGTGCTTGAGTAATGTCTAAACATAGGAAAATCTTAAAGTAGAATACTCAAAATCTGATAATTTCAAGAAACATTGAATAGCTACATACATTCAAACATTCAACAATTATCTGTTGTTTATTTTGTTTTTATTAGAAGCTAGTTCTGTTCAGAGTTTTGTTCAGTTTCATAGTATCAGATTAAATTGTCCAATAATCTAGAGTCTTTTTCTTGCTTTCAGTTCATTTCATTTCATTTTAAAATCATTTATCCAAGGTACCCCCGTCAGTCAGTATGACTGATTTTCAGGGGGCTGTGCCAAAAACTTTACAAATTAAAAATCTACTGAAATTAATGACGGGAAATGGAAACCATACCCAGGACAGATTTTATGTCGATAGCTACGGGAGGAAAATTGAAATAGTTGCAAAGGTGGGCTCGCAAGCAGTTGGTAAAAACCCCGTAAAACCTGATGGCAACGAGGGTGCCCCTCGCAGCTAGCATATCTCCATCGCAGAGCTATTTTACATGACTGTGCCATGAGGACAAGTGTTATATTCTCACAGACCTTATGCTCTCCTTACCAAATATTTAGATATGGGGAGTGCGAAGGAGACTTTGCTGTTGTGGTAAGAACAGTGGTATCAAACGTGCGCTGCCACTGAGGGAGGAGGGTGGGTCGATTTCGAGTTCACCGATGTTCGTTTTTTCTTGAAGAGGGCTAAAACTGACTGCTACAAAGGTTTAAATATGACCCTTGGACTGTGGGGGACTAGCACTAGTCCCAAGATAAGCGATTTTGCAAAAGTTAGGCCCGTGGGACTAAAATATTAAAAATTCCGAGCATTCGGTCCTGTGAGAATAGGAACATGACTGTCATAATTCCCAATGTTGCATGTTCTGGATGCTCTGAATTTACATCTGTTCTTAATGTTGCTATACAGTATCCTAAGATAGAAACAGACGAAATACTAGTTTAGAATACATTTTGCCATTTCTACTCGATTGTTTTTCATATTTGAAATAAATTTTTGTTGGCCATGACTTATGAATAAAGTAAGTGTCCTCGACTGAACATTCGTACACAGGCCGAAAACTAAACTGTACCGTATTGAAGTCATAATATCTGAAGACCAGAGCAAGTGATGTGAGTAGATAAATTGAAAGGGAAGGTGGAGGAAAAATTACAGCTGAGAAATGCATATCCACCAAGAAAAAGATACGGCTGGAAAGTTCCCCGTTTTAAAGTTTCCCATTTTAAAGTTCCCCGTTCTCCGTTCCCCGTTCCCCGTTTTAAAGTTCCCCATTTTAAAGTTCCCCGTTTTAAAGTTCCCCGTTCCCCGTTCCCCGTTCCCCGTTCCCCGTTCCCCGTTCCCCGTTCCCCGTTCCCCGTTTTAAAGTTCCCTATTTTAAAGTTCCCCGTTTTAAAATTCCCCGTTCCCCGTTCCCCGTTCCCCGTTCCCCCTTTTAAAGTTCCCCGTTTTAAAGATAGCCACTCGAAAGGTACCTGAGTGAAGTCTAAACATTGGAAAGACTTCAATGACTCTGTTTTGAAACGTGTGAACATTCATGGGCACAGGTGGTGAACATGAAGATTGTTATGGAACCCCTAAGAAACTCGTATGAAACTCCGAGTATTAAAAATCTGATAATTTTAAGACACTTCCAGTACTGGCCGAAACTCTTAGTTTTTTATAAACATACGTGTATGCCTGTGCCACGAAGAAAAGGTACATGACTATGGTAATTCCCAATTTTCCTCGTTTTAAAGTTCCCCGTTCCCCGTTCCCCGTTTTAAAGTTCCCCGTTTTAAAGTTCCCCATTTTAAAGTTCCCCGTTCCCCGTTCCCCGTTCCCCGTTCCCCGTTCCCCGTTTTAAAGTTCCCCGTTTTAAAGTTCCCCATTTTAAAGTTCCCCGTTCCCCGTTCCCCGTTTTAAAGATAGCCATTTCGATGCCATGGGGTAGGCTAAAGCCATGATCATCATGATTACTTGCATTTTCAGGACGAAAACTGATTCGTTTCGACTAAGCATCTGCCTATACACGTTTTTTTATAAGAAACTGGTTTATAAGAAACTAGTACATTTCCCCAGTAGATACACATGGAGAAAAACTACTGGATTTGTGTAAATCCCAATCATTACGCATTTTGAACGGTAGATTTTGCGACAAGGGTAGTTACACACGATTCCCTACCAGAACTGGTGATTCCCCTAGCCTCATTGACTATTCCCTTGTGGAGAGCCCCCTTCTGAATAAAATCAGGTCGTTTCAAGTCAAGCCACTAACCCATCTTTCTGACCACTGCTGCCTTCATACTTCAATAAATACTAATTTCTATACCAACAATGAAGTCCAGCATATTCCTGAACAAATTAACCTCTATCCAGATCGCTATAAGCCAGATGCTACTGCACTTAAAATGTTTCAAAGAGTTCTGGAAGCAAACTTTTCTCAAGAAATTACTGGGAATAGCCCACCTTTATCTGCTAATGAAATAGTTACAAACCTGACAAATATAATCTTAAGATCAGCAGACGTTGCAGTTAAAAGAACTAAACTCAAATCAAAACTTAAAGGGGGTGCCTCTTTTGGACTGTCATGGTACGATAATCAATGCCGTGCCCAGAAAAGCAAGTTAAACATAGCAAAAAAGGCACTGCATGCCAAACCTTTTGACCAGTTATCTATTTCAAACTATCTTTCAAGCAGGAAGGCATACAAAAAAAGTTTAAAAAAAGCTGAACAACAACATAGAGCAAAACTCAAAGAGAAATTAGATAGGGTTCTCGCGGACAACCCCAGACAATACTGGCAACTTATAGATAAAATGAGAAAATGGGGAAATGACACCAAGATCACAAAGGATGAAATCAACAGTTCTACATGGGTCTCATACTTTGAAAAACTTTTTCACTCCCGTGAAGAAACATCCAATCATAGCTCCCACTGCCCTGTTTTCAACGAGCTAGACTTTGCTATCAAAAGAGAAGAAATATCGGCTTCAATAAGATCCCTAAAAAAGAACAAATCTCCAGGTTTAGACAACATCCTGAACGAATTTCTTATCGCTGGTAAAGATATTTTATTAGATCCACTATGCAACCTGTTTAATACAGTTTTTAGCTCAAGCACCTATCCAGATATATGGTCCCTTAACTATTTACGTCCTATACACAAAAAAGGTGACAAAAAGGACCCAGACAACTACAGGGGTATAGCAGTCGGATCTTGCCTTGGCAAGCTCTACAGCTAGCTATGTTCTCCTTAACAGGCTTGAACAATTCGTTGAAAGAAATCAGCTAATTAAGCGCAACCAGATTGGATTCATGAAAAATAGCCAAACCTCAGACCATATGTTCGTTTTAAAAACACTAGCAGACAAGTTTGTTAAAAGTAAGAAAGAGCGGTTGTATGTTGCAGGCCCGTCGGAAAGAAATTCATATTGGGGGGGGGGGGGCTGAAGCTTCATGCGAGCGGAGTGACGATAAATGGGGGTCCGGGGGCTTGCCCTCGGGAAAATTTTTTATGGCCACGTCCTTTAGATCGTCGGAAAACGCCCCATTTTTGGAGAATTGGTTATTCAAAAAAGCAAAGGATGAAGTCTGATGGGGGTCTTTCCGAGAAAATTCTGAAAAATGGGACTTCAATTTCAGGAGGATATAGATTATATTTGAATTCCATAATATCAAGGATGATAGCTTGATCAATTCTAATAACTTCCTCGAATATGATTAAGTTTGAATCTTCATTTCCATGAGATGGGCTTTTACAGCCTTTTTTACTTACAAAAGTGAACGAACAGCAGCAAATTATTGGGGGGGGGGGGGGCTGAAGCCCCCCCAGCCCCCCCGGTTCCGACGGGCCTGTGTTGCTTTCGTGGATTTTAAGAAAGCATATGATACAATAAATAGGGGGAAATTATTCCAAAAATTGAAACAAGCACAATTTGGAGACTCATTTCTAAAGAACCTAAGAGCCATGTACAGGTCAGTCCAATACTGTGTAAAAATGACAAATGGATACACTGACCCTATAAAAAGCTTTAAAGGGCTAAAACAGGGATGCGTGTTAAGTCCCATGTACCCTGGTATTACCTTCTCCTCAAGTGCCTCTTTTAAAAAAGCTTACCAAACGCTGGGGGACAAGGCTTGTAAAGCAATGTACCCCCTTGTTGATGCTATATCTAAATTCAATCTAACAGTACCAAGAGCTCTGGACCTATTTGAAAAACTTGTGCAACCAATCCTTTTGTACGGCAGCGAGGTCTGGGCATCTTTTTCTTCCCATCAACTCAACTCCATCTCCAAAGACCCAGATGCTCTCCTAAGATACTTCTTGGAATCACCAGTTAACAGACCAAAGCTGAAATTCTGCAAACAAATCTTGGGCCTGAAACGAAATTCCCCTTCTCTAGCTGTATATGGAGAACTGGGAATTATGCCCACTGCCCTGTTCGCTATCATTCGTATCATTAAATTCTGGCATAGAATCTCCCACTTAAACGACGATTCCCTCGTGAAAACATAAGATCCTTTTGGATGATTACAAAGTCCGTCCTGTGCTAAGCAAGCATAAGAAAATCTGAATATTGATTTCTTCATAACCCCAAATGATCGTTGATGCTGTTTTTAGCTACAGTCAGAGAGATGAGTGTTGCTGCTAAAGTCTCCTTCAATAGCAAATCAAGCCCCTTGTATAAGGACAAGAATCGCCTCAAAGGCACTATTTTGGTCTTTATGTCAAACGAGAATGATACGCAAAAATCAAAATTCATTACCCCTACTTTGCTTAGTTCGTGCATGAAACTATTGGTGCATCTGTCTCAAATGAGATGTCATGTGAGAGTTACGATAACGCAAAATTACTTCTACGGAACCCTACAGCACGCTTCAATTGTTGCTATTCGCTGGCATCTAATTTGAGACAAGCAGTCACGAAGATAGCCTCTGTGCAGAATGATATGCATGAAGATGTTTTGGTTCAGTGTGATCACGTGCCTTCCCCCAGTCAATGGCGCCATTGTTTGCTGGGATTCTGCACCTTTCTGTAGCTGTGTAGGAAGGGGGTCCTTCTACCTTCGGTGATGCTGCAAATGCTAGCCTCTGTGCAGGCCACCGGTTACATCATCCTCTAAAGTTGACTTATTTGCATAATGAGTACTATCAATAAGTGGCTAATGATTCGTTCGTTCTAGAAAACGATTGTTTTGACATAATTAAGCTGCTAATGAAGTCAAGAACGTGCCAATTCTGGGGAAATTTGTTGTTGTGCCTGGGTAAACATCATGGTAATTTATCCATCTTATGGTGTCAAATCTGTCTAACATGAAATAAGCCGACGTCAAATGTTGCTATAGGATCGCGGGAAACTTCTGTCTTGTATGCGCTTTATGTGCGCTTTCTTTATTTCAGTGCTAATTAGCAGAGATAAAACGTTAATCAATTGCTTTAACGAGCGTGACGGAAGTGGGTTACTTACTTTCTTTCTTTCTTTCTTTCTTTCTTACTGACTGACATCGAAGCCCCTTCTTAGATTACAAAGTGGACTTTGTAATCAAAAAGCATTAATTGATTCAAGGTCCCTCCCAAGTAATTTAAATAACTGGTCTAATTCAGTTAAATGGGCACTAGAAGTTATCGGACTTTCTACCCTTTGGCACAACCCTTCATCTCTCAGTCCTAACCAGGTTAATAGACTAGGTAAGGATAAAGTTTTCACAACTTTTCATGACTTCTGGAAGTCAGAACTAACCTCGGCACATCAAGGCTCGTTGCGACATAGCAAGTTGCGCACATACAAAACTTTCAAGTCTCAACTAAAGCTAGAAAAATACTTGTCAGTCAGTATGAACTTTCAATACCGTAAAACCTTGTGCAAATTTAGATGTAGTGACCATACATTGTTGATTGAGACTGGAAGACACAAAGGATTAGATGTCAATGACCGTATCTGTAAAAACTGCTCCCTTGGTCTCGTTGAAGATGAGGTACATTTTCTTCTTGTATGTCCCGCCTATAGCACCCCTAGATCGGACCTTTTTTCACATACCTCGGTTGAGCCCCTTACGACGAACTTGCAATTCCAGGAGATAATGAGCTCTAACGATAATGAAACAATAGCCGCTCTAGCATCGTACCTCGTTCAAGCCAACCATATAAGGGAAACTCTGGCCAGATAACACCATATGGATGGATTTGTGCCTGGATATACACACACCCTTTACTTAACGTTTTGAATTTATTCACATATTTTGTTCCTGTTACATTTAATTTGGTTGATTATAGAGTTTAGTTTTCTTTAAAAATTAGTTTAAATAAATATATATACGGGGTATAGATAGCTGCCATACATAATTTTATGTAGTGCATAATAGCAATTATGATGATGATGATGAGTACTACTGTAGACTTCGTAAGTAAAAGATAAACACGTGCGTTTGGGAGATTGCATAGTATAAGAATGAATTCAAATCATATGCGCAGGCACATGAAGTCATACAGTAATGATAATAATAATGATAAATCATAACCACTACAATGCTCCCCTTTTTAGATTTTATCGACACGTCCATGTTCATAGTTCTCAAAGTTCTGAGCAGTTCACACTTTCAAGTTCGATGGAACTGTAAATCCAAATCTCGCTACAGGAATCTTGGATCTCTGTGATCTCCTAGGTCTATCATCGACTTGATTCTTTTCTTGTTCCTTCTCTCCTTTCCCTCTTTCGTTGTCACTGATGTCTTCCTCTTCATTGTCGTAACTTTCCGCTGTTGGAACTTTCTTGAAATGCGAGACATTTCGTGTTATGATATGTCGTTGATTTTTCGCGACTATCTTTGTTCCCTTTCGCTCATGTACAATGAATCTTTCGGGGCTGAACTTTGGTACTAGCTTATTTGTTCTCTTTTGTAGACAAATAACTGTATCTCCCTCTTTTATCTCTGACTCTTTCGCATTATGTTTCTTGTCATAATATTCTTTGTTTTGTTCTTTCTTTTTCTCGATGTTTTCCTTTGCTTGCTTATGCTTATTTAGTACCTTCTTTGTTGGTAATTCAGGGAGTTGTCCTCGAATTGTTCTGTTGAATAAAAGTTCACATGGAGGTACTTTAGTTGTCACATGCGGAGTTGTTCGGTATGTTAGCAGAAATCTTTGGAGTTCTTGTTTCCAGTTCTTTCCTTCTAACTGTGCTGTTTGTAACACTTTACCGATTGGTTTCATTAAGCTTTCGACGTTCGAATTTCCTTGAGGCCAGAGTGGTGTACTTGGTTTCCACTCCATACCTAAGGCTTTAGTGTATCTCTCGAATTCGTTTCCATTAATTGGAGGTCCATTGTCTGTCTTTAGTTTTACTGGAATACCATGTGTTGCAAATATACGGTCTAGCTTCGGAATTACTGCCGGTGCAGCTGTAGAATTAACGATTTCGATTTCTGGGAATTTCGAATAAAGGTCAGTTGCTACCAATAGATATTGTTGGGTATTTTTAATTGGTCCATGAAAGTCAATTGCTACGGTATGCCATGGAATGTCTACTGTTGGAGTTATCTGCATTGGTTCAGGTGAATTAGCATTTCCGACGGCTTGACATGCGACACAATTTTCGACTATTTCGCGAACTTTGTCATCCAATTTGGGAAACCAGATTTTTTCTCTGATTAGACTTTTTGTCTTTTCTATTCCCTGGTGTCCTACATGGCCTAGCTTTGTTGCTCTATTTTGAAGGCTTTTAGGAATAACCATTCTACATCCTTTCATGATAATATCTTTGGTGTTATTTACTGTTAGTTCTTCTGCACATCTCTTGTATGGCTGAAGCTCTGAATCTTTTGTATCCCATGTTCCTGATTCGATAGCTTTCTGAACTTTTTGTAACACTTCATCTTTACGTGTGGCATCTTTGACTTCCTCAAGTGTCATTGTTTTTGGAACTGTATTTTCTCTGATATAGTTCACATATTCTTCGGCTATTTGTTCTTCGTTACTTTCTGACTGACTCTTGTTGATCGGATGTCGACTCAAATAGTCAGCTTCATTTTGCGATCCTTTCTTATATATGACACGAAAGTTATAGGGTTGAAGTCTTAAAACCCATCTTTCTATGCGTGCTGGTGGCTTGGATCTAGCATTATTGAAGATAGACTCTAAGGCCTTATGGTCGGTGATGACATCAAATTCTTTGCCAAGGAGAAATATGCGAAAATGCTCTATCCCCCAGACTAAAGCAAGGCCTTCTATATCGGTCTGTGAATATCTGCTCTCAACTGGAGTGAGTGCTCTACTCGCATATGAGACAATTTTATACTGTGTCCCATCTTTTTCTCTTTGGGCTAAAATAGCACCAACGGCGTGTTGTGATCCATCTACAATTAACACACTGTGTTTCTTTGTGTCAAAGTAGGCAATTACAGGTGATTGTGTAAGTTTTTTTTCAGCTGGTTAAATGCTCTTTGTTCTACTATAGTCCATTTGAAAGTATTGTTCTTCTTTGTCAACTCTCGAAGCGGTTGTGTCAATGTGGCATAATTTGGAATATAGTCACTACAAGTGTTCGCCATTCCAAGGAAACTGCGCACTTCAGATGCATTCTTTGGCGGTGCAGTGTCCAACAGATGTTTGACTCTCTCTGGGTCAGGTCTGGTACCTTTTTCTGTAAAAATTAGACCATAAAATTTGATTTCTTGTTGAAGAAACTTGCATTTTTCTCCTTTCGCCTTGATATTTAGATCTGA
The DNA here is from genome assembly GCA_039566865.1 of Aurelia coerulea. Taxonomy (NCBI): domain Eukaryota; kingdom Metazoa; phylum Cnidaria; class Scyphozoa; order Semaeostomeae; family Ulmaridae; genus Aurelia; species Aurelia coerulea. The sequence continues at coordinate 7,552,929 of CM076952.1, read as the reverse complement.
GAGGCGTTTTAGGCAAGCTTCCAATGCTATGTCGTGCTCTTTTCTATCTTTTCCAAAGATGATGATATCGTCTGCGATATTCTTTACCCCTTGAATGTCACTCAAATTTCGTTGCAGAATATTTTGAAATACTTCTGCTGCACTAGATGTACCGTAGTTAAGTCTTTTATATTGGTAAATTCCTTCGTGCGTAGAGAATGTAGTGATAAAGCGGCTTTCAGGCTCTAATTCAACCTGGTGATAGGCCTGTTTTAAATCGATTTTGGAAAAGTATTTTGCTCCATTTACTGCAGCTTTGAAATCATTTAGGGTCGGCATAAGGTGTCTTTCTCTTTTTATTGCATTGTTTGCTTCTCGCATATCCACACATATACGTGTTCCCCCATCTTTCTTAGGAATACACACGATAGGTGAAACCCAGGGCGTCGGCTGATCAATAACCTTCTCAATGATGTTCTGTTCAGTAAGTTTCTTTAGCTCTTTTGAGACTGCTTTTCTCATATGGTAAGGTATACGCCTTTGTGGTTGCATTACCGGATTCACATCGTCTCTTATGTGTAATTTTACTCTTTGTCCTTTCAATTTTCCTTCCCCTTCGAAAACATTTCGATATTTATTCAAAAGTCGTTGAATATTTCCGTCTGTGCTGGCAGGGATGTTTGTTTTCTTTTCTGTGGCTTCTTTGTGATCAGTTGTAATTCCACTCTTTGAATCAGATGTTTGCTTTTCATCGACTTTGTGTACTAACTGGATTAGCGTCAGTTCGTGGGCAGTTTTTCCACTTAGTAAATTACCCCCGGATCCTTCGATGACATAAAATTGCGAAATTGTGTAACGCGATTTTGACTCAATCATGGCACTAAAACGGCCTTTCAATGGAAGTGGTGTCGAAGATCCATATGCAAATATTTTGGTCTTAGCTGGTTCTAGCTTTATTTGATGTTGCAAACTTTCATAGGTCTTGGAATCAATGATGTTAACGGTTGCCCCCGTATCCACTAGAAATGTTAAATCGAACGAATCATTCAATTTCAGTTGGGTTTCTGTGGAAACTCTATTTTCTCTATCCACTGCATAGGCATATTCATTATCAGAAGAGCTTGATAAATCACTCTGATCCTGTGTAATGGCATGAGCTTTTCGCTGTCTGCGTTTTCCCTTCACAAAATTTGACTCTTTCTTTGGTCGTGTTGACGTTTGTGGCTCTTTACTTTGGAGGGGTTTCCTCTGAGGCGTTTCTTGTTTCTTACGACAGAGTTTTGCAAAATGTCCAATGAGGCCACATGAAGAGCAAACTGCATGTTTTGCTGGGCATGGTTTGTTTTTGTGAGGATAACTGAATCCACATTTGTAACAGGTATTTTCTGTACGGATTTCTTTGACGTGCAACTCTTGGAAACTTTCTTCCATACCAGACGCTTGAGCAGAGCTCATTTCAGCTTTTCTGCCATCGATCAGCATGTCTGCAAGCTTGTAATCTGGTTCTCGGAGGGCTTTTCTCCTAAGTCGAGCTGACTTTCCATTACACACGATCTGCATCTTAAGTTCGAAGTCCTCGTCGTGAAATTTGCAATGTTTTGCAAGTGTGCGAAGTCGCGTGTGAAATTCATCAATAGTCTCCTCTGTCTTTTGTGTTGCCTGACGAAAATTGTAAATTTCGAAGATTTGATTCTTGTCTGGCTCGAAGTGTTTAGTTAAGGCATCAACAGCTTTTTTGTAGTCTTTCTCCTCTCCTGTATCAGGTAGAGTTTTGAAAATATTGTAAACTTCGGGTCCAGCTTGATACAAAAGCAAAGCTCGTTGTCTCTTTGGTTCTGTGATGTCTGCGGCAAGCAAATACGTTTGGAATCTCTCCAGCCAGTTTGTCCAGCGAGCTCCTGTGTTTGTGATATCACTTTTTGGTTCGAAGACAGGCATAGGATTTATGTTATTTGCTGCGGCCATCTCACGTTTCTCTTCTTTCTCCTTTTAACTCGTCGCCATTGTAGACTTCGTAAGTAAGAGATAAACACGTGCGTTTGGGAGATTGCATAGTATAAGAATAAATTCAAATCATATGCGCAGGCACATGAAGTCATACAGTAATGATAATAATAATGATAAATCATAACCACTACAACAAACTTTTATTACTAAAACACCGAAATTTTCATGTGAAATTAAGAAACTTTTAGTACTAAGTGCTGATCCAAGTTTCTTATGAAAAAAAAACGTGTAGTGAGGCCAATTTGCAAGATGGATGATCAAAACAAATGACACAAACTGCATTTGACATGATGGTTTAAAATCATGAACTGGCTTGTTCCGTGTTTAAACTTTTCATTTAATGCCTTGAAAATACTCCAAATTCCTTAAAATTTCCTCAAAAATTCCAATTCCTCAAAAGACTCCTCAAAAGATCTGAAAATTCCTCAGTTTAAGGAAATTTCCTTGAAAGTGAGTGCCCTTAGGACCCGGGGGGGGGGGGGTACTTGACTTAAATTTGTACGGGGGTGTGCCCACGAAAAAAATTTTTTTCACCTTGCTCCAGAATTTTTTGCTCAAAACGATAACCTGTTCTAGAAAAAAAATGATGAAAGTATACTCAAAAACATAAAAATTGACCGAAAAACGACCCGATCTAGCAGAATATTCCCCTTTGACATGTTTTGACAACCTGCTCTAGAAAAATTGCCTCATTTTGATACCCTGAGCTAGAAAAAATTGGTGAAAATGATGCCCTTAAAAACGGCACATCCCCGTCGGACAAGTATACTAAGTATCCCCCCCCCCGGGCCTTAGGATTCCCCTGTAACCTGCTGGGTGCTTTTCAAACCACATGTTTACAGTCTTTGCTATCTTTCCTTTGAAGCATTGTCTCGGTGTTCTCTAATTCGATTGTTTGTATTGTTTGGAGATCTTGAAAGGAACAAGCTGTTATTTGAAGTTAACTTGGCTAAACCGGTTTTTTTCGCGGCACCAGTACCATGCTGGCCACTGATTGGCTACGTTGTATCACATGTTCAAATTTACTCCAATCTCATCGTGAGCGAATTTCGTTTTCGCGCCGTTGCAAAGAACTCAAGAAGATAGAGCTTGCAGAAGCTGCAGAAATCGAAGAAAAACAACGTTTTTAGGTAGTTAAAAGCCTTTAAAGATGCCAGAACAGGTAGAGGAACCGAAAGCTCAGGAGAAGGTAGCCCAAGAGAAACCTGAAGCAGCTCAGGAAGATGCCGAAGCGGCGCCAAAGTCCCACGAGGAGGGTGCCGAAAACGGCTCTGGAAAGCAAGATGGCGCTGATGAAAAGCCACAAGAGGAAAAGCAGGAAGCAAGTGAGTCAGCCGAGCCTGAAGCACCAAAACGAAGGGGAAGGAAATCAAGACAAAGCAGTGATGGACCTGATACGAAGAAACCTAAGAAGGAAACGAAAACACCAGAGAGGACGAGCACTAGAGTTCGCAACAGAAGTGTTGGGGAAAAGTTGCCTGATTTCAAAGACACGAAAGATGACTTGCCAAGCCCGACGAGGAGAAAATCAAGAAGTGACGCCACAGATGACGATGAGAAACCAGCAGATGCTGACGAAGAACAGCCAGCTTCCGTTGAAGCCTCAGCATGAAATTTTTCCATCAACTGTTGTACAGACAATAAATGTCCCGTTTGGGCACAAAGAACCTATCACCGTGGTGGCCTGGTGTTGCGTCTAAACTGAACTGCAAATAGTTTTGGATTTTTAATCAAATTGATATGAATCCCTGATTAGAAACTCTTCCAAAAGGACCTGCAGTTGATAGATAAGATTTTTTATGTGTATTATTAAAAGGGTTGTAGGCCGTTTTGTGCAACCTTAGAACATGAATATAGTTACAGGATTGGTTCTCTCCCCTGTCACGTTGTCTTAACGGGATTCTCAGTCAGATATTGTAAATATCGTTGTCTCTTTGTGCAAATAAGGTTTTAATCCTAAATTAGTTTTCAAGAAACCTTTGTATTCTCTGTATTGTAAATGAGATAGAAAGAGCTAAAGCTGTTATACAAAGGTAATCTCCTTTATTATTTAAGTTTCACTCCAAACGTTTATTTTGTGAAACAAAAGCACAGAAGAGAAAGGGAATAGGATACTTTGTATCTTTTGCAACCATGGAGATGAAATGTAGGACCAAATAGCAGCTAGCCAGGTTGGCAAACTTGCATTCACTTGCAACTATGAAAGTGTGTCCTACTCACAGCTATAATAAAAGGTTCTCACAGGCGAGAACAAAAGACCTATTCTTAATTTGGCATCTCTTGCAGCTTTTTAAAGTCTACTCGTAGCTCGCACTTCAAATTTGTTTTACTCGTTACTACGCGTAGGCCAAATCACGCATGTTTTCCAACCTGGGCAGCTAGTAAGGGCTACAAAGTCTCTACATCTAAACGCAGGTTGTGATAGAGACCTAAGAAAGTTTGCTTTCAGTGCGTGCAAGTTTCAGTGGCTATTGGAAAATCCCAGGGGGTACCGTGGTGCACATTTTTTCATAAGAAACTAAGGGTTTGGGCCAGTACTGTGCTGAAAGTTTCTTATAATTATCCAAAACAAAATCTGATCAGGTATGGAAGATTTCTACAGATTTAAGATACTGATTTCCTAACTTTAGGGTAGATGGGTGAGAACAATTATTTTTTGGGTTGGCTTGCTGTTCCCCAGCCTGAGTACCCCTATCCCAAATATACCTGTGTACCCTGGGGGGAGAAACTGGGGAGAAATTAGTGATTGAAAACCATAAGAGGAAAGATATAATTTTGTTTCATTCACAGCTATTAAGCAGCCAAGATCAACAACTGCAAAAGGTCTTTGTGTGGAAGTAATGGTGCATGCACAGCAAACTTTCCATTCTCAAACAAATTAGATTTGAAATCACTAGGATTTGAAAGGCATTCAATACCTACCCTGACCATCCCTCTGAGACACCACTGCACATTTGCGCATAAAATATTCCTATGCATTTGACTGTCATTTTTGCCTGCTCCCTTGGGGCAAAGGGGCATTTGATAATATTAGGACTTTTGTTTAGAAAGTTACTGGGAATATGTATGTCCTTGGTGCCCTGCCCCAGGGCATTTGTATGAGACATTGTTGTTGACTCCCAAGCTGCCTGGGGGACCATCAGGGTAAGAATTGAACTGATGTAAATCCACTTTACTCAACAAAATCTGCTCTTTAAAGGGTCTGATTCAGCCAGCACGCCTTGTATGTGCCGTCTCTTGGTTGGCCTTTCTTGATGCCATTTTCATGGCCCATGAAAATGGCAACAACAATGGGCAACCAAGAGATGGCACATGCTGGATGAAACTGACCCTTTAAGATCTTTAACCCTATCAGGCCTAGGGTATTGGATGCTCTAGGGGGGGGGGCTGATTCAGCCCCCCTGTTTTATTTCCGTTCTGAACAATGTAGAGCCTTGAGACTTGGCATGTGCATAGTACATCATGAGCTGAACCCAAAAATGAAATCTATTTTTAGTTATGTCAAGTGACGTGCTCATGACGTCACCGATATAGAATTTTCAATGTCAGTAGGGTTCAGTACTTCAGTACTAAAAATCTTAAATCGTTGATTCTGAGAAAACGAAAGGCAATAAGGACAAAAGTCCAATTTTAGTGTATTCTATGGTTGAATAGCTTTTGCTTTGCAAAGAAAAATTGGCAAAAAGTGATGATGTCATCATGCAGGAATTCAAAGAATGTGCGCATGCGTACAGCCAAAATATGCATTTAATCTTACATTTAAATTACAAACAAATTATGCAATTGGATAGAGGATCGAAAGTAGCATTTATTTCTCCAATTTTCATTGTTTTCCTGCATTTTCTGTAGATTCTATTAGCATTTATTGACATTTTGCACAGACATCTCTCAAAAATTGATCGCATTTACCCCTTGGCATGAATCTAATTTTTCTAAAAAGTTCATTTTTGATTATAAGGAGGATAGAAACTAAAATTCAGAAAGTGTCAGCGCTGTAAGGGCTGTTGGTAAAAATCCACAGAAGAAAAGCCGCTAAGGGGGGGGGGGGGGCTGAATCCCCTCAGGCTTGATAGGGTTAAATTGATGCCTATTTGCTGATGCTCTGATGAGAAATACAACTTTCCATACCAGCTGATAACATTTTGTCAACCTCCTTTTTGAGATGACTACCGTAAGGGGTGGGGCTTATTCATGGGGAGGGCTTATTTGAGGGAGGGGGCTTATTTAGCAGCAGCGAAAATATTACCAAGACTATTTTTCTTCTTTTACTCGAGGCTGGTCAGTATCTTTAAAAAAGCAGATATATTAGGATATACTGTATTGTTTTGAGGCAATATATAAGCCAGAGTACATTGACAAAAAACATGAAAAAAGTCTGTCAAAAAAGAGAATCAAAAGTATTCACTAAAGACAACCAAGTAACAATTGATTAACCCTCCACGGGAGCTTACTTGAGGGTGGGGGCCTATTTTGCAAAAAAAATTGGGTGTGGGCTTATTCAAAGGTGGGGGCTTATTTGAGGATTTACGGTACTGTATACTGTATAGTTTCTGACATGAACCTGGTAATACAGCATAGCAATCATTCGTCGTACATAGCCGGCTAATAAGCGAAGGAGACAAAACAAGCCCGTGAAGATTTTTCTAAATTCTACCTACCTTCATAAAATGCAACCAGGACAAAAAACTGCTTGAGATTTCCCGAATTTCTTTAAAGCGATCTACTCTCCAAATGTTTAGGTGTACAAGTTTGGATGCCAGTTAAAATATCTCCAGGATTGGCGAAGTTATGGCCACAAACAATCCGATAAGGCACTGAAAACCTTACCTTGAACAATAGAAATTCTGGCCGGGAGACAAAAGTAATAACAATAGTGATTGTTGTAGGAACGATCCGAAAACGCTCAAATCTGTGTTTTCAATTGTCTACTGACAAAACTTTAACACAGTATTCAAATGCTTCTTTCTGAGCACGGTCTACCTGATGACACTAATTTTCGGATGTTTTCTCATGGTACATCCAGATTAAGGGGCAATAGTTAAAATTTGACATAACAAATGTGTTGTGGAGGATCTTACCTTTTTCTTGATTCAAATATGGGGCAACGTGCGAGAAAGCCCTAACTTTCCTGCTTCCTTTTTTCAGAGGGCTTCAGCATTTATATGATCATCAACAGGGCCGTCAAGAGCCAGGTCGGGCCCTGGAGTGATTCATAGGATCGTGCCCCAGAACATTTTCAGAGACCACCACGCCCTTCAGACTCTCGGAGTAAACGCTCTTTTTAAGAAAACTAGTTCAGAAAATGTTTAGATATCAGGCCCGTAGGAAGGGGGTGGGGCAGGGGGGCTCAAGCCCCCCCAATAATTTTGAAAACAATGGTGCTACGTCACAAATATTAATTAGATGTATTGTTCTCTATTGTTTTAAGAACAATTGCCCCCCCAATCAGAAGCAGCTTCCTACGGCCCTGTTAGATATCAAAGACTGGCTTTTACGAGGTGACTAACTTTCAAAGGGGGAGAAGCGAGAAGGGCACGAACTTTTACGCATAGCCAGTGAGAAAACTGTTTTCTTGTGACTATGTTTTAAGGCAGACAGATGGCCATGAAAAGTTGATGCGAAGAGATTTTACAGCAATAATTAATTTTTGTAGAGGGATATTTGTACGGGTCCTTTCGAGGCCTGGGCCCGGACCTTTTACCCCCTAAACCCCCCCCCCTCGACGGTCCTGATCATCAAATTTGAGCATGTGGTCAATAGTGACTTACCCTGGGTAGCAGACTCTCTCAATGTTAGAGAGAGTCTGGAACTCATGGTAATAATGACTCCTAGTAATTTAACTTTATCAGCAAGGGGCTGGTTTTGTCATTGAATTCGAGGAAGAATTTTGGTTCCTCTTCTAGCCCTAAAACCATCCTGAAATTTTCCAACATTTTCAGTAAATCTAGGACAGAGAAATCAGGAAGAAGGGTAGTTGTTTTTGGCAAAAATATCCTAGATTTTGAAAATATGGGGTGAAAATATATTTCCAGCATGTTTGATCATATCTAAAATGATAAAATCATAAGAAACCCATAACTACTGCAACATCAATTACAGTAAAATGATGATTTTATTATTTACAGTACAGGCCTTACATCACATTTCAAATTGAACTTTATTCATTCTCCAAAAACGACTGATTTATTTGGTGTCCGAAAACGACCGCCAGGAAATTCTGAGGCTATTCGATATGGCATCTGTTGTCCAGTAGACTTGCTCCAAGTCTCGTTCGTTTAATATCTTATTCGGGCCTACTCGGTTGGCAGTCTATCCCTTCAGAGAAACTGTTTTAAGACTTTGGCACAATCCTTTGCGCTATTCACATGCTAGACATTATAGAATTTCTTTGATTGTTCAAGATTTTTGTTTCGTATGGCAGCGTATTCAGAGTTTTGAATCTAGGTGTGATATTCGCAACGAACTTCTACGCTGTCAAGCACAACGAAAGCAACTGGTATTGGCGTGTTCTATATTTAAGAAGGCCTTTCGTAAAGATCTTTAGTATCTACAGGGTGTCCCAAAAAAATTGTGCCCCGTTTGTCTGAAGATTGTGACAAAACAGCAATAGATTCTCGCCAAACTTTTGCATTATGGTGCTCTTCAGATGTTCGATTAAAGTTTGCTACCATCCCCATGAAAATCCGTTGAAAAATGATGGAGATATCTTCAGAGATATCTTCAGGAGACCAAATTTGCCCGATCACAGAAACCAGCGGTCGGCCATTTTGTCTTACTATTTTGCATTGATAAATAGCTGCATGGATTGAAAATGAAACAACAGCCTCCAGTGTCATAGCTCTCGTGAAAATGCCAATAATCCTCGGAGAGTTCCACTATTTCTTACCTCAAAAATTATTTTTTACCTCATGTGAAGATACTTATCACTGCAAAACAGCAAGACAAAATGGCCGACCGCTGGTTTCAGTCATCAGGCAAATTTGGTCTTCTGAAGGTCATAGCTCCATCATTTTCAACGGATTTTTACGGGAATGGTTGCAAACTTTAATTGAATATCCGAAGAGCAACATCATGCAAAAGTTTGGCGAGAATCTTTTGCCGTTTTGTCGCGATCTTCAGGCAAACGGGGCACAATTTTTTTGGGACACCCTGTATATGTTAGCTTTCAGTACCAAGAAATGCCCTCTTTGATTTGATGGAAATCATTTGTAATGTACTTTGCTATTGGTTTTTTAAATGTTTTCGTAATTGTCCGATTACCACCGTCGTCCGATCACCACCCCCAACGCCCTAAATAAACTGACATTGTTCCAAATACTCGTTGTTTACAAAGCAACTCTCGATCAAAATTCAAAACAGGCATGCATGCAAACTTGAAACCTGATGTGCGCATGGCGCTGAATTTACTAAGATCTGCTGATCAGAAGGTTAGGTTTCCTTTTCGACCACTGAAGATAATTCATCCCACCTAACTTTGCCCGCTTACGTTCTTAAATTTCAAACTTTGATATCTTTGAAATAAGAGTGGTCAAGATTTTTATTGGTATTTTAAACGACGGGCTTAAACTACTGTAAATAAGTGCAGGGCCGTAGCTACATTGGGGGTGCTGGGGGTGCGGCACCCCCCCTGGCCAAATCTCAGTCGGCAAATCAAGTAAAAGTTACACTCAGTCGGCAAATTCCTGAGATTGGAACAAGAGCAGTTCAGCCTTGCCAAGTTACGTTACGTCACAATACAAAGTTCGTTAACGTTAATTTTGCTTAGCAGAATTTCTGCTCGTCGTTTAGATTACGAGAACGAACATTTTTTGTAGCCTTATTGTTTTTTATCTAACATTTGTGTGAAGCTCTGTCGTTATCACATTTATTATAACTGTCCAGGCACCAAGGAACAGACATTCCCTTACCAGAGGGTAACCAATATGATTTTCGGGAATCGGGAATCGCCACTTTTTTGGAATTATGAGCCGGGAATCGTCAGATTTTTCAGTTTGGCAACAGCTTTCGGGAAGCAGGATTGGCCCATATTGAAAAATTGGGGCTAGATTCATTGCTTCAGCCTCACGTGATGTGCCTCATTTCGGCAGTTGCGTGGCCACGGATGGGGTTGTCAAAAGATGGTCCTCGAGGTTCTTTCAAAATGAAGAGAAAGTAGTTGTGTATAGGCAGGGAAGGGTAAGACTTTTTCTGGGAAATGCTGGATGTTGACTGGGAAAGTCATTTTAAGTAAAGGTTGGTGTTTGAAAATTATTCCACACGAACTATCATGTAATTGTCAAGGCATCCATTATGGGGGCAGGCAGATGGATTGTTAGAATCGTTCTAGGATAAGGTAAAAATGCGTTTGCACAAAAATTTTCCTGAATGTTGTGATTCATAGATTCATAGATAATTGTTAAAAATTGGCATTCTAAGCCACAGAAAACTGCGTTTACTCAAAAAGTTTTCTGGGGATGTTATAATTTGTAAGATTATACCTGTTACAAAATTTTCAATTTTAGCACCACTGATGTTGGATCGCTAGAAGTGTTCTAAGCCAAAGTAGAGGGCGTTTCATCAAAATTTAGCTGGGAGCTTGGCCCCCAGACCCCTTCATTTTAATACCCTCCCCCTTAATTTGCACTGGCCACGACGCTGCCCATTGCATTTGATCGCACATTAAAGCCCCTCATCATGAACTGCTCTAGAAGAGGATGGAAGAGACTTTGGAAATAATGTTAAATTACGATAAAAAAAAGACGTACATAATGTTAAACCAAGATGTTATAAAGTTCTTTATGATATCTTGCTTAAACTGAATGATAATTCTAGTCAAAAGCAGAGGGAATGCCTCTCCGGGTACGATCAAACGTCGTGAAAATGATGAATCTAGGTTTTGATGCTAGGTTAGGAAAGACAGCGGGAATTCGGTAAACAGTCCTGGCGGGCAGGCCCGTCGGAATCGGGATGGGGGCTGGGGCGCTTCAGCCCCCCCAATAATTTGCTGCAGTCTGTTAACTTTTTGTACACGAAAAAGGCTGTGAAAGCCAAGCTCTTGGAAATGAAGATTCAAACTTATTTGTATTCGAGGAAGTTACCAGAATGCATCAAGCTATCACTTTCAAGTTTCATATTATTATGCAATTCAAAAATGATCTATTTCCTCGTGATATTGAACTCCCATTTTCAAAATTTTCCTGGAAAGACCCTTATCAGTCACGATCCATTGTTTCTTTAAAAGGCAAATTCTTCTAAAATGGGGTGTTTTCTAACGATCTAAAGGGCATGGTCATGAAGAGTTTTCCCGGGGGCGAGCCCCCGCACCCCCGTTATTGCTTGCTAAGCTCGCATCAAATTCCAGCCCCCGATATGAATATCGTTCCGTGACGGGCCTGACGGGAATCAGGAATTTGGCTGGAAACGTAACGGAAATTCGGGAGCCTATTGGGTACCTTCTTACCAGAACAATATCTAAATCAGTGGCATGGCCACGGGGGGCGGGGGGTATTTTTTTTTATTAATTCATATTTTTACACGATATCCCATCAGTTACATCAGTACAAAATTAAACTACAAAAGTTACAAGTTTGTTTCAAATGAAAAATGAAAAACAAAATTTAAAATTTGGTATTAGCTAGGATTGGATCCAGGCTGAGATCTGATCTTCCTGGGAGTCGTGTTTTAGTTAGGGTTTACTGAGCTCTTTAAATGCGTTTTCAATTTTCTTTTAAACTGATAGAGCGAGGGGATTTCCCTTATTCCGATTGGTATTTCATTCCAAGCTTTAAGCCCGGAAAGGTGGAAACTTTTTTTTGTACACTCAAGTTTAAACTTTGGGATGTCGAGATTTCTATTGTTTCTTGTGTTATACCTAGAAATTTCATTCCGCTGACTATACTTGTTCCAGAGGCTCTCAGGGCACTGCTTGTGGACTATTTTGTGTGTCATGATTGATCTGTCAAAATAGATGATTTGATCAACGTTCAGCCCATTATTGATCCAGGGGTCCTTTATTCTAGCATTTTGAATAATTGAGAAGGCCCTGTTCTGTAGACGCTGAAGCGTTTGCAGCTTCGTGTCGGGCAGGTTACCCCAGATAACATTCCCATATCGGAGGTGACTTTCAACCAGCGCATGGTAAACCTCACATAGCTTAGATTGCGGAAGAACGTTTTTAAGTTTTTTCAGTGCAGACAAACCACTTGCTACTTTACCTTTCAAGGATTTGAAATGTTCCTTCCAACTTAGATTCTCGTCCACAATAACCCCTAGTGATTTAGTTTTTGTCACTCGTTTTATTTCTGTGCCATTAAGTTTCAATGGAGCCAGAGGTTCAATTTTGTTAATTCTACGTGGATGGCCGATAAGCATAAACTCAGTCTTTTTTGGATTGGCACTTAATTTATTGACCCTCATCCACTCAGAAATGTTCTGTAGCTCCTCCTGCATCATCTCGGCAAGTTCGTTAATATCTTTAGAGGCTATCGTTGTGTGCGTATCATCAGCATACATGCTCGCCGAAGAAAACTGTGAACATTCTTCAAAGTCGTTAAGGTATATGATGAAGAGAAGGGGGCCTAGGCAGGAACCCTGGGGAATGCCACAGGTTACCCCCAAAGACATAGAACATTTACCATTGATTCTGTAAAACTGTTTTCGTTCAGTGAGGTAGGATCGAAACCAGCTAATCACCTTACCCTGCACGCCATACCTAGAAAGTTTTTCGAGAAGTATTTTGTGATCCACCGTATCGAAGGCAATTGCCCCCCCCCCACTTTTGTCAAAAGATGGTCCTCGAGATTCCTCTAAAACCGAGGTGAAAATAGCTGGGTATAGGTTGGGTAAGAATTTTACGAGAAATATCAAATCTTCCATTTTACCACTGGCAAGCATGACATTGGGAGATACATTCTAAGCCAAAGTAAAGGATCCTTCTTCAAAAATGTTCCTCGTGCTCTGATTTATAGCATAATTGTCACAACGATCAAGATTTCCTTGTCGCTAAAGGCAAGCATGTTATTAGGAGATGAATTCTAAGCCAAAGTAAAGGATATTTCTTCAAAAAATTTCCTCGTGTCTGATTCCTAGGATAACTGTTACAAAACGATCAAGGTTCCTCGTCGCTAAAGGCAAGCATGATATTGGGAGAGGCATTCTAAGCCAAAGTAAAGGATATTTCTTCAAAAATTTTCCTCGTGCTCTGATTCATAGGATAACTGTCACAAAACGATCAAGGTTTCTCTGTCGCTAGAGGCAAGCATGATATTGGGAGATGCATTCTGAGCCAAAGTAAAGGATATTTCTTCAACAATTTCCTCGTGCTCTGATTCATAGGATAACTGTTACAAAACGATCAAGGTTTCCTCGTCGCTAAAGGCAAGCATGATGTTGGGAGATGCATTCTAAGCCAAAGTAAAGGGCGTGGCCCCAAAAATTTTCCTTGGGGCTTCGCCCCCAGACCCGCTCATTTACATTCCCCCCCACTTAATTTACCCTGGCCACGCCGCTGATCTAAATCCAGTGTTAGATGTCGCCAAAGCTAACGAGAAGTTTCAATTAGTGAAACAAGTTGGCTTCTCGTGTATCATGTTAGAGCCCCTTGTGAAAGGTAAGGGAAAGTAGAAATGGAAGGGTTTCTCAATGGAGAGGAACTTGAGCCTCTCAACAAGAAGTATGTGTATGTGACAAAAAAAGTCCACGCTCAAAAGCCACGCCCACCAGTCGGCAAATTGAGAGCTTGCACCCCCCTAGCTTGATATCTCTAACGACGGCCCTGAATAAGTGAGGCACGAAGTTTTCCCCTTTTCAATGCTTCAAAGTGCAACAGTTGTAGCCGTGTCTAACAGTTTAATATTGATCTGCACTACATTTTTTCAAATGTTTGGAATTTCGAAGAAGTCTATCATGTGATGGTGTTGGGCGCTTGGAAATGCTGAATCTCAAGGACGGAATCTATATTTGACTATCGAAGATGTAAACAATGTCTGAAAATTTTATTCTACCAGATGAATAAGAAAAATGTATTCACTCTTTGAAACATTGTACAGCAAAAATGTAATCAATTTGTAAAACTTTAATTCCGTCATCTTACTGATGCCTCAACTTAATTTTCAAGATTTTCTTATCAGTTCATGTGCATGAAATGATACTGTGAAATCAGGAATTAGTCTAGCTAAGAGTACTATTTCTTGATACATCCAAAACCAGCCAAAAATGGCGTGTACATTGTCATATAGATTTTGACATTTTGATGCTCAGCATTCGTGGGAAAGCATCACTACATTTGAACAGTTATCATTAGAAGGCACTACCCAACCTAACAAAATATTATCTTACCATTTCAACCCTTGAAGCATGGATAAAATCAGGCGAATCACTTACAGTTTTAGGAATAGCTAACGGAAGCTATGTTTGGAATTCTTTACTTGAGATAAAGACAATGCATGATTTCTCAAAAATAAGCAATCCTCAATCGGGCAACGGAGTAGTAATACTCGAATCGGTATCACAGTTTTTGTGTTACAAACTTTTCAACGAGGGAATAGACCATTTGCCAATTAAGAAAAAGGGATTGGCGCGAGCGCGGCCAATTCCGACAGCCCTAGTAACAGTCGGAAATCCGGGGAGTCCTCTCCATTACAGTCACTTACAGTATAATCGGCAAGCCGACCCGGCCCGATTTTCTGACCCGAAGCTGCATTTGGAGCCGATGCTCGATGGTTACTAAACCAATTTTAAAACAGAAAAAAAAGTACAAGAGATGACTCGTTTGTGAGTCTTATCACGAATTTGGGGTTCAATATTGCCCCAGGGGCGGAGCGCGGGGGCCGCGAAAATTGGGAAAAATTTTAGCCTAACCCATTTTGGGCCGTAATTCCGTTTTGCGAGGGGTAAACGGCCTCGGCATGTCAAATCGCAGAATAACGAGTCTTTCTTTTTCCAAAGCTGTGGGGAAAATCCCGAAAATTTCTACTTAGGCCCTTTTTCCTCCCAAATGGATCGTGCTCGTTTTCCTACTAAATGCATTTGCTAACTCCAGATTAATGATTAAATACCTTAAAAAGGGTTGAAATAAGGTTCTCCAAAAGTTTGTCTTCAGTTTCTCGATTTATCCACTTCAGAATCAGCCCAAGACGATCGGCCAGTTTTCGTTGATTTTTCAAAATTTTCTCCCAAGTTTTGGACTTATTACATATGTCAAAATCAGCTGATCGTTTGTTTATGTACCCTACTCCGCAAATCGATCGTGGGAAATACATCGAATAAGATATTCTGAAGTGGAGAGAATTCCCCGAATTCCCGAATTTCCGAAGGTGATTAGCTGGTTTCGATCCTACCTCACTGAACGAAAACAGTTTTGCAGAATCAATGGTAAATGTTCTATGTCTTTGGGGGTAACCTGTGGCATTCCCCAGGGTTCCTGTCTAGGCCCCCTTCTCTTCATCATATACCTTAACAACTTTGAAGAATGTTTACAGTTTTCTTCGGCGAGCATGTATGCTGATGATACGCACACAACGATAGCCTCTGAAGATATTAACGAACTTGCCGAGATGATGCAGGAGGAGCTACAGAACATTTCTGAGTGGATGAGGGTCAATAAATTAAGTGCCAATCCAAAAAAGACTGAGTTTATGCTTATCGGCCATCCACGTAGAATTAACAAAATTGAACCTCTGGTTCCATTGAAACTTAATGGCACAGAAATAAAACGAGTGACAAAAACTAAATCACTAGGGGTTATTGTCGACGAGAATCTAAGTTGGAAGGAACACTTCAAATCCTTGAAAGGTAAAGTAGCAAGTGGTTTGTCTGCACTGAAAAAACTTAAAAACGTTCTTCCGCAATCTAAGCTATGTGAGGTTTACCA
This sequence comes from Aurelia coerulea, assembly GCA_039566865.1. NCBI lineage: Eukaryota > Metazoa > Cnidaria > Scyphozoa > Semaeostomeae > Ulmaridae > Aurelia > Aurelia coerulea. The sequence goes on along the minus strand of CM076952.1, from coordinate 7,537,094 downwards.
TGCGCTGGTTGAAAGTCACCTCCGATATGGGAATGTTATCTGGGGTAGCCTGCCCAACACGAAGCTGCAAACGCTTCAGCGTCTACAGAAATAGGGCCTTCTCAATTATTCAAAATGCTAGAATAAAGGACCCCTGGATCAATAATGGGCTGAACGTTGATCAAATCATCTATTTTGACAGATCTATCATGACACACAAAATAGTCAACAAGCAGTGCCCTGAGAGCCTCTGGAACAAGTATAGTCAGCGGAATGAAATTTCTAGGTATAACACAAGAAACAATAGAAATCTCGACATCCCAAAGTTTAAACTTGAGTGTACAAAAAAAAGTTTCCACCTTTCCGGGCTTAAAGCTTGGAATGAAATACCAATCGAAATAAGGGAAATCCCCTCGCTCTATCAGTTTAAAAGAAAATTGAAAACGCATTTAAAGAGCTCAGTAAACCCTAACTAAAACACGACTCCCAGGAAGATCAGATCTCAGCCTGGATCCAATCCTAGCTAATACCAAATTTTAAATTTTGTTTTTCATTTTTCATTTAAAACAAACTTGTAACTTTTGTAGTTTAATTTTGTACTGATGGGATATCGTGTAAAAATATGAATTATTAAAAAAAAAAAACAGTTACTAGGGCAGTCGGAATTGGCCGCGCTCGCCTCAATCCCTTTTTCCTAATTGGCAAATGTTCTATTCAGTTCTCTGACTAATTTGGAATCTGTACTATTTCATTAGCGGCCATCACACGCAAAGACGGTTATTGGCTTTTGGACTTGAATAGCAAGGTTCTTTCACCTTATCTTACCGAGGGCCTATTCATATGGCGAAAGCTTCCCCGGCATTCTCCCATTTCACCGGGAAACTCGCACAGCCGAGGCAATATTCCTTGACCTTCCATATGAGGGACGTTTCCTGGCAAGCTGAGGTAAAAGACTAGTGCTTTGTCCCTGACGCTAAAGGAGATTTGATGAACAAGAGAGATTTCCCCGCCTAGCCGGGAAAATGTGTTCACATGGGAAACTTTTTCCTCTGCTAGGCGGGATCCCGGTAGAGTTCAAGCGAAATCTCGGCTTGGCCGGGAAAATTTTTTCTCATGTGAACGCTTGTGCTATTATATGTGGAATGAAAATGCCGGGGAAACGTTCTGCATATGAACAGGCTCTGATAGTCAATAGAGCTAACGTTGCATACACCAAATTCAGATAACGTGATTACACTCTCGAGGAAACTTCTTTCTCATAATTTTCCAAATGTACCATCACTTGACTTGAAGTGGGCAGGAACAACGTTAGCAACATTTGTCTATTTGAAAAGAAGGGGTGAATTTTGTACAATAAAGGATACAGCTTTGGCTAAGTCAAAACGAGCCACAAGAAAATATTTCACATCATCTCTGCAGCCAGCCTTAATGTTTTGTTCTCTCTGTTTATTTACATCTAACCTTTTTGATATTCTGAAAAGGAATCTGAATCGAACAGATCGAACGATATTTGATACATTTTGAAGAATTATCGAATGTGCACAATGGAGACAGAGGCTCTGACAACACTCAATCGAACCTGTCGTATAAAAATGTATCACAATATCGTTCGATCCAAGCTCTTTTTCGTAGAATAGCTAAAAGGTCCATTGAGTGCACTCAGAGATGTGAAATCTGTTCTTCTGGAAGAGAAATCTCTTTGTCTTTTCAAAACCTGAATCTTTTGTTTCACAAAATGTGAAATCTGTTCTTCTGGAAGAGAAATCTCTTTGTCTTTTCAAAACCTGAATCTTTTGTTTCACAAAATTTGCCGATGCTTACCAGAAGGAATTAAAAGTAATTTCCACGGACCAATTTTTTCGACCATGAGCAAACGTCGGTAGGCTTTTTGATTGGCTAATTGCAAAAGAATATACCGGGTGCGCCAAAATAAAACCATGATATATTGTACACAAGACCGATCTTGAAGATTTATGACTTAATCTGTAGCAGGAAGCCTGAATTAGATTTTAGGATTTTAAGCAAAATTTTTTCTATTTTCATTTTTAGAGCACGAAGTCATTTTCTTGAAATTTTCGTTTTCGAAAACACTTGAAACGATCAAAAAACGTCGATCAAGTTTTCTAAAGAATCGAAATAAATAGACAGAGAGAAAACTTGTTCGGGGTGATTTGGGATTTAGAAATCGATTTATTGTAATCTGCCGGAGTGCCCTTACATCATTATTGATGTGGACATTCGAAAATTCTACAAAATATCGTTCGATTGTGATTCATTTCAGAATAGCTAAAATGTCTATTCAGGCTTTCTGCAAAAGATTAAGTAATAAATCATCCAAACCAATCCTGTGTGTGATTTATCGCGGCCTGCTAAAAATGCATAGTTTATTTTGGCACACCCGGTATTCATCCAGCAAACAGCTCCATAATTCAATAAGCATGCCACGTTTTGCTACACCCGAAGATTTACCAAAGAAATGATATTAAGGCGATTTACAAAAGCAAATATATGATAATTCCTAATCCCGCGGAACTAACTATTTGCTATTCTAGTATATGCCACTCTTGGATAACAATAAGACATGTACCAACCATTATAAGTTACATATTTACATAATGACTACTAGAACACAGGCTATGTTTACATCCTTTGCTCAAATTTATACTGCCACTTATATTTGACATTGCAATTGACAGCAATTCAATTATGGGGCCGGAAAATGCTAGATCACAGTCCTGAAAAGTCTTTATTTCTCCAGAAAATGGTTCTAGTCTCCTACAATGATGTAGAAGCCACCTGAATATGTTTTGAAACGCCGAATCTAACCGATACGAACCAAAATATACAAATAACATCAGAATGAAATGTACAACAACATAATATACAACATAGATAATTCTTCGATTTTATTTACAAATGTCAAGTACCTTGTACTGGTGCTCTGGGTAAAGGTTTACTGTTGTTCAGACGTTGTTCATGTATCTGTGGATGAGGAAGGGGGTCAAGTCGTGCAGGGGACGTCATTCCATTGGGTGATCCGTGTCCATTTCGGCTTCCAGTTAGACTCCATTGGTCTTTTGCTGACTTCCGCTTTTTCTAGGTTGGAAGAAAAGTGAATGCCTTGATAAACAGTATTCATCAAAGAGCGCTAAGAATTGCTTACAATGCCTAAAATTCCACTTTTTGGGCTCTGCTCTGTCAGGATTGTGCCACAACTATCCATCAACACAATTTAAAGCTGCTAGGAATAGAAATGCACAAAACCAAAAATAACATACGTCGTAGAATCATTAATGAGATTTTAAAATTTTATACAAGAACGTATGACATAAGAACAACAATATTTTCATTCACAATCCTGCCCAAAAGAAGCTCGGACACAAGGCTAATTTCAGTGTTTTCATGATGTTTCCTAAAACCTCCTAATCCCCGTTCCCTCTAATTCAATGTTGGGAAGGTCGAATCGCCCTTGATTCAGGCAACATTGAAACGGGAGGAGCAGACCTATCAATGGTTTATTAGAATGCAGGACTTATTAGTGATTGCGTATCTCGGCAAAAGCCAGCACATTTTCTGTCGCACACAGCAGAAAGTACGTTCTGATGTCAATGGAATTTCCTGAAGTGTTAACAACAATTTTCAAAGAAGCTTCCCATTGCCTCTGTTTGAAAACTGTCAGTGCATTCCTCTTGCATGTGTTACCGATGGTAATGCACGAGCTTTAATATCAATTAGCAATGTTTCAACTTAAAATAGCTCTTTTTTCACGATCTATTTTCTTTGAGTTTTGCAGCCTTTTGCCTCGTAGTGAAACCTATCTTTGGAAAAGTCTATTTAATGGTGAGAAATCTTCACCAACGGCTTGGTCACATTTGTAACTAAGATTTGTCTGCTTTCTTTGTTCTGGTCAGAAGGTATGATGCGGTTTGTGTTTCAACACACGTACACGAGAGGGCCTCTCCAATCCTCCTCCAAGTGACCATTGACAATATGCAGCCATGAATGACTGTCTCAAACTTTGATTAAGCAATATCATCCAAGTAACAAGACTGCCTATGGTCACTTGCCTTTTGTTCCCTTTTGTTTCACAGAAGCTGTGATTCAAATTCAACCAGGAAACATTCGAAAATGAACATATGAAAACATTGGAAAACTCACCTTTCCACTTTGAAGCGGATTTATGACACCAACGTTTGGCATATTATTGAATATTTTATTGAAATTCGTTTCGCGATTTAACAGTTCCAATTGGAAATATCGTTTCTCTTCCTAAAAAAGAAATGAAGGAAAATGAGGTTATATCGCTATGGTGCTTTTAAATGAACTATAGCTATAGATTCACTACACAAGTCTCAATATCGCTAATTAAATTGGATTGGATGTTTATCATTCCAACGAGAGAAACCAAAACACAGAAAAAAGTATCGATCGAATCCTATGAATCATTCTGAAAGTCTACTATAGCTGATAATTGTTTTCAAAAGGTCCATCAATCATTCAATGATTTGTGGAATAATGACTGATCTAAATTCTATACTTTCACCAGCGTTGACCATGATTGTAACTCTTTTGATCCACTGTCAGTTAAGTGGAATACTCTTACACGATTGAGAACACCATTCTGCCGAAACGAGCAGCTAATTTGCAAAATTTTGGATCATTAATTCTTCAACCCAATTTAAAAAATGTTTCTCTTGATATTGGCCATTTCACTATTGTTTAACGAATTATTCCATCAATTTCACAAAGGTTCTGCTTATGAGATTCTGATGTAAATCTTCTTTTAATGTAAAGCATCAATCGGAATGGCCCTTACAGTGCCACAAGTCGTACATTTACTCCATTTTGGTGCATCTGGTACACAGCTTAGTGAACGATAACAATAAACAATACGGCAAATCATAGAAATATAAATCTAACTTGAAATTTTTAAACAAATCTTATAAACGGGGATATGAAGAATATTTTGAGAACATACCGGATGAGTCAGAAAAAACGAGGCGTATTTCTCAATCTTTACTGATGCAGTTGACTTTGTAAATTCGTTTCTTTAAAATTCATTGCATAGAAGAAAGGGTACATTGGATATGAAGATTGTTTGATCAAAATTGGTTTTCCGTTCCGTAATTACGGGCGATTTTAGTAAAATGATACTAGGCAAGATTCCTAAAATAGTCCTACAATTAGATTCTCATTCATGCAAAAATTAACTTTCAAACTATGAAAAACATACTGTTTCCCCACCAACAAACTGAAACAGGGCATGCATTGTCTTGGAGCACAAAAGGAAAAATTATCCTCATTCATTTTTATCTCTTAGGGACAATTAATCTAATTATCATTGTCAGGAAGCAGAAAGGACCTATACTAATAATCCTTTTCACCAAAATAGTTATATCACAAAGTCACAAATAAATACAGAAAGAAATAACCAATTTCAACAAAACTAAATTTCTATAACTAAGTCGATCTTTCGTCAGCAAAATAAACTTCAACACATCCAATTTGCCTTGTTTTGACCCAACTTTTTCATACTCAACGCTCCAAGTTTATATGACTCATCCGGTATTGTCATGTACTCGAAACTCGTACAGCTTTGCGATAAAAGGGGGGAATTGTTAGTCCAGTAAACATTGCCAAGTGATCTTACCACGTGTTTTTGACACTCCAGTTCACGATCAGTCACCATAACTTTTAATTGCTCAATTGTATCCAAGTCTTCTGGCCGCGACTCTCTGTTTCTATACTGCTCTTCAGCCTTTTCGAGCCTGTTGGAAATAACAGAAGGAATAAAATTCCAGGAGGCGGATTACGTCAAATCAACTTGCTCTATCATATATATAATACATCATTATATCATCATACCAACGTTGGCCCCAACTGAGCAAGGGTGAAGTGGGAAACCACACCTAAGTAGAAATACTTTCTCAAATTTCTCCCAGGTCACGCACAATTCCAGCTGAGGCTGCACTTGTTAGACGATCCATATTTTGTTTTGAACGGATTTTTCTTCATTTTCTTCATCGAAAAAGTCACCAGGGTAGTGTGTGCTGGGATACTTGAACGGAGATGTGTTAAAATGAGCTAACTACAGAGCTGCGTTCAACATTGGAGAGGTTATCAATAATTCAGCCCAGAAGCAAACATCTAAAATTATCTTTCTTAGTTCTCAAACTTGGATGTGAAGAGGAAAGTACGTTCATTTTAACTCACATTAGTTGCAATGCATCAACCTTATCTTTAAGAAGCTCTTTTGCTTTGTTAAACTCTGCCAGCAACTTCTGTGTTTCTCGTAAATGATCTGCTGTTAAGGAATCTACTTCATTTTGATGCTCTTTTGCCAAATGTTGTTCTCGACGTCTATGAAAAACAACAAACAAGGTGAATACCAATTTGAAAGATAAAACTAATCAGATGAAAAAATGACATGATGCTGATACAATTTGAAAACAGCATAGAATTGCTACGGATAGGCCTGCTGTTGACAGGATGACGGGACATTTCTGCCAGCACATTTGGAAAACGGCACAATTTGAAAAGAAAATTCTGACCGGCACAATTTGAGAACATCGTTTGAGGACTTTGAAAGCGCGACATTTTCAACGCTTTTGGAGCAAGGCTGATTGATTCATTAGAGTAATCTTCCTTGTCAGCAAACTTCAGCCTCTTTGCTGCAATGATCATAAACAGATTGGTACCTTAAAATTCTTATCTTTTCAAATTGTGGAAGTATCATGTTAACGTAGCCTTAAGCACGCTCTCTTTGGAGGAACAATTTTCAAACAATTTCATGTGATACCAAGGTCTGTCTTAGATTAAAGCTTTCATGTCGCTATATAAAGCTAATGGCAGACATTTATTCAGTCGTGTGATTTCTGTGCAGTGGACGGTCATGGGGATTAGCGCGGTTTTCTTTGATGTTAGTTTATTGTAATTTTGCATAACAGGGAAAACAAAAGGGATTGGATGACCGTCTCTCATGTCGTTGAAGAACAACTGATAATGCGAGGCTAGGAATCGTATTTATAACGATATAAAAGCTTTAAATGTCACATGAAAATGGTCACGAATAGATACAATTGAAGAGTTTTGCATGAGCCATTTGGCGTTACTGCCCATCTCACATGACGTCTAATACCAGGCGGACTTTTTCAAAAGTAAAATTCTTGGAAACATCTGACAGCAAAGAGTGTAAGATGCAGTCAGTTAGCCAAATGAATGATACGAGCAATCGGTACACACATAATACTGTAGTTGAGGTCAAAGACGCTTTTACGCTAGTGATAAATAGCTTCATGTGCCATAGGAAATAGTTTCTGTGAGGTAAGAAATGGTGGAACTCTCTGATGATAATCGGAATTCTCACGAGAGCTATGAAATTGGAGGCTGCTGTTCCATTTCATCCATGAAGCTATTGTCACCGCTGCAAAATAGTAAGACGAAATGGCCGACAGCTGGTTTCAGTCATCCGGCAAATTTGGTCTCCTAAAGGTCATAGCTTCATCATTTTCAACGATTTTTACAGGGATTGTAGCAAACTTTAATTGAATATCTGAAGAGCACCATGAAGCAAAATTTAGGTGAGAATCTTTTGCCGTTTTAGCATAGCCTAGATCGACGCTTTTACGAAGTGTCTTCGTAAGACATACCGGGTGAGCCAGAAAAAAGTTCCCACTTGAGACAGGCCAGGACAAGTCATACACTGGATCGATTTCAAATATTTTTTATCTAATCTTTTGTCAGTATCTTATATCATTCTTGGTTATTCGTTCTCGATTTTTCGGATGCCCACTTATTGATATATTTACGATTTCTTAGGATTTTTTCGCCTGCAGACTGCCCAAAATGACTAACAAAAAACAGCCATCAAATTTTCTACGGACTGAACTTGGCAGAACAAAGCGAGTGCTCCTCGCTCGAAATTACGAGGGAATTCGGGAATGGATTATGTCACACGAGCGGTCGGTTCATGATTGCACAACGTTACTATCAGTTTTTCCATTTCAAAGACTTTCAGTTTTAAATCACTTCTTTGAAATGATACTTGCTACCTTCTATAGTTTGTGCATGTAGGGAGGGAATCAGGTAGTAGATATTTGCGTCAAAAAGTCCTGAATCGACACGCTTGTTAGAAATATTTATTAAAGGCACACTGTCGTGGTTGTTATTGGCTAGTCCTGATGTTGAAATGACAAACTAAAGACCTGCCCTTTTGATAATTACCAAGCCTTTATGCTGCTGGATCATACTTTGTTTCGAGAATAAAGGGAGTCAGATCACCTTCGTGAATTTCAGTGTACAGCGAAATTACTGAAGCCTGCCTAATTCTATTCTTTTATATTGTCTTATTTACCCAATCAGTGCCACGACAGTGTGCCTTTAAGTCCCTAAGTGCACAACCTACAAATAGCTAGAAGTATCATTTCAAAAAAATGAAAAAAAAACTGGAAGTCTTTGTATTGATATTGGTTAAATTAGAGTTGTGCAATCGTCAAATGACCGCTCGTGCGACATAATTAATTTCCAAATTCCCTTGTCATTTCGAGGAGCATCGTTTTTGTTCTACTAAATTCGGCCTTTAGAAACTTTGATGGCTGTTTTTCGATCTTTTTGGGCAGTCTGCAGACAAAAAAATCCAGAAATCGTAAATTTATCAACAAGTAGGTGTCCGAAAATCGACAAAAAATAACCAAGAATAATATAAGATATTGGCAAAAGATTAAATCAAAAACACTTGAAATGGTCCAATGTATCATTTATCATGGCCTGTTGGAAGAGGGAATCATCTTCTGGCTCACCTGGTAAATGTTGGAATTGTCTAAGAATTTTCTAGAAAAGGCCGACGAACTCCTTGACGTACTTTCGACAACAAGTAAATAAAGCTCATGAAGCGCGTTCCCCTTTGGAAAAGTAAAAGTAACATAAATTATATAGCGCCTTTATTATAATGCATATTCAAAGCCACTTTACAATTCCATTACCCCTCAGTTCAGACATCTTTTTCTATCTTGGGCGTATTATTGACACAATGAGCAGCCTTACAGTTGGCGCCTCTGATGTTTATATTGCCTTCATCATAATAGACCATTTGCCAATTAAGAAAAAGGGATTGGCACGAGCGTGGCCAATTCCAACAGCCCTAGTAACAGTCGGGAATCCGGGGAGTCCTCTGCATTACAGTATAAACGGCAAGCCGACCCAGCCTGGTTTTCTGACCCGAGGCTGTATTTGGAGCCGATTCTCGATGGGTACTCAACCAATTTTAAAACAGAAACAAATTTACTAGAGATGACTCGTTTTCGAGTCTAATAACGCAATTTGGGGTTCAATATTGCCCCCAGGGGCGGAGCGCGGGGGGCGCGAAAATGGGGAAACTTTTGGCCTACCCTATTTTGGGCCGTAACTCCGTTTTGCGAGGGGTAAACGGCCTCGGCATGTCAAAAATTGACGGGAGTGGGGAAAATCCCGAAAAGTTCCACTTAGGCCCTTTTTCCTCCCAAATGGATCGTGCTCGTTTTCCTACTAAATACATTTACTAACTCCAGATCAATGATTAAATACCTTAAAAAGGGTTGACATAAGGTCCTCCAAAAGTTTGTTTTCAGTTTCTCGATTTATCCACTTGAGAATCAGCCCAAGACGATCGGCCAGTTTTCGTTGATTTTTCAAAATTTTCCCCCACGTTTTGGACTTATTACATGTGAAATGAGGGGTCAAAATCAGCTGATCGTTTGTTTATGTTCCTTACTCTACAAATCGATCGTGAGAAATACATCGAATAAGATTCTTAAGTGGAGAGGATTCCCCGAATTTCCGACTGTTACTAGGGATGTCGGAATTGGACGCGCTCGCCTCAATCCCTTTTTCCTAATTGACAAATGTTCTATTGAGGTATGAATTTGAAATTTTGATGGGGTGGTGTACCTACAATACCAGGTGTTCCCAGAAAGTCACCTATCATAGCAATGACGTGGCCCCAACCATGCACAACTTTGGTGATCAAATGGGAACCGGCATATCCATGGAGCCAAGTCGTAGGTTTGAAACCAACTTTGAACTAACAGCAATGCATCAACAAATTGCAACGGTCAGTTCTGTTTGAATATTTCCTTTTTCGTCGATCTATTTCGTTTGGGAATTCAAGAAATTTCATTGGCATGTTATTCAGCAAATTTGGCATATTATCAAACTGGATGCCAAGCATTTCGTAGGTTTGAAACCAACTTTGAACTAACAGCAATGCATCAACAAATTGCAACGGTCAGTTCTGTTTGAATATTTCCTTTTTCGTCGATCTATTTCGTTTGGGAATTCAAGAAATTTCATTGGCATTTATTCAGCAAATTTGCCACGAGTTAAAATCCTCATCGATTATATGATCAATGATAAGAAAACTCTGCAGTCGCCTTGTGGTATGCAACTGGGAACTGCATTTCGCAAAAATTGTTATCGATTTATTTCTGAGACAAAAATGTGGATCCCAATCACATACAATTTCTGTGATCAAATTCTCGTTTAGGGCGTTATGCATGCACTGATCTTTTATGCCATTCCTTACCTCATAGTTAGGTTTCCTTCTCTCCTGACTTTCCTTATTTCTTCCACTTTGGACTCTAATTCATGGTTCAATGTTGAAATATTTTCTTGGAACTTAGTAAACTCTTCTTCTAATGCCTCTACCTCTATTTCTTTACCAGAAAGAAGGTTAGTAAGCTCTTCTATCTTGGCCGTATGAATAGCAAACTATGAAAAAAGAACACACTTAGAATCGATATTGAAGATTCATTTTTGAAGAAGCGCCTATGAGCACTGGGGATATATGGCACTATAACGATGCAATGCCTATTTACGGTGTTATTGGTATTATGTGCACCACGATTCTATTAGTCCTGTTAGGTCAAGAGAATGTATTCCTTATTTTCCTTTAATCCCGCACTTACCTAAACAGCGCAATTTTGAAGAGAGTTCCAAAAACCGTTAAGAACGTTTTATTTCCCAAAAGACATGTCAGTAATGTTAACATTCTTTGTTCGTGGTAACATGTGCCCCATGTCTGAAAGGAGCAATGGGCTATTCCATGTTTACTCCGTACAGGGGGAGGGAAGTAAAATTCTAGGGGGTCCTTCAAAAAGAATATTTGGAGGGGTCAAAAATTCTCAATGATGCTTTTCTAGGGGGTAAAAAATATTTTCACACACATTTTCCGGGGCTAAGCAATTTTCACAAAGATTTCCAGGGAGGCTGTAGAAACCTCACCGATTATAACACAGGCTATTCGTCATATCCAGGGGATCGTCATTTTCAACTGCCTTTTCCAAGGGGAGCCAATCTGACAAAAATCTTACTTCCGCCCCTCTGTATGACTAAATAATGAATACTAAAACCAGGACAAAATCCTCAGAGATCTTAACTTGACCTGGTGTTCATAAATGAGTAAATCTTACTAATGTAACTGTTCCCCAAGAGTATTTGCTGTATTCATTCAATAGTTTGCAACTTTCTCACACTTTGGATTATTCAAACTTTGTGTTTGTTCTAACTAGATTTCCCTTCTATGCATTTTCCTCCATGCAGATATGATAACATGGCAGACGCAATAAAGGAAAACAGTATAACTTATTGGCACACTACTAAGACAAATCTATGTTGTCGTCAGAGTGTGGTGATAACATAGGTTTTTAAACATAACATTTTCCATAGCATTTGCTTCCTTCGTGCATATTTGATTAAATCTACTTAATGACTGTGCAAATGAAGGGTGATTGAAGCAGATAAGATTAAATAACAACTGGAATAAAATTTTGAAAAATGTATTGCATTCAGAATCTCAGTGAAATGTTATGCATCGAATGTTAGATTTTCTAACAAAACCAAGGGCTTCAGCCTTGCAGATAAAGATGGTATGCAAGCACAGATGACAGATGAGATTTATAAACGATGAAACACTCAGGAAATTACGGTTCCATCCTTTTAGCATTTCTATGTTACTCTTTTATTTTCACATAATTTTCACATGAAACTGCCCATGAACATAACCCAAGAACAATAGCCGGATGCTAAAAAAGCGGATTCGTCTACTTATTTGATATAACGAAAAGCAATACGTATCATCATCACGCATCACGAGCATAGGTTCCAAATCTTTAACTCGGCGAAAAAAGGTGGGTGTAAAATTCAATGACCTATTTCTTCTGATTGAATGGCTTGAAAGAAACTTTAGATAACTTATCTATAATTCTACCGTTGGACTTTTCAAAAAATTTTGAATATTTTTGGAAATTACGGTGTATCTTATATTTCAACTCATTTGAGGCTGTGACGTCATCAAATTTCTAAATCATAAACCAGATGAGTGACAGACTTTTGCTTGATACCATATTGTAGGCATTCATAAACTATGGTTTTCTTCGAAATTATTTCATGTTACGTCAAACTGTTTAGAAATTACGATGGATTTGACTTTTTTTTATAAATTTTTCTTGAATTCTTGAAAAAGAAGAAAAACACTCTAATTCTGAAAATATTCAAGATTACAGAAATTCCAACGGTAGAATCATAGAGAATTAGCTAAAGTTTCTTTGAAGTCATTCAGTTCAAAGAAATAGGTCACTCAATTTTACACCAGCCTTTTTAAAGATTTGGAACCTATGCTCGCATCACGCATATATCGCTGCATAGAAAATGGACGCAAAAGACAAATAAGGAATGGATCATTCGAATTAATCGACTGGTTTTGGCTAAATCCTACCGGAAATTAAATGTTGTCTCCAATCTTAGTCTCTAGAAATTGCATTGTGAAAATAAGTTATATAGCAAGCAAATTCGGCTGTTCAGCGAGTAACAGCCTAATATCGGCTAAAAAGACCTATTTTTCTGGATACAAAATTGAAACATTTGGCACTTTATATTTTCGACATGAAGTCAGGTAAATACTTTATCATCCAAGTGCCGGCATTTGAGCAGTTCAATGGGGTGTCTTTCCACAACCAGCACTTATTTAAGAGAATTCACAGAGACGAAATTTGATAAAACGATTCAGACAGTCCTTAAATGGGTATGAAGACCTGATGCAAGCTTCTGTACGATAAACGATAATGCTTTTTGTATGTATGTATGTAGGCATGTATGAAAAATTTCGCCATACTGATTAAAAAAGAAAAATTAAATGTAAAATGAATTCAGGAAAAAAACAGTCTAATTACTAACAATAAATAAAAGCGTTCTAAGTCTAATTACAGGTGCATAATATGATGCTTTGAAAGCTGGCTTACCTCTTTGGATCGCATATCTTTAGTTTTCTTCAAATCATCTTTAATATAATCAATTTCTTCTTCAAACTGCAAATTTTGTTGCTCTAATTCGTTTTGATGCTGAACATGTAATGTTTGCCTCAAACGATCTGAAAATTTAGTAAAATTATTGCAACATTTTATAATAAATAACGTAAAATAAGTCATAGATCTCTGATACCTAAAATATCACGAAGAATATCTAGACTATCTGAAATGTTGTTACTATTCTTCAACGAACCATAAGTATATTCTTATTACGGAAAGCCTGTTTCTTAAAGGATCTATTGAAGCTAATGTTTTGAAACAAAAGCAACATTGCATTGCAGTTGCAGTTGTTGTCGTGGTTTCATAAACTCCCTATTCAGATTACATAGCTTCTATTTGAATTTTGCATTTGTTTGATCGAATTTCTAAATGTCAACAGGGCGTTCCAAAACATTTGTGCCCCACTTGTGTGGCTGCTGCCAAGGAGCTTTACGTTCTATTGTTCCTTTCTTGATACAGTTGCATAGGATATGCTTTAACTTAGAATTTGAGCCCCCTTTGATCAAACGGACAATTTCAATTGTTTGAATTCAATTTATAATACAGTAAGAACCCGCAAAATAGAAACCACTCTATAAGAAACCTCAGGCTGATTTTTTTGAGAAATGGTGCCCTCGTATAAGAAACTTCTCAGCCTGATTCTTGGAAGGTTTCCTATAAGAGGATCCCAAACAATTTCATATTTAGTAATTTTTGTTAAAATCAGGTGCTAAATATTTTTTAGAGATTTCATGCAAAAGCAGCTCAATCTACAGTATACTTGGCATGCATGCTATGATTGACCAAATTTGGAGAGAATGCTACATAACAAGAACATACTGTTTGATAGCGTTTGCTCTGGGCTTTCTTTAAATATTTGAAGGTTTCTTAACCATGTGATAAGAAACATTTCAGCCTGTTTGCAGATTAATGTCCTTTAATAAGAAACCCAACAGGCTGTTTTGAAAAAACTGATTTCTATTTTGCGGGTTCTTACTGTATTGCTGCACAAAAAACATATCAGCTACTAGACTTATGACTTTTCATCCCTTGCTTCCCTGCGTACTTTGAATTGCTGATATTTTTGGTTAATCAATAGGGACTCATACCATTACTCTTATAAAGTGGGCCCCCTTTTACAAAATGGCCTAAACTAGCGGGAGTTCTCTTACACTCAGCAAATCGCTTCAATGTCTGATTTAATGGGATTGAACATTGAAAAGCAAACTTTTAGTACAATGAATGATGTATTCCTGACCTACGAATCATAAAATATATACCTTTCAAGCAGTAATCTTCCTCTGTAGAAACAAAATAGATCCATCACAGCTACGAGAACTGTAGGCTGTTTGAACGGTTTTTTGTATGCAACAACAACAACTGTCTAAATAGCGCCTCCTTATTGAATTCTAGCAATATGATTGGTCAATATGGAACCGCTCCCACTTTATAAGAGAATGGTATGAGTCCCTATTGATCAAGTGATATCAGCAAATCAAAGAACGCAGGGAAACAAGGGACGAAAAGTCATAAGTCTAATCAGCTACCAAAAAAACAACAACAAAACCATAATACCCTAAATGCTATCATTCAAAAGTTAAAATGCAAATCTACAGAATGCTGTTCTTCCAAGGGACAGTCCTTTGGGAAGCATTACCGACTTAGAAATTTACCGAATCTTTCGATTTCTTTTTGAAAGTGTAAATTGTAGGGCTAGTGCTGATGTTCAATGGAATTTCATTCCAAACTTTAGCTCAGGAATAATGGATACTTCTCCATGAAAATTCCAAATTTTGCTTGGCACGTCGATATCAAACGAGTTCCTTAACGGATAGTTAGATAGCCGCAACCTTGTTAAACAAGTGATGGTTGTTGCTTTATAGCACAAGAGTCGAAAAAGTCATTGTTTCAAAAATAGCAATTTCTTTGTTCTCCAAAAATATCAAGATCACGTAAATTTTAAAATAAAGGCTTCCACCGTTGTATTTGCATGTTTTATGCCTTTGAAAATAGCTCAGTGCTATTATGTAAACAATACAATGAACCCTTTATAAAGCGTAGAAAAAATTCCAACACAGCAATAGAGCCCTTTCTTGCAGTACGTACATCATCTGATCTTTTTCGAGAACAAGAGAGCACTGTTTTTGAAGAAATCACTACCGGGTGTCCCAAAAAAAATTATACAGATTTGGTTCACTCCAGCGATGTGAATTTAGCTTTAATCCATGGCTAATTACTCTCAAAATGTTCCTCGATAGTTAACTAGTACATAGATACCTCGTTTGTTGGTACTGGTGCTTCGGGAGCAGAAATATCAATCTTGAAAGCTACATACATACATTACACATTACATTACATTATAATTATTTATACACGAAACCCTTTCAGCTAAAAACCTAATACAGTTCTTTCTACTATAAATAATGAAATAAGATCTAAAAAAAAAATGTGCTGTTCCTCTAGAGGGTCGTGTTTGGGGTTATTTGTTTCTTGGCATGTTCAGCTCGTCAAATGCGCTTTTAGTTCTTTTTTGAAGCGCCCGAGTGTTTGGATTTCTCTAATATTAGTTGGAATATCGTTCCAAGTCTTTAAGGCAGAGTAGTAAAATCCTTTTTTGGCATGTTCAGTTTTCAGCCTGGGGATCTGGAGATCCTTACAATTCCTTGTTTCATAATTTGAGAATGCGGATCTATATTGGTACTTATCCCAAAGGCATTCCGGACTCAACTTGTTTAGAATCTTATATGCCATCACAGAACGATCAAATCGAATAAGATTTTCAACACTTAGCCAATTAGATGACCATTCGTCCTTTATGCGTGCATTTTCTATTATTGAATGAGCCCTGTTATGCAGACGTTGGAGGGTATCTAATTTAGTTTTTGAGAGACTTCCCCAAATAATATTTGCATAGCGAAGATGACTTTCCACGATTGCGTAGAATACACTACACAATTGTGATTGCGGTATGATATTTTTTAACTTTTTTAAGGCAGACAAACCACCGCAAACTTTGGACTTGACAGCTTTAAACTGTTCGTCCCATGTGAGACTTTCGTCTATGATAACTCCGAGAGATTTGGACTTTGGTACCCGTTTAATTTCCGTGTCGTTTAACAACAGAGCTCCCGAGATTTGAAGTGGCTTTATTCTACGGGGGTGACCTATTGTCATATATTCTGTTTTAGTCGGGTTAGGACTTGATTTGTTTATCCTCATCCACTCAGAGAGGTTGACCAGTTCTTGCTGCGTATCAAGTACTAGACTTTCTATATCATCTGACGCGATCGTGATTTGTGTGTCATCGGCATAGAGACTGGCTTGTGAAAATTCTAGGCACTTTTCAAAGTCGTTGAGATGAATAATGAAAAGGAGAGGACCAAGGCAAGAGCCCTGTGGTATGCCACAAGTAATGTTTGATCGGTGTCCATTAGCAGCACAATATTGTTTTCTCTCATTTAAATACGATTCAAACCAATCACCCGTGGATCCTCTAATACCATACGCACGAAGCTTTTTCATAAGGACAGAATGGTCAACTGTATCGAAGGCTTTCTTGAGGTCCAAAAATAAGGTCAAATTAATTTTCCTAGAATCCATGTTTTCATACCAATAATCAGTGCTGCTGATTAAGGATGTTATGGTGGAGCATAACTTTTGAAAAGCTGATTGATTACAGCTAAGCTTTTTGTTCGCTTTAAGGAAATCAAATAGCTGATCATGCACTAGTCGTTCTAACATCCTAGAGAAAATCGAAATGACAGAAATCGGCCTATAATTGTTTGCATCATTTCTAGCGCCCGATTTAAAGATTGGAGTTACTCTTGCTAATTTCCAGATATCGGGGAAAACACCATTCATCACTGAATCATTAAAAAATATTTTCAAGGGTTTTGCAATGAGGTCTTTTACATCTTTTACGATGGTAATCGATACCTTATCAGGCCCTGATGCTTTTCCATTTTTTAGCTGATCAATTGCACTTATAATGTAATTTTCATCAACAGTTCTGAAAATCATGTTGTTTGATTCCGGTGTGATGTACTGAAGACAATCATCATCACTCCGAACCTCAATTTTTTGGGCAAGCTTAGGTCCTATAGAGGTGAAATGATGATTAAATGCCCCAAGAACATCAGGCTCCCTCGTTAAGCGTTTTCCATCGAATTCGAGACTCGAGGGGATATCTGAGTTAGTGCTTTTATCTAAGACTTTGTTTATGGTCTTCCACATTTTTTTTGGATCTTTCTCGTTTTTTTTTTATTAGTCCGCTATAATAATCCTGAATGGCAATACGATTCTCCTTTGTTACTCGATTCCGAAGTTGCCTATATGTCGGCCACAGTTCCGGTTGCCCCTCAGCTAGCTGCTTCGCTCAATGTAGTGTCCACCTGCAAACCAGAGCTTTGGCCTTTTGGCCTTAGTAAGTTCCTGAAGCACATTAAGAACTAAGAACTGAAATTAAAATTAAGAACTGAAATTAATGAAAAATTAAGAAACTGTCCAACGGGTGACTTAGGGGTGACTTCTGGAAAACAGAATAGCACAACATCTAATATTGTTCAAATTTTATCAAAGATATCGTTATGTTATACGATGTGCCTTAACAATTTGCTTAGGCCAAAAGGCTAAAGCTCTGGTTTGCAGGAAGAGGCAAATTTGAGCTTTCGAGATTAATATGTCTGCTCTCACAGCACCAATACCAACAAACGAGGTACCTATGTTCAAGTTAACTATCGAGGAACATTTTAGAGTAATTAGCCATTGATTGAAGCTAAATTCACATCGCTGGAGTCAACCAAATCCGTATACATTTTTTTTGGGACACCCGGTATTTTGATTTCTGTGTGCCATATATCAGCAACAACTTGTTAGATTGGTTAAAACAAGTTCTCAAATTCTAAGTTGGAGCCTATCCTTGCAACTGGATCAATAACAGGACAATAGAACGTACAACTCCTCCACAGCAGCCACAAAAATGGGGCACAGTTTGTTTCGGAAATCCTATACTTTCTATCACTAGATTTAAAAAGCTTTCAGGAGATTGAAAGTCATACCTTTCTCTTCTGAATGCACCATTTTAATGCTTTCAATTTCTTCATTCCTAGTTTTCTCCAAATCACGCTTGAGCCCATCGAATGCTGCTCTATTAGCCATCATCACTGCATTTAACGCCTCCTTGTGTTCTGAGTTAAATTTCTCTTCAATTTTCTACAAAGTGATAACGTCCATTATGCCTCGTGGATGCCAATTACATCTTTAAAATGATAATATCAACCACCAAAGAATTCAAATTTACTGTTTTTGCTGTTTTTGCAAGATGTAGCTAAAAAGCAGCATTGAGATTTGTCCTGATAGCGAACAGTTACACGAAAGCGTTTTTGGGAGGCTAATGAATAAAATTATCGCAACAAGTCTTTTTAGGCCAACCTTCACCGCAGTAGTTTTGGTCGGCGACCAACATGTTTGTATGTATGCATAACAAAGCATGCACCTGGATGAGCGCACTGGTTGACGATAAAAAATGCTGCAGTGGAGGTCGGCCTCTAAAACATTTTTATTAGCTGATAACCAACAGTTTTTATTAATCAGGGTAAGATGGACATTGAGATATGAAAATGCTACATCTCCCATCTCCCCCTCCTTGATTGTTCAATGATTTGGGTCACAGAAGACAAATCAGTGATAGTAGGGGTCATTTCTGATGTGGTATGGTTAAATACAGTAACTGGCGAGACTAAACGTTCAGATGTCTAAATGCAGGCATACTCGCAAGTTCATGGTTTTAAACCTAGCTAAAAGCTAAAAGAACTATTCTTTTTGTAAAGCAAATATACCGGATGAGTAAGATGGCATGTGCACAGTGCATTGTGGTCCAACTGGAGGGGGAAGATGCAAATTTTCGCAATTTTTTGCGGTGTTTTGTGTTTTCTTCCTTTAGCTGGATCGCAGTGAGGCGGTATAAAATAGAAGAAACTTTGGTCACTTTTTCTCACAATCATTTGATTTGACATCCAATACGAAGCAGACTTAGGTATGACATTTATTTTCTGTCATGTATTGTTTTAGTTGTGTAGTTCAAAGACCCATGGCAAACCATGGTATGACATCTATTTTCTGTCATGTATTGTTTTAGTTGTGTTGTTCAAAGACCCATGTAGCCTGCGTGCAGACTTCCTTTCTCTCCTCTCCTCCCCAGTGATCAAAGTCTGCGCGCAGGCTAAGACCCATGGCAAACCATAATCCTTCGTGGTGCCAAAGTCGACTTTTGTGTTATCAAAAGTCGTTTTTGGCATAAATTCTCTATGTCCTGCGTTTCATTCTGCGAACAAAGGATCATGGTTGACAATGGGTCTTTAAGTAGTCTTTCTTTCTTTTTTATATCTATGTTAATTGCCTGGGGGGTAGACACAGGCTTTTGCTCCCCGGGGATATTCGTCCTAGTAGTATTGTAGAGTAATTCTTGTAAGTAGTGTAGGTTTTCATATGTATTGTAGCCTTATCATTGGATTGTACCGGGTGTCCCAAAAAATATTCCTGTTTAAGAAATCACCAAAAATTGATCAAAAACCTTTCATAATTTTTATTTGAATTATTTTGTCAAAGGTCCAAAAATATTTGCAAATGGCAAAATGTTTGCCTTTGATACAACAAGGTACAAAAATTACAAGTTGAAATTTTGAGCTATAGTTTTTAAGCAAAATTCACAATCTTGCCTAAGAGTCAAATTTTTCAGATTTTTTATCACCATTGAAGTCTCCAATGAAAGTGCGCATTTATTTCTATCATTTATGACCAAACTAGAAGCTTTACATGCACAAAGAAATTGATCTGACAATCATCAATTCTTTTTGCAGTATGATTCAAAACCAGGTAGCTCTAAAAAGAGCTAAATTTGCTAATTTTTAAACTAATTACAAGATGAGCTATGTGTTGGAAGATAATTTCGTCTTTGATCTACTTGACAAAAAACGAAAATTGACGATCAGTCATGTAATAAAATTTTGGTAAATTTTCAAACGGGAGTACTTTTTTTGCGACACCCGTTATATAAAAAAAAACAAGTTGAATTTGGTGGGCTGTGTAATAAGAAGTATGTGGCTGATATAAAAACTAAGATATTAAAAGGAATAGACATAGCTATATCTCGTATCCGCTATAAAAAGACAAAAGAAACGCCCACAAATTCATTGTTTCTTTGCCTATGCAATGGAATAGCAGGTGTCAAAGTTATCGACTACAATATTATATTTCTAACTTGGCCCTAATTCTGTTAACTATTAATAATTCTGTTAACTATGTCGATTCCCTTTAATCTATCACTCAAAGGGTAACAAAGATATGAAAAGTTTGTCTGGTAGAACCATTCATCTTTTAGACCAAGAAATTACAAAATGCTGCGAAGGGGTTTGTATGGGAACAAGAATTCCACGTTCGATTCTAGTCCAAAATCTACTTGCCATTTAAATTTAAATTCTATTTCTGGAACAGACAGTTGTGATTAATATAACTTCAATGGCAAGAACGTCATGTACCAGAATCGAGCTTAGAACTCCTGTTCCCATACAAACCCCTTTACCAGCATTTTTCTTCCTTTTGGGTCTAAAAGATGAGTGAATTTACCAAATGTAATTTTCACATCAAAATTAGCGTTTGACTGATAGAATAACATTTTAGTCTTGAATATAGGCCATTTACTTCTTATTCCACAGCCCGCCAAACGCCTTAACTTGTTTTATTCATCAGGTAAATGAAATGAATGAAGATCAATATCAATGAACAGTTAAAGGCAAACTATCCCCTTGATGAATGAAAGAAATCGATAAAGATCTCTAATGAATATTCCACAAATTTACGCTTATTTCTTTTATTCAACGAAGGCAAGATTATCCATGCGTAATTTTCATGGCCATGAAAATTATGCATGAATGACTTTGCTTTCTTTGGATGAAACAAATTATCGAGGGTACAGTGTGCCTTCAACCCTATCTGGACCGGGCTATTTGGAGTATCCTCATGCCAGGGGCTGGGTTAAATTAGCCCCAAAGGACTACAAAGATGAAACTTGGTCATCATATGTGACCTAATTTGAAACTTTCGAATATGTTATTCATTTCACGCTAATTGTTCTATTTTTGATGACGTCATCAAATTTATTTGTTTTGGGCCAAAACAGTGCTCTTACAGATTTGACTGTAAAAACTCAAGATAGACCATAGTAGCTTTTAGCTCCATGTCTAAATGACCTCGGGGTAGTCACAGCCTTTTGCTCCTCGAGATATCGTTCCAGTAGTATTGTATAGTAATTTGTAAGTAGTGTAAGTAATATATATTGTAATTTTTCAGTAAATATAAAAAAGATAGGGTTGAAGGAGATTTTCATAATTTTCTTTATACCTTCAATTGCAAACTGTGTTGCTCTGACAGTGCTTTTAGCCCTCGCTCATTTTGCAAATAAAGATCTTCTACTTCTCCTGAATGATCAAACTTCAACCTAGAAATAGTTTCCTCATATTTCATTCGCTGTTGGTTGATTTCTTCTGTTTTGTTTCTCAGGATCTCGTCATTTTCATTCTTTGCATTTTGAATGTCCTTCCGCAGTTGAGATATCTATGGAAAATAAAATTGGCATTCAAACTATTATTAAAAATCATTCTGTTCAAACGGCCCGGACACACGGGTCCCAACTTTTTGGGGCGGAGATGATTCTCGATGATACACTTGGAGAACAGCTGCAATACAAGCTTTGGGCTATTCTCCAGTATTCTGCGGAACAGATTCATTGCCGTGTTGAAGAAACATATTCTGCATTTGCATGCATTTTGCTTTGGTTCTGTTGTTGTGGTGTCCAGACTGGTGCTTCGTATTATTAGAAGTGTTTTCCAATAGCACTATTATGTCCTGGCCTTTAAAAGTTAGTTCACGAGTCCTTGTTTGTAGTCACGTTATTTTAGACTAATTTCATTGCTCATTCATCACTGTATTCATTTTGTTGTATCTATTTCCTCAGTAGCTGCTTAAATCATACAAGTTTCCTTTTACAAGGCTACTGATAGCCTGCGCGCAGACTTTGGTTACTGGGGAGGAGAGGAAAGAAAGTTCTTTCTTTACCCTTCTCCCTAGTAACCAAAGTCTGCGCATAGGCTAGGCTACTGAAGGAAAAAGAAATCGGAAATCTATTTGAGTGATGGTGGATGGCTGTTGTCGCAGTTTTTGATAATAGTAAAGCAAACAGCTCTTCTCGTGAGGCTGCTCAAGACTCGAAACATACAGAATCAACGCGGTATTTGTCTGTAACGAGAAAGGCTGTTTCATGTTGTAGTTCCTGCAGATGTTACATCAACAAGGCAAAAGACTATAAAATTCAAATTTTCATGACATTGTATTTACCTGCAACGTGAAAACCTACAACCTACAAGGTGTTCGAAAAAATGTACTCCCGTTCACAAATTCATCCCAACTCGATTATGAAGCCTATCAGAAAATTTTCATTTTGATCTCTTCTTCAATGATCCAAATATATTTAAAGATAATGAAGTGTTTGTTTTCATTACTCAAAGAGTCGAAAAACGTTACTCTGAGCTATACTCTTTAAGCAACATCGTAAATCTTGCCTAAGGCGAACTATCTTGAGATTTTTCATCATCCTTCAAGTCTACAAAGATTTTTGTGCTTCTTTCTTACATTGACAAATATAAATCAATCTGGTAGTCATGAGTACTTATTGCACTATGCTTCAAAACCAGGCAGCCCAAAAAGGCTAAATTTGCTAATATGAAACCATTGCATATCAGCTGTACTTGGGGAAACAATTTGGTCTTTGGTCTTTGATCTACCTATGGCCGAAACAGAAATTTGAAGATCGGCCATGTACATATAGTTTTAAGGCTAGAGACACCCGGCACATTGATAAGACCTTACAAGGACATAACACAACAACAAACAAACTAAAAACTTTCTATGGACTAGCATCTTCTCATATGTACGACCGACATATTGTATGGATAAGGCCACCAGATTCAGCCGTAGCCAAACAGGTTAATATTAACTAAACATTTTGAAAGTGGAAAACTCGAAGAAATGAGTAAACTTGTACAGATATATACATGTCCGTACAATCCCAAGAAAACTCCCCTTGTCCAATGGTTTTTCATGATTTTCGTCTTGCCTTCACTGCTGCAAAATTTCGGATGATATTCCTGGGGTCTAAAAACATCACGACAGTGGCGTGGCCAGGGTAAATTAAATGAGGGGAACCAAATGAAGAGCCTGGAGGCGAAGCCCCCAGAAAATTTGTGGGGCTACGCCCTTTACTTTGGCTTAGAATGCATCTCCTGATATCATGCTTGCCATCAGCGACAAGAAAAATTTGATATTTTGTGATGGTTATCCTACAAAATGCCAGTGCTAAAATGGAAGTTTTGACATTTCTCAGAAAGTTCTTTCCCAACCTATACCCAGCTTTGGACAAAGTGGGGGCAATCCCCCCCCCCTCGTGACTCGGGACATCAAAATTTGCTGCCATTCATTAGGCAAAAGGCAACAACGCGCTCTTGTGACATTGTGGACCTTAGTTGACACCTGACTCTTGACCCTTTCAGCATGGAGAAACTTCTTTCACTGGAGGAAACTCTGCATGGCAAAGTGCGGTCATTGCATTGAGCAACAATCTATGTGCGGTAATTGCCTTTGGGAAGTTGCAGCTTCATCTCCTTTCAAATTTGCTCTAATAGATTATCCAAAATAGGCTTTTGTGTTTCCGCCTCTTCCATTTCTTTCTTTTTATGGACTTCAGCTTCGGTATCAACGAGATTCCTCCTTTTATCGATGAACTTTTCGAGAGGCTTTTTAACAAGAGTGAAATCAACAGCACTTCATAGGTGTTTTCAAATTTTGCTCGGGGCCTCCTAGATTTAAGAATTCTAGGGGGCCCCTGGGCCCAGGCCCAGTGGGCCCATGGGTAAATGCGTCACTGATTACAGACCTAGCTTCTCAAGGAGCGCCACCTAGCTCTCCCTCCGCCCCAAGTTCTCTTTAAACTAACAACGAGAGCTTTACATTACCTGCAAAACCCGTTAAGGCATAAAGAATAGCTCTGATAAATTCCACTTTGCGTTCTTGAAACATTCAATGTAAACCTATGCCTTATAATTCAACAATGAAACCTTTCATAACAACGTCTACGGCCATTAATTCTGCGAGTGATTTCTCTTTTTCTCTATGCATTATAATCAGGCCTGCGTTACAAATTGAAATCAAATTTCTGACTACAAAACAGCGGCATTCAGACTTATGCAAATAGAGCGACCAACTTGAAGACAAATTTCCATCTATTCCGTAAATGAAAATCAAATAAAAAATCAGTGGTTGTGCTTCTGTGTTTGCACGCTAAATAATGAAAGAGAATACAAATCATAGCAAGAATATTTTACACAGCGTTCATTATGATGAATAATTAAACATCTTTTTAGAAAGAAATGGGCTATTTGGGTTAAAAAGTTGGTACAAATGGGTATGTTGGAAAAGCGTGGCGGCTAGAAAGAGAAACCACATCAAAGAAATAATAACGATATTACAGAACTACATCAGTTTTGAATATTACCCATAAGCTTTGAACGGTTCATCCATTTCAATGGTGCTTATACTTAAAAAGGCTCATACAAATGAAAATTAGCATCGACAGTGAGTAAAAATTAGTCAGTTAGGTAACAAAATGGAACTTGATACAAACATTGCAAACAATATGTGTAAAATACTAGGCAATTAAATCGAGAAAAGAAGAACTTCTTCACTGGGCTCCTACTGGCTTACTTGAATGTACTTCAAGCCAGTTATTCTAATTTAGGCACCTTACAACTTGAACTCTATTGTGCAGGAAATGCTGCGAATTTTTGCTCCTAAAGGACAATAACTATTTTAGATTTGATCACTTTTTGGTTATTGTAAGCTAAAGACTTATTTCACAAGTAATAATCGTTTATCTGGCACCTGCAAGACATTTTTGACAAAACGAATAACTGACTGTGAACGATCCTCAAATTTGGTGAAGGATAGACACAAATTTTAACACATCTCCAAATAATAGGCCCAGCCCTATCCAAGCAAACAAATAAGTACAGCCGTGATTAAAGTAAATAAGGACAGCGTTACCAACAGTGCAGAAGTGTACTGCTCCTTAAATCATTCAATCCATGCTTGAAAATATTCTTATACCTTGATCTGCTTTTATAATTTCTTATTTAATTCTTTTAAGGAGGGTTGCCCTCGAGCATAAGCTGGTTTTCAAGGGGCCTTACGATAAAAACATTAAGTCATGATCTGTAATAAAAAGTCATTTAAAGACTTACTAATAAAATACAATTACAAAACCCTATTTACAATGTTTAAAACTTGTGTACACTAA
Organism: Aurelia coerulea; assembly: GCA_039566865.1. Classification (NCBI taxonomy): domain Eukaryota; kingdom Metazoa; phylum Cnidaria; class Scyphozoa; order Semaeostomeae; family Ulmaridae; genus Aurelia; species Aurelia coerulea. The sequence goes on along the minus strand of CM076952.1, from coordinate 7,511,396 downwards.
TTTCAATTTGGAATCAAAAGCAAACAAAGATCCCATCTATTTCTAAATAGTTTCTTAAAATTATGTAGCAAGCTATTATAGGTATTCCACAGTTTTGCACCTCTATACAGGGTGTCCCAAAATGAAGTAGACCATATAAGGCTTGAATTTGAGCAGGTTCATCGATCTTCTTTTCAACATGAAGACATTGACCTAAACCATAACTAACATCCCGTAATACAGTTTAGCCTTTCGGCAATCGGATAAAAAGAAGTTTTTGAAAATCGGTTCATCGGTTATGGAAATGTAATCAATCAAACAATAAAACATCACTTTGGAACACCCGGTAGGTGAAAGGCTATTAGTTGACATTTTATTGGGTAACCTGAGAATGGTTCCTGCATTACGAAGGATGAACATTGCAAATTTTCTAAATGGTTTAAATGGGTATCGTGGAACCCGCTCATTTAAGGACTTGAAGACCATTGTTTTAGATTCCCCAGTTACAAGTTCATCAATAGTCTTCCATCCCAGCCCTTCAATAAGAGTTCTACTTGGGGTATTGAAGCTGCTATTTGAAATGCTTCCAGGCATAAACTAATTGGCATTCCCATGATGCTTCATTTTTGTTATCTTTACCACAAAATGCTAGCAAATTTTTAAAAATACTGAATTTGACCTCACCTGTTCTTGATAATAAAGAACTTGTTGATGCAGCTCATTTTTGTATGCTTCAATTTCTTTGTCTTTGACAGCAAGCAGTTGATTCAGTGCTGTGTCTTTCTCTGCTTTCTGCTGTACTTGAAGGGCAAGCCTTACATTTTCACATTCATCACTATAAAAAAGAGTAGAAAATACACACTGTATTAAAGAAATATGTTAGAGAAATACAAATTGTTGTCCACATAAATTGTTCTAAGAAGTTTTTAATTAGAATATGAACGGAATTATTTTCGTGAAATTTCCTTAGATATTAGATTTTAGAAGAAAATATTTATGTGATCAAGTATTGACATTCCTCTTCTTAACGACCACCCTTCCAAACCATGCTAAAGTACTACAAGGGTATTTATTGACAATTTGTAAAAATCAGTAAAGAGTTGAGGAGCAACTGAGACATCATAAAAATTTCATCAAAAACCAATGATTTGCAAAAGCTTATTCCCACAAAATTTTCTGGTCCATCTCCAAAGTTAATTCCAAGAATTGCTTTTTTCGAACTCGTGAAAGTTTCTTCTCAGGAAGGCTTCTTCTCTCTTAAAGTAGTTAAGCTCTCTGCTTTCCTTGGGTCACATAGAATATGATTATTATAACAGCTCTTTAATTCTATCATAGCAACTTATATTTTAAGAATGAATTTGAATTGCAAGCAACAAATATTGTAAAATATTCCACTTTAACAATTGAAAATGTACAAAGGATGCAATATTACCTTAATTTCTTTCCCCATTGTTTATCAAGTTGATCTGCTAAATCCTTGAACTTCCTTTTACTGTTCTGTTCAGATTCCTCAAATTTTCTGTCAAATTCTGCTTTCTTCTCAATTATTTCATTTTGCAATGCCTCTGCTTTGTTTTCTGACAACTTTAACATTTTCCTGCTTTTGTCCAGAGCATTTTCTGTTAGCTTCAGTTTGTCACTAAGAGACCTTACTTCATCGGAAGTTGATGCTTGTGTCAAACTGTGACCTTTAATTTGTTCCTTCATATTACAAATTTCCTTTTCATAATTCTCAATGATTTCTTTCAGTCTTTGAACTTCTTTAGAATGATAATCTATAATGTCCTTGTTCCTGTTCTCAATTTGTTGAAGTTCTTCAGCATGCTTGCTCTTAACACTCAACAAATTTTCTTCAAATTCATCCTTAAGAAAATTAATTGCTGCATCATGTTTTTGGGTAAGTTCAGCTATTTCTGTGGCCTTTTCTGACAAAATAAATTTCTTACTTTCATCATATTTGAATTTGGATTCAGTCAATAATTGTTCATATTTTGCAGCTCCTCTTTTCTTTTCTTCTTGTGTGCGTTCCAAATCCTAATTAATAGAAACAGATTAGAAATTCTTTAAATAATAACATCTGTATAACTGCTGAAGCAAAATTCAGTAATTCTATACATGAAGAATTTAATCAAACGTGATAGAGTAGAAACTGCACACAAATGTGCAGAAAGTTGTACCTTTGAGCCAACCAGGCTCCCTGCAACCTCAAAATAGGGCAACACTTGTTATTTTCTTCCTTTTCAAAAAGCTTATGAGGTCAAGTGCTTCCTTAAGGGAGAATGCTCAATGACATATAATTTTCGCAGGTTCTGTTGTGTCATCAAAAACCACACAGTAGATTGACAGCGTTCACAGTTATCATTACTTCAGCATTTGGCAAGCCAAATTTTATTGTAATAAAGGGGATTTTTTGCGTGCAAACATCAAGAAATAGCTTGTTCATCAGTCTTTGGAACCTTTTGAATCATTCAAATCATTGGAATATTTTTCCACTATAAATCAAAGCTGAGACTTAGCTTGACTTTCAAAAATGGGAAAATAACTTTTTAATCTACTGTATGCCTCGCACAAAATTGCTCAATTTTCTGGATGATAGGAGGTACAGTATAATGTACAGTACTCTATCCTTGTACGGGAAACAAATTTAGAGGTTTCAACCAGTTTTCATACATCCTATAGGGAAGCAAAAGTTTTAAAATTTTTTAGCATTGGAAAGTATTACTGTACAGAAAGGGTGTCCCAAAGTATCCATTTCCTTATGATCTAATGTCTCAGAGAAAGCTAGTTTATCAAAAGTGCTTTTCAAATCTAATTTGATTTTCTTTGAATAAACAAGATTAAAACTGTCAATATGCAAATGCATTTAGGGTAATCTGGTTTCAGCTTTCACACAAAGTTGAGCTTCAAAAGCTACTGTAGTAACTCCCTGAATTTTTAGCGAATATGCAAGATTCTGGTGTCACAAATTAATGAAAGACCTTAGGAACAGGGTTATTTTGCCAGGAGCCAAGGGTGGTTTCTGTTAGTTGTTTGGTTCATTGAAAAACATTTATGGAATCATTACTTGAATATGTACTTACCCTCTGCAGTGTTCGAAGTTGTACACTGGCTTCTGAGCTGCTAGCACTTAGTTTTCTACCAAGATTACTTCTCTCTGCTTCTAGCTCATGACATCTTGAATGCAGTCTATCAACATCTGAGGTCAACTCTTTTATTGTGTTACCATTTGAGATTTTCAATGCTTCCAAAGAACCAAGCTCAGCTGCAAGACAAAATAAGGCGACAAAACAATATTATCATAAGTCTTCCTTTGAGGCCATAGGATGGTAGAACCTCCTTTTAAAAATCTTATTATGCAGATCCTGTCTACTAGTATGACCCTGACATAGTTTGGCCTCCTTAGACTCTAGGGGCATTGCAAGCATTGGAGGTTATCTATACAAGTACACACATTTCAAGCTCTTAAAGAGCTCATTCTTTTCAATTGTTGTGTTTTGCAGATTTGCTTGACATGACCAGGAACCTGAACACTTACCGGCCTTTTTCAGTAATTCTTCTGTTTGGGCACCAAATCTGCTCTTTTGTTCATCTAGTTCATTTTGCAGATTCTTGAATCTCACTTCTGTCACACTTAGTTCCTGTTTCAGATGAGAGACTTCTGCTGAGTAACTATCATTATTATTGAGAGTCTTACTAAGCTCCTCATTAGCTGTTTTGGCAGCTTCTTTCAGTTTCTCAATCTCAGTCTCTAAATTCTCATTATTTCCATGTAATGTTTTGATTCTGTTTCTCAAAGATTCTTCAGTTCTTGTTGTTGTCATTTGAAGTACTTTTGCATCATTCTTCATTTTCTCAATCCGTTCTTCAAATTCAGCTTCATGCTTTTGCCTGGCAGCTGCTAATTCATTCTCGTAAAAGCTTTTCAACTTTTCACATTTGGAATCATGCTCATCTAGGAGCTTCTTAATTTCTGTGTCACGATTTCCAAGTTTGGACTTATTATCTAACCTCAACCGTTCAACTTCTTTTTGTAACTTCCCCTTCTCATTTTGTAGTTCATCATATCTAACCCTATGAGCTTTGATCAATTTTTCCATTTCTAAACTTTGCAGGTGAGTCAAATCTGAAATAGTCTTTTCTTTCTCATTTTCAGAGTTTTTCTTTGCAATTTGAAACTGCTGAGTTCTGTTTTCAAACTCATCTTTTATTTTCACTAAATTATTAGCCATTTCAGCCATCTTTGCTTCATATTTAGATATAACTGTCTTCTCCATTTCATCTTTGCTGTGTTTAAATTTCTCAAAATCAGTAACGAAATTTTGTTTCTCTGTCCGTTCTTCTTGAAGCAGACTTTGCAGTTTATTTATCAACAATTCTTGCTCATTAATCAGCTCCATTTTCTGCCTGTAATGCCCCATCTTATCTTTATATTCGACCGTAACTTTCTGAAGTTCTTCCTGATGAGCAGTTTTTAGGCCCTCGATAATTTCTTCGTGTTCATCGTTCTTTGTATTCAACGAGTATATAACTTTTGTGAGCTGTGCAATCTTTTTCGACATCTTGATATGCATCTCATGATTTGTTTCGTTGTTTTGTGCAGGATTTGCAGCAGCAGGATTGTTGCTAGCACGGTTAAAAGTCACTTTTGTGGGTCTCGTCCCACTTCTGCTGTCCATTTTGGCGGCCATTATCGACTGTTCATCTCAGCGATATTCACAGGCGCCTAATAAGAGTTTCTTCAAATTAAGCTATGCGATTGGATAATAATCTATCTCCAGCCTGTATCTTATTGCCATGGTGATGACACCACCACAATCTGGAGCCTCGCTTTGAGATTCAGTCGTTTTACCCATAAATGACGTCATAGGTCAAAGAGATTCTTGGAACCGATAACCGATCTGCAGAAATTTTGTTGATGCGAAGGAGGAAAGCGATCAAAACTGGTCACACACAAACAAGAGAAGGTACCAGCAAAAAGACATGTTGGCAAATTTGAGGTTTGTAGCGTAAAACAGTAAGATTTCAAGCCATTTTAACATCTTAAATGTGTTCATAACAGTTTCATAGCCTAAAATGGCCGCTTTTTCACATTATAAATTAGCTTTTGCGCTATTATCAATGTTTATTTTTGCTGATAATGAGGCTAGGCCTAGGAGATCCTTAGAAGACTTGGAAAGATTGAAGATGCTCGACGAAATAAGAGATCTTTCATCAGTTATAACATTAATTGACATTCCAGAGGATAACACACCAAAAGGTCCTGAAGATGAAGATGATAATGGATCTGGCACAGAGAACACTGAAAACGCACAGTGTAGGGGTCTCTTCAACAACATACAGGAAGTAAATGCATCAGCAAATGGAACAAAAGATGCCCCAGACTTGATTCATGCAAATTATGATACTCTTTGCGACAAAACAGATAATGACAAGATCAAAAAGTTGCCAGTTTATATTGTGGGATGGGAGCTCAAGGAGCACTGTGGTGATGTTAATACAATACCATTCAAGCGATTTCGGCTAGATGAGTATCATGCAAAGAAACCAAGGTTTGATATTCCTGGAATGTGCATACCAATGGTGAGACATTTAAGTCCTCGTTTCTCTTACTTGAAAGTAGCCACGATATACGTATTTGTTATTATTTCTTTTGGGCCATTGAAATCAAATGGCTGTCATCCCAGTTAACGGATTTTGTCCATCAAAATCCAAACACCCCCTCCCCCTCCACTTATGGGGCAGCAGCACTACACAGTGCACTATGTGGTACTTTGTTTGAACATAATTAGCATATGTAGATTTGTAGATTGCGTACTATATTTCCGTTTGCACTTTCTTATAACTTGTTTATTTTGGATATCAATTAGTCAGTCTTGCACCCTATTCTGAGTCACATGTCAATTGTCTTCACTCTCATAGATCTCCTCAGAGTAACAGGGAGCTCAAGTCTCCCAAGTTCAAGACCTGCCACAGTATAAAGGGACACATTATTTTGGCTCCAGTAAAAGTTGTCTAGGCCCGCAAATTCCTACAATATTTTCATTTTCTTTTCTCGTTGTTAGCCTACTGTAACTTAATGATCTTTTCAAGTAATGTGAGTTCAAATTTGTTAAAGTCAAACGAGTTACATTCCAGCCTTGAATACTTTTTGGAAAATATCTTACACGGTAATTCTCTCAAAGAAAAAATGGCTTTGTATCAGCCACAAACAAGATTATTTACAAGATTGCCAACTGGAGTTATAGTCCTTGAAAACAAAATGTTTTATCTTACAGAAAGGAAAAGAAATGACACTGCTGATGGTTGACCCAGATGCACCAAGCAAAGATAGTCATAGATGCAGAAGCTGGTTGCATTGGCTTGTTGTCAACATTCCTGTGAGTTGATTCTTATCCAAGTCTTGTATACTAGGATTAACTTTGGACTACTGAAAAGTTAAACTTAACAAGCAAGGCTGATGTTTGACAATTTTCTCACATTGGAGGGACTACGTCTTTCCTTACCCCATGGTTCATAATGCTTATAATCCCTCACCCACCACCATAGGATCACCATCAATGGGAGGAGTTCCCATTCCCACCTAGGAAAAGGGACATAACTCCATAACTACTGTGAGATGTGTTCAAACCCAAAGGTACTTTTTGCATTTCCAATAGACCTTTTACAGTAGCTTCGACACAAAGGAGTCTGAATCCAGCAATATTTGTGAACATTAGATCTTTAAATGGGCAAAAAAGTGACAAGATATGTAATGTTCAGTCTGACATTTTCCCCGGGGGGGGGGGTACATAACCTATTTAGGGTACGGGTATGTGCTGCCCATATTTGGATGGATTTTTGGGCCAAAAATTCTCTAAACAAGGGTCCTTTTTCGGCAAATTTTCCATAACCAAGGGTGGGGTTTCGCTGAAATTTGCAAAAAATGGTTAAAATGGTCAGTTTTCCGCCAAAATTCATCATAAAAGTGGGTACCAAAAGCAAGTTTCGGTAATTAGAAGAGGGTAGCTTTCTGAAAACCTCAAAAGCAAGTTTGGGTAATTAGAAGAGGGTAGCTTTCTGAAAACCGTACGACAGACCCCCGTCCATCCTCAAGTCATGTACCCCCCCGGGGCATTTTTCTGTGCAGGATATCATTTTCTCCTTTTCTAGTCATTTTCTCCGTAGAATTGTCGCCGTTTAGCATGAAATCCGTAATATCCTCAATGGTACCAAATGAATCCCCTGTGCATTGATGCTGTAAGGCTTTGCAAAGTACATAATTTTATAGATGTAGGAGTATTCTAATGGCGGTCTAATGGATGAGCCCAGGAGCCTAGAAGCCCCAAGAGCCTAGGAGCCTTGAGCCCAGGAGTCTTGAGCCCTTAGAGCCCAGGAGCCTAAGAACCCAGGAGCCTGGAGCCCAGGAGCCTGGAGAGCCTAGGGGCCTCAATATTTTAGAGGCTTGGAGTCGTTGTGGGAAGTTGTAATACTTCCTACAGGGAAACAGGCAGTCAGATTTCAATTCTGAAGGTGGGTGCTCTCCCAATAGATAAAAGAAACTTTCCCGCTCGCTCCTTTGGGGTTTCAAGTTCGTCTGACAGTGGCTTATAGGAGAGACACCCACTTTGGGGGGGGGGGCTGTCCAGCCTCGTGTTTCCCATTTGATTCGAATACAAAACTCCTCCCTTAATAAACATTTTCGTCGGGGAATCTTCAATCGAGTTAGAGGTGTATAAAGGGTTTTAAAATATTGGGGTCGTTATGACATCTTAAATGGTGATCAACGTTTTGATTTTGAGAAATGTTCACTCGAGTTGGCTTTGCGTTGGGTGCTTGGTGGTTTTTCTGAACCCATTTCCAAATTGGGATCAATTTAGTAAAGATCACTCGTCAGGGAACCTTATGAAGCACTTTGGGGCTCGGTACCTCACTTGGAACATTTTGTAAAACTCCAAGACAGACAAATTTCGCAACACCAGAACCATTTCTCCGATTTAAAAGGGTTGGGGAGGTACAATTTGCCTTAAATTGACTTTTCTTTACCTAATGGGGTCAATGGGGACGTTACTTCTACGATAAAAGACGGAAGATTCTGATAGGCCCAAATAAACGAAAATAAGAAACTCGTCCCACAGCTCTCAACATGAATGCTCGTGTTTTTCATTCTGTCATTTGCAACAGAATGAGAAACGCAAACAATTTCATGTTGAAAGTTTCTTATTTTCGTCCGCTTTTAGGCCAATTTAGGCCCATCAGAACCTTGCCTAATTTCTGGTTTTTCTTGGTTTTTTGACCCGTAAATATTGTTTCAAATCTGTCCTGAGGATGTAGTGAAAAGATTCGGCCTACTTCTGGTAATGGCTTATCTCGAGCGGCTGGAAAGGCAACTTGCCTCTGGGCTCCTAGAGCCCTTTGGCCTCTATGGGTGTTAGGCTCCTGGGCTCTAAGGGCTCAAGACTTCTGGGCTCTAGGCTCCTAGGCTCTTGGGCTTTGAGGGCTCTTGGCTCCTGGGATCCAGACTCTTGGGCTCTAACGTTAGCAACACTCAAACTACTGCCTTGCTTTATTGCTGAAATGTTTAATTGGGTTCAATTATTTACCAGGCTTTAATCAGCCATTCCTTCCCTTGGATATGGGAGAATTTCTGCAGAAACCCTATTTGGAAAACCTGCAAAAACGAATGGAAATAGCGAGAAAAATTTCCTTTCTTTTTCTTCCTAGCAATAATGCATCCATGCATTTTGTCTTCTTGGGAGAATGGAATCCCCTTGAAAAAGTTATTAATACTAAGGGTAAAGACTTTTACATCCTCCTAAGAGTATACTGTAGCACGTGCTAAAGTGTGTTCAAGTCATTACTGTAAGGTGAAAATATTAGGGGACGTTGCTCGTAATTAAAGCATAAAACGGAGTGACCGATTTCAGCCAAGAAAAAATTCTATAAATAATTGAACTTGTTAGCTATTCGACCAGAAGTAGCAAAATAGTATTGCTTGTATTTCTATGAAGCAGTTCCCTTTCATAAGGCGGGCATTTTTCTGACTTACCTGATAGATTGTGTCTGCTCCATTCCATAAATAATGCACCCAGGCATGCTCCTGTCAATAGTCTCCCAATTTCAGGTGAAATTATAGGGCAGGATTATTCCTTCTAAAATCGTCTTCTAGGGTAGATGCCCGGGGGGGAGGGGTACTTTACTTTCAATTGTACGGGGTGTGCACTCCAAGAAAATTTTTTCCACCCCGCTTAAGAATTTTTCCCTCGAGATGATAGCCGGCTTTAGAAAAAATCGGCGAAAAGTATACTCCAAAACGTAAGAATTTGTCGAAAAACAATGAAATCACGCTTTTGACAACTGGCTTTAGCAAAGTTGCCTTCTTTTGATATCCCGGCGTTAGAAAAAAAGGCGAAAACGATAGCCGGAAAGGAGTGCACTAAGAGAATGATAAGACCTAGCGAATTGCCTGTGATATTCAGGACCAGTATTGTTTTCCCAACATTTTATTCCAGGATAGGTCATAAAAGCCTCCCATTGGACGGCACCCCCTCGTTGTATTCGTCCAAGCACAGGAATCAAATGTTTCCGCCAATTTTTGCTCGTGGCCTATACCCGAAAAGCTGCAAAGTCTCATGTTCACGGACCAATCAGACGGCGAATAAGCGAAGAGGACAAAAGAAACCTATGAAAATTTTTCTCAATGTTACTTACCTTAATGAAATGAAACAAGAACAAAACATTCATAGGAATTTCCCGAATTTTGTTGAAAAATCTACTATCCAGATGTCTGTTAAACAAGTTTGGATGCCGGTTAAAATATCTCCAGGTTTCGAGGAATTTATAGTATAGCCTTTACAAGAGACAATGTCGGGTAAGGCTTGTCGAAGCCTGTTTGCTTGACTTCAAGTCAGATGATAAAACCTCTTGATAAAACATCTCTTGAATTTTATAACTTATTTTTCGCACTATGAAAACTTTCGCCATGAATGTAAGAAATAGTATAATACAGAAACATCCCCAGAGTATTGCCACATAACTTAAAATGCGTAAACAAGCCTTAGGAGATTTTTCAGTTCACATATAAACCGTAGGGGCTTTGAATTTTGAAGAAAAGAAACTGTGGCGGAAGGACAATAGCAAGAAAAATTGAAAACACAGATTTTTGACATTTTTTTTTAATCGTTCTTACACCAATCACTATTGTTATTACTATTGTCTTTCGGCCAGAATTTCTATTGTTCAAGGTTTAGTGCCTCGTCGGTTTGTGTGTGAATTAAAGAGTCAATAGCTTCGTCAAACCTGGAGATATTTTAACCGGCATCCAAACTTGTATACCCAAACATCTGGAGCGTAGATTTCTTCAAAAAAAGTCTCGAAATTTTAAGCAGTTTTTTGTAGCTATTCGCCGTCTGATTGGTCCATGAAAATGAGGCTTTAAAGGTTTCGGCCATGGGTCATAAGCAACAATTGGCGGAAACATTTGATTCCTATGCTATTCATTCAAGGTCAACCCCAGAGGGTATGTACTGGATGAATCAATAAAAACAACTCCCGTCTGAGTCAGAAAGGCCACTAGTCTCTGGATATCAAGGCAATAACATTGGCAAGCAGAAATAGGCAAGACACTCTGAGATATCTTATTACAAAATACCGTTACTGGGAAAATGAAATATCTTATTGCAAAATACTGTTAGCCACAAAAAAGTATCTTATTACAAGATACCAGAAACTTTAAAAAAAGTATCTAAAATGTTTCAACATACTAATTACAAGATACTTTACCAAAGGGTACATGATCAGCCTCTTAACATTATGCTTTATAGGTGGAACATTTTCAATTAATTATTCATAACTACTGCAATAAATACCTAGAGTGCATTTGGTCTAATTGAGTGCATTTTTTTTAATTTTTATAATCAGTTAAAACGTTTACATACAGAAGGTACCTAAGACATTACATATGAGCTACTGTACAACACTACGAGGACGATGCCAGGGAGAGCAAAAGACCATGACAACTCCCTGGCCATTCCATAAAAAAACATCATACAACTAAATACTATCAAATATACATTTACAAAGAGCTACACATAAACTATTAAATACGGATACATACTAGGATCTGTTTCACACTAGAGGTCATGGCTAGCACAGTCGATAATGCTGAACAGCAGGAACCCCGACCGAGAAAACACCACCGACAACAACTGCCGCCACTGCTGTTTCCCCTCCAGGGTCTCCACCGCTCAAAAACATCGCGCATGTGCTGTTGGTTCGAGGTTCATAGTTCGCAATATTATAGATTTGAAAATTGGGGTTTATGTGGATGAGTTGTCATTCACACTATACGCCTCACATCCAATGTGAATCAGACTTACAAGCATTAAGGGAAAGAAAAAATTAAGGAGAATATGACTTAGTATTTATATGGTGTGTACCAGGTCTGGAATTATCTTAATTGAAGCGACCAGTTCAATGGATAAAATTTAGAGTCAGTTTGAGTACACTTTGGTTTGGTTGACATCATTTGAAAGGTCTTTATCGCCATACAATGAAAGTTGCGTCAGAACGTCGTTTGGAAGGCCGTTAATTTGGGCATATGGTCGTAACAAATTTGAAACTTCAGCGAGAAGATCTCGTCGTAAAATGTCAAATGCAGGGCAAAGCAACAAAAAGTGTTCCGTATCCTCAATGCAGTCGTTCGTTGGACACAATGGGTTAACGGTATCCCTAAAATTATGCTTGAATTTGTGAAAATTTAAACTACTGAGAACGACTCTTATTTGGGAAAGATACGATAAACCTATTGGGTCATGAATCCCAAAGACAGATTTTGCAGGAGGGTGAATTAATGAAAGAAGCTTTTTCTTAAAAACAGCAACAGACGGTGAAGGCCTGAGTTCAGGATCGAGTTTATTCCATTCAGATATGCAGTTGGGATAAAAGCTGGATTGAAATTTGTCTGTCCTTGCCATTGGTCGCCCAATAACATCCTGGTTGCGAAGAGAGTAGTTCGACTGATGAAGTTGTGGGATTGGCTCCTTTGTATAACGGGGGGTGAGATTATTCATAATCTTATAGAAAAGAGTAAGGCGCCTACTCCACCTTGGGAACTTAGTGACTCCCAACCAAGCTCTGCATACAGTTTTTCTCGCGATGTTCCCCTCCATGTTCCTGTTACAGCAAGGGCAGCAGAATACTGAACAGATTCTAATTTTTCCATTAAATTTGATAAAATGATATTGTGACTGAATTCACATACTTTAGCTGGAATATGATAGATAACATCTCCATAGTGCAGGTGGGGTCGCACATAAAGCTTATATAGTTCATTTAGGGTATGCTTAGGTAGATATTTGGAGAGATATGTTAACAAACCAATGCCCTTTCTCGTTTTGGAGATAGCAGATTTGATGTGAGTGCATTTGGTCAGTCTTACTACTAAAGCATGTGAAAATATGAGTTAAGAAATTAATTATGAAGTTGTTATTGAGCTTAAACTACCGCTGTACAGCTTTTTGCATTTTGTGCATTTTGCCTTTGGAAAAGAACTTGCTATATTTTTGTCTTCACACAGCGAAGCGAAAAGAACAGCCGGTTAATTTCTTTGACCCCCGATATCATAAACCATCAGGCTTTTGAAGGGGCTTTCTTGAGAAATCCCGCCTTATATCGGAATGGATTGGCTGGTTTCAGTCACGTGAATCTTAAAATGGATTTTTTTTATATTCAATCAAAATTTTACAATACAAGGTACTTATCTAACGCTACTTACAAACTACTTCACTATACTACCAGGACGAATGCCACGGAGAGCAAAAATCTATGGCAAATCCGCAGCCTTAATATAGAAAATAAGATAAGAAAGACAAACAAACAAACAAAAAACTTTAAGTCTATCTCAAGTTAGACGTCATAAAAATGGATTTGAGCCTATCCACCGCCCCGGGGGGGGGGGGGTACATGACTTGAGGATGGACGGGGGTCTGCCGTCGGGTGTCCAGAAAGCTACCCTCTTTCTAATTACCGAAATTTGCTTTTGATACCTACTTTTTGATGAATCTTGGCGGAAAACTGCGCATTTTAACCATTTTTTGCGAAAACAGTGAATCCCCACCCATGTTTATGGAGAATCTGCCGAGAAAGGACCCTTGTTTAGAGAATTTTGGGCCCAAAAACCCGCCCATATGGGCGGCACATACCGGTACCATGAATATGTTGTGTGCCCCCCCCGGATCCACCGTTGAATAAGATATTTGCCAATATTATTCTTATAATATCCAGGGAGCAATGACCTTTCAAACGGAAATAGTTTTTTTGTTCATCCAATATAGCGTTTGAAAAATGAGGCTGAAACCTATACTTCCTACATATTTTGCTTTCAACGGATCGTCGTCTGGTACCTGTAACTGAAGTACAATTTTTCTTCCAGAAAGGAAATGTTCCACAAGGAAAAGAAATAATCGGTAGGTAAATATTTTGGTTTTGTAAAGTTTCAAGGTACCTTTTTCCATTTGGTTTTGAAACTTCTTTGAAACAGGAAAATCATCGACATGCAATTATTGTACTGCTTTAAAGAGAGAAGATTTGCTCAAAGGTCCTTTTCATTATTGTCAAAGATGGGAGATTGGACATTTTGCGCGAGGAAAAAATAATGAGGAGGAAAATATACTTACCGTTTAAAAAATTGTCTAAATTTTCCCTCCAAACACTTTATAAGTCCAGGAAATTAGTGAAAAAATCATGCACTTTTGGATACCAGCATGAAACGCGTGGCACACGCATAGAACTTCGTTAACTAATCAAATCTTGATAAAGAAGCAACTTCAAAAATGGCTCGTTGTCATGGCAACCAGTTGACAAAGTATTTTTTGAAAGCCCATTGGTTACATCAATTTTAAAGCTGTACTTTTGAAAGTCATATGGTTTTGGAAACATTTTATGCTTTCAATTCATTAAGTAATGGGAGAAAATGTTTTTCAACCGTTTTAAAAAGCATGGTTGCAATGGAAACCGTACTATTTGTGACGAAATAGGCATTTTTCCTTAAACTTCCATACCTTCAAAAAAAATTTCGGAAAAAGTATAAATAATACGGCCTTGATGCGAATTAAACATTTTCAGATATTTTCTAAGATGTTAGGGTTACCATGGGCTACCAAGAGTTACTTAAGTTGTTTCGATCATAAGCATTTCCCGTGGCATGTAATTTGAGACAGACTTTAGTTTTATTCTCTTTGTCCAAATGGCCTCGGGGTAGTCTTAGCCTTTTGCTCCCCGGGGTATCGTTCAAGTAGTATTGTATAGTTGTATATAGTAATTTTGTTTAGTGGATAAGAAAGAAAATCATATTACAAAACTATGCAACCATTGTATAAAGTTCCAAATCCTTCGTTCCAAAGGGACTTCAAGATAATTTTTGATCATGTAGTTATAATTTTGGACACTTTATGTCTCAACCTCGTCCCCAAGGGCCTTTTGTCAATATGACAAAAGGCCCAGGGGACGAGGTTGTTTACATCTTCATAAGCAATGTAGAGATTTTGACACGAACAATTCTTTTTTCGTACCTATAATATTTATATTTCATTTTTTGGAAGAACTAATATAATATCATATCCTACATTAAAGTCGAAAACTTTCGGACGATCAAACTTTCGGAAAATTTTTTGTCCGAAAGTTTAAATTGTCCGAAAATTTTTAATTCTTTGAAAATAGAGAAAAACACAAATTTTCCCACGCCACCGTTAAAAAATGATACAATGTCATCGGTGATCCTGCTTCCAATGTGAGATTCCACATTGCAGCTGTCAGTAGCAATGTTCTTGAGTCGATGAAGGTAGGGTGTCGGCGGTGGTAATCGGACGGCGGTGGTAATCGTAAACTTACGAAAACCGACAGAAAAGTATGTTACAAATGAAATCCATCAAAGTGGGTATTTCTTGGAATTGAAAGCTAACATTATAGATACTAAACAACTGTAAGAAAAGCGTTCATGAATATAAAACAACCTAAAGAAGTTGCTTTCGTTGTGCTCGGCAGTGTAGAAGTTGTCGTTGCGAATATCACATCCATGATTCAAACTCTGAATCCATTCCAGAAAGGAGCAAAACTCTTAAACAATCACTTAAATTGGATGCCTAGCATGTAAATAATGCATAGCATTATGGCAAAACAGTTTCACTGAAGGGAGGACAGCGGTTGTCATATCGAATGGTCTTAAAAGTTCATGGCGGTGGTTTTCGGACACCAAATAAATCAGTTGTTTGGGAGCATTAACAAACGTCGGATTTGAATGTTTTTTAGATTTTGATATTTCATTCATAAATAGCTATACATACATTAATCGAAAATAGTAATGAAATCAAAGCAAAGTTTTTCGAACGCATCTCCTAGTTTTTAGATTATTTTGAGTGTACCGAGAGCTCTCCAGAATGTCATTACAAGAACCGACAGTCGAACCATCGTTTTCGCATTCAAAAATAGAAAAAAAGACAAGAAAAATGAAACAAAAGAGTTTATAGACGGAACACTTGCCAAGTATAAACAGAAAAATAATTTTCGTGGCACGTTCTGCATTGTGAACTCACTGTCCGAAACCCACCGCCACTGTCCGAAAACCATCGCCAAGGTCAGCCTGAACAAACTTGTTGTCAAAAAAATCAGGCAAAGTAAAAACCAAAATATTTCGGGAAAATATGCCCAAATACCTGTTCATTCACATTGTACTTTTGGTTTTTGTCTTTGATCAAAATTCTTATGAAAATAATCAGGTTTTCCTTAAGCGTCCGATTACCACCGCCAGCACCCTACCTCTTGTTTTCGTCTGCAATCATGAAAACTGCTTTTCGATGCTTCTGATGCATCTATATGTATTTATATAGTTAGTTTAACTTTCACATGATTAAATGACATAAAAATTACAACTAGTTTTAACATATATGTTGGCTTTTTGCAAAAATTGTTTGTCCTATAGTATCACAATAAATTTCGCACAAACTACTATATTTATCTTGAACTTTTTACACATCTAATAATAATAATAATAATAATAATAATAATAACAACAATAATAATAATAATAACAATAATAATAGTAATAATAATAATAATAATAATAATAATAATAATAATAATAATAATAATAATTATATGAAGAAAGAGTTAGAAACCAACCTTGGTTAGGATTCTACACAGTTTCGATGCTAGATAATGATGAAATATCAAAGAAGAGTAGAACCATTCTTCAAAGCTGGAAAAACATCCCAGATATAGTTTTGTCAACAAATGAATCAATAAGGCAGCAGTTACTGCCTACCAAAGCATATTCAAAGTATACATTAAAGATGGAAACAGCAAATACGACATGCAGCTTATGTAAACAAGCAGAAGAAACAGTTGCTCATTTGCTGAGTCCTGTTCAGCAATAGAACAAACACTCTACAAGGCAAGACACGATAAAATGTTAAGACCAGTGTATCATCTAATACGAGCAAAGTTTGAGTTTGATGGAAGCAATTATGGAATTCCATGGTACAAGCAAGCATTACCTCATGCAAGCATTGAAAATGACCGTGCTAAGATTATGTGGGATATACCGATGCATTTAGACAAAAGACCAAGTAACAATGCGATCAGGCCTGATATACTTATAATCGACAAAGAAACAAGAAAGATCAGATTGATAGAGGGAACTATATGTGCACCTGGATGTGTTGCAAAAAGAGAAAAAGAAAAGCAGGACAAGTATTCCGAGATGAGAAAGTCATTGGAACGGTTAAATCGAGGATACGAAATAGATCAAATCAATGTTGTATTCGACTTTCTAGGCTGTTACAGCAAGCAATTGGAAAGCCAAATCAAGGGATTGTGTGAAGGAGAGAATGAGGCAGCATTAGTAATCGAACAATGTCAGAAATGGGTACTCAGCCAAAACTGCGAGATTGTTAAAACATTTTATGAAAGAAAATAAAACTATGGAAAAAAATGATATATTATTTTAGACAAAGGTAGAAAAAAATAGTTAAATCCAACAACAGCAACATCAAGAAATCTGCCTAGGCATGTGCCAGCAGAGTAGTGGACACAATAAAACAAGAACAGAAACAATTTTGACTATGATAATAATAATAATAATAATAATAATAATAATAATAATAATAATAATAATAATGATGATGATGATAATAATGCAATAGTTTGTGCCTTGCATGGATAGATTGCAAAAAGGCATTTGATATGGTGCCACATTCGTGGCTGTTGGAATGCCTATATTTGTATAGCATTACGCCGAATGTGGTTGAATTGCTTCGTAAATCAATGAAACATTGGAGGACAGAACTGACCGCAGGAGGAACAACATTAGGAGAAGTGAACATCAGGAGAGGCATTTTCCAAGGTGATAGTTTGTCACCTCTCTTATTCGTTCTAGCATTGATTCCACTGTCAAAGCTGCTGAATGACGTGAAGGATGGCTATCATCTTGGAAAGAACAGGCCAAAAGTGAATCATTTACTTTACATGGACGACCTGAAGCTCTGTGGAAAAGATCGAAAGGAGTTAGACAATCTCATCCAAACAGTCAGGGTGTTCAGTAAAGACATTAGACTTGCTCCAAGTCTATTCAGTGGACCATCAGCAATAAAAGAATATAATTTCTTCTGCGGGGGCGTAAGCTACTAAGGTGACGCTGCGAAGGAGAAGTGAGAACGAAACTGAATATTCAGTTTCGTTCTCACTTCTCCTTCGCAGCGTCACCTTAGTAGCTTACGCCCCCGCAGAAGAAATTATATTCTTTTATTGCTGATGGTCCACTGAATAGACTTGGAGCAAGTCTATAAAGACATAGGAATGAACTTTGGAATCGAAAAATGTGCAATGATTCAAATGAAAAGAGGAAAATTTGTAATAAGTGAAGGAATTGAATTGCCTGACGGTCCAAAGATAAGATCGTTAGATGACCAAGAAGGGTATAAATATTTAGGAATTCTTCAGTTTGATGATATAAAGCACAAAGAAGTGAAAGAAAAGTTAAAGAAAGAATATGCTAGAAGAGTGAGAAAAATACTAAGATCAAAACTGATTGCTGGGAATGTAATCCAGGCCATGATTGCAAGGGCGAGGGAGGCAGAGGATTGTTAAGTGTGGAAGAATGTGTAAAGATCGAGCAAACTAGCATTGGCTATTACATCAGCAAGAGCAATGGATGGTTATTGGCAGAAGTTGGGAGAGAGGGTATTTTATTGTATCTGATGGGAGTGACCTAAAGATAAGAAAAAAGAGCTAACTATGGAAAGGAAGAAGAGATATCTCCAAAAGAAACTTCATCCGGTATTCTACAAGGAGGCAATGGACATAAGAGATGAAGAGAATTCATGGAGTTGGCTTAAGAGAGGGTATCTAAAGAAAGAAACGGAGGGGATGATTTTAGCGGGACAAGACCAAGCCTTGAGAACGAACTGGGTAAAAAGCAATATTGATAGGGAAGACGTATCATCAAAATGCAGAATGTACGGGGAAAGGGATGAGACCATTGCTCATGTGGTATCTGAATGCCAAAAACTAGCACAGAGAGAATATGTAAGCTGGAGACATGACAAAGTGGTAGCCGTTCTTCACTGGTATCTACCGAGTGTCCCAAAAAAAGGTATCAGATTTGATGGGGACTAACGATGAGAGTAGAAGTCGAATCGATCCCAAATAAGTTTTGAAGTACTCTTCGATAGTTAACTTGAAGATTAATGCCTCGTTTGTTGATATTGGTGCATCGAGAGTTGAAATATTAATCTCGAAAGCCAAAATTTGCGTCCATCTACAAACCAAAGCT
The DNA here is from genome assembly GCA_039566865.1 of Aurelia coerulea. Taxonomy (NCBI): domain Eukaryota; kingdom Metazoa; phylum Cnidaria; class Scyphozoa; order Semaeostomeae; family Ulmaridae; genus Aurelia; species Aurelia coerulea. Next base: position 7,492,615 of record CM076952.1, on the reverse strand, counting down.
TTTGGGTTTTGGCCTAAACTGCTAACGCGCTGGTTAAGGGGAATCTCCTCAGTCAAAGACATTTTTGGACAAGGATCGGTCTTTTGTATACCCGTTTGAAAAGAACGTAAAAACTGAAAACTAACAAAAAAATTAATGAATATAGTCACCAAGGAATATTTTTCTCCAGTCAAAGTGCATTTACTAAAGTACACCAAGCCAAGCACAATGAGCATTTTTATGTCCCCTTGGGCATATACGATTGCTTGTTTTTTAATAATTTCGTGAGACATGATACAAAAAACATTTCATTCAAGCAATGAAGATTACAAGACAGTCTATGTGTTAAAGCCTACAGGACTTATTTCGCTGATGAATAACTTTTCAGGCAGGTGTAATTTAAAGTTTTTGTAGAATCAAGAAAGGGGTCTCTTCGGGGCTAAAATCTTGAATCTGATTGTAAAGATCAGAGTCAGATTTCTACTACAATGTGTTTCTAAGCACGATGTTTCTTGTTGGTACTTGGCTATGATTGAGGAGATTCCACAGCACAGCGAGTTAACAGCTTAGGCCAAACCCCAAAAGCTCTGGTTTGGAGTAGGGGGAAAATTTGGACTTTCAAGATTAATATTCCAACTCTTGCTGCACCAATATCAGCAAATAAGGTATCAATCTTCAAGTTAACTATATAAGAGTACTTCAAAACTTATCAGGGGTCGATTCAACTTAAATTCTTATCGCTAGCCTCAATCAAATCTGTTACCTTTTTTTGGGACACCCGGTATGCAAGAAATTCGGATTCAAATGCGACGATCAATATTACAACCATGTGGTGACAAAAGACAACAATGCACTTGAAATCGACGAAGTACTATTATTGTGGGACTTTTCTATCCAAACTGAAACTCGCATAGATCATAACAAACCAGATATCACGCTGAAGAATAAGAAAGAAAAGAGTTGCCAGATAATCGATGTAGCATGCCCATTCGACACTCGAGTAAAGCAGAAAGAGGAGGAGAAGCTGGAACATTATAACGATCTGAAATACCAAATTTTGAAAATGTGGAAGGATGAAGTAAAGAAAGTTGCAATAATACCAGTGGTCATTGGGGCGTTGGGAGTAGTTTCGAGAAATTTCAAGAAATACATTGCAGCACTTGACTTTGAACCGGGAATACAGCCATTACAGAAAGCATGCCTCCTAGGTACGGCCTGGATTGTTAGGAAAGTACTGGAAATAAGAGACTAAATAGCAAGAAGAACTATTTGTGTTTTCTACAGACACAGCATGAATACTTTCTCAAGCTACGGGATGTAACCTGAAAGTGGACTATGCATTACCAGTTGTACTGTGATAATGATTCAAATAATAATAATGATAATAATAATAATAATAATAATAATAATAATAATAATAAAAATAATAATAATCTAATGATAACTTCATTATTCTTAATAACCACAATTAAAGTGAAGAAACTACCGGGTGTCCCAGAAGAAGTGTACAGATTTGGTTGACTCCAGCGATGTGAATTTAGCTTTAAACAATGGCTAATCTCTCTCAAAATGTTCCACGATAGTTAACTTGAACATAGATACCTCTTTTGTTGGTTGGTATTGGTGCTTTGAAAGCAGAAATATCAATTTTGAAAACTCAAATTTGAGTCCACCTGCAAACCAGAACTTTAGCCCTTTGGCCTAAGTAAGCTCCTGGAACGCATCGACATTAACAAATGAAATTAATGAAAAATTAAGAAACTACCCAATATGTGATTGTTGGATGACTTCTTGGAAACAGAAAGACACAAGATCTAACATTGTTCAAATTTTATCAAGGCTAGCGTTGATTTATACGTTGTGCCTTAAGAATTTGCTTAGGCTAAAAGGCTAAAGCTCTGGTTTGCAGGAAGAGGCAAATTTGAGCTTTCAAGATTAACGTGTCTGCTCTCAAAGCACCAATACCAACAAACGAAGTATCTATGTTTAAGTTAACTATCAAGGAACATTTTTAGAGTAATTAGACATTGATTGAAGCTAAATTCACATCGCTGGAGTCAACCAAATCCGTATTCATTTTTGGGACACCCGGTATATACCATTAAAGGTATTGACAAGAGAAATTTAATGGGACCAATAAAAAAAATTCGAACAAGGAATGGCAAAATTAGAAGCAATTTAATGTTTTCTTATGCGACCTCTCTCGTAATACAGGCATCTTATGGTCATATGACACAAAAATTACAGAATATTGTAGGTCACTGATTTTTAGCGATATTCAAGAAGTACCAACTTTATAGATTCAATGGTTTAAGCACTGCATAGTAATATTTGGGTAGGGGGCCATAATAGCCCCCCACGTGGAATTATTTAGATGACAAGATCACTTTACGTCGTCGGTTGCGTTGAAGGTGACGACAAATCGCTTTGTGATGTCGGATGGCCGAAGCTCTGTTTGCAAAATTCACCCTCGCTTAAGAAAAGCACAACTAAGATAATTTTCAATTTCTTTTCAGCATACAAACCACCAGCACCACCCCTACACAGTGGGCCACATCGTTACTTCTTCCTTCTCTATGAGCAAAACCATCATATCAAGGACATTGATGACTCTGATAATAATATGGCAGAACGATGTGGTTTCAACGTTAGAACTTTTGCAGAAGATAACTCTCTAGTGGGCCCCATTGCATTGAATATGTTTTTGACAGAAAGGAAACGAATAACACAAGATTACGATGGGGAAAATAAAAAAGACAAAGAGAAGAAAGAAAAAGAGAAGAAAGAAAAGGAAAAGAAAGAACAGAAAGACAAAGAAGACAAAGAAGACAAAGAAAAGAAAGTACAGAAAGGCAACGAAAACAAAGACCAGAAAGACGGAGGAGAGCAGAAGAAAACAGAGAAGAACAATGGCAAAGAAGAACAAAGGAATAAAGATGACGAAAAGAGAGTAGAACAAAAGGACAATGTTGATGTCAACAGCAAAGAACAACAGAATATGAAAGAACAAACAAAGGGGAAAGAGAAGCAGGAAACAACGGGGAATAAGAGAAAAGAAGAGCATCTGGAAAGAGGAGACACGAAGGATAATGAAGAATCAGTAAACAAAGAACAAAAGGACAATAAACAGAAAGAAGGAGAACGAAAGAACAATGTAAATTCTAACAAAGAAGAGCATAAGGACGCACAAAATAAGAACAAAGAAGAAAATGACAAAGGGGCACAAAGGGATAAGATAGATGTAACAACGAAAGTAGAACAACAGAATAGCACAGTGACAAGGGAAAGGGAAATCAAATTCCAACAAGATTTCTCTTATTCCCCGTTGGATGCCAAGGGAAATGAAACTCAAAATAACACGGTGCAGCAAAGGAATGAAACAATGTCACCAGTCACACAAGAGCAAAAGAGCAGTGGAGTGCAGATTGCTAAGATTGATGCAATTGATAATGGAAACCAAACAAACAAAGTAGAACTGAATAACAAAAACACAGGAATAAGTGGAAAGAACAAAAGATAAATAATTCACAAAAAATCTGTTTAGAATTGAACCCAAGAAAAAGTTACCTTGTTTAGTCCCTTGAGAGATGCAGAATATGAATTACCTATCAATGCATTACTGGATGGATGAGTCATAAAACGTTCACATCATTTTAAAAAACGTCATTCTAAAAAGCATCATTTAAAAAGCACCAAAATTCAATCGTATTTCCGATAATATAGATCCTTTATGTTGGCTCGTGTCAAAGGCGACATTTTTTCCACATTGCAAACCCTTACAATATTTTTAATTGCAGGGATTTGCACTTTTAGTAGCCGCATGGTTTTGAAGCATACTATCAAGTCACAAGAAATTAACATCAAATTGAATTTTCGTACACTTACCGTTAAACTCACTTGTATCCTTGATGTAGTGCTTGTATCCTTCAGGACTTGAACTTACATCAAAAATTATACCTTTCTTGCTAAGATGCCATGTTTTATAAACAGGGCTGTTGGGATCGTCTCAAACTTGGAGGGTGTACGACATTTCAAGGGAATTTTATCATTAAGTTAAGATGCACAAATTTCCAAGTAATTGCGGCTATTTTTGGAAGTGAGTTGTGTTAAACGGTACTCAAATAATTATACCATCAGATTACGACGAAAACGAAAATTCGAGAATTGTTCGTCCTAAGGGTATCCTTAAATCAGGCCTGCGGTATTTGATGCTCTAAGACTACTACAGGGTGTCCCAAAAAGCATGTGCGCCGTTTGAATAGCTATTGTGGAGGAGCCATAAATCTAAATTTCCTGTTTTTTAAATTTGTGAACAGAAGAAATTTCAACTTGGAGTTTGGCACCGAGTTTGTTTAAATCTAGAAAGAAAGTCAAAATCACTGGTTGCTTCAAAACCAGAGGATTTTATCTCCGTACTTAACCTTATAACTTGAATTTTAGTTTTAAATTAACTTAAACTTTACAGTTATGCCAGGAGACGTATTTGGGAGTAATCAATGGCCATATTCTTCAAGAATATCGACCAAGCAGCATGCTGAACTCAAAAGTGTTGGTTTACAACGACTTTATCACTTTTGAGAAGCAAAATATCTGATGGACGCATGCCATGTCCTGAAGCATTTGTGCTGCATATTTCCATTCCTAGCAACCCTAGATATGTCCAATATCTAGGTATGTTTTTTTTCAATCAATTTCGTTGATTTTAACGCAATGGTGAATAATGAAAATTCTCTGGTTTTGAGGCAGCCAATAATTTTGGCTTTCTTGCTCCATAAATCAGCAACTAATGATTGGATTTACTCAAACTCGGTGTCAATCTTTAATTTGAAGTCTCTTCTTTCAAGAATTTTAAAAAACAGAACGATTGGATTTATGGCTGCTCCGCAGAAGCCACTCAAACAACGCACATGTTTTTGGGACGCCCTGTAGGAGGAGGCTGATTCAGCTCCCTTGTTTTATTTCTATTCTGGATAATATAAAGCCTTGAAAATCGGCATTTGTATAGTACATCATGAGCTGTACCCAAAAATTAAATCTATTTCCAGTTATGTCAAGTGACCTGCTCATGTCACAATTTAGAATTTTTAAAGCCAATAGGGTTCAGTACTGAAAATCTTCAATCGTTGATCGTGAGAAAACGGAAAGCAATAAGTACATGAGTCCAATGTGTTAGTGTATTCTGTGATTGAATGGCTTTTTACTTTATTCAAAAAAAAAAATACCGGTTGTCCCATAAAAAGTACTGCTGTTTAAAAAATCACCAAAAATTGATTATCAAACCTTAGATAAAATTTTATGTTTGATTTGTTTTGTCAAAGACTCAAAACTATTCATAGATGATAAAATGTTTGCTTTTGATACAGCAAGGTAGAGAAATTATACGTTGAAAAACCTTATTTTGAGCTATAGTTTTTAAGCAAAATACTCAATCTCGCCTAAGAGTAAAAATATTCGGATTTTTTATCATTATTATAGTCTCCAATGATTTTGCGCATTTCTCTCTGTCACTTATGACTAAACTAGAAGCTTTACATGCCCAAAGAAATTGATCTGGCAATCATCGATGCTTTTTTGCAGTATGATTCAAAACCAGGTAGCCCTAAAAATAGCTAATTTCGCTAATTTTTAAACCAATTACAAGATCAACTATATCTTGGAAAATAATGTTGTCATTGATCTACTTCACACAAAGAGAAAATCGAAGATCAGTTGTATAATCAAAGTTTGGTGATTTTTCAAACGGGAGTACTTTTTTGGGACACCCGGAGTAACAGGTGATGATATCATCACAATTAAAAGAATTTGCGCATGCGTACTCCAAAAATACGCACAACCATACGTTCATCGTCATCATCATCATCATCATCATCATCATCATCATCATCATCATCATCATCATCATCATCATCATCATCATCATCATCATCATCATCATCATCATCATCATCATCATCATCATCATCATCATCATCATCATCATCATCATAACAGTATTTAAAGGATATACATAGTTACTAAAAACTAATTCAAATCAACTATTTACAATATAACAAAGTTATTTACAAATTAAACATTTACATCTTTTGCCATCCCATTCTTTGATCCCCCTTTTAAAACTTCTCAAGGTATCAGCTCTCTTTAGTTCATCATCTAGAGTGTTCCACAGGAGACTACCTCTAAACGAAAGGGAATTTAGTCCATATCGATGTGACTGAACTGATGGAAGCCTGCATAGCTCTTTGGTGCGGAGATTGTAAGGTATATCCTTTTTAACAAAGCAGACAAAGAACTCCCAAATATATGAAGGATTAAGATGGTTCATGGTCTTATAAATTTCTATCATAAGAATTTGTAGATCCTTCTGGTGAACTGTAATGCTTTCAGCCCTGGCTAAAAGCTGGTCAAATGATGAGTCGTAATCTCCGTGCAAAACCCTCAAGGCACGTTTATTTGTCCTATTTATATCTTTGTTGAGTTATAAAACTGTCTTATTTTAAGTTTGGTACCTACCAATTTTCCCTTACAGAATCTGTTCTTCCTATATCTGCGTGCGCAGTGCACTTCAGGGATCCCAGCCAGCAATCAAGGGTAAAAATAACTTTGAGTGGGAGGGGGCACCTGATTTAAGAGGGGAAGAGAGAAGGGAAGGGGGAGAATATATATTGCGAAAAACGAGCAAAAAAAATTGGTAACTAGAGTCTTAAATTAAGACCGCTAGGTACCAAGTTTTACTGTAACCACTCAAAGCACATTGAAGCTTCATTTCTTCTTTCATGGTAGTGAGAAGCACCTCTGCGAGTGTTCTTTCATGATAAACGATACTACAAGCTTGCGAAAAACGAGCAAAGAAAAAAATTTTACCTAGAGTCTTAAATGTTTTAAAATACAACCTCTGTAAAAGAGCTGTGACGCTTACTAAAACATTGTCGATCTGCCTTTGTTGAAAGAAAGTTCGTTGGGATTGTGGAATTTAGTTTCAGCAAAATTTTGGGGGCTCACTTCAATGCTGAAAAAGTGCGCGCCCTGGAAGATTTTGGCCGGGATTTTGGCGGGTATTCTATTGTGTCATCGCCTCGTTTCGATTTATATTGTTCTATGGCCTTTGTTTATAGCTTTGTTGTTGTTGTGCTTTCAGTTCAGAAAAACGCGTCAGCGTTCCTTCAGCTTGGATAATAATGGTGGAGTAAAAACATACAGAAATGCTCTTCAGAGTAACGCTTGTTTTTGTTTACTTCGTAATCATATTTTTAGGATCTAGGCTCGTCGACGTTAGTGTATCGCTAGTGGAAGTAACGAGCCTTACATTGCTATGTGAGCTCTTACCGAAGGCTTTGCTTGTTGGAGGTGTTTGCAGTCGGAGTAATCAGCAAAAACAACAGGAAGATGTCTCAACAGCAAAGACACCTAACCAGAAAGAAAAGGCCAACACACTTGACGATCATAATTCGCTGTTTAATGAAGAGATAACACCGTACGAGGGCACTTTGGATGTCTCTGATGGTGGAAGCATCGATTTCACATCATACGAGCATTTTGTTGAGAATGTGGAAGACACCAAGGCAAGTGTATGGGTTGTTTGGGTTAGGCCTGGTCGAAATCGTAGCAAGAACGAGGCCTCTGCACGAATACGACCGGACCAATGTGATCGAAATGAAAGCGTCCTAAATGTCAAAGATTGGAATTCATTAGCAAAGAAGCTTCTAAAATATGGCATTAGAACAGGGACTTATAAATGTTCAAGTGATACTAAATTATGCAAGAAACATAACATCAAAGCGTGTTCGATTTTGATGTCAATGCCAGCTGGAGTGAAGCCAAAGGGAAAGGTGGCCACCTATTTGTACAGAAATAAAAGCAGGTGTAATATGTATGATGGTGCAGTCAAAGGAAAAATGTGTTTATTCGAATGGATTAAAAGTAAATTAAAATCAAAAGTTACGATTTTGAACAGAGCTGAAGAACTTTCTTCAACTGTAAAACCTGATAAGCAAAGTAAAAAAGTTGCAAGCCATTCTAACCTGAAAATTATTTTTGAATCAGCACACCGTATTCCGCCATTATTAATTTCAGCGTTATCTGTAAGGTTTACAGGAAGGGTAAAATTTCTTCAGATGAAACCAGGGAAGAAAAGAGGCAGAGAGAAGCAAGATCAGAGAGAACTGCACTCAATGTATGCTGTTACATCATTCTCAAACTACAGTTATGGATACAGAAGGGGTGAAAAATTTGATTATTCAAACATAAATATGTTTTTAAAAACATTGCATCCTGAAGCAAATGACATATTCCTGGTGACGCTGATTTTGATAAACATGTCCTGCTTGCTTGAACTATTTGTACAAAAAGGAGGACCACTGAAAAGAATGATATGCTTTGTATGGATTGTCCTATTGTCAAACTCGCTTCTTATATTTGTTTGGTTGCCACTATTGAAAATACTGCAATTTCCTGAAACAGGACCAGTGATTGATTTCTTTTTGAACAGCTTGCAAGCAATCATGTTTTCAGAAGTTGCAGCGATGATAAGGAAAGATTTTGTACTTCTCTCACAACATTTTGGAATCTTTGGATTTGGTTTAATGGTATATGGCTCTGCTGTTGGGTATATAAGATTCAAAATTTCAAACAGAGGACTACCAAGACCAACACTGACAAGTCTTTGGAATGAGGATGTTAATGAAATAAGAGAGTTTTTTGAGTCATTGCTGACACTTGCCACACCCCCTTTGTCATATTATGACCTGGAAGAGAGGCTGGAAACATTTCTTCAGCGTCTAGCGATGCCAGATTTATGGCTGCATCCACTGCACTCCAATGAGTATGTGAGGCAGCTTATTACTTGGAATTTCTGCAAGAATATCAAGGCAGCTAACCAGCCAACAAAAGCTCAACATGCAAAGATCAAAGCTAATAGTGACACCTCAAAGGTAAAGAAATGTGACTGTCACACTGATGCAAAAGAAGTACCCCATATTGCCATCTCAAGTGTAGATTGCGTCATCTGCCTTGAGCAATACAAGTGTTTTGACCCTGTGAAGCTGTTGCCATGTGGTCATTTCTTCCATACTGCTTGCATAGATCCATGGTTGCTAAGAGGTGTTGATTCAAAGAATAGAAAATGCCCTGTGTGCAGGTGGCCAGCTAATAAAAGAAAGAGATGGTGTTACAAGAGATAATAATGTGCGATTAGCTTCCATTTGAGTAATGTATTGTTAAGGTGTACAATAGATGTTTTTTTGTAGTTGTATTTGAGTTGAATCGTCATACAGCTTGTCCAGAGTCCATCTGAGTGACTCTAATCTGTAGTACCCAGATCCAGTAGAGTAGGGAACATCATGTTATATTTTGGGTTCTGCGGACGTGTCTTTGGGAAGGGTATAAACTTTTTCCCCTTTGGTATAAGGAACAGTATCAATTTTCTTAATATTGGTACAAAGAACAGTATCAATATTTAGGATCCTGGCAAAGAGTACCAACAAATAGGCCATTTTTGTATGGTATAAGGTTCGGCAGGCCTTTTCGTTTGACGCGTGCAATCACACTCGCACACCCAAGCACATGCGCAGATTTATGTATGCAACAATCTTTTAGTGCTGCAATTACGCAATATTACGCAAGAATAGCTAGAATGTGAGCTGGCCACTTCTGTGTATTTTCGTTTGATGTGAGGGATCACCATCACTTTCGTTTCCATGATGCTAAATCATGAGACGGCAACCTCTGTAGAAACCATCGAGATGATATCTGATGATCCCAGCTGTAACCCTCTTATGACCTTTGGTTTACCCCCCCCCCCTCCCGAGGGATAACTGCCATATATACCGGTTGACCCAAAAAAAAACTTCACGCGCAAGGTCATAACTAGCTCCATGAAATCAAAAGCTATTGTCAAATGCTTTGTATGACAGTTTAGCTGCATGGTCATTTGGGGGTCATTTTAAGCCATGATTACCATCCGAAAAACCAGATTCAAAGACAATTTCAAATGCCGGATTCCTCATTTTGACTGAAAAACTGTTTTCTTTTCGGACCGCAGGCATATCTTAGACTGACCATGGTAACATCTCAAACGATAGCTGAGCCTTTCAGCTACATGCGAATACTTTGTTTGACAATTCGCTTTTAGGAAACTGTGTGCGATCCCGGGGGGGTACTACCATTATGGCCTGACAGGGGGTCCAGTCAGGGTTAAAGAGGGCCAAAGCAAAAATTTTGAAAAATACCCTCAAATGGTAGTATCTTTTCGCAGAAACTCCCAAATGGTAGTTTGTGGACCAAAAATTGGGCCATTTGGTAGCATCTGGTAGCGAAAATTTTCAGCAGTTTTTCGAAATTTTCTATTGTAAAAACTGATTGAACAAAGCAAGAAAACTTCAAAATTCAATGATAATTATTGTTGCAATGGCTATATTGCCATGCGAAGGAGCCTATTGAGTTGAAATCTTATAACTGGCCAGGAATCTTGGAATAGCCCCAATTGGTAGTAGGAGTTGACATATAGGGCCATTTCGTAGCCATTTCGTAAGACCCTCAAACCGACTGGACCCCCCTATTAGGCCATAATGGGAGTACCCCCCGGGGTGCGATCTAGCTTATGAAGTTTGTTTGGGTCACCCGGTAGCGGAACGGGTTTGAGGATGGGATTTGAACCTCGGAAATCCCTTAAATATTGGTTTTCAAAATGTAGTTGTTCAACTAGAAATGGGTTGCTTTCTGAATTGTAACAAAAGAGGTTGTTGAGTTTTTCATCTCTAAGTTGGATTTTCTTCATATTTAGCTTTGAAAGTTGGTTGGTGGTAATTTTATCTCAGAGTCATACGTTTAAAGTAAAGTGAAATTACACTTGATTCATGGGAAGTTTGATTGATTCATTTGGGCTCCGCCCCCAAATTCTTCCCCATCCCCATCATCCCAAGACTAGAGTTACCGCTCCCGGGGGTTTTATCGCATGAAATCGTCATAAACCCTAGTCGATCAGGTGATGTCAGGTGATGTCTGAAATCAGGTGAGGTGATGTCCGAAAGTTGTTTTGTCCGAAAGTTTTAATTCCTTTGAATGTTGTCAGATCATATTCGTCACTTCTCCTATGAACATAATACATAATACATAAACTAAACATAGTACATAAGCTTAATGTTTAAATTTAGTTAGTCTCGCTTGGTCTTCGATGCATATTATTTCAAGACTATTCCGTTTTGTGTCAAGATCGACTACGCCTTCATCTTCCATGATTTCAATACAATCATTGTATCGTTATCGTCGTCAACTTCTCGATTGAGTTCCTCTTCATTGATTTCAGCGGCCAGGTCTATAACGCGGACCCCGCGAACCTTCCCGAGAATGACTTTCCGGTCTGCATTTTCATTTCATTTTATAGTATTTATACCGGGTAAGTATTCAAGGTGTAATACAAAAATTGATTTACAAACTGCCCTGTTTAAAAGAAAGAAAAAAAGCAACTTACAATATCAAGATAAAAACTAATATATAAGTATTAAAAGTCAAAAGGAAAAGTGTGATTATGTACAGGATCTGGCATTTTTCAATAACGATTTGAATTGTGTGAAAGTACTGGCCATCTTATTTTCTCTTCTTCGTTTGTTCCAAAGTTTGGCCCCTCTATATGAGAAGCATTTTTGGCCACATGTGGACTTGCTACAAGTCTCTCTCTCTTTTTTAGTCCGAATTGTCCGGAAAATGCGAAACTGAAAATGACTTCGCATTTTCCGTTTTCTGTTTCGCATTTTCCGGACAATTCGGACTAAAAAAGAGAGAGAGAGACTTGTAGCAAGTCCAGGCCACATGCGGCTTTTAGCAATGGTACATAAAGGTCTGTGCTTGTATTACGAAACGAAGCTGTCTAGTGCTGGTTTCTGAATCAGGGCGTTATTTTCCCCGTGACCGCATGACCATTGGTCACAGGAAATCACAGGAAAGGAAATTTTCTCACAGGAAATTTTCAGTCTTGAATAGGAAATTTTTAATGTTTCCATCCACTTCACAGCTAGAAACTGAATTTTGAAATAAATTAAATGCTCACAGGAATGAAAATATCTCATTCACACTGAAGAGATCTTAAATCAAACAAGTTTAGCAAATATGTGTAGTTTCTCACGGCAAAAAACCTTTAAATTTCTGATGGTGTTGGAGGAAGAAACTTGGAATAAACTAACACTTTCTTCGAAGAAACCAAGAGGAGAGGGAAGTTTCCGTTTCTTGCATCAGAAATCATAGGAAATTGTACCTTTCCACTCAGTTTCCAAGTGGAAAATTGTCATGAAATTTTGCAGGAATGAAAATATCTCATTCACACTGAAGAGATCTTAAATCAAACAAGTTTAGTTCTTCAAAAAATGATTGTACAGAAGGAAAATTAAGATTTTCAAAAAATTTCTTCACAAACCTGTTCCCAATACTTGAATACATGCCTGTTCGCGGGGGCTAAGAATTATCTCAAAATCTGATGAAAGGCCGAAGTTTTTAATTTGACCTCACTGACCTTGCTGTAGTGTGTCATAGTAAAAACCTCAGTAAACACAGGAACACGTGAACGTATTCACATGCATCTGGATACTAAATACTTTGCTTCGACAGGGCGTTATTTTCCCCGTGACCGCATGACCATTGGTCACAGGAAATCACAGGAAAGGAAATTTTCTCACAGGAAATTTTCAGTCTTGAATAGGAAATTTTTAATGTTTCCATCCACTTCACAGGAAGAAACTGAATTTTGAAATAAATTAAATGCTCACAGGAATGAAAATATCTCATTCACACTGAAGAGATCTTAAATCAAACAAGTTTAGCAAATATGTGTAGTTTCTGCAGGAATGAAAATATCTCATTCACACTGAAGAGATCTTAAATCAAACAAGTTTGGCAAATATGTGTAGTTTCTGCAGTGAATAATCCACATTTTTTCTCAAATGTCTTCTATTTGCATGAAATAATGACCCTAAACTGCAAAACAGTAACATGCTACAGTACCGGCATTGCGCAAATTAGCATGACAAGAATTCTCATTAATTCTTAAGCATTGCAGACACTCTTTCACATTATGATGAGAATTCTTGAGCCACATATGCAGGTCCTTAATGAGGCCCCCAAAGGGGGGGGGGTCCCTGGAGCACTGGAGCCCATCATTTTGACAGCATAGAGCCCGGAGCCCAAACAATTTCCATAGTGGAGCACTGGAGCCCATCGCTTTCTCCATGTGGATCCCTTTATCTCAAACAATTTTATTTGTGAAGGGCAAGCAAAAAACGGACAACATTTAATTACGAAAACTATATGAATAAGGTGTGAAACTATTTGAGCTTGTTAGTAGATCTCAACATCAACTTTGAAATTAATTTTTGAAGTTTCCAGGTTTCTTTGAGACATTGTTTCTGGAAATCTGGCCATATAGTTGAAAGCTCGGTTTCCAAAAAACAGCCTCTGCGATGGAGAGTGGAAGGCATCCCCTGATTCCATAATTAACAGTGCTAAATAAAATGGATGGTTTAATAGTGTTATAAATGAGCTAATTGAGAAGACATCGTGCCTTGTGGACAGCGGCGTGGCCAGGGTAAATTAAGTGGGGGGGAATTTGAATGAAGGGGTCTGGGGGCGAAGTCCCCAGGAAAATTTTTGGGGCCACGCCCTTTACTTTGGCTTAGAATGCATCTCCCAATATCATACTTGCCATAAGCGATAAGGAAACTTAGCATAGAAGGCATCCCCTGATTCCATAATTAACAGTGCTAAATAAAATGGATGGTTTAATAGTGTTATAAATGAGCTAATTGAGAAGACATCGTGCCTTGTGGACAGCGGCGTGGCCAGGGTAATTTAAGTGGGGGGGAATTTGAATGAAGGGGTCTGGGGGCGAAGTCCCCAGGAAAATTTTTGGGGCCACACCCTTTACTTTGGCTTAGAATGCATCTCCCAATATCATGCTTGCCTTTTGCGACAAGGAAACCTTGATCGTTTTGTGAACACGAGGAAATTTTTGAAGAAAGATCCTTTACTTTGGCTTAGAATGGATCTCCCAATATCATGCTTGCCACTGCTAAAATGGAAGATTTGACATTTATCGGAAAATTCTTACCCAACCTATACCCAGCTATTTTCTCCTCAGTTTTAGAGGAATCTCGTGGGCCATCTTTCGACAAAAGTGGGGGGCAATTGGCCCCCCATACCCCCCTGTGGCCACGCCACTGCTTGTGGACCACATAGCTGCCCAAGAAAACTTGAGTACTCTCGAGCTTCTCTTACAGTTGTATGAAGGAACTTTTTGGCTCCGACAGATGAAAGATGCCTTCATCGATAGGGTGGTCTTCCCGTTTTTCACAAGATGCATAACCCCAAAAGCTCTCAGCACAATACCAAGATAACCCAAAGTACCGGGTGTCCCAAAAAATGTATACGGATTTGATTGAATCCAGCGCTGTGAATTTAGCTTCAATCAATGTATAATCACTCTAAAGATGTTTCTCGATAGTTAACTTGAACATAGATACCTCGTTTGTTGATATTGGTACTTTGAGAGCAGACAAGTTAATCTTGAAAGCTCAAATTTGCCTCTCCCTCCAAACCAGAGCTTTAGCCTTTTGGCCTAGGCAATTTCGTAAGGCACAGCGTATAAATCAACGATAGCCTTGATGAAATTTGAACAATGTTGGATCTTGTGTTATTCTGTTTTCCAGAAGTCATTCCCCCCCCCCTCCCTTCCTAGTCACCCATTGGGAAGTCTCTTAATTTTTCATTAATTTCACTTCTTAATTTTGATGTGCTTCAAGAATTTGCTTAGGCCAAAAGGCCAAAGCTTTGGTTTGCAAGTGCACCCAAATTTGAGCTTTCAAGAGGCACCAATACCAACAAACGAGGTATATGTTCAAGGTAACTATCGAGAAACATTTTGAGAGTGATTAGCCATTGGTTAAAGCTAAATTCATATCACTGGAGTCAACCAATCCGATATTTTCTAGGGGACTCGTGCTTGTTATCAGCTTTAGTTACGCAAATCCAGTTTAAACCACAAACTGTACTTTCTCGCTCAAGGAACAACGAGTGCAGTCTGGCACTGCGCGGCTTGCTAAAACTGACAAAATCATTTTTTCGCTAATTTTAAGAAGTGGAGCCCTGGAGCCCTGAAAAGTATGCAGTGGAGCCCTGGAGCACGGCAATTTTGCCTTTGGGAGCCCGGAGCCGATAGAAATATGCCCTGGAGACTCGGAGCCCGAGATCCCTTAGGGGGCCTCCTTAATGTTTTACAAGAAAATTGTTATCTTAGTGAGAAACTGAAAATATTTTTAGACATGTAAAAGCATGTTTAATGTGAGCAAGACCTGCACTATACAATTGTCTTTGGCATTCAATTTCATGCGTTAGAAGATGCTGCTCGTCCTCTTTCTTTATCTCCACTGTGATGAAGGGGGCAATATCTGTCAGTGTTCATCCTTTTCAATTTTATTAAAAGAAAAATGCAAGTTATCCCTGGTCACTTCTTCATTCAAGAGCCGATTGATGTGAAAGACTTTGAACATTGAATATTCAGTCCCTCTTGCACTTGTGTTTGCATTTGTGATTTGATTGTTCTAACAGAACAGATTGTTCTAGAAGCAAGCTGAATAATCCCCTCCTCCCATAATAATATGTTTGTAATAATTCCATTCATTTCCTGATGGTGCCTCAGAACAACAGATTCATATTCATCTCCTTTGTAAATTTGAGATTAAGCATTCATTACATCACTTTTAGTCCGGTAGCAGAAAGGGGGGTATTACCACCAAGAGAGGTAATTTATGAGCAGGGCCGCCGAGAGCGAGGGCGGGCCCCGGGGCAACTAGTGGATGCGGGCCCCTTGCTTGGCACTGGCAATAGGTCCCTCTATGGCCCTCTAACTTTTGTGTTATGTTGTTGTTGTTATCACTCCTTTTGTAGCAGCAAGTCAACAGAGGGAGGGGGTGGAACAAGAGACTTTTGGAATGAGTCTACTACGAGTGCACAGTTGGGAAAATTTCGCGATTTCCAAAACATGAAAATCGTGAATTTTCATGTCGGATTTTGTGACTAAAGTTCAATGCAATGTCTAATCCTCATCAATTTCTAGCAGCAAAATGATCCACGGTAAGAACTAGGCATGTCGGAATGAAATTCTATTTTGGGAGGCTAGAACTAGATGTGAGCGCAGCGAGCAAAAATGGGGTCCGGGGGCTCGCCCCCGGGAAAATTTTTCATGACCACGCCCTTTAGATCGCTGGAAAATGCATCATTTTTGTAAAATCTGCCATTTAAAGAGGCAAAGGATCATGACTGATGGAGGTTTTTCCCGGAAATTTTGAAAATAGGACCTCAATCAATTTCACGAGGATATACCGGGTCCGCCAAAATAAACTATGCACGTTTGACAGGCCAGAATAAATCGTACACTGGACCGATTTTGCAGATTTATGACTAAATCATTTGCAGAAAGCTTGAATGAAATACTGGGATTTTTTGCAAATTTTTCATTTTCAGTTTTTAGAGCTAGAAGCGAGTTTCCTAAAATGTTAGTTTTCGAAAACAATGATAAACGATCAAAAATCATCGATCAAGTTTTCTAAAGAATCGACATAAATGGGCAAAGAGAGAACTTGTTCGTGGTTTTTTGCGATTTGGAAATCGAATGATTGTAATTTGCTGTACGAAAGTTCGTACTAAACCCCACAATGCCCCTGAAAACGTTTTCTCTTTATTCTTTCATGTTGAATCTTTTAAAATTTTATCAACGTTTTTTGATCGTTTTCAATGTTCTCGAAAACGAACATTTTAAGAAACTTGCTTCTAGCTCTAAAAATTGGAAATGGAAAAATTTGCAAAAAATTCCTAGGATCTAATCCAGGCTTTTTGCAAAAGATTAAGTCATAAATCTTCAAAATCGGTTTAGTGTACGATTTATTGTGGCCTGCCAAACGTGCATAGTTTATTTTCGCGCTCCCGGTAGATTATTTTGAATTGCATAATATAAAAAAAAGACAGATCTTCCGACGGGCCTGAAGAACGTAGATAGAAAAGTAATAAAATTTCTGACAGAGTTTATTTATTCGAAAACACCAGTAATGTCATGAGCAATACTTTCAGTAGCGTATTCTCAATACGATTTAACGAAACAACGTTGATAGCAGCGAGGAGATGTAGTCCCGTTCGATTTCTGTACATTTTTGTTGTTGTTTACATTCGGCCAGAGAAACTTACAACACAACACAAAGTTTATTGCAATTGAAATGAACTGAGGCCCGTGATATTATTTGAACTTGAAAGGGCAATGGACAAGCAGAAAATTTGATTTTGCCGGGGCCCCTTGCGGGGCCCAGCTAGATGATATCATTGCAACATACAATGGAAAAACAAAGCTTCATTTTTACGGGCCCCTGGCGGGGCCCGGGCCCCCCCTCTCGGCGGTCCTGTTTATGAGACTAGACTTCTTTGGTCAATTTTGGGGCGTTGAATCTGAATCTCGACGTTCTTTGGTCAGGCGAGGGGCCGTTTACGAGAAATGGGGGTATTTGCCACCAAAATTGGGGCAAAATGAAACTTTAGCAAAAATATCAACCTTCATCACCAATATAATTATATAAACACAAAACGCAAGTCTAAATGTCGTTTAATTTATATACGAACTTCTCAATTGTGTTTCGTGTCATTTTTGCTTCTTTTCGGGGCGGAATTGTCCCCAAAAGGGGCAAAGAATTATTGTGCTCGAAAATTATTTAATGTTCAATTTTATCAAAATTGATGTGCTGAATCCGAATTTGAATGTTATTTCATCAAATTATAAACAAGTGAAGAGATATGGGGGCTTTTAACCCCCAAAAGGGGGCAACCTGCCATTTACAAATCCGAATTTTTTTTAGAATTGTTCAAAAATATCTATTTGCATGAAATCTGAGGCACTGAATTCGAAATGTAATGTTATCTAATGGAATTTGGAATAAATGTTAAGAAATTAGGGGTTTTACTCATTGAGGGATAGAAAGTTATGGGTTACAGTACTAAAACGCTAACAGCAAGCTGAGCAGCTGTTAAATTTGGAGACATGATATGATGATGATGCGCATCAGTTGTTCTACATGACCAGATCCTGAAACTGATTTGTATTAAAGTGATTTTAGAAGTTAAACAGTTGTATACAACCAATAAAACGTTTTAGTAACGAAAGTATATCTCCAAATTAAACAAGTCAGATTCTCCATACCGTATTAGATGAATATTTCTGGACAGTATTAGTTTCCTTTTTCAACTTACTCTTAATTGTCACTATCGTCAAAATCGGAGAGTGAAACATCTTCCTCACCCTCTTCTTCTTCTACATCCCTAATCCCATATCTATCCGTGTTCATCAATCAGCAGATCTGCAACATCCTCTGGATATGCCCCCTCTATCCACTTCACATTCATCTCAAGAAGCCAACCATGAAAGTGCGGATCATCGCATAACATAACTGGTCGATATACACCTCTCCACATTTTTGCGACGAAATTCGCTCGTTTGCAATGCAGTTTTAAGCTGCTTTGACAAAGAGAGAGGAGTGAGAGATCAACAATCTTGCAGTCTTTCTCATGCTTCTCCCTAAACAAATTTTCCCTGGCCTCGTTACGGAAGCATGTTTTTCTTTCCGAAGATTGAGCACACGAAATGTTCTAATGCTTTCATTTGATCTTCAATTTTGTCACAAAAATGTGGAGAGGTGTATATCGACCAGTTATGTTATGCGATGATCCGCACTTTCATGGTTGGCTTCTTGAGATGAATGTGAAGTGGATAGAGGGGGCATATCCAGAGGATGTTGTAGATCTGCTGATTGATGAACACGGATAGATACGGGATTAGGGATGTAGAAGAAGAAGAGGGTGAGGAAGATGTTTCACTCTCCGATTTTGACGATAGTGACAATTAAGAGTAAGTTGAAAAAGGAAACTAATGCTGTCAAGAAATATTCATCTAATACGGTATGGAGAATCTGACTTGTTTAATTTGGAGATATACTTTCGTTACTAAAACGTTTTATTGGTTCTATACAACTGTTTAACTTCTAAAATCACTTTAATACAAATCAGTTTCAGGATCTGGTCATGTATAACAAGTGATGCGCGTCATCGTCATATCATATCTCCAAATTTAACAGCTGCTCAGCTTGCTGTTAGCGTTTTAGTACTGTAACCCATAACTTTCTATCCCTCAATGAGTAAAACCCCTAATTTCTTAACATTCCAAATTCCATTAGATAACATTACATTTCGAATTCAGTGCCTCAGATTTCATGCAAATAGATATTTTTGAACAATTCTAAAAAAAATTAGGATTCGTAAATGATAGGTTGCCCCCTTTTGGGGGTTAAAAGCCCCCATATCTCTTCACTTGTTTATAATTTGATGAAATAACATTCAAATTCGGATTCAGCACATCAATTTTGATATAATTGAATATTTTTAAATCATTTTCGAGCACAATAGTTCTTTTCCCCTTTTGGGGGCAATTTCGCCCCCAAAAGAAGCAAAAATGACACGAGACACAATTGAGAAGCTCGTATATATATTAAACGACATTTAGACTTGCGTTTTGTGTTTACATAATTGTATTGGTGATGAAGGTTGATATTTTTGCTAAAGTTTCATTTTGCCCCAATTTTGGGGGCAAATACCCCCATATCCCGGAAACGGCCCCTCGCCTGACCAAAGAACATCGAGATTAGGATTCAGCACCCCAAAATTGACCAAAACAGTCTAGTCTCATAAATTACCTCTCTTGGTGGCAATACCCCCCTTTCTGCTACCGGACTATTCTGCTGATTATGTTTCATGCATAGGTATCTGTGGAAAACAGAGTGATGCAGCATAGCATAGCATTGCAGCTGCCAAATGCCAAACTGCTGTAGGGCCCTGTAGTGCCTGCAGCGCCAAATCCCATCACATTGATCCCAATCAAGATGCCTCAACGGAAGAACAGAACCATATGAAAAGTGCGGAAAGTACTGCTAACTGCTGAGCCTGTATGTATTTCTGGGGATATTGAGATTGACAAGGAGGCTCCATATGAGGGATATGATGCTCAATCTGAATCGGCAACTGCTCAACAAGTCACGGATTTGAATGAAATAAAGAAACTCCTCGATTTGTGAGTGTAAAAATTGACAGTGGACATGGACGCATATCATTGGATGCAATAATTGACATGCTTGACCTAAAATTGGACGACCTAAGCCTCAAGATTGAGAAAAAAGTTTTACCAGAAGTAGCTAAGCCCTCTGACATTTCTACTGATGATGAAATGATTGCAAAGCTTGTTTCTGATAACCTTTGGAAACAGTCCTGTAAGATAATCAGGCGCTTCATGGTTAATAGACCAGCGGCGTGGCCAGGGTAAATTAAGTGGGGGAATTAGAATGAGGGGGTCTGGGGGCGAAGCCCCCAGTTAAATTTTGGGGCCACGCCCTTTACTTTGGCTTAGAATGCATCTCCCGATATCATGCTTGCCTTTAGCGACAAGGAAAACTTCATCGTTTTGTGACAGTTATCCTATGAATCAGAGCACGAGGAAATTTTTTGAAGAAAGATCCTTTACTTTGGCTTAAAATGCATCTCCCAATATCATGCTTGCCATTAGCGACAAGGAAACCTTGATCGTTTTGTGACAGTTATCCTATGAATCAGAGCACGAGGAAAATTTTTGAAGAAAGATCCTTTACTTTGGCTTAGAATGCATCTCCCAATATCATGCTTGCCTTTAGCGACAAGGAAACCTTGATCGTTTTGTGACAGTTATCCTATGAATCAGAGCACGAGGAAAATTTTTGAAGAAAGATCCTTTACTTTGGCTTAGAATGCATCTCCCAATATCATGCTTGCCAGTGCTAAAATGGAAGGTTTGACATTTCTCGGAAAATTCTTACCCAACCTATACCCAGCTATTTTCTCTTCGGTTTTAGAGGAATCTCGAGGACCATCTTTCCACAAAAGTGGGGGGGGGCAATTGCCCCCCATACCCCCCCCGTAGCCATGCCACTGACCGTTTGCCACCCTAATTGCCTGATGATAGGTGCTGCAGACGATCTGTAGGGGCTCTTTTTCACAATCCTAGCTGCACGATTTTGGAGCTTCTGAAGCTTGTTGAGTGATGTGTTGCCACAAACACCCCAGACTGGGCAACAGAAACGGAAGTAAGGCTCAACCATACTTCTGTACATCGTCTGCATTATGCTTAAAGGGAGATACTGTTTAGCATGGCGTATCATACCTAATGCCCTTGATATCTTTTTTATCATTTCGGCAATGTGAACATCCAATCTCAGATATACAGGCAGGGCCGCCGAGAGATGGGCCGAGCCCCAGGGCTAGGACAGGAAGCGGGCCCCCGGCGCCGGAAAATTGTTTGGACCACGCCCTTTTATCCTTGGGCCACGCCCTTCTGTGCACTGTTAAAACGCTGCTTTTAGATTTTATTTAGAATCTCAATGGGCTAACGGGCCTGAAATCGTTCCCGAAAGAAAACTACAACAAAGAAAAGATACATACCTTATTTCTTGCGGGCCCCCAAAGGCCCCGGGCCCCCTGGTAACTACCCTGGCTACCCCCCCTCTCGACGGTCCTGTATACAGGGACAACCTGCGTTTTAGAATTTCGCTATAGGCTGACCTGATAAAACGCGAACCTATATCTCGCGAACCTGTTAAAAAGTCCGCGAGAAATAGGTCCGCGTTTTAGAATTTAACGCGGTCCTTGATTTCGCGGACTTTTTACCAAATTTTTAAGCTTAGCTTTTCTATCAAAATCTCATTGAGAATCTAGGAAGGAAAACAAAGGAAATTTTTCTCACCGTTTTATTTGTTTCGACAGGTTTTCGATAGGGGCTTGCTTATCCACGGGAAGGAATTGCCGATTAAAGCTGGGTTAATTATTGAACCTAATTTGACATGCCAGCAATAGAACAAGACAGTTTTCAATATTATTGCGTTGATATTTAGGGAGCAGTATTTTTTCAAACGCCGCGCGTTTTATTGACTTACCCGGTAGTTTTGATAGGAAAAAACTTAATCTATCAATTGTCAATTGTATAAAAAATATTACTCATCATTTTAGGGCATGGAGAATTTAGGCATGTTAAATGTTAAAGGGAATCGACATAGTTAAAAGCTGGCCCGGGCCAGGTCAAAAATATAATCTATTGTACTCGACAACTTTGACGCATCTGGTTTCATTGTGCAGGTAAAGAAACAATGGGTTTTTGGGCATTCCTGTAGCCTATTTATAACGGCTACGAAATATAGCTATGTCTATTCCCTTTAAGATGTTCAATACAACGTCAGGTAGATGGCAGTGCACACGCAGAAAAAAAAGACGATCATCAACAAATATGACAACCATCATATTTTATCTCCCATCTTAAGAATATTATGGTACTGATTCAATCTGAATATAATTGAATACAAGTTACATTAAATGTTTTTAAAGAAAATGCTTTAAGCGATCAAAGTGGTAGCAAACTGTGTTATTGAACTGACAACTTGATTATTCGAACTTACACGAAGCAATACGGTATAGCTGTTGAATTTTGTTTCATATTGTGTTGAGACACGCCTCAAATTGTCACAACGTCTCAGAAATCGAAGAGAACGCTCAGAAGACACAGTCAACATAACGCATGGAATATGAACAACATTCAAATAAACTAACGGACTCTAAAATTAAAGTCTTCAAGAAGAACGCAGGTCCTATGGCCCGTCTTTAAAAACCGTTTGGAAGATGCTCAGTTAACTATCTAAAAATAACGCTTTTATCAAACCTATTGTAACACCAAGCGGGCAAAAATTCCCTCCCACCCCACAAATTTTCCACACAAAGCAGAAAGTACAGAAGTAAGAGTATTGATTTTGGGGAACAATTTGGATTTCGTCAGGTCCCATGTCAAAGTAATAGCAACTGCTAAATCTTAAAACCGTATGGGAGACCGGGCCTTGTTGTTGTTGATTTATTTTAATTCGATTTAACACTGTAGCTAACAATATATACACATATGCAATACATATACAATTCATACATAGTGAACGATGAGAAAGAAGAGAGACAACATCTTCAGAGAGCAGGCATCGACTTGATCTTTTGCGCTATTCATTTTCTATTCAGTCATCTGCTAACTAGTTTCGGCCAACAGGCCATCATCAGAGCAACTGAAGAATTTTTTAACTACATGGGGTTTTATAGAGATCAATTTAATTCAATTTATTTAATGTCCTTTTAAGGTAAATACAATAAGTTCTTGGACCCAGTTCTCTCTGGTCCGTTTGTATGAATCGTCAGATCTGTATGCTTAGAAGACAGCCTCCTCCTCAGTTTCTGGCCATCTCAGGTCTTCTAAGCATACAGATCTGACGATTCATACAAACGGACCAGAGAGAACTGGGTCCAAGAACTTATTGTATTTACCTTAAAAGGACATTAAATAAATTGAATTAAATTGATCTCTATAAAACCCCATGTAGTTAAAAAATTCTTCAGTTGCTCTGATGATGGCCTGTTGGCCGAAACTAGTTAGCAGATGACTGAATAGAAAATGAATAGCGCAAAAGATCAAGTCGATGCCTGCTCTCTGAAGATGTTGTCTCTCTTCTTTCTCATCGTTCACTATGTACAATGCAGGAAGCGCTGTAGGAAGACCAAGGAAGAAACAAGAACCGACGAAATAGGCCGAAGAAAACAACGCAGACATAAACCCGCGACCGCGGGCAGCAGCTCAAACCAATCTGACGTGAAATCACAAACGAGGTACGTCAAAAGACAATCACAACAACAACAACAACAACAACAAAAAGGAACCGAGGAAATTAATTTGACGCAAGATCAAACGACGAACGTCAAACGACAACACTAGCAACAACAACAACAACACGAACGATTTATACAGCTAGCAACGCACAACACAACAACAATTAAAGCAAAGCGTAAGAGGACACGGATCCACTGCGAAGGGTAGCAACCTGAGATGGCCAGAAACTGAGGAGGAGGCTGTCTTCTAAGCATACAGATCTGACGATTCATACAAACGGACCAGAGAGAACTGGGTCCAAGAACTTATTGTATTTACCTTAAAAGGACATTAAATAAATTGAATTAAATTGATCTCTATAAAACCAAGATAGGCACTAAATCCTAACTGGCTAACGAGCTTGGCACATGAAAATCTCTAAAACCAATCAATTGTGCGGAAAACAGACCGGGAAATTTGAAAAGTCAAATTTAGGCCGTTTTGGGCGATTTTACCACCCTTCACCAAAGAATGATTGTACGGAAGGAAAATTAAGATTTTCAAAAAATTTCTTCACAAACCTGTTCCCAATACTTGAATACATACCTGTTCACGGGGGCTAAGAATCATCTCAAAATTTCATGAAATGCCAAAGTTTTGAATTTGACCTCACTGACCTCACTGTAGCGTGTCATAGTAAAAACCTCAGTAAACACAGGAACACAGGAACGTATTCACATGCATCTGGAGACTAAATACTTTGCTTCGAAGGTCTTATTCTGTG
Source organism: Aurelia coerulea (assembly GCA_039566865.1). Taxonomy (NCBI): domain Eukaryota; kingdom Metazoa; phylum Cnidaria; class Scyphozoa; order Semaeostomeae; family Ulmaridae; genus Aurelia; species Aurelia coerulea. Next base: position 7,468,091 of record CM076952.1, on the reverse strand, counting down.
TGTTTAAAGTGAATAACCTGAGTTAAAAGATGAGATCTCATAGATTTATAAATAGCCTATTGTATTTTATAATCCAGCTCGTGGCAAATGAAAGCAATGCTAAAGAAAACAATGGAAGGATTAGGAGTTTCTTTTTCCTATTTATAGACAAGCGCTATATATCTCAGGTCATTCACTTTAAGAATCTTCAGAGCTTCTTTAAAGATGCTAAACTTTGAGCACTACAGTATCTGAATCTTTTTTAGTTTGAAGCTAACATGAATAGAATACCACACACTATTTTCAATATTTAATGCTGAGGGGTAGGTGCAAAACGGGAAGATTGCAATGCACTGGCCTAACAAAATATCACACTGTCGTTATAAATAAGGACGAATTAACAGATACTTATACTTCTATCTTGCAAAATGATGACCACAAACTGAAAATATGAAGCAGCACAAATGCCAACAGTATTTCAACTGGTTTTGAAAGCAAAAGTCTACTTTTTTGACCGTAATCTGCAGCCAGTTTCTCCAACTCCAACAAATCGTTCAGACTTTCCTCTTGCAACATCATTGTCAATATAAAGGGCGCAGAAATTTCAATGATCAGGTTCGTGATATTTATCATCAAATAACATACAATTCCAATAAACTTTGAACAAGTAACAATTATTTCAAGAATGACAAGAGCTATAGCATCCAACCCTACACTTATTTTTTATAAGTAAGAAACTGCCCATAAGAAACTCAACTCTCAGATCGCCACAAAATTAAGAAACTCCAGTACTGGGAAAATATAAGTTAAGAAACTATTTATTTTGATAAAGGAAATCCTTGACATATTTTACTTTACATTCAGTTGTTTCCTGTATCATATTACTCGTAAGGTACTTCAGCAATGTCTAAACATTGGAAAGGCTTAAAAAAAGTCTTGTTTTTAAATGTTCACGAGGGCACAGGTTCAGATAGTGAACATGAAGATTGTTATGGAACCTCCAAGAAACTTATAAGAAACTCTGAGTACTCAAAATCTGATAATTTTAAGAAAATTTAAGTACTGACCCAAATTCTTAGTTTCTCATAAAAAATACGTGTATCAAACGTAAGAACTTTAAGAAACTTCAGTCTAGGGGGGGGGGGGGGGTGAAAGTTTTATCATCTTCCAGAAAATATGTGTTGAGTCTGCAAAGTGTCATGTCCAGTTTTGCTCTATGCTGCTGTGTTGTTTGACAGTAGAGGAGTGATTTTCTAATGGATGACCTTTGGTATTCCAAGGATAGATATTTTTCTATGATATCCGCATAAAATGTGAAATTGATATGAAGGAGGTGTAAAATAGTATTTCAAATGTTATTTTGCAGAAATGGCTAATCTATTTCTCACATTTAAAAACAACATGTACATTTCTTCCGTTCGCTGTTATTGTATTCTTACGGAAAATTAAATTTAGCATTTCATATTCATTTCATGTACCTGCTAGACGAGACGATAGCCATTTCCTGTGCTAAAAAGCAAGGGACACAATTCATGAATTTAGACGATGTTTTGGCTCATGTAATTGCTGATTCCCTCTCTTATCATCTCACAACGATGAGAGCAGAATTGGATAAAGGAATGGGAGCAATGGTTATAGAAAAGGACGTCACAAAATCTTTCGTTCTGGCCACGTTGGATGTTACAGCTCTTGCCATTCTTGAGATAATTGTTATTTGTTCAAAGTTTATTGGAAATGTATGTTATGTGATGATAACTAGCATGCAGCTGATCACTGAAATTTCTGCGCCCTTTATATTGGTGGCAACGATGAGGAAAGTGTGAACGATTTGTTGGAGAAACTGGCTGCAGATTACGGTCAAAAAAAGTGGATTTTTGCTATCAAAACCAGTTGAAATACTTTTAGCATTTGTGCTGCTTTATATTTCCAGTTTGTGGTCCTCATTTTGCAAGATAGAAATGTAAGTATCTGTTAATTGGTCTTTATTTATATCGACAGTGTGATGTTTTGTTAGGCCCAGTGCATTGCTTTCTGTCTTTACTGAGGTTTTTACTATAACACGCTACAATGAGGTCAGTGAGGTCAAATTCAAAACTTTGGCATTTCATCAAATTTTGAGATAATTCTTAGCCCCCGTGAACAGGTATGTATTCAAGTATTGGGAACAGGTTTGTGAAGAAATTTTTTTGAAAATCTTAATTTTCCTTCGTTCACTATGTACAATTCATACATATATACAGAGTTAACTAATCAAAATCGAATATATATATATACGGAAAACAAATCAAAGATCTTTATAAATTTTAATTGCACTGGCAAAACTAAGTAAAAACGTTAAACTGACAGGCAGGCACTGACAGGCAGGCACTGACAGGCAGGCACTGACAGGCAGGCACTGACAGGCAGGCACTGACAGGCAGGCAGGCACTGACAGGCAGGCACTGACAGGCAGGCAGGCACTGACAGGCAGGCAGGCACTGACAGGCAGGCAGGCACTGACAGGCAGGCAGGCACTGACAGGCAGGCACTGACAGGCAGGCACTGACAGGCAGGCACTATATTTGCAAGTCGGTCCGTCCCATTGTTTTATAAGATTCTTAAAACTTTTCAAATTTTTTGTAGATTTCAGCTCGTTTGGTAGGCCATTCCAAATCTGTGGGCCAATAGAAATTAGACTGTTGGACCCAAATGTTGTTTCATTAGACCTAACATGGGATAAGTTAATTGGATTTCTTAACCCTATCTGACCTGGGGGGGGGGCGGATTCCGTCCCCCCTAGTACATTTTTGTTTACACCGTTATCCACACATGCAGCAGGCCTCTGATACTTTGTAAGTTTGACTTTGTATCATACAGCAATAAAGTTGCAACAATTTGGGCATTCTATTTTTAGCCTTGTCTCCATGGTTACCAATTTTTCATACTGCACTCTGTGAAAAACATACTTTTTTCTCTTTTAATCATGTTTAATTGGTCCAATTAAGTCTAAATTAAGAATTTATATATATTTTGATCTATATCTTTCATTTCTTTATGAAAAATAAAGTTTCATGACCTTTTAGCAACCTTTCATTTGTATGATGTCATATGACATCATAATGATCATCATGCTCTAGCAACAACAACAAAATCGCTAATTGGATTATGATTTCAAATTTTCATTGTTTACATAATGAATACAACGTCAGGTAGATGGCAGTGCACACGCAGAAAAAAAAGACGATCATCAACAAATATGACAACCATCATATTTTATCTCGCATCTTAAGAATATTATGGTACTGATTCAATCTGAATATAATTGAATACAAGTTACATTAAATGTTTTTAAAGAAAATGCTTTAAGCGATCAAAGTGGTAGCAAACTGTGTTATTGAACTGACAACTTGATTATTCGAACTTACACGAAGCAATACGGTATAGCTGTTGAATTTTGTTTCATATTGTGTTGAGACACGCCTCAACTTGTCACAACGTCTCGGAAATCGCGGAGAAAGCTCAGAAGACACAGTCAACATAACGCATGGAATATGAACAACATTCAAATAAACTAACGGACGTTAAAATTAAAGTCTTCAAGAAGAACGCAGGTCCTATGGCCCGTCTTTAAAAACCGTTTGGAAGATGCTCACTCTCAAGTACCGAATAATCGTCTCCCCCCGCTTATTAATTTTGAAAAATTTTCCAACCCCCCCACTTTTATTCCAACCCCCCCTTTTATTAATTCTTGAAAAATATAAATAATAGTGAACATAATTTTTTAATAATTCCTGCTAAGCAAATGTACTTACTGTATTTATTAACTTTATTCTCCTTTGTTTGACTGACCCGTGTTACATACGTGTTTTACATACGTGGTACCCATGTTAGATCCGTGTTTTACTAAGAAAACGAAAAACGACTATTCTCAATTTTCCAACCCCCCCCCCCCCCCATTGTTCCAACCCCCCGATTATTATTATATTTAACCATTTCCAACCCCCCCCCGATTATTCTCACCCCCCCCCGTTTATTCGGTACTTGAGAGCAGTTAACTATCTAAAAATAACGCTTTTACCAATCCTATTGTAACACAAAGCGGGCAAAAATTCCCTCCCACCCCACAAATTTTCCACACACAGCAGAAAGTACAGAAGTAAGAGTATTGATTTTGGGGAACAATTTGGATTTCGTCAGGTCCCATGTCAAAGTAATAGCAACTGCTAAAGAATAAATCCGTAGGGGAGACCGGGGCTAGTTGTAACACTTTTCAGAAAAAACAGGTATCGGGGCAAGTTGTAACAAAACAAAGTAAACAGTGAACAAAGTCTGTCTGCTGGTATAATCCTACCTTTTACATGGAATGAACTCAAAATCAGGAAAAATATAATCTAATAAATTCAAGATTAGATAAATAACAATTCATTTAGTATAATTTCATTATTTGCACACCAGATGTCGTCTTAGCTGCTTAGCTGATTTTGAAATCTTTAAAATTATCTGCTGAATGTATCAGTTTCACTTGATTTCACTTTCAGTAAACTCTAATAGGGGAGACCGGGGACAATTGTAACATGGGGCAATTGTAACATTGACTCTCACACCTTGCAGAAAATTGCAAAAAGTCTGATTTTAACATGCTCATTCTAACCCTCTCCATACGACTTGAGTTACAGGAATGTTCAGCCAAGTTGAAATTTGTAAAAAAATATAATTTTTTCTCAATCGATTCAATTTTATTCAACTGATGCACCCAAATTTACAAAGAAATATAAACCACGTCTTATTTTCAATTTTTTAAAGCCATGAATAAACTGCCACCTAGTGCTACATTTTGCTTAAGGAAAAGCAGAGTCGTGCACTAATCGTCTGTGATGATTTTGAAGTTGTAACAATTACTCCAACTATCTGTTTATCTGTTACAATTGCCCCGTGTTAACGGGGCAATTGTAACACTTGACCACTGATTTTAAAACTATCTCAGCATCACAAAAACTGGTCCCATGTGATGCAAACTAATGTCTACTTTATTCCAAGGGATGCAACTACAATATCATTTACCTTCAAGAGCGCAATTAATCATTATTTAGACGATATGGCTGATTTTCTAAAAAATATTAAAATTGACCCAGGTCTCCCCTACTCTGATTCTATATCAAGCATATCGAACAGTTGTTTTTTTGACAGAACTTACTCGTTTTTTGATGGAATTGTTTGTTTTGTCATCAATTGCCCCAGGCCGACAAGGTGTGAACATGCACTACTCTGGAAAAATGCATTTGAATGTAGCATTCAAGCTCAATTTCAGGAGAAACAATCCACATTATACCCCAAAGCTGCATGGGAATTAGGAATTCACACTAACTACGGAACGCTGCAGTACGAAGAGTTCTGAAATCCAAAAATGTACTTCTAGGCCAAAAAATGGGGATATCAATGCTAATAAAATAGCCACCGGCAAGAACAGTTGGAATCACTACCGGGTGAGCCAGAAAAAAGTTCCCACTTTCGACAGGCCAGGATAAATCACACACTGGGCCAATTTTAGTTGTTTAATTTAATCTTTTGTCAAGATCCTATATTATTCTGGGTTATTTTTTGTAGATTTTTCGGATGCCAATTTATCGATATATTAACGATTTCTTGAAATTTTTTGGCCTGCAGACTGCCCAAGAAGATCGAAAAACAGTGATCAAATTTTCTACAGATTGAACTTGGCAGAAAAAAGGGAGTGCTCTTCGAAATGACTAGGGGATTTGGAAATGGATTACGTACAATCTGTTGCACGAGCGGTCGTTCAATGATTGTGCAAATTTAATGTCATTTTTATTAAGACAAAGACTCTCAGTTGTTTTATCATTTCTTTGAAATTAAACTTGTGCAATCATTGAACGACCGCGCACTCGTGCGACAGATTGTACCTAATTCATTTCCAAATTCCCTAGTCATTTCGAAGAGCACTCCCTTTGTTCTGCCACGTTCAATCTGTAGAAAATTTGATCACTGATTTTCGATCTTTCTGGGCAGTCTGCAGGCTAAAAAATTTCAAGAAATCGTTAGTATGTCGATAAATTGGCATTCGAAAAATCTACAAAAAATAACCAAGAATAATATAGGATATTGGCAAAAGATTAAAAGTGTGTGTGATTTATCCTGGCCTGTCAAAAGTGGGAACTTTTTTCTGGCTCACCCGGTATTTAAATTAAAGGTACTAAGAAAACATTCAATCACACAAAAGCTGGTGAGCACAGCTTTGATAGCAAAAGAGAAATACCCTCTTTTACAACTTGACCCTGTCATTTCTAGCCCCGGTCTCCCCTATTTTGCCATTCTATTCTAATAATTGCAGCGTGAATGAAATAGATTCACCAAGGTTCATCTTATAGCAAAGGTACAGTGAAACCGAATTTCAGGAAATGCTCTAGTTGATTGTAATTCATGCATTACAGGTGATAACAAATTTTTAGTTAATTCTTAGTCGGCGCTGAAGGCTTGCATCTTTGAATCGATTTCACCATTTTAACAGAGTGGTGTTTCAAACATTGGTTACATTACATTTTACTGACTTACGCAGTATAGCCAGAAAATTCCAGCTCATTGTTTGTCAAGAACTTAGAAGTTTTGAATAATTGATCATAATTTCTGTTTTGATAAGTTGGATGGACCCGAGCCAATCAGATGGCCAATAAGATGTGACCATGACGTCATACAAAAAAAAATGATGATAGAAAATGCCCCTAACACTTGGTACATTGTGCTAGCGAATATAAGGTAATTTCAGGAAAAAAATTATATTGCTCAACTCAGTGCTAATATTGTTAAATGTTCTTCTTGGGTTTTTCTAAAAGATCGCGTAAATCGGGCGAAGATACCTTGAATCAGGCCAATCATTTGGGTCTTGATCCTTGCCAAGGAACCCTTCAAAAATGACGTAACGTCAATTAACGTCTTTCTATTTTATAAGTATCATTGCAACTACATTAACAAAGGGAAAGCTGGCCTTTCTGCAGTACTGAACTTATACATCCGAAGCAGTGAAAACTGAGAAGGTAGCATATGATATAAAGTTTAAATCCTCCGTTGTTGTTGCGTCCTTTGCTGAATTTCATGACTCATTCTGTCGATTTCATTCTGTATAAAGATATGATATGGTATATATCATATGATTGGATATGATCCACATCTATACCCGGGTGATTCAAAAAAGGCCCCGCGTTTGAAAGGCTACTGCTACCTGACTATATGAAAATATATTGAGCAATATCTGATAAATTATTAACACGGTCAGTTAATTTTAGGATTTTTTCCTGGTAAAAATCGGTCACTCCTTCGTTCAGATTCTGCAAAGGAGTTTCTAAAAAGCCATTCGAGAAACCTTAAAGCGTGCTAAAATTATTAGCAAGTTTCCGTAATATGTTTACCTTACAGGAATGACTTCAGCACGTGCTGTCCTCTTCGGGGAATGAACAAGTCTTTCCCTAGTGTGAATAGCTTATTCAGGGGGATTCAATTCTCTCAAGAGGGCAAAGCACATCAATGCATCGAAGTGTCACTATTGCTAGGAAGCAAAACAAAGGGAAATGATGCTCATCGTTTTCATTCATTTTTGCAGGTTTTCGAAAAGGGCTTTCTGCAGAAAATCTCCTTTATCGATGAAAAGGAATGGCCCATTAGATTTGGCTAAATTACTGAACCTAATTGGACACATCAAGAATAAAGTAAGATAATTTTCAATAATATTGCTTTGACATTCAGGGAGCAGAATGTTTCCAAAAACCGCTCCTTTTTATTGACTCACCCGGTATACATAAGCGAAATCGCTTCTTCCCGAGTATATCCATCAATTCATCATGAGACAGCATTATCTTTTGTTTCGATATCTGAAATTCAAAGCATTTCTCCTGCTTTGTTTGTAAGCACATAAATCATTGTTCCAGTGGCGTAACGCACGGTGGTTGGGGTTTTGAATCCAACCATATGTATAACAAATAACTAAACGAGAGTATCACGATGAACAGGAAATTGTAGAATGAAGCAGACAATGAATACAATATATAGACACAAGTACAGGAATAGAATAAATTGTATTAACTAAATTACTTAAAGCAGGAAGAGCTCTCTCAATAGGTAAACTAATCGGGGTAAGAAAATGGCGCATCGTTTAGAGAAAGTGACACACTCCCCACATTTGGCGCATCGTTCAAGCGACTAATAGATAAATATAGAAAAAACTGCGTGGAAAATTGAAAGATGTTAGAAGTGGGTTGAAAAAAAAATACATTTTTCCTGAATTCATCTAATAGTTGCTTGACAAATTGTGAGGGGGGGGGGCACTTTCTCCCAGATTTTCTATTTTTTATTGGACGTCATGGTCACATCTGATTGGGTAACGTGCAAATGTAACTATCCGGTTCGGCTCTACTGAAAGATTATTTGCCCTCGTCTGTGTGAAAAGCAAATGTGTCAATTTCTTTGAAATATTCAAATTCATCAAAATTCATTCCTTGCTATTTCAGAACAGAGGAGGGGGGGGGGGGGCCTCTCTCCCCAATTAGTTTACCTACAAATTAGTTTTGCTATTGAGAGAGCTCCTCCTTCTCTAAGCAGTCCATTTCGTACAACTTTATTTTGTTCCTGTACTTGTATCAATTTATAGTATTCATTGTCTATGGCATTTACAATTTGCTGTTCATTGTGATACCCTTGTTTAGTTATTTGTTATACCGGGTGTCCCAAAAAACGCAACAGATTTTGAAGTGTACTTTGCACTAATGCCGGTGGCTCTGGTTTTGCCCTGACAGCAAATCTGAAGTTTTTTATTTTAACTCTGCAACCAAGTCACCAAAATTTTGAAAAACATATGAAAATTTCATCTAATCATTGCATATTTAGATAAAAATTATCATTTTACTATTAATTTGAAACAGTATGTGTCATAGTTTTTTAAAACTGTTCTGTTTTTTTGGGACACCCAGTAGATGTAGTTGGAATTCAAATTATATGCTGTGGAATTCAAAACATCAAAACTGAAACAGAAACGGAATCTGAAAAGAGTATAAATGTTATCTTCGCTCGCAGGGAATACCATTTTAACCACGCTAGTAAAGTCCTCGCTTCTAAGGCTCTGAAATAGACGGTGGATGATACAGGAACTGGAACGATAATAAACCATTTAACAACTGTGTAACTTCATTGGAAGGAACCGTCTTCCAATAACTAATAAACATTATCCTTCTCACTCAAGTAGTCTTCATACTTTGATTTCGCCCTCTCTCAATCTTCAAAGCTAATTTAGTGATCTCATCTATCTCTTCATATTCGGCAAGCAGTAGCCTATTTACCATGTTGTTCATTTTGTCAATCTTTTTCAGCACTGCAGACATCCTTTCATCCTCATTTCCACTAACTAATTCTCTACTTTCGTTTTTCAGCTGTCGCTCGTAATGATCTTGGGCTACCTCTGTGACTTTTCTCTGGTTCAGGCAAGGCAGAAAACTCATCAATTTCTCATGGTAGAAATCCAAGATTTCATATTTGTTCTTCCTTTTTCTCATTTCTTTCCTGACCACACGAAAAGCTTCCACTACAATAGACAGGAACATTTTAATAAGGACGATTCCCAATGAAAAGGCAAAAGAGAGAAAGAAGAGTGGCCCAATGACTCTGTTTGCTTCTTCCAGATCGTTGAACTGCTTTGCACGAATTAGCAGGCTTAGTGCTGACATGAATGAGCTTTGGAAAGTTGCATGATCAGGAATTACGCGCCCAAATGTGAGCATAGCCCATTGAATGTAGGCCATAAACGGAATGCCAAAGAATAGCAAGTAATATCTGATGTCCTTGCTTGCATATTTCAGTGTTTTGATTAGCATCAGCATGTTCTTGTTGAAACGAAAGAGCTTGAGAACTTTCAAGGATGCAATGAAAACGACAGCTGCTATAGTGTATCCGTAGGCTAAATCACTTGAAGCTGCGTATTGAAAACTTGTGAATTTATCACCATTCTCTTTATACTTCTTCTTTGTCCACTTCACCACACCAAACCGCACCATTAATATGCCAAATGCTGCCCATGTAAGACCAAATGAAACAAGCTCAACAATGCTACTAAGGCTTTGAAAATAAGCTATGCCCTCACGGTGAAACGCTGCAAGTTCAAGCCACATATAGTAAAGCGTTAGCAATAGGAAGCTTATCTCGCATGCTGCAAGGAAGTAGGAGAAGTCTTTTGTGTAGCGATCAAGTCTTGTTGTTATCACACTCCAATAAGGTATTCCACCACCATCAGGATTAAATTCTAGCACGAGTGTCACTATGCAGTAGAAATTTGCATTGTTGTTGTAAGTTGCGAATTCAAGAAAAACAGCCCTAGTCATGTTGTCAATCCAAAGGTTTCTTTTCAAATATGCCATAGTTTTGTTAGCTTCAGAAAGTGTTTTGCCAAGAGATCGAACATAGCCACTTCCTGGATACGTGTGTAGCTCACTCACGAATGGATGGCTATCCAATTCACTTTGTGAATAATATTTCCAAGGATCTTCTCTGTTTTGCACTTGCTGAAAACTATCTAAAATGGACTTGTTCAAATTTCTATCAACCCAGCCACGAATGTAGTCCTTGTTATCTTCTTTTGACAAAGAATATTCTCCTCCGCATGGTTTGCTTCCAAGACTATAGCCTGAGTCTTTTTTGACTGGGCAAGAGGCTGAAAAAGAGATTTAGCATGCGTATTAATAATGATTGTAAAAAAGAGCAGATATATGCTCAATTGGGATGTTGACCTTACAGTGTTCAGGATCCAGTCAAATGAAGGAAGAAACTAGAAATGTTTGCGTTATTTCTATAAGGGAATCACTTGTAAAAATGATCTCTTATTGACAGCCATGCTATGCACTAAAAAAATAAAACACCTGCTTCGCTCGCGATGTAACTTTTCTGGCTCTTACAGAGTGATGACCGGAGGTTCAAATTTACACACTTTTATGGATCAAGTTTATTCCATTCAAGAAGCCAGTGAGGATAGATTTAAACGTTTCTAAGTATAATTTTTTTTTTCATTTAATTTGCTGTTATTGAATATCTAATTCATCTTATTCATATATGTAAATTGTCCCATCATCCCTTTATGCAATTTTATATTAGCCTTCCTTCATTCAGATGATCTTGCAAAGACGTCAACGACCCTTTCTTTATTGAGGAAAGTAAAATTTCTTTTCCACAGTCATTAACAGTTCTGCCCACGTATGATCAATTTTGACGTTCCGATCCAAATAATACAAGTAGGCAACTTTGGCGCTCCCTGATCTTTACTGGCGCTCCCATTCAGAGGGCCATGGCCCCCTGGCCCACTGCCACCCCACCACTGACCCCCCAACAACCCCCTTCTCAGATATCAATGAGACTCTATAATCAATAAGAGGAAGAACAAACACAAGGTTTTCCTCTATTGTGGCTATTCATGGCAGGAATACACACTAAATTTGCACACATCCCCTCGTGAAAGGAACTTTGAGCCAAAAATGCCAATGTGCGCCAATAAGACACTTGGCATAAATAAAAATTGAAACAGCAAAGTAGACGAGCGTCACAACGAATATCTTCCATTCTGCTAAGTTCCAATCAACTATTTGTGACTCATCGAATTCGATATATGAACTGCATTCTAGTCCCAAGTTTTCGAAAGATCCCCTCTTCCCCCAAAGAATACGAACGCTTACAAGGAACAACTCTGATTTGTCTGATCCTTGGACTTCCAATAAGATATGTGACATAGTCAGCGAGAAATCCTTTGTGCTCTGTTTGATCGCCGTTATACCAAACTTCACCATAGATGGAGGGTAAGAAATCAGCGTCTATCCATTTCCAGAAACCGTTTCCATTTTTTATCTGAAATTGAATGAGAATAGAAAGCAGTCATTCTAGGGTTGTAAATCAAAGCTGAATCTCAGTATAAGAAACTTTAGCGTGAGCAACAATGACCTTCTTGAGCACAGGGACACTGGGAGGAAAACTTCGTTTCTTAAAATCCATGCTTTAATCTCACTAAAATACATCCAAAAATAAAGTTTTGAACTTTCCAACGGTATGTATCATCAGAACGTAAGCCGAAGAACCAAAGACCCTAAAACACTACAAATGAATAGCCCTGGCAGGAGCGGTCTTTTGTCTTTCTGGACATCTATGTTTAAATTTGACATTTTCATATTCAACTGAATAAATTGCCTTCAACTCCCTGGTAAATATGCAATTTTTAAAGTTCTTTCTCCATTTTTCACAATGTTATCAACTTCAATGGGTAAAGCTAGTTATTTGCAAGTCCTTACGATGTCAAATATTTCAAATTTGAATCTTCGTATTCTGACCTTTTCAATGTGTTACAGAATGATCTCGTATTTTTTAAAGAATGTCTAACGATTGCTTTTTCTTGTTTGTGCTTGCACTTGGATTTAGAATTGGTTGACTAAATATTTAGTTCTCGAATATATTATCCGTTCGAATAAACGATGCCAAAAATTCCAAAATGCGATATAATTTACAAGTTTGTGGCAGTTTCATGAAAATCTTTGCTGCAAGTGTTTTCCACAAATAATTCAATTGTAAATGGCGTGGATGTAACATCGTTGCTTCTCCATTCACCAAGTGTCATCACTAGTGATAGTAAGTAAAATCTATCTACCCTGTTCAAACTTATTAACCCTATTCAACATGGGGAGGGGGGGGGGGCAAAAAGGCCCCAAAACTATACTTCTTGCAATTGCTCCTAAACTAAGCGTGATAAAAGACTGGAACTTGAGTGACTTTTAATCAAATTTAATATTGCATCAAATTAACAATAGGACATTGCCATAAGATTGGTCGCGTGACTATGACATGCCAATATTTGGCAACATGTCTTTCAGAAAATCACTAAAACAAGCAAAACTTTTCTCGTACGCATCTGATTTCAATGCAATTGGCACAAATCAGTTTGTCTTGAAGTCTACTTTCATTTGATTTATAATTTTTATAATTTGCTGACAAATTCAAGATCTATGACGTCATACTTATATATGGCAGCATATTTACAATAAACATATGAAATAATTAGTGCTTTTTGATAAAAATTGACTAACAACAATTCAAGATCAATTTCATATCGATTTATTACTAAAACTGATTGAAAATGACAATAAGGCATAAGCTACTTTTATTTGGGTATCGAGAATGAATTTGATTGACAGTTTTTATAACAATAGAATTCCAAAAATAGAACTGTTGACGATTTTCATTAAAAGCAATCAATATGTATCATGTCTATAGCTTTAAAGTTGTATATTCACCACATTTTGTTGAAAATATTACGTTTTTAGGAGAAGAGCCAAAGTCAGCAAATTTCCATTATTTTTGGGTTGCCTAGCAACAGATCATGTGACTAATTAGCATGTGATGCTATTTTTAGCATCACAATTGCTTGGTAATAATGTGTACCAAGTTTCGTTGTCATGGGCATTACGGTTGCCTAGAAAATCTTGGGGGGGGGGGGGGCTTTTTTGCCCTTCCCCAATGAAAAAGTGAAAAGTGGTGCTTGATCTACCCATGTAGAATAGGGTAAAAGCGTATCTCGCCATGGCATCCTTATAAAAGCAATTTTGATCTTTAAGTAAAATGAGGATGATGCGCAAAAAATCAAAAGTCAGTACACCTAGTTTGCCTATTTGAGACCACTATTGGTGCTTCTGTCTCAATTAGATGTCATGTGAGATTCATGATAACGCAACATTACTTATGCAGAACCCTGCAGAACATTTCAATTGTTGTTATTCACGGGCATCTAATTTGAGACAAGCAGTCACCAACATAACCTCTGTTCAGAAGCTTATGCATGAAGACGTTTTGGTTCAGTGTGATCAAATGCTTTGCATCCCCCAAGTCAATGGTGCCATTGTTTGCTGGGATTCTGCACCTTTCCTCTCAACTTCACATGTGACGTTTGCAACTGTAGCTGGGGTCCTTCTACCTTCGGTGATGCTGCTAATGCTAACCTCTGTGCAGGCCGGTTACATCATCCTCTAAAGTTAACATATTTTCATAATGAGTACTACTAATAAGTTGCTAATGATGCATTCGCTCTAGAAAAAGATTGTTTCAGCAGAAACTTCTACCATATGATCTTGGCACGATAAAAGTACCTGAAAATTCGTTGCGATGTTAACATTTTCGATTGTGCGGAAGGTCTGAAGAATTATGGGACAGGACATCAAGAAATAATGCTAACGAAGGCTTTGCCAAATCAGAGTCAATTGAGTGCTTGTCAATTGACTCTGGCCAAATGCCAAATAGAAATGCTAACGAGGGATCACTAAATTTTCAAAATGCTTTGAACATAATTAAGCTGCTAATAAAGTCAAGAACGTGCCAATTCTGGATAAATTTGTTGTTGTGCCAGGGTAAACATCATGGTGATTTATCCATCTTAATGGCGATTGAATGAAATTTAATCGCAATTAATGGAATGTGATGTTAGTTTCTTAGTCAATAGGGCTGTGTCCCTTGTGACCATGTTTACAACTTTATCTTTGTGACAATATCGTTGAAAGTAACTTCTTGCATTGGTGCATGTCGGCTGCACATGGAATGTCTGTTGTTCAAAGGAATATAAAAAGTAATACTGGCATGTTTATCTGGCATGGCAGTTGAAGTCGTAGATAGCTTCATGTTCCTCGGTGCTAAAATCGAAAGAGATGGAGGTGGCACATCAGAAATTATCAGAAGAATTGCCATGGCCAAGGCGGCGATGACAGGTCTTCATAGAGTCATGAAAGACAAAGAAATATCAATGCATACGAAAGTGCGCCTAGTTAAAGCATTAGTTTTCCCTGTAATGATGTATGGTTGTGAGAGCTGGACAATCAGGAAAAGTGAAAGAAGGAAGATTGATGCGTTTGAGCTATGGTGAGGGCATAGAATACTGAGAATAACATGGACAGCAAGAAGAACAAATAAGTCTGTGTTAGAAGAAATAAAGCCAGACATTTCATAAGAAGGCATGATTATCAAACAAGCACTGACCTTCTTCGGACACACAATACGAGCTAATGGGATGGAGAAAGATATTATGTTAGGGAGGGTAGAGGGGACAAGAAGACGAGGCAGGCAAAGAACAATATGGCTGGATGTGTTGAAAGAATTAACTGGGATATACTTGCATAAAGTTAATGAAAAAGCAATGAACAGAACAGAATGGAGATTGTTTGTTCAGAGGGTCGCCAGAAGTCGCCAGCGACTTAATGGTACTTAACACACACACACATAATCAAAGCAGCACGCTGGTTTGCACCAGAGGAGCGCCGATTATTTTTCGCTGAGAAGGTAGTGGCCTATTCAAGATGTTGCGTGGTTTGTTGTTTGGTCGTTCATGGTGAGATCCAACCATTAATTTATTTTCTTTACTAAATGTTTGTTCATATTTTGGCTGACTCTTTGAGCAATTTGAATTGTATTATGTTGGGAAAGGTCTGGGATTTGGCCAAAGTTCAGACGACCGACTCGTTTTGAGGCCTGGCGGGTATCGCGACATGCAGTATATCGTGCGTTAAAAATTTTGCTGCTGAAGCTTTGCATGGTGACACTGTAGAGCTTTCAGGCCGGTCCAGAGTGAGGTAAATGGGCTTTTGTGGGCTTTGGGACCTTTTCATTTCATTTCCTTTAGGGTTGCATGCACTGTTTACTTGCCCCCCTTCACTGTGATCCAGCTCTGTAGAAATCGTGGAATTAATCCCAAAAAATGAAAATACGAGTATACACTATTTAAGGGTTTCATCATGGCGAAGAGACATTGAGCTATTCGATAAAACAAAAATTTCTTAAATCCGTCTCATAAATCCAGAGATATGATTTTTTAAAGTTTGACTAAATTGCGAACTGTTGTTTACATTGCAATTTCCGGCCTTTTGTTTGTTGTATCGTTGAAAACCCAGAAATTCAAGTTCTTGTATCTCTTCAATAAATGCACCGATTTTTGAAACTCTTTGTCTTACAGATAAACACCTAAGCTATCTAAAAATACAAAGCTTTTTTATAAATCTCAAGTTGGTATATCAATATTTGTCAAAATGGCGTATGACCTTTTTAAGCACGAAAACCAGGCAAATTATCAACATTCCGTCTGTTACAGTGAAAAAAAAAATCTAACTAAATCTAACTAAATCTAACTCTTCGAAAAAAATATTTAAATTGAATATGATGTCTTGAGAGAATTTCTGCCAAAGGATTCGTACAGCTTCGTACAGGAAAAAAAGTTATCACACATTTGGTATAGTAGGTCCTTTTCAGTTTGTGTTTGGTTATGGTCGTAACTCACTGAAACCTTCACGACCAACTGTTGATAAAGATCTTGTTCTGGTATAGCATTTTCATGCTTCTTGTCTGTCGACTCGGTTTTTATCTTTATCTTGAATCCATAGTCAATGAAAATGTTAACTGACTGTCTTCAAGGGCTTCGATATGGTAGGGAAGAGGCGTGAATAGTCCGGATATGCTTGTGGCGACTTTTATTGGAACATAACTACCAGAGACGTAGGAACCACGTGCCCCCCCCCAAGATTTTGCAATAAACAAAGAAATGCCCTTTTTATTTTCAGGAAATGCCCCTTTAGCTTAATGAAAAAAGTGCCCTTGAAGTGTCGTGCCCTCCAAAGTTTGAGATGCTTCCTACGCCCCTGATAACTACTGCCTACATTCCCCTATCACTACTTTTCCATTCACTTATTCGCCTCAAATGCCTCTTTGTTTAAGGCAAGGCAACTTTACCTCGTTATTTCAAAATATATATTCAACTTTTAAACTTTGATAGTATGCATAGAGAGTGTCTACAGCTCACCATACTGTATATGGGATGCAGGGAGTGCTCAAATTACAGGATGACGCAACTTTACATAAACTGATATGAAACTGCAAAACAATAAAAAAAAATTTTTCTTGTAACTATGACTGACCCAAGCCAAGCCTGAAGCAGAATTTTTTCCATGTTAATTTCCAAGTCAGTTCCTACCACAAAATAAAACAAGGACTGTTAAAACACAAAACTGCTAGCCTGTAGACTTTAAACCATTCCAATAGCTATGTGTCACAAAATCAATCATGTTTATCACAACGAATGGCGAGCTTTATGATTTCATAGTTGAAAACGGTGATTTAAAGGATAAAAGTACGAAGTAGAACACGAAATATACTGCGAAATTTAAGGATCTCGCTGATAAACTGATAGAGGAAAGGGGGGGCTGAAGGAAGACGCATATAAAATTAAATTAGTACTCCAAAAATTTTATCAAGTTAAAGTCAAGGATGAAGCCTAGCGTGTAAAAGAAAGAGTGTTCAGTGATGAAGTAGATGAACGAGTTAAAAAACGTAGCCGACCAAGATCAGGCAGTCAATTATCATTAAAGTGAGGTGATCGATACACTAAACCGAGAAGAGGCCTTATCAAGGACATGTACAATGAGAATTAGATTATCGACCAAAAACTAAATACTTTAGAGACACAAGCTTTACTCAAGTAAAGCTAAGATAGTTGAAAGTAGTTTGCATAAACACTGTTCGTATGCGGAACAGTTCAATCATGTACAAAGCCAAAAATATTTGCCAAAAAATCAACGCCAAACCAAAAGGGACTATCATACCAAATGTGTGATAACTTTTTTTCCTGTACGAAGCTGTACGAATCCTTTGGTAGAAATTCTCTCAAGACATCATATTCAATTGTGATATTTTTTTGAAGAGTTAGATTTAGTTAGATTTTTTGTTTTCACTATAACAAACGGAATTTTGATAATTTGCCTGGTTTTTGTGCTTAAAAAGGTCATACACCATTTTGACAAATATTGATATACCAACTTGAGATTTTGCAAATAGCTTTGTATTTTTAGATAGCTTAGGTGTTTATCTGTAAAATAAAAAAAAGTTTCAAAAAATCGGGTTTTCAACGATAACAAAAACAAAAGGCCGGGAATTGCAATGTAAACAACAGTTCGCAATTTAGTCAAACTTTAAAAAATCATATCTCTGGATTTATGAGTCGGATTTAAGAAATTTTTGTTTTATCGAATAGCTCAATGTCTCTTCGCCATGATGAAACCCTCAAATAGTGTATACTCGTATTTTCATTTTTTGGGATTAATTCCCTGTCTGGATCACAGTGCCCTTGTGCTGAATGTCGTGTTTGCTTGTGCTCGCCTCGCCCAATTCGAACTCGGTCTCCTGTTCTAATTGGTCACTTGAGATAATCTTATACACTGTTCGCCGTATTCTTGCAGGAGCTAGTATTGCTTTATGTTATTTGTTGAATCGTGACTTTCCCGACTTTCCAGTCATTTTCACGGTTAAAAAAAAAGCGCTTGGGCACTTTTCAAGAAGCCACGCCCGGTTGGATTTCTAGTATTGTACCTGGAAAAATCTGTATTTTGAACACTGTATTATTTTCTCTTGTTTCAAACCAGTTCTCAGGCTTCACGCTTTTATAATTCCGTCTTGTGACTAGGGCTTGGGCTAGTGTCGCGTAGTAGAATGCTTCGCTGCCATTATTTTTTCTCCACAGGCGACTGTGTGGATTGCTTTGGAACTAGTAGAGTCTTCATAAGGGGTTCTGAGTGCCTTGGGTATTATAGTCTTGTGAACATTTGGTAATGGCTAAGATTTTTATTATTTTCAAAACGTGCATAGCATCACATTCTTGCATTCCAACGATTCTTCAACTGGTCTCAGTCGTCATATTCATTTCTCATTTCGGGAATGCGTGCTTGTATCTACATTCCTTTCAGACATGTGTGCCTGAAGGTTTTCGGACACTGCGGGTCTGGAAATAGCTATCATTGTAAATGAAAATTGTTTTGCTTCTATCAACGCCCTAACCTTATGGATCTACACGGATTTCTTGTTTGTTTGTTTGTTTGTTTGTTTTGTTTCAATTTAATTTTTTGTTTTTATAAGAAACTTGGGTCAGCACTTAATGCTAAAAGTCTCTTAGTTTCGCTTGAAGGTTGGGTTGTTTCAGCAGTAAAATGTTCTGGGTTAGTTTCTTATTTTTTGGGGCCTAAAAATTGCGATTTGGTTCGAAGTTGAGCCTTTTTATCGTGAAAGGGCTTGCATTTTGCATTGATATTGTCAGCTCAGATAAGCCATGCATATTAAGGCTGAAAGTTACTGTTTCTTGCAGTCTAAAGTTAAAAAGAAAAATGAAGGTAGCTTTGTCAGAGAGTATCGAACCGTAATCTACCACTCTTATTCTAGAAAAGATTTATAGAGTTTCTTAATTTCTCTTGAGCGGTAGTGCTTGAGTTTCTTGAAGTTTTTGTCATCATGGTACTGGATTCTGATAAACCTGTTGCTTGTAAAATAAAACGTGTATACTGAAATGTTTGGCAGTTACCTTGAAGTTTAGCCCTCGGAATCTAATGCAGTGTTTTTCTTTCAGATTTGAATAATTTGTTCAAGTTTTCTCTTGACAGGTGGAATTCACTCCATTCAAGTTAACCTAACTATGGATATAAAAATGTCTCTTATGAACAAAAAATCAAATAACAAAAACAAAAACAAAAACAAAACAAAAGTTTAAGACAAAAGACAAGTTTGCGAGTTTGTCTATCATTTGGTTTTGATTATTGAAGTTGAATAAAGATTTTAGATAAACAAACAGTCTTTGTTCCGTAAGGAAATTCAAAGTATGTGCTCTGGTGAATGGGTTTCAATTTTCTATTAATCTAGTGTATACGCCAACCAGGTTTAGCTCTTTGGACTGCTCTTTGTTTGCATGAATGATAGTCCTCCCTTGAAACTAGTTGGAGAATCCTAGAAGGGGCTGAAAGTATTTCAAACTGCTAATAAAGAGAAGAGAAGAAGTTTAGAAGCAACAACTTCACCAAAACAAAAATATTAAAGCAAATGAAAAAAAAATGAAATGAAAATATTCGCAAGTATCTTTACTGTCTATTGAATATGGGAAAAAGATATGTGTGCAATATAATGCATTGAATCCATTGCAGTCAATGGGTACCAATGTTAAATCTCACCTACGGTGTAGTTTAAAACAAGAAACAAATAAAAACAAACAAAAAAACAAAGGAAAAAAAAGATAAGAAGATCGGAAATGAAGATAAGAAAAGATTGGAAAGAGCATCATATAAAAATTTCCGTGTTAAGGGCAAACCATCTATTTCGGGACTTACAGAATGGGCATTGACGCAAAAATCCTACAATGGCAACCCATGAGATTTGCTAGTTATGTTCAGATTGGATAACGGAGTTTCTTGTTTGCAGCATCCAAATCGACTTCCTTTAGGGAGTATAGTTTGCCTTTGAATTGAAAGTTACTTTATGTGAAGGCCTATACATCTACTTTTGGTACTAGTTGCACTAACTGCAAATGATTAATTGCTTTCAATCAACTTACCGCCTTCTTTTTGGGGGATAGGGCTTAAAGGGAAATCCATTTTTAGCAATACTTGTAAATATTTAGAGCCTCTGTTTTACATTTTGCAGATGAAACTTGCAAAGGAGGGGGCTTTCCTTTTCCACAGATGCATCATCTAAACAAAATCAGCAACAAAAACACTCTCTCTGGCATACGATTTTGCAGTTTTGAAGTTTTGTATTTCCTACTTCCTTTAACAATCAGTCAATCCTCATCATTTTAGTCTCTTTAAATCAAAACGGCTAAAATCAATAGTTGGCAGGCCCAGGCTGGTTAAGTATGGGTATCGTTGTGTTGTTTGCTTTCTGCCTTTCTCTCTCATGTGGTGATTGGGTGGGGCACATAAGCGTACGGGCAGAAGAAATCTAGGGGGGCGGCCCGACACAAAGTCCATTGTTTACCAACATTTTTGCCCGACTGAGGGCAGATTTTTGCCCGATTAGGGCTGATTTTTGACGATTTTTCCAACATTGGGGGGGCTGCCGCCCCCCCGGCCCCCCCCGCCCCGTACGCTTATGGTGGGGCACTGCGTGTTGGGCGGAAAAAGTAAGGTTTTCAGTCCAATCACCGACCGTAAAAGTTGTTGCTGTATATTCGTGCTAGCAAATTCCGGGCAACTGCACTACTGCCCAATTTTCTAGCAATTATTTGTTTTTGGCCTATTTCGCTAAATCATCCAAATTTGCACTGAAAGATGTTTTGTCGCGTTTTTCATCAGTTTCGGAACCGCGCGGACAAACCCCTGTGATAGAAGATGTTTATCGTGGCTATATTATGTTAGTCATTCTGGACATTGTAAACCTTGAGTAGACTGGCTACACAATCTCTGTATGCTCCTTAGAACTGATTTGTCGCTAATACAGAGACTTGTTGCCAAACAGTGTCTGAAATCGGATTAACTTGATAGCCTTGTTTTCATAAGCGCTACATGCGTAAAACGCGGGCCACGGAATTAATATTTGGTTGTTGTTGCTGCTGTGATCAGTAATCATCAAAATGACTCAAGAAAACAACACATTGATACCAAGTTGTATTCACGTGAATTTGAAAGAATTTTAGACAGTTTATGACTCTGACAAAATTGAGCATGGACAGTGAACATAAATTTGAAATTTCAGAGGAGTTCAGAGTGACCAAAGATAAAGGAATCAAAGATTTGACAAGATTTGACATTACATCATCATTATACATTATCATTAGCAATCAGTTAAGTGGTATCTGAAGTACAAGGAATTTTCAAAGGAACTGTTCTTTATATTTGCTCCAAGTGAAGTGCTGCATCAGATAGACAATCTCTCTCCAAGAAAAGTGCCATCTAAATGCATCCTGATACAAGGTCTGATAATAATGAAGCAGGTATCTTGCTTTAAACAAACCCCTATGGATTAAAGATATCAACATCAATGTGATGAAGTAACAAGTACTTGTTAAATCAGAAGCAAAAAATTATATCACCCTTTCCTTTTCCTACGTGATCCAAACACGGGGGGGGGGGGGGGGGGGGGGGGGGGGGTTGGATCACATAAGGAACTTCCATAGTAAAAGTACCTGGGGATTTTTGGTCATGTTCACAATAAACCATAAATTTTTTTTACTAAAATATCTAAATATTGTTTCATTTGGCAAATCAAGTGCATTCAAACCAAAACAACTGTTAAGGTGATAAAGTACAACAGCCCAACATTGCGAAGTAACATGCTTGCAGTTAGATAATATTAGAAATTGAAATACACGAGCAAAATGTAAACGAAAAAATCACTACTAAACTAACCTGAACTTAGAGTAGGCCTAAACCTACACTACACTTAACCTTGAGGGGTTTGTCCTTTTATTTCACTATAATCAAAGGAACCATTAAATGGCGATTGAATGAAATTTAATCGCAATTAATGGAACGTGATGTTAGTTTCTTAGTCAATAGGGCTGTGTCCCTTGTGACCATGTTTACAACTTTATCTTTGTGACAATATCGTTGAAAGTAACTTCTTGCGTTGGTGCATGTCGGCTGCACGTGGAATGTCTGTTGTTCAAAGGAATATAAAAAGTAATACTGGCATGTTTATCAGTCGTCTATAATCAAAGCAGCACGCTGGTTTGCACCAGAGGAGCGCAGATTATTTTCCCCACCCACCCTCCACCTATTGTCTCTGCCTCTTTTCTTTCCACGGCCGTCGGTCGTGTGACAGGTGCATTGGTCCGGAAAAAGTAAGGTTTTCAGTCCAATCACCGACCGTAAAAGTTGTTGTTGTATATTCGTGCTAGCAAATTCCGGGCAACTGCACTACTGCCCAATTTTCTAGCAATTATTTGTTTTTGGCCTATTTCGCTAAATCATCCAAATTTGCGCTGAAAGATGTTTTGTCGCGTTTTTCATCAGTTTCGGAACCGCGCGGACAAACCCCTGTGATAGAAGATGTTTATCGTGGCTATATTATGTTAGTCATTCTGGACATTGTAAACCTTGAGGGGTTTGTCCTTTTATTTCATTATAATCAAAGGAACCATTAATGCCAGTAGGTGTGCATTCAATTGTTTTTTAAAGCAACCGAGAGTTGAGGCCTCTCGTATATCAACAGGCGTATCGTTCTAGATTTTTAGAGCCGAATATTTGAAGCCCTTTTTTGCATGTTCTGTATTTAGTCTTGGGATCTGAAGATCATGGCAGTTTCTTGTTACATAGCTTGAGTGCATTGATCTTAGCTCAAATTTATCCCCAAGGCTTTCGGGGCTTAACTTATTCATAATCTTATAGGGCATAACTGACCGATCAAAAGAAATAAGATTATTGACGTTCAGCCAATCACAGGACCAGTTGTCATTTAATCTGGCACTTTCGATTATCGACTGGGCTCTATTTTGTAATCGTTGGAGAGTTTCGAGTTTTCTTGTTGGAAGACTGCCCCAGATTACATCTGCGTAGCGTAGGTGACTTTCAACAATAGCGTAATATACACTACAAAATACTTTGTAATCAAAAATCCTGTTAGCTTGGCTTGTCCTTCCCCCAATCAAACAGAGCTGTCATATGACTCATGTATTCTTGATTCCGATGGTTAAAGTGGCCCGCAACTGTCACGAACAATAAAAGAGGGACTTGCACAAATTAAAGAGAAAGCATACCATCAAACAACCAAATGCACGTTTAGAAAGGAAAGTGCACAATTTGAAAAGGAATTGTATGCTTTTAAAGAACAATTGCCAAATTATAAAGCAACATGCACATTTAAAGAAGAAAGCTCCCGATTTGAAAAAGCCACGGCAAATTAGAAAAGGTCACGGCAAAAAAAGAGCCAATGCAAATTAAACAGAGCCATGGCAAATTAAGGATAGCTACAAGTGGCATCGGATGCTTGGAACACAGGTGGCATCGGATGGCTGTAGAATTATTAAATATACCGCAAAATCTCTATTAAGCCCCCCTCTCTATTAAGCCCCCCTCTCTATTAAGCCACCCCTATTTATATATCAAATTCCAGAGGTTACTACCCTGGGTACCAGACTCTCTCTAACATAAAATGGAGAAAGAGTCTTGTACCCAGGGAAAGAGGTTCCATTTTACGTTAGAGAGAGTCTGGTACCCAGGGTTACAGGTTACTAAAGATTCTCCATTTATTGAGCTAAATAAGTTTCCATGCTATTTTTGATGTGTTTTGAGATAATTTTGTTTCGAATTTATGTATTTAACTCGTAAAATGGTATGTTTAAACCACAACATGTGGTGCGAAATGGACTAAACAGTGTCCAAAATTAAATGAGCCCCCCAGGCTTAATAGAGCTTTTACGGAAATTCTAAAACAACATGTGCTCTCTTCCTTATCGCCGTTTTCTTTGCTATGATTTGTTGACTCAGTCCTCAAAGAATAATCCAATTGAACCAGTCCTCAAAGAATAATCAAGCGAACCCAATCCTAAAAAAATAGTCCATTGGACGAAGTCCTCAAAGAATAATCAAGTGGATCATTTAGTGAGGATTGGGTCTACTGATGGGCCTAGTGTTTTGATGGAGGGAGTGAGAAGACAGGACGAAAATCATAACAAAGAGATGGAGAAAAGGAGGAGAACAAAGGATGTTTTATAATAATTTCTCTTACCTCTACAACCATTTGATGCAACACGTGCTTGAAATATGCATTTGAATTAGTCTACGTTTATACTGCACAGCTACACTTTTGATCCGCTAAAAATTTATTACGGTTCAAGAGAGTCTACACTGCTCCCGAACAAAAATGTATAGTTTCATAATCAATTTATAGAAGGAACGACAGTGTTACGGATTAGCACTTTCATTTTATATTCTTTCATTTTCATTTTATATTCTTTCAACGAGGTAACCCCGTCGACAAAGGTCGCTTTTCAGGGGGCCGTGACAAAAATTTACAATTTTGAATTTACAAGTTAAAATTTACAAACGAAAATAAATAATCTAATTACAAAACTAAAGTGAAATTGAAATTGATGCTTAGTGATCAAACCGAGAGTGGCGGGACACAATCAGACCGGACCAGAACAAATCAGACCCCACGCACACTCTGAAATGCCAAACTTCCATGCAGCACCCCATCGTAGCAAAAGAATCCGACCGACCCCAGTCCAATGCAACTGCATCCAAACCACCCATGCTCATGCTTTACTTTCGATGTTTAAAAGCATACAAAGAGGGCACTTGCTTGACCTCAGGTGCAAGGCTATTCCACAGACATACACCACGATATGAGAATGACTTTTGCCCATTACTCGCTTTAAAAAGAGGGACGCGTAAGTAAGTCTCAGAGTTTCTCAACTTGATAGTTTCCCGCGTTGAGTTCTTTGAAAAGATATTCGAGAGATACGTCAGTGCTAGACCATTTAAGGATTTGTAAACAATCGTCGCTGTCTCTCGTTTGATAATTTCAGTGATAGTAGGAAGACTGATCCGCTACACTTTTGTTATGGATCCAAAATAGTACCGGTACAATGTACAGGTGAGCATATCCGTCTTTTTTTTTTTTTTGTCCAAGGCTCCCGTGGGATTCTGACTCACGCTCTGATCAGATCGCATTTCCTTCTATGACTGAACAATCAAGTGCCGTAGCTGTGTTCACTTCCGCGTTTTGCAGCAAAACTTAGGCCATTTTGGCCCGTTTTGACCACCATCCCCAAAAAAATCATTCCACGCTCGGATAAAACGATTTTCATCAAAATTTCAATTGGAGAAGATTCTCCATGCTTTGGACCATAAGTGTTTTCGGTATGGCTTTGCAATTACTAGAAATAGCAGAATTGTGGCATTTTTAGGCCCGTTTTATAAGTCGCGCAGCGCCGTGCCGGACCGAGCGAATTTAGACACAATAGACGATTACGCTAAAGATGGCGGCCAAGAACTTTTTACCAAAATGCACTGCATTCGTTAATTGAATTCCTATAGAATCGTTAAAGATTCGTTATTCGAACGCAATGCATCTTGGTAACAAGTTCCTCGCCGCCATCTTTAGCGTAATCGTTTATTTTGTCTCGTTCGGCGGGGCGCGACTCGTATAAAACCAATCGACACATGGTTCGACTGAATATGCCAAACGTATTTCGATTGGGTCGACCCGGTGAGTTTTATAAAACCAAATTTGAGTCGCGCCATGCCGCAGCATTTTAACACATGCGCACAATGACAAAAGCCATTGTTTGTTGGAGATATGCAGCCCAACCATACTTACCATGAGCATGCGTCATTGTGGTTCGGCACGGCACGGCACGGCGAGAGCTTTTCCTTGTAAAACAGAGGCGCTCCAAGTCGAATCTCAGTCGAACTCAAATTTCTATGGTTCAGCAAGGCGCGGCACGACTTATAAAACTCGGTTACAGATTCTACAATTAGCAAAAAGAAGAGTACAAAACTGAAAACCTGAACAGAAATATGAATAAATCGACGGTGAACAGGGGCGCACATCATGGGGGGTGAAGGGGGTGAGACACCCCCCCAATACTTCTGAATATTCGGTCCCAAAATCTTGAAATTCGGTCCCGCGACACCTTCAAGTCCTCAGTTGTTAAACTGTCTTTCGGCAAGGGCAACTTTCTTTTTTCGGGCCGAAATTTTGATCGAAACATCTTCCAATTTCTCTCGCGACTCCTTTCTTAGTGCTTGATAGAACGTTCTGATTAGCAACAGGGTACATGTGTCATTCATTAGTCAAAATCATTTTCTCGTCAAAAACTGGTCCCAACAGAGGCAACAAGTAAATCAAAGGGTGCCATAAGTCTTTCGAATAAAAAAGTTGGATTGTCTTAAAGAGGACTGGCCAGTCATGTTAGCGGGATGGGGCCCGAATAGACCTGTCAGCAATGGACCCTTGGGCCCTTCAAAAACTGAAGAAAAGAAATTCTAGATAGCAATTTTTAGGCTTGACTCGGGGCTTGACTTTACATTGAAAACAACGAAAGTGGTGCTAAAGGGTCTTGTAACAATATTACAACAATGAATGTTGATGTTAAATAGTTTGCCTGGGCTCAGAAAAAGTCCAAAAAATGCAACTGGGCCACGATAATCAAGATAAGGGTAAGTTGCAATTTAATCATCTCTGAGTTCTGAATAAATGAATGAATTCTAACTAGTTGATGAAAAGGTGCTGGGGAAGGTCAACCTCGTCCCCAGGGCCTTTTGTCATGTCCCAATATGACAAAAGGCCCTGGGGACGAGGTTGGGGGAAGGTGCCAATGTGGAAATTGACGGAATCGGGGCAGCTCGGGCCTTTGTGGTCTACAAATATTTTTTTATAAGAAATGCAGTTCTCAGATCACTGAAAATTTAAGAGACAGCAGTACTGGGAACATTTGTTGAAGCAACTAATCATGTAGCCTGCGTCACAGACCATACGGAAAGGAAATAGTATAGTCGTCTACTATTCATTTCGGTCCAAGAAATACTTGGCATGCTTGTACTTCATCTTTACTTGTTTCCTGTACCTTTTCGAAAGCCTTTAAGAAACTTCGTTCGAAATGTCCCTGAGGGCACAGGAAAATTATCTTTGCAACAAAATTTGCACGGCTTGGAGCACGAGCCAGGTTCAGACTTTTCTGTGACTTGACAATAAAGCAATTTCTAAGAAGGTTTTTAAGCTCTACTTTCAAAAAATTTTCACTTGGAAAACTTTTCGTCAGCAGTGACCCTTCTTTGTAGAAAATTAATCTTTTCAGAACTGGGGAATCTTGAACGATCTGAAACGCCTTTCGTCAAAATTTTGCGTGAGAGCAAATGGTATTCTCGTATTCAACTTTTGGATGCTTTTAGGCTGATGCTAAAACTTTATTCTACGAACATCACTATGGAGAAAGTAGATAGCAATTCGTTGGTAGCCCATTCAACTTATTATAAACAGTGGCGTGGCCACGGGGGGGGGGGTACGGGGGGCAATTGCCCCCCCCCACTTTTGTCGAAAGATGGTCCTCGAGATTCCTCTAAAACCGAGGAGAGAATAGCTGGGTATAGGTTGGGTAAGAGTTTTCCTAGAAATGTCAAATCTTCCATTTTACCACTGGCAAGCATGATATTGGGATATGCATTCTAAGCCAAAGTAAAGGATCCTTCTTCAAAAATTTTCCTCGTGTCTGATTCATAGGATAACCGTTACAAAACGATCAAGGTTTCCTCGTCGCTAAAGGCAAGCATGATATTGGGAGATGCATTCTAAGCCAAAGTAAAGGGTGTGGCCCCAAAAATTTTCCTGGGGGCGTCGCCCCCAGACCCCTCATTTCAATTCCCCCCCCCACTTAATTTACCCTGGCCACGCTGCTGATTAGAAATGACAGATTCGAATGCTGTTTTTAGCCAAACTAAAACTTGTGTAGTCTCAAAGTTTTTCTAGGGAGTACACCCAGACTCCTTTTTAAATGTTCAGCTCCATTCACTCGCTTTTGGCCTCTCATTTTATCGCCAATCAGCACCCTGCCGAAATGACGTTGCTATATGCTCAGTACTACCTCGAGATATTTAATGAAAGTAGTTGTTGGCAAAGTCTCTTTGGACAAGGGCACACAGCAAGTTCAGATGCCGCACGGTTGATACTAGGGAGCTATAGACTATTGCTCCCTGATCAATACAAAGTCAAGTGTGCGGCGTAGGTTGTGGAAGGAAGGCATGGGCCAGAAAACGCACCCATATCTTAAAGAGCTAGGTACAATGAATCATTCAATGAACAAAATATGACATCTGACAATTCCAAAATATCCAAGCCTAATTCATGTTTGGATAATTTTTTACCCATGAGCAAGTTAGTAAAAACAGGTAATCTAAAAGCACCAGAAATTGGTCTGATAGCATCGATCAAACTTCCAGAAGCTGCGCTCTTAGACATGACTTACAGTCTTATAATTCGAAAACGTTTCTTAAATTTTGCACGAGAGTCAACTGGTGTTTTCAAAAATAAATTAGTATTTTGAACTAAGTTTTCTCATTGCTTTTTTTTTAGCTCTGGGAAATGTGATCGATGTTTTCAACTGATTTATGCAGCTGCCGAAGAAGGGTTATCAGAAAATTTTCACGTGATTTGCAGGGCGAAAGGATCAGGAATAGATTTCATTTGTACCAAAGCAATTGGCTATGATTTAGATAGAGAACAACATCACATTTGGTTTATCATAATATCAGAAGAGGGGAATTTTCAAGGTGGACCCAGAATATGACACAAAAAAAGTATTGTTTGGTATGCTGTACCTGAATCCAATACATATGTTGGGAAGCTTCAGTGGCAGATTTAGGGGGGCAAGTGGGGGCAATCCCCCCTTCATGATGAAAACTCAGCTTGGTTCCCCTTTTTGGCGAGAAAAGGGCGAGAAAAGTGCCCCCTCATCCTGACTCTAACGCACAATTTTTTTAATTTTTTCGATCTAAGTATGGGAGAACATATATATCAAGGCTTTATTTAGTAATAAATCAGAAAATGTTCTTTAAAAAGCGTCCAAAAAATTTTCGCACGTCTTCAGTGCGCTCACTGTCCATTATATTTTTTGGCGCCCTCTTTGCAAGTTGCCCCCTTTTCAAGTTCGGGCTGGATCCGCTCATGGGAAGCTTCGATGGCAATCCAACATATAGTAACTTGGGCCCCAGTTCAGCTGTTAAAAGTTCGGTCCCAAATGCATTTACAACCCCCCAATGAATTTCGGAATGTGCGCCCCTGACGGTGAATAACGTATATATGAACTTGCCTCGCTGGAGAATATGGGAAGAGCTGTGCTTCCAATCTGGTCCAGAAAGAACAATTTCGTGATGTCTTTTTCGATAAACCATGCCACCATTCCTTTATCCAAATGCGGCTATCGTAAAGGTGGAAACCGGCAATAACATTAGACAAAATGACGTACGAAATTATCAGTCACATCCAATCTTTTAGTGCAAGAAAATGTCTATCGTCTTATGGTCTAGCAGCTCCATGAAACAGAACTAAAATGCTAGGTTTAATGTTCTTACAAATATGAATAACAAGAAGAAATATACATTTTATTTTCATAACGAGTAAAATAGATTGATCTTTTTGACATTTGAGATATTATTTATAGAAACTCCTCATGTCAATTTTACATTTTATGCGGATATCATAGAAAATAGCTTATCTTTTAGAAGTCCTTCATTAGAAAATCACCCCTTCACGGTCAAGCAACACAGTAGGATCAATGCAAAGTTGGGAAGCTCGCAAGCTCATTACCCACTCATGGAAGCACAACCCTAATCTTTGTAAGATTCTACAACTTTGATCCAATACAGAAAGCTCCTCAAAATTCTTTTTTTATTCAATATAAAATTTTACAAACAAACTACTTAAAGCACTACGTACGAGCTACTTTACTACACTACAAGGACGATACCACGGAGTGCAAGAGACCATGACAACTCCGCAGTCATTAACATAGAGAACGTGTAACTAAACTAAAATTAAATTTACAGCTACGAAAAATACACATGAACAATTTCTACTGATAAATACTAAGGTTCGTTTCACATTGTATGTCGAGCTAACTTTGGGACTCAAAATTCTCATTATATAAGTACAAAATGTTTCGTAAGAGTTTCTTAAAAATTCCCTTAAATTTCTATCGGTGGTGTAGGATGTCTGGGATCTCCTGCGCCTTCAATAAAATTGTATATCAAATCAAATTATGAAATAAATCATGCCACAGTGTAGATCACGTACGAAATCTCATGTAAGAAATTACCAAATGAAAAGTGAAATGAATTTGTTCCAGTTTCCAAGGTGATTTTCTAATGAAGGATTTCAAAAAGATAATAGTGCAGAAACATATGTATCTGATTATTTTTTGGATGTAAATTTGTGGCAACATACTTTTCTCTGTTCTTTATGATACCAAGAAACAAAAAAACATTGGTGCCAAATTTTATATACAGTTTTATGGCTCTTATATCGAGTTTTTATTCTTGGGGAACACATCATTGAGAAGTTTGACATTTTTAAAACAGACCTAAATTTACAGCTCTTTACAGAATGGATAGCGCTGTTTCTTTATTTGTCATGTTCCTAGAGGATCATGAGGATCTTACGATCGTCTTTCGTCTACTGTTTTGTATAAGACTTGAATGTCAGGAACCTTGTTATGGAATTTAGAGCTTTTGGGGGCCTTTTATTAGGAAAGTGGTCATCCTTAAAAGATTGTTTAGAAAATTGAGGTAAAGTTCCAATTTGTGTATAGACATAGGAGCCAATATCTAAATCCTCAAAACTTTTCGAAGAAACAAACAGAAGAAACAGAAGAAACAAAATTTTTCAGGATCCTACTGGGGTTTTATGACCTCGTAAATCTTTTAGGCATTGGTTGCTCTGTTTTTCCTCCTTATGGATTGAAGCTGCTCTCTGCTCTGCCAGGTTTTACACGCCACTTCGAAAGTTCGTTATCTCCGGGAAAATCTGTTACTCTTACCATTTCTTGGTCCTAAGAATTTTCTCTGGGTAAACATACACCTGTGCTAGGAGGCATGATTTCTTACAACGTCTTCAGCACTGATACTTCCCACTCCCAGGCAATTTTTTAAGATGGCAAAATTATGATCACAGTAGCTCGTTCAGTGACAGCATGTAAAAATTTGTCAAACGAATCAGAGTCTGGAGATACTTCCCGTCCAGCATCTCATACATAACTGAAAATCAAGCTTTCCTTTTTACCATTTAGAATGTAAAACTAGCAGCTCGAGCAAAGCTCTCGCATCGCATACCTCTTACTGCGTTAATTATTTGAAGGTGTTGTGGTGCAGTGGTGTAATCCTCTGACTTTGCAGCCAGAATAGTCAGGCGGAGTGGGTTCGATACCCGGTAGGACCCCACCACTTGAGCGTCATGACAAGGGGTCGCGGACTCGATTAAGTCTGCTCTATTTCTGCGATCCCAGCGCTTGGCGCTGAAAAACGCAACTTCACCTTCACCAATTATTCGAGACCCTGCCCTATTTCGATTTTTTAGAGTCACTAGATCCATAAATGTTTGTGCGATTGTTTTAAATCACTATCCATTTATAAAAACATTATCAACACATTCACCTGGAAAATTCTGGCTGTCACCCTCAAAAGAAAAGAAATGAAAAAGCTAATGAAATGGAAAGTTGGTGAAAAGAAATATACATGCTGTAAACAAGGCTGATTGAAAGCCGCCGGTGTATAAGGTGTTTGGAGCTATAAACAATATATTTAGCATACAGGGTGTCCCAAAAAACATGTGCGCTGTTTGAGTGGCTTCTGCGGAGCAGCCATAAATCAAATTTCTCTGTTTTTAAGGTTCTTAACAGAAGAGACTTCAAATTAAAGGTTGACATAAAGTTTGAGTAAATCTGATCACTAGTTGCTGATTTATGGAGCAAGAAAGCCAAAATCCTTGGCTGCCTCAAAACCAAAGGAGTCATTATTCTCCATTGCCCTAAAATCAACGAAATTGATTTAAACAAACATACCTAGTCCTGTTTTCTGATGGTCATAAGTGAGACAGATAGTGATGCATTGAATTTTGTGACAACCAAAAATATTGGACATATCTAGGGTTGCTAGGAATGGTAATGTGCAACACAGGTGATTCAGGCCATATGGCATGCGTCCATCCGATATGTTGCTTCTCAAAAGTGATGAAGTCGTTTTAAATCAACAGTATTGCGTTCAGCAGGCTGCTTGGTCAATATTCTTGAGTTATATGGTCATTAATGTCTCCTAAATGCGTTTCCTGGCATAACTGTAAAGTTTAAGCTCATTTAATATTAAAATTTAAGTTATGAGGTTAAGTACAGAGATAAAATCCTCTGGTTTTGAAGCAACGAGTGATTGTGACTTTCGTTCTCAATAAATCAGCAACCACTTGTCAGATTTAGATAAACTCGGTGCCAAACTCCAAGTTGAAATCTCTTCTATTCACAAATCTGAAAAACAGGAAAGTTAGATTTATGGACCCTCCACAATAGCCATTCAAACGGCGCACATTTTTTTGGGACACCCTGTAAGCTGAACATAAAACAGAAGAATTGGATGCTTAAAACGATATTTTTGGAAAGCAATTCTTTAAAAACAGTTTTGCGTGACGACCATTCAATGCATGGGCCTTTTATACTGTATCTCTTAGAGCTATGACATATAAGGACTGCATTCTCTTTGTTCTCAATAGACACTGCAGCTGCAGCAATGCTGCTGCAGCTGCAGCAATCAACTGCAGCTAGAATAATTCATAAACTTGACACAAATACACCATCAGACCAAGTGCTGCAAGTTGCAAAATGGGATTCAATTGATTACATGTACAAGAAAAGACTCATAACATTAATGCATAGAGTCAAAGCAGGAACCATGAACCCAAGAATAAGCTCATTTTTTGAGGAAGAAAATTGCGCATACAATCTGCGTAACAACAAAGACTTCAAAATTCCACAAATAAGATCAGAAAGTGGTAGAAAGTCAGTGTTGTTCAGAGGACCCTTCCTATGGAGTATGATTGATAATGACATTAAAGCTTTGAAACAAGAAAAATTTAAGAAGTGTATACATAAATATAAGGACAAATTAGATAAGATTAATTTTCAATCAGGGACATTAGCAATCAAATCAAAAGATCATTCTTTTGTGTATTGAACATTAAACTTGAATTGACATTTTCCAATTTATAGACTACAGTATTCCATTGGACATTAAGTTTTTCTAGTTACATTTTATCAAGATTTAATTTCAACTATTTACTCAATTTTTTCCTGTAAACATTTTAATCATAGATATAGTTCTTACTTGTAATTTTAAGTTATATTTTAGTTTTAGTAAAACAGGTCCACATCAGCTGTACAGCTGCCTTAGATTTAACCTGTATAATCAAAAATATGTATGTATGTATGTATGTATGTACAATAGAGCTATTCGCAAAGAGTTGATGTCATGACTTTGCAGCAAACGCAGATAATGGCACAAAAACTCGAAAAATACCCTTAAACGTGGTCAGAAAAATTGGCACCAACGTTTTTCTCTTTCTCAGCATGCTAAAGAAGGTAGAAAAGCATGTTGCAATAAACTTACATATAATAAAAAAATCACTCGGCTACCTTTTTTGACATAGGGCTATAAGATATTTTCTATGATATCCGTACAAAATGTGAAATTGACATGAGGAATTTCTATAAATAATATTTCAACTGTCGTAAAGTTCAATCTATTTTATTCGTTATGGAAATAAAATGTACATTTCTTCTTGTCATTCGTATTCATAAGAACATTAAACCCAGCATTTCAGTTCTGTGTCATAGAGCTGCTAGACCATAAGACGACATACATTTTTCTTTCACTAAAAGATGGGATGTGACTGATAAATTCGTACGTCGTTTTGGCTAATGTTATTGCCGGTTTACACCTCGCTTCTATAGACGCAGTTGGATAAAGGAATGGTGGCACGGTTTATTGAAAAAGACATCATGAAATTTTTATTTCTGGGCCAGATTGGACGCACAGCTCTTCCCATATTCTTCAGCGAGGCAAGTTTATATATTCGTTATTCACCGTTGATTTATTCATACTTCTGTTCATTGGAACTGGACGTTGTTCTTATTCGACGATGGCATGTAGCAGAACATTCAAGTTCTCGCGCACATTTTTGTTGACTTTGTTCTTTGCTGGTGAAACTGGCTGTAGATCGCAGCAGAACAAGTGGATGTTTGTTATCAAAACCATTTGAGGTATGTGTATACACTAGTTGTTCTTCAGGTTTTCAGTTTTGTACTCATCTTTTTGCTAATTGTAGAATCTGTAACCATCGATGAATGACTGCATTGAGCTTAAACATTCCACAATTCTGCTATTTTAGTGATCGCAAAGCCATACCGAAAACACTTATGGTCCAACGCATGGAGAATCTTCTCCAATTGAAATTTTAATGAACATCGATTTATCCGAGCGTGCGATGGTTTTTGAGGATGGTGGTCAAAATGGCCATAAATGGCCTAAGTTTTGCTGCGAAACGCGGAAGTGAACACAACGACGGCACCTGATTGCTCAATCATCGGAGAAAGTGCGATCTGATCAGAGCGCGAGTCAGAACCTCACGGGAGCCTTGAACAAAAGAAACGTTTGACGGTTATGCTGTCCAGGTGGTCTTAGATACAACAATGTAAAGAAATTGCAAGAATTTGATTGCCTTCATAGAGACGATAATGGAAAAGTAACAATACCTGGTCGAATTTATTGGTAATTATCATCGATTTGATAGAAGATCCCATTTCATATGCACCGGATGATCGATGACCATATGCTATCAGCAGAGCAATGAACAGGTAGACAAAGTATGTGATGATCTCAAGGGTTAAATCCTTAATCTGTATCTCCTTTAACCGGTCGTTGTGTGCTTTTTCGACAAGTGATGGTGACAATGGTATCCTTGTTTTAGACGTTGTCGTTCGATTGAGTTGCAGCGGCACGTTCTTCCTTACCCAACGATCATTCTTCATTAGCTCAGTTTCAGGCAGAGTAGCTTCACTGCTCAGCTTCTTGAGGATCAGTGCGAAGACACAACCAATGATAATGACCTGTGAAAGACTTAAGATATAAGAGCAAGGCAGATTTTCCGCTGAATCACGTATAAGAATATTCAAGAATTGCAGTTCTCTTTCCCAATCATATACATAACATGCTTGAGACAAAATTTGCCCTGGCCTTTCAGTTGCTACAATATACTCAGACCCTGAATTTTTGTGAGAACAATGAGAATACAATATACCATTAAGGTAGGACAATAGGGTAGGATAGAAAAGTTGGTTTCTTAAAGGTGGTACCTTCCTTTACTGGGAGTACATGATTGTCTCTCTTCGATTAAGATGGTTTGTAAATTGACAACAAGCTTCGATTCAATAAGCATGTAAAAACACTCTGCGACAAAACAAACAGAAAAGTCAGTGCTTTTAGGAGGTTAAATATTTATCTCTCAAGAGAACAGGCAATGAAACTGTGCAACACAGTAATTATCTCAAGCTTTAACTATTGCCCATTAGTGTGGATGTTTTGTGGCAAAGATGCCAACCATAAAATAAACCGTACCCATAAGCGTGCTTTAAGAATACTCCACAATGATTACGACTCTTCCTTTGATACACTTTTGGAGAAAAGTGACACTGTAACGATCCATATTAAAAATCTCCAAAAATTGATGCTAGAAATCTTTAAGTCAATGAACCAGCTAAATCCATCATACATCTGGCACCTTCATGAAAGGAAGGAGATTCAGTATGACCTCAGAACTAAGCATCTGTGTCGATTACGAGGACGATAAAATTTGGCATGGAGTCGCTCTCATTCAGAGGAAGCATATTGTGGAACAATCTTAACGATGAAATAAAGGAGCTATCAACGGTTGCAAGCTTTAAAACAAAGATCAAAACCTGGACGGGTGAACAATGTAATTGCCGAATTTGTAAATAGCCTGTCCACTACGTTATGTATATTTCTTAGACATTTGTAAATTATATTGTAAATAGTTGGTATAAATTAGTTTCTTCTTTAAACTATGTAACACCAACTTTCAAGAATGTTAAAAAAAAAAAAAAATGTTAAGTGTATATCTGGTCACACAACCGCATGTTTCTCACTTCGACCCTTCTTGTTTTTACTGCTGCTCATAGTCCATGCTAATCATTTTTGAAATTCAATCGCAAGTTCTCTAAATCATATGGTAAGTGATAGATTTTAACAAATCTGATTTAAAGAAAGTCTGAAGATGAAGACAAAGAACATCCTACCAAGATATTCGTATTTTTGTCAAATCATTATGCTCACAAACTGGCAGTTTTCTTTCCGTTATTCCTGGCTCAGTCTTTGGAAACCTGATATTTTCATTCTATTGACTTAAGCTGCTTCAAAACTACCAAATATTTTCAAAGAATCAAATAGCTTGAGAAGCGGCTCTCGGCAAAATTTGGAAAATTTGCACAGGCAATGAATATAGTATAGAGACGCTTTTGGTTTTCTTTATTTTTCGTAATAGTCCTGTGCATTTTAAATGATGTTTTTTTGTCATATAATTTTGGCGAACGATGTAGCTACGAAGGAAGATGCGGACGGAGAAGACCAAGGACAACAAAACATGGAGAAAACTTATTTACGAAATTACGAGTTTATCTTTATGAAGTTTTAGTTTTGTTTGTGATTACACATAGGATATTCACTTACAAAAGATTTTATGTTGAATCCTTTAACATGGCGGAGCAAAGGAAGGGTTTCACCTTGGAGTTTTGCTCCTCTTGGTATCGTCGTCGTAGTATTGTCAAGTAGCTTAAGTAGTGTAATTAGTAATTTGTCATGCAAATTTTAGAAGAAAAAAATTTCAAAGCCATTTTCAAATTCATCCCATTCAATTAGCTATCTTGATTTATTAGGACGGGGCTACATGGAGCTTGCGGTAGATTCTCGGTTTAATTTAGGAAATAAGACATTATGTTTTCATAAAAATTGGCTTCTGCAACGACCAAAAATGGAAATCGTATTTGATTGAAAAAATACATGGGTATATTTTCCAACTATGAAATGTTGAAACTTTTTTACTGCATGATGACTGAATGGATAAATTTATCATTTCAAAAGAGGAAGCCACCTTGGTGGGAAAAAATCGTTTTAACTTTACCTTAGCTGGTTGTGAAATGAAGATATCTTGCAGAACGGAAGTGAATAATGAAACAAGCCATTGTTCTTGCTTGGTGCGCTCAAAGCTTATCCCATAGAGAAGAGTAAAGAAAGCGGCAGTTACAGTGACCAGAAAACAGATCGTCCAAGCAACGTATTCACACCAATGAGGCCAATACGTTATTTCATCATTCTTTCCCTTTGATTTATCATCTGAAACAAAATGAATACTGTGAGAATGGCTCTAAAGCAATGAAAGGGAAAAGCATAGAATGTGTTCAACCTAGGACATTTCAGTATTTTGTAAATCATACAGAGCTGGCAAAAGTGCTTGATCGCACAACCGCAAATTAGAGGCATATTTCAAAATCTGACATTTCAATGGATGGAGGCATTTTCAGCTGCACTGAAGGCATTTTTACGAAATATTGCTTTTATATCAATCAAGACAAAGAAACATGCAACGAAAAACGACTTCTGTGCCATTCATTTCAGGAAAGGATGCGTAGTCATCAGCTACCCACAATGAGTAACCGTTACAATTAACTAAGGAAGTAAATGCAAAACAGTCACAATTGAAAGAAAAATAAAACAAAAAGCCTGGCGCTGAGCAGAGCTGTGAATTTTCGATAAACGGCCGACCAGCTGCCCGCCCAACATGGATACAATGAAAAAAATTGGTCCTGTACATTTCTTCAGTTACCAAATAACAACGTCCAGTAAGATGGACATGGTTCTCTAGCAAGACCAACTTCCCAACTGATACCAAATTGATAAGTAACTGATTAAAACTGATAGAGAACCCGGAAAAACCCACTCCATGTCGGACGGACAATGGAAAAGATTTCTCTACAGGTTGTCGCAAAAGGAGTGTCCTAGTTTTAGATTTAAATATGTCCAAGACTATTTGATGTATATGAACCATTTGGAAATTTCTTTTAACCTGAAACATATAATGTTTTCTTGAATCTATTGCTGTTTAAATTTGGAAATTCTTAGGAAGCCAGGGGGCTCCTTAAAATGGACGCTAATCTACACACTCCAAAAAGTTTCCATTCACAAATATACACATTTGTTTTGACTTCTACTTCGGAAGAGAGAACCATTACTGGATTTTGATCAATTACTTTATTTCTGAGGGCCAGTTCATGTGGAGAAAGTTTCCCCGGCATTTTCCCGTTTCACCGGGAAACTCGCTCAGCCGAGATAATATTCTTCAACCTTTTGTGCGAGAAAATTTTTCCCGGCAAGCCGGGGAACTAAAACAATAGCTCTTTGTCTGTGACGCCAAAGGATGCGAAAGGATTAACGATAAACAATAGAAGTTCCCCGCCTACCCGGGAAAATGTGTTCATATGGGAAAATATTTCCTCGGCTAGGCAGGATCCCGGTAGAGTTCAAACGAGATCTCGGCTAGCCGGGGAAATGTTTTCTCATGTCAACGCTCGTTCTATTTTATATGGTAACACCATATGAGGCGGGATCTCGGCTGAATGATTTCCCCGGTGAAACGGGAAAATGCCGGGTAAACTTTTTCCATATGAACAGGCTCTGAGTGTGAATCATGAAATTAAACTCCATCTGAAATCCAATTAGATGTCACCTGAGATTTGCAATAAAGCAAAATCCATTGCAAAACACTGCTTTTGTTGTTATTCCTGGACATTTGCAGGTGACATCTAATTTGAGAGAGAATATAGGCACCTTTGGAGCCCCTACCTGCCAGAACCTTGTTTTTTATGATAAAAAGAGAGTGTACTTATCGCCTAGTACTTGTGACATTTGTGTTGTTTGTGGGGAAGAGGTGAACAAATTTACCGAAATTTACAAGGATCAAACAGATTAAAAATTACGACTTGGGGAATCGATCGTACAAGAACAAATAAGCTCGTCAAGGAATATCTTCGCCTCACTCTGGATGAATCTTTAATTTCAATGATAGTTTGCAAGAAATGAAAATGCAATAATGAACGCTGTTTTCAATTTTCAATTCGTACAAAATGGTTGGGCGCTTTCGGCGCTCCCTAATGAATACACCTTATGAAGCCAATGACTGATTTTCTATGGAGTAACCTCGAGTGCAATCCAAATTTTCTTGCCGCACTTTAAACAGCCATCTCTAAACTCCCAACTTCACCCATCTCGATATATTTAAGATCTGACTTGATAAGGAACACTAAGCAAGAAATCGCAGGTCGCCTCTGGAGATTCGAACACACAGTTAGGCCTCCATAGCCAGACCTCCACCGCTTGTTTGTTCATTAACCTTCAGTGTCGTACTCTCGGAGGTAGGCTTGAAATTATCTTCACCAACGGTGGCTCCTATTCTTATAAGCATCTATTCGTGATGTCATTTAGCTATTTATGTTTCAACTTCAGTTTGGCCCTCGCCATTTTCTTTCAGAGAAAATCAATATCTCGTCTTTTATTGGTCAAACATCATGATCAAAGGTGCAACATGCCGTACCAAAAACCGTCCGGCTGTCCAGTTGTACTATCCAGCTGTAACCTGTTCGAAACAAGTCGTCTTTTCTTTCAATACAAGACGAGTTGGACAAGTCTAACCCTGGTGTCAATTTAGAAGAAGGTACACAAGTAGGTACAGTTTATCGAGCCTGGTACAACATGATTTGCCATAAGTCAACATCTGGAAGAAAGAATGATGTAGAATCATTTTTATGCTTACCACGGCCATCCTCAGCATCGTCGTCTAAACTTTGATCTTTGTCAGTTGGAGTGTATCCCATATTCAAATCACGAATCAAATCTAAAGCATCATCTGATGGCACGCTATCTAGAATGGAAGGTATAAGAAGTTATGCTTAGCTCACAATTGAGTAACAGTGCAATAGAACTAGCATAATCCCTCTTCCTGAAGTCATTTTGAACGCCTGTTTTGGTAGTTACCGCTTGCAAACGAAATCTTAGATCTAATCCATCACATTAAAGTTAGTTGACGGAGCTAAGTAGAGGCAATCTATAAATAGGACAAAGAAACGCCAACGCACGTAATTGCTCCCTAATGAAAATATATGCGCGCACGTGTCGAAATCATCAAATACAATAGGCCAATTTTAGGCATGCATATGCAGCTCTTGGGTTTGCTATTTATCTCCGTCAACTAACTTTAAAGGCACTGATATAATCACAAATTGAAGCAAACAAGATCTTGACACTTTTTTTGTCACATTATTTCTGATGTGTGTTAAACAAGCTTACCTTGGGCTCTGATTATAGCAAAGATAGTCGCCCAAATTTTCCAAAATGACGTCATTTTAGCTATTCAAGAAATACAAATGACATA
Source organism: Aurelia coerulea (assembly GCA_039566865.1). NCBI lineage: Eukaryota > Metazoa > Cnidaria > Scyphozoa > Semaeostomeae > Ulmaridae > Aurelia > Aurelia coerulea. Next base: position 7,427,291 of record CM076952.1, on the reverse strand, counting down.
AAAAGCAGCTTTGCTGTCGTCTTCTCTAATTTCCCATGCACTCAAAGGCTTGGAATGACAGATAGCTAACATATTTGAAAAGCAAGCACACTGTCTCACATTCATAGCAACGACACAACAAAGGCAAAAGCTAAAGATAAGGAAGAAGAGACTATAGCACTCGTCTCTTGGAAGAAAACCTGGTCTTGAAAAGGGCTCAGCATTAAAACAGACTCAATTCTAAATTTCGCTTGATTTTGCATCAAGAATTGTTGGGCACACGTTCTATATTGCAGAGCATATCGTTGAAGGAACAGACAACACTTGATCCACGAATAAATGTAAGGTAAAACAGCAATTCTTTTTTGGACATGCTGTGAAAACATAAGGAAAATATAAGGACATTTTCTGTTTTATATCTTTTTCGTGATAAAAGTAACCAGAAGCATAACATTTCATCAGTGGCTTTCACTTTAAATAGCTTGTGTTTTTCAAAAATAAAGCAGTCTCATTTCAAAATCGTTTGAATTTCAAATTCAATGAAGTAACACATGAGTATACAAATGAGCAAATTACAGTACTTACCATACACACCATATCGAGAATCTACATCTGCAATAACATCTTCGATATTGAGTGCTACATTTTCGATTCCATGATCTTCAAAATTCACCGTTTTTACGTATGGTCTCTTGACAGGAATTGCTTTAGGCTCTTTAGTCGTATTTGAGTTAATTTCCTTATCAGCTTCCAGCTTGTTTAATAATGTGACAAGCTCCATGGTATGATCTGAAACTGCTGACTTCATTGGATTGTTGGTTGGCTGAATGGCAAGCAAAGGACGAAGTAGGATTGGCGCTAAAAGGATCCCTGTCCCTTCTTGGTCATCAGCTTCAATGTGCGAGAACTCTTCCTGTGGTGGTGCTAAATTCACCTTGACCAAGGGGGCTGCTTTTCGAAATAGCTGGACAATTAGAACATTGATAGGGAGCACAATTAATGCCGATTGAATACCAATAACCAGCTGCCTCCAACTGAATTTAAATGAGCCAATGCTGATCTGTGATCCTGCGACAGCTAGATCTTGCTTATAGAACATTGCATTTGCCAGCATGGTACATAATAGAACACAAAAACAACATGATAGTCTTTGGCAACGAGTAAAATGACTCCTTGCAGGACGCATAGCAACACTGAACCACAGATGGTCGTCAGTAAGCCCTCTTGATGCCTTTGCAAGAAACAGCATTTCAAAGCTTTTTAGGTCTTCTTCTTCAGCAGCTAGGAATATTCGGTCTATTTTCCCATCTGCGATTCCGATACCAAGCCATGAACGACACAAGAAATTAGTCTGAGTGCCTTTCAGTATGTTGGTAATGATTATTCGACTAACAAACCACGATGGGGATTTACCAGTGTTGTCATGCCAAACCCGGACTGCTTCAATCTTGCCAAGGTCCTTGGAAAAAAATGTCAGATAAAGACCAATTGCTAACCATGATGCCTTGTGGCACCAAACTTGACTTTCGTATTATCTAAAAGTCGTGTTTGGCCTAGAGTCTCTTTGTTTTGCTTTTCATTCTGCGCACAAAGGATCATGGTTAACAATGGGTCTTTAAGAAGAATACTGGGATCAGACAAATGGAGAGTACTCTTCCTACATTGGTATTGATAAATAAATAGCTCCCTTGTAGACCTTAATTAGCTGTAATTTTAGCTATTACTTTTTTCAGGCTACTTTGTAAATAAATATTATATTTGGTAGGTGAAATACTAAAAATTGGTAAGAAGATGGAGGCAAAGAAAAAAGACTTTAAAGTCTGCTGATTTTGTGTGCTGTGTAAAGAGTGTGCTGATTTAAAGTCTTTTTTCTTTGCCTCCATCTTCTTACCAATTTCTGTAAATAAATAGATGATGATGATCATCATCATCCCTTCTCACAACTATATAAATTATGCTCAAGAAGTTAAAAGATATAGCGAACTCGTTGACATTTTGCGTTTTGCTTCTTCATTGGAAAGTCGAAAAGGGGGGAGGAAAGAAGCAGCTCTATAGTAATAATACTACGAGAGACAAGACAATTCTTTACTGAATCCTTTAGAGATAAGAGTTTAAATTTTAAAGATGATACGTTTTTCTAAAATTTTGCGTGTAATAGAGTCGAGAGGAGCGTAAGAAAGACCAGTTATTGTCATGTCTGTGATGAAATTGCTGCCAGTGTTGAAGTGCTGAGATACAGAATAGTCAGGGTCATCTATGCGGGATCCTTTGAGATGATTTCTTCTCTACGTTGCAAATATGCTCTCCGAAGCAGGCGTTTAGCTGTCGCGAAGTCTCGCCAGCGTATAGCATATCGCATTGTTTGCAGCTGATGCAGTACACTATACAAGCAGACGAGCACATGAAATTTGCATTGATGTGGAAGTAATTTTTGTTGTTGAGAATTGATTTTGAATGATTAATGTGGGTACATTTATGGCATGTACGGCATTTCGGGTGGTTGCAGGGTGCTGTTCCAGATCCTTGTGCTGTGGATGGGAATGTTGTGCTGAAGAGGATGTCTGGAATAGTTCTATAGCGTCTGTACGCGATAAGGGGAAGAGTTTGGACAATGTCAGCAGTTTCATCATCATCTGTGAGAAGATTTACATTTGTGTACCTTTAGGATGTGTGTGACTTGTTGGTTGAGTTCGTGGAAGGTGATATTTCTAGAACGAGTTCGCTAGTATTTTGTCTGTTCGCAGGGATTAAGGCGGCTTCTTGCGTCAGGCAGGCGCAGATCCAGTGGGGGGAGGGCCGTGGGGCCATGCCCCCAAAACTTTAAAGTAAATTGTAGAAAATATTCAAATCACCGTAAATCCTAAACGAATAGAGGAAAAATGATATAACCTTCAAGAAAACCACAGTTTATGAAGGTCTACAATATTGTGCAAAGCAGAAATATATTAGGTCCTTCACATAAATATAGTCTAGACATCTAGACAACACGCTTTCTGTTTTCATTGCGGCCTATAGGTGAGCATATGGCACCCAACATGTCTTAATACGTTTGATAGAAGATTGGAGGTCTAACCTCGACAACGACTATCTTGTAGGTGCTATCCTAATTGATCTGTCAAAAGCCTTTGACTGTATCCCACATGATTTGCTTATTGCAAAATAACATGCATATGGATTCGAAGAAGATGCGCTTGTCCTCACCTACTCTTATCTCAAACGACGGAAACAAAGCGTTCGGATAAATAATACGTACAGTTCTTTTCAAGAGGTGATATCTGGTGTACCCCAAGGATCTGTCCTGGGCCCAATCCTGTTTAACTTTTGTAGAAATTATTTATTTCTTTTCATAAAACAGTAACTCTCTACAATTATGCTGACGACAATACGCTTACTTACTTTTCGAAAAGCATGCCCGATCTTGTGAATATTTTGGAAAAAGGAACAGGAAAATTGCTTTATCTTGGCTAGAGCAAAATGAAATGATTGCCAACCCTGGACAATTCCATGTTCTATTGCTCAGAAAAAAACAAAGCAAAGACCAGTGGAGAAAAAATTAACATTAACGGTAATTCAATCAAATCTGAGGAGACTGTCAAACTTTTAGGAGTCACTTTGGATTATAAACTGGATTTTGATCCGCATATTTCCAATCTTTGTAAAAAAGCTACAACACAATTAAATGTTCTTAAAAGATTAAAGACGTTTATTGGCTTTAAGGAGAAAAAGATCCTAGTTCAGAGTTTCGTATATTCGAATTTTGATTATTGCCCCTTGGTGTGGTATTTCTCATCTTCCAAGTCATTACAGAAAATTGAAAAGTTACAAGAACGTGCCCTGAGGTTTCTCGATAACGATCATACAGGTTCATATAACGATTTGCTTTCGAAATCGAGTAAATGCACGATGCAGGTTGCTCGCCAAAGACTCCCTTGCATTGAAATATTCCAAACTCTGAATCATTTGAATCCACCATTTATGAAGAGCATTTTTTAATTACACTCTTCAAATTATTCGTTAAGAAATCCAAATAACTTAGCCCATGTCAGGCCTAATCAAACAACATTTGGGACAAAAAGTCTAAAGTCTATCGGGCCACAGATTTGGAATGGCTTACCAAAGGAAATAAAATCAGCAGAAAATTTGAAAAGTTTTAAGGTTTTGATAAAATAATGGGATGGTCCAAACTGCAAATGTAGTGCCTGTAAGTACCAACCAATTTAGTTATATAGTTTAGAAAATTTTGTTTTTTATTATTATTAGTTACGTAAATTCCATTTAGATTAGATTGTTAGCTACTTGCATGTAATCGAACTAAATTAAAGTTACACACACACACACACACACACACACACACACACACACACACACACACACACACACACACACAGGACCAAAAGGAAATTCAATATTCGGCAATAAAAAAAAAATCAAAAAAAGTTATTTGAATTACCTTATAAAATCGAGAACATGGGTAAAAAGTATGGTAAATCCTCAGTCAATCCTATGTGGAAATGCTTTCCTCATAATAATCCACACAAAAGCATCGTTTCGCAAAATAATGGCTCAAAACAATTGTGAAATATTCTGATACATAAAATGATTTTCAACTTCTGTTCTAACCAAGGAAACAGATAGATAATTTAATGTTTGCATACCTCTTTACTTGTCACCAAAAATGAATCAACACTATCACGCTGGAATACAATTCCTTCCTGATGAGACAAACAATATGGCGCACTTTCTCCCTTACTGCCTCCAAGGATGATACATATACTTGCGGTTGTGCCAGATCCTGGTCTGCTACCAGTGTAGATTGTTACATCATAACGGAATTTGTGGCTCTGACAGCAATCTTCAACAATTATTAGGGAAGTCTGTTAAATTAATTCAGAAAATACATCATTATTGCTATAAGTCATTGCTTCTAGAGTAGCGTCGCCCATTATGGCCGGTCGGCCATTATGGCCGATCAGCAAGACAAATTAAATTTCAGGGGACTAACGACTAGTAATAAAATTGCAATTGCGCGGAAGAAATCTTCGCTGATATCTGTTTTATCATGATTTGACTTTCACTGAAGTTTCAGTTCATTTGCATTGAAACCCGACGAGATGGTTTGTGCATATCTCTAATAGATTCTTTCAGGTATTTGCAAATTTCATGATTCTATTTACATTCCTTCCTTCTCTTTCGTTCGCTCAGCACCTTGCGGTTTGAAATTTTTGAAATGTGCTTTGACTTTTCAGAGGTTCTGTTTCTTGAGAGGAAATCTACAATGAAACCAAAGCAAAGTGACTTCTGATTCAGATTTAAGGCCATGAAGTATGAGTGCTGCTAATTACTATTTTTGTCGCCATCAGTTTACCAGAGAAGTTTCCAGTCGCTTTAAAATATTAAAATGTAAAATTTGTTGAAAAAGCACAAATTTGGGTTAACATCTTTCTTACTGACTTAGAAAATCATTGAAACCCAAAAAAAACCCAGCATTACATTAAGTCTATTTGCATTTTAGAGACTTATGCCAAAAACTCATCCGTCCATGCACAAGAGATAAGGCAGGATTTAGAACAACTCGAAGCATGTATTTCAATTGCCAAAACTCGAAGCTTAGGTTAATTCTTATTGATATCTTTGTGTTTAAAGTACCCAATGATAAATAAATAACAGTAATGAAAACTATTTTTCTTATTAAAACTTTTTACCGGAGAGTAATGCAACTTGTTTGTCCTGCGGCCATAATGGGCAACGCTCGAAGGAAACGACGTCTTTACCCCCTTCATTAAAATCTTCTAAAATCAGTATAAAGAGTTTACATAAAAAGTCAATACTCTGTGATCTTTTTCTCCATTAGTTGGTGATGCAACCTAGCTTTTGAATTTTTCATTAATTGCTCTTTTAGGATCTAAGTCAGAAGTTCGGGACGACATGGGCATAATGGGCGACACTACTCTACATTATTTTCATACCAGTCTTCCAGGCGCTTTTCAAGGCTCTGGTGTCTGAAGTACCAAAGGATACTTCTTTAACTAACTGCACTACATCGATAGCACACATTGATTACTATTGGTCACTCTTAAGAAGTAATACAAATGGATTTTCCGCTTTAAGGTGACTCTGCTTTCTGCTCTGATGAGTGCGGAAAGCCAGTTGTCAGAAATCCACCCCTCCAAAAACTTATTAATTGCTCTGGAACCAATCGGTCTTTCGAAATTCTGCACAAAGTATGGTATTACTCATACTCTTGGCAATCGGAAGATGTATTAAACAAATTTTGTGCTTTCACAGCTTTGGAGAAGGATCATTTCAAATTATTTTACTTGTTTCGGATGAACTTCATGTTCCACTCTGCTAATCTAAATATTTTGATGAAGAGCTTTCATCACTCACACTATCTGTTCACAAACACACTTCCAAATTTGAAATGAAAAGTTTAGCAAGTTTTTCTCGCAATAAAATTCTAAAATTTGGTAGCCAAATCGACAACAAACACTACAAAACTGATCAATCGATTATGGATTGGCAAATGCGTAAGAATCAGCAAATACAAATCTATCTTTGTCTTAAAAATTTGTTTCGGTTGCACGAGCTATGGAATATCATGCTTGAGTCCCCAGGCGAAGAAGAAGAAAGAGGTTTGCCAAACAGTATGTGACTGAAAATGATCAAAAGTGCTCCATATATTGAAATAAAATGCAACATGGTGCAATCAACCCCGTTCTATTTTTGTGATTGCATCATGTTGCATTTGATTATAATGTATGGAACACTTTTATTCACTTTCAGCCACGCATTGTTTTGCCAACTTTTTTCGTTTTCTTTGCCTTGGGAATCATGCGTGATATCCCATAGATATAAGCAAAATAGATTTGTAAGAAAAAGATACATCTGTATTTGCTGATTCTTACGCATTTGCCAATCCATAATCGAAACAGTATAGATGTAAAGTTAAAGCAGCGGAATCTTGGAATGATGCTTTCCATATTTTAGCATTGGTAAACACAAATTTGGTTGGGGGAGGTGTGGAATCCACCGCCTAGTAGAGATAGGGTTAAATACGAGGCTTTCAGATGCAAATAAATATTTGTATTCAACCCGATCTGACCTGGAGGCGGCCACACCCCTGGTAAATTTTTTTGTTTGCACCTTCTTTCATATGTGCAGAAGGACTCTGAGATTTAATTAATTCAACTTTGTTTATAGAGCAATAACAATTTGGATATTTCATTTGCGGCCCTATCTCCATGCTTACCAAGTTGTCATACCACACTTTGTGAAAAACATACTTACTATCTCTCTTAATCTTTTAATTGGTCAAATTAAGTCTAAATCATGAATTTACATATGTTTGATCTATACATTCAATTTTTTACGAAAAGCCAAGTTTGATGACTTTTTAACATGCTTTCACTAATATCAGGTAATTTGCCATAAAAAAGATTGTCAAGCTCCAGCAACAACAACAACATAGTTAATTGAATTCTGCATTCAAATCTTCATTTTTTATATAATGAATTCCATTTGTGCTGAATTAGGTTGCCATATCTCATATAACAAGAGAGATTAAAAGGGGTGGAATCCGCCCTCTTCCCAGGCATAGAGTTTTTCAAAACGCCCAGGGTTAAAACAATAGATATATAGGGACTGACCTTGAGAGAGTCTCTCTTGTCCTGCCGTCGAGCTATCACCATCCATATTATGTATACTCCAGCTATGATGCATACAGTAGCAAGCAAGGCAGGGTAATCATCCAAGTCTTTTATTTTGAGCACTGTTTTCGTGATGTCTATGACATTTGGCATTACAATGATGCCTGCACCAAACCACGACAAATGGTTACATAAACATACTGTTTTCTTCCAATTTGTCTCATTTGATATCTGAAAGAAAAAATCTTTTGCTGCTTAGTTATTTATTAAAAATGTAACGATCTCATTACTTGGGTTTCATAAGTTGGATTGGAAGTGATGAAGAATGCAAAAGACAAGGACTTTGAATGATACACCAAGAAAGCATCGAGTGTGAGCTCAACGCTAAAGCAACACAAATAGATTAAATATGGTTGCTGAAGTTTGTCACTCTACTGGGTCTCATAATCTGAAGAAAGGTGATACCTTTGAACAATCATCAAGCGTTGGTCGTATTGTAGCCTGCGTGCAGACTGTACCCAAGGAAAAGGTATAGTCTGCGCAGCGCCGCTCACTGTTGTGTAGTGCGTGCTTCAGCATTTATATCGCAATGGTGATAACAAAGAAAGCTTATTGTTGTAGCAGCCAATAAAATGACTTTCCCGTGAAACAAGGAAGCAATCAGATTTGAGAACGGCAATCATGTGATTAGATCTCAGGTTTCACTTTGTTCTCTAGGCAAACTTCATTAGCAACACAATACTATGGAATTTTAACTACTCTACTGCAGACAATAAACAGACGCCAAGGAGAAAGGGTCATTCAAATGCCATTGAAATAAATAGCTGACGCATACAATACACGAAATTGAGCGGCGTTGCGCAGACTATACCTTTTCCTCAGTTAGGTATTGTCTGCACGCAGGCTAGTCGTATTGTTGATGATGAAATGTGATTATATGCATCAAACGAGGAACGTTTGCCGACACAACATAAAAACTAAGTATTCTTTGGTCAATTTACCCTTCACAAAATACCTTTTTCTCGGGCAGATCAAGGAGCTAAAGCAAAGTTAGTGCATGAAAGAATGCACATTATCTACAGAATAATTGTAATGGTTTAGTTTGAGATTTTTCCTTTGGATATGCTGAAGCCAATGATTCTACATCTGAATATTTCAGGTCACTATGTAATTAAAAAGGAAAGCCCAGGCAATTCAGTAGGTATGGTCCAATAGCTTCTATCATTAATTGGCCCCCCTGAAAAATCTGTCTTTGGGATTCATGACCCAATGAGTTTGTCGTATCTTTCCCAAATTAGAGTCAGTCTCAGTAGATTCAATTTTCATAAATTCAAGCATACTCTTAGGGATACAGTAAACCCAATGTGTCCAACGAACGACGGCATTGAGGATACGGAACACTTTTTGTTGCTTTGCCCTTCAGTGGACACTTTACGACGAGATCTTCTCACTGGAGTTTCAAATTCATTACGACCATTTGCCCAAATCAACAGCCTTTCAAACAACGTTCTGATACAACTTTTATTGTATGGCGATAAAGACATTTCAAATGATGTTAACAAAAAGTACTCAAACTGACTCTAAATTTCATCCATAGAACTGGTCGGTTTAGCTAAGATAATTTCAGAGTCTGTTTTTGGCATTCATGACCTAATAGGCCTAGCTTATCTTTTCCAAATGAGGGTTGGTTTGAGTAAATTGAAGTTTCATAAATTCAAGCATAATTTCAGAGATACGGTGAACCCAATGTGCCCAACGAACGATTGCATGGAGGATACAGAACACTTTTTGTTGCTTTGCCCTTCATTCGACATCCACCGACGAGATCTTCTTTCTCGCTGGAGTTTCGGAATTCTTACAACCATTTGCTCACATCAACAGCCTTCCAAATAACGTTCTAGTACGATATCTATTGTATGGTGATAAAGACCTTTCTGATGGCGCAAATAAGAATATACTCGAAATCAGTGGCGGACTGGCTCTGATTTTTGTACCGGCCATGGATAAGTTAAGGGGGCCCTAAGTGGGTGTGGTCTAAATGGTGCGGGTGCGGTCATATGAGCAAAATTCGTCGCAATTCCTTGATTTCTTACCAATAGCAAAGCTAAAATCACTTTCTTTGAAAATGCGTGGCCAGGTTAAATAAAGTGGGGGTGGGCAGTACAATGAGGGGGTCTGAGGGCGAACCCCCAAGGAAAATTTTTGTGGCTACGCCCTTTACTTTGGCTTAGAATGCATTTCCCAATAGCATGCTTGCCTTTAGCGACAAGGAAACATTGATCGTTTTGTGACGGTGATCCTAAGAATCAGAGCACGAGAAATATTTTTGAAGACAGATCCTTTACTTTGGCTTAGAATGCACCTCCCAATATCATGCTTGCCTTTAGCGATAAGGAAACCTTGATCGTTTTGTAACAGTTATCCTATGAATCAGAGCACGAAGAAACTTTTTGAAGAAAGGTCCTTTACTTTGGCTTAGAATGCATCTCCTAATATCATGCTTGCCTTTAGCGACAAGGAAACCTTGATCATTTTGTGACAGTTATCCTATGAATCAGAGCACGAGGAAAATTTGTGAAGAAAGATCCTTTACTTTAGCTTAGAATGCATCTCCCAATATGATGCTTGCCAGTGCCAAGATTTGACATTTCTCGGAAAATTCTTTCCCAACCTATACCCAGCTATTTTCTCTTCGGTTTTAGAGGAATCTCGAGGACCACCTTTCGAAAAAAGTGGGGGGGGTGGCAATTGCCCCTCCCCCGTGGCCACGCCACTGATCTCGAGAACCATTTTTTTACAGAAGTGGAGGGAACTTTTACTTTTTCTGCAACGGTGCTCCTTTCTTCCCCATCCGTATCTTCACTCTCTGACTATATTCATTCCTTTGAACAAGTACACTAACACGGAAGGATTCAAAAGTGAAGTGAGATGTCCATTATTCAAAATGTAAAACTACTAAAGAAGTCCCTTACTTGGCCAAAGGGGCCCTTTTCCAGTAAAAAGGGGGCCCTTTTTACAAGATTTTGAGGGGGGCCCACCGGCCACGGGCCGGTGGGCCGGTGGGCCAGTCCGCCGCTGCTCGAAATGACTTTAAATTTTATCCACAAAACTGGTCGGATTGGATGAACTCAAATTTTCATGATATGTCACACAGCCACAAAGTATTTATTTCCTCCCCGTTTGTTAAGTCTGTTTCACACTTGATGTTCTGTAAAAGATATATCATATATGAATGAAAGTTCATCCACACAAAATCGGAGTATTTCAAAAAGATTACATTGAAAACCAGTAGCCCTGACCTGACAGCATCTGTGTAGTGTGGTGGGCGGTTGGGACTCAGGAGGGAGGTAGTCATTGTATAAATTGCTGTAATTGGTATTCTCTCGTCCGGGGTTTCTATCATTCGGCATCGTGCGCCCATGCTGGCCTTACATCAAATGTGAAACAGTTCCCAGTATTTATCAGTAATTAATTGTATTGTATGCGTAGCTATTTGTAGTTGTCTTATTTAATCTTCATTGTTTGCATGTCTTTATGTTAATGGCCACGGGCGTAGTCATTGTCTTTTGCTGCCTGTAGTATCGTACCTGTCGTGTTGTATTGTAGTATAGTAATTAGAAAGTATAGTAGGTAACATGTAAAGAAACATTTTATGAATATATATTTAAAAAAAAATGCAGAATTTGGTACACACCACATAGATACTAAGTCCTATTCTTCTTTATTTTCTTTTTCTCAATGTTTGTAAGTCTGATTCACATTGGATGTGAGGTGTCTGTGGTGTGAATGACAGCTCATCCAATCTATAATATTGCAAACTATGAACCTTGCACCGACAGTACACGCGCAATGTTTTTGGGGGTGGAGACCCTGGAGGGGGAACAGTAGCGGCGGCAGTTGTTGTCGGTGGTGTTCTCTCTACTGGGGTTTCTGCTGTTCAGTATTATCGCCTAGGCTAGCCTGACCAGCAGTGTGAAACAGATCCTAGTATATATCGGTATTTAATCGTTTATGTGTAGCTCTTTGTAACTGTATATTTAATAGTATTTAGTTGCACGATGTTTTTTATGGAATGGCCAGGGAGTTGTCATTGCCTTTTGCTCCCCCTGGCATCGTCCTCATAGTGTTGTATAGTAGCTCATACGTAGTGTCTTAGGTACCTTCTTTAAGTAAACGTTTTGATTGAATATAACAAAGAAAAAGATGATAAAATAACATCTTTCTTAGTAACGGTCCAGGCAAAGTCCTAACTAAGATGTATGCATTAGGTAGCAGCACATACAATTCTTATTACTTTTCAATTCTCTTACCTTACATCCGTCAGAACTCCAGGTATCACTCGCCTCGTTCCAGTAAAAACATCCAGTATTGAAAAGCTCCATTGTAAAGTTAACCCTATCAGTTGTATTTCGATCGGCAGATACGTTGCCTTTGATTTGCCTGATTTCCAAAAGGACTTTATTACCACTGCTGTTCGGAAAAGCTCTAAACTCATTATTGCTGTCATCATAGTTGCTATCTACAATATCAAAATATCCTGAATTGTTTGTGATGTTCTGTACGCTATCGTGAAGTACAGATAGGCGACATGGACTTCCATAACATCGTGGTCTTAACCTCACAGATGAGCCGTTTGCACGCAGCTCAATTTTTACGTTCAACAACCTGTTATTTTCGATAGTAAATGTTTTTTTGACCTGAAATGAAGAAGAAAAATAGTTAAACTTGGAACCTATTGAAATTTGTGTGGCAAGGAACAGATGCATTTCAATGCGGAGTTGGAACAACATTTTGGCCAACAGTTAAACGCTGAATTTAACTTGCTTGAAGTAAAGTGGCTTGACAATTCTCCATGAAATTAAGAAACATATAAAATTACCGGCTGACCCATGAAAGGAACAACTCTCAAACTTCGATTAAATACTGATCGCATCGCACGAATTTCTAGATTGGCAGTTTTTCCAGAAAGAATCTATCAAATCAAATTTGAAAGAGCACTACCACACTCTTGAAAGAGCACTACCACACTTAATACCCTTTTTCCTATTCAAGGTATTGTAAATTAAAGCGTGTCAAATAGTCGACACGGACTGCCATAAATGTGTCAAAGACAAACACTGGATCACCAAATCCCTAAGAAAAAGATCGCCGTCTTAAAGAATACCATTTACAAAATCACAAATATCGCTAGAAAATGTCTAAAAGTAAAAGAATATACTAGCATCTTGTCTAAGGCAAGCTGAAAAGAATTATTATAATACCAAATTTAGTGAAAAAATCAAGAATAACTTCGATATGGGCAACATTGAACTCATTTCTAGACCCATAGAAGAACAAATCACCTACTGCAATAAGCAGCATTTATGGAGAGAATAGAACGAAACTGAAAAAAGATGTCGAGATTGCCAACTCTTTGAACCAGTTCTTCTGCACCATTGGCAAAAAAGTGGGAGAGAATGTTAAATCAGCCAGCACTCTTTTTGATTCTTTTCTAAAGAACCCAAACAGCAAGACTTTTTCGCAAATCTCAGAACCTTTGACCTTTAAATTCATCTTCCCAGTTAATTTGAAGAATATCGTATTTTAGTTACTGAACATTAGAGGTCTCGTATTTTCATGCAAGAAGTTTAAAAGGGGGTTGTGATTGGATATTTAGATTAACTGACCAATGAATTATGTCACGGTGACAACCTTCAAATAGGCAAGGAATGGTGCCAGTAGACTAATGAAATAGTCCCAGTTATCGCAACAACAACAGTAATGACAACAACAACAACAACAACAACAATAATATAATTTTTGCTCAAACTGGGACTTATGGACTTTCACATCAAAAAGTGGGACGAAAATAAAGAATGGGGGCACCGATTTTTGTATTCACGTTGAAACAAAAGCTCTGACGTGTACTATTGTTAGCTGAAGGAAGGTAAGTGGACTTCAAAATGAGGAAATTCTGATTGAAACTGAAAGGTTTGTTGATTCTTGGATTGAGAAAACATTCATCTGGATAATTGTGTCTTTTGTTCATTGCTAACGTCACTCAAAACTTGAATTTTGAGGCGTTTTATTATCTGAGGATTGAGCCGACAAGTTAGGCCCACCCACCATTGTCCACCCGCACTTTCATTTTCATTTTCATTTTAAATTCTTCATACACAAAAACCCTTCAGCTTACGAACGCAATACTTAAATGAAAAAATAAATATCCTAATTACATTAATATAATCTATTTACAGTTAAAGCGAAATTATGTACAGTAACCTATCTAATAGCAGCTGCCTTTCCAGGGCGTCGTGATTTAGGTTATATTCAGCTCATATAATAACTTTTCAATTGCTTTTTGAATCTACTAAGTGTAGGGAGCTCTCTGATATTGATGGGTATATCGTTCCAAGCTTTCAGAGCAGAATAGTGAAAGCCTTTCTTGACATATTCAAGATTATTTCTTGGGATTTGTAGGTTCCTGCAATTCTTCGTTCTGTAGTTGGAATGCTGGGTCCTATGATGGTATTTACCCCAAAGGCTTTCGGGACATAGCCTGTTGATTATTTTGTATGTCATAACTGATCGATCAAAGTTTACTAGTTGTTCAACGGTCAACCAATTATGAGACCAATTGTCTTTTAGTCTGGCCTTATCAATAGTCGAACGGGCTCTGTCCTGCAGACGTTGGAGGGTATTCAATTTTGGTTGAGAAAGACTCCCCCAAATAACATTGGCGTATCGCAGATGTCTTTCGACAAGTGCACGGTACACATGGTCCAGCTGGGATTGGGAAATAAGATTCTTCAGTTTTTTTAGTGACTTAAGACCGCCACTAATCTTCCCTTTCACTTTGTTGAATTGTTCATCCCAGTTTAGCCCTTCATTCATAATAACCCCCAGTGATTTGGTCCTCGCCACACGCTTAATTTCGAGATTGTTAAGATTCAGTGGTTCTGAGATTTCAACCTTATTTGCTCTCCGTGGATGGCCAATGATCATGTATTCAGATTTTTTCGGGTTTGCACTTAACTTGTTTATCCGCATCCATTCCGAGATGTTTCTTAATTCTTTGTGGGCATTTATAATTAGATCATCGTCGTTACTAGCTTTTCGTACAGTGTTGCTATGGTTTCCATATCGGAGGTGACGTCAAGGGAAACAATTTCGTCCCAATTTTCAACGTGAATGTCCATATAGCAATAATTACGAACTTGAAATCAGTCTAGGGTGCCAGAGATTACAAATAGATCTGGTTGGTCTGCAAGCATCAAGTCAATGCAAAACGAGTCACTGCTTATCGTGTGCGTTACTGTGAAAAATGCATCACGATTTTCAATGATTTCAAAGGGGCTCCTAAAAAGTATACATACTTTAGGCATTGTTGGATGTAAGAAGCCCGGTAGACGAAGCCTGGCACACACTCACTTTACAATTCCTCATGCGGGAGTAAAATGTGCTGAGGCTAGTTTCCAAGTCAGTAAATTATGTAAATGATTTGAAGTAAATGACGAAACTTGATGTAAATGATCATCGAATCCAAATGAAATCATCTAAATGCTTAAGGATACCTTTAAACGAGTCAAAATGATTTTTATCATCCCTTTTGTTGCAGTTGCTAACGCGTTACCCTTAACCCTATCAGGCCTAGGGTATTTGATGCTCTAGGAAGACTAGGGAGGGGGGGCTGATGCAGCCCCCCTGTTTTATTTCCGTCCTGAACGATATAGAGCCTTGAAACTTGGCATGTGCATAGTACATCATGAGCTGAACCCAAAATGAAATCTATTTTAGTTATGTTACGTGACGTGCTGATGACGTCACAATAAAGAATTTTTAAAGTCAATAGAGTTCAGTACTAAAAACTTTAAATCGCTGATTGTGAGAAAATGAAAGGCAATAAGGAGATGGGTTCAATTTTAGTGTATTCTATGGTAAAATAGCTCTTGCTTTGCAAAGAAAAATTTGTAAAAAGTGATGAAGTCATCACACAGGAATTCGAAGAATGTGCGCATGCGTACAGCCAAAATGCGCATAATCATACGCATAAATTAAAAACAAATTATGCAGTTGGATAGAGGATCAAAAGTAGCATATATTCCTCCAATTTCATTGTTTTCCTGCATTTGATGTAGATTTTATTAGCACTTGTTACAATTTTGCACAGACATCTCTCAAAAATTGATTGCGTTTACCCCCTGGAATGAATTTAATTTTTCTAAAAAGTTCAGTTTTGATTATAGAGCCCTGGCAAAACGACCGGACTTTTGCACTGAACATTCACTACTGGACATTGCTAACCTTGTTCAGCGTCTGAACATCAAGAAAATTTAGGTTGTGGCAAAACGACTGAACATTGTCCAGTGAACATTTGCTGGGCAACAGAAATGCGCACACAGTTTTTGGATCGAGAATTCAGTTTAGGAAGTCTTGGGCAAACTTCAAACAGAGCACCAAGGAGCAAGAAATATTATTTTGATTTTGTCTGTGGCTTTATTCACGTCGTTCATTCTGCCATCAAAAGTATGACATAAAAGATAAGAAAGTTTTTGACATGATGTAAGATGGGTCGTAAACAAAAAGATAGCCGACCACGATTTTGACTATCATTCCAAGATGAAAACGGCAAGAAAGCCATAGAAACGCCAGGCAATGGGTAAAGATACTATAAATAAATGAGACTGCTTGTAGGAGCATGAAGGAGCTGACAATGGAGGACAGCTTAACTTGGAATGAAAAGATGTGATTGAAATCGTCCATTTTTTCATTGCGCGTGTGCAAACTGGATGCAAATTGCAGCACTGATAATAATTTCTAATTTCTTTAGGCCAAAATTCCAAAACAAGAGTTGCATACCACAGGGAAATATAGACAAACTGATCATTGAAGTTGTAAAAAAATACAATAGACTTATATGGCAATTGTGTACTGTATTAAATAAAGAAGATTAAATGTTTGTTACCAATAATGAAATAAGCTTGTTGCTTTATCTCAACCTTTTGGCTTTCTAGGAAAATAGATATATGAAATAGGAGATGAATTGGTTTTGGACCCGGGGTGGGGAGTACATAACATATTTAGGGTACGGGTATGTGCCGCCCATATAGGTGGGTTTCTGGGCCCAAAATTCTCTAAACAAGGGTCCTTTTTCGGTAGATTTTCCATAGACATGGGTGGGATTTCGCTGAAACTTGCAAAAAATGGATAAAATGGGCAGTTTTCCACCAAAATTAATCATAAAAGTGAGTATCAAAAGCAAGTTTGGGAAATTAGAAGAGGGTAGCTTTCTGAAAACCGGGCGGCAGACCCCCGTCCATCCTCAAGTCATGTACCCCCCCCGGGGGTTTTGAGCGCGAGTTAATGGCCTTTGAATGTGAAAGAATAAAGTACCACATAACTTCTTGCCAGACTAGGCTTGCCAATCGGCGCCTGCGGCATCGAGCTGGCCCGCCGTCGTACCGAGTGATTGGTTGGGAAAGAATTTGTTGCTTCTTGACGTTGTTTTTCTGTTATCACTTTATGTGACCAAAGTTTCAAAGGTTCATTATATATTCTACAAAGCTGCTGTTCATAGTTGCGCAAGGGAGCATTTAACAACGTGAGTGTTTACCCCAGACTCACAAATGGCTTAAGAGTCCTGGACTTAAAGGAGAAACTGAGGGATTGATAATTACTACACAGGATCAAAGCTTAGCAACAAGATCATACCACAATAAGATCATCAAAGACGGCACTGACCCCCAAGTGTAGGATGTGCAATGAATTCGAGGAAACTATTGACCATTTTGTAGCCGGCTGTCCAGTACTCGCAAAGACGGAATATATACAGCGACATGACAAGGCAGCAGGATACCTACATTGGAGAATATGCAAAAATTACCATTTCCCAACTGCAGATAAGTGGTATGAGCACAAACCTGAGAAAGTGACTGAAAATGAAGCTGCCACCGTACTATGGGACATGCCTGTAAGCACAGACAAAGAGATAAAAGCTAATAGACCTGACATAATTATCAAAGACAAGAAAGAAAAGAAATGAATTATGATTGACATGAGTATACCATCTGAAAGAAATGTATCGATTGAAGAAGTAGAGAAGCTGTCCAAGTATAAAGATCTTGAAATTGAAGTAACAAAAATGTTGGAAATGAAGACATCGACAGTTCCAATTGTAGTGGGAGCACCGGGACTCATCAAGAAAGGCCTTGAGAAGTACGTCAGTCAAATTCCTGGCCACATACGGATTGAAGAATTGCAGAAGATTGCTCTCCTCGGAAGCGCCCACATCCTGAGAAGAACGTTGTCCATCAAGTGAACACTGCTGTTGCCTTAGGGACATGGACTGACCTCGGCACAGTGGCGAGAACTGTACTGCATTAAAAGCAAAGAACAAATAATAATAATAATAATAATAATAATAATAATAATAATAATAATAATAATAATAATAAAAATAATAATAATAATAATAATAATAATAATAATAATAATAATAATGTGTAAACTAAACCACCATCATGTATAAACAGAAAATAAAATATAAAAACACCACTGTTTATTTGAATACGTTTCGATAAAAATCTTCTTCAGTTAAGCTAAACCAGAGGACAGCCGAGTATTTATACATTTTAAAAATCTTATTTACATGACAATATATTTACACAACCTAAGCAAAAATCATGCCAAATTATATTACAAACAATGAAATAGCATTTACCGCCACCACTGTTAAAAGAAAGTTTTTAAGTTGTAGATGACTCCCAGTAAACAACCATTTTGAGATATATGCGTGGCACCATTAATTAGCACACCTGGGACTGGAAACTCTTCTGTTATTGGAGCCAAGACCTTTGAGAAAAGACACCCGCCCAATAGCCCTCTAAGGATTTGCAGAACAGCTAAAAACTATTTTAACTAATGCCAAATCCCAGATGGCAAGGTAGGGGATTCCACCCTATCACCATGTGCGTAAAAACACAAAGCCAAAGGTTGAAGTGCCCCACCCATGCAGATCCTAGCTTCTAAATGTAACGATGGAATTTATGCCGACCCGCAAGCAAACATATCGAGTTCAATATCTGCTGCTCTTTCGTTCAGGCCAGCAGGTGAAAACGTACCAAGTTTGTATTGCCAAAACAACTCTTTCCTACGAAGGGAAAAGACATTATCTGCCCCATCGATTATCCTAATACTAACCGAAAAGTTACCCCCATGTTGTTCCTCGAAAAAATGGCTGAAGAAACCAGCCTGTGGAACGGGCTTTCCCGTCGCCAGACTTCCCTCGTTATGTTTGCGTGCATATGTCCTAAAATACGATTTGTAGACATTGAACCTTTGTCGAAACTTGTTTTTGGTGCTGCCGATTTATTTTTTATTGCAGCAGTCACATTGCAACATGTAAACCACACTTTCTGTATTGCAATGATAGGCCCCCGAAAATATTTTGAATGTCCTTGAATCATTTGCATTGGCAAAAGTATCCCCCTCTCGTATCAAAGGACATATTTGACAATTTCAAGGACATATTATTATTTGACGATAATAATAATAATAATAATAATGGAAACTTTTTATTCCCTACAAATACTACGATACATGATGACACCCATCACTCTCAATTAGGCATGATGGGGAAATTTACAAATAAGTTCGAAAAGTATGATTAAAATGTTCCTTAAAATAAATTGAAAAATCTACAGCTAATACGTCCGAAATAGAATATTTGTCCACATCTTGATAGGAAAGAATTTTAAAACGTTAGCAGTTCTGGACTAGCCCACTCACTGTCTCTCTTACAAAATATATAGTATGTACAACGTATGCAGATGGTTATTATTTTCTTTTCTAGGTAAAGTTGCTCTTGCTTACTCGTTGATAAATTTTGCAACATATTCATAAACGCTTTGTGTCCGTTAATACCGATTGTTCCTATTGCTCCCATCGATAGATTTATGTATTCCACACGCAAGTATGAGGATGAAAGGTCTTTCAGAAGATTTTCGTAGCGCCGCTTTTTATGAGCCTCGTTATTTCCAATGTTTGTTTCGAAACCGACAGACAGTTCGAGAACATATAATACACCCTCATTGATTACAAGGAGATCTGGACGCTTGCTGTTTCCAGTGATAACAGCTGATGGTCTGAAGCCTGGAATGTCATCAGCATAGACTTTAACATTTCTTATTCCTGTTAAGAAGTTGCCAATCGTCAGGAGGACAGAGTTGTGACGCCAAGTATATATTTTCCCTTCAAGCATGGATTTGCAACCAGAGACGACGTGAAGAAGGGATTGTGGGAGTTGGCAGAAGTTACACAACTCGCTTTCGACTCTACCCCAAAATTTCATATTTTTCTTTGTAGGCAAACTGTTATTAAGATAACGCACAGAGAAGTTGAAGATGTTCTTAGGTAGAAGTTTCTGTGCCTCACTCCATATGCTTGTTATTTTATTTGTCGTATGCTCAAGGATAGCCTTCAGTATAAGGCCTTGAGATGTCAATTCATGTGTGATCCTATGGATTTTCTTCGTTCTATTTTCTTTAATTACCTCTTTCCCATTAGCGTATGTGTCATATTGCACATTTTTATCACGGCTAGTTACTTTGTGTAGCGACTGTATGTCTCCATTTGGGGACTTCTTTAAACAGTTCCTAAGCGAAACTTGGCACTGGGAAAATTTTGTAGACGGATCAATAATTCCTAGCCCGCATTTTTCTTTCGTAAGACCAATTATATCCAACGTTCCACTGATCGGTATCTCGAGCCATAATCTAATGTACCTGTGCGCTAGTGAGTCTAGATTTTGTTTGACCCACGTGATGTCTAAATCTGCAATAGTTAAGTCCCAAGACACTTTAGACATGAAATACGTCGAATAGAGAAGAATCTTGTTTTTCGGATGAAGTGGTAGCCTACTTATCGCTTCCAGCAGCAGGTTAGTTGTCTCCAATAACTTTTTCTTATGCTCTTCGTTGTCCATTTTAAAGTTAAAACTTCTACCAAGGTAAGTGAATGAGTCAGTAGATAAAACAGGAGGGATTCGCTGGTTTGAGACAAACACCTTTGGACTAACTTGACAACAATTTGTATTGACTTTCATCATACCGAATGCTTTACATTTGTCTGGCCTCGCTTCCATATTTGCCCAAGAGCAGAATGCTGTGAAACAGTTTAGAAGGATCTGATTTTCATATTCTTGGCCGGTTACTACGCATGCGTCGTCCGCAAATTGGAGCCAATTTCTGGGCCTTAAGAATGCATCATGTTTGTATCCTAGTTGAGAGTACTCTTCCTTTCGTATCAGTTGAATGAAAATGTTAAATATCATGTTGAACGTGAGAGGGCTTAAACAGTCACCCTGAAGAACACCTTTAGTCACTGGAATAAATGGTGTTGCATACCCTGTGGTAATGATTGACGTTTTAAAATCTGTGTACAAATCCTTTATTAGGCTTTGGATTTCAACTGGAACATGATGGAATCGGAGTGTTTCTTGGATGAGATTGTGATGGACCTCTCCGAAGGCGTTACGAAGATCGAGTAATGTGATAAACAGAGATCGTTGCTTTAATCTAGCTTGATTGATAAGAAAAGCCATTTGCGCTGTATGTTCATACGTTCCCGAAATTTTTGGTATGAAGCCTTTTTGAATGTTATGTTCAAGATATTTGTTTTTGAGAAGGAAGTCAAACATCCTGTTACGAATCAGGGATGTAAACACTTTCAGAGGCACAGACTCGAGTGTTATTGGTCTGAAGTTTGCAGGAACATTGGGATCACCCTTTTTGTGAATTAGCACCGTTACCGCCCTTTTCCATGTCGAGGGTACTGTACCAGCCTTCCATGCTTCCACCAAAATTAGGTGGATGTATGTTCTAAGATAGGGCATCCTCTGCAAACATATTATGGATATTTGGTCTAAGGGGCAGGGGGAACCCGAGGTTTTCATTCTTCGAATAATTCTAGTTATTTCTTGGTATGTTGGTTCCTTTAAATCAAATTCAATAGAAGGCTTATCGAATTTTGGTATGTGATCAGGTACCTTGAAGAGTTTTCTGGGGTTAATGACACTGAAGGTCTTTTTGAAGTATTCGATGCAATCAGTTTTTGGAAATGTGGGTAAGATCTCTGACGGTTTCTTGATAAATTTCTTTGCGTAGCTCCAAACATTTTTCTGTACAAGGATATTGTGATCTTCTGTCGTCGAGAAGGGAACTTGATTTTCCGCATTATCCTTAATTTTCTGTCGAAGTAGTTTCGCGACGTATTTAATTTCATCAGAATCAATATTTTCTGGGGGGGAATTTTTCAAAGTTTTCAGAATCCTTTTCAGATCATTTTTGGTGTTGTCTTTGTATCGCTCGGCAAGTTCAGAGGGGCATCTGTCGTTTTCCTTCCCAAATTTTCCCACAAAATAATCGTAAAGGGATCGATTCATTTCTTCTATATTTTCATTCAAGCAATTCGGCGATATCTCCCTTGATGGGAGTGTTTCCCTAAAATGGTCTTCTGCAGCTTTCCATTGTTGTGCAGTTCTTGGTAATTTTACCCCCACCTTCAAGATAGGCTCGTTATTTTCGTCGTAGATCTGCCCCTCCGTGTCCGACACAGTGGCAGGATCTTCCTCGCTCTCTGCTTCGATAATTGCATCAGTTATTTCCTGTCCTAGTCCCAAGATCACCCGACAGCTTCGTTGGTGAATTTTCAAGCCTCGTAGGCCCTTGCAAGGTTTCCCGCAACAACACTTTGTTATTGTTTGTTGGTTTTGTGATAGAATAGAGTTATTGTCTGAGATTGAATAGCTAGCTTCACGTATGACTGACTCATAACCGTTGCCATGGTTATCGCCTTGTCTGCTATTGTTTAGTTTTCCACTGCATCTCCATCGATGTCGTCCTAAAACTTGGAAATCTTTCCCGCAATAATCGCAAATAGTGAGCACCAGGACGAGTCCAAGAACTGTCAGCGATTTCATAATGTCTTTCCGGTAACGTGTAAGTCGGCAGTATAATAAAAAAAAAAATAATAACAATAATAATAATAATAATAATAATAATAATAACAATAATAATAATAATAATAATAATAATAATAATTTGTTCTCTGTACCCTAACATAGACCACGAAGAAGGAGTCAACGCATGCAAAGAAGCCTTAGAACAACGTAAAGACAAATCTGTACCATCGGATTGTATTTCAGGATTGATAAACTTTATATTGAAAAGCAATACATTGTCGTTCATGGATAAACTTTTTCACCAATTAAAGGGAACTGCGATGGGGACACCAATGGCAGTAAACTTTGCAAATTTATTTATGTCCAAATTTGAAACAGAAATGTTACACGGGTATGAAAGAAACTATGGAAAAAGGCCACTGTCTTGGATACGTTATATAGATGATATATTCTTTATCTGGACTGGGGATATCAAAAGCCTTAATCACTTCTTATCGTACTGCAATTCGTTTGCGAGAGAAAACAATTTTAGATCAAAGATTACTTTTACATCGGAATTTTCTACAGAGAACGTAGTGTTTTTGGATACAAAAGTGAAAATACATAATAGTCAACTAACAACTGAACTATACTGCAAGCCAACAGCTACCCACACCTACCTTCATAGACATTCAGATCATCCAAGTCATACCATTCGCTCTAACCCATTGTCGCAGTTCATAAGAATTCGCAGAATTTGTACTCTAGTCCAGGATTATCGTGGACATGCTACTGATTTTATTCGATTTTATGTCAATCGTGGTTATTCCGAGCAAAAACTAGTACAAATAGCAACGGAAGTTGAAATGAGAGACAGAAAGGTATTACTAAAACCGACAGAAACTAAACGGAACACTTCAAAGGAAAGAGTACCATTTGTAATCAATTGGCATACGAAATTTAAGGGATTATCTAATATATTGCACAGAAACTATGAAAACATGACAAATGATTACCCTGAACTAAAAGAAACATTTCCAGAACCACCAATCGTTTCGTACAGAAGAAACCCGAACATACGCTCAATCCTTGTAAGAGCACAAAGGAAAACGTTGAAATCAAAAGGACCAAGTGTACGATGTACACCAAAAAACACGAAGAAGCGAGGACGGCCATGCAAACTTTGCAACCACATGGGCCAGAAAGATTCCTTCGCTAACAACAAAAATGGCAGGACAAGCTACATCTCCGGAGGTTCCTGCCAGTCAAAGAACGTAATTTATGCGGCCGAATGCGTAAAACATCAAAAATTGTCCGTGGGTTTTACGTCAACTAATCTTAGCCAACGCTTTAATAAACACCGTTATGATGCAGGACACGACCCGGCAAGCACTGAGTTGGGAAAACATTTTTATGAAAGCCATGATTGTGATTTTGAGCGCAACCTTCGGGTTCATGTTTTAGAAAAGGTGGAAGGAGGACTTGGTGGACTCGAGCATCATGAAAACCTGTGGATGACTCGATTGGGTTCATGTGAGCCTTTTGGCATCAACAGCATAATGAATGAACTTGGACGTTTATATTTTTCCCTTTATGGTAATTTTAAATAATTGTTTGCCTAGCCTTATTCATATTACGTCACATTATTAGAACCTAATAATCGATTTGTTTAAGAGAACGTTACATTCCTAATTTATAGATCGCCACATTCCTGTAGAACTGTTTTAACCTTAAATCCATTTATAGAATTATCATTAGCGACTGAAGAAGATATAAGTTATATCGAAAATTTTCGCACAAATTGTCTTGTTTTTCTTTGCTGTTATCTACAACAAGCAAGGCATTTCGATCATTACTTTTTCGTAATAATAATAATAATAATAATAATAATAATAATAATAATAATAATAATAATAATAATAATAATAATAATAATAATAATAATAATAATAATAATAATAATAATAATATGAACACAATGAACTTCTAGACCATGACATTTGAGTTGTTTACTAAAAGGGACTCGTGCCCAGGACAGTGCAAAAGAACACGCTTTTGTTCTTGTATTATTGTATTGTAGAGTGGTTATGAATTTGCGTGTGTAAAAGCAACATGTCTCCTCTCTTTCTGTTATATTTCTAAATTAAATACCAAGAATACGGAGACACTAAATTGGCGACGAGGAAAACAAGAAACTACAAGTTATTTCGTTCAAGATGTCAAGCATTTCGCTTCATCCTATGCCTGAATTTAATCCTGACGTTGAAGTAGGAGCAAGCCTCGCTACTCGTTGGAAAAAATGGCTGACAGATTTCGACATGTATCTTGCTGCCTCTGGTATCACAAATAATGTTCGAAAACGTGCTCTCCTATTGTACCAGGCTGGTGCCAGAGTGAGAGAGATTTTTACACAGCTTGAAGACACCGGTGCTGCAGATGCCTTCGATACTGCCAAGCAAAAATTGACGGCGTATTTCGAGCCTCAGGTAAACAAAAGATACGACGTTTATGTTTTCAGAAAAACAGTTCAAGGGCCTGAGGAAACTCTGGACCAATACCATACACGCCTAAGAGCCTTAGCTGACCCATGTGAGTTTGCAGATCTCGATTTTGAGTTGGAAGAACAAATAATAATTGGTGGCTCTTCATCTCGCATTCGTAAACAAGCTCTACGTGACCCAAAGTATGACCTAAAAGCTATGCTTCTCGATGGTCGGAGAGATGAAATAAGCAAGTTCCAATCAAAAGAAATCGAAGGAAAACCAGGTTGCAGTGAGGAAGCCAACCAGATTACAACAAAGTTGCAAAAGTGCAGAAACTGTGGTGGCTCACACACTCATACCAGCCCCTGTCCAGCAAAAGGTAAAGAATGCCATTACTGTGGAAAATCCAATCACTTCGCCAACGTTTGTCGTGGAAAATCGAAAGATAGCCACAAGCCTCAAAAGCCTCAGTACAGAAAAGCTGCTCGCTCCAAGCTCAGCAAAAATATTAGGCCTCTTGCTCATTCAGATTCTGAAAGTGAAGAATATTTGTATCCTGTTCGTAGCAAGCAGCTAGCTAGGCCATATACTAGGATCACTGTCTCGGGACATTCCTTTGATATAATGGTTGACACTGGAGCATCTATCAACGTACTTGATCGCAGAACATTCTCGAAAATGTTTGATGTAACACTTACTCGCACAACAACTAAAGCTTTTCCCTACAAATCATCGCAACCCGTGCAATTCATTGGTAAATTCCAAGCTCTGGTGCAAACAAAGAAACGTTTTACTGTTGCAACTTTCTTTGTTGTTGAAGATGATAATAGTGGAAATTTGATGAGTGCACAAACAGCACAAGAATTAGGTCTCATAAGCCTTCATTTGAATAAGCTTTCCACGCAGAAACCCCCAAGAGAAACGCCTACTTTCCCTAAAACAAAGGACAAGGATTTGATTAAAATTCTTGAGAAGAACAAAGAGGTTTTCAATGGACTAGGGAAACTGAAGGGACAAAAGATCATTTTAAACATCGATGAAACTGTTCAACCAACTGCGGAGCCGCAGAGGCGTGTCCCTTACCACATCCGAGAAAAGGTGAAACATGCCATCAAAGCGCTTGAAAAGGATGACATCATCGAAAAGGTCCCTCAAACCCAAGCTACACCATGGATAAGCGCCATCGTAGCGGTTCCAAAGAAAGACGGCAACGTAAGAATTTGTGTGGACATGCGTAAAGCTAACCAGGCCATCAAAAGAGTTCGATATTTAATCCCAACAGTTGATGAAATAAGTCAAGAATTAAATGGAGCAAAGTTCTTCTCCAAGCTCGATCTTGCACAAGCCTATCATCAATTAGAGCTAGACGAAAACAGCAGATTTATTACAACTTTCAGCACACACGTTGGTTTGTACAGATACAAACGGCTAAATTTCGGAACCAATGCTGCTGCAGAAATTTTTCAGCACACCTTGCAGACCAGGATTACCAGGAGTCCGTAACCTTGCTGATGACATTATCATTTTTGGGAACACAAAAAACGAACACGATCAAGCCCTATCTGCTTGCCTAAATCGTTTGTCTGAAAATGGTTTAACACTGAATGCAGCAAAATGCAAACTTTTGACCAGTTCTCTGTCATTTTTCGGCCAAGTATTTTCTGCTGAAGGAACAAAGCCAGACCCAGCACGCATCACTGATTTGCAGAATGCCCAAATCCCGAAAAATGTGCATGAAGTCAGAAGCTTCCTTGGAATGGCAAACTACAGTAGTCGTTACATTCCGGACTATGCAACGATAACTGAGCCTTTACGCGCACTTACCAAGAAAAATTCCCGTTTTATTTGGAACACAGCTCAACGAGAAGCCTTTGGTAAACTCAGAGAAGCCTTAACACATGCGCCTGTTATGCATTATTTCGACACCACGAGAGAAACATTTCTTACGGTTGATGCCAGTCCTGTAGGCATTTCGGCAATTTTGAGCCAGAAAGATAACAGTTCAGATTCTTCACAAGTTATCGCTTATGCTAGTCGAGCCCTGGCATCTGTCGAAAAACGCTATTCTCAAACCGAAAAGTAGGCTTTATGTATCGTGCGGGCTGTGGAACATTTCCATCTGTATATATATGGCTCTCATTTCACTCTTATTACGGATCACAAGCCACTTGAGGTGATTTATGGCAGTGCCAGTTCTAAACCTCCAGCCCGTATTGAGAGATGGGTACTTCGCCTTCAACCTTACACTTTCTCCGTTGTGTATAAATCAGGCAAAGATAATCCTGCTGATTTCCTGTCACGACACCCGACCCTTGAAAGCACATCAAAGCATGCAGTCATGGCAGATGAGTATGTTAACCTCTTAGCCTTATCAGCAGTTCCCAAAGCTATGACAATGAATGAGATTCAAAGAGCAACGGATGCAGACAAGCCATTGCAGAGCCTTCGCGCAGCAATCCGCTACAACATGTGGGACTGTGATTTTGTCAAACCTTAGAAGGATATTAAAGATGAACTTACAGTTACACCACAGAATATTGTACTCCGTTGTTCTCGCATTGTTATACCCGAAAGTTTGCAACAAAAAGCCATCGATCTTGCCCACGACACTCACCAAGGATTAGTGAAAACTAAAGCCTTATTGCGTGAAAAGGTCTGGTTCCCAGGAATAGACCGACTGGTGAAAGAAACCATTGATCGATGCATTCCTTGCCAAGCTACCGGTCAACCCAATCCCCCGGAACCCCTACAAATGTCTGACATGCCTCAAGGACCATGGCAAAAGGTACATGCAGATTTTTATGGTCCTCTCCCTTCTGGCGAATATCTCCTAGTCGTTATCGACCGTTATTCAAGATATCCAGAAGTGGAAATTGTTAGATCTACGAAAGCATCAAGCGTAATCCCCAAGTTTGACAAAATTTTTGCCACTCACGGGATTCCTATCTCCATGACTACAGACAATGGCCCTCCTTTTAACGGTGATGAGTACAGTCGATACTTGAAAGCTTTGGGTATCAACCAAGATCCTTCAACTCCAAAGTGGCCACAGGGAAACGCAGAAGTTGAAAGATTTAATCAACCGTTAGGTCGTGCTCTAACAACAGCAAAACTTGAGGGAAAGGTATGGCAACAGGAGTTAAACCGTTTTCTCTTGCAGTACCGCACCACCCCCCATGCAACAACGAAAGTTCCCCCTGCCGAACTGCTTTTCAATCGGGTCGTAAACGGTAAACTTCCTACGTTAAAGAAGAAAATTGTTGTTAATCGGCACAGAGAAGCCAAAGAGAATGAGCAGTCGCGCAAGGACTATAACAAGAGTTATGCTGATAAAAGAAGGTGTGTTAAACGAAGTGACATTAAGACGGGAGACTGTGTTCTTGTGAAACAAGAAAAACAAAACAAGCTGACATCTTGTTTCAATAAAACCCCATTCGTCGTTGTTCATCGAAACCGAACACGTGTTACTGCAGAAGACAGCAACAAACGCCGCATCACTCGAAATGTTTCTCATTTCAAGCGTATCCCAAAGCTGCCCCAGTCAATTGACAGCTCTGATTCTGATGATGTAATTGATACACGCGTTGCAGTCAACCCAGCCCAATGAATTGATAGTTCAACATGAACAACAGCAACAACAGCAATAAAATCTTGTAAGACGTTCCAGCAGACCATCAAGACCACCAATTCGTTTTGGAGAACCTATACCCCCAGAAAAAGTTAGATAAAACAATGATGCTGAAAAGGGGAAGTGATGTAGTGTCTATGAACACAATGAGCTTCTAGACCATGACATTTGAGTTGTTTACTAAAAGGGACTCGTGCCCAGGACAGTGAAAAAGAACACGCTTTTGTTCTTGTATTATTGTATTGTAGAGTGGTTATGAATTTGCGTGTGTAAAAGCAACATGTCTCCTCTCTTTCTGTTATATTTCTAAATTAAATACCAAGAATACGGAGACACTAAAATAATAATATTAATAATAATAATAATAGTTATTCATCGAAACCGAACACGTGTTACTGCAGAAGACAGCAACAAACGCCGCATCACTCGAAATGTTTCTCATTTCAAGCGTATCCCAAAGCTGCCCCAGTCAATTGACAGCTCTGATTCTGATGATGTAATTGATACACGCGTCGCAGTCAACCCAGCCCAATGAATTGATAGTTCAACATGAGCAACAGCAACAACAGCAACAATATCTTGTACGGACCGAACTTGTACGGACTTTTATCGGACCGAACGGTCATTGTCAAGGAAGCTGACAAAGGCTCGGGTGTAGTGGTTTGGGATAGAGATGATTATATCATGGAAGCAGAGAGTCAACTTGGTGACTCTGAGGTGTATAGCAGGCTTGACAGTGATCCTTCGGAACGACTTCACCAAATTATTTCGGATACTTTAAAAACAATTAGTGATAGAGGGGATTTGGATCAAGCCGCATTAGACTATTTGATGGTAAATAACCCTAGGTTGGGATGATTTTACCTCCTCCCAAAAATCCACAAAAGGTTGAATAGCGTACCGGGAAGGCCTGTTATTTCCAACTGTGGTTTTTTTACAGAAAACATTTCGGCATTTTTGGATCACCATTTGCAACCATTAGCTAAATAGGTTCGGTCTTATATTAAAGACACAAATCATTTTCTTAAGAAAATCACGGATCTTGATGGCCTCCCTGAGGGCGCTATTTTATGCACCGTGGATGTGGTGGGGCTTTATCCAAGTATTCCTCACGAGGAGGGATTGGAGGCTTTACGAGAAGCACTTGAACATCGGGAGGATAACACCATTTCCACGGATACCCTTCTTGAGTTAGCTTACGTTGTTCTTAAGAACAATTTTTTCGAATTTAATGGCGATTTCTATCAGCAGCTCAGGGGAACAGCAATAGGTACCAAATGCGCGCCTTCATATGCGATTCTTTTTTTGGCAGCGCTAGAAGAAAAGCTACTTGCTGAGGCTCAAGATAAACCGTGGGTATGGTGGAGATACATAGATGACGTTTTTTTAATTTGGCAACATGGGGAGGAAAAACGTAGGGATTTTATAACTTTCTTAAATGGGGCTCATGACTCGATTAAGTTCACTGCAGATTGGTCCACAGAGAAGGTTAATTTTCTCGATGTACAAGTCATCAAACAAGGCAACAGACTTATAACAGATTTGTTTACAAAACCTACTGATACTCATCAACTCTTGCATCGAGCTTCCTGTCATCCGAACCACACCAAAAAGGGAATTCCATATAGTCAGGCTCTTAGAATTCGTCGTATTTGCTCAGAGGAACAGTTTTTCATAAATAGGGTAGGAGATTTAAAAACTTGGCTTTTAGCAAGAGGTTACAGTGGAAACGAGGTTGATAATCAAATTGACAAGGTGCGGGACAAAGATCGGGCTACTTTATTAGATACCAGACCTAAGGAAAAGGATGATATAAAAATTCCCTTAGTGTTAACATATCACCCAGCCATGCACAAAGTTTATGACATTCTTCGCAAAAACCAGAACTTACTGCTGGTAGACAGGGAGCACGAGGCAGCTTTTAAAGACAAAATATTTGTAACGTTTAGAAGGGCAAAAAGTTTGAAAGATAAACTTGTTAGGGCTAAGCTGCCAAGTATCGATGAAGAGTTGATGGAAAAGGGTACTTTCAGATGCAATGGCAGAAGGAGTTGCCAGATTTGCCCTTTGATGAGGGAGGGGGGTACTTTCCATAATTTTGATTCAACAAGGTCTTTCAAAAATTTCTCGGGGCGATACGATTGCAACTCTGATCATGTTGTTTATTTGTTGCAGTGTGAATCATGCAACAAGAAATACGTGGGTAGCACTAAGACGAAATTTCGGCAAAGGTTTAATGTTTACAAGTCCTATTTCAGAACATATGCACGCAAACACGACGAAAACTCTCTCGATAAAGGAAAACCTGTTCCACAAGCAAGTTTTTTCGGTCATTTTTTTGAAAACGGACATAATGGGAGCTTTCGGGTTGGTATTAAAATCATAGATGGGGCGGATGATGTTTTTTCACTTCGTAGGAAGGAGTTGTTTTGGCAATATCGACTTCAAACTTTTACACCCAAGGGTCTTAATGAAAGAGCTGCAGACGTGGAATTAGACGTATTTGCGTGCGGGGGAACGGCTTAGATTCTGCCACTGCATCTGAAGGTCCCTAGAGGTTGCGTTGGCGTCCGCTTTGTGGTTGCCCTTTGTTACTTCGCGTTTTTATGCGTGTGGCGGTAGGGTGGAATTCCCTATCAGGCCATCCGGGATTCAGCAATTGCTAAAAAAAGTTTTAGCAGCGAGCGAATCTATCGGAGGGTCACTTGGGGTGACTGCAGAGTTGCTAAGGTAGCCTCAAAGGAATCAGTAGAACTTTAAAACGCCTCCAATCCCTTCTCAAATTTAAAAAGGACAAAAAGATTATGTAGAGTGGCATAAGTGGGAAAGGATGTTATTGCTTTTAATTGTAAATTTAACATTTTTATGTACTTTTTGTTTGTAAACAACTTCTTCTGTATAAATTCTCGGCTGCCCAGTAAAGTTGTAGACTGATGAAGATTTTTAATCGAAACGTATTTTTATGAAAACAGTTTAATTTCTTTTATTTCATGTTCTGTTTTTTGTGAATGATGGTTTAGTTTTTATAATGATAATAATAATAATAATAATAATAATAATAATAATAATAATAATAATAATAATAATAATAATAACAATAATAACAATAGACAGTCTCAATATTTGACTCGGTTGAATGAGGCTATCAACAGTGACCTTAGGAAGCTGGTCACTTGGCTTCAAGGCAACAAGCTTTCCCTGAATCTTGCGAAAAACTCATTCCATGCATATTTCTACTTAGCAGAAACACAACATTCTCAAAAGTCAAGATAAAGACTTGGAACTGAAAATTTGCGATAATGAGCTTGAAGTAGTCAAAAAGACAAAATACCTTGGTGTGCAAATTGACTGGCTCCTTGGATTGGAAAGAGCAAATCAAAGCAGTTTCTAGCAAGGGCTCCAGGGCAGTTGGTTTTTTGAGACATGCCAAGTCTTTTCTCCCTAAAGAAACTCTGCAAATCTCTAGACAGGTATTTTTCAGCCCCACTTTCGATACAGTTGTTCTGTTTGGGGCTGTGCTGGTTCAACTGAAATTAATCAGTTGCAAAAACTTCAAAAACGTGCTGCTAGGATTATAACGAATAGCAGCTTCGATGCTCCAAGCAGACCCCTTATCGAAGAGCTGGGATGGAAGACCATTGACGAACTTGCATTTTTTGAGTTCTCAGACAACGGTCTTCAAGTCCTTAAATGAGCTGGCTCCGCAATACCTGTGTGACCTCTTCACACGAAATTCGCAATGTTCATCCTACAGCCTTGGAAATACAGGAAACGACCTTAGGTTACCCAAGAACAGGTCAAATAATGGCCAGAGATGTTTCTCCTACAGAGGTGCAAAACTGTGGAATAGCCTCAGCCGAGTATAAGCAGGCAGCCTCACTGAAAAGACTCAAGACTATTTAGGTGCAGGTATCTTTTTCTTTCATTTTAACTGTAAATATTAAGCATTATTGTACACAAGTTTTGAATATTGTAAATAAGGTTTTATGGTTTGGTTTAATTAATAGCTTTTTACTTTGTTTCAGTAGATTTTAATTATTGTTTTATTGGAGGGCCCCTTGAAAATCAGCTTCTACTGAAGGGCAACGCTCCTTAAATGAATTAAATATGAAATAGATAAATATGAAATATCACGTCTGTGATCATCATATTCATGGCATTGTAGCAAGAAGTGTCCAGTACTCTCCATTCCATCATCAATTAGACACATTGGGACAACTGTGTCTCGGAAGTTATGATTGAATTTGTGGCAACTTAGCCTACTGAGGCCTACACGTAGCTAGGTGGAGGATGGCAACACCTTTTGGATCATAAATTCCATAAACAGGTTCTATATGACCATGACCATGACCAATTGATTTTCCGAGGGGCATTTCACTTATCCGAAAAAGCGTATGAGATTTTTTCAAAAGAAAAGGATATGTCTGGATTGTTGATGAATTTTTCTTGAAAACAAAAGGATTTTTGGAAAAGGTGTATGAGGATTTTTGGGATTGAAATGCCCTCGTGATATTTAAACTAATTACATGAAGCCAGAAACTGCTGTAGGCAACCTTTTTGTGGTCAAACGATCATGAAACACCACAAGCAGAAGAAACGAAGCATTCTTAGCCCTATTACTACCGGGGGGGGGGGGGCACAAAGTGCCCACGGCAAAGTTTATTTGATGTAGTGTCGTCAGTTCAAAAGGTAAAGAGCTGAAACTTAGCGACTTTTCCTAAAATTTCGTGGACTAATTAAAATTTGTATTTCTTCTCAAAATGGTAGACACTGATCACGTGACCAACCTCTTTTCAACACGTGGTCAGCCAGACAATTAGATAAGCGAGTCTAGTTTTAAAAAGGATGATCGTAGAACATCGAGAATACCACCATTCGATAGCTCTCGACGAGAGCTTTCAGATGATTATAGTTTTATCAATTTTTGATGACGTCAGCAAATTTAATGTTCATGACGTCATCAAAGTTTATGACGTCATATACATAATAACAAATGTATTAGATAACCTTAAATGGTCAAAATTGGTTCTATTGAAAGTTATGAACAATTTTAAGGGATTTTAGAGTATTTCCATCAGTAATTAGGGGTTTAAATGAAACAATGACAAACTGATGCAAATAAATGATGAATATATGATATAAATCATGAGCTTAAATTGACATTACTTTGCCAATTTTTATTCAGTGATGCTTTGGGATACATTCTAGTAGCATTTTGAAAGAAATTATCAACTAAGAACTTAAATATTGCCAATATTGCTAATAGTAAGAAAAAAGTGCAATTTGCCTCAATTATGACGTCATAGTGACGTCATGGATGTAATGAAGAATTAAAAAAGTAGCCTATTGTGTAGATTTTGTTCCTATACACCATTGTACTAAGTTTCATCCTCATATCTGCAATATTGGGGAAGTTACGGAGGGGGCACACCCCCCGGTACTACGATGGTCGAAAAAGCCCGGTAGTGATAGGGTTAACCCTATCCAGACTTCGGGGGGCTCATCCAGCCCTCCACATACTTAAGGTGGAAACCCCCCAATAATTTTCGAAATTTTACAAAAAAAATTTCTTTTTAAATTGCATACTAAGTATCGAAGAATAAGCTACTGAAGTTTCTTTCACAGTTCATGTCCTCATTTTCTTCAAAATTCATGTTTTTTTATGAGTAGTTAGCATTTTTGCCCTTAGCAACCACATAGCAACGGTAAAGAGTGCAGAGTCTCTCCCCTAAACCCTGCCCCTTTCATCTTGAAGTCCAATTTTTTGGTGCCTCCCAATGATGCAAATCGTTTCACAAGTGAGGCTCTGATGTGTTAGATATCATCCTCCATCTCGACCATCACAATCACAAATATTTGAAGATTCACAGAAAACGGCAAGTGTAAAACGCAGGTTTGCAGGTTGGTAAAACGCAGGCTTGCAGGTTGGTAAAACGCAGGTTTCAGGCCAAAGAGCTGTGGCTAGAGGCAAGGGGCCTGCTATTGGTGATCAATCATTTAATTGGATTTTCTAGAACAACAGACGATACTGAACCCATGCAGATGCCCTCTGTAATAAATAGGGCGGCTGTAGATTATTCAAACTGAAAAACAATCATGCTTGACAAGAAAATTATAATATAAGAAGTGGGTACAAAACTAAAAGTAGTGCTTCTTAAAGGCAAACATCAGAAAGAAGGAGACTTGGAAAAGAATGAAACAGATCAACGATCTCTCGGTATTTGACAGAAATGGAGGAGGTAACCAATATTTGTGATTATAGTGTTGCCCACGAATTATTTTCTTGGTCATTGACTGGACTAACAAAGCACGCCCATTTTTATTCATTCCATTTTCCGCATCAAGCAAGCATAATTCAGTTTGATTCAGTTCTGAAGTTTTTAAACACAAATGATCTGAGGAAAATGTGGAGGTCTATGAACAGGAAAAAGAAACTGACAAACGGCACTGGCCCCTTTGGCCTTACTTGTTACTGCTTGGGTCTAGATTGTGAAATACAATACAATATAATACAAGACAACACAGTAGGCTATTTATATGTCTAATAAATCTGGTCATTCATATCGGGTCATGCATTTAAAATTTTTACTATTTTAATGCTCAAAGTTTCGGAACAAGTTCCAAGGAGTTTCAGAAATTTTTGGATTGTTTACTATGTTGCCCTTTTAAATATTGCACAACAACGTCTTATGAGATCATGCCAGTGTTGTGAAGACACCACTTAATGCATTCTAGTAACATTACCTTATTTTCATTCAAAAAAATCAATATGAGTCGATTTGCCAGAAAAAGTCCTTGGTTTCTATCATTCATTCCAATATTATGCCTTGAATAACATCTGAAGTTTAAAATAGTAGGCACCTTGCCTCAGCCACAGCCCTTCGGCCTGAAGCCTGCGTTTTACCAACCTGCAAGCCTGCGTTTTACCAACCTGCAAACCTGCGTTTTACACTTGCCCCACAGAAAATGCACTATAATTTGAAAACATGGGAAAGCAAAACAGAGTACAAAGTATGTGAAGCGTGGTGAATTCGTTGGAAATCCGTCTGCAGATGCCTTTACAAGGCATAAATCTTATCACGATGCCAATCTACAGGGAGATGAACCTTCAAAAGGTATTGAGCTTGAAGAAGTTTTGCCATCATCTTGGCCTAGTAGGCCCTTTTCAACTCGCCTTGTCAGATGGGCCTAAACCAGAAAAGAGTTGGTGTACAAAAAAAAAGCGAGACAAAGCAACAGGAAAGTGAATATTGGTGCAAAGAATAATTCAACTTACAATGATTTGAGTACAGCTCACTATTAAATGCTTTCATGGCAAAAAAGCCAAGACTCAAAATTTGCAAAATGATGTCTGAATGATGATGAGTGCTTCAATAATGGTGTGATTTGGGGGAGCGTATTCTTAAAACATCTTATGTTGAATATGACCAACTGCAGTTTGGTGTTTATGATGCAGTTCCACATTTCAACAATGGAAGGAAACCAAGTTGAAGTTTATGAAGCATTTGAGGTTCAGACCCAAGGCAATATTATGACGGTTTCATGGTCATCAGGATACAGTAATCCTTTAATAGAAGTCACAATGCAAGCAACAAAAGCAAAAGGACACAAAACATTGCCGCAAGGTATTAATAGGCAAAAAAGAAGAATAAAAGAAGACAATGATATTGAGAAAGATGGAGTTACTTATGGCAAAGGACAATTCTGATCAAGAAGAATCAGAAGGACCTATAGGAAACAAAAATTCAAGCGTCATCTGTTGAAACCTCTTGTTAATCAAGACGTCAATCTTTAACCTTGAATTTCTCAAAATTGCGTTTTTGAAGTAGTGACGTAATGGGGGAAAACATATCTCAGGAACTGCTTGAGATATTGACCTGAAATTTGCTAGGTGGCTTGTCTGGGGTTCATAACACAGCGAAGAAATGCAAAACGAGGCTAGGAACGAACCTTCCGCAAAAGAAAATTAATGGCGGACCGGTTTAGAGCCGCCGGATGCCAGTCTCTGGTTTTAGCACCCGATCACGGTGTTGGCGCCAAAATATGCGCCCAATTCAAATCAAAACAGTCTCATGGGAGGTTGGTGAAGCTGCCAGAGCAGAAGATCTCCAAAGATTTATCAAAGAAGCTTCAGGAAATGCATCAGTTGCTGTTACCAAAAAGGTGCAATTTTGTCCAACAACCGCGATTTATTCAAAGTGAAATAAAAGGAAAACTGGTCCTGGCCCTACGATCTAACTTGGTGGAACAAAACTTCAGGATACAACAAACATGGTGGACAAGGTAGGATATCTGGGAAAATTTGCAAACTATTTGTAAATTCCTGTTACTTTGCTCAAGTTACAATATCTCTATTTTCCCGTAACAGTACCACTCCCTCATCAAATTGGCATTTCTCCATCAGTTTTTGGAATTAAAGGCTGAGAATAGTTCGAGAAAAC
Organism: Aurelia coerulea; assembly: GCA_039566865.1. Lineage (NCBI taxonomy): Eukaryota > Metazoa > Cnidaria > Scyphozoa > Semaeostomeae > Ulmaridae > Aurelia > Aurelia coerulea. The sequence goes on along the minus strand of CM076952.1, from coordinate 7,390,197 downwards.
AGTGGAAAGACCCTTAACCCTATTCTACCCGGGCTCCTAGGGTCAGACCACTGCCCGGGGGGAGGGGCACAAAATGCCCCCCAATTATCTCCAAAACCATAATTAGTATGCCATTGTAACTTCGCACAATAGTAAGTACATCAATTAGGAGTCTAATTATAGATTTTAATGCTAATTAGTCACGTGGTTCGTTGCCAAGCGACCAAACAATGGGACCATGTCAGATGTAAGCTTCAGTTCTGAAAACACAAAAAGTGCTAATTAATTAAAATAAAATGTATGAAAACCTCAATAAACTACTTAAAAATGAAGAGAATATGTTTATCCATCGATTTATATCAAAATTTGAAAATTTTGTCTTTCTTTATTAGAGATATGACGTCATCAATTTGCATGACGTCATGGAATCTATAATTTGCTGATGTCAGCAAATATGAATAATGTATATATCAAATGAAAGTACTTTGCAAGGGGAATCGTTTGGTACCAATCACAACTTTATCAAGCTTAAGACAAAGGGATTATGACTGTTTCTGTGATTTTCTTTGTGACTACTTTCCAAATATGGGTATCTACTGGTCACGTGACTTGAATTATGACAATGAAAAGTCTAAAATTTAATTGCCAATTAAAAATTAGGAAAAGTCATGGATGTTTCAGCTCATTTTGCTATTTCCTCTCTGTTTTATAATCAAAAGTTTGGTTGGGGGGGCATTTTTGCCCCCCCGGGTACAATAGGGTTAATTTGATTTTTGTTTCTGGATTGAATATTTTCCCTCCCGTTTAAAATATTTATGGAAAAGTAGCAGATAAACATTTTTATGCCTGAAATTGCAGCCCCTCAACTGACCTCAGGGAAATTGTTGTAAAAACAAATCCACTCCTGGCCCTACGAAGAAACTTCGTAATTTTGAAATTAACATGTTGGTTAACATGGCAGTGTACTGCGATTATCTAGGAAAATTTGCAAAATGTGTTATTTTCGTTTTTGAAAAATTTCATTTCTGACGGTAATTTCTCTTATAAACAATGGCCTATGGGCCTAGGCACTGCTGTGTTTTGAACAGATGCAAGTAGGCTTGTTTATGTTATCTTCAAATAAATTAAGAACAAGATGAAAGGGTGGAAACTGATTATCACTTCACATATTATGAATGAAAATAAAGTTGACTGCTAATCTCAAACAATTGTTTAACAAAAAGAAGTATTTTAATCAAAACATTGACCCAATTGTTGTTCTTGGTTGAGTATAAGTGCACAGCTGCAAACTTCAACTATTATATGCAGGACTTGTTCTTAAATTTTTCTTGTTTTCCTGTGCATTGAACAAAAATTATTTGAGAAGTAGAGGAAGAGGATGGCAAATAAGTAATCATTTTATTTGATATATTTACATACATATATTTTACTCTGTAGAATTTCTCTTATTTTGCATTTATTGTTCATGAATGCATATTTGAAATGAGAAAGGAAGATCCTGCATCCTAGACTGATTACGATGAGTCCCAGTAATCGCTATCCAAAACGAGACTATTACGCCAGACCGAGACCGCTCTTACTGGGACTCATAATATTACGGCAATATTTTTGGACTGACTTTTTCACTTTTGAACGCCCTTGGGAACGAGGCTGCTATACACAGTCATGTACAAAGTATACAACCAAATACAACGTCATTAGAATCTCTGCAAATTCGATTGATTGATGTTGACCAACGGAAACTCGAAGCTCAAAGCAGAGTTTCAAGGAGCTTGGCCGGACAGAACAAAGTCTTATAAACAAGAATACCATGAAAACAGTTGGCGTTAATATCAAATTTTGTACGTAAGTACTGTTTTGCTGCTTTCGCTAAGCATTAACTGATTTATTGTGAAGTTTTTAAATCAATGTGTTTCATTTGAAAACTACAAATGTTTGTGCTTTTCTGCGCCTAGGCCCTTATCGAAACGAGGCAGGCATAGTCATTTCCAAATAATGGCGTTTGATTATGAGTCGTAGTTAGGAGCGTCCGGCAGTATTTCAATAGCGATAACTACGACCATATCATCAGTCTACCTGCATCCCTCTCTTGAGCACACCCTCCCTTAAAAGAAATGCCAGTACAGGATTTGGAAATCAGTCATGAAAGCATTTTTAGTGCTCAGCAGTTTTTAGAAAGACCTAGAATTTCCAGTTGCACGATGATATCCCCATGTAAAATTTTGGGGGACTTGCATGTTCAACTGTATATCTTCAATGTGGTTTGCATCTTTGATTTACAGACAACAACAATGACCTGCTGCATTCTGTTGCCTGTGATTGCTGATTAAAGTTGCTGTTTTGAGAACAGATTCTGGGAGAAGATTGTGTGCAGCTTCCCTTTGAATGGATGTTTTAGATTTCAGCAGCAAAACAATCTAAAATCATCACATTTTTCTCAGACTATATTCTCTTTGTAAAAGTCACAACCCATTAGCTTCAATTACCAAGAAACATTTATCAAAGTAGAGGTTGAGAGACAAGGAAGTATTTCTTTGAGAAAGGCAGCTTGTTATTTACACACTATTAGTGTAGAAAAGTGATACTTTGTGACTGTATTTTCTTGAATGAGCACTCTCCCTTTGCATGGCTGCCCTGTCCCCAGAATTAAGGGGTATATGCTCCCCAGGGGCCTACTCTGGTATATTTAGGATAGGGATACTCAAGTTAGTTTTTGGGTCTAACATTTTGGCAAAGGTTATTTTTGGGTTACAGTAGTCAGGTAGTCATTTGGAAAATTTTGTTTTGGGTCAATTTTTAAGCCGGAAATTATTGTTTTGCATTGATTTTTTGTTCCCCAGCCTTGAGCACCCATATTCTACTCATACCACAGCAGCAAATTTAAGAGCAGCAAGAACATCTTTGAATCTGAACTGAAGGGAGGGAAAGCGGACGTGCTCGCATAAACATGTTTCCCGGGGGGGGGGGGGGTACTTGACTATTTGTACGGGGGTGTGCCCACGAAAAAATTTTTTTTTACCCTGCTCCAGAAATTTTCGCTCAAAATGATAACCTGTTCTAGAAAAAATTGATGAAAAGTATGCTCAAAAACATGAAATTTGACCGAAAAACGACCCGATCTAGCAGAATATTCCCCTTTGACATGTTTTGACAACCTGCTCTAGAAAAATTGCCTCATTTTGATACCCTGTGCTAGAAAAAATTGATGAAAACGATACCCTTAAAAACGGCACATCCCCGTCGGACAAATATACTAAGTACCCCCCCCGGGCATGTTTCGTGTTCCTTCATTATTATCGTCGATGAAATTGCGAAGTGTGTGCATTGAGAGGCCTGAAAAAAGTGCTTTGCTCAGTTCAGTTTCATTGCTTTGCAGTTATTTCTTCTTTGTTTGGACTAACAAGTAACCAAATTTGCATGTGGCCTCCAGGACGTCCTTTCCAACTCAATCGAGCCTTTCACTATCTCATGAAAGAAGCACATCCATCCAGTATCATATCAAAGCGCGTGTTGCGTTGTCCGCTTTAGGCCGTACCTTTCCGGTTTTGAAAGCCGGTCAGCCATTACGGCCTCGTTTTCGTTTTGCATTTTTTCGCTGTGTTGGGGTTCATACTATGATTTAAAGTTAGTTGACGGAGATACATAGCCACCTCCAGGCCTGCATATGCAGGGAGCTGGGCAAGCTAAAAATAGATCTTGTTTCTTAGCCAATCAAAATTGAGAACTCTTGTGGTGATGACCACTTCGCGTGTTCAGGTTTTCTTGAGATCAAACAAATTCAAAATGGCTACGGATTCAGAGTTGTATTTTCCTGCAAGAAACTAGCGAACTCAACGAGCTGGAAAGTTGTACACTTTGTTTTTGGGGTACGGGAAATGGAAGAGGAGTTGTTGGACGAGCACGACGATATCCAGTTGTTATTAGGCTTCGAGACGATTTTGGAAACAGTTTAGTTAGGCGCCGCCTAAGGCCGATCGTTGCCAAAGACGTACGAATCTCCCCCGAAACTCAGTCTGTGCATGACAAAATTTGAAAAGCTGGAAGATGGATATGTTCACATGTTGGAAGATATTCGTATGCAAGAAAGTTCCACGAAAAGAGGGCAAGTGTGATTTTAGAGCATGATATTATTTTGTTGTATTGTTTGTAGTTGTACAGCCTTGTGTGTTTTCCATCCATGGGGATTCCCCTCTTCCTCAATTCAGTGGCGTGACGAAAGGCAATCGCTGATTGGTCAATTCAATTGAGTTGAATTGAAGTTATTTTTAGAAAGCCGTTGGCTTTAGCTCCGTCAACTAACTTTAAACCTTTAAAATTGATTCCATTTAGACCTTCTTCCTTTTCATGAAGGTTCAAGAAAATGAAATGAACCCAAAAAATAGCGTTTTCTTGGAAGTTGAGCAAAAACTACATAAAAGGTTGAACTGATGATGTTAAGGGTTTAAATCACACAGTAGGCATCCCTTATCCATTGCTGAAAAAATGAATCTAATATTGCAAGTGGTTCTTGCAGTATCCTTTCCCCCAGTTTAGCACTTTTTGCGATTCTGCAAGAGATTTTGTTGTTGCCATTGCAACTAGCTACCATTTTGTATGACAAATTTTCATACTTTTGGTCAATAGTCAATTTTAGATTGAAATTAGCTTCAATGCTTATCCAGGTTAGAAATTGGTCATATTGGGGGGTTTCTACCTTAAACTGAGCACTGCTCCAAATTGGTTCAACGAACCAGGAAATGGTTTTTTGACTTTTAGTTTCTATCCTTTTGAAGTGTGATTTTGTGCGAAATTTTGAAAAAAAATTCAGGGGGCTGGGCGGTGGCTGTTTTTTTCAGAGTGGTCGGGGCCAACTTTTAGGTATGCTGCTTATGGATGTATTTTCACATCACCTTATAATCCTTTGATAGTATCCTTTTTAATTGCTATACTTATAAGTTATAAGGTCTCTTTAATTTTTTCCAGGGACAATAGACCAATTATGTGTCACGTGACCTCATCTTTGACGTCATCTTTAAGAAAATGGCAAAAATTAGTTAGCGGTCTTTTTGCAAGGATATTTCGACCCCAAATGTTTTACAGCGGCAATAAATAGATTAAAGCTGATCAACAGGGTTGTATCCACCTAAGCTGTGTAATTTTTTTTATAATTTTGATGTCAGCATTTTTGCAATAATCAAAACAAAAGTTTCAACAGGAAAAATGAAGTATGCAACGATCATTTCTCGTCAAAGTAGTTTTATTGTAATATATGGAGAAGTTATCTATTATTGCTGCATTTGTCATTTTTCAGAAAAACAAGATTTTTAATCTCTCTGTGCGTCATCTTGGATTTGCGAAAATCAAATTTTTCATTGTATAAGTATATTTTCACCTTCTAACAATGCTTTGATTGGCATAATTTGGTTTCATGAATCAATCTTAGAAAATTATAAAGATTTAAAAAAAGTTGATATTTTCGTTTTCTTTCGTGCACACGCGCCAGTTGGTCTTGGATAATTATGACGTCATATCTATTTTCAGAATTATTTTTGTGAAAAATGATAGATCATAAGCACGGCTACCTGCGTGGTGAGTTTCGTCTTCGTAAGTGAAGGAATGACGATTTTAGAGAGGGGGGCTGAATGAGCACCGCAATCTTCTAGTAGCTCAAAAAGCCCAGTCTGGATAGGGCTAACCCGTCCCTTGTTTTGTAGAATGTCTGTTTGCTTGATTTCAATAGCTGCTGCAAAGTAACCTTTTGTGGGTGGTCGAAAAGAAATTTGAGTTAATCACATGCCTTCCTCCAGGAGGCCTACTTTCATGGGCACAATATCATTACCTTTAATTTACAGACTTACCAATTCAGTATTAGGAGTAGGAATTTGTACAACCAATTCATCTCCCGAAGGCAGATTCTTCACTTTCATTTCTTCGTTATAAAATAAATATTTGACGCTTGATACAGTTGGCGTAAGAACTGTTCCAATTCCTTTCTGTCCCCATGTATATGGGTTTTTTGATAGTGTAGCCATCTACAATAATGAATAATGTAACATTTATAACATGAAATTTGGTAGAAATGTCGGGAAAAACAGTTAAGGATACTGTAACTCTAAAGGCAGCCATTAAGAAACTCTATTTACCACAGCCATTTGTTAAAGTATGCCAACCGGACTTATATATCATTTGAAGCCGGATGAATAGATCGATTGATCTAATAAAAGCAGAAATGATCTATTTCAGGTTTTAGGTGAAATAGATCAACCTTGCGAACAAATTTCTCCGTATCGCATCGAGCAATTTTGGACCAAAAATATTTATTTACAAAAGACTTAAGGTCCTGAACTGCAAAGCCCTGTCACGAATTTTAACAAAACGTACCGTCCCTCTGAGGAGTATCTTTTTAAATTTCAAACCCTTGTCAAAATCGGACCCGTGGATCTATCAAATATCGCTGAAATTATCAGTACATATTCATTTTCATTTTCATTTTAAATTATTTATAAACAATATCCCTTCAGCATAATAAAACTACAAAAAACATACAATGCAATTAATCAATATATTTATTTAAACAAAAAGAAAAACATCGAGGGCTAAAGATTATATTGCTGTTCTCCCAGGGAGTTGTGTTTCAAATTGCTTTCAGTTCATCAAATGTATTTTTAGTTGTTTTGTGAATCGGCACAAGGTAGGTAGTTCCCTGATATTTAAAGGGATTTCATTCCAGACCTTAAGAGCTGAATAGGAAAATCCTTTTTTGGCATACTCCAGATTGTACCTTGGAATCTGAAGATCTCTACAGAACCGCGTGTTATAACTGGAGTATTGGGATCTTTGTTGAAATTTGTTCCAGAGATTTTCCAGGCTGAGTCTGTTCATGATCTTATAGGCCATAACTGCACGATCAAACGTGACAAGTTGTCCAACCTGAAGGAAATTATTCGACCATTCATCTTTTATCCTGGACGTATCGATCGTGGAAATGGCTCTGTTTTGAAGACGTTGAAGGGACTCCTTTCTTGAATTAGAGAGGCTACCCCAGATTACATCTGCATATCGCATGTGACTTTCTACAAGAGCACGATATACATTGCTTAACTGAGATTGTGGGAGGATGTTCTTCAATTTTTTTAAAGATGCGAGACCTCCGCGAACTTTGCCTTTGACAGTTTTGAATTGTTCTTCCCAGTTAAGCCCTTCGTCTACAATGACTCCAAGTGATTTGGTTTTTTTCACTCGTTTTGTATCTGAACCATTCAGTCTCAATGTATCGTGTATCTCCACTTTATTAGTTTTACGAGGGTGCCCAATTACCATATACTCTGTTTTTTGTGGATTGGCACTTAATTTATTTATCCGCATCCATTCAGAAATATGGGTCAACTCCTCTTGAGCCTTATGAACAAGTTCTTCGACATTCTTTGATGTTAAGGTCACGTGAGTATCATCAGCATACATACCGGCCTTTGAGACTTTCAAAAATTTTTCAAAGTCATTGAGGTACATTATGAAGAGAAGGGGGCCAAGACAGGAACCTTGGGGAATGCCACATGTAACTGTCCTAGGCCTTGATTCATAACCGTTGGCGGCACAGTACTGCTTTCTGTTTTCAAGGTATGATTTAAACCAGTCTCCGGAAAGTTCTCGAATACCGTATTTCCTCAATTTTTCTAACAAAATCTTATGGTCAACAGTATCGAAAGCCTATTTGAGATCTAGGAATATTGCTAAATTAAAGTGCTTGTGGTCAATATTCTCATACCAATAGTCAGCACTATCAATCAATGATGTTATTGTTGAACAAAGTTTTTGAAAAGCTGATTGACTCATTGTCAGAACCTTGTTTGCTTTGAGATATTCGTAAACTTGGTCATGTACAATCCTTTCAAAACCTGTTTCACCAAAACTAGTAGCTCTTCGATTGATGTTATCCACATTAACAGAGTGAAAAGTTTCCAGAAAACTTCAGCCTTTGAGACAGGTCTCAGCGATTATTATAGTCTCGTTGTCACAGTTCTAAAATCACAAATCCCTCGTTTTAAACCCAAGGTGATTAAGTATATTGAAACTATAACAATTTCGTTCCAGTTAGATTTCTTGCAGATGTTCGCACAACAAATTTTGATGCCTTGGAGGACCCCGATGATTGCTATAATAACCTTACCAACAACTTCTGAAATCTAGCGGATAAACATGCTACTAAGCTTGCGCGAAGAAATAGTGCACCTTTCGTAACTCGTGAAACAAGGGCAGATTTTGTAATACAATAGCACGAGTTGCTTTTGTTGACACCTCAATTCAAAGCGATTAGCGATCACAGACAAAGGAAATTCTATCAACCAGTAATTCAAAACAAACAAAGCCGCAAAATTTTCTCTGAAACCCAGGTAGCTAGCTCGCTCGCTGTGCATTCCAGAAATTATCTTTAAGGGCAAACATGAGCATAGATCAAAAGAAGAAGGATATATCTACACATCTACCGCGGGCATTTTATTTCTTTGGTGCAGAAGCTGAGCAGTGAACGTTTTGATAACAACCAAAAAAATAAGAGAATTGAATAGCCTCCTAAACGGCTTTTGAACCAAACAAATAAAATGCCCGCGGCAGATGTGTAGATGCATCCTTCTTCTTTCGATCTACGCTCATGCTTGCCCTTAAAAACAGTTCCTGGAATGCGCAACGAGCAAGCTAGCTACCTGGGTTTCAAAGAAACTTTTGCGGCTTTGTTTGTTTTGAATTGCTGGTTGAGAGAATTTCCTTTGTATGCAATCGCTAATCGCTTTGAATTGAGGTGTCAACAAAAGCCATTCATGCTATTGTATTACAAAATCTGCCCTTGTTAACTCGTGAACTAAAAAAGGCAATTTATACCAGAACGCGGTTGAAAAACAAATTCAACAAATATCCTACAAATATAAACGAAAGAAACTACAAAAACAGCGCAACAAATGCGTTTCCTTACGAAAGAAAGCAACCAAACAACATTTCAGAAAGGCTACTGCTGGAGGTATAATTTCTAATCAAGATTTCTGGAATCTGGTTGAACCTTTTCTTTCTAATAAAGGTGGTTTGGTCAGTGATGATATTTCCTAGGTACACAACAACCAAATTGTTACTGATGACAGTGAGTTGACTGAGATTTTCAATAATCATTACATTAATATAGTTGAGAAAACAAGTGGACAAAAACCTTGTAACATTGCTGATACTGTTAAAAATGATGATGATCGACTACTCGTTAGGCTTATTCTAGAGAAGTACAAAGATCACCCTAGTGTTCTTGCCATAAGGGAAGGTAGTGATATTTCAAATTCCATCTCATTTCACGAGGTGCAACATCATGAGGTCTAGGCTTTACTGAGATCCTTTGACGGAAAAAAATCTACCGGTGAAGATCAAATTGCGCCAAAACTAGTACATTTGGCTGCAGATGAACTTCGTCGACTTTGAACGTTTCTTGCAGTGATGCGGTGTGATTTTTCCGCGTTAATTTAATCTTAAAAGGTAGTGAATTTATCTAAGAAATGTTTAAAACTAAAATCGTTTTGATTTAAACTTCCTGGTAAACTCCACGCAATTTGACAGGAGTGATGGTCTTATTTTAAGAGATTTTCATCCGTATTTGGGCAAATTTTTCGAATTCATTGTTTTTGGTGACGTAAGCAGCGCCTTGAAAACCATGACATTTAGAAAATGCCGTAGATCGTAGAAATTGTTTTGAAGCGGCGTGGTCTTCTTGCTGCTTGCTTTCAAGAAAACTTTTTAATTCTGAACGAAACAAAGCAATAAACCAATATGCAGAGAACTAGCGATCCTTTTACTGCCAGTGAAGGACAAGAGATGCTTTCATGTTTTCAAATAAGTCTCCAACCCGCCAGAAAGAAAGAGCCAAGAAGAAGCAGCTTATTTAGACTACAGCTTCCAACGAAAGAACTCGGATATTTATGGATCAAGAACTAAAATCGTTTCGTTTATGATGGCAGATGCCTTTGATGGACAAATGGATAGCAAATTGTAGAAAATATGTTATATGTACTGGGCATGTTCTTCTCAATGATGGAGCAACTCAATGCAGTCTGGAAATCTTCTCTTGTCGGCTCTAAAGAAGATAGGAAAGGATGCTGTCTACCGAAATTGCAATGACTCTTTCTGAATGGACAACGGCAATAACTTCAGACTGTTTCAGAATTGGAAGCATTAAAATTTCAATATTGTGATGATTCAATTGCTATTATCTTACCATCTTCCTATTATCAGAGTAAAATCATCAGAGTATCAATTGTTGGATTACTCAAATTTTTTGATATATCATTATATTGTTTTTCATTGAATGCTTTGTTTGCAACAGTCATGTTCCATCAGTTTTGCATCAGTCTTCAGGCATTGAAAAAGCAAGAATTGCAGTCTTTTGTGGTTGTTGTCAAATGCTGCTTCAAGGTTGGGCTTCATTGGTAAAGGATAATCTTGTTTTTTTTTTATCATTCTTTAAAGTTGGTTATTTACAATAGTTATCAGCATAATATATACATCAACTAATTTAAACCAACTACAACTAAAAATAATTACATAATATAAAGTATAATACAATATCCTATTTACAACATAGTTTACAGCTGCAGTTTGCCCCCTTCCATGTTTTTATTTTCCTTTTGAAAGCTGCCACTTTTTCACATGTTTTAATATCGTCACTTAGTGCATTCCAAAGGATGCTGCCTCTGAAGGTTACAGAGTGTAGTCCAAAAGTGTGTGTTTTTATTTGAGGCAATTTTACCAAATTTTTGATCCTAAGGTTATATTCCACTTGCTTAGTACTGAAAAAATCCCAAAGGTATGATGGATTCAACGAATTCAGAGTTTTGAATACTTCTAACATCAGTTTTTGGAGATTTTTGACGTGGATTGTTGTATCTGCCTCTCTCCTTAGACACATATCAAACGATGCATCATAATCCTTATGGAGCACCCTTAGTGCACGTTTATGTGTTCTATTAATCTCTTTGTTTGCAGCTTTAGAAGAGAACATCCAAATCAAAGGGCAATAATTGAAATTTGCCAACACCGTTGTATTACATAAGAGTTTAGCTTGTGTATCATCAAGATAGTTCCGAAGTCTTGAGAATGCACTCACTTTTTTGTTTATTTTACCGCACAATTCAGTAATATGCTTGTCAAAATTCAGCTTAGAATCAATCGTTACTCCTAAGAGTTTTACTTGTTGGCATTGATTGATGATCTGATCATCAATACTAAGACACATTTGCTGATCACTCTTTAGCCCTAGGAACATAAGCTGGAATTTTTCAGGGTTTGCTACCATCCCGTTTTCGGTAAACCACTGTAAAATCGAGCTCAGATCATTTTCCAAGTTGTTTATCACTTCATCAAGGGTCCTACTCCTTGCGTAGATTGTATTGTCATCTGCAAAGTTGCAGATTTCTGATTCCAAGTCAATTAGGAACAGGTCATTGATAAAAATGTTGAACAGCATCGGTCCAAGGACCGATCCTTGCGGTATTCCTATCTTGATTTTTCCAAGGGAACTGTAGGAGGAGCCCACTTTAACTCTTTGGCTACGGCCTGTCAAATAGCTATACATGAATTTGAGGCTATTTCTGTCGAATCCATATGCCTCCAACTTGGCTATCAACAAATCATGCAGGGTACAGTCATAGGCCTTGGAAAGATCCATTAATACGGTACCAACAATCCCCGAGGCATCGAGGCATTTTCGCCATGATTCGATTACTCTAAGTAGTGCATCTTGCGTACTATAACCTTTTCTGAATGCAGATAAGAGACTTGTCAATTTATTCTCGAGAAAGAGATTTATTTGCAACCCAATCAACCTTTCAAAGATTTTAGATATTGGAGGTAGTACACTTATTGGTCTATAATTTGATCTATCTGTTTGTACTCCTCTCTTATAGCCCGCAGAAACATCGGCTACCTTGAGATCGTTAGGAAAGCTGCAGTTATTTATTGCTGAATTAACGCAGTCTGTTAAGTACGGGACCAAAATGTCTTTGCTATTTTGTAGTATTTTCACTGGTATGTTTCCGCTGTTAGATTTACTGGGATCGATTGCATCTATTTGATCCATCACGTTCCAGGGGAAGACATGTGAAAATTTAAACTTATCTGTTTGTGGTGTAGAGGCTTTAATTGCCTTGATGCCTGGGTGATTCTTGTACTTTTCTATGGCATTAGTTACCATTTTATCTAGGTCATTTGTATGATTATTGTCAGGGTTATCGTCAGGAGCACTCAGTCCTAATGAGTCGGTGATATTTAAGAAATATGTATTGAAACTTTCCGCAATTTCCGTGTCATCAGTAATGATTTTGTCATTTTCAATGAGAACTTTTTTGTCACTCATTGGATTTACATTTGAAAACATTGGTTTAACCATTTTCCAAAATTTCCTGTCATTATCAATCGATTTTGGTGAGATACTTTTATAAAAATCTCGTTTGGCTTTTTTGTTCATTTTCACAATCAAATTTCTTTGTTTCTTATATCGACTAACGTCCTCCTCCTTCTTAGTTTTGTTGGCTAATTTTTTCAAATTTGTGCGCAACATTATTTCCTTGCGTAGTTCCTTGTTCATATGTTGTTTATCATTGCCTCTCACAATTTTTGTTTTCGTTGGTGCATGTTGGTCGAGTGTCTCAATAATGACCTTATTTAATTCGCTGTATTCTACAGGAGCATTTTTACGCAGATTTGAATCCAGTTCAATATGAAACTGCTCTTCGGAGAAATTCTTATATTGTCGATACCTGATCTTTTTGGGGGGTACTTTGGTGTAAGTGTTCTGTTTGGGTCCTAAAATAAAACAGAGACAATATTATTTCCTCCTACTAAAAACGTTTGCTGCATAGCAAATTTCACTTTGTCTCATAGAGAATTGCATGTACAAAAAAGAGCAGCAAACCAAAATAGGAGATGTCTTTGCAAACTTAAATCAGAGCAGCAATACCCTGCTCAAGAAAAAGAAAACAGATTTAAGGGCCAATAATTGCAGTAACTATCGTATTTATAGGCAAAATAATCAAAGCTGATAATTTTTTGTACAAGGTAGCCTTGATAACATTGTTTTAGTAAGCAAATCTCCTATTTCTAGGTCAGAGCTTCCCCATTAGTCTTGAAGAAAATAAGCAACAATGCAACTTTATGTTTGTTTACAGTTAGGTCCAACCCGACGAAAAGTTCTCTGAGAGCGAAGTCAAAGTTTTGTTATTATTCTCATTGCTCTGGTGGCCAAAACAGCTACCAATTACTCTAAAATACTTTCATTTCTGAAAACTTCACATCAAGTTCGAAAGTGATACATTCAACCAAGGTTAACGTTTGTTTTCTTACTAAAAAGCAGACGAGTTTGTAAAAGGAAGCACGTAAAGTTAAGGAAGATTAAATAGTCATGGCTCTCGAGGAAAAATTGCCTTTGAAAATTGTGGGAAACCGACAAAGGCTACAGCAAAACAGGCAACATTTCTAGAAACTAGATGCTTACAGCTATTGCGTTATATCTCCAAAATGAGAATTCCTGTCTTAGTTTAGAAAATATTGGAGTTTGAAAAAATTTTGGTTAATTTTAGGCCAACAAAAGTTCATTTTCTTGAAACTGCAAGCTGAAGTTCAAGACGAGAAAAAGACAAGTTTGTTTCGTCAACAATTGGCGAAAGGTGGCAAAATAGGACAAAACGACATCGAGGAATCCAAAACTTTCAACAAAATTCCCATGAAACAAAGGACAAACGTTGAATTTATGATAAAGTCTGCTTACCTGCAGTACTGAATCCCGAGTTTGTAAACAGAGTTGTCCACGGCCTTTGAAACATATGAAAAACCAAGGAGCTCTGAGTCCAAAATGCTCAAAGAACTTGAAAGAGCGAGGATACAGCTATTGCGTTATATTTCGATATTTTGCTTTGGGACACTTGGGACGCCTGCTGACGCCATTTATCACAAAATTTTACTTTCGCGCCACAGCTTTCTTGCAAGAGAGGCCGGAAGTGAAATTAGAATTCAGGCTTGGTGTTGTCGGGCGTGGACTTTATATTTACACACGCAATGCCGCGCGAACCGTAATCTACCGACTCGTATTCTAGAAGAAGAATTTTAGAGTTTCTTAATTGTTCTTGAACGTAGTGGTAGAGTTTCTTAAAATTGTATTCATCGTAGTACTTAGTTTCTTATAAACCAGTTTCTTATAAAAATATCGTGTACTGGCCAATTTTGGCCTACGTGATATTTGCCGATCTTAGGCCAACAGGAATATCAAATCAGAAAGCGAACTCGAGTAAAAATGAGAGCAAATAGCGCATCAATAAAGCAAAATGTTCTTGAAATACTTCAAGGAAGAACTGCACTTGCTCATGCGCCAAGAATGGTTATAATAACGCGCGGCTAGCAGGTCTTCGCGTCACAAAGTCCTAAATCTACACGCTTGTTTGAAATATCTTTGAATTTCCAACATGCATTAATTTACATTAGCTATCGAATTTCAAAGAAATAATAAAACAACTGAGAGTCTTTGTACCAATAAAAGTGACATTAAACTTGTGCAATCATTGAACGACCGCTCGTGCAACAGATTGTACGTAATTTATTTCCAAATTCCCTAGTCATTTCGAAGAGCACTCCCTTTGTTCTGCCAAGCTCAATCTGTAGGAAATTTGATCACTGTTTTTCGATCTTTTTGGGCAGTCTGCAAGCCAAAAAATTTCAAGAAATCATTAATATATCGGTAAATTGGCAACCGAAAAATCTACAAAAATAACTCAGAATGATATAGGGTATTGACAAAAGATTAAAGCAGAAACTACTAAAATTGGCCTAGTGTGTGATTTATCCTGGCCTGTCGAAAGTGTGAACTTTTGTCTGGCTCACCCGGTATATATAAATGATCTTTTTCTGTTTATTAAACAGGCAACGCTATATAATTATGCCGATGACAACACTCTTCCTTGTTTCTCTAGGACTCTTTCAGATTTGATGCGAGCCTTAGAGGCAGAAGCAGGTGTTGCACTAGATTGGTTAAAGGAAACCATATGATTGCAAATCCATCAAAATTTCATGCACTGTTAATCAAAAAGACCAGACCACTACCAGTGGTGAGAAAATAAGTATTCAAGGAAAAAAAATCATGTCTGAAGATTCAGTCAAACTTCTCGGGATTCAACTAGACTATAAACTAAACTTTGATCCACACATTGCAGTACTTTGTAGAAAAGCTGCAACTCAACTTAATGTCCTAAAGAGGCTTCGAGCTTATATTGGTTTTGATGCGAGAGAAGTCCTTGTTCAGAGCTTTGTTTATACTAATTTTAATTACTGTCCTGTGGTATGGCATTTTTGTTCAGCAAAATCAATGCATGAGATTGATAAGGTACAAGAACGTGCACTTAGGTTCCTTCATAATGATCATGTCAGTTCATATAATGACCTTCTACTGAAATCACAGCGATGCACCATGCATGTTTACCGACTTAGAGCTATCTCCATAGAAATTTCCAAGACTCTACATGTTCTGAATCCATCTTTCATGAAAGATATTTTTCAAGTTAGATCCTCTAATTATTCAGCGCGAAATCCTAATAACCTTACTCATTACAGACCAAACCAGGTTACTTTTGCTACTCACAGTCTCAAGTTCTTAGGACCGCAGATTTGGAATTGCTTACCAAATGAGCTAGAATCGGCTGAAAGCCTTAATATTTTCATAAGGCAAATATCACAATGGGATGGCCCCACGTGCAAATGCAACGCCTGTTATTTTACTTTAAATAATGTACAAACCGTTCAAAAAAATTATTTATTTTATTTTAATTACTGTATCCATCGATTTGATTAGTTTCCATGTACATATGTACATAGCAGACTAGATGATTATTTCAATCGCTGTAAAATAAAGATACAGCAAAACGAGCAAAGCAGAAGCCAAACCTAAAAGGAAGGAAAGCCAAGATTTGCAGAGCAATGTGGAGTCTTTCAAATGGACTGACGACGGAATACAGCTGCTTCTCGAAGTGGTGAAAGACTACTAGTCCATCCAATCCCAAATGAATTGTTTCTTTTGGATCTTGTTTCTTTTGTTTATTTCATTTTCATGCAACAAGAACGCACGCATGCGCTTCGGGCAAAAATCTTATCGTTCCGTTTTTCGGACCAGTTCTGCCTGTTCACGCGAGAACGGAACGGAACGATTGCGTATCGTTCCACTTTTTGTATCACTTTTTTTATCGTTCCACTTTTTGGAACGGAACGATGCTATTTGAAGAGTTCCCGTGTGAACGCAACCTCTGAGCGTTCCACTTTTTTGGAACGGAACGATATGGAACGGAACGATTGCGTTCCCGTGTGAACGAGGCCTTAGGCCTATTAGATTTACAATAAACTAAGGCGACATAACAGTAACAAAATTCGTTTGATTAAATGATATAAGTCAAAATTAGAAGCTATTAGGTAATAAAACTCATACTAATCGGTTTTGTTGTTGTAAAGGAAAATATAAAGCCCTCATGCGCATAGTATTAACCTCAAAGCGCAGGTTATGACACATGCCTGGACGTGGCATGCATAGTGTCCTTCTATTAGCTTTAAGTAGCTAGAAATACTTCCTGCCTACTCAAAATAGATTACTGAAAAAAGTGAACAATGGCATCAAAATATCTTCATGACATGGATGATACTTTTGTCCTTCAATAACCAGTCCATTACCAGAAATAATTATTTCTCTCCTTGGAATGATGGGCTACAATGCCTGCCAAAAATCCTTGGAACACATAGGCCATTTCTTGACAATCCGTAGTTCTAACCAGAGCTATTAGGTTTAAACACCCCCTCACCCCTGAGGGGGGAGGGGGAAATCTCAAAAAGGCAAAACTAGCAAAGGTGTTTCAAGACTTTTGGCAGGCCAAAATTAAAAAACTTGATTGATTTAGCCGAAAGACTTTTTGATTCCATCTCGGATGCGGTGCAAAGTAATACTTCTGTGAGATAAGTATCTATCATTTGACCCAAGAACACTTCCATCAGAATTTTTTCTGCAGGGTTTTACTCGTTTTTGAAACTCAGTGTGAATTGAAAACGGTCATTGACATTAGTTCAGTGAACGAACATCAGTCTAGTTCATACCTTCAAAATAACTGCATTGGTCGTACTAGTTATCTTTCCACCAAACACACCTCTTCCAGATGGAGTCTGTATCATGCCACCTCCAAGTGTTTCCATCTTCATACTGTTCAGACGACTGCCTTCTGCTTTCTTAAGTTCAATTGATATTGAATCGCTAGAAAATCTTTGTGCTATTTCATTTGGAACCATCGATTCCAAGAACATTGTTGTTGACTTCTCAATGAGTTGTAACGTATCTCTGGTGAAATTTAGGTACTTGAAAAAATGAGACAAAACAATTAAAACTGTTATGCAATGTAACAATTCAACAGATATTGTCTCAACAATGTTTACTCAGGCACATGCCTGTGCGTTACTACAAAGGTTGTGGAGTAGCTTCTCTCCGCAAACCCTTCATTGTTCGCTCATTTCATCACATTGAAATGAATTGCCATTTTTCCTATCACTTCAATGAGGTCTTTGTCTCCAAGAGTTCTAAGCTAGGAGAACCTATATGACGACTCAAGATATTTTAGCAGATCTCAGAAGCTTCGAAGATGCTCTTTGCCATCGTTATCTAAGCCTTCGAAAATTGCAAAAAATGCTGAACCTTAATCCGACCGGGGGAGGGGTGTTTTCCACCCCCTGTCAGTTTTTTGCACAGCATTCTTTAACGGCAAAAGCTATGACCCTCCAACTCTCTGACAATTAATAATAATCTATTAGCTACATTTTGACAATAATATTTTTGAACAATGGTTGTCACATGACAGGTAACACTACCATATTTGGAAGAAGGTACTGGAAAAATCAATGTTTCTGTTCTGATATGTTTACTCCTAGAATTAGCTCCAAATATTGACCATTGTACTTTATAAGAATCAGCAAAGAAATAGCTCTCAATTGTTATCAATAAAAATGGACTTTGCTGACGTCAGCATTCTTAAATGATGATGTCACTTGGGCCACCATTTTGGGTCATTTTGGCAAATTTTGAAGTTTTGGAACGTTTTTAGGGTGTTTGAGTTAGTTGTGACAGTGCTCGTGTGCTAAAAACATGTTTTAATATTTGTCCTCACCTATTAATTGAGCAAAAACCTTTGCAACATGAAGGAATTAAGCAAAAGCCACTGCGCATGCGCGAAATTTTTCAGCCACATTTGATCGTTAAAGTGCTGAAATATGGATATTTCAAAACATGTTTTTAGCACACACGCACTGTCACGATTAACTCAAACACCCTAAAAACCTGCTATCACACAATGACCAAATACCGTCATAGGGGTCAACTTTAAAAGTCATTTGTGGAGGACCTACCACGGCCCCAGATGTCCACCCTCGACTTTTTGGATCTTCAAATGGTGTAGTTGACGCTGGTGCAAGGTGATTTAGGGGGTAAAAATTTCCTACGGAATCGACCTCAGCGTATGGACTATAGAGGGGTGTCGCCCTGAATGAGTATCAACGCGTTTTGACCGGTTTTCAATATGGGGTCACTATGTTGTGCAACCTCGTCCCCAAGGCCTTTTGTCATATTGGGACGGAGACGAAAAGGCCCTGGGATCGGCTGGTCACATAAGCAATCTGATTGGCTATTGCTTTTCACATAAATTATGTTCTGTGTAACCACTTTCTTGTTGTTGTCATTCTTTGTGTCCCATTTGATGAATGGAAGTAAACTCGATAAAGATCTCGATTGTTTATTCCAGAGGTTTGCTCTAGTTTGCTTTATCTTGAGAAATCAGGACCATAGAGGCTTGCTGATGCATGAATTTCATGGCCACGTGACTAAGGAGTAACTAAGATTAGAACAATGGGGGAAAGACTGCCTATCCCAGTTCAGAATAACAAGCTGAATACCTTCGAGAAAGCGAAACTAGGTGGAACTGAATGACCTCAGAAATAATCGTACACATTCTCAAATTTGAAGCTGGTTTAGATTGGTACTTTTCTTGGATTTTGTTCATGCAGTCCGTGAATGTAAAGTCACTCCTACCAAAGTTTACAAGTGATAGGCCTAGATTATGTGAAAGTGTAACCACACAAAAAAATCGACTGAAAAATATATCTAGTCAAACTGCAAAAAAGATTCAGTAACAAATACAATAACAACTTGCAGAATATCTGTTTCTCGACAACACAATGTTGTTTGCATAGACTTCGATGGGAGAATATCCCCGGAGCAACTAGCACAGGACGGTTGGCAAAGTGGCGAATCACATCGGGGCCATAAAAACACTTCACCAGCTTTCGTTTCGTGAAATACTTTGATAATTCGATGAAAACCAGTCGCAAATCTTTGAAAAGGTGACAGAAACCTGAGCCCTCAGCTGTTTGGTCTTCTTCGCTCAACTCCACTGCAACTGCAACGCGTACGTGGCAGCCATAACCTGACGTAAACTGCTGCATATATTATGATTTCTATAATTTATGACACCCACTGAGAGAGGGTGTTGTGATGGTCATGTGACCAGCCGATCCCAGGGCATTTTCGTCTCCGTCCCAATATGACAAAAGGCCCTGGGGACGAGGTTGAGGCGTAAGTACACATCAAAAGCTGGGCCTTCTAATTTACTGGCTAAGGCCTGGGCGCATTTCTCCCCAGTGTAACTTTTCAACGACGAGTAGAGCTCTACTTTGGCAATGAAGCAACGAGCGCCTCCTGTTCCATTAAATGTCATTGATTTTCCTTCCATTTTGGTTATTCGTTTGTAGTAATGTTACCGAAAGATACTCAATAGAGATTTCTTATTTGGTGACTTCTATTTAGTATGACTACAAACGAATGGCCTAGACGAACAAAACAAAGGGATATAAGGATACCTAAGCTAAGAGGATGGACGGGGGTAACTACACCCAACAATTGAAGTAGTTTTCATTGTAGTATATGGAGAAATTCTCTATCATAGCTGCATTTGTCATTTCTCAGAAAAACGAGATTTTTAATCCCTCTGTCCGCCATCTTGGATTTGGTCAACCTTGTCCCCAAGGCCTTTAGTCATACTGGGACGGAGACGAAAAGGCCGTGGGATCGGCTGGTCACATGACCATCAAAACACCCTCTCTCTGTGGGTGTCATAAATTATAGAAATCATAACGTATGCAGCAGTTTTACGTCAGCCTATGGCTGCCGCGTACGTGTTGCAGTTGCAGTGGACTGTCACTTTTTCAAAGATTTGCGATTGGTTTTCATCGAATTATCAACGTTTTTCGCACATCGAAAGCCGACGAAGTGTTTTTATGGCTCCGATGTGATTCACAACTTTGCCAACTGGATATGGAAAGTCCGTCCTGTGCCACTTGCGCCCGGATATTCTCCCCTCGAAGTCTACAAGCAACATTGTGTTGTCGAAAAACAGATAATCGGCAATTTTTTGTTGTATTTGTTACTGAAACTTTTCTCTTTTAATTTAACTAGATATTTTTTTCATTCGCTTTGGTGTGGTCACGCTTTCTCATAGTCTACAAAAAGAATTTCATTTATACAGTAGTATAGGCCTATCACTTATAAACTTTGGTAAGAGTGACTTTACATTCACGGACTGTATGAACAAAATCCAAGAAAAGTACCAATCTAAACCAGCTCAAATTTGAAAATGTGTACGATTATTTCTGAGGTATTCAGTTCCGCCTAGTTCTGCTTTCCCGAAGGTATTCAGCTTGTTATTTTAAACTGGGATAGGCAGTCTTTCCTTCATTGTTCTGAGCTTTGTTACTGTTTAGTTACGTGGCGATGAGATTCATGCATCGGCGAGTCTCTATGGCCCTGATTTCTCAGGATAAAGCAAATTAGTGGAAGCTTCTGGAATAAACAATCGAGATCTTTATCGAGTTTATTTCCATTCATCCAGAAAGGGGACACAAGAATGACAACAACAAGAAAGTGGTTATAAGATGAATTAAATTGAACATAATTTATGTGAAAAGCTATAGCCAATCAGATTGCTTATGTGACCAGCCGATCCCAGGGCCTTTTCATCTCCGTCCCAATATGACAAAAGGCCCTGGGGACGAGGGTGCTTACGCCTTACAAGCGAAGACCGCAAATATGTCACCAAGATTACAGCTGAGTTACTGAAAGAATTTGAGCGTGGTTGACGCAACAGAGAAGAAGCCCTGACTGAGCTCTCAAAACGCAAAAGAGAGACAGGTGAGTCCACACAAAATTTTGCATGTAAAATCTTGGAGCTGGTCAAGTTAGCTTATCCAGAATTTGAGTCAAAAATCGAAGAAACCATTGCCAGAGATTATTTTGTCAATGGATAAAGTAGCCTTGAAATCTCTTGAGAAATTTGAAAACAAAAAGCTCAATGAAATCGCCGATGAAGCGACACGGTTGGAACTGGCAGGCATTCAATCATTATCAGTCAACAAAAGGTTCTCTGCAAACTCAGTTAATCCGATTAGTGATGAGAAAATCGTAGAATCTATTGCTGAAAAGGTCAGGTCATTAAAAAGTTGCAGGCAATCTCTTTGTCCTCTCACGGGGGAGGACCTCACGAAGAAGTTAAATTTGCCTCTGCCAATTACAACCGCGGTCGCGGTCGCGGCTGGGGGGCACGAAGCCCTCGCACGGGACGTGGCAATATCCCTCGTAGATTCCAGAGCCCAAAAGCCGCCAAAACACCAGGAAAGCTTTGTTGCCGAACCTGCCAAAGTGATGAGCACCTGTATAGGGCCTGCCCAATGAGGTTTTGTCAAGCATGTGGTAAACGGGGTCACGACGCTTGGGATTCAAGCTGTGTAAATTATCAATGACTATATGAAGGTAAAGAAATATGAATGAGAAAAATTTGAAAATTTGGGAAGATGAAAGTAAAGTTTCTACGGTCAGTTTGAAAGCAGAATTAAATGGTCAGTTGACCAATGTCTTATTAGATTCGGGCGCTGGAATGTCTATAATTGACGAAAGATCATTGAACCGACTGAAAGAGTAAGCAACTATAGTTAATGTTGTCGAAAATCTCATTGATGCATCAGGCAATAAAATGGATATCGTTGGTAAAGTACGCATAAAAGTACTTATTCAGGGATCACGTCAACATGTTGTTCACGAATTTCGCGTAGTTAATATCAGAATGTGTACAAATATACTACTGGGACGCGATTTCTTGAAAAGATTTGGCTCTGTGACGTTTGACTTTGAGAAAAATAGAGTAAAACTAGGTGACCTGTGGTTTTCTGGCCTCGAACTCACTACTCCTCAACGAGTTAGGCTTCCAGAAAAATTACTATTCCAGCCAGAACTGGACATACAATTATTGTCAAATGTACTCCTAAAACAGCGTTTCTTGCGGAAGATTTTGAACCAACCCGTATAGATGGAATTACTGGTACCTACGGAACTTACGCTCGTGTAATTCCCAATGCTGAAGGTGCTTTTAAGATAGCCATTGTAAATGTTAACAGTGATGATATAGAGCTGCCATCCAGGAAAACAATCGGCTTTCTTAATCCTGCAGGATCGGATGTCTCAGCTGCTTCGTATTCTGACAACAAGACATGTGCTAGTCCATCCCCTGACCCTCCACAGCAATTCCAAACTGGAGCACAACTATCAGCAGCAGAGAGAGAAAGATTGTCAAACCTTATCCACAGTTATGAAGATATTTTTGCCAACAATCCTAAAAGTCCAATGAGAAACACTGTGCTGGAGCATAAGATTATAACTGATGATTCACTGCCGGTGTACCAGAAACCGAGGCGTATCCCTGCAGCCTGGGAACAAGAAGTTGATGCACAGGTCCGTGAAATGATCGATAACGAAATCAATAGACCGTCAGAGTCACCGTGGAACAGTCCCATTATTCTTGTCAAAAAGAAAGACAATTCTACACGGTTTGTCTGTGATTTTCGTAAATTAAATGATACCACCAAGAAGGATACTTATCCTCTACCCCACATTAAGGATGTGCTTGATAAAATGGCTGGGGCAAAGTACTGGTCCACCCTTGACGCTGCTTCGGCGTATTGGTCTATGCCCCTGCATGAACAAGATAAGGGGAAAACAGCTTTTTCGGTACCACGTGGTAAGTTTGAATTTAACGTGACTCCATATGGCCTATGTAACGCTGGCGCTTCATACTAACGACTAATGGATATTTGTTTATCAGATCTACCAGCAGACCACATCTTAGCGTATATGGACGATATTGCAATCTACAGTACGACATTCACTGTACATTTGAAGGATCTTGAAGCTGTTTTCCTGCGCTTTCGCTCCGCAGGCATTTCACTGAAGGCATCCAAGTGCATATTTGCAAATCAAACCGTAAAGTTTTTAGGATATGAATTATCCGCAGATGGGATAAAACCGCAAGAGAGATTGACATCAGCCATCCGCGAATTTCCAAGACCAAGCACAAAGAAAGATCTCAAACGATTCCTAGGGCTAGCAGGCTTCTACCGTAACTTTATCGAAGGCTTTGCACGCATAAGTAAGCCTTTGAACAAACTCACCAGTGACAATGTTACGTTTGAATCGACTGATTACTGCGAAGAAGCCTTTGAAAGCCTGAAAGACAGATTATTTTCAAAACCTGTTCTCAGTTTTCCACGAAGTGGTGAGCCATTTGTAGTTGAAGTAGATGCAAGTGATGTCGCTGTCGGTGGTTTGCTTTCCCAACAGCAACAAGATGGCACTACCCATCCAGTAGCCTTCTTTTCTGTTACATTGAATTTTTCTCAGCAACGGTGGTCTACCCACAGCAAAGAAGCATATGCACTGCTCTTAGCAGTTAGAACCTGGCACGTTTATTTAGCGGGAACAGAATTCATACTCAATTCAGACCATAATCCACTTGTCCATATACGCAACACCAAGGACCCCCGTGGAAAATTTGCCAGATGGATTTCAGAACTTGAGGAATACAATTACACCATATGATATCTTCCAGGGAAACTAAACACAAAGGCCGATGCACTGTCAAGATTCATATCAAAGCTTCAAACCTAAAATTCAGACCAGTTTGAAGACATATTTGAAGAAAAGATATATGCTATCGATGTGCAAAACCAATCGTTCAAGACACAGTTGATGAAAGAGCAAGACGACGACCCAGTAATTGGTCCAGCGAAACGGCTAGTCGCAAACGGTGACACAGTTAAAGAAGGAAGACTCAATTGTGTCTCAAATCGATTACGTGTTGAAGATGACATACTGACAAAGTCTGGACGTCCTGTAATACCAGCTCCATTGCGTCGTGTTGTGGTTACAAAGTATCATGAACAAGCTCACTTCGGAACGGAAAAAACACACGCAATGATCAGTGCAAGATACTATTGGCCTAACATGTATGCATACATTAAGCGCCACGTATCTACCTGTTCTGTCTGTGAAAGAGTTACGCATTGCATATAAAGATTACGAGAATGATTTCGGTTTTCTCCTGGAGCAATCTAAATCGGTGCCAATCCATGTAAGAAACCTACAGTTGCTCATGACTGAAATTTATAAAACAAAATGTGGTCTGAATCCACAATTCATGAATGATATTTTCATGCAACGAAATATTAGGTACTGCCTAAGGCATGGTAATGACGCTCAACTGCCAAAAGTACGAACTACGTCCTTTGGAGTTGAGTCGCAACTGTAGGCTTTGCAAAGTATATATCCCGCAAATTGGCTTTCTAACATGATAGATTCTAACTCTGGTTTGTCCTGTAATATATATTAATTTTAGTTTTATTGTAAATTATGTATATTGTAAATAGTAGGCCTTAATTAGCTGCAATTTAGCTATTCATTTTTTAGCCTACTTTAAATAGACATTTAATAATAATAATAATTAGATAATACTACTAATGGGAGATGTATTTTCGAAATATATTGAAGCTGAACCCCTACAAAATCAATCGGCCCCAGAAGTTGTAAATGCTTTACTTCGCTCATGGATTTTGAAACATGGCTGCCCATCATATTTACTGTTAGACCAAGGATCAAACGTCGACGGCCAAACAATTAAGGAGCTCTGTGAAATGCTCGCAATCGAGAACCGACGCTCCTCCGCATACCACAGCCAGGGAAATGGCTTTGCAGAGAAATATTCGGAATGTTCGGAAAGTTTTTCGCACTACCCTCCTTGATCGAGGCATTCAACAAGAACACTGGCGATCCTTATTAAACGAGATCGTTTTTGCCCTGAACACAAGTGAAAGTTCTGCAACAAAGCGTACGCCATACGAAGTCATTTTCGGTAGGAAGCCAGTTATGCCTCAGGATCTCCTTTTTGAACAGAATGTTCATCCGAATGATACCGATGTTGTCGCGCCCGCCGAACATGCTGCCAAACTAAAGACACATCTAAGCGAAGTGTATCAGAACGTTGCCCACAATCTCGGCTTAAACCGCGAGCAAATGCAGAAACAGTATAACAAGAACATCCGATTTCACGATTATCACGTAGGGGAGAAGGTGTGGTTAAAGACAAAATATTACAAGACAGGTGAAAATAAGAAACTCTCCCCACGCAGAAACGGTCAATGGACCATAGTCGAAAAGTTGCCAAATGGACTGAATTTCGGATTGAAAATGATTCGACCGGAAATAGAAAGGCTGTTCACCATAATCGAATGACCCCGTCAAGATCTCATGCTGCTCAGGATTCGCACGATGATAGAAATGAAGAAGCATCGACCGTACCAACCAAAACAAGGAAAACCAGATAGAGAACATTTAGAACGCGAAAGTGGACGGACACAAATAGTTGCGGAGGACACATTCAGCAGCTCAGATGAATCGGAACCTGAAGACAATGCACCTGAAAACATTCGCCGATATCCGCTTCGCCAAAGCCGTCAAAGGGTCCTCGAGGGAGGAATTCCTTGGAACGCTATAGGGGATTAACGCTTTATTTACGCCGTATTTACGCTGCATTTAGCTTAACTTTAGACACTGTTTAGTGAGGTGGGGAGGAATGTTGGGTGTAGTTATCCCCGTCCATCCTCTTAGCTTAGGTATCCTTATATCCCTTTGTTTTGTTCGTCTAGGCCATTCGTTTGTAGTCAACGAAAGAAATCACATATGATCTAAGAATAAAGAATCTACTCCAGGTGCCAAAAGTTAAGACATCGTCATATGGACAAAGTTCCCTATCGTTCAGAGGTAGTATACTTTGGAACACTTTGTCAGACAACATAAAATCCGCACAAAATACAAAACAGTTTAAAACAATGATCAAAAATTAGAAGGGAGAACAATGCCGATGCAACATTTGTAAGTAGGGTTTGTAATTAGATAGTTGGTTTTTATTAGTTTGTATTAACTAGACATTTCACCAACTGTAAATAAATGAATTATTATTATTATTATTATCATACTTTGTACTCAAGTCACCAAATAAGAAATCTCTATCGAGTATCTTTCGGTAACACAATCATAAATGATAATTGCATACTTCAATTTTCCTTTTGAAAATTTTGTTTTGATTATTTAAAAAAATGCTGACATCAGCATTTTTCCCAGTAGGAAGCAAAGGAGCTGGATTGAAGGAGGAAGGGGGAATAGGGGGTCGAAGATAGTAATTTAGTGTAATGTTGATAATATCTTGACAAACTAAACACTTTCAAGTCAAAAAATTCTCACGTAGAAACAGATTCTCAAGATATGCACGAAATCTGATCGTTATTAGTACTAAGTGAGGATACCCCCGGGGAATCTCATACTGTTTGCGACCAATGAGGCACAAAATTCCAACAAAATTACACAAATTAGGGGGAAACAATCCTATTGACTGTATTGATCAGCTTTAATCTAGTTA
Source organism: Aurelia coerulea (assembly GCA_039566865.1). Taxonomy (NCBI): domain Eukaryota; kingdom Metazoa; phylum Cnidaria; class Scyphozoa; order Semaeostomeae; family Ulmaridae; genus Aurelia; species Aurelia coerulea. Next base: position 7,363,360 of record CM076952.1, on the reverse strand, counting down.
TTGCTGCTGTAAAACATTTGAGGTCGAAATATCCTTGCAGAAAGGCCACTGACTAATTTTTGCCATTTTCTTAAATTTGACGTCATAGACGAAGCAACGTGACACATAATTGGTCTACTGTTCCTAGAAAAAATTATTGAGACGTTACAAATTATAAGTAAACAGAGTAACAAGGATACTATCAAAGGATTATGAGGCCAGCTGGAATTACATTTGTAAGCAGCTTACCTAAAAGTTGGCCCCGACCACTCTGAAGAAAATAGTGACCCCTGTCCCCAATTAATTTTTTTTCTCAATATTTCACACAAAATCACACTTCAAAAGGATAGAAACTAAAAGTCAAAAAACAATTTCCTGGTTCATAGTACCAATTTTGAGCGGTGCTCTGTTAGTATGTGTTGGGGGGGGGGGTGAATGAGCCCCTCCCCCCAGTCTGGATAGGGTTAAGAAAAATCAATATATATCATATCTATATAGTCCGGTAGCAGAAGGGGGGGGGGTAATGCCACCAAAAGAAGTAATTTATGATACCAAGTAATTTTGATCAACTTTAGGGCGTAGTATTTGAATCTCGATGTTATTTTTTTGGGAGAGAGGCCGTTTGAGATAAGGGGGTAAATTCCCCCATTATTGAAGGAAAATGTGTTATTGTTAAGACTTTCGATATACCCCTACCCTATCTCACCTACCAGACTTTTATTCGCCAATGCTAAATTTGCAAAGCAGGATGACAAGATTCCGCTACTTTGACTTTACATCTATATTGTATCTAATGATGAAAATGTCAAGATTCTAAATATAGCACCGTCACCATGGCAACCACTGTTTCATGTTACATGCATATGGTTTCAGCCATGTTACATGCATATGGTTTCAGACATGACGCGTTATTACTTGTCCACATCTATCTGCAAATCCGTCCTTGGACCTCTCTTTTTCAATATCTACATCAATGACCTTCTGTTATCGATTAAAGCGACAGATGTATGCAACTATGCCGATGATACAATCATTTATACGTGCAATATGCGTCTCGAACATTTTATCCCTAAGTTAGAAAACGACTATAAAATTTAAATCCAATGGTTCGCAAACAATTGCATGAAACTTAACGAAGACAAATGCCATTTTATGATTTTTGGTGAAAGAACAATTCAAGAGGTCGGCATAAATATTGGCAACTGTACCGTCAATAATTCACACGAGGAGAAACTTTTAGGGGTTTTTATTGATGCAAATCTCAGCTTTGAAAATCGTAAGAATTTCAAAACGGGTTCTTTTTTGCAACGAAGATGAATTTGGCATACGAACTCCCGAAATTCGTATTCCTGCTGACTTCAACAAATTTTTAGAAACAATGAAAATAAAGGAAAAATGTTAAGGCTGATGGAACATGCATGACTTGAAACTAATCAGTAACCCAGTGGACGCTCATTTTTATGGCATGGAATAAGTCCTTTGTAAAGACCAAAAATTTAACATCGACAGACGTAGAAGACATTGTAAATGATCATGAGAAAGCTAAAGCCACAAAAGCTTTCCTGAAGAATGAAAAGTATCTGACTCGTAAAAATTGTCTGTTGACTCCGCAAAACAAGGGGTGAAAGAACTAAAACGCTATCTTGTATAGCCTTGTCAACGTGCATAACACTCCCCTCTCTAATGGATCCCCTCTGGGGTCTCTAAAATTAATAAGCCTCCCAGAAAGCAATTTTGATGGAAGCATATCAACGGTACATTTCTTGTTCGTTGTGTTGGAAACTGTCAAGATATAATATCTGACCAGAGCTGGATGGATTGGAACTTTTCTTAGATACAAATCTTGGAAGAAAGCAGCAGTATTCATTAAACAAAGTAATGAAAGATATATCTTTTAGAAGATTGAAAGAACAAGAAAATTGCAGTGACCTGTCTCTCCTTCCACCATGCCAGACAGCAACATTTGTTGCAAAATGTGGCAAGATACATCAAATCCTGATGTATATTTACATAAAACTATAGGCCAATCTCGTTATTATCAATATTTGGGAAATATTTGAGAAACTCTTGTTTGACGACATATATGAACATCTGAAGGACAATCGTCTTCTTAGTGATAATCAGTCTGGGTTTCGTCCAGGTGATTCAACTGTTAATCAATTGTTGGCCATTACCCTCAAAATTTACAGTGGTTTTGATCAAATTCCAAGCAGGGAAACAAGTGCTGTATTTCTGGATTTATCCAAGGCTTTTGACAGAGCGTGGCATGCGGGCCTACTCTATAAACTAGAGAGTAATGGTATTTCGGGAAATCTTCTGAAACTAATCAGAAGCTTTCTCTCACATCGACAGCAGCGCGTGACTTTAAATGGGCAATCCTCTGTGTGGCGGGAGATTTCTGCTGGTGTACCCCAGGGCTCGGTATTAGGTCCATTATTTTTTTTTCATCTTTATTAATGATTTAACAGATAACTTGCAGTGCGATGTCAAATTATTCGCTGATGATACTTCTCTGTTTACAATGGTTGAAAACGAAACTGTTTCTGCCCAAAATATGAATAGAGATCTAGAAAAAATTTCCCTATGGGCGTGGCAATGGAAAATGCACTTCAATGCTGACAAGACTGAAGAGTTACTCTTTTCTGTTAAAAGGCTGCCACCAGTGCACCCTCCCTTGAGACTTGGATATGACGAAATTAAAAGCAAAACTGAGCATAAACATCTTGGATTGATTCTTGACACCAAACTTAGCTTTAAAAGTCATGTGAGTGAAGCTATTCTGAAAGCCAGGCGGGGGATTGGGTTGATAAGACACCTGTCACAATACGTATCAAGGGATGTACTTGATCAAATGTACAAACTGCATGTGCGCCCCCACCTATATTACGGTGATATAGTTTACCACATACATGATCCTGACTTGTCATCAGTTATTACAAAGCGTCTTGAACAAACGCAGTATGCAGCATCTTTGGCTGTGACTGGGGCATGGAGAGGTACAAGTAGGCAACAGCTTTATGAAGAAGTTGGGTGGGAAGCCTTGTACGATAGACGATGGTACAGGAGACTATGTCATTTTTTCACACTAAAGCTGACACAGTATCCAGCATATCTTTTTTCTCTAATTCCTTCTGAACGGCAGATATCATATGATCTGCGAAACCCTCAAGCCTATGCACAAAGTAGAGCCAGAACTGATCGTTTCTCCAATTCCTACTTTTATAACACGTTACACGAATGGAACAAATTACCAACTGAAATCCGCGCTTCTAAAACCCTTGCTGAATTTAAGCGGAAACTGATTGCGTTAATTAGACCGGTCAAAAAGACTTTTTATGGAGTATTCGACTTAAAGGGTATCAGAAATATAGCCAAGCTTCGCGTACAATTCAGCGATCTGAATGCACACAAATTTCATCATAATTTTGAGTGTCTTAGGCCTATATGTAATAGTGGTGCAGCTAACGAGGACAACGAGCATTATCTCCTGCACTGCCCTCACTTTAAACAACTGCGAGTGGATCTCTTTGGCACTGTCACAGAAGTGTCGGGTATTGATATCGCAAACCTGGATTCAAAAAACCTTGTGCAACTTGCTTCTTTACGGCAGTTCTAATATGAATATCATTGACAACAGGATCATGATTGAAGCAACAATTGAATACATTGAAAAGCAAACAGGTTGAATTGACCGTGGGTGCTGGAGTGCTGCCTGGGCGAGGGGGTGAGGTTTTTTCGTCCTTTCTCTTGGGGGGCACGTTAGTATCCGTGGATCGTTATGAAATCAATTTGAAATAACGCAATTATCTAGCAGCTCTCCCTCCTATCTTCCAGACAGTTCAGCACCAAACCATCCAAATTTTCGCATAGTGCTTGACTTCCTTCGTCATTGTACCGTCCAGTGGCTATGTTATGGTACAGGGATGAATGGAAATCTACAATATAAAAGGTTAGACCCATAGCATGGTTTGGTGTGGAACTGCCAGTCTCCTTATTTGTGTGTTGTTTTCTCGTTTTGTTTTGTCCCTCGTATTGCTGTATTTTTTTCTTTTTGTCATATATTTATATCTTGAAGCTTTGTTTGCAAATTGTAAGTACCGTTCTTGGTGTAGGCCAGATGACCTTGTGTCTTCTTACACCAAGATCGGTACAGTAGTAATGTATTTAATTTAGTTATAATATAGCAAGGTGCAGAAATGTTTTTTATGCGCGCGCAGCATTGCGTAATCATTGATTGGATGCGAGGCTACTTGTTCACGTGATACTGGCAAGGCGGGAAAACTGAAAAATACAGCAGATTCGTTGACCTTTCGTGACAAGAGAAAATATAAACTTTAGTTACGACTGTTGTCTTATTTTGTAAATGAATGATCAAGATTACCGAACAATTTTCTTGAAGCATTTTTGCTATCATTTGATGATTGATTTGATGATACAGTGTGGACTGTGGAAGGGAAACAAATACAAACTTTTCCATGAAGAGGCATGCGGGGTGCTGATTTGCAATCATAGAAAGTATGGAAGTACTTTGTAAAAAGTGTGATTCGAAATAAACAAGATGATTAACCATATGAAAAAATACCTCTGCCCCTTGAGATAATTAAATGTGAAATCAACCAGATATTTCTCAAAATTTTGTTTAAGCTCTGATTCAAGTTTCTGGCAAGCTTATCTAATCCTTATAAACACCCACCCCCTGGGGGAGGGGGATACACCATGTTCAGGGTACAGGTATATGCCACCCATATGGATCCAGATTTCTCTAACAATGGTCCCTTTTCAGCAGATTTCCCTTACACATGGGTGGGCTTGCCTTGGTTGAAATTGGCAAAAAGTAATTTGGAGAGTATCTTTCTGCCAAAATTCACCATAAAAGTAGGTATGCAGGCAAAATTTGTCAATTAGGAGTGGATAGCTTTCTGAAAACCAGGTGGCAGACCCCCATCCATCTTCAAATCATGTACCCCCTGGCTGAAATCAGTTCTTCCTGTCTTAATTTTCCTCCTACACTTTTTCAATTTCACATAATTCCCAATCTCTCCTTGGTAGGCATACACACAAAGATAAACACAAATCAATTTCAAATTAATTCCATCATTAAAGTAACTTCACAGCAGTTGTTAAAATAAACAATTTTATAAGAAAAAGGATAAGAAACTTGGGTAATTTTTGTTATATTTAGGTGCACAAAAAGAATAGCTATTCTACAGCTACAGAAATATTTCTTTTCATATGAAACAACATTTGGCAAAAGAGAGCTTTATCAGGCTAATACCATCAATTGCACCCGGGGGGGGGGGGGGTACTTCACATATTTTGGGTACGGGGACGTGCCATCGGGAAGGGTATCGATTTTCACGATTTTGGTATAAGGAACGGTATCGATTTTCACGATTTTGGCATAAGGAACGGTATCGATTTTCGCAATTTTGGTTTAAAGAACGATTTTGGTATACTTTTTCGGAAAATTGGTATAAGGTCGGGTATACTTTTTCGGAAAATTGGTATAAAGTCGGGTATACTTTTTCGCAAAATTGGTATAAGGAACGGGTATGTTTTTGAAGCTTCGATGGCACGTCCCCGACCAAAACCTGGTCAAGTACCCCCCCCGGGCAATTGCAATGAATTTTACAGTATTTAAGAATGAAGGTTCAAGGATGCCTTTGCCCCAATACCCATTTGAGGGTTCTTTGCACCCAATCATGTGCCATAATGGTAACTCTCAGTCCAGAAAACACAGGTCTAAACAGGGATCAAGATAAATAAACAGGGTGAGTGGAAAAATTCCCATGTCCTAATAAGTGGGCAAGATGTGTTCACTGTAAAAACAAACTCAGATGCCAGCTACAGCATAAACAGCTTCTGAAATGAAACCACAATTGGGAAACATTTCAGGAAACATGACTTTGCATGTTTTACAGGGCTTTGCAATTCAAGAAGCTCAAAATTAATAAACAGGAGCAAGAATTTCCAGGCCAATTTATTAAAAAAAGTGGGGGATGTCTCTTCCATACTCATATTTTCTTAAATATGAAATGAAATGCGTTAATTTGCCCCTTAGCATCATTATTATAAAGAATCTAGCAAAGTTATAATGTTTTCTATGCAAGCAAGATGCGTCAACAAGAAATCTGTCTCTTAATTATGGAACAGTTATCACAGGGACAGACATTTGCTCATTTCATGGCAGCATTGTTCTTGTTCCATCAAAAATTTCCAGGCAACATTTCAAGCTTGTAAGTTAATTTGCTCATCACCAAACCAGAGTCAGCAAACACATTTACGTCCACTTTAGTTCAATTACCTCCACTGTAGTTATATCACTGTCTATTAACTTCTTATTTCTCATCCACACACATCACATACATTTGTAAGTTGTAGGATTTTGCCATCAAAGTTATGCCATGCTTGAATTAAATTGTATTATGGTTCATTTTTGAGAAAGGTGCAAATGAATTGCAATTGTAAGATAAGATATCTGGCCTGACGAAGATCCTCAAATGCTGCAACAGTCTTGTTTCACAGCCTCAGATGATTGATAAATGCCAAAAGTGATGCCTAGAGGGAAGAAAGGGGACTTGGTTAATCTAGCAATGAAAATAGCACAAGGCGACATGGTAAAATTAGCCAATAAGTAACAAGTTAGAAAGAGCTTGATTCATGTTCATGTTGGAGATGGATATCAGGCTTTAAAATCATAAGAAACCTGCAACTAAAATATCCACTTTTCTTCAAAAACAGCAAACTGAAAAGTGAAAACTATGCAATCATATTGTACCCTTAGTTTGTTATGAATTCGTTGCCACTTTCATGCAAAACCAAATGTTTACTTAAATTTCCCAGATTTCAAAATTGTGCATTTTTCATTCATATGTGAGCTAACAAATACAAGAAAACTGCTAGGCAAAGAAGTATCAAGGTTCTTGTTCGACCATATCAGGTTATTTGAAAGTAAAACAAAACAACAACAACAATATTATTTTGGCTAGGCCCAATGTTGTTTTCAGGCACTTGTTTGGATACAGAGACACCTGCACCAACAAAATTAAATACCTCTTCTTTGCAAATTTTCCGGGATGAACGGAAACCATGAACAAGCAGTTTGATGAGCACTCTTGAAAGTCAGGATATTTTGGTTTTGCGGCAGCGACTAGATTTTGCGAAATTTTCGTTCAAAGTTTAGTGCATAAAACGGGCGCTTCTCTCAGCAAAATCTGGTGGTGTGGAAACTTTTATTTTTCCTACTCTTTCTGGCAATAGCGTTGCTTTTTCCATTACTATTAGAATTTGTGAAATATTAGGCCATAAGGAACACCAGATAAAAATATCAATGGGTAATTGGCACTTACTCTGTTCCTACCACGAGCTTGTTCTGAACACAAGCCAAGAGGCAAGATTTTCTGATTTTTCAAATACCCTGACTTTGAATAAAAAAATAAGGTCAACGCAAATTTTCCGAGAATACTGACCTGTCTTGAAATGAACTTTGTATCCTGTAGAATATTTCCTGAAATGATGGTTTTGCGGCAGCGACCAGTTTTTGTGCAATTTCTGTTTTCATATTTCCATGATTTTGAGCAAAAATTTGTCTCCTTGCAGTGATTTTTGATGTCCTATTTTCCATATTTATTTTTGGATGATGATTGCCAAATTTTTTTCCGCCATTGCTGTTTCCCTCGTGATCACGATCTGCGAGCGCTTTTTTCCAGGCCGCGTCCCATGGGGCCTGGATCACAATGGATTCGGTCAAGACCGGGCGCCGGCGAAATTCTGGCCTCTCCGATTTCCAAAACAACCCGCAGGCGCAGAGTGCTCTATGTACAGCGGTCAAAACATTTCTGCACCTTGCTGTTATAATATATTATGAATAGAAAAACAAAAAATCCTGATCGCTGGATGATCCCGACCATTCATGTTGATTACTAGATATGATGATAAAATTAGACAGAGGAGGTGTATCCATAAGAGATACATTGGCATAGGAGTCGGAGGGCTGGGGTGTGTTGTATCGCCTCTAATCAAACAAATGTTATTTCATTTCAGGCGCTATTCAAGCACTATTAAAGCAACGAAGTCAAGTATTCAAGTATTCAATGTATATTCTCAGCAAATTTAAAACTAATACATTTCAACTGGTGTAGTGTATAATAAAAAGCTAAATTATATAAAACAAATAATGACATTAATATGCATACAATTAACAACAAAATATTGCTGAAGGACATATGACAAGAACTCAAATGAGCTTTCCAGCCATATGCCCCTCTTGTGAATTACAATTTTAAGAACAGCAGTTTGAATATGCTATGAAAGTAATGCATTGCTACAGGTTATAGAAAAAACTAGGAGAATAATTATCTATCAATCTACTTTAATCTTAATGAAGGGGTTAAAAAAAAATTAAGAAAAAAGAATTAAGAAAAAACAAGTGGAATAAAAATTCAAATACTAACAGGATGGATTGTAAATGAGCTGGGGGTAGTTTGGATTGTCAGAGTTTTAATCGTAGTTATTGTTAATGTATTTTTTTTGTTTTTGTAGAACATTTTTCTTTGATTTTACATTTCGTGTGTCGGGTGGGATTTCATTCCAGATTTTGACACCAGTACAAAGTATTGATCTTTGTTTGTAGCTCGTGGTGCTACGGGGAATTACAATTCCCGTGGAAGAGAATCTAGTTCAATAACTGTGTATTGAGCTTGCTTTTTGAAAGGAATTTTGGAGATTACCATGTGAGGAATTAATATCAAACATGAACTTTGCAACTTCGCATTTGTAGGTATCGTCAAAATTTAACAACCCCAGTTTAGTAAAAATGGGTTGGCTGTGTGCTTGTCGCGTAGCAAAATCGATTATTCTCACAGTTTTCCTGAGATTTCGTCAGATAGATTCCAGGGCTGTGGAGTTAGCACTGCCCCCAGTTAAGTAGACCATAGTAGACGTGAGACATGATGAACGAATTGTACAGGGTCCGTAGAAGGCTTTGTGGTATCATGTGACGCAATCGAAAGAGAATACCTTGACCTTTAGATATTTTAATATTTACTTGTTTTATATGATCTTTCCAAGTTAGGTTTTTATCAATTAAGACACCTAGATATTTCGTTGAATTTTTTTCTGGTAATGGCTCCTTGTCAATGAACAGGTTAAGTGATTTATTAGCAACTTTTTGTCTGGGATGAATTAGCATAGAATTAGACTTTGAGACGATATTTTGGAAGTCATTTTATTTGAGCAATATCCATGCTAAGCCCATCAAAAATTTGGGCCGCCCCTAAGTTAATGAAGGGATAGCAGAGCTGCTAATTGATGGTCGAGAATAATAAAAATATCTAAAGCTCTGATGGGCTGGCCCAGTTTCAGTTCCTTTGGATTTAGGATTTTGGATCTGAATCTGTTGGTCACCGTTGACCATAAATAAAACATTGTTTCTATGTGTTCAATCAAACGTCGGAACTTTTTTGGGACACCCGTTATGTTTTTGAAAAGTACATGCCTGGAGCGATTAGCAGACTACACCTGGTTGCTCTACCTATTATTTCCCAAGAAGGCAGGGGGTTTCTTGCACCGACCATCCAACCAAACAAACTATGACGTCATGATGCCAGACCCAATTTATGAAGCTTTTAAACAAATGATTATCATCTAAGTGAATTGCAGCAATGTCGTAATCAGTAATCTCATTGAAATGATAAAACAAACAACTATTTCATAATGCTTTTATACAAGTCTAGTGATGGAAAAATTTGGTTCGATTATTTTACTTCTGTCAACATTTATGTCCGCTTTAAATTGTAAGAGTTAAGCCATAAAACACAAGGCTTTAACACTGCCATCTTGGAAAATAGCAGTGATCGTTCCACTACTTTTCTTGCTCATTGTGGACTTTCGATATTCTTAATGTAATACGGTGAAATTTGCCTTAAATTGCTCACTGAGACACACAGACTCTTTTTTCGTCATTTGCATCGATAAAAATTGCAGCAAAATGATAAAATTATGCTAGAAACCGAACGAAGGATAGTAGTTTTGCAATACTGTGTCTAATTTCAGTCAAACTACTGTTTATCGTAGTACCAAAGACTGGGCATAGCAATTTGCACATTTTACAAGTTTTTGCTTAATGTAGGTAATGGCTATAATTGAGTGCAACTTACCTTAGATTTTGCTCGTCCTTCAGTTGCATTTTTAGCTCTGTTTGTTACTGCAGACTCTAGCATGTTTCCAATTCCTCTCAAGAAGCGTCCAAAGGCGTTTTGTATTACTTTTGGGTCACGATCACCCCATTTTGAATTTGTCTGCTTCATAAAGGCTGATGCATTTCCATAAAACTTCAGCAGCTTATCCTGCAAAATGATATGAAAGTTGCATTAGGAAAGTTATAGTACGTGATACTTGCAACGGATCTGTATAAAGAATCTTGTGAAATCCTGCTATTGTGATTTGGTGATAAAAGGATGCAGGATACCCATATTGAGGTTGCCCAATGATGTCATTGCACTTTGACAAGATGAAACTTTGGTGACGCATTTGCTATATGGAAAGTATGATATGTCAATTTTTAACTTGGTTGTAAACTTTTACATCCACAACACTGGTCAGTTTGATTACAGTAAAATCACGCCTTTCTGCATTATAAGAAACTCAGACCAGATCTTTGTACATAAAGCACCTATCAACAAGAAACTCTCCAGTCTCATTCATGCTCAATTGTTTAAACTGGTACATGGTAATATTATATAGTTTTCATATAGTTCAAGCATATTTGCCCGGTCGAGATAGCATGCATTACATTGAAGACGGGAGATATTTGAGATGGCCACCGTTACACAAACTAACGAATGTGAGACAGAAAGTGGAATCATATTAGGAGGGGATGATTGGTTTAATCTAATCAGAATGGAAATAATGGAAAGACTATCGGGATGTGGTCTGTTACTTTCTGTTGCTTTGCTCTTCATTTGATTTTCAACGACAAGATCTTCTCGCTGGAGTTTCAGTTGCATTACGATAATTTGTTGAAATCAACAGCCTTTCTAACAACGTTCTTGTACAACTTTTGTTATATGGTGATAAAGACCTTGCAAGTGAAGCTGATAAAAACATACTCGAACTGACTTTAGATTTTATCCACAAAATAGGTCGGTTTGTTTAAGATAGATCAAACCTTCGTTTCACGCCATACAGCCATAAAGCAGCCACAAAGTCCTTTCATTTGTGTTCCCATTTTCGTTTGTTTGTATTTTTAAGTAAACATCGTTTATATATATGTAGCCTTTTGTAATATAAAATGAACGATGAGAAGAAGAGGGACAACATCCACAGAGAGCAGGTATCGAGTTGATCTTTTGCGCTTTTTATTCAGCTATCTGCTAACTAGTTTCGCCCACTAGGGCATCTTCAGACAGAGCAACATTGGGGCATCGTCAGAGCAAGGACAAAATTATAGTTGTAAATTAATTAACCTTATATGGAAATACAAAATACTATATATAGAGGTTGATACTCTTAATAAATCAGTTGCTCTAAAGATGCCCTAGTGGGCGAAACTAGTTAGCAGATAACTGAATAAAAAAGTGCAAAAGATCAACTCGATGCTTACTCTCTGTGGATATTGTCCCTCTTCTTCTCATCGTTCACTTTATATTATATTGCGGTCTGGACGCAGACCATCGAAGAGTCATCAAGAAGCAGGAAGCGCCGAGGAAGACCAAGGAACCAACAACAAATGAAGACAAGAACACAGACATAAACCCGCGATCGCGGGCAGCAACTCAACAATCTGACGTGAAGTGAATTGATGTTGTTGTTGTCGCTCCAGTGAGGTTCTGGATGCGTATGGCCACGAGTCGTAGTTATAGCGTCAATAGCGTCAATGACGATTATAGCGTCAATAGCAATTATAGCGTCAATAGCGATAATCTACGAACACATGGTTAGTCCAGGCAATCTTTGGCATTTTAACTAATTGATTTGCGCTTCCCATCAGCAATGCAAATGTTTAAATGCCTTCACTCGACTGCTGTCCACGCGCAATACGGAAGTGAAGCGGAGGCGTTTTGGCCAATGAGAGTTGCTTATTTCTGTTAAAACAATAGAGTGCTGTCGTTTTTAACTTGAAGTTCAGTGTTTGAAGCGATGTTTGGCCGAGCACATTGCTTTCGAAAAAGGCGAGATAGTAGCTGCGCAAAGGAACTCGGAGTTGAAATTGTGTGGGCAACCGAACAACGAACATCGGTGCCCGTTAAGCCTGCTATATCTCTTTGAGGGCAGTTTCTCTTCTCGGAAAGTAGCATTTTTGTAAATTTGCTCTGTTGTGCGTGCGTTCACAGAACAGCACTGACTGGAGCAGTAGAATGTGCACATGACGACAGTGCAAAATTTAGATATGTTTTGTGGCCTACACTCACCTTCGTGCGGTTTCTCTGCCTACCGTGTTCATATAGAAAGCGGCTGCAAACTCTTACCTAAGATCGGATCTTACAGAAACAGTTTGACCATTGCTGGATCGATTTCAATTGAACTGGTACATTGATTCCCTATAGATCGCATTGAAAGCATTTATGATGGAAAGCCTGTCAACTGACGCTAAAAGCGCAGACTCGGAATCAAGATTGGAGATCCAAATAGGGGATCTTATCCTGAAAACATTTAGGCTCAAATTCCAAATATTAGTGGATGACCCGAAGAGCGCAAATCTTAAGATAGGAACAACTCTTGTTTCATAATTACAGCGTCTTCTTGTTTCAAGCATCTTTCCGGTTGTGGCACAATCAAATTGCTAAATTGTAAACTACCCTAGCGTTCCTTTGGCAATGAAAGCAATATTGATTTCATTCAAAGTCAGGCAGCGAGATCTAAATGCGTTGAAATGGAACAATATTAAAATCTTAAGCAATACAATCATGATTGTTTTGATTGCCAAAGGAACGCAAGGTATAGAAGCTACAGATTTCTACTTACCACCATAACATATTATAAACCTTTGTAAACAATGGGCTTTTGGAAGGTTGTATCCACTTGTCGTCCATTTAAAAGTAGGATTCACAAAGATCTTGACTTTCCATACACTTTTCGTGTATTGATTGAATAAAAAGAAAAACGAAATAATTTTGAGAATAATCAACTAACATATCGAAGATTGCCAATGAACACCAATAACGAAGTACGTGAAGTTCGTCTAAAGCCAAAGAAATCGAACTAAAGATGCATAAATCGATCGTGCGACATCTTTTTAAAGATATGAGTCCTATGTTGGCACAAGCTGCTCCCGTACCATTCCCGGCCTTCCGGCGCCCTTGATGATAACTGGGAAATATTCCAGTCAGTCTACACAAACCTGAGAATCTTCATTTATTTCATCTTCAGAGGCTGATACTTCTTCAAGTGCACCACTTATCACTTCAAAGATATCTATGTTTGTCAACCTGACATTTGTCAAAGAGTCGATGATTGACGTCCGCATCTAAATGTGAAGGAGAAATGTTGTGAGAAAGAAATGTAGACAATAAAGGATGAACTGGAGGGGGTTATTGACCAAGACACCTTTCTTTCTATAACGGAATCAACAATGATTCCAGAGAAATTTGATCATAAAGCCCGATATATCTTTGTCAAACGGCACTCGACCCACTGGGGGGGGGGTCTAGCCAAGGGTATACTTTTTTGAAATTTTGGCCTAGCAACGGTCTAGCCAAGGGTATCATTTTTGACAATATACACCATTTTAATATACAGCCTTGTTTTGGAAAATATTTAAAATTCTTTGATACGAAATTTTTGGGGCCGAATTCGGATTTAGCACTCAAACTTTAGTCTAACTGCAAGTTTCTATGTTGCTATCGGTAGTAATTTTGATTCTATGGCGATGCAAAGTTTGAAAACCTGTAAGGGATTTGACCGTGAAAATGACTAAGGGTGTAAAGTTTCACCCTGAAAGACTTTTCACGGTCCAATCCCTTATAAGCTTTTAAACCTTATTTCGTCATAAAATCAACACCACAATCGCCAGCAGTTCAAAAACACGAAATTAGACTAAAGTTTGGGTGCTAAATCCGAATCTGGGCTTGACATTTTCATATGAACAATAGAAAGAAATTTTGATACATTTCCAAAACGAGGCTGCTATATTGAAGAGGTGTATTGGTCTAACGAACGGTCATGATATCATATTTGGTACAAATTTGTCAATATTGGTCCAGAAAAATGGTCAAAATTGGTCTAGCCAAGGGTGTCATTTTCGTAAAAATTTGTCCAGAGAATGGTCAAATTGGTCTAGCCATGGGTACCATTTTTGTAAAAATTGGTATAGCCAATGTAACCATTTTAAATATGCTCGCAGCAGACTCCTACCAAAAAAATGACCAAGAGCCCCCCCCCCTCCTCCCCGTGACTCGACCCCATCTTTTCCCAAATCATGTGGCGCTTCTTTGCAACTACACAATCTCTTTTTGCCCATATCATCGATTGGCCAGGGTTGTTTGGGACTGTTTATGAAACTGGCTCATTCATGATTAGAATGAGAACAATTTTAAATGAAAAGTTCCTCACGGTAAGGATTGTCAGTGGTGGGGGGGGGGGGGGGGGCGAACACTTGGTCATCAAAAAGGAATGGTAATTGACAAGTCTACCTGCTTCCTTTTCTTTTTTCTTGTATTTTCTTCAGATTGAGTTATATTTATCGTAGTTGTACTGCTATTCTTTTTCACTGAATCTAATGTTCTACCAAAAGCTTTCGAGAATCTTCCAAGCCCTTGGACATCACCAGATCCGATTAGTTTTGCCAGGGTGCTATTTTCTCCACTTACATATGTTTGAAGCTCGACTTCAATCGATACGTTTGATGTCGCATTTTCTTTCTCTATCACATAAGGATACACCTAAAAAAGGGTGCAGTTTTGTAATTGTATTGAAGAGGCAATAACGAGTATATAGTGTACTGTTAGAAGAGGGCCTAACTACTAAAAGAAACAAGCATCTATTCGGCCTGTTGCGCTTTATTCTTTTCCAGTGCTAACTAGTTTCGCTTATTATGGGATCTTCAGAGCAACTGATTAATTCAAAGCATCAACCTCCATTTATGGCAACCTGCATGTCCATATAAGGTTAAAGGAGCTCTGCCAAGTATTAGATTGGTTTTGAGAATAACGCTCGGACAAAGGAGAAGAGATAGAGCCCAGACTTCTTGAAGATTTCGCATGATAGAAATTCAGCTCAATTCGAAACGATCTCTTTCCAATTCTTTTCTGTTAATCGTGCCTTACAAATCTTGAACCCCATTATACAATCTTCAGCCAATCATGAATGAGAAAGATTGCCTTTAATCAATTTACAAGAATAGTTTTGTCCTTATAAGATGAAAATGTTCTTGTCGTATGTTGTAGTTGTTGTAGTTGTTGCTGTTGTCTGGATCGGTTCTCGTATCATCGTGAGCAAGTATGAAACATGTTTTTGCCACGACCAACAGCACCATGCGCCCCCACAATTAGTTGGAATCTGTGAATCTGGAAAGCTGCCAGGCAAAACGAGCAATAGATTTTGGAAGATTCCTGATTTCTTGGGAATCGGCCTATTGTCTTCGGCACTTGGTGACATGTACCGGCTGGAACTTGGAGAAAACTTGGATGAAAGCCGAAGTTTATCAAACATTTAGAAATGCTCTAAAAAATTGGAATAAATATCGTGGTGATTGTCACAAAAAACGAAGAATCCAAGGATTTAATGTTTTGGTAGCCTCTGTTCCCGATAACACAGGCTATGTTTTAGAAAATGCTCAAAAACTGGCCGCAGCTTTTTCACCAGCATCTCTGAAATCCTTCTCTAAGATCTGAGCAACATTTTGAATCAGGTGAGCTATTCGGCAAAATAGGGGATCATACTTCAATGTTTTATCAAAGTACCAGTGATTTTCACATGCTTATCGGCCTAAGTATTTTTGTCTGCCAAAGTAAACCCTCGTTGTGTTAAAAATCCTTAAAATAAACAAGCAGTTAAATTATATTTGAAGAGGTAGATATTTTTTTGTCGAATTTCCATGTAATTTGCAAAAAAATCTGGCCACAGCCTTTTCAGGAAAATCTTGGTATCGATCGAAATGCTATTTTGCTGTCAGACCTTGGAAAATGTTGTCGGAAAATTTGTCAGTTTTCCATTCTTGCCGAAAAACTTGAAAATTGAATTAATCCATTTTCCTTCCATCTTCCATGGCTTCTTTATGGCAATCGAAATGTACACTTATGGCAATCGAAATGTACACATAAAACATCACTTTTCTGATAGAAAAACTCAGTTTTTACTGAAAAAGTAGGTTTTCGGGGAAAAAAAGGTCCTTTGTTCGTTTTTCTGCGAAAAAACTACTCTTTCCACCGAAAGAGTGGGTTTCCTTTCCAAGCGAAAAGTGCGTTTTCTATTGAAAAAAATAGACACATTAGGCACGTCTGGGACGCATAAATTTCAGACAAAATATTTTCGGTCAAAACATTCTTGGGCTTTTTCCCTGAAAATTCGGTCGTTTTACATACATTTTGGTGATTGAAAACAATAAATTTACAATTCATTTTGCATGTTTCATGTCATGCATTTATACTTATAGTTTCTGCATTGAGCTTTCAATAGGTTCCTCATCATAGGTTCCTCATCAGAATTTCCACACAATGATTACCAAGATGGGAATTACTTTTAGTTTCTATAAACGCATGCTTATACACATGAAGATTTATACTTATAGTTTCTGCATTGAGCTTTCAATAGGTTCCTCATCAGAATTTCCACACAATGATTACCAAGATGGGAATTACTTTTAGTTTCTATAAACGCATGCTTATACACATGAAGATTTATACTTATAGTTTCTGCATTGAGCTTTCAATTGGTTCCTCATCAGAATTTCCACACAATGATTACCAAGATGGGAATTACTTCTAGTTTCTATAAACGCATGCTTATAGACATGAAGATTTATACTTATAGATATCAAGCTATTGGGTTGTTATTTAAAATTTGAAAATGATATATTTTTAACCCTATTTTGGTTGGGGGGGGGGCAAATTTGCCCCTCCTAGTAGAATGTTTGTTATAACTCTGTCAGGATAGGAATTATGGCCCGGAAACTTTTTGACTTTTTGCTAATACTTATTGTGCAATGACTCAAGAAGTTTCATAAAAATGTTTTGACAAATGAGGGGGAGGGAGACAATTTTCCGGAACTGACTCTGTCAAAATCGCCAATTTTCAAATATTAATTTTTGCGAAAAAAGTAGCAAAATTGCAAAATTTTGCAAAGATATTTTGCAGGGTAGTGCTATTTGATTTATTCTATCATAATTTTAATGTTTGGATGGAAATTGTGCTCCAAAAAAAATTTTATCGCATTTTTCCTGATTTTGACCGATTTTGACACTTTTCTTGACCACACAAAGGAAAATGCTGATGCAAGCAGTAACGACGGCTAATTTTGGGTTAATTTTTATATTTTCATAAATTAAATGTGTGGGGCTATTAGTACACCAAATCTGGTTGCTCTATCTATTTCCAGTCAAGAGTTAGGTAGGGAGGGCTTTTTTGCCCCCCCCCCCAACCAAAATAGGACGTGTCAGATAGCCCAACCACTATATGGTTAAGTGATTTTGAGAACCTATTTTTGAAATTTCCCATGAAAACCAAATAGCAAAGTCTTCAAAATAGGGGCATTTTCCAACGATGTAAAAGGCGTGGTAACAAAAAATTTTCCCGTGGGCAATCTCCCGGACCCCCATTTTTCCTCCCTCCGTTTGCATCTCTAGCTTCAGCTTCACCTCCAACACGAATCACGTCTCGACAACGCCCTCACCTCCAACCAAAGTCGTCGCCAGCCTAAAATATCTGGGGTGGAAAAATGGGAGGGGGTCTGGGGGCGCAGTCCCCAGAAAAAACATCCCTGACCACGCCCTTCAGACTCTTGGAAAATGTGGGGAACGCCCTGTTTATTATTTTGATCTCTTTCTATATTTTTGGGATAGCAACCATCTCAAGCAGCATTTTCGTAACAATGGGCATTTTTGCACAACGAAATCGAAACAGAAAAGATATCATGTACAATAAGTCCCACCTTTAATTCAGAAACCCATTTTTTTACATTAGCCTCCCATTTTTCTAGCAAAATTTCAGGGTCTGAGTTTCTTGTAATGTAGTTTCTTAAACGCAAGACTTTACGGTATCAATTTACGAGGAAGTAAAAGGTCTGGTTTGAAGTTTGAAGTTTCAGGCTTTTCTCGAAATTTTCAATAGCGGAATTCAGAATTCAATTGGAAAACCATTTATCACAAAAGTTCCAAGTCAATAGAAATCTACCCACTCCCCAAGTTTTTCTAACGGATTTCAAGAAATTAGAGAATCGAGCTCTGAGAAAATTGGGGTGGACATGTCCACCCCAGTCCACCCCGTGGCGAAGCCACTGCCTCCAACAAGAATTGCGTCTCAACAGGGCTGTGCTTTTTCCCCATGGGTGTGCTTCAGCCAGGGGTGGATTCAGCATTGGACTTAGGGGAGGGTCACATGGAGGCCCGAAGGAAAATTTTTCATGAGCACGCCCTTTAGGCTCTTTGAAAACGTGATGGGAAACGCCCTTTTTGCTTTATCTTAGATCAATTAGCCCATCATTTAATCCATGTTTCTCCTCAAATACAAACTGGCAGCTTTAAGCAAAAGCTAACGAGCCATCATTTGGAAAGAGAGGGACCATCAAATGTTTATCATAAGCACCAGTTTGAGAATACTTATCGCTGAAATAAGTTCCACCATCATGAAAATAAAAGCTTGGCATAAAAACGAGGTATATCTCAAATTCACAAATCAAAGGCATTTCAATGTTAGGCGAAATGTCCAATTGATAATTGAAGTCACTCACTAGTAAGGCTAGTAAGTTATCAAACTTCTCATAGCTCACCAAGTTTCCACAAGCTTCACTTTTATTGTATTCTGTGTTACCGTAAAATTGAAATGACTTGATAAACACTTTATAACTGTCACAACAGAAGATACGAGTCCTTGCAAAATCTAACATAAATAAATGTCAACAGCTAAGTTCACTGGAGAATCCTAGCTCACAACGATAAGATGACAAAATAAATGGAACAAATGATTTTCAAGCTCGATTTCCACTGAATGAAATTTTTGTTAGATTTGCGTCTTTTTCATAATTTTTGATCAATTGTACTTTAGTTTGTGAGTTTGTTAGACTGGCTTGCATTTGGACTTGCGGAAGTCGTCTTTAAGCCTTCTTTAGACGTAGCCTTCCTTACAAGACGACTTGGGTAAGTCCAGCTTTTAGTTAGCTGAGTTATCGTGTTAGCTGTACAATGGTTATTTCAGGAAGTAACGGTTTGAAACTCATTCGTTTCTTTATCTAAGACGATGGTTGTTAAGAGAAATCGTAAAGTTTTGGGGAGCAATGGCCCCCCGGTCCCCCCACTGAATCCGCGCCTGGCCTCAGCACCAAGACTTTCACATATGATAGAGGGTGCACTTCCCACATAAGGATGCTAATGAAGCAACACCGGATTTTATTTAAGAAACTGCTTATAAGTTTTATAAGAAACTAAGAAAAGCAAGAGACCGAAAGGAAATCTTTTGCACACAGAACTTCTAATTCTGAATTCTGGAATTCGGGTTCTTGAATTAGGGACTCCTTCGCAAGCTTTAAATGAGAGTATGTTTTTTTTATCGATTGTAAATTCTGATCATTGTTCTAACTCGGAACATGTGACCACAGTAATACCATATTTGGAGAGTAGTTAACAAAAAAATCTTAAAATGTTCGTATTGTTTGTGTCGTTTGCCTGATCGATCTTAAACATGCACCTTTCGATTGCATTTGATGAGTATTTTCATTTGATATAAAAATTTTCATATTTGCTGACATCAGTAAAATTCAATATCTATGACATCACATTTATGACGTCATTGCTCTAATAAAGAAGTATAACATGTAGATTTGTTTATCTAATTTGCTTCATTTTATTAATTTGATTCATTTTGAGTTTATATTTACCAGATAAAAGGACAGGACTTGCAAAACCTGCGATGAAAATAAATCCATGCAACAAGAGGCTAATTTAAAGCTAATTGTGCTAAAAAATTTTGAAAGGTATATATTTTGGAACTATGCCATGTTTCCTACTATTTGAAACAAATTTGGAGAAAATCTGTTGAGCGGTTGATTAAATAGAATTCTTCTGGTTAAGAAGGAATAAATTTGCCAATTTTCCTTAGTTTTCGGTTGCCTAGCAAAAATCATGTTACTAATTAATTGTCATTGCTATATTTGAATAGCCAATTGCCTAAAGAGCAATAGGGGGATATCTTATTATTATATCTTTTGTAATTTTGGAGAAAAAGAGGGGGGGCCAAAAACGCCCCACCCCCAGTACAAAGTACCTAAAAAATCGCCCAGTACAGATAGGGTTAATAGCCACGTAACAGGGATAGTAATTGTATTTTGCTACCTGTGGTATCGTCCCTGTAGTGTTGTATAATCGTAAAGTAATTATAAAAGTATAGTAGGATGTAGATGTAACATGTATTCTAACATTTTAGATGAATAAAACAACAATTATTATAAGTTATCATAGGCAACATGTAACATGCTACATGTTCCTGCAATCATATGTTAGATAGACTCCTGTGCAGTATCTATTAGTTTTGACTGACGGAGTGACGTCATATGGGGGTGGGTAAACTTTCCTGTCTCTTGTGGTCTTACGGATTGCGTGTCATATTGCAAGGGTTGTTTAGGCAGTGATAGAGTGTGAGCCTATCAGAACCTATGGAGTCGATGATGATCAAAGAGTGCATGACGCGCCATGACATCTGGCGGCAAGAACGATTTGCTATGCTCTACTGGCTCCTGTGGTGCACTTGTCATGTTGGAAAGGGGTTTTTTAGGGAGTGATTGAGTATGGATCTAATATGGTAATCAAGAGAATGTATGACATTTAGCAATGAAGAAGGCTTTCAATGACGTCAATTGTTTCAATAAGCAATAAATTAACAAATCAAAGGTGAACCTACGGTTGACTCACGTACAAAGGTCTACGATGACGTATTACTTTTATGAAAGCAGTAAGAGGGAAACATCGTCTGGGAGGAGGATTTCGAAGAAGATTTCTTCTGCGTATGAAATCCAACCCTCTCATTCCCAATGACGTAATATGACGTCACACATAACAAGCAGCCTTGCTAGAACACAGCATGCCCGTGGGGGGGGGGGGAGGGGGGTACTCATATATTTTTCCGTACGGGGACTTGTGGCAGAACAGGGTATCATTTTCAGGATTCCTACTCCAGGACAGATCACTTAAGCATATTCGGCTGCATGACAGGGTCCCTATTTTCTATAATTGACTCCATAACATCGTTGTAAGCCATTTGCACTCCGCGAATGTGAAGCAAAATTTCCACATTTTCACATAGATTTCTATCAAATTTCCGGTGCATCCTACAATTTTGCATGAAGAAAATCAAGAACAGGGTATTTTTTTCAAAATTTTTCTCCGGGACAGGGCATCATTTTCTGGAATTTTGCTCCGGGACAGGGTGCCTTTTTAGATTTTACAGTGGCACCTCCCCGTATTTTCGCACTCCAAGTACCTCTCCCCCCCCGGGACCGCATGGCATCTGCTAAAATTCCTGTCAATCACCAAAATAAAATGTTGCTTTGTATTGTTTCCCTTTCTCGAAACAATAAAAGGATTAAAACTGCTTTGTTCTTGCTGCCATGTTTTTGTGAAATATCAATCAATCATTTAAACCTTTTCGATCCAAGGAAGTGTTTGTTTGTTTGTTCTTTTTCCAAACTTAAAAAAACAGACAAGGGATGAGGGGTACTTCGGGGTTTGCGGTATTGCGGTATCGGGGTAAATTTTGTGCGGTATTGCTGTAATGACGGGAAAAAGTTGCGGTATTGCGGTATCGAGCATTTACAGCGCGGTATGCGGTATTGTACAAACATTAACATCCAATCTTCATGTAATGCCATTTTCCTGTTGAAGAACAACGCATCTTCGAGACGAATTGACAGAGGAAAGAAAAACGAAGGAGAGGGAGGTCCCTTATCTCTCTCTCCTTGTGCCTGCTCCACCTGCTCAACCTTGAAAAGGTACCTGCGGAGGAGAGCACGCAACATTTTTATCTAAAGAAAAAGAATCAAAGTATTTGCACGAATCAAAACTTTAGATGTGGGAAAATCACGCCTATTTTCAAATCAGGCAATCCGGCAATGTTGGACAACTATGCGCCTATCACGGTAATTCCTGCTCTATCAAAAGTTATCTGAACATTTATAATCAACTGTCCCAGTATCTTGAATCGAACGGCCTGTTGTGCCCACATCAGTTTCGGTTTAGACAAGGGAGATCTACGCAACATGCAGGTACCTTACTGTCAGAAAAGGTTAGATAGAACGTTGGAAAAGGGCTACTTTGTGGTGCTGTCTATATTGACCTCCGTAAAGCCTTCGACACAGTACGTCATGCAACCTTGCTGGAAAGATTACCAAGTTATGGCATAGATGATGTGGAATCATTACAATGGATAGATGATTATCTCTTTAATAGGAAACAATAAGAAATCTTTGATAACACCAGCTCATGGGAAGAAAGCCTTACATGTGATGTACCACAAGGATCCATCCTGGGGTCCCTTCTCTTTGGGCTGATAATCAACGACATCCATATTCCGCCCACTGATGCTGGCATTATACTATATGCCGACGATACTGTTTATATTGTGCAAGAAAGAACTCGTATGAAATAGAACATTTAATACTTAAACAGTGAACTGCAAAAAGTTGCAGACTGGCTTGATGAAAATAACTTGTTCATTAACTTGAAAAAAGGTAAAACTGAATTTGTACTATATGGATCAGATCAAAAGTTGTCCAAACAGCCAAACGTGGAAATCAAAATCTACAATCAAACTATTCATGGGAAAAAATAATACAAGTACTGTGATGTAGATTTGGATAAGCATATGAACCTACATCGACATTTGGAAAATGTGTACAAAAATGCGTCAGCCAGAGTAAACTTTTTATCTCGTAATCGCAAAAAAGTCAGCCCTTGTGTAGCAGAATCGATATTCAAAACAATGATATGTTCTACCGGGTGAACCAGAAAAAAGTTCCCACTTTTGAAAGTTCATAGGATCAAGTGTACTGGATGGATTGGAATGAATCAATATTTGCTTGACAGCCAAAAGATCGAAGTATTTTTGTGATTTTTCTCCCCTTGTTATAAGCACTGGAAAAATAGTAATATCAAATTAAGAAAAAATTTGTGGTTGCAAAATGGATGAAAAAGGCCTAAAATACGTGATCAAATTATAAAGGAATACAATATAGAAAAGCAATTTCTCATGGGTGAGAGATATCGTTTATCGTCTGCACATTTGACCAATGTATTTTTGCTCTTGACAGAGGTGAAGTGCTCGTGTGTATTGTTCTGGGTTAGGAGAGTCCTAACGATTTGATCAAGTGTTTTAGGCCCCTTTTCTTTTAGGCCCCTTTTCAGTCATTTTGAAAACATTAAACTTTTGTAAAGTTGAATTTACCTATATTTGCAGTGGTTGTAAGAAGACGAGAAAAATCACAAAAATACTTTGATCTTTTGGCTTTTAATTAGAATTTGAATCATTCAAATCCATGAAAAACTTGTTGTGCTACGAATTTTCGAAAGTGGGAACTCTATTCTGGCTCACCCGGTATATATACATAATTTCTGCCGTCAATGCAGTTTTACTGAATGCACATCAATTAAACTTTTCCCGTCGTTCTCACGTCACACTTTTGTCTGTAAAACATCTAACTACGATTTAATAGACGGAACTACAAATTTTGATGAAGGAAGGTGGATTTAGGTCGGAAGCAAACTGCTACAGACCGGTATACTGTATTAATGGCACTGTTTTTAATTTTCTAGCGTTTGCGGTATTTTGCTATTTTTTGGTGCGGTATTGCGGTATTTGGTGTCTTTTTCGTGCGGTATTGCGGTATTGGGACCCCCCCCCCGAAGTACCCCTCCTTTATACATACTTGCGTCAACACATTCCAATACTAATAGACCAATACGCTACACAAAGGAAATACCCTTCTCACATTTCCATCCCTGATCTTGATTTTAATGTACGCATTGCATTGTGGTCGAAAATGGAACAAAGCAGTAACAAAGGCGCATTGCATTGTGGTCGAAAATGGAAGTTCAAGCAATTAAGGGGCAATTAAGGAATAACAAAGCGTTAACAAAGGCGCACTGCATTGTGGTAGAAAGTGGAAGTTTAAGCGATGCCAAAGACTCACGTACGATGTACGTGAGTCAAAAATGTGAAATTTCCAATATCGATGTTGGACTCTCCTATGGCAAGCGAAAGTCACCAAAATCAGATAAGCCCGGTTTTTCAGAAAAACCGAGTTTATCTGCAGAAAAACCGAGTTTTTCAGAAAAACCGAGGTTTTCTCTCGGTTTTTCTGCAGATAAACTCGGTTTTTCTGAAAAACCGGATTTGTCTGATTTTGGTGACTTTCGCGTCAAACATATTTGGTCTCGTTAGATATCTCCGAAAAACGATTTCTCTCGACATTTTCGCCGAGTTTTGAGTTTTTGAGAATTACCAAATACCGAGCTTATCAGAAAAACCGTGTTTATCAGAAAACCCGGGGTTTTTAGTAAAACCGAGGTTATCAGAAAAATCGGATTTTTCAATAAAACCCAGATTATCCGAAAAACCTAATATTAGTATAGAAAGTAAAAAGGATACTATCAAAGGAGTATAAGGGATCGGTCCTTGGACCTCTACTTTTTAACATCTATTTGAACGATATGTTACTTTCTGTTGATGATATTGAGATCTGTAATTATGCTGATGATACCACTCTTCTTGAAATCCCATTAGAAATCAGAATGAGTTCCACAATTAGCACATTCAAAAGGAAACTGAAGGAATTCCTAAACAATTAGCATCCTTCCCGAAGCACGATCCCTAGGAAGATCAGCAAATTTGTATTATTTTATTTGTAAATAGATGTTTATTTTGTATAGGAATAGTTCTTTTTTAGCTGATAGGGTTTGTGTGTTTAAATATGATAAAATGAAAATGAAAACTCTTTATACATGTGACCAAGATCTACAAAATGTAGTAGAGAGGCTGGAAAATGTCTCTTTAAAAGTAATAAAATGGTTCTCTGACAACTACCTCAAGCTAAATGAAAATAAATGCCATTTTCTAACATTAGGTGCCCCTCGTGACGAACCTGTTACCATTAAGATTGGTAATGCATCTGTGCAGAATAGCACTCAGGAAAAGTTGCTAGGTATTACCATAGATAATAAGCTGACATTTGAGCATCATGTTACAGGGCTCTGTCAAAAGGCTAGCAATAAGTTGTATGCTCTCTAACGCATTGCCCTCTTTATGGATCAGGACAAATTACGATACTTAATGAGAGCATTTATAAGCAGCCAGCTTCAATATTGTCCCTTGGCGTGGATGTTCCACAGCCGACAACTCCATCATAAGATTAATAAAATCCAAGAGAGAGCACTAAGAGTTACATATCAGGACTATGAATCCAGTTTTGAGGTTTTAATGGAAAAGGATCGATCAATAACTGTGCACCAGAGAAATTTACAGCTTCTCATAACCGAAATGTACAAGACTAAGAATAGCTTGAATTCAGTTTTTATGAGAGAGATTTTTTGTGAAAATGAAAGTCAATATAATCTGAGGAACACTAACGATTTTTCTCTTCCTAGAATTAGAACCGTTACATATGGCTCAGAAACGAAACCAAGTCTGGGCAACCGTTCCACAATTTATCAAAGATTCTACATCTCTTGCTGAATTTAAAAACAACATCAAATCTTGGTCAGGAGAAACCTGCCACTGCCGATTATGCCAAACTTTCATTTCGAACTTAGGTTTTATTTAATTTTAACATTTATGGTTTTTATGCTGAATGTATGTCAATTTTGTATACCTACTTATCTACTATTTTACTATTTTTAACTACGAATATTGTATATTTATTTATCTACCGGGTGTCCCAAAAAAAAACGCAACGGATTTGATCGGGACTAGCGACAAGAATTTAGGTCCAATCAATCCATAATAATTCTTTATATAATCCCCGATAGCTAACTTGAAGATAGATACCTTGTTTGTTGATATTGATGCATTGAGAGTGGGAATATTAATGTTCAAAGTTGAAATTTGCCTGAACCTCCAAACCAGAGCTTTTGGGTTTTGGCCTAAACTACAAACGCGCTATTTGGGGGAATCTCCTGAATTACCGAGAAATAAGAGAAAAAAGCCTCATCCTCATGCTGAGGAAAACATTTGAATAGAAATTCAATCAAATTCATCAATTTTGTCCTGAAAAGATATCTTTTTTTATGCTTCAACAGTTTGGAAAAGTTAGCATTGCATCTGTCTCATAAAAGAAAGTAATACGCGAAATAGTTTGCTTGGGTGTGAAAAATGAATTAGTTCTTGCAATCTCCGTGACTTTAATGAAATGCATTTTGTATAATCTTTCTTCGAATCATTACAAAACAAGAAATTAATTATACCCAAGGGAAAATGTCCATGGATAAGATCCTTAAAATTGCTCATTCGTGCTTGGCTCTTTTGCAGGTGCACTATGATTGAAGAAAAAAAATATTCCTTTGTCTATTTTCCCTTTGGTATCGTTATGTTTGTCAATTTTTAGCTTTCAAATTTCAATTGAAATGTGTGCCTAAACATGTGTGCCTTAGCATGCTCACAGTACTACACCATGCAATGACTGAGGAGATTCCTCGAGATGTTTTCAGTAAGGCAAAAACCCGAAACCTCTGGTTTGGAGATGGAAGCAAATTTGGACTTTCAAAATTGATATTCCAACTCCCCATGCAACAATATCAATAAACAAGGTATCTATCTTCAAGTTAGCTATCGAGGATTATATCAAAAATTATTTTGGATTGATTGGACCTAAATTCTTGTCGCTAGTCCCGATCAAATCCGTTGCGTTTTTTTTGGGACACCCGATACTATTTTACTATTTTAACTATTGTACCGGGTGTCCCAAAATGATGTATTATTGTTTGATTGCTTACATGTCCATAACCAATAAACCGATTTTCAAAACCTTTGTTTTATTTGATTGCCTAAAGACAAAATTGTAATTTAACAGGTTGGTTGCAGTTTTACCACGGCGTTTTCATGTCGAAAAGAAGATCGACAAACCTGCTCAAATTCAAGCCTTAGATGGCATGAGAAAGAAACGGCCTATTTGTCCAGTCAACATTTTAGATGTGATACAAAGGCTGAACTCGTATTCGTATTCTCTGAACTCATTATTAACTAAATTCGTATTCTCTGAACGACATGTATTCTCTGAGCGACATATAAGTTCAGCCTTTTGTAATCACATCTAAAATTTTGACTGGAAAAGAAGGCTGTTTCTTTTTCATGCCATCTAAGGCTTGAATTTGAGCAGGTTTATCGATATTCTATTCGACATGAAGAAATAAGCCTAAACAACGACCAACATCTCAGAATACAATTTAGCCTTTCGGCTATCGGATGAAATAAAGATCTTTAAAATCGGTTCATCGGTTATGGACATATAAGCAATCAAACAATAATACATCATTTTGGGACACCCGGTATATTGTAATTTTTCAGTTGGCCTAAATTAGCTTTAGTATAGCTACGGTATTTATATTAGCCAACTTTTAAAGAAATTGATAATAATAATAATAATAATAATAATAATAATAATAATAAGGTGATCTGGAAATACATCCATAAGCAGCATACCTTAAAGTTGGCCCCAACCACTCTGAAAAAAAAACAGCCACCGCCCAGCCCCCTCAATTTTTTTTTCAAAATTTCACACAAAATCACACTTCAAAGGGATAGAAACTAAAAGTCAAAAACCATTTCCTGGTGCGTTGAATCAATTTGGAGCAGTGCTCTGGTAAGTTGGGGGGTAGAGCTACTCGCCTTTTTATAAGAAACTTAGATCTGGCCATAAGCCTAGTACAAAAAGCTTCTTAATTTAACACGAAAATGCTCGCATTTTAGTACTAAAAGTTTCCTAGTATGTTTCTTATTTTTTAGATTCATGAATTATGTGGTCTCTAAAACTGCTGCCGATATTTTTTCTTGATATTTAAAACACCATAGAGGAATAACAAGTTTTCTATCATTCTCAAACATAAACGGCTAGCTGATAGTATTAAAGAATGGAGTTGCAACAACATATTTGCCACAACATCCTTGCATTTAACTTATAAAAGTTTCTTACTGAATGCTTCTCGGACCAGTTAGTTCTGCTAAATGTTGCCTTGTGACAGCCTTACTTTGCTTCACGAGTTTCAATCTCAAAATATGAGCAACTGAGAGAGGGATGGTGCTCCAGAGACCCAGAATTGAAAACAATCTCATTTTGAAATGCATCCTTTGAGAGAACAAACGGTGATAAAAGACCCGAGCAGAAGGAGTTTGGGTATTTTATAATTAGCCTATTGTATTTCATGATTTCGAGAAATTTGTGGATATTTTTTAGCAAAAGGCAGAAAACGTGCTTAGGAGTTTTCTTTGTCCTATTTATACATTACTTCCACTTAGCTCCGTATATTCACTAATCTCTTGTTTAAGTTTCGTGAGTGCCCTCAAAGGTCCTTTGATTAATACTGTGTAACATTTTCATGTAACAGTACGTAGTTAATCATCTTCCATGTAATAACAATGAGCCAGTCATAGTCTTCTGTGCAATATGTATAAAGAAGCCTTTATATCCCCCGGAAATTGAAAGTCATGAAAAAACTAAGGAGATATGTTGCAAGAGCATAGGAATCATTCGTCGTACATAGCCGATTGCTCGTGGCCCATGGTCGAAACCGCCAAAGCCTCATTTTCAAAGACCAATCAGACGGCTAAAAAGCGAGGGAGACAAAAGACACCCGTGAAGATTTTCCTAAATTTTACCTACCTTCATAAAACGCAACCAGGACAAAAAGCTTCATGAGATTTCTCGATTTTTTTTAAAGCAATCTACTCTCCAGATGTTTGGGAGTAAAAGTTTGGATGCCGGTTAAAATATCTCCAGGATTGGTGGAGTTATGGTCACAAACAAACCGATAAGGCACTGAACCTTGAACAATAGAAATTCTGGCCGGGAGACAATAGTAATAACAATAGTGATTGTTGTAAGAACGACCCGAAAACGCCACAATCTGCGTTTTCAATTGTTCTTGCTATTGTCTTTCGCTAAATTTTCTTTTATTCAAGATTCAATGCCCCTACGGTTTCTATGTGAATTGAAAAAGTCTACAAAGGCTTGTTCGCGCATTTCAAGTCATGTGGCAATACTCCAGGGAAGTTTCTGTATTGTACTACTTTTTACATTCATGGCAAAAGTTTGCTCGTTGCGAAATAACTTATAAAATTCAAAAGAGGTTTTATCAAGAGGCTTTGTCACCTGACTTAAAGTGGCGTAAACAGATCTCGACAAGCCTTCGCCGATTTTGTCTATTGGAGAGGCAATAACTCCGCCTATCCTGAAGATATTTTAACCGGCATCCAAACTTGTACTCCAAAACATCTGGAGAGTAGATTGCTTTAACAAAATTCGGGAAATCTCAAGCAGTATTTTGTCCTGGTTTCTTCCAAAGGCAAGGGATTTGGAACTTCATTTAGCTGCTTGAAAAGAAAAAAAAACAGAACAAATTTGCATTGTGTTACTTTGCCAGTTAGAGCCTTTAAAATGAACAAAACTTCAAGACTTCAAAAAAATGAACAGAATCATCCTTAGTCAATGTTAACAAATTTCTTGAATATCCTGCAACGAAGAGGTCCAGATTGGAAATTGATTTTGAAATCTATAATTTTCATGATAAAATGAGGATGAAATGTCTGCAGAGACAATACTTTGTACATGTTTGCATGGCGTTTGCTTGGTTTAAGGAATTGCATGAATCATACGTAAATAACATAAATTGATACCTGAACAGTTATATTTGTTTGAACACTTGCTCCATATGAATCAGCGATACGAATCTTTAATATCTGAGTGTAATTAGACATAGCTGTCCCTTCAGGGAGGATCAATGAAGAGTATGAGAGTAGACCATATGACAACAATGTGGTCCCTGCACCATCTTTAAATGAACTAGTGGCAATGGATCTTTCGACGAGAGAGACACTATATCTAAAAGTCTTGCTCTGTCCTTTCCAGTCGTAGCATGAGACATGGAATGTTGTTTTGATTGCTTCTCCAACAGCTGGAGTGACGTTACAAAATCCTCCGTATGGTCGTTCACTTACTCTGAAACTGTAGTCAGTATAAGCTTGTTCTCCTACGGTAGGAATACATACATGAATTATATGAGTTACAATTCTGAAAATCTTCGTGTTAGAGCTGTTGAGTCAGCAATTTCATTTATTTTTTCATTTAATATTATTTATACACAAATTAACCCTTCAGCAAATTAAAATATATAACATCTATTTACAATGATGAAACCTTATGAATAAAAACCTAAAGCCCTATAAAACTTAATCCTTGCTGTTCTTCCAGGGAGTTGTGTTTGGCTTGAGAGTCTAGCTCTTTAGATGCGTTTTAAGTTGTTTTTTAAAACGATCAAGTGTCGGTAACTCGCGAATTTCAGCAGGTGTATCGTTCCATGACTTGAGAGCTGCGTAATGAAAGCCCTTTTTTGCAAATTCAGTCCTATATCTAGGGATCTGGATATCCTTACAGTGCCTCGTATTGTAGGTCGAGTGAAAGGATCTTGGCTTGAATTTATCCCAGAGGTTTTCAGGGCATAGTCTGTTCATAATCTTGTAAGTCATGACATTCCTATCGTAACGGAAAAGATTTTCTACGTTTAACCAGGATGCCGACCAGCCATCTTTTATTCTTGCGTTTGCAATTATCGAATACGCCCGGTCTTGAAGGCGTTGGAGAGCAGCTACTTTTGTTTTTGAAAGACTACCCCAGATAACATCGGCATAACGCAGGTGACTCTCGACTAACGCATAATATACATTACACAATTGCGATTGTGGAACGACATTTTTCAATTTTTTCAAAGCTGCAAGACCTCCACTTAGTTTGCCTTTGGTGCGCTTAAACTGTTCATCCCAACTTAGTTTTTCATCAACTATTACTCCGAGGGATTTCGTCTTTTCAACTCTTTTGATATCAGAGTTATTTAGTTTAAGCACTTCTGGCAGGTTTAAATTTTTGGTTTTAAGTGGATGCCCTATGACCATGAACTCAGTTTTTTTGGGATTTGGGCTAAGTTTGTTCACCCTCATCCACTCAGAGAGATTGGAAAGCTCTTGATGTGCGTCCTCAATTAGTTTCGCTACATCGTTCGATGCAATCGTTATATTGGTATCGTCAGCATAAATGCTAGCCTTGGAGAATTTAAGACACTTTTCCAAGTCATTCAAGTAAATGATGAAAAGAAGAGGGCCTAAGCAATGAAGTTACGCAGAAAAGAGCTGCGTTAAATTAAGAATCGTTACATCGAGTATCTTGTTTCCTGGTGCCTTTTATCTGATGACCTTTTTATACACCATCAATTAAAAATTCCAATACATAATACTCATGAAGATGAAGAAAAAAGGGCGAAAGCTACATATTACTACCACTTCAAATGCAAAATTGATAAAAGGGGACTTGGCGGTTGCTTGACGATGGCAGAAAATTGAATAAATTCAGTCAAATCGACCAGTTTCATGGATAAAATTTAAAATTAACTCAAAGGATATTTCTATCAATTTCATCAAGGAAGTCTTTATCACCATACATTAAAAGATGCGCTAGAACTCGTTTGAAGGATTATTGTGTCCAAATGGTCGCAATAATGCAAGGACTCAAGCAAGCAACATTTATTTGTTAATGTAAACCAGGTTTATGGCAGCTATGCAGCTGATGTGGGCATGTGGCACTACACGGCTTGTGCCCTAAGAGTTATCTCTGAGTACTCACTTACCAACCTTAGATAGATGGGCAGCTGT
Organism: Aurelia coerulea; assembly: GCA_039566865.1. Classification (NCBI taxonomy): domain Eukaryota; kingdom Metazoa; phylum Cnidaria; class Scyphozoa; order Semaeostomeae; family Ulmaridae; genus Aurelia; species Aurelia coerulea. The sequence goes on along the minus strand of CM076952.1, from coordinate 7,331,335 downwards.
GTTGGCTGGCTTCTGGTTTGTAGTGCCATAAACGGAATTAAAACCCACGCGAATAGACCAAACTATTTTTTCTTTATCATTTTATCAATATCTATACAAGCTACTCCTTTCAGCCTTTCTACTCCTTTCTGCCTTTCTACTTCTTTCAAATAAATTCAAAGAAAGAAAAAAACAGAAATTAACAAACAACTTTAATATGCTGCTCTACCAAGAGGTCGTGTTTGGGCATTGTAGGCTAAAAAGATACTTTCTAAGGCCTGTTTCTAAAACAAGCGATTGATTCTTGTTCTCGAATGTTGTTGTCCAGGGATTTCCTTCCAGTTTTTGACACCAGAGAAATAGAATCTTCACTTTGCATTTTCTAACTTAACTTTGGAAATTGGCAGATCTCCATGACTTCTTGTTCTATACACTGAAATCATAGATCTTTCAATGAACTTATGGCGAAGATTTTCGGGGCAAAGATCATGAAGAATTTTATATGTCATGTCTCCTTTGTAAAAGGCGAGCAAAGATTTTACATTTGGCCATTTACAATTTCAACCAATTCCATTTTGTTGAGTCGGAGGCAACAGAAGATCAAAGGGCGTTGATGCTGGTGGACAGAATTTTGAGATGGTGCCAATCTGATATGCCAGAGCAAAAGTTGTGACAATTGCCCATCTTAGTTTAGTTAAAGTTTAGCTTCGATAGTTTGATTTAATGTAACGTTGTTTTTGCAAAGCGCTTACCATTTCAGTTCGTCGCAAATGTCCAACTGATATGATTCTATGACCCTTAACATAAAATAACAACACGCCCCCTTCCTGGAAATCTACACTTTTGATAGGCGAAACAGTCAACCCCTTTGACATGACTTTAACTCGTTAGGACTAAAGATCTATTTTTATTTGTCAATTTCAAATAGATTGACTATTAAAATAATCTTTTCGGGCATGTTTTAATTTCCAAGTAACTTCCTTGCAATTTCTTTGAACAAGTAATGGCAAGGGTATGGTCTCACACCATGCGTTTTTTCGTTAGTGTCAACACTCTGTTACTCTTGATTTAAGCCGAATATCGGGGAAATGCACATTAGAAATGTGCATCAGAATTTCATATTTAAGAAAATTGTTGCCATTGTTTGAAAATATTCAAAAACGCCAAATCCGTGGAGCAAAAACAAAGAATGGCTTTAGCCCTATTTTGGAGGTATGTTTGTTTACACCGCCGCCATCTTTAAATCTGGTTGGTCAATCTTCAAATCAAAATAAACCCCTTGGTTTATTGAAATCGAAATGTCGCCCTGTTATAGACCAGAGGCCAGAGGGGGAGCATTATCACCCGAGGAGGCAATTTACCAGACCAACTTTATCTAACTCAGTTTTTGCGTAGATTACGAATCCGGATGTTGCTTGGGCGTTTAGGGGGGCGTTTTCAAGATATAGGGGGTCGAAGGCCAAAATGCATAAAATGACCTGATTTGACCATATTCTGCTATTTAACTTTAAAACGAGTTCAGTTTTGTTAGCACCTGGTGATGCAGTCATCTTTCTGGTAAATAGTGAATTTCCCGACATTTGGGGGGAGTAGGAAATTCCAGGGGGGATAATTTCTTTATTATCATTTCTCTCCTCTTGCACAGCGTTAGAAAATAAGAAATTAGGAAGTTTTGTCAAACCGTTTGGTTAATTCAATTTCTTCTTCTGATGCGGTTTCTCTTTCTTTGTTCATTAAAAATAGCTCTGCAATATCCTCAGGGTAGGGCTCCGTCAACCAGTCAAGTGTTAAATCTTCCAACCAGCCATGATTGGCTGGTTCTTCTGCATCAATGATGCTTGGCGATGCTTGTCTCCATTTTTTTGCTGCAAAGTTTGCGTGATTTATGTGATTTTCAAGGCTGCCTTTATATGGGGGCAGCAATGATAGATCAAAAAATTTAGAATATAGCTCTTCTTGCTTCATTCACATACAGTAATCGTTTCTCCCCATACAGATTGCAAACATACGTTTCCAAGCCAAGGAGCAAATTAGCACTTGCGCGATTTTCCTTAGGTACCAAGCTCTGCAAATATTTCTTAAAATTCTTCGTTGCCTTTCATGAGCTTTCAAAATGCAGGCTTTCCTTTCCGCAAAAAAATGAAATCATTCCCCGAAAATGCATGCAGGCCAAGGAGGGCTTCCTATTCATTTCATTATCTATTAGTCTACAGAGACTGCTTTACAGGGGGCCATGAAAAAAATATTACATAAACGACGTTACTAAAACACAGAACAAGCGGAGCAAGCCAGTAACAAGCGGAACTGGCCAGTAACAAGCGTAACAAGCAAGGAACAACCCAGTAACAAGCAGAACAAGCAAGGAACAACCCAGAGTAACAAATGGAATATAAGCAAGGAACTGGCCAGTAACAAGCAGAACATTAGCATACTGAACTGCATTAGATTAAGCACCAAAAGCATGAAATTAGCGTACTGAACTCTAAGAGAGTGGGGTACTCCACCTTTTTAAGGCCTCCTGTGATGTGTTGCGTGCTGCGTGAATCGAGTAGTGAAAAAGAACAGCAAATGAACGAAAACGAAAAATTATTTGGCAAAGAGATGTAAAGCTAAAGCATGACACGTTATTGCAAAACTTTCATTTTACCAGCTTGCATCAAGCAATGAATACACTTGATTTTTTCATAGGAAATATTTTGCGAAAAAGTTACTATCAGATCACCAAAGAATTAAGAAGTTGCGCTAGGATGGATTTTTTAATAAACTTTCTTTTACTGGAGGTAAGATGTTTCCCTTTATTCGCTTTATTTTGGGTCATTACAGTTGTTCTATGGTCGTTACTGTGTCGCTATTCCAATTGTTACTGGCCTGTTCCTGTTGTTTCTTGCTTTTACTGGACTGTTCCGTAGTTGTGTTGCTTGTTACTGGGTTGTTCCTTGCTTGTTCCACTTGTTACTGGCCTGTTCCGCTTGTTACGGGCTTGTTCCGCTTGTTCCGTGTTTTAGTAATGTCGATTACATATAACGAAACTAAATCAAAGGAAAGTAAACAAGCTACCCTCTACAATTTCTTTCTCAGCTACATTTTGAATGTAAGAAGGGAGGGTGCATGTTTGACATCTAAGCGGAATTGGTTCCAACTCTTAGGCCCACGAAATTAAATAGACTTTTCCCATTCAACTTTTTGAAGAGGTCAGCCTCGGTGTTTCTTAGCCTCAATGTATTTTTTCTGTATTATTGCATATGAAAGACTGGTGTCATCTGCATACATCGTTACGTTGCAACTTCGCAGAGCAAATGGAAGGTCATTCATGTAGATTAAGAATAGCAGCGGACCAACATATGAGCCCTGTGCAACACTGTGGCTTGCTTCTGTAACTGAGATAGCTCACATGCATTTGGATCAAGTAGTCGCCTGTATTTTCCTGTTCCATTATCGATAAAGACATGAAAATTTTCAGCTTTGTTGGCTAACATGATGATAGGCATATCAACATCTCCAGAACTAGAGCGCAAAATGCAAACTGTCTCCTGCCCATCATTAATCCGAGGGGCACTGTGAAGTAGGTAGCAGATTTGGTATCAACCTCCACGTGGTTTGTATTCAAGTCTTGTACTTGAATTACTCCTTCGCTGCTGTTCTTAACACATTAAGCTTCTCTTGCAAAGTAAACTAGTCCATTGTTTAGACTGCTTATTCAGGTAGTACAAGACTTAAACAAAAATCACAAGGAGGCTGATACCAAGATCTGCTACCTACTTCACCATGCCCTTCGGATGAATAATGCACAGGAGACACTTTGCATTGTGTGCTCTAGATCTTGGGATGTTGATATTCCTGTCATCCGTTAGCCAACAAAGCTGAAAATGTGCATGTCTTCATCGATAGCAGAACAGGGAAATACAGGCGACTGCTTGATCTAGATGCATTTGAGCTATCTCAGTTACAAAGTAATCCCTTCTTGGCCTGCATGCTTTTCGGGGAATGATTACATCTCGTCTTTCTTGCGGAAAGGAAAGCCTGCATTCTGGAAGCTCATGAAAGGCAACGAAAAATTTCAAGAAATATTCGCAGAGCTTGGTACCTAGGGAAATTCGTGCAAGTGCTAATTTGCTCCTTGGCTTGGAAACGTATGTTTGCAATCTGTATGGGGAGAAACGATTACTGTCAGTGAATGAAGCAAGAAGAGCTATATTCTAAATTTGTTGATCTATCATTGCTGCCCCCATGTTAAGGCAGCCTTGAAAATCACATAAATCACGCAAACTTTGTAGCAAAAATATGGAGACAAGCATCGCCAAGCATCATTGATGCAGAAGAACCAGCCAATCATGGCTGGTTGGAAGATTTAACACTTGACTGGTTGACGGAGCCCTACCCTGAGGATATTGCGGAGCTATATTTAATGAACAAAGGAAGAGAAACCGCATCAGAAGAAGAAATTGAATTAACCAAACGGTTTGACAAAACTTCTTAATTTCTTATTTTCTAACGCTGTGCAAGAGGAGAGAAATGATAATAAAAAATTATCCCCCCTGGAATTTCCTACTCCCCCCCAAATGTCGGGAAAGTCACAATTTACCAGAAAGATGACTGCATCACCAGGTGCTAACAAAACTGGACTTGTTTTAAAGTTAAATAGCAGAATATAGTCAAATTAGGTCATTTTGTGCATTTTGGCCTTCGACCCCCTATATCTTGAAAACGCCCCCCTAAACGCCCAAGCAACATCCGGATTCGTAATCTACGCAAAAAACTGAGTTAGATAAAGTTGGTCTGGTAAATTGCCTCCTCGGGTGATAATGCTCCCCCTCTGGCCTCTGGTCTTTAAGTCAAATTAAAGCTCAGGATACAATATGGTTGTGACAAGGTTTCCTTATCCCTGGTAAACATATTTGCCTTCTTCAGAATAATTCAGTTTTAATCTTTGCTTTTCAATTAGCGTTTTGCCCTAATGATACATTGGTAATAGGTTATCGCCATTTTGCAGGTTCTTTTGATCTCTTTTTACATAAAACAAATTGATAGCAGAAATGACGTCATTAGAATTGGCTAATTTCTGCCAAAATATCACTCCAAAATCACTATTTTCAATAAAAGAATATTTTATCACCAAATATGTTGATGAAGTGAACCAAAGACTGCATAATGTTCATGCAAAATATCCTTTCCATTCTAATCTAACTTGCAATCCTGATTTTCAACGTATCATCACCTCAACTTCCAAAATTGCTCACAAACATATCCTTCGGTATTTCCTTCGATCACCTTCGCATAACCCAGCAAATATTTGATTTTCGCACTTTGACAGAAAAGCTTGACCACTCCATACGTTAGCACACGAGGAAAACAACTGGGTGAATTGAAACAAGTTTACAAGTTTGGTGGTCTGTGAAATAAAAAGTAAATAACTGATATTAAAAACTAAATTGTTAATCTACCAGTTAAAGGCCAACTTAGATGAGAAAATTTTGTTTCGTAACATCACTCATCTTCAAGACCCAAACATTGGAAAAATACCTGTAAGGGGTTTGCATGGGAATCAATAATTCCACGCTCCATTCATCTTGTCTGGAAATATTCCAGATTGAAAATGTTCATTTATGATATGAGACAGAGGAGAATATATCAGTGGGGAAAGGAGTTTTAAGATTTTCATAGGAATACTATTTGGTCCCAAAGATAGAGTTTCCAATCATGCCTCCAATAAAATCTACCTCTGGAATAAAGTACCGACTTACCTACTGCAGTAGTGGTAACAAATTTAGCGATAAATCTCGTTGCTCTTTCCAGCGTTCCAGGTAACAGAACAAGTGAGATCGAGTCCTGTGGCGTGCGTGTATTAACCATCCATCGTATAGGTACTGTAGCAGTGCCTTTTTTATCTTGGGCTATGAGCGTCCATTTGTATGAAATTCTACCTCCACAATCCTTGCATTCTCCAATTAAAGATAATCTAGTTTCTGGATCTATCCGATAATTGCAGTTTGACTTGCAGCTAAGGCGTAAACAATATATCGATTAAGGACTCTTGTTTGCATCCTGTTAACAACTCGGAACGCTTGTAGAAATTCGATGACAGGAATAAATGATTTCCTTCAATAATATGATTAAAATGGTCGCAAGTGGTTCCATCTCTGAGGTAAATGGGAGGGTCATTCAGTTCCTGGCAGGAATCAATTAAGGGTGTACCGCAAGGCTCTGTTTTGGGGCCCATCTTATTTAATGTATTTGTGAACGACCTTTTCTATTTGGTGGATGAAAAGGACATTTGCAATTATGCTGATGACACGAACTTCTATGCGTGAGGTCATGAGCTATAACATATTGTTGCTAGCCTTGAAAGAGATGCTCAAAAGTTCTCTTGGTGGTTTTTTAATAATAGTATGAAACTAAATGCTGACGAATGTCATCTTTTGATTTTTGAGGAGAAAGACACCGAAATATCAGTGCATATTGGTGCAACTACGATAATAAAACCTGTTGAAGAAAAAACTTTCAGGTGTAACACTGGATAAGATCCATAATTTCAAGAATCATATAAGCACACCTCGCAAAAAAGCTGGACAAAACCTGCATGCTCTTGCATTTATTTCAAACTAAGTGGATGTTGAGAAACTGAGGATTATGTGGACTTGCTCCATGTCTCGCTCTTGATCAATAAATACAAGAGGGGAAAGGAGGAATGGGGAGAGGACACGGGGAAAAGAAGAAAGGAAGAAGGAAAGGGAAGAGAAAGGGGAACGATCAAGAGCGAGACTTGGAGCAAGTCCAAGGATTATGATGAATGCATTTGCTTTTTCTCAGTTTCGCTTTTGGCCACTTGCTTAGATTTTCCATTATAGGTCAGATAATAAGAAAATAAACTAAATCCATAACAGAGCCCTGAACATCGCCAACAAAGATAGCAGTTCAAATTTAGAAGATGTATGAACGAAAGCAAGCACGGTGTCCATTCACCACTGCTACTAGAACCTTTGAAACACAAAGGAATCTCAGTCAAATATTAATGAATCAAATCTTCGTAAAGAAAGATATTCAATACACCCTAAGTAATGGCAGAACTATTTTGGAACTAAGACCAAATACTAGACTATCTTCATTAGTCCATCAATTTTGCTGTTGTTGTTTTTGCTGATGGCCAGCCCAATGGGGGACTATTTGCCCCAGAGAGTGTCTTAAATTGGAATTTGGGACGGAAAATCCTGCTTGTATCCGGATTGGAGCATTTCAACTAAAAAGATGTCAAATTATTTTGTAGCTAATCGGTTTTTACTCTCTTTACTTACACTTACTCGAAAATCTCCCTTGAAAGCGAGGCCTGCTTGGTCTGAATTTTTCAAGAAGAGGCAATGGCACTCTCGTTGTTGCAATTTGATCGATCAGAAGCAAATGAAGCTGAATGAATTTAGCCAGCCATTCGGCATAAAGGCCCATAAATTGAGCAATGGGAAGAGATATTTGTTTGTGCTCTAACAGGACCTGTCAAAATTTAATGCTTTTGCAATGATATACAAGAGGCATTTTCAAGCACATGAACATCCGACCTAGAACCTCGTTGTCTGGTAGTGTCAGTCTGTCAGTACTGTAGGCCTAGTTTAGGTCAGTGATTTTTTCGTTGACATTTAGCTCGTGTATTTCAATTTCTAACTCGTCTATGATCTAACTGCAAATAGGTTACTTGGCAATGTTAGACCAATTTTTTAATTTTGGCTTTATCACTTCAGTTGCTTTGATGTGAACAAACATTTGCCAAATAAGACAATTTAGTAATTTTGATTTTAATTTGGTAATCGTGTTTTGTGAATATGACCAAAAATGGTCCATGTTTCATATTTCATTGAAGGTAACTCTGCTTTCCGCTCCAGTGAACAGCGAGAGGCCGTTTTGCAAAACCTCTCTCCTCATAAACAGTTAATTTCTCCAATATCATTCGACCTATCGAAAAGCAGTAAAACGGATGTTGTTCAGTATAGTCTGCGCAATCGAAAGATGTACAAATCGCAATGTTTCCGTCAACGCTGTCTTCGCAAATCATTGTTCAAATCTGTTTGTTGATTTCAGAAAAGTGGAATTATCCCCAAAACTACTCGAAAAGTTTCGATTGTTTTTCGTTCCATCTTTAGCTAGGTACTTGATTTACTACTTTGCCAAGTCTCATGAAAAAAGCTAAGCTAAATTTGCTGCAATCGAATTTTATATTTCTGTTTACTTTTCGACAGCGAAATCGAGAAACCTTAGTATTTATCAGTAGAAATTGTTTTAAAATCAAAAATATATTTCAAAAATCTGGGATCCTTTTACTCCTGGAATCCTTTGCCGTTATGAACCAAGTTTTAAGAACAAACAAGTTTTAAAGTTGCATAGTAGAGGTAAATTACATTTGAAATAAATGCTTTATTTGAAGCATAGTTTGACTATGTTTGATGAAGGCTTCTATAAGAAGCAGATGCTTTTCGCAGCAATTTGTCCCCGTCTATATCTTGCCACATGCATTGGGTCTAAAGTTTCATTCATAGAAAATTAATCGATGAAGGTATGCAGGTCTGATGAAAAGACATTACGCAATTGATTGGCAGATAAAGAGCTTTATTGTATGATCCTTAGAACTTTCTATCAAAGGATCTGAAGAATTTCTACCTTTCGCATCAAGTGAGTCGAAAGTACTGTCACAGATTTATTGGTTTAAGTTGAGATACTAAAGTTATCTGATCATCGACAAATATTTCATAACATGAACTTGGTCTTTACAATGGTGGTATCTCCTTGACAAAAGGAATAATTGCTGCCACTCCGACAAAGTTAATTGAGAATAATTGCTTGATAAGACATAACAATCAAGAAAAGAAAATATGTCTGGGATATAAACCTATTTTTAAGTATTCCATGGAATGCTAATTGATATTCCATGGAATATCAATTAGCATTCCATGGAATATCAATTAGCATTCCATGGAATATTAATTAGTATTCTATGGTATTCCAGTATTCCAGTATTCCATGTCATTCCAGTATTCCATTCCAGTATTCCATTCCAGTATTCCACATTCCATGTTTTCAAGATAGCCAAAAGAAAAGATGTCTGGGATATAAACCTATTTAAGTATTCCACGGAATATCAATTAGTATTCCATGGAGTATCAATTACAGTATTCCATGTCATTCCAGTATCCCATTCCAGTATTCCACACTCCATGTTTTCAAGATAGCCGTAGATGGGTATGCCCCGCCATATGGGACAAAAGCCTAATATCAAAAATATGTGATGTGATTGTCAATATATTGCTAAAGTCAAATATAAATATGGGACAAAAGCCTAATATCAAAAATATATGATGTGATTGTCAATATATTGCTAAAGTCAAATATAAATATGGGACAAAAGTCTGATATCAAAAATTTAAAATATTTCAAATATATAAGGTCTAAACTTTGTTTGCAAATATATAAGGTCTAAACTTTGTTTGCAAATATATAAGGTCGGAACTTTGTTTGCAAATATATAAGGTCTGAGCTTTGTTTGCAAATATGTAAGGTCTAAGCGCGAACGAAATGCGCAGTAACATTTCCCGCCAAATTTGTCTTGTTTTACACGACGTAACACATACGCAACATTGCACTTTACACAAAATGGCTTCGAGGAACGACAGGAACCTTGACCAGTTGGTTGGGAATATCATTTCCCATCCTTCTTTTCAGGAAACCCTCAATACTGTATTTAGGGCTTTGCCTTCCACTGGTACCACTGATGAAGTAGCAACAGTTCGTCCTGGAACTTCTAGCCCAACGGGCACAACAAGACCCATATCAAATGGCCGCCAGCAACACTATAATGTCCACAGAACAACATTCAGATTCAGCTCCAGAACAAGATTCAGATTCAAAACAAGATTCGCAATTATCTAACAAATCATCTAATAAAATTTAAACGCAAACACATATTAGAAAAATGAAAAAAGAAGATGATAGATTTGACAATGCTCTATTTAATGGTGATTTTTGCCAATTTTTATCGTGCGGGGAATAGGCTGAAAAACGAGGAATAGGCCGGGCGGGCCTGGTCAAAATCAGCAAAAGTCGATATTCACACATTATCAAAGACAACCCTCTCTGTAGAAATCATCTAATAACCATCGAGGGACAGTTCTTTTTTATGCGAAATTACGGCCTATTCCTCGTTTTCCAGCCCAACCCCCGCACGATAGAATGTGGCAAAAATCACCATTAAATAGAGCATAGTCAAATCTATGATCTTTTTTTTATTTTTCTAATATGTGTTTGCGTTAAAACTTTATTAGATGATTTGTTAGATAATTGCGAATCTTGTTCTGAATCTGAATCTTGTTCTGGAGCTGAATCTGAATGTTGTTCTGTGGACATTATAGTGTTGCTGGCGGCCATTTGATATGGGTCTTGTTGTGCCCGTTGGGCTAGAAGTTCCAGGACGAACTGTTGCTACTTCATCAGTGGTACCAGTGGAAAGCAAAGCCCTAAATACAGTATTGAGGGTTTCCTGAAAAGAAGGATGGGAAATAATATTCCCAACCAACTGGTCAAGGTTCCTGTCGTTCCTCGAAGCCATTTTGTGTAAAGTGCAATGTTGCGTATGTGTTACGTCGTGTAAAACAAGACAAATTTGGCGGGAAATGTTACTGCGCATTTCGTTCGCGCTTAGACCTTATATATTTGCAAACAAAGTTCAGACCTTATATATTTGCAAACAAAGTTCAGACCTTATATATTTGCAAACAAAGTTTAGACCTTATATATTTGCAAACAAAGTTTAGACCTTATATATTTGAAATATTTTAAATTTTTTATATCAGACTTTTGTCCCATATTTATATTTGACTTTAGCAATATATTGACAATCACATCATATATTTTTGATATTAGACTTTTGTCCCATATGGCGGGGCATAGATGGGCCTAGCAGAGAAAATGGGCTTCAACTGCGAAAATCTACGATAGTTTCCATTATTTGCAGCCCCGGTCGAATGGCAGTTTATTACAAATTTTGTAACGTGGATTTTCCAGCAATATGCAGATAACTGGTACGAAGGAAAATGGTTTTCTAAAGAGAACTATGTTGGAGGAAAAAGTTTGGAGCAAGACGGATAGGAAGAAAAAGACTGCACATTGACAGGACTCAGGAGGAGGGAAGCGGGACGAGGGGGACCTGTATTACAATTAACTTCGCTGCCATGCATGGACTGCACAATAGCTGTTGCAAAGATGTTTATGCTGTCTCATCTCTGTTCAAAATAACTGTAATAATTGTAATCATGAGGGACAAACACTGCTTCAAAGCTAGCTATCCGGTATTTGAAGTAAACTTGTAGAGACTGACTTAATTTGCTATGATTTTTCTCGCTATTTTGTCTTGATATCATGGTTGAATTTTCATTTTTGAGTTTTCAATCAATTTGCTGCCCGAATATGTTGTAATTAGGCCTAGCCTCAAGGGGCCTAGGCTTAATCTTTGGCTGCCTTTACTTTTTTGTTTTTGATTATTGTTTAAACTGCAACAGTGATCTGAACTCCATGCTTTGTATGTTTTTTCGGACTACGTACCACCAGATAGTAGTTTGAACTCGAAGTGGACTTGTTGAATTCGAAGCCCATACAAAGCAAATTGACCTATATTCTGAAATACTCTGAACGAACTCTGAGACATTGAAAGCAAACTGAGCTGTTGAAAGCACACTTCAACAACTATTGACTTGTACAAATGTCACCTGATTGAAGTATATCAAGTGCACTTGAATTACTTGAATTCGTGGGTGTAATGTTCTAAACGAGGCTGTTTGATTATGAGGTGATGATAATATAACACTGAAGTGACAGAAGCCCGTCTTTACATGTGTGTTACTCTTTGTCTATTTGTGGACTCTTCAGTAAAAAAAAAAAAAAAAAAAAAAAAAATGGTGCAGGTGAAATTTGATGGGGGCACAAAATTGAAAATGCAAATTGATACAGGTGCAGATGCAAATATCATTGATGAAAGCCTCTACCACCAGCTGCACCCTAAACCAAAACTTAGAAGAACACAAGTCAAGCTCAAGCCGTACAACTCTCCACCCATTCCGGTAAAAGGATCCTTCCAGACACAGCTAACAGCCAATGGAAAACAGGCCATTGCAACAGTGTATGTTGCTCCAGGATCAGGACAAAAACCCCTCATTGGAAAGTACACTGCTTTTGATCTGAGTCTGCTTAGCATCACTGTGAAAGAATTAACCGCAGACATGCAAGACATGCACCATGTGCCGCAGGAAAGAAAACAGGGAAACAAGAGTGCCAAGGCCACCACTCACGTCACTCAACACATGTCATATTCAGCTTTGGCAGAGCATCTCACATCTAAAAAGTCTTCCGAACAGCAGCTGGACAATATCTACAAACATAAGCAAGATGCAACAGACAGAGTTAAGGCCATCGTTGATCAGTACCCTGGGGTGTTTGAAGGTATTGGCAAACATCGATACAGAGTTGTGAAGTTGTCCGTGGACAAGTCAGTACCTCCAAAAATTCAACCACAGCGCCGAATACCCTTTGACAGTTCTCAAAGAAATGATCTCACAGGGATACATCAGCAAAGAACAGAAAGGGAAATTGGCTTCATATGCACATATATTTCCAGAGCTATCAGTAGTGGATGGCCTAGTGCTCAGAGGTTGCCGAATTGTTGTTCCTGCCCGCCTTTGGCAGTCTGTGACAACCCTTGCTCATGAGGGACATCAAGGGGTTGTGAGAACAAAGCAATACTTACGCATGCATTTGTGGTTTCCGGGATTAGATAAGATGGTTGAAACAGAAATTGCAAAATGCATGGCATGCCAGGCAAATACAGATATTCATCAGCAAGAGCCACTCAAGCCAACAGAACTACCCACAGAACCATGGTCTAAACTTGCAACAGACACTGGTGAATACCTGCTGGTTGTACAATGCCTGTACTCCAGATTTCCTATGGTCGAAGTCGTGCGTTCAACTTCTGGTACAGCAGTCATACCAGCAATGGACAAAATTCTCTCAACATTAGGAATCCCAGATGAAATAGCAAGTGACAATGGGCCACCATATAGCAGTGAGGAATTCAAATCGTATGCAAGATATATGGGTTTTGAGCACAAAAAGAAAATACCATATGCACCATGGACGAATGGCATGGCCGAAAATTTTATGACAAAACTAGGAAAAATCATTCGCTCCTCCACAGAAGAGCGTCTAAACTGGAGACAGGAATTACAGAAATACCTGAGGGCCTACAGAGCTACTCCACACACAATGACAAAGCATTCTCCAGCCAGTCTCCTTTTCAATGGACGAAGGTACAAGACGCGTCTTCCAGCACCTACCAGTAAGAAAATATTGCTTTATGACAGAGAGGTGCGTACAAAGGATGCTAGGAGCAAAGAAACAATGAAGCAGAACGCAGATAGCAAGAGTTATGTAAAAGAACTAGACATTAAAGTAGGGGACACAGTTCTGTGTCGACAAGCGAAGCTTAACAAGAAAACCACACCTTTCAACAGCGAGCCGATGATTGTTGTGAAGAGGAAAGGCAGTTTAGTTACAGCCAGAAATGCCACAAGAACCATCACAAGACATATTACATTTTTCAAGAAGCTACAAAGGCTGGAGGAGAACAAGTCAAGGTGCGAAGGAGATTATACCACACAGCCACTTTTACCTGACACTGCTGAAAGAGAAGAAAATGTCATTCCACCAAATGAATTAGAGGATAGAGTGCCAATAGAGAGACCGGTGAGAATAAGACAAGCTCCTGCTAGATACAGAGCTGAAAACTTTCAGACTGAGTTTTAATCTAACAATGCAACAGACACAATAGAACCATGTTATGTGTACTTTATCAATTATGTTATGTTATGTTTTGTTAATTAGGGGAGGAATGTAATGTTCTAAACGAGGCTGTTTGATTATGAGGTGATGCTGTTGTAACACTGAAGTGACAGAAGCCCGTCTTTACATGTGTGTTACTCTTTGTCTATTTGTGGACTCTTCAGTGGGAATGGCCAAACAATTGCCCACATCTAATGTGGTCCTGCTTGGTTCAAAGGTAGGCAAGTAAATTGGATCGTTTGCATTATAAAGTAACTCTCTGGTCCTTAAATAATTTTTCTGGTTCATGAATAGGTCTTACCCCATTTCTGGGCACTTTGTTTCATATGATGCAGTATGTTACAGTGTGGAAAATGTGATTATTTCTGGACTGATTCTGTTCTTCTTTTTAAGGATTCAAATGAATATCGCTTGATCCAGACACTCTTGAACAGAAAAGACGTTTTCTGTGAGTCACTAAAAGGCTTCCTTTCATTTTCAAGATGATACCAAAGCAGAACCCCTTTCGCAAAATTCCGGAAGAAATCGCGCTACGGCCACTGCCACCTGGGATCCGGCAACAGACGTTCGGATTACTGATGACGACACCAAGCCTTTCAAAAGCAATGAGCCTCGTCATGACTCAACTCCAGATGCTCTATTAGACAAATCGATTGACAATGTAAACAAAAGCATCGTTCTCCTTGACCAAGAGCAAAAGATTTATTTTTTTATTAGCTCTGCAGGTTTAAAAAGTTCGGCAGGTGATGATTCACTCTTCAAAATGGTCAACGATCTGAATACTAGAGTCTCCAAAGAACCACATGAAGCAGGAGTCCCAACTCAAACAACTGCCACAACAGGTCTCATACAGCAAGGTGAAGTTTCAGCAAAATCACCTCCTTCGCAAGGACATAGCTCGACATTTGTGCAAACAAATGGAAAACGAGCCGGTTCAGTCGAAAACCACATCCAAAAGCTTGCCAAGCCGTAGCATAATGTATGCAAATTTTCAACATGGGTATTTGCAATAGATCAAATTGCAAGTATGAACATAAAATTGTACATGCATGCAAATTCTTCAATAGCCAATCTGGTTGCACTAAGGGGTTACAACGCAATTTTCTTCATTTGAAAGAATCAAGGAATTACAATCCAGTGTATGGTAACCGAAGACGTGAAAACCTTAGGTCGCAGCAGGAAGAAATACAGCATCCATCAGCTAGCGTTAATGTTGAGTCTTTTTTATAACAACTCTTAGCAGTTAAGCAAGATATAGACTTATGAAATTTCGTCCCTTGTTTCCCTGCGTTCTTTGATTTGCAGATATCACTTGGTAATAGGGACTCATATCATTACTTTTATAAAGTGTGGCCACTTAGGCCAATATGGTGTGGATCCGTATTGACCAATCAAATTTCTAGAATTTAGTTTTCAACCAATTAGGAGGCGCTATTTAGACTGTTGCTGTTGTTGTTGTGTATCAATACCATATCAACTGTACCCAATTTTGCAGTGTTAAAGAAAAATGGACTAAAATGCATATACACAAATGCGGATTGTTTAAGCAATAAACTTCCGGGTGTTCCAAAAGAATGTATACGGATTTGGTTAACTCCAGCGCTGTGGATTTAACTTCAATCAATGTCTAATCACTCTAAAAATGCTCCTCGATAGTTAACTTGAACATACTGTAGATAATTTGTTGATATTGGTACTTTCAGAGCAGACATGTTTAATCTTGAAAGCTAAAATCTGCCTCTTCCTGCAAACCAGAGCTTAGCTTTTTGGCCTAAGCAATTCCTTAAGGCACAGCGCATGAAATCAACGATAGCCTTGATCAAATTTGAGCAACAATAGATCATAGATCTTGTGTTATTATGTTTTCCAGAGGTCACCCCCCCCCCCCCAATCACCCATTGGGAAGTTTCTTAATTTTTCATTAATTTCAGTTCTTAACTTCGATGTGCTTCAGGAATTTGCCTAAGCCAAAAGGCCAAAGCTCTGGCTTGCAAGTGCACGCAAATATGAGCTTTCAAGATTGATATTTCTGCTCTTAAAGCACCAATACCAACAAACGAGGTATCTATGTTCAAGTTAAATATCGAGGAAAATTTTGAGAATGATTAGTCATTGATTAAGGGTAAATTCACATCGCTAAAGTCAACCAAATCTGTATACATTTTTTTGGGACACCCGGTACAGGAACGTCAAATCAGATCAATTCAATTAAAAACAGATTTATGTGCAGTTACAGAGATTGTACAGAAAAAATGTAACTATCAAATGGACAGAAAATAGTTACATTGTCGATGGATGTGTAACGAAGCGCACCGAAAGCAGCTAAACTCAAAATAAAACAAGTTAATTTCGTTTTCTTTTCTCACGTGTCTCTTGTATTCCCAACAACCTAACGTATAACTTCGTTCTCCACAACCTATTCCACTTAACGTCTTTCCTTTCTCCTTGCTCTCACTCATCTAATCACATAATCATATTTTCATGTCTCGTTCCAGACCTCTCACAATCTTTCTCAATTTATTTTCTCCTCACATCTTCACAGATGTAAAATATTTTTATCGCATTTTTCCTGATTTTAACCGATTTTGCCACTTTCCTTAAATGACGGCTAATTTTAGGTTAATTTCTATATTCACATGAAGTACATGCATGGGGCTATTAGTACACCAAATCTGGTTGCTCCATCTATTTCTATTCAAGAGCTAGGTAGGGGGGGGGGCTTTTTTGCCCCACCCCTCAACCAAAATAGGACGTGTCAGATAGTCCAACCACTATAGGGTTAAAACGTCGTAATCTTTCCTGTTTTTGTTACAACCCACCTTTTGTAGGTTCAACTTTTGAACTTTAGAGAACGAGGCTATCAAGTTAGTCCGATTTCAGACACTGTTTTTCAAAAGTCTCTGTATTAGCGACAAATCAGATCTCAGGAGCATACAGAGATTGCGGAGCCAGTCTAACCAAACATGACAGCGTATGTTAATGAAAATGCGGGTTTTCTTGGACCTAATAAATTGCATTCAATACACGTAGGAACCCCCAAAAAATGTTGTATTAAACAAAGAGGTGCCCTTTTTAGTTTCAGGAAGTGCCCATTTAGCTTGATGAAAAAAGTGCCCTTGAAGTGTTGTGTCCCCCCCCCCCCACCAAGTTTGAGATGCTTCATACGTCCCTGATTCAATACCATCTTCCGTACAAGAATCCCAGGTATTGGAAAGTTTCAAAACAAATATTAAAAGCTACAAATTTGATTGCAACTGTAAATTGTGTAAGCAATATGTTGAAAATTTAGAATTTCTGTTGTTGTAATATCCTTGTATTCTAGATTTGATTTGATTATTAACATGTATTTAAGTTTTGGTTGGGGTTAATTAGCATCAGCTAGACGATAAGCCAACCTTAAATAAAGAAATTATTACAATCATAGTTATTATTGTACTTTTATCCTAAAAGTTGCTCTTTGCAAAGAGATTACGAATAAGTGTAGACTTGCTCCAAGCCTATTTCCTTTTTCGTCAGTGATTCTTAAAATTAGTGTGATTACACCAATAAGTTTGTTGCCTGTCTACTGTCCAGAAAATTCCTGAATTTGAATTTGTCCTATGGTAGGTGGGCTAACTAAGTGTATACCAGTTTAGTAAAAACACAATCCACATTTAACCCTATTTTGGTCGGGGGAAGCTGCAATGAGGACGTTTTTGGCAATGGAACTTTATCACTTTTTGCAGGTAACTATTGCCCTACTATAAGTAAAGTTTCATTGAAATATTTTGAAAATTGAGGGGGTGGATGACAATTTTCTGTATTACAGTTTTCATCTAAAATCAGTACGTAGAGTTTATGTAAAAGCTCAACAGTGTCTGATGTTTTTCTCAATTAGTTGTTGATATAACCTGGCTACTTTGGTTTTTTTACCAATGTCTCTTTGAGCATCTAATTCAAAAGTTCGTTACGACATGGGCCTATTGGGCGACACCACTCTGCAGCTAAATCGGAGTTCTGAAACCGACGGTTAATGACAACATCAAAAATTACAACTTCTGTCAAAACACAGTAACTATGGTCAAAATTAAAAATGTATCCATGTTAAATTTATATCTTTATGGTCGATTTAATGGGAATGACGCTTAAAATCAGGGCTAGGCCGGTTGCTAGGTAGTTAGAGATTATTCCATGTCTTAGGGGGATTGCGGCAGCATCACATAGCGTAAAGGAGCATTAAATACATAGTACATAAATACATATTAAATACATATTCATATAAAAAGATATAATCCAATACGTAACTTACACAATGGATGTCTTCATAACGGATCCACTTCTGACATCGATATGCTGCTCAAAGCTTCCAATTCTCCCTGGCACATCAAGACTTTCTGCAACTAGTGTTATGATGTAAATAGCATTTCGGATCAACAATTTCGCAGGAATTTTCCATGTTGCATAGTTGTGCTCAATGATCCCATCACCGTATCCAAAACAGCCACCTTTTCCAATAACAAAATGTAACGCACCAGGTTTTACTTTGCAATACCATTTGTAACGTAAGTTTTTCTGATTACCGTTGATGATATTAGGGTCATAGCTGAAACTGCCATCCAGCAATATATTTCGTTCCCAAGAGAGTACTCTTGCTGCACCACCTTTAATTCTGACGTAAAGTGGTACTTGAATGATTTCAAGATATTTTTGAGCAAAGTCGGAGTGGCCAATGTGTTTCAGGATAATATTCAGCTGTACAATATAAATTCCGGGAGATAAAATGTATTTATGGATTGTAATTTCCCGTTGATCTGTGACCACGCTAAATGGAAAACTGGAAATAAAATTCAAAAGTAAAATCAGTTAACAGACATGTTGAAAACTTTGCAAGAATGGGAATAGAAGGGAGAAAAATGAAATTAAATGAATCGTTTAACCGTATCTGCAAGAGATAAAGTACAGAAGAGGAATGGGGTATAAAAAGTATACTTTTGAAATATTTCTCTTTTCTATTATAGTCAAGAAATAGTAATGGTTCTTGGGCAAAGTAAGCACTGTTTCATTAGAAAGTATAAAATACCCAGCCAAACTCTGTGCTTTTCCTTCAGACACAAAGTGTCAAATGAAAAATGTCATTCGATCCTGACTCTCCTGTAGAGTGCAAAGGTCTATTGCAATTTTGAAAAATTATGTTCAAAATCCTACATCTTCAAACTTGCGACGTGAATATTTGTATTCGTTCAACTTTTTAATCTGATATTTTATTTTCTCTCATATAAGGAGTCACTTCCATCCAACCAGATTCTAAACAGTGACGAAATGATATTGAAATCAAATGCCTCGTTCTGAAATCTTTTCAAATCGAATGCCTCGAGATCAAAATCTTATCGCAAAACCAGGGGTAAAACCTGGTTGGCAACTTTCAAATCATGGTAGAAAATGGTGGAGGGCAGCTCTCGAACCCTCATGGTTTAAATCATACCTAACCAACCAGAAACAATTTTGAAGGGTTAATGGGGTTGATTCCTAAATTGGGGACATAGAAGTTGGTGTTCCACAAGGTTCATGTCTTGCCCCTCTTCTCTTCCTCATCTACATCAATGATCTCCCACACGCAGTCCATGATTCTAACGTGTCCATGTATGCTGATGATACCAGTTTGTGCTACCAGTGAGTCTCACGATTTGACTCGGCTGAATGAGGCTATTAACAGCGATCTTAGGACACTGGATACTTGGCTACAAGGCAACAAGCTTTCCCTGAATGTTGTGAAAACATTCCATGGTTATTTCCACCAAGCAGAAACAAATTTGACCAAATTTAAACGGTTTCCATTTTGTTGGATTGACCAACGATTAAACGTGTTCTGGAGATAGTTTTAATTTGGGCTCGTTTGGCTTGCAGGTGTGAGAAGGGCATAAGTAGCCTTTATTTTGTCCCTAGTTGTATTGTTCTTTCCTATTATTGTTGATTTGTGCTTTGTTGTGGTGTTTTAGTCTTTTGTTAGTTGTATAAATATTATTGTTGAATTGTAAGTACCATTTGCAATGGGAGCAAGATAACCCTGAGTTCTTTCCCGTTGCGAATGGTACACAGTGTTGATATGTTTTTTTGGTTAGAAATTTTTATGGTGATATAGAAAAAAAAAAAAAGCAGAAACAACATTCTCAAGGGTCAAAATGATGACTTGAAACGGAAAATACGCGATAACGAGCTCGAAGTAGTCAAGAAGACAAAATACCTTGGTTTTGCAAATTGACTGCTCTTTGGATTGGAAAGAACGGATCAAGGCAGTTTCTGCCAAGGTCTCCAGGGCAGTTGGATCTTTAAAACAAGCCAAGTCTTTTCTTCGGATAGAAACTTTGCAAACTCTCTATACAGGTATTGTGGAGCCCCATTTTCGATACTGCTGCTCTGTTTGGGGCTGTGCTGGTTCAACCGAAATTAATCAGTTGCAAAAACTTCAAAAGCGTGCTGCTAGAATAATAACAAATAGCAGCTTCGATGCCCCAAGCAGACCTCTTATTGAAAGGCTGGAATGGAATACCGTTGATGAACTGGTTACTGGTGAATCAAAGACAATGGTCTTCAAGTCCCTGCATGAGCTGGCTCCACAACACCAGTGTGATCTCTTCACCCGAAATTCACTCTGCTCATCATATACCCTTCGTAATACGGGGACCGATCTGAGGTTACCGATGAAAGGTCAATAAATGGCCAGAAATATTTTTCACATAGAGGTGCTAAACTATGGAATAGCCTGTCAGCCGATTCAAAGCAGGCAACCTCTCTGCATAGTTTCAAAAAGCTACAGGGTGTCCCAAAAAAATTGTGCCCCGTTTGTCTGAAGATTGCGACAAAAACGGCAAAATATTCTCCCCAACTTTTGCATGATGATGCTCTCCAGATTTTTAATTAAAGTATGCTACCATCCCCATGAAAATCCGTTGCAAAATGATGAAGCTATTACCTTCAGGAGACCAAATTTGCCTGATCACTGAAACCAGCCGTCGGCCATTTTGTAGCGATAAATAGCTTCATGGAGTTAGAATGAAACAGCAGCCTCCAATGTCATAGCTCTCGTGAAAATTTGGTCTTCTGAAGGTCATAGCTCCAAAATTTTTAAACAGATTTTTACAGGGATGGTTGCAAACATTAATTGAATATCTGAAGAGCAACATCATACAAAAGTTTTGCTAGAATCTTTTGCCGTTTTGTCGCAATCTTCAGGCAAACGGGGAACAATTTTTTTGGGACACCCTGTATTTACAAGCAGAACTTTTTTTTCTTTCGTTTTCATTGTAAATCTTAAAAAATCATTGTACATAGGTTTGGAATATTGTAAATAAAGGTTTTATACCGCGTGTCCCAAAAAAATGTATACAGATTTGGTTGACTCCAGCAAAATGAATTTAGCATTAATAAATGGCTAATCACTCCCGAAATTTTCCTCGATTGTTAACTTGAACATAGATACCTTGTTTGTTGGTATTGGTGCTTTGAGAGCAGAAATATTGATCTTAAAAGCTCAAATTTGCGTCCTCTTGCAAACCAGAGCTTTGGCCTTTTGGCATAAGCAAATGCCGGTGTAATATGCGTTTGCGTACCCTTATGCAAAAGGGTCCGGGTACACAAACGCATAGCAAAATTTGATTATGCAAAAGTGTCCCCCCCCCCCATTGTTTTAGGAAGGGTACGCAAAAGCATGGCCAATTTTCGTATGCAAAAGGGTCCGGGTACACAAACGCATAGCAAAATTTGACTATGCGAAAGTGTCCCCCCATTGTTTTAGGAAGGGTACGCAAACGCATTGCCAATTTTCGTATACAAAAGGGTCCGGGTACACAAACGCATAGCAAAATTTGACTATGCGAAAGTGTCCCCCCATTGTTTTAAATAAATAATATAATATAATGTGTTAAATAATATTTCAATTTCAAAGTATTTGCTCTAACTTATTTTCATTTGTTTGTTTCCCAACCCTTCCCCCAATTGCCCCCCCCCCCGATTGAAGACCACCCCTCTTATTTTGCAATAGCGAGTAGCAGATCTTGCTCCCAAACCCATTCATGAGTCAGTGCTTCTAATGGCTTTTGTGCATGGTCACTAAACGCTAATGCGTTTCAGTTCCTGGTTATTGTCTTTACAGTCATGAAACGCATACCGTTGAGGTCACACAAGATAGAGTCACGAAACGCATTGCGTTTCAGGTGGGTACACTTCCGCATAGGGGACACTTTAGCATACTACACCGGAAGCACGTCGAAATTTAGAACTTAATTTGTCACGAATTTCAGTTCTTAATTTCGCTGTGATTCAAGAATTTGCTCAGGCCAAAAGGCCAAAGCTCTGGTTTGCAAGTGGACACAAATTTGAGCTTTCAAGATTGATATTTCTGCTCTCACAGCACCAATTCTAGCAAACGAGGTATCTTTCTTCAAGTCAACTATCAAGGAACATTTTTAGAGTGATTAGTCATTGATTAAGGCTAAATTCATATCGCTGGAGTCAACCAAATCTGCATACATTTTTCTGGGACACCCGGTATCTATATGTAATTTCTAACAAGCTTTTAGAGCAGAAAGCAATATATTATTTTTGGAAGTTTGTTGAGCTATGAAAGTGCAATTTACTGTTCACTTTTCAAAAGCCCAATATGACTGAACAATCACAACTGCAACTAAACTCGTGTGGGAAAGATCCTTCAGTCCTAGAACCTTGCGCTGTGAACTGTTTAAGTGCAAATGCATCGTTTCTTTTAATATTTTCTCTCATTTGTGATAGTTTTATTGATCAGAAGATTTTTAAGAACACAAACTTAACTGGTTGACCTGACTCAAAATTTTCTTCAAATTACGCATTCACTGTAGTAGCATAATTCAATAACCGTCTGTCTCAGGCTGCCTAGGAAATTTTTCCTGTATAGGTGAATTACTCTGGGAATGCAAATTCGATTTGACCATGCGAGGTTGCAAAATCTAAGTTGAGATCTTATCTATACCATAAATTGTAAATAAAATTTTTTGAATATAAAGCTTCTTCACAAGAACTGTTCAAACGTCTACACTTTTTTTTTGGGACACCTGGTATAAGACATAATATCTAAAAGATACATGGTCAAACTTCAACTTTTCCACAATTAATTTCTATTTTACTAACAATTATAAAGATGATAATAACAGCAACGATAAATGACAGTATGTAAATGAATAGCTAAATTACGCATTGCAATCATGAATTGTGTAAGTTGTGTGGAGGTATTTCAATGAATTATCTATTTTGAGATTCGGTATGAATTTGCAATCTTTTGTAATAAATTTTTAAGTATATATTCGCCAAGTAGTCAGAAGCGCCGGGAGGGGGGGGCAAGGGGGGGCGGTCACCCCCCCAATATTCTCCAGGACCACTTTTCTAATTCGTCTAATTCCGGTGTAAAATTATTGGGGGGGGTAAGGTCGATGATCTTTGGCAGTCATAACGTGAGCATGGGTTTGTACAATCTTGCTGTCTTATTGCATTTTCCAACGATCTGTAGGGCACTGACTCGGAATTTTTTTCTGGTCGCGAAGGCCCTAGACCCTAGACCCCCGTTCTATGTGCCCTCCGAGCTTCCACATCTCAACAACATAGCTTGTGACAGATCTAAGTCAAGATCTTTTTCACAAACCAAATGAGGAGAAAGTAGTTGTGTATAGGATGGGTAGTAGGGTAAGATTCTTTCGGAGAAATGATGGAAAGTGAATGGGAGAGTCGTTCTAAGGCAATGTATAGGTTGGATTTTTGAAAAATGTCCGAGACAAACTGTCATAGAACTGTCAAAATTTCAATTTTAAGGCCAGGCAAATTGGATTGTGAGAACCGTTCTTGGACAAATTATAGTGCGTTTGCGCACAAATTTTCCTGTGGTGGTGATTCATAAAAATATTGTTACCTAATTATGAAAGTTTTCAATTGGGCACTGGTAAAGATGGGATGCATTCTAAACCAAAGAATATCATATTTTTACAAAAAAATTTCCTGGGATGCTAATTTAAACAACTGAGACGAAATGATCAACAATTCTATTTCACCACCAGGTAACATGTGATCGGTAGAAGTGTTCTAAGCCAAAGTAAAGGGCGTGTCCCCGAAAATTTTCCTGGGGGCTTTGCCCCCAGACCCCCTCATCCAGTGGCAGATTTGACGTGAGTTCCATGAGTTTGAGAACTTAGTCAAGATTTCATAGATAGATTTGTCTCTGAGAATAGAATTACGATAATTATGAAAATGAGATCCACGATGAAAATAACAAACGATTTCAAAATCTGTTCAATTGCGCTTATATAAGGGGCTACAAACTGGACCCCTTATATGTGTCAATAAGGTAAAATGTGGCTGGCTGAAGGAGAAACATTTGAGGTAAACTTAGGCCTTATAATCATATGAAGATCCACAATGGGTTTGATGGGATGCTTTTCATTTCAAAATTTTATCAGTTATTAATTAGTTAAGAAAAATTTGATAGCATTTTAAGGCAATCTAAAGGGCGTCGCTGCAAAAATTTTCTCGTGGGAATACCCCCGCACCCCCCTAGCTTCGCTGAACTTGAATTGAATTGTATACTGAACTTTGAAGCTTCTGCTGGTCCCTACGCCCTCTTTTTCACAAACCATATACTTCAGAGAACTTGACAGCCCTTCGATAATGCTATTACGGAGTGACGTTTTAGATTCGTTGCGGTAATTTTTGGAAATCCGAAGCTCGTCGTTCGGTCGCCGGTAGGACGTCATTTTCTAATTGTGGTACCCTACTTGTGTTATTTCAACAGATTCATTTATCTTTATGTCAACCTATAAAAGGGGCGTTGGCCGCATTTACAGCCAAAGTAGAGGGCGTGGTCCAAGAAAATTTTTCTGGGGCTCCGCCCCAGACCCCCTTATGTTTCGCCCCCCCAATAAAAAATCCTGGCGGCGCCACTGCAAGTAGTTCGAGAAAATCGTTATCCAATGAGAATGCTGGATTCTGTGAGGATTCCTTGGTGATTCTGTCCTGTGATTCCTATCTAAGATATGATTGAGTCTGCGGGAAATGCCGCGGTAATCCCAACATTAGTACCCTATTTTTGAATTGTTGATGCGTTTGGTCATAAGTCTCAGTATGAGTGATATCGTCCAATTCAATGAGCGATGCCGAGACTTAATTAATGAGCATAACTAGTGTTGGTCATTTTCTGATTTTAGTTAATCTTTCTTTTTCACTATTTTTGTGCAATGTGCATGACAAAACTGTTCGATATAATTGAGGTAGTTGGGACAGCACATCTCCATTTTAGAGCAAGGGCCATAAAAAGAGCCTTTTGTAGTTTCAATCGGCGGTGCAATCATAACCACACTCCATATATTTCTAAATGGTCCTTGATCTGTGAATAGAAACACCAAGATTCGATGGTTGTTTTTTTTTTTCGACAAGCTTTGTTGTTCTAGCGACTCTTGTCTAATTTCGAAATTGCAGCGGCAGCTGGTTGATTTTGCAAGGATGAAGAACCAACAAAGAAAGAACAATAACAATTCCGGTATATATTTTCTATGATCCTACACTAAGGGTTCAGTAGAAATGTATGAAGAAAAATGCTAAATCAACTGCTTTAGCTCTCTGAAGACTTTTCCTATGGCCCTTGTTTAACTCATTTTAATAAAATAAGCCTGCCTACCTTCAAAAATAGATAACAGGCAGCGCCTATAATAAATCTATTTGTATATTTTAGCATATCGCCCTCCTTTTATTGGCTCATTGCTCTCCTAATAAGTGCAACAGTTTTCGGAGGATAAAATTTCAGATGATAAACCCTATGTAAGATATCTTCAGACGACTTTTTAGAATTTTGGATGAAAACATTTCCCAAAAAATGTTTACTGCTCTTATAAGTCATTTTTGAAGAATAACATCAGATTTTAGAATTATTGATTTCATAAAGTTTTGCATAGAGCCCTGCTATATCCTGAAAGAAGTCCTTTCTCACTTAAAACTTTCTAAAATAGTAGAAATTCGCTAATTTTCTCGTTTATGTTCGAATTCTGGGGGGGGGGGGGCTTTTCCATAGTAAAGGTACCTGGGGAATTGCCGCGACGAAAGGCATACTTTTTCGGACTTCTAGTCTAGCCAAGGGTATACTTTTTTGCAATTTTGGCCTAGCAATGGTCTAGCCAAGAGTACCATTTTTGACAATATTGGTCTAGCGAACGGTCATGATATCATATTTGGTACAAATTTGACAATATTGGTCCAGGAAATTGTCAAATTGGTCTAGCCGAGGGTACCACTTTCGTAAAAATTGGCCCAGAGAATGGTCAAATTGGTCTAGCCAAGGATATCATTTTCGTAAAAATTAGGCTAGCCAACGGTACCATTTTGAATATGCTCGCGGCAGACCCTTACCCAAAATTTGGCCAAGAACCCCCCCCCCGTGCTTTTGTATCAGTTCTTATATCTGGTTATAAGCTTAAATCTGCTAAACAGCAATCGCGTCCCCAGAGTGAGTTCGTTGCTCTACCTCTACTCTGGGATACAGGAGGCCGTTCGACAATTTGATTGGCTATTCGAAAACAACAGCAAAATCAGATTATAACTGGCTCCCATTCAAAAATGGCCTTTATTGAATCGGTAATTTCACAAAATCAATGGGGTGTATGGGGCAAGTGAGGAGTTTAAGACGGGTAATGGACCACGGCGCATCCGAATTTCGGAGTTTCAGGAAATGTTGGGGTCATTATGACGTCATAACAGGAGGTTGAAAAATAAATGTTGCGATTTTCCGACCAGAGGTTACGTTTGGAGTCGATGCCCCATGGTTACAAGCCCGATTTCAAAACGGAAAAAAGTTTTCAAGAGACCATTCGTCTGCAAGTCTAATAACGTAATTTATGGGTTGAATATTGCCCCCAGAAGCGGAGCGCGTGCCCCCCAAAAATGGGGAATAATTTCGGCCTACCCCATTTTACGCCGTAACTCCGTTTTGCGATGAGTAAACGGCCGCGGCATGTCAAAAATCGACGGAAAACTGTATTCTTTCACTAAAACACTTTTAATCTCAAATTTATCTCTAAAATTCGCGGAATAACGAGCCATTCTTTTTTCAAAGCTGTGGGGGAAATTCTGGAAAATTTCAACTTAGGCCCTTTTTCCACCCAAATGGATCGTGCTCGTTTTCCTACTAAATGCACTTGCTAACCCCGGATTAATGATTAAATACCTTAAAAAGGGCTAAAATAGGGTCCTCAAAGTGCTTGTTTTTAATTTCTCAATTTATATACTTCAGAATTAGCGCTAGAGCAACGACCATTTTTCGTCGATTATCGTTGCCTAGCAAACTGCAAATCCATAATGGGGCGCATCTTGCCATATATTGGCAAGATTGATGCCAAGTGTACCAGGGTGTTCTTTCGGCTTCGTGACCAGCGTATGACGTCAGAACACCCTGGGAACGAGGTTGGCTAAACAGTAAATCCCCGCATATAAGAACCTACTTTTTTGAGAACCAGGCTGAAATAGGTTCTTATTTTAAAGGTAAAAAGACAAATTTCAAGGTATGAAGGTTTGAAGGGTGCCTTGTATAGGCCCTTTTTAGAGTCTACATGAAAGATGTTTAGACCTGTTAGAGTTGTTATGGACCTAAAAACTAAACCTAAGCTTACAAACAGCAGAGGAAATTTTGCCCATGTGTCTTAGAGAAATTTTGCCCATGGATTGATAAGGACCTTAGAAACCTTATGGTGACTAGAGACAGGCTTAAAAAGGCTGCAACCAAGAGAAAGTCCCCAGTCCTTATGGACTCATACAGGCAGGTACGTAATAGGGTTAATACCCTGAACGTTCAGCTTAAGAAGGAATACTACACTAATAAGTTATCTGCTTGTGAAGGAAACATGAAAGAATCATGGAAGACAATAAATGAACTTCTCAACAAGAGGTCTAAGTCAAGTAACATTGACTACCTTAAAGAGTCTGATTCAGAGACTGTTTGCAAAAAAGAAATTTCTAATAAAATGAACACCTTTTTTTGCTCGGTAGGCAAGGATCTTGCTGACAAAATTGACCCGGTTTCAAATCCCCTCCTTTCAGGTGACTACGAAGTCAACTCAGATAAGGCTGAATTTCACTTCAGGACTATTGAGGTTCAGGAAATCAGGGATGCATTTGCCAAGGTCAAAACAGCAAAGAGTTTTGGGACTGACAACATCTCTAGCTACTTTTTGAAACTTGCATTGCCTTTCATTGAAAACTCGCTTGCTTTCCTGTTCAATACATCCATTGAAACAAGTCAGTTTCCTGACTCATGGAAGGTAGCTAGAGTCACTCCAATTTTTAAAAATGGAGCAAAGACTGATCAGTCTAACTATCGACCAATATCAGTCTTACCAGTCATCTCAAGGCTCTTTGAAAAACTTGTGACCAACCAGTTGTACCAACATATGGACAAAAACGGTCAATTTTCCAATGACCAGTCAGGTTTTTTGCGCCTTCGGTCCACAGTAACTTGTTTACTTAAAAATACTGATGATTGGTACAATGGGTTAGATCTCGGCAAACTTGTGGGACTAGTATTCATTGGCCTTAAAAAGGCATTTGATACTGTTGATCATGATATTCTCTGCAAAAAGCTTGCCCACTATGGTGTCCAACACCGAGAACTTTCTTGGATTAAATCCTACCTTACCAACCGTAAACAGTTCTGTAGGGTTAATGGTGTTGACTCAGACTTTGGGGATATAGAAGTTGGTGTGCCACAAGGCTCATGTCTTGGTCCCTTACTTTTCCTGATCTATATCAATGATCTCCCACAAGCTGTCCGAGATTCCACAGTGTCCATGTTTGCTGATGATACCAGTGTATGCCACCAGTCCAATGATTTGACTCAGCTGACTGAGGCTATTAACAACGATCTTAGGCAACTAGACACTTGGCTCCAAGGCAACAAACTTTCTTTGAATGTTGCAAAAACTCATGCCATGCTTGTTTGCACCAAACAGAAACATGCCACTCTCAAAAGTCGGAATGAAGACTTGAAATTGAAAATTCGTGAAAATGAACTGCAAGTTGTTGAAAAAACGAAATACCTTGGTGTACAAATTGACTGCTCTTTGGACTGGAAAGAACAAATCAAGGCGGTCTCTGCCAAGGTTTCCAGGGCAGTAGGCTTTTTGAAGCATGCCAAATCATTCCTACCAAGAGAATCGCTGAAAACTCTCTACACGGGTATTGTGGAGCCCCACTTTCGATACTGTTGCTCTGTTTGGGGATGTGCAGGTTCAACTGAAATTAATCAGTTGCAAAAACTTCAGAATCGCGCTGCAATAATTGTAACAAACAGCAGCTACGACACCCCAGGCAGACCACTTATTGAAGGGCTGGGTTGGAAGACCATTCAGGAACTCATTAAAAATGATTCTGGAACAATGGTCTTCAAATCCCTCAATGGGTTGGCTCCGCAGTACTTGAGTAGCCTTTTCACAAGAATCTCAGCATGCTCCTCCCGTATCCTCCGCAACACAAACACGGACCTGAGGCTACCTTTGAAAAAATCAGCAAACGGTCAAAAATGTTTTTCTTTCAGAGGAGCGCAGTTATGGAATAGCCTCTCAGCTGAGTCAAAGCAAGCACCCACCCTTAGCTTATTTAAGCAGACGATATAGGGTTTCTTCTTTTTTTTTTCTTTTAATAAACATTAGATATTGTACATAGATTTTTAGATTGTGAAATAGGCTTAGATTTTTAGATTCTGATGTTTTTATATTAATCATTTTTGTAATTTAGTTTAGTTTTAATTTATGGGAGGGCCCCTTGAAAATCAGCACTTCTGCTGAAGGGCTACCCTCCCCGTTAGATAAACAAGTCAAATCAAATCAAATCAAATCAGGAGGAGATTCAATTTATAACAGTGAACCAAGGGCGCCTACCTTGTAGGAAGTGTGTTTATCCCCAGTACTGTAGAGTAATGGGTGTCCTGTGACCCAGTACAGAGAGTGTCCTAAAACCGTACCGTGACCCAGAAGTACACAGAGTCAGTCCTCTCAAGGTCAAGATGAGGTATGAATAAGTTTGTGGTTTCAAATTCCGGTGTTATGAAACACGATATCAACTGTTATACGATCTGGCCACAGGGAATCAGACAGCGTGATTTTTGATTGGTCAACTCTAACATACGTTAGAATTTGAAAATCCCAGTAACAAGAAAAACTTAGGGGTATGAAACTTTTCCTAACTCCATTGTTCACTTTTCTCACAAGCGCGTTACACGTTGCTGTGGTCAGAGCCCGTTGCTATGGCCAGTAAACAAAACTTGCCGTAAATTGAGCTGGGGGTTGGCACTGCTAAGAAATTTTTCAGCTGGTTGTTCGCTTATTGTCACGCAGTGTCTGTGGTCGTCTGACTTGACTTCCTTCGGATATATTTTGGTTTTATTTTTGCGGAAGAGACTTGGTATATATTTTGGTTTTATTTTCGCGAAAGAGACTTGAGGCAAGTCCAAACTGAGGTAAGCAAAGTTGTTTAAATTAACTGTTTTGTTGTTGAAATATTGATTTTGCAAGTACTTTTCTTCATTCAAAGTAGCATAACATAAAGGAAGAATTGGTTCAATAGCATGCAAGCGTTTAATAAGTTTAAATTCTCAATTAGACTAATTGTAGAAACTGTAGAATTTGAATGAAGAATGCATTTGAAAAATATTTATTAACTTGGAACTTGATCTCTTCTATTTATCATGGTTACTTAATTTTCTGGAGGTGCAGGTAAAATTTCTTGAAAGCCGTTGCTTATAAAAACTGTATTGATTGTTATTCTCAGGTAATACGCTCGTCCTTCAATAATCTTGAGGATTGACTTTTTCACGCGACCCCCTAGTTTGCACACGGTGTCACTTTTCACATCTGGTTGAACAAAGGCTTATGTAAACAATTTTGCTTGACTGAAACCACAACGGATAGAACGCGCTTGTGATAATCTTCTCTTGAGATCCTGCTCGCTGATTGGTATATCTGCAGAAATTGCATACCCCTCAGTTTACTATGATATACAAAGATTAACAGGACTGGGTCATAGGACACTGCGTAAAGTACCGTGAATAAACACACTTCCTACAAGGTAGGCGCCCTTGAGTGAACTGGGACAAAAATCAGCTTAATAACGACGATCAAGGATCAACTTTACTACCCCTGCAATAAGAACACATTGTTCATCAAACTGAAACAGGTTCTTAATTACAAGGTGCATAAGTTAGGGAAAACAGCCTCTAGGTTCTTAATTTTTTAGGTCCTTATATGCGGGGATTTACTGTATGTATGTTGTTCCGTATCAAGTTCGAAAAAAAGGCCAGCCGTTTTGATTCGAATTTTTGTTTACCATATCAACACAATGGAGCATGTAAATTGTAACAAAAAGTGACAAGGATTTCTCAAAACGTTATGAAAAGGCCATATATGTTATTTACTCAGAATATAGGAAATTTAATTATTTCCAAATTTTTAATGCTTGTGGTAATCTTTTGCGCCATGCTTGAGATTCGGTTTTTTTGCTTAATTGTTATCTATCAATGCAAAATTTCTCGGAGTGCCAAATTCAAGCAACTTTATGTAACCGGGCAAGCCCTCTTGATTGCGTTTCCAAGGGAAATTTCCAGCCCTCCTAGGCGAGATCTCAGGTATTCAATACCGATGTCTCGCCTAGGTGGGCTAGCCCTCCTCTCATATAAACGAAAAAAAAATTTATAAAGCATTATACCAGACTGAGATCTTGCCAAAAAGGGCTGCCTTCTTCCATATAAACAGCACCTTAAAGACTTCTAAAAGTTTTTTGTTTAAGATGTCTTTAATTGGCAAATTAAAAGCGTAACGTTAATTTCATATTGGCAATGTATGAGTTGTTTAAGGCTATATTGAGCCATAATTTGGAAAGTGATGCAAGGAAAAGATTTCTCGGAACTTACCTCTTAATTTGGTCAGAGTGAGCAACTCGATCGTTATCCATAGCTTCCTTACTGCTGGCATACATTCTCCATTTGAATGCAGCATTATTAAAACCATCACACTCGAGCTTGACGTGGCTTGGTACCGTAAAAGTTTCTCCGAGGCTAAACTGCAGGAACTTCTGATCCTTTGGCAAAATTTTTACCACTGGCCTCTTACAACTTTTATTAGAAACAAAGACAGTTCTTTTGGCAACCAATGATGAGAACTGGTCAATTGCTGATATTGATACGTCATACATGCCTTTTGAGCTATATGTATGCTGCCTCGCATACCCCAAATATCTGGTAAGGTTCAGGTTCTCTGCTCCCCGGATGCTCCTAATACCCCGTAAACTATTAGCAGGACTAAACTTATCCATCTTCTGTCTGATGACAGTTTTGTTATCTTTAAAATCCCAGATCAACTCTGCACCAGCTCCAAAATCTTCGAGCAGCAAGTAGAAATCAGTCCTACCTGTAATATCAGGATTTGAAGCAAGCAGAATCAGACCCCTTAAGGCTTTTGTCAAAATGAGTTTTCTTTTCTCTGTTATGCTATTGATATTATTTGATACTTTGACTTCCAGGTCATAATTCCCAACTTTGTTAACCAAATGATTGACTAAGATTTTGTTTTTTGTCCCTGCTGGTCTAATCCAATGTGGCTTTGATATTTTCCATTCAAATTTCTGGCATCCTCCACCAGTTGTTGTTGCTGTAATTTCAAAAGGGTATGAATATTTGAGGTAGACCTCCTTGACACCTCCATTATCTCTCTCCACTGTTCGTGAATGTGGTATGCTCTTGAAACCAAGATGCAGTGAATTGAGGCGTTGATGAATTCTTACATTGCCATTCATTTCACATCTTCCCAGGAGATTTTTCATTTCAAAATATGTTTCATAACACCCGGCTGCCTTGTAGGTATGCCATATCAAATTCGTAATGCTCTTACAATTAAAATCAGGTATTCTTGCCCAAGGCATTATTTCACCGTCTCCAAAGTGTATCCTATATGAGACATAAGTTGGTATAGGCGACAGACATTTCGACATCAGAAAGAACTTGACTCTGTTATCCGGCCAACTCTTTTCTTCCAATTTTGGGAATGAACAATGGTCTTGTTCCATGACCGGATTCAAAATTGTCATTTGACCTGCTCCTCCAGCCAAACTTGTTGAGTTTCTCATACTCCATGTGTATCGGTATACTCCAAGATGAGTGTACGTGCTTTTAATAACAAAAAGCTGATGTTTTATAATAATGGATGAGTTATACTTTCTGCCATTACCAAAATTAATGTAAAATATGCCCACGGAAAGGTCTGTTGTCATGAGGAAAAAAGAAACTGGTCTTCCTGGTATACTTGCATGCTGAACAGATATCTTTGATTTCTTGTTGAGGTAACGTACGCAAATATCTCTTTTTATGATTTTCTCAATTATGCCATCTGAAACAGAAATTTCTAATTTGAATTCTCCAATCCTTGCAAAATAATATTTTATTTCAATTTTGAGTGTTGCCTTCAAACCATCTTCCGTAAAAAAGGAATTAGGATCAGCAAAATAAGCATCATCTAATTTGATCTTCCATGATTTCCTCGCAGTTGAATATTTGAACGTAATGCTCAGAACATAAAACTGATGATATAGAGAACAGTGATCCATTGACTCAACTCTTTTGATAACGAGCGCCGACACTGCAGCTCTTGTCTCGAACTTTTCTTGATGATGATGACTGAAGCAGCTTCCTGCCGAATAGAAAAGATATCCATATACTACGAGTATGAATGAATAAAGTTAATGTTGTACTGGGTTGGAGGCAAACTGGTAAAAGTTGGATACATTGACTTAATGAGGTTGTCAGTTAGTAGATAAAAAACATCTGCCACAGGGCCAGTCCGTGAAAAATGTCCTCCGATTTTCACTTCAAGCTGGTTTGGCACTTTCTGAATCATTTTGTGCCAAAAGATGTTCTTCGTTCACTCTAACACAATTGAACTTCACAGCAGAAAATGGTATCAATGGACTTTTCCGAGAAACGGGGTGTTGAAGGCGAGGGGCAAATCACTCTTGAAAATAACGTACGAGATTCCAAGATTCCCGGAATCCCACTAGATATTACGAAGACAAGGCTTGCCGGTCCCGCCGTCGTACCGAGTGATTGCTTGGGAAAGAATTTGTTGCTTCTTGACGTTGTTTTCTGTTATCACATTATGTGACCAAAGTTTTGTCATAGTTTTATTCTATATTCTACAAAGCTGCTGTTCATAGTTGCACAAGGGAGCATTTAACAACATGAGTGTTTACCTCCAGGGCCGTCGAGAGAGAGGCCGGGCACCACGCCCTTTTATCCTTGGGCCACGCCCTCCTATGCACTGGTAAGACATTGCTTTTAGATTCTTTTTTGAATCTCAGTGGGCCCGCAGGCCTGAAAACGTTCCTGAAAGAAAACTACAACAAAGAAAAATACCTTATTTCTTGCTGGCCTACAGAGTCCCCGGACCCCCTGGTAACTACCCTGGCTACCCACCTCTCTGTTCGGAATATCCCCCTACTATACTGATGATGCCTCACCACACACATCATGGTATCTCCCCCACTGTACTCCAGATGCCTCCCCACTGTACTGAACACCCCCGTCCCCCACTGCACTCAAGGTATCCCCCACTGAACTCCGGATACCTCCCCACTATACTGAATTGCCCCACTGTACTCAAACATACCTCCCCACTGTATTGAACATCCCCAACTGTACTGCACTCTCCCGGTGGGTGCAATTTAACAGTAAAAGGTTCATCACGCTGGTCCATACCATTCCATAGGATACCCTTTTCTCTGACTTTCTAGTTGATGAAAAAACCCCCTATCATGGAGAATTTTGAAGATAACCCCCTTTAAAGGAGTGTCACTGAGCCCTAAAGAAATCTGTACTGTACAAACACTGTTTCTAAGAGAAAGGTAAGGTTTGGGATTTTGGCACTTTATTACGATTCACTTATACTGATATCTCTTCTCTTTGTTGGAAAACAGTAGAATTCCATGAAACTTGGGGTATGAAAGTTGGGCCAGGTGAATTTTGACTTTTATTTTAGAGCCCCGAGTCCACCAGCCAGCATTTCACTGTTTTTGGGTTGGAATATTTTCTGAAGAAAAATACCCCGTTTTTCCTAAGATTCTACAAAAAACTTTCATGAAAAGGAATATAGCTCTATAAATTCTCAATTTACTCTGTATGTTACGGTTATTGAGGTAGATTTTTCCCGGCTTATGGGGTCATACTTTATAATTTTGCACTGGTTACGGGTCCTAATTCTGAATTCTCAAAGTCACATATATACCAGACCCCCTATAGGAGTTACCCCCTCGCCCCCTGCTTTCTAGCCCTCTCATCTCAAACATTATTATTATTATTATTATTTATTATTATTAAACATCTATCTAAAGTAGGCTAAAAAATGAATAGCTAAATTACAGCTAATTAAGGCCTACTATTTACAATATATATAAACAATAAAACTATTAATATATATTACAGACAAATCAGAGTTAAAATATATTATGTAAGAAAATCAACTTGCTGGATGTATACTTTGCAAAGCCTACAGTTGCATTTTCCGCCATTCCAACATCTAATTCGTTTTTGACTCACGGTAGTGAAGTCATAGGGGTGATGGGCATTTTCCTGTTTACAAAATCTTTTATGTCATGGGGTGAAGGACGTGATGAAGTCCACATCAAGCCTTGCAACAACGCGAGGTCAAAGCTTGTCGTTCAGCGGAGGCCCTCCTGAGGTGTATGACATCTTAAAGGTCAAACGCTCCAGCGGTTTGAGCACGCGCGGCCACTCTACGGAAAGAACGAATCATGGTCGCGGAGCCTGCGCGCTCAAAATGCTGGATGAAAAACTGCATTCAACGAGCAAAAAAAGGTACGTCTCTCATCTTTGATTAAAAGAAGTTTATCAACTTACTTTTTCGTAGCTGCTTAAAATCAATTTTCAATTCAAGCCTTGCATTTTTTAACTTTCTGTGCATTTTATTTGAATCATAGCCGATTTTGCTTCAAAAGTAGGCCTAGACTTTTAATTTGTTGCTCAGACTACAGCGATAGTCTGAATTCAATGTTTGTTCGGACTAGACCTCTAAGTTGACTTGTTCAAAGCACATTGATCTTGAGGTTTTGCGCTAAATTGTGAATAATAAACTTCTGGAAAATAGAGGGACTGCAGCTGAGAACAGGCCGAGATTGGAAAATATAATGTGTGTGGCATGGCAGCCACCTTGCTCGCCTGTGTTGATGCATCATTTCACAGAATGAGATTGGTTGCTGAGGGAAACTTCTCCAACAAAATGAACTCTTTGAGTGCAGTAATTAGCTCAATGACGTTCCCATCAAAATTATTTCAAAAAGCTCTTTGTTAGCATTTTTTCAAGATTATTGGTAGTTTTCTAAGAAATTTTAGGCAGCTGATCAGTCAAGAAGAACAACAATCGAAGAGTTTTCAAGAAACCAATAAATTTTCCCACCCAGTACTGAAAGTCTCTTTTTGCTGCTACGCAGTAGCAGCTTACTATACTTGTTGGGGATACATGGTACTCCCCGTATTGTTTTTCAGTTTTGTTTTTTGGTCAACTTGACAGCCAATCAGCACGGGGACTATGAACGCATGCGCTGTGGACATAATTCAATCATTCAAATATCTGCAGCCGTTGCGCGAAGAAAGTTGCAGTGACAGCAAGCAGTCGGGGAAGATTCGCAGCTCGATATGCGGGCAACTTAGCATATATTTTATCAATTCTTAACTGCAGTTATGTTTGATATATGCCCACAAGAAACTGCAAACAAAGATTTCATGATGGACCTTTCTTGAAGCTTGGCACAGAAGTAAATGTTGAACGGTTTTGGTCTTGCGATAAATTGGCCTAGGCAAAACAAGATAGCGCTCCGTGCTATGGAAAGCCCCGTTAAATTTCAAGGAGGCCATTTGAAGCAAACCAAGCAAAGTTAATTTGGCATATGAATATCATTTCTTAACCAGATAAATACATTTCTTTGCCAAACTTCCATGAAACGCCTTGATGAAACGCTATCGCGAGCGATTCTGATTAAAAACTTTTCACCCATTGTTCTCTCATCAAAAATTGATTGTTCTGTGGCGGATGTGGTTTCGTTTTAATGTCTGACTTCCAGTTTCCTTTCAAATGACTAAAAGTTCGTGATGAAAATAGTGGCATTACGTAATCGAATCAGCAAACATTTACACACTACGCATGCGTTCATAGTCCCCGAGGGTAGCCCTGTCCACAAGTTGCTCGAAATATCTCGAAAAGTTGCTCACAAATTCCTGAAAAGTTGCTCAAAAGTTGCCAATTTTTCAAAAAGTTGCTCAAAAGTTGCTCATTTATTGTCATTCTTTTTAAGGCCAAGTGCTACAGATGTATGAATAATTGACAAATGTGCATAAGATTAGCTCAAAGGATGCTTCGAGAAGTGTCTTTCTATTTTATTTCAACATTTTGTCTTAAATGAGGTAATTGCAGTTTCCTGGAAGTTTGAGCCTTTTGGTGCTAATACTGTTGGAACCATGTAACACATCTTCAGTATTTCAGCAGAAACCATTTTTTACTTATAACAACAACAACCACAACAACAACATTAATTAATGATTAATAATAATCATCATTGTCATCATCATCATCGTCATCATACTGATCATAGTCACAAATCGTTAATTTCAAAGACCAGTTTTTCACAAACCAAGACGTTTAATCCCTACCTGACCAGAAAACAGATCCTTTCCATGTCGAATTTTCATTACTGTTGCAGAGAATAAACAAAATATCATAGAAATTGTTCAAATATTGCTAAAATAAGGAAAAGCTTCTCAATGTTGCAAAAGTTGCCAAAATTCCAAAAAGTTGCCCAAAAGACCGAAAGTTGCCCGAAAGTTGCCGAGCAACTTGTGGACAGGGCTACCCGAGGGGATATCCACGTCCTCGTCAACTTGAGCTTGCACGTATCTCCAACAAATACGGGATTCAATCGAGTTCGTTTGGTAGGGTGGATTATTTTCAATGGAAAGCCAAACAATAAGAACAACAACAACAACATGCCTTATTACAGCGCTGTGAGAACGCCCACGACTTTGCTTTTGTGACTATGTTTTGGAGGAGGGAGAAGAATACGGGGATTTTCACGCATTTTGGTACGTATAACATCGTTTTTTACAGCCAATTTCATTTCAAATATGAAGGGATTTCTTTTTATCCTCTTTATTTTCTTGACCATGCACTGTTTTACAGCGGATAGATTTCAGGAAGATGTCAGCAATGAGGGCCTATCTAGGCCTACTATATACGTTGTTTACGCTTTCACTCATAAACAGCAGAAAGCATTGCTAGCCACCGGCAGGACCTGGATCAGCAGAATAACTTCTACAGCTTATCTGTTTCAAAGACGGGAACAAGACGATTTTTAGCCTATCCCAAGGCAATGATTTCAGGGCCTAACTGGAGGTTATTCCTTTGACCTGCACAACAAAATATATGCTAGGTACCACCGGCGGCAGGGGATTGATGAGGGAGAGGGAGGGAGGAATGCTCAAAACTGACACCGGAGGTTTGCAACGAATTGCTGGGTTAGGCCAATGACATCTTATTAAGTGTTTCAAGTGTTAGTGCAATGCTGTTGTAATACTGTTTTGTACAGTGTTGATACTTGATACAGCAAATAAATGTAAAAAAATGCTATTGATAGAAATACTCCGTGACGCAATATGTCGTACAGAATTTACATTAAAGCCTTATTCACTTTTTGTTTTTGTTGCAGGACCAAAGAATTGCTAGCCTGCGTGCAGACTTGACTGCCTGTTCCAATTCCTGTAATGAATGCATTCTGATCTGATTTGCATTCATCCACACTGAAACACAGTGGAATGGGAAGTCATTAAATAAAAGAATGTGCTGCAGGATGGACCATAATTGAACAGTTGTCATTTCGCATTATGAACTCTTTCCACCAACATTGTTTTCACTCATTCACTCATACAAAACCTGTTTTTCTACATTTTTGGAATTACACAATACACATTGAACAGTTTGTTGTGATGATGCAGCTGTTTCATTGTTGCTGCTGATGCTTATCAATGCAGTTGGATGGAGCAAACAATGAACAATAATAAGTGAAAGCTCATTACAAAGAACTGATCAAAGCCACCAGGGCACAGGCACTGAACAGAAAGATTGCTTTGCTATGGAACATTTTATGAAACTCGTAAGGAACTCTGAGTACTAAACATCTGATAATTCTACGAAACTTTCAGCACTAGCTCAAATTCTTAGTGTCCTACGAAAAAATTACGTTAATGTTAAACTTCCAGGACTTACTTCTTCCAGGACAGGTCATATTTGACGTGAAAAACCAGCAAAACAAAGTATTTGAGGTCTTTCCAATCCCAGGGGGGGGGGGGTACTCAGGTATATTTAGGATAGGGGTGCTCAAGCTAGGGGTAGAAAACATCAACCAAAAAGAGTAATTTCTAGCATAAAAACAGACCCACAAAAATTATTTTTCTTACCCAGCTTACTCAAAGGTTATGAAGTGAAATCTTTGGTGACATGAATGATTAGATTTCTCGTAATCCATTTGGACATTTAAGTATTTTGATTTTAGTAATGTTACTTGAGTGTAATTTTGTTTGTAAATTATGTTTTTCCCGATTTTTTGACATATTCCCATATTTGAGACCCAAAAAAGTAATCCAGAATTTCAGGAACCCAAAAGACAACTGGTTTCCAAAGAGAATTTTTTCCAAAATATACAGAAAGAGGAAGATGACATATGTCTTTATAAAACTTGTAGATATTTGTAATTGACGTGGGAAATGATACATAAATACACACATTCCAGAATTTTCACACAGGCAAATCCTGGTGCTCAATGTATTCGCAAGTAAAGATCAAATGAAATTGAACTTATCAAATGAAATTGAAAAGAAAGCATATTCATATTGTTGTCTCAAAATGAACGGATATAAACTAAACAATGGCTTGCTTGCACATTATTTCTTTTATTTAAATTCATAGCTGTCTGCACATGAATAATCAGGTTGGCAATTATAAATATTGCAAAGTTTATAAAGGAAAGCAAGGACACAGATTGCTTCCGCTTTGCACAAATAATAATTGAACATGCATGTTTCCAAACAGTTTGCCTTACTATGAAGTTTTGCTAGGGCGACTTTAGATATTTTATAACAAGAGAATAAGCATAAGAAACATAGAAAATAATTCAGTTTCGTAAAAATTTATAGATAGAAATTCCTTGAAGTCAAATCCTTGCATTTTGTCGTGGAATAGCCAGATGAAGATGTGTCACAAAACCTGATTTCGTCGTCGTGAATCAAAAACGAGGTTGTGCCGCGAAATGGGATTTCGTCGTCGTGAATCAAAAACGAGGTCGTGCCGCGAAATGGGATTTCGTCGTCGAGATTCGAAACGGAGTTTGCGCCGCGAAATCGGATTTCGTCGTCGAGATCTGACTGCGACCACGAAGCCCAGATTTCACCGTTGCATTTTGCGGCGATGAAACCCGGGTTTTGTGGTGGTAAATGTGTCAAGTGCCGAAACCCGGGTTTCGTGGTCGCATTACACGACGACAAGAAGGTACGACGAAATATTTTTGACCCCCTTGCCGCGCGATAATAGAAGTGTATTTTGTTTGGGTTCCATGATAGGCACGCTGTGAAAGGTTTTGACATGACCCTTGATTTACAATCAGGGGCAGAAATGATAAACTAGTTGCTGCTGTTTTAACTTTTTCAGTCATATGGCGAGATGTGCGGGCAGATGTATCCTTCTGTGTTGTCCTTCAGAGCAATCGACAATCAATTATTATTATCAATTTCTTTATTGTTGGGATTACAAATGACAAAAAGATAGCTAAAAGTAATTAGCTAATTTATTCCAACTTTAAAACATTAAAATACAAATATTACATAAGAAAAATAGTGGATAAAATATTTACAAGTCATCAAAAGTATACAGTGTAAAAGTAAAAGTAGATATCTAATAAAATTCATCATAAAAAGCCCAAATTCGGAATAAAAACGCGGCATAATTTACATGGACAATTTTCTCCGTTCCAACTTTTTATTTTTGTTTTAAACTGACAAAGGGATTCTGAATTACGTATCGTTGGTGGTAACATTTGCCACAGCTGCGGACCTTTGAAACGGATGCTTTCTGTTCCGTTGTTGACAGATCTCACCCTAGGTTGAAAGAATTCGTTATTGTTGCGCAGATTGTAATGACTTTCATTTTCACAGAAAATTTCCTGCATGAATGAAGGGTTCAGGTCATTTCTAGTTTTGTACATTTCAGTCATAAGTAGCTGCAAGTTCTTCGTATGAATAGTAACGGCACAGTCCTTCTCTAATAGCTCACTATAAGTAGATTCGGCATCCTTAAACAAGGACAGATAATGTTACAATAGAACTCGCTACTTTTCATTGACACCTAGATACAAAGCAATTTGTGATTGCAGACAAAGGGAATTCCATGATCGGTTGGTCAAGACATAAACAAAAACAAAGCAAGATGCCCTGAAACTCGGGTCGCTAGTGCGCTCGTTGTGCGTTCCAGAAATGGTTTTTAAGAGCAAATATTAGCACATATCGAAAGAAGAAGGATATATCTAAACTTCTGCCTCGGGCATTTTATTTTTTTCGTACAGAAGCTGAGCAGTAAGTGTTTTAATTACACCCAAAAAGTAGGAGAATTGAATCCCTTCCCAATTGGCTTCTGCACAAAATAAATAAAATGCCCGAGGCAGAAGTTTAGATATATCCTTCTTCTTTCGATATGTGCTAATATTTGCTCTTAAAAACCATTTCTGGAATGCACAACGAGTGCGCTAGCGACCCGAGTTTTAGGGCAATTTTTGCGGCTTGCTTTGTTTTTGTTTATGCCTTAACCAACCGAGCATGAAATTCTCTTTGTCTGCAATCACAAATTCCTTTGTATCAAGGTGTCAATGAAAAGTAGCGAGTTCTATTGTAACATTATCTGTCCTTGTTGCATCCTTATAGTGGGGGAGCTTATTACATGAATCGTGCAAAATGTGATACCAGCATGAAATTTGGTGGAGATGGGCAGTTTGATACGCTGAAAAAGATGGGATGTGGACACAAGCTGAAAAATGCCCCCTTGTGCTATTTTTAGACTGGGGTACTAGGCTCCAGGCCTCTAAAAAGGAAATAGTAATAATTTTGCTGCAAATTATGATACCAGCATGAAATTTGGTGGAGATGGGCAGTTTGATACGCTGAAAAAGATGGGATGTGGACACAAGCTGAAAAATGCCCCCTTGTACTATTTTTAGATATGGGTACTAGGTTCCAGGCCTCTAAAAAGGAAATGGTAATAATTTTGCTGCAAATTATGATACCAGCATGAAACTTGGTGGAGATGGGCAGTTTGATATGCTGAAAATGATGGAATGTAGACACAAGCTGAAAAATGCCCCCTTGTACTATTTTTAGATATGGGTACTAGGTTCCAGGCCTCTAAAAAGGAAATAGTAATAATTTTGCTGCAAATTATGATACCAGCATGAAATTTGGTGGAGATGGGCAGTTTGATACGCTGAAAAAGATGGGATGTGGACACAAGCTGAAAAATGCCCCCTTGTGCTATTTTTAGACTGGGGTACTAGGCTCCAGGCCTCTAAAAAGGAAATAGTAATCATTTTGCTGCAAATTATGATCGGGATTATGATACCTGCATGAAACTTGGTGGAGATGAGCAGTTTGATATGCTGAAAATGATGAGATGTAGACACAAGCTGAAAATGCCCATTGTGCTATTTCTAGACTGAGGTACTAGATTCCAGGCCTCAAAAAAGACTTTCGCAATCATTTTGCTGCAAAATGTGATACCAGCATGAAATTTGGTAGAGATGGGCAGCTT
Organism: Aurelia coerulea; assembly: GCA_039566865.1. Lineage (NCBI taxonomy): Eukaryota > Metazoa > Cnidaria > Scyphozoa > Semaeostomeae > Ulmaridae > Aurelia > Aurelia coerulea. The sequence goes on along the minus strand of CM076952.1, from coordinate 7,288,562 downwards.
GATACGCTGAAAAAGATGGGATGTAGACACAAGCTGACAAATGCCCCCCCCCCCTTGTACCAATTCTAGAACGGGGTACTAGGTTCCAGGCCTCCAAAAAGGATACAGTAATCCTTTTGCTGCAAATTGTGATACCAGCATGAAACCTGGTGGAGATGGGCAGTTTGATACGCTGAAAAAATTGGATGTGGACACAAGTGTAAAAATGATCCCAAATGTTCTTTTTAGATTTGCTTATTTGGTCCAATACTTCTTGTTGAAATTTGGAATTGATGTTGTGAAACTAGCTGATCACAAGAATTATTTTACTTAATGTTGCGGTTGAGCGGTGTAATCCACCTATTTATCTAGCAGGGTGGCCCTATTTTCACTCCTGATTTTCTGCCATCATTGACGCACCTTGCTAAGTTGCTAGCAGACACACTTACATTTACACTTACAATTCAATGGATAGTTAAAAAACAAACGATGCAAGTCTTCATGCAGACAAACAGAACTTGCAAATAACGCAATTGTTATGTTCATACTTTATACATAGCCTTGTAATTCGTTGATTAATTTAATGGTACCTTTCCCAAAAACTTCGCATATAACGTTAAGGCAATTCCCTTTCCCCAATCACCTATGCTTCCCCTTTCCAGTCCTTCATGTACAATTCGCTCCATCCCATCATTAATACACACATTCATAACACGACAATAAACTGATACAACCAATGATTACAGCTATAAGGCCTAAATTCGGCACAATGCCAAATATCTCAATCCAAACCTAATCATCTCCCTTCAAACCCATTGCAACAAAAATCACAACAAAACGAATTATATGTAGTCATTGACAGTGTTCCACTGTCCAGGGATCACTGAGGGTACCCGTATCCCCCTTCGGGGACAATATTCCGATCCTACTACCATAGAAACATTTACAGGAGAACCGCTGAAGATCAAATGATTTTGAAAATAAACAACAAAAAACAAAAAAACAATAACTAGAAAGTGATTTTAACAAATGACACCACCAATCAAATTGCATCACTTAGCACAACCCCCTCCCCCCCTCAAACCTTCATTCAGCATATCCTTGTGTTAGCACCTCCCGTTGAAATGGTGACCCCGGTGAGCCTATTCTCCCACCCTACCCTTTACAACTTGGAACAAATGAGTTTCCCATTTACTGTTATGCCTTTTTCATACCATTCCAAACCAATCGGAAAACAGACGAAAACGAAAACAAATGGTCATAGCAGAACACGAAAACGTACACAAGGAACTTAACATCACATAAAATACACGACAGAACCTTTAACGACCAAATTCAAAAAATGCGTTGGAAAATTCTAGCCCCCCACTCTCATGCCCCATTCCCTATTTCCTCCAAACCACAACATGACACACAATATACCAATCCCACCAGGCAACATGATAAGTACAAGAGGCCTCTGTATACGGAGATCCTCTACCACACCTAACTCAGCCCCATTCTTCGCATCCTTCTCAGCGTTTTCACCATGTACCTTCTTTGATTCTCTTTCAAAACAAACACCAGTAGTACACACGAGAACAAAAACCTGATATCGAAAGATTTATATCCCAGAAAATATAACAAAATAACAACCTAAATTGTGGAGACATTTGGTGAAATCCACCCCCGTCCCTTTACGAACTATAAGACACTGTAAAACACCGGTAAAAAATCCATAAAATATTAACAAAAGGCTCCATTTGCATGGTGATCCTACAATACAACAAACTCTGCACCAGTCCTCGAGAACAGTAAGAACAGCCGGTTGGTAATACCTCTTATATTTCTTATTTAACTTTATTATTTTTTCTTCAAACAAAATAGCAAATTTTAAACTCTCGGCGAACTCTTTGTTTTGGGTGCGATATTACGAAGTGGAAAAGGGGGCATAGAGCCTAGTATCTAGTATCCAAATCGGAAAATAGCAAGGGGCATTCTTTAGCTTGTGTCCACATCCCATCCCGTTTTTTCCAGCGTATGATAACTGTCTATCTCTACCATGTTTCATGTTGGTATCACATTTTGCAGCAAAATGATTGTGAAAGTCTTTTTGAGGCCTGGAATCTAGTACCCCAGTCTAAAAATAGCACAAGGGGGCATTTTCAGCTTGTGTCCACATTCCATCATTTTCAGCATATAAAACTGCCCATCTCCACCAAGTTTCACGCTGGTATCATAATTTGCAGCAAAATGATTACGATTTTGTTTTTAGAGGCCTGGAACCTAGTACCCCAGTCTAAAAATAGCACAATGGGGCATTTTTCAACTTGTGTCCACATTCCATCATTTTCAGAATATAAAAATGCCCATCTCCACCAAGTTTCATGCTGGTATCATAATTTGCAGCAAAATGATTACTATTTCCTTTTTAGAGGCCTGGAGCCTAGTACCCCAGTCTAAAAATAGCACAAGGGGGCATTTTTCAGCTTGTGTCCACATCCCATCTTTTTCAGCGTATCAAACTGCCCATCTCCACCAAATTTCATGCTGGTATCATAATTTGCAGCAAAATGATTACTATTTCCTTTTTAGAGGCCTGGAGCCTAGTACCCCAGTCTAAAAATAGTACAAGGGGGCATTTTTCAGCTTGTGTCCACATCCCATCATTTTCAGCATATCAAACTGCCCATCTCCACCAAGTTTCATGCTGGTATCACAATTTGCACGATTCACCCATTTTTTTGTGCTAACAGCCCTCACTATTATAAGTAATTCTCAAGTCAGGCGATAAGGATCGAAATTGCAAGGGGGTTATCCGTCACCCTTTGTGTTTCAGTTCCAGGCCATTCTCAACAACAATATAGCAATTTGCAAATTTGCGGTAATTTACATGTTCAGTTAGTCGATTCCAATGTCTTTCAATTTAAGAGCATGAAACAATGGTGGTAGGAAGACAACAAGAGACGTTACGATGCCAAGTGAAAACAATAGCGAAATCTACGTACTTCTCTGCCTCAAAATGTTCGAGATCGACATTTCATTTCATTTTCATTTCATTTTTTCATTTTAAATTCTTTAAACACGGTGGCCCCATCAGCCAAAACTGGCTGCTTTTCAGGGGGCCGTGGCAAAGCCTAATTACAATTTTGTTAAAATAAAAATGAATATTTACAATGTTAAAATAGAATAAATGTACAAAATCAAAAGCTATTTTCTACCTAAAGGCACACTGTCCCCTCGATAATTTGCTTTATCCAAAGAAAGCAAAGTCATTCATGCATAATTTTCATGGCCATGAAAATTACGCATGAATGATCCTGCCTTAGTTGAATACAGGAAATTAGCGTAAATTTGTGGAATATTCAACAGAGATCTGTATCGATTTCTTTCATTCATCAAGGGGACAGTGTGCCTTTAATCTACATTCAAAAGTAGATACAGAGGGGGCTAGCTTGACCTCATGTTCTAATTCATTCCAGACCTTTGATCCACGGAACGAAAATACTTTTTGGCCATTGCTCGTTTTCATTCGTGGCGCAAGCAAATCAGTCTCACAATTTCTCAAATTTATAATCTCCCGAGTCGAGTTTCTCGTAAATAGAGTTGAGAGGTAAGTAGGCGCGAGACCATTTATTGATTTGAAAACAATGATAGCCGTCTCTTGTTTGATCATATCTTGGACTGTCGGCCATTTGAGCTCTTTTATCAAGCTTGCTGCTGGTGCATCAAAGAAACTGTTGGTAACTATTCTCGCAGCACGATTTTGTAACTTTTGTAGCATTGACAGGCGAGAGTCTGTACAGCTACCCCACACAGAGCAACAGTAGCTGAAGTGGAGCTCAACAATACCTCTATACATCTGAATGTCGTTAAGTCGTTCCACAGTCGAATGTCGAATGTCGAATGTCGTTAAGTCGAATGTCGTTTTAAGTCGTTCGTAAATAATGTCGTTCCACAATCGCAATTGTGTAATGTATATTATGCGTTAGTCGAGAGTCACCTGCGTTATGCCAATGTTACCTGGGGTAGTCTTTCAAAAACAAAAGTAGCTGCTCTCCAACGCCTTCAAGACCGGGCGTATTCGATAATTGCAAACGCAAGAATAAAAGATGGCTGGTCGGCATCCTGGTTAAACGTAGAAAATCTTTTCCGTTACGATAGGAATGTCATGACTTACAAGATTATGAACAGACTATGCCCTGAAAACCTCTGGGATAAATTCAAGCCAAGATCTTTTCACTCGACCTACAATACGAGGCACTGTAAGGATATCCACATCCCTAGATATAGGACTGAATTTGCAAAAAAGGGCTTTCATTACGCAACTCTCAAGTCATGGAACGATACACCTGCCGAAATTCGCGAGTTACCGACACTTGATCGTTTTAAAAAACAACTTAAAACGCATCTAAAGAGCTAGACTCTCAAGCCAAACACAACTCCCTGGAAGAACAGCAAGGATTAAGTTTATTAGCATTTTTCAAGCCATTTATAAGGTTACAGCAAGGCTATTCCAGGCTAAAACAAGGTTACAAGGCCATAAGGCTTGTACATGGCTATTACATGGCCTTGTATTTTCGCACAGGTATTATGTTTGTGTGCTTGCATATCAATGAGGTCTGTATAGCTCAGACAGTTACTTAAAGTGCAACTTAGAAACTCAGCCATTACACAGTTATTATATTGCATCTTTTCTTATTGCATCTTATCAGTATTGCATCTTTTCTTTCCAGCTGCCCCCCAGCTGCCTGGCGTATGCTTGAAAGAATTGGTGGCGTGCACATATTTTGTTGAAAAGAAACTGCTTATGAAACAAACTTGACTCTCAGATTGTCAAAAATGAAGAAATTCTAATACTGAGCAAATATGATTAAAAAAACTGTTTGTGTGCTACAATGTCAAATCAGTTTGAAAATATGCACATTGGATTTTCTGTTCACCTGCTTAGATTGTCAAGATTTTGGCTGAAGAATTACTAGAACTCCAAATCATTATATATAAATACAAATCTTGTTTTGGTATCATTTGGGCTGGCAATGCAATTTTCATTTCAAAAACCTCATGGTTCTTGAGTGATGATGGTGCTACAGTCTATTTTAATACGTTGCTTCTTCCAATAAAAATTAGTGTGAATTCCATTTTACAATGCAGGCCTTGTGCACATATACATGACAAGAATCCTTAAGAATTTTCAAGACCTCAGGTCACATTAGGAAACAAATTCCTGAGTGATTGTGAAAGACTGAATTTTTTTGAAAAAAGAATTCAAAGACACAAATTTGTTTTTAAATTTATTGAGAATTCTTAGGCAGTAAAACATGTCAATATGTGCAAGGCATGTAATGCATAGAAACAGATAATCTATAAACTGTCTCAAAATAGATGTTGCCTGCAAGTGCAAATGCCCACGAATATTTGAATAACAAATAATAGAAATGCTTTGGAAAGCAATTTGGCATTAATGCAAATCTCAGGTGACAACTACAGTAATTTAAGACAGATTTTATGACAATAAATCAAAAAATTTCCTATATAGTGAACACAATTTTCAAGCTGTTTAATACAAAGTATAAAAAGACATGGTTTAACTGATAAAATAACTATTTTCAAACCTCCTCCTCCCCCTCCAATTGTTCCAACCCCCTGATTATCATGAAAGCAAACCCCTGATTAGTCACACCCCTCCATTTATTTGGTACTCGAGAGTATGTACTTTATTGAAAATGTGCTCAAATGCCGAAAATAGGGCACATGCACTCACACAGGGGTACTCCCATTGTGGCCTAACAGGGGTGTCAAAACATGGTAGAAGAGGGCCAAAGAAAAATTTTTGAAAATACCATTAAACGGTAGTATCTTTTTACAGGAACTGTACTAAAATGGTAGTTCATGGACCTAAAATTGGGTCATTTGGTAGCATCTATTAATAAGAGCTTTCTGCAATTTTTTATAATTATTCATTATTGTAAAGACTATTGGAACAAAGCAAAATAATTCATTGATGATTATTGCTGCAATGACCATATTGCCATGTGGAGAACTGTATTGAGTTGAAATCCTTTAACTGGCCAGGGATCTTCAAATTGGCAGTATGTGTTGGTTTGACAGATGGTAAAACCGACTGGAGCCCCCTGTTTAGCCTCAATGGGAGTATCCCCTGGGGTTATTCCTTTAAGGAAACCCCTCATAAGAAACTAAACTCTTGGATAAATAAGCAATGGCAAAAAACTTCTTGAAACATTATTTTGGAAACTTCTTTCGTGCAATCTAAACAGTTAAAAACACTCTTTGCTTGTTTCAAATTATAGTTGCAAATTGAAACTCATCACTCATGCAGTAATTTCCAGTTTTTAACTTGCTCTTACTGTGTATTCATATTGTCAAAACTTGATCTGCTATTTTTGGCTGACTGATTTGCAATTTTCACAGGCAGGAATAAGTTAAATGCATAAAACTGGTATTGGTATCTCATATGGCATTGACACGTGAGCCTGATCTACTGCACTAAAATTTTGCTTTAATCATTTTGCATCTACAACCAGATACTGCCTGCCTTCTAAAAAGAAGATTATGACAGGGTGACAGGCCAGAGTGGAAGTCAGCTAATACTTTGCACAATTTTGGGATCTTATGATCGGTATTGGATTAGGGCAAATCATCTACTTGCTTCAAGCTGCCCAATATGCAGGAGGAAGTGCACATAAGCTTCAAACTGAGCACAAGAGTTTGCACGTATTACATACTTTCCACCCTGGATGTCAAAGCTAAAAAAGAAATATGCAGAATTATCTAAACAGTTTTTAAAAGAGTTCTTTTTTTAGAGTTTCCTAGAATAAAATCCCTATCCATCTAAATTGATGGGAACGTGGCACACTACTAATCGCTTACTCTATTTCTAAAACAGTCAATACTTTGACTTGTGATTACAGTTATGGGTAAGAGGTTCCATTCCAGTATTGTACGTCGGAAGAATGCATATTTCTTGCAGTTGCAGTTATTGAACTTCGCCGTTTAGCATTTAAAAGAGAGCTTGCCAGCATAACACCCACCATAATAGTGTTCCCATTAATTCATTAGAAGCTACATGATGGCTTGCATAGCATCCAAAGCAGCAGCCTAAAAACTGAGCAACACAGTCGTTTGTGTATGGTTCTTGAGTGCAAGTCCAACTGCAAAAAAGCTCAAAGCCAATAATAGGCCCTTTTCTGAATCTCTTGCATGAAGATGGCTTTGCTGGAAAGATGAAACAAATTCGCTGTCTTTCAAAAGTGAAGATGGTGTCATTTGCTTATCTCGTTTCACCTATACTAGACGCGTCTTTTTGAACATCAATTTGAAGATCCCTGGCCAGCAACTTCAACGGGTTAATCAGGGGCGAAAATTGAGGGGGCTGTGGAGGGGTGTGACACCTCCCCAATCTCAAATATTGCGGATTTCGCAGGGCAATCGAAGATTTTGCAGGGCACCAAGAAGAATTTTATTATAGTGCAGCAACCGCATAACAAGTCTTGCAGTAATGCTAAGCTGATCAATCTAAGATAAGCTGTCTTGAAAATTGCAATCAGTTGTCAATTTTTGGAATTGTTTCAAACGCAAATGTTCCCTGGCAAATCTCACCCAAATTATGGGCACATAACTGCCGATCAATCGTAGTGACTGACACCTCCGGCTTGGTATAGAAGGTCTTTCAAAAGATGCTGTGTGCAGCACTCATTTAACTATATTAACCAATCCTTTTTTATTGTCGCGGAGGCGTGCGTTACTGCGAAGGACACAAGAGAACTAGACAATTGATATTATTCTCAATAACCTTTAACCTTTTTATTGTTTGTTAGACACAAAGATCGGATCGAGTAGAACGGGTGATTGTGTGAAGAAGAGTGTGGGCATGAGCTTCCGCTGTGGTTTTTAGGTTATCGCTGTACGTTTTGGTTGGAAAAATAGATGGAGATGGAAAATCAAACCTTGTGAGTTTTTTGTTGTCGTGCTTCAACCAGTTCGCGACAAAGTGGCACCCCAGATGGGAGAAATCAACGACCTTTAGTGGAGTTTAAACCAACCAAAAATCGAGAGTATGGCGAATCAAGCAAGCGAGGAGAATTTATCAAAGAAAGTCGCAGGGAAACTTGGCCTGTTGACATTTATCGAAGACGAAACGTGAGGTATTTTGAACACAAAGGATTGCAAGGCTATCGAGAGACAACTAAAGATTTATGAATCCAAAATCGAAGAAGTTTACGAGCTGAAAACCAACGTACAGGAGCTGAAATTGGAGAATGAGGACGACCCAGGAGAAATTCGAAACTGGAGCAACAAAATCGAGGGAGAAATCAAGAAATTTGATCACATCATGGCGGAAATGAGAGAATCTTTGAAGCAGATCAAATTAAGCGAGCGAAGGGAGGAAGAACATGAGCTTTTATCGTCAACACAACGGCAGTTTGAGCTAGAATCGGAGCTGGAGAAAGCTAGATATGAGCAGAAATTTCAGTATGAGCGTAGATTGGAGGAACTTAAATCAACTTCACCTCCAAATGAACAGGAATCAACAAAGGTTAAGTTGCCAAAGCTAATTATTTCAAAGTTTCAGGGTACCCATCTAGACTGGTATAGATTTTGGAATCAATTTGAAGCTGAAATTGATAGAGTTAAGATAGATTCTGTCACAAAATGTTCCTACTTGAAAGAGTTGCTTATGCCAAAAGTCAGAGCTAACATAGAAGGTCTTCCTTTTACAACAGAAGGTTATGAAAGGGCAAAACAAATCCTAAAATCTACATATGGTAAATCAAGTGAGATCATAAATGCGTATGTGCAGAACGTCACAGCGCTGCCAGTTATTAAAGGGGGGAACCCTGCAAAAATTCATGATTTTTATGGGAAGCTGGTGATCAGTGTACAGGCCCTAGAATCGATGGGAAAATTAGGAGAAATAAATGGTCTGATCCGGGCAACATTAGATAAGCTTGAGGGGATACGTGCAGATTTAGTTCGTACCGATGACAGCTGGCAGGAATGGGGATTCCCCCAGTTAGTAAACGCACTCAGACGAAGCAAGGATGAATAATGTTTTTAGCCAATCAGCGGTTCTGTTGATATCTGCCATTAGCCAATCAAAGCGCGTGAAAGACAATGGAATATTGCGTTGAAATGTGTCATGGCCGCCATGGAGCCCTCAAGCTGCGACGAAATGCTCTGCAGCTTCCGTCGTGTTGCACGCGGTACTTTCTCCTAACAAGCCAAAACAACAATTTTTTCAAAGACAAATGGCTATTCTAAATTTCTACCGCTTCCATCTTTAAATTTCCCCCTAATACCGGAGATATGGCCGGCTAAATTCGGCTTAATTCCTCCCCCAGCCTCCGGTGTGACCATATAAACATAAAGTTTGACTTCATCACAGTTGAGGGTAAAAAATCACTCCAAAATCAACACTTACCCGCCATTTTACTGCTCCCAGTCCATTTTTATCAGTCTTCACAGGTTCACCACCAAAACAAACATCCTTTGTCAACGTTTTTCGCAATTTACATGCACATTTTGCAACCAAAACACTGGAGAACAATGAGCTATCAACTTGCTGCAAACACTCCACTGTTCACTTACTTTCGTGTCCCAAGAACAAGATTCGCATTCAGATTTAGAATCATATTCAAATTCATAATCAGATTCAAAAAATGAAGGAGACATGGCCCCCATTACCCCCATATGTTACAAGATATCAAACCCAAACCTAAAATACAAACAAGCTATGGTATCCAGCTACAGTTTAGAGCACTTTCCAAAATTTCCCCAAAGGGGGCTTTGTGCAAATTTTGCTTTTGGCTGTCCATACTCATACTTGCAAATGGACAAAGGTATGAAACATTGCCCCCATGTTAAAAGATATCAAGCCCAAACCTAAAATGCAAGTAAGCTATGATATCCAGCTACAGTTTAGAGCACTTTCCAACAATCCCCCCCCCCAGGGGCCTGTGTGCAAATTTTTGCTTTGGGCTGTCCATAATCATACTTGCAAATAGACCCAGGGGGGGGGTACTCCCTAACTTTCAATACGGGGGGGGGGGTCCATGCCACTATTTCTTTGCTGACCCCTAAATATTAAGCCTAATGTTTTGAGGACCCCAAATATTGAGTTTAATGTTTTGGAGACCCCAAATATTGCTATCTATTTCTGGGGCCCCTAAAATGTTTTTGAATGATTTCAATTAAAGCTTCTTGATCTTTCTCAGTTTTTAGATAATACCAAAACATTTATCTCATGATTCGCAACTTCAGGGCCAAATTGCGCCATTCTTCCCTTCTTCAGAATTGTGGACCCCAAATATTGAATATTGGTCCATGCTGTAATTCACAGACCCCAAATATTGATTCAACGTAAAATTTTGGACCCCAAATATTGGCATGGACCCCCCCGTATTGAAAGTCAATGAGTACCCCCCCCCCTGGGCAAATAGACAAAGGTCTGAAACATTGCCCCCATGTTAAAAGATATCAAGCCCAAACCTAGAATACAAGTAAGCTATAGCACTTTCCAAAAATTTCCCCCAAGGGGGCTTTGTGCAAATTTTGCTTCTGGCTGTCTGTACTAATATTGGCTATAAGACCTCATAGGAAATCTTGGCCCATCTTGCCTTCTTTTAGCATTAGATCTTTTGAGTAGTTTTCTCACAATGAATTATTTTATCTTTAATCAATGTTAATCAATGCGTCATTTTCGGTTGATCTTTCCTGGATCTGTCCCTGGCATCTTTATTCTTTTTTCCTTTTTATGACTGAATACTCGCGAATGAAATGAAACTTGTGCAAGAAAGATCCTTTAGCAGTAGAAGATACGACTTGACACAATTCCTTCATTCTCAGACAGTTGTGCAATGAACAATTAAGGTGTAACTGCATCCTTCCCCACATTTTCTGTGATTAATGGAGTCAATAAACTTTTAAGAATAGAAATCTTAATCTAAGATAAGATAGAAGATTAATTAATCTCTGATTAATCTAAGATAGAAATCTGACTCCAAACTTCAGTGCCTTCAAAGTATGCTTGGATAGTACAGCTAAATAGCTATCTGTCTTAGTATGCCTTAGAAATTGTGTCTATTTAAATGAATGAATGTGTTTATACACAGCCGATTTGGACATAGAAGGTTGCAAATTGCAAGTTCAGATCTATCTATGTATATCACAAATTTATACTAAAAAGTTCTTGAAACAACGCTCCTCCACAGGACCTGTTTCAACATTTATCCATTTTTGGGACAGCCGGTAGCCTGTAGATGTCTACATGCTGTAAAAATGATAGAACTACTGCAAACCAGCAAATATCATTGCTTTTTCTTGTATATGCTTTAACTTAATGAATATTTTTACTCTAGGACCACAAGGAAACGTTGGTATAGAGTAAGCTTGGCGGGCAGTGAAAGTCAAAAATTAGCACCAAGCCCCCCAAAGAGAAATTTTTTTCAGAAAAGCAAAACTTTAGCTGGATAGTATAGCTGGTTTGTATTTTGGGTTTGGGCTTGATATTTTACAACAGGGGATAACAGGGGCAATCTTTCGGACATTTGTCTCATGGCAAGTATGAGCAAGGACAGCCAAAAGCAAAATTTGCACAAAGCCCCCTTTGGGGAAATTTTGGAAAGTGCTCTAAACTGTAGCTGGATACCATAGCTTGTTTGTATTTTAGGTTTGGGTTTGATATCTTGTAACATATGGGGGTAATGGGGGCCATGTCTCCTTCATTTTTTGAATCTGATTATGAATTTGAATATGATTCTAAATCTGAATGCGAATCTTGTTCTTGGGACACGAAAGTAAGTGAACAGTGGAGTGTTTGCAGCAAGTTGATAGCTCATTGTTCTCCAGTGTTTTGGTTGCAAAATGTGCATGTAAATTGCGAAAAACGTTGACAAAGGATGTTTGTTTTGGTGGTGAACCTGTGAAGACTGATAAAAATGGACTGGGAGCAGTAAAATGGCGGGTAAGTGTTGATTTTGGAGTGATTTTTTACCCTCAACTGTGATGAAGTCAAACTTTATGTTTATATGGTCACACCGGAGGCTGGGGGAGGAATTAAGCCGAATTTAGCCGGCCATATCTCCGGTATTAGGGGGAAATTTAAAGATGGAAGCGGTAGAAATTTAGAATAGCCATTTGTCTTTGAAAAAATTGTTGTTTTGGCTTGTTAGGAGAAAGTACCGCGTGCAACACGACGGAAGCTGCAGAGCATTTCGTCGCAGCTTGAGGGCTCCATGGCGGCCATGACACATTTCAACGCAATATTCCATTGTCTTTCACGCGCTTTGATTGGCTAATGGCAGATATCAACAGAACCGCTGATTGGCTAAAAACATTATTCATCCTTGCTCTCAGACGATGGACTGAGCGAAATCCCATATCCCAAGAAGAGAGGGGGGCAAGTACAAATTTTCGCGAAACTAACCAGGGTACACAGAAACGTGAAAAATTCTTTCAAGTAAGGCAGGAATGGAAAAGGAGGCCATGCATTTATTGTGAGGGGGGTGACCACAAATCAGTTGAATGCAAAAAAGTGACAGAAATAACCCAAAGGAGAGAGTGTTTGAAGAAAAAGTAACTGTGTTTCAATTGTACAGGGACCAATCACAGAGCCGCAGAATGTAGGGTGAGAAGCGGATGTCAAGTTTGTAGTGCGAGACATCATACATCAATTTGTGATAAAAAACCAGAGCAAGTTTTATTAGCAACAGGGGAGCAAGGAGTAATATATCCCATTTTTATTGTCAGTGTAAATGGTGTAAAATGCAGGGCCTTACTAGACACGGGGGCTGGTAGCTCATACATCTCAGATAAGCTGGTGAACATTCTTGGGAAAAGGCCAGTTTCAAAGCAAAACAGACAGATAGACATGATGTTGAGCACAGTAAACAGGCAAATTGAGATTTACAATGTGGAGTTACAAAACCTTCAGGGGGACTTCAAGCTAGAAATTGATGTAAGCAAAGTTGATAGAGAGGTGTTGCTTTCAGTAAAGAATCCAAGGTATCAAGATGTTCTAAAGAAATACCCTCATCTACAAGGAGTAACGATGGATGACGTCGATCAAAAACCAGAAGAGCTTCCTGTCCATTTAATCTTGGGGGCATCAGAATACGCAAAGACCAAAACAGATGCAAAGGCAAAAATTGGGAAACCCGGAGAGCCTGTAGGTGAGCATACAAGATTAGGCTGGACGCTAATATCTTCTGGAGCAGATGCCGATGCAGGTCACATGTTCTTCGCTAAAGGGACATTAGCAGATTATGACCACCTTTGCAACCTAGATGTCCTAGGACTAGAAAATCATCGACAAGGGGAAGAAGATTCAGTTCACAGTGAGTTTAGAGAGCAGTTGAAACAACAGCCACAGGGTTACTATGAGACAGGGCTTTTATGGAAGGCAAACTGCCCACTACTACAAGATAACAAAGCTGGAAGCCTTGCGAGGCTAGACAAGCTAGCACAGAAGCTTCAGAGGGAACCAGAGCTGTTTACACAGTACGATCAGATTATCAAGGACCAAGAAGCACAAGGAATCATTGAAAGAGCGGACCATGAACCGGGGGGAAGGTCCTTTTACCTGCCACACAAGCCAGTGGTGAGACAAGCAGCTGAAAGCACTAAAGTCAGAGTGGTTTATGATGCATCTGCAAAGCCAAACAACAATGTACCATCACTCAATGAATGTTTAGAGACTGGGCCACCATTGCAAAACCTTATATGGGATGTCCTAGCAAGGAATAGAGTAAGACCAATCTCGCTTGCAGGGGATTTAAAACAAGCTTTTCTACAAATCAGGATCAAGGAAGAGGATCGTGATGTGTTGCGCTTCCATTGGATTAAAGACAGAGACAGAGAGAACGTAGAGACATTCCGATTTACACGTGCCCTATTTGGCCTAAATCAATCACCGTTTTTATTAGGGGCTACAATAGAAGAGCACATGCGTTCACAAGAAGCATAATTTCCTGCGGAAGTAGAGGAGATAAGACACAGTATCTATTTTGATGACATACTGTTATCTGGAGAAACACAAATCAACATGGAAGAGCTGAAGGATAAAGTTGTAAAGATTTTTGATGTAGCTGGCTTTAAGTTACACAAGTGGCACTCAAACCTGCCAGAGCTAGAGCAAGATGTTATACAACAGACAGATACAGAGATCTCAGAGCAGAGTTTTGCAAAGCAGCAATTAGGAGTGGGGAGAGATGAAACAAAGCTGTTGGGTTTGTTTTGGAACGAAAATGCGGATACTCTTGGAGTAGTTTTTCCAGAAAATCAGAGGGAGAATGTAACAAAGAGGAGTTTGCTGAAGAACTTGGCATCAGTCTATGATCCTATAGGCATTGTATCACCAGTGACTCTGGGGGGAAAGCTCATTTATCGAGATGTTTTTGATACAAAACTGCCATGGGATCAAGAGCTATCCACAGAGTTATCAGACAGGTGGAACAAATGGACAAAGGCATTACCAGACAAAGTAGAGATTCCCAGGAGCGTATCAAAATTCAGAGAAAGCATAGATTCAATTGATCTTCACGCCTTTGGTGATTCAAGTGGGTTTGGAACAGCAGCTTGTGTTTATGCAGTGATCACACAACCATCAGGAGTTAGTCAAGGGCTCCTTGCTGCTAAATCAAGGCTAGCAAAGAAGGGACTAACGATACCAAGACTTGAGCTAGTCTCAGGCCACATGGCAGCCAATCTGCTGGCAAACATCAGGAGCAGCCTCACAGGGCTACCAGTCAGATTTTGCTATGGATGGCTGGATAGCTCTGTAGCTTTACATTGGATAGAGGGACAGGGAAATTACAAGCAGTTTGTAAGCAATCGAGTAAGACAGATTCAAGAAAAGAATTTCATAGAGTGGAGACATGTGGGCACTGTAGATAACCCTGCAGACATCGAGAGCAGGGGGTGTCCTGGAAACAGAATTCCAATGAGATGGTTCAGCGGTCCAGAGTGGTTATCAGATGCAGAAAATTGGCCACTCAATATAGAAACAAAGTCAACAGAAGAGTCAGAGATCGAGGCAAAGCCAATCAAAGAGATTTTCAAAGCTTCAGTAGAAATGAGAGATCAATTCGACGAAATCCTAGAGAAACACGCATATTGGAACACCATGAGGCTGATGGCATGGATCAACAGATTTGCTACCAACTGTAGAGCGAAGAAGGCTGATAGAATCAAGGGTCCACTCACAACAGAGGAGATTCAGAGTCAGATCAAGTGGTGGATCAAGAGAGTTCAAGAACGTAGCGAGAGCACAGAGAGATTCAAAAATGAGCAACAGAGATTAAACCTTCAAAAGAACAACCAAGGAATTTATGAGTACATGGGGAGGATTCAAGGAAGTTACCCAATTTATTTCCCATCAGATTCACTGTTCAGTGAGAAGATTGTAGCTGACGCCCATGTCACCGCAACATTGCATGGGGGAGTGAGTCTGACGATGGCATATTTGAGACAAACATACTGGATCCCCAGGCTTAGGAAGATGGTAAAGAGAATACGAAGCAATTGTCACGGATGCAAGAGGTTTCACACCAAAGCCTTCAGTCAACCATCAGCAGGAATGTTACCAAAAGATCGCACAGAAGGATCGAGACCATTTGAGGTCATAAGGGTGGACTTTGCAGGCCCCCTAGCATGCAGAGTTAGAGCGAACAAGGAAGGGAAAGCGTACATTCTACTCTTCGCGTGTAGTTTGACAAGAGCAGTGTACATTGACGTCGTTACAGATATGACAGTTGATCAGTTTATGGTTTGTCTCAAAGAGTTCATCGCAAGAAGAGGTCGCCCAAACAAGATTTACTCGGACAATGCCAAAACATTCGTAGCGGCCTCAAAGAAGATACGAAAGATAATGGAAAGTGAAAAGATTCACAATTACCTCGCAAGGAACAACATAAAGTGGCAGTTCAATTTAAGTAAGGCCCCCTGGTGGGGAGGGCAATTTGAGCGCATTATAGGCCTCGTTAAGCAATCAATGTTCAAAGTTTTGGGAAGAGCAAATCTTAGCCTTCAAGAGTTGAAGAGATCATGTTGGATGTGGAGATAGCCCTAAACAACAGGCCCTTGTGTTATGTGGAAGATGACATTCAGCTACCAGAATTAACTCCCAACATGATGCTGTTAGGCCACCGTAATTCACTGATGAATGAAGAAGCTCGTGATTTAGAGAACAAAGATTTGAGGAAACGAGCCAAGTATTTGGAAAAGTGCAAGCAGAACCTTTGGAAAAGATGGACAGACGAGTATCTCAGGGCACTTAGAGAGAGGCATAACTTGACACATCGGGGAAAAGAGAACACAGTTAGTGAGAGAGACGTGGTGCTGATTCATGCAGACGACAAGAACAGAGGCAAGTGGAGCATCGGGATCGTAGAGAGTTTGATCAAAGGGCGAGATGGAGTTGTCAGAGCGGGAAGAGTCAAAACAAGAAAGACAGTTGTAGAAAGAGCTATACAACTATTGTATCCATTGGAGTTAGCATGCGAAAGAGAAAGAGCAGTACAGACACGTGAGCTCAATCCACAAGCTGAGGAATATAGACCTAAGCGAAAGGCTGCACAACTCGCAGCAGAAACAGTCAGAGAAATTATTCAAGATGAGAGTAGAGACTTAGCCGATGATTGACATTTGCTGTCCAGGGACATCAAATGGGGGAGTGTGTCGCGGAGGCGTGCGTTACTGCGAAGGACACAAGAGAACTAGACAATTGATATTATTCTGAATAACCTTTAACCTTTTTATTGTTTGTTAGACACAAAGAGCGGATCGAGTAGAACGGGTGATTGTGTGGAGAAGAGTGTGGGCGTGAGCTTCCACTGTGGTTTTTAGGTTATCGCTGTACGTTTTGGTTGGAAAAATAGATGGAGATGGAAAATAAAACCTTGTGAGTTTTTTGTTGTCGTGCTTCAACCAGTTCGCGACATTATGTGGCAAGAACCCTTTCAAGGCAATCACTGTCTTTCATGGCAACTTTGCTCAGCTCATCAATCTACTGTCTAGGCATTGTCCTACTTTGAAGCCATGGCTCGAACACAAACGTTTGAAGCCTTAGAGCATTAAATACATCAGCGCAGGATCTCAAAACAAGTTGGTGCATTTGCTTGCTGAGGATGTCCGAAGCAGGATAAAAACTGAAATTGCTGTGCCAGGAATCCACTCTGTGTCTGCCGATCAGGAACGTAGGAAGCATCTCAAACTGGGGGGGGGGCACGACACGTCAAGGGCATTTTTTTCATTAAGCCAAAGGGGCACTAAATTGATTCGTTTTAGCTCAAGGTTAGTTGCTAATGACGGAGCTTCACGTGAGAGAGTTGTTAAAATGAAAGAATGCATTGATAAGCATAGAAAAGACACAACCAAAGATGTTCTTGCTTCACTTGAGCACTTGAGGATAACGGCATTGGTATTGATGGTTTATCTCTCCAAATCTGTGATTTTGCTGCATCGATGTCTGGACGGATCAAGGGTACTCAGCGTTGTTTACAGGACATGTTGGACAGATCGGTATCTTACATTCCCTGCCAGGGGCCTCGATCCAATACCTTTAACGAGTACTGCTGCAAGTGGAGCGCCGTTGTGACCTCTATGCATACAGGACTGGAAGATCTTTAAGTATTACTTAGGGGAAGCTGTAAACAATATAAAGTTTTTGGAAATGCCACGAAAGAGGTGGAGAATTCCATGAAGCTGAGAAACTTTTCAAAAAAGTCTCTCTTGCGCACAATCAATTGATTCAATCTGGTGAAGCTATGAATGCATCCCAAGAACGATTGATGAAGTAGTGAATGGAGATGTAGTAGACTTGAAAATTAAAATAAAAGTTAAAGCTCATTGATGCCACTGTAGAGAATCTGGGGGGAATGTGAAATGACGAAACGGCAATGAATGCGCAGCTGGATTTTAGGTTGCTTTTGCTGAAAAGCAAGAAATCGATTCGATATCAGAATACCAAAGTCACTACAGAGTGAGAAGTCCACCCAAACGACTTGACGAAAATCTTACAACAACGGCTGTGTTGTCGTGCCAAGAATTTTACGGAAAATAAATGTGCTTGGTCCTTGATTCTCTTATTGCTGAGTATTCTGACAATATCAAAGCGTGCCTCTGCCAACAATGAAGAAGCCAAGCAAACAGATAGTTGAAGACATTTGCAAGTTATTTTCCTCCTGTCCATCAATGGCAGATTTAGGGGGGGGGGCAGATGGAGGCAACTGCCCTTCCCTTCACAATTAAAACTCAGCTTGGCACCCCTTTTTGGCGAGAAAAGCGCCCCTCATCCTCCTCATCCCTCACCGCCCCTCATATATGACGCGAGATGTAAACTTTATTACAAAGCCAAATCAATACTGACATCAAATGATTCATGTCCAGTGTAGACAAATAGATATTGCACAGCAGTTAAGTTTCTTATTTTTTTTGTTTCTGTTGCTATTGCATAGAAACTCATCCTTAAATGACAAATTTACATTGGTAAAGCCTTTACTAGCAACCGGGGTTAAATAACAAACCTTGGAGGAAATGTTGAATTCTCTTGCCTAACCATTTTCGCTTGCTTTCCATCTTCCCGCCGGCATTTTGCCTTGATAGCGCTCGACCTCGTTTTCGATCTGCGCATAGAACATCAATTTTCAAAACATTAGCCGTTTCGCCTCCCGCGCCTTCGGCGCTCCCTAATCCCCATGGTTTGATATCCGCAGTTATTCTGCCTTTGAAAATGCTTTTTCAAGAAGTTTGCTTGATGAAAGTTGATTGGGATTCGCCACTCCCCAACGAAATTAATGACTGTTGGAAATCTATTATCGATGACATAAATCTTGTTTCTGAAATTGAGTTTCCTCGCTGTTTATTACCTGGAGTTGAAAGCGATGAAATAAAATCTGTAGAGCTTCATGGTTTTTCGGATGCGAGCAAAATAGCGTATGGCGCCAACATTTACCTTCGACTTGAATCAAGTAATGGGATTTCGAGTCATTTAATTGCTTCGAAAACAAGAATAGCGCCTTTGAAAACAGAGACAATACCGCGACTTGAGTTGCTAGCGGATTGCTCTTAGCAAAACTGATAACATCTGTTTCTAATGCGTTGCGAAATTCAATCAAGATCGATAAACTTGTTTGTTGGTCAGATTCTCAAATTGTTCTTTGGTGGATTTATCGAGAGCCAAAAGATTTCAAGGTTTTGGTGTCAAATCGTTTACTGCATATTCGCGATCTTATTGCGAAAGAAAATTGGTTTTACTGTCCAACAAATGCCAATCCAAGTGATATTGCGTCAAGAGGAACCGAGTGTTCAATTTTGGTCAACAATGATTTATGGTGGAAAGGTCCTCAGCTTTTGGCTTTAGATTCAGAAAATTGGTGGCTTCTGTAAAATGCGGGTCCGCAGGTCCGATAAAATGCGGGTCTGCGGGTCTCTTTGAATGTAGGTCCCATGTAGGAAGTGGAGGTGAATCTATTTCAGTGGAGGGGGACCCAATCATGGTTGATAACAAACCCCTGGCAACAAGGCAATTTCAATTCCCTTGAATCATGGATGCATCACTACAAGAGAATATTCCTACCTGACCCAAAGCTTCCAAATATAAAGCCAACTCATACTAGCGGCAACCCTAGTGTCAGTGATGGTGAGATACTAAATAAACATGGAATTGATGATTATAGCAATGCTCCAATACTAAAGCTCAAAAATCAAGACCCAATTCAAACCTCAAACCCATCCACATATGAAATTAATGCAAGTGATAATGCACCAAACAATTCCAAAATTGTTGATCCTATTATTGCCCAGATACCAAAACCTAACATTCAAGACCCAATTCAAATCCCAAACCCTTCCACAGCTGAAATTATCACAAGTGACGATGCATCAAACAAGTCTGAAAAATATGATTCCATTAGCATTGCCCCAATTTCAAAGCCCAAAGACCAGGATGCAATTCAAATCTCAAACCCATCCGCAGCTGAAACTAGTACAAATGACAATATATCTACCAAGTTCGAAAATGATGATTCCATTATTGCCCAAATACCACATTATCCCACGAATACTCCAAGAAAAATTTCTTCTCTAAACATTCAGCTATCACCCAGAAGACAAAATCAAATAATTAATCTGAAAAGTTCTGTCAATTCTTTGGAGTCTAATTTTATTACACTGAAACACGACGTCATCTCCAAAGTAGAGACCTGGTCTGAAAAACTTGCTATTGTTGATGAATTGACTTTTTTGAAGGATAAAATAGACCAACTAGATAAAAGGTATAAAAATGAAATTGCAACCTTAAAAGACCTGATCCACACAATACAGTCTGACAACGAAGTCTTGAAAGAAAGACTGAACAGTTCAGAAAAGTCCAATGCCACTTTAAAGCAAACAACAAAATCTTTGGGAAAATGCATTGATAAGATGAAACAAAATGGTTATGACAGTATAACTGGCAAAGAAGAGCAGGCACTTGACCTACAACCAAACTTAGTTAAGGTACCTACAGAATCCAAAGTTCTCAATTTGGAAAACAGATTTGAAGTCCTTGCTTCAGACAGCCTCCTTCCTGAGGACCCCAACGACCCCAGCACTACATCCAAGAATACAAAAAACCCTAACTTAGCCCAAAATTCCAGAAATGAAGAAAAGGCAAATCCACTCACAATAAATCCACTTCACTGGAAGAAGTTATGAAAGAAAACAAAGCAGCAACTAATCCAATAACAATAAGAAATGACACCATCCTTCTCATTGATTCTAATGGCAAATTCATCAACATGACCAAACTATGCCCAGATACAACAAGTGAAAAGATACCTTGCCCACTAATCCAAAGCGCCAATAATTTCTGTGACACCCCATATCATGGAAAAGACCCAAAGAATATAATATGCCATTTTGGTACCAATGACCTTGAAAAAAACTCTATAACCGTTACAGCAAACAACTTCTCAGATACTATCCATGGTTTAGCTAAGAAATTCCCTACATCCAAAAGTTTTATCTCAATGCTACTTCCAAGAGCTGATAACCTAGACCAGAGCATACAACGATTCAATGATCACATCAGAAAGCAATGTTCCATGTTGCCAAATGCTCATTTTATCACCCATGATAACATCACGGCAAACAAGCACAACTTATTGTGGGACATTAAACACCTAAATAAATCTGGTTTCTTTGCATTCATTAAAAATATCAAGGCTGCATTATATGGATCACGCCCTTCAGGCAACAAATCATTTTCAAGCTACGCAGCAGATATAAACTCACCCTACATCAACCCAACATCTAAAACCACATCCCCCAAGCAAGCTTACTATCCAAGTGCAGTACCATACCCAAGCTATGCTGCTGCTGTCAGTTCAGCACATTATTCTAATCCAATATCCAAAACCACATCCCCCAATCAAGCTTTCTATTCAAGTGCACCACCTTACCCACATCATCAGCAAAGACAACAAGACAGAGTTCACCCCTCACAACTTCCAAAGTTGATGGACATTAAAACACCATATTCTGAAAGACTACGCCAATTTTAGTGGCCCATCAGAAGCTCAAAGAAAAGAACTATTTAATACTTTATACAACCTACTTATATGCTGACAATGAAACTGACTGCTTTAGACTTCTCTCACCAGGAACACGCATTCAAATCCAACAATTGTACAGTAAGTAACTTTACATGAAACCATTCTCTTTTTCTTATTGGAACATTGGAGGAATTAACTCTTCTATTTTCGGTAATAAGCTTAAAACTACTGATTTCCTACAGAATTGCATCTATGATATTAATATAATTGCTGAAACATGGGGGCGCAACCTAGCTTTTGACACAATACCCAATTACACTCCAATTATCACTGGATGTAATAAAAGAACTAACACCTCTAAAGGAAGAGCCTCTGGGGGTACTGTTATTCTACATAGAAACAGTTTGAAAGTTAACATACTCAAAAAACACACAAACTACATTTGGTTTGAAACCATGGGCATAACATTTTGTGCTGTCTACCTTCCCCCCAGTTCATCTGCTTATTTTGATCAAAACTTATTTGATGAGCTAAATGATGATATTTCTCATTTTACACAAAACAACCACAAAATTATTTTAGCAGGTGACTTCAATGCTAGAACTGCCAACAAGCAAGATTTCATCAATAATGATGGTAGCCAATTTACCAACAACCAATACCTGAGTTCAAAAATTATCACAACCAGGCATAACTGTGATAGGGAAACTAATTCCAACGGACATTTACTCTTAGATATCTGTAAATCCCAAAACTTGAGAATTATAAATGGAAGGAAATTAGGTGATTCTTTAGGTAACTTTACTTGTCACAACATAAACAAGGGTTCAAGCACAGTTGATTATGCAATCACAATTGACAATTTTTTCAATGACATTGATTCATTTTTAGTCAAACCCCAAACCCCTGTCAGTGATCATTGTCAAATTGTATCATGGTTAACTTTCACAGCCAATCCAATGCCTATCAACCATAATACCTCTTACAAATGGAACAAAATAATGCCAAAATTTAAGTGGCAGAGCAACAGTAAATCCAAATTTGCCATTGCTCTCCAATCCGTTAACATAAAGGAAAAGATACAAAACTTCATGGTCACCACATTCTCTTCAAACAAACATGGAGTTGAGTTTGCCAATGAAATAATTACTGACTATTTATAAGCTCTGCAAAAGCATCCCTCCCCCTTACCAAGTCAAGAAATCCCCAACGCCAACCTAAATCTTGCAAAAAAATGGTTTGACAGCGAATGTCAAGACAAGAAAAATATAGTCCGTGACGCAATGAAAAGTAAACACAGAAACCCACACTGCGCTACAACAGAAACATATCTCAGAACTGCCGAAAAATCTTTCAGAAACTGTTGCAAATTCAAAAAAAAAACTTTCTGGAAGAAAAGGACAAATTATTTATGTGACACTAATCAAACAGATTTTTGGGATGTTTGGAAAGAGTTTGATGAGAATACTTCTACCAATGATAAACCAGCTCTACAAGATGGAAAAATCTGGGAGAAATATTATAGTAATCTGTTCAATGAAAACCCCACTGAAGAAGAAATAACTCCCAAAAAGGTGAACAGTGAAACTTTAGAGCCACCAACCATCGACAAATTCCTTAATAATGTTATATCCAAAAATGAGTTTGATAAAAATATTAAAAAGCTCAAAAACGACAAGGCCCCAGGTCAAGATAGAATTTCCAACGAAATGATAAAGGCAAGCTACCCTTTTATTCATAAAGCATACCTGAAGCTGTTCAACTTAATTTTTAGTTCCCAGCACGTGCCTGACAACTGGTGCAAAAGTGTCATAACACCTATTCACAAATCAGGAAACAAAATGGACCCGGACAATTATAGACCAATCTGTGTTACAAGCTGTATTGCAAAACTATTTTGCACCGTACTTAACGACAGACTAACAAATCTCTTTAAAACACATAATATCATAAATCCTGCCCAGATTGGGTTAATCAATCAACATAGAACATCTGACCACTTATTCACACTCAAAACCCTAATTAACAAACATGTCTATAAAAGCAAAAAAGAAAAAATCTATGCATGCTTCGTAGACTTCAAAAAAGCTTTTGACTCTGTCTGGCATGAAGGACTTTTTCATAAATTAGAAAATCTAAATATTCGTGGCAACTTTCTCAACATTGTTAAAAATATATACTCTAAAACTGTTTGTTCCGTCAAAATAGGAAACTAACTAACAAATTTCTTCCAGTACTCAAAAGAAGTTAGACAAGGCTGTCCCTTAAGTCCTACGCTCTTCAATTTTTTTATTAATGACCTAATTAAACAAGTTGAATCGGTAAATCCATCTCCCTTAACTCTCAAAGACAATGTAAGTTGCCTTTTATATGCAGATGACCTTATCTTGATGTCCAAGACTAGGAATGGTTTGCAAACTATGCTGAATGAACTAAGTGATTTCTGTAATTCATGGAAAATCAATGTTAATACAAAAAAGACCAAATGCATTACATTCCAGAAAAAATGCAGAGTGAACAAAAAAAGTTCTTTCTTTATCAACGATAAAATACTCGAAAATGTTAATGAATATAAATACCTAGGAATAACCATAAACTCTGCTGGTTCCCTCAATCCCACTTTCAACATCCTCAGTAACAAAGCCAAACGAGCGATTTATGCTCTCAATAATAAACATGCTATAAAACGATTACCAGTATGGGCTGCTTTAAAACTATTTGACTTTGTAATTTCCCCTATCCTCCTGTATTGCTCTGAGGTTTGGGGAGCATTCGGTTATCTTGATTATGAAAAATGGGACAGTAACCCTATCGAAAAAGCACACCTATCATTCTGTAAACATATCCTTGGAGTAAACAGATCCACTACCAATAATTTGGTTTGAGGTGAACTTGGAAGATATCCATTAAAAACTACAATAGACTGTAGATATATTTCCTTCCTGCAACACATAAAACGTATGCCCCAAAACAGTTTAGTTTATCAAGCATTAATTACAAATAACGAGTTAGATAGTAATATTAACTTTACTACACATCTGAATAATATTGAAGCCTCAACTAATAGACCTGTCCCCTGTTTACGTCACACACCAGTGAGCGCGCAGTGCATTCTGGGAGTTGTATTCAACACGCGGTCAGCTGTTTATGTTTTCATACGGTGATCGTACGGAGTTCTACTTTTATCTCAATATATAAAGCGAATATGGAACGAAATTATTGAAAAATTTTAAACTCTAGCCGACCAGCACATCCCTAGTTCTTTTCAAAACTCTTGCACGGGAACTGGTGCTTCAGAACGAGGAGAAAATGAAGATTTGTCCCAGAATAGCGGTGAGAATCTGATGCGGCCTAAAGTGTCTGGAATGGAAGTAAACAGAAACCGGTGGTTGGAGGGTTCACTTGCTGTGTGCTAGAGAGACAAAGAGCTATCATTTACACTATTCTGAATGGCAAAAAGCAAGGAAAAGCAAGAACTCAGAGAGAGATGGCTGCATATGATATCTCGGCAGAATTTCACTCCAGGTCCAGGAAAAAGGCCCGGGGGGTAACTTGGACCAAAAGATGACGGGGGCGTGCCGCCCAAATTGTAGCGTCATACCCAACCTTATCAATTCACATACTTTTTTCATACCCACTTTTAAGGATTTGGAGAAAAACATACCCAGCGTTTCAGCAATAGTCAGAGAGACAAAGAGCTATCATTTACACTATTCTGAATGGCAAAAAGCAAGGAAAAGCAAGAACTCAGAGAGAGATGGCTGCATATGATATCTCGGCAGAATTTCACTCCAGGTCCAGGAAAAAGGCCCGGGGGGGGTAACTTGGACCAAAAGATGACGGGGGCGTGCCGCCCAAATTGTAGCGTCATACCCAACCTTATCAATTCACATACTTTTTTCATACCCACTTTTAAGGATTTGGAGAAAAACATACCCAGTTTTATGGTTTCCAAATTGAACTGTATGTAACATGCAAGGAATTGAATAAGAACGTATTTAGTACTAGAAAGCTTCTTAATTTGTTTCTCATCTTTTGAACTCATGAATTGCCACTGTGGTCCCAACACTGCTGCAGATATGTTTTTTGAGATCTACAGTGGCGGCCTGGCTTTTTTCGTCCGGTGGGGCCGGCAGCGAAATGGCAACCCTTTATATCAAGCAAAGTCGTCAAAATTCTGACGAGATTGGCAATGTTGCAACTTTCTTACGCTTACTCTTTGACACCCTGACCTGCCCCAAGGCTAGATTCAGACATCTGAGTGACTAATGTAAATTGTGACGGTCTGGGGGCGAAGCCCACAAGAAAATTTGTTGCAATAGGGGCAAATTAAATGAGGGGTCTGAGGGCAAGGCGTTAAGAAAAATTTTGGGCCACACCATTTACTTAGGCTTAGATAATGCATCTTCTAATACTACAAGGATTATTTTTGAAGAAACATCCTTTACTTTGGCGTAGAATTCATCGCCTAATATGCTTGCCTTTAGCGACGAGGAAACCTTGATAGTTTTGTGACAGCTATCATCCTACAGGCGCGCAACTAGGAATTTTACAGGGCAGGGGTCCAAACCAGAAAAAGGGCACACTCCATATCATTTCAAGAAGTGGTGTCGCCTGGGATGTCAGTTTTTCATGCTCAAAAAGCGAAGGCAGAAATCAGGGGATATTTTTCTAATGTTCACCTCTCTAAAGCATATCAATAAACAAATATGTCAACACATAAGAGAAGCAGTTAGAACACGGTAAAGGAAATGCGAACGAAACGAGCTGGGAGGGGATTCGGGGGCTTGCCCCCGAAAATTTTTAAAATCACGCTCTCTAGATCATCGGAGAATGCCTATCTTAAAAGAGATCAAAACTAGAATAGAATGAAAAACACCCTCCTAGGACAGACAAGAAACACTGAAAAGGCTGCTCGTACACGCTTTTTACAAGAAACTGTGCTCTGAAGTTTGTTGTATGGTTTCTCAATTTTGGGCCAATTTTTTTACCAAGTGAGAATTTGAAAGGCCACTGCTCCTTGGATAAGAGAACGAAAATATTGCCAAAAATATCATTCAATGGTGAACAGGTTCAAATCTTTTTGCGAATTTACCTGAATAAATTCGGCCACTCCGCTCTAAAATTGTGAGGGATTTTCTGGAAAAGCCCCCTCAGGAAACCTTTAAAGCTGGCCTAAAATGACGATCAATTTTTCCTAATATTCCTGCTTCACAGCGATGACTTCAACAAGCATGAGCACCTGTTGTGTTATACTCTTGAGAGGACGAAGCCACCCGGAATTGTGCTGTAATGCTCTCAGAGAGAGAAATGACACTTCCATAATTCCAAAGAGATTAAACGTGCTAATAATGCATGTAAAAGCCATTGCTGCAAGGAAAAAAATTCGATCAAGATTTTCGGCCTGCTTTGAGGGTTTGTTGAAGGGGCTTTGTTTCTTGAGAAAACTTTGGAATGAAGTTGCCGATTTCGGTCAGGCAAATGTAAAATGAATTTGAACATTAACAATCTCATTACCTT
The DNA here is from genome assembly GCA_039566865.1 of Aurelia coerulea. Lineage (NCBI taxonomy): Eukaryota > Metazoa > Cnidaria > Scyphozoa > Semaeostomeae > Ulmaridae > Aurelia > Aurelia coerulea. The sequence continues at coordinate 7,261,533 of CM076952.1, read as the reverse complement.
GATCTCCAGACAGCGCTGGTCTTTCAAATGAGATTGTTTTTACTCACCCGAGTCGTAAAAGTTTCTTGCAACGGCTTCTTTTAACAAAATGAGTCTTGTCTTTGAGCATCTGATTTGTAGTGCTTTTACATGTGCCATGTAAGACATCTCTTGACATTTTCAGCCGTATTTGCAAGTTTTTGAGCCTCAGCATTTAGAAAATCGCTGATGATTTCGGAAAAATAAGTCCAATTCAAGCATAGCGAATTCTCCAACCTTGTTCAAGATCTTGGTAATTCAAGAAAGCATTCAACAAATATTGACACTTCATCGCAAGAACCCGTACAAATACCGGTCAATAATACGTCAAATTAACATAATTTTCTCCCTAAAAAGGGCACTTTTTGCCCTTTTGAAAAAAGGGCAGGGGTCTGGACCCCCAGGACCCCCCCCCCGTAGTTGCGCCCCTGTCCTATAAATCAAAGCACGAGGAACATTTTTGAAGCAACACCCTTTACTTTAGCTTACAATCCATTGCGTGGCCAGGGTAAATTAAGAAGGGGGATTGAAATGAGGGGGTCTGGGGGCACGCCCCAGGAAAATTTTTGGGGCCACGTCCTTAACTTTGGCTTAGAGTAAATCTCCCAATATCATACTTGCTACTAGCGACAAGAAAACTTTGATAGTTTTATGACCGTTATCCTATGAATCAGAGCACGATGCACGAGGAAAATTTTCGAAGAAAGATCTTTTGCTTTGGCTTAGGATGCATCTCCCAATGTCATGCTTGCCATTAGCGACAAGAAAAACTTTGCTATTTTTGTGACAGCTATCCTATGAATTAGAGCATGAGGAAATTTTAGAAAAAAGATCCTTTACTTTGGCTTAGAATGCATCTCCCCAATATCATGCTTGCCATTGGCGACAAAAAAAACTTTGATAGTTTTGTGACAGTTATCCTATGAATTAGAGCATGAGGAAAATTTTTGAAGAAAGGTCTTTTTACTTTGGCTTAGAATGCATCTCCCAATATCAATATCATTTCGTTGAAACCCATTATTAAGGTTTCAGGACAGTAAAACCAACCCATTTCTATTGGAATCACTGCATTTTGAGACCCATATTTAGGGATTTTGAAGCTTTCGAACCCATCCTTATGGGCGGCACGTCCCCGTTCAGCTACATATAGGAGTTGCCCCCCCGGGGAAAAAGGGTACACGTTTTTCTTTCTATAAGAAACTTGGATCAGCACTTAGTACTAAAAGTTTCTTAATTTCGCATGAAAATTTCGGTGTTTTAGTAGTAAAAGTTTCTTAATTAGTTTCTTATTTTTTTTGGGCCTAAAATTGCGGTATTGTTCGAAGTTGAGCCTTCGTCTCGAGAAAAGGCTTCCATTTTGCATTGACATTGTCATCAAGAAGAAGCCATGTACATCAAGGCAAAAATTTACCAACTTTGCAGTTAAAAGTCAAGAAAAGACGAATGTACCTTTGTTAGAGAGACATGGAATAAGAGAGACATACAGAAATAAAGTTTTAGAGTTTCTTAACTGTTCTTGAGCGTAGTACTAGAGTTTCTTAAATTTTTGGTCATCGTAGTACTAGTTTCTTATAAACCAGTTTCTTATAAAAAAACGTGTATGCTTAAAAAAAATTTCACTGGGGGTCGAAAGACCTACATCAGGGGCGGATTCAGGAAAGATTCTGAGGGGTGCTGAAGAGGGAGCAATGAGGGGGACCGGGGGCGAAGCCCCCGGAAAAATTTTTGGTGACCACGCCCTTTACCCTCTCGGAAATGATGACCACGCCCATAAATAGCCAGAAAATGCTTTATTTACCAGTTCAACGATTGGGTAGTTTGTTGCTCAAGCTGGATATTTCGAGGAAATCTCTTTGAAATCCTATGGAAGTATTCATGTAATTTTCTTTCTTTCCCGAATGAATTGTCGAAATATCCCATTGTTTCTCGATAAAAGATGATATGGTCTGCAGAAAATTTGTCTCGCATTGTGTGAACTGCGTAGGCGGCTGATCTATCGATTACACTATTACACAAAAACAGAACAGAAGACGATAGAATTCATGATTCATGAACAACAATAGGCCTAATGTCAAGGAACTCTCAAGCTGTCGCTGTGATCCCGGGTGTGATCCTCAATATTTCTAGGATCGTTAGCATCTGAAACTATAGCGAGAACCCCCAATAACCCAAAAGTGAAGCACAAACCATATTTCATATCATCTCATCTTACCGTAACACGCCGTAACACCCCATCTTCCTTCTCTCTGGATATCCTCTTGTTCACCCCTTCCAGCCCAGAATTTGCAGTTGCAGTAAAATCCATTTCAGAAATCTTTGATTATCTCATGTCCTTCTTATTTTGCTTTATCATCTTAGATCCCCATTCAAATTACTGTCTTCCAAATGCATTACACAATTAAGTTGTTTAGAACAGGAACTGAACGCTTGCAACACACATAGCTTAGGCCATTGGCGAGCAGCAAACTGCCCCGCCAAATTTTGGAAGGATAAACTTGGAAAGTATGAAAATTTATCCCCCCCCCCTCCCCTTCAACTGCATTCTGTAATTCCTATGACTATGATGTAATGAAGCTCCCCCTGGTTAGTTTTATCCCCCCTTGATATGATATCGTAGTATCATCGACTTTGATTTCATTCACTGAAATCCCCCCCGAACAGCTCGGTTTCTTTGATGTTTCTGGATTTTCAAATCGCATGGGTGCTCCCGCCAAATCTGAGCACCCCTAGATGCGGCAAGCCTATTGGTTTATTCACTTCCACGGGTGCTCACACTCGGATGATTTACAGGCCATGGGTGCTCTGTTGCGCTGGCTATAGAGAAGACAATAGATTCCGAGTCCACAAAGTGTAGGAAAGGTCAACCAGGGGGAGTTTAGACTGAAGAGTTTTGAGTTTTAATATCGACAGTGTGGAGGAGGCGAGACGGGGGCTTGATAACGCAGTGATAAATAACGTCGAGGAATGAAGATGCGGAGCTTCGGACAGCTCGCGAGCTTTCATTTTGTAGCAGAAAATGTATGCATATTATTTTGGCAAAGAATTAGACTGAAAGAGAAAAAATGTTCAGTTAAAAAATCTGACCGGTGCTTGAGCACCCTTCGCACCCCTCTAGATCCGCCACTGTACATGAACAACGTTCCAACAATTGTTCAAAAAAATAAGGGGAAAAAGGAGACGAAAGGGAGGCCTACTTCAAAGCAAGAAACAGGTCACTTGATGAGCAGGATCATGCAATATTGTTGCTTCAAATATGAACCTGTCCAAAGCGTCGCCAGCGCAGCGCCTTCTGATCAACAGTTGGAGAAATCTCCTGAGAAGTCATATGCAGCCATTTTTCTCTGAGTTCTTGCTTTTCCTTGCATTTGCGATTCAGAATGGTGTAAATGATAGCTCTTTGTCTCTCTGACTATTGCTGAAACATGCTAGCACACAGCAAGTCATCCCTCCAACCACCGGTTTCTGTTTACTTCCATTCCAGACACTTTAGGCCGCATTGGATTCTCACCGCTTTTCTGGGACGAATCTTCATTTTCTCCTCGTTCTGAAGCACCAGTTCCCGTGCAAGAGTTTTGAAAAGAACTAGGGATGTGCTGGTCGGCTAAAGTTGAAAGATTTTCAATAATTTCGTTGCATATTCGCTGTATATATTGAGATAAAAGTAGAACTCCGTACGATCACCGTATGAAAACACAAACAGCTGATCGCGTGTTAAATACAACTCCCAGAATGCACTGCGCGCTCACAGGTGTGTGACGTAATCAGGGGAAAGGTCTATTCACCTAATATTTTAAAGATGACACAAAATCAAGTAAAAAGTACCATGAAATCATCTCGTATTGCTGGGTTTCTACAAAAGGATAAAGCAAACATACTATACAAAACTTTCATAAAGTCAGCCTTTAACTATTGTCCACTGATATGGATGTTTTGTGGTAAAACAACTAACAACAGAATAAACCGGCTACATAAGCGTGCCTTGAGAGTTCTCCATGGCGATTATACATCTACCTTTGAAGAACTACTGGCAAGGTCGGAAGAGATAACGATCCATCCATTGTAGCAATCTGCAAAAGCTAATGGTCGAAATATACGAATGCACCAATTTCATTAGTCCTTCTATTTTGTCAGAGTTTTTCGCAACGAAAGAAATCACATATGACCTAAGAATAAAGAATCTACTCCAGGTGCCAAAAGTTAAGACATCGTCATATGGACAAAGTTCCCTATCGTTCAGAGGTAGTATACTTTGGAACACTTTGTCAGACAACATAAAATCCGCACAAAATACAAAACAGTTTAAAACAATGATCAAAAATTGGAAGGGAGAACAATGCCGATGCAACATTTGTAAATAGGGTTTGTAATTAGATAGTTGGTTTTTATTAGTTTGTATTAACTAGACATTTTACCAACTGTAAATAAATGAATTATTATTATTATTATTATTATCTGATAGCAGAGTATGGAAGTCTCGAATTCATGAAACAGGCAAAAGTAAATTTCTTACTAATATTAAGAAAGAAATTTCCTTTGAACCATATCTTATCTAAGCACCAACTCGCAATGAAAAAATTTTAGTCACCAAATTACGAACTAGTGATCATGCCCTAGAGATTGAAAAAGGCAGACACCACAGACCAATCATACCAAGGGAAAATAGCAATAACCAAATTTTGTAGCAATAACCAAATTGAAGACGAAACACATTTTATTTTCGAATGCACCCAGTATGAACCCCAAAGATCAAATTTCCTACTAAAATGTTATGATCTATTCCCAAGTACCAAGACATTAGGTAACCAAGATCTCCTCCAATTCGTTTTCATGAACCCCAACCCTCAACTCCTTTTGGATCTAATATCTTATTATATCCATGATATTTCGAACATCCGTTCCAAACTCAACTTAACCCCTGCGCCTCCAGATTAACAACTGATTACTTTAGCTTACGATTAATTATTTTAAATTCGCTGTTGCTGTTGCTGTTTTGTTACGTTATCTTCGTAGATTTAGTTTTTGGTACAATATACCATGTATAACTTTATATCTATTGATGAATTATAAAAATAAAAAGAAAAGAATGTGGAATACTGGAATGGAATACTGGAATGACATGGAATACTGGTATGCCATAGAACACTAATTGATATTCCATGGAATACTTAAATAGGTTTATATCCCAGACACCTTTTCTTTTCTTGATTGTTATGTCTTATTAAGCAATCATTCTCAATTAACTTTGTCGGAGTGGCAGCAATTATTCCTTTTGTCAAGGAGATGCCACCATTGTAAAGACTAAGTTCATGTTATGAAATACTTGTTGATGATCAGATAACTTTAGTATCTCAACTTGAACCAATAAATATGTGAGGCTATCTGTAAAAGGGGGAACGTGGAACCGATGAACGGGGATTCGAGGAATCATCGGGGAATTGGAGAATCGGGGAATCTGTAAAAGGGGGAACATGGAAACTACACATTCCACAATTTTCTATATATTTTTTATGAAACTGCGGCCAACACTGTACACCATAATAGAAAATCTTTTCATTTCCTTTCATGGGCGAGCAAAAATAAATCCAACAAAACAGATTTCATTCGAAATCTGTAAAAGGGGGAATATGAAAACCAAACGTCGAACTTGGAAATACAACACATCATATTGAAGATCTTTGCACGCAAATCTCGAATCTGGCATTAGGAAGTTGATATTTCCTATCTAAACGAAAATAACGAAGCTTTTCAAAATCTTTAAAAGGGGGATTCTGTAAAAGGGGGAACTTCAGAACTACTAACTATAAAAGCATAATTTTGATACGAACATGATGCTGATGACTTGGTCTTACCAATGGACGCAGCAGATTTTTTTAAGAAATTGCCTAGGAAAGTATAAAATCGACATCAAATGCCAAATAACTGCTTTACGGCAAGTCTTTGATGCAATTTGTAGAACAATTGCGTGAGTTCGTGTCGAATTCCATGCAATATCTGGTCTAGACTATTTCAAATAGAGGTCAAACAACTTTCAAAAGAAGCTAAAATGGGGACTTTTGTGAGTCACGTAATTCATGGCATCCCTCCAAGTCAAGGGGGTTGCTTGCAAGATTTCACTTCAGTGATCTGACGGTGAAATCATGGGTGGCAAGACGCCACAGATATTCTTCATTGCCGCAGTTCAGTTCCTTTCGCGGAGGAAAATATTATTTACCACTACGGACGAGCTAGCGAAGTATCTCCTCCACAGAAATGTATTTTCCTCTGCGGTGTCATATATGCTATGCTGAAACAAACTGCGATGTTTGACAACTAATATTGAAATCATGAGTTGTAGGATAAGTCTGTAAGTCTATATCTGTGTCTTTTATTGATTTTCAGATTTAATATTTTGACTGCTGCTAATGATAAAGTAATACCATAGTGTATTGAAAATACTTGATTACATATCGTTCATACATTTTCAAATATAATGTTTGCTCTGTTGATACTGTTACTGTTACCTCTGTATATTAAAGAATCTTAAAACATTCCCGGCGTATAAGAGCATGAAAATCTTTGCACCTAATTATAATGCTAAAACTGTTACCAAAGTTATCTAACAGAGGCATAGGTAATTACTTAGAGTATCTCTAGCGTATCTCGTGTTTATATTCGCATTGAATATCTTAACAACTGATACAGATACTGTTACTTATAAAGTTACTACTACCAGAGCATAATTACCATAGATTTGAGATTCATGTGTCTTTTTATATCTGCGTCCTTTTATTGATTTCCTATTGAATATTTTCTGAACTGTACCACTACTGACACGTAACACCATTACTTAAAATACTTGATTGTATATCTTTCATACATTTCAAATAGAATATAATTTGCTCTATTGGAACTGTTACTGATGCCTCTGTATGTTAAAGAGTCTTAGAAAATTCCCGGTCAATAAGTGCATACAAATCTTTGCACCTAATTATGATGCTAAAACTGTTACCAAAGTTATCTAACAGAGGCATAGGTAATTACTTAGAGTATCTCTAGCGTATCTTGTGTTTATATTCGCATTGAATATCTTAACAACTAATACAGATAATGTTACTTATAACATTACTGCTACCAGAGCATAATTACTATAGATTTGAGATTCTGTGTCTTTTTATTGATTTTCAGATTGAATACTTTCTGTACTACTACTCACAAAGTAACACCATTACTACCAACAAAAAATACTTGGCTGTAAAACTTTGGTATGCTTTCAAATAGAATATAATTGCTCTGTTGGAACTGTTACTGATGCCTCTGTATATTAAAGAATCTTAGAACATTCCTGGTGTATAAGTGCATAACAAATTTTGCAACTAATTAAGATGCTCAGAACTGTTACTGATGCTATCTAACAGAGGCATGCTAATTAATTAGAGTATCTCTTGTGTATGTCGTGTAGATATTCGCATTGAATATCTTAACAACTGATACAGATACTGTTACTTACTAGCTGTTAACATAGTTAAGTGACTGCAGCTCAAGGCAAGATAACAAATCTGCCTTGCGCGCAATTTATGTGAAAACAATAGCCTTTTGTTTGAGAAAAATTAATTTGTGAAAACAGACCTTTAGCTATTCTGCAAAAGAGTCGGGATCGAGCAACATGTTTATACATTTTTATGCAAGAGGTTCAATTGAATAGCATTAGAGCTTCTATCACTATTGTGCACGTTCAAGAATTCTACAAAATGTATCAAAATACCTTTCGATTCAGATACTTTTTTGAATAGCTAAAAGGTCTATTCCCCATGCCAAAAATGAAATTCTACATTCAGGTGCCTTCTCAGGGAGCTATCTCCGATGTTCTGAGGTTGAAACATTTCAAAAAGGACAACAAGTTTCCAAATATGAAGACAGGTTACCAAAACTACAAAATCCATTACAGCCAAATGTAATATTGGTCTCAATTATTCAATTTTCAAATTTTCAGGTACAGGTACTGTAGTTAATGTTCATAGTTCAAAAGTTCCTGCGAACTGTATTGTTTTAAACTGCTATATATGGCACTTCACAGTCATATTTGCATCACTGGCTTTGATCATTTCTTCAAAATAAGCTTCACTAATGGTTCATTGTCTGAGCACCCAACTGCATTGATAAGCATCAGCAGGAATAATGAAACAGCTGTATCATCACAACAAACTGTTCTATGTTTAATTTCAAAATGTAGAAAAACACCTTTGTATGAGTGAAAAACAATCTTGATTGAAATAGTTCATATGTATGTATGTATGTATGTATAATATTCTTTAAAGTGAATAACAAGCTAAGTATAAAAACTTGTTTTCAGTTTGGTTCACAAAGTAAAAGTATGAAAAAAAAATAAATAAAAAATTTCTGTAATGAGGTATATATATGTATACAATATCACTTAAAAAGCTATTTCAGAATCCATCCATAATTAACAAAAGAGTCTAGTTTTATTTTGTCCATGAGGAAATCTTTACATTTACGTTTAAAAGAGTCAATATTGTTACATTGCCGCAATGAATTAGGCAAAGAGTTCCAAATTCTTGCTCCATACTGCCGGAAAGACTTTGGGGAACCCCTTTGAATAAATAAACATCCTTGACTGGCATTTCTTGTTCTATGTTCATGAGTCTCTGCAGCTTTCTTAAACATTTCAGAAAGGTAAGGTGGAGCAGCACCCTTCAAAATTTTAAACATGAGAGTACAAATGTTTAACTCGATTCGCTGATGGAGAGGTAGCCAATTTAGTTTTATAAACAAAGGCTTGCTGGGAGTCCTTCTGTTACAGCTGAATATCAGCCGGGCACATCGCTTTTGTAGTTTCAAGAGAGGGTCAATTTGACCACAGCTAAGGTTAGAGTCCGTCAGCTAGAGTCCGTCCAATATTCTGCAGCTCTAGCTGTTACAGGGGCATGGAGAGGAACATCGCGGGAAAAGCTGTACGCAGAGCTCGGTTGGGAGTCACTAAGTTCCCGAAGGTGGAGTAGACGCCTCACTTTGTTTTACAAAATCATGAATAGCCTATCCCCCGCATATACAACGGATCCAATCCCGCAACTTCAACAGTCGGAATATTCTCTTCTCAGACAGGATGTCATTGGGCGAATTCGGGCAAGGACTGAGAGATTTCAATCTAGCTTCTATCCCAATTGCTTGTCTGAATGGAACGATCTATGTCCAGAGATTAGACTTGCACCAACCATTGCTATTTTTAAGAAAAGGCTACTGTCCATAATCCGCCCCCCTGCTAAATCTGTCTTTGGGATTCACGATCCAGTAGGACTATCCTATCTTACTCAACTTAGGGTTGGTCTTAGCAAATTGAACTTTCACAAGTTCAAGCATAATTTTAGGGATACCATCAACCCAATGTGCCCTACGAACGACGGTATAGAGAATACGGAACACTTCTTGTTGCTTTGCCCTTCCTTTGAGGTTCAACGCCGAAATCTTCTCGTTCGAGTCTTAGCATTACTACGACCACTTGGATATGTTAATATTCCAAACGAGGTCTTAACGCAACTTTTATTATATGTTGACAAAGACCTTCCCAATGACGTTAACAAAAATATTCTCGAATTGACTCTAGAATTCATCAAAATAACTAGTCGATTCGATTAGGACCGCATCATATCTAGTCATACCTCATCCAACCACCAAGTATGTCTTCGTAAAGTGTCTTGTATGTAAAGTTCCGTATGGTTGATTTATTTCTTAGCAGAAATTACGTGTATCTTTATGTAATGGGTGGGTCAGGGGGTGTGTTGCCTGCCCGGGGAGTCGTGGCGCGGGGGTCACACATCCGATTCGTCTAATTCTTATATTCTTATAATAATTTTCAAATCCTTGACCGAGGCCTGGACAAAATTTTCGTTTAAGCCTCTTTGACACGTCGTTTAAAATCTCTATGAAATTGTGCGAATCGGTTGGGTGGCTCTTGGGGTGCGGTTTTGCGGGCGGGTGGTACATCTTTCCTGATTCACCCAGTAGTTTTTATTTCTTTCGATATTAGTTACCGCGGGGTTGTCATAGTCTATTGCTCCCCGTGGTATTATCGTCCTTGTAGTATTTCGTAGAGTAATTAGTAGGTAGCGTCATAAGTAATTCGTCTTGTAAAAAATTTATAATGGTATATAAAAAAAAAAAAAAACAGCTAAGGTTATACAGAACTGGTGAACAATAATCCAAATGACTTAGAGCAAGAGAGTTGGCAAGGAGGATCCAACTGTTCTCAGGCACAAAAGGTTTAACGCGTCTCATTATTTGAAGGCCATAGTTGATTTTTTTACAGATATCCTTGACATGTAAAGAGTAGTCCAAGTGTTGTTCCAATGAAAATCCAAGACACTTATATGAGTTGACATATTCAATGTCCGCATTGTTGAGGGATAAAACGGCACGATCTTCAAATTTAGTTGCTTGTGATGGCTTACTGAAGAAGATTACTTTTGTCTTGGTAGGATGAGGGACAAGGTGATTTCTAGAAGAGTATGAACTAACACTGTCCAAATCCCTTTGGATGATAGGGGTTAGAATGTTATGAGAGGGCCCATGCGACAGGATTGTTGTATCATCAGCAAACATCACTGTTTGGGAATCAATAAGACTTGGTAGGTCATTAACATATAACAAAAACAAAAGTGGACCGAGGATGGAGCCCTGAGGAACACCAGTTGAAATGATTGCAGAACGAGATAGTTTCCCATTGAAATCGACTAATTGTGTTCTACACTCCAAATATGAAGACAGCCAATGCAGTAAGAGTTCATCGTGTTTTAAGACTTTAAATTTAGATAGCAAGACTGCGTGGTTCACGGTATCAAAGGCCTTTCTTAAGTCTAGGAAAAGAGCACCAGTTAATAGACCACTATCCATGTCGGTGTAAATTGTATCAATCATGTGTAAGAGGGCAGACGTAGTTGAATGGAGACGCCTGAACCCTGACTGCAGCTTGTGAAGCAATCCTTCCTGGATTAAGAATGAGTAAATATGGTTGAACGCAATCCTCTCTATGATCTTGCTCAGGCAGCATAAAATTGAAATAGGGCGATAGTTGTCAACGCTTTGAATATCACCAGATTTAAAGACTGGAACAATCCTTGCCCTTTTCCAGATAATTGGAAAACGACCTGAACTAAACGAGAAGTTTATAATATTAGCAATCGCTTCCACAAAGCCATCTGATTGGCAGAGAATTTTTATGGTTTTTATGGGTAGCTCATCAAGACCTGTTCCTTTGGAATTCTTTAGCTTGTTGATGATATTCTTGACTTGGCCAGGGGTTGTTGATGGGACGTGTACTGTTGTCCTTGTTTGCAAGCTTGGGTGGACAAGATGAGGGGGTGGTAGATGGGATGTAATCTTTTGAGCTGCAGTGCTGAAGAAGTCATTAAATGCATTAGCTATTTCACTAGGAGATGAATAAGTTTCTCCTTCAAATATCACTTTAGTCGGCAGCTTGCTCTTTTTTGATGGTAGCAGCCCTTTTAGAACTTTCCACATCTTTTTAAATATGGGTTATATATAATGGGCAATATCTAGTCATGACAACTATTCAATGGTGCATTCTGCAACACATTGTTTATTTACTGACTTCCCATCCCATGAATGCAAATCAGATCATTACAGGAACTAGAACAAGCAATCCTTTGGTCCTGCAACAAAAACAGAAACTGAATAATGTTTTAATGTAAAAGATTCTGTAGGACATATTGTGTCACAAAGTAGTTCTATTAATATGATTTTTTTACAGTTATTTGCTGTATGAAGTATCAACATTGTAGAAAACAGTATTACAACATCATACCGCATGCAAGTCAGACGAATATTCGCCCAGACTCAGTTTCAATTTCCGGACTCAGTTTCAATTCCAGGCTCAGATTCAAAACTCGCAAAACTATCAATTTTCTACAAACAAGCGAGCTTTAACAAAAAATGAATGAATTTCAACACGGGAACTTTATCAAACATATCTAAATCCAAAAACATCTTGTCAATCGCATGAATGGATTTTCTGGAAAAACGAGTTGTGTGTCCAACTCCGTCTTAGGCCCATTCCGAAGAATCGCCTTTCAATCGAATATGAAACTGAGTCTGGAAAATGAAACTGAGTCTGGATGAGTATTCGTCTAACTTGTATGGGGTCAACAGCATTGCACAAAACTTGAAACACTAAATTAGATGTTATTTAGGCTAACCCTGCAATTCGTTGCAAACCTCTGGTGTCAGTTTGGAGGATTCCTCCTTCATCAATCCCCTGGCCGTCGTCGATGGCACCCAACCCAGACCCAGCATATGTTTGTTTGTGCAAGTCAAAGTCAGTCAAAGTAACCTCTCGAGCTAGGCCCTGGATGGAATCAAAGCCTTGCCCTTGGGATATCGTCAACAGATAAGCTGCAGAAGTCATTCCGACTCTGTGAATATTCGAAGCAAGATAGAGTATAAAAAGAAATCCTCTCATAGTTGTAATTAATACATAATGTGATACGCACCAGATTGTGAAATTCACTTCTTCCTTCTTCGCGTCCTGCAAACAGCTAGCGTTATAAAGATAGACGAGGGACCTCCAAAATGGCGAACAGATCGATACAGATCGAAAGTTGCAGAGGCCTTGCAGACGTGCAGCTGACAACGCTGTCGTTGTTTCACACAGGAAGCTCCCTCTGGTTTCACCAAATCACTAAATCCACTGATCTGTGACTAATGCGTTACAAAGATAGATAATCCACGGTTTCAAAATCGGACTTGCCTCCGATGCCGCTTTGCAGGCGCTTCGCGCTCCGCAGCTGCAATAAAGTTACTGTTATCAGAGCATAATTACAATAGATTTGAGAATCATGAGCATTCAATGAATGTATTATGAAATTTGAGAATATTGCTAGTTGTACCATAATATTGTGCTATAATAGGCTTGAGGCCTACAGAGTTAAAAATAACCTAGCAAGTGACCAAACGATGTGAAGTAGAACGCGTGCAACACCAAAGATAGCCAAACAATTTGAAAACATGGTAATAATATTGCAAGATAAAGCATGCATAGGTCTAAAACAAGCGAAAGAGACACAAGCGTATCGCAAGAATGGAGGTTTAAAGAACCTACTATAACGCATGCATGGTTACCTAGGCCAAAATGGGAACCAAAAATTTGAAACAAAAAGAAGGCAAGTGCAAAACAACGAAGGTATCAAAAGCATTTCGAAAGACTTACGATTTAGCAGTGGCTGATTGATAGTATTATTACATTTTCTTGTGAGGACGGCAGTTGAGGCGAGCAAATACCATGCCTTCTTTGACCTTTTATTTGAAACTGTCTTGGCGAACAGCTCGTTGCTAGAAGACTGAACCCTAGGCGTGACCCCATTATATACCTAGTCCCAAGTGAGTATTAAGACGGCAGCACGCTCCCATTGGACACTGGAATCCTCCTTCTTAGGAAATTCGGGGCGATCTCCCCAGTGAGAATAACCTTCCGTTTTCTCTGAAGAAAGGTAAATCTCTTTGAACTCTTCTTTGAGCTCAGTAGACATAAACCAAACTCTGAATAGTGAACTGAATGATTTGAAACGATTGTTGCAGGGTAATAAACTTTCTTTGAATGTTTTAAAAACTCAAGCTTTGATTGTAGGTTCCCAGCCCAAAATTAAGAAAATTACCGATAAGGCTGTTGATCATCCACTATTTTTCATTGGTGACGCTCAGGTTGAAAATGTAGACCGAACAAAGTATCTGGGTGTGATAATCGATAAGAATTTGGATTGGGAAGAACACGTTTACAATCTCCGTACTAAGGTTTCTCGTGCAATTGGATTTTCGAAATATTCCAGGAAATTTTTACCTCAAAACACGTTGAGTGCAATGTATAGGGGTATCGTCGAGCCCCATTTTCGGTTCTGTTGTTTGGTGTGGGGGTGCTGTGGGGTGACTAAACTGCAAACCCTGCAGAAGCTGCAAAATCGAGCAGCTAGGATTGTAACTAACAGTCGATTTGATACGCCTGCTATGGGATTAATTCGCAGTTTAAATTGGCCTACTGTAAATGACATTATTAGAAGCGAAACAGCTACCACAATGTACAAATCGCTAAATGGTCTGGTCCCGGAGTACCTTTCAGAGTTGTTCGAAAAAAATTCTACTCGAAATGTCAGAAAACTGAGAAACGCCGATACTGATCTCTCGTTACCATTACGAAAAGCTAACAATGGGCAGAGGGCTATATCTTTTCGTGGACCTAAGCTTTGGAATCAACTTGAACCTGATGCTAAACAGGCACCCTCCCATGCCACTCTTAAGAGAAGAATAAAACACTAGCCTTGACGAGAATTCTTTTATTTTTTGCTAACTATTATATAGTGATCTTTTAAATCAGTAAATGTTCTGCCACGGTCCCCTGAAAAGCAGTCCATATGGATTGACGGGGCTACCGTGCCTAAATAAATAAAAATGAAATGAAATGAAATGAAAATAACTGTACTAACTCCCGACATTTTTGGGATACGAACAGGCTAATTTGTGAGCCTCAGAGAATCCCCTAAAAAGGGCTCCAGATTGCATGCACAGTAACGATTTACTTCATTTATGTAAAATGCAAATTAGCTTTACGGTTGAGAACAAGGGAAGAAGCAAAAGCAGCGATGCACATGACAGGGCCTTGCTGTTTTTCTCAATGGAGACGCTCGTTGGATACACCGAAACACCCAAATAAATTATTGCAACCGACATCATCATAGAGAAATCTTCTCATTGGTCCTAAAGGCTGATTTCTACCTCAGTCGAACTTTCCGACCGGACAGGAAAGATGAGAGAAATTGTAACCTTGAATTTTGAAAAGAAAGTTACGCATCATAATAATTTTTTGTGTAAAATTCCGTTAGCCTGGAAAATTCTACAAGGTGGAATCAACCTTAAAGACTTTTGCCAAGGTGGTAATATTTAGTCAACGATTTTCCGCTGATATTACACCAGGAATTTCAACATACCTGAAACCTTGTAGTGTCCCATCTTCGTGTATCTGTGTCGATGAGAAGATCTGTTGCTTACATGTTGAAATGTCCCATTGTTACCATCTCCAAAGTCAAAATCACATCTGAGCAATGGACACGGAGAATCGCCTGTGATGATAAAAACAGCATCTGTTTCAACTGTTGAAATTGCTGATGTCATGTTCACTTTGAATGGATTTGAATCAGACGCGATGCCTTCGATTGATCGGACTTGAACTTGTGTCATGTTCACAGAATTGTACATCTTAACCGTGAAATTGTAAAAACCAATGCTGCTAAGATTGAACGTAGTGTTGCATACTATCATCTCTCCTCCAGGCGCTCTTGGACGTGCGATGTCATGATACAATGTTCTTGAACCGGAACTTATGTCGCAAATTACATTCCTTCCTCCTTTGGCGATGCCTCTTATCTGAATATCCGATGGCACACAAAATACGAACGAATTCGCACTCCATATAGCCTGCAGTCCTTCTATTTCTTTGTACACGTATATTGATTTCGACCTGCTGTATGAACTGAGATTATTTGAAGCAAATACACTGATATTTGCGTTGCCAAGCTCATTATTGAAGATATGCAATAAAGTAGCTGTTCTTGTGACTTTTGAGAATCCTGCACCTATTTTCCAATGGTAGGAGATGAAATCACCATTATGAGAAGCTAAGTTAAATCGTACAAGCGTTCTGATCTTTTGGTAATACGAAGCTTGAATCTCGAATGGTGTGATTCGCTCTCTGAAATTGGCTGTGATATTGCTTACATGCCTTGAGACAACGTTATCAGCCTGTAATGCGATCGTGAACGAGCCTGAGCTGCTTGAAGAATAAATAAGTTTTGCAGAAATTCTTTGTGATGTTGCATTCCATGCTCCAGCTATATAGTGCTTTTTTGCTGTCAGTCTTGCATCAGCATCTTGATAAGGGTAGACAATCAATGAGAATGTCGTGTTATAACCATCACTAATGAAATAAACGGTTATGTTTTTAGATGTTTGAAGAAAAATCTGACTTTTGTAAGGGTTGCTGCTCGATGCGACATATGCTCCGTCTACCTCCATATCATATTTGAACATTGTCATGCGATTTGTAATGATAAAACTGTCCATTATTTTCGTATGTTTAATTTGGTAATACATTTGGCGTAATAAGTCTGGTTTGCCTTTGATGTAGGCTGTGACAAAACAAATGTGCCTTCCAGCTGTCGTAAAATATGTTGAGGTTGTTGTTGCCATCGGAGGCAGACTTCGTTTAATAGAAGCAACCTTCACACCATCACACGAAACATCAAAATATATGTCTAAACTTTCCAAGTTATTTAGAAAGATATTAATATTTACCATTGTGTTGACTAGAAATTGATCCTTGCTAGCTACCTTGAAATGGAAGTTGTACATTTCGCCAAGAACATTGACCGCAAAGGCCGCAGTTTCCACACACGATGTTCTTTTAACTAAGATACGTATCGTTATGGTAACAGAATTCGCAAGTATTGGGTAAAACCGAGCGTAATGAACTCGAGAATTCACATCCCACTGCCTTATGGACCCAAGACTTCCCTTGGTCGGCTTATACTGTATAACAAAAGTGTCACTATATGGAAAGTCTACTACAATCGTAAATGGTCTGTACTGAAATGTTATTTTTGGTCCTCCAGCTTCTAAGTACCATCCATCTGATCTTATTATGAATCTTATACACCTCCCGGCTTTTGGTTGATCAAACTCCATAGTTGTATTGAGTTGAAAATCTTCAGGCTCTGCAGATCGCCTCTTAATTGATATAAATGTATTTTTTTTGCTTTGGTTATCAGACCAGAGTTCATCATATACTGACTTGTGTGTGATTTCTCCATTATCGCGTACATCCAGTGGGGTATCAGGGTAAATTTTTGGCATTAAGATCTTCCGTTCCGAGTAATTTTCATCATGGTCGACCTGTGTAATATTTACTTCGATTATGTAAATATAACCAACCATACAGAAGTTATCGTTTTCAAATATCGCAGTCGACGTGATTTCAAAATTACCTGGTTGTAGATAGTTATGTCGTGCTTCTATTCTACCGCTCTGGGATTCATTAATCGTTACCAATCCGTCACCAAAGTCGAATTGAAACAAAACGGATTCTTTGAATTCGTGAATCTTAGATGAGAGATATATCACCTCGCTTACATTGCGTGTTATCTTGTTTCTCGAACCATCGTGCAATGTATGTAGTGAATCATTGTAGGAAGCGGATATGGAGGTGAAGAGAAGCGGAAAACTGACACTGTGATCCCTACATTGCAAGGTAGCTATGATCTCATACGTTTTTATCTCTTCAAAGCGCAAGTAGCTGCAGTATCGATTCTCTTCCAAAGCTGTCGAAGGTATGTTGATGACTGTTTGCAGATCCACGATCTGTCCATTTGAAATTAGCTGCAAAGTGGTATATAAAGACTGCAGTGCCAGTAAAGGTGCATCATCTCTTATACCATACAACACACAAATTGGAGTCTTTGTATCAACGATGCCATAATATTGTCCTTTTTGCCCTAGAAATGTAGAATTTTACAAAGGTAAATAATCGCTACTTAACTCTACTTGGGAAATTCACCGAAGTTTTTTGCTCTAAAAAGCATTTATTTAAGATCTTCATTGGATTTCTCCCTGAATTCTCTCGTACAACGATAACGGCAAAATTTGAAAACGGTAAAAATTGCAAACTCCCAACAGCGAGGCTAGACCGTTCCGCCACAAAACTGTCTTTGCACCTTACCCTATGAAAACAAGGCTTTTTGAAGCTTTAGACCAGGGGGTGTGCCTCCTTCCCCTTGATCACAGAGCCATGAGTGCTGGAGACTTACAGCTTGGCACTAGTAACAAACATCACAAGGCAAAAACAAGACGTCAATTTCACGTTTATATCAGGTGGTTAAGACGTCGGGCGGCGTCGGCAAATGTAGCTATAACAGATGTAAACTCACCCTGCCTTTTCGTGTTGTATCTCTTAAGCCTTTTTGGAGCGGGTTGGTATTTTAGCATTATGAACCAGCTGAGTACATTTTTCGACGCCCCTACCCCCTTTACTGAAACTACAAGAGATATAACAATGAAACTTATTCCAATCCTTCTTTGGACAATGGCTTTACAGATACATCAAAACAGCTTTGATTAGTCATATGGTTCGTTGCTAAGCAACTAATGGCCAAAATTGAGCTACTGGCTTAAAAAGGAAAGTTCACCAAGATCAAGATAAGAGACAGACTTGTAGCCAATAGTAGTAAGTAAGTGTAGGGGAAGATATTTATGCAGAATTTGTTTAATTCAAAAGGTTTATCTTGCTAATTAACAGCAATTAGCAATTGAATAGACTAATTGAGATTTCAGTTGTTAGTTATTTTCCATTCTTCGGCTTCTAAATAATAATAGTGATAATTATTTTCAAAGTTGCTTGTCATTATGATAATGATAATAAGAAACTTTGTTTGTAGCGGATTTGGAACAAAAACTCCTTGATCATCATGTAGAAAAACAACGGTTATGGTGGCACTACATCGATGATGTCTTTTTGCTTTGGACACACGGGGAAAAATTGTTCAAATTCATTGATTTCCTTCATTCTTCTCATATGAAAGGTCAAAGAATATTACCTCGGCTGAGCGAATTACCCACTAAAACGGGAAAATGCCCGGGAAATTTTCTCCATATGAACGAACAGGCCCTTATGGGAAATTATTGAAACTTAGCAAGGGCATAATCACGCCCGACAACACCAAGCCTGATTTCTGACGTCACTTCCGGCCTCTTTTGCAAGAAAGCTGTGGCGCGAAAGTAAAATTTTGTGATAAATGGCGTCAGCAGGCGTCCCAAGTGTCCCAAAGCAAAATATCGAGATATAACGCAATAGCTGTATCTTCGCTCTTTCAAGTTCTTTGGGCATTTTGGACTCAAAGTTTCTTGGTTTTTCATATTTTTCAAAGGCCGTGGACAACTCTGTTTACAAACTCGGGATTCAGCACAGCAGGTAAGCAGACTTTTTGATAAATTTAACGTCTGTCCTTTGTTTCGTGGAAATTTTGTTCAAAGTTTTGGATTCCTGGATGTTGTTTTGTCCTATTTCGCCACCTTTCACCAATTGTTGACGAAACAAACTTGTATTTTTCTCGTCTTGAACTTAGGCTTGCAGTTTCAAGAAAATGAACTTTTGTTGGCCTAAATTTAACCGAATTTTTTTCAAACTCCAATATTTTCTAAACTAAGACAAGAATTCTCACTTTGGAGATATAACGCAATAGCTGTAAGCATCTAGTTTCTAGAAATGTTGCCTGTTTTGCTGTAGCCATTGCCGGTTTCCCACAATTTTCAAAGGCAATTTTTACTCGAGAGCCATGACCATCTAATCTTCGTTAACTTTACGTGCTTCCTTTTACAATCTTGTCTGCTTTTTAGTCAGAAAACAAACGTTAACCCTGGTTGAATGCATCACTTTCGATCTTAATCTGATGTTTTCAGAAATGAAAGTATTTTAGAGTACTTTCTAGCCGTTTTGGCCACCAGAGCAATGAGAATAATAACAAAACTTTGACTTCGCTCTCAGCAGAGAACTTTTCATCGGGTTTGGCCTAAATGTAAACAAACATAAAGTTGCATTGTTGCTTATTTTCGTCGGGACTAATGGGGAAGTGCTGACCTAGAAATAGGATATCTGCTTACTAAAACAATGTTATCCAGGCTACCTTGTACAAAAAATAAGCAACTTTCATCATTTTGCCTATAAACACAAAAGCTTACTGCAATTATTTGCCCTTAAATCTGGTTTATGTTTCTTGAGCAGGGTATCACTGCTCTGATTTGAGTTTGCAAAGACATCTCCCATTTTGGTTTGCTGCTCTTTTTTGCACATGCAATTCTCTATGAGGCAGAGTGAAATTTGCTATGCAGCAGACGTTTTTAGTAGGAGGATTGGTAATGTTGTTTCTGTTTTATTTTAGTACCCAAACAGAACAAGATTATCTTTTATCAATCAAAAGCCAACCTTGAAGCAGCATTTGACAACAACAACAAAAGACTGCAATTCTTGCTTTTTCCATGCCTGAAGACTAATGCAAAACTGATGGAACATGACTGTTGCAAATAGAGCATTCAATGAAAACAATATTATAATATATCAAAAACTTTGAGTAATCCAATAATTGATACTGATGATTTTGATCTGATGGTAGGAAGATGTTAGGATTATAGCAACTGAATCATCACAAAATTGAAATTTTAATGCTTCCAATTCTGAAACAG
Organism: Aurelia coerulea; assembly: GCA_039566865.1. Lineage (NCBI taxonomy): Eukaryota > Metazoa > Cnidaria > Scyphozoa > Semaeostomeae > Ulmaridae > Aurelia > Aurelia coerulea. The sequence continues at coordinate 7,241,232 of CM076952.1, read as the reverse complement.
TCTGAAACTTATTCTGAATTTGATCTGCAAAGACAATTGTTCTGATTAGTTTCAAAGAGAGTACCCCCATCCAATTGAGAATAATGGGATTCTTAAGTTTTCTTCTCATAAAAAATTTTCCTTTTATTCGATTTTGCCAGTGAGATAGGGGTACCAGCTACCAGTGTAAAAGGTGCGAGATTTGGAGGGTTTGGATTGTCTAGCCATCAAACATTTTCTCTGGCCAAAGCGCATCACATATCTTGGCGGTAATTTTAAATTTTGACATACCAGAAATTTACCTTCTATAGGGTCTGCAGGGGTAACCCGGATAAAATGGGTAAGAGGACAAATGTGACAAAATTTGGCAAAAATCATGAATCTCATAGTTTCAATTTCTTTAGCTGCAATTTTTTGAAATAGCCTAATTTGGCATTATGGATATACCACTTTCCTGCACCAATACTACTCATTTGACCCCCAGCCTACCCATTTTACCCCATGCAGATCCTTGCCTGTTGCCTTTTTATCCACTAAAATCCAATTCACCCACTTTTACCTGGCCAGACTCTTGATAATTTTAATCAGAGATTTTTAACAAAACTTTTAAGTGACAAAAGCTAAAAGGCCTTAACCAAGAATTCGAGTTTTCATGCTTATTGCTGTTATTGTGGGCATTTGCAAAATCACTCGAGGAGAAATAGTAACAGGTTATGACCTGAGATCTAGCTTGACTGGTTGCACATATGATAATTGGCACTTGATTCTACTTGAAGATCAAGGGTAACTTCATGATTGCCTACCAAATAATACGCTTCCAAGTGATATTGAAGATGAAAAATCAGAGCAAAGAAAACGACAAAAAATTTATTTTTTCAAAAGCTGCATCTCAATCTCATGAAAAATATGCACAAATCGATAGAGTTTTAATATGCTTTCCAAATCAGTCGTCGATATAAAATTGTTCACACAATGTTGCATAGGGTCTGCAGGGGTAAAATGGATAGACTGAGGGTAAAGTGGGCAAATGTTGACAGCTGGAAAACAGCAAATTTTTTCTTGAAAGTCAACTTTCACAAAACAACATCAAAGCCAAAGGAGGGTGGTTCAAAAGCTTTAACATTTTTGAGAATTGTATTCAATTTATTTGCCTTCCCATTGACCCAAAGCTCGCCCGTTTCACCCTGTAGCCCCTACTGCCATGCTTATTTATGAGTTTCTGAAAATTACCAAAACAGCAGAAATAGTTGTTGCAATTTCGATAGACAGCATCCTCCCCCATCTTCCTTGTCTGTCAGTTTTTAGAGCCAACAAGAGGAGATTTCCAGACTGCATTGAGTTGTTCCATCATTGAGAGAAGCTTGCCCAGTACAAATAACAGATTTTCTATAATTTGTTATCCATCTGTCCATCAAAGACATCTGCCATCCAGGGGCGCACATTCCGAAATTCATTAGGGGGTTGTAAATGCATTTGGGGCCGAATTTTTAACAGCTGAACTGGGGCCCAAGTTACTATATGTTGGATTGCCATCGAAGCTTCCCATGAGCGGATCCAGCCCGAACTTGAAAAGGGGGCAACTTGCAAAGAGGGCGCCAAAAAATATAATGGACAGTGAGCGCACTGAAAACGTTGATAAGGCAAAAGAAAAAATGATAACAAATAGTCAAAATTGATACTGAGAAATAAAAATAATATAAACAACGGATAACAAGGGAGGGTAATGCCAACCCCACCCCCAAGGGCCCATAGCAAATTGGTACTTGTGTTGTAAAGTTGTTATAGGGTTTTGATCTAGGTTTGTCAGTTTGAGTTTGCAGTGTTGAAATAAGAAACGAATAGTAGGTTCTTCTCACATTGTTGTGTGTTTATTGGTTAGTGAATAGCAGGTTTGTTTGTGACAGGTTCTTCATTCTATCAAACTGCTTCTTAACCCAATTTGAATTAGTATTGTTTCGTGTTATTTATATTTGGTTTTATAAAAAGTGGTAGTGTAAGAGCATACAAGGTTGAGATCCTTGTTCAGAACATGAACACTCCCCTCCGAATCGCTTAGGGGGGAGTTACCCATGTTATAAATGTTTTGCCTGATTTTATTGAATTGTGTTTTGATTCCAGAGAAGTTGTAGCTCCTCCCAATCATGTAGTTTCTTAGCGTTTCCATTTATGAAATCTGTATGCAAGGGTTCTTGTTTGTAGTTTGATGGTTTCCAATTTGAAGGTGTGTGTGCATCTGAAAACCTGAGGATCGTATGACCAGAAGATTAACCGGAACTACTGCGCAGCATGGTGATCCAGCGAGGACATGGGTCAAGGGACATGCGTTCTTGTTGCCATAGTACACTTAGTATCCAAATATGGGATTTGGAGTATTGGTTTATTGAAGTGTTCTTGTTGGGGATACGAATCATCAAAGTTCCAAGCTACGGTTATCCCCCAAAAAGGAAACCTGTGATCATGCGCAGACAGCATATTTTGGTTTGTGAAAAGAATGTGGGCGGAGAATCGAACCACAATCCAAACAAGGATTAGCAAAGAAACAAAGAGATTCTCGCGCATGGTAATAGGTTCCCCAGCTGTTGATGTGCTTAGAACTTTACCAGCATAACAAAAGGCTTAGACAAAAGGGGCAGTCCTCGGTATCCTCAACAAGTTCATTGAAATATTTCCAGTTTTGACATATATCTGGTTGTATTTGTTGAAATTGGTTGGTGTGCTGCTGTGTTGTTTATTAGGTTAGTGACAACGGCCTATTTTCCTTTCCTTTTCTATATGTTGAGTTATAACGGTCTGACGGTTATATTCTTGTGTAGGCCGGATGGAGGTAGACAGTTTCTTGAATGGTATGTTACACAATGTTATATTAAGGTGGAATACGATCTTGATGTATTATACAGGGCTTATGCCTCAAGAGAAGTCAGGGTGTAGCGAAAAAGAACCTGCTTAGTGTGGCCCGACAGCGGAAAGCAAATAGGGGCGGTCCATCCGAGGGACCATGGGGCCTCCTCCCATACATAACATTTTTCGGATAGCACAGAGTGAAAACAAATGTTAAGATGCTACTAAAATACAATACTAAGGGAACAAATAGCAAAGGTAACTAAATAAAGAGGGAGTAATACCTACCACCTATATGCTATGCCAGCTGTGGTAATGCAGGGTGTGTCAGGAAAGTATTTAAAGGGTGGAAACAATATTAATGTGCGTATATCATGCTGGTGCTGATGGATTGGGTACTGTTGGCATGGTGGTGGTTTCGGAACGGCATGTTGTCCCTCACAATCGCAATTCATATATTGGGTTGTATTTGTTGAAATTGTTTGTTGTGTTGTTTATTAGACTTGATGTCTGAGTGCCATACATTTAGTTGCATTGGTAAATATATCATTGTTTATTTTGTTTTTAAGGTGGTGCTATAAAATATATGTAAGGTTATAGATGCAAATCTTCAGCCAATTTCCTGTCACCACAGGGTCCTTCAGCCACCCCAGGAGTTCAAACCGAGCCAATGCAGAAAGTCAATAGCTCGGCCCCCCAGAGTAGCCCAAAGACCCCTCACATTTCGGGGCACTTAAATCGGAATGTTTTTTTTTGGTGCAGGCGCCCCAGCAGACCAGCGTCCTGGTCCACCATTGCATCTGTTGTTTAGTTACTTAATTGACTGTATAAGTTATCATTCCATGTTGAGTTTAGACCCAACGAGTGAGTCTTGAGGTTTTTATGTTTCTTTTAATACTACAAATGGTTTTATCATCCAAATGTTTTTAAGGAAACATCATCTTCAATTATGTGGCAGCTTGCTTTAAGTATTTTAACAATTTGTATGGTGGTGTTGTCATATGGTATCCCAAATGGTTGGTTTTCCTCTTGTTTTTCTGTGTTTGTTTTGTTGGTGAATAGCAGATCTGTTTGTGATTGGTTTTATATTTTATCAAATTGCTTTTTGATTTCAGAGGTTGTATCTTCTTTTGACCAGATTGTTTCTTGAGTATTTCAAACTTTCTATTAGTTCCCCAAGGTTAACTATGTTGTCAATTTGTGACTGTTGTTTAATTTCGTTGAAGAGGTTCTTTCAAATTTTGTTTTTGAGTTGTTTTTGTTGTTGGTTTTTCTGATTTTGCGTTTTCGTTTAAATATTCTCCGTAGGATGGATATTTTCTAGACTAGCTACACTAGTCCCTCGATTTCGCTGTTGTTGTTGTTGCTGATGGCCAGCTCAATGAGGGACTAGTTGCCAGAGAGTGTCTCAAATCGGAATTTTCAGAACGAAAAACCTGATTGTAATCTGATTGGAGCATTTCGGCTAAAACAATAGAAATTTTTTTTGTAGCCAATCAACTTTTCCCCTCTTTACTTATTTTTACTGGAAAACCTCCCTTTGAAGTAGAGGCCTGTTTGGTCTGAGTTTTTCAAGAATGGCGACCGGCGCTGTCGTCGCAGCTTGATCGACCTGAAGAGCAGAAGCAAATGAAGCTGAAGGAATTTAGCTAGCCATTTGGCATGATGAAGTGGGCACTTGGAAGAGATATTTGTTTGTACTCTAACAGGAAATGGCAAAATGTAATGCTGTTGTGATACTTGAGAGGCATTTTCAAGACAGCAGTGAGTGTCAGTCTGTCAGTACACTGCAGTGTAGTGTAGGCCTACTCTAAGTTCAGGTTAGTGATTTTTTCATTTACATTTGGCTCGTGTATTTCAATTTCAGGGCCTGGGGGGCCACGCCCCCCCCCCCACAATGACTTGGGGACCGGGGGGGGCCGGGGGGGCCACACCCCCCCCCCCACATGTTTGCAAATCATGCCGTTTTGAAAGGCAGCTCATCATCATGTTATTGTGTTGTGGTAATTTTTTGTATCAAGTTTGGCCTGCCCCCCCCCCACTTTTCTGATCTTGTTGGGGGCCTTGAATTTCTAATATTATCTAACTGCAAGCATGTTACTTGGCAATGTTGGGCTGTTATACTTTATCACCTTAACAGTTGTTTTGGTTTGAATGCATTTGATCTGCCAAATAAAACAATCTTAGATGTTTTAGAAGTTTAGAATCTTTATAAGTTCCATATGTGATCCAACCCCCCCCCCCCCCCCCACCCCGTATTTGGATCACATACGAAAAGGAAAGGGTGATAGAATTTTTTGCTTGTGATTTAACAATTACTTGTTACATTATCACATTGATGTTGATGTTCTTAATTCATAGGGGTTTGTTTAAAGCAAGATATCTGCTTCATTATTATCAGACCTCGCATCAGTATGCATTTAGGTGGCACTTTTCTTGGAGAGAGTTTGTCTATCTGATGCAGCAAATCACTTGGAGCAAATATAAAGAACAGTTCCCTTGAAAATTTCTTGTACTTCAGTCCTTCAGATACCACTTAACTGATTGCTAATGATAATGTATAATGATGATGAAATGTCTAATCTTGTCAAGTCTTTGGTTCCTTCCTTTATCTTTGGTCACTCTGAACTTTGGTCACTTTATCTTTGGTCACTTTGATAGGGGGGGGCTCTCCCCTCGATTAGTTTACCTATTGAGAGAGCTCCTCCTTTAAATAATTCTCTCCGTGGTGAATTTATATATATATGAAGCTGAAACTCCTCTGAAATTTCAAATTTATGTTCACTGTCCATGCTCAATTTTGTCAGAGTCATAAACTGTCTAAAATTCTTTCAAATTCACATGAATGAAACTTGGTATCAATGTGTTGTTTTCTTGAGTCATATTTTGATGATTACTGATCACAGCAGCAACAACAACCAAAATACTAATTCCGTGGTCCGCGTTTTACGCATGTAGCGCTTATGAAAACGAGGCTATCAAGTTATTCCGATTTCAGACACTGTTTGGCAACAAGTCTCTGTATTAGCGACAAATCAGTTCTAAGGAGCATACAGAGATTGTGTAGCCAGTCTAGATATTTTCTTCTCTCCGGCGTGTGTTTTGTTACTTGCAAGTTGTGCTGTGAAAATATTGAATGAGTTTGTTTCAAGGCAGCTCAAAGAGGGCCTAAGTTGTAAAAGGATGCCTGGGAAAGGTATTTGGTGTACAAATAACATATTATTATTCAAAGGAATTGAAGCAAAACTTACGTTTTCGTTCATATTTGTGTTGTGTGTCGGTATCAGGGTTGTTTAATTTTTGTCTCTTCCTCGTTAAACTTGCCAGTGAAAAAGGCCTGATGCATGTGTTCCGCTTTGCTCAGTATGATACGTGTAAATCAATCCATTTCTAAAGTTTTTGACAGATATATTGTTTTTGGTCATATTCAGAAGTATTGGGGGGGGGGTCTCACCCCCTTCACCCCCCATGATGTGCGCCCCTGCTGCCATCATAAACAAAATGATTTTAGTTCTTGATCCATAAATATCAGAGTTCTTTCGTTGGAAGCTGTAGCCTAAAAGTAAATAAGCTTGTGTTCTGCTTCTTCTTGGCTCTTTCTTTCTGGCCGGTTGGAGACTTGAAAACGTGAAAGCATCTCGAACAAAGAACCCAGATCTTGTCCTTCACTGGTTGTAAAAGGATCGCTAGTGCTCTGCATAATGGTTTATTGCTTCGTTTCGTTCAGAATTAAAAAGTTTCCTTGAAAGCAAGCAGCAAGCAGACCACGCCGTCTCAAAACAATTTCTACGATCTACGGCATTTTCCAAATGTCATGGTTTTCAAGGCGCTTCTTACGTCACCAAAGACAATGAATTCGAAAAATTTGCCCAAATACGGATGAAAATCTCTTAAAATAAGACCATCACTCCTGTCAAATTGCGTGGAGTGTACCAGGAAGTTTGAATCAAAACGATTTGAGTTTTAAATATTTCTTAGATAAATTCACTATCTTTTATGATTTAATTAACGCGGAAAAATCACATTGCATCACTGCAAGAAACGTTCGTTGTCAGCGAAAATATTCACTTCCGGTCATTTTCCTATACATTTGTATAGGGGCATCAAAGCGAGGCTGAACTCCTCGAGAAAGGTGTTGTCGGGCGTGATAATACTAACTATTCTTAGCCAATGGGTAGTTTGGGTGAGGCCATCTTAATAGATGACGTCACTATGACGTCATAATGCTACAAAATGTCAAAATATATGGTTTTCTGGCTGATTTGTTATAAACACGGAATAAAGGTAATGTGAATCACTTTCTCCCTTCCTAATTGTAGTATTATTTTTCTTTTAACCCTAATCCTACCGGGGGGGGGTGTTTTCCACCCCCCCTGTCGGTTTTTTGCGAGCATTCTTTAACGACAAAAGCTATGACCCTCAAACTCTCTGACAATTACTAATTATCTATTAGCTACATTTTGACAATTAAATTTTTGAACAATAGGTGTCACGTGACAGGTGACACTACCATATTTGGAGCAAGGTATTAGAAAAATTAATGATTTTGATACTTTTACTCCCAGAATTAGTTCCAAACGTTGACTATTGTACTTTAAAAGAATCAGCAAACAATTAGCTTTCTATTGTTGTCAATAACAATGGATTTTGCTGACGTCAGCATTCTTACATGATGACGTCACTCTGGCCGCCATTTTGGGTCATTTTGTCAAATTTTGAAGTTTTTTCCGATAGATTTTGTTAAAAATGCATAGAATTGCGTTATGCAATACTTTAAAAGCATTTGAGCTAATTATTATCAATTTTTGGCAGAAAAACGCAGTTTTTAGTTATGACGTCATCAATTTTTGTCATTTTCTTCCAAAATAACAGTCTAAAAACACTCATATGCATCATATTTGAATTGGAAATGAATATTACGCCAAATAAGAATGGAAAAAGTCATTCAGATTACCTTTATTCCGTTTTTAGAACAAATAAGCCGGAAAACCATATATTTTGACATTTTCCGGCATTATGACGTCATAGTGACGTCACCTAATGAGGTGGCCACGCCCAAAACTACCAATCGGCTAAGAATAGCTAGGACTACGCCCTTGCCAAGTTTCAATGACTTCCCATTAGTCTACGGCTATTTATAGAGGGGGGGTGGAAAGCACCCCCCCCCCGGCTATGTTAGATCAAAAAAAGCCCGGTAGGATTAGGGTTAAAATTTACTTTGCAAGAAAATGGCAAGAATTGATGAATCTCATAAAAAAAAGCTGTTTTTCTGCTAAAAATTAAGAAAATTGGCTCAAAACACTTCAAAAGCATTACATATCAGACTGTTATGCAATTTTAACAACACATGTTGGAAAAACGTCCAAATTTGCCAGAATGACCCAAACTGTTGGCATGAGTGACGTCATCATTCGAGAAGGCTGATGTCGTCACTCTCAATAACACATACAATATTTAAAGCGTTTGACTATAACCCTCCTCTAGATGTGTATTCTGTGTATCTGGACATCTCTAAAGCATTCAATAGGTTATGGCATGACGGTCTAATTCATAGATAAAACGATGTGGTGCCTCGGGACAACTTCCTTTTCTAATCTAAAGCTTCCTCAAGGATTGAAAGCAGATGACTGTACTGAATTGAAACTGAGTTGTAATTGGGGAGATGTTTCGGCAGGAAGGCCCCAGGGCTCCCTTCTGGGATCCTTGTTTTTCCTTGTGTATATAAATGATCTAGCCGTAAGCTTGAAGTGTAATGTTAAGTTATTTGCTGATGATACATCATTGTTCACAGTGGTAGAAGATTCTAATACAGCTGCCGATGACATGAATCATGACTTGGACTTGATAAGTCAGTGGGCTCACGCTTGGAGAATGTCATTTAATCCTGATCTGCAAAAACAAGCTGTTGAAATAACTGTTTCAAAAAAGAAAATTGAAATTGATCATACAGTAATCCTTTTTAATGACATACCTGTGAAGAAGGTAGACGAGCATAAACATTTAGAAATTATCCTTGACTCAAATTATCTTTTTCAGCTCATATTAAATCAGCTATCTCTAAGACAAGAAAGTGCATTGGTTTGATGTAATATCTTTCCAAATATCTGTCAAGGCATACCCTTACTGATGTATACAAGCTTAATCCATAATATTGCGAACTATGAACCTCGAACCGACAGCACATGCGCAAAGTTTTTGAGCGGTGGAGACCCTGGAGGGGAAACAGCAGCGGCGGCAGTTGTTGTCGGTGGTGTTTTCTCGGTCGGTGTTCCTGCTGTTCAGCATTATCGCTTGTGCTAGCCATGACCCCCAGTGTGAAACAGATCCTAGTATGTATCCGTATTTAATAGTTTATGTATAGCTCTTTGTAAATGTATATTTGATGGTATTTAGTTGTATGATGTTTTTTTATGGAATGACCAGGGAGTTGTCATGGTATTTTGCTCTCACTAGCATCGTCCTCGTAGTGTTGTACAGTAGCTCATATGTAATGTCTTAGGTACCTTCTGTATGTAAACGTTTTAACTGATTATATACCAAAAAAGTATATAAGCTGTATGTTCGACCCCACCTGGACTATGGTGATGTCATTCACCATATTCCTGCCAAAGCATGTGAATTCAGTCAAAATATCATTTTACCAAATGCCATGGTAAAGCTGGAGTCTGTTCAGTATTCTGCTGCTTTGGCTGAAACAGGAACATTTCGGGGAACATCTCGCGAGAAGCTGTACATGGAGCTTGGCTGGGAGTAAGTTCCCGAAAATGGAGTGTGCAGACTCTACTGATTTCTTTTCATTTCAGAGAGGTTCTCCTCTAGTAGAGTCTGTGCAACAGCGACCAAATCCTTGTTTTCAGTTCATGAGAAACGAGGAACCTTTCCTGATTGGCTGAAGCATATCCCTTTGTTAGATGGAGCGTTTGTGTCTTTGTTCGAGTCTGCTGATATTCAATTCGCGTATACATGAACAAGGCCAGCCATAGAAACCCTTTTGTGATAAATGTGTGTGGATGTTTTGTCTCCCCTATTCATAGGAAGCTCTAGTGAATCAAATTCAATAAGTGAGTTCCTCAATCCTTGGAACCGCACGTGACCAAGAACAAGGATTTGGTCGCTGTTGCGCAGACTCTACTGGAGGAGAACCTCTCTGAAAGGAATTCAGTAGAGTCTGCACCAGGGCATCTTTTAACATTGTAACTAGTGGGCCATTGGCCCAGTAGGCCCTCTTCCTGGCCCAGTAGTGAAGCAAAAATCCCCCTTTTTGGCCCACTAGTTGGGGCCCTTTTCGTTCAACTTATTTTATCGTTTTACCCCTTCAGTGCAATTGAGAGACATAGTCACTCAGCCTTAGATGCATTCTAGATGTTTGAGCATTCTAGATGTTTTAGATAGACCCTGCTGTACAATTTATAGAGGGGTCATTCCTGGGCCTTCCATTTTCCAACACTGGCAGAAGGTGCTGTGGCGCAGTGGTGCAGTCAGAACATTCAGACGGATAGGGCTCGATCCTACGTGAGGCCCCACCACTTGAACGTCATGACAAGAAGGGGTTGCATACTCAATTAGTTCTTCTTTGTTTCTACAATCCCATAGCTTGGCTTGGTGCTAAAAACCGTAACTTCACCTTCTAACTGCTCAATTCTGGGCCGTTCTAAATAACAAAATGGGAAATTCTATGATCTCAGTTTTGGGATATTCTACTTGAAAGTCTGCTGCCCTCAAACAATTTCCGAAAATTCTCTGCAATGCTTGTTTGAAAAGATTTCGCACCATGAACCAAATGTTTTTCTCTAAATGCTGATAATACAATGCTAATGGTATTTCACACAGTGCGGAGCCCATTCGAGAGAGGGCAGGGGACCTCTCTTCTCAGGTCGCACAAAGAAAGCTCTTTGAATTCTACAAATTCCTTTGAGAAACTAGCACAGGGGCAATAAGCAATTGCAAACTTCTCTTTAACCGATTTTGAGCATATCTAAGTAACAGAAACAAAATGTTTCGCTCGCTTCGCTCCCATGTTGACAAAGTTTTCCGTGTTCTATCAATAAGCTTCACATTTATTGGATCACTTATATGAAGGATGTTTGGGGAAATCCTCATCAAGAATTTATAAATGAAATGAAATTGGGCAGTTATAAATTTTCTGTACGATTTCTGAATTGTCACGCCGTATGCTGTATTTGCCACGGGAAATGGGCCATAGAGACTAGTTTGGCCTACCTGTCAAATTTCCATAAAAGATGCCTTGGTCTGCACGTAGGCTAAGTAGACACCTTACCTTGTTCTACAAGTTTGTAAATAATCTTAGCCCTGAGTACACAGTATATCCAATTCCTCCTCTTCATCAGTCGCAGTACTGTCTTCGCGACCAGGATGTCATTGGACGATTAAAGGCACGGACAGAAATTTTAAGTCTAGCTTTTATCCTAACTGCCTATCCGAATGGAATGAGCTTTAGCCTGAATTGAGACTTGCACCCTCAGTTGCTGTTTTTAAGGAAAAGCTCTTATCAATAATCCGCACTTGCAAAATCTGTTTTTTGGATACACGATCCAATACAGTTTCAGTTTCAGTTCATATTTTAAATTCCACTATATACAATTTCATAATTGACAATACCAACAAATAACTAAACTACAAAGAAATAAGACAATATTACAGAGAATTAATACATTGATACGGAAAATTAATACAATATACAACTACAGAGAGACGAGATAAATTGTATGGAGGGAATTACTTAAAGGAGGAGCTCTCTCAATAGGTAAACTAATCGAGGAGAGAGCCCCCCCCCCCCTATCCTATAATAATTTCGAATGAATTTGGTTGGACTTGAATGATTCCAAGAAATACACGCATTTGCTTTTCATACTATAAAATAGAAGTTGTGCAATTATCAAAAAACTAGCCTTGTTAAATAAGTAAATTTTCAGTTGCTTTTTGAAGGATATTTTTGATGGAGCGTTTCGGAGTTCCACGGGTAATGTATTCCAGAGTTTAGCACCAAGATAACGAATCGACTTTAGACCATATTGAAGACTGTTTTTTCGTGTTAAGTATAGATACCCATGACTGGCCTGTCTAGTGGAATATTGATGAACAGATGAACTGAATAAGAAGAAGTTATAGAAGCAACTAGGTGAAGTTTTATTAACAGAATCAAAAACAAAAGTTAAAAGTCGGAGTTCAAAAATTTCAGAAAGTTTGAGAAGTTTAAGATCTTTGAAGATTGGCAGAGAGGGTGACAAGCGAGGCTGAAATGATATGGCTCTGACAGCTTTCTTCTGTAGTTTAAAAATTGGTTCAATGTGTGATGCATATGTTTGACCCCAGACGATAAGACCATATTGTAAAAAGGACAGAAACAAAGCATTGTATAAGCAGAGTAAAACATCTAATGGTAGTAAGCTTCTTATTCTGAAAAAGATTCCACATGTTCTAGCTAATTTCTTAGAAAGTTCACTGAGATGGTATTTCCAGCTTAGATGCTCATCTAAGAGGAGTCCTAAGAATTTAACAAACTTAACCCTTTTAATACGTTTTTTCCCTATTTTTATGGCAGAATCAGAAGGAACATTCACAGAAGAAAAATGAAAGATAATATAATTTGTCTTATCAATGTTTAGTGATAGCTTATTAGCATCAAGCCATTTCTTTATTGATTTAAGCTCTTTGTTAACAATTTTAATTAAATTAGGTAAATCTTTGGATTCACAGTAGATGTTTGTATCATCAGCAAAGAGATAAAAAGTAAGCTTCTTAGAAGTAGTAGGTAAATCATTGATATAGATAAGAAAAAGTAAGGGGCCTAATACAGAGCCTTGAGGTACACCACAAGTAACTGAAAGTAAGTTAGAATTACTTCCATTAACATAAACATATTGTTTTCTATCGGACAGGTAGGATCTAAACCACTCAAGGGCACAACCACGCACACCATGGTGTTCCAATTTTGATAACAAAATTTTATGATTAACGGTATCAAAAGCCTTCTGTAAATCTATGAAAATGCCACAACCAAATCTTTTATTATCAAGTGTATTTCTCACAGCTTCTGTCAAACTCACTAGGGCATGATCGATAGAGTGGTTTTCTTGAAAACCAAATTGTAAAGAATAAAGAACATTATGTAATTCAAGGAATCTATTAAGTCTTCTATACATTAACTTCTCAAATATCTTACTGAAAATGGGAAGAAGAGAAATTGGCCTGTAGTTAGAAGGTAGCCCAGGATTCCCTTTCTTGAAAAGAGTTATCACCTTGGCTATCTTGAGTTTTTCAGGAAATATACCAGACTGGAAAGACTGATTTACAAGGAGAGCAAGAAGTGGGGAAACTGAGGATCCAATGATTTTTAGTAATTTTATGGGTGCACTATTAGGACCAACAGATTTAGATGGATTCAAGATGTTAATTAGGTCATTAACTTGTATAAAAGTAACTGGAGTAAGAAAGAAAGAATTAGAATTTCTATTTGATAATTAGTCAAGAGGAGATTTAGGGGTCATTGGGATTGTCTTTGTTATTTCATCAGCAACATTTACGAAAAAATCATTAAAAATATTTGAAATTTTGCCTGGGTCAGATGATACATTTCCCTCCTTGTCTTTGATTTTTGAAGATTTGTGAGAAATGATTGTTTTTATACCTGACCATAATTTTTTCATATTTTGACTGTTGATAGAAAAGTAGTTATGAAAATATCTTTCTTTACTTTCTTTTATTTCATTGGATACACGATTTCTAAATTTTTTGTACACATGATTACCAAGCAATTATGATTCTAAAAATAGCTTCATATGCATTTAGTCACATGATCCGTTGCTAGGCAACGGAAAAACAATGGAAATTTCCTGATTTTGGCTCTCCTCCTAAACACGTAATATTTTTGACCAAAAATAGTAAATAAATGACTTTAAAGTTATGAATATGATACATATTGATTTTTTCTTAATGAAAACTGTCAACAATTCTATTTTTGGAATTCTATTGTTATCACAACTGTCAATCAAAGTCATGGTTGATACCTAAACAAATTAGTTGATGCTTTATTTGCATTTTAAATACGTTTTTAGTAATAACAACGATATGAAATTGATCTTGAATTGTTAATTAGTCAATTTTGATCATAATACACTAATTATTTCATATGTTTATTATAAATATGACGTCATATATAAGTATGTCAGCAAAATACAAAAATTTATACATCAAATGAAAGTAGACTTCAAGACAAACTTATTGGTACCAATTGCATTGAAATCAGATGTGTACGAGAAAAGTTTTGCATGTTTTACTGATTTTCTGAGAGACCTGTTACTGAATATAGGCATGTCATAGTCACGTGACCAATTATATAACAATGAACTATTGTTAATTTGATGCAATATTAAATTTGATTAAAAGTCACCAAGTTCCAGTGTGTTATCATGCTCAGTTTAAGAGTAACTTCAGGAAGTATGGTTGGGGGGTCTTCCCCCCCCCCCCCCCCCCCCCCTATGTAGAATAGAGTTAATCATCTCTCATCCAAACGAGCCACGCTCGTTTATTTTTCATTTTTTAAGTTTCATCCCAATCCTGACCCGACATCTAATGTCAGACAGAATCTAGTTTATTATCCATTATCCACTAGTTTTCTAAGCGTTCGTTATGCACAGTTAGTTGCAAGTAGTTTAACGTTATATGTCTTTATGGTTTTGGCCATGGGGTAGTCATTGTCTTTCGCTCCCCCTGATATCATCCCTGTAGTGTTGTATACCGGGTGTCTCAAAAAGTACCCCCTTTTGACTGAACAAGGCAACAAATCGATAACATTTCGGGACTTTTTGAATTCATGGCTACATATGTTGGTCTTCAACCTAAATGCACATACCTTGCATTTTGAAATCGACCATCAAACACCGGAGATATGAGTTCGCAAGGTCAAAATTTGGAGTGCATCTGAAACCAGAGATTTTGAGAAATGGCCTAGCCATAATTTGACACCAAACAGGTATTTTGCAAACGAATTTTCAACTTTGACCTTTACTTTTTTATTTTTGAAAAGATTTATACCTTGAATTACATCAGTTGTTCTTGAAATGACTTTTCTTTTCAGGAATCGGTCCTTGCGTTGCATTCGATCCCAAGTGTTTTGCATAAAGAAGAGGAAAGGAGCACATGCGCACTTATTTTGGAGATGTGGCACGACTTCATCATTCTTACCACATTGTTACTATATCTATTTAATCAGCGCCATGTCCATGCATCTTTTATTCCTTTAAAAAGCAAAAAATGGAAACTTAACCCTATTCCACCTGGGGGGGGGGGGCCATTATGGCTCCCCAAACCAAACATTGCCACACAGCTCTTTAACTATATGAGACACATAGTGCTGGTACCAACTGACTTTTCCTAAAATTTAATGCTCTACAAGATTCCACAAATTTCGTTTCAGTTTTATGAATCATGTGACGGCTGAATGCCCTTATTTGGAGAGATGTCACAAAGGAAAACACTAAATTGCTTCTAGTTTGGCGAATTCTTGTTCAATGTTGTTTTAATTGGTGTCATTGAATTACTCTCATTGCGAGCTTTCATTTGATATATGGTTTGTTAATTTTCCTTTATTTTTATAGTTTTTTAGACGTATGACGTTATAGATATTTATGACGTCATTGTTTGAACAGGTGTGTAAACAATTAAAACTTAACATGTTATTTCATGAGAAAATATAATGTTGTACAAGATTTTTAACCATTTTTAAGAATAAACTTAAAAATTCGTTAGACAAAACCATTAGCAACAGACGAAACTCTGCAAAAGCAGTAACTAATGAAATTAAATTCTTAGTAAATCAACTTAAAGTGTCAGTAAACCCAACAGTTTTTTTTTGCATTTATAACACCACAATCATATGAATAGTCATATGAATAATCAAAAATAGCGAAATCTCGTTAATAACCCTGTTTTATTGACGTTTGAAAACCCCTACTTCGGAGAGAAAAACGCGCAGTGAGAAGTTTGGGTCGAGCCTGGTCATGACGTACATCCCGGGATGAACCCTTTGTGATCTATTGTTAATTCCGCAGTGACGTTGGTTTCGTTGATGATCTACAGGATTCTTCTGATATCATGTTTGCATTTCGATCGTAAATCGTAACTTTAGAGAATGACTAATGCAAGCTTCATTTTGACAGACATTGAAACCAGTACTGAAGGAAGTTCCGATTTTAGCAGCGCAGTTGAAACCATTTAAACTGACTATGAAGCAGAGATGACAAAGATGATTCCTAGCGGAGTTAGGCCGAGCCGAGGCTAATAGCGAGAAGGGAAGCCCGGCGTTGTTTTATCAGAGACGTTTAGGAAGATGAGCTGAAACCCTTCCAAAATAGACCAAGATGAGGTGCTAGCAGATTAACAGATAAGAAATAACAATTTCACAAAAAGGAATATATATAAATTTATATGCACTCAACTTTGCAAGCTACTGAGAAATGGTGTTTCCTAGCATTTGCAAAACTGTGCGAAACTGTTTTACTCATTTGTTGTTCATGAAAATACTGGAATATAAAATAACGAAAATGAGTTTCTTAGGATGCTAGTAAAGTGTTCATGATTCACCAACTGCAGCAAACGATCGTTCGTCACAAAACAGTGCATTGGAATCATTTCCTAAGCCACGTCTCTCTGTGAATCATCCTCTGACCAAGCCTTGACAGATCGGCGCGGAAGTGTTTCAGACACTGCTTTCGTTCTTTCGTTTGGCCTTGGCATTTGTTGTGATCTCACAGACTATCATGAATTGCCTACAAAAAAAACAGTAAAGAATCCTTGAGGGATTTGGAATGTCGTATGATATCTTTACAGTCATAATTCTTGAGTCAATAGATGATAAAAACCATTACAAAATCGAAGAATTAAAAAGCTAATAACCCTTTGATGTGGTCGTCTCCCTTTTGTGCGTTGTTTACTTCGCTTCAGGCCTGTATTCGCCTTCAGCTTGCTCGTCGCTTTCCAAACGAAGGATCTGAACAGAAAGGATAGGATTATCGAAACCCCTACATCGTCTGTCCTGAAAATGGCTTTCCAATGCTCTTCCAGTCCTGGCAAAACCATTCTCAGTCTCCCAAATTTGTGTGCTGCTGTTGCGAGCAGCTAAAACGGACTTTCCTGCACAGTTATTTGAGCTTGTCTCTTCTCGTCCTCACGAAATCGATCAACCGCTGTCTTCCTCTCTTTGCGACTTGTCTTTCTTCCTCACAAGAATTTGATTTTGTGCAGAGAGATTCCTTGTTCTTTCTAGTTTTTCTGCTTTCATCATAACACAACGCATACATCATAAATTTTGTTTTCTTTTCGAAACTGCATCACTGTACTGCTGTTTGAATGCCAACCACGATGTGTCTGTACAGAACGCTTTGAGCAGCCGGCATTTCATCCCGGGATCTACGTCATGAGGCTCTCGCCCTAGTCTCTTTTGAAGTACGCGACTTTTTTCAAGAAAGGACAAAAATGGGGTACTTTAAACTCTCATATTTTTCAAACCAGTGCCAATTTATCACAAAGAGTCGTGATATATCATTTACTTGCATATTTTCTATCAATTTATGAAATAAAATGTGTTGGGTTTACTGACACTTTAACATTGATCTAACAGAAGAACAAATTTGCAACTTGACAACCAAAGGGTGGAAAAAATTAATAAACCAAAAAATATTTACATCCATTGAAAATGATATGAGTCAAAATAATAAAACAAAAATGAGATTTATCAAAAAAACTTCATTTGGTCTGAAACGGTATATTAAACACAACGAAGGTGCAAAACTACTAAAACTAAAATTAAACATGACTGAATTAAAGTCAAATTACAAAGGAAAACATGAAAGCGCTTTATGCAGAAGGTGTGGAGAACATGAGGAATATTTAGAGCACCTGTGGGAATGCTCCTATTTCCAAAACAACGATTTACCAAAAATATGTAGCATACAGGGAAATAATCCAAAATTACTAAGTAACATAAACAAATGTGTGGAACAATTTTGCTTTCTGAACTAAAGCAAGACCAGTCAAAAACCCGTGTTACTACTCTCACTGCACTTGTGCAAAGTAGTTTTAAAGTAGTAATTGCTCAGAAATGGAGAAGAGGTATATATATCATTATTGTTATTATTATTATTATTTGTTTGCTAATTCTTATAAAGTACGACAGTCAACATTTTTGGAACCAATTCTGGTAGTAAAAAATTAGAAAACATTCAATTTTCCAATACCTTCTTCCAAATATGGCAGTATCACCTGTCACGTGACACCCATGGTTCACAAATCTCATCGCTAAAATGAAGCTAATTGATAATTAGTTTTCGGAACGTTGAATGTCATAGCTTCCTCCCGGTCAGATTAGGATTAAAAATAGCTTCAGTTCATATAAATCTAAAAACAAGAAGATTTTGGGCAAAATTATGCGTGAGAAGTTTTAGGAAAAAAATGCCCCTCTTGGAAAGCATACTAAAAAATTGAGAAGTTTCTTATCGTTGATGATACTCGGGCTAATCTTCTTAAAACGATTTAGGAGATGAAAATGTCATGCTCTTCTTACTTAAAAGAAGAGCTCATTGCAATTTAAGTATGAGAAATTGGGAATACGATTTCGTGTTGCAACCCCCAACCCTAAGTCCTAATATGAATGCAAGGCACACGTAGCCCGAAGCAATTACCCAAGCCCTAAACCCCATCAAGGGCAATTCGGACCAGGTCACCAATTATTTCGTTGCATTTCCATGCTTCCATAGAATTTCATGGAAATGCATGGAATGCCACGGTCTCACTATCCATGCTATCCATGCTTTCTACATGCTTTTTCCATGTAATAATTGTTCCATGCTTTACATTGAATTCCAAGGAATTCCATTAAACCTATGCTTACCCATGCTTTCTCCACGCTTTTTCCATGTAATGATTTCTTATGCTATGCTTACCCATGCTTTCTCCACTATGCTAACATAGAAGGCATTGTAAAGTTCCCCATGCTTCCCATGGAATTTTACGCCGATTGAGTGCCATGGAATTTTTCCCAGGCTTTTCCTACCAGGGTATTTCTCTATATTCCTTTCCTTTTGGGGTGTGAGGTATCTTATGGGGAACGCTTTCCGAAACACGCTCTTTATATTGTAGGAAAATGATGACTACTCATCATCACCAAAAACCAAGATTGAGATGGAAGGGGCAGGGGGAAAAGTGAGCATTTTTTACTGCATTTCGGTGTGAGGTCTAGAAAATGGGGAAAGTGTTTTTTTCTCAACGCCTCATGGCCAGGATTATAGGTTATATTTGCATCTTCCTTGAACTTGGTCCTTCTATTCTTTGATTCTGGGTGGCTTTTTCTAAAATAAAGCATCTAAGGAATTCTAAAGGGTGTGCCAATCAAAAATTCTCCCGGGGCAAAGCCAACAGATATCCATTTTTCCTCATTTCACTCATGGATTGCTCCCCCCCCCCCCCACAACAACAAGATCCTAGGCCATGAGCTAGGATGCAATATTTTCGAAATTAGTATCATCTGCGGTGACCGAACCTATCATACATCATTCGATATCTCTTTCCTCTACTTTCAGGATATGCATGATAGCAAGTTCAATACGGTAGCTTTTACCTCAATAAATTGATCGGAAGTAAAGGTGCTTGAAATAGATAATGAGTCTAAAATGATATGATCCCGTTTCTTTCATGATCGAAATGTACATTGGAGGATCAAATATACATTAAATTTATCATCAATTGTTGTAACATTCGACCAAGCAATTTATGCAAAAGCCATTGACATAAAGCAAAGAGAGCCAGAGAAATTCAAGAGCATTGTTCTACTTCTTGGAGGATTCCATACTTTGATGATTGCATTAGGCATTGTTAGAAAGCGATATGGTGACGCAGGCCTACGTGAAGAGCTTATTCAGAGTCAAGTCATCGCAGAAGGATCGGTAGATAGTGTCTTGAGTAATAAGATGTATAACAGAGCGATGAGAGCCAACAAGATCATGAATGGAGCCCTCAAAAGATTACTACTGGAAAAATTTGAGCAATCCCTGAATGAAGAATACACAGAAGGGAAAGATCTGGATGACATGGAAAGTGAAATTCTAAAGTGGGCTTTTTGCCTGTAATAGATATAACTATGCACGATACCTTTCAATATATCTTGCAGATATGTTCAACCATGAAAGTGAGCACACGGATGTATACCAAGAGTTTTCGAAAGGACATTTTAGCGTTCAAATGTCGGATCACAATGCATTTGGAAGAAATGAAGCAGATAAAACCATTGAAAATACAGTCAATACAGGCACAAAAACACCAGGTGGATAAACACGATTTAGTAGGAAATATGCAGCAGTATGCAGATATACCGAAAAAACTTTGCACGAAATGACAAAGCTAAAATCTTCTTCATTAGCTCATAATGACTTAGGAAAACAAAGGATGCTAAAAGATGAAGCAGTTGTCAAATCTACAATCAATGTCGTCAGCAATGTTTTTGCAAACCCATTCGAGGGTGAAGTGTTGATCAGTTTATCAACCGGCTTGCAAGCAACGAAAAAGGTAGAAGCTGACCTCGTTCTTGCCAAAAGAGATGAGTAAACACAAAGGAGATATTTACTTCCCTTTGGGCCCAATCCCTTGGTCTCTAACAGACACGTTTGGAAACTTGCAAAAGACCAACAAAGCTGCTCTTCTTCATCATCTAGAAAAAGGAGTTACTCCTGAGGAAGGTTTACCAATGAATAGTGCTGCAGTCTTTGATGCAACGGCAATAGTGCAACGTCACAAGCCAAGGGGAACCTTTGGTGATCTTGCTACAGACATACTAAGAGGCGTCATTAAGAGTGCACAGACAAATCGTATTTATGTAGTATTTGACGTTTACAGAACTCATGCCATCAAGAATGTAGAGAGAGGCCGGGGAGAGAAAGTCACATTGGTAAAATTTACTTCATTATTACCAGGCCATGCGGTGAAAGGATGGGCAAAATTCCTGAAGTCATCACATAATAAGAAAGCATTGATCAAATTTCTTGTGTATGAATGGAAAAAAAGAGAGGTACAGACCCGGAGCTGGGTGAAAAGGAATTGTTCCTTGCATTCGACGAACAGTACCTGAAACTAACACAGGATGGTTGCGAAGAATTGGTCGCTTGAAATCGAGTCAAGAAGAGGCAGACACCCGAATGATTCTGCATGCCAAAGATATTGCTGCACAAGGCTTTGCATCAATCGTTATACACACCCCAGACACAAATGTGCTAATCATAGCACTTTGTGCCTCGATGCAGATCCAAGGAAGCATCTTTCTTACAACTCTTATCAAAAACAAGACCAGAATAATCAATCTAACTGCGCTCCAACAGCAACTTAAAATTCATCTGCCCGCGTCATCTAGCAAACTGTCAATGATCTTTGCGAGGAGTTAGTTTCACTTCACACGTTTACTGGCTGCGATTCAATCAATACTTTCACTGCGAAAGGAAAATTTAGACCTTTCAAAAAGATGACCTAGTGTTAAGAATGGAGAAGTATGTTTGCCACGGGTACTGTTACAAGCAACCAAACTTGGTGAATGATTTGAGGTACAAGATCCATTGCTGAAAGGATGGCAAGATTAATGCAGATCTTCTTCTTTCGTGCAAAGACACACTTCACCAACATATACTCCGAGCAAATTACCAATCAAGAATTTGGAGACTCTGCATGGAAAGCTGCCCTGAATTGCCGTCACCGGACAATAACAATGGCTGGTGTTTTGCGAAACCAGGTGAAGACCTTGAGATTAAATGGATGACTGTAAAGCCTGCCCCTGAAGAATTTTTATCGCATATCGACGGTCACTGTAAAAGAAAATGTGAGGTAACCAAATGCTGTTGTATCGATAATGGACTTTGCTGTACCGACATGTGTAGTATTGAATGTAAACATGTATGTGGATGATAGTGACAATGTATCCATTGAAGAGACAACTGAGTTAGATATCATTAACAGCGTAGATGATAGTGAAGAAGATGAATGTATGTTATGACAGAGATAGGGAAATTTCGTTCTGAAACTACTATGATGCTCCACAGTAACTATACCTCTGTCACTGCCCGTTCATTTTTAAACTTTCTGATCAATGTCCCTCCAAAAGCTCCGTTAAAGATATTGTAGACCTACATCAATTAAAAAACTTATTAATTAAAATCCTTCTTTGCAGGATGGATGGTCTGTTTTAAAAACATTGAAAAGGGAAATTCACACATAGTTGACCTAACAATTTCTTACGTACTTTGATCAAATGCTGTGTACTTTTACCCCCCCCCCTCAGCTACATATGCATTGCCACATAAGCTGAACACCAAATTGAAGCATTGTGATGGCAGAGGTTTTTAACCAATGAAGGAATCACATGGTTTAAATACACGCCATCTTTTTATTCAACATGACCCCCGTCTTTGCTAGGATAATAACTGGCTTCTAGATGAAATTCAACATTTTATTTGGGATTTATTCATGTTTTCAAGCCTATTTTCACATCATTTGTAGTTTATCAGAGATTCGTAGTTGCAAAATTCTAATGGACAAAACCCCCGTTTTTCCTGAGAAAGCTACCAAATTCTGATTGCTATCATCGATTTTCATAATCAGTATTAAAAAAGGATTCTAATGCTTGGTCACCGTAGATGGTACCGACCAACCCTCCCTCTAGCGCATGTGGCTACGCCACTGCTTGAGGGAAGGGCTGCCAAAATGGGCAATTCTAAAAGAAAATTGAAAAAGAGTATACTTTTGCTTTACAGGTGAAGAGATAACAAACACTTGTTTTACAGTCTTACAACGTACTAACACATCATTCGGGAACTAAGAATATAAAAACTGCGAGCGACGAGATGAGAACAACTCATTATCATATTCAGACTTTGAACAGCTAAAATCTCTAGGAGCAGAAATTGACCATGAAAAAGCGCGATGCCGAACTGAACTTGAAGGAAGGGTTGCAAAATTGGGCAAATCTGAAGGAAGGAAAGTCGTAGGAGGTTTTCTTTTGCTTTGTAGTCAAAAGGGCCACGAACACTTGTTTTACAGCTTTAAGGGGTATCCAAACATCATTCAGAAACTAAGAATACAAATGTGAAATGAATATTCAGCATTGCCGCTGTTATCAACACTCGAAGTCGAAAAAGGCCAAAGAATCCGTCCGAGATATTGCTGCATCGATATTTCCAAATTCTTCTTGAAGGAAAGGCTGCAAAAATGGGCAACACTAGAAGGAAATTGTCATCATACTCTTGCTTTGCATTTGAAAAGGCTACGAACGCTTGTCTTACCGTTTTGCCGTGGTATTAAAACACACACACATCATTCAAAAAACTAGGGATATTATGGGGAAAGGAGAACAACTCACTATCATCATATTCAGGCTTGTGTTTTGAACAGCTAATTTCTGCGAGCAAATGTCCATGAAAAAGCGGGATACCAAACTGAAATAGCAGCAAAATTGTGAAGTAGAACTTCTCCATAGTCTTCAGAATTCATTTATGCTTGCAATTTTGTCTATTCTTGTCTCATTGATACGAAATAGCTGCAAATTTGCTGCAGAAACCTTTTCACGCTGAAACTTCACGAAGGTTGTTGGGTGAGAGAATCGAGTGACTGTCGTCAGCAGGTAAGACAATGGTTTCGCGCCAAAACACATGAAGCATAATGGCGGACATGATCACACAGGAGGCCCAAACTATTGTGGTGAGGGGGCTTTCCTACGTTCTAACGCATAATGTATCAAGATCTTCTCATACCTTGGAATCTCTTGTTGAACTGTAAAGGACTTACATATGAAGTTTTCTTGCCTATATTTCATATAACAGCCATTTTGTTTGTTTCTTGCGTCCTTGCGCTTGGTCAATCAAATACGACGCCTCGATACTACCCATGAATGCATAATGATGATAATGATTACTGCAGTATCGACCTATATGTATATAACAAGTATTCAACACCAGCCTGCTTGAGAACTCATTGGACGACAATGCATCTTTTCTGCTAGGAGATAACAGCAACCTGCATGTCAGGGAAGACCTAGTCTCAAAATATCTTGTTGATGATAAGTTACATCTCAACCAAGATGGATCTAATATATTGGCTGCCAACATGCGAAGAAGCATCTGCACTGCCCTCCAAATCAAAGTTGAAAGGGGAAAATCCCCTAGCCCCTCTGGCAGACATCCCCAGAATAGAAGAATGCCTTACTTTCAAAATAAGAGAAACAGGTATTATAACAAATACTGACATTTTCTGACATTGCTTTTCAGCCAAAAAAATTTGCTTAATCTTTTACCATGAACATTAAAAGTAGATTCTTTAACTTTATAGACATAGGTGTGTGGAACATCCAGGGCCTTTTTGAATCCGTGAATGGCACAAAATATTGCAAACTAGATGACGATTTAGCTATTTCTATCCTAAATAAGTTTGATATTGTATGTCTTCAAGAAACACATTGTGGCCCAAGTGACCTAAAAAAGCTTTCCCTCCCAGGATTTGTATGGAAACATTTTAATCGTCCAAAAAGTGGAAATGGGAGATATTTTGGTGGCCTGCTTTTTCTTATCAAGGAACGTATATCTAATGGTATCAAGATTGTAAACAATTTCCACCATGATAAACTGTGGATAAAACTAGACAAACGTTTTTTTAACCTACCTCAACATGTGTTTTTATGTTTCATGTATGCAAGCCCAGCTAGTTCACCATACACTCATGCTCTAAGTTTCGAAATTTTCCAAGAACTTGAGAAGGATTGCAATCAGTATTCCTCTGAAGGTGACATAATCCTTGCAGGTGCTTTTAATGCAAGAACTAACTCAGAAAATGACTTTGTGTTAGATGACGCAGACAATTTTTCTCCCATTAGCTAAATTGATTATTATCATTATTATTATTATTATTATCATTTTATTTAAAGTTGGCAACTTACATAGCTAAATATAAAAAGAAATGCTAATTCAAGCCAACATAGATGACTATAGATTTGACAAACCCCTGACCCCTGTCAAACCCCTGACTGATGACTATAGATTTGACAAACCCCTCCCTAGGAATGACATGGACAACTCTCCAGTTGACAAATATTGCTAGAGCTTTGCAAATCGTATTCCTTAAGAATTCTGAGTGGAAGGCTTCCTGGAGACAAAGGAGACTTCACAAGATTTCCAACAAGGGTGAGGGATATGCATAGTACAATTGACTATATTTTGGCAGACTGTTCATTGCATAACTCAGTTAGATCTTTCAAAGTCCTCCCAAGCACATACCTTTCAGATCACTGCTGTATCTCCACGTCAATAAAAACTAATTTTACTACAAATAACCCGGTAGACCATGAGCCTGCACGTGTTAACCCACCCCAAGATACATATAAACCTGACACTCTCTCATCAAAAATCTTCCAGAAAGCCCTTGAATTAAATCTTAAACAGTATAATTATAAAAATATACATAACGTTGACGAGGCTGTAACTAACCTTACTGATGTTATTACCAATACTGCTAATGTAACCATAAATAGATCTAAATTTAAACCCAGGAAAGTGAAGAATGACAAGCACAAAAAACCATGGATTGATAATGATTGTCGATCTCTAAAGAGCAGGCTCAACAGAGCGAGAAATGAGCTTCACGGTAGTCCCTTTGACAAGACTGTTCTCTGTTAATATCTAGTTGCACGAAAAACATATAAATGTAGCTTAAAGAGAGCTGAACACAGCTATAAAATCTCACTAAGAAACAAACTAGACGTTTTAGATACAAATGAACCACGTACATACTGGCGACTTATCAAAAAGATGAGGTCATGGGGTAAAGAAAAAAACTCTAACGAGGAAATCCAACCATCAAAATGGGTTTCCTATTTTAAACACCTCTTTGGAAACAATAGCAACAACCAGGAATCGTTGACGACAGACTACACCCCTTTAGTGCCTACCTTTAATGAGCTAGACTTTTCAATTAAAGATGAGGAAATCTTAACTACTCTTAACACACTGAAAAAAGACAAAGCACCTGGTTTGGATAATGTCCTCGATGAATTCCTAGTTGCTGGTAAGAAAAGCCTAGTTAAACCTCTTTGCAACACTTTTCAACCTCGTTTTTAAAGGGCTAATATCACCATTTACGAAAATTTGATATATAAGCATTCTTTCACCGCTGAATTCGATGAGATCACCCAAAACGCAATATTTTGGCAATAAGTGCCCCTAAAAGCCCATGAAAGTTGGGGAGGTGCTGAAAATTACCACGCAAAGAAAGAGACTGGATCGAGTGATTGTGAAAGGTCTGTGACGTAACAGCAGGAAGCACGCTACGTGCAAGCAACCGAAGCACTGTTGGGGAATCTGTCGCGTGCGAATAAGCTGAAGAAACAAACAAAATAAATGTCGGAAGCAGCGTCGGAATCATCATACAAATCAAAAGATGTGTGCTACGACGTCAAAGAATATGTTGTTGAAGAAGACGGCGAAGTAGCAACAGCGAGCACCGACTGTAGCGAGGACTGTAGTATGACAAACTTCACGTCGTCCTAGGCCTACACATCCAAGATCCATATCAAGATTCTAGATAACAACATTGTCGATGAAGAATGGATAAGAAAATGACAAAAGTATACTGAAATGCTAAGAAACTCACAACTAATCTTAATATGAACAGTCTTACCTCAGTTTACAAGGAAAATTATAAATTTCCGGCCAAATGATAAGATTCACCACGATTCACCACGCACGGTTTCTCCTCTAAACGGGCCCAAATTTACGCATCTTGTTTACGAAATGCCACAAATTTTCTGCTTCCAGTCCCCAACTTTTCACTTCCTTCTCGTCAAAAGCACTTTCTTGCAGATGATAAGATATTACTGATCCAAATGTATGAAGTGTAATTCATATCAAAATCTTCATTGGTAGCCTGCGTGCAGACTTTTCATTGGTAAATTCCTAGCATTTGTGTCCTTCGGAACTCTCTTAGAAATGACCGTGACCGTGACTGTGACCGTAAGCCTGATCGTAAACGAATGACGACAAAATTGACCTGCTGACACGAAAATCATAATACCCCGGGGGGGGGGGGGTACATAACATGTTCAAGGTACGGGTATGTGCCGCCCATATGGGTGGGTTTTTGGGCGCAAAATTCTCTAAACAAGGGTCCTTTTTCGGCAAATTTTCCATAAACAAGGGTGGGATTTCGCTGAAATTCGCAAAAAAAAAAATGGTTAAAATGGGCAATTTTCCGCCAAAATTCATCATAAAAGTGGGTACCAAAGCAAATTTTCGGTAATTAGAAGAGGGTAGCTTTCTGAAAATCGGGCGGCAGACCCCCGTCCATCTACAAGTCATGTACCCCCCCCCCCCCGGGCATAATACCTCCAAATTTTAGTGCAAAGACCTATTAACATCAGACAATATTGGAAAGGGTATTGTTTAAGTCATTCATAAATAATCTTTGTTCAATTTAAATAAGAATGCTACCTTGGAGAATTACCTCTTCTCTGCGGAACTACTAGCCCTATATTATTTAACCTGTTCATAGATGATATCAGCAACATTTTTGATGAGCATTGTGCACCATTTTCCCTCATGGACGTAGAGCTTAACCATCTCCTGTACGCCGATGACCTAATCCTCATATCCAGATCGCCTGAGGGTCTCCAAAACTGTCTAAATGCCCTTGGCACGTACTGCCAAAACTGGGACCTTACTGTCAGTATTAAAAAAAGCAAGACTCAGTGGCGGGGTGGCAGGGGGGGCCAGGGGGGCCATGGCCCCCCTGAATGGGAGCGCCAATGAAGATCAAGGGGCGCCAATGTTGCCCGTTTGTATTATTTTGCTGGGAACATCAAAACTGATCTTACGTGGGCAAAACTGTTACTAACTGTGGAAAGAAATTTTACTTTCCCCAACAAAAAAGGATCGTTGATGTCTTTGCAAGATCATCTGAATGAAGAAAGGCTTTATTATTATTTCAGTCAGTGGCCTGGCCACTTGTGGGGATGGGGGCATTTGCTTCAACTTATATCAAAAGATGGTTTTTGAGATTCTTCAAAAAACGAAGAGAAAGTACACTATCTTTTTTATAAGAAACCCTCTTATAAGAAACGGTTAGGCTCAATTTTTCGAAACTTAAGAAACGAACCTACGTGGATCTAAAACGCTAAGAGCAGTCAAAAATGTTTTGACACTGTACAGTTATATCATTTTGAGTGGGAATTGTGTTATTGATTTGCTTTGAGATGATGAGACCTTACTAAGTAATTTGGGAGCCCTTTATTAGACGAAGCAAGATTAACTTTACATTTCTGGCATTAAAGATATAGGAAACACGTAAGAAACTTTTGGTAGCAAAAT
The DNA here is from genome assembly GCA_039566865.1 of Aurelia coerulea. NCBI lineage: Eukaryota > Metazoa > Cnidaria > Scyphozoa > Semaeostomeae > Ulmaridae > Aurelia > Aurelia coerulea. Next base: position 7,213,015 of record CM076952.1, on the reverse strand, counting down.
GGTCCAAAAATTTAAAAAACTGCCTACCAGCCCCGGACCTTAGTTTCTTATAAAAAATGAGTGTTGGATGTAGGTGGGGAAGGGTAGTAGAATCTTTCTGAGAAATACTGGATAGTGACTGGGAGAATCGTTCTAAGCCAAAGCAAAGATTGACTTCTCAAAAAATTTTCCAAAACGAACTATCACAGAGTTGTTCTGTGAGAATCATTCAGAATTACGAGAATGACCCTAAGACAAGATAAAATGTGTTCGTACAAAAGTTTGCCGAGGAAGAAAAACATTCTAAGCCAAAGAAACTTGGGTTTGCTCTAAAATTTTCTTGGGTATGCTCAATTGTATAAAATACTGTTACAAAATGCTCAAATTCTATTTTAGGACCCCTAACATTGGATTGCTAGAAGCGCTCTAAGCCAAAGTAGAGGGCGTGTCCTCAACAATTTTCCCGGGGGCTTCGCCCCCAGATTTTGTCGTTTTCCTACCCTCCAGCTCGACTTGACCTGGTCACGCCGCTGATTTCAATTAGGTTTCTTTGAGAAGGAAAGGGGAAGGACAGGGAAGAAACGAAGTGGGACGAACTTTTTCATTGATTGCTTCCATTTTCAGTCGAAACATATTCATTAAACTGTAAAGTCAAGTTGCAAAATTTTCTTTTCATGGGCCTTTGCAAAATATATCACATATACTGTAATAATACCAAGCAGTTGTGGAAAGGCGTGCGTTTATGTAAACACATTATATAGGAGGGGCGCCAAAATTGACTTGGCCACCCCAATCAAACTATAGCCACCCCGCCACTGCCAAGACTGTCATCTTCAATCCCGCCGGTAAAATGCTCACGGATCACAAATTTTCCTACCTTAGCCAAACCCTTGAAATGGTTCGGGACTTTACCTACCTTGGTATTACTTTTTCAGCAAATGGGTCATTTACGAAAGCCGCCCAGAACCTTAGGAATAAGGCGAATAAGGCAATATTCCCCCTGTTGGACACTACTTTTAAATTTTGCCGAGGAGTACCAACGTCCTTGAGCCTATTTGACAAACTTATTCAACCCATAGTACTATATGGCAGTGAAATATGGGGTCCACTCTCCCACCATCAGCTGAACTCTATCTCTAGGGACCCTAACCTATTCTGTAAATATATGATAGACTCGCAAACAGGTAAATCTAAATTGAAGTTCTCAAAATCAATTCTGGGACTAAAGTGGAATACACCCTCCTTGGCCGTCTATGGAGAACTGGCTGCTATACCAACCGCTCTAACGGGTACCCTACGTGTGATCAAATCTGGCATAGGATCTCTCAAAAAGATGATCACACTCTTGTAAAAAAGGCACTTGGTGAAAATATATCGTTACCAAATAACGTGGCAAATTGGCTAAACACTGTAAAAACAGTTCTAAACCTATTTGGCCTGTTCTCCATCTGGAATAACCCCTCTATAGCTTTTCCCCTAACCAAGTCAGCACGAGGTTAAAAGGAAAGTCTACATCCCTCTTTTAAGAATTTTGGCTTTCGGAACTCTCTATTGCTAAAGAAGACTCCACCCGTAACGCTAAGCTACGTACCTATAAAACCTTTAAATCTAATCTTACACTAGAACCCTATTTAACCCACAATTTATGCTTTAAAGAAAGACAGGCCCTTTGTAAATTCAGATGTAGTGATCATACCCTCTTGATTGGGGTTGGGAGGCACAAAGGACAGGCAGTCGAGGAGCGAAAATGCGAAATGTGTACATTAGGTCTCGTCGAGGAAGAAATCCACTTCTTGATAACATGCCCTGCCTATGATAACTTAAGAACTACACTTCTAGCTTTATCTCATGTCGACTGCCTACCTGCAAGCTTACAGTTTTCTAAAATCATGAGTAGTGCTGACCTAAATATCATACATGCCCTAGCCACATTCATTACGGATGCAAACAGTTTCAAACGAGCTTCCTCTGCGGACCAATAACTGGATGTTCCAACACCAAAAAGCAAAAGAAAATAGATATTTTCATTATAGTTCTTTTTTTTATCTGTTTGTTTGTTTTTTCCCTTCGTTAGCTGCCATACCTTATAATATAGGTAGTGCATTATTTTAGCTTTTTTTGATGATGATGATGATGATATAAAACATAAATAAGGACAAGGAACGCAACTTATTTCCAAACAGATCAACAGCAACTGTTTTCTTTTTTATCCACATTGCATCAGTATTTATCAAAACCTGCAAAACAACACTTAAAAAATGTTGCTTATTTATCAGGCAACATTCTCAGATAACTTTCTGCTTCAACGTTTTATCAAAACTCAACTAATTTAGCTGATAAAGCTCCTGCAGTTGGCCTTATTTATCTTTCTCGGTAGGCTCTGTAGGTAGCGTTAAGCCCAATATTCGAAATTCGAACGCAACGGTACCTGCTAGATTCGACAAAATTCATCACGGAAATCTAAATCAACCCCCGTTAATTTGTGTGCAAGCTACGCAGCGTAACAAATTAACGGGGGCTGATGCTGATTTCCGAATTAGATCCAGCAGGTACTGTCACGTTCGAATTTCGAATATTGGGCCTAAGGCTACCTACAGAGCCTACCGAGAAAGATAAATAAGGCCAACTACACGAGCTTTATCAGCTAAATTAGTTGAGTTTTGATAAAATGTTGAAGCAGAAAGTTATCTGAGAATGTTGCATGATAAATGAGCAACATTTTGATGTGTTGTTTTGCATGTTTGGATAAATACTGATGCAATGTGGGTAAAAAGAAAACAGTTGCTGCTGATCTGTTTGGAAATAAGTTGCGTTCCTTGTCCTTATTTATATGCATTTTGGTCGATACTGCAGTACAAAAGCAGGCGGGCTTTCAATCATTAGCATCATTATGCATTTATGGCTAGTATCAGGGAGCGCCGAAGGCGCGGGAGGGGAAACGGCCATTCAATTGATTTCCGATGTTATTCCGATGTTTGATGCGGAATTTGAAAACGAGGCTCTAGGTGCCAGAGAGGTGAGCGACTTTTAGCAGCCACTGCTCTTTTTACAATCGAAAAGAGCACGATGGTTTGTTGTTCTCAAACTCGAAGAGGTGTAGCTTTAGATAAAGAAGTTGTTTGAGCTATTTACATTAAAGGAACAGAAGAATCGAGGTATACTTACTGCTGAAGATTCGAGTTGTGGACCTGTTTATCCGGATCGATGGGCCTAAGTTTAAGACTAAGTGAGACCTTTGCGTAGACATTTTCATGTTCAAATGAAGTGACAAAATCCTCAAAATGATAAAGACACGGATTTTACCACCAAGAGATCCACTACTGGTTTCAGTGAAAAGCAGCATTCAACCTCAAGAATAGCACTTTTGATCACAATGACAAGAGTATGAGCAGATTTATTTGCCTGAACAAGTCGGGGGCAAAAGGACAGAGCATTGCAAGGAACACATAAAGCATTAATTGTACTGATGAGACGAGATGAGACGATAACCCTGATATTTGAAACCTTACTAAGAGATTTAATAATAATAATAATAATAATAATAATAATAATAATAATAATAATAATAATATTTTATTTTTACAGGGTAATTCAATCAGCTATAATGTAAGCTGCTATCAATAGAAGCCCTGATTAAAATTAAAGAAAAACAATGCTTATAATTTATTCAAAAACGTTAATTGTCAATATCCTATAAAATGGCATATCTATTAAAAATCCGTCCTTAATACAATTATAAAAGGTTCAATCCATAAAATGTTCCTTCGATGCTTTCTTGAAATGAATATAATACTTCTCAGTTTTCAGATGTAATGGCAAAGCGTTGAAGATCTTTGTCTCGCTGTATAGATCCCTCTTTTTGCACTTTCCGTTCTAAGTTTTGGCATGCTTAAGTCCATACCATTACGTCTCGTTGCTTTTCCGTGTTCTAGTTTCGTAAAATAGTTATGGAAGACATCAGGAGCTGTTCCATTTAAGCATTTGAAAACGAAATCTGCACATTGAATTGATCTCATGGAAGCAAATGATCGCCATACGCAGTAGTTATCATGCTGTGCTCCAAAAACGATCTTAAGTGCTCTCTTTTCAATCTTATTGAACCTCGATTCATTTGTCTCTGACAATGTTGAGAATGCAATGCTGCAGTAAGTCATACCTGGCTGAACCGTGGCTTTGTACAATTCCACGACAGCATGGGTGGTGAGTATTGGCCTAATTCGGCGCAGGAGACCTACCCTGCTTGAAGCTTTCTTACAGATTTTTTGGATGTGATCGTTCAGAGTGAGTGACGTATGTAAATGGATTCCAAGATACTTATAGCTATCGGTATTACTGATGTCTTTCGAATCAATAAATATTTTGCTTGATTTGTTATCTTCCTTCTTTTTGCCGCTGTTCCAAACATCATAAACTCAGTTTTGCCTTGTTTAGGATTCAAGATCAAGCCATTATTGCACAGCCAATTATGTAACAATTTATCGTCATGATTTATAGCCTTTTCTATTTCAGCTTCATTCTTATCCGAAAAACAAAAGTACAGTGTCATCTGCATACATTATGATATTTGATTTCTCAATCTGCTGATGGAGATCGGTAACATGAATCAGAAAAAGTAAGGGACCTAAAATTGACCCCTGTGGCACACCGTACACGATATTTTCTTCTCTTGACTTTTCCCCCTCAAAGCTGACGATTTGAGATCGATTTGAGAGATAATCTTGGATCCATTTTAGCTCAGTGTTTTCAACGCCATAGTGGGTTAGCTTTGATGTCAGGGTTTGGTGATCTACGGTATCAAATGCTTTTCAGAGATCTATGAAAAGAGCCCATGTGAGTTGGCCCATGTCCATGCTTATCCTGATTTTGTCAGTGAGGTGAACAACTGCTGATGATGTTGAGCGATTCTTCCTAAATCCGAAATGGTATGGAGAAAAAAGTTTGTTCTTTTCCAAATATTCGTAACAGTTGGTAATGGACAACCATTTCAAAGATTTTTGAGAAAACTGGTAGCACCGAGATCGGCCTATAATTGTCCAAGTCCTTAGCATCTCCACCCTTGAAGATAGGTACACATCGAGCGACTTTCCACTCTGACGAAACCGTTGAAGTTGATAAAGACAGGTTTAGGATGTGAAGGAGGGGCTGTGTAATTACAGGTGCGGCATCCTTTACACTTCCTGGAGGGATGTTGTCCAGACCAGGAGATTTCGATCTCTTTAGGGAGGAAATTACCTTCAAGACTTCGCCCTTTGCAACTGGTCTAAAGAGAAACTTTTTGCCTTTTGGGTTAATGCGATTTCTGTCACAAGAGATTTCATTTAAGGTTGGTGGACATTCTCTCGGTAGGGTGGCTCGAAGAGTCATTGCCACCTTAGTAAAGAAGCTATTGAATCCGTTGGCAATCTCTCTTTTGTCCTTTGTAATCGTTGAATTTATCTTCAAGGATTTTGGCCGTTGTTGACAAGTGTTTAATTTTCAGCAGAAAATAAGAACAAGACCACATGAAAAACTTGAAGGCAGGGCCTCTTTTAGCATAGAAATTGGGTAGGCAATTGCCCCATCATCATGGTCCCTTATTTTTATCTATTATTGTTTTACCATTCTAAAATTTGTCTATTCTAATCAAGGGAACAACTGATTGTGACTTGAGCATTATGAAAAGAGGCTGCAGACTTGATTAGGTCTGTTCTGCATTTGCAATGTAGACTGATTACGATTGAGTCCCAGTAATCGCTACCACCCACCCACCCTACTCGCTCATACTAGGACTCATTGCTTTCCAGCCAAATGGCTGGCCCTGTAAAGGATTTGCTTCACTTTCAGAATTGACCAGTGCTAAATTACGTGTGGCAAAACGTTTTCGCTACGTTTTCAAGCAGTTTGTGTTCTCGCTGTCAAACTGACTTGATCTAGCTTTGGTTAGCTCGTGTCAAGAAATTTACAATTGCAGCAGATGAGAAAATCTTTCAAAATAACTGTCAAAGAAGGTATGAGCAAAAAATTGAGTCACCCATCATGAATAATCGATAATCGATTAAGGAAATTTTTGGTAGAGTTGAATGTTTGAATAATGGACATCTCACTTCACATTTGAATCCTTCAGTGTTATTGAACTCGCTCAAAGAAATGAATACAGTCGAGAGCGAAGATACGGATGGCGAAGAAGGGAGCACCGTTGCAGAAAATTGAAGGCCCCTGGCCCCTTCCACTTCTGCCAAAGGATAGTTCTCGAGATTCCCTTCACAGAAAATAGTTGTTATAGGTAGGGTAGGGTAAAGAAATGACTGGGAGAGTCACTCTAAGCTAAAGTAAAGGCTGCAAGTTTCAAAAAATTTCCGGGACGCACTTTGTCAACTGCTCCACTTTTGGGGCACGCAAAAATTGGATTGTGAAAAACTGAAAGCTTTTGTCCGATAATTTTCATGAGAGTGTTCATTGATAGAAAACTACAAAAATAATTTTGAGAATTTCAAAATTTCCAATTCTGCTCTGGTAAGATTGGATGGCGATAGGCATTCTAAGCCAAAGAACAGATGTTTACTCAAAAATTTTTCCCTGTGGATGCTTATCCATAAAACTACTGTTACAAATGATCAAAAATTCAATTTTAGCATCGGCAAACCTGGGATGGGAGAAGCGTTCTAAGCCAAAGTAGAGGGCGTGTCCTCAGAAATTTTCCTGGGGACTTTGCCCCCAGACCACTCCTTTTGATACTCCATCAGTTAATTTGCCCTGACCACACTGCTGGGGTCGGGGGGTCGGGAAAGGGTTCCTCAACAGTTTGAGAAATGAAAACATTATAGTCTGGCCCACAATACAAAGAAAGGCAAAATTACTTTTATAAACTAGAGAAAATGTAAAGATTTTAATCATGCCATAAGTAGATATATCGTGAGATATATGCCTCATTTTCAAAGAAAGTGACTTTAGCTTGGCTATTGGTGAGGAATCGAGGAATTGCGACGAATTTTGCCCCTGACCACAAACTCATCATCGAGGCCACACCCACTTAGGGCCCCTTCTCGTTCATGGCCGGTGCAAAAATCAGAGCCAGTCCGGCACTGTATGTAAGTCCTATTCATTTCAACAAGAGATTGTAAGGTAAGATAAGATCTTGATAAGCCTACATTATGCGTTAGAACGTAGGACAACCCTCTCACCAAAATAGTTTAGGCTTCCTGTACCCCCCCCCCCTACAACAAAACGAGCATAGCTAGGCTACGCCACTTCTTGAGCGATGGGCTGTCAGAGACCACAAACACTTGTTTTACAGTCTTACGACGTACTAACACATCATTCGGGAACTAAGAATATATAAAACTGCGAACAACGAGATGAGAACAACTCATTATCATATTCAGACTTTGAACATCTAAAATCTCTACGAGCAGAAAATGACCATGAAAAAACGTGATGCCGAACTGAACTTGAAGGAAGGGTTGCAAAATTGGGCAAATCTGAAGGAAGGAAAGTCGTAGGAGGTTTTCTTTTTGCTTTGTAGTCAAAAGGGCCGCGAACACTTGTTTTACAGCTTTTTAGGGGTATCCAAACATCATTCAGAAACTAAGAATACAACTGAATATTCACCATTGCCCCTGTTATCAACACTCGAAATCGAAAAAGGCCAAAGGCAAAGAATCCGTCAGATTACTGCACCGATATTCCCGAATTTTTCTTGAAGGAAGGGCTGCAAAAATGGGCAGCACTAGAAGAAAATTGACAAAACATACTTTTGCTTTTCAGTTGAAAAGGCCACGAACACTTGTCTTACCGTTTTGCTAAGGAATTAACACGCACACACACACATCATTCAAAAACTAAGAATATGAGAAAAGGAGAACAACTCACTGTCATCATATTCAGCCTTGTGCTTTGAACAGCTAATTTCTGCGAGCAAATGTCCATGAAAAAGTGAGATGCCAAACTGAAATAGCAGCAAAATTGTGAAGTACAACTTCTCCATAGTCTTCAGAATTCATTTACTTGAAGCTTTTTCTATTCTTGTATCATTTAAGACATGAAATAGCTCCATATTTGCTGCATGAACATTTTCACGTTGAAACTTCGCGAAGGTCGTTGGGTGAGAGAGAGAATCGAGCGACTGTCGTCAGCAGCTAAGACAATGGTTTCGCGCCAAAACGCAAGAAGCATAATGGCGGACATGATCACTATTCACGGGGGGGGGGGGGGGGCACTCCTATACTTTCCTATAGTATCATGCTCGTACAAAGGTTTAACATATGCACCCTAAACGCTGACCTGCTTTAGCGAAATACATACCCTAATCGCAGAAATTTTTTTGAAAACATACGCTTTCCGGTGTCAAAATAGAACTTCTATAATTCAGGTACCCTAATCGTTGACAAATCAGTTACTAAAAATGCTGATATTGCCTGTGTAATTTGAAGAGGAGGAAACTGCTCCCGACTTCCTATCCCATCTCATGCTGGTCTGCTAAGTTCTTTGACTCGATACGAATTCTATTTTATAGATTTTGATAAAAATAACATTGTAGAGGAGTTTAAATTTATCAAATGCAGAAAAGTGCACCCTTTTTTGAAATTATGGTCAAATTGGCACCCCCAAAAACGGGCCCGAGCGGGCATGTGCCTACTTGAAGAAAGGCTCCCTTTCTCGCGCTTTTTTGTACGAGCATGATAACACATCAGATACCAAGTGGTCCCCCCCGGTCAACATTACAGATAAACTCATTTTTTTATAAGAAACTAAGGTCCGATGCTGGTAGGCAGTTTCTTCAATTTTTGGCCCATTTTGCTACCAAAACTTTCTAATGTGTTTCGTATATCTTAAATGCCGGAAGTGTAGAGTTCATTTTGTTTTGTCTGCAGGGCTCCTAAATTACTTGTAAGATCTCAAAACAAGAAAATGACATAATTCGCACTCAGAATATTTTCCAAACAGTTGGGATACACTCATTTTTTTATAAGAAACCGTTTATAAGAAACGGTAGGCTCAATTTTTCGAAAGATAAGAAACTACCCTACCTGAATTGAAAAAGCTAAGAAACTTCTGTAATTTATACTTTTAATTTTCTCATCGCACTCAAAAATATTTTGACACTGTACAGTTAAAGCAAGGGCACCTACCTTGTAGGAAGTGTGTTTATTCATGGTAGTTTACGCGTAGCAATTGGTGTCCTATGACCCAGTCCTGTTAATCTTTGTATATCATAAGAAACTAAGGGGTGTGCAACTTCTGCAGATAAACCAATCAGCGAGCAGGATCTCAAGAGAAAATTATCACAAGCGCGTTTTATCCGTGGTTCCGGTCAAGCAAAATTGTTTACATAAGCTTTTGTTCAACCAGATGTGAATAGTTACACCGTGTGCAAACTAGGGGCTCGCGTGAAAAGTCAATCCTCACGATTATTGGAGGACGAGAGTAGAGTAGTACCTGACAACCTGAGAATAACAATCATTACATGATTTTATAAGCAACGGCTTTCAAGAAATTTACCTGCACCTCCAGAAAATTAAGAAACCATGATAAAAAGAAGAGGTCAAGTTCCAAGTTAAGAAATATTTTTCAAATGCATTCTTCGTTCAAATTCTACAGTTTCCTTTCATTCACGAGGCAAATCCTAGCCTAATTTAGAACTTAAACTTATTAAACGCTTACATGTTACTGAACCAATTCTTCCTTGATGTTATGATACTTTGAATGAAGAAAAGTACTTGCAAAATCAATATTTCAGCAACAAAACGGTTAATTTAAACAACTTTGCTTACCTCAGTTCAAATCAATAAAAAAAGTTAGACGACCACAGACACTGCGTCATAATAAGCAACAAACCAGCTGAAAAATTTCTTAGCAGTGCCAACCCCCAGCTCAATTTACCGCAAATTTTGTTTACTGGCCATAGCAACGGGCTCTGACCACAGCAACGTGTAACGCGCTTGTGAGAAAAGTGAACAATGGAGTTATGAAAAGTTTCATACCCCTAAAGTCTTTCTAGTTACAGGGATTTTCAAATTCTATCGTCTGTTAGTGTTGACCAATCAAAAATCACGCTGTCTGAATCCCTGTGGCCAGATCTTATAACAGTTGATATCGTGTTTCATAAACACCGGAATTTGAAACTACAAAGTTATTCATACGTCATCTTGACCTTGAGAGGACTGACTCTGTGTACTTCTTGGTCACGGTACGGTTTTAGGACACTCTCTGTACTGGGTCACAGGACACCAATTACTCTACAGTACTGGGAATAAACACACTTCCTACAAGGTAGGCGTTCTTGGTTAAAGCAACTGTTTGGACATCATTTTGAGTGCGAATCATGTTATTTGCTTTTTTTGAGATCTTTCTAAAGTAATTTGGGAGCCCTTTAGACAAAACGAAATTAATTCTACACTTCCGGCATTTAGAATATAAGAAACACGTAAGAAACTCTTGGTAGCAAAAGGGCCCACACATGTAAGAAACTGCCTACCAGCCCCGGACCTTAGTTTCTTATATAAAAAATGAGTGTAACTGTACACTGTCAAAACATTTTTAGTGCGACAGGAAAATTAAAATTGTAAATTACCAAAGGGTTTTTTCTCAACTTTCGAAAAATTGCGCTTGCTGTTTCTTATAAGCGGTTACTTATAAAAATTACACGTGTAGTGAACTTTTCATGTCCTTTATTGAATTTCAACCGGAATTACATACAAAGCATTGTCAGGTCTTGCACCCGGCTGTTAGGCAGGGAAATTTCACAGACGATCTAAGGATCTGCCTTACCTTTGATTTTATGCTTGATTTCTATTAAATCGACCATGGAGATTCAAACTAGACTTGGACATATTTTTTTCACCGGAAGTGTCTATTTTGATGACGTCAATAACTGACACTTTTTACAACAAAAGTGGGTGTAACTCTTTGCAGGTAAGTCGAATGTGATTTGAAATACTGCAGTTAGATTGCATTTGATTAGAGCTGTCAAATTATCTATAGTTTTTTTAATCTTGACGAAATTAGTAGAATTTCTAAGACGTCATCGATTATATGACAGCATAATTGAGCTTTTTTTTAGAATGATTTCAGCTCAAATATTTTTCTTGATTTATACTAATTATACCATGCAGACTCTGAATCTGCGATCAATAAACATTTATTGTGCACAGAAATAAGGATTTGGACCATGTCATTGTTTGCAGCATTTTTGCAGCATGTTTGCAGCAAAATCCAAAAAGCCTTTGAAAGCTCTAATCAAATACAATCTAACTGCAGTAGTTTGAATCACATTCGACATACCTGCAAAGAGTTACACCCATTTTTGTTGCAAAAAGTATCAGTTATTGACGTCATCAGAATAGACACTTCCGGTGAAAATCAAAAATGTTTTCATGTCTAGCCGAGGGCGCTTACCTTGTAGGAAGTGTGTTTATTCCCAGTACTGTAGAGTAATTGGTGTCCTGTGACCCAGTACAGAGAGTGTCCTAAAACCGTACCGTGACCCAGAAGTACACAGAGTCAGTCTTCTCAAGGTCAAGATGACGTAAGAATAACTTTGTGGTTTCAAATTCCGGTGTTTATAAAACACGACTGTTATACGATCTGGCCACAAGGAATCAGACAGCGTGATTTTTGATTGGTCAACACTAACAGACGTTAGAATTTGAAAATCCCTGTAACTAGAAAGACTTTAGGGGTATGAAACTTTCCATAACTCCATTGTTCACTTTTCTCACCAGCGCGTTACACGTTGCTGTGGTCAGAGCCCGTTGCTATGGCCAGTAAACAAAACTTTGCGGTAAATTGAGCTGGGGGTTGGCACTGCTAAGAAATTTTTCATCTGGTTGTTTGTTTATTATGACGCAGTGTCTGTGGTCGTCTAACTTTTTTTGTTGATTTGAACTGAGGTAAGCAAAGTTGTTTAAATTAACCGTTTTGTTGCTGAAATATTGATTTTGCAAGTACATTTCTTCTTTCAAAGTATCATAACATAAAGGAAGAATTGGTTCAGTAACATGTAAGCGTTTAATAAGTTTAAAGTTAGTTGACGGAGATAAATAGCTAACTCAAGAGCTGCATATGCATATCTGAAATTAGCCTATTGTATTTGATGATACTGACACGTGCGTGCAAATGTTTTCACTAGGGGAGCAATTACGTGCATAGTCGTTTCTTTGTCCTATTTATAGATTGCCTCTACGTAGCTCCGTCAACTAACTTTAAGTTCTAAATTAGGCTAGGATTTGCCTTGTGAATGAAAGGAAACTGTAGACTTTGAATGAAGAATGCATTTGAAAAATATTTCTTAACTTGGAACTTGACCTCTTCTTTTTATCATGGTTTCTTAAGTTTCTGGACGTGCAGGTAAATTTCTTGAAAGCCGTTGCTTAAAAAAACATGTAATGATTGTTATTCTCAGGTTGTCAGGTACTACTCTACTCTCGTCCTCCAATAATCTTGAGGATTGAATTTTCATGCGACCCACTAGTTTGCGCACGGTGTCACTTTTCACATCTGGTTGAACAAAGGCTTATGTAAACAATTTTGCTTGACCGAAACCACAACGGATAGAACGCGCTTGTGATAATCTTCTCTTGAGATTCTGCTCGCTGATTGGTTTATCTGCAGAAGTTGCACACCCCTTAGTTTTTTATGATATACAAAGATTAACAGGACTGGGTCATATGACACCAATTACTACGCGTAAAGTACCGGGAATAAACACACTTCCTACAAGGTAGGCGCCCTTGGTCTAGCTTGAATCTCCATCGTCGATTTAGTAGAAATCAAGCATAAAATCAAAGGTTAATAGCCAGATCCACATATCGTTTGAGAATCTTCTTGCCAATATCTTTCAAACCTTTTCAAGAAAAATTCTGCGCGTGATATCAGCATGAATTTGCGCAATGCCACTGCCGCTGTCCTTCTTCCAAAGATGAAATTTGCAATATGCAGAAATCTATATCTTTCCAGGGTGCAAATACTTATAATTAATTGCCTTTGGATGTCAAACGAGCACCCTCTGTAAGCATTTTAAAATGTACGCTGAAGAGTTATTTGCCTCTCTCAGGCTAACTCTATTATTTTGCATTTAAGTTTTAGATAGTAAATATAGTAAATTTTTTAGTAATTTTCAGTAATATTGTAAAGTTTGGTACGGCCCCCTGTAAAGCAATCCTCTCGATTGAAGGGGCTACCATGTAAAAATAATGAAAATGAGAAAAATAATGAGAAATGTACCACCGCCCAGATCAGTCTCAAAAACATCGTTGTCAAAGAGAAGCAGGCAAAGTAAGAAAATAAAACATTTCGGGAAAATATGTCCAACTACCTGTCCTTTCACCTCGTCCTTTTGGTTTTTGTCTTGAAAGTTTCTTATGAAAATATTTAGTTTTCCTGAAACGTCCGATTACCACAGCCGGCACCCTAGCTATCATTGTAAATTAAAATTGTTTTGCTTCTGTCAACAACGCCCTCACTTTATGGATCTAGATCTACACGTTTTTTGCTTTGTTTTTTTTTTCAACTTATTTTATTTACTTATTTTTATAAGAAACTTGGATCAGCACCCCATCAGCACTTAGTACTAAAAGTTTCTTAATTTCTTTTGAAAGTTTGGTAGTAAAATTCTCTGAATTAGTTTCTTACTTTTTTGGGCCTAAAATTGCGTTATGGTTCGAAGTTGAGCCATCTTATCTTGAAAGGGCTTGCATTTTGCATTGATTTGTCAGCACAGATAAGCTATGCACACGAAGGCAAACATTACAAATTTTTGCAGTCAAAAGTTAGGAAGTAAAATAAAAGTCGCTTTGTCCGAGAGTATCTAACCTAACCACTCTCATTCTAGAAATAATTTAGAATTTCTTAATTGTTTTTGAACGATCCTACTTGAATTTCTCAAATTTTTGGTCATCGTAGTACTAGATTCTGATAAACCTGTTGCTTGTAAATAAAACGTGTCTACTAAAATGTTAGACAATTACGTTGAAGTTTAGCCCTGGAAGCTTGCTAGGCTAGGAGCGGTGTTTAATAGGGATAAGAATGGAATTTTATATCCCAGTTAATTTGCGGAAGATGCTGCGAGCGTTTGCTAATAAAAGGTGTCCCACAACCTTGATTACGATTCATTTTGTTTATGACATGGGTATTAAACTACAAGTATCACTCAATTATCAGCAGATTGTTTTATTCACTTTTCTAATAATTTAGCACGCTGCATGCATCGCGTCTTGTTGTTTTTTGCAAACGAAAACTGTTTTCTACGGTGGCCCATAGGGGCCACTGCCGTGTTCCGTGTGTCGCGTTCCGACTTTAGTGACGACTTTAGTGACGCGTTCCTTGTTTAGTCCCGCCTTCCTTGTTCCGTGTTCCGTGTTCATTTCAGGGGGTAGCTTTGCTCTATTTTCCTTCCAGTCCAATGGTAATACACCATACATTCCAATAAGATTTGCCTTGTATTTACCCCCTGGAAAATATCATTTTCTGCCGTGTTCCTTCTGCCGCGTTCATAATTTTGTGACGACTTCCTTGTTCTCGTCACAGTTCTGACTTTAATGACGTGTGCCGTGATCGGTGCTTATGGTCCAGTTGCAAAATTCCGACTTTAGTGACGTGTGCCGTGCTCGGTGCTTATGGTCGAGTTGCAAAATCTATTTCTGACGAGTTCTTGTCGGGGGGTAACAGATGACTGATTCTACGAGCGACGACGACTATTTGCCCACAATCGCCCACAATGTCTTGCAGGGTGAATGTGCTATAATATTGTTTTTTGTTTGTCAGAGACTCCAGAGGGAGGGAGCTTAGAAGAGGGAGCCTATCAGGCAGCGAGGGGGATGTCAATCACATGGGGATCTACTGGAGTAAAATGGGTAGTGTTGATTGCCGGGAAACAGTGGAACCGGAACTAATAAATCAGTATTCTGTATGTCAAAAACAAAGATGTTGGCAAAAATCATCAAAATTTTTCACCCTATCCATTTTACTCCAAACTTGCCTATTTGGCCCCTAGGCCATACCATACCAAAACATAGGAAAGGTCACTCAGGGCTGAAGATATTCTATGTCCCTAGCCAATCAGAGAGGAATTTGTTATTGAATTTCGCATGTTGGCTAGCTGATCTTTATCTTTGTTTACCAAAATCTTTCAGGGGCTGCACAAGATATTGGTGAACAAAGATATAGATTAGCTAGCCAACAGTGAATATTGATTTATTAGTTCCGGTTCCACTGTTTCCCGGCAAGCAACACTACCCATTTTACCCCAGTAGATTCCCATGTGATTGACATCGCTGCCTGATAGACTCCCTCCCTCTGGAGTCTCTGACAAACAAAAAAGAAATTATAGCACATTCACCCTGCAAGACATTGTGGGCAAATAGTCGTCGTCGCTCGTAGAATCAGTCATCTGTTACCCCCCGACAAGAACTCGTCAGAAATAGATTTTGCAACTCGACCATAAGCACCGAGCACGGCACACGTCACTAAAGTCGGAATTTTGCAACTGGACCATAAGCACCGAGCACGGCACACGTCACTAAAGTCAGAACTGTGATGGGAATAAGGAAGTCGTCACAAAATTATGAACGCGGCAGAAGGAACACGGCAGAAAATGATATTTTCCAGGGGGTAAATACAAGGCAAATCTTATTGGAATGTATGGTGTATTACCATTGGACTGGAAAGAAAATAGAGCAAAGCTACCCCCTGAAATGAACATGGAACACGGAACAAGGAAGGCGTTACTAAACAAGGAACGCGCCACTAAAGTCGTCACTAAAGTCGGAACACGGCACACGGAACACGGCAGTGGCCCCTATGGGCCACCGTAGTTTTCAGCAATCAGTCTTTGTGCTCGGTGATGTGATTCGTAAATTTGTTCGTTGTTACATGCGTAGAAAACACGTATCACTCAATTCCCAGAAGATTGTTTATTCTCTTTTGAATTATTTGCAACACTGCTTGCCTCGCATTTGGCTGATTTTCAAAAGAATACTTTTACTAGAAGCGTAGAAATAGGTTGACCAACAAAGCAATCAATCTTTCGCAGTATGCGTTTCATAGACAATAGATTTGGAAATCTTTCGATTTGGTTTTCGCTGTCAGTTTAAAAGCCAAAATTGTGACAAGTTGCCTTCGCATTTGGACATTGAAGGCAAAGAAGAAAGGCGTGGTAAAGATCTGGCATTTCGTAAGGTTTTGCGATTTCTTTCACAAGACTACGGTGAGACCTGTCCTGTTTTTTCTATTTCTAACGGCCTGTAGCAATGTCTGATAATTCCAGTAGAACGTTTTAGCACACTATGATTGGGAAAACGTGGATTTAGGATTCAAGACTTCCATGATGTGTATTCGATATGGCCTAAGCCAAACGGAATTTATGCAAGCAAAAGACATAGCATTTAGCCTAAAAATTCTTATTTCAAGTAAACCAGCATCCAGTGTTTTTTCATACCGCTCCTTTGATTTGAATTGCATTTCAATTGGTCATGTCTTTGTCACTTTGCTTACTAAGGGTGCTCAGCCTGGCTTGCTTTCAACCAGCTCATACTAGCCACTTCAGTTTACTACAATTTCGTTTTTGGCCTATTGTGTAATTTAAAAACAAAAAAACTGAAAAAAAGATAAGAGGATTGGAAAGAATATCGTATACAAATTTAATTTTAAGGTCAAACCTACTATTTCGGGACTTACAGAATGGGCATCTATGCAAATCCTACAATTCAATACAATTCTAAATTAATTGTAATCAATGGGTACCAATGTTTAATTTGGTTTTTGGCCTGTTGTGTATTTTGAAAAAAAAAGGATGAGAAAGCTTTGAAAAGAACATTGTATAAAAGTATCAATTTTAGAGGCAAACCAACTATTTCGGGACTTACACAGAATGGGCTTTTACACAAAATCCTACAATCCTACAACGGCAACCAACGAGATTTGCTAGTTATATGTTTAGATTGGGTAACGCCCTGGCGGGTGCATATAATATAATTTTGTATCTGGCATGCGTGTCCATGGTTTCTCTGAGAAAGGGGTGAATTTTCAATATATTCCTAGGACCTAGATTTAGAAAAAGGGGTCTTTTTACAGAACTTGTCAGAGAAAACTAAAAAAGGGTATGTATTTCCCTATGTAAATCTGCATCATTATTCATTATGTGTTTAATAAAAAATACCTGCCATAATCATTTTGTCTGAAGAAAATTATATACAGATTAAATATTGACCTAATAATTCATATACAGTAAAAACCTGCACATAAGAACCTAAGATTTTTAACTCAGCCTGTTTAGGTTCTTATGCAATGAGGCACATCGAGTAATCAGGGTATAGGTTCTTAATTAGGAAAATACGTGAATCTAAATCTTAGCCAAACCTATTTGCAATCTTGACCCTATCCATTTCAACCCAATCTTACCCAGTTTAACCCTGCATGCCCTGCCTATCACAGTTCTGTAAGAAATATTTTGGAGTACACGAAAGAGGTTGATTGGCAAAAATGTTGCATTTATTTCCCAATGAATGAATAAGACCCTTTATTAAGAACCTAGTTTATATATCAGCCTGAAATGGTTCTTATTTATTGGGTACAAAATATATTATTTCAGGCTGTAGATTCTTAACAGATAAAGGTTCTTATGTGCGGGTTTTTATTGTATCATGTCTTTGCATAGAATTTTCTTCAAACTGATTATGTACAAATATAACAATATGGTCAATATGTGTCTTCAAAATCTGACAAGTTCAATATTTAGGCAAAAACATTCTTAAATAATTTTATTGTGACATTATCGTATTGGCAATATCAATCGTTATCCTTTCATTCATGAAGCATAATGGGGTGAGATATATTGGAAGACTTGTTTGTGAGGATCACATGGAAAGAATTGAACAAAAAAAATCATCTTGATCTTGTTCTTCTCGTTTGCTTGTTCAGATGATCATCCTCAATGCGTTCTGATTCTGTATTGGAAATCGAATCCCTCTGTTGCGTTTTAATGCTTTCACAATGTTTTGCAACCTTGTCTGTAAGTTTCATGAATCCACGACTTTTAAATCCCACAACATAACCCGAGAAAATTTTCCATAAACAATGTTTGACCATACCTTGGCCATGGCCTAAACTTTGCCTTTGCTCCACAACAACAGCAACAAGAAACCAAGTGGCGGGGCAATATTTGAATTCTCTTCCGCTTGTAGGAATGGAAAATGGTGGTGCTTGGCTTGGCTGCTTTGCTTGGCTGCTTGCTTGTCAAGCATCATACAATTACAAAAAAAAAACATACTAGTAGAAGACGTCTTCTTACTTCTAACAACTAAGATTGTTAGTTGTTAATGACAGAAACTAACCCCGGGAGGGGGAGTACTTGACTTAAATTTGTACGGGGGTGTGCCCACGAAAACAATTTTTTTACCCTACTCCAGAATTTTTCGCTCAAAATGATAACCTGGTCTAGAAAAAATTGGTGAAAAGTATACTCAAAAACATGAAATTGGACCGAAAAACGACCCGATCTAGCAAATTATTCCCCTTTGACATGTTTTGACAACCTGCTCCAGAAAAATTGCCTCATTTTGACTGTCCTAGAAAAAATTGGTGAAAACGATACCCTTAAAAACGGCACATCCCCGTCGGACAAATAAACTAAGTACCCCCCCCCCCCCCCCGGGAACTAACACAATTTTGGTTGAGAATGGTATGTGGATAAAGCTGAGGACTGGACCGAGTATGTAGATTAATTAGTTTTTGACGTTTTGTAGTTAGTTGTTAGAGTTGGAGCTATGGTCGATTTGAGCTTGGAGAGAGACGCAACGAGGCGTACTTGAAAATACTACATGGTGCCGTTTGACCCGGAATATTGAGAATTGGAGTTATCGTTTCAGGAAGAGCCTGAATCGTTTAATAGAATGGAGGATTTGAAGAAATTGGTCAAAGGACGTAGCGTTAGCCGTCGTTACGTTAAGAAGACGATAACTGATACAGCGAAGATCTTGGCAGGAGCGGAACAAGATGTCGACAAATTGAAAACAAACAAGGAACTTTTGTGCCAAGAATCAGAGAGTCTGAAAAAGAGCGATAAAGAGATTCTGGACTTAACCAGCGAGGATAAGTTTGAGGATGAAATATTGGAGTGCAAGCAGTTTTCTGGTGAGATACAGTACTGGTTAACGCAAATCGAATCGAAATTGAGAGTATTATTGAAACCCGAAGAAGGGCAACGTGAGCCGCGTCGTGAATCTATTGGTAGCGCGCGGAAAGTGAAAACGATGAAATTGCCAACCTTGACTTTGGAGAAGTTTTCAGGCAATCCGACAGAATGGCCGTCTTTCTGGGAGACGTTTAAAGCTGCAATTGATTCAGACGAAGAGATGGAAGACGTGATGAAATTTAGTTATTTGAAGAGTTATTTGGTAGGCCCAGCAGCACTTGCCGTTGCGGGGCTGAAAGTTACGAATTCGACATACAAAGAGGCACTAGATGTTTTGCATAAAAGATATGGAGACGTTTCAGTTATCATAGGGAATCACATGGATGCGTTGCTTCATTGCCCTGCAGTTGATGCCATGAGCGATGTTAAGAAGTTGAGAGAACTGTACGACAAGTTGGAAGTGAACGTGAGGAGTTTGGGTGCGCTTGGTTTGCATAGCGGAGGATATGAGCGAGTCATGTCGCCTGAAATATTGAAGAAATTGCCGAGTGAACTGCAAGTTATGATAACACGTAAACTGAAAGGTTCGTGTGATTTACAATATTTGTTGGAAATATTCCACGAAGAGCTCCTTGTTAGAGAGAAATGTCTTTTGAGCCAAGTTTGCGTAGAGAAAAACAAGCCAGCCACCGCCCCCCAAGAAGCGACGAGAAACAGATTCACGTATCGAAATCAACAAGCTACCGCAACAACGTTATACACTGGAAGTCAAGCATATGATAGAAAGTTTGTTATCAAATGTGCCTATTGCGATGGAGATCACAAGTCTCATTTGTGTACCACTGTCAAAGATCATATCGTGCGACGAAAGATTTTGACGCAAAAGAACCGCTGCTTCATCTGCTTACGCGCTAATCATCTGGCGCGGAACTGTCGTTCAAACATGACATGCCTGAAATGCAATAGAAGACATCATTCGACTATCTGTGAGTGCTATTCCAAAGCAGGAACAAGCGAAAGAGGTAATGATGCTGATCAAAAGAGAAGCAGTGTTGAAGCAAAAGTGCCTGAGAGTACGTCAACAACGAATATGCACGTGAGCGCAAGAAATTCCGTTCTACTGCAGACCGCGCGGGCAGACGTGAAAGCCCCTGGAAAAGCGAGAGGGAGAAGATTAAGATTTGTGTTCGATTCAGGCAGTCAGAAGAGTTATGTGACAGTCGATGTGAAGAATGCGTTGGGTCTTCCAGTTATTGGAAGAGATAAACTGCTGATCAAGACGTTTGGAGACGAATCGCCCAAGGTTCGTGATTGTGAGATCGTGCAACTTTCCGTTGGTTGCAAAAATGGAGAAGAGTCTGTGATGGAAGCATATGTTGTACCTGTGATTTGTACGCCGATTAGCAACCAAGTGATTTCGAGAGCGGTGAAACATTATGACCATTTGCGTGGGTTAGATTTAGCGGATTTTGTAGAAGAGGACGAATTGAACGTTGACAGGAATGTGGACATTTTGGTCGGCGCAAATTTTTATTGGAGATTTGTCACCGGACGTATTGTTCAAGGAAAGAAACCCGGTCCGGTCGCGATGGAGACGAAGTTAGGGTGGGTGCTGCCAGGGCCCACAGATATGGTAAGTTCTGATTCTGATTCACATGTTATGAGAATTGATACTGTTGTTGTTGATAAAGAAAACTTTGCGATTGTGAATGAAGGGAAAAGATTTTGGGAAAATGAGGCTATAGGCATAAAAGGAAATGAAGATCAATGTTTGCATGAGAAGTTTGTTGATGAAATTGAGTTTGTAGATAACAGATATGAAGTTTTGGCGAAAATTGAGCGATTTGAAAATGACGTTGGCCCCCAGGAAAAAGCGAGACTGCCCGAAGAAAAGTTATCGGACACGTCTTTGTTGAAAAATGATTCCGAGAAGCCTGAGGAGAGTAAGGCCTTGGGCATGATTTGGAAATCGAAGTCAGACGAACTGGCTTATGATTTTGATGCGATGCTCGGGTCTTCTGAGAAGGAGCAAGTTACGAAGCGCGATGTGCTTGCCAGGACAGCCAAGATTTTCGACCCGCTTGGTTTGATAAGTCCGGTTATTGTCCCTTTGAAATTGGTGTTTCAGAAGTTATGCAAACAAACTAATGATTGGAACTCATTGATAGATGAGTCTATTTTGAGCGACTATAAAGCGATCGTAAATGACTTGATGCATGTAGGCCGCATTGTTGTTGACAGAAATTATATAGGAAGAAATATTGCGCTGTCTGATATCGATTTTATTGAATTACACGGCTTTTGTGATGCGTCAAAAGCGAGTTATGGAGCTTGCGTTTATGTTTTTTGTCATTTGATGAGTTTTGGTGGAAGGGTCCCGAGTTTTTGAGAAAAACAATCGAGTTTTGGCCTGAGAAAGAAAGTTTCGAGCGTTGTAAACAAGCTAACAATGAGTTTATTGAATTTGAAGAGGTCAAGGGAAATCCCTTGAATGTGAATGTGCATTTGGTTCACGCTGAGCGTTGCAATATCAGTAACGTCATGTCTATTGAAAGGTTTAGCGATGTGAACAAACTGTACCGGACAACCGCTTACGTCCTACGGTTTGCGCATAACTTGAAGGCGCGGATTGATAAAACGAAAACAGCGCTTACGGCAGATTTGGAAACAAGTGAAATCGAAAACTTGAGAGACAAACCTAGTAAAGAAGATGAGTGCGAGATCGATGTTCTCGAAAATCGAAAATCGTTGTCGAAGCGAAGTCGATATTCAGAGAAGCTGTTGGATCATTTCAGAGATCGATTTAGACACGAGTATTTGACCAGTTTACGAGAATTCCACGTTGAAAAACGATCGTTGAAAAATAGAGTTATCATGGTCGGTCACGTCGTTACAATACATGAAGATAAACGACCGCGTCAGTTGTGGAACCTGGGACGAGTGAGAAAGTTGCTTGCTGGTAAAGATGGAAACGTTCGTAGTGCAGTCGTGAGAGTTTTCAGAGAAGGAAGAGTAGCAGATTTTAGAAGACCGATCAAGAAACTTTATCCGGTTGAGGTAGCAGATGCAGAACAGAATACGGAATGCAGGAGGACAATGGTCATCAAGGAGGATGAAGAGCCTCAGATTAGAACAGTGCTGGACGAAAACGTTGGTGAGATGATTCATTGACCGTGAGTACAAAGTAGTTTAGCTTGCTGAGTATTTAATCGCGTTTAGTTCATCGTAGTTACAGGTATCGTTGTGTTATCGCATTTCCCGCGCGGGGAGTGTGGAAAAAGCTGAGGACTGGACCGAGTATGTAGATTAATTAGTTTTTGACGTTTTGTAGTTAGTTGTTAGAGTTGGAGCTATGGTCGATTTGAGCTTGGAGAGAGACGCAACGAGGCGTACTTGAAAATACTACATGGTAGCACCTACTGATACAACATATTGGCCTGCAAACGAGAGGAAGTGCCACAATGATGGTGGTGAAAAGGGCAAGCTTATTGATTCAAATTTATGTCATCTCCTGCCCCATGCTTTGCAATAACAGTCTTGTCACAAGCTGCCTTCAGAGAGAGCCTTGTCTACTGTAAAAAGTTTTAATTTATCACACATTTTGACATTGTGGAACACAATAGACAAAACCTATAACTATTTTCACCATGAAATGACCCCCAGGGGGGTACTCATTGACTTTCAATGCGGGGGGTCCATGCCAATATTTGGGGTCCGAAATTTTATGTTCAATCAATATTTGGGGTCTGTGACTTACAACATGGACAAAATTCCACATTTGGGGTCCACAAATCTGAAGAAGGGAAGAATCGTGCAATTTGGCCCTGAGGTTGCGAATCATGAAACAAATGTTTTGGTATTATTCAAAAACTAAAAAAGATCGAGAAGCTCAAATTGAAATCATTCAAAAACAGTTCAGGGACCCCAGAGATAGAAACAATATTTGGGGTCTCCAAAACGTTAGACTCAATATTTAGGGTCCCCAAGACATCAGGCTTAATATTTAGAGGTCAGCAAAGAAAAAGTGGCATGGACCCCCCGTATTGAAAGTTAGGGAGTACCCCCCTCCCATTTACCTGGTTGAAGCCTAAGATAGACGAGCTGAGCTCAGAGACAGGACTGGAAGCTCCATATGAGGTTATGAGAGACGCACGTGAACTGGGTGCCTATCCTTGTTTCATTGTGTTTCATTCTGATCATATTCTACTCGCAGTGGCGAAGCTGGGCGAAAATGGTAGGTCATGCTCTGGGCGGAAGGCGAACAGGAGAAGCTCCTTGCGCCGGAGACGGAAACGGCGCGGAAAATATCTTGGGCCATGCCCATTTATCTGCCTGGGAACGCCCATTGTTGTAAAAAGGCTTGAACAATGCCCATTTATGTAGAGATATAAGATACGCCTATACATTCATGAAAACATTCTTATATTCAAACACTTTAGGCCAAGAATTGTTCTCAAACATTTTCTTGTCTCAAATCAGGCATTTCAGCAGTAAAACATTTGTTTCTCACAAATCTGGCCGGCATGTGTTAGGGTTTCAGATGTCATACAATCATTCCTGTTGAGCAGTTGCCATTGTTTAATCCTCAATGAAAAGATCATTGACTGAAACTCAAGTCCTAGATCACAGGAATATCTTTTTAAGTAGAAGGGACCCCCATCAGCTAATAGGCAACAGTAACATTTGGGGCAATAAAACTAACAATTCATCTTGCAAGAAGATTTGCTCTTGTTGTGGGAGAGGGTTGGGGGAGAAGGCTCTGATCTACAACAAATTATGATGATAGCACAGCAAAGGAAGTAAAGTACTCTTGAAAAGTTCCTCAACCAACAAATTACAGTAGGACAATAATCCATAAAAAAGCAAAGTTCTCTTGGAAAGCTCCTTTAGTTAGTAACACATATGCTGATAATAACCTGGTGGGGGGTTATTCTCATATAAATTGGGTAAGGGTGCCGTAGCTGTGGTACAAAATATCAACCAAAAACAATTTCTTGCATCAAAATGGACCCACAAGATAACTTTTCTTAGCCTACATAGCCAAAACTATTCATTCCTTGTCATCAACAATATATGGAAAATGCTCTGAACTGATAGATTTCATGTAATGTATATATTTAAACGTTCACGTATTTTGATAAAAATGCTGCTTGACTTTGATTTTGTTTGTAAATTCATTTTTATATTCTATTCAATCTTGCAAAAGTTCCTTTTGTCAGCAACAAATTATGATAATACCTTCGAAGAAAATTGTCCTGTTCTTGCAATATTATCATTATTCGCAAATAATATAAAAAAATTCTAGGCTTGTCTATGAATATGGCGAAGAGAACACTTGCGCATATTTTTTTATGAGAAACTAAGAATTTTGCTCTGTACTGAAAGTTTCTTAAAAATATCAGATTTTCAGTACTCAGAGCTTCTTATGAGTTGTTTACAGGTTCTATAACAATCTTCATGTTCACTGCCTATGCCCTTATGAACATTTCAAAACGATGTTTTTTAAACCATTTCCAAGGTTTAGACATTGCTCAAGTACTTTTCGAGTAATATGATACAGTTTAGGCACATTCTTTATCAAAATAAATAGTTTCTTAATCATTTATTTCACAGTACTGGAATTTCCCCCACAACCTACTCTTCTACCTTCCTTCCTTTACAACGAGACTTCTTGGAACATCTTGGGACACTGTCCTTCCTCTTCAGAACAAGTTTTGCTTTGCAGTTGACGTTTGGCTATTGGCCTAGGCCTACAATCACATACCCTCACTCTCTGGCTTCTGCTAGCCTGAAGCTGCACAAGATTGTCTCGAGAACTAGGCTGCACAATGTCTCCCTCGATAAAGAAGGACTTCCAGTGAATCTTTGCATTGCACAATAATCAAAATTCAAATAATAATTCTCCAATAGACGTGTATGTAGGGGCACTAATACCTCATCTTGAACGGAGCCTAGGCCAGTCAAAACTCACAAGACAAAGTTTATATCGTCATTTCGATTGTTTCAATGCGTATCCTGCTTTTGAACTTCAGCAGGACATTGAGTCGAAAACTGGCGCAACGGGCATGCGTTAGATCAGCTCCAGCCAATCAATTCATTGCTAGGTTTATGATCATAATGACCCATCTCCTGCGATTTCAGATCAGCAAGACACAACATAGGGAACCATTACGGAAAACAGTGAAATTTGACCATAACTACACAGTGTAGCTACAACATTTGTATAGAAACCCTATAATAGGTCTGGCGCTCCGAATCGAGCACGAGTTAACACAGGGGACCAAGGTATCGACAGGTCAAGATGCAAAGGGTAAAATTTGTTGTACTGTGACATATGTTGTGATTTTAAAGAAAGTTTTCAAAGAAATATTTTTTCTGCTGAAAAAATGTTCATCATATCTCTGAAAATTGTTGGTCATGCTGAGCATGAGCTGCATGACCGCTAGCTTCATACATAGTGGCTCGGAGAAGACCCAAATGGAGTAGGGACCAAATGGAGTAATTCTCCTATCCAGGGCCCAAATGGAGTAATCCTATTAAATGGTATTTCAACTCATTGTCAAAACTAATTAACACTCAGAGATAACATTTCATCATAAATCTATACCTAATAATACCTAATAATAGATTTATAAACTGTCTAGACGTTCCAGTTTCTTCCAAAGACAATATCATCATTTACTGCTGCATCTACCATGAGATCCAGGGGGGTACAGCTTGAGGGTTTCTGCATTTCGCAATAGCGAAATTCTTTGCAATGGCTTTTCTAGATTTCTAGTTTCCTTCAAACATCCTCTTTTCGTCTTATTCAGCTGAGTCGCATGTGCTTCCAAGTTTTTCCACTTATTCTACTCCTGTAAAGTATGTTCGCTGCTGTTATTAAAACGCGACGCGTTGCAAGAGGGATAGAGACAACCGTCCACAATTCTTGCTTTCATCTGTAATTTGTTTTTGTTTTCTTAAAGCCACGTAAAACTCTCTTCTATTTGCATGATTAAATCAATTAAAATGATACCTTTCACATGGTAACGGCTAAACAGAACGTGACACCAATTGCTGGGTCAATTGGAAAGCAGTTGCTTAATTATTTTACTGAATTGTATCCCAGGGTAAATATGTTTAAAATGAAATGAAAAATGAACCCCCGCCAGAGATCGGCATGAAGTTCAAATGTCATCAGGAATATTTAATAGGCACCGAGGACAGTTTTATAAATCTATTGTTGGGAAAAGATTTATGATATAACGCTATCTCTGGGTGTTAATTAGTTTTGACAATGAGTTAAAATACCATTTAATAGGATTACTCCATTTGGGCCCTGTAGAGAAGAATTACTCCATTTGGTCCCTACTCCATTTGGGTCTTCTCCGAGCCAATGCGTCTCCTAGCTTTGCCACTGACTGTAGGTTAAGGTATTTTGATTTTTAGTGTTTTTCAATTCATCCTAGTTTCTAGAATTCGCCTGAATGACTTGTATTTAATTTGAAATGAGTTTATGGCATTATCAAAACTATCAATTCTGTTAATGTAAAACAACACTGGTTTCAGAAACGATCATATGTCATTTTCAGGAAATAACCGCACATTCTAAAACAACCATATCAATTTTTGCAGAAGGTTCCCAAAGATATCCTTTGGCACACGCACTCAAGACATTTTCTAGTTAATTGTCTCATTTTTTGCTAAGACAGCGTTAGACCCCGTCTTTTAAATTTTTAACTGTTTTTACTTAAAGATCAGTTTTTATCCTCAAATATAGTGCTTGTAGTAATTCGCATAATTCGTGAAAATTTTCACTCGTTTTCAATAAGATGAAACACACATAATGCTGAGATGAATACAAACAACATGAAAAAATAATTTCAAGAATCAGAGTTGTATGAGCAGGGAAATTGAATTTTGAAGTTAGACTAAATCGAGTGTTCCTTGTCTTTTCGAATTCAAATTTGTAAACTTATGATTTCTTGAAACTTTAAAAATCTTTATCTTGGCTCTCATAGGTCCGATTTTAATAATTCTTCTTTTATTGTAAATTCCAATCATTGCTATTTCAAAGGAGCTACAGCGTGATTGATTTTGAAAACTTTAATTTTTCGGCAGTTATTACATTTGCTGGATCACTGTGTTACCGCCTTCTTTGTGGAGGGTAGGGCTTGAAAGTGAAATCCATTTTTGGCAATACTTATTGCTGGGGTATCCGCACACCCATGTAGCTTATGATCTGCTCTTTATCAGTTGTTAGATCAACACGTAGAAATGATGCTGCAAGAACACAACAGGACTAATTATGATATTTACTCGTAGTAAGATATGCAAATGTTTTGACGTCATGTAACCTCATGTGATTGGGTAATTTTGAAGGTTGCCAGGTCACCACCATTAGGGTGAAGTAGTATAGAGACGCATGTTTAATGTCACGTGGATATAGTTGAGAAGTCAGTCGAAAGTTGAGAGTGGATGAGATCGCATGATATAGTCAAAAATTTTGTCTTCCTTGAGTGAATCTTCGGTTCTACAAATAACCTTCTCGAACTAGCTAGGCTTGAGAGGAATCTCCAACATATTGGTCCACTGTTGCCAGAAGGAAAAGTTTGAATCGATGCAGAAGCAGAATGGCAGAGACAGAACGTACAACATGCAGAAGGAGTGTCACGAAATTAGTTAGCCGAGCGGAAGATTTATTGAAAGATGGGATCGACGGAGTGGATACCGGAGGTATCGGAAAATTAAAACACTTTCAATCAGAGTTATCGGGAAAATTGACGGAATTAAGAGATGCTGATAAAATTATTTTGGACGATTTGACGGAGAAAGATGCGGGCGAAGATGACATCGACAAAGAACTTGACGAGGAAAGCGAATACAAAGAGAAAGCATCGAGTGCACTGTATTTGATCGAAGACGCCCTTGATAAATTGACAGCGAGCAGACCGTTATCTACAGGCCAGCGAACTGAGTCACAAGAAGGTCGTAACTCACAAATATGTCAAGTTGCAGTGGGTTCAGGCAAGAGTTCTGTGAAATCGAGTGGATGATCAGGAAGATCTGTGAATATAAAGTTACCCAAGTTGGAACTGAGCAAATTTCGGGAAAAGTTCATGAATTTCAAGAGTTTTGGATGGATGCCATTCACGACAATGAAAGCTTGGCAAATGTGGATATATTTAAATATCTTAGATCGTTTTTACAACAGCCAGCAAAAAGTGTGATTGCAGGAATGCCTATGACTGATGTCAGCTACGATACTGCTGTTGAGTTATTGAAGAAAAGATTCGGAAAAGCAGAAGAAATTCAACGTTCTCACATCAACCATTTATTGCACTTAGCACCAGTATTCAACGAGAGAAGCGTAAATCGCCTCCGCACATTGCATGACCAAATCGAGACACATTTTCGTGGGCTCGAGGCTCTCGGTGTTGACAGGATCACATACTCGAGCATCGTGGTGCCAGAATTGATGGAAAAGATTCCGGAGCAAATTCGTTTTAGCATGATCAGAGCAAGTGATAAAGCCTCTCATCATGGTGCTTAGATGAGCTTCTCGTTGCCCTTGAAAAAGAGTTGGAAATCAGAGAGAGTCATGTGCCCCTGCTGAAGAATGCTGGCGGAAATCAAGAAAAACAAACACGGCCTAATAAGCAGCAAGAAGAGTACCAAGGAGGAACAGCCACTGCACTGCACATTGGAAGAGAGGGTGGCAAGCAGAAGTGTGTTCATTGCCTGCAAGAACATGCAGCAGAGTTGTGCGAAAAAGTGAAGGACACTGATGAACGAACAAGTATCCTTCGTAAATACGCCATATGTTTCATATGTTTAAATTCTTGCCATAGATCCTTTGAGTGTAGGAATAAAGATAGATTGAAATGTGGTATTTGTAAAAGGAAACGTCATGTTTCAATTTGTAAGGTTAGGACCAATGCACCTCTGGCGAATTAGGGAACCTCAGTAAATCCCAGCGAACCCCCACCCCTTAATGCTGATGCGACATCCTGGGTGGGAAGTACCGGGTCAGGGGGGGGGGATGTTGCTCTGCAAACAGCCTTAACAAGTGTGGAAGGAGTGAGAAAAGAGACAGTGAGAGTACTATTTGATACAGGTAGTCATAAGTCGTTCATCTCTGCTGAGGCTGTTACTAGAATAGGTTTGCGTCCTGTGAGGAAAGAGGAATTAGGCATAATGGCGTTTGGGAGTACGGTTGCAGAGGTAAAAACAAGAGATGTGGTAGTTGTTTGTTTGGTTCTATTGAGGGGAAAGAAGAAAGTAACCTTGCAATGTTTTGTTGTTGATGAAATCTCTTCGATTTCAAATGCTCATCCTGAAGTAGTTAGGGAAACCTACCCACACTTGCATGAAATTTGGTTCTCCGATATTTGCAGGCACAAAGAAATACTTCAAGTGGACATTTTAATTGGATCAGACAATTTGTGGAATTTTTAAGAGAGTGAAATCAGACGAGGGGGCCCTAATGAACCAGTTGCCATAAAAACGACTCTTGGATGGGTTCTTTCTGGACCTCTGAAAGCTAAGACCTTGAATTCTGCTGAACATTTCAATGTGAATTTTGTACCTTTGTCATCATTTCCTGCAAAGACTGACAAGCAGAGGATTGATGAGGAAGTAAACAAATTGTGGGATTTGGATTCCATTGGAATTAGGCCAGAGAATGCAGTGCATGTGCAGGTCATTGACAACATATATTTCACAGGAAAAGGTATTCTGTTGGCCTTCCATGGAAAGTTGGACACAGAGCTCTTCCTACAAACTATGATAACAGCCTGATGAGATTGAAGAGTTTGGGTAAGAAACTCGGAAAAGATCCCCAAACTCTTGATAAATATAATGATACACTTACTGACCAGGTTGCCTCTGGCATAATAGAGCAGGTGACAGAACTGGAACCAGCCGAGAAGACATTTTATCTGCCACACATGGCAGTGATAAGAGCTGAAGCAGAAACTACCAAGGTTAGAATTGTTTATGACGCATCTTGTAGAGATAGGAAAACAGGAACCTTACTCAATGATTGTCTCCATGTGGGGCCACTCGTATTTGACATACTTCTTCGTTTCAGAGAACACAGAATTGCATTGGTAGGAGACATTGAAAAGGCTTTTTAAACATCGAGGTTCACCCTGTTGATCGCGATTGCTTGAGATTTTTGTGGTTTAAAGATTGTAGGTCAGAAGATTCTTAGACTATTGTCCTGGGATTCCTTAGGGTGGCATTTGGAGTAAATTCCTCGCCTTTCTTATTAAACGCAGTACTCCGCCACATGTTGAGACATACAAGGCGTCTGACCCTGAACTTACATCTAAATCGATTGAATCTTTCTATGTTGATGATTTAGTTTCAGGTTGTAGGAACGCAGATGAAGCTTTTACCCTGTACCAAAAAGCAAGTGACAGAATGAGAAAAGGGGTATTTAGGCTCAGGAAATGGAAAACAAATGACGCTGAATTAGCTGAAAAGATTGAAAAAAGTAAGAGTGAGAAAGTAGAAATGAAACAGAAACAAGAATCAGATGAGAGCTCTTATGCAAAGGAAACATTAGGCCAAAATAACAACACAGAGGGAAAATGTAAGATCCTAGGAATGGCTTGGGATAACAAAGAGGACACATTAGAGTTTGATCTTACCAATGTAACAAAAGATGCAAACACAGAAAGACCAACTAAGAGGGGGATATTAAGCACCCTAGCTACCCTTTTTGATCCACAAGGCCTCATAAGTCCTGTTTCCATCACAGCAAAGGTTTATTCCAGGAGCTATGCATAGATAAGTTAGGTGGGATGACCCTATACCAGACAACAAGGTCACAGTGTGGAAAGCATGGCTGGAAGATCTTAACAGAGTGAAAGCAATTAGCTTGCCCAGATGTTTTATGATGGAAGCGAGGGAGAGATTCTTAGTTGTCAGATACACGGCTTTGGTGATGCAAGCAAAAAAGCGTATTGTGCTGTTGTGTACCTAGTATATGAGACAGCAAAGGGAGTGCACACAACATTGCTTTGTTCAAAAACCAGAGTTGCACCGGGGTTGCACCACTGAAAGAGTTGACCATACCAAGACTAGAGCTTTTATCAGCTAGAATTCTTGCAGTGCTTGTAGACACTGTATGCAAAGCCTTGAGCTCTCAAATCAAAATTGATTGTGCTAGATATTGGCTAGACAGTAAAACTGCCCTTTACTGGGTATATAACAATGGCGAATGGAAACAGTGGGTACAGTTCAGACCCGGGGGGGGGGGTACTTAGTATATTTTGCTGACGCCATGTGTACTCCTTTCCGGGTATCGTTTTCGCCTCTTTTTTCTAACGCCGGGTATCAAAAGAAGGCAATTTTTCTAAAGCCGGTTGTTCAAACGTGTTATTTCATTGTTTTTCAACGAATTTTTACGTTTTGGGATATGCTTTTCGCCGATTTTTTCTAAAGCCGGCTATCATTTCGAGGGAAAATTTCTATAGCCGGTTGAAAATTTTTTCTCTTGGAGTGCACCCCCCGTACAATTGAAAGTCAAGTACCCCCCCCCCCCGGGAGTTCAGAGTGGCAGAGATTTTGAGACTATCGAAGAAGGAAGAGTGGGGACATGTTGGGGGGAGGGAAAACCCTTGCAGATTTAGGTTCCCGGGGAGTTACCGCTATTCAGCTGAAGAATAGTGATCTGTGGTGGAAAGGTCCACAATGGCTTAGGAAAGGCAAACATTGTTGGCCCAAAGGATTAATCCTAGACAATTCAGAAGAAGTGAATAGTGAGAAAAATAAAGTGAATGTAATGACTGCAGTGACAGAAAGACCTGCAGGAGTGAGCCAAGTGATAGACATCAACAAGTACAGCACACTAAGAGTGCTTCTCAGAGTTACTGCTTGGGTGATGAGATTTGTAGAGAATGTGAAGGCTAGAAGGGATGGAAAGAACTTGAAGTTGGAAAGTTTGAATGCAAAAGAAATCATGAGTGCTGAAAAAATTGTGGATTAAGGATGTCTAGTCAACACTGACACAAAATTCATCATTCAAAAAGACACAGAATCATCTTGGAATTGTGAAAATGGATGGTATTCTGGTATGTATGGGAAGGTTAGAAAGATCAGAGTGTGAAAGACTTCCTTGATTCAAGAAGACTACCATGGAAATTCAACATAGAGTTGAGTCCGTGACAAGGAGGTCATTACGAACGGATGGTAAGAAGTGTAAAAAGGTGTTTGAAGAAAGTTCTTGGCAATGCCAGAATTTCCTTTGACGAGCTTACCACCGTATTATCTGAAGTTGAATGCATTTTAAACTCACGGCCACTTTCGTACATGTCGGATGAGGCAGATGGAGAAATTTTGACTCCATCGCACTTGTTAGCTGGACGTAGATTGTTGAATTTGCCTACAAGAGTACAGAAACTAATTTGAAACTTGATGAGTCTGATAATCAGTATGCTCTTTCCAAACGTTTCTTGCACCTAACGCGATTGTTGAGTCATTTTTGGAATAGGTGGAGACGCGAGTATCCTACGGATTTGAGAGAGACTCACAAATTGAACAACAACAAATCAGTTGACATCAATCCAGGAGATGTTGTTTTGGTGCATGAAGATAGCGCAAAGAGAGCACAATGGAAAGTTGCTATTGTTGAAGATCTGATCAGAGGAAAAGACAATGAGGTACGCGGTGCACGAATTCGCAAAGCTGGAAAGGGTAAGAATGAATTTTTGAATCGCCCTTTACAGAAATTGATTCCTTTAGAGTGTGCAGTAAAAGATGGTCAGAGAAGAAAGAATGGAGAGGAGAGTAAAAAGAGAGATGAGGAAATGGTGGAGGATTTGCCTGTGCGCAAGCGTCCACAGAGGACGGCTGGTAAGGATGCGCGGCTTAAGACACGGTTCATGCTTGACTCCTAGAGAGCCAAGAAGGGGGAGTGTTGGGGTATCCGCGCACCCATGTAGCTTATGATCTGCTCTTTATCAGTTGTTAGATCAACACGTAGAAATGATGCTGAAGAACACAGCAGGACTAATTATGATATTTACTCGTAGTAAGATATGCAAATGTTTTGACGTCATGTAACCTCATGTGATTGGGTAATTTTGAAGGTTGCCAGGTCACCACCATTAGGGTGAAGTAGTATAGAGACGCATGTTTAATGTCACGTGGACATAGTTGAGAAGTCAGTCGAAAGTTGAGAGTGGATGAGATCGCATGATATAGTCCAAAATTTCGTCTTCCTTGAGTGAATCTTCGGTTCAACAAATAACCTTCTCGAACTAGCTAGGCTGGAGAGGAATCTCCAACATATTGGTCCACCGTTGCCAGAAGGAAAAGTTTGAATCGATGCAGAAGCAGAACGACAGAGACAGAACGTACAACATGCAGAAGGATTGTCACGAAATTAGTTAGCAGAGCGGAAGATTTAATGAAAGATGGGATCGACGGAGTGGATACCGGAGGTATCGGAAAATTAAAACACTTTCAAGCAGAGTTATCGACAAAATTGAGAGGAATCTCCAACACTTATACTTGAGCCTCTGTTTTCAATTTTTGCCGATGAAACTTGCAAGGGACAGGACTTTTCTTTTTCGACAGACATACATCATTTAACCCTATTACTACCGGGCTTTTTCGACCATCGTAGTACCGGGGGGGGGGGGGGCACAAAGTGCCCCCCCCTCCGTAACTTCGCCAATATTGCAGATATGAGGATGAAACTTAGCACAATGGTGTATAGGAACAAAATCTACACAATAGGCTACTTTTTTAATTCTTCATTACATCCATGACGTCACAATGACGTCATAATTGAGGAAAATTGCACTTTTTGCTTACTATTAACAATATTGGCAATATTTAAGTTCTTAGTTGATAATTTCTTTCATACTGCTACTAGAATGTATCTCAAAGCATCACTGAATAAAAATTGGCAATGAAATGTCAATTTAGGCTTGTTATTTATATCATATATTCATCATTTATTTGCATCAGTTTGTCATTGTTTCATTTAAACCCCTAATTACTGATGAAAATTCAATAAAATGCCTTAAAATTGTTCATAACAATCAATAGAACCAATTTTGACCATTTAATGTTATCTAATACATTTGTTATTATATATATGACGTCATAAAGTTTGATGACGTCATGAACGTTAAATTTGCTGACGTCATCAAAAATGGATAAAACTATATATCATCTGACGAGAGCTTTCGAATGGTGGTATTCTCGATGTTCTACGACCATCCGTGTTAAAACTGGACTCGCTTCTTTAATTGTCTGGCTGACCACGTGTTGAAAAGAGGTTGGTCACGTGATCAGTATCTACCATTTTGAAAAAAAATTACAAATTTTAATTAGTCCATGAAATTTTAGGAAAAGTCGCAAAGTTTCAGCTCTTTATCTTTTGAACTGACGACACTACATCAAATAAACTTTGCCGCGGGCACTTTGTGCCCCCCCCCCCCCGGTAGTAATAGGGTTAAACAAAAATAAACAACAAAAACACTCTCTCTGGTATACGATTTTGCAGTTTTGGAGTTTTCGTATTTCCTAGTTCTTTTAACAATCCTTATCATTTTAGTCTCTTTATATCAAAATGGCTAAAATCAAGAGTTGGAAGGCCCAGGCTGGATACGTATGTGTATCGTTGTGTTCTTCTGCAATTTTGGTGTAAAGTTCTCTAAATTTTCATTGATTTTTGATTAACTTTCATGAAAGAAATTGTTTTTTAACAAAGGTATTATGAGAGGGAAGGATGTGAATTTAAACCATGAATATGTCGATATTTTCTTTTTTCAAAAATAAAAAGTTTTTAACTTACTTTTACCCAGTACTAGAGCTTCGTTATGGGCTGGTTATGAGGCTAGATTATTTTTGGCGATCTGGAGTGATGCTATCTTTTTCTTTCATCTAACTTCGTCTATAAGTTTCAAAGCTCTGGGTTTTCCATAACAGAAATACAATTGGATGGCTGAATCAGCCCCCCTTCTAGTCTTCCTATAGCATGAAATACCCTAGGTCTAATTTGGTTAAACCTTCCTGTAATCTCATCCATATTATCTCCCTTTTAAAAAATGTAGTGAAGCTGAGCATGTACTTAGAAAAAATTTGCTCTCGCTTTGTTCGCATTCCCTTTGTGTTTATTACACCAAATATTCTCTACCATTCAATCGCAAAGGAATTTGCTGTTCTACTACAGTTGCATTTGGGCCTTCTATCTATTCTTTGACTCTGGTTCTGGGTAGTTTGTTCTACAATGAAGCATGTACGGAATTGTAATGCCAATCGAAAATGTTCCCGGGACAAAGACAGCGGAAATCCATTTTTCTCACTTCGCTTGCAGTTTGCCCCCCCCCCACCCCCCCCCCCCCCCCCCCCCATAACAACACGACGCTGGCTATGCCTTTGCTTGAGAGAAGGGCAGGGCTGCCAAAATGGACAACTCTGAGAGAAAATTGAAAAAGAGTAGCTATCCCTTTGCTTTACAGGTGAAGAGACCTCAAACACTTGTTTTACAGTCTTACAACGTACTAACACATCATTCGTGAACTAAGAATATATAAAACTATGAGCGACAAGATGAGAGCAACTCATTGTCATATTCAGACTTTGAACAGCTAAAATCTATGAGAGCAGAAATTGACAATGAAAAAACGTGATGCCGAACTGAACTTGAAGGAAGGGTTGCAAAATTGGGCAAATCTGAAGGAAGGAAAGTCGCATCATTCAGAAACTAAGAATACAACTGAATGTTCACCATTGCCCCTGTTATCAACACTCGAAATCGAAAAAGGCCAAAGGCAAAGAATCCGTCAGATTACTGCACCGATATTCCCGAATTTTTCTTGAAGGAAAGGCTGCAAAAATGGGCAGCACTAGAGGAAAATTGACATAACATACTTTTGCTTTTTCAGTTGAAAAGGCTACGAACACTTGTCTTACCGTTTTGCTAAGGAATTAACACACACACACACACACACATCATTCAAAAACTAAGAATATGAGAAAAGGAGAACAACTCACTGTCATCATATTCAGCCTTGTGCTTTGAACAGCTAATTTCTGCGAGCAAATGTCCATGAAAAAGTGAGATGAAAAACTGAAATAGCAGCAAAATTGTGAAGTACAACTTCTCCATAGTTTTCAGAATTCATTTACTTGGAGCTTTTCTATTCTTGTATCATTTAAGACATGAAATAGCTCCATATTTGCTGCATGAACATTTTCACGTTGAAACTTCGCGAAGGTCGTTGGGTGAGAGAGAGAATCGAGCGACTGTCGTCAGCAGCTAAGACACTGGTTTCGCGCCAAAACGCAAGAAGCATAATGGCGGACATGATCACCATTCACGGGGGGCCACTCCTATACTTTCCTTTAACATATGCACCCTAAACGCTGACCTGTTTTGGCGAAATACATACCCTAATCGCAGAAAATTTTCTTGAAAAAATACCCTTTCCGGTGTCAAAATAGAACTTCTGTAGTTCAGGTACCCTAATCGTTGACAAATCAGTTACTAAAAATGCTGCTATTGCCGGTGTAATTTGAAGAGGGGGAAACTGCTCCCGACTTCCTATCCCATCTCATGCTTGTCTGCTAAGTTCTTTGACTCGATACGAATTCTATTTTATAGATTTTGACAAAAATAACATTGTAGAGGAGTTTAAATTTATCAAATGCAGAAAAGTGCACCCTTTTTGAAATTATGGTCAAATTGGCACCCCTAAACACGGGCCCGAGCGGACCTGTGCCTACTTTAAAGAAAGGTACCGTTTCCCGCGCTTTCTTGTACGAGCATGATAACACATCAGGTACCAAGTGGTCCCCCCGGGTCACCATTACAGATAAACTCATTTTTTTATAAGAAACTAAGGTCCGATGCTGGTAGGCAGTTTCTTAAATTTTTGGCCCATTTTGCTACCAAAACTTTCTAATGTGTTTCGTATATCTTAAATGCCGGAAGTGTAGAGTTTATTTTGTTTTGTCTGCAGGGCTCCTAAATTACTTGTAAGATCTCAAAACAAGAAAATGACATAGTTCACACTCAAAATATTTTCCAAACAGTTGGGATACACTCATTTTTTTTATAAGAAACCGTTTATAAGAAACGGTAGGCTCAATTTTTCGAAAGCTAAGAAACCACCCTACCTGAATTGAAAAAACTAAGAAACTTCTGTAATTTACACTTTTAATTTTCTCATCGCACTCACAAATATTTTGACACTGTACAGTTACAGCAAGGGCGCCTACCTTGTAGGAAGTGTGTTTATTCACGGTACTTTACGCGTAGTAATTGGTGTCCTATGACCCAGTCCTGTTAATCTTTGTACCGGGTGTCCCAAAATGATGTATTATTGTTTGATTGCTCGTATGTCCATAACCAATGAACAGATCTTCAAAAACTTTGTTTTATTTGATTGCCTAGAGGCTATATTGGATGTTAAGATGTTGGTTGTGGCTTTACCAATTTTTGAAAATCGGTTCATCGGTTATGGACACATAAGCAATCAAACGAAGGGGTATGCAACTTCTACAGATAAACAAATCATTGAGCAGGATCTCAAGAGAAGATTATCACAAGCGGCCTTCTATCCGTTGTGGTTTCGGTCAAGAAAAATTGTTTACATAAAAAGCCTTTGTTCAACCAGATGTGAAAAGTGACACCGTGTGCAAACTAGGGGGTTGCGTGAAAAGTCAATCCTCAAGATTATTGGAGGACGAGAGTAGAGTAGTACCTGACAACCTGAGAATAACAATCATTACATGTTTTTTTAAGCAACGGCTTTCAAGAAATTTACCTGCACCTCCAGAAACTTAAGAACCCATGATAAAAAGAAGAGGTCAAGTTCCAAGTTAAGAAATATTTTTCAAATGCATTCTTCATTCAAATTCTACAGTTTCCTTTCATTCACAAGGCAAATCCTAGCCTAATTTAGAACTTAAACTTATTAAACGCTTACATGTTACTGAACCAATTCTTCCTTGATGTTATGATACTTTGAATGAAGAAAAGTACTTGCAAAATCAATATTTCAGCAACAAAACGGTTAATTTAAACAACTTTGCTTACTTCAGTTCAACTCAACAAAACAAGTTAGACAGGGAAAATAAGCTAACCATCTAAGCAAGTGCCTAACCACATTTTTTAAGGTTTATATTGTTAGAATAGGCCATTGAGATTAATTTAGGACTATGTGCCATTTGTGAAAAGTGTCGAGTGTCACGTGATCGATGACGTCACAGAAGGGCTTAATGTCGCTAAATACTTCGATAACTTTTGACAGGTGTGTTGTATTAGCTTGGGATTTGCATAGTTAAAAGAGCATTTGAAGAGCTTTCGAATGATCTATAGCTTTTTGCAATTT
Source organism: Aurelia coerulea (assembly GCA_039566865.1). Lineage (NCBI taxonomy): Eukaryota > Metazoa > Cnidaria > Scyphozoa > Semaeostomeae > Ulmaridae > Aurelia > Aurelia coerulea. The sequence goes on along the minus strand of CM076952.1, from coordinate 7,174,591 downwards.
AGTGAAATGCGAAAAAATTTCTATGACGTCATCAACTACATGACGTCATAATTGACTAATTTTAAAACCATTTCAGCTGAGATTTTTTCCTTGATTTGTACTAAATCAACCATGTAGATTGCGAATCTGCAGTCAGAAAACACTAATAATTCATAGGAATGTAAATTTTTGTCTTGTCATTTTCCCTATTGTGTTCAAACTGAGGCAATATAAAGGGAAAATGCCCAAGCCTAAATTGATATACCTATGAAATATAGGTGTTTTTTGACTGCAGATTCAGAATCTACGTGGTTCATTTGGTAGAAATCAAGGTAAAAATTTCATCTAAAACGGTTGTGAACATCTGTCAATTATGACGTCATGTCAATAATGACGTCATAGAAACTTTTTGAATTTCACTAAAATGCAAAAAGCTATACATCATTCGAAAGCTCTTCAGACGCTCTTTTCAACGATGCAAATCCCAAGTTAATCCAACACATCTGTCAAAAGTTATCGAAGTATTTAGGGACACAAGCTCTTCTTTGACGTCATAGATCACGTGACATTCGAAACATTTCAGAAATGGCACATTGTCTTAAATCAATCCTAATGGCCCATTCTAACAATATAAACCTTAAAAACTGTGGTTAGGCACTTGCTTAGATGGTTAGCTTATTTTCCCTGTCTAAGTTAGACGACCACACACACTGCGTCATAATAAACAAACAACTAGCTGAAAAATTTCTTAGCAGTGCCAACCCCCAGCTCAATTTACCACAAGTTTTTTGTTACTGGCCATAGCAACGGGCTCTGACCACAGCAACGTGTAACGCGCTTGTGAGAAAAGTGAACAATGGAGTGAGACGCATTGGCTCGGAGAAGACCCAAATGGAGTAGGGACCAAATGGAGTAATTCTTCTCTCCAGGGCCCAAATGGAGTAATCCTATTATATGGTATTTTTAAGTCATTGTCAAATCTAATTAACACCCAGAATAGCGTTTTATCATAAATCTTTTTCTAACAATAGATTTATAAAACTGTCCTCGCTGCCTATTGAAAATTCATGATGACATTTGACCTACATCGTAATTTATGTCTCTGACGGGGGTTTATGTCACGTTCTATTTCACCTTTAACCATGTGGGAGGTATCGTTTTACTTGACTTAATCTATTGTGGTTTAAAGAAAACAAACTAAGTATAGATGAAAGAAAGCAAGAAAGTCTAGAAAAAGCAAGACATTGAATCTGTGCTAAAAGTTTCTTGAAATTATCAGATTTTTATCATGTAGGCCTAGTGGTTTTTTGATAATCTATTGGTAGTAATGAAGTGCACAAATTTTTTAAAAAGGAATTTGGTTTAGGGCAGTTTATTAAATTTTAGGGTAATTTTTGCTGCCAAAAGTTTCTCATCAGTTTCTTAAAATGTAAATGTGCTAAATGTAGAGCGAATATATCCACGTTAGAAAGGCTTGCAAATTGCAATGGTAAGGTTTCAAAACTTGCTATTGTATAATTCTCATTCAAAGCAATAGACATTGGGAGAGACAATATTATCTTCGCCATTGGCGAATATAAAATTTCAAACACTATTTAAACCTCTATATTTATAAATAAAATTGGATTAGTCCTTAGTTCTAAAATTTTGAGTGAAAATGTTATCAGTCAATTTTAACAATATTGTCAATATTGCGTTGGAATAGTGCTCAAAAATGTTTGTCCATATGGGCAGTACTAGTTTTTTTTAGAATCCAATTTCTAATATAGAAAACGAACAGTTTTAATCGTGTTGGAACAGGCAATTGCACAATATTTATCAGTTCTTTCTTGATTTCGTTGAATTCTCGGTCAAATGGAAGCAGAGCTTGTTAATGTTTATATTCAGGGATCAATCAAGGGCAGTCGCGTTTTAATGATATTTTTAAAGCTTTTATGATATATTTCTGCTAGTTTTGATAGCAGCAAACATACTTTACATGAGAGGAATGAGAGGAAAAAATTGGAAGCACACACATCTGAATCAGCTGAATCACACGAAAAAGGAGGTTTGAAGGAAACTAGAAAGCCAGAAGAGCCATTGAAACACATAAACCCTTATGTTTAACCCCCCTGGACTTCACGATAGATGCACCAGTAATGATGATATTGTCTTTGGAAGAATCTGGCTCGTCTAGACAGTCTATTATTAGGTATTATTAGGTATAGATTTATGATCAAATGTTATCTCCGGGTGTTAATTAGTTTTGACAATGAGTTAAAATACCATTTAATGGGATTACTCCATTTGGACCCCGGATAGGAGAATTACTACATTTGGTCTCTACTCCATTTGGGTCTTCTCCGAGCCACTATGTATGAAAGTTTCATACCTCTAAAGTCTTTCTTGTTACAGGGATTTTCAAATTCTAACGTCTGTTAGTGTTGACCAATCGAAAATCACGCTGTCTGAATCCCTGTGGCCAGATCGTATAACAGTTGATATCGTGTTTCATAAACATACGTATCGGAGTTCCAGTTTCATAAACATTTTTATACCAAAACGTAAATTTGGTGAATGGGCAAGAACGTAAGGGCCGCACTACATCTTGATTAACCCTATTTTAACCGGGTTAAATGTTAGTGATTTTCTACAGATCTTGAATTTGCATGACGCCATTGTAGAATGAACATCAAAATTCACATGATATTACAGATTTGTAATTGGCTCTTCTGAAAATGTAGATAAGCGCGCAAAGTCGTAAAAAACTTGCTAGACATCTCTCGTACTTGCTTTATACAACAAAATGTGATACAAATCGTTATCGTTAAAATCGTTAAAACAAGATTATACCGGGTGAGTAAAAAAGGTTCAGATTTTACGTGAGGTTTTTTCTAGAAATTCCCATAAAGAAAAAGACGTTCTAAAATTACGAGCAAATTTCCAATATGTTTTCGTTGCAACAATTGACTTGAACACGCCTTAGCACATGCTATCCTCTTGAAAGTCTTCCCCTGGTATGAATTGGACAAATACATGAATACAAGTAAGTGTCATTATTGCTAGGAAGGAAAACAAAGGAAATTTTTCTCACCGTTTTATTTGTTTCGACAGGTTTTCGATAGGGGCTTGCTTATCCACGGGAAGGAATTGCCGATTAAAGCTGGGTTAATTATTGAACCTAATTTGACATGCCAGCAATAGAACAAGACAGTTTTCAATATTATTGCGTTGATATTTAGGGAGCAGTATTTTTTCAAACGCCACGCGTTTTATTGACTTACCCGGTAGTTTTGATAGGAAAAAACTTAATCTATCAATTGTCAATTGTATAAAAAATATTACTCGTCATTTTAGGGCATGGAGAATTTAGGCATGTTAAAGGGAATCGACATAGTTAAAAGCTGGCCCGGGCAGGGCAAAAATATAATCTATTGTACTCGACAACTTTGACGCATCTGGTTTCATTGTGTAGGTAAAGAAACAATGGGTTTTTGGGCATTCCTGTAGCCTATTTATAACGACTACGAGATATAGCTATGTCTATTCCCTTTAAAGTGAATATGACGCGAAACATTTTATTGACGAAAAACGCTAATTCGAGTGTGCTGATTTCGAATTCCAACATTAGAATTTCCAAAACTAAACCGTTTTTTAGATATCGCCATTTGAAAATCAACCTTCTGCTCAAAAAAGTGTCCGGGAGATCTGGGTCGAGTTTTGACTTATGACGTAAAGTGTTTGGGTGGATTCAAGGACATCAAGGAATTATAAGAAACAGTACGGTCGTCAAAGGGGTTTTAGGGTTTGAAAGAAGCCCAATAGAAAATATTCACACCCATATTCTTCGAATACCTCGGCATTTACGTACATTGTCACAATATATCTTGGCAATCAATTTAGGACTGTTGTGCACCTAAATTCTATGAAATGACAGATTAGCACTCAATTAAGTTTCTTTGATAAAACTGGGAGGGTTTCATATTCAGACACACGTATATTGGATCTTGCTATCAGGATGACGACACTGCTGTTTAAAAATAGTCGAATACAATAGGCAAATTTAAAGCTTTTATGTCGCTATATAAAGATAATGGCAGACATTTAATCAATTGTCACGAGAGAGCGTAGCGTGCGGAGCTCATGAACGCGCGGTTTCTTTTGATGTCTCCTCCATTTCCAGCCTCAACACCAGTAGTTCGCGCCTTGGTTCATCCGTTCACAAAGCCGGTGATTGTCGAATGAGCAAAACGAGGCTGCCGGTCTTTATATAGCGACATAAAAGCTTTAGTCCTTTTATCACAAATCATTGGTTGTTGTTTCTCATGACATGTTTTCATTCATTCATATCGTAAACAGACAGTCAATTCCTGTGATTCGTTTCCTAGTCCTCAAATTCACAGATTTATAGCATTGATAGCATTGCAAGATGGAATAAGGATCTTGGTTGTAGGACAAAGGGAGGAACAGAATTTAACATGATGTTGTGTGCAAACATTTGGAGAGTGCATTCCAACTAACCTATTGCGTTAGTTTTTCAACACGCGATTACAGGCCAGATTAGGCCAGGCATGCTCTGCTTGTTACAACAATACAGTTATTTCGCATTTGTCAAAGTTTTATGAGGAGGAAAGCTGCTATGGAGAACATCGCCTTCTTTTGGTAAGTTTCAGTTTTGTTACTGATGCTATCAGCCTATACCAAAGGCAAGCCTGGTTGCAGATCTAGGCTAAGATCCGTTTCATCACACTATTGGTAGGTATTAGAAGTGAGAACCGCCTCTAAAATCATGGCCAATCTTCGTTCGCCATTGGCATTGAAGGTCTTCGTCCCATGAAGTACCAAAATTGATCCCTTTATAAAGCAACGAATGTCGAAAATTTTGCAACACAGACTCTTATATTAATTTTATTTCAAAACCTAGGGCTGGCTTTGTGTGGGATAGTTATAAGTTTGCTGTGAGACATGATTTTGTGCCGTCGTTGCAACTTTGCAAATGGCCTTCTTATCACATTGATGAGAGAGAAAGATATTTAATAATATTTTAAATTTAGTTCTTTAAGTATTCAATACACCAGGAGTAAATTCCTTGGTCTTATTCGATGAAAAGGGCAAACGAACAAGCCAAACTTGACCGCTACCCAGGGTTTCATCGTGGTTTCTTGTGTAAAACATTGCAAGGTATTGTCTTTACCCAAACACTTTACGTCACGGAGGTCTGGCACTCAACGGTCTGACCGCGCAGAGTTGCCGCCACTTTTCGAAGCAAAGTGGGGGCTATTCAACCCCATTTTCTGAAGAAATAAAAGTCCAAATTCAAAAATGAAATACACCATGATGATCAGCGATGTTTACTGCATAATATAAGACAATAAAAATTTTCGCGTCATATTCACTTTAAGATGTTCAATACAACGTCAGGTAGATGGCAGTGCACACGCAGAAAAAAAAGACGATCATCAACAAATATGACAACCATCATATTTTATCTCGCATCTTAAGAATATTATGGTACTGATTCAATCTGAATATAATTGAATACAAGTTACATTAAATGTTTTTAAAGAAAATGCTTTAAGCGATCAAAGTGGTAGCAAACTGTGTTATTGAACTGACAACTTGATTATTCGAACTTACACGAAGCAATACGGTATAGCTGTTGAATTTTGTTTCATATTGTGTTGAGACACGCCTCAAATTGTCACAACGTCTCAGAAATCGAAGAGAACGCTCAGAAGACACAGTCAACATAACGCATGGAATATGAACAACATTCGAATAAACTAACGGACGCTAAAATTAAGGTTACTGTATCCCATCAGGACGATAAAAAGTTTTTTCCGATCAATTTTTGGATTTTTGGATCATTGGATAGCACACACATCTGCTACAATTGCTAATGATTTCAAGGAATTTTACTTTATTTTTCAGCGAATTATAAGCAATTTAAAGCAAGGTATTTTCTGCTAGGAAAATGCTGTTTACATGACGAGGATTATTTGAGAACTAAAGGTTAAAGGTTTCAAGTGCCTTTGATTTCCTGTTGAATGGATTTTGCGGTTATAATACCAATTATGTCATTGTAAACTCTGCACTAAATGTATACAGGATTACTCTGTTTACTCTTGTGGCCAGATTGAAGTTAATCATTTTCAACAGTGGAACGGCATAACGGAATAACCAGACCCAGGACCACTAGGAACGGACCCTAACGGACCAGACCCTAGGGGGAATGCCCTACCCTCGCTTTGACATTGGATAGGAAGTTAGTGACCGAAAGGAGGGGAATTTCACTCAAAAAGACCTCGTACACGATATCCTTCTGTTCTAAAAAAATCTCGTACACTTTTGCGAATGAGTGACCCTCGAATTCACATATAAGTTCTGCGACACACTCAGGCCCACTCAACTGAGTTCATCGAAGAGAAGCTTTCAGACTGCCCAGCCTCCAAGCTGCAAGTTCATCTCAGCGCCAAGAGTTCAAATTTATCAGGCACGCAAATTTAGCAGGCATACTTAGGGACTTTGTTAGCTCCAATGGTGGCCCCAGAAAATTATTAGGGGGGAGTTGGTCACATGTATCTTCCAAAATATGGGTTACACTCATCTTTTTCGATAAGAAACTGAGGTCCAAGGTCGTTAGATATATAAATCTTAGGACATTTCGCTTCCAAAGTTTTAAATTTTTTTTTGCCAATTTGTAATGCCGAAAATGTAGAATTAATTTCGTTTTGTTAGAACGGCTTCCAAACTATTTGATAAGATCTAAAACAATAGGTAATAACATGACTGGCACTCAGTAATAGCAACAGTAATAATATTTTGAAATGAAAATTACAAAAGTTTCGTGGCATTTGATACAGGCAGTGGGGTAGTATTTTTCAAAAATTTTAGCTTATTGTTTCTTATGAGCTGTTTCTTGTAAAAGTGCATGCCCGTAAGAAGCGGGGGGGGGCAGAGGGGTTTAAGCCCCCCAATAGTTTGGAAAACAGTGGTGCCACGCCACAAGTATCAATTAGATGTATTGTTCTCTATTGTTCTAAGAACAATCCCCCCAATCAGAAGCTGCTTCCTGCATGCACGATACGAGAAAACAAATGCACTACTCAAATGCACAGTCTGAGATGTAATATTGGGATCATGGGATTTACCAAAGACAGGTAGGGTCAATGCCCGGGTCAATGCGTGGTTTGAGAGAATAGTTCTATTACCATTCCCAAAATCATCACTCTCTCTTTCGAGATCACCTTACCCCATATATCTGGCTATTACCACCTTCACAATAAACATTTCGAACAAACATGTTATCAAAAAGCTGCCTGCTGAATGATTTTGCAGTCCCAAACTAACTGACAAAGAGTCAAGAAATTGAGATTGTGGAGATGGAATACAACGTGGCTGGCATCACGACGCCATTGCAACAACTTGAATCACCAAGCAAGGCAGAGAGGTAAAATATTTAGGCCATGTAGTTAAATGCTTTGGCCTAGTGGGCAATGGCTTGAGGCTGGATCAAAGTTTGCCTGCTGGTTAGACGATTAAATATACCATGCGTATTTGCGTTTGTTGTGGCATCCAAAAGGTAGAATCTCCTTGCAGCAATGACTGCCTTATCTTACTTTGGAGCGAACCTTCTGTGTTGGCCGCCATTGCAAAAAACGCTGGAAGGAAAGTAATGGGTATTCCCCTAGGGTCTGGTCCGTTAGGGTCCAGTCCTACTGGTCCTGGGTCTGGTTATTCCGTTATGCCCAGTGGAACTGTACGCTAAGAAACTGTTTCAGCGCTTTTCTCAAAATCAATTTTTCAGCAACCAATGGGTATTCATACAGCTCCCTGTACCCAACGGCTTGATATAATTGGCTGGAATTTGGGAGACAGAGAGAAGAGGCATAGGGGGACCAAAGTGTGTCTCACTTTTGAGAAAAATTGCATGGTCCAAATTTAACATTTGAATGAATCTCAAAACGAGGCCAGGGAGCGAGGGGCAAAATTGTTTTATTAACTGTTCTGAAGCTAAGGCATGCAAAATAAATTTGAGACACGATTTGCTAGATTAATGTGTTGAGAGCGCAAAAATCTCATTGAGATTTAAATGAAACACATCTGGGGGGACAGGGAGGTTCTAGAAGGGGGGAAGGTCCGATTTTCACGTTTTCGGATGTATAACGCCAAATTTTCGGATATTTGTATTCTTTTTGGCTTGTAAATACTCCCTATTTAATGACGAATCGAATGATGTATAGTTTATACGTGTTATGTCGCGGGCGTGATAATCAAGAGAGAAAACACCGTGAGTGGTCACTGAAGGGATACAGTAACCTTAAAGGAATTGAGTCCATATAAATAGCTGAGCGTTAACGGCTATGCTGACAAATTGCTGACGGTCCTTTGTTATCGCACAATTGTGCTAAAGTCATTAGTAGTGGAGATCAAAGACTTCTTAATCTTTGCATTAGCAAGTATTCAGAAGTCTTTGATCTCCACTACTAATGACTTTAGCACAATTGTGCGATAACAAAGGGCCGTCAGCAGTTTGTCAGCATAGCGTTAACGCTCAGCTATTTATATGGACTCAATGCCTTTAAAGTCTTCAAGAAAAACGTGGGTCCTATGGCCCGTCTTTAAAAACCGTTTGGAAGATTTTTTTTTATATTCAATCAAAATTTTACAATACAAGATACTTATCTAACGCTACTTACAAACTACTTTACTATACTATTGTGGTCTTCTTTCAGACAACCAATTCGCATTCCGTAAATTACATAACACGCAAACATCGATACTGAACATAACAGAGACTTGGTTCAGGAACATCAATGAGCAAAAAACGAATGTAAGCGTATTTTTAGATCTAAAAAAAGCCTTTGATACCGTCGACCATGATGTTCTGTTATCGAAGTTATCAGCCTATGGAGTCACTGATCTTGCACACGGTTGGTTCACTTCATACCTTGCCGGGAGAGAGCAGTATTGTTATGTAGAAGGTAAATCGTCAAACAAGCGTTTAGTACAGTGTGGAATACCACAGGGGTCGTGTTTGGGTCCCTTACTTTTCATCATTTATATGAATGATTTTGAAAAATGTTTGAAAAAATCTAAACCAAATATGTACGCGGATGACACGAGCATTTCTTATGCCTCCATGGAGATCAACGAGCTCTTTAATGACATAAAGGGCGAACTTGATCTTGTATCATCCTGGATGAGGCAAAACAAACTTAGCCTAAATGCTGAAAAAAGCGAATTTATGTTGATAGGGCATCCAAAACAATTGAACAGAGCCAAAGATTTCCCTGACCTCGAAGTAGAAGATCAAAAATTATGCAGAGTTCAAAAAACAAAATATCTAGGTGTCATAATAGACGAAAGCATGAATTGGGAAGAACAACTCAAAACCGTAAAGCGAAAGATAAAAAACGGTTTAGGGGCGATGTTTAAACTCAAAAACATCCTTTCCCAGAAACAATTGGCAACTGTTTATCGAGCATTAATTGAAAGCCATCTGAGATATTGCAGTGTCATTTGGGGATGTCTGTCAAACACAAAACTGGAATCCCTACAGAGGTTGCAAAACAGGGCACGCAGACTAATCGAATGCGCAAGGCACAAAGATGGCTGGGTATGTGATTGGCTCGATGTACGCAATCTAATAAAATATGACAGGCTAATTACTACATACAAAATTAACAATGGACTCTGCCCAGAGAACCTCAAAAATAAATTCACTCCTAGGTCGAATATTTCGAGATATAACACAAGAAAAATTGATGATTTCGAAATTCCTCGGCTTCGTCTTGAATACTGCAAAAAGTCTTTTGGATACCAGGGAGCAAGTACCTGGAACGAGATCCCGAAGCATATACGAGACTCTGCAACATTGAGCTCCTTTAAAGTAAGATTAAGGGAGTTCTTGAGGTAGAGCGACGCAAACACAACCCCTTGGAAGAGCAGCTTTATTTTTTTTTTGTTTAGATTAATATTCATATTTACTTTGAAGTGCTGATAGGGTATTGTGTCTAAATAAGAATAAAATGAAAATGAACTACAAGGACGAATGCCACGGAGAGCAAAAATCTATGGCAAATCCGCAGCCTTAAGATTGAAAATAACATAAAAAAAGACAAACAAACAAGCAAAAAACTTTAAGTCTATCTCAAGTTAGACGTCATGAATTTTCGAAAAGACGCAATCAAATTTGCTCCCTCGTGGCAAGTTTGCGTTGCCCTTTCACGTGTAACGTCTAATTTAAGATAGACTTTAACATTACAAAGAAATACAAGAAACGACTAACAAAGAAAGAAAATATACGAGAAGGGACTAGGTAACGGTGAGGTAACATGGTGGTTGTGTTGCGAAAAACCGTATTTGAAATTATATTAATCAAATCGACCAGTGTTATGGATATAACGCAGCGTTAGCTCGATTATCTTTCTATTTAGCTCATTAGTGAGATCTTTGCCGCCATAAAGTAAAAGTTGTGTTAAATCTTTATTTGAAAGGCTAATATATCCAAATGGTCGTACTAAAGCAAGGACGCTAGTGAGAAGATCTCGTCGATGCATCACGAAAGAAGGGCAGAGCAGCAAAAAGTGTTCCGCATCCTCAATACCATCATTCGTAGGACACATAGGATTTATGGTGTTTCTAAAATCGTGTCTAAATTTATGAAAGTTTAACTTGCTAAGACCAACTCTCAACGGAGCAAGGCAGGATAAACCTGATGAGTCATGGATCCCAAAAACTGATTTTGCAGGGGGGCGAATAATGGATAGCAGCTTTGTTTTAAAGATCGAGAGTGACGGTGCAAGTCTAATTTCAGGGTCAAGCTTGTTCCATTCACTTAAGCAGTTAGGATAGATCAACTGGATTCGAATTTTTCTGTTCTTGCCCTTATTCGCCCAATCACATCCTGATTGCGAAAGCAGTACTGCGACTGATGAAGAGGTGGTATTGGAGCTCTGGTATATTCCGGCGTTAAATTATTTATAATCTTGTAGAACAAAATAAGGCGCCTGCTCCACCTTCGTAAACTTATTGATTCCTACCCAAGCTCGGCGTACAACTTTTCTCGCGATGATCCCCTCCATGTTCCCGTTACAGCTAGTGCAGCAGAATACAGAACAGATTCCAATTTTTCCATTAAGTTTGACAAAGTTATATTCTGACTGAAATCACACATTTTTCCAGGAATATGATAAATCATATCCCCGTAGTCTAGGTGGGGTCGCACATAAAGCTTATGTAGTTCATTTAGGGTATGTCTGGGCAGATAACTGGAGAGATATTTCAGCATACCTATACCCTTTCTTGTTTTAGAGATGGCTGCTTTGATATGCCCAGAGAAGGTCAGCTTTGAATCAAAAATAATTCCAAGATGTTTATGTTGATCTACATTCTTCACGGGCGTGTTATTAAATAGGATCACTGGATTATCAATATCAACTTTCGCCTAGAAAATCTTATTTCAACAGCTTGTTTCAGTGGATCAGGATTAAAGGACATCTTCCAATCGTAAGTCCACTGTTTTATCCGTTCCAAGTCATGGTTCATGTCATTGGCAGCCGTATTGGAGTCTTCAACTACAGTAAAGATGCTCAGTTAACTATCTACAAATAACGTTACATTAATCCTATTGCACCAAGCGGGCAAAAATCCCCCCCCCCCCTCCCCACAAATTTTCAACACAAAAGCAGAAAGTACAGAAGTAAGAATATTGATTTTGGGGAATAATTTAGATTTCGTCAGTTCCCATGTCAAAGTAATAGCAACTGCTAAAGAATGAAACCTCAGGGGGAGACCGGGGCTAGTTGTAACACTTTTCAGAAAAAACAGGTATCGGAGCAACTTGTAACAAAACAAAGTAAACAGTGAACGAAGTCTGTCTGCTGGTATAATCCTACTTTTTACATCGAATAAACTCAAAATCAGGGAAAATATAATCTAATAAATTTATAATTAGATAAATTACATTTCATTCAGTACTATTTCATTATTTGCACGCCAGATGTCGTCTTAGCTGCTCAGCTGATTTTAAAATCTTTAAAATTATCTGCTGAATGTATCAGTTTCACTTGATTTCACTTTCAGTAAACTCTAATAGGGGAGACCGGGGAGGGACAATTGTAGCACTGACTCTCACATCTTGCATACTATTGCAAAAAGTCTGATTTTTGCATAGAACATGCTCATTCTAACCCTTTCCATACGACTTGAGTTACAGGAATGTTCAGCCAAGTTGAAATTTGTAAAAAAATATAATTTTTTCTCAATCGATTCAATTTTATTCAACTGATGCACCCAAATTTACAAAGAAATATAAACCACGTCTTATTTTCAAATTGTTCTTTTTAAAGCCATGAATAAACTGCCACCTAGTGCTACATTTTGCGTAAGGAAAAGCAGAGTCGTGCACTAATCGTCTGTGATGATTTTGAAGATGTAACAATTACCCCAACTATCTGTTTATCTGTTACAATTGCCCCGTGTTAACGGGGCAATTGTAACACTTGACCACTGATTTTAAAACTATCACAGCATCACAAAAAACTGGTCCCATGTGATGCAAACTAATGTCTACTTTTATTCCAAGGGATGCAACTAGAATATCATTTTCCTTCAAGAGCGCAATTAATCATTATTTAGACGATATGGCTGATTTTCTAAAAAGTATTAAAATTGACCCAGGTCTCCCCTACTCTGATTCTATATCAGCATATCGAACAGTTGTTTTTTTGACAGAACTTACTCGTTTTTGATGGAATTGTTTGTTTTGTCACCAATTGCCCTCTGGAAAAATGCATTTGAATGTAGCATTCAAGCTCAATTTCAGGAGAAAAAATCCACATTATACCCCAATGCTGCATGGGAATTAGGAATTCACACTAACTACGGAACGCTGCAGTACGAAAACTTCTGAAATCCAAAAATTTACTTCTAGGCCAAAAAATGGGGATATCAATGCTAATAAAATAGCCACCGGCAAGAACAGTTGGAACCACTACCGGGTGAGCCAGAAAAAAGTTCCCACTTTCGACAGGCCAGGATAAATCACACACTGGGCCAATTTTAGTTGTTTGATTTAATCTTTTGTCAAGATCCTATATTATTTTGGGTTATTTTTTGTAGATTTTTTGGATGCCAATTTATCGATATATTAACGATTTCTTTAAATTTTTTGGCCTGCAGACTGCCCAAAAAGGTCGAAAAACAGTGATCAAATTTTCTACAGATTGAACTTGGCAGAACAAAGGGAGTGCTCTTCGAAATGACCAGGGAATTTGGAAATGGATTACGTACAATCTGTCGCTCGAGGAGTCGTTCAATGATGGTGTAGTCATTTCATAAGTAAGTAATCGAATAACTCATTAATTAGCAAGGGATCCCTTTGCTACAGTTTCTTAATCAAGTGTTGTGCTTGTCCATAATCCCGGGAAATTGCAGATTTGGCCGTGCATTTTATTTTGCAGTGTTTATTGGACGTCATGGTCACATCTGATTGGGTAACGTGCAAATGTAACTATCCGGTTCGGCTCTACTGAAAGATTATTTGCCCTCGTCTGTGTGAAAAGCAAATGTGTCAATTTCTTTGAAATATTCAAATTCATCAAAATTCATTCCTTGCTATTTCAGAATAGTAGGGGGGGGGGGGGGGCTCTCTCCCCAATTAGTTTACCTACAAATTAGTTTTGCTATTGAGAGAGCTCCTCCTTCTCTAAGCAGTCCATTTCGTACAATTTTATTTTGTTCCTGTACTTGTATCAATTTATAGTATTCATTGTCTATGGCATTTACAATTTGCTGTTCATTGTGATACCCTTGTTTAGTTATATGTTATACCGGGTGTCCCAAAAAAAAAACGCAACAGATTTTGAAGTGTACTTTGCACTAATGCCGGTGGCTCTGGTTTTGCCCTGACAGCAAATCTGAAGTTTGTTGATTTTAACTCTGCAACCAAGTCACCAAAAATTCTGAAAAATATATGAAGATTTCATATAATCATTGCATATTTAGATAAAAATTATCATTTTACTATTAATTTGAAACAATATGTGTCATAGTTTTTTAAAACTGTTCTGTTTTTTTGGGACACCCAGTAGATGTAGTTGGAATTCAAATTATATGCTGTGGAATTCAAAACATCCAGTGGCGGACTGGCCCACCGGCCCACCGGCCCGTGGCCAGTGGGCCCCCCCTCAAAATCTTGCAAAAAGGGCCCTCTTTTTGCTGGAATAGGGCCCCTTTTGCAAAATTAGGGAATTCTTTAGTAGAGTTGCATTTTGAATAATGGACATCTAACTTCACATTTGAATCCTTCACTGTCAATGAACTTGTTCAAGGAAATGAATACAGTCGAGAGCGAAGATACGGATGGTGAAGAGGAGTAACGTTGCAGAAAGAATTAAAGGCCCCTCCACTTCTGCCAAAAGATGGTTCTCGAGATTCCTTCAAATAAAATAGTTGAGTATAGATAGCATAGGGTAAGAAAATGACCGGGAGAGTCACTTTAAGCCAAAGTAAAGGCTGCAAATTTCAAAATTTTCTGGGACAAACTTTGTCAACTCCTCCACTTTGGGGGCACGCAAAAATTTGATTGTGAAAAACTAAGAGCTTTTATCTGAAAATTTTCATAAGAGTGTTCATTGATAGGAAACCGCAAACATAATTTTGAAAAATTTCTAAGTTTCCAATTCTGCTCTGATAAGATGGGATGGCAAAAGGCATTCTAAGCCAAAGAACAGATGTTTACTCGAAAAATTTCCCTGTGGATGCTAATTCATAAAACTACTGTTTACAAATGATCAAAAATTCAATTTTAGCATCGGCAAACATGGGATTAAGAGAAGCGTTCTAAGCCAAAGTAGAAGGAGTGTCCTCAGAAATTTTTCTGGGGACTTTGCCCCCAGACCCCTTATTTTGATACTCAGTTAATTTGCCCTGACCACACTGTTGGGCGAAGATCAGGAAAGGGGCTTGCTCAACAGCTCGAGTAACGAAAAAATTATCGATCGTCTGGCCCACCAATATTAAAAATGTCAAAGTCACTTTTAGAGACGACGTAAAGATTTAATTGTGCCATGAGAAGATATATCGTGAGATATATGCCTCACTTTCAAAGAAAGTGAGATTAGCTTGGCTATTGGTAAGAAATCGAGGAATTGCGACGAATTTTGCCACTAACCACACACTCATCATCGAGGCCACCCAGGGACGCCGGAGCGATGGTAGGGCAAGGGGGGTGACTAGGAACGTAAGGGCAATCGAGACCGAAGGCGAGCGAAGCGAGCCTAAAAATTAGGGGGTCCGGGGGTACTCCCCCGGGAACATTTTTGTGACCACGCCCTTTAGATTGGCTTAAAATGCTATCAAAAACGTTTTAACGAACATTAATAATGTTCTTTCACAAAATTTTTCGGCTATTTCTCCACATGTCCTCATTCCGAATCGCATGAAATCGCATATTGCTTATTTTGAAGTTGCAATTGCCAGTCATCTTTCGTTAATGGTGTGTTTCTGATAAGGGAATGAAGCTATGGCGGCTTTTCTATCAAGTTTCAAAGTAAATTATTGTTTTTCATTGTAAGGGCACTTTTGCCCCCCTTGCCCCCGTTAGGAAAGGGCAGGAGGGGCGCTTGCCCCCCCGCGCCCCCCTTTTCCGGCGTTCCTGGGCCACACCCATTTTAGGGCCCCCTTAACTCATCCATGGCCGGCGCAAAAGTCAAAGCCAGTCCGCCACTGAAAACATCAAAACTGAAACAGAAACGGAATCTGAAAAGAGTATAAATGTTATCTTCGCTCGCAGGGAATACGTTTTTAGCCACGCTAGTAAAGTCCTCGCTTCTAAGGCTCTGAAATAGACGGTGGATGATACAGGAACTGGAATGTTAATAAACCATTTAACAACTGTGTAACTTCATTGGAAGGAACCGTCTTCCAATAACTAATAAACATTATCCTTCTCACTCAAGTATTCTTCATACTTTGATTTCGCCCTCTCTCAATCTTCAAAGCTAATTTAGTGATCTCATCTATCTCTTCATATTCGGCAAGCAGTAGCCTATTTACCATGTTGTTCATTTTGTCAATCTTTTTCAGCACTGCAGACATCCTTTCATCCTCATTTCCACTAACTAATTCTCTACTTTCGTTTTTCAGCTGTCGCTCGTAATGATCTTGGGCTACCTCTGTGACTTTTCTCTGGTTCAGGCAAGGCAGAAAACTCATCAATTTCTCATGGTAGAAATCCAAGATTTCATATTTGTTCTTCCTTTTTCTCATTTCTTTCCTAACCACACGAAATGCTTCCACTACAATAGACAGGAACATTTTAATAAGGACGATTCCCAATGAAAAGGCAAAAGACAGAAAGAAGAGTGGCCCAATGACTCTGTTTGCTTCTTCCAGATCGTTGAACTGCTTTGCACGAATTAGCAGGCTTAGTGCTGACATGAATGAGCTTTGGAAAGTTGCATGATCAGGAATTACGCGCCCAAATGTGAGCATAGCCCATTGAATGTAGGCCATAAATGGAATGCCAAAGAATAGCAAGTAATATCTGATGTCCTTGCTTGCATATTTCAGTGTTTTGATTAGCATCAACATGTTCTTGTTGAAACGAAAGAGCTTGAGAACTTTCAAGGATGCAATGAAAACGACAGCTGCTATAGTGTATCCGTAAGCTAAATCACTTGAAGCTGCGTATTGAAAACTTGTGAATTTATCACCATTCTCTTTATACTTCTTCTTTGTCCACTTCACCACACCAAACCGCACCATTAATATGCCAAATGCTGCCCATGTAAGACCAAATGAAACAAGCTCAACAATGCAACTAAGGCTTTGAAAATAAGCTATGCCCTCACGGTGAAACGCTGCAAGTTCAAGCCACATATAGTAAAGCGTTAGCAATAGGAAGCTTATCTCGCATGCTGCAAGGAAGTAGGAGAAGTCTTTTGTGTAGCGATCAAGTCTCGTTGTTATCACACTCCAATAAGGTATTCCACCACCATCAGGATTAAATTCTAGCACGAGTGTCACTATGCAGTAGAAATTTGCATTGTTGTTGTAAGTTGCGAATTCCAGAAAAACAGCCCTAGTCATGTTGTCAATCCATAGGTTTCTTTTCAAATATGCCATAGTTTTGTTAGCTTCAGAAAGTGTTTTGCCAAGAGATCGAACATAGCCACTTCCTGGATACGTGTGTAGCTCACTCACGAATGGATGGCTATCCAATTCACTTTGTGAATAATATTTCCAAGGATCTTCTCTGTTTTGCACTTGCTGAAAACTATCTAAAATGGACTTGTTCAAATTTCTATCAACCCAGCCACGAATGTAGTCCTTGTTATCTTCTTTTGACAAAGAATATTCTCCTCCGCATGGTTTGCTTCCAAGACTATAGCCTGAGTCTTTTTTGACTGGGCAAGAGGCTGAAAAAGAGATTTAGCATGCGTATTAATAATGATTGTAAAAAAGAGCAGATATATGCGCAATTGGGATGTTGACCTTACAGTGTTCAGGATCCAGTCAAATGAAGGAAGAAACTAGAAATGTTTGCGTTATTTCTATAAGGGAATCACTTGTAAAAATGATCTCTTATTGACAGTCATGCTATGCACTAAAAAAATAAAACACCTGCTTCGCTCGCGATGTAACTTTTCTGGCTCTTACAGAGTGATGACCGGAGGTTCAAATTTACACACTTTTATGGATCAAGTTTATGCCATTCAAGAAGCCAGTGAGGATAGATTTAAACGTTTCTAAATATAATTTTTTTTCATTTAATTTGCTGTTATTGAATATCTAATTCATCTTATTCATATATGTAAATTGTTCCATCATCCCTTTATGCAATTTTATATTAGCCTTCCTTCATTCAGATGATCTTGCAAAGACGTCAACGACCCTTTCTTTAATGAGGAAAGTCAAATTTCTTTTCCACAATCATTAACAGTTCTGCCCGCGTATGATCAATATTGACGTTCCCATCCAAATAATACAAACAGGCAATTTTGGCGCTCCCTGATATTTACTGGCGCTCCAATTCAGAGGGCCATGGCCCCCTGGCCCCCTGCCACCCCACCACTGACCCCCAACAACCCCCTTCTCAGATATCAATGAGACTCTATAATCAATAAGAGGAAGAACAAACACAAAGTTTTCCTCTATTGTGGCTATTCATGGCAGGAATACACACTACATTTGCAGACATCCCCTCGTGAAAGGCACTTTGAACCAAAAATGCCAATGTGCGCCAATAAGACACTTGGCATAAATAAAAATTGAAACAGCAGAGTAGACGAGCGTCACAACGAATATCTTCCATTCTGATAAATTGCAATCAACTATTTGTGACTCATCGAATTCGATATATGAACTGCATTCTAGTCCCAAGTTTTCGAAAGATCCCCTCTTCTCCCCAAAGAATAAGAACGCTTACAAGGAACAACTCTGATTTGTCTTATCCTTGGACTTCCGATAAGATATGTGACATAGTCAGCAAGAAATCCTTTGTGCTCTGTTTGATCGCCGTTATACCAAACTTCACCATAGATGGAGGGTAAGAAATCAGCGTCTATCCATTTCCAGAAACCGTTTCCATTTTTTATCTGAAATTGAATGAGAATAGAAAGCAGTCATTCTAGAGTTGTAAATCAAAGCTGAATCTCAGTATAAGAAACTTTAGCGTGAGCAACAATGACCTTCTTGAGCACAGGGACACTGGGAGGAAAAAAATACACCTATAGGAACTAATACTTCGTTTCTTAAAATCCATGCTTTAATCTCATTAAAATACATCCAAAAATAAACTTTTGAACTTCCAACGGTATGTATCATCAGAACGTAAGCCGAGGAACCGAAGACCCTAAAGCACTACAAATAAATAGCCCTGGCAGGAGCGGTCTTTTTTCTTTCTGGACATCTATGTTTAAATTTGACATTTTCATATTCAACTGAATAAATCGCCTTCAACTCCCTGGTAAATATGCAATTTTTAAAGTTCTTTCTCAATTTTTCACAATGTTATCAACTTCAATGGGTAAAGCTAGTTATTTGCAAGTCCTTACGATGTCAAATATTTCAAATTTGAATCTTCGTATTCTGACCTTTTCAATGTGTTACAGAATGATCTCGTATTTTTTAAAGAATGTCTAACGATTGCTTTTTCTTGTTTGTGCTTGCACTTGGATTTAGAATTGGTTGACTAAATATTTAGTTTTCGAATATATTATCCGTTCAAATAAACGATGCCAAAAATTCCAAAATGCGATATAATTTACATGTTTGTGGCAGTTTCATGAAAATCTTTGCTGCAAGTGTTTTCCACAAATAATTCAATTGTAAATGGCGTGGCTGTAACATCGTTGCTTCTCCATTCACCAAGTGTCATCACTAGTGATAGTTAGTAAAATCTATCTACCCTGTTCAAACTTATTAACCCTATTCAACATGGGGAGGGGGTGGGGGCAAAAAGGCCCCAAAACTATACTTCTTGCAATTGCTCCTAAACTAAGCGTAATAAAAGACTGGAACTTGAGTGACTTTTAATCAGATTTAATATTGCATCAAATTAACAATAGGACATTGCATTGCCATAAGATTGGTCACGTGACTATGACATGCCAATATTTGGCAACATGTCTTTCAGAAAATCACTAAAACAAGCAAAACTTTTCTCGTACGCATCTGATTTCAATGCAATTGGCACAAATCAGTTTGTCTTGAAGTTTACTTTCATTTGATTTATAATTTTTATAATTGCTGACAAATTCAAGATCTATGACGTCATACTTATATATGACAGCATATTTACAATAAACATATGAAATAATTAGTGCTTTATGATAAAAGTTGACTAATAACAATTCAAGATCAATTTCATATCGATTTATTACTAAAAACTGATTGAAAATGACAATAAGGCATAAGCTACTTTTATTTGGGTATCGAGAATGAATGTGATTGACAGCTTTTTTTTTATTCATATTAAAATCTTACAATAATTCTACATTCTACTACACTTTTCTAATTACTATACAACACTACGGGGACGATACCATGGGGAGCGAAAGACAATGACTACCCCATGGCCAATATGAAAAGACACGCAACGTCAAACTAAATATAACTACACTACGGACGATTTAAAAACTACGGAATACTATACTAGATTCCGTCTCACATCAGATGTCAGGTCAGGGTTGCGATCAACGCGAGCGCAACTCATTTTGGTTGTTCAAAGTAAATCAAATGACTCTCATCTGATGTGAAACAGAATTTACAAGGAAAAAGAAACATTTACGTTAAGATACTTGGTGGCTGCTTTGTGCATGACTGATGTTTGAAAGATCTTAGTCAAACCGACCAGTTTGGTGAATGAACTGTAAAGTTAGTTTGAGTATATTTCTGTTCAAGTCACGAGAAAGGTCTTGATCGCCATATAATAAGAGCTGCACCAAAACATCATTTGAAATATTGGTGATTTGTACAGATGGTCGTAATAATTCAACAATTCCAGCAAGAAGATCTCGGCGTTGAGCATCAAATGAAGGGCAGAGCAACAAAAAGTGCTCCACGTCCTCAATGCCATCGCTTGTTGGGCACAACGGGTTTATGGTATCCCTAAAATTATGCTCGAATTTGTGGAAATTTAACTTGCTGAGACCAACCCTAAGTTGAGTAAGATAGGATAATCCCTTTGGATCGTGAATTCCAAAGACAGATTTTGCAGGGGGGCGGATTATTGAAAAGAGCTTTTTCTTAAAAACAGCAATAGAAGGGGCAAGTCTCAATTCAGGCTCAAGCTTATTCCATTCAGATAAACAATTTGGATAGAAGGAAGACTTGAATTTTTCTGTCCTTGCCTTTAATCGCCCAATGACATCCTGGTTGCGAAGACGGTACTGCGACTGATGAAGAGGGGGAATTGGAACTACTGTATACTCAGGACTAAGATTATTTACAAACTTGTAGAACAAGGTAAGGCGTCTACTCCATCTTCTGGAACTCAATGACTCCCAACCAAGCTCTGTGTACAGCTTCTCACGAGATGTTCCCCTCCATGTTCCGGTTACGGCCAAAGCAGCAGAATACTGAACAGACTCTAGCTTTTCCATTAAATTTGGTAAAATGATATTTTGGCTGAATTCGCATAATTTAGCAGGAATGTGGTAAATGACATCGCCATAGTCCAGGTGGGGTCGAACATATAGCTTATATAATTCGTTTAGGGTATGCCTGGGCAGATATTTGGAGAGATATTTCAGCAAACCAATGCCCTTTCTTGTTTTGGAGATAGCTGATTTGATATGAGCTGAGAAAGATAGCTTTGAGTCCAGGATAATTCCTAAATGTTTATGTTCATTTACGTTTTTCACAGGTATGTCGTTAAAAAGGATCACTGGATGATCAATTTCAATTTTCTTCCTTGAAAATGTCAATTCAACAGCTTGCTTTAGCGGGTCAGGATTAAATGACATTCTCCAGGCGTGAGCCCACTGACTTATCAAGTCCAAGTCATGGTTCATATCACTGGCTGCTGTATTTGAATCTTCTACCACTGTGAAAAATGATGTATCATCAGCAAATAGCTTAACATTGCACTTCAAGCCTACACCTAGATCATTTATGTACACAAGGAAAAACAAGGGTCCTAGAATAGAGCCCTGGGGAACCCCTGCCGAAATATCTCCCCAATTTGAACTCTGTCCATTCAATACAGTCCTCTGCTTTCGATCCTTGAGAAAACTTTGGATTAAAGAATGCAATTTTTCTAAACTAACAGCCCATTTTCTAAAAGAGGTGGTATCATGGGAATCTTAACTTTGTTTAGGACGGTGTTTATTAGAATCCAATAGGTTTTGCTACTTGTCCCAGGATTAGCTAAGGTTGTCCCAGCCTTAAAGAAGTAATTCCGCTAAGCTTCCTCGATAAGCCTTGCGCCCTCAGATACCATCTTTTGTATCCCTTCCAGCTTGTCGACTGGCCGGCCACTCCTCACGAAACTTTTAAATGCACGATTCTTTTTCCTAAGAAAATTTTTGACGGCTTGCGTTATCCACGGTGCTTGGCGAGGCCTAATTGTTTTAATTATATTAGGAATGAAATTAGAATAAATGTTGCAAAGGACTTCATTGAGTAGTTTTACCTGTTCATTAGGGCATGTTATGTTATCGAGATGTTCGTGCCAAGCAAACATTTCAATGCTTTTCCTAATGGCTACAAAGTCAGCCTTATCGTAGTACCAAATTTTACGGGTGTATGGAGGTAGTGCTATGTTTGAAACGGACAATTTACCGTAAACAATTTGATGGTGGCACTGCTCATGTAGTGACGGATGAACACCAGACTCACTCACAAGGTTAGGCTGATCAGTAAATATCAAGTCAATACAGGATTTAGAATCGCCCATCAAATGAGTTGGTTCTGATATCAACTGATGAAGACCATTGTCAGACGCTAGAGGCTCGAATAGTTTTCCTTCGTTGTTTTCGATGTCATTTGCCCACCACTGTGTTGATCTACAATTGAAATCACCAGTAACGATAACGCAGAATGGGTTTTCAGCATGCATTTTGGATAACATCAACTCAAAGTTTACTGTAAAGTTATCAAATTCCTCTGGGCCCTGACTTGGACTTCTATAAATTACGGCGAAGAAGTACTTTTTCCTGTTTAATTGAATTTCGTACAGAATACATTCAGGGAGGGTCACTAAATCAGAACGGTTTTTTGAAGCAAGAGAATCTTTTATGTATAGCCCAACACCACCCCTTTTTACATTTTTAGGATGGTTATTTTTGATAAAAGTATAGCCATCTAATGCCAGTCTATCTTCCTCCACGGTGTTGTCAAGATGGGTTTCAACAATGCCTATAAGATCATAATTATACACCGAATTATAAGCCTCTATGAGAGAGACTCGTAAAAAATCATGCGCAGTAATACTATTTAGATTCCAAGTGCAAAAATCAAATGTTTCAGGGCCTGGATTTGTTTCTACATCACCACTCAGCAAAAGGGTCCTGAAAACTAGCCATTGTATATGTAGAGAGCAACATGCTACGCACGCTGTGTAGAAGTAGACATAGGGAGAGTGAAAGTACTTATATCGAAAAATGACAATGACACCTAACGGGATTCGCTTGACAAGTTCTACGATAACGTAAAGTACTATCTTCGCAGACCGATGCATGCGGGCGAACAAAGGCGAAAAACATAACTCTGGTGCAACAGAATGAACTGCGAGAAATTGCATTGTTAGTGTAACTGGCAGAACAAGGATTGAGACTGTGATGAACCAATAACAAATCCAATATAACTTAAAAATTTGAAAGAGAATTGGTAGTGGCCTAACATTTCTGGTCAGTGGGGATATGCTTTGCATAGAGACACGGAAACACCCTATTGTTGCTCTCCATTGATTGATTTCAACCGGCATCATCGTAGGGAAATCTTCTTACTGGTCCTAAGGGGCAATCAGTTACAATGCAACCACCATCGAAAAATAGGGGAAATGACAGGACATAAACTAAACTAAAATACAAGAAACAAAAGTACATCGAGG
Source organism: Aurelia coerulea (assembly GCA_039566865.1). Lineage (NCBI taxonomy): Eukaryota > Metazoa > Cnidaria > Scyphozoa > Semaeostomeae > Ulmaridae > Aurelia > Aurelia coerulea. The sequence continues at coordinate 7,151,070 of CM076952.1, read as the reverse complement.
GAACAAAATAGAACAGAACAGACATTACATTTGTAAACAACGCAAAGTAGAAATAAACAGCAATGAATACAATAGCTTTTGTTTGACGATTCAAGACTTAAAACGGGTTAGAAGTTTCATGCATCATTTCAAAAGATTCAATTTGCAAATAAATAGAGTAAAGACTATTTTCCGTCAGCAGAATTCCCCAAACGGGAGGGACTTGCTTCAGATGGTCATACATGAGTAAAAATTGATTCATCATAAAAAAGATCGGCATCGTCGTTTGTCGAGTGATCGACAGAAGTCCCACGCGCCAGGAGATTTCACAGGACGGAAAAAAGTCTCAAGGGAGAATCAAATTTCATGCTGGGAATCACAGGATGTATATTCTTTTCGTCGCTCAGACAATGGAGCGTTGCGTTCGTGCTTGATTTAACTAAAAAAAAACAACAACAAGGCATGCAGGGGAAGGCAATTCAAAGCGGGGGGAAATCACTCGAAAATCTCAAAAAGCCTTAAAAAACAATTCTTCAAGACTCCCAAAAATTCTGAAATCTCAAAAATCTTTAGAAATCTAGAAAATCTTCCAAAAACACAGAAGACGAAAATATGAAATAAAAACAAAATTGACAGTTTTTATAACAATAGAATTCCAAAAATAGAATTGTTGACGATTTTCATTAAAAGCAATCAATATGTATCATGTCTATAGCTTTAAAGTTATATATTCACCACATTTTGTTGAAAATATTACGTTTTTAGGAGAAGAGCCAAAGTCAGCAAATTTCAATTATTTTTGCGTTGCCTAGCAACAGATCATGTGACTAATTAGCATGTGATGCTATTTTTAGCATCACAATTGCTTGGTAATCATGTCTACCAAGCTTCGTTGTCATGGGCATTACGGTTGCCTAGAAAATCTTGGGGGGGGGGGGGGCTTTTTTGCCCTTCCCCAATGAAAAAGTGAAAAGTGGTGCTTGATCTATCCATGTAGAATAGTGCAAAAGCGTATCTTGCCATGGCATCCTTATAAAAATCTTGGCCTGTCCTTCCCCCAATCAAACAGAGCTGTCATATGACTCATGTTTTCTTGATTCCGATGGTTAAAGTGGCCCGCAACTGTCACGAACAATTAAAGAGGGACTTGCAAAAATTAAAGAGAAAGCATACAATCAAACAACCAAATGCACGTTCAGAAAGGAAAGTGCACAATTTGAAAAAGAATTGTATGCATTTAAAGAACAATTGCCAAATTATAAAGCAACATGCACAATTTAAGAAGAAAGCTCCCAGTTTGAAAAACCCAAGGCAAATTAGAAAAGGTCACGGCATACAAAAGAGCCAATGCAAATTAAACAGAGCCATGGCAAATTAAGGATAGCTACAAGTGAAATCGGATGCTTGGAACACAGGTGGCATCGGATGGCTGTAGAATTAATAAACATACAGCAAAATCTCTATTAAGCCCCCCTCTCTATTAAGCCACCCCCACTTATATATCAAATTCCAGAGGTTACTACCCTGGGTACCAGACTCGCTCTAACATAAAATGGAGAGAGAGAGTCTGGTACCCAGGGTAAGAGGTTCCATTTTATGTTAGAGAGGATCTGGTACCCAGGGTAAGAGGTTACCAAAGATTCTCCATTTATTGAGCTAAATAAGTTTCCATGCTATTCTTTATGTGTTTTGAGATAAAAATTTTTCGAATTCATGTATTTAACTCGTAAAATTGTACACCACAAAATGTGGTGCGAAATTGACTAAACAGTGTCCAAAATTAAATAAGCCCCCCCCCCCGGGGCTTAATAGAGCTTTTACGGGAATTCTAAAACCACCTGTGCTCTCTTCCTTATCGCCGTTTCCTTTGCTATGATTTGTTGACCCAGTCATCAAAGAATAATTCAATGGACCCAGTCCTACAAAAATAGTCCATTGGACCCAGTTCTCACAGAATAAGCCAGTGGATCATTTAGCGAGGACTGGGTCGACTGATGGGCCTAGTGTTTTGATGGAGGGAGTGAGAAGACAGGACGAAAATCATAACAAAGAGATGGAGAAAAGGAAGAGAACAAAGGTTGTTTTATAATTATTTCTCTTAACTCTACAACCATTTGCTGCAACATGTGCTTGAAATATGCATTTGAATTAGTCCACATTTATACTGCACAGGTACACTTTTGATCCGCTAAAAAGTTATTACGGTTCAAGAGAGTCTACACTGCTTCCGAACAAAAATGTATAGTTTCATAATCAGTATATAGAAGGAACGACAGTGTTACGGATTAGCAAGAACAGTGGAAACGGAAGAGTGATCCGCTACACTTTTGTTATGGATTTCCATATATCTACGCTACACTATATTTCCTCTGATTACTTGAGAAATATATTTCAAAATGTATCTGAATCTACTAACAGTCAGTTTTGGAACTCTAAAACGGGCCTTAGATTACCATTACTAAGAACATCAACAGGTCAGAACTCGTTTGCTTACAGAGGGGCTAAGGTCTGGAGTGACCTAAATAGTGGTGTCAAACCGGCGTATTTCCTGATAGTTGGAAGACTGCCAGGGTTACACCGATTTACAAAGATGGCGAAAAGGCTACAAAATCAAACTATCGCCCTATTTCCGTCCTTCCCGTCATATCGAAGCTCTTTGAAAAGCTAGTTTTCAATCAATTGTACCAATATCTAAATAAGAATCGCCTTCTTTACAAGGGCCAGTCTGGCTTTAGAGAACTCTTTTCCACAGTCTCCTGTTTACTTAAAAATACGGATGATTGGTACAAGGGATTTGACACAGGGCACCACGTAGGATCAGTTTTTATCGACCTCAAAAAAGCTTTTGATACAGTGGACCATAAGATCCTTTGTGAAAAACTAATGCATTACGGCGTTCGTCACAGAGAAATAAAATGGTTTGAATCATATCTTTCGAACAGAAAACAGTTCTGTCGGGTTGGTGGAATTGACTCAGAAATTGACAATATCGAAGTTGGTGTACCGCAAGGCTCATGCCTTGGTCCCCTTCTCTTCCTTGTTTACATCAATGACCTACCATGTGGTATTCAAAGCTCAACTGTGTCCATGTATGCTGACGATACCAGCCTTTCTTATCAATCTAAGGATTTGACTCAGCTGAATGAGGCCATGAATAATGATCTCAAGAGTCTTGAATCTTGGTTGAAGGGAAACAAAATATCGCTAAATGTCGCGAAAACTCATTCCATGCTCATTTGCTCCAAATCTAAACAGAATTTCCTAAAAAGATCCAATGGAAAATTGGATCTTAAAATTCAGGAAGACAGTTTAGAGGTAGTGGACAAGACAAAGTACCTTGGTGTACAAATTGATCAAAGCCTGGATTGGAAGGAACACATTAAATATGTCGCGTCGAAAGTTTCGAGGGCTATTGGTTTTCTGAAACATGCGAGGAGCCTCGTCCCTTCTACTTCCTTGATTAGTTTGTACAGAAGTATTGTGGAACCACATTTTCGTTATTGTTGCTCGGTTTGGGGCTGCTGTAGTTCCACAGAAAAAAGCCGCTTGCAGAAGCTACAAAACAGAGCTGCTAGAATAATCACTGGTAGTCGCTTTGATGCCTCCGCCATGCCCCTTATAAAAAGTCTTGGTTGGCAAACGATTGAGGAATTGATTGGTTCCGAGACCAAAGTCATGGTGTTTAAGGCATTAAATGGTCTTGCTCCTCAATATTTGACCGAACTTTTCTTGAAAAAGTCGCAGGGCTCCCTTCACACCCTCCGAAATACTTCTACTGACCTAAAGATACCATTAATGAAAAGTGGAAATGGTCAAAGATGTTTTTCGTTCAGAGGAGTAAAATATTGGAACAGCCTCTCAGCTGAGTCGAAGCAAGCCGTAAAACTCAATAGTTTTAAAACAACAATTTAGGATATGTTTCTTTTTTGCACTTTTTCTTTTTTGTTTTTTTTTTTTTTGTTTTTTTTTTTTTTTTCTTCTGTAAATTAGAACAATTTTGTATTTTAGATTTTCATTTTGAAATCATATATTGTAATTATTTTAATAGTAGGTATATTCCATAAATTGTAAGATTTTTGACGGAGGGCCCCTTGTAAATCAGCCTTTGCTGAAGGGTTACCCTCCTGTAAATAAATGAAATGAAAAAAATGAAATGAAATGAAGGCGTCCTCATCGCTCCGCATTTGCCGAAGAAAATATAAAGCCAAACTATGACTAACGTTTCTTTCTCTTTTTGTCAAAGATTATTGTAAATAAGATTATATTACATATTCAGTTCAGTATGTAAAGATTGAGTGGATTATCATGGATAAAAAAGTTAAAATGAAATGAAATGGATCCAAAATAGTACCGTTACAATTTACAGGTGAGCATAGCCGTCAAATGTTTCTTTTGTCAAAGGCTCCCGTGGGATTCTGACTCACGCTCTGATCAGATCGCATTTTCTCCTATGATGGACCAATCGGGTGCTGTCGTTGTGTTCACTTCCGCGTTTCGCCGCAAAACTTAGGCCATTTTTGCCCATTTTGATCACCATCCCCAAAAAATCATTGTACGCTCGGATAAATCGATTTTCATCAAAATTTCAATTCAATGCTTTGGACCATGAGTGTTTTCGGTATGGCTTTGCGATCACTAGAAATAGCAGAATTGTGGCATGCTTAGGCCCATTTTATAAGTCGCACCGCACCGTGCCAGACCGAGCGAATTTAGACACGATTTTGTCTGGTTCGGCGCGGCGCAACTCGTATAAGCCAATCGACACTTGGCTCGACTGAGTCGAACCATATGCCAAAGGTATTTCGACTGGGTCGACCCGTTTCATTTTTCATTTTCATTTTTCCCCCGGTGCGACTCGCACCATTTTCACACATGCGCACAATGACAAAAGCCATTGTTTGTTGAGGATGTGCAGCCCAACCATACCCACCATGCGCATGCGTCATTGAGGTTCGGCACGGCACGGCACGGCACGGCACGGCACGGCACGGCACGGCACGGCACGGCACGGCACGGCACGGCACGGCACGGCACGGCACGGCACGGCACGGCACGGCACGGCACGGCACGGCACGGCGAGAGCTTTTCCTTATAAAACAGAGGCGCTCCAAGTCGAATCTCAGTCGAACTCAAATTTCTATGGTTCAGCACGGCGCGGCACGACTTATGCAAACTCACTGCCCATTCATGGAAGCACAACCCTAATTTTTGTAAGATTCTACAACCTTGATCCAATACAGAAGCTCCTCAAAATTCTCATTATCTAAGTAAAAATGTTTAGTAAGAGTTTCTTAAAAGTTCTCTCAAATTCCTATCGGTGGTGTAGGATTTCTGGGATCTCCTGTGCCTTCGATAAAATTGTACAGCAAATTATGAAATAAAGAATGCCACAGTGTAGATCACGTAAAATCTCATGTAAGAAATTACCAAGTGAAAGGTGAAATTAATCTTTTCCAGTTTCCAAGGTGATTTTCTAATGAAGGACTTCTTAAAGATATTTTCTATGATATCCGTAAAAAATGTGAAATTGACATGAGGAGTTTCTATAAATAGTATTTCAAAAAAGAAAAGATCAATCTATTTTATTCGTTATGAAAATAAAATGTACATTTCTTCTTCTCGTCGTTCGTATTCGTAAGAACATTAAATCCAGCATTTCAGTACTGTGTCATAGAGCTGCTAGACCATAAGACGATAGACACTTTTTTGCACTAAAAGATGGGATGTGACTGACAAATTCGTACGTCGTTTTGGCTAATGTTATTGACGGTTTACACCTCGCTACTATAGCCGCAGTTGGATAAAGGAATCACGAAATTGTTCTTTCTGGGCCAGATTGGACGCACAGCTCTTCCCATATTCTTTAGCGTGGCAAGTTCATATATTCGTTATTCACCGTTGATTTATTCATATTTCTGTTCATTGGAATCGGACGTTGTTGTTATTCGACGATGGCATGTAGCTGATCATTCAAGTTCTCGCGCACATTTTTGTTGACTTTGCTGTTTCCTGGTGAAACTGGCTGTAGATCGCAACAGAACAAGTGGATGTTTTTTATCAAAACAATTTAAGGTATGTGTATACACTAGTTGTTCTTCAGGTGTTCAGTTTTGTACTCTTCTTTTTGCTAATTGTAGAATCTGTAACCACCCATGAATCACTGCACTGAGCTTGAAATGCCACAATTCTGCTATTTTTAGTGATTGCAAAGCAATACCGAAAAAACTTATGGTGCAACGCATGGAGAATCTTCTCCAATTGAAATTTTAATGAAAATCGATTTATCCTAGCATGCGATGGTTTTTGGAGATGGTGGTCAAAACAGCCATAAATGGCCTAAATTTTGCTGCGAAACGCGGAAGTGAACACAACGACGGCACCTGATTGCTCATTCAAAGGAGAAAATGCGATCTGATCAGAGCGTGAGTCAGAACCCCACGGGAGCCTTGAACAAAAGAAGTATTTGACGGTTAGGCTGTCGAGGTGGTCTTAGATACAACAATGTAAAGAAATCGGAAGAATTTGATTGCCTTCATAGAGACGATAATGGAAAAGTAACAATACCTGGTCGAATTTATTGGTAATTATCATCGATTTGATAGAAGATCCCATTTCATATGCACCGGATGATCGATGACCATATGCTATCAGCAGAGCAATGAAAAGGTAGACAAAGTATGTGATGATCTCAAGGGTTAAATCCTTAATCTGTATCTCCTTTAACCGGTCGTTGTGTGCTTTTTCGACAAGTGATGGTGACAATGGTATCCTTGTTTTAGACGTTGTCGTTCGATTGAGTTGCAGCGGCACGTTCTTCCTTACCCAACGATCATTCTTCATTAGCTCAGTTTCAGGCAGAGTAGCTTCATTGCTCAGCTTCTTGAGGATCAGTGCGAAGATACAACCAATGATAATGACCTGCGAAACATTTAAGAAATAAGAGCATGGCAGATTTTGCGCTGAATTACGTATAAGAATACTCAAGAATTGCAATTCCTTTTCCAATCATATATACATAAGATGCTTGAGATAAATTTGCCCTGCCCTTGCAGTTGGTACAAAATACTCAGACCCTGAATTTTTGTGAGAACAATGGGAATGCAATATATCATTATGGTAGAACAATAGGCTAGGGTAGAAAAGTTGGTTTCTTAAAGGTGGGACCTTCCTTTATTGGGAGTACATGATTGTCTCTCGACTAAGATGGTATGTATATCTGGTCACACAAACGCATGCTTCTCATTTCGAACCTTCTTGTTTTTACTGCTGCTCATGTTCCACGCTAATCATTTTTGAAATTCAATCGCAAGTTCTCTAAATCATATGGTAAGTAATAGATTTTAACATATCTGATTTAATGAGAGACTTAGGATGTAGCCAAAGAACATCCTACCAAGATATTCGTATTTTCAAAGAATCACATAGCTTGGGAAGCAGCCCTCAGCAAACTTTGGAAAATTTGCACAGGCAATGGATATAGTATAGAGACGCTTTTGGTTTTCTTTATTTTTCGTAATGGTCCTGTGTATTTTACATGATGTATTCCCAATGCTTTTCTTATTTGAGTGGCATCGGGGTTGTCATATAATTTTGGCGAACGATGTAGCTACGAAGCAAGATGCGGACGGAGAAGAAGACCAAAGACCAAAAAACATGGAGAAAAATGATTTACGAAATTACGAGTTTATTTTTATTAAGTTTTAGTTTTGTTTGTGAATACACATTAGATATTCACTTACACATGATTTTTTATGCTGGAATCCTTTAATACGGCCTTTAATACGGCGGAGCAAAGGAAGCGTTTCACCATGGAGTTTTCCTCCTCTTGGTATCCCTGTCGTAGTATTGTCAAGTAGCTTAAGTAGTGTAATTAGTAGTTTGTCATGTAAATTTTGATGAAAAAAATTCAAAGCCATTTTCAAATTCATCCCATTCAATTATCTATCTTGCATTTATTTAGAACAGGGCTTCATGGAGCTTGCAGTAGATTTTCGGTTTAAATAGTCCCAGTTATCGCAACAACGACAACAACAACAACAACAACAACAACAACAACAACAACAATGACAACAACAATAGCAATGATTTTCCTCAAACTGGGACTTATGGACTGTCACATCAAAAAATGGGACGAAAATTAACAAAGGGGGCACCGATTTTTCTATTCACGTTGAAACGAGGTTAATTTGTAGTCATGGCAACTTAATTCTGGTTGAAAATGAAAGGTTTGTTGATTCTTGGATTGAGGAAACATTCATCTGGATACTTGTGGCTTTTGTTCATTGCTAACGTCACTGAAACGTTAATTTAAAGGCGTTTTGTCATCTGAGACTTGAGCCGGCAAGTTATGGCCTTCCGCCATTGCCTGGAGCACTCGGCTTTTCGTACAGTGTTGCTATGGTTTCCATATCGGACATGAAATTGAGGGAAACAATTTCGTCCCAATTTTCAATGTGAAAGTCCACGAGTCGTAGTTAAAGCAGCCATCAGCCTATCAATATCAATAACTACGAACTTGTAATCGGTCTAAGATAAGACAATATGTTTTCATAAAAATTGGTTTCTGCGACAACAAAAAATGGAAATCGCATTTGATTGAACAAATACATGGGTATATTATCCAACTATAAAATGTTGAAACTTTTTGACTGCATGATGACTGAAAGGATAAATTTATCATTTCAAAAGAGGAAGCCACCTTGGTGGGAAGAAATCGTTTTAACTTTACCTTAGCTGGTTGTGAAATGAAGATATCTTGCAGAACGGAAGTGAATAATGAAACAAGCCATTGTTCTTGCTTGGTGCGCTCAAAGCTTATCCCATAGAGAAGAGTAAAGAAAGCGGCAGTTACAGTGACCAGAAAACAGATCGTCCAAGCAACGTATTCACACCAATGCGGCCAATACGCTATTTCATCATTCTTTCCCTTTGATTTATCATCTGAAACAAAATGAATACTGTGAGAATGGCTCTAAAGCAATGAAAGGGAAAAGCATAGAATGTGTTCAACCTAGGACATTTCAGTATTTTGTAGATCATACAGAGCTGGGAAAAGTGCTTGATCGCACAACCGCAAATTAGAGGCATATTTCAAAATCTGACATTTCAATGGATGGAGGCATTTTCAACTGCACTGAAGGCATTTTTACGAAATATTGTTTTTATATCAATTGAGACAAAGAAAATGCAACAAAATACAATCTCTGTGCCATTCATTTCAGGAAAAGACGCGTTGTCAGCAAGCACCAACAATGAGTAACCGTTATAAGTAAGTCAAGAACAGGCCCGTAGGAGCGTTTTTAGGATTGGAGGGGCACTAATTCACACTTAAGGGGTAAAGCTTCCGGGGGTCCGGGGGCGAAGCCCCCAGAAGAATTGCTCGGTCAATGCCCTCTTTTCTTTTGGCAACGCCCTTCTGTGCATTGCTGAAAGGGCATTTTATGATCGGAGGTCCTGAAGAAAAATAGGAAATTTACGAATCCAAATATATTTCAAACAGGGTAGCTAAAATCAAACTACGATAGGAAAAGAATACTTTGTCGAGAGTATTGCGTAAGATTTACTTGAAATTTGATTTACAAAAGTCATCACACAATTTTCATGGCGTCCTACGAAAGCCATGGCATGGCCAGAGTAAATTAAATTGGAGGGGGGGGGGGTCTGGGGGAAGCCCCCAGGAAAATCTTTGGGATCACGCCCTTTACTTTGGCTTAGAATGCATCTCCCAATATCATGCTTGCCATTAGCGACAAGGAATCTTTGATAGCGTTGTGACAGTTCTCTTATGAGTTGAAGCATCAGGAAATTTTTGAAGAAACATCCTTTGTTTTGGCTTAGAATGCATCCCCTGATTCCATATTTGCCAATGCTAAAATGGAAGATTTGACATTTCTTGGAAAATTCTTTCCCAGCTATACCCAGCTTTTTTCTCTTCGGTTTTCGAGGATGTCGAGGACCACGCCACTGCTCGTTAGTTTAGATATGATTATCGATTCTTGAAGTCTGGGTACTTTTTCGCCTCTCTTGACGAAGTGCTTCTGATGTCAAAAGACCAAAAGGGTAGAGCTTTCCAAAGTTAACCCTAATCCTACCGGGGGGGGGGGTGTTTTCCACCCCCCTGTCGGTTTTTTGCAGAGCATTCTTTAACGACAAAAGCTATGACACTCAAACTCTCTGAAGATTACTAATTATCTATTAGCTAGCATAGGAATCATTCGTCGTACATAGCCGATTCCTCGTGGCCCATGGTCGAAACCGCCAATGCCTCATTTTCATGGACCAATCAGACGGTTAAAAAGTGAGGGAGACAAAAGAAGCCCGTGAAGATTTTCCTACATTTTACCTACCTTCATAAAACGCAACCAGGACAAAAAACTGCTTCAGATTTCTCGAATTTTCTTAAAGCAATCTACTCTCCAGATGTTTGGGAGTAAAAGTTTGGATGCCGGTTAAAATATCTCCAGGATTGATGGAGTTATGGCCACAAACAAACCGATAAGGCACTGAACCTTGAACAATAGAAATTCTGGCCGGGAGACAATAGTAATAACAATAGTGATTGTTGTAAGAACAACCCGAAAGCGCCACAATCTGCGTTTTCAATTGTTCTTCCTTTTGTCTTTCGCTAAATTTTCTTTTATTCAAGATTCAATACCCCTACACGGTTTCTATGTGAATTGAAAAAGTCTACAATGGCTTGTTCGCGCATTTCAAGTCATGTGGCAATACTCTAGGGAAGTTTCTGTATTGTGCTATTTTTTATATTCATGGCAAAAGTTTGCTCGTTGCGAAATAACTTACAAAATTCAAAAGAGGTTTTATCAAAAGGCTTTATCACCTGACTTGAAGTGGCGTAAGCAGGTCTTGACAAGCCTTCGCCGATTTTGTCTATTGGAGAGGCAATAACTCCGCCAATCCTGGAGATATTTTAACCGGCATCCAAACTTTTACTCCCAAACATCTGGAGAGTAGATTGCTTTAAAAAAATTCGGGAAATCTCAAGCAGTTTTTTATCCTGCTTGCGTTTTATGAAGGTAGGTAAAATTTAGAAAAATCTTCACGGGTTTCTTTTGTCTCCCTCGCTTTTTAGCCGTCTGATTGGTCCGTGAAGATGAGGCTTTGGCGGTTTCGACCATGGGCCACGAGCAATCGGCTATGTACGACGAATGATTCCTATGCTCTATTAGCTACATTTTGACAATTAAATTTTTGAACAATAGGTGTCACGTGACAGGTGACACTACCATATTTGGAGCAAGGTATTGGAAAAATTAATGATTTTGATATTTTTACTCCCAGAATTAGTTCCAAATGTTGACTATTGTACTTCAAAAGAATCAGCAAACAATCAGCTTTCTATTGTTGTCAATAACAATGGAATTTGCTGACGTAAGCATTCTTAAATGATGACGTCACTTGGGCCGCCATTTTGGGTCATTTTGAAGTTTTTTCCAACAGATTTTGTTAAAAATGCATAGGATTGCGTTATGCAATACTTTAAAAGCATCTTGAGCCAATTATTAGCAATTTTTGGCAGAAAAACAGTTTTTAGTTATGACGTCATCAATTTTTGTCATTTTCTTCAAAAATAACAGTCTAAAAACACCTTTATGCACCATATTTGAATTGGAAATGAATAATACGCCAAAAAAGAATGGAAAAAGTCATTCACATTACCTTTATTCCGTTTTTAGAACAAATAAGCCGGAAAACCATATATTTTGACATTTTCCAGCATTATGACGTCATAGTGACGTCACCTAATGAGGTGGCCACGCCCAAAACTACCAATCGGCTAAGAATAGGTAGGACTACACCCTTGCCAAGTTTCAATGATTTCCCATTAGTCTACGGCTATTTACAGAGGGGGGGGGGGGGTGGAAAGCACCCCCCCCGGCTATGTTAGATCAAAAAAAGCCCGGTAGGATTAGGGTTAAACTTCCTTGCATTGGAATCTATGACAAATTCGTTTACGATGCTGACAAGGTTGAATTTATCAACTCTGTCGTTGTGCACATGTTTCACCATCAGGTGGCTGAGGCGGTAGTTTGCTGTTGTTGAACTTAGAAAGGTCTTGACTCGCTTCAGTGCCAAGGGCCTGTCTAAAAAATTCAACTTCTGGAAATTATTGGGGGGGGGGGGACCCGGGCCCGACCGGCCCCAAAAGGTGCTACAGCCCTTGTGAAGAAGTAAATGCAAAAAGAAAAGTTACAATTGAAAGAAAAATAAACAAAAGGCTGATCGCTGAGCAGAACTGAGACTGTTTGATAAACGGCCGACCAGCCACCCGCCTAACACGGATACAATGAAAAAAGAATTGATCCTGTACATTTCTTCAGTTACTAAATCACGCTCTCTTCGATAGTCACCTACGCTCCGGAAGCGTAGTATCGGGCAGCATCTCTTTATCCGAACTTCAACGTTCTAAAAATTGAGCCCTGTTACTAATTATCGAGCAAGCAAGATTTGAGGATCCATGGCCTAAACAACAGCTAAGAGTTGTATTCGTTTTGATCGCTCAGTAATGGTATATAAGATTGTAAACAAGCAATGCCCTGAAAGCCTATTGAATATATTCCAACAGGGATGTTCCATATCAAATCATAATGCGGAAAATGATAGAGCTCTCCATGTTCCAAAGCTACACATCGAATCTACCAAGTAAGGGTTGCATTACTATTCTACTCTATGCTATTTCTACTTTTTTTTGGCACGGTAGTCCCGTCAGTCCTAAACGACTGCTTTTCATGGGGCCGTGGCAAACAATCAATATAAAAATAATTAACATGGACAACTTAATACAGAAATTAGAAAATCATCATTATCATTATATCGTACTATTTTGTCTTTGTTTGAAAGTGGCAAAGAAGGGTGCCTGTTTTACGCCATAGTCAATGATTCCATAGTTTGCCTCCCGGGGGAGTAACTTAAGTTTCCATGATACTGGGTTGCACCATTCAAAACGTAAACTACCACCCATCAATCCGGAAAATTTCCGAAAAGTATACCCATAAATCCGGAAAATATAGAAACATCGTTGAAAACCATACCCATAAATCCGGACACTACCATAAAAAGGTACCCTAAAAAATGGCACAACCCCGTACCACGAAGAACTTAAGTTACCCACCTGGGTTTGCCTGAAAATACAATGGATCCAATACCACAACTTCAACAGTCACAGTACCCTCTTCACAATCAGGATGCCATTGGGCGAATAAAGGCAAGGACAGACAAATTCAAATCTAGCTTTTATCCAAATTGCCTGTCGGAATGTAATTACCTATGTCCGGAAATTAGAATTGCAGAATTGCACCATCAGTTGCTATCTTGAAGAAAAAGTTGCTTTCGAAAATCCGCACCGCTGCTAAATCTGTTTTTGGGATTCATGAGCCAATAGGCTTATCTTATCTTACTCAAGTAATAGTGGGTCTTAGCAAATTAAGCCTTCACAAATTCAAGCATAATTTTAGGGATACCATAAATCCAATGTTGCCCTACTAACGATGGTATTGAGAGCACATAGCACTTTTTGTTGCTTTGCCCTTCGTTTGAGGTTCAGCGTCGAACCATCTCGCTGGAGTTTTTGCATTACAACCAGGTATCCCAAAAAACTCTATACACGTTTGAAAAAGTCTGACGCCGACAGTTTAAACCATATTACTGAAAGCATATTTTTGTGTTAACCTTCATTGCCTAAATAAAATGTTGATATTTTCTGACCACTGTGGGAAACTTGGTTGTAGAGCTATGAATCAGCAAACGCAAATTTTTGCCCAAACCAGAGCCTTTGTTAGACCACGTAGTCAAGAAGCCCTAAGCATAGCAACCGGTGATATTATCAGGAAAGAGTTTCCTGCTGATTTAAATTTAAATAATTAACAAAACTGAATCAAGAGTCTTTTCTGGATAACTTACATCACTGTATCTTATGGGTAAAGGGATCCTTAAGATTACGATTTAGATTTAAAGTCAAGTCGAGTAAAACCGTCCGGCTATCCAGCTGTGCTATCCAGCTGAAAAGCTGTTCGAAACAAGTCGTCTCTTCCTTCCATTCAAGAGGAGTTGGGCAAGTCTAACTCTGGTGTCATTTTAGAAGAAGGTACACAAGTAAGTTTAGAAGAAGGTACACAGCTCATCGAGCCTGGCACAACATGATTTGCCATAAGTCAACATCTGGAAGAAAAAATGATGTAGAATCATTTTTATGCTTACCACGGCCATCCTCAGCATCGTCCTCTAAACTTTGTTTTTTGTCAGTTGGAGTGTATCCCATATTCATATCAAGAATCAAATCAAATGCATCATCTGATGGCCCGTTGTCTAGAAGGGAAGGTATAAGTAGTTAAGCTTGGTTCACACTTGAGTAACAATGCGTTAGAACTTGCATAACCCCTTTTCCTGAAGTCATTTTGAACGCATGTTTTGGTGGTTGCCGCTTACAAACGAAATTTTAGATTCAATCCATCACCTTTAAAGGCGCTGATATAAGCACAAATTGAATCAAACAAGATCTCGACACTTTTTGTCACATTTCTGAGGCATTTTCAACGCGTTTTGACTCAACAAGCTTTACCTTGCGCTCTAAATACAGCAAGGAAAGTCACCCAGATTTTCCATAATGATGTCATTTTAGTGGCTGCAAGAAACACCGATGACATCAAAAGCAGCGTTTTGCTGTCGTCTTCTCTAATTTACCATGGATTCAAAGGTTTGAAATCACCGATGGCCAGGCCCGACACCAGCCTTCGATTCATAAGGGGGCGAAGAACCAACATTTTCCGACGCCAAAATCAACAACAACATCAGCAAAAACCCAAATTTTAGGAATCATGCACGAAAGGACTGATGTGCTCTTTAATGACTAGATTTTGGAATTATCTTCCAGTTTCAACGTTGGAGCCTTCAAAATTAGTGAATATAAAGAAAAAATATGCTGTAGATCTAAAATTCATGTCAGAATTTAACCTCGAAAGTCAATAATTTCATGTTCCATGGGTCATTCTCCCAATAAAATCGTCTAAATGTGGGCCTGTAACCACAAAAAAATCCGACAGGTAAAGTAAAATTTCCGACAAAGAGCCTCCTGGGTGGCGCTCCCCCACAGCCTGCCCCGCTGGCTTCGGCCCTGCCGATGGTTAACATATTTGAAAAGCAAGCACACTGTCTAACATTCATAGCAAAGACACCAAAAAGGCAGAAGGTAGAGATAAGTAAGAAGAGACTATAACACTCGTCTGTTGAAAGAAAACCTGGTCTGGAACGGGGCTCAGCATTACAGCAAAATCATTTGTAAATTTCGCTCGACTTTGCACAAAGAATTGTCGGGCACACGTTATAGATTGCAGAGAATATTGTTGAAGGAATGGACAACACTGGATCCACGAATAAATATAAGGAAAAAAGCAATTCTTATTAGACATGCTGCCAAAATTTATGGAAAAGTTCAAGGAAATTTCCTATTTTAGATCTCTCTCGTGAAGAAAGAAACTGAATCTTTTAAGCAATAAGAACTATCAAAGAAACATTTTATTTGAAAATTGTAATATATATGGAACTTGTAAATTATCATTGTAATTATTGCTAGATTTTATCAGAGTTGTTATAGGTTTTTTTTCTTTCTTTCTTTTCCTTTACAGGAAACATGTTGATGACAGCATTTTTGTTGAAATGTACATCCTGTATAAAATCAGGCCCGTAGGAAGTGGGGGGTAGGGGGGGCTCAAGCCCCCCCAATAATTTCTTAAAACAATGGTGCTACGTCACATGACTTAATTAGATGTTGTAACATTATTAGCCTCGTTTGGGTGTTCTGTTGGGCATGCGCCCTTGTTGTTGTTGGTTTAGAGCACGAGACTGGGAAAATGGAGAACTTATGAAATGAAACTTGTCTGTTTATATTTACTTGCTGGAAACCTTTACATGGTGTCAGGTGAAACACCCATCTTTGATGTGTAGCAAGTGGAAGATTGCCTTGCTGATCTTTGTTTTTGTTCAAGCTGTACAGCGTCTCGACTTACAGTAGTGATGACAAGTCCAGATCAAAATGCGTCTGGGCCCAGTGCTTCTCCTGAAGGAAATGGAGCAACATCTTCGTTTATATCTAACGTGCCATTACCCCCAAGATTACATTTAGGAGGCAATTTATCAGAGAATTGGAAACAGTGGAAACAAATATATGATGCCTATGAAACCGTTACGAATTTGAAGTCTAAATCTGATAATTTTCGAGTTGCTGCTTTCATCACCTGTATAGGACCGGAAGCTCTCAGTATACACAATTCACTTCCGTACGAGGATGAGGGTGAACGTCAAAACATTGAGAGAATTTTTGAATTATGGAATACTTACTGCATTGGTGAAACAAATGTAATTTACGAACGCTATAAATTCAATAATCGTAATCAAGAACCTACAGAATCAATTGAAACTTATGCTGCTTCTTTACGTGCCCTCGCAGCAACTTGTGCGTTTGGAGCTCTTAATGATGAGCTGATACGTGACCGAATTGTTTGTGGAATTCATAATAATGCTGTGCGACGTAAGCTGCTGCAGGAACCAAAATTATCATTATCTAGATGCATCGATTTATGCAGGGCAACAGAAACAACTACCGCTCAAGTAAAAGCAATGGCAGGCCAAGCTGATAATCATGATCTTATAGCAAATTATGTTAGGAAACAAAACACCCCAAGAAGAGCCACTGGAGACACCAGAGCTTTTATATCAGATTGCAAATTTTGTGGACGTAGCCATAGAAAAAACAAAGATTATTGCCCAGCCTATGGTAAATTTTGTTCTGGTTGTGGTAAGAGAAACCATTTTGTTGAAAAATGCAGCGTGCAGAACTCACCAGGTAAGAGAGATATATTTTCTAAAGCCAAGATACATGCAGTGAAAGAAGAAACCACTTCTAGTGATGAAGAAATTCTTATTGTTGAAATTTCATCCCAAAACAATTTGGAAATCAATGCTGTGTCCCAATCTCCTCCTAAGAATAAAATCTTTGCCTCTATGATTATACAAGGCAGGCAAATTTCCTTCCAACTTGACTCAGGTGCTACCTGTAATGTTCTTCCAGAACATTTTGTTCCTTCAGGCACAATTGTTGAAAAATCTGATCACTCTTTGCGCCTGTACAGTAAAGCTCTATTACCCATAAATGGCATTTGTAAGCTTAAGGTAGTAAACCCCAAGACCCAGACTGAGTACACGGTCAGATTTATTATTGTGAAAGGGGATTATGTACCATTATTAGGAGCTAATGCTGCGCAAAAGATGGGCCTACTGACTGTAAATTATGATAATATTTTGCATTCAAATATAGACAATTTTAGCTCTAATAGCATTGCTTCACACAGCCCATGTCAACAAGCACAACAACATGCTGTCCCAGAAACAGTTTTGTCAGCCACCGCAGAGGCTCCACTCAGTGCAGCAGATATAGAGAACCACTTTGGATCTGTCTTTGAAGGACTTGGTCATATGCCCGGCAAGTTGCACTTAGACGTTGATGAATCACAAACCCCTGTTGTCATGCCACCCCGCAGAGTCCCCATCGCTCTCAAAGCAAAGCTCAAGGCTGAATTGGAAAGGTTGGAAGATCTTCATGTCATTCAGAAAGTTACAAGCCCAACAGATTGGGTATCAAACCTTGTCATTGCAGAAAAGCCAAATGGGAAACTGAGGTTATGCATCGATCCACAACACCTCAACAAAGCACTGAAACGAAGCCATTACCCTTTACCGCTCATTGACGACGTGTTGCCAGAGCTAGAAGATGTCAAGGTATTCAGCAAAATTGACCTGAAGGAAGGGTATCTTCAAATAGAGCTCGATGACGAATCAAGCATGCTTACAACGTTCCAAACACCATGGGGGCGTTGGAGGTACCTCAGGATGCCCTTTGGGATAAAACCAGCCTCAGAGCATTTCCAGCACAGATTTGATCAGTGCATTGAAGGCCTATCTGGCGTATATGCAGTCGCTGATGATGCACTCATTACCGGAAGAGGGGAAACATACGAAGAAGCTGTTAAAAACCATGATGAGAACATGCTAGCACTTTTGAAACGATGCCAAGAAAAGAACATCAAGCTGAACAAAGACAAATTCAAGTTTAAATGCAATGAAGTTTCCTTCATTGGTCACA
This sequence comes from Aurelia coerulea, assembly GCA_039566865.1. NCBI lineage: Eukaryota > Metazoa > Cnidaria > Scyphozoa > Semaeostomeae > Ulmaridae > Aurelia > Aurelia coerulea. The sequence goes on along the minus strand of CM076952.1, from coordinate 7,132,940 downwards.
CCCTAACACAGAACGGTCTGAAGATAGACCCCGCCAAAGTGGAAACCATCACAAAGATGGACAAACCTCAAGATGTTGCAGGCGTACAAAGGTTCATTGGCATGGTAAAATACCTGGCCAAGTTTCTCCCCCGACTGTCAGAAGTATGCGAACCTCTGAGAAGTTTGACCCACAAAGATGCACCATGGGTATGGGGAAAAGCTCACGAAAAAGCATTCACAGACATACAAAAAGCAATATGCGAGGCACCAGTTCTAAAGTATTTTGACCATAGAGTAGCAACAGAAGGCCAAGGTGACGCATCATCGAAGGGGCTTGGTTTTGTGCTCATGCAAGAGGGGCGTCCAGTCTCCTATGCAAGCAGAGCACTCACCCCTGCAGAGCAAAATTACAGCCAAATAGAGAAAGAGCTGCTTGCACAAGTATTTGGAGTAGAACATCATCATACCTACGTATATGGCAGAGAGATCACACTTTGCACAGATCACAAACCACTTGTCTCAATCATCAGCAAGCCACTCGCATCTGCTCCAAAGAGACTGCAAAGACTATTGTTAAGATTGCAGTCCTACGATGTTAAAATCTGCTATAAACCTGGCAAAGAAATGGTTCTAGCAGATACACTCTCTCGAGCATACCTACCGACAAGTGAGAGACAGAAGTCAGAAACTGAAGAAGAAGTTGAAACTATCCATATGATAAATCATCTCCCAATATCTGAGCCACAGCTGAAAGAAATCCAAAGAGAAACCAGATGTGACAATACTTTGCAATCACTGAAGGCAACAATTTTGAATGGATGGCCAGAAAGCAAAGAGACCCTCCCTCAATGCATTCATCCATACTTCTCAGTTCGAGATGAGCTAGCAACACAAGATGACGTAATATTCAAGGGTCAGCGAGCAGTTATTCCAGAGACACTACGCCAAAAGATTCGAGAGAAACTGCACGTGGCACACACGGGAATACAGAGTTGCCTCAGAAGAGCAAGAGAAGCAGTCTATTGGCCTGGCATGAACAAAGATCTGACCGACTTCATTTCAAAATGTGAAATTTGTAACATATTTCAAAACGACCAGGCCCTCATTCCCCGTGAAATCCCAAGCCGCCCCTGGCAAATCATTGCTGCCGACATTTTCACAGTCAACAACAACGACTACCTCTGTACTGTGGATTGCTACTCCAACTACTTCGAGATAGATCGTCTATTCTACAAAACTGCTGGGGAAGTTAAGAAGAAGCTCAAGAGACACTTCTCTACACATGGCATACCAGATAAGTTCATGAGTGACAATGTACCATTCTCTTCCAAAGAATTCCAGGATTTCGCCAAGGAATATGAATTTACCACCGAGCCAAGCTCGCCAGGGTATGCTCAAAGCAATGGCAAAGCAGAAAATGCGGTCAAAACTGCAAAGATTCTGATGAAAAAAGCAGCTGAATCTGGCAATGATTTCTATCTTGTGCTGCTTGAATGGCGAAACACGCCCTCTGAGGGGATGGACAGCTCTCCTTCCCAGCGTATTTTCAGCAGAAGAGCCAAAACTCTGCTTCCCATGTCCAAGAAGCTCCTCAAACCAAAGGTAGTCACAGGTGTTCAAGAAAAACTTCGCCAGAGGAAAGAGATACAGTCAAAGTATTATAACAGAGGCACAAAGGAGCTGAGCACATTAAGGAAGGATGATGTGGTTCGGATCAAACCAAGCAATAATGACAGAACAGGCCGCTGGACCAAAGGCTGTGTCACAGAGCAAGTTGGTGTAAGATCTTATAATGTAAAAACAGAAGATGGAAAGATCTTTAGACGAAATCGAACGTTTCTACGCCATACCCAAGAGCCATTCAACGCTGATGAAGAAGATTCAATCGTTTTCCCAAAAAGGGAGAACAAGGAGCGATGACTCAACCTCTTAAGGACCACCAACCGGAAGTGGAGCCATTGGATCCACAAGAGGCACCTCACTTACGACCTGATGATGTTGACGCAGAGACAGCAGCCAACGGACCTGCTGAGACAAGATTCGATCACAGGCAATTGAACTTTTACCAACCAGTAACGACAAGAAGTGGCAGAAGAGTAATTCGGCCTGACTACCTTGCTGGACACTAATGATTAACAAACTTTAAAGACAATTAATTTCTCTTTATATTACAGTTCCTTTGTTTGTTTTTGTTGGAGGAAAGGTGTAACATTATTAGCCTCGTTTGGGTGTTCTGTTGGGCATGCGCCCTTGTTGTTGTTGGTTTAGAGCACGAGACTGGGAAAATGGAGAACTTATGAAATGAAACTTGTCTGTTTATATTTACTTGCTGGAAACCTTGACAGATGTATTGTTCTCTATTGTTTTAAGAACAATTGCCCCCCCCAATCCGAAGCTTCTTCCTACGGCCCTGATAAAATTAATTATATTATCATTATTATATATGTAATAATAATGAATAATAATAATGCCAGAAGCATAACATTTCATCAGTAGCTTTGACTTGAAATAGCTAATGTTTTTCAAAGATAAAACAGTCTCACTTCAAAATCGTCTGAATGTTAACTTCAATGAAATAACACAGAGGCATACCAATGAGCAATGATTATCACAGTACTTACCATTCATATCATATCGAGAATCTACATCTGCAATAACATCTTCCATATTGAGTGGTACATTTTCGATTCTTTGATCTTGAAAATTCACCGATTTTGCGGTTGGCTCCTTGATAGGAATCGCATCTAGAGACTCTTTATTGTATTCAACACTTCTTCGTCGTTCAGCATTATCTTTTTGCAAAGAATTCAAACTGGGCATTGATTTAGCCGTATTTGGCTCTATGTTCTTATCAGCCTTCGGCTCGTTTAAGAATGCGAGAAGGTCCATTGTATGATCTGAAACTTTTCTCTTAATCAAAATCTCGGTGGTTGGCTGAACAGCAAGCATTGGGCGAAGTAGGACTGGCGCTGTAAGAATACTTGTCCCTTGTTGGCTATCAGCTTGAACGTGTGAGATGTCTTCCTCTGGTGGTGCTAAATTGATCTTGACCAAGGGGGCTGCTTTTCGAAATAGCTGGACGATTAGAACATTGATAGGGAGCACAACTAACGCCGATTGAATACCAATAACCAGCTGCCTCCAACTGAATTTGAATGAGCCAATGCTGATCTGTGATCCTGCGACAGCTAGATCTTGCTTGTAGAACATTGCATTTGCCAGCATGGTACATAATAGAACACAAAAACAACATGATAGTCTCTGGCAACGAGTAAAATTACTCCTTGCAGGACGCATAGCAACACTGAACCACAGATGGTCGTCAGTAAGCCCTCTTGATGCCTTTGCGAGGAACAGCATCTCAAAGCTTTTCAGGTCTTCTGCTTCAGCAGCTAGGAATATTCGGTCTATTTTCCCATCTGCGATTCCGATTCCAAGCCATGAACGACACAAGAAAGTTGTCTGAATGCCTTTCAGTATGTTGGTAATGACTATTCGACTAACAAACCACGATGGAGATTTGCCAGTGTTGTCATGCCAAACCTGAACGACTTCAATCTTGCCAAGGTCCTTCAAGAAAACAATATCAGTTAGGAAGAGCAATGGGATCAGACAAATGGAAGGGGCTCTTCTTACATTGGTATTGATAGATAGATAACTCCCTTCTCACAACCATCTAAATTATGCTCAAAAAGTTAAAAGATATTGCAAACTCGTTGACGTTTTGCATTTTGCTTCTTCACGCTCCTTCTACTGGGTGCGCCAAATACACCTGTCACTTTTAACAGTCAACAATAAGTTGTATATCAACCTGAATGTGACCATTGACCATTCAATTGATCTTCAAAATTCCAAAGAATACTTGAGAATTTACTGATTCACCTTGATCTCCCCACTAAATATCCAATTCCTTTAAAACCATGATTTAGCAACGGCCAAAATCAATAGACGATTACGCTAAAGATGGCGGCGAGGAACTTTTTACCAAGATGCATTGCGTTCGAATAACGAATCTTTAACGATTCTATCTGAATTCGATTAAAGAACGCAGTGCATCTTGGTAAAAAGTTCCTCGCCACCATCTTTAGCGTAATCGTCTATTGAAGACATCGATCAAATTTCGCAAATGGGAACTTGAAAGGACAAAGAGCAAATACTGACTTTTCATCAACACAAAGACTTCATTAAACTAAAAAAGGTAAGTTTTTGGAAGTAATCAAAACAACGCCAAAGGATTGTGCAAGGAAGCAGCGAATGCTGCTCGTGCAGCTGATCATAACAAAACGAGTTCTTCATTTTCAATTATTTTCCAATTCTTTTTTTCCCATTTTTTAACCCCCTATTTTCTTGTCTAGCTCAACCCTAAGAAAACTTGATAGCTGTTTTTCAATCGATTCTGGTTGTTTCAAGATCAACAATTTTCATTTTGCCTCTCCCTACCAGACTTCGTTGCACTGCGCTAAAACGACAAGAGATATGACCACCATTCTTTGTGAATCTAAGTCAAAGTTAAAAAGCAGTTAAATTTTCAACATCTCATAGTGCTAACTCTGCTCATGTGACCACTGAACTGCCACATTTGGAAAATAGTCGACAAAACAGCTTAACCCTATCTGGGTTGGGCGGCGAGGGGGGGGCTTTGCCTCCCTTGTAGACTTTCTTGTTATCTCCAGGTTTAGCGGAGTTACTGCCTCTCCAATTGACAAAATCGGCGAAAGGCTTGTTGAGGCCTGTTTACGCCACTTCAAGTCAGGTGATAAAAACTCTTGATAAAAACTCTTTTTAATGTTATAACTTCAAACTTTATAACTGTCAAAGCTCTGGTTTGCAAGACGAGGCAAATTTGAGCTTTCAAGCATAACATGTCTGCTCTCAAAGTACCAATATCAGCAAACGAGGTAGCCTACGAGTAAAGAGATAAAGCTTGCTACGGCTGCCCAATTAATTATGTTAGTCCTCCTTAATTCTCCTTAATTATGTTAATTCGAAATAATACATGAAACCCGTCCAAACAAAGGCTGCATCTGGAACTGCAGTAGCAAGCTTTCGCTCATTAATTCATAGACCCTTTCTCCAGTTTGATAATGGGTCTACACGTAACAAACGAGGTGTCTATGTTCAAGTTAACTATCGAGGAAAATTTTTAGAGTAATTAGACATTGATTGAAGCTAAAGTCACAGCGATGGAGTCAACCAAATCCGTATACATTTTTTTGGGACACCCAGTAGTTCTTGGAAAAACGTTGTGATGTTTGATGAAAAACAGTCTGTAAACGGCAAAAATGTCCCACGTCTTTTGATTTACATTTAGCTCCGTGGATTCGTTGGCTCCAGATTATATGTCCGAATTACAGTAATGAACATTACAGTAATGAACGAAATCTGCGATCGACAGATCTGAATCTGAAAATACCACTACTTAAAACAAAAACAGGTCAGAAATCTTTCTGCTACAGAGGAACCACCCTTTGGAACGGCCTGGATAAAGCTAGTAAATCAGCTTCCTCTCTTGGTGCTTTCAAAAGTCTGATCTAATAAGTCGGATTACCTAGCTTTCCTTCGTATTTTAATTTATTCACCGTTTTTTTACTGTATTATACTGTAAATGATTGGCTTTTGTAAATATATAATATTAATGTAACTAGTTTTCTTTTTGCAGCTTAGGTTTTTTAACAGGTCAGTTTGAAAACCAGATATTATTCTGAAACTTTTCAACTAGTATAAAAATTTTAAATGATGATGATGATGATGATGATATAGCTAGCATCGTTTGGAAGCTATTAGAAAAATCTGGTAGGGGGCGAAAAACGCCCCCCCCCCCCCCGGGTTGAAATAGGGTTAAAACGCTTTGTAAACGATTTGCGTATCAGTGTGGATGGAAAAAATTATATGCGTTTTACAAACGTAAACGTATACGTGTGGACAGGGCCTCAGTAACTTTGAAAATATTGGTACCGGGTGAGTCAGAAAAAAGAATCCCCACTTGGAAGGCCACTGCTCCATGAATATGAAAGCAATGATATTAAAAACTTCTGGTCTTATTGCCAATATGCTCAATTAGGTTCAGTAATTTATCCAGCCTTAATCAGTCATTCCCTCCCGTCGATAAGGGTGATTTTCTTGAGAAAGCCCCTTCCAAAAACCTGCAAAAGCGAACAAAAACAATGAGCAAATTTTCCTTCCTAAAATTGATGACACTCACACAAATTCATGTATTTTGTCCTCTTGGGAAAATGGAATCCCCTTGAATAGTAACCTATTCTCACCCAAGGGGTCACTCTGAAATCTCAAAATAACGCATGAAAACTCCATTCTTTACCCCCACGGGATCTGCTTAGCTATGTGTGTAGCCCCTTGAGGCTCAAGCAAGGTATTTAAAGCTTAGAATTGGTTTATTCCGTCCCTTTCTACGCAACAAGCAGTCACACGTGTAAAAGCGACCCACCTCTCCTCCCTCGGCGACGGTTCTTTCCGCCAACAGTGGCCATTTCCACTTCACTTTTCAACTATTACAGTATTTGCAGTTTTCCTATTTTTTCTTATGTGTGTCATGGGCTTAAAGGCAAAAAGGGGCATTAACTGGGGACAATAGGCCTTTAAGCCTAGAAAAGTGAAGTGAAAATTGTCCATTAGTCACAATTCCTCTCAAATAGCGATCTTCCTTCGCACTCGGGTATCTTAGTTGATTTGAGAGGGAGAGTGACTAATTGGATGAGAATAGTAACCTATTCTCATCCAATTAGTCACTCTCCCTCTCAAATCAACTAAGATACCCGAGTGCTTCGGAAGTCACAATTTCGGTAATGTACCATGCAGAGAATACAAAGAAAGATGAAACATTAGTAGCAAAATATAGCTATACCATAAAACCTCAAAGCTATCTACTCCATAACTCAGAAAAAACCAACCCCTGCAAAAACAGAAATTAGGTACCACATATGTATTACTTTTGATCAGCTCTAACTCCGTCAAAAAATGAAGTTTCATCCTTGATACATTCCTGTTTGAATGCCGTATGCATAATGTTTAGATTTTTCTAAATTCTTAGAAATTAATTGCAAATGATACAAAGCTGAAATTTTATGGATACGATGCCACTGGGTATATGCTTCCGTTGAAAAATGTTTTGGTCCGGAGATTCAGCATAGGTTGACGAAGCCACACACCAAATTTGAGTCTGAAATCTTCTATTGATTATTGTTATATAATTTCCTAAAAATGCAAAAAGTGCAATCTTGTAAAAACTGAAACGAAAGATCAGTATTTCGTGACTTGATATTTGAATGTCTCCCTCTCTTACTCTTTTCCCTTGGTCTTCATAACCTTTTTTGTTGATCTTAGTTTGTTTCTCCATGATTTCCTTTCCCTGCTTTTGTGGAAAGGGGCCAGAAGTAGTGCATAATTTTAGTTTCTTTGCACTTGCAGAAAGAAGGGCCTATTTTTTAATTCAAAAATCTGTCGGATGGACATTAGATACTTTGGAAGCCTACGAAATTCTTAGCTTTGATGTAAGACCATAATGTAACCTTGCATGATATAAAGCATCCAAAGGGTAATGAAAACAAGAAACTTATTTGTTTTCAAAACGAATGTTGCTCTGGGAATAACGAAGAACATCGACATGTCGGATGGACTAGATAGAAAATGCACATGTGCAAAAATAGTTACTTCAACCTCAATTCTATCTCAGCATTAAGCATAACTCACAAAAGACTGTAACTGTTTTTATGGTATTGTCTATTGCTGACAATGTAACTCATGTAACACTTAGAAAAATAACAACTTATTCGTCAAAAAAGGATAACAAACGTGTCAGATGGACATGTCGGATGGACAAAAACGTACTGCAAAATTGAACTTATTGAACTTCTGAAAACACAAACAGAAGTAATTCTAAATTAATAACAACATGGCGCTGCGTAGGTTCCACATACTCGTTGATGTTATTGTTGGCCCAGGCACAAGATAAGCATTATCTTATTGGAATGTCCGTCCGACAGATTTTCAGAATGGAGAGTTTGGTGCCAAAATACGCATAAATCTATTTTTGATGCATACTTTCTACCTATTCATGACACAGTAATGTCCACTTTTTAACATTGGGACACATTATTGACTTCTATTGCGGATAAAAAATATAACGAAAGTCCGTCCGACAGGTTTTATAAAAATTATGTTTGAAACAAAACAATGCTGAATTAATCTTCAAAACGTATTGCGAACAATTCCTGTTGTTCCCATTGTGAGCAACTCCAATTGCTGTATGCACTGTTGCATAATTGAAGAGTACTGTGAAAAGTACACACCAGCAACTGTCGGACGGACACACTCTTTAGTCAAAATTTAAAGGCTGTAGATACTTTTCTTCGTGCAAAGGTGATTCCTCCAAACAAATTAGCAAGTTGGGAGATAGCTCCAACAAAATTCCGTGGCTTTATCACTACCATTTGTTTTGGGAAAAATAAATCCTCTCTTTTTTCTATCGGACGGACAATTACCAAGATGTTTTGTTCCCAACTCTGCGTGGAATTACAAATGATTGCCAAATTTTGTATGTCAGTTATATGAACTATGGAGACTACCATGAAAGGCAAACAACAAATCTTAAGTCAACTAATTCGAAATTAGAGAAAATTCTTTTTTTAGTCAAGCATGCAGCAAAGTTAGACCTCATATTAAAAAATTTCATCACAGCAAGCAAGAAATGGATAAATTATTTAACTTAACCTGAATTCGGAAGACCTAAATGTGTATCTTTGAAAATGTGAGGTCAAGAAGTTCGGAAAAATGGTTTCAATTTTCACCTCTTTGCGTGACCAATTTCAAAGTAGGCCAGAATGCCATTTTCAACTTCATGTTGTGCGCCTAACTAGGCAGATTTTGAGGAGGTTGAAAGGTGCTTTTTGCCTTGCTCTTCGGATCGTTCACGGCCTCTGAAAAATCCATTTTCATGATAAAGCTGCTTGTGAGTTTTTCCCCCCTTCATCAATATCTTTATTTGCCATTCTTGGCTGATATTACGATCGTTGCCGATGAATATCATAACTCAACTTTACTTCTTGTCCGCTACAAATATTTTGATAAATATTGAGGCTTGATAACGGGCTATGCTCGAACCATGGCCGAAGCCAGTGGGGGGGGGGGCCGGGGGCTGGGGGCGGAGCAAGGCCATTTGTCGGAAATTTTACTCCACTTGTCGGATTTTGTTGTTGTTACAGGCCCACATTTAGAAGATTTCACTGGGACAATGATGCATAGAACATGAATTTATTGTCTTTCGAGGACAAAATTTAACATGGATTTTGAATCTACAGCATTTTTTCCTTCATATTGACCAATGTTGAAGGCTGCAACGTTGAAACTACAAAATAATACCAAAATCTAGACATTAAAGGATCACATCAGTCTTTTCGTGCATGTTTTAACGTATGTTCCTAAAATTGGGGTTGTTGCTGTTGTTGTTGTTGACTTTAGAGCGTCGGAAAATTTTGGTTCTTTGCCCCTCTAAGAATTAAGGCTGGTATCGGGCCTCGCTCGAACGTCGTGCTTTTTCAAATCGCATAAAAGTGCGTATAAATATAAATATATTCTACTCTAATTACTTGTTTATACAAATATTTTGAACTCTCAACCACTCAACCATTATGCTAGAGCCTCCTATTCACTTTGAAAATGGAATGGTGGAATAGAAGGCAGAGAAGAATTGCAGACCTCAAGCCCAAAATTCAAATTTCGGCCTCCAAATAGTTAACAAAATAGCCGTTGCTAGGGCCTTGTCAGGGAATGATTTGTTGACCAACTGTTAGAATGTTGGACCATAATTAGAAATTAGTGGCCCAGGGAGATTTTAGTTTACAGAGTTGGAATCTACAATATATTTTACCCAAGAAAGTGTAAAGTTGAAATTTTGAAGTTTTAATCGAGAATTACATATGTAGTACATTAAGATAAACAATGTAATGAAGCCTTTAAAGAGCTTTTGTGATGGAAAAACTGGCCAAGACTGCTCGCTGCACATGCGCCAAAATGAATATATTCCGTCTATCCACGATGCATTGTTCATCTACCTCAACAAGTTGTAGGTTGAATGTTAGCGTGAGGAGGACCTTACTGACTGTTACATTTATTACAGAAGTGGAAACCAGAATTATTCTGTCAACAGCATCGCCTGTAGCTAATGGCTGATTCCCGCATTCTAGCAATTGTAAGTGCGGCCTGCGACAGTTAAAAGAACAGTCTGAATGCAAGCAAATCCCATAGCAAAAGGTTTTGTATGCCAACCAAGTATTTTGCTAGGAGGATATAAAGTATATCACCTCATGATTTTGTTTTTCTACTGAGACAAAAACAAGGTTATAAACTGCTAAGAAGGATACCACTGGGCGAAATATGTCCTAGGGGAAATCGGAGATAACAAGGGTAACTTGTAGATCATAAACAAGCAATGATCCAAAAAGAAGACGGCAGGAAAAAACATTGCAGTTTGGAATCTCCGAATCGTTGTGCAAAAATATTGAAACCATTTGATGGATACTGGTAAAAGAGAGTTGCACTTAAAGATAGATACTAGAAAAAATCAGATGCGAAAAACGGAAACATTCTTGGCAAACAAAGGCCTTTGAAATTTGTGTTATCATCAGAATGGGACTGACTAAAGCTCACAGGAGTCTATGAGACAGAGGCACATTTCGTGTCTCCCATGTGTAGTGCAGTAGTTTTATCTATTTTTTTTCCAATTTTGCATTGTCTGTAATTGTGCTTGGGTTGCATAGAAAAAACAACTGCAACAGATAAAATCCTTAGAACAATCAAGGGCCACCATAAGCTACCGATTTTATCCGTCAAGGGGGGGGGGCCTTATCGAGCATGGCATTATTTCGTCTTATAAGTCATAACTTTAGGAATGTTTGAGCCAAGCTGGAGTCGATATGAAGCACTGCAACTATGTGAAACCACCATCGACGAACAATGTCATACGTCATAAGACATACGAAATTAAAGCTCAAATGCAAGCATTGATTCGAGTGACTTTGATTATTGCACGAAACAGCGTAAACAGGAGCTTTTGGGTCAAAAGAAGTGACAAAAAAGGGTGTAACAATAGGTTTAGCAAATCTCTTGTGGACAATGTCTGCATAAAATGTAAATCAACGCTAAACAGTGCTCTTTAAAATTCATCAATCAAGTTCTTTTTGGCTACCGAAACGAAGACTTACGCTAGACGGTGCTCTTTCAAATTCATAAATCAAATTCTCTTTGGCTACCGTAACGAAGTGTACGCTAAACGGTGCTCTTTCAAATTCATAAATCAAATCCTCTTTGGCTACCGTAACGAAGATTTACGCTAGACGGTGCTCTTGCAAATTGATAAATCAAAATTCTCTTTGGCTACCGTAACGAAGATATACGCTAGACGGTGCTCTTTCAAATTCATAAATCAAATTCTCTTTGGCTACCGTAACGAAGATTTACGCTAGACGGTGCTCTTGCAAATTCATAAATCAAATTCTCTTTGGCTACCGTAACGAATATATACGCTAGACGGTGCTCTTTCAAATTCATCAATCAAATTCTCTTTGGCTACCGTAACGAATATATACGCTAGACGGTGCTCTTTCAAATTCATAAATCAAATTCTCTTTGGCTACCGTAACGAATATATACGCTAGACGGTGCTCTTTCAAATTCATAAATCAAATTCTCTTTGGCTACCGTAACGAAGATTTACGCTAGACGGTGCTCTTTCAAATTCATAAATCAAATTCTCTTTGGCTACCGTAACGAAGATTTACGCTAGACGGTGCTCTTTCAAATTCATAAATCAAATTCTCTTTGGCTACCGTAACGAAGATTTACGCTAGACGGTGCTCTTTCAAATTCATAAATCAAATTCTCTTTGGCTACCGTAACGAATATATACGCTCGACGGTGCTCTTTCAAATTCATCAATCAAATTCTCTTTGGCTACCGTAACGAATATATACGCTAGACGGTGCTCTTTCAAATTCATAAATCAAATTCTCTTTGGCTACCGTAACGAATATATACGCTAGACGGTGCTCTTTCAAATTCATAAATCAAATTCTCTTTGGCTACCGTAACGAAGATGTACGCTAAACGGTGCTCTTTCAAATTCATAAATCAAATTCTCTTTGGCTACCGTAACGAAGATGTACGCTAAAACGGTGCTCTTTCAAATTCATAAATCAAATTCTCTTTGGCTACCGTAACGACGATTGACGCTAGACGGTGCTCTTTCAAATTCATAAATCAAATTCTCTTTGGCTACCGTAACGAATATATACGCTAGACGGTGCTCTTTCAAATTCATAAATCAAATTCTCTTTGGCTACCGTAACGAAGATTTACGCTAGACGGTGCTCTTGCAAATTCATAAATCAAATTCTCTTCGGCTACCGTAACGAAGATGTACGCTAAACGGTGCTCTTTCAAAATTATTTGGCGGAAGACATTCAATATGTGAAAGACTTGCAAAAGGTCAGTGAGTCCCCACAAGGGTCGTTTGATATTTGCATTGCTGATGTTCCTTGAGACTGGGCTGAGCGCCCTCCTACTGCTTAATGTTGATAAAGAATGACATCTTGCAATATTAAAGAACAATATTTAATAAATTTAATTTCATAAATAGGTTTTATTAACTTAGCAATAGGGTAGGGGGTCACGCAGCCCAGCCACAAGGAACCCAGCCACAGACCGAGTGTAAGGTTTTTAGATAAACCCCCAAGTGGCTAGGAGCGACTAAGGAGAAAAATAAATCAAAATTTACAACTAAGTTTTAGGGAGTTACACAGAGATTACTTAAGGAACGAGAAATGTTTACTAAAAATTCCATCGGACACTGGTCACATAAAATTATATAACAACCAAATCACACACACATTATGGCTACCGTAACGAAGATATACGCTAGACGGTGCTCTTTCAAATTCATAAATCAAAATCTTTTTGGCTACCGCAACGAAGATTTACCCAAGACAGTGCTCTTTCAAATCCATAAATAAAATTCTATTTGCTACCGTAACGAAGATGTACGCTAGACGGTGCTCTTTCAAATTGACAAATAAAATTCTCTTTGGTTGTAAACAGTAAGGAAGATTTATGCTAATAAGCGGTGCCCTTCAACTTAGAAATGAAATTTTGGCAAAAAGATGAAATTTTGAAAAAAGATGTACGTAAGACCAAGCTCCCTTCGTAATCAAAAAGTCCTTTTTACAACTGTTACGAAAATGTCGCTAAATTATGTCTCTGTAAAATTATACAAGAAATATTTTTGCAGCTGGGACCTACTGGCACATTGAAAAAACAGCACGTGGTGTTGTTTTTATGCAAAAATACCGAGAGAGCTTTCTATTGCAAAATAAATGGAGCAACCCGCACAAAGAAACGCATATAAAGCCCAGGCAAGCATAATAAAACCTATAGTAAGGTAAAGAGCGGGATATCCTACGATGTTCGAGACAACGAACGAGACGCAAATTATTGATTGAAAAATGGGCCTAAATGATAGAATGAATATTGATATTAGCTTACAGCACTTGCTACTGGCTCGGTCTGCTGGCTTTCCACTGCTTGCCGAACTCGTTGTAAAGAAACTTCAGCTACCTGGTTAGCTGGCTGTTGTATTTCATCTTCATAAATGCCTAGTTTATTTCGACTTCGATATCCGGTACCTGCTCCAAAGCGCTTGGGCTATGTCGGTGACGGTTCTTTCACGACATAACTGAAGCGAGAGCTTTTACACGTGTGACTGTTTGTTGCGTAGAAAGAGACGGAATAAACCAATTCTAAGCTTTAAATACCTTGCTTGATCCTCAAGGGGCTACACACATAGCTAAGCAGATCCCGTGGGGGTAAAGAATGGAGTTTTCATGCGTTATTTTGAGATTTCAGAGTGACCCCTTGGGTGAGAATAGGTCATCGATACCAAGGGGAGGACTTGTTCATCCTCCCAAGAGGATAGCACGTGCTAAAGCGTCCACAAGTCATTGCTGTAAGGTCATTGTAAGGCAGAAATGTAAGGGAAATTTGTTCATGATTTTGGACATGTTTTGAAGGTTTTTTAAAGAGGCTTTGTCGAGAAAATCCCTCATAATTCTAGAATGGAGTGGCCGATTTCAGTCAGATAAATTTTATAGTAGATTTGAACATTTCTACCATTAAACTATACATTTACCGATATCATCCAGGGAGCCGTGACCTTTCAAACGGGGATACTTTTTTCTGACTCACCCGGTAGTTGTCTTCAAAATGAGAGAAAAATGGAGGTGGTCTCAAGAGAGGTAATCTTCTTTCAAAGAACAGAATAAAACCAAACAAGATGTCAAGGGAACCCATAGCAAGAAGAGCTATAGCAATCCCGCAATGCAATAGTTAATATTGTGTTCCAAGACAAAGTTTAAAGTTGATCTGCGCTTCTCGCATGATCCTCGTCATGGTTCCAAGAAAAATATTCTATCACTTTATTCTTGATGGATACACGAAGATCCACTATGAAATTTGAGCCTTGTTCCCCTTCTTGTTTTAAATATGATGAAAATTGCCAAATTTTTCATGCTCTTTGTGTTAGGCCCATTTAACATTTGAGGACATTTCGAATTAAATATTGCGATAGGTCATGATAAAATAACCAAAACTTGTTCACAAGCGAAATTAAAAAGATCTCCACAGGCCATTCACTCTACAAGTTCACACACGCACACTGCGTCCTAAGTTCTTCCGCTCACGTAAAAACGTTAGTCCGCTATTTAAGTTCAATAAACAGTAACAATAATTCAACTCAGTCCAGCTCCTCACATTTCCAAGAAAGGTGTTTTAACCATCCTTATACACAACGGAAACACAAAGATCAACTGATGGAATTTCAGTGTAATAGAAATGTAAAGAAAATGTAATGTAATTATATAATCGATGTAACATAAGCAAACAAACAAGTAATGATTGGTGTTTCAGTTTTAGATGAAACGTAGCGGAAACTTTGAAAGCAGGTTGCAGTAAGGTTTCAGTGAATAGGAAACGTGCAATTTCGTTCTGTGTCGTGGAAAGAAGAGAGCTGGAACACAAAGATAGCAAGGTCACGGTCCCTTATATCGACTGATGAATCCATTTTGTTTGACCAAATTTTTTGTTCGATTGATACACTACTTGAGGCAAGATAGCGCGTTACCGTAATTTGATCACGCGTTATTTACTGTTGGTCGCTTTTATTATTATTATTATTATCAATTTCTTTACCGTTGGATACATAAAAATATAGCTAAAAGTAATCAGCTAATTGATTCCAACGTTAGTTAAAATTTTAAAATACAAATGTTACATCAGAAAAAAAGGGGATAAAATATTTACAATTCATCGAAAGTATACAGTATAAAGGCATAAAAGTGTATAAAAGCAGATATTCAAATATTATCATCATAAAAAGCCCAAGTTCGGAATAAAAACGCGGCATAATTTACATGGGCAATTTTCTCCGTTCCAATTTTTTATTTTGGCTTTAAACTGACAGTTGGTGGTAACGTTTGCCACAGCTGTGGACCTTTAAATCGGATGCTTTCTGTCCCGTTGTTGACAGATCTCACCCTAGGTTGGAAGAATTCGTTATTGTTACGCAAATTGTAATGACTTTCATTTTCGCTGAAAATTTCGTGCATGAATGAAGGGCTCAGGTTATTTTGTTGTTTTGTACATCTCAGTCATAAGTAACTGCAAGTTCTTTGCATGAATCGTAACGGCACAGTCCTTCTCTAATAGCTCACTAGTGGATAGGTATTAGTGGATAGGTAAGTCCTCAGAGTACAGGAAGTCGAAGAACAGAGTAGCGATGACCTGTTGAATACATTCGGTCCTTTACATAAATATAGGACCAAAAGGAAATTCGACTTTCAGCAACAATATCAAATTTTGTTGATCTTCCAAAAATGTGTATTTTCTATTCATTGCAGCGGTAGTAACAAAACATTATTAAGAATTACCTTGGCAGTCGATACTATGCGTAAAAATTATGATAACTCCCCAGTCAATCTTATGTGGAAATGCTTTCCTCATACTCCAGACAACAGCATTGTTTCGCAAAATAATGGTTCAAAACAATTGTGAAATATTCTGATACAGAAAATGATTTTCAACTTCTGTTCTAACCAAGGAAACAGATAGATAATTTAACGTTTGTATACCTCTTCACTTGTCACCAAAAATGAATCAACACTATCACGCTGGAATGCATTTTCTTCCTGATGAGACAAACAATATGGCGCACTTTCTCCCTTGCTGCCGCCAAGGATGATACATACACTAGCGGTTGTGCCAGATCCTGGTCTGCTGCCAGTGTAGATTGTCACATCATAACGGGATTTGTGGCTCTGACAGCAGTCTTCAACGATTATTAGGGAGGTCTGTTAAATTGATTCAGAAAAAAATATATAAATATTGTGATAAGTCATTGCTTCTACTTAATTACATACTATTCTGTCATGCTCTGGTACCCACGCCCGACAACACCAAGCCTGCATTCTGATGTCAAGTCCGGTCTCTGTTGCACGAAATCTATGGCGTGAAAGTGAAATTTGGTGATAAATGGCGTCAGCATGCGTACCAAGACTCCAAAAGCAAAAACGTAATAGCTGTATCTTCACTCTTTCAATTTCTTTGAGAATTTTGGACTCAGAGTTTCTTGGTTTGTCATTTTGTTCGAAGGCCATAGGCAACTCTGTTTACAAACTCGGGATTCAGCCATGGATTCAGCAAAGCAGGTATGCCGTAGCCTAGGAAAATGGGCCATTTGTAATCACTGCCATTTGAATACTGGCATTGGCATTGGCATTGGCATTGGCATCGATATTGCATATGTGCTATTCCGCATGCAAAACTAATCAGGGGGTGTATGGCAGTGATTTGCGAGATTCTAAATTGCTGTATTCCCAATTATCTCTTACTCAAAGTAATATGGTAAAAATCTAAGTTGGAAGAAAAGGCACAATTAAGTTGTGATGCTACCAGCCTCGCCTTTTCATTTCCGCTATCGTCGCATCACATTTCGACAGAGACTTGTAGGAAGCATCTCAAACTTGGAGGAGCACGACACTTCAAGCGCGGGCGGTAGGAAACGCTGAATTTAGAAAAAGCTTTACGGATGATACATCGAGTTATTCCTGTCATAATATATCATTCCATTCGTGATATATCGACTTGTTTACATTCTGTGTCTACCTCTCCTAAACCATTTTCCGTTTCATTTTACCACACTTGAGTGGCATCATTACTCCAGGGCCCTTGAGGTCATGTCAATCGGATTAAAATGGCGCCTTCGCAAGGAGAGGTAGACACCAAGGCAAACAGGTCGATATATCACGAATGGAATGACATATTAAGATAGGAATAACTTGATGTATCAACCATAAAGCTTTTTCTAAATTCATCATTTCCTACCGCCCGTGCATGAACTAGACAGCAGACACAGACAGTTATTTTTAATAAGGAATATTTTAGGGAAACATCATTTTTGGTCGATCTTTCGTGATTTTTCCATGCACCTTATATGAGATAGGTAGGCCTGGTCACAAGATTTTTAGCAGAGGAGTAGTGATTGGCTCATATCTTTAATTTCAGGCAGGTATAATCATGAATGAATTGATAGGGAAGTTTTAGTTTCCAAGTACCGCTTCTTACTTTTTTGGTGATCTGAGAGTTGAGTTTCTTTCATGCAGTATCTTATAATGAGAAATATGTGTGGGCTTCCACATTAATGCACATATCTTTTCATAAGAAACTAAGAAATTGGGCAAGGCTTACACATTAATGCACATATTTTTTCACGAGAAACTAAGAATTTGGGCAAGTACTGAAAGTTTCTTGAAATTATGCGATTTTCAGTACTCAGAGTTTCTTTCGAGTTTCTTGAGGGTTCCATAATAATCTTCATGTTCACCACCTGTGCCCTCCTTGACATTTCAAAGCAAAAGAAAAATCCTAGCCTTAACTAGGATAAACAGATCAAGTCACTTTGACGAAGAGCAAGGCTTTAACTTGAGTGTTAACATGAACTAGACAGCAGACACAGACAGTGATTTTTATATCCACATAAATTGAAATGTCATTCCTGCAATAATGCATTGACTAATAAGGACCATATTTCATTTAATCAGGGAAATGTCATTTTTGGTTGATCTTTCTTGTGTGGGCTTACACATTAATGCACATTATATTTTTTGCATAAGAAACTAAGAATTTGGACAAGTCCTGAAAGTTTCTTAAGATTATGAGATTTTCAGCACTCAGAGTTTCTTTCGAGTTTCTTAAAAGTTCCATGATATTCTTCATGTTGACTGCCTGTGCCCTCCTTGACATTTCAAATATAATAATAATAATTAGAATTAGCCGCTTCCAAATTTGGAAGCAATTGGCAATCATTGACTGTTACAGTGTCACTGTTTCAGTTGATTTTCATCAAGAGTTACTTTTTTCATCCTTTCTTGAAGCAGTCAGACAGGAATTGTCCTTTACTTATGCTACTTGACAATATGGTTTTTTCTAGTATAGAAGGTACTTTTCGGCCTCTTCTTTTGATCTTGTTTGTGTGGAAGGTCAGCATCTTACAGGGGTGGTCGTTCTCTCTCCGGATGACATGTGCTATCCATTGTTTCTGTTGTTTTTCATAATAGGTGGTTGTATCGACTGTATTAGTTATTTCGCAAAGTTTTTCGTTAGTTATTTTATATGACCAATCTATCTCTGTAGTATCTTCATCGTTATCATTACAATGGTCCTGCTTTCTTTTAAATCCATTCCATATCATGCTTCGTAGGAATTTGTTATAAGTTGCATTCAGTTTGGAAAGTTCTGCTTGTGTTGTTCGCCATGCATGGCACCCATATGTAAGCCTGCTGCGTACAAATCCATTCAAAAATGTTATGCGTGTTCTCAATGTGATGTTCTTATTTGCGAGCAGTCCACGGTGTTCAGCAAATGCGCACTTTGCAGAGTTAATTCGGTAATCGAGCTCTGTTTTACCAATGTGTATGTCATTTGCAGTATTCCATACCCCCAAATATTTAAATGTAAAAAGCATGTTTTTGAAGCCTTACCAATGTTTAGACATTGCTCAAGTACCTCAAGTACCTTATGAGTAATATGATACAGGAAAAAATGAAAGGAAAGTAAAAATAAGTTAAGGATTCCCTTTATCAAAATAAATTAGTTTCTTACAGGTTATCTTTTCCCAGTACTTGAGTTTCTTAATTTGTTGGTGATCTGAGAGTTGAGTTTCTTATGGGCAGATTTCTAATAAAAAGATGTGTATGAAGTTGAGTATTCCTTTACATTTTTAAAATTATGAAACAATTTGTTTGAGGTCAGTCTCAGAATGAATAAATACGATGTGAAGTTTAAGCTCTTAAATCTTAACTCTTGTAACGATGAAATGGCGATAGGTTCTAAGCCAAAGAAAAGGTGTTTGCTCAAAAATTTCCCTGTGGACACAAACTCATAAAGCTACTATTACAAATGGTAAACAATTCAATTTTAGCGCCAGCAAATTGTTCCATGCCAAAGTACAGGGCGTGTCCTCCAAAAGTTTCCTGGAAACTTTGCCCTAGACCCCTCATTTTGATACTCTATCAGTTAATTTGCCCTGGCCGCACTGCTGCGCAAGGATCGGAAAAGATTTCCTTGACAGTTTCAGAAACAAATACATTTAGATCATCTGGCCCACAATACAAAAAAATATTGAAATTACTTTTATCAAGTAGAGACTATGTAAAGACATTAATCATGCCACCAGGAGATTTGTGACTCATTTTTAAAGGAAGTGAGTTTAGCTTTCCTATTATTTCAGTTGTTAGACAGATCTGGAAAAAGCATTTCAGCATCATTCTAACAAAAAATATGCTGTAAAAGGTTAAGCTCTGCTGATAAACTGAAACATTGATACACAGTCAAGAACTAACTGCATTTATTTTTTTATAACAATTATGACAATCATATTAGGGTCATTCTAAGAATGAAAAAATGTGTGCAGATTTAGCAAGTTAATTCTCAAAACTTCTCAGAATTCTTAAGAATGGTCAAAATCTGTTACATTCTGAAGTTACTCGTGAGTCAGACGAAAAAGACACATCAGAATTTTATTAACAGGAATTCACAAGAAATTAAAAATATTCATGAGAATTCTCTCAAGACAGAATAAGTACTGTATGATGATAATGTGCGCAGGTCTTGTAATGTTGATGCTCATATGCTGAGACAGTTGAATGAAAACCAGTTCGGACGTGCAATGTAGCAAGAAAATATTACTGCTTTTTGAATCAACTGATCAGCATAAAAATGATCTTGCAAAACAGAACGGGGTACTCTAATCAAGCCGCTCAAGGGCCCTTTCAGTTACCATCCCAGGAAGGGGGGTACTTCATTGTTGAATGATACTGGGGGTACTGCTCATGTATGATACTGATACTGCTACTGCAGGCATACTGATACTGATACTAAATGATACTGTGGATGGGCTTTTTCATCTGTTCCCTACATATGGACGGGTTGTGTTTTTAAACATAGTTCTGGAAGTAGGGTGTAGTTTTTTTGAGAATTCCCCTATCAATGGGTCTCATAATGATAATCCGCACAAAAAAACTGAAATTTTCCTGAGTACCTTTCAAGTTGTAGATTTAATTTTATCAAACAGGCCAGCATCTTTGGAAATATATTAACAGTTCTTGATAAGTGACTGCGCGAAACTTTGTGCTGTAGCATTTTGATGGGTGCATGGCAAGAAATTTGGGCATTGTATCCGCAACTGCACTCATTAATTAAGAGGTGTCCTTCTCCTCTATAGTCTGTTACTGTACATCATGGTGAATTATGATATATTGCTATAAAACTATCTGCAAGAGCTAGGAATGTTGAAGCGCGAGCGAAGCGAGCGCTTAAGGATAGAAACTGACCTTGAGAGAGTCTCTTTTGTCATGTCGTCGAGCTATCACCATCCATATTATGTATACTCCAGCTATGATGCATACAGTAGCAAGCAAGGCAGGGTAATCATCCAAGTCTTTTAGTTTGAGCACTGTTTTCGTGATGTCTATTACATTTGGCATTACAATGATGCCTGCACCAAACCACGACAAATGGTTACATAAACATACTGTTTTCTTCCAATTTGTCTTATTTGATATCTGAAAGAAAAGATATTTTGCTGCTTAGTTATGAAAATGTAATGATTTCGTAACGTTGGTTTTATGCGTTAGACAGGTAGTGATGAGAATGCAAAAGACAGCATCATTCAAGTAGTCATGAAATTATTTCGATGCTCATCACAAGGAATTTGAATGAAACACTAGGCAAGCATTGAGTGTCTGCCCAATGCTAAATCAACACACAGAGATTGCCTATGGTTCCTAAATTTTGTCATTCTACTGAGTGTTCCAAGAATAGCGACACTTTTGAAAAACCATCAAGAGTTGGCGGTACTGTTGATTATGAAAATTCGTTTATGTGCATCAAATAAGGAACGTTTTCCGACATAACATAAAATCTTTGCTTTGTATTCTTTGGTCAATTTACCCTACACAAAATACGGTTTATTATGCAGATCAAGAAGCTAAAGAAAAGTTAGTGCACCAAACAATGCACAGCATCCGCTGAATAACTGCAAGGGTTTTTTTTTAGATTTGTCCTATGGAGATGCTGAAGTCAATGGTTTTTTTAATATTCTAGGTCAATCTACGATTTATTGACCAATGTGTTTTTTAAGACTAAGTACAGTCGTCGTTTGTGTTGAGTCGTCTTCGAAATATTTGTACATTGGCGATTTTAGGCTTGAGATCACGGCGGATTGCAGCAGCAGGCCTCTCAGAAGTGACAACTAATTCGATTGAATAACACTAGAAGTGGGAAGTTTTCATAAATTGATTATTCTGAAAGAAATCACCTTGCTTCATCGTTCTGCCATAAGAAACACAAATAAAGGTGACAGTGCCAGCTTGATCGATGTTAAACAAAAATTCGTATACAGGGTGTCCCAAAAAATGTGTGCCCGTTTGCCTAAAGATTGCAATATGAGGGCAAAAGGTTCTCGCCAAAATTTTATATGATGTTAGTCTTCAGATGTCCAAATAAAGTTTGCTGCCATTCACGTAAAATCTGTTGAAAAATGATGGAGCTAGAGCCCCATCACCCTGTTCCGATCACTGAAAAAGAAGCCTCGAGTTACTTGGCCTAAGTAAATTTTATCGGAAAAGTTGATGTTAATGAATTATTCCTTGTTTCATAGTTTAAGATATAGAAACCATATCGTACATTTCGCGACCGTCCTCTGTAAAATCGTTATCGGAAAACAAAGCGATAAAATTGTCATATCTTCATTCCATCGCCCTGTTCCGATCAAGCAGGCTCACGCATGAATTTCGGACGGTATCACCGCAGAGGGCTCAAGAAAGCGCAGTCTCCAATTGAAATGCATGCCATACACATAACAAAAGATATTCATATTTATTCATTCTCATGTTATCGTTTGATAAGTAACATTTTGCCTCTTTATTCATCTAATGACACCATAAGCAATTTACAATTGAAAATTACAGTATATTACAAGATAACTGGCAACACTCTAGCATAGCCCCCTTCCCATACTTCAATGCCCCCCTGGCATTAATTAAAACCACTGATCAGTGATTCAAACCCTATCTCACGCGCATCTAAAGTCAACGAAACCCCCTGGTGAAGTTTCTTTGTATATTTCACCTTCCACCCCGTCTCTTCATTGAGAGAGAATCCCAGAATTCGAAGCCAAACCTCGTGATCGAAAGAGAGAATGTATCAGGTTCTGTTTGAATCAAAATAATAGAGCACATATAGGAATCAAAGAATTTAAAGATATAAATTGGCTTCCCACTAAAGAGAGATTTGAACAATGCATTGCTACGAACGTTTTCAAATTTTTTGATAACTCAGCCCCATCCTATATGCGGAGATACTCTTACCAGTTGGCAAGAGCCAAATGAATCGAAGATCCAAAAACAGTTTAAATCAACTTTTTCGAATGAGTAACACAGGACAAACTGGCCTCTCCTTCCTAGGACCTAAAGTTTGGAACAGTCTACACTTTGACCTAAAATCTGCCAAGAACGTTAACAGTTTTAAACATAAGATCAAGAACCAATTCTTTAAAGACCTACAAACTAAAAAAAAAACAGCCCCTGCATATTACTAAAATTCCAAAACTACAGAGATTTGATACAAAAACTGAAATTTTTTCATTCAATGACACCTCTGGAGGGACCATCATGGAAAAAAGGCTGCACTGACCATTTAATGCTATCCCTGCCATTTTAACCTGGGGGTGTTCCTTGAATTGGATTTTAGCCTTTTTATCCGTATATCGTACACATGTAATTAGATATCTCTTTTTTTCTTCCAAATATTTCATAATAGACTTAATTTTTGATTTTGATGGCAAATTTTACATACATACACGTTTTTTCTTTTATAAGAAACTTGGATAAGCCCATAGTACTAAAAGTTTCTTAATTTTACGTGAAAATTTCACTTTTTTAGTACTAAAAGTTTCTTAATGTGTTTCTTATTTTTTGGATGCATTTAGGATGTATGTAGTTTCTACCACTGCCAAGTACTCGTTTCTTGACAGACAGCACAATTTTTATCGAAAAGGAGAGTTTTATTTGATTCAAAACATAAGTCTATCATGAATATTACTAAAATATAAAGGCTCAACGACAATATTCCCATGATTTCCTTGTGTTTAGCTTTAAAAGTTTCTTAGTAATTCTCAAGCATAGTACTACAGTTTCTTAATTTTTTCGCCATCCTAGTACTAGTTTCTTATAAACAAGTTTCTTATAAAAGAAAAAACGTGTACATACATACATACATACATACATACATACATACATACATACATACATACATACATACATACATACATACATACATACATACATACATACATACATACATACATACATACATACATACATACATACATACATACATACATACATACATAGAGCTGATACAAAAGGATCGGGTTGCAGAAAGTTGGGTGTAGAGTCTAGCTAGGCCAATACAAATTTGCATGTCACTCTGGCTGAAGGCAAGATGATGAGCCCCAAACGAAGAGGTCTAGAAGCTCAGTAAAGATAGGATTGACTCCGACAAAAACAGATTATCCTGGTAGTAAAAATAGAATGGAGAAACAAGGTTTTTTTTGCATTGGTTGATATTGTCGTACCATTGCCATACTCTCTAATGGTGCTGATCTCCACGTCAGCTTTATGCAACATTTGTCAAAAGGCAGTGTTTGCTGGGGATTTGGGATTCAAAATGTGTGCATCATTGGCAGTCATTTTGTTCAACAATAGACATCAACAGATTTTTATCATGTCTTCCAATGAGCTTGGTTCATGAGCTAGGTTTGGATTTTGGTGTTGTTAAAATGAGCTTGAAAGGAAGATAATAGAAGAATTTACAAAAAAATGTAAACTTCCAGAGAAGAGCAAGGAGTAAAGGGAAACAAGAAGGAAAGAACAACTGCACAATGATGATAGACAGAGGGAGAAAGGAGTACTATACGAATATGGTCGATTTTGAATTGAGAAATGAATATCAAAATTTTGAAGGCATTTTTCCCAAAACAGAATTTTTAAAGAGTACTTTTGCTGGAACAAGGAATTCGAAGGTAGTGGTTGCATTAGGAAGCTGAAATTTAAGCCACAGATAAAAGGGTGATCAATGTTCGCTCAGAAGGAAATTTTGATTTGGGTGACGAAAATTTTTGGGTGTGGTCAAATGATGATGAAAATAACTTGAAAATTGTCTTTAGAATATCATCATGATATGTGGATTATCCAAAAATCCCTCTTAGCAAAAATAGAGCTATCTAAAGCTCTTCATTTTGGTATATCATTTCTCTACCTGGGGTCTGCCATTCTTTCACAACTTTTGTTACGATATCGTTAGATTTTGCCTTAGAATTACCGTTACCACGGCTAAAGCTAATTTAGATTACCAAATATGGAATTTTTGATAACGCCTAATCAAGGGCCCTGATGTGGTATATTTTTGAGGTGTATAGCATCAACAGCAAAGGATTTAAGTTTCCTTATTAAATATTACCCCTTGAAAGTTTCTGAAAGATTGCATTTAGATAACTTCATACCTATATTCGAGTTTCCAAAATCATCTTGTGAACACGCTTACACTGTAAAAATCTTTTCTTCATAAAGTTTATCATTGGCAAAAATAATAATTGACTCAAAACACCAGTAAAAAAAAACTGTTTTTTGAAGATTTTATCGATAAATATTTTCATAAATTTCCTCAAAAAGACTATCTACAGATATAATAGCAATTGTATTTATGAGTTAATTTTTCACAGAGGGGCATTTTCCGACGATCAGAAAGGGGTCATCTCAACAAATGTTCTTGGCGCAGGAGCCTTCATTGTATTCTCATCCCATTCCTATACAGTTAAAACCAACTAATCTGAATTATTGTTTAGATTGCATACCAGATCATAGTATCGCTATCTATGTCTGCAAATAAGTTTTTGAAACCCAGTTACAATCTTTGGTGTGTTTTGTATATTTCAGTTTTACAATATGATTTCACTATATATGACCTTCAAATGAAGAGTTTTGATGCCAATAGCAATGCAAGATAGTCAAACAGAATATCTTATTTATTCAATAAATACGCACATGCGCATGATGATCTCATTGGTTTGACATTATCATTCGTCGGAAAATCGGCAAATTGTGCCCCCTCCTTATCAATTGGTACCCATGACACCCCTAGTTCAATGTTCTTAGTCACTGTGCAGTCAAAGTCCTTTCAAGGATATATGAATGAGGTAGCAACACATAAAAAATTCATATTAATTTGCAATTATCTTACCTTACATCCGTCAGAACTCCAGGTATCTTTTGCTTCGTTCCAGTAAAAACATCCAGTGTTGAAAAACTCCATTGTAAAGTTAACCCGATCAGTTGTATTTTGATCGGCTGATACGTTGCCTTTGATTTGCCTGATTTCCAAAATGACGTTATTACCACTGCTGCTCGGAAAAGCTCTAAACTCATTATTGCTGTCATCATAGTTGCTATCTACAATATCAAAATGTCCTGAATTGTTTGTGATGTTCTGTACACTATCGTAAAGTACAGATAGTCGACACGGACTTCCATAACATCGTGGTCTTAACATCGCATATGAGCCGTTAGCATTAAGTTCAATTTTTACGTTCAACAACCTGTTCTTTTTCATGGTAAATGTTTTGTTAACCTGAAAGAAATACATAAAATAATTAAATTTAGAATCATTTGAAAAAATAGCAAAGTCCTGAGTTTATATTATAAAGAGGCTTCATGAATGCACTGTGAAAATAAGAACCATGTAAAATCATCAGCTGAACCATGAAAGGACAAAATTTCAAAATTCAACAACCTTAGGTCAACTAGCATGGAGACGACGAGGCGGATTAGGGGACTGGGAACCACTTAAGGAGGCACAATGTCCGCGTCGTTAACAGGATAATGTTCATAAATTCGCATTTAACAGCTATCGTCCATTGTGATTAACTCGTGTGAACTGAGGTGATACAACAACGATAACGCAGTAGGCTTGGCGCATATGTGGTCGTATGTCAGGGAAAACTATCATACTGTAAGATTTTTAAGACTTATTGATGGACTTCTCTGGAAAACGAAAATATTTTTACTAAAGGTGTATGTGATTTTTTGGGAGTGAAATGCCCCTCGATACTATATACTATTATACTTTTTCTCGTGTGCTAACATCTGTATGTTGTATGTATGTTGAATGAAGGGGGCCTTGTGCCCCAGAGGGAATAAATTTGGGTTACCAGGGGAACCCAGGCAAGGAAAAGGGAGTGGAAAAGGACCTGACCATGGGAGCATTAGCTGACATGGCGCTGCAGCCAACCTACGCCCAAACAATACAATCACACCTCAACAGACCTCAACTTGGACATCATCAATTAGTTGGAAATTATCAATTGTTGCCACTGAAGTGCAAACATTTGTCTGGTACCGGTTCCTTCACCATTGACCAAATTTTGTAGCCAGCTATATATTTGAGATAATGGAAGGATAAATGAACAGGGATGTAAAGTGACCCCGTTTCAAATTGTTTAGTCTTCTTTAATGGTTTGACAGGTAAGGGCTGGCCTTTCAAAATCTACACTTTAGGATAGTCGACTCTGCACGCAGACTAAGTGCGTGTAGCTTTGGGGTACTTGACAAATGCGAAGATGGACTTGTTAAGTTTGTCAGCATGTTCTACAGAAAGAAAGATTGTTAGGGCTCTTTTGATATGATGTAGCAACCTATTATGGTGGAAAGTTATATTTATTCATTATTACCTGATTGACGTGTCAAACGTTTAAAAAACGAGGCAATAGAGGAATTCCATCAATGTCATTGGTTAATCGCTTATTTCCTGCAGTTTCACGTACAACACCCCATCAACGTGGGAAAAAATGCTTTGACGAACAATAAGTAAGCAAAAAATTCTTCTTGTTGCGTGTTGTGCACTTGTAAAAAGATAAACAAATATAAATAAAGGATGATATAAGCACTTTAATACGAATTGAAATAAGCACAACATTTCGAGCATGGCCCGCTATCAAGCCTGGTATGTTGTCAACTGGCTTGATAACGGGCTATGCTCAAAACGTCATGCTTATTTCAATTGTCATCAAAGTACTTTATTGTATTGTACTTTATTTACTTGGTTGACAATAACTAAGGACTAAATAGATTTGTATTAATTTCTCATGTTATCAAATTGCGTGGAGTACAGCTCCGTATCACTGTCAGTTTTCGATGTATCTTGCCGTTTACTAGGCATTGAGTCCCGTGGAAGTTTACACGGAGGGAATTTGCACTATTTGCATCAAGAGTGTTCATTCATAACTTGAAATAGGCCTAAAATGTTCAATTTCACTTTCTCATTGTAGTCGCTGTGCATGCAACCCGATGGATTTCTATTCTTTTCTTCGAAACGGCCAATGAAAACCCATCCAATTGTTAGGCTAGCCAATGATAAGCTTCCTATTTTCCCTTTCAACCAAATGGCATGGAGTTGTAGTACATGATTGCCATCGTTTTGATGATTGCCCAGTAGGCAAGGTATGTTCTCAAATCTCCAAATTTCTCAGCTGTGTAGGATGATAAGCGTCCCTCAGCCGCAATGACCTCACAAATAGACATAAAAAAAAGTCAAAGAAAGTGGGTCATTCAGTCCTTGGAAAGCGTCACATGCGGTGTTCCTAAAGGTTCAGTCTTAGGGCCTCTGTTATTCAATATCATCTTTTACTCTTTGATCAAAACTCGTATATATGCAGATGATACTATCTATGTTTGCAATAAAGACCTGGTCAACATAGCTCATAGGCTTCCAACTGATTGTAGTGTAGCTTTAGAAGGGTTGCTGACAACTTTATGAAATTAAATGCAAAATATGTCATATCTTAGTTTTTGGGTTGTGGTGTGATGATACTACCGCATGAGTAAGAAAAAAGAATCCCCGTTTGAAAGGTCACTGATCCCTGAATATCAAGACGATGATATCGGCAAATATATGGTTTAATGGTAGAAATGTTCAAATCTTCCATAGAATTTACTTGACTGAAACCGCCCACTCCATTCTGAAATTATGAGGGATTTTGTCGAGAAAACCTCTTCAAAAAACCTTCAAAACGTTCCCAAAATAATGAAAAAATTGTTTTCCTTACATCTCTGCCTTACAAACACATTAGCACGTGCTATCCTCTTGGGAGGATGAACAAGTCCTCCCTCTGGTATCGATGACCTATTCAAGGGGATTCCATTCTCCCAAGAGGACAAAATACGTGAATTTATGTGAGTGTCATCAATTTTAGCAAGGAAAATTTGCTCATTGTTTTCATTCGTTTTTGCAGGTTTTTGAAAGGGGCTTTCTGCAGCAAATCACCCATATCGACGTGAAGTTATGGCAACGCCGTGTAAATTACTGAACCTAATTGAACATATTGGCAATAAATAAAGACACTTTTCAATATTATTGATATTCATGAAGCAGTGGCTATCCTAGCGGGGATTCTTCAACCGGTATCACTGTTAGTATTGGAAATACAGATTTTGTAAGTAGCTCCGAAGAGAACCTACTCGGCGTCCAAAATGATAGCAAACTTTCCTTTGCGATAACATGTTTCCAAATTTTGCCAAAAAGTTTAGACATACACTTTATGCACTTCCTTGCATATCCCCATTTATGGATCAGAGCAAACAAAGAACCCTTATGGGGACATTTATTACCACAGTCAGATTCAATACTGTCCTTTAATCTGGATATTTCACAGCAGCCAGCTCAACACAAATGTGACAAAATGCAGAAATGGGATTTGAAAATTATGGAGGCGAAGGAGGCATATCTTATATTATATAATGCAACTCGATGAGCGATTCCTCTCCCGTGTAATAATAATAATAATAATAATAATAATAATAATAATAATAATAATAATAATAATAATAATAATAATAATAATAACAATGCATTTATAGAGCGCTAAAATCTATATACATATATTCTAAAGCACTGAACAACTTGGTGTTAAAGACCTTAATTTACAGAAAGTAAAGCTAGAAATGTCATTCACATGTTAAAATGATTATAAAATAAATACGTTTTTAATCCTGTTTTGAAATTTTGGATGCTCTGAGATCTTCTAATTTCAACGGGCAGTTTGTTCCAGAGCCTAGGGGCTGCAGTACAAAATGCTCTGTCCCCACGAGATGTAAATTTTGTCTTTGGAACTATTAATGCCACAGATTTCTCTGACCTCAGTCTGTATCTATCACTGGTTTGTAGCCTCAACATATCTTTCAGGTAGGCTGGAGCCATGTTGTTAAGTGCCTTGAATGTCAATAACAAAATCTTGAAGTCAATCCTTTCTTTTACCGGCAGCCAATGCAGTTCTTTTAGTACTGGAGTGATATGATCGTACTTGCGAGTCCCAGTAATTATCCTTGCGGCAGCATTTTGAACACGTTGCAACTTTTGCAACTGATAATTGGGCAGACCAAATAGAAGACTGTTACAGTAGTCAAGTTTACTTGTGATAAGAGCATGCATGATCTTTTCAATTATATTTCGATTCAGATATTTCCTTATGTGCTTAATATTATAGATGTGATAAAATGCAGCGCTGCATGTCTTTGTAATATGATTTTCCATGAACAGATTGCTATCAATAAGTACTCCCAGATTGTTGACACTGGTTATTGGGTTTATATCTGAATCTCCGATTTTGATGGAATCTATTGTGATTTTATTCAATTGATGTTTAGAACCGATAATAAGAAACTCTGTTTTTAATCATTGATCTTTAGCTTGTTAACTAGCATCCATTTTCTAACATCATTCACACAATTCTGTATTGCATGTATAGATCCCTGGTGCAAACCACATTCCAGCACTGAAATCAGATGCAAAATTGTCGAAACAATTTGATATTTGATATTGGATTCTTTTAAGGAGGGTTGCCCTTCAGCCGGAGCTGTTTTACAAGGGGTCCTCCACTTAAAAACGTTACTTACAATATAAAATTACTAAGAAATAGATTAAATATAATACAAAAACCATAGTGTTAAAAGCCTAATACAAAGTATGATAAAAGAAAAGAAACGCTATTTTCTAAATAGACTGTTTAAAACTCTTTAGGGAAGATGCCTGTTTGGTATCGGCAGGAAGGTCATTCCATATTTTTGCTCCTCGATAAGAAAAACATTTATGCCCATTACTTGACTTTTTCTTGGGTAGTCTTAAATCTGTCTCTGTATTTCGCAGGGCATACGAATAGCACTTTGAGTTTCGGGTGAAGGAGTCACACTGGTATTGCGGAGCCAGTTCATGCAGGGACTTGAAGACCATTGTTTTAGATTCACCAGCTATAAGTTCTTCAATGGTCTTCCAACCCAGCCTGTCAATAAGTGGTCTACTTGGGGTGTCAAAATTGCTATTGGTTATAATTCTAGCAGCTAGGTTTTGAAGTTTTTGCAACTGATTCTGCTCAGTCGATCCGGCACAACCCCAAACAGAGCAACAGTATCGAAAGAGTGCCTCGACAATACCTGTGTAAAGAGTTTTCAGAGTTTCCTGCAGTAGGGAAGTTTTGGAATGCTTTAGAAAGCCAATAGCTCTAGAAACTTTAGTAGAAACAGTCTTGATGTCTTCTTTCCAGTTAAGATAGTTATCAATCTGCACACCAAGGTACTTAATTATTTGGATTACTATGAGCTCATTGTCACGAATTTTCAAATTTAAATCCTCGTTCTGATTTTTGAGGATGTTATGCTTTTGCTCAGTGGAAACTAGCATGGAATTTGTTTTCATTGGCGTTGAAAGCACAACAGTGCAGTCTGGTAGTGTAGTCTCAATTTCCTTCTTTAGATCTAGCAAAGCATTAAGAATTTTGTCTGCAGTAGCTTCCTTGTTACCAGCATCATTCGTACCAACATGGAGTATCACTTTACTTGGTTTCTTAGTTAGAAGAGGCTGCATGTAGAATTTTTGCAGATCTATAATCGTAGAGCCAGAAAAACAGCGTACTATTACAGTGCCATTCTTGCTCATTTTCTTCTCATCAATGCCGTAAAGCATGCTGTCTCCAATAATGAGAACGGTCTCCTTTTCCATGTGCGGGCCTCCTGCTGGCTGGCTGGTTGTTTGGTTTCCATTTCCATTGACATTAGTTACGGTTGGCATGTTTGCTGTTTTGTTGTTGTTTTGCTTTGAATCCAATTCATTTTCAGCTTGATTCTTGTGCTCTTTGGCTCCTTTATCTGGAGCAACCACTTTTCCTGAGCTTTTGTTTGAGGCAATTGAGCCGTTCGATCCTTTGTTGTCCTTTGCCTTTACATAATCTTTGCTTTTGTGATTTTGCATTGTGTTGTTAAGTTTCTTTGATACATTGAATTGCTCGTATTTCTTTCTTCTTTCGTTTAAACACAATCCCATTGAGCCTGAATCTTTTCAATTGCAATCAACTTTGAAATCCCAGGGGCATTCCCCGCAGCAGCTGTACTATTCTCCTCTGTTTTCGATACATTTTCTCATTTTCTTGTTGATGAAGTTGGCCTAGACTAGCTACACTAGTCCCTCGATTTCGCTGTTGTTGTTGTTGTTGCTGATGGCCAGCTCAATGAGGGACTAGTTGCCAGAGAGTGTCTCAAATCGGAATTTTCAGAACGAAAAACCTGATTGTAATCTGATTGGAGCATTTCGGCTAAAACAATAGAAAATTTTTTTGTAGCCAATCAACTTTTCCTCTCTTTACTTATTTTTACTGGAAAACCTCCCTTTGAAGTAGAGGCCTGTTTGGTCTGAGTTTTTCAAGAATGGCGACCGGCGCTGTCGTCGCAGCTTGATCGACCTGAAGAGCAGAAGCAAATGAAGCTGAAGGAATTTAGCTAGCCATTTGGCATGATGAAGTGGGCACTGGGAAGAGATATTTGTTTGTGCTCTAACAGGAAATGGCAAAATGTAATGCTGTTGTGATACTTGAGAGGCATTTTCAAGACAGCAGTGAGTGTCAGTCTGTCAGTACACTGCAGTGTAGTGTAGGCCTACTCTAAGTTCAGGTTAGTGATTTTTTCGTTGACATTTGGCTCGTGTATTTCAATTTCAGGGCCTCCGATGACTTGGGGACCGGGGGGGGCCGGGGGGCCACGCCCCCCAGATGTTTGCAAAATATGCCGTTTTGAAAGGCAGCTCATCATCATGTTATTGTGTTGTGGTAATTTTTTGTATCAAGTTTGGCCTGCCCCCCCCCCCACTTTTCTGATCTCGTCGGGGGCCTTGGATTTCTAATATTATCTAACTGCAAGCATGTTACTTGGCAATGTTGAGCTGTTGTACTTTATCACCTTAACAGTTGTTTTGGTTTGAATGCATTTGATCTGCCAAATAAAACAATCTTAGATATTCTAGAAGTTTAGAATCTTTACAAGTTCCTTATGTGATCCAACCCCCCCCCCCCCCACCCCGTGTTTGGATCACATACGAAAAGGAAAGGGTGATATAATTTTTTGCATGTGATTTAACAAGTACTTGTTACTTTATCACATTGATGTTGATGTTCTTAATTCATAGGGGTTTGTTTAAAGCAAGATATCTGCTTCATTGTTATCAGACCTCGCATCAGCATGCATTTAGGTGGCACTTTTCTTGGAGAGAGTTTGTCTATCTGATGCAGCAAATCACTTGGAGCAAATATAAAGAACAGTTCCCTTGAAAATTCCTTGTACTTCAGTCCTTCAGATACCACTTAACTGATTGCTAATGATAATGTATAATGATGATGAAATGTCTAATCTTGTCAAGTCTTTGGTTCCTTCCTTTATCTTTGGTCACTCTGAACTTTGGTCACTTTATCTTTGGTCACTTTGATGGGGCTCTCTCCTCGATTAGTTTACCTATTGAGAGAGCTCCTCCTTTAAATATTTCTCTCCGTGGTGAATTTATATATATATGAAACTGAAACTCCTCTGAAATTTCAAATTTATGTTCACTGTCCATGCTCAATTTTGTCAGAGTCATAAACTGTCTAAAATTCTTTCAAATTTACATGAATGAAACTTGGTATCAATGTGTTGTTTTCTTGAGTCATATTTTGATGATTACTGATCACAGCAGCAACAACAACCAAAATACTAATTCCGTGGTCTGCGCTTTACGCATGTAGCGCTTATGAAAACGAGGCTATCAAGTTATTCCGATTTCAGACACTGTTTGGCAACAAGTCTCTGTATTAGCGACAAATCAGTTCTAAGGAGCATACAGAGATTGTGTAGCCAGTCTAGAAGTTGGCCTAGCTTAGTTTTCAAATTTGCATTTCCATTTCTGAGATCATCATTGCACTGCCATTCTTGCTGGATTTGATCATGAAGCTGCAACACACTTTCAGCAAGACGGGTTATTTCCGAGCTTTGAGAGGGCGGGTGAAGTGTGGGAGTGGGAGGGTTGTGCAACAGCAACGGTATCCTGTCGGACTAAGAACTGCATGAGAAGTTCAAGCGATTTAGGTCTGTTATGAAACCGTTTTCCTTGTCATTGTTGTCATTTTGATGGCATTCCAACTCATCTGATCAAGGGCGCCTACCTTGTAGGAAGTGTGTTTATTCACGGTACTTTACGCAGTGTCCTATGACCCAGTCCTATTAATCTTTGTATATCATAATAAACTGAGGGGTATGCAACTTCTGCAGATAAACCAATCAGCGAGCAGGATCTCAAGAGAAGATTATCACAAGCGCGTTCTATCCGTTTTGGTTTCGGTCAAGCAAGATTGTTTACATAAGCCTTTGTTTAACCAGATGTGAAAAATGACACCGTGTGCAAACTAGGGGGTCGCGTGAAATAGTCAATCCTCAAGATTATTGGAGGATTGACTGTACCTGAGAATAACAATCATTACACGTTTTTATAAGCAACGGCTTTCAAGAAATTTTACCTGCACCTCCAGAAAATTAAGAAACCCTGATAAATAGAAGAGGTCAAGTTCCAAGTTAGTAGATATTTTTCAAATGCATTCTTCATTCAAATTCTACAGTTTCCTTTCATGCAAAAGGCAAATCCTTAGCCTAATTGAGAATTTAAACTTATTAAACGCTTGCATGCTATTGAACCAATTATTCCTTTATGTTATGCTACTTTGAATGAAGGAAAGTACTTGCAAAATCAATATTTCAACAACAAAACGGTTAATTTAAACAATTTTGCTTACCTCAGTTTGGACTTGCCCCAAGTCTCTTCCGCGAAAATAAAACCAAAATATATACCTCTGCCCCAAGTCTCTTCCGCAAAAATAAAACCAAATATATCCCAAGTCAAGTCAGACGACCACAGACACTGCGTGACAATAAGCGAACAACCAGCTGAAAAATTTCTTGGCAGTGCCAACCCCCAGCTCAATTTACCGAAAGTTTTGTTTACTGGCCATAGCAACGGGCTCTGACCACAGCAACGTGTAACGCGCTTGTGAGAAAAGTGAACAATGGAGTTAGGAAAAGTTGCATACCCCTAAGTTTTTCTTGTTACTGGGATTTTCAAATTCTAACGTCTGTCAGAGTTGACCAATCAAAAATCACGCTATCTGATTCCCTGTGGCCAGATCGTATAACAGATCGTATATCGTGTTTCATAACGCCGGAATTTGAAACCACAAACTTATTCATACGTCATCTTGACCTTGAGAGGACTGACTCTGTGTACTCCTGGGTCACGGTATGGTTTTAGGACACTCTCTGTACTGGGTCACAGGACACCCATTACTCTACAGTACTGGGAATAAGCACACTTCCTACAAGGTAGGCGCCCTTGATCTGATGCAGCAAAAAGGTTAATTTGCTCATCATCATCGAAAATTTCAATCACCTGTCTGCAGCTTTTTTTGTACTTGATGTAGCAATACTAAGCTCAGCCTTTCAAACATTCCTGGATCTCCTCATAAGCTTATCACTCGAAGGTGTTACAACCGAGCCTGGTGCGCTTTCAAGGCAACTCGCCTGCTCTTTCGGTTCAATGTGCACGAGTTTAACCCTAATCCACATGGGGGGGGGGTGGATTCCACCCCCCTCAAGGTTTTATTTGCCGCGTTTTTAAACGATATTTGCTATGTCCCTCAGCCTCCCTGACTTTTACTAATTATCTATTAGCCACATTTTGGTGTAAAAATTTTGAACAATAGGACTCACAGGTCACGTGACATGCCCATATTTGGAAGGAGGTAGCTGCAAAATCATTGTTTTAAATGATTTCAATGGAATTTTTTGATTGAATTATGAAGTATTATACAGCAAATGAATTAGCAAAAAAGGGCTTCAATTTGATACCGGGATTTCTGGAATTTGATGATGTCAGAATTTTTTGATAATGACGTCATTTTTGCCGCCATTTTGGACTAATTAGCAATTTTTTCAAGTTTTTTCGAACATTTTCAATGAAAAACACTCTAATGATACATTTGTTATAGATCATCACCATTTTGCATGTTCTTTTGGTCTCTTTTTGCATAGAATAAATTAATCGCATAAATGACGTCATAAGAATCGGCTAATTTCTGCCAAAATATGACTCCAAAATCGTTATTTTCAATAAAATAATATTCTATCACCAAATATATTGACAAACTGAACCAAAAACTGCATAAAGTTCATGCAAAATCTTCATTAAACTTGAATTCAACTTGGAAGCCTGATTTTCACATTCGTGACGTCACTGTGACGTCACAAGGTGTGGCAGCCACACCCAAATTACGCTACGAGCTACAAATTACTTGTGCTATAACTGTGCAAAGTTCTATTGAATTCGGATGAGTCTAAGGCAGTTTTCAGAGGGAGGGTGGAAAGAACCCCCCCCCCCCATAAATGGTAGCTCGAAAAAAGCCCATATGGATTAGGGTTAAACCCTGCTGCTCTTATCTTGGTTTCAGCTTCTTTCTTGATACGATAGGATTCACTTCCTCTGGTGATTTCGCTGTATAACACTCCAGAATCGAGCAACTGTTCGAGAACTGCAACAACCATGCCTTCGTTTAGGCCATGTTTTGTCCTTACGAAATATGAGATGAAGTTCTCGTCTGGCCGTTTTCTCCGCCTTTTAATCTTTTCAATTGTATCAAAGATGTTGATAATCAGCTTCAAGGCATCATCATTATCCATGAAATGATTTCTGAAAATTTTGTACGAGCCATTGCCAAGTTTCTCCAGGGCGTACTTCAGAGCGTGTCTTCACGTTGCAAGCCAGTACATTCATTCAAAGTACAATGACAAAAGATACTGATTTCCCATTTCCAATGTTGTTTGCGTTGTACATGGCTTTACTATTTAAAGGGGCAGTTAGACGCAAAACGCGGGTAACAGATTCTTCGTGGCACTATCCCATTCGTTTAGGCCTATATACCAAAAAATGTTTACATTACCTCCCTGTTCGTTGTAATTCCTACAAATAAATTGAGCAATGAATCCTGAGTTCGAGAAGGTTCTATGCACCAAGGTTTCATCAACCATCATAAATCTGACTCAAAACCACGTTCTGTGGTAGGTTTCTTTCCCACTTCGACTTGTAGATGATCTCCTCCCATCTTATCTTCAAAGATGCTCCGAAAAGGTCGCTGTTTAGAACCTTCAGGAATTTGTGATCAACAGCATAACTTTACAAATTCATGAAATTGAATTGACATAGACGAACAATATACCGGGTGTCCCAAAATGATATATTACTAGGCTTGCCGCGCGTCGCCTGCGGCGCCGCGCTGGCCCGCCGTCGTAATTGGCA
Source organism: Aurelia coerulea (assembly GCA_039566865.1). Classification (NCBI taxonomy): domain Eukaryota; kingdom Metazoa; phylum Cnidaria; class Scyphozoa; order Semaeostomeae; family Ulmaridae; genus Aurelia; species Aurelia coerulea. The sequence continues at coordinate 7,095,597 of CM076952.1, read as the reverse complement.
TTCAAGTGTATGGAAAGTTAAGTTTACGTATTCTATCTACTTTCCCAAGTTGGGGGGGGGGGGGGGGGGTTCTGTTCTGTTGGGTTGCTCAAATTCTAGATTATCTTTTGGGTCTCAAATATGGGAGACAGTAAAACATAACGGGTACAATATTTGTTACAAACCAAAGTAAGATCAAGTAACATTACTAAAATCAAAATATTGAAATTTCCAAATAAATTATGGGCAATCTAATCAGTTGGGGCACTTGTCCACGGATTTAAGATGCTGACTTCATAAATTTTAGTAGTGTTGGGTCAGAGAAAATATTTGTCGGCATCTATTTTCATGCTAGGAATTATCATGTAGGGTTGATGCTTGGTACCCCAGTCTAAGCACAAATATCCTGAATATACCTTAGGATGGGGTCTTTTTGGTACTCGCTATCCCTCTGTTAACTGTTTATATCTTCTCCATCTTGAATACTTTCAATAATTCTGCAGACCCTTAAGATCTCCTCGATCTATCCAGTTGACTCGTTGGCCAACATCTTCTCTCCTTGCTCTCATTATCGTATTTTATCTCACTCCTTCACTATCTCTCGTTTGCCTGCTTTGCTCTTACTGCTCTAAATGATTTAGATGCCCACATTGCGCTCTCGTTCCTTTGCTACTCTCGTTGATTTAGTTCCCCTTTTTTTGCTTTGTTGTTCTTTGCTCACCAGGGATAGGGAGACGCGTTTGTATCAAATGTTCAAATGTTATCATAGTTGCCGTCTCAGCCATGGTTAATGTTTAATTGGGTCATGTTGCAGCTACGAATCTTATTTTCATTCAGGTACGTAGGAAGCATCTCAAATTTTGGGAGGGGGGCACAACACTTCAAGGGCATTTTTCATGAAGCTAAATGGGCACTTCCTAAAAATGAAAAGGGAACGTCTTTGTTTATTGCAAAATCTTGGGGGGCACGTGCCCCCAATGCCCCCGGTTCACACGTCTCTGTTTTCAGTTTGCCGGGAAAGTCTTCCACTGACGCTTAAAATTGATCCCATATTGACTTTTCAAAACAACCGATGCTAGGGCCTATACTCAACCTTTCGCTAAGAGTTCATAACAATGGTTTTTTGGTATTTTATTTATCAATTTGCCACAATGAATATTTAGACGTTTTGTAACAAAAATAGATACAATGAAAAGTTAAATGTTCAAAACGTAAAGATAAACACTGCTATTTACAGTGGCAAGGATAGCATTAAAAGGCGAAGCTGACCTTATTTCCACAATGGTCCTCTTAGAGGATGCTGTATAACGGAAATACGTAGGAAAAAAGGAAATACAGAGCAGCACGTGTGTTTTCAATATGGTCCTTAGTAGAAGACTTATATGTCATTTTCCTCTTTCTGTATATTTAGAAAAAGTTCTCTTTGGTCTTATGTTTGAATGCATTGATATTTTTTGTTGATTTCAACTCAGATGGAAGACTATTCCATGTTTTGGCCCCAGATAAGATAAGCATTTGTTTTCCAGTTTAATTTTGAGGAATGGAAATTCTAACTTGAACTTGGACCTTCACGTTGTTAGGCCTTGGTTGACTGGAAGGAATATCTCAGCACTGTATACCGGGGCAGTTTCTTTGAGAAAATTACAGCTCTCTAAATGGTAGCATATGACATTATGTAATGTTCATTATTTCCATTCCAAGAGCTTGTTAGAATTTCTAATAAGAATTTACTTCAACCTGCTTGCAAATCAATAGTTGAAAATGGGGAAATTCAAAAGCAGAGAAAATACACTTCCATCTAAGTGGCGTATGCCCGGGGGGGGGGGGGTACATGACTTGAGGATGGACGGGGGTCTGCCGCTCGGTTTTTAGAAAGCTACCCTCTTCTAATTACCCAAATTTGCTTTTGATACCCACTTTTATGATGAATTTTGGCGGAAACCTGCCCATTTTAACCATTTTTTGCGAATCTCAGTGAAACCCCACCCTTGTTTATGGAAAATCTGCCGAAAAAGGACCCTTGTTTAGAGAATTTTGGGCCCAAAAACCCACCCATATGGGCGGCACATACCCGTACCCAAAATATGTTATGTACCTCCCCCGGGGGCGTATGCTGAGACCTATTGCATGTCTCATGTTCAAACGGATATGTCTCTGGTGTAAATTCTCCTGTTTCAAAACCCAGTAGAATCCTGTTTTATCAGCTCTGGTCAGCTCTTTGCACCAGCCTTGCGCCAAATTCAATTCCACTCCGTCTCGCCTGTCTACTCCGAGACCTGTTTGCACCGTTAGTTGATTTACCTGCATTTGATATATGCACCCTTTATCTTAAAACTTCATCCGTTTTGTTTCTCGCAGCCGTCTCTATTCTTGTTGTCCTTCCTTCTGCATAGCTACTCATGTTTTGAAATACGAAGTCTTATCACATATAGGCACGGTTTAATCGTTTTTCATTTCCGTCGATGCTTGCCAACGTTCTTTATAACTCCAAAGATAGAGGCAAGATGAACCTGTTCGTTGTTGTTCCTCTATTTCTCCCCATTGCTTCCTCTTTTCACTGCTTATGTATATCCTTTCTTTGCTAAATGTTCATGCAATTTAAAGTCCCTCAAGATTTTTTCAATCTATCCTGCTAAGTTGCGATGTCTGATTTCCCAAATTTCTCACAGTTGCAGTCATTGCTCTTGTTCGGTCAGATAGCAGTCATTTTTTATTCTGGGTTACCAAGGCGGAGGATTTTTGACAGGGGTATGAGAATCTTTTCCATTACTGTGTGGGGGTGTCCAAATATCAAGGGAAATTGGTATGAGGTGCAAAACTATTTTGCTTGAAAACTATTTATGTGAAGTCATCAGTTAACATTTAAAAGTAAAATTGAAAGACAACTGGAAATGACGAATCACTTGACCTTTATGCAAATTGCCTGGAATAAATTGGCATGCATGTGTATACATTTTATACATCACGTCCTGGAAGACTTCTAGATGGGCTACAAAACCATTTCGCTGAAAGGTGGTGGGATATAAGACTTTTTTCCAAATTCAAGATGGGGTATAAAAATGAAATGTTGTCTAATTCTGTTAAAGTATCTTCCGCGCTGGTACCCTGGATTAAAATAACTGCTCCCTTACTTTCCATCGTTTACCTTCTTTAATCTTTGCTCTTCTGAAATTTACATACTAATGCTCCTCCGTTGTACCCAAATTAACAACATATATCAACCGTGTAGTGAGGAAATATTTGGATAATCTGTGATTTTGATAAGCCTAGGCCCCCGTCGTTACCTGCAAATATGACATTTAATAAGAAACTGCTAGCAATACCCCAGGGGGACGGTTACTTATTACATTTGTTTTCAGGGTATCGTTTTCTCCAATTTTTTCTAGCACGGGGTATCAAGACAAAGCAATTTTTCTAGAGCAGGTTGTCAAAACACCAACATGCCAAAAAGGGATATTTTGCTATACCTCCCTCCCCCCGGAGAAAACGTAAACTTCATTCAAAAGAATAGCTTCTGACTGATTAACGAACGAACGAAACAGTCAATCGTTATCGCACCCCTTGACCCTTTCAGCAAATTCCTCGTTCAATTCACTAACTGTTTAGAATAGACTTCTGAACTCTCCTTCCCTTGAAGGGCTCCTTGCAGTGGCGTAACGCAGTTTAGGCCACCTTAGTTCACGAACTAAGGGCCCCCGACCAAAAGTGGCCCCCAAAAATTTTGTCGTATTATGTGGTTTTTGGCCATACTGAGCTAAAAGTCTTCCTTACGCCATCCCAAAAACCCTTACTAACCAGTGTTGCTAACACAACACTGGACTTTCATTCCGTTTTCGTTCATTACCTATAATTTGCCTTAAAACTTTATTGTTGTGAGCAAGAGCACCTAACAACATACTGTGACTTTGCATTTTGTTTACTAAAATTCTTTTTATAAACTATTGTGTTTATTGGTATGGATAGCTTTCGGGTATAAAGGGAGAACAGTTAGTCTGCACTAAATGTACTGCTTCTATTGCACTAATATTATCCGCAAAAGCTTAAAGGTAGGTTTTAAGCAAAAGAAATGCAGGATATCTTTTGGTAACATTTGTGTGTTCAAAGTTATCTTCATCAAACAGCCAAACAGCATAACAGTACCGTCTGAACGTTTGAATATTGCCGTATATCTTTAAAATAGCGTTCAAGAGTAGACTACACTATAAAATAGAGTTCAGATATATAATTTCATACTGAAGAACAACAGTTTGTTTATGTACCTTATGTAAACTACCTAACTTTTTGACACGAAATTCATTATTAATGTGCTAAATTTACTGTTGATTTTTCCTATGTAGAAACTTTTGTTACCATAAAACGTGGATTTTTCGAGTTTTTAAAAGGCATAGTTTCAAAGCTTTGCCCACAACCCTGAACCCTCTTTCCCCGTAGATCTCACTTCGCTTCACGGTCCCTACATAAGGGCCCTAACTTACCAAATTCCTACGGGCCCCGAGTGTCTCTGTTACGCCACTGAAGCCCTTTGCAGCGAGCATATTTATATCCTCCTCTAGAACGTGTGAAAGTAAGAGGAACTCTGAGTAAGACATCTACTTTTAGCATCTCATTGCCCATTTATATCCCTTACTCTCTTTTTAGCTCTATGCCCCTCAGAATAAATCTCCCTTTCATTCGACCGGGGGGGGGGTCTACCCCCCCTACTTCTCTGAAGCCTTCCTTTGTAAGGATGCACTCATGATCTTATTTATGACATGATTTTTTTTCGTGACAATACCAAAATCACACAAACAGGAAATCGTTGACAGCATTATCTGCTTTGTATCATCCGATGTATGTGTATAATCCGGAGCAGTGGAACCAGCGTATGGAACGATAGGAGCCTTGGATCTCCGGTCCCGTGCTGCTAAGGATCCAGGGGGGGGGGGGCACTCAGCACATGCACATACGGGGATGTAAGTCGATATTTTTGGGTCAGAATATTGCTGAAAATGATATTCTTGGGTCCAAATAAACTAAAATTATGTTTTCGATATTTTTGGTCATCAAATATTTGAAAATCCTGGTCTCAATTTGCACTGTTTCCAGATCTTTTATGCTCGTTTACAGATGTCAAGGTATAAAATGAGCTGCGTTTTTGGGTTGTAGTGAAGCTAAACTGATATTTTTTGGGTTTCCTGAAATTTCCTCGGCGTATGTGAAGACCCATCCGCATATATGAAGAGTTTCCCCCCTGGGCTAAGAATGGTCTCCCTTTCTCATTCAAACCTCTCCTATACTCTCCTCTCGGGCCAACAAAATTTTATGCTGGAAAAATAAGTCGATCTGTATAACTCTGCCCTCTCCTCCTTTCAAAAAGAGAGTCTGAGTAAAATAAAGCTCCAATCATTTCTATGGCTTATTTACAGATGTCAAGGTATAAAATGAGCTGCTTTTCTGGGTTGTAATGAAGCTAAACTGATTTTTTTTTGGGTTTCCTCCCGGGGGGGGGGGGGGGGTACTTAGTATATTTTGCTGACGCCATGTGCACTCCTTTCCGGGTATCGTTTTCGCCTCTTTTTTCTAACGCCGGGTATCAAAAGAAGGCAATTTTTCTAAAGCCGGTTGTCAAACGTCTTATTTCTTTGTTTTTTTCGACGAAGTTTTGCGTTTAGGGATATGCTTTTCGCTGATTTTTACGTTTTGGGATATGCTTTTCGCCGATTTTTTCTAAAGCCGGCTATCATTTGGAGGGAAAATTTCTAAAGCCGGGTGAAAAATGTTTTTCTTGGAGTGCACCCCCCGTACAATTGAAAGTCAAGTAAGCCCCCCGGGGGTTTCCTGAAATTTCCTCGGCGTATATGAAGACCCATCTGCGTATATGAAGAGTTCCCCCCTTGGCTAAGAATAGTCTCCCTTTCTCATTCAAACCTCTCCTATACTCTCCTCTCGGGCCAACAAAATTTATGCTGGAAAAATAGGTCGATCTGTATAACTCTGCCCTCTCCTCAGGGACGTAGGAAGCATCTCAAACTTGGAGGGGCACGACACTTCGAGGGCACTTTTTCCATCAAGCTAAAGGGGCATTTCCTGAAAATAAAAAGGGCACTTCTTTGTTTATTTCAAAATCTTGGGGGGCACGTGCCCCCAGTGCCCCCCGGTTCCTACGTCTCTGCCTCTCCTCCTTTCAAAAAGAGTCTGAGTAAAATAAAGCTCCAATCATTTCTATGGCTCCAATCTATCATAATTGGTCCGGCAATTGTGATATGTCTAAAGATCATTCCCTTGTACACAGAAAACTGAGAGGGATTCCGCCAATCCTTTTATGTCACCGAATTCGCCCCTTACCCTGATTTGGGGGCGAATTTGAGAAAAAAAAATCTCTATTGCACCCCGTAGAGAGAAGACGAAGATATTTGGAAAGTTTCGCGAGGATCAGCGCAACGGTGCTCGAGTTTTACGCCACACAAAATTCGCTTCACGTTTTAATAATATAGAATAGATAGACTAGGCTTGCCGCGCTTCGCCTACGGCGCCGCGCTGGCCCGCCGTCGTATTTGTCATTCAGGTGTATGGACAGTTGAATTTAGTGCGCCGGTGACAAAAGGATAAAACATACATATACATCTTTTTTCTTAATCCATAATACATTGGTCTCAAAAGAACACTGGTGAAGAGGGAGATAGTATAATTTGGGAGTATCTTTGAACACCAAGGCCAAATGTTGATACTTTGTTAAAAAGAGCTATTTTGCGTTACAAATCAATGCAGTCAGTTTGTGGCGTATTCCACTCTCCAAGGGGCTCTGCTGTATTTATTTGAAAATTTAAAGCAAGAGGGAGCCGATGCAAGAACGAACGACAAATGTTTTGCTTAGAATTATATCCCTGCTGTGCTTTCTATTTTGCAAACTGAGTACACACCCTCTACACGGCATCTAGTTTTTCCTTTTCTCTTTTCATTTGCATTGCTCTTGCCACTCTTTATAAACTATTACCCTGAAAACTTAACTGTATACTTACCGTAAAAGCTCTATTAAGCCCCCCTCTCTATTAAGCCCACCTCTCGAATAAGCCCATCCCCTCTGAGCCAAAATTTTAAATAAGCCCCCTCTGTATTAATCCCCCCTCTTATATCAAATTCTAGTGGCTACCAAAGACTTCCCATTTACTGAGCTAGATCAGCTTGCATGTTAATTCTGATGTGGTTTGAGATAAAACTATGTCGAATGTATTTGACTCGTAAAATTGTATGTTGAATCCGCAAAATACGGTGTAGATGATATAAAAAGCTGTCATCTGTATCCCTATGATTTGATTTTGTGAATAAGCCCCACCTCTATAATAAACGCCCTCTCTAATATGCCCCCCTCTGGAGGGTCCGAAATTAAATAAGCCTCCTGGGGGCTTAAGGTAGCATCCTCCCGGTCATAGAATTACTATGAATATGGCTATATAACCAAGTTAAGATGGTACATAGGCATGATTGTAAGATTTTTGGAGTGAAAAATTCAAAATGGCACCTTTCATGCTGCCATAGCAACCAAAAATAGCCGAAATTTTGCAAAAAATGGTACATGGAAAAGTATTTTTCATTCTCTACTGGTTAAAGTTATCTCAATGAAATTAGCTGGACTTCATGCAAGTATGTACAATGCCTGCCAAAAGTCCTTGGAACACTTAGGCCATTTCTTAACAATCGGCAGTTCTAACCATAGCGATTAGGTTTAAACACCCCCTCACCCCCGAAACAATGTTGATTTGCATGGTTATTGTCCTAGCATTTCATTAGAGTCGCGAATCGTCCTGCCATCCCCATTTAATTATCACGGAACAACATTGTTCTGAGGTGGAGAGGGGGAAATCGCAAAAAAGGCAACAATAGCAACGGTGTTCCAAGACATTTGGCAGGCATTGTAGGTGGTCAAAATTAATCTAAATCTTTTCAAGGAGGTTGACTGGTTTTCCAGATTTTGTATGATTAAATTTTGATGGAAAAAAATGTAGACATCAGGGTCTTAATCCCCTTGTGCTTAGCCAATTGTAAAAGCAGAGGTTTATTTTGAAGCCCCATCTTCGGTGAACATGTTGACCAAATTTCATTAAAATACCAGGCGGGGGGTACATGACTTGAGGATGGACGGGGGTCTGCCGCCTAGTTTTCAGAAAGCTACCCTCTTCTAATTACCGAAACTTGCTTTTGATACCCACTTTTATGATGAATTTTGGCGGAAAACTGCCCATTTTAAAAATTTTGTTTGCGAATTTCAGCGAAACCACATCCATCTCTTTCTTGTCATTGTTGGACTGTCCTTTACTCCTAAATTTGTTTCTTGAAACTTTTGAGGCTCATTTCTCGTTATTTTCTGCAACTATATTCTGGTGCTGTCAAAGTCACGGGGGGTGGGGGTTCTTCCATAATAAAGGTACCTGGGGATGTGCCGCGAGCAAGGGTATACTTTTTCGGACTTCTAGTCTAGCCAAGGGTACACTTTTTTGCAATTTTTGGCCAGCAACGGTCTAGCCAAGGGTATCATTTTTGACAAAATTGGTCTAGCGAACGGTCATGATATTATATTTGGCACAAATTTGACAATATTGTCCGAGGAAATGATTCAAATTGGTCTAGCCAAGGGTACCATTTTCGTAAAAATTAGTCTAGCCAACGGTACCCTTTTGAAGATGCTCGCGGCAGACCCCTACCCAAAATTTGGCCAAGAACCCCCCCCCCCCGTGGTCAAAGTAAACCAATGTTTTTATGTTAAATGTTTTTGTGCTACTTCACAATCGTCAACACTCACATCAAACTTTGCAATAACACCATAAACACCAACTGAAAAACAAATTTTCCAGTACAAGTAGATTTTGAAATCTATCCCAAATGATCCTGCAATTTGATTTTATATCCATTCGCGGAGAACACTTTGTCACTTCCAAAAGACTTTCAATGCTGAGCCTTGAGAAGATTAGCTTCAAAAAATACTGCAGCTTTGAAGAATTACTCTCTGCTTCAATTAGATCAATTGTTCTTTGTAGACATGCAGTTTCATAACTGAACAGACATTCCTTGCCCTTGGAAATCTTCTACCGAATACTGCAACAAACATCAATATGAAACAGTCTTGTTGACTTCAAATTTCCCCTTCATGTCAGTCTTACCACGGTCAATCTATCTTGATTTCTACCTGAATGGAACCTGCTCTCTAGACCCTTGATTCTGCAATGTTTATGAAGGGAAATGATCTTTCATGTGTTTATCTGACGGATTTAGGCCTGGGCTATGCACTTGGAAAACGTGAATCCTCTTCTCTTCTGGAGGAATGGGCCGCCTAAGCAGGACCTACGTCACTTTGATAACTCTTGGGCCGATTTTGAAGCCGTAAAAGAGGTCTTTCTCTCTTCTTTACTGGCACTTTGATTTATCAAACATCACTTCCATCTTTCTTGATGCACTGGTTACCAGAAAACTTGCGCTTTAAAGTTCCAAATGTAAAAACAGCATTGCAATCTTGGCTCTTCCATAGCATGTTGCACGGTGATTCCAAGTGTCTCAATGTTGTAATAGTTACCCTCTTAGCTATGGCAAAGCTTAATTGGGTTTCGTTGCAGCTAAGATTCTCGTTTTCAATTTGACTGGACTTGTTCTTAAAATTGATCCCATACCTACTCTTGTTCTTAAATTTACCGTCTCCGACTTTCGAAACGAAGTTTTTGCATTATAACAATCACGGAAGCTTCTTGCATTATAACAATCACCCCCTTCTTATGTACGACTTTTCATTCACTAAGCTAAAAAAGTTTCAATACTGCATCTCCTGAATTCTTGAAGAAATTGTTCTGCATTAAGATTGCCCTTATGTCCCCTCTACTGCCTCTGTCTGCGGTATCTCTGGAGAAAGGAACGAATTTGAAAACAAATGAAATGTGAGAAGATCGTTTCTTTTTAGCTCTATGCCCCTGCGAAGAAATGTGTGATCCTATTTGAGCCCCCCCCCCCCTGAAGCCTTCCTTGATAAGGAAGACAGACATTCATGATATTTTCTGTTCGATTTCTTTGCAGGCCTTCAACAGCCTTGGCCTAGACTTATGGCGTGATTCCTTGAATTCGTTCTATGTTTTGTAAATGCGCGAAGCGAAGCGTAGCGTCCATTTAGACGGGATAAATGCCAGAAAAGCTTTTCCTTTTGGCTAGCAGTTTGCAGATTAATTACAATGAGTCCCAGTTACCTTTGCTGAAAGCAAGACTGTCAAAACAATTCAATAATGATAACTGCCATGATGATATAAGTCTTGTCAGATGTCAACTGTGAAAGGCCTGATGTTGTCTTGGGACAGAACAAAAGCTCTGCAATGCGTCATTCGAAAGGAATTTATTCTTCAAACAATAATGACTACACTCAGATTCAATCAGCTTATTCTAATTGCTTCAAAATTGAACAATGCTCAAATGTTATGAAAGCCATTACGACGAAGGCCCTAATATTTCAATGTGGTCTAATCACACAAACAACAGGATATGACTGCTTCTTCGTTATTGAAAGTGTATAATCCAGAACAGTGGAACAATAGGAACCTTCGAATGTCAGTCCCTTGCACATTAGCATGATCTCCCTTTCTCATTGGAAGCCCCCATTAAAATTCCCCTGTTCTCTCCTCTCAAGCCAATGATATTTTAGCTGGAAAAAGAAGCCGATCTATGAAACTTTGCCCTTGCCCTTTCAAAAGAAAAAGTGGGAGTACGACACAGCTCCAATGTATCATTGGTCCGCCAATTATGATATGTCTAAAGATCATTCCCTTGTACACAGAAAACTGAAAGGGATTCCGCCAATCCTTTCTTTGATGTTACCGAATTCACCCCTTACCCTGATTTGGGGGCGAATTTGAGAAAACAAAATCTCTATTGCACCCCGTACAGGGAAGAGGAAGATATTTGGAAAGTTTTGCGAGGATCAGCGCAACGGTGCTCGAGTTTTACGCCACACAAAATTCGCTTCACGTTTTAATAATATAGATCGTTTGATTGCTTACATGTCCATAACCAATCAACCGATTTTCAAAGCTTTGTTCTATTTCATTGCCTAAAGGCTAAATTGTATTTTAAGATGTCAGTTGTGGTTTTACAACGGCGTTTTCATGTTGAAAAGAATATTGATAAACCTGCTCAAATTCAAGCCTTAGATGGCACGAGAAAGAAACGGCACATTTTACCAGTCAACATTTTAGATGTGATACAAAAGGCTGAACTCGTATTCGTATTCTCTGAACTCAGTATAACAGAATTCGTATTCTCTGCATGAAATATAATCCCTGAAAGACATATAAGTCCAGCCCATTTTGCATCATATCTAAAATGTTGACTGAAAAATCTTGCCGTTTCATTTTCATGCAATCTAAGGCTTGAATTTGAGCAGGTTTATCAATCTTCTTTTCGACATGTAGACATCGGCCTAAACCACAACCAAAATTCTCGAATACATTTTAGCCTTTCGACAATCAGATAAAATTGATTTTTTGAACCGGTTCAATGGTTATGGACATACTAGGCCTGCCCGGCGCGGCTATCACCGCGCCTCCACATTCAGATTGACCTCCCTATGTTCATCACATGTTGGTTCATGGGCAATAATGCACCGTGGACGTGGTCTACATCATGATCAAAATTATATTTTTACTCACTGTGTTGTTTCTCTTCCACAGGTTTGCAAGTAAAGTTTGATAATGTTGGCATTCCTTCGTTCTTCTCTCGTTACAGGTCACAGCAAGAAATCGAATACAGTTGAATCAATTGGAGCTCCTACGCAGCGATACGTCTTATTTCAAACTTCCCTTCAAAATACATTTTAAAAGGAAGTTTGACATGAGACGTATCGCTGCGTAGGAGGATTGGAGGTGAAACCGTTTCAACAGTATTTGAATAATGGCAGCATTCGATTCCTTGCTGTGACCTGTGACGAGAGAAGAAATAAGGAATAGCACATTATCAAGCTCTATTCGCAATCCTGTGGAAGGGAAACAACACAGTAGTGAGTAAAAATATAATTTTGATCATGATAAAGGCCTCAACAACGGTGCATTATTGCCCATGGTTGGTTGACCCAATTTTAGGCAAGTAGCATATCATTAATTCCAAAGAGCGCACGGGATTTTTTTCAGAATACAAGGATTTTTAAGTAGTTTTCTTGAAAAAAAGTGACTTTTTGCTACGAAATATTTTGTAGACTATTATGATTCTGATTCGAAAACAAACGAGACATTTTCAGACCAAAAGGATATTTACGGATTTCTGATAGATTTTTTTTAAAACTAACGGATTTTTGGGAGTGAAGCGTTCCTTTTCAGTGATCAAACGATCATGAAATGCCACAAGCTGAAGAAAAAAGCCTTCTTAATCAGCATAGGGCTCAAATCTTTCAAATCTTTAAAAAGGTCGGTGTAAAATTCTATCATATTTTTCTTTGAATTGGATTGCTTGAAAGGAACTTATAGTACTTTGCCGTAATTCTGCCGTGGAAATTTTATGATAACTTTATTTTTTTCAAAATGGCGGCAATTTGATAATTATTGAAAAAATTCATGGAAAATTTGAAAAAAATTTAAATCATTGTAAATCCTAAACTAACAGAGGAAACATTGTAGAACATTCAAGAAAACCATAGTTTATGGAGGTCTACAATATGGTGGCAAGAAGAAATTTGTAGCTTTTGTAGTTTAGGATTTAGAATTTTGATGACGTCATAGCCTCAAATTTAATAAATGCCACAATATTGAAACTAATCGAGATATCAATAAATTGCCATGGCAGATTTACAGCAATAAACCGTAAGTTCCTTCCAAGCTATTTATTTCAAAGAAAACGGCAATAGAATTTTACACCGACCTTTTTAAAGATTTGAGCCCTATGTTTTCTTAATCCGTCTCTTGTTTATTGAATGTCTGTTACTTGAGTTCAATAGCTGCTGCAAAGTAGCCTTTTGTGGGTGGTTGAAAAGAAATTTTTTGAGCTAATCACATGCCTTCCTCCAGGAGGCCTACTTTCATGGACACAACATTATTACCTTTGATGTGCATACTTACCAATGCAGTATTAGGAGTAGGAATTTCTACAACCAATTCATCTCCCGAAGTCAGATTATTCACTTTCATTTCTTTGTTATTGAATGAATATTTGACGCTTGATACAGTTGGCGTAAGGACTTTTCCAATTCCATTCTGTCCCCATGTAAAAGGGTTTTTTGATAGTGTAGCCATCTATAATAGTGAATAATCAATCATTTATAACATGAAATTTGGTAGAAATTTCGGGAAAAAACAGTCGTGGTTACTGTAACTCTTCAGCCAGTGATTAAAGACCCACTGCTAAAAAGGCCTTGCACGCATCCTTTGCTGTGCAACAAGAAATGGCACGTGCGATGTATGGGAGGTATGTCTGTTGCAAAGGCCCTTTTGAAATCGGAGAAACGGAAATATCAACATTCAGACTTTACGCTTTTGTTTGCGCTAAAGACCCACTGTCAAACAAGATCCTTTTGAGTCGAATGAAAAGAGAGGCAAAGATAATTTTTTTACATTCCAACAAAAATTTACAATACATATTTACTAGTCACATTACTTACAAAGTACTTAAAGACCCTCTGCTAACATAGAGGCTTTGCGAGCATTCTTTGCTTTGCAACTAGAGATGGCAGGTGGGAGGTATGGGAAGTATGTTTGTTGCCAAGTCCGCTTTGAAATTGGAGAAAGGGGAATATCAACTTTCGGACTCTATGCTTTTGTCTACGCTAAAGACCCACTGTCAAACGAAATCCGTTGTGTGCCGAATGAAAAGCAAGGCAGAAAGAATTTAATAGATAATACGAAAGTCGACTTTGGCGCTACAAAGGATCATGGTTAGCAGTGGCTCTTTAACTACACTACAAGGACGATGCCACTAGATGCAAAATACCATGACTATTCCGTGGCATCACAAAAAACTAACACAACATGCATATGAATATTCAAGGAAAAACAAAACAGCAATAAATGGGAAAAAACTACATTCCGTCTCAAATAAGACAACATGTGAATTATTTTCCGCGAATAACAACAGACAAAATGCCTGTCGCAGTTATTGATAAGAGAATTTTGCGCCACCATACAGAGTCTTGTTTAGCAGTGGCTCTTTAGCATTGCTAGACTTTCAGAAAAAATCGAAACCCTCCAAAGACAATGATTAATTGCATATACCCGCAAGGTGAAATATAGTTTCTCCAAAAACTTTCTACTTCGATTTCCTGGCTTCCCAATTGCAAAACGTTTCCTACAAATAATTGAATTTATGAAACCTGAATGATTCATCTAAATGTGGGTAGAATTTATGGAAATTTTCAATTTCTTATAAAGAGCTGTACTTTATAAAACAAGACGCCTAATGGGGGTACTTGGGGGTGAGATCCCTGCTTTTTTCAACATCAGTTTTCCAATTCGTCCAACCAGTACAGCAATAATCAGGGCCGTAGGAAGCAGTTTCTGATTGGGGAGCAATTGTTCTTAAAACAATAGAGTACCAAAAACCTAATTAATGCTTGTGACGTAGCACAATTGATTTAAAACTTATTGGAGGGGGGGGGGCTAAAAATCCCTGCCCCCGCCCCGCTTCATACGGGCCTGACGATAATCAATGAAAGCGTTAGGTAGTTACGAGAGGTATTTCATCCCTTCAATTGCCAGCCCATTCTCTGAATGAATTATTTAATTTTTTTAAATGATGGGCTTGTTGTTATAAGGCAAAGTCAACAGACATTGCGCTTCATTGATTGGGTTGAGAGAAAGAGACATTTGGATTCCATCTTGGATGTGGTGCAATGCAATACTTCTATGAGATAAAGATGTGTTATTTGATCCAAAAGACACTCTCAACTGCAGTCTTTCTGCAAGTAACTCACTTTTGAAACTCAATGTGAATTGAAAACGGTCATTAGTTCAGTGAACGAACATCAGTCTAGTTCATACCTTCAAATCAACTGCATTTGTCGTACTAGTTCTCTTTCCACCAAAAACACCTCTTCCAGATGGAGTCTGTATCATGCCACCTCCAAGTGTTTCCATCTTCATACTGTTCAGACGACTGCCTTCTGCTTTCTTAAGTTCAATTGATATTGACTCGCTAGACAATTTTCTTGCTACTTCATTTTGAACCATCGATTCTAGTAACATTGCTGATGAATTCTCAATGAGTTGTAGCGCATCTTTCGTGAAATTTAAGTACTAAAAGAAAACGGGACAAGTGAATTAAAACAGTTACATAATGTAGCAATTCAACAGATATTGTCGTAACAATGCTTACCCATCAACATGTCTGTGATTTATTGTAGAGGTTGTGCAGTAGCCTCTCTCCGCAAGCCATTCATTTTTCACTTATTTAATCACATTGAAATGAGTTGACGTTTGTTCAATCGCTTGAGTGGGGAATTTGGTCTGCAGAAGTTCTAATCAAGGAGACCCTATTAGGTGACTCACGAGATTTTAGCTGGCTCGAAAAGCTACATGGATATTCTTTGTGGTCGTTATTTATGCTTTAAAAAACCGCAAAAGATTAAAAAGACAATTCGGCATGAAGATTATAGCTGAAATGAAAGCACATATTTCAACGAAGCATTTGAAATCGGACCCCCAGTCTTAGCCTGACAAACATCTAAAGGCGAAAAATCTAAGAACATGTTCTGAGTGCAGAAAATCCGTGCAAAGAATTCATAAGTAGGCATTTTTGGTCTACTCCATCAAACAAAAGGCCCGGGTTCTATAGGACTGAGCCGTGTGGTACTCCAAGGGCAGTTTCTGTCAATGAGCTGAATGAAACATTGATGTTTACACTCAGCTTCCTGTCATTGAAATAGCTATGGATAAACAGCAAGGCAGATCTACAAAAGACATATTCACTCAATTTGCCATTAATTGTTCATAGCTGTGGAAGTCATGTGATTTTCCCGCACCTACAAACTTTTCGGCGTGAGTGAACCAGACAAACTTTACCTGTCGCAAAAAACCTTTCCATCTCATGGCATTCATCGATAAACATCGATCAACACTTGAAGATTTGCATGGGATAAAAGCTGGAAGAAGGCAATCACCGATTTCATTAAAATTCACTCTTCCTTGACTTAGCATGATTCGGCCTCCACACCATTCTTTCAATGTTCGATTTACCTTGCTTGATAATAAATCAAAATTATATTCATTCAGTGTATGTATATCTACGAAAGACGATTTCTTCAAAAATGCTATCAATTTCTTGCTACATGTATTTTTTATATAAGAAACTGCTTATAAGAAACTCAGACTCTCAGATCGCAAAAAAATAGAAAACTTTTGCTTGTGTTTCATTATTCTCACTTTTTTCATGTATCCTATTACTTAGAAAGTAGTTGAGTAATGTCAAAACATTGGAAAGGCTTCAAAAACACCTTGTTTTGAAATATTCAGGAGGACACAGATGTGATAATCTTACGAAACTTTCAGTACTACCTAGCCATGATTCTTAGTTTCTAATAAAAAATTACATGTTATGTGATATTTTGAGACAAAGTAACTCACGTTCACACAACAACGTTTAGTTTGATGATTTTGCGACTGATTTTTTTATATATTTGATTGTCTTTTGTTTATGAATTATTTTTCCATTCAGGGGGTATTGATGCAGCAACGAAATCTTTCTAGCAAAAAATAGCCTCAGCAAATCACGCAAAATCGATTTTCATTTCTTTTGTTGTAGCTTTTATCTTTTCTTCAGTTTTGGAGATTTTGAATTCAGGGGAAGGGTCAACATTGCTTTGTGAATCGCTGAATCCCATATTTTGCTCAGGCGAACAAGTCTGCATTTGGACTCTTGATCTCCCTTTTCAGTCACAAGTTTCAATTTTTGGTTGGTAATTGATGCAATTTGATGATGTTATCAATATTCTCTTCCCAAAATAAATTGCATCGGCTTTTCAAAAACTATATTTCAGAAACTTTTGGTGAAGCCTTCTGAACAACTAATTTTGGTCTGTCTTACGCAAAAAACCTGCACTATTTTGTAATAATTTCAATCACTAATATTTCTGCTGTTAATACTACCGGGTGTCTCAGAAAAAAGTACCCCCTTTTGACTGGAAATAGGAACCAAACAATAAGATATCATTGCTCCTTGACTTCACAGCAGCATTTATCAATCTTCAACTTGGATGCACATACCTTTCATTTAGAAATCGTCCACCAAACACCGGAGATACAGTTTCGCAAAGTCAAAATTTACAGTGCATCCAAAACCAGAAGTTTTGAAAAAGGGCCTAGTCATGATTTGTATCATCGTGGACATTTTTTAAAGTACCTGTAGACTTTAAGTTTCCGTGCTTTGCTTTTGAAAAGAATAAAAGAGGCATGGACATGGCGCTGATTAAACAAATACAGCAAAAATGTGGTAAGAGTGATAAAGTCGTGCCACTTGTCCAAAAGAAGCGTGTATGCGCTCCTTTTCCTCTTCTTTAATACAAAACACTTGGGATCGAATGCAATGCAAGGACCGATTCCTCAAAAGAAAAGTCACTTCAAGAACAATTGAAGTAATTCAAGGTATAGATCTTTTCGAAAATAAAAAGTAAAGGTCACAGTTGAAAATTCGTTTGCAAAATGCCTGTTTGGTGTCAAATTATGGTTAGGCCTTTTCTAAAAACCTCTGGTTTCAGGTGCACTCCAAATTTTGACCTTGTGAACTCACATCTCCGGTGTTTGGTGGTCGATTTCTAAATGCAAGGTATGTGCATTTTAGTTGAGACCAACAAATGTAGCCATGAATTGAAAGAGTCCCGAAATGTTTCCGTTTTGTTGCCTTGTTCAGTCAAAGGGGGTACTTTTTTTGAGACACCCGGTATGGTTAACAATATGCATAAACGTTCAATGTAGTTTCGGTTATTCTTTATCTTAAAATGCGCGACTTTTGCCAGAATGTTCTTATGTCGGGGAAGCTCAAGAAACGAACACAAATTTTTCTCGCAAATAAAACAAACACTTACAAAGGCCTCTCAAAACTGTAAATGATTCTACTCAAAATATACAGTTATCCGCAAAACTCTTATGACACATTTGTTTCGTAAGATTTAAAATAGTTTCTGTTTAAGGAGCTTTGTTCTGTAATCTGCGATTTCAAACCTTAGAAGGAATGAGAACTTGATCGGCACTTTGCAACAGGAAACGTTTGCAAAGCTCAAGTCTTTTTGGCAAATTTACCGTCATTTGCATAGAATTTCAAATACAAATATTTGTGCTGTTTATACAGGAATGTTTCGAGAAATTTTATGTATTTTTTCCATATCGAATGTTTGATTTTTCTGTTAATTTTGTGCAGGGTTGAAGTGCTTTCCTCAAGCTCCTCTTGTTTTCCTCAGGCCAAAAAGGAATCCTCTGTTTCACGATTTGAATTCGCCAAACAGTAAGTCTTCCCACTGCAAGTTGGCAAACAAACAAATGCGTCCTTTCCCTTCAAAACGTTTTCGTACAGTGACTTTTGAGATCCTCAACAGTCAGATTCTTAGTTTTTATTCCATAGCTGCGATTATAACAACCTCCTCCACTTTCGCAAAAAGCAACACGAAGTGCTGCCCGTTGACAGAAACGCAGTGGGCACCGACAGTTCCGAAAACTATTGAAAAGTTTTACCAAAAACTCTAAAATTTACGCAGAAAATGTAAATGAGCCAATCACAGCCAAGCAGCTCTGAATGCTGCAATCTGATTGTACCGTCAAGAACTTGACGGAAAGGCGAGTTTTGTCCTACTTTTGAGATAGTTTGATAATGAGTCCCTGTTTGAGCGAGCAATTCAGTTCAATATATAGGAACAATAATTCCACTAAATAGACCAATAAGTAAAAAGCTTTGTTATTGCGAGCGAAAACTAGGACGGAGTGTAATAAGTTTAAAGTGCAACTTACATTAGATTTTGCTCGTCCTTCAGTTGCGTTTTTAGGTCTGTTTGTTACTGCAGACTCCAGCATGTTTCCAACTCCTCCCAAGAAGCGTCCAAAAGCGTTTTGTATTATCTTTGGGTCACGATCACTCCATTTTGAATTAGTCTGCTTCATAAAGGCTGATGCATTTCCATAAAACTTCAGCAGCTTATCCTGCAAAATGACAAAAGTTGCATTAGGAAAGTTATAGTATGCGATACGTCGAGCGGAGTCCTGCTATATTGATTTGGGGGTCCAAGGATGCAGGATTCCAATTTTGACGATGCCCAATGCTGTCATTTCACTTCGACAAAATGAAATTTAATGTACTAGTATTTCATTTTATTTAGCAGTAGGTTTTTTATTCTAGAGAAAGATTATAACAATGATCTCTTTATTTCTATTTAGTAGGAAAATAGTTAATTTACACAGATAATTATGTACAGAACTAATTATACCAACTATTTACATACTACCGGATGAGTCAGAAAATGAATCCCAGTTTGAAAGGTCACGGCTCCCTGGATATCAAGAAAATCATATCTGCAAATATATACTTTAATGTTAGAAATGTTCAAATCTACTATAAAATTTACCTGACTGAAATCGGCCACTCCATTCTGAAATTATGTGGGATTTTCTCGAGAAAGCCCCTTTGAAAAAACCTTCAAAACGTGCCCAAAATCATGAACAAATTTCCCTTACATTTCTGCCTTATAATGGCCTTACAGCAATGACTAGTGCACGGTTTAAGCACGTGCTATCCTCTTGGGAGGATGAACAAGTCCTCCCCCTGGTATCGATGACCTATTCAAGGGGATTCCATACTCCTAAGAGGACAAAATACATGAATTCATGTGAGTGTCATCAATTGTAGGAAGGAAAATTTGCTCATTGTTTCATTCATTTTTGCAGGTTTTTGGAAAGGGCTTTCTGTAGGAAATCAGGCATATCGACGGGAAGGAGTGGCAAATTAAGGCCGGATAAATTAATTGAACATATTTGGCAATAAAACAAAACAGTTTTCAATATTACTGCTTTGATATTCATGGAGCAGTGGCGTTCCGAGCGGGGATTCTTTTTTCTGACTCACCCGGTAGAAAGTAAAAAGAATACAATATTGATCTGCCTATTTACATGTTTTGCAGCTACATTTGTCCCAATTCCAGGCTTATATGCTTTTCTTCAATCTGAATACGTCTTCAACACTCTTTATCATATCAGGCATAGCTGTTTTGGAACAGGATTTTGACATGTTGGTCAAATTTAAGACTAGAATCGACTGGGATTTTAACATTACCTGATTGGTTTACAGTACCTCTATTTTTTCAATGCAAATGTTGTCATCAGATTTGGTTCCATCACCTGGAATTTGGATGGATTCGCCGCCATTCTGTTTGATTCAAACCATTTTGGGCTTGACATGGATTCTCTTCCAGGTCAATATAGGCAGCATGGCAACACATGGGCAACACAATGGGTAAATGACATGTTCCAAATCCTTATTTCTGAGTAAAATAATTGTTTATTGATGACAGATACAGAATGTGCATGGTCGAATTAGTAGAAATCAAGGAAAAATTTGAGCTGAAATAATTCTAAAAATGGCTCAATTATGATGTCATAGAAGTTTTTACTAATTTCGTCAAGATTAAAAAAACTATATATCATTCGAAGGCTCTAATCAAAAGCAACCTAACTGCAGCATTTTCAATCACACAAGAATCACCTGCAAATAGTTACACCACTTTAGTTGTAAAATTGTAAGTTATTGACGTCATCAAAAAAGACACTTCCGATGAAAATAAAAATGTTTCCAAGTCTAGTTTGAATCTCCATGCTCAATTTATTAGTAGAAATCAAGTATAAAATTAATGGTTAGGCAGATCCTTAGATCGCATGAGAAACTTCTCTGCCTCATAATGATTCCATCAAAATTTCTGCGGAATGACTATAATGGAATGACTAAAAAAGCGAAATGACTATAATGGAATGACAATAACAGATCATTAAATAACAATTTAATTCAATGGAACAAAACTTAGACGAATGTCCTCAGTCTAGGAGTGGCCCTGCTTTATGTGGTTTTTCATTGTACTCTAGTATATTGTAGTGTCTTTTGATGTGGCGAGTTGTTGTGTGGTGTTGTGTTCTCTTGATATTTAAATTAGGTTATTGCTTATATTCATTGTAATAGTCATTCATAGTGTGGACTAAATGACCATGTTTCTTTTCCCACATGATTGGCTCAGATTCTTGCATTGTGGTTTTTCTTAGTAACTGGTATAGAAATATATCGATTTCTGTCTACAATTCACGGGAAGTAGCTCGAAGAAGTGCCTGATACCATATAAAGAAGAAAAGGTTTGAAATTAAAGATAAGAGGGCATAAGCAGCATATGGTTCAAGAATATATAAAAAATATTGCACTGTTGACTAATGTATTTTGCACTTGCTTTAATGGCTTTAAAGGATCTATGGGTATTTGGTTACATGTTGTCATTGACAATCTTTGGCACTTTAACTATTTTCATAATCATATCACCTTCTTGTTTCAAGCAGCTTTCCGGTTGTGACACAATCAAATTGCTATGTTGTAAACCATAATAGCTATAGGTTTTTGCTTGCCACGATAACATATTGCGGACCTTGATAATCTATAGACTTTTATAAGTTTGTATCGTTTCTTTTCAGTCAGAGCAGGATTCACAACAATTTTGACTTCCATACCCTTTTCGTGAATTCGTTGAACAAAAAGAAAGACGACAGCATTTTGAGAATCATCAACTAAGATATCAAATATTGCCATTAGACCTTTTAGCTATTCTGAAAAGAATCAGAATCGAACGATATTTTGCTACATTTTGTAGAAATTTCGAATGTGCACAATAGCGAAAGAAGCTTTAACGCCGCTCGATCGAACGTCGCGTATAAAAATGTATAAAAATAACGCTCGATCCAGGTTCCTTTGCAGAACAGCTAAAAGGTCTATGACCATTAATAACGAAGTGCGTAAAGTTCCTCTGGAGCCAGGTAAATCGAGCAGCCGATGCATAAATTGATTGTGCAACATTGTTTAAAGATTTGACTAATATGTTTGCACAATCTGCTGCCGTTCCGTTCCCGTGCTTCCGGCGGCACCTTTGGTGATGATTCAGAAACACTGTAGAAAGTAACACAAACCTGAGAATCTTCATTTACTTCATCTTCAGAGGCTGATACGTCTTGAAGTGCACTGCTTATTAATTCAAAGTTATCTATGTTTGTCAACTTGACATTTGTCAAAGAGGTGATGATTGACGTCCGCATCTAAATGTAAAGGAGAAATATTGTGAGAAAGGACTGTAAACAATAAACGATGAACTTCATGGGGCAATTGGCCAAGATGATTTTCTTTCTATAACGGCATCAATAGTGATTCAAGAGAAATTCGATCATAAGGCGTGGTATATCTTGGTCAAACGGCCCTTGAACCCACCTATTCCATAATCTTGTGGCACTTCTTTGTAACTACAAAATCTCATATGATCGATTGACCAGCGTTGTTTGCGAGTGTTCATGAAACTGGATCCTTTATGTTTCAGAATGAAAACAATGTTGGAAAGAAAAAGTTGTTCACGGTATTCTGTTATTTCTGACAGAAATCAGTACTCGGTTAAAAATTCTCTTTCTTTAAGATTTTTTTTGTCCATAAATATTTTCACGATATTTTCACGCAGCGGAACACTGGCAACGACTTGAGGCATGGGACCGACGCGCTGCTTCCAAAAGTACGCACTACGTCCTTTGGAATCGAGTCTGTAGCTTTCCTTGGAAATAGAATGTGGCAGCTGCTACCACACGAGATAAAAGACTCCAACGCCCTTCAAATTTTCAAACAGCAAATAAGGTGCTGGAATGGTGATAAATGCAACTGTAGGCTTTGCAAAACATATGTACAACAGGTTGGGTTCATAACAGGATGGTTAGTGAAATTATTGTAATTATACATATACATATTATTTCTAGATTAGATTGTAAATTTTGTAAATAAGTAGGCCTTAATTAGCGGTAATTTTAGCTATCGTTTTGTTTCAGCCTACTTTGTAAATAAATTAATGATGATGGTGATGATGATGATGATGATGATGATGATGACCATAACAAGCTTACCTGTTCCCTTTTCTTTTTTCTTGCCTTTTTCTCAGATTCACTTATCATAGATGTGCTGCTATTCTTTTTCGCTGAGTCCAATGCTCTACTAACAGACTTCGAGAAGGTTCCAAGCCCTTTGACATTACCAGTTCCAACTAGTTTTGCCAGGGTACTATTTTCTCCACTTACATACGCTTCAAGCTCGACCTCTATCGATGCGTTTGATTTTGCGTTATCTTTCTTTATAGCGTAAGGATAAACCTAAAAAAGAGTGCAATTTGGTAATTGCATTGATGATGGTGGCACGCAAGCAACAATTCTGACCACCAGCAATTTACTTCAGCAAATTTCCCTTCATCTCATGATTTTTTTCAATACCGTTGATCACAAGATTTTGCAAGAAAAATTGAAGAAATGCGGTATTAGAGAATGCGGTATTAGTCATATAATATAAAAATAGATACAATACAATAAATAATGTTAAAAACGTAAAGGAAAAACACCCCTAATTACAGTGGCAGGGATAGCATTAAAAGGTCAAGATGACCTTAATTCCATAATGGTCCCCTTAGATGTGCTGGTACAACGAAAAACGTAAGAAAAAAATATATACAAAACTGAAGTTTGTTTTCGGTATAAAACAGGTTTATAGGACCATACCATGATCGGGAGAGATGATGACAAGTCTTAATAGAAGACATATATGTCATCTTCCTCTTTTTGTATGTTTTGGAAAAAGTTCTCTTTGATCTTATGTTTGAATGTGTTGATATTGTTTGTTGATTTAATCTCTGATGAAAGACTATTCCATGTTTTGGGCCCTAGATAAGATAGACATTTTTTTCCAGCAGTAGTTTTGCGAAATGGAATATCCAATTTGAACTTGAACCTTCGTGTTGTTGGGCCCTGGTTGACTGGACGGAATATCTCAGCACTGTATGCTGGGGCAGTTTCTCTGAAAAACTTCATTATGTTGACACAGGCACATTGATCCATCCTGTTCTTTGTAGGGAGCCAATCTATAGACTTAAATTCTGTGACCCCAATATGTGCTGTCTTTTTAAATCGAGGTAAAAACGAATGCATTTGTTTTGTGCCGTCTGAATTTTTTTGGACAGCCTCTTATTCAACCCTGGATACCAAGAAATGCATGCATAATCAAAATGAAGTTGAATAAGAGCATTTAAAAGCAACCTGCGAAGGGATTTATCCAGGAAGTTTTGTTTCCTGTATAGGAACTTTAGCTTGCCATTTATTTTTCCAAGCATGTTAGTCGCCATCGACTCCCCAGAGAGATTTTCATCTAGGACACATCCAAGATATGTGACTGTTGAATGTTCTTTAATCCTTATGTCACCTCTCCTAATGTCCAACTTTTCAAGTTCTTGCTTTTTTTTGTCCAAAGAGAATGGATTTGGTTTTGTCCTCTCCAAAGTGAATGCTTAGTTTGTTTTCTACAAACGAATCACAGAGGCAATTGAAATTTCTATTTAAATTGCTCTCTATTAGTTCAATGTTTTTGTCTCTAACAATTAAACATGAATCGTCTGCATACAGAAGCAGGTCGCAGTCGACCGCTCGTGCCATGTCATTCACGTAAAGAAGGAATATGAGTGAGCCAAGAATTGACCCCTGAGGGACCCCATATGACAGACTACCATGATTTGATTATTCCTTGCCAATATTGACGGTAAAAGAACGGTCCTGAAGGTAAGATTTAAACCACAAAATGGCGGATTTGCTAAAGCCAAGGCATGCCATTTTATCCAGAAAGATGTTATGGTCAATTGTATCAAATGCTTTTTGAAGGTCAATTAAGATCATGCCTGTAAGCATTCCAGTTTCAAATCCTTGAAGGATCTTATCACTCAAGTAAGATAAGCAGGTATCTGTAGAGTGATGAGCATGAAAGCCAGATTGGTATCTGTACAATATTTTCTTATCATCAAGGTACTTTTGTACTTGACCATGAATTATTTTTTCAATAATTTTTGAGAGTTGACGAAGCAAAGAAATTGGTCGATAGTTTTTGGGATCATCTTGCGATCCTTTTTTGAAAAATGGTTTTAGTTTTGCTTGTTTGCAACCATCAGGAAACTTAAATTGTAAGATTGAGAGATTACATAGTTCGGCTTTCTGCTCAGCTTAGGCGGTAGCACCATCTTTGAGGAATTTCCCTGCTCTATTATCCAAACCTGTCGCTTTTGCGGGGTTTATCTCTTCTAAGAGTTTGAGGAAATTTTCCGAGGATGTGGGAAGCAATAAAATGGTTCAGAAGGTTCCATGTGCTTGTAATACTTTCGCACATTGTCTAGTCTATGAGGGGATGGGTTAAGTTTCTTTACTAAATTTGAAGCCAGATTTGAGAAAAAGTCCTTAAAAATTTCGGCATTTGTTTTGTCGTCAAAAGATGGTATGCCTTTATCATTTAGACTAATTTTAGGGGGTGAGTTGTTTCCTGATGACAATCCGAGAGATTTTAGACACTTCCATAAATCTTTCGGTTTTCCTATGTTCTCATTTAGTTTTCCAACAATATAGGATTTTTTCTTCTTTTTAATCAAGTTTTGGACGTGATTGCGAGCTTTCTTGAAATTTAAATAATCAATGTGAATTTTAGATGACCTAAATTTTGTTAGTAATTTGTCGCGAATTCTAATCCCCTCGAGGACTTCCTGGTCCATCCACTCCTGTGAGTTTTTTCTGATACAAATCTCCTTCACGGGGACAATTTCATCAATGGTATTTGTGACAAGTTCAACAAAATGGGAATAGGCAACATTAATATTATCAAAATCAAGGTATTTTGGAAATGTGATTTGACTTAGTTTATCACGAAAGAGCTGTTTTGTGTAATTCTTTAATGTACGGATCTTGATATAAGTATGATCATGTATTTTGATGCGGGTTGTCTTTCTTGTGCAATAAATCAGTTGATGATCGGACAGACCCAAATCAAGAACTCCTTGTTGAGAAATTTTAGGAATTGAGTTTGTAAGTATGTGGTCAAGGAGGGAGGTCGATCTATCAGTGGTAAGAGTAGGTGCTTTAATTATTTGCTTCAATCCATGGAGGGAGCAAAACTCTTTATATCTTTTAATTCCGTTTGATATATCATTTTCATTGTTCAAGTTGATGTTTAGATCTCCAAGAATGTAAACATCTTGGTTGTCAAAGTTATTTGTTTTGGAAGTAGCCAGTGTTAGTTTATCTAAAAAACCAGTTGTTGTTGGAGGCCTGTAAAGGATTCCAACGAGGATTGGTTTTGATTTTGGTAGCTGGATATCAAAAAATATATTCTCAATGTCTGTTAAAAAATTTTCTCTTGGATTGAATACTAAATCTGTCCTTATGTAGCAAGCTACTCCTCCGCCATGTCTATTTCTGTCACATCTTTTTATCTCATACCCATCAATGCTTACTTCACCATCTAGGACAGAATTATCTAGCTTAGTTTCTGAAATCCCAATGACTGCTGCATTGGTCTTATGGGCAATCAGACGAAGTTCGTCAATTTTGGATAACAGGCTATTTATGTTTAAATGGAGAAAATGTAAACCTCTTTGCCTAAAATTTGCCCATATATCTGTGTCTGTTAAATGTTCCTCAATATTTACATCCAAATTAGGGGTATTCAATTCTTCAGAGGGGTTTTTTGTAAAGGAGACTCCCGCAAAGGGCAGTTGATCTAAATAATTTTCCCCTGATCTACGTTTACAAGATAGACAAATATATGTTACTTACTTAAGACAAGAAAGACAAAACAAAAGGAAAGAAGGCTAGCAATTATAGGCCAATCAACTGTTTACCAATAGCTTGGAAGATATAGAAAGGGATCAATTGGGACGGCAGATTTATCATACATAGACAGAATGATAATAAAAGAAGTTAAAGCCAGAAAGGGAAGTATTGCAGTTGCCTGGATTGATGATCGAAAAGCGTATGACATGGTGCCACCTTCGTGGATCATTGAATGTCTCGAAAGCATTGGAATAAATGAAGAAGTAATTGCATTTATGAAAGAATGTATGAAATCATAGAGAGTAGCATTGACAAGTGGAAGTGATGTGTTGGGAGAGGTAAAGATAAATAGAGGAGTTTTTCAGGGGGATTCGCTATCACCATTGCTGTTTGTAATAGCACAGCTGCCACTAACAACTATTTTTCGAAAGTCTAAGCCAGGGCACAAATTCGCTTCGCGAGAAAAAATAAATCATCTGTTATTTATGGACGATCTGAAGTTCTATGGAGATACCAGAAAGCACTTTATTCGCTTGTTCAGACTGTAAGGACATTGACAAGAGATATCAGATTGGATTTGGAATCGAAAAATGTTCAACATAGATCCAAAAGAGAGGAAAGGTAGTGAGGTCTGACGGTATTAAACTACCAGATGCTAAGGAAACAAAGTCATTGCAAGAAAAAGAAGGTTACTAATATCTTGGAATATTACAAGTAAACAAAGTACAAGGGCCAGAAATGAAAGAAAATATCACAAAATAGTATAAAAGAGGTGTAAGATTGGTTCTGGAAACGAAATTGAATTGGCAAAACATGATAAAAGGGATTGATAAATGGGCAGTCTCTTTAATAAGGCATTCAGCTGCCTTTTTAGATTGGACCAAGAAAGAGAAACAAGACATCAATCGGAAGACAAGAAGATAAGATCGGAGGATAATTAGCTGCATGAAATCGAGGGGAGGGGGGGGGGTCAGAAAAACTCAATTTAAAAAGATTATCTTCCATACCTTGCCATCCCCTCACTATTAATAATGACTGATCTCTTAGCTGCTTGATATAGAAAACTAAAAGTGAAACTTTTTTACATGGTGTTCCTTTATCAGTTTCAGCCTTTAAAAAGACTCCAAAAGATGAACATAATAATTCTCAATGAATGTTAACAACTTCCTTGAATGTCCTGCAATGAAGAGGCTTAGATTGGAACTTGATTTTGAAATCAATAATTTTCACGATAAAATGACCATGACATGTCCCAAATTACGATAATTTTTAGCATGCTGTGACACATTTGTCATAGTTCGTCAAGAAACTGCACGAATCACAAAAGTAGATCATATAAATGATACCTGAACAGTAACATTTTTTTGAATACTTGCTCCATACGAATCCATGATACGAATCATTAATCTCTGAATGTAATTGTGTATTGCTGGTCCTTCAGGCAGGATCAATGAAGTGTACGAGAGTAGACCATATGATAATAATGTGGCTGCTGCACCATCTTTAAGTGAACCAGTGGCAATGGAACTTTCCGCGAGAGAGACATAGTATCCAAGTGCCTTGCTCTGTCCTTTCCAGTCGTAGCATGAGACATGGAATGTTGTTTTGATTGTTTCTCCGACTGCAGGAGTGACATTACAAAACCCTCCGTATGGTCGTTCACTTACTCTGAAACCATGGTCAGTGTAAGCATTTTCTCCTAAAGTAAGAATGCATAGATGAATTAAATGAGTAAAAATTCTGAAAGCCCTCATGTTAGAGCTGTTGAATCAGTAATGAAGCTACATAAAAAGAGTGGGGTTTAATGGAGATTTATTACGTTGGATCCCTGTTTACTGGTGCCCTTTCACTTGATGATGTCACTTCAGTCAAGAGAAAAAGCATTCATAAAACAACCTATGTTTACAGCAGGGATGCAAGGAATTCAACCCGAGGGGGAGGGGGGGGGGGTACTTGGTTAAATTTTTTTAACTTTGCTCCAGAATTTTTCGCTCCAAATCATAATCGGTTCTAGAAAAAATTAGCAAGCAAAGTATACTCCAAAACATAAAGATTTAATCGAAAAATGACCCAATCTAACAAAATATTCTCTTTTGAAATGTTTTGGCTGCCTGCTCTAGAACAGTTGCCTTATTTAGATACCCTGTGCTATAAAAAAATTGTTGAAAACGATACCCTTAAAAACGGCTCATTTCCGTCGGACAAATGTACTAACACTGCATGAAAGTAGGTCACAATCTTTTAAGTGCATGAAAAGATTGTGTGAATATCATCTATGAAATTTACACAACTTTACGGACAACCAATATGATCTTTTAAATCTACACGAAGAAAAGTTGTGCAGATGTGACATTTTATCTTTATTTTCTTATGTAAAGTTGGTGTAAAGGGGTATAGATAGAATTCAGGACATTTAACGTTCAAGTTATCTTTGACGGGAAATGTGGAATAGTTTCATTGCATGTTCCCATGGAGTTGTGATGACAATAGCTTGCCTGGACAGTGACCTGTGCGAAGCCACCTCCTCCGTGGACAGCCAGATCCAGAATTTGCAAATATTTCAGTTGCTGTAACTACATTCCATGGAACTATTCTATAGGAGTAAACCATTTTTCATCTGTCTCATCAATCATACTCAGACACTTAATGGGGAAACTCACAATTCCGAAAAAGTTACTCTTCTAATGTTTGGCAAAAATATCACTTTTGCCCAACGTGAAAAAGTATCCCAAGCACCCCTTTCCAAAACAAGTCAGAGTACCCTTTAATTTATGAACAATCTCTTCTTTTGCAATAAAGTGTCCCTTCTAAATTCATTCTTATTTATTTATTTATTGATTAATTAATAAATCTATTTATTTATTTATTTAAAGTCGGTTAAAAAGTTCTAGTTCTACATAACAATAATGCGAACTAATTTACACCAGCTACTTACAATAAAAAAGAAATCTATGATACAAATAAAAAAAAATAGATGTATTTTTACAAGAAAAAGAAACCTGTAATACAATATAATATCGCATGCTAATAGTCATTATCTACAAATCTTGCAATGGCATTTTTCTCCACTCCAATTTTTTATGTTTCTCTTAAATATAGCAGCTGATGAAGCGCTCTTTAATAAATAAGGCATGCTGTTCCAGAAGAGGCTGCCTCGAGACTCAATAGATTAAATGCCAAGCATGATACTTTTCGTTGCAGGGATTTGTAATAAATCTTTGGTCCTTAGGTCATATTTCGATGTCCTTTCTCATAAAACACGCCTGCATGAAGGAAGGGCTAGTACAGTATTTTGTATATTTCAATCATAAGCACACGAAGATTTTGCATGTGAATAGAAGTTTCATTTGTCTTAGGTAGTACGTCTTCACTTCACATCAAAATTTCCTGAATCCACACGTTTGTTGGAAATATTTCTAATTCCCTACAGGCACGAACTACAATAGCTAGTAAGAATCCTTTCAAAGAAATGGCAAAAACTGAAAGTCTTTGTGCTGATAAAAGTGATACTAATGTTGTGCAATCATTAAACGAGCGCTCGTGCGACATAATCCATTTCAAATTCCCTAGTCATTTCGAGAAGCACTTCCTTCATTCTGCCAACCTCAGTCTTTGGAAAATTTGATCACTGTTTTTCGATCTTTTTGGGCTGTCCGCTGGCAAAGAAATTTCAAGAAATCGTAAATATATCAATAAGTAGGCATCTGAAAAATCAACAAAAAATAACCAAGAATAATATTGGATATCGACAAAGGATTAAATAAAAAATATTTCAAATTGGTCCAGTGTATGATTTATCGTGGCCTGTCGCAAGTGGAAACTTTTTTCTGGCTCACCCGGTAGATAGTTATCCACCCTAGCAAATGCACTCACTTTTCGACTGGCTTTCAGACATAGAGATTTGACGTGGCTATTGAAGTTCAATTTTGAGCCAATTACAAATCTCAGAAGCCTCTATTGCGTAGAAGATGTCATTGAGGAAAATATCGAATAGCAAAGGATCTAATACGGATCCTTGCGGGACACCTGATTTAACATTGTGCCAGCTGCTATGTGTTGATTTTATTTTTACGCGTTGCTTTCTTGATTTTAAGTAACTATATATCATTTGGAGGCTAGAAAGGCAAAAACCATATGTATGAAGTTTCAGTACGAAGAAATCATAAGGGAGACAGTCATATGCCTTTGACAAGTCTGTTAGTACCATTCCTATTGGTCGTCTAAGCATCTTTTGCATCGTTCTACTCGGATTAAGAGAGCATTCTGTGTACTGTACCCTTCCCTAAATCCACCGAATAGGTTTGACAACTTTGGCTTGATAAAAGGCAGCATTCAAGAATACATTAACCTTTCAAATATTTTTGATAGGTCGGACAGGACACTGATTGGTGAAAAAATTTTCTTGCAAGTCGAATCATCTGCTTTGAAGGCTGGTGTCACATCAGACTTTTTAGGTTACTGGGAAAGGTATTGATTTCAGGCATTGATTCGCATGCCGTGTGATCTCCTCGTAGCAAACTCCTGACGCACATTTAAACATACTTGCCGCTACTGGTCCACTGCTCTATTTCCGAGTTTTCGATGCATTCATTTCATTTCATAAATAAAGTGAATCTACATGGGTGAAAATCAAAGGTTTCGCGAGAGGAAGCGTGCTCTCTTATAAGTAGAATACTGGGATGCTGAGCGTATTTACTGATGGCATTTAGTACTGGATCTTTAGATGTTTTTAATGTCAATTAACGCACCTTGCGCTGCGATGTTAAGCGTGTCAGTTATGTTTACAAAGTACTCGTTAAAGCACTCACTTATACGTTTGTCACCTGACAATATTTCTCCATCCTCCACCAGTGTAATCTTTCCATTGCCCACCTTATCTGAAAACAATGGCTTGAAGGTTGTCCAGAAAGTATCCCACTTTCCAACCTTTATCGGGTCCAAGTTATTGGATACGATCCCCGCTGAAGTTATGCCCCACCAAGTAAGGACAATCATTCGCCTTGAAAAAGGGAAGCCTGGGGGTCAATAACCATTTCCTGAGAGAATGCCCAAGAAAGTTTCATGTGGAAAGTGCCATATTTCCAGTTACTGTATAAGAAAAAGAACCTATCTTACCAATCTTTCAAATGATGTTCTACTAAAGATTCTATTTTATGGTGATAACGATCTTCCAGATGATCTTGATAAAAACATACTTCTCTTAACTCTACGTTTTATTCATAAAACTGGCCGATTTGATTAGCAAGTCCCTAAATCATACAACCACCATCTCTCTTTTAGTAAGTGCTTTTTTTCTTTCTCTGGTTGTTACGTATAGTGCAATGTTCGTATTTTCTGTTTTATGTTGCCATGAGGTAGTCATTGTTTTTTGCTCCTAATGGTATTGTTTTAGTAGTAGGGTATAGTATTTTGTAAGTAGTGTAGTTTGTTATTCGTTTTGTAAGCTTTTAATGGAATGTAAAAAAAGATGAAAAATGAGACACTACTGTTCCTTTTAATTCCATACTATTTCAGTGACATAATGTTACTGGGAAGTTACCGTTCCCTCAGAAGGGGGCGGGGGGGAGGGTACTCTGGTAAATTTAGGATAAGGGCGCTCTGTCTATTTGTTTTAGTTTAAAATTTGGGCAAGCTATAGAAATGTCCGAGAGCAGATTGGTATTATTATTATTATTATTATTATTATTATTATTATTATTATTATTATTATTATTATTATTATTATTATTATTATTATTATTATTATTATTATTCAACTGTACATGCTCGGGTTAGATGTTTTCCGGTTTATGCCTTGAAAGCAAGTTGCAACAAGCAACTAAAGGTTTCGAAGTCAATGTCCATCTTCTTCAGGTTTCAAGCACCTTCCTCAGTATTCTTCCTGTTCCTAACAATGCTGTTTTTTGCACCTGTCCTACTCTCAAATTAATCCCAATTTTCTCTATCCATTTATCAAATTCTTTCGATACAGCTCCCAGTGCTCTAATAACTACAGGTATGACAATCACTTTCTTCATGCCCCACATAGTGGCTACTTCTCTTTTCAAGTCTCCATACTTTTTCATCTTTTCTCGCTCTTTCGCTCTTACTCGGGAATCCCACGGCGCTGCTACGTCAATGATCTTGCATTCCTTTACATCTTCCTTTACCACCACAATGTCTGGTCTTCGTGCTTCAATCTCATGGTTGCACTGGATATTGAAATCCCACAATACCTTGATATTTCCCCTTCTTGAAATACCCTCTGGTTCATGTTCGTACCACTTATTTGCCCTTTCGATGTCAAGCTCTCCACACAACTCCCAGTGTATATTTCTTGCAATGTTATCATGCCTCCTCTTGTATTCTCGCTGGGCTAGCATTTTACATTCGCTCACAATATGGTTGATCGTCTCTCCTTTTTTTATTTTAATTATTATTATTATTATAATTATTACTATTATTATTATACGTGGTGCTAAATGTCACAGTTCATACTGGTTGCTTTTTCTTTGGCCGGGTGTAAACAATACACCTAAGGCATGTCATGTCCTGATGTTCAGATGCTAAGTACCTAAGTACCTTACGAAGGATCCTTGCAGCATGTCTTTTGGACCGTCTGAAGATTCATAATATTTATTATTATTATTATTATTATTATTATTATTATTATTATTATTATTATTATTATTATTATTATTATTATTATTATCATTATTATTATTATTATCATTAGAGCATTTCTATAGCGCCATTTATCTACAATAAAATTATATTCAAAGGCGCCTTAACAAAATTTAGTATAATGTAAAGAAAAATTAGGAACCAAATAGTTACAATTTAAGTATAAAATGATGTTACAAGTATCCCTCGAATGCCATTTTGAACAAATGAGTCTTCAATCTTGACTTAAACTCTGCAATGTTAGTTGTCATCCGTAGCTCTATGGGGAGTGAGTTCCATAATCTGGGTCCAGCAATGCTGAAAGCCCTATCGCCTAAACTCTTTGTATTAGAGCGGGGTACATTCAAAATCCAGCTACCATTAGATCTCAAGGATCTACCAGGATTATACCAAGTAATAATATCCATCAAATATTCAGGGGCTTTACCCTGAAGAATCTTAAACACGGTAAGTAGGATCTTAAACATTGGTCTGTACGTCATTGGTAACCAATGTAAGTCAACGAGCAACGGTGTCACATGATCAAACTTACGAGCACCTCTAATTAACCTGGCTGCACAGTTTTGTACATACTGTAGCCTCGACATTTTGGTTCCTGGAATACCATACAAAAGCGCGTTACCATAATCCAATTTTGATGTAACAAAAGCATGAGTGAGCGTAGCTAACGTGTCACTATCAATAAACTTCTTGATAGACCAAAGATTGCGAAGCTGCATGAACCATGTCTTAGAAATATTGGCAACATGAGTAGACATGTTCATGTGCTTGTCCCATTTGCTTCCCAGATTCCTCAAAGATTCAGATGGCTCTATATTAGATTCACCAATTTTAATATCTGGCAATTTCAAATCATCCGGTAATCCATTTTTCGTCACAATAATATATTCAGATTTTTGATCATTTGACATCAGCTTGTTTGCTTCCATCCAGGAGCGGACATCACATATACAGTTTATCATTTTATCAACGGCAATATCTGCAGATTCCTGCATTGGCTGAAAGATAGTATAACTGAGAATCGTCAGCATAGAAATGATACCGGGTGCGCCAAAATAAACTATGCACGTTTGGCAGGCCACGATAAATCGTACACAAGACCGATTTTGAAGATTTATGACTTGATCTTTAGCAGAAGGCCTGAATTAGATTCTAGGATTTTTTTGCAAATTTTTCTGTTTTCAGTTTTTAGAGCTACAAGCGAGTTTCTTAAAATTTTTGTTTTCGAAAACACTGAAAAAGATCAAAAACCGTCGATCAAGCTTTCTAAAGAATCGACATGAATGGACAAAGAGAACATTTTTTCGTGGTGATTTGGGATTTAGAAATCGACTAATTGTAAATTGCTGTACGAGAGTTCGCAATATCTTGTGAGCAATGTAATAATATTTTCAAGAATATAAAGAAATGTCTTTTCATTTGTAATGTCATTGAATTTATGCTTTGCTGCAGGCTGTGTTCCTGTATCAAGGGGGTTAAAAGACAAGCGAGGAAGCGTCATGGGGCCAGCAAGCATGGAGTTTTGTTACATTTTTGATTTTGTGACTGCTTTTGGGGCGGCACTTTATTGTAACTACTACAGAATTTCGCAACAAGCCAATCTTTGAAATAACACTCGTGCAGAAGTTTACAATGATCAATTTCCAAGTCCCCATATCACGCTGAAAACGTTTTCTCTTTGTCCATTCATGATGAGTCTTTAGAAAATTTGATCAACGTTTTTTGATCATTTTCAGTGTTTTCGAAAACGAAAATTTTAAGAAACTCGCCTGTAGCTCTAAAAATTGAAAATGGAAAAATTTGCAAAAAATCTTAGAATCTAATTCAGGCTTTCTGCTAAAGATTAAGTCATATATCTTCAAAATTGGTCCGGTGTACGATTTATCGTGGCCTGCCAAACGTGCATAGTTTATTTTGGCGCACCCGGTAGTACAATTCATGGTGATGCATAATTTTACCAAGGGGTAGCATATACACAGTAAATAAAATAGGTCCATCACACTCCCTTGAGGAACTCCTTGTGCTAAACTAGATTGAGATGATATGTGGCCATTTATTAGAACATTTTGTTTGCAATCAGCTACATAGTCATTAACCCTATCTCACCTGGCACTTTTGAAGCGGTCAATACCTTGGGAGGGATGGATTCCGATCTCCCCCCCTCTTTTTCTTCGCTGTTATAGTAGCTATATTCTTTAAAATTGGCAAATAGATGGACTTCGATGCAAAGACTCAAAATCACGTAATTAAATCAAATAACCTTTATTGTTCTTGTTGCTATGACAATAAGAAGATATTAAGCTATGATTATCATGATTATTACCAACATGATTGAAACAATGAAATGAGGCATTAAATTTAATTTTTTGTTTCAAATTGAGATGGATATGATCAAGTATACGTGTAGGCATAATTTGGCAAATGTTTTAAATTGGTATTCTGCAACAATTAAAAAAAGTATACAAATTTTGTTTACTACATAGTAAAACATTGGTTGCCATGGTTACAGTGCTATATTTAGAATCTTTAAATTTTTATCATTGGATACAGTATACATTAGATATAAAGTCAAATTAGCGGAATTTTGGCATCCTGCTCTGCATATTTTAGCATTGGCAAATAAAAGTTTGGTTGAGAGGGGGGGAGTGGAATCCACCCCCCCCCCATGTAAGATAGGGTTAAACCATAGCAGTGCACTTCCACTGACCCCTACATAATTCACGAAACGCTCCAGCAGAATTCCATGATCTATGGTATCAAAGGCGGCTGATAGATCCAAAAGAGTTAAGAGAACACACATTGGCCATTATCCAGAGCTCGTAAGATATCATTATTTACGCGAAGTAATGCTGTTTCTGTGCTATGAAACTCTTTGTAAGATGATTGCAACTTTTCACCAATACCTTGATCAGACATATGACTTATCAGTTGATTAGCTGCAACTTTTTCAGTAACCTTGCCTATGAAGGCCAGATTTGAAACTAGCCTACAATTGGGAAACAGTAATTCCAAAGTTATTTTCTTCAGATGAGGTATGACAGGTGCCTGCTTAAGACTTGTAGGACCATTATTCTCTCTCGTCTATATAAATGATCTCACTGCTGAATTGAAATGTAGCGTAAAGCTTTTTGCCGATGATACGTCCTTATTTACGGTTGTCCAAGACCCTAATGCAGCTGCAAATGACATGAACCATGACTTGGAGTTAATAAGACAATGGGCCCATGATTGGAAGATGTCTTTTAATCCCGATCCACAAAAACAAGCTGTTGAATTACTTCTTTCAAGGAAAAGAAATGAAGTAGATCATACAGTGATCCTCTTTAATGACATACCCGAGAAAAAGGTAGAAAAACAGAAACATCTACAATCTTGGCCAAAATACTTGGGACAAATCGTGTAAAAATAATGAAAAATGAAAGACAATTGCACTGCGGAGGTGCAGAATTTGCACTGGTTCGAAAGGAACTCTGTTTTCCAGTTCTCTTTGATAACTGTGATGTTTTCAAACGAAAATCATTGGCAAGTTTCGTGCACAAGAGAAGTTTCGCTGAACATAATGGGAAAACTTTGCATAATTTGATGACGTCATAGTTCTGATGGATAAACCAGTAACAATTAAAACATTAACATCTGCAGTACTCTGGAGTTAAGCCCACAGTTAGTGGCTATCCATTCATAGTGAAAGAGATTGTCTGATAAAAGTAGATTTTGATCCATAGAAACATATATGATAGGTAGTGATAGCAATTTTTCAGACAATCTTGGCCAAAATACTTGGGACAAATCATAAAATTGCACTACTTCTGTCTTTGATTACGTGCCCCCCACTCCCCCCGTTTCAAAGTTGCTTGAATCAAACGCCTTTCGACCTTCTCAACATTGAAGTAGGGGGGAAGGGGGATTAGGAGACTCTAAACGTATGTTTTCTCCTCGATATTTTAGGAAACATCATGAAGACACTGAAATTTTTTTTTTTTATATATACCATTATAAATTTTTTACAAGACGAATTACTTATGACGCTACCTACTAATTACTCTACGAAACACTACAAGGACGATAATACCACGGGGAGCAATATACTATGACAACCCCGCGGTAACTAATATAGAAAGAAATAAAAACTACTGGGTGAATCAGGAAAGATGTACCACCCGCCCGCAAAATCGCACCCCAAGAGCCACCCAACCGATTCGCACAATTTCATAGAGATTTTAAGCGACGTGTCAAAGAGGCTTAAACGAAAATTTTGTCCAGGCCTCGGTCGAGGATTTGAAAAAGAATTAGACGAATCGGATGTGTGACCCCCGCGCCACGACTCCCCGAGCAGGCAACACACCCCCCGACCCACCCATTACATAAAGATACACGTAATTTCTGCTAAGAAATAAATCAACCATACGGAACTTTACATACAAGACACTTTACGAAGACATACTTGGTGGTTGGATGAGGTATGACTAGATATGATGCGGTCCTAATCGAATCGACCAGTTATTTTGATGAATTCTAGAGTCAATTCGAGAATATTTTTGTTAACGTCATTGGGAAGGTCTTTGTCACCATATGATAAAAGTTGCGTTAAGACCTCGTTTGGAATATTAACATATCCAAGTGGTCGTAGTAATGCTAAGACTCGAACGAGAAGATTTCGGCGTTGAACCTCAAAGGAAGGGCAAAGCAACAAGAAGTGTTCCGTATTCTCTATACCGTCGTTCGTAGGGCACATTGGGTTGATGGTATCCCTAAAATTATGCTTGAACTTGTGAAAGTTCAATTTGCTAAGACCAACCCTAAGTTGAGTAAGATAGGATAGTCCTACTGGATCGTGAATCCCAAAGACAGATTTAGCACGGGGGCGGATTATGGACAGTAGCCTTTTCTTAAAAATAACAATGGTTGGTGCAAGTCTAATCTCTGGACATAGATCATTCCATTCAGACAAGCAATTGGGATAGAAGCTAGATTGAAATCTCTCAGTCCTTGCCCGAATTCGCCCAATGACATCCTGTCTGCGAAGAGAATATTGCGACTGTTGAAGTTGCGGGATTGGATCCGTTGTATATGCGGGGGATAGGCTATTCATGATTTTGTAAAACAAAGTGAGGCGTCTACTCAACCTTCGGGAACTTAGTGACTCCCAAACGAGCTATGCGTACAGCTTTTCCCGCGATGTTCCTCTCCATGCCCCTGTAATGGCTAGAGCTGCAGAATATTGGACGGACTCTAACTTTTCCATTAAATTTGGTAATATGGTATTGCCGCTGAATTCACATACTTTAGCCGGAATATGGTAGATAACATCTCCGTATTCTAGGTAGGGTCGCACATAGAGCTTCAATAATTCGTTAAGAGTATGCCTGGGCAGATACTTGGAGAGACATTTCAGCAGACCAATGCCCTTTCTTGTTTTAGATATAGCTGCTTTGATATGAGCGGAAAAAGAAAGCTTTGAGTCCAGGATAATTCCTAAATGTTTATGTTCTTCTACTTTCATCACCGGTATGTTATTAAAACGAATTACTGGATGGTGAATTTCAATTTTTGTTCTTAGAAAATACTGAAATTTGCCTGTGTCCCAGCTTCTTTTGGCCAAGATTGTCTGAAAATGATAGTTAACAAATAATAACTCATAGCTTGAGAACCCATAGAGATTACTGTGTGAAATTTTAAGACCGTCATCCCTAACAGAAGAAGTGAGTTCTCAGCTATCTATGCCGAAATAGGCGTTGTTCGTTAAATTCGCTGAGCACCTTCTTAAAAATGGGCGTGGCAAAAATTGCTGCAATTTTCACTCACATTAAGATTCCCTTATAAAAAGTGACATACATTAGGATTCTGAGCTTTCTTCCACTATCGTATGATTTTGTACTCCGCTGTTCTTTGAAAATGACTTATCATTGCAGGAAAGCTTTTGGGGTCATTGTTTGAGGTCCGGTTTCTTGTGAATTCTTCGGTTCTCCCAACGGTGCTCCATAGAAAATGCCCAATAATTTTGGGACAAATCACGCTTTTTTGGTAAATTCGTTTGATTCCACATTTGAACATCAAAGTCTTCCTATTCATGCAAAAAAATCAAGTAAAAATTTGCCTGGAAGGTGGAAATCTCACGGCGCTCCAAAATTAAAACACTTAAAATAAACAGTTCCGGATAAGTTTCTTTTAAACTCTTTGGAGAACCGGCAGAAATCATATTTCACGAAAATGTCGATGCAAATACTGACTATAGGCTAATAAAGCTCATTTTTCTCATTAGAATGAGGCAAAATTTGTTAGAATAGGGCAAACGTTGCCGACGTTATTAAGGTTTAAAGTAGGGAGAAGCGTTGACAAATTTGATCCCTTTCTTAGTGTTTCTGACCGTGCAAATCCACCGTGCTGCTATGCAACAAGTATATTCTTCTTCAACAAAAAGTTTTGGACTACAATTCATCGGGCACAATATACCATTCAATGCCGTCCAGGGTGAATGCAAGTTTGGTTGAGCGAATTTAATCTCATTGAAAATGAATGAATAGTAAGAGAATTGGCTAACGGTACATTTGAAAACAAGACAATTGCACTGCGGAGGCGCAGAATTTGCAATGGTTCGAAAGGAACTTTGTTTTCCAGTTCTCTTTGATAACTGTGATGTTTTCAAACGAAAATCATTGGCAGGTTTGGTGCACTAGAGAAGTTCCGCCGAACGTATGTAATGGGAAAACTTTGCATAATTTGATGACGTCATAGTTCTGATGGATAAACCAGTAACAATTAAAACATTAACATCTGCAGTACTCTGGAGTTAAGCCCACAGTTAGTGGCTATCCATTCATAGTGAAAGAGATTGTCTGATACAAGTAGATTTGGATCCATAGAAACATATATGATAGGTAGTGATAGCAATTTTTCAGACTGTCTGAAAATGATTGTTAACAAATAATAACTCATAGCTTGAGAACCCATAGAGACTTCTGTGGGAAATTTTAAGACCGTCATCCCCAACACAAGAAGTGAGTTCTCAGCTATCTATGCCGAAATAGGCGTTGTTCGTTAAATTCGCTGAGCACCTTCTTAAAAATGGGCGTGGCAAAATTGCTGCAATTTTCACTCACATTAAGATTCCTTTATAAAAAGCGACATACATTAGGATTCTGAGCTTTCTTCCACTATCGTATGATTGTCTACTCCGCTGCTCTTTGAAAATGACTTATCATTGCAAGAAAGCTTTTGGGGTCATTGTTTGAGGTCCGGTTTCTTGTGAATTCTTCGGTTCTCCCAACAGCGCTCCATAGAAAATGCCTAATAATTTTGGGATAAATCACGCTTTTTTGGTAAATTCGTTTGATTCCACATTTGAACATCAAAGTCTTCCTATTCATGCAAAAAAACCAAGTAAAAATTGCCTGGAAGGTGGAAATCTCACGGCGCTCCAAAATTAAAACAC
Source organism: Aurelia coerulea (assembly GCA_039566865.1). NCBI lineage: Eukaryota > Metazoa > Cnidaria > Scyphozoa > Semaeostomeae > Ulmaridae > Aurelia > Aurelia coerulea. Next base: position 7,054,716 of record CM076952.1, on the reverse strand, counting down.
TTAAAATAAACAGTTCCGGATAAGTTTCTTTTAAACTCTTTGGAGAACCGGCAGAAATCATATTTCACGAAAATGTCGATGCAAATACTGACTATAGGCTAATAAAGCTCATTTTTCTCATTAGAATGAGGCAAAATTTGTTAGAATAGGGCAAACGTTGCCGACGTTATTAAGGTTTAAAGTAGGGAGAAGCGTTGACAAATTTGATCCCTTTCTTAGTGTTTCTGACCGTGCAAATCCACCGTGCTGCTATGCAACAAGTATATTCTTCTTCAACAAAAAGTTTTGGACTACAATTCATCGGGCACAATATACCATTCAATGCCGTCCAGGGTAAATGCAAGTTTGGTGGAGCGAATTTAATCTCATTGAAAATGAATGAATAGTAAGAGAATTGGCTAACAGTACATTTGAAAACAAGACAATTGCACTGCGGAGGCGCAGAATTTGCAATGGTTCGAAAGGAACTTTGTTTTCCAGTTCTCTTTGATAACTGTGATGTTTTCAAACGAAAATCATTGGCAGGTTTGGTGCACTAGAGAAGTTCCGCTGAACGTATGTAATGGGAAAACTTTGCATAATTTGATGACGTCATAGTTCTGATGGATAAACCAGTAACAATTAAAACATTAACATCTGCAGTACTCTGGAGTTAAGCCCACAGTTAGTGGCTATCCATTCATAGTGAAAGAGATTGTCTGATACAAGTAGATTTGGATCCATAGAAACATATATGATAGGTAGTGATAGCAATTTTTCAGACTGTCTGAAAATGATTGTTAACAAATAATAACTCATAGCTTGAGAACCCATAGAGACTTCTGTGGGAAATTTTAAGACCGTCATCCCCAACACAAGAAGTGAGTTCTCAGCTATCTATGCCGAAATAGGCGTTGTTCGTTAAATTCGCTGAGCACCTTCTTAAAAATGGGCGTGGCAAAATTGCTGCAATTTTCACTCACATTAAGATTCCTTTATAAAAAGCGACATACATTAGGATTCTGAGCTTTCTTCCACTATCGTATGATTGTCTACTCCGCTGCTCTTTGAAAATGACTTATCATTGCAAGAAAGCTTTTGGGGTCATTGTTTGAGGTCCGGTTTCTTGTGAATTCTTCGGTTCTCCCAACAGCGCTCCATAGAAAATGCCTAATAATTTTGGGATAAATCACGCTTTTTTGGTAAATTCGTTTGATTCCACATTTGAACATCAAAGTCTTCCTATTCATGCAAAAAAACCAAGTAAAAATTGCCTGGAAGGTGGAAATCTCACGGCGCTCCAAAATTAAAACACTTAAAATAAACAGTTCCGGATAAGTTTCCTTTAAACTCTTTGGAGAACCGGCAGAAATCATATTTCACGAAAATGTCGATGCAAATTCTGACTATAGGCTAATAAAGCTCATTTTTCTCATTAGAATGAGGCAAAATTTGTTAGAATAGGGCAAACGTTGCCGACGTTATTAAGGTTTAAAGTAGGGAGAAGCGTTGACAAATTTGATCCCTTTCTTAGTGTTTCTGACCGTGCAAATCCACCGTGCTGCTATGCAACAAGTATATTCTTCTTCAACAAAAAGTTTTGGACTACAATTCATCGGGCACAATATACCATTCAATGCCGTCCAGGGTAAATGCAAGTTTGGTGGAGCGAATTTAATCTCATTGAAAATGAATGAATAGTAAGAGAATTGGCTAACAGTACATTTGAAAACAAGACAATTGCACTGCGGAGGCGCAGAATTTGCACTGATTCAAAAGGAACTTTGTTTTCCAGTTCTCTTTGATACCTGTGATCTTTTCAAACGAAAATCATTGGCAGGTTTCGTGCTCAAGAGAAGTTCCGCTGAACGTAATGGGAAAACTTTGCATAATTTGATGACGTCATAGTTCTGATGAATAAACCAGTAACAATGAAAACATTAACATCTGCAGTACTCTGGAGTTAAGCTCACAGTTAGTGGCTATCCATTCATAGTGAAAGAGATTGTCTGATACAAGTAGATTTTGATCCATAGAAACATATATGATAGGTAGTGATAGCAATTTTTCAGACAATCTTGGCCAAAATACTTGAGACAAATCATAAAATTGCACTACTTCTGTCTTTGATTACGTGCCCCCCACTCCCCCCGTTTCAAAGTTGCTTGAATCAAACGCCTTTCGACCTTCTGGACATTGAAGTAGGGGGGAAGGGGGATTAGGAGACTCTAAACGTATGTTTTCTCCTCGATATTTTGGGAAAAATCATGAAGACACTGAAATTTGCCTGTGTCCCAGCTTCTTTTGGCCAAGATTGTAGGTGTTTTTTTTGGATATGAAGCTTTCTTTCTCAGCTCATATTAAGGCTGCTATCTCTAAAACGAGAAAAGGCATTGGTTTGCCAAGGTATCTCTCCAAATATCTGCCAAGAGATACCCTGAGTGAACTATATAAGCTCCATGTGCGACCCCACCTTGACTACGGAGATGTCATCTACCATATCTCATCAAAAGTATGCGAATTTAGTCAAAACATCATTGTACCAAGTTTAATGGAAAAATTAGAGTCTGTTCAGTATTTTGCTGCTCTTGCTGTAACAGGAACTTGGAGGAGGACTTCGCGTGATAAGCAGTATGCTGAGCTCGGTTGGGAGTCACTGAGTTCCCGAAGGTGGACTAGACGCCTTACCTTGTTCTATAAGATCATAAATTACTTCACCCCCTTGTATACAAGGGATCAAGTCCCACCACTTCATCAGTTGCAATACTCTCTTCGTAAGCGAGATGTGGTTGGGCAAATGGGGGCAAGAACAGAAAAATTCCAATCCAGTTTTTATCCTAATTGCATCTTTGAATGGAACAAACTTGATCCTGAAATCAGGCTAGCTCCGTCTGTTGCAGTTTTCAAGGCAAAGCTTCTATCAATAATTCGTCCTCCTGCAAAATCTGTCTTTGGGATTTATGACCCAATCGGCTTATCGTATCTCTCCCAAATAAGAGTTGGCCGTAGTAAATTGAATTTTCACAAATTCAAGCACAATTTTAGGGATACTGAAAACCCAATGTGCCCAGCTAATGATGGCATTGAGGATACGGAACACTTTTTTGTTGCTCTGTCCGTCATTCGATGTCCAACGACGAAATCTTCTCGCTGATGTTTCACAATTATTACGACCGTTTATTCAGATCAACAGTCTTTCAAATATCGTTCTGATAGAGCTTTTACTGTACGGTGATAAAGACCTCTCGGATAACATTAACAAAAATATACTCGAATTGACCCTAAATTTCATTCACAAAACTGGTCGATTTGACTGATTAAGCTAATATCAAAAATTTTCCCTCATAAAAGTCACTAAGTCCTTTTTGTCCCTTTTAGAGTGCTTTACGCCTGTTTTGCAGTTGATGTCAAGCGTCACAGCTGATCTCCATTATCCAAACCCTAACTAGCACTGGCTCAGTGTTTTGGCCGGTGGTTCACTAGACGAGGGAGTAACGACGGCTGTTGTTGTCGTTGGTATCTCTTAGTTGGGGTCCCTGTTTCCCAACATTTTCGGATTCGTAGCTCGACATCTACTGCAAAACAAGTTTCTTTTCTTAGTCATCGGTAAATTGGATTGTATGTAGCTTTTTGTAACCGTATCTTTAATTTTAGTTTAGTTTTATGTCTTCTATGGCATGGCCCCGGCGTAGTCATGATATTTTGCTCCTAGGGGTATCGTCTTTGTAGTGTAGTAAAGTGTTTTGTAAGTAGTGTCGTAGGTAATTCGTCTTTGTAAAAATTTTTAGATTGAGTATATAAAAAAAAAGACTTGCAGGCATACAGCTAGATGCAAGTATAACATTTACAATATGAACAATGATAGACAGTAATATATCCAAGCATTGCTTCAGGACTGGTGCCGGCAAAGGATCTAGGTCACAACTCTTGATTTTGCCTTTTTATAGAATCTTGTTTACATTCTCAGTGGAAACTTCCTGAAATTCACTAAATAACACACAAGGGGGCTGTGGTTCAGGCATATTGAATGAAAGTCGAGCTTCCCCTAAAGCATCAAGTTTTGATCTTATTTTCTCAATCTTGCCAACGAAAAAAGAATTGAATTCATTGGCTAAACTTGAAATACTTTCATTTGGGGGTAGAGAATTTTCTTTGATTTTTTTTTCCAAGAAGAGAGTTCACAATACGAAACAAGGCTATAGGATTGTCATGTTTATCATGAATCAAAGCCTTGAAATAAACACTCTTATCACTATTAATGACAGCTTTGGTAATATTTCTTTGAGCCACAAAATCCTTTCTCTTTTGATCATTCGATTTATTTTGTCCCCACTTTCTTTCAAGCTGGTGACACTTCCTTTTTTCCTCCAAGAATTTTTCACTAATCCATGGTCTTTTGTCACGCACTGTACCAAAGAAGAACGTATTGGAGCATGGATGTCCAACAAATCTGACAATACTGAGTCATATAGTTCCACATATTCCTTAGCTGTACCTTTGAAATCGGAGCATAACTCAGATTCCACTAGATTGTCCCTGAATGAATCCATATTAATACCTCTCAATTTTCTATATGTAATAACTTTCCGGATTGGTTTTGCTTTGACAGTATTAAGCTCCGCAATGAAGGAATCATGATCAGAAATCCTATGGTCTACTACTGGGCCATGTCTAACTATATTGTCTCCCTCTTTGGTAATCAATAGATCTAATGTACCTCCATTTCTATGGGTGGGACCTTGCACATGTTGCATAAGATTCATACGAGAAAAGGTTTCCATGAATTTCTTGGCTTCACTATCCTGATTATTCTCCACATGAAAATTAAAGTCTCCACATATAAGCAAATGTGAAGCGGATACGCACAACGGTGAAACAATGTCACAGAATTCATCTAAAAATGTACTGATTGGAGCATGATTAATGTTTGAATCAGGTCTATAAACAGTAGCAACTGTGAATCTGAGATTCTGGTGAGAATAAGTGCAACAATGTATTCAAATGATGAGCTTGATTGGTTCTTTTCAATATTGATGTCAAATTGTGATTTAACCACTCTTCCCACACCATCTCCCCTTCATGGTGCCATCACCTCTGGGAATATCTTTGATTTTATAGCCATCTGGCACGAGTTCTGTTCTGATTGCGACATCAGACCCATAAAGCCATGTCTCTGAAATAGCACAGACATCCAAATCCCTGTCAATAATGTAATATTTGATATATTCGGCTTTATTTCTGACAGACGGAGCATTGAGATGACAAAATTTCAATGGATTTGTTGTAATTTATACTCTAGGAAGATACTTAAGGTTAGACAATTGATTCCTTTCTGGGAAACCTTTGAGTGTGTTTCCTCGATCCTGACAGATGATATTGTTTCAATTTTGAAGATTTTGTCCCGTACCTGCTTGCCAGCCCTTTTACCACGAGAACCATTGCATTTAAAAACAACATACTTTCCTGATAAACCATTATAGCTGGCCGGGTAATTGGCATAACACATAAAATCGTTTTCCACCGATATGAAATGAGCTTAGATGAAGGTGACATCCAGTTTATCTCAACAACAACAATAACACCAGTAGTGATTAGGCCTAGGCCTAAAAGCTCCACACACCAACACCAGAGAAGAGAGAAGAGATCTCAAAATAACCGCATGTGTCCATAACGAGAAGATGAGAGCAAAAGTCAAAAAAAACAAAGATATAAACAACGATTCGTCAAAAAATTGTTAAAATCTATTTTCCTTGATCATAGGAAAGCATGCCCCAATAACTGAAATGCGCGTATCAGAGAAATACTGCCCTTGTATTGATCATCACCTTAGAAAACTTATGCAAACCGGGGATAGGCTAAAAAAGCTGCAGCCAAAAGAAAGTCCCCATTCGTTATAGACGCATATACAGACAGGTCCGTAATAAGATCAATGTCCTTAACCCTATTACTACCGAGCTTTTTCGACCATATCGTAGTAACGAGGGGTGCCCCCCCCCCCACCTCCGTAACTTTGCCAATATTGCAGATATGAGGATGAAACTTAGTAAAATGGTGTATAGGAACAAAAATCTACACAATAGGCTACTTTTTTTAATTCTTCATTACATCCATGACGTCACTATGACGTCATAATTGAGGAAAACTGCACTTTTTGCTTACTATTAGCAATATTGGCAATATTTAAGTTCTTAGTTGATAATTTCTTTCATACTGCTACTAGAATGTATCCCAAAGCATCACTGACTAAAAATTGGCAATGTAATGTCAATTTAAGCTGATCATTTATATCATACCGGGTGTCCCAAAAAAAAGTTCCGACGTTTGATTGAGCACCGAGGAAAATCTTTTTAATTTGGCAATTTCTATTCATTCTAGTTACGTGCTAGATATTTCAACTTACAGTTTGGCATATCGTAGGAAGAAATTAGTAATCTGAAAATGGAGTTATGAGCTCTAACATTTCACTTTCATGTTCAAGGCAAAACCAGAGACATTATTACGCCTTCCTGCTTCGTGATGGTGGGGACTCCCTCGACGAGCAACACAAAAATTGAGTTGACAATTCGTTCATTACCTTGACGTCACGAGCGGGCAGAAATTTCATTCACAAGAGAAAGTGTTGCTTTGTAACTGAACGGATTTTAGAATTAAGTCATTTTTGATTGTGTGAATTAGCCTAAGGTGTGAAGAATTGAAACAAATAGGTCTTGGGACAACTGTTTGCTGCTGTTATTATTGTCTTGTGCCAACTGGGAATTTCAAAAGGGAATTTTTACTGTTTCACGGTTTCACGGCACGGAGTAGAATAAACTGGCTTTTTACTTCACATATGCTCAATGAGCGGAACTCTTGCACGTCGTCAAGGCAATGAAACAAAGTGTCAACCCAGTTTTGTGTTGCTCATCCGGAGATTCCCCCTCCATCACGATGATGCAGAAAGGCGTACTAATCTCTCTGGTGTGCTTTGGTTTTGCCTTCAACATGAAGATGGGATTTTAGGACTAATAACTCCATCTTCAGATCACTGATTTCTTCCTACGATATGCCAAACTGTAAGTTGAAATGTCCAGCATGTACTTAAAATGAATAGAAATTGCCAGATAACGAACTTTTTTGTCTGCGTACAATCAAACGCCGGAACTTTTTTTTGGGACACCCGGTATATTCATCATTTATTTGCATCAGTTTGTCATTGTTTCATTTAAACCCATAATTACTGATGAAAATACTCTAAAATGCCTTAAACATGTTCATAACAATCGATAGAACCAATTTTGACCATTTAAAGCTATCTAATACATTTTTTATTATTTATATGACGTCATAAACTTTGATGACGTCATGAACGTTAAATTTGCTGACGTCATCAAAAATGGATAAAACTAAACATCATATGAAAGCTCTCATCGAGAGCTATCGAATGGTGGTATTCTCGATGTTCTACGATCAAACTGGACTCGCTTTTTTAATTGTCTGGCTGACCACGTGTTGAAAAGAGGTCGGTCACGTGATCAGTATCTAACATTTTGAAAAAAAATTACCAATTTTAATTATTCCATGAAATTTTAGGAAAAGTCGCAAAGTTTCAGCTCTTTATCTTTTGAACTGACGACACTACATCAAATAAACTTTGCCGCGGTAGTAATAGGGTTAACGTACAACTAAAGAAGCAGTATTATACCAATGAGATCTCTGCTAATATGAAAGAGTCATGGAAGGCAATCAATGAACTCCTCATCAAGAGATCAAAATCTAGCAACATTGATTGTCTTAATGAGTCTGGTTTAGAAAGATAAAATGGATATTTCTAATGCAATGAACAGTTCCTTTTGCTCAGAAGGTAAGGATCTTGCTGACAAAATTGATCCAGTCCCAAGTCTCCTTCTTGCAGGTGACTACCAAATTAACAAACAAAAGGCAACATTCCACTTCAGGTTTATTGAAGTGCAGGAGATCAGGGATGCATTTGCCACGGTTAAGACAGCGAAGAGCTTTGGGACTGAAAACATCTCTAGCGACTTTCTGAAGCTTGCACTACTTTTTATTGAAAATTCGCTTGCTTTCTTGTTTAATACATCAATTGAAACAAGTAGTTTTTCTGACTCATAGAGTAGCTAGAGTTACTCCATTTTTCAAGGATGGAGATAAGACTGAAAAGTCTAACTATCGACCAATTTCGGTCTTGCCCGTCATCTCAAGGCTGTTTGAAAAACTAGTAACAAACCAGCTGCACTAGTATATGAATGATAACTGTTATTTTTCATCTGGCCTATCCGGCGTTTTGCGTCTTAAGTCAACCGTAACATGCTTACTTAAAAATACTGGCGACTGGTAGAATGGATTTGATCTTGGTGAGCTTGTGGGTCCAGTGTTCATTGACCTCAAACATGGCATTTGATGCTGTAGATACCTACATTCTCTGCAAAAAGCTTTAGCTTTACGGTGTACAGCAACGTGAGGTTGCTTGGTTTAACTCTTACCAATCCAACCGTAAACAGTTTTGTAGGGTTAATGGTGTTGATTCAAATATTGGGGACATTGAAGTTGGTGTGCCACAAGGTTCGTGTCTTGGCCCTCTTCTCTTCCTCGTCTACATCAATGATCTCCGAAAGGCTGTCCAAGATTCTAGCGTGTCCATGTATGCTGATGATACCAGTTTGTGCCACCAGTCTCATGATTTGACTCGGCTGAATGATGCTATTAACAGTGATCTCAATAAATTTGATACTTGGCTACAAACTTTCCATGAATGTTGCAAAAACTCATTCCATGCTTATTTCCACCAAGCAGAAACAGAACGTTCTCAAAGGTCAAAATAAAGAATTGGCATTGAAAATACGCCATAATGAGCTCGAAGTTGTAAAAAAGACAGAATACCTTGGTGTGCAAATTGACTGATCTTTGGATTGGAAAGAACGAATCAAAGCGGTCTCTTCCCTGCCAAGTCTTTCGTACCGAAAGAAACTTTGCAAACGCTCTACAGAGGCATTATTGAGCCGCATTTTGGATACCGTTGTTCTGTTTGAGGCTGCGCCGGTTTGACTGAAAGTAATCAGTTGCAAAATGTTCAAAACAGTGCTGCTAGGATTATTACGAATAGCAGCTTTGACGCCCTAAGCAGACCTTTAATTGAAATGCTGGGATGGAAGAGCGTTGGCGAATTGATTACTGGTAAATCTAAGACAATGGTCTTCAAGTCCCAGAATGAGCTGGCTCCACAATACCTTCTGTGACCTCTTCACCCGCCATTCACAATGCTCATCATATAGCCTTTGTAATACGGGAACCGACTTGAAATTACCGATGAAAATTTCATCAAATGGCCAGAGATGCTTCTCGTAAGAGGCGCAAAACTGTGGAATGGCTTCTCAGCAGTGGGTGCATCTCAGAATAGTCAAAGCAGGCATCCTCTTTGTGTCATTTTAAGAACAGTATTTACACAGGGGTTCCTTTCTTTTATTGTAAATTTTTCGATAGGGTCTTATTGTTTAATTTGATTAATAGCTTTAATTTTTTTTAGATTGTAATAATCGTAAAATTGCGGTCCCAGAGATTGTCCTGTTTTGCCCAGGGGGGTACTCATTGACTTTCAATACGGGGGGGTCCATGCCAATATTTGGGGTACGAAATTTTATGTTCAATCAATATTTGGGGTCTGTGAATTACAACATGGACAAAAATTCAATATTTGGGGTCCACAAATCTGAAGAAAGGAAGAATCGTGCATTTTGGCCCTGAAGTTGCGAATCATGAAATAAAGTTTAGGTATTATTCAAAAACTGAGAAAGAACAAGAAGCTCAAATTGAAATCATTCAAAAACATTTCAGGGATTTGGGGTCTCCAAAACGTTAGACTCAATATTTGGGGTCCCCAAAACATCAGGCTTAATAATTAGGGGTCAGCAAAGAAATAGTGGCATGGACCCCCCAGTATTAAAAGTTAGGGAGTACCCCCCCCTGGGATGTTTTGAAGAGCAAGACTCTCTCAGATATTTCAAGAGAAATAGAGGATGCAGTGAAAAAGGAGTTTATGCCTTCCATAAAATCTACATGTGATTTTGTAGATCTTGGTACATTACTCCCACCCTTAGGAATAAAGCACACACTTACCTACAAGAGTAGTGGTAACAAATCTAGCGATAAATCGTGTTGCTCTTTCCAGTGATCCAGGTAGCAGAACAAGTGAGATCGAGCTTTCTGGTGTGCGTGTATCAACCATCCAGCGTATAGACACTGGAGTCGTTCCATTTTTACCTTGGGCCATGAGTTTCCATTTGTATGAAATTCTACCTCCACAATCCTTGCATTCTCCGATTAAAGACATTCTGGTTTCTGGATCTATCATATCATTGCAGTTTGACTTGCAGCTAGAGAACAAACAATATATCGATTAAGGACTATTTTCATTCCATCCTGTTAACAACTTAGGTATCTTTGTCTCTAAAGTTGCTCTTTGCAAAGTGGTGACAAATTAGTGTGACTGCAAAAAGTAAGTTTTTCTTCTATATACTGGTCAGGAAACTCTTGAATTTGAATTTTCCCTGTGGTGGGTGGACCAACAAAAACTATGAGACTCCATTCGCATGCCGTTCAGTCAATGCTGATTGATGTGATCTTAGTATGACTGCATGTAAATTTGCATTAAAATGATTGATTAGAATCACAACATTGAATGAGGGGGAGGGGAGTGAAAGGGGCTCCAGAAAAAAGATTTTTGTAGTAAACTGTACAAAATATGAAAATTTCCTGAAAATTTTCACTCGGAAACTAAGAGGGAAGGGATAATTTCCTATGATTTTTGATGAAAGAAACCGAAACTTCCCTGTCCTCTTAGTTTCTTGGGAGAAATTGCTAGGTTTTGCTAAATCTCTTCCTCAAAAACCAGAGGAAATTTTAAGATTTTCGCAGTGAGGTAGTAGGTGAGAACGGGGTCAATTGTAACTTTTTGAAAATCAGGCATATCGTCTAAATAATGATTAATTGTGCTCTTTAAGGTAGATAATATTGTAGTTGCATCCCTTGGAATAAAATAGACATTAGTTTCCATCACCATTTTTTGTGATGCTGTAATCAGTGGTCAAATGTTACAATCTCGGGGGGGGGGGGGTAACTTAATAGGTTTGAGGTACGGGGACGTGCCATTATTTAGGGGTACCTTTTTTCTGAAAAGTGCGGAATTATGGGTGTCATTTTCAGAAGTATGTGCGGAATTATGGGTACCATTTGAAGAAACATGCAGACTTTTGGGTATCATTCTGAAAAAATATTACAGAATTGATAGGAGGCAAGTTTAGAGCTTGGGGGTGGAGGCCCTGGAGGTGCCTAAAGCCAAGGATGGGTATGTGTGAACCCCAGTTGGTCTGACCCCCCCAGTTTTGGGTATCCTTTTCACATAATTCAATAATGCACCAGTTTTGGGTGTGGTTTCTACAATCCACCCAGTTTTGAACATCTTTTTTATTCAAACAAGATATAAGCAAGATGTACAAGAAAAATTCACATGGGTAAAGATACGTTTATGTGCTAGGTATGCCTATGCTGTGTATGTACATGTACCACAAGCCAGGTACTAAAGCTATTTTTGCCTATTTTTCGACCCATACATAAAAGTACATCATATAAGTCTTCCTACCACCAAACAGAGAGCTCAGTTTGCATACATCTTATCATCTTCATGTGTAAAAAAGGTAGGCTACTAACTTATTGCCCTTTTTATGAGCTTTTGCTGTATTGTAAGGCTATGGTAAGCGCACCTTCGTCAATGTTAAGTGCAGAAAAAGCCAGGGAAGATCAGTTTGAGAGAGATATTTATTTCTTTGCCTTTTTGTGGTATATAAAAGATACTGGTTTGAAGTTCCAGTTTTGGGTATGGTTATTTCAATATAATCACCAGTTTTGGGAATCATTTTTGTCATGAGCCATCCAGTTTTTGGGTAATGTTTTGTTTGCACCTTCGCACATACCCGCCCTTGACTTTAGGCACCGCCATCCCCCGGGGTTTAACAGGGTTTCAGTCAGAACTGAAAACTCTTTGGACTAAGGAATGTTGCCCTTAAAACATGTACTTTGATTTTACCCTCTTTACCACATTAACTATCATAAAATATAGGTGAAGGTGAAGTTGCGGTTTTTTGCATTGTTCTTTCCTTTGCGGAATTATGGGCCAAGTTTTCATCATTTTGCGGAACTATGGGCCATATTTTCATCAAGTTTGCGGAATTATGGGTCACATTTTTTCAGATATGTGCGGAACTATGGGTCAAAATTTTGAACCAAAATGGCACGTCCCCGTCCAAATCTAGGATTAGTTACCCCCCCCCCCCCAAGGTTACAATTGCACCGGTAACACGGGGCAATTGTAACAGATGTTGGGAGCAACTGTTACATATCTTTAAAATCATTACAGATGATTATTGCACGATTCCGCCTTTTCCTTACATAAAATGAAGCACCAGGCGGCAGATTATTCATGGCTTTGAAAAGAACAAACTAAAAATAAGATATAGGTTTTATTTCTTTGTATATTTGGGTGCGTCAGATAAAAAAATTGAATCGATTGAGAAAAAGATTTTCTTTCTCAACAAATTTCAGTTCTGAACTCTTTAATACTGCATAGATGCACATTGTTCGACCAGATTAGAAAATGAATCAAAATGAAAGCATCAGACAGCTTACACCGGGGCAAGTGTAACAGCGTGTTACCATTGCCCCTGACCTGGTCAGCTATCGTTATTTTCCATTTTCACATCTCATAAACTGTGGAGCTTTAAATTTAACGTAGTTTTGGTCCTAAATAGATGCCATGTCTGTGATGTGAAAATGAAATTTTCTACTTAAGAGCAAAATCTTTCAGATACAACCTTACAGTGACAATACATATTTACTTTTGTACTCAAAAACATTTTTTCCCCCGAAAAATTTGCAAACTTGGCTGAATATTCCTGTAGCTCCAGTCGTATGTAGATGGTTAGAATGAGCATGCTCTGTGCGAAAATCAGATTTTTTTGCAATTTTCTGCAAAGCGTGAGAGTCAATGTTAGAATGGCCCCGTGTTACAATTGTCTCATGTCTTCCCTACTATTTTTTAGGATTTGTTATGTTGGTCTCAATATATTTTGTGAATGATTCAACCCTTCACAAAGTTGTGAGACTGCATCCTATTACCCCTCAATCAATTGGTTAGATGTCTCAAAAGCTGACTTTATTCAAACATGAAGCAAGCAAATTTCAGCAATCTAGCGATATTGAATTTTCATAAACAACGTGCAAACACGATGTCCCTCTTGGATATAGCTAATGATTTCGTTAAAAATTAGAATGGGCATCGCAACTTCGACACGTTTGCTATGACAGATCTTGAGTAGTAATAGCTTTTATGAGAAGAAACGCTTTGCCGTTGGTTGTAACGATGTCTCTTTTCATAGCAATTGAAATCTTTTTTTGAACCAAATTCACACTGTATATAAACATGGACGTAAAGAGTCAAGTCTTTATTGGAAAGGGCGTTTTCCGACGTTCTAAAGGGCGTGATCTCAAAACATTTCCGGGGCAAGCCCCCGGACTCTAGCCTGCGTGCATCCCCTACTGTTTCCGTTGAGAAGGAAATTTCCGTTGAATTGAATTCATTTTCTGACGCCAGTAGGGTCTGCGAACCAGCGAATGGAAGCCTGTTCTTTGTCACGTGCAGGTTCCGCGGAAACACGGAACCATTTTGATTGGTCAATAGCCAATCCATTGTCTTGTGAAGTACTTCATGTGATGTGGCTCATGCTTCCATGTAAACAATTACAAAATGGCGTCGTCGGAGAGTCCTGTAAGCTATGTGTGGGATACTGGAAAGTTTGACGAAGCTTTGAAAATGGCTTGCTATTTCTTCCAAATTGAAAGATTTCACGATGATCAAGAAAAGGCTCTGATGAACTACTTCAAGAACAGGAGCAACCTTTTTTACAGTGCCCCTACAGGCCATGGCAAGTCGCTAGTTTTTCAAGCCATACCTCTGATAGCCGATGTTTTATCTGATAATAACATTGGAGCATCCAACATTCTCGTCATATCGCCATTGACCTCCCTTATGCACGATCAAGTTGAATTTTTAAACAAGAAAACAGGAGTATCTGGAGCAGCAATTTTTGAAAACCAAGACGAACAAATCCTTCAGGATATTGAAGATGGAATTTATTCAGTTGTATATGCTTCCCCTGAGTCAATGTTGTCTGGAGCTAGATGGAGGAAAATGTTATCTGCAAGCACCTTCTCAGAGTATTGCGTTGGTGTAGTATTTGATGAAGCTCACTGTATTAGACAATGGTAAATATTCTTGAAAGTATTCTTGCTGTTAGGAGCTCCCAGGGGGGTGTGGGGGTGGTGGGTACTCAGGTATATTTAAGATAGGATGCTCAGGCTGGGGTACAACAGATCAACCCAAAAAAAGTAAGTTCTAGCATGAAAACAGACCACAAAAAATAACTTTCCTGATGCTACAGTATATACCTAAAGTTATATACCCAAAAGTTATATACCCAAATGAAATCTATATGAATATCTTACATCTATAAACAAGTTCCCTAGCTGATTAGATTTCTCCATATTGTATTTGGATTTCCAAGTTTTTGGTTTTTTAGTAACGTTACTTTATTTTGATTTCGTTTGTACAGTATATTTTCCACAATTTTTTATTTTGTCCCATATTTTAGACCCAAAAATGTAAACTAAAATCTCAGGAGCCCAAACAAATAACTGTACAAATTATTGACTCAAAAAATAACCCTTGCCCAAATTTTAGACCCAAAAAGGTAACATGAGCACCCCTATCATAAGCATACCAACCCGAGTACCCCCCCCCCTCCCCCGGGGTAGGAACTTTAAAAGCTATTCTGTATTTCAGTATTGTAATAAGATTCTTTCTTTGAGGCTTCTGATCACAATGGCAAGAAAGTGCTTTTGAATGTAACATTGATCTTCTGTAGTTTTACCTTAGACTATTTTAAAATGTTACTCATTTCCTGAGACTAATTCCAAAGCAAGGCATTCGATGTACAGTAAGAAATTAGCCTAAACAATATATTATTTACTTTGCAGGGGATTATCAAATTCAAAAAAAGTCCCATTCAGAAGATGGTATGGATTCCTTGGAGAGATTCGTTCATTGCTGCCAAGATCTGTTCAGTTATCTGTATTCACAGCCACTGCAACAAAGCTGACAAAGCTGACCATATTTGATGTGCTTGGCTTGGATACTTTCAACACATTTATGGTTGAAAAGTCACCAATGAAAGCAAATCTCAAATTCACTGTGGAATATCTAAGTAACGACAAAGGTCTTGATGAAGTATTTCATAAGTTGATCAGAGAAATTAAAGAAAATTATCAAGATACAATTAGAACCATAATTTTCTGTCAAACACGCACTCAAGTTGCCCTCATCTGGAAAATGTTTGAAGTCAATTTGGGAAAGAAATTTTATGCCAATGAAAAGCAATCATGTTATGAGAGAATTGTGGAAATGTTCCATGCTGGAACTGCACCCAGTGTTAAGGACCACATAGTAAAGCAATTGTCAAGTGCAGGAAGCCACCTTAGGGTACTGGTATGCACGATAGCTGTTGGAATGGGCATCAACTGTAAAGATGTCAATAGAGTGGTTCATTTTGGGCCATCAAAATCAGTAGAAAGTTATCTGCAAGAATGTGGCAGAGGTGGTAGGGATGGTAGTGAGAGTCATAATTTTCTGTTGTACAACGGCTTCGTACTTTCTAAATGTGAAAATGATATTAAGGAGCTTGTATATACAGAGAAATGCAGGAGAGAAACCATTTTGAAGCTTTTTCCAAACAGGTCAACAGATGAGAAATTGCAAGTGTGTAATTGCTGCGACAATTGTGTGAAAGCCTGCACATGCAATGACTGTAAAAAAGGGAAATTTAAATTTTTACCTGTTGAAGAGCAAGAGAAAAACATTGATATGCCTGCTAGGGTAAGGGAGGTATCCAAAGAGCAAGTTGTTAACCTGCAAACAAGATTGATAGAGTACAAGGATTCCATTTTTGAGCATCAAATGCATAGAGGTGTTGGAGAAGTTTCTCACCCTAATGTGATATTGCAATTCAGTGACTTCCAGATTAAACAAATATGTCAGAACTGTGCAAAGCTGTTTACTCTGGATGACTTGCAAAAGTATGTTGAATTGTGGAGAAAAAAAGATTCAAAACAGGTGTTAAACATAATTTCCCAAATATTTCAAGATATTTTACCTGATGAAGATGATTTGCCTGGCAGCCAAGATACAACATTGGTAGATAATGATGATCTTGTTTCAGAATGGGGAGAGATCCGTGATGATTCTGAAATTTGCTCTCTGGACATTTCTGGAAATCACCATCTTGATGAAACATATGAAGGAACAATTGATACTTTACAGTCTGAAGCTAACACCAATTATAATGATGACCTTGAGAAGTACATGGATTTGTCTGGTATACAGGTACTTGTAGATGAAAGTATGCATACAGAATAAAGTTAGATGAGATCATATAAAGTAAACAAGTTTTTTAGAGTTGGTGCCTCAGTGAGACATACTGTACAGTAGTTAGGACAAAGTTAATCATAGTCTATGGTCCAATTGTTTTACTCTCCCTTTCAATTATATCATTTGAAATTCAAGGGATCAAAAAATACAAAGTCAATGTACACTTGAAAGCTACAGTATGGGACTTAGGGCCGTCAACAATTAGATTTTGTCATGCATTGTGGCCTGATGGGGGTAAGGGGTTCTGGCAAAAGCCGTGATGGATTACTTCTGCATGGCGGAATGTCACATGAGAAACTGACCAGGAAATATATGCAACATCCTCTAAAATTTATCCTGTTTTTAGGCTATTGACACCCCGCAGTAGCCTCACATTAATGGATTTTATTTATGAAATTTGAGATGTCTACTGTATTTTCCTTTTGATGCACACAATGAAACATTTGACAATAAGGACAGTGTGCATTGGCACAGGATAAATCATGTTGATTGTTATTGTGCTTTGTGGAGATAAATGTTAAAAAAATGCATGATTTCTGGACTCAATTATGAAGGTCTAAGTCGACATGCCTAAACAGGAAATTGCAATTGGCCTTGATCATATAGGGGGGGGGTCAGGGAGTTTCCATGATCACAGCCCAATGACTGTGGTACCGTATGGGACAAAAGGTAATTGTTGATGACCCCTTAACTGTATACAATTTTGCACATAAAGTACAAACACAAAACAAGTAAAAGGCTCTGCCATGATGGAAAACATTTCATCGGCTTGCCCTTTTTGTAAGAATGTTTTCTTGTGGCTTTCAATCCAACTGTACATGCTGTGCAAATTGAAGTCATCCAGTAAGCTATGTTTCATTCCATAAAATTTCTGATACTTTCTTTCAGCATTGTATGTCATTGCTTTGTGTGTCATAAGATTGGCAACAATTTTTTTCAAATCTTTCTGATGTGAAGCGTGGCTATGTTTTCCAGATCGTCGGAAGTTTCTACAGATACTGTCGAAATTTTCAATGAGTTTCTTGTTTACCGTGGATGCTTTTGCAAATCTATCAATAGCCTTTCTAGTTGTGTTATTGGGACCCAAAAGTCTAACCACATTTTTCATGAAGTTTTTGTAATGCTCAAGCATTAAATCAAGTGGGATGTTCCCACCATAACCAGACTTTGCTTTATGGAAACGATTCCAGATAATGCTATGAGCATCCTGTGGTGATAATAAAGCTTCTATCTGGCAAATCAAGTATAATGCTTCCAGAGCATATTTCCTGCTTCTCTGGCCATCGCTTTGCAAGTATGGAAGAATAAACTTCCAACACCTGATGAGCCTCAAACCATCTCCTTCAGAGATTGCATCGTAGAAATTAAGGACTATCATGCCATAGTCCAATATTGAGCGTTGATAATTCAACATATCATCAGCAGATTTGAATGCTTCTTTGTTTTCTTGGAGCTGCTGATGTAGCCCATGACTCTTTTCGTGGTCCAATCGTCTCTTTCCATCATCACGGAACGTTTGACCACAACCTTCCAACCTGCATAGATACCTTCCTTCATCTGTCTTTTCATTGCTGACCCTTTTCCAATCTTCATATTCCTGCTTTTTCATGATATGCTTGCTGCGTTCTGTTTGCATGATGAACTGGTCAACAATCTTTGCACATAAGTTGTCAAAGTATTGCTGTTTGACTTGTTTTGAACCATTCCGGGTATTTACAGGTAGCAGGTCACTGGATATCTCATCATCAACATCAGACATTCCTAATGTCTCCAAAAATGCAGCAACTGTCCGGGCAGTCACTTCAAGCAGGAAAAACTGCTTACATGCATCAACTCTCCTAGAAACATCTGTTACCACATTCCTTCTGTTTAGCAGGTTTCTGTCAGCAAACATTGTGCATTTGTCATTTGGTGCTTTTGGGTCATAGAAATTGTCATATGCAAGCTGAAAGAGGATGAAAATTCAAGCACATGGATAAAAAGTTTTCCTATTGCAAACAATGAAAAACAGTCAGTTATCCATCAATGTTAGCCACTTTGCAGAAATGTGGCAATCTCTTGTCTGTACCTGGTGACCCAAAAAGTGCACAGAGAATATCTCCTACCAAAGATAGTGTTCAAAATACAAAAACAATTTATTGAAAATTTTTGAAAAGCTTATTGATAGAATTTTCTGTTTCAATTTTCCATCATCTGGAATAGTTACTATTTTGAAATATTATACAGTGAACATCCACACATGAGAACCTACAATTTCTGAAGTCATCCTGGGTTCTTGTATGATTAATACAGTCAATTGATTGGTGTCTTATTTTAAAATTTCAGCCTTAGGTTATTGATCAACTACTGCACATTCTTATACATATGCTGGTGTTTACTGTAATCATTTTCCTTGTAATGTAATTGGTTCTCATGAAACAGAGTACAATTTCATTGCTCTATAATATTCAAATTCTCCAACATATTTCAGTTTCCACTGAGAGTTATGCGAAATTGAAACTTTATGTTAATTTTAAACACATGTATGCACAACTGTATACACAGTACCAGCATTGGAGTATTTCTGAAATTTATAAGTCTATTTACTGTACCTGGAGAAACTTCATTCCGCCATGAAAATCAGCAATTTCTAGGTGGAGGCCATCTAGCTGCTCCTTAGGTGTAAATCCATTTTGCATTTGTAGAAGAGCATTTACTCCACGTTCGACAGATCCTTGGTCACCAACGACACCAAGCTTACTAAATTGGTGAATACCACCATCATCCTCAGTATATGGAAGATAGGTTTCATGGATCTTCTCAAGGACTTCCTGCATACCAGACGACTCATTGGAATTAGCATAGATCATACCAATGAATTTCTGGAAATAGAGCATACACTGTATATAATTTAGAACAGCACTTTAGTCATGTTTTTAACTCCGGAAAGTAAAACATCTGATGCAGTCTAAGTTTGAATACATTTTTTAAAACAAATAAAGCAAGAGCATAAGGATACTGTCAATGGCAGACACTAATGGGGATACTCTCGATATTTGCTCCAACACTTCATTAGTTACTTCTTCTGAAGCCCTAAATCCATTTCTGTAAAATTGAAGCATCACTGTTATGTATCAGTTTGATTACATGTTTACATCATCTGGAATTATCTTCTTGTTCAACTCCCTTCTCATGTTGCATAGAATGCATTAAATTAACATTTTTTTGCGTATCTTTTAATAAAATGAGAGTGGTGATCATGTGGATCAGGAAAAGAGCAGTTGAATGCCTCAAGGTTTATAGAAGGACCTGTGAACTTAACAGCTGTCAGTTTCAGTATCAAACATGGTTGTTGAATTTATACTCACTGTATCTGTTGGTTTGCTTGTTTCCATGGAATATGCATGCTTTATGTGAGGAATGGTTACTTCTTCGAATATTTTCAGATCGTTGATGTATTTACAAGCAATCCTGCCACAAATGACAATGTAATTCTGCCGCTGTAAATCATATTCTTTTCCGCTGGGAAGGAAGACACCATTTTCGATTTGCATGAGTCTCTCGGTCGGCTTCGGTTGGTCACTGAGGAGGTCGCAGACAATTCGATTTTCAGTAGATGCAACTGACACCCAATGGTTGTCCACATTCTGATTATCCTCTGTCATATCATGCACCTGGGTTCTGAAGTCAAAATTGTCGATTACAATTTTCCGTTTGAGTGATGGAGTGAACACTGCAGACTTCAAGAATGCGTCATGATCCTTTCCAAAAGCATCCAATTTACGATTAAGGAAGGTGTGAGAAACAACTAGACGAAGTGGCTTCAGTCTCATCAATTTACCCTGAAAGTGTAAAAAGAGACCAAAATAAGAAAAGATGGAGCTAGTAATTGGGACTGTCTGGGATTTACATGTTAACATATACAATAATCTGCAATGTCATATTATGACAGCATGTGAAGAAATACAGTATGCTGCGTGGCATTGAACATTATCTCCCATTTCTGTTGCAAACACTTGCTGAAAATTTATAACTTTAGAATAATGGTATAATGTAAAGACCGTTCAATAATTCAGTGGCAGAGCCAGACAAAATATATTGAGAGGGTAAAATTTCAGAAGTTTCTAAATGGGGGGGGGGTGGTTGAGAAGGTATACCCCAAATACATTTTCACTGCATATTTCAATATCATCTTTAGCCAAATTTTGGTGGGGTGTCTTTACTCCCTCGTGCCCTTCCCTGGCTTTGCCACTGCAATAACTTGACCAATGTTGAGTCGTAAATAAAAACTTACCATTATTCCTGAATGTTGTATGATTATACTGATTAGCAACTGGACAACCGTCATTTGTGCACACCGATTCTTGAGACAAACTGCTGCAGCCATGGATGTAGTTTGAAGCAAATAGCGATCATCTAGAGGGTCTTTATTGCGTTTCAACGAAGCAGCTTGCAATATGCTCATAAAAAGTGGTGCTTTTCCTTTTATCTCTTGGTTCATCTTGACAAATGAAAAGTTTATCATATCTTCCTGTTCTGTTCGTCTGAAAATACTTTTTGGCTCCTTTGCTTGGTTTGCGCCAACCAAGTTTTGCTTCTTTTGGACTTTACCTTTTTTGCATAGCGTGCAGCATTCTTTGTCGATTTCCTTCAAAACAATCTTAATGAGCTGGTGGCGAATTTCTTTATGTCTCCAAGCTGCAGACGCTATCTGTTTGTATGTCCCTCTGCCTAACATCACACCTAATGGTACCAAGTCAGTGGGAACATCTTTCGATTGGATTTTGCTTGGCCAGCAAATCTTTAATTTTACTGTAGTGGCAGCCCTTCCCCCATCCGTCACATGAGAAGATTCTCCCTGTTCATAATTTGCTCCTTGTCTGCATGAAGTTGCATTACCTTTTGCATCCTGAATAATAATCAGCTTCCTAGGGGGTGCCATTGGAGTACTTGCGATGATAGGCCTAGGCCTAGTAGTTGTCTCAACAATTGGACTCTTGACTTCAATATCATCTAATCGGCTTTCAATCTCAATTTCGCTGGCTATCTGTTTCTCAGTGTTGACAGGGTTATCGTTGTGTTCTTTGACCCTGTTCCATAACAATGTCTCTGCTTCTTGCAATTTCTTTTTGTGGCTTTTTCTCTTATTTATCAGTTCAATGCATCGCTTGCAAATGTAACGAGACTGTGACTCCAAAACGACGGGAAAAGGAAGATCCAAGAATTCAGGCCGATAATCAGTTTTGCCTGTGATTAAATTAAAGTCATGCTTTGCAACGATTTTAAATCCACATAAACCACATCTGCTCGCCATATTGTTCGTTTCACATCGTGGCGACTTGCTGCGACTAGTTGCACGAAAACAAAATGGCCGTTCTGCATCCGTCCCGCTGAAGTTTCATGTTAAGCAAAACGCGGGATCGCTGCGGGCAGAAATTATGCTGATGTCAGGTAACAGGCTTCCATTCGCTGGTTCGCAGACCCTACTAGCGTCAGAAAATGAATTCAATTCAACGGAAATTTCCTTCTCAGCGGAAACAGTAGGGGATGCACGCAGGCTACCGGACTCCCGTCTTAGCTCGCTTCGCTTGCCGCTCAGCCCCCCCACTTTGAGACCGCTGCGCGGTCCCTGAATGAGGGGTAAGGGCAGTTACAGAAGCTCTGCAGTAGAGTCAAGGTAGTACTAGAACTTTTGGGATTTGCTTAGTTGATCTCAATATATTTTATGAATGATTGTAGAATCTAATTAAATTAAAATTTTAGATTTTAAGCAAATTTTAAATGTTTGTACCTACTGGGTGTACTGTTGCAAATATAACAAGAGAGAAGATTTTTGAAATTCGAAACACGACAATAGTTGTAATTTCTTTCAAACACAACAAACCATCCTCAAAAAGCATTATACGAGAAAAAGATTGCTGAAGAAAAAGCGCTCTTTGAAAAGGACATTACAGAACCACTTGCCGAACACGAAGAAAGTACAAAACCGAAACGTCCTTATTACCCACCAAATAGCTATCAAAGAACAATAAACAACTGAGCACAAAATCAGCAAGGAGGAAATGCTATGCCTAACACCCATTGCAACCAGAACCAAAAAAACTACCACAGCCAGCCCTACCAGCCACCACCCCGTTTCCATCAGCCAAACTTCTCAACCTTTCGTCCTTCTCCTTGGCACACAGACACGTTTCATTATTAACCAAAGGACCCAAGTACACACCCACAACTCCACCAAAGTCGTCTTTTAAACGTAACATCAAAGACTTTACTAGAAAAATTAAGATAAGAGATGTTTTCTGGGGGAGAGAATCAAATGATCAATCACTTCACAGAAATAAATCAAACAGATTAGTCTTTACAGATAATCAAGAAATCAACAACATCTGCAAATTATCCGAAAAACTACAACCTGAGAAAATAAAAGCAGCAGAAAATCTAACTCAAGAAGAGCGCCAAGCATTAGAAGATTTAACAAATAATGAAGACATAATAATCAAAAAAGCAGCTAAAGGGGGAAATTTCGTGCTTCTGGAAAAATCTTTTCACCGAGACCAATTAGTTTTAGAAGGTCATCTCAATAGTAACGACTATGAAACACTGCCGTTAGATGCGGGTAAACAAGTTATGAAAAACCTTAAATCAGTCGTAAAAAAAGCGCAAAGATTATTTAACTGACAAAGAATAAGATTTTATAACTAATTTCGATTGGAAAACAAGCCATCTGTACGTTTTACGAAAGATTCACAAAAGCAAAGACATAATCGGAAAAGTAACACAATCGAATGCAGAATTCATCGAAATGCAACCACCCTCTACTTTAAAAAGCAGACCAATTATAGCTGGACCATCCTCCCCTACGCAACGACTAAGTGAATTTTTAGATACATTATTAAAAACATTGGCAGCAACGTTAAAAACCTATGTAAAAGACGACCGGGATTTTTTACGTAAAATTCCAACTGAATTCGCTGAACATTCTTCCCTTTATTCGTATGATGTAACAAGTCTCTATACGAGCATACCACACGAACTCGGATTACAAGCACTCGATTTTTGGATTGAAAACAGGAGAAACCTTATCCCACAACGTTTCAGCAAACCTTTTGTAATCGAATCGGCAAAGTTTGTTCTGGAAAATAATAATTTCATCTTTGATGAAGTCTTGTACAAACAATTGAAATGAACCGCAATGGAAACAACATTGGCACCGTCGTACGCATGCCTAACAGTTGGGTACCTAGAAGAAACACGACTTTTTCCGCTCGTCTTACCAAAATGCTTTGATTGTGAACTTTGTAAATAAACAGAAAATAATTATCTTAGATATATGGACGATGGCTTTTTAGCCTTACCAACAGAAATGGATCCCTCGTTAATGACATTAGCTCCAAATGAACTTCACCCAGCCATACAATTCACGATGGAAACTGGAAAGAAGAAAGCAGAAAACATCGAATCGTTGAATTTCTTAGACATAAGAATTATTTTACGAGAGGGCAAATTCGTTACCTTCGATATATATTGTAAAGAAACTAATCCTACCACTACCTAATTTTCACAGCACCCACCCTTCCCACATCAAACAAACGATTCCGTTCAATTTAGCAAAGAGAATTATAGTATTTGTTTCTCTGACTCTGAACGTATGAAATTCCGTCTTAAAGAACTCGAGAACTGGCTCCTACGCTGTGATTATCCGAAAGATTTAATAAAACAGGCCTTCCACAGGGCAAAATTTCAAGGACCCGCTCCCTTCAAAGAGAAAAACTTCATCCCACTCGTCACCACTTATTATTCCAACCTGAGTTACACACACGTCATCAAAACAGTATCAACATTAATCAACGGCATTACAGATTCATCGACAAAAGAGAAATTCCAGAACACCAAACCAATCTTAGCTTTGAAACAGCAGCCAAACCTTACATCACTTCTTACCAAAGCAAAATTCATCTCTCAACACTACCCCGTAGTTGTACCAACACCATGAATCATCTTGTAGTTGGACCAACACCAGGAATCATCTTTTGCAACAGAAAGAACTGCAAACTTTGCCGACTATATCTCCAACCGGGTCAAAGAGACAATTTGCGAAGCGAAGAAGGGTATCGGTATAATTAGATATCTTTCTAAGTACGTATCCAGGGATATACTCAATCAACTGTGCAAGCTTTACGTGGGGCCCCATCTTGATTATGGGAATATAGTCTATCACAAGTATGATCTAGACTTGAAATTAGATCTCATAAAGAGACTTGAGCAAACTCAGTACTCTGCGGCGTTTACTGTGACAGGAGCATGGAGAGGTACAAATAGGTAGATGCTTTTCAATGCGTTAGGCTGGAAAAATCTGTATAACAGAAGATGGTACAGATGGCTATGTCATTTCTTCCTGAATATTTTTTTTCTAACATCCCACTTGAGCGTACAATTACCTACAACTTGCGAAATCCAAGCGCTTATCAGGAAAAGGCTTCCAGGACTGCTCGCTTTTTAAGTACATATTTTCAAAATGTAATAGCGGAATGGAATCTCCTTAATAAATAATAGTGACATGAGAAATTCAGAATCTCTCGCAGCTTTTAAAGGAAAGTTAATTTCAACGAAACGACCTTTAAAACACTCTGTTGTTGGTGTTTACGATATTGTTGGTATTAAACGCTTGACAAAACTTCGAATAGAATTTCGTCCTTTAAATCAACACAGATTTCGGCATCATTTTGACTGCCTCGGCTAAATTTGTGCATGTGGATGTGCCATTGAAGATAACCGGTACTTTCTCCTGCACTGCCACCTGTTTATTCAAATGCGTGGAGATCTCTTTGGTCAACTTACTGATATTCTAGGCTTAAATATCACAAATTTGGATTTAAAATGCCCTATGCAATCTATTATTATTTGGCAGTCCTCAACTGAATGTTATGGCAAATCGAATCATTCTTGAAGCTATAATGGCGTTTATTGACAATACAAATTTTTTTGATTAAATTGCAGCGGGTGAGTCAAAAATGCCGGCCGGGTATTGGCTGTGGCTGGTACATAGAAATGTAGCTTCCATCTTGGTGGGGCGGGGGTGCTGGCGTGGGGGGGGTATCGGACGGTGTGGAGTGGTGCATGGCCTGTGGAAATGACTTGAATAGAGCCCAATCGCCCTGTTCCGATCACTGAAAAAGAAACCTTGAGTTACTTGGCCAAAGTAAATTTTATCGGAAAAGTTAATGCTAATGAAATATTCCTTATTTCATAGTTTAAGATATAGAAACCAGTTATTGTACATTTAGCGACAGTATTCTGTAAAATCGTTGTCGGAAAACACAGCGATAAAATCGCGATATCTTCAATTCCATCGCCCTGTTCCGATCACGCAAGGTCGCGCATGAATTTCGGAGGCTACCACCGCAGAGGGCTCAGGAATGCGCAGTTTTCAATTGAAATGGATGCCATTCACATAACAAAAAATATTTATCTCATGTTATCGTTTGATAAGTAACATGTTGCCTCTTTATTCGTTTAATGACACCATAAGCAATTTACAATTGAAATTGTAAATTGTAATTGAAATTGTAAGATTTTTGACGGAGGGCCCCTTATAAATCAGCCTTTGCTGAAGGGTTACCCTCCTATAAATAAATGAAATGAAAATGAAAATGAAATTTACAGTCTATTACAAGATAAATGGCAACACTATAGCATAGCCCCCTTCCCATACTTCAATGCCCCCTTGGCATTAATTCAAACCCTACCTCACGCGCAACCAAAGTCAACGAAACTCCCTGGTGAGGTTTCTTTGTTTATTTCACCTTCCACCCCGTCTCTTCATTGAGAGAGAATCCCAGAATTCGAAGCCAAACCTCGTGATCGGAAGAGGGCGATCTGTAGCCTATCTGACTGCACTTAGAACTTTACCCCCGGCTGGGAAGCAGAAGATATTATGATCGAAATTTTTTAGTAAATATTCGCTTAGAGAGTTGCAGTAAAGTTTGAAATGTTTTGACTGCAGTTCTAGTAAACAGTAGCAGAGAAACAAGAGAAAATATAATTGCTGCAAGGAAACACGAAGTCAAAAATGGGGACTACACTCATTTTTTTATAAAAAACTAAGGTCCGGGGCTGGTAGGCAATTTCTTAAATTTTTGGGCCCTTTTGCTACCAAGAGTTTCTTACATGTTTCTTATATTCTAAATGCCGGAAGTGTAGAGTTAATTTCGTTTTGTCTAAAGGGCTCCCAAATTATTTTAGAAAGATCTCAAAACAAGTAAATAACATGATTCGCACTCAAAATAATGTCCAAACAGTTGCTTTAACTGTACAGTGGAAAAATATTTTTGAGTGCGATGAGAAAATTTAAAGTGTAAATTACAGATGTTTCTTATCTTTTTCAATTCAGGTAGGGTTGTTTCTTAGCTTTCGAGAAATTGAGCCTACCGCTTCTTATAAGCGGTTTCTTATGAAAAAAATGAGTGTACTTGCGATTCCATCACAGGTAGGCCTCTTTCATTTTCCCATAACGCTGGATTCACACTCCAGAAAAAAGTAAACCACGTCTCAACTTGAAGCTCATGGCGTCGGCAAAGTATTTTTTCGCGCGCGTTTTTAATTATAGGACCCATTCCTCTTGTAAAAAAACATCCCGAGATTGCACACCAAAGCGCTCACAGGAGCCAGTGATCGGAACAGGGCGATTGGGCTCTACTCAGATTGCATATCATGTCACAACAAAAAGCAGCAATGCCTCTCCCTTAATGTGTTTATTTTCATTCATTTTCTTTATATCTATATAGTTGAATTGTAAGTGCCAGCCATAGTGGAGACCAGATGACCCAATGTCTTTCTCCGCTGTAGCTGGTACATAGAAATGTACCAACTTTGTGGTTAAAAAAAAAATAATTAAAATCAATATAAAAATATTGCCAAAAGTTTAAAGTGCACATAAACCCAAAAATGTTTGTTTCATTTTCCGATATAACTCATCAAGAAATGCTATTCTACCAAAAAATTTTTCTAAAATCATTTTCCAAACCCGTTTTATAATGCATTTTGTCGAGCTTGGACTGTGGACACTACCGGGCACCTACGGCCTGGGAACTAGTGACGATTACTCAGGATGACAAATGATAGAACGAATTGATCGCTGTCATAAACCAGTTGCTTATCGAAGTTTAGACGAAGTCAACGTTCCAATAAAATTCACCAAAAATGAGTTTGTTTGAGTCAGACCTCCTCACAGTCGTCTGTTGTAGGTTTCTCGGCATGGATTGTTCGAAGTGGTATGACGTCAACTTCATCTCTCAACCGCACAAGGCCTTGCAAGGTGTCCTTTCCTCATTGCCGAGCGACAGTTCTCGTCCAGCAGAGATGATGAAATTCTCCTGGGTAACATTGACCTTTTGAATGGGACAATTATGATTCTTGAAAAGCGTAAAGAATCCGCTTTCCAATGGTGTCAAATGTTAATAGGGTGTTCGTACTAAAATGTGGAGTTATTGTGATTTTAGTGTCCGCAGGTCAATTTTGTTGACTGTTGTGATTCGTTTACAGTTAGGCTTATGATCATGGAAGTTCTTTCAAAGGGGTTTTTAGAGAGAGTTCCCAAGGAGAAAAGTGTTTGAAAATACCAATCAAGATTCTAATAGAAATTACGTGATGTCCTATCGCCTGAAGAAAGTGTTTTTATGGAGGATGAAACAGGAAGTTAGGATTCGGAAGCAGAACATCTGTGCAGGTACGTAAACAAGATCAGTAACATATTAGGCCCGTTCTTAGTGGCGCTCCTTAATGAGTCTTATTACTTGGCTTGACATTTCTTATGTTCCTTCTTAACAGAGTTCAGAGTGTTATTAGGTAAGGTTAGTTATGAGTTTCTAGTCATTTCGGTATGCTTTTAAGAACCACTTTCCATCAACTAAACTAAGACTCCAAAATATACGCCTCGGACCTTGCTTGCGCCTCGGAGGAACTCGGAGCAACGGGAATCTTGGCATTACTAGCATTGCTCTCCCTTGGTGTTTTTTGTTTATATCATTTTTACTTCTCAGCATCAGTTTTCACTATTTGTTATCATTTTATCTTCTACCTTATCAAAATTTTTGAATACAAACAATGCGCTCTGCTCACATGAAAATTTCAGATCGACCTAAAAAATCTGACCGACCTGAGAAACCGAGTTTCAGGTCGACCTGAGTTTCATCTCGCCTGCGCGTGTAAGCGTTCCAAGGGCTTCGAGAGCAGACCGAAATGAGTTTCAAACTGATCAGAAACTCAGACCAGTTAAATCTTCTCAAGTAATCATCATAGTCCGGAGGGAGAATGAGGTGTATTACCACCAGCCGAGAGATTTTATGGGATGTGGTTTTTCCAGGGCAGTTTTGGGCGTAGATTCCAAATCCGGATGTTGAACAGGCGGGGGGGGGGGGCGTTTTCAAGATACAGGGGGGAATAGGCTGTAATTTTCTAAAAATAAAGTAATACTCATTTTCTCTATTTAGCACTCATTTATACCAGGTAGATTAGCATCTAGTATTCAGGAGGAAAGAGATCTCCATATTTTTACTGAAAAATGAAAATTGGGGGCCCTGGGGGACGGGTGGAAATATATTTGGGGGATATGATCTTATACTAAGGTGCACGAAAAAGTAACAAATCAGTTTTTGATATGTTTTTGCCATTCAGTCCTCACCTTCATCAGATGAATGTAGAAAAAGTTCATAACCCTTCCCCCCCCCCCCTTACATCACCATCCGTAGTGACAAGAAGTTCAGCAAGGGTTTCGGGATATGCTTCAGAAATCCAGTCAATTTCTAGGTCTTGGTTCCATCCATGATTTCTTGGGTCGTCGACATCCATCATTGGATCAGATAATTGGCGCTAAATTCTAGCAACATAATTATCATACACCTAGGGAACTTTCATGATATCATGGAGTGTTTTGGAAACATTGGGAAATTAATTACTGGCAGTGGCTTTGAAGAGGTTGTTTACGAGGCTGGACTCTGCACATCTGGAGGAATCAAAGGTGTCCTTACAGGTAAACTCTATAATCGGAGCTGGTTGGTACATGAATGCTTTGCGGAGGCAATTGATCGACTGTTTTGTGAAGAGTTCATTCCTGAAGCCCCAAGTGATTTGAAATCAACTGTTCAGAGCAAATGATGAAACTTTGACATTTAACGATGTACTAGAAAGAAATGATTTCCAAAATTATCAGCAACAATATTAGGCTGTCAAAGCCCAATGCCTTCAAGGTCAGTTTGGAAAAACTCCCAAGTATTGGATGATGTACCAGGGTGCCGTTGATAGACAGCACAAACTTCATCTTGCAATCAATACAAACAGCTATGATCTTCGAGCACAATGTTGGAAGGATTCCTTGCCATTCTGCTTTGCAATGAAAAAGCACAATTATTCCAGATACGGTGCCCTCAATGACAACCTGGAGGACACGCACCCAGGTGCTAAAGTTACAGGAGTTACAGGAAAAAGAACTCTCTGTATGCCGAAATTCGCTCAATATCGGACAGTCTATTGATGGTGCTGGCGAGCAAACATTCATGAGGAGTTCGAAAACAGCTGGTAAGTAGCATTTTAGTTGGTGCTTTTTCACTTTTGAGTTTCAGTAGTTAACAAATCCCAGTAAAGGGAACTGGATATTTGTTAATTTACATACACCTTATCACTATCCTATTTGAGGCAACAAAGCAGCACCGCCAAAGGCATATTTGCTTCATTTGTTACAATGCATTGATAATCGTTAAACAATAAAGAATAAATTTATTCAGTTAACCTACAGTATTTCAACACGACAAAGTGGATAAAATTTAAAGAAGTTTCTGGGGAATAGATGAATGCTTGATAACATTGCTCTTTGCTACCAGCTCTTCAATATTTCTTTTAATGAGCACCAACCCTACCATCTCGTGGTATTTTTGCTGACCAAACAGATCTAATGACGAATGCTTCTTTCAATACTGACAGGTTCTTATCCTCAGCCAAACTAACAACAGTTAAAAAATGAACGCAAATTACTTTCTTCTTTCAGGCGGGATAAAGGATTTCGTTCAGCAAGATGCCACTTACGAAAACCAGTCCTTAACAGACCATATCAAGCTCAGATCTTGGATTCACTGCTTGGTTTTGCTGGAACGGATAAGGTCTCGTCAAATCCCCGCAAATGTCTGAGGAAGCATGAAATAAGCAAGTCAGAGAAGAGAGTTTCAAAGATTATGAATGTTCTCAAAGAGGATTTCTTAAACCCATTCAACAGCCCTCTAGACAGGGATAAATTGTATAATTTAGGATCTGGGTGGCCTCTACCTGATAGCATAGCAGACGAATTGCTTGGTTCGTATGAAAGAGGAAGGAAAATGTATTCCACGTTCCAAAAGCACTTGGAGATAAACGAAGAAGAAGCTGTAGGTTTCTTTGATCCAATAAAAAGATGCCTCTGGAAAGGATTTGGGGATGCAGAAAAGAAAATCAAGGTGACCGCAAAGAGCAAGTCGAAAGTTATAGAAGTGCAAAGAGATATTTTGGGTCTACTTGTTGCATCATCCTATAGGGAGCAATCATTAGTAGACATAGACAAGGCACTTAGCTTCCATTTGGCACCAGTACCACTCTCATTGGCGACCTGTGATAGCAATCGTAGGAAAACAGCCAAGAGTAAATTGTTAGATGCGGCACTTTCTTCCATCGTGACAGAACTTGATTCGCTAGATGAGGCACAGATATATGTTTTTTATGTGATCGCTACAGTGCGTTCAATTGGTGTTGTACCTGATGCCTTTCGGGATCTTGCGAGAAAGTTGCTCCGTGATATTCCCAATCAGTTTACCTCAATCTATGCTGCATGCGACTGCTAGCTGGAAATTTCGATAAAGAATGCAGAAAGGCAATTCAGAGGAGAAGCTGACAAGTTCATCATCAAGGCGCCAGACATCAGAATCCTTCTATATTTGAAGAGATTTGGGGACAACAAGGGGAGATTGTTTGAGCTGATCGAAGAAGTGTGGGTACAGGAAAAAATGAGTATTGGTCAAAGAGTAATCTACTCTGCAAGAAAAAATAAATGCACGCAGATTACATGCAATCATTCAATTTCAGCTCCAGAATTAGATACGAATAACGAGGAGGCAGACACCAAGGAATACTACCTGCTTGATCATGCGTCGCAAGGCAACATCACTCAGAAAAGTACATGTTTGTTGCGCTCTTTCTCAGGAGACACTGACTTTCCAATAATTTTGTTGGCTAATGAGCAAAGAAATTTAAGAATCTTCATCGATAATGGAACGGGTAAAATCAGGAGGCTGCTTGATTTATCTGCTTGTGATCTCAGTAATCAGCAGAAGCAAGCACTGCTTGGTGTGCACTCTTTCACCGGGAATGATTATGTCTCGTCATTTCTACGAAAGGGAAAAAAACATGCTGGAAACTGGTGCAAGATAACCAGGAGTTTTTAACGACTTTCAGTAATCTGGGTACAACGACAGAAGTATCGGAGCAAACAATTGCAGATGTTAACAAGTATGCCTGCCACCTTTATGGCGAGAAGAGAACGACCTCAGTTGATGTAGCACGTAGGAACATTTTCTAGAAAAACTTTTCTAGGGACAGCAAAATATTAGACCTGTCATTAATACCACCTTGTAGTACAAGTCTAGAAAGGCACATCAAACGAGCTGTAATTATGTTGCAAGAATTTGGCACCAAGTATGTCATTCAATGATGGATGTCGACGACCCAAGAAATCATGGATGGAACCAAGACCAAGAAATTGACTGGATTTCTGAACCATATCCCGAAGACCTTGCTGAACTTCTTGTCACTACCGATGGTGATGTAAGGGGGGGGGGGGGGGGTTATGAACTTTTTCTACATTCATCTGATGAAGGTGAGGACTAAAGGCTGCATCCTGGCAAACAAAAACATATCAATAACTGACTTTAGTAGGTCCTTTTTCGTGTTTCTTAGTATAAGATCATGTCCCCAAAAATATTTCCGCCCGTCCCCCAGGGCCCCCAATTTTCATTTTTCAGTAAAAATATGGAGATCTCTTTCCTCCTGAATACTAGATGCTAATCTACCTGGTATAAACGAGTGCTAAATAGAGACAATGAGTATTACTTTATTTTTAGAAAATTACAGCCTATTCCCCCCTGTATCTTGAAAACGCCCCCTCCCCCGCCTGTTCAACATCCGGATTTGGAATCTACGCCCAAAACTGCCCTGGAAGAACCACATCCCATAAAATCTCTCGGCTGGTGGTAATACACCTCATTCTCCTTCCGGACTATCAGGTTTAAAGTGTTTCGAGCACAAGCAAGATGCTGTCGAAGCTTCCCATTTAGTACGTTGTTGTTCCACGAACGCTATCTATTAGCGTAGTCTCTCCTTTGCAGTTGGATTTTCTTTGCCATGAAACGGAAAGGCATGCAATATTATACAATTCTTTATATAATAATAATAATAATTCATTTATTTACAGTTGGTGAAATGTCTAGTTAATACAAACTAATAAAAACCAACTATCTAATTACAAACCCTATTTACAAATGTTGCATCGGCATTGTTCTCCCTTCCAATTTTTGATCATTGTTTTAAACTGTTTTGTATTTTGTGCGGATTTTATGTTGTCTGACAAAGTGTTCCAAAGTATACTACCTCTGAACGATAGGGAACTTTGTCCATATGACGATGTCTTAACTTTTGGCAACTGGAGTAGATTCTTTATTCTTAGGTCATATGTGATTTCTTTCGTTGCGAAAAACTCTGACAAAATAGAAGGACTAATGAAATTGGTGCATTCGTATATTTCGACCATTAGCTTTTGCAGATTGCTACAATGGATCGTTATCTCTTCCGACCTTGCCAGTAGTTCTTTAAAGGTAGATGTTTTATATCTGAAGTATTTTCACAATTAGCAGCTACGTATCTGTTTACCATATTTGCGTTGTTTCTTGCCTTCCTTCCCTCTGCAACCACCACTGGCACTAAAATTGACTGTGAAATCACGTATGAGACCTGAGTGTGTATACCTTAACCGACGTCACATCCGCTATCGCCCCAGACTCCAGACTGGTCAAAATAGCCCGGCAGTGTCCACAAAAAATTGTCCAAAAACGCGACTTTAGTGGGGCATAACTCCGGAACCACGCATCGGAATTCAATTCGGTTTTCGGTTTTCAACTCAGCTCAACATCCTCTATCATAATCAAGAATAAAACATTTTGGGTTTAGGTGCACTTTAAGGTATCTGCTGTCAAAAGTATCTGCTGTCATTTTTGCATCAAAAGTGTTCAATAATGAACGAATAACTGTAATTAGAACTGTTTTTCTCATCAAAAAGTTTACTGCAGAATAGCGTAGCCTCTTTACCCGTCGGCTAGGATGGTCGAATCTCGAATAAAATGTTATTTTTACCCTTATCTTCAAAATCGTCAAAAATCAGCATATAGTGTATAATATGAAAAGCTCAACAGTGTCTGGTGTTGTTCTCTATTAGTTGGTAACCTAACTGTTTGGTTTTTAATTTTTGTATCTCTTTTACGATCACATTCAAACGTTCGTTACAATGTGGGCATAGTGGGTGACACCACTTTATAGCTTCATCGAATTCCTAAAATCGAAAGTTCTTGACAACATCACATCACATGGAACTTACACTTTCTGTCAAAATCAAAAATGTATCCATGTGAAATTTAAATCTCCATGGTCAAAAAAGTTGGAATGAAGCATGAAGACAAAGGCTGGGCCTGTTGCTAGATCCTGAGAGAACATTCCAAGCATCACACAGCATAAAAGAACATTACATACATTTGTAAAGTGCCACTTGACTAGTGCCACATACATAATGCATACATAGTGACTCTACATCATTCATATACAAAGATATAATTCAATACTTAACTTACACAATGGATGTCTTCATAACGGATCCACTTCTGACATCGATATGCTGCTCAAAGCTTCCAATTCTCCCTGGCACATCAAGACTTTCTGCAACTAGTGTTATGATGTAAATAGCATTTCGGATCAACAATTTCGCAGGAATTTTCCATGTTGCATAGTTATGCTCAATGATCCCATCACCGTATCCAAAACAGCCACCTTTTCCAATTACAAAATGTAATGCACCAGGTCTTACCTTGCAGTACCATTTATAACGTAAGTTCTTCTGATTACCGTTGATGATATTAGGGTCGTAACTGAAACTGCCATCTAGCAATATATTTCGTTCCCAAGAAAGTACTGTTGCTGAACCACCTTTAATTCTGACGTAAAGTGGTACTGGGGTAATTTGAAGATATTTTTGAGCAGAATCGGAGTAGCCAATTTGTTTCAGGATAACATTCAGCTGGACAATATAAAATCCGGGAGATATACTGTATTTATGGATTGTAATTTCTCGTTGATCTGTGATCACACTAAGTGGAAAACTGAAAAGGAAATTCAAAAGTAAAATCAGCTGACGGAAAGGCTACAAAAATTGGTAATAATTGGAACAGCTGAAAGTGCTCTCTTTCTTCAGACAATAAAATGAAAAATAAAAAATATAATTCAATCCTGACTCTCTTGGAGAGTAGAATGGTATTTTGAAATTTGGAAGCATTAGGTTCAAAATCCTACATCTTCAAACTCGTGTTGGTCATTTACCGGTTTTCTTTCTGTTGACTAATCTTTCAGAATTTGTTGTGAGCTGTGGATGACGAAACTGTTCAATATGATTGAAGAAGTCGGTACTGCGCATCGCCTTTTAGAGCAAGGGCCATAAAAAGAGCCTTTGTAGGTGCAATCGGCAGTGCAACCATATCCACACTCCATAGATTCCTAAATGTTCCTTAATCTAGAGTCATGAATAAAAACACCAGGATTCCATTGTCGTTTCTCTTTCGGCAAGTTTTGTAGACCAGGCAGAGAATAGGGGAATGGTCACCCCGGAGCAATTCGTGTGTGCTGCTTTCGAAGATCGATGATATACAGGGATTCTTGGGGGCCAGCAGCCTGGTTTTTGTGTTTAAACTGAAATTAGGGCTTATAAGAGAGCCAACAGCCTCGTTTTCGTGATGAAATAGCATAATTGTACAATTTCTGCCCTTAGAGGGAGATCTAAAAAGGCTAAATATATCTTTTCGAGAGATTGATTTTCGACCAGAGAGCAAATGCGCATTCGTAGAGCATCTTGGTCTCGATAAGGGTTATTAATCGCTGTTTCATAATTACATGACAATTAATTCTGCTGTAAGTACTATCAGATCATCTAAACGAAACCATCTCTTTTCAAAATTCTTCAAAATCATTTTCAGAGTCAATGTATTCGACATTCTCAGTTTCCTGCTCTTTGCTGACTTCAACGTAGTTAGGAAAAAGCTCTAAGATATCTTCTGGGAAACATGTATCATTCCAACGAAACGACCCTCTTTCGTCTTAACTTTGATCTACTTGGAAGTCCAACTGAAGCATTAATCGATTAGCATGTCTGAAAGCCAGGGCAATATAGTTTGAACGCAAAATATGAAGCCTCTGGTTTTTCCGTGGCAGGAAACTGAGATCTTTCACCTCCTTTTCTCGTTCGAGGCTCTCTAAAAATATCTTCTGTTGCAGCACATTTACTAAAGATGTTCTTTGGTTTTCATGTGACAAGAAGAATGCTTGAATGTCGATGCCTTCCCAAGGAGGAATTGATTTATAATAAAACAAATGGTGGCCAAAATACTTGGCACGATTAAAGCCCGGTACACACTAGTTTTTATTATCTGTGACAGATACAAGGCCAATTACATAAAAAGTCATGAAAGAGTTCAGAAATGGGTAACTGACAGATACGTCTTGCCGAGTCCTCACATGAAAGTGACATATGATTTCAACAGCTTCTTCCGTGACGTAAAAAACCAATGATGCTGTCATGATTTGTTCTACCTCTGGAGGCATCGATATTAGCATTCTTCTTATCACATGAATTTTGGAGAAGGTAGATTCTCGTAGATAATGTTACGGGAAAACAAAGGAAGATTATTGCCATGACTTCCACAATCTATTATATTAAGAAAAAGAGGGCCCTTCTTGGTCTGTACGCTTTTTCTGACAACGAATATGTTTCCAATTCGGGGAGCAAGCATTCTTAAAAAGGGCAATTTGGGGATGACTGTGCTCATAAGCCTTTTTACTAAGTTGAAAGAATCCTTTCATGTGTCAAATAATCTCTTAATGGTTAGAGAAGCTTGTGTGTGCACTACACGCAGGGGGAAGGGGGGGGGGGGTTCTTGGCTAAATATTAGGTAGGGTCTTCCGCCAGCATGTTCAAAATGGTACCATTGGCTAGACTTCATTTTTAGGAATATTATACCATTGCCTAGATCAATTTCTACAAAATTGATACCCTAGGTTAGACCAATATCTAAAAAAATGATGCCCTTTGCTAGATTCATTTACAAGCCTTTCGAGTCAGCATAAGTCTTAAAATTTTAGTTTGAACTCGAAAATCGATTTTTACATTTATAAAAAGTCGATTTGTTTCATTTACTAGTTTATTATCGACAAACCTCAGGTGGACCAAAATTGCAATAAATGACACCCTTGGTTAGATCAGAAGTCCTAAAATGTATGCCCTTGCTCGTGGCACATTCCCAGGTACCTTTACTATGGAAGAAGCTCCCCCCTCCGTCGTGCATTGTATGAAAACAAAAAACATCTTCAGTAGATGCCGCAAACTTCCGCCCAAGGAAAAACATGGCGGGCCGGATTGAAGCTGGCGGATGCCAGGCTCTGGTTTTAGCACCCGATCACCGTCTGCGCGCCAAAATTTTCGCCCGATTCAAATCAAAACAGTCTCATGGGAGGTTGGCGAAGCTGCCAAAGCAGAAGATCTCCAAAGATTCATCAAAGAAGCTTCGGAAAATTTCTCAGTTGCTGTGGCCAAAATGATGGAGTTTTTGCACAAATTGGAGATTTCTTCAAATCAATATTGCCCAAAAACTGGTCCTGTCCACTCAATCAAACTTCGTGGAAACAAAACTTGAAGATACAACGAACATGGCTGACAAGGTAGGATATCTGGGAAAATTTGCAAAATACTTGTGAAAACATGTTACTTTGCTCAAGTCATAGCATCTCGACTTACCGGCAAAAATACCCCTCCCTAATCAAATGAACACTGACGTGACAGTTCTTGGAATATGAGGCTCAGAATTGTTCAAGAGACAGTATAGACACCCTGCTTTTGGGTTTTCTTAATTGATTCAAGACTTTTATCCCAGCGAGAAAGTTTTTCAGAAAATTTGCAAGCAAGCACGTTTAGGCCGAAAATTGTGGCCCCTCACCTACCCTTCATAAAATATTTCCAGAAACAAATCCCCACCTGTCCACTCAATGAAACTTCGTGAAATGGTATTCAACAGGTTTCTTTACACGGAAGTGCTTTGTGATTCTCCAGGAAAATTTGCAAACTTCTTTATTTTAGCTTTGATAACTTGGTATCTGATGGTCATTTTTACTGTACATCTCTTACTGTTTATATGGCCTAGGCATGCAAAGGAAGGCTGAGTTTTTTGAATAGGCCACCTGGTATTAATTTTCATACAGATGAAATGGATTGAAAATGTCAACTGAGTGTCTGATATGAAAAAAATAGCATAATTCAAAGAACCACAGCTTTTAAAGGATTTATTGCTAAGCCAAATGCACACTTGGGCTAGTGGGGATAAGGTTAACTTGCCTTTTAATTTTCTGTATTTTCTTCTGATTTTGTGTCAGAAATTTAGTGAAACCCAGTGAAATCAGCCAATGTGATACTTGCCAATTAAATGATGATTTTATTTCTCAGGAAGTTGTTGAGAATTTGAATTTAATTCTTACAACCTCCATTCCTCTGTGAGACATTTGTTACTAGCTGCACAATCAAATTTTTATCACTTTTTTGCAGGTTTATCATCATATCTGGTTCATGTGAGAATATTGGGATTTTCTGCCTCTTTCAATGGACCACAGGAGGTTTTCTGTAGCCAGTAGATTTTGCAAGTAAACAGCCTCCTCTTTGAACCATTTGGACATTGTTGTCATGTGATTGAGGTTTCAAAATGAACTTGATACATTTTCCCAAGAAGAAGTATAAAGGAAAATCAATTGTGTAGTTTTGAATTTATGATTGACAAGCACATGCCATGCCCATTAGCTAGAATTGCACTTTCTCTTTTGTTACATTGAAGCTTATGTGGTCTTAAATCAATGAATCCAATTGTCGTTCATAAAATGTTGTTTTTCATGAGATTTATACACATTGATTAAAACCTGTTTATCAGAATAACACTTCTGTTTGTTCTTCACAAATATCAACAGTTCAAAATGATTAAAAAATTACTTCACAGATTCCTTTTGGTCAAATGGCTAATTGATGCACGAGCTAATTGATGCAAGAAACTTGAGCTTTCCAAAGAAAACAAGTTATTTTATGACTGCTTTTTACTTTGTTTACCTTGATTTTTTAAGAAAGGCTGAACATTTTAGATACAGCATGAATTTTGTGAAAAGTAATACCTATGACATATAGAGCAGTACCCCAGGGGGGTACTTCATTGTGAACGTGGTTGGATCTGTATTTGGACTTTGAAAAAGAGTCCCAATTGTATGACAGAATATTCAAGAATTTCAAATCAATTTACATGAATATATCAGGAATTTTCTGACCCATGTATGAATTTCTCAAGCAAAATACAAAGGAAATTTTCAGTTGTTTGATGCGAATCATCATTATGGGTCCCATTGATGAGAAAATTCTCAAAAAACTACCCATCAACCAGACTTATGATCAAAACAGACCCATGTGTAGGGAATTTCAGATGAAAAAACCCGCTCAAATAAGCAGCGCATCCGGTATCATTTAACAATGAAGTACCCCTCCCCCCACAGACAGTTTTTAGGCATTTCAAATGATGCCTTTGATTTTACTGTTTGCCAAGTACATTATGCATTCAAGTTTCAAAACTCCAAAATTCAGCTAATTCTACACTCAGAATCATCAGTGAAATTCAGCAACACACTTTAAGAAGGGTTTTGCTTGCAATACAGTATTTCTCCTTGTACTTGGGAAGTAAAAATATGCTTCAGGACAAAAGAATGGAATAGCAGAGCAGCTTGTCTGCATAAATTATTAACTAGTTTCATCAAGATTGTGCCCCATAAAAGCTGATAATTTGTCAGTGGTAGCCCTTTCACAAATCCTTTTTGGAACTTGTCAGATCAATCAAATATTTTCTTACTTAGTTCACTATCCTTTCCAATATTTAATGAAGATTTGGTGGCAAGATTAAGAACAGCAAGAATTTATATTATGGGTTGTTTTTAAATGTCTTGCTCACAGGTGTATATTACATATTTAGCCTTTTGTAAAACTTTAGCCAAATTCAGCTACATTGTCTTTAGTAAAGGCTAAAGTTCTAGATATGGTGTTATCGTTGCATCAATAGATCAAAGCAAATGTTCTTTGAAATTCTGGAGGTGCTGCAAAACTTGATACATCCCTTGCAGAGGGTTTGGCAGTTTCAAGATGATTTCGTTGAACCATAATAGGTTAGCCTTGCCCTCTACCATCTGAAACGATTCCAGTTCTTAAATCAAAAGGTTTCTTTGTCTGCAAAAATAGCTTCATATTGCAAATTTATCAGCAGAATTATTTGCAATGCACATTACAAGTGGGGGCATAGATAAATAATTCCAATCAGGACCGAATGTTGATTTTCTTGGCAACAACACACAAACATCACAGGCAAAAGCAATAATGAGGCCTCTAGGCCTAGACCCACACAGGTCAGGTAGACCGTTCTGCTTGCAATTACATCCTTATTATCAGAATAAAGAAAGTTAGTGCCAGTATAATTTTGAACATTTCCTCCAACTTAGAATGGATTTCACGAATCTGCAAAGGGCTTCTACAATACTGTCCAAGTCGCGCTCCTAATTTCTCCAGATTGATTAGTCCTTTGCCTTCTCGAAGCGGAAGCTGACTGATTGACCGGTTCCAAACCTGGCCTCGTTTTCGTTTTACAAATTTTCTCTATGTTGTGTTGCGACACAATATATTTGTACAGAGGTTCGAAAGAGAACAGAAAATCAGACATCTCGGTGTCCTGCCACCACGTAAAAAACACCTGAGACTTCATATTATGCGTTCAAACTATGTCGCCATGATTGTCAGACAAGCTTGTCTTTTGATGCTTCAGTTGAACTTCCAAGTAGATCAAGGTTAAGTATCTTTTGGTTCTATGGCAAGTTCGATAACAAGTCAGGCCATTTTGATTTGAAATCTTTCATCATATCAAGCAAATGGACCATTTAAATTGTAACAGAAAATGACAAGGACTTTTTCAAAGACGACGAAGGGAACAGTGATTTTATTTGGTCGGACAAATGATTTATGGAAACGAAATTCTTTCGAAAATCTTGATGCTCATAATGTTCTCTCGTGCTATTCTTGAGAATCGGTTTGTTGCTTTAGTTCCTACTGCTGTATATCTATGCAAAATGTCTCGGAGTGGCCAATTCGAACTACTTTGTTTTTCGTACAAATGAATTTTTGTAGGCAAGTCAATGTCCGAAAGGCTGCCGTAATTAAAAGTTTTGGAATTAATGTTTCATTCTTGCAAAAATCAGGGTCTGCTTTTTTGTCTTTTATTGGAAAATCAAGCATACCTTCAATTTCATTTTGGCAATTGTAAAATCATGCAATGAAAAGATTTTTAGTAACTAACCTGATAATTTTGTCCGACTCAGCAATTCGATGGTTATCCATAGCTTCTTTACTACTAGCATATATTCTCCATTTAAATGCAGCTTCGTTAAAATCATCACATTCGAGCTTGACGTTGCTTGGAACCGTAAAAGTCTCTCTGAGGCTAAACTGCAAGAACTTTTGATCCTTTGGCAGAATTGTTGCCTCTGGCCTCTTACAAGTTCTACCAGAAAAAAAGACAGTTCTTTTTGCGACCAATGATGTGAACTGGTCATTTGCAGTTAGTGATACGTCATACATGCCTTTTGAGCTATATGTATGCTGCCTCGCATACCCCAAATATC
Organism: Aurelia coerulea; assembly: GCA_039566865.1. Lineage (NCBI taxonomy): Eukaryota > Metazoa > Cnidaria > Scyphozoa > Semaeostomeae > Ulmaridae > Aurelia > Aurelia coerulea. The sequence continues at coordinate 7,013,165 of CM076952.1, read as the reverse complement.
TGGTAAGGTTCAGGTTCTCTGCTCCCCGGATGCTCCTAATACCCCGTAAACTATTAGCAGGACTAAACTTATCCATCTTTTGTCTGATGACAGTTTTGTTATCTTTAAAATCCCAGATCAACTCTGCACCAGCTCCAAAATCTTCGAGCAGCAAGTAGAAATCCGTCCTACCTGTAATATCAGGATTTGAAGCAAGCAGAATCAGACCCCTTAAGGCTTTTGTCAAAATGAGTTTTCTTTTCTCTGTTATGCTACTGATATTATTTGATACTTTGACTTCCAGGTCATAATTCCCAACTTTGTTAACCAAATGATTGACTAAAATTTTGTTTTTTGTCCCTGCTGGTCTAATCCAATGTGGCTTTGATATTTTCCATTCAAATTTCTGGCATCCTCCACCAGTTGTTGTTGCTGTAATTTCAAAAGGGTATGAATATTTGAGGTAGACCTCCTTGACACCTCCATCATCTCTCTCCACTGTTCGTGAATGTGGTATGCTCTTGAAACCAAGATGCAGTGAATTGAGGCGTTGATGAATTCTTACATTGCCATTCATTTCACATCTTCCCAGGAGATTTTTCATTTCAAAATATGTTTCATAACACCCGGCTGCCTTGTAGGTATGCCATATCAAATTCGTAATGCTCTTACAATTAAAATCAGGTAGTCTTGCCCAAGGCATTATTTCACCGTCTCCAAAGTTTATTCTATACGTAACAAAAGTTGGTATAGGCGACAGACATTTCGACATCAGATAGAACTTGACTCTGTTATCCGGCCAACTCTTTTCCACAAATTTTGAGAATGAATAATGGCCTGGTTCCATAACCGGATTCAAAATTGTAATTTGACCTGTTCCTCGAGCCAGATTTGTTGAATTTCTCACGCTCCATGTGTATTGATAAACTCCAATATCAGCGTAGGTGCTATTTATAACAAAAAGCTGATCTTTGATATTCGTTGATGAGTTATACTTTCTGCCATTGCCAAAATGGATGTGACACATTCCCAAGGAAGGGTCTGTTGTCATGAGGGAAAAAGAAACTGGTCTTCCTGGTGTACTTGCTTGCTGAACGGATAGCTTTACTTTCTTGTTGAGGTAACGTACACAAATATCTCTTTCTATGATTTTCTCAAATACGCCATCAGAAACAGAAATTTCCAATTTAAAATCTCCAACCCTTACAAAATAATATTTTATATCAGCTTTGAATGTTACCTTCAAGCCATTTTCCGTAAGCAAAGCATTAGGATCAGCAAAATAACTATCATCTAATTTGATCTTCCATGATTTCCCCATTGTTCGATATTTGAACATAATGTTTAGAACATAAGACTGATGAAATGGAAAACAATGATATTTTGACTCAACTTTTATTATCATGAGGGCTGACACTGCAGCTCTTGTCTCGAACTTTTCTCGATGATGATGACTGAAGCAGCTTCCTGCCGAATAGAAAATATATCCATATATTAAGAGTATGAATGATTAAAGTTCATGCTGTGCCGGGTTGCAGGCAAACTGGTAGCCTGCGTGCAGACTCAACCCCTCGAAAGTATATCTATAAGTATACTATACTTTCGAGGAGTTGAGTCTGCACGCAGGCTAGCAAACTGGTAAAAGTCGGATACGTTGATCTAATGAGGTTGTCGGTGAGTACAGGCGTGTCCAAAAATTGAAGACAACATTTTTATCAACAACGTTATCTTCAACGTTTCTATCATTTCGATCAAATTTCCATGTAGATTCCAAACTTTGATGTTTTTCTTTGAATTTCGACGCCATTTTGCTATGACGTCACAATGAAATCTATATAAATTGTAGGAAATTACAGTGGTTCTGCCGACAAGAGGTGTGACCCAAAATTATGGTGGATTTCTAATCCATGAGTTACGAGTTACGAGTTGAAATTCTGTGCTATGAGTTACATTTTATATCATGAGTTAAAGGCAGTCTGTCACGTATTTGATTGTATGATAATGACAATACAAAGAATAGGAGAGTTGAGTGGCTGCTGACTCTACTGATTTTCTACGACCGTAGAAAGTGATAGCGACCAGCCTTCCGTTATTCGAAATAAACAGATTCACAAAGAGATCCATTGTGTTGAGCTCTGACTTTATTGCAGCCAATCAGATACGCGACAGACTGCCTTTAAGAGTTACGAGTTACATCTATTTTACGAGTTACTTCTTATATCATGAGTTACGAGTTACATCTATTTTACGAGTTACTTCTTATATCATGAGTTACGAGTTACGAGTTACGTGTTTTTCACGAGTTACTTCTTATATCATGAGTTACGAGTTACGAGTTACATCGCGAGCACGAGTTATTTTTCTATATAATATCCTTAATTTGTAAATAAATTACTTGGTTTGCACCATTGCTGCCGATACTTTGTTCAACACATCTAACAGTTTCAACTCCAACTTCGTCATCATATAATTGAATTTAGCTTTCAAAATTGAATTTTTTCTTAAATTCTCTGCCATCCTTAGTATCTCCTTCGTTCCTGACCATACAAATAATTACCGAATTCAAATATGCTAAGAAGCAGGGGGCTGGGCTGACATTGGTCTAGGGGGTTGGAATACGCTACTGGGTGGTATATTTCTTTAAAGTAAACAATTTATAACGTGACTGATCCGATGACACTACCGATATATTTTGTGTTGAAAAGGATATCTTCTGCGCCCAGGAGCCATAACTTCTGCTGTGTGAATGTGAAAACTAATGCTGTTTGATTGGCCAACACCTATTCGAACTTGTTTTAGTCTAATGGGTTTGCGTATGATTTTTAAATTTTAGATTTTTTAGATTTTCAATATTCCATCAATAGCCTAGTACAAGAGAACTTGCATACGTATGTCATATGACTGTCATATGACTGATCGAGAGGTGTACACGTATCTTTTTATAAGAAACTGCCCATAAGAAACTCAACTCTCATATGGCCAAAAAAATGAAGAAACGTACATTTTGGGGTGCTATCTTAGAAGAAGAAATTCTTTAGGGCATTAACTTTGATCTAATTTGATATCCTTGGCTAGAATTTTCAATCCTTGTCACAATCTTAGGATATATGTCTTGAATGGACGTAAATTTTTGGGGTATGGCTTTTGAAAATTTATGAATTTTAGGGTGTGATTTCACAAGTCAAGATGACACCGATGACACCCTAACCCTAACCATATAATATTTTCTGATAAGGCCATTTCTACCCTTGAAAATTTTGCCCTATGCCCCTCGCACTCCTGCAAACAAACTACCTATCTTCAAGAATTGCGGTTATTGCTCAACTTCAGAATAATTTCATTACGTACGTTAAGTTTGAAAGAAGTATTTTAATCCAACAGGTTAGCAGCAAAAGCACCCCTACAGCCACGGCTTTTGAATTGTTGAATTCTCAAGGTCCTTTTCAGCTCTTGGTCATGTTTACTGCTGCCTTGATTGTGTTTATTTCACTCCATATAATTGCAATGCAGTTGGCTTGGCTTGTCGCAAATTTAGCCACTATAGCGATAATGTCTATAAGCACAGAGAGGAAGGTTTCAAAGAAACGTTCAGAGTCTCGTCACTTTTACATAAAATCCATACGTGGCCAGATTATCAAACTGAAGCTGACTCTATCACCGCAATCAGGTAACTTTTCTTGTCTTTATCAGATCAATTCTAAATTTCATTGTTTTCCGAGGGCAACTGAAAATTGAAGAAATGCCGAATAATAGATATGATAAGAATTATTATTGCAATGATGCACGATACAGTTTTATTCCTCTTTTTGCATAAAATTATACTATAGTAACCCGAGGGGGGGGGGGCACTACTCATTGGGCCATCACGAAGAAGGGTGTCGATTTTCGCGATTTTGGTTTCAAGTAGAAGTAACGCCGGGTATACTTTTTTGGAAAATTGGTAGAAGGTCCATTATGTTTCTGAAGTTTCAATGGCAGGTCCCCGTCCAAAACCAGGTCAAGTACTCCCCCCTCCCCAGGACCTGGGGCAGACATGGGTTATGTGTTCTACTACAGATGCGCATTGAAAATTTTGTTTGGCTAGAATACAGGGGTCTAAATTTTTGGCAAAAATTTCTAATATTCATCCACCCCTATCATTAATAATGACATGTCCCTAACACGCGGCCAGGAGTGAATATCTCACTCAGGAGTTAATATTTCACTGCAAACCATGTGCCTAGCTTGGCTGATTAGATCAAAGTTCACTTTTTCGAAGTTGAACGATATTCGGAATGACGTTTGAGTTTGACTTTTCGTACGAAAAGAGGGTCTGGTGAGTCCTTCCATGAGAGAAAATAAAAATCATATCCAAAACTTTGAACGAAGACAAGGAATCACGTCTTCAGTCAAGGTTTGGTAGAGCAGTGTAAATTCTTATTTCCATGTTATCTTTCAGTGCTCAAGAAACTGTGCAAAGTTGACAAAGTAAGATTAAACGGCGTCGTTCAATTGATAAGTGGAAAATATACACGTACTGGTACAGTGACATGTGAAGATCTTGGTGTCAGGGAAGGTGATCTAATTAGCTGGGCAGTTCGCATTGCTGGTGGCGCAAGAATCGACGAGCAGGAGGATGACGCTAGGTATTCTACTAGGCATCGGCTGACTCCAGTGGCGGCGTCATCCTCAAAAAAGTGGAGGGGACGAAGGAAGATGGGGGTCTGGGGGCGAAGCCACCAGGAAAATTGTTAGGACCACGCCCTTTTTATGCTCAGGAAGCGCCCTTTTTACCCCAAGGAAACACCCTTCTTCGTCTATCAAGCTCTAAAGATACCCCCTCCTGAGACATTTTCTCAACGGATTTAGACGAATTGGAAGAGTGACCTCAGAGAAAAGTGGGGGGACTCGTCCCCCCCCATTCCCCCCCGTGGCTCCGCCACTGGCTGACTCAGGCCATCTTCAGACAAAAGTACAAATTGTATCTATCATAACATGAACAGGCCTCTTTGCTCTTCTGAAGAGGTTCCTTTCAAACTTATTTTGCACCAGGAATTTAGAAAACCCATCATAACTGAGCAGAACCCTATCAACATGTATGTGTCGACAGCAAGTTCCGTACGTACCTACGTTTGATGCACTGCATTCTTTAAGATTCGTAGTTCGAACGCAATGCATATTGGTAAAAAAGTTTCTCGCGGCCATCTTTAACGTTATCGTCGATTCAATTTTCCAACAGTTGTGACTGTAATTCAAACAACGAGAAAGATCAGAACAATTCTGTGACATGTAGCGATAAATGCAAGGTACGTATTGATAATACAACCATTATTGCTCTGCTTGATGCAATTTATTCTCTATTTTCTTCGTGCTGTCCGGAGCGACCATTATGCCCCCCCCCCCCTGTTTATCTCTGTTTCCATAACTCCTAACATGCTGCTGCAATTTAGCAGAACGGTATCCACGTCTATTAGAATGTTAATAGAAAATCTGATCCTAATTCATCACGTGGTTTGTTGCTCTTTACTCAAGGGGCCTCAGGTAAAGCCTCAGTACTGAAAACGGAGAACAACTATTTATTTTGGATTTTAATCGTTAAGCTTTGAAAATAAGGTAGCTATACTAAGGAAGACATATTTTTATTTTATGGTGGAAAAAGCTGTAAAAGATCTTGAAAAGGAGGGAACCATAGAACCAGTACAAGACACCCAGCCGACCCTCTGGATTTCCCCTATTGTCGCCGTTCCAAAAAAAGATGGAACAGTTCGTATTTGTGTTGATATGCGCATGGCTAATACTGCCATCAAACATGTAAGACATTTGATACCCACAGTCGAAGATGTCAGTTATGAGCTGCATGGAGCAAACTTCTTTTCGAAGCTCGACCTATCTCAAGCATACCATCAACTTGAACTTGATGATCAGAGTAGACACATCACAACATTTAGCACGCATTTAGGCCTTTTCCGATATACTCGTTTGAATTATGGTACAAATGCCGCTGCAGAGTTGTTCCAACATACCCTACAACAGCATCTACAGGGTATCAAGGGAGTCAAGAATATCGCCGATGATATTTTGGTTTTTGGCAGCACACGGGATGAGCATGACCGAGCATTAGAAGCATGTCTCAAGCGCCTGTCAGAAAAGGGCCCAGTTTTGAACAGCTCCAAGTGCAGTTTTCTTCAATCAGAACTTTGGTTTTTTGGACAAATATTTTCCAAACAGGGAACACAGCCAGACCCCAAAAGAGCAGAGGATCCCAATAATGCTACAGTACCGACAAATATTCAAGAAGTGCGCAGTTTGCTCGGTATGGCCAATTACAGCGCAAAGTATATCCCAAACTTTGCAACTATCACTGACCCTCTCAGGGAGTTAACTAAGAAAAACTCAAACTTTCGCTGGGAAAAAGTTCACCAAGAAGCTTTTGACAAGCTGAAAACAGCCCTTATCACAGCTCATGTGATGTCATATTTCGACCGATCAAAGGAGACCATTTTAACCGTAGATGCAAGCCCAGTAGGAGTCTCAGGAATACTAGCACAGCAATCTCAAGGCAGTGATGAGTATCGTGTTTTGGCTTACGCTAGTAGAGCACTCACTGCTGTCGAGAAAAGTTATTCCCAGACTGAAAAAGAGGCTCTTGCCATTGTATGGGCCATAGAACATTTTTATTTATACTTGTTTGGTCACTCATTCAGGCTGATAGCCGACCACAAACCTCTAGAGACTATTTATGGACACAACAACTCAAAGACTTCAGCACGAATAGAACGTTGGATTCTTCGCTTACAGCCATACGATTTCACTGTCGTTTACAAGTCAGGTGCGTCAAATCCTGCTGATTACATGTCACGCCATCCGACACAAGCAAGCACTTCAGCACAAGAAAAGATTACGGAAGAATATGTCCAGTTTCTCACTTCCCATGCAGTCCCTAAAGCTATGACCATGGAAGAAATCATCAAAGCTTCTACCGACGATAGAGAAATGAAAGGTCTCAGAGCAGCAATAAAAATGAATCAATGGGAAATCGATACTGTCAAGCCATTCAAAAGTGTCAAAGACGAACTCACCATCGGTCCTAGCAACATTGTATTACCTGGAACACGAATTGTCTTACCAGCCTCGCTAAGACAAAGAGCAATCGACATTGCACACGAGTCACATCAAGGTTTATCCAAGACCAAAGCTTTGATGAGAGAGAAGGTATGGTTTCCGGATATCGACAAGCTAACTAAAGATACACTTGACCGTTGCATTCCATGCCAAGCCGTAGGACGACCAGCTCCTCCGCAGCCACTAAAAATGTCAGAAATGCCTACCGGACCCTGGCAAAAGATTCACATTGATTTCTATGGACCTATGCCTACAAGTGAATATCTGCTGGTGGTTATTGATAGATACTCTCGATTCCCGATCGTAGAGATGGTAAAATCAACCAAAGCGAAATCCATAATCCCGAAGTTGGACAAAACTTTCGCGGTTCATGGTTCACCCGTTGAAGTAACAACAGACAACGGGCCCCCATTTAACAGCGATGATTTTACAAATTACATGTCACTGTTAGGTATTGATTACAACCCGTCAACCCCCCCGATGGCCTCAAGGTAATAATGCAGAAGTAGAGCGCTTTATGCAACCCCTTGGAAGAGCTATTAAAACAGCACCAGCAGAAGGAAGGGTGTGGCATCAAGAACTGTTTCGTTTTCTTTTACAATACAGATCAACGCCTCACTGCACCACCAAGGTTCCCCCGGCAGAACTTTTGTTCAACCGTAGCATTCGTGGAAAGTTGCCAACTTTACCAAGTAAACCGATTGTTAATAGGCACAAGGAAGCCTGCATAAATGACCAAAAGAAACAGCAGTACAACAAAGAGTACAGTGACGTCAGAAGACGCGTCAAAGACAGTGATATAACAGTCGGAGATTTTGTGTTGGTAAAACAGCAAAAGAGAAACAAGCTGACCACACGTTTTGACACAGACCCCTACGTCGTTGTCCAAAGGAAAGGATCACAAGTAATTGCGATGAACAAAGATCAACGGAAAGTTAAGCGCAACATATCTCATTTCAAAAGAATACCAAAACCAGAAAACTGGGATTTTGATTCTGATGATGATGATGATTTTCCAAGTCGTAGAGCTGAACAAAGAGAACAAAGAGAACCGTCACCGATGATTATGCGTAGATCAACCAGACAGAGGAACCCACCAGAAAGATTCGGACACGAATTCCCTATTGACTTACTGCCGCGCTAAGGATGCTCAAAGAAAAAAGGAGTGATGTAGTAAAGTGACTTGTTACCAAGACTAGAGCCCAGACTCTTGTACTTTGTATTTGATTATCGCTGCGTGTATATTATTGATTCTTGCTATGTTATGGTTCCGAAGGCACATGGCCTAAGCATATGCGTTCTTTATCACTGTAGTCCTTCTCTTACGAAGCAGTTTACTAGCAGTTTACAGTCACGTGACTATATTTATAGCAATGAAACGTTAAAATGTGATAGGCTATTCAATTTTTGGGAAAAATCAGTAAGTTTCAGAATTCTAGCTCATTTCAGCTATGAACTATGGTTCATAACTAAAGTGGGGGGGGGGTCATAATGACCCCTAGGTGAAATGGGGTTGACACTGTATTACATCTGATGCACTCTTAGATTCAACAGCACCTAAAATTTTCTTTCAGAAGAACTGTGAGCCACAAAAACTACCTCGCGGATTAGATTCGAAGTCAAACTCCTCTTTTTCCAAGCCAAGGAAAGTGCAAGTGTGCTTTTTATTGCATAAGTTATATAAATATATAAGTTATTTGGAAAATGTTCGCACAACTTAAAAGAAAGTAAGAGTAATTCCAAATAGCTACTTCTCTTGTCAAGTTTTGCTGGATCTTTTCCTCTTCTCGATCAATCAACGTCATTAACTACTGTAATACTACTATTGTGATTATCTAAATTTTTCCTTGGTCAATGAATCGCTATTTTCTCTGTTTGTTCACCTAGGGACGACGACAGTTCTAGTATATTATTGAAGATTATCTTAACGTAGAAAGCATAAAGAAAGAATCCCAAGAATCGCCAAGGAAAAGGTGAGCATATTGTTTCGAAGTTATTAGCTTGCCCCGGTGATAAACCTTTGTCTATCAGCTACAAAAATTGGCACCGAAGATGGGATCCTAATGACTGTTGCTTTCTCATACAAGAAATTATCGTTACTTTTCAGACGTCTGTCAAAGGAAGCTTCAAGTGACGTCATAATCATCGACGATTCCAATGATGACCTGGAAGAAACAGAGGGGTACGTATCCACTTTTCATACAGAGGAATAGAAATAGTTTAATATCACCCATTTCCGCCAATCGCCCATAAGCTCCAATTCTTTCTTCTTATTCCTGAAAAAGGCACATGGGCGGCATGAATGGAAAAGCATAAAAAAAACCTTTCTGGTGCCATAATTAGCAATTTGGGAAAATTTCATTGTTGCTGAGTTTTCATGAAGAAGATGTAGCTGTTTCTGCATGGAGTTCTTGATATAATGTCGTAGGTATTCGATGAAATCACATTCTCATGTTCCTATGAGTAAGAGGTCAGATTTTTCTAAATGAAAGGTATAACCGCCCAGAAGAAGCATTGCATCTTATCAAATGAACCAATACTTTCTTTCGTCATGACTGTGCATTTCTGAGAAACTTTAATCTTTCGACCGCTGGCCGTTAATATGATTCCGTATGGTAAATATGCTATATTTTTTTCAGTGTTGCATCGCATCAAAGATATAAGGACGAGGACGGAGAAAAGCCATGAAGGACCTTCAAGCGCCACAGGATGTGCTCAGTAAGAATCTCCAATTTATATCTTTGGAATAAAATCAAGCTATTACTTAATTCTAAGTAAAAAGTTATAAAGCCAAAATTCATAAGAGGAAAATCAAAACCAAAAGGCAAATGTCAGAAAAGGTGTTTTACCCTAACAGTGGTCCAAGAAAAGGACTTAAATTTGAATTTAAATAATCATCATTGACTATGACCGTGTAAACCTCAGTATGTTCTTTGTACAAATTATTTCCACTAATATCGTTATCAACCAGTATCCAGATCATTTCATTTACTCATAAAATAGTAGCCTGCGTGCAGGCTCTGCTGATTTCGTTTCAAAGAGGCTGGGAAATAGTGCATGCAGCTACACACAGAGATAGGTAAAATTCTTTTATCGAGGCATTAACATGAAAAGAGATCGAGGCAAAAAGTAAAGTTCTGTTTTTGAACTGAATCATAAGAGCATAGGTTCCTAATCTTTAAAAAAGTGTGAAATTCAATTACAAATTACAAATTCATTACTTAATATAGCGCAGTTCTAAAAACCTAAAATGCCCATTTAACACTTATTGAAGGAAAATGTTGATAATTTTTTTCTGAAATTTTTCAATATCACTGCATTGTTTTTTTTTCTATAACATCAAAATTTAAAATACAAGTAACAAAACTCAAATTTAATTATTGTTGAGGTGGAGGCAAAGAAACATAACTTTATCGAGTTGCCTCCACACACAACATCACAAATTAACCAACTATTTACAGATGAAATTAACTTTACACTACTAATAAGAGACAAAGGCCGAATTTACACTTGAGGCGATCTTTCGATGCGGCGCACGCAGCAAAGCCAGATCAATCCAACTTCGCCGTTTTGCCGCACTTTATAGGTCCAAAGAGTGTCGAGAACGGCGCCTCAGGTGCAAGTTCAGCTTAGGGCAATTCTACCCTCCACTCCAGCGAGAGACAAGCCCCGATCAACGGAAGCCCGTAGCTCTCCAGAGGGGAGAGCAAAATCGCCCTTAGGGACAAAACTATACATAAAATAAAAATTACAATACAGTACAAAGTACAAACAATGCATACGCCATCGTCGCAGTCCAAGGCCATGGAATTCAACCTACCAGATATAGGAGACAGCGACCAAAACTCATTGAAATCGTTTAGTTTGCTTGACGAATTCAACAGTACATTTTAGTATCATTTCGTTAGCTTTCTCGTTATAAGCATTACTTCCAAAAAGAAGAAGATCAGATAAATGGTCGTCAGGCAGTTGAGTTATGTCATTGCCAAATATATCAGATATCTTATCTAGCAGGTTCCTTCTGTGAAGTGTGTATTGGCGGCAGTGCAGGAAATAGTGGATTGTAGACTCGACCCCTAAATCACATTTACACATGGGAGTTTTACGAGCAAAGTTATGATCGAATCTATGTTCATTTAAATTCGAGAAATGGACTCGAAGTCTGGTTATAGTGGATGACTCTCTACGGTTGGTAATGCCGTGCAACGATTTTTGAGTGGGGCGAATATTAGAAATAAGTAGCTTTCTAAACGAGGATATTGTCGGAGCATTTCGGATATCGGGGCGAAGGTCATTCCATGCTTTAATGCAGAAAGGAAAAAAAGTTTTAGAGAATCTTAACGTATGTGATGTACCCGTTCTAAGAAAAGTGGGATGACGTAAATTGTATTGTATAGCATTTTCATCGGGGATATAATCGTGCAAATACTGGGGAGTATGATTGTTGACAATCTTGTAAAATAGACATAATCTGCGGTACCATCGTCTGTTACTTAGCGTCTCCCAGCCGAGCTCCTCGAGTAGTCTGTCCTTGCTTGTACCCTTCCACGCCCCACTAACAGCTAATGCTGCCTTATATTGGGTTGATTCTAATTTATGAGAATGGGATATGCTTTGATCATGGTAAATTATATCACCGTAATCAAGATGTGGTCTAACATATAGCTTATACATTTGGTCAAGTACATTTCTCGGGACATATTTTGATAAAAAGCGAATAATTCCGATTCCCCTTTTAGCTTTTGTAATTGCTTCTTGAACATGCTCAGCAAAGGAAAGTTTTTCATCTAAAATCGGACCAAGATGCTTGTGGCCGTTAAGAGAAACTATTTGATGGTCATTGAAAATCAGAGGTGGGTGCCGTTGCTTTTGCCGTTTTGTCGAGAATATAACTTCCTTTGCTTGCTTTGTTGGATCAGGGTTGAAACTCATTTTCCATCGAAAGGCCCAATTTTGTATAATAGCCAGGTCGCGATTGAGAGCGTCTGCTGTCGTATCCACATCAGAAACTACTTGAAACATAGATGTGTCATCGGCAAAAAAGTTAACTTTACATGTTGCTCCTTCAGCAAGGTCATTTATGTACACGAGGAAGAAGAGTGGCAATTGTTTTAATTGATTAGGAATGTCATTCCACAGCCGAGGTCCCATCATGCTGAATGATCTGTTGGCAAATGATTCTCTCTTTACTAGTTAATATCTAGTTTCGTGTACATCTTGTTTGATCTTAATAGTCTCACACTTTTACTTAGTTTCAGCATATCTTTTAGGTATTGAGGAGCTGTGCCTATAAGAGCCTTAAAAATTAGAGGATTTTGTTAATTCTTTTGAAAATTAATTTGAAAATAGAGTTAGAATTAGAATTCAATGACGTATTTCTTTGAACTGAATGGCTGCAAAGAAACTTTTGCTATTTTGCTATCATTCTGCCGTTGGAATTTTCTGAAATCCTCAATGTTTTCAGAATTTGAGTTTTTTTCTTCTCCTTCGAGAGTCGAAGAAAAATTTTCAAAAAAACCTAAAACCATCGTAATTTCTACACTGTTTGATGTAACATGAAATGATTTCCAAGAAAGGCTTAGTTTATGAATGGCTACAAAATAGTATGAAGCAAAAGTCTGTCCTTCTTGTGGTTTATGATTTGGAAATTTGATGACGTCACATCTTCAAATGAGCTGAGATATAAAATACGCTGTGATTTCAAAACCTATTCAAAATTTCCGAAAGGTCCAACGGTAGAATTACAAACAGGTAGCTAATGTTTCGTTTAAGCCATTCAGTTAGAAGAAAAAGGTCTAAAGATTTTACACCCGCCTTTTTACGCTGATTTAAAAATTTGAAACATATGCTTATCATGAGTCCTAACTTGAGCGCTTGGGGAGGTAGGTAGTAGTAGCGATAACTAGGACGCAAAGCGTAAGTTTATCAAGGCATTGGGCATCAAGCACAAAAGCACACGTATATGGTAATAATTTTTATCATTCAGGCATCCAGACAGTACAAGTTCAACCTGCACCGAATGCGGAGTTGCTGCAAGCATCAAAAGCATAGAAGAGCTGGACGCGCTGTACAAATCCATCGATGCCTTGCTTTTAAAGATTGACAAGAAACGAGTTTCCATTCGTGGTGATGGACATTGTTTGCCGAGAGCAGTTTTTACTGCATGTAAGCACAAAGATGTACTTTCACGTTATTTAACTTACAAATCGCTGCTCAGGGAAGCTGTTTGTGACATTAACAATCGTTGGAGTCACTATCAAAGCGTTGTAACGGAGGAAAGGCAAGAAGCTTTCAATCAATTGGAGCAGTATGAATTTGATAATCGGTATGAGATGACATCAAATATTCTTGATCTTGTTGTACAGTCTCTTGCTAATGTATCATCATGTAAAATAATCGTCCATCACTTTCGAAATAACCGACTTCAACAGCATGTATTTGAGCCAATGCAGATTTCTCCTGTTGCAGAAGTTGAAGTTGCATTTCTAAATGGACACTACGATCTTGTATTACATTCAGAAGCAAGAGCTGTTTCCCGAAAACCTAGTTCTCCAGAACGCAAAATGTCAACTGAATTCATAATAACAGTTGGTGATTCTCCAATAACCTTTTCAAACGTTCCAATAAAGCACGAATTTATCAAAGCTGAGACTTGCAGGAAGGTAAAATTTGAGGACAGTGCCGAAATTGGAAATGATGAATTTATTGATGACACTGCTGAAGATCTGATTTCCTTATCTTCTGATTCGTCACGTGATGAAAGTGATGGAAGAGATGCCTCTAATGAATCATTTGCCGAAGAGGAAATCAAGTACTGTGGACCAAGGAATCCGAATGTCTTCGCATTTGCCAGTGTTGAGAAAGTTCCTTCGGTTCCAGATGACATCGATGGACTGAAAGTATATGAAGTTCCTCTTCAAAGATCGCTAGATAACTGCAAAGGAAAACGACCTTGGTGTGTTGCACAAACTAGCAAATCTTCACATTTCAAGAAAGGTCCAGGTCTTGTTCTCAATTGCCGCGGAAGTTATGTTTGTACAACTTTTGATTGCAAGAACATTTCCGAAGTTGGTGTCAACCGAACTGATTTTATTTCCAAAAATTGTCAAATATGTTGCATGGTTTGTGATCAGCAGGCAGAATTGATCAAATGCACAGCTAGAATGATAATCGAGAAAGCTCTGTCTAAAAAGAGCACAACGGTCAAGCATCATGGAGACCATACCTGCACAGTGAAGATCCGAGGAAGAAAAAGCAAATCTGACATCACAAAGATGGTTAGAGATAATCCTAAAATTTCCAGAGAACAACTCATCAGAATGTCTATTGGAAAGCATGTCGAAAATGGTAACTTTGAGGCAGCTGTCGGGGAAGCATCTTCTTTTACCGATACCAAATTCATTGAAAATATCAGAGCTCAAGAGAAGAGAGCCTTAACCCTATCTGTACTGGGCGATTTTTTAGGTATTTTTTACTGGGGGGGGGGCGTTTTTCGCCCCCCCCTTCTTTTTCTCCAAAATTACAAAAGATATAACAATAAGACTTACTCCTATTGTTTTTTAGACAATTGGCTATTCAAATATAACAATGAAAATTAATAAGTCACGTGATTCGTTGCTAGGCAACCGAAAAACTGACGAAAAATGGCAAATTTATACCTTCTAAACCAGAAAAATTCTATTTAATCAACCACTCAAACGATTTTCTCCAAATTTGTTTCAAATAGTAGGAAACATGTCATAGTTCAAATATACATACATACATACAAAATTTTTCAGTTTCTATTTCTAGCACAATTAGCCTTAAATTAGCCTTTTGTTGCATGCATTTACTTTCATTGCAGGTCTTTGCCAGTCCTGCCCTTTTATCTGGTAAATATAGACTCAAAATGAATCAAATTAATAAGATGAAGCAAATTGGACTAAAAAAATTATATTTGACACTCCTTTATTAGGTAAATGACGTCATAAATATGAATGACGTCATAGATAATAAATTTTGCTGACATCAGCAAATATGAAAATATTATATATCAAATGAAAGTACTCATCAAATGCAATCGAATGGTGCATGTTTGAGATCGATCAAGCAAACGACACGAAAACTATGGACATTTTAAGATTTGTTTTGTTGACCACTCTCCAAATATGGTATTACCGTGGTCACATGATCAGAGGTAGAACAATGAAATGTTAAGAATTTAATTGCCTATGAAATTTGAGTAAAAGTCACCAAAACTGGTGGTTATATCTCTTTTCGTTTTAGCGTAATGCAGCAAAAACTGGTAGGGGGGGGGGGCGAAAAACGCCCCCTCCCCCAGTACGAATAGGGTTAAGGCCTGATGGACATAGTTTTGAAGCAGTACGCAAATTGAAGGGAAAGATGACGAATCAAGATAAATTTTTGATATACAGTTTCAACGACGGTAGTGATGGATCCATACCTCATGTTTTCAAATCAAGTGCAAGAAAGGCAGATATACTAAGAAAACTCGATAAAGATGGTGAACATCCGCTTGCTGCTGAAACAGTACACCTTGATGTGCTTCACAGTCACTGCAAATGATGGAAAACATACACGCTCTCCTACTATGATGTAACATTGCGGCAGATGATAAAGCTGGCCACGATGGAAATACCCAAAGAAGACAATAAATGCTGCGAGCTTTTTTTTACAACAATAAATAAAATGTTGCAAGAAGCAGAATGCGACTCAGTGAATACTGATGAATCTTCATACACATTCAATCCATACCATCTGAAGGATGATGAGCACGGGGCGAACAAAATTGGAATGGCAGCAGTTTTTGGTACTGCTTTTGTAAATGAACGTACTTCAAGCTGTGATTACCATTTTGATGCTAGCGTTAAAAAACACAAAAAGTTTGTCAGTAAAGAAAGCCAAGAATTTTATTGCAATCTATCAGCTTCTTAAAAGAATTCCTCCAGAAAGGAAGTATTTGAAACCAACCGAAATCTCCTTGAAGCACTGATAAACAAACAAATACCTGCAAATCAGAAACCTCTTCGTGATGTTCAGGCTTTTTGGCTGAAATGCAAGCATCGATGGGCAGGCAAAATGCTACAAGGAATCCGTACACAATATTCCTTTGTCAAGTTTAGCAGAAGCTGCTCAGTCGTCGATGAAAGCTGGTGGTGGTAAGAATCTTTCTCTCATTGATGCTGTATTAGCTGATATAACTGATTCTTCAAGGCTTGAGGCAAAGTGGAGAAATAGGGCACGCCGTGAAAGATCGATTGGAGAAGGACCTGATGGAAGTACTTAAGTACTTTGTTGGCAAGGGATGAAAGAAGGCAAATTAAAAGAGCTGAGCAGTACTTGGCCGATTTTCCAATTTTCCAATCTGTGTCTAACCTCCCGTCAGTGAAAACTAAACGACGCCGTTCATTGGAGACAACTTGTTTCAAAAAGATTTTACATCGATTTTATAAAGTAGAGAAGAAAACAAAAGTATTGTCAATGACAAAGCCCTCTGATGATTCGCTTGAAGTTGAGTTGGAGGAAAGTCAAAAGCATTTTAAAGTGCAAATTGGCTTGGAGTGCTATTGCTCTTGTAATAGAAACCTGCGGTCCGATCGAAAGTCATGCGCTCACATTGTTTGGTGTTTTTCAAAACTGGCAAACGTTCCCTTGGAGAGTCCCTTGATTGCCCAAGTAAGTCCGGATGTTGATGATGTGCGCAATGTATTCTCTTCACTACCAGAAGAAGCACCAGTCCATTTGAAAAGATGTGATGCCCTGAATGTGCGTAGTTTCCATCCGAAAATCGAGGAGCATCCAAAGTTTGACAAGCAAAGTGATTGGTTTGTCGGTGTGAAAACCTCCAAACAACCTTGCACATTCAAGGCGATCTTCATCTCCACACAACGGGTATCATATACCTAGGTAAGCAGGATAAAGTGGTAGAGTCTACTTTACGATTTTGTCTGTCGAAGGATTGTGCGACCAATATACGTAGCCAGCTACACAATGTACGGCCTTTAGACAATTTATTGATAAAAAGGGAACCAGGGACCGTTTTGAACACTGAGCAACACGCCAAAATTCAAATGGAAGGATTTTCTGTAGTTGGCTTCGCTCCCATTGCATTTGATTGAACTTGATAGATTTTTACCAAGGACGCCTACCTTGTAGGGACTATGTTTCTTTCCACTACTGTTTTCGTGACATAGTACACAGAGAAATTGATGTCCTGTCAACCCGTGCATGAGTCACAGCGATTTTAAAGTGATTTGTTAGTGTTGACCAATCAAAAATTACGCTGTCTGGTTCCCTGTGGTCATCTCGCATAACAGTTGATCTCGTATTACATCAACACCGGAATTTGAAACCACAAGATTATTCTTACGTAATCTTGACAAGACAGCAATTACTCTGTGTACTATGTCACGAAAACAGTATTGGAAAGCACCCTTGATTTTACAGCAGTTTTGTTACTATACTGGATCAGGGGGAGGCGTGGCACATTTGTGAATGTTCATCTGTGTGGCTGCTGAGGAGGAGCTGAACGCTTCATTGTCCGGTTCTTGACACAGTTGTATAAAATATGAATCAACAGCGATTGCTTCAAAAACAGCTCTTCCTTCGTTCTCCCAAGAAGCCAAAATCAAGTGAATACTACAAGAAAGGGTTATTGCTGCTTTAGATTCTTGCTATTCGTGTTTTTCATCGATTATGTTACAACATTCAATCAGCCATTTTCAAATGTAGAACAATGAAAACACAACGCTAGAGCGCTTTTCTCAAAGTTTAAATGATTCTGAAATTTTAATACAACAAAGGAAGAGCTGTTTTGAAGGAATTATTTTTTTACTTTGGTGTGCCATAAATCAGCAACCACGTCGCACATTTTAAACTCTAAGTTTAAGTCTATCCTAATGCAATTGTATCAAGAACGAGATGAAAGATCTATGCCTCCTCTGCAGCGGCTGCACAAATGGGGCACAATCTTTGGGACATACTGTAGTTTTCTTTCATCAGAGTAAACCTTTTTGACAGCACGTCGCATTTGCAGCTGCCAAACTTTGAAATTCTTACAATCAAAAGATTTTGCGAAAATGCCAAGCTTTTTTAATCCTTCGGACGTTATGTCTATGGGGCAAATAATAGCAGTCGCTGCCCTCGAAAAAGAAATTCCTGCTTGAAGCCCCCCATTTCTGGCAGAAAGTGCGCTCCCCGTTATGAAACTAAAGATGTTTTTTTCAATTTGTGTAACACATGTAATACAGGCAGTAAAACCAGATAGTTTTCGTAAGAAAGTAGTCTTTCATTCCATTCCCTATGCAAGCTGAAAGTTGCCCCCTCGAAGTTCAGACTGGATTCACCCCTGTGTTGAAGTTGTTGTTATGTTTGTTTAAGAGGTTACATTTGCATGCGTAAAACAGTATCGTTTGCTCGCTATTATTTTAAGTAATTAAAGCAATTTAATGTTTTGTTCTGTTGCATTGTGAATTTCATACTTCCTTTGTGTTACTGTCCTTTGTGTTACTATCCTGTTACTATCTGTGTTACGAATAAAAAAACTAAAATAAAAGCAACTCTCAACTCGTACTTTAAAAAGCAACTCATACAATAAAAGCAACTTGCAACTCGTAACTCGTACTTTAAAAAGCAACTCGTTCAATAAAAGCAACTCGCAACTCGTAACTCGTACATTAAAAAGCAACTCATACAATAAAAGCAACTCATAACTCGTACATTAAAAAGCAACTCATACAATAAAAGCAACTCATAACTCGTACTTTAAAAAGCAACTCATTCAATAAAAGCAACTCGCAACTCGTAACTCGTACATTAAAAAGCAACTCATACAATAAAAGCAACTCGCACCTCGTAACTCGTACATTAAAAAGCAACTCATACAATAAAAGCAACTCGTAACTCGTAACTCGTACATTAAAAAGCAACTCGTACAATAAAAGCAACTCGTAACTCGTAACTCGTACATTAAAAAGCAACTCGTAACTCGTAACTCGTCACTCATACTTTAGTAAATCACAAATTATGTCACTCAGCTGGATTGTACATCAATCTATGCACAATTTATTTCTATAAATTGTTTGCAAAATATCGAAACTTCATGGAGAATATTGCTTCAGGGGAAAAGGTAGTAGAGGGCCTTCAGTCCACAGTTATAGCCATAGATTTAAGACCAGCACTTGGATTTTTATTTTGAAGTTGCAAATCACATAGTTATTCGAATTAATGTTCAAAAATTATTTTATTATTTGAATTATCGAAAATGACAGGCTCTAACCTCATAAGCACATAATTTTGATCACACTTTTACAAGGCTGGTCTTAAACTCATGGCCAAAGCTGTTGACTGAAGGCCCTCCATTGCCTTTTTCCTGAAGCAGTAGTCTTCGTGGAGTTTCAATATTTTGCAAAAGATTCATAGAAGTGAATTGTTCATAGATTGATGTAGAATCCAGCTGAGTAGCAAAATGGTTGGGTCACACCCCTTGTCGGCAGAACCACTGTGATTTCCGAGAATTTCCATCGATTTTACTCTAACTACATGACAAAATGGCGACAAAATTCAAGAAACAACATCAACATTTGGAATCTACATGGAAAGTTGATCTAACTATACATCAGAAAATGCCAAAACCAAACTAAGATTAGCCATCATTGTTGCTTGCGTCAGCATTTTTATTTGTGTGGTCAAGAAAAGTGTCTGAATCGGTCAAAATCAGGGAAAATGCGATAAAAAATTTAATTAAGAGGCCAACTTCCATCCAAACATGAGTATTATGATAGATTATATCAAATAGCACTACTCTACAAAATATCTTTGCAAAACATTGAAATTTTGCAACTTTTTTCAAGAAAATTAATATTTGAGAATTGGCGATTTTGACAGAGTCAGGTCTGGAAAATTGTCTCCCCCTCCCCCCTCATTTGTCAAAATATTTTTATGAAACTTTGTGGGTCGTTGCACAATAAGTAGCAACAAAAATTCAGAAAGTTTCCGGGTAACAATTGATCTCCTGGCAGAGACAGGGGCGTAGCCAAACCTAATCCCCTTTTTAATGGTGATTTTGGAGATCCACCCAGCTGCGAGCCTTTTTTGTTTTCCCCTATAAACGAAGAGACTTTGATTAGGGTTTGTGGCGGTATTAAAACTTCCAATGGATCGGATGTTGACTGTATATCTAGTTATTTCCTAAAAATTGGAATTTCAGTATTGGCACCTTCTTTCGTGCAGCTGTTCAATTTATCTCTTTCTCTCGGGCGCTTCCCGGAGAGTTGGAAAATTGCGAGGGTAGCACCTATCTTTAAAGATGGAACCACCGATAACAAATCAAACTACATGCCTATTTCTGTGCTCCCTGTGTTCTCGACTTTTCGAGAAGCTATCTTCGATCAGCTTTATGACTACCTTCACCGAAATCAGCTCATCTTTCTCCTACAGTCAGCGTTCAGAAAACTGAATTCAGTCCTAACGTGTCTACTTAAAAGCACAAATGACTGGTATTTAAATATTGACAAGGGGAAGTACACTGCTGCCGTCTTTATCGATCTTAAAAAAGCTTTTGATACTGTGGACCATGATATTCTTTTGGACAAACTGAACTACCTACTATGGCGTTAAGGGTAAAGAATTGAGCTGTCAACGTTTCGGTCTTATCTTTTCCATAGGAAGCAATTCAAAAATTTAATGTAGAGTGAATGGTCATTCATCTTCAACTGAAGGGGTAGATTATGGAGTTCCCCAGGGCTCCTGCCTAGGATTCATCTTCAACTGAAGGGGTAGATTATGGAGTTCCCCTACTCTTTCTAGTTTATGTAAATGACCTCCCCCACTGTTTAAAGACTTCTGACGTGGCAATGTATGCTGACGACACCACTATCTATCACTCCTCTCCTTCTATTGACGATATCAATGCTGCAATCAATGCTGACCTTGAAGCCCTTAGATGTTGGCTTGAAGGCAACAAGCTATCGCTTAATGTCGTAAAAACTCAAGGGATGATAATAGGTAGCAGGTGCAAGCTTCAAAGTATAGACTTGCCCAGTTCTTCCAAAGCTGACCTTAACATTGGTAATGAGGTGATCACCATGGTCAACAATACCAAGTATCTTGGTTTGCAGGTTGACGATCAACTTAAATGGTCCGCTCACTTGTCTTCTACGATCTAGAAATTCTCTAGAGGCATCGGTATGTTGAAGTATTCTAAACACCTACCTAAGGAAAACCTCATTATGCTGTATAGAAGTCTCGTTGAGCCCTATTTTAGGTACTGTTGCCCTGTTTAGGGATCTTGCGGTGCATCAGCCCTCGATAAGTTGCAAAAACTTCAAAATCGAGCCACCAGGATAGTCAAAAACAGCCCCTATGACACTTCAGCTCTGCCTTTGATAAGGAATCTCGGTTGGCTTACTATTAGAGAACTGATCGATTTTGAGACTAGCAAGATGGTCTATAAATCTTTAAAGTGAATATGACGCGAAAAATTTTATTGATGAAAAACGCTAATTCGAGTGTGCTGATTTCGAATTCCAACATTAAAATTTCCAAAACGAAACCGTTTTTTTAAACCATTTTTTAGATATCGTCATTTGAAAATCATCTTTCTGCTCAAAAAAGTGTCCGGGAGATCTGGGTCGAGTTTTGACTTGTGACGTAAAGTGTTTGGGTGGATTTGAGGACATCAAGGAATTACAAGAAACAGTACGGTCGTCAAAGGGGTTTTAAGGTTTGAAAGAAGCCCAATAGAAAATATTCACGCCCATATTCTTATTTAAGTTCAGATCGTGACTGAACTGTGGTTAATCCTCCCTCTCCCATGCGAAGGAGCTACGGAATAAACAAGTTAAGATGATGATCTCTTTTTACTCTCAGTTAGAACACGCAGGTGGGCTTTGTGGGTTTCCTCTGAGGCGACGCCAGCCTAAAAACTGTTATATGAGAAACTCCAGAGAAAGTCCTTTCATCCTAGGCATCTGTCGTCGAACATTTATGAAACTGCCCTTGGCTTTGCTAGGACAGGATCAACACCTTGGAGATATTAATTGCATCATTTTTCCCTGGCACCATTAACATTTTAGATGGTGCAAATCAGAAGCTCGTAAACTTTTGTGATGTTTTTGGGCTTTCAAATCTAGTGACGGCCAAAACCTGTTTCACTAAAACTAGTAGCTCTTCGATTGATGTTATCCTCACTAACAGAGTGAGAAGTTTCCAGAAAACTTCAGTCTTTGAGACAGGTCTTAGCGATTATCATGGTCTCGTTGTCACAGTTCTAAAATCACATATCCCTCGTCTTAAACCCAAGGTGATTAAGTATAGAATCTATAAAAATTTCGATCCAGTTAAATTTCTTGCAGATGTTCGCACAACTAATTTTGATGCCTTGGAGGACCCCGATGATTGCTATAATAACCTTACCAACAACTTCCGAAATCTAGTGGATAAACATGCTCCTCTGAAAACTAAGCTTGCGCGAGGAAATAGTGCACCTTTCGTAACTCGTGAACTAAAAAAGGCAATTTACACCAGAACGCGGTTGAAAAACAAATTCAACAAATATCCTACAAATATAAACGAAAGAAACTATAAAAAGCAGCGCAACAAATGCGTTTCCTTACGAAAGAAAGCAATCAAACAACATTTCAAAAAGGCTACTGCTGGAGGTTTAATTTCTAATCAAGATTTCTGGAATCTGGTTAAACCTTTTCTTTCTAATAAAGGTGGTTTGGTCGGTGATGATATTTCCTTGGTACACAACAACCAAATTGTTACTGATGACAGTGAGTTGACTGAGATTTTCAATAATCATTACATTAATATAGTTGAGAAAACAAGTGGACAAAAACCTTGTAACATTGCTGATACTGTTAAAAATGATGATGATCGACTACTCGTTAGGCTTATTCTAGAGAAGTACAAAGATCACCCTAGTGTTCTTGCCATAAGGGATGGTAGTGATATTTCAAATTCCTTCTCATTTCACGAGGTGCAACATCATGAGGTCTGGGCTTTACTGAGATCCTTGGACGGAAAAAAATCTACCGGCGAAGATCAAATTCCGCCAAAACTAGTGCATTTAGCTGCAGATGAACTTACCGCTCCCTTAACCTTTGCAATAAACAGCTGCTTACAAAGCCATAGGTTTGCAGATAAAGGAAAGCGTGCAGCAGTATGCCCTTTGGATAAGGGTGAAGCAAATCGCACAGTTGAGAAAAATTTTCGTCCTGTCAGTGTTTTAAATACATTCTCTAAAATCTATGAAAAAGTCATGAAACAGCAATTAGTTGTCTATCTTGATACTACGCTCTCGGTTTTCATAGGCGCATATAGGAAAGCATACGGTACGCAGCACGTTTTGATAAGACTCCTCGAAGACTGGAAGACCAAACTTGACAATAATTACATTGTAGGTGCTTTATTGATGGACTTGTAAAAAGCATTTGATTGCATCCCACACGATCTGCTGATTGCGAAGCTGAATGCGTACGGTGTGGATGAAAATGCCTTGGTACTAATCTATTCATATCTTAAACGGCGTGAGCAATCCGTGAGGATAAACAATACATACAGTTCCTTTCAAACAATCTTATCTGGGGTCCCCAAAGGCTCGGTGTTAGGTCCTATTCTTTTTAATGTATATATAAATGATCTTTTTCTGTTTATTAAACAGGCAACGCTATATAATTATGCCGACGACAACACGCTTGCTTGTTTCTCTAGGACTCTACCAGATTTGGTGCGAGACTTAGAGGCAGAAGCAGGCGTTGCACTAGATTGGTTAAAGGAAAACCATATGATTGCAAATCCATCAAAGTTTCATGCACTGTTAATTAAAAAAGACCAGACAACTACCAGTGGTGAGAAAATAAGTATTCAAGGAAAAACAATCATGTCTGAAGATTCAGTCAAACTTCTCGGGATTCAAGTAGATTATAAACTAAACTTTGATCCACACATCGCAGTACTTTGTAGAAAAGCTGCAACTCAACTTAATGTCCTGAAGAGGCTTCGAGCTTATATTGGTTTTGATGCGAGAGAAGTCCTTGTTCAGAGCTTTGTTTATCCAATTTCAATTATTGTCCTGTGGTATGGCATTTTTGTTCAGCTAAATCAATGCATAAGATTGAGAAGGTACAAGAACGTGCACTTAGGTTCCTTCGTAATGATCATGTCAGTTCATATAATGACCTTCTACTGAAATCACAACGATGCACCATGCATGTTTACCGACTTAGAGCTATCTCCATAGAAATGTTTAAGACTCTAAATGGTCTGAATCCATCCTTCATGAAAGATATTTTTCAAGTTAGATCCTCTAATTATTCATCGCGAAATCCTAATAACCTTACTCATTACAGACCAAACCAGGTTACTTTCGGTGCTCGCAGTCTCAAGTTCTTAGGACCGCAGATTTGGAATTGCTTACCAAATGAGCTAAAATTGGCTGAAAGCCTTAATATTTTCAAAAGGTTAATATCACAATGGGATGGCCCCACGTGCAAATGCAACGCCTGTCGTTTTACCGTAAATAATGTACACACCGTCTAAAAAAATGTATTTATTTTAATTCAATTACTGTATCCATCCATTTTGATTAGTTTCCATGTACATATGTACATAGTAGACTAGATGATTTTTTCAATCGATGTAAAATAAAGATACATAACAACAACAACAACAACAACAACATTCCTGATTTGTAGTGGGGACTTGACCAATCAAAATGAATTTCTGGGTCCGGTGATTTCGTCTAACCAATCAAAGGTTTAGCGACACACCCAAACTTACCTAGCTATAAATGTCCAGCACGCATTGAAAAAAAACCCTCTTCGTTTTCTCGGTTCTGGGCGGCGTATAAAAAGCACATTAGCGATATTAGTAAAGAAATCGAAATCTGAAAACAAGTTTCAAGATGCCAAAAGAAAAAACCGTCAGGCGCAGTGGTAGAAACACGACACAAGCAAGTACGCGGAGCTCAAGACCCAACGAGCCGCCGCCTCCTGCACCAAGAGCACCCCCAGCAGAAAATCTGCCCGGACCATCTGGAGTAGGCCAAGAAGCCAATTTACCGCCGGTGGTGCCCCAAGTTCAAAATCAAGCACCTACACCTCCCGTTCAAAATCCACCCCTGGTGGTACCAGCAACGCCTATGACCAGCGGCCTAACAACTGACATCACGAATTTGGTACAGAGAGTCGTGCAAGAAAGTGTACAAGAGGCCACCAGTGAAATTTTACGGCAAGTAACCGAAATTACACTCGGTGCAACCCAACAGCCAGCCCAAATAACGCCAGTAGTGCCACCTCAGTCCTTTCCGATCCAAGAGTTGGAGACTTTGGGGCAACAATTGCCGTTCACTGTTCAGACCACCACCAACCCGACGTTCATTGCCCAAGATGGAGATTTCACCCCGGAAATCCCCAACAGCTATGTCAAAGCTATTCAAAGCGGTGAGTTTTTTGAACTTTCAAAACTATTGCCCGAAAATTTGCATGGTCTGGGTACCCCTCATGAAGAAGCATCTTTTCATTTGGCTTTAGGCGAAAATTCCACTATAAAGTTGTCAAGCAACCAGGCACCAAAAAAGACGATAGGGGACATCCAGAGCTGGACGACAGCATTCACTACATACATGAAAATTGTGGTCGATAAGTTGCCTGGTAGAGCAAAGGAACTTATAGCGTATTTAGATTTAATTCGTTATGCTGCATCCTACCACCAATCATTAGGGTGGCTACTTTATGACCGTAAATTTCGTTGTAAAGCTGCAAATGATAAATCGCTAAATTGGGGCCAAATAGACCAGCAGCTATGGATGCGTATCTTTACCGTAAATCAAGCTAAGCTCTTGTCTGAGCACTCACTTTTTCACAATGAACCCTCTTTTATTAGGTCAAGTTCCGGACCAGGGATCGCTGCAGCGAGGGACGACAAATGCAGCAATTTCAACCGAGGGCGTAAATGCGCCTTCTCTCCCTGCAGGTATCACCACGTTTGTAGCCAACCCGGATGCGAGGTACCACACCCTAGCGTCCAATGTCCTCACAACACCAGCAGCCCCCTTCTTTTCACAGCCCCCCAACCTATGGTCCTCAACCCCCAACAGCCACCCCTAACTTCCCTCCCAACAGGTTGCAACAACAGCAGCAGCAACAGCAGCAACAACAACAGCAACAGCAAAATGGTACCACTAGGTAAACAGCGAGTTGAAATTGTAGATGTTGACAAGGAGAAGGCCATTACACCTGTCAAGGTTGAAGTTTTAAAAATGCAACTTGAGGGCCATCCTAATAAAAATTTTGTAAACAAATTATGCTGTGAGTTGCTGGAAGGTGCACACATCGGCTACAACGGTCCTAGGGTGAGTAGACAAGCGCGAAATTTGCCAACTGCAGCCTTAAACCCAGGTAAAGTAACGGAAAACATTGTTAAAGAAGTTTCTTTAGGCCGGACAGCTGGGCCGTTTGATCACCCTCCTTTTCCGAATTTACAGGTATCTCCGTTAGGAATTATACCAAAGAAACATACAGAGAAGTTCCGCACGATTTTTCATCTCTCTTACCTTAAAACAGGTGACTCGATTAATTCATTTATCGATAAGGAAGAATTTTCATTAAATTATGTCACTGTAGATGAAGCTATCAAAAGCATACAGCTTTTAGGGCCTAACGTTTTTATGGCAAAGACCGACATTGAGTCTGCGTTCCGGTTGTTCCCAGTACACAAAGATGACTGGGAACTTCTAGGCATGTGCTGGCAGGGTAAGTATTACTTTGAAAAGTTCTTACCATTCGGCCTCCGCAGCGGACCTTTCCTCTTCAACCAGATTTCTGATGCACTTGAATGGATCTTAAAAGAGCGCTGTGGTATTTCATTTGTTTGCCATTTTTTAGATGATTTTCTGATTATGGAATCAGACCCTGATGAAACCAAGGGTAAGGAGAGGTGCCGCATTAGTCTGAATAGCATGCTCATGGCATTTAAGGCTTTAGGAGTCCCTGTGTCACCAAGTAAGACAGCTGGACCAGCTAGTGAATTAGAATTTCTTGGAATTATACTTGACACAAAGAAATATGAGGCAAGGCTCCCTTTTGACAAATTAGAGCGTCTGCAGGAGGAGCTAAAAGGCTGGACATCTAAAACAAAAGCCGCACTGGTGGAGCTACAATCTCTAATTGGTTCTCTAAATTTTGCATGCAAGGTAATTGTGAAGGACACTTACTACTTGAAGTAAATAAATAAATTTTGTGGTATTTCCACCCCACACAACGGCCCGCACCCAGTTATCAGGCTTCTTGACATGGTGCCGCTGCGCAGCCAGTTAAAGAGCCTGGTAACGACCCATGGAGTCTGGCCCGCGTGATCGTGGTGACATGGCCGCCAAGATGGTTTTAGATTCGATTTGCTGATGTTCTCGCTGAGTTATTTCGTTATGTTAATGTTGTTTTGAAGCAAACGAGTTGTTTTTTTGATCAATATCTCGGTTATCAAGAACGGGAAGTCGTGGCAGGCTAACAAAATTGGTGCATTGGCGGGGAAAAGGGTCAAAACCTTTTTCACAATGTTTACGAAGGCAAACTGCAGTTTTTGAACAGAGATTATGGACATTTCCGGAGTATTGGTTGCAGTTTTGAATGGTTTGTGAAGTGATTATTGATTGAATTACATGCAGAATGGCGGATATTACACCAGACATTGTGGAAGAGCTCGAATTAGAGGTGGAATCGGTGATTTGTTCCAAGGAAACTTCGTTGCAGATTCTATTTTCGCTGGCTGAGTTATTGCACTTACCAGGGGACAGTCTCGAGAATAAAAGCCGTCTAGCAGTGATTAGAGTGGTAAGAAAAGATATTTCTGAAAGTTTAGAGGCAAATAAAGGGGATATAGAAGGGCAACATGAGTTTTTAACAGGTGTTTTGGATTTCCTCAAATTATCAGAGAAGGGAGACCCCAGAGATCCCACAGGTGGGGGGGGGAAGCCTTCAGGGACAGCCAGATGATGTTGTTTCAGATAATTTGGATATTAGGGAGGCTAGTGAGGATGCATATAACCCTGATAATGAGATTAAAAGCTTGCAAGCCCAATTAAGTAGGCTAAAAAGTGCTGCTGATAAAGATGCAAGTAAAGGGGCTACAGGGAGAGTACAGGGAAGTTTTGCAGGTGCATCTAATATAGCTGTCCCCATGACCAACATTCTCAGGCGTGATTTTAAGATTAGCGGACAGATTGGAGACCCTCATGACAGAAATACCATGACATACATAAGTTTATTGAAACAAATTGATGCTGGTCAGAACAAAGGTTTTACTGCTTCTGAAATTGTTGAAGGGGTAATCAAAGCTATGGCTCCATCCCTTAAGCTTAAGAAATACCTAGATTCTATGTAAAATCTAACACTTAAAGATTTGAAAGAAATTTTGCAGGCCCATTATGGGAAGAAAAACACCACTGATTTGTTTACAGAACTTGCAAAATTGAGTCAAATGGTAGAAGAAGATGCTCTCACTTTCCTAACAAGAGCCCTTGCATTACGTCAACAGGTTATTTTTGCTTGTGATCAAGGAAGGGGGTCAGAGATCCAATATACCCCAGAACAGGTACAGTCTTTGTTTTTGCGTCGCTTAGAGCTGGGAATGAGAGACCCCACTATCAGAGCAAAAATGGGACCTTGCTTAAGTGATCCAGGAATATCTGATCAGAATCTTATCACAACTCTAAGTGATATAATAGCTAGAGAGGAAGAGCATAGGAGGCTGATAGGGAGTGTTAGGCCTAAAGTTAGAATAAATGAGGTAGAAGCTACAGGATTTTGTGATGAAAGGTCTGATAATCAAACAAAGAGAGAACCAAAAGCTGGAAAGTTGCAAACAAAAGTTGAGGCAATGGAAGTGCAGATAAATAGTTTAAGTGAGAAAATGGATAGGCTTTTGGCTAATCAAGTAAGGCCTCAATACAGCAATTCTAATTTCTACCAGAAGAAGAGACCAGCATGTACAAAGTGTAAGCAAGAGGGCAAGGAAGATTCTTGTAATCATTGTTTTGGATGTGGCTCAGAAGGGCATTTTAAGCAAAATTGTCCTCAAAGGAAAAGTCAGACACAGGGAAACGAGAGTGGTCTGTCGAGGAGGGGCACCCGATAGACCAAGAACTTGGCCAAGAGCCCCTTTCACAACAACAATGCATGTTTTGTTGCAAAGAAATTGAAAAAGAAAATGTTAAAAGATGTTCTCAGTGCAGACAAGTGATATACTGTACAAAATCTTGTCAAATTTCACATAGGAAAAATCACAAAGTATTGTGTTCTGCTATTAAACAGTTAGAACTCAAAGAAATTGATAAGAAAAGTCAAGTACAGACTATTTTCCAAAGTCATTTAACGCCAAAAGAACACGCTAAAGTCGCCAAGTTGGTAGGACGTCGCTGTAATTTAAATATTCTATTAAATGGGAAGCAAGTAAACGCATTGTGGGACACTGGCGCGCAAGTGTCTATTGTGTCAAATAATTGGTTAAAAAGAAACTTTCCATTGGTTAAAGTTAGAAATGTTAGTGAAATATTGGGGGAAGGCCAAGATCTAAATATAGCAGCAGCAAATGGGACAGATATTCCTTTTGTGGGTTTTGTGGAGTTAAAATTTGAATAGACCTTTTCACGGAAAGAAAAGCATGCTGGGAAAATGGGGGAGATTTCGAGATTTCGACACCACGCAGCTTCGAATTTCGCCAGGTTTTGCGAGGCTTATTTTCGCAACAAAACCTCTCTCCTAAGCACGACAACAATATTAGATATCTGTTGTGCATATCGATAGAATCCTTCGACTTCAGAGATTACGAAATAGCAATATGTTTTTGAATCCGCTTCCTCTAAATTTGTTTACATGACGAGAAAGAATCCCGAGGCAGTTTTGAAAATCGCAGAATCATGCTTAGGCCCTTGCGACCCGACGCCACATCTGGGCGCATAATTCTGCAATCCATTCAGGAAATTAAGTGAAATTTAAAATGAAAGCACCTCATTTGTCTTTGAAGTCGGATATAAATTTGCAGACTGTTGCCTAGACGCACACGAATGCAGGGAGGTCAGACAGCCCAGATCGCATGTCGTCCTTCCCAATGAAAAGTTTCTACTAAAGAACCGTCCAGAAACCGAGTTCAATTTTCCTACAAAGCAAAACGAAACCCTTTGATTGCCGATTTTTGCATCCAAATATTGTTGACAGATATATTTTCTACCATTTCATTGATATTTCTAGTAACCACCAATTTTGAAGTATCATCTTTTCAGAAACTTATTTTAGCTCGTAAATCCAAGTCAGGCCTAGGCCTATGGCTGTTCCTAGACTAAACAATGAAAACTGTAAGCGTCTATACAAGATGTTTTGTGAGATCATTTGGGCATTTTCATCTGCTGTTTGAGCTAAATGAAAAGATTTAATATAATGTTTAGGGTTAACGTTAATTGGGCTGCATGCTCTTTAGAAGAGAAAAAAGCAATTCTTGAATTCATTTTGATGTACTTTTGGCTCGCTATTTGTGATCGTCTTGATATATTTTAGCACTGATCCTTTGTTTCAATGTAGCAACTAAAAGTTGACATGATTGAATTTCTACCGTTCTACGAGTCGAATATAAATGAAGAGAATTAAAGATCTACGAACCTCGAGCAACCTTCTTTCTTGTAGTAGTTCCTAAGCATATTTATGAGTTCTGGCACTCGAACATCATCAAAATGTCGTTTACTGTCTCTGAGGAAAGCGAGACAAATCAGAAACGATGGCAGAAGTATTCTGCCCGTTTTGATGAACAGTGACTTGCAGCAACAATCTATACTTCCACACAAAATAAATTTGAAGTTATTTCAGCTTTACATTCTTCGTAAAACATTTTTTTGGCTTCTTGTTGCAACTGTAAATCCCACCTCAAATCAAACTCGATTTAGAAAAAACGTGTAACAGAACTTTGGTCATGTGACAACTGCACTCCTTCCTGAACTTTTAGTCATTCACTGATTAAACAAAAATGGTTTTGATGAGAAAGCTTCTTTTTGAACATTAAACACTATCTCTATTAACTGCTTTTTTTAAATTAATGATATTTTTATAGAATATCATTGTAATATTGACCAAAATTGTAGCAGAAGTATGGAAGTATAAGTTATAAATATTTTTAGATGTCGCTTAAAAGAGAAAGAAAAGTGTCTCAGCTCTTCTTTGATTGGGGTGTTTCTTGGGGGGGGGGGGGTGAAAAGCTGTCTGAAGCATATTGCAAATACAATCCATGGAAATCCCCACAATGATGCGATGCCAGCCGAGCGTTGGGCTGCAAACCAAACAATATCCACCTAGCAATAACGATCCTTGCAGTGTAAGTGTCGGATCACAACTCAAAATGAAACTGGTTCAGGATAACAGAGATCACGATGTTAGAAATAGTTACTTTTCTTCGTGTCATCCAATAAAATATTTTTAATCCCCCTCCCACCATACAGTCTTTTTATAAGAATACTGTAAATTTTGTCCAGCCTCAATACTGTTAAGACCTTTTCGTTTTGAACCTGAATATATTCTTAGAATATTCATATCAGTCATGCGATTCTCTGTTATGAACATCGCAAAACAGGCAACTGCTGAAAATGGGACACAAATATGCGAGATGAGGCTGACATATTCTTATAATATTGTGAAAAATTTGATGATTCTGGAAGAAACTAAGAATTTGGGCCAGTAAAATTATCAGATTCATATTTACTTCCTGTGCCATCCTTAATCTTTCAAAACAAATCTTTTTGGAAGCCTCTCCACTTTTAGACATTACGTACCTTTCAAGTTCTATGATACAGGAAACAAGTGAAACTAAAGTAAACATATGCGAAGGATTTCCATTACTAAAGAGTACTTTCTCGAGATATCTTTCCAGTACTTGACTTGCTCGGTTTTTTTGGCGATCTGAGCCGCTCTGAGCGTTGAGTTTCTTATAAGCAGTTTCTTACCAAAAATCTATGTGTAGTTTGAGAATTTAATTCTCGTTAAAACATTATTATGAAATTGACAAAAATAGTAACAATAAAATAGATAATTTGAGAGGAAGATTAAAGCACTCTATTCTGTGATTAAAGCAGCAGGAAATTTATCATAATTTGGACTCGTGCGGTGATAAGTAGATGCAAGTTGTACGCTTTTCGAATTATTTTTAGTACAAGAACCCTACAAAGACTGCAGACCCTTCTCGTTAAGTCCTTCTAATTCATGCAGATTAGCAGGTTCGTGAAACAGGAATATATTTTGAGGTGTGGCAACCTTCAAGGTCCTTGAACCTACCGTGAAAGCTCCATTAAGCCCCATCTCTTTTAAGCCCCCCTCTCTAACAAGCCCCTCCCTTCTGAGCCAAAATTTTCTTATAAGCCCCCTTCTCTATTAAGCCCCCTCTATAAAAATAAATGTACTATTAATTAACATTTTCCTTTCATTGAATGAAATAGTGAATAACTAAAAGTTCAGGAAGGAGTGCAGTTGTCACATGACCTAAGCACTGTTACACGTTATTTCTAAATCGATTTTGATTTGAGGTGGAATTTACAGTTGCAACAAGAAGCCAAAAACATATTTTACGAAGAATATAAAGCTGGAATAACTTCAAATTTATTTTGTGTGGAGGTATAGATTGTTGCTGCAAGTCACTGTTCATCAAAACGGGCAGAATACTTCTGTCATCGTTTCTGATTTGTCTCGCTTTCCTCAGAGACAGTAAACAACATTTTGATGATGTTCGAGTGCCAGAACTCATAAATATGCTTAGAAACTACTACAAGAAAGAAGGTTGCTCGAGGTTCGTAGATCTTTAATTCTCTTCATTTATATTCGACTCGTAGAACGGTAGAAATTCAATCATGTCAACTTTTAGTTGCTACATTGAAACAAAGGATCAGTGCTAAAATATATCAAGACGATCACAAATAGTGAGCCAAAAGTACATCAAAATGAATTCAAGAATTGCTTTTTTCTCTTCTAAAGAGCATGCAGCCCAATGAACGTTAACCCTAAACATTATATTAAATCTTTTCGTTCAGCTCAAACAGCAGATGAAAATTCCCAAATGATCTCACAAAATATCTTGTATAGACGCTTACAGTCTTCATTGTTTAGTCTAGGAACAGCCATAGGTCCCATAGGCCTAGGCCTGACTTGGATTTACGAGCTAAAATAAGTTTCTGAAAAGATGATACTTCAAAATTGGTGGTTACTAGAAATATCAATGAAATGGTAGAAAATATATCTGTCAACAATATTTTGATGCAAAAATCGTCAATCAAAAGGTTTCGTTTTGCTTTGTAGGAAAATTGAACTCGGTTTCTGGACGGTTCTTTAGCAGAAACTTTTCATTGGGAAGGACGACATGCGATCTGGGCTGTCTGACCTCCCTGCATTCGTGTGCGTTTAGGCAACAGTCTGCAAATTTATATCCGACTTCAGAGACAAATGAAGTGCTTTCATTTTAAATTTCACTTAATTTCCTGAATGGATTGCAGAATTATGCGCCCAGATGTGGCGTCGGGTCGCAAGGGCCTAAGCATGATTCTGCGATTTTCAAAACTGCCTCGGGTTTCTTTCTCGTCATGTAAAAAAATTTAGAGGAAGCAGATTCAAAAACATATTGCTATTTCGCAATCTCTGAAGGCTAAGGATTCTATCGATATGCACAAAAGATATCTAACATTTGTGTTTGTGCTTAGGAGAGAGGTTTTGTTGCGAAAATAAGCCTCGCAAAACCTGGCGAAATTCAAAGCTGCGTGGTGTCGAAATCTCGAAATCTCCCCCATTTTCCCAGCATGCTTTTCTTTCCGTGAAAAGGTCTATTAGGCCAAAACAAGACTGACGGTTCAGTTTTTGTGCCCATGCTAGTTACAAGAGATGAAATAGAACAACCGCTCATTGGTTTTAATGTTATTGACCAGTTAACAAAGAACTATGAGAACATTGCGAACATGTCTAATGCAATTGATAAGAGCTTTCCAGATCTGCCAGAGAGCAAATTAAACCCTTTTGTGAGTTGTTTAACTTCTCAACACGAGGAGATGCTGGGAACAGTCAAAAATGAAAGGAAAACTGTGGTTGTTCCTAGAAATCAGAGTGTTACTATCAAGTGTAGGGTTAGATGTCTGATGACAGAACAGACAACTCCTGTACTTTTTGAACCAGAACTTGAAAATATGCCTGAAGGACTGGAAATTAATTCATCATTGCTGCATTTGAAAAGAGGCTCGTCGCATTCAGTTAGTCTTGATGTTTACAACGGAACAAAACATGACATTAATCTAAGAGGAAGAACACAAGTAGGTAACCTACAACTGGTACAATCAGTCACTCCAGTTGAAATAATTGATAAGAATACTGGAAGCCTACAGAGCCCACAGAAACTGAAAGTGCAAAAGGAAAGTGATCCCAGGGGGGAAGGTGGTGAGCCAAGGGTTGTTTTAGGGGAGACTCTGACAGAATCTCAGAAAGATGCAATAACAAGAATGCTCAAAGAAGAGTCAGCTTCATTTGCAAAAGATGACCAGGATGGTGGTTGCATACCAGACCTTGAGTTAAAGATAGAGTTAACAGATAAGACACCGGTGCAAAAGTCATATGTGTCAGTGCCACGTCCCCTTTATCCAGAGGTTAAGGCGTACATCGAAGACTTGTTGAACCGCGGATGGATTAAGAAGTCTACATCACCATACAGTAGTCCAGTGGTTTGCGTGCGGAAAAAGTGCGGTCAGCTAAGACTCTGTGTAGACTACAGGGAACTAAATCGTCGGACAGTACCAGATCGACATCCAATCCCTAGAGTACAGGAAACATTAGAAAATTTAGCAGAGAAGAAATGGTTCAGTGTACTAGATCAAGGAAAAGCGTACCATCAGGGGTTTGTCCACAATGACAGTAGAGCGTTTACAGCTTTTATTACGCCGTGGGGTCTTTACGAATGGATTAGAGTCCCCTTTGGCCTTACCAACGCTCCAGCCTGCTTCCAAGGATTCATGGAAGTTTGTTTATCAGACGTCAGGGACAAGATTTGTACTCCATATCTAGATGATGTGATTGTCTATTCCAAAACTTTTGATGAACATATAAACAATATTCGCACTGTACTGAGAAGATTAGGAGAACATGGTGTGAAACTTAAACCATCAAAGTGCCATATGTTCCAGAAAGAAGTTCGCTACCTTGGCAGAGTTGTAAGGGAAGAGGGTCACAAGATGGACCCAAATAGTATTGATGCGCTCGTTGCCTTGAAAAGTACAAGACCTAAAACTGTTGGTGATGTCCGAAAAATTGTAGGATTGCTAGGGTACTATCGAGGGTACGTGCAAGACTTCTCAAGGATTGTAAAACCAATATATGACCTTCTTCAAAGCAAAGATACCACTGACAACAATCACAATGTAAAACCAAACAGAAAGAAAGCCTTATCAAGGACACAACCATCCTCATCTAATCCGGTTGAATGGGAGGAAAAACACGAGGAAATTCTTGTTCATGTCATTGACTGTCTCACGTCACCACCAGTGATGGCATATCCAAACTATGAACGCCCATTTATTGTTCACACAGATGCTTCTAAGGAGGGACTAGGAGCAGTCCTCTACCAAAATCAAGATGGCAAGATGAGAGTAATAGCGTACGCATCACGAACATTGTCACCTGCAGAACAGAAATACCACCTACACTCAGGAAAATTGGAATTTCTTGCACTTAAATGGTCTATAACAGAGCGTTTCAGAGACTATTTGTACTATTCTCCTGGATTTACTGTGCTGACAGATAACAATCCTCTCACATATGTTTTGACATCAGGTAAACTAAACGCCACAGGTCATAGATGGGTGGCAGAACTGTCAGATTTCCATTTTACCATCAAGTATAGACGAGGTACAGCCAATGGTGATGCTGATTTTCTATCACGCCCACCCAAGGACATCCAACATTTACTGGAACAGTGTACTGAAGAGATTTCAACTGATGTGATTGATGCAAGTTTACATGCAGTTCAGGAAGACAGTGGAAAGAATCTTACATGTATATCAGCTATAGGTGCCAACCCAGATGTGATAAGAGATTGTCAGCCACAGATTGTCACACCATTAAAAGCCATTTCACTCAACGAAATAAAAGACAGCCAAACAAATGACAATGCTATCAATAAAGTGATTCATTTCAAGAGAATTGGCCAGCGACCAACAAAGGAAGAACTTGCCAATGAATCAAAAGAGTTACGACTATTGATATATGAGTGGCACAAGTTAGAACTGGGAGGAGATGGGTTGCTGAGACGGAAAACAAGAGATAGAAACCAGATTGTATTACCAGCAAAGTTAAAGCACTTAGTGTATCAGCAACTTCACGTTGGAATGGGACACCTTGGGACAGAGAGAGTTATTTCAATGGCAAAAGAACGATTCTATTGGCCACATATGGCAGCAGATATAAATCATTATGTCAGGAATGTTTGCCCTTGCCTGATGCAGAGAAAGC
Organism: Aurelia coerulea; assembly: GCA_039566865.1. Taxonomy (NCBI): domain Eukaryota; kingdom Metazoa; phylum Cnidaria; class Scyphozoa; order Semaeostomeae; family Ulmaridae; genus Aurelia; species Aurelia coerulea. The sequence continues at coordinate 6,976,572 of CM076952.1, read as the reverse complement.
CACACAAAGTAGAACGCGCTCCGATGCAACATCTACAAAGCTCGGCACCTTTTGATTTAGTGTCAATCGACTTTGTCCATTTGGAGAGGAGTTCGGGTGGACATGAGTATTTACTGGTATTAGTTGATCACTTCACTCGTTTCTCGCAAGTCTACCCAACAAGGGATAACAAAGCAAAGACAGCTGCAGAAAGAATTTTCAATGATTTCATACAACGATTTGGTTACCCAGCTAAGATACACCATGACCAGGGAAGGGAATTTGAGAACAGAATGTTTCATCACCTAGAGAAACTAAGCGGAATTGAGAGAACTCGTACAACGCCCTATCACCCAAGCGGAAATGGTCAAGTGGAAAGATTCAACCAGACAGTATTAGCAATGATGATAACTCTACCAGAAACGTACAAATCGAAATGGCATCTTCATGTGAACAAGTTAGTACATGCATATAATTGCAGTCCAAATGATGTCACAGGTTACTCACCATTTCAGATGATATTTGGTCGACCACCACGCCTACCAATCGATGTTATGTTCAGTGCAGCAACGCCTGAAGATAAGCGAGAGCATTCCACGTATGTTGAAGAATGGAAGCAAGCTACAGCTGAAGCACATAAGATTGCACTAGAGAGAACAGGGAATCAGCGTCGCAATCAAAGAAGAGATATGACCATGCGAAACCAACAAGTTCGGCTTTAGAGAAAGGAGATCGCGTGTTAGTAAGAAATGTTCGGGAGCGAGGAGGCCCTGGAAAGCTACGATCCTATTGGGAAAACCGAGTTTATGAAGTTCTAAAGAGAATAGGAGAGGACAGCCCAGTTTATAAGGTTCGAGTAGAGGGATCCGATGGAGAAATACGCGTTTTACACCGAAATATGTTGTATCCATGTCCATACTTAGCAGTTACTACAGACAGAGAGAAACCGAAAAAGACAATTCAGCAACAAAGAAATAGTAGAGAACCACGAGAAAAGGTTGATCAAACAAGTGAAGACAGTGATGAGGAAGTAAAGATAGAGGCTATCACGATAGAAACAGCAAGAGAGCTGCAAAACGAAGATGAGCAACTTGACGAAATACCAGATGTCGGAACATCAGACGAAAGTGAAAGAACCGTTGAAGAACCAGTAGCTCAGGTAGCAGAGGAAAATCTACAGCAAAACGAGGAAGGATTATCGTTAGGAGAAGAATCAGTAAGCTTCGAACCAGAGGAAGTTCCAGAAAAAAGGCCACAAAGAAATAGACGTGCGCCACCAGTGTTTACATTTTCGTCGCTAGGAGGAAACCCTTACTACCGTGTTCAAGCTATTTCCCAAACACAGCAACCGGTATTTCAAGGACAAGTACCAAGATTCGCATCACAGGGACAGTTTATACCAACGTACGTTCCAACTCCACCCATTCAGCAAGGTATGTTCTTGCCAAGATTCGTTACACCATCGAGATATCCAAATCCCTACGCAGCAAGATCATTCGGACAATGTTTCCAGACAGCGTATCGGTTACCAGGTGTGGTACGTTGATGATAGTAGCAGTTTACAACAAGAAAAAGACGCGAAAATGACGCTCGTATTTATAAATTGAATATTTCATAATCGTTTAAAGTTACTGTTCGCCAAAAGAGACGCTATCGAACTAAAACTTATATCCATTCCGCGAAATAGACGCTTTCAAAATTCAAGATCCGGCAGTTTTGATATGTTGAGAGATCACTCCCCCCTACCATGCCTGTCTGTACATAGAACAGTAGCAAGGAGATTCCGTGGATCTTTTGATTTAACCGAATTTGCCCCTTACCCAGCTTTGGGGGTGAATTTTAGAAAACGAAATCTCTATTGCATTCTGTAAAGGGAAGACGAAGATATTTGGAAAGTTTTGCGAGGATCAGACCACCGTAGAGCACCGGTGCTCAAGTTTTACAGGGCACGAAATTTCCTTCATAAAATACTAATATAGATGGTAATCAAGACCTTTCTGATGAGTTGAACAGAAATCTACTCCAATTAACTTTACGCTTCATCCGAAAAACTGGTCGGCTTGATTAAGATCTATTGAGACTTCAGCTATGTACTAAGCAACCATCAAGTCCCTTATTGTCAGTGTTTCTTTTCTTTATAAATTCTGTTTCACATCAGAGGTCAGGCATTTTATTTACCTTAACCTACAAAAAATGAGTTGCGCTCGTAGCATCAATAAATTCATCGCAACCTCGACCTGACATCTGATGTGAATCAGGATCTACAATCTTGGCCAAAATACTTGAGACAAATCATAAAATTGCACTTCTTCGGTCTTTGATTACGTGCGCCCGCTCCCCCCGTTTCAAAGTTGCTTGAATAAAACGCCTTTCGACCTTCTCAACATTGAAGTAGGAGACTCTAAACGTATTACGAGACTCTAAACGTATGTTTTCTCCTCGATATTTTAGGAAACATCATGAAGACACTGAAATTTGCCTCTGTCTCAGCTTCTTTTGGCCAGGATTGTCTGAAAATGACTGTTAACAAATAATAACTCATGGCGTGAACTCTATCATCTTGGGTGATTTTAATATTGAAGAAAAACAAGAAGAAATAAAAACGTTTATGGAAATTTATCAACTAAAAAATCTTATCAAAGAACCTATGTGTTTTAAGTCTGATCATCTTAAATGTATATACCTTATTCTAACTAACAGACCTTCTTCTTTCAAAATTCAGGCACGATAGATACAGGATTATCGGACTTTCATTCTATGATAGTAACTGTATTAAAGGGTGGCTTTATCAAAAGGGGTCCCAAAATAGTTATGTATAGAGATTATAGTAAATTTAATGAAAACAACTTTAGACGGGCACTTAAGGATAGTCTTAATGAGGTGAACAGTGACGATACAGAATTTTCTGAATTTAATAGAAGAGTAGAGACAGTGATGAATGAGCATGCGCCTATTAAGAAGAAATACGTCCGTGCTAATAATGGTCCCTTTATGACAAAAGCCCTTCGAAAAGCAATATATACTCGTACTAACCTTCGCAATAGATACTATAAGAGCAGAACCCAAGAAAGCTGGAATACTTTTAAGAAACAACGCAATGAATGTGTTAAATCTTGCGGCAGGCTAAATTTGACTATTATAAGACTTTGGATATCAAATGTTTGACGGATAATCGAAAATTCTGGAAAACAGTCAAGCCACTTTTCTCTGATAAAATACAGGTTTCTTCCAAGATTACTCTCTTGGAAAATGAGGTACTTGTTACCGATGACAAAGTAGCTGAGATCTTTAATGAATATTTTGTAAATATAACTGATTCCCTTGGAATCATCCAGCCAAAAGATGCTTTGACACCCACAGATGGACGTCATGATCCCGTAGAGATTGCAATTAGAAAATACAGCTAACATCCAAGTATAAAACTGGTATCTGCAAATACAAATCCGTCCCATAATGTTGCCTTTAGTTTTGTCACAAACGACAGAGTATCTGCAAAACTACGAGAACTAAAAGTTAAGAAAGCCTCTCCTATCGGCAGCATCCCAGGTAAAATCTTAAAAGATAATTCGGACATTTTTACCGACATACTTCAAGAGCTTTTCAATGCAAGTATTGTCGATGGAACTTCAGAGCTTCCATTCCGATGTCGAGAACTAAAGGATTAGGGAATTTACTATGAACTTTTATTTGAATTGGAAGTTTTGGCTGGCTAAGAAAACTTGAAATAGTCTAGGTGTGTTGTTTGGCATTGTTTTAAGGGGGGCCTCGGGGGGATTTTATCACGATTTTAAGTGTAACATTATTAGCCTCGTTTGAATGTTCTGTTGGGCATGCGCCCTTGTTGTTGTTAGTTTAGAGCACGAGACGGAGAAAAATGGAGAACTTATGAAATGAAACTTGTTTGTTTATTATTACTTGCTGGAAACCTTTACATGGTGTCAGGTGAAACACCCATCTTTGATGTGTAGCAAGTGGAAGATTGCCTTGCTGATCTTTGTTTAAGTTCAAGCTGTACAGCGTCTCGACTTACAGTAGTGATGACAAGTCCAGATCAAAATGTGTCTGGGCCCAGTGCTTCTCCTGAAGGAAATGGAGCAACATCTTCGTTTATATCTAACGTGCCATTACCACCAAGATTATATTTAGGAGGCAATTTATCAGAGAATTGGAAACAGTGGAAACAAATATATGATGCCTATGAAACCGTTACGAATTTGAAGTCTAAACCTGATAATTTTCGAGTTGCTGCTTTCATCACCTGTATAGGACCGGAAGCTCTCAGTATACACAATTCACTTCCGTACAAGGATGAGGGTGAACGTCAAAACATTGAGAGAATTTTTGCATTATGGAATACTTACTGCATTGGTGAAACAAATGTAATTTACGAACGCTATAAATTCAATAATCGTAATCAAGAACCTACAGAATCAATTGACACTTATGCTGCTTCTTTACGTGCCCTCGCAGCAACTTGTGCGTTTGGAGCTCTTAATGATGAGCTGATACGTGACCGAATTGTTTGTGGAATTCATAATAATGCTGTGCGACGTAAGCTGCTGCAGGAACCAAAATTATCATTATCTAGATGCATTGATTTATGCAGGGCAACAGAAACAACAACCGCTCAAGTAAAAGCAATGGCAGGCCAAGCTGATAATCATGATCTCATGGCAAATTATGTTAGGAAACAAAGCACCCCAAGAAGAGCCACTGGAGACTCCAGAGCTTTTATATCAGATTGCAAATTTTGTGGACGTAGCCATAGAAAAAACAAAGATTATTGCCCAGCATATGGTAAATTTTGTTCTGGTTGTGGTAAGAGAAACCATTTTGTTGAAAAATGCAGCGTGCAGAACTCACCAGGTAAGAGAGATACATTTTCTAAAGCCAAGATACATGCAGTGAAAGAAGAAACCACTTCTAGTGATGAAGAAATTCTTATTGTTGAAGTTTCATCCCAAAACAATTTGGAAATCAATGCTGTGTCCCAATCTCCTCCTAAGAATAAAATATTTGCCCCTATGATTATACAAGGCAGGCAAATTTCCTTCCAACTTGACTCAGGTGCTACCTGTAATGTTCTTCCAGAACATTTTGTCCCTTCAGGCACAATTGTTGAAAAATCTGATCACTCTTTGCGACTGTACAGTAAAGCTCTATTACCCATAAATGGCATTTGTAAGCTTAAGGTGGTAAACCCCAAGACCCAGACTGAGTACACGGTCAGATTTATTATTGTGAAAGGGGATTATGTACCATTATTAGGAGCTAATGCTGCGCAAAAGATGGGCCTATTGACTGTAAATTACGATAATATTTTTCATTCAAATATAGACAATGTTAGCTCTAATAGCATTGCTTCAAACAGCCCATGTCAACAAGCACAACAAAATGCTGCCCCAGAAACAGTTTTGTCAGCCACCGCAGAGGCTCCACTCAGTGCAGCAGATATAGAGAACCACTTTGGATCTGTCTTTGAAGGACTTGGTCATATGCCCGGCAAGTTGCACTTGGACGTTGATGAATCACAAACCCCTGTTGTCATGCCACCCCGCAGAGTCCCCATCGCTCTCAAAGCAAAGCTCAAGGCTGAGCTGGAAAGGTTGGAAGATCTTCATGTCATTCAGAAAGTTACAGGCCCAACAGATTGGGTATCAAACCTTGTCATTGCAGAAAAGCCAAATGGGAAACTGAGGTTATGCATCGATCCACAACACCTCAACAAAGCACTGAAACGAAGCCATTACCCTTTACCGCTCATTGACGACGTGTTGCCAGAGCTAGAAGATGTCAAGGTATTCAGCAAAATTGACCTGAAGGAAGGGTATCTTCAAATAGAGCTCGATGACGAATCAAGCATGCTTACAACGTTCCAAACACCATGGGGGCGTTGGAGGTACCTCAGGATGCCCTTTGGGATAAAACCAGCCTCAGAGCATTTCCAGCACAGATTTGATCAGTGCATTGAAGGCCTATCTGGCGTATATGCAGTCGCTGATGATGCACTCATTACCGGAAGAGGGGAAACATACGAAGAAGCTGTTAAAAATCATGATGAGAACATGCTAGCACTTTTGAAACGATGCCAAGAAAAGAACATCAAGCTGAACAAAGACAAATTCAAGTTTAAATGCAATGAAGTTTCCTTCATTGGTCACACCCTAACACAGAATGGTCTGAAGATAGACCCCGCCAAAGTGGAAGCCATCACAAAGATGGACAAACCTCAAGATGTTGCAGGCGTACAAAGGTTCATTGGCATGGTAAAATACCTGGCCAAGTTTCTCCCCAGACTGTCAGAAGTATGCGAACCTCTGAGAAGTTTGACCCACAAAGATGCACCATGGGTATGGGGAAAAGCTCACGAAAAAGCATTCACAGACATACAAAAAGCAATATGCGAGGCACCAGTTCTAAAGTATTTTGACCATAGAGTAGCTTCAGAAAGCCAAGGTGACGCATCATCGAAGGGGCTTGGGTTTGTGCTCATGCAAGAGGGGCGTCCAGTCTCCTATGCAAGCAGAGCACTCACCCCTGCAGAGCAAAATTACAGCCAAATAGAGAAAGAGCTGCTTGCACAAGTATTTGGAGTAGAACATCATCATACCTACGTATATGGCAGAGAGATCACACTTTGGACAGATCACAAACCACTTGTCTCAATCATCAGCAAGCCACTCGCATCTGCTCCAAAGAGACTGCAAAGACTATTGTTAAGATTGCAGTCCTACGATGTTAAAATCTGCTATAAACCTGGCAAAGAAATGGTTCTAGCAGATACACTCTCTCGAGCATACCTACCGACAAGTGAGAGACAGAAGTCAGAAACTGAAGAAGAAGTCGAAACTATCCATATGGTAAATCATCTCCCAATCTCTGAGCCACAGCTGAAAGAAATCCAAAGAGAAACCAGATGTGACAATACTTTGCAAACACTGAAGGCAACAATTTTGAATGGATGGCCAGAAAGCAAAGAGACCCTCCCCCAAGGCATTCATCCATACTTCTCAGTTCGAGATGAGCTAGCAACACAAGATGACGTAATATTCAAGGGTCAGCGAGCAGTTATTCCAGAGACACTACGCCAAAAGATTCGAGAGAAATTGCACGTGGCACACACGGGAATACAGAGTTGCCTCAGAAGAGCAAGAGAAGCAATCTATTGGCCTGGCATGAACAAAGATCTGACCGACTTCATTTCGAAATGTGAAATTTGTAACATATTTCAAAACGACCAGGCCAAAGAACCCCTCATTCCCCGTGAAATCCCAAGCCGCCCCTGGCAAATCATTGCTGCCGACATTTTCACAGTCAACAACAAAGACTTCCTCTGTACTGTGGATTGCTACTCCAACTACTTCGAGATAGATCGTTTATTCTACAAAACTGCTGGGGAAGTTAAGAAGAAGCTCAAGAGACACTTCTCTACGCATGGCATACCAGATAAGTTCATGAGTGACAATGTACCATTCTCTTCCAAAGAATTCCAGGATTTCGCCAAGGAATATGAATTTACCACCGAGCCAAGCTCGCCAGGGTATGCTCAAAGCAACGGCAAAGCAGAAAATGCGGTCAAAACTGCAAAGATTCTGATGAAAAAAGCAGCTGAATCTGGCAATGATTTCTATCTTGTGCTGCTTGAATGGCGAAACACGCCCTCTGAGGGGATGGACAGCTCTCCTTCCCAGCGTATTTTCAGCAGAAGAGCCAAAACTCTGCTTCCCATGTCCAAGAAGCTCCTCAAACCAAAGGTCGTCACAGGTGTTCAAGAAAAACTTCGCCAGAGGAAAGAGATACAGTCAAAGTATTATAACAGAGGCACAAAGGAGCTTAGCACATTAAGGAAGGATGATGTGGTTCGGATCAAACCAAGCAATAATGACAGAACAGGCCGCTGGACCAAAGGCTGTGTCACAGATCAAGTTGGTGTAAGATCTTATAATGTAAAAACAGAAGATGGAAAGATCTTTAGACGAAATCGAAAGTTTCTACGCCAAACCAAAGAGCCATTCAACGCTGATGAAGAAGATTCAATCGTTTTCCCAAGAAGAGAGCAAGGAGCGGTGACTCAACCTCTTAAGGACCACCAACCGGAAGTGGAGCCATTGGATCCGCAAGAAGCACCTCACTTACGACCTGATGATGTTGACGCAGAGACAGCCGCCAACGGACCTGCTGAGACAAGATTCGATCACAGGCAATTGAACTTTTACCAACCAGTAACGACAAGAAGTGGCAGAAGAGTAATTCGGCCTGACTACCTTGCTGGACACAAATGATTAACAAACTTTAAAGACAATTAATTTCTCTTTATATTACAGTTCCTTTGGTTGTTTTTGTTGGAGGAAAGGTGTAACATTATTAGCCTCGTTTGAATGTTCTGTTGGGCATGCGCCCTTGTTGTTGTTAGTTTAGAGCACGAGACGGAGAAAATGGAGAACTTATGAAATGAAACTTGTTTGTTTATTATTACTTGCTGGAAACCTTTACAATGGTGGTTTTGTTTTAATATTATTATTATTGTTATTATAATTGTTATCAATGGTTATCAATTGTTATCAATATAAATGTTATTATAATTGTTATCAATGGAATGACACGTTAGTCGTTGCTGAAAATGGCTTGACTGAGGTTTTAATTAAAGAATATGGCTTACTATCCTCTAAATTTGAGATTGAATTTTGGAATGGGACCTCTGTATGGTTAGCTAGTGAAACGGATTATTCCAATGTACAGCGCAACTTTCGTGAACTTGTCGGATACTTAGAAAGAATTAATCAAGACCTCAGGGATCGAAGAGACAAAAAACTATCAAGGTTAATTGGCAATAGAAACTACAAAGGTAAAGAGAGTAATCTATGGGAGACCATTTCATTTTTCAAGGACGTAGCATCATTTTTGGACAGGGGTGAAGAAGATTCGGAGGGTGCAGATCAAGGTGTTGTAATTCGTAACGACAGTCTTAATCTTGATGCAGTGAGAATGCAATTACTGGAAGATAATTTTGAGAATCCACCCCCAAACTTATTAGAGAGATCAAGAACGCGAGGTGCAGCAAGCAACCAAGTGGAAGGGAGTGGTGATGCTACTGATGTGTTTTTAGCTAATGTAGATAATAATGGTCGTATGGTAGGTCGTTTTGTAAATGACAAAGTCGTTAATCTTTCCAAACGTGCACTAAGCGAGGCGGAAATATCAGTTTTATCCAAAGGTCTTAAGTTTGTTAGTACTCCAAAAGAGGTAGACTTTTCACAAATCAAAATAGATCTGGAAAATTTTGGTAGAAGATTAAGACTTAAGTGGTTCTTTAGGGATAGTGAAGATTTTTCAGAGATTCCTGCTTTTAGGCCTCGTAGTAAATTCAATCCTAGACATAAAGATGTAGCTATAGAGGTCTACCTGTCTAAATTAGAAGACGAGCTCATGAAAATATCGGTAGATGGTAGAAATTTTAGTAACCTTACGAAGGAGGAACTATCAGCTTTAAATAGTCTTAAATCGGACCGATCGATCGTTATCAAGGAGGCGGACAAGGGTTCTGGGGTGGTCGTGTGGGATCGGGAGGACTACGTCAAAGAGGCAGATGGCCAACTGGGGGACCCTGCAGTGTATTGCAAACTTGATAAGGATCCTTCGGACCATCTTCACGCTATTGTCAATCAGGCAGTTGGTAGGGTTAGAGAGCGAGGGGAAATTGACGACAAAACATTGGAATATTTGATGGTCAATAATCCCAAGCTTGGACGATTTTACTTGCTGCCAAAGATCCACAAAAGGCTAAATAGTGTTCCTGGAAGGCCTGTCATTTCTAACTCTGGTTTTTACACAGAGAACGTTTCGGAATTTTTGGATTACCATTTACAACCCCTTGCAAAAAGTGTCCGTTCATACATTAAAGACACGAACCACTTTTTGCAAAAAATTGCGTCATTAGACGGGCTTCCAGAGGACGCTATTCTTTGTACCATTGATGTTGTTGGGCTTTACCCAAGTATACCGCATGACGAGGGATTGAAGGCTCTACGTGATATTTTAAACTCTAGAAATAATCAGTCTGTTTCTACGGAATCCCTTGTAGAGCTTGCAGAGGTAGTACTTAAGAATAACTTTTTTGAGTTTAATGGGGCGTTTTATCATCAGCTGAGGGGTACAGCAATAGGCACCAAATGTGCGCCATCATATGCGATTTTGTTCTTAGCAGACCTGGAGGAAAAACTTCTGAGTGGCTCCAGCTGCAAACCTTGGCTGTGGTGGCGGTACATTGACGACGTTTTCTTAATTTGGACCCATGGGGAAGAGAAACTTTCGGAATTTGTAGAATACCTCAACACTGCACACCATTCCATTAAATTTACAGCTGAATGGTCTAAGGAGAGCATCAACTTTCTTGACACTAAGGTCATCAGAGAAGGTAGTAAGTTGGTTACAGATCTCTACACGAAACCGACTGATACGCATCAGCTCCTGCATCGTTCCTCTTGTCATCCTTACCACACCAAAAAGGGCATTCCATATGGTCAGGCCCTTCGCATTAGGCGCATTTGTTCTGAGGACTCATTTTTTAACGAACGGATGGGAAATTTAAAGTCATGGCTTATTGGGCGGGGGTATCAAGAAGGGGAAATCGACAGTCAACTAGACAAAGTTAGAAGCTTGGATAGAGAAAACCTGTTAAATAGAAATTCCAAGCAGAAGGATGACACGAGGATACCGTTGGTTCTAACTTACCATCCGGCACTTCAGGGGGTCAGCAATATTTTGCAAAATTGCGCAAATATTCTTCTTATCGATGACGAACATCGCAAACTATTTGCCGGAAAAATTTTCGTTTCATTTAGAAGGGCAAAAAACCTTAAAGATACTTTGGTTCGCGCTAAATTGCAAACTCAAGATCAGGAGCTGATGCCAAAGGGAACTTTTAAATGCAATGGTAGGAGATGTCTAATCTGCCCTATCATCAGAGAGGGCTCCAGTTTTTCTAATGCGAATGATTCGCGATCTTTTAAGAATTTTTCGGGGGCGTACGATTGCAATTCGATAAACGTAGTTTATATGTTGCAATGTACATGTTGTAACAAAAAGTATGTTGGCAGCACAAAAACAAAATTTCGTCAAAGATTTAATGTCTACAAATCATATTTTCGGACGTACAAGCAGAAACGCAATACTGGTGCTCTTGATACGGGAAAGGCAGTCCCACAGGCAAGTTTTTTCGCTCATTTTTTCGAGGAAGGCTATCAGGGTGACTTCTCCGTCATTATTCGTATCATCGACGGAGCACAGGATGTGTACTCGCTTCGTAGGAAAGAGCTCTTTTGGCAATACAAATTGGGTTTGTTTGCACCAAATGACCTAAACGAGAGGGCGGCTGATGTTGAGCTGGATATGTTTGCTTGTGGTACTGCCTAGTTCTCATACCATTGCATTGAAAACCTTGGGCAACACAATGGCAGGGATGTCGGCTTGTTGACTTCGTGTATAATTACACGTAGTGGTGGGGTGGAATTCCCTATCGAGCTATCCTGGATTTAGCAATTTAAGCAAATCTTTGGAGGGTCAATGGCCGATATCCCTTGCCTGTTGTCTCGGGTTGTAAAAGTTGTTGTCGCGAAGAGCTTTCAGTCCCTTGTCTATAAGATTTAGAGATCGTTTCTTTCTATTCAAATCCAAAAAAAAAGGGGGCAAAACATCTTCGAGTAAGGTCATTGGGGAGTTTTGTGGAAAGAAATTCATGCCTTGTTTTTTGCGGCTTTGTCTATATGTAATATAAAAACATTCTTTTATGTTTATCTTGTTGATAGTATTCTAAAATAATATTCTTTTCTTTTCTTTTATTTGTCTAGGGTATAGAAACTATTTTTATGTAAATTTTAGTATAAATACTTGGCTGTCTAGGATTGTAAATACACTGAAGAAGATTTTATATCGAAACGTCTGCCCTGAAACAGTTGTGTTTTTTATCATTGTTATTATTATTATTATTATTATTATTATTATTGTTATTATTATTATTATTATTATTATTATTATTATTATTATTATTATTATTATTATTATTATTATCATTAATAATCGATCGTCATCAAGGAGGCAGATAAGGGATCAAGGGTGGTTGTTTGGGACAGGGAGGACTGCATAAAAGAGGCAAATGGTCAATTAGAGGATCCCACTGTGTATGAAAAACTTGATGAAGATCCTTCGGAAAGACTTCAGAGGATTATTTCAGACGCTCTAGAAACTGTGAGGGATCGGGGAGATATAGACGACTCAACTCTGTAGCTTCACAGCAGAAACCAACTACAGAGGGAACGAACGAATCCAGCAGGAACCCAGCAGACACAAAAGCAAAACACAATGCTGGCATTCACTAACTCAATGATTCAATGATTGTTCGCTAAAATTAACAGAAACGAAAATAAGTTAAATATATCAAATACTGTGAATAATGTATCAGCAACAAATAATCTAAATCCTAAACAGAATTCATATCAAAACAAATGCAAGAGATTAGGCCTACGAATCTTACACGTGAAAGGCACAAAGAACAACTTCAAAAAACCTAAGAAAATGCAAGATAAATAATTACAGAATAAATTCTAAATAAACGAATAAAATAAACAGATAAATACAATTAATAAATGAAACTTACTATCTATTTGTCCTCGTAGCTATAAGGCTGTTGCAGTATGTATGTGGGCCTACGGGCCTAACAAAGCTTCGATAACTCGGCCATGAGCAGCTTCCCTTCGTCTTCTTCTTCGACTTGGAGCTCTGATGATCTGACCTGAATTGTGCTGCCCCAAGATGCATGCCTAACGCTCTTATAGCTACGAGTCCCAAGGGTACACAAAACACACAAAGTTACTCAAAAAGGTCAAAGTTCAAAAGTCAAATTGTCATATCGTTCTTCAGAGTCCAAAGTCCAAATTCTAACAACAACAACAACAACAGAAACACTTAACAAAACATACCCGCCCCCAAACAGGCGATTTATAGGAGACTGTTTTTTAATAACTTTCTATGTTGAATCTTCTTCCACAGCTGCTTCCAACAAACATAACTTTGTTACGGGTCTTCGATATTCAGAATTCATCGTCTTCACCTTTGCTGACCGGACAAGGCCATCTCTACCTGGGTACACTTCTACCACTCTCCCCAAAGGCCACTGATTCCTGTGTTGCGTTTGTTCGTTAACGAGTACCAAGTCATTCTCCTTTAGGTTACGCTCGATTGAATGCCACTTCTGCCTGATTTGAAGAGTTGGGAGGTACTCTTTGGTCCACCTTTTCCAGAATATGTCAGCCATATATTGAACCTGCTTCCATCTTCTCTTGATGTACGAATCCTTGCTCTTGAAAACACCAGGTGGGAAACTTTGGCCAGATCTGAGAAGCAACAGATGATTTGGTGTTATTGCATTCAAATCTTGAGGATCGTCTGACAACTTGGTGAGCGGTCTTGCGTTGAGAATTGCTTCAACTTCACACAAAAGGGTTTGCAAACCTTCATCATCAATCGTTTGATTTCTCAAAATTGCATTCAGAACTCGTCTTACAGATCTTATCGCACGCTCCCATGCGCCACCCATATGTGAAGCTGTCGGAGGGTTGAATATCCATTTGATGTCTCTTTGCAAAAGAAATTCATGCACTTGATCCTGATTCCATTGCTGTATTGCAGTTCGGAGTTCTCTTTCGCCACTTCTAAAATTCGAGCCATTGTCACATCTTATTTCATCTGGATTTCCACGTCTTGAAATGAATCTTCTTAGGGCATTTATAAAAGAATCTGTATCCATACTGTGAAGAATCTCCAGATGAATTGCTCTAATTGTTAGACAAGTAAATATGATGCCATACCTCTTTGCAATACATCTTCCTCTCTTGACAAAGAAGGGACCAAAACGGTCGATTCCAACGAAGGAAAATGGTGGTTTGTCTGCTGTCACTCTATCATCGGGCAAATCTGCCATTTTTTGCTTTCCAGGCTTTCCACATCGACGCTTGCAATCGAAACAACTTCTGATAATTCGGCGAACTGACGGCCTTGCCTGTAAGATCCAAAACCTTTCTCGAATGCGTGCCAGAACGTACTCCTGTCCAAAATGTGCAGATCGCTTGTGAAAATATCGAATTATGAGGTCACTTACATGATGCTGCTTGGGAAGAATAATCTGATGCTTTGCTTCAAGACTGTTGTATGGAGCATTTTTGAGTCGGCCACCAACACTAATCACGCCGTTTATGAGGACTGGATCTAATCTGCATAGAGAGCTTGGCTTTCTTATTGATTTCTGAGGTGATTGTAGTAGCTTCAACTCTTCACCAAAACATTCGTTTTGTACACATCTTACAATTGCACGTTCAGCTTCATGCATCTCTTCTGTTGTCAATCTGCCACTCTTGACTTCTTGCTCCTCGTTGCTACTTCTGATGTTTCTCAGCAACCAACTTCTATATCTCAACAACCAAGCAACAGATTTCTTTAGAACCGTCCAATCTGAGAACTTTGAAAATATTTGATTTGTCATACCATTTGATGAGTTGATTTGTACTGAATATGTTTGCACAATCTTCTTGACTTCGACATCATCTTCGGACAAATCTTCAATGAACACACTTTTGGGCCATTCATGCTCCTCTTTCCGTAGAAATTCTGGGCCATGTAACCATCTATCACTGTTTATCAAGCTGTCTGCACTAAGTCCCCTAGATGTATCATCTGCTGCATTTGAACTTGTATCAACATATCGCCATTGAGATGGACTGGATCCGTCGTGTATCACTGCGATTCTGTTCCCAACATATGTATGATATCTCCTGCTTTCATTCCTTATGTAACGTAGTACAGCAGTGCTATCTGTCCAAAAGACTGACTCACCAAGTTTCATGTCCAATTCTCTCTTCAGCACGGAATCCAACTTCACAGCAAGAGTCGCAGCAGCAAGCTCCAGTCTTGGGATTGTCACTCGTTTAAGGGGGGTTAGTCTCGACTTTGCAAGAACGAATGAGCATGACACATCGCCATTGTTGTTGACTGATCGTAGGTAGGTTACAGCACCACATTCCATTTCGGATGCGTCGCTAAAATGATGCAGCTGGTTTGTTACTGCACTGCCAATTCCTGTTTCCGAATAGCATCTTTTGACTTCAATTTGCTCCAATTTTGTAAGATCATCCAACCAGTTTTCCCAGTCCTTGAGATTTAGACCAGTTACTTGCTCATCCCATCCTACGTTGTCCTTGCACAATTGCTGGAGGAAAATCTTGGCTTTCAAAATGCATGGTGAAATGAATCCAAGCGGATCATAAACAGATGAAATTGTACTCAAAATTCCTCTTCTGGTTGATGGTTTATCTTTCACACTGATATTGAAAGTGAATCTGTCAGTTTCCACATCCCATTGCAATCCAAGAGCTCTTTCAGTCGGGAGTTTATCGTCTTCAAGATCAACATTCTTCAGCTCCTTTGACCTCTCCTCGTCTGGTATTGCATCTAAAACATATCGAGAATTGCTTACCCATTTGGTCAGATGGAAGCCGCCTCGAGCCAACAAATCAGCGAGTTGTTTCTGCATTTTGATTGCTTCGTCTGCATCCTTCACAGCTTTCAGAAGATCGTCCACATAGAAGTTTCGTCGCACGGCATGAATCACTTCATCGTCAAACAAACTGGCATTATCTTCTGCAACTCTTCGCAAGGCAAATGTTGCACAGCTCGGAGACCATATACCTCCAAATAGGTGCACCATCATCTGATATTCAACAGGAGCCAGTGTTAAATCACCATGTGGGTACCATAAAAATCTCAAGGCATTTACATCTTCAGCAGTCACACGCACCTGGTGGAACATTGCTTCAACATCTGCCATTAGGGCTATGGGCTCGCTTCTAAATCGGCATAATACACCAATGAGCAAATTTGTCAAGTCAGGGCCTTGAAGAACCTTTTCATTGAGGGAGACATTCTTGTACTTAGCAGCACAGCCAAACACAATCCTGACCTTGTCTGGCTTCTTCGGGTGTGTCACGCTATGATGTGGCAGGTACCATAATTTGCCATTCTCCATTTCAATTTCTTCTTCTGGAACCTGTCTTGCGTAGCCTTTTTCTAGCAAGTCGTCCATGAATGTGCTATATCGCTGTTTTAAGTTTGAATCCTTTTGCAGCCGGCATTTTAAGTATTCAAGCCTTTTCTGTGCCATGTGTCGGTTGTTCGGTAAATCAGGTGGGTTGCACTTCCACGGAATTGAAGCGTGATAATGACCTTGTTGTAGCTGTATGGAATCTTGAAACACAGCAAGTGCTCTACCGTCTTCTACTGACATCGTTTTCTGGCTATCAACACTTGACTCTTCAAATTCGTGGTTGAAGTACTTCTTCAATTGATCATAGAGTTGGTCATCAGATGAAACAGGATTGGAAAAGAAGCAATGGTTACCTTGATTGAAGGAAACACCAATGGGGCCATTAAGGGTCCAGCCAAACATTGTCTTTACAGCATATGGACCACCATTTTCACTTTTTTGCACCTCTTCCGGTTGCAAGGCCTTCGGTACATCCACGCCGATCAACAGACTGACTTCACCGTCATGGATTGTGTCTGGTAGCATGATTCCATCCAAATGTGGCCATCTTCTCACATCCTCTTGACGGGCCAAAGCTGATGTTGAGATGTTCATCGTTTTTATAGAAAACGTATTGGGCATTTGAAGATGCATCGTCTCTTCTAGGTCCATTACTTCTAAGCTGAAAACTGACGTCTGACAATTTGTGTTAACACCACTAATTGTAGCAACTGACATTTGACATTTTCTTCCAATCACACCAAGTTTGTCCAGGAGGGCTTCACTACAAAAAGAGGCAGTAGATCCACTGTCGAGAAGAGCGTAAGTTTTAAATACCTTGTCACTTCCTGTCCCTTTCACCTTCAGCGGCACTATTGGCAATCCATTGTTGACTCCTCCTCGATCGTCACATCTAGTTACTCCAACAAACTTTTCATTGTGCTGAGTCGAATCAGTTTGCATATGCTTCCTCCACTCTTCCTTGCGTCTCTTCTCATGTCTCATGGGCCACCACAGAGTTATGTATTGCTGTGAGGTGTTTGTGACGGAGATCACAGTCTGTAACTGTACAAGCCTTCCTTTGTTTGCATCCAGGGGAGAAATGAAAAGAAGATAGACAATTGTCGCAGAGCTTCTTTGAACGAATGAAATTAAACTTTTCCTCACCAGTTTTCTTCTTGAATTCTTCGCAGTTTGTCAACTTGTGATTCTTTTCGCAGAAGTAACATTTCACGTCTGTTGAAGTGAGATTTGACTTTCCATCATTGGTCTGGATACTGAAATTCAAGTTTCGCTGCGTACTCACTGCATTTGGCCTTCTGATCCTGTCATTTCGTGACGACTGGTCTCTGTTTACATTGTCCATGATAGCGCCAAACACAGGGTCGTTCTTCTCTTTGGATATCATCCTGATCAAACGCCGCACGTCTTCGACAGTGGGTTCCCTTTGGCGTGATCTGATTTCCTGCACACGAGACTGCCAACGAGACTTCACAAAGCTTGGGCATCGCTCTAGGATCTTCACCAATCGGTCTTCGTTGTTCAGTTGTGTCATTCTGCCAGCAGCCTTCAACGTCATCTCACAATTCTCGAGGTCATCGGCCAATTCTTGCAAACCTTCTCTGTCACCAGGCTTTATCATAGGGCCACAAGAGACTTTCTTCAACCATGAGTTTGATACAATGTATGCATCACCAAAACGTTCAGCCAAGATTTGTTTAGCCTTCATGTATCCTTCCTCAGGCTCGAGTAGAATGCATCCTTCTGTTGCTCTTCTTGCCTTGCCTGTACAAAACTGTACCAGAAGTTGCAAACGTCTACTGAAATCACAAGTGTCTTTTTCAACATTATTCTCAAAGGAGCGAATGAAAAGAAAATACTTTAATGGGTTACCATCAAACACACTCAATTCTGACTTTGGCAGTAGTGCAGCAATTGTCAGTTTCTTCATTGCATCGAGGTACTCTTCGCCAGTTGCTGTCGCATTGGTATGTGGTTCATCAGCAGGGTTTCGTTGTGGGGGGAACTTCCAAGGGTCAGCAAAGGGTGCAGGATGGGGCTTGGGGTTGTATGTTTCATCAGCAGGGTTACGCTGTGGGGGAAGCTTCCAAGGGGAAGCAAAGGGATTCAAAGGACGTTGCTGTCGGGAGGGATTAATAAATTCTGAAGATGACTGAATTAATTGCTCACCATCGGTCACTGTTGGCTTCTTTCGTGTCTGTGGACTGCATACGCTCCAACTGTTGTCTACACGCCGACTTGATGCAAATGGCACTGGTGGCCGGTGTGAGTCACTCACTCTTCTTTCATCTTCGGTCCTGTGGTGTATTCTGGAATGTGTTGTCTTCTGCTGAAATGTAGTCTCAAAGGTTGACTTTCTCAGTGGTGCATTACACACATCACCTCGTTATCCTGTTGTCATGGCAAATTCAGCGCAGACTCTTTCTTCAGCTTCAAGCTTTGCAAGTTTGGTGTCCAGTGTCAGCTTCTTCCTCCTTTGACTCAATCGCAACTCTTCATGGGCAATATCCTGACACTCCTCTAGCATTGATGCCTCTGCAAGTAAGGATGCTTTTGTTGTAGCATTCTTCAACATCATGTCCTGAAGTGCAGATCTCCCAGACTTTTTCGAGTTCCTGGAGCTCCTTGAAGAAACAAGAGAGTTGGAAGGGCGTGATTTAGTTTCGCTTACCGAATCTTCAGGTCCAATATCATCCTCCTGCAGCGGTGATTTTGTTTCAAGGGAATGAATCAACAGAGACACTCTTTCTTTGATATCGAGAAATCTTGTCTCAGCTTCGTGCATGTATGCAAGGCATTCTTCAATGTCGACTTCATCGGCGATCACAGCCTGATACCTTTCACATGCCAATTTAAAATCGTGGAATCGATCAATGAGCCTGTCTTCTGCAGCTTTCACATCATCAAGGGTTTGACCAACACCGAGAACATCCGCCACACGGTTCACGGCTTTGGTTAATTCTCGCTTTGCATTCGCTCTGACATGCTTCAAACGACGAATATGCTCCATATCAATATCATCATTTCCACACAACATAATTCTTGATTGATCTATCTTGATTATCTGACAAGATACGAACTGATGTAGCTTCACAGCAGAAACCAACTACAGAGGGAACGAACGAATCCAGCAGGAACCCAGCAGACA
Organism: Aurelia coerulea; assembly: GCA_039566865.1. NCBI lineage: Eukaryota > Metazoa > Cnidaria > Scyphozoa > Semaeostomeae > Ulmaridae > Aurelia > Aurelia coerulea. The sequence goes on along the minus strand of CM076952.1, from coordinate 6,957,355 downwards.
CAAAAGCAAAACACAATGCTGGCATTCACTAACTCAATGATTCAATGATTGTTCGCTAAAATTAACAGAAACGAAAATAAGTTAAATATATCAAAATACTGTGAATAATGTATCAGCAACAAATAATCTAAATCCTAAACAGAATTCATATCAAAACAAATGCAAGAGATCAGGCCTACGAATCTTACACGTGAAAGGCACAAAGAACAACTTCAAAAAACCTAAGAAAATGCAAGATAAATGATTACAGAATAAATTCTAAATAAACGAATAAAGTAAACAGATAAATACAATTAATAAATGAAACTTACTATCTATTTGTCCTCGTAGCTATAAGGCTGTTGCAGTATGTATGTGGGCCTACGGGCCTAACAAAGCTTCGATAACTCGGCCATGAGCAGCTTCTCTTCGTCTTCTTCTTTGACTTGGAGCTCTGATGATCTGATCTGAATTGTGCTGCCCCAAGATGCATGCCTAACGCTCTTATAGCTACGAGTCCCAAGGGTACACAAAACACACAAAGTTACTCAAAAAGGTCAAAGTTCAAAAGTCAAATTGTCATATCGTTCTTCAGAGTCCAAAGTCCAAATTCTAACAACAACAACAACAACAGAAACACTTAACAAACATAAACATATTCAACAAACTCTAAATTATCTTTTGATTGAGGTTGAATGGCGTCCCTGGAAGACCAGTTATTTCCAACTGTGGATATTTTACAGAGAATATTTCTGAGTTTTTAGACTATCATTTACAACCTTTGGCTAAAACAGTAGTGTCGTACATAAAAGATACCAATCATTTTGTAAAAAAACTGTCTGAACTGGGTGAAGTTCCTGAGGACGCCATTTTATGTACGGTGGATGTAGTTGGGTTGTACCCAAACATTCCAAATGACAAGGGGCTGGAGGCACTGAGAAGGGCGCGAAGGGCACTTGACCATCGAGAAAATAGAACCGTCTCAACGGAATCTCTTACGGAGTTGGCACAAGTAGTTTTGAAAAATAACTGCTTTGAGTTTAATGGTGAGTTTTACCAGCAGCTACAAGGAACAGCTATAGGCACTAAATTTCCCCCTTAGTATGCAATTATTTTCATGAGCGAATTTTTTTTCCGTACATGGTTGGCAGTATCTTTGATGGTTGGAAGTATCAACTGTTGATGGTTGGAAGTATCTTTCATGGTTGGAAGTATCATTTTTAGGCCATACCTCCTTTCCTTCAACTTTAATGGTTGGAAGTATCAGTATTTAGGTTAGGCCCATTTGTACTAGCAGTGGTTGGAAGTATCCCGCAACAAAGTTGTTGATTGGAAGTATCTTCTAAAATCAAATCCCATATTTCTTTGTGTCAGATTTCCCGCCTTTTTTACAGCATGACAAAATGGCTGCCAACTCGTTGATTGCTTCACCCAAATGATGCACAAAAAAGCATCTTGGTAAAGAGTTCCTTGCAGCCATCAATCATTAGCATAAATTGAACATTGTTGATAAATAGATCTTGATAAATAAATAGATGCAACACTTGTCAAGTATACCTGGAAAGGCAATTTCTTAGCACATTCTGCGTCTTTAAAGAGAGTGGTGTTTACTCACAAGTTTTCCTGAGGATGCTAATTTATGAAAAATATATTACAAGATAATTACGAAATCTATTATAGATTCGGCAAACAAAAGAATGGGAGAGGTGCTCTAAGCCTAAGTGGAAGGCATGTCCTAAAAATGTTATGACTTCGTGGACCGCGACCACGACCAAGCTCGAAAGGTTCACGATAGTTTGAATCAAAGTTGATCCGATTTTAATTGTTTTGGGCAAAGGTCGACCCATGACGACAGTTAGAATATTCACAAGAAGTGCTTGACAATAACTGGGAGAGTCGTTCTAAGCCAAAGCAGAGGATGGCATTTAAAAAAATTTTCTTAGCAAAATTTCCAATCTGGCACTGGGGTGCCGGTGGTGGTAGTTATGTGGCGTTGGAAAACAGACACTTTCGTATGAATCCCAAAAAATAAAGGAGACGTGGGTTACAAATATTATCCATCAAAGGTGGTATACGCTTCTACCAAAATCTAACACTGCTGACACTATTATCATAAGGGAAAACCTTCTTAGAGGACAAACACACTAAAATGAGTCGCTTTTGCTAGGCTTGGCGGTGAAGAAGTCGTTGTACTTAAGATTACGCCTTTACTTAAAACTCCAAGTCCGTGATGCATTCTAAGCCAAAGTAAAGGATCTTTCTTCAAAAATGTTCCTCGTGCGCTGATTTATAGCATAAATGTCACAAAACGATCCAGGTTTCCTTGTCGCTAAAGGTAAGCATGATATTAGGAGATGCATTTTGAGCCAAAGTAAGGGATCTTTCTTCAAAAATTTTCCTCTCGCGATGATTTATAGCATAATTGTCACCAACGATAACGGTTTCCTTGTCGTTAAACGCAAGCATGATATGGGGAGATGCATTCTAAGCCAAAGTAAAGGAGCTTTCTTCAAAAATTTTCCTCGTGCACTGATTTATAGCATAATTGTCACAAACGATCCAAGTTTTCCTTGTCGCAAAAGGCAAGCATGATATTGGAAGATGCATTCTAAGCCAAAGTAAAGGATCTTTCTTCAAAAATTTTCCTGCTTGCTATACGTTCAGTCGGTCCGAAAAAATTTAGTCGGTCCAGAGCATGTTGACACCCCCCAAACAAAATTTGAATGTGCGTCCATGCTCTCTGTTCTAAATTTCAATGAAATTCCATTGCCACTTTGCTTCATTGACGTGAATTCTTCTTTGAAAGGGTGTTGTTTCAACTTCAAAAAGTTCCTTAGAAACTTTATTTGGTTTTCTAGGGTTTCTTTTATGAAGGAACCTCAGAAAACAAATAGAGAATGCCAAGCGACCTTTTGAAGTTGAAATATTTCTTTTACTGCTGAAATACAAATACCTGCCAAATCACAGAAGAGTTCAAATAACTTTCTTTTTGTTGTAAATCCTTTCCAAACTACATAAACAATTCAACTTTTTTGTGGTCTGGATGCAAACCATTCGTTTGGTAGCCTGCGTGCAGCCTCAATTGCACGCACAGTGGCGTACCCAAGGGGGGGAATGGGGGGTCCGGACCCCCACTTATCAAAAAGATGGTCCTCGAGATTTGTACAAAAATGCAATAAAATTTGTACCTCAGGGGGGGGGTCAGGCAGATCTGTCTGGCGGTGGTCTTCGAGATTCTTGAACAGCAAGGAGAGAATGGCTTTATCTAAGGTTTGGTGGAGCAATGTTTTTGGGTTTCTAAGAAATGCTTGAACGATGTTGGGAGAGGCATTCTAAGCCAAAGTTTGACTTGCTACAAGTCTCAGTATATATCTCAGAGAGTGCAGTGCCTCAGATGAGAGGGTTCAATGAAGGAGTCAGAAGGAAGGAAGAGAAACTGAGACTTGTGACCCTTGTCAATTCATAATTGGATCTTGTTTGCATGAACTGAACAATAGGATCAGTCAAGGGGGTTCAAATGAATTAATCCTTTACGGAAATTCTTTTTGTCCTGTCCCTAAACGGATTAACAAATAAAAAGAAGGACGGTGATTTCTCAATCGAAGTGACAGGCGTACAGAAAGAAATCGTTTCTGGTAACCCCCTGACACAATCTGATGTTGAAAATGATTATAAATGGTGATTGGCTTATTCAAAACTTCAAAGGAAAAGCCGCGGACAGAATCTTGTCCGTACTATTTTTAGGTTGCCGAGAGTAACAAGTCTTAGTTCTTCCCCTCCTCCACCGCCCTCGCGCTGCGCGCTCGTTCGCCTCCGGTGCGGTATGAACTATACACCATGACAGTACGAATAGAAGGCAAACGAAGACTTGTAGCAAGTCAAAGCCAAAGTAGAATGTCTGTTTTCAAAATTTTCCTCTTTTCAAAAGATTCTTGCAAAAGATGCCATTTACTGACTAAACAAAGATGAAGTGGCGATAAGAGGCATTTCCTGAATATCATAACAACAACTACACGTTTTTTTTTATAAGAAACTGGTTTATAAGAAACTAGTACTACGATGACCAAAAAATTAAGAAACTCTAGTACTACGCTCAAGAACAGTTAAGAAACTCTAAAACTTTATTTCTTTATGTCTCTCTTATTCTATGTCTCTCTAACAAAGGTAAATTCGTCTTTTCTTGACTTTTAACTGCAAAATTGGTACATTTTTGCCTTGATGTGCATGGCTTCTTCTTGATGACAATGTCAATGCAAAATGGAAGCCCTTTCTCGAGAAGAAGGCTCAACTTCGAACAATACCGCAATTTTAGGCCCAAAAAATAAGAAACTGATTAAGAAACTTTTACTACTAAAACACCGAAATTTTCATGCGAAATTAAGAAACTTTTAGTACTAAGTGCTGATCCAAGTTTCTTATAAAAAAAACGTTTAGCGCCAAATCAATTTTACAGTAAAGAAGAAAAGCGATTTTGTAATTCGTACGTAATATGCTTGGTATTAATTCTCAATGCAACTTCAACAAAACATCCTGCCTATTTTGTGTTCATTGCAGTCATGTTTACGATGCAAAATATAACTAAAAGGGCGTTTCCCTCATTTTCCGAGCGTCTGAAGGGCGTGGTCACAAAAAAATTTGACCCCCTCACTCCTGAGGTGCTGCGTACGCCTCTGTGCACGCAGGCTATTATTTTGGTAACTGGGTGTAGTAGGAGGAGTTGAGGCTGCACGCAGGCTAGGTGTAGTAAAACATCCATGTAGAATCATGATTATTACCATTATGTAATAAATTCACACATAGCGGTATAGAAAAATTTCTCTAAATGTACCTCTTGACGTCATCTGATGTAATAAAAACAGCGGAAATAGTAGTATCATATGAGGAAAAGGTGATATTCTGTTCTCTCTTGAGGGTGATGACCCTCCGGTGTTAAGGGTCCTATCACACATTGGTACTTAATGGTCCTAGGGTCTGGTTTTACTGCATGCCCAAAAATTGATATTCCCCTTTCTCCAATTTTCAAAGGGGCCTTTGCAACCTGCATACCTTGCACGTGTCCTCAAGTTTGGTTGGAGAATGTTTTGATTCAGCTTCACAAATCAAAACGGCGTCCCCTCATTTTTCCACCGTCTCAAGGGCTTAGTTAACAAGGAATTTTCTGGGTCTATGCCCCAGACCCAACCTTTTATGCAGAGTCGGCCTCATTCTGACTCCCCTGGTAGAGTAATAGATTCAAATTCTTCATGCACGCTCCACCAACAACAATTTTTAACACAGCCCGAAGCCAGTACGCAGCACGCACTAATGAAAATTATTTCTAGTTTATATTTATATGTTTCTATCTTATGTCTTTATTTTTGATTTTAAAAGATACTTCCAACCAACAACTTTGTTGCGGGATACTTCCAACCACTGATAGTGCAAATGGGCCTAACCTAAAAACTGATACTTCCAACCATTAAAGTTAAAGGAAAGAAGGTATGGCCTAAAAATGATACTTCCAGCCATCAACAGTTGATACTTCCAACCATCAAAGATACTGCCAACCATGTACGGAAAAAAAATTCGCGGCGGCGCTTGAAGAAAATTTATTGTCTAACGCACAATACAAACCTTGGCTATGGTGGCGGTATATCGACGAAATATTTTTGATTTGGTGGCACGGAGAAGATAATCTTAAGCAGTTTATTGATTTTTTAAACCTAGCGCACGATTCAATAAAATTTACAGCAGAATGGTCTAAGGAGAAGGTGAGCTTTCTCGATGTTCAGGTGGTCAAAGTGGGCAATAAAATCATTACAGATTTGTTCACGAAGCCGACAGACACTCATCAACTTTTGCACCGCACTTCCTGTCACCCTGGTCACGTTAAAAAGGGGATTCCCTACAGCCAAGCGTTGAGAATAAGGAGAATCTGTTAGGAGGATCAATTTTTTGATAGGAGGGTGGGAGAACTTAAGGGGTGGCTGTTGAACAGAGGGCATAAGGAAAAAGAGGTCGATCAGCAGATTGATAGAGTTCGTTCTTTGGATCGCGTAAACCTTTTGAATAGATAAACTAAAGACGAGGGTGACGGTAGGATACCGTTAGTGCTTACATAGCATCCCGCTCTCAATATGGTTTATGATGTTCTTAGGGAGAGCTTTGATGTACTTTTGGTTGATCAGGAACACAAAGAGTTGTTCCAAAACAAAGTTTTTTTGTCTTTCCGGAGGGCCAAAAATCTTAAGGACCAACTGGTGAGGGCAAAATTACCCGATTCAGATGATGGGAGCATGTCGGTTAAGGGCTGTTATAAATGCAATGGCAGGAAAAGTTGTCAAATTTGTGGTTTAATCGAAGAGGGGGATAGTTTCAAAAATTCTGATGATAACAGATCTTTTACCATTTTGTCGGGGAGGCACAACTGCAATTCAGAAAATGTCGTATATTTATTGCAGTGTGAATGCTGCCACAAAAAATATGTGGGCAGCACTAAAACCAAATTCAGGCAACGATTTAATGTTTACAAATCGTACTTCAGGTCATAAGCTCGCAAACATAATGAAGGCACGCTTGACAGGGGGAAAATGATTCCGCAGGCGAATTTTTCTAACCAATTTTTCAAAACAGATCACCGCGGGAGATTTGATGTCAGCATAAAAATTATTGATGGGGCAGAAACGTTTTTTCGTTGCGCCGAAAGGAACTATTTTGGCAATATCGGTTGGGGACTTTCTTGCCAGGGGGCCTGAATGAAAGGGCTGCAGATGTGGAGCTGGACATGTTTGCGCGCGGGGTGGCCTGAAATCTGCAGTTGCATTTATATCCAGAAGATTTGGTGGGTGTGGCTTTGCGGCCTTCTCCTATTGCTTCGTGTGCTTTTACACGTGGCGGTAGGGTGGAATCCCCTATCATGCTATTCTTGACTCAGCAGTTAGCGAGTCGTGGAAGGGTCATGGAGGAGGGCCGCGAGGTTTTCCGACTGAATCTTGTTGTTTGCCTTCTCAGTGCTTCCAGCCTCCTTGGAGACTGTAATGGGGGTCTTTTCGAGGGGCGGGTGATTCTGGGCCTCTTGGGGGTTGGGTCAGTGATTGGTCTGATCCACTGGGGTGAATTTTAGCTAAAGCTTTAAACTATAAGAATGCTTCAAACTTGTTTACTACAAAAAAGTTCAAACTTTAGCATTATTTTTATCCCAATTTGGGTCTTATTTCAATGGTAGTCACGCTTACTTAGGATGGATTTTAAAGTTTTTAGCTTTCAAGCTTAATCTAGGTTTTTTACCGTAGGATATAAAATGCTCGGTTGCTCTGTAAAGTTTAGCTGAAGAAGATTTTTAAATCGAAACGTACGAAACTTTTAACAGTGTTGCTTTTATATATTATTATTATTATTATTATTATTATTATTATTATTATTATTATTATTATTATTATTATTATTATTATTATTATTATTATTATTATTATTATTATTAGACTATTATTATTATTATTATTATTATTATTATTATTATTATTATTATTATTATTATTATTATCATCTTCTCATATTCTATCATATTCTCAGTGCAGCTGGTTGTTCTTTGTTTCGGTTCGCTTGGGTGTGTAAAAAGTGATGTATGGAAAGGATTGAGAAAATTCTCCCAAAGTAAAGAAAATATAAAGAATGTGATGAAATGTTGTTCGATATCGTGTTTGATTGGAGGAAACTATATCTGGAGGAACAGAGTGAAAAAGACACTGGGACAGTAGTTGTTAGTAGTAAAAGGACTTTAGCAGATACATTCCTGGGAATACGGCAACACACCAGTTTTTGAGCAGTTTTTTGCTTAGCATCTTGGTCAAGTAGTAATTATCATCTTCAACAAGGCAGATACACGTGGAGGCATAACTCCATTCTTGCGACTCTATTGAGTAGCATTGATGGCCTGAGGGACTTGAAAGTTTTTGCTGATATTCCAGGCTACCCCTGCCCCACAGTTGTCACAGGAACATTAAAGCGACCAGATATCATCATAGTCTATCAAGAGAAGGTCATAATCGTTCTAGAATTAACCTGCGGTTTTGTCACCAACGTGAAAGAGAATTGTGCAAGGAAGATAAGAAAATACAACTCTACTATCCTTGATCTCAATGAAAAGTATGAGAAAGTAACATTTATGAACCTGAGCATGAGCGCCCTAGGATTGATATGCAGGGATGACGACGGAAATGGCATACTGCAAGCATTAAAGAGCATCGGACTTTCGGAACTTGCGTCAAAAAATATTGTTCGATAAGATAATTAATCAAAAACAAAAACAAATTTCAAAAACATTGTTTGAAAGATAATAAACATTTGCATAAGGACAACATATTACTTATTTTGTAGGAAAGACAAAGACTGGACCAATCCAGACCTTTTAACATTTTAAAGAAGTAAAGACTGTCGAAGGCAGTAAGACTGACTAACATACCCTTTTATGGAGAGTGCTAGTCACATATATCCTTTGTACTGTAGATTTTACATTTCAATTCTTTATCTGATTGTAAGCTTTATTTATGAGAATAAAAGTTTCCATTATTATTATTGTTTGAATCATTATCACAGTACAACTGGTAATGCATAGTCCACTTTCAGATTACATCCCGTAGCTTAAGAAAGTGTGCATGCTGTCTCTGTAGAAAACATAAATAGTTCTTCCTGCTATTTAGTCTCTTATGTCCAGTACTTTTCTAATAGTCCTGGCCGTACCCACGGGGAAAAACCTTTAAATTTCCGATGGTATTGGAGGAAGAAATTTGGAATAAACTAACAATTTTTTCGAAGAAACTAAGAGGAAAGGGAAGTTTCCGTTTCTTACATCAGAAATCATAGGAAATTGTACCTTTCCTCCTAGTTTCCAAGTGGAAAATTATCATGAAATTTTGATATTTTTTGCAGTGACCAATGAGGCATGCTTTCTGTAATGGCTGTATTCCCGGTTTAAAGTCAAGTGCTGCAATGTAATTTTTGAAATTTTTCGAGACTACTCCAGACGCCCCAATGACCACTGGTATTATTGCAACTTTCTTTACTTCATCCTTCCACATTTTCAAAATTTGGTATTTCAGATCGTTATAATGTTCCAGCTTCTCCTTCTCTTTCTGCTTTACTCGAGTGTCAAATGGACATGCTACATCGATTCTCTGGCAACTCTTTTCTTTCTTATTCTTCAGCATGATATCTGGTTTGTTATGATCTATGCGAGTTTCAGTTTGGATAGAAAAGTCCCACAATAATAGTACTTGGTCGTTTTCAAGTACCTTATTGTCTTTCGTCAGCACATGGTTGTAGTATTTATCGTCGCATTCGAATCCGAATTTCTTGCACAGATACCAGTGAAGGACGGCTGCCACTTTGTCATGTCTCCAGCTTTTATATTCTCTCTGTGCTAATTTTTGGCATTCAGATACCACATGAGCAATGGTCTCGTCCCTTTCCCCGCACATTCTGCATTTTGATGATACGTCCTCCCTGTCAATATTGCTTTTTACCCAGTTCGTTCTCAAGGCTTGGTCTTGTGCCGCTAAAATAATCCCCTCCGTTTCTGTCTTTAGATACCCTCTCTTAACCCTATTGTACCCGGGGGGGGGGCAAAAAATGCCCCCCAACCAATCTTTTGACTATAAAACAGAGAGGAAGTAGAAAAATGAGCTGAAACATCCATGACTTTTCCTAATTTTTAATTGGCAATTAAATTTTAGACTTTTCATTGTCATAATTTAAGTCACGTGACCAGTAGATATCCATATTTGGAAAGTAGTCGCACAGAAAATTACAAAAACAGTCATAATTTCTTTGTCTTAACATTGATAAAGTTGTGATTGGTACCAAACGATTCCCCTTGCAAAGTACTTTCATTTGATATATACATTATTCATATTTGCTGACATCAGCAAATTATAGATTCCATGACGTCATGCAAATTGATGACGTCATATCTCTAATAAAGAAAGACAAAATTTTTTTAATTTTGATATAAATCGATGGATAAACATATTCTCTTCATTTTTAAGTAGTTTATTGAGGTTTTCATACATTTTATCTGAATTAATCAGCACTTTTTGTTTTTTCAGTACTGAAGCTTATATCTGACATGGTCCCATTGTTTGGTCGCTTGGCAACGAACCACGTGACTAATTAGCTTTAAAACCTATAATTAGACTCCTAATAGATGTACTTACTATTGTGCGAAGTTACAATGGCATACTAATTATGGTTTTGGAGATAATTAGGGGGGCATTTTTTGCCCCCCCCCCGGGCAGTGGTCTGACCCTAGGAGCCCGGGTAGAATAGGGTTAAGCCAACTCCATGAATTCTCTTCATCTCTTATGTCCATTGTCTCCTTGTAGAATACCGGATGAAATTTCTTTTGGAGATATCTCTTCTTCCTTTCCTTAGTTAGCTCTTTTTTCAGATCTTTGGGGTCACCCCCATCAAATACAATACCCTCTCTCCCAACTTCTGCTAATAACCTTTCATTGCTGTTGCTGATGTAATAGCCAATGCTAGTTTGCTCGATCTTTACACATTCTTCAACACTTAACAATCCTCTGCCTCCCTCTGCTCGCTTCCAGTATAATCGGTCTACGTCAGACTGGGGGTGTAATGCTCTATAAATATTTACAAGAGAATTAAATTGTCCACGAGAAATATACCTGACCAAGCTGAGGTTGTGATAACGAAGAAAATCTTGAAGCAACAGCTGAGTAAAATGCCGAAATGGAAGTCATCCGGACCAGACTGTGTACACGGACATTGGTTAAAAAGCTTCATCACGTTACATGAGACCATTGTTCAACAATTAGGGGAGAGTTTAACATCAGGGGAAGTTCCTAGCTGGATGGTAAAAGGAAGGACGACTTTGATCTTGAAAGACAAGAATAAAGGAAATCTGGTGTCAAATTTTAGGCCAATAACGTGTTTGCCGATGATGTGGAAGTTGTTCACTGGGATGATTGCTGAGGAAATATACAGCCACTTAGAATCAAACAACATACTACCAACAGAACAAAAGGGCTGCAGAAAGAAGAGTCGGGGAACTAAAGACCAACTACTCATATATAAAATGATATTGAAAAATTGCAAGAAGAGAATGACCAATCTGTGCCTGGCATGGATAGATTACAAAAAGGCATTTGATATGGTGCCGCATTCGTGGCTGTTGGAATGCCTAAATTTGTATAGCATTACGCCGAATGTGGTTGAATTGCTTCGTAAATCAATGAAACATTGGAGGACAGAACTGACCGCAGGAGGAACAACATTAGGAGAAGTGAACATCAGGAAAGGCATTTTCCAAGGTGATAGTTTGTCACCTCTCTTATTCGTTCTAGCATTGATTCCACTGTCAAAGCTGCTTAATGATATGAAGGATGGCTATCATCTTGGAAAGAACAGGCCAAGAGTGAATCATTTACTTTACATGGACGACCTGAAGCTCTATGGAAAAGATCGAAAGGAGTTAGACACTCTCATCCAAACAGTCAGGGTGTTCAGTAAAGACAGGAATGAACTTTGGAATCGAAAAATGTGCAATGATTCAGATGAAGAGAGGAAAATTTGTAATGAGTGAAGGAATTGAATTGCCTGACGGTGCAAAGATAAGATCGTTGGATGACCAAGAAGGGTATAAATATTTAGGAATTCTTCAGTTTGATGATATAAAGCACAAGGAAGTGAAAGAAAAGGTAAAGAAAGAATATGCTAGAAGAGTGAGAAAAATATTAAAATCACAACTGAATGCTGGAAATGTAATCCAGGCCTTAAATGCAAGGTCGGTATCCATAATACGATACAGTGCAGGAATATTGGATTGGACAAAATTAGAATTACTAGAACTGGACAGGAAAACAAGGAAGCTACTAAATATCTATAGAGCATTATTATTATTATTATTAGCATTATTATTATTATTATCATTATTATTATTATTATTATTATTATTATTATTATTATTATTATTATTATTATTATTATTATTATACAATACAAATACAACTCTACAATCCTTGATCTCAATGAAAAGTATGAGAAAGTAACATTTGTGAACCTGAGCATGAGCGCCCTAGGATTGATATGCAGGGATGACGACGGAAATGGCATACTGCAAGCATTAAAGAGCATCAGACTTTCGGAACTTGCGTCAAAAAAAATTGTTCGATAAGATAATTAATCAAAAACAAAAACAAATTTCAAAAACATTGTTTGAAAGATAATAAACATTTGCATAAGGACTAAATATTACTTATTTTGTAGGAAAGACAAAGACTGGACATTATTATTATTATTATTATTATTATTATTATTATTATTATTATTATTATTATTATTATTATTTGTTCTTTGCTTTTAATGCAGTACAGTTCTCGCCACTGTGCCGAGGTCAGTCCATGTCCCTAAGGCAACAGCAGTGTTCACTTGATGGACAACGTTCTTCTCAGGATGTGGGCGCTTCCGAGGAGAGCAATCTTCTGCAATTCTTCAATCCGTATGTGGCCAGGAATTTGACTGACGTACTTCTCAAGGCCTTTCTTGATGAGTCCCAGTGCTCCCACTACAATTGGAACTGTCGATGTCTTCATTTCCCACATTTTTGTTACTTCAATTTCAAGATCTTTATACTTGGACAGCTTCTCTACTTCTTTAATCGATACATTTCTTTCAGATGGTATACTCATGTCAATCATAATGCATTTCTTTTCTTTCTTGTCTTTGATAATTACGTCAGGTCTATTAGCTTTTATCTCTTTGTCTGTGCATGCATGCATTACAGGCATGTCCCATAGTACGGTGGCAGCTTCATTTTCAGTCACTTTCTCAGGTTTGTGCTCATACCACTTATCTGCAGTCGGGAAATGGTAATTTTTGCATATTCTCCAATGTAGGTATCCTGCTGCCTTGTCATGTCGCTGTATATATTCCGTCTTTGCGAGTACTGGACAGCCGGCTACAATATGGTCAATAGTTTTCTCGAATTCATTGCACATCCTACACTTGGGGTCAGTGCCGTCTTTGATGATCTTATTGTGGTATGATCTTGTTGCTAAGCTTTGATCCTGTGCAGCAATTATCAATCCCTCAGTTTCTCCTTTAAGTCCAGGACTCTTAAGCCATTTGTGAGTCCGTTCTATTTCAACATCTGGCTTATTCACCCTAGTTGGATACTGGCCATGCATCGGTTTTCCTTCCCATATCTGTCTCATCTTCTCATGTGCCTTCTTCTTTGTCTCCTGCTTTACTCTTTTAGCAAATAAAGTGATTTTTTCTTGTTGTAGTCTAGCAGTGTCTGGTACTTGTAACTCTCCTTTAAATTTTCTGGCATCTTTTGCAACAGAATAAAGCTTCTTGCTGTTTTCATGCCGGTACACAAGTTTGAGAAGGGGATCTTCTGTTTGTTCCAGGTACGAGTTTAGCCCCACTGTGGTTGTTTTGAACACGAGTTCGAGCTGAGTGAGGCCCCGTCCGCCACCTTCTCTCGGTAGGTACATTCTTTCCACATCAGCTTTTGGGTGGTTCATCCTCTCCATAGTTAACAGCTTCCTTGTCTTTGTATCCAGCTTTCTTATTTCACTCATCTGCCAGTTTACAATGTTGACACTATAAGTAAATACGGGTACAGCAAGTGTATTGATTGCTTCTATCTTGTTTGATCCGTTGAGTTCACTTTTTGTTACCAGTCTCATTCTCCTGTAGTATTCTTTTCTAATTTGTTCTTTCATGGTGGCATGCTGTATACCATCACCTTCATTGATCCCTAGATATTTGTAAGCACCTTCCTGTTCTAGCTCCTTTATTGTGGTATTAGTGTCTACTGTGATGTCTGTAGTTTGTGTGAGCTTGCCCCTCTTGAATGTGGCTTTGGCACATTTTGCAAGGCCGAACTGCATGCAGATATCGTCACTGAATGTCTTGACTGTCTTGAGCAGCCCTTCCTGTTGATTGTTATTATTATTATTATTATTATTATTATTATTATTATTATTATTATTATTATTATTATTATTATTATTATTATTATTATTATTATGAGAACCCATAGAGATTTCTGTGTGAAATTTTAACACCGTCATCCCCAACAGAAGAAGTGAGTTCTCAGCTATCTATGCCGAAATAGCCGTTGTTCGCTAAATTCGCTGTGCACTTTCTTAAAAATGCACGTGGCAAAATTGCTGCAATTTTCACTCACATAAATATTCCCTTATAGAAAGTGACATACATTTGGATTCTGAGCTTTCTACCGCTATCGTAAGATTGTGTACTCCGCTGCTCTTTGAAAATGACTTATCATTGCAAGAAAGCTTTTGGGTTATTGTTTGAGGTCCGGTTTCTTGTGAATTCTTTGGTTCTCCCAACGACGCACCAAAGAAAAATGCCCCATAATTTTGGAATAAGTCACGCTTTTTTGGTAAATTCGCTTGATTCCACATTTGAACATCAAGGTCTTCCTATTCATGCAAAAAACCAAGTAAAAATTTCCTGGAAGGTGGAAATCTCATGGCGCCCCAAAACTAAAAAACTTAAAATAAACAATTCCAGTTAAATTTCTTTTGAACTCTATGGTGAACTGTCAGAAATCATATTTCACGAAAATATCGATGAAAATACTGACTATAGGCTAATAAAACTCATTTTTCTCCTCAGAATGAGACAAAATTTGTTAGAATAGGGCAAACATTGCCGACGCTATTAATGTTAAAGTAGGGAGAAGCGTTGACAAATCTGATCCCTTTTTTAATGTCCCAGACAGCAGGGACCGCGCAGCGGTTTCAAAGTGGGGGGGGGGCTAAACGGCGAGCGAAGCGAGCTAAAATGGGGGTCCGGGGGCTTGCGCCCGGAAAATTTTTTGAAACCACGCCCTTTAGAACGTCGGAAAACACCCTTTTCAATAAAAAGCTTGACTATTTACGTCGATATTTATATACAGTTAGGTTAAAAAATGATTTCAATTACTATGAAAAGAGAGACATATCGTTAAAACCAACAATATTAACAGCAAAGCATTTCTTCTCATAAAAACGTACTATTACTACTGAAGATCTGTCAGAGCAAACGTGCCAAAGTTGCGATGCCCATTCTAACAGATGTCCCTCTTGAATATTGCTAACGATCTCGTTAAAAGTTTAACTTTTTTAACGAAATCGTTAGCAATATTCAAGAGGGACATCTTGTTTGCTCGTTGTTTATAAAAGTTCAATATCGCTAGATTGTTGAAATTTGCTTGCTTCATATTTGAATGAAGTCAGGTTTTGAGACATAGCCATTGAGAAGGTCTCTCAGCAAATGCAGCAGTTGCGTGTATGAGCCCCCCCTAGCCCAATGGCTGCGCGGTCCCTGCCAGACAGTGCCAATCCGCCTTGCTGCTATGCAACGAGTATATTCTTCTTCAACGAAAAGTTGTGGACTGCAATTCATCGGGCACAATACACCATTCAATGCCGTCCAGGGTGAATGCAAGTTTGGTGGAGCGAATTTAATCTCATTGAAAATGAATGAATAGTTAGATAATTGGCTAACGGTATATTTGAAAATAAGACAATTGCACTGCGGAGGCACAGGATTTGCACTGATTCGAAAGGAACTTTGTTTTCCAGTTCTCTTTGATAACTGTTATGTTTTCAAAAGAAAATCATTGGCAGGTTTCGTGTACAAGAGAAGTTTCGCTGAACGTAATGGGAAAATTTTGCATAATTTGATGACGTCATAGTTCTGATGGATGAACCAGTAACAATGAAAACATTAAAATCTGAAGTACTCTGGGGTTAAGCCCACAGTTAGTGGCTATCCATTCATAGTAAAATAAATTGTCTGCTAAGAGTAGATTTGGATTCATAGAAACATATATGATAGGCAGTGAAAGCAATTTTTCAGACAATCTTGGCCAAAATACTTGAGACAATTCATAAAATTGCACAACTTCGGTCTTTGATTACGTGCCCCCCGCTCCCCCCGTTTCAAAGTTGCTTGAATCAAACGCTTTCCGACCTTCTCAACATTGAAGTAGGGGAGAGGGGGATTAGGAGACTCTAAACGTATGTTTTCTCCTCGATATTTTAGTAAAAATCATGAAGACACTGAAATTTGCCTCAGTCCCAGCTTCTTTTGGCCAGGATTGTAGTATAATATCGTTTAATTCATAAATTTTCGTAGTGTGACTGTATACAGTTTAACGTTTCATGTTTTTATATATTGGCCATGGAGTAGTCATTGTTTTCGCTCCCCATGGTATCGTACCTGTAGTGTCGTAAAGTAATTAGAATAAGGTATAGTAGATTGTAAAATATATTTTAAAATTTAATATTTGAACAAAAAATATCGCAGTACATAGATTTTCAACATACCTGAAACCTTGTAGTGTCCCGTTTTCTTGTACCTGTGACGAACAGAAGATCCGTTGATTATATATTGGAATGTCCTGTTGGTACCATCTCCAAAATCAAAATCACATCTGAGCAATGAACACAGAAAATCGCCTGTGATGATAAAAACAGCATCTGTTTCAACTGTTGAAATTGCTGATGTCATGTTCACTTTGAAAGGATTTGAATCAGACTTGATGCCTTCGATTGATCGGACTTGAACTTGTGTCATGTTCATAGAATTGTACATCTTAACCGTGAAATTGTAAAAACCAATGCTGCTAAGATTAAACGTAGTGTTGCATACTATCATCTCTCCTCCAGGCGCTCTCGGACGTGCAACATCATGATACAATGTTCTTGAACCGGAACTTATATTGCAAATTACATTCCTTCCTCTTTTGGCGATGCCTCCTATCTGAATAACCGATGGCACACAAAATACGAACGAATTCCCACTCCATATAGCCTGCAGTCCTTCTATTTCTTTGTACACGTATATTAATTTCGACCTGCTGTATGAACTGACATTATTTGAAGCAAAGACACTGATATTTGCGTTGCCAAGCTCATTATTGAAGATATGCGATAAAGTAGCTGTTCTTGTGACTTTTGAGAATCCTGCGCCTATTTTCCAATGGTAGGAGATGAAATCACCATTATGAGAAGTTAAGTTAAATCGTACAAGCGTTCTGATCTTTTGGTAATACGAAGCTTGAATCTCAAATGGTGTGATTCGATCTCTGAAATTGGCTGTGATATTGATTACATTCCTTGAGAAAACGTTATCAGCCTGTAATTCGATCTTGAACAAGCCTGAGCTATTTGAAGAATATGTAAAATTTGCAGATATTCTTTGTGATGTTGCATTCCATGCTCCAGCTATATAGTGCTTTTTTGCTGTCAATCTTGCATCAGCATCTTGATAAGGGTAGACAATCAATGAGAATGTCGTGTTATAACCATCACCAAGGAAATAAACGGTTATGTTTTCAGATGTTGGAAGAATAATGTGACTGTTGTAAGGGTTGCTGCTCGATGCGACACTTCTTCCGTCTACCTCCATATCATATTTGAACATTGTCATGAGATTTGTAATGATAAAAAAACGAGTTCCTCCCGTATTTTTGCGGCCATGATAAATCTCCCATAATAATTTCGGATTGCCTTTGATGTAGGCTTTGAAAGCGCATTTGTGCCTTCCAGCTGTCGTAAAATATGTTGAGGTTGTTGTTACCATCGGAGGCCGACTTCGTTTAATAGAAGCAACCTTCACATCATCACACGAAACATTAAAATATATGTCTAATCTTTCCAAGTTATATACAGTGATATTGATATATACCATTGTGTTGATTAGAAATTGATCCTTGCTAGATATACTGAAACTGAGACCTTCCATATCTTTATTAATGTTGAACCAAATATCCGTATTTATCACACAACTTATATTTGTAACTGAGACTCTGATCGATATCTTAGCAATAATCGGTTGTGTAGGATTAAACAAACCAAACTGTCCTCTTTGGAAACTATGAACAGCTACTTTTCCGATACCGTGGGACGGCGTCCACTGTATATCAAACGTATGATTAGTATCCACAGTTACTTTAACTTTAAAATATCTATGCAGAAATGCTATTGTTGGTCCTCCATCTTTTGAGTCCCATCCACCTTGCACTGTTTGTATTTGAATGGATACACAACGTCTTGCTACTTTAGTTGAGTCATTATCAAACTTCATAGTTGTATTGATTTGAAGATCTTCAGACTCTGCAGATCGCCTCTTAATTGATATAGATGTCGGTCTTCTGCCTTGATTATCAGACAAGAGTTCATCATATACTGGATTCTGTGTGATTTCTCCATTATCGCGTACATCCGTTGGGCAATCAGGGTCAATTTTTGGCATTAAGATCTTCCGTTCCGAGTAATTTTCATCATCGTCGACCTGTGTAATATTTACTTCGATTATGTAAATGTAACCAACCATACAGAAGTTATCGTTTTCAAATATCGCAGTTGACGTGATTTCAAAATTACCTGGCTGTATATAGTTATGTCGTGCTTCTATTCTACCGCTCTGGGATTCATTAATCGTTACCAATCCGTCACCAAAGTCGAATTGAAACAAAACGGATTCTTTGAATTCGTGAATCTTAGATGAGAGATATATCACCTCGCTTACATTGCGTGTTATCTTGTTTCTTGAACCATCGTGCAATGTATGTAGCGAATCATTGTAGGAAGCGGATATGGAGGTGAAGAGAAGCGGAAAACTGACACTGTGATCACTACACTGCAAGGTAGCTATGATCTCATACGTCCTTATCTCTTCAAAGCGCAAGTAGCTGCAGTATCGATTCTCTTCCAAAGCTGTCGAAGGTATGCTGATGACTGTTTGCAGATCCACGATCTGTCCATTTGAAATTACCTGCAAAGTTGTATGTAAAGACTGCAGTGCCAGTAAAGGTGCATCATCTCTTATACCATACAACACACAAATTGGGGTCTTTGTATCAACGATGCCATAATATTGTCCTTTTTGCCCTAGAAATGAAATATTTTACAAAGGTAAACAATTGTTACATAACTCTACTTGGGAACTTCACCGAAGCATTTTGCTCTGAAAAGCATTTATTGCTATTCTTAAAGGCAGTCTGTCACGTATCTGATTACAACAAAGTTAGAGCTCAACACAACGGATTTCTTTGTGAATCTGTGTATTTGAAACAAAAGTGGGCTGATCGTTATCACTTTCTACGGTCATAGAAAGTCAATAGGATTAGCAGACATTCAAATTTTTTATTCTTTGTATTGTCATTATCATCCAATCAAATACATGACAGACTGCCTTTAATCAATCAGAAAGCGGAATTAGTCTGCCGCCAGCCTATGTAGACAGGGCCACTCACGGCTGCGGTTTGCGGGCGCGCGGCTTGTGAGCATATCCAACAACCAACAAAAGTTCTCCAATAAAAGATCATGAGTTCTTCCTACCTACTTACGTCAATGGACGACAAAGGTTTATTTCTGACAATGCAGAACTCAATATTACGGACAACGAAACCATGGACTACAGAACTACGCTACCAAGAGCCTTGGACCCAGGAACTAGAAACCGGCGGAGGAGAGTAGCTCAATATTCTAAATCATTTACCTTTTGAACCATTACCCAACTGTAAATTCAAACATAATACACGTTTTCTTGGTGATAATCATGCAATTAATTTCAATAAAAATTAACCTCGCTACAGTCGCATTTTGCACAAATACTAATCGGCAGCACTCGCTGACTGTTGTTATATCTAGTTGAAGATCTTCATTGGATTTCTCCCTGAATTCTCTAGTACCACGATACCGGCAAAATTTGAAAACAGTAAAAATTTAAAAAGCAACAGAGCCATTGCAGTCTCCCAACAGCAAGACTAGACCTTTCTGCCTGTCTTTGTACCTTATGCTATGAAACCAAGGCTTTTCGAAGCTTTAGACTAGCGATTGTGTCTTCTTCCCCTTGTCCACAGAACCATATGTGCTGGAGACTTGCAACTTGCCACCATTTACAAACATCATTTTATCGCCTATTTATTGTAGATAAATAAAGTTAATTTTGTTTTACTGAGGACCCAGCTCATTGACCTTGCGGAGGAGACAATTTAACGCCCTCTAACTAAAAGGGAGTGTTCTCAACAGGAGACTGTTTCTTTCTAAAAACCAAAGGCGCAGATATGGAAAGTAATTAAAGTGAATTTCCAACTTTGAAACCATTAGTTAATCAACACTACAACCTTGTCCCCAGGGCACGCTCCTTCGCAGCGAACTTTCTGAAAAAAAAGGGAAAAGGGGAAGGAGCTTGCTCCCCCTAAAAATGGGCCAGATAAAAATTGTGTAGGTAATTTCTCTTGATTAGTGATGTGAGATGATGGGCAAGATATTATGCACAACTTTCCTTAAAACAACCAAAATAATATGAAAAAACATCCAAAAATACGTTGTTGGAAATATTTTCATCTGGCATTTTACAACATCTTTCAATGTTAGGAAAACCTGAGTCCAGCATTGTCATAAAGGTTTTGCTAAGAATATGAAATATTTTGTTCATATAATGCATGGAACATTGTTTAGTGTCTCCGTATTCTTGCTATTTAATTTAGAAATATAACAGAAAGAGAGGAGACATGTTGCTTTTACACACGCAAATTCATAACCACTCTACAATACAATAATACAAGAACAAAAGCGTGTTCTTTTGGACTGTCCTGGGCACGAGTCTCTTTTAGTAAACAACTCAAATTTCATGGTCTAGAAGCTCATTTTTTTCATAGACACTACATCACTTCCCCTTTTCAGCATCATTGTTTTATCTAACTTTTTCTAGGGGTATAGGTTCTCCAAAACGAATTGGTGGTCTTGATGGTCTGCTGGAACGTCGTACAAGATTTTGTTGCTGTTGTTGCTGTTGCTCATGTTGAACTATCAATTCATCGGGCTGGGTTGACTGCAACGCGTGTATCAATTACATCATCAGAATCAGAGCTGTCAATTGACTGGGGCAGCTTTGGGATACGCTTGAAATGAGAAACATTTCGAGTGATGCGGCGTTTGTTGCTGTCTTCTGCAGTAACACGTGTTCGGTTTCGATGAACAACGACGAATGGGGTTTTATTGAAACGAGATGTCAGCTTGTTTTGTTTTTCTTGTTTCACAAGAACACAGTCTCCCGTCTTAATGTCACTTCGTTTAACACACCTTCTTTTATCAGCATAACTCTTGTTATAGTCCTTGCGCTACTGCTCATTCTCTTTGGCTTCTCTGTGCCGATTAACAACAATTTTCTTCTTTAACGTAGGAAGTTTACCGTTTACGACCCGATTGAAAAGCAGTTCGGCGGGGGGAACTTTCGTTGTTGCATGGGGGGTGGTGCGGTACTGCAAGAGAAAACGGTTTAACTCCTGTTGCCAAAAGCGATAACCTGTGAAGAATCTGAACTGTTATCTTTCTGGCTCAAAATTGCCGAAATACCTACAGGACTGGCATCAACCGTAAGAAATGTTTGTTTTGTGGTGTCGAAATAATGCATAACAGGCGAATGTGTTAAGGCTTCTTTGAGTTTACCAAAGGCTTCTTGTTGAGCTGTGTTCCAAATAAAACAGGAATTTTTCTTGGTAAGTGCGCGTAAAGGCTCAGTTATCGTTGCATAGTCCAGAATGTAACGACTACTGTAGTTTGCCATTCCAAGGAAGCTTCTGACTTCATGCACATTTTTCGGGATTTGGACATTCTGCAAATCAGTGATGCGTGCTGGGTCTTGGTTTTGTTCCTTCAGCAGAAAATACTTGGCCGAGAAATGACAGAGAACTGGTCAAAAGTTTGCATTTTGCAGCATTCAGTGTTAAACCATTTTCAGACAAACGGTTTAGGCAAGCAGAGAGGGCTTGATCGTGTTCGATTTTTGTGTTCCCAAAAATGATAATGTCATCAGCAAGGTTACGGACTCCTGGTAATCATTGCAACGTGGTCTGCAAGGTGTGCTGAAAAATTTCTGCAGCAGCATTGGTTCCGAATTTTAGCCGTTTGTATCTGTACAAACCAACGTGTGTACTGAAAGTTGTAATAAATCTGCTGTTTTCGTCTAACTCTAATTGATGATAGGCTTGTGCAAGATCGAGCTTAGAACTTTGCTCCATTTAATTCTTGACTTATTTCATCAACTGTTGGGATTAAATATCGAACTCTCTTGATTGCCTGGTTAGCTTTACGCATGTCCACACAAATTCTTACGTTGCCGTCTTTCTTTGGAACCGCTACGATGGCGCTTATCCATGGTGTAGCTTGGGTTTGGGGAACCTTTTCGATGATGTCATCCTTTAAATAAAAGGGAGTTCCTCTGCCATCGGGGACCATATTAACCAATCAGGACACGCCGCGTCGGTTAATGATTTCTCTATTTTGGACAGAGCCAATAATGATTTTGATTTGCTTATTCATGAAAGCCTTTTGATTTTACGAGATCGGCCCGAACTTAATTCCCAGCAGTCATCTATCCCCTTAGTTCTTTTTTGATGTGGCTTATTTTATTCACTTGGGTCTTAGGCCCCGGGGTTCCCTCTCACGTAGGAAATGTAGCTCACGCTTGTTTACCCTTAATTACTTGTTTATCTTAGGGTATAAATTACCGCTTAACACTTAATTATTCGCTGAAGATGAACCAAGTATGGTTCGAAACGTACTACTGATCATGTCTTAAAACTGGATTTGTCTTTGTAAATATAACTGGATTTGTCAAACATGAATGATGAATAAATTTACTATGGTTGTCGTCGCTTGCCTCATCCTCCGATTTCTAGTCAAACTGCGCTTTCCACCTAAATGTTCTATTGCAAATCGATAACATTTCGGGACTTTTTGAATTCATGGCTACATATGTTGGTCTTCAACCTAAATGCACATACCTTGCATTTTGAAATCGACCATCAAACACCGGAGATATGAGTTCGCAAGGTCAAAACTTGGAGTGCACCTGAAACCAGAGATTTTGCAAACGAATTTTCAAATTTGACCTTTACTTTTTTATTTTGAAAAGATTTATACCTTGAATTACTTCAGTTGTTCTTGAAATGACTTTTCTTTTCAGGAATCGGTCCTTGCGTTGCATTCGATCCCAAGTGTTTTGTATAAAGAAGAGGAAAGGAGCACATGCGCACTTATTTTGGAGATATGGCACGACTTCATCATTCTTACCACATTGTTACTTTATTAATTTTAATCAGCGCCATGTCCATGCATCTTTTATTCTTTTCAAAAGCAAAAAAGGAAACTTAACCCTATTCCACCTGGGCGGGGGGGGGGGCCATTATGGCTCCCCAAACCAAACATTGCTACACAGCTCTTTAACTATATGAGACAGAGTGCTGGTACCAACTGACTTTTCTTAAATTTAATGCTCTACAAGATTCCACAAATTTCGTTTCAGTTTTATGAGTCATGTGACCGCTGAATGCCCTTATTTGGAGAGATGTCACAAAGGAAAACACTAAATTGCTTCTAGTTTGGCGAATTCTTGTTAAATTTTGTTTTAATTGGTGTCATTGAATTACTCTCATTGCGAGCTTTCATATGATATATGGTTTGTTAATTATCCTTTATTTTTATAGTTTTTAGACGTATGATGTTATAGATATCTATGACGTCATTGTTTGAACAGGTGTGTAAACAATTAAAACTTAACATGTTATTTCATGAGAAAATATGATGTTGTACAAGATCTTTAATCATTTTTAAGAATAAACTTTGTTTTTGTTAAAATACCGGGTGACCCAGAAAAAAGTGACCCAATGAAATCTGTTACAGAAAGTTAAGTAAGCGGCCGATTGAAATGCTTCAAACGTGGTTCTGTTTTTAAAAGACTAGCCTACGTTATGAATATTTTTCGCAATTTTTTTCGGCACGGTAAATTTCCAAAGTTAAGGATTTGAAGGAAAGGACATGCCTGAAATCCTCCAAAAGTCGTCCAAAACAGGGGATCAATTTACAGCCATTTCAAATCTTTAAAACAACGAGTAGCGTGTTTCATTTCCACCTGGGAATAGGCAACCCAGTCGGAAATCTTCAGAGCAAGTTTATAGTCCCTAGGTACTTAAAGATATTCTCAGGCAAAATCAAACACGCTCCTCGTCGTTTTGAAGATCTGCAAAGGCTCTCAATCGATCCCCTGTTTTTGACGACTTTTTGAGGATTTCAAGCCTGCCTTTTTCCTCGAAATCCTTAACTTGGCAACTTTACCGTGCCCAAAAAATTAGGAAAAATACTCATAATGTAGGCTAGTCTTTTAGCAACAGAACAATGTTTGAAGTATTTCAATCAGCCACATGCTTTCTTTTTTATAACAGATTGCGTTGGGTCACTTTTTTCTGGGTCACCCGGTATAGGACATTATTGCAGTTTCCATACATAACCTTATTGCAGACTGGTCACAACATATCTAGTTGCCTAGCAACAAGTCATGTGATTAATTAAGTTTTAATTACCTAATTAGAATCACAATAAATTTTTGATACTGTGTACAAAGTTACAACTTCATAACTCTTTCGGTTATGGAAATAATTAGGGGGGGGAGTGCCATAATGGCCCCCCCCCCCAGGCGAGGAGTGAATGAAAAGAGCCCAGGTGGAATAGGGTTAAAAGTCTACAGGTACTTTGGAAAATGTCCACGATACAAATCATGATTAGGCCCTTTTTCAAAACCTCTGGTTTTGGATGCACTGTATATGTTGACTTTGCGAACCTGTAACTCCGGTGTTTGGTGGACGATTTCTAAATGTAAGGTATGTGCATCTAAGTTGAAGATTGATAAATTTAGCTGTGAAGTCGATGAGCAATAAAATCTTATTGTTTGCTTACTATCTCCAGTCAAAAGGGAGTCCTTTTTTAGACACCCGGTAGTAATTAGACAAGTATAGTTGATTGTAAAATTTCTTGTAAATTTTTTATATGAATGATATATAAAAAAGGCTGATGTCAGCCAATTCGATTGTTATTGATAACAATCGAAAGCTATTTGTTTGCTAATTCTTATAAAGTACGACAGTCAACAGTTATGGAACCAATTCTGGGAGTAAAAAATTAGAAAACATTCAATTCTCCAATACCTTCTTCCAAATATGGCAGTGTCACCTGTCACGTGACACCCATGGTTCACAAATTTCATCGCTAAAATGAAGCTAATTGATAATTAGTTTTCGGAACGTTGAATGTCATAGCTTCCTCCCGGTCAGATTAGGATTGAAAATAGCTTCAGTTCATATAAATCTAAAAACAAGAAGATTTTGGGCAAAATTATGCGTGAGAAGTTTTAGGAAAGAAATGCCCCTCTTGGAAAACATGATACAAAATTGAGAAGTTTCTTATCGTTGATGATACTCAGGTTAATCTTCTTAAAACGATTTAGGAGATGAAAATGTCATGCTCTTCTTACTTAAAAGAAGAGCTCATTGCAATTTAAGTATGAGAAATTGGGAATACGATTTCGTGTTGCAGCCCCCAACCCTAAGTCCTAATATGAATGCAAGGCACACGTAGCCCGAAGCAATTACCCAAGCCCTAAACCCCCGCAAGGGCAATTCAGATCAGGTCACCAATTATTTCGTTGCATTTCCATGCTTCCATAGAATTTCATGGAAATGCATGGAATGCCACGGTCTCACTATCCATGCTATCCATGCTTTCTACATGCTTTTTCCATGTAATAATTGTTCCATGCTTTACATTGACGTCCAAGGAATTCCATTACACCTATGCTTACCCATGCTTTCTCCACGCTTTTTCCATGTAATGATTTCACTATGCTAACATAGAAGGCATTGTAAAGTTCCCCATGCTTCCAATGGAATTTTACGCCGATTGAGTGCCATGGAATTTTTTCCAGGCTTTTCCTACCAGGGTATTTCTCTATATTCCTTTCCTTTTGGGGTGTGAGGTATCTTCTGGGGAACGCTTTCCGAAACACGCTCTTTATATTGTAAGAAAATGATGACTACTCATCATCACCAAAAACCATGATTGAGATGGAAGGGGCAGGGGGAAAAGTGAGCATTTTTTACTGCATTTCGGTGTGAGGTCTAGAAAATGGGGAAGTGGTTTTTTTCTCAACGCGTCATGACCAGGATTATAGGTTATATTTGCATCTTCCTTGAACTTGGTCCTTCTATTCTTTGATTCTGGGTGGCTTTTTTCTAAAATAAAGCATCTAAGGAATTCTAAAGGGTGTGCCAATCAAAAATTCTCCCGGGGCAAAGCCAACAGATATCCATTTTTCCTCATTTCACTCATGGATTGCTCCCCCCCCCCCCCACCCCCACAACAACAAGATCCTAGGCCATGAGCTAGGATGCAATATTTTCGAAATTAGTATCATCTGCGGTGACCGAACCTATCATACATCATTCGATATCTCTTTCCTCTACTTTCAGGATATGCATGATAGCAAGTTCAATACGGTAGCTTTTACCTCAATAAATTGATCGGAAGTAAAGGTGCTTGAAATAGATAATGAGTCTAAAATGATATGATCCCGTTTCCTTCATGATCGAAATGTACATTGGAGGATCAAATAATTCTAATGGACAAAGCCCCCGTTTTTCCTGAGAAAGCTACCAAATTCTGATTGCTATCATCGATTTTCATAATCAGTATTAAAAATGGATTCTAATGCTTGGTCACCGTAGATGATACCGACCAACCCTCCCTCTAGCGCATGTGGCTACGCCACTGCTTGAGGGAAGGGCTGCCAACAAAATGGGCAATTCTAAAAGAAAATTGAAAAAGAGTATACTTATGCTTTACAGGTGAAGAGATAACAAACACTTGTTTTACAGTCTTACAACGTACTAACACATCATTCGGGAACTAAGAATATAAAAACTGCGAGCGACGAGATGAGAACAACTCCCCGGGGGGGTTACTTGACCAGGTTTTGGTCGGGGACGTGCCATCGAAGCTTTTAAAACATACCCGTTCCTTATACCAATTTTGCGAAAAAGTATACCCGACTTTATACCAATTCTGTGAAAAGGTATACCAATATCGTTCTTTAAACCAAAATCGCGAAAATCGATACCGTTCCTTATACCAAAATCGTGAAAATCGATACCGTTCCTTATACCAAAATCGCGAAAATCGATACCCTTCCCGATGGCACGTCCCCGTACCCAAAATATGTGAAGTACCCCCCCCGGGAACAACTCATTATCATATTCAGACTTTGAACAGCTAAAATCTCTAGGAGCAGAAATTGACCATGAAAAAGCGCGATGCCGAACTGAACTTGAAGGAAGGGTTGCAAAATTGGGCAAATCTGAAGGAAGGAAAGTCGTAGGAGGTTTTCTTTTGCTCTGTGGTCAAAAGGGCCACGAACACTTGATTTACAGCTTTAAGGGGTATCCAAACATCATTCAGAAACTAAGAATACAAATGTGAAATGAATATTCAGCATTTCCGCTGTTATCAACACTCGAAATCGAAAAAGGCCAAAGAATCCGTCCGAGATATTACTGCATCGATATTTCCAAATTCTTCTTGAACTGAAGGAAAGGCTGCAAAAATGGGCAACACTAGAAGGAAATTGTCATCATACTCTTGCTTTGCATTTGAAAAGGCTACGAACACTTGTCTTACCGTTTTGCCGAGGTATTAAAACACACACACACATCATTCAAAAAACTAAGAATATTATGGGGAAAGTAGAACAACTCACTGTCATCACATTCAGCCTTGTGCTTTGAACAGCTAATTTCTGCGAGCAAATGTCCATGAAAAAGTGAGACACCAAACTGAAATAGCAGCAAAATTGTGAAGTACAACTTCTCCATAGTCTTCAGAATTCATTTATGCTTACAATTTTGTCTATTCTTGTCTCATTGATACGAAATAGCTGCATATTTGCTGCACAAACCTTTTCACGCTGAAACTTCACGAAGGTTGTTGTGTGAGAGAATCGAGTGACTGTCGTCAGCAGGTAAGACAATGGTTTCGCGCCAAAACACATGAAGCATAATGGCGGACATGATCACACAGGAGGCCCAAACTATTGTGGTGAGGGGGCTTTCCTACGTTCTAACGCATAATGTATCAAGATCTTCTCATACCTTGGAATCTCTTGTTGAACTGTAAAGGACTTACATATGAAGTTTTCTTGCCTATATTTCATATAACAGCCATTTTGTTTGTTTCTTGCGTCCTTGCGCTTGGTCAATCAAATACGACGCCTCGATACTACCCATAAATGCATAATGATGATAATGATTACTGCAGTATCGACCTATATGTATATAACAAGTATTCAACACCAGCCTGCTTGAGAACTCATTGGACGACAATGCATCTTTTCTGCTAGGAGATAACAGCAACCTGCATGTCAGGGAAGACCTAGTCTCAAAATATCTTGTTGATGATAAGTTACATCTCAACCAAGATGGATCTAATATATTGGCTGCCAACATGCGAAGAAGCATCTGCACTGCCCTCCAAATCAAAGTCGAAAGGGGAAGATCCCCTAGCCCCTCTGGCAGACATCCCCAGAATAGAAGAATGCCTGACTTTCAAAATAAGAGAGACAGGTATTATAACAAATACTGACATTTTCTGACATTGCTTTTCAGCCAAAAAAATTTGCTTAATCTTTTACCATGAACATTAAAAGTAGATTCTTTAACTTTATAGACATAGGTGTGTGGAAAATCCAGGGCCTTTTTGAATCCGTGAATGGCACAAAATATTGCAAACTAGGTGACGATTTAGCTATTTCTATCCTAAATAAGTTTGATATTGTATGTCTTCAAGAAACACATTGTGGCCCAAGTGACCTAAAAAAGCTTTCCCTCCCAGGATTTGTATGGAAACATTTTAATCGTCCAAAAAGTGGAAAGGGGAGATATTTTGGTGGCCTGCTTTTTCTTATAAAGGAACCTATATCTAATGGTATCAAGATTGTAAACAATTTTCACCATGATAAACTGTGGATAAAACTAGACAAACGTTTTTTTAACCTACCTCAACATGTGTTTTTATGTTTCATGTATGCAAGCCCAGCTAGTTCACCATGCACTCATGCTCTAAGTTTCGAAATTTTCCAAGAACTTGAGAAGGATTGCAATCAGTATTCCTCTGAAGGTGACATAATCCTTGCAGGTGCTTTTAATGCAAGAACTAACTCAGAAAATGACTTTGTTAGATGACGGAGACAATTTTTCTCCCATTAGCTAAATTGATTATTATCATTATTATTATTATTATTATCATCATTTTATTTAAAGTTGGAAATACAACTTACATAGCTAAATATAGTACAAGAATTGAACGAGAATAACAATACAAGGGAGCTAAGTGAAAATTGACTCAAACGGACGAATTGAAGGTCGTTTTGCAAATGATAAGGTAATCATGAGGGCTAATCAGAAATATCTGTATTATCTAAAGGTTTGAAATTTGTAGCAACACCAAAAGAAATAGATTTTTCTCAAATTAAGATTGATTTAGAAAACAACTTAAATGGCATTTTAGAGAATCGGAAAGCTTTTCGGAATTTCCAGCCTTCAAACCTCGTAGTAAATTTAACCCTAGAAACAAAGATGTGGCAATTGAAATGTATTTATCAAAGAGAGGAAAAAGTAGCTTTAAATAACCTGAAATCTGACCGAACGATTGTTATCAAGGAAGCTGACAAAGGATCGGGGGTGGTGGTCTGGGATCGAGAAGATTACATCAAAGAAGCAGAAAGTCAGCTTGGGGATACTGCAGTGTATGCAGAACTTGAAAACGATCCTTCGGAGGATTTGCAGCGAGTCATTGACAATGCTATCAATATTATCAGGGAACGAGGGGATATTGACGATAAGACGTTGGATTATCTTTTGGTCAATAACCCCAAACTAGGAAGGTTTTACTTGTTACCTAAAATACATAAACGGCTTAATAGCGTCCCTGGTAGGCCTGTAATTTCAAACTGTGATTTTTATACTGAGAATATGTCACAGTTTGTGGACCATCATTTACAGCCATTAGCTAAGAGCGTCAGGTCATACATAAAAGATACAAATAATTTTTTGCAAAAGATTGGCGATCTTGGGGAGCTTCCTGAGAACGCTATTCTTTGCACTATTGACGTGGTTGGTCTCTACCCGAGCATACCACATGATGAGGGACTGGAGGCTCTACGGTTTGCTCTTGACGGTCGAGAAGATCAATCGGTTTCAACAAACTCTCTCGTAGAACTAGCAGAGGTAGTGCTTAAGAACAACTTTTTCAAGTTTAGTGGCTCGTATTTTCAACAACTTAGGGGAACGGCAATAGGGACTAAATGTGCGCCATCATATGCCATATTGTTTTTGGCAGCATTAGACGAGAAGCTACTTGAAGGATCACAACACAAACCATGGCTATGGTGGCGTTACATAGATGACGTATTTTTGGTTTGGTTACATGGCGAAGAAAAACTTTTGGAATTCATCAACTACCTGAACGGGGCACATCATTCGATAAAATTCACTGCAGATTGGTCCCATGATAGGATTAACTTTCTAGATGTACAGGTCATTAGAGAGGGCAAAGGGCTCGTTACGGATTTATATTCGAAACCGACTGACACACACCAACTCCTCCACCGCACTTCCTGCCATCCAAACCATACAAAAAAGGGTATACCGTATAGTCAAGCCCTTAGAATGCGTCGTATTTGTTCAGAAGATAGGTTTTTCGAAAGCAGGGTTGCAGATCTTAAAACGTGGCTCTTAAATAGGGGTTATACAGAGGGGGACATAGATGGGCAGGTTGACAGGGTTAAAGGTCTGGATCGTACTTCCTTACTTTCTCGGCAACAACAACCAAAGGACGACACACGGATGCCATTTGTGTTGACGTACCATCCAGCTTTGCATAAGGTCTACGAAATTCTGCGCAAATCTGAGAATATTCTTTGCGTAGATGAGGGGCACAAAAATGTTTTTAGGGACAAAATCTTTGTATCTTTTAGGAAGGCAAAAAGTCTTAAGGATAATCTGGTACGGGCGAAGCTTCAGCCATTGGAGGAGGAGGAGTTGGTGGAAAAGGGGACATTTAAGTGCAATGGCAGAAGGAGTTGTCAAATCTGTCCTCTAATACAAGAAGGGGATACCTTTAAAAATGCAGATGATTCTAGGACATTTAAAATATTTTCAGGGGCCTTTCATTGCAACACAGAAAGTGTGGTTTATATGTTGCAGTGTAACTGTTGCAATAAAAAGTACATAGGCAGCACAAAAAACAAGTTTAGGCAAAGGTTTAATGTTTATAAATCGTATTTCAGGACATACGCACGCAAACATACCGAGGGCACTCTTGGGACAGGGAAACCTGTCCCACAAGCTGGCTTTTTTAGCCATTATTATCATTATTGACACAGCAGAGGATGTCTACTCACTTCGAAGAAAAGAGTTATTTTGGCAATACATTGGAACATTTACCCGCGGGCCTATTTAAAGTTGGCAACTTACATAGCTAAATATAGGGTGGAAAAGAAATGCTAATTCAAGCCAACATGACTATAGATGACTATAGATTTGACAAACCCCTGACTATAGATTTGACAAACCCCTGACCCCTGTCAAACCCCTGACTGATGACTATAGATTTGACAAACCCCTGAAACCCCTCCCTAGGAATGACATGGACAACTCTCCAGTTGACCAACATTGCTAGAGCTTTGCAAATCGTATTCCTTAAGAATTCTGAGTGGAAGGCTTCCTGGAGACAAAGGAGACTTCACAAGATTTCCAACAAGGGTGAGGGATATGCATAGTACAATTGACTATATTTTGGCAGACTGTTCATTGCATAACTCAGTTAGATCTTTCAAAGTCCTCCCAAGCACATACCTTTCAGATCACTGCTGTATCTCCACGTCAATAAAAACTAATTTTACTACAAATAACCCGGTAGACCATGAGCCTGCACGTGTTAACCCACCCCAAGATACATATAAACCTGACACTCTCTCATCAAAAATCTTCCAGAAAGCCCTTGAATTAAATCTTAAACAGTATAATTATAAAAATATACATAACGTTGACGAGGCTGTAACTAACCTTACTGATGTTATTACCAATACTGCTAATGTAACCATAAATAGATCTAAATTTAAACCCAGGAAAGCGAAGAATGACAAGCACAAAAAACCATGGATTGATAATGATTGTCGATATCTAAAGAGCAGGCTCAACAGAGCGAGAAATGAGCTTCACGGTAGTCCCTTTGACAAGACTGTTCTCTGTAAATATCTAGTTGCACGAAAAACATATAAACGTAGCTTAAAGAGAGCTGAACACAGCTATAAAATCTCACTAAGAAACAAACTAGACGTTTTAGATACAAATGAACCACGTACATACTGGCAACTTATCAAAAAGATGAGGTCATGGGGTAAAGAAAAAAACTCTAACGAGGAAATCGAACCATCAAAATGGGTTTCCTATTTTAAACACCTCTTTGGAAACAATAGCAACAACCAGGAATCGTTGACGACAGACTACACCCCTTTAGTGTCTACCTTTAATGAGCTGAGGAAATCTTAACTACTCTTAACACACTGAAAAAAGACAAAGCACCTGGTTTGGATAATGTCCTCAATGAATTCCTAATTGCTGGTAAGGAAAGCCTAGTTAAACCTCTTTGCACACTTTTCAACCTTGTCTTCAAAGGGCTAATATCACCATTTACGAAAATTTGATATATAAGCATTCTTTCACCGCTGAATTCGATGAGATCACCCAAAACGCAATATTTTGGCAATAAGTGCCCCCAAAAGCCAATGAAAGTTGGGGAGGTGCTGAAAATTACCGCGCAAAGAAAGAGACTGGATCGAGTGATTGTGAAAGGTCTGTGACGTAACAGCAGGAAGCACGCTACGTGCAAGCAACCGAAGCACTGTTGGGGAATCTGTCGCGTGCGAATAAGCTGAAGAAACAAACAAAATAAATGTCAGAAGCAGCGTCGGATTCATCATATAAATCAAAAGATGTGTGCTACGACGTCAAAGAATATGTCGCTGAAGAAGACGGCGAAGTAGCAACAGCGAGCACCGACTGTAGCGAGGACTGTAGTATGACAAACTTCACGTCGTCCTAGGCCTACACATCCAAGATCCATATCAAGATTTAAGATAACCCCATTGTCGATGAAGAATGGATAAAGAAATGACAAAAGCATACTGAAATGCTAAGAAACTCACAACTAATCTTAATATGAACAGTCTTACCTCAGTTTACAAGGAAAATTATAAATTTCCGGCCAAATGATAAGATTCAAAACGATTCACCACGCACGGTTTCTCCGCTAAACGGGCCCAGATTTATGCCTCTTGTTTACGAAATGGCACAAATTTTCTGCTTCCAGTCCCCAACTTTTCACTTCATTCTTGTCAAAAGCACTTTCTTGCAGATGATAAGATATTACTGATCCAAATGTATAAAGTGTAATTCATATTCAAATCTTCATTGGTAGCCTTCGTGCAGACTTTTCATTGGTAAATTCCTAGCATTTGTGTCCTTCGGAACTCTCTTAGAAACGACCGTGACCGTGACCGTGACCGTAAGCCTGATCGTAAACGAATGACAAAAAAATTGACCTGCTGACACGAAAATCACAATACCTCCAAATTTTAGTGCAAAGACCTATCAACATCTGAGACTATTGGAAAGGGTATTCTTTAAGTCATTCATAAATAATCGTTGTTCAATTCAAATATAAATGCTACCTTGGAGAATTACCTCTTCTCTGCGGAACTACTGATGTCTTCTTTGGGGAAACAGGACAATTTTTCTGATAATTCAACAAAAAACGACGTATCCACATTTTACGATTCGGTTCTTTCATTGATGGAAAGCTTTTACCCCGATTTCATCTGATATCAAATTTCTTCGGCATGACATATCCATCCCGGGAACAGAGGCAAACTGTCGATCGAAGTCTTTTGGTACGAAATGCTCCGAGCAAACCCCGGAGTGCTTCTAATCGGTCCATTTTGCCGCATTTTGCCTTCTATCTCTTTATAAATTCCGTCAAATTCTTCCTTCTCGTTTCCTCACTTCAAGCTGATCATAGCCAATGAAGGCAGATTATGGATAGAAATACCCAGATTTTTGGCATAGATATTGCTCCAGTCACAAATCACCCCTATTAGGCATGGTTGAAAGAACAGATCTGCCGACAGAGGCAAGAAGCAACTTTGTTCCGTTTCTCCCATGAAGGCCTACGCTACGACTCTCACGCCTTCCTGCTGTGACGCTGCAACGCTCGTTACGAATCTTCTGTTCTTTGCACGGTAATCTTGAAATTTTACCGCAAATTCACAACTTTGGAGGGCTTCTGGGGGCACTTATTGCCAAAATATCGCGTTTTGAGTGATCTCATCGAATTCAGCGGTGAAAGAATGTTCATATATCAAATTTTCGTAATTGGTGATATTAGCCCTTTAACACACGTACTTATTCATCACTCTGGTCTCTCAATTTTCTCAGGCCAGTACATAAAAAAGATGACCGCAAAGACCCTGATAATTACAGAGGAATAGCAGTTGGATCTTGCCTTGGCAAACTTTATAGTTATGTGCTCCTAAATAGACTAATAAAACATGTAGAAAAACATGGCCTAATAAAAAACAATCAGATCGGCTTCATGAAGGAAAATCAACCATCAGATCATATGTTTGTACTAAAAACAATGATTGACAAAATTGTTAAGTGTAACAAAAGCCGCATGTATGCTGCTTTCGTAGATTTTAAGAAGGCCTGTGACACAATAAACAGGGCAAAACTTTTCTCTAAACTGAGCCAAGCCGAAATTGGTAATACGTTCCTTAATAATCTTAAAGCTATGTATAAATCAGTAAAATACTGTGTGAAAGTGGCTAATGGTTATACAGACCCCATATCCAGTGACCGGAGGTTGAAACAGGGCTGCGTACTTAGCCCTATATTATTTAACCTGTTCATAGATGATATCAGCAACATTTTTGATGAGCATTGTGCACCATTTTCCCTCATGGACGTAGAGCTTAACCATCTCCTGTACGCCGATGACCTAATCCTCATATCCAGATCGCCTGAGGGTCTCCAAAACTGTTTAAATGCCCTTGGCACGTACTGCCAAAACTGGGACCTTACTGTCAGTATAAAAAAAAGCAAAACTGTCATCTTCAATCCCGCCGGTAAAATGCTCACGGATCACAAATTTTCCTACCTTAGCTAGACCCTTGAAATGGTTCAGGACTTCACCTACATTGGTATTACTTTTTCAGCAAATGCGTCATTTACAAAAGCCGCCCAGAACCTTAGGGATAAGGCGAATAAGGCAATATTCCCCCTGTTGGACACTACTTTTAAATTTTGCCTAGGAGTACCAACGTCCTTGAGCCTATTTGACAAACTTATTCAACCCATAGTACTATATGGCAGTGAAATATGGAGTCCACTCTCCCACCATCAGCTGAACTCTATCTCTAGGGACCCTAACCTATTCTGTAAATATATGATAGACTCGCAAACAGGTAAATCTAAATTGAAGTTCTCAAAATCAATTCTGGGACTAAAGCGGAATACACCCTCCTTGGCCGTCTATGGAGAACTGGCTGCTATACCAACCGCTCTAACGGGTACCCTACGTGTGATCAAATTCTGGCATAGGATCTCTCAAAAAGATGATCACACTCTTGTAAAAAAGGCATTTGGTGAAAATATATCGTTACCAAATAACGTGGCAAATTGGCTAAACACTGTAAAAACAGTTCTAAACCTATTTGGCCTGTTCTCCATCTGGAATAACCCCTCTATAGCTTTTCCCCTAACCAAGTCAGCACGAGGTTAAAAGGAAAGTCTATATCCCTCTTTTAAGAATTTTGGCTTTCGGAACTCTCTATTGCTAAAGAAGACTCTACCCGTAACAGTAAGCAACGTACCTATAAAACCTTTAAATCTAATCTTACACTAGAACCCTATTTAACCCACAAATTATGCTTTAAAGAAAGACAGGCCCTTTGTAAATTCAGATGTAATGATCATACCCTCTTGATTGAGGTTGGGAGGCACAAAGGACAGGCAGTCGAGGAGGCAAAATGCGAAATGTGTACATTAGGTCTCGTCGAGGATGAAATCCACTTCTTGATAACATGCCCTGCCTATGATATCTTAAGAACTACACTTCTAGCTTTATCTCATGTCGACTGCCTACCTGCAAGCTTACAGTTTTCTAAAATCATGAGTAGTGCTGACCTAAATATCTTACATGCCCTAGCCACATTCATAACGGATGCAAACACAGTTTCAAACGAGCTTCCTCTGCGGACCAATAACTGGATGTTCCAACACCAAAAAGGAAAAGAAAATAGATATTTTCATTATAGTTCTTTTTTTTATCTGTTTGTTTGTTTTTTCCCTTCGTTAGCTGCCATACCTTATAATATAGGTAGTGCATTATTTTAGCTTTTTTTGATGATGATGTAGCCTCACTACATAAGGACCCTCAACTTACGCTCATCTAATTGAAGTGAATTAATGTTGTTGTTGTCGCTCCAGTCAAGGGCCTTATGGACTAACTCTTCTCAAAACGGCAAAAAAATTCTCGCCAGGAACAAATTTGTTCCTGGACCAATCAGGATGCAAGACTTGAAATAACTTGATGGGATTGGCTGATTCTTCTTCAATTTAAACTTCCCGCCAAAGGCAAACAAACGAATTCGAACAACGCGTTCGACTGAACTGCTCCAACGATCAAAATCTCAAAGTAGCGAACGAATTTACGAGATCTTTTGCGTCCCCAAACAACCAAAATATCACTTATGGGTTGGATTTTTTTGCTTTAATAGCTTGAAGAAACATTCATCTAAGTACTGATAGCTTGTTTTGCAGTGTAGCACTTCAGGAAAACCACTTTTTGCGGGGATTTAGGGTCGGTGGTTTCAAGAAAAAATAGCAGGTGATTTAGGCCATGTCCGTTTCTGGAAGCGTAAGTCCATGAGTCGTAGTTATAGCGTCCATCAGCCTATCAATAGCGATAACCTACGAACATATAATCAGTCTAATGATGATGATGATGATGATGATATAAAACATAAATAAGGACAAGGAACGCAACTTATTTCCAAACAGATCAACAGCAACTGTTTTCTTTTTTATCCACATTGCATCAGTATTTATCAAAACCTGCAAAACAACACATCAAAGTGTTGCTTATTTATCAGGCAACATTCTCAGATAACTTTCTGCTTCAACGTTTTATCAAAACTCAACTAATTTAGCTGATAAAGCTCCTGTAGTTGGCCTTATTTATCTTTCTCGGTAGGCTCTGTAGGTAGCGTTAAGCCCAATATTCGAAATTCGAACGCAACGGTACCTGCTGGATTCGACAAAATTCATCACGGAAATCTAAATCAACCCCCAATAATTTGTGTGCAAGCTACGCAGCGTAACAAAATCTGAGAATGTTGCATGATAAATGAGCAACATTTTGATGTGTTGTTTTGCATGTTTGGATAAATACTGATGCAATGTGGGTAAAAAGAAAACAGTTGCTGCTGATCTGTTTGGAAATAAGTTGCGTTCCTTGTCCTTATTTATATGCATTTTGGTCGATACTGCAGTGCAAAAGCAGGCGGGCTTTCAATCATTAGCATCATTATGCATTTATGGCTAGTATCAGGGAGCGCCGAAGGCGCGGGAGGGGAAACGGTCATTCAATTGATTTCCGATGTTATTCCGATGTTTGATGCGGAATTTGAAAACGAGGCTCTAGGTGCCAGAGAGGTGAGCGACTTTTAGCAGCCACTGCTCTTTTTACAATCGAAAAGAGCACGATGGTTTGTTGTTCTCAAACTCGAAGAGGTGTAGCTTTAGATAAAGAAGTTGTTTGAGCTATTTACATTAAAGGAACAGAAGAATCGAGGTATACTTACTGCTGAAGATTCGAGTTGTGGACCTGTTTATCCGGATCGATGGGCCTAAGTTTAAGACTAAGTGAGACCTTTGCGTAGACATTTTCATGTTCAAATGAAGTGACAAAATCCTCAAAATGATAAAGACACGGATTTTACCACCAAGAGATCCACTACTGGTTTCAGTGAAAAGCAGCATTCAACCTCAAGAATAGCACTTTTGATCACAATGACAAGAGTATGAGCAGATTTATTTGCCTGAACAAGTCGGGGGCAAAAGGACAGAGCATTGCAAGGAACACATAAAGCATTAATTGTACTGATGAGACGAGATGAGACGATAACCCTGATATTTGAAACCTTACTAAGAGATTTAATAATAATAATAATAATAATAATAATAATAATAATATTTTATTTTTACAGGGTAATTCAATCAGCTATAATGTAAGCTGCTATCAATAGAAGCCCTGATTAAAATTAAAGAAAAACAATGCTTATAATTTATTCAAAAACGTTAATTGTCAATATCCTATAAAATGGCATATCTATTAAAAATCCGTCCTTAATACAATTACAAAAGGTTTAATCCATAAAATGTTCCTTCAATGCTTTCTTGAAATGAATATAATACTTCTCAGTTTTCAGATGTAATGGCAAAGCGTTGAAGATCTTTGTCTCGCTGTATAGATCCCTCTTTTTGCACTTTCCGTTCTAACTTTTGGCATTCTTAAGTCCATACCATTACGTCTCGTTGCTTTTCCGTGGCCTTGTTTCGTAAAATAGTTATGGAAGACATCAGGAGCTGTTCCATTTGAGCATTTGAAAACGAAATCTGCACATTGAATTGATCTCATGGAAGCAAATGATCGCCATACGCAGTAGTTATCATGCTGTGCTCCAAAAACGATCTTAAGTGCTCTCTTTTCAATCTTATTGAACCTCGATTCATTTGTCTCTGACAATGTTGAGAATGCAATGCTGCAGTAAGTCATACCTGGCTGAACCGTGGCTTTGTACAATTCCACGACAGCATGGGTGGTGAGTATTGGCCTAATTCGGCGCAGGAGACCTACCCTGCTTGAAGCTTTCTTACAGATTTTTTGGATGTGATCGTTCAGAGTGAGTGACGTATGTGAATGGATTCCAAGATACTTATAGCTATCGGTATTACTGATGTCTTTCGAATCAATAAATATTTTGCTTGATTTGTTATCTTCCTTCTTTTTGCCGCTGTTCCAAACATCATAAACTCAGTTTTGCCTTGTTTAGGATTCAAGATCAAGCCATTATTGCACAGCCAATTATGTAACAATTTATCGTCATGATTTATAGCCTTTTCTATTTCAGCTTCATTCTTATCCGAAAAACAAAAGTACAGTGTCATCTGCATACATTATGATATTTGATTTCTCAATCTGCTGATGGAGATCGGTAACATGAATCAGAAAAAGTAAGGGACCTAAAATTGACCCCTGTGGCACACCGTACACGATATTTTCTTCTCTTGACTTTTCCCCCTCAAAGCTGACGATTTGAGATCGATTTGAGAGATAATCTTGGATCCATTTTAGCTCAGTGTTTTCAACGCCATAGTGGGTTAGCTTTGATGTCAGGGTTTGGTGATCTACGGTATCAAATGCTTTTAAGAGATCTATAAAAAGAGCCCATGTGAGTTGGCCCATGTCCATGCTTATCCTGATTTTGTCAGTGAGGTGAACAACTGCTGATGATGTTGAGCGATTCTTCCTAAATCCGAAATGGTATGGAGAAAAAAGTTTGTTCTTTTCCAAATATTCGTAACAGTTGGTAATGGACAACCATTTCAAAGATTTTTGAGAAAACTGGTAGCACCGAGATCGGCCTATAATTGTCCAAGTCCTTAGCATCTCCACCCTTGAAGATAGGTACACATCGAGCGACTTTCCACTCTGACGAAACCGTTGAAGTTGATAAAGACAGGTTTAGGATGTGAAGGAGGGGCTGTGTAATTACAGGTGCGGCATCCTTTACACTTCCTGGAGGGATGTTGTCCAGACCAGGAGATTTCGATCTCTTTAGGGAGGAAATTACCTTCAAGACTTCGCCCTTTGCAACTGGTCTAAAGAGAAACTTTTTGCCTTTTGGGTTAATGCGATTTCTGTCACAAGAGATTTCATTTAAGGTTGGTGGACATTCTCTCGGTAGGGTGGCTCGAAGAGTCATTGCCACCTTAGTAAAGAAGCTATTGAATCCGTTGGCAATCTCTCTTTTGTCCTTTGTAATCGTTGAATTTATCTTCAAGGATTTTGGCCGTTGTTGACAAGTGTTTAATTTTCAGCAGAAAATAAGAACAAGACCACATGAAAAACTTGAAGGCAGGGCCTCTTTTAGCATAGAAATTGGGTAGGCAATTGCCCCATCATCATGGTCCCTTACTTTTATCTATTATTGTTTTACCATTCTAAAATTTGTCTATTCTAATCAAGGGAACAACTGATTGTGACTTGAGCATTATGAAAAGAGGCTGCAGACTTGATTAGGTCTGTTCTGCATTTGCAATGTAGACTGATTACGATTGAGTCCCAGTAATCGCTACCACCCACCCACCCTACTCGCTCATACTAGGACTCATTGCTTTCCAGCCAAATGGCTGGCCCTGTAAAGGATTTGCTTCACTTTCAGAATTGACCAGTGCTAAATTACGGAACAGCGCAGAGCAACAACAGCAACAACAGTTGCCCAGCAACCGCCATCGCGATTCTTAATCAAGTCGGTACTGCATATTTTCAGGTAGTGATTTTGACGAAAAAAGGTAAGATAAAGTTCTTTTCGGGTCCTACATTTTGTTTAGGAATACATTAAATGGCATTAACACAGCTATGTTGATATAGTTCTGCCATAATCTGATCAAAATGTTGGCATTTATAGTATAGACATAGACAACCTAGGTCTCGGTAATGAGAAAATGTTTATATATATGGCCTACTCTTGTGGCAAAACGTTTTCGCTACGTTTTCAAGCAGTTTGTGTTCTCGCTGTCAAACTGACTTGATTTAGCTTTGGTTAGCTCGTGTCAAGAAATTTACAATTGCAGCAGATGAGAAAATCTTTCAAAATAACTGTCAAAGAAGGTATGAGCAAAAAATTGAGTCACCCATCATGAATAATCGATAATCGATTAAGGAAATTTTTGGTAGAGTTGAATGTTTGAATAATGGACATCTCACTTCACATTTGAATCCTTCAGTGTTATTGAACTCGCTCAAAGAAATGAATACAGTCGAGAGCGAAGATACGGATGGCGAAGAAGGGAGCACCGTTGCAGAAAATTGAAGGCCCCTGGCCCCTTCCACTTCTGCCAAAGGATAGTTCTCGAGATTCCCTTCACAGAAAATAGTTGTTATAGGTAGGGTAGGGTAAAGAAATGACTGGGAGAGTCACTCTAAGCTAAAGTAAAGGCTGCAAGTTTCAAAAAATTTCCGGGACGCACTTTGTCAACTGCTCCACTTTTGGGGCACGCAAAAATTGGATTGTGAAAAACTGAAAGCTTTTTGTCCGATAATTTTCATGAGAGTGTTCATTGATAGAAAACTACAAAAATAATTTTGAGAATTTCAAAATTTCCAATTCTGCTCTGGTAAGATTGGATGGCGATAGGCATTCTAAGCCAAAGAACAGATGTTTACTCAAAAATTTTTGCATGTGGATGCTTATCCATAAAACTACTGTTACAAATGATAAAAAATTCAATTTTAGCATCGGCAAACCTGGGATGGGAAAAGCGTTCTAAGCCAAAGTAGAGGGCGTGTCCTCAGAAATTTTCCTGGGGACTTTGCCCCCAGACCCCTCATTTTGATACTCCATCAGTTAATTTGCCCTGACCACACTGCTGGGGTCGGGGGGGTCGGGAAAGGGTTCCTCAACAGTTTGAGAAATGAAAACATTATAATCTGGCCCACAATACAAAGAAAGGCAAAATTACTTTTATAAACTAGAGAAAATGTAAAGATTTTAATCATGCCATAAGTAGATATATCGTGAGATATATGCCTCATTTTCAAAGAAAGTGATTGGTAAGGAATTGAGGAATTGCTTTAGCTTGGCTATTGGTGAGGAATCGAGGAATTGCGACGAATTTTGCCCCTGACCACAAACTCATCATCGAGGCCACACCCACTTAGGGCCCCTTCTCGTTCATGGCCAGTGCAAAAATCAGAGCAAGTCCGCCACTGAATGTAAGTCCTTTTCATTTCAACAAGAGATTGTAAGGTAAGATAAGATCTTGATACATTATGCGTCAGAACGTAGGACAGCCTTCTAACCAAAATAGTTTGGGCTTCCTGTACCCCCCCCCCACCCCCAACAAAACGAGCCTGGCTAGGCTACGCCACTTCTTGAGCGAAGGAAGGGCTGCCAAAATTGGCAACTCTGAAAGAAAATTGAAAAAGAGCATACTTTTGATTTACAGGTGAAGAGACCATAAACACTTGTTTTACAGTCTTACGACGTACTAACACATCATTCGGGAACTAAGAATATATAAAACTGCGAGCAACGAGAGGAGAACAACTCATTATCATATTCAGACTTTGAACAGCTAAAATCTCTACGAGCAGAAATTGACCCTGAAAAAACGTGATGCCGAACTGAACTTGAAGGAAGGGTTGCAAAATTGGGCAAATCTGAAGGAAGGAAAGTCGTAGAAGGTTTTCTTTTTGCTTTGTAGTCAAAAAGGCCACGAACACTTGTTTTACAGCTTTTTAGGGGTATCCAAACATCATTCAGAAACTAAGAATACAACTGAATATTCAGCATTGCCGCTGTTATCAACACTCGAAATCGAAAAAGACCAAAGGCAAAGAATCCGTCAGATTACTGCACCGATATTCCCAAATTTTTATTCTTGAAGGAAAGGCTGCAATAATGGGCAGCACTAGAAGAAAATTGACAGAACATACTTTTGCTTTTCAGTTGAAAAGGCCACGAACACTTGTCTTACCGTTTTGCTAAGGAATTAACACGCACACACACACACATCATTCAAAAACTAAGAATATGAGAAAAGGAGAACAACTCACTGTCATCATATTCAGCCTTGTGCTTTGAACAGCTAATTTCTGCGAGCAAATGTCCATGAAAAAGTGAGATGCCAAACTGAAATAGCAGCAAAATTGTGAAGTACAACTTCTCCATAGTCTTCAGAATTCATTTACTTGAAGATTTTTCTATTCTTGTATCATTTAAGACATGAAATAGCTCCATATTTGCTGCATGAACATTTTCACGTTGAAACTTCGCGAAGGTCGTTGGGTGAGAGAGAGAATCGAGCGACTGTCGTCAGCAGCTAAGACAATGGTTTCGCGCCAAAACGCAAGAAGCATAATGGCGGACATGATCACTATTCACGGGGGGGGGGGGGGGGGGGCCACTCCTATACTTTCCTATAGTATCATGCTCGTACAAAGGTTTAACATATGCACCCTAAACGCTGACCTGCTTTAGCGAAATACATACCCTAATCGCAGAAATTTTTTTGAAAACATACGCTTTCCGGTGTCAAAATAGAACTTCTATAATTCAGGTACCCTAATCGTTGACAAATCAGTTACTAAAAATGCTGATATTGCCGGTGTAATTTGAAGA
The DNA here is from genome assembly GCA_039566865.1 of Aurelia coerulea. NCBI lineage: Eukaryota > Metazoa > Cnidaria > Scyphozoa > Semaeostomeae > Ulmaridae > Aurelia > Aurelia coerulea. Next base: position 6,913,936 of record CM076952.1, on the reverse strand, counting down.
GGAGGAAACTGCTCCCGACTTCCTATCCCCATCTCATGCTTGTCTGCTAAGTTCTTTGACTCGTTACGAATTCTATTTTATAGATTTTGATAAAAATATCATTGTAGAGGAGCTTAAATTTATCAAATGCAGAAAAGTGCACCCTTTTTTGAAATTATGGTCAAATTGGCACCCCTAAAAACGGGCCCGAGCGGGCATGTGCCTACTTGAAGAAAGGCTCCCTTTCTTGCGCTTTTTTGTACGAGCATGATAACACATCAGATACCAAGTGGTCCCCCCCCGGTCAACATTACAGATAAACTCATTTTTTTATAAGAAACTAAGGTCCGATGCTGGTAGACAGTTTCTTAAATTTTTGGCCCATTTTGCTACCAAAACTTTCTAATGTGTTTCGTGTATTTTAAATGCCGGAAGTGTAGAGTTTATTTTGTTTTTACTACAGGGCTCCTAGATTACTTGTAAGATCTCAAAACAAGTAAATGACATAATTCGGACTCAAAATATTTTCCAAACAGTTGGGATACACTCGTTTTTTTATAAGAAACCACTTATAAGAAACGGTAGGCTCAATTTTTCGAAAGCTAAGAAACAACCCTACCTGAATTGAAAAAGCAAAGAAACTTCTGTAATTTATACTTTTAATTTTCTCATCGCACTCAAAAATATTTTGACACTGTACAGTTAAAGCAAGGGCACCTACCTTGTAGGAAGTGTGTTTACTCATGGTAGTTTACGCGTAGTAATTGGTGTCCTATGACCCAGTCCTGTTAATCTTTGTATATCATAAGAAACTAAGGGGTGTGCAACTTCTGCAGATAAACCAATCAGCGAGCAGGATCTCAAGAGAAAATTATCACAAGCGCGTTTTATCCGTGGTTCCGGTCAAGCAAAATTGTTTACATAAGCTTTTGTTCAACCAGATGTGAATAGTTACACCGTGTGCAAACTAGGGGCTCGCGTGAAAAGTCAATCCTCACGATTATTGGAGGACGAGAGTAGAGTAGTACCTGACAACCTGAGAATAACAATCATTACATGATTTTATAAGCAACGGCTTTCAAGAAATTTACCTGCACCTCCAGAAAATTAAGAAACCATGATAAAAAGAAGAGGTCAAGTTCCAAGTTAAGAAATATTTTTCAAATGCATTCTTCGTTCAAATTCTACAGTTTCCTTTCATTCACAAGGCAAATCCTAGCCTAATTTAGAACTTAAACTTATTAAACGCTTACATGTTACTGAACCAATTCTTCCTTGATGTTATGATACTTTGAATGAAGAAAAGTACTTGCAAAATCAATATTTCAGCAACAAAACGGTTAATTTAAACAACTTTGCTTACCTCAGTTCAAATCAATAAAAAAAGTTAGACGACCACAGACACTGCGTCATAATAAGCAACAAACCAGCTGAAAAATTTCTTAGCAGTGCCAACCCCCAGCTCAATTTACCGCAAGTTTTGTTTACTGGCCATAGCAACGGGCTCTGACCACAGCAACGTGTAACGCGCTTGTGAGAAAAGTGAACAATGGAGTTATGAAAAGTTTCATACCCCTAAAGTCTTTCTAGTTACAGGGATTTTCAAATTCTATCGTCTGTTAGTGTTGACCAATCAAAAATCACGCTGTCTGAATCCCTGTGGCCAGATCTTATAACAGTTGATATCGTGTTTCATAAACACCGGAATTTGAAACTACAAAGTTATTCACACGTCATCTTGACCTTGAGAGGACTGACTATGTGTACTTCTGGGTCACGCACTGGGTCACGCACATCACGGTACGGTTTTAGGACACTCTCTGTACTGGGTCACAGGACACCAATTACTCTACAATACTGGGAATAAACACACTTCCTACAAGGTAGGCGTTCTTGGTTAAAGCAACTGTTTGGACATCATTTTGAGTGCGAATCATGTTATTTGCTTGTTTTGAGATCTTTCTAAAGAAATTTGGGAGCCCTTTAGACAAAACGAAATTAATTCTACACTTCCGGCATTTAGAATATAAGAAACACGTAAGAAACTCTTGGTAGCAAAAGGGCCCACACATGTAAGAAACTGCCTACCAGCCCCGGACCTTAGTTTCTTATATAAAAAATGAGTGTAACTGTACACTGTCAAAACATTTTTAGTGCGACAGGAAAATTAAAATTGTAAATTACCAAAGGGTTTTTTCTCAACTTTCGAAAAATTGCGCTTGCTGTTTCTTATAAGCGGTTACTTATAAAAATTACACGTGTAGTGAACTTTTCATGTCCTTTATTGAATTTCAACAGGAATTACATACAAAGCATTGTCAGGTCTTGCACCCGGCTGTTAGGCAGGGAAATTTCACAGACGATCTAAGGATCTGCCTTACCTTTGATTTTATGCTTGATTTCTATTAAATCGACCATGGAGATTCAAACTAGACTTGGACATATTTTTTTCACCGGAAGTGCCTATATTGATGACGTCAATAACTGACACTTTTTACAACAAAAGTGGGTGTAACTTTTTTGCAGGTAAGTCGAATGTGATTTAAAATACTGCAGTTAGATTGCATTTGATTAGAGCTGTCAAATTATCTATAGTTTTTTTAATCTTGACGAAATTAGTAGAATTTCTAAGACGTCATCGATTATATGACAGCATAATTGAGCTTTTTTTTTAGATTGATTTCAGCTCAAGCGTTTTCCTTGATTTATACTAATTGTACCATGCAGACTCTGAATCTGCCATCAATAAATATTTATTGTGCACAGAAATAAGGATTTGGACCATGTCATTTACTCATTGTTTGCAGCATGTTTGCAGCAAAATCCAAAAAGCCTTTGAAAGCTCTAATCAAATACAATCAAACTACAATATTTTGAATCACATTCGACATACCTGTAAAGAGTTACACCCATTTTTGTAGTAAAAAGTATCAGTTATTGACGTCATCAGAATAGACACTTCCGGTGAAAATCAAAAATGTTTTCATGTCTAGCCGAGGGCGCTTACCTTGTAGGAAGTGTGTTTATTCCCAGTACTGTAGAGTAATTGGTGTCCTGTGACCCAGTACAGAGAGTGTCCTAAAACCGTACCGTGACCAAGAAGTACACAGAGTCAGTCCTCTCAAGGTCAAGATGACGTAAGAATAACTTTGTGGTTTCAAATTCCGGTGTTTATGAAATACGACTGTTATACGATCTGGCCACAAGGAATCAGACAGCGTGATTTTTGATTGGTCAACACTAACAGACGTTAGAATTTGAAAATCCCTGTAACTAGAAAGACTTTAGGGGTATGAAACTTTCCATAACTCCATTGTTCACTTTTCTCACCAGCGCGTTACACGTTGCTGTGGTCAGAGCCCGTTGCTATGGCCAGTAAACAAAACTTTGCGGTAAATTGAGCTGGGGGTTGGCACTGCTAAGAAATTTTTCATCTGGTTGTTTGTTTATTATGACGCAGTGTCTGTGGTCGTCTAACTTTTTTTGTTGATTTGAACTGAGGTAAGCAAAGTTGTTTAAATTAACCGTTTTGTTGCTGAAATATTGATTTAGCAAGTACATTTCTTCTTTCAAAGTATCATAACATAAAGGAAGAATTGGTTCAGTAACATGTAAGCGTTTAATAAGTTTAAAGTTAGTTGACGGAGATAAATAGCTAACTCAAGAGCTGCATATGCATATCTAAAATTAGCCTATTGTATTTGATGATACTGACACGTGCGTGCAAATGTTTTCACTAGGGGAGCAATTACGTGCATAGTCGTTTCTTTGTCCTATTTATAGATTGCCTCTAAGTAGCTCCGTCAACTAACTTTAAGTTCTAAATGAGGCTAGGATTTGCCTTGTGAATGAAAGGAAACTGTAGAATTTGAATGAAGAATGCATTTGAAAAATATTTCTTAACTTGGAACTTGACCTCTTCTTTTTATCATGGTTTCTTAATTTTCTGGAGGTGCAGGTAAATTTCTTGAAAGCCGATGCTTATAAAAACATGTAATGATTGTTATTCTTAGGTTGTCAGGTACTACTCTACTCTCGTCCTCCAATAATCGTGAGGATTGACTTTTCACGCGACCCACTAGTTTGCACACGGTGTCACTTTTCATATCTGGTTGAACAAAGGCTTATGTTATCAATTTTGCTTGACCGAAACCACAACGGATAGAACGCGCTTGTGATAATTTTCTCTTGAGATCCTGCTCGCTGATTGGTTTATCTGCAGAAGATGCACACCCCTTAGTTTCTTATGATATACAAAGATTAACAGGACTGGGTCATAGGACACCAATTACTACGCGTAAAGTACCGTGAATAAACACACTTCCTACAAGGTAGGCGCCCTTGGTCTAGCTTGAATCTCCATCGTCGATTTAGTAGAAATCAAGCATAAAATCAAAGGTTAATAGCCAGATCCATATATCGTTTGAGAATCTTCTTGCCAATATCTTTCAAACCTTTTCAAGAAAAATTCTGCGCGTGATATCAGCATGAATTTGCGCAATGCCACTGCCGCTGTCCTTCTTCCAAAGATGAAATTTGCAATATGCAGAAATCTATATCTTTCCAGGTTGCAAATACTTATAATTAATTGCCTTTGGATGTCAAACGAGCACCCTCTGTAAGCATTTTAAATTGTACGCTGAAGAGTTATTTGCCTCTCTCAGGCTAACTCTATTATTTTGCATTTAAGTTTCAGATAGTAAATATAGTAAATTTTTTAGTAATTTTCAGTAATATTGTAAAGTTTGGTACGGCCCCCTGTAAAGCAATCCTCTCGATTGAAGGGGCTACCATGTAAAAATAATGAAAATGAGAAAAATAATGAGAAATGTACCACCGCCCAGATCAGTCTCAAAAACATCGTTGTCAAAGAGAAGCAGGCAAAGTAAGAAAACAAAACATTTCGGGAAAATATGTCCAACTACCTGTCCTTTCACCTCGTCCTTTTGGTTTTTGTCTTGAAAGTTTCTTATGAAAATATTTAGTTTTCCTGAAACGTCCGATTACCACAGCCGGCACCCTAGCTATCATTGTAAATTAAAATTGTTTTGCTTCTGTCAACAACGCCCTCACTTTATGGATCTAGATCTACACGTTTTTTGCTTTGTTTTTTTTTCAACTTATTTTATTTACTTATTTTTATAAGAAACTTGGATTTGCACCCCCTCAGCACTTAGTACTAAAAGTTTCTTAATTTCTTTTGAAAGTTTGGTAGTAAAATGCTCTGAATTAGTTTCTTACTTTTTTGGGCCTAAAATTGCGTTATGGTTCGAAGTTGAGCCATCTTATCTTGAAAGGGCTTGCATTTTGCATTGATTTGTCAGCACAGATCAGCTATGCACACGAAGGCAAACATTACAAATTTTTGCAGTCAAAAGTTAGGAAGTAAAATGAAAGTCGCTTTGTCCGAGAGTATCTAACCTAACCACTCTCATTCTAGAAATAATTTAGAATTTCTTAATTGTTTTTGAACGATCCTACTTGAATTTCTCAAATTTTTGGTCATCGTAGTACTAGATTCTGATAAACTAAGGCTGGTTTTCTTATGTCGCAATTCATTGCATTTCATCGTAATTCGTCGGGATTCAGGGTCTACGATCAATTAGGATATATGAAAACCGGGAATCGTAATTCATCGTAATGCATTCTAATTCATCGCATTTTATCCTATTTACCCTTGGGAACAAAAAAAGTGCACATTTCAAATATTTCAAACCAACTTTGGGCACGAAAATTAAAGCAGAATCAAAACAAACAGAACCTGGTGGTCCCCGAAGAATCAAAGGCTGTTGTTGCAACATAGTTACAGCTTATTGGCCTTTTCGGCTTTGTCTTTTATTTCATCGCAAGAAACAAACTTTTTTGATTCGATGGGATCAATTGCGACGAAATAGGATTAATTAGGATGAATTAGGACGCACAGTTTTCACATACTTTGACCGGTTTTCATATATCGGAAAAGATCGTAATTGATCGTAGACACTGAATTCCGATGAATTACGATGAAATGCGATGAATTGCGACATATGAAAACCAGCCTTAAGTGCCGCCTTCCTTGTTCCGTGTTCCGTGTTCATTTCAGGGGGTAGCTTTGCTCTATTTTCCTTCCAGTCCGATGGTAATACACCATACATTCCAATAAGATTTGCCTTGTAATTACCCCCTGGAAAATATCATTTTCTGCCGTGTTCCTTCTGCCGCGTTCATAATTTTGTGACGACTTCCTTGTTCTCGTCACAGTTCTGACTTTAGTGACGTGTGCCGTGCTCGGTGCTTATGGTCCAGTTGCAAAATTCCGACTTTAGTGACGTGTGCCGTGCTCGGTGCTTATGGTCGAGTTGCAAAATCTATTTCTGACGAGTTCTTGTCGGGGGGTAACAGATGACTGATTCTAGGAGCGACGACGACTATTTGCCCACAATCGCCCACAATGTCTTGCAGGGTGAATGTGCTATAATTTTGTTTTTTGTTTGTCAGAGACTCCAGAGGGAGGAAGCTTAGAAGAGGGAGCCTATCAGGCAGCGAGGGGGATGTCAATCACATGGGGATCTACTGGAGTAAAATGGGTAGTGTTGATTGCCGGGAAACAGTGGGACCGGAACTAATAAATCAGTATTCTGTATGTCAAAAACAAAGATGTTGGCAAAAATCATCAAAATTTTTCACCCTATCCATTTTACTCCAAACTTGCCTATTTGGCCCCTAGGCCATACCATACCAAAACATAGGAAAGGTCACTCAGGGCTGAAGATATTCTATGTCCCTAGCCATTCAGAGAGGAATTTGTTATTGAATTTCGCATGTTGGCTAGCTGATCTTTATCTTTGTTTACCAAAATCTTTCAGGGGCTGCACAAGATATTGGTGAACAAAGATATAGATTAGCTAGCCAACAGTGAATATTGATTTATTAGTTCTGGTTCCACTGTTTCCCGGCAAGCAACACTACCCATTTTACCCCAATAGATCCCCATGTGATTGACATCCCCCTCGCTGCCTGATAGGCTCCCTCTTCTGAGCTCCCTCCCTCTGGAGTCTCTGACAAACAAAAAACAAAATATAGCACATTCACCCTGCAAGACATTGTGGGCGATTGTGGGCAAATAGTCGTCGTCGCTCCTAGAATCAGTCATCTGTTACCCCCCGACAAGAACTCGTCAGAAATAGATTTTGCAACTCGACCATAAGCACCGAGCACGGCACACGTCACTAAAGTCGGAATTTTGCAACTGGACCATAAGCACCGAGCACGGCACACGTCACTAAAGGCAGAACTGTGACGAGAACAAGGAAGTCGTCACAAAATTATGAACGCGGCAGAAGGAACACGGCAGAAAATGATATTTTCCAGGGGGTAAATACAAGGCAAATCTTATTGGAATGTATGGTGTATCACCATTGGACTGGAAAGAAAATAGAGCAAAGCTACCCCCTGAAATGAACATGGAACACGGAACAAGGAAGGCGTTACTAAACAAGGAACGCGCCACTAAAGTCGTCACTAAAGTCGGAACACGGCACACGGAACACGGCAGTGGCCCCTATGGGCCACCGTAGTTTTCAGCAATCAGTCTTTGTGCTCGGTGATGTGATTCGTAAATTTGTTCGTTGTTACATGCGTAGAAAACACGTATCACTCAATTCCCAGAAGATTGTTTATTCTCTTTTGAATTATTTGGAACACTGCTTGCCTCGCATTTGGCTGATTTTCAAAAGAATACTTTTACTAGAAGCGTAGAAATAGGTTGACCAACAAAGCAATCCACCTTTCGCAGTATGCGTTTCATAGACAATAGATTTGGAAATCTTTCGATTTGGTTTTCGCTGTCAGTTTAAAAGCCAAAATTGTGACAAGTTGCCTTCGCATTTGGACATTGAAGGCAAAGAAGAAAGGCGTGGTAAAGATCTGGCATTTCGTAAGGTTTTGCGATTTCTTTCACAAGACTACGGTGAGACCTGTCCTGTTTTTTCTATTTCTAACGGCCTGTAGCAATGTCTGATAATTCCAGTAGAACGTTTTAGCACACTATGATTGGGAAAACGTGGATTTAGGATTCAAGACTTCCATGATGTGTATTCGATATGGCCTAAGCCAAACGGAATTTATGCAAGCAAAAGACATAGCATTTAGCCTAAAAATTCTTATTTCAAGTAAACCAGCATCCAGTGTTTTTTCATACCGCTCCTTTGATTTGAATTGCATTTCAATTGGTCATGTCTTTGTCACTTTGCTTACTAAGGGTGCTCAGCCTGGCTTGCTTTCAACCAGCTCATACTAGCCACTTCAGTTTACTACAATTTGGTTTTTGGCCTATTGTGTAATTTAAAAACAAAAAAACTGAAAAAAAGATAAGAGGATTGGAAAGAATATCGTATACAAATTTAATTTTAAGGTCAAACCTACTATTTCGGGACTTACAGAATGGGCATCTATGCAAATCCTACAATTCAATACAATTCTAAATTAATTGTAATCAATGGGTACCAATGTTTAATTTGGTTTTTGGCCTGTTGTGTATTTTGAAAAAAAAGGATGAGAAAGCTTTGAAAAGAACATTGTATAAAAGTATCAATTTTAGAGGCAAACCAACTATTTCGGGACTTACACAGAATGTGCTTTTACACAAAATCCTACAATCCTACAACGGCAACCAACGAGATTTGCTAGTTATATGTTTAGATTGGGTAACGCCCCGGCGGGTGCATATAATATAATTTTGTATCTGGCATGCGTGTCCATGGTTTCTCTGAGAAAGGGGTGAATTTTCAATATATTCCTAGGACCTAGATTTAGAAAAAGGGGTCTTTTTACAGAACTTTACAGAGAAAACTAAAAAAGGGTATGTTTTCCCTATGTAAATTTGCATCATTATTCATAATGTGTTTAATAAAAAATACCTGCCATAATCATTTTGTCTGAAGAAAATTATATACAGATTAAATATTGACCTAATAATTCATATACAGTAAAAACCTGCACATAAGAACCTAAGATTTTTAACTCAGCCTGTTTAGGTTCTTATGCAATGAGGCACATCGAGTAATCAGGGTATAGGTTCTTAATTAGGAAAATACGTGAATCTAAATCTTAGCCAAACCTATTTGCAATCTTGACCCTATCCATTTCAACCCAATCTTACCCAGTTTACCCCTGCATGCCCTGCCTATCACAGTTCTGTAAGAAATATTTTGGAGTACACGAAAGAGGTTGATTGGCAAAAATGTTGCATTTATTTCCCAATGAATGAATAAGACCCTTTATTAAGAACCTAGTTTATATATCAGCCTGAAATGGTTCTTATTTATTGGGTACAAAATATATTATTTCAGGCTGTAGATTCTTAACAGATAAAGGTTCTTATGTGCGGGTTTTTATTGTATCATGTCTTTGCATAGAATTTTCTTCAAACTGATTATGTACAAATATAACAATATGGTCAATATGTGTCTTCAAAATCTGACAAGTTCAATATTTAGGCAAAAACATTCTTAAATAATTTTATTGTGACATTATCGTATTGGCAATATCAATCGTTATCCTTTCATTCATGAAGCATAATGGGGTGAGATATATTGGAAGACTTGTTTGTGAGGATCACATGGAAAGAATTGAACAAAAAAAATCATCTTGATCTTGTTCTTCTCGTTTGCTTGTTCAGATGATCTTCCTCAATGCGTTCTGATTCTGTATTGGAAATCGAATCCCTCTGTTGCATTTTAATGCTTTCACAATGTTTTGCAACCTTGTCTGTAAGTTTCATGAATCCACGACTTTTAAATCCCACAACATAACCCGAGAAAATTTTCCATAAACAATGTTTGACCATACCTTGGCCATGGCCTAAACTTTGCCTTTGCTCCACAACAACAGCAACAAGAAACCAAGTGGCGGGGCAATATTTGAATTCTCTTCCGCTTGTAAGAATGGAAAATGGTGGTGCTTGGCTTGGCTGCTTTGCTTGGCTGCTTGCTTGTCAAGCATCATACAATTACAAAAAAAAACATACTAGTAGAAGACGTCTTCTTACTTCTAACAACTAAGATTGTTAGTTGTTAATGACAGAAACTAACCCCGGGAGGGGGAGTACTTGACTTAAATTTGTACGGGCGTGTGCCCACGAAAACAATTTTTCTACCCTACTCCAGAATTTTTCGCTCAAAATGATAACCTGGTCTAGAAAAAATTGGTGAAAAGTATACTCAAAAACATGAAATTGGACCGAAAAACGACCCGATCTAGCAAATTATTCCCCTTTGACATGTTTTGACAACCTGCTCCAGAAAAATTGCCTCATTTTGACTGTGCTAGAAAAAATTGGTGAAAACGATACCCTTAAAAACGGCACATTCCTGTCGGACAAATAAACTAAGTACCCCCCCCCGGGAACTAACACAATTTTGGTTGAGAATGGTATGTGGATAAAGCTGAGGACTGGACCGAGTATGTAGATTAATTAGTTTTTGACGTTTTGTAGTTAGTTGTTAGAGTTGGAGCTATGGTCGATTTGAGCTTGGAGAGAGACGCAACGAGGCGTACTTGAAAATACTACATGGTGCCGTTTGACCCGGAATATTGAGAATTGGAGTTATCGTTTCAGGAAGAGCCTGAATCGTTTAATAGAATGGAGGATTTGAAGAAATTGGTCAAAGGACGTAGCGTTAGCCGTCGTTACGTTAAGAAGACGATAACTGATACAGCGAAGATCTTGGCAGGAGCGGAACAAGATGTCGACAAATTGAAAACAAACAAGGAACTTTTGTGCCAAGAATCAGAGAGTCTGAAAAAGAGCGATAAAGAGATTCTGGACTTAACCAGCGAGGATAAGTTTCAGGATGAAATATTGGAGTGCAAGCAGTTTTCTGGTGAGATACAGTACTGGTTAACGCAAATCGAATCGAAATTGAGAGTATTATTGAAACCCGAAGAAGGGCAACGTGAGCCGCGTCGTGAATCTATTGGTAGCGCGCGGAAAGTGAAAACGATGAAATTGCCAACCTTGACTTTGGAGAAGTTTTCAGGCAATCCGACAGAATGGCCGTCTTTCTGGGAGACGTTTAAAGCTGCAATTGATTCAGACGAAGAGATGGAAGACGTGATGAAATTTAGTTATTTGAAGAGTTATTTGGTAGGCCCAGCAGCACTTGCCGTTGCGGGGCTGAAAGTTACGAATTCGACATACAAAGAGGCACTAGATGTTTTGCATAAAAGATATAGAGACGTTTCAGTTATCATAGGGAATCACATGGATGCGTTGCTTCATTGCCCTGCAGTTGATGCCATGAGCGATGTTAAGAAGTTGAGAGAACTGTACGACAAGTTGGAAGTGAACGTGAGGAGTTTGGGTGCGCTTGGTTTGCATAGCGGAGGATATGAGCGAGTCATGTCGCCTGAAATATTGAAGAAATTGCCGAGTGAACTGCAAGTTATGATAACACGTAAACTGAAAGGTTCGTGTGATTTACAATATTTGTTGGAAATATTCCACGAAGAGCTCCTTGTTAGAGAGAAATGTCTTTTGAGCCAAGTTAGCGTAGAGAAAAACAAGCCAGCCACCGCCCCCCAAGAAGCGACGAGAAACAGATTCACGTATCGAAATCAACAAGCTACCGCAACAACGTTATACACTGGAAGTCAAGCATATGATAGAAAGTTTGTTATCAAATGTGCCTATTGCGATGGAGATCACAAGTCTCATTTGTGTACCACTGTCACAGATCATATCGTGCGAAGAAAGATTTTGACGCAAAAGAACCGCTGCTTCATCTGCTTACGCGCTAATCATCTGGCGCGGAACTGTCGTTCAAACATGACATGCCTGAAATGCAATAGAAGACATCATTCGACTATCTGTGAGTGCTATTCCAAAGCAGGAACAAGCGAAAGAGGTAATGATGCTGATCAAAAGAGAAGCAGTGTTGAAGCAAAAGTGCCTGAGAGTACGTCAACAACGAATATGCACGTGAGCGCAAGAAATTCCGTTCTACTGCAGACCGCGCGGGCAGACGTGAAAGCCCCTGGAAAAGCGAGAGGGAGAAGATTAAGATTTGTGTTCGATTCAGGCAGTCAGAAGAGTTATGTGACAGTCGATGTGAAGAATGCGTTGGGTCTTCCAGTTATTGGAAGAGATAAACTGCTGATCAAGACGTTTGGAGACGAATCGCCCAAGGTTCGTGATTGTGAGATCGTGCAACTTTCCGTTGGTTGCAAAAATGGAGAAGAGTCTGTGATGGAAGCATATGTTGTACCTGTGATTTGTACGCCGATTAGCAACCAAGTGATTTCGAGAGCGGTGAAACATTATGACCATTTGCGTGGGTTAGATTTAGCGGATTTTGTAGAAGAGGACGAATTGAACGTTGACAGGAATGTGGACATTTTGGTCGGCGCAGATTTTTATTGGAGATTTGTCACCGGACGTATTGTTCAAGGAAAGAAACCCGGTCCGGTCGCGATGGAGACGAAGTTAGGGTGGGTGCTGCCAGGGCCCACAGATATGGTAAGTTCTGATTCTGATTCACATGTTATGAGAATTGATACTGTTGTTGTTGATAAAGAAAACTTTGCGATTGTGAATGAAGGGAAAAGATTTTGGGAAAATGAGGCTATAGGCATAAAAGGAAATGAAGATCAATGTTTGCATGAGAAGTTTGTTGATGAAATTGAGTTTGTAGATAACAGATATGAAGTTTTGGCGAAAATTGAGCGATTTGAAAATGACGTTGGCCCCCAGGAAAAAGCGAGACTGCCCGAAGAAAAGTTATCGGACACGTCTTTGTTGAAAAATGATTCCGAGAAGCCTGAGGAGAGTAAGGCCTTGGGCATGATTTGGAAATCGAAGTCAGACGAACTGGCTTATGATTTTGATGCGATGCTCGGGTCTTCTGAGAAGGAGCAAGTTACGAAGCGCGATGTGCTTGCCAGGACAGCCAAGATTTTCGACCCGCTTGGTTTGATAAGTCCGGTTATTGTCCCTTTGAAATTGGTGTTTCAGAAGTTATGCAAACAAACTAATGATTGGAACTCATTGATAGATGAGTCTATTTTGAGCGACTATAAAGCGATCGTAAATGACTTGATGCATGTAGGCCGCATTGTTGTTGACAGAAATTATATAGGAAGAAATATTGCGCTGTCTGATATCGATTTTATTGAATTACACGGCTTTTGTGATGCGTCAAAAGCGAGTTATGGAGCTTGCGTTTATGTTTTTTGTCATTTGATGAGTTTTGGTGGAAGGGTCCCGAGTTTTTGAGAAAAAACAATCGAGTTTTGGCCTGAGAAAGAAAGTTTCGAGCGTTGTAAACAAGCTAACAATGAGTTTATTGAATTTGAAGAGGTCAAGGGAAATCCCTTGAATGTGAATGTGCATTTGGTTCACGCTGAGCGTTGCAATATCAGTAACGTCATGTCTATTGAAAGGTTTAGCGATGTGAACAAACTGTACCGGACAACCGCTTACGTCCTACGGTTTGCGCATAACTTGAAGGCGCGGATTGATAAAACGAAAACAGCGCTTACGGCAGATTTGGAAACAAGTGAAATCGAAAACTTGAGAGACAAACCTAGTAAAGAAGATGAGTGCGAGATCGATGTTCTCGAAAATCGAAAATCGTTGTCGAAGCGAAGTCGATATTCAGAGAAGCTGTTGGATCATTTCAGAGATCGATTTAGACACGAGTATTTGACCAGTTTACGAGAATTCCACGTTGAAAAACGATCGTTGAAAAATAGAGTTATCATGGTCGGTCACGTCGTTACAATACATGAAGATAAACGACCGCGTCAGTTGTGGAACCTGGGACGAGTGAGAAAGTTGCTTGCTGGTAAAGATGGAAACGTTCGTAGTGCAGTCGTGAGAGTTTTCAGAGAAGGAAGAGTAGCAGATTTTAGAAGACCGATCAAGAAACTTTATCCGGTTGAGGTAGCAGATGCAGAACAGAATACGGAATGCAGGAGGACAATGGTCATCAAGGAGGATGAAGAGCCTCAGATTAGAACAGTGCTGGACGAAAACGTTGGTGAGATGATTCATTGACCGTGAGTACAAAGTAGTTTAGCTTGCTGAGTATTTAATCGCGTTTAGTTCATCGTAGTTACAGGTATCGTTGTGTTATCGCATTTCCCGCGCGGGGAGTGCGGAAAAAGCTGAGGACTGGACCGAGTATGTAGATTAATTAGTTTTTGACGTTTTGTAGTTAGTTGTTAGAGTTGGAGCTATGGTCGATTTGAGCTTGGAGAGAGATGCAACGAGGCGTACTTGAAAATACTACATGGTAGCACCTACTGATACAACATATTGGCCTGCAAACGAGAGGAAGTGCCACAATGATGGTGGTGAAAAGGGCAAGCTTATTGATTCAAATTTATGTCATCTCCTGCCCCATGCTTTGCAATAACAGTCTTGTCACAAGCTGCCTTCAGAGAGAGCCTTGTCTACTGTAAAAAGTTTTAATTTATCACACATTTTGACATTGTGGAACACAATAGACAAAACCTATAACTATTTTCACCATGAAATGACCCCCAGGGGGGTACTCATTGACTTTCAATGCGGGGGGTCCATGCCAATATTTGGGGTCCGAAATTTTATGTTCAATCAATATTTGGGGTCTGTGACTTACAACATGGACAAAATTCCACATTTGGGGTCCACAAATCTGAAGAAGGGAAGAATCGTGCAATTTGGCCCTGAGGTTGCGAATCATGAAACAAATGTTTTGGTATTATTCAAAAACTAAAAAAGATCGAGAAGCTCAAATTGAAATCATTCAAAAACAGTTCAGGGACCCCAGAGATAGAAACAATATTTGGGGTCTCCAAAACGTTAGACTCAATATTTAGGGTCCCTAAGACATCAGGCTTAATATTTAGAGGTCAGCAAAGAAAAAGTGGCATGGACCCCCCGTATTGAAAGTTAGGGAGTACCCCCCTCCCATTTACCTGGTTGAAGCCTAAGATAGACGAGCTGAGCTCAGAGACAGGACTGGAAGCTCCATATGAGGTTATGAGAGACGCACGTGAACTGGGTGCCTATCCTTGTTTCATTGTGTTTCATTCTGATCATATTCTACTCGCAGTGGCGAAGCTGGGCGAAAATGGTAGGTCATGCTCTGGGCGGAAGGCGAACAGGAGAAGCTCCTTGCGCCGGAGACGGAAACCGCGCGGAAAATATCTTGGGCCATGCCCATTTATCTGCCTGGGAACGCCCATTGTTGTAAAAAGGCTTGAACAATGCCCATTTCTGTAGAGATATAAGATACGCCTATACATTCATGAAAACATTCTTATATTCAAACACTTTAGGCCAAGAATTGTTCTCAAACATTTTCTTGTCTCAAATCAGGCATTTCAGCAGTAAAACATTTGTTTCTCACAAATCTGGCCGGCATGTGTTAGGGTTTCAGATGTCATACAATCATTCCTGTTGAGCAGTTGCCATTGTTTAATCCTCAATGAAAAGATCATTGACTGAAACTCAAGTCCTAGATCACAGGAATATCTTTTTAAGTAGAAGGGACCCCCATCAGCTAATAGGCAACAGTAACATTTGGGGCAATAAAACTAACAATTCATCTTGCAAGAAGATTTGCTCTTGTTGTGGGAGAGGGTTGGGGGAGAAGGCTCTGATCTACAACAAATTATGATGATAGCACAGCAAAGGAAGTAAAGTACTCTTGAAAAGTTCCTCAACCAACAAATTACAGTAGGACAATAATCCATAAAAAAGCAAAGTTCTCTTGGAAAGCTCCTTTAGTTAGTAACACATATGCTGATAATAACCTGGTGGGGGGTTATTCTCATATAAATTGGGTAAGGGTGCCGTAGCTGTGGTACAAAATATCAACCAAAAACAATTTCTTGCATCAAAATGGACCCACAAGATAACTTTTCTTAGCCTACATAGCCAAAACTATTCATTCCTTGTCATCAACAATATATGGAAAATGCTCTGAACTGATAGATTTCATGTAATGTATATATTTAAACGTTCACGTATTTTGATAAAAATGCTGCTTGACTTTGATTTTGTTTGTAAATTCATTTTTATATTCTATTCAATCTTGCAAAAGTTCCTTTTGTCAGCAACAAATTATGATAATACCTTCGAAGAAAATTGTCCTGTTCTTGCAATATTATCATTATTCGCAAATAATATAAAAAAATTCTAGGCTTGTCTATGAATATGGCGAAGAGAACACTTGCGCATATTTTTTTATGAGAAACTAAGAATTTTGCTCTGTACTGAAAGTTTCTTAAAAATATCAGATTTTCAGTACTCAGAGCTTCTTATGAGTTTTTTACAGGTTCTATAACAATCTTCATGTTCACTGCCTATGCCCTTATGAACATTTCAAAACGATGTTTTTTAAACCATTTCCAAGGTTTAGACATTGCTCAAGTACTTTTCGAGTAATATGATACAGTTTAGGCACATTCTTTATCAAAATAAATAGTTTCTTAATCATTTATTTCACAGTACTGGAATTTCCCCCACAACCTACTCTTCTACCTTCCTTCCTTTACAACGAGACTTCTTGGAACATCTTGGGACACTGTCCTTCCTCTTCAGAACAAGTTTTGCTTTGCAGTTGACGTTTGGCTATTGGCCTAGGCCTACAATCACATACCCTCACTCTCTGGCTTCTGCTAGCCTGAAGCTGCACAAGATTGTCTCGAGAACTAGGCTGCACAATGTCTCCCTCGATAAAGAAGGACTTCCAGTGAATCTTTGCATTGCACAATAATCAAAATTCAAATAATAATTCTCCAATAGACGTGTATGTAGGGGCACTAATACCTCATCTTGAACGGAGCCTAGGCCAGTCAAAACTCACAAGACAAAGTTTATATCGTCATTTCGATTGTTTCAATGCGTATCCTGCTTTTGAACTTCAGCAGGACATTGAGTCGAAAACTGGCGCAACGGGCATGCGTTAGATCAGCTCCAGCCAATCAATTCATTGCTAGGTTTATGATCATAATGACCCATCTCCTGCGATTTCAGATCAGCAAGACACAACATAGGGAACCATTACGGAAAACAGTGAAATTTGACCATAACTACACAGTGTAGCTACAACATTTGTATAGAAACCCTATAATAGGTCTGGCGCTCCGAATCGAGCACGAGTTAACACAGGGGACCAAGGTATCGACAGGTCAAGATGCAAAGGGTAAAATTTGTTGTACTGTGACATATGTTGTGATTTTAAAGAAAGTTTTCAAAGAAATATTTTTTCTGCTGAAAAAATGTTCATCATATCTCTGAAAATTGTTGGTCATGCTGAGCATGAGCTGCATGACCGCTAGCTTCATACATAGTGGCTCGGAGAAGACCCAAATGGAGTAGGGACCAAATGGAGTAATTCTCCTATCCAGGGCCCAAATGGAGTAATCCTATTAAATGGTATTTCAACTCATTGTCAAAACTAATTAACACTCAGAGATAACATTTCATCATAAATCTATACCTAATAATACCTAATAATAGATTTATAAACTGTCTAGACGATCCAGTTTCTTCCAAAGACAATATCATCATTTACTGCTGCATCTACCATGAGATCCAGGGGGGTACAGCTTGAGGGTTTCTGCATTTCGCAATAGCGAAATTCTTTGCAATGGCTTTTCTAGATTTCTAGTTTCCTTCAAACATCCTCTTTTCGTCTTATTCAGCTGAGTCGCATGTGCTTCCAAGTTTTTCCACTTATTCTACTCCTGTAAAGTATGTTCGCTGCTGTTATTAAAACGCGACGCGTTGCAAGAGGGATAGAGACAACCGTCCACAATTCTTGCTTTCATCTGTAATTTGTTTTTGTTTTCTTAAAGCCACGTAAAACTCTCTTCTATTTGCATGATTAAATCAATTAAAATGATACCTTTCACATGGTAACGGCTAAACAGAACGTGACACCAATTGCTGGGTCAGTTGGAAAGCAGTTGCTTAATTATTTTACTGAATTGTATCCCAGGGTAAATATGTTTAAAATGAAATGAAAAATGAACCCCCGTCAGAGATCAGCATGAAGTTCAAATGTCATCAGGAATATTTAATAGGCACCGAGGACAGTTTTATAAATCTATTGTTGGGAAAAGATTTATGATATAACACTATCTCTGGGTGTTAATTAGTTTTGACAATGAGTTAAAATACCATTTAATAGGATTACTCCATTTGGGCCCTGTAGAGAAGAATTACTCCATTTGGTCCCTACTCCATTTGGGTCTTCTCCGAGCCAATGCGTCTCCTAGCTTTGCCACTGACTGTAGGTTAAGGTATTTTGATTTTTAGTGTTTTTCAATTCATCCTAGTTTCTAGAATTCGCCTGAATGACTTGTATTTAATTTGAAATGAGTTTATGGCATTATCAAAACTATCAATTCTGTTAATGTAAAACAACACTGGTTTCAGAAAAGATCATATGTCATTTTCAGGAAATAACCGCACATTCTAAAACAACCATATCAATTTTTGCAGAAGGTTCCCAAAGATATCCTTTGGCACACGCACTCAAGACATTTTCTAGTTAATTGTCTCATTTTTTGCTAAGACAGCGTTAGACCCCGTCTTTTAAATTTTTAACTGTTTTTACTTAAAGATCAGTTTTTATCCTCAAATATAGTGCTTGTAGTAATTCGCATAATTCGTGAAAATTTTCACTCGTTTTCAATAAGATGAAACACACATAATGCTGAGATGAATACAAACAACATGAAAAAATAATTTCAAGAATCAGAGTTGTATGAGCAGGGAAATTGAATTTTGAAGTTAGACTAAATCGAGTGTTCCTTGTCTTTTCGAATTCAAATTTGTAAACTTATGATTTCTTGAAACTTTAAAAATCTTTATCTTGGCTCTCATAGGTCCGATTTTAATAATTCTTCTTTTATTGTAAATTCCAATCATTGCTATTTTAAAGGAGCTACAGCGTGATTGATTTTGAAAACTTTAATTTTTCGGCAGTTATTACATTTGCTGGATCACTGTGTTACCGCCTTCTTTGTGGAGGGTAGGGCTTGAAAGTGAAATCCATTTTTGGCAATACTTATTGCTGGGGTATCCGCACACCCATGTAGCTTATGATCTGCTCTTTATCAGTTGTTAGATCAACACGTAGAAATGATGCTGCAAGAACACAGCAGGACTAATTATGATATTTACTCGTAGTAAGATATGCAAATGTTTTGACGTCATGTAACCTCATGTGATTGGGTAATTTTGAAGGTTGCCAGGTCACCACCATTAGGGTGAAGTAGTATAGAGACGCATGTTTAATGTCACGTGGATATAGTTGAGAAGTCAGTCGAAAGTTGAGAGTGGATGAGATCGCATGATATAGTCAAAAATTTTGTCTTCCTTGAGTGAATCTTCGGTTCAACAAATAACCTTCTCGAACTAGCTAGGCTTGAGAGGAATCTCCAACATATTGGTCCACTGTTGCCAGAAGGAAAAGTTTGAATCGATGCAGAAGCAGAATGGCAGAGACAGAACGTACAACATGCAGAAGGAGTGTCACGAAATTAGTTAGCCGAGCGGAAGATTTATTGAAAGATGGGATCGACGGAGTGGATACCGGAGGTATCGGAAAATTAAAACACTTTCAATCAGAGTTATCGGAAAAATTGACGGAATTAAGAGATGCTGATAAAATTATTTTGGACGATTTGACGGAGAAAGATGCGGGCGAAGATGACATCGACAAAGAACTTGACGAGGAAAGCGAATACAAAGAGAAAGCATCGAGTGCACTGTATTTGATCGAAGACGCCCTTGATAAATTGACAGCGAGCAGACCGTTATCTACAGGCCAGCGAACTGAGTCACAGGAAGGTCGTAACTCACAAATATGTCAAGTTGCAGTGGGTTCAGGCAAGAGTTCTGTGAAATCGAGTGGATGATCAGGAAGATCTG
Organism: Aurelia coerulea; assembly: GCA_039566865.1. Taxonomy (NCBI): domain Eukaryota; kingdom Metazoa; phylum Cnidaria; class Scyphozoa; order Semaeostomeae; family Ulmaridae; genus Aurelia; species Aurelia coerulea. The sequence continues at coordinate 6,894,045 of CM076952.1, read as the reverse complement.
TGAATATAAAGTTACCCAAGTTGGAACTGAGCAAATTTCGGGAAAAGTTCATGAATTTCAAGAGTTTTGGATGGATGCCATTCACGACAATGAAAGCTTGGCAAATGTGGATATATTTAAATATCTTAGATCGTTTTTAGAACAGCCAGCAAAAAGTGTGATTGCAGGAATGCCTATGACTGATGTCAGCTACGATACTGCTGTTGAGTTATTGAAGAAAAGATTCGGAAAAGCAGAAGAAATTCAACGTTCTCACATCAACCATTTATTGCACTTAGCACCAGTATTCAACGAGAGAAGCGTAAATCGCCTCCGCACATTGCATGACCAAATCGAGACACATTTTCGTGGGCTCGAGGCTCTCGGTGTTGACAGGATCACATACTCGAGCATCGTGGTGCCAGAATTGATGGAAAAGATTCCGGAGCAAATTCGTTTCAGCATGATCAGAGCAAGTGATAAAGCCTCTCATCATGGTGCTTAGATGAGCTTCTCGTTGCCCTTGAAAAAGAGTTGGAAATCAGAGAGAGTCATGTGCCCCTGCTGAAGAATGCTGGCGGAAATCAAGAAAAACAAACACGGCCTAATAAGCAGCAAGAAGAGTACCAAGGAGGAACAGCCACTGCACTGTACATTGGAAGAGAGGGTGGCAAGCAGAAGTGTGTTCATTGCCTGCAAGAACATGCAGCAGAGTTGTGCGAAAAAGTGAAGGACACTGATGAACGAACAAGTATCCTTCGTAAATACGCCATATGTTTCATATGTTTAAATTCTTGCCATAGATCCTTTGAGTGTAGGAATAAAGATAGATTGAAATGTGGTATTTGTAAAAGGAAACGTCATGTTTCAATTTGTAAGGTTAGGACCAATGCACCTCTGGCGAATTAGGGAACCTCAGTAAATCCCAGCGAACCCCCACCCCTTAATGCTGATGCGACATCCTGGGTGGGAAGTACCGGGTCAGGGGGGGGGGGATGGGGGGATGGGGGGGATCCTTTGATTTGAATTGCATTTCAATTGGTCATGTCTTTGTCACTTTGCTTACTAAGGGTGCTCAGCCTGGCTTGCTTTCAACCAGCTCATACTAGCCACTTCAGTTTACTACAATTTGGTTTTTGGCCTATTGTGTAATTTAAAAACAAAAAAACTGAAAAAAAGATAAGAGGATTGGAAAGAATATCGTATACAAATTTAATTTTAAGGTCAAACCTACTATTTCGGGACTTACAGAATGGGCATCTATGCAAATCCTACAATTCAACACAATTCTAAATTAATTGTAATCAATGGGTACCAATGTTTAATTTGGTTTTTGGCCTGTTGTGTATTTTGAAAAAAAAGGATGAGAAAGCTTTGAAAAGAACATTGTATAAAAGTATCAATTTTAGAGGCAAACCAACTATTTCGGGACTTACACAGAATGTGCTTTTACACAAAATCCTACAATCCTACAACGGCAACCAACGAGATTTGCTAGTTATATGTTTAGATTGGGTAACGCCCCGGCGGGTGCATATAATATAATTTTGTATCTGGCATGCGTGTCCATGGTTTCTCTGAGAAAGGGGTGAATTTTCAATATATTCCTAGGACCTAGATTTAGAAAAAGGGGTCTTTTTACAGAACTTTACAGAGAAAACTAAAAAAGGGTATGTTTTCCCTATGTAAATTTGCATCATTATTCATAATGTGTTTAATAAAAAATACCTGCCATAATCATTTTGTCTGAAGAAAATTATATACAGATTAAATATTGACCTAATAATTCATATACAGTAAAAACCTGCACATAAGAACCTAAGATTTTTAACTCAGCCTGTTTAGGTTCTTATGCAATGAGGCACATCGAGTAATCAGGGTATAGGTTCTTAATTAGGAAAATACGTGAATCTAAATCTTAGCCAAACCTATTTGCAATCTTGACCCTATCCATTTCAACCCAATCTTACCCAGTTTACCCCTGCATGCCCTGCCTATCACAGTTCTGTAAGAAATATTTTGGAGTACACGAAAGAGGTTGATTGGCAAAAATGTTGCATTTATTTCCCAATGAATGAATAAGACCCTTTATTAAGAACCTAGTTTATATATCAGCCTGAAATGGTTCTTATTTATTGGGTACAAAATATATTATTTCAGGCTGTAGATTCTTAACAGATAAAGGTTCTTATGTGCGGGTTTTTATTGTATCATGTCTTTGCATAGAATTTTCTTCAAACTGATTATGTACAAATATAACAATATGGTCAATATGTGTCTTCAAAATCTGACAAGTTCAATATTTAGGCAAAAACATTCTTAAATAATTTTATTGTGACATTATCGTATTGGCAATATCAATCGTTATCCTTTCATTCATGAAGCATAATGGGGTGAGATATATTGGAAGACTTGTTTGTGAGGATCACATGGAAAGAATTGAACAAAAAAAATCATCTTGATCTTGTTCTTCTCGTTTGCTTGTTCAGATGATCTTCCTCAATGCGTTCTGATTCTGTATTGGAAATCGAATCCCTCTGTTGCGTTTTAATGCTTTCACAATGTTTTGCAACCTTGTCTGTAAGTTTCATGAATCCACGACTTTTAAATCCCACAACATAACCCGAGAAAATTTTCCATAAACAATGTTTGACCATACCTTGGCCATGGCCTAAACTTTGCCTTTGCTCCACAACAACAGCAACAAGAAACCAAGTGGCGGGGCAATATTTGAATTCTCTTCCGCTTGTAAGAATGGAAAATGGTGGTGCTTGGCTTGGCTTGGCTGCTTTGCTTGGCTGCTTGCTTGTCAAGCATCATACAATTACAAAAAAAAACATACTAGTAGAAGACGTCTTCTTACTTCTAACAACTAAGATTGTTAGTTGTTAATGACAGAAACTAACCCCGGGAGGGGGAGTACTTGACTTAAATTTGTACGGGGGTGTGCCCACGAAAACAATTTTTCTACCCTACTCCAGAATTTTTCGCTCAAAATGATAACCTGGTCTAGAAAAAATTGGTGAAAAGTATACTCAAAAACATGAAATTGGACCGAAAAACGACCCGATCTAGCAAATTATTCCCCTTTGACATGTTTTGACAACCTGCTCCAGAAAAATTGCCTCATTTTGACTGTGCTAGAAAAAATTGGTGAAAACGATACCCTTAAAAACGGCACATTCCTGTCGGACAAATAAACTAAGTACCCCCCCCCCCGGGAACTAACACAATTTTGGTTGAGAATGGTATGTGGAAAAAGCTGAGGACTGGACCGAGTATGTAGATTAATTAGTTTTTGACGTTTTGTAGTTAGTTGTTAGAGTTGGAGCTATGGTCGATTTGAGCTTGGAGAGAGACGCAACGAGGCGTACTTGAAAATACTACATGGTGCCGTTTGACCCGGAATATTGAGAATTGGAGTTATCGTTTCAGGAAGAGCCTGAATCGTTTAATAGAATGGAGGATTTGAAGAAATTGGTCAAAGGACGTAGCGTTAGCCGTCGTTACGTTAAGAAGACGATAACTGATACAGCGAAGATCTTGGCAGGAGCGGAACAAGATGTCGACAAATTGAAAACAAACAAGGAACTTTTGTGCCAAGAATCAGAGAGTCTGAAAAAGAGCGATAAAGAGATTCTGGACTTAACCAGCGAGGATAAGTTTGAGGATGAAATATTGGAGTGCAAGCAGTTTTCTGGTGAGATACAGTACTGGTTAACGCAAATCGAATCGAAATTGAGAGTATTATTGAAACCCGAAGAAGGGCAACGTGAGCCGCGTCGTGAATCTATTGGTAGCGCGCGGAAAGTGAAAACGATGAAATTGCCAACCTTGACTTTGGAGAAGTTTTCAGGCAATCCGACAGAATGGCCGTCTTTCTGGGAGACGTTTAAAGCTGCAATTGATTCAGACGAAGAGATGGAAGACGTGATGAAATTTAGTTATTTGAAGAGTTATTTGGTAGGCCCAGCAGCACTTGCCGTTGCGGGGCTGAAAGTTACGAATTCGACATACAAAGAGGCACTAGATGTTTTGCATAAAAGATATGGAGACGTTTCAGTTATCATAGGGAATCACATGGATGCGTTGCTTCATTGCCCTGCAGTTGATGCCATGAGCGATGTTAAGAAGTTGAGAGAACTGTACGACAAGTTGGAAGTGAACGTGAGGAGTTTGGGTGCGCTTGGTTTGCATAGCGGAGGATATGAGCGAGTCATGTCGCCTGAAATATTGAAGAAATTGCCGAGTGAACTGCAAGTTATGATAACACGTAAACTGAAAGGTTCGTGTGATTTACAATATTTGTTGGAAATATTCCACGAAGAGCTCCTTGTTAGAGAGAAATGTGTTTTGAGCCAAGTTAGCGTAGAGAAAAACAAGCCAGCCACCGCCCCCCAAGAAGCGACGAGAAACAGATTCACGTATCGAAATCAACAAGCTACCGCAACAACGTTATACACTGGAAGTCAAGCATATGATAGAAAGTTTGTTATCAAATGTGCCTATTGCGATGGAGATCACAAGTCTCATTTGTGTACCACTGTCACAGATCATATCGTGCGAAGAAAGATTTTGACGCAAAAGAACCGCTGCTTCATCTGCTTACGCGCTAATCATCTGGCGCGGAACTGTCGTTCAAACATGACATGCCTGAAATGCAATAGAAGACATCATTCGACTATATGTGAGTGCTATTCCAAAGCAGGAACAAGCGAAAGAGGTAATGATGCTGATCAAAAGAGAAGCAGTGTTGAAGCAAAAGTGCCTGAGAGTACGTCAACAACGAATATGCACGTGAGCGCAAGAAATTCCGTTCTACTGCAGACCGCGCGGGCAGACGTGAAAGCCCCTGGAAAAGCGAGAGGGAGAAGATTAAGATTTGTGTTCGATTCAGGCAGTCAGAAGAGTTATGTGACAGTCGATGTGAAGAATGCGTTGGGTCTTCCAGTTATTGGAAGAGATAAACTGCTGATCAAGACATTTGGAGACGAATCGCCCAAGGTTCGTGATTGTGAGATCGTGCAACTTTCCGTTGGTTGCAAAAATGGAGAAGAGTCTGTGATGGAAGCATATGTTGTACCTGTGATTTGTACGCCGATTAGCAACCAAGTGATTTCGAGAGCGGTGAAACATTATGACCATTTGCGTGGGTTAGATTTAGCGGATTTTGTAGAAGAGGACGAATTGAACGTTGACAGGAATGTGGACATTTTGGTCGGCGCAGATTTTTATTGGAGATTTGTCACCGGACGTATTGTTCAAGGAAAGAAACCCGGTCTGGTCGCGATGGAGACGAAGTTAGGGTGGGTGCTGTCAGGGCCCACAGATATGGTAAGTTCTGATTCTGATTCACATGTTATGAGAATTGATACTGTTGTTGTTGATAAAGAAAACTTTGCGATTGTGAATGAAGGGAAAAGATTTTGGGAAAATGAGGCTATAGGCATAAAAGGAAATGAAGATCAATGTTTGCATGAGAAGTTTGTTGATGAAATTGAGTTTGTAGATAACAGATATGAAGTTTTGGCGAAAATTGAGCGATTTGAAAATGACGTTGGCCCCCAGGAAAAAGCGAGACTGCCCGAAGAAAAGTTATCGGACACGTCTTTGTTGAAAAATGATTCCGAGAAGCCTGAGGAGAGTAAGGCCTTGGGCATGATTTGGAAATCGAAGTCAGACGAACTGGCTTATGATTTTGATGCGATGCTCGGGTCTTCTGAGAAGGAGCAAGTTACGAAGCGCGATGTGCTTGCCAGGACAGCCAAGATTTTCGACCCGCTTGGTTTGATAAGTCCGGTTATTGTCCCTTTGAAATTGGTGTTTCAGAAGTTATGCAAACAAACTAATGATTGGAACTCATTGATAGATGAGTCTATTTTGAGCGACTATAAAGCGATCGTAAATGACTTGATGCATGTAGGCCGCATTGTTGTTGACAGAAATTATATAGGAAGAAATATTGCGCAGTCTGATATCGATTTTATTGAATTACACGGCTTTTGTGATGCGTCAAAAGCGAGTTATGGAGCTTGCGTTTATGTTTTTTGTCATTTGATGAGTTTTGGTGGAAGGGTCCCGAGTTTTTGAGAAAAAACAATCGAGTTTTGGCCTGAGAAAGAAAGTTTCGAGCGTTGTAAACAAGCTAACAATGAGTTTATTGAATTTGAAGAAGTCAAGGGAAATCCCTTGAATGTGAATGTGCATTTGGTTCACACTGAGCGTTGCAATATCAGTAACGTCATGTCTATTGAAAGGTTTAGCGATGTGAACAAACTGTACCGGACAACCGTTTACGTCCTACGGTTTGCGCATATCTTGAAGGCGCGGATTGATAAAACGAAAACAGCGCTTACGGCAGATTTGGAAACAAGTGAAATCGAAAACTTGAGAGACAAACCTAGTAAAGAAGATGAGTGCGAGATCGATGTTGTCGAAAATCGAAAATCGTTGTCGAAGCGAAGTCGATATTCAGAGAAGCTGTTGGATCATTTCAGAGATCGATTTAGACACGAGTATTTGACCAGTTTACGAGAATTCCACGTTGAAAAACGATCGTTGAAAAATAGAGTTATCATGGTCGGTCACGTCGTTACAATACATGAAGATAAACGACCGCATCAGTTGTGGAACCTGGGACGAGTGACAAAGTTGCTTGCTGGTAAAGATGGAAACGTTCGTAGTGCAGTCGTGAGAGTTTTCAGAAAAGGAAGAGTAGCAGATTTTAGAAGACCGATCAAGAAACTTTATCCGGTTGAGGTAGCAGATGCAGAACAGAATACGGAATGCAGGAGGACAATGGTCATCAAGGAGGATGAAGAGCCTCAGATTAGAACAGTGCTGGACGAAAACGTTGGTGAGATGATTCATTGACCGTGAGTACAAAGTAGTTTAGCTTGCTGAATATTTAATCGCGTTTAGTTTATCGTAGTTATGGGTATCGTTGTGTTATCGCATTTCCCGCGCGGGGAGTGTGGAAAAAGCTGAGGACTGGACCGAGTATGTTGATTAATTAGTTTTTGACGTTTTGTAGTTAGTAGTCTAGAGTTCGAGCTATGGTCGATTTGAGCTTGGAGAGAGACGCAACGAGGCGTACTTGAAAATACTACATGGTAGCACCTACTGATACAACATATTGGCCTGCAAACGAGAGGAAGTGCCACAATGATGGTGGTGAAAAGGGCAAGCTTATTGATTCAAATTTATGTCATCTCCTGCCCCATGCTTTGCAATAACAGTCTTGTCACAAGCTGCCTTCAGAGAGAGCCTTGTCTACTGTAAAAAGTGTTAATTTATCACACATTTTGACATTGTGGAACACAATAGACAAAACCTATAACTATTTTCACCATGAAATGACCCCCAGGGGGGTACTCATTGACTTTCAATGCGGGGGGTCCATGCCAATATTTGGGGTCCGAAATTTTATGTTCAATCAATATTTGGGGTCTGTGACTTACAACATGGACAAAATTCCACATTTGGGGTCCACAAATCTGAAGAAGGGAAGAATCGTGCAATTTGGCCCTGAGGTTGCGAATCATGAAACAAATGTTTTGGTATTATTCAAAAACTAAAAAAGATCGAGAAGCTCAAATTGAAATCATTCAAAAACAGTTCAGGGACCCCAGAGATAGAAACAATATTTGGGGTCTCCAAAACGTTAGACTCAATATTTAGGGTCCCTAAGACATCAGGCTTAATATTTAGAGGTCAGCAAAGAAAAAGTGGCATGGACCCCCCGTATTGAAAGTTAGGGAGTACCCCCCTCCCATTTACCTGGTTGAAGCCTAAGATAGACGAGCTGAGCTCAGAGACAGGACTGGAAGCTCCATATGAGGTTATGAGAGACGCACGTGAACTGGGTGCCTATCCTTGTTTCATTGTGTTTCATTCTGATCATATTCTACTCGCAGTGGCGAAGCTGGGCGAAAATGGTAGGTCATGCTCTGGGCGGAAGGCGAACAGGAGAAGCTCCTTGCGCCGGAGACGGAAACCGCGCGGAAAATATCTTGGGCCATGCCCATTTATCTGCCTGGGAACGCCCATTGTTGTAAAAAGGCTTGAACAATGCCCATTTCTGTAGAGATATAAGATACGCCTATACATTCATGAAAACATTCTTATATTCAAACACTTTAGGCCAAGAATTGTTCTCAAACATTTTCTTGTCTCAAATCAGGCATTTCAGCAGTAAAACATTTGTTTCTCACAAATCTGGCCGGCATGTGTTAGGGTTTCAGATGTCATACAATCATTCCTGTTGAGCAGTTGCCATTGTTTAATCCTCAATGAAAAGATCATTGACTGAAACTCAAGTCCTAGATCACAGGAATATCTTTTTAAGTAGAAGGGACCCCCATCAGCTAATAGGCAACAGTAACATTTGGGGCAATAAAACTAACAATTCATCTTGCAAGAAGATTTGCTCTTGTTGTGGGAGAGGGTTGGGGGAGAAGGCTCTGATCTACAACAAATTATGATGATAGCACAGCAAAGGAAGTAAAGTACTCTTGAAAAGTTCCTCAACCAACAAATTACAGTAGGACAATAATCCATAAAAAAGCAAAGTTCTCTTGGAAAGCTCCTTTAGTTAGTAACACATATGCTGATAATAACCTGGTGGGGGGTTATTCTCATATAAATTGGGTAAGGGTGCCGTAGCTGTGGTACAAAATATCAACCAAAAACAATTTCTTGCATCAAAATGGACCCACAAGATAACTTTTCTTAGCCTACATAGCCAAAACTATTCATTCCTTGTCATCAACAATATATGGAAAATGCTCTGAACTGATAGATTTCATGTAATGTATATATTTAAACGTTCACGTATTTTGATAAAAATGCTGCTTGACTTTGATTTTGTTTGTAAATTCATTTTTATATTCTATTCAATCTTGCAAAAGTTCCTTTTGTCAGCAACAAATTATGATAATACCTTCGAAGAAAATTGTCCTGTTCTTGCAATATTATCATTATTCGCAAATAATATAAAAAAATTCTAGGCTTGTCTATGAATATGGCGAAGAGAACACTTGCGCATATTTTTTTATGAGAAACTAAGAATTTTGCTCTGTACTGAAAGTTTCTTAAAAATATCAGATTTTCAGTACTCAGAGCTTCTTATGAGTTTTTTACAGGTTCTATAACAATCTTCATGTTCACTGCCTATGCCCTTATGAACATTTCAAAACGATGTTTTTTAAACCATTTCCAAGGTTTAGACATTGCTCAAGTACTTTTCGAGTAATATGATACAGTTTAGGCACATTCTTTATCAAAATAAATAGTTTCTTAATCATTTATTTCACAGTACTGGAATTTCCCCCACAACCTACTCTTCTACCTTCCTTCCTTTACAACGAGACTTCTTGGAACATCTTGGGACACTGTCCTTCCTCTTCAGAACAAGTTTTGCTTTGCAGTTGACGTTTGGCTATTGGCCTAGGCCTACAATCACATACCCTCACTCTCTGGCTTCTGCTAGCCTGAAGCTGCACAAGATTGTCTCGAGAACTAGGCTGCACAATGTCTCCCTCGATAAAGAAGGACTTCCAGTGAATCTTTGCATTGCACAATAATCAAAATTCAAATAATAATTCTCCAATAGACGTGTATGTAGGGGCACTAATACCTCATCTTGAACGGAGCCTAGGCCAGTCAAAACTCACAAGACAAAGTTTATATCGTCATTTCGATTGTTTCAATGCGTATCCTGCTTTTGAACTTCAGCAGGACATTGAGTCGAAAACTGGCGCAACGGGCATGCGTTAGATCAGCTCCAGCCAATCAATTCATTGCTAGGTTTATGATCATAATGACCCATCTCCTGCGATTTCAGATCAGCAAGACACAACATAGGGAACCATTACGGAAAACAGTGAAATTTGACCATAACTACACAGTGTAGCTACAACATTTGTATAGAAACCCTATAATAGGTCTGGCGCAAGATGCAAAGGGTAAAATTTGTTGTACTGTGACATATGTTGTGATTTTAAAGAAAGTTTTCAAAGAAATATTTTTTCTGCTGAAAAAATGTTCATCATATCTCTGAAAATTGTTGGTCATGCTGAGCATGAGCTGCATGACCGCTAGCTTCATACATAGTGGCTCGGAGAAGACCCAAATGGAGTAGGGACCAAATGGAGTAATTCTCCTATCCAGGGCCCAAATGGAGTAATCCTATTAAATGGTATTTCAACTCATTGTCAAAACTAATTAACACTCAGAGATAACATTTCATCATAAATCTATACCTAATAATACCTAATAATAGATTTATAAACTGTCTAGACGATCCAGTTTCTTCCAAAGACAATATCATCATTTACTGCTGCATCTACCATGAGATCCAGGGGGGTACAGCTTGAGGGTTTCTGCATTTCGCAATAGCGAAATTCTTTGCAATGGCTTTTCTAGATTTCTAGTTTCCTTCAAACATCCTCTTTTCGTCTTATTCAGCTGAGTCGCATGTGCTTCCAAGTTTTTCCACTTATTCTACTCCTGTAAAGTATGTTCGCTGCTGTTATTAAAACGCGACGCGTTGCAAGAGGGATAGAGACAACCGTCCACAATTCTTGCTTTCATCTGTAATTTGTTTTTGTTTTCTTAAAGCCACGTAAAACTCTCTTCTATTTGCATGATTAAATCAATTAAAATGATACCTTTCACATGGTAACGGCTAAACAGAACGTGACACCAATTGCTGGGTCAATTGGAAAGCAGTTGCTTAATTATTTTACTGAATTGTATCCCAGGGTAAATATGTTTAAAATGAAATGAAAAATGAACCCCCGTCAGAGATCAGCATGAAGTTCAAATATCATCAGGAATATTTAATAGGCACCGAGGACAGTTTTATAAATCTATTGTTGGGAAAAGATTTATGATATAACGCTATCTCTGGGTGTTAATTAGTTTTGACAATGAGTTAAAATACCATTTAATAGGATTACTCCATTTGGGCCCTGTAGAGAAGAATTACTCCATTTGGTCCCTACTCCATTTGGGTCTTCTCCGAGCCAATGCGTCTCCTAGCTTTGCCACTGACTGTAGGTTAAGGTATTTTGATTTTTAGTGTTTTTCAATTCATCCTAGTTTCTAGAATTCGCCTGAATGACTTGTATTTAATTTGAAATGAGTTTATGGCATTATCAAAACTATCAATTCTGTTAATGTAAAACAACACTGGTTTCAGAAAAGATCATATGTCATTTTCAGGAAATAACCGCACATTCTAAAACAACCATATCAATTTTTGCAGAAGGTTCCCAAAGATATCCTTTGGCACACGCACTCAAGACATTTTCTAGTTAATTGTCTCATTTTTTGCTAAGACAGCGTTAGACCCCGTCTTTTAAATTTTTAACTGTTTTTACTTAAAGATCAGTTTTTATCCTCAAATATAGTGCTTGTAGTAATTCGCATAATTCGTGAAAATTTTCACTCGTTTTCAATAAGATGAAACACACATAATGCTGAGATGAATACAAACAACATGAAAAAATAATTTCAAGAATCAGAGTTGTATGAGCAGGGAAATTGAATTTTGAAGTTAGACTAAATCGAGTGTTCCTTGTCTTTTCGAATTCAAATTTGTAAACTTATGATTTCTTGAAACTTTAAAAATCTTTATCTTGGCTCTCATAGGTCCGATTTTAATAATTCTTCTTTTATTGTAAATTCCAATCATTGCTATTTTAAAGGAGCTACAGCGTGATTGATTTTGAAAACTTTAATTTTTCGGCAGTTATTACATTTGCTGGATCACTGTGTTACCGCCTTCTTTGTGGAGGGTATGGCTTGAAAGTGAAATCCATTTTTGGCAATACTTATTGCTGGGGTATCCGCACACCCATGTAGCTTATGATCTGCTCTTTATCAGTTGTTAGATCAACACGTAGAAATGATGCTGCAAGAACACAGCAGGACTAATTATGATATTTACTCGTAGTAAGATATGCAAATGTTTTGACGTCATGTAACCTCATGTGATTGGGTAATTTTGAAGGTTGCCAGGTCACCACCATTAGGGTGAAGTAGTATAGAGACGCATGTTTAATGTCACGTGGATATAGTTGAGAAGTCAGTCGAAAGTTGAGAGTGGATGAGATCGCATGATATAGTCAAAAATTTTGTCTTCCTTGAGTGAATCTTCGGTTCAACAAATAACCTTCTCGAACTAGCTAGGCTTGAGAGGAATCTCCAACATATTGGTCCACTGTTGCCAGAAGGAAAAGTTTGAATCGATGCAGAAGCAGAATGGCAGAGACAGAACGTACAACATGCAGAAGGAGTGTCACGAAATTAGTTAGCCGAGCGGAAGATTTATTGAAAGATGGGATCGACGGAGTGGATACCGGAGGTATCGGAAAATTAAAACACTTTCAATCAGAGTTATCGGAAAAATTGACGGAATTAAGAGATGCTGATAAAATTATTTTGGACGATTTGACGGAGAAAGATGCGGGCGAAGATGACATCGACAAAGAACTTGACGAGGAAAGCGAATACAAAGAGAAAGCATCGAGTGCACTGTATTTGATCGAAGACGCCCTTGATAAATTGACAGCGAGCAGACCGTTATCTACAGGCCAGCGAACTGAGTCACAGGAAGGTCGTAACTCACAAATATGTCAAGTTGCAGTGGGTTCAGGCAAGAGTTCTGTGAAATCGAGTGGATGATCAGGAAGATCTGTGAATATAAAGTTACCCAAGTTGGAACTGAGCAAATTTCGGGAAAAGTTCATGAATTTCAAGAGTTTTGGATGGATGCCATTCACGACAATGAAAGCTTGGCAAATGTGGATATATTTAAATATCTTAGATCGTTTTTAGAACAGCCAGCAAAAAGTGTGATTGCAGGAATGCCTATGACTGATGTCAGCTACGATACTGCTGTTGAGTTATTGAAGAAAAGATTCGGAAAAGCAGAAGAAATTCAACGTTCTCACATCAACCATTTATTGCACTTAGCACCAGTATTCAACGAGAGAAGCGTAAATCGCCTCCGCACATTGCATGACCAAATCGAGACACATTTTCGTGGGCTCGAGGCTCTCGGTGTTGACAGGATCACATACTCGAGCATCGTGGTGCCAGAATTGATGGAAAAGATTCCGGAGCAAATTCGTTTCAGCATGATCAGAGCAAGTGATAAAGCCTCTCATCATGGTGCTTAGATGAGCTTCTCGTTGCCCTTGAAAAAGAGTTGGAAATCAGAGAGAGTCATGTGCCCCTGCTGAAGAATGCTGGCGGAAATCAAGAAAAACAAACACGGCCTAATAAGCAGCAAGAAGAGTACCAAGGAGGAACAGCCACTGCACTGTACATTGGAAGAGAGGGTGGCAAGCAGAAGTGTGTTCATTGCCTGCAAGAACATGCAGCAGAGTTGTGCGAAAAAGTGAAGGACACTGATGAACGAACAAGTATCCTTCGTAAATACGCCATATGTTTCATATGTTTAAATTCTTGCCATAGATCCTTTGAGTGTAGGAATAAAGATAGATTGAAATGTGGTATTTGTAAAAGGAAACGTCATGTTTCAATTTGTAAGGTTAGGACCAATGCACCTCTGGCGAATTAGGGAACCTCAGTAAATCCCAGCGAACCCCCACCCCTTAATGCTGATGCGACATCCTGGGTGGGAAGTACCGGGTCAGGGGGGGGGGGATGTTGCTCTGCAAACAGCCTTAACAAGTGTGGAAGGAGTGAGAAAAGAGACAGTGAGAGTACTATTTGATACAGGTAGTCATAAGTCGTTCATCTCTGCTGAGGCTGTTACTAGAATAGGTTTGCGTCCTGTGAGGAAAGAGGAATTAGGCATAATGGCGTTTGGGAGTACGGATGCAGAGGTAAAAACAAGAGATGTGGTAGTTGTTTGTTTGGTTCTATTGAGGGGAAAGAAGAAAGTAACCTTGCAATGTTTTGTTGTTGATGAAATCTCTTCGATTTCAAATGCTCATCCTGAAGTAGTTAGGGAAACCTACCCACACTTGCATGAAATTTGGTTCTCCGATATTTGCAGGCACAAAGAAATACTTCAAGTGGACATTTTAATTGGATCAGACAATTTGTGGAATTTTTAAGAGAGTGAAATCAGACGAGGGGGCCCTAATGAACCAGTTGCCATAAAAACGACTCTTGGATGGGTTCTTTCTGGACCTCTGAAAGCTAAGACCTTGAATTCTGCTGAACATTTCAATGTGAATTTTGTACCTTTGTCATCATTTCCTGCAAAGACTGACAAGCAGAGGATTGATGAGGAAGTAAACAAATTGTGGGATTTGGATTCCATTGGAATTAGGCCAGAGAATGCAGTGCATGTGCAGGTCATTGACAACATATATTTCACAGGAAAAGGTATTCTGTTGGCCTTCCATGGAAAGTTGGACACAGAGCTCTTCCTACAAACTATGATAACAGCCTGATGAGATTGAAGAGTTTGGGTAAGAAACTCGGAAAAGATCCCCAAACTCTTGATAAATATAATGATACACTTACTGACCAGGTTGCCTCTGGCATAATAGAGCAGGTGACAGAACTGGAACCAGCCGAGAAGACATTTTATCTGCCACACATGGCAGTGATAAGAGCTGAAGCAGAATCTACCAAGGTTAGAATTGTTTATGACGCATCTTGTAGAGATAGGAAAACAGGAACCTTACTCAATGATTGTCTCCATGTGGGGCCACTCGTATTTGACATACTTCTTCGTTTCAGAGAACACAGAATTGCATTGGTAGGAGACATTGAAAAGGCTTTTTAAACATCGAGGTTCACCCTGTTGATCGCGATTGCTTGAGATTTTTGTGGTTTAAAGATTGTAGGTCAGAAGATTCTTAGACTATTGTCCTGGGATTCCTTAGGGTGGCATTTGGAGTAAATTCCTCGCCTTTCTTATTAAACGCAGTACTCCGCCACATGTTGAGACATACAAGGCGTCTGACCCTGAACTTACATCTAAATCGATTGAATCTTTCTATGTTGATGATTTAGTTTCAGGTTGTAGGAACGCAGATGAAGCTTTTACCCTGTACCAAAAAGCAAGTGACAGAATGAGAAAAGGGGTATTTAGGCTCAGGAAATGGAAAACAAATGACGCTGAATTAGCTGAAAAGATTGAAAAAAGTAAGAGTGAGAAAGTAGAAATGAAACAGAAACAAGAATCAGATGAGAGCTCTTATGCAAAGGAAACATTAGGCCAAAATAACAACACAGAGGGAAAATGTAAGATCCTAGGAATGGCTTGGGATAACAAAGAGGACACATTAGAGTTTGATCTTACCAATGTAACAAAAGATGCAAACACAGAAAGACCAACTAAGAGGGGGATATTAAGCACCCTAGCTACCCTTTTTGATCCACAAGGCCTCATAAGTCCTGTTTCCATCACAGCAAAGGTTTATTCCAGGAGCTATGCATAGATAAGTTAGGTGGGATGACCCTATACCAGACAACAAGGTCACAGTGTGGAAAGCATGGCTGGAAGATCTTAACAGAGTGAAAGCAATTAGCTTGCCCAGATGTTTTATGATGGAAGCGAGGGAGAGATTCTTAGTTGTCAGATGCACGGCTTTGGTGATGCAAGCAAAAAAGCGTATTGTGCTGTTGTGTACCTAGTATATGAGACAGCAAAGGGAGTGCACACAACATTGCTTTGTTCAAAAACCAGAGTTGCACCCCCGGGGGGGGTACTCCAATTGTGGCCTGACAGGGGGGTCCAGTCAGGGTTAAAGAGGGCCAAAGCAAAAATTTTGAAAAATACCCTCAAATGGTAGTATCTTTTTATAGAAACCCCCAAATGGTAGTTTGTGGACCTAAAATTGGGCCATTTGGTAGCGTGTGGTAGCTAAAATTTTCTGCAGTATTTCAAAATTTTCTATTGTAAAAACTGATTGAACGAAGCAAAAAAACTTCAAAATTCAATGATAATTACTGCTGCAATGACCATATTGCCGTGCGGAGGAGCCTACTGAGTTAAAATCTTATAAATGACCAAGAATCTTGGAATACCCCCAATTGGTAGTATATGTTTGACAAATAGGGCCATTTGGTAGCCATTTTGTAAGACCCTCAAACCAACTGGACCCCCCTGTTAGGCCATAATGGAAGTACCCCCCCCCCGGGGGTTGCACCACTGAAAGAGTTGACCATACCAAGACTAGAGCTTTTATCAGCTAGAATTCTTGCAGTGCTTGTAGACACTGTATGCAAAGCCTTGAGCTCTCAAATCAAAATTGATTGTGCTAGATATTGGCTAGACAGTAAAACTGCCCTTTACTGGGTATATAACAATGGCGAATGGAAACAGTGGGTACAGTTCAGACCCGGGGGGGGGGTACTTAGTATATTTTGCTGACGCCATGTGTACTCCTTTCCGGGTATCGTTTTCGCCTCTTTTTTCTAACGCCGGGTATCAAAAGAAGGCAATTTTTCTAAAGCCGGTTGTTCAAACGTGTTATTTCATTGCTTTTCAACGAATTTTTACGTTTTGGGATATGCTTTTCGCCGATTTTTTCTAAAGCCGGCTATCATTTCGAGGGAAAATTTCTATAGCCGGTTGAAGATTTTTTCTCTTGAAGTGCACCCCCCGTACAATTGAAAGTCAAGTACCCCCCCCGGGAGTTCAGAGTGGCAGAGATTTTGAGACTATCGAAGAAGGAAGAGTGGGGACATGTTGGGGGGAGGGAAAACCCTGCAGATTTAGGTTCCCGGGGAGTTACCGCTATTCAGCTGAAGAATAGTGATCTGTTGTGGAAAGGTCCACAATGGCTTAGGAAAGGCAAACATTGTTGGCCCAAAGGATTAATCCTAGACAATTCAGAAGAAGTGAATAGTGAGAAAAATAAAGTGAATGTAATGACTGCAGTGACAGAAAGACCTGCAGGAGTGAGCCAAGTGATAGACATCAACAAGTACAGCACACTAAGAGTGCTTCTCAGAGTTACTGCTTGGGTGATGAGATTTGTAGAGAATGTGAAGGCTAGAAGGGATGGAAAGAACTTGAATTTGGAAAGTTTGAATGCAAAAGAAATCATGAGTGCTGAAAAAATTGTGGATTAAGGATGTCTAGTCAACACTGACACAAAATTCATCATTCAAAAAGACACAGAATCATCTTGGAATTGTGAAAATGGATGGTATTCTGGTATGTATGGGAAGGTTAGAAAGATCAGAGTGTGAAAGACTTCCTTGATTCAAGAAGACTACCATGGAAATTCAACATAGAGTTGAGTCCGTGACAAGGAGGTCATTACGAACGGATGGTAAGAAGTGTAAAAAGGTGTTTGAAGAAAGTTCTTGGCAATGCCAGAATTTCCTTTGACGAGCTTACCACCGTATTATCTGAAGTTGAATGCATTTTAAACTCACGGCCACTTTCGTACATGTCGGATGAGGCAGATGGAGAAATTTTGACTCCATCGCACTTGTTAGCTGGACGTAGATTGTTGAATTTGCCTACAAGAGTACAGAAACTAATTTGAAACTTGATGAATCTGATAATCAGTATGCTCTTTCCAAACGTTTCTTGCACCTAACGCGATTGTTGAGTCATTTTTGGAATAGGTGGAGACGCGAGTATCCTACGGATTTGAGAGAGACTCACAAATTGAACAACAACAAATCAGTTGACATCAATCCAGGAGATGTTGTTTTGGTGCATGAAGATAGCGCAAAGAGAGCACAATGGAAAGTTGCTATTGTTGAAGATCTGATCAGAGGAAAAGACAATGAGGTACGCGGTGCACGAATTCGCAAAGCTGGAAAGGGTAAGAATGAATTTTTGAATCGCCCTTTACAGACATTGATTCCTTTAGAGTGTGCAGTAAAAGATGGTCAGAGAAGAAAGAATGGAGAGGAGAGTAAAAAGAGAGATGAGGAAATGGTGGAGGATTTGCCTGTGCGCAAGCGTCCACAGAGGACGGCTGGTAAGGATGCGCGGCTTAAGACCCGGTTCATGCTTGACTCCTAGAGAGCCAAGAAGGGGGAGTGTTGGGGCATCCGCGCACCCATGTAGCTTATGATCTGCTCTTTATCAGTTGTTAGATCAACACGTAGAAATGATGCTGCAAGAACACAACAGGACTAATTATGATATTTACTCGTAGTAAGATATGCAAATGTTTTGACGTCATGTAACCTCATGTGATTGGGTAATTTTGAAGGTTGCCAGGTCACCACCATTAGGGTGAAGTAGTATAGAGACGCATGTTTAATGTCACGTGGATATAGTTGAGAAGTCAGTCGAAAGTTGAGAGTGGATGAGATCGCATGATATAGTCCAAAATTTCGTCTTCCTTGAGTGAATCTTCGGTTCAACAAGTAACCTTCTCGAACTAGCTAGGCTGGAGAGGAATCTCCAACATATTGGTCCACCGTTGCCAGAAGTAAAAGTTTGAATCGATGCAGAAGCAGAACGACAGAGACAGAACGTACAACATGCAGAAGGATTGTCACGAAATTAGTTAGCAGAGCGGAAGATTTATTGAAAGATGGGATCGACGGAGTGGATACCGGAGGTATCGGAAAATTAAAACACTTTCAAGCAGAGTTATCGGCAAAATTGAGAGGAATCTCCAACACTTATACTTGAGCCTCTGTTTTCAATTTTTGCCGATGAAACTTGCAAGGGACAGGACTTTTCTTTTTCGACAGACATACATCATTTAACCCTATTACTACCGGGCTTTTTCGACCATCGTAGTACCGGGGGGGGGGCACTTTGTGCCCCCCCCCCCTCCGTAACTTCGCCAATATTGCAGATATGAGGATGAAACTTAGCACAATGGTGTATAGGAACAAAATCTACACAATAGGCTACTTTTTTAATTCTTCATTACATCCATGACGTCACAATGACGTCATAATTGAGGAAAATTGCACTTTTTGCTTACTATTAACAATATTGGCAATATTTAAGTTCTTAGTTGATAATTTCTTTCATACTGCTACTAGAATGTATCTCAAAGCATCACTGAATAAAAATTGGCAATGAAATGTCAATTTAGGCTTGTTATTTATATCATATATTCATCATTTATTTGCATCAGTTTGTCATTGTTTCATTTAAACCCCTAATTACTGATGAAAATTCAATAAAATGCCTTAAAATTGTTCATAACAATCAATAGAACCAATTTTGACCATTTAATGTTATCTAATACATTTGTTATTATATATATGACGTCATAAAGTTTGATGACGTCATGAACGTTAAATTTGCTGACGTCATCAAAAATGGATAAAACTATATATCATCTGAAAGCTCTCATCGAGAGCTTTCGAATGGTGGTATTCATGATGTTCTACGACCATCCGTGTTAAAACTGGACTCGCTTCTTTAATTGTATGGCTGACCACAT
Organism: Aurelia coerulea; assembly: GCA_039566865.1. Classification (NCBI taxonomy): domain Eukaryota; kingdom Metazoa; phylum Cnidaria; class Scyphozoa; order Semaeostomeae; family Ulmaridae; genus Aurelia; species Aurelia coerulea. The sequence continues at coordinate 6,874,696 of CM076952.1, read as the reverse complement.
GTTGAAAAGAGGTTGGTCACGTGATCAGTATCTACCATTTTGAAAAAAAATTACAAATTTTAATTAGTCCATGAAATTTTAGGAAAAGTCGCAAAGTTTCAGCTCTTTATCTTTTGAACTGACGACACTACATCAAATAAACTTTGCCGCGGGCACTTTGTGCCCCCCCCCCCGGTAGTAATAGGGTTAAACAAAAATAAACAACAAAAACACTCTCTCTGGTATACGATTTTGCAGTTTTGGAGTTTTCGTATTTCCTAGTTCTTTTAACAATCCTTATCATTTTAGTCTCTTTATATCAAAATGGCTAAAATCAAGAGTTGGAAGGCCCAGGCTGGATACGTATGTGTATCGTTGTGTTCTTCTGCAATTTTGGTGTAAAGGTCTCTAAATTTTCATTGATTTTTGATTAATTTTTATGAAAGAAATTGTTTTTTAACAAAGGTATTATGAGAGGGAAGGATGTGAATTTAAACCATGAATATGTCGATATTTTCTTTTTTCAAAAATAAAAAGTTTTTAACTTACTTTTACCCAGTACTAGAGCTTCGTTATGGGCTGGTTATGAGGCTAGATTATTTTTGGCGATCTGGAGTGATGCTATCTTTTTCTTTCATCTAACTTCGTCTATAAGTTTCAAAGCTCTGGGTTTTCCATAACAGAAATACAATTGGATGGCTGAATCAGCCCCCCTTCTAGTCTTCCTATAGCATGAAATACCCTAGGTCTAATTTGGTTAAACCTTCCTGTAATCTCATCCATATTATCTCCCTTTTAAAAAATGTAGTGAAGCTGAGCATGTACTTAGAAAAAATTTGCTCTCGCTTTGTTCGCATTCCCTTTGTGTTTATTACACCAAATATTCTCTACCATTCAATCGCAAAGGAATTTGCTGTTCTACTACAGTTGCATTTGGGCCTTCTATCTATTCTTTGACTTTGGTTCTGGGTAGTTTGTTCTACAATAAAGCATGTACGGAATTGTAATGCCAATCGAAAATGTTCCCGGGACAAAGACAGCGGAAATCCATTTTTCTCACTTCGCTTGCAGTTTGCCCCCCCCCCCCCCCCCCCCCCCATAACAACACGACGCTGGCTATGCCTTTGCTTGAGAGAAGGGCAGGGCTGCCAAAATGGACAACTCTGAGAGAAAATTGAAAAAGAGTAGCTATCCCTTTGCTTTACAGGTGAAGAGACCTCAAACACTTGTTTTACAGTCTTACAACGTACTAACACATCATTCGTGAACTAAGAATATATAAAACTATGAGCGACAAGATGAGAGCAACTCATTGTCATATTCAGACTTTGAACAGCTAAAATCTATGAGAGCAGAAATTGACAATGAAAAAACGTGATGCCGAACTGAACTTGAAGGAAGGGTTGCAAAATTGGGCAAATCTGAAGGAAGGAAAGTCGCATCATTCAGAAACTAAGAATACAACTGAATGTTCACCATTGCCCCTGTTATCAACACTCGAAATCGAAAAAGGCCAAAGGCAAAGAATCCGTCAGATTACTGCACCGATATTCCCGAATTTTTCTTGAAGGAAAGGCTGCAAAAATGGGCAGCACTAGAGGAAAATTGACATAACATACTTTTGCTTTTTCAGTTGAAAAGGCTACGAACACTTGTCTTACCGTTTTGCTAAGGAATTAACACACACACACACACACACACACATCATTCAAAAACTAAGAATATGAGAAAAGGAGAACAACTCACTGTCATCATATTCAGCCTTGTGCTTTGAACAGCTAATTTCTGCGAGCAAATGTCCATGAAAAAGTGAGATGCCAAACTGAAATAGCAGCAAAATTGTGAAGTACAACTTCTCCATAGTTTTCAGAATTCATTTACTTGGAGCTTTTCTATTCTTGTATCATTTAAGACATGAAATAGCTCCATATTTGCTGCATGAACATTTTCACGTTGAAACTTCGCGAAGGTCGTTGGGTGAGAGAGAGAATCGAGCGACTGTCGTCAGCAGCTAAGACACTGGTTTCGCGCCAAAACGCAAGAAGCATAATGGCGGACATGATCACCATTCACGGGGGGCCACTCCTATACTTTCCTTTAACATATGCACCCTAAACGCTGACCTGTTTTGGCGAAATACATACCCTAATCGCAGAAAATTTTTTTGAAAAAATACCCTTTCCGGTGTCAAAATAGAACTTCTGTAGTTCAGGTACCCTAATCGTTGACAAATCAGTTACTAAAAATGCTGCTATTGCCGGTGTAATTTGAAGAGGGGGAAACTGTTCCCGACTTCCTATCCCATCTCATGCTTGTCTGCTAAGTTATTTGACTCGATACGAATTCTATTTTATAGATTTTGACAAAAATAACATTGTAGAGGAGTTTAAATTTATCAAATGCAGAAAAGTGCACCCTTTTTGAAATTATGGTCAAATTGGCACCCCTAAACACGGGCCCGAGCGGACCTGTGCCTACTTTGAAGAAAGGTACCGTTTCCCGAGCTTTCTTGTACGAGCATGATAACACATCAGGTACCAAGTGGTCCCCCCGGGTCACCATTACAGATAAACTCATTTTTTTATAAGAAACTAAGGTCCGATGCTGGTAGGCAGTTTCTTAAATTTTTGGCCCATTTTGCTACCAAAACTTTCTAATGTGTTTCGTATATCTTAAATGCCGGAAGTGTAGAGTTTATTTTGTTTTGTCTGCAGGGCTCCTAAATTACTTGTAAGATCTCAAAACAAGAAAATGACATAGTTCACACTCAAAATATTTTCCAAACAGTTGGGATACACTCATTTTTTTATAAGAAACGGTAGGCTCAATTTTTCGAAAGCTAAGAAACCACCCTACCTGAATTGAAAAAACTAAGAAACTTCTGTAATTTACACTTTTAATTTTCTCATCGCACTCACAAATATTTTGACACTGTACAGTTACAGCAAGGGCGCCTACCTTGTAGGAAGTGTGTTTATTCACGGTACTTTACGCGTAGTAATTGGTGTCCTATGACCCAGTCCTGTTAATCTTTGTACCGGGTGTCCCAAAATGATGTATTATTGTTTGATTGCTCGTATGTCCATAACCAATGAACAGATCTTCAAAAACTTTGTTTTATTTGATTGCCTAGAGGCTAAATTGGATGTTAAGATGTTGGTTGTGGCTTTACCAATTTTTGAAAATCGGTTCATCAGTTATGGACACATAGGCAATCAAACGAAGGGGTATGCAACTTCTACAGATAAACAAATCATTGAGCAGGATCTCAAGAGAAGACTTTCACAAGCGGCCTTCTATCCGTTGTGGTTTCGGTCAAGAAAAATTGTTTACATAAAAAGCCTTTGTTCAACCAGATGTGAAAAGTGACACCGTGTGCAAACTAGGGGGTTGCGTGAAAAGTCAATCCTCAAGATTATTGGAGGACGAGAGTAGAGTAGTACCTGACAACCTGAGAATAACAATCATTACATGTTTTTTTAAGCATCGGCTTTCAAGAAATTTACCTGCACCTCCAGAAACTTAAGAACCCATGATAAAAAGAAGAGGTCAAGTTCCAAGTTAAGAAATATTTTTCAAATGCATTCTTCATTCAAATTCTACAGTTTCCTTTCATTCACGAGGCAAATCCTAGCCTAATTTAGAACTTAAACTTATTAAACGCTTACATGTTACTGAACCAATTCTTCCTTTATGTTATGATACTTTGAATGAAGAAAAGTACTTGCAAAATCAATATTTCAGCAACAAAACGGTTAATTTAAACAACTTTGCTTACTTCAGTTCAACTCAACAAAACAAGTTAGACAGGGAAAATAAGCTAACCATCTAAGCAAGTGCCTAACCACATTTTTTAAGGTTTATATTGTTAGAATAGGCCATTGAGATTAATTTAGGACTATGTGCCATTTGTGAAAAGTGTCGAGTGTCACGTGATCGATGACGTCACAGAAGGGCTTAATGTCGCTAAATACTTCGATAACTTTTGACAGGTGTGTTGTATTAGCTTGGGATTTGCATAGTTGAAAAGAGCATTTGAAGAGCTTTCGAATGATTTATAGCTTTTTGCAATTTAGTGAAATGCGAAAAAATGTCTATGACGTCATCAACTACATGACGTCATAATTGACTAATTTTAAAACCATTTCAGCTGAGATTTTTTCCTTGATTTGTACTAAATCAACCATGTAGATTGCGAATCTGCAGTCAGAAAACACTAATAATTCATAGGAATGTAAATTTTTGTCTTGTCATTTTCCCTATTGTGTTCAAACTGAGGCAATATAAAGGGAAAATGCCCAAGCCCAAATTGATATACCTATGAAATATAGGTGTTTTTTGACTGCAGATTCAGAATCTGCGTGGTTCATTTGGTAGAAATCAAGGTAAAAATTTCATCTAAAACGGTTGTGAACATCTGTCAATTATGACGTCATGTCAATAATGACGTCATAGAAACTTTTTGAATTTCACTAAAATGCAAAAAGCTATACATCATTCGAAAGCTCTTCAGACGCTCTTTTCAACGATGCAAATCCCAAGTTAATCCAACACATCTGTCAAAAGTTATCGAAGTATTTAGGGACACAAGCTCTTCTTTGACGTCATAGATCACGTGACATTCGAAACATTTCAGAAATGGCACATTGTCTTAAATCAATCCTAATGGCCCATTCTAACAATATAAACCTTAAAAACTGTGGTTAGGCACTTGCTTAGATGGTTAGCTTATTTTCCCTGTCTAAGTTAGACGACCACACACACTGCGTCATAATAAACAAACAACTAGCTGAAAAATTTCTTAGCAGTGCCAACCCCCAGCTCAATTTACCACAAGTTTTTTGTTACTGGCCATAGCAACGGGCTCTGACCACAGCAACGTGTAACGCGCTTGTGAGAAAAGTGAACAATGGAGTTATGAAAAGTTTCGAGACGCATTGGCTCGGAGAAGACCCAAATGGAGTAGGGACCAAATGGAGTAATTCTTCTCTCCAGGGCCCAAATGGAGGAATCCTATTATATGGTATTTTTAACTCATTGTCAAATCTAATTAACACCCAGAATAGCGTTTTATCATAAATCTTTTTCTAACAATAGATTTATAAAACTTTCCTCGCTGCCTATTGAAAATTCATGATGACATTTGACCTACATCGTAATTTATGTCTCTGCCGGGGTTTGTGTCACGTTCTATTTCACCTTTAACCATGTGGGAGGTATCGTTTTACTTGATTTAATCTATTGTGGTTTAAAGAAAACAAACAAAGTATAGATGAAAGCAAGAAAGTCTAGAAAAAGCAAGACATTGAATCTGTGCTAAAAGTTTCTTGAAATTATCAGATTTTTATCATGTAGGCCTAGTGGCTTTTTGATAATCTATTGGTAGTAATGAAGTGCACAAATTTTTTAATAAGGAATTTGGTTTGGGGCAGTTTATTAAATTTTAGGGTAATTTTTGCTGCCAAAAGTTTCTCATCAGTTTCTTAAAATGTAAATGTGCTAAATGTAGAGCGAATATATCCACGTTAGAAAGGCTTGCAAATTGCAATGGTAAGGTTTCAAAACTTGCTATTGTATAATTCTCATTCAAAGCAATAGACATTGGGAGAGACAATATTATCTTCGCCATTGGCGAATATAAAATTTCAAACACTATTTAAACCTCTATATTTATAAATAAAATTGGATTAGTCCTTAGTTCTAAAATTTTGAGTGAAAATGTTATCAGTCAATTTTAACAATATTGTCAATATTGCGTTGGAATAGTGCTCAAAAATGTTTGTCCATATGGGCAGTACTAGTTTTTTTTAGAATCCAATTTCTAATATAGAAAACGAACAGTTTTAATCGTGTTGGAACAGGCAATTGCACAATATTTATCAGTTCTTTCTTGATTTCGTTGAATTCTCGGTCAAATGGAAGCAGAGCTTGTTAATGTTTATATTCAGGGATCAATCAAGGGCAGTCGCGTTTTAATGATATTTTTAAAGCTTTTATGATATATTTCTGCTAGTTTTGATAGCAGCAAACATACTTTACATGAGAGGAATGAGAGGAAAAAATTGGAAGCACACACATCTGAATCAGCTGAATCACACGAAAAAGGAGGTTTGAAGGAAACTAGAAAGCCAGAAGAGCCATTGAAACACATAAACCCTTATGTTTAACCCCCCTGGACTTCACGATAGATGCACCAGTAATGATGATATTGTCTTTGGAAGAATCTGGCTCGTCTAGACAGTCTATTATTAGGTATTATTAGGTATAGATTTATGATCAAATGTTATCTCCGGGTGTTAATTAGTTTTGACAATGAGTTAAAATACCATTTAATGGGATTACTCCATTTGGACCCCGGATAGGAGAATTACTACATTTGGTCTCTACTCCATTTGGGTCTTCTCCGAGCCACTATGTATGAAAGTTTCATACCTCTAAAGTCTTTCTTGTTACAGGGATTTTCAAATTCTAACGTCTGTTAGTGTTGACCAATCGAAAATCACGCTGTCTGAATCCCTGTGGCCAGATCGTATAACAGTTGATATCGTGTTTCATAAACATACGTATCGGAGTTCCAGTTTCATAAACATTTTTATACCAAAACGTAAATTTGGTGAATGGGCAAGAACGTAAGGGCCGCACTACATCTTGATTAACCCTATTTTAACCGGGTTAAATGTTAGTGATTTTCTACAGATCTTGAATTTGCATGACGCCATTGTAGAATGAACATCAAAATTCACATGATATTACAGATTTGTAATTGGCTCTTCTGAAAATGTAGATAAGCGCGCAAAGTCGTAAAAAACTTGCTAGACATCTCTCGTACTTGCTTTATACAACAAAATGTGATAAAAATCGTTATCGTTAAAATCGTTAAAACAAGATTATACCGGGTGAGTAAAAAAGGTTCAGATTTTACGTGAGGTTTTTTCTAGAAATTCCCATAAAGAAAAAGACGTTCTAAAATTACGAGCAAATTTCCAATATGTTTTCGTTGCAACAATTGACTTGAACACGCCTTAGCACATGCTATCCTCTCGAAAGTCTTCCCCTGGTATGAATTGGACAAATACATGAATACAAGTAAGTGTCATTATTGCTAGGAAGGAAAACAAAGGAAATTTTTCTCACCGTTTTATTTGTTTCGACAGGTTTTCGATAGGGGCTTGCTTATCCACGGGAAGGAATTGCCGATTAAAGCTGGGTTAATTATTGAACCTAATTTGACATGCCAGCAATAGAACAAGACAGTTTTCAATATTATTGCGTTGATATTTAGGGAGCAGTATTTTTTCAAACGCCACGCGTTTTATTGACTTACCCGGTAGTTTTGATAGGAAAAAACTTAATCTATCAATTGTCAATTGTATAAAAAAATATTACTCGTCATTTTAGGGCATGGAGAATTTAGGCATGTTAAAGGGAATCGACATAGTTAAAAGCTGGCCCGGGCCAGGTCAAAAATATAATCTATTGTACTCGACAACTTTGACGCATCTGGTTTCATTGTGTAGGCAAAGAAACAATGGGTTTTTGGGCATTCCTGTAGCCTATTTATAACGGCTACGAGATATAGCTATGTCTATTCCCTTTAAAGTGAATATGACGCGAAACATTTTATTGACGAAAAACGCTAATTCGAGTGTGCTGATTTCGAATTCCAACATTAGAATTTCCAAAACTAAACCGTTTTTTAGATATCGCCATTTGAAAATCAACCTTCTGCTCAAAAAAGTGTCCGGGAGATCTGGGTCGAGTTTTGACTTATGACGTAAAGTGTTTGGGTGGATTCAAGGACATCAAGGAATTATAAGAAACAGTACGGTCGTCAAAGGGGTTTTAGGGTTTGAAAGAAGCCCAATAGAAAATATTCACACCCATATTCTTCGAATACCTCGGCATTTACGTACATTGTCACAATATATCTTGGCAATCAATTTAGGACTGTTGTGCACCTAAATTCTATGAAATGACAGATTAGCACTCAATTAAGTTTCTTTGATAAAACTGGGAGGGTTTCATATTCAGACACACGTATATTGGATCTTGCTATCAGGATGACGACACTGCTGTTTAAAAATAGTCGAATACAATAGGCAAATTTAAAGCTTTTATGTCGCTATATAAAGATAATGGCAGACATTTAATCAATTGTCACGAGAGAGCGTAGCGTGCGGAGCTCATGAACGCACGGTTTTTTTTTATGTCTCCTCCATTTCCAGCCTCAACACCATTAGTTTGTGCCTTGGTTCATCCGTTCACAAAGCCGGTGATTGTCGAATGAGCAAAACGAGGCTGCCGGTCTTTATATAGCGACATAAAAGCTTTAGTCCTTTTATCACAAATCATTGGTTGTTGTTTCTCATGACATGTTTTCATTCATTCATATCGTAAACAGACAGTCAATTCCTGTGATTCGTTTCCTAGTCCTCAAATTCACAGATTTATAGCATTGATAGCATTGCAAGATGGAATAAGGATCTTGGTTGTAGGACAAAGGGAGGAACAGAATTTAACATGATGTTGTGTGCAAACATTTGGAGAGTGCATTCCAACTAACCTATTGCGTTAGTTTTTCAACACGCGATTACAGGCCAGATTAGGCCAGGCATGCTCTGCTTGTTACAACAATACAGTTATTTCGCATTTGTCAAAGTTTTATGAGGAGGAAAGCTGCTATGGAGAACATCGCCTTCTTTTGGTAAGTTTCAGTTTTGTTACTGATGCTATCAGCCTATACCAAAGGCAAGCCTGGTTGCAGATCTAGGCTAAGATCCGTTTCATCACACTATTGGTAGGTATTAGAAGTGAGAACCGCCTCTAAAATCATGGCCAATCTACGTTCGCCATTGGCATTGAAGGTCTTCGTCCCATGAAGTACCAAAATTGATCCCTTTATAAAGCAACGAATGTCGAAAATTTTGCAACACAGACTCTTATATTAATTTTATTTCAAAACCTAGGGCTGGCTTTGTGTGGGATAGTTATAAGTTTGCTGTGAGACATGATTTTGTGCCGTCGTTGCAACTTTGCAAATGGCCTTCTTATCACATTGATGAGAGAGAAAGATATTTAATAATATTTTAAATTTAGTTCTTTAAGTATTCAATACACCAGGAGTAAATTCCTTGGTCTTATTCGATGAAAAGGGCAAACGAACAAGTCAGACTTGACCGCTATCCAGGGTTTCATCGTGGTTTCTTGTGTAAAACATTGCAAGGTATTGTCTTTTCCCAAACACTTTACGTCACAGAGGTCTGGCACTCAACGGTCTGACCGCGCAGAGTTGCCGCCACTTTTCGAAGCAAAGTGGGGGCTATTCAACCCCATTTTCTGAAGAAATAAAAGTCCAAATTCAAAAATGAAATACACCATGATGATCAGCGATGTTTACTGCATAATATAAGACAATAAAAATTTTCGCGTCATATTCACTTTAAGATGTTCAATACAACGTCAGGTAGATGGCAGTGCACACGCAGAAAAAAAAGACGATCATCAACAAATATGACAACCATCATATTTTATCTCGCATCTTAAGAATATTATGGTACTGATTCAATCTGAATATAATTGAATACAAGTTACATTAAATGTTTTTAAAGAAAATGCTTTAAGCGATCAAAGTGGTAGCAAACTGTGTTATTGAACTGACAACTTGATTATTCGAACTTACACGAAGCAATACGGTATAGCTGTTGAATTTTGTTTCATATTGTGTTGAGACACGCCTCAAATTGTCACAACGTCTCAGAAATCGAAGAGAACGCTCAGAAGACACAGTCAACATAACGCATGGAATATGAACAACATTCGAATAAACTAACGGACGCTAAAATTAAGGTTACTGTATCCCATCAGGACGATAAAAAGTTTTTTCCGATCAATTTTTGGATTTTTGGATCATTGGATAGCACACACATCTGCTACAATTGCTAATGATTTCAAGGAATTTTACTTTATTTTTCAGCGAATTATAAGCAATTTAAAGCAAGGTATTTTCTGCTAGGAAAATGCTGTTTACATGACGAGGATTATTTGAGAACTAAAGGTTAAAGGTTTCAAGTGCCTTTGATTTCCTGTTGAATGGATTTTGCGGTTATAATACCAATTATGTCATTGTAAACTCTGCACTAAATGTATACAGGATTACTCTGTTTACTCTTGTGGCCAGATTGAAGTTAATCATTTTCAACAGTGGAACGGCATAACGGAATAACCAGACCCAGGACCACTAGGACCGGACCCTAACGGACCAGACCCTAGGGGGAATGCCCTACCCTCGCTTTGACATTGGATAGGAAGTTAGTGACCGAAAGGAGGGGAATTTCATTCAAAAAGACCTCGTACACGATATCCTTCTGTTCTAAAAAAATCTCGTACACTTTTGCGAATGAGTGACCCTCGAATTCACATATAAGTTCTGCGACACACTCAGGCCCACTCAACTGAGTTCATCGAAGAGAAGCTTTCAGACTGCCCAGCCTCCAAGCTGCAAGTTCATCTCAGCGCCAAGAGTTCAAATTTATCAGGCACGCAAATTTAGCAGGCATACTTAGGGACTTTGTTACCTCCCATGGTGGCCCCAGAAAATTATTAGGGGGGAGTTGGTCACATGTATCTTCCAAAATATGGGTTACACTCATCTTTTTCGATAAGAAACTGAGGTCCAAGGTCGTTAGATATATAAATCTTAGGACATTTCGCTTCCAAAGTTTTAAATTTGTTTTTGCCAATTTGTAATGCCGAAAATGTAGAATTAATTTCGTTTTGTTAGAACGGCTTCCAAACTATTTGATAAGATCTAAAACAATAGGTAATAAACATGACTGGCACTCAGTAATAGCAACAGTAATAATATTTTTAAATGAAAATTACAAAAGTTTCGTGGCATTTGATACAGGCAGTGGGGTAGTATTTTTCGAAAATTTTAGCTTATTGTTTCTTATGAGCTGTTTCTTGTAAAAGTGCATGCCCGTAAGAAGCGGGGGGGGCAGAGGGGTTTAAGCCCCCCAATAGTTTTGAAAACAGTGGTGCCACGCCACAAGTATCAATTAGATGTATTGTTCTCTATTGTTCTAAGAACAATCCCCCCAATCAGAAGCTGCTTCCTGCATGCACGATACGAGAAAACAAATGCACTACTCAAATGCACAGTCTGAGATGTAATATTGGGATCATGGGATTTACCAAAGACAGGTAGGGTCAATGCCCGGGTCAATGCGTGGTTTGAGAGAATAGTTCTATTACCATTCCCAAAATCATCACTCTCTCTTTCGAGATCACCTTACCCCATATATCTGGCTATTACCACCTTCACAATAAACATTTCGAACAAACATGTTATCAAAAAGCTGCCTGCTGAATGATTTTGCAGTCCCAAACTAACTGACAAAGAGTCAAGAAATTGAGATTGTGGAGATGGAATACAACGTGGCTGGCATCACGACGCCATTGCAACAACTTGAATCACCAAGCAAGGCAGAGAGGTAAAATATTTAGGCCATGTAGTTAAATGCTTTGGCCTAGTGGGCAATGGCTTGAGGCTGGATCAAAGTTTGCCTGCTGGTTAGACGATTAAATATACCATGCGTATTTGCGTTTGTTGTGGCATCCAAAAGGTAGAATCTCCTTGCAGCAATGACTGCCTTATCTTACTTTGGAGCGAACCTTCTGTGTTGGCCGCCATTGCAAAAAACGCTGGAAGGAAAGTAATGGGTATTCCCCTAGGGTCTGGTCCGTTAGGGTCCGGTCCTACTGGTCCTGGGTCTGGTTATTCCGTTATGCCCAGTGGAACTGTACGCTAAGAAACTGTTTCAGCGCTTTTCTCAAAATCAATTTTTCAGCAACCAATGGGTATTCATACAGCTCCCTGTACCCAACGGCTTGATATAATTGGCTGGAATTTGGGAGACAGAGAGAAGAGGCATAGGGGGACCAAAGTGTGTCTCACTTTTGAGAAAAATTGCATGGTCCAAATTTAACATTTGAATGAATCTCAAAACGAGGCCAGGGAGCGAGGGGCAAAATTGTTTTATTAACTGTTCTGAAGCTAAGGCATGCAAAATAAATTTGAGACACAATTTGCTAGATTAATGTGTTGAGAGCGCAAAAATCTCATTGAGATTTAAATGAAACACATCTGGGGGGACAGGGAGGTTCTAGAAGGGGGAAGGTCCGATTTTCACGTTTTCGGATGTATAACGCCAAATTTTCGGATATTAGTATTCTTTTTGGCTTGTAAATACTCCCTATTTAATGAGGAATCGAATGATGTATAGTTTATACGTGTTATGTCGCGGGCGTGATAATCAAGAGAGAAAACACCGTGAGTGGTCACTGAAGGGATACAGTAACCTTAAAGGAATTGAGTCCATATAAATAGCTGAGCGTTAACGGCTATGCTGACAAATTGCTGACGGTCCTTTGTTATCGCACAATTGTGCTAAAGTCATTAGTAGTGGAGATCAAAGACTTCTTAATCTTTGCATTAGCAAGTATTCAGAAGTCTTTGATCTCCACTACTAATGACTTTAGCACAATTGTGCGATAACAAAGGGCCGTCAGCAGTTTGTCAGCATAGCGTTAACGCTCAGCTATTTATATGGACTCAATGCCTTTAAAGTCTTCAAGAAAAACGTGGGTCCTATGGCCCGTCTTTAAAAACCGTTTGGAAGATTTTTTTTTATATTCAATCAAAATTTTACAATACAAGATACTTATCTAACGCTACTTACAAACTACTTTACTATACTATTGTGGTCTTCTTTCAGACAACCAATTCGCATTCCGTAAATTACATAACACGCAAACATCGATACTGAACATAACAGAGACTTGGTTCAGGAACATCAATGAGCAAAAAACGAATGTAAGCGTATTTTTAGATCTAAAAAAAGCCTTTGATACCGTCGACCATGATGTTCTGTTATCGAAGTTATCAGCCTATGGAGTCACTGATCTTGCACACGGTTGGTTCACTTCATACCTTGCCGGGAGAGAGCAGTATTGTTATGTAGAAGGTAAATCGTCAAACAAGCGTTTAGTACAGTGTGGAATACCACAGGGGTCGTGTTTGGGTCCCTTACTTTTCATCATTTATATGAATGATTTTGAAAAATGTTTGAAAAAATCTGAACCAAATATGTACGCGGATGACACGAGCATTTCTTATGCCTCCATGGAGATCAACGAGCTCTTTAATGACATAAAGGGCGAACTTGATCTTGTATCATCCTGGATGAGGCAAAACAAACTTAGCCTAAATGCTGAAAAAAGCGAATTTATGTTGATAGGGCATCCAAAACAATTGAACAGAGCCAAAGATTTCCCTGACCTCGAAGTAGAAGATCAAAAATTATGCAGAGTTCAAAAAACAAAATATCTAGGTGTCATAATAGACGAAAGCATGAATTGGGAAGAACAACTCAAAACCGTAAAGCGAAAGATAAAAAACGGTTTAGGGGCGATGTTTAAACTCAAAAACATCCTTTCCCAGAAACAATTGGCAACTGTTTATCGAGCATTAATTGAAAGCCATCTGAGATATTGCAGTGTCATTTGGGGATGTCTGTCAAACACAAAACTGGAATCCCTACAGAGGTTGCAAAACAGGGCACGCAGACTAATCGAATGCGCAAGGCACAAAGATGGCTGGGTATGTGATTGGCTCGATGTACGCAATCTAATAAAATATGACAGGCTAATTACTACATACAAAATTAACAATGGACTCTGCCCAGAGAACCTCAAAAATAAATTCACTCCTTGGTCGAATATTTCAAGATATAACACAAGAAAAATTGATGATTTCGAAATTCCTCGGCTTCGTCTTGAATACTGCAAAAAGTCTTTTGGATACCAGGGAGCAAGTACCTGGAACGAGATCCCGAAGCATATACGAGACTCTGCAACATTGAGCTCCTTTAAAGTAAGATTAAGGGAGTTCTTGAGGTAGAGCGACGCAAACACAACCCCTTGGAAGAGCAGCTTTATTTTTTTTTTTTTAGATTAATATTCATATTTACTTTGAAGTGCTGATAGGGTATTGTGTCTAAATAAGAATAAAATGAAAATGAACTACAAGGACGAATGCCACGGAGAGCAAAAATCTATGGCAAATCCGCAGCCTTAAGATTGAAAATAACATAAAAAAAGACAAACAAACAAGCAAAAAACTTTAAGTCTATCTCAAGTTAGACGTCATGAATTTTCGAAAAGACGCAATCAAAATTTGCTCCCTCGTGGCAAGTTTGCGTTGCCCTTTCACGTGTAACGTCTAATTTAAGATAGACTTTAACATTACAAAGAAATACAAGAAACGACTAACAAAGAAAGAAAATATACGAGAAGGGACTAGGTAACGGTGAGGTAACATGGTGGTTGTGTTGCGAAAAACCGTATTTGAAATCATATTAATCAAATCGACCAGTGTTATGGATATAACGCAGCGTTAGCTCGATTATCTTTCTATTTAGCTCATTAGTGAGATCTTTGCCGCCATAAAGTAAAAGTTGTGTTAAATCTTTATTTGAAAGGCTAATATATCCAAATGGTCGTACTAAAGCAAGGACGCTAGTGAGAAGATCTCGTCGATGCATCACGAAAGAAGGGCAGAGCAGCAAAAAGTGTTCCGCATCCTCAATACCATCATTCGTAGGACACATAGGATTTATGGTGTTTCTAAAATCGTGTCTAAATTTATGAAAGTTTAACTTGCTAAGACCAACTCTCAACGGAGCAAGGCAGGATAAACCTGATGGGTCATGGATCCCAAAAACTGATTTTGCAGGGGGGCGAATAATGGATAGCAGCTTTGTTTTAAAGATCGAGAGTGACGGTGCAAGTCTAATTTCAGGGTCAAGCTTGTTCCATTCACTTAAGCAGTTAGGATAGATCAACTGGATTGGAATTTTTCTCTTCTTGCCCTTATTCGCCCAATCACATCCTGATTGCGAAAGCAGTACTGCGACTGATGAAGAGGTGGTATTGGAGCTCTGGTATATTCCGGCGTTAAATTATTTATAATCTTGTAGAACAAAATAAGGCGCCTGCTCCACCTTCGTAAACTTATTGATTCCTACCCAAGCTCGGCGTACAACTTTTCTCGCGATGATCCCCTCCATGTTCCCGTTACAGCTAGTGCAGCAGAATACAGAACAGATTCCAATTTTTCCATTAAGTTTGACAAAGTTATATTCTGACTGAAATCACACATTTTTCCAGGAATATGATAAATCATATCCCCGTAGTCTAGGTGGGGTCGCACATAAAGCTTATGTAGTTCATTTAGGGTATGTCTGGGCAGATAACTGGAGAGATATTTCAGCATACCTATACCCTTTCTTGTTTTAGAGATGGCTGCTTTGATATGCCCAGAGAAGGTCAGCTTTGAATCAAAAATAATTCCAAGATGTTTATGTTGATCTACATTCTTCACGGGCGTGTTATTAAATAGGATCACTGGATTATCAATATCAACTTTCGCCTAGAAAATCTTATTTCAACAGCTTGTTTCAGTGGATCAGGATTAAAGGACATCTTCCAATCGTAAGTCCACTGTTTTATCCGTTCCAAGTCATGGTTCATGTCATTGGCAGCCGTATTGGAGTCTTCAACTACAGTAAAGATGCTCAGTTCTACAAATAACGTTACATTAATCCTATTGCACCAAGCGGGCAAAAATTCTTCCCCCCCCCTCCCTCCCCACAAATTTTCAACACAAAAGCAGAAAGTACAGAAGTAAGAATATTGATTTTGGGGAATAATTTAGATTTCGTCAGTTCCCATGTCAAAGTAATAGCAACTGCTAAAGAATGAAACCTCAGGGGGAGACCGGGGCTAGTTGTAACACTTTTCAGAAAAAACAGGTATCAGAGCAACTTGTAACAAAACAAAGTAAACAGTGAACGAAGTCTGTCTGCTGGTATAATCCTACTTTTTACATCGAATAAACTCAAAATCAGGGAAAATATAATCTAATAAATTTATAATTAGATAAATTACATTTCATTCAGTACTATTTCATTATTTGCACGCCAGATGTCGTCTTAGCTGCTCAGCTGATTTTAAAATCTTTAAAATTATCTGCTGAATGTATCAGTTTCACTTGATTTCACTTTCAGTAAACTCTAATAGGGGAGACCGGGGACAATTGTAACATGGGACAATTGTAACACTGACTCTCACATCTTGCATACTATTGCAAAAGTCTGATTTTTGCATAGAACATGCTCATTCTAACCCTTTCCATACGACTTGAGTTACAGGAATGTTCAGCCAAGTTGAAATTTGTAAAAAAATATAATTTTTTCTCAATCGATTCAATTTTATTCAACTGATGCACCCAAATTTACAAAGAAATATAAACCACGTCTTATTTTCAAATTGTTCTTTTTAAAGCCATGAATAAACTGCCACCTAGTGCTACATTTTGCGTAAGGAAAAGCAGAGTCGTGCACTAATCGTCTGTGATGATTTTTAAGATGTAACAATTACCCCAACTATCTGTTTATCTGTTACAATTGCCCCGTGTTAACGGGGCAATTGTAACACTTGACCACTGATTTTAAAACTATCACAGCATCACAAAAAACTGGTCCCATGTGATGCAAACTAATGTCTACTTTTATTCCAAGGGATGCAACTAGAATATCATTTTCCTTCAAGAGCGCAATTAATCATTATTTAGACGATATGGCTGATTTTCTAAAAAGTATTAAAATTGACCCAGGTCTCCCCTACTCTGATTCTATATCAGCATATCGAACAGTTGTTTTTTTGACAGAACTTACTCGTTTTTGATGGAATTGTTTGTTTTGTCACCAATTGCCCTCTGGAAAAATGCATTTGAATGTAGCATTCAAGCTCAATTTCAGGAGAAACAATCCACATTATACCCCAATGCTGCATGGGAATTAGGAATTCACACTAACTACGGAACGCTGCAGTACGAAGAGTTCTGAAATCCAAAAATGTACTTCTAGGCCAAAAAATGGGGATATCAATGCTAATAAAATAGCCACCGGCAAGAACAGTTGGAACCACTACCGGGTGAGCCAGAAAAAAGTTCCCATTTTCGACAGGCCAGGATAAATCACACGCTAGGCCAATTTTAGTTGTTTGATTTAATCTTTTGTCAAGATCCTATATTATTCTGGGTTATTTTTTGTAGATTTTTCGGATGCCAATTTATCGATATATTAACGATTTCTTGAAATTTTTTGGCCTGCAGACTGCCCAAGAAGATCGAAAAACAGTGAACAAATTTTCTACAGATTGAACTTGGCAGAACAAAGGGAGTGCTCTTCGAAATGACCAGGGAATTTGGAAATGGATTACGTACAATCTGTCGCTCGAGGAGTCGTTCAATGATGGTGTAGTCATTTCATAAGTAAGTAATCGAATAACTCATTAATTAGCAAGGGATCCCTTTGCTACAGTTTCTTAATCCAGTGTTGTGCTTGTCCATAATCCCGGGAAATTGCAGATTTGGCCGTGCATTTTATTTTGCAGTGTTTATTGGACGTCATGGTCACATCTGATTGGGTAACGTGCAAATGTAACTATCCGGTTCGGCTCTACTGAAAGATTATTTGCCCTCGTCTGTGTGAAAAGCAAATGTGTCAATTTCTTTGAAATATTCAAATTCATCAAAATTCATTCCTTGCTATTTCAGAATAGTAGGGGGGGGGGGCCTCTCTCCCCAATTAGTTTACCTACAAATTAGTTTTGCTATTGAGAGAGCTCCTCCTTCTCTAAGCAGTCCATTTCGTACAATTTTATTTTGTTCCTGTACTTGTATCAATTTATAGTATTCATTGTCTATGGCATTTACAATTTGCTGTTCATAGTGATACCCTTGTTTAGTTATTTGTTATACCGGGTGTCCCAAAAAACGCAACAGATTTTGCAGTGTACTTTGCACTTATGCCGGTGGCTCTGGTTTTGCCCTGACAGCAAATCTGAAGTTTTTTTATTTTAACTCTGCAACCAAGTCACCAAAATTCTGAAAAACATATTAAATTTCATCTAATCATTGCATATTTAGATAAAAATTATCATTTTACTATTAATTTGAAACAGTATGTGTCATAGTTTTTTAAAACTGTTGTGTTTTTTTAGGACACCCAGTAGATGTAGTTGGAATTCAAATTATATGCTGTGGAATTCAAAACATCCAGTGGCGGACTGGCCCACCGGCCCACCGGCCCGTGGCCAGTGGGCCCCCCCTCAAAATCTTGCAAAAAGGGCCCTCTTTTTGCTGGAATAGGGCCCCTTTTGCAAAATTAGGGAATTCTTTAGTAGAGTTGCATTTTGAATAATGGACATCTAAATTCACATTTGAATCCTTCACTGTCAATGAACTTGTTCAAGGAAATGAATACAGTCGAGAGCGAAGATACGGATGGTGAAGAGGAGTAACGTTGCAGAAAGAATTAAAGGCCCCTCCACTTCTGCCAAAAGATGGTTCTCGAGATTCCTTCAAATAAAATAGTTGAGTATAGATAGCATAGGGTAAGAAAATGACCGGGAGAGTCACTTTAAGCCAAAGTAAAGGCTGCAAATTTCAAAATTTTCTGGGACAAACTTTGTCAACTCCTCCACTTTGGGGGCACGCAAAAATTTGATTGTGAAAAACTAAGAGCTTTTATCTGAAAATTTTCATAAGAGTGTTCATTGATAGGAAACCGCAAACATAATTTTGAAAAATTTCTAAGTTTCCAATTCTGCTCTGATAAGATGGGATGGCAAAAGGCATTCTAAACCAAAGAACAGATGTTTACTCGAAAAATTTCCCTGTGGATGCTAATTCATAAAACTACTGTTTACAAATGATCAAAAATTCAATTTTAGCATCGGCAAACATGGGATTAAGAGAAGCGTTCTAAGCCAAAGTAGAAGGAGTGTCCTCAGAAATTTTTCTGGGGACTTTGCCCCCAGACCCCTTATTTTGATACTCAGTTAATTTGCCCTGACCACACTGTTGGGCGAAGATCAGGAAAGGGGCTTGCTCAACAGCTCGAGTAACGAAAAAATTATCGATCGTCTGGCCCACCAATATTAAAAATGTCAAAGTCACTTTTAGAGACGACGTAAAGATTTAATTGTGCCATGAGAAGATATATCGTGAGATATATGCCTCACTTTCAAAGAAAGTGAGATTAGCTTGGCTATTGGTAAGAAATCGAGGAATTGCGACGAATTTTGCCACTAACCACACACTCATCATCGAGGCCACCCAGGGACGCCGGAGCGATGGTAGGGCAAGGGGGGTGACTAGGAACGTAAGGGCAATCGAGACCGAAGGCGAGCGAAGCGAGCCTAAAAATTAGGGGGTCCGGGGGTACTCCCCCGGGAACATTTTTGTGACCACGCCCTTTAGATTGGCTTAAAATGCTATCAAAAACGTTTTAACGAACATTAATAATGTTCTTTCACAAAATTTTTCGGCTATTTCTCCACATGTCCTCATTCCGAATCGCA
Source organism: Aurelia coerulea (assembly GCA_039566865.1). Classification (NCBI taxonomy): domain Eukaryota; kingdom Metazoa; phylum Cnidaria; class Scyphozoa; order Semaeostomeae; family Ulmaridae; genus Aurelia; species Aurelia coerulea. The sequence continues at coordinate 6,855,229 of CM076952.1, read as the reverse complement.
TGAAATCGCATATTGCTTATTTTGAAGTTGCAATTGCCAGTCATCTTTCGTTAATGGTGTGTTTCTGATAAGGGAATGAAGCTATGGCGGCTTTTCTATCAAGTTTCAAAGTAAATTATTGTTTTTCATTGTAAGGGCACTTTTGCCCCCCTTGCCCCCGTTAGGAAAGGGCAGGAGGGGCGCTTGCCCCCCCCGCGCCCCCCTTTTCCGGCGTTCCTGGGCCACACCCATTTTAGGGCCCCCTTAACTCATCCATGGCCGGCGCAAAAGTCAAAGCCAGTCCGCCACTGAAAACATCAAAACTGAAACAGAAACGGAATCTGAAAAGAGTATAAATGTTATCTTCGCTCGCAGGGAATACGTTTTTAGCCACGCTAGTAAAGTCCTCGCTTCTAAGGCTCTGAAATAGACGGTGGATGATACAGGAACTGGAATGTTAATAAACCATTTAACAACTGTGTAACTTCATTGGAAGGAACCGTCTTCCAATAACTAATAAACATTATCCTTCTCACTCAAGTATTCTTCATACTTTGATTTCGCCCTCTCTCAATCTTCAAAGCTAATTTAGTGATCTCATCTATCTCTTCATATTCGGCAAGCAGTAGCCTATTTACCATGTTGTTCATTTTGTCAATCTTTTTCAGCACTGCAGACATCCTTTCATCCTCATTTCCACTAACTAATTCTCTACTTTCGTTTTTCAGCTGTCGCTCGTAATGATCTTGGGCTACCTCTGTGACTTTTCTCTGGTTCAGGCAAGGCAGAAAACTCATCAATTTCTCATGGTAGAAATCCAAGATTTCATATTTGTTCTTCCTTTTTCTCATTTCTTTCCTAACCACACGAAATGCTTCCACTACAATAGACAGGAACATTTTAATAAGGACGATTCCCAATGAAAAGGCAAAAGACAGAAAGAAGAGTGGCCCAATGACTCTGTTTGCTTCTTCCAGATCGTTGAACTGCTTTGCACGAATTAGCAGGCTTAGTGCTGACATGAATGAGCTTTGGAAAGTTGCATGATCAGGAATTACGCGCCCAAATGTGAGCATAGCCCATTGAATGTAGGCCATAAATGGAATGCCAAAGAATAGCAAGTAATATCTGATGTCCTTGCTTGCATATTTCAGTGTTTTGATTAGCATCAACATGTTCTTGTTGAAACGAAAGAGCTTGAGAACTTTCAAGGATGCAATGAAAACGACAGCTGCTATAGTGTATCCGTAAGCTAAATCACTTGAAGCTGCGTATTGAAAACTTGTGAATTTATCACCATTCTCTTTATACTTCTTCTTTGTCCACTTCACCACACCAAACCGCACCATTAATATGCCAAATGCTGCCCATGTAAGACCAAATGAAACAAGCTCAACAATGCAACTAAGGCTTTGAAAATAAGCTATGCCCTCACGGTGAAACGCTGCAAGTTCAAGCCACATATAGTAAAGCGTTAGCAATAGGAAGCTTATCTCGCATGCTGCAAGGAAGTAGGAGAAGTCTTTTGTGTAGCGATCAAGTCTCGTTGTTATCACACTCCAATAAGGTATTCCACCACCATCAGGATTAAATTCTAGCACGAGTGTCACTATGCAGTAGAAATTTGCATTGTTGTTGTAAGTTGCGAATTCCAGAAAAACAGCCCTAGTCATGTTGTCAATCCATAGGTTTCTTTTCAAATATGCCATAGTTTTGTTAGCTTCAGAAAGTGTTTTGCCAAGAGATCGAACATAGCCACTTCCTGGATACGTGTGTAGCTCACTCACGAATGGATGGCTATCCAATTCACTTTGTGAATAATATTTCCAAGGATCTTCTCTGTTTTGCACTTGCTGAAAACTATCTAAAATGGACTTGTTCAAATTTCTATCAACCCAGCCACGAATGTAGTCCTTGTTATCTTCTTTTGACAAAGAATATTCTCCTCCGCATGGTTTGCTTCCAAGACTATAGCCTGAGTCTTTTTTGACTGGGCAAGAGGCTGAAAAAGAGATTTAGCATGCGTATTAATAATGATTGTAAAAAAGAGCAGATATATGCGCAATTGGGATGTTGACCTTACAGTGTTCAGGATCCAGTCAAATGAAGGAAGAAACTAGAAATGTTTGCGTTATTTCTATAAGGGAATCACTTGTAAAAATGATCTCTTATTGACAGTCATGCTATGCACTAAAAAAATAAAACACCTGCTTCGCTCGCGATGTAACTTTTCTGGCTCTTACAGAGTGATGACCGGAGGTTCAAATTTACACACTTTTATGGATCAAGTTTATTCCATTCAAGAAGCCAGTGAGGATAGATTTAAACGTTTCTAAATATAATTTTTTTTCATTTAATTTGCTGTTATTGAATATCTAATTCATCTTATTCATATATGTAAATTGTCCCATCATCCCTTTATGCAATTTTATATTAGCCTTCCTTCATTCAGATGATCTTGCAAAGACGTCAACGACCCTTTCTTTACTGAGGAAACTAAAATTTCTTTTCCACAGTCATTAACAGTTCTGCCCGCGTATGATCAATATTGACGTTCCCATCCAAATAATACAAGCAGGCAACTTTGGCGCTCCCTGATATTTACTGGCGCTCCAATTCAGAGGGCCATGGCCCCCTGGCCCCCTGCCACCCCACCACTGACCCCCAACAACCCCCTTCTCAGATATCAATGAGACTCTATAATCAATAAGAGGAAGAACAAACACAAAGTTTTCCTCTATTGTGGCTATTCATGGCAGGAATACACACTACATTTGCAGACATCCCCTCGTGAAAGGCACTTTGAACCAAAAATGCCAATGTGCGCCAATAAGACACTTGGCATAAATAAAAATTGAAACAGCAGAGTAGACGAGCGTCACAACGAATATGTTCCATTCTGCTAAGTTCCAATCAACTATTTGTGACTCATCGAATTCGATATATGAACTGCATTCTAGTCCCAAGTTTTCGAAAGATCCCCTCTTCTCCCCAAAGAATAAGAACGCTTACAAGGAACAACTCTGATTTGTCTTATCCTCGGACTTCCAATAAGATATGTGACATAGTCAGCAAGAAATCCTTTGTGCTCTGTTTGATCGCCGTTATACCAAACTTCACCATAGATGGAGGGTAAGAAATCAGCGTCTATCCATTTCCAGAAACCGTTTCCATTTTTTATCTGAAATTGAATGAGAATAGAAAGCAGTCATTCTAGAGTTGTAAATCAAAGCTGAATCTCAGTATAAGAAACTTTAGCGTGAGCAACAATGACCTTCTTGAGCACAGGGACACTGGGAGGAAAAAAATACACCTATAGGAACTAATACTTCGTTTCTTAAAATCCATGCTTTAATCTCACTAAAATACATCCAAAAATAAACTTTTGAACTTCCAACGGTATGTATCATCAGAACGTAAGCCGAGGAACCGAAGACCCTAAAGCACTACAAATAAATAGCCCTGGCAGGAGCGGTCTTTTTTCTTTCTGGACATCTATGTTTAAATTTGACATTTTCATATTCAACTGAATAAATCGCCTTCAACTCCCTGGTAAATATGCAATTTTTAAAGTTCTTTCTCAATTTTTCACAATGTTATCAACTTCAATGGGTAAAGCTAGTTATTTGCAAGTCCTTACGATGTCAAATATTTCAAATTTGAATCTTCGTATTCTGACCTTTTCAATGTGTTACAGAATGATCTCGTATTTTTTAAAGAATGTCTAACGATTGCTTTTTCTTGTTTGTGCTTGCACTTGGATTTAGAATTGGTTGACTAAATATTTAGTTTTCGAATATATTATCCGTTCAAATAAACGATGCCAAAAATTCCAAAATGCGATATAATTTACATGTTTGTGGCAGTTTCATGAAAATCTTTGCTGCAAGTGTTTTCCACAAATAATTCAATTGTAAATGGCGTGGCTGTAACATCGTTGCTTCTCCATTCACCAAGTGTCATCACTAGTGATAGTTAGTAAAATCTATCTACCCTGTTCAAACTAATTAACCCTATTCAACATGGGGAGGGGGTGGGGGCAAAAAGGCCCCAAAACTATACTTCTTGCAATTGCTCCTAAACTAAGCGTAATAAAAGACTGGAACTTGAGTGACTTTTAATCAGATTTAATATTGCATCAAATTAACAATAGGACATTGCCATAAGATTGGTCACGTGACTATGACATGCCAATATTTGGCAACATGTCTTTCAGAAAATCACTAAAACAAGCAAAACTTTTCTCGTACGCATCTGATTTCAATGCAATTGGCACAAATCAGTTTGTCTTGAAGTTTACTTTCATTTGATTTATAATTTTTATAATTGCTGACAAATTCAAGATCTATGACGTCATACTTATATATGACAGCATATTTACAATAAACATATGAAATAATTAGTGCTTTATGATAAAAGTTGACTAATAACAATTCAAGATCAATTTCATATCGATTTATTACTAAAAACTGATTGAAAATGACAATAAGGCATAAGCTACTTTTATTTGGGTATCGAGAATGAATGTGATTGACAGCTTTTTTTTTATTCATATTAAAATCTTACAATAATTCTACATTCTACTACACTTTTCTAATTACTATACAACACTACGGGGACGATACCATGGGGAGCGAAAGACAATGACTACCCCATGGCCAATATGAAAAGACACGCAACGTCAAACTAAATATAACTACACTACGGACGATTTAAAAACTACGGAATACTATACTAGATTCCGTCTCACATCAGATGTCAGGTCAGGGTTGCGATCAAGGTGAGCGCAACTCATTTTGGTTGTTCAAAGTAAATCAAATGACTCTCATCTGATGTGAAACAGAATTTACAAGGAAAAAGAAACATTTACGTTAAGATACTTGGTGGCTGCTTTGTGCATGACTGATGTTTGAAAGATCTTAGTCAAACCGACCAGTTTGGTGAATGTACTGTAAAGTTAGTTCGAGTATATTTCTGTTCAAGTCACGAGAAAGGTCTTGATCACCATATAATAAGAGCTGCACCAAAACATCATTTGAAATATTGGTGATTTGTACAGATGGTCGTAATAATTCAACAATTCCAGCAAGAAGATCTCGGTGTTGAGCATCAAATGAAGGGCAGAGCAACAAAAGGTGCTCCACGTCCTCATTGCCATCGCTTGTTGGGCACAACGGGTTTATGGTATCCCTAAAATTATGCTCGAATTTGTGGAAATTTAACTTGCTGAGACCAACCCTAAGTTGAGTAAGATAGGATAATCCCTTTGGATCGTGAATTCCAAAGACAGATTTTGCAGGGGGGCGGATTATTGAAAAGAGCTTTTTCTTAAAAACAGCAATAGAAGGGGCAAGTCTCAATTCAGGCTCAAGCTTATTCCATTCAGATAAACAATTTGGATAGAAGGAAGACTTGAATTTTTCTGTCCTTGCCTTTAATCGCCCAATGACATCCTGGTTGCGAAGACGGTACTGCGACTGATGAAGAGGGGGAATTGGAACTACTGTATACTCAGGACTAAGATTATTTACAAACTTGTAGAACAAGGTAAGGCGTCTACTCCATCTTCTGGAACTCAATGACTCCCAACCAAGCTCTGTGTACAGCTTCTCACGAGATGTTCCCCTCCATGTTCCGGTTACGGCCAAAGCAGCAGAATACTGAACAGACTCTAGCTTTTCCATTAAATTTGGTAAAATGATATTTTGGCTGAATTCGCATAATTTAGCAGGAATGTGGTAAATGACATCGCCATAGTCCAGGTGGGGTCGAACATATAGCTTATATAATTCGTTTAGGGTATGCCTGGGCAGATATTTGGAGAGATATTTCAGCAAACCAATGCCCTTTCTTGTTTTGGAGATAGCTGATTTGATATGAGCTGAGAAAGATAGCTTTGAGTCCAGGATAATTCCTAAATGTTTATGTTCATTTACGTTTTTCACAGGTATGTCGTTAAAAAGGATCACTGGATGATCAATTTCAATTTTCTTCCTTGAAAATGTCAATTCAACAGCTTGCTTTAGCGGGTCAGGATTAAATGACATTCTCCAGGCGTGAGCCCACTGACTTATCAAGTCCAAGTCATGGTTCATATCACTGGCTGCTGTATTTGAATCTTCTACCACTGTGAACAATGATGTATCATCAGCAAATAGCTTAACATTGCACTTCAAGCCTACACCTAGATCATTTATGTACACAAGGAAAAACAAGGGTCCTAGAATAGAGCCCTGGGGAACCCCTGCCGAAATATCTCCCCAATTTGAACTCTGTCCATTCAATACAGTCCTCTGCTTTCGATCCTTGAGAAAACTTTGGATTAAAGAAAGAAGTTTTCCTGAGACACCACATCGTTTTAGTTTATAAATTAGACCGTCGTGCCATACCCTATCAAATGCCTTAGAAATGTCAAGATACACTGAGCGAACATCAAGGGGAGGGTTACAGTCAAAAGCTTTAAATACTGTATGTGTTATTGAGAGTAACTGGTTGATTGTTGAGTCTCCTGGGCGAAAGTCTGATTGATTTGGGTTGAGTAGTTCATGTGATACAAGATGTGAGTAAAGAGAATCATATATGAGTTTTTCAAGTATTTTCCCAAAAATTGGTAAGAGAGAAATAGGACGGTAATTCCCCTTCACATTTTTCTCATTTTTCTTATGAACCGGCACTACATTTGCATATTTCCATATTTCGGGAAATAAACCACGCCTCAAACAATTTGTGAAAATTATTTTAAGTGGAAGAACCAAAGCAACATCGCTTAACTTTATCATCCTCACAGATATTTCATCCCAACCATGTGCTTTATTGGGATTAAGGGATCTTATGATATTTAGTATCTTCTCCTCAGAGATGATAAAATCACTTATCAGAGTGGTAGTTACCGAAGTATCTTGTGGAATTCCACTACCTGTGTCAATGGTCGTGCATTGAAGTATGAAATAGTTATTAAAGATCTGTGCCTTTTCGGTAAAATCCGTTACAAACAGCCCATTTTCTAAAAGAGGTGGTATCATGGGAATCTTAACTTTGTTTAGGACGGTGTTTATTAGAATCCAATAGGTTTTGCTACTTGTCCCAGGATTAGCTAAGGTTGTCCCAGCCTTAAAGAAGTAATTCCGCTAAGCTTCCTCGATAAGCCTTGCGCCCTCAGATACCATCTTTTGTATCCCTTCCAGCTTGTCGACTGGCCGGCCACTCCTCACGAAACTTTTAAATGCACGATTCTTTTTCCTAAGAAAATTTTTGACGGCTTGCGTTATCCACGGTGCTTGGCGAGGCCTAATTGTTTTAATTATATTAGGAATGAAATTAGAATAAATGTTGCAAAGGACTTCATTGAGTAGTTTTACCTGTTCATTAGGGCATGTTATGTTATCGAGATGTTCGTGCCAAGCAAACATTTCAATGCTTTTCCTAATGGCTACAAAGTCAGCCTTATCGTAGTACCAAATTTTACGGGTGTATGGAGGTAGTGCTATGTTTGAAACGGACAATTTACCGTAAACAATTTGATGGTGGCACTGCTCATGTAGTGACGGATGAACACCAGACTCACTCACAAGGTTAGGCTGATCAGTAAATATCAAGTCAATACAGGATTTAGAATCGCCCATCAAATGAGTTGGTTCTGATATCAACTGATGAAGACCATTGTCAGACGCTAGAGGCTCGAATAGTTTTCCTTCGTTGTTTTCGATGTCATTTGCCCACCACTGTGTTGATCTACAATTGAAATCACCAGTAACGATAACGCAGAATGGGTTTTCAGCATGCATTTTGGATAACATCAACTCAAAGTTTACTGTAAAGTTATCAAATTCCTCAGGGCCCTGACTTGGACTTCTATAAATTACGGCGAAGAAGTACTTTTTCCTGTTTAATTGAATTTCGTACAGAATACATTCAGGGAGGGTCACTAAATCAGAACGGTTTTTTGAAGCAAGAGAATCTTTTATGTATAGCCCAACACCACCCCTTTTTACATTTTTAGGATGGTTATTTTTGATAAAAGTATAGCCATCTAATGCCAGTCTATCTTCCTCCACGGTGTTGTCAAGATGGGTTTCAACAATGCCTATAAGATCATAATTATACACCGAATTATAAGCCTCTATGAGAGAGACTCGTAAAAAATCATGCGCAGTAATACTATTTAGATTCCAAGTGCAAAAATCAAATGTTTCAGGGCCTGCATTTGTTTCTACATCACCACTCAGCAAAATGGTCCTGAAAACTAGCCATTGTATAGGTAGAGAGCAACATGCTACGCACGCTGTGTAGAAGTAGACATAGCGAGAGTGAAAGTACTTATATCGAAAAATGACAATGACACCTAACGCGATTCGCTTGACAAGTTCTACGATAACGTAAAGTACTATCTTCGCAGACCGATGCATGCGGGCGAACAAAGGCAAAAAACATAACTCTGGTGCAACAGAATGAACTGCGAGAAATTGCATTGTTAGTGTAACTGGCAGAACAAGGATTGAGACTGTGATGAACCAATAACAAATCCAATATAACTTAAAAATTTGAAAGAGAATTGGTAGTGGCCTAACATTTCTGGTCAGTGGGGATATGCTTTGCATAGAGACACGGAAACACCCTATTGTTGCTCTCCATTGATTGATTTCAACCGGCATCATCGTAGGGAAATCTTCTTACTGGTCCTAAGGGGCAATCAGTTACAATGCAACCACCATCGAAAAATAGGGAAAATGACAGGACATAAACTAAACTAAAATACAAGAAACAAAAGTACATCGAGGGAACAAAATAGAACAGAACAGAACAGACATTACATTTGTAAACAACGCAAAGTAGAAATAAACAGCAATGAATACAATAGCTTTTGTTTGACGATTCAAGACTTAAGACGGGTTAGAAGTTTCATGCATCATTTCAAAAGATTCAATTTGCAAATAAATAGAGTAAAGACTATTTTCCGTCAGCAGAATTCCCCAAACGGGAGGGACTTGCTTCAGATGGTCATACATGAGTAAAAATTGATTCATCATAAAAAAGATCGGCATCGTCGTTTGTCGAGTGATCGACAGAAGTCCCACGCGCCAGGAGATTTCACAGGACGGAAAAAAGTCTCAAGGGAGAATCAAATTTCATGCTGGGAATCACAGGATGTATATTCTTTTCGTAGCTCAGACAATGGTGCGTTGCGTTCGTGCTTGATTTAACTAAAAAACAACAACAACAAGGCATGCAGGGGAAGGCAATTCAAAGCGGGGGGAAATCACTCGAAAATCTCAAAAAGCCTTAAAAAACAATTCTTCAAGACTCCCAAAAATTCTGAAATCTCAAAAATCTTTAGAAATCTAGAAAATCTTCCAAAAACACAGAAGACGAAAATATGAAATAAAAACAAAATTGACAGTTTTTATAACAATAGAATTCCAAAAATAGAATTGTTGACGATTTTCATTAAAAGCAATCAATATGTATCATGTCTATAGCTTTAAAGTTATATATTCACCACATTTTGTTGAAAATATTACGTTTTTAGGAGAAGAGCCAAAGTCAGCAAATTTCAATTATTTTTGCGTTGCCTAGCAACAGATCATGTGACTAATTAGCATGTGATGCTATTTTTAGCATCACAATTGCTTGGTAATCATGTGTACCAAGCTTCGTTGTCATGGGCATTACGGTTGCCTAGAAAATCTTGGGGGGGGGGGGCTTTTTTGCCCTTCCCCAATGAAAAAGTGAAAAGTGGTGCTTGATCTATCCATGTAGAATAGTGCAAAAGCGTATCTTGCCATGGCATCCTTATAAAAATCTTGGCCTGTCCTTCCCCCAATCAAACAGAGCTGTCATATGACTCATGTTTTCTTGATTCCGATGGTTAAAGTGGCCCGCAACTGTCACGAACAATTAAAGAGGGACTTGCAAAAATTAAAGAGAAAGCATACAATCAAACAACCAAATGCACGTTCAGAAAGGAAAGTGCACAATTTGAAAAAGAATTGTATGCATTTAAAGAACAATTGCCAAATTATAAAGCAACATGCACAATTTAAGAAGAAAGCTCCCAGTTTGAAAAACCCAAGGCAAATTAGAAAAGGTCACGGCAAAAAAAAGAGCCAATGCAAATTAAACAGAGCCATGGCAAATTAAGGATAGCTACAAGTGAAATCGGATGCTTGGAACACAGGTGGCATCGGATGGCTGTAGAATTAATAAACATACAGCAAAATCTCTATTAAGCCCCCCTCTCTATTAAGCCACCCCCACTTATATATCAAATTCAAGAGGTTACTACCCTGGGTACCAGACTCGCTCTAACATAAAATGGAGAGAGAGAGTCTGGTACCCAGGGTAAGAGGTTCCATTTTATGTTAGAGAGGATCTGGTACCCAGGGTAAGAGGTTACCAAAGATTCTCCATTTATTGAGCTAAATAAGTTTCCATGCTATTCTTTATGTGTTTTGAGATAAAAATTTTTCGAATTCATGTATTTAACTCGTAAAATTGTACACCACAAAATGTGGTGCGAAATTGACTAAACAGTGTCCAAAATTAAATAAGCCCCCCCCCCGGGCTTAATAGAGCTTTTACGGGAATTCTAAAACCACCTGTGCTCTCTTCCTTATCGCCGTTTTCTTTGATATGATTTGTTGACCCAGTCATCAAAGAATAATTCAATGGACCCAGTCCTACAAAAATAGTCCATTGGACCCAGTTCTCACAGAATAAGCCAGTGGATCATTTAGCGAGGACTGGGTCGACTGATGGGCCTAGTGTTTTGATGGAGGGAGTGAGAAGACAGGACGAAAATCATAACAAAGAGATGGAGAAAAGGAAGAGAACAAAGGTTCTTTTATACTTATTTCTCTTACCTCTACAACCATTTGATGCAACATGTGCTTGAAATATGCATTTGAATTAGTCCACATTTATACTGCACAGGTACACTTTTGATCCGCTAAAAAGTTATTACGGTTCAAGAGAGTCTACACTGCTTCCGAACAAAAATGTATAGTTTCATAATCAGTATATAGAAGGAACGACAGTGTTACGGATTAGCAAGAACAGTGGAAACGGAAGAGTGATCCGCTACACTTTTGTTATGGATTTCCATATATCTACGCTACACTATATTTCCTCTGATTACTTGAGAAATATATTTCAAAATGTATCTGAATCTACTAACAGTCAGTTTTGGAACTCTAAAACGGGCCTTAGATTACCATTACTAAGAACATCAACAGGTCAGAACTCGTTTGCTTACAGAGGGGCTAAGGTCTGGAGTGACCTAAATAGTGGTGTCAAACCGGCGTATTTCCTGATAGTTGGAAGACTGCCAGGGTTACACCGATTTACAAAGATGGCGAAAAGGCTACAAAATCAAACTATCGCCCTATTTCCGTCCTTCCCGTCATATCGAAGCTCTTTGAAAAGCTAGTTTTCAATCAATTGTACCAATATCTAAATAAGAATCGCCTTCTTTACAAGGGCCAGTCTGGCTTTAGAGAACTCTTTTCCACAGTCTCCTGTTTACTTAAAAATACGGATGATTGGTACAAGGGATTTGACACAGGGCACCACGTAGGATCAGTTTTTATCGACCTCAAAAAAGCTTTTGATACAGTGGACCATAAGATCCTTTGTGAAAAACTAATGCATTACGGCGTTCGTCACAGAGAAATAAAATGGTTTGAATCATATCTTTCGAACAGAAAACAGTTCTGTCGGGTTGGTGGAATTGACTCAGAAATTGACAATATCGAAGTTGGTGTACCGCAAGGCTCATGCCTTGGTCCCCTTCTCTTCCTTGTTTACATCAATGACCTACCATGTGGTATTCAAAGCTCAACTGTGTCCATGTATGCTGACGATACCAGCCTTTCTTATCAATCTAAGGATTTGACTCAGCTGAATGAGGCCATGAATAATGATCTCAAGAGTCTTGAATCTTGGTTGAAGGGAAACAAAATATCGCTAAATGTCGCGAAAACTCATTCCATGCTCATTTGCTCCAAATCTAAACAGAATTTCCTAAAAAGATCCAATGGAAAATTGGATCTTAAAATTCAGGAAGACAGTTTAGAGGTAGTGGACAAGACAAAGTACCTTGGTGTACAAATTGATCAAAGCCTGGATTGGAAGGAACACATTAAATATGTCGCGTCGAAAGTTTCGAGGGCTATTGGTTTTCTGAAACATGCGAGGAGCCTCGTCCCTTCTACTTCCTTGATTAGTTTGTACAGAAGTATTGTGGAACCACATTTTCGTTATTGTTGCTCGGTTTGGGGCTGCTGTAGTTCCACAGAAAAAAGCCGCTTGCAGAAGCTACAAAACAGAGCTGCTAGAATAATCACTGGTAGTCGCTTTGATGCCTCCGCCATGCCCCTTATAAAAAGTCTTGGTTGGCAAACGATTGAGGAATTGATTGGTTCCGAGACCAAAGTCATGGTGTTTAAGGCATTAAATGGTCTTGCTCCTCAATATTTGACCGAACTTTTCTTGAAAAAGTCGCAGGGCTCCCTTCACACCCTCCGAAATACTTCTACTGACCTAAAGATACCATTAATGAAAAGTGGAAATGGTCAAAGATGTTTTTCGTTCAGAGGAGTAAAATATTGGAACAGCCTCTCAGCTGAGTCGAAGCAAGCCGTAAAACTCAATAGTTTTAAAACAACAATTTAGGATATGTTTCTTTTTTGCACTTTTTCTTTTTTGTTTTTTTTTTTTTTGTTTTTTTTTTTTTTTTCTTCTGTAAATTAGAACAATTTTGTATTTTAGATTTTCATTTTGAAATCATATATTGTAATTATTTTAATAGTAGGTATATTCCATAAATTGTAAGATTTTTGACGGAGGGCCCCTTGTAAATCAGCCTTTGCTGAAGGGTTACCCTCCTGTAAATAAATGAAATGAAAAAAATGAAATGAAATGAAGGCGTCCTCATCGCTCCGCATTTGCCGAAGAAAATATAAAGCCAAACTATGACTAACGTTTCTTTCTCTTTTTGTCAAAGATTATTGTAAATAAGATTATATTACATATTCAGTTCAGTATGTAAAGATTGAGTGGATTATCATGGATAAAAAAGTTAAAATGAAATGGATCCAAAATAGTACCGTTACAATTTACAGGTGAGCATAGCCGTCAAATGTTTCTTTTGTCAAAGGCTCCCGTGGGATTCTGACTCACGCTCTGATCAGATCGCATTTTCTCCTATGATGGACCAATCAGGTGCTGTCGTTGTGTTCACTTCCGCGTTTCGCCGCAAAACTTAGGCCATTTTTGCCCATTTTGATCACCATCCCCAAAAAATCATTGTACGCTCGGATAAATCGATTTTCATCAAAATTTCAATTCCATGCTTTGGAAAATGAGTGTTTTCGGTATGGCTTTGCGATCACTAGAAATAGCAGAATTGTGGTATGCTTAGGCCCATTTTATAAGTCGCACTGCACCGTGCCAGACCGAGCGAATTTAGACACGATTTTGTCTGGTTCGGCGCGGCGCAACTCGTATAAGCCAATCGACACTTGGCTCGACTGAGTCGAACCATATGCCAAAGGTATTTCGACTGGGTCGACCCGTTTCATTTTTCATTTTCATTTTTCCCCCGGTGCGACTCGCACCATTTTCACACATGCGCACAATGACAAAAGCCATTGTTTGTTGAGGATGTGCAGCCCAACCATACCCACCATGCGCATGCGTCATTGAGGTTCGGCACGGCACGGCACGGCACGGCACGGCACGGCACGGCACGGCACGGCACGGCACGGCACGGCACGGCACGGCACGGCACGGCACGGCACGGCACGGCACGGCACGGCACGGCACGGCACGGCACGGCGAGAGCTTTTCCTTATAAAACAGAGGCGCTCCAAGTCGAATCTCAGTCGAACTCAAATTTCTATGGTTCACACGGCGCGGCACGACTTATGCAAACTCACTGCCCATTCATGGAAGCACAACCCTAATTTTTGTAAGATTCTACAACCTTGATCCAATACAGAAGCTCCTCAAAATTCTCATTATCTAAGTAAAAATGTTTCGTAAGAGTTTCTTAAAAGTTCTCTCAAATTCCTATCGGTGGTGTAGGATTTCTGGGATCTCCTGTGCCTTCGATAAAATTGTACAGCAAATTATGAAATAAAGAATGCCACAGTGTAGATCACGTAAAATCTCATGTAAGAAATTACCAAGTGAAAGGTGAAATTAATCTTTTCCAGTTTCCAAGGTGATTTTCTAATGAAGGACTTCTTAAAGATATTTTCTATGATATCCGTAAAAAATGTGAAATTGACATGAGGAGTTTCTATAAATAGTATTTCAAAAAAGAAAAGATCAATCTATTTTATTCGTTATGAAAATAAAATGTACATTTCTTCTTCTCGTCGTTCGTATTCGTAAGAACATTAAATCCAGCATTTCAGTACTGTGTCATAGAGCTGCTAGACCATAAGACGATAGACACTTTTTTGCACTAAAAGATGGGATGTGACTGACAAATTCGTACGTCGTTTTGGCTAATGTTATTGACGGTTTACACCTCGCTACTATAGCCGCAGTTGGATAAAGGAATCACGAAATTGTTCTTTCTGGGCCAGATTGGACGCACAGCTCTTCCCATATTCTTTAGCGTGGCAAGTTCATATATTCGTTATTCACCGTTGATTTATTCATATTTCTGTTCATTGGAATCGGACGTTGTTGTTATTCGACGATGGCATGTAGCTGATCATTCAAGTTCTCGCGCACATTTTTGTTGACTTTGCTGTTTCCTGGTGAAACTGGCTGTAGATCGCAACAGAACAAGTGGATGTTTTTTATCAAAACAATTTAAGGTATGTGTATACACTAGTTGTTCTTCAGGTGTTCAGTTTTGTACTCTTCTTTTTGCTAATTGTAGAATCTGTAACCACCCATGAATCACTGCACTGAGCTTGAAATGCCACAATTCTGCTATTTTTAGTGATTGCAAAGCAATACCGAAAAAACTTATGGTGCAACGCATGGAGAATCTTCTCCAATTGAAATTTTAATGAAAATCGATTTATCCTAGCATGCGATGGTTTTTGGAGATGGTGGTCAAAACAGCCATAAATGGCCTAAATTTTGCTGCGAAACGCGGAAGTGAACACAACGACGGCACCTGATTGCTCATTCAAAGGAGAAAATGCGATCTGATCAGAGCGTGAGTCAGAACCCCACGGGAGCCTTGAACAAAAGAAGTATTTGACGGTTAGGCTGTCGAGGTGGTCTTAGATACAACAATGTAAAGAAATCGGAAGAATTTGATTGCCTTCATAGAGACGATAATGGAAAAGTAACAATACCTGGTCGAATTTATTGGTAATTATCATCGATTTGATAGAAGATCCCATTTCATATGCACCGGATGATCGATGACCATATGCTATCAGCAGAGCAATGAAAAGGTAGACAAAGTATGTGATGATCTCAAGGGTTAAATCCTTAATCTGTATCTCCTTTAACCGGTCGTTGTGTGCTTTTTCGACAAGTGATGGTGACAATGGTATCCTTGTTTTAGACGTTGTCGTTCGATTGAGTTGCAGCGGCACGTTCTTCCTTACCCAACGATCATTCTTCATTAGCTCAGTTTCAGGCAGAGTAGCTTCATTGCTCAGCTTCTTGAGGATCAGTGCGAAGATACAACCAATGATAATGACCTGCGAAACATTTAAGAAATAAGAGCATGGCAGATTTTGCGCTGAATTACGTATAAGAATACTCAAGAATTGCAATTCCTTTTCCAATCATATATACATAAGATGCTTGAGATAAATTTGCCCTGCCCTTGCAGTTGGTACAAAATACTCAGACCCTGAATTTTTGTGAGAACAATGGGAATGCAATATATCATTATGGTAGAACAATAGGCTAGGGTAGAAAAGTTGGTTTCTTAAAGGTGGGACCTTCCTTTATTGGGAGTACATGATTGTCTCTCGACTAAGATGGTATGTATATCTGGTCACACAAACGCATGCTTCTCATTTCGAACCTTCTTGTTTTTACTGCTGCTCATGTTCCACGCTAATCATTTTTGAAATTCAATCGCAAGTTCTCTAAATCATATGGTAAGTAATAGATTTTAACATATCTGATTTAATGAGAGACTTAGGATGTAGCCAAAGAACATCCTACCAAGATATTCGTATTTTCAAAGAATCACATAGCTTGGGAAGCAGCCCTCAGCAAACTTTGGAAAATTTGCACAGGCAATGGATATAGTATAGAGACGCTTTTGGTTTTCTTTATTTTTCGTAATGGTCCTGTGTATTTTACATGATGTATTCCCAATGCTTTTCTTATTTGAGTGGCATCGGGGTTGTCATATAATTTTGGCGAACGATGTAGCTACGAAGCAAGATGCGGACGGAGAAGAAGACCAAAGACCAAAAAACATGGAGAAAAATGATTTACGAAATTACGAGTTTATTTTTATTAAGTTTTAGTTTGTTTGTGAATAAACATTGGATATTCACTCACACATGATTTTTTATGCTGGAATCCTTTAATACGGCCTTTAATACGGCGGAGCAAAGGAAGGGTTTCACCATGGAGTTTTCCTCCTCTTGGTATCCTTGTCGTAGTATTGTCAAGTAGCTTAAGTAGTGTAATTAGTAATTTGTCATGTAAATTTTGATGAAAAAAATTCAAAGCCACTTTCAAATTCATCCCATTCAATTATCTATCTTGCATTTATTTAGAACAGGGCTTCATGGAGCTTGCAGTAGATTTTCGGTTTAAATAGTCCCAGTTATCGCAACAACGACAACAACAACAACAACAACAACAACAACAACAACAATGACAACAACAATAGCAACATATTATTTTCCTCAAACTGGGACTTATGGACTGTCACATCAAAAAATGGGACGAAAATTAACAAAGGGGGCACCGATTTTTCTATTCACGTTGAAACGAGGTTAATTTGTAGTCATGGCAACTTAATTCTGGTTGAAAATGAAAGGTTTGTTGATTCTTGGATTGAGGAAACATTCATCTGGATACTTGTGGCTTTTGTTCATTGCTAACGTCACTGAAACGTTAATGTTAAGGCGTTTTGTCATCTGAGACTTGAGCCGGCAAGTTATGGCCTTCCGCCATTGCCTGGAGCACTCGGCTTTTCGTACAGTGTTGCTATGGTTTCCATATCGGACATGAAATTGAGGGAAACAATTTCGTCCCAATTTTCAATGTGAAAGTCCACGAGTCGTAGTTAAAGCAGCCATCAGCCTATCAATATCAATAACTACGAACTTGTAATCGGTCTAAGATAAGACAATATGTTTTCATAAAAATTGGTTTCTGCGACAACAAAAAATGGAAATCGCATTTGATTGAACAAATACATGGGTATATTATCCAACTATAAAATGTTGAAACTTTTTGACTGCATGATGACTGAAAGGATAAATTTATCATTTCAAAAGAGGAAGCCACCTTGGTGGGAAGAAATCGTTTTAACTTTACCTTAGCTGGTTGTGAAATGAAGATATCTTGCAGAACGGAAGTGAATAATGAAACAAGCCATTGTTCTTGCTTGGTGCGCTCAAAGCTTATCCCATAGAGAAGAGTAAAGAAAGCGGCAGTTACAGTGACCAGAAAACAGATCGTCCAAGCAACGTATTCACACCAATGCGGCCAATACGCTATTTCATCATTCTTTCCCTTTGATTTATCATCTGAAACAAAATGAATACTGTGAGAATGGCTCTAAAGCAATGAAAGGGAAAAGCATAGAATGTGTTCAACCTAGGACATTTCAGTATTTTGTAGATCATACAGAGCTGGGAAAAGTGCTTGATCGCACAACCGCAAATTAGAGGCATATTTCAAAATCTGACATTTCAATGGATGGAGGCATTTTCAACTGCACTGAAGGCATTTTTACGAAATATTGTTTTTATATCAATTGAGACAAAGAAAATGCAACAAAATACAATCTCTGTGCCATTCATTTCAGGAAAAGACGCGTTGTCAGCAAGCACCAACAATGAGTAACCGTTATAAGTAAGTCAAGAACAGGCCCGTAGGAGCGTTTTTAGGATTGGAGGGGCACTAATTCACACTTATGGGGTAAAGCTTCCGGGGGTCCGGGGGCGAAGCCCCCAGAAGAATTGCTCGGTCAATGCCCTCTTTTCTTTTGGCAACGCCCTTCTGTGCATTGCTGAAAGGGCATTTTATGATCGGAGGTCCTGAAGAAAAATAGGAAATTTACGAATCCAAATATATTTCAAACAGGGTAGCTAAAATCAAACTACGATAGGAAAAGAATACTTTGTCGAGAGTATTGCGTAAGATTTACTTGAAATTTGATTTACAAAAGTCATCACACAATTTTCATGGCGTCCTACGAAAGCCATGGCATGGCCAGAGTAAATTAAATTGGAGGGGGGGGGTCTGGGGGAAGCCCCCAGGAAAATCTTTGGGATCACGCCCTTTACTTTGGCTTAGAATGCATCTCCCAATATCATGCTTGCCATTAGCGACAAGGAATCTTTGATAGCGTTGTGACAGTTCTCTTATGAGTTGAAGCATCAGGAAATTTTTGAAGAAACATCCTTTGTTTTGGCTTAGAATGCATCCCCTGATTCCATATTTGCCAATGCTAAAATGGAAGATTTGACATTTCTTGGAAAATTCTTTCCCAGCTATACCCAGCTTTTTTCTCTTCGGTTTTCGAGGATGTCGAGGACCACGCCACTGCTCGTTAGTTTAGATATGATTATCGATTCTTGAAGTCTGGGTACTTTTTCGCCTCTCTTGACGAAGTGCTTCTGATGTCAAAAGACCAAAAGGGTAGAGCTTTCCAAAGTTAACCCTAATCCTACCGGGGGGGGGGGGGGTGTTTTCCACCCCCCTGTCGGTTTTTTGCAGAGCATTCTTTAACGACAAAAGCTATGACACTCAAACTCTCTGAAGATTACTAATTATCTATTAGCTAGCATAGGAATCATTCGTCGTACATAGCCGATTCCTCGTGGCCCATGGTCGAAACCGCCAATGCCTCATTTTCATGGACCAATCAGACGGTTAAAAAGTGAGGGAGACAAAAGAAGCCCGTGAAGATTTTCCTACATTTTACCTACCTTCATAAAACGCAACCAGGACAAAAAACTGCTTCAGATTTCTCGAATTTTCTTAAAGCAATCTACTCTCCAGATGTTTGGGAGTAAAAGTTTGGATGCCGGTTAAAATATCTCCAGGATTGATGGAGTTATGGCCACAAACAAACCGATAAGGCACTGAACCTTGAACAATAGAAATTCTGGCCGGGAGACAATAGTAATAACAATAGTGATTGTTGTAAGAACAACCCGAAAGCGCCACAATCTGCGTTTTCAATTGTTCTTCCTTTTGTCTTTCGCTAAATTTTCTTTTATTCAAGATTCAATACCCCTACACGGTTTCTATGTGAATTGAAAAAGTCTACAATGGCTTGTTCGCGCATTTCAAGTCATGTGGCAATACTCTAGGGAAGTTTCTGTATTGTGCTATTTTTTATATTCATGGCAAAAGTTTGCTCGTTGCGAAATAACTTACAAAATTCAAAAGAGGTTTTATCAAAAGGCTTTATCACCTGACTTGAAGTGGCGTAAGCAGGTCTTGACAAGCCTTCGCCGATTTTGTCTATTGGAGAGGCAATAACTCCGCCAATCCTGGAGATATTTTAACCGGCATCCAAACTTTTACTCCCAAACATCTGGAGAGTAGATTGCTTTAAAAAAATTCGGGAAATCTCAAGCAGTTTTTTATCCTGCTTGCGTTTTATGAAGGTAGGTAAAATTTAGAAAAATCTTCACGGGTTTCTTTTGTCTCCCTCGCTTTTTAGCCGTCTGATTGGTCCGTGAAGATGAGGCTTTGGCGGTTTCGACCATGGGCCACGAGCAATCGGCTATGTACGACGAATGATTCCTATGCTCTATTAGCTACATTTTGACAATTAAATTTTTGAACAATAGGTGTCACGTGACAGGTGACACTACCATATTTGGAGCAAGGTATTGGAAAAATTAATGATTTTGATATTTTTACTCCCAGAATTAGTTCCAAATGTTGACTATTGTACTTCAAAAGAATCAGCAAACAATCAGCTTTCTATTGTTGTCAATAACAATGGAATTTGCTGACGTCAGCATTCTTAAATGATGACGTCACTCGGGCCGCCATTTGGGTCATTTTGAAGTTTTTTCCAACAGATTTTGTTAAAAATGCATAGGATTGCGTTATGCAATACTTTAAAAGCATCTTGAGCCAATTATTAGCAATTTTTGGCAGAAAAACAGTTTTTAGTTATGACGTCATCAATTTTTGTCATTTTCTTCAAAAATAACAGTCTAAAAACACCTTTATGCACCATATTTGAATTGGAAATGAATAATACGCCAAAAAAGAATGGAAAAAGTCATTCACATTACCTTTCTTCCGTTCTTAGAACAAATAAGCCGGAAAACCATATATTTTGACATTTTCCAGCATTATGACGTCATAGTGACGTCACCTAATGAGGTGGCCACGCCCAAAACTACCAATCGGCTAAGAATAGGTAGGACTACACCCTTGCCAAGTTTCAATGATTTCCCATTAGTCTACGGCTATTTACAGAGGGGGGGGTGGAAAGCACCCCCCCCCCCTCGGCTATGTTAGATCAAAAAAAGCCCGGTAGGATTAGGGTTAAACTTCCTTGCATTGGAATCTATGACAAATTCGTTTACGATGCTGACAAGGTTGAATTTATCAACTCTGTCGTTGTGCACATGTTTCACCATCAGGTGGCTGAGGCGGTAGTTTGCTGTTGTTGAACTTAGAAAGGTCTTGACTCGCTTCAGTGCCAAGGGCCTGTCTAAAAAATTCAACTTCTGGAAATTATTGGGGGGGGGGGGACCCGGGCCCGACCGGCCCCAAAAGGTGCTACGGCCCTTGTGAAGAAGTAAATGCAAAAAGAAAAGTTACAATTGAAAGAAAAATAAACAAAAGGCTGATCGCTGAGCAGAACTGAGACTGTTTGATAAACGGCCGACCAGCCACCCGCCTAACACGGATACAATGAAAAAAGAATTGATCCTGTACATTTCTTCAGTTACTAAATCACGCTCTCTTCGATAGTCACCTACGCTCCGGAAGCGTAGTATCGGGCAGCATCTCTTTATCCGAACTTCAACGTTCTAAAAATTGAGCCCTGTTACTAATTATCGAGCAAGCAAGATTTGAGGATCCATGGCCTAAACAACAGCTAAGAGTTGTATTCGTTTTGATCGCTCAGTAATGGTATATAAGATTGTAAACAAGCAATGCCCTGAAAGCCTATTGAATATATTCCAACAGGGATGTTCCATATCAAATCATAATGCGGAAAATGATAGAGCTCTCCATGTTCCAAAGCTACACATCGAATCTACCAAGTAAGGGTTGCATTACTATTCTACTCTATGCTATTTCTACTTTTTTTTGGCACGGTAGTCCCGTCAGTCCTAAACGACTGCTTTTCATGGGGCCGTGGCAAACAATCAATATAAAAATAATTAACATGGACAACTTAATACAGAAATTAGAAAATCATCATTATCATTATATCGTACTATTTTGTCTTTGTTTGAAAGTGGCAAAGAAGGGTGCCTGTTTTACGCCATAGTCAATGATTCCATAGTTTGCCTCCCGGGGGAGTAACTTAAGTTTCCATGATACTGGGTTGCACCATTCAAAACGTAAACTACCACCCATCAATCCGGAAAATTTCCGAAAAGTATACCCATAAATCCGGAAAATATAGAAACATCGTTGAAAACCATACCCATAAATCCGGACACTACCATAAAAAGGTACCCTAAAAAATGGCACAACCCCGTACCACGAAGAACTTAAGTTACCCACCTGGGTTTGCCTGAAAATACAATGGATCCAATACCACAACTTCAACAGTCACAGTACCCTCTTCACAATCAGGATGCCATTGGGCGAATAAAGGCAAGGACAGACAAATTCAAATCTAGCTTTTATCCAAATTGCCTGTCGGAATGTAATTACCTATGTCCGGAAATTAGAATTGCAGAATTGCACCATCAGTTGCTATCTTGAAGAAAAAGTTGCTTTCGAAAATCCGCACCGCTGCTAAATCTGTTTTTGGGATTCATGAGCCAATAGGCTTATCTTATCTTACTCAAGTAATAGTGGGTCTTAGCAAATTAAGCCTTCACAAATTCAAGCATAATTTTAGGGATACCATAAATCCAATGTTGCCCTACTAACGATGGTATTGAGAGCACATAGCACTTTTTGTTGCTTTGCCCTTCGTTTGAGGTTCAGCGTCGAACCATCTCGCTGGAGTTTTTGCATTACAACCAGGTATCCCAAAAAACTCTATACACGTTTGAAAAAGTCTGACGCCGACAGTTTAAACCATATTACCGAAAGCATATTTGTGTGTTAACCTTCATTGGCTAAATAAAATGTTGATATTTTCTGACCACTGTGGGAAACTTGGTTGTAGAGCTATGAATCAGCAAACGCAAATTTTTGCCCAAACCAGAGCCTTTGTTAGACCACGTAGTCAAGAAGCCCTAAGCATAGCAACCGGTGATATTATCAGGAAAGAGTTTCCTGCTGATTTAAATTTAAATAATTAACAAAACTGAATCAAGAGTCTTTTCTGGATAACTTACATCACTGTATCTTATGGGTAAAGGGATCCTTAAGATTACGATTTAGATTTAAAGTCAAGTCAAGTAAAACCGTCCGGCTATCCAGCTGTGCTATCCAGCTGAAAAGCTGTTCGAAACAAGTCGTCTCTTCCTTCCATTCAAGAGGAGTTGGGCAAGTCTAACTCTGGTGTCATTTTAGAAGAAGGTACACAAGTAAGTTTAGAAGAAGGTACACAGCTCATCGAGCCTGGCACAACATGATTTGCCATAAGTCAACATCTGGAAGAAAAAATGATGTAGAATCATTTTTATGCTTACCACGGCCATCCTCAGCATCGTCCTCTAAACTTTGTTTTTTGTCAGTTGGAGTGTATCCCATATTCATATCAAGAATCAAATCAAATGCATCATCTGATGGCCCGTTGTCTAGAAGGGAAGGTATAAGTAGTTAAGCTTGGTTCACACTTGAGTAACAATGCGTTAGAACTTGCATAACCCCTTTTCCTGAAGTCATTTTGAACGCATGTTTTGGTGGTTGCCGCTTACAAACGAAATTTTAGATTCAATCCATCACCTTTAAAGGCGCTGATATAAGCACAAATTGAATCAAACAAGATCTCGACACTTTTTGTCACATTTCTGAGGCATTTTCAACGCGTTTTGACTCAACAAGCTTTACCTTGCGCTCTAAATACAGCAAGGAAAGTCACCCAGATTTTCCATAATGATGTCATTTTAGTGGCTGCAAGAAACACCGATGACATCAAAAGCAGCGTTTTGCTGTCGTCTTCTCTAATTTACCATGGATTCAAAGGTTTGAAATCACCGATGGCCAGGCCCGACACCAGCCTTCGATTCATAAGGGGGCGAAGAACCAACATTTTCCGACGCCAAAATCAACAACAACATCAGCAAAAACCCAAATTTTAGGAATCATGCACGAAAGGACTGATGTGCTCTTTTAATGACTAGATTTTGGAATTATCTTCCAGTTTCAACGTTGGAGCCTTCAAAATTAGTGAATATAAAGAAAAAATATGCTGTAGATCTAAAATTCATGTCAGAATTTAACCTCGAAAGTCAATAATTTCATGTTCCATGGGTCATTCTCCCAATAAAATCGTCTAAATGTGGGCCTGTAACCACAAAAATATCCGACAGGTAAAGTAAAATTTCCGACAAAGAGCCTCCTGGGTGGCGCTCCCCCACAGCCTGCCCCGCTGGCTTCGGCCCTGCCGATAGTTAACATATTTGAAAAGCAAGCACACTGTCTAACATTCATAGCAAAGACACCAAAAAGGCAGAAGGTAGAGATAAGTAAGAAGAGACTATAACACTCGTCTGTTGAAAGAAAACCTGGTCTGGAACGGGGCTCAGCATTACAGCAAAATCATTTGTAAATTTCGCTCGACTTTGCACAAAGAATTGTCGGGCACACGTTATAGATTGCAGAGAATATTGTTGAAGGAATGGACAACACTGGATCCACGAATAAATATAAGGAAAAAAGCAATTCTTATTAGACATGCTGCCAAAATTTATGGAAAAGTTCAAGGAAATTTCCTATTTTAGATCTCTCTCGTGAAGAAAGAAACTGAATCTTTTAAGCAATAAGAACTATCAAAGAAACATTTTATTTGAAAATTGTAATATATATGGAACTTGTAAATTATCATTGTAATTATTGCTAGATTTTATCAGAGTTGTTATAGGTTTTTTTTCTTTCTTTCTTTTCCTTTACAGGAAACATGTTGATGACAGCATTTTTGTTGAAATGTACATCCTGTATAAAATCAGGCCCGTAGGAAGTGGGGGGTAGGGGGGGCTCAAGCCCCCCCAATAATTTCTTAAAACAATGGTGCTACGTCACATGACTTAATTAGATGTTGTAACATTATTAGCCTCGTTTGGGTGTTCTGTTGGGCATGCGCCCTTGTTGTTGTTGGTTTAGAGCACGAGACTGGGAAAATGGAGAACTTATGAAATGAAACTTGTTTGTTTATATTTACTTGCTGGAAACCTTTACATGGTGTCAGGTGAAACACCCATCTTTGATGTGTAGCAAGTGGAAGATTGCCTTGCTGATCTTTGTTTTTGTTCAAGCTGTACAGCGTCTCGACTTACAGTAGTGATGACAAGTCCAGATCAAAATGCGTCTGGGCCCAGTGCTTCTCCTGAAGGAAATGGAGCAACATCTTCGTTTATATCTAACGTGCCATTACCCCCAAGATTACATTTAGGAGGCAATTTATCAGAGAATTGGAAACAGTGGAAACAAATATATGATGCCTATGAAACCGTTACGAATTTGAAGTCTAAATCTGATAATTTTCGAGTTGCTGCTTTCATCACCTGTATAGGACCGGAAGCTCTCAGTATACACAATTCACTTCCGTACGAGGATGAGGGTGAACGTCAAAACATTGAGAGAATTTTTGAATTATGGAATACTTACTGCATTGGTGAAACAAATGTAATTTACGAACGCTATAAATTCAATAATCGTAATCAAGAACCTACAGAATCAATTGAAACTTATGCTGCTTCTTTACGTGCCCTCGCAGCAACTTGTGCGTTTGGAGCTCTTAATGATGAGCTGATACGTGACCGAATTGTTTGTGGAATTCATAATAATGCTGTGCGACGTAAGCTGCTGCAGGAACCAAAATTATCATTATCTAGATGCATCGATTTATGCAGGGCAACAGAAACAACTACCGCTCAAGTAAAAGCAATGGCAGGCCAAGCTGATAATCATGATCTTATAGCAAATTATGTTAGGAAACAAAACACCCCAAGAAGAGCCACTGGAGACACCAGAGCTTTTATATCAGATTGCAAATTTTGTGGACGTAGCCATAGAAAAAACAAAGATTATTGCCCAGCCTATGGTAAATTTTGTTCTGGTTGTGGTAAGAGAAACCATTTTGTTGAAAAATGCAGCGTGCAGAACTCACCAGGTAAGAGAGATATATTTTCTAAAGCCAAGATACATGCAGTGAAAGAAGAAACCACTTCTAGTGATGAAGAAATTCTTATTGTTGAAATTTCATCCCAAAACAATTTGGAAATCAATGCTGTGTCCCAATCTCCTCCTAAGAATAAAATCTTTGCCTCTATGATTATACAAGGCAGGCAAATTTCCTTCCAACTTGACTCAGGTGCTACCTGTAATGTTCTTCCAGAACATTTTGTTCCTTCAGGCACAATTGTTGAAAAATCTGATCACTCTTTGCGCCTGTACAGTAAAGCTCTATTACCCATAAATGGCATTTGTAAGCTTAAGGTAGTAAACCCCAAGACCCAGACTGAGTACACGGTCAGATTTATTATTGTGAAAGGGGATTATGTACCATTATTAGGAGCTAATGCTGCGCAAAAGATGGGCCTACTGACTGTAAATTATGATAATATTTTGCATTCAAATATAGACAATTTTAGCTCTAATAGCATTGCTTCACACAGCCCATGTCAACAAGCACAACAACATGCTGTCCCAGAAACAGTTTTGTCAGCCACCGCAGAGGCTCCACTCAGTGCAGCAGATATAGAGAACCACTTTGGATCTGTCTTTGAAGGACTTGGTCATATGCCCGGCAAGTTGCACTTAGACGTTGATGAATCACAAACCCCTGTTGTCATGCCACCCCGCAGAGTCCCCATCGCTCTCAAAGCAAAGCTCAAGGCTGAATTGGAAAGGTTGGAAGATCTTCATGTCATTCAGAAAGTTACAAGCCCAACAGATTGGGTATCAAACCTTGTCATTGCAGAAAAGCCAAATGGGAAACTGAGGTTATGCATCGATCCACAACACCTCAACAAAGCACTGAAACGAAGCCATTACCCTTTACCGCTCATTGACGACGTGTTGCCAGAGCTAGAAGATGTCAAGGTATTCAGCAAAATTGACCTGAAGGAAGGGTATCTTCAAATAGAGCTCGATGACGAATCAAGCATGCTTACAACGTTCCAAACACCATGGGGGCGTTGGAGGTACCTCAGGATGCCCTTTGGGATAAAACCAGCCTCAGAGCATTTCCAGCACAGATTTGATCAGTGCATTGAAGGCCTATCTGGCGTATATGCAGTCGCTGATGATGCACTCATTACCGGAAGAGGGGAAACATACGAAGAAGCTGTTAAAAACCATGATGAGAACATGCTAGCACTTTTGAAACGATGCCAAGAAAAGAACATCAAGCTGAACAAAGACAAATTCAAGTTTAAATGCAATGAAGTTTCCTTCATTGGTCACACCCTAACACAGAACGGTCTGAAGATAGACCCCGCCAAAGTGGAAACCATCACAAAGATGGACAAACCTCAAGATGTTGCAGGCGTACAAAGGTTCATTGGCATGGTAAAATACCTGGCCAAGTTTCTCCCCCGACTGTCAGAAGTATGCGAACCTCTGAGAAGTTTGACCCACAAAGATGCACCATGGGTATGGGGAAAAGCTCACGAAAAAGCATTCACAGACATACAAAAAGCAATATGCGAGGCACCAGTTCTAAAGTATTTTGACCATAGAGTAGCAACAGAAGGCCAAGGTGACGCATCATCGAAGGGGCTTGGTTTTGTGCTCATGCAAGAGGGGCGTCCAGTCTCCTATGCAAGCAGAGCACTCACCCCTGCAGAGCAAAATTACAGCCAAATAGAGAAAGAGCTGCTTGCACAAGTATTTGGAGTAGAACATCATCATACCTACGTATATGGCAGAGAGATCACACTTTGCACAGATCACAAACCACTTGTCTCAATCATCAGCAAGCCACTCGCATCTGCTCCAAAGAGACTGCAAAGACTATTGTTAAGATTGCAGTCCTACGATGTTAAAATCTGCTATAAACCTGGCAAAGAAATGGTTCTAGCAGATACACTCTCTCGAGCATACCTACCGACAAGTGAGAGACAGAAGTCAGAAACTGAAGAAGAAGTTGAAACTATCCATATGATAAATCATCTCCCAATATCTGAGCCACAGCTGAAAGAAATCCAAAGAGAAACCAGATGTGACAATACTTTGCAATCACTGAAGGCAACAATTTTGAATGGATGGCCAGAAAGCAAAGAGACCCTCCCTCAATGCATTCATCCATACTTCTCAGTTCGAGATGAGCTAGCAACACAAGATGACGTAATATTCAAGGGTCAGCGAGCAGTTATTCCAGAGACACTACGCCAAAAGATTCGAGAGAAACTGCACGTGGCACACACGGGAATACAGAGTTGCCTCAGAAGAGCAAGAGAAGCAGTCTATTGGCCTGGCATGAACAAAGATCTGACCGACTTCATTTCAAAATGTGAAATTTGTAACATATTTCAAAACGACCAGGCCAAAGAACCCCTCATTCCCCGTGAAATCCCAAGCCGCCCCTGGCAAATCATTGCTGCCGACATTTTCACAGTCAACAACAACGACTACCTCTGTACTGTGGATTGCTACTCCAACTACTTCGAGATAGATCGTCTATTCTACAAAACTGCTGGGGAAGTTAAGAAGAAGCTCAAGAGACACTTCTCTACACATGGCATACCAGATAAGTTCATGAGTGACAATGTACCATTCTCTTCCAAAGAATTCCAGGATTTCGCCAAGGAATATGAATTTACCACCGAGCCAAGCTCGCCAGGGTATGCTCAAAGCAATGGCAAAGCAGAAAATGCGGTCAAAACTGCAAAGATTCTGATGAAAAAAGCAGCTGAATCTGGCAATGATTTCTATCTTGTGCTGCTTGAATGGCGAAACACGCCCTCTGAGGGGATGGACAGCTCTCCTTCCCAGCGTATTTTCAGCAGAAGAGCCAAAACTCTGCTTCCCATGTCCAAGAAGCTCCTCAAACCAAAGGTAGTCACAGGTGTTCAAGAAAAACTTCGCCAGAGGAAAGAGATACAGTCAAAGTATTATAACAGAGGCACAAAGGAGCTGAGCACATTAAGGAAGGATGATGTGGTTCGGATCAAACCAAGCAATAATGACAGAACAGGCCGCTGGACCAAAGGCTGTGTCACAGAGCAAGTTGGTGTAAGATCTTATAATGTAAAAACAGAAGATGGAAAGATCTTTAGACGAAATCGAAAGTTTCTACGCCATACCCAAGAGCCATTCAACGCTGATGAAGAAGATTCAATCGTTTTCCCAAAAAGGGAGAACAAGGAGCGATGACTCAACCTCTTAAGGACCACCAACCGGAAGTGGAGCCATTGGATCCACAAGAGGCACCTCACTTACGACCTGATGATGTTGACGCAGAGACAGCAGCCAACGGACCTGCTGAGACAAGATTCGATCACAGGCAATTGAACTTTTACCAACCAGTAACGACAAGAAGTGGCAGAAGAGTAATTCGGCCTGACTACCTTGCTGGACACTAATGATTAACAAACTTTAAAGACAATTAATTTCTCTTTATATTACAGTTCCTTTGTTTGTTTTTGTTGGAGGAAAGGTGTAACATTATTAGCCTCGTTTGGGTGTTCTGTTGGGCATGCGCCCTTGTTGTTGTTGGTTTAGAGCACGAGACTGGGAAAATGGAGAACTTATGAAATGAAACTTGTCTGTTTATATTTACTTGCTGGAAACCTTTACAGATGTATTGTTCTCTATTGTTTTAAGAACAATTGCCCCCCCAATCCGAAGCTTCTTCCTACGGCCCTGTAGACTGATGATATGGTCGTAGTTATCGCTATTGAAATACTGTCGGACGCTCCTAACTACGACTCATAATCAAACGCCATTATTTTGAAATGACTATGACTGCCTCGTTTCGATAAAGGCGTAGGCAGAAAAGCACAAACATTTGTAGTTTTCAAATGAAACACATTGATTTGAAAACTTCATAATAAATCAGTTAATGCTTAGCGAAAGCAGCAAAATAGTACCTACGTACAAAATTTGATATTGTCGCCAACTGTTTTCGTGGTATTCTTGTTCATAAGACTTTGTTCTGTCCGGCCAAGCTCCTTGAAACTCTGCTTTGAGCTTCGAGTTTCCGTTAGTCAACATCAATCAATCGAATTTGCAGAAATTCTAATGTGCGTTGTATTTTGTTGTATACTTTGTACATGACCGTGTATAGCAGCCTCGTTCCCAAGGGCGTTCAAAAGTGAAAAAAGTCAGTCCAAAAATATTGCCGTAATATCATGAGTCCCAGTAAGAGCGGTCTCGGTCTGGCGTAATAGTCTCGTTTTGGATAGCGATTACTGGGACTCATCGTAATCAGTCTAACGGCCCTGATAAAATTAATTATATTATCATTATTATATATGTAATAATAATGAATAATAATAATGCCAGAAGCATAACATTTCATCAGTAGCTTTGACTTGAAATAGCTAATGTTTTTCAAAGATAAAACAGTCTCACTTCAAAATCGTCTGAATGTTAACTTCAATGAAATAACACAGAGGCATACCAATGAGCAATGATTATCACAGTACTTACCATTCATATCATATCGAGAATCTACATCTGCAATAACATCTTCCATATTGAGTGGTACATTTTCGATTCTTTGATCTTGAAAATTCACCGATTTTGCGGTTGGCTCCTTGATAGGAATCGCATCTAGAGACTCTTTATTGTATTCAACACTTCTTCGTCGTTCAGCATTATCTTTTTGCAAAGAATTCAAACTGGGCATTGATTTAGCCGTATTTGGCTCTATGTTCTTATCAGCCTTCGGCTCGTTTAAGAATGCGAGAAGGTCCATTGTATGATCTGAAACTTTTCTCTTAATCAAAATCTCGGTGGTTGGCTGAACAGCAAGCATTGGGCGAAGTAGGACTGGCGCTGTAAGAATACTTGTCCCTTGTTGGCTATCAGCTTGAACGTGTGAGATGTCTTCCTCTGGTGGTGCTAAATTGATCTTGACCAAGGGGGCTGCTTTTCGAAATAGCTGGACGATTAGAACATTGATAGGGAGCACAACTAACGCCGATTGAATACCAATAACCAGCTGCCTCCAACTGAATTTGAATGAGCCAATGCTGATCTGTGATCCTGCGACAGCTAGATCTTGCTTGTAGAACATTGCATTTGCCAGCATGGTACATAATAGAACACAAAAACAACATGATAGTCTCTGGCAACGAGTAAAATTACTCCTTGCAGGACGCATAGCAACACTGAACCACAGATGGTCGTCAGTAAGCCCTCTTGATGCCTTTGCGAGGAACAGCATCTCAAAGCTTTTCAGGTCTTCTGCTTCAGCAGCTAGGAATATTCGGTCTATTTTCCCATCTGCGATTCCGATTCCAAGCCATGAACGACACAAGAAAGTTGTCTGAATGCCTTTCAGTATGTTGGTAATGACTATTCGACTAACAAACCAC
The DNA here is from genome assembly GCA_039566865.1 of Aurelia coerulea. Classification (NCBI taxonomy): domain Eukaryota; kingdom Metazoa; phylum Cnidaria; class Scyphozoa; order Semaeostomeae; family Ulmaridae; genus Aurelia; species Aurelia coerulea. Next base: position 6,824,264 of record CM076952.1, on the reverse strand, counting down.
GATGGAGATTTGCCAGTGTTGTCATGCCAAACCTGAACGACTTCAATCTTGCCAAGGTCCTTCAAGAAAACAATATCAGTTAGGAAGAGCAATGGGATCAGACAAATGGAAGGGGCTCTTCTTACATTGGTATTGATAGATAGATAACTCCCTTCTCACAACCATCTAAATTATGCTCAAAAAGTTAAAAGATATTGCAAACTCGTTGACGTTTTGCATTTTGCTTCTTCATGCTTCGCTCCTTCTACTGGGTGCGCCAAATACACCTGTCACTTTTAACAGTCAACAATAAGTTGTATATTAACCTGAATGTGACCATTGACCATTCAATTGATCTTCAAAATTCCAAAGAATACTTGAGAATTTACTGATTCACCTTGATCTCCCCACTAAATATCCAATTCCTTTAAAACCATGATTTAGCAACGGCCAAAATCAATAGACGATTACGCTAAAGATGGCGGCGAGGAACTTTTTACCAAGATGCATTGCGTTCGAATAACGAATCTTTAACGATTCTATCTGAATTCGATTAAAGAACGCAGTGCATCTTGGTAAAAAGTTCCTCGCCACCATCTTTAGCGTAATCGTCTATTGAAGACATCGATCAAATTTCGCAAATGGGAACTTGAAAGGACAAAGAGCAAATACTGACTTTTCATCAACACAAAGACTTCATTAAACTAAAAAAGGTAAGTTTTTGGAAGTAATCAAAACAACGCCAAAGGATTGTGCAAGGAAGCAGCGAATGCTGCTCGTGCAGCTGATCATAACAAAACGAGTTCTTCATTTTCAATTATTTTCCAATTCTTTTTTTCCCATTTTTTAACCCCCTATTTTCTTGTCTAGCTCAACCCTAAGAAAACTTGATAGCTGTTTTTCAATCGATTCTGGTTGTTTCAAGATCAACAATTTTCATTTTGCCTCTCCCTACCAGACTTCGTTGCACTGCGCTAAAACGACAAGAGATATGACCACCATTCTTTGTGAATCTAAGTCAAAGTTAAAAAGCAGTTAAATTTTCAACATCTCATAGTGCTAACTCTGCTCATGTGACCACTGAACTGCCACATTTGGAAAATAGTCGACAAAACAGCTTAACCCTATCTGGGTTGGGCGGCGAGGGGGGGGCTTTGCCTCCCTTGTAGACTTTCTTGTTATCTCCAGGTTTAGCGGAGTTACTGCCTCTCCAATTGACAAAATCGGCGAAAGGCTTGTTGAGGCCTGTTTACGCCACTTCAAGTCAGGTGATAAAAACTCTTGATAAAAACTCTTTTTAATGTTATAACTTCAAACTTTATAACTGTCAAAGCTCTGGTTTGCAAGACGAGGCAAATTTGAGCTTTCAAGCATAACATGTCTGCTCTCAAAGTACCAATATCAGCAAACGAGGTAGCCTACGAGTAAAGAGATAAAGCTTGCTACGGCTGCCCAATTAATTATGTTAGTCCTCCTTAATTCTCCTTAATTATGTTAATTCGAAATAATACATGAAACCCGTCCAAACAAAGGCTGCATCTGGAACTGCAGTAGCAAGCTTTCGCTCATTAATTCATAGACCCTTTCTCCAGTTTGATAATGGGTCTACACGTAACAAACGAGGTGTCTATGTTCAAGTTAACTATCGAGGAAAATTTTTAGAGTAATTAGACATTGATTGAAGCTAAAGTCACAGCGATGGAGTCAACCAAATCCGTATACATTTTTTTGGGACACCCAGTAGTTCTTGGAAAAACGTTGTGATGTTTGATGAAAAACAGTCTGTAAACGGCAAAAATGTCCCACGTCTTTTGATTTACATTTAGCTCCGTGGATTCGTTGGCTCCAGATTATATGTCCGAATTACAGTAATGAACATTACAGTAATGAACGAAATCTGCGATCGACAGATCTGAATCTGAAAATACCACTACTTAAAACAAAAACAGGTCAGAAATATTTCTGCTACAGAGGAACCACCCTTTGGAACGGCCTGGATAAAGCTAGTAAATCAGCTTCCTCTCTTGGTGCTTTCAAAAGTCTGATCTAATAAGTCGGATTACCTAGCTTTCCTTCGTATTTTAATTTATTCACCATTTTTTTACTGTATTATACTGTAAATGATTGGCTTTTGTAAATATATAATATTAATGTAACTAGTTTTCTTTTTGCAGCTTAGGTTTTTTAACAGGTCAGTTTGAAAACCAGATATTATTCTGAAACTTTTCAACTAGTATAAAAATTTTAAATGATGATGATGATGATGATGATATAGCTAGCATCGTTTGGAAGCTATTAGAAAAATCTGGTAGGGGGCGAAAAACGCCCCCCCCGGGTTGAAATAGGGTTAAAACGCTTTGTAAACGATTTGCGTATCAGTGTGGATGGAAAAAATTATATGCGTTTTACAAACGTAAACGTATACGTGTGGACAGGGCCTCAGTAACTTTGAAAATATTGGTACCGGGTGAGTCAGAAAAAAGAATCCCCACTTGGAAGGCCACTGCTCCATGAATATCAAAGCAATGATATTAAAAACTTCTGGTCTTATTGCCAATATGCTCAATTAGGTTCAGTAATTTATCCAGCCTTAATCAGTCATTCCCTCCCGTCGATAAGGGTGATTTTCTTGAGAAAGCCCCTTCCAAAAACCTGCAAAAGCGAACAAAAACAATGAGCAAATTTTCCTTCCTAAAATTGATGACACTCACACAAATTCATGTATTTTGTCCTCTTGGGAGAATGGAATCCCCTTGAATAGTAACCTATTCTCACCCAAGGGGTCACTCTGAAATCTCAAAATAACGCATGAAAACTCCATTCTTTACCCCCACGGGATCTGCTTAGCTATGTGTGTAGCCCCTTGAGGCTCAAGCAAGGTATTTAAAGCTTAGAATTGGTTTATTCCGTCCCTTTCTACGCAACAAGCAGTCACACGTGTAAAAGCGACCCACCTCTCCTCCCTCGGCGACGGTTCTTTCCGCCAACAGTGGCCATTTCCACTTCACTTTTCAACTATTACAGTATTTGCAGTTTTCCTATTTTTTCTTATGTGTGTCATGGGCTTAAAGGCAAAAAGGGGCATTAACTGGGGACAATAGGCCTTTAAGCCTAGAAAAGTGAAGTGAAAATTGTCCATTAGTCACAATTCCTCTCAAATAGCGATCTTCCTTCGCACTCGGGTATCTTAGTTGATTTGAGAGGGAGAGTGACTAATTGGATGAGAATAGTAACCTATTCTCATCCAATTAGTCACTCTCCCTCTCAAATCAACTAAGATACCCGAGTGCTTCGGAAGTCACAATTTCGGTAATGTACCATGCAGAGAATACAAAGAAAGATGAAACATTAGTAGCAAAATATAGCTATACCATAAAACCTCAAAGCTATCTACTCCATAACTCAGAAAAAACCAACCCCTGCAAAAACAGAAATTAGGTACCACATATGTATTACTTTTGATCAGCTCTAACTCCGTCAAAAAATGAAGTTTCATCCTTGATACATTCCTGTTTGAATGCCGTATGCATAATGTTTAGATTTTTCTAAATTCTTAGAAATTAATTGCAAATGATACAAAGCTGAAATTTTATGGATACGATGCCACTGGGTATATGCTTCCGTTGAAAAATGTTTTGGTTCGGTAGATGCAGCATAGGTTGACGAAGCCACACACCAAATTTGAGTCTGAAATCTTCTATTGATTATTGTTATATAATTTCCTAAAAATGCAAAAAGTGCAATCTTGTAAAAACTGAAACGAAAGATCAGTATTTCGTGACTTGATATTTGAATGTCTCCCTCTCTTACTCTTTTCCCTTGGTCTTCATAACCTTTTTTGTTGATCTTAGTTTGTTTCTCCATGATTTCCTTTCCCTGCTTTTGTGGAAAGGGGCCAGAAGTAGTGCATAATTTTAGTTTCTTTGCACTTGCAGAAAGAAGGGCCTATTTTTTAATTCAAAAATCTGTCGGATGGACATTAGATACTTTGGAAGCCTACGAAATTCTTAGCTTTGATGTAAGACCATAATGTAACCTTGCATGATATAAAGCATCCAAAGGGTAATGAAAACAAGAAACTTATTTGTTTTCAAAACGAATGTTGCTCTGGGAATAACGAAGAACATCGACATGTCGGATGGACTAGATAGAAAATGCACATGTGCAAAAATAGTTACTTCAACCTCAATTCTATCTCAGCATTAAGCATAACTCACAAAAGACTGTAACTGTTTTTATGGTATTGTCTATTGCTGACAATGTAACTCATGTAACACTTAGAAAAATAACAACTTATTCGTCAAAAAAGGATAACAAACGTGTCAGATGGACATGTCGGATGGACAAAAACGTACTGCAAAATTGAACTTATTGAACTTCTGAAACACAAACAGAAGTAATTCTAAATTAATAACAACATGGCGCTGCGTAGGTTCCACATACTCGTTGATGTTATTGTTGGCCCAGGCACAAGATAAGCATTATCTTATTGGAATGTCCGTCCGACAGATTTTCAGAATGGAGAGTTTGGTGCCAAAATACGCATAAATCTATTTTTGATGCATACTTTCTACCTATTCATGACACAGTAATGTCCACTTTTTAACATTGGGACACATTATTGACTTCTATTGCGGATAAAAAATATAACGAAAGTCCGTCCGACAGGTTTTATAAAAAATATGTTTGAAACAAAACAATGCTGAATTAATCTTCAAAACGTATTGCGAACAATTCCTGTTGTTCCCATTGTGAGCAACTCCAATTGCTGTATGCACTGTTGCATAATTGAAGAGTACTGTGAAAAGTACACACCAGCAACTGTCGGACGGACACACTCTTTAGTCAAAATTTAAAGGCTGTAGATACTTTTCTTCGTGCAAAGGTGATTCCTCCAAACAAATTAGCAAGTTGGGAGATAGCTCCAACAAAATTCCGTGGCTTTATCACTACCATTTGTTTTGGGAAAAATAAATCCTCTCTTTTTTCTGTCGGACGGACAATTACCAAGATGTTTTGTTCCCAACTCTGCGTGGAATTACAAATGATTGCCAAATTTTGTATGTCAGTTATATGAACTATGGAGACTACCATGAAAGGCAAACAACAAATCTTAAGTCAACTAATTCGAAATTAGAGAAAATTCTTTTTTTAGTCAAGCATGCAGCAAAGTTAGACCTCATATTAAAAAATTTCATCACAGCAAGCAAGAAATGGATAAATTATTTAACTTAACCTGAATTCGGAAGACCTAAATGTGTATCTTTGAAAATGTGAGGTCAAGAAGTTCGGAAAAATGGTTTCAATTTTCACCTCTTTGCGTGACCAATTTCAAAGTAGGCCAGAATGCCATTTTCAACTTCATGTTGTGCGCCTAACTAGGCAGATTTTGAGGAGGTTGAAAGGTGCTTTTTGCCTTGCTCTTCGGATCGTTCACGGCCTCTGAAAAATCCATTTTCATGATAAAGCTGCTTGTGAGTTTTTCTCCCCTTCATCAATATCTTTATTTCCCATTCTTGGCTGATATTACGATCGTTGCCGATGAATATCATAACTCAACTTTACTTCTTGTCCGCTACAAATATTTTGATAAATATTGAGGCTTGATAACGGGCTATGCTCGAACCATGGCCGAAGCCAGTGGGGGGGGGGCTGGGGGCTGGGGGCGGAGCAAGGCCATTTGTCGGAAATTTTACTCCACTTGTCGGATTTTGTTGTTGTTACAGGCCCACATTTAGAAGATTTCACTGGGACAATGATGCATAGAACATGAATTTATTGTCTTTCGAGGACAAAATTTAACATGGATTTTGAATCTACAGCATTTTTTCCTTCATATTGACCAATGTTGAAGGCTGCAACGTTGAAACTACAAAATAATACCAAAATCTAGACATTAAAGGATCACATCAGTCTTTTCGTGCATGTTTTAACGTATGTTCCTAAAATTGGGGTTGTTGCTGTTGTTGTTGTTGACTTTAGAGCGTCGGAAAATTTTGGTTCTTTGCCCCTCTAAGAATTAAGGCTGGTATCGGGCCTCGCTCGAACGTCGTGCTTTTTCAAATCGCATAAAAGTGCGTATAAATATAAATATATTCTACTCTAATTACTTGTTTATACAAATATTTTGAACTCTCAACCACTCAACCATTATGCTAGAGCCTCCTATTCACTTTGAAAATGGAATGGTGGAATAGAAGGCAGAGAAGAATTGCAGACCTCAAGCCCAAAATTCAAATTTCGGCCTCCAAATAGTTAACAAAATAGCCGTTGCTAGGGCCTTGTCAGGGAATGATTTGTTGACCAACTGTTAGAATGTTGGACCATAATTAGAAATTAGTGGCCCAGGGAGATTTTAGTTTACAGAGTTGGAATCTACAATATATTTTACCCAAGAAAGTGTAAAGTTGAAATTTTGAAGTTTTAATCGAGAATTACATATGTAGTACATTAAGATAAACAATGTAATGAAGCCTTTAAAGAGCTTTTGTGATGGAAAAACTGGCCAAGACTGCTCGCTGCACATGCGCCAAAATGAATATATTCCGTCTATCCACGATGCATTGTTCATCTACCTCAACAAGTTGTAGGTTGAATGTTAGCGTGAGGAGGACCTTACTGACTGTTACATTTATTACAGAAGTGGAAACCAGAATTATTCTGTCAACAGCATCGCCTGTAGCTAATGGCTGATTCCCGCATTCTAGCAATTGTAAGTGCGGCCTGCGACAGTTAAAAGAACAGTCTGAATGCAAGCAAATCCCATAGCAAAAGGTTTTGTATGCCAACCAAGTATTTTGCTAGGAGGATATAAAGTATATCACCTCATGATTTTGTTTTTTCTACTGAGACAAAAACAAGGTTATAAACTGCTAAGAAGGATACCACTGGGCGAAATATGTCCTAGGGGAAATCGGAGATAACAAGGGTAACTTGTAGATCATAAACAAGCAATGATCCAAAAAGAAGACGGCAGGAAAAAACATTGCAGTTTGGAATCTCCGAATCGTTGTGCAAAAATATTGAAACCATTTGATGGATACTGGTAAAAGAAAGTTGCACTTAAAGATAGATACTAGAAAAAATCAGATGCGAAAAACAGAAACATTCTTGGCAAACAAAGGCCTTTGAAATTTGTGTTATCATCAGAATGGGACTGACTAAAGCTCACAGGAGTCTATGAGACAGAGGCACATTTCGTGTCTCCCGTGTGTAGTGCAGTAGTTTTATCTATTTTTTTTTCCAATTTTGCATTGTCTGTAATTGTGCTTGGGTTGCATAGAAAAAACAACTGCAACAGATAAAATCCTTAGAACAATCAAGGGCCACCATAAGCTACCGATTTTATCCGTCAAGGGGGGGGGGGGGGCCTTATCGAGCATGGCATTATTTCGTCTTATAAGTCATAACTTTAGGAATGTTTGAGCCAAGCTGGAGTCGATATGAAGCACTGCAACTATGTGAAACCACCATCGACGAACAATGTCATACGTCATAAGACATACGAAATTAAAGCTCAAATGCAAGCATTGATTCGAGTGACTTTGATTATTGCACGAAACAGCGTAAACAGGAGCTTTTGGGTCAAAAGAAGTGACAAAAAAGGGTGTAACAATAGGTTTAGCAAATCTCTTGTGGACAATGTCTGCATAAAATGTAAATCAACGCTAAACAGTGCTCTTTAAAATTCATCAATCAAGTTCTTTTTGGCTACCGAAACGAAGACTTACGCTAGACGGTGCTCTTTCAAATCCATAAATCAAATTCTCTTTAGCTACCGTAACGAAGTGTACGCTAAACGGTGCTCTTTCAAATTCATAAATCAAATTCTCTTTGGCTACCGTAACGAAGATTTACGCTAGACGGTGCTCTTGCAAATTGATAAATCAAAATTCTCTTTGGCTACCGTAACGAAGATATACGCTAGACGGTGCTCTTTCAAATTCATAAATCAAATTCTCTTTGGCTACCGTAACGAAGATTTACGCTAGACGGTGCTCTTGCAAATTCATAAATCAAATTCTCTTTGGCTACCGTAACGAATATATACGCTAGACGGTGCTCTTTCAAATTCATAAATCAAATTCTCTTTGGCTACCGTAACGAATATATACGCTAGACGGTGCTCTTTCAAATTCATCAATCAAATTCTCTTTGGCTACCGTAACGAATATATACGCTAGACGGTGCTCTTTCAAATTCATAAATCAAATTCTCTTTGGCTACCGTAACGAATATATACGCTAGACGGTGCTCTTTCAAATTCATAAATCAAATTCTCTTTGGCTACCGTAACGAAGATGTACGCTAAACGGTGCTCTTTCAAATTCATAAATCAAATTCTCTTTGGCTACCGTAACGAAGATGTACGCTAAAACGGTGCTCTTTCAAATTCATAAATCAAATTCTCTTTGGCTACCGTAACGAAGATATACGCTAGACGGTGCTCTTTCAAATTCATAAATCAAATTCTCTTTGGCTACCGTAACGAAGATTTACGCTAGACGGTGCTCTTGCAAATTCATAAATCAAATTCTCTTCGGCTACCGTAACGAAGATGTACGCTAAACGGTGCTCTTTCAAAATTATTTGGCGGAAGACATTCAATATGTGAAAGACTTGCAAAAGGTCAGTGAGTCCCCACAAGGGTCGTTTGATATTTGCATTGCTGATGTTCCTTGAGACTGGGCTGAGCGCCCTCCTACTGCTTAATGTTGATAAAGAATGACATCTTGCAATATTAAATAACAACATTTAAAAACTTTAATTTCATAAATAGGTTTTATTAACTTAGCAATAGGGTAGGGGGTCACGCAGCCCAGCCACAAGGAACCCAGCCACAGACCGAGTGTAAGGTTTTTAGATAAACCCCCAAGTGGCTAGGAGCGACTAAGGAGAAAAATAAATCAAAATTTACAACTAAGTTTTAGGGAGTTACACAGAGATTACTTAAGGAACGAGAAATGTTTACTAAAAATTCCATCGGACACTGGTCACATAAAATTATATAACAACCAAATCACACACACATTATGGCTACCGTAACGAAGATATACGCTAGACGGTGCTCTTTCAAATTCATAAATCAAAATCTTTTTGGCTACCGTAACGAAGATTTACCCAAGACAGTGCTCTTTCAAATCCATAAATAAAATTCTATTTGGCTACCGTAACGAAGATGTACGCTAGACGGTGCTCTTTCAAATTGACAAATAAAATTCTCTTTGGTTGTAAACAGTAAGGAAGATTTATGCTAATAAGCGGTGCCCTTCAACTTATAAATGAAATTTTGGCAAAAAGATGAAATTTTGAAAAAAGATGTACGTAAGACAAAGCTCCTTTCGTAATCAAAAAGTCCTTTTTACAACTGTTACGAAAATGTCGCTAAATGATGTCTCTGTAAAATTATACAAGAAATATTTTTGCAGCTGGGACCTACTGGCACATTGAAAAAACAGCACGTGGTGTTGTGTTTTATGCAAAAATACCGAGAGAGCTTTCCATTGCAAAATAAATGGAGCAACCCGCACAAAGAAACGCATATAAAGCCCAGGCAAGCATAATAAAACCTATAGTAAGGTAAAGAGCGGGATATCCTACGATGTTCGAGACAACGAACGAGACGCAAATTATTGATTGAAAAATGGGCCTAAATGATAGAATGAATATTGATATTAGCTTACAGCACTTGCTACTGGCTCGGTCTGCTGGCTTTCCACTGCTTGCCGAACTCGTTGTAAAGAAACTTCAGCTACCTGGTTAGCTGGCTGTTGTATTTCATCTTCATAAATGCCTAGTTTATTTCGACTTCGATATCCGGTACCTGCTCCAAAGCGCTTGGGCTATGTCGGTGACGGTTCTTTCACGACATAACTGAAGCGAGAGCTTTTACACGTGTGACTGCTTGTTGCGTAGAAAGAGACGGAATAAACCAATTCTAAGCTTTAAATACCTTGCTTGATCCTCAAGGGGCTACACACATAGCTAAGCAGATCCCGTGGGGGTAAAGAATGGAGTTTTCATGCGTTATTTTGAGATTTCAGAGTGACCCCTTGGGTGAGAATAGGTCATCGATACCAAGGGGAGGACTTGTTCATCCTCCCAAGAGGATAGCACGTGCTAAAGCGTCCACAAGTCATTGCTGTAAGGTCATTGTAAGGCAGAAATGTAAGGGAAATTTGTTCATGATTTTGGACATGTTTTGAAGGTTTTTTAAAGAGGCTTTGTCGAGAAAATCCCTCATAATTCTAGAATGGAGTGGCCGATTTCAGTCAGATAAATTTTATAGTAGATTTGAACATTTCTACCATTAAACTATACATTTACCGATATCATCCAGGGAGCCGTGACCTTTCAAACGGGGATACTTTTTTCTGACTCACCCGGTAGTTGTCTTCAAAATGAGAGAAAAATGGAGGTGGTCTCAAGAGAGGTAATCTTCTTTCAAAGAACAGAATAAAACCAAACAAGATGTCAAGGGAACCCATAGCAAGAAGAGCTATAGCAATCCCGCAATGCAATAGTTAATATTGTGTTCCAAGACAAAGTTTAAAGTTGATCTGCGCTTCTCGCATGATCCTCGTCATGGTTCCAAGAAAAATATTCTATCACTTTATTCTTGATGGATACACGAAGATCCACTATGAAATTTGAGCCTTGTTCCCCTTCTTGTTTAAATATGATGAAAATTGCCAAATTTTTCATGCTCTTTGTGTTAGGCCCATTTAACATTTGAGGACATTTCGAATTAAATATTGCGATAGGTCATGATAAAATAACCAAAACTTGTTCACAAGCGAAATTAAAAAGATCTCCACAGGCCGTTCACTCTACAAGTTCACACACGCACACTGCGTCCTAAGTTCTTCCGCTCACGTAAAAACGTTAGTCCGCTATTTAAGTTCAATAAACAGTAACAATAATTCAACTCAGTCCAGCTCCTCACATTTGCAAGAAAGGTGTTTTAACCATCCTTATACACAACGGAAACACAAAGATCAACTGATGGAATTTCAGTGTAATAGAAATGTAAAGAAAATGTAATGTAATTATATAATCGATGTAACATAAGCAAACAAACAAGTAATGATTGGTGTTTCAGTTTTAGATGAAACGTAGCGGAAACTTTGAAAGCAGGTTGCAGTAAGGTTTCAGTGAATAGGAAACGTGCAATTTCGTTCTGTGTCGTGGAAAGAAGAGAGCTGGAACACAAAGATAGCAAGGTCACGGTCCCTTATATCGACTGATGAATCCATTTTGTTTGACCAAATTTTTTGTTCGATTGATACACTACTTGAGGGAAGATAGCGCGTTACCGTAATTTGATCACGCGTTATTTACTGTTGGTCGCTTTTATTATTATTATTATTATCAATTTCTTTACCGTTGGATACATAAAAATATAGCTAAAAGTAATCAGCTAATTGATTCCAACGTTAGTTAAAATTTTAAAATACAAATGTTAAATCAGAAAAAAAGGGGATAAAATATTTACAATTTATCGAAAGTATACAGTATAAAGACATAAAAGTGTTTAAAAGCAGATATTCAAATATTATCATCATAAAAAGCCCAAGTTCGGAATAAAAACGCGGCATAATTTACATGGGCAATTTTCTCCGTTCCAATTTTTTATTTTGGCATTAAACTGACAGTTGGTGGTAACGTTTGCCACAGCTGTGGACCTTTAAATCGGATGCTTTCTGTCCCGTTGTTGACAGATCTCACCCTAGGTTGGAAGAATTCGTTATTGTTACGCAAATTGTAATGACTTTCATTTTCGCTGAAAATTTCGTGCATGAATGAAGGGCTCAGGTTATTTTTTTGTTTTGTACATCTCAGTCATAAGTAACTGCAAGTTCTTTGCATGAATCGTAACGGCACAGTCCTTCTCTAATAGCTCACTAGTGGATAGGTATTAGTGGATAGGTAAGTCCTCAGAGTACAGGAAGTCGAAGAACAGAGTAGCGATGACCTGTTGAATACATTCGGTCCTTTACATAAATATAGGACCAAAAGGAAATTCGATTTTCAGCAACAATATCAAATTTTGTTGATCTTCCAAAAATGTGTATTTTCTATTCATTGCAGCGGTAGTAACAAAACATTATTAAGAATTACCTTGGCAGTCGATACTATGCGTAAAAATTATGATAACTCCCCAGTCAATCTTATGTGGAAATGCTTTCCTCATACTCCAGACAACAGCATTGTTTCGCAAAATAATGGTTCAAAACAATTGTGAAATATTCTGATACAGAAAATGATTTTCAACTTCTGTTCTAACCAAGGAAACAGATAGATAATTTAATGTTTGTATACCTCTTTACTTGTCACCAAAAATGAATCAACACTACCACGCTGGAATGCATTTTCTTCCTGATGAGACAAACAATATGGCGCACTTTCTCCCTTGCTGCCGCCAAGGATGATACATACACTAGCGGTTGTGCCAGATCCTGGTCTGCTGCCAGTGTAGATTGTCACATCATAACGGGATTTGTGGCTCTGACAGCAGTCTTCAACGATTATTAGGGAAGTCTGTTAAATTGATTCAGAAAAAAATATATAAATATTGTGATAAGTCATTGCTTCTACTTAATTACATACTATTCTGTCATGCTCTGGTACCCACGCCTGACAACACCAAGCCTGCATTCTGATGTCAAGTCCGGTCTCTGTTGCACGAAATCTATGGCGTAAAAGTGAAATTTTGTGATAAATGGCGTCAGCATGCGTACCAAGACTCCAAAAGCAAAAACGCAATAGCTGTATCTTCACTCTTTCAATTTCTTTGAGAATTTTGGACTCAGAGTTTCTTGGTTTGTCATTTTGTTCGAAGGCCATAGGCAACTCTGTTTACAAACTCGGGATTCAGCCATGGATTCAGCAAAGCAGGTATTCCGTAGCCTAGGAAAATGGGCCATTTGTAATCACTGCCATTTGAATACTGGCATTGGCATTGGCATTGGCATCGATATTGCATATGTGCTATTCCGCATGCAAAACTAATCAGGGGGTGTATGGCAGTGATTTGCGAGATTCTAAATTGCTGTATTCCCAATTATCTCTTACTCAAAGTAATATGGTAAAAATCTAAGTTGGAAGAAAAGGCACAATTAAGTTGTGATGCTACCAGCCTCGCCTTTTCATTTCCGCTATCGTCGCATCACATTTCGACAGAGACTTGTAGGAAGCATCTCAAACTTGGAGGAGCACGACACTTCAAGCACGGGCGGTAGGAAACGCTGAATTTAGAAAAAGCTTTACGGATGATACATCGAGTTATTCCTGTCATAATATATCATTCCATTCGTGATATATCGACTTGTTTACATTCTGTGTCTACCTCTCCTAAACCATTTTCCGTTTCATTTTACCACACTTGAGTGGCATCATTACTCCAGGGCCCTTGAGGTCATGTCAATCGGATTAAAATGGCGCCTTCGCAAGGAGAGGTAGACACCAAGGCAAACAGGTCGATATATCACGAATGGAATGACATATTAAGATAGGAATAAGTTGATGTATCAACCATAAAGCTTTTTCTAAATTCAGCATTTCCTACCGCCCGTGCATGAACTAGACAACAGACACAGACAGTTATTTTTAATAAGGAATATTTTAGGGAAACATCATTTTTGGTTGATCTTTCGTCATTTTTCCATGCACCTTATATGAGATAGGTAGGCCTGGTCACAAGATTTTTAGCAGAGGAGTAGTGATTGGCTCATATTTTTAATTTCAGGCAGGTATAATCATGAATGAATTGATAGGGAAGTTTTAGTTTCCAAGTACCGCTTCTTACTTTTTTGGTGATCTGAGAGTTGAGTTTCTTTCATGCAGTATCTTATAATGAGAAATATGTGTGGGCTTCCACATTAATGCACATATCTTTTCATAAGAAACTAAGAAATTGGGCAATGCTTACACATTAATGCACATATTTTTTCACGAGAAACTAAGAATTTGGGCAAGTACTGAAAGTTTCTTGAAATTATGCGATTTTCAGTACTCAGAGTTTCTTTCGAGTTTCTTGAAGGTTCCATAATAATCTTCATGTTCACCACCTGTGCCCTCCTTGACATTTCAAAGCAAAAGAAAAATCCTAGCCTTAACTAGGATAAACAGATCAAGTCACTTTGACGAAGAGCAAGGCTTTAACTTGAGTGTTAACATTAACTAGACAGCAGACACAGACAGTGATTTTTATATCCACATAAATTGAAATGTCATTCCTGCAATAATGCATTGACTAATAAGGACCATATTTCATTTAGTCAGGGAAATATCATTTTTGGTTGATCTTTCTTGTGTGGGCTTACACATTAATGCACATTATATTTTTTGCATAAGAAACTAAGAATTTGGACAAGTCCTGAAAGTTTCTTAAGATTATGAGATTTTCAGCACTCAGAGTTTCTTTCGAGTTTCTTAAAAGTTCCATGATATTCTTCATGTTGACTGCCTGTGCCCTCCTTGACATTTCAAATATAATAATAATAATTAGAATTAGCCGCTTCCAAATTTGGAAGCAATTGGCAATCATTGACTGTTACAGTGTCACTGTTTCAGTTGATTTTCATCAAGAGTTACTTTTTTCATCCTTTCTTGAAGCAGTCAGACAGGAATTGTCCTTTACTTATGTTACTTGACAATATGGTTTTTTCTAGTATAGAAGGTACTTTTCGGCCTCTTCTTTTGATCTTGTTTGTGTGGAAGGTCAGCATCTTACAGGGGTGGTCGTTCTCTCTCCGGATGACATGTGCTGTCCATTGTTTCTGTTGTTTTTCATAATAGGTGGTTGTATCGACTGTATTAGTTATTTCGCAAAGTTTTTCGTTAGTTATTTTATATGACCAATCTATCTCTGTAGTATCTTCATCGTTATCATTACAATGGTCCTGCTTTCTTTTAAATCCATTCCATATCATGCTTCGTAGGAATTTGTTATAAGTTGCATTCAGTTTGGAAAGTTCTGCTTGTGTTGTTCGCCATGCATGGCACCCATATGTAAGCCTGCTGCGTACAAATCCATTCAAAAATGTTATGCGTGTTCTCAATGTGATGTTCTTATTTGCGAGCAGTCCACGGTGTTCAGCAAATGCGCACTTTGCAGAGTTAATTCGGTAATCGAGCTCTGTTTTACCAATGTGTATGTCATTTGCAGTATTCCATACCCCCAAATATTTAAATGTAAAAAGCATGTTTTTGAAGCCTTACCAATGTTTAGACATTGCTCAAGTACCTCAAGTACCTTATGAGTAATATGATACAGGAAAAAATGAAAGAAAAGTAAAACTAAGTTAAGGATTCCCTTTATCAAAATAAATTAGTTTCTTACAGGTTATCTTTTCCCAGTACTTGAGTTTCTTAATTTGCTGGTGATCTGAGAGTTGAGTTTCTTATGGGCAGATTTCTAACAAAAGATGTGTATGAAGTTGAGTATTCCTTTACATTTTTAAAATTATGAAACAATTTGTTTGAGATCAGTCTCAAAATGAATAAATACGATGTGACGTTTAAGCTCTTAAATCTTAACTCTTGTAACGATGAAATGGCGATAGGTTCTAAGCCAAAGAAAAGGTGTTTGCTCAAAAATTTCCCTGTGGACACAAACTCATAAAGCTACTATTACAAATGGTAAACAATTCAATTTTAGCGCCAGCAAATTGTTCCATGCCAAAGTACAGGGCGTGTCCTCCAAAAGTTTCCTAGAAACTTTGCCCTAGACCCCTCATTTTGATACTCTATCAGTTAATTTGCCCTGGCCGCACTGCTGCGCAAGGATCGGAAAAGATTTCCTTGACAGTTTCAGAAACAAATACATTTAGATCATCTGGCCCACAATACAAAAAAATGTTGAAATTACTTTTATCAAGTAGAGACTATGTAAAGACATTAATCATGCCACCAGGAGATTTGTGACTCATTTTTAAAGGAAGTGAGTTTAGCTTTCCTATTATTTCAGTTGTTAGACAGATCTGGAAAAAGCATTTCAGCATCATTCTAACAAAAAATATGCTGTAAAAGGTTAAGCTCTGCTGATAAACTGAAACATTGATACACAGTCAAGAACTAACTGCATTTATTTTTTTATAACAATTATGACAATCATATTAGGGTCATTCTAAGAATGAAAAAATGTGTGCAGATTTAGCAAGTTAATTCTCAAAACTTCTCAGAATTCTTAAGAATGGTCAAAATCTGTTACATTCTGAAGGTACTCGTGAGTCAGACGAAAAAGACACATCAGAATTTTTTTAACAGGAATTCACAAGAAATTAAAAATATTCATGAGAATTCTCTCAAGACAGAATAAGTACTGTATGATGATAATGTGCGCAGGTCTTGTAATGTTGATGCTCATATGCTGAGACAGTTGAATGAAAACCAGTTCGGACGTGCAATGTAGCAAGAAAATATTACTGCTTTTTGAATCAACTGATCAGCATAAAAATGATCTTGCAAAACAGAACGGGGTACTCTAATCAAGCCGCTCAAGGGCCCTTTCAGTTACCATCCCAGGAAGGGGGGTACTTCATTGTTGAATGATACTGGGGGTACTGCTCATGTATGATACTGATACTGCTACTGCAGGCATACTGATACTGATACTAAATGATACTGTGGATGGGCTTTTTCATCTGTTCCCTACATATGGACGGGTTGTGTTTTTAAACATAGTTCTGGAAGTAGGGTGAAGTTTTTTGAGAATTCCCCTATCAATGGGTCTCATAATGATAATCCGCATAAAAAGACTGAAATTTTCCTGAGTACCTTTCAAGTTGTAGATTTACTTTTATCAAACAGGCCAGCATCTTTGGAAATATATTAACAGTTCTTGATAAGTGACTGCGCGAAACTTTGTGCTGTAGCATTTTGATGGGTGCATGGCAAGAAATTTTGGCATTGTATCCGCAACTGCACTCATTAATTAAGAGGTGTCCTTCTCCTCTATAGTCTGTTACTGTACATCATGGTGAATTATGATATATTGCTATAAAACTATCTGCAAGAGCTAGGAATGTTGAAGCGCGAGCGAAGCGAGCGCTTAAGGATAGAAACTGACCTTGAGAGAGTCTCTTTTGTCATGTCGTCGAGCTATCACCATCCATATTATGTATACTCCAGCTATGATGCATACAGTAGCAAGCAAGGCAGGGTAATCATCCAAGTCTTTTATTTTGAGCACTGTTTTCGTGATGTCTATTACATTTGGCATTACAATGATGCCTGCACCAAACCACGACAAATGGTTACATAAACATACTGTTTTCTTCCAATTTGTCTTATTTGATATCTGAAAGAAAAGATATTTTGCTGCTTAGTTATGAAAATGTAATGATTTCGTAACGTTGGTTTTATGCGTTAGACAGGTAGTGATGAGAATGCAAAAGACAGCATCATTCAAGTAGTCATGAAATTATTTCGATGCTCATCACAAGGAATTTGAATGAAACACTAGGCAAGCATTGAGTGTCTGCCCAATGCTAAATCAACACACAGAGATTGCCTATGGTTCCTAAATTTTGTCATTCTACTGAGTGTTCCAAGAAAAGCGACACTTTTGAAAAACCATCAAGAGTTGGCGGTACTGTTGATCATGAAAATTCGTTTATGTGCATCAAATAAGGAACGTTTTCCGACATAACATAAAATCTTTGCTTTGTATTCTTTGGTCAATTTACCCTACACAAAATACGGTTTATTATGCAGATCAAGAAGCTAAAGAAAAGTTAGTGCACCAAACAATGCACAGCATCCACTGAATAACTGCAAGGGTTTTTTTTTAGATTTGTCCTATGGAGATGCTGAAGTCAATGGTTTTTTTAATATTCTAGGTCAATCTACGATTTATTGACCAATGTGTTTTTTAAGACTAAGTACAGTCGTCGTTTGTGTTGAGTCGTCTTCGAAATATTTGTACATTGGCGATTTTAGGCTTGAGATCACGGCGGATTGCAGCAGCAGGCCTCTCAGAAGTGACAAATAATTCGATTGAATAACACTAGAAGTGGGAAGTTTTCATAAATTGATTATTCTGAAAGAAATCACCTTGCTTCATCGTTCTGCCATAAGAAACATAAAATAAAGGTGACAGTGCCAGCTTGATCGATGTTAAACAAAAATTCGTATACAGGGTGTCCCAAAAAATGTGTGCCAGTTTGCCTAAAGATTGCAATATGAGGGCAAAAGGTTCTCGCCAAAATTTTATATGATGTTAGTCTTCAGATGTCCAAATAAAGTTTGCTGCCATTCACGTAAAATCTGTTGAAAAATGATGGAGCTAGAGCCCCATCACCCTGTTCCGATCACTGAAAAAGAAGCCTCGAGTTACTTGGCCTAAGTAAATTTTATCGGAAAAGTTGATGTTAATGAATTATTCCTTGTTTCATAGTTTAAGATATAGAAACCATATCGTACATTTCGCGACCGTCCTCTGTAAAATCGTTATCGGAAAACAAAGCGATAAAATTGTCATATCTTCATTCCATCGCCCTGTTCCGATCAAGCAGGCTCACGCATGAATTTCGGACGGTATCACCGCAGAGGGCTCAAGAAAGCGCAGTCTCCAATTGAAATGCATGCCATACACATAACAAAAGATATTCATATTTATTCATTCTCATGTTATCGTTTGATAAGTAACATTTTGCCTCTTTATTCGTCTAATGACACCATAAGCAATTTACAATTGAAAATTACAGTATATTACAAGATAACTGGCAACACTCTAGCATAGCCCCCTTCCCATACTTCAATGCCCCCCTGGCATTAATTAAAACCACTGATCAGTGATTCAAACCCTATCTCACGCGCATCTAAAGTCAACGAAACCCCCTGGTGAAGTTTCTTTGTATATTTCACCTTCCACCCCGTCTCTTCATTGAGAGAGAATCCCAGAATTTGAAGCCAAACCTCGTGATCGAAAGAGAGAATGTATCAGGTTCTGTTTGAATCAAAATAATAGAGCACATATAGGAATCAAAGAATTTAAAGATATAAATTGGCTTCCCACTAAAGAGAGATTTGAACAATGCATTGCTACGAACGTTTTCAAATTTTTTGATAACTCAGCCCCATCCTATATGCGGAGATACTCTTACCAGTTGGCAAGAGCCAAATGAATCGAAGATCCAAAAACAGTTTAAATCAACTTTTTCGAATGAGTAACACAGGACAAACTGGCCTCTCCTTCCTAGGACCTAAAGTTTGGAACAGTCTACACTTTGACCTAAAATCTGCCAAGAACGTTAACAGTTTTAAACATAAGATCAAGAACCAATTCTTTAAAGACCTACAAACTAAAAAAAAAAACAGCCCCTGCATATTACTAAAATTCCAAAACTACAGAGATTTGATACAAAAACTGAAATTTTTTCATTCAATGACACCTCTGGAGGGACCATCATGGAAAAAAGGCTGCACTGACCATTTAATGCTATCCCTGCCATTTTAACCTGGGGGTGTTCCTTGAATTGGATTTTAGCCTTTTTATCCGTATATCGTACACATGTAATTAGATATCTCTTTTTTTCTTCCAAATATTTCATAATAGACTTAATTTTTGATTTTGATGGCAAATTTTACATACATACACGTTTTTTCTTTTATAAGAAACTTGGATAAGCCCATAGTACTAAAAGTTTCTTAATTTTACGTGAAAATTTCACTTTTTTAGTACTAAAAGTTTCTTAATGTGTTTCTTATTTTTTGGATGCATTTAGGATGTATGTAGTTTCTACCACTGCCAAGTACTCGTTTCTTGACAGACAGCACAATTTTTATCGAAAAGGAGAGTTTTATTTGATTCAAAACATAAATCTATCATGAATATTACTAAAATATAAAGGCTCAACGACAATATTCCCATGATTTCCTTGTGTTTAGCTTTAAAAGTTTCTTAGTAATTCTCAAGCATAGTACTACAGTTTCTTAATTTTTTCGCCATCCTAGTACTAGTTTCTTATAAACAAGTTTCTTATAAAAGAAAAAACGTGTACATACATACATACATACATACATACATACATACACACATACATACATACATACATACATCCATACATACATACATACATACATACATACATACATACATACATACATACATACATACATACATACATACATACATACATAGAGCTGATACAAAAGGATCGGGTTGCAGAAAGTTGGGTGTAGAGTCTAGCTAGGTATATATATGGACGAGACCAATACAAATTTACATGTCACTCTGGCTGAAGGCAAGATGATGAGCCCCAAACAAAGAGGACTAGAAGCTCAGTAAAGATAGGATTGACTCCAACAAAAACAGATTATCCTGGTAGTAAAAATAAAATGGAGAAACAAGGTTTTTTTTGCATTGGTTGATATTGTCGTACCATTGCCATACTCTCTAATGGTGCTGATCTCCACGTCAGCTTTATGCAACATTTGTCAAAAGGCAGTGTTTGCTGGGGATTTGGGATTCAAAATGTGTGCATCATTGGCAGTCATTTTGTTCAACAATAGACATCAACAGATTTTTATCATGTCTTCCAATGAGCTTGGTTCATGAGCTAGGTTTGGATTTTGGTGTTGTTAAAATGAGCTTGAAAGGAAGATAATAGAAGAATTTACAAAAAAATGTAAACTTCCAGAGAAGAGCAAGGAGTAAAGGGAAACAAGAAGGAAAGAACAACTGCACAATGATGATAGACAGAGGGAGAAAGGAGTACTATACGAATATGGTCGATTTTGAATTGAGAAATGAATATCAAAATTTTGAAGGCATTTTTCCCAAAACAGAATTTTTAAAGAGTACTTTTGCTGGAACAAGGAATTCGAAGGTAGTGGTTGCATTAGGAAGCTGAAATTTAAGCCACAGATAAAAGGGTGATCAATGTTCGCTCAGAAGGAAATTTTGATTTGGGTGACGAAAATTTTTGGGTGTGGTCAAATGATGATGAAAATAACTTGAAAATTGTCTTTAGAATATCATCATGATATGTGGATTATCCAAAAATCCCTCTTAGCAAAAATAGAGCTATCTAAAGCTCTTCATTTTGGTATATCATTTCTCTACCTGGGGTCTGCCATTCTTTCACAACTTTTGTTACGATATCGTTAGATTTTGCCTTAGAATTACCGTTACCACGGCTAAAGCTAATTTAGATTACCAAATATGGAATTTTTGATAACGCCTAATCAAGGGCCCTGATGTGGTATATTTTTGAGGTGTATAGCATCAACAGCAAAGGATTTAAGTTTCCTTATTAAATATTACCCCTTGAAAGTTTCTGAAAGATTGCATTTAGATAACTTCATACCTATATTCGAGTTTCCAAAATCATCTTGTGAACACGCTTACACTGTAAAAATCTTTTCTTCATAAAGTTTATCATTGGCAAAAATAATAATTGACTCAAAACACCAGTAAAAAAAAACTGTTTTTTGAAGATTTTATCGATAAATATTTTCATAAATTTCCTCAAAAAGACTATCTACAGATATAATAGCAATTGTATTTATGAGTTAATTTTTCACAGAGGGGCATTTTCCGACGATCAGAAAGGGGTCATCTCAACAAATGTTCTTGGCGCAGGAGCCTTCATTGTATTCTCATCCCATTCCTATACAGTTAAAACCAACTAATCTGAATTATTGTTTAGATTGCATACCAGATCATAGTATCGCTATCTATGTCTGCAAATAAGTTTTTGAAACCCAGTTACAATCTTTGGTGTGTTTTGTATATTTCAGTTTTACAATATGATTTCACTATATATGACCTTCAAATGAAGAGTTTTGATGCCAATAGCAATGCAAGATAGTCAAATAGAATATCTTATTTCTTCAATAAATATGCACATGCGCATGATGACATCATTGGTTTGACATTATTATTCGTCGGAAAATCAGCAAATTGTGCCCCCTCCCTATCAATTGGTACCCATGACACCCCTAGTTCAATGTTCTTAGTCACGGTGCAGTCAAAGTCCTTTCAAGGATATATGAATGAGGTAGCAACACATACAAAATTCATATTAATTTGCAATTCTCTTACCTTACATCCGTCAGAACTCCAGGTATCTTTTGCTTCGTTCCAGTAAAAACATCCAGTGTTGAAAAACTCCATTGTAAAGTTAACCCGATCAGTTGTATTTTGATCGGCTGATACGTTGCCTTTGATTTGCCTGATTTCCAAAATGACGTTATTACCACTGCTGCTCGGAAAAGCTCTAAACTCATTATTGCTGTCATCATAGTTGCTATCTACAATATCAAAATGTCCTGAATTGTTTGTGATGTTCTGTACACTATCGTAAAGTACAGATAGTCGACACGGACTTCCATAACATCGTGGTCTTAACATCGCATATGAGCCGTTAGCATTAAGTTCAATTTTTACGTTCAACAACCTGTTCTTTTTCATGGTAAATGTTTTGTTAACCTGAAAGAAATACATAAAATAATTAAATTTAGAATCATTTGAAAAAATAGCAAAGTCCTGAGTTTATATTATAAAGAGGCTTCATGAATGCACTGTGAAAATAAGAACCATGTAAAATCATCAGCTGAACCATGGAAGGACAAAATTTCACAATTCAATGACCTTAGGTCAACTAGTATGGAGACAACGAGGAGGATTAGGGGACTGGGAACCACTTAAGGAGGCACAATGTCCGCGTCGTTAACAGAATAATGTTCATAAATTCGCATTTAACAGCTATCGTCCATTGTGATTAACTCGTGTGAACTGAGGTGATACAACAAAGGTAACACAGTAGGCTTGGCGCATATGGGGTCGTATGTCAGGGAAAACTATCATACTGTTAGATTTTTACGACTTATATTGATGGACTTCTCTGGAAAACAAAATATTTTTACTAAAGGTGTATGTGATTTTTGGGAGTGAAATGCCCCTCGATACTATATACTATTATAATTTTTCTCGTGTGCTAACATCTTTATGTTGTATGTATGTTGAATGAAGGGGGCCTTGTGCCCCAGAGGGAATAAATTTGGGTTACCAGGGGAACCCAGGCAAGGAAAAGGGAATGGAAAAGGACCTGACCATGGGAGCATTAGCTGACATGGCGCTGCAGCCAACCTACGCCCAAACAATACAATCACACCTCAACAGACCTCAACTTGGACATCATCAATTAGTTGGAAATTATCAATTGTTGCCACTGAAGTGCAAACATTTGTCTGGTACCGGTTCCTTCACCATTGACCAAATTTTGTAGCCAGCTATATATTTGAGATAATGGAAGGATAAATGAACAGGGATGTAAAGTGACCCCGTTTCAAACTGTTTAGTCTTCTTTAATGGTTTGACAGGTAAGGGCTGGCCTTTCAAAATCTACACTTTAGGATAGTCGACTCTGCACGCAGACTAAGTGCGTGTAGCTTTGGGGTACTTGACAAATGCGAAGATGGACTTGTTAAGTTTGTCAGCATGTTCTACAGAAAGAAAGATTGTTAGGGCTCTTTTGATATGATGTAGCAACCTATTATGGTGGAAAGTTATATTTATTCATTATTACCTGATTGACGTGTCAAACGTTTAAAAAACGAGGCAATAGAGGAATTCCATCAATGTCATTGGTTAATCGCTTATTTCCTGCAGTTTCACGTACAACACCCCATCAACGTGGGAAAAAATGCTTTGACGAACAATAAGTAAGCAAAAAATTCTTCTTGTTGCGTGTTGTGCACTTGTAAAAAGATAAACAAATATAAGTAAAGGATGATATAAGCACTTTAATACGAATTGAAATAAGCACAACATTTCGAGCATGGCCCGCTATCAAGCCTGGTATGTTGTCAACTGGCTTGATAACGGGCTATGCTCAAAACGTCATGCTTATTTCAATTGTCATCAAAGTACTTTATTGTATTGTACTTTATTTACTTGGTTGACAATAACTAAGGACTAAATAGATTTGTATTAATTTCTCATGTTATCAAATTGCGTGGAGTACAGCTCCGTATCACTGTCAGTTTTCGATGTATCTTGCCGTTTACTAGGCATTGAGTCCCGTGGAAGTTTCCACGGAGGGAATTTGCACTATTTGCATCAAGAGTGTTCATTCATAACTTGAAATAGGCCTAAAATGTTCAATTTCACTATCTCATTGTAGTCGCTGTGCATGCAACCCGATGGATTTCTATTCTTTTCTTCGAAACGGCCAATGAAAACCCAGCCAATTGTTAGGCTAGCCAATGATAAGCTTCCTATTTTCCCTTTCAACCAAATGGCATGGAGTTGTAGTACATGATTGCCATCGTTTTGATGATTGCCCAGTAGGCAAGGTATGTTCTCAAATCTCCAAATTTCTCAGCTGTGTAGGATGATAAGCGTCCCTCAGCCGCAATGACCTCACAAATAGACACAAAAAAAGTCAAAGAAAAGTGGGTCATTCAGTCCTTGGAAAGCGTCAGATGCGGTGTTCCTAAATGTTCAGTCTTAGGGCCTCTGTTATTCAATATCATCTTTTACTCTTTGATCAAATCTCGTATATATGCAGATGATACTATCTATGTTTGCAATAAAGACCTGGTCAACATAGCTCATAGGCTTCCAACTGATTGTAGTGTAGCTTTAGAAGGGTTGCTGACAACTTTATGAAATTAAATGCAAAATATGTCATATCTTAGTTTTTGGGTTGTGGTGTGATGATACTACCCCGCATGAGTAAGAAAACAGAATCCCCGTTTGAAAGGTCACTGATCCCTGAATATCAAGACGATGATATCGGCAAATATATGCTTTAATGGTAGAAATGTTCAAATCTTCCATAGAATTTACTTGACTGAAACCGCCCACTCCATTCTGAAATTATGAGGGATTTTGTCGAGAAAACCTCTTCAAAAAACCTTCAAAACGTTCCCAAAATAATGAAAAAATCGTTTTCCTTACATCTCTGCCTTACAAACACATTAGCACGTGATATCCTCTTGGGAGGAAGAACAAGTCCTCCCTCTGGTATCGATGACCTATTCAAGGGGATTCCATTCTCCCAAGAGAACAAAATACATGAATTTATGTGAGTGTCATCAATTTTAGCAAGGAAAATTTGCTCATTGTTTTCATTCGTTTTTGCAGGTTTTTGAAAGGGGCTTTCTGCAGCAAATCACCCATATCGACGTGAAGTTATGGCAACGCCGTGTAAATTACTGAACCTAATTGAACATATTGGCAATAAATAAAGACACTTTTCAATATTATTGATATTCATGAAGCAGTGGCTATCCTAGCGGGGATTCTTCAACCGGTATCACTGTTAGTATTGGAAATACAGATTTTGTAAGTAGCTCCGAAGAGAACCTACTCGGCGTCCAAATTGATAGCAAACTTTCCTTCGCGATAACATGTTTCCAAATTTTGCCAAAAGGTTTAGACATACACTTTATGCACTTCCTTGCATATCCCCATTTATGGATCAGAGCAAACAAAGAACCCTTATGGGGACATTTATTACCACAGTCAGATTCAATACTGTCCTTTAATCTGGATATTTCACAGCAGCCAGCTCAACACAAATGTGACAAAATGCAGAAATGGGATTTGAAAATTATGGAGGCGAAGGAGGCATATCTTATATTATATAATGCAACTCGATGAGCGATTCCTCTCCCGTGTAATAATAATAATAATAATAATAATAATAATAATAATAATAATAATAATAATAATAATAATAATAACAATGCATTTATAGAGCGCTAAAATCTATATACATATATTCTAAAGCACTGAACAACTTGGTGTTAAAGACCTTAATTTACAGAAAGTAAAGCTAGAAATGTCATTCACATGTTAAAATGATTATAAAATAAATACGTTTTTAATCCTGTTTTGAAATTTTGGATGCTCTGAGATCTTCTAATTTCAACGGGCAGTTTGTTCCAGAGCCTAGGGGCTGCAGTACAAAATGCTCTGTCCCCACGAGATGTAAATTTTGTCTTTGGAACTATTAATGCCACAGATTTCTCTGACCTCAGTCTGTATCTATCACTGGTTTGTAGCCTCAACATATCTTTCAGGTAGGCTGGAGCCATGTTGTTAAGTGCCTTGAATGTCAATAACAAAATCTTGAAGTCAATCCTTTCTTTTACCGGCAGCCAATGCAGTTCTTTTAGTACTGGAGTGATATGATCGTACTTGCGAGTCCCAGTAATTATCCTTGCGGCAGCATTTTGAACACGTTGCAACTTTTGCAACTGATAATTGGGCAGACCAAATAGAAGACTGTTACAGTAGTCAAGTTTACTTGTGATAAGAGCATGCATGATCTTTTCAATTATATTTCGATTCAGATATTTCCTTATGTGCTTAATATTATAGATGTGATAAAATGCAGCGCTGCATGTCTTTGTAATATGATTTTCCATGAACAGATTGCTATCAATAAGTACTCCCAGATTGTTGACACTGGTTATTGGGTTTATATCTGAATCTCCGATTTTGATGGAATCTATCGTGATTTTATTCAATTGATGTTTAGAACCGATAATAAGAAACTCTGTTTTAATCATTGATCTTTAGCTTGTTAACTAGCATCCATTTTCTAACATCGTTCACACAATTCTGTATTGCATGTATAGATCCCTGGTGCAAACCACATTCCAGCACTGAAATCAGATGCAAAATTGTCGAAACAATTTGATATTTGATATTGGATTCTTTTAAGGAGGGTTGCCCTTCAGCCGGAGCTGTTTTACAAGGGGTCCTCCACTTAAAAACGTTACTTACAATATAAAATTACTAAGAAATAGATTAAATATAATACAAAAACCATAGTGTTAAAAGCCTAATACAAAGTATGATAAAAGAAAAGAAACGCTATTTTCTAAATAGACTGTTTAAAACTCTTTAGGGAAGATGCCTGTTTGGTATCGGCAGGAAGGTCATTCCATATTTTTGCTCCTCGATAAGAAAAACATTTATGCCCATTACTTGACTTTTTCTTGGGTAGTCTTAAATCTGTCTCTGTATTTCGCAGGGCATACGAATAGCACTTTGAGTTTCGGGTGAAGGAGTCACACTGGTATTGCGGAGCCAGTTCATGCAGGGACTTGAAGACCATTGTTTTAGATTCACCAGCTATAAGTTCTTCAATGGTCTTCCAACCCAGCCTGTCAATAAGTGGTCTACTTGGGGTGTCAAAATTGCTATTGGTTATAATTCTAGCAGCTAGGTTTTGAAGTTTTTGCAACTGATTCTGCTCAGTCGATCCGGCACAACCCCAAACAGAGCAACAGTATCGAAAGAGTGCCTCGACAATACCTGTGTAAAGAGTTTTCAGAGTTTCCTGCAGTAGGGAAGTTTTGGAATGCTTTAGAAAGCCAATAGCTCTAGAAACTTTAGTAGAAACAGTCTTGATGTCTTCTTTCCAGTTAAGATAGTTATCAATCTGCACACCAAGGTACTTAATTATTTGGATTACTTTGAGCTCATTGTCACGAATTTTCAAATTTAAATCCTCGTTCTGATTTTTGAGGATGTTATGCTTTTGCTCAGTGGAAACTAGCATGGAATTTGTTTTCATTGGCGTTGAAAGCACAACAGTGCAGTCTGGTAGTGTAGTCTCAATTTCCTTCTTTAGATCTAGCAAAGCATTAAGAATTTTGTCTGCAGTAGCTTCCTTGTTACCAGCATCATTCGTACCAACATGGAGTATCACTTTACTTGGTTTCTTAGTTAGAAGAGGCTGCATGTAGAATTTTTGCAGATCTATAATCGTAGAGCCAGAAAAACAGCGTACTATTACAGTGCCATTCTTGCTCATTTTCTTCTCATCAATGCCGTAAAGCATGCTGTCTCCAATAATGAGAACGGTCTCCTTTTCCATGTGCGGGCCTCCTGCTGGCTGGCTGGTTGTTTGGTTTCCATTTCCATTGACATTAGTTACGGTTGGCATGTTTGCTGTTTTGTTGTTGTTTTGCTTTGAATCCAATTCATTTTCAGCTTGATTCTTGTGCTCTTTGGCTCCTTTATCTGGAGCAACCACTTTTCCTGAGCTTTTGTTTGAGGCAATTGAGCCGTTCGATCCTTTGTTGTCCTTTGCCTTTACATAATCTTTGCTTTTGTGATTTTGCATTGTGTTGTTAAGTTTCTTTGATACATTGAATTGCTCGTATTTCTTTCTTCTTTCGTTTAAACACAATCCCATTGAGCCTGAATCTTTTCAATTGCAATCAACTTTGAAATCCCAGGGGCATTCCCCGCAGCAGCTGTACTATTCTCCTCTGTTTTCGATACATTTTCTCATTTTCTTGTTGATGAAGTTGGCCTAGACTAGCTACACTAGTCCCTCGATTTCGCTGTTGTTGTTGTTGCTGATGGCCAGCTCAATGAGGGACTAGTTGCCAGAGAGTGTCTCAAATCGGAATTTTCAGAACGAAAAACCTGATTGTAATCTGATTGGAGCATTTCGGCTAAAACAATAGAAAATTTTTTTGTAGCCAATCAACTTTTCCTCTCTTTACTTATTTTTACTGGAAAACCTCCCTTTGAAGTAGAGGCCTGTTTGGTCTGAGTTTTTCAAGAATGGCGACCGGCGCTGTCGTCGCAGCTTGGTCGACCTGAAGAGCAGAAGCAAATGAAGCTGAAGGAATTTAGCCAGCCATTTGGCATGATGAAGTGGGCACTGGGAAGAGATATTTGTTTGTGCTCTAACAGGAAATGGCAAAATGTAATGCTGTTGTGATACTTGAGAGGCATTTTCAAGACAGCAGTGAGTGTCAGTCTGTCAGTACACTGCAGTGTAATGTAGGCCTACTCTAAGTTCAGGTTAGTGATTTTTTCGTTGACATTTGGCTCGTGTATTTCAATTTCAGGGCCTCCGATGACTTGGGGACCGGGGGGGGCCGGGGGGCCACGCCCCCCAGATGTTTGCAAAACATGCCGTTTTGAAAGGCAGCTCATCATCATGTTATTGTGTTGTGGTAATTTTTTGTATCAAGTTTGGCCTGCCCCCCCCCCCCCACTTTTCTGATCTCGTCGGGGGCCTTGAATTTCTAATATTATCTAACTGCAAGCATGTTACTTGGCAATGTTGAGCTGTTGTACTTTATCACCTTAACAGTTGTTTTGGTTTGAATGCATTTGATCTGCCAAATAAAACAATCTTAGATATTCTAGAAGTTTAGAATCTTTATAAGTTCCATATGTGATCCAACCCCCCCCCCCCCCCACCCCGTGTTTGGATCACATACGAAAAGGAAAGGGTGATATAATTTTTTGCATGTGATTTAACAAGTACTTGTTACTTTATCACATTGATGTTGATGTTCTTAATTCATAGGGGTTTGTTTAAAGCAAGATATCTGCTTCATTGTTATCAGACCTCGCATCAGCATGCATTTAGGTGGCACTTTTCTTGGAGAGAGTTTGTCTATCTGATGCAGCAAATCACTTGGAGCAAATATAAAGAACAGTTCCCTTGAAAATTCCTTGTACTTCAGTCCTTCAGATACCACTTAACTGATTGCTAATGATAATGTATAATGATGATGAAATGTCTAATCTTGTCAAGTCTTTGGTTCCTTCCTTTATCTTTGGTCACTCTGAACTTTGGTCACTTTATCTTTGGTCACTTTGATGGGGCTCTCTCCTCGATTAGTTTACCTATTGAGAGAGCTCCTCCTTTAAATATTTCTCTCCGTGGTGAATTTATATATATATGAAACTGAAACTCCTCTGAAATTTCAAATTTATGTTCACTGTCCATGCTCAATTTTGTCAGAGTCATAAACTGTCTAAAATTCTTTCAAATTTACATGAATGAAACTTGGTATCAATGTGTTGTTTTCTTGAGTCATATTTTGATGATTACTGATCACAGCAGCAACAACAACCAAAATACTAATTCCGTGGTCCGCGCTTTACGCATGTAGCGCTTATGAAAACGAGGCTATCAAGTTATTCCGATTTCAGACACTGTTTGGCAACAAGTCTCTGTATTAGCGACAAATCAGTTCTAAGGAGCATACAGAGATTGTGTAGCCAGTCTAGAAGTTGGCCTAGCTTAGTTTTCAAATTTGCATTTTCATTTCTGAGATCATCATTGCACTGCCATTCTTGCTGGATTTGATCATGAAGCTGCAACACACTTTCAGCAAGACGGGTTATTTCCGAGCTTTGAGAGGGCGGGTGAAGTGTGGGAGTGGGAGGGTTGTGCAACAGCAACGGTATCCTCATTTTTCATTTAATATTATTTATACACAAATTAACCCTTCAGCAAATTAAAATATATAACATCTATTTACAATGATGAAACCTTATGAATAAAAACCTAAAGCCCTATAAAACTTAATCCTTGCTGTTCTTCCAGGGAGTTGTGTTTGGCTTGAGAGTCTAGCTCTTTAGATGCGTTTTAAGTTGTTTTTTAAAACGATCAAGTGTCGGTAACTCGCGAATTTCAGCAGGTGTATCGTTCCATGACTTGAGAGCTGCGTAATGAAAGCCCTTTTTTGCAAATTCCGTCCTATATCTAGGGATCTGGATATCCTTACAGTGCCTCGTATTGTAGGTCGAGTGAAAGGATCTTGGCTTGAATTTATCCCAGAGGTTTTCAGGGCATAGTCTGTTCATAATCTTGTAAGTCATGACATTCCTATCGTAACGGAAAAGATTTTCTACGTTTAACCAGGATGCCGACCAGCCATCTTTTATTCTTGCGTTTGCAATTATCGAATACGCCCGGTCTTGAAGGCGTTGGAGAGCAGCTACTTTTGTTTTTGAAAGACTACCCCAGATAACATCGGCATAACGCAGGTGACTCTCGACTAACGCATAATATACATTACACAATTGCGATTGTGGAACGACATTTTTCAATTTTTTCAAAGCTGCAAGACCTCCACTTAGTTTGCCTTTGGTGCGCTTAAACTGTTCATCCCAACTTAGTTTTTCATCAACTATTACTCCGAGGGATTTCGTCTTTTCAACTCTTTTGATATCAGAGTTATTTAGTTTAAGCACTTCTGGCAGGTTTAAATTTTTGGTTTTAAGTGGATGCCCTATGACCATGAACTCAGTTTTTTTGGGATTTGGGCTAAGTTTGTTCACCCTCATCCACTCAGAGAGATTGGAAAGCTCTTGATGTGCGTCCTCAATTAGTTTCGCTACATCGTTCGATGCAATCGTTATATTGGTATCGTCAGCATAAATGCTAGCCTTGGAGAATTTAAGACACTTTTCCAAGTCATTCAAGTAAATGATGAAAAGAAGAGGGCCTAAGCAAGAACCTTGGGGAATACCACAGGTTACATCTCTGGCTTTAGAATGCTGACCGTTCAGAGAGCAGAACTGTTTTCTATTATTTAAGTAGGATTCAAACCAATTCCCAGTTTTGCCTCTTATTCCATATGCACGTAATTTTTTGAGTAATATATCGTGATCAACCGTATCGAAGGCTTTCTTAAGGTCGAGAAAAATAGTGAGATTAACATTGCTGCGATCTACGTTTTCGTACCAGAAGTCTGTGCTGCTTATGAGTGATGTTATCGTGGAGTACAACTTACGAAAAGCTGCTTGGTTGCATGTAATACTCTTATTGATTTTGAGAAACGCAAATAGTTGATCGTGCGTTAGTCGCTCTAGCATCCTTGAAAACACTGAGATTACAGAGATAGGTCTGTAGTTGTTTAGATCAGTTTTTGGGCCCGACTTGTAAATTGGGGTGACTCTCGCTAATTTCCAGATGTCAGGAAAAACACCATTCGTAAGTGATGAGTCACTTGATCCTGTCGGACTAAGAACTGCACGAGAAGTTCAAGCGATTTAGGTCTGTTATGAAACCGTTTTCCTTGTCATTGTTGTCATTTTGATGGCATTCCAACTCATCTGATCAAGGGCGCCTACCTTGTAGGAAGTGTGTTTATTCACGGTACTTTACGCGGTGTCCTATGACCCAGTCCTGTTAATCTTTGTATATCATAATAAACTGAGGGGTATGCAACTTCTGCAGATAAACCAATCAGCGAGCAGGATCTCAAGAGAAGATTATCACAAGCGCGTTCTATCCGTTTTGGTTTCGGTCAAGCAAGATTGTTTACATAAGCCTTTGTTTAACCAAATGTGAAAAATGACACCGTGTGCAAACTAGGGGGTCGCGTGAAATAGTCAATCCTCAAGATTATTGGAGGATTGACTGTACCTGAGAATAACAATCATACACGTTTTTATAAGCAACGGCTTTCAAGAAATTTTACCTGCACCTCCAGAAAATTAAGAAACCCTGATAAATAGAAGAGGTCAAGTTCCAAGTTAGTAAATATTTTTCAAATGCATTCTTCATTCAAATTCTACAGTTTCCTTTCATGCACAAGGCAAATCCTTAGCCTAATTGAGAATTTAAACTTATTAAACGCTTGCATGCTATTGAACCAATTATTCCTTTATGTTATGCTACTTTGAATGAAGAAAAGTACTTGCAAAATCAATATTTCAACAACAAAACGGTTAATTTAAACAATTTTGCTTACCTCAGTTTGGACTTGCCCCAAGTCTCTTCCGCGAAAATAAAACCAAAATATATACCTCTGCCCCAAGTCTCTTCCGCAAAAATAAAACCAAATATATCCCAAGTCAAGTCAGACGACCACAGACACTGCGTGACAATAAGCGAACAACCAGCTGAAAAATTTCTTGGCAGTGCCAACCCCCAGCTCAATTTACCGAAAGTTTTGTTTACTGGCCATAGCAACGGGCTCTGACCACAGCAACGTGTAACGCGCTTGTGAGAAAAGTGAACAATGGAGTTAGGAAAAGTTGCATACCCCTAAGTTTTTCTTGTTACTGGGATTTTCAAATTCTAACGTCTGTCAGAGTTGACCAATCAAAAATCACGCTATCTGATTCCCTGTGGCCAGATCGTATAACAGATCGTATATCGTGTTTCATAACGCCGGAATTTGAAACCACAAACTTATTCATACGTCATCTTGACCTTGAGAGGACTGACTCTGTGTACTCCTGGGTCATGGTACGGTTTTAGGACACTCTCTGTACTGGGTCACAGGACACCCATTACTCTACAGTACTGGGAATAAGCACACTTCCTACAAGGTAGGCGCCCTTGATCTGATGCAGCAAAAAGGTTAATTTGCTCATCATCATCGAAAATTTCAATCACCTGTCTGCAGCTTTTTTTGTACTTGATGTAGCAATACTTAGCTCAGCCTTTCAAACATTCCTGGATCTCCTCATAAGCTTATCACTCGAAGGTGTTACAACCGAGCCTGGTGCGCTTTGAAGGCAACTCGCCTGCTCTTTCGGTTCAATGTGCACGAGTTTAACCCTAATCCACATGGGGGGGGTGGATTCCACCCCCCCCCCACCTCAAGGTTTTATTTGCCGCGTTTATAAACGATATTTGCTATGTCCCTCAGCCTCCCTGACTTTTACTAATTATCTATTAGCCACATTTTGATGTAAAAATTTTTGAACAATAGGACTCACAGGTCACGTGACATGCCCATATTTGGAAGGAGGTAGCTGCCAAATCATTGTTTTAAATGATTTCAATGGAATTTTTTGATTGAATTATGAAGTATTATACAGCAAATGAATCAGCAAAAAAGGGCTTTAATTTGATACCGGGATTTCTGGAATTTGGTGATGTCAGCATTTTTTGATAATGACGTCATTTTTGCCGCCATTTTGGACTAATTAGCAATTTTTTCAAGTTTTTTCGAACATTTTCAATGAAAAACACTCTAATGATACATTTGTTATAGATCATCACCATTTTGCATGTTCTTTTGGTCTCTTTTTGCATAGAATAAATTAATCGCATAAATGACGTCATAAGAATCGGCTAATTTCTGCCAAAATATGACTCCAAAATCGTTATTTTCAATAAAATAATATTCTATCACCAAATATATTGACAAACTGAACCAAAAACTGCATAAAGTTCATGCAAAATCTTCATTAAACTTGAATTCAACTTGGAAGCCTGATTTTCACATTCGTGACGTCACTGTGACGTCACAAGGTGTGGCAGCCACACCCAAATTACGCTACGAGCTACAAATTACCTGTGCTATAACTGTGCAAAGTTCTATTGAATTCGGATGAGTCTATGGCAGTTTTCAGAGGGAGGGTGGAAAGAACCCCCCCCCCCCCCATAAATGGTAGCTCGAAAAAAGCCCATATGGATTAGGGTTAAACCCTGCTGCTCTTATCTTGGTTTCAGCTTCTTTCTTGATACGATAGGATTCACTTCCTCTGGTGATTTCGCTGTATAACACTCCAGAATCGAGCAACTGTTGAAGAACTGCAACAACCATGCCTTCGTTTAGGCCATGTTTTGTCCTTACGAAATATGAGATGAAGTTCTCGTCTGGCCGTTTTCTCCGCCTTTTAATCTTTTCAATTGTATCAAAGATGTTGATAATCAGCTTCAAGGCATCATCATTATCCATGAAATGATTTCTGAAAATTTTGTACGAGCCATTGCCAAGTTTCTCCAGGGCGTACTTCAGAGCGTGTCTTCACGTTGCAAGCCAGTACATTCATTCAAAGTACAATGACAAAAGATACTGATTTCCCATTTCCAATGTTGTTTGCGTTGTACATGGCTTTACTATTTAAAGGGGCAGTTAGACGCAAAACGCGGGTAACAGATTCTTCGTGGCACTATCCCATTCGTTTAGGCCTATATACCAAAAAATGTTTACATTACCTCCCTGTTCGTTGTAATTCCTACAAATAAATTGAGCAATGAATCCTGAGTTCGAGAAGGTTCTATGCACCAAGGTTTCATCAACCATCATAAATCTGACTCAAAACCACGTTCTGTGGTAGGTTTCTTTCCCACTTCGACTTGTAGATGATCTCCTCCCATCTTATCTTCAAAGATGCTCCGAAAAGGTCGCTGTTTAGAACCTTCAGGAATTTGTGATCAACAGCATAACTTTACAAATTCATGAAATTGAATTGACATAGACGAACAATATACCGGGTGTCCCAAAATGATATATTACTAGGCTTGCCGCGCGTCGCCTGCGGCGCCGCGCTGGCCCGCCGTCGTAATTGGCATTCAAGTGTATGGAAAGTTAAGTTTACGTATTCTATCTACTTTCCCAAGTTGGGGGGGGGGGGGGTTCTGTTCTGTTGGGTTGCTCAAATTCTAGATTATCTTTTGGGTCTCAAATATGGGAGACAGTAAAACAACGGGTACATTATTTGTTACAAACCAAAGTAAGATCAAGTAACATTACTAAAATCAAAATTTTGAAATTTCCAAATAAATTATGGGCAATCTAATCAATTGGGGGCACTTGTCCACGGATTTAAGATGCTGACTTCATAAATTTTAGTAGTGTTGGGTCAGAGAAAATATTTGTCGGCATCTATTTTCATGCTAGGAATTATCATGTAGGGTTGAAGCTTGGTACCCCAGTCTAAGCACAAATATCCTGAATATACCTTAGGATGGGGTCTTTTTGGTACTCGCTATCCCTCTGTTAACTGTTTATATCTTCTCCATCTTGAATACTTTCAATAATTCTGCAGACCCTTAAGATCTCCTCGATCTATCCAGTTGACTCGTTGGCCAACATCTTCTCTCCTTGCTCTCATTATCGTATTTTATCTCACTCCTTCACTATCTCTCGTTTGCCTGCTTTGCTCTTACTGCTCTAAATGATTTAGATGCCCACATTGCGCTCTCGTTCCTTTGCTACTCTCGTTGATTTAGTTCCCCTTTTTTTGCTTTGTTGTTCTTTGCTCACCAGGGATAGGGAGACGCGTTTGTATCAAATGTTCAAATGTTATCATAGTTGCCGTCTCAGCCATGGTTAATGTTTAATTGGATCATGTTGCAGCTACGAATCTTATTTTCATTCAGGTACGTAGGAAGCATCTCAAATTTTGGGAGGGGGGCACAACACTTCAAGGGCATTTTTCATGAAGCTAAATGGGCACTTCCTAAAAATGAAAAGGGAACGTCTTTGTTTATTGCAAAATCTTGGGGGGCACGTGCCCCCAATGCCCCCGGTTCACACGTCTCTGTTTTCAGTTTGCCGGGAAAGTCTTCCACTGACGCTTAAAATTGATCCCATATTGACTTTTCAAAACAACCGATGCTAGGGCCTATACTCAACCTTTCGCTAAGAGTTCATAACAATGGTTTTTTGGTATTTTATTTATCAATTTGCCACAATGAATATTTAGACGTTTTGTAACAAAAATAGATACAATGAAAAGTTAAATGTTCAAAACGTAAAGATAAACACTGCTATTTACAGTGGCAAGGATAGCATTAAAAGGCGAAGCTGACCTTATTTCCACAATGGTCCTCTTAGAGGATGCTGTATAACGGAAATACGTAGGAAAAAAGGAAATACAGAGCTGCACGTGTGTTTTCAATATGGTCCTTAGTAGAAGACATATATGTCATTTTCCTCTTTCTGTATATTTAGAAAAAGTTCTCTTTGGTCTTATGTTTGAATGCATTGATATTTTTTGTTGATTTCAACTCAGATGGAAGACTATTCCATGTTTTGGCCCCAGATAAGATAAGCATTTGTTTTCCAGTTTAATTTTGAGGAATGGAAATTCTAACTTGAACTTGGACCTTCACGTTGTTAGGCCTTGGTTGACTGGAAGGAATATCTCAGCACTGTATACCGGGGCAGTTTCTTTGAGAAAATTACAGCTCTCTAAATGGTAGCATATGACATTATGTAATGTTCATTATTTCCATTCCAAGAGCTTGTTAGAATTTCTAATAAGAATTTACTTCAACCTGCTTGCAAATCAATAGTTGAAAATGGGGAAATTCAAAAGCAGAGAAAATACACTTCCATCTAAGTGGCGTATGCCCGGGGGGGGGGTACATGACTTGAGGATGGACGGGGGTCTGCCGCCCGGTTTTTAGAAAGCTACCCTCTTCTAATTACCCAAATTTGCTTTTGATACCCACTTTTATGATGAATTTTGGCGGAAAACTGCCCATTTTAACCATTTTTTGCGAATCTCAGTGAAACACCACCCTTGTTTATGGAAAATCTGCCGAAAAAGGACCCTTGTTTAGAGAAATTTGGGCCCAAAAACCCACCCATATGGGCGGCACATACCCGTACCCAAAATATGTTATGTACCTCCCCCGGGGGCGTATGCTGAGACCTATTGCATGTCTCATGTTCAAACGGATATGTCTCTGGTGTAAATTCTCCTGTTTCAAAACCCAGTAGAATCCTGTTTTATCAGCTCTGGTCAGCTCTTTGCACCAGCCTTGCGCCAAATTCAATTCCACTCCGTCTCGCCTGTCTACTCCGAGACCTGTTTGCACCGTTAGTTGATTTACCTGCATTTGATATATGCACCCTTTATCTTAAAACTTCATCCGTTTTGTTTCTCGCAGCCGTCTCTATTCTTGTTGTCCTTCCTTCTGCATAGCTACTCATGTTTTGAAATACGAAGTCTTATCACATATAGGCACGGTTTAATCGTTTTTCATTTCCGTCGATGCTTGCCAACGTTCTTTATAATTCCAAAGATAGAGGCAAGATGAACCTGTTCGTTGTTGTTCCTCTATTTCTCCCCATTGCTTCCTCTTTTCACTGCTTATGTATATCCTTTCTTTGCTAAATGTTCATGCAATTTAAAGTCCCTCAAGATTTTTTCAATCTATCCTGCTAAGTTGCGATGTCTAATTTCCCAAATTTCTCACAGTTGCAGTCATTGCTCTTGTTCGGTCAGATAGCAGTCATTTTTTATTCTGGGTTACCAAGGCGGAGGATTTTTGACAGGGGTATGAGAATCTTTTCCATTACTGTGTGGGGGTGTCCAAATATCAAGGGAAATTGGTATGAGGTGCAAAACTATTTTGCTTGAAAACTATTTATGTGAAGTCATCAGTTAACATTTAAAAGTAAAATTGAAAGACAACTGGAAATGACGAATCACTTGACCTTTATGCAAATTGCATGGAATAAATTGGCATGCATGTGTATACATTTTATACATCACGTCCTGGAAGACTTCTAGATGGGCTACAAAACCATTTCGCTGAAAGGTGGTGGGATATAAGACTTTTTTCCAAATTCAAGATGGGGTATAAAAATGAAATGTTGTCTAATTCTGTTAAAGTATCTTCCGCGCTGGTACCCTGGATTAAAATAACTGCTCCCTTACTTTCCATCGTTTACCTTCTTTAATCTTTGCTCTTCTGAAATTTACATACTAATGCTCCTCCGTTGTACCCAAATTAACAACATATATCAACCGTGTAGTGAGGAAATATTTGGATAATCTGTGATTTTGATAAGCCTAGGCCCCCGTCGTTACCTGCAAATATGACATTTAATAAGAAACTGCTAGCAATACCCCAGGGGGACGGTTACTTATTACATTTGTTTTCAGGGTATCGTTTTCTCCAATTTTTTCTAGCACGGGGTATCAAGACAAAGCAATTTTTCTAGAGCAGGTTGTCAAAACACCAACATGCCAAAAAGGGATATTTTGCTATACCTCCCTCCCCCCGGAGAAAACGTAAACTTCATTCAAAAGAATAGCTTCTGACTGATTAACGAACGAACGAAACAGTCAATCGTTATCGCACCCCTTGACCCTTTCAGCAAATTCCTCGTTCAATTCACTAACTGTTTAGAATAGACTTCTGAACTCTCCTTCCCTTGAAGGGCTCCTTGCAGTGGCGTAACGCAGTTTAGGCCACCTTAGTTCACGAACTAAGGGCCCCCGACCAAAAGTGGCCCCCAAAAATTTTGTCGTATTATGTGGTTTTTGGCCATACTGAGCTAAAAGTCTTCCTTACGCCATCCCAAAAACCCTTACTAACCAGTGTTGCTAACACAACACTGGACTTTCATTCCGTTTTCGTTCATTACCTATAATTTGCCTCAAAACTTTATTGTTGTGAGCAAGAGCACCTAACAACATACTGTGACTTTGCATTTTGTTTACTAAAATTCTTTTTATAAACTATTGTGTTTATTGGTATGGATAGCTTTCGGGTATAAAGGGAGAACAGTTAGTCTGCACTAAATGTACTGCTTCTATTGCACTAATATTATCCGCAAAAGCTTTAAGGTAGGTTTTAAGCAAAAGAAATGCAGGATATCTTTTGGTAACATTTGTGTGTTCAAAGTTATCTTCATCAAACAGCCAAACAGCATAACAGTACCGTCTGAACGTTTGAATATTGCCGTATATCTTTAAAATAGCGTTCAAGAGTAGACTACACTATAAAATAGAGTTCAGATATATAATTTCATACTGAAGAACAACAGTTTGTTTATGTACCTTATGTAAACTACCTAACTTTTTGACACGAAATTCATTATTAATGTGCTAAATTTACTGTTGATTTTTCCTATGTAGAAACTTTTGTTACCATAAAACGTGGATTTTTCGAGTTTTTAAAAGGCATAGTTTCAAAGCTTTGCCCACAACCCTGAACCCTCTTTCCCCGTAGATCTCACTTCGCTTCACGGTCCCTACATAAGGGCCCTAACTTACCAAATTCCTACGGGCCCCGAGTGTCTCTGTTACGCCACTGAAGCCCTTTGCAGCGAGCATATTTATATCCTCCTCTAGAACGTGTGAAAGTAAGAGGAACTCTGAGTAAGACATCTACTTTTAGCATCTCATTGCCCATTTATATCCCTTACTCTCTTTTTAGCTCTATGCCCCTCAGAATAAATCTCCCTTTCATTCGACCGGGGGGGGGGGTCTACCCCCCCTACTTCTCTGAAGCCTTCCTTTGTAAGGATGCACTCATGATCTTATTTATGACATGATTTTTTTTTCGTGACAATACCAAAATCACACAAACAGGAAATCGTTGACAGCATTATCTGCTTTGTATCATCCGATGTATGTGTATAATCCAGAGCAGTGGAACCAGCGTATGGAACGATAGGAGCCTTGGATCTCCGGTCCCGTGCTGCTAAGGATCCAGGGGGGGGGGCACTCAGCACATGCACATACGGGGATGTAAGTCGATATTTTTGGGTCAGAATATTGCTGAAAATGATATTCTTGGGTCCAAATAAACTAAAATTATGTTTTCGATATTTTTGGTCATCAAATATTTGAAAATCCTGGTCTCAATTTGCACTGTTTCCAGATCTTTTATGCTCGTTTACAGATGTCAAGGTATAAAATGAGCTGCGTTTTTGGGTTGTAGTGAAGCTAAACTGATATTTTTTGGGTTTCCTGAAATTTCCTCGGCGTATATGAAGACCCATCCGCATATATGAAGAGTTTCCCCCCTGGGCTAAGAATGGTCTCCCTTTCTCATTCAAACCTCTCCTATACTCTCCTCTCGGGCCAACAAAATTTTATGCTGGAAAAATAAGTCGATCTGTATAACTCTGCCCTCTCCTCCTTTCAAAAAGAGAGTCTGAGTAAAATAAAGCTCCAATCATTTCTATGGCTTGTTTACAGATGTCAAGGTATAAAATGAGCTGCTTTTCTGGGTTGTAATGAAGCTAAACTGATATTTTTTTGGGTTTCCTCCCGGGGGGGGGGGGGGGGGGTACTTAGTATATTTTGCTGACGCCATGTGCACTCCTTTCCGGGTATCGTTTTCGCCTCTTTTTTCTAACGCCGGGTATCAAAAGAAGGCAATTTTTCTAAAGCCGGTTGTCAAACGTCTTATTTCTTTGTTTTTTTCGACGAAGTTTTGCGTTTAGGGATATGCT
Source organism: Aurelia coerulea (assembly GCA_039566865.1). Taxonomy (NCBI): domain Eukaryota; kingdom Metazoa; phylum Cnidaria; class Scyphozoa; order Semaeostomeae; family Ulmaridae; genus Aurelia; species Aurelia coerulea. The sequence continues at coordinate 6,783,605 of CM076952.1, read as the reverse complement.
TTTCGCTGATTTTTACGTTTTGGGATATGCTTTTCGCCGATTTTTTCTAAAGCCGGCTATCATTTGGAGGGAAAATTTCTAAAGCCGGGTGAAAAATGTTTTTCTTGGAGTGCACCCCCCGTACAATTGAAAGTCAAGTAAGCCCCCCGGGGGTTTCCTGAAATTTCCTCGGCGTATACGAAGACCCATCTGCGTATATGAAGAGTTTCCCCCCTTGGCTAAGAATAGTCTCCCTTTCTCATTCAAACCTCTCCTATACTCTCCTCTCGGGCCAACAAAATTTATGCTGGAAAAATAGGTCGATCTGTATAACTCTGCCCTCTCCTCAGGGACGTAGGAAGCATCTCAAACTTGGAGGGGCACGACACTTCGAGGGCACTTTTTCCATCAAGCTAAAGGGGCATTTCCTGAAAATAAAAAGGGCACTTCTTTGTTTATTTCAAAATCTTGGGGGGCACGTGCCCCCAGTGCCCCCCCCCGGTTCCTACGTCTCTGCCTCTCCTCCTTTCAAAAAGAGTCTGAGTAAAATAAAGCTCCAATCATTTCTATGGCTCCAATCTATCATAATTGGTCCGGCAATTGTGATATGTCTAAAGATCATTCCCTTGTACACAGAAAACTGAGAGGGATTCCGCCAATCCTTTGATGTCACCGAATTCGCCCCTTACCCTGATTTGGGGGCGAATTTGAGAAAACAAAATCTCTATTGCACCCCGTAGAGAGAAGACGAAGATATTTGGAAAGTTTCGCGAGGATCAGCGCAACGGTGCTCGAGTTTTACGCCACACAAAATTCGCTTCACGTTTTAATAATATAGAATTTAGACACAATACCCTATCAGCACTTCAAAGTAAATATGAATATTAATCTAAACAAAAAAAAATAAAGCTGCTCTTCCAAGGGGTTGTGTTTGCGTCGCTCTACCTCAAGAACTCCCTTAATCTTACTTTAAAGGAGCTCAATGTTGCAGAGTCTCGTATATGCTTCGGGATCTCGTTCCAGGTACTTGCTCCCTGGTATCCAAAAGACTTTTTGCAGTATTCAAGACGAAGCCGAGGAATTTCGAAATCATCAATTTTTCTTGTGTTATATCTCGAAATATTCGACCTAGGAGTGAATTTATTTTTGAGGTTCTCTGGGCAGAGTCCATTGTTAATTTTGTATGTAGTAATTAGCCTGTCATATTTTATTAGATTGCGTACATCGAGCCAATCACATACCCAGCCATCTTTGTGCCTTGCGCATTCGATTAGTCTGCGTGCCCTGTTTTGCAACCTCTGTAGGGATTCCAGTTTTGTGTTTGACAGACATCCCCAAATGACACTGCAATATCTCAGATGGCTTTCAATTAATGCTCGATAAACAGTTGCCAATTGTTTCTGGGAAAGGATGTTTTTGAGTTTAAACATCGCCCCTAAACCGTTTTTTATCTTTCGCTTTACGGTTTTGAGTTGTTCTTCCCAATTCATGCTTTCGTCTATTATGACACCTAGATATTTTGTTTTTTGAACTCTGCATAATTTTTGATCTTCTACTTCGAGGTCAGGGAAATCTTTGGCTCTGTTCAATTGTTTTGGATGCCCTATCAACATAAATTCGATTTTTTCAGCATTTAGGCTAAGTTTGTTTTGCCTCATCCAGGATGATACAAGATCAAGTTCGCCCTTTATGTCATTAAAGAGCTCGTTGATCTCCATGGAGGCATAAGAAATGCTCGTGTCATCCGCGTACATATTTGGTTTAGATTTTTTCAAACATTTTTCAAAATCATTCATATAAATGATGAAAAGTAAGGGACCCAAACACGACCCCTGTGGTATTCCACACTGTACTAAACGCTTGTTTGACGATTTACCTTCTACATAACAATACTGCTCTCTCCCGGCAAGGTATGAAGTGAACCAACCGTGTGCAAGATCAGTGACTCCATAGGCTGATAACTTCGATAACAGAACATCATGGTCGACGGTATCAAAGGCTTTTTTTAGATCTAAAAATACGCTTACATTCGTTTTTTGCTCATTGATGTTCCTGAACCAAGTCTCTGTTATGTTCAGTATCGATGTTTGCGTGTTATGTAATTTACGGAATGCGAATTGGTTGTCTGAAAGAAGACCACAATCTTTCATATGAGAAAAGAGTTGATCATGGGCCACCTTTTCCAGCAATCTTGAAAGTATCGAAACGACAGAGATTGGTCTATAATTTGTTAGCTCTGATTTTTGACCTTTCATTTGATCATTCAGGTGTATGGACAGTTGAATTTAGTGCGCCGGTGACAAAAGGATAAAACATACATATACATCTTTTTTCTTAATCCATAATACATTGGTCTCAAAAGAACACTGGTGAAGAGGGAGATAGTATAATTTGGGAGTATCTTTGAACACCAAGGCCAAATGTTGATACTTTGTTAAAAAGAGCTATTTTGCGTTACAAATCAATGCAGTCAGTTTGTGGCGTATTCCACTCTCCAAGGGGCTCTGCTGTATTTATTTGAAAATTTAAAGCAAGAGGGAGCCGATGCAAGAACGAACGACAAATGTTTTGCTTAGAATTATATCCCTGCTGTGCTTTCTATTTTGCAAACTGAGTACACACCCTCTACACGGCATCTAGTTTTTCCTTTTCTCTTTTCATTTGCATTGCTCTTGCCACTCTTTATAAACTATTACCCTGAAAACTTAACTGTATACTTACCGTAAAAGCTCTATTAAGCCCCCCTCTCTATTAAGCCCACCTCTCGAATAAGCCCATCCCCTCTGAGCCAAAATTTTAAATAAGCCCCCTCTGTATTAATCCCCCTCTTATATCAAATTCTAGTGGCTACCAAAGACTTCCCATTTATTGAGCTAGATCAGCTTGCCTGTTAATTCTGATGTGGTTTGAGATAAAACTATGTCGAATGTATTTGACTCGTAAAATTGTATGTTGAATCCGCAAAATACGGTGTAGATGATATAAAAAGCTGTCATCTGTATCCCTATGATTTGATTTTGTGAATAAGCCCCACCTCTATAATAAACGCCCTCTCTAATATGCCCCCCTCTGGAGGGTCCGAAATTAAATAAGCCTCCTGGGGGCTTAAGGTAGCATCCTCCCGGTCATAGAATTACTATGAATATGGCTATATAACCAAGTTAAGATGGTACATAGGCATGATTGTAAGATTTTTGGAGTGAAAAATTCAAAATGGCACCTTTCATGCTGCCATAGCAACCAAAAATAGCCGAAATTTTGCAAAAAATGGTACATGGAAAAGTATTTTTCATTCTCTACTGGTTAAAGTTATCTCAATGAAATTAGCTGGACTTCATGCAAGTATGTACAATGCCTGCCAAAAGTCCTTGGAACACTTAGGCCATTTCTTAACAATCGGCAGTTCTAACCATAGCGATTAGGTTTAAACACCCCCTCACCCCCGAAACAATGTTGATTTGCATGGTTATTGTCCTAGCATTTCATTAGAGTCGCGAATCGTCCTGCCATCCCCATTTTATTATCACGGAACAACATTGTTCTGAGGTGGAGAGGGGGAAATCGCAAAAAAGGCAACAATAGCAACGGTGTTCCAAGACTTTTGGCAGGCATTGTAGGTGGTCAAAATGAATCTAAATCTTTTCAAGGAGGTTGACTGGTTTTCCAGATTTTGTATGATTAAATTTTGATGGAAAAAAATGTAGACATCAGGGTCTTAATCCCCTTGTGCTTAGCCAATTGTAAAAGCAGAGGTTTATTTTGAAGCCCCATCTTCGGTGAACATGTTGACCAAATTTCATTAAAATACCAGGCGGGGGGTACATGACTTGAGGATGGACGGGGGTCTGCCGCCTAGTTTTCAGAAAGCTACCCTCTTCTAATTACCGAAACTTGCTTTTGATACCCACTTTTATGATGAATTTTGGCGGAAAACTGCCCATTTTAAAATTTTTTTTGCGAATTTCAGCGAAACCACATCCATCTCTTTCTTGTCATTGTTGGACTGTCCTTTACTCCTAAATTTGTTTCTTGAAACTTTTGAGGCTCATTTCTAGTTATTTTCTGCAACTATATTCTGGTGCTGTCAAAGTCACGGGGGGTGGGGGTTCTTCCATAGTAAAGGTACCTGGGGATGTGCCGCGAGCAAGGGTATACTTTTTCGGACTTCTAGTCTAGCCAATGGTACACTTTTTTGCAATTTTTGGCCAGCAACGGTCTAGCCAAGGGTGTCATTTTTGACAAAATTGGTCTAGCGAACGGTCATGATATTATATTTGGCACAAATTTGACAATATTGTCCGAGGAAATGATTCAAATTGGTCTAGCCAAGGGTACCATTTTCGTAAAAATTAGTCTAGCCAACGGTACCCTTTTGAAGATGCTCGCGGCAGACCCCTACCCAAAATTTGGCCAAGAACCCCCCCCCCCGTGGTCAAAGTAAACCAATGTTTTTATGTTAAATGTTTTTGTGCTACTTCACAATCGTCAACACTCACATCAAACTTTGCAATAACACCATAAACACCAACTGAAAAACAAATTTTCCAGTACAAGTAGATTTTGAAATCTATCCCAAATGATCCTGCAATTTGATTTTATATCCATTCGCGGAGAACACTTTGTCACTTCCAAAAGACTTTCAATGCTGAGCCTTGAGAAGATTAGCTTCAAAAAATACTGCAGCTTTGAAGAATTACTCTCTGCTTCAATTAGATCAATTGTTCTTTGTAGACATGCAGTTTCATAACTGAACAGACATTCCTTGCCCTTGGAAATCTTCTACCGAATACTGCAACAAACATCAATATGAAACAGTCTTGTTGACTTCAAATTTCCCCTTCATGTCAGTCTTACCACGGTCAATCTATCTTGATTTCTACCTGAATGGAACCTGCTCTCTAGACCCTTGATTCTGCAATGTTTATGAAGGGAAATGATCTTTCATGTGTTTATCTGACGGATTTGGGCCTGGGCTATGCACTTGGAAAACGTGAATCCTCTTCTCTTCTGGAGGAATGGGCCGCCTAAGCAGGACCTACGTCACTTTGATAACTCTTGGGCCGATTTTGAAGCCGTAAAAGAGGTCTTTCTCTCTTCTTTACTGGCACTTTGATTTATCAAACATCACTTCCATCTTTCTTGATGCACTGGTTACCAGAAAACTTGCGCTTTAAAGTTCCAAATGTAAAAACAGCATTGCAATCTTGGCTCTTCCATAGCATGTTGCACGGTGATTCCAAGTGTCTCAATGTTGTAATAGTTACCCTCTTAGCTATGGTAAAGCTTAATTGGGTTTCGTTGCAGCTAAGATTCTCGTTTTCAATTTGACTGGACTTGTTCTTAAAATTGATCCCATACCTACTCTTGTTCTTAAATTTACCGTCTCCGACTTTCGAAACGAAGTTTTTGCATTATAACAATCACGGAAGCTTCTTGCATTATAACAATCACCCCCTTCTTATGTACGACTTTTCATTCACTAAGCTAAAAAAGATTCAATACTGCATCTCCTGAATTCTTGAAGAAATTGTTCTGCATTAAGATTGCCCTTATGTCCCCTCTACTGCCTCTGTCTGCGGTATCTCTGGAGAAAGGAACGAATTTGAAAACAAATGAAATGTGAGAAGATCGTTTCTTTTTAGCTCTATGCCCCTGCGAAGAAATGTGTGATCCTATTTGAGCCCCCCCCCCCTGAAGCCTTCCTTGATAAGGAAGACAGACATTCATGATATTTTCTGTTCGATTTCTTTGCAGGCCTTCAACAGCCTTGGCCTAGACTTATGGCGTGATTCCTTGAATTCGTTCTATGTTTTGTAAATGCGCGAAGCGAAGCGTAGCGTCCATTTAGACGGGATAAATGCCAGAAAAGCTTTTCCTTTTGGCTAGCAGTTTGCAGATTAATTACAATGAGTCCCAGTTACATTGCTGAAAGCAAGACTGTCAAAACAATTCAATAATGATAACTGCCATGATGATATAAGTCTTGTCAGATGTCAACTGTGAAAGGCCTGATGTTGTCTTGGGACAGAACAAAAGCTCTGCAATGCGTCATTCGAAAGGAATTTATTCTTCAAACAATAATGACTACACTCAGATTCAATCAGCTTATTCTAATTGCTTCAAAATTGAACAATGCTCAAATGTTATGAAAGCCATTACGACGAAGGCCCTAATATTTCAATGTGGTCTAATCACACAAACAACAGGATATGACTGCTTCTTCGTTATTGAAAGTGTATAATCCAGAACAGTGGAACAATAGGAACCTTCGAATGTCAGTCCCTTGCACATTAGCATGATCTCCCTTTCTCATTGGAAGCCCCCATTAAAATTCCCCTGTTCTCTCCTCTCAAGCCAATGATATTTTAGCTGGAAAAAGAAGCCGATCTATGAAACTTTGCCCTTGCCCTTTCAAAAGAAAAAGTGGGAGTACGACACAGCTCCAATGTATCATTGGTCCGCCAATTATGATATGTCTAAAGATCATTCCCTTGTACACAGAAAACTGAAAGGGATTCCGCCAATCCTTTCTTTGATGTTACCGAATTCACCCCTTACCCTGATTTGGGGGCGAATTTGAGAAAACAAAATCTCTATTGCACCCCGTACAGGGAAGAGGAAGATATTTGGAAAGTTTCGCGAGGATCAGCGCAACGGTGCTCGAGTTTTACGCCACACAAAATTCGCTTCACGTTTTAATAATATAGATTGTTTGATTGCTTACATGTCCATAACCAATCAACCGATTTTCAAAGCTTTGTTCTATTTCATTGCCTAAAGGCTAAATTGTATTTTAAGATGTCAGTTGTGGTTTTACAACGGCGTTTTCATGTTGAAAAGAATATTGATAAACCTGCTCAAATTCAAGCCTTAGATGGCACGAGAAAGAAACGGCACATTTTACCAGTCAACATTTTAGATGTGATACAAAAGGCTGAACTCGTATTCGTATTCTCTGAACTCAGTATAACAGAATTCGTATTCTCTGCATGAAATATAATCCCTGAAAGACATATAAGTCCAGCCCATTTTGCATCATATCTAAAATGTTGACTGGAAAACCTTGCCGTTTCATTTTCATGCAATCTAAGGCTTGAATTTGAGCAGGTTTATCAATCTTCTTTTCGACATGTAGACATCGGCCTAAACCACAACCAAAATTCTCGAATACATTTTAGCCTTTCGACAATCAGATAAAATTGATTTTTTGAACCGGTTCAATGGTTATGGACATACTAGGCCTGCCCGGCGCGGCTATCACCGCGCCTCCACATTCAGATTGACCTCCCTATGTTCATCACATGTTGGTTCATGGGCAATAATGCACCGTGGACGTGGTCTACATCATGATCAAAATTATATTTTTACTCACTGTGTTGTTTCTCTTCCACAGGTTTGCAAGTAAAGTTTGATAATGTTGGCATTCCTTCGTTCTTCTCTCGTTACAGGTCACAGCAAGAAATCGAATACAGTTGAATCAATTGGAGCTCCTACGCAGCGATACGTCTTATTTCAAACTTCCCTTCAAAATACATTTTAAAAGGAAGTTTGACATGAGACGTATCGCTGCGTAGGAGGATTGGAGGTGAAACCGTTTCAACAGTATTTGAATAATGGCAGCATTCGATTCCTTGCTGTGACCTGTGACGAGAGAAGAAATAAGGAATAGCACATTATCAAGCTCTATTCGCAATCCTGTGGAAGGGAAACAACACAGTAGTGAGTAAAAATATAATTTTGATCATGATAAAGGCCTCAACAACGGTGCATTATTGCCCATGGTTGGTTGACCCAATTTTAGGCAAGTAGCATATCATTAATTCCAAAGAGCGCACGGGATTTTTTTCAGAATACAAGGATTTTTAAGTAGTTTTCTTGAAAAAAAGTGACTTTTTGCTACGAAATATTTTGTAGACTATTATGATTCTGATTCGAAAACAAACGAGACATTTTCAGACCAAAAGGATATTTACGGATTTCTGATAGATTTTTTTTAAAACTAACGGATTTTTGGGAGTGAAGCGTTCCTTTTCAGTGATCAAACGATCATGAAATGCCACAAGCTGAAGAAAAAAGCCTTCTTAATCAGCATAGGGCTCAAATCTTTCAAATCTTTAAAAAGGTCGGTGTAAAATTCTATCATATTTTTCTTTGAATTGGATTGCTTGAAAGGAACTTATAGTACTTTGCCGTAATTCTGCCGTGGAAATTTTATGATAACTTTATTTTTTTCAAAATGGCGGCAATTTGATAATTATTGAAAAAATTCATGGAAAATTTGAAAAAAATTTAAATCATTGTAAATCCTAAACTAACAGAGGAAACATTGTAGAACATTCAAGAAAACCATAGTTTATGGAGGTCTACAATATGGTGGCAAGCAGAAATTTGTAGCTTTTGTAGTTTAGGATTTAGAATTTTGATGACGTCATAGCCTCAAATTTAATAAATGCCACAATATTGAAACTAATCGAGATATCAATAAATTGCCACGGCAGATTTACAGCAATAAACCGTAAGTTCCTTCCAAGCTATTTATTTCAAAGAAAACGGCAATAGAATTTTACACCGACCTTTTTAAAGATTTGAGCCCTATGTTTTCTTAATCCGTCTCTTGTTTATTGAATGTCTGTTACTTGAGTTCAATAGCTGCTGCAAAGTAGCCTTTTGTGGGTGGTTGAAAAGAAATTTTTTGAGCTAATCACATGCCTTCCTCCAGGAGGCCTACTTTCATGGACACAACATTATTACCTTTGATGTGCATACTTACCAATGCAGTATTAGGAGTAGGAATTTCTACAACCAATTCATCTCCCGAAGTCAGATTATTCACTTTCATTTCTTTGTTATTGAATGAATATTTGACGCTTGATACAGTTGGCGTAAGGACTTTTCCAATTCCATTCTGTCCCCATGTAAAAGGGTTTTTTGATAGTGTAGCCATCTATAATAGTGAATAATCAATCATTTATAACATGAAATTTGGTAGAAATTTCGGGAAAAAACAGTCGTGGTTACTGTAACTCTTCAGCCAGTGATTAAAGACCCACTGCTAAAAAGGCCTTGCACGCATCCTTTGCTGTGCAACAAGAAATGGCACGTGCGATGTATGGGAGGTATGTCTGTTGCAAAGGCCCTTTTGAAATTGGAGAAAGGGAAATATCAACTTTCGGACTTTACGCTTTTGTTTGCGCTAAAGACCCACTGTCAAACAAGATCCTTTTGAGTCGAATGAAAAGAGAGGCAAAGATAATTTTTTTACATTCCAACAAAAATTTACAATACATATTTACTAGTCACATTACTTACAAAGTACTTAAAGACCCTCTGCTAACATAGAGGCTTTGCGAGCATTCTTTGCTTTGCAACTAGAGATGGCAGGTGGGAGGTATGGGAAGTATGTTTGTTGCCAAGTCCGCTTTGAAATTGGAGAAAGGGTAATATTAACTCTCGGACTCTGTGCTTTTTTCTACGCTAAAGACCCACTGTCAAACGAAATCCGTTGTGTGCCGAATGAAAAGCAAGGCAGAAAGAATTTAGTAGATAATACGAAAGTCGACTTTGGCGCTGCAAAGGAGCATGGTTAGCAGTGGCTCTTTAACTACACTACAAGGACGATGCCACTAGATGCAAAATACCATGACTATTCCGTGGCATCACAAAAAACTAACACAACATGCATATGAATATTCAAGGAAAAACAAAACAGCAATAAATGGGAAAAAACTACATTCCGTCTCAAATAAGACAACATGTGAATTATTTTCCGCGAATAACAACAGACAAAATGCCTGTCGCAGTTATTGATAAGAGAATTTTGCGCCACCATACAGAGTCTTGTTTAGCAGTGGCTCTTTAGCATTGCTAGACTTTCAGAAAAAATCGAAACCCTCCAAAGACAATGATTAATTGCATATACCCGCAAGGTGAAATATAGTTTCTCCAAAAACTTTCTACTTCGATTTCCTGGCTTCCCAAATGCAAAACGTTTCCTACAAATAATTGAATTTATGAAACCTGAATGATTCATCTAAATGTGGGTAGAATTTATGGAAATTTTCAATTTCTTATAAAGAGCTGTACTTTATAAAACAAGACGCCTAATGGGGGTACTTGGGGGTGAGATCCCTGCTTTTTTCAACATCAGTTTTCCAATTCGTCCAACCAGTAGAGCAATAATCAGGGCCGTAGGAAGCAGTTTCTGATTGGGGAGCAATTGTTCTTAAAACAATAGAGTACCAAAAACCTAATTAATGCTTGTGACGTAGCACAATTGATTTAAAACTTATTGGAGGGGGGGCTGAAAACCCCTGCCCCCGCCCCGCTTCCTACGGGCCTGACGATAATCAATGAAAGCGTTAGGCAGTTACGAGAGGTATTTCATCCCTTCAATTGCCAGCCCATTTTCTGAATGAATTATTTAATTTTTTAAAATGATGGGCTTGTTGTTATAAGGCAAAGTCAACAGACATTGCGCTTCATTGATTGGGTTGAGAGAAAGAGACATTTGGATTCCATCTTGGATGTGGTGCAATGCAATACTTCTATGAGATAAAGATGTGTTATTTGATCCAAAAGACACTCTCAACTGCAGTCTTTCTGCAAGTAACTCACTTTTGAAACTCAATGTGAATTGAAAACGGTCATTAGTTCAGTGAACGAACATCAGTCTAGTTCATACCTTCAAATCAACTGCATTTGTCGTACTAGTTCTCTTTCCACCAAAAACACCTCTTCCAGATGGAGTCTGTATCATGCCACCTCCAAGTGTTTCCATCTTCATACTGTTCAGACGACTGCCTTCTGCTTTCTTAAGTTCAATTGATATTGACTCGCTAGACAATTTTCTTGCTACTTCATTTTGAACCATCGATTCTAGTAACATTGCTGATGAATTCTCAATGAGTTGTAGCGCATCTTTCGTGAAATTTAAGTACTAAAAGAAAACGGGACAAGTGAATTAAAACAGTTACATAATGTAGCAATTCAACAGATATTGTCGTAACAATGCTTACCCATCAACATGTCTGTGATTTATTGTAGAGGTTGTGCAGTAGCCTCTCTCCGCAAGCCATTCATTTTTCACTTATTTAATCACATTGAAATGAGTTGACGTTTGTTCAATCGCTTGAGTGGGGAATTTGGTCTGCAGAAGTTCTAATCAAGGAGACCCTATTAGGTGACTCACGAGATTTTAGCTGGCTCGAAAAGCTACATGGATATTCTTTGTGGTCGTTATTTATGCTTTAAAAAACCGCAAAAGATTAAAAAGATAATTCGGCATGAAGATTATAGCTGGAATGAAAGCACATATTTCAACGAAGCATTTGAAATCGGACCCCCAGTCTTAGCCTGACAAACATCTAAAGGCGAAAAATCTAAGAACATGTTCTGAGTGCAGAAAATCCGTGCAAAGAATTCATAAGTAGGCATTTTTGGTCTACTCCATCAAACAAAAGGCCCGGGTTCTATAGGACTGAGCCGTGTGGTACTCCAAGGGCAGTTTCTGTCAATGAGCTGAATGAAACATTGATGTTTACACTCAGCTTCCTGTCATTGAAATAGCTATGGATAAACAGCAAGGCAGATCTACAAAAGACATATTCACTCAATTTGCCATTAATTGTTCATAGCTGTGGAAGTCATGTGATTTTCCCGCACCTACAAACTTTTCGGCGTGAGTGAACCAGACAAACTTTACCTGTCGCAAAAAACCTTTCCATCTCATGGCATTCATCGATAAACATCGATCAACACTTGAAGATTTGCATGGGATAAAAGCTGGAAGAAGGCAATCACCGATTTCATTAAAATTCACTCTTCCTTGACTTAGCATGATTCGGCCTCCACACCATTCTTTCAATGTTCGATTTACCTTGCTTGATAATAAATCAAAATTATATTCATTCAGTGTATGTATATCTACGAAAGACGATTTCTTCAAAAATGCTATCAATTTCTTGCTACATGTATTTTTTATATAAGAAACTGCTTATAAGAAACTCAGACTCTCAGATCGCAAAAAAATAGAAAACTTTTGCTTGTTTTTCATTATTCTCACTTTTTTCATGTATCCTATTACTTAGAAAGTAGTTGAGTAATGTCAAAACATTGGAAAGGCTTCAAAAACACCTTGTTTTGAAATATTCAGGAGGACACAGATGTGATAATCTTACGAAACTTTCAGTACTACCTAGCCATGATTCTTAGTTTCTAATAAAAAATTACATGTTATGTGATATTTTGAGACAAAGTAACTCACGTTCACACAACAACGTTTAGTTTGATGATTTTGCGACTGATTTTTTTATATATTTGATTGTCTTTTGTTTATGAATTATTTTTCCATTCAGGGGGTATTGATGCAGCAACGAAATCTTTCTAGCAAAAAATAGCCTCAGCAAATCACGCAAAATCGATTTTCATTTCTTTTGTTGTAGCTTTTATCTTTTCTTCAGTTTTGGAGATTTTGAATTCAGGGGAAGGGTCAACATTGCTTTGTGAATCGCTGAATCCCATATTTTGCTCAGGCGAACAAGTCTGCATTTGGACTCTTGATCTCCCTTTTCAGTCACAAGTTTCAATTTTTGGTTGGTAATTGATGCAATTTGATGATGTTATCAATATTCTCTTCCCAAAATAAATTGCACCGGCTTTTCAAAAACTATATTTCAGAAACTTTTGGTGAAGCCTTCTGAACAACTAATTTTGGTCTGTCTTACGCAAAAAATCTGCACTATTTTGTAATAATTTCAATCACTAATATTTCTGCTGTTAATACAACCGGGTGTCTCAGAAAAAAGTACCCCCTTTTGACTGGAAATAGGAACCAAACAATAAGATATCAATGCTCCTTGACTTCACAGCTGCATTTATCAATCTTCAACTTGGATGCACATACCTTTCATTTAGAAATCGTCCAAACACCGGAGATACAGTTTCGCAAAGTCAAAATTTACAGTGCATCGAAAACCAGAGGTTTTGAAAAAGAGCCTAGTCATGATTTGTATCATCGTGGACATTTTCTAAAGTACCTGTAGACTTTAAGTTTCCGTGCTTTGCTTTTGAAAAGAATAAAAGAGGCATGGACATGGCGCTGATTAAACAAATACAGCAAAAATGTGGTAAGAGTGATAAAGTCGTGCCACATGTCCAAAAGAAGCGTGTATGTGCTCCTTTTTCTCTTCTTTAATACAAAACACTTGGGATCGAATGCAATGCAAGGACCGATTCCTCAAAAGAAAAGTCACTTCAAGAACAATTGAAGTAATTCAAGGTATAGATCTTTTCGAAAATAAAAAGTAAAGGTCACAGTTGAAAATTCGTTTGCAAAATGCCTGTTTGGTGTCAAATTATGGTTAGGCCTTTTCTAAAAACCTCTGGTTTCAGGTGCACTCCAAATTTTGACCTTGTGAACTCACATCTCCGGTGTTTGGTGGTCGATTTCTAAATGCAAGGTATGTGCATTTTAGTTGAGACCAACAAATGTAGCCATGAATTGAAAGAGTCCCGAAATGTTTCCGTTTTGTTGCCTTGTTCAGTCAAAGGGGGTACATTTTTTGAGACACCCGGTATGGTTAACAATATGCATAAACGTTCAATGTAGTTTCGGTTATTCTTTATCTTAAAATGCGCGACTTTTGCCAGAATGTTCTTATGTCGGGGAAGCTCAAGAAACGAACACAAATTTTTCTCGCAAATAAAACAAACACTTACAAAGGCCTCTCAAAACTGTAAATGATTCTACTCAAAATATACAGTTATCCGCAAAACTCTTATGACACATTTGTTTCGTAAGATTTAAAATAGTTTCTGTTTAAGGAGCTTTGTTCTGTAATCTGCGATTTCAAACCTTAGAAGGAATGAGAACTTGATCGGCACTTTGCAACAGGAAAAGTTTGCAAAGCTCAAGTCTTTTTGGCAAATTTACCGTCATTTGCATAGAATTTCAAATACAAATATTTGTGCTGTTTATACAGGAATGTTTCGAGAAATTTTATGTAGTTTTTCCATATCGAATGTTTGATTTTTCTGTTAACTTTGTGCAGGGTTGAAGTGCTTTCCTCAAGCTCCTCTTGTTTTCCTCAGGCCAAAAAGGAATCCTCTGTTTCACGATTTGAATTCGCCAAACAGTAAGTCTTCCCACTGCAAGTTGGCAAACAAACAAATGCGTCCTTTCCCTTCAAAACGTTTTCGTACAGTGACTTTTGAGATCCTCAACAGTCAGATTCTTAGTTTTTATTCCATAGCTGCGATTATAACAACCTCCTCCACTTTCGCAAAAAGCAACACGAAGTGCTGCCCGTTGACAGAAACGCAGTGGGCACCGACAGTTCCGAAAACTATTGAAAATTTTTACCAAAAACTCTAAAATTTACGCAGAAAATGTAAATGAGCCAATCACAGCCAAGCAGCTCTGAATGCTGCAATCTGATTGTACCGTCAAGAACTTGACGGAAAGGCGAGTTTTGTCCTACTTTTGAGATAGTTTGATAATGAGTCCCTGTTTGAGCGAGCAATTCAGTTCAATATATAGGAACAATAATTCCACTAAATAGACCAATAAGTAAAAAGCTTTGTTATTGCGAGCGAAAACTAGGACGGAGTGTAATAAGTTTAAAGTGCAACTTACATTAGATTTTGCTCGTCCTTCAGTTGCGTTTTTAGGTCTGTTTGTTACTGCAGACTCCAGCATGTTTCCAACTCCTCCCAAGAAGCGTCCAAAAGCGTTTTGTATTATCTTTGGGTCACGATCACTCCATTTTGAATTAGTCTGCTTCATAAAGGCTGATGCATTTCCATAAAACTTCAGCAGCTTATCCTGCAAAATGACAAAAGTTGCATTAGGAAAGTTATAGTATGCGATACGTCGAGCGGAGTCCTGCTATATTGATTTGGGGGTCCAAGGATGCAGGATTCCAATATTGACGATGCCCAATGCTGTCATTTCACTTTGACAAGATGAAATTTAATGTACTAGTATTTCATTTTATTTAGCAGTAGGTTTTTTATTCTAGAGAAAGATTATAACAATGATCTCTTTATTTCTATTTAGTAGGAAAATAGTTAATTTACACAGATAATTATGTACAGAACTAATTATACCAACTATTTACATACTACCGGATGAGTCAGAAAATGAATCCCAGTTTGAAAGGTCACGGCTCCCTGGATATCAAGAAAATCATATCTGCAAATATATACTTTAATGTTAGAAATGTTCAAATCTACTATAAAATTTACCTGACTGAAATCGGCCACTCCATTCTGAAATTATGTGGGATTTTCTCGAGAAAGCCCCTTTGAAAAAACCTTCAAAACGTGCCCAAAATCATGAACAAATTTCCCTTACATTTCTGCCTTATAATGGCCTTACAGCAATGACTTGTGCACGCTTTAGCACGTGCTATCCTCTTGGGAGGATGAACAAGTCCTCCCCCTGGTATCGATGACCTATTCAAGGGGATTCCATACTCCTAAGAGGACAAAATACATGAATTCATGTGAGTGTCATCAATTGTAGGAAGGAAAATTTGCTCATTGTTTCATTCATTTTTGCAGGTTTTTGGAAAGGGCTTTCTGTAGGAAATCAGGCATATCGACGGGAAGGAGTGGCAAATTAAGGCCGGATAAATTAATTGAACATATTTGGCAATAAAACAAAACAGTTTTCAATATTACTGCTTTGATATTCATGGAGCAGTGGCGTTCCGAGCGGGGATTCTTTTTTCTGACTCACCCGGTAGAAAGTAAAAAGAATACAATATTGATCTGCCTATTTACATGTTTTGCAGCTACATTTGTCCCAATTCCAGGCTTATATGCTTTTCTTCAATCTGAATACGTCTTCAACACTCTTTATCATATCAGGCATAGCTGTTTTGGAACAGGGTTTTGACATGTTGGTCAAATTTAAGACTAGAACCGACTGGGAGTTTAACATTATCTGATTGGTTTACAGTACCTCTATTTTTTCAATGCAAATGTTGTCATCAGATTTGGTTCCATCACCTGGAATTTGGATGGATTCGCCGCCATTCTGTTTGATTCAAACCATTTTGGGCTTGACATGGATTCTCTTCCAGGTCAATATAGGCAGGGAAATTTCTCAAGCGATATAAGGACCTGCCTAACCTTTGATTTTATTCATAATTTTTACTAAATCGACCATGGAGATTCAAACGAAACTTGGAGAATTTTTTTAGTTTCATCGGAAGTGTCTTTTTTATGACGTCAATAACTGACACTTTTTACAACTAAAGTGGGTGTAACTCTTTGCAGGTAAGTCTAATGTGATTGAAAATGTTGCAGTTAGATTGCATTTAATAGCTTTCGAAAGCTATATAGTTTTTTGGATTTTGAAAAAAGTAATAGAATTTATATGACGTCATCAATTCTATGACGTCATAATTGAGCTGTTTTCAGAATGATTTTATCTCAAATTCTTCTCTTTATTTATTGTAACTAGACAATGCAGGCTGCCATCAATAAACATGTTTTTCTTTCAGAAATACGGATTTGGACCATATCATTTACCCTTTGTTCGCAGCAGCATGGCAACACATGGGCAACACAATGGGTAAATGACATGTTCCAAATCCTTATTTCTGAGTAAAATAATTGTTTATTGATGACAGATACAGAATGTGCATGGTCGAATTAGTAGAAATCAAGGAAAAATGTGAGCTGAAATAATTCTAAAAATGGCTCAATTATGATGTCATAGAAGTTTTTACTAATTTCGTCAAGATTAAAAAAACTATATATCATTCGAAGGCTCTAATCAAAAGCAACCTAACTGCAGCATTTTCAATCACACAAGAATCACCTGCAAATAGTTACACCACTTTAGTTGTAAAAGTGTAAGTTATTGACGTCATCAAAAAAGACACTTCCGATGAAAATAAAAATGTTTCCAAGTCTAGTTTGAATCTCCATGCTCAATTTATTAGTAGAAATCAAGTATAAAATTAATGGTTAGGCAGATCCTTAGATCGCATGAGAAACTTCTCTGCCTCATAATGATTCCATCAAAATTTCTGCGGAATGACTATAATGGAATGACTAAAAAAGCGAAATGACTATAATGGAATGACAATAACAGATCATTAAATAACAATTTAATTCAATGGAACAAAACTTAGACGAATGTCCTCAGTCTAGGAGTGGCCCTGCTTTATGTGGTTTTTCATTGTACTCTAGTATATTGTAGTGTCTTTTGATGTGGCGTGTTGTTGTGTGGTGTTGTGTTCTCTTGATATTTAAATTAGGTTATTGCTTATATTCATTGTAAGAGTCATTCATAGTGTGGACTAAATGACCATGTTTCTTTTCCCACTATGATTGGCTCAGATTCTTGCATTGTAGTTTTTCTTAGTAACTGATATAGAAATATATCGATTTCTGTCTACAATTCACGGGAAGTAGCTCGAAGAAGTGCCTGATACCATATAAAGAAGAAAAGGTTTGAAATTAAAGATAAGAGGGCATAAGCAGCATATGGTTCAAGTATATAAAAAAAATATTGCACTGTTGACTAATGTATTTTGCACTTGCTTTAAATGCTTTAAAGGATCTATGGGTATTTGGTTACATGTTGTCATTGGCAATCTTTGGCACTTTAACTATTTTCATAATTATATCACCTTCTTGTTTCAAGCAGCTTTCCGGTTGTGACATAATCAAATTGCTATCTTGTAAACCATAATAGCTATAGGTTTTTGCTTGCCACGATAACATATTGCGGACCTTGATAATCTATAGACTTTTATAAGTTTGTATCGTTTCTCTTCAGTCAGAGCAGGATTCACAACAATTTTGACTTCCATACCTTTTTCGTGAATTCGTTGAACAAAAAGAAAGACGACAGCATTTTGAGACTCATCAACTAAGATATCAAGTATTGCCATTAGACCTTTTAGCTATTCTGAAAAGAATCAGAATCACACGATATTTTGCTACATTTTGTAGAAATTTCGAATGTGCACAATAGCGAAAGAAGCTTTAACGCCGCTCGATCGAACGTCGCGAATAAAAATGTATAAAAATAACGCTCGATCCAGGTTCCTTTGCAGAATAGCTAAAGGGTCTATGACCATTAATAACGAAGTGCGTAAAGTTCCTCTGGAGCCAGGTAAATCGAGCAGCCGATGCATAAATTGATTGTGCAACATTGTTTAAAGATTTGACTAATATGTTTGCACAATCTGCTGCCGTTCCGTTCCCGTGCTTCCGGCGGCACCTTTGGTGATGATTCAGAATCACTGTAGACAGTAACACAAACCTGAGAATCTTCATTTACTTCATCTTCAGAGGCTGATACGTCTTGAAGTGCACTGCTTATTAATTCAAAGTTATCTATGTTTGTCAACTTGACATTTGTCAAAGAGGTGATGATTGACGTCCGCATCTAAATGTAAAGGAGAAATATTGTGAGAAAGGACTGTAAACAATAAACGATGAACTTCATGGGGCAATTGGCCAAGATGATTTTCTTTCTATAACGGCATCAATAGTGATTCAAGAGAAATTCGATCATAAGGCGTGGTATATCTTGGTCCAACGGCCCTTGAACCCACCTATTCCATAATCTTGTGGCACTTCTTTGTAACTACAAAATCTCATATGATCGATTGACCAGCGTTGTTTGCGAGTGTTCATGAAACTGGATCCTTTATGTTTCAGAATGAAAACAATGTTGGAAAGAAAAAGTTGTTCACGGTATTCTGTTATTTCTGACAGAAATCAGTACTCGGTGAAAAATTCTCTTTCTTTAAGATTTTTTTTGTCCATAAATATTTTCACGATATTTTCACGCAGCGGAACACTGGCAACGACTTGAGGCATGGGACCGACGCGCTGCTTCCAAAAGTACGCACTACGTCCTTTGGAATCGAGTCTGTAGCTTTCCTTGGAAATAGAATGTGGCAGCTGCTACCACACGAGATAAAAGACTCCAACGCCCTTCAAATTTTCAAACAGCAAATAAGGTGCTGGAATGGTGATAAATGCAACTGTAGGCTTTGCAAAACATATGTACAACAGGTTGGGTTCATAACAGGATAAGTGAAATTATTGTAATTATACATTGCAAAACATATGTACAACAGGTTGGGTTCATAACAGGATGGTTAGTGAAATTATTGTAATTATACATATACATATTATTTCTAGATTAGATTGTAAATTTTGTAAATAAGTAGGCCTTAATTAGCGGTAATTTTAGCTATCGTTTTGTTTCAGCCTACTTTGTAAATAAATTAATGATGATGGTGATGATGATGATGATGATGACCATAACAAGCTTACCTGTTCCCTTTTCTTTTTTCTTGCCTTTTTCTCAGATTCACTTATCATAGATGTGCTGCTATTCTTTTTCGCTGAGTCCAATGCTCTACTAACAGACTTCGAGAAGGTTCCAAGCCCTTTGACATTACCAGTTCCAACTAGTTTTGCCAGGGTACTATTTTCTCCACTTACATACGCTTCAAGCTCGACCTCTATCGATACGTTTGATTTTGCGTTATCTTTCTTTATAGCGTAAGGATAAACCTAAAAAAGAGTGCAATTTGGTAATTGCATTGATGATGGTGGCACACAAGCAACAATTCTGACCACCAGCAATTTACTTCAGCAAATTTCCCTTCATCTCATGATTTTTTTTTCAATACCGTTGATCACAAGATTTTGCAAGAAAAATTGAAGAAATGCGGTATTAGAGAATGCGGTATTAGTCATATAATATAAAAATAGATACAATACAATAAATAATGTTAAAAACGTAAAGGAAAAACACCCCTAATTACAGTGGCAGGGATAGCATTAAAAGGTCAAGATGACCTTAATTCCATAATGGTCCCCTTACGAAAAACGTAAGAAAAAAATATATACAAAACTGAAGTTTGTTTTCGGTATAAAACAGGTTTATAGGACCATACCATGATCGGGAGAGATGATGACAAGTCTTAATAGAAGACATATATGTCATCTTCCTCTTTTTGTATGTTTTGGAAAAAGTTCTCTTTGATCTTATGTTTGAATGTGTTGATATTGTTTGTTGATTTAATCTCTGATGAAAGACTATTCCATGTTTTGGGCCCTAGATAAGATAGACATTTTTTTCCAGCAGTAGTTTTGCGAAATGGAATATCCAATTTGAACTTGAACCTTCGTGTTGTTGGGCCCTGGTTGACTGGACGGAATATCTCAGCACTGTATGCTGGGGCAGTTTCTCTGAAAAACTTCATTATGTTGACACAGGCACATTGATCCATCCTGTTCTTTGTAGGGAGCCAATCTATAGACTTAAATTCTGTGACCCCAATATGTGCTGTCTTTTTAAATCGAGGTAAAAACGAATGCATTTGTTTTGTGCCGTCTGAATTTTTTTGGACAGCCTCTTATTCAACCCTGGATACCAAGAAATGCATGCATAATCAAAATGAGGTTGAATAAGAGCATTTAAAAGCAACCTGCGAAGGGATTTATCCAGGAAGTTTTGTTTCCTGTATAGGAACTTTAGCTTGCCATTTATTTTTCCAAGCATGTTAGTCGCCATCGACTCCCCAGAGAGATTTTCATCTAGGACACATCCAAGATATGTGACTGTTGAATGTTCTTTAATCCTTATGTCACCTCTCCTAATGTCCAACTTTTCAAGTTCTTGCTTTTTTTTGTCCAAAGAGAATGGATTTGGTTTTGTCCTCTCCAAAGTGAATGCTTAGTTTGTTTTCTACAAACCAATCACAGAGGGAATTGAAATTTCTATTTAAATTGCTCTCTATTAGTTCAATGTTTTTGTCTCTAACAATTAAACATGAATCGTCTGCATACAGAAGCAGGTCGCAGTCGACCGCTCTTGCCATGTCATTCACGTAAAGAAGGAATATGAGTGGGCTAAGAATTGACCCCTGAGGGACCCCATATGACAGACTACCATGATTTGAGTATTCCTTGCCAATATTGACGGTAAAAGAACGGTCCTGAAGGTAAGATTTAAACCACAAAATGGCGGATTTGCTAAAGCCAAGGCATGCCATTTTATCCAGAAAGATGTTATGGTCAATTGTATCAAATGATTTTGAAGGTCAATTAAGATCATGCCTGTAAGCATTCCAGTTTCAAATCCTTGAAGGATCTTATCACTCAAGTAAGATAAGCAGGTATCTGTAGAGTGATGAGCATGAAAGCCAGATTGGTATCTGTACAATATTTTCTTATCATCAAGGTACTTTTGTACTTGACCATGAATTATTTTTTCAATAATTTTTGAGAGTTGACGAAGCAAAGAAATTGGTCGATAGTTTTTGGGATCATCTTGCGATCCTTTTTTGAAAAATGGTTTTAGTTTTGCTTGTTTGCAACCATCAGGAAACTTAAATTGTAAGATTGAGAGATTACATAGTTCGGTTTTCTGCTCAGCTTAGGCGGTAGCACCATCTTTGAGGAATTTCCCTGCTCTATTATCCAAACCTGTCGCTTTTGCGGGGTTTATCTCTTCTAAGAGTTTGAGGAAATTTTCCGAGGATGTGGGAAGCAATAAAATGGTTCAGAAGGTTCCATGTGCTTGTAATACTTTCGCACATTGTCTAGTCTATGTGGGGATGGGTTAAGTTTCTTTACTAAATTTGAAGCCAGATTTGAGAAAAAGTCCTTAAAAATTTCGGCATTTGTTTTGTCGTCAAAAGATGGTTTGCCTTTATCATTTAGACTAATTTTAGGGGGTGAGTTGTTTCCTGATGACAATCCGAGAGATTTTAGACACTTCCATAAATCTTTCGGTTTTCCTATGTTCTCATTTAGTTTTCCAACAATATAGGATTTTTTCTTCTTTTTAATCAAGTTTTGGACGTGATTGCGAGCTTTCTTGAAATTTACATAATTAATGTGAATTTTAGATGACCTAAATTTTGTTAGTAATTTGTCGCGAATTCTAATCCCCTCGAGGACTTCCTGGTCCATCCACTCCTGTGAGTTTTTTCTGATACAAATCTCCTTCACGGGGACAATTTCATCAATGGTATTTGTGACAAGTTCAACAAAATGGGAATAGGCAACATTAATATTATCAAAATCAAGGTATTTTGGAAATGTGATTTGACTTAGTTTATCAAGAAAGAGCTGTTTTGTGTAATTCTTTAATGTACGGATCTTGATATAAGTATGATCATGTATTTTGATGCGGGTTGTCTTTCTTGTGCAATAAATCAGTTGATGATCGGACAGACCCAAATCAAGAACTCCTTGTTGAGAAATTTTAGGAAATGAGTTTGTAAGTATGTGGTCAAGGAGGGAGGTCGATCTATCAGTGGTAAGAGTAGGTGCTTTAATTATTTGCTTCAATCCATGGAGGGAGCAAAACTCTTTATATCTTTTAATTCCGTTTGATATATCATTTTCATTGTTCAAGTTGATGTTTAGATCTCCAAGAATGTAAACCTCTTGGTTGTCAAAGTTATTTGTTTTGGAAGTAGCCAGTGTTAGTTTATCTAAAAAACCAGTTGTTGTTGGAGGCCTGTAAAGGATTCCAACGAGGATTGGTTTTGATTTTGGTAGCTGGATATCAAAAAATATATTCTCAATGTCTGTTAAAAAATTTTCTCTTGGATTGAATACTAAATCTGTCCTTATGTAGCAAGCTACTCCTCCGCCATGTCTATTTCTGTCACATCTTTTTATCTCATACCCATCAATGCTTACTTCACCATCTAGGACAGAATTATCTAGCTTAGTTTCTGAAATCCCAATGACTGCTGCATTGGTCTTATGGGCAATCAGACGAAGTTCGTCAATTTTGGATAACAGGCTATTTATGTTTAAATGGAGAAAATGTAAACCTCTTTGCCTAAAATTTGCCCATATATCTGTGTCTGTTAAATGTTCCTCAATATTTACATCCAAATTAGGGGTATTCAATTCTTCAGAGGGGTTTTTTGTAAAGGAGACTCCCGCAAAGGGCAGTTGATCTAAATAATTTTCCCCTGATCTACGTTTACAAGATAGACAAATATATGTTACTTACTTAAGACAAGAAAGACAAAACAAAAGGAAAGAAGGCTAGCAATTATAGGCCAATCAACTGTATACCAATAGCTTGGAAGATATAGAAAGGGATCAATTGGGACGGCAGATTTATCATACATAGACAGAATGATAATAAAAGAAGTTAAAGCCAGAAAGGGAAGTATTGCAGTTGCCTGGATTGATGATCGAAAAGCGTATGACATGGTGCCACCTTCGTGGATCATTGAATGTCTCGAAAGCATTGGAATAAATGAAGAAGAAATTGCATTTATGAAAGAATGTATGAAATCACAGAGAGTAGCATTGACAAGTGGAAGTGATGTGTTGGGAGAGGTAAAGATAAATAGAGGAATTTTTCAGGGGGATTCGCTATCACCATTGCTGTTGGTAATAGCACAGCTGCCACTAACAACTATTTTTCGAAAGTCTAAGCCAGGGCTCAAATTCGCTTCGCGAGAAAAAATAAATCATCTGTTATTTATGGACGATCTGAAGTTCTATGGAGATACCAGAAAGCACTTTATTCGCTTGTTCAGACTGTAAGGACATTGACAAGAGATATCAGATTGGATTTGGAATCGAAAAATGTTCAACATAGATCCAAAAGAGGGGAAAGGTAGTGAGGTCTGACGGTATTAAACTACCAGATGCTAAGGAAACAAAGTCATTGCAAGAAAATGAAGGTTACTAATATCTTGGAATATTACAAGTAAACAAAGTAAAAGGGCCAGAAATGAAAGAAAATATCACAAAATAGTATAAAACAGGTGTAAGATTGGTTCTGGAAACGAAATTGAATTGGCAAAGCATGATAAAAGGGATTGATAAATGGGCAGTCTCTTTAATAAGGCATTCAGCTGCCTTTTTAGATTGGACCAAGGAAGAGAAACAAGACATCAATCGGAAGACAAGAAGATAAGATCGGAGGATAATTAGCTGCATGAAATCGAGGGGAGGGGGGGGGGGGGGTCAGAAAAACTCAATTTAAAAAGATTATCTTCCATACCTTGCCATCCCCTCACTATTAATAATGACTGATCTCTTAGCTGCTTGATATAGAAAACTCAAAGTGAAACTTTTTTACATGGTGTTCCTTTATCAGTTTCAGCCTTTAAAAAGACTCCAAAAGATGAACATAATAATTCTCAATGAATGTTAACAACTTCCTTGAATGTCCTGCAATGAAGAGGCCTAGATTGGAACTTGATTTAGAAATCAATAATTTTCACGATAAAATGACCATGACATGTCCCAAATTACGATAATTTTTAGCATGCTGTGACACATTTGTCTTAGTTCGTGAAGAAACTGCACGAATCATAAAAGTAGATTATATAAATGATACCTGAACAGTAACATTTGTTTGAATACTTGCTCCATACGAATCCATGATACGAATCATTAATCTCTGAATGTAATTGTGTATTGCTGGTCCTTCAGGCAGGATCAATGAAGTGTACGAGAGTAGACCATATGATAATAATGTGGCTGCTGCACCATCTTTAAGTGAACCAGTGGCAATGGAACTTTCCGCGAGAGAGACATAGTATCCAAGTGCCTTGCTCTGTCCTTTCCAGTCGTAGCATGAGACATGGAATGTTGTTTTGATTGTTTCTCCGACTGCAGGAGTGACATTACAAAACCCTCCGTATGGTCGTTCACTTACTCTGAAACCATGGTCAGTGTAAGCATTTTCTCCTAAAGTAAGAATGCATAGATGAATTAAATGAGTAAAAATTCTGAAAGCCCTCATGTTAGAGCTGTTGAATCAATAATGAAGCTACATAAAAAGAGTGGGGTTTAATGGAGATTTATTACGTTGGATCCCTGATTACTGGTGCCCTTTCACTTGATGATGTCACTTCAGTCAAGAGAAAAAGCATTCATAAAACAACCTATGTTTAGAGCAGGGATGCAAGGAATTCAACCCGAGGGGGGGGGGGGTACTTGGTTAAATTTTTTTAACTTTGCTCCAGAATTTTTCGCTCCAAATCATAATCGGTTCTAGAAAAAATTAGCAAGCAAAGTATACTCCAAAACATAAAAATTTGATCGAAAAATGACCCAATCTAACAAAATATTCTCTTTTGAAATGTTTTGGCTGCCTGCTCTAGAACAGTTGCCTTATTTAGATACCCTGTGCTAGAAAAAATTGTTGAAAACGATACCCTTAAAAACGGCTCATTTCCGTCGGACAAATGTACTAACACTGCATGAAAGTAGGTCACAATCTTTTAAGTGCATGAAAAGATTGTGAGAATATCATCTATGAAATTTACACAACTTTACGGACAACCAATATGATCTTTTAAATCTACACGAAGAAAAGTTGTGCAGATGTGACATTTTATCTTTATTTTCTTATGTAAAGTTGGTGTAAAGGGGTATAGATAGAATTCAGGACATTTAACGTTCAAGTTATCTTTGACGGGAAATGTGGAATAGTTTCATTGCATGTTCCCATGGAGTTGTGATGACAATAGCTTGCCTGGACAGTGACCTGTGCAAAGCCACCTCCTCCGTGGACAGCCAGATCCAGAATTTGCAAATATTTCAGTTGCTGTAACTACATTCCATGGAACTATTCTATAGGAGTAAACCATTTTTCATCTGTCTCATCAATCATACTCAGACACTTAATGGGGAAACTCACAATTCCGAAAAAGTTACTCTTCTAATGTTTGGCAAAAATATCACTTTTGCCCAACGTGAAAAAGTATCCCAAGCACCCCTTTCCAAAACAAGTCAGAGTACCCTTTAATTTATGAACAATCTCTTCTTTTGCAATAAAGTGTCCCTTCTAAATTCATTCTTATTCATTTATTTATTAATTAATTAATTTAACCCTATCCAGACTAGGGGGGGGGGGACTTTGTGCCCCCCCCCCTAGTAAACTTTTCCATACAGCTCGTTGAGTATCTCTAGAATAGTCTAGCTTTCTTGTGACTTTTAGTTTCTATCTATGAGACATCTTTTCATGTCAATTTCAAAAATTTTGACACTGATTCCGGGGGTCAACACATGCTTTTAAATTGAGTGTTCCGCAAAATAAATACCTTTTAAGTCACAGCTTTGGAACCACTGGCTCTATGACAATGAGATAAACATTGTTGGTTACTTGTGCCAAGTTTCAAGTCTCTAGCACTTATGATTCTGAGAAAAACCAGGGGGGGCACTTTGTGCCCCCCCTAGTCTCCCCAGAGTTTCAAAAAGCCTAGTCTGGATAGGGTTAAATATACAAAAACTGAAAGTCTTTGTGCTGATAAAAGTGATACTAATGTTGTGCAATCATTAAACGAGCGCTCGTGCGACATAATCCATTTCAAATTCCCTAGTCATTTCGAGAAGCACTTCCTTCATTCTGCCAACTTCAGTCTTTGGAAAATTTGATCACTGTTTTTCGATCTTTTTGGGCTGTCCGCTGGCAAAGAAATTTCAAGAAATCGTAAATATATCAATAAGTAGGCATCTGAAAAATCAACAAAAAGTAACCAAGAATAATATTGGATATCGACAAAGGATTAAATAAAAAATATTTCAAATTGGTCCAGTGTATGATTTATCGTGGCCTGTCGCAAGTGGAAACTTTTTTCTGGCTCACCCGGTAGATAGTTATCCACGCTAGCAAATGCACTCACTTTTCGACTGGCTTTCAGACATAGAGATTTGACGTGGCTATTGAAGTTCAATTTTGAGCCAATTACAAATCTCAGAAGCCCTTATTGCGTAGAAGATGTCATTGAGGAAAATATCGAATAGCAAAGGATCTAATACGGATCCTTGCGGGACACCTGATTTAACATTGTGCCAGCTGCTATGTGTTGATTTTATTTTTACGCGTTGCTTTCTTGATTTTAAGTAACTATATATCATTTGGAGGCTAGAAAGGCCAAAACCATATGTATGAAGTTTCAGTACGAAGAAATCATAAGGGAGACAGTCATATGCCTTTGACAAGTCTGTTAGTACCATTCCTATTGGTCGTCTAAGCATCTTTTGCATCGTTCTACTCGGATTAAGAGAGCATTCTGTGTACTGTACCCTTCCCTAAATCCACCGAATAGGTTTGACAACTTTGGCTTGATAAAAGGCAGCATTCAAGAATACATTAACCTTTCAAATATTTTTGATAGGTCGGACAGGACACTGATTGGTGAAAAATTTTTCTTGCAAGTCGAATCATCTGCTTTGAAGGCTGGTGTCACATCAGACTTTTTAGGTTACTGGGAAAGGTATTGATTTCAGGTATTGATTCGCATGCCGTGTGATCTCCTCGTAGCAAACTCCTGACGCACATTTAAACATACTTGCCGCTACTGGTCCACTGCTCTATTTCCGAGTTTTCGATGCATTCATTTCATTTCATAAATAAAGTGAATCTACATGGGTGAAAATCAAAGGTTTCGCGAGAGGAAGCGTGCTCTCTTATAAGTAGAATACTGGGATGCTGAGCGTATTTACTGATGGCATTTAGTACTGGATCTTTAGATGTTTTTAATGTCAATTAACGCACCTTGCGCTGCGATGTTAAGCGTGTCAGTTATGTTTACAAAGTACTCGTTAAAGCACTCACTTATACGTTTGTCACCTGACAATATTTCTCCATCCTCCACCAGTGTAATCTTTCCATTGCCCACCTTATCTGAAAACAATGGCTTGAAGGTTTTCCAGAAAGTATCCCACTTTCCAACCTTTATCGGGTCCAAGTTATTGGATACGATCCCCGCTGAAGTTATGCCCCACCAAGTAAGGACAATCATTCGCCTTGAAAAAGGGAAGCCTGGGGGTCAATAACCATTTCCTGAGAGAATGCCCAAGAAAGTTTCATGTGGAAAGTGCCATATTTCCAGTTACTGTATAAGAAAAAGAACCTATCTTACCAATCTTTCAAATGATGTTCTACTAAAGATTCTATTTTATGGTGATAACGATCTTCCAGATGATCTTGATAAAAACATACTTCTCTTAACTCTACGTTTTATTCATAAAACTGGCCGATTTGATTAGCAAGTCCCTAAATCATACAACCACCATCTCTCTTTTAGTAAGTGCTTTTTTTCTTTCTCTGGTTGTTACGTATAGTGCTATGTTCGTATTTTCTGTTTTATGTTGCCATGAGGTAGTCATTGTTTTTTGCTCCTAATGGTATTGTTTTAGTAGTAGGGTATAGTATTTTGTAAGTAGTGTAGTTTGTTATTCGTTTTGTAAGCTTTTAATGGAATGTAAAAAAAGATGAAAAATGAGACACTACTGTTCCTTTTAATTCCATACTATTTCAGTGACATAATGTTACTGGGAAGTTACCGTTCCCTCAGAAGGGGGCGGGGGGGGGAGGATACTCTGGTAAGTTTAGGATAAGGGCGCTCTGTCTATTTGTTTTAGTTTAAAATTTGGGCAAGCTATAGAAATGTCCGAGAGCAGATTGTTATTATTATTATTATTATTATTATTATTATTATTATTATTATTATTATTATTATTATTATTATTATTCAACTGTACATGCTCGGGTTAGATGTTTTCCGGTTTATGCCTTGAAAGCAAGTTGCAACAAGCAACTAAAGGTTTCGAAGTCAATGTCCATCTTCTTCAGGTTTCAAGCACCTTCCTCAGTATTCTTCCTGTTCCTAACAATGCTGTTTTTTGCACCTGTCCTACTCTCAAATTAATCCCAATTTTCTCTATCCATTTATCAAATTCTTTCGATACAGCTCCCAGTGCTCTAATAACTACAGGTATTATTATTATTATTATTATTATTATTATTATTATTATTATTATTATACGTGGTGCTAAATGTCACAGTTCATACTGGTTGCTTTTTCTTTGGCCGGGTGTAAACAATACACCTAAGGCATGTCATGTCCTGATGTTCAGATGCTAAGTACCTAAGTACCTTACCAAGGATCCTTGCAGTTCCTAGTAAGCATGTCTTTTGGACCGTCTGAAGATTCATATTATTTATTATTATTATTATTATTATTATTATTATTATTATTATTATTATTATTATTATTATTATTATTATTATTATTATTATCATTATTATTATTATTATTATCATTACTCTTTGTATTAGAGCGGGGTACATTCAAAATCCAGCTACCATTAGATCTCAAGGATCTACCAGGATTATACCAAGTAATAATATCCATCAAATATTCAGGGGCTTTACCCTGAAGAATCTTAAACACGGTAAGTAGGATCTTAAACATTGGTCTGTACGTCATTGGTAACCAATGTAAGTCAACGAGCAACGGTGTCACATGATCAAACTTACGAGCACCTCTAATTAACCTGGCTGCACAGTTTTGTACATACTGTAGCCTCGACATTTTGGTTCCTGGAATACCATACAAAAGCGCGTTACCATAATCCAATTTTGATGTAACAAAAGCATGAGTGAGCGTAGCTAACGTGTCACTATCAATAAACTTCTTGATAGACCAAAGATTGCGAAGCTGCATGAACCATGTCTTAGAAATATTGGCAACATGAGTAGACATGTTCATGTGCTTGTCCCATTTGCTTCCCAGATTCCTCAAAGATTCAGATGGCTCTATATTAGATTCACCAATTTTAATATCTGGCAATTTCAAATCATCCGGTAATCCATTTTTCGTCACAATAATATATTCAGATTTTTGATCATTTGACATCAGCTTGTTTGCTTCCATCCAGGAGCGGACATCACATATACAGTTTATCATTTTATCAACGGCAATATCTGCAGATTCCTGCATTGGCTGAAAGATAGTATAACTGAGAATCGTCAGCATAGAAATGATACCGGGTGCGCCAAAATAAACTATGCACGTTTGGCAGGCCACGATAAATCGTACACAAGACCGATTTTGAAGATTTATGACTTGATCTTTAGCAGAAGGCCTGAATTAGATTCTAGGATTTTTTTGCAAATTTTTCTGTTTTCAGTTTTTAGAGCTACAAGCGAGTTTCTTAAAATTTTTGTTTTCGAAAACACTGAAAAAGATCAAAAACCGTCGATCAAGCTTTCTAAAGAATCGACATGAATGGACAAAGAGAACATTTTTTCGTGGTGATTTGGGATTTAGAAATCGACTAATTGTAAATTGCTGTACGAGAGTTCGCAATATCTTGTGAGCAATGTAATAATATTTTCAAGAATATAAAGAAATGTCTTTTCATTTGTAATGTCATTGAATTTATGCTTTGCTGCAGGCTGTGTTCCTGTATCAAGGGGGTTAAAAGACAAGCGAGGAAGCGTCATGGGGCCAGCAAGCATGGAGTTTTGTTACATTTTTGATTTTGTGACTGCTTTTGGGGCGGCACTTTATTGTAACTACTACAGAATTTCGCAACAAGCCAATCTTTGAAATAACACTCGTGCAGAAGTTTACAATGATCAATTTCCAAGTCCCCATATCACGCTGAAAACGTTTTCTCTTTGTCCATTCATGATGAGTCTTTAGAAAATTTGATCAACGTTTTTTGATCATTTTCAGTGTTTTCGAAAACGAAAATTTTAAGAAACTCGCCTGTAGCTCTAAAAATTGAAAATGGAAAAATTTGCAAAAAATCTTAGAAGAGATGATCTGTGGCCATTTATTAGAACATTTTGTTTGCAATCAGCTAGATAGTCCTTAACCCTATCTCACATGGGACTTTTGAAGCGGTCAATACCTGGGGAGGGATGGATTCCGACCTCCCCTCCCCCCTTTTTTTCTTCGCTGTTATAGTAGCTATATTCTTTAAACTTGGTAAATAGATGGACTTCGATGGAAAGACTCAAAATCACGTAATTAAATCAAATAACCTTTATTGTTCTTGTTGCTATGACAATAAGAAGATATTAAGCTATGATTATCATGATTATTACCAACATGATTGAAACAATAAAATGAGGCATTAAATTTAATTTTTTGTTTCAAATTGAGATGGATATGATCAAGTATACGTGTAGGCATAATTTGGCAAATGTTTTAAATTGGTATTCTGCAACAATTAAAAAAAGTATACAAATTTTGTTTACTACATAGTAAAACATTGGTTGCCATGGTTACAGTGCTATATTTAGAATCTTAAAATTTTTATCATTGGATACGGTATACATTAGATATAAAGTCAAAGTAGCGGAATTTTGGCATCCTGCTCTGCATATCTTAGCATTGGCAAATAAAAGTTTGGTTGAGGGGGGGGGGGGTGGAATCCACCCCCCCCATGTGAGATAGGGTTAAACCATAGCAGTGCACTTCCACTGACCCCTACATAATTCACAAAACGCTCCAGCAGAATTCCATGATCTATGGTATCAAAGGCGGCTGATAGATCCAAAAGAATTAAGAGAACACACATTGGCCATTATCCAGAGCTAGTAAGATATCATTATTTACGCGAAGTAATGCTGTTTCTGTGCTATGAAACTCTTTGTAAGATGATTGCAACTTTTCACCAATACCTTGATCAGACATATGACTTATCAGTTGATTAGCTGCAACTTTTTCAGTAACCTTGCCTATGAAGGCCAGATTTGAAACTAGCCTATAAGTGGGAAACAGTAATTCCAAAGTTATTTTCTTCAGATGAGGTATGACAGGTGCCTGCTTAAGACTTGTAGGACCATTATTCTCTCTCGTCTATATAAATGATCTCACTGTTGACTTGAAATGTAGCGTAAAGCTTTTTGCCGATAATACGTCCTTATTT
Organism: Aurelia coerulea; assembly: GCA_039566865.1. Classification (NCBI taxonomy): domain Eukaryota; kingdom Metazoa; phylum Cnidaria; class Scyphozoa; order Semaeostomeae; family Ulmaridae; genus Aurelia; species Aurelia coerulea. Next base: position 6,751,919 of record CM076952.1, on the reverse strand, counting down.
ACGGTTGTCCAAGACCCTAATGCAGCTGCAAATGACATGAACAATGACTTGGAGTTAATAAGCCAATGGGCCCATGATTGGAAGATGTCTTTTAATCCCGATCCACAAAAACAAGCTGCTGAATTACTTCTTTCAAGGAAAAGAAATGAAGTAGATCATCCAATGATGCTCTTTAATGACATACCCGAGAAAAAGATAGAAGAACACAAACTTCTACAATCTTGGCCAAAATGCTTCATAGTTCTGATGGATAAACCAGTAACAATGAAAACATTAACATCTGCAGTACTCTGGAGTTAAGCCCACAGTTAGTGGCTATCCATTCATAGTGAAAGAGATTGTCTGATACAAGTAGATTTTGATCCATAGAAACATATATGATAGGTTGTGATAGCAATTTTTCAGACAATCTTGGCCAAAATACTTGGGACAAATCATAAAATCGCACTACTTCTGTCTTTGATTACGTGCCCCCCGCTCCCCCCGTTTCAAAGTTGCTTGAATCAAACGCCTTTCGACCTTCTCAACATTGAAGTAGAGGGGGAAGGGGGATTAGGAGACTCTAAACGTATGTTTTCTCCTCGATATTTTACGAAACATCATGAAGACACTGAAATTTTTTTTTTTTTATATATACCATTATAAATTTTTTACAAGACGAATTACTTATGACGCTACCTACTAATTACTCTACGAAACACTACAAGGACGATAATACCACGGGGAGCAATATACTATGACAACCCCGCGGTAACTAATATAGAAAGAAATAAAAACTACTGGGTGAATCAGGAAAGATGTACCACCCGCCCGCAAAATCGCACCCCAAGAGCCACCCAACCGATTCGCACAATTTCATAGAGATTTTAAGCGACGTGTCAAAGAGGCTTAAACGAAAATTTTGTCCAGGCCTCGGTCGAGGATTTGAAAAAGAATTAGACGAATCGGATGTGTGACCCCCGCGCCACGACTCCCCGAGCAGGCAACACACCCCCCGACCCACCCATTACATAAAGATACACGTAATTTCTGCTAAGAAATAAATCAACCATACGGAACTTTACATACAAGACACTTTACGAAGACATACTTGGTGGTTGGATGAGGTATGACTAGATATGATGCGGTCCTAATCGAATCGACCAGTTATTTTGATGAATTCTAGAGTCAATTCGAGAATATTTTTGTTAACGTCATTGGGAAGGTCTTTGTCACCATATGATAAAAGTTGCGTTAAGACCTCGTTTGGAATATTAACATATCCAAGTGGTCGTAGTAATGCTAAGACTCGAACGAGAAGATTTCGGCGTTGAACCTCAAAGGAAGGGCAAAGCAACAAGAAGTGTTCCGTATTCTCTATACCGTCGTTCATAGGGCACATTGGGTTGATGGTATCCCTAAAATTATGCTTGAACTTGTGAAAGTTCAATTTGCTAAGACCAACCCTAAGTTGAGTAAGATAGGATAGTCCTACTGGATCGTGAATCCCAAAGACAGATTTAGCACGGGGGCGGATTATGGACAGTAGCCTTTTCTTAAAAATAACAATGGTTGGTGCAAGTCTAATCTCTGGACATAGATCATTCCATTCAGACAAGCAATTGGGATAGAAGCTAGATTGAAATCTCTCAGTCCTTGCCCGAATTCGCCCAATGACATCCTGTCTGCGAAGAGAATATTGCGACTGTTGAAGTTGCGGGATTGGATCCGTTGTATATGCGGGGGATAGGCTATTCATGATTTTGTAAAACAAAGTGAGGCGTCTACTCAACCTTCGGGAACTTAGTGACTCCCAAACGAGCTATGCGTACAGCTTTTCCCGCGATGTTCCTCTCCATGCCCCTGTAATGGCTAGAGCTGCAGAATATTGGACGGACTCTAACTTTTCCATTAAATTTGGTAATATGGTATTGCCGCTGAATTCACATACTTTAGCCGGAATATGGTAGATAACATCTCCGTATTCTAGGTAGGGTCGCACATAGAGCTTCAATAATTCGTTAAGAGTATGCCTGGGCAGATACTTGGAGAGACATTTCAGCAGACCAATGCCCTTTCTTGTTTTAGATATAGCTGCTTTGATATGAGCGGAAAAAGAAAGCTTTGAGTCCAGGATAATTCCTAAATGTTTATGTTCTTCTACTTTCATCACCGGTATGTTATTAAAACGAATTACTGGATGGTGAATTTCAATTTTTGTTCTTAGAAAATACTGAAATTTGCCTGTGTCCCAGCTTCTTTTGGCCAAGATTGTCTGAAAATGATAGTTAACAAATAATAACTCATAGCTTGAGAACCCATAGAGATTACTGTGTGAAATTTTAAGACCGTCATCCCTAACAGAAGAAGTGAGTTCTCAGCTATCTATGCCGAAATAGGCGTTGTTCGTTAAATTCGCTGAGCACCTTCTTAAAAATGGGCGTGGCAAAAATTGCTGCAATTTTCACTCACATTAAGATTCCCTTATAAAAAGTGACATACATTAGGATTCTGAGCTTTCTTCCACTATCGTATGATTTTGTACTCCGCTGTTCTTTGAAAATGACTTATCATTGCAGGAAAGCTTTTGGGGTCATTGTTTGAGGTCCGGTTTCTTGTGAATTCTTCGGTTCTCCCAACGGTGCTCCACAGAAAATGCCCAATAATTTTGGGATAAATCACGCTTTTTTGGTAAATTCGTTTGATTCCACATTTGAACATCAAAGTCTTCCTATTCATGCAAAAAAACCAAGTAAAAATTGCCTGGAAGGTGGAAATCTCACGGCGCTCCAAAATTAAAACACTTAAAATAAACAGTTCCGGATAAGTTTCTTTTAAACTCTTTGGAGAACCGGCAGAAATCATATTTCACGAAAATGTCGATGCAAATACTGACTATAGGCTAATAAAGCTCATTTTTCTCATTAGAATGAGGCAAAATTTGTTAGAATAGGGCAAACGTTGCCGACGTTATTAAGGTTTAAAGTAGGGAGAAGCGTTGACAAATTTGATCCCTTTCTTAGTGTTTCTGACCGTGCAAATCCACCTTGCTGCTATGCAACAAGTATATTCTTCTTCAACAAAAAGTTTTGGACTACAATTCATCGGGCACAATATACCATTCAATGCCGTCCAGGGTGAATGCAAGTTTGGTTGAGCGAATTTAATCTCATTGAAAATGAATGAATAGTAAGAGAATTGGCTAACGGTACATTTGAAAACAAGACAATTGCACTGCGGAGGCGCAGAATTTGCAATGGTTCGAAAGGAACTTTGTTTTCCAGTTCTCTTTGATAACTGTGATGTTTTCAAACGAAAATCATTGGCAGGTTTGGGGTGCACTAGAGAAGTTCCGCCGAACGTATGTAATGGGAAAACTTTGCATAATTTGATGACGTCATAGTTCTGATGGATAAACCAGTAACAATGAAAACATTAACATCTGCAGTACTCTGGAGTTAAGCCCACAGTTAGTGGCTATCCATTCATAGTGAAAGAGATTGTCTGATACAAGTAGATTTGGATCCATAGAAACATATATGATAGGTAGTGATAGCAATTTTTCAGACTGTCTGAAAATGATTGTTAACAAATAATAACTCATAGCTTGAGAACCCATAGAGACTTCTGTGGGAAATTTTAAGACCGTCTTCCCCAATACAAGAAGTGAGTTCTCAGCTATCTATGCCGAAATAGGCGTTGTTCGTTAAATTCGCTGAGCACCTTCTTAAAAATGGGCGTGGCAAAATTGCTGCAATTTTCACTCACATTAAGATTCCTTTATAAAAAGCGACATACATTAGGATTCTGAGCTTTCTTCCACTATCGTATGATTGTCTACTCCGCTGCTCTTTGAAAATGACTTATCATTGCAAGAAAGCTTTTGGGGTCATTGTTTGAGGTCCGGTTTCTTGTGAATTCTTCGGTTCTCCCAACGGCGCTCCATAGAAAATGCCTAATAATTTTGGGATAAATCACGCTTTTTTGGTAAATTCGTTTGATTCCACATTTGAACATCAAAGTCTTCCTATTCATGCAAAAAAACCAAGTAAAAATTGCCTGGAAGGTGGAAATCTCACGGCGCTCCAAAATTAAAACACTTAAAATAAACAGTTCCGGATAAGTTTCTTTTAAACTCTTTGGAGAACCGGCAGAAATCATATTTCACGAAAATGTCGATGCAAATACTGACTATAGGCTAATAAAGCTCATTTTTCTCATTAGAATGAGGCAAAATTTGTTAGAATAGGGCAAACGTTGCCGACGTTATTAAGGTTTAAAGTAGGGAGAAGCGTTGACAAATTTGATCCCTTTCTTAGTGTTTCTGACCGTGCAAATCCACCGTGCTGCTATGCAACAAGTATATTCTTCTTCAACAAAAAGTTTTGGACTACAATTCATCGGGCACAATATACCATTCAATGCCGTCCAGGGTAAATGCAAGTTTGGTGGAGCGAATTTAATCTCATTGAAAATGAATGAATAGTAAGAGAATTGGCTAACAGTACATTTGAAAACAAGACAATTGCACTGCGGAGGCGCAGAATTTGCACTGATTCAAAAGGAACTTTGTTTTCCAGTTCTCTTTGATACCTGTGATGTTTTCAAACGAAAATCATTGGCAGGTTTCGTGCACAAGAGAAGTTCCGCTGAACGTAATGGGAAAACTTTGCATAATTTGATGACGTCATAGTTCTGATGGATAAACCAGTAACAATGAAAACATTAACATCTGCAGTACTCTGGAGTTAAGCCCACAGTTAGTGGCTATCCATTCATAGTGAAAGAGATTGTCTGATACAAGTAGATTTTGATCCATAGAAACATATATGATAGGTAGTGACAGCAATTTTTCAGACAATCTTGGCCAAAATACTTGGGACAAATCATAAAATTGCACTACTTCTGTCTTTGATTACGTGCCCCCCACTCCCCCCGTTTCAAAGTTGCTTGAATCAAACGCCTTTCGACCTTCTGGACATTGAAGTAGGGGGGAAGGGGGATTAGGAGACTCTAAACGTATGTTTTCTCCTCGATATTTTGGGAAAAATCATGAAGACACTGAAATTTGCCTGTGTCCCAGCTTCTTTTGGCCAAGATTGTAGGTGTTATTTTGGATATGAAGCTTTCTTTCTCAGCTCATATTAAGGCTGCTATCTCTAAAACGAGAAAAGGCATTGGTTTGCCAAGGTATCTCTCCAAATATCTGCCAAGAGATACCCTGAATGAACTATATAAGCTCTATGTGCGACCCCACCTTGACTACGGAGATGTCATCTACCATATCTCATCAAAAGTATGCGAATTTAGTCAAAACATCATTGTACCAAGTTTAATGGAAAAATTAGAGTCTGTTCAGTATTTTGCTGCTCTTGCTGTAACAGGAACTTGGAGGGGGACTTCGCGTGATAAGCAGTATGCTGAGCTCGGTTGGGAGTCACTGAGTTCCCGAAGGTGGACTAGACGCCTTACCTTGTTCTATAAGATCATAAATTACTTCACCCCCTTGTATACAAGGGATCAAGTCCCACCACTTCATCAGTTGCAATACTCTCTTCGTAAGCGAGATGTGGTTGGGCAAATGGGGGCAAGAACAGAAAAATTCCAATCCAGTTTTTATCCTAATTGCATCTTTGAATGGAACAAACTTGATCCTGAAATCAGGCTAGCTCCGTCTGTTGCAGTTTTCAAGGCAAAGCTTCTATCAATAATTCGTCCTCCTGCAAAATCTGTCTTTGGGATTTATGACCCAATCGGCTTATCGTATTCTCCCAAATAAGAGTTGGCCGTAGTAAATTGAATTTTCACAAATTCAAGCACAATTTTAGGGATACTGTAAACCCAATGTGCCCAGCTAATGATGGCATTGAGGATACGGAACACTTTTTTGTTGCTCTGTCCGTCATTCGATGTCCAACGACGAAATCTTCTCGCTGATGTTTCACAATTATTACGACCGTTTATTCAGATCAACAGTCTTTCAAATATCGTTCTGATAGAGCTTTTACTGTACGGTGATAAAGACCTCTCGGATAACATTAACAAAAATATACTCGAATTGACCCTAAATTTCATTCACAAAACTGGTCGATTTGACTGATTAAGCTAATATCAAAAATTTTCCCTCATAAAAGTCACTAAGTCCTTTTTGTCCCTTTTAGAGTGCTTTACGCCTGTTTTGCAGTTGATGTCAAGCGTCACAGCTGATCTCCATTATCCAAACCCTAACTAGCACTGGCTCAGTGTTTTGGCCGGTGGTTCACTAGACGAGGGAGTAACGACGGCTGTTGTTGTCGTTGGTATCTCTTAGTTGGGGTCCCTGTTTCCCAACATTTTCGGATTCGTAGCTCGACATCTACTGCAAAACAAGTTTCTTTTCTTAGTCATCGGTAAATTGGATTGTATGTAGCTTTTTGTAACCGTATCTTTAATTTTAGTTTAGTTTTATGTCTTCTATGGCATGGCCCCGGCGTAGTCATGATATTTTGCTCCTAGGGGTATCGTCTTTGTAGTGTAGTAAAGTGTTTTGTAAGTAGTGTCGTAGGTAATTCGTCTTTGTAAAAATTTTTAGATTGAGTATATAAAAAAAAAGACTTGCAGGCATACAGCTAGATGCAAGTATAACATTTACAATATGAACAATGATAGACAGTAATATATCCAAGCATTGCTTCAGGACTGGTGCCGGCAAAGGATCTAGGTCACAACTCTTGATTTTGCCTTTTTATAGAATCTTGTTTACATTCTCAGTGGAAACTTCCTGAAATTCACTAAATAACACACAAGGGGGCTGTGGTTCAGGCATATTGAATGAAAGTCGAGCTTCCCCTAAAGCATCAAGTTTTGATCTTATTTTCTCAATCTTGCCAACGAAAAAAGAATTGAATTCATTGGCTAAACTTGAAATACTTTCATTTGGGGGTAGAGAATTTTCTTTGATTTTTTTTCCAAGAAGAGAGTTCACAATACGAAACAAGGCTATAGGATTGTCATGTTTATCATGAATCAAAGCCTTGAAATAAACACTCTTATCACTATTAATGACAGCTTTGGTAATATTTCTTTGAGCCACAAAATCCTTTCTCTTTTGATCATTCGATTTATTTTGTCCCCACTTTCTTTCAAGCTGGTGACACTTCCTTTTTCCTCCAAGAATTTTTCACTAATCCATGGTCTTTTGTCACGCACTGTACCAAAGAAGAACGTATTGGAGCATGGATGTCCAACAAATCTGACAATACTGAGTCATATAGTTCCACATATTCCTTAGCTGTACCTTTGAAATCGGAGCATAACTCAGATTCCACTAGATTGTCCCTGAATGAATCCATATTAATACCTCTCAATTTTCTATATGTAATAACTTTCCGGATTGGTTTTGCTTTGACAGTATTAAGCTCCGCAATGAAGGAATCATGATCAGAAATCCTATGGTCTACTACTGGGCCATGTCTAACTATATTGTCTCCCTCTTTGGTAATCAATAGATCTAATGTACCTCCATTTCTATGGGTGGGACCTTGCACATGTTGCATAAGATTCATACGAGAAAAGGTTTCCATTAATTTCTTGGCTTCACTATCCTGATTATTCTCCACATGAAAATTAAAGTCTCCACATATAAGCAAATGTGAAGCGGATACGCACAACGGTGAAACAATGTCACAGAATTCATCTAAAAATGTACTGATTGGAGCATGATTAATGTTTGAATCAGGTCTATAAACAGTAGCAACTGTGAATCTGAGATTCTGGTGAGAATAAGTGCAACAATGTATTCAAATGATGAGCTTGATTGGTTCTTTTCAATATTGATGTCAAATTGTGATTTAACCACTCTTCCCACACCATCTCCCCTTCATGGTGCCATCACCTCTGGGAATATCTTTGATTTTATAGCCATCTGGCACGAGTTCTGTTCTGATTGCGACATCAGACCCATAAAGCCATGTCTCTGAAATAGCACAGACATCCAAATCCCTGTCAATAATGTAATATTTGATATATTCGGCTTTATTTCTGACAGATGACAAAATTTCAATGGATTTGTTGTAATTTATACTGTAGGAAGATACTTAAGGTTAGACAATTGATTCCTTTCTGGGAAACCTTTGAGTGTGTTTCCTCGATCCTGACAGATGATATTGTTTCAATTTTGAAGATTTTGTCCCGTACCTGCTTGCCAGCCCTTTTACCACGAGAACCATTGCATTTAAAAACAACATACTTTCCTGATAAACCATTATAGCTGGCCGGGTAATTGGCATAACACATAAAATCGTTTTCCACCTATATGAAATGAGCTTAGATGAAGGTGACATCCAGTTTATCTCAACAACAACAATAACACCAGTAGTGATTAGGCCTAGGCCTAAAAGTTCCACACACCAACACCAGAGAAGAGAGAAGAGATCCCAAAATAACCGCATGTGTCCATAACGAGAAGATGAGAGCAAAAGTCAAAAAACAAAAAACAAAGATATAAACAACGATTCGTCAAAAAATTGTTAAAATCTATTTTCCTTGATCATAGGAAAGCATGCCCCAATAACTGAAATGCGCGTATCAGAGAAATACTGCCCTTGTATTGATCATCACCTTAGAAAACTTATGCAAACCAGGGATAGGCTAAGAAAAGCTGCAGCCAAAAGAAAGTCCCCATTCCTTATAGACGCATACAGACAGGTCCGTAATAAGATCAATGTCCTTAACCCTATTACTACCGAGCTTTTTCGACCATATCGTAGTAACGAGGGGTGCCCCCCCCCCCCACCTCCGTAACTTTGCCAATATTGCAGATATGAGGATGAAACTTAGTAAAATGGTGTATAGGAACAAAAATCTACACAATAGGCTACTTTTTTTAATTCTTCATTACATCCATGACGTCACTATGACGTCATAATTGAAGAAAACTGCACTTTTTGCTTACTATTAGCAATATTGGCAATATTTAAGTTCTTAGTTGATAATTTCTTTCATACTGCTACTAGAATGTATCCCAAAGCATCACTGACTAAAAATTGGCAATGTAATGTCAATTTAAGCTGATCATTTATATCATACCGGGTGTCCCAAAAAAAAGTTCCGACGTTTGATTGAGCACAGAGAAAAATCTTTTTAATCTGGCAATTTCTATTCATTCTAGTTACGTGCTAGATATTTCAACTTACAGTTTGGCATATCGTAGGAAGAAATTAGTAATCTGAAAATGGAGTTATGAGCTCTAACATTTCACTTTCCTGTTCTTGTCTGCGCACAATCAAACGCCAGAACTTTTTTTTGGCACACCCGGTATATTCATCATTTATTTGCATCAGTTTGTCATTGTTTCATTTAAACCCCTAATTACTGATGAAAATACTCTAAAATGCCTTAAACTTGTTCATAACAATCAATGGAACCAATTTTGACCATTTAAGGCTATCTAATACATTTGTTATTATTTATATGACGTCATAAACTTTAATGACGTCATGAACGTTAAATTTGCTGACGTCATCAAAAATGGATAAAACTAAACATCATACGAAAGCTCTCATCGAGAGCTATCGAATGGTGGTATTCTCGATGTTCTACGATCAAACTGGACTCGCTTTTTTAATTGTGTGGCTGACCACGTGTTGAAAAGAGGTTGGTCACGTGATCAGTATCTAACATTTTGAAAAAAATTACAAATTTTGATTAGTCCCTGAAATTTGAGTAAAAGTCGCAATGTTTCAGCTCTTTATCTTTTGAACTGACGACACTACATCAAATAAACTTCCCCCCCCCCCCCCCCGGTAGTAATAGGGTTAACGGACAACTAAAGAAGCAGTATTATACCAATAAGATCTCTGCTAATATGAAAGAGTCATGGAAGGCAATCAATGAACTCCTCAGCAAGAGATCAAAATCTAGCAACATTGATTGTCTTAATGAGTCTGGTTCAGAAAGATAAAATGGATATTTCTAATGCAATGAACAGTTCCTTTTGCTCAGAAGGTAAGGATCTTGCTGACAAAATTGATCCAAAAGGCAACATTCCACTTCAGGTTTATTGAAGTGCAGGAGATCAGGGATGCATTTGCCACGGTTAAGACAGCAAAAGAGCTTTGGGACTGAAAACATCTCTAGCGACTTTCTGACGCTTGCACTACCTTTTTTCAAAATTCGCTTGCTTTCTTGTTTAATACATGAATTGAAACAAGTACCGGGTGAGCCAGAAAAAATTTCCCACTTTCGACAGGCCAGGATAAATCACACACTAAGCCACTCTTAATTGTTTTTGATTTAATCTTTTGCCAATATCCTTTATTATTCTCGGTTATTTTTGTAGATTTTTCGGATGCCAATTCATTGACATATTAATGATTTCTTGAAATTTGTTGGCCTGCAGACTGCCCAAAAAGATCGAAAAACAGTGATCAAACTTCCTAAATATTGAGCTTGGCAGAACAAAGGGAGTGCTCTTCGAAATGACCAGGGAATTTGGAAATAGATGAGGTACAATCTGTCGCACGAGCGCGCGGTCGTTCAATGATTGCGCAAGTTTAATTTCAAAGAAATGATAAAACAACTGAGAGTCTTTGTTATAATAAAAATGACATTAAACTTGCGCAATCATTTCCATTTTCAAAGTCCCTGGTCATTTCGAAGAGCACTCCCTTTGTTCTGCCAAGTTCAATCAGTAGGAAATTTGATCACTGTTTTTCGATTTTTTTGGGCAGTCTGCAGGCCAAAAAATTTCAAGAAATCGTTAATATATCGATAAATTGGCATCCGAAAAATCTACAAAAAATTATCCAGAATAATATAGGATATTGACAAAAGATTAAATCGAAAACAACTAAAATTGGCCTAGTGTGTGATTTATCCTGGCCTGTCGAAAGTGGGAACTTTTTTCTGGCTCACCCGGTAGTTTTTCTGACTCATCGAGAGTAGCTAGAGTTACTCCAATTTTCAAGGATGGAGATAAGACAGAAAAGTCTAACTATCGACCAATTTCGGTCTTGCCCATCGTCTCAAGGCTGTTTGAAAAACTAGTAACAAACCAGCTGCACTAGTATATGAAGGATAACTGTTATTTTTCATCTGGCCTATAAGGCGTTTTGCGTCTTAAGTCAACCGTAACATGCTTACTTAAAAATACTGGCGACTGGTAGAATGGATTGGATCTTGGTAAGCTTGTGGGTCCAGTGTTCATTGACCTCAAACATGGCATTTGATGCTGTAGATCCCTAAATTCTCTGCAAAAAGCTTTAGCTTTACGGTGTACAGCAACGTGAGGTTGCTTGGTTTAACTCTTACCAATCCAACCGTAAACAGTTTTGTACGGTTAATGGTCTTGATTCAAATATTGGGGACATTGAAGTTGGTGTGCCACAAGGTTCGTGTCTTGGCCCTCTTCTCTTCCTCGTCTACATCAATGATCTCCCACAGGCTGTCCAAGATTCTAGCGTGTCCATGTATGCTGATGATACCAGTTTGTGCCACCAGTCTCATGATTTGACTCGGCTGAATGACGTTATTAACAGTGATCTCAATAAATTTGATACTTGGCTACAAGGCAACAAGCTTTCCATGAATGTTGCAAAAACTCATTCCATGCTTATTTCCACCAAGCAGAAACAGAACGTTCTCAAAGGTCAAAATAAAGAATTGGCATTGAAAATACGCCATAATGAGCTCGAAGTTGTAAAAAAGACAAAATACCTTGGTGTGCAAATTGACTGATCTTTGGATTGGAAAGAACGAATCAAAGCGGTCTCTTCCAAGGACTCTGGGGTAGTTGGTTTTTTGAAACATGCCAAGTCTTTCGTACCGAAAGAAACTTTGCAAACGCTCTACAGAGGCATTATTGAGCCGCATTTTGGATACCGTTGTTCTGTTTGAGGCTGCGCCGGTTTGACTGAAAGTAATCAGTTGCAAAATGTTCAAAACCGTGCTGCTAGGATTATTACGAATAGCAGCTTTGACGCCCTAAGCAGACCTCTAATTGAAGGGCTGGGATGGAAGAGCGTTGGCGAATTGATTACTGGTAAATCTAAGACAATGGTCTTCAAGTCCCAGAATGAGCTGGCTCCACAATACCTTCTGTGACCTCTTCACCCGCCATTCACAATGCTCATCATATAGCCTTTGTAATACGGGAACCGACTTGAAATTACCGATGAAAATTTCATCAAATGGCCAGAGATGCTTCTTGTAAGAGGCGCAAAACTGTGGAATGGCTTCTCAGCAGTGGGTGCATCTCAGAATAGCCAAAGCAGGCATCCTCTTTGTGTCATTTTAAGAACAGTATTTACACAGGGGTTCCTTTCTTTTATTGTAAATTTTTCGATAGGGTCTTATTGTTTAATTTGATTAATAGCTTTAATTTTTTTTAGATTGTAATAATCGTAAAATTGTGGTCCCAGAGATTGTCCTGTTTTGCCCAGGGGGGTACTCATTGACTTTCAATACGGGGGGGTCCATGCCAATATTTGGGGTACGAAATTTTATGTTCAATCAATATTTGGGGTCTGTGAATTACAACATGGACAAAAATTCAATATTTGGGGTCCACAAATCTGAAGAAAGGAAGAATCGTGCAATTTGGCCCTGAAGTTGCGAATCATGAAATAAAGTTTAGGTATTATTCAAAAACTGAGAAAGATCAAGAAGCTCAAATTGAAATCATTCAAAAACATTTCAGGGATTTGGGGTCTCCAAAACGTTAGACTCAATATTTGGGGTCCCCAAAACATCAGGCTTAATATTTAGGGGTCAGCAAAGAAATAGTGGCATGGACCGCCCCGTATTAAAAGTTAGGGAGTACCCCCCCCCCCTGGGCTGTTTTGAAGAGCAAGACTCTCTCAGATATTTCAAGAGAAATAGAGGATGCAGTGAAAAAGGAGTTTCCAATTATGCCTTCCATAAAATCTACATGTGATTTTGTAGATCTTGGTACATTACTCCCACCCTTAGGAATAAAGCACACACTTACCTACGAGAGTAGTGGTAACAAATCTAGCGATAAATCGTGTTGCTCTTTCCAGTGATCCAGGTAGCAGAACAAGTGAGATCGAGCTTTCTGGTGTGCGTGTATCAACCATCCAGCGTATAGACACTGGAGTCGTTCCATTTTTACCTTGGGCCATGAGTTTCCATTTGTATGAAATTCTACCTCCACAATCCTTGCATTCTCCGATTAAAGACATTCTGGTTTCTGGATCTATCATATCATTGCAGTTTGACTTGCAGCTAGAGAACAAACAATATATCGATTAAGGACTATTTTCATTCCATCCTGTTAACAACTTAGGTATCTTTGTCTCTAAAGTTGCTCTTTGCAAAGTGGTGACAAATTAGTGTGACTGCAAAAAGTAAGTTTTTCTTCTATATACTGGTCAGGAAACTCTTGAATTTGAATTTTCCCTGTGGTGGGTGGACCAACAAAAACTATGAGACTCCATTCGCATGCCGTTCAGTCAATGCTGATTGATGTGATCTTAGTATGACTGCATGTAAATTTGCATTAAAATGATTGATTAGAATCACAACATTGAATGAGGGGGAGGGGAAGTTAAAGGGGCTCCAGAAAAAAGATTTTTTTGTAGTAAACTGTAAAAAATATCAAAATTTCCTGAAAATTTTCACTCGGAAACTAAGAGGGAAGGGATAATTTCCTATGATTTTTGATGAAAGAAACCGAAACTTCCCTGTCCTCTTAGTTTCTAGGGAGAAATTGCTAGGTTTTGCTAAATCTCTTCCTCAAAAACCACAGGAAATTTAAAGATTTTTCGCAGTGAGGTAGTAGGTGAGAACGGGGTCAATTGTAACTTTTTGAAAATCAGGCATATCGTCTAAATAATGATAAATTGTGCTCTTTAAGGTAGATAATATTGTAGTTGCATCCCTTGGAATAAAATAGACATTAGTTTCCATCACCATTTTTTGTGATGCTGTGATAGTTTCAAAATCAGTGGTCAAATGTTACAATCTCGGGGGGGGGGGGTAACTTAATAGGTTTGAGGTACGGGGACGTGCCATTATTTAGGGGTACCTTTTTCTGAAAAGTGCGGAATTATGGGGATCATTTTCAGAAGTATGTGCGGAATTATGGGTATCATTTTCAGAAGTATGTGCGGAATTATGGGTACCATTTGAAGAAACATGCAGACTTTTGGGTATCATTCTGAAGAAATATTACAGAATTGATAGGAGGCAAGTTTAGAGCCTGGGGGTGGAGGCCCTGGAGGTGCCTAAAGCCAAGGATGGGTATGTGTGAACCCCAGTTGGTCTGACCCCCCAGTTTTGGGTATCCTTTTCACATAATTCAATAATGCACCAGTTTTGGGTGTGGTTTCTACAATCCATCCAGTTTTGAACATCTTTTTTATTCAAACAAGATATAAGCAAGATGTACAAGAAAAATTCACATGGGTAAAGATACGTTTATGTGCTAGGTATGCCTATGCTGTGTATGTACATGTACCACAAGCCAGGTACTAAAGCTATTTTTGCCTATTTTTCGACCCATACATAAAAGTACATCATATAAGTCTTCCTACCACCAAACAGAGAGCTCAGTTTGTATACATCTTATCATTTTCATGTGTAAAAAAGGTAGGCTACTAACTTATTGCCCTTTTTTATGAGCTTTTGCTGTATTGTAAGGCTATGGTAAGCGCACCTTCGTCAATGTTAAGTGCAGAAAAAGCCAGGGAAGATCAGTTTGAGAGAGACATTTATTTCTTTGCCTTTTTGTGGTATATAAAAGACACTGGTTTGAAGTTCCAGTTTTGGGTATGGTTATTTCAATATAATCACCAGTTTTGGGTATCATTTTTGTCATGAGCCATCCAGTTTTGGGGTAATGTTTTGTTTGCACCTTCGCACATACCCGCCCTTGACTTTAGGCACCGCCATCCCCGGGGTTTAACAGGGTTTCAGTCAGAACTGAAAACTCTTTGGACTAAGGAATATTGCCCTGAAAACATGTACTTTGATTTTACCCTCTTTACCACATTAACTATCATAAAATATAGGTGAAGGTGAAGTTGCGGTTTTTTGCATTGTTCTTTCCTTTGCGGAATTATGGGCCAAGTTTTCATCATTTTGCGGAACTATGGGCCATATTTCCATCAAGTTTGCGGAATTATGGGTCACATTTTTTCAGATATGTGCGGAATTATGGGTCAAAATTTTGAACCAAAATGGCACGTCCCCGTCCAAATCTAGCAATTGCCCCGGTAACACGGGGCAATTGTAACAGATGTTGGGAGCAACTGTTACATATCTTTAAAATCATTACAGATGATTATTGCACGATTCCGCCTTTTCCTTACATAAAATGAAGCACCAGGTGGCAGATTATTCATGGCTTTGAAAAGAACAAACTAAAAATAAGATATAGGTTTTATTTCTTTGTATATTTGGGTGCGTCAGATAAAAAAATTGAATCGATTGAGAAAAAGATTTTCTTTCTCAACAAATTTCAGTTCTGAACTCTTTAATACTGCATAGATGCACATTGTTCGACCAGATTAGAAAATGAATCAAAATGAAAGCATCAGACAGCTTACACCGGGGCAATTGTAACAGCGTGTTACCATTGCCCCTGACCTGGTCAGCTATCGTTATTTTCCATTTTCACATCTCATAAACTGTGGAGCTTTAAATTTAACGTAGTTTTGGTCCTAAATAGATGCCATGTCTGTGATGTGAAAATGAAATTTTCTACTCAAGAGCAAAATCTTTCAGATACAACCTTACAGTGACAACACATATTTACGTTTGTACTCAAAAACATTTTTCCCCCGAAAATTTTGCAAACTTGGCTGAATATTCCTGTAGCTCCAGTCGTATGTAGATGGTTAGAATGAGCATGCTCTGTGCAAAAATCAGATTTTTTGCAATTTTCTGCAAAGCGTGAGAGTCAATGTTAGAATGGCCCCGTGTTACAATTGTCTCATGTCTTCCCTACTATTTTTTAGGATTTGTTATGTTGGTCTCAATATATTTTGTGAATGATTCAACCCTTCACAAAGTTGTGAGACTGCATCCTATTACCCCTCAATCAATTGGTTAGATGTCTCAAAAGCTGACTTTATTCAAACATGAAGCAAGCAAATTTCAGCAATCTAGCGATATTGAATTTTCATAAACAACGTGCAAACACGATGTCCCTCTTGGATATAGCTAATGATTTCGTTAAAAATTAGAATGGGCATCGCAACTTCGACACGTTTGCTATGACAGATCTTGAGTAGTAATAGCTTTTATGAGAAGAAACGCTTTGCCGTTGGTTGTAACGATGTCTCTTTTCATAGCAATTGAAATCTTTTTTTGAACCAAATTCACACTGTATATAAACATGGACGTAAAGAGTCAAGTCTTTATTGAAAAGGGCGTTTTCCGACGTTCTAAAGGGCGTGGTCTCAAAACATTTCCGGGGGCAAGCCCCCGGACCCCCGCCTTGGCTCGCTTCGCTCGCCGCTCAGCCCCCCCACTTTGAGACCGCTGCGCGGTCCCTGAATGAGGGGTAAGGGCAGTTACAGAAGCCCTGCAGTAGAGTCAAGGTAGTACTAAAACTTTTGGGATTTGCTTAGTTGATCTCAATATATTTTATGAATGATTGTAGAATCTAATTAAATTAAAATTTTAGATTTTAAGCAAACTTTAAAAGTTTGTACCTACTGGGTGTACTGTTGCAAATATAACAAGAGAGAAGATTTTTGAAATTCGAAACACGACAATAGTTGCAATTTCTTTCAAACACAACAAACCATCCTCAAAAAGCATTATACGAGAAAAAGATTGCTGAAGAAAAAGCGCTCTTTGAAAAGGACATTACAGAACCACTTGCCGAACACGAAGAAAGTACAAAACCGAAACGTCCTTATTACCCACCAAATAGCTATCAAAGAACAATAAACAACTGAGCACAAAATCAGCAAGGAGGAAATGCTATGCCTAACACCCATTGCAACCAGAACCAAAAAAACTACCACAGCCAGCCCTACCAGCCACCACCCCGTTTCCATTAGCCAAACTTCTCAACCTTTCGTCCTTCTCCTTGGCACACAGACACGTTTCATTATTAACCAAAGGACCCAAGTACACACCCACAACTCCACCAAAGTCGTCTTTTAAACGTGACATCAATGACTTTACTGGAAAAATTAAGATAAGAGATGTTTTCTGGGGGAGAGTATCAAATGATCAATCACTTCACAGAAATAAATCAAACAGACTAGTCTTTACAGATAATCAAGAAATCAACAACATTTGCAAATTATCCGAAAAACTACAACCTGAGAAAATAAAAGCAGCAGAAAATCTAACTCAAGAAGAGCGCCAAGCATTAGAAGATTTAACAAATAATGAAGACATAATAATCAAAAAAGCAGCTAAAGGGGGAAATTTCGTGCTTCTGGAAAAATCTTTTCACCGAGACCAATTAGTTTTAGAAGGTCATCTCAATAGTAACGACTATGAAACACTGCCGTTAGATGCGGATAAACAAGTTATGAAAAACCTTAAATCAGTCGTAAAAAAAGCGCAAAGATTATTTAACTGACAAAGAATAAGATTTTATAACTAATTTCGATTGGAAAACAAGCCATCTGTACGTTTTACCAAAGATTCACAAAAGCAAAGACATAATCGGAAAAGTAACACAATCGAATGCAGAATTCATCGAAATGCAACCACCCTCTACTTTAAAAAGCAGACCAATTATAGCTGGACCATCCTCCCCTACGCAACGACTAAGTGAATTTTTAGATACATTATTAAAAACATTGGCAGCAACGTTAAAAACCTATGTAAAAGACGACCGGGATTTTTTACGTAAAATTCCAACTGAATTCGCTGAACATTCTTCCCTTTATTCGTATGATGTAACAAGTCTCTATACGAGCATACCACACGAACTCGGATTACAAGCACTCGATTTTTGGATTGAAAACAGGAGAAACCTTATCCCACAACGTTTCAGCAAACCTTTTGTAATCGAATCGGCAAAGTTTGTTCTGGAAAATAATAATTTCATCTTTGATGAAGTCTTGTATAAACAATTGAAATGAACCGCAATGGAAACAACATTGGCACCGTCGTACGCATGCCTAACAGTTGGGTACCTAGAAGAAACACGACTTTTTCCGCTCGTCTTACCAAAATGCTTTGATGGTGAACTTTGTAAATAAACAGAAAATAATTATCTTAGATATATGGACGATGGCTTTTTAGCCTTACCAACAGAAATCGATCCCTCGTTAATGACATTAGCTCCAAATGAACTTCACCCATCCATTCAATTCACGATAGAAACTGGAAAGAAGAAAGCAGAAAACATCGAATCGTTGAATTTCTTAGACATAAGAATTATTTTACGAGAGGGCAAATTCGTTACCTTCGATATATATTGTAAAGAAACTAATCCTACCACTACCTCAATTTTCACAGCGCCCACCCTTCCCACATCAAACAAACGATTCCGTTCAATTTAGCAAAGAGAATTATAGTATTTGTTTCTCTGACTCTGAACGTATGAAATTCCGTCTTAAAGAACTCGAGAACTGGCTCCTACGCTGTGATTATCCGAAAGATTTAATAAAACAGGCCTTCCACAGGGCAAAATTTCAAGGACCCGCTCCCTTCAAAGAGAAAAACGTCATCCCACTCGTCACCACTTATTATTCCAACCTGAGTTACACACACGTCATCAAAACAGTATCAACATTAATCAACGGCATTACAGATTCATCGACAAAAGAGAAATTCCAGAACACCAAACCAATCTTAGCTTTGAAACAGCAGCCAAACCTTACATCACTTCTTACCAAAGCAAAATTCATCTCTCAACACTACCCCGTAGTTGTACCAACACCAGGAATCATCTTGTAGTTGGACCAACACCAGGAATCATCTTTTGCAATAGAAAGAACTGCAAACTTTGCCGACTATATCTCCAACCGGGTCAAAGAGACAATTTGCGAAGCGAAGAAGGGTATCGGTATAATTAGATATCTTTCTAAGTACGTATCCAGGGATATACTCAATCAACTGTGCAAGCTTTACGTGGGGCCCCATCTTGATTATGGGAATATAGTCTATCACAAGTATGATCTAGACTTGAAATTAGATCTCATAAAGAGACTTGAGCAAACTCAGTACTCTGCGGCGTTTACTGTGACAGGAGCATGGAGAGGTACAAATAGGTAGATGCTTTTCAATGCGTTAGGCTGGAAAAATCTGTATAACAGAAGATGGTACAGATGGCTGTGTCACTTCTTCCTGAATATCTTTTTTCTAACATCCCCCTTGAGCGTACAATTACCTACAACTTGCGAAATCCAAGCGCTTATCAGGAAAAGGCTTCCAGGACTGCTCGCTTTTTAAGTACATATTTTCAAAATGTAATAGCGGAATGGAATCTCCTTAATAAATAATAGTGACATGAGAAATTCAGAATCTCTCGCAGCTTTTAAAGGAAAGTTAATTTCAACGAAACGACCTTTAAAACACTCTGTTGTTGGTGTTTACGATATTGTTGGTATTAAACGCTTGACAAAACTTCGAATAGAATTTCGTCCTTTAAATCAACACAGATTTCGGCATCATTTTGACTGCCTCGGCTCAATTTGTGCATGTGGATGTGCCATTGAAGATAACCGGTACTTTCTCCTGCACTGCCACCTGTTTATTCAAATGCGTCGAGATCTCTTTGGTCAACTTACTGATATTCTAGGCTTAAATATCACAAATTTGGATTTAAAATGCCCTATGCAATCTATTATTATTTGGCAGTCCTCAACTGAATGTTATGGCAAATCGAATCATTCTTGAAGCTATAATGGCGTTTATTGACAATACAAATTTTTTTGATTAAATTGCAGCGGGTGAGTCAAAAATGCCGGCCGGGTATTGGCTGTGGCTGGTACATAGAAATGTAGCTTCCATCTTGGTGGGGCGGGGGTGCTGGCGTGGGGGGGGGGTATCGGACGGTGTGGAGTGTTGCATGGCCTGTGTGGAAATGACTTGACTAGAGCCCAATCGCCCTGTTCCGATAACTGAAAAAGAAACCTTGAGTTACTTGGCCAAAGTAAATTTTATCGGAAAAGTTAATGCTAATGAAATATTCCTTATTTCATAGTTTAAAATATAGAAACCAGATATTGTACATTTAGCGACAGTATTCTGTAAAATCGTTGTCGGAAAACACAGCGATAAAATCGCGATATCTTCAATTCCATCGCCCTGTTCCGATCACGCAAGGTCGCGCATGAATTTCGGACGGTACCACCGCAGAGGGCTCAGGAATGCGCAGTTTCCAATTGAAATGGATGCCATTCACATAACAAAAAATATTTATCTCATGTTATCGTTTGATAAGTAACATGTTGCCTCTTTATTCGTTTAATGACACCATAAGCAATTTACAATTGAAATTGTAAATTGTAATTGAAATTGTAAGATTTTTGACGGAGGGCCCCTTGTAAATCAGCCTTTGCTGAAGGGTTACCCTCCTATAAATAAATGAAATGAAAATGAAAATGAAATTTGCAGTCTATTACAAGATAAATGGCAACACTATAGCATAGCCCCCTTCCCATACTTCAATGCCCCCTTGGCATTAATTCAAACCCTACCTCACGCGCAACCAAAGTCAACGAAACTCCCTGGTGAGGTTTCTTTGTTTATTTCACCTTCCACCCCGTCTCTTCATTGAGAGAGAATCCTAGAATTCGAAGCCAAACCTCGTGATCGGAAGAGGGCTATCTGTAGCCTATCTGACTGCACTTAGAACTTTACCCCCGGCTGGGAAGCAGAAGATATTATGATCGAAATTTTTTTGTAAATATTCGCTTAGAGAGTTGCAGTAAAGTTTGAAATGTTTTGACTGCAGCTCTAGTAAACAGTAGCAGAGAAACAAGAGAAAATATAATTGCTGCAAGGAAACACGAAGTCAAAATTGGGGACTACACTCATTTTTTTATAAAAAACTAAGGTCCGGGGCTGGTAGGCAATTTCTTAAATTTTTGGGCCCTTTTGCTACCAAGAGTTTCTTACATGTTTCTTATATTCTAAATGCCGGAAGTGTAGAGTTAATTTCGTTTTGTCTAAAGGGCTCCCAAATTATTTTAGAAAGATCTCAAAACAAGTAAATAACATGATTCGCACTCAAAATAATGTCCAAACAGTTGCTTTAACTGTACAGTGGAAAAATATTTTTGAGTGCGATGAGAAAATTAAAAGTGTAAATTACAGATGTTTCTTATCTTTTTCAATTCAGGTAGGGTTGTTTCTTAGCTTTCAAGAAATTGAGCCTACCGTTTCTTATATGCGGTTTCTTATAAAAAAAATGAGTGTACTTGCGATTCCATCACAGGTAGGCCTCTTTCATTTTCCCATATCGCTGGATTCACACTCCAGAAAAAAGTAAACCACGTCTCAACTTGAAGCTCATGGCGTCGGCAAAGTATTTTTTCGCGCGCGTTTTTAATTATAGGACCCATTCCTCTTGTAAACAAACATCCCGAGATTGTACACCAAAGCGCTCACAGGAGCCAGTGATCGGAACAGGGCGATTGGGCTCTACTCAGATTGTATATCATGTCACAACAAAAAGCAGCAACGCCTCTCCCTTAATGTGTTTATTTTCATTCATTTTCTTTATATCTATATAGTTGAATTGTAAGTGCCAGCCATAGTGGAGACCAGATGACCCAGTGTCTTTCCCCGCTGTAGCTGGTACATAGAAATGTACCAACTTTGTGGTTAAAAAAAAAATTAATTAAAATCAATATAAAAATATTGCCAAAAGTTTAAAGTGCACATAAACCCAAAAATGTTTGTTTCATTTTCCGATAGAACTCATCAAGAAATGCTATTCTACCAAAAATTTTTTCCAAAATCATTTTCCAAAGTCGTTTTATAATGCATTTTGTCGAGCTTGGACTGTGGACACTACCGGGCACCTACGGCCTGGAACTAGTGACGATTACTCAGGATGACAAATGATCGAACGAATTGATCGCTGTCATAAACCAGTTGCTTATCGAAGTTTAGACGAAGTCCACGTTCCAATAAAATTCACCAAAAATGAGTTTGTTTGAGTCAGACCTCCTCACAGTCGTCTGTTGTAGGTTTCTCGGCATGGATTGTTCGAAGTGGTATGACGTCAACTTCATCTCTCAACCGCACAAGGCCTTGTAAGGTGTCCTTTCCTCATTGCCGAGCGACAGTTTTCGTCCAGCAGGGATGACGAAATTCTCCTGGGTAACATTGACCTTTTGAATGGGACAATTATGATTCTTGAAAAGCGTAAAGAATCCTCTTTCCAATGGTGTCAAATGTTAAAAGGGTGTTCGTGCTAAAATGTGGAGTTATTGTGATTTTAGTGTCCGCAGGTCAATTTTGTTGACTGTTGTGATTCGTTTACAGTTAGGCTTATGATCATGGAAGTTCTTTCAAAGGGGTTTTTAGAGAGAGTTCCCAAGGAGAAAAGTGTTTGAAAATACCAATCAAGATTCTAATAGAAATTACGTGATGTCCTATCGCCTGAAGAAAGTGTTTTTATGGAGGATGAAACAGAAATTTAGGATTCGGAAGCAGAACATCTGTGCAGGTACGTAAACAAGATCAGTAAGATATTAGGCCCGTTCTTAGTGGCGCTCCTTAAAGGCACTGTGTCCATGTAAGTAGACGACTTCGAGGGGGGTATCTCGAAAACATGTGATCTTTCGTCGTTTTTTCATGTGAGCGTCGTTTATTGCAAAGTCTTTTCTTGCAAAGCGTTGTTTGTTAGTCAAACGATTGTTTCAAGTTCTTTTGAATTCGTCAGCAGGGATTCAGCAATCTCGCCTTTTGAAATAGTGTTCTAGAATTTTCAAAGGTCCTTGTTTTCTTCTTTTGTGTGATTGTTATCAGGCAGATTAATGAACATAAAGGCATGTTTTGACAAGTTCTTTTGAATTCGTCAGCAGGGACTCAGCAATCTCGCCTTTTGAAATGATGTTCTAGAATTTTCAATGGTCCGTGTTTTCTTCTTTTGTGTGATTGTTATCAGACAGAATAGGTTTCCTTTCCTCTTGACAACGAGGCTCTTATTTTCATGTGATCAGTTTAAAACAGCCTGCCCGAAACCAATCAAATTCTCGATCAGTTACATGCATGTCAGCATCGTGTCAGCAGTTTTAACTGTTCGTGCATGCAATTTATTGATATATGGACACAGTGCCTTTAATGAATCTTATTACTTGGCTTGACATTTCTGATGTTCCTTCTTAACAGAGTTCAGAGTGTTATTAGGTAAGGTTAGTTATGAGTTTCTAGTCATTTCGGTATGCTTTTAAGAACCACTTTCCATCAACTAAACTAAGACTCCAAAATATACGCCTCGGACCTCGCTTGCGCCTCGGAGGAACTCGGAGCAACGGGAATCTTGGCATTACTAGCATTGCTCTCCCTTGGTGTTTTTTGTTTATATCATTTTTACTTCTCAGCATCAGTTTTCACTATTTGTTATCATTTTATCTTCTACCTTATCAAAATTTTTGAATACAAACAATGCGCTCTGCTCACATGAAAATTTCAGATCGACCTAAAAAATCTGACCGACCTGAGAAACCGAGTTTCAGGTCGACCTGAGTTTCATCTCGCCTGCGCGTGTAAGCGTTCCAAGGGCTTCGAGAGCAGACCGAAATGAGTTTCAAACTGATCAGAAACTCAGACCAGTTAAATCTTCTCAAGTATTTCGAGCACAAGCAAGATGCTGTCGAAGCTTCCCATTTGGTACGTTTTTGTTCCACGAACGCTATCTATTAGCGTAGTCTCTCCTTTGCAGTTGGATTTTCTTTGCCATGAAACGGAAAGGCATGCAATATTATACAATTCTTTATATAATAATAATAATAATAATTCATTTATTTACAGTTGGTGAAATGTCTAGTTAATACAAACTAATAAAAACCAACTATCTAATTACAAACCCTATTTACAAATGTTGCATCGGCATTGTTCTCCCTTCCAATTTTTGATCATTGTTTTAAACTGTTTTGCATTTTGTGCGGATTTTATGTTGTCTGACAAAGTGTTCCAAAGTATACTACCTCTGAACGATAGGGAACTTTGTCCATATGACGATGTCTTAACTTTTGGCACCTGGAGTAGATTCTTTATTCTTAGGTCATATGTGATTTCTTTCGTTGCGAAAAACTCTGACAAAATAGAAGGACTAATGAAATTGGTGCATTCGTATATTTCGACCATTAGCTTTTGCAGATTGCTACAATGGATCGTTATCTCTTCCGACCTTGCCAGTAGTTCTTCAAAGGTAGATGTATAATCCCCATGGAGAACTCTCAAGGCACGCTTATGTAGCCGGTTTATTCTGTTGTTCATTTCATTTTCATTTTGATTTATTTTAACAGGGTTAAATACATTCAGTAAATATAAATTAACTGATTTACAATGTGCCCTGCTTAAAAACATAACTAACCTAAATACATGATATTACAAATAGACTTGAAGATCCTACATAAAAGAAAGGAATATATGTAAAAATAAAGGGACTCGGAAGTCAAACGTATGTGCTGAATGTTGAATTAGATTATCAGCCTCTTTGATCTTTCAAAAATGCTTTTAGCCTCGTTTTGAAAGTGGCTAGCGAAGGAGCAGTTTTTAGTTGTTAGTTGTTTTACCACAAAACATCCATATCAGTGGACAATAGTTAAAGGCTGACTTTATGAAAGTTTTGTATAGTATGTTTGCTTTATCCTTTTGTAGAAACCCAGCAATACGAGAGAACGCCTTTACTTTTTGACTTGCCTTTTTGCAAATACCTTCAACATGATTATGAAACTGTAGCTTTGAGTCAATCGTTATTCCAAGGAGTTATATATCTGAAGTATTTTATATCTGAAGTAATTTCACAATTAGCAGCTACGTATCTGTTTACCATATTTGCGTTGTTTCTTGCCTTCCTTCCCTCTGCAACCACCACTGGCACTAAAATTGACTGTGAAATCACGTATGAGACCTGAGTGTGTATACCTTAACCGACGTCACATCCGCTATCGCCCCAGACTCCAGACTGGTCAAATAGCACGGCAGTGTCCACAAAAAATTGTCCAAAAACGCGACTTTAGTGGGGCATAACTCCGGAACCACGCATCGGAATTCAATTCGGTTTTCGGTGTTCAACTCAGCTCAACATCCTCTATCATAATCAAGAATAAAACATTTTGGGTTTAGGTGCACTTTAAGGTATCTGCTGTCAAAGGTATCTGCCGTCATTTTTGCATCAAAAGTGTTCAATAATGAACGAATAACTGTAATTAGAACTGTTTTTCTCATCAAAAAGTTTACTGCAGAATAGCGTAGCCTCTTTACCCGTCGGCTAGGATGGTCGAATCTCGAATAAAATGTTATTTTTACCCTTATCTTCAAAATCGTCAAAAATCAGCATATAGTGTATAATATGAAAAGCTCAACAGTGTTTGGTGCTGTTCTCTATTAGTTGGTAACCTAACTGTTTGGTTTTTAATTTTTGTATCTCTTTTACGATCACATTCAAACGTTCGTTACAATGTGGGCATAGTGGGTGACACCACTTTATAGCTTCATCGAATTCCTAAAATCGAAAGTTCTTGACAACATCACATCACATGGAACTTACACTTTCTGTCAAAATCAAAAATGTATCCATGTGAAATTTAAAACTCCATGGTCAAAAAAGTTGGAATGAAGCATGAAGACAAGGGCTGGGCCTGTTGCTAGATCCTGAGAGAACATTCCAAGCATCACACAGCATAAAAGAACATTACATACATTTGTAAAGTGCCACTTGACTAGTGCCACATACATAATGCATACATAGTGCCACATACATAGTGACTCTACATCATTCATATACAAAGATATAATTCAATACTTAACTTACACAATGGATGTCTTCATAACGGATCCACTTCTGACATCGATATGCTGCTCAAAGCTTCCAATTCTCCCTGGCACATCAAGACTTTCTGCAACTAGTGTTATGATGTAAATAGCATTTCGGATCAACAATTTCGCAGGAATTTTCCATGTTGCATAGTTATGCTCAATGATCCCATCACCGTATCCAAAACAGCCACCTTTTCCAATTACAAAATGTAATGCACCAGGTCTTACCTTGCAGTACCATTTATAACGTAAGTTTTTCTGATTACCGTTGATGATATTAGGATCATAGCTGAAACTGCCATCTAGCAATATATTTCGTTCCCAAGAAAGTACTGTTGCTGAACCACCTTTAATTCTGACGTAAAGTGGTACTGGCGTAATTTGAAGATATTTTTGAGCAGAATCGGAGTAGCCAATTTGTTTCAGGATAACATTCAGCTGGACAATATAAAATCCGGGAGATATACTGTATTTATGGATTGTAATTTCTCGTTGATCTGTGATCACACTAAGTGGAAAACTGAAAAGGAAATTCAAAAGTAAAATCAGCTGACGGAAAGGCTACAAAAATTGGTAATAATTGGAACAGCTGAAAGTGCTCGGCAAATAAAAAATATAATTCAATCCTGACTCTCTTGGAGAGTAGAATGGTATTTTGAAATTTGGAAGCATTAGGTTCAAAATCCTACATCTTCAAACTCGTGTTGGTCATTTACCGGTTTTCTTTCTGTTGACTAATCTTTCAGAATTTGTTGTGAGCTGTGGATGACGAAACTGTTCAATATGATTGAAGAAGTCGGTACTGCGCATCGCCTTTTAGAGCAAGGGCCATAAAAAGAACCTTTGTAGGTGCAATCGGCAGTGCAACCATATCCACACTCCATAGATTCCTAAATGTTCCTTAATCTAGAGTCATGAATAAAAACACCAGGATTCCATTGTCGTTTCTCTTTCGGCAAGTTTTGTAGACCAGGCAGAGAATAGAGGAATGGTCACCCAGGAGCAATTCGTGTGTGCTGCTTTCGAAGATCGATGATATACAGGGATTCTTGGGGGCCAGCAGCCTGGTTTTTGTGTTTAAACTGAAATTAGGGCTTATAAGAGAGCCAACAGCCTCGTTTTCGTTATGAAATAGCATAATTGTACAATTTCTGCCCTTAGAGGGAGATCTAAAAAGGCTAAATATATCTTTTCGAGAGATTGATTTTCGACCAGAGAGCAAATGCGCATTCCTAGAGCATCTTGGTCTCGATAAGGGTTATTCGTCGCTGTTTCATAATTACATGACAATTAATTCTGCTGTAAGTACTATCAGATCATCTAAACGAAACCATATCTTTTCAAAATTCTTCAAAATCATTTTCAGAGTCAATGTATTCGACATTCTCAGTTTCCTGCTCTTTGCTGACTTCAACGTAGTTAGGAGAAAGCTCTAAGATATCTTCTGGGAAACATGTATCATTCCAACGAAACGACCCTCTTTCGTCTTAACTTTGATGTACTTGGAAGTCAAACTGAAGCATTAATCGATTAGCATGTCTGAAAGCCAGGGCAATATAGTTTGAACGCAAAATATGAAGCCTCTGGTTTTTCCGTGGCAGGAAACTGAGATCTTTCACCTCCTTTTCTCGTTCGAGGCTCTGTACAAATATCTTCTGTTGCAGCACATTTACTAAAGATGTTCTTTAGTTTTCATGTGACAAGAAGAATGCTTGAATGTCGATGCCTTCCCAAGGAGGAATTGATTTACAATAAAACAAATGGTGGCCAAAATACTTGGCACAATTAAAGCCCGGTACACACTAGTTGTTATTATCTGTGACAGATACAAGGCCAATTACATAAAAAGTCATGAAAGAGTTCAGAAATGGGTAACTGACAGATACGTCTTGCCGAGTTCTCACATGAAAGTGACATATGATTTCAACAGCTTCTTCCGTGACGTAAAAAACCAATGATGCTGTCATGATTTGTTCTACCTCTGGAGGCATCGATATTAGCATTCTTCTTATCACATGAATTTTTGAGAAGGTAGATTCTCGTAGATAATGTTACGGGAAAACAAAGGAAGATTATTGCCATGACTTCCACAATCTATTATATTAAGAAAAAGAGGGCCCTTCTTGGTCTGTACGCTTTTTCTGACAACAAATATGTTTCCAATTCGGGAAGCAAGCATTCTTAAAAAAGGCAATTTGGGGATAACTGTGCTCATAAGCCTTTTTACTAAGTTGAAAGAATCCTCTCATGTGTCAAATAATCTCTTAATGGTTAGAGAAGCTTGTGTGTGCACTGCACGCAGGGGGGAGGGGGGGGGGTTCTTGGCTAAATATTAGGTAGGGTCGTCCGCCAGCATGTTCAAAATGGTACCATCGGCTAGACTTCATTTTTAGGAATATTATACCATTGCCTAGATCAATTTCAACAAAATTGATACCCTAGGTTAGACCAATATTTAAATAATGATGCCCTTTGCTAGATTCATTTACAAGCCTTTCGAGTCAGCATAAGTCTTAAAATTTTAGTTTGAACTCGAAAATCGATTTTTTCATTTATAAAAAGTCGATTTGTTTCATTTACTAGTTTATTATCGACAAACCTCAGGTGGACCAAAATTGCAATAAATGATACCCTTGGTTAGACAAGAAGTCCTAAAATGTATGCCCTTGCTCGTGGCACATTCCCAGGTACCAGGGGCGGTCTGGCACCATAATTGTAGGGGGGCTAGCAAACGAAAAGGGCCCGGTTAAGGGTGTGGCAGATAAATTTTTTACCCTATACCCACTAAGGAATCACCTTAAACACTCTCAGTCGATACATGGTCGATATTAGTTATTGACTAATAGACATGCCATGCCATTGTCTATTAATATGCCGAAGAGCACGAAGAGCAACTTTTGTTTGAGAAAAACCTTCTGCGTGTTTCGTATTTTATCTCAATCGAACGTTCTTTACAGTTAACTTAGATCCTAATATACCATCATGGTTCTTCATGGTTCTTCATGGCTCCAAAATACAATTTCTTTAGAAATGATAATAAAAGCCAGTGTGGCAAATAAGAGTAATGACACTAGTCGCTCTCAACGCTCATTTCTTATCGTAGTATCTGCAATCTCTAAATTGAATTGACCAGGCCCGTCGGAACGAAATTCGCATTCGCCCCCTGGAAAATTGTTGGGGCCACGACCTTTACTTTGGCTTAGAATGCATCACCCAATATCATGCTTGCCATTAGCGACAAGAAAACTTTGATAGTTTTATGACAGTTATCCAATGAATCAGAGCAAGAGGAAAATTTATGGAGAAAGATTCTTTTCTTTGGCTTAGAATGCATCTCCCAATATCATGCTTACCATTAGCGACAAGAAAACTTTGATAGTTTTGTGACAGTTATGCTATGAATCAGAGCATGAGGAAAATTTTTGAAGAAAGATCCTTTACTTTGGCTTAGAATGCTTCTCCCGATATCATGCTTGTCATTAGCTCATTAGCGAAAAGGGAACCTTGATAGTTTTGTGACAGTTGTCCTATAAATCAGAGCACGAGAAAAATTTTAAAGAAAGATCCCATACTTTGGCTTAGAATGCATCATGCTTGCCATTAGCGGACAAGAAAACTTTGATAGCTTTATGACAGTTATCCAATGAATCAGAGCACGAGGAAAATTAAGAAAGATCCTTTACTTTGGCTTAGAATGCATCTCCCAATATCATGCTTGCCATTAGCTCATTAGCGACAAGGAAACCTTGATAGTTTTGTGACAGTTGTCCTATAAATCAGAGCACGAGAAAAATTTTGAAGAAAGATCCTTTACTCTGGCTTAGAATGTATCCCCCAACATCATGCTTTGCTATTAGCTCATTAGCGACAAGGAAACCTTGATAGTTTTGTGACAGATCTGACTGAGAATATGCTACTTTTAGTCTATTTTGACGTTTTGGGTCTAATCATGTAAAATGTCGGGCCTATCACAAAACTGCTTTCAATATTCTGGGTCTTCGTCAAGCCCAAGAGTTTTGGTCTTGGTCTACGACTCTACGCAAAGTTCTGTTGGGTCTACGAGTTTTGGGTCTAGCTTGGAAAACCCGTACCTCTTTTTGCCCCTGGAAGTGGGCCCTCGTTGTTAGTCTGGCCCACTAGTCAAACTTCCCTAAAATATGCCTTGCTGATGCGATGGTACAATGGGGGTTCCACATAAAACCTATACGGAGGTCATGGGAACCATAGGGGGGGAGGGCAGGAGAACTGCACTCTATATTTAAGCTCTTATGGTTGCAGGTCCTCACAGGTTCATGGGACAGAAAGGGGGCAGGGGGACTCCATGCAATGAAGTCCCTGAAACTATTTGTAGTGAATTGAGTGATATTGACGTAACCCGCAGGTATTACAGTCTTATTCGGGGTCCTACAATGACTAACATCAGCTAATTAGAGAACACTTTTGAATTGCTTTTATTTTAAAGGCCAATTCAAATTTAGCAGAAAGACAAATTTCAGAGAAATATTATGAAACTGTCTGCAGAGATTAAGAACTTATCTGTAGTCCCCATTGCTTCATTTCTACGTGATAATGAACTTCCACATTAATTCAAATTATATAAATTTTCTCTTCCAACTTTTGCGAAAAGGGCCCGTAATTTTTTTTTAACTTTACATGTCAGAGGGCCCGGGGGGCGATCGCCACTTTGCCCCCCGGGCCAGTCCGCGCCTGCCAGGTACCTTTACTATGGAAGAAGCTCCCCCCTCCGTCGTGCATTGTATGAAAACCAAAAAACATCTTCAGTAGATGCCGCAAACTTCCGCCCAAGGAAAAACATGGCGGGCCGGATTGAAGCTGGCGGATGCCAGGCTCTGGTTTTAGCACCCGATCGCCGTCTGCGCGCCAAAATTTTCGCCCGATTCAAATCAAAACAGTCTCATGGGAGGTTAGCGAAGCTGCCAAAGCAGAAGATCTCCAAAGATTCATCAAAGAAGCTTCGGAAAATGTCTCAGTTGCTGTGACTAAAATGATGGAGTTTTTGCACAAATTGGAGATTTCTTCAAATCAATATTGTCCAAAAACTGGTCCTGTCCACTCAATCAAACTTCGTGGAAACAAAACTTGAAGATACAACGAACATGGCTGACAAGGTAGGATATCTGGGAAAATTTGCAAAGTACTTGTGAAAACCTGTTACTTTGCTCAAGTCATAGCATCTCGACTTACCGGCAAAAATACCCCTCCCTAATCAAATGAACACTGACGTGACAGTTCTTGGAATATGAGGCTCAGAATTGTTCAAGAGACAGTATAAACGCCCTGCTTTTGGGTTTTCGTAATTGATTCAAGACTTTTATCCCAGCGAGAAAGTTTTTCAGAAAATTTGCAAGCAAGCACGTTTAGGCCGAAAATTGTGGCCCCTCAACTACCCTTCATAAAAATATTTCCAGAAACAAATCCCCACCTGTCCACTCAATGAAACTTCGTGAAATGGTATTCAACATGTTTCTTTACACGGCAGTGTTTTGTGATTCTCCAGGAAAATTTGCAAACTTCTTTATTTTCGCTTTGAAAACTTGGTATCTGATGGTCATTTTTACTGTACACCTCTTACTGTTTATATGGCCTAGGCATGCAAAGGAAGGCTGAGTGCTTTGAATAGGCCACCTGGTATTAATTTTTATACAGATGAAATGGATTGAAAATGTCAACTGAGTGTCTGATGACTGATATGAAACAAATAGCATAATTCAAAGAACCACAGCTTTTAAAGGATTTATTGCTAAGCCAAATGCACACTTGGGCTATTGGGGATAAGGTTAACTTGCCTTTTAATTTTCTGTATTTTCTTCTGATTTTGTGTCAGAAATTTAGTGAAACCCAGTGAAATCAGCCAATGTGATACTTGCCAATTAAATGATGATTTTATTTCTCAGGAAGTTGTTGAGAATTTGAATTTAATTCTGACAACCTCCATTCCTCTGTGAGACATTTGTTACTAGCTGCACAATCAAATTTTTATCACTTTTTTGCAGGTTTATCATCATCTGGTTCATGTGAGAATATTGGGATTTTCTGCCTCTTTCAATGGACCACAGGAGGTTTTCTGTAGCCAGTAGATTTTGCAAGTAAACAGCCTCCTCTTTGAACCATTTGGACATTGTTGTCATGTGATTGAGGTTTCAAAATGAACTTGATACATTTTCCCAAGAAGAAGTATGAAGGAAAATCAATTGTGTAGTTTTGAATTTATGATTGACAAGCACATGCCATGCCCATTAGCTAGAATTGCACTTTCTCTTTTGTTACATTCAAGCTTATGTGGTCTTAAATCAATGAATCCAGTTGTCGTTCATAAAATGTTGTTTTTCATGAAATTTATACACATTGATTAAAACCTGTTTATCAGAATAACACTTCTGTTTGTTCTTCACAAATATCAACAGTTCAAAATGATTAAAAAATTACTTCACAGATTCCTTTTGGTCAAATGACTAATTGATGCAAGAGCTAATTGATGCAAGAAACTTGAGCTTTCCAAAGAAAACAAGTTATTTTATGACTGCTTTTTACTTTGTTTACCTTGATTTTTTAAGAAAGGCTGAACATTTTAGATACAGCATGAATTTTGTGAAAAGTAATACCTATGACATATAGAGCATTACCCCAGGGGGGTACTTCATTGTGAACATGGTTGGATCTGTATTTGGACTTTGAGAAAGAGACCCAATTGTATGACAGAATATTCAAGAATTTCAAACCAATTTACATGAATATATCAGGAATTTTCTGACCCATGTATGAATTTCTCAAGCAAAATACAAAGGAAATTTTCAGTTGTTTGATGCGAATCATCATTATGGGTCCCATTGATGAGAAAATTCTCAAAAAACTACCCATCAACCAGACTTATGATCAAAACAGACCCATGTGTAGGGAATTTCAGATGAAAAAACCCGCTCAAATAAGCAGCGCATCCGGTATCATTTAACAATGAAGTACCCCTCCCCCCCCCCCACAGACAGTTTTTAGACATTTCAAATGATGCCTTTGATTTTACTGTTTGCCAAGTACATTATGCATTCAAGTTTCAAAACTCCAAAATTCAGCTAATTCTACACTCAGAATCATCAGTGAAATTCAGCAACACTCTTTAAGAAGGGTTTTGCTTGCAATACAGTATTTCTCCCTGTACTTGGGAAGTAAGAATATGCTTCAGGACAAAAGAATGGAATAGCAGAGCAGCTTGTCTGCATAAATTATTAACTAGTTTCATCAAGATTGTGCCCCATAAAAGCTGATAATTTGTCAGTGGCAGCCCTTTCACAAATCCTTTTTGGAACTTGTCAGATCAATCAAATATTTTCTTACATATTTCACTATCCTTTCCAATATTTAATGAAGATTTGGTGGCAAGATTAAGAACAACAAGAATTTATATTATGGGTTGTTTTTAAATGTCTTGCTCACAGGTGTATATTACATATTTAGCCTTTTGTAAAACTTTAGACAAATTCAGCTACATTGTCTTTGGTAAAGGCTAAAGTTCTAGATATGGTGTTTTCGTTGCATCAATAGATCAAAGCAAATGTTCTCTGAAATTCTGGAGGTGCTGCAAAACTTGATACATCCCTTGCAGAGGGTTTGGCAGTTTCAAGATGATTTCGTTGAACCATAATAGGTTAGCCTTGCCCTCTACCATCTGAAACGATTCCAGTTCTTAAATCAAAAGGTTTCTTTGTCTGCAAAAATAGCTTCATATTGCAAATTTATCAGCAGAATTCTTTGCAATGCACATTACAAGTGGGGGCATAGATAAATCATTCCAATCAGGACCGAATGTTGATTTTCTTGGCAACAACACACAAACATCACAGGCAAAAGCAATAATTAGGCCTAGACCCACACAGGTCAGGTAGACCGTTCTGCTTGCAATTACATCCTTATTATCAGAATAAAGAAAGTTAGTGCCAGTATAATTTTGAACATTTCCTCCAACTTAGAATGGATTTCACGAATCTGTAAAGGGCTTCTACAATACTGTCCAAGTCGCGCTCCTAATTTCTCCAGATTGATTAGTCCTTTGCCTTCTCGAAGCGGAAGCTGACTGATTGACCGGTTCCAAACCTGGCCTCGTTTTCGTTTTACAAATTTTCTCTATGTTGTGTTGCGACACAATATATTTGTACAGAGGTTCGAAAGAGAACAGAAAATCAGACATCTCGTTGTCCTGCCACCACGTAAAAAACACCTGAGACTTCATATTATGCGTTCAAACTATGTCGCCATGCTTGTCAGACAAGCTTGTCTTTTGATGCTTCAGTTGAACTTCCAAGTAGATCAAGGTTAAGTATCTTTTGGTTCTATGGCAAGTTCGATAACGAGTCAGGCCATTTTGATTTGAAATTTTTCATCATATCAAGCAAATGGACAATTTAAATTGTAACAGAAAATGACAAGGACTTTTTCAAAGACGACGAAGGGAACAGTGATTTTATTTGGTCGGACAAATGATTTATGGAAACGAAATTCTTTCGAAAATCTTGATGCTCAAAATGTTCTCTCGTGCTATTCTTGAGAATCGGTTTGTTGCTTTAGTTCCTACTGCTGTATATCTATGCAAAATGTCTCGGAGTGGCCAATTCGAACTACTTTGTATTTTGTACAAATGAATTTTTGTAGGCAAGTCAATGTCCGAAAGGCTGCCGTAATTAAAAGTTTTGGAATTAATGTTTCATTCTTGCAAAAATCAGGGTCTGCTTTTTTGTCTTTTATTGGAAAATCAAGCATACCTTCAATTTCATTTTGGCAAATGTCAAAATCATGCAATGAAAAGATTTTTAGTAACTAACCTGATAATTTTGTCCGACTCAGCAATTCGATGGTTATCCATAGCTTCTTTACTACTAGCATATATTCTCCATTTAAATGCAGCTTCGTTAAAATCATCACATTCGAGCTTGACGTTGCTTGGAACCGTGAAAGTCTCTCTGAGGCTAAACTGCAAGAACTTTTGATCCTTTGGCAGAATTGTTGCCTCTGGCCTCTTACAAGTTCTACCAGAAAAAAAGACAGTTCTTTTTGCGACCAATGATGTGAACTGGTCATTTGCAGTTAGTGATACGTCATACATGCCTTTTGAGCTATATGTATGCTGCCTCGCATACCCCAAATATCTGGTAAGGTTCAGGTTCTCTGCTCCCCGGATGCTCCTAATACCCCGTAAACTATTAGCAGGACTAAACTTATCCATCTTTTGTCTGATGACAGTTTTGTTATCTTTAAAATCCCAGATCAACTCTGCACCAGCTCCAAAATCTTCGAGCAGCAAGTAGAAATCCGTCCTACCTGTAATATCAGGATTTGAAGCAAGCAGAATCAGACCCCTTAAGGCTTTTGTCAAAATGAGTTTTCTTTTCTCTGTTATGCTACTGATATTATTTGATACTTTGACTTCCAGGTCATAATTCCCAACTTTGTTAACCAAATGATTGACTAAGATTTTATGTTTTGTCCCTGCTGGTCTAATCCAATGTGGCTTTGATATTTTCCATTCAAATTTCTGGCATCCTCCACCAGTTGTTGTTGCTGTAATTTCAAAAGGGTATGAATATTTGAGGTAGACCTCCTTGACACCTCCATTATCTCTCTCCACTGTTCGTGAATGTGGTATGCTCTTAAAACCAAGATGCAGTGAATTGAGGCGTTGATGAATTCTTACATTGCCATTCATTTCACATCTTCCCAGGAGATTTTTCATTTCAAAATATGTTTCATAACACCCGGCTGCCTTGTAGGTATGCCATATCAAATTCGTAATGCTCTTACAATTAAAATCAGGTAGTCTTGCCCAAGGCATTATTTCACCGTCTCCAAAGTTTATTCTATACGTAACAAAAGTTGGTATAGGCGACAGACATTTCGACATCAGATAGAACTTGACTCTGTTATCCGGCCAACTCTTTTCCACAAATTTTGAGAATGAATAATGGCCTGGTTCCATAACCGGATTCAAAATTGTAATTTGACCTGTTCCTCGAGCCAGATTTGTTGAATTTCTCACGCTCCATGTGTATTGATAAACTCCAATATCAGCGTAGGTGCTATTTATAACAAAAAGCTGATCTTTGATATTCGTTGATGAGTTATACTTTCTGCCATTGCCAAAATGGATGTGACACATTCCCAAGGAAGGGTCTGTTGTCATGAGGGAAAAAGAAACTGGTCTTCCTGGTGTACTTGCTTGCTGAACGGATAGCTTTACTTTCTTGTTGAGGTAACGTACACAAATATCTCTTTCTATGATTTTCTCAAATACGCCATCAGAAACAGAAATTTCCAATTTAAAATCTCCAACCCTTACAAAATAATATTTTATATCAGCTTTGAATGTTACCTTCAAGCCATTTTCTGTAAGCAAAGCATTAGGATCAGCAAAATAACTATCGTCTAATTTGATCTTCCATGATTTCCCCATTGTTCGATATTTGAACATAATGCTTAGAACATAAGACTGATGAAATGAAAAACAATGATCTTTTGACTCAACTTTTATTATCATGAGGGCTGACACTGTAGCTCTTGTCTCGAACTTTTCTCGATGATGATGACTGAAGCAGCTTCCTGCCGAATAGAAAATATATCCATATATTAAGAGTATGAATGATTAAAGTTCATGCTGTGCCGGGTTGCAGGCAAACTGGTAGCCTGCGTGCAGACTAAACTCCTCGAGAGTATATCTATAAGTATACTATACTTTCGAGGAGTTGAGTCTGCACGCAGGCTAGCAAACTGGTAAAAGTCGGATACGTTGATCTAATGAGGTTGTCGGTGAGTACAGGCGTGTCCAAAAATTTAAGATAACATTTTTATCAACAACGTTATCTTCAACGTTTCTATCATTTCGATCAAATTTCCATGTAGATTCCAAACTTTGATGTTTTTCTTTGAATTTCGACGCCATTTTGCTATGACGTCACAATGAAATCTATATAAATTCTAGGAAATTACAGTGGTTCTGCCGACAAGAGGTGTGACCCAAAATTATGGTGGATTTCTAATCCATGAGTTACGAGTTACGAGTTACGAGTTGAAATTCTGTGCTATGAGTTACATTTTATATCATGAGTTAAAGGCAGTCTGTCACGTATTTGATTGGATGATAATGACAATACAAAGAATAGGAGAGTTGAGTGGCTGCTGACTCTACTGACTTTCTACGACCGTAGAAAGTGATAGCGACCAGCCTTCCGTTATTCGAAATAAACAGATTCACAAAGAGATCCATTGTGTTGAGCTCTGACTTTATTGCAGCCAATCAGATACGCGACAGACTGCCTTTAAGAGTTACGAGTTACATCTATTTTACGAGTTACTTCTTATATCATGAGTTACGAGTTACATCTATTTTACGAGTTACTTCTTATATCATGAGTTACGAGTTACGAGTTACGTGTTTTTCACGAGTTACTTCTTATATCATGAGTTACGAGTTACGAGTTACATCGCGAGCACGAGTTATTTTTTTATATAATATCCTTAATTTGTAAATAAATTACTTGGTTTGCACCATTGCTGCCGATACTTTGTTCAACATATCTAACAGTTTCAACTCCAACTTCGTCATCATATAATTGAATTTAGCTTTCAAAATTGAATTTTTTCTTAAATTCTCTGCCATCCTTAGTATCTCCTTCGTTCCTGACCATACAAATAATTACCGAATTCAAATATGCTAAGAAGCAGGGGGCTGGGCTGACATTGGTCTAGGGGGTTGGAATACGCTACTGGGTGGTATATTTCTTTAAAGTAAACAATTTATAACGTGACTGATCCGATGACACTACCGATATATTTTGTGTTGAAAAGGATATCTTCTGCGCCCAGGAGCCATAACTTCTGCTGTGTGAATGTGAAAACTAATGCTGTTTGATTGGCCAACACCTATTCGAACTTGTTTTAGTCTAATGAGTTTGCGTATGATTTTTAAATTTTAGATTTTCTAGATTTTCAATATTCCATCAATAGCCTAGTACAAGAGAACTTGCATACGTATGTCATATGACTGTCATATGACTGATCGAGAGGTGTACACGTATCTTTTTATAAGAAACTGCCCATAAGAAACTCAACTCTCATATGGCCAAAAAAATGAAGAAACGTACATTTTGGGGTGCTATCTTAGAAGAAGAAATTCTTTAGGGCATTAACTTTGATCTAATTTGATATCCTTGGCTAGAATTTTCAATCCTTGTCACAATCTTAGGATATATGTCTTGAATGGACGTAAATTTTTGGGGTATGGCTTTTGAAAATTTATGAATTTTAGGGTGTGATTTCACAAGTCAAGATGACACCGATGACACCCTAACGCTAACCATATAATATTTTCTGATAAGGCCATTTCTACCCTTGAAAATTTTGCCCTATGCCCCTCGCACTCCTGCAAACAAACTACCTATCTTCAAGAATTGCGGTTATTGCTCAACTTCAGAATAATTTCATTACGTAAGTTAAGTTTGAAAGAAGTATTTTAATCCAACAGGTTAGCAGCAAAAGCACCCCTACAGCCACGGCTTTTGAATTGTTGAATTCTCAAGGTCCTTTTCAGCTCTTGGTCATGTTTGCTGCTGCCTTGATTGTGTTTATTTCACTCCATATAATTGCAATGCAGTTGGCTTGGCTTGTCGCAAATTTAGCCACTATAGCGATAATGTCTTTAAGCACAGAGAGGAAGGTTCCAAAGAAACGTTCAGAGTCTCGTCGCTTTTACATAAAATCCATATGTGGCCAGATTATCAAATTGAAGCTGACTCTATCACCGCAATCAGGCAATTTTTCTTGTCTTTATCAGATCAATTCTAAATTTCATTGTTTTCCGAGGGCAACTGAAAATTGAAGAAATGCCGAATAATAGATAAGAATTATTATTGCAATGATGCACGATACAGTTTTATTCCTCTTTTTGCATAAAATTATACTATAGTAACCCGAGGGGGGGGGGGCACTACTCATTGGGCCATCACGAAGAAGGGTGTCGATTTTCGCGATTTTGGTTTCAAGTATAAGTAGCGCCGGGTATACTTTTTCGGAAAATTGGTATAAGGTCCATTATATTTCTGAAGTTTCAATGGCAGGTCCCCGTCCAAAACCAGGTCAAGTACTCCCCCCTCCCCAGGACCTGGGGCAGACATGGGTTATGTGTTCTACTACAGATGCGCATTGAAAATTTTGTTTGGCTAGAATACAGGGGTCTAAATTTTTGGCAAAAATTTCTAATATTCATCCACCCCTATCATTAATAATGACATGTCCCTAACACGCGGCCAGGAGTGAATATCTCACTCAGGAGTTAATATTTCACTGCAAACCATGTGCCTAGCTTGGCTGATTAGATCAAAGTTCACTTTTTCGAAGTTGAACGATATTCGGAATGACGTTTGAGTTTGACTTTTCGTACGAAAAGAGGGTCTGGTGAGTCCTTCCATGAGAGAAAATAAAAATCATATCCAAAACTTTGAACGAAGACAAGGAATCACGACTTCAGTCCAGGTTTGGTAGAGCATTCTTATTTCCATGTTATCTTTCAGTGCTCAAGAAACTGTGCAAAGTTGACAAAGTAAGATTAAACGGCGTCGTTCAATTGATAAGTGGAAAATATACACGTACTGGTACAGTGACATGTGAAGATCTTGGTGTCAGGGAAGGTGATCTAATTAGCTGGGCAGTTCGCATTGCTGGTGGCGCAAGAATCGACGAGCAGGAGGATGACGCTAGGTAATCTACTAGGCATCGGCTGACTCCAGTGGCGGCGCCAGCCTCAAAAAAGTGGAGGGGACGAAGGAAGATGGGGGTCTGGGGGCGAAGCCCCCAGGAAAATTGTTAGGACCACGCCCTTTTTTTGCTCAGGAAGCGCCCTTTTTACCCCAAGGAAACACCCTTCTTCGTCTATCAAGCTCTAAAGATACCCCCTCCTGAGACATTTTCTCAACGGATTTAGACGAATTGGAAGAGTGACCTCAGAGAAGAGTGGGGGGACTTGTCCCCCCCATTCCCCCCCCCCCCGTGGCTCCGCCACTGGCTGACTCAGGCCATCTTCAGACAAAAGTACAAATTGTATCTATCATAACATGAACAGGCCTCTTTGCTCTTCTGAAGAGGCTCCCTTCAAACTTATTTTGCACCAGGAATTTAGAAAACCCATCATAACTGAGCAGAACCCTATCAACATGTATGTGTCGACAGCAAGTTCCGTACGTACCTACGTTTGATGCACTGCATTCTTTAAGATTCGTAGTTCGAACGCAATGCATATTGGTAAAAAGGTTTCTCGCGGCCATCTTTAACGTTATCGTCGATTCAATTTTCCAACAGTTGTGACTGTAATTCAAACAACGAGAAAGATCAGAACAATTCTGTGACATGTAGCGATAAATGCAAGGTACGTATTGATAATACAACCATTATTGGTCTGCTTGATGCCATTTATTCTCTATTTTCTTCGTGCTATCCGGAGCGACCATTATGCCCCCCCCCCCCCCTGTTTATCTCTGTTTCCATAACTCCTTACATGCTGCTGCAATTTAGCAGAACGGTATCCACGTCTATTAGAATGTTAATAGAAAATCTGATCCTAATTCATCACGTGGTTTGTTGCTCTTTACTCAAGGGGCCTCAGGTAAAGCCTCAGTACTGAAAACGGAGAACAACTATTTATTTTGGATTTTAATCGTTAAGCTTTGAAAATAAGGTAGCTATACTAAGGAAGACATATTTTTATTTTATGGTGGAAAAAGCTGTAAAAGATCTTGAAAAGGAGGGAACCATAGAACCAGTACAAGACACCCAGCCGACCCTCTGGATTTCCCCTATTGTCGCCGTTCCAAAAAAAGATGGAACAGTTCGTATTTGTGTTGATATGCGCATGGCTAATACTGCCATCAAACATGTAAGACATTTGATACCCACAGTCGAAGATGTCAGTTATGAGCTGCATGGAGCAAACTTCTTTTCGAAGCTCGACCTATCTCAAGCATACCATCAACTTGAACTTGATGATCAGAGTAGACACATCACAACATTTAGCACGCATTTAGGCCTTTTCCGATATACTCGTTTGAATTATGGTACAAATGCCGCTGCAGAGTTGTTCCAACATACCCTACAACAGCATCTACAGGGTATCAAGGGAGTCGAGAATATCGCCGATGATATTTTGGTTTTTGGCAGCACACGGGATGAGCATGACCGAGCATTAGAAGCATGTCTCAAGCGCCTGTCAGAAAAGGGCCTAGTTTTGAACAGCTCCAAGTGCAGTTTTCTTCAAACAGAACTTTGGTTTTTTGGACAAATATTTTCCAAACAGGGAACACAGCCAGACCCCAA
This sequence comes from Aurelia coerulea, assembly GCA_039566865.1. Lineage (NCBI taxonomy): Eukaryota > Metazoa > Cnidaria > Scyphozoa > Semaeostomeae > Ulmaridae > Aurelia > Aurelia coerulea. Next base: position 6,710,660 of record CM076952.1, on the reverse strand, counting down.
AAGAGCAGAGGATCCCAATAATGCTACAGTACCGACAAATATTCAAGAAGTGCGCAGTTTGCTCGGTATGGCCAATTACGGCGCAAAGTATATCCCAAACTTTGCAACTATCACTGACCCTCTCAGGCAGTTAACTAAGAAAAACTCAAACTTTCGCTGGGAAAAAGTTCACCAAGAAGCTTTTGACAAGCTGAAAACAGCCCTTATCACAGCTCATGTGATGTCATATTTCGACCGATCAAAGGAGACCATTTTAACCGTAGATGCAAGCCCAGTAGGAGTCTCAGGAATACTAGCACAGCAATCTCAAGGCAGTGATGAGTATCGTGTTTTGGCTTACGCTAGTAGAGCACTCACTGCTGTCGAGAAAAGTTATTCCCAGACTGAAAAAGAGGCTCTTGCCATTGTATGGGCCATAGAACATTTTTATTTATACTTGTTTGGTCACTCATTCAGGCTTATAACCGACCACAAACCTCTAGAGACTATTTATGGACACAACAACTCAAAGACTTCAGCACGAATAGAACGTTGGATTCTTCGCTTACAACCATACGATTTCACTGTCGTTTACAAGTCAGGTGCGTCAAATCCTGCTGATTACATGTCACGCCATCCGACACAAGCAAGCACTTCAGCACAAGAAAAGATTACGGAAGAGTATGTCCAGTTTCTCACTTCCCATGCAGTCCCTAAAGCTATGACCATGGAAGAAATCATCAAAGCTTCTACCGACGATAGAGAAATGAAAGGTCTCAGAGCAGCAATAAAAATGAATCAATGGGAAATCGATACTGTCAAGCCATTCAAAAGTGTCAAAGACGAACTCACCATCGGTCCTAGCAACATTGTATTACCTGGAACACGAATTGTCTTACCAGCCTCGCTAAGACAAAGAGCAATCGACATTGCACACGAGTCACATCAAGGTTTATCCAAGACCAAAGCTTTGATGAGAGAGAAGGTATGGTTTCCGGATATCGACAAGCTAACTAAAGATACACTTGACCGTTGCATTCCATGCCAAGCCGTAGGACGACCAGCTCCTCCGCAGCCACTAAAAATGTCAGAAATGCCTACCGGACCCTGGCAAAAGATTCACATTGATTTCTATGGACCTATGCCTACAAGTGAATATCTGCTGGTGGTTATTGATAGATACTCTCGATTCCCGATCGTAGAGATGGTAAAATCAACCAAAGCGAAATCCATAATCCCGAAGTTTAACAAAACTTTCGCGGTTCATGGTTTACCCGTTGAAGTAACAACAGACAACGGGCCCCCATTTAACAGCGATGATTTTACAAATTACATGTCACTGTTAGGTATTGATTACAACCCGTCAACCCCCCGATGGCCTCAAGGTAATAATGCAGAAGTTGAGCGCTTTATGCAACCCCTTGGAAGAGCTATTCAAACAGCACCAGCAGAAGGAAGGGTGTGGCATCAAGAACTGTTTCGTTTTCTTTTACAATACAGATCAACGCCTCACTGCACCACCAAGGTTCCCCCGGCAGAACTTTTGTTCAACCGTAGCATTCGTGGAAAGTTACCAACTTTACCAAGTAAACCGATTGTTAATAGGCACAAGGAAGCCTGCATAAATGACCAAAAGAAACAGCAGTACAACAAAGAGTACAGTGACGTCAGAAGACGCGTCAAAGACAGTGATATAACAGTCGGAGATTTTGTGTTGGTAAAACAGCAAAAGAGAAACAAGCTGACCACACGTTTTGACACAGACCCCTACGTCGTTGTCCAAAGGAAAGGATCACAAGTAATTGCGATGAACAAATATCAACGGAAAGTTAAGCGCAACATATCACATTTCAAGAGAATACCAAAACCAGAAAACTGGGATTTTGATTCTGATGGTGATGATGAATTTCCAAGTCGTAGAGCTGAACAAAGAGAACAAAGAGAACCGTCACCGATGATTATGCGTAGATCAACCAGACAGAGGAACCCACCAGGAAGATTCGGACACGAATTCCCTATTGACTTACTGCCGCGCTAAGGACGCTCAAAGAAAAAAGGAGTGATGTAATAAAGTGACTTGTTACCAAGACTAGAGCCCAGACTCTTGTACTTTGTATTTGATTATCGCTGCGTGTATATTATTGATTCTTGCTATGTTATGGTTCCGAAGGCACATGGCCTAAGCATATGCGTTCTTTATCACTGTAGTCCTTCTCTTACGAAGCAGTTTACTAGCAGTTTACAGTCACGTGACTATATTTATAGCAATGAAACGTTAAAATGTGATAGGCTATTCAATTTTTGGGAAAAATCAGTAAGTTTCAGAATTCTAGCTCATTTCAGCTATGAACTATGGTTCATAACTAAAGTGGGGGGTCATAATGACCCCTAGGTGAAATGGGGTTGACACTGTATTACATCTGATGCACTCTTAGATTCAACAGCACCTAAAATTTTCTTTCAGAAGAACTGTGAGCCACAAAAACTACCTCGCGGATTAGATTCGAAGTCAAACTCCTCTTTTTCCAAGCCAAGGAAAGTGCAAGTGTGCTTTTTATTGCATATGTTATATAAATATATAAGTTATTTGGAAAATTTTCGCACAACTTAAAAGAAAGTAAGAGTAATTCCAAATAGCTACTTCTCTTGTCAAGTTTTGCTGGATCTTTTCCTCTTCTCGATCAATCAACGTCATTATCTACTGTAATACTACTATTGTGATTATCTAAATTTTTCCTTGGTCAATGAATCGCTATTCTCTCTGTTTGTTTACCAAGGGACGACGACAGTTCTAGTATATTATTTGAAGATTATCTTAACGTAGAAAGCATAAAGAAAGAATCCCAAGAATCGCCAAGGAAAAGGTGAGCATATTGTTTCGAAGTTATTAGCTTGCCCCGGTGATAAACCTTTGTCTATCAGCTACAAAAATTGGCACCAAAGATGGGATCCTAATGACTGTTGCTTTCTCATACAAGAAATTATCGTTACTTTTCAGACGTCTGTCAAAGGAAGCTTCAAGTGACGTCATAATCATCGACGATTCCAATGATGAACTGGAAGAAACAGAGGGGTACGTATCCACTTTTCATACAGAGGAATAGAAATAGTTTAATATCACCCATTTCCGCCAATCGCCCATAAGCTCCAATTCTTTCTTCTTATTCCTGAAAAAGGCACATGGGCGGCATGAATGGAAAGGCATAAAAAAACCTTTCTGGTGCCATAATTAGCAATTTGGGAATTTTTCATTGTTGCTGAGTTTTCATGAAGAAGATGTAGCTGTTTCTGCATGGAGTTCTTGATATAATGTCGTAGGTATTCGATGAAATCACATTCTCATGTTCCTATGAGTAAGAGGTCAGATTTTTCTAAATGAAAGGTATAACCGCCCAGAAGAAGCATTGCATCTTATCAAATGAACCAATACTTTCTTTCGTCATGACTGTGCATTTCTGAGAAATTTTAATCTTTCGACCGCTGGCCGTTAATATGATTCCGTATGGTAAATATGCTATATTTTTTTCAGTGTTGCATCGCATCAAAGATATAAGGACGAGGACGAAGCATCAAAGGAGAAAAGCCATGAAAGGACCTTCAAGCGCCACAGGATGTGCTCAGTAAGAAACTCCAATTTATATCTTTGGAATAAAATCAAGCTATTACTTAATTCTAAGTAAAAAGTTATAAAGCCAAAATTCATAAGAGGAAAATCAAAACCAAAATGCAAATGTCAGAAAAGGTGTTTTACCCTAACAGTGGTCCAAGAAAAGGACTTAAATTTGAATTTAAATAATCATCATTGACTATGACCGTGTAAACCTCAGTATGTTCTTTGTACAAATTATTTCCACTAATATCGTTATCAACCAGTATCCAGATCATTTCATTTACTCATAAAATAGTAGCCTGCGTGCAGGCTCTGCTGATTTCGTTTTAAAGAGGCTGGCAAATAGTGCATGCAGCTACACACAGAGATAGGTAAAATTCTTTTATCGAGGCATTAACATGAAAAGAGATCGAGGCAAAAAGTAAAGTTCTGTTTTTGAACTGAATCATAAGAGCATAGGTTCCTAATCTTTAAAAAGGTGTGAAATTCAATTACAAATTACAAATTCATTACTTAATATAGCGCAGTTTTGAAGTTAAATCTTCAAGTGACCTTTAAAGTTCCTAAAGTCTCTAAAAACCTAAAATGCCCATTTAACACTTATTGAAGGAAAATGTTGATAATTCTTTTCTGAAATGTTTCAATATCACTGCATTGTTTTTTTTTCTATAACATCAAAATTTAAAATACAAGTAACAAAACTCAAATTTAATTATTGTTGAGGTGGAGGCAAAGAAACATAACGTTATCGAGTTGCCTCCACACACAACATCACAAATTAACCAACTAATTACAGATAAAATTAACTTTACACTACAAATAAGAGACAAAGGCCGAATTTACACTTGAGGCGATCTTTCGATGCGGCGCACGCAGCAAAGCCAGATCAATCCAACTTCGCCGTTTTGCCGCACTTTATAGGTCCAAAGAGTGTCGAGAACGGCGCCTCAGGTGCAAGTTCAGCTTAGGGCAATTCTACCCTCCACTCCAGCGAGAGACAAGCCCCGATCAACGGAAGCCCGTAGCTCTCCAGAGGGGAGAGCAAAATCGCTCTTAGGGACAAAACTATACATAAAATAAAAATTACAATACAGTACAAAGTACAAACAATGCATACGCCATCGTCGCAGTCCAAGGCCATGGAATTCAACCTACCAGATATAGGAGACAGCGACCAAAACTCATTGAAATCGTTTAGTTTGCTTGGCGAATTCAACAGTGCATTTTAGTATCATTTCGTTAGCTTTCTCGTTATAAGCATTACTTCCAAAAAGAAGAAGATCAGATAAATGGTCGTCAGACAGTTGAGTTATGTCATTGCCAACTATATCAGATATCTTATCTAGCAGGTTCCTTCTGTGAAGTGTGTATTGGCGGCAGTGCAGGAAATAGTGGATTGTAGACTCGACCCCTAAATCACATTTACACATGTGAGTTTTACGAGCAAAGTTATGATCGAATCTATGTTCATTTAAATTCGAGAAATGGACTCGAAGTCTGGTTATAGTGGATGACTCTCTACGGTTGGTAATGCCGTGCAACGATTTTTGAGTGGGGCGAATATTAGAAATAAGTAGCTTTTTAAACGAGGATATTGTCGGAGCATTTCGGATATCGGGGCGAAGGTCATTCCATGCTTTAATGCAGAAAGGAAAAAAAGTTTTAGAGAATCTTAACGTATGTGATGTACCCGTTCTAAGAAAAGTGGGATGACGTAAATTGTATTGTATAGCATTTTCATCGGGGATATAATCGTGCAAATACTGGGGAGTATGATTGTTGACAATCTTGTAAAATAGACATAATCTGCGGTACCATCGTCTGTTACTTAGCGTCTCCCAGCCGAGCTCCTCGAGTAGTCTGTCCTTGCTTGTACCCTTCCACGCCCCACTAACAGCTAATGCTGCCTTATATTGGGTTGATTCTAATTTATGAGAATGGGATATGCTTTGATCATGGTAAATTATATCACCGTAAGTAAGATGTGGTCTAACATATAGCTTATACATTTGGTCAAGTACATTTCTCGGGACATATTTTGATAAAAAGCGAATAATTCCGATTCCCCTTTTAGCTTTTGTGATTGCTTCTTGAACATGCTCAGCAAAGGAAAGTTTTTCATCTAAAATCGGACCAAGATGCTTGTGGCCGTTAAGAGAAACTATTTGATGGTCATTGAAAATCAGAGGTGGGTGCCGTTGCTTTTGCCGTTTTGTCGAGAATATAACTTCCTTTGCTTGCTTTGTTGGATCAGGGTTGAAACTCATTTTCCATCGAAAGGCCCAATTTTGTATAATAGCCAGGTCGCGATTGAGAGCGTCTGCTGTCGTATCCACATCAGAAACTACTTGAAACATAGATGTGTCATCGGCAAAAAAGTTAACTTTACATGTTGCTCCTTCAGCAAGGTCATTTATGTACACGAGGAAGAAGAGTGGCAATTGTTTTAATTGATTAGGAATGTCATTCCACAGCCGAGGTCCCATCATGCTGAATGATCTGTTGGCAAATGATTCTCTCTTTACTAGTTAATATCTAGTTTCGTGTACATCTTGTTTGATCTTAATAGTCTCACACTTTTACTTAGTTTCAGCATATCTTTTAGGTATTGAGGAGCTGTGCCTATAAGAGCCTTAAAAATTAGAGGATTTTGTTAATTCTTTTGAAAATTAATTTGAAAATAGAGTTAGAATTAGAATTCAATGACGTGTTTCTTTGAACGGAATGGCTGCAAAGAAACTTTTGCTATTTTGCTATCATTCTGCCGTTGGAATTTTCTAAAATCCTCAATGTTTTCAGAATTTGAGTTTTTTTCTTCTCCTTCGAGAGTCGAAGAAAAATTTTCAAAAAAACCTAAAACCATCGTAATTTCTGCACTGTTTGATGTAACATGAAATGATTTCCAAGAAAGGCTTAGTTTATGAATGTCTAAAAAATAGTATGAAGCAAAAGTCTGTCCTTCTTGTGGTTTATGATTTGGAAATTTGATGATGTCACATCTTCAAATGAGCTGAGATATAAAATACGCTGTAATTTCAAAACCTATTCAAAATTTCCGAAAGGTCCAACGGTAGAATTGCAAACAGGTAGCTAATGTTTCGTTTAAGCCATTCAGTTAGAAGAAAAAGGTCTAAAGATTTTACACCCGCCTTTTTACGCTGATTTAAAAATTTGAAACATATGCTTATCATGAGTCCTAACTTGAGCGCTTGGGGAGGTAGGTAGTAGTAGCGATAACTAGGACGCAAAGCGTAAGTTTATCAAGGCATTGGGCATCAAGCACAAGAGCACACGTATATGGTAATAATTTTTATCATTCAGGCATCCAGACAGTACAAGTTCAACCTGCACCGAATGCGGAGTTGCTGCAAGCATCAAAAGCATAGAAGAGCTGGACGCGCTGTACAAATCCATCGATGCCTTGCTTTTAAAGATTGACAAGAAACGAGTTTCCATTCGTGGTGATGGACATTGTTTGCCGAGAGCAGTTTTTACTGCATGTAAGCACAAAGATGTACTTTCACGTTATTTAACTTACAAATCGCTGCTCAGGGAAGCTGTTTGTGACATTAACAATCGTTGGAGTCACTATCAAAGCGTTGTAACGGAGGAAAGGCAAGAAGCTTTCAATCAATTGGAGCAGTATGAATTTAATAATCGGTATGAGATGGCATCAAATATTCTTGATCTTGTCATACAGTCTCTTGATAATGTATCATCATGTAAAATAATCGTCCATTACTTTCGAAATAACCGACTTCAACAGCATGTATTTGAGCCAATGCAGATTTCTCCTGTTGCAGAAGTTGAAGTTGCATTTCTAAATGGACACTACGATCTTGTATTACATTCAGAAGCAAGAGCTGTTTCCCGAAAACCTAGTTCTCCAGAACGCAAAATGTCAACTGAATCCATAATAACAGTTGGTGATTCTCCAATAACCTTTTCAAACGTTCCAATAAAGCACGAATTTATCAAAGCTGAGACTTGCAGGAAGGTAAAATTTGAGGACAGTGCCGAAATTGGAAATGATGAATTTATTGATGACACTGCTGAAGATCTGATTTCCTTATCTTCTGATTCGTCACGTGATGAAAGTGATGGAAGAGATGCCTCTAATGAATCATTTGCCGAAGAGGAAATCAAGTACTGTGGACCAAGGACATACATCAATCCGACTGTCTTCGCATTTGCCAGTGTTGAGAAAGTTCCTTCGGTTCCAGATGACATCGATGGACTGAAAGTATATGAAGTTCCTCTTCAAAGATCGCTAGATAACTGCAAAGGAAAACGAACTTGGTGTGTTGCACAAACTAGCAAATCTTCACATTTCAAGAAAGGTCCACGTCTTGTTCTCAATTGCCGCGGAAGTTATGTTTGTACAACTTTTGATTGCAAGAACATTTCCGAAGTTGGTGTCAACCGAACTGATTTTATTTCCAAAAATTGTCAAATATGTTGTATGGTTTGTGATCAGCAGGCAGAATTGATCAAGTGCACAGCTAGAATGATAATCGAGAAAGCTCTGTCTAAAAAGAGCACAACGGTCAAGCATCATGGAGACCATACCTGCACAGTGAAGATCCGAGGAAGAAAAAGCAAATCTGACATCACAAAGATGGTTAGAGATAATCCTAAAATTTCCAGAGAACAACTCATCAGAATGTCTATTGGAAAGCATGTCGAAAATGGTAACTTTGAGGCAGCTGTCGGGGAAGCATCTTCTTTTACCGATACCAAATTCATTGAAAATATCAGAGCTCAAGAGAAGAGAGCCTTAACCCTATCTGTACTGGGCGATTTTTTAGGTATTTTTTACTGGGGGGGGGCGTTTTTCGCCCCCCCCTTCTTTTTCTCCAAAATTACAAAAGATATAACAATAAGACTTACTCCTATTGTTTTTAGACAATTGGCTATTCAAATATAACAATGACAATTAATAAGTCACGTGATTCGTTGCTAGGCAACCGAAAAACTGACGAAAATTGGCAAATTTATACCTTCTTAACCAGAAAAATTCTATTTAATCAACCACTCAAACGATTTTCTCCAAATTTGTTTCAAATAGTAGGAAACATGTCATAGTTCAAATATACATACACACATACAAAATTTTTCAGTTTCTATTTCTAGCACAATTAGCCTTAAATTAGCCTTTTGTTGCATGCATTTACTTTCATCGCAGGTTTTTGCCAGTCCTGCCCTTTTATCTGGTAAATATAGACTCAAAATGAATCAAATTAATAAGATGAAGCAAATTAGACTAAAAAAAATTATATTTGACACTCCTTTATTAGGTAAATGACGTCATAAATGTGAATGACGTCATAGATAATAAATTTTGCTGACATCAGCAAATATGAAAATATTATATATCAAATGAAAGTACTCATCAAATGCAATCGAATGGTGCATGTTTGAGATCGATCAAGCAAACGACACGAAAACTATAGACATTTTAAGATTTGTTTTGTTGACCACTCTCAAAATATGGTATTACCGTGGTCACATGATCAGAGGTAGAACAATGAAATGTTAAGAATTTAATTGCCTATGAAATTTGAGTAAAAGTCACCAAAACTGGTGGTTATATCTCTTTTCGTTTTAGCGTAATGCAGCAAAAACTGGTAGGGGGGGGGGGGCGAAAAACGCCCCCTCCCCCAGTACGAATAGGGTTAAGGCCTGATGAACATAGTTTTGAAGCAGTACGCAAATTGAAGGGAAAGATGACGAATCAAGATACATTTTTGATATACAGTTTCAACGACGGTAGTGATGGATCCATACCTCATGTTTTCAAATCAAGTGCAAGAAAGGCAGATATACTAAGAAAACTCGATAAAGATGGTGAACATCCGCTTGCTGCTGAAACAGTACACCTTGATGTGCTTCACAGTCACTGCAAAGGATGGAAAACATACACGCTCTCCTACTATGATGTAACATTGCGGCAGATGATAAAGCTGGCCACGATGGAAATACCCAAAGAAGACAATAAATGCTGCGAGCTTTTTTTTACAACAATAAATAAAATGTTGCAAGAAGCGGAATGCGACTCAATGAATACTGATGAATCTTCATACACATTCAATCCATACCATCTGAAGGATGATGAGCACGGGGCGAACAAAATTGGAATGGCAGCAGTTTTTGGTACTGCTTTTGTAAATGAACGTACTTCAAGCTGTGAGTACCATTTTGATGCTAGCGTTAAAAAACACAAAAAGTTTGTCAGTAAAGAAAGCCAAGAATTTTATTGCAATCTATCAGCTTCTTAAAAGAATTCCTCCAAAAGGAAGTATTTGAAACCAACCGAAATCTCCTTGAAGCACTGATAAACAAACAAATACCTGCAAATCAGAAACCTCTTCGTGATGCTCAGGCTTTTTGGCTGAAATGCAAGCATCGATGGGCAGGCAAAATGCTACAAGGAATCCGTACACAATATTCCTTTGTCAAGTTTAGCAGAAGCTGCTCAGTCGTCGATGAAAGCTGCTGGTGGTAAGAATCTTTCTCTCATTGATGCTGTATTAGCTGATATAACTGATTCTTCAAGGCTTGGGGCAAAGTGGAGAAATAGGGCACGCCGTGAAAGATCGATTGGAGAAGGACCTGATGGAAGTACTTAAGTACTTTGTTGGCAAGGGATGAAAGAAGGCAAATTAAAAGAGCTGAGCAGTACTTGGCCGATTTTCCAATTTTCCAAGGCAGGGAAGAAACCGTTATGCAAAGCTCTGAGGATGAAAGTTTGATGGTGTTTGATGTCAAGAGATCCCATCGACCAGATCGCCCACTGAAAAGACAGTCTGTGTCTAACCTCCCGTCAGTGAAAACTAAACGACGCCGTTCATTGGAGACAACTTGTTTCAAAAAGATTTTACATCGATTTTATAAAGTAGAGAAGAAAACAAAAGTATTGTCAATGACAAAGCCCTCTGATGATTCGCTTGAAGTTGAGTTGGAGGAAAGTGGAAAGCATTTTAAAGTGCAAATTGGCTTGGAGTGCTATTGCTCTTGTAATAGAAACCTGCGGTCCGATCGAAAGTCATGCGCTCACATTGTTTGGTGTTTTTCAAAACTGGCAAACGTTCCCTTGGAGAGTCCCTTGATTGCCCAAGTAAGTCTGGATGTTGATGATGTGCGCAATGTATTCTCTTCACTACCAGAAGAAGCACCAGTCCATTTGAAAAGATGTGATGCCCTGAATGTGCGTAGTTTCCATCCGAAAATCGAGGAGCATCCAAAGTTTGACAAGCAAAGTGATTGGTTTGTCGGTGTGAAAACCTCCAAACAACCTTGCACATTTTCTGGCTGCCTCAGTAAGGGTGTCATCAAACAAGGCGATCTTCATCTCCACACAAAGGGTATCATATACCTAGGCAAGCAGGATAAAGTGGTAGAGTCTACTTTACGATTTTGTCTGTCGAAGGATTGTGCGACCAATATACGTAGCCAGCTACACAATGTACGGCCTTTAGACAATTTATTGATAAAAAGGGAACCAGGGACCGTTTTGAACACTGAGCAACACGCCAACATTAAAATGGAAGGATTTTCTGTAGTTGGCTTCACTTCCATTGCATTTGATTGAACTTGATAGATTTTTACCAAGGACGCCTACCTTGTAGGGACTATGTTTCTTTCCACTACTGTTTTCGTGACATAGTACACAGAGAAATTGATGTCCTGTCAACCCGTGCATGAGTCACAGCGATTTTAAAGTGATTTGTTAGTGTTGACCAATCAAAAATTACGCTGTCTGGTTCCCTGTGGTCATCTCGCATAACAGTTGATCTCGTATTACATCAACACCGGAATTTGAAACCACAAGATTATTCTTACGTAATCTTGACAAGACAGCAATTACTCTGTGTACTATGTCACGAAAACAGTATTGGAAAGCACCCTTGATTTTACAGCAGTTTTGTTACTATACTGGATCAGGGGGAGGCGTGGCACATTTGTGAATGTTCATCTGTGTGGCTGCTGAGGAGGAGCTGAACGCTTCATTGTCCGGTTCTTGACACAGTTGTATAGAATAGTCTGGGTCGCTATGTCATCCCGTGCAATTTTCGTGTTAAAATTGATTTTTCAACGGATTCCTATATAACTTTTGATGCTGAATCCGAAAATAAATGTTCCCAAGCCAAAAAATGCCAAGAAACATCATTTTTTGGCATGCGTAAATGCATTTGATGCCATATTGGTAATAAAATCATGAATACGCAAATTCGTGTCCCTCCATCCTTCTTTGGAACGCATACAATGAGTGAGACCCAGGGAGTGGGCTGGTCTACCACTTTTTCAATGATTCCTTGCTCTATTAGCTTTCCCAGTTCCTTTGAAACGGCTTTTCGCATGTGATAAGGTATCCGTCTCTGCGGTTGTAATACTGGGGTTACGTCATCCCGTATATGCAGTTTCACTTGCTGTTCCTTTAGTTTTCCTTCTCCAATGAAAACATTTTCGTATTTATTCAACAGCTTTTGAATCTTTTCATCGTTACTCTGCGGTATTTCCGACTTCTTTTCAGGGCTATTTTCTTTCGAAATTTCCTGTTTCTTGTCTGGATTTGCGTCCTTTTGTGCAGGCATTCCTTTGACTTTATTTATCAATTGGATTAGCGCAAGCTCTTGTGCCGTCTTTGCACTAAGTAGGTTACCCCCGGTTCCTTCCACTACATAGAATGTTGATATTGTATAGCGTGACTTTGACTCTATTGATGCTTGGAAACATCCTTTCAATTTCAAAGGGGTGGACGAACCATAGGCGAATATTGTTGTCTTTGTTGGCTCCAGTGTTATTTTGTCCATAATCTTTTCATAAGTTTGGTTGTCGACCACATCTACAGTTGCCCCCGTATCGATTAGAAATTTGATCTGATGTGACTCATTCAAACGAAGTAAGGTTTTGTGCTTTGAATTTCTTGTGTTGTCAACAGCATAGGCGTATTCATCTTCTGAAGAACTTGTTTCCTCCGTGGGGTTAGAAGAAACTACTCTGGCACGCTGTGGTTTGCTATCCCCTTTTTGACCTTGATTTTTGGGTGGCTTATAATAATTTCGACCTTGTGCGGGCTTTCTTGGTTGAAGTTTCCTTGGGTTTGTGTCTTTCGGTTTTCGACACACTTTTGCGAAATGTCCTTTCACACCGCAATTTGAACAATTCGCTTTTTTAGCGGGACATGGCTGGTTAGAATGTGGAAAAGAAAAACCACAACTAAAACATGTCTTTTCTGTGCGTATTTCTTTGATCTGTAAATCTTGGAAAGTTTCTTCCATTCCCGAGGCTTGGGCGGAACTAACTTCGGTTTTTCGTCCGTCTATCAACATCTCTTCAAGCTTATATTCAGGATCGCGGAGTGCTTTTCTCCGTAGTCGGCTTGATTTGCCATTGCAAACTATCTGCATTTTAATTTCTAAATCAGTATCATGGAATTTACAATGTGTTGAAAGAGTACGCAGTCTTGTGTGGAACTCATCTATTGTCTCATCCGCTCTTTGTTTGGCTTGACGAAAATTGTAAATTTCGTAATCGAGTTTCTTGCTGGCTCGAAATGCTTTGTCAGGGCATCTTTGGCTTTCTTATAATCTTTACTTTCCCCTTTATCTGGCAATGTTTTGAATATTTCGTATACTTCTGGTCCTGCCTGGTATAACAGTAAGGCGCGTTTTCGTTCATCTTCCTTGATATCTGCGGCAATCAGATATGTTTCAAAACGTTCTATCCAACTCGTCCATCTTGCTCCTGTGTTCGTTGGATCCGATTTAGGCTGAAATTGTGGCATAGGCGAAACATTAGTTGCTGTAGCCATTCTCTTTATTTATCTATTTCTTTAATCCCGTTCGTCTTTAATCCCGTTCGTCGCCATTGTAGACTTCTACGGTAGGCCGAGACCAGAGAGGAGACGTGTGCTTCGGAGCCAGCTACGCCATAAAAGTATCTTACATGAAGTATTTACAAAACATAACAATAAACAGAAATCACTACAGGTGCAAACAACCCCAATTTGTATTGCCAAAAGAGCTCTTTCCTACGAAGCGAGTACACATCCTGTGCTCCGTCGATGATACGAATAACGACGGAGAAGTCACCCTGATGGCCTTCCTCGAAAAAATGAGCGAAAAAACTTTAATAATAATAATAATAATAATAATAATATTATTATTTATTTATTTATTATTATTTAATTAAAGAATATGGCTTACTATCCTCTAAATTTGAGATTGAATTTTGGAATGGGACCTCTGTATGGTTAGCTAGTGAAACGGATTATTCCAGTGTACAGCGCAACTTTCGTGAACTTGTCGGATACTTAGAAAGAATTAATCAAGACCTCAGGGATCGAAGAGACAAAAAACTATCAAGGTTAATTGGCAATAGAAACTACAAAGGTAAAGAGAGTAATCTATGGGAGACCATTTCATTTTTCAAGGACGTAGCATCATTTTTGGACAGGGGTGAAGAAGATTCGGAGGGTGCAGATCAAGGTGTTGTCATTCGTAACGACAGTCTTAATCTTGATGCAGTGAGAATGCAATTACTGGAAGATAATTTTGAGAATCCACCCCCGAACTTATTAGAGAGATCAAGAACGCGAGGTGCAGCAAGCAACCAAGTGGAAGAGAGTGGTGAAATTACTGATGTGTTTTTAGCTAATGTAGATAATAATGGTCGTATGGTAGGTCGTTTTGTAAATGACAAAGTCGTTAATCTTTCCAAACGTGCACTAAGCGAGGCGGAAATATCAGTTTTATCCAAAGGTCTTAAGTTTGTTAGTACTCCAAAAGAGGTAGACTTTTCACAAATCAAAATAGATCTGGAAAATTTTGGTAGAAGATTAAGACTTAAGTGGTTCTTTAGGGATAGTGAAGATTTTTCAGAGATTCCTGCTTTTAGGCCTCGTAGTAAATTCAATCCTAGACATAAAGATGTAGCTATAGAGGTCTACCTGTCTAAATTAGAAGACGAGCTCATGAAAATATCGGTAGATGGTAGAAATTTTAGTAACCTTACGAAGGAGGAACTATCAGCTTTAAATAGTCTTAAATCGGACCGATCGATCGTTATCAAGGAGGCGGACAAGGGTTCTGGGGTGGTCGTGTGGGATCGGGAGGACTACGTCAAAGAGGCAGATGGCCAACTGGGGGACCCTGCAGTGTATTGCAAACTTGATAAGGATCCTTCGGACCATCTTCACGCTGTTGTCAATCAGGCAGTTGGTAGGGTTAGAGAGCGAGGGGAAATTGACGACAAAACATTGGAATATTTGATGGTCAATAATCCCAAGCTTGGAAGATTTTACTTGCTGCCAAAGATTCACAAAAGGCTAAATAGTGTTCCCGGAAGGCCTGTCATTTCTAACTCTGGTTTTTACACAGAGAACGTTTCGGAATTTTTGGATTACCATTTACAACCCCTTGCAAAAAGTGTCCGTTCATACATTAAAGACACGAACCACTTTTTGCAAAAAATTGCGTCATTAGACGGGCTTCCAGAGGATGCTATTCTTTGTACCATTGATGTTGTTGGGCTTTACCCAAGTATACCGCATGACGAGGGATTGAAGGCTCTACGTGATATTTTAAACTCTAGAAATAATCAGTCTGTTTCTACGGAATCCCTTGTAGAGCTTGCAGAGGTAGTACTTAAGAATAACTTTTTTGAGTTTAATGGGGCGTTTTATCATCAGCTGAGGGGTACAGCAATAGGCACCAAATGTGCGCCATCATATGCGATTTTGTTCTTAGCAGACCTGGAGGAAAAACTTCTGAGTGGCTCCAGCTGCAAACCTTGGCTGTGGTGGCGGTACATTGACGACGTTTTCTTAATTTGGACCAATGGGGAAGAGAAACTTTCGGAATTTGTAGAATACCTCAACACTGCACACCATTCCATTAAATTTACAGCTGAATGGTCTAAGGAGAGCATCAACTTTCTTGACACTAAGGTCGTCAGAGAAGGTAGTAAGTTGGTTACAGATCTCTACACGAAACCGACTGATACGCATCAGCTCCTGCATCGTTCCTCTTGTCATCCTTACCACACCAAAAAGGGCATTCCATATGGTCAGGCCCTTCGCATTAGGCACATTTGTTCTGAGGACTCATTTTTTAACGAACGGATGGGAAATTTAAAGTCATGGCTTATTGGGCGGGGGTATCAAGAAGGGGAAATCGACAGTCAACTAGACAAAGTTAGAAGCTTGGATAGAGAAAACCTGTTAAATAGAAATTCCAAGCAGAAGGATGACACGAGGATACCGTTGGTTCTAACTTACCATCCGGCACTTCAGGGGGTCAGCAATATTTTGCAAAATTGCGCAAATATTCTTCTTATCGATGACGAGCATCGCAAACTATTTGCCGGAAAAATTTTCGTTTCATTTAAAAGGGCAAAAAACCTTAAAGATACTTTGGTTCGCGCTAAATTGCAAACTCAAGATCAGGAGCTGATGCCAAAGGGAACTTTTAAATGCAATGGTAGGAGATGTCTAATCTGCCCTATCATCAATGAGGGCTCCAGTTTTTCTAATGCGAATGATTCGCGATCTTTTAAGAATTTTTCGGGGGCGTACGATTGCAATTCGATAAACGTAGTTTATATGTTGCAATGTACATGTTGTAACAAAAAGTATGTTGGCAGCACAAAAACTAAATTTCGTCAAAGATTTAATGTCTACAAATCATATTTTCGGACGTACAAGCAGAAACGCAATACTGGTGCTCTTGATACGGGAAAGGCAGTCCCACAGGCAAGTTTTTTCGCTCATTTTTTCGAGGAAGGCCATCAGGGTGACTTCTCCGTCGTTATTCGTATCATCGACGGAGCACAGGATGTGTACTCGCTTCGTAGGAAAGAGCTCTTTTGGCAATACAAATTGGGTTTGTTTGCACCAAATGGCCTAAACGAGAGGGCGGCTGATGTTGAGCTGGATATGTTTGCTTGTGGTACTGCCTAGTTCTCATACCATTGCATTGAAAACCTTGGGCAACACAATGGCAGGGATGTCGGCTTGTTGACTTCGTGTATAATTACACGTAGTGGTGGGGTGGAATTCCCTATCGAGCTATCCTGGATTTAGCAATTTAAGCAAATCTTTGGAGGGTCAATGGCCGATATCCCTTGCCTGTTGTCTCGGGTTGTAAAAGTTGTTGTCGCGAAGAGCTTTCAGTCCCTTGTCTATAAGATTTAGAGATCGCTTCTTTCTATTCAAATCCAAAAAAGGGGGAAAACATCTTCGAGTAAGGTCATTGGGGAGTTTTGTAGAAAGAAATTCATGCCTTGTTTTTTTGCGGCTTTGTCTATATGTAATATAAAAACAGTCTTTTATGTTTATCTTGTCGATAATATCCTAAAATAATATTCTTTTCTTTTCTTTTATTTGTCTAGGGTATAGAAACTATTTTTATGTAAATTTTAGTATAAATACTTGGCTGTCTAGGATTGTAAATACACTGAAGAAGATTTTATATCGAAACGTCTGCCCTGAAACAGTTGTGTTTTTTTATCATTTTAATTTCTGTTTTACTTTGAAAGTGGTTTAGTTTATAATAATAATAATAATAATAATAATAATAATAATAATAATAATAATAATAATAATAATAATAATAATGATAATAATAATAATAATGCTAATAATAATAATAATAATAATAATAATAATGCTCTATAGATATTTAGTAGCTTCCTTGTTTTCCTGTCCAGTTCTTGTAATTCTAATTTTGTCCAATCCAATATTCCTGCACTGTATCGTATTATGGATACCGACCTTGCATTTAAGGCCTGGATTACATTTCCAGCATTCAGTTGTGATTTTAATATTTTTCTCACTCTTCTAGCATGTTCTTTCTTTACCTTTTCTTTCACTTCCTTGTGCTTTATATCATCAAACTGAAGAATTCCTAAATATTTATACCCTTCTTGGTCATCCAACGATCTTATCTTTGCACCGTCAGGCAATTCAATTCCTTCACTCATTACGAATTTTCCTCTCTTCATCTGAATCATTGCACATTTTTCGATTCCAAAGTTCATTCCTGTCTTTACTGAACACCCTGACTGTTTGGATGAGAGTGTCTAACTCCTTTCGATCTTTTCCATAGAGCTTCAGGTCGTCCATGTAAAGTAAATGATTCACTCTTGGCCTGTTCTTTCCAAGATGATAGCCATCCTTCATATCATTAAGCAGCTTTGACAGTGGAATCAATGCTAGAACAAATAAGAGAGGTGACAAACTATCACCTTGGAAAATGCCTTTCCTGATGTTCACTTCTCCTAATGTTGTTCCTCCTGCGGTCAGTTCTGTCCTCCAATGTTTCATTGATTTACGAAGCAATTCAACCACATTCGGCGTAATGCTATACAAATTTAGGCATTCCAACAGCCACGAATGCGGCACCATATCAAATGCCTTTTTGTAATCTATCCATGCCAGGCACAGATTGGTCATTCTCTTCTTGCAATTTTTCAATATCATTTTATCTATGAGTAGTTGGTCTTTAGTTCCCCGACTCTTCTTTCTGCAGCCCTTTTGTTCTGTTGGTAGTATGTTGTTTGATTCTAAGTGGCTGTATATTTCCTCAGCAATCATCCCAGTGAACAACTTCCACATCATCGGCAAACACGTTATTGGCCTAAAATTTGACACCAGATTTCCTTTATTCTTGTCTTTCAAGATCAAAGTCGTCCTCCCTTTTACCATCCAGCTAGGAACTTCCCCTGATGTTAAACTCTCCCCTAATTGTTGAACAATGGTCTCATGTAACGTGGTGAAGCTTTTTAACCAATGTCCGTGTACACCGTCTGGTCCGGATGACTTCCATTTCGGCATTTTACTCAGCTGTTGCTTCAAGATTTTCTTCGTTATCACAACCTCAGCTTGGTCAGGTATATTTCTCGTGGACAATTTAATTCTCTTGTAAATATTTATAGAGCATTACACCCCCAGTCTGACGTAGACTGATTATACTGGAAGCGAGCAGAGGGAGGCAGAGGATTGTTAAGTGTTGAAGAATGTGTAAAGATCGAGCAAACTAGCATTGGCTATTACATCAGCAACAGCAATGAAAGGTTATTAGCAGAAGTTGGGAGAGAGGGTATTGTATTTGATGGGGGTGACCCCAAAGATCTGAAAAAAGAGCTAACTAAGGAAAGGAAGAATAGATATCTCCAAAAGAAACTTCATCCGGTATTCTACAAGGAGACAATGGACATAAGAGATGAAGAGAATTCATAGACTTGGCTTAAGAGAGGGTATCTAAACACAGAAACGGAGGGGATTATTTTAGCGGCACAAGACCAAGCCTTGAGAACGAACTGGGTAAAAAGCAATATTGACAGGGAGGACGTATCATCAAAATGCAGAATGTGCGGGGAAAGGGACGAGACCATTGCTCATGTGGTATCTGAATGCCAAAAATTAGCACAGAGAGAATATAAAAGCTGGAGACATGACAAAGTGGCAGCCGTCCTTCACTGGTATCTGTGCAAGAAATTCGGATTCGAATGCGACGATAAATACTACAACCATGTGCTGACGAAAGACAATAAGGTACTTGAAAACGACCAAGTACTATTATTGTGGGACTTTTCTATCCAAACTGAAACTCGCATAGATCATAACAAACCAGATATCATGCTGAAGAATAAGAAAGAAAAGAGTTGCCAGAGAATCGATGTAGCATGTCCATTTGACACTCGAGTAAAGCAGAAAGAGAAGGAGAAGCTGGAACATTATAACGATCTGAAATACCAAATTTTGAAAATGTGGAAGGATGAAGTAAAGAAAGTTGCAATAATACCAGTGGTCATTGGGGCGTCTGGAGTAGTCTCGAAAAATTTCAAAAATTACATTGCAGCACTTGACTTTAAACCGGGAATACAGCCATTACAGAAAGCATGCCTCATTGGTACGGCCAGGATTATTAGAAAAGTACTGGACATAAGAGACTAAATAGCAGGAAGAACTATTTATGTTTTCTACAGAGACAGCATGCACACTTTCTTAAGCTACGGGATGTAACCTGAAAGTGGACTATGCATTACCAGTTGTACTGTGATAATGATTCAAACAATAATAATAATGGAAACTTTTATTCTCATAAATAAAGCTTACAATCAGATAAAGAATTAAAATGTAAAATCTACAGTACAAAGGATATATGTGACTAGCACTCTCCATAAAAGGGCATGTTAGTCAGTCTTACTGCCTTCAACAGTCTTTACTTCTTTAAAATGTTAAAAGGTCTGGATTGGTCCAGTCTTTGTCTTTCCTACAAAATAAGTAATATGTTGTCCTTATGCAAATGTTTATTATATTTCTAACAATATTTTTTGACGCAAGTTCCGAAAGTCCGATGCTCTTTAATGCTTGCAGTATGCCATTTCCGTCGTCATCCCTGCATATCAATCCTAGGGCGCTCATGCCCAGGTTCACAAATGTTACTTTCTCATACTTTTCATTGAGATCAAGGATAGTAGAGTTGTATTTTCTTATCTTCCTTGCACAATTCTCTTTCACGTTGGTGACAAAACCACAGGTTAATTCTAGAACGATTATGACCTTCTCTTGATAGACTATGATGATATCTGGTCGCTTTAATGTTCCTGTGACAACTGTGGGGCAGGGGTAGCCTGGAATATCAGCAAAAACTTTCAAGTCCCTCAGGCCATCAATGCTACTCAATAGAGTCGCAAGAATGGAGTTATGCCTCCACGTGTATCTGCCTTGTTGAAGATGATAATAATAATAATAATAATAATAATAATAATAATAATAATAATATTAAAAATAATAATAATAATAATAATAAAAATAATAATAATAATAATAATAGTCTAATAATAATAATAATAATAATAATAATAATAATAATAATAATAATAATAATAATAATAATAATAATAATAATAATAATAATAATATATAAAAGCAACACTGTTAAAAGTTTCGTACGTTTCGATTTAAAAATCTTCTTCAGCTAAACTTTACAGAGCAACCGAGCATTTTATATCCTACGGTAAAAAACCTAGATTAAGCTTGAAAGCCAAAAACTTTAAAATCCATCCTAAGTAAGCGTGACTACCATTGAAATAAGACCCAAATGGGGATAAAAATAATGCTAAAGTTTGAACTTTTTTGTAGTAAACAAGTTTGAAGCATTCTTATAGTTTAAAGCGTTAGCTAAAATTCACCCCAGTGGATCAGACCAATCACTGACCCAACCCCCAAGAGACCCAGAATCACCCGCCCCTCGAAAAGACCCCCATTACAGTCTCCAAGGAGGCTGGAAGCACTGAGAAGGCAAACAACAAGATTCAGTCGGAAAACCTCGCGGCCCTCCTCCATGACCCTTCCACGACTCGCTAACTGCTGAGTCAAGAATAGCATGATAGGGGATTCCACCCTACCGCCACGTGTAAAAGCACACGAAGTAATAGGAGAAGGCCGCAAAGCCACACCCACCAAATCTTCTGGATATAAATGCAACTGCAGATTTCAGGCCACCCCGCACGCAAAAATGTCCAGCTCCACATCTGCAGCCCTTTCATTCAGGCCCCTTGGCAAGAAAGTCCCCAACCGATATTGCCAAAATAATTCCTTTCGGCGCAACGAAAAAACGTTTCTGCTCCATCAATAATTTTTATGCTGACATCAAATCTCCCGCGGTGATCTGTTTTGAAAAATTGGTTAGAAAAATTCGCCTGCGGAATCATTTTCCCCCTGTCAAGCGTGCCTTCATTATATTTGCGAGCTTATGACCTGAAGTACGGATTTGTAAACATTAAATCGTTGCCTGAATTTGGTTTTAGTGCTGCCCACATATTTTTTGTGGCAGCATTCACACTGCAATAAATATACGACATTTTCTGAATTGCAGTTGTACCTCCCCGACAAAATGGTAAAAGATCTGTTATCATCAGAATTTTTGAAACTATCCCCCTCTTCGATTAAACCACAAATTTGACAACTTTTCCTGCCATTGCATTTATAACAGCCCTTAACCGACATGCTCCCATCATCTGAATCGGGTAATTTTGCCCTCACCAGTTGGTCCTTAAGATTTTTGGCCCTCCGGAAAGACAAAAAAACTTTGTTTTGGAACAACTCTTTGTGTTCCTGATCAACCAAAAGTACATCAAAGCTCTCCCTAAGAACATCATAAACCATATTGAGAGCCGGATGCTATGTAAGCACTAACGGTATCCTACCGTCACCCTCGTCTTTAGTTTATCTATTCAAAAGGTTTACGCGATCCAAAGAACGAACTCTATCAATCTGCTGATCGACCTCTTTTTCCTTATGCCCTCTGTTCAACAGCCACCCCTTAAGTTCTCCCACCCTCCTATCAAAAAATTGATCCTCCTAACAGATTCTCCTTATTCTCAACGCATGGCTGTAGGGAATCCCCTTTTTAACGTGACCAGGGTGACAGGAAGTGCGGTGGAAAAGTTGATGAGTGTCTGTCGGCTTCGTGAACAAATCTGTAATGATTTTATTGCCCACTTTGACCACCTGAACATCGAGAAAGCTCACCTTCTCCTTAGACCATTCTGCTGTAAATTTTATTGAATCGTGCGCTAGGTTTAAAAAATCAATAAACTGCTTAAGCTTATCTTCTCCGTGCCGCCAAATCAAAAATATTTCGTCGATATACCGCCACCATAGCCAAGGTTTGTATTGTGCGTTAGACAATAAATTTTCTTCAAGCGCCGCCGCGAATTTTTTTTCCGTACATGGTTGGCAGTATCTTTGATGGTTGGAAGTATCAACTGTTGATGGCTGGAAGTATCATTTTTAGGCCATACCTTCTTTCCTTTAACTTTAATGGTTGGAAGTATCAGTTTTTAGGTTAGGCCCATTTGCACTATCAGTGGTTGGAAGTATCCCGCAACAAAGTTGTTGGTTGGAAGTATCTTTTAAAATAAAAAATAAAGACATAAGATAGAAACATATAAATATAAACTAGAAATAATTTTCATTAGTGCGTGCTGCGTACTGGCTTCGGGCTGTGTTAAAAATTGTTGTTGGTGGAGCGTGCATGAAGAATTTGAATCTATTACTCTACCAGGGGAGTCAGAATGAGGCCGACTCTGCATAAAAGGTTGGGTCTGGGGCATAGCCCCAGAAAATTCCTTGTTAACTACGCCCTTGAGACGGTGGAAAAATGAGGGGACGCCGTTTTGATTTGTGAAGCTGAATCAAAACATTCTCCAACCAAACTTGAGGACACGTGCAAGGTATGCAGGTTGCAAAGGCCCCTTTGAAAATTGGAGAAAGGGGAATATCAATTTTTGGGCATACAGTAAAACCAGACCCTAGGACCATTAAGTACCAATGTGTGATAGGACCCTTAACACCGGAGGGTCATCACCCTCAAGAGAGAACAGAATATCACCTTTTCCTCATATGATACTACTATTTCCGCTGTTTTTATTACATCAGATGACGTCAAGAGGTACATTTAGAGAAATTTTTCTATACCGCTATGTGTGAATTTATTACATAATGGTAATAATCATGATTCTACATGGATGTTTTACTACACCTAGCCTGCGTGCAGCCTCAACTCCTCCTACTACACCCAGTTACCAAAAGAATAGCCTGCGTGCACAGAGGCGTACGCAGCATCTCAGGAGTGAGGGGGTCTGGGGCGTGGCCCCAGAAATTTTTCTGTGACCACGCCCTTCAGACGCTCGGAAAATGAGGGAAACGCCCTTTTAGTTATATTTTGCATCGTAAACATGACTGCAATGAACACAAAATAAGCAGGATGTTTTGTTGAATTTGCATTGAGAATTAATACCAAGCATATTACGTACGAATTACAAAATCGCTTTTCTTCTTTACTGTAAAATTGATTTGGCGCTACAGGTTTTTTTTATAAGAAACTTGGATCAGCACTTTGTACTAAAAGTTTCTTAATTTCGCATGAAAATTTCGGTGTTTTAGTAGTAAAAGTTTCTTAATCAGTTTCTTATTTTTTGGGCCTAAAATTGCGGTATTGTTCGAAGTTGAGCCTTCTTCTCGAGAAAGGGCTTCCCTTTTGCATTGACATTGTCATCAAGAAGAAGCCATGCACATCAAGGCAAAAATTTACCAATTTTGCAGTTAAAAGTCAAGAAAAGACGAATTTACCTTTGTTAGAGAGACATAGAATAAGAGAGACATAAAGAAATAAAGTTTTAGAGTTTCTTAACTGTTCTTGAGCGTAGTACTAGAGTTTCTTAATTTTTTGGTCATCGTAGTACTAGTTTCTTATAAACCAGTTTCTTATAAAAAAAAAACGTGTAGTCGTTGTTATGATATTCAGGAAATGCCTCTTGTCGCCACTTCATCGTTGTTTAGTCAGTAAATGGCATCTTTTGCAAGAATCTTTTGAAAAGAGGAAAATTTTGAAAACAGACATTCTACTTTGGCTTAGAATGCCTCTCCCAACATCGTTCAAGCATTTCTTAGAAACCCAAAAACATTGCTCCACCAAACCTTAGATAAAACCATTCTCTCCTTGCTGTTCAAGAATCTCGAAGACCACCGCCTGACAGATCTGCCTGACCCCCCCCCCCCCCTGAGGTACAAATTTTATTGCATTTTTATACAAATCTCGAGGACCATCTTTTTGATAAGTGGGGGGGGGGGTCCGGACCCCCCATTCCCCCCCCCCCCTTGGGTACGCCACTGTGCGTGCATTTGAGGCTGCACGCAGGCTACCAAACGAATGGTTTTCATCCAGACCACAAAAAAGTTGAATTGTTTATGTAGTTTGGAAAGGATTTACAACAAAAAGAAAGTTATTTGAACTCTTCTGTGATTTGGCAGGTATTTGTATTTCAGCAGTAAAAGAAATATTTCAACTTCAAAAGGTCGCTTGGAATTCTCTATTTGTTTTCTGAGGCTCCTTCATAAAAGAAACCCTAGAAAACCAAATAAAGTTTCTAAGGAACTTTTTGAAGTTGAAACAACACCCTTTCAAAGAAGAATTCACGTCAATGAAGCAAAGCGGCAATGGAATTTCATTGAAATTTAGAAAGTCAAAGAAGAATTCACGTCAATGAAGCAAAGCGGCAATGGAATTTCATTGAAATTTCAGAGAGCAGGGACGCACATTCAAATTTTGTTTGGGGGGTGTCAACATGCTCTGGACCGACTAAATTTTTTCGGACCGACTGAACGTATAGCAAGCAGGAAAATTTTTGAAGAAAGATCCTTTACTTTGGCTTAGAATGCATCTTCCAATATCATGCTTGCCTTTTGCGACAAGGAAAACTTGGATCGTTTGTGACAATTATGCTATAAATCAGCGCACGAGGAAAATTTTTGAAGAAAGATCCTTTACTTTGGCTTAGAATGCATCTCCCCATATCATGCTTGCGTTTAACGACAAGGAAACCGTTATCGTTGGTGACAATTATGCTATAAATCATCGCGAGAGGAAAATTTTTGAAGAAAGATCCCTTACTTTGGCTCAAAATGCATCTCCTAATATCATGCTTACCTTTAGCGACAAGGGAACCTGGATCGTTTTGTGACATTTATGCTATAAATCAGCGCACGAGGAAAATTTTTGAAGAAAGATCCTTTACTTTGGCTTAGAATGCATCTCCCCATATCATGCTTGCGTTTAACGACAAGGAAACCGTTATCGTTGGTGACAATTATGCTATAAATCATCGCGAGAGGAAAATTTTTGAAGAAAGATCCCTTACTTTGGCTCAAAATGCATCTCCTAATATCATGCTTACCTTTAGCGACAAGGAAACCTGGATCGTTTTGTGACATTTAAGCTATAAATCAGCGCACGTGGAAAATTTTTGAAGAAAGATCCTTTACTTTGGCTTAGAATGCATCACGGACTTGGAGTTTTAAGTAAAGGCGTAATCTTAAGTACAACGACTTCTTCACCGCCAAGCCTAGCAAAAGCGACTCATTTTAGTGTGTTTGTCCTCTAAGAAGGTTTTCCCTTATGATCATAGTGTCAGCAGTGTTAGATTTTGGTAGAAGCGTATACCACCTTTGATGGATAATATTTGTAACCCATGTCTCCTTTATTTTTTGGGATTCATACGAAAGTGTCTGTTTTCCAACGCCACATAACTACCACCACCGGCACCCCAGTGCCAGATTGGAAATTTTGCTAAGAATTTTTTTTAAATGCCTCCTCTCGCGATGATTTATAGCATAATTGTCACCAACGATAACGGTTTCCTTGTCGTTAAACGCAAGCATGATATGGGGAGATGCATTCTAAGCCAAAGTAAAGGATCTTTCTTCAAAAATTTTCCTCGTGCGCTGATTTATAGCATAATTGTCACAAACGATCCAAGTTTTCCTTGTCGCAAAAGGCAAGCATGATATTGGAAGATGCATTCTAAGCCAAAGTAAAGGATCTTTCTTCAAAAATTTTCCTGCTTGCTATACGTTCAGTCGGTCCGAAAAAATTTAGTCGGTCCAGAGCATGTTGACACCCCCCAAACAAAATTTGAATGTGCGTCCCTGCTCTCTGTTCTAAATTTCAATGAAATTCCATTGCCGCTTTGCTTCATTGACGTGAATTCTTCTTTGAAAGGGTATTGTTTCAACTTCAAAAAGTTCCTTAGAAACTTTATTTGGTTTTCTAGGGTTTCTTTTATGAAGGAGCCTCAGAAAACAAATAGAGAATTCCAAGCGACCTTTTGAAGTTGAAATATTTCTTTTACTGCTGAAATACAAATACCTGCCAAATCACAGAAGAGTTCAAATAACTTTCTTTTTGTTGTAAATCCTTTCCAAACTACATAAACAATTCAACTTTTTTGTGGTCTGGATGAAAACCATTCGTTTGGTAGCCTGCGTGCAGCCTCAAATGCACGCACAGTGGCGTACCCAAGGGGGGGAATGGGGGGTCCGGACCCCCCCCCCACTTATCAAAAAGATGGTCCTCGAGATTTGTACAAAAATGCAATAAAATTTGTACCTCAGGGGGGGGGGGGTCAGGCAGATCTGTCAGGCGGTGGTCTTCGAGATTCTTGAACAGCAAGGAGAGAATGGTTTTATCTAAGGTTTGGTGGAGCAATGTTTTTGGGTTTCTAAGAAATGCTTGAACGATGTTGGGAGAGGCATTCTAAGCCAAAGTAGAATGTCTGTTTTCAAAATTTTCCTCTTTTCAAAAGATTCTTGCAAAAGATGCCATTTACTGACTAAACAACGATGAAGCGGCGACAAGAGGCATTTCCTGAATATCATAACAACAACTACACGTTTTTTTTTTTTTATAAAAAACTGGTTTATAAGAAACTAGTACTACGATGACCAAAAAATTAAGAAACTCTAGTACTACGCTCAAGAACAGTTAAGAAACTCTAAAACTTTATTTCTTTATGTCTCTCTTATTCTATGTCTCTCTAACAAAGGTAAATTCGTCTTTTCTTGACTTTTAACTGCAAAATTGGTAAATTTTTGCCTTGATGTGCATGGCTTCTTCTTGATGACAATGTCAATGCAAAAGGGAAGCCCTTTCTCGAGAAGAAGGCTCAACTTCGAACAATACCGCAATTTTAGGCCCAAAAAATAAGAAACTGATTAAAGTGCATATGAAACGAAATTTTTTATTTTCGATAATAGTAAATTCGAGGTCGCTAATCACGAACATGTGGCTGAAAATTTCGAAAAGCAATTCGTTACTATGTTATTAGCTCTCAAAGCTGCGATTCAAGTGGTTCAGGGGTCTGGTACCGATGTTGTGCTTTGATGTAATAGGTTTGTCAGTTCACAAAGAACATCGCGAGAACAAAGGCTTTCCGTAATAGTGCCGGTCAGTGGCCTGTTGCACTTCGACGTTCTCGACGAGTCTGCTGAGGTTTTCAGAGGCAATTTTTTGACATCCAAAGCATCAATACAACAGTACTTTATGGAAGAGCAACCTTCGACTCTTGATGATTGGTTTTTGAGTCTTTTACCATGAGCTGTTGGCTTCATTAGCTGAAGATTCATCGATTGAAGTGGCTGGCCATAACAACACACACAGGCCAATATGATTGCTATGTCGAAGCGACTTGCTTGGTCTTGCTTACAGCATATTAGCAAATGGTAAGTTTATTTTAGTGAAGCAAGAACTTTAGTGAAAACGTAGAATAGCGAATAAGACTGTTATCCAACTTATGTAGAATTGCCTAATAATTTTTATTCGCGTTATGCGAGTCGGGGCGAGAGTCAGAGGACGTCATTTCTGTCAACGCGCGATGCTGATGGGCCTGACAAAATTATTGGCGACTGCAGGTCAATTTCATTTGTAAACGCCTCTCAATTCAACGCTGAAAGACTCCAATTCTTCTGGGAATGTTTCCTTGTTCAAAATGTATTGAAGGATAAAGCTCTAACTCAGACTATTATCACCTTTAGTTTCTTGTTTTGAACAGTGGAATCACATAATTTTTCCCATGAGAAAGGTTGTTTGTAGAAGTTTAATAATACAGCGGAGGCAGGTAAACAAACAGTTTGCAAAAATAATACCGTCTTCAAAAACATGTAAATAAACACCTTAGGCAACAGAAACTAATTATATCAAGATAAATGTAACTCGTTGATTGTGATCATTATCTTCATTCCTATCCCCTAGAACACTCAATCAAGGCTACTCAAAACTCCAGCCACTGAAATTGTAGATGTTTGCATATCAAAATATGACACAAACAGCAAAGGCTGGATGCAAGGACTTTCCTGGTGGATGAGCAACACCTAAAGAACCTTAGTGACGTTTCTTTTCTGTAATAGTATAATCAGATACGAAATTTCTTTTCCCTTTTTGACTGGATTCTATTTGTTGTCATCTGTTGCATACACATATTTTTTCATAAGAAACTAAGAAGAGTTTCTTACTAGTTTCCTAAAGGTTCCATAACAATCTTCATATTTACTCCCTGTTCCGCCCTGTTCCAATCTGAACATTTCAAAACAAAGTTTTTTGAAGCCTTTCTAATGTTTAGACATTATTCAAGTACCTTCCGAATACTATGATACAGGAAACAAGTAAAAATAAAGTAAATATTTGTCAAGAAATTCCTTTATCGAAATAATTAATCTTAGTTATGTTTTCCCAGTACTAAGGTTACAAGTATTTTCTCATAAGAAACTCAGACTCCCCAAAAATTTAGAAACTCAAACATGTTTTTCTTTATTCTCATTTGTTTCCTGTATCATATTGTTCGAAAAGTACTTGAGTAATGTCTAAACATTGGAAAGGCTTCAAAAAACACATTGTGTTGAAGTGTTCAAGAGGGCACAGATCAGATAATTTTAAGAGACTTCCAGTACTGGCCCAAATTCTTAGTTTCTTAATTTATAAGAAAAGTACGTGTAATAGAGCACTATTGATGACCATGGTTTAAAAATTTATTGCACCAATTTCAAGATGAGAAAAATGGCTTCAACTGTTTTAAAAACCTTGCTCAAAACACAATGTCTTTGAGTCTGTCTTTGAGTCCATGAGTTCTTAAGTACGTGATCCTCAACATATACAGTACAGTAACAGTGAATAAAGTCTCGCTTGCTTTTTGGTAGTTTCTGTGCATGTCCTGAAGCTGCTCTCTGGTCAGTCTTCCTGGCCTAAAAATAAAATTCAGTTTCAATTTGAGTCTGCTTTTCACTGAATTTCGAGGGCATTAATGTTTCAATGCAGCACTGAAAGGGATGTCAGTTTACAACTTTAGCAAGAGTTTGTAGAAAAGACTTGACGAAACAAAAGTTCATAAACTAAACCCGTTACTCCTACGTGTATATCCTCTTCCATGTCAGAACTGATAAAAGCATGCTATTACGATTGATCAGAGAATAAATTCCGAAGCTTCAACGACATGGAACCACAAAGGAATGGTGGGTGTTACATACAATATTTGCTGTTCATATTCATACGGCAATTAGGCACATGTTTTCAAACTTCAACTTCACCTTCAAAATAGAGATAAAGGGAATTTCGAGATCAAGGAAACCGTTTTTTCTGACAGCCCTCTAAATCTAACCATGGATAAAGCTCAGTTGAAACGTCGGTTTTGTTTTTAGATCTGTGCATCGTGAAATGGTTGTGTATCAAGAGACAAGATACCGAGGCCAACTCTCGTTCTTCAAAAGCGTGATAATAAGATATTTGGTTGCAAAAATGGTTACCTGAAGGACCGGAGCTCTTCACCAACAAATGCTTTGATTAATTGCAGAGATCATCGTTGATATCTTCAATTTCCCTTTCATTCGAGAGTTCTCCGCTTCCCACTTTGCTTCGGTGCTGTGTATAGGCGCCTGGCCAGGTAAAATAAGCAACGCAAGTCCGGAATCTGTCCTTCATTTTCACCACTTCCAGACGACAAGTTTAGCTTGCTAAGTCAAATTCATGATCACTGATTAATACTGCTTTCCACCTTCAGTCGCAAAAACGTAAGCAAGTGCCTGCAAACCCGACTAGAAAGCGAGCTTCATGAAGAGCCTTGCAGTGCGTCCATTGTGATCACTGGAGCAACCTTTGTTCTTTC
The DNA here is from genome assembly GCA_039566865.1 of Aurelia coerulea. Lineage (NCBI taxonomy): Eukaryota > Metazoa > Cnidaria > Scyphozoa > Semaeostomeae > Ulmaridae > Aurelia > Aurelia coerulea. The sequence continues at coordinate 6,680,569 of CM076952.1, read as the reverse complement.
AATGAGGCGGGAGGCCTTTGAGAATTGACAAACCTATAACGTCACAGGAGTCTGGTACGCAACGGTCTGACCGCGTTCTGGTTGGACCACTTTTTGACAAAAAATTCGCACTTTTGGAGCTTTGTATCTCCAAAATTATAAGGCCGATGAAAAAACCGATTGCACAATTAAAACGAGGATGAAAAGTTCTATTAAAATAGAAAATAAAAAATTTCGTTTCATATGCACTTTAAGAAACTTTTACTACTAAAACACCGAAATTTTCATGCGAAATTAAGAAACTTTTAGTACTAAGTGCTGATCCAAGTTTCTTATAAAAAAAACCTGTAGCGCCAAATCAATTTTACAGTAAAGAAGAAAAGCGATTTTGTAATTCGTACGTAATATGCTTGGTATTAATTCTCAATGCAAATTCAACAAAACATCCTGCTTATTTTGTGTTCATTGCAGTCATGTTTACGATGCAAAATATAACTAAAAGGGCATTTCCCTCATTTTCCGAGCGTCTGAAGGGCGTGGTCACAGAAAAATTTCTGGGGCCACGCCCCAGACCCCCTCACTCCTGAGATGCTGCGTACGCCTCTGTGCACGCAGGCTATTCTTTTGGTAACTGGGTGTAGTAGGAGGAGTTGAGGCTGCACGCAGGCTAGGTGTAGTAAAACATCCATGTGGAATCATGATTATTACCATTATGTAATAAATTCACACATAGCGGTATAGAAAAATTTCTCTAAATGTACCTCTTGACGTCATCTGATGTAATAAAAACAGCGGAAATAGTAGTATCATATGAGGAAAAGGTGATATTCTGTTCTCTCTTGAGGGTGATGACCCTCCGGTGTTAAGGGTCCTATCACACATTGGTACTTAATGGTCCTAGGGTCTGGTTTTACTGTATGCCCAAAAATTGATATTCCCCTTTCTCCAATTTTCAAAGGGGCCTTTGCAACCTGCATACCTTGCACGTGTCCTCAAGTTTGGTTGGAGAATGTTTTGATTCAGCTTCACAAATCAAAACGGCGTCCCCTCATTTTTCCACCGTCTCAAGGGCGTAGTTAACAAGGAATTTTCTGGGGCTATGCCCCAGACCCAACCTTTTATGCAGAGTCGGCCTCATTCTGACTCCCCTGGTAGAGTAATAGATTCAAATTCTTCATGCACGCTCCACCAACAACAATTTTTAACACAGCCCGAAGCCAGTACGCAGCACGCACTAATGAAAATTATTTCTAGTTTATATTTATATGTTTCTATCTTATGTCTTTATTTTTTATTTTAAAAGATACTTCCAACCAACAACTTTGTTGCGGGATACTTCCAACCACTGATAGTGCAAATGGGCCTAACCTAAAAACTGATACTTCCAACCATTAAAGTTAAAGGAAAGAAGGTATGGCCTAAAAATGATACTTCCAGCCATCAACAGTTGATACTTCCAACCATCAAAGATACTGCCAACCATGTACGGAAAAAAAATTCGCGGCGGCGCTTGAAGAAAATTTATTGTCTAACGCACAATACAAACCTTGGCTATGGTGGCGGTATATCGACGAAATATTTTTGATTTGGCGGCACGGAGAAGATAAGCTTAAGCAGTTTATTGATTTTTTAAACCTAGCGCACGATTCAATAAAATTTACAGCAGAATGGTCTAAGGAGAAGGTGAGCTTTCTCGATGTTCAGGTGGTCAAAGTGGGCAATAAAATCATTACAGATTTGTTCACGAAGCCGACAGACACTCATCAACTTTTCCACCGCACTTCCTGTCACCCTGGTCACGTTAAAAAGGGGATTCCCTACAGCCATGCGTTGAGAATAAGGAGAATCTGTTAGGAGGATCAATTTTTTGATAGGAGGGTGGGAGAACTTAAGGGGTGGCTGTTGAACAGAGGGCATAAGGAAAAAGAGGTCGATCAGCAGATTGATAGAGTTCGTTCTTTGGATCGCGTAAACCTTTTGAATAGATAAACTAAAGACGAGGGTGACGGTAGGATACCGTTAGTGCTTACATAGCATCCGGCTCTCAATATGGTTTATGATGTTCTTAGGGAGAGCTTTGATGTACTTTTGGTTGATGAGGAACACAAAGAGTTGTTCCAAAACAAAGTTTTTTTGTCTTTCCGGAGGGCCAAAAATCTTAAGGACCAACTGGTGAGGGCAAAATTACCCGATTCAGATGATGGGAGCATGTCGGTTAAGGGCTGTTATAAATGCAATGGCAGGAAAAGTTGTCAAATTTGTGGTTTAATCGAAGAGGGGGATAGTTTCAAAAATTCTGATGATAACAGATCTTTTACCATTTTGTCGGGGAGGTACAACTGCAATTCAGAAAATGTCGTATATTTATTGCAGTGTGAATGCTGCCACAAAAAATATGTGGGCAGCACTAAAACCAAATTCAGGCAACGATTTAATGTTTACAAATCCGTACTTCAGGTCATAAGCTCGCAAATATAATGAAGGCACGCTTGACAGGGGGAAAATGATTCCGCAGGCGAATTTTTCTAACCAATTTTTCAAAACAGATCACCGCGGGAGATTTGATGTCAGCATAAAAATTATTGATGGAGCAGAAACGTTTTTTCGTTGCGCCGAAAGGAATTATTTTGGCAATATCGGTTGGGGACTTTCTTGCCAAGGGGCCTGAATGAAAGGGCTGCAGATGTGGAGCTGGACATGTTTGCGTGCGGGGTGGCCTGAAATCTGCAGTTGCATTTATATCCAGAAGATTTGGTGGGTGTGGCTTTGCGGCCTTCTCCTATTGCTTCGTGTGCTTTTACACGTGGCGGTAGGGTGGAATCCCCTATCATGCTATTCTTGACTCAGCAGTTAGCGAGTCGTGGAAGGGTCATGGAGGAGGGCCGCGAGGTTTTCCGACTGAATCTTGTTGTTTGCCTTCTCAGTGCTTCCAGCCTCCTTGGAGACTGTAATGGGGGTCTTTTCGAGGGGCGGGTGATTCTGGGCCTCTTGGGGGTTGGGTCAGTGATTGGTCTGATCCACTGGGGTGAATTTTAGCTAAAGCTTTAAACTATAAGAATGCTTCAAACTTGTTTACTACAAAAAAGTTCAAACTTTAGCATTATTTTTATCCCCATTTGGGTCTTATTTCAATGGTAGTCACGCTTACTTAGGATGGATTTTAAAGTTTTTGGCTTTCAAGCTTAATCTAGGTTTTTTACCGTAGGATATAAAATGCTCGGTTGCTCTGTAAAGTTTAGCTGAAGAAGATTTTTAAATCGAAACGTACGAAACTTTTAACAGTGTTGCTTTTATATATTATTATTATTATTATTATTATTATTATTATTATTATTATTATTATTATTATTATTATTATTATTATTATTATTATTAGACTATTATTATTATTATTATTATTATTATTATTTTTATTATTATTATTATTATTATTTTTAATATTATTATTATTATTATTATTATTATTATTATTATTATTATTATTATCATCTTCAACAAGGCAGATACACGTGGAGGCATAACTCCATTCTTGCGACTCTATTGAGTAGCATTGATGGCCTGAGGGACTTGAAAGTTTTTGCTGATATTCCAGGCTACCCCTGCCCCACAGTTGTCACAGGAACATTAAAGCGACCAGATATCATCATAGTCTATCAAGAGAAGGTCATAATCGTTCTAGAATTAACCTGTGGTTTTGTCACCAACGTGAAAGAGAATTGTGCAAGGAAGATAAGAAAATACAACTCTACTATCCTTGATCTCAATGAAAAGTATGAGAAAGTAACATTTATGAACCTGAGCATGAGCGCCCTAGGATTGATATGCAGGGATGACGACGGAAATGGCATACTGCAAGCATTAAAGAGCATCGGACTTTCGGAACTTGCGTCAAAAAATATTGTTAGAAATATAATAAACATTTGCATAAGGACAACATATTACTTATTTTGTAGGAAAGACAAAGACTGGACCAATCCAGACCTTTTAACATTTTAAAGAAGTAAAGACTGTTGAAGGCAGTAAGACTGACTAACATGCCCTTTTATGGAGAGTGCTAGTCACATATATCCTTTGTACTGTAGATTTTACATTTTAATTCTTTATCTGATTGTAAGCTTTATTTATGAGAATAAAAGTTTCCATTATTATTATTGTTTGAATCATTATCACAGTACAACTGGTAATGCATAGTCCACTTTCAGGTTACATCCCGTAGCTTAAGAAAGTGTGCATGCTGTCTCTGTAGAAAACATAAATAGTTCTTCCTGCTATTTAGTCTCTTATGTCCAGTACTTTTCTAATAATCCTGGCCGTACCAATGAGGCATGCTTTCTGTAATGGCTGTATTCCCGGTTTAAAGTCAAGTGCTGCAATGTAATTTTTGAAATTTTTCGAGACTACTCCAGACGCCCCAATGACCACTGGTATTATTGCAACTTTCTTTACTTCATCCTTCCACATTTTCAAAATTTGGTATTTCAGATCGTTATAATGTTCCAGCTTCTCCTTCTCTTTCTGCTTTACTCGAGTGTCAAATGGACATGCTACATCGATTCTCTGGCAACTCTTTCTTTCTTATTCTTCAGCATGATATCTGGTTTGTTATGATCTATGCGAGTTTCAGTTTGGATAGAAAAGTCCCACAATAATAGTACTTGGTCGTTTTCAAGTACCTTATTGTCTTTCGTCAGCACATGGTTGTAGTATTTATCGTCGCATTCGAATCCGAATTTCTTGCACAGATACCAGTGAAGGACGGCTGCCACTTTGTCATGTCTCCAGCTTTTATATTCTCTCTGTGCTAATTTTTGGCATTCAGATACCACATGAGCAATGGTCTCGTCCCTTTCCCCGCACATTCTGCATTTTGATGATACGTCCTCCCTGTCAATATTGCTTTTTACCCAGTTCGTTCTCAAGGCTTGGTCTTGTGCCGCTAAAATAATCCCCTCCGTTTCTGTGTTTAGATACCCTCTCTTAAGCCAACTCCATGAATTCTCTTCATCTCTTATGTCCATTGTCTCCTTGTAGAATACCGGATGAAGTTTCTTTTGGAGATATCTATTCTTCCTTTCCTTAGTTAGCTCTTTTTTCAGATCTTTGGGGTCACCCCCATCAAATACAATACCCTCTCTCCCAACTTCTGCTAATAACCTTTCATTGCTGTTGCTGATGTAATAGCCAATGCTAGTTTGCTCGATCTTTACACATTCTTCAACACTTAACAATCCTCTGCCTCCCTCTGCTCGCTTCCAGTATAATCAGTCTACGTCAGACTGGGGGTGTAATGCTCTATAAATATTTACAAGAGAATTAAATTGTCCACGAGAAATATACCTGACCAAGCTGAGGTTGTGATAACGAAGAAAATCTTGAAGCAACAGCTGAGTAAAATGCCGAAATGGAAGTCATCCGGACCAGACGGTGTACACGGACATTGGTTAAAAAGCTTCACCACGTTACATGAGACCATTGTTCAACAATTAGGGGAGAGTTTAACATCAGGGGAAGTTCCTAGCTGGATGGTAAAAGGGAGGACGACTTTGATCTTGAAAGACAAGAATAAAGGAAATCTGGTGTCAAATTTTAGGCCAATAACGTGTTTGCCGATGATGTGGAAGTTGTTCACTGGGATGATTGCTGAGGAAATATACAGCCACTTAGAATCAAACAACATACTACCAACAGAACAAAAGGGCTGCAGAAAGAAGAGTCGGGGAACTAAAGACCAACTACTCATATATAAAATGATATTGAAAAATTGCAAGAAGAGAATGACCAATCTGTGCCTGGCATGGATAGATTACAAAAAGGCATTTGATATGGTGCCGCATTCGTGGCTGTTGGAATGCCTAAATTTGTATAGCATTACGCCGAATGTGGTTGAATTGCTTCGTAAATCAATGAAACATTGGAGGACAGAACTGACCGCAGGAGGAACAACATTAGGAGAAGTGAACATCAGGAAAGGCATTTTCCAAGGTGATAGTTTGTCACCTCTCTTATTTGTTCTAGCATTGATTCCACTGTCAAAGCTGCTTAATGATATGAAGGATGGCTATCATCTTGGAAAGAACAGGCCAAGAGTGAATCATTTACTTTACATGGACGACCTGAAGCTCTATGGAAAAGATCGAAAGGAGTTAGACACTCTCATCCAAACAGTCAGGGTGTTCAGTAAAGACAGGAATGAACTTTGGAATCGAAAAATGTGCAATGATTCAGATGAAGAGAGGAAAATTCGTAATGAGTGAAGGAATTGAATTGCCTGACGGTGCAAAGATAAGATCGTTGGATGACCAAGAAGGGTATAAATATTTAGGAATTCTTCAGTTTGATGATATAAAGCACAAGGAAGTGAAAGAAAAGGTAAAGAAAGAACATGCTAGAAGAGTGAGAAAAATATTAAAATCACAACTGAATGCTGGAAATGTAATCCAGGCCTTAAATGCAAGGTCGGTATCCATAATACGATACAGTGCAGGAATATTGGATTGGACAAAATTAGAATTACAAGAACTGGACAGGAAAACAAGGAAGCTACTAAATATCTATAGAGCATTATTATTATTATTATTATTATTAGCATTATTATTATTATTATCATTATTATTATTATTATTATTATTATTATTATTATTATTATTATTATTATTATTATAAACTAAACCACTTTCAAAGTAAAACAGAAATTAAAATGATAAAAAAACACAACTGTTTCAGGGCAGACGTTTCGATATAAAATCTTCTTCAGTGTATTTACAATCCTAGACAGCCAAGTATTTATACTAAAATTTACATAAAAATAGTTTCTATACCCTAGACAAATAAAAGAAAAGAAAAGAATATTATTTTAGGATATTATCGACAAGATAAACATAAAAGACTGTTTTTATATTACATATAGACAAAGCCGCAAAAAAACAAGGCATGAATTTCTTTCTACAAAACTCCCCAATGACCTTACTCGAAGATGTTTTCCCCCTTTTTTGGATTTGAATAGAAAGAAGCGATCTCTAAATCTTATAGACAAGGGACTGAAAGCTCTTCGCGACAACAACTTTTACAACCCGAGACAACAGGCAAGGGATATCGGCCATTGACCCTCCAAAGATTTGCTTAAATTGCTAAATCCAGGATAGCTCGATAGGGAATTCCACCCCACCACTACGTGTAATTATACACGAAGTCAACAAGCCGACATCCCTGCCATTGTGTTGCCCAAGGTTTTCAATGCAATGGTATGAGAACTAGGCAGTACCACAAGCAAACATATCCAGCTCAACATCAGCCGCCCTCTCGTTTAGGCCATTTGGTGCAAACAAACCCAATTTGTATTGCCAAAAGAGCTCTTTCCTACGAAGCGAGTACACATCCTGTGCTCCGTCGATGATACGAATAACGACGGAGAAGTCACCCTGATGGCCTTCCTCGAAAAAATGAGCGAAAAAACTTGCCTGTGGGACTGCCTTTCCCGTATCAAGAGCACCAGTATTGCGTTTCTGCTTGTACGTCCGAAAATATGATTTGTAGACATTAAATCTTTGACGAAATTTAGTTTTTGTGCTGCCAACATACTTTTTGTTACAACATGTACATTGCAACATATAAACTACGTTTATCGAATTGCAATCGTACGCCCCCGAAAAATTCTTAAAAGATCGCGAATCATTCGCATTAGAAAAACTGGAGCCCTCATTGATGATAGGGCAGATTAGACATCTCCTACCATTGCATTTAAAAGTTCCCTTTGGCATCAGCTCCTGATCTTGAGTTTGCAATTTAGCGCGAACCAAAGTATCTTTAAGGTTTTTTGCCCTTTTAAATGAAACGAAAATTTTTCCGGCAAATAGTTTGCGATGCTCGTCATCGATAAGAAGAATATTTGCGCAATTTTGCAAAATATTGCTGACCCCCTGAAGTGCCGGATGGTAAGTTAGAACCAACGGTATCCTCGTGTCATCCTTCTGCTTGGAATTTCTATTTAACAGGTTTTCTCTATCCAAGCTTCTAACTTTGTCTAGTTGACTGTCGATTTCCCCTTCTTGATACCCCCGCCCAATAAGCCATGACTTTAAATTTCCCATCCGTTCGTTAAAAAATGAGTCCTCAGAACAAATGTGCCTAATGCGAAGGGCCTGACCATATGGAATGCCCTTTTTGGTGTGGTAAGGATGACAAGAGGAACGATGCAGGAGCTGATGCGTATCAGTCGGTTTCGTGTAGAGATCTGTAACCAACTTACTACCTTCTCTGACGACCTTAGTGTCAAGAAAGTTGATGCTCTCCTTAGACCATTCAGCTGTAAATTTAATGGAATGGTGTGCAGTGTTGAGGTATTCTACAAATTCCGAAAGTTTCTCTTCCCCATGGGTCCAAATTAAGAAAACGTCGTCAATGTACCGCCACCACAGCCAAGGTTTGCAGCTGGAGCCACTCAGAAGTTTTTCCTCCAGGTCTGCTAAGAACAAAATCGCATATGATGGCGCACATTTGGTGCCTATTGCTGTACCCCTCAGCTGATGATAAAACGCCCCATTAAACTCAAAAAAGTTATTCTTAAGTACTACCTCTGCAAGCTCTACAAGGGATTCCGTAGAAACAGACTGATTATTTCTAGAGTTTAAAATATCACGTAGAGCCTTCAATCCCTCGTCATGCGGTATACTTGGGTAAAGCCCAACAACATCAATGGTACAAAGAATAGCGTCCTCTGGAAGCCCGTCTAATGACGCAATTTTTTGCAAAAAGTGGTTCGTGTCTTTAATGTATGAACGGACACTTTTTGCAAGGGGTTGTAAATGGTAATCCAAAAATTCCGAAACGTTCTCTGTGTAAAAACCAGAGTTAGAAATGACAGGCCTTCCGGGAACACTATTTAGCCTTTTGTGAATCTTTGGCAGCAAGTAAAATCTTCCAAGCTTGGGATTATTGACCATCAAATATTCCAATGTTTTGTCGTCAATTTCCCCTCGCTCTCTAACCCTACCAACTGCCTGATTGACAACAGCGTGAAGATGGTCCGAAGGATCCTTATCAAGTTTGCAATACACTGCAGGGTCCCCCAGTTGGCCATCTGCCTCTTTGACGTAGTCCTCCCGATCCCACACGACCACCCCAGAACCCTTGTCCGCCTCCTTGATAACGATCGATCGGTCCGATTTAAGACTATTTAAAGCTGATAGTTCCTCCTTCGTAAGGTTACTAAAATTTCTACCATCTACCGATATTTTCATGAGCTCGTCTTCTAATTTAGACAGGTAGACCTCTATAGCTACATCTTTATGTCTAGGATTGAATTTACTACGAGGCCTAAAAGCAGGAATCTCTGAAAAATCTTCACTATCCCTAAAGAACCACTTAAGTCTTAATCTTCTACCAAAATTTTCCAGATCTATTTTGATTTGTGAAAAGTCTACCTCTTTTGGAGTACTAACAAACTTAAGACCTTTGGATAAAACTGATATTTCCGCCTCGCTTAGTGCACGTTTGGAAAGATTAACGACTTTGTCATTTACAAAACGACCTACCATACGACCATTATTATCTACATTAGCTAAAAACACATCAGTAATTTCACCACTCTCTTCCACTTGGTTGCTTGCTGCACCTCGCGTTCTTGATCTCTCTAATAAGTTCGGGGGTGGATTCTCAAAATTATCTTCCAGTAATTGCATTCTCACTGCATCAAGATTAAGACTGTCGTTACGAATGACAACACCTTGATCTGCACCCTCCGAATCTTCTTCACCCCTGTCCAAAAATGATGCTACGTCCTTGAAAAATGAAATGGTCTCCCATAGATTACTCTCTTTACCTTTGTAGTTTCTATTGCCAATTAACCTTGATAGTTTTTTGTCTCTTCGATCCCTGAGGTCTTGATTAATTCTTTCTAAGTATCCGACAAGTTCACGAAAGTTGCGCTGTACACTGGAATAATCCGTTTCACTAGCTAACCATACAGAGGTCCCATTCCAAAATTCAATCTCAAATTTAGAGGATAGTAAGCCATATTCTTTAATTAAATAATAATAAATAAATAAATAATAATATTATTATTATTATTATTATTATTATTAAAGTTTTTTCGCTCATTTTTTCGAGGAAGGCCATCAGGGTGACTTCTCCGTCGTTATTCGTATCATCGACGGAGCACAGGATGTGTACTCGCTTCGTAGGAAAGAGCTCTTTTGGCAATACAAATTGGGGTTGTTTGCACCTGTAGTGATTTCTGTTTATTGTTATGTTTTGTAAATACTTCATGTAAGATACTTTTATGGCGTAGCTGGCTCCGAAGCACACGTCTCCTCTCTGGTCTCGGCCTACCGTAGAAGTCTACAATGGCGACGAACGGGATTAAAGACGAACGGGATTAAAGAAATAGATAAATAAAGAGAATGGCTACAGCAACTAATGTTTCGCCTATGCCACAATTTCAGCCTAAATCGGATCCAACGAACACAGGAGCAAGATGGACGAGTTGGATAGAACGTTTTGAAACATATCTGATTGCCGCAGATATCAAGGAAGATGAACGAAAACGCGCCTTACTGTTATACCAGGCAGGACCAGAAGTATACGAAATATTCAAAACATTGCCAGATAAAGGGGAAAGTAAAGATTATAAGAAAGCCAAAGATGCCCTGACAAAGCATTTCGAGCCAGCAAGAAACTCGATTACGAAATTTACAATTTTCGTCAAGCCAAACAAAGAGCGGATGAGACAATAGATGAGTTCCACACAAGACTGCGTACTCTTTCAACACATTGTAAATTCCATGATACTGATTTAGAAATTAAAATGCAGATAGTTTGCAATGGCAAATCAAGCCGACTACGGAGAAAAGCACTCCGCGATCCTGAATATAAGCTTGAAGAGATGTTGATAGACGGACGAAAAACCGAAGTTAGTTCCGCCCAAGCCTCGGGAATGGAAGAAACTTTCCAAGATTTACAGATCAAAGAAATACGCACAGAAAAGACATGTTTTAGTTGTGGTTTTTCTTTTCCACATTCTAACCAGCCATGTCCCGCTAAAAAAGCGAATTGTTCAAATTGCGGTGTGAAAGGACATTTCGCAAAAGTGTGTCGAAAACCGAAAGACACAAACCCAAGGAAACTTCAACCAAGAAAGCCCGCACAAGGTCGAAATTATTATAAGCCACCCAAAAATCAAGGTCAAAAAGGGGATAGCAAACCACAGCGTGCCAGAGTAGTTTCTTCTAACCCCACGGAGGAAACAAGTTCTTCAGAAGATGAATACGCCTATGCTGTTGACAACACAAGAAATTCAAAGCACAAAACCTTACTTCGTTTGAATGAGTCACATCAGATCAAATTTCTAATCGATACGGGGGCAACTGTAGATGTGGTCGACAACCAAACTTATGAAAAGATTATGGACAAAATAACACTGGAGCCAACAAAGACAACAATATTCGCCTATGGTTCGTCCACCCCTTTGAAATTGAAAGGATGTTTCCAAGCATCAATAGAGTCAAAGTCACGCTATACAATATCAACATTCTATGTAGTGGAAGGAACCGGGGGTAACCTACTTAGTGCAAAGACGGCACAAGAGCTTGCGCTAATCCAATTGATAAATAAAGTCAAAGGAATGCCTGCACAAAAGGACGCAAATCCAGACAAGAAACAGGAAATTTCGAAAGAAAATAGCCCTGAAAAGAAGTCGGAAATACCGCAGAGTAACGATGAAAAGATTCAAAAGCTGTTGAATAAATACGAAAATGTTTTCATTGGAGAAGGAAAACTAAAGGAGCAACAAGTGAAATTGCATATACGGGATGACGTAACCCCAGTATTACAACCGCAGAGACGGATACCTTATCACATGCGAAAAGCCGTTTCAAAGGAACTGGGAAAGCTAATAGAGCAAGGAATCATTGAAAAAGTGGTAGACCAGCCCACTCCCTGGGTCTCACTCATTGTATGCGTTCCAAAGAAGGATGGAGGGACACGAATTTGCGTAGATATGAGGGAAGCTAATAAAGCGATCATCAGAGAAAGACATATTATGCCAACTTTAGACGATTTCAAAGCAGAAGTGAACGGATCGAAATATTTTTCGAAAATAGACTTGAAACAAGCATATCATCAAGTGCAGTTAGAACAAGAGAGCCGTTTTATTACAACATTTTCAACGCACGAAGGTCTTTTTCAATACACAAGACTTTCTTATGGCACATCTAGCAGTGCTGAATTATTTCAGAACATTCTGCAACGTAATCTAGGTGACATTAGAGGCGTGAAAAATATTGCCGATGACATAATCATATTTGAAAAGGATCGTAAAGAACATGACAAAGCCCTTGAGAATTGTTTGAAGAGATTATCTGATTTGAATATCAAAGCAAAAGGACAAAAATGCCATTTTCTACAACCAGAAATAAAATTCTATGGCCTAATCTTCACTGAAAAAGGAACAAGGCCTGACCCAGACAGAGTGTCAAAGCTTCAAAATGCTGCGCCTCCGCAGAACGTTTCAGAAGTACGTAGCTTTCTAGGAATGGCAAATACATGCAGTGACTACATTCCTAACTATGCAACAATAACATTACCATTACGAGAGTTAACAAAGAAGAATGTCAAGTTCAAGTGGACAGTTGTTGAACAAAGAGCTTTTAGTCAATTGAAACAAAAGTTGACCCAAGCACCTGTAATAGCTTACTTCGACACTAAAAAGAGAAGTCTTCTAATAGTGGATGGTTCACCGAAAGGTATCAGTGGTATTCTTGCACAGAGAGAAAATGATAGCGGAAGTTACAGGATTATTTCATACGCCAGTAGAGCCCTTAGCCCAGTAGAAAGTCGTTATTCACAGACAGACATTGAAGGACTAGCACTAGTTTGGGGTGTAGAGCATTTCAGATTGTTCTTATTGGGTACAGAATTTGATATTTTCACAGATCACAAGGCACTAGAGGCTATATTTAATAATCCAAGATCAAAGCCTCCAGCACGAATAGAAAGATGGATCATGAGACTACAGCCTTATAACTTTCGAGTTATTTACAAGAGTGGACAAACAAATGAAGCTGATTATCTTAGCCGACATCCAATTGATATCATTATGAAAGAAAGTTCAGAGGAACGTATTGCTGAAGAATATGTTAATTATATCATTGAGCACACAGTACCAAAGTCAATGACACTGGAAGAGATCAAACAGGAAACAAAGAAAGACCGAGTCTTACCAAAAGGTCAGCGAGCTTTAGACACAGGACAATGGAATACACAAGACAAAGAGATTCAACCATATAAGAGATGTTCAGAAGAGATCACAGTCAACAAAACAAAAGATATCCTAATGAAAGGCACCAGAATCATCATTCCAGAAGTCTTACAAGACAGAGCAACAAGATTAGCACATATAGGCCATCAAGGCATCGAGAAAACAAAGAGCTTACTAAGGAAAAAAATTTGGTATCCAAATATGAGCCAAAGAGTCAAAGAATTAATCGAAAAATGCAGCTCTTGTCAAGCAGTTGGTGCAAGTAAACCAGTCGAGCCAATGCAGATAACACCTACTGAGGACATACCTTGGTATGACGTAGCTATTGACTTTCTTGGACCAATACCGAATTCTCAACAGTATTTATTAGTAGCAATTGATAAATACACAAAGTTTCCAGAAGTGGAGATCGTACACTCTACAGCAGCGCCTGCATTGATTCCAAAATTGGACAGAATTTTCGCCACTCATGGCATACCAGTCAAGCTTTCAAGTGATAATGGACCACCGTTTAATGGGACAGAGTTTGAGAGATACATCAAAGCACTTAATATTGACTGGAATCCAAGTACTCCTCTTTGGCCACAGGGAAATGCTAATGTTGAGAACTTCAATAAGCCACTGGAAAAATTATTACAAACCGCACAGCTCGAGGGGAGAAACTGGAGACAGGAACTCCAACGATTTTTACTTTCGTATAGAACGACTCCTCATGCAACAACAAAGATAGGACCATGTGAACTGTTGTATAATCGAAAGATCAGAGGATATTTACCCGAACTGCCAGCCAAGAAAACCGTAAACAAGCACAAAGAGGCGAAAGAGAACATAGAGAAAAGTAAGGAAAGAAACAAAGAGTATTACGACAAAAGGCACAATGCAAAAGAATCAGACATCAAGGAAGGAGACATCGTAATCTGTCTACAAAAGAAAAGAAATAAATTGACCTCTAAGTTTAGTCCAGAAAGATTCACTGTTACAAGTCGCAAAGGCACCAGAGTTGTAGCAAAGAACAAAAGACATATCATTACACGAAGTATATCACATTTCAAGAAAGTACCACGTTATGAGACCGTGAGAGATGATGATGATAGCGATAGTGAAACAGAGAACAGAGACATAGATCGTAGAGAAACAGCAGATACAGAATCAGAGAACAATGAGATAGAGATCAGAGGAGAGAATCAGGATGTTAGGCCTAGACGATCACAGCGATCGAGAATACCAGTTCGAAGATATGGACTTGTCGTACCATCGAATATGAACAGGTAAACAGGAGAGAAGGAAAGACTATAAACTTGGACGTGTCGTTTAAAAAAAAAAGGGGGAGCATTGTAGTGATTTCTGTTTATTGTTATGTTTTGTAAATACTTCATGTAAGATACTTTTATGGCGTAGCTGGCTCCGAAGCACACGTCTCCTCTCTGGTCTCGGCCTACCGTAGAAGTCTACAGCACCAAATGGCCTAAACGAGAGGGCGGCTGATGTTGAGCTGGATATGTTTGCTTGTGGTACTGCCTAGTTCTCATACCATTGCATTGAAAACCTTGGGCAACACAATGGCAGGGATGTCGGCTTGTTGACTTCGTGTATAATTACACGTAGTGGTGGGGTGGAATTCCCTATCGAGCTATCCTGGATTTAGCAATTTAAGCAAATCTTTGGAGGGTCAATGGCCGATATCCCTTGCCTGTTGTCTCGGGTTGTAAAAGTTGTTGTCGCGGAGAGCTTTCAGTCCCTTGTCTATAAGATTTAGAGATCGCTTCTTTCTATTCAAATCCAAAAAAGGGGGAAAACATCTTCGAGTAAGGTCATTGGGGAGTTTTGTAGAAAGAAATTCATGCCTTGTTTTTTTGCGCATGGGCAATAATGCACCGTTGATGTGGCCTATATTATGATCAAAATTGTATTTTTACTCACTGTGTTGTTTCTCTTCCACAAGATTGCAAGTACAGCGCTTGATATTGTTGCTACTCCTTCGTTCTTCTCTCGTCACAACAAGGAATCAAATGCCGCCAATATTCAAATACAGTTGCAACGGTTGGAGCTCCTACGCAGCGATACGTCTCATTTCAAACTTCCCTTTAAATAGTGACTGGGTATGCAACGGAGCACAACTCGCTAAGCCAACTTTCGTCAACAGCTCGACCAATTTCGCACACTATATTTGGAATTTGCCATGCCAAACGTCACAACTCCGAAACCAATAGCCTTGCGAAGGAATGCGAGGGCGCTATCTCCAGGGGGAGTTGAGCAAGACATGTTCAAAGCTTTCCATCATGAAGCAAAGAGTTTGATGTAATGAATAATCTTCAGAATCTCACGAATATCTTATGTTCAATATGTTTCCTTCAAATCAAATATCCGTTAAATCAAGCTGAATTAGATCGGAAATATTTTTAATCACAGCACAAAATCTACAACGAAAGTTAGGTGTTTAAATAGCGACTCTATTCTCATTCTAAACTTTGACATTTATATCAGAAATATGAAACGAATTGTTTACAAACAACTTCGCCACATAACCGAGCAATGTAGATTTATTGATTCAGTGGGCGGGTGCAGAAATTCTTCTTCGCCATTTTATCCCTGCAAAGAGCACCTTTTATGAAACCCCCGTGGTAGAATGGGGCTTTGCAAAGCCCTTTGTTCACCATTCTTTCGTTCTAGTAAACCGCATTGGTCGAGCTGTTGACGAAAGTTGGCTTAGCGAGTTGTGCTCCGTTGCATACCCAGTTAAAGGGAAGTTTGAAATGAGACGTATCGCTGCGTAGGAGCTCCCACCGTTTCAACTGTATTTGAAATTTGAATATTGGCGGCGTTTGATTCCTTGTTGTGACGAGAGAAGAACGAAGGAGTAGCAACATTATCAAGCGCTTTACCTGCAATCTTGTGGAAAAGAAACAACACAGTGAGTAAAAATACAATTTTGATTATAATATAGGCCACATCAACGGTGCATTATTGCCCATGTAAATACTTGGCTGTCTAGGATTGTAAATACACTGAAGAAGATTTTATATCGAAACGTCTGCTCTGAAACAGTTGTTTTTATCATTTCAATTTCTGTTTTACTTTGAAAGTGGTTTAGTTTATATTATTATTATTATTATTATTATTATTATTATTATTATTATTATACAATACAAATACAACTCTACAATCCTTGATCTCAATGAAAAGTATGAGAAAGTAACATTTGTGAACCTGAGCATGAGCGCCCTAGGATTGATATGCAGGGATGACGACGGAAATGGCATACTGCAAGCATTAAAGAGCATCAGACTTTCGGAACTTGCGTCAAAAAACATTGTTCGATAAGATAATTAATCAAAAACAAAAACAAATTTCAAAAACATTGTTTGAAAGATAATAAATATTTGCATAAGGACAAAATATTACTTATTTTGTAGGAAAGACAAAGACTGGACCAATCCAGACCTTTTAACATTTTAAAGACGTAAAGACTGTTGAAGGCAGTAAGACTGACTAACATGCCCTTTTATGGAGAGTGCTAGTCACATATATTCTTTGTACTGTAGATTTTACATTTTAATTCTTTATCTGATTGTAAGCTTTATTTATGAGAATGAAAGTTTCCATTATTATTATTATTATTATTATTATTATTATCATTATTATTATTATTATTATTATTATTATTATTACTATTATCATTATTATTATTATTATTATTATTATTATTATTATTATTATTATTATTATTATTATTATTATTATTATTATTATTATTATTATTATTATTATGAGAACCCATAGAGATTTCTGTGTGAAATTTTAACACCGTCATCCCCAACAGAAGAAGTGAGTTCTCAGCTATCTACAATCCTGGCCAAAAGAAGCTGGGACGCAGGCAAATTTCAGTGTCTTCATGATGTTTCCCAAAATATCGAGGAGTAAGCATACGTTTAGAGTCTCCTAATCCCCCCTTCCCCCTACTTCAATGTTTTCCCCCAACTTTGAGAAGGGGGGAGCGGGGGGCACGTAATCAAAGACCGAAGTAGTGCAATTTTATGATTTGTCCCAAGTATTTTGGCCAAGATTGTATGCCGAAATAGGCGTTGTTCGCTAAATTCGCTGTGCACTTTCTTAAAAATGCACGTGGCAAAATTGCTGCAATTTTCACTCACATAAAGATTCCCTTATAGAAAGTGACATACATTTGGATTCTGAGCTTTCTACCGCTATCGTAAGATTCTGTACTCCGCTGCTCTTTGAAAATGACTTATCATTGCAAGAAAGCTTTTGGGTTATTGTTTGAGGTCCGGTTTCTTGTGAATTCTTTGGTTCTCCCAACGACGCACCAAAGAAAAATGCCCCATAATTTTGGAATAAGTCACGCTTTTTTGGTAAATTCGCTTGATTCCACATTTGAACATCAAGGTCTTCCTATTCATGCAAAAAACCAAGTAAAAATTTCCTGGAAGGTGGAAATCTCATGGCGCCCCAAAACTAAAAAACTTAAAATAAACAATTCCAGTTAAATTTCTTTTGAACTCTATGGTGAACTGTCAGAAATCATATTTCACGAAAATATCGATGAAAATACTGACTATAGGCTAATAAAACTCATTTTTCTCCTCAGAATGAGACAAATTTGTTAGAATAGGGCAAACATTGCCGATGCTATTAATGTTTAAAGTAGGGAGAAGCGTTGACAAATCTGATCCCTTTCTTAATGTCCCAGACAGCAGGGACCGCGCAGCGGTTTCAAAGTGGGGGGGGGGCTAAACAGCGAGCGAAGCGAGCTAAAATGGGGGTCCGGTGGCTTGCGCCCGGAAAATTTTTTGAAACCACGCCCTTTAGAACGTCGGAAAACACCCTTTTCAATAAAAGCTTGACTATTTACGTCGATATTTATATACAGTTAGGTTAAAAAATGATTTCAATTACTATGAAAAGAGAGACATATCGTTAAAACCAACAATATTAACAGCAAAGCATTTCTTCTCATAAAAACTATTACTACTGAAGATCTGTCAGAGCAAACGTGCCAAAGTTGCGATGCCCATTCTAACAGATGTCCCTCAAGTTTAACTTTTTTAACGAAATCGTTAGCAATATTCAAGAGGGACATCTTGTTTGCTCGTTGTTTATGAAAGTTCAATATCGCTAGATTGTTGAAGTTTGCTTGCTTCATATTTGAATGAAGTCAGGTTTTGAGACATAGCCATTGAGAAGGTCTCTCAGCAAATGCAGCAGTTGCGTGTATGAGCCCCCCCTAGCCCAATGGCTGCGCGGTCCCTGCCAGACAGTGCCAATCCGCCTTGCTGCTATGCAACGAGTATATTCTTCTTCAACGAAAAGTTGTGGACTGTAATTCATCGGGCACAATACACCATTCAATGCCGTCCAGGGTGAATGCAAGTTTGGTGGAGCGAATTTAATCTCATTGAAAATGAATGAATAGTTAGATAATTGGCTAACGGTATATTTGAAAATAAGACAATTGCACTGCGGAGGCACAGGATTTGCACTGATTCGAAAGGAACTTTGCTTTCCAGTTCTCTTTGATAACTGTGATGTTTTCAAAAGAAAAACATTGGCAGGTTTCGTGTACAAGAGAAGTTTCGCTGAACGTAATGGGAAAATTTTGCATAATTTGATGACGTCATAGTTCTGATGGATGAACCAGTAACAATGAAAACATTAAAATCTGAAGTACTCTGGGGTTAAGCCCACAGTTAGTGGCTATCCATTCATAGTAAAATAAATTGTCTGCTAAGAGTAGATTTGGATTCATAAAAACATATATGATAGGCAGTGAAAGCAATTTTTCAGACAATCTTGGCCAAAATACTTGAGACAATTCATAAAATTGCACAACCTCGGTCTTTGATTACGTGCCCCCCGCTCCCCCCGTTTCAAAGTTGCTTGAATCAAACGCTTTCCGACCTTCTCAACATTGAAGTAGGGGAGAGGGGGATTAGGAGACTCTAAACGTATTTTTTCTCCTCGATATTTTAGTAAAAATCATGAAGACACTGAAATTTGCCTCAGTCCCAGCTTCTTTTGGCCAGGATTGTAGTATAATATCCTTTAATTCATAAATGTTCGTAGTGTGACTGTATACAGTTTAACGTTTCATGTTTTATATATTGGCCATGGAGTAGTCATTGTTTTCGCTCCCCATGGTATCGTACCTGAAGTGTTGTATAGTAATTAGAATAAGGTATAGTAGATTGTAAAATATATTTTAAAATTTAATATTTGAACAAAAAATATCGCAGTACATAGATTTTCAACATACCTGAAACCTTGTAGTGTCCCGTTTTCTTGTACCTGTGACGAACAGAAGATCCGTTGATTATATATTGGAATGTCCTGTTGGTACCATCTCCAAAATCAAAATCACATCTGAGCAATGAACAAAGAAAATCGCCTGTGATGATAAAAACAGCATCTGTTTCAACTGTTGAAATTGCTGATGTCATGTTCACTTTGAAAGGATTTGAATCAGACTTGATGCCTTCGATTGATCGGACTTGAACTTGTGTCATGTTCATAGAATTGTACATCTTAACCGTGAAATTGTAAAAACCAATGCTGCTAAGATTAAACGTAGTGTTGCATACTATCATCTCTCCTCCAGGCGCTCTCGGACGTGCAACATCATGATACAATGTTCTTGAACCGGAACTTATATTGCAAATTACATTCCTTCCTCTTTTGGCGATGCCTCCTATCTGAATAACCGATGGCACACAAAATACGAACGAATTCCCACTCCATATAGCCTGCAGTCCTTCTATTTCTTTGTACACGTATATTAATTTCGACCTGCTGTATGAACTGACATTATTTGAAGCAAAGACACTGATATTTGCGTTGCCAAGCTCATTATTGAAGATATGCGATAAAGTAGCTGTTCTTGTGACTTTTGAGAATCCTGCGCCTATTTTCCAATGGTAGGAGATGAAATCACCATTATGAGAAGTTAAGTTAAATCGTACAAGCGTTCTGATCTTTTGGTAATACGAAGCTTGAATCTCAAATGGTGTGATTCGATCTCTGAAATTGGCTGTGATATTGATTACATTCCTTGAGAAAACGTTATCAGCCTGTAATTCGATCTTGAACAAGCCTGAGCTATTTGAAGAATATGTAAAATTTGCAGATATTCTTTGTGATGTTGCATTCCATGCTCCAGCTATATAGTGCTTTTTTGCTGTCAATCTTGCATCAGCATCTTGATAAGGGTAGACAATCAATGAGAATGTCGTGTTATAACCATCACCAAGGAAATAAACGGTTATGTTTTCAGATGTTGGAAGAATAATGTGACTGTTGTAAGGGTTGCTGCTCGATGCGACACTTCTTCCGTCTACCTCCATATCATATTTGAACATTGTCATGAGATTTGTAATGATAAAAAAACGAGTTCCTCCCGTATTTTTGCGGCCATGATAAATCTCCCATAATAATTTCGGATTGCCTTTGATGTAGGCTTTGAAAGCGCATTTGTGCCTTCCAGCTGTCGTAAAATATGTTGAGGTTGTTGTTACCATCGGAGGCCGACTTCGTTTAATAGAAGCAACCTTCACATCATCACACGAAACATTAAAATATATGTCAAATTTTTCCAAGTTATTTACATTGATATTAATATATACCATTGTGTTGATTAGAAATTGATCCTTGCTAGATATACTGAAACTGAGACCTTCCATATCTTTATTAATGTTGAACCAAATATCCGTATTTATCACACAACTTATATTTGTAACTGAGACTCTGATCGATATCTTAGCAATAATCGGTTGTGTAGGATTAAACAAACCAAACTGTCCTCTTTGGAAACTATGAACAGCTACTTTTCCGATACCGTGGGACGGCGTCCACTGTATATCAAACGTATGATTAGTATCCACAGTTACTTTAACTTTAAAATATCTATGCAGAAATGCTATTGTTGGTCCTCCATCTTTTGAGTCCCATCCACCTTGCACTGTTTGTATTTGAATGGATACACAACGTCTTGCTACTTTAGTTGAGTCATTATCAAACTTCATAGTTGTATTGATTTGAAGATCTTCAGACTCTGCAGATCGCCTCTTAATTGATATAGATGTCGGTCTTCTGCCTTGATTATCAGACAAGAGTTCATCATATACTGGATTCTGTGTGATTTCTCCATTATCGCGTACATCCGTTGGGCAATCAGGGTCAATTTTTGGCATTAAGATCTTCCGTTCCGAGTAATTTTCATCATCGTCGACCTGTGTAATATTTACTTCGATTATGTAAATGTAACCAACCATACAGAAGTTATCGTTTTCAAATATCGCAGTTGACGTGATTTCAAAATTACCTGGCTGTATATAGTTATGTCGTGCTTCTATTCTACCGCTCTGGGATTCATTAATCGTTACCAATCCGTCACCAAAGTCGAATTGAAACAAAACGGATTCTTTGAATTCGTGAATCTTAGATGAGAGATATATCACCTCGCTTACATTGCGTGTTATCTTGTTTCTTGAACCATCGTGCAATGTATGTAGCGAATCATTGTAGGAAGCGGATATGGAGGTGAAGAGAAGCGGAAAACTGACACTGTGATCACTACACTGCAAGGTAGCTATGATCTCATACGTCCTTATCTCTTCAAAGCGCAAGTAGCTGCAGTATCGATTCTCTTCCAAAGCTGTCGAAGGTATGCTGATGACTGTTTGCAGATCCACGATCTGTCCATTTGAAATTACCTGCAAAGTTGTATGTAAGGACTGCAGTGCCAGTAAAGGTGCATCATCTCTTATACCATACAACACACAAATTGGGGTCTTTGTATCAACGATGCCATAATATTGTCCTTTTTGCCCTAGAAATGAAATATTTTACAAAGGTAAACAATTGTTACATAACTCTACTTGGGAACTTCACCGAAGCATTTTGCTCTGAAAAGCATTTATTGCTATTCTTAAAGGCAGTCTGTCACGTATCTGATTGGCCACAACAAAGTTAGAGCTCAACACAACGGATTTCTTTGTGAATATGGGTGTTTGAAACAAAGGAGGGCTGATCGTTCTCACTTTCTACGGTCGTAGAAAGTCAGTAGGATTAGCAGACATTCAAATTTTCTATTCTTTGTATTGTCATTATCATCCAATCAAATACATGACAGACTGCCTTTAATCAATCAGAAAGCGGAATTAGTCTGCCGCCAGCCTATGTAGACAGGGCCACTCACGGCTGCGGTTTGCGGGCGCGCGGCTTGTGAGCATATCCAACAACCAACAAAAGTTCTCCAATAAAAGATCATGAGTTTTTCCTACCTACTTACGTCAATGGACGACAAAGGTTTATTTCTGACAATGCAGAACTCAATATTACGGACAACGAAACCATGGACTACAGAACTACGCTACCAAGAGCCTTGGACCCAGGAACTAGAAACCGGCGGATCTTCATTGGTAGCCTGCGTGCAGACTTTTCATTGGTAAATTCCTAGCATTTGTGTCCTTCGGAACTCTCTTAGAAATGACCGTGACCGTGACCGTGACCGTAAGCCTGATCGTAAACGAATGACGAAAAAATTGACCTGCTGACACGAAAATCACAATACCTCCAAATTTTAGTGCAAAGACCTATCAACATCTGAGACTATTGGAAAGGGTATTCTTTAAGTCATTCATAAATAATCGTTGTTCAATTCAAATATAAATGCTACCTTGGAGAATTACCTCTTCTCTGCGGAACTACTGATGACTTCTTTGGGGAAACAGGACAATTTTTCTGATAATTCAACAAAAAACGACGTATCCACATTTTACGATTCGGTTCTTTCATTGATGGAAAGCTTTTACCCCGATTTCATCTGATATCAAATTTCTTCGGCATGACATATCCATCCCGGGAACAGAGGCAAACTGTCGATCGAAGTCTTTTGGTACGAAATGCTCCGAGCAAACCCCGGAGTGCTTCTAATCGGTCCATTTTGCCGCATTTTGCCTTCTATCTCTTTATAAATTCCGTCAAATTCTTCCTTCTCGTTTCCTCACTTCAAGCTGATCATAGCCAATGAAGGCAGATTATGGATAGAAATACCCAGATTTTTGGCATAGATATTGCTCCAGTCACAAATCACCCCTATTAGGCATGGTTGAAAGAACAGATCTGCCGACAGAGGCAAGAAGCAACTTTGTTCCGTTTCTCCCATGAAGGCCTACGCTACGACTCTCACGCCTTCCTGCTGTGACGCTGCAACGCTCGTTACCAATCTTCTGTTCTTTGCACGGTAATCTTGAAATTTTACCGCAAATTCACAACTTTGGAGGGCTTCTGGGGGCACTTATTGCCAAAATATCGCGTTTTGAGTGATCTCATCGAATTCAGCGGTGAAAGAATGTTCATATATCAAATTTTCGTAATTGGTGATATTAGCCCTTTAACACACGTACTTATTCATCACTCTGGTCTCTCAATTTTCTCAGGCCAGTACATAAAAAAGATGACCGCAAAGACCCTGATAATTAGAGAGGAATAGCAGTTGGATCTTGCCTTGGCAAACTTTATAGTTATGTGCTCCTAAATAGACTAATAAAACATGTAGAAAAACATGGCCTAATAAAAAACAATCAGATCGGCTTCATGAAGGAAAATTAACCATCAGATCATATGATTGTACTAAAAACATTGATTGACAAAACTGTTAAGTGTAACAAAAGCCGCATGTATGCTGCTTTCGTAGATTTTAAGAAGGCCTGTGACACAATAAACAGGGCAAAACTTTTCTCTAAACTGAGCCAAGCCGAAATTGGTAATACGTTCCTTAATAATCTTAAAGCTATGTATAAATCAGTAAAATACTGTCTGAAAGTGGCTAATGGTTATACAGACCCCATATCCAGTGACCGGAGGTTGAAACAGGGCTGCGTACTTAGCCCTATATTATTTAACCTGTTCATAGATGATATCAGCAACATTTTTGACGAGCATTGTGCACCACTTTCCCTCATGGACGTAGAGCTTAACCATCTCCTGTACGCCGATGACCTAATCCTCATATCCAGATCGCCTGAGGGTCTCCAAAACTGTTTAAATGCCCTTGGCACTTACTGCCAAAACTGGGACCTTACTGTCAGTATTAAAAAAAGCAAGACTGTCATCTTCAATCCCGCCGGTAAAATGCTCACGGATCACAAATTTTCCTACCTTAGCCAAACCCTTGAAATGGTTCAGGACTTCACCTACATTGGTATTACTTTTTCAGCAAATGGGTCATTTACAAAAGCCGCCCAGAACCTTAAGGCTGATTTCCAGTCAGTGGAAGTTTCCGAGCGGACGGAATTTCTATTGTATCCGACAGAAAATATCGCTCTGGCATTGAATAGAAAGTTACGGCTGAGCGAACTTTTATTGTCTAAAATTCCGCCCGCTCGGAAAATTCCACTGACTGAAAATTAGCCTTTAGGGATAAGGCGAATAAGGCAATATTCCCCCTGTTGGACACTACTTTTAAATTTTGCCTAGGAGTACCAACGTCCTTGAGCCTATTTGACAAACTTATTCAACCCATAGTACTATATGGCAGTGAAATATGGAGTCCACTCTCCCACCATCAGCTGAACTCTATCTCTAGGGACCCTAACCTATTCTGTAAATATATGATAGACTCGCAAACAGGTAAATCTAAATTGAAGTTATCAAAATCAATTCTGGGACTAAAGCGGAATACACCCTCCTTGGCCGTCTATGGAGAACTGGGTGCTATACCAACCGCTCTAACGGGTACCCTACGTGTGATCAAATTCTGGCATAGGATCTCTCAAAAAGATGATCACACTCTTGTAAAAAAGGCATTTGGTGAAAATATATCGTTACCAAATAACGTGGCAAATTGGCTAAACACTGTAAAAACAGTTCTAAACCTATTTGGCCTGTCCTCCATCTGGAATAACCCCTCTAGCTTTTCCCCTAATCAAGTCAGCACGAGGTTAAAAGGTAAGTCTACATCCCTCTTTAAAGAATTTGGCTTTCGGAACTCTCTATTGCTAAAGAAGACTCTACCCGTAACAGTAAGCAACGTACCTATAAAACCTTTAAATCTAACCTTAAATTAGAACCTTATTTAACCCACAAATTATGCTTTAAAGAAAGACAGGCCCTTTGTGAATTCAGATGTAATGATCATACCCTCTTGATTGAGGTTGGGAGGCACAAAGGACAGGCAGTCGAGGAGGCAAAATGCGAAATGTGTACATTAGGTCTCGTCGAGGATGAAATCCACTTCTTGATAACATGCCCTGCCTATGATATCTTAAGAACTACACTTCTAGCTTTATCTCATGTCGACTGCCTACCTGCAAGCTTACAGTTTTCTAAAATCATGAGTAGTGCTGACCTAAATATCATACATGCCCTAGCCACATTCATTACGGATGCAAACAGTTTCAAACGAGCTTCCTCTGCGGACCAATAACTGGATGTTCCAACACCAAAAAGCAAAAGAAAATAGATATTTTCATTATAGTTCTTTTTTTATCTGTTTGTTTGTTTTTCCCTTCGTTAGCTGCCATACCTTATAATATAGGTAGTGCATTTTAGCTTTATGGATGATGATGATGATATAAAATATAGATAAGGACAAGGAACGCAACTTATTTCCAAACAGATCAGCAGCAACTGTTTTCTTTTTTATCCACATTGCATCAGTATTTATCAAAACCTGCAAAACAACACATCAAAGTGTTGCTTATTTATCAGGCAACATTCTCAGATAACTTTCTGCTTCAACGTTTTATCAAAACTCAACTAATTTAGCTGATAAAGCTCCTGTAGTTGGCCTCATTTATCTTTCTCGGTAGGCTCTGTAGGTAGCGTTAAGCCCAATATTCGAAATTCGAACGCAACGGTACCTGCTAGATTCGACAAAATTCATCACGGAAATCTAAATCAACCCCCGTTAATTTGTGTGCAAGCTACGCAGCGTAACAAATTAACGGGGGCTGATGCTGATTTCCGAATTAGATCCAGCAGGTACTGTCACGTTCAAATTTCGAATATTGGGCCTAATGCTACCTACAGAGCCTACCGAGAAAGATAAATAAGGCCAACTACACGAGCTTTATCAGCTAAATTAGTTGAGTTTTGATAAAATGTTGAAGCAGAAAGTTATCTGAGAATGTTGCATGATAAATGAGCAACATTTTGATGTGTTGTTTTGCATGTTTGGATAAATACTGATGCAATGTGGGTAAAAAGAAAACAGTTGCTGCTGATCTGTTTGGAAATAAGTTGCGTTCCTTGTCCTTATTTATATGCATTTTGGTCGATACTGCAGTGCAAAAGCAAGCGGGCTTTCAATCATTAGCATCATTATGCATTTATGGCTAGTATCAGGGAGCGCCGAAGGCGCGGGAGGGGAAACGGTCATTCAATTGATTTCCGATGTTATTCCGATGTTTGATGCGGAATTTGAAAACGAGGCTCTAGGTGCCAGAGAGGTGAGCGACTTTTAGCAGCCACTGCTCTTTTTACAATCGAAAAGAGCACGATGGTTTGTTGTTCTCAAACTCGAAGAGGTGTAGCTTTAGATAAAGAAGTTGTTTGAGCTATTTACATTAAAGGAACAGAAGAATCGAGGTATACCACGCGCAATAGGAAACGTATAGTGTACTCACCGACCGAGAATGTGTGTTTTTTGTGTCAATTCTCCTGTGTTCTGTTGTTTTCGCCATTTTGTTTGTGTACATTCTTCTCAGCTGCGCGCGCATGGTGCCTCGCAGTCGTGCTCGCAGTGGACTGTTTATCACAGGGAAGCATATTATAGACATAGACAACCTAGGTCTCGGTAATGAGAAAATGTTTATATATATGGCCTACTCTTGTGGCAAAACGTTTTCGCTACGTTTTCAAGCAGTTTGTGTTCTCGCTGTCAAACTGACTTGATCTAGCTTTGGTTAGCTCGTGTCAAGAAATTTACAATTGCAGCAGATGAGAAAATCTTTCAAAATAACTGTCAAAGAAGGTATGAGCAAAAAATTGAGTCACCCATCATGAATAATCGATAATCGATTAAGGAAATTTTTGGTAGAGTTGAATGTTTGAATAATGGACATCTCACTTCACATTTGAATCCTTCAGTGTTATTGAACTCGCTCAAAGAAATGAATACAGTCGAGAGCGAAGATACGGATGGCGAAGAAGGGAGCACCGTTGCAGAAAATTGAAGGCCCCTGGCCCCTTCCACTTCTGCCAAAGGATAGTTCTCGAGATTCCCTTCACAGAAAATAGTTGTTATAGGTAGGGTAGGGTAAAGAAATGACTGGGAGAGTCACTCTAAGCTAAAGTAAAGGCTGCAAGTTTCAAAAAATTTCCGGGACGCACTTTGTCAACTGCTCCACTTTTGGGGCACGCAAAAATTGGATTGTGAAAAACTGAAAGCTTTTGTCCGATAATTTTCATGAGAGTGTTCATTGATAGAAAACTACAAAAATAATTTTGAGAATTTCAAAATTTCCAATTCTGCTCTGGTAAGATTGGATGGCGATAGGCATTCTAAGCCAAAGAACAGATGTTTACTCAAAAATTTTTGCCTGTGGATGCTTATCCATAAAACTACTGTTACAAATGATCAAAAATTCAATTTTAGCATCGGCAAACCTGGGATGGGAAAAGCGTTCTAAGCCAAAGTAGAGGGCGTGTCCTCAGAAATTTTCCTGGGGACTTTGCCCCCAGACCCCTCATTTTGATACTCCATCAGTTAATTTGCCCTAACCACACTGCTGGGGTCGGGGGGTCGGGAAAGGGTTCCTCAACAGTGTGAGAAATGAAAACATTATAATCTGGCCCACAATACAAAGAAAGGCAAAATTACTTTTATAAACTAGAGAAAATGTAAAGATTTTAATCATGCCATAAGTAGATATATCGTGAGATATATGCCTCATTTTCAAAGAAAGTGACTTTAGCTTGGCTATTGGTGAGGAATCGAGGAATTGCGACGAATTTTGCCCCTGACCACAAACTCATCATCGAGGCCACACCCACTTAGGGCCCCTTCTCTTTCATGGCCGGTGCAGAAATCAGAGCCAGTCCGGCACTGTATGTAAGTCCTTTTCATTTCAACAAGAGATTGTAAGGTAAGATAAGATCTTGATAGGCCTACATTATGCGTTAGAACGTAGGACAACCCTCTCACCAAAATAGTTTAGGCTTCCTGTACCCCCCCCCCCCCACAACAAAACGAGCATAGCTAGGCTACGCCACTTCTTGAGCGATGGGCTGTCAGAGACCACAAACACTTGTTTTACAGTCTTACGACGTACTAACACATCATTCGGTAACTAAGAATATATAAAACTGCGAACAACGAGATGAGAACAACTCATTATCATATTCAGACTTTGAACATCTAAAATCTCTACGAGCAGAAAATGACCATGAAAAAACGTGATGCCGAACTGAACTTGAAGGAAGGGTTGCAAAATTGGGCAAATCTGAAGGAAGGAAAGTCGTAGGAGGTTTTCTTTTTGCTTTGTAGTCAAAAGGGCCACGAACACTTGTTTTACAGCTTTTTAGGGGTATCCAAACATCATTCAGAAACTAAGAATACAACTGAATATTCACCATTGCCCCTGTTATCAACACTCGAAATCGAAAAAGGCCAAAGGCAAAGAATCCGTCAGATTACTGCACCGATATTCCCGAATTTTTCTTGAAGGAAGGGCTGCAAATATGGGCAGCACTAGAAGAAAATTGACATAACATACTTTTGCTTTTCAGTTGAAAAGGCCACGAACACTTGTCTTACCGTTTTGCTAAGGAATTAACACGCACACACACACACATCATTCAAAAACTAAGAATATGAGAAAAGGAGAACAACTCACTGTCATCATATTCAGCCTTGTGCTTTGAACAGCTAATTTCTGCGAGCAAATGTCCATGAAAAAGTGAGATGCCAAACTGAAATAGCAGCAAAATTTTGAAGTACAACTTCTCCATAGTCTTCAGAATTCATTTACTTGAAGATTTTTCTATTCTTGTATCATTTAAGACATGAAATAGCTCCATATTTGCTGCATGAACATTTTCACGTTGAAACTTCGCGAAGGTCGTTGGGTGAGAGAGAGAATCGAGCGACTGTCGTCAGCAGCTAAGACAATGGTTTCGCGCCAAAACGCAAGAAGCATAATGGCGGACATGATCACTATTCACGGGGGGGGGGCACTCCTATACTTTCCTATAGTATCATGCTTGTACAAAGGTTTAACATATGCACCCTAAGCGCTGACCTGCTTTAGCGAAATACATACCCTAATCGCAGAAATTTTTTTGAAAACATACGCTTTCCGGTGTCAAAATAGAACTTCTATAATTCAGGTACCCTAATCGTTGACAAATCAGTTACTAAAAATGCTGATATTGCCGGTGTAATTTGAAGAGGAGGAAACTGCTCCCGACTTCCTATCCCATCTCATGCTGGTCTGCTAAGTTCTTTGACTCGATACGAATTCTATTTTATAGATTTTGATAAAAATAACATTGTAGAGGAGTTTAAATTTATCAAATGCAGAAAAGTGCACCCTTTTTTGAAATTATGGTCAAATTGGCACCCCTAAAAACGGGCCCGAGCGGGCATGTGCCTACTTGAAGAAAGGCTCCCTTTCTCGCGCTTTTTTGTACGAGCATGATAACACATCAGATACCAAGTGGTCCCCCCCCCCGGTCAACATTACAGATAAACTCATTTTTTTATAAGAAACTAAGGTCCGATGCTGGTAGGCAGTTTCTTCAATTTTTGGCCCTTTTTGCTACCAAAACTTTCTAATGTGTTTCGTATATCTTAAATGCCGGAAGTGTAGAGTTTATTTTGTTTTGTCTGCAGGGCTCCTAAATTACTTGTAAGATCTCAAAACAAGAAAATGACATAATTCGCACTCAGAATATTTTCCAAACAGTTGGGATACACTAATTTTTTTATAAGAAACCGTTTATAAGAAACGGTAGGCTCAATTTTTCGAAAGATAAGAAACTACCCTACCTGAATTGAAAAAGCTAAGAAACTTCTGTAATTTATACTTTTAATTTTCTCATCGCACTCAAAAATATTTTGACACTGTACAGTTAAAGCAAGGGCACCTACCTTGTAGGAAGTGTGTTTATTCATGGTAGTTTACGCGTAGTAATTGGTGTCCTATGACCCAGTCCTGTTAATCTTTGTATATCATAAGAAACTAAGGGGTGTGCAACTTCTGCAGATAAACCAATCAGCGAGCAGGATCTCAAGAGAAAATTATCACAAGCGCGTTTTATCCGTGGTTCCGGTCAAGCAAAATTGTTTACATAAGCTTTTGTTCAACCAGATGTGAATAGTTACACCGTGTGCAAACTAGGGGCTCGCGTGAAAAGTCAATCCTCACGATTATTGGAGGACGAGAGTAGAGTAGTACCTGACAACCTGAGAATAACAATCATTACATGATTTTATAAGCAACGGCTTTCAAGAAATTTACCTGCACCTCCAGAAAATTAAGAAACCATGATAAAAAGAAGAGGTCAAGTTCCAAGTTAAGAAATATTTTTCAAATGCATTCTTCGTTCAAATTCTACAGTTTCCTTTCATTCACGAGGCAAATCCTAGCCTAATTTAGAACTTAAACTTATTAAACGCTTACATGTTACTGAACCAATTCTTCCTTGATGTTATGATACTTTGAATGAAGAAAAGTACTTGCAAAATCAATATTTCAGCAACAAAA
This sequence comes from Aurelia coerulea, assembly GCA_039566865.1. Classification (NCBI taxonomy): domain Eukaryota; kingdom Metazoa; phylum Cnidaria; class Scyphozoa; order Semaeostomeae; family Ulmaridae; genus Aurelia; species Aurelia coerulea. Next base: position 6,649,615 of record CM076952.1, on the reverse strand, counting down.
CGGTTAATTTAAACAACTTTGCTTACCTCAGTTCAAATCAATAAAAAAAGTTAGACGACCACAGACACTGCGTCATAATAAGCAACAAACCAGCTGAAAAATTTCTTAGCAGTGCCAACCCCCAGCTCAATTTACCGCAAGTTTTGTTTACTGGCCATAGCAACGGGCTCTGACCACAGCAACGTGTAACGCGCTTGTGAGAAAAGTGAACAATGGAGTTATGAAAAGTTTCATTTCATTTCTATTCTTTATACACGTAATCCCTTCAGCTACGAGAATAAATTACAAACTAAATACATAATTATATACATAGTAGATTAATCTAAGAATATATACCTAAATAAATGTGTCTAAATGCTGTTCTTCCAGGGAGTCGTGTTTTCGTTTTCAGGCTCCATACAATTTTTTTAGATTTTCTTTAAATTGATAGATCAAGGGGAGTTCTCTAATTTCAATTGGAATGTTATTCCACACGCTAAGACCGGTGTAGTGAAAGCCTTTTTTCGTCTTTTCTAAGTTCATCTTCGGGATTTCGAGGTTCCTACAGTTTCTGGTATTATAAGAAGAGATCTCACGTCTTTGCTGAAATTTATTCCACAAGCTTTCTGGGCATAGTTTGTTGTTGATTTTGTAAATCATTACTGCCTGGTCAAACTTGATGAGATCCTCAACTTTTAACCAGTTTCCTGGCCATTCATCTTTAATTCTTGCATTTATTATTATAGACAAAGCTCTATACCCCTAAAGTCTTTCTATACCTCTTCATACCCCTAAAGTCTTTCTAGTTACAGGGATTTTCAAATTCTATCGTCTGTTAGTGTTGACCAATCAAAAATCACGCTGTCTGAATCCCTGTGGCCAGATCTTATAACAGTTGATATCGTGTTTCATAAACACCGGAATTTGAAACTACAAAGTTATTCTTACGTCATCTTGACCTTGAGAGGACTGACTATGTGTACTTCTGGGTCACGCACTGGGTCACGCACATCACGGTACGGTTTTAGGACACTCTCTGTACTGGGTCACAGGACACCAATTACTCTACAGTACTGGGAATAAACACACTTCCTACAAGGTAGGCGTTCTTGGTTAAAGCAACTGTTTGGACATCATTCTGAGTGCGAATCATGTTATTTGCTTGTTTTGAGATCTTTCTAAAGTAATTTGGGAGCCCTTTAGACAAAACGAAATTAATTCTACACTTCCGGCATTTAGAATATAAGAAACACGTAAGAAACTCTTGGTAGCAAAAGGGCCCACACATGTAAGAAACTGCCTACCAGCCCCGGACCTTAGTTTCTTATATAAAAAATGAGTGTAACTGTACACTGTCAAAACATTTTTAGTGCGACAGGAAAATTAAAATTGTAAATTACCAAAGGGTTTTTTCTCAACTTTCGAAAAATTGCGCTTGCTGTTTCTTATAAGCGGTTACTTATAAAAATTACACGTGTAGTGAACTTTTCATGGCCTTTATTGAATTTCAACCGGAATTACATACAAAGCATTGTCAGGTCTTGCACCCGGCTGTTAGGCAGGGAAATTTCACAGACGATCTAAGGATCTGCCTAACCTTTTATTTTATGCTTGATTTCTATTAAATCGACCATGGAGATTCAAACTAGACTTGGACATATTTTTTTCACCGGAAGTGTCTATTTTGATGACGTCAATAACTGACACTTTTTACAACAAAAGTGGGTGTAACTTTTTTGCAGGTAAGTCGAATGTGATTTAAAATACTGCAGTTAGATTGCATTTGATTAGAGCTGTCAAATTATCTATAGTTTTTTTAATCTTGACGAAATTAGTAGAATTTCTAAGACGTCATCGATTATATGACAGCATAATTGAGCTTTTTTTTTTAGAATGATTTCAGCTCAAATGTTTTCCTTGATTTATACTAATTTTACCATGCATGCAGACTCTGAATCTGCCATCAATAAACATTTATTGTGCACAGAAATAAGGATTTGGACCATGTCATTTACTCATTGTTTGCAGCATGTTTGCAGCAAAATCCAAAAAGCCTTTGAAAGCTCTAATCAAATACAATCAAACTACAATATTTCGAATCACATTCGACATACCTGTAAAGAGTTACACCCATTTTTGTAGTAAAAAGTATCAGTTATTGACGTCATCAGAATAGACACTTCCGGTGAAAATCAAAAATGTTTTCATGTCTAGCCGAGGGCGCTTACCTTGTAGGAAGTGTGTTTATTCCCAGTACTGTAGAGTAATTGGTGTCCTGTGACCCAGTACAGAGAGTGTCCTAAAACCGTACCGTGACCAAGAAGTACACAGAGTCAGTCCTCTCAAGGTCAAGATGACGTAAGAATAACTTTGTGGTTTCAAATTCCGGTGTTTATGAAATACGACTGTTATACGATCTGGCCACAAGGAATCAGACAGCGTGATTTTTGATTGGTCAACACTAACAGACGTTAGAATTTGAAAATCCCTGTAACTAGAAAGACTTTAGAGGTATGAAACTTTCCATAACTCCATTGTTCACTTTTCTCACCAGCGCGTTACACGTTGCTGTGGTCAGAGCCCGTTGCTATGGCCAGTAAACAAAACTTTGCGGTAAATTGAGCTGGGGGTTGGCACTGCTAAGAAATTTTTCATCTGGTTGTTTGTTTATTATGACGCAGTGTCTGTGGTCGTCTAACTTTTTTTGTTGATTTGAACTGAGGTAAGCAAAGTTGTTTAAATTAACCGTTTTGTTGCTGAAATATTGATTTAGCAAGTACATTTCTTCTTTCAAAGTATCATAACATAAAGGAAGAATTGGTTCAGTAACATGTAAGCGTTTAATAAGTTTAAAGTTAGTTGACGGAGATAAATAGCTAACTCAAGAGCTGCATATGCATATCTAAAATTAGCCTATTGTATTTGATGATACTGACACGTGCGTGCAAATGTTTTCACTAGGGGAGCAATTACGTGCATAGTCGTTTCTTTGTCCTATTTATAGATTGCCTCTACGTAGCTCCGTCAACTAACTTTAAGTTCTAAATGAGGCTAGGATTTGCCTTGTGAATGAAAGGAAACTGTAGAATTTGAATGGAGAATGCATTTTAAAAATATTTCTTAACTTGGAACTTGACCTCTTCTTTTTATCATGGTTTCTTAATTTTCTGGAGGTGCAGGTAAATTTCTTGAAAGCCGATGCTTATAAAAACATGTAGGCTAATGATTGTTATTCTCAGGTTGTCAGGTACTACTCTACTCTCGTCCTCCAATAATCTTGAGGATTGACTTTTCACGCGACCCACTAGTTTGCACACGGTGTCACTTTTCATATCTGGTTGAACAAAGGCTTATGTTATCAATTTTGCTTGACCGAAACCACAACGGATAGAACGCGCTTGTGATAATTTTCTCTTGAGATCCTGCTCGCTGATTGGTTTATCTGCAGAAGATGCACACCCCTTAGTTTCTTATGATATACAAAGATTAACAGGACTGGGTCATAGGACACCAATTACTACGCGTAAATTACCGTGAATAAACACACTTCCTACAAGGTAGGCGCCCTTGGTCTAGCTTGAATCTCCATCGTCGATTTAGTAGAAATCAAGCATAAAATCAAAGGTTAATAGCCAGATCCATATATCGTTTGAGAATCTTCCTGCTAATATCTTTCAAATCTTTTCAAGAAGAATTCTGCACGTGATATCAGCATGAATTTGCGCAATGCCTCTGCCGCTGTCCTTCTTCCAAAGATGAAATTTGCAATATGCAGAAATCTATATCTTTCCAGGGTGCAAATACTTATAATTAATTGCCTTTGGATGTCAAACGAGCACCCTCTGTAAGCATTTTAAATTGTACGCTGAAGAGTTATTTGCCTCTCTCAGGCTAACTCTATTATTTTGCATTTAAGTTTCAGATAGTAAATATAGTAAATTTTTTAGTAATTTTCAGTAATATTGTAAAGTTTGGTACGGCCCCCTGTAAAGCAATCCTCTCGATTGAAGGGGCTACCATGTAAAAATAATGAAAATGAGAAAAATAATGAGAAATGTACCACCGCCCAGATCAGTCTCAAAAACATCGTTGTCAAAGAGAAGCAGGCAAAGTAAGAAAACAAAACATTTCGGGAAAATATGTCCAACTACCTGTCCTTTCACCTCGTCCTTTTGGTTTTTGTCTTGAAAGTTTCTTATGAAAATATTTAGTTTTCCTGAAACGTCCGATTACCACAGCCGGCACCCTAGCTATCATTGTAAATTAAAATTGTTTTGCTTCTGTCAACAACGCCCTCACTTTATGGATCTAGATCTACACGTTTTTTGCTTTGTTTTTTTTTCAACTTATTTTATTTACTTATTTTTATAAGAAACTTGGGTTTGCACCCCCTCAGCACTTAGTACTAAAAGTTTCTTAATTTCTTTTGAAAGTTTGGTAGTAAAATGCTCTGAATTAGTTTCTTACTTTTTTGGGCCTAAAATTGCGTTATGGTTCGAAGTTGAGCCATCTTATCTTGAAAGGGCTTGCATTTTGCATTGATTTGTCAGCACAGATCAGCTATGCACACGAAGGCAAACATTACAAATTTTTGCAGTCAAAAGTTAGGAAGTAAAATGAAAGTCGCTTTGTCCGAGAGTATCTAACCTAACCACTCTCATTCTAGAAATAATTTAGAATTTCTTAATTGTTTTTGAACGATCCTACTTGAATTTCTCAAATTTTTGGTCATCGTAGTACTAGATTCTGATAAACCTGTTGCTTTTAAATAAAACGTGTCTACTAAAATGTTAGACAATTACGTTGAAGTTTAGCCCTGGAAGCTTGCTAGGCTAGGAGCGGTGTTTAATAGGGATAAGAATGGAATTTTATATCCCAGTTAATTCGCGGAAGATGCTGCGAGCGTTTGCTTATAAAAGGTGTCCCACAACCTTGATTACGATTCATTTTGTTTATGACATGGGTATTAAACTACAAGTATCACTCAATTATCAGCAGATTGTTTTATTCACTTTTCTAATAATTTAGCACGCTGCATGCATCGCGTCTTGTTGTTTTTTGCAAACGAAAACTGTTTTCTACGGTGGCCCATAGGGGCCACTGCCGTGTTCCGTGTGCCGTGTTCCGACTTTAGTGACGACTTTAGTGACGCGTTCCTTGTTTAGTGCCGCCTTCCTTGTTCCGTGTTCCTTGTTCATTTCAGGGGGTAACTTTGCTCTAGTTTCCTTCCAGTCCAATGGTAATACACCATACATTCCAATAAGATTTGCCTTGTATTTACCCCCTGGAAAATATCATTTTCTGCCGTGTTCCTTCTGCCGCGTTCATAATTTTGTGACGACTTCCTTGTTCTCGTCACAGTTCTGACTTTAATGACGTGTGCCGTGATCGGTGCTTATGGTCCAGTTGCAAAATTCCGACTTTAGTGACGTGTGCCGTGCTCGGTGCTTATGGTCGAGTTGCAAAATCTATTTCTGACGAGTTCTTGTCGGGGGGTAACAGATGACTGATTCTACGAGCGACGACGACTATTTGCCCACAATCGCCCACAATGTCTTGCAGGGTGAATGTGCTATAATATTGTTTTTTGTTTGTCAGAGACTCTAGAGGGAGGGAGCTTAGAAGAGGGAGCCTATCAGGCAGCGAGGGGGATGTCAATCACATGGGGATCTACTGGAGTAAAATGGGTAGTGTTGATTGCCGGGAAACAGTGGAACCGGAACTAATAAATCAGTATTCTGTATGTCAAAAACAAAGATGTTGGCAAAAATCATCAAAATTTTTCACCCTATCCATTTTACTCCAAACTTGCCTATTTGGCCCCTAGGCCATACCATACCAAAACATAGGAAAGGTCACTCAGGGCTGAAGATATTCTATGTCCCTAGCCAATCAGAGAGGAATTTGTTATTGAATTTCGCATGTTGGCTAGCTGATCTTTATCTTTGTTTACCAAAATCTTTCAGGGGCTGCACAAGATATTGGTGAACAAAGATATAGATTAGCTAGCCAACAGTGAATATTGATTTATTAGTTCCGGTTCCACTGTTTCCCGGCAAGCAACACTACCCATTTTACCCCAGTAGATCCCCATGTGATTGACATCCCCCTCGCTGCCTGATAGGCTCCCTCTTCTAAGCTCCCTCCCTCTGGAGTCTCTGACAAACAAAAAACAAAATATAGCACATTCACCCTGCAAGACATTGTGGGCGATTGTGGGCAAATAGTTGTCGTCGCTCGTAGAATCAGTCATCTGTTACCCCCCGACAAGAACTCGTCAGAAATAGATTTTGCAACTCGACCATAAGCACCGAGCACGGCACACGTCACTAAAGTTGGAATTTTGCAACTGGACCATAAGCACCGAGCACGGCACACGTCACTAAAGGCAGAACTGTGACGAGAACAAGGAAGTCGTCACAAAATTATGAACGCGGCAGAAGGAACACGGCAGAAAATGATATTTTCCAGGGGGTAAATACAAGGCAAATCTTATTGGAATGTATGGTGTATCACCATTGGACTGGAAAGAAAATAGAGCAAAGCTACCCCCTGAAATGAACATGGAACACGGAACAAGGAAGGCGTTACTAAACAAGGAACGCGCCACTAAAGTCGTCACTAAAGTCGGAACACGGCACACGGAACACGGCAGTGGCCCCTATGGGCCACCGTAGTTTTCAGCAATCAGTCTTTGTGCTCGGTGATGTGATTCGTAAATTTGTTCGTTGTTACATGCGTAGAAAACACGTATCACTCAATTCCCAGAAGATTGTTTATTCTCTTTTGAATTATTTGCAACACTGCTTGCCTCGCATTTGGCTGATTTTCAAAAGAATACTTTCACTAGAAGCGTAGAAATAGGTTGACCAACAAAGCAATCAATCTTTCGCAGTATGCGTTTCATAGACAATAGATTTGGAAATCTTTCGATTTGGTTTTCGCTGTCAGTTTAAAAGCCAAAATTGTGACAAGTTGCCTTCGCATTTGGACATTGAAGGCAAAGAAGAAAGGCGTGGTAAAGATCTGGCATTTCGTAAGGTTTTGCGATTTCTTTCACAAGACTACGGTGAGACCTGTCCTGTTTTTTCTATTTCTAACGGCCTGTAGCAATGTCTGATAATTCCAGTAGAACGTTTTAGCACACTATGATTGGGAAAACGTGGATTTAGGATTCAAGACTTCCATGATGTGTATTCGATATGGCCTAAGCCAAACGCAATTTATGCAAGCAAAAGACATAGCATTTAGCCTAAAAATTCTTATTTCAAGTAAACCAGCATCCAGTGTTTTTTCATACCGCTCCTTTGATTTGAATTGCATTTCAATTGGTCATGTCTTTGTCACTTTGCTTACTAAGGGTGCTCAGCCTGGCTTGCTTTCAACCAGCTCATACTAGCCACTTCAGTTTACTACAATTTCGTTTTTGGCCTATTGTGTAATTTAAAAACAAAAAAACTGAAAAAAAGATAAGAGGATTGGAAAGAATATCGTATACAAATTTAATTTTAAGGTCAAACCTACTATTTCGGGACTTACAGAATGGGCATCTATGCAAATCCTACAATTCAATACAATTCTAAATTAATTGTAATCAATGGGTACCAATGTTTAATTTGGTTTTTGGCCTGTTGTGTATTTTGAAAAAAAAGGATGAGAAAGCTTTGAAAAGAACATTGTATAAAAGTATCAATTTTAGAGGCAAACCAACTATTTCGGGACTTACACAGAATGGGCTTTTACACAAAATCCTACAATCCTACAACGGCAACCAACGAGATTTGCTAGTTATATGTTTAGATTGGGTAACGCCCCGGCGGGTGCATATAATATAATTTTGTATCTGGCATGCGTGTCCATGGTTTCTCTGAGAAAGGGGTGAATTTTCAATATATTCCTAGGACCTAGATTTAGAAAAAGGGGTCTTTTTACAGAACTTGTCAGAGAAAACTAAAAAAGGGTATGTTTTCCCTATGTAAATTTGCATCATTATTCATAATGTGTTTAATAAAAAATACCTGCCATAATCATTTTGTCTGAAGAAAATTATATACAGATTAAATATTGACCTAATAATTCATATACAGTAAAAACCTGCACATAAGAACCTAAGATTTTTAACTCAGCCTGTTTAGGTTCTTATGCAATGAGGCACATCGAGTAATCAGGGTATAGGTTCTTAATTAGGAAAATACGTGAATCTAAATCTTAGCCAAACCTATTTGCAATCTTGACCCTATCCATTTCAACCCAATCTTACCCAGTTTACCCCTGCATGCCCTGCCTATCACAGTTCTGTAAGAAATATTTTGGAGTACACGAAAGAGGTTGATTGGCAAAAATGTTGCATTTATTTCCCAATGAATGAATAAGACCCTTTATTAAGAACCTAGTTTATATATCAGCCTGAAATGGTTCTTATTTATTGGGTACAAAATATATTATTTCAGGCTGTAGATTCTTAACAGATAAAGGTTCTTATGTGCGGGTTTTTATTGTATCATGTCTTTGCATAGAATTTTCTTCAAACTGATTATGTACAAATATAACAATATGGTCAATATGTGTCTTCAAAATCTGACAAGTTCAATATTTAGGCAAAAACATTCTTAAATAATTTTATTGTGACATTATCGTATTGGCAATATCAATCGTTATCCTTTCATTCATGAAGCATAATGGGGTGAGATATATTGGAAGACTTGTTTGTGAGGATCACATGGAAAGAATTGAACAAAAAAAATCATCTTGATCTTGTTCTTCTCGTTTGCTTGTTCAGATGATCTTCCTCAATGCGTTCTGATTCTGTATTGGAAATCGAATCCCTCTGTTGCATTTTAATGCTTTCACAATGTTTTGCAACCTTGTCTGTAAGTTTCATGAATCCACGACTTTTAAATCCCACAACATAACCCGAGAAAATTTTCCATAAACAATGTTTGACCATGCCTTGGCCATGGCCTAAACTTTGCCTTTGCTCCACAACAACAGCAACAAGAAACCAAGTGGCGGGGCAATATTTGAATTCTCTTCCGCTTGTAAGAATGGAAAATGGTGGTGCTTGGTTTGGCTGCTTTGCTTGGCTGCTTGCTTGTCAAGCATCATACAATTACAAAAAAAACATACTAGTAGAAGACGTCTTCTTACTTCTAACAACTAAGATTGTTAGTTGTTAATGACAGAAACTAACCCCGGGAGGGGGAGTACTTGACTTAAATTTGTACGGGGGTGTGCCCACGAAAACAATTTTTTTACCCTACTCCAGAATTTTTCGCTCAAAATGATAACCTGGTCTAGAAAAAATTGGTGAAAAGTATACTCAAAAACATGAAATTGGACCGAAAAACGACCCGATCTAGCAAATTATTCCCCTTTGACATGTTTTGACAATCTGCTCCAGAAAAATTGCCTCACTTTTATACCCTGTGCTAGAAAAAATTGGTGAAAACGATACCCTTAAAAACGGCACATCCCCGTCGGACAAATAAACTAAGTACCCCCCCCCCCCCCCGGGAACTAACACAATTTTGGTTGAGAATGGTAGCACCTACTGATACAACATATTGGCCTGCAAACGAGAGGAAGTGCCACAATGATGGTGGTGAAAAGGGCAAGCTTATTGATTCAAATTTATGTCATCTCCTGCCCCATGCTTTGCAATAACAGTCTTGTCACAAGCTGCCTTCAGAGAGAGCCTTGTCTACTGTAAAAAGTTTTAATTTATCACACATTTTGACATTGTGGAACACAATAGACAAAACCTATAACTATTTTCACCATGAAATGACCCCCAGGGGGGTACTCATTGACTTTCAATGCGGGGGGTCCATGCCAATATTTGGGGTCCGAAATTTTATGTTCAATCAATATTTGGGGTCTGTGACTTACAACATGGACAAAATTCCACATTTGGGGTCCACAAATCTGAAGAAGGGAAGAATCGTGCAATTTGGCCCTGAGGTTGCGAATCATGAAACAAATGTTTTGGTATTATTCAAAAACTAAAAAAGATCGAGAAGCTCAAATTGAAATCATTCAAAAACAGTTCAGGGACCCCAGAGATAGAAACAATATTTGGGGTCTCCAAAACGTTAGACTCAATATTTAGGGTCCCCAAGACATCAGGCTTAATATTTAGAGGTCAGCAAAGAAAAAGTGGCATGGACCCCCCGTATTGAAAGTTAGGGAGTACCCCCCTCCCATTTACCTGGTTGAAGCCTAAGATAGACGAGCTGAGCTCAGAGACAGGACTGGAAGCTCCATATGAGGTTATGAGAGACGCACGTGAACTGGGTGCCTATCCTTGTTTCATTGTGTTTCATTCTGATCATATTCTACTCGCAGTGGCGAAGCTGGGCGAAAATGGTAGGTCATGCTCTGGGCGGAAGGCGAACAGGAGAAGCTCCTTGCGCCGGAGACGGAAACGGCGCGGAAAATATCTTGGGCCATGCCCATTTATCTGCCTGGGAACGCCCATTGTTGTAAAAAGGCTTGAACAATGCCCATTTCTGTAGAGATATAAGATACGCCTATACATTCATGAAAACATTCTTATATTCAAACACTTTAGGCCAAGAATTGTTCTCAAACATTTTCTTGTCTCAAATCAGGCATTTCAGCAGTAAAACATTTGTTTCTCACAAATCTGGCCGGCATGTGTTAGGGTTTCAGATGTCATACAATCATTCCTGTTGAGCAGTTGCCATTGTTTAATCCTCAATGAAAAGATCATTGACTGAAACTCAAGTCCTAGATCACAGGAATATCTTTTTAAGTAGAAGGGACCCCCATCAGCTAATAGGCAACAGTAACATTTGGGGCAATAAAACTAACAATTCATCTTGCAAGAAGATTTGCTCTTGTTGTGGGAGAGGGTTGGGGGAGAAGGCTCTGATCTACAACAAATTATGATGATAGCACAGCAAAGGAAGTAAAGTACTCTTGAAAAGTTCCTCAACCAACAAATTACAGTAGGACAATAATCCATAAAAAAGCAAAGTTATCTTGGAAAGCTCCTTTAGTTAGTAACACATATGCTGATAATAACCTGGTGGGGGGTTATTCTTATATAAATTGGGTAAGGGTGCCGTAGCTGTGGTACAAAATATCAACCAAAAACAATTTCTTGCATCAAAATGGACCCACAAGATAACTTTTCTTAGCCTACATAGCCAAAACTATTCATTCTTTGTCATCAACAATATATGGAAAATGCTCTGAACTGATAGATTTCATGTAATGTATATATTTAAACGTTCACGTATTTTGATAAAAATGCTGCTTGACTTTGATTTTGTTTGTAAATTCATTTTTATATTCTATTCAATCTTGCAAAAGTTCCTTTTGTCAGCAACAAATTATGATAATACCTTCGAAGAAAATTGTCCTGTTCTTGCAGTATTATCATTATTCGCAAATAATATAAAAAAATTCTAGGCTTGTCTATGAATATGGCGAAGAGAACACTTGCGCATATTTTTTTATGAGAAACTAAGAATTTTGCTCTGTACTGAAAGTTTCTTAAAAATATCAGATTTTCAGTACTCAGAGCTTCTTATGAGTTTTTTACAGGTTCTATAACAATCTTCATGTTCACTGCCTATGCCCTTATGAACATTTCAAAACGATGTTTTTTAAAGCATTTCTAATGTTTAGACATTCCTCAAGTACTTTTCGAGTAATATGATACAGTTTAGGCACATTCTTTATCAAAATAAATAGTTTCTTAATCATTTATTTCACAGTACTGGAATTTCCCCCACAACCTACTCTTCTACCTTCCTTCCTTTACAACGAGACTTCTTGGAACATCTTGGGACACTGTCCTTCCTCTTCAGAACAAGTTTTGCTTTGCAGTTGACGTTTGGCTATTGGCCTAGGCCTACAATCACATACCCTCACTCTCTGGCTTCTGCTAGCCTGAAGCTGCACAAGATTGTCTCGAGAACTAGGCTGCACAATGTCTCCCTCGATAAAGAAGGACTTCCAGTGAATCTTTGCATTGCACAATAATCAAAATTCAAATAATAATTCTCCAATAGACGTGTATGTAGGGGCACTAATACCTCATCTTGAACGGAGCCTAGGCCAGTCAAAACTCACAAGACAAAGTTTATATCGTCATTTCGATTGTTTCAATGCGTATCCTGCTTTTGAACTTCAGCAGGACATTGAGTCGAAAACTGGCGCAACGGGCATGCGTTAGATCAGCTCCAGCCAATCAATTCATTGCTAGGTTTATGATCATAATGACCCATCTCCTGCGATTTCAGATCAGCAAGACACAACATAGGGAACCATTACGGAAAACAGTGAAATTTGACCATAACTACACAGTGTAGCTACAACATTTGTATAGAAACCCTATAATAGGTCTGGCACTCCGAATCGAGCACGAGTTAACACAGGGGACCAAGGTATCGACAGGTCAAGATGCAAAGGGTAAAATTTGTTGTACTGTGACATATGTTGTGATTTTAAAGAAAGTTTTCAAAGAAATATTTTTTCTGCTGAAAAAATATTCATCATATCTCTGAAAATTATTGGTCATGCTGAGCATGAGCTGCATGACCGCTAGCTTCATGCATAGTGGCTCGGAGAAGACCCAAATGGAGTAGGGACCAAATGGAGTAATTCTCCTATCCAGGGCCCAAATGGAGTAATCCTATTAAATGGTATTTCAACTCATTGTCAAAACTAATTAACACTCAGAGATAACATTTCATCATAAATCTATACCTAATAATACCTAATAATAGATTTATAAACTGTCTAGACGATCCAGTTTCTTCCAAAGACAATATCATCATTTACTGCTGCATCTACCATGAGATCCAGGGGGGTACAGCTTGAGGGTTTCTGCATTTCGCAATAGCGAAACTCTTTGCAATGGCTTTTCTAGATTTCTAGTTTCCTTCAAACATCCTCTTTTCGTCTTATTCAGCTGAGTCGCATGTGCTTCCAAGTTTTTCCACTTATTCTACTCATGTAAAGTATGTTCGCTGCTGTTATTAAAACGCGACGCGTTGCAAGAGGGATAGAGACAACCGTCCACAATTCTTGCTTTCATCTGTAATTTGGTTTTGTTTTCTTAAAGCCACGTAAAACTCTCTTCTATTTGCATGATTAAATCAATTAAAATGATACCTTTCACATGGTAACGGCTAAACAGAACATGACACCAATTGCTGGGTCAATTGGAAAGCAGTTGCTTAATTATTTTACTGAATTGTATCCCAGGGTAAATATGTTTAAAATGAAATGAAAAATGAACCCCCGTCAGAGATCAGCATGAAGTTCAAATATCATCAGGAATATTTAATAGGCACCGAGGACAGTTTTATAAATCTATTGTTGGGAAAAGATTTATGATATAACGCTATCTCTGGGTGTTAATTAGTTTTGACAATGAGTTAAAATACCATTTAATAGGATTACTCCATTTGGGCCCTGTAGAGAAGAATTACTCCATTTGGTCCCTACTCCATTTGGGTCTTCTCCGAGCCAATGCGTCTCCTAGCTTTGCCACTGACTGTAGGTTAAGGTATTTTGATTTTTAGTGTTTTTCAATTCATCCTAGTTTCTAGAATTCGCCTGAATGACTTGTATTTAATTTGAAATGAGTTTATGGCATTATCAAAACTATCAATTCTGTTAATGTAAAACAACACTGGTTTCAGAAACGATCATATGTCATTTTCAGGAAATAACACCACATTCTAAAACAACCATATCAATTTTTGCAGAAGGTTCCCAAAGATATCCTTTGGCACACGCACTCAAGACATTTTCTAGTTAATTGTCTCATTTTTTGCTAAGACAGCGTTAGACCCCGTCTTTTAAATTTTTAACTGTTTTCACTTAAAGATCAGTTTTTATCCTCAAATATAGTGCTTGTAGTAATTCGCATAATTCGTGAAAATTTTCACTCGTTTTCAATAAGATGAAACACACATAATGCTGAGATGAATACAAACAACATGAAAAAATAATTTCAAGAATCAGAGTTGTATGAGCAGAGAAATTGAATTTTGAAGTTAGACTAAATCGAGTGTTCCTTGTCTTTTCGAATTCAAATTTGTAAACTTATGATTTCTTGAAACTTTAAAAATCTTTATCTTGGCTCTCATAGGTCCGATTTTAATAATTCTTCTTTTATTGTAAATTCCAATCATTGCTATTTCAAAGGAGCTACAGCGTGATTGATTTTGAAAACTTTCATTTTTCGGCAGTTATTACATTTGCTGGATCACTGTGTTACCGCCTTCTTTGTGGAGGGTAGGGCTTGAAAGTGAAATCCATTTTTGGCAATACTTATTGCTGGGGTATCCGCACACCCATGTAGCTTATGATCTGCTCTTTATCAGTTGTTAGATCAACACGTAGAAATGATGCTGCAAGAACACAACAGGACTAATTATGATATTTACTCGTAGTAAGATATGCAAATGTTTTGACGTCATGTAACCTCATGTGATTGGGTAATTTTGAAGGTTGCCAGGTCACCACCATTAGGGTGAAGTAGTATAGAGACGCATGTTTAATGTCACGTGGATATAGTTGAGAAGTCAGTCGAAAGTTGAGAGTGGATGAGATCGCATGATATAGTCCAAAATTTCGTCTTCCTTGAGTGAATCTTCGGTTCAACAAATAACCTTCTCGAACTAGCTAGGCTGGAGAGGAATCTCCAACATATTGGTCCACTGTTGCCAGAAGGAAAAGTTTGAATCGATGCAGAAGCAGAATGGCAGAGACAGAACGTACAACATGCAGAAGGAGTGTCACGAAATTAGTTAGCCGAGCGGAAGATTTATTGAAAGATAGGATCGACGGAGTGGATACCGGAGGTATCGGAAAATTAAAACACTTTCAATCAGAGTTATCGGGAAAATTGACGGAATTAAGAGATGCTGATAAAATTATTTTGGACGATTTGACGGAGAAAGATGCGGGCGAAGATGACATCGACAAAGAACTTGACGAGGAAAGCGAATACAAAGAGAAAGCATCGAGTGCACTGTATTTGATCGAAGACGCCCTTGATAAATTGACAGCGAGCAGACCGTTATCTACAGGCCAGCGAACTGAGTCACAGGAAGGTCGTAACTCACAAATATGTCAAGTTGCAGTGGGTTCAGGCAAGAGTTCTGTGAAATCGAGTGGATGATCAGGAAGATCTGTGAATATAAAGTTACCCAAGTTGGAACTGAGCAAATTTCGGGAAAAGTTCATGAATTTCAAGAGTTTTGGATGGATGCCATTCACGACAATGAAAGCTTGGCAAATGTGGATATATTTAAATATCTTAGATCGTTTTTACAACAGCCAGCAAAAAGTGTGATTGCAGGAATGCCTATGACTGATGTCAGCTACGATACTGCTGTTGAGTTATTGAAGAAAAGATTCGGAAAAGCAGAAGAAATTCAACGTTCTCACATCAACCATTTATTGCACTTAGCACCAGTATTCAACGAGAGAAGCGTAAATCGCCTCCGCACATTGCATGACCAAATCGAGACACATTTTCGTGGGCTCGAGGCTCTCGGTGTTGACAGGATCACATACTCGAGCATCGTGGTGCCAGAATTGATGGAAAAGATTCCGGAGCAAATTCGTTTCAGCATGATCAGAGCAAGTGATAAAGCCTCTCATCATGGTGCTTAGATGAGCTTCTCGTTGCCCTTGAAAAAGAGTTGGAAATCAGAGAGAGTCATGTGCCCCTGCTGAAGAATGCTGGCGGAAATCAAGAAAAACAAACACGGCCTAATAAGCAGCAAGAAGAGTACCAAGGAGGAACAGCCACTGCACTGTACATTGGAAGAGAGGGTGGCAAGCAGAAGTGTGCTCATTGCCTGCAAGAACATGCAGCAGAGATGTGCGAAAAAGTGAAGGACACTTATGAACGAACAAGTATCCTTCGTAAATACGCCATATGTTTCATATGTTTAAATTCTTGCCATAGATCCTTTGAGTGTAGGAATAAAGATAGATTGAAATGTAGTATTTGTAAAAGGAAACGTCATGTTTCAATTTGTAAGGTTAGGACCAATGCACCTCTGGCGAATTAGGGAACCTCAGTAAATCCCAGCGAACCCCCACCCCTTAATGCTGATGCGACATCCTGGGTGGGAAGTACCGGGTCAGGGGGGGGGGATGTTGCTCTGCAAACAGCCTTAACAAGTGTGGAAGGAGTGAGAAAAGAGACAGTGAGAGTACTATTTGATACAGGTAGTCATAAGTCGTTCATCTCTGCTGAGGCTGTTACTAGAATAGGTTTGCGTCCTGTGAGGAAAGAGGAATTAGGCATAATGGCGTTTGGGAGTACGGATGCAGAGGTAAAAACAAGAGATGTGGTAGTTGTTTGTTTGGTTCTATTGAGGGGAAAGAAGAAAGTAACCTTGCAATGTTTTGTTGTTGATGAAATCTCTTCGATTTCAAATGCTCATCCTGAAGTAGTTAGGGAAACCTACCCACACTTGCATGAAATTTGGTTCTCCGATATTTGCAGGCACAAAGAAATACTTCAAGTGGACATTTTAATTGGATCAGACAATTTGTGGAATTTTCAAGAAAGTGAAATCAGACGAGGGGGCCCTAATGAACCAGTTGCCATAAAAACGACTCTTGGCTGGGTTCTTTCTGGACCTCTGAAAGCTAAGACCTTGAATTCTACTGAAAATGTCAATGTGAATTTTGTACCTTTGTCATCATTTCCTGCAAAGACTGACAAGCAGAGGATTGATGAGGAAGTAAACAAATTGTGGGATTTGGATTCCATTGGAATTAGGCCAGAGAATGCAGTGCATGTGCAGGTCATTGACAACATATATTTCACAGGAAAAGGTATTATGTTGGCCTTCCATGGAAAGTTGGACACAGATCTCTTCCTACAAACTATGATAACAGCCTGATGAGATTGAAGAGTTTGGGTAAGAAACTCGGAAAAGATCCCCAAACTCTTGATAAATATAATGATACACTTACTGACCAGGTTGCCTCTGGAATTATAGAGCAGGTGACAGAACTGGAACCAGCCGAGAAGACATTTTATCTGCCACACATGGCAGTGATAAGAGCTGAAGCAGAAACTACCAAGGTTAGAATTGTTTATGACGCATCTTGTAGAGATAGGAAAACAGGAACCTTACTCAATGATTGTCTCCATGTGGGGCCACTCGTATTTGACATACTTCTTCGTTTCAGAGAACACAGAATTGCATTGGTAGGAGACATTGAAAAGGCTTTTTAAACATCGAGGTTCACCCTGTTGATCGCGATTGCTTGAGATTTTTGTGGTTTAAAGATTGTAGGTCAGAAGATTCTTAGACTATTGTCCTGGGATTCCTTAGGGTGGCATTTGGAGTAAATTCCTCGCCTTTCTTATTAAACGCAGTACTCCGCCACATGTTGAGACATACAAGGCGTCTGACCCTGAATTTACATCTAAATTGATTGAATCTTTCTATGTTGATGATTTAGTTTCAGGTTGTAGGAACGCAGATGAAGCTTTTACCAGGGCCGCATTTAAGTCTGTTGGGGCCCTGGGCCCAAAACTGGTTGGGGCCCCTTAGAATATACCTAAAAAAATGTGTATCATAGTACTCGCGATACCCTGTTAGCATGTATGCCATGTATGGGTAAGGCCACTAGATTCAGCCGTAGCCAAACAAGTTAATATTAACTAAACATTTTGAAAGGGGAAAAATTCGAAGAAATGAGTAAACTTGTACAAATATATACATGTCGGTACAATCCCAAGAAAACTCCCCTTTGTCCAATGGTTTTTCATGATTTTCGTCTTGCCTTCAATGCTGCAAAATTTCGGATGATATTCTTGGGGTCTAAAAACCTCACGACAGTGGCGTGGCTAGGGTAAATTAAATGAGGGGAATGAAAGAGGGAAAATTTTTGGGGCTACGCCCTTTACTTTGGCTTAGAATGCATCTCCTAATATCATGCTTGCCATTAGCGACAAGGAAATTTGATATTTTGTGACGGTTATCCTAAAAAATGCCCGTGCTAAAGTGGAAGTTTTGACATTTCTCATAAAGGTATTTCCCAACCTATACCAACTTTGGACAAAAGTGGGGGCAACCCCCCCCCCCTCGTGCCTCGGGACATCAAAATTTGCTGCCATTCATTAGGCAAAAGGCAACAACGCGCTCTTGTGACATTGTGGACCTTAGTTGACACCTGACTCTTGACCCTTTCAGCATGGAGAAACTTCTTTCACTGGAGGAAACTCTGCATGGCAAAGTGCGGTCATTGCATTGAGCAACAATCTATGTGCGGTAATTGCCTTTGGGAAGTTGCAGCTTCATCTCCTTTCACAATTTGCTCTAATAGATCATCCAAAATAGGCTTTTGTGTTTCATGGGGTTGTCGCCTCTTCCATTTCTTTCTTTTTATGGACTTCAGCTTCGGTATCAACGAGATTCCTCCTTTTATCGATGAACTTTTCGAGAGGCTTTTTTAACAATCATTTCAAACACAAGAGTGAAATCAACAGCACTTCATAGGCTTTTCAAATTTTGCTCGGGGCCCCCTAGATTTAAGAATTCTAGGGGGCCCCTGGGCCCGGGCCCAGTGGGCCCATGGGTAAATGCGTCACTGGCAGCAAAGGTTTATTCCAGGAGCTATGCATAGATAAGTTAGGTGGGATGACCCTATACCAGACAACAAGGTCACAGTGTGGAAAGCATGGCTGGAAGATCTTAACAGAGTGAAAGCAATTAGCTTGCCCAGATGTTTTATGATGGAAGCGAGGGAGAGATTCTTAGTTGTCAGATACACGGCTTTGGTGATGCAAGCAAAAAAGCGTATTGTGCTGTTGTGTACCTAGTATATGAGACAGCAAAGGGAGTGCACACAACATTGCTTTGTTCAAAAACCAGAGTTGCACCACTGAAAGAGTTGACCATACCAAGACTAGAGCTTTTATCAGCTAGAATTCTTGCAGTGCTTGTAGACACTGTATGCAAAGCCTTGAGCTCTCAAATCAAAATTGATTGTGCTAGATATTGGCTAGACAGTAAAACTGCCCTTTACTGGGTATATAACAATGGCGAATGGAAACAGTGGGTACAGTTCAGACCCGGGGGGGGGTACTTAGTATATTTTGCTGACGCCATGTGTACTCCTTTCCGGGTATCGTTTTCGCCTCTTTTTTCTAACGCCGGGTATCAAAAGAAGGCAATTTTTCTAAAGCCGGTTGTTCAAACGTGTTATTTCATTGTTTTTCAACGAATTTTTACGTTTTGGGATATGCTTTTCGCCGATTTTTTCTAAAGCCGGCTATCATTTCGAGGGAAAATTTCTATAGCCGGTTGAAAATTTTTTCTCTTGGAGTGCACCCCCCGTACAATTGAAAGTCAAGTACCCCCCCCCCCCCCCGGGAGTTCAGAGTGGCAGAGATTTTGAGACTATCGAAGAAGGAAGAGTGGGGACATGTTGGGGGGAGGGAAAACCCTGCAGATTTAGGTTCCCGGGGAGTTACCGCTATTCAGCTGAAGAATAGTGATCTGTTGTGGAAAGGTCCACAATGGCTTAGGAAAGGCAAACATTGTTGGCCCAAAGGATTAATCCTAGACAATTCAGAAGAAGTGAATAGTGAGAAAAATAAAGTGAATGTAATGACTGCAGTGACAGAAAGACCTGCAGGAGTGAGCCAAGTGATAGACATCAACAAGTACAGCACACTAAGAGTGCTTCTCAGAGTTACTGCTTGGGTGATGAGATTTGTAGAGAATGTGAAGGCTAGAAGGGATGGAAAGAACTTGAATTTGGAAAGTTTGAATGCAAAAGAAATCATGAGTGCTGAAAAAATTGTGGATTAAGGATGTCTAGTCAACACTGACACAAAATTCATCATTCAAAAAGACACAGAATCATCTTTGAATTGTGAAAATGGATGGTATTCTGGTATGTATGGGAAGGTTAGAAAGATCAGAGTGTGAAAGACTTCCTTGATTCAAGAAGACTACCATGGAAGTTCAACATAGAGTTGAGTCCGTGACAAGGAGGTCATTACGAACGGATGGTAAGAAGTGTAAAAAGGTGTTTGAAGAAAGTTCTTGGCAATGCCAGAATTTCCTTTGACGAGCTTACCACCGTATTATCTGAAGTTGAATGCATTTTAAACTCACGGCCACTTTCGTACATGTCGGATGAGGCAGATGGAGAAATTTTGACTCCATCGCACTTGTTAGCTGGACGTAGATTGTTGAATTTGCCTACAAGAGTACAGAAACTAATTTGAAACTTGATGAATCTGATAATCAGTATGCTCTTTCCAAACGTTTCTTGCACCTAACGCGATTGTTGAGTCATTTTTGGAATAGGTGGAGACGCGAGTATCCTACGGATTTGAGAGAGACTCACAAATTGAACAACAACAAATCAGTTGACATCAATCCAGGAGATGTTGTTTTGGTGCATGAAGATAGCGCAAAGAGAGCACAATGGAAAGTTGCTATTGTTGAAGATCTGATCAGAGGAAAAGACAATGAGGTACGCGGTGCACGAATTCGCAAAGCTGGAAAGGGTAAGAATGAATTTTTGAATCGCCCTTTACAGACATTGATTCCTTTAGAGTGTGCAGTAAAAGATGGTCAGAGAAGAAAGAATGGAGAGGAGAGTAAAAAGAGAGATGAGGAAATGGTGGAGGATTTGCCTGTGCGCAAGCGTCCACAGAGGACGGCTGGTAAGG
This sequence comes from Aurelia coerulea, assembly GCA_039566865.1. Classification (NCBI taxonomy): domain Eukaryota; kingdom Metazoa; phylum Cnidaria; class Scyphozoa; order Semaeostomeae; family Ulmaridae; genus Aurelia; species Aurelia coerulea. Next base: position 6,628,929 of record CM076952.1, on the reverse strand, counting down.
ATGCGCGGCTTAAGACCCGGTTCATGCTTGACTCCTAGAGAGCCAAGAAGGGGGAGTGTTGGGGTATCCGCACACCCATGTAGCTTATGATCTGCTCTTTATCAGTTGTTAGATCAACACGTAAAGATGATGCTGCAAGAACACAGCAGGACTAATTATGATATTTACTCGTAGTAAGATATGCAAATGTTTTGACGTCATGTAACCTCATGTGATTGGGTAATTTTGAAGGTTGCCAGGTCACCACCATTAGGGTGAAATAGTATAGAGACGCATGTTTAATGTCACGTGGATATAGTTGAGAAGTCAGTCGAAAGTTGAGAGTGGATGAGATCGCATGATATAGTCCAAAATTTCGTCTTCCTTGAGTGAATCTTCGGTTCAACAAGTAACCTTCTCGAACTAGCTAGGCTGGAGAGGAATCTCCAACATATTGGTCCACCGTTGCCAGAAGTAAAAGTTTGAATCGATGCAGAAGCAGAACGACAGAGACAGAACGTACAACATGCAGAAGGATTGTCACGAAATTAGTTAGCAGAGCGGAAGATTTAATGAAAGATGGGATCGACGGAGTGGATACCGGAGGTATCGGAAAATTAAAACACTTTCAAGCAGAGTTATCGACAAAATTGAGAGGAATCTCCAACACTTATACTTGAGCCTCTGTTTTCAATTTTTGCCGATGAAACTTGCAAGGGACAGGACTTTTCTTTTTCGACAGACATACATCATTTAACCCTATTACTACCGGGCTTTTTCGACCATCGTAGTACCGGGGGGGGGGGGGGCACAAAGTGCCCCCCCTCCGTAACTTCGCCAATATTGCAGATATGAGGATGAAACTTAGCACAATGGTGTATAGGAACAAAATCTACACAATAGGCTACTTTTTTAATTCTTCATTACATCCATGACGTCACAATGACGTCATAATTGAGGAAAATTGCACTTTTTGCTTACTATTAACAATATTGGCAATATTTAAGTTCTTAGTTGATAATTTCTTTCATACTGCTACTAGAATGTATCTCAAAGCATCACTGAATAAAAATTGGCAATGAAATGTCAATTTAGGCTTGTTATTTATATCATATATTCATCATTTATTTGCATCAGTTTGTCATTGTTTCATTTAAACCCCTAATTACTGATGAAAATTCAATAAAATGCCTTAAAATTGTTCATAACAATCAATAGAACCAATTTTGACCATTTAATGTTATCTAATACATTTGTTATTATATATATGACGTCATAAAGTTTGATGACGTCATGAACGTTAAATTTGCTGACGTCATCAAAAATGGATAAAACTATACATCATCTGAAAGCTCTCATCGAGAGCTTTCGAATGGTGGTATTCTCGATGTTCTACGACCATCCGTGTTAAAACTGGACTCGCTCCTTTAATTGTTTGGCTGACCACGTGTTGAAAAGAGGTTGGTCACGTGATCAGTATCTACCATTTTGAAAAAAAATTACAAATTTTAATTAGTCCATGAAATTTTAGGAAAAGTCGCAAAGTTTCAGCTCTTTATCTTTTGAACTGACGACACTACATCAAATAAACTTTGCCGCGGGCACTTTGTGCCCCCCCCCCCCCCGGTAGTAATAGGGTTAAACAAAAATAAACAACAAAAACACTCTCTCTGGTATACGATTTTGCAGTTTTGGAGTTTTCGTATTTCCTAGTTCTTTTAACAATCCTTATCATTTTAGTCTCTTTATATCAAAATGGCTAAAATCAAGAGTTGGAAGGCCCAGGCTGGATACGTATGTGTATCGTTGTGTTCTTCTGCAATTTTGGTGTAAAGTTCTCTAAATTTTCATTGATTTTTGATTAATTTTTATGAAAGAAATTGTTTTTTAACAAAGGTATTATGAGAGGGAAGGATGTGAATTTAAACCATGAATATGTCGATATTTTCTTTTTTCAAAAATAAAAAGTTTTTAACTTACTTTTACCCAGTACTAGAGCTTCGTTATGGGCTGGTTATGAGGCTAGATTATTTTTGGCGATCTGGAGTGATGCTATCTTTTTCTTTCATCTAACTTCGTCTATAAGTTTCAAAGCTCTGGGTTTTCCATAACAGAAATACAATTGGATGGCTGAATCAGCCCCCCTTCTAGTCTTCCTATAGCATGAAATACCCTAGGTCTAATTTGGTTAAACCTTCCTGTAATCTCATCCATATTATCTCCCTTTTAAAAAATGTAGTGAAGCTGAGCATGTACTTAGAAAAAATTTGCTCTCGCTTTGTTCGCATTCCCTTTGTGTTTATTACACCAAATATTCTCTACCATTCAATCGCAAAGGAATTTGCTGTTCTACTACAGTTGCATTTGGGCCTTCTATCTATTCTTTGACTTTGGTTCTGGGTAGTTTGTTCTACAATAAAGCATGTACGGAATTGTAATGCCAATCGAAAATGTTCCCGGGACAAAGACAGCGGAAATCCATTTTTCTCACTTCGCTTGCAGTTTGCCCCCCCCCCCCACCCCCCCCCCCATAACAACACGACGCTGGCTATGCCTTTGCTTGAGAGAAGGGCAGGGCTGCCAAAATGGACAACTCTGAGAGAAAATTGAAAAAGAGTAGCTATCCCTTTGCTTTACAGGTGAAGAGACCTCAAACACTTGTTTTACAGTCTTACAACGTACTAACACATCATTCGTGAACTAAGAATATATAAAACTATGAGCGACAAGATGAGAGCAACTCATTGTCATATTCAGACTTTGAACAGCTAAAATCTATGAGAGCAGAAATTGACAATGAAAAAACGTGATGCCGAACTGAACTTGAAGGAAGGGTTGCAAAATTGGGCAAATCTGAAGGAAGGAAAGTCGCATCATTCAGAAACTAAGAATACAACTGAATGTTCACCATTGCCCCTGTTATCAACACTCGAAATCGAAAAAGGCCAAAGGCAAAGAATCCGTCAGATTACTGCACCGATATTCCCGAATTTTTCTTGAAGGAAAGGCTGCAAAAATGGGCAGCACTAGAGGAAAATTGACATAACATACTTTTGCTTTTTCAGTTGAAAAGGCTACGAACACTTGTCTTACCGTTTTGCTAAGGAATTAACACACACACACACACACACACACATCATTCAAAAACTAAGAATATGAGAAAAGGAGAACAACTCACTGTCATCATATTCAGCCTTGTGCTTTGAACAGCTAATTTCTGCGAGCAAATGTCCATGAAAAAGTGAGATGCCAAACTGAAATAGCAGCAAAATTGTGAAGTACAACTTCTCCATAGTTTTCAGAATTCATTTACTTGGAGCTTTTCTATTCTTGTATCATTTAAGACATGAAATAGCTCCATATTTGCTGCATGAACATTTTCACGTTGAAACTTCGCGAAGGTCGTTGGGTGAGAGAGAGAATCGAGCGACTGTCGTCAGCAGCTAAGACAATGGTTTCGCGCCAAAACGCAAGAAGCATAATGGCGGACATGATCACCATTCACGGGGGGCCACTCCTATACTTTCCTTTAACATATGCACCCTAAACGCTGACCTGTTTTGGCGAAATACATACCCTAATCGCAGAAAATTTTCTTGAAAAAATACCCTTTCCGGTGTCAAAATAGAACTTCTGTAGTTCAGGTACCCTAATCGTTGACAAATCAGTTACTAAAAATGCTGCTATTGCCGGTGTAATTTGAAGAGGGGGAAACTGCTCCCGACTTCCTATCCCATCTCATGCTTGTCTGCTAAGTTCTTTGACTCGATACGAATTCTATTTTATAGATTTTGACAAAAATAACATTGTAGAGGAGTTTAAATTTATCAAATGCAGAAAAGTGCACCCTTTTTGAAATTATGGTCAAATTGGCACCCCTAAACACGGGCCCGAGCGGACCTGTGCCTACTTTAAAGAAAGGTACCGTTTCCCGCGCTTTCTTGTACGAGCATGATAACACATCAGGTACCAAGTGGTCCCCCCGGGTCACCATTACAGATAAACTCATTTTTTTATAAGAAACTAAGGTCCGATGCTGGTAGGCAGTTTCTTAAATTTTTGGCCCATTTTGCTACCAAAACTTTCTAATGTGTTTCGTATATCTTAAATGCCGGAAGTGTAGAGTTTATTTTGTTTTGTCTGCAGGGCTCCTAAATTACTTGTAAGATCTCAAAACAAGAAAATGACATAGTTCACACTCAAAATATTTTCCAAACAGTTGGGATACACTCATTTTTTTATAAGAAACGGTAGGCTCAATTTTTCGAAAGCTAAGAAACCACCCTACCTGAATTGAAAAAACTAAGAAACTTCTGTAATTTACACTTTTAATTTTCTCATCGCACTCACAAATATTTTGACACTGTACAGTTACAGCAAGGGCGCCTACCTTGTAGGAAGTGTGTTTATTCATGGTAGTTTACGCGTAGTAATTGGTGTCCTATGACCCAGTCCTGTTAATCTTTGTACCGGGTGTCCCAAAATGATGTATTATTGTTTGATTGCTCGTATGTCCATAACCAATGAACAGATCTTCAAAAACTTTGTTTTATTTGATTGCCTAGAGGCTAAATTGGATGTTAAGATGTTGGTTGTGGCTTTACCAATTTTTGAAAATCGGTTCATCGGTTATGGACACATAAGCAATCAAACGAAGGGGTATGCAACTTCTACAGATAAACAAATCATTGAGCAGGATCTCAAGAGAAGATTATCACAAGCGGCCTTCTATCCGTTGTGGTTTCGGTCAAGAAAAATTGTTTACATAAAAAGCCTTTGTTCAACCAGATGTGAAAAGTGACACCGTGTGCAAACTAGGGGGTTGCGTGAAAAGTCAATCCTCAAGATTATTGGAGGACGAGAGTAGAGTAGTACCTGACAACCTGAGAATAATAGTCATTACATGTTTTTATAAGCAACGGCTTTCAAGAAATTTACCTGCACCTCCAGAAACTTAAGAACCCATGATAAAAAGAAGAGGTCAAGTTCCAAGTTAAGAAATATTTTTCAAATGCATTCTTCATTCAAATTCTACAGTTTCCTTTCATTCACGAGGCAAATCCTAGCCTAATTTAGAACTTAAACTTATTAAACGCTTACATGTTACTGAACCAATTCTTCCTTTATGTTATGATACTTTGAATGAAGAAAAGTACTTGCAAAATCAATATTTCAGCAACAAAACGGTTAATTTAAACAACTTTGCTTACTTCAGTTCAACTCAACAAAACAAGTTAGACAGGGAAAATAAGCTAACCATCTAAGCAAGTGCCTAACCACATTTTTTAAGGTTTATATTGTTAGAATAGGCCATTGAGATTAATTTAGGACTATGTGCCATTTGTGAAAAGTGTCGAGTGTCACGTGATCGATGACGTCACAGAAGGGCTTAATGTCGCTAAATACTTCGATAACTTTTGACAGGTGTGTTGTATTAGCTTGGGATTTGCATAGTTGAAAAGAGCATTTGAAGAGCTTTCGAATGATCTATAGCTTTTTGCAATTTAGTGAAATGCGAAAAAATGTCTATGACGTCATCAACTACATGACGTCATAATTGACTAATTTTAAAACCATTTCAGCTGAGATTTTTTCCTTGATTTGTACTAAATCAACCATGTAGATTGCGAATCTGCAGTCAGAAGACACTAATAATTCATAGGAATGTAAATTTTTGTCTTGTCATTTTCCCTATTGTGTTCAAACTGAGGCAATATAAAGGGAAAATGCCCAAGCCTAAATTGATATACCTATGAAATATAGGTGTTTTTTGACTGCAGATTCAGAATCTACGTGGTTCATTTGGTAGAAATCAAGGTAAAAATTTCATCTAAAACGGTTGTGAACATCTGTCAATTATGACGTCATGTCAATAATGACGTCATAGAAACTTTTTGAATTTCACTAAAATGCAAAAAGCTATACATCATTCGAAAGCTCTTCAGACGCTCTTTTCAACGATGCAAATCCCAAGTTAATCCAACACATCTGTCAAAAGTTATCGAAGTATTTAGGGACACAAGCTCTTCTTTGACGTCATAGATCACGTGACATTCGAAACATTTCAGAAATGGCACATTGTCTTAAATCAATCCTAATGGCCCATTCTAACAATATAAACCTTAAAAACTGTGGTTAGGCACTTGCTTAGATGGTTAGCTTATTTTCCCTGTCTAAGTTAGACGACCACACACACTGCGTCATAATAAACAAACAACTAGCTGAAAAATTTCTTAGCAGTGCCAACCCCCAGCTCAATTTACCACAAGTTTTTTGTTACTGGCCATAGCAACGGGCTCTGACCACAGCAACGTGTAACGCGCTTGTGAGAAAAGTGAACAATGGAGTTATGAAAAGTTTCGAGACGCATTGGCTCGGAGAAGACCCAAATGGAGTAGGGACCAAATGGAGTAATTCTTCTCTCCAGGGCCCAAATGGAGGAATCCTATTATATGGTATTTTTAACTCATTGTCAAATCTAATTAACACCCAGAATAGCGTTTTATCATAAATCTTTTTCTAACAATAGATTTATAAAACTTTCCTCGCTGCCTATTGAAAATTCATGATGACATTTGACCTACATCGTAATTTATGTCTCTGCCGGGGTTTGTGTCACGTTCTATTTCACCTTTAACCATGTGGGAGGTATCGTTTTACTTGATTTAATCTATTGTGGTTTAAAGAAAACAAACAAAGTATAGATGAAAGCAAGAAAGTCTAGAAAAAGCAAGACATTGAATCTGTGCTAAAAGTTTCTTGAAATTATCAGATTTTTATCATGTAGGCCTAGTGGCTTTTTGATAATCTATTGGTAGTAATGAAGTGCACAAATTTTTTAATAAGGAATTTGGTTTGGGGCAGTTTATTAAATTTTAGGGTAATTTTTGCTGCCAAAAGTTTCTCATCAGTTTCTTAAAATGTAAATGTGCTAAATGTAGAGCGAATATATCCACGTTAGAAAGGCTTGCAAATTGCAATGGTAAGGTTTCAAAACTTGCTATTGTATAATTCTCATTCAAAACAATAGACATTGGGAGAGACAATATTATCTTCGCCATTGGCGAATATAAAATTTCAAACACTATTTAAACCTCTATATTTATAAATAAAATTGGATTAGTCCTTAGTTCTAAAATTTTGAGTGAAAATGTTATCAGTCAATTTTAACAATATTGTCAATATTGCGTTGGAATAGTGCTCAAAAATGTTTGTCCATATGGGCAGTACTAGTTTTTTTTAGAATCCAATTTCTAATATAGAAAACGAACAGTTTTAATCGTGTTGGAATAGGCAATTGCGCAATATTTATCAGTTCTTTCTTGATTTCGTTGAATTCTCGGTCAAATGGAAGCAGAGCTTGTTAATGTTTATATTCAGGGATCAATCAAGGGCAGTCGCGTTTTAATGATATTTTTAAAGCTTTTATGATATATTTCTGCTAGTTTTGATAGCAGCAAACATACTTTACATGAGAGGAATGAGAGGAAAAAATTGGAAGCACACACATCTGAATCAGCTGAATCACACGAAAAAGGAGGTTTGAAGGAAACTAGAAAGCCAGAAGAGCCATTGAAACACATAAACCCTTATGTTTAACCCCCCTGGACTTCACGATAGATGCACCAGTAATGATGATATTGTCTTTGGAAGAATCTGGCTCGTCTAGACAGTCTATTATTAGGTATTATTAGGTATAGATTTATGATCAAATGTTATCTCCGGGTGTTAATTAGTTTTGACAATGAGTTAAAATACCATTTAATGGGATTACTCCATTTGGACCCCGGATAGGAGAATTACTACATTTGGTCTCTACTCCATTTGGGTCTTCTCCGAGCCACTATGTATGAAAGTTTCATACCTCTAAAGTCTTTCTAGTTACAGGGATTTTCAAATTCTAACGTCTGTTAGTGTTGACCAATCGAAAATCACGCTGTCTGAATCCCTGTGGCCAGATCGTATAACAGTTGATATCGTGTTTCATAAACATACGTATCGGAGTTCCAGTTTCATAAACATTTTTATACCAAAACGTAAATTTGGTGAATGGGCAAGAACGTAGGGGCCGCACTACATCTTGATTAACCCTATTTTAACCGGGTTAAATGTTAGTGATTTTCTACAGATCTTGAATTTGCATGACGCCATTGTAGAATGAACATCAAAATTCACATGATATTACAGATTTGTAATTGGCTCTTCTGAAAATGTAGATAAGCGCGCAAAGTCGTAAAAAAACTTGCTAGACATCTCTCGTACTTGCTTTATACACCAAAATGTGATACAAATCGTTATCGTTAAAATCGTTAAAACAAGATTATACCGGGTGAGTAAAAAAGGTTCAGATTTTACGTGAGGTTTTTTCTAGAAATTCCCATAAAGAAAAAGACGTTCTAAAATTACGAGCAAATTTCCAATATGTTTTCGTTGCAACAATTGACTTGAACACGCCTTAGCACATGCTATCCTCTCGAAAGTCTTCCCCTGGTATGAATTGGACAAATACATGAATACAAGTAAGTGTCATTATTGCTAGGAAGGAAAACAAAGGAAATTTTTCTCACCGTTTTATTTGTTTCGACAGGTTTTCGATAGGGGCTTGCTTATCCACGGGAAGGAATTGCCGATTAAAGCTGGGTTAATTATTGAACCTAATTTGACATGCCAGCAATAGAACAAGACAGTTTTCAATATTATTGCGTTGATATTTAGGGAGCAGTATTTTTTCAAACGCCACGCGTTTTATTGACTTACCCGGTAGTTTTGATAGGAAAAAACTTAATCTATCAATTGTCAATTGTATAAAAAATATTACTCGTCATTTTAGGGCATGGAGAATTTAGGCATGTTAAAGGGAATCGACATAGTTAAAAGCTGGCCCGGGCCAGGTCAAAAATATAATCTATTGTACTCGACAACTTTGACGCATCTGGTTTCATTGTGTAGGTAAAGAAACAATGGGTTTTTGGGCATTCCTGTAGCCTATTTATAACGGCTACGAGATATAGCTATGTCTATTCCCTTTAAAGTGAATATGACGCGAAAAATTTTATTGACGAAAAACGCTAATTCGAGTGTGCTGATTTCGAATTCCAACATTAGAATTTCCAAAACTAAACCGTTTTTTAGATATCGCCATTTGAAAATCAACCTTCTGCTCAAAAAAGTGTCCGGGAGATCTGGGTCGAGTTTTGACTTATGACGTAAAGTGTTTGGGTGGATTCAAGGACATCAAGGAATTATAAGAAACAGTACGGTCGTCAAAGGGGTTTTAGGGTTTGAAAGAAGCCCAATAGAAAATATTCACACCCATATTCTTCGAATACCTCGGCATTTACGTACATTGTCACAATATATCTTGGCAATCAATTTAGGACTGTTGTGCACCTAAATTCTATGAAATGACAGATTAGCACTCAATTAAGTTTCTTTGATAAAACTGGGAGGGTTTCATATTCAGACACACGTATATTGGATCTTGCTATCAGGATGACGACACTGCTGTTTAAAAATAGTCGAATACAATAGGCAAATTTAAAGCTTTTATGTCGCTATATAAAGATAATGGCAGACATTTAATCAATTGTCACGAGAGAGCGTAGCGTGCGGAGCTCATGAACGCGCGGTTTCTTTTGATGTCTCCTCCATTTCCAGCCTCAACACCAGTAGTTCGCGCCTTGGTTCATCCGTTCACAAAGCCGGTGATTGTCGAATGAGCAAAACGAGGCTGCCGGTCTTTATATAGCGACATAAAAGCTTTAATCCTTTTATCACAAATCATTGGTTGTTGTTTCTCATGACATGTTTTCATTCATTCATATCGTAAACAGACAGTCAATTCCTGTGATTCGTTTCCTAGTCCTCAAATTCACAGATTTATAGCATTGATAGCATTGCAAGATGGAATAAGGATCTTGGTTGTAGGACAAAGGGAGGAACAGAATTTAACATGATGTTGTGTGCAAACATTTGGAGAGTGCATTCCAACTAACCTATTGCGTTAGTTTTTCAACACGCGATTACAGGCCAGATTAGGCCAGGCATGCTCTGCTTGTTACAACAATACAGTTATTTCGCATTTGTCAAAGTTTTATGAGGAGGAAAGCTGCTATGGAGAACATCGCCTTCTTCTGGTAAGTTTCAGTTTTGTTACTGATGCTATCAGCCTATACCAAAGGCAAGCCTGGTTGCAGATCTAGGCTAAGATCCGTTTCATCACACTATTGGTAGGTATTAGAAGTGAGAACCGCCTCTAAAATCATGGCCAATCTTCGTTCGCCATTGGCATTGAAGGTCTTCGTCCCATGAAGTACCAAAATTGATCCCTTTATAAAGCAACGAATGTCGAAAATTTTGCAACACAGACTCTTATATTAATTTTATTTCAAAACCTAGGGCTGGCTTTGTGTGGGATAGTTATAAGTTTGCTGTGAGACATGATTTTGTGCCGTCGTTGCAACTTTGCAAATGGCCTTCTTATCACATTGATGAGAGAGAAAGATATTTAATAATATTTTAAATTTAGTTCTTTAAGTATTCAATACACCAGGAGTAAATTCCTTGGTCTTATTCGATGAAAAGGGCAAACGAACAAGCCAAACTTGACCGCTACCCAGGGTTTCATCGTGGTTTCTTGTGTAAAACATTGCAAGGTATTGTCTTTACCCAAACACTTTACGTCACGGAGGTCTGGCACTCAACGGTCTGACCGCGCAGAGTTGCCGCCACTTTTCGAAGCAAAGTGGGGGCTATTCAACCCCATTTTCTGAAGAAATGAAAGTCCAAATTCAAAAATGAAATACACCATGATGATCAGCGATGTTTACTGCATAATATAAGACAATAAAAATTTTCGCGTCATATTCACTTTAAGATGTTCAATACAACGTCAGGTAGATGGCAGTGCACACGCAGAAAAAAAAGACGATCATCAACAAATATGACAACCATCATATTTTATCTCGCATCTTAAGAATATTATGGTACTGATTCAATCTGAATATAATTGAATACAAGTTACATTAAATGTTTTTAAAGAAAATGCTTTAAGCGATCAAAGTGGTAGCAAACTGTGTTATTGAACTGACAACTTGATTATTCGAACTTACACGAAGCAATACGGTATAGCTGTTGAATTTTGTTTCATATTGTGTTGAGACACGCCTCAAATTGTCACAACGTCTCAGAAATCGAAGAGAACGCTCAGAAGACACAGTCAACATAACGCATGGAATATGAACAACATTCGAATAAACTAACGGACGCTAAAATTAAGGTTACTGTATCCCATCAGGACGATAAAAAGTTTTTTCCGATCAATTTTTGGATTTTTGGATCATTGGATAGCACACACATCTGCTACAATTGCTAATGATTTCAAGGAATTTTACTTTATTTTTCAGCGAATTATAAGCAATTTAAAGCAAGGTATTTTCTGCTAGGAAAATGCTGTTTACATGACGAGGATTATTTGAGAACTAAAGGTTAAAGGTTTCAAGCGCCTTTGATTTCCTGTTGAATGGATTTTGCGGTTATAATACCAATTATGTCATTGTAAACTCTGCACTAAATGTATACAGGATTACTCTGTTTACTCTTGTGGCCAGATTGAAGTTAATCATTTTCAACAGTGGAACGGCATAACGGAATAACCAGACCCAGGACCACTAGGACCGGACCCTAACGGACCAGACCCTAGGGGGAATGCCCTACCCTCGCTTTGACATTGGATAGGAAGTTAGTGACCGAAAGGAGGGGAATTTCACTCAAAAAGACCTCGTACACGATATCCTTCTGTTCTAAAAAAATCTCGTACACTTTTGCGAATGAGTGACCCTCGAATTCACATATAAGTTCTGCGACACACTCAGGCCCACTCAACTGAGTTCATCGAAGAGAAGCTTTCAGACTGCCCAGCCTCCAAGCTGCAAGTTCATCTCAGCGCCAAGAGTTCAAATTTATCAGGCACGCAAATTTAGCAGGCATACTTAGGGACTTTGTTAGCTCCAATGGTGGCCCCAGAAAATTATTAGGGGGGAGTTGGTCACATGTATCTTCCAAAATATGGGTTACACTCATCTTTTTCGATAAGAAACTGAGGTCCAAGGTCGTTAGATATATAAATCTTAGGACATTTCGCTTCCAAAGTTTTAAATTTTTTTTTGCCAATTTGTAATGCCGAAAATGTAGAATTAATTTCGTTTTGTTAGAACGGCTTCCAAACTATTTGATAAGATCTAAAACAATAGGTAATAACATGACTGGCACTCAGTAATAGCAACAGTAATAATATTTTGAAATGAAAATTACAAAAGTTTCGTGGCATTTGATACAGGCAGTGGGGTAGTATTTTTCGAAAATTTTAGCTTATTGTTTCTTATGAGCTGTTTCTTGTAAAAGTGCATGCCCGTAAGAAGCGGGGGGGGGGCAGAGGGGTTTAAGCCCCCAATAGTTTGGAAAACAGTGGTGCCACGCCACAAGTATCAATTAGATGTATTGTTCTCTATTGTTCTAAGAACAATCCCCCCAATCAGAAGCTGCTTCCTGCATGCACGATACGAGAAAACAAATGCACTACTCAAATGCACAGTCTGAGATGTAATATTGGGATCATGGGATTTACCAAAGACAGGTAGGGTCAATGCCCGGGTCAATGCGTGGTTTGAGAGAATAGTTCTATTACCATTCCCAAAATCATCACTCTCTCTTTCGAGATCACCTTACCCCATATATCTGGCTATTACCACCTTCACAATAAACATTTCGAACAAACATGTTATCAAAAAGCTGCCTGCTGAATGATTTTGCAGTCCCAAACTAACTGACAAAGAGTCAAGAAATTGAGATTGTGGAGATGGAATACAACGTGGCTGGCATCACGACGCCATTGCAACAACTTGAATCACCAAGCAAGGCAGAGAGGTAAAATATTTAGGCCATGTAGTTAAATGCTTTGGCCTAGTGGGCAATGGCTTGAGGCTGGATCAAAGTTTGCCTGCTGGTTAGACGATTAAATATACCATGCGTATTTGCGTTTGTTGTGGCATCCAAAAGGTAGAATCTCCTTGCAGCAATGACTGCCTTATCTTACTTTGGAGCGAACCTTCTGTGTTGGCCGCCATTGCAAAAAACGCTGGAAGGAAAGTAATGGGTATTCCCCTAGGGTCTGGTCCGTTAGGGTCCGGTCCTACTGGTCCTGGGTCTGGTTATTCCGTTATGCCCAGTGGAACTGTACGCTAAGAAACTGTTTCAGCGCTTTTCTCAAAATCAATTTTTCAGCAACCAATGGGTATTCATACAGCTCTCTGTACCCAACGGCTTGATATAATTGGCTGGAATTTGGGAGACAGAGAGAAAAGGCATAGGGGACCAAAGTGTGTCTCACTTTTGAGAAAAATTGCATGGTCCAAATTTAACATTTGAATGAATCTCAAAACGAGGCCAGGGAGCGAGGGGCAAAATTGTTGTATTAACTGTTCTGAAGCTAAGGCATGCAAAATAAATTTGAGACACGATTTGCTAGATTAATGTGTTGAGAGCGCAAAAATCTCATTGAGATTTAAATGAAACACATCTGGGGGGACAGGGAGGTTCTAGAAGGGGGGAAGGTCCGATTTTCACGTTTTCGGATGTATAACGCCAAATTTTCGGATATTTGTATTCTTTTTGGCTTGTAAATACTCCCTATTTAATGACGAATCGAATGATGTATAGTTTATACGTGTTATGTCGCGGGCGTGATAATCAAGAGAGAAAACACCGTGAGTGGTCACTGAAGGGATACAGTAACCTTAAAGGAATTGAGTCCATATAAATAGCTGAGCGTTAACGGCTATGCTGACAAATTGCTGACGGTCCTTTGTTATCGCACAATTGTGCTAAAGTCATTAGTAGTGGAGATCAAAGACTTCTTAATCTTTGCATTAGCAAGTATTCAGAAGTCTTTGATCTCCACTACTAATGACTTTAGCACAATTGTGCGATAACAAAGGGCCGTCAGCAGTTTGTCAGCATAGCGTTAACGCTCAGCTATTTATATGGACTCAATGCCTTTAAAGTCTTCAAGAAAAACGTGGGTCCTATGGCCCGTCTTTAAAAACCGTTTGGAAGATTTTGTTTTATATTCAATCAAAATTTTACAATACAAGATACTTATCTAACGCTACTTACAAACTACTTTACTATACTACAAGGACGAATGCCACGGAGAGCAAAAATCTATGGCAAATCCGCAGCCTTAAGATTGAAAATAACATAAAAAAAGACAAACAAACAAGCAAAAAACTTTAAGTCTATCTCAAGTTAGACGTCATGAATTTTCGAAAAGACGCAATCAAATTTGCTCCCTCGTGGCAAGTTTGCGTTGCCCTTTCACGTGTAACGTCTAATTTAAGATAGACTTTAACATTACAAAGAAATACAAGAAACGACTAACAAAGAAAGAAAATATACGAGAAGGGACTAGGTAACGGTGAGGTAACATGGTGGTTGTGTTGCGAAAAACCGTATTTGAAATCATATTAATCAAATCGACCAGTGTTATGGATATAACGCAGCGTTAGCTCGATTATCTTTCTATTTAGCTCATTAGTGAGATCTTTGCCGCCATAAAGTAAAAGTTGTGTTAAATCTTTATTTGAAAGGCTAATATATCCAAATGGTCGTACTAAAGCAAGGACGCTAGTGAGAAGATCTCGTCGATGCATCACGAAAGAAGGGCAGAGCAGCAAAAAGTGTTCCGCATCCTCAATACCATCATTCGTAGGACACATAGGATTTATGGTGTTTCTAAAATCGTGTCTAAATTTATGAAAGTTTAACTTGCTCAGACCAACTCTCAACTGAGCAAGGCAGGATAAACCTGATGGGTCATGGATCCCAAAAACTGATTTTGCAGGGGGGCGAATAATGGATAGCAGCTTTGTTTTAAAGATCGAGAGTGACGGTGCAAGTCTAATTTCAGGGTCAAGCTTGTTCCATTCACTTAAGCAGTTAGGATAGATCAACTGGATTCGAATTTTTCTGTTCTTGCCCTTATTCGCCCAATCACATCCTGATTGCGAAAGCAGTACTGCGACTGATGAAGAGGTGGTATTGGAGCTCTGGTATATTCCGGCGTTAAATTATTTATAATCTTGTAGAACAAAATAAGGCGCCTGCTCCACCTTCGTAAACTTAATGATTCCTACCCAAGCTCGGCGTACAACTTTTCTCGCGATGATCCCCTCCATGTTCCCGTTACAGCTAGTGCAGCAGAATACAGAACAGATTCCAATTTTTCCATTAAGTTTGACAAAGTTATATTCTGACTGAAATCACACATTTTTCCAGGAATATGATAAATCATATCCCCGTAGTCTAGGTGGGGTCGCACATAAAGCTTATGTAGTTCATTTAGGGTATGTCTGGGCAGATAACTGGAGAGATATTTCAGCATACCTATACCCTTTCTTGTTTTAGAGATGGCTGCTTTGATATGCCCAGAGAAGGTCAGCTTTGAATCAAAAATAATTCCAAGATGTTTATGTTGATCTACATTCTTCACGGGCGTGTTATTAAATAGGATCACTGGATTATCAATATCAACTTTCGCCTAGAAAATCTTATTTCAACAGCTTGTTTCAGTGGATCAGGATTAAAGGACATCTTCCAATCGTAAGTCCACTGTTTTATCCGTTCCAAGTCATGGTTCATGTCATTGGCAGCCGTATTGGAGTCTTCAACTACAGTAAAGATGCTCAGTTAACTATCTACAAATAACGTTACATTAATCCTATTGCACCAAGCGGGCAAAAATTCTTCCCCCCCCCCCCCCCTCCCCACAAATTTTCAACACAAAAGCAGAAAGTACAGAAGTAAGAATATTGATTTTGGGGAATAATTTAGATTTCGTCAGTTCCCATGTCAAAGTAATAGCAACTGCTAAAGAATGAAACCTCAGGGGAGACCGGGGCTAGTTGTAACACTTTTCAGAAAAAACAGGTATCAGAGCAACTTGTAACAAAACAAAGTAAACAGTGAACGAAGTCTGTCTGCTGGTATAATCCTACTTTTTACATCGAATAAACTCAAAATCAGGGAAAATATAATCTAATAAATTTAAAATTAGATAAATTACATTTCATTCAGTACTATTTCATTATTTGCACGCCAGATGTCGTCTTAGCTGCTCAGCTGATTTTAAAATCTTTAAAATTATCTGCTGAATGTATCAGTTTCACTTGATTTCACTTTCAGTAAACTCTAATAGGGGAGACCGGGGACAATTGTAACATGGGACAATTGTAACACTGACTCTCACATCTTGCATACTATTGCAAAAAGTCTGATTTTTGCATAGAACATGCTCATTCTAACCCTTTCCATACGACTTGAGTTACAGGAATGTTCAGCCAAGTTGAAATTTGTAAAAAAATATAATTTTTTCTCAATCGATTCAATTTTATTCAACTGATGCACCCAAATTTACAAAGAAATATAAACCACGTCTTATTTTCAAATTGTTCTTTTTAAAGCCATGAATAAACTGCCACCTAGTGCTACATTTTGCGTAAGGAAAAGCAGAGTCGTGCACTAATCGTCTGTGATGATTTTGAAGATGTAACAATTACCCCAACTATCTGTTTATCTGTTACAATTGCCCCGTGTTAACGGGGCAATTGTAACACTTGACCACTGATTTTAAAACTATCACAGCATCACAAAAAACTGGTCCCATGTGATGCAAACTAATGTCTACTTTTATTCCAAGGGATGCAAGTAGAATATCATTTTCCTTCAAGAGCGCAATTAATCATTATTTAGACGATATGGCTGATTTTCTAAAAAGTATTAAAATTGACCCAGGTCTCCCCTACTCTGATTCTATATCAGCATATCGAACAGTTGTTTTTTTGACAGAACTTACTCGTTTTTGATGGAATTGTTTGTTTTGTCACCAATTGCCCTCTGGAAAAATGCATTTGAATGTAGCATTCAAGCTCAATTTCAGGACAAACAATCCACATTATACCCCAATGCTGCATGGGAATTAGGAATTCACACTAACTACGGAACGCTGCAGTACGAAAACTTCTGAAATCCAAAAATGTACTTCTAGGCCAAAAAATGGGGATATCAATGCTAATAAAATAGCCACCGGCAAGAACAGTTGGAACCACTACCGGGTGAGCCAGAAAAAAGTTCCCATTTTCGACAGGCCAGGATAAATCACACGCTAGGCCAATTTTAGTTGTTTTTATTTAATCTTTAGTCAAGATCCTATATTATTCTGGGTTATTTTTTGTAGATTTTTCGCATGCCAATTTATCGATATATTAGCGATTTCTTGAAATTTTTTGGCCTGCAGACTGCCCAAAAAGGTCGAAAAACAGTGATCAAATTTTCTACAGATTGAACTTGGCAGAACAAAGGGAGTGCTCTTCGAAATGACCAGGGAATTTGGAAATGGATTACGTACAATCTGTCGCTCGAGGAGTCGTTCAATGATGGTGTAGTCATTTTATAAGTAAGTAATCGAATAACTCATTAATTAGCAAGGGATCCCTTTGCTACAGTTTCTTAATCAAGTGGTGTGCTTGTCCATAATCCCGGGAAATTGCAGATTTGGCCGTGCATTTTATTTTGCAGTGTTTATTGGACGTCATGGTCACATCTGATTGGGTAACGTGCAAATGTAACTATCCGGTTCGGCTCTACTGAAAGATTATTTGCCCTCGTCTGTGTGAAAAGCAAATGTGTCAATTTCTTTGAAATATTCAAATTCATCAAAATTCATTCCTTGCTATTTCAGAATAGTAGGGGGGGGACTCTCTCCCCAATTAGTTTACCTACAAATTAGTTTTCCTATTGAGAGAGCTCCTCCTTCTCTAAGTAGTCCATTTCGTACAATTTTATTTTGTTCCTGTACTTGTATCAATTTATAGTATTCATTGTCTATGGCATTTACAATTTGCTGTTCATAGTGATACCCTTGTTTAGTTATTTGTTATACCGGGTGTCCCAAAAAACGCAACAGATTTTGCAGTGTACTTTGCACTTATGCCGGTGGCTCTGGTTTTGCCCTGACAGCAAATCTGAAGTTTTTTTATTTTAACTCTGCAACCAAGTCACCAAAATTCTGAAAAACATATGAAAATTTCATCTAATCATTGCATATTTAGATAAGAATTATCATTTTACTATTAATTTGAAACAATATGTGTCATAGTTTTTTAAAACTGTTCTGTTTTTTTGGGACACCCAGTACATGTAGTTGGAATTCAAATTATATGCTGTGGAATTCAAAACATCCAGTGGCGGACTGGCCCACCGGCCCACCGGCCCACCGGCCCGTGGCCAGTGGGCCCCCCCTCAAAATCTTGCAAAAAGGGCCCTCTTTTTGCTGGAATAGGGCCCCTTTTGCAAAATTAGGGAATTCTTTAGTAGAGTTGCATTTTGAATAATGGACATCTAACTTCACATTTGAATCCTTCACTGTCAATGAACTTGTTCAAGGAAATGAATACAGTCGAGAGCGAAGATACGGATGGTGAAGAGGAGTAACGTTGCAGAAAGAATTAAAGGCCCCTCCACTTCTGCCAAAAGATGGTTCTCGAGATTCCTTCAAATAAAATAGTTGAGTATAGATAGCATAGGGTAAGAAAATGACCGGGAGAGTCACTTTAAGCCAAAGTAAAGGCTGCAAATTTCAAAATTTTCTGGGACAAACTTTGTCAACTCCTCCACTTTGGGGGCACGCAAAAATTTGATTGTGAAAAACTAAGAGCTTTTATCTGAAAATTTTCATAAGAGTGTTCATTGATAGGAAACCGCAAACATAATTTTGAAAAATTTCTAAGTTTCCAATTCTGCTCTGATAAGATGGGATGGCAAAAGGCATTCTAAGCCAAAGAACAGATGTTTACTCGAAAAATTTCCCTGTGGATGCTAATTCATAAAACTACTGTTTACAAATGATCAAAAATTCAATTTTAGCATCGGCAAACATGGGATTAAGAGAAGCGTTCTAAGCCAAAGTAGAAGGAGTGTCCTCAGAAATTTTTCTGGGGACTTTGCCCCCAGACCCCTTATTTTGATACTCAGTTAATTTGCCCTGACCACACTGTTGGGCGAAGATCAGGAAAGGGGCTTGCTCAACAGCTCGAGTAACGAAAAAATTATCGATCGTCTGGCCCACCAATATTAAAAATGTCAAAGTCACTTTTAGAGACGACGTAAAGATTTAATTGTGCCATGAGAAGATATATCGTGAGATATATGCCTCACTTTCAAAGAAAGTGAGATTAGCTTGGCTATTGGTAAGAAATCGAGGAATTGCGACGAATTTTGCCACTAACCACACACTCATCATCGAGGCCACCCAGGGACGCCGGAGCGATGGTAGGGCAAGGGGGGTGACTAGGAACGTAAGGGCAATCGAGACCGAAGGCGAGCGAAGCGAGCCTAAAAATTAGGGGGTCCGGGGGTACTCCCCCGGGAACATTTTTGTGACCACGCCCTTTAGATTGGCTTAAAATGCTATCAAAAACGTTTTAACGAACATTAATAATGTTCTTTCACAAAATTTTTCGGCTATTTCTCCACATGTCCTCATTCCGAATCGCATGAAATCGCATATTGCTTATTTTGAAGTTGCAATTGCCAGTCATCTTTCGTTAATGGTGTGTTTCTGATAAGGGAATGAAGCTATGGCGGCTTTTCTATCAAGTTTCAAAGTAAATTATTGTTTTTCATTGTAAGGGCACTTTTGCCCCCCTTGCCCCCGTTAGGAAAGGGCAGGAGGGGCGCTTGCCCCCCCGCGCCCCCCTTTTCCGGCGTTCCTGGGCCACACCCATTTTAGGGCCCCCTTAACTCATCCATGGCCGGCGCAAAAGTCAAAGCCAGTCCGCCACTGAAAACATCAAAACTGAAACAGAAACGGAATCTGAAAAGAGTATAAATGTTATCTTCGCTCGCAGGGAATACGTTTTTAGCCACGCTAGTAAAGTCCTCGCTTCTAAGGCTCTGAAATAGACGGTGGATGATACAGGAACTGGAATGTTAATAAACCATTTAACAACTGTGTAACTTCATTGGAAGGAACCGTCTTCCAATAACTAATAAACATTATCCTTCTCACTCAAGTATTCTTCATACTTTGATTTCGCCCTCTCTCAATCTTCAAAGCTAATTTAGTGATCTCATCTATCTCTTCATATTCGGCAAGCAGTAGCCTATTTACCATGTTGTTCATTTTGTCAATCTTTTTCAGCACTGCAGACATCCTTTCATCCTCATTTCCACTAACTAATTCTCTACTTTCGTTTTTCAGCTGTCGCTCGTAATGATCTTGGGCTACCTCTGTGACTTTTCTCTGGTTCAGGCAAGGCAGAAAACTCATCAATTTCTCATGGTAGAAATCCAAGATTTCATATTTGTTCTTCCTTTTTCTCATTTCTTTCCTAACCACACGAAATGCTTCCACTACAATAGACAGGAACATTTTAATAAGGACGATTCCCAATGAAAAGGCAAAAGACAGAAAGAAGAGTGGCCCAATGACTCTGTTTGCTTCTTCCAGATCGTTGAACTGCTTTGCACGAATTAGCAGGCTTAGTGCTGACATGAATGAGCTTTGGAAAGTTGCATGATCAGGAATTACGCGCCCAAATGTGAGCATAGCCCATTGAATGTAGGCCATAAATGGAATGCCAAAGAATAGCAAGTAATATCTGATGTCCTTGCTTGCATATTTCAGTGTTTTGATTAGCATCAACATGTTCTTGTTGAAACGAAAGAGCTTGAGAACTTTCAAGGATGCAATGAAAACGACAGCTGCTATAGTGTATCCGTAAGCTAAATCACTTGAAGCTGCGTATTGAAAACTTGTGAATTTATCACCATTCTCTTTATACTTCTTCTTTGTCCACTTCACCACACCAAACCGCACCATTAATATGCCAAATGCTGCCCATGTAAGACCAAATGAAACAAGCTCAACAATGCAACTAAGGCTTTGAAAATAAGCTATGCCCTCACGGTGAAACGCTGCAAGTTCAAGCCACATATAGTAAAGCGTTAGCAATAGGAAGCTTATCTCGCATGCTGCAAGGAAGTAGGAGAAGTCTTTTGTGTAGCGATCAAGTCTCGTTGTTATCACACTCCAATAAGGTATTCCACCACCATCAGGATTAAATTCTAGCACGAGTGTCACTATGCAGTAGAAATTTGCATTGTTGTTGTAAGTTGCGAATTCCAGAAAAACAGCCCTAGTCATGTTGTCAATCCATAGGTTTCTTTTCAAATATGCCATAGTTTTGTTAGCTTCAGAAAGTGTTTTGCCAAGAGATCGAACATAGCCACTTCCTGGATACGTGTGTAGCTCACTCACGAATGGATGGCTATCCAATTCACTTTGTGAATAATATTTCCAAGGATCTTCTCTGTTTTGCACTTGCTGAAAACTATCTAAAATGGACTTGTTCAAATTTCTATCAACCCAGCCACGAATGTAGTCCTTGTTATCTTCTTTTGACAAAGAATATTCTCCTCCGCATGGTTTGCTTCCAAGACTATAGCCTGAGTCTTTTTTGACTGGGCAAGAGGCTGAAAAAGAGATTTAGCATGCGTATTAATAATGATTGTAAAAAAGAGCAGATATATGCGCAATTGGGATGTTGACCTTACAGTGTTCAGGATCCAGTCAAATGAAGGAAGAAACTAGAAATGTTTGCGTTATTTCTATAAGGGAATCACTTGTAAAAATGATCTCTTATTGACAGTCATGCTATGCACTAAAAAAATAAAACACCTGCTTCGCTCGCGATGTAACTTTTCTGGCTCTTACAGAGTGATGACCGGAGGTTCAAATTTACACACTTTTATGGATCAAGTTTATGCCATTCAAGAAGCCAGTGAGGATAGATTTAAACGTTTCTAAATATAATTTTTTTTCATTTAATTTGCTGTTATTGAATATCTAATTCATCTTATTCATATATGTAAATTGTTCCATCATCCCTTTATGCAATTTTATATTAGCCTTCCTTCATTCAGATGATCTTGCAAAGACGTCAACGACCCTTTCTTTACTGAGGAAACTAAAATTTCTTTTCCACAATCATTAACAGTTCTGCCCGCGTATGATCAATATTGACGTTCCCATCCAAATAATACAAGCAGGCAACTTTGGCGCTCCCTGATCTTTACTGGCGCTCCAATTCAGAGGGCCATGGCCCCCTGGCCCCCTGCCACCCCACCACTGACCCCCAACAACCCCCTTCTCAGATATCAATGAGACTCTATAATCAATAAGAGGAAGAACAAACACAAAGTTTTCCTCTATTGTGGCTATTCATGGCAGGAATACACACTACATTTGCAGACATCCCCTCGTGAAAGGCACTTTGAACCAAAAATGCCAATGTGCGCCAATAAGACACTTGGCATAAATAAAAATTGAAACAGCAGAGTAGACGAGCGTCACAACGAATATCTTCCATTCTGATAAATTGCAATCAACTATTTGTGACTCATCGAATTCGATATATGAACTGCATTCTAGTCCCAAGTTTTCGAAAGATCCCCTCTTTTCCCCCAAGAATAAGAACGCTTACAAGGAACAACTCTGATTTGTCTTATCCTTGGACTTCCAATAAGATATGTGACATAGTCAGCGAGAAATCCTTTGTGCTCTGTTTGATCGCCGTTATACCAAACTTCACCATAGATGGAGGGTAAGAAATCAGCGTCTATCCATTTCCAGAAACCGTTTCCATTTTTTATCTGAAATTGAATGAGAATAGAAAGCAGTCATTCTAGAGTTGTAAATCAAAGCTGAATCTCAGTATAAGAAACTTTAGCGTGAGCAACAATGACCTTCTTGAGCACAGGGACACTGGGAGGAAAAAAATACACCTATAGGAACTAATACTTCGTTTCTTAAAATCCATGCTTTAATCTCACTAAAATACATCCAAAAATAAACTTTTGAACTTCCAACGGTATGTATCATCAGAACGTAAGCCGAGGAACCGAAGACCCTAAAGCACTACAAATAAATAGCCCTGGCAGGAGCGGTCTTTTTTCTTTCTGGACATCTATGTTTAAATTTGACATTTTCATATTCAACTGAATAAATCGCCTTCAACTCCCTGGTAAATATGCAATTTTTAAAGTTCTTTCTCAATTTTTCACAATGTTATCAACTTCAATGGGTAAAGCTAGTTATTTGCAAGTCCTTACGATGTCAAATATTTCAAATTTGAATCTTCGTATTCTGACCTTTTCAATGTGTTACAGAATGATCTCGTATTTTTTAAAGAATGTCTAACGATTGCTTTTTCTTGTTTGTGCTTGCACTTGGATTTAGAATTGGTTGACTAAATATTTAGTTTTCGAATATATTATCCGTTCAAATAAACGATGCCAAAAATTCCAAAATGCGATATAATTTACATGTTTGTGGCAGTTTCATGAAAATCTTTGCTGCAAGTGTTTTCCACAAATAATTCAATTGTAAATGGCGTGGCTGTAACATCGTTGCTTCTCCATTCACCAAGTGTCATCACTAGTGATAGTAAGTAAAATCTATCTACCCTGTTCAAACTAATTAACCCTATTCAACATGGGGAGGGGGTGGGGGCAAAAAGGCCCCAAAACTATACTTCTTGCAATTGCTCCTAAACTAAGCGTAATAAAAGACTGGAACTTGAGTGACTTTTAATCAGATTTAATATTGCATCAAATTAACAATAGGACATTGCCATAAGATTGGTCACGTGACTATGACATGCCAATATTTGGCAACATGTCTTTCAGAAAATCACTAAAACAAGCAAAACTTTTCTCGTACGCATCTGATTTCAATGCAATTGGCACAAATCAGTTTGTCTTGAAGTTTACTTTCATTTGATTTATAATTTTTATAATTGCTGACAAATTCAAGATCTATGACGTCATACTTATATATGACAGCATATTTACAATAAACATATGAAATAATTAGTGCTTTATGATAAAAGTTGACTAATAACAATTCAAGATCAATTTCATATCGATTTATTACTAAAAACTGATTGAAAATGACAATAAGGCATAAGCTACTTTTATTTGGGTATCGAGAATGAATGTGATTGACAGCTTTTTTTTTATTCATATTAAAATCTTACAATAATTCTACATTCTACTACACTTTTCTAATTACTATACAACACTACGGGGACGATACCATGGGGAGCGAAAGACAATGACTACCCCATGGCCAATATGAAAAGACACGCAACGTCAAACTAAATATAACTACACTACGGACGATTTAAAAACTACGGAATACTATACTAGATTCCGTCTCACATCAGATGTCAGGTCAGGGTTGCGATCAACGCGAGCGCAACTCATTTTGGTTGTTCAAAGTAAATCAAATGACTCTCATCTGATGTGAAACAGAATTTACAAGGAAAAAGAAACATTTACGTTAAGATACTTGGTGGCTGCTTTGTGCATGACTGATGTTTGAAAGATCTTAGTCAAACCGACCAGTTTGGTGAATGTACTGTAAAGTTAGTTCGAGTATATTTCTGTTCAAGTCACGAGAAAGGTCTTGATCACCATATAATAAGAGCTGCACCAAAACATCATTTGAAATATTGGTGATTTGTACAGATGGTCGTAATAATTCAACAATTCCAGCAAGAAGATCTCGGTGTTGAGCATCAAATGAAGGGCAGAGCAACAAAAGGTGCTCCACGTCCTCATTGCCATCGCTTGTTGGGCACAACGGGTTTATGGTATCCCTAAAATTATGCTCGAATTTGTGGAAATTTAACTTGCTGAGACCAACCCTAAGTTGAGTAAGATAGGATAATCCCTTTGGATCGTGAATTCCAAAGACAGATTTTGCAGGGGGGCGGATTATTGAAAAGAGCTTTTTCTTAAAAACAGCAATAGAAGGGGCAAGTCTCAATTCAGGCTCAAGCTTATTCCATTCAGATAAACAATTTGGATAGAAGGAAGACTTGAATTTTTCTGTCCTTGCCTTTAATCGCCCAATGACATCCTGGTTGCGAAGACGGTACTGCGACTGATGAAGAGGGGGAATTGGAACTACTGTATACTCAGGACTAAGATTATTTACAAACTTGTAGAACAAGGTAAGGCGTCTACTCCATCTTCTGGAACTCAATGACTCCCAACCAAGCTCTGTGTACAGCTTCTCACGAGATGTTCCCCTCCATGTTCCGGTTACGGCCAAAGCAGCAGAATACTGAACAGACTCTAGCTTTTCCATTAAATTTGGTAAAATGATATTTTGGCTGAATTCGCATAATTTAGCAGGAATGTGGTAAATGACATCGCCATAGTCCAGGTGGGGTCGAACATATAGCTTATATAATTCGTTTAGGGTATGCCTGGGCAGATATTTGGAGAGATATTTCAGCAAACCAATGCCCTTTCTTGTTTTGGAGATAGCTGATTTGATATGAGCTGAGAAAGATAGCTTTGAGTCCAGGATAATTCCTAAATGTTTATGTTCATTTACGTTTTTCACAGGTATGTCGTTAAAAAGGATCACTGGATGATCAATTTCAATTTTCTTCCTTGAAAATGTCAATTCAACAGCTTGCTTTAGCGGGTCAGGATTAAATGACATTCTCCAGGCGTGAGCCCACTGACTTATCAAGTCCAAGTCATGGTTCATATCACTGGCTGCTGTATTTGAATCTTCTACCACTGTGAACAATGATGTATCATCAGCAAATAGCTTAACATTGCACTTCAAGCCTACAGCTAGATCATTTATGTACACAAGGAAAAACAAGGGTCCTAGAATAGAGCCCTGGGGAACCCCTGCCGAAATATCTCCCCAATTTGAACTCTGTCCATTCAATACAGTCCTCTGCTTTCGATCCTTGAGAAAACTTTGGATTAAAGAAAGAAGTTTTCCTGAGACACCACATCGTTTTAGTTTATAAATTAGACCGTCGTGCCATACCCTATCAAATGCCTTAGAAATGTCAAGATACACTGAGCGAACATCAAGGGGAGGGTTACAGTCAAAAGCTTTAAATACTGTATGTGTTATTGAGAGTAACTGGTTGATTGTTGAGTCTCCTGGGCGAAAGTCTGATTGATTTGGGTTGAGTAGTTCATGTGATACAAGATGTGAGTAAAGAGAATCATATATGAGTTTTTCAAGTATTTTCCCAAAAATTGGTAAGAGAGAAATAGGACGGTAATTCCCCTTCACATTTTTCTCATTTTTCTTATGAACCGGCACTACATTTGCATATTTCCATATTTCGGGAAATAAACCACGCCTCAAACAATTTGTGAAAATTATTTTAAGTGGAAGAACCAAAGCAACATCGCTTAACTTTATCATCCTCACAGATATTTCATCCCAACCATGTGCTTTATTGGGATTAAGGGATCTTATGATATTTAGTATCTTCTCCTCAGAGATGATAAAATCACTTATCAGAGTGGTAGTTACCGAAGTATCTTGTGGAATTCCACTACCTGTGTCAATGGTCGTGCATTGAAGTATGAAATAGTTATTAAAGATCTGTGCCTTTTCGGTAAAATCCGTTACAAACAGCCCATTTTCTAAAAGAGGTGGTATCATGGGAATCTTAACTTTGTTTAGGACGGTGTTTATTAGAATCCAATAGGTTTTGCTACTTGTCCCAGGATTAGCTAAGGTTGTCCCAGCCTTAAAGAAGTAATTCCGCTAAGCTTCCTCGATAAGCCTTGCGCCCTCAGATACCATCTTTTGTATCCCTTCCAGCTTGTCGACTGGCCGGCCACTCCTCACGAAACTTTTAAATGCACGATTCTTTTTCCTAAGAAAATTTTTGACGGCTTGCGTTATCCACGGTGCTTGGCGAGGCCTAATTGTTTTAATTATATTAGGAATGAAATTAGAATAAATGTTGCAAAGGACTTCATTGAGTAGTTTTACCTGTTCATTAGGGCATGTTATGTTATCGAGATGTTCGTGCCAAGCAAACATTTCAATGCTTTTCCTAATGGCTACAAAGTCAGCCTTATCGTAGTACCAAATTTTACGGGTGTATGGAGGTAGTGCTATGTTTGAAACGGACAATTTACCGTAAACAATTTGATGGTGGCACTGCTCATGTAGTGACGGATGAACACCAGACTCACTCACAAGGTTAGGCTGATCAGTAAATATCAAGTCAATACAGGATTTAGAATCGCCCATCAAATGAGTTGGTTCTGATATCAACTGATGAAGACCATTGTCAGACGCTAGAGGCTCGAATAGTTTTCCTTCGTTGTTTTCGATGTCATTTGCCCACCACTGTGTTGATCTACAATTGAAATCACCAGTAACGATAACGCAGAATGGGTTTTCAGCATGCATTTTGGATAACATCAACTCAAAGTTTACTGTAAAGTTATCAAATTCATCTGGGTCCTGACTTGGACTTCTATAAATTACGGCGAAGAAGTACTTTTTCCTGTTTAATTGAATTTCGTACAGAATACATTCAGGGAGGGTCACTAAATCAGAACGGTTTTTTGAAGCAAGAGAATCTTTTATGTATAGCCCAACACCACCCCTTTTTACATTTTTAGGATGGTTATTTTTGATAAAAGTATAGCCATCTAATGCCAGTCTATCTTCCTCCACGGTGTTGTCAAGATGGGTTTCAACAATGCCTATAAGATCATAATTATACACCGAATTATAAGCCTCTATGAGAGAGACTCGTAAAAAATCATGCGCAGTAATACTATTTAGATTCCAAGTGCAAAAATCAAATGTTTCAGGGCCTGGATTTGTTTCTACATCACCACTCAGCAAAAGGGTCCTGAAAACTAGCCATTGTATAGGTAGAGAGCAACATGCTACGCACGCTGTGTAGAAGTAGACATAGGGAGAGTGAAAGTACTTATATCGAAAAATGACAATGACACTTAGCGGGATTCGCTTGACAAGTTCTACGATAACGTAAAGTACTATCTTCGCAGACCGATGCATGCGGGCGAACAAAGGCGAAAAACATAACTCTGGTGCAACAGAATGAACTGCGAGAAATTGCATTGTTAGTGTAACTGGCAGAACAAGGATTGAGACTGTGATGAACCAATAACAAATCCAATATAACTTAAAAATTTGAAAGAGAATTGGTAGTGGCCTAACATTTCTGGTCAGTGGGGATATGCTTTGCATAGAGACACGGAAACACCCTATTGTTGCTCTCCATTGATTGATTTCAACCGGCATCATCGTAGGGAAATCTTCTCACTGGTCCTAAGGGGCAATCAGTTACAATGCAACCACCATCGAAAAATAGGGGAAATGACAGGACATAAACTAAACTAAAATACAAGAAACAAAAGTACATCGAGGGAACAAAATAGAACAGAACAGAACAGACATTACATTTGTAAACAACGCAAAGTAGAAATAAACAGCAATGAATACAATAGCTTTTGTTTGACGATTCAAGACTTAAGACGGGTTAGAAGTTTCATGCATCATTTCAAAAGATTCAATTTGCAAATAAATAGAGTAAAGACTATTTTCCGTCAGCAGAATTCCCCAAACGGGAGGGACTTGCTTCAGATGGTCATACATGAGTAAAAATTGATTCATCATAAAAAAGATCGGCATCGTCGTTTGTCGAGTGATCGACAGAAGTCCCACGCGCCAGGAGATTTCACAGGACGGAAAAAAGTCTCAAGGGAGAATCAAATTTCATGCTGGGAATCACAGGATGTATATTCTTTTCGTAGCTCAGACAATGGTGCGTTGCGTTCGTGCTTGATTTAACTTAAAAAAAAAACAACAACAAGGCATGCAGGGGAAGGCAATTCAAAGCGGGGGGAAATCACTCGAAAATCTCAAAAAGCCTTAAAAAACAATTCTTCAAGACTCCCAAAAATTCTGAAATCTCAAAAATCTTTAGAAATCTAGAAAATCTTCCAAAAACACAGAAGACGAAAATATGAAATAAAAACAAAATTGACAGTTTTTATAACAATAGAATTCCAAAAATAGAATTGTTGACGATTTTCATTAAAAGCAATCAATATGTATCATGTCTATAGCTTTAAAGTTATATATTCACCACATTTTGTTGAAAATATTACGTTTTTAGGAGAAGAGCCAAAGTCAGCAAATTTCAATTATTTTTGCGTTGCCTAGCAACAGATCATGTGACTAATTAGCATGTGATGCTATTTTTAGCATCACAATTGCTTGGTAATCATGTCTACCAAGCTTCGTTGTCATGGGCATTACGGTTGCCTAGAAAATCTTGGGGGGGGGGGGCTTTTTTGCCCTTCCCCAATGAAAAAGTGAAAAGTGGTGCTTGATCTATCCATGTAGAATAGTGCAAAAGCGTATCTTGCCATGGCATCCTTATAAAAATCTTGGCCTGTCCTTCCCCCAATCAAACAGAGCTGTCATATGACTCATGTTTTCTTGATTCCGATGGTTAAAGTGGCCCGCAACTGTCACGAACAATTAAAGAGGGACTTGCAAAAATTAAAGAGAAAGCATACAATCAAACAACCAAATGCACGTTCAGAAAGGAAAGTGCACAATTTGAAAAAGAATTGTATGCATTTAAAGAACAATTGCCAAATTATAAAGCAACATGCACAATTTAAGAAGAAAGCTCCCAGTTTGAAAAACCCAAGGCAAATTAGAAAAGGTCACGGCAAAAAAAAGAGCCAATGCAAATTAAACAGAGCCATGGCAAATTAAGGATAGCTACAAGTGAAATCGGATGCTTGGAACACAGGTGGCATCGGATGGCTGTAGAATTAATAAACATACAGCAAAATCTCTATTAAGCCCCCCTCTCTATTAAGCCACCCCCACTTATATATCAAATTCAAGAGGTTACTACCCTGGGTACCAGACTCGCTCTAACATAAAATGGAGAGAGAGAGTCTGGTACCCAGGGTAAGAGGTTCCATTTTATGTTAGAGAGGATCTGGTACCCAGGGTAAGAGGTTACCAAAGATTCTCCATTTATTGAGCTAAATAAGTTTCCATGCTATTCTTTATGTGTTTTGAGATAAAAATTTTTCGAATTCATGTATTTAACTCGTAAAATTGTACACCACAAAATGTGGTGCGAAATTGACTAAACAGTGTCCAAAATTAAATAAGCCCCCCCCCCCCCCGGGGCTTAATAGAGCTTTTACAGGAATTCTAAAACCACCTGTGCTCTCTTCCTTATCGCCGTTTCCTTTGCTATGATTTGTTGACCCAGTCATCAAAGAATAATTCAATGGACCCAGTCCTACAAAAATAGTCCATTGGACCCAGTCCTCACAGAATAAGCCAGTGGATCATTTAGTGAGGACTGTGTCGACTGATGGGCCTAGTGTTTTGATGGAGGGAGTGAGAAGACAGGACGAAAATCATAACAAAGAGATGGAGAAAAGGAAGAGAACAAAGGTTCTTTTATACTTATTTCTCTTACCTCTACAACCATTTGATGCAACATGTGCTTGAAATATGCATTTGAATTAGTCCACATTTATACTGCACAGGTACACTTTTGATCCGCTAAAAAGTTATTACGGTTCAAGAGAGTCTACACTGCTTCCGAACAAAAATGTATAGTTTCATAATCAGTATATAGAAGGAACGACAGTGTTACGGATTAGCAAGAACAGTGGAAACGGAAGAGTGATCCGCTACACTTTTGTTATGGATTTCCATATATCTACGCTACACTATATTTCCTCTGATTACTTGAGAAATATATTTCAAAATGTATCTGAATCTACTAACAGTCAGTTTTGGAACTCTAAAACGGGCCTTAGATTACCATTACTAAGAACATCAACAGGTCAGAACTCGTTTGCTTACAGAGGGGCTAAGGTCTGGAGTGACCTAAATAGTGGTGTCAAACCGGCGTATTTCCTGATAGTTGGAAGACTGCCAGGGTTACACCGATTTACAAAGATGGCGAAAAGGCTACAAAATCAAACTATCGCCCTATTTCCGTCCTTCCCGTCATATCGAAGCTCTTTGAAAAGCTAGTTTTCAATCAATTGTACCAATATCTAAATAAGAATCGCCTTCTTTACAAGGGCCAGTCTGGCTTTAGAGAACTCTTTTCCACAGTCTCCTGTTTACTTAAAAATACGGATGATTGGTACAAGGGATTTGACACAGGGCACCACGTAGGATCAGTTTTTATCGACCTCAAAAAAGCTTTTGATACAGTGGACCATAAGATCCTTTGTGAAAAACTAATGCATTACGGCGTTCGTCACAGAGAAATAAAATGGTTTGAATCATATCTTTCGAACAGAAAACAGTTCTGTCGGGTTGGTGGAATTGACTCAGAAATTGACAATATCGAAGTTGGTGTACCGCAAGGCTCATGCCTTGGTCCCCTTCTCTTCCTTGTTTACATCAATGACCTACCATGTGGTATTCAAAGCTCAACTGTGTCCATGTATGCTGACGATACCAGCCTTTCTTATCAATCTAAGGATTTGACTCAGCTGAATGAGGCCATGAATAATGATCTCAAGAGTCTTGAATCTTGGTTGAAGGGAAACAAAATATCGCTAAATGTCGCGAAAACTCATTCCATGCTCATTTGCTCCAAATCTAAACAGAATTTCCTAAAAAGATCCAATGGAAAATTGGATCTTAAAATTCAGGAAGACAGTTTAGAGGTAGTGGACAAGACAAAGTACCTTGGTGTACAAATTGATCAAAGCCTGGATTGGAAGGAACACATTAAATATGTCGCGTCGAAAGTTTCGAGGGCTATTGGTTTTCTGAAACATGCGAGGAGCCTCGTCCCTTCTACTTCCTTGATTAGTTTGTACAGAAGTATTGTGGAACCACATTTTCGTTATTGTTGCTCGGTTTGGGGCTGCTGTAGTTCCACAGAAAAAAGCCGCTTGCAGAAGCTACAAAACAGAGCTGCTAGAATAATCACTGGTAGTCGCTTTGATGCCTCCGCCATGCCCCTTATAAAAAGTCTTGGTTGGCAAACGATTGAGGAATTGATTGGTTCCGAGACCAAAGTCATGGTGTTTAAGGCATTAAATGGTCTTGCTCCTCAATATTTGACCGAACTTTTCTTGAAAAAGTCGCAGGGCTCCCTTCACACCCTCCGAAATACTTCTACTGACCTAAAGATACCATTAATGAAAAGTGGAAATGGTCAAAGATGTTTTTCGTTCAGAGGAGTAAAATATTGGAACAGCCTCTCAGCTGAGTCGAAGCAAGCCGTAAAACTCAATAGTTTTAAAACAACAATTTAGGATATGTTTCTTTTTTGCACTTTTTCTTTTTTGTTTTTTTTTTTTTTGTTTTTTTTTTTTTTTTTCTTCTGTAAATTAGAACAATTTTGTATTTTAGATTTTCATTTTGAAATCATATATTGTAATTATTTTAATAGTAGGTATATTCCATAAATTGTAAGATTTTTGACGGAGGGCCCCTTGTAAATCAGCCTTTGCTGAAGGGTTACCCTCCTGTAAATAAATGAAATGAAAAAAATGAAATGAAATGAAGGCGTCCTCATCGCTCCGCATTTTCCGAAGAAAATATAAAGCCAAACTATGACTTATTTTTCTTTCTCTTTTTGTCAAAGATTATTGTAAATAAGATTATATTACATATTCAGTTCAGTATGTAAATATTGAGTGGATTATCATGGATAAAAAAGTTAAAATGAAATGGATCCAAAATAGTACCGTTACAATTTACAGGTGAGCATAGCCGTCAAATGTTTCTTTTGTCAAAGGCTCCCGTGGGATTCTGACTCACGCTCTGATCAGATCGCATTTTCTCCTATGATGGACCAATCAGGTGCTGTCGTTGTGTTCACTTCCGCGTTTCGCCGCAAAACTTAGGCCATTTTTGCCCATTTTGATCACCATCCCCAAAAAATCATTGTACGCTCGGATAAATCGATTTTCATCAAAATTTCAATTCAATGCTTTGGACCATGAGTGTTTTCGGTATGGCTTTGCGATCACTAGAAATAGCAGAATTGTGGCATGCTTAGGCCCATTTTATAAGTCGCACCGCACCGTGTGCCAGACCGAGCGAATTTAGACACGATTTTGTCTGGTTCGGCGCGGCGCAACTCGTATAAGCCAATCGACACTTGGCTCGACTGAGTCGAACCATATGCCAAAGGTATTTCGACTGGGTCGACCCGTTTCATTTTTCATTTTCATTTTTCCCCCGGTGCGACTCGCACCATTTTCACACATGCGCACAATGACAAAAGCCATTGTTTGTTGAGGATGTGCAGCCCAACCATACCCACCATGCGCATGCGTCATTGAGGTTCGGCACGGCACGGCACGGCACGGCACGGCACGGCACGGCACGGCACGGCACGGCACGGCACGGCACGGCACGGCACGGCACGGCACGGCACGGCACGGCACGGCACGGCACGGCACGGCACGGCACGGCACGGCGAGAGCTTTTCCTTATAAAACAGAGGCGCTCCAAGTCGAATCTCAGTCGAACTCAAATTTCTATGGTTCACACGGCGCGGCACGACTTATGCAAACTCACTGCCCATTCATGGAAGCACAACCCTAATTTTTGTAAGATTCTACAACCTTGATCCAATACAGAAGCTCCTCAAAATTCTCATTATCTAAGTAAAAATGTTTCGTAAGAGTTTCTTAAAAGTTCTCTCAAATTCCTATCGGTGGTGTAGGATTTCTGGGATCTCCTGTGCCTTCGATAAAATTGTACAGCAAATTATGAAATAAAGAATGCCACAGTGTAGATCACGTAAAATCTCATGTAAGAAATTACCAAGTGAAAGGTGAAATTAATCTTTTCCAGTTTCCAAGGTGATTTTCTAATGAAGGACTTCTTAAAGATATTTTCTATGATATCCGTAAAAAATGTGAAATTGACATGAGGAGTTTCTATAAATAGTATTTCAAAAAAGAAAAGATCAATCTATTTTATTCGTTATGAAAATAAAATGTACATTTCTTCTTCTCGTCGTTCGTATTCGTAAGAACATTAAATCCAGCATTTCAGTACTGTGTCATAGAGCTGCTAGACCATAAGACGATAGACACTTTTTTGCACTAAAAGATGGGATGTGACTGACAAATTCGTACGTCGTTTTGGCTAATGTTATTGACGGTTTACACCTCGCTACTATAGCCGCAGTTGGATAAAGGAATCACGAAATTGTTCTTTCTGGGCCAGATTGGACGCACAGCTCTTCCCATATTCTTTAGCGTGGCAAGTTCATATATTCGTTATTCACCGTTGATTTATTCATATTTCTGTTCATTGGAATCGGACGTTGTTGTTATTCGACGATGGCATGTAGCTGATCATTCAAGTTCTCGCGCACATTTTTGTTGACTTTGCTGTTTCCTGGTGAAACTGGCTGTAGATCGCAACAGAACAAGTGGATGTTTTTTATCAAAACAATTTAAGGTATGTGTATACACTAGTTGTTCTTCAGGTGTTCAGTTTTGTACTCTTCTTTTTGCTAATTGTAGAATCTGTAACCACCCATGAATCACTGCACTGAGCTTGAAATGCCACAATTCTGCTATTTTTAGTGATTGCAAAGCAATACCGAAAAAACTTATGGTGCAACGCATGGAGAATCTTCTCCAATTGAAATTTTAATGAAAATCGATTTATCCTAGCATGCGATGGTTTTTGGAGATGGTGGTCAAAACAGCCATAAATGGCCTAAATTTTGCTGCGAAACGCGGAAGTGAACACAACGACGGCACCTGATTGCTCATTCAAAGGAGAAAATGCGATCTGATCAGAGCGTGAGTCAGAACCCCACGGGAGCCTTGAACAAAAGAAACGTTTGACGGTTATGCTGTCCAGGTGGTCTTAGATACAACAATGTAAAGAAATCGGAAGAATTTGATTGCCTTCATAGAGACGATAATGGAAAAGTAACAATACCTGGTCGAATTTATTGGTAATTATCATCGATTTGATAGAAGATCCCATTTCATATGCACCGGATGATCGATGACCATATGCTATCAGCAGAGCAATGAAAAGGTAGACAAAGTATGTGATGATCTCAAGGGTTAAATCCTTAATCTGTATCTCCTTTAACCGGTCGTTGTGTGCTTTTTCGACAAGTGATGGTGACAATGGTATCCTTGTTTTAGACGTTGTCGTTCGATTGAGTTGCAGCGGCACGTTCTTCCTTACCCAACGATCATTCTTCATTAGCTCAGTTTCAGGCAGAGTAGCTTCATTGCTCAGCTTCTTGAGGATCAGTGCGAAGATACAACCAATGATAATGACCTGCGAAACATTTAAGAAATAAGAGCATGGCAGATTTTGCGCTGAATTACGTATAAGAATACTCAAGAATTGCAATTCCTTTTCCAATCATATATACATAAGATGCTTGAGATAAATTTGCCCTGCCCTTGCAGTTGGTACAAAATACTCAGACCCTGAATTTTTGTGAGAACAATGGGAATGCAATATATCATTATGGTAGAACAATAGGCTAGGGTAGAAAAGTTGGTTTCTTAAAGGTGGGACCTTCCTTTATTGGGAGTACATGATTGTCTCTCGACTAAGATGGTATGTATATCTGGTCACACAAACGCATGCTTCTCATTTCGAACCTTCTTGTTTTTACTGCTGCTCATGTTCCACGCTAATCATTTTTGAAATTCAATCGCAAGTTCTCTAAATCATATGGTAAGTAATAGATTTTAACATATCTGATTTAATGAGAGACTTAGGATGTAGCCAAAGAACATCCTACCAAGATATTCGTATTTTCAAAGAATCACATAGCTTGGGAAGCAGCCCTCAGCAAACTTTGGAAAATTTGCACAGGCAATGGATATAGTATAGAGACGCTTTTGGTTTTCTTTATTTTTCGTAATGGTCCTGTGTATTTTACATGATGTATTCCCAATGCTTTTCTTATTTGAGTGGCATCGGGGTTGTCATATAATTTTGGCGAACGATGTAGCTACGAAGCAAGATGCGGACGGAGAAGAAGACCAAAGACCAAAAAACATGGAGAAAAATGATTTACGAAATTACGAGTTTATTTTTATTAAGTTTTAGTTTGTTTGTGAATAAACATTGGATATTCACTCACACATGATTTTTTATGCTGGAATCCTTTAATACGGCCTTTAATACGGCGGAGCAAAGGAAGGGTTTCACCATGGAGTTTTCCTCCTCTTGGTATCCTTGTCGTAGTATTGTCAAGTAGCTTAAGTAGTGTAATTAGTAATTTGTCATGTAAATTTTGATGAAAAAAATTCAAAGCCACTTTCAAATTCATCCCATTCAATTATCTATCTTGCATTTATTTAGAACAGGGCTTCATGGAGCTTGCAGTAGATTTTCGGTTTAAATAGTCCCAGTTATCGCAACAACGACAACAACAACAACAACAACAACAACAACAACAACAATGACAACAGCAATGATTTTCCTCAAACTGGGACTTATGGACTGTCACATCAAAAAATGGGACGAAAATTAACAAAGGGGGCACCGATTTTTCTATTCACGTTGAAACGAGGTTAATTTGTAGTCATGGCAACTTAATTCTGGTTGAAAATGAAAGGTTTGTTGATTCTTGGATTGAGGAAACATTCATCTGGATACTTGTGGCTTTTGTTCATTGCTAACGTCACTGAAACGTTAATGTTAAGGCGTTTTGTCATCTGAGACTTGAGCCGGCAAGTTATGGCCTTCCGCCATTGCCTGGAGCACTCGGCTTTTCGTACAGTGTTGCTATGGTTTCCATATCGGACATGAAATTGAGGGAAACAATTTCGTCCCAATTTTCAATGTGAAAGTCCACGAGTCGTAGTTAAAGCAGCCATCAGCCTATCAATATCAATAACTACGAACTTGTAATCGGTCTAAGATAAGACAATATGTTTTCATAAAAATTGGTTTCTGCGACAACAAAAAATGGAAATCGCATTTGATTGAACAAATACATGGGTATATTATCCAACTATAAAATGTTGAAACTTTTTGACTGCATGATGACTGAAAGGATAAATTTATCATTTCAAAAGAGGAAGCCACCTTGGTGGGAAGAAATCGTTTTAACTTTACCTTAGCTGGTTGTGAAATGAAGATATCTTGCAGAACGGAAGTGAATAATGAAACAAGCCATTGTTCTTGCTTGGTGCGCTCAAAGCTTATCCCATAGAGAAGAGTAAAGAAAGCGGCAGTTACAGTGACCAGAAAACAGATCGTCCAAGCAACGTATTCACACCAATGCGGCCAATACGCTATTTCATCATTCTTTCCCTTTGATTTATCATCTGAAACAAAATGAATACTGTGAGAATGGCTCTAAAGCAATGAAAGGGAAAAGCATAGAATGTGTTCAACCTAGGACATTTCAGTATTTTGTAGATCATACAGAGCTGGGAAAAGTGCTTGATCGCACAACCGCAAATTAGAGGCATATTTCAAAATCTGACATTTCAATGGATGGAGGCATTTTCAACTGCACTGAAGGCATTTTTACGAAATATTGTTTTTATATCAATTGAGACAAAGAAAATGCAACAAAATACAATCTCTGTGCCATTCATTTCAGGAAAAGACGCGTTGTCAGCAAGCACCAACAATGAGTAACCGTTATAAGTAAGTCAAGAACAGGCCCGTAGGAGCGTTTTTAGGATTGGAGGGGCACTAATTCACACTTATGGGGTAAAGCTTCCGGGGGTCCGGGGGCGAAGCCCCCAGAAGAATTGCTCGGTCAATGCCCTCTTTTCTTTTGGCAACGCCCTTCTGTGCATTGCTGAAAGGGCATTTTATGATCGGAGGTCCTGAAGAAAAATAGGAAATTTACGAATCCAAATATATTTCAAACAGGGTAGCTAAAATCAAACTACGATAGGAAAAGAATACTTTGTCGAGAGTATTGCGTAAGATTTACTTGAAATTTGATTTACAAAAGTCATCACACAATTTTCATGGCGTCCTACGAAAGCCATGGCATGGCCAGAGTAAATTAAATGGGGGGGGGGTCTGGGGGAAGCCCCCAGGAAAATCTTTGGGATCACGCCCTTTACTTTGGCTTAGAATGCATCTCCCAATATCATGCTTGCCATTAGCGACAAGGAATCTTTGATAGCGTTGTGACAGTTCTCTTATGAGTTGAAGCATCAGGAAATTTTTGAAGAAACATCCTTTGTTTTGGCTTAGAATGCATCCCCTGATTCCATATTTGCCAATGCTAAAATGGAAGATTTGACATTTCTTGGAAAATTCTTTCCCAGCTATACCCAGCTTTTTTCTCTTCGGTTTTCGAGGATGTCGAGGACCACGCCACTGCTCGTTAGTTTAGATATGATTATCGATTCTTGAAGTCTGGGTACTTTTTCGCCTCTCTTGACGAAGTGCTTCTGATGTCAAAAGACCAAAAGGGTAGAGCTTTCCAAAGTTAACCCTAATCCTACCGGGGGGGGGGGTGTTTTCCACCCCCCTGTCGGTTTTTTGCAGAGCATTCTTTAACGACAAAAGCTATGACACTCAAACTCTCTGAAGATTACTAATTATCTATTAGCTAGCATAGGAATCATTCGTCGTACATAGCCGATTCCTCGTGGCCCATGGTCGAAACCGCCAATGCCTCATTTTCATGGACCAATCAGACGGTTAAAAAGTGAGGGAGACAAAAGAAGCCCGTGAAGATTTTCCTACATTTTACCTACCTTCATAAAACGCAACCAGGACAAAAAACTGCTTCAGATTTCTCGAATTTTCTTAAAGCAATCTACTCTCCAGATGTTTGGGAGTAAAAGTTTGGATGCCGGTTAAAATATCTCCAGGATTGATGGAGTTATGGCCACAAACAAACCGATAAGGCACTGAACCTTGAACAATAGAAATTCTGGCCGGGAGACAATAGTAATAACAATAGTGATTGTTGTAAGAACAACCCGAAAGCGCCACAATCTGCGTTTTCAATTGTTCTTCCTTTTGTCTTTCGCTAAATTTTCTTTTATTCAAGATTCAATACCCCTACACGGTTTCTATGTGAATTGAAAAAGTCTACAATGGCTTGTTCGCGCATTTCAAGTCATGTGGCAATACTCTAGGGAAGTTTCTGTATTGTGCTATTTTTTATATTCATGGCAAAAGTTTGCTCGTTGCGAAATAACTTACAAAATTCAAAAGAGGTTTTATCAAGA
Organism: Aurelia coerulea; assembly: GCA_039566865.1. Lineage (NCBI taxonomy): Eukaryota > Metazoa > Cnidaria > Scyphozoa > Semaeostomeae > Ulmaridae > Aurelia > Aurelia coerulea. Next base: position 6,589,782 of record CM076952.1, on the reverse strand, counting down.
GGCTTTATCACCTGACTTGAAGTGGCGTAAGCAGGTCTTGACAAGCCTTCGCCGATTTTGTCTATTGGAGAGGCAATAACTCCGCCAATCCTGGAGATATTTTAACCGGCATCCAAACTTTTACTCCCAAACATCTGGAGAGTAGATTGCTTTAAAAAAATTCGGGAAATCTCAAGCAGTTTTTTATCCTGCTTGCGTTTTATGAAGGTAGGTAAAATTTAGAAAAATCTTCACGGGTTTCTTTTGTCTCCCTCGCTTTTTAGCCGTCTGATTGGTCCGTGAAGATGAGGCTTTGGCGGTTTCGACCATGGGCCACGAGCAATCGGCTATGTACGACGAATGATTCCTATGCTCTATTAGCTACATTTTGACAATTAAATTTTTGAACAATAGGTATCACGTGACAGGTGACACTACCATATTTGGAGCAAGGTATTGGAAAAATTAATGATTTTGATATCTTTACTCCCAGAATTAGTTCCAAATGTTGACTATTGTACTTCAAAAGAATCAGCAAACAATTAGCTTTCTATTGTTGTCAATAACAATGGAATTTGCTGACGTCAGCATTCTTAAATGATGACGTCACTCGGGCCGCCATTTTGGGTCATTTTAAGGTTTTTTCCAACAGATTTTGTTAAAAATGCATAGAATTGCGTTATGCAATACTTTAAAAGCATCTTGAGGCAATTATTAGCAATTTTTGGCAGAAAAACACAGTTTTTAGTTATGACGTCATTAATTTTTGCCATTTTCTTCAAAAATAACAGTCTAAAAACACCTCTATGCACCATATTTGAATTGGAAATGAATAATACGCCAAAAAAGAATGGAAAAAGTCATTCACATTACCTTTATTCCGTTTTTAGAACAAATAAGCCGGAAAACCATATATTTTGACATTTTCCAGCATTATGACGTCATAGTGACGTCACCTAATGAGGTGGCCACGCCCAAAACTACCAATCGGCTAAGAATAGGTAGGACTACACCCTTGCCAAGTTTCAATGATTTCCCATTAGTCTACGGCTATTTACAGAGGGGGGGGGTGGAAAGCACCCCCCCCGGCTATGTTAGATCAAAAAAAGCCCGGTAGGATTAGGGTTAAACTTCCTTGCATTGGAATCTATGACAAATTCGTTTACGATGCTGACAAGGTTGAATTTATCAACTCTGTCGTTGTGCACATGTTTCACCATCAGGTGGCTGAGGCGGTAGTTTGCTGTCGTTGAACTTAGAAAGGTCTTGACTCGCTTCAGTGCCAAGGGCCTGTCTAAAAAATTCAACTTCTGGAAATTATTGGGGGGGGGGGGACCCGGGCCCGACCGGCCCCAAAAGGTGCTACGGCCCTTGTGAAGAAGTAAATGCAAAAAGAAAAGTTACAATTGAAAGAAAAATAAACAAAAGGCTGATCGCTGAGCAGAACTGAGACTGTTTGATAAACGGCCGACCAGCCACCCGCCTAACACGGATACAATGAAAAAAGAATTGATCCTGTACCTTCAGTTACTAAATCACGCTCTCTTCGATAGTCACCTACGCTCCGGAAGCGTAGTATCGGGCAGCATCTCTTTATCAGAACTTCAACGTTCTAAAAATTGAGCCCTGTTACTAATTATCGAGCAAGCAAGATTTAAGGATCCATGACCTAAACAACAGCTAAGAGTTGTATTCGTTTTGATCGCTCAGTAATGGTATATAAGACTGTAAACAAGCAATGCCCTGAAAGCCTATTGAATATATTCCAACAGAGATGTTCCATATCAAATCATAATGCGGAAAATGATAGAGCTCTCCATGTTCCAAAGCTACACATCGAATCTACCAAGTAAGGGTTGCATTACTATTCTACTCTATGCTATTTCTACTTTTTTTTGGCACGGTAGTCCCGTCAGTCCTAAAGGACTGCTTTTCATGGGGCTGTGGCAAACAATCAATATAAAAATAATTAACATGGACAACTTAATACAGAAATTAGAAAATCATCATTATCATTATATCGTACTATTTTGTCTTTGTTTGAAAGTGGCAAAGAAGGGTGCCTGTTTTACGCCATAGTCAATGATTCCATAGTTTGCCTCCCGGGGGAGTAACTTAAGTTTCCATGATACTGGGTTGCACCATTCAAAACGTAAACTACCACCCATCAATCCGGAAAATTTCCGAAAAGTATACCCATAAATCCGGAAAATATAGAAACATCGTTGAAAACCATACCCATAAATCCGGACACTACCATAAAAAGGTACCCTAAAAAATGGCACAACCCCGTACCACGAAGAACTTAAGTTACCCACCTGGGTTTGCCTGAAAATACAATGGATCCAATACCACAACTTCAACAGTCACAGTACCCTCTTCACAATCAGGATGCCATTGGGCGAATAAAGGCAAGGACAGACAAATTCAAATCTAGCTTTTATCCAAATTGCCTGTCGGAATGTAATTACCTATGTCCGGAAATTAGAATTGCAGAATTGCACCATCAGTTGCTATCTTGAAGAAAAAGTTGCTTTCGAAAATCCGCACCGCTGCTAAATCTGTTTTTTGGGATTCATGAGCCAATAGGCTTATCTTATCTTACTCAAGTAATAGTGGGTCTTAGCAAATTAAGCCTTCACAAATTCAAGCATAATTTTAGGGATACCATAAATCCAATGTTGCCCTACTAACGATGGTATTGAGAGCACATAGCACTTTTTGTTGCTTTGCCCTTCGTTTGAGGTTCAGCGTCGAACCATCTCGCTGGAGTTTTTGCATTACAACCAGGTATCCCAAAAAACTGTATACACGTTTGAAAAAGTCTGACGCCGACAGTTTAAACCATATTACCGAAAGCATATTTGTGTGTTAACCTTCATTGGCTAAATAAAATGTTGATATTTTCTGACCACTGTGGGAAACTTGGTTGTAGAGCTATGAATCAGCAAACGCAAATTTTTGCCCAAACCAGAGCCTTTGTTAGACCACGTAGTCAAGAAGCCCTAAGCATAGCAACCGGTGATATTATCAGGAAAGAGTTTCCTGCTGATTTAAATTTAAATAATTAACAAAACTGAATCAAGAGTCTTTTCTGGATAACTTACATCACTGTATCTTATGGGTAAAGGGATCCTTAAGATTACGATTTAGATTTAAAGTCAAGTCAAGTAAAACCGTCCGGCTATCCAGCTGTGCTATCCAGCTGAAAAGCTGTTCGAAACAAGTCGTCTCTTCCTTCCATTCAAGAGGAGTTGGGCAAGTCTAACTCTGGTGTCATTTTAGAAGAAGGTACACAAGTAAGTTTAGAAGAAGGTACACAGCTCATCGAGCCTGGCACAACATGATTTGCCATAAGTCAACATCTGGAAGAAAAAATGATGTAGAATCATTTTTATGCTTACCACGGCCATCCTCAGCATCGTCCTCTAAACTTTGTTTTTTGTCAGTTGGAGTGTATCCCATATTCATATCAAGAATCAAATCAAATGCATCATCTGATGGCCCGTTGTCTAGAAGGGAAGGTATAAGTAGTTAAGCTTGGTTCACACTTGAGTAACAATGCGTTAGAACTTGCATAACCCCTTTTCCTGAAGTCATTTTGAACGCATGTTTTGGTGGTTGCCGCTTACAAACGAAATTTTAGATTCAATCCATCACCTTTAAAGGCGCTGATATAAGCACAAATTGAATCAAACAAGATCTCGACACTTTTTGTCACATTTCTGAGGCATTTTCAACGCGTTTTGACTCAACAAGCTTTACCTTGCGCTCTAAATACAGCAAGGAAAGTCACCCAGATTTTCCATAATGATGTCATTTTAGTGGCTGCAAGAAACACCGATGACATCAAAAGCAGCGTTTTGCTGTCGTCTTCTCTAATTTACCATGGATTCAAAGGTTTGAAATCACCGATGGCCAGGCCCGACACCAGCCTTCGATTCATAAGGGGGCGAAGAACCAACATTTTCCGACGCCAAAATCAACAACAACATCAGCAAAAACCCAAATTTTAGGAATCATGCACGAAAGGACTGATGTGCTCTTTAATGACCAGATTTTGGAATTATCTTCCAGTTTCAACGTTGGAGCCTTCAAAATTAGTGAATATAAAGAAAAAATATGCTGTAGATCTAAAATTCATGTCAGAATTTAACCTCGAAAGTCAATAATTTCATGTTCCATGGGTCATTCTCCCAATAAAATCGTCTAAATGTGGGCCTGTAACCACAAAAATATCCGACAGGTAAAGTAAAATTTCCGACAAAGAGCCTCCTGGGTGGCGCTCCCCCACAGCCTGCCCCGCTGGCTTCGGCCCTGCCGATGGTTAACATATTTGAAAAGCAAGCACACTGTCTAACATTCATAGCAAAGACACCAAAAAGGCAGAAGGTAGAGATAAGTAAGAAGAGACTATAACACTCGTCTGTTGAAAGAAAACCTGGTCTGGAACGGGGCTCAGCATTACAGCAAAATCATTTGTAAATTTCGCTCGACTTTGCACAAAGAATTGTCGGGCACACGTTATAGATTGCAGAGAATATTGTTGAAGGAATGGACAACACTGGATCCACGAATAAATATAAGGAAAAAAGCAATTCTTATTAGACATGCTGCCAAAATTTATGGAAAAGTTCAAGGAAATTTCCTATTTTAGATCTCTCTCGTGAAGAAAGAAACTGAATCTTTTAAGCAATAAGAACTATCAAAGAAACATTTTATTTGAAAATTGTAATATATATGGAACTTGTAAATTATCATTGTAATTATTGCTAGATTTTATCAGAGTTGTTATAGGTTTTTTTTCTTTCTTTCTTTTCCTTTACAGGAAACATGTTGATGACAGCATTTTTGTTGAAATGTACATCCTGTATAAAATCAGGCCCGTAGGAAGTGGGGGGTAGGGGGGGCTCAAGCCCCCCCAATAATTTCTTAAAACAATGGTGCTACGTCACATGACTTAATTAGATGTTGTAACATTATTAGCCTCGTTTGGGTGTTCTGTTGGGCATGCGCCCTTGTTGTTGTTGGTTTAGAGCACGAGACTGGGAAAATGGAGAACTTATGAAATGAAACTTGTTTGTTTATATTTACTTGCTGGAAACCTTTACATGGTGTCAGGTGAAACACCCATCTTTGATGTGTAGCAAGTGGAAGATTGCCTTGCTGATCTTTGTTTTTGTTCAAGCTGTACAGCGTCTCGACTTACAGTAGTGATGACAAGTCCAGATCAAAATGCGTCTGGGCCCAGTGCTTCTCCTGAAGGAAATGGAGCAACATCTTCGTTTATATCTAACGTGCCATTACCCCCAAGATTACATTTAGGAGGCAATTTATCAGAGAATTGGAAACAGTGGAAACAAATATATGATGCCTATGAAACCGTTACGAATTTGAAGTCTAAATCTGATAATTTTCGAGTTGCTGCTTTCATCACCTGTATAGGACCGGAAGCTCTCAGTATACACAATTCACTTCCGTACGAGGATGAGGGTGAACGTCAAAACATTGAGAGAATTTTTGAATTATGGAATACTTACTGCATTGGTGAAACAAATGTAATTTACGAACGCTATAAATTCAATAATCGTAATCAAGAACCTACAGAATCAATTGAAACTTATGCTGCTTCTTTACGTGCCCTCGCAGCAACTTGTGCGTTTGGAGCTCTTAATGATGAGCTGATACGTGACCGAATTGTTTGTGGAATTCATAATAATGCTGTGCGACGTAAGCTGCTGCAGGAACCAAAATTATCATTATCTAGATGCATCGATTTATGCAGGGCAACAGAAACAACTACCGCTCAAGTAAAAGCAATGGCAGGCCAAGCTGATAATCATGATCTTATAGCAAATTATGTTAGGAAACAAAACACCCCAAGAAGAGCCACTGGAGACACCAGAGCTTTTATATCAGATTGCAAATTTTGTGGACGTAGCCATAGAAAAAACAAAGATTATTGCCCAGCCTATGGTAAATTTTGTTCTGGTTGTGGTAAGAGAAACCATTTTGTTGAAAAATGCAGCGTGCAGAACTCACCAGGTAAGAGAGATATATTTTCTAAAGCCAAGATACATGCAGTGAAAGAAGAAACCACTTCTAGTGATGAAGAAATTCTTATTGTTGAAATTTCATCCCAAAACAATTTGGAAATCAATGCTGTGTCCCAATCTCCTCCTAAGAATAAAATCTTTGCCTCTATGATTATACAAGGCAGGCAAATTTCCTTCCAACTTGACTCAGGTGCTACCTGTAATGTTCTTCCAGAACATTTTGTTCCTTCAGGCACAATTGTTGAAAAATCTGATCACTCTTTGCGCCTGTACAGTAAAGCTCTATTACCCATAAATGGCATTTGTAAGCTTAAGGTAGTAAACCCCAAGACCCAGACTGAGTACACGGTCAGATTTATTATTGTGAAAGGGGATTATGTACCATTATTAGGAGCTAATGCTGCGCAAAAGATGGGCCTACTGACTGTAAATTATGATAATATTTTGCATTCAAATATAGACAATTTTAGCTCTAATAGCATTGCTTCACACAGCCCATGTCAACAAGCACAACAACATGCTGTCCCAGAAACAGTTTTGTCAGCCACCGCAGAGGCTCCACTCAGTGCAGCAGATATAGAGAACCACTTTGGATCTGTCTTTGAAGGACTTGGTCATATGCCCGGCAAGTTGCACTTAGACGTTGATGAATCACAAACCCCTGTTGTCATGCCACCCCGCAGAGTCCCCATCGCTCTCAAAGCAAAGCTCAAGGCTGAATTGGAAAGGTTGGAAGATCTTCATGTCATTCAGAAAGTTACAAGCCCAACAGATTGGGTATCAAACCTTGTCATTGCAGAAAAGCCAAATGGGAAACTGAGGTTATGCATCGATCCACAACACCTCAACAAAGCACTGAAACGAAGCCATTACCCTTTACCGCTCATTGACGACGTGTTGCCAGAGCTAGAAGATGTCAAGGTATTCAGCAAAATTGACCTGAAGGAAGGGTATCTTCAAATAGAGCTCGATGACGAATCAAGCATGCTTACAACGTTCCAAACACCATGGGGGCGTTGGAGGTACCTCAGGATGCCCTTTGGGATAAAACCAGCCTCAGAGCATTTCCAGCACAGATTTGATCAGTGCATTGAAGGCCTATCTGGCGTATATGCAGTCGCTGATGATGCACTCATTACCGGAAGAGGGGAAACATACGAAGAAGCTGTTAAAAACCATGATGAGAACATGCTAGCACTTTTGAAACGATGCCAAGAAAAGAACATCAAGCTGAACAAAGACAAATTCAAGTTTAAATGCAATGAAGTTTCCTTCATTGGTCACACCCTAACACAGAACGGTCTGAAGATAGACCCCGCCAAAGTGGAAACCATCACAAAGATGGACAAACCTCAAGATGTTGCAGGCGTACAAAGGTTCATTGGCATGGTAAAATACCTGGCCAAGTTTCTCCCCCGACTGTCAGAAGTATGCGAACCTCTGAGAAGTTTGACCCACAAAGATGCACCATGGGTATGGGGAAAAGCTCACGAAAAAGCATTCACAGACATACAAAAAGCAATATGCGAGGCACCAGTTCTAAAGTATTTTGACCATAGAGTAGCAACAGAAGGCCAAGGTGACGCATCATCGAAGGGGCTTGGTTTTGTGCTCATGCAAGAGGGGCGTCCAGTCTCCTATGCAAGCAGAGCACTCACCCCTGCAGAGCAAAATTACAGCCAAATAGAGAAAGAGCTGCTTGCACAAGTATTTGGAGTAGAACATCATCATACCTACGTATATGGCAGAGAGATCACACTTTGCACAGATCACAAACCACTTGTCTCAATCATCAGCAAGCCACTCGCATCTGCTCCAAAGAGACTGCAAAGACTATTGTTAAGATTGCAGTCCTACGATGTTAAAATCTGCTATAAACCTGGCAAAGAAATGGTTCTAGCAGATACACTCTCTCGAGCATACCTACCGACAAGTGAGAGACAGAAGTCAGAAACTGAAGAAGAAGTTGAAACTATCCATATGATAAATCATCTCCCAATATCTGAGCCACAGCTGAAAGAAATCCAAAGAGAAACCAGATGTGACAATACTTTGCAATCACTGAAGGCAACAATTTTGAATGGATGGCCAGAAAGCAAAGAGACCCTCCCTCAATGCATTCATCCATACTTCTCAGTTCGAGATGAGCTAGCAACACAAGATGACGTAATATTCAAGGGTCAGCGAGCAGTTATTCCAGAGACACTACGCCAAAAGATTCGAGAGAAACTGCACGTGGCACACACGGGAATACAGAGTTGCCTCAGAAGAGCAAGAGAAGCAGTCTATTGGCCTGGCATGAACAAAGATCTGACCGACTTCATTTCAAAATGTGAAATTTGTAACATATTTCAAAACGACCAGGCCAAAGAACCCCTCATTCCCCGTGAAATCCCAAGCCGCCCCTGGCAAATCATTGCTGCCGACATTTTCACAGTCAACAACAACGACTACCTCTGTACTGTGGATTGCTACTCCAACTACTTCGAGATAGATCGTCTATTCTACAAAACTGCTGGGGAAGTTAAGAAGAAGCTCAAGAGACACTTCTCTACACATGGCATACCAGATAAGTTCATGAGTGACAATGTACCATTCTCTTCCAAAGAATTCCAGGATTTCGCCAAGGAATATGAATTTACCACCGAGCCAAGCTCGCCAGGGTATGCTCAAAGCAATGGCAAAGCAGAAAATGCGGTCAAAACTGCAAAGATTCTGATGAAAAAAGCAGCTGAATCTGGCAATGATTTCTATCTTGTGCTGCTTGAATGGCGAAACACGCCCTCTGAGGGGATGGACAGCTCTCCTTCCCAGCGTATTTTCAGCAGAAGAGCCAAAACTCTGCTTCCCATGTCCAAGAAGCTCCTCAAACCAAAGGTAGTCACAGGTGTTCAAGAAAAACTTCGCCAGAGGAAAGAGATACAGTCAAAGTATTATAACAGAGGCACAAAGGAGCTGAGCACATTAAGGAAGGATGATGTGGTTCGGATCAAACCAAGCAATAATGACAGAACAGGCCGCTGGACCAAAGGCTGTGTCACAGAGCAAGTTGGTGTAAGATCTTATAATGTAAAAACAGAAGATGGAAAGATCTTTAGACGAAATCGAAAGTTTCTACGCCATACCCAAGAGCCATTCAACGCTGATGAAGAAGATTCAATCGTTTTCCCAAAAAGGGAGAACAAGGAGCGATGACTCAACCTCTTAAGGACCACCAACCGGAAGTGGAGCCATTGGATCCACAAGAGGCACCTCACTTACGACCTGATGATGTTGACGCAGAGACAGCAGCCAACGGACCTGCTGAGACAAGATTCGATCACAGGCAATTGAACTTTTACCAACCAGTAACGACAAGAAGTGGCAGAAGAGTAATTCGGCCTGACTACCTTGCTGGACACTAATGATTAACAAACTTTAAAGACAATTAATTTCTCTTTATATTACAGTTCCTTTGTTTGTTTTTGTTGGAGGAAAGGTGTAACATTATTAGCCTCGTTTGGGTGTTCTGTTGGGCATGCGCCCTTGTTGTTGTTGGTTTAGAGCACGAGACTGGGAAAATGGAGAACTTATGAAATGAAACTTGTCTGTTTATATTTACTTGCTGGAAACCTTTACAGATGTATTGTTCTCTATTGTTTTAAGAACAATTGCCCCCCCAATCCGAAGCTTCTTCCTACGGCCCTGATAAAATTAATTATATTATCATTATTATATATGTAATAATAATGAATAATAATAATGCCAGAAGCATAACATTTCATCAGTAGCTTTGACTTGAAATAGCTAATGTTTTTCAAAGATAAAACAGTCTCACTTCAAAATCGTCTGAATGTTAACTTCAATGAAATAACACAGAGGCATACCAATGAGCAATGATTATCACAGTACTTACCATTCATATCATATCGAGAATCTACATCTGCAATAACATCTTCCATATTGAGTGGTACATTTTCGATTCTTTGATCTTGAAAATTCACCGATTTTGCGGTTGGCTCCTTGATAGGAATGGCATCTAGAGACTCTTTATTGTATTCAACACTTCTTCGTCGTTCAGCATTATCTTTTTGCAAAGAATTCAAACTGGGCATTGATTTAGCCGTATTTGGCTCTATGTTCTTATCAGCCTTCGGCTCGTTTAAGAATGCGAGAAGGTCCATTGTATGATCTGAAACTTTTCTCTTAATCAAAATCTCGGTGGTTGGCTGAACAGCAAGCATTGGGCGAAGTAGGACTGGCGCTGTAAGAATACTTGTCCCTTGTTGGCTATCAGCTTGAACGTGTGAGATGTCTTCCTCTGGTGGTGCTAAATTGATCTTGACCAAGGGGGCTGCTTTTCGAAATAGCTGGACGATTAGAACATTGATAGGGAGCACAACTAACGCCGATTGAATACCAATAACCAGCTGCCTCCAACTGAATTTGAATGAGCCAATGCTGATCTGTGATCCTGCGACAGCTAGATCTTGCTTGTAGAACATTGCATTTGCCAGCATGGTACATAATAGAACACAAAAACAACATGATAGTCTCTGGCAACGAGTAAAATTACTCCTTGCAGGACGCATAGCAACACTGAACCACAGATGGTCGTCAGTAAGCCCTCTTGATGCCTTTGCGAGGAACAGCATCTCAAAGCTTTTCAGGTCTTCTGCTTCAGCAGCTAGGAATATTCGGTCTATTTTCCCATCTGCGATTCCGATTCCAAGCCATGAACGACACAAGAAAGTTGTCTGAATGCCTTTCAGTATGTTGGTAATGACTATTCGACTAACAAACCACGATGGAGATTTGCCAGTGTTGTCATGCCAAACCTGAACGACTTCAATCTTGCCAAGGTCCTTCAAGAAAACAATATCAGTTAGGAAGAGCAATGGGATCAGACAAATGGAAGGGGCTCTTCTTACATTGGTATTGATAGATAGATAACTCCCTTCTCACAACCATCTAAATTATGCTCAAAAAGTTAAAAGATATTGCAAACTCGTTGACGTTTTGCATTTTGCTTCTTCATGCTTCGCTCCTTCTACTGGGTGCGCCAAATACACCTGTCACTTTTAACAGTCAACAATAAGTTGTATATTAACCTGAATGTGACCATTGACCATTCAATTGATCTTCAAAATTCCAAAGAATACTTGAGAATTTACTGATTCACCTTGATCTCCCCACTAAATATCCAATTCCTTTAAAACCATGATTTAGCAACGGCCAAAATCAATAGACGATTACGCTAAAGATGGCGGCGAGGAACTTTTTACCAAGATGCATTGCGTTCGAATAACGAATCTTTAACGATTCTATCTGAATTCGATTAAAGAACGCAGTGCATCTTGGTAAAAAGTTCCTCGCCACCATCTTTAGCGTAATCGTCTATTGAAGACATCGATCAAATTTCGCAAATGGGAACTTGAAAGGACAAAGAGCAAATACTGACTTTTCATCAACACAAAGACTTCATTAAACTAAAAAAGGTAAGTTTTTGGAAGTAATCAAAACAACGCCAAAGGATTGTGCAAGGAAGCAGCGAATGCTGCTCGTGCAGCTGATCATAACAAAACGAGTTCTTCATTTTCAATTATTTTCCAATTCTTTTTTTCCCATTTTTTAACCCCCTATTTTCTTGTCTAGCTCAACCCTAAGAAAACTTGATAGCTGTTTTTCAATCGATTCTGGTTGTTTCAAGATCAACAATTTTCATTTTGCCTCTCCCTACCAGACTTCGTTGCACTGCGCTAAAACGACAAGAGATATGACCACCATTCTTTGTGAATCTAAGTCAAAGTTAAAAAGCAGTTAAATTTTCAACATCTCATAGTGCTAACTCTGCTCATGTGACCACTGAACTGCCACATTTGGAAAATAGTCGACAAAACAGCTTAACCCTATCTGGGTTGGGCGGGGGGGGGGGCTTTGCCTCCCTAGTAGACTTTCTTGTTATCTCCAGGTTCAGCGGAGTTATTGCCTCTCCAATTGACAAAATCGGCGAAAGGCTTGTTGAGGCCTGTTTACGCCACTTCAAGTCAGGTGATAAAAACTCTTGATAAAAACTCTTTTTGATGTTATAACTTCAAACTTTATAACAGTCAAAGCTCTGGTTTGCAAGACGAGGCAAATTTGAGCTTTCAAGCTTAACATGTCTGCTCTCAAAGTACCAATATCAGCAAACATTCGTTGGCTCCAGATTATATGTCCGAATTACAGTAATGAACATTACAGTAATGAACGAAATCTACGATCGACAGATCTGAATCTGAAAATACCACTACTTAAAACAAAAACAGGTCAGAAATCTTTCTGCTACAGAGGAACCACCCTTTGGAACGGCCTGGATAAAGCTAGTAAATCAGCTTCCTCTCTTGGTGCTTTCAAAAGTCTGATCTAATAAGTCGGATTACCTAGCTTTCCTTCGTATTTTAATTTATTCACCGTTTTTTTACTGTAATATACTGTAAATGATTGGCTTTTGTAAATATATGATATTAATGTAACTAGTTTTCTTTTTGCAGCTTAGGTTTTTTTAACAGGTCAGTTTGAAAACCAGATATTATTCTGAAACTTTTCAACTAGTATAAAAATTTTAAATGATGATGATGATGATGATATAGCTAGCATCGTTTGGAAGCTATTAGAAAAATCTGGTAGGGGGCGAAAAACGCCCCCCCCCCCGGGCTGAAATAGGGTTAAAACGCTTTGTAAACGATTTGCGTATCAGTGTGGATGGAAAAAATTCTATGTGTTTTACAAACGTAAACGTATACGTGTGGACGGGGCCTCAGTAACTTTGAAAATATTGGTACCGGGTGAGTCAGAAAAAAGAATCCCCGCTTGGAAGGCCACTGCTCCATGAATATCAAAGCAATGATATTAAAAACTTCTGGTCTTATTGCCAATATGCTCAATTAGGTTCAGTAATTTATCCAGCCTCAATCAGTCATTCCCTCCCGTCGATAAGGGTGATTTTCTTGAGAAAGCCCCTTCCAAAAACCTGCAAAAACGAACAAAAACAATGAGCAAATTTTCCTTCCTAAAATTGATGACACTCACACAAATTCATGTATTTTGTCCTCTTGGGAGAATGGAATCCTCTTGAATAGCGTCCCTTTCTACGCAACAAGCAGTCACACGTGTAAAAGCGACCCACCTCTCCTCCCTCGGCGACGGTTCTTTCCGCCAACAGTGGCCATTTCCACTTCACTTTTCAACTATTACAGTATTTGCAGTTTTCCTATTTTTTCTTATGTGTGTCATGGGCTTAAAGGCAAAAAGGGGCATTAACTGGGGACAATAGGCCTTTAAGCCCAGAAAAGTGAAGTGAAAATTGTCCATTAGTCACAATTCCTCTCAAATAGCAATCTCCCTTCGCACTCGGGTATCTTAGTTGATTTGAGAGGGAGAGTGACTAATTGGATGAGAATAGTAACCTATTCTCATCCAATTAGTCACTCTCCCTCTCAAATCAACTAAGATACCCGAGTGCTTCGGAAGTCACAATTTCGGTAATGTACCATGCAGAGAATACAAAGAAAGATGAAACATTAGTAGCAAAATATAGCTATACCATAAAACCTCAAAGCTATCTACTCCATAACTCAGAAAAAACCAACCCCTGCAAAAACAGAAATTAGGTACCACATATGTATTACTTTTGATCAGCTCTAACTCCGTCAAAAAATGAAGTTTCATCCTTGATACATTCCTGTTTGAATGCCGTATGCATAATGTTTAGATTTTTCTAAATTCTTAGAAATTAATTGCAAATGATACAAAGCTGAAATTTTATGGATACGATGCCACTGGGTATATGCTTCCGTTGAAAAATGTTTTGGTTCGGTAGATGCAGCATAGGTTGACGAAGCCACACACCAAATTTGAGTCTGAAATCTTCTATTGATTATTGTTATATAATTTCCTAAAAATGCAAAAAGTGCAATCTTGTAAAAACTGAAACGAAAGATCAGTATTTCGTGACTTGATATTTGAATGTCTCCCTCTCTTACTCTTTTCCCTTGGTCTTCATAACCTTTTTTGTTGATCTTAGTTTGTTTCTCCATGATTTCCTTTCCCTGCTTTTGTGGAAAGGGGCCAGAAGTAGTGCATAATTTTAGTTTCTTTGCACTTGCAGAAAGAAGGGCCTATTTTTTAATTCAAAAATCTGTCGGATGGACATTAGATACTTTGGAAGCCTACGAAATTCTTAGCTTTGATGTAAGACCATAATGTAACCTTGCATGATATAAAGCATCCAAAGGGTAATGAAAACAAGAAACTTATTTGTTTTCAAAACGAATGTTGCTCTGGGAATAACGAAGAACATCGACATGTCGGATGGACTAGATAGAAAATGCACATGTGCAAAAATAGTTACTTCAACCTCAATTCTATCTCAGCATTAAGCATAACTCACAAAAGACTGTAACTGTTTTTATGGTATTGTCTATTGCTGACAATGTAACTCATGTAACACTTAGAAAAATAACAACTTATTCGTCAAAAAAGGATAACAAACGTGTCAGATGGACATGTCGGATGGACAAAAACGTACTGCAAAATTGAACTTATTGAACTTCTGAAAACACAAACAGAAGTAATTCTAAATTAATAACAACATGGCGCTGCGTAGGTTCCACATACTCGTTGATGTTATTGTTGGCCCAGGCACAAGATAAGCATTATCTTATTGGAATGTCCGTCCGACAGATTTTCAGAATGGAGAGTTTGGTGCCAAAATACGCATAAATCTATTTTTGATGCATACTTTCTACCTATTCATGACACAGTAATGTCCACTTTTTAACATTGGGACACATTATTGACTTCTATTGCGGATAAAAAATATAACGAAAGTCCGTCCGACAGGTTTTATAAAAATTATGTTTGAAACAAAACAATGCTGAATTAATCTTCAAAACGTATTGCGAACAATTCCTGTTGTTCCCATTGTGAGCAACTCCAATTGCTGTATGCACTGTTGCATAATTGAAGAGTACTGTGAAAAGTACACACCAGCAACTGTCGGACGGACACACTCTTTAGTCAAAATTTAAAGGCTGTAGATACTTTTCTTCGTGCAAAGGTGATTCCTCCAAACAAATTAGCAAGTTGGGAGATAGCTCCAACAAAATTCCGTGGCTTTATCACTACCATTTGTTTTGGGAAAAATAAATCCTCTCTTTTTTCTGTCGGACGGACAATTACCAAGATGTTTTGTTCCCAACTCTGCGTGGAATTACAAATGATTGCCAAATTTTGTATGTCAGTTATATGAACTATGGAGACTACCATGAAAGGCAAACAACAAATCTTAAGTCAACTAATTCGAAATTAGAGAAAATTCTTTTTTTAGTCAAGCATGCAGCAAAGTTAGACCTCATATTAAAAAATTTCATCACAGCAAGCAAGAAATGGATAAATTATTTAACTTAACCTGAATTCGGAAGACCTAAATGTGTATCTTTGAAAATGTGAGGTCAAGAAGTTCGGAAAAATGGTTTCAATTTTCACCTCTTTGCGTGACCAATTTCAAAGTAGGCCAGAATGCCATTTTCAACTTCATTTTGTGCGCCTAACTAGGCAGATTTTGAGGAGGTTGAAAGGTGCTTTTTGCCTTGCTCTTCGGATCGTTCACGGCCTCTGAAAAATCCATTTTCATGATAAAGCTGCTTGTGAGTTTTTCCCCCCTTCATCAATATCTTTATTTCCCATTCTTGGCTGATATTACGATCGTTGCCGATGAATATCATAACTCAACTTTACTTCTTGTCCGCTACAAATATTTTGATAAATATTGAGGCTTGATAACGGGCTATGCTCGAACCATGGCCGAAGCCAGTGGGGGGGGCTGGGGGCTGGGGGCGGAGCAAGGCCATTTGTCGGAAATTTTACTCCACTTGTCGGATTTTTTTGTTGTTACAGGCCCACATTTAGAAGATTTCACTGGGACAATGATGCATAGAACATGAATTTATTGTCTTTCGAGGACAAAATTTGACATGGATTTTGAATCTACAGCATTTTTTCCTTCATATTGACCAATGTTGAAGGCTGCAACGTTGAAACTACAAAATAATACCAAAATCTAGACATTAAAGGATCACATCAGTCTTTTCGTGCATGTTTTAACGTATGTTCCTAAAATTGGGGTTGTTGCTGTTGTTGTTGTTGACTTTAGAGCGTCGGAAAATTTTGGTTCTTTGCCCCTCTAAGAATTAAGGCTGGTATCGGGCCTCGCTCGAACGTCGTGCTTTTTCAAATCGCATAAAAGTGCGTATAAATATAAATATATTCTACTCTAATTACTTGTTTATACAAATATTTTGAACTCTCAACCACTCAACCATTATGCTAGAGCCTCCTATTCACTTTGAAAATGGAATGGTGGAATAGAAGGCAGAGAAGAATTGCAGACCTCAAGCCCAAAATTCAAATTTCGGCCTCCAAATAGTTAACAAAATAGCCGTTGCTAGGGCCTTGTCAGGGAATGATTTGTTGACCAACTGTTAGAATGTTGGACCATAATTAGAAATTAGTGGCCCAGGGAGATTTTAGTTTACAGAGTTGGAATCTACAATATATTTTACCCAAGAAAGTGTAAAGTTGAAATTTTGAAGTTTTAATCGAGAATTACATATGTAGTACATTAAGATAAACAATGTAATGAAGCCTTTAAAGAGCTTTTGTGATGGAAAAACTGGCCAAGACTGCTCGCTGCACATGCGCCAAAATGAATATATTCCGTCTATCCACGATGCATTGTTCATCTACCTCAACAAGTTGTAGGTTGAATGTTAGCGTGAGGAGGACCTTACTGACTGTTACATTTATTACAGAAGTGGAAACCAGAATTATTCTGTCAACAGCATCGCCTGTAGCTAATGGCTGATTCCCGCATTCTAGCAATTGTAAGTGCGGCCTGCGACAGTTAAAAGAACAGTCTGAATGCAAGCAAATCCCATAGCAAAAGGTTTTGTATGCCAACCAAGTATTTTGCTAGGAGGATATAAAGTATATCACCTCATGATTTTGTTTTTCTACTGAGACAAAAACAAGGTTATAAACTGCTAAGAAGGATACCACTGGGCGAAATATGTCCTAGGGGAAATCGGAGATAACAAGGGTAACTTGTAGATCATAAACAAGCAATGATCCAAAAAGAAGACGGCAGGAAAAAACATTGCAGTTTGGAATCTCCGAATCGTTGTGCAAAAATATTGAAACCATTTGATGGATACTGGTAAAAGAAAGTTGCACTTAAAGATAGATACTAGAAAAATCAGATGCGAAAAACGGAAACATTCTTGGCAAACAAAGGCCTTTGAAATTTGTGTTATCATCAGAATGGGACTGACTAAAGCTCACAGGAGTCTATGAGACAGAGGCACAATTCGTGTCTCCCATGTGTAGTGCAGTAGTTTTATCTATTTTTTTCCAATTTTGCATTGTCTGTAATTGTGCTTGGGTTGCATAGAAAAAACAACTGCAACAGATAAAATCCTTAGAACAATCAAGGGCCACCATAAGCTACCGATTTTATCCGTCAAGGGGGGGGGCCTTATCGAGCATGGCATTATTTCGTCTTATAAGTCATAACTTTAGGAATGTTTGAGCCAAGCTGGAGTCGATATGAAGCACTGCAACTATGTGAAACCACCATCGACGAACAATGTCATACGTCATAAGACATACGAAATTAAAGCTCAAATGCAAGCATTGATTCGAGTGACTTTGATTATTGCACGAAACAGCGTAAACAGGAGCTTTTGGGTCAAAAGAAGTGACAAAAAAGGGTGTAACAATAGGTTTAGCAAATCTCTTGTGGACAATGTCTGCATAAAATGTAAATCAACGCTAAACAGTGCTCTTTAAAATTCATCAATCAAGTTCTTTTTGGCTACCGAAACGAAGACTTACGCTAGACGGTGCTCTTTCAAATTCATAAATCAAATTCTCTTTGGCTACCGTAACGAAGTGTACGCTAAACGGTGCTCTTTCAAATTCATAAATCAAATCCTCTTTGGCTACCGTAACGAAGATTTACGCTAGACGGTGCTCTTGCAAATTGATAAATCAAAATTCTCTTTGGCTACCGTAACGAAGATATACGCTAGACGGTGCTCTTTCAAATTCATAAATCAAATTCTCTTTGGCTACCGTAACGACGATTGACGCTAGACGGTGCTCTTGCAAATTCATAAATCAAATTCTCTTTGGCTACCGTAACGAATATATACGCTAGACGGTGCTGTTTCAAATTCATAAATCAAATTCTCTTTGGCTACCGTAACGAATATATACGCTAGACGGTGCTCTTTCAAATTCATCAATCAAATTCTCTTTGGCTACCGTAACGAATATATACGCTAGACGGTGCTCTTTCAAATTCATAAATCAAATTCTCTTTGGCTACCGTAACGAATATATACGCTAGACGGTGCTCTTTCAAATTCATAAATCAAATTCTCTTTGGCTACCGTAACGAAGATGTACGCTAAACGGTGCTCTTTCAAATTCATAAATCAAATTCTCTTTGGCTACCGTAACGAAGATGTACGCTAAAACGGTGCTCTTTCAAATTCATAAATCAAATTCTCTTTGGCTACCGTAACGACGATTGACGCTAGACGGTGCTCTTTCAAATTCATAAATCAAATTCTCTTTGGCTACCGTAACGAATATATACGCTAGACGGTGCTCTTTCAAATTCATAAATCAAATTCTCTTTGGCTACCGTAACGAAGATTTACGCTAGACGGTGCTCTTGCAAATTCATAAATAAAATTCTCTTCGGCTACCGTAACGAAGATGTACGCTAAACGGTGCTCTTTCAAAATTATTTGGCGGAAGACATTCAATATGTGAAAGACTTGCAAAAGGTCAGTGAGTCCCCACAAGGGTCGTTTGATATTTGCATTGCTGATGTTCCTTGAGACTGGGCTGAGCGCCCTCCTACTGCTTAATGTTGATAAAGAATGACATCTTGCAATATTAAAGAACAATATTTAATAAATCTAATTTCATAAATAGTTTTTATTAACTTAGCAATAGGGTAGGGGGTCACGCAGCCCAGCCACAAGGAACCCAGCCACAGACCGAGTGTAAGGTTTTTAGATAAACCCCCAAGTGGCTAGGAGCGACTAAGGAGAAAAATAAATCAAAATTTACAACTAAGTTTTAGGGAGTTACACAGAGATTACTTAAGGAACGAGAAATGTTTACTAAAAATTCCATCGGACACTGGTCACATAAAATTATATAACAACCAAATCACACACACATTATGGCTACCGTAACGAAGATATACGCTAGACGGTGCTCTTTCAAATTCATAAATCAAAATCTTTTTGGCTACCGTAACGAAGATTTACCCAAGACAGTGCTCTTTCAAATCCATAAATAAAATTCTATTTGGCTACCGTAACGAAGATGTACGCTAGACGGTGCTCTTTCAAATTGACAAATAAAATTCTCTTTGGTTGTAAACAGTAAGGAAGATTTATGCTAATAAGCGGTGCCCTTCAACTTATAAATGAAATTTTGGCAAAAAGATGAAATTTTGAAAAAAGATGTACGTAAGACAAAGCTCCTTTCGTAATCAAAAAGTCCTTTTTACAACTGTTACGAAAATGTCGCTAAATAATGTCTCTGTAAAATTATACAAGAAATATTTTTGCAGCTGGGACCTACTGGCACATTGAAAAAACAGCACGTGGTGTTGTGTTTTATGCAAAAATACCGAGAGAGCTTTCCATTGCAAAATAAATGGAGCAACCCGCACAAAGAAACGCATATAAAGCCCAGGCAAGCATAATAAAACCTATAGTAAGGTAAAGAGCGGGATATCCTACGATGTTCGAGACAACGAACGAGACGCAAATTATTGATTGAAAAATGGGCCTAAATGATAGAATGAATATTGATATTAGCTTACAGCACTTGCTACTGGCTCGGTCTGCTGGCTTTCCACTGCTTGCCGAACTCGTTGTAAAGAAACTTCAGCTACCTGGTTAGCTGGCTGTTGTATTTCATCTTCATAAATGCCTAGTTTATTTCGACTTCGATATCCGGTACCTGCTCCAAAGCGCTTGGGCTATGTCGGTGACGGTTCTTTCACGACATAACTGAAGCGAGAGCTTTTACACGTGTGACTGTTTGTTGCGTAGAAAGAGACGGAATAAACCAATTCTAAGCTTTAAATACCTTGCTTGATCCTCAAGGGGCTACACACATAGCTAAGCAGATCCCGTGGGGGTAAAGAATGGAGTTTTCATGCGTTATTTTGAGATTTCAGAGTGACCCCTTGGGTGAGAATAGGTCATCGATACCAAGGGGAGGACTTGTTCATCCTCCCAAGAGGATAGCACGTGCTAAAGCGTCCACAAGTCATTGCTGTAAGGTCATTGTAAGGCAGAAATGTAAGGGAAATTTGTTCATGATTTTGGACATGTTTTGAAGGTTTTTTAAAGAGGCTTTGTCGAGAAAATCCCTCATAATTCTAGAATGGAGTGGCCGATTTCAGTCAGATAAATTTTATAGTAGATTTGAACATTTCTACCATTAAACTATACATTTACCGATATCATCCAGGGAGCCGTGACCTTTCAAACGGGGATACTTTTTTCTGACTCACCCGGTAGTTGTCTTCAAAATGAGAGAAAAATGGAGGTGGTCTCAAGAGAGGTAATCTTCTTTCAAAGAACAGAATAAAACCAAACAAGATGTCAAGGGAACCCATAGCAAGAAGAGCTATAGCAATCCCGCAATGCAATAGTTAATATTGTGTTCCAAGACAAAGTTTAAAGTTGATCTGCGCTTCTCGCATGATCCTCGTCATGGTTCCAAGAAAAGTATTCTATCACTTTATTCTTGATGGATACACGAAGATCCACTATGAAATTTGAGCCTTGTTCCCCTTCTTGTTTTAGATATGATGAAAATTGCCAAATTTTTCATGCTCTTTGTGTTAGGCCCATTTAACATTTGAGGACATTTCGAATTAAATATTGCGATAGGTCATGATAAAATAACCAAAACTTGTTCACAAGCGAAATTAAAAAGATCTCCACAGGCCGTTCACTCTACAAGTTCACACACGCACACTGCGTCCTAAGTTCTTCCGCTCACGTAAAAACGTTAGTCCGCTATTTAAGTTCAATAAACAGTAACAATAATTCAACTCAGTCCAGCTCCTCACATTTGCAAGAAAGGTGTTTTAACCATCCTTATACACAACGGAAACACAAAGATCAACTGATGGAATTTCAGTGTAATAGAAATGTAAAGAAAATGTAATGTAATTATATAATCGATGTAACATAAGCAAACAAACAAGTAATGATTGATGTTTCAGTTTTAGATGAAACGTAGCGGAAACTTTGAAAGCAGGTTGCAGTAAGGTTTCAGTGAATAGGAAACGTGCAATTTCGTTCTGTGTCGTGGAAAGAAGAGAGCTGGAACACAAAGATAGCAAGGTCACGGTCCCTTATATCGACTGATGAATCCATTTTGTTTGACCAAATTTTTTGTTCGATTGATACACTACTTGAGGGAAGATAGCGCGTTACCGTAATTTGATCACGCGTTATTTACTGTTGGTCGCTTTTATTATTATTATTATTATCAATTTCTTTACCGTTGGATACATAAAAATATAGCTAAAAGTAATCAGCTAATTAATTCCAACGTTAGTTAAAATTTTAAAATACAAATGTTACATCAGAAAAAAAGGGGATAAAATATTTACAATTCATCGAAAGTATACAGTATAAAGGCATAAAAGTGTATAAAAGCAGATATTCAAATATTATCATCATAAAAAGCCCAAGTTCGGAATAAAAACGCGGCATAATTTACATGGGCAATTTTCTCCGTTCCAATTTTTTATTTTGGCTTTAAACTGACAGTTGGTGGTAACGTTTGCCACAGCTGTGGACCTTTAAATCGGATGCTTTCTGTCCCGTTGTTGACAGATCTCACCCTAGGTTGGAAGAATTCGTTATTGTTACGCAAATTGTAATGACTTTCATTTTCGCTGAAAATTTCATGCATGAATGAAGGGCTCAGGTTATTTTTTTGTTTTGTACATCTCAGTCATAAGTAACTGCAAGTTCTTTGCATGAATCGTAACGGCACAGTCCTTCTCTAATAGCTCACTAGTGGATAGGTATTAGTGGATAGGTAAGTCCTCAGAGTACAGGAAGTCGAAGAACAGAGTAGCGATGACCTGTTGAATACATTCGGTCCTTTACATAAATATAGGACCAAAAGGAAATTCGATTTTCAGCAACAATATCAAATTTTGTTGATCTTCCAAAAATGTGTATTTTCTATTCATTGCAGCGGTAGTAACAAAACATTATTAAGAATTACCTTGGCAGTCGATACTATGCGTAAAAATTATGATAACTCCCCAGTCAATCTTATGTGGAAATGCTTTCCTCATACTCCAGACAACAGCATTGTTTCGCAAAATAATGGTTCAAAACAATTGTGAAATATTCTGATACAGAAAATGATTTTCAACTTCTGTTCTAACCAAGGAAACAGATAGATAATTTAATGTTTGTATACCTCTTTACTTGTCACCAAAAATGAATCAACACTATCACGCTGGAATGCATTTTCTTCCTGATGAGACAAACAATATGGCGCACTTTCTCCCTTGCTGCCGCCAAGGATGATACATACACTAGCGGTTGTGCCAGATCCTGGTCTGCTGCCAGTGTAGATTGTCACATCATAACGGGATTTGTGGCTCTGACAGCAGTCTTCAACGATTATTAGGGAGGTCTGTTAAATAGATTCAGAAAAAAATATATAAATATTGTGATAAGTCATTGCTTCTACTTAATTACATACTATTCTGTCATGCTCTGGTACCCACGCCCGACAACACCAAGCCTGCATTCTGATGTCAAGTCCGGTCTCTGTTGCACGAAATCTATGGCGTGAAAGTGAAATTTGGTGATAAATGGCGTCAGCATGCGTACCAAGACTCCAAAAGCAAAAACGTAATAGCTGTATCTTCACTCTTTCAATTTCTTTGAGAATTTTGGACTCAGAGTTTCTTGGTTTGTCATTTTGTTCGAAGGCCATAGGCAACTCTGTTTACAAACTCGGGATTCAGCCATGGATTCAGCAAAGCAGGTATGCCGTAGCCTAGGAAAATGGGCCATTTGTAATCACTGCCATTTGAATACTGGCATTGGCATTGGCATTGGCATTGGCATCGATATTGCATATGTGCTATTCCGCATGCAAAACTAATCAGGGGGTGTATGGCAGTGATTTGCGAGATTCTAAATTGCTGTATTCCCAATTATCTCTTACTCAAAGTAATATGGTAAAAATCTAAGTTGGAAGAAAAGGCACAATTAAGTTGTGATGCTACCAGCCTCGCCTTTTCATTTCCGCTATCGTCGCATCACATTTCGACAGAGACTTGTAGGAAGCATCTCAAACTTGGAGGAGCACGACACTTCAAGCGCGGGCGGTAGGAAACGCTGAATTTAGAAAAAGCTATACGGATGATACATCGAGTTATTCCTGTCATAATATATCATTCCATTCGTGATATATCGACTTGTTTACATTCTGTGTCTACCTCTCCTAAACCATTTTCCGTTTCATTTTACCACACTTGAGTGGCATCATTACTCCAGGGCCCTTGAGGTCATGTCAATCGGATTAAAATGGCGCCTTCGCAAGGAGAGGTAGACACCAAGGCAAACAGGTCGATATATCACGAATGGAATGACATATTAAGATAGGAATAACTTGATGTATCAACCATAAAGCTTTTTCTAAATTCATCATTTCCTACCGCCCGTGCATGAACTAGACAGCAGACACAGACAGTTATTTTTAATAAGGAATATTTTAGGGAAACATCATTTTTGGTCGATCTTTCGTGATTTTTCCATGCACCTTATATGAGATAGGTAGGCCTGGTCACAAGATTTTTAGCAGAGGAGTAGTGATTGGCTCATATTTTTAATTTCAGGCAGGTATAATCATGAATGAATTGATAGGGAAGTTTTAGTTTCCAAGTACCGCTTCTTACTTTTTTGGTGATCTGAGAGTTGAGTTTCTTTCATGCAGTATCTTATAATGAGAAATATGTGTGGGCTTCCACATTAATGCACATATCTTTTCATAAGAAACTAAGAAATTGGGCAAGGCTTACACATTAATGCACATGTTTTTTCACGAGAAACTAAGAATTTGGGCAAGTACTGAAAGTTTCTTGAAATTATGCGATTTTCAGTACTCAGAGTTTCTTTCGAGTTTCTTGAAGGTTCCATAATAATCTTCATGTTCACCACCTGTGCCCTCCTTGACATTTCAAAGCAAAAGAAAAATCCTAGCCTTAACTAGGATAAACAGATCAAGTCACTTTGACGAAGAGCAAGGCTTTAACTTGAGTGTTAACATGAACTAGACAGCAGACACAGACAGTGATTTTTATATCCACATAAATTGAAATGTCATTCCTGCAATAATGCATTGACTAATAAGGACCATATTTCATTTAGTCAGGGAAATGTCATTTTTGGTTGATCTTTCTTGTGTGGGCTTACACATTAATGCACTGGGCTTACACATTAATGCACATTATATTTTTTGCATGAGAAACTAAGAATTTGGACAAGTCCTGAAAGTTTCTTAAGATTATGAGATTTTCAGCACTCAGAGTTTCTTTCGAGTTTCTTAAAAGTTCCATGATATTCTTCATGTTGACTGCCTGTGCCCTCCTTGACATTTCAAATATAATAATAATAATTAGAATTAGCCGCTTCCAAATTTGGAAGCAATTGGCAATCATTGACTGTTACAGTGTCACTGTTTCAGTTGATTTTCATCAAGAGTTACTTTTTTCATCCTTTCTTGAAGCAGTCAGACAGGAATTGTCCTTTACTTATGCTACTTGACAATATGGTTTTTTCTAGTATAGAAGGTACTTTTCGGCCTCTTCTTTTGATCTTGTTTGTGTGGAAGGTCAGCATCTTACAGGGGTGGTCGTTCTCTCTCCGGATGACATGTGCTATCCATTGTTTCTGTTGTTTTTCATAATAGGTGGTTGTATCGACTGTATTAGTTATTTCGCAAAGTTTTTCGTTAGTTATTTTATATGACCAATCTATCTCTGTAGTATCTTCATCGTTATCATTACAATGGTCCTGCTTTCTTTTAAATCCATTCCATATCATGCTTCGTAGGAATTTGTTACAAGTTGCATTCAGTTTGAAAAGTTCTGCTTGTGTTGGTCGCCATGCATGGCACCCATATGTAAGCCTGCTGCGTACAAATCCATTCAAAAATGTTATGCGTGTTCTCAATGTGATGTTCTTATTTGCGAGCAGTCCACGGTGTTCAGCAAATGCGCACTTTGCAGAGTTAATTCGGTAATCGAGCTCTGTTTTACCAATGTGTATGTCATTTGCAGTATTCCATACCCCCAAATATTTAAATGTAAAAAGCATGTTTTTGAAGCCTTACCAATGTTTAGACATTGCTCAAGTACCTCAAGTACCTTATGAGTAATATGATACAGGAAAAAATGAAAGGAAAGTAAAAATAAGTTAAGGATTCCCTTTATCAAAATAAATTAGTTTCTTACAGGTTATCTTTTCCCAGTACTTGAGTTTCTTAATTTGTTGGTGATCTGAGAGTTGAGTTTCTTATGGGCAGATTTCTAATAAAAAGATGTGTATGAAGTTGAGTATTCCTTTACATTTTTAAAATTATGAAACAATTTGTTTGAGGTCAGTCTCAGAATGAATAAATACGATGTGAAGTTTAAGCTCTTAAATCTTAACTCTTGTAACGATGAAATGGCGATAGGTTCTAAGCCAAAGAAAAGGTGTTTGCTCAAAAATTTCCCTGTGGACACAAACTCATAAAGCTACTATTACAAATGGTAAACAATTCAATTTTAGCGCCAGCAAATTGTTCCATGCCAAAGTACAGGGCGTGTCCTCCAAAAGTTTCCTGGAAACTTTGCCCTAGACCCCTCATTTTGATACTCTATCAGTTAATTTGCCCTGGCCGCACTGCTGCGCAAGGATCGGAAAAGATTTCCTTGACAGTTTCAGAAACAAATACATTTAGATCATCTGGCCCACAATACAAAAAAATATTGAAATTACTTTTATCAAGTAGAGACTATGTAAAGACATTAATCATGCCACCAGGAGATTTGTGACTCATTTTTAAAGGAAGTGAGTTTAGCTTTCCTATTATTTCAGTTGTTAGACAGATCTGGAAAAAGCATTTCAGCATCATTCTAACAAAAAATATGCTGTAAAAGGTTAAGCTCTGCTGATAAACTGAAACATTGATACACAGTCAAGAACTAACTGCATTTATTTTTTTATAACAATTATGACAATCATATTAGGGTCATTCTAAGAATGAAAAAATGTGTGCAGATTTAGCAAGTTAATTCTCAAAACTTCTCAGAATTCTTAAGAATGGTCAAAATCTGTTACATTCTGAAGTTACTCGTGAGTCAGACGAAAAAGACACATCAGAATTTTATTAACAGGAATTCACAAGAAATTAAAAATATTCATGAGAATTCTCTCAAGACAGAATAAGTACTGTATGATGATAATGTGCGCAGGTCTTGTAATGTTGATGCTCATATGCTGAGACAGTTGAATGAAAACCAGTTCGGACGTGCAATGTAGCAAGAAAATATTACTGCTTTTTGAATCAATGTAGCAAGAAAATATTACTGCTTTTTGAATCAACTGATCAGCATAAAAATGATCTTGCAAAACAGAACGGGGTACTCTAATCAAGCCGCTCAAGGGCCCTTTCAGTTACCATCCCAGGAAGGGGGGTACTTCATTGTTGAATGATACTGGGGGTACTGCTCATGTATGATACTGATACTGCTACTGCAGGCATACTGATACTGATACTAAATGATACTGTGGATGGGCTTTTTCATCTGTTCCCTACATATGGACGGGTTGTGTTTTTAAACATAGTTCTGGAAGTAGGGTGAAGTTTTTTGAGAATTCCCCTATCAATGGGTCTCATAATGATAATCCGCATAAAAAGACTGAAATTTTCCTGAGTACCTTTCAAGTTGTAGATTTACTTTTATCAAACAGGCCAGCATCTTTGGAAATATATTAACAGTTCTTGATAAGTGACTGCGCGAAACTTTGTGCTGTAGCATTTTGATGGGTGCATGGCAAGAAATTTTGGCATTGTATCCGCAACTGCACTCATTAATTAAGAGGTGTCCTTCTCCTCTATAGTCTGTTACTGTACATCATGGTGAATTATGATATATTGCTATAAAACTATCTGCAAGAGCTAGGAATGTTGAAGCGCGAGCGAAGCGAGCGCTTAAGGATAGAAACTGACCTTGAGAGAGTCTCTTTTGTCATGTCGTCGAGCTATCACCATCCATATTATGTATACTCCAGCTATGATGCATACAGTAGCAAGCAAGGCAGGGTAATCATCCAAGTCTTTTATTTTGAGCACTGTTTTCGTGATGTCTATTACATTTGGCATTACAATGATGCCTGCACCAAACCACGACAAATGGTTACATAAACAAACTGTTTTCTTCCAATTTGTCTTATTTGATATCTGAAAGAAAAGATATTTTGCTGCTTAGTTATGAAAATGTAATGATTTCGTAACGTTGGTTTTATGCGTTAGACAGGAAGTGATGAGAATGCAAAAGACAGCATCATTCAAGTAGTCATGAAATTATTTCGATGCTCATCACAAGGAATTTGAATGAAACACCAGGCAAGCATTGAGTGTCTGCCCAATGCTAAATCAACACACAGAGATTGCCTATGGTTCCTAAATTTTGTCATTCTACTGAGTGTTCCAAGAAAAGCGACACTTTTGAAAAACCATCAAGAGTTGGCGGTACTGTTGATCATGAAAATTCGTTTATGTGCATCAAATAAGGAACGTTTTCCGACATAACATAAAATCTTTGCTTTGTATTCTTTGGTCAATTTACCCTACACAAAATACGGTTTATTATGCAGATCAAGAAGCTAAAGAAAAGTTAGTGCACCAAACAATGCACAGCATCCACTGAATAACTGCGAGGGTTTTTTTTTAGATTTGTCCTATGGAGATGCTGAAGTCAATGGTTTTTTTAATATTCTAGGTCAATCTACGATTTATTGACCAATGTGTTTTTTAAGACTAAGTACAGTCGTCGTTTGTGTTGAGTCGTCTTCGAAATATTTGTACATTGGCGATTTTAGGCTTGAGATCACGGCGGATTGCAGCAGCAGGCCTCTCAGAAGTGACAACTAATTCGATTGAATAACACTAGAAGTGGGAAGTTTTCATAAATTGATTATTCTGAAAGAAATCACCTTGCTTCATCGTTCTGCCATAAGAAACACAAATAAAGGTGACAGTGCCAGCTTGATCGATGTTAAACAAAAATTCGTATACAGGGTGTCCCAAAAAATGTGTGCCCGTTTGCCTAAAGATTGCAATATGAGGGCAAAAGGTTCTCGCCAAAATTTTATATGATGTTAGTCTTCAGATGTCCAAATAAAGTTTGCTGCCATTCACGTAAAATCTGTTGAAAAATGATGGAGCTAGAGCCCCATCACCCTGTTCCGATCACTGAAAAAGAAGCCTCGAGTTACTTGGCCTAAGTAAATTTTATCGGAAAAGTTGATGTTAATGAATTATTCCTTGTTTCATAGTTTAAGATATAGAAACCATATCGTACATTTCGCGACCGTCCTCTGTAAAATCGTTATCGGAAAACAAAGCGATAAAATTGTCATATCTTCATTCCATCGCCCTGTTCCGATCAAGCAGGCTCACGCATGAATTTCGGACGGTATCACCGCAGAGGGCTCAAGAAAGCGCAGTCTCCAATTGAAATGCATGCCATACACATAACAAAAGATATTCATATTTATTCATTCTCATGTTATCGTTTGATAAGTAACATTTTGCCTCTTTATTCATCTAATGACACCATAAGCAATTTACAATTGAAAATTACAGTATATTACAAGATAACTGGCAACACTCTAGCATAGCCCCCTTCCCATACTTCAATGCCCCCCTGGCATTAATTAAAACCACTGATCAGTGATTCAAACCCTATCTCACGCGCATCTAAAGTCAACGAAACCCCCTGGTGAAGTTTCTTTGTATATTTCACCTTCCACCCCGTCTCTTCATTGAGAGAGAATCCCAGAATTTGAAGCCAAACCTCGTGATCGAAAGAGAGAATGTATCAGGTTCTGTTTGAATCAAAATAATAGAGCACATATAGGAATCAAAGAATTTAAAGATATAAATTGGCTTCCCACTAAAGAGAGATTTGAACAATGCATTGCTACGAACGTTTTCAAATTTTTTGATAACTCAGCCCCATCCTATATGCGGAGATACTCTTACCAGTTGGCAAGAGCCAAATGAATCGAAGATCCAAAAACAGTTTAAATCAACTTTTTCGAATGAGTAACACAGGACAAACTGGCCTCTCCTTCCTAGGACCTAAAGTTTGGAACAGTCTACACTTTGACCTAAAATCTGCCAAGAACGTTAACAGTTTTAAACATAAGATCAAGAACCAATTCTTTAAAGACCTACAAACTAAAAAAAAAACAGCCCCTGCATATTACTAAAATTCCAAAACTACAGAGATTTGATACAAAAACTGAAATTTTTTCATTCAATGACACCTCTGGAGGGACCATCATGGAAAAAAGGCTGCACTGACCATTTAATGCTATCCCTGCCATTTTAACCTGGGGGTGTTCCTTGAATTGGATTTTAGCCTTTTTATCCGTATATCGTACACATGTAATTAGATATCTCTTTTTTTCTTCCAAATATTTCATAATAGACTTAATTTTTGATTTTGATGGCAAATTTTACATACATACACGTTTTTTCTTTTATAAGAAACTTGGATAAGCCCATAGTACTAAAAGTTTCTTAATTTTACGTGAAAATTTCACTTTTTTAGTACTAAAAGTTTCTTAATGTGTTTCTTATTTTTTGGATGCATTTAGGATGTATGTAGTTTCTACCACTGCCAAGTACTCGTTTCTTGACAGACAGCACAATTTTTATCGAAAAGGAGAGTTTTATTTGATTCAAAACATAAATCTATCATGAATATTACTAAAATATAAAGGCTCAACGACAATATTCCCATGATTTCCTTGTGTTTAGCTTTAAAAGTTTCTTAGTAATTCTCAAGCATAGTACTACAGTTTCTTAATTTTTTCGCCATCCTAGTACTAGTTTCTTATAAACAAGTTTCTTATAAAAGAAAAAACGTGTACATACATACATACATACATACATACATACATACATACATACATACATACATACATACATACATACATACATACATACATACATACATACATACATACATACATACATACATACATACAAAGTGTACCGTTGAAGAGGGCCTAACCATTCGAAGAAAACAGGCATCAATTTGGTCTTTTGCGCTTTTTATTCTTTATTTCAGTGCTGACTAGTTTCGCCCACTAGGGCATCTTCAGAGCAACTGATTTATTCAGAGTATCTACCTCTATTTATAGTGTATTGTCTGTCCATATAAGGTTAATTAGTTTACAAGAATAATTTTGTCCTTATAAGGTAAAAATGTTCTTGTCGTATGCTGTTGTTGTTGTTAGCCTCGTTCTCGCTGTTTTCAGTTGAGTCGTTGTTGTCGTAGGGGTCGGTTCTCGTATCATGGTGTTGTATTTTTGTGCTATGTCACTTGACGTCAGATTGTCTTTCGTCCATCGTTCTACGAGCTTCGCTTTTCCAATTTCATTTTCGGTCCTTCTTTGCAAGTGGTTGATTCCGTGAATCTTAAGCCACCCCGGGTGTACCTTTACCCTGTTCGTTCTGTTCTGTTCGGTTCTTTTCAATGGCGTTGTTCGCAATGCGATGTTTTCGTTTTGAAGTGTTGTTGTTATGATGTTTCTTGTCCTATGACGTCGGTTTTGTGTCTTCGTAGTCTTGCTGTTGTTGTTGTTGTTATGTGGTTTCTTACCGTTTTGTAGTGTGTCTTTCGTAGTCAGATGTTTTCCCTGTGTTGTAAGGTCAAATGCTGTTGAGTTGCAGTTGTTGTTGTTGTTGTTGTTGTCGTACTTGTTGTAGTTGTTGTAGTTGTATTCTTTTGAAGCGCTTCCTGAGTCTTTGTAGCGGGCCATTCGCGTCTGCGTCCAGACTAAATATTATATAAAGTGTACCGTTGAAGAGGGCCTAACCATTCGAAGAAAACAGGCATCAATTTGGTCTTTTGCGCTTTTTATTCTTTATTTCAGTGCTGACTAGTTTCGCCCACTAGGGCATCTTCAGAGCAACTGATTTATTCAGAGTATCTACCTCTATTTATAGTGTATTGTCTGTCCTCTATTTATAGTGTATTGTTGAAAATAACATACATACATACATACATACATACATACATACATACATCCATACATACATACATACATACATACATACATACATACATACATACATACATACATACATACATACATACATACATAGAGCTGATACAAAAGGATCGGGTTGCAGAAAGTTGGGTGTAGAGTCTAGCTAGGCCAATACAAATTTGCATGTCACTCTGGCTGAAGGCAAGATGATGAGCCCCAAACGAAGAGGTCTAGAAGCTCAGTAAAGATAGGATTGACTCCAACAAAAACAGATTATCCTGGTAGTAAAAATAAAATGGAGAAACAAGGTTTTTTTTGCATTGGTTGATATTGTCGTACCATTGCCATACTCTCTAATGGTGCTGATCTCCACGTCAGCTTTATGCAACATTTGTCAAAAGGCAGTGTTTGCTGGGGATTTGGGATTCAAAATGTGTGCATCATTGGCAGTCATTTTGTTCAACAATAGACATCAACAGATTTTTATCATGTCTTCCAATGAGCTTGGTTCATGAGCTAGGTTTGGATTTTGGTGTTGTTAAAATGAGCTTGAAAGGAAGATAATAGAAGAATTTACAAAAAAATGTAAACTTCCAGAGAAGAGCAAGGAGTAAAGGGAAACAAGAAGGAAAGAACAACTGCACAATGATGATAGACAGAGGGAGAAAGGAGTACTATACGAATATGGTCGATTTTGAATTGAGAAATGAATATCAAAATTTTGAAGGCATTTTTCCCAAAACAGAATTTTTAAAGAGTACTTTTGCTGGAACAAGGAATTCGAAGGTAGTGGTTGCATTAGGAAGCTGAAATTTAAGCCACAGATAAAAGGGTGATCAATGTTCGCTCAGAAGGAAATTTTGATTTGGGTGACGAAAATTTTTGGGTGTGGTCAAATGATGATGAAAATAACTTGAAAATTGTCTTTAGAATATCATCATGATATGTGGATTATCCAAAAATCCCTCTTAGCAAAAATAGAGCTATCTAAAGCTCTTCATTTTGGTATATCATTTCTCTACCTGGGGTCTGCCATTCTTTCACAACTTTTGTTACGATATCGTTAGATTTTGCCTTAGAATTACCGTTACCACGGCTAAAGCTAATTTAGATTACCAAATATGGAATTTTTGATAACGCCTAATCAAGGGCCCTGATGTGGTATATTTTTGAGGTGTATAGCATCAACAGCAAAGGATTTAAGTTTCCTTATTAAATATTACCCCTTGAAAGTTTCTGAAAGATTGCATTTAGATAACTTCATACCTATATTCGAGTTTCCAAAATCATCTTGTGAACACGCTTACACTGTAAAAATCTTTTCTTCATAAAGTTTATCATTGGCAAAAATAATAATTGACTCAAAACACCAGTAAAAAAAACTGTTTTTTGAAGATTTTATCGATAAATATTTTCATAAATTTCCTCAAAAAGACTATCTACAGATATAATAGCAATTGTATTTATGAGTTAATTTTTCACAGAGGGGCATTTTCCGACGATCAGAAAGGGGTCATCTCAACAAATGTTCTTGGCGCAGGAGCCTTCATTGTATTCTCATCCCATTCCTATACAGTTAAAACCAACTAATCTGAATTATTGTTTAGATTGCATACCAGATCATAGTATCGCTATCTATGTCTGCAAATAAGTTTTTGAAACCCAGTTACAATCTTTGGTGTGTTTTGTATATTTCAGTTTTACAATATGATTTCACTATATATGACCTTCAAATGAAGAGTTTTGATGCCAATAGCAATGCAAGATAGTCAAACAGAATATCTTATTTATTCAATAAATATGCACATGCGCATGATGACATCATTGGTTTGACATTATTATTCGTCGGAAAATCAGCAAATTGTGCCCCCTCCCTATCAATTGGTACCCATGACACCCCTAGTTCAATGTTCTTAGTCACGGTGCAGTCAAAGTCCTTTCAAGGATATATGAATGAGGTAGCAACACATACAAAATTCATATTAATTTGCAATTCTCTTACCTTACATCCGTCAGAACTCCAGGTATCTTTTGCTTCGTTCCAGTAAAAACATCCAGTGTTGAAAAACTCCATTGTAAAGTTAACCCGATCAGTTGTATTTTGATCGGCTGATACGTTGCCTTTGATTTGCCTGATTTCCAAAATGACGTTATTACCACTGCTGCTCGTTAAAGCTCTAAACTCATTATTGCTGTCATCATAGTTGCTATCTACAATATCAAAATGTCCTGAATTGTTTGTGATGTTCTGTACACTATCGTAAAGTACAGATAGTCGACACGGACTTCCATAACATCGTGGTCTTAACATCGCATATGAGCCGTTAGCATTAAGTTCAATTTTTACGTTCAACAACCTGTTCTTTTTCATGGTAAATGTTTTGTTAACCTGAAAGAAATACATAAAATAATTAAATTTAGAATCATTTGAAAAAATAGCAAAGTCCTGAGTTTATATTATAAAGAGGCTTCATGGATGCACTGTGAAAATAAGAACCATGTAAAATCATCAGCTGAACCATGAAAGGACAAAATTTCAAAATTCAACAACCTTAGGTCAACTAGCATGGAGACGACGAGGCGGATTAGGGGACTGGGAACCACTTAAGGAGGCACAATGTCCGCGTCGTTAACAGGATAATGTTCATAAATTCGCATTTAACAGCTATCGTCCATTGTGATTAACTCGTGTGAACTGAGGTGATACAACAACGATAACGCAGTAGGCTTGGCGCATATGTGGTCGTATGTCAGGGAAAACTATCATACTGTAAGATTTTTAAGACTTATTGATGGACTTCTCTGGAAAACGAAAATATTTTTACTAAAGGTGTATGTGATTTTTTGGGAGTGAAATGCCCCTCGATACTATATACTATTATAATTTTTCTCGTGTGCTAACATCTTTATGTTGTATGTATGTTGAATGAAGGGGGCCTTGTGCCCCAGAGGGAATAAATTTGGGTTACCAGGGGAACCCAGGCAAGGAAAAGGGAGTGGAAAAGGACCTGACCATGGGAGCATTAGCTGACATGGCGCTGCAGCCAACCTACGCCCAAACAATACAATCACACCTCAACAGACCTCAACTTGGACATCATCAATTAGTTGGAAATTATCAATTGTTGCCACTGAAGTGCAAACATTTGTCTGGTACCGGTTCCTTCACCATTGACCAAATTTTGTAGCCAGCTATATATTTGAGATAATGGAAGGATAAATGAACAGGGATGTAAAGTGACCCCGTTTCAAACTGTTTAGTCTTCTTTAATGGTTTGACAGGTAAGGGCTGGCCTTTCAAAATCTACACTTTAGGATAGTCGACTCTGCACGCAGACTAAGTGCGTGTAGCTTTGGGGTACTTGACAAATGCGAAGATGGACTTGTTAAGTTTGTCAGCATGTTCTACAGAAAGAAAGATTGTTAGGGCTCTTTTGATATGATGTAGCAACCTATTATGGTGGAAAGTTATATTTATTCATTATTACCTGATTGACGTGTCAAACGTTTAAAAAACGAGGCAATAGAGGAATTCCATCAATGTCATTGGTTAATCGCTTATTTCCTGCAGTTTCACGTACAACACCCCATCAACGTGGGAAAAAATGCTTTGACGAACAATAAGTAAGCAAAAAATTCTTCTTGTTGCGTGTTGTGCACTTGTAAAAAGATAAACAAATATAAATAAAGGATGATATAAGCACTTTAATACGAACTGAAATAAGCACAACATTTCGAGCATGGCCCGCTATCAAGCCTGGTATGTTGTCAACTGGCTTGATAACGGGCTATGCTCAAAACGTCATGCTTATTTCAATTGTCATCAAAGTACTTTATTGTATTGTACTTTATTTACTTGGTTGACAATAACTAAGGACTAAATAGATTTGTATTAATTTCTCATGTTATCAAATTGCGTGGAGTACAGCTCCGTATCACTGTCAGTTTTCGATGTATCTTGCCGTTTACTAGGCATTGAGTCCCGTGGAAGTTTACACGGAGGGAATTTGCACTATTTGCATCAAGAGTGTTCATTCATAACTTGAAATAGGCCTAAAATGTTCAATTTCACTTTCTCATTGTAGTCGCTGTGCATGCAACCCGATGGATTTCTATTCTTTTCTTCGAAACGGCCAATGAAAACCCAGCCAATTGTTAGGCTAGCCAATGATAAGCTTCCTATTTTCCCTTTCAACCAAATGGCATGGAGTTGTAGTACATGATTGCCATCGTTTTAATGATTGCCCAGTAGGCAAGGAAATGTTCTCAAATCTCCAAATTTCTCAGCTGTGTAGGATGATAAGCGTCCCTCAGCCGCAATTACCTCACAAATAGACAACAAAAAAGTCAAAGAAAGTGGGTCAATCAGTCCCTGGAAAGCGTCACATGCGGTGTTCCTAAAGGTTCAGTCTTAGGGCCTCTGTTATTCAATATCATCTTTTACTCTTTGATCAAAACTCGTATATATGCAGATGATACTATCTATGTTTGCAATAAAGACCTGGTCAACATAGCTCATAGGCTTCCAACTGATTGTAGTGTAGCTTTAGAAGGGTTGCTGACAACTTTATGAAATTAAATGCAAAATATGTCATATCTTAGTTTTTGGGTTGTGGTGTGATGATACTACCGCATGAGTAAGAAAAAAGAATCCCCGTTTGAAAGGTCACTGATCCCTGAATATCAAGACGATGATATCGGCAAATATATGCTTTAATGGTAGAAATGTTCAAATCTTTCATAAAATTTACCTGACTGAAACCGCCCACTCCATTCTGAAATTATGAGGGATTTTGTCGAGAAAACCTCTTCAAAAAACCTTCAAAACGTTCCCAAAATAATGAAAAAATTGTTTTCCTTACATCTCTGCCTTACAAACACATTAGCACGTGCTATCCTCTTGGGAGGATGAACAAGTCCTCCCTCTGGTATCGATGACCTATTCAAGGGGATTCCATTCTCCCAAGAGGACAAAATACGTGAATTTATGTGAGTGTCATCAATTTTAGCAAGGAAAATTTGCTCATTGTTTTCATTCGTTTTTGCAGGTTTTTGAAAGGGGCTTTCTGCAGCAAATCACCCATATCGACGTGAAGTTATGGCAACGCCGTGTAAATTACTGAACCTAATTGAACATATTGGCAATAAATAAAGACACTTTTCAATATTATTGATATTCATGAAGCAGTGGCTATCCTAGCGGGGATTCTTCAACCGGTATCACTGTTAGTATTGGAAATACAGATTTTGTAAGTAGCTCCGAAGAGAACCTACTCGGCGTCCAAAATGATAGCAAACTTTCCTTTGCGATAACATGTTTCCAAATTTTGCCAAAAAGTTTAGACATACACTTTATGCACTTCCTTGCATATCCCCATTTATGGATCAGAGCAAACAAAGAACCCTTATGGGGACATTTATTACCACAGTCAGATTCAATACTGTCCTTTAATCTGGATATTTCACAGCAGCCAGCTCAACACAAATGTGACAAAATGCAGAAATGGGATTTGAAAATTATGGAGGCGAAGGAGGCATATCTTATATTATATAATGCAACTCGATGAGCGATTCCTCTCCCGTGTAATAATAATAATAATAATAATAATAATAATAATAATAATAATAATAATAATAATAATAATAATAATAATAATAATAACAATGCATTTATAGAGCGCTAAAATCTATATACATATATTCTAAAGCACTGAACAACTTGGTGTTAAAGACCTTAATTTACAGAAAGTAAAGCTAGAAATGTCATTCACATGTTAAAATGATTATAAAATAAATACGTTTTTAATCCTGTTTTGAAATTTTGGATGCTCTGAGATCTTCTAATTTCAACGGGCAGTTTGTTCCAGAGCCTAGGGGCTGCAGTACAAAATGCTCTGTCCCCACGAGATGTAAATTTTGTCTTTGGAACTATTAATGCCACAGATTTCTCTGACCTCAGTCTGTATCTATCACTGGTTTGTAGCCTCAACATATCTTTCAGGTAGGCTGGAGCCATGTTGTTAAGTGCCTTGAATGTCAATAACAAAATCTTGAAGTCAATCCTTTCTTTTACCGGCAGCCAATGCAGTTCTTTTAGTACTGGAGTGATATGATCGTACTTGCGAGTCCCAGTAATTATCCTTGCGGCAGCATTTTGAACACGTTGCAACTTTTGCAACTGATAATTGGGCAGACCAAATAGAAGACTGTTACAGTAGTCAAGTTTACTTGTGATAAGAGCATGCATGATCTTTTCAATTATATTTCGATTCAGATATTTCCTTATGTGCTTAATATTATAGATGTGATAAAATGCAGCGCTGCATGTCTTTGTAATATGATTTTCCATGAACAGATTGCTATCAATAAGTACTCCCAGATTGTTGACACTGGTTATTGGGTTTATATCTGAATCTCCGATTTTGATGGAATCTATTGTGATTTTATTCAATTGATGTTTAGAACCGATAATAAGAAACTCTGTTTTTAATCATTGATCTTTAGCTTGTTAACTAGCATCCATTTTCTAACATCATTCACACAATTCTGTATTGCATGTATAGATCCCTGGTGCAAACCACATTCCAGCACTGAAATCAGATGCAAAATTGTCGAAACAATTTGATATTTGATATTGGATTCTTTTAAGGAGGGTTGCCCTTCAGCCGGAGCTGTTTTACAAGGGGTCCTCCACTTAAAAACGTTACTTACAATATAAAATTACTAAGAAATAGATTAAATATAATACAAAAACCATAGTGTTAAAAGCCTAATACAAAGTATGATAAAAGAAAAGAAACGCTATTTTCTAAATAGACTGTTTAAAACTCTTTAGGGAAGATGCCTGTTTGGTATCGGCAGGAAGGTCATTCCATATTTTTGCTCCTCGATAAGAAAAACATTTATGCCCATTACTTGACTTTTTCTTGGGTAGTCTTAAATCTGTCTCTGTATTTCGCAGGGCATACGAATAGCACTTTGAGTTTCGGGTGAAGGAGTCACACTGGTATTGCGGAGCCAGTTCATGCAGGGACTTGAAGACCATTGTTTTAGATTCACCAGCTATAAGTTCTTCAATGGTCTTCCAACCCAGCCTGTCAATAAGTGGTCTACTTGGGGTGTCAAAATTGCTATTGGTTATAATTCTAGCAGCTAGGTTTTGAAGTTTTTGCAACTGATTCTGCTCAGTCGATCCGGCACAACCCCAAACAGAGCAACAGTATCGAAAGAGTGCCTCGACAATACCTGTGTAAAGAGTTTTCAGAGTTTCCTGCAGTAGGGAAGTTTTGGAATGCTTTAGAAAGCCAATAGCTCTAGAAACTTTAGTAGAAACAGTCTTGATGTCTTCTTTCCAGTTAAGATAGTTATCAATCTGCACACCAAGGTACTTAATTATTTGGATTACTTTGAGCTCATTGTCACGAATTTTCAAATTTAAATCCTCGTTCTGATTTTTGAGGATGTTATGCTTTTGCTCAGTGGAAACTAGCATGGAATTTGTTTTCATTGGCGTTGAAAGCACAACAGTGCAGTCTGGTAGTGTAGTCTCAATTTCCTTCTTTAGATCTAGCAAAGCATTAAGAATTTTGTCTGCAGTAGCTTCCTTGTTACCAGCATCATTCGTACCAACATGGAGTATCACTTTACTTGGTTTCTTAGTTAGAAGAGGCTGCATGTAGAATTTTTGCAGATCTATAATCGTAGAGCCAGAAAAACAGCGTACTATTACAGTGCCATTCTTGCTCATTTTCTTCTCATCAATGCCGTAAAGCATGCTGTCTCCAATAATGAGAACGGTCTCCTTTTCCATGTGCGGGCCTCCTGCTGGAAGGCTGGTTGTTTGGTTTCCATTTCCATTGACATTAGTTACGGTTGGCATGTTTGCTGTTTTGTTGTTGTTTTGCTTTGAATCCAATTCATTTTCAGCTTGATTCTTGTGCTCTTTGGCTCCTTTATCTGGAGCAACCACTTTTCCTGAGCTTTTGTTTGAAGCAATTGAGCCGTTCGATCCTTTGTTGTCCTTTGCCTTTACATAATCTTTGCTTTTGTGATTTTGCATTGTGTTGTTAAGTTTCTTTGATACATTGAATTGCTCGTATTTCTTTCTTCTTTCGTTTAAACACAATCCCATTGAGCCTGAATCTTTTCAATTGCAATCAACTTTGAAATCCCAGGGGCATTCCCCGCAGCAGCTGTACTATTCTCCTCTGTTTTCGATACATTTTCTCATTTTCTTGTTGATGAAGTTGGCCTAGACTAGCTACACTAGTCCCTCGATTTCGCTGTTGTTGTTGTTGCTGATGGCCAGCTCAATGAGGGACTAGTTGCCAGAGAGTGTCTCAAATCGGAATTTTCAGAACGAAAAACCTGATTGTAATCTGATTGGAGCATTTCGGCTAAAACAATAGAAAATTTTTTTGTAGCCAATCAACTTGTCCTCTCTTTACTTATTTTTACTGGAAAACCTCCCTTTGAAGTAGAGGCCTGTTTGGTCTGAGTTTTTCAAGAATGGCGACCGGCGCTGTCGTCGCAGCTTGATCGACCTGAAGAGCAGAAGCAAATGAAGCTGAAGGAATTTAGCTAGCCATTTGGCATGATGAAGTGGGCACTGGGAAGAGATATTTGTTTGTGCTCTAACAGGAAATGGCAAAATGTAATGCTGTTGTGATACTTGAGAGGCATTTTCAGGACAGCAGTGAGTGTCAGTCTGTCAGTACACTGCAGTGTAGTGTAGGCCTACTCTAAGTTCAGGTTAGTGATTTTTTCGTTGACATTTGGCTCGTGTATTTCAATTTCAGGGCCTCCGATGACTTGGGGACCGGGGGGGGCCGGGGGGCCACGCCCCCCAGATGTTTGCAAAACATGCCGTTTTGAAAGGCAGCTCATCATCATGTTATTGTGTTGTGGTAATTTTTTGTATCAAGTTTGGCCTGCCCCCCCCCCCCACTTTTCTGATCTCGTCGGGGGCCTTGAATTTCTAATATTATCTAACTGCAAGCATGTTACTTGGCAATGTTGAGCTGTTGTACTTTATCACCTTAACAGTTGTTTTGGTTTGAATGCATTTGATCTGCCAAATAAAACAATCTTAGATATTCTAGAAGTTTAGAATCTTTATAAGTTCCATATGTGATCCAACCCCCCCCCCCCCCCCCACCCCGTGTTTGGATCACATACGAAAAGGAAAGGGTGATATAATTTTTTGCATGTGATTTAACAAGTACTTGTTACTTTATCACATTGATGTTGATGTTCTTAATTCATAGGGGTTTGTTTAAAGCAAGATATCTGCTTCATTGTTATCAGACCTCGCATCAGCATGCATTTAGGTGGCACTTTTCTTGGAGAGAGTTTGTCTATCTGATGCAGCAAATCACTTGGAGCAAATATAAAGAACAGTTCCCTTGAAAATTCCTTGTACTTCAGTCCTTCAGATACCACTTAACTGATTGCTAATGATAATGTATAATGATGATGAAATGTCTAATCTTGTCAAGTCTTTGGTTCCTTCCTTTATCTTTGGTCACTCTGAACTTTGGTCACTTTATCTTTGGTCACTTTGATGGGGCTCTCTCCTCGATTAGTTTACCTATTGAGAGAGCTCCTCCTTTAAATATTTCTCTCCGTGGTGAATTTATATATATATGAAACTGAAACTCCTCTGAAATTTCAAATTTATGTTCACTGTCCATGCTCAATTTTGTCAGAGTCATAAACTGTCTAAAATTCTTTCAAATTTACATGAATGAAACTTGGTATCAATGTGTTGTTTTCTTGAGTCATATTTTGATGATTACTGATCACAGCAGCAACAACAACCAAAATACTAATTCCGTGGTCCGCGCTTTACGCATGTAGCGCTTATGAAAACGAGGCTATCAAGTTATTCCGATTTCAGACACTGTTTGGCAACAAGTCTCTGTATTAGCGACAAATCAGTTCTAAGGAGCATACAGAGATTGTGTAGCCAGTCTAGAAGTTGGCCTAGCTTAGTTTTCAAATTTGCATTTTCATTTCTGAGATCATCATTGCACTGCCATTCTTGCTGGATTTGATCATGAAGCTGCAACACACTTTCAGCAAGACGGGTTATTTCCGAGCTTTGAGAGGGCGGGTGAAGTGTGGGAGTGGGAGGGTTGTGCAACAGCAACGGTATCCTGTCGGACTAAGAACTGCATGAGAAGTTCAAGCGATTTAGGTCTGTTATGAAACCGTTTTCCTTGTCATTGTTGTCATTTTGATGGCATTCCAACTCATCTGATCAAGGGCGCCTACCTTGTAGGAAGTGTGTTTATTCACGGTACTTTACGCGGTGTCCTATGACCCAGTCCTGTTAATCTTTGTATATCATAATAAACTGAGGGGTATGCAACTTCTGCAGATAAACCAATCAGCGAGCAGGATCTCAAGAGAAGATTATCACAAGCGCGTTCTATCCGTTTTGGTTTCGGTCAAGCAAGATTGTTTACATAAGCCTTTGTTTAACCAAATGTGAAAAATGAAATCGTGTGCAAACTAGGGGGTCGCGTGAAATAGTCAATCCTCAAGATTATTGGAGGATTGACTGTACCTGAGAATAACAATCATTACACGTTTTTATAAGCAACGGCTTTCAAGAAATTTTACCTGCACCTCCAGAAAATTAAGAAACCCTGATAAATAGAAGAGGTCAAGTTCCAAGTTAGTAGATATTTTTCAAATGCATTCTTCATTCAAATTCTACAGCTTCCTTTCATGCAAAAGGCAAATCCTTAGCCTAATTGAGAATTTAAACTTATTAAACGCTTGCATGCTATTGAACCAATTATTCCTTTATGTTATGCTACTTTGAATGAAGAAATGTACTTGCAAAATCAATATTTCAACAATAAAACGGTTAATTTAAACAATTTTGCTTACCTCAGTCTGGACTTGCCCCAAGTCTCCTCCGCGAAAATAAAACCAAAATATATACCTCTGCCCCAAGTCTCTTCCGCAAAAATAAAACCAAATATATCCCAAGTCAAGTCAGACGACCACAGACACTGCGTGACAATAAGCGAACAACCAGCTGAAAAATTTCTTGGCAGTGCCAACCCCCAGCTCAATTTACCGAAAATTTTGTTTACTGGCCATAGCAACGGGCTCTGACCACAGCAACGTGTAACGCGCTTGTGAGAAAAGTGAACAATGGAGTTAGGAAAAGTTGCATACCCCTAAGTTTTTCTTGTTACTGGGATTTTCAAATTCTAACGTCTGTCAGAGTTGACCAATCAAAAATCACGCTATCTGATTCCCTGTGGCCAGATCGTATAACAGATCGTATATCGTGTTTCATAACGCCGGAATTTGAAACCACAAACTTATTCATACGTCATCTTGACCTTGAGAGGACTGACTCTGTGTACTCCTGGGTCACGGTATGGTTTTAGGACACTCTCTGTACTGGGTCACAGGACACCCATTACTCTACAGTACTGGGAATAAGCACACTTCCTACAAGGTAGGCGCCCTTGATCTGATGCAGCAAAAAGGTTAATTTGCTCATCATCATCGAAAATTTCAATCACCTGTCTGCAGCTTTTTTTGTACTTGATGTAGCAATACTTAGCTCAGCCTTTCAAACATTCCTGGATCTCCTCATAAGCTTATCACTCGAAGGTGTTACAACCGAGCCTGGTGCGCTTTGAAGGCAACTCGCCTGCTCTTTCGGTTCAATGTGCACGAGTTTAACCCTAATCCACATGGGGGGGGGGGGGGTGGATTCCACCCCCCCCCCTCAAGGTTTTATTTGCCGCGTTTATAAACGATATTTGCTATGTCCCTCAGCCTCCCTGACTTTTACTAATTATCTATTAGCCACATTTTGATGTAAAAATTTTTGAACAATAGGACTCACAGGTCACGTGACATGCCCATATTTGGAAGGAGGTAGCTGCCAAATCATTGTTTTAAATGATTTCAATGGAATTTTTTGATTGAATTATGAAGTATTATACAGCAAATGAATCAGCAAAAAAGGGCTTCAATTTGATACCGGGATTTCTGGAATTTGATGA
Source organism: Aurelia coerulea (assembly GCA_039566865.1). Lineage (NCBI taxonomy): Eukaryota > Metazoa > Cnidaria > Scyphozoa > Semaeostomeae > Ulmaridae > Aurelia > Aurelia coerulea. The sequence goes on along the minus strand of CM076952.1, from coordinate 6,546,270 downwards.
TGTCAGCATTTTTTGATAATGACGTCATTTTTACCGCCATTTTGGACTAATTAGCAATTTTTTCAAGTTTTTTCGAACATTTTCAATGAAAAACACTCTAATGATACATTTGTTATAGATCATCACCATTTTGCATGTTCTTTTGGTCTCTTTTTGCATAGAATAAATTAATCGCATAAATGACGTCATAAGAATCGGCTAATTTCTGCCAAAATATGACTCCAAAATCGTTATTTTCAATAAAATAATATTCTATCACCAAATATATTGACAAACTGAACCAAAAACTGCATAAAGTTCATGCAAAATCTTCATTAAACTTGAATTCAACTTGGAAGCCTGATTTTCACATTCGTGACGTCACTGTGACGTCACAAGGTGTGGCAGCCACACCCAAATTACGCTACGAGCTACAAATTACTTGTGCTATAACTGTGCAAAGTTCTATTGAATTCGGATGAGTCTAAGGCAGTTTTCAGAGGGAGGGTGGAAAGAACCCCCCCCCCCCTCCATAAATGGTAGCTCGAAAAAAGCCCATATGGATTAGGGTTAAACCCTGCTGCTCTTATCTTGGTTTCAGCTTCTTTCTTGATACGATAGGATTCACTTCCTCTGGTGATTTCGCTGTATAACACTCCAGAATCGAGCAACTGTTCGAGAACTGCAACAACCATGCCTTCGTTTAGGCCATGTTTTGTCCTTACGAAATATGAGATGAAGTTCTCGTCTGGCCGTTTTCTCCGCCTTTTAATCTTTTCAATTGTATCAAAGATGTTGATAATCAGCTTCAAGGCATCATCATTATCCATGAAATGATTTCTGAAAATTTTGTACGAGCCATTGCCAAGTTTCTCCAGGGCGTACTTCAGAGCGTGTCTTCACGTTGCAAGCCAGTACATTCATTCAAAGTACAATGACAAAAGATACTGATTTCCCATTTCCAATGTTGTTTGCGTTGTACATGGCTTTACTATTTAAAGGGGCAGTTAGACGCAAAACGCGGGTAACAGATTCTTCGTGGCACTATCCCATTCGTTTAGGTATATATACCAAAAAATGTTTACATTACCTCCCTGTTCGTTGTAATTCCTACAAATAAATTGAGCAATGAATCCTGAGTTCGAGAAGGTTCTATGCACCAAGGTTTCATCAACCATCATAAATCTGACTCAAAACCACGTTCTGTGGTAGGTTTCTTTCCCACTTCGACTTGTAGATGATCTCCTCCCATCTTATCTTCAAAGATGCTCCGAAAAGGTCGCTGTTTAGAACCTTCAGGAATTTGTGATCAACAGCATAACTTTACAAATTCATGAAATTGAATTGACATAGACGAACAATATACCGGGTGTCCCAAAATGATATATTACTAGGCTTGCCGCGCGTCGCCTGCGGCGCCGCGCTGGCCCGCCGTCGTAATTGGCATTCAAGTGTATGGAAAGTTAAGTTTACGTATTCTATCTACTTTCCCAAGTTGGGGGGGGGGGGGGTTCTGTTCTGTTGGGTTGCTCAAATTCTAGATTATCTTTTGGGTCTCAAATATGGGACACAGTAAAACATAACGGGTACAATATTTGTTACAAACCAAAGTAAGATCAAGTAACATTACTAAAATCAAAATATTGAAATTTCCAAATAAATTATGGGCAATCTAATCAGTTGGGGCACTTGTCCACGGATTTAAGATGCTGACTTCATAAATTTTAGTAGTGTTGGGTCAGAGAAAATATTTGTCGGCATCTATTTTCATGCTAGGAATTATCATGTAGGGTTGATGCTTGGTACCCCAGTCTAAGCACAAATATCCTGAATATACCTTAGGATGGGGTCTTTTTGGTACTCGCTATCCCTCTGTTAACTGTTTATATCTTCTCCATCTTGAATACTTTCAATAATTCTGCAGACCCTTAAGATCTCCTCGATCTATCCAGTTGACTCGTTGGCCAACATCTTCTCTCCTTGCTCTCATTATCGTATTTTATCTCACTCCTTCACTATCTCTCGTTTGCCTGCTTTGCTCTTACTGCTCTAAATGATTTAGATGCCCACATTGCGCTCTCGTTCCTTTGCTACTCTCGTTGATTTAGTTCCCCTTTTTTTGCTTTGTTGTTCTTTGCTCACCAGGGATAGGGAGACGCGTTTGTATCAAATGTTCAAATGTTATCATAGTTGCCGTCTCAGCCATGGTTAATGTTTAATTGGGTCATGTTGCAGCTACGAATCTTATTTTCATTCAGGTACGTAGGAAGCATCTCAAATTTTGGGAGGGGGGCACAACACTTCAAGGGCATTTTTCATGAAGCTAAATGGGCACTTCCTAAAAATGAAAAGGGAACGTCTTTGTTTATTGCAAAATCTTGGGGGGCACGTGCCCCCAATGCCCCCGGTTCACACGTCTCTGTTTTCAGTTTGCCGGGAAAGTCTTCCACTGACGCTTAAAATTGATCCCATATTGACTTTTCAAAACAACCGATGCTAGGGCCTATACTCAACCTTTCGCTAAGAGTTCATAACAATGGTTTTTTGGTATTTTACTTATCAATTTGCCACAATGAATATTTAGACGTTTTGTAACAAAAATAGATACAATGAAAAGTTAAATGTTCAAAACGTAAAGATAAACACTGCTATTTACAGTGGCAAGGATAGCATTAAAAGGCGAAGCTGACCTTATTTCCACAATGGTCCTCTTAGAGGATGCTGTATAACGGAAATACGTAGGAAAAAAGGAAATACAGAGCAGCACGTGTGTTTTCAATATGGTCCTTAGTAGAAGACTTATATGTCATTTTCCTCTTTCTGTATATTTAGAAAAAGTTCTCTTTGGTCTTATGTTTGAATGCATTGATATTTTTTGTTGATTTCAACTCAGATGGAAGACTATTCCATGTTTTGGCCCCAGATAAGATAAGCATTTGTTTTCCAGTTTAATTTTGAGGAATGGAAATTCTAACTTGAACTTGGACCTTCACGTTGTTAGGCCTTGGTTGACTGGAAGGAATATCTCAGCACTGTATACCGGGGCAGTTTCTTTGAGAAAATTACAGCTCTCTAAATGGTAGCATATGACATTATGTAATGTTCATTATTTCCATTCCAAGAGCTTGTTAGAATTTCTAATAAGAATTTACTTCAACCTGCTTGCAAATCAATAGTTGAAAATGGGGAAATTCAAAAGCAGAGAAAATACACTTCCATCTAAGTGGCGTATGCCCGGGGGGGGGGTACATGACTTGAGGATGGACGGGGGTCTGCCGCTCGGTTTTTAGAAAGCTACCCTCTTCTAATTACCCAAATTTGCTTTTGATACCCACTTTTATGATGAATTTTGGCGGAAACCTGCCCATTTTAACCATTTTTTGCGAATCTCAGTGAAACCCCACCCTTGTTTATGGAAAATCTGCCGAAAAAGGACCCTTGTTTAGAGAATTTTGGGCCCAAAAACCCACCCATATGGGCGGCACATACCCGTACCCAAAATATGTTATGTACCTCCCCCGGGGGCGTATGCTGAGACCTATTGCATGTCTCATGTTCAAACGGATATGTCTCTGGTGTAAATTCTCCTGTTTCAAAACCCAGTAGAATCCTGTTTTATCAGCTCTGGTCAGCTCTTTGCACCAGCCTTGCGCCAAATTCAATTCCACTCCGTCTCGCCTGTCTACTCCGAGACCTGTTTGCACCGTTAGTTGATTTACCTGCATTTGATATATGCACCCTTTATCTTAAAACTTCATCCGTTTTGTTTCTCGCAGCCGTCTCTATTCTTGTTGTCCTTCCTTCTGCATAGCTACTCATGTTTTGAAATACGAAGTCTTATCACATATAGGCACGGTTTAATCGTTTTTCATTTCCGTCGATGCTTGCCAACGTTCTTTATAACTCCAAAGATAGAGGCAAGATGAACCTGTTCGTTGTTGTTCCTCTATTTCTCCCCATTGCTTCCTCTTTTCACTGCTTATGTATATCCTTTCTTTGCTAAATGTTCATGCAATTTAAAGTCCCTCAAGATTTTTTCAATCTATCCTGCTAAGTTGCGATGTCTAATTTCCCAAATTTCTCACAGTTGCAGTCATTGCTCTTGTTCGGTCAGATAGCAGTCATTTTTTATTCTGGGTTACCAAGGCGGAGGATTTTTGACAGGGGTATGAGAATCTTTTCCATTACTGTGTGGGGGTGTCCAAATATCAAGGGAAATTGGTATGAGGTGCAAAACTATTTTGCTTGAAAACTATTTATGTGAAGTCATCAGTTAACATTTAAAAGTAAAATTGAAAGACAACTGGAAATGACGAATCACTTGACCTTTATGCAAATTGCCTGGAATAAATTGGCATGCATGTGTATACATTTTATACATCACGTCCTGGAAGACTTCTAGATGGGCTACAAAACCATTTCGCTGAAAGGTGGTGGGATATAAGACTTTTTTCCAAATTCAAGATGGGGTATAAAAATGAAATGTTGTCTAATTCTGTTAAAGTATCTTCCGCGCTGGTACCCTGGATTAGAATAACTGCTCCCTTACTTTCTATCGTTTACCTTCTTTAATCTTTGCTCTTCTGAAATTTACATACTAATGCTCCTCCGTTGTACCCAAATTAACAACATATATCAACCGTGTAGTGAGGAAATATTTGGATAATCTGTGATTTTGATAAGCCTAGGCCCCCGTCGTTACCTGCAAATATGACATTTAATAAGAAACTGCTAGCAATACCCCAGGGGGACGGTTACTTATTACATTTGTTTTCAGGGTATCGTTTTCTCCAATTTTTTCTAGCACGGGGTATCAAGACAAAGCAATTTTTCTAGAGCAGGTTGTCAAAACACCAACATGCCAAAAAGGGATATTTTGCTATACCTCCCTCCCCCCGGAGAAAACGTAAACTTCATTCAAAAGAATAGCTTCTGACTGATTAACGAACGAACGAAACAGTCAATCGTTATCGCACCCCTTGACCCTTTCAGCAAATTCCTCGTTCAATTCACTAACTGTTTAGAATAGACTTCTGAACTCTCCTTCCCTTGAAGGGCTCCTTGCAGTGGCGTAACGCAGTTTAGGCCACCTTAGTTCACGAACTAAGGGCCCCCGACCAAAAGTGGCCCCCAAAAATTTTGTCGTATTATGTGGTTTTTGGCCATACTGAGCTAAAAGTCTTCCTTACGCCATCCCAAAAACCCTTACTAACCAGTGTTGCTAACACAACACTGGACTTTCATTCCGTTTTCGTTCATTACCTATAATTTGCCTCAAAACTTTATTGTTGTGAGCAAGAGCACCTAACAACATACTGTGACTTTGCATTTTGTTTACTAAAATTCTTTTTATAAACTATTGTGTTTATTGGTATGGATAGCTTTCGGGTATAAAGGGAGAACAGTTAGTCTGCACTAAATGTACTGCTTCTATTGCACTAATATTATCCGCAAAAGCTTTAAGGTAGGTTTTAAGCAAAAGAAATGGAGGATATCTTTTGGTAACATTTGTGTGTTCAAAGTTATCTTCATCAAACAGCCAAACAGCATAACAGTACCGTCTGAACGTTTGAATATTGCCGTATATCTTTAAAATAGCGTTCAAGAGTAGACTACACTATAAAATAGAGTTCAGATATATAATTTCATACTGAAGAACAACAGTTTGTTTATGTACCTTATGTAAACTACCTAACTTTTTGACACGAAATTCATTATTAATGTGCTAAATTTACTGTTGATTTTTCCTATGTAGAAACTTTTGTTACCATAAAACGTGGATTTTTCGAGTTTTTAAAAGGCATAGTTTCAAAGCTTTGCCCACAACCCTGAACCCTCTTTCCCCGTAGATCTCACTTCGCTTCACGGTCCCTACATAAGGGCCCTAACTTACCAAATTCCTACGGGCCCCGAGTGTCTCTGTTACGCCACTGAAGCCCTTTGCAGCGAGCATATTTATATCCTCCTCTAGAACGTGTGAAAGTAAGAGGAACTCTGAGTAAGACATCTACTTTTAGCATCTCATTGCCCATTTATATCCCTTACTCTCTTTTTAGCTATATGCCCCTCAGAATAAATCTCCCTTTCATTCGACCGGGGGGGGGGGGGGGGTCTACCCCCCCTACTTCTCTGAAGCCTTCCTTTGTAAGGATGCACTCATGATCTTATTTATGACATGATTTTTTTTCGTGACAATACCAAAATCACACAAACAGGAAATCGTTGACAGCATTATCTGCTTTGTATCATCCGATGTATGTGTATAATCCAGAGCAGTGGAACCAGCGTATGGAACGATAGGAGCCTTGGATCTCCGGTCCCGTGCTGCTAAGGATCCAGGGGGGGGGGGCACTCAGCACATGCACATACGGGGATGTAAGTCGATATTTTTGGGTCAGAATATTGCTGAAAATGATATTCTTGGGTCCAAATAAACTAAAATTATGTTTTCGATATTTTTGGTCATCAAATATTTGAAAATCCTGGTCTCAATTTGCACTGTTTCCAGATCTTTTATGCTCGTTTACAGATGTCAAGGTATAAAATGAGCTGCGTTTTTGGGTTGTAGTGAAGCTAAACTGATATTTTTTGGGTTTCCTGAAATTTCCTCGGCGTATGTGAAGACCCATCCGCATATATGAAGATTTTCCCCCCTGGGCTAAGAATGGTCTCCCTTTCTCATTCAAACCTCTCCTATACTCTCCTCTCGGGGCAACAAAATTTTATGCTGGAAAAATAAGTCGATCTGTATAACTCTGCCCTCTCCTCCTTTCAAAAAGAGAGTCTGAGTAAAATAAAGCTCCAATCATTTCTATGGCTTATTTACAGATGTCAAGGTATAAAATGAGCTGCTTTTCTGGGTTGTAATGAAGCTAAACTGATTTTTTTTTTGGGTTTCCTCCCGGGGGGGGGGGGGGTACTTAGTATATTTTGCTGACGCCATGTGCACTCCTTTCCGGGTATCGTTTTCGCCTCTTTTTTCTAACGCCGGGTATCAAAAGAAGGCAATTTTTCTAAAGCCGGTTGTCAAACGTCTTATTTCTTTGTTTTTTTCGACGAAGTTTTGCGTTTAGGGATATGCTTTTCGCTGATTTTTACGTTTTGGGATATGCTTTTCGCCGATTTTTTCTAAAGCCGGCTATCATTTGGAGGGAAAATTTCTAAAGCCGGGTGAAAAATGTTTTTCTTGGAGTGCACCCCCCGTACAATTGAAAGTCAAGTAAGCCCCCCGGGGGTTTCCTGAAATTTCCTCGGCGTATATGAAGACCCATCTGCGTATATGAAGAGTTCCCCCCTTGGCTAAGAATAGTCTCCCTTTCTCATTCAAACCTCTCCTATACTCTCCTCTCGGGCCAACAAAATTTATGCTGGAAAAATAGGTCGATCTGTATAACTCTGCCCTCTCCTCAGGGACGTAGGAAGCATCTCAAACTTGGAGGGGCACGACACTTCGAGGGCACTTTTTCCATCAAGCTAAAGGGGCATTTCCTGAAAATAAAAAGGGCACTTCTTTGTTTATTTCAAAATCTTGGGGGGCACGTGCCCCCAGTGCCCCCCGGTTTCTACGTCTCTGCCTCTCCTCCTTTCAAAAAGAGTCTGAGTAAAATAAAGCTCCAATCATTTCTATGGCTCCAATCTATCATAATTGGTCCGGCAATTGTGATATGTCTAAAGATCATTCCCTTGTACACAGAAAACTGAGAGGGATTCCGCCAATCCTTTTATGTCACCGAATTCGCCCCTTACCCTGATTTGGGGGCGAATTTGAGAAAAAAAAATCTCTATTGCACCCCGTAGAGAGAAGACGAAGATATTTGGAAAGTTTCGCGAGGATCAGCGCAACGGTGCTCGAGTTTTACGCCACACAAAATTCGCTTCACGTTTTAATAATATAGACTAGGCTTGCCGCGCTTCGCCTAGACTTATGACGATGAGTCCCTTGTATCCCTGCGGTACCTTGCTCACAGGGACTCATAATGAAACAGTTAAAAACCTGACCCTATTTTGTAAAGTCTCGCTTTCAGATTGCCTGCCAGAGAGCCCAAACATTTTGCGAAATATTTTTGCGAAACCTCCAAGGACTTGTCTTTTTGTGTGAAGAACAAAACTCTTTTGCTTATTTCAGGACGTTCGATTAGTTTCCCTAGAGACATTCTAGAGTTCAAAGTCCACAGCAAGACTTCGCTCGTTCTTTGCAAGTAGCTAGGGTGGACGCGGACATAAAAGCAAAGCAAAGCAATAAGTTCTAAAAATAAGAAATAAGTTTTCCCTGTTCCTGCAGCCAGACACGAAGATATCTCCACTCTTCAAAAGTTTTAAATAAACAGCCTGGAATTAGCACAACTCCACTCCAGACTGTGTTTCTGTTTTGTGCAGAAGCTCTGAGTCAGCCATCTTGCATTTTGTTTGGCGAATCAAGATTGCGAAATCGCTAAATCGCGAAAATTAAAAGATGAACAGCCTCCCTTTGCTACCTGCCCTGCCAGACCTCGCCTGATTGGCTAAAAGTTCCAGCAGACTTGCCGTAACCATGGTAATTCGCAAATCTCGCAAGCTGATTGGTATGCTAGGAATCCCAGCATATTAGGCCTAAATAGGGTCAGGTTTTTCAGAGTAATATTATGAGTCTCTGTTGACCGAAGCGCCATCATCAAGTCAAAGAGCACAGGGAAACAAGAGACACATCGGCATAAGTCTACGCTTCGCCTACGGCGCCGTGCTGGCCCGCCGTCGTATTTGTCATTCAGGTATATGGACAGTTGAATTTAGTGCGCCGGTGACAAAGGGATAAAATATACATATACATCTTTTTTCTTATTCTATAATACATCGGTCTCAAAAGAACAATGGTGAAGAGGGACATAAGTATAATTTGGGAGTATCTTTGAACACCAAGGCCAAATGTTGATACTTTGTTAAGAAGAGGTATTTAGCGTTACAAATCAATGCAGTCAGTTTGTGGCGTATTCCACTCTCCAAGGGCTCTGTTGTATTTATTTCAAAATTTAAAGCAGAGGGAGCCGATGCGAGAACGAACAACAGTTGTTTTGCTTAGAATTATATCCCTGTTGTGCTTTCTATTTTGCAAACTTAGTACACACCCTCTACACGGCGTCTATTTTTTCCTTTTCTCTTTTCATTTTGCATTGCTCTTTCCACTCTTTATAAACTATTACCCGGAAAACTTAACTGTATACTTACCGTAAAAGCTCTATTAAGCCCCTCTCTCTATTTAGCCCTCCTCTCTAATAAGCCCCTCCCCTCTAAGCCAAAATGTTAAATAAGCCCCCTCTTATATCAAATTCTAGTGGCTACCAAAGACTTCCGATTTATTGAGCTAAATAAGCTTGCATGTTAATTCTGATGTGGTTTGAGAGATAAAACTGTGTCGAATTTATGTATGTGACTCGTAAAGTTGTACGTTGAATACGCAAAATACGGTGTAAATGATCTAAAAAGCTGTCATCTGTATCCTTGTCATTTGATTTTGTAAATAAGGCCCCATCTATAATAAGCCCCCTCTCGAATGTGCCCCCTTCTGGAGGGTCCCAAATTAAATAAGCCTCCTGGGGGCTTAAGGTAGCATCCTCTCCGTCATAGAATTATTATGAATATGGGTATATAACCACGTTGAGATGGTACATAGGCATGATTGTAAGATTTTTGGACTAAAAAATTCAAAATGGCACCTTTCATGTTGCCATAGCAACCTAAAATAGCCGAAATTTTGCAAAAAATATTGTACACGAAAAAGTATTTTTCATTCTCTACTGGTTAAAGTTATTTCAAAGAAATTAGCTGGACTTCATGCAAGTATGTACAATGCCTGCCAAAAGTCCTTGGAACACTTAAGCCATATTTTGACAATCAGCAGTTCTAACCATAGCGATTAGGTTTAAACACCCCCTCAGCCCCGAAACAATGTTGATTTGCAAGGTTATTGTCCTAGCATTCCATTAAAGTCTCGAATCGTCCTGCCATCCCCATTTTATCATCACGGAACAACATTGTTCTGAGGTGGAGAGGGGGAAATCGCAAAAAAGGCAACAATAGCAAAGGTGTTCCAAGACTTTTGGCAGGCATTGTAGGTGGTCAAACATGAATCTAAATCTTTTCAAGGAGGTTGACTGGTTTTTCCAGATTTTGTATGATTAAATTCTAATGGAAAAAAATGTAGACATCAGGGTCTTATTCCCCTTGTGCTTAGCCAATTGTAAAAGCAGAGGTTTATTTTGAAGCCCCATCTTCGGTGAACATGTTGACCAAATTTCATTAAAATACCAGGCGGGGGGTACATGACTTGAGGATGGACGGGGGTCTGCCGCCTAGTTTTCAGAAAGCTACCCTCTTCTAATTACCGAAACTTGCTTTTGATACCCACTTTTATGATGAATTTTGGCGGAAAACTGCCCATTTTAAAAATTTTGTTTGCGAATTTCAGCGAAACCACATCCATCTCTTTCTTGTCATTGTTGGACTGTCCTTTACTCCTAAATTTGTTTCTTGAAACTTTTGAGGCTCATTTCTCGTTATTTTCTGCAACTATATTCTGGTGCTGTCAAAGTCACGGGGGGTGGGGGTTCTTCCATAGTAAAGGTACCTGGGGATGTGCCGCGAGCAAGGGTATACTTTTTCGGACTTCTAGTCTAGCCAATGGTACACTTTTTGCAATTTTTGGCCAGCAACGGTCTAGCCAAGGGTATCATTTTTGACAAAATTGGTCTAGCGAACGGTCATGATATTATATTTGGCACAAATTTGACAATATTGTCCGAGGAAATGGTTCAAATTGGTCTAGCCAAGGGTACCATTTTCGTAAAAATTAGTCTAGCTAACGGTACCCTTTTGAAGATGCTGGCGGCAGACCCCTACCCAAAATTTGGCCAAGAACCCCCCCCCCCCCCGTGGTCAAAGTAAACCAATGTTTTTATGTTAAATGTTTTTGTGCTACTTCACAATCGTCAACACTCACATCAAACTTTGCAATAACACCATAAACACCAACTGAAAAACAAATTTTCCAGTACAAGTAGATTTTGAAATCTATCCCAAATGATCCTGCAATTTGATTTTATATCCATTCGCGGAGAACACTTTGTCACTTCCAAAAGACTTTCAATGCTGAGCCTTGAGAAGATTAGCTTCAAAAAATACTGCAGCTTTGAAGAATTACTCTCTGCTTCAATTAGATCAATTGTTCTTTGTAGACATGCAGTTTCATAACTGAACAGACATTCCTTGCCCTTGGAAATCTTCTACCGAATACTGCAACAAACATCAATATGAAACAGTCTTGTTGACTTCAAATTTCCCCTTCATGTCAGTCTTACCACGGTCAAACTATCTTGATTTCTACCTGAATGGAACCTGCTCTCTAGACCCTTGATTCTGCAATGTTTATGAAGGGAAATGATCTTTCATGTGTTTATCTGACGGATTTAGGCCTGGGCTATGCACTTGGAAAACGTGAATCCTCTTCTCTTCTGGAGGAATGGGCCGCCTAAGCAGGACCTACGTCACTTTGATAACTCTTGGGCCGATTTTGAAGCCGTAAAAGAGGTCTTTCTCTCTTCTTTACTGGCACTTTGATTTATCAAACATCACTTCCATCTTTCTTGATGCACTGGTTACCAGAAAACTTGCGCTTTAAAGTTCCAAATGTAAAAACAGCATTGCAATCTTGGCTCTTCCATAGCATGTTGCACGGTGATTCCAAGTGTCTCAATGTTGTAATAGTTACCCTCTTAGCTATGGCAAAGCTTAATTGGGTTTCGTTGCAGCTAAGATTCTCGTTTTCAATTTGACTGGACTTGTTCTTAAAATTGATCCCATACCTACTCTTGTTCTTAAATTTACCGTCTCCGACTTTCGAAACGAAGTTTTTGCATTATAACAATCACGGAAGCTTCTTGCATTATAACAATCACCCCCTTCTTATGTACGACTTTTCATTCACTAAGCTAAAAAAGTTTCAATACTGCATCTCCTGAATTCTTGAAGAAATTGTTCTGCATTAAGATTGCCCTTATGTCCCCTCTACTGCCTCTGTCTGCGGTATCTCTGGAGAAAGGAACGAATTTGAAAACAAATGAAATGTGAGAAGATCGTTTCTTTTTAGCTCTATGCCCCTGCGAAGAAATGTGTGATCCTATTTGAGCCCCCCCCCCCCTGAAGCCTTCCTTGATAAGGAAGACAGACATTCATGATATTTTCTGTTCGATTTCTTTGCAGGCCTTCAACAGCCTTGGCCTAGACTTATGGCGTGATTCCTTGAATTCGTTCTATGTTTTGTAAATGCGCGAAGCGAAGCGTAGCGTCCATTTAGACGGGATAAATGCCAGAAAAGCTTTTCCTTTTGGCTAGCAGTTTGCAGATTAATTACAATGAGTCCCAGTTACCTTTGCTGAAAGCAAGACTGTCAAAACAATTCAATAATGATAACTGCCATGATGATATAAGTCTTGTCAGATGTCAACTGTGAAAGGCCTGATGTTGTCTTGGGACAGAACAAAAGCTCTGCAATGCGTCATTCGAAAGGAATTTATTCTTCAAACAATAATGACTACACTCAGATTCAATCAGCTTATTCTAATTGCTTCAAAATTGAACAATGCTCAAATGTTATGAAAGCCATTACGACGAAGGCCCTAATATTTCAATGTGGTCTAATCACACAAACAACAGGATATGACTGCTTCTTCGTTATTGAAAGTGTATAATCCAGAACAGTGGAACAATAGGAACCTTCGAATGTCAGTCCCTTGCACATTAGCATGATCTCCCTTTCTCATTGGAAGCCCCCATTAAAATTCCCCTGTTCTCTCCTCTCAAGCCAATGATATTTTAGCTGGAAAAAGAAGCCGATCTATGAAACTTTGCCCTTGCCCTTTCAAAAGAAAAAGTGGGAGTACGACACAGCTCCAATGTATCATTGGTCCGCCAATTATGATATGTCTAAAGATCATTCCCTTGTACACAGAAAACTGAAAGGGATTCCGCCAATCCTTTCTTTGATGTTACCGAATTCACCCCTTACCCTGATTTGGGGGCGAATTTGAGAAAACAAAATCTCTATTGCACCCCGTACAGGGAAGAGGAAGATATTTGGAAAGTTTCGCGAGGATCAGCGCAACGGTGCTCGAGTTTTACGCCACACAAAATTCGCTTCACGTTTAATAATATAGATCGTTTGATTGCTTACATGTCCATAACCAATCAACCGATTTTCAAAGCTTTGTTCTATTTCATTGCCTAAAGGCTAAATTGTATTTTAAGATGTCAGTTGTGGTTTTACAACGGCGTTTTCATGTTGAAAAGAATATTGATAAACCTGCTCAAATTCAAGCCTTAGATGGCACGAGAAAGAAACGGCACATTTTACCAGTCAACATTTTAGATGTGATACAAAAGGCTGAACTCGTATTCGTATTCTCTGAACTCAGTATAACAGAATTCGTATTCTCTGCATGAAATATAATCCCTGAAAGACATATAAGTCCAGCCCATTTTGCATCATATCTAAAATGTTGACTGGAAAACCTTGCCGTTTCATTTTCATGCAATCTAAGGCTTGAATTTGAGCAGGTTTATCAATCTTCTTTTCGACATGTAGACATCGGCCTAAACCACAACCAAAATTCTCGAATACATTTTAGCCTTTCGACAATCAGATAAAATTGATTTTTTGAACCGGTTCAATGGTTATGGACATACTAGGCCTGCCCGGCGCGGCTATCACCGCGCCTCCACATTCAGATTGACCTCCCTATGTTCATCACATGTTGGTTCATGGGCAATAATGCACCGTGGACGTGGTCTACATCATGATCAAAATTATATTTTTACTCACTGTGTTGTTTCTCTTCCACAGGTTTGCAAGTAAAGTTTGATAATGTTGGCATTCCTTCGTTCTTCTCTCGTTACAGGTCACAGCAAGAAATCGAATACAGTTGAATCAATTGGAGCTCCTACGCAGCGATACGTCTTATTTCAAACTTCCCTTCAAAATACATTTTAAAAGGAAGTTTGACATGAGACGTATCGCTGCGTAGGAGGATTGGAGGTGAAACCGTTTCAACAGTATTTGAATAATGGCAGCATTCGATTCCTTGCTGTGACCTGTGACGAGAGAAGAAATAAGGAATAGCACATTATCAAGCTCTATTCGCAATCCTGTGGAAGGGAAACAACACAGTAGTGAGTAAAAATATAATTTTGATCATGATAAAGGCCTCAACAACGGTGCATTATTGCCCATGGTTGGTTGACCCAATTTTAGGCAAGTAGCATATCATTAATTCCAAAGAGCGCACGGGATTTTTTTCAGAATACAAGGATTTTTAAGTAGTTTTCTTGAAAAAAAGTGACTTTTTGCTACGAAATATTTTGTAGGCTATTATGATTCTGATTCGAAAACAAACGAGACATTTTCAGACCAAAAGGATATTTACGGATTTCTGATAGATTTTTTTTAAAACTAACGGATTTTTGGGAGTGAAGCGTTCCTTTTCAGTGATCAAACGATCATGAAATGCCACAAGCTGAAGAAAAAAGCCTTCTTAATCAGCATAGGGCTCAAATCTTTCAAATCTTTAAAAAGGTCGGTGTAAAATTCTATCATATTTTTCTTTGAATTGGATTGCTTGAAAGGAACTTATAGTACTTTGCCGTAATTCTGCCGTGGAAATTTTATGATAACTTTATTTTTTTCAAAATGGCGGCAATTTGATAATTATTGAAAAAATTCATGGAAAATTTGAAAAAAATTTAAATCATTGTAAATCCTAAACTAACAGAGGAAACATTGTAGAACATTCAAGAAAACCATAGTTTATGGAGGTCTACAATATGGTGGCAAGCAGAAATTTGTAGCTTTTGTAGTTTAGGATTTAGAATTTTGATGACGTCATAGCCTCAAATTTAATAAATGCCACAATATTGAAACTAATCGAGATATCAATAAATTGCCATGGCAGATTTACAGCAATAAACCGTAAGTTCCTTCCAAGCTATTTATTTCAAAGAAAACGGCAATAGAATTTTACACCGACCTTTTTAAAGATTTGAGCCCTATGTTTTCTTAATCCGTCTCTTGTTTATTGAATGTCTGTTACTTGAGTTCAGTAGCTGCTGCAAAGTAGCCTTTTGTGGGTGGTTGAAAAGAAATTTTTTGAGCTAATCACATGCCTTCCTCCAGGAGGCCTACTTTCATGGACACAACATTATTACCTTTGATGTGCATACTTACCAATGCAGTATTAGGAGTAGGAATTTCTACAACCAATTCATCTCCCGAAGTCAGATTATTCACTTTCATTTCTTTGTTATTGAATGAATATTTGACGCTTGATACAGTTGGCGTAAGGACTTTTCCAATTCCATTCTGTCCCCATGTAAAAGGGTTTTTTGATAGTGTAGCCATCTATAATAGTGAATAATCAATCATTTATAACATGAAATTTTGTAGAAATTTCGGGAAAAAACAGTCGTGGTTACTGTAACTCTTCAGCCAGTGATTAAAGACCCACTGCTAAAAAGGCCTTGCACGCATCCTTTGCTGTGCAACAAGAAATGGCACGTGCGATGTATGGGAGGTATGTCTGTTGCAAAGGCCCTTTTGAAATTGGAGAAAGGGAAATATCAACTTTCGGACTTTACGCTTTTGTTTGCGCTAAAGACCCACTGTCAAACAAGATCCTTTTGAGTCGAATGAAAAGAGAGGCAAAGATAATTTTTTTACATTCCAACAAAAATTTACAATACATATTTACTAGTCACATTACTTACAAAGTACTTAAAGACCCTCTGCTAACATAGAGGCTTTGCGAGCATTCTTTGCTTTGCAACTAGAGATGGCAGGTGGGAGGTATGGGAAGTATGTTTGTTGCCAAGTCCGCTTTGAAATTGGAGAAAGGGTAATATTAACTCTCGGACTCTGTGCTTTTTTCTACGCTAAAGACCCACTGTCAAACGAAATCCGTTGTGTGCCGAATGAAAAGCAAGGCAGAAAGAATTTAGTAGATAATACGAAAGTCGACTTTGGCGCTGCAAAGGAGCATGGTTAGCAGTGGCTCTTTAACTACACTACAAGGACGATGCCACTAGATGCAAAATACCATGACTATTCCGTGGCATCACAAAAAACTAACACAACATGCATATGAATATTCAAGGAAAAACAAAACAGCAATAAATGGGAAAAAACTACATTCCGTCTCAAATAAGACATCATGTAAATTATTTTCCGCGAATAACAACAGACAAAATGCCTGTCGCAGTTATTGATAAGAGAATTTTGCGCCACCATACAGAGTCTTGTTTAGCAGTGGCTCTTTAGCATTGCTAGACTTTCAGAAAAAATCGAACCCTCCAAAGACAATGATTAATTGCATATACCCGCAAGGTGAAATATAGTTTCTCCAAAAACTTTCTACTTTGATTTCCTGGCTTCCCAAATACAAAACGTTTCCTACAAATAGTTGAATTTACGAAACCTGAATGATTCATCTAAGCCTGGGTAGAATTTATGGAAATTTTCATTTTTCTTATAAAGAGTATTTCTTATAAAGACTTTATAAAAAAAGACGCCTAATGGGGGTACTTGGGGGTGAGATCCCTGCTTTTTTCCAACATCAGTTTTCCAATTCGTCCAACCAGTAGAGCAATAATCAGGGCCGTAGGAAGCAGTTTCTGATTGGGGAGCAATTGTTCTTAAAACAATAGAGACCAAAAACCTAATTAATGCTTGTGACGTAGCACAATTGATTTAAAACTTATTGGAGGGGGGGGGCTAAAAATCCCTGCCCCCGCCCCGCTTCCTACGGGCCTGACGATAATCAATGAAAGCGTTAGGCAGTTACGAGAGGTATTTCATCCCTTCAATTGCCAGCCCATTCTCTGAATGAATTATTTAATTTTTTTAAATGATGGGCTTGTTGTTATAAGGCAAAGTGAACAGACATTGCGCTTCATTGATTGGGTTGAGAGAAAGAGACATTTGGATTCCATCTTGGATGTGGTGCAATGCAATACTTCTATGAGATAAAGATGTGTTATTTGATCCAAAAGACACTCTCAACTGCAGTCTTTCTGCAAGTAACTCACTTTTGAAACTCAATGTGAATTGAAAACGGTCATTAGTTCAGCGAACGAACATCAGTCTAGTTCATACCTTCAAATCAACTGCATTTGTCGTACTAGTTCTCTTTCCACCAAACACACCTATTCCAGATGGAGTCTGTATCATGCCACCTCCAAGTGTTTCCATCTTCATACTGTTCAGACGACTGCCTTCTGCTTTCTTAAGTTCAACTGATATTGACTCGCTAGACAATTTTCTTGCTACTTCATTTTGAACCATCGATTCGAGTAACATTGCTGATGAATTCTCAATGAGTTGTAGCGCATCTTTCGTGAAATTTAAGTACTAAAAGAAAACGGGACAAGTGAATTAAAACAGTTACATAATGTAGCAATTCAACAGATATTGTCGTAACAATGCTTACCCATCAACATGTCTGTGATTTATTGTAGAGGTTGTGCAGTAGCCTCTCTCCGCAAGCCATTCATTTTTCACTTATTTAATCACATTGAAATGAGTTGACGTTTGTTCAATCGCTTGAGTGGGGAATTTGGTCTGCAGAAGTTCTAATCAAGGAGACCCTATTAGGTGACTCACGAGATTTTAGCTGGCTCGAAAAGCTACATGGATATTCTTTGTGGTCGTTATTTATGCTTTAAAAAACCGCAAAAGATTATAAAGACAATTCGGCATGAAGATTATAGCTGGAATGAAAGCACATATTTCAACGAAGCATTTGAAATCGGACCCCCAGTCTTAGCCTGACAAACATCTAAAGGCGAAAAATCTAAGAACATGTTCTGAGTGCAGAAAATCCGTGCAAAGAATTCATAAGTAGGCATTTTTGGTCTACTCCATCAAACAAAAGTCCCGGGTTCTATAGGACTGAGCCGTGTGGTACTCCAAGGGCAGTTTCTGTCAATGAGCTGAATGAAACATTGATGTTTACACTCAGCTTCCTGTCATTGAAATAGCTATGGATAAACAGCAAGGCAGATCTACAAAAGACATATTCACTCAATTTGCCATTAATTGTTCATAGCTGTGGAAGTCATGTGATTTTCCCGCACCTACAAACTTTTCGGCGTGAGTGAACCAGACAAACTTTACCTGTCGCAAAAAACCTTTCCATCTCATGACATTCATCGATAAACATCGATCAACACTTGAAGATTTGCATGGGATAAAAGCTGGAAGAAGGCAATCACCGATTTCATTAAAATTCACTCTTCCTTGACTTAGCATGATTCGGCCTCCACACCATTCTTTCAATGTTCGATTTACCTTGCTTGATAATAAATCAAAATTATATTCATTCAGTGTATGTATATCTACGAAAGACGATTTCTTCAAAAATGCTATCAATTTCTTGCTACATGTATTTTTTATATAAGAAACTGCTTATAAGAAACTCAGACTCTCAGATCGCAAAAAAATAGAAAACTTTTGCTTGTATTTCATTATTCTCACTTTTTTCATGTATCCTATTACTTAGAAAGTAGTTGAGTAATGTCAAAACATTGGAAAGGCTTCAAAAACACCTTGTTTTGAAATATTCAGGAGGACACAGATGTGATAATCTTACGAAACTTTCAGTACTACCTAGCCATGATTCTTAGTTTCTAATAAAAAATTACATGTTATGTGATATTTTGAGACAAAGTAACTCACGTTCACACAACAACGTTTAGTTTGATGATTTTTCGACTGATTTTTTTATATATTTGATTGTCTTTTGTTTATGAATTATTTTTCCATTCAGGGGGTATTGATGCAGCAACAAAATCTTTCTAGCAAAAAATAGCCTCAGCAAATCACGCAAAATCGATTTTCATTTCTTTTGTTGTAGCTTTTATCTTTTCTTCAGTTTTGGAGATTTTGAATTCAGAGGAAGGGTCAACATTGCTTTGTGAATCGCTGAATCCCATATTTTGCTCAGGCGAACAAGTCTGCATTTGGACTCTTGATCTCCCTTTTCAGTCACAAGTTTCAATTTTTGGTTGGTAATTGATGCAATTTGATGATGTTATCAATATTCTCTTCCCAAAATAAATTGCACCGGCTTTTCAAAAACTATATTTCAGAAACTTTTGGTGAAGCCTTCTGAACAACTCAATTTTGGTCTGTCTTACGCAAAAAATCTGCACTATTTTGTAATAATTTCAATCACTAATATTTCTGCTGTTAATACAACCGGGTGTCTCAGAAAAAAGTACCCCCTTTTGACTGGAAATAGGAACCAAACAATAAGATATCATTGCTCCCCGACTTCACAGCTGCATTTATCAATCTTCAACTTGGATGCACATACCTTTCATTTAGAAATCGTCCAAACACCGGAGATACAGTTTCGCAAAGTCAAAATTTACAGTGCATCGAAAACCAGAGGTTTTGAAAAAGAGCCTAGTCATGATTTGTATCATCGTGGACATTTTCTAAAGTAGCTGTAGACTTTAAGTTTCCGTGCTTTGCTTTTGAAAAGAATAAAAGATGCATGGACATGGCGCTGATTAAACAAATACAGCAAAAATGTGGTAAGAGTGATAAAGTCGTGCCACATGTCCAAAAGAAGCGTGTATGCGCTCCTTTTTCTCTTCTTTAATACAAAACACTTGGGATCGAATGCAATGCAAGGACCGATTCCTCAAAAGAAAAGTCACTTCAAGAACAATTGAAGTAATTCAAGGTATAGATCTTCTCGAAAATAAAAAGTAAAGGTCACAGTTGAAAATTCGTTTGCAAAATGCCTGTTTGGTGTCAAATTATGGTTAGGCCTTTTCTAAAAACCTCTGGTTTCAGGTGCACTCCAAATTTTGACCTTGTGAACTCACATCTCCGGTGTTTGGTGGTCGATTTCTAAATGCAAGGTATGTGCATTTTAGTTGAGACCAACAAATGTAGCCATGAATTGAAAGAGTCCCGAAATGTTTCCGTTTTGTTGCCTTGTTCAGTCAAAGGGGGTACTTTTTTTGAGACACCCGGTATGGTTAACAATATGCATAAACGTTCAATGTAGTTTCGGTTATTCTTTATCTTAAAATGCGCGACTTTTGCCAGAATGTTCTTATGTCGGGGAAGCTCAAGAAACGAACACAAATTTTTCTCGCAAATAAAACAAACACTTACAAAGGCCTCTCAAAACTGTAAATGATTCTACTCAAAATATACAGTTATCCGCAAAACTCTTATGAAACATTTGTTTCGTAAGATTTAAAATAGTTTCTGTTTAAGGAGCTTTGTTCTGTAATCTGCGACTTCAAACCTTAGAAGGAATGAGAACTTGATCGGCACTTTGCAACAGGAAACGTTTGCAAAGCTCAAGTCTTTTTGGCAAATTTACCGTCATTTGCATAGAATTTCAAATACAAATATTTGTGCTGTTTATACAGGAATGTTTCGAGAAATTTTATGTATTTTTTCCATATCGAATGTTTGATTTTTCTGTTAACTTTGTGCAGGGTTGAAGTGCTTTCCTCAAGCTCCTCTTGTTTTCCTCAGACCAAAAAGGAATCCTCTGTTTCACGATTTGAATTCGCCAAACAGTAAGTCTTCCCACTGCAAGTTGGCAAACAAACAAATGCGTCCTTTCCCTTCAAAACGTTTTCGTACAGTGACTTTTGAGATCCTCAACAGTCAGATTCTTAGTTTTTATTCCATAGCTGCGATTATAACAACCTCCTCCACTTTCGCAAAAAGCAACACGAAGTGCTGCCCGTTGACAGAAACGCAGTGGGCACCGACAGTTCCGAAAACTATTGAAAATTTTACCAAAAACTCTAAAATTTACGCAGAAAATGTAAATGAGCCAATCACAGCCAAGCAGCTCTGAATGCTGCAATCTGATTGTACCGTCAAGAACTTGACGGAAAGGCGAGTTTTGTCCTACTTTTGAGATAGTTTGATAATGAGTCCCTGTTTGAGCGAGCAATTCAGTTCAATATATAGGAACAATAATTCCACTAAATAGACCAATAAGTAAAAAGCTTTGTTATTGCGAGCGAAAACTAGGACGGAGTGTAATAAGTTTAAAGTGCAACTTACATTAGATTTTGCTCGTCCTTCAGTTGCGTTTTTAGGTCTGTTTGTTACTGCAGACTCCAGCATGTTTCCAACTCCTCCCAAGAAGCGTCCAAAAGCGTTTTGTATTATCTTTGGGTCACGATCACTCCATTTTGAATTAGTCTGCTTCATAAAGGCTGATGCATTTCCATAAAACTTCAGCAGCTTATCCTGCAAAATGACAAAAGTTGCATTAGGAAAGTTATAGTATGCGATACGTCGAGCGGAGTCCTGCTATATTGATTTGGGGGTCCAAGGATGCAGGATTCCAATATTGACGATGCCCATTGCTGTCATTTCACTTTGACAAGATGAACTTTGATGTACTAGTATTTCATTTTATTTAGCAGTAGGTTTTTTTGTTCTAGAAAAAGATTATAACAATGATCTCTTTATTTCTAGTTAGTAGGAAAATAGTTAATTTACACAGATAATTATGTACAGAACTAATTATACCAACAATTTACATACTACCGTGTGAGTCAGAAAATGAATCCCAGTTTGAAAGGTCACGGCTCCCTGGATATCAAGAAAATCATATCTGCAAATATATACTTTAATGTTAGAAATGTTCAAATCTACTATAAAATTTACCTGACTGAAATCGGCCACTCCATTCTGAAATTATGTGGGATTTTCTCGAGAAAGCCCCTTTGAAAAAACCTTCAAAACGTGCCCAAAATCATGAACAAATTTCCCTTACATTTCTGCCTTATAATGGCCTTACAGCAATGACTTGTGCACGCTTTAGTACGTGCTATCCTCTTGGGAGGATGAACAAGTCCTCCCCCTGGTATCGATGACCTATTCAAGGGGATTCCATACTGCTAAGAGGACAAAATACATGAATTCATGTGAGTGTCATCAATTGTAGGAAGGAAAATTTGCTCATTGTTTCATTCATTTTTGCAGGTTTTTGGAAAGGGCTTTCTGTAGGAAATCAGCCATATCGACGGGAAGGAGTGGCAAATTAAGGCCGGGTAAATGAATTGAACATATTTGGCAATAAAACAGGACAGTTTTCAATATTACTGCTTTGATATTCATGGAGCAGTGGCCTTCCAAGCGGAGATTCTTTTTTCTTACTCACCCGGTAGAAAGTAAAAAGAATACAATATTGATCTGCCTATTTACATGTTTTGCAGCTACATTTGTCCCAATTCCAGGCTTATATGCTTTTCTTCAATCTGAATACGTCTTCAACACTCTTTATCATATCAGGCATAGCTGTTTTGGAACAGGATTTTGACATGTTGGTCAAATTTAAGACTAGAATCGACTGGGATTTTAACATTACCTGATTGGTTTACAGTACCTCTATTTTTTCAATGCAAATGTTGTCATCAGATTTGGTTCCATCACCTGGAATTTGGATGGATTCGCCGCCATTCTGTTTGATTCAAACCATTTTGGGCTTGACATGGATTCTCTTCCAGGTCAATATAGGCAGGGAAATTTCTCAAGCGATATAAGGACCTGCCTAACCTTTGATTTTATTCATAATTAAATGTACTAAATCGACAATGGAGATTCAAACGAAACTTGGAGAATTTTTTTATTTTCATCGGAAGTGTCTTTTTTATGACGTCAATAACTGACACTTTTTACAACTAAAGTGGGTGTAACTCTTTGCAGGTAAGTCTAATGTGATTGAAAATGTTGCAGTTAGATTGCATTTAATAGCTTTCGAAAGCTATATAGTTTTTTGGATTTTGAAAAAAGTAATAGAATTTATATGACGTCATCAATTCTATGACGTCATAATTGAGCTGTTTTCAGAATGATTTTATCTCAAATTCTTCTCTTTATTTATTGTAACTAGACAATGCAGGCTGCCATCAATAAACATGTTTTTCTTTCAGAAATACGGATTTGGACCATATCATTTACCCTTTGTTCGCAGCAGCATGGCAACACATGGGCAACACAATGGGTAAATGACATGTTCCAAATCCTTATTTCTGAGTAAAATAATTGTTTATTGATGACAGATACAGAATGTGCATGGTCGAATTAGTAGAAATCAAGGAAAAATGTGAGCTGAAATAATTCTAAAAATGGCTCAATTATGATGTCATAGAAGTTTTTACTAATTTCGTCAAGATTAAAAAAACTATATATCATTCGAAGGCTCTAATCAAAAGCAACCTAACTGCAGCATTTTCAATCACACAAGAATCACCTGCAAATAGTTACACCACTTTAGTTGTAAAATTGTAAGTTATTGACGTCATCAAAAAAGACACTTCCGATGAAAATAAAAATGTTTCCAAGTCTAGTTTGAATCTCCATGCTCAATTTATTAGTAGAAATCAAGTATAAAATTGATGGTTAGGCAGATCCTTAGATCGCATGAGAAACTTCTCTGCCTCATAATGATTCCATCAAAATTTCTGCGGAATGACTATAATGGAATGACTAAAAAAGCGAAATGACTATAATGGAATGACAATAACAGATCATTAAATAACAATTTAATTCAATGGAACAAGACTTAGACGAATGTCCTCAGTCTAGGAGTGGCCCTGCTTTATGTGGTTTTTCATTGTACTCTAGTATATTGTAGTGTCTTTTGATGTGGCGAGTTGTTGTGTGGTGTTGTGTTCTCTTGATATTTAAATTAGGTTATTGCTTATATTCATTGTAATAGTCATTCATAGTGTGGACTAAATGACCATGTTTCTTTTCCCACTATGATTGGCTCAGATTCTTGCATTGTAGTTTTTCTTAGTAACTGATATAGAAATATATCGATTTCTCTCTACAATTCACGGGAAGTAGCTCGAAGAAGTGCCTGATACCATCTAAAGAAGAAAAGGTTTGAAATTAAAGGTAAGAGGGCATAAGCAGCATATGGTTCAAGTATATAAAAAAATATTGCACTGTTGACTAATGTATTTTGCACTTGCTTTAATGGCTTTAAAGGATCTATGGGTATTTGGTTACATGTTGTCATTGACAATCTTTGGCACTTTAACTATTTTCATAATTATATCACCTTCTTGTTTCAAGCAGCTTTCCGGTTGTGACATAATCAAATTGCTATGTTGTAAACCATAATAGCTATAGGTTTTTGCTTGCCACGATAACATATTGCGGACCTTGATAATCTATAGACTTTTATAAGTTTGTATCGTTTCTTTTCAGTCAGAGCAGGATTCACAACAATTTTGACTTCCATACCCTTTTCGTGAATTCGTTGAACAAAAAGAAAGACGACAGCATTTTGAGAATCATCAACTAAGATATCAAATATTGCCATTAGACCTTTTAGCTATTCTGAAAAGAATCAGAATCGAACGATATTTTGCTACATTTTGTAGAAATTTCGAATGTGCACAATAGCGAAAGAAGCTTTAACGCCGCTCGATCGAACGTCGCGTATAAAAATGTATAAAAATAACGCTCGATCCAGGTTCCTTTGCAGAACAGCTAAAAGGTCTATGACCATTAATAACAAAGTGCGTAAAGTTCCTCTGGAGCCAGGTAAATCGAGCAGCCGATGCATAAATTGATTGTGCAACATTGTTTAAAGATTTGACTAATATGTTTGCACAATCTGCTGCCGTTCCGTTCCCGTGCTTCCGGCGGCACCTTTGGTGATGATTCAGAAACACTGTAGACAGTAACACAAACCTGAGAATCTTCATTTACTTCATCTTCAGAGGCTGATACGTCTTGAAGTGCACTGCTTATTAATTCAAAGTTATCTATGTTTGTCAACTTGACATTTGTCAAAGAGGTGATGATTGACGTCCGCATCTAAATGTAAAGGAGAAATATTGTGAGAAAGGACTGTAAACAATAAACGATGAACTTCATGGGGCAATTGGCCAAGATGATTTTCTTTCTATAACGGCATCAATAGTGATTCAAGAGAAATTCGATCATAAGGCGTGGTATATCTTGGTCAAACGGCCCTTGAACCCACCTATTCCATAATCTTGTGGCACTTCTTTGTAACTAAAAATTCTCATATGATCGATTGACCAGCGTTGTTTGCGAGTGTTCATGAAACTGGATCCTTTATGTTTCAGAATGAAAACAATGTTGGAAAGAAAAAGTTGTTCACGGTATTCTGTTATTTCTGACAGAAATCAGTACTCGGTTAAAAATTCTCTTTCTTTAAGATTTTTTTTGTCCATAAATATTTTCACGATATTTTCACGCAGCGGAACACTGGCAACGACTTGAGGCATGGGACCGACGCGCTGCTTCCAAAAGTACGCACTACGTCCTTTGGAATCGAGTCTGTAGCTTTCCTTGGAAATAGAATGTGGCAGCTGCTACCACACGAGATAAAAGACTCCAACGCCCTTCAAATTTTCAAACAGCAAATAAGGTGCTGGAATGGTGATAAATGCAACTGTAGGCTTTGCAAAACATATGTACAACAGGTTGGGTTCATAACAGGATGGTTAGTGAAATTATTGTAATTATACATATACATATTATTTCTAGATTAGATTGTAAATTTTGTAAATAAGTAGGCCTTAATTAGCGGTAATTTTAGCTATCGTTTTGTTTCAGCCTACTTTGTAAATAAATTAATGATGATGGTGATGATGATGATGATGATGACCATAACAAGCTTACCTGTTCCCTTTTCTTTTTTCTTGCCTTTTTCTCAGATTCACTTATCATAGATGTGCTGCTATTCTTTTTCGCTGAGTCCAATGCTCTACTAACAGACTTCGAGAAGGTTCCAAGCCCTTTGACATTACCAGTTCCAACTAGTTTTGCCAGGGTACTATTTTCTCCACTTACATACGCTTCAAGCTCGACCTCTATCGATGCGTTTGATTTTGCGTTATCTTTCTTTATAGCGTAAGGATAAACCTAAAAAAGAGTGCAATTTGGTAATTGCATTGATGATGGTGGCACGCAAGCAACAATTCTGACCACCAGCAATTTACTTCAGCAAATTTCCCTTCATCTCATGATTTTTTTTCAATACCGTTGATCACAAGATTTTGCAAGAAAACTTGAAGAAATGCGGTATTAGAGAATGCGGTATTAGTCATATAATATAAAAATAGATACAATACAATAAATAATGTTAAAAACGTAAAGGAAAAACACCCCTAATTACAGTGGCAGGGATAGTATTAAAAGGTCAAGATGACCTTCATTCCATAATGGTCCCCTTAGATGTGCTGTTACAACGAAAAACGTAAGAAAAAAATATATACAAAACTGTAGTTTGTTTTCGGTATAAAACATGGTTTATAGGACCATACCATGATCGGGAGAGATGATGACAAGTCTTAATAGAAGACATATATGTCATCTTCCTCTTTTTGTACGTTTTGGAAAAAGTTCTCTTTGATCTTATGTTTGAATGTGTTGATATTGTTTGTTGATTTAATCTCTGATGAAAGACTATTCCATGTTTTGGGCCCTAGATAAGATAGACATTTTTTTCCAGCAGTAGTTTTGCGAAATGGAATATCCAATTTGAACTTGAACCTTCGTGTTGTTGGGCCCTGGTTGACTGGACGGAATATCTCAGCACTGTATGCTGGGGCAGTTTCTCTGAAAAACTTCATTATGTTGACACAGGCACATTGATCCATCCTGTTCTTTGTAGGGAGCCAATCTATAGACTTAAATTCTGTGACCCCAATATGTGCTGTCTTTTTAAATCGAGGTAAAAACGAATGCATTTGTTTTGTGCCGTCTGAATTTTTTTGGACAGCCTCTTATTCAACCCTGGATACCAAGAAATGCATGCATAATCAAAATGAGGTTGAATAAGAGCATTTAAAAGCAACCTGCGAAGGGATTTATCCAGGAAGTTTTGTTTCCTGTATAGGAACTTTAGCTTGCCATTTATTTTTCCAAGCATGTTAGTCGCCATCGACTCCCCAGAGAGATTTTCATCTAGGACACATCCAAGATATGTGACTGTTGAATGTTCTTTAATCCTTATGTCACCTCTCCTAATGTCCAACTTTTCAAGTTCTTGCTTTTTTTTGTCCAAAGAGAATGGATTTGGTTTTGTCCTCTCCAAAGTGAATGCTTAGTTTGTTTTCTACAAACCAATCACAGAGGGAATTGAAATTTCTATTTAAATTGCTCTCTATTAGTTCAATGTTTTTGTCTCTAACAATTAAACATGAATCGTCTGCATACAGAAGCAGGTCGCAGTCGACCGCTCTTGCCATGTCATTCACGTAAAGAAGGAATATGAGTGGGCTAAGAATTGACCCCTGAGGGACCCCATATGACAGACTACCATGATTTGAGTATTCCTTGCCAATATTGACGGTAAAAGAACGGTCCTGAAGGTAAGATTTAAACCACAAAATGGCGGATTTGCTAAAGCCAAGGCATGCCATTTTATCCAGAAAGATGTTATGGTCAATTGTATCAAATGCTTTTTGAAGGTCAATTAAGATCATGCCTGTAAGCATTCCAGTTTCAAATCCTTGAAGGATCTTATCACTCAAGTAAGATAAGCAGGTATCTGTAGAGTGATGAGCATGAAAGCCAGATTGGTATCTGTACAATATTTTCTTATCATCAAGGTACTTTTGTACTTGACCATGAATTATTTTTTCAATAATTTTTGAGAGTTGACGAAGCAAAGAAATTGGTCGATAGTTTTTGGGATCATATTGCGATCCTTTTTTGAAAAATGGTTTTAGTTTTGCTTGTTTGCAACCATCAGGAAACTTAGATTGTAAGATTGAGAGATTACATAGTTCGGTTTTCTGCTCAGCTTAGGCGGTAGCACCATCTTTGAGGAATTTCCCTGCTCTATTATCCAAACCTGTCGCTTTTGCGGGGTTTATCTCTTCTAAGAGTTTGAGGAAATTTTCCGAGGATGTGGGAAGCAATAAAATGGTTCAGAAGGTTCCATGTGCTTGTAATACTTTCGCACATTGTCTAGTCTATGTGGGGATGGGTTAAGTTTCTTTACTAAATTTGAAGCCAGATTTGAGAAAAAGTCCTTAAAAATTTCGGCATTTGTTTTGTCGTCAAAAGATGGTTTGCCTTTATCATTTAGACTAATTTTTGGGGGTGAGTTGTTTCCTGATGACAATCCGAGAGATTTTAGACACTTCCATAAATCTTTCGGTTTTCCTATGTTCTCATTTAGTTTTCCAACAATATAGGATTTTTTCTTCTTTTTAATCAAGTTTTGGACGTGATTGCGAGCTTTCTTGAAATTTAAATAATCAATGTGAATTTTAGATGACCTAAATTTTGTTAGTAATTTGTCGCGAATTCTAATCCCCTCGAGGACTTCCTGGTCCATCCACTCCTGTGAGTTTTTTCTGATACAAATCTCCTTCACGGGGACAATTTCATCAATGGTATTTGTGACAAGTTCAACAAAATGGGAATAGGCAACATTAATATTATCAAAATCAAGGTATTTTGGAAATGTGATTTGACTTAGTTTATCAAGAAAGAGCTGTTTTGTGTAATTCTTTAATGTACGGATCTTGATATAAGTATGATCATGTATTTTGATGCGGGTTGTCTTTCTTGTGCAATAAATCAGTTGATGATCGGACAGACCCAAATCAAGAACTCCTTGTTGAGAAATTTTAGGAATTGAGTTTGTAAGTATGTGGTCAAGGAGGGAGGTCGATCTATCAGTGGTAAGAGTAGGTGCTTTAATTATTTGCTTCAATCCATGGAGGGAGCAAAACTCTTTATATCTTTTAATTCCGTTTGATATATCATTTTCATTGTTCAAGTTGATGTTTAGATCTCCAAGAATGTAAACCTCTTGGTTGTCAAAGTTATTTGTTTTGGAAGTAGCCAGTGTTAGTTTATCTAAAAAACCAGTTGTTGTTGGAGGCCTGTAAAGGATTCCAACGAGGATTGGTTTTGATTTTGGTAGCTGGATATCAAAAAATATATTCTCAATGTCTGTTAAAAAATTTTCTCTTGGATTGAATACTAAATCTGTCCTTATGTAGCAAGCTACTCCTCCGCCATGTCTATTTCTGTCACATCTTTTTATCTCATACCCATCAATGCTTACTTCACCATCTAGGACAGAATTATCTAGCTTAGTTTCTGAAATCCCAATGACTGCTGCATTGGTCTTATGGGCAATCAGACGAAGTTCGTCAATTTTGGATAACAGGCTATTTATGTTTAAATGGGGAAAATGTAAACCTCTTTGCCTAAAATTTGCCCATATATCTGTGTCTGTTAAATGTTCCTCAATATTTACATCCAAATTAGGGGTATTCAATTCTTCAGAGGGGTTTTTTGTAAAGGAGACTCCCGCAAAGGGCAGTTGATCTAAATAATTTTCCCCTGATCTACGTTTACAAGATAGACAAATATATGTTACTTACTTAAGACAAGAAAGACAAAACAAAAGGAAAGAAGGCTAGCAATTATAGGCCAATCAACTGTTTACCAATAGCTTGGAAGATATAGAAAGGGATCAATTGGGACGGCAGATTTATCATACATAGACAGAATGATAATAAAAGAAGTTAAAGCCAGAAAGGGAAGTATTGCAGTTGCCTGGATTGATGATCGAAAAGCGTATGACATGGTGCCACCTTCGTGGATCATTGAATGTCTCGAAAGCATTGGAATAAATGAAGAAGTAATTGCATTTATGAAAGAATGTATGAAATCATAGAGAGTAGCATTGACAAGTGGAAGTGATGTGTTGGGAGAGGTAAAGATAAATAGAGGAATTTTTCAGGGGGATTCGCTATCACCGTTGCTGTTTGTAATAGCACAGCTGCCACTAACAACTATTTTTCGAAAGTCTAAGCCAGGGCACAAATTCGCTTCGCGAGAAAAAATAAATCATCTGTTATTTATGGACGATCTGAAGTTCTATGGAGATACCAGAAAGCACTTTATTCGCTTGTTCAGACTGTAAGGACATTGACAAGAGATATCAGATTGGATTTGGAATCGAAAAATGTTCAACATAGATCCAAAAGAGAGGAAAGGTAGTGAGGTCTGACGGTATTAAACTACCAGATGCTAAGGAAACAAAGTCATTGCAAGAAAAAGAAGGTTACTAATATCTTGGAATATTACAAGTAAAAAAAGTACAAGGGCCAGAAATGAAAGAAAATATCACAAAATAGTATAAAAGAGGTGTAAGATTGGTTCTGGAAACGAAATTGAATTGGCAAAACATGATAAAAGGGATTGATAAATGGGCAGTCTCTTTAATAAGGCATTCAGCTGCCTTTTTAGATTGGACCAAGAAAGAGAAACAAGACATCAATCGGAAGACAAGAAGATAAGATCGGAGGATAATTAGCTGCATGAAATCGAGGGGAGGGGGGGGGGGGGTCAGAAAAACTCAATTTAAAAAGATTATCTTCCATACCTTGCCATCCCCTCACTATTAATAATGACTGATCTCTTAGCTGCTTGATATAGAAAACTAAAAGTGAAACTTTTTTACATGGTGTTCCTTTATCAGTTTCAGCCTTTAAAAAGACTCCAAAAGATGAACATAATAATTCTCAATGAATGTTAACAACTTCCTTGAATGTCCTGCAATGAAGAGGCTTAGATTGGAACTTGATTTTGAAATCAATAATTTTCACGATAAAATGACCATGACATGTCCCAAATTACGATAATTTTTAGCATGCTGTGACACATTTGTCATAGTTCGTCAAGAAACTGCACGAATCACAAAAGTAGATCATATAAATGATACCTGAACAGTAACATTTTTTTGAATACTTGCTCCATACGAATCCATGATACGAATCATTAATCTCTGAATGTAATTGTGTATTGCTGGTCCTTCAGGCAGGATCAATGAAGTGTACGAGAGTAGACCATATGATAATAATGTGGCTGCTGCACCATCTTTAAGTGAACCAGTGGCAATGGAACTTTCCGCGAGAGAGACATAGTATCCAAGTGCCTTGCTCTGTCCTTTCCAGTCGTAGCATGAGACATGGAATGTTGTTTTGATTGTTTCTCCGACTGCAGGAGTGACATTACAAAACCCTCCGTATGGTCGTTCACTTACTCTGAAACCATGGTCAGTGTAAGCATTTTCTCCTAAAGTAAGAATGCATAGATGAATTAAATGAGTAAAAATTCTGAAAGCCCTCATGTTAGAGCTGTTGAATCAATAATGAAGCTACATAAAAAGAGTGGGGTTTAATGGAGATTTATTACGTTGGATCCCTGATTACTGGTGCCCTTTCACTTGATGATGTCACTTCAGTCAAGAGAAAAAGCATTCATAAAACAACCTATGTTTACAGCAGGGATGCAAGGAATTCAACCCGAGGGGGAGGGGGGGGGGGTACTTGGTTAATTTATTTAACTTTGCTCCAGAATTTTTCGCTCCAAATCATAATCGGTTCTAGAAAAAATTAGCAAGCAAAGTATCCTCCAAAACATAAAAATTTGATCGAAAAATGACCCAATCTAACAAAATATTCTCTTTTGAAATGTTTTGGCTGCCTGCTCTTGAACAGTTGCCTTATTTAGATACCCTGTGCTAGAAAAAATTGTTGAAAACGATACCCTTAAAAACGGCTCATTTCCGTCGGACAAATGTACTAACACTGCATGAAAGTAGGTCACAATCTTTTAAGTGCATGAAAAGATTGTGTGAATATCATCTATGAAATTTACACAACTTTACGGACAACCAATATGATCTTTTAAATCTACACGAAGAAAAGTTGTGCAGATGTGACATTTTATCTTTATTTTCTTATGTAAAGTTGGTGTAAAGGGGTATAGATAGAATTCAGGACATTTAACGTTCAAGTTATCTTTGACGGGAAATGTGGAATAGTTTCATTGCATGTTCCCATGGAGTTGTGATGACAATAGCTTGCCTGGACAGTGACCTGTGCAAAGCCACCTCCTCCGTGGACAGCCAGATCCAGAATTTGCAAATATTTCAGTTGCTGTAACTACATTCCATGGAACTATTCTATAGGAGTAAACCATTTTTCATCTGTCTCATCAATCATACTCAGAAACTTAATGGGGAAACTCACAATTCCGAAAAAGTTACTCTTCTAATGTTTGGCAAAAAAATCACTTTTGCCCAAACTGTGAAAAAGTATCCCAAGCACCCCTTTCCAAAACAAGTCAGAGTACCCTTTAATTTATGAACAATCTCTTCTTTTGCAATAAAGTGTCCCTTCTAAATTCATTCTTATTATTTTATTTATTAATTAATTAATTAATCTATTTATTTATTTATTTAAAGTCGGTTAAAAAGTTCTAGTTCTACATAACAATAATGCGAACTAATTTACACCAGCTACTTACAATAAAAAAGAAATCTATGATACAAATAAAAAAAAATAGATGTATTTTTACAAGAAAAAGAAACCTGTAATACAATATAATATCGCATGCTAATAGTCATTATCTACAAATCTTGCACTGGCATTTTTCTCCACTCCAATTTTTTATGTTTCTCTTAAATATAGCAGCTGATGAAGCGCTCTTTAATAAATAAGGCATGCTGTTCCAGAAGAGGCTGCCTCGAGACTCAATAGAGTAAATGCCAAGCATGATACTTTTCGTTGCAGGGATTTGTAATAAATCTTTCTCATAAAACACGCCTGCATGAAGGAGGGGCTAGTACAGTTTTTTGTATATTTCAATCATAAGCACACGAAGGTTTTGCATGTGAATAGTAGTTTCATTTGTCTTAGGTAGTAGGTCTTCACTTCACATCAAAATTTCCTGAATCCACACGTTTGTTGGAAATATTTCTAATTCCCTACAGGCACGAACTACAATAGCTAGTAAGTATCCTTTCAAAGAAATGGCAAAAAACTGAAAGTCTTTGTGCTGATAAAAGTGATACTAATGTTGTGCAATCATTAAACGACCGCTCGTGCGACATAATCCATTTCAAATTCCCTAGTCATTTCGAGAAGCACTTCCTTCATTCTGCCAACTTCAGTCTTTGGAAAATTTGATCACTGTTTTTCGATCTTTTTGGGCTGTCCGCTGGCAAAGAAATTTCAAGAAATCGTAAATATATCAATAAGTAGGCATCTGAAAAATCAACAAAAAATAACCAAGAATAATATTGGATATCGACAAAGGATTAAATAAAAAATATTTCAAATTGGTCCAGTGTATGATTTATCGTGGCCTGTCGCAAGTGGAAACTTTTTTCTGGCTCACCCGGTAGATAGTTATCCACCCTAGCAAATGCACTCACTTTTCGACTGGCTTTCAGACATAGAGATTTGACGTGGCTATTGAAGTTCAATTTTGAGCCAATTACAAATCTCAGAAGCCTCTATTGCGTAGAAGATGTCATTGAGGAAAATATCGAATAGCAAAGGATCTAATACGGATCCTTGCGGGACACCTGATTTAACATTGTGCCAGCTGCTATGTGTTGATTTTATTTTTACGCGTTGCTTTCTTGATTTTAAGTAACTATATATCATTTGGAGGCTAGAAAGGCAAAAACCATATGTATGAAGTTTCAGTACGAAGAAATCATAAGGGAGACAGTCATATGCCTAAGACAAGTCTGTTAGTACCATTCCTATTGGTCGTCTAAGCATCTTTTGCATCGTTCTACTCGGATTAAGAGAGCATTCTGTGTACTGTACCCTTCCCTAAATCCACCGAATAGGTTTGACAACTTTGGCTTGATAAAAGGCAGCATTCAAGAATACATTAACCTTTCAAATATTTTTGATAGGTCGGACAGGACACTGATTGGTGAAAAATTTTTCTTGCAAGTCGAATCATCTGCTTTGAAGGCTGGTGTCACATCAGACTTTTTAGGTTACTGGGAAAGGTATTGATTTCAGGCATTGATTCGCATGTCGTGTGATCTCCTCGTAGCAAACTCCTGACGCACATTTAAACATACTTGCCGCTACTGGTCCACTGCTCTATTTCCGAGTTTTCGATGCATTCATTTCATTTCATAAATAAAGTGAATCTACATGGGTGAAAATCAAAGGTTTCGCGAGAGGAAGCGTGCTCTCTTATAAGTAGAATACTGGGATGCTGAGCGTATTTACTGATGGCATTTAGTACTGGATCTTTAGATGTTTTTAATGTCAATTAACGCACCTTGCGCTGCGATGTTAAGCGTGTCAGTTATGTTTACAAAGTACTCGTTAAAGCACTCACTTATACGTTTGTCACCTGACAATATTTCTCCATCCTCCACCAGTGTAATCTTTCCATTGCCCACCTTATCTGAAAACAATGGCTTGAAGGTTTTCCAGAAAGTATCCCACTTTCCAACCTTTATCGGGTCCAAGTTATTGGATACGATCCCCGCTGAAGTTATGCCCCACCAAGTAAGGACAATCATTCGCCTTGAAAAAGGGAAGCCTGGGGGTCAATAACCATTTCCTGAGAGAATGCCCAAGAAAGTTTCATGTGGAAAGTGCCATATTTCCAGTTACTGTATAAGAAAAAGAACCTATCTTACCAATCTTTCAAATGATGTTCTACTAAAGATTCTATTTTATGGTGATAACGATCTTCCAGATGATCTTGATAAAAACATACTTCTCTTAACTCTACGTTTTATTCATAAAACTGGCCGATTTGATTAGCAAGTCCCTAAATCATACAACCACCATCTCTCTTTTAGTAAGTGCTTTTTTTCTTTCTCTGGTTGTTACGTATAGTGCTATGTTCGTATTTTCTGTTTTATGTTGCCATGAGGTAGTCATTGTTTTTTGCTCCTAATGGTATTGTTTTAGTAGTAGGGTATAGTATTTTGTAAGTAGTGTAGTTTGTTATTCGTTTTGTAAGCTTTTAATGGAATGTAAAAAAAGATGAAAAATGAGACACTACTGTTCCTTTTAATTCCATACTATTTCAGTGACATAATGTTACTGGGAAGTTACCGTTCCCTCAGAAGGGGGCGGGGGGGGGGGGAGGGTACTCTGGTAAATTTAGGATAAGGGCGCTCTGTCTATTTGTTTTAGTTTAAAATTTGGGCAAGCTATAGAAATGTCCGAGAGCAGATTGGTATTATTATTATTATTATTATTATTATTATTATTATTATTATTATTATTATTATTATTATTATTATTATTATTATTATTATTATTATTCAACTGTACATGCTCGGGTTAGATGTTTTCCGGTTTATGCCTTGAAAGCAAGTTGCAACAAGCAACTAAAGGTTTCGAAGTCAATGTCCATCTTCTTCAGGTTTCAAGCACCTTCCTCAGTATTCTTCCTGTTCCTAACAATGCTGTTTTTTGCACCTGTCCTACTCTCAAATTAATCCCAATTTTCTCTATCCATTTATCAAATTCTTTCGATACAGCTCCCAGTGCTCTAATAACTACAGGTATGACAATCACTTTCTTCATGCCCCACATAGTGGCTACTTCTCTTTTCAAGTCTCCATACTTTTTCATCTTTTCTCGCTCTTTCGCTCTTACTCGGGAATCCCACGGCACTGCTACGTCAATGATCTTGCATTCCTTTACATCTTCCTTTACCACCACAATGTCTGGTCTTCGTGCTTCAATCTCATGGTCGCACTGGATATTGAAATCCCACAATACCTTGATATTTCCCCTTCTTGAAATACCCTCTGGTTCATGTTCGTACCACATTATTTGCCCTTTCGATGTCAAGCTCTCCACACAACTCCCAGTGTATATTTCTTGCAATGTTATCATGCCTCCTCTTGTATTCTCGCTGGGCTAGCATTTTACATTCGCTCACAATATGGTTGATCGTCTCTCCTTTTTTTATTTTAATTATTATTATTATTATAATTATTACTATTATTATTATACGTGGTGCTAAATGTCACAGTTCATACTGGTTGCTTTTTCTTTGGCCGGGTGTAAACAATACACCTAAGGCATGTCATGTCCTGATGTTCAGATGCTAAGTACCTAAGTACCTTACGAAGGATCCTTGCAGTTCCTAGTATGCATGTCTTTTGGACCGTCTGAAGATTCATATTATTTATTATTATTATTATTATTATTATTATTATTATTATTATTATTATTATTATTATTATTATTATTATTATTATTATTATTATTATTATCATTATTATTATTATTATTATCATTAGAGCATTTCTATAGCGCCATTTATCTACAATAAAATTATATTCAAAGGCGCCTTAACAAAATTTAGTATAATGTAAAGAAAAATTAGGAACCAAATAGTTACAATTTAAGTATAAAATGATGTTACAAGTATCCCTCGAATGCCATTTTGAACAAATGAGTCTTCAATCTTGACTTATACTCTGCAATGTTAGTTGTCATCCGTAGCTCTATGGGGAGTGAGTTCCATAATCTGGGTCCAGCAATGCTGAAAGCCCTATCGCCTAAACTCTTTGTATTAGAGCGGGGTACATTCAAAATCCAGCTACCATTAGATCTCAAGGATCTACCAGGATTATACCAAGTAATAATATCCATCAAATATTCAGGGGCTTTACCCTGAAGAATCTTAAACACGGTAAGTAGGATCTTAAACATTGGTCTGTACGTCATTGGTAACCAATGTAAGTCAACGAGCAACGGTGTCACATGATCAAACTTACGAGCACCTCTAATTAACCTGGCTGCACAGTTTTGTACATACTGTAGCCTCGACATTTTGGTTCCTGGAATACCATACAAAAGCGCGTTACCATAATCCAATTTTGATGTAACAAAAGCATGAGTGAGCGTAGCTAACGTGTCACTATCAATAAACTTCTTGATAGACCAAAGATTGCGAAGCTGCATGAACCATGTCTTTGAAATATTGGCAACATGAGTAGACATGTTCATGTGCTTGTCCCATTTGCTTCCCAGATTCCTCAAAGATTCAGATGGCTCTATACCGGGTGCGCCAAAATAAACTATGCACGTTTGGCAGGCCACGATAAATCGTACACAAGACCAATTTTGAAGATTTATGACTTGATCTTTAGCAGAAGGCCTGAATTAGATTCTAGGATTTTTCGCAAATTTTTCTGTTTTCAGTTTTTAGAGCTACAAGCGAGTTTCTTAAAATTTTTGTTTTCGAAAACACTGAAAACGATAAAAAAACGTCGATCAAGCTTTCTAAAGAATCGACATGAATGGACAAAGAGAAAACTTTTACGTGGTGATTTGCGATTTAGAAATCGACTAATTGTAAGCTGCTGTACGAGAGTTTGTACTATCTTGTGAGAAATGTAATAATATTTTCAAGAATATAAAGAAATTTCTTTTCTTTTGTAATGTCAGTGAATTTATGCTTTGCTGCAGGCTGTGTTCCTGTATCAAGGGGGTTTAAAGACAAGCGAGAAAGAGTCATGGGGCCAGCAAGCATGGAGTTTTGTTACATTTTTGATTTGTGACGGCTTTTGGGGCGGCACTTTATTGCAACTACTACAGAATTTCGCAACAAGCCAATCTTTGAAATAACACTCGTGCAGAAGTTTACAATGATCAATTTCCAAATCCCCAAATCACGCTGAAAACGTTTTCTCTTTGTCCATTCATGATGAGTCTTTGGAAAATTTGATCAACGTTTTTTGATCGTTTTCAGTGTTTTGGAAAACGAAAATTTTAAGAAACTCGCCTGTAGCTCTAAAAATTGAAAATGGAAAAATTTGCAAAAAATCTTAGAATCTAATTCAGGCTTTCTGCTAAAGATTAAGTGATATATCTTCAAAATCGGTCCAGTGTACGATTTATCGTGGCCTGCCAAAAGTGCATAGTTTATTTTGGCGCACCCGGTAGACTTGATCTTTAGCAGAAGGCCTGAATTAGATTCTAGGATTTTTTTGCAAATTTTTCTGTTTTCAGTTTTTAGAGCTACAAGCGAGTTTCTTAAAATTTTTGTTTTCGAAAACACTGAAAAAGATCAAAAACCGTCGATCAAGCTTTCTAAAGAATCGACATGAATGGACAAAGAGAACATTTTTTCGTGGTGATTTGGGATTTAGAAATCGACTAATTGTAAATTGCTGTACGAGAGTTCGCAATATCTTGTGAGCAATGTAATAATATTTTCAAGAATATAAAGAAATGTCTTTTCATTTGTAATGTCATTGAATTTATGCTTTGCTGCAGGCTGTGTTCCTGTATCAAGGGGGTTAAAAGACAAGCGAGGAAGCGTCATGGGGCCAGCAAGCATGGAGTTTTGTTACATTTTTGATTTTGTGACTGCTTTTGGGGCGGCACTTTATTGTAACTACTACAGAATTTCGCAACAAGCCAATCTTTGAAATAACACTCGTAGTACAATTCATGGTGATGCATAATTTTACCAAGGGGTAGCATGTACACAGTAAATAAAATAGGTCCATCACACTCCCTTGAGGAACTCCTTGTGCTAAACTAGATTGAGATGATATGTGGCCATTTATTAGAACATTTTGTTTGCAATCAGCTAGATAGTCCTTAACCCTATCTCACCCGGGACTTTTGAAGCGGTCAATACCTGGGGAGGGATGGATTCCGACCTCCCCCCCCCCTCTTTTTCTTCGCTGTTATAGTAGCTATATTTTTTAAACTTGGTAAATAGATGGACTTCGATGCAAAGAATCAAAATCACGTAATTAAATCAAATAACCTTTATTGTTCTTGTTGCTATGACAATAAGAAGATATTAAGCTATGATTATCATGATTATTACCAACATGATTGAAACAATAAACTGAGGCATTAAATTTAATTTTTTGTTTCAAATTGAGATGGATATGATCAAGTACACGTGTAGGCATAATTTGGCAAATGTTTTAAATTAGTATTCTGCAACAATTAAAAAAAGTATACAAATTTTGTTTACTACATAGTAAAACATTGGTTGCCATGGTTACAGTGCTATATTTAGAATCTTTAAATTTTTATCATTGGATACAGTATACATTAGATATAAAGTCAAAGTAGCGGAATTTTGGCATCCTGCTCTGCATATTTTAGCATTGGCAAATAAAAGTTTGGTTGAGAGGGGGGGGTGGAATCCACCCCCCCCCCATGTAAGATAGGGTTAAACCATAGCAGTGCACTTCCACTGACCCCTACATAATTCACGAAACGCTCCAGCAGAATTCCATGATCTATGGTATCAAAGGCGGCTGATAGATCCAAAAGAGTTAAGAGAACACACATTGGCCATTATCCAGAGCTCGTAAGATATCATTATTTGCGCGAAGTAATGCTGTTTCTGTGCTATGAAACTCTTTGCAAGATGATTGCAACTTTTCACCAATACCTTGATCAGACATGTGACTTATCAGTTGATTAGCTGCAACTTTTTCAGTAACCTTGCCTATGAAGGCCAGATTTGAAACTGGCCTATAATTGGGAAACAGTACTTCCAAAGTTATTTTCTTCGTATGAGGTATGACAGGTGCCTGCTTAAGACTTGTAGGACCATTATTTTTTCTCGTCTATATAAATGATCTCACTGCTGACTTGAAATGTAGCGTAAAGCTTTTTGCCGATGATACGACCTTATTTATGGTTGTCCAAGACCCTAATGCAGCTGCAAATGACATGAACCAGGACTTGGAGTTAATAAGCCAATGGGCCCATGATTGGAAGATGTCTTTTAATCCCGATCCACAAAAACAAGCTGTTGAATTACTTCTTTCAAGGAAAAGAAATGAAGTAGATCATCTAGTGATCCTCTTTAATGACATACCCGAGAAAAAGGTAGAAGAACACAAACATCTACAATCTTGGCCAAAATACTTGGGACAAATCGTGTAAAAATAATGAAAAATGAAAGACAATTGCACTGCGGAGGTGCAGAATTTGCACTGGTTCGAAAGGAACTCTGTTTTCCAGTTCTCTTTGATAACTGTGATGTTTTCAAACGAAAATCATTGGCAAGTTTCGTGCACAAGAGAAGTTTCGCTGAACATAATGGGAAAACTTTGCATAATTTGATGACGTCATAGTTCTGATGGATAAACCAGTAACAATTAAAACATTAACATCTGCAGTACTCTGGAGTTAAGCCCACAGTTAGTGGCTATCCATTCATAGTGAAAGAGATTGTCTGATAAAAGTAGATTTTGATCCATAGAAACATATATGATAGGTAGTGATAGCAATTTTTCAGACAATCTTGGCCAAAATACTTGGGACAAATCATAAAATTGCACTACTTCTGTCTTTGATTACGTGCCCCCCGCTCCCCCCGTTTCAAAGTTGCTTGAATCAAACGCCTTTCGACCTTCTCAACATTGAAGTAGGGGGGAAGGGGGATTAGGAGACTCTAAACGTATGTTTTCTCCTCGATATTTTAGGAAACATCATGAAGACACTGAAATTTTTTTTTTTTTATATATACCATTATAAATTTTTTACAAGACGAATTACTTATGACGCTACCTACTAATTACTCTACGAAACACTACAAGGACGATGATACCACGGGGAGCAATATACTATGACAACCCCGCGGTAACTAATATAGAAAGAAATAAAAACTACTGGGTGAATCAGGAAAGATGTACCACCCGCCCGCAAAATCGCACCCCAAGAGCCACCCAACCGATTCGCACAATTTCATAGAGATTTTAAGCGACGTGTCAAAGAGGCTTAAACGAAAATTTTGTCCAGGCCTCGGTCGAGGATTTGAAAAAGAATTAGACGAATCGGATGTGTGACCCCCGCGCCACGACTCCCCGAGCAGGCAACACACCCCCCGACCCACCCATTACATAAAGATACACGTAATTTCTGCTAAGAAATAAATCAACCATACGGAACTTTACATACAAGACACTTTACGAAGACATACTTGGTGGTTGGATGAGGTATGACTAGATATGATGCGGTCCTAATCGAATCGACCAGTTATTTTGATGAATTCTAGAGTCAATTCGAGAATATTTTTGTTAACGTCATTGGGAAGGTCTTTGTCACCATATGATAAAAGTTGCGTTAAGACCTCGTTTGGAATATTAACATATCCAAGTGGTCGTAGTAATGCTAAGACTCGAACGAGAAGATTTCGGCGTTGAACCTCAAAGGAAGGGCAAAGCAACAAGAAGTGTTCCGTATTCTCTATACCGTCGTTCATAGGGCACATTGGGTTGATGGTATCCCTAAAATTATGCTTGAACTTGTGAAAGTTCAATTTGCTAAGACCAACCCTAAGTTGAGTAAGATAGGATAGTCCTACTGGATCGTGAATCCCAAAGACAGATTTAGCACGGGGGCGGATTATGGACAGTAGCCTTTTCTTAAAAATAACAATGGTTGGTGCAAGTCTAATCTCTGGACATAGATCATTCCATTCAGACAAGCAATTGGGATAGAAGCTAGATTGAAATCTCTCAGTCCTTGCCCGAATTCGCCCAATGACATCCTGTCTGCGAAGAGAATATTGCGACTGTTGAAGTTGCGGGATTGGATCCGTTTTATATGCGGGGGATAGGCTATTCATGATTTTGT
This sequence comes from Aurelia coerulea, assembly GCA_039566865.1. Classification (NCBI taxonomy): domain Eukaryota; kingdom Metazoa; phylum Cnidaria; class Scyphozoa; order Semaeostomeae; family Ulmaridae; genus Aurelia; species Aurelia coerulea. The sequence continues at coordinate 6,504,792 of CM076952.1, read as the reverse complement.
AAAACAAAGTGAGGCGTCTACTCAACCTTCGGGAACTTAGTGACTCCCAAACGAGCTATGCGTACAGCTTTTCCCGCGATGTTCCTCTCCATGCCCCTGTAATGGCTAGAGCTGCAGAATATTGGACGGACTCTAACTTTTCCATTAAATTTGGTAATATGGTATTGCCGCTGAATTCACATACTTTAGCCGGAATATGGTAGATAACATCTCCGTATTCTAGGTAGGGTCGCACATAGAGCTTCAATAATTCGTTAAGAGTATGCCTGGGCAGATACTTGGAGAGACATTTCAGCAGACCAATGCCCTTTCTTGTTTTAGATATAGCTGCTTTGATATGAGCGGAAAAAGAAAGCTTTGAGTCCAGGATAATTCCTAAATGTTTATGTTCTTCTACTTTCATCACCGGTATGTTATTAAAACGAATTACTGGATGGTGAATTTCAATTTTTGTTCTTAGAAAATACTGAAATTTGCCTGTGTCCCAGCTTCTTTTGGCCAAGATTGTCTGAAAATGATAGTTAACAAATAATAACTCATAGCTTGAGAACCCATAGAGATTACTGTGTGAAATTTTAAGACCGTCATCCCTAACAGAAGAAGTGAGTTCTCAGCTATCTATGCCGAAATAGGCGTTGTTCGTTAAATTCGCTGAGCACCTTCTTAAAAATGGGCGTGGCAAAAATTGCTGCAATTTTCACTCACATTAAGATTCCCTTATAAAAAGTGACATACATTAGGATTCTGAGCTTTCTTCCACTATCGTATGATTTTGTACTAAGCAGTTCTTTGAAAATGACTTATCATTGCAGGAAAGCTTTTGGGGTCATTGTTTGAGGTCCGGTTTCTTGTGAATTCTTCGGTTCTCCCAACGGTTCTCCACAGAAAATGCCCAATAATTTTGGGATAAATCACGCTTTTTTGGTAAATTCGTTTGATTCCACATTTGAACATCAAAGTCTTCCTATTCATGCAAAAAAACCAAGTAAAAATTGCCTGGAAGGTGGAAATCTCACGGCGCTCCAAAATTAAAACACTTAAAATAAACAGTTCCGGATAAGTTTCTTTTAAACTCTTTGGAGAACCGGCAGAAATCATATTTCACGAAAATGTCGATGCAAATACTGACTATAGGCTAATAAAGCTCATTTTTCTCATTAGAATGAGGCAAAATTTGTTAGAATAGGGCAAACGTTGCCGACGTTATTAAGGTTTAAAGTAGGGAGAAGCGTTGACAAATTTGATCCCTTTCTTAGTGTTTCTGACCGTGCAAATCCACCGTGCTGCTATGCAACAAGTATATTCTTCTTCAACAAAAAGTTTTGGACTACAATTCATCGGGCACAATATACCATTCAATGCCGTCCAGGGTGAATGCAAGTTTGGTTGAGCGAATTTAATCTCATTGAAAATGAATGAATAGTAAGAGAATTGGCTAACGGTACATTTGAAAACAAGACAATTGCACTGCGGAGGCGCAGAATTTGCACTGGTTCGAAAGGAACTTTGTTTTCCAGTTCTCTTTGATAACTGTGATGTTTTCAAACGAAAATCATTGGCAGGTTTGGTGCACTAGAGAAGTTCCGCTGAACGTATGTAATGGGAAAACTTTGCATAATTTGATGACGTCATAGTTCTGATGGATAAACCAGTAACAATTAAAACATTAACATCTGCAGTACTCTGGAGTTAAGCCCACAGTTAGTGGCTATCCATTCATAGTGAAAGAGATTGTCTGATACAAGTAGATTTGGATCCATAGAAACATATATGATAGGTAGTGATAGCAATTTTTCAGACAATCTTGGCCAAAATACTTGAGACAAATCATAAAATTGCACTACTTCTGTCTTTGATTACGTGCCCCCCACTCCCCCCGTTTCAAAGTTGCTTGAATCAAACGCCTTTCGACCTTCTGAACATTGAAGTAGGGGGGAAGGGGGATTAGGAGACTCTAAACGTATGTTTTCTCCTCGATATTTTAGGAAACATCATGAAGACACTGAAATTTGCCTGTGTCCCAGCTTCTTTTGGCCAAGATTGTAGGTGTTTTTTTGGATATGAAGCTTTCTTTCTCAGCTCATATTAAGGCTGCTATCTCTAAAACGAGAAAAGGCATTGGTTTGCCAAGGTATCTCTCCAAATATCTGCCAAGAGATACCCTGAGTGAACTATATAAGCTCCATGTGCGACCCCACCTTGACTACGGAGATGTCATCTACCATATCTCATCAAAAGTATGCGAATTTAGTCAAAACATCATTGTACCAAGTTTAATGGAAAAATTAGACTCTGTTCAGTATTTTGCTGCTCTTGCTGTAACAGGAACTTGGAGGAGGACTTCGCGTGATAAGCAGTATGCTGAGCTCGGTTGGGAGTCACTGAGTTCCCGAAGGTGGACTAGACGCCTTACCTTGTTCTATAAGATCATAGATTACTTCACCCCCTTGTATACAAGGGATCAAGTCCCACCACTTCATCAGTTGCAATACTCTCTTCGTAAGCGAGATGTGGTTGGGCAAATGGGGGCAAGAACAGAAAAATTCCAATCCAGTTTTTATCCTAATTGCATCTTTGAATCGAACAAACTTGATCCTGAAATCAGGCTAGCTCCGTCTGTTGCAGTTTTCAAGGCAAAGCTTCTATCAATAATTCGTCCTCCTGCAAAATCTGTCTTTGGGATTTATGACCCAATCGGCTTATCGTATTCTCCCAAATAAGAGTTGGCCGTAGTAAATTGAATTTTCACAAATTCAAGCACAATTTTAGGGATACTGAAAACCCAATGTGCCCAGCTAATGATGGCATTGAGGATACGGAACACTTTTTTGTTGCTCTGTCCGTCATTCGATGTCCAACGACGAAATCTTTTCGCTGATGTTTCACAATTATTACGACCGTTTATTCAGATCAACAGTCTTTCAAATATCGTTCTGATAGAGCTTTTACTGTACGGTGATAAAGACCTCTCGGATAACATTAACAAAAATATACTCGAATTGACCCTAAATTTCATTCACAAAACTGGTCGATTTGACTGATTAAGCTAATATCAAAAATTTTCCCTCATAAAAGTCACTAAGTCCTTTCTGTCCCTTTTAGAGTGCTTTACGCCTGTTTTGCAGTTGATGTCAAGCGTCACAGCTGATCTCCATTATCCAAACCCTAACTAGCACTGACTCAGTGTTTTGGCCGGTGGTTCACTAGACGAGGGAGTAACGACGGCTGTTGTTGTCGTTGGTATCTCTTAGTTGGGGTCCCTGTTTCCCAACATTTTCGGATTCGTAGCTCGACATCTACTGCAAAACAAGTTTCTTTTCTTAGTCATCGGTAAATTGGATTGTATGTAGCTTTTTGTAACCGTATCTTTAATTTTAGTTTAGTTTTATGTCTTCTATGGCATGGCCCCGGCGTAGTCATGATATTTTGCTCCTAGGGGTATCGTCTTTGTAGTGTAGTAAAGTGTTTTGTAAGTAGTGTCGTAGGTAATTCGTCTTTGTAAAAATTTTTAGATTGAGTATATATATGAAAAAAAAGACTTGCAGGCATACAGCTAGATGCAAGTATAACATTTACAATATGAACAATGATAGACAGTAATATATCCAAGCATTGCTTCAGGACTGGTGCCGGCAAAGGATCTAGGTCACAACTCTTGATTTTGCCTTTTTATAGAATCTTGTTTACATTCTCAGTGGAAACTTCCTGAAATTCACTAAATAACACACAAGGGGGCTGTGGTTCAGGCATATTGAATGAAAGTCGAGCTTCCCCTAAAGCATCAAGTTTTGATCTTATTTTCTCAATCTTGCCAACGAAAAAAGAATTGAATTCATTGGCTAAACTTGAAATACTTTCATTTGGGGGTAGAGAATTTTCTTTGATTTTTTTTTCCAAGAAGAGAGTTCACAATACGAAACAAGGCTATAGGATTGTCATGTTTATCATGAATCAAAGCCTTGAAATAAACACTCTTATCACTATTAATGACAGCTTTGGTAATATTTCTTTGAGCCACAAAATCCTTTCTCTTTTGATCATTCGATTTATTTTGTCCCCACTTTCTTTCAAGCTGGTGACACTTCCTTTTTTCCTCCAAGAATTTTTCACTAATCCATGGTCTTTTGTCACGCACTGTACCAAAGAAGAACGTATTGGAGCATGGATGTCCAACAAATCTGACAATACTGAGTCATATAGTTCCACATATTCCTTAGCTGTACCTTTGAAATCGGAGCATAACTCAGATTCCACTAGATTGTCCCTGAATGAATCCATATTAATACCTCTCAATTTTCTATATGTAATAACTTTCCGGATTGGTTTTGCTTTGACAGTATTAAGCTCCGCAATGAAGGAATCATGATCAGAAATCCTATGGTCTACTACTGGGCCATGTCTAACTATATTGTCTCCCTCTTTGGTAATCAATAGATCTAATGTACCTCCATTTCTATGGGTGGGACCTTGCACATGTTGCATAAGATTGATACGAGAAAAGGTTTCCATTAATTTCTTGGCTTCACTATCCTGATTATTCTCCACATGAAAATTAAAGTCTCCACATAAAAGCAAATGTGAAGCGGATACGCACAACGGTGAAACAATGTCACAGAATTCATCTAAAAATGTACTGATTGGAGCATGATTAATGTTTGAATCAGGTCTATAAACAGTAGCAACTGTGAATCTGAGATTCTGGTGAGAATAAGTGCAACAATGTATTCAAATGATGAGCTTGATTGGTTCTTTTCAATATTGATGTCAAATTGTGATTTAACCACTCTTCCCACACCATCTCCCCTTCATGGTGCCATCACCTCTGGGAATATCTTTGATTTTATAGCCATCTGGCACGAGTTCTGTTCTGATTGCGACATCAGACCCATAAAGCCATGTCTCTGAAATAGCACAGACATCCAAATCCCTGTCAATAATGTAATATTTGATATATTCGGCTTTATTTCTGACAGATGACAAAATTTCAATGGATTTGTTGTAATTTATACTCTAGGAAGATACTTAAGGTTAGACAATTGATTCCTTTCTGGGAAACCTTTGAGTGTGTTTCCTCGATCCTGACAGATGATATTGTTTCAATTTTGAAGATTTTGTCCCGTACCTGCTTGCCAGCCCTTTACCACGAGAACCATTGCATTTAAAAACAACATACTTTCCTGATAAACCATTATAGCTGGCCGGGTAATTGGCATAGCACATAAAATCGTTTTCCACCGATATGAAATGAGCTTAGATGAAGGTGACATCCAGTTTATCTCAACAACAACAATAACACCAGTAGTGATTAGGCCTAGGCCTAAAAGCTCCACACACCAACACCAGAGAAGAGAGAAGAGATCCCAAAATAACCGCATGTGTCCATAACGAGAAGATGAGAGCAAAAGTCAAAAAACAAAAAACAAAGATATAAACAACGATTCGTCAAAAAATTGTTAAAATCTATTTTCCTTGATCATAGGAAAGCATGCCCCAATAACTGAAATGCGCGTATCAGAGAAATACTGCCCTTGTATTGATCATCACCTTAGAAAACTTATGCAAACCAGGGATAGGCTAAGAAAAGCTGCAGCCAAAAGAAAGTCCCCATTCCTTATAGACGCATACAGACAGGTCCGTAATAAGATCAATGTCCTTAACCCTATTACTACCGAGCTTTTTCCACCATACCGTAGTAACGAGGGGTGCCCCCCCCCCCCACCTCCGTAACTTTGCCAATATTGCAGATATGAGGATGAAACTTAGTAAAATGGTGTATAGGAACAAAAATCTACACAATAGGCTACTTTTTTTAATTCTTCATTACATCCATGACGTCACTATGACGTCATAATTGAGGAAAACTGCACTTTTTGCTTACTATTAGCAATATTGGCAATATTTAAGTTCTTAGTTGATAATTTCTTTCATACTGCTACTAGAATGTATCCCAAAGCATCACTCACTAAAAATTGGCAATGTAATGTCAATTTAAGCTGATCATTTATATCATACCGGGTGTCCCAAAAAAAAGTTCCGACGTTTGATTGAGCACCGAGGAAAATCTTTTTAATTTGGCAATTTCTATTCATTCTAGTTACGTGCTAGATATTTCAACTTACAGTTTGGCATATCGTAGGAAGAAATTAGTAATCTGAAAATGGAGTTATGAGCTCTAACATTTCACTTTCATGTTCAAGGCAAAACCAGAGACATTATTACGCCTTCCTGCTTCGTGATGGTGGGGACTCCCTCGACGAGCAACACAAAAATTGAGTTGACAATTCGTTCATTACCTTGACGTCACGAGCGGGCAGAAATTTCATTCACAAGAGAAAGTGTTGCTTTGTAACTGAACGGATTTTAGAATTAAGTCATTTTTGATTGTGTGAATTAGCCTAAGGTGTGAAGAATTGAAACAAATAGGTCTTGGGACAACTGTTTGCTGCTGTTATTATTGTCTTGTGCCAACTGGGAATTTCAAAAGGGAATTTTTACTGTTTCACGGTTTCACGGCACGGAGTAGAATAAACTGGCTTTTCTTAACTAAAGAATAGTTTCAATTGCTTTTTCGACCTGCCATATTATGCAATGATGCATTTTTCTGTGTTCGTCCAGTACGAATTGAGTGGCCAGGTATGAACGTAGTATTTTCCCCCTGAGACCTATTTGATTCGATTTTCAGACCTTTTTACTTCACATATGCTCAATGAGCGGAACTCTTGCACGTCGTCAAGGCAATGAAACAAAGTGTCAACCCAGTTTTGTGTTGCTCATCCGGAGATTCCCCCTCCATCACGATGATGCAGAAAGGCGTACTAATCTCTCTGGTGTGCTCTGGTTTTGCCTTCAACATGAAGATGGGATTTTAGGACTAATAACTCCATCTTCAGATCACTGATTTCTTCCTACGATATGCCAAACTGTAAGTTGAAATGTCCAGCATGTACTTAAAATGAATAGAAATTGCCAGATAACGAACTTTTTTGTCTGCGTACAATCAAACGCCGGAACTTTTTTTTGGGACACCCGGTATATTCATCATTTATTTGCATCAGTTTGTCATTGTTTCATTTAAACCCATAATTACTGATGAAAATACTCTAAAACGCCTTAAACATGTTCATAACAATCGATAGAACCAATTTTGAACATTTAAGGCTATCTAATACATTTTTTATTATTTATATGACGTCATAAACTTTGATGACGTCATGAACGTTAAATTTGCTGACGTCATCAAAAATGGATAAAACTAAACATCATATGAAAGCTCTCATCGAGAGCTATCGAATGGTGGTATTCTCGATGTTCTACGATCAAACTGGACTCGCTTTTTTAATTGTCTGGCTGACCACGTGTTGAAAAGAGGTCGGTCACGTGATCAGTATCTAACATTTTGAAAAAAAATTACAAATTTTAATTATTCCATGAAATTTTAGGAAAAGTCGCAAAGTTTCAGCTCTTTATCTTTTGAACTGACGACACTACATCAAATAAACTTTGCCTCGGTAGTAATAGGGTTAACGTACAACTAAAGAAGCAGTATTATACCAATGAGATCTCTGCTAATATGAAAGAGTCATGGAAGGCAATCAATGAACTCCTCATCAAGAGATCAAAATCTAGCAACATTGATTGTCTTAATGAGTCTGGTTTAGAAAGATAAAATGGATATTTCTAATGCAATGAACAGTTCCTTTTGCTCAGAAGGTAAGGATCTTGCTGACAAAATTGATCCAGTCCCAAGTCTCCTTCTTGCAGGTGACTACCAAATTAACAAACAAAAGGCAACATTCCACTTCAGGTTTATTGAAGTGCAGGAGATCAGGGATGCATTTGCCACGGTTAAGACAGCGAAGAGCTTTGGGACTGAAAACATCTCTAGCGACTTTCTGAAGCTTGCACTACTTTTTATTGAAAATTCGCTTGCTTTCTTGTTTAATACATCAATTGAAACAAGTAGTTTTTCTGACTCATAGAGTAGCTAGAGTTACTCCATTTTTCAAGGATGGAGATAAGACTGAAAAGTCTAACTATCGACCAATTTCGGTCTTGCCCGTCATCTCAAGGCTGTTTGAAAAACTAGTAACAAACCAGCTGCACTAGTATATGAATGATAACTGTTATTTTTCATCTGGCCTATCCGGCGTTTTGCGTCTTAAGTCAACCGTAACATGCTTACTTAAAAATACTGGCGACTGGTAGAATGGATTTGATCTTGGTGAGCTTGTGGGTCCAGTGTTCATTGACCTCAAACATGGCATTTGATGCTGTAGATACCTACATTCTCTGCAAAAAGCTTTAGCTTTACGGTGTACAGCAACGTGAGGTTGCTTGGTTTAACTCTTACCAATCCAACCGTAAACAGTTTTGTAGGGTTAATGGTGTTGATTCAAATATTGGGGACATTGAAGTTGGTGTGCCACAAGGTTCGTGTCTTGGCCCTCTTCTCTTCCTCGTCTACATCAATGATCTCCGAAAGGCTGTCCAAGATTCTAGCGTGTCCATGTATGCTGATGATACCAGTTTGTGCCACCAGTCTCATGATTTGACTCGGCTGAATGATGCTATTAACAGTGATCTCAATAAATTTGATACTTGGCTACAAACTTTCCATGAATGTTGCAAAAACTCATTCCATGCTTATTTCCACCAAGCAGAAACAGAACGTTCTCAAAGGTCAAAATAAAGAATTGGCATTGAAAATACGCCATAATGAGCTCGAAGTTGTAAAAAAGACAGAATACCTTGGTGTGCAAATTGACTGATCTTTGGATTGGAAAGAACGAATCAAAGCGGTCTCTTCCCTGCCAAGTCTTTCGTACCGAAAGAAACTTTGCAAACGCTCTACAGAGGCATTATTGAGCCGCATTTTGGATACCGTTGTTCTGTTTGAGGCTGCGCCGGTTTGACTGAAAGTAATCAGTTGCAAAATGTTCAAAACCGTGCTGCTAGGATTATTACGAATAGCAGCTTTGACGCCCTAAGCAGACCTTTAATTGAAATGCTGGGATGGAAGAGCGTTGGCGAATTGATTACTGGTAAATCTAAGACAATGGTCTTCAAGTCCCAGAATGAGCTGGCTCCACAATACCTTCTGTGACCTCTTCACCCGCCATTCACAATGCTCATCATATAGCCTTTGTAATACGGGAACCGACTTGAAATTACCGATGAAAATTTCATCAAATGGCCAGAGATGCTTCTCGTAAGAGGCGCAAAACTGTGGAATGGCTTCTCAGCAGTGGGTGCATCTCAGAATAGTCAAAGCAGGCATCCTCTTTGTGTCATTTTAAGAACAGTATTTACACAGGGGTTCCTTTCTTTTATTGTAAATTTTTCGATAGGGTCTTATTGTTTAATTTGATTAATAGCTTTAATTTTTTTTAGATTGTAATAATCGTAAAATTGTGGTCCCAGAGATTGTCCTGTTTTGCCCAGGGGGGTACTCATTGACTTTCAATACGGGGGGGTCCATGCCAATATTTGGGGTACGAAATTTTATGTTCAATCAATATTTGGGGTCTGTGAATTACAACATGGACAAAAATTCAATATTTTGGGTCCACAAATCTGAAGAAAGGAAGAATCGTGCATTTTGGCCCTGAAGTTGCGAATCATGAAATAAAGTTTAGGTATTATTCAAAAACTGAGAAAGAACAAGAAGCTCAAATTGAAATCATTCAAAAACATTTCAGGGATTTGGGGTCTCCAAAACGTTAGACTCAATATTTGGGGTCCCCAAAACATCAGGCTTAATAATTAGGGGTCAGCAAAGAAATAGTGGCATGGACCCCCCAGTATTAAAAGTTAGGGAGTACCCCCCCCCCCTGGGATGTTTTGAAGAGCAAGACTCTCTCAGATATTTCAAGAGAAATAGAGGATGCAGTGAAAAAGGAGTTTATGCCTTCCATAAAATCTACATGTGATTTTGTAGATCTTGGTACATTACTCCCACCCTTAGGAATAAAGCACACACTTACCTACAAGAGTAGTGGTAACAAATCTAGCGATAAATCGTGTTGCTCTTTCCAGTGATCCAGGTAGCAGAACAAGTGAGATCGAGCTTTCTGGTGTGCGTGTATCAACCATCCAGCGTATAGACACTGGAGTCGTTCCATTTTTACCTTGGGCCATGAGTTTCCATTTGTATGAAATTCTACCTCCACAATCCTTGCATTCTCCGATTAAAGACATTCTGGTTTCTGGATCTATCATATCATTGCAGTTTGACTTGCAGCTAGAGAACAAACAATATATCGATTAAGGACTATTTTCATTCCATCCTGTTAACAACTTAGGTATCTTTGTCTCTAAAGTTGCTCTTTGCAAAGTGGTGACAAATTAGTGTGACTGCAAAAAGTAAGTTTTTCTTCTATATACTGGTCAGGAAACTCTTGAATTTGAATTTTCCCTGTGGTGGGTGGACCAACAAAAACTATGAGACTCCATTCGCATGCCGTTCAGTCAATGCTGATTGATGTGATCTTAGTATGACTGCATGTAAATTTGCATTAAAATGATTGATTAGAATCACAACATTGAATGAGGGGGAGGGGAGTGAAAGGGGCTCCAGAAAAAAGATTTTTGTAGTAAACTGTACAAAATATGAAAATTTCCTGAAAATTTTCACTCGGAAACTAAGAGGGAAGGGATAATTTCCTATGATTTTTGATGAAAGAAACCGAAACTTCCCTGTCCTCTTAGTTTCTTGGGAGAAATTGCTAGGTTTTGCTAAATCTCTTCCTCAAAAACCAGAGGAAATTTAAAGATTTTCGCAGTGAGGTAGTAGGTGAGAACGGGGTCAATTGTAACTTTTTGAAAATCAGGCATATCGTCTAAATAATGATTAATTGTGCTCTTTAAGGTAGATAATATTGTAGTTGCATCCCTTGGAATAAAATAGACATTAGTTTCCATCACCATTTTTTGTGATGCTGTAATCAGTGGTCAAATGTTACAATCTCGGGGGGGGGGGGGTAACTTAATAGGTTTGAGGTACGGGGACGTGCCATTATTTAGGGGTACCTTTTTTCTGAAAAGTGCGGAATTATGGGTGTCATTTTCAGAAGTATGTGCGGAATTATGGGTACCATTTGAAGAAACATGCAGACTTTTGGGTATCATTCTGAAAAAATATTACAGAATTGATAGGAGGCAAGTTTAGAGCTTGGGGGTGGAGGCCCTGGAGGTGCCTAAAGCCAAGGATGGGTATGTGTGAACCCCAGTTGGTCTGACCCCCCCAGTTTTGGGTATCCTTTTCACATAATTCAATAATGCACCAGTTTTGGGTGTGGTTTCTACAATCCACCCAGTTTTGAACATCTTTTTTATTCAAACAAGATATAAGCAAGATGTACAAGAAAAATTCACATGGGTAAAGATACGTTTGTGTGCTAGGTATGCCTATGCTGTGTATGTACATGTACCACAAGCCAGGTACTAAAGCTATTTTTGCCTATTTTTCGACCCATACATAATAGTACATCATATAAGTCTTCCTACCACCAAACAGAGAGCTCAGTTTGCATACATCTTATCATCTTCATGTGTAAAAAAGGTAGGCTACTAACTTATTGCCCTTTTTATGAGCTTTTGCTGTATTGTAAGGCTATGGTAAGCGCACCTTCGTCAATGTTAAGTGCAGAAAAAGCCAGGGAAGATCAGTTTGAGAGAGATATTTATTTCTTTGCCTTTTTGTGGTATATAAAAGATACTGGTTTGAAGTTCCAGTTTTGGGTATGGTTATTTCAATATAATCACCAGTTTTGGGAATCATTTTTGTCATGAGCCATCCAGTTTTTGGGTAATGTTTTGTTTGCACCTTCGCACATACCCGCCCTTGACTTTAGGCACCGCCATCCCCGGGGTTTAACAGGGTTTCAGTCAGAACTGAAAACTCTTTGGACTAAGGAATATTGCCCTGAAAACATGTACTTTGATTTTACCCTCTTTACCACATTAACTATCATAAAATATAGGTGAAGGTGAAGTTGCGGTTTTTTGCATTGTTCTTTCCTTTGCGGAATTATGGGCCAAGTTTTCATCATTTTGCGGAACTATGGGCCATATTTTCATCAAGTTTGCGGAATTATGGGTCACATTTTTTCAGATATGTGCGGAACTATGGGTCAAAATTTTGAACCAAAATGGCAAGTCCCCGTCCAAATTTAGGCTTAGTTACCCCCCCCCCGAGGTTACAATTGCCCCGGTAACACGGGGCAATTGTAACAGATGTTGGGAGCAACTGTTACATATCTTTAAAATCATTACAGATGATTATTGCACGATTCCGCCTTTTCCTTACATAAAATGAAGCACCAGGCGGCAGATTATTCATGGCTTTGAAAAGAACAAACTAAAAATAAGATATAGGTTTTATTTCTTTGTATATTTGGGTGCGTCAGATAAAAAAATTGAATCGATTGAGAAAAAGATTTTCTTTCTCAACAAATTTCAGTTCTGAACTCTTTAACCCTAATCCACATGGGGGGGGGGGTGGATTCCACCCCCCTTAAAGGTTTTATTTGCCGCGTTTTTAAACAACATTTGCTATGTCTCCCAGCCTCCCTGACTTTTACTATTTATCTATTAGCCACATTTTGCTGGAAAAATTTTTGAACAATAGGACTCGCGGGTCACGTGACATGCCCATATTTGGAAGGAGGTAGCAACAAAATCATTGTTTTCAATGATTTCAATGGAATTATTTGATTGAATTATGAAGTATTATACAGCAAATGAATCAGCAAACAAAGGGCTTCAATTTGATATCGGAATTTCTGGAATTTGATGATGTCAGCATTTTTTTATAATGACGTCATTTTGGCCGCCATTTTGGACTAATTAGCAATTTTTTCAAGTTTTTTCGAACTTTTTCAATGAAAAACACTCAATGATACATTTATCATAGATAATCATCATTTTGCAGGTTCTTCTGGTCTCTTTTTACATAGAATAAATTAATCGCACAAATGACGTCATAAGAATCGGCTAATTTCTGCCAAAATATCACTCCAACATCGTTATTTTCAATAAAATAATGTTTTATCACCATTTTTGTTGACAAACTGAACCAAAAACTGCATAAAGTTCGTGCAAAATCTTCATTGAACTTGAATTCAACTTTGAAGCCTGATTTTCACAGATTTTCACCTTTGTGACGTCACTGTGACGTCACAAGGCGTGGCAGCCGCACCCAAATTCCGCTACAAGCTGCAAATTACCTGTTCTATAACGGTGCCAAGTTGCATTGAATTTGGATGCGTCTAAGGCAGTTTTCAGAGGGGGGGGGTGGAAAGCACCCCCCCATAAATGGTAGCTCGAAAAAAGCCCATATGGATTAGGGTTAATACTGCATAGATGCACATTGTTCGACCAGATTAGAAAATGAATCAAAATGAAAGCATCAGACAGCTTACACCGGGGCAAGTGTAACAGCGTGTTACCATTGCCCCTGACCTGGTCAGCTATCGTTATTTTCCATTTTCACATCTCATAAACTGTGGAGCTTTAAATTTAACGTAGTTTTGGTCCTAAATAGATGCCATGTCTGTGATGTGAAAATGAAATTTTCTACTCAAGAGCAAAATCTTTCAGATACAACCTTACAGTGACAACACATTTTTACTTTTGTACTCAAAAACATTTTCCCCTAAAAATTTGCAAACTTGGCTGAATATTCCTGTAGCTCCAGTCGTATGTAGATGGTTAGAATGAGCATGCTCTGTGCGAAAATCAGATTTTTTGCAATTTTCTGCAAAGCGTGAGAGTCAATGTTAGAATGGCCCCGTGTTACAATTGTCTCATGTCTTCCCTACTATTTTTTAGGATTTGTTATGTTGGTCTCAATATATTTTGTGAATGATTCAATCCTTCACAAAGTTGTGAGACTGCATCCTATTACCCCTCAATCAATTGGTTAGATGTCTCAAAAGCTGACTTTATTCAAACATGAAGCAAGCAAATTTCAGCAATCTAGCGATATTGAATTTTCATAAACAACGTGCAAACACGATGTCCCTCTTGGATATAGCTAATGATTTCGTTAAAAATTAGAATGGGCATCGCAACTTCGACACGTTTGCTATGACAGATCTTGAGTAGTAATAGCTTTTATGAGAAGAAACGCTTTGCCGTTGGTTGTAACGATGTCTCTTTTCATAGCAATTGAAATCTTTTTTTGAACCAAATTCACACTGTATATAAACATGGACGTAAAGAGTCAAGTCTTTATTGGAAAGGGCGTTTTCCGACGTTCTAAAGGGCGTGGTCTCAAAACATTTCCGGGGCAAGCCCCCGGACTCTAGCCTGCGTGCATCCCCTACTGTTTCCGCTGAGAAGGAAATTTCCGTTGAATTGAATTCATTTTCTGACGTTTCTTCTCATTTTCTGCGAACCAGCGAATGGAAGCCTGTTCTTTGTCACGTGCAGGTTCCGCGGAAACACGGAACCATTTTGATTGGTCAATAGCCAATCCATTGTCTTGTGAAGTACTTCATGTGATGTGGCTCATGCTTCCATGTAAACAATTACAAAATGGCGTCGTCGGAGAGTCCTGTAAGCTATGTGTGGGATACTGGAAAGTTTGACGAAGCTTTGAAAATGGCTTGCTATTTCTTCCAAATTGAAAGATTTCACGATGATCAAGAAAAGGCTCTGATGAACTACTTCAAGAACAGGAGCAACCTTTTTTACAGTGCCCCTACAGGCCATGGCAAGTCGCTAGTTTTTCAAGCCATACATAGAGGGGTATCGCCCTTTTGGAGCGCTTTTGTAAGGAGAGCAGGTTTTCACAATATAAAGTGAAATTTTGAATAAAACTTACCATGAGTATGATCATCTACCCTTCCTCTCCCTTTTGTGTGAATCTTGTGACTAATTGTGATTTCAATTTGCCATAATATCAATTTTTATGCCGAGAGGTCTGAGCGGCCTAATTTCAAAAGGTCGCCCATTTGGCCCTAGGAAATTGTTAAAGGAGCCATAGCGACCCATCGGGATTGTTTTTAAATTGCCTGACGAAAACGAGGCTTGAGCATGTGACATAGCACGAGCTCATACAGAACACAGGTGCACCATTAGGGCGATTTAGGCCCGAGAGAATGCTCTGATAATCGAGGCATGCGGTAGCAAGATCGCTTGCGTGATTTCAAGAATTCCTGTTAATTCGTCATCTCAAAGGTTGAAGCTCGACGTTAGGCCATCCAATTTAGATCAGGGTTGCAATATTTGAGCTCAAGCAACGACAAGAGAAATGACCATGAAAAAACAGATTGTAAAAGAACATACCTTCAATTCTCCTTCAGGTTAGTTCAACTTTATTTTCATTTCGTGAAGGAACAAAATGATATTACACAGCGAAGACAAGTCACGATGTTGGAGGTGGCATCAGCAAACTGTTTTCGCGCGCTTTTTGTGAAAAACTAGCCCAAGACTCTTTTATTCAGCAACTTTTGCAGTGCGATCAAATTTGTCAAAATTTGAGGGCGCTCCACAAGGGCGATACCCCTCTACCTCTGATAGCCGATGTTTTATCTGATAATAACATTGGAGCATCCAACATTCTCGTCATATCGCCATTGACCTCCCTTATGCACGATCAAGTTGAATTTTTAAACAAGAAAACAGGAGTATCTGGAGCAGCAATTTTTGAAAACCAAGACGAACAAATCCTTCAGGATATTGAAGATGGAATTTATTCAGTTGTATATGCTTCCCCTGAGTCAATGTTGTCTGGAGCTAGATGGAGGAAAATGTTATCTGCAAGCACCTTCTCAGAGTATTGCGTTGGTGTAGTATTTGATGAAGCTCACTGTATTAGACAATGGTAAATATTCTTGAAAGTATTCTTGCTGTTAGGAGCTCCCAGGGGGGTGTGGGGGTGGTGGGTACTCAGGTATATTTAAGATAGGATGCTCAGGCTGGGGTACAACAGATCAACCCAAAAAAAGTAAGTTCTAGCATGAAAACAGACCACAAAAAATAACTTTCCTGATGCTACAGTATATACCTAAAGTTATATACCCAAAAGTTATATACCCAAATGAAATCTATATGAATATCTTACATCTATAAACAAGTTCCCTAGCTGATTAGATTTCTCCATATTGTATTTGGATTTCCAAGTTTTTGGTTTTTTAGTAACGTTACTTTATTTTGATTTCGTTTGTACAGTATATTTTCCACAATTTTTTATTTTGTCCCATATTTTAGACCCAAAAATGTAAACTAAAATCTCAGGAGCCCAAACAAATAACTGTACAAATTATTGACTCAAAAAATAACCCTTGCCCAAATTTTAGACCCAAAAAGGTAACATGAGCACCCCTATCATAAGCATACCAACCAGAGTACCCCCCCCCCCTCCCCCTGGGTAGGAACTTTAAAAGCTATTCTGTATTTCAGTATTGTAATAAGATTCTTTCTTTGAGGCTTCTGATCACAATGGCAAGAAAGTGCTTTTGAATGTAACATTGATCTTCTGTAGTTTTACCTTAGACTATTTTAAAATGTTACTCATTTCCTGAGACTAATTCCAAAGCAAGGCATTCGATGTACAGTAAGAAATTAGCCTAAACAATATATTATTTACTTTGCAGGGGATTATCAAATTCAAAAAAGTCCCATTCAGAAGATGGTATGGATTCCTTGGAGAGATTCGTTCATTGCTGCCAAGATCTGTTCAGTTATCTGTATTCACAGCCACTGCAACAAAGCTGACAAAGCTGACCATATTTGATGTGCTTGGCTTGGATACTTTCAACACATTTATGGTTGAAAAGTCACCAATGAAAGCAAATCTCAAATTCACTGTGGAATATCTAAGTAACGACAAAGGTCTTGATGAAGTATTTCATAAGTTGATCAGAGAAATTAAAGAAAATTATCAAGATACAATTAGAACCATAATTTTCTGTCAAACACGCACTCAAGTTGCCCTCATCTGGAAAATGTTTGAAGTCAATCTGGGAAAGAAATTTTATGCCAATGAAAAGCAATCATGTTATGAGAGAATTGTGGAAATGTTCCATGCTGGAACTGCACCCAGTGTTAAGGACCACATAGTAAAGCAATTGTCAAGTGCAGGAAGCCACCTTAGGGTACTGGTATGCACGATAGCTGTTGGAATGGGCATCAACTGTAAAGATGTCAATAGAGTGGTTCATTTTGGGCCATCAAAATCAGTAGAAAGTTATCTGCAAGAATGTGGCAGAGGTGGTAGGGATGGTAGTGAGAGTCATAATTTTCTGTTGTACAACGGCTTCGTGCTTTCTAAATGTGAAAATGATATTAAGGAGCTTGTATATACAGAGAAATGCAGGAGAGAAAC
Organism: Aurelia coerulea; assembly: GCA_039566865.1. Classification (NCBI taxonomy): domain Eukaryota; kingdom Metazoa; phylum Cnidaria; class Scyphozoa; order Semaeostomeae; family Ulmaridae; genus Aurelia; species Aurelia coerulea. Next base: position 6,487,460 of record CM076952.1, on the reverse strand, counting down.
CATTTTGAAGCTTTTTCCAAACAGGTCAACAGATGAGAAATTGCATGGGTGTAATTGCTGTGACAATTGTGCGAAAGCCTGCACATGCAATGACTGTAAAAAAGGGAAATTTAAATTTTTACCTGTTGAAGAGCAAGAGAAAAACATTGATATGCCTGCTAGGGTAAGGGAGGTATCCAAAGAGCAAGTTGTTAACCTGCAAACAAGATTGATAGAGTACAAGGATTCCATTTTTGAGCATCAAATGCATAGAGGTGTTGGAGAAGTTTCTCACCCTAATGTGATGTTGCAATTCAGTGACTTCCAGATTAAACAAATATGTCAGAACTGTGCAAAGCTGTTTACTCTGGATGACTTGCAAAAGTATGTTGAATTGTGGAGAAAAAAAGATTCAAAACAGGTGTTAAACATAATTTCCCAAATATTTCAAGATATTTTACCTGATGAAGATGATTTGCCTGGCAGCCAAGATACAACATTGGTAGATAATGATGATCTTGTTTCAGAATGGGGAGAGATCCGTGATGATTCTGAAATTTGCTCTCTGGACATTTCTGGAAATCACCATCTTGATGAAACATATGAAGGAACAATTGATACTTTACAGTCTGAAGCTAACACCAATTATAATGATGACCTTGAGAAGTACATGGATTTGTCTGGTATACAGGTACTTGTAGATGAAAGTATGCATACAGAATAAAGTTAGATGAGATTATATAAAGTAAACAAGTTTTTTAGAGTTGGTGCCTTAGTGAGACATACAGTAGTTAGGACAAAGTTTAATCATAGTCTATGGTCCAAAGGTTTCACTCTCCCTTTCAATTATATCATTTGAAATTCAAGGGATCAAAAAATACAAAGTCAATGTACACTTGAAAGCTACAGTATGAGACTTAGGGCCGTCAACAATTAGATTTTGTCATGCATTGTGGCCTGATGGGGGTAAGGGGTTCTGGCAAAAGCCGTGATGGATTACTTCTGCATGGCGGAATGTCACATGAGAAACTGACCAGGAAATATATGCAACATCCTCTAAAATTTATCCTGTTTTTAGGCTATTGACACCCCGCAGTAGCCTCACATTAATGGATTTTATTTATGAAATTTGAGATGTCTACTGTATTTTCCTTTTGATGCACACAATGAAACATTTGACAATAAGGACAGTGTGAATTGGCACAGGATAAATCATGTTGATTGTTATTGTGCTTTGTGGAGATAAATGTTAAAAAAATGCATGATTTCTGGACTCAATTATGAAGGTCTAAGTCGACATGCCTAAACAGGAAATTGCAATGGGCCTTGATCATATAGGGGGGGGTCAGGGAGTTTCCATGATCACAGCCCAATGACTGTGGTACCGTATGGGACAAAAGGTAATTGTTGATGACCCCTTAACTGTATACAATTTTGCACATAAAGTACAAACACAAAACAAGTAAAAGGCTCTGCCATGATGGAAAACATTTCATCGGCTTGCCCTTTTTGTAAGAATGTTTTTCTTGTGGCTTTCAATCCAACTGTACATGCTGTGCAAATTAAAGTCATCCAGTAAGCTATGTTTCATTCCATAAAATTTCTGATACTTTCTTTCAGCTTTGTATGTCATTGCTTTGTGTGTCATAAGATTGGCAACAATTTTTTTCAAATCTTTCTGATGTGAAGCTTGGCTATGTTTTCCAGATCGTCGGAAGTTTCTACAGATACTGTCGAAATTTTCAATGAGTTTCTTGTTTACCGTGGATGCTTTTGCAAATCTATCAATAGCCTTTCTATTTGTGTTATTGGGACCCAAAAGTCTAACCACATTCTTCATAAAGTTGTTGTAATGCTCAAGCATTAAATCAAGTGGGATGTTCCCACCATAACCAGACTTTGCTTTATGGAAACGATTCCAGATAATGCTATGAGCATCCTGTGGTGATAATAAAGCTTCTATCTGGCAAATCAAGTATAATGCTTCCAGAGCATATTTCCTGCTTCTCTGGCCATCGCTTTGCAAGTATGGAAGAATAAACTTCCAACACCTGATGAGCCTCAAACCATCTCCTTCAGAGATTGCATCGTAGAAATTAAGGACTATCATGCCATAGTCCAATATTGAGCGTTGATAATTCAACATATCATCAGCAGATTTGAATGCTTCTTTGTTTTCTTGGAGCTGCTGATGTAGCCCATGACTCTTTTCGTGGTCCAATCGTCTCTTTCCATCATCAAGAACGTTTGACCACAACCTTCCAACCTGCATAGATACCTTCCTTCATCTGTCTTTTCATTGCTGACCCTTTTCCAATCTTCATATTCCTGCTTTTTCATGATATGCTTGCTGCGTTCTGTTTGCATGATGAACTGGTCAACAATCTTTGCACATAAGTTGTCAAAGTATTGCTGTTTGACTTGTTTTGAACCATTCCGGGTATTTACAGGTAGCAGGTCACTGGATATCTCATCATCAACATCAGACATTCCTAATGTCTCCAAAAATGCAGCAACTGTCCGGGCAGTCACTTCAAGCAGGAAAAACTGCTTACATGCATCAACTCTCCTAGAAACATCTGTTACCACATTCCTTCTGTTTAGCAGGTTTCTGTCAGCAAACATTGTGCATTTGTCATTTGGTGCTTTTGGGTCATAGAAATTGTCATATGCAAGCTGAAAGAGGATGAAAATTCAAGCACATGGATAAAAAGTTTTCCTATTGCAAACAATGAAAAACAGTCAGTTATCCATCAATGTTAGCCACTTTGCAGAAATGTGGCAATCTCTTGTCTGTACCTGGTGACCCAATAAGTGCACAGAGAATATCTCCTACCAAAGATAGTGTTCAAAATACAAAAACAATTTATTGAAAATTTTTGAAAAGCTTATTGATAGAATTTTCTGTTTCAATTTTCCATCATCTGGAATAGTTACTATTTTGAAATATTATACAGTGAACATCCACACATGAGAACCTACAATTTCTGAAGTCATCCTGGGTTCTTGTATGATTAATACAGTCAATTGATTGGTGTCTTATTTTAAAATTTCAGCCTTAGGTTATTGATCAACTACTGCACATTCTTATACATATGCTGGTGTTTACTGTAATAATTTTCCTTGTAATGTAATTGGTTCTCATGAAACAGTACAATTTCATTGCTCTATAATATTCAAATTCTCCAACATATTTCAGTTTCCACTGAGATTTATGCGAAATTGAAACTTTATGTTAATTTTAAACACATGTATGCACAACTGTATACACAGTACCAGCATTGGAGTATTTCTGAAATTTATAAGTCTATTTACTGTACCTGGAGAAACTTCATTCCGCCATGAAAATCAGCAATTTCTAGGTGGAGGCCATCTAGCTGCTCCTTAGGTGTAAATCCATTTTGCATTTGTAGAAGAGCATTTACTCCACGTTCGACAGATCCTTGGTCACCAACGACACCAAGCTTACTAAATTGGTGAATACCACCATCATCCTCAGTATATGGAAGATACGTTTCATGGATCTTCTCAAGGACTTCCTGCATACCAGATGACTCATTGGAATTAGCATAGATCATACCAATGAATTTCTGGAAATAGAGCATACACTGTATATAATTTAGAACAGCACTTTAGTCATGTTTTTAACTCCGGAAAGTAAAACATCTGATGTAGTCTAAGTTTGAATACATTTTTTAAAACAAATAAAGCAAGAGCATAAGGATACTGTCAATGGCAGACACTAATGGGGATACTGTCGATATTTGCTCCAACACTTCATTAGTTACTTCTTCTGAAGCCCTAAATCCATTTCTGTAAAATTGAAGCATCACTGTTATGTATCAGTTTGATTACATGTTTACATCATCTGGAATTATTTTCTTGTTCAACTCCCTTCTCATGTTGCATAGAATGCATTAAATTAACATTTTTTTGCGTATCTTTTAATAAAATGAGAGTGGTGATCATGTGGATCAGGAAAAGAGCAGTTGAATGCCTCAAGGTTTATAGAAGGACCTGTGAACTTAACAGCTGTCAGTTTCAGTATCAAACATGGTTGTTGAATTTATACTCACTGTATCTGTTGGTTTGCTTGTTTCCATGGAATATGCATGCTTTATGTGAGGAATGGTTACTTCTTCGAATATTTTCAGATCGTTGATGTATTTACAAGCAATCCTGCCACAAATGACAATGTAATTCTGCCGCTGTAAATCATATTCTTTTCCGCTGGGAAGGAAGACACCATTTTCGATTTGCATGAGTCTCTCGGTCGGCTTCGGTTGGTCACTGAGGAGGTCGCAGACAATTCGATTTTCAGTAGATGCAACTGACACCCAATGGTTGTCCACATTCTGATTATCCTCTGTCATATCATGCACCTGGGTTCTGAAGTCAAAATTGTCGATTACAATTTTCCGTTTGAGTGATGGAGTGAACACTGCAGACTTCAAGAATGCGTCATGATCCTTTCCAAAAGCATCCAATTTACGATTAAGGAAGGTGTGAGAAACAACTAGACGAAGTGGCTTCAGTCTCATCAATTTACCCTGAAAGTGTAAAAAGAGACCAAAATAAGAAAAGATGGAGCTAGTAATTGGGACTGTCTGGGATTTACATGTTAACATATACAATAATCTGCAATGTCATATTATGACAGCATGTGAAGAAATACAGTATGCTGCGTGGCATTGAACATTATCTCCCATTTCTGTTGCAAACAATTGCTGAAAATTTATAACTTTAGAATAATGGTATAATGTAAAGACCGTTCAATAATTCAGTGGCAGAGCCAGACAAAATATATTGAGAGGGTAAAATTTCAGAAGTTTCTAAATGGGGGGGGGGTGGTTGAGAAGGTATACCCCAAATACATTTTCACTGCATATTTCAATATCATCTTTAGCCAAATTTTGGTGGGGTGTCTTTACTCCCTCGTGCCCTTCCCTGGCTTTGCCACTGCAATAACTTGACCAATGTTGAGTCGTAAATAAAAACTTACCATTATTCCTGAATGTTGTATGATTATACTGATTAGCAACTGGACAACCGTCATTTGTGCACACCGATTCTTGAGACAAACTGCTGCAGCCATGGATGTAGTTTGAAGCAAATAGCGATCATCTAGAGGGTCTTTATTGCGTTTCAACGAAGCAGCTTGCAATATGCTCATAAAAAGTGGTGCTTTTCCTTTTATCTCTTGGTTCATCTTGACAAATGAAAAGTTTATCATATCTTCCTGTTCTGTTCGTCTGAAAATACTTTTTGGCTCCTTTGCTTGGTTTGCGCCAACCAAGTTTTGCTTCTTTTGGACTTTACCTTTTTTGCATAGCGTGCAGCATTCTTTGTCGATTTCCTTCGAAACAATCTTAATGAGCTGGTGGCGAATTTCTTTATGTCTCCAAGCTGCAGACGCTATCTGTTTGTATGTCCCTCTGCCTAACATCACACCTAATGGTACCAAGTCAGTGGGAACATCTTTCGATTGGATTTTGCTTGGCCAGCAAATCTTTAATTTTACTGTAGTGGCAGCCCTTCCCCCATCCGTCACATGAGAAGATTCTCCCTGTTCATAATTTGCTCCTTGTCTGCATGAAGTTGCATTACCTTTTGCATCCTGAATAATAATCAGCTTCCTAGGGGGTGCCCTTGGAGTACTTGTCTCAACAATTGGACTCTTGACTTCAATATCATCTAATCGGCTTTCAATCTCAATTTCGCTGGCTATCTGTTTCTCAGTGTTGACAGGGTTATCGTTGTGTTCTTTGACCCTGTTCCATAACAATGTCTCTGCTTCTTGCAATTTCTTTTTGTGGCTTTTTCTCTTATTTATCAGTTCAATGCATCGCTTGCAAATGTAGCGAGACTGTGACTCCAAAACGACGGGAAAAGGAAGATCCAAGAATTCAGGCCGATAATCAGTTTTGCCTGTGATTAAATTAAAGTCATGCCTTGTAACGATTTTAAATCCACATAAACCACATCTGCTCGCCATATTGTTCGTTTCACATCGTGGCGACTTGCTGCGACTAGTTGCACGAAAACAAAATGGCCGTTCTGCATCCGTCCCGCTGAAGTTTCATGTTAAGCAAAACGCGGGATCGCTGCGGGCAGAAATTATGCTGATGTCAGGTAACAGGCTTCCATTCGTTGGTTCGCAGACCCTACTGGCGTCAGAAAATTAATTCAATTCAACGGAAATTTCCTTGAACGGAAATTTCCTTCTCAGCGGAAACAGTAGGGGATGCACGCAGGCTACCGGACTCCCGTCTTAGCTCGCTTCGCTTGCCGCTCAGCCCCCCCACTTTGAGACCGCTGCGCGGTCCCTGAATGAGGGGTAAGGGCAGTTACAGAAGCTCTGCAGTAGAGTCAAGGTAGTACTAGAACTTTTGGGATTTGCTTTGGGAGTTGATCTCAATATATTTTATGAATGATTGTAGAATCTAATTAAATTAAAATTTTAGATTTTAAGCAAATTTTAAATGTTTGTACCTACTGGGTGTACTGTTGCAAATATAACAAGAGAGAAGATTTTTGAAATTCGAAACACGACAATAGTTGTAATTTCTTTCAAACACAACAAACCATCCTCAAAAAGCATTATACGAGAGAAAGATTGCTGAAGAAAAAGCGCTCTTTGAAAAGGACATTACAGAACCACTTGCCGAACACGAAGAAAGTACAAAACCGAAACGTCCTTATTACCCACCAAATAGCTATCAAAGAACAATAAACAACTGAGCACAAAATCAGCAAGGAGGAAATGCTATGCCTAACACCCATTGCAACCAGAACCAAAAAAACTACCACAGCCAGCCCTACCAGCCACCACCCCGTTTCCATCAGCCAAACTTCTCAACCTTTCGTCCTTCTCCTTGGCACACAGACACGTTTCATTATTAACCAAAGGACCCAAGTACACACCCACAACTCCACCAAAGTCGTCTTTTAAACGTAACATCAAAGACTTTACTAGAAAAATTAAGATAAGAGATGTTTTCTGGGGGAGAGAATCAAATGATCAATCACTTCACAGAAATAAATCAAACAGATTAGTCTTTACAGATAATCAAGAAATCAACAACATCTGCAAATTATCCGAAAAACTACAACCTGAGAAAATAAAAGCAGCAGAAAATCTAACTCAAGAAGAGCGCCAAGCATTAGAAGATTTAACAAATAATGAAGACATAATAATCAAAAAAGCAGCTAAAGGGGGAAATTTCGTGCTTCTGGAAAAATCTTTTCACCGAGACCAATTAGTTTTAGAAGGTCATCTCAATAGTAACGACTATGAAACACTGCCGTTAGATGCGGGTAAACAAGTTATGAAAAACCTTAAATCAGTCGTAAAAAAAGCGCAAAGATTATTTAACTGACAAAGAATAAGATTTTATAACTAATTTCGATTGGAAAACAAGCCATCTGTACGTTTTACGAAAGATTCACAAAAGCAAAGACATAATCGGAAAAGTAACACAATCGAATGCAGAATTCATCGAAATGCAACCACCCTCTACTTTAAAAAGCAGACCAATTATAGCTGGACCATCCTCCCCTACGCAACGACTAAGTGAATTTTTAGATACATTATTAAAAACATTGGCAGCAACGTTAAAAACCTATGTAAAAGACGACCGGGATTTTTTACGTAAAATTCCAACTGAATTCGCTGAACATTCTTCCCTTTATTCGTATGATGTAACAAGTCTCTATACGAGCATACCACACGAACTCGGATTACAAGCACTCGATTTTTGGATTGAAAACAGGAGAAACCTTATCCCACAACGTTTCAGCAAACCTTTTGTAATCGAATCGGCAAAGTTTGTTCTGGAAAATAATAATTTCATCTTTGATGAAGTCTTGTACAAACAATTGAAATGAACCGCAATGGAAACAACATTGGCACCGTCGTACGCATGCCTAACAGTTGGGTACCTAGAAGAAACACGACTTTTTCCGCTCGTCTTACCAAAATGCTTTGATTGTGAACTTTGTAAATAAACAGAAAATAATTATCTTAGATATATGGACGATGGCTTTTTAGCCTTACCAACAGAAATGGATCCCTCGTTAATGACATTAGCTCCAAATGAACTTCACCCAGCCATACAATTCACGATGGAAACTGGAAAGAAGAAAGCAGAAAACATCGAATCGTTGAATTTCTTAGACATAAGAATTATTTTACGAGAGGGCAAATTCGTTACCTTCGATATATATTGTAAAGAAACTAATCCTACCACTACCTAATTTTCACAGCACCCACCCTTCCCACATCAAACAAACGATTCCGTTCAATTTAGCAAAGAGAATTATAGTATTTGTTTCTCTGACTCTGAACGTATGAAATTCCGTCTTAAAGAACTCGAGAACTGGCTCCTACGCTGTGATTATCCGAAAGATTTAATAAAACAGGCCTTCCACAGGGCAAAATTTCAAGGACCCGCTCCCTTCAAAGAGAAAAACGTCATCCCACTCGTCACCACTTATTATTCCAACCTGAGTTACACACACGTCATCAAAACAGTATCAACATTAATCAACGGCATTACAGATTCATCGACAAAAGAGAAATTCCAGAACACCAAACCAATCTTAGCTTTGAAACAGTAGCCAAACCTTACATCACTTCTTACCAAAGCAAAATTCATCTCTCAACACTACCCCGTAGTTGGACCAACACCAGGAATCATCTTTTGCAACAGAAAGAACTGCAAACTTTGCCGACTATATCTCCAACCGGGTCAAAGAGACAATTTGCGAAGCGAAGAAGGGTATCGGTATAATTAGATATCTTTCTAAGTACGTATCCAGGGATATACTCAATCAACTGTGCAAGCTTTACGTGGGGCCCCATCTTGATTATGGGAATATAGTCTATCACAAGTATGATCTAGACTTGAAATTAGATCTCACAAAGAGACTTGAGCAAACTCAGTACTCTGCGGCGTTTACTGTGACAGGAGCATGGAGAGGTACAAATAGGTAGATGCTTTTCAATGCGTTAGGCTGGAAAAATCTGTATAACAGAAGATGGTACAGATGGCTATGTCATTTCTTCCTGAATATTTTTTTTCTAACATCCCACTTGAGCGTACAATTACCTACAACTTGCGAAATCCAAGCGCTTATCAGGAAAAGGCTTCCAGGACTGCTCGCTTTTTAAGTACATATTTTCAAAATGTAATAGCGGAATGGAATCTCCTTAATAAATAATAGTGACATGAGAAATTCAGAATCTCTCGCAGCTTTTAAAGGAAAGTTAATTTCAACGAAACGACCTTTAAAACACTCTGTTGTTGGTGTTTACGATATTGTTGGTATTAAACGCTTGACAAAACTTCGAATAGAATTTCGTCCTTTAAATCAACACAGATTTCGGCATCATTTTGACTGCCTCGGCTAAATTTGTGCATGTGGATGTGCCATTGAAGATAACCGGTACTTTCTCCTGCACTGCCACCTGTTTATTCAAATGCGTGGAGATCTCTTTGGTCAACTTACTGATATTCTAGGCTTAAATATCACAAATTTGGATTTAAAATGCCCTATGCAATCTATTATTATTTGGCAGTCCTCAACTGAATGTTATGGCAAATCGAATCATTCTTGAAGCTATAATGGCGTTTATTGACAATACAAATTTTTTTGATTCAATTGCAGCGGGTGAGTCAAAAATGCCGGCCGGGTATTGGCTGTGGCTGGTACATAGAAATGTAGCTTCCATCTTGGTGGGGCGGGGGTGCTGGCGTGGGGGGGGGTATCAGACGGTGTGGAGTGGTGCATGGCCTGTGGAAATGACTTGAATAGAGCCCAATCGCCCTGTTCCGATCACTGAAAAAGAAACCTTGAGTTACTTGGCCAAAGTAAATTTTATCGGAAAAGTTAATGCTAATGAAATATTCCTTATTTCATAGTTTAAGATATAGAAACCAGATATTGTACATTTAGCGACAGTATTCTGTAAAATCGTTGTCGGAAAACACAGCGATAAAATCGCGATATCTTCAATTCCATCGCCCTGTTCCGATCACGCAAGGTCGCGCATGAATTTCGGAGGCTACCACCGCAGAGGGCTCAGGAATGCGCAGTTTTCAATTGAAATGGATGCCATTCACATAACAAAAAATATTTATCTCATGTTATCGTTTGATAAGTAACATGTTGCCTCTTTATTCGTTTAATGACACCATAAGCAATTTACAATTGAAATTGTAAATTGTAATTGAAATTGTAAGATTTTTGACGGAGGGCCCCTTGTAAATCAGCCTTTGCTGAAGGGTTACCCTCCTATAAATAAATGAAATGAAAATGAAAATGAAATTTACAGTCTATTACAAGATAAATGGCAACACTATAGCATAGCCCCCTTCCCATACTTCAATGCCCCCTTGGCATTAATTCAAACCCTACCTCACGCGCAACCAAAGTCAACGAAACTCCCTGGTGAGGTTTCTTTGTTTATTTCACCTTCCACCCCGTCTCTTCATTGAGAGAGAATCCCAGAATTCGAAGCCAAACCTCGTGATCGGAAGAGGGCGATCTGTAGCCTATCTGACTGCACTTAGAACTTTACCCCCGGCTGGGAAGCAGAAGATATTATGATCGAAATTTTTTAGTAAATATTCGCTTAGAGAGTTGCAGTAAAGTTTGAAATGTTTTGACTGCAGTTCTAGTAAACAGTAGCAGAGAAACAAGAGAAAATATAATTGCTGCAAGGAAACACGAAGTCAAAAATGGGGACTACACTCATTTTTTTATAAAAAACTAAGGTCCGGGGCTGGTAGGCAATTTCTTAAATTTTTGGGCCCTTTTGCTACCAAGAGTTTCTTACATGTTTCTTATATTCTAAATGCCGGAAGTGTAGAGTTAATTTCGTTTTGTCTAAAGGGCTAAAGGTTTTGTCATAACATGATTCGCACTCAAAATAATGTCCAAACAGTTGCTTTAACTGTACAGTGGAAAAATATTTTTGAGTGCGATGAGAAAATTAAAAGTGTAAATTACAGATGTTTCTTATCTTTTTCAATTCAGGTAGGGTTGTTTCTTAGCTTTCAAGAAATTGAGCCTACCGCTTCTTATAAGCGGTTTCTTATGAAAAAAATGAGTGTACTTGCGATTCCATCACAGGTAGGCCTCTTTCATTTTCCCATATCGCTGGATTCACACTCCAGAAAAAAGTAAACCACGTCTCAACTTGAAGCTCATGGCGTCGGAAAAGTATTTTTTTCGCGCGCGTTTTTAATTATAGGACCCATTCCTCTTGTAAACAAACATCCCGAGATTGTACACCAAAGCGCTCACAGGAGCCAGTGATCGGAACAGGGCGATTGGGCTCTACTCAGATTGCATATCATGTCACAACAAAAAGCAGCAACGCCTCTCCCTTAATGTGTTTATTTTCATTCATTTTCTTTATATCTATATAGTTGAATTGTAAGTGCCAGCCATAGTGGAGACCAGATGACCCAGTGTCTTTCCCCGCTGTAGCTGGTAAATAGAAATGTACCAACTTTGTGGTTAAAAAAAAAATAATTAAAATCAATATAAAAATATTGCCAAAAGTTTAAAGTGCACATAAACCCAAAAATTTTTGTTTCATTTTCCGATAGAACTCATCAAGAAATGCTATTCTACCAAAAAATATTTTCCAAAATCATTTTCCAAACTCGTTTTATAATGCATTTTGTCGAGCTTGGACTGTGGACACTACCGGGCACCTACGGCCTGGGAACTAGTGACGATTACTCAGGATGACAAATGATAGAACGAATTGATCGCTGTCATAAACCAGTTGCTTATCGAAGTTTAGACGAAGTCAACGTTCCAATAAAATTCACCAAAAATGAGTTTGTTTGAGTCAGACCTCCTCACAGTCGTCTGTTGTAGGTTTCTCGGCATGGATTGTTGGAAGTGGTATGACGCCAACTTCATCTCTTAACCGCACAAGGCCTTGCAAGGTGTCCTTTCCTCATTGCCGAGCGACAGTTCTCGTCCAGCAGAGATGATGAAATTCTCCTGGGTAACATTGACCTTTTGAATGGGACAATTATGATTCTTGAAAAGCGTAAAGAATCCTCTTTCCAATGGTGTCAAATGTTAAAAGGGTGTTCGTGCTAAAATGTGGAGTTATTGTGATTTTAGTGTCCGCAGGTCAATTTTGTTGACTGTTGTGATTCGTTTACAGTTAGGCTTATGATCATGGAAGTTCTTTCAAAGGGGTTTTTAGAGAGAGTTCCCAAGGAGAAAAGTGTTTGAAAATACCAATAAAGATTCTAATAGAAATTACGTGATGTCCTATCGCCTGAAGAAAGTGTTTTTATGGAGGATGAAACAGAAAGTTAGGATTCGGAAGCAGAACATCTGTGCAGGTACGTAAACAAGATCAGTAACATATTAGGCCCGTTCTTAGTGGCGCTCCTTAATGAATCTTCTCTCCCTTGGTGTTTTTTGTTTATATCATTTTTACTTCTCAGCATCAGTTTTCACTATTTGTTATCATTTTATCTTCTACCTTATCAAAATTTTTGATTACAAACAATGCGCTCTGCTCACATGAAAATTTCAGATCGACCTAAAAAATCTGACCGACCTGAGAAACCGAGTTTCAGGTCGACCTGAGTTTCATCTCGCCTGCGCGTGTAAGCGTTCCAAGGGCTTCGAGAGCAGACCGGAATGAGTTTCAAACTGATCAGAAACTCAGACCAGTTAAATCTTCTCAAGTAATCATCATAGTCCGGAGGGAGAATGAGGTGTATTACCACCAGCCGAGAGATTTTATGGGATGTGGTTTTTCCAGGGCAGTTTTGGGCGTAGATTCCAAATCCGGATGTTGAACAGGCGGGGGAGGGGGCGTTTTCAAGATACAGGGGGGAATAGGGTGTAATTTTCTAAAAATAAAGTAATACTCATTTTCTCTATTTAGCACTCATTTATACCAGGTAGATTAGCATCTAGTATTCAGGAGGAAAGAGATCTCCATATTTTTACTGAAAAATGAAAATTGGGGGCCCTGGGGGACGGGTAGAAATATATTTGGGGGATATGATCTTATACTAAGGTGCACGAAAAAGTAACAAGTCAGTTTTTGATATGTTTTTGCCATTCAGTCCTCACCTTCATCAGATGAATGTAGAAAAAGTTCATAACCCTTCCCCCCCCCCTTACATCACCATCCGTAGTGACAAGAAGTTCAGCAAGGGTTTCGGGATATGCTTCAGAAATCCAGTCAATTTCTAGGTCTTGGTTCCATCCATGATTTCTTGGGTCGTCGACATCCATCATTGGATCAGATAATTGGCGCTAAATTCTAGCAACATAATTATCATACACCTAGGGAACTTTCATGATATCATGGAGTGTTTTGGAAACATTGGGAAATTAATTACTGGCAGTGGCTTTGAAGAGGTTGTTTACGAGGCTGGACTCTGCACATCTGGAGGAATCAAAGGTGTCCTTACAGGTAAACTCTATAATTGGAGCTGGTTGGTACATGAATGCTTTGCGGAGGCAATTGATCGACTGTTTTGTGAATAGTTCATTCCTGAAGCCCCAAGTGATTTGAAATCAACTGTTCAGAGCAAATGATGAAACTTTGACATTTAACGATGTACTAGAAAGAAATGATTTCCAAAATTATCAGCAACAATATTAGGCTGTCAAAGCCCAATGCCTTCAAGGTCAGTTTGGAAAAACTCCCAAGTATTGGATGATGTACCAGGGTGCCGTTGATAGACAGCACAAACTTCATCTTGCAATCAATACAAACAGCTATGATCTTCGAGCACAATGTTGGAAGGATTCCTTGGCATTCTGCTTTGCAATGAAAAAGCACAATTATTCCAGATACGGTGCCCTCAATGACAACCTGGAGGACACGCACCCAGGTGCTAAAGTTACAGGAGTTACAGGAAAAAGAACTCTCTGTATGCCGAAATTCGCTCAATATCGGACAGTCTATTGATGGTGCTGGCGAGCAAACATTCATGAGGAGTTCGAAAACAGCTGGTAAGTAGCATTTTAGTTGGTGCTTTTTCACTTTTGAGTTTCAGTAGTTAACAAATCCCAGTAAAGGGAACTGGATATTTGTTAATTTACATACACCTTATCACTATCCTATTTGAGGCAACAAAGCAGCACCGCCAAAGGCATATTTGCTTCATTTGTTACAATGCATTGATAATCGTTAAACAATAAAGAATAAATTTATTCAGTTAACCTACAGTATTTCAACACGACAAAGTGGATAAAATTTAAAGAAGTTTCTGGGGAATAGATGAATGCTTGATAACATTGCTCTTTGCTACCAGCTCTTCAATATTTCTTTTAATGAGCACCAACCCTACCATCTCGTGGTATTTTTGCTGACCAAACAGATCTAATGACGAATGCTTCTTTCAATACTGACAGGTTCTTATCCTCAGCCAAACTAACTACAGTTAAAAAATGAACGCAAATTACTTTCTTCTTTCAGGCGGGATAAAGGATTTCGTTCAGCAAGATGCCACTTACGAAAACCAGTCCTTAACAGACCATATCAAGCTCAGATCTTGGATTCACTGCTTGGTTTTGCTGGAACGGATAAGGTCTCGTCAAATCCCCGCAAATGTCTGAGGAAGCATGAAATAAGCAAGTCAGAGAAGAGAGTTTCAAAGATTATGAATGTTCTCAAAGAGGATTTCTTAAACCCATTCAACAGCCCTCTAGACAGGGATAAATTGTATAATTTAGGATCTGGGTGGCCTCTACCTGATAGCATAGCAGACGAATTGCTTGGTTCGTATGAAAGAGGAAGGAAAATGTATTCCACGTTCCAAAAGCACTTGGAGATAAACGAAGAAGAAGCTGTAGGTTTCTTTGATCCAATAAAAAGATGCCTCTGGAAAGGATTTGGGGATGCAGAAAAGAAAATCAAGGTGACCGCAAAGAGCAAGTCGAAAGTTATAGAAGTGCAAAGAGATATTTTGGGTCTACTTGTTGCATCATCCTATAGGGAGCAATCATTAGTAGACATAGACAAGGCACTTAGCTTCCATTTGGCACCAGTACCACTCTCATTGGCGACCTGTGATAGCAATCGTAGGAAAACAGCCAAGAGTAAATTGTTAGATGCGGCACTTTCTTCCATCGTGACAGAACTTGATTCGCTAGATGAGGCACAGATATATGTTTTTTATGTGATCGCTACAGTGCGTTCAATTGGTGTTGTACCTGATGCCTTTCGGGATCTTGCGAGAAAGTTGCTCCGTGATATTCCCAATCAGTTTACCTCAATCTATGCTGCATGCGACTGCTAGCTGGAAATTTCGATAAAGAATGCAGAAAGGCAATTCAGAGGAGAAGCTGACAAGTTCATCATCAAGGCGCCAGACATCAGAATCCTTCTATATTTGAAGAGATTTCTAGCAATGGGGACAACAAGGGGAGATTGTTTGAGCTGATCGAAGAAGTGTGGGTACAGGAAAAAATGAGTATTGGTCAAAGAGTAATCTACTCTGCAAGAAAAAATAAATGCACGCAGATTACATGCAATCATTCAATTTCAGCTCCAGAATTAGATACGAATAACGAGGAGGCAGACACCAAGGTATACTACCTGCTTGATCATGCGTCGCAAGGCAACATCACTCAGAAAAGTACATGTTTGTTGCGCTCTTTCTCAGGAGACACTGACTTTCCAATAATTTTGTTGGCTAATGAGCAAAGAAATTTAAGAATCTTCATCGATAATGGAACGGGTAAAATCAGGAGGCTGCTTGATTTATCTGCTTGTGATCTCAGTAATCAGCAGAAGCAAGCACTGCTTGGTGTGCACTCTTTCACCGGGAATGATTATGTCTCGTCATTTCTACGAAAGGGAAAAAAACATGCTGGAAACTGGTGCAAGATAACCAGGAGTTTTTAACGACTTTCAGTAATCTGGGTACAACGACAGAAGTATCGGAGCAAACAATTGCAGATGTTAACAAGTATGCCTGCCACCTTTATGGCGAGAAGAGAACGACCTCAGTTGATGTAGCACGTAGGAACATTTTCTAGAAAAACTTTTCTAGGGACAGCAAAATATTAGACCTGTCATTAATACCACCTTGTAGTACAAGTCTAGAAAGGCACATCAAACGAGCTGTAATTATGTTGCAAGAATTTGGCACCAAGTATGTCATTCAATGATGGATGTCGACGACCCAAGAAATCATGGATGGAACCAAGACCAAGAAATTGACTGGATTTCTGAACCATATCCCGAAGACCTTGCTGAACTTCTTGTCACTACCGATGGTGATGTAAGGGGGGGGGGGGGGGGTTATGAACTTTTTCTACATTCATCTGATGAAGGTGAGGACTAAAGGCTGCATCCTGGCAAACAAAAACATATCAATAACTGACTTTAGTAGGTCCTTTTTCGTGTTTCTTAGTATAAGATCATGTCCCCAAAAATATTTCCGCCCGTCCCCCAGGGCCCCCAATTTTCATTTTTCAGTAAAAATATGGAGATCTCTTTCCTCCTGAATACTAGATGCTAATCTACCTGGTATAAACGAGTGCTAAATAGAGACAATGAGTATTACTTTATTTTTAGAAAATTACAGCCTATTCCCCCCTGTATCTTGAAAACGCCCCCTCCCCCGCCTGTTCAACATCCGGATTTGGAATCTACGCCCAAAACTGCCCTGGAAGAACCACATCCCATAAAATCTCTCGGCTGGTGGTAATACACCTCATTCTCCTTCCGGACTATCAGGTTTAAAGTGTTTCGAGCACAAGCAAGATGCTGTCGAAGCTTCCCATTTAGTACGTTGTTGTTCCACGAACGCTATCTATTAGCGTAGTCTCTCCTTTGCAGTTGGATTTTCTTTGCCATGAAACGGAAAGGCATGCAATATTATACAATTCTTTATATAATAATAATAATAATTCATTTATTTACAGTTGGTGAAATGTCTAGTTAATACAAACTAATAAAAACCAACTATCTAATTACAAACCCTATTTACAAATGTTGCATCGGCATTGTTCTCCCTTCCAATTTTTGATCATTGTTTTAAACTGTTTTGTATTTTGTGCGGATTTTATGTTGTCTGACAAAGTGTTCCAAAGTATACTACCTCTGAACGATAGGGAACTTTGTCCATATGACGATGTCTTAACTTTTGGCAACTGGAGTAGATTCTTTATTCTTAGGTCATATGTGATTTCTTTCGTTGCGAAAAACTCTGACAAAATAGAAGGACTAATGAAATTGGTGCATTCGTATATTTCGACCATTAGCTTTTGCAGATTGCTACAATGGATCGTTATCTCTTCCGACCTTGCCAGTAGTTCTTTAAAGGTAGATGTATAATCCCCATGGAGAACTCTCAAGGCACGCTTATGTAGCCGGTTTATTCTGTTGTTAGTTGTTTTACCACAAAACATCCATATCAGTGGACAATAGTTAAAGGCTGACTTTATGAAAGTTTTGTATAGTATGTTTGCTTTATCCTTTTGTAGAAACCCAGCAATACGAGAGAACGCCTTTACTTTTTGACTTGCCTTTTTGCAAATACCTTCAACATGATTATGAAACTGTAGCTTTGAGTCAATCGTTATTCCAAGGAGTTATATATCAGAAGTATTTTATATCTGAAGTAATTTCACAATTAGCAGTTACGTATCTGTTTACCATATTTGCGTTGTTTCTTGCCTTCCTTCCCTCTTTTTTTTTTTTTTTTTTTTTTTTTTATCAATATAAAATATTACAAGATATGCTACATTCTACTATACTTTAACTACTATGCAACACTACCAGGACGATACCATGAGGAGCAAAAGACAATGTCTACCCCATGGCCAACACATAAAAACATACAACTAAGTAACTACATAAACACCTACAAAATGATATACATACGATAAGATACTAATATATACTGGAGTCTGTTTCACATTGATTGTCAGGTCAGTGACGGAGGCGTCTGATGCTGAACAATAGAATCCCCGGCTGAGAGAAAACCAACAACAGCAACAATTGCTGTTGTTACTGACCCCCTCCAGAGTCCCTACTGGCCAAGACATAGCGCCTGTATGTTGTCTGGGTTTATTGATCACAATAACGTAGATATTTAGATGTTTGAATTTGTGTAGATAAATTGTCGAACCTCACATCCAATGTGAAACAGACTTTTGGACCGGGACTAACGAATAAAAGGAGAGAAAGAGACTTTGCGAACGGGAGGGGGGGGGGGGGTATAGCAGCTGCTTAAACCACTTCAATTGAACCGGCCTGTTTTGTGAATGAAATCTAGGGTTAACTTGAGTACGTTTCTATTAACATCAATAGAAAGGTCTTTTTCACCATTTTTCACCATTTTCACCATTTCACCTTTTCCTTCCCTCTGCAACCACCACTGGCACTAAAATTGACTGTGAAATCACGTATGAGACCTGAGTGTGTATACCTTAACCGACGTCACATCCGCTATCGCCCCAGACTCCAGACTGGTCAAATAGCCCGGCAGTGTCCACAAAAAATTGTCCAAAAACGCGACTTTAGTGGGGCATAACTCCGGAACCACGCATCGGAATTCAATTCGGTTTTCGGTGTTCAACTCAGCTCAACATCCTCTATCATAATCAAGAATAAAACATTTTGGGTTTAGGTGCACTTTAAGGTATCTGCTGTCAAAGGTATCTGCCGTCATTTTTGCATCAAAAGTGTTCAATAATGAACGAATAACTGTAATTAGAACTGTTTTTCTCATCAAAAAGTTTACTGCAGAATAGCGTAGCCTCTTTACCCGTCGGCTAGGATGGTCGAATTTGGAATAAAATGTTATTTTTACCCTTATCTTCAAAATCGTCAAAAATCAGCATATAGTGTATAATATGAAAAGCTCAACAGTGTCTGGTGTTGTTCTCTATTAGTTGGTAACCTAACTGTTTGGTTTTTAATTTTTGTATCTCTTTTACGATCACATTCAAACGTTCGTTAAAATGTGGGCATAGTGGGTGACACCACTTTATAGCTTCATTGAATTCCTAAAATCGAAAGTTCTTGACAACATCACATCACATGGAACTTACACTTTCTGTCAAAATCAAAATGTATCCATGTGAAATTTAAATCTCCATGGTCAAAAAAGTTGGAATGAAGCATGAAGACAAAGGCTGGGCCTGTTGCTAGATCCTGAGAGAACATTCCAAGCATCACACAGCATAAAAGAACATTACATACATTTGAAAAGTGCCACTTGACTAGTGCCACATACATAATGCATACATAGTGACTCTACATCATTCATATACAAAGATATAATTCAATACTTAACTTACACAATGGATGTCTTCATAACGGATCCACTTCTGACATCGATATGCTGCTCAAAGCTTCCAATTCTCCCTGGCACATCAAGACTTTCTGCAACTAGTGTTATGATGTAAATAGCATTTCGGATCAACAATTTCGCAGGAATTTTCCATGTTGCATAGTTATGCTCAATGATCCCATCACCGTATCCAAAACAGCCACCTTTTCCAATTACAAAATGTAATGCACCAGGTCTTACCTTGCAGTACCATTTATAACGTAAGTTTTTCTGATTACCGTTGATGATATTAGGATCATAGCTGAAACTGCCATCTAGCAATATATTTCGTTCCCAAGAAAGTACTGTTGCTGAACCACCTTTAATTCTGACGTAAAGTGGTACTGGCGTAATTTGAAGATATTTTTGAGCAGAATCGGAGTAGCCAATTTGTTTCAGGATAACATTCAGCTGGACAATATAAAATCCGGGAGATATACTGTATTTATGGATTGTAATTTCTCGTTGATCTGTGATCACACTAAGTGGAAAACTGAAAAGGAAATTCAAAAGTAAAATCAGCTGACGGAAAAGCTACAACAATTGGTAATAATTGGAACAGCTGAAAGTGCTCTCTTTCTTCAGACAATAAAGTGGCAAATAAAAAACATAATTCAATCCGGACTCTCTTGGAGAGTAGAATGGTATTTTGAAATTTGGAAGCATTAGGTTCAAAATCCTACATCTTCAAACTCGTGTTGGTCATTTACCGGTTTTCTTTCTGTTGACTAATCTTTCAGAATTTGTTGTGAGCTGTGGATGACGAAACTGTTCAATATGATTGAAGAAGTCGGTACTGCGCATCGCCTTTTAGAGCAAGGGCCATAAAAAGAGCCTTTGTAGGTGCAATCGGCAGTGCAACCATATCCACACTCCATAGATTCCTAAATGTTCCTTAATCTAGAGTCATGAATAAAAACACCAGGATTCCATTGTCGTTTCTCTTTCGGCAAGTTTTGTAGACCAGGCAGAGAATAGGGGAATGGTCACCCCGGAGCAATTCGTGTGTGCTGCTTTCGAAGATCGATGATATACAGGGATTCTTGGGGGCCAGCAGCCTGGTTTGTGTTTAAACTGAAATTAGGGCTTATAAGAGAGCCAACAGCCTCGTTTTCGTGATGAAATAGCATAATTGTACAATTTCTGCCCTTAGAGGGAGATCTAAAAAGGCTAAATATATCTTTTCGAGAGATTGATTTTCGACCAGAGAGCAAATGCGCATTCCTAGAGCATCTTGGTCTCGATAAGGGTTATTCTTCGCTGTTTCATAATTACATGACAATTAATTCTGCTGTAAGTACTATCAGATCATCTAAACGAAACCATATCTTTTCAAAATTCTTCAAAATCATTTTCAGAGTCAATGTATTCGACATTCTCAGTTTCCTGCTCTTTGCTGACTTCAACGTAGTTAGGAAAAAGCTCTAAGATATCTTCTGGGAAACATGTATCATTCCAACGAAACGACCCTCTTTCGTCTTAACTTTGATGTACTTGGAAGTCCAACTGAAGCATTAATCGATTAGCATGTCTGAAAGCCAGGGCAATATAGTTTGAACGCAAAATATGAAGCCTCTGGTTTTTCCGTGGCAGGAAACTGAGATCTTTCACCTCCTTTTCTCGTTCGAGGCTCTGTACAAATATCTTCTGTTGCAGCACATTTACTAAAGATGTTCTTTAGTTTTCATGTGACAATAAGAATGCTTGAATGTCGATGCCTTCCCAAGGAGGAATTGATTTACAATAAAACAAATGGTGGCCAAAATACTTGGCACAATTAAAGCCCGGTACACACTAGTTGTTATTATCTGTGACAGAGACAAGGCCAATTACATAAAAAGTCATGAAAGAGTTCAGAAATGGGTAACTGACAGATACGTCTTGCCGAGTCCTCACATGAAAGTGACATATGATTTCAACAGCTTCTTCCGTGACGTAAAAAACCAATGATGCTGTCATGATTCGATCTACCTCTGGAGGAATCGATATTAGCATTCTTCTTATCACATGAATTTTGGAGAAGGTAGATTCTCGTAGATAATGTTACGGGAAAACAAAGGAAGATTATTGCCATGACTTCCACAATCTATTATATTAAGAAAAAGAGGGCCCTTCTTGGTCTGTACGCTTTTTCTGACAACAAATATGTTTCCAATTCGGGGAGCAAGCATTCTTAAAAAGGGCAATTTGGGGATAACTGTGCTCATAAGCCTTTTTACTAAGTTGAAAGAATCCTCTCATGTGTCAAATAATCTCTTAATGGTTAGAGAAGCTTGTGTGTGCACTGCACGCAGGCGGGAGGGGGGGGGGGGGGTTCTTGGCTAAATATTAGGTAGGGTCGTCCGCCAGCATGTTCAAAATGGTACCATTGGCTAGACTTCATTTTTAGGAATATTATACCATTGCCTAGATCAATTTCTACAAAATTGATACCCTAGGTTAGACCAATATTTAAAAAATGATGCCCTTTGCTAGATTCATTTACAAGCCTTTCGAATCAGCATAAGTCTTAAAATTTTAGTTTGAACTCGAAAATCGATTTTTTCATTTATAAAAAGTCGATTTGTTTCATTTACTAGTTTATTATCGACAAACCTCAGGTGGACCAAAATTGCAATAAATGATACCCTTGGTTAGACAAGAAGTCCTAAAATGTATGCCCTTGCTCGTGGCACATTCCCAGGTACCTTTACTATGGAAGAAGCTCCCCCCTCCGTCGTGCATTGTATGAAAACCAAAAAACATCTTCAGTAGATGCCGCAAACTTCCGCCCAAGGAAAAACATGGCGGGCCGGATTGAAGCTGGCGGATGCCAGGCTCTGGTTTTAGCACCCGATCGCTGTCTGCGCGCCAAAATTTTCGCCCGATTCAAATCAAAACAGTCTCATGGGAGGTTAGCGAAGCTGCCAAAGCAGAAGATCTCCAAAGATTCATCAAAGAAGCTTCGGAAAATGTCTCAGTTGCTGTGACTAAAATGATGGAGTTTTTGCACAAATTGGAGATTTCTTCAAATCAATATTGTCCAAAAACTGGTCCTGTCCACTCAATCAAACTTCGTGGAAACAAAACTTGAAGATACAACGAACATGGCTGACAAGGTAGGATATCTGGGAAAATTTGCAAAATACTTTTGAAAACCTGTTACTTTGCTCAAGTCATAGCATCTCGACTTACCGGCAAAAATACCCCTCCCTAATCAAATGAACACTGACGTGACAGTTCTTGGAATATGAGGCTCAGAATTGTTCAAGAGACAGTATAAACGCCCTGCTTTTGGGTTTTCGTAATTGATTCAAGACTTTTATCCCAGCGAGAAAGTTTTTCAGAAAATTTGCAAGCAAGCACGTTTAGGCCGAAAATTGTGGCCCCTCAACTACCCTTCATAAAAATATTTCCAGAAACAAATCCCCACCTGTCCACTCAATGAAACTTCGTGAAATGGTATTCAACATGTTTCTTTACACGGCAGTGTTTTGTGATTCTCCAGGAAAATTTGCAAACTTCTTTATTTTCGCTTTGAAAACTTGGTATCTGATGGTCATTTTTACTGTACACCTCTTACTGTTTATATGGCCTAGGCATGCAAAGGAAGGCTGAGTGCTTTGAATAGGCCACCTGGTATTAATTTTCATACAGATGAAATGGATTGAAAATGTCAACTGAGTGTCTGATATGAAACAAATAGCATAATTCAAAGAACCACAGCTTTTAAAGGATTTATTGCTAAGCCAAATGCACACTTGGGCTAATGGGGATAAGGTTAACTTGCCTTTTAATTTTCTGTATTTTCTTCTGATTTTGTGTCAGAAATTTAGTGAAACCCAGTGAAATCAGCCAATGTGATACTTGCCAATTAAATGATGATTTTATTTCTCAGGAAGTTGTTGAGAATTTGAATTTAATTCTGACAACCTCCATTCCTCTGTGAGACATTTGTTACTAGCTGCACAATCAAATTTTTATCACTTTTTTGCAGGTTTATCATCATCTGGTTCATGTGAGAATATTGGGATTTTCTGCCTCTTTCAATGGACCACAGGAGGTTTTCTGTAGCCAGTAGATTTTGCAAGTAAACAGCCTCCTCTTTGAACCATTTGGACATTGTTGTCATGTGATTGAGGTTTCAAAATGAACTTGATACATTTTCCCAAGAAGAAGTATAAAGGAAAATCAATTGTGTAGTTTTGAATTTATGATTGACAAGCACATGCCATGCCCATTAGCTAGAATTGCACTTTCTCTTTTGTTACATTGAAGCTTATGTGGTCTTAAATCAATGAATCCAGTTGTCGTTCATAAAATGTTGTTTTTCATGAAATTTATACACATTGATTGAAACCTGTTTATCAGAATAACACTTCTGTTTGTTCTTCACAAATATCAACAGTTCAAAATGATTAAAAAATTACTTCACAGATTCCTTTTGGTCAAATGGCTAATTGATGCAAGAGCTAATTGATGCAAGAAACTTGAGCTTTCCAAAGAAAACAAGTTATTTTATGACTGCTTTTTACTTTGTTTACCTTGATTTTTTAAGAAAGGCTGAACATTTTAGATACAGCATGAATTTTGTGAAAAGTAATACCTATGACATATAGAGCAGTACCCCAGGGGGGTACTTCATTGTGAACAAGGTTGGATCTGTATTTGGACTTTGAGAAAGAGACCCAATTGTATGACAGAATATTCAAGAATTTCAAACCAATTTACAGGAATATATCAGGAATTTTCTGACCCATGTATGAATTTCTCAAGCAAAATACAAAGGAAATTTTCAGTTGTTTGATGCGAATCATCCTTATGGGTCCCATTGATGAGAAAATTCTCAAAAAACTACCCATCAACCAGAATTATGATCAAAACAGACCCATGTGTAGGGAAATTCAGATGAAAAAACCCGCTCAAATAAGCAGCGCATCCGGTATCATTTAACAATGAAGTACCCCCTCCCCCCACAGACAGTTTTTAGACATTTCAAATGATGCCTTTGATTTTACTGTTTGCCAAGTACATTATGCATTCAAGTTTCAAAACTCCAAAATTCAGCTAATTCTACACTCAGAATCATCAGTGAAATTCAGCAACACTCTTTAAGAAGGGTTTTGCTTGCAATACAGTATTTCTCCCTGTACTTGGGAAGTAAGAATATGCTTCAGGACAAAAGAATGGAATAGCAGAGCAGCTTGTCTGCATAAATTATTAACTAGTTTCATCAAGATTGTGCCCCATAAAAGCTGATAATTTGTCAGTGGTAGCCCTTTCACAAATCCTTTATGGAACTTGTCAGATCAATCAAATATTTTCTTACATATTTCACTTTCCTTTCCAATATTTAATGAAGATTTGGTGGCAAGATTAAGAACAACAAGAATTTATATTATGGGTTGTTTTTAAATGTCTTGCTCACAGGTGTATATTACATATTTAGCCTTTTGTAAAACTTTAGCCAAATTCAGCTACATTGTCTTTAGTAAAGGCTAAAGTTCTAGATATGGTGTTATCGTTGCATAAATAGATCAAAGCAAATGTTCTCTGAAATTCTGGAGGTGCTGCAAAACTTGATACATCCCTTGCAGAGGGTTTGGCAGTTTCAAGATGATTTCGTTGAACCATAATAGGTTAGCCTTGCCCTCTACCATCTGAAACGATTCCAGTTCTTAAATCAAAAGGTTTCTTTGTCTGCAAAAATAGCTTCATATTGCAAATTTATCAGCAGAATTCTTTGCAATGCACATTACAAGTGGGGGCATAGATAAATCATTCCAATCAGGACCGAATGTTGATTTTCTTGGCAACAACACACAAACATCACAGGCAAAAGCAATAATTAGGCCTAGACCCACACAGGTCAGGTAGACCGTTCTGCTTGCAATTACATCCTTATTATCAGAATAGAGAAAGTTAGTGCCAGTATAATTTTGAACATTTCCTCCAACTTAGAATGGATTTCACGAATCTGCAAAGGGCTTCTACAATACTGTCCAAGTCGCGCTCCTAATTTCTCCAGATTGATTAGTCCTTTGCCTTCTCGAAGCGGAAGCTGACTGATTGACCGGTTCCAAACCTGGCCTCGTTTTCGTTTTACAAATTTTCTCTATGTTGTGTTGCGACACAATATATTTGTACAGAGGTTCGAAAGAGAACAGAAATCAGACATCTCGGTGTCCTGCCACCACGTAAAAAACACCTGAGACTTCATATTATGCGTTCAAACTATGTCGCCATGATTGTCAGACAAGCTTGTCTTTTGATGCTTCAGTTGAACTTCCAAGTAGATCAAGGTTAAGTATCATTTGGTTCTATGGCAAGTTCGATAACAAGTCAGGCCATTTTGATTTGAAATTTTTCATCATATCAAGCAAATGGACCATTTAAATTGTAACAGAAAATGACAAGGACTTTTTCAAAGACGACGAAGGGAACAGTGATTTTATTTGGTCGGACAAATGATTTATGGAAACGAAATTCTTTCGAAAATCTTGATGCTCAAAATGTTCTCTCGTGCTATTCTTGAGAATCGGTTTGTTGCTTTAGTTCCTACTGCTGTATATCTATGCAAAATGTCTCGGAGTGGCCAATTCGAACTACTTTGTATTTTGTACAAATGAATTTTTGTAGGCAAGTCAATGTCCGAAAGGCTGCCGTAATTAAAAGTTTTGGAATTAATGTTTCATTCTTGCAAAAATCAGGGTCTGCTTTTTTGTCTTTTATTGGAAAATCAAGCATACCTTCAATTTCATTTTGGCAAATGTCAAAATCATGCAATGAAAAGATTTTTAGTAACTAACCTGATAATTTTGTCCGACTCAGCAATTCGATGGTTATCCATAGCTTCTTTACTACTAGCATATATTCTCCATTTAAATGCAGCTTCGTTAAAATCATCACATTCGAGCTTGACGTTGCTTGGAACCGTAAAAGTCTCTCTGAGGCTAAACTGCAAGAACTTTTGATCCTTTGGCAGAATTGTTGCCTCTGGCCTCTTACAAGTTCTACCAGAAAAAAAGACAGTTCTTTTTGCGACCAATGATGTGAACTGGTCATTTGCAGTTAGTGATACGTCATACATGCCTTTTGAGCTATATGTATGCTGCCTCGCATACCCCAAATATCTGGTAAGGTTCAGGTTCTCTGCTCCCCGGATGCTCCTAATACCCCGTAAACTATTAGCAGGACTAAACTTATCCATCTTTTGTCTGATGACAGTTTTGTTATCTTTAAAATCCCAGATCAACTCTGCACCAGCTCCAAAATCTTCGAGCAGCAAGTAGAAATCCGTCCTACCTGTAATATCAGGATTTGAAGCAAGCAGAATCAGACCCCTTAAGGCTTTTGTCAAAATGAGTTTTCTTTTCTCTGTTATGCTACTGATATTATTTGATACTTTGACTTCCAGGTCATAATTCCCAACTTTGTTAACCAAATGATTGACTAAGATTTTATGTTTTGTCCCTGCTGGTCTAATCCAATGTGGCTTTGATATTCTCCATTCAAATTTCTGGCATCCTCCACCAGTTGTTGTTGCTGTAATTTCAAAAGGGTATGAATATTTGAGGTAGACCTCCTTGACACCTCCATTATCTCTCTCCACTGTTCGTGAATGTGGTATGCTCTTGAAACCAAGATGCAGTGAATTGAGGCGTTGATGAATTCTTACATTGCCATTCATTTCACATCTTCCCAGGAGATTTTTCATTTCAAAATATGTTTCATAACACCCGGCTGCCTTGTAGGTATGCCATATCAAATTCGTAATGCTCTTACAATTAAAATCAGGTAGTTTTTCCCAAGGCATTATTTCACCGTCTCCAAAGTTTATTCTATACGTAACAAAAGTTGGTATAGGCGACAGACAGTTCGACATCAGATAGAACTTGACTCTGTTATCCGGCCAACTCTTTTCCACAAATTTTGAGAATGAATAATGGCCTGGTTCCATAACCGGATTCAAAATTGTAATTTGACCTGTTCCTCGAGCCAGATTTGTTGAATTTCTCACGCTCCATGTGTATTGATAAACTCCAATATCAGCGTAGGTGCTATTTATAACAAAAAGCTGATCTTTGATATTCGTTGATGAGTTATACTTTCTGCCATTGCCAAAATGGATGTGACACATTCCCAAGGAAGGGTCTGTTGTCATGAGGGAAAAAGAAACTGGTCTTCCTGGTGTACTTGCTTGCTGAACGGATAGCTTTACTTTCTTGTTGAGGTAACGTACACAAATATCTCTTTCTATGATTTTCTCAAATACGCCATCAGAAACAGAAATTTCCAATTTAAAATCTCCAACCCTTACAAAATAATATTTTATATCAGCTTTGAATGTTACCTTCAAGCCATTTTCTGTAAGCAAAGCATTAGGATCAGCAAAATAACTATCGTCTAATTTGATCTTCCATGATTTCCCCATTGTTCGATATTTGAACATAATGCTTAGAACATAAGACTGATGAAATGAAAAACAATGATCTTTTGACTCAACTTTTATTATCATGAGGGCTGACACTGTAGCTCTTGTCTCGAACTTTTCTCGATGATGATGACTGAAGCAGCTTCCTGCCGAATAGAAAATATATCCATATATTAAGAGTATGAATGATTAAAGTTCATGCTGTGCCGGGTTGCAGGCAAACTGGTAGCCTGCGTGCAGACTCAACTCCTCGAAAGTATATCTATAAGTATACTATACTTTCGAGGAGTTGAGTCTGCACGCAGGCTAGCAAACTGGTAAAAGTCGGATACGTTGATCTAATGAGGTTTTCGGTGAGTACAGGCGTGTCCAAAAATTTAAGATAACATTTTTATCAACAACGTTACCTTCAACGTTTCTATCATTTCGATCAAATTTCCATGTAGATTCCAAACTTTGATGTTTTTCTTTGAATTTCGACGCCATTTTGCTATGACGTCACAATGAAATCTATATAAATTCTAGGAAATTACAGTGGTTCTGCCGACAAGAGGTGTGACCCAAAATTATGGTGGATTTCTAATCCATGAGTTACGAGTTACGAGTTACGAGTTGAAATTCTGTGCTATGAGTTACATTTTATATCATGAGTTAAAGGCAGTCTGTCACGTATTTGATTGGATGATAATGACAATACAAAGAATAGGAGAGTTGAGTGGCTGCTGACTCTACTGACATTCTACGACCGTAGAAAGTGATAGCGACCAGCCTTCCGTTATTCGAAATAAACAGATTCACAAAGAGATCCATTGTGTTGAGCTCTGACTTTATTGCAGCCAATCAGATACGCGACAGACTGCCTTTAAGAGTTACGAGTTACATCTATTTTACGAGTTACTTCTTATATCATGAGTTACGAGTTACATCTATTTTACGAGTTACTTCTTATATCATGAGTTACGAGTTACGAGTTACGTGTTTTTCACGAGTTACTTCTTATATCATGAGTTACGAGTTACGAGTTACATCGCGAGTACGAGTTATTTTTTTATATAATATCCTTAATTTGTAAATAAATTACTTGGTTTGCACCATTGCTGCCGATACTTTGTTCAACATATCTAACAGTTTCAACTCCAACTTCGTCATCATATAATTGAATTTAGCTTTCAAAATTGAATTTTTTCTTAAATTCTCTGCCATCCTTAGTGTCTCCTTCGTTCCTGACCATACAAATAATTACCGAATTCAAATATGCTAAGAAGCAGGGGGCTGGGCTGACATTGGTCTAGGGGGTTGGAATACGCTACTGGGTGGTATATTTCACCAAAGTAAACAATTTATAACGTGACTGATCCGATGACACTACCGATATATTTTGTGTTGAAAAGGATATCTTCTGCGCCCAGGAGCCATAACTTCTGCTGTGTGAATGTGAAAACTAATGCTGTTTGATTGGCCAACACCTATTCGAACTTGTTTTAGTCTAATGAGTTTGCGTATGATTTTTAAATTTTAGATTTTCTAGATTTTCAATATTCCATCAATAGCCTAGTACAAGAGAACTTGCATACGTATGTCATATGACTGTCATATGACTGATCGAGAGGTGTACACGTATCTTTTTATAAGAAACTGCCCATAAGAAACTCAACTCTCATATGGCCAAAAAAATGAAGAAACGTACATTTTGGGGTGCTATCTTAGAAGAAGAAATTCTTTAGGGCATTAACTTTGATCTAATTTGATATCCTTGGCTAGAATTTTCAATCCTTGTCACAATCTTAGGATATATGTCTTGAATGGACGTAAATTTTTGGGGTATGGCTTTTGAAAATTTATGAATTTTAGGGTGTGATTTCACAAGTCAAGATGACACCGATGACACCCTAACGCTAACCATATAATATTTTCTGATAAGGCCATTTCTACCCTTGAAAATTTTGCCCTATGCCCCTCGCACTCCTGCAAACAAACTACCTATCTTCAAGAATTGCGGTTATTGCTCAACTTCAGAATAATTTCATTACGTAAGTTAAGTTTGAAAGAAGTATTTTAATCCAACAGGTTAGCAGCAAAAGCACCCCTACAGCCACGGCTTTTGAATTGTTGAATTCTCAAGGTCCTTTTCAGCTCTTGGTCATGTTTACTGCTGCCTTGATTGTGTTTATTTCACTCCATATAATTGCAATGCAGTTGGCTTGGCTTGTCGCAGATTTAGCCACTATAGCGATAATGTCTTTAAGCACAGAGAGGAAGGTTCCAAAGAAACGTTCAGAGTCTCGTCGCTTTTACATAAAATCCATATGTGGCCAGATTATCAAATTGAAGCTGACTCTATCACCGCAATCAGGCAATTTTTCTTGTCTTTATCAGATCAATTCTAAATTTCATTGTTTTCCGAGGGCAACTGAAAATTGAAGAAATGCCGAATAATAGATAAGAATTATTATTGCAATGATGCACGATACAGTTTTATTCCTCTTTTTGCATAAAATTATACTATAGTAACCCGAGGGGGGGGGGGGCACTACTCATTGGGCCATCACGAAGAAGGGTGTCGATTTTCGCGATTTTGGTTTCAAGTATAAGTAGCGCCGGGTATACTTTTTCGGAAAATTGGTATAAGGTCCATTATATTTCTGAAGTTTCAATGGCAGGTCCCCGTCCAAAACCAGGTCAAGTACTCCCCCCTCCCCAGGACCTGGGGCAGACATGGGTTATGTGTTCTACTACAGATGCGCATTGAAAATTTTGTTTGGCTAGAATACAGGGGTCTAAATTTTTGGCAAAAATTTCTAATATTCATCCACCCCTATCATTAATAATGACATGTCCCTAACACGCGGCCAGGAGTGAATATCTCACTCAGGAGTTAATATTTCACTGCAAACCATGTGCCTAGCTTGGCTGATTAGATCAAAGTTCACTTTTTCGAAGTTGAACGATATTCGGAATGACGTTTGAGTTTGACTTTTCGTACGAAAAGAGGGTCTGGTGAGTCCTTCCATGAGAGAAAATAAAAATCATATCCAAAACTTTGAACGAAGACAAGGAATCACGACTTCAGTCCAGGTTTGGTAGAGCAGTGTAAATTCTTATTTCCATGTTATCTTTCAGTGCTCAAGAAACTGTGCAAAGTTGACAAAGTAAGATTAAACGGCGTCGTTCTATTGATAAGTGGAAAATATACACGTACTGGTACAGTGACATGTGAAGATCTTGGTGTCAGGGAAGGTGATCTAATTAGCTGGGCAGTTCGCATTGCTGGTGGCGCAAGAATCGACGAGCAGGAGGATGACGCTAGGTATTCTACTAGGCATCGGCTGACTCCAGTGGCGGCGCCAGCCTCAAAAAAGTGGAGGGGACGAAGGAAGATGGGGGTCTGGGGGCGAAGCCCCCAGGAAAATTGTTAGGACCACGCCCTTTTTTTGCTCAGGAAGCGCCCTTTTTACCCCAAGGAAACACCCTTCTTCGTCTATCAAGCTCTAAAGATACCCCCTCCTGAGACATTTTCTCAACGGATTTAGACGAATTGGAAGAGTGACCTCAGAGAAGAGTGGGGGGACTTGTCCCCCCCATTCCCCCCCCCCCCGTGGCTCCGCCACTGGCTGACTCAGGCCATCTTCAGACAAAAGTACAAATTGTATCTATCATAACATGAACAGGCCTCTTTGCTCTTCTGAAGAGGCTCCCTTCAAACTTATTTTGCACCAGGAATTTAGAAAACCCATCATAACTGAGCAGAACCCTATCAACATGTATGTGTCGACAGCAAGTTCCGTACGTACCTACGTTTGATGCACTGCATTCTTTAAGATTCGTAGTTCGAACGCAATGCATATTGGTAAAAAGGTTTCTCGCGGCCATCTTTAACGTTATCATCTATTCAATTTTCCAACAGTTGTGACTGTAATTCAAACAACGAGAAAGATCAGGACAATTCTGTGACATGTAGCGATAAATGCAAGGTATGTATTGATAATACAACCATTATTGGTCTGCTTGATGCCATTTATTCTCTATTTTCTTCGTGCTGTCCGGAGCGACCATTATGCCCCCCCCCTGTTTATCTCTGTTTCCATAACTCCTAACATGCTGCTGCAATTTAGCAGAACGGTATCCACGTCTATTAGAATGTTAATAGAAAATCTGATCCTAATTCATCACGTGGTTTGTTGCTCTGCACTCAAGGGGCCTCAGGTAAAGCCTCAGTACTGAAAACGGAGAACAACTATTTTTTTTGGATTTTAATCGTTAAGCTTCGAAAATAAGGTAGCTATACTAAGGAAGACATATTTTTATTTTATGGTGGAAAAAGCTGTAAAAGATCTTGAAAAGGAGGGAACCATAGAACCAGTACAAGACACCCAGCCGACCCTCTGGATTTCCCCTATTGTCGCCGTTCCAAAAAAAGATGGAACAGTTCGTATTTGTGTTGATATGCGCATGGCTAATACTGCCATCAAACATGTAAGACATTTGATACCCACAGTCGAAGATGTCAGTTATGAGCTGCATGGAGCAAACTTCTTTTCGAAGCTCGACCTATCTCAAGCATACCATCAACTTGAACTTGATGATCAGAGTAGACACATCACAACATTTAGCACGCATTTAGGCCTTTTCCGATATACTCGTTTGAATTATGGTACAAATGCCGCTGCAGAGTTGTTCCAACATACCCTACAACAGCATCTACAGGGTATCAAGGGAGTCAAGAATATCGCCGATGATATTTTGGTTTTTGGCAGCACACGGGATGAGCATGACCGAGCATTAGAAGCATGTCTCAAGCGCCTGTCAGAAAAGGGCCCAGTTTTGAACAGCTCCAAGTGCAGTTTTCTTCAATCAGAACTTTGGTTTTTTGGACAAATATTTTCCAAACAGGGAACACAGCCAGACCCCAAAAGAGCAGAGGATCCCAATAATGCTACAGTACCGACAAATATTCAAGAAGTGCGCAGTTTGCTCGGTATGGCCAATTACAGCGCAAAGTATATCCCAAACTTTGCAACTATCACTGACCCTCTCAGGGAGTTAACTAAGAAAAACTCAAACTTTCGCTGGGAAAAAGTTCACCAAGAAGCTTTTGACAAGCTGAAAACAGCCCTTATCACAGCTCATGTGATGTCATATTTCGACCGATCAAAGGAGACCATTTTAACCGTAGATGCAAGCCCAGTAGGAGTCTCAGGAATACTAGCACAGCAATCTCAAGGCAGTGATGAGTATCGTGTTTTGGCTTACGCTAGTAGAGCACTCACTGCTGTCGAGAAACGTTATTCCCAGACTGAAAAAGAGGCTCTTGCCATTGTATGGGCCATAGAACATTTTTATTTATACTTGTTTGGTCACTCATTCAGGCTGATAGCCGACCACAAACCTCTAGAGACTATTTATGGACACAACAACTCAAAGACTTCAGCACGAATAGAACGTTGGATTCTTCGCTTACAGCCATACGATTTCACTGTCGTTTACAAGTCAGGTGCGTCAAATCCTGCTGATTACATGTCACGCCATCCGACACAAGCAAGCACTTCAGCACAAGAAAAGATTACGGAAGAGTATGTCCAGTTTCTCACTTCCCATGCAGTCCCTAAAGCTATGACCATGGAAGAAATCATCAAAGCTTCTACCGACGATAGAGAAATGAAAGGTCTCAGAGCAGCAATAAAAATGAATCAATGGGAAATCGATACTGTCAAGCCATTCAAAAGTGTCAAAGACGAACTCACCATCGGTCCTAGCAACATTGTATTACCTGGAACACGAATTGTCTTACCAGCCTCGCTAAGACAAAGAGCAATCGACATTGCACACGAGTCACATCAAGGTTTATCCAAGACCAAAGCTTTGATGAGAGAGAAGGTATGGTTTCCGGATATCGACAAGCTAACTAAAGATACACTTGACCGTTGCATTCCATGCCAA
The DNA here is from genome assembly GCA_039566865.1 of Aurelia coerulea. Taxonomy (NCBI): domain Eukaryota; kingdom Metazoa; phylum Cnidaria; class Scyphozoa; order Semaeostomeae; family Ulmaridae; genus Aurelia; species Aurelia coerulea. The sequence continues at coordinate 6,453,782 of CM076952.1, read as the reverse complement.
GCCGTAGGACGACCAGCTCCTCCGCAGCCACTAAAAATGTCAGAAATGCCTACCGGACCCTGGCAAAAGATTCACATTGATTTCTATGGACCTATGCCTACAAGTGAATATCTGCTGGTGGTTATTGATAGATACTCTCGATTCCCGATCGTAGAGATGGTAAAATCAACCAAAGCGAAATCCATAATCCCGAAGTTTAACAAAACTTTCGCGGTTCATGGTTTACCCGTTGAAGTAACAACAGACAACGGGCCCCCATTTAACAGCGATGATTTTACAAATTACATGTCACTGTTAGGTATTGATTACAACCCGTCAACCCCCCCGATGGCCTCAAGGTAATAATGCAGAAGTAGAGCGCTTTATGCAACCCCTTGGAAGAGCTATTAAAACAGCACCAGCAGAAGGAAGGGTGTGGCATCAAGAACTGTTTCGTTTTCTTTTACAATACAGATCAACGCCTCACTGCACCACCAAGGTTCCCCCGGCAGAACTTTTGTTCAACCGTAGCATTCGTGGAAAGTTGCCAACTTTACCAAGTAAACCGATTGTTAATAGGCACAAGGAAGCCTGCATAAATGACCAAAAGAAACAGCAGTACAACAAAGAGTACAGTGACGTCAGAAGACGCGTCAAAGACAGTGATATAACAGTCGGAGATTTTGTGTTGGTAAAACAGCAAAAGAGAAACAAGCTGACCACACGTTTTGACACAGACCCCTACGTCGTTGTCCAAAGGAAAGGATCACAAGTAATTGCGATGAACAAAGATCAACGGAAAGTTAAGCGCAACATATCTCATTTCAAAAGAATACCAAAACCAGAAAACTGGGATTTTGATTCTGATGGTGATGATGATTTTCCAAGTCGTAGAGCTGAACAAAGAGAACAAAGAGAACCGTCACCGATGATTATGCGTAGATCAACCAGACAGAGGAACCCACCAGAAAGATTCGGACACGAATTCCCTATTGACTTACTGCCGCGCTAAGGACGCTCAAAGAAAAAAGGAGTGATGTAATAAAGTGACTTGTTACCAAGACTAGAGCCCAGACTCTTGTACTTTGTATTTGATTATCGCTGCGTGTATATTATTGATTCTTGCTATGTTATGGTTCCGAAGGCACATGGCCTAAGCATATGCGTTCTTTATCACTGTAGTCCTTCTCTTACGAAGCAGTTTACTAGCAGTTTACAGTCACGTGACTATATTTATAGCAATGAAACGTTAAAATGTGATAGGCTATTCAATTTTTGGGAAAAATCAGTAAGTTTCAGAATTCTAGCTCATTTCAGCTATGAACTATGGTTCATAACTAAAGTGGGGGGGGGGTCATAATGACCCCTAGGTGAAATGGGGTTGACACTGTATTACATCTGATGCACTCTTAGATTCAACAGCACCTAAAATTTTCTTTCAGAAGAACTGTGAGCCACAAAAACTACCTCGCGGATTAGATTCGAAGTCAAACTCCTCTTTTTCCAAGCCAAGGAAAGTGCAAGTGTGCTTTTTATTGCATAAGTTATATAAATATATAAGTTATTTGGAAAATGTTCGCACAACTTAAAAGAAAGTAAGAGTAATTCCAAATAGCTACTTCTCTTGTCAAGTTTTGCTGGATCTTTTCCTCTTCTCGATCAATCAACGTCATTAACTACTGTAATACTACTATTGTGATTATCTAAATTTTTCCTTGGTCAATGAATCGCTATTTTCTCTGTTTGTTCACCTAGGGACGACGACAGTTCTAGTATATTATTGAAGATTATCTTAACGTAGAAAGCATAAAGAAAGAATCCCAAGAATCGCCAAGGAAAAGGTGAGCATATTGTTTCGAAGTTATTAGCTTGCCCCGGTGATAAACCTTTGTCTATCAGCTACAAAAATTGGCACCGAAGATGGGATCCTAATGACTGTTGCTTTCTCATACAAGAAATTATCGTTACTTTTCAGACGTCTGTCAAAGGAAGCTTCAAGTGACGTCATAATCATCGACGATTCCAATGATGACCTGGAAGAAACAGAGGGGTACGTATCCACTTTTCATACAGAGGAATAGAAATAGTTTAATATCACCCATTTCCGCCAATCGTCCATAAGCTCTAATTCTTTCTACTTATTCCTGAAAAAGGCACATGGGCGGCATGAATGGAAAAGCATAAAAAAAACCTTTCTGGTGCCATAATTAGCAATTTGGGAAAATTTCATTGTTGCTGAGTTTTCATGAAGAAGATGTAGCTGTTTCTGCATGGAGTTCTTGATATAATGTCGTAGGTATTCGATGAAATCACATTCTCATGTTCCTATGAGTAAGAGGTCAGATTTTTCTAAATGAAAGGTATAACCGCCCAGAAGAAGCATTGCATCTTATCAAATGAACCAATACTTTCTTTCGTCATGACTGTGCATTTCTGAGAAACTTTAATCTTTCGACCGCTGGCCGTTAATATGATTCCGTATGGTAAATATGCTATATTTTTTTCAGTGTTGCATCGCATCAAAGATATAAGGACGAGGACGAAGCATCAATGGAGAAAAGCCATGAAGGACCTTCAAGCGCCACAGGATGTGCTCAGTAAGAATCTCCAATTTATATCTTTGGAATAAAATCAAGCTATTACTTAATTCTAAGTAAAAAGTTATAAAGCCAAAATTCATAAGAGGAAAATCAAAACCAAAAGGCAAATGTCAGAAAAGGTGTTTTACCCTAACAGTGGTCCAAGAAAAGGACTTAAATTTGAATTTAAATAATCATCATTGACTATGACCGTGTAAACCTCAGTATGTTCTTTGTACAAATTATTTCCACTAATATCGTTATCAACCAGTATCCAGATCATTTCATTTACTCATAAAATAGTAGCCTGCGTGCAGGCTCTGCTGATTTCGTTTCAAAGAGGCTGGCAAATAGTGCATGCAGCTACACACAGAGATAGGTAAAATTCCTTTATCGAGGCATTAACATGAAAAGAGATCGAGGCAAAAAGTAAAGTTCTGTTTTTGAACTGAATCATAAGAGCATAGGTTCCTAATCTTTAAAAAAGTGTGAAATTCAATTACAAATTACAAATTCATTACTTAATATAGCGCAGTTCTAAAAACCTAAAATGCCCATTTAACACTTATTGAAGAGAAATGTTGATAATTTTTTCTGAAATGTTTCAATATCACTGCATTGTTTTTTTTTCTATAACATCAAAATTTAAAATACAAGTAACAAAACTCAAATTTAATTATTGTTGAGGTGGAGGCAAAGAAACATAACGTTATCGAGTTGCCTCCACACACAACATCACAAATTAACCAACTATTTACAGATGAAATTAACTTTACACTACTAATAAGAGACAAAGGCCGAATTTACACTTGAGGCGATCTTTCGATGCGGCGCACGCAGCAAAGCCAGATCAATCCAACTTCGCCGTATTGCCGCACTTTATAGGTCCAAAGAGTGTCGAGAACGGTGCCTCAGGTGTAAGTTCAGCTTAGGGCAATTCTACCCTCCACTCCAGCGAGAGACAAGCCCCGATCAACGGAAGCCCGTAGCTCTCCAGAGGGGAGAGCAAAATCGCCCTTAGGGACAAAACTATACATAAAATAAAAATTACAATACAGTACAAAGTACAAACAATGCATACGCCATCGTCGCAGTCCAAGGCCATGGAATTCAACCTACCAGATATAGGAGACAGCGACCAAAACTCATTGAAATCGTTTAGTTTGCTTGGCGAATTCGACAGTACATTTTAGTATCATTTCGTTAGCGTTCTCGTTATAAGCATTACTTCCAAAAAGAAGAAGATCAGATAAATGGTCGTCAGGCAGTTGAGTTATGTCATTGCCAAATATATCAGATATCTTATCTAGCAGGTTCCTTCTGTGAAGTGTGTATTGGCGGCAGTGCAGGAAATAGTGGATTGTAGACTCGACCCCTAAATCACATTTACACATGGGAGTTTTACGAGCAAAGTTATGATCGAATCTATGTTCATTTAAATTCGAGAAATGGACTCGAAGTCTGGTTATAGTGGATGACTCTCTACGGTTGGTAATGCCGTGCAACGATTTTTGAGTGGGGCGAATATTAGAAATAAGTAGCTTTCTAAACGAGGATATTGTCGGAGCATTTCGGATATCGGGGCGAAGGTCATTCCATGCTTTAATGCAGAAAGGAAAAAAAGTTTTAGAGAATCTTAACGTATGTGATGTACCCGTTCTAAGAAAAGTGGGATGACGTAAATTGTATTGTATAGCATATAGAATTAGATATAGAATTAGATATAGATATAGATATAGAAAGATATAGAATTACAAACAGGTAGCTAATGTTTCGTTTAAGCCATTCAGTTAGAAGAAAAAGGTCTAAAGATTTTACACCCGCCTTTTTACGCTGATTTAAAAATTTGAAACATATGCTTATCATGAGTCCTAACTTGAGCGCTTGGGGAGGTAGGTAGTAGTAGCGATAACTAGGACGCAAAGCGTAAGTTTATCAAGGCATTGGGCATCAAGCACAAGAGCACACGTATATGGTAATAATTTTTATCATTCAGGCATCCAGACAGTACAAGTTCAACCTGCACCGAATGCGGAGTTGCTGCAAGCATCAAAAGCATAGAAGAGCTGGACGCGCTGTACAAATCCATCGATGCCTTGCTTTTAAAGATTGACAAGAAACGAGTTTCCATTCGTGGTGATGGACATTGTTTGCCGAGAGCAGTTTTTACTGCATGTAAGCACAAAGATGTACTTTCACGTTATTTAACTTACAAATCGCTGCTCAGGGAAGCTGTTTGTGACATTAACAATCGTTGGAGTCACTATCAAAGCGTTGTAACGGAGAAAAGGCAAGAAGCTTTCAATCAATTGGAGCAGTATGAATTTAATAATCGGTATGAGATGGCATCAAATATTCTTGATCTTGTCATACAGTCTCTTGCTAATGTATCATCATGTAAAATAATCGTCCATTACTTTCGAAATAACCGACTTCAACAGCATGTATTTGAGCCAATGCAGATTTCTCCTGTTGCAGAAGTTGAAGTTGCATTTCTAAATGGACACTACGATCTTGTATTACATTCAGAAGCAAGAGCTGTTTCCCGAAAACCTAGTTCTCCAGAACGCAAAATGTCAACTGAATCCATAATAACAGTTGGTGATTCTCCAATAACTTTTTCAAACGTTCCAATAAAGCACGAATTTATCAAAGCTGAGACATGCAGGAAGGTAAAATTTGAGGACAGTGCCGAAATTGGAAATGATGAATTTATTGATGACACTGCTGAAGATCTGATTTCCTTATCTTCTGATTCGTCACGTGATGAAAGTGATGGAAGAGATGCCTCTAATGAATCATTTGCCGAAGAGGAAATCAAGTAATGTGGACCAAGGACATACATCAATCCGAATGTCTTCGCATTTGCCAGTGTTGAGAAAGTTCCTTCGGTTCCAGATGACATCGATGGACTGAAAGTATATGAAGTTCCTCTTCAAAGATCGCTAGATAACTGCAAAGGAAAACGACCTTGGTGTGTTGCACAAACTAGCAAATCTTCACATTTCAAGAAAGGTCCAGGTCTTGTTCTCAATTGCCGCGGAAGTTATGTTTGACCAACTTTTGATGCAAGAACATTTCCGAAGTTGGTGTCAACCGAACTGATTTTATTTCCAAAAATTGTCAAATATGTTGCATGGTTTGTGATCAGCAGGCAGAATTGATCAAATGCACAGCTAGAATGATAATCGAGAAAGCTCTGTCTAAAAAGAGCACAACGGTCAAGCATCATGGAGACCATACCTGCACAGTGAAGATCCGAGGAAGAAAAAGCAAATCTGACATCACAAAGATGGTTAGAGATAATCCTAAAATTTCCAGAGAACAACTCATCAGAATGTCTATTGGAAAGCATGTCGAAAATGGTAACTTTGAGGCAGCTGTCGGGGAAGCATCTTCTTTTACCGATACCAAATTCATTGAAAATATCAGAGCTCAAGAGAAGAGAGCCTTAACCCTATCTGTACTGGGCGATTTTTTAGGTATTTTTTACTGGGGGGGGGGCGTTTTTCGCCCCCCCCTTCTTTTTCTCCAAAATTACAAAAGATATAACAACAAGACTTACCCCTATTGTTTTTAGACAATTGGCTATTCAAATATAACAATGACAATTAATAAGTCACGTGATTCGTTGCTAGGCAACCGAAAAACTGACGAAAATTGGCAAATTTATACCTTCTTAACCAGAAAAATTCTATTTAATCAACCACTCAAACGATTTTCTCCAAATTTGTTTCAAATAGTAGGAAACATGTCATAGTTCAAATATACATACATACATACAAAATTTTTCAGTTTCTATTTCTAGCACAATTAGCCTTAAATTAGCCTTTTGTTGCATGCATTTACTTTCATCGCAGGTTTTTGCCAGTCCTGCCCTTTTATCTGGTAAATATAGACTCAAAATGAATCAAATTAATAAGATGAAGCAAATTAGACTAAAAAAAATTATATTTGACACTCCTTTATTAGGTAAATGACGTCATAAATGTGAATGACGTCATAGATAATAAATTTTGCTGACATCAGCAAATATGAAAATATTATATATCAAATGAAAGTACTCATCAAATGCAATCGAATGATCGATCAAGCAAATGACACGAAAACTATGGACATTTTAAGATTTGTTTTGTTGACCACTCTCCAAATATGGTATTACCGTGGTCACATGATCAGAGGTAGAACAATGAAATGTTAAGAATTTAATTGCCTATGAAATTTGAGTAAAAGTCACCAAAACTGGTGGTTATATCTCTTTTCGTTTTAGCGTAATGCAGCAAAAACTGGTAGGGGGGGGGGCGAAAAACGCCCCCTCCCCCAGTACGAATAGGGTTAAGGCCTGATGGACATAGTTTTGAAGCAGTACGCAAATTGAAGGGAAAGATGACGAATCAAGATAAATTTTTGATATACAGTTTCAACGACGGTAGTGATGGATCCATACCTCATGTTTTCAAATCAAGTGCAAGAAAGGCAGATATACTAAGAAAACTCGATAAAGATGGTGAACATCCGCTTGCTGCTGAAACAGTACACCTTGATGTGCTTCACAGTCACTGCAAAGGATGGAAAACATACACGTTCTCCTACTATGATGTAACATTGCGGCAGATGATAAAGCTGGCCACGATGGAATTACCCAAAGAAGACAATAAATGCTGCGAGCTTTTTTTTACAACAATAAATAAAATGTTGCAAGAAGCAGAATGCGACTCAGTGAATACTGATGAATCTTCATACACATTCAATCCATACCATCTGAAGGATGATGAGCACGGGGCGAACAAAATTGGAATGGCAGCAGTTTTTGGTACTGCTTTTGTAAATGAACGTACTTCAAGCTGTGATTACCATTTTGATGATAGCGTTAAAAAACACAAAAAAGTTTGTCAGTAAAGAAAGCCAAGAATTTTATTGCAATCTATCAGCTTCTTAAAAGAATTCCTCCAGAAAGGAAGTATTTGAAACCAACCGAAATCTCCTTGAAGTACTGATAAACAAACAAATACCTGCAAATCAGAAACCTCTTCGTGATGCTCAGGCTTTTTGGCTGAAATGCAAGCATCGATGGGCAGGCCATATGCTACAAGGAATCCGTACACAATATTCCTTTGTCAAGTTTAGCAGAAGCTGCTCAGTCGTCGATGAAAGCTGCTGGTGGTAAGAATCTTTCTCTCATTGATGCTGTATTAGCTGATATAACTGATTCTTCAAGGCTTGAGGCAAAGTGGAGAAATAGGGCACGCCGTGAAAGATCGATTGGAGAAGGACCTGATGGAAGTACTTAAGTACTTTGTTTGCAAGGGATGAAAGAAGGCAAATTAAAAGAGCTGAGCAGTACTTGGCCGATTTTCCAATTTTCCAAGGCAGGGAAGAAACCGTTATGCAAAACTCTGAGGATGAAAGTTTGATGGTGTTTGATGTCAAGAGATCCCATCGACCAGATCGCCCACTGAAAAGACAGTCTGTGTCTAACCTCCCGTCAGTGAAAACTAAACGACGCCGTTCATTGGAGACAACTTGTTTCAAAAAGATTTTACATCGATTTTATAAAGTAGAGAAGAAAACAAAAGTATTGTCAATGACAAAGCCCTCTGATGATTCGCTTGAAGTTGAGTTGGAGGAAAGTCAAAAGCATTTTAAAGTGCAAATTGGCTTGGAGTGCTATTGCTCTTGTAATAGAAACCTGCGGTCCGATCGAAAGTCATGCGCTCACATTGTTTGGTGTTTTTCAAAACTGGCAAACGTTCCCTTGGAGAGTCCCTTGATTGCCCAAGTAAGTCCGGATGTTGATGATGTGCGCAATGTATTCTCTTCACTACCAGAAGAAGCACCAGTCCATTTGAAAAGATGTGATGCCCTGAATGTGCGTAGTTTCCATCCGAAAATCGAGGAGCATCCAAAGTTTGACAAGCAAAGTGATTGGTTTGTCGGTGTGAAAACCTCCAAACAACCTTGCACATTTTCTGGCTGCCTCAGTAAGGGTGTCATCAAACAAGGCGATCTTCATCTCCACACAAAGGGTATCATATACCTAGGCAAGCAGGATAAAGTGGTAGAGTCTACTTTACGATTTTGTCTGTCGAAGGATTGTGCGACCAATATACGTAGCCAGCTACACAATGTACGGCCTTTAGACAATTTATTGATAAAAAGGGAACCAGGGACCGTTTTGAACACTGAGCAACACGCCAACATTCAAATGGAAGGATTTTCTGTAGTTGGCTTCACTCCCATTGCATTTGATTGAACTTGATAGATTTTTACCAAGGACGCCTACCTTGTAGGGACTATGTTTCTTTCCACTACTGTTTTCGTAACATAGTACACAGAGAAATTGATGTCCTGTCAACCCGTGCATGAGTCACAGCGATTTTAAAGTGATTTGTTTGTGTTGACCAATCAAAAATTACGCTGTCTGGTTCTCTGTGGTCATCTCGCATAACAGTTGATCTCGTATTACATCAACACCGGAATTTGAAACCACAAGATTATTCTTACGTAATCTTGACAAGACAGCAATTACTCTGTGTACTATGTCACGAAAACAGTATTGGAAAGCACCCTTGATTTTACAGCAGTTTTGTTACTATACTGGATCAGGGGGAGGCGTGGCACATTTGTGAATGTTCATCTGTGTGGCTGCTGAGGAGGAGCTGAACGCTTCATTGTCCGGTTCTTGACACAGTTGTATAGAATATGAATCAACAGCGATTGCTTCAAAAACAGCTCTTCCTTCGTTCTCCCAAGAAGCCAAAATCAAGTGAATACTACAAGAAAGGGTTCTATTGCTGCTTTAGATTCTTGCTATTCGTGTTTTTCATCGATTATGTTACAACATTCAATCAGCCATTTTCAAATGTAGAACAATGAAAACACAACGCTAGAGCGCTTTTCTCAAAGTTTAAATGATTCTGAAATTTTAATACAACAAAGGAAGAGCTGTTTTGAAGGAATTATTTTTTTACTTTGGTGTGCCATAAATCAGCAACCACTAGGCTAATACAACATTTTAAACTCTAAGTTGAAGTCTATCCTAATGCAATTGTATCAAGAACGAGATGACAGATCTATGCCTCCTCTGCAGCGGCTGCACAAATGGGGCACAATCTTTGGGACATACTGTAGTTTTCTTTCATCAGAGTAAACCTTTTTGACAGCACGTCGCATTTGCAGCTGCCAAACTTTGAAATTCTTACAATCAAAAGATTTCGCGAAAATGCCAAGCTTTTTTAATCCTTCGGACGTTATGTCTATGGGGCAAATAATAGCAGTCGCTGCCCTCGAAAAAGAAATTCCTGCTTGAAGCCCCCCATTTCTGGCAGAAAGTGCGCTCCCCGTTATGAAACTAAAGATGTTTTTTTCAATTTGTGTAACACATGTAATACAGGCAGTAAAACCAGATAGTTTTCGTAAGAAAGTAGTCTTTCATTCCATTCCCTATGCAAGCTGAAAGTTGCCCCCTCGAAGTTCAGACTGGATTCACCCCTGTGTTGAAGTTGTTGTTATGTTTGTTTAAGAGGTTACATTTGCATGCGTAAAACAGTATCGTTTGCTCGCTATTATTTTAAGTAATTAAAGCAATTTAATGTTTTGTTCTGTTGCATTGTGAATTTCATACTTCCTTTGTGTTACTGTCCTTTGTGTTACTATCCTGTTACTATCTGTGTTACGAATAAAAAAACTAAAATAAAAGCAACTCTCAACTCGTACTTTAAAAAGCAACTCATACAATAAAAGCAACTTGCAACTCGTAACTCGTACTTTAAAAAGCAACTCGTTCAATAAAAGCAACTCGCAACTCGTAACTCGTACATTAAAAAGCAACTCATACAATAAAAGCAACTCGCAACTCGTAACTCGTACATTAAACAGCAACTCGTACAATAAAAGCAACTCGCACCTCGTAACTCGTACATTAAAAAGCAACTCATACAATAAAAGCAACTCATAACTCGTACATTAAAAAGCAACTCGTTCAATAAAAGCAACTCGCAACTCGTAACTCGTACATTAAAAAGCAACTCATACAATAAAAGCAACTCATAACTCGTACATTAAAAAGCAACTCGTTCAATAAAAGCAACTCGCAACTCGTAACTCGTACATTAAAAAGCAACTCGTACAATAAAAGCAACTCGTAACTCGTAACTCGTACATTAAAAAGCAACTCGTAACTCGTAACTCGTAACTCGTAACTCATACTTTAGTAAATCACAAATTATGTCACTCAGCTGGATTGTACATCAATCTATGCACAATTTATTTGTATAAATTGTTTGCAAAATATCGAAACTTCGTGGAGAATATTGCTTCAGGGGAAAAGGTAGTAGAGGGCCTTCAGTCCACAGTTATAGCCATAGATTTAAGACCAGCACTTGGATTTTTATTTTGAAGTTGCAAATCACATAGTTATTCGAATTAATGTTCAAAAATTATTTTATTATTTGAATTATCGAAAATGACAGGCTCTAACCTCATAAGCACATAATTTTGATCACACTTTTACAAGGCTGGTCTTAAACTCATGGCCAAAGCTGTTGACTGAAGGCCCTCCATTGCCTTTTTCCTGAAGCAGTAGTCTTCGTGGAGTTTCAATATTTTGCAAAAGATTCATAGAAGTGAATTGTTCATAGATTGATGTAGAATCCAGCTGAGTAGCAAAATGGTTGGGTCACACCCCTTGTCGGCAGAACCACTGTGATTTCCGAGAATTTCCATCGATTTTACTCTAACTACATGACAAAATGGCGACAAAATTCAAGAAACAACATCAACATTTGGAATCTACATGGAAAGTTGATCTAACTATACATCAGAAAATGCCAAAACCAAACTAAGATTAGCCATCATTGTTGCTTGCGTCAGCATTTTTATTTGTGTGGTCAAGAAAAGTGTCTGAATCGGTCAAACTCAGGGAAAATGCGATAAAAAATTTAATTAAGAGGCCAACTTCCATCCAAACATGAATATTATGATAGATTATATCAAATAGCACTACTCTGCAAAATATGTTTGCAAAACATTGAAATTTTGCAACTTTTTTCAAGAAAATTAATATTTGAGAATTGGCGATTTTGACAGAGTCAGGTCTGGAAAATTGTCTCCCCCTCCCCCCTCATTTGTCAAAATATTTTTATGAAACTTTGTGGGTCGTTGCACAATAAGTAGCAACAAAAATTCAGAAAGTTTCCGGGTAACAATTGATCTCCTGGCAGAGACAGGGGCGTAGCCAAACCTAATCCCCTTTTTAATGGTGATTTTGGAGATCCACCCAGCTGCGAGCCTTTTTTGTTTTCCCCTATAAACGAAGAGACTTTGATTAGGGTTTGTGGCGGTATTAAAACTTCCAATGGATCGGATGTTGACTGTATATCTAGTTATTTCCTAAAAATTGGAATTTCAGTATTGGCACCTTCTTTCGTGCAGCTGTTCAATTTATCTCTTTCTCTCGGGCGCTTCCCGGAGAGTTGGAAAATTGCGAGGGTAGCACCTATCTTTAAAGATGGAACCACCGATAACAAATCAAACTACATGCCTATTTCTGTGCTCCCTGTGTTCTCGACTTTTCGAGAAGCTATCTTCGATCAGCTTTATGACTACCTTCACCGAAATCAGCTCATCTTTCTCCTACAGTCAGCGTTCAGAAAACTGAATTCAGTCCTAACGTGTCTACTTAAAAGCACAAATGACTGGTATTTAAATATTGACAAGGGGAAGTACACTGCTGCCGTCTTTATCGATCTTAAAAAAGCTTTTGATACTGTGGACCATGATATTCTTTTGGACAAACTGAACTACCTACTATGGCGTTAAGGGTAAAGAATTGAGCTGCTTTCGGTCTTATCTTTTCCATAGGAAGCAATTCCGTAGAGTGAATGGTCATTCATCTTCAACTGAAGGGGTAGATTATGGAGTTCCCCAGGGCTCCTGCCTAGGACCCCTACTCTTTCTAGTTTATGTAAATGACCTCCCCCACTGTTTAAAGACTTCTGACGTGGCAATGTATGCTGACGACACCACTATCTATCACTCCTCTCCTTCTATTGACGATATCAATGCTGCAATCAATGCTGACCTTGAAGCCCTTAGATGTTGGCTTGAAGGCAACAAGCTATCGCTTAATGTCGTGAAAACTCAAGGGATGATAATAGGTAGCAGGTGCAAGCTTCAAAGTATAGACTTGCCCAGTTCTTCCAAAGCTGACCTTAATATTGGTAATGAGGTGATCACCATGGTCAACAATACCAAGTATCTTGGTTTGCAGGTTGACGATCAACTTAAATGGTCCGCTCACTTGTCTTCTACGATCTAGAAATTCTCTAGAGGCATCGGTATGTTGAAGTATTCTAAACACCTACCTAAGGAAAACCTCATTATGCTGTATAGAAGTCTCGTTGAGCCCTATTTTAGGTACTGTTGCCCTGTTTAGGGATCTTGCGGTGCATCAGCCCTCGATAAGTTGCAAAAACTTCAAAATCGAGCCACCAGGATAGTCAAAAACAGCCCCTATGACACTTCAGCTCTGCCTTTGATAAGGAATCTCGGTTGGCTTACTATTAGAGAACTGATCGATTTTGAGACTAGCAAGATGGTCTATAAATCTTTAAAGTGAATATGACGCGAAAAATTTTATTGATGAAAAACGCTAATTCGAGTGTGCTGATTTCGAATTCCAACATTAAAATTTCCAAAACGAAACCGTTTTTTTAAACCGTTTTTTAGATATCGTCATTTGAAAATCATCTTTCTGCTCAAAAAAGTATCCGGGAGATCTGGGTCGAGTTTTGACTTGTGACGTAAAGTGTTTGGGTGGATTTGAGGACATCAAGGAATTACAAGAAACAGTACGGTCGTCAAAGGGGTTTTAAGGTTTGAAAGAAGCCCAATAGAAAATATTCACGCCCATATTCTTATTTAAGTTCAGATCGTGACTGAACTGTGGTTAATCCTCCCTCTCCCATGCGAAGGAGCTACGGAATAAACAAGTTAAGATGATGACGTCGTCTCTTTTTACTCTCAGTTAGAACACGCAGGTGGGCTTTGTGGGTTTCCTCTGAGGCGACGCCAGCCTAAAAACTGTTATATGAGAAACTCCAGAGAAAGTCCTTTCATCCTAGGCATCTGTCGTCGAACATTTATGAAACTGCCCTTGGCTTTGCTAGGACAGGATCAACACCTTGGAGATATTAATTGCATCATTTTTCCCTGGCACCATTAACATTTTAGATGGTGCAAATCAGAAGCTCGTAAACTTTTGTGATGTTTTTGGGCTTTCAAATCTAGTGACGGCCAAAACCTGTTTCACTAAAACTAGTAGCTCTTCGATTGATGTTATCCTCACTAACAGAGTGAGAAGTTTCCAGAAAACTTCAGTCTTTGAGACAGGTCTTAGCGATTATCATGATCTCGTTGTCACAGTTCTAAAATCACATATCCCTCGTCTTAAACCCAAGGTGATTAAGTATAGAATCTATAAAAATTTCGATCCAGTTAAATTTCTTGCAGATGTTCGCACAACTAATTTTGATGCCTTGGAGGACCCCGATGATTGCTATAATAACCTTACCAACAACTTCCGAAATCTAGTGGATAAACATGCTCCTCTGAAAACTAAGCTTGCGCGAGGAAATAGTGCACCTTTCGTAACTCGTGAACTAAAAAAGGCAATTTACACCAGAACGCGGTTGAAAAACAAATTCAACAAATATCCTACAAATATAAACGAAAGAAACTATAAAAAGCAGCGCAACAAATGCGTTTCCTTACGAAAGAAAGCAATCAAACAACATTTCAAAAAGGCTACTGCTGGAGGTTTAATTTCTAATCAAGATTTCTGGAATCTGGTTAAACCTTTTCTTTCTAATAAAGGTGGTTTGGTCGGTGATGATATTTCCTTGGTACACAACAACCAAATTGTTACTGATGACAGTGAGTTGACTGAGATTTTCAATAATCATTACATTAATATAGTTGAGAAAACAAGTGGACAAAAACCTTGTAACATTGCTGATACTGTTAAAAATGATGATGATCGACTACTCGTTAGGCTTATTCTAGAGAAGTACAAAGATCACCCTAGTGTTCTTGCCATAAGGGATGGTAGTGATATTTCAAATTCCTTCTCATTTCACGAGGTGCAACATCATGAGGTCTGGGCTTTACTGAGATCCTTGGACGGAAAAAAATCTACCGGCGAAGATCAAATTCCGCCAAAACTAGTGCATTTAGCTGCAGATGAACTTACCGCTCCCTTAACCTTTGCAATAAACAGCTGCTTACAAAGCCATAGGTTTGCAGATAAAGGAAAGCGTGCAGCAGTATGCCCTTTGGATAAGGGTGAAGCAAATCGCACAGTTGAGAAAAATTTTCGTCCTGTCAGTGTTTTAAATACATTCTCTAAAATCTATGAAAAAGTCATGAAACAGCAATTAGTTGTCTATCTTGATACTACGCTCTCGGTTTTCATAGGCGCATATAGGAAAGCATACGGTACGCAGCACGTTTTGATAAGACTCCTCGAAGACTGGAAGACCAAACTTGACAATAATTACATTGTAGGTGCTTTATTGATGGACTTGTAAAAAGCATTTGATTGCATCCCACACGATCTGCTGATTGCGAAGCTGAATGCGTACGGTGTGGATGAAAATGCCTTGGTACTAATCTATTCATATCTTAAACGGCGTGAGCAATCCGTGAGGATAAACAATACATACAGTTCCTTTCAAACAATCTTATCTGGGGTCCCCAAAGGCTCGGTGTTAGGTCCTATTCTTTTTAATGTATATATAAATGATCTTTTTCTGTTTATTAAACAGGCAACGCTATATAATTATGCCGACGACAACACGCTTGCTTGTTTCTCTAGGACTCTACCAGATTTGGTGCGAGACTTAGAGGCAGAAGCAGGCGTTGCACTAGATTGGTTAAAGGAAAACCATATGATTGCAAATCCATCAAAGTTTCATGCACTGTTAATTAAAAAAGACCAGGCAACTACCAGTGGTGAGAAAATAAGTATTCAAGGAAAAACAATCATGTCTGAAGATTCAGTCAAACTTCTCGGGATTCAAGTAGATTATAAACTAAACTTTGATCCACACATCGCAGTACTTTGTAGAAAAGCTGCAACTCAACTTAATGTCCTGTAGAGGCTTCGAGCTTATATTGGTTTTGATGCGAGAGAAGTCCTTGTTCAGAGCTTTGTTTATCCAATTTCAATTATTGTCCTGTGGTATGGCATTTTTGTTCAGCTAAATCAATGCATAAGATTGAGAAGGTACAAGAACGTGCACTTAGGTTCCTTCGTAATGATCATGTCAGTTCATATAATGACCTTCTACTGAAATCACAACGATGCACCATGCATGTTTACCGACTTAGAGCTATCTCCATAGAAATGTTTAAGACTCTAAATGGTCTGAATCCATCCTTCATGGAAGATATTTTTCAAGTTAGATCCTCTAATTATTCATCGCGAAATCCTAATAACCTTACTCATTACAGACCAAACCAGGTTACTTTCGGTGCTCGCAGTCTCAAGTTCTTAGGACCGCAGATTTGGAATTGCTTACCAAATGAGCTAAAATCGGCTGAAAGCCTTAATATTTTCAAAAGGTTAATATCACAATGGGATGGCCCCACGTGCAAATGCAACGCCTGTCGTTTTACCGTAAATAATGTACACACCGTCTAAAAAAATGTATTTATTTTAATTCAATTACTGTATCCATCCATTTTGATTAGTTTCCATGTACATATGTACATAGTAGACTAGATGATTTTTTCAATCGATGTAAAATAAAGATACATAACAACAACAACAACAACAACAACATTCCTGATTTGTAGTGGGGACTTGACCAATCAAAATGAATTTCTGGGTCCGGTGATTTCGTCTAACCAATCAAAGGTTTAGCGACACACCCAAACTTACCTAGCTATAAATGTCCAGCACGCATTGAAAAAAAACCCTCTTCGTTTTCTCGGTTCTGGGCGGCGTATAAAAAGCACATTAGCGATATTAGTAAAGAAATCGAAATCTGAAAACAAGTTTCAAGATGCCAAAAGAAAAAACCGTCAGGCGCAGTGGTAGAAACACGACACAAGCAAGTACGCGGAGCTCAAGACCCAACGAGCCGCCGCCTCCTGCACCAAGAGCACCCCCAGCAGAAAATCTGCCCGGACCATCTGGAGTAGGCCAAGAAGCCAATTTACCGCCGGTGGTGCCCCAAGTTCAAAATCAAGCACCTACACCTCCCGTTCAAAATCCACCCCTGGTGGTACCAGCAACGCCTATGACCAGCGGCCTAACAACTGACATCACGAATTTGGTACAGAGAGTCGTGCAAGAAAGTGTACAAGAGGCCACCAGTGAAATTTTACGGCAAGTAACCGAAATTACACTCGGTGCAACCCAACAGCCAGCCCAAATAACGCCAGTAGTGCCACCTCAGTCCTTTCCGATCCAAGAGTTGGAGACTTTGGGGCAACAATTGCCGTTCACTGTTCAGACCACCACCAACCCGACGTTCATTGCCCAAGATGGAGATTTCACCCCGGAAATCCCCAACAGCTATGTCAAAGCTATTCAAAGCGGTGAGTTTTTTGAACTTTCAAAACTATTGCCCGAAAATTTGCATGGTCTGGGTACCCCTCATGAAGAAGCATCTTTTCATTTGGCTTTAGGCGAAAATTCCACTATAAAGTTGTCAAGCAACCAGGCACCAAAAAAGACGATAGGGGACATCCAGAGCTGGACGACAGCATTCACTACATACATGAAAATTGTGGTCGATAAGTTGCCTGGTAGAGCAAAGGAACTTATAGCGTATTTAGATTTAATTCGTTATGCTGCATCCTACCACCAATCATTAGGGTGGCTACTTTATGACCGTAAATTTCGTTGTAAAGCTGCAAATGATAAATCGCTAAATTGGGGCCAAATAGACCAGCAGCTATGGATGCGTATCTTTACCGTAAATCAAGCTAAGCTCTTGTCTGAGCACTCACTTTTTCACAATGAACCCTCTTTTATTAGGTCAAGTTCCGGACCAGGGATCGCTGCAGCGAGGGACGACAAATGCAGCAATTTCAACCGAGGGCGTAAATGCGCCTTCTCTCCCTGCAGGTATCACCACGTTTGTAGCCAACCCGGATGCGAGGTACCACACCCTAGCGTCCAATGTCCTCACAACACCAGCAGCCCCCTTCTTTTCACAGCCCCCCAACCTATGGTCCTCAACCCCCAACAGCCACCCCTAACTTCCCTCCCAACAGGTTGCAACAACAGCAGCAGCAACAGCAGCAACAACAACAGCAACAGCAAAATGGTACCACTAGGTAAACAGCGAGTTGAAATTGTAGATGTTGACAAGGAGAAGGCCATTACACCTGTCAAGGTTGAAGTTTTAAAAATGCAACTTGAGGGCCATCCTAATAAAAATTTTGTAAACAAATTATGCTGTGAGTTGCTGGAAGGTGCACACATCGGCTACAACGGTCCTAGGGTGAGTAGACAAGCGCGAAATTTGCCAACTGCAGCCTTAAACCCAGGTAAAGTAACGGAAAACATTGTTAAAGAAGTTTCTTTAGGCCGGACAGCTGGGCCGTTTGATCACCCTCCTTTTCCGAATTTACAGGTATCTCCGTTAGGAATTATACCAAAGAAACATACAGAGAAGTTCCGCACGATTTTTCATCTCTCTTACCTTAAAACAGGTGACTCGATTAATTCATTTATCGATAAGGAAGAATTTTCATTAAATTATGTCACTGTAGATGAAGCTATCAAAAGCATACAGCTTTTAGGGCCTAACGTTTTTATGGCAAAGACCGACATTGAGTCTGCGTTCCGGTTGTTCCCAGTACACAAAGATGACTGGGAACTTCTAGGCATGTTCTGGCAGGGTAAGTATTACTTTGAAAAGTTCTTACCATTCGGCCTCCGCAGCGGACCTTTCCTCTTCAACCAGATTTCTGATGCACTTGAATGGATCTTAAAAGAGCGCTGTGGTATTTCATTTGTTTGCCATTTTTTAGATGATTTTCTGATTATGGAATCAGACCCTGATGAAACCAAGGGTAAGGAGAGGTGCCGCATTAGTCTGAATAGCATGCTCATGGCATTTAAGGCTTTAGGAGTCCCTGTGTCACCAAGTAAGACAGCTGGACCAGCTAGTGAATTAGAATTTCTTGGAATTATACTTGACACAAAGAAATATGAGGCAAGGCTCCCTTTTGACAAATTAGAGCGTCTGCAGGAGGAGCTAAAAGGCTGGACATCTAAAACAAAAGCCGCACTGGTGGAGCTACAATCTCTAATTGGTTCTCTAAATTTTGCATGCAAGGTAATTGTGAAGGACACTTACTACTTGAAGTAAATAAATAAATTTTGTGGTATTTCCACCCCACACAACGGCCCGCACCCAGTTATCAGGCTTCTTGACATGGTGCCGCTGCGCAGCCAGTTAAAGAGCCTGGTAACGACCCATGGAGTCTGGCCCGCGTGATCGTGGTGACATGGCCGCCAAGATGGTTTTAGATTCGATTTGCTGATGTTCTCGCTGAGTTATTTCGTTATGTTAATGTTGTTTTGAAGCAAACGAGTTGTTTTTTTGATCAATATCTCGGTTATCAAGAACGGGAAGTCGTGGCAGGCTAACAAAATTGGTGCATTGGCGGGGAAAAGGGTCAAAACCTTTTTCACAATGTTTACGAAGGCAAACTGCAGTTTTTGAACAGAGATTATGGACATTTCCGGAGTATTGGTTGCAGTTTTGAATGGTTTGTGAAGTGATTATTGATTGAATTACATGCAGAATGGCGGATATTACACCAGACATTGTGGAAGAGCTCGAATTAGAGGTGGAATCGGTGATTTGTTCCAAGGAAACTTCGTTGCAGATTCTATTTTCGCTGGCTGAGTTATTGCACTTACCAGGGGACAGTCTCGAGAATAAAAGCCGTCTAGCAGTGATTAGAGTGGTAAGAAAAGATATTTCTGAAAGTTTAGAGGCAAATAAAGGGGATATAGAAGGGCAACATGAGTTTTTAACAGGTGTTTTGGATTTCCTCAAATTATCAGAGAAGGGAGACCCCAGAGATCCCACAGGTGGGGGGGGGGGAAGCCTTCAGGGACAGCCAGATGATGTTGTTTCAGATAATTTGGATATTAGGGAGGCTAGTGAGGATGCATATAACCCTGATAATGAGATTAAAAGCTTGCAAGCCCAATTAAGTAGGCTAAAAAGTGCTGCTGATAAAGATGCAAGTAAAGGGGCTACAGGGAGAGTACAGGGAAGTTTTGCAGGTGCATCTAATATAGCTGTCCCCATGACCAACATTCTCAGGCGTGATTTTAAGATTAGCGGACAGATTGGAGACCCTCATGACAGAAATACCATGACATACATAAGTTTATTGAAACAAATTGATGCTGGTCAGAACAAAGGTTTTACTGCTTCTGAAATTGTTGAAGGGGTAATCAAAGCTATGGCTCCATCCCTTAAGCTTAAGAAATACCTAGATTCTATGTAAAATCTAACACTTAAAGATTTGAAAGAAATTTTGCAGGCCCATTATGGGAAGAAAAACACCACTGATTTGTTTACAGAACTTGCAAAATTGAGTCAAATGGTAGAAGAAGATGCTCTCACTTTCCTAACAAGAGCCCTTGCATTACGTCAACAGGTTATTTTTGCTTGTGATCAAGGAAGGGGGTCAGAGATCCAATATACCCCAGAACAGGTACAGTCTTTGTTTTTGCGTCGCTTAGAGCTGGGAATGAGAGACCCCACTATCAGAGCAAAAATGGGACCTTGCTTAAGTGATCCAGGAATATCTGATCAGAATCTTATCACAACTCTAAGTGATATAATAGCTAGAGAGGAAGAGCATAGGAGGCTGATAGGGAGTGTTAGGCCTAAAGTTAGAATAAATGAGGTAGAAGCTACAGGATTTTGTGATGAAAGGTCTGATAATCAAACAAAGAGAGAACCAAAAGCTGGAAAGTTGCAAACAAAAGTTGAGGCAATGGAAGTGCAGATAAATAGTTTAAGTGAGAAAATGGATAGGCTTTTGGCTAATCAAGTAAGGCCTCAATACAGCAATTCTAATTTCTACCAGAAGAAGAGACCAGCATGTACAAAGTGTAAGCAAGAGGGCAAGGAAGATTCTTGTAATCATTGTTTTGGATGTGGCTCAGAAGGGCATTTTAAGCAAAATTGTCCTCAAAGGAAAAGTCAGACACAGGGAAACGAGAGTGGTCTGTCGAGGAGGGGCACCCGATAGACCCAGAACTTGGCCAAGAGCCCCTTTCACAACAACAATGCATGTTTTGTTGCAAAGAAATTGAAAAAGAAAATGTTAAAAGATGTTCTCAGTGCAGACAAGTGATATACTGTACAAAATCTTGTCAAATTTCACATAGGAAAAATCACAAAGTATTGTGTTCTGCTATTAAACAGTTAGAACTCAAAGAAATTGATAAGAAAAGTCAAGTACAGACTATTTTCCAAAGTCATTTAACGCCAAAAGAACACGCTAAAGTCGCCAAGTTGGTAGGACGTCGCTGTAATTTAAATATTCTATTAAATGGGAAGCAAGTAAACGCATTGTGGGACACTGGCGCGCAAGTGTCTATTGTGTCAAATAATTGGTTAAAAAGAAACTTTCCATTGGTTAAAGTTAGAAATGTTAGTGAAATATTGGGGGAAGGCCAAGATCTAAATATAGCAGCAGCAAATGGGACAGATATTCCTTTTGTGGGTTTTGTGGAGTTAAAATTTGAATAGACCTTTTCACGGAAAGAAAAGCATGCTGGGAAAATGGGGGAGATTTCGAGATTTCGACACCACGCAGCTTCGAATTTCGCCAGGTTTTGCGAGGCTTATTTTCGCAACAAAACCTCTCTCCTAAGCACGACAACAATATTAGATATCTGTTGTGCATATCGATAGAATCCTTCGACTTCAGAGATTACGAAATAGCAATATGTTTTTGAATCTGCTTCCTCTAAATTTGTTTACATGACGAGAAAGAATCCCGAGGCAGTTTTGAAAATCGCAGAATCATGCTTAGGCCCTTGCGACCCGACGCCACATCTGGGCGCATAATTCTGCAATCCATTCAGGAAATTAAGTGAAATTTAAAATGAAAGCACCTCATTTGTCTTTGAAGTCGGATATAAATTTGCAGACTGTTGCCTAAACGCACACGAATGCAGGGAGGTCAGACAGCCCAGATCGCATGTCGTCCTTCCCAATGAAAAGTTTCTACTAAAGAACCGTCCAGAAACCGAGTTCAATTTTCCTACAAAGCAAAACGAAACCCTTTGATTGCCGATTTTTGCATCCAAATATTGTTGACACATATATTTTCTACCATTTCATTGATATTTCTAGTAACCACCAATTTTGAAGTATCATCTTTTCAGAAACTTATTTTGGCTCGTAAATCCAAGTCAGGCCTAAGCCTATGGCTGTTCCTAGACTAAACAATGAAAACTGTAAGCGTCTATACAAGATATTTTGTGAGATCATTTGGGCATTTTCATCTGCTGTTTGAGCTAAATGAAAAGATTTAATATAATGTTTAGGGTTAACGTTAATTGGGCTGCATGCTCTTTTAGAAGAGAAAAAAGCAATTCTTGAATTCATTTTGATGTACTTTTGGCTCGCTATTTGGGATCGTCTTGATATATTTTAGCACTGATCCTTTGTTTCAATGTAGCAACTAAAAGTTGACATGATTGAATTTCTACCGTTCTACGAGTCGAATATAAATGAAGAGAATTAAAGATCTACGAACCTCGAGCAACCTTCTTTCTTGTAGTAGTTCCTAACCATATTTATGAGTTCTGGCACTCAAACATCATCAAAATGTTGTTTACTGTCTCTGAGGAAAGCGAGACAAATCAGAAACGATGACAGAAGTATTCTGCCCGTTTTGATGAACAGTGACTTGCAGCAACAATCTATACTTCCACACAAAATAAATTTGAAGTTATTTCAGCTTTACATTCTTCGTAAAATATTTTTTTGGCTTCTTGTTGCAACTGTAAATCCCACCTCAAATCAAACTCGATTTAGAAAAAACGTGTAACAGAACTTTGGTCATGTGACAACTGCACTCCTTCCTGAACTTTTAGTCATTCACTGATTAAACAAAAATGGTTTTGATGAGAAAGCTTCTTTTTGAACATTAAACACTATCTCTATTAACTGCTTTTTTTTAAATTAATGATATTTTTATAGAATATCATTGTAATATTGACCAAAATTGTAGCAGAAGTATGGAAGTATAAGTTATAAATATTTTTAGATGTCGCTTAAAAGAGAAAGAAAAGTGTCTCAGCTCTTCTTTGATTGGGGTGTTTCTTGGGGGGGGGGGGGGGGGTGAAAAGCTGTCTGAAGCATACTGCAAGTACAATCCATGGAAATCCCCACAATGATGCGATGCCAGCCGAGCGTTGGGCTGCAAACCAAACATATCCACCTAGCAATAACGATCCTTGCAGTGTAAGTGTCGGATCACAACTCAAAATGAAACTGGTTCAGGATAACAGAGATCACGATGTAAGAAATAGTTACTTTTCTTCGTGTCATCCAATAAAATATTTTTAATCCCCCTCCCACCATACAGTCTTTTTATAAGAATACTGTAAATTTTGTCCAGCCTCAATACTGTTAAGACCTTTTCGTTTTGAACCTGAATATATTCTTAGAATATTCATATCAGTCATGCGATTCTCTGTTATGAACATCGCAAAACAGGCAACTGCTGAAAATGGGACACAAATATGCGAGATGAGGCTGACATATTCTTATAATATTGTGAAAAATTTGATGATTCTGGAAGAAACTAAGAATTTGGGCCAGTAAATTTATCAGATTCATATTTACTTCCTGTGCCATCCTTAATATTTCAAAACAAATCTTTTTGGAAGCCTCTCCACTTTTAGACATTACGTACCTTTCAAGTTCTATGATACAGGAAACAAGTGAAACTAAAGTAAACATATGCGAAGGATTTCCATTACTAAAAAGTACTTTCTCGAGATATCTTTCCAGTACTTGACTTGCTCGGTTTTTTTGGCGATCTGAGCCGCTCTGAGCGTTGAGTTTCTTATAAGCAGTTTCTTACCAAAAATCTATGTGTAGTTTGAGAATTTAATTCTCGTTAAAACATTATTATGAAATTGACAAAAATAGTAACAATAAAATAGATAATTTGAGAGGAAGATTAAAGCACTCTATTCTGTGATTAAAGCAGCAGGAAATTTATCATAATTTGGACTCGTGCGGTGATAAGTAGATGCAAGTTGTACGCTTTTCGAATTATTTTTAGTACAAGAACCCTACAAAGACTGCAGACCCTTCTCGTTAAGTCCTTCTAATTCATGCAGATTAGCAGGTTCGTGAAACAGGAATATATTTTGAGGTGTGGCAACCTTCAAGGTCCTTGAACCTACCGTGAAAGCTCCATTAAGCCCCATCTCTTTTAAGCCCCCCTCTCTAACAAGCCCCTCCCTTCTGAGCCAAAATTTTCTTATAAGCCCCCTTCTCTATTAAGCCCCCTCTATAAAAATAAATGTACTATTAATTAACATTTTCCTTTCATTGAATGAAATAGTGAATAACTAAAAGTTCAGGAAGGAGTGCAGTTGTCACATGACCTAAGCACTGTTACAAGTTATTTCTAAATCGATTTTGATTTGAGGTGGAATTTACAGTTGCAACAAGAAGCCAAAAAAATATTTTACGAAGAATATAAAGCTGGAATAACTTCAAATTTATTTTGTGTGGAGGTATAGATTGTTGCTGCAAGTCACTGTTCATCAAAACGGGCAGAATACTTCTGTCATCGTTTCTGATTTGTCTCGCTTTCCTCAGAGACAGTAAACAACATTTTGATGATGTTCGAGTGCCAGAACTCATAAATATGCTTAGAAACTACTGCAAGAAAGAAGGTTGCTCGAGGTTCGTAGATCTTTAATTCTCTTCATTTATATTCGACTCGTAGAACGGTAGAAATTCAATCATGTCAACTTTTAGTTGCTACATTGAAACAAAGGATCAGTGCTAAAATATATCAAGACGATCACAAATAGTGAGCCAAAAGTACATCAAAATGAATTCAAGAATTGCTTTTTTCTCTTCTAAAGAGCATGCAGCCCAATGAACGTTAACCCTAAACATTATATTAAATCTTTTCGTTTAGCTCAAACAGCAGATGAAAATGCCCAAATGATCTCATTAGTCTAGGAACAGCCATAGGTCCCATAGGCCTAGGCCTGACTTGGATTTACGAGCTAAAATAAGTTTCTGAAAAGATGATACTTCAAAATTGGTGGTTACTAGAAATATCAATGAAATGGTAGAAAATATATCTGTCAACAATATTTGGATGCAAAAATCGTCAATCAAAAGGTTTCGTTTTGCTTTGTAGGAAAATTGAACTCGGTTTCTGGACGGTTCTTTAGTAGAAACTTTTCAATGGGAAGGACGACATGCGATCTGGGCTGTCTGACCTCCCTGCATTCGTGTGCGTTTAGGCAACAGTCTGCAAATTTATATCCGACTTCAGAGACAAATGAAGTGCTTTCATTTTAAATTTCACTTAATTTCCTGAATGGATTGCAGAATTATGCGCCCAGATGTGGCGTCGGGTCGCAAGGGCCTAAGCATGATTCTGCGATTTTCAAAACTGCCTCGGGTTTCTTTCTCGTCATGTAAAAAAATTTAGAGGAAGCAGATTCAAAAACATATTGCTATTTCGTAATCTCTGAAGTCTAAGGATTCTATCGATATGCACAAAAGATATCTAACATTTGTGTTTGTGCTTAGGAGAGAGGTTTTGTTGCGAAAATAAGCCTCGCAAAACCTGGCGAAATTCGAAGCTGCGTGGTGTCGAAATCTCGAAATCTCCCCCATTTTCCCAGCATGCTTTTCTTTCCGTGAAAAGGTCTATTAGGCCAAAACAAGACTGACGGTTCAGTTTTTGTGCCCATGCTAGTTACAAGAGATGAAATAGAACAACCGCTCATTGGTTTTAATGTTATTGACCAGTTAACAAAGAACTATGAGAACATTGCGAACATGTCTAATGCAATTGATAAGAGCTTTCCAGATCTGCCAGAGAGCAAATTAAACCCTTTTGTGAGTTGTTTAACTTCTCAACACGAGGAGATGCTGGGAACAGTCAAAAATGAAAGGAAAACTGTGGTTGTTCCTAGAAATCAGAGTGTTACTATCAAGTGTAGGGTTAGATGTCTGATGACAGAACAGACAACTCCTGTACTTTTTGAACCAGAACTTGAAAATATGCCTGAAGGACTGGAAATTTATTCATCATTGCTGCATTTGAAAAGAGGCTCGTCGCATTCAGTTAGTCTTGATGTTTACAACGGAACAAAACATGACATTAATCTAAGAGGAAGAACACAAGTAGGTAACCTACAACTGGTACAATCAGTCACTCCAGTTGAAATAATTGATAAGAATACTGGAAGCCTACAGAGCCCACAGAAACTGAAAGTGCAAAAGGAAAGTGATCCCAGGGGGGAAGGTGGTGAGCCAAGGGTTGTTTTAGGGGAGACTCTGACAGAATCTCAGAAAGATGCAATAACAAGAATGCTCAAAGAAGAGTCAGCTTCATTTGCAAAAGATGACCAGGATGGTGGTTGCATACCAGACCTTGAGTTAAAGATAGAGTTAACAGATAAGACACCGGTGCAAAAGTCATATGTGTCAGTGCCACGTCCCCTTTATCCAGAGGTTAAGGCGTACATCGAAGACTTGTTGAACCGCGGATGGATTATGAAGTCTACATCACCATACAGTAGTCCAGTGGTTTGCGTGCGGAAAAAGTGCGGTCAGCTAAGACTCTGTGTAGACTACAGGGAACTAAATCGTCGGACAGTACCAGATCGACATCCAATCCCTAGAGTACAGGAAACATTAGAAAATTTAGCAGAGAAGAAATGGTTCAGTGTACTAGATCAAGGAAAAGCGTACCATCAGGGGTTTGTCCACAATGACAGTAGAGCGTTTACAGCTTTTATTACGCCGTGGGGTCTTTACGAATGGATTAGAGTCCCCTTTGGCCTTACCAACGCTCCAGCCTGCTTCCAAGGATTCATGGAAGTTTGTTTATCAGACGTCAGGGACAAGATTTGTACTCCATATCTAGATGATGTGATTGTCTATTCCAAAACTTTTGATGAACATATAAACAATATTCGCACTGTACTGAGAAGATTAGGAGAACATGGTGTGAAACTTAAACCATCAAAGTGCCATATGTTCCAGAAAGAAGTTCGCTACCTTGGCAGAGTTGTAAGGGAAGAGGGTCACAAGATGGACCCAAATAGTATTGATGCGCTCGTTGCCTTGAAAAGTACAAGACCTAAAACTGTTGGTGATGTCCGAAAACTTGTAGGATTGCTAGGGTACTATCGAGGGTACGTGCAAGACTTCTCAAGGATTGTAAAACCAATATATGACCTTCTTCAAAGCAAAGATACCACTGACAACAATCACAATGTAAAACCAAACAGAAAGAAAGCCTTATCAAGGACACAACCATCCTCATCTAATCCGGTTGAATGGGAGGAAAAACACGAGGAAATTCTTGTTCATGTCATTGACTGTCTCACGTCACCACCAGTGATGGCATATCCAAACTATGAACGCCCATTTATTGTTCACACAGATGCTTCTAAGGAGGGACTAGGAGCAGTCCTCTACCAAAATCAAGATGGCAAGATGAGAGTAATAGCGTACGCATCACGAACATTGTCACCTGCAGAACAGAAATACCACCTACACTCAGGAAAATTGGAATTTCTTGCACTTAAATGGTCTATAACAGAGCGTTTCAGAGACTATTTGTACTATTCTCCTGGATTTACTGTGCTGACAGATAACAATCCTCTCACATATGTTTTGACATCAGGTAAACTAAACGCCACAGGTCATAGATGGGTGGCAGAACTGTCAGATTTCCATTTTACCATCAAGTATAGACGAGGTACAGCCAATGGTGATGCTGATTTTCTATCACGCCCACCCAAGGACATCCAACATTTACTGGAACAGTGTACTGAAGAGATTTCAACTGATGTGATTGATGCAAGTTTACATGCAGTTCAGGAAGACAGTGGAAAGAATCTTACATGTATATCAGCTATAGGTGCCAACCCAGATGTGATAAGAGATTGTCAGCCACAGATTGTCACACCATTAAAAGCCATTTCACTCAACGAAATAAAAGACAGCCAAACAAATGACAATGCTATCAATAAAGTGATTCATTTCAAGAGAATTGGCCAGCGACCAACAAAGGAAGAACTTGCCAATGAATCAAAAGAGTTACGACTATTGATATATGAGTGGCACAAGTTAGAACTGGGAGGAGATGGGTTGCTGAGACGGAAAACAAGAGATAGAAACCAGATTGTATTACCAGCAAAGTTAAAGCACTTAGTGTATCAGCAACTTCACGTTGGAATGGGACACCTTGGGACAGAGAGAGTTATTTCAATGGCAAAAGAACGATTCTATTGGCCACATATGGCAGCAGATATAAATCATTATGTCAGGAATGTTTGCCCTTGCCTGATGCAGAGAAAGCCACACAAAGTAGAACGCGCTCCGATGCAACATCTACAAAGCTCGGCACCTTTTGATTTAGTGTCAATCGACTTTGTCCATTTGGAGAGGAGTTCGGGTGGACATGAGTACTTACTGGTATTAGTTGATCACTTCACTCGTTTCTCGCAAGTCTACCCAACAAGGGATAACAAAGCAAAGACAGCTGCAGAAAGAATTTTCAATGATTTCATACAACGATTTGGTTACCCAGCTAAGATACACCATGACCAGGGAAGGGAATTTGAGAACAGAATGTTTCATCACCTAGAGAAACTAAGCGGAATTGAGAGAACTCGTACAACGCCCTATCACCCAAGCGGAAATGGTCAAGTGGAAAGATTCAACCAGACAGTATTAGCAATGATGATAACTCTACCAGAAACGTACAAATCGAAATGGCATCTTCATGTGAACAAGTTAGTACATGCATATAATTGCAGTCCAAATGATGTCACAGGTTACTCACCATTTCAGATGATATTTGGTCGACCACCACGCCTACCAATCGATGTTATGTTCAGTGCAGCAACGCCTGAAGATAAGCGAGAGCATTCCACGTATGTTGAAGAATGGAAGCAAGCTACAGCTGAAGCACATAAGATTGCACTAGAGAGAACAGGGAATCAGCGTCGCAATCAAAGAAGAGATATGACCATGCGAAACCAACAAGTTCGGCTTTAGAGAAAGGAGATCGCGTGTTAGTAAGAAATGTTCGGGAGCGAGGAGGCCCTGGAAAGCTACGATCCTATTGGGAAAACCGAGTTTATGAAGTTCTAAAGAGAATAGGAGAGGACAGCCCAGTTTATAAGGTTCGAGTAGAGGGATCCGATGGAGAAATACGCGTTTTACACCGAAATATGTTGTATCCATGTCCATACTTAGCAGTTACTACAGACAGAGAGAAACCGAAAAAGACAATTCAGCAACAAAGAAATAGTAGAGAACCACGAGAAAAGGTTGATCAAACAAGTGAAGACAGTGATGAGGAAGTAAAGATAGAGGCTATCACGATAGAAACAGCAAGAGAGCTGCAAAACGAAGATGAGCAACTTGACGAAATACCAGATGTCGGAACATCAGACGAAAGTGAAAGAACCGTTGAAGAACCAGTAGCTCAGGTAGCAGAGGAAAATCTACAGCAAAACGAGGAAGGATTATCGTTAGGAGAAGAATCAGTAAGCTTCGAACCAGAGGAAGTTCCAGAAAAAAGGCCACAAAGAAATAGACGTGCGCCACCAGTGTTTACATTTTCGTCGCTAGGAGGAAACCCTTACTACCGTGTTCAAGCTATTTCCCAAACACAGCAACCGGTATTTCAAGGACAAGTACCAAGATTCGCATCACAGGGACAGTTTATACCAACGTACGTTCCAACTCCACCCATTCAGCAAGGTATGTTCTTGCCAAGATTCGTTACACCATCGAGATATCCAAATCCCTACGCAGCAAGATCATTCGGACAATGTTTCCAGACAGCGTATCGGTTACCAGGTGTGGTACGTTGATGATAGTAGCAGTTTACAACAAGAAAAAGACGCGAAAATGACGCTCGTATTTATAAATTGAATATTTCATAATCGTTTAAAGTTACTGTTCGCCAAAAGAGACGCTATCGAACTAAAACTTATATCCATTCCGCGAAATAGACGCTTTCAAAATTCAAGATCCGGCAGTTTTGATATGTTGAGAGATCACTCCCCCCTACCATGCCTGTCTGTACATAGAACAGTAGCAAGGAGATTCCGTGGATCTTTTGATTTAACCGAATTTGCCCCTTACCCAGCTTTGGGGGTGAATTTTAGAAAACGAAATCTCTATTGCATTCTGTAAAGGGAAGACGAAGATATTTGGAAAGTTTTGCGAGGATCAGACCACCGTAGAGCACCGGTGCTCAAGTTTTACAGGGCACGAAATTTCCTTCATAAAATACTAATATAGATGGTAATCAAGACCTTTCTGATGAGTTGAACAGAAATCTACTCCAATTAACTTTACGCTTCATCCGAAAAACTGGTCGGCTTGATTAAGATCTATTGAGACTTCAGCTATGTACTAAGCAACCATCAAGTCCCTTATTGTCAGTGTTTCTTTTCTTTATAAATTCTGTTTCACATCAGAGGTCAGGCATTTTATTTACCTTAACCTACAAAAAATGAGTTGCGCTCGTAGCATCAATAAATTCATCGCAACCTCGACCTGACATCTGATGTGAATCAGGATCTACAATCTTGGCCAAAATACTTGAGACAAATCATAAAATTGCACTTCTTCGGTCTTTGATTACGTGCGCCCGCTCCCCCCGTTTCAAAGTTGCTTGAATAAAACGCCTTTCGACCTTCTCAACATTGAAGTAGGAGACTCTAAACGTATTACGAGACTCTAAACGTATGTTTTCTCCTCGATATTTTAGGAAACATCATGAAGACACTGAAATTTGCCTCTGTCTCAGCTTCTTTTGGCCAGGATTGTCTGAAAATGACTGTTAACAAATAATAACTCATGGCGTGAACTCTATCATCTTGGGTGATTTTAATATTGAAGAAAAACAAGAAGAAATAAAAACGTTTATGGAAATTTATCAACTAAAAAATCTTATCAAAGAACCTATGTGTTTTAAGTCTGATCATCTTAAATGTATATACCTTATTCTAACTAACAGACCTTCTTCTTTTCAAAATTCAGGCACGATAGAAACAGGATTATCGGACTTTCATTCTATGATAGTAACTGTATTAAAGGGTGGCTTTATCAAAAGGGGTCCCAAAATAGTTATGTATAGAGATTATAGTAAATTTAATGAAAACAACTTTAGACGGGCACTTAAGGATAGTCTTAATGAGGTGAACAGTGACGATACAGAATTTTCTGAATTTAATAGAAGAGTAGAGACAGTGATGAATGAGCATGCGCCTATTAAGAAGAAATACGTCCGTGCTAATAATGGTCCCTTTATGACAAGAGCCCTTCGAAAAGCAATGTATACTCGTACTAACATTCGCAATAGATACTATAAGAGCAGAACCCAAGAAAGCTGGAATACTTTTAAGAAACAACGCAATGAATGTGTTAAATCTTGCGGCAGGCTAAATTTGACTATTATAAGACTTTGGATATCAAATGTTTGACGGATAATCGAAAATTCTGGAAAACAGTCAAGCCACTCTTCTCTGATAAAATACAGGTTTCTTCCAAGATTACTCTCTTGGAAAATGAGGTACTTGTTACCGATGACAAAGTAGCTGAGATCTTTAATGAATATTTTGTAAATATAACTGATTCCCTTGGAATCATCCAGCCAAAAGATGCTTTGACACCCACAGATGGACGTCATGATCCCGTAGAGATTGCAATTAGAAAATACAGCTAACATCCAAGTATAAAACTGGTATCTGCAAATACAAATCCGTCCCATAATGTTGCCTTTAGTTTTGTCACAAACGACAGAGTATCTGCAAAACTACGAGAACTAAAAGTTAAGAAAGCCTCTCCTATCGGCAGCATCCCAGGTAAAATCTTAAAAGATAATTCGGACATTTTTACCGACATACTTCAAGAGCTTTTCAATGCAAGTATTGTCGATGGAACTTAGATCGAAGCAAACGAAGAAGCACGCCTCTCAACGATCTTGGGGGCATGCTTCCTTTCGTATTTCGTGTCAGTGTGCACATGGTGTCAGGGTGGAATTCCCTGTCTTGCCATCTAGGGATTTAGCAATTTAAGCAAATCCCAGGAGGGTCGTTGGGAGGCGTGCTTCTTCGTTTGCTTGAGACTTAATATACGCAGAGCTTCCATTCCGATGTCGAGAACTAAAGGATTAGGGAATTTACTATGAACTTTTATTTGAATTGGAAGTTTTGGCTGGCTAAGAAAACTTGAAATAGTCTAGGTGTGTTGTTTGGCATTGTTTTTAAGGGGGGCCTCGGGGGGATTTTATCACGATTTTAAGTAAATGTTATTTTGTCCTATAAATACTTGGCTGTCCTGTGGTTGTAAACAACTGATGAAGATCTTATAATCGAAACGTTTTGCTTTTAACAGTTTTGTTTTTCATATAATTTTTTCTGTTATTTTTGATGGTGGTTTTGTTTTAATATTATTATTATTGTTATTATAATTGTTATCAATGGTTATCAATTGTTATCAATATAAATGTTATTATAATTGTTATCAATGGAATGACACGTTAGTCGTTGCTGAAAATGGCTTGACTGAGGTTTTAATTAAAGAATATGGCTTACTATCCTCTAAATTTGAGATTGAATTTTGGAATGGGACCTCTGTATGGTTAGCTAGTGAAACGGATTATTCCAATGTACAGCGCAACTTTCGTGAACTTGTCGGATACTTAGAAAGAATTAATCAAGACCTCAGGGATCGAAGAGACAAAAAACTATCAAGGTTAATTGGCAATAGAAACTACAAAGGTAAAGAGAGTAATCTATGGGAGACCATTTCATTTTTCAAGGACGTAGCATCATTTTTGGACAGGGGTGAAGAAGATTCGGAGGGTGCAGATCAAGGTGTTGTAATTCGTAACGACAGTCTTAATCTTGATGCAGTGAGAATGCAATTACTGGAAGATAATTTTGAGAATCCACCCCCAAACTTATTAGAGAGATCAAGAACGCGAGGTGCAGCAAGCAACCAAGTGGAAGGGAGTGGTGATGCTACTGATGTGTTTTTAGCTAATGTAGATAATAATGGTCGTATGGTAGGTCGTTTTGTAAATGACAAAGTCGTTAATCTTTCCAAACGTGCACTAAGCGAGGCGGAAATATCAGTTTTATCCAAAGGTCTTAAGTTTGTTAGTACTCCAAAAGAGGTAGACTTTTCACAAATCAAAATAGATCTGGAAAATTTTGGTAGAAGATTAAGACTTAAGTGGTTCTTTAGGGATAGTGAAGATTTTTCAGAGATTCCTGCTTTTAGGCCTCGTAGTAAATTCAATCCTAGACATAAAGATGTAGCTATAGAGGTCTACCTGTCTAAATTAGAAGACGAGCTCATGAAAATATCGGTAGATGGTAGAAATTTTAGTAACCTTACGAAGGAGGAACTATCAGCTTTAAATAGTCTTAAATCGGACCGATCGATCGTTATCAAGGAGGCGGACAAGGGTTCTGGGGTGGTCGTGTGGGATCGGGAGGACTACGTCAAAGAGGCAGATGGCCAACTGGGGGACCCTGCAGTGTATTGCAAACTTGATAAGGATCCTTCGGACCATCTTCACGCTATTGTCAATCAGGCAGTTGGTAGGGTTAGAGAGCGAGGGGAAATTGACGACAAAACATTGGAATATTTGATGGTCAATAATCCCAAGCTTGGACGATTTTACTTGCTGCCAAAGATCCACAAAAGGCTAAATAGTGTTCCTGGAAGGCCTGTCATTTCTAACTCTGGTTTTTACACAGAGAACGTTTCGGAATTTTTGGATTACCATTTACAACCCCTTGCAAAAAGTGTCCGTTCATACATTAAAGACACGAACCACTTTTTGCAAAAAATTGCGTCATTAGACGGGCTTCCAGAGGACGCTATTCTTTGTACCATTGATGTTGTTGGGCTTTACCCAAGTATACCGCATGACGAGGGATTGAAGGCTCTACGTGATATTTTAAACTCTAGAAATAATCAGTCTGTTTCTACGGAATCCCTTGTAGAGCTTGCAGAGGTAGTACTTAAGAATAACTTTTTTGAGTTTAATGGGGCGTTTTATCATCAGCTGAGGGGTACAGCAATAGGCACCAAATGTGCGCCATCATATGCGATTTTGTTCTTAGCAGACCTGGAGGAAAAACTTCTGAGTGGCTCCAGCTGCAAACCTTGGCTGTGGTGGCGGTACATTGACGACGTTTTCTTAATTTGGACCCATGGGGAAGAGAAACTTTCGGAATTTGTAGAATACCTCAACACTGCACACCATTCCATTAAATTTACAGCTGAATGGTCTAAGGAGAGCATCAACTTTCTTGACACTAAGGTCATCAGAGAAGGTAGTAAGTTGGTTACAGATCTCTACACGAAACCGACTGATACGCATCAGCTCCTGCATCGTTCCTCTTGTCATCCTTACCACACCAAAAAGGGCATTCCATATGGTCAGGCCCTTCGCATTAGGCGCATTTGTTCTGAGGACTCATTTTTTAACGAACGGATGGGAAATTTAAAGTCATGGCTTATTGGGCGGGGGTATCAAGAAGGGGAAATCGACAGTCAACTAGACAAAGTTAGAAGCTTGGATAGAGAAAACCTGTTAAATAGAAATTCCAAGCAGAAGGATGACACGAGGATACCGTTGGTTCTAACTTACCATCCGGCACTTCAGGGGGTCAGCAATATTTTGCAAAATTGCGCAAATATTCTTCTTATCGATGACGAACATCGCAAACTATTTGCCGGAAAAATTTTCGTTTCATTTAGAAGGGCAAAAAACCTTAAAGATACTTTGGTTCGCGCTAAATTGCAAACTCAAGATCAGGAGCTGATGCCAAAGGGAACTTTTAAATGCAATGGTAGGAGATGTCTAATCTGCCCTATCATCAGAGAGGGCTCCAGTTTTTCTAATGCGAATGATTCGCGATCTTTTAAGAATTTTTCGGGGGCGTACGATTGCAATTCGATAAACGTAGTTTATATGTTGCAATGTACATGTTGTAACAAAAAGTATGTTGGCAGCACAAAAACAAAATTTCGTCAAAGATTTAATGTCTACAAATCATATTTTCGGACGTACAAGCAGAAACGCAATACTGGTGCTCTTGATACGGGAAAGGCAGTCCCACAGGCAAGTCTTTTCGCTCATTTTTTCGAGGAAGGCTATCAGGGTGACTTCTCCGTCATTATTCGTATCATCGACGGAGCACAGGATGTGTACTCGCTTCGTAGGAAAGAGCTCTTTTGGCAATACAAATTGGGTTTGTTTGAACCAAATGACCTAAACGAGAGGGCGGCTGATGTTGAGCTGGATATGTTTGCTTGTGGTACTGCCTAGTTCTCATACCATTGCATTGAAAACCTTGGGCAACACAATGGCAGGGATGTCGGCTTGTTGACTTCGTGTATAATTACACGTAGTGGTGGGGTGGAATTCCCTATCGAGCTATCCTGGATTTAGCAATTTAAGCAAATCTTTGGAGGGTCAATGGCCGATATCCCTTGCCTGTTGTCTCGGGTTGTAAAAGTTGTTGTCGCGAAGAGCTTTCAGTCCCTTGTCTATAAGATTTAGAGATCGTTTCTTTCTATTCAAATCCAAAAAAAAAGGGGGCAAAACATCTTCGAGTAAGGTCATTGGGGAGTTTTGTGGAAAGAAATTCATGCCTTGTTTTTTGCGGCTTTGTCTATATGTAATATAAAAACATTCTTTTATGTTTATCTTGTTGATAGTATTCTAAAATAATATTCTTTTCTTTTCTTTTATTTGTCTAGGGTATAGAAACTATTTTTATGTAAATTTTAGTATAAATACTTGGCTGTCTAGGATTGTAAATACACTGAAGAAGATTTTATATCGAAACGTCTGCCCTGAAACAGTTGTGTTTTTATCATTATTATTATTATTATTATTATTATTATTATTATTGTTATTATTATTATTATTATTATTATTATTATTATTATTATTATTATTATTATTATTATCATTAATAATCGATCGTCATCAAGGAGGCAGATAAGGGATCAAGGGTGGTTGTTTGGGACAGGGAGGACTGCATAAAAGAGGCAAATGGTCAATTAGAGGATCCCACTGTGTATGAAAAACTTGATGAAGATCCTTCGGAAAGACTTCAGAGGATTATTTCAGACGCTCTAGAAACTGTGAGGGATCGGGGAGATATAGACGACTCAACTCTGTAGCTTCACAGCAGAAACCAACTACAGAGGGAACGAACGAATCCAGCAGGAACCCAGCAGACACAAAAGCAAAACACAATGCTGGCATTCACTAACTCAATGATTCAATGATTGTTCGCTAAAATTAACAGAAACGAAAATAAGTTAAATATATCAAAATACTGTGAATAATGTATCAGCAACAAATAATCTAAATCCTAAACAGAATTCATATCAAAACAAATGCAAGAGATCAGGCCTACGAATCTTACACGTGAAAGGCACAAAGAACAACTTCAAAAAACCTAAGAAAATGCAAGATAAATGATTACAGAATAAATTCTAAATAAACGAATAAAGTAAACAGATAAATACAATTAATAAATGAAACTTACTATCTATTTGTCCTCGTAGCTATAAGGCTGTTGCAGTATGTATGTGGGCCTACGGGCCTAACAAAGCTTCGATAACTCGGCCATGAGCAGCTTCTCTTCGTCTTCTTCTTTGACTTGGAGCTCTGATGATCTGATCTGAATTGTGCTGCCCCAAGATGCATGCCTAACGCTCTTATAGCTACGAGTCCCAAGGGTACACAAAACACACAAAGTTA
The DNA here is from genome assembly GCA_039566865.1 of Aurelia coerulea. Taxonomy (NCBI): domain Eukaryota; kingdom Metazoa; phylum Cnidaria; class Scyphozoa; order Semaeostomeae; family Ulmaridae; genus Aurelia; species Aurelia coerulea. The sequence goes on along the minus strand of CM076952.1, from coordinate 6,417,123 downwards.
CTCAAAAAGGTCAAAGTTCAAAAGTCAAATTGTCATATCGTTCTTCAGAGTCCAAAGTCCAAATTCTAACAACAACAACAACAACAGAAACACTTAACAAAACATACCCGCCCCCAAACAGGCGATTTATAGGAGACTGTTTTTTAATAACTTTCTATGTTGAATCTTCTTCCACAGCTGCTTCCAACAAACATAACTTTGTTACGGGTCTTCGATATTCAGAATTCATCGTCTTCACCTTTGCTGACCGGACAAGGCCATCTCTACCTGGGTACACTTCTACCACTCTCCCCAAAGGCCACTGATTCCTGTGTTGCGTTTGTTCGTTAACGAGTACCAAGTCATTCTCCTTTAGGTTACGCTCGATTGAATGCCACTTCTGCCTGATTTGAAGAGTTGGGAGGTACTCTTTGGTCCACCTTTTCCAGAATATGTCAGCCATATATTGAACCTGCTTCCATCTTCTCTTGATGTACGAATCCTTGCTCTTGAAAACACCAGGTGGGAAACTTTGGCCAGATCTGAGAAGCAACAGATGATTTGGTGTTATTGCATTCAAATCTTGAGGATCGTCTGACAACTTGGTGAGCGGTCTTGCGTTGAGAATTGCTTCAACTTCACACAAAAGGGTTTGCAAACCTTCATCATCAATCGTTTGATTTCTCAAAATTGCATTCAGAACTCGTCTTACAGATCTTATCGCACGCTCCCATGCGCCACCCATATGTGAAGCTGTCGGAGGGTTGAATATCCATTTGATGTCTCTTTGCAAAAGAAATTCATGCACTTGATCCTGATTCCATTGCTGTATTGCAGTTCGGAGTTCTCTTTCGCCACTTCTAAAATTCGAGCCATTGTCACATCTTATTTCATCTGGATTTCCACGTCTTGAAATGAATCTTCTTAGGGCATTTATAAAAGAATCTGTATCCATACTGTGAAGAATCTCCAGATGAATTGCTCTAATTGTTAGACAAGTAAATATGATGCCATACCTCTTTGCAATACATCTTCCTCTCTTGACAAAGAAGGGACCAAAACGGTCGATTCCAACGAAGGAAAATGGTGGTTTGTCTGCTGTCACTCTATCATCGGGCAAATCTGCCATTTTTTGCTTTCCAGGCTTTCCACATCGACGCTTGCAATCGAAACAACTTCTGATAATTCGGCGAACTGACGGCCTTGCCTGTAAGATCCAAAACCTTTCTCGAATGCGTGCCAGAACGTACTCCTGTCCAAAATGTGCAGATCGCTTGTGAAAATATCGAATTATGAGGTCACTTACATGATGCTGCTTGGGAAGAATAATCTGATGCTTTGCTTCAAGACTGTTGTATGGAGCATTTTTGAGTCGGCCACCAACACTAATCACGCCGTTTATGAGGACTGGATCTAATCTGCATAGAGAGCTTGGCTTTCTTATTGATTTCTGAGGTGATTGTAGTAGCTTCAACTCTTCACCAAAACATTCGTTTTGTACACATCTTACAATTGCACGTTCAGCTTCATGCATCTCTTCTGTTGTCAATCTGCCACTCTTGACTTCTTGCTCCTCGTTGCTACTTCTGATGTTTCTCAGCAACCAACTTCTATATCTCAACAACCAAGCAACAGATTTCTTTAGAACCGTCCAATCTGAGAACTTTGAAAATATTTGATTTGTCATACCATTTGATGAGTTGATTTGTACTGAATATGTTTGCACAATCTTCTTGACTTCGACATCATCTTCGGACAAATCTTCAATGAACACACTTTTGGGCCATTCATGCTCCTCTTTCCGTAGAAATTCTGGGCCATGTAACCATCTATCACTGTTTATCAAGCTGTCTGCACTAAGTCCCCTAGATGTATCATCTGCTGCATTTGAACTTGTATCAACATATCGCCATTGAGATGGACTGGATCCGTCGTGTATCACTGCGATTCTGTTCCCAACATATGTATGATATCTCCTGCTTTCATTCCTTATGTAACGTAGTACAGCAGTGCTATCTGTCCAAAAGACTGACTCACCAAGTTTCATGTCCAATTCTCTCTTCAGCACGGAATCCAACTTCACAGCAAGAGTCGCAGCAGCAAGCTCCAGTCTTGGGATTGTCACTCGTTTAAGGGGGGTTAGTCTCGACTTTGCAAGAACGAATGAGCATGACACATCGCCATTGTTGTTGACTGATCGTAGGTAGGTTACAGCACCACATTCCATTTCGGATGCGTCGCTAAAATGATGCAGCTGGTTTGTTACTGCACTGCCAATTCCTGTTTCCGAATAGCATCTTTTGACTTCAATTTGCTCCAATTTTGTAAGATCATCCAACCAGTTTTCCCAGTCCTTGAGATTTAGACCAGTTACTTGCTCATCCCATCCTACGTTGTCCTTGCACAATTGCTGGAGGAAAATCTTGGCTTTCAAAATGTATGGTGAAATGAATCCAAGCGGATCATAAACAGATGAAATTGTACTCAAAATTCCTCTTCTGGTTGATGGTTTATCTTTCACACTGATATTGAAAGTGAATCTGTCAGTTTCCACATCCCATTGCAATCCAAGAGCTCTTTCAGTCGGGAGTTTATCGTCTTCAAGATCAACATTCTTCAGCTCCTTTGACCTCTCCTCGTCTGGTATTGCATCTAAAACATATCGAGAATTGCTTACCCATTTGGTCAGATGGAAGCCGCCTCGAGCCAACAAATCAGCGAGTTGTTTCTGCATTTTGATTGCTTCGTCTGCATCCTTCACAGCTTTCAGAAGATCGTCCACATAGAAGTTTCGTCGCACGGCATGAATCACTTCATCGTCAAACAAACTGGCATTATCTTCTGCAACTCTTCGCAAGGCAAATGTTGCACAGCTCGGAGACCATATACCTCCAAATAGGTGCACCATCATCTGATATTCAACAGGAGCCAGTGTTAAATCACCATGTGGGTACCATAAAAATCTCAAGGCATTTACATCTTCAGCAGTCACACGCACCTGGTGGAACATTGCTTCAACATCTGCCATTAGGGCTATGGGCTCGCTTCTAAATCGGCATAATACACCAATGAGCAAATTTGTCAAGTCAGGGCCTTGAAGAACCTTTTCATTGAGGGAGACATTCTTGTACTTAGCAGCACAGTCAAACACAATCCTGACCTTGTCTGGCTTCTTCGGGTGTGTCACGCTATGATGTGGCAGGTACCATAATTTGCCATTCTCCATTTCAATTTCTTCTTCTGGAACCTGTCTTGCGTAGCCTTTTTCTAGCAAGTCGTCCATGAATGTGCTATATCGCTGTTTTAAGTTTGAATCCTTTTGCAGCCGGCATTTCAAGTATTCAAGCCTTTTCTGTGCCATGTGTCGGTTGTTCGGTAAATCAGGTGGGTTGCACTTCCACGGAATTGAAGCGTGATAATGACCTTGTTGTAGCTGTATGGAATCTTGAAACACAGCAAGTGCTCTACCGTCTTCTACTGACATCGTTTTCTGGCTATCAACACTTGACTCTTCAAATTCGTGGTTGAAGTACTTCTTCAATTGATCATAGAGTTGGTCATCAGATGAAACAGGATTGGAAAAGAAGCAATGGTTACCTTGATTGAAGGAAACACCAATGGGGCCATTAAGGGTCCAGCCAAACATTGTCTTTACAGCATATGGACCACCATTTTCACTTTTTTGCACCTCTTCCGGTTGCAAGGCCTTCGGTACATCCACGCCGATCAACAGACTGACTTCACCGTCATGGATTGTGTCTGGTAGCATGATTCCATCCAAATGTGGCCATCTTCTCACATCCTCTTGACGGGCCAAAGCTGATGTTGAGATGTTCATCGTTTTTATAGAAAACGTATTGGGCATTTGAAGATGCATCGTCTCTTCTAGGTCCATTACTTCTAAGCTGAAAACTGACGTCTGACAATTTGTGTTAACACCACTAATTGTAGCAACTGACATTTGACATTTTCTTCCAATCACACCAAGTTTGTCCAGGAGGGCTTCACTACAAAAAGAGGCAGTAGATCCACTGTCGAGAAGAGCGTAAGTTTTAAATACCTTGTCACTTCCTGTCCCTTTCACCTTCAGCGGCACTATTGGCAATCCATTGTTGACTCCTCCTCGATCGTCACATCTAGTTACTCCAACAAACTTTTCATTGTGCTGAGTCGAATCAGTTTGCATATGCTTCCTCCACTCTTCCTTGCGTCTCTTCTCATGTCTCATGGGCCACCACAGAGTTATGTATTGCTGTGAGGTGTTTGTGACGGAGATCACAGTCTGTAACTGTACAAGCCTTCCTTTGTTTGCATCCAGGGGAGAAATGAAAAGAAGATAGACAATTGTCGCAGAGCTTCTTTGAACGAATGAAATTAAACTTTTCCTCACCAGTTTTCTTCTTGAATTCTTCGCAGTTTGTCAACTTGTGATTCTTTTCGCAGAAGTAACATTTCACGTCTGTTGAAGTGAGATTTGACTTTCCATCATTGGTCTGGATACTGAAATTCAAGTTTCGCTGCGTACTCACTGCATTTGGCCTTCTGATCCTGTCATTTCGTGACGACTGGTCTCTGTTTACATTGTCCATGATAGCGCCAAACACAGGGTCGTTCTTCTCTTTGGATATCATCCTGATCAAACGCCGCACGTCTTCGACAGTGGGTTCCTTTGGCGTGATCTGATTTCCTGCACACGAGACTGCCAACGAGACTTCACAAAGCTTGGGCATCGCTCTAGGATCTTCACCAATCGGTCTTCGTTGTTCAGTTGTGTCATTCTGCCAGCAGCCTTCAACGTCATCTCACAATTCTCGAGGTCATCGGCCAATTCTTGCAAACCTTCTCTGTCACCAGGCTTTATCATAGGGCCACAAGAGACTTTCTTCAACCATGAGTTTGATACAATGTATGCATCACCAAAACGTTCAGCCAAGATTTGTTTAGCCTTCATGTATCCTTCCTCAGGCTCGAGTAGAATGCATCCTTCTATTGCTCTTTTTGCCTTGCCTGTACAAAACTGTACCAGAAGTTGCAAACGTCTACTGAAATCACAAGTGTCTTTTTCAACATTATTCTCAAAGGAGCGAATGAAAAGAAAATACTTTAATGGGTTACCATCAAACACACTCAATTCTGACTTTGGCAGTAGTGCAGCAATTGTCAGTTTCTTCATTGCATCGAGGTACTCTTCGCCAGTTGCTGTCGCATTGGTATGTGGTTCATCAGCAGGGTTTCGTTGTGGGGGGAACTTCCAAGGGTCAGCAAAGGGTGCAGGATGGGGCTTGGGGTTGTATGTTTCATCAGCAGGGTTACGCTGTGGGGGAAGCTTCCAAGGGGAAGCAAAGGGATTCAAAGGACGTTGCTGTCGGGAGGGATTAATAAATTCTGAAGATGACTGAATTAATTGCTCACCATCGGTCACTGTTGGCTTCTTTCGTGTCTGTGGACTGCATACGCTCCAACTGTTGTCTACACGCCGACTTGATGCAAATGGCACTGGTGGCCGGTGTGAGTCACTCACTCTTCTTTCATCTTCGGTCCTGTGGTGTATTCTGGAATGTGTTGTCTTCTGCTGAAATGTAGTCTCAAAGGTTGACTTTCTCAGTGGTGCATTACACACATCACCTCGTTATCCTGTTGTCATGGCAAATTCAGCGCAGACTCTTTCTTCAGCTTCAAGCTTTGCAAGTTTGGTGTCCAGTGTCAGCTTCTTCCTCCTTTGACTCAATCGCAACTCTTCATGGGCAATATCCTGACACTCCTCTAGCATTGATGCCTCTGCAAGTAAGGATGCTTTTGTTGTAGCATTCTTCAACATCATGTCCTGAAGTGCAGATCTCCCAGACTTTTTCGAGTTCCTGGAGCTCCTTGAAGAAACAAGAGAGTTGGAAGGGCGTGATTTAGTTTCGCTTACCGAATCTTCAGGTCCAATATCGTCCTCCTGCAGCGGTGATTTTGTTTCAAGGGAATGAATCAACAGAGACACTCTTTCTTTGATATCGAGAAATCTTGTCTCAGCTTCGTGCATGAATGCAAGGCATTCTTCAATGTCGACTTCATCGGCGATCACAGCCTGATACCTTTCACATGCCAATTTAAAATCGTGGAATCGATCAATGAGCCTGTCTTCTGCAGCTTTCACATCATCAAGGGTTTGACCAACACCGAGAACATCCGCCACACGGTTCACGGCTTTGGTTAATTCTCGCTTTGCATTCGCTCTGACATGCTTCAAACGACGAATATGCTCCATATCAATATCATCATTTCCACACAACATAATTCTTGATTGATCTATCTTGATTATCTGACAAGATACGAACTGATGTAGCTTCACAGCAGAAACCAACTACAGAGGGAACGAACGAATCCAGCAGGAACCCAGCAGACACAAAAGCAAAACACAATGCTGGCATTCACTAACTCAATGATTCAATGATTGTTCGCTAAAATTAACAGAAACGAAAATAAGTTAAATATATCAAAATACTGTGAATAATGTATCAGCAACAAATAATCTAAATCCTAAACAGAATTCATATCAAAACAAATGCAAGAGATCAGGCCTACGAATCTTACACGTGAAAGGCACAAAGAACAACTTCAAAAAACCTAAGAAAATGCAAGATAAATGATTACAGAATAAATTCTAAATAAACGAATAAAGTAAACAGATAAATACAATTAATAAATGAAACTTACTATCTATTTGTCCTCGTAGCTATAAGGCTGTTGCAGTATGTATGTGGGCCTACGGGCCTAACAAAGCTTCGATAACTCGGCCATGAGCAGCTTCTCTTCGTCTTCTTCTTTGACTTGGAGCTCTGATGATCTGATCTGAATTGTGCTGCCCCAAGATGCATGCCTAACGCTCTTATAGCTACGAGTCCCAAGGGTACACAAAACACACAAAGTTACTCAAAAAGGTCAAAGTTCAAAAGTCAAATTGTCATATCGTTCTTCAGAGTCCAAAGTCCAAATTCTAACAACAACAACAACAACAGAAACACTTAACAAACATAAACATATTCAACAAACTCTAAATTATCTTTTGATTGAGGTTGAATGGCGTCCCTGGAAGACCAGTTATTTCCAACTGTGGATATTTTAGAGAGAATATTTCTGAGTTTTTAGACTATCATTTACAACCTTTGGCTAAAACAGTAGTGTCGTACATAAAAGATACCAATCATTTTGTAAAAAAACTGTCTGAACTGGGTGAAGTTCCTGAGGACGCCATTTTATGTACGGTGGATGTAGTTGGGTTGTACCCAAACATTCCAAATGACAAGGGGCTGGAGGCACTGAGAAGGGCGCGAAGGGCACTTGACCATCGAGAAAATAGAACCGTCTCAACGGAATCTCTTACGGAGTTGGCACAAGTAGTTTTGAAAAATAACTGCTTTGAGTTTAATGGTGAGTTTTACCAGCAGCTACAAGGAACAGCTATAGGCACTAAATTTCCCCCTTCGTATGCAATTATTTTCATGAGCGAATTTTTTTTCCGTACATGGTTGGCAGTATCTTTGATGGTTGGAAGTATCAACTGTTGATGGTTGGAAGTATCTTTCATGGTTGGAAGTATCATTTTTAGGCCATACCTCCTTTCCTTCAACTTTAATGGTTGGAAGTATCAGTATTTAGGTTAGGCCCATTTGTACTAGCAGTGGTTGGAAGTATCCCGCAACAAAGTTGTTGATTGGAAGTATCTTCTAAAATCAAATCCCATATTTCTTTGTGTCAGATTTCCCGCCTTTTTTACAGCATGACAAAATGGCTGCCAACTCGTTGATTGCTTCACCCAAATGATGCACAAAAAAGCATCTTGGTAAAGAGTTCCTTGCAGCCATCAATCATTAGCATAAATTGAACATTGTTGATAAATAGATCTTGATAAATAAATAGATGCAACACTTGTCAAGTATACCTGGAAAGGCAATTTCTTAGCACATTCTGCGTCTTTAAAGAGAGTGGTGTTTACTCACAAGTTTTCCTGAGGATGCTAATTTATGAAAAATATATTACAAGATAATTACGAAATCTATTATAGATTCGGCAAACAAAAGAATGGGAGAGGTGCTCTAAGCCTAAGTGGAAGGCATGTCCTAAAAATTTTATGACTTCGTGGACCGCGACCACGACCAAGCTCGAAAGGTTCACGATAGTTTGAATCAAAGTTGATCCGATTTTAATTGTTTTGGGCAAAGGTCGACCCATGACGACAGTTAGAATATTCACAAGAAGTGCTTGACAATAACTGGGAGAGTCGTTCTAAGCAGTGGCGGCTGGTGAGGAAAATACTTGGTGGGGCAATATTGGGAAGGAGCGGGGTCTGGGGGCGCAGCCCCCAGAAAATTTTCAGTGACCACGCCCTTCAAACGCTTGGAAAATGCTGGCAACGCCCTTTTCGATACATTTTCTAGAAACTTTCTATAGAAACTTGGCATACCGGGGGGGGGGGGGTACTTAGTATATTTGTCCGACGGGGATGTGCCGTTTTTAGGGGTATCGTTTTCACCAATTTTTTCTAGCACAGGGTATCAAAATGAGGCAATTTTTCTAGAGCAGGTTGTCAAAACATGTCAAAGGGGAATATTCTGCTAGATCCGGTCGTTTTTCGATCAAATTTCATGTTTTTGAGTATACTTTTCACCATTTTTTTCTAGAACAGGTTATCATTTTGAGCGAAAAATTCTGGAGCAGGGTAAAAAAAATTTTTTTCGTGGGCACACCCCCGTACAAATTTAAGTCAAGTACCCCCCCCCCCCCGGGCTGGGCATACCTAGTTTTCGTTCTGCGAGTACTTACTTACGGCAGAGTAATACCTCGAAAGATATTTCCTTGCCTTCCTTTGTTTTGATCTCAAATTTTGTATAAAGTGTTATTTCTCTCTGAAGAATGCAACAAACATTTTAAATCGCAACAAAATAGACATCAGTCGCAAGCACCGTACTGTGTCCAAGTTTTTTCTGGTTGAGACTCGCCAACAAGCAAAAGAGGCAAGGATAGGAAACAGTAGGCCCTCCAAAAACTCGCTGCAACCTGTAAGCCAGTCTTACCTTGAATACCAGCTCCTTGTAAATCCACGCGATGATTACTTCAACTGAAATTCTGGGCAATCTGCTGGCCCAAACGCTGTACTTCTAATTTCTCTTCGTGACTTTGTCTACTCTTTGTCTATCACATTTCGATCGTTATTTGACAACAACAGGCCTACGAAACTACGAAATGTTTGAAGCACCGATTCATGTTGCTGTTGTTGAGTGGGGAGGGCAAATTGATTTCTGCCCAAATTTTACGAAAATTGACCAATCAGCTAACTTCATAGAATGACGAAAACCACGAAAACACTGTAGTGCGCATGACAATAAGGATCTGAGAGGGGCAGAAAAAACTTTGCCCAGAAACACGGAAACAAAGAGAAAGTAGGTCAAAGAAATCGCAGCGTCTCTGATAGCCTCAAAGAGAAGCCGATTCTATCAATATCAATAGACATTAGACGTCACTTATCAATAGAAACAACGACGCCACGCCCACACCTTTGATAGAGCTCACTTAACAAGTTCCAATACAGTACCGATGTTTTATTCAAATCAAACACAAAATTATTTGTTGATTTTGTGATAATTTTTTACTTTTCTTTGAGATTTGCTGGTGGGGCACTGCCCTAAGTGCCCTATAGCACCAGCCGCCACTGGTTCTAAGCCAAAGCAGAGGATGGCATTTAAAAAAATTTTCTTAGCAAAATTTCCAATCTGGCACTGGGGTGCCGGTGGTGGTAGTTATGTGGCGTTGGAAAACAGACACTTTCGTATGAATCCCAAAAAATAAAGGAGACGTGGGTTACAAATATTATCCATCAAAGGTGGTATACGCTTCTACCAAAATCTAACACTGCTGACACTATTATCATAAGGGAAAACCTTCTTAGAGGACAAACACACTAAAATGAGTCGCTTTTGCTAGGCTTGGCGGTGAAGAAGTCGTTGTACTTAAGATTACGCCTTTACTTAAAACTCCAAGTCCGTGATGCATTCTAAGCCAAAGTAAAGGATCTTTCTTCAAAAATGTTCCTCGTGCGCTGATTTATAGCATAAATGTCACAAAACGATCCAGGTTTCCTTGTCGCTAAAGGTAAGCATGATATTAGGAGATGCATTTTGAGCCAAAGTAAGGGATCTTTCTTCAAAAATTTTCCTCTCGCGATGATTTATAGCATAATTGTCACCAACGATAACGGTTTCCTTGTCGTTAAACGCAAGCATGATATGGGGAGATGCATTCTAAGCCAAAGTAAAGGAGCTTTCTTCAAAAATTTTCCTCGTGCACTGATTTATAGCATAATTGTCACAAACGATCCAAGTTTTCCTTGTCGCAAAAGGCAAGCATGATATTGGAAGATGCATTCTAAGCCAAAGTAAAGGATCTTTCTTCAAAAATTTTCCTGCTTGCTATACGTTCAGTCGGTCCGAAAAAATTTAGTCGGTCCAGAGCATGTTGACACCCCCCAAACAAAATTTGAATGTGCGTCCCTGCTCTCTGTTCTAAATTTCAATGAAATTCCATTGCCGCTTTGCTTCATTGACGTGAATTCTTCTTTGAAAGGGTGTTGTTTCAACTTCAAAAAGTTCCTTAGAAACTTTATTTGGTTTTCTAGGGTTTCTTTTATGAAGGAACCTCAGAAAACAAATAGAGAATTCCAAGCGACCTTTTGAAGTTGAAATATTTCTTTTACTGCTGAAATACAAATACCTGCCAAATCACAGAAGAGTTCAAATAACTTTCTTTTTGTTGTAAATCCTTTCCAAACTACATAAACAATTCAACTTTTTTGTGGTCTGGATGCAAACCATTCGTTTGGTAGCCTGCGTGCAGCCTCAAATGCACGCACAGTGGCGTACCCAAGGGGGGGAATGGGGGGTCCGGACCCCCACTTATCAAAAAGATGGTCCTCGAGATTTGTACAAAAATGCAATAAAATTTGTACCTCAGGGGGGGGGGGGGGTCAGGCAGATCTGTCAGGCGGTGGTCTTCGAGATTCTTGAACAGCAAGGAGAGAATGGTTTTATCTAAGGTTTGGTGGAGCAATGTTTTTGGGTTTCTAAGAAATGCTTGAACGATGTTGGGAGAGGCATTCTAAGCCAAAGTTTGACTTGCTACAAGTCTCAGTATATATCTCAGAGAGTGCAGTGCCTCAGATGAGAGGGTTCAATGAAGGAGTCAGAAGGAAGGAAGAGAAACTGAGACTTGTGACCCTTGTCAATTCATAATTGGATCTTGTTTGCATGAACTGAACAATAGGATCAGTCAAGGGGGTTCAAATGAATTAATCCTTTACGGAAATTCTTTTTGTCCTGTCCCTAAACGGATTAACAAATAAAAAGAAGGACGGTGATTTCTCAATCGAAGTGACAGGCGTACAGAAAGAAATCGTTTCTGGTAACCCCCTGACACAATCTGATGTTGAAAATGATTATAAATGGTGATTGGCTTATTCAAAACTTCAAAGGAAAAGCCGCGGACAGAATCTTGTCCGTACTATTTTTAGGTTGCCGAGAGTAACAAGTCTTAGTTCTTCCCCTCCTCCACCGCCCTCGCGCTGCGCGCTCGTTCGCCTCCGGTGCGGTATGAACTATACACCATGACAGTACGAATAGAAGGCAAACGAAGACTTGTAGCAAGTCAAAGCCAAAGTAGAATGTCTGTTTTCAAAATTTTCCTCTTTTCAAAAGATTCTTGCAAAAGATGCCATTTACTGACTAAACAAAGATGAAGTGGCGATAAGAGGCATTTCCTGAATATCATAACAACAACTACACGTTTTTTTTTATAAGAAACTGGTTTATAAGAAACTAGTACTACGATGACCAAAAAATTAAGAAACTCTAGTACTACGCTCAAGAACAGTTAAGAAACTCTAAAACTTTATTTCTTTATGTCTCTCTTATTCTATGTCTCTCTAACAAAGGTAAATTCGTCTTTTCTTGACTTTTAACTGCAAAATTGGTACATTTTTGCCTTGATGTGCATGGCTTCTTCTTGATGACAATGTCAATGCAAAATGGAAGCCCTTTCTCGAGAAGAAGGCTCAACTTCGAACAATACCGCAATTTTAGGCCCAAAAAATAAGAAACTGATTAAGAAACTTTTACTACTAAAACACCGAAATTTTCATGCGAAATTAAGAAACTTTTAGTACTAAGTGCTGATCCAAGTTTCTTATAAAAAAAACGTTTAGCGCCAAATCAATTTTACAGTAAAGAAGAAAAGCGATTTTGTAATTCGTACGTAATATGCTTGGTATTAATTCTCAATGCAACTTCAACAAAACATCCTGCCTATTTTGTGTTCATTGCAGTCATGTTTACGATGCAAAATATAACTAAAAGGGCGTTTCCCTCATTTTCCGAGCGTCTGAAGGGCGTGGTCACAAAAAAATTTGACCCCCTCACTCCTGAGGTGCTGCGTACGCCTCTGTGCACGCAGGCTATTATTTTGGTAACTGGGTGTAGTAGGAGGAGTTGAGGCTGCACGCAGGCTAGGTGTAGTAAAACATCCATGTAGAATCATGATTATTACCATTATGTAATAAATTCACACATAGCGGTATAGAAAAATTTCTCTAAATGTACCTCTTGACGTCATCTGATGTAATAAAAACAGCGGAAATAGTAGTATCATATGAGGAAAAGGTGATATTCTGTTCTCTCTTGAGGGTGATGACCCTCCGGTGTTAAGGGTCCTATCACACATTGGTACTTAATGGTCCTAGGGTCTGGTTTTACTGCATGCCCAAAAATTGATATTCCCCTTTCTCCAATTTTCAAAGGGGCCTTTGCAACCTGCATACCTTGCACGTGTCCTCAAGTTTGGTTGGAGAATGTTTTGATTCAGCTTCACAAATCAAAACGGCGTCCCCTCATTTTTCCACCGTCTCAAGGGCTTAGTTAACAAGGAATTTTCTGGGTCTATGCCCCAGACCCAACCTTTTATGCAGAGTCGGCCTCATTCTGACTCCCCTGGTAGAGTAATAGATTCAAATTCTTCATGCACGCTCCACCAACAACAATTTTTAACACAGCCCGAAGCCAGTACGCAGCACGCACTAATGAAAATTATTTCTAGTTTATATTTATATGTTTCTATCTTATGTCTTTATTTTTGATTTTAAAAGATACTTCCAACCAACAACTTTGTTGCGGGATACTTCCAACCACTGATAGTGCAAATGGGCCTAACCTAAAAACTGATACTTCCAACCATTAAAGTTAAAGGAAAGAAGGTATGGCCTAAAAATGATACTTCCAGCCATCAACAGTTGATACTTCCAACCATCAAAGATACTGCCAACCATGTACGGAAAAAAAATTCGCGGCGGCGCTTGAAGAAAATTTATTGTCTAACGCACAATACAAACCTTGGCTATGGTGGCGGTATATCGACGAAATATTTTTGATTTGGTGGCACGGAGAAGATAATCTTAAGCAGTTTATTGATTTTTTAAACCTAGCGCACGATTCAATAAAATTTACAGCAGAATGGTCTAAGGAGAAGGTGAGCTTTCTCGATGTTCAGGTGGTCAAAGTGGGCAATAAAATCATTACAGATTTGTTCACGAAGCCGACAGACACTCATCAACTTTTGCACCGCACTTCCTGTCACCCTGGTCACGTTAAAAAGGGGATTCCCTACAGCCAAGCGTTGAGAATAAGGAGAATCTGTTAGGAGGATCAATTTTTTGATAGGAGGGTGGGAGAACTTAAGGGGTGGCTGTTGAACAGAGGGCATAAGGAAAAAGAGGTCGATCAGCAGATTGATAGAGTTCGTTCTTTGGATCGCGTAAACCTTTTGAATAGATAAACTAAAGACGAGGGTGACGGTAGGATACCGTTAGTGCTTACATAGCATCCGGCTCTCAATATGGTTTATGATGTTCTTAGGGAGAGCTTTGATGTACTTTTGGTTGATGAGGAACACAAAGAGTTGTTCCAAAACAAAGTTTTTTTGTCTTTCCGGAGGGCCAAAAATCTTAAGGACCAACTGGTGAGGGCAAAATTACCCGATTCAGATGATGGGAGCATGTCGGTTAAGGGCTGTTATAAATGCAATGGCAGGAAAAGTTGTCAAATTTGTGGTTTAATCGAAGAGGGGGATAGTTTCAAAAATTCTGATGATAACAGATCTTTTACCATTTTGTCGGGGAGGCACAACTGCAATTCAGAAAATGTCGTATATTTATTGCAGTGTGAATGCTGCCACAAAAAATATGTGGGCAGCACTAAAACCAAATTCAGGCAACGATTTAATGTTTACAAATCGTACTTCAGGTCATAAGCTCGCAAACATAATGAAGGCACGCTTGACAGGGGGAAAATGATTCCGCAGGCGAATTTTTCTAACCAATTTTTCAAAACAGATCACCGCGGGAGATTTGATGTCAGCATAAAAATTATTGATGGGGCAGAAACGTTTTTTCGTTGCGCCGAAAGGAACTATTTTGGCAATATCGGTTGGGGACTTTCTTGCCAGGGGGCCTGAATGAAAGGGCTGCAGATGTGGAGCTGGACATGTTTGCGTGCGGGGTGGCCTGAAATCTGCAGTTGCATTTATATCCAGAAGATTTGGTGGGTGTGGCTTTGCGGCCTTCTCCTATTACTTCGTGTGCTTTTACACGTGGCGGTAGGGTGGAATCCCCTATCATGCTATTCTTGACTCAGCAGTTAGCGAGTCGTGGAAGGGTCATGGAGGAGGGCCGCGAGGTTTTCCGACTGAATCTTGTTGTTTGCCTTCTCAGTGCTTCCAGCCTCCTTGGAGACTGTAATGGGGGTCTTTTCGAGGGGCGGGTGATTCTGGGCCTCTTGGGGGTTGGGTCAGTGATTGGTCTGATCCACTGGGGTGAATTTTAGCTAAAGCTTTAAACTATAAGAATGCTTCAAACTTGTTTACTACAAAAAAGTTCAAACTTTAGCATTATTTTGTATCCCAATTTGGGTCTTATTTCAATGGTAGTCACGCTTACTTAGGATGGATTTTAAAGTTTTTAGCTTTCAAGCTTAATCTAGGTTTTTTACCGTAGGATATAAAATGCTCGGTTGCTCTGTAAAGTTTAGCTGAAGAAGATTTTTTAAATCGAAACGTACGAAACTTTTAACAGTGTTGCTTTTATATATTATTATTATTATTATTATTATTATTATTATTATTATTATTATTATTATTATTATTATTATTATTATTATTATTATTATTAGACTATTATTATTATTATTATTATTATTATTATTATTATTATTATCATCTTCTCATATTCTATCATATTCTCAGTGCAGCTGGTTGTTCTTTGTTTCGGTTCGCTTGGGTGTGTAAAAAGTGATGTATGGAAAGGATTGAGAAAATTCTCCCAAAGTAAAGAAAATATAAAGAATGTGATGAAATGTTGTTCGATATCGTGTTTGATTGGAGGAAACTATATCTGGAGGAACAGAGTGAAAAAGACACTGGGACAGTAGTTGTTAGTAGTAAAAGGACTTTAGCAGATACATTCCTGGGAATACGGCAACACACCAGTTTTTGAGCAGTTTTTTGCTTAGCATCTTGGTCAAGTAGTAATTATCATCTTCAACAAGGCAGATACACGTGGAGGCATAACTCCATTCTTGCGACTCTATTGAGTAGCATTGATGGCCTGAGGGACTTGAAAGTTTTTGCTGATATTCCAGGCTACCCCTGCCCCACAGTTGTCACAGGAACATTAAAGCGACCAGATATCATCATAGTCTATCAAGAGAAGGTCATAATCGTTCTAGAATTAACCTGCGGTTTTGTCACCAACGTGAAAGAGAATTGTGCAAGGAAGATAAGAAAATACAACTCTACTATCCTTGATCTCAATGAAAAGTATGAGAAAGTAACATTTATGAACCTGAGCATGAGCGCCCTAGGATTGATATGCAGGGATGACGACGGAAATGGCATACTGCAAGCATTAAAGAGCATCGGACTTTCGGAACTTGCGTCAAAAAATATTGTTCGATAAGATAATTAATCAAAAACAAAAACAAATTTCAAAAACATTGTTTGAAAGATAATAAACATTTGCATAAGGACAACATATTACTTATTTTGTAGGAAAGACAAAGACTGGACCAATCCAGACCTTTTAACATTTTAAAGAAGTAAAGACTGTCGAAGGCAGTAAGACTGACTAACATGCCCTTTTATGGAGAGTGCTAGTCACATATATCCTTTGTACTGTAGATTTTACATTTCAATTCTTTATCTGATTGTAAGCTTTATTTATGAGAATAAAAGTTTCCATTATTATTATTGTTTGAATCATTATCACAGTACAACTGGTAATGCATAGTCCACTTTCAGGTTACATCCCGTAGCTTAAGAAAGTGTGCATGCTGTCTCTGTAGAAAACATAAATAGTTCTTCCTGCTATTTAGTCTCTTATGTCCAGTACTTTTCTAATAATCCTGGCCGTACCCACGGGGAAAAACCTTTAAATTTCCGATGGTATTGGAGGAAGAAATTTGGAATAAACTAACAATTTTTTCGAAGAAACTAAGAGGAAAGGGAAGTTTCCGTTTCTTACATCAGAAATCATAGGAAATTGTACCTTTCCTCCTAGTTTCCAAGTGGAAAATTATCATGAAATTTTGATATTTTTTGCAGTGACCAATGAGGCATGCTTTCTGTAATGGCTGTATTCCCGGTTTAAAGTCAAGTGCTGCAATGTAATTTTTGAAATTTTTCGAGACTACTCCAGACGCCCCAATGACCACTGGTATTATTGCAACTTTCTTTACTTCATCCTTCCACATTTTCAAAATTTGGTATTTCAGATCGTTATAATGTTCCAGCTTCTCCTTCTCTTTCTGCTTTACTCGAGTGTCAAATGGACATGCTACATCGATTCTCTGGCAACTCTTTTCTTTCTTATTCTTCAGCATGATATCTGGTTTGTTATGATCTATGCGAGTTTCAGTTTGGATAGAAAAGTCCCACAATAATAGTACTTGGTCGTTTTCAAGTACCTTATTGTCTTTCGTCAGCACCCCTCTCTTAACCCTATTGTACCCGGGGGGGGCAAAAAATGCCCCCCCAACCAAACTTTTGACTATAAAACAGAGAGGAAGTAGAAAAATGAGCTGAAACATCCATGACTTTTCCTAATTTTTAATTGGCAATTAAATTTTAGACTTTTCATTGTCATAATTTAAGTCACGTGACCAGTAGATATCCATATTTGGAAAGTAGTCGCAAAGAAAATTACAAAAACAGTCATAATTTCTTTGTCTTAACCTTGATAAAGTTGTGATTGGTACCAAACGATTCCCCTTGCAAAGTACTTTCATTTGATATATACATTATTCATATTTGCTGACATCAGCAAATTATAGATTCCATGACGTCATGCAAATTGATGACGTCATATCTCTAATAAAGAAAGACAAAATTTTTTTAATTTTGATATAAATCGATGGATAAACATATTCTCTTCATTTTTAAGTAGTTTAT
The DNA here is from genome assembly GCA_039566865.1 of Aurelia coerulea. Taxonomy (NCBI): domain Eukaryota; kingdom Metazoa; phylum Cnidaria; class Scyphozoa; order Semaeostomeae; family Ulmaridae; genus Aurelia; species Aurelia coerulea. The sequence goes on along the minus strand of CM076952.1, from coordinate 6,399,618 downwards.
TGAGGTTTTCATACATTTTATCTGAATTAATCAGCACTTTTTGTTTTTTCAGTACTGAAGCTTATATCTGACATGGTCCCATTGTTTGGTCGCTTGGCAACGAACCACGTGACTAATTAGCTTTAAAACCTATAATTAGACTCCTAATAGATGTACTTACTATTGTGCGAAGTTACAATGGCATACTAATTATGGTTTTGGAGATAATTAGGGGGGCATTTTTTGCCCCCCCCCCGGGCAGTGGTCTGACCCTAGGAGCCCGGGTAGAATAGGGTTAAGCCAACTCCATGAATTCTCTTCATCTCTTATGTCCATTGTCTCCTTGTAGAATACCGGATGAAATTTCTTTTGGAGATATCTCTTCTTCCTTTCCTTAGTTAGCTCTTTTTTCAGATCTTTGGGGTCACCCCCATCAAATACAATACCCTCTCTCCCAACTTCTGCTAATAACCTTTCATTGCTGTTGCTGATGTAATAGCCAATGCTAGTTTGCTCGATCTTTACACATTCTTCAACACTTAACAATCCTCTGCCTCCCTCTGCTCGCTTCCAGTATAATCGGTCTACGTCAGACTGGGGGTGTAATGCTCTATAAATATTTACAAGAGAATTAAATTGTCCACGAGAAATATACCTGACCAAGCTGAGGTTGTGATAACGAAGAAAATCTTGAAGCAACAGCTGAGTAAAATGCCGAAATGGAAGTCATCCGGACCAGACGGTGTACACGGACATTGGTTAAAAAGCTTCATCACGTTACATGAGACCATTGTTCAACAATTAGGGGAGAGTTTAACATCAGGGGAAGTTCCTAGCTGGATGGTAAAAGGAAGGACGACTTTGATCTTGAAAGACAAGAATAAAGGAAATCTGGTGTCAAATTTTAGGCCAATAACGTGTTTGCCGATGATGTGGAAGTTGTTCACTGGGATGATTGCTGAGGAAATATACAGCCACTTAGAATCAAACAACATACTACCAACAGAACAAAAGGGCTGCAGAAAGAAGAGTCGGGGAACTAAAGACCAACTACTCATATATAAAATGATATTGAAAAATTGCAAGAAGAGAATGACCAATCTGTGCCTGGCATGGATAGATTACAAAAAGGCATTTGATATGGTGCCGCATTCGTGGCTGTTGGAATGCCTAAATTTGTATAGCATTACGCCGAATGTGGTTGAATTGCTTCGTAAATCAATGAAACATTGGAGGACAGAACTGACCGCAGGAGGAACAACATTAGGAGAAGTGAACATCAGGAAAGGCATTTTCCAAGGTGATAGTTTGTCACCTCTCTTATTCGTTCTAGCATTGATTCCACTGTCAAAGCTGCTTAATGATATGAAGGATGGCTATCATCTTGGAAAGAACAGGCCAAGAGTGAATCATTTACTTTACATGGACGACCTGAAGCTCTATGGAAAAGATCGAAAGGAGTTAGACACTCTCATCCAAACAGTCAGGGTGTTCAGTAAAGACAGGAATGAACTTTGGAATCGAAAAATGTGCAATGATTCAGATGAAGAGAGGAAAATTTGTAATGAGTGAAGGAATTGAATTGCCTGACGGTGCAAAGATAAGATCGTTGGATGACCAAGAAGGGTATAAATATTTAGGAATTCTTCAGTTTGATTATATAAAGCACAAGGAAGTGAAAGAAAAGGTAAAGAAAGAATATGCTAGAAGAGTGAGAAAAATATTAAAATCACAACTGAATGCTGGAAATGTAATCCAGGCCTTAAATGCAAGGTCGGTATCCATAATACGATACAGTGCAGGAATATTGGATTGGACAAAATTAGAATTACTAGAACTGGACAGGAAAACAAGGAAGCTACTAAATATCTATAGAGCATTATTATTATTATTATTAGCATTATTATTATTATTATCATTATTATTATTATTATTATTATTATTATTATTATTATTATTATTATTATTATTATTATTATTATTATACAATACAAATACAACTCTACAATCCTTGATCTCAATGAAAAGTACGAGAAAGTAACATTTGTGAACCTGAGCATGAGCGCCCTAGGATTGATATGCAGGGATGACGACGGAAATGGCATACTGCAAGCATTAAAGAGCATCAGACTTTCGGAACTTGCGTCAAAAAAAATTGTTCGATAAGATAATTAATCAAAAACAAAAACAAATTTCAAAAACATTGTTTGAAAGATAATAAACATTTGCATAAGGACTAAATATTACTTATTTTGTAGGAAAGACAAAGACTGGACCAATCCAGACCTTTTAACATTTTAAAGACGTAAAGACTGTTGAAGGCAGTAAGACTGACTAACATGCCCTTTTATGGAGAGTGCTAGTCACATATATTCTTTGTACTGTAGATTTTACATTTTAATTCTTTATCTGATTGTAAGTTTTATTTATGAGAATGAAAGTTTCCATTATTATTATTATTATTATTATTATTATTATTATTATTATTATTATTATTTGTTCTTTGCTTTTAATGCAGTACAGTTCTCGCCACTGTGCCGAGGTCAGTCCATGTCCCTAAGGCAACAGCAGTGTTCACTTGATGGACAACGTTCTTCTCAGGATGTGGGCGCTTCCGAGGAGAGCAATCTTCTGCAATTCTTCAATCCGTATGTGGCCAGGAATTTGACTGACGTACTTCTCAAGGCCTTTCTTGATGAGTCCCAGTGCTCCCACTACAATTGGAACTGTCGATGTCTTCATTTCCCACATTTTTGTTACTTCAATTTCAAGATCTTTATACTTGGACAGCTTCTCTACTTCTTTAATCGATACATTTCTTTCAGATGGTATACTCATGTCAATCATAATGCATTTCTTTTCTTTCTTGTCTTTGATAATTACGTCAGGTCTATTAGCTTTTATCTCTTTGTCTGTGCATGCATGCATTACAGGCATGTCCCATAGTACGGTGGCAGCTTCATTTTCAGTCACTTTCTCAGGTTTGTGCTCATACCACTTATCTGCAGTCGGGAAATGGTAATTTTTGCATATTCTCCAATGTAGGTATCCTGCTGCCTTGTCATGTCGCTGTATATATTCCGTCTTTGCGAGTACTGGACAGCCGGCTACAATATGGTCAATAGTTTCCTCGAATTCATTGCACATCCTACACTTGGGGTCAGTGCCGTCTTTGATGATCTTATTGTGGTATGATCTTGTTGCTAAGCTTTGATCCTGTGCAGCAATTATCAATCCCTCAGTTTCTCCTTTAAGTCCAGGACTCTTAAGCCATTTGTGAGTCTGTTCTATTTCAACATCTGGCTTATTCACCCTAGTTGGATACTGGCCATGCATCGGTTTTCCTTCCCATATCTGTCTCATCTTCTCATGTGCCTTCTTCTTTGTCTCCTGCTTTACTCTTTTAGCAAATAAAGTGATTTTTTCCTGTTGTAGTCTAGCAGTGTCTGGTACTTGTAACTCTCCTTTAAATTTTCTGGCATCTTTTGCAACAGAATAAAGCTTCTTGCTGTTTTCATGCCGGTACACAAGTTTGAGAAGGGGATCTTCTGTTTGTTCCAGGTACGAGTTTAGCCCCACTGTGGTTGTTTTGAACACGAGTTCGAGCTGAGTGAGGCCCCGTCCGCCACCTTCTCTCGGTAGGTACATTCTTTCCACATCAGCTTTTGGGTGGTTCATCCTCTCCATAGTTAACAGCTTCCTTGTCTTTGTATCCAGTTTTCTTATTTCACTCATCTGCCAGTTTACAATGTTGACACTATAAGTAAATACGGGTACAGCAAGTGTATTGATTGCTTCTATCTTGTTTGATCCGTTGAGTTCACTTTTTTTTTGTTACCAGTCTCACTCTCCTGTAGTATTCTTTTCTAATTTGTTCTTTCATGGTGGCATGCTGTATACCATCACCTTCATTGATCCCTAGATATTTGTAAGCACCTTCCTGTTCTAGCTCCTTTATTGTGGTATTAGTGTCTACTGTGATGTCTGTAGTTTGTGTGAGCTTGCCCTTGCCCCTCTTGAATGTGGCTTTGGCACATTTTGCAAGGCCGAACTGCATGCAGATATCGTCACTGAATGTCTTGACTGTCTTGAGCAGCCCTTCCTGTTGATTGTTATTATTATTATTATTATTATTATTATTATTATTATTATTATTATTATTATTATTATTATTATTATTATTATTATTATTATTATTATTATTATGAGAACCCATAGAGATTTCTGTGTGAAATTTTAACACCGTCATCCCCAACAGAAGAAGTGAGTTCTCAGCTATCTATGCCGAAATAGCCGTTGTTCGCTAAATTCGCTGTGCACTTTCTTAAAAATGCACGTGGCAAAATTGCTGCAATTTTCACTCACATAAATATTCCCTTATAGAAAGTGACATACATTTGGATTCTGAGCTTTCTACCGCTATCGTAAGATTGTGTACTCCGCTGCTCTTTGAAAATGACTTATCATTGCAAGAAAGCTTTTGGGTTATTGTTTGAGGTCCGGTTTCTTGTGAATTCTTTGGTTCTCCCAACGACGCACCAAAGAAAAATGCCCCATAATTTTGGAATAAGTCACGCTTTTTTGGTAAATTCGCTTGATTCCACATTTGAACATCAAGGTCTTCCTATTCATGCAAAAAACCAAGTAAAAATGTCCTGGAAGGTGGAAATCTCATGGCGCCCCAAAACTAAAAAACTTAAAATAAACAATTCCAGTTAAATTTCTTTTGAACTCTATGGTGAACTGTCAGAAATCATATTTCACGAAAATATCGATGAAAATACTGACTATAGGCTAATAAAACTCATTTTTCTCCTCAGAATGAGACAAAATTTGTTAGAATAGGGCAAACATTGCCGACGCTATTAATGTTTAAAGTAGGGAGAAGCGTTGACAAATCTGATCCCTTTCTTAATGTCCCAGACAGCAGGGACCGCGCAGCGGTTTCAAAGTGGGGGGGGCTAAACGGCGAGCGAAGCGAGCTAAAATGGGGGTCCGGGGGCTTGCGCCCGGAAAATTTTTTGAAACCACGCCCTTTAGAACGTCGGAAAACACCCTTTTCAATAAAAAGCTTGACTATTTACGTCGATATTTATATACAGTTAGGTTAAAAAATGATTTCAATTACTATGAAAAGAGAGACATATCGTTAAAACCAACAATATTAACAGCAAAGCATTTCTTCTCATAAAAACTATTACTACTGAAGATCTGTCAGAGCAAACGTGCCAAAGTTGCGATGCCCATTCTAACAGATGTCCCTCAAGTTTAACTTTTTTAACGAAATCGTTAGCAATATTCAAGAGGGACATCTTGTTTGCTCGTTGTTTATAAAAGTTCAATATCGCTAGATTGTTGAAATTTGCTTGCTTCATATTTGAATGAAGTCAGGTTTTGAGACATAGCCATTGAGAAGGTCTCTCAGCAAATGCAGCAGTTGCGTGTATGAGCCCCCCCTAGCCCAATGGCTGCGCGGTCCCTGCCAGACAGTGCCAATCCGCCTTGCTGCTATGCAACGAGTATATTCTTCTTCAACGAAAAGTTGTGGACTGCAATTCATCGGGCACAATACACCATTCAATGCCGTCCAGGGTGAATGCAAGTTTGGTGGAACGAATTTAATCTCATTGAAAATGAATAAATAGTTAGATAATTGGCTAACGGTATATTTGAAAATAAGACAATTGCACTGCGGAGGCACAGGATTTGCACTGATTCGAAAGGAACTTTGTTTTCCAGTTCTCTTTGATAACTGTGATGTTTTCAAAAGAAAATCATTGGCAGGTTTCGTGTACAAGAGAAGTTTTGCTGAACGTAATGGGAAAATTTTGCATAATTTGATGACGTCATAGTTCTGATGGATGAACCAGTAACAATGAAAACATTAAAATCTGAAGTACTCTGGGGTTAAGCCCACAGTTAGTGGCTATCCATTCATAGTAAAATAAATTGTCTGCTAAGAGTAGATTTGGATTCATAGAAACATATATGATAGGCAGTGAAAGCAATTTTTCAGACAATCTTGGCCAAAATACTTGAGACAATTCATAAAATTGCACAACTTCGGTCTTTGATTACGTGCCCCCCGCTCCCCCCGTTTCAAAGTTGCTTGAATCAAACGCTTTCCGACCTTCTCAACATTGAAGTAGGGGAGAGGGGGATTAGGAGACTCTAAACGTATTTTTTCTCCTCGATATTTTAGTAAAAATCATGAAGACACTGAAATTTGCCTCAGTCCCAGCTTCTTTTGGCCAGGATTGTAGTATAATATCCTTTAATTCATAAATGTTCGTAGTGTGACTGTATACAGTTTAACGTTTCATGTTTTTATATATTGGCCATGGAGTAGTCATTGTTTTCGCTCCCCATGGTATCGTACCTGTAGTGTTGTATAGTAATTAGAATAAGGTATAGTAGATTGTAAAATATATTTTAAAATTTAATATTTGAACAAAAAATATCGCAGTACATAGATTTTCAACATACCTGAAACCTTGTAGTGTCCCGTTTTCTTGTACCTGTGACGAACAGAAGATCCGTTGATTATATATTGGAATGTCCTGTTGGTACCATCTCCAAAATCAAAATCACATCTGAGCAATGAACACAGAAAATCGCCTGTGATGATAAAAACAGCATCTGTTTCAACTGTTGAAATTGCTGATGTCATGTTCACTTTGAAAGGATTTGAATCAGACTTGATGCCTTCGATTGATCGGACTTGAACTTGTGTCATGTTCATAGAATTGTACATCTTAACCGTGAAATTGTAAAAACCAATGCTGCTAAGATTAAACGTAGTGTTGCATACTATCATCTCTCCTCCAGGCGCTCTCGGACGTGCAACATCATGATACAATGTTCTTGAACCGGAACTTATATTGCAAATTACATTCCTTCCTCTTTTGGCGATGCCTCCTATCTGAATAACCGATGGCACACAAAATACGAACGAATTCCCACTCCATATAGCCTGCAGTCCTTCTATTTCTTTGTACACGTATATTAATTTCGACCTGCTGTATGAACTGACATTATTTGAAGCAAAGACACTGATATTTGCGTTGCCAAGCTCATTATTGAAGATATGCGATAAAGTAGCTGTTCTTGTGACTTTTGAGAATCCTGCGCCTATTTTCCAATGGTAGGAGATGAAATCACCATTATGAGAAGTTAAGTTAAATCGTACAAGCGTTCTGATCTTTTGGTAATACGAAGCTTGAATCTCAAATGGTGTGATTCGATCTCTGAAATTGGCTGTGATATTGATTACATTCCTTGAGAAAACGTTATCAGCCTGTAATTCGATCTTGAACAAGCCTGAGCTATTTGAAGAATATGTAAAATTTGCAGATATTCTTTGTGATGTTGCATTCCATGCTCCAGCTATATAGTGCTTTTTTGCTGTCAATCTTGCATCAGCATCTTGATAAGGGTAGACAATCAATGAGAATGTCGTGTTATAACCATCACCAAGGAAATAAACGGTTATGTTTTCAGATGTTGGAAGAATAATGTGACTGTTGTAAGGGTTGCTGCTCGATGCGACACTTCTTCCGTCTACCTCCATATCATATTTGAACATTGTCATGAGATTTGTAATGATAAAAAAACGAGTTCCTCCCGTATTTTTGCGGCCATGATAAATCTCCCATAATAATTTCGGATTGCCTTTGATGTAGGCTTTGAAAGCGCATTTGTGCCTTCCAGCTGTCGTAAAATATGTTGAGGTTGTTGTTACCATCGGAGGCCGACTTCGTTTAATAGAAGCAACCTTCACATCATCACACGAAACATTAAAATATATGTCTAATCTTTCCAAGTTATATACAGTGATATTGATATATACCATTGTGTTGATTAGAAATTGATCCTTGCTAGATATACTGAAACTGAGACCTTCCATATCTTTATTAATGTTGAACCAAATATCCGTATTTATCACACAACTTATATTTGTAACTGAGACTCTGATCGATATCTTAGCAATAATCGGTTGTGTAGGATTAAACAAACCAAACTGTCCTCTTTGGAAACTATGAACAGCTACTTTTCCGATACCGTGGGACGGCGTCCACTGTATATCAAACGTATGATTAGTATCCACAGTTACTTTAACTTTAAAATATCTATGCAGAAATGCTATTGTTGGTCCTCCATCTTTTGAGTCCCATCCACCTTGCACTGTTTGTATTTGAATGGATACACAACGTCTTGCTACTTTAGTTGAGTCATTATCAAACTTCATAGTTGTATTGATTTGAAGATCTTCAGACTCTGCAGATCGCCTCTTAATTGATATAGATGTCGGTCTTCTGCCTTGATTATCAGACAAGAGTTCATCATATACTGGATTCTGTGTGATTTCTCCATTATCGCGTACATCCGTTGGGCAATCAGGGTCAATTTTTGGCATTAAGATCTTCCGTTCCGAGTAATTTTCATCATCGTCGACCTGTGTAATATTTACTTCGATTATGTAAATGTAACCAACCATACAGAAGTTATCGTTTTCAAATATCGCAGTTGACGTGATTTCAAAATTACCTGGCTGTATATAGTTATGTCGTGCTTCTATTCTACCGCTCTGGGATTCATTAATCGTTACCAATCCGTCACCAAAGTCGAATTGAAACAAAACGGATTCTTTGAATTCGTGAATCTTAGATGAGAGATATATCACCTCGCTTACATTGCGTGTTATCTTGTTTCTTGAACCATCGTGCAATGTATGTAGCGAATCATTGTAGGAAGCGGATATGGAGGTGAAGAGAAGCGGAAAACTGACACTGTGATCACTACACTGCAAGGTAGCTATGATCTCATACGTCCTTATCTCTTCAAAGCGCAAGTAGCTGCAGTATCGATTCTCTTCCAAAGCTGTCGAAGGTATGCTGATGACTGTTTGCAGATCCACGATCTGTCCATTTGAAATTACCTGCAAAGTTGTATGTAAAGACTGCAGTGCCAGTAAAGGTGCATCATCTCTTATACCATACAACACACAAATTGGGGTCTTTGTATCAACGATGCCATAATATTGTCCTTTTTGCCCTAGAAATGAAATATTTTACAAAGGTAAACAATTGTTACATAACTCTACTTGGGAACTTCACCGAAGCATTTTGCTCTGAAAAGCATTTATTGCTATTCTTAAAGGCAGTCTGTCACGTATCTGATTACAACAAAGTTAGAGCTCAACACAACGGATTTCTTTGTGAATCTGTGTATTTGAAACAAAAGTGGGCTGATCGTTATCACTTTCTACGGTCATAGAAAATCAGTAGGATTAGCAGACATTCAAATTTTTTATTCTTTGTATTGTCATTATCATCCAATCAAATACATGACAGACTGCCTTTAATCAATCAGAAAGCGGAATTAGTCTGCCGCCAGCCTATGTAGACAGGGCCACTCACGGCTGCGGTTTGCGGGCGCGCGGCTTGTGAGCATATCCAACAACCAACAAAAGTTCTCCAATAAAAGATCATGAGTTCTTCCTACCTACTTACGTCAATGGACGACAAAGGTTTATTTCTGACAATGCAGAACTCAATATTACGGACAACGAAACCATGGACTACAGAACTACGCTACCAAGAGCCTTGGACCCAGGAACTAGAAACCGGCGGAGGAGAGTAGCTCAATATTCTAAATCATTTACCTTTTGAACCATTACCCAACTGTAAATTCAAACATAATACACGTTTTCTTGGTGATAATCATGCAATTAATTTCAATAAAAATTAACCTCGCTACAGTCGCATTTTGTACAAATACTAATCGGCAGCACTCGCTGACTGTTGTTATATCTAGTTGAAGATCTTCATTGGATTTCTCCCTGAATTCTCTAGTACCACGATACCGGCAAAATTTGAAAACAGTAAAAATTTAAAAAGCAACAGAGCCATTGCAGTCTCCCAACAGCAAGACTAGACCTTTCTGCCTGTCTTTGTACCTTATGCTATGAAACCAAGGCTTTTCGAAGCTTTAGACTAGGGATTGTGTCTTCTTCCCCTTGTCCACAGAACCATATGTGCTGGAGACTTGCAACTTGCCACCATTTACAAACATCATTTTATCGCCTATTTATTGTAGATAAATAAAGTTAATTTTGTTTTACTGAGGACCCAGCTCATTGACCTTGCGGAGGAGACAATTTAACGCCCTCTAACTAAAAGGGAGTGTTCTCAACAGGAGACTGTTTCTTTCTAAAAACCAAATAGCGCAGATATGGAAAGTAATTAAAGTGAATTTCCAACTTTGAAACCATTAGTTAATCAACACTACAACCTTGTCCCCAGGGCACGCTCCTTCGCAGCGAACTTTCTGAAAAAAAAGGGAAAAGGGGAAGGAGTTTGCTCCCCCTAAAAATGGGCCAGATAAAAATTGTGTAGGTAATTTCTCTTGATTAGTGATGTGAGATGATGGGCAAGATATTATGCACAACTTTCCTTAAAACAACCAAAATAATATGAAAAAACATCCAAAAATACGTTGTTGGAAATATTTTCATCTGGCATTTTACAACATCTTTCAATGTTAGGAAAACCTGAGTCCAGCATTGTCATAAAGGTTTTGCTAAGAATATGAAATATTTTGTTCATATAATGCATGGAACATTGTTTAGTGTCTCCGTATTCTTGCTATTTAATTTAGAAATATAACAGAAAGAGAGGAGACATGTTGCTTTTACACACGCAAATTCATAACCACTCTACAATACAATAATACAAGAACAAAAGCGTGTTCTTTTGCACTGTCCTGGGCACGAGTCTCTTTTAGTAAACAACTCAAATGTCATGGTCTAGAAGCTCATTTTTTTCATAGACACTACATCACTTCCCCTTTTCAGCATCATTGTTTTATCTAACTTTTTCTAGGGGTATAGGTTCTCCAAAACGAATTGGTGGTCTTGATGGTCTGCTGGAACGTCGTACAAGATTTTGTTGCTGTTGTTGCTGTTGCTCATGTTGAACTATCAATTCATCGGGCTGGGTTGACTGCAACGCGTGTATCAATTACATCATCAGAATCAGAGCTGTCAATTGACTGGGGCAGCTTTGGGATACGCTTGAAATGAGAAACATTTCGAGTGATGCGGCGTTTGTTGCTGTCTTCTGCAGTAACACGTGTTCGGTTTCGATGAACAACGACGAATGGGGTTTTATTGAAACGAGATGTCAGCTTGTTTTGTTTTTCTTGTTTCACAAGAACACAGTCTCCCGTCTTAATGTCACTTCGTTTAACACACCTTCTTTTATCAGCATAACTCTTGTTATAGTCCTTGCGCTACTGCTCATTCTCTTTGGCTTCTCTGTGCCGATTAACAACAATTTTCTTCTTTAACGTAGGAAGTTTACCGTTTACGACCCGATTGAAAAGCAGTTCGGCGGGGGGAACTTTCGTTGTTGCATGGGGGGTGGTGCGGTACTGCAAGAGAAAACGGTTTAACTCCTGTTGCCAAAAGCGATAACCTGTGAAGAATCTGAACTGTTATCTTTCTGGCTCAAAATTGCCGAAATACCTACAGGACTGGCATCAACCGTAAGAAATGTTAGTTTTGTGGTGTCGAAATAATGCATAACAGGCGAATGTGTTAAGGCTTCTTTGAGTTTACCAAAGGCTTCTTGTTGAGCTGTGTTCCAAATAAAACAGGAATTTTTCTTGGTAAGTGCGCGTAAAGGCTCAGTTATCGTTGCATAGTCCAGAATGTAACGACTACTGTAGTTTGCCATTCCAAGGAAGCTTCTGACTTCATGCACATTTTTCGGGATTTGGACATTCTGCAAATCAGTGATGCGTGCTGGGTCTTGGTTTTGTTCCTTCAGCAGAAAATACTTGGCCGAGAAATGACAGAGAACTGGTCAAAAGTTTGCATTTTGCAGCATTCAGTGTTAAACCATTTTCAGACAAACGGTTTAGGCAAGCAGAGAGGGCTTGATCGTGTTCGATTTTTGTGTTCCCAAAAATGATAATGTCATCAGCAAGGTTACGGACTCCTGGTAATCATTGCAACGTGGTCTGCAAGGTGTGCTGAAAAATTTCTGCAGCAGCATTGGTTCCGAATTTTAGCCGTTTGTATCTGTACAAACCAACGTGTGTACTGAAAGTTGTAATAAATCTGCTGTTTTCGTCTAACTCTAATTGATGATAGGCTTGTGCAAGATCGAGCTTAGAACTTTGCTCCATTTAATTCTTGACTTATTTCATCAACTGTTGGGATTAAATATCGAACTCTCTTGATTGCCTGGTTAGCTTTACGCATGTCCACACAAATTCTTACGTTGCCGTCTTTCTTTGGAACCGCTACGATGGCGCTTATCCATGGTGTAGCTTGGGTTTGGGGAACCTTTTCGATGATGTCATCCTTTAAATAAAAGGGAGTTCCTCTGCCATCGGGGACCATATTAACCAATCAGGACACGCCGCGTCGGTTAATGATTTCTCTATTTTGGACAGAGCCAATAATGATTTTGATTTGCTTATTCATGAAAGCCTTTTGATTTTACGAGATCGGCCCGAACTTAATTCCCAGCAGTCATCTATCCCCTTAGTTCTTTTTTGATGTGGCTTATTTTATTCACTTGGGTCTTAGGCCCCGGGGTTCCCTCTCACGTAGGAAATGTAGCTCACGCTTGTTTACCCTTAATTACTTGTTTATCTTAGGGTATAAATTACCGCTTAACACTTAATTATTCGCTGAAGATGAACCAAGTATGGTTCGAAACGTACTACTGATCATGTCTTAAAACTGGATTTGTCTTTGTAAATATAACTGGATTTGTCAAACATGAATGATGAATAAATTTACTATGGTTGTCGTCGCTTGCCTCATCCTCCGATTTCTAGTCAAACTGCGCTTTCCACCTAAATGTTCTATTGCAAATCGATAACATTTCGGGACTTTTTGAATTCATGGCTACATATGTTGGTCTTCAACCTAAATGCACATACCTTGCATTTTGAAATCGACCATCAAACACCGGAGATATGAGTTCGCAAGGTCAAAACTTGGAGTGCACCTGAAACCAGAGATTTTGCAAACGAATTTTCAAATTTGACCTTTACTTTTTTATTTTGAAAAGATTTATACCTTGAATTACTTCAGTTGTTCTTGAAATGACTTTTCTTTTCAGGAATCGGTCCTTGCGTTGCATTCGATCCCAAGTGTTTTGTATAAAGAAGAGGAAAGGAGCACATGCGCACTTATTTTGGAGATATGGCACGACTTCATCATTCTTACCACATTGTTACTTTATTAATTTTAATCAGCGCCATGTCCATGCATCTTTTATTCTTTTCAAAAGCAAAAAAGGAAACTTAACCCTATTCCACCTGGGCGGGGGGGCCATTATGGCTCCCCAAACCAAACATTGCTACACAGCTCTTTAACTATATGAGACAGAGTGCTGGTACTACCAACTGACTTTTCTTAACATTTAATGCTCTACAAGATTCCACAAATTTCGTTTCAATTTTATGAGTCATGTGACCGCTGAATGCCCTTATTTGGAGAGATGTCACAAAGGAAAACACTAAATTGCTTCTAGTTTGGCGAATTCTTGTTAAATTTTGTTTTAATTGGTGTCATTGAATTACTCTCATTGCGAGCTTTCATATGATATATGGTTTGTTAATTATCCTTTATTTTTATAGTTTTTAGACGTATGATGTTATAGATATCTATGACGTCATTGTTTGAACAGGTGTGTAAACAATTAAAACTTAACATGTTATTTCATGAGAAAATATGATGTTGTACAAGATCTTTAATCATTTTTAAGAATAAACTTTGTTTTTGTTAAAATACCGGGTGACCCAGAAAAAAGTGACCCAATGAAATCTGTTACAGAAAGTTAAGTAAGCGGCCGATTGAAATGCTTCAAACGTGGTTCTGTTTTTAAAAGACTAGCCTACGTTATGAATATTTTTCGCAATTTTTTTCGGCACGGTAAATTTCCAAAGTTAAGGATTTGAAGGAAAGGACATGCCTGAAATCCTCAAAAAGTCGTCCAAAACAGGGGATCAATTTACAGCCATTTCAAATCTTTAAAACAACGAGTAGCGTGTTTCATTTCCACCTGGGAATAGGCAACCCAGTCGGAAGTCTTCAGAGCAAGTTTATAGTCCCTAGGTACTTAAAGATATTCTCAGGCAAAATCAAACACGCTCCTCGTCGTTTTGAAGATCTGCAAAGGCTCTCAATCGATCCCCTGTTTTTGACGACTTTTTGAGGATTTCAAGCCTGCCTTTTTCCTCGAAATCCTTAACTTGGCAACTTTACCGTGCCCAAAAAATTAGGAAAAATACTCATAATGTAGGCTAGTCTTTTAGCAACAGAACAATGTTTGAAGTATTTCAATCAGCCACATGCTTTCTTTTTTATAACAGATTGCGTTGGGTCACTTTTTTCTGGGTCACCCGGTATAGGACATTATTGCAGTTTCCATACATAACCTTATTGCAGACTGGTCACAACATATCTAGTTGCCTAGCAACAAGTCATGTGATTAATTAAGTTTTAATTACCTAATTAGAATCACAATAAATTTTTGATACTGTGTACAAAGTTACAACTTCATAACTCTTTCGGTTCTGGAAATAATTAGGGGGGGGAGTGCCATAATGGCCCCCCCCCAGGTGAGGAGTGAATGAAAAGAGCCCAGGTGGAATAGGGTTAAAAGTCTACAGGTACTTTGGAAAATGTCCACGATACAAATCATGATTAGGCCCTTTTTCAAAACCTCTGGTTTTGGATGCACTGTATATGTTGACTTTGCGAACCTGTAACTCCGGTGTTTGGTGGACGATTTCTAAATGTAAGGTATGTGCATCTAAGTTGAAGATTGATAAATTTAGCTGTGAAGTCGATGAGCAATAAAATCTTATTGTTTGCTTACTATCTCCAGTCAAAAGGGAGTCCTTTTTTAGACACCCGGTAGTAATTAGACAAGTATAGTTGATTGTAAAATTTCTTGTAAATTTTTTATATGAATGATATATAAAAAAGGCTGATGTCAGCCAATTCGATTGTTATTGATAACAATCGAAAGCTATTTGTTTGCTAATTCTTATAAAGTACGACAGTCAACATTTATGGAACCAATTCTGGGAGTAAAAAATTAGAAAACATTCAATTTTCCAATACCTTCTTCCAAATATGGCAGTGTCACCTGTCACGTGACACCCATGGTTCACAAATTTCATCGCTAAAATGAAGCTAATTGATAATTAGTTTTCGGAACGTTGAATGTCATAGCTTCCTCCCGGTCAGATTAGGATTGAAAATAGCTTCAGTTCATATAAATCTAAAAACAAGAAGATTTTGGGCAAAATTATGCGTGAGAAGTTTTAGGAAAGAAATGCCCCTCTTGGAAAACATGATACAAAATTGAGAAGTTTCTTATCGTTGATGATACTCAGGTTAATCTTCTTAAAACGATTTAGGAGATGAAAATGTCATGCTCTTCTTACTTAAAAGAAGAGCTCATTGCAATTTAAGTATGAGAAATTGGGAATACGATTTCGTGTTGCAGCCCCCAACCCTAAGTCCTAATATGAATGCAAGGCACACGTAGCCCGAAGCAATTACCCAAGCCCTAAACCCCCGCAAGGGCAATTCAGATCAGGTCACCAATTATTTCGTTGCATTTCCATGCTTCCATAGAATTTCATGGAAATGCATGGAATGCCACGGTCTCACTATCCATGCTATCCATGCTTTCTACATGCTTTTTCCATGTAATAATTGTTCCATGCTTTACATTGACGTCCAAGGAATTCCATTACACCTATGCTTACCCATGCTTTCTCCACGCTTTTTCCATGTAATGATTTCACTATGCTAACATAGAAGGCATTGTAAAGTTCCCCATGCTTCCCATGGAATTTTACGCCGATTGAGTGCCATGGAATTTTTCCCAGGCTTTTCCTACCAGGGTATTTCTCTATATTCCTTTCCTTTGGGGTGTGAGGTATCTTCTGGGGAACGCTTTCCGAAACACGCTCTTTATATTGTAGGAAAATGATGACTACTCATCACTCATCATCACCAAAAACAAAGATTGAGATGGAAGGGGCAGGGGGAAAAGTGAGCATTTTTACTGCATTTCGGTGTGAGGTCTAGAAAATGGGGAAAGTCGTTTTTTTCTCAACGCGTCATGACCAGGATTATAGGTTATATTTGCATCTTCCTTGAACTTGGTCCTTCTATTCTTTGATTCTGGTAGGCTTTTTCTAAAATAAAGCATCTAAGGAATTCTAAAGGGTGTGCCAATCAAAAATTCTCCATGGGCAAAGCCAACAGATATCCATTTTTCCTCATTTCACTCATGGATTGCTCCCCCCCCCACCCCCACAACAACAAGATCCTAGGCCATGAGCTAGGATGCAATATTTTCAAAATTAGTATCATCTGCGGTGACCGAACCTATCATACATCATTCGATATCTCTTTCCTCTACTTTCAGGATATGCATGATAGCAAGTTCAATACGGTAGCTTTTACCTCAATAAATTGATCGGAAGTAAAGGTGCTTGAAATAGATAATGAGTCTAAAATGATATGATCCCGTTTCCTTCATGATCGAAATGTACATTGGAGGATCAAATAATTCTAATGGACAAAGCCCCCGTTTTTCCTGAGAAAGCTACCAAATTCTGATTGCTATCATCGATTTTCATAATCAGTATTAAAAATGGATTCTAATGCTTGGTCACCGTAGATGATACCGACCAACCCTCCCTCTAGCGCATGTGGCTACGCCACTGCTTGAGGGAAGGGCTGCCAAAATGGGCAATTCTAAAAGAAAATTGAAGAGTATACTTTTGCTTTACAGGTGAAGAGATAACAAACACTTGTTTTACAGTCTTACAACGTACTAACACATCATTCGGGAACTAAGAATATAAAAACTGCGAGCGACGAGATGAGAACAACTCATTATCATATTCAGACTTTGAACAGCTAAAATCTCTAGGAGCAGAAATTGACCATGAAAAAGCGCGATGCCGAACTGAACTTGAAGGAAGGGTTGCAAAATTGGGCAAATCTGAAGGAAGGAAAGTCGTAGGAGGTTTTCTTTTGCTCTGTGGTCAAAAGGGCCACGAACACTTGATTTACAGCTTTAAGGGGTATCCAAACATCATTCAGAAACTAAGAATACAAATGTGAAATGAATATTCAGCATTGCCGCTGTTATCAACACTCGAAATCGAAAAAGGCCAAAGAATCCGTCCGAGATATTACTGCATCGATATTTCCAAATTCTTCTTGAACTGAAGGAAAGGCTGCAAAAATGGGCAACACTAGAAGGAAATTGTCATCATACTCTTGCTTTGCATTTGAAAAGGCTACGAACACTTGTCTTACCGTTTTGCCGAGGTATTAAAACACACACACACATCATTCAAAAAACTAAGAATATTATGGGGAAAGTAGAACAACTCACTGTCATCACATTCAGCCTTGTGCTTTGAACAGCTAATTTCTGCGAGCAAATGTCCATGAAAAAGTGAGACACCAAACTGAAATAGCAGCAAAATTGTGAAGTAGAACTTCTCCATAGTCTTCAGAATTCATTGATGCTTACAATTTTGTCTATTCTTGTCTCATTGATACGAAATAGCTGCATATTTGCTGCACAAACCTTTTCACGCTGAAACTTCACGAAGGTTGTTGTGTGAGAGAATCGAGTGACTGTCGTCAGCAGGTAAGACAATGGTTTCGCGCCAAAACACATGAAGCATAATGGCGGACATGATCACACAGGAGGCCCAAACTATTGTGGTGAGGGGGCTTTCCTACGTTCTAACGCATAATGTATCAAGATCTTCTCATACCTTGGAATCTCTTGTTGAACTGTAAAGGACTTACATATGAAGTTTTCTTGCCTATATTTCATATAACAGCCATTTTGTTTGTTTCTTGCGTCCTTGCGCTTGGTCAATCAAATACGACGCCTCGATACTACCCATAAATGCATAATGATGATAATGATTACTGCAGTATCGACCTATATGTATATAACAAGTATTCAACACCAGCCTGCTTGAGAACTCATTGGACGACAATGCATCTTTTCTGCTAGGAGATAACAGCAACCTGCATGTCAGGGAAGACCTAGTCTCAAAATATCTTGTTGATGATAAGTTACATCTCAACCAAGATGGATCTAATATATTGGCTGCCAACATGCGAAGAAGCATCTGCACTGCCCTCCAAATCAAAGTCGAAAGGGGAAGATCCCCTAGCCCCTCTGGCAGACATCCCCAGAATAGAAGAATGCCTGACTTTCAAAATAAGAGAGACAGGTATTATAACAAATGCTGACATTTTCTGACATTGCTTTTCAGCCAAAAAAATTTGCTTAATCTTTTACCATGAGCATTAAAAGTAGATTCTTTAACTTTATAGACATAGGTGTGTGGAACATCCAGGGCCTTTTTGAATCCGTGAATGGCACAAAATATTGCAAACTAGGTGACGATTTAGCTATTTCTATCCTAAATAAGTTTGATATTGTATGTCTTCAAGAAACACATTGTGGCCCAAGTGACCTAAAAAAGCTTTCCCTCCCAGGATTTGTATGGAAACATTTTAATCGTCCAAAAAGTGGAAATGGGAGATATTTTGGTGGCCTGCTTTTTCTTATAAAGGAACCTATATCTAATGGTATCAAGATTGTAAACAATTTCCACCATGATAAACTGTGGATAAAACTAGACAAACGTTTTTTTAACCTACCTCAACATGTGTTTTTATGTTTCATGTATGCAAGCCCAGCTAGTTCACCATGCACTCATGCTCTAAGTTTCGAAATTTTCCAAGAACTTGAGAAGGATTGCAATCAGTATTCCTCTGAAGGTGACATAATCCTTGCAGGTGCTTTTAATGCAAGAACTAACTCAGAAAATGACTTTGTTAGATGACGGAGACAATTTTTCTCCCATTAGCTAAATTGATTATTATCATTATTATTATTATTATTATCATCATTTTATTTAAAGTTGGCAACTTACATAGCTAAATATAAAAAGAAATGCTAATTCAAGCCAACATGACTATAGATGACTATAGATTTGACAAACCCCTGACTATAGATTTGACAAACCCCTGACCCCTGTCAAACCCCTGACTGATGACTATAGATTTGACAAACCCCTCCCTAGGAATGACATGGACAACTCTCCAGTTGACCAACATTGCTAGAGCTTTGCAAATCGTATTCCTTAAGAATTCTGAGTGGAAGGCTTCCTGGAGACAAAGGAGACTTCACAAGATTTCCAACAAGGGTGAGGGATATGCATAGTATAATTGACTATATTTTGGCAGACTGTTCATTGCTTAACTCAGTTAGATCTTTCAAAGTCCTCCCAAGCACATACCTTTCAGATCACTGCTCTGCTGTATCTCCACGTCAATAAAAACTAATTTTACTACAAATAACCAGGTAGACCATGAGCCTGCACGTGTTAACCCACCCCAAGATACATATAAACCTGACACTCTCTCATCAAAAATCTTCCAGAAAGCCCTTGAATTAAATCTTAAACAGTATAATTATAAAAATATACATAACGTTGACGAGGCTGTAACTAACCTTACTGATGTTATTACCAATACTGCTAATGTAACCATAAATAGATCTAAATTTAAACCCAGGAAAGTGAAGAATGACAAGCACAAAAAACCATGGATTGATAATGATTGTCGATCTCTAAAGAGCAGGCTCAACAGAGCGAGAAATGAGCTTCACGGTAGTCCCTTTGACAAGACTGTTCTCTGTAAATATCTAGTTGCACGAAAAACATATAAACGTAGCTTAAAGAGAGCTGAACACAGCTATAAAATCTCACTAAGAAACAAACTAGACGTTTTAGATACAAATGAACCACGTACATACTGGCAACTTATCAAAAAGATGAGGTCATGGGGTAAAGAAAAAAACTCTAACGAGGAAATCGAACCATCAAAATGGGTTTCCTATTTTAAACACCTCTTTGGAAACAATAGCAACAACCAGGAATCGTTGACGACAGACTACACCCCTTTAGTGTCTACCTTTAATGAGCTAGACTTCTCAATTAAAGATGAGGAAATCTTAACTACTCTTAACACACTGAAAAAAGACAAAGCACCTGGTTTGGATAATGTCCTCAATGAATTCCTAATTGCTGGTAAGGAAAGCCTAGTTAAACCTCTTTGCACACTTTTCAACCTTGTCTTCAAAGGGCTAATATCACCATTTACGAAAATTTGATATATAAGCATTCTTTCACCGCTGAATTCGATGAGATCACCCAAAACGCAATATTTTGGCAATAAGTGCCCCCAAAAGCCCATGAAAGTTGGGGAGGTGCTGAAAATTACCGCGCAAAGAAAGAGACTGGATCGAGTGATTGTGAAAGGTCTGTGACGTAACAGCAGGAAGCACGCTACGTGCAAGCAACCGAAGCACTGTTGGGGAATCTGTCGCGTGCGAATAAGCTGAAGAAACAAACAAAATAAATGTCAGAAGCAGCGTCGGATTCATCATACAAATCAAAAGATGTGTGCTACGACGTCAAAGAATATGTTGCTGAAGAAGACGGCGAAGTAGCAACAGCGAGCACCGACTGTAGCGAGGACTGTAGTATGACAAACTTCACGTCGTCCTAGGCCTACACATCCAAGATCCACATCAAGATTCAAGATAACCCCATTGTCGATGAAGAATGGATAAAAAAATGACAAAAGCATACTGAAATGCTAAGAAACTCACAACTAATCTTAATATGAACAGTCTTACCTCAGTTTACAAGGAAAATTATAAATTTCCGGCCAAATGATAAGATTCAAAACGATTCACCACGCACGGTTTCTCCGCTAAACGGGCCCAGATTTATGCCTCTTGTTTACGAAATGGCACAAATTTTCTGCTTCCAGTCCCCAACTTTTCACTTCATTCTCGTCAAAAGCACTTTCTTGCAGATGATAAGATATTACTGATCCAAATGTATGAAGTGTAATTCATATTCAAATCTTCATTGGTAGCCTGCGTGCAGACTTTTCATTGGTAAATTCCTAGCATTTGTGTCCTTCGGAACTCTCTTAGAAATGACCGTGACCGTGACCGTGACGGTAAGCCTGATCGTAAACGAATGACGAAAAAATTGACCTGCTGACACGAAAATCACAATACCTCCAAATTTTAGTGCAAAGACCTATCAACATCTGAGACTATTGGAAAGGGTATTTTTTAAGTCATTCATAAATAATCGTTGTTCAATTCAAATATAAAAGCTACCTTGGAGAATTACCTCTTCTTTACGGAACTTCTGTTGTCTTCTTTGGGAAAACAGGAAAATTTGTTCTGATAATTCAACAAAAAACGACGTATCCACATTTTACGATTCGGTTCTTTCATTGATGGAAAGCTTTTACCCCGATTTCATCTGATATCAAATTTCTTCGGCATGACATATCCATCCCGGGAACAGAGGCAAACTGTCGATCGAAGTCTTTTGGTACGAAATGCTCCGAGCAAACCCCGGAGTGCTTCTAATCGGTCCATTTTGCCGCATTTTGCCTTCTATCTCTTTATAAATTCCGTCAAATTCTTCCTTCTCGTTTCCTCACTTCAAGCTGATCATAGCCAATGAAGGCAGATTATGGATAGAAATACCCAGATTTTTGGCATAGATATTGCTCCAGTCACAAATCACCCCTATTAGGCATGGTTGAAAGAACAGATCTGCCGACAGAGGCAAGAAGCAACTTTGTTCCGTTTCTCCCATGAAGGCCTACGCTACGACTCTCACGCCTTCCTGCTGTGACGCTGCAACGCTCGTTACCAATCTTCTGTTCTTTGCACGGTAATCTTGAAATTTTACCGCAAATTCACAACTTTGGAGGGCTTCTGGGGGCACTTATTGCCAAAATATCGCGTTTTGAGTGATCTCATCGAATTCAGCGGTGAAAGAATGTTCATATATCAAATTTTCGTAATTGGTGATATTAGCCCTTTAACACACGTACTTATTCATCACTCTGGTCTCTCAATTTTCTCAGGCCAGTACATAAAAAAGATGACCGCAAAGACCCTGATAATTACAGAGGAATAGCAGTTGGATCTTGCCTTGGCAAACTTTATAGTTATGTGCTCCTAAATAGACTAATAAAACATGTAGAAAAACATGGCC
This sequence comes from Aurelia coerulea, assembly GCA_039566865.1. Classification (NCBI taxonomy): domain Eukaryota; kingdom Metazoa; phylum Cnidaria; class Scyphozoa; order Semaeostomeae; family Ulmaridae; genus Aurelia; species Aurelia coerulea. Next base: position 6,377,454 of record CM076952.1, on the reverse strand, counting down.
TAATAAAAAACAATCAGATCGGCTTCATGAAGGAAAATTAACCATCAGATCATATGATTGTACTAAAAACATTGATTGACAAAACTGTTAAGTGTAACAAAAGCCGCATGTATGCTGCTTTCGTAGATTTTAAGAAGGCCTGTGACACAATAAACAGGGCAAAACTTTTCTCTAAACTGAGCCAAGCCGAAATTGGTAATACGTTCCTTAATAATCTTAAAGCTATGTATAAATCAGTAAAATACTGTCTGAAAGTGGCTAATGGTTATACAGACCCCATATCCAGTGACCGGAGGTTGAAACAGGGCTGCGTACTTAGCCCTATATTATTTAACCTGTTCATAGATGATATCAGCAACATTTTTGATGAGCATTGTGCACCACTTTCCCTCATGGACGTAGAGCTTAACCATCTCCTGTACGCCGATGACCTAATCCTCATATCCAGATCGCCTGAGGGTCTCCAAAACTGTCTAAATGCCCTTGGCACGTACTGCCAAAACTGGGACCTTACTGTCAGTATAAAAAAAAGCAAAACTGTCATCTTCAATCCCGCCGGTAAAATGCTCACGGATCACAAATTTTCCTACCTTAGCCAGACCCTTGAAATGGTTCAGGACTTCACCTACATTGGTATTACTTTTTCAGCAAATGGGTCATTTACAAAAGCCGCCCAGAACCTTAAGGCTGATTTCCAGTCAGTGGAAGTTTCCGAGCGGACGGAATTTCTATTGTATCCGACAGAAAATATCGCTCTGGCATTGAATAGAAAGTTACGGCTGAGCGACCTTTTATTGTCTAAAATTCCGCCCGCTCGGAAAATTCCACTGACTGAAAATTAGCCTTTAGGGATAAGGCGAATAAGGCAATATTCCCCCTGTTGGACACTACTTTTAAATTTTGCCTAGGAGTACCAACGTCCTTGAGCCTATTTGACAAACTTATTCAACCCATAGTACTATATGGCAGTGAAATATGGAGTCCACTCTCCCACCATCAGCTGAACTCTATCTCTAGGGACCCTAACCTATTCTGTAAATATATGATAGACTCGCAAACAGGTAAATCTAAATTGAAGTTCTCAAAATCAATTCTGGGACTAAAGCGGAATACACCCTCCTTGGCCGTCTATGGAGAACTGGCTGCTATACCAACCGCTCTAACGGGTACCCTACGTGTGATCAAATCTGGCATAGGATCTCTCAAAAGATGATCACACTCTTGTAAAAAAGGCACTTGGTGAAAATATATCGTTACCAAATAACGTGGCAAATTGGCTAAACACTGTAAAAACAGTTCTAAACCTATTTGGCCTGTCCTCCATCTGGAATAACCCCTCTAGCTTTTCCCCTAATCAAGTCAGCACGAGGTTAAAAGGTAAGTCTACATCCCTCTTTAAAGAATTTGGCTTTCGGAACTCTCAATTGCTAAAGAAGACTCTACCCGTAACAGTAAGCAACGTACCTATAAAACCTTTAAATCTAACCTTAAATTAGAACCTTATTTAACCCACAAATTATGCTTTAAAGAAAGACAGGCCCTTTGTGAATTCAGATGTAATGATCATACCCTCTTGATTGAGGTTGGGAGGCACAAAGGACAGGCAGTCGAGGAGGCAAAATGCGAAATGTGTACATTAGGTCTCGTCGAGGATGAAATCCACTTCTTGATAACATGCCCTGCCTATGATATCTTAAGAACTACACTTCTAGCTTTATCTCATGTCGACTGCCTACCTGCAAGCTTACAGTTTTCTAAAATCATGAGTAGTGCTGACCTAAATATCATACATGCCCTAGCCACATTCATTACGGATGCAAACAGTTTCAAACGAGCTTCCTCTGCGGACCAATAACTGGATGTTCCAACACCAAAAAGCAAAAGAAAATAGATATTTTCATTATAGTTCTTTTTTTATCTGTTTGTTTGTTTTTTCCCTTCGTTAGCTGCCATACCTTATAATATAGGTAGTGCATTTTAGCTTTTTTGATGATGATGATGATGATGATGATATAAAATATAGATAAGGACAAGGAACGCAACTTATTTCCAAACAGATCAGCAGCAACTGTTTTCTTTTTTATCCACATTGCATCAGTATTTATCAAAACCTGCAAAACAACACATCAAAGTGTTGCTTATTTATCAGGCAACATTCTCAGATAACTTTCTGCTTCAACGTTTTATCAAAACTCAACTAATTTAGCTGATAAAGCTCCTGTAGTTGGCCTCATTTATCTTTCTCGGTAGGCTCTGTAGGTAGCGTTAAGCCCAATATTCGAAATTCGAACGCAACGGTACCTGCTAGATTCGACAAAATTCATCACGGAAATCTAAATCAACCCCCGTTAATTTGTGTGCAAGCTACGCAGCGTAACAAATTAACGGGGGCTGATGCTGATTTCCGAATTAGATCCAGCAGGTACTGTCACGTTCGAATTTCGAATATTGGGCCTAATGCTACCTACAGAGCCTACCGAGAAAGATAAATAAGGCCAACTACACGAGCTTTATCAGCTAAATTAGTTGAGTTTTGATAAAATGTTGAAGCAGAAAGTTATCTGAGAATGTTGCATGATAAATGAGCAACATTTTGATGTGTTGTTTTGCATGTTTGGATAAATACTGATGCAATGTGGGTAAAAAGAAAACAGTTGCTGCTGATCTGTTTGGAAATAAGTTGCGTTCCTTGTCCTTATTTATATGCATTTTGGTCGATACTGCAGTGCAAAAGCAGGCGGGCTTTCAATCATTAGCATCATTATGCATTTATGGCTAGTATCAGGGAGCGCCGAAGGCGCGGGAGGGGAAACGGTCATTCAATTGATTTCCGATGTTATTCCGATGTTTGATGCGGAATTTGAAAACGAGGCTCTAGGTGCCAGAGAGGTGAGCGACTTTTAGCAGCCACTGCTCTTTTTACAATCGAAAAGAGCACGATGGTTTGTTGTTCTCAAACTCGAAGAGGTGTAGCTTTAGATAAAGAAGTTGTTTGAGCTATTTACATTAAAGGAACAGAAGAATCGAGGTATACTTACTGCTGAAGATTCGAGTTGTGGACCTGTTTATCCGGATCGATGGGCCTAAGTTTAAGACTAAGTGAGACCTTTGCGTAGACATTTTCATGTTCAAATGAAGTGACAAAATCCTCAAAATGATAAAGACACGGATTTTACCACCAAGAGATCCACTACTGGTTTCAGTGAAAAGCAGCATTCAACCTCAAGAATAGCACTTTTGATCACAATGACAAGAGTATGAGCAGATTTATTTGCCTGAACAAGTCGGGGGCAAAAGGACAGAGCATTGCAAGGAACACATAAAGCATTAATTGTACTGATGAGACGAGATGAGACGATAACCCTGATATTTGAAACCTTACTAAGAGATTTAATAATAATAATAATAATAATAATAATAATAATAATATTTTATTTTTACAGGGTAATTCAATCAGCTATAATGTAAGCTGCTATCAATAGAAGCCCTGATTAAAATTAAAGAAAAACAATGCTTACAATTTATTCAAAAACGTTAATTGTCAATATCCTATAAAATGGCATATCTATTAAAAATCCGTCCTTAATACAATTATAAAAGGTTCAATCCATAAAATGTTCCTTCGATGCTTTCTTGAAATGAATATAATACTTCTCAGTTTTCAGATGTAATGGCAAAGCGTTGAAGATCTTTGTCTCGCTGTATAGATCCCTCTTTTTGCACTTTCCGTTCTAAGTTTTGGCATGCTTAAGTCCATACCATTACGTCTCGTTGCTTTTCCGTGTTCTAGTTTCGTAAAATAGTTATGGAAGACATCAGGAGCTGTTCCATTTAAGCATTTGAAAACGAAATCTGCACATTGAATTGATCTCATGGAAGCAAATGATCGCCATACGCAGTAGTTATCATGCTGTGCTCCAAAAACGATCTTAAGTGCTCTCTTTTCAATCTTATTGAACCTCGATTCATTTGTCTCTGACAATGTTGAGAATGCAATGCTGCAGTAAGTCATACCTGGCTGAACCGTGGCTTTGTACAATTCCACGACAGCATGGGTGGTGAGTATTGGCCTAATTCGGCGCAGGAGACCTACCCTGCTTGAAGCTTTCTTACAGATTTTTTGGATGTGATCGTTCAGAGTGAGTGACGTATGTAAATGGATTCCAAGATACTTATAGCTATCGGTATTACTGATGTATTACTGATGTCTTTCGAATCAATAAATATTTTGCTTGATTTGTTATCTTCCTTCTTTTTGCCGCTGTTCCAAACATCATAAACTCAGTTTTGCCTTGTTTAGGATTCAAGATCAAGCCATTATTGCACAGCCAATTATGTAACAATTTATCGTCATGATTTATAGCCTTTTCTATTTCAGCTTCATTCTTATCCGAAAAACAAAAGTACAGTGTCATCTGCATACATTATGATATTTGATTTCTCAATCTGCTGATGGAGATCGGTAACATGAATCAGAAAAAGTAAGGGACCTAAAATTGACCCCTGTGGCACACCGTACACGATATTTGCTTCTCTTGACTTTTCCCCCTCAAAGCTGACGATTTGAGATCGATTTGAGAGATAATCTTGGATCCATTTTAGCTCAGTGTTTTCAACGCCATAGTGGGTTAGCTTTGATGTCAGGGTTTGGTGATCTACGGTATCAAATGCTTTTAAGAGATCTATAAAAAGAGCCCATGTGAGTTGGCCCATGTCCATGCTTATCCTGATTTTGTCAGTGAGGTGAACAACTGCTGATGATGTTGAGCGATTCTTCCTAAATCCGAAATGGTATGGAGAAAAAAGTTTGTTCTTTTCCAAATATTCGTAACAGTTGGTAATGGACAACCATTTCAAAGATTTTTGAGAAAACTGGTAGCACCGAGATCGGCCTATAATTGTCCAAGTCCTTAGCATCTCCACCCTTGAAGATAGGTACACATCGAGCGACTTTCCACTCTGACGAAACCGTTGAAGTTGATAAAGACAGGTTTAGGATGTGAAGGAGGGGCTGTGTAATTACAGGTGCGGCATCCTTTACACTTCCTGGAGGGATGTTGTCCAGACCAGGAGATTTCGATCTCTTTAGGGAGGAAATTACCTTCAAGACTTCGCCCTTTGCAACTGGTCTAAAGAGAAACTTTTTGCCTTTTGGGTTAATGCGATTTCTGTCACAAGAGATTTCATTTAAGGTTGGTGGACATTCTCTCGGTAGGGTGGCTCGAAGAGTCATTGCCACCTTAGTAAAGAAGCTATTGAATCCGTTGGCAATCTCTCTTTTGTCCTTTGTAATCGTTGAATTTATCTTCAAGGATTTTGGCCGTTGTTGACAAGTGTTTAATTTTCAGCAGAAAATAAGAACAAGACCACATGAAAAACTTGAAGGCAGGGCCTCTTTTAGCATAGAAATTGGGTAGGCAATTGCCCCATCATCATGGTCCCTTATTTTTATCTATTATTGTTTTACCATTCTAAAATTTGTCTATTCTAATCAAGGGAACAACTGATTGTGACTTGAGCATTATGAAAAGAGGCTGCAGACTTGATTAGGTCTGTTCTGCATTTGCAATGTAGACTGATTACGATTGAGTCCCAGTAATCGCTACCACCCACCCACCCTACTCGCTCATACTAGGACTCATTGCTTTCCAGCCAAATGGCTGGCCCTGTAAAGGATTTGCTTCACTTTCAGAATTGACCAGTGCTAAATTACGGAACAGCACAGAGCAACAACAGCAACAGCAGTTGCCCAGCAACCGCCATCGCGATTCTTAATCAAGTCGGTACTGCATATTTTCAGGTAGTGATTTTGACGAAAAAAGGTAAGATAAAGTTCTTTTCGGGTCCTACATTTTGTTTAGGAATACATTAAATGGCATTAACACAGCTATGTTGATATAGTTCTGCCATAATCTGATCAAAATGTTGGCATTTATAGTATAGACATAGACAACCTAGGTCTCGGTAATGAGAAAATGTTTATATATATGGCCTACTCTTGTGGCAAAACGTTTTCGCTACGTTTTCAAGCAGTTTGTGTTCTCGCTGTCAAACTGACTTGATCTAGCTTTGGTTAGCTCGTGTCAAGAAATTTACAATTGCAGCAGATGAGAAAATCTTTCAAAATAACTGTCAAAGAAGGTATGAGCAAAAAATTGAGTCACCCATCATGAATAATCGATAATCGATTAAGGAAATTTTTGGTAGAGTTGAATGTTTGAATAATGGACATCTCACTTCACATTTGAATCCTTCAGTGTTATTGAACTCGCTCAAAGAAATGAATACAGTCGAGAGCGAAGATACGGATGGCGAAGAAGGGAGCACCGTTGCAGAAAATTGAAGGCCCCTGGCCCCTTCCACTTCTGCCAAAGGATAGTTCTCGAGATTCCCTTCACAGAAAATAGTTGTTATAGGTAGGGTAGGGTAAAGAAATGACTGGGAGAGTCACTCTAAGCTAAAGTAAAGGCTGCAAGTTTCAAAAAATTTCCGGGACGCACTTTGTCAACTGCTCCACTTTTGGGGCACGCAAAAATTGGATTGTGAAAAACTGAAAGCTTTTGTCCGATAATTTTCATGAGAGTGTTCATTGATAGAAAACTGCAAAAATAATTTTGAGAATTTCAAAGTTTCCAATTCTGCTCTGGTAAGATTGGATGGCGATAGGCATTCTAAGCCAAAGAACAGATGTTTACTCAAAAATTTTTGCATGTGGATGCTTATCCATAAAACTACTGTTACAAATGATCAAAAATTCAATTTTAGCATCGGCAAACCTGGGATGGGAGAAGCGTTCTAAGCCAAAGTAGAGGGCGTGTCCTCAGAAATTTTCCTGGGGACTTTGCCCCCAGACCCCTCATTTTGATACTCCATCAGTTAATTTGCCCTGACCACACTGCTGGGGTCGGGGGGTCGGGAAAGGGTTCCTCAACAGTGTGAGAAATGAAAACATTATAATCTGGCCCACAATACAAAGAAAGGCAAAATTACTTTTATAAACTAGAGAAAATGTAAAGATTTTAATCATGCCATAAGTAGATATATCGTGAGATATATGCCTCATTTTCAAAGAAAGTGACTTTAGCTTGGCTATTGGTGAGGAATCGAGGAATTGCGACGAATTTTGCCCCTGACCACAAACTCATCATCGAGGCCACACCCACTTAGGGCCCCTTCTCTTTCATGGCCGGTGCAGAAATCAGAGCCAGTCCGGCACTGTATGTAAGTCCTTTTCATTTCAACAAGAGATTGTAAGGTAAGATAAGATCTTGATAGGCCTACATTATGCGTTAGAACGTAGGACAACCCTCTCACCAAAATAGTTTAGGCTTCCTGTACCCCCCCCCCCCCACAACAAAACGAGCATAGCTAGGCTACGCCACTTCTTGAGCGATGGGCTGTCAGAGACCACAAACACTTGTTTTACAGTCTTACGACGTACTAACACATCATTCGGTAACTAAGAATATATAAAACTGCGAACAACGAGATGAGAACAACTCATTATCATATTCAGACTTTGAACATCTAAAATCTCTACGAGCAGAAAATGACCATGAAAAAACGTGATGCCGAACTGAACTTGAAGGAAGGGTTGCAAAATTGGGCAAATCTGAAGGAAGGAAAGTCGTAGGAGGTTTTCTTTTTGCTTTGTAGTCAAAAGGGCCACGAACACTTGTTTTACAGCTTTTTAGGGGTATCCAAACATCATTCAGAAACTAAGAATACAACTGAATATTCACCATTGCCCCTGTTATCAACACTCGAAATCGAAAAAGGCCAAAGGCAAAGAATCCGTCAGATTACTGCACCGATATTCCCGAATTTTTCTTGAAGGAAGGGCTGCAAATATGGGCAGCACTAGAAGAAAATTGACATAACATACTTTTGCTTTTCAGTTGAAAAGGCCACGAACACTTGTCTTACCGTTTTGCTAAGGAATTAACACGCACACACACACACATCATTCAAAAACTAAGAATATGAGAAAAGGAGAACAACTCACTGTCATCATATTCAGCCTTGTGCTTTGAACAGCTAATTTCTGCGAGCAAATGTCCATGAAAAAGTGAGATGCCAAACTGAAATAGCAGCAAAATTGTGAAGTACAACTTCTCCATAGTCTTCAGAATTCATTTGCTTGAAGCTTTTTCTATTCTTGTATCATTTAAGACATGAAATAGCTCCATATTTGCTGCATGAACATTTTCACATTGAAACTTCGCGAAGGTCGTTGGGTGAGAGAGAGAATCGAGCGACTGTCGTCAGCAGCTAAGACAATGGTTTCGCGCCAAAACGCAAGAAGCATAATGGCGGACATGATCACTATTCACGGGGGGGGGGGGCACTCCTATACTTTCCTATAGTATCATGCTCGTACAAAGGTTTAACATATGCACCCTAAACGCTGACCTGCTTTAGCGAAATACATACCCTAATCGCAGAAATTTTTTTGAAAACATACGCTTTCCGGTGTCAAAATAGAACTTCTATAATTCAGGTACCCTAATCGTTGACAAATCAGTTACTAAAAATGCTGATATTGCCTGTGTAATTTGAAGAGGAGGAAACTGCTCCCGACTTCCTATCCCATCTCATGCTGGTCTGCTAAGTTCTTTGACTCGATACGAATTCTATTTTATAGATTTTGATAAAAATAACATTGTAGAGGAGTTTAAATTTATCAAATGCAGAAAAGTGCACCCTTTTTTGAAATTATGGTCAAATTGGCACCCCCAAAAACGGGCCCGAGCGGGCATGTGCCTACTTGAAGAAAGGCTCCCTTTCTCGCGCTTTTTTGTACGAGCATGATAACACATCAGATACCAAGTGGTCCCCCCCGGTCAACATTACAGATAAACTCATTTTTTTATAAGAAACTAAGGTCCGATGCTGGTAGGCAGTTTCTTCAATTTTTGGCCCATTTTGCTACCAAAACTTTCTAATGTGTTTCGTATATCTTAAATGCCGGAAGTGTAGAGTTCATTTTGTTTTGTCTGCAGGGCTCCTAAATTACTTGTAAGATCTCAAAACAAGAAAATGACATAATTCGCACTCAGAATATTTTCCAAACAGTTGGGATACACTCATTTTTTTATAAGAAACCGTTTATAAGAAACGGTAGGCTCAATTTTTCGAAAGATAAGAAACTACCCTACCTGAATTGAAAAAGCTAAGAAACTTCTGTAATTTATACTTTTAATTTTCTCATCGCACTCAAAAATATTTTGACACTGTACAGTTAAAGCAAGGGCACCTACCTTGTAGGAAGTGTGTTTATTCATGGTAGTTTACGCGTAGCAATTGGTGTCCTATGACCCAGTCCTGTTAATCTTTGTATATCATAAGAAACTAAGGGGTGTGCAACTTCTGCAGATAAACCAATCAGCGAGCAGGATCTCAAGAGAAAATTATCACAAGCGCGTTTTATCCGTGGTTCCGGTCAAGCAAAATTGTTTACATAAGCTTTTGTTCAACCAGATGTGAATAGTGACACCGTGTGCAAACTAGGGGCTCGCGTGAAAAGTCAATCCTCAAGATTATTGGAGGACGAGAGTAGAGTAGTACCTGACAACCTGAGAATAACAATCATTACATGTTTTTATAAGCAACAGCTTTCAAAAAATTTACCTTCACCTCCAATTAAGAAACCATGATAAAAAGAAGAGGTCAAGTTACAAGTTAAGAAATATTTTTAAAATGCATTCTTCATTCAAATTCTACAGTTTCCTTTCATTCACAAGGCAAATCCTAGCCTAATTGAGAACTTAAACTTATTAAAGACTTACATGTTACTAAACCAATTCTTCCTTTATGTTATGATACTTTGTAATGAAGAAAAGTACTTGCAAAATCAATATTTCAGCAACAAAACGGTTAATTTAAACAACTTTGCTTACCTCAGTTCAAATCAACAAAACAAGTTAGACGACCACAGACACTGCGTCATAATAAGCAAAAAACCAGCTGAAAAATTTCTTAGCAGTGCCAACCCCCAGCTCAATTTACCGCAAGTTTTGTTTACTGGCCATTGCAACGGGCTCTAACCACAGCAACGTGTAACGCGCTTGTGAGAAAAGTGAACAATGGAGTTATGAAAAGTTTCATACCTCTAAAGTCTTCTAGTTACAGGGATTTTCAAATTCTAACGTCTGTTATTGTTGACCAATCAAAAATCACGCTGTCTGAATCCCTGTGGCCAGATCTTATAACAGTTGATATCGTGTTTCATAAACACCGGAATTTGAAACTACAAAGTTATTCATACGTCATCTTGACCTTGAGAGGACTGACTATGTGTACTTCTGGGTCACGCACTGGGTCACGCACATCACGGTACGGGTTTAGGACACTCTCTGTACTGGGTCACAGGACACCAATTACTCTACAGTACTGGGAATAAACACACTTCCTACAAGGTAGGCGTTCTTGGTTAAAGCAACTGTTTGGACATCATTTTGAGTGCGAATCATGTTATTTGCTTTTTTTGAGATCTTTCTAAAGTAATTTGGGAGCCCTTTAGACAAAACGAAATTAATTCTACACTTCCGGCATTTAGAATATAAGAAACACGTAAGAAACTCTTGGTAGCAAAAGGGCCCACAAATTTAAGAAACTGCCTACCAGCCCCGGACCTTAGTTTCTTATATAAAAAATGAGTGTAACTGTACACTGTCAAAACATTTTTAGTGCGACAGGAAAATTAAAATTGTAAATTACCAAAGGGTTTTTTCTCAACTTTCGAAAAATTGCGCTTGCTGTTTCTTATAAGCGGTTACTTATAAAAATTACACGTGTAGTGAACTTTTCATGTCCTTTATTGAATTTCAACCGGAATTACATACAAAGCATTGTCAGGTCTTGCACCCGGCTGTTAGGCAGGGAAATTTCACAGACGATCTAAGGATCTGCCTAACCTTTGATTTTATGCTTGATTTCTATTAAATCGACCATGGAGATTCAAACTAGACTTGGACATATTTTTTTCACCGGAAGTGTCTATTTTGATGACGTCAATAACTGACACTTTTTACAACAAAAGTGGGTGTAACTCTTTGCAGGTAAGTCGAATGTGATTTAAAATACTGCAGTTAGATTGCATTTGATTAGAGCTGTCAAATTATCTATAGTTTTTTAAATCTTGACGAAATTAGTAGAATTTCTAAGACGTCATCGATCATATGACAGCATAATTGAGCTTTTTTTTTAGAATGATTTCAGCTCAAATGTTTTCCTTGATTTATACTAATTGTACCATGCAGACTCTGAATCTGCGATCAATAAACATTTATTGTGCACAGAAATAAGGATTTGGACCATGTCATTTACTCATTGTTTGCAGCATGTTTGCAGCAAAATCCAAAAAGCTTTTGAAAGCTCTAATCAAATACAATCAAACTACAATATTTTGAATCACATTCGACATACCTGTAAAGAGTTACACCCATTTTTGTAGTAAAAAGTATCAGTTATTGACGTCATCAGAATAGACACTTCCGGTGAAAATCAAAAATGTTTTCATGTCTAGCCGAGGGCGCTTACCTTGTAGGAAGTGTGTTTATTCCCAGTACTGTAGAGTAATTGGTGTCCTGTGACCCAGTACAGAGAGTGTCCTAAAACCGTACCGTGACCAAGAAGTACACAGAGTCAGTCCTCTCAAGGTCAAGATGACGTAAGAATAACTTTGTGGTTTCAAATTCCGGTGTTTATGAAATACGACTGTTATACGATCTGGCCACAAGGAATCAGACAGCGTGATTTTTGATTGGTCAACACTAACAGACGTTAGAATTTGAAAATCCCTGTAACTAGAAAGACTTTAGGGGTATGAAACTTTCCATAACTCCATTGTTCACTTTTCTCACCAACGCGTTACACGTTGCTGTGGTCAGAGCCCGTTGCTATGGCCAGTAAACAAAACTTTGCGGTAAATTGAGCTGGGGGTTGGCACTGCTAAGAAATTTTTCATCTGGTTGTTTGTTTATTATGACGCAGTGTCTGTGGTCGTCTAACTTTTTTTGTTGATTTGAACTGAGGTAAGCAAAGTTGTTTAAATTAACCGTTTTGTTGCTGAAATATTGATTTTGCAAGTACATTTCTTCTTTCAAAGTATCATAACATAAAGGAAGAATTGGTTCAGTAACATGTAAGCGTTTAATAAGTTTAAAGTTAGTTGACGGAGATAAATAGCTAACTCAAGAGCTGCATATGCATATCTAAAATTAGCCTATTGTATTTGATGATACTGACACGTGCGTGCAAATGTTTTCACTAGGGGAGCAATTACGTGCATAGTCGTTTCTTTGTCCTATTTATAGATTGCCTCTACGTAGCTCCGTCAACTAACTTTAAGTTCTAAATTAGGCTAGGATTTGCCTTGTGAATGAAAGGAAACTGTAGAATTTGAATGAAGAATGCATTTGAAAAATATTTCTTAACTTGGAACTTGACCTCTTCTTTTTATCATGGTTTCTTAATTTTCTGGAGGTGCAGGTAAATTTCTTGAAAGCCGATGCTTATAAAAACATGTAATGATTGTTATTCTCAGGTTGTCAGGTACTACTCTACTCTCGTCCTCCAATAATCTTGAGGATTGACTTTTCACGCGACCCACTAGTTTGCACACGGTATCACTTTTCACATCTGGTTGAACAAAGGCTTATGTTATCAATTTTGCTTGACCGAAACCACAACGGATAAAACGCGCTTGTGATAATTTTCTCTTGAGATCCTGCTCGCTGATTGGTTTATCTGCAGAAGGTGCACACCCCTTAGTTTCTTATGATATACAAAGATTAGCAGGACTGGGTCATAGGACACCAATTACTACGCGTAAAGTACCGTGAATAAACACACTTCCTACAAGGTAGGCGCCCTTGGTCTAGCTTGAATCTCCATCGTCGATTTAGTAGAAATCAAGCATAAAATCAAAGGTTAATAGCCAGATCCACATATCGTTTGAGAATCTTCTTGCCAATATCTTTCAAACCTTTTCAAGAAAAATTCTGCGCGTGATATCAGCATGAATTTGCGCAATGCCACTGCCGCTGTCCTTCTTCCAAAGATGAAATTTGCAATATGCAGAAATCTATATCTTTCCAGGGTGCAAATACTTATAATTAATTGCCTTTGGATGTCAAACGAGCACCCTCTGTAAGCATTTTAAAATGTACGCTGAAGAGTTATTTGCCTCTCTCAGGCTAACTCTATTATTTTGCATTTAAGTTTTAGATAGTAAATATAGTAAATTTTTTAGTAATTTTCAGTAATATTGTAAAGTTTGGTACGGCCCCCTGTAAAGCAATCCTCTCGATTGAAGGGGCTACCATGTAAAAATAATGAAAATGAGAAAAATAATGAGAAATGTACCACCGCCCAGATCAGTCTCAAAAACATCGTTGTCAAAGAGAAGCAGGCAAAGTAAGAAAACAAAACATTTCGGGAAAATATGTCCAACTACCTGTCCTTTCACCTCGTCCTTTTGGTTTTTGTCTTGAAAGTTTCTTATGAAAATATTTAGTTTTCCTGAAACGTCCGATTACCACAGCCGGCACCCTAGCTATCATTGTAAATTAAAATTGTTTTGCTTCTGTCAACAACGCCCTCACTTTATGGATCTAGATCTACACGTTTTTTGCTTTGTTTTTTTTCAACTTATTTTATTTACTTATTTTTATAAGAAACTTGGATCAGCACCCCATCAGCACTTAGTACTAAAAGTTTCTTAATTTCTTTTGAAAGTTTGGTAGTAAAATGCTCTGAATTAGTTTCTTACTTTTTTGGGCCTAAAATTGCGTTATGGTTCGAAGTTGAGCCATCTTATCTTGAAAGGGCTTGCATTTTGCATTGATTTGTCAGCACAGATAAGCTATGCACACGAAGGCAAACATTACAAATTTTTGCAGTCAAAAGTTAGGAAGTAAAATAAAAGTCGCTTTGTCCGAGAGTATCTAACCTAACCACTCTCATTCTAGAAATAATTTAGAATTTCTTAATTGTTTTTGAACGATCCTACTTGAATTTCTCAAATTTTTGGTCATCGTAGTACTAGATTCTGATAAACCTGTTGCTTGTAAATAAAACGTGTCTACTAAAATGTTAGACAATTACGTTGAAGTTTAGCCCTGGAAGCTTGCTAGGCTAGGAGCGGTGTTTAAATAGGGATAAGAATGGAATTTTATATCCCAGTTAATTTGCGGAAGATGCTGCGAGCGTTTGCTAATAAAAGGTGTCCCACAACCTTGATTACGATTCATTTTGTTTATGACATGGGTATTAAACTACAAGTATCACTCAATTATCAGCAGATTGTTTTATTCACTTTTCTAATAATTTAGCACGCTGCATGCATCGCGTCTTGTTGTTTTTTGCAAACGAAAACTGTTTTCTACGGTGGCCCATAGGGGCCACTGCCGTGTTCCGTGTGTCGCGTTCCGACTTTAGTGACGACTTTAGTGACGCGTTCCTTGTTTAGTGCCGCCTTCCTTGTTCCGTGTTCCGTGTTCATTTCAGGGGGTAGCTTTGCTCTATTTTCCTTCCAGTCCAATGGTAATACACCATACATTCCAATAAGATTTGCCTTGTATTTACCCCCTGGAAAATATCATTTTCTGCCGTGTTCCTTCTGCCGCGTTCATAATTTTGTGACGACTTCCTTGTTCTCGTCACAGTTCTGACTTTAATGACGTGTGCCGTGATCGGTGCTTATGGTCCAGTTGCAAAATTCCGACTTTAGTGACGTGTGCCGTGCTCGGTGCTTATGGTCGAGTTGCAAAATCTATTTCTGACGAGTTCTTGTCGGGGGGTAACAGATGACTGATTCTACGAGCGACGACGACTATTTGCCCACAATCGCCCACAATGTCTTGCAGGGTGAATGTGCTATAATATTGTTTTTTGTTTGTCAGAGACTCCAGAGGGAGGGAGCTTAGAAGAGGGAGCCTATCAGGCAGCGAGGGGGATGTCAATCACATGGGGATCTACTGGAGTAAAATGGGTAGTGTTGATTGCCGGGAAACAGTGGAACCGGAACTAATAAATCAGTATTCTGTATGTCAAAAACAAAGATGTTGGCAAAAATCATCAGGCCCGTAGCACCTATTAGGGCCGGTCGGGCCCGGGCCCCCCCAATAATTTCCAGAAGTTGAATTTTTATTCTTCATGATAACAAAGAAAACTGATCATCAGCAGTGACAGGCCCTTGGCACTGAAGCGAGTCAAGACCTATCTAAGTTCAGCAACAGCAAACTACCGCCTCAACCACCTGATGGTGAAACATGTGCACAACGACAGAGTTGATAGATTCAACCTTGTCAGCATCGTAAACGAATTTGTCATAGATTCCAATGCAAGGAAATTTAACTTTGGAAAGCTCAACCCTTTTGACATTAGAAGCACTTCGTCAAGAGAGGCGAAAAGTATCCAGACTTCAATAATCAATAATCATATCTAAACTAACGAGCAGTGGCGTGGTCTTCGAGATCCTCGAAAACCGAAGAGAAAAAAGCGGGGTATAGCTGGGAAAGAATTTTCCTAGAAATCCATTTAATTTACTCTGGCCATGCCATGGCTTTCGTAGGACGCCATGAAAATTGTGTGATAACTTTTGAAAATCAAATATCAAGTAAATCTTACGCAATGCTCTTGACAAAGTATTCTTATCCTATCGTAGTTTGATTTTAGCTAACCTGCTTGAAATATATTTAGATTTGTAAATTTCCTATTTTTCTCCCGGACCTCCGATCATAAAATGCCCTTTCAGCAATGCACAGAAGGGCGTTGCCAAAAGAAAAGTGGGCATTGACCGAGCAATTCTTCCGGGGGCTTCGCCCCCGGACCCCCGGAAGCATTGCCCCTTCGGTGTGAATTAATGCCCCTCCAATCTGAAAAACGCTCCTACGGGCCTGATTTATTAGTTCCGGTTCCACTGTTTCCCGGCAAGCAACACTACCCATTTTACCCCAGTAGATCCCCATGTGATTGACATCCCCTTCGCTGCCTGATAGGCTCCCTCTTCTAAGCTCCCTCCCTCTGGAGTCTCTGACAAACAAAAAACAAAATATAGCACATTCACCCTGCAAGACATTGTGGGCGATTGTGGGCAAATAGTTGTCGTCGCTCGTAGAATCAGTCATCTGTTACCCCCCGACAAGAACTCGTCAGAAATAGATTTTGCAACTCGACCATAAGCACCGAGCACGGCACACGTCACTAAAGTCGGAATTTTGCAACTGGACCATAAGCACCGAGCACGGCACACGTCACTAAAGCAGAACTGTGACGAGAACAAGGAAGTCGTCACAAAATTATGAACGCGGCAGAAGGAACACGGCAGAAAATGATATTTTCCAGGGGGTAAATACAAGGCAAATCTTATTGGAATGTATGGTGTATCACCATTGGACTGGAAAGAAAATAGAGCAAAGCTACCCCCTGAAATGAACATGGAACACGGAACAAGGAAGGCGTTACTAAACAAGGAACGCGCCACTAAAGTCGTCACTAAAGTCGGAACACGGCACACGGAACACGGCAGTGGCCCCTATGGGCCACCGTAGTTTTCAGCAATCAGTCTTTGTGCTCGGTGATGTGATTCGTAAATTTGTTCGTTGTTACATGCGTAGAAAACACGTATCACTCAATTCCCAGAAGATTGTTTATTCTCTTTTGAATTATTTGGAACACTGCTTGCCTCGCATTTGGCTGATTTTCAAAAGAATACTTTTACTAGAAGCGTAGAAATAGGTTGACCAACAAAGCAATCAATCTTTCGCAGTATGCGTTTCATAGACAATAGATTTGGAAATCTTTCGATTTGGTTTTCGCTGTCAGTTTAAAAGCCAAAATTGTGACAAGTTGCCTTCGCATTTGGACATTGAAGGCAAAGAAGAAAGGCGTGGTAAAGATCTGGCATTTCGTAAGGTTTTGCGATTTCTTTCACAAGACTACGGTGAGACCTGTCCTGTTTTTTCTATTTCTAACGGCCTGTAGCAATGTCTGATAATTCCAGTAGAACGTTTTAGCACACTATGATTGGGAAAACGTGGATTTAGGATTCAAGACTTCCATGATGTGTATTCGATATGGCCTAAGCCAAACGGAATTTATGCAAGCAAAAGACATAGCATTTAGCCTAAAAATTCTTATTTCAAGTAAACCAGCATCCAGTGTTTTTTCATACCGCTCCTTTGATTTGAATTGCATTTCAATTGGTCATGTCTTTGTCACTTTGCTTACTAAGGGTGCTCAGCCTGGCTTGCTTTCAACCAGCTCATACTAGCCACTTCAGTTTACTACAATTTCGTTTTTGGCCTATTGTGTAATTTAAAAACAAAAAAACTGAAAAAAAGATAAGAGGATTGGAAAGAATATCGTATACAAATTTAATTTTAAGGTCAAACCTACTATTTCGGGACTTACAGAATGGGCATCTATGCAAATCCTACAATTCAATACAATTCTAAATTAATTGTAATCAATGGGTACCAATGTTTAATTTGGTTTTTGGCCTGTTGTGTATTTTGAAAAAAAGGATGAGAAAGCTTTGAAAAGAACATTGTATAAAAGTATCAATTTTAGAGGCAAACCAACTATTTCGGGACTTACACAGAATGGGCTTTTACACAAAATCCTACAATCCTACAACGGCAACCAACGAGATTTGCTAGTTATATGTTTAGATTGGGTAACGCCCTGGCGGGTGCATATAATATAATTTTGTATCTGGCATGCGTGTCCATGGTTTCTCTGAGAAAGGGGTGAATTTTCAATATATTCCTAGGACCTAGATTTAGAAAAAGGGGTCTTTTTACAGAACTTGTCAGAGAAAACTAAAAAAGGGTATGTATTTCCCTATGTAAATCTGCATCATTATTCATTATGTGTTTAATAAAAAATACCTGCCATAATCATTTTGTCTGAAGAAAATTATATACAGATTAAATATTGACCTAATAATTCATATACAGTAAAAACCTGCACATAAGAACCTAAGATTTTTAACTCAGCCTGTTTAGGTTCTTATGCAATGAGGCACATCGAGTAATCAGGGTATAGGTTCTTAATTAGGAAAATACGTGAATCTAAATCTTAGCCAAACCTATTTGCAATCTTGACCCTATCCATTTCAACCCAATCTTACCCAGTTTAACCCTGCATGCCCTGCCTATCACAGTTCTGTAAGAAATATTTTGGAGTACACGAAAGAGGTTGATTGGCAAAAATGTTGCATTTATTTCCCAATGAATGAATAAGACCCTTTATTAAGAACCTAGTTTATATATCAGCCTGAAATGGTTCTTATTTATTGGGTACAAAATATATTATTTCAGGCTGTAGATTCTTAACAGATAAAGGTTCTTATGTGCGGGTTTTTATTGTATCATGTCTTTGCATAGAATTTTCTTCAAACTGATTATGTACAAATATAACAATATGGTCAATATGTGTCTTCAAAATCTGACAAGTTCAATATTTAGGCAAAAACATTCTTAAATAATTTTATTGTGACATTATCGTATTGGCAATATCAATCGTTATCCTTTCATTCATGAAGCATAATGGGGTGAGATATATTGGAAGACTTGTTTGTGAGGATCACATGGAAAGAATTGAACAAAAAAAATCATCTTGATCTTGTTCTTCTCGTTTGCTTGTTCAGATGATCTTCCTCAATGCGTTCTGATTCTGTATTGGAAATCGAATCCCTCTGTTGCGTTTTAATGCTTTCACAATGTTTTGCAACCTTGTCTGTAAGTTTCATGAATCCACGACTTTTAAATCCCACAACATAACCCGAGAAAATTTTCCATAAACAATGTTTGACCATACCTTGGCCATGGCCTAAACTTTGCCTTTGCTCCACAACAACAGCAACAAGAAACCAAGTGGCGGGGCAATATTTGAATTCTCTTCCGCTTGTAGGAATGGAAAATGGTGGTGCTTGGCTTGGCTGCTTTGCTTGGCTGCTTGCTTGTCAAGCATCATACAATTACAAAAAAAAACATACTAGTAGAAGACGTCTTCTTACTTCTAACAACTAAGATTGTTAGTTGTTAATGACAGAAACTAACCCCGGGAGGGGGAGTACTTGACTTAAATTTGTACGGGGGTGTGCCCACGAAAACAATTTTTCTACCCTACTCCAGAATTTTTCGCTCAAAATGATAACCTGGTCTAGAAAAAATTGGTGAAAAGTATACTCAAAAACATGAAATTGGACCGAAAAACGACCCGATCTAGCAAATTATTCCCCTTTGACATGTTTTGACAACCTGCTCCAGAAAAATTGCCTCATTTTGACTGTGCTAGAAAAAATTGGTGAAAACGATACCCTTAAAAACGGCACATCCCTGTCGGACAAATAAACTAAGTACCCCCCCCCCCCGGGAACTAACACAATTTTGGTTGAGAATGGTATGTGGATAAAGCTGAGGACTGGACCGAGTATGTAGATTAATTAGTTTTTGACGTTTTGTAGTTAGTTGTTAGAGTTGGAGCTATGGTCGATTTGAGCTTGGAGAGAGACGCAACGAGGCGTACTTGAAAATACTACATGGTGCCGTTTGACCCGGAATATTGAGAATTGGAGTTATCGTTTCAGGAAGAGCCTGAATCGTTTAATAGAATGGAGGATTTGAAGAAATTGGTCAAAGGACGTAGCGTTAGCCGTCGTTACGTTAAGAAGACGATAACTGATACAGCGAAGATCTTGGCAGGAGCGGAACAAGATGTCGACAAATTGAAAACAAACAAGGAACTTTTGTGCCAAGAATCAGAGAGTCTGAAAAAGAGCGATAAAGAGATTCTGGACTTAACCAGCGAGGATAAGTTTGAGGATGAAATATTGGAGTGCAAGCAGTTTTCTGGTGAGATACAGTACTGGTTAACGCAAATCGAATCGAAATTGAGAGTATTATTGAAACCCGAAGAAGGGCAACGTGAGCCGCGTCGTGAATCTATTGGTAGCGCGCGGAAAGTGAAAACGATGAAATTGCCAACCTTGACTTTGGAGAAGTTTTCAGGCAATCCGACAGAATGGCCGTCTTTCTGGGAGACGTTTAAAGCTGCAATTGATTCAGACGAAGAGATGGAAGACGTGATGAAATTTAGTTATTTGAAGAGTTATTTGGTAGGCCCAGCAGCACTTGCCGTTGCGGGGCTGAAAGTTACGAATTCGACATACAAAGAGGCACTAGATGTTTTGCATAAAAGATATGGAGACGTTTCAGTTATCATAGGGAATCACATGGATGCGTTGCTTCATTGCCCTGCAGTTGATGCCATGAGCGATGTTAAGAAGTTGAGAGAACTGTACGACAAGTTGGAAGTGAACGTGAGGAGTTTGGGTGCGCTTGGTTTGCATAGCGGAGGATATGAGCGAGTCATGTCGCCTGAAATATTGAAGAAATTGCCGAGTGAACTGCAAGTTATGATAACACGTAAACTGAAAGGTTCGTGTGATTTACAATATTTGTTGGAAATATTCCACGAAGAGCTCCTTGTTAGAGAGAAATGTCTTTTGAGCCAAGTTTGCGTAGAGAAAAACAAGCCAGCCACCGCCCCCCAAGAAGCGACGAGAAACAGATTCACGTATCGAAATCAACAAGCTACCGCAACAACGTTATACACTGGAAGTCAAGCATATGATAGAAAGTTTGTTATCAAATGTGCCTATTGCGATGGAGATCACAAGTCTCATTTGTGTACCACTGTCACAGATCATATCGTGCGAAGAAAGATTTTGACGCAAAAGAACCGCTGCTTCATCTGCTTACGCGCTAATCATCTGGCGCGGAACTGTCGTTCAAACATGACATGCCTGAAATGCAATAGAAGACATCATTCGACTATCTGTGAGTGCTATTCCAAAGCAGGAACAAGCGAAAGAGGTAATGATGCTGATCAAAAGAGAAGCAGTGTTGAAGCAAAAGTGCCTGAGAGTACGTCAACAACGAATATGCACGTGAGCGCAAGAAATTCCGTTCTACTGCAGACCGCGCGGGCAGACGTGAAAGCCCCTGGAAAAGCGAGAGGGAGAAGATTAAGATTTGTGTTCGATTCAGGCAGTCAGAAGAGTTATGTGACAGTCGATGTGAAGAATGCGTTGGGTCTTCCAGTTATTGGAAGAGATAAACTGCTGATCAAGACGTTTGGAGACGAATCGCCCAAGGTTCGTGATTGTGAGATCGTGCAACTTTCCGTTGGTTGCAAAAATGGAGAAGAGTCTGTGATGGAAGCATATGTTGTACCTGTGATTTGTACGCCGATTAGCAACCAAGTGATTTCGAGAGCGGTGAAACATTATGACCATTTGCGTGGGTTAGATTTAGCGGATTTTGTAGAAGAGGACGAATTGAACGTTGACAGGAATGTGGACATTTTGGTCGGCGCAAATTTTTATTGGAGATTTGTCACCGGACGTATTGTTCAAGGAAAGAAACCCGGTCCGGTCGCGATGGAGACGAAGTTAGGGTGGGTGCTGCCAGGGCCCACAGATATGGTAAGTTCTGATTCTGATTCACATGTTATGAGAATTGATACTGTTGTTGTTGATAAAGAAAACTTTGCGATTGTGAATGAAGGGAAAAGATTTTGGGAAAATGAGGCTATAGGCATAAAAGGAAATGAAGATCAATGTTTGCATGAGAAGTTTGTTGATGAAATTGAGTTTGTAGATAACAGATATGAAGTTTTGGCGAAAATTGAGCGATTTGAAAATGACGTTGGCCCCCAGGAAAAAGCGAGACTGCCCGAAGAAAAGTTATCGGACACGTCTTTGTTGAAAAATGATTCCGAGAAGCCTGAGGAGAGTAAGGCCTTGGGCATGATTTGGAAATCGAAGTCAGACGAACTGGCTTATGATTTTGATGCGATGCTCGGGTCTTCTGAGAAGGAGCAAGTTACGAAGCGCGATGTGCTTGCCAGGACAGCCAAGATTTTCGACCCGCTTGGTTTGATAAGTCCGGTTATTGTCCCTTTGAAATTGGTGTTTCAGAAGTTATGCAAACAAACTAATGATTGGAACTCATTGATAGATGAGTCTATTTTGAGCGACTATAAAGCGATCGTAAATGACTTGATGCATGTAGGCCGCATTGTTGTTGACAGAAATTATATAGGAAGAAATATTGCGCTGTCTGATATCGATTTTATTGAATTACACGGCTTTTGTGATGCGTCAAAAGCGAGTTATGGAGCTTGCGTTTATGTTTTTTGTCATTTGATGAGTTTTGGTGGAAGGGTCCCGAGTTTTTGAGAAAAACAATCGAGTTTTGGCCTGAGAAAGAAAGTTTCGAGCGTTGTAAACAAGCTAACAATGAGTTTATTGAATTTGAAGAGGTCAAGGGAAATCCCTTGAATGTGAATGTGCATTTGGTTCACGCTGAGCGTTGCAATATCAGTAACGTCATGTCTATTGAAAGGTTTAGCGATGTGAACAAACTGTACCGGACAACCGCTTACGTCCTACGGTTTGCGCATAACTTGAAGGCGCGGATTGATAAAACGAAAACAGCGCTTACGGCAGATTTGGAAACAAGTGAAATCGAAAACTTGAGAGACAAACCTAGTAAAGAAGATGAGTGCGAGATCGATGTTCTCGAAAATCGAAAATCGTTGTCGAAGCGAAGTCGATATTCAGAGAAGCTGTTGGATCATTTCAGAGATCGATTTAGACACGAGTATTTGACCAGTTTACGAGAATTCCACGTTGAAAAACGATCGTTGAAAAATAGAGTTATCATGGTCGGTCACGTCGTTACAATACATGAAGATAAACGACCGCGTCAGTTGTGGAACCTGGGACGAGTGAGAAAGTTGCTTGCTGGTAAAGATGGAAACGTTCGTAGTGCAGTCGTGAGAGTTTTCAGAGAAGGAAGAGTAGCAGATTTTAGAAGACCGATCAAGAAACTTTATCCGGTTGAGGTAGCAGATGCAGAACAGAATACGGAATGCAGGAGGACAATGGTCATCAAGGAGGATGAAGAGCCTCAGATTAGAACAGTGCTGGACGAAAACGTTGGTGAGATGATTCATTGACCGTGAGTACAAAGTAGTTTAGCTTGCTGAGTATTTAATCGCGTTTAGTTCATCGTAGTTACAGGTATCGTTGTGTTATCGCATTTCCCGCGCGGGGAGTGTGGAAAAAGCTGAGGACTGGACCGAGTATGTAGATTAATTAGTTTTTGACGTTTTGTAGTTAGTTGTTAGAGTTGGAGCTATGGTCGATTTGAGCTTGGAGAGAGACGCAACGAGGCGTACTTGAAAATACTACATGGTAGCACCTACTGATACAACATATTGGCCTGCAAACGAGAGGAAGTGCCACAATGATGGTGGTGAAAAGGGCAAGCTTATTGATTCAAATTTATGTCATCTCCTGCCCCATGCTTTGCAATAACAGTCTTGTCACAAGCTGCCTTCAGAGAGAGCCTTGTCTACTGTAAAAAGTTTTAATTTATCACACATTTTGACATTGTGGAACACAATAGACAAAACCTATAACTATTTTCACCATGAAATGACCCCCAGGGGGGTACTCATTGACTTTCAATGCGGGGGGTCCATGCCAATATTTGGGGTCCGAAATTTTATGTTCAATCAATATTTGGGGTCTGTGACTTACAACATGGACAAAATTCCACATTTGGGGTCCACAAATCTGAAGAAGGGAAGAATCGTGCAATTTGGCCCTGAGGTTGCGAATCATGAAACAAATGTTTTGGTATTATTCAAAAACTAAAAAAGATCGAGAAGCTCAAATTGAAATCATTCAAAAACAGTTCAGGGACCCCAGAGATAGAAACAATATTTGGGGTCTCCAAAACGTTAGACTCAATATTTAGGGTCCCCAAGACATCAGGCTTAATATTTAGAGGTCAGCAAAGAAAAAGTGGCATGGACCCCCCGTATTGAAAGTTAGGGAGTACCCCCCTCCCATTTACCTGGTTGAAGCCTAAGATAGACGAGCTGAGCTCAGAGACAGGACTGGAAGCTCCATATGAGGTTATGAGAGACGCACGTGAACTGGGTGCCTATCCTTGTTTCATTGTGTTTCATTCTGATCATATTCTACTCGCAGTGGCGAAGCTGGGCGAAAATGGTAGGTCATGCTCTGGGCGGAAGGCGAACAGGAGAAGCTCCTTGCGCCGGAGACGGAAACGGCGCGGAAAATATCTTGGGCCATGCCCATTTATCTGCCTGGGAACGCCCATTGTTGTAAAAAGGCTTGAACAATGCCCATTTATGTAGAGATATAAGATACGCCTATACATTCATGAAAACATTCTTATATTCAAACACTTTAGGCCAAGAATTGTTCTCAAACATTTTCTTGTCTCAAATCAGGCATTTCAGCAGTAAAACATTTGTTTCTCACAAATCTGGCCGGCATGTGTTAGGGTTTCAGATGTCATACAATCATTCCTGTTGAGCAGTTGCCATTGTTTAATCCTCAATGAAAAGATCATTGACTGAAACTCAAGTCCTAGATCACAGGAATATCTTTTTAAGTAGAAGGGACCCCCATCAGCTAATAGGCAACAGTAACATTTGGGGCAATAAAACTAACAATTCATCTTGCAAGAAGATTTGCTCTTGTTGTGGGAGAGGGTTGGGGGAGAAGGCTCTGATCTACAACAAATTATGATGATAGCACAGCAAAGGAAGTAAAGTACTCTTGAAAAGTTCCTCAACCAACAAATTACAGTAGGACAATAATCCATAAAAAAGCAAAGTTCTCTTGGAAAGCTCCTTTAGTTAGTAACACATATGCTGATAATAACCTGGTGGGGGGTTATTCTCATATAAATTGGGTAAGGGTGCCGTAGCTGTGGTACAAAATATCAACCAAAAACAATTTCTTGCATCAAAATGGACCCACAAGATAACTTTTCTTAGCCTACATAGCCAAAACTATTCATTCCTTGTCATCAACAATATATGGAAAATGCTCTGAACTGATAGATTTCATGTAATGTATATATTTAAACGTTCACGTATTTTGATAAAAATGCTGCTTGACTTTGATTTTGTTTGTAAATTCATTTTTATATTCTATTCAATCTTGCAAAAGTTCCTTTTGTCAGCAACAAATTATGATAATACCTTCGAAGAAAATTGTCCTGTTCTTGCAATATTATCATTATTCGCAAATAATATAAAAAAATTCTAGGCTTGTCTATGAATATGGCGAAGAGAACACTTGCGCATATTTTTTTATGAGAAACTAAGAATTTTGCTCTGTACTGAAAGTTTCTTAAAAATATCAGATTTTCAGTACTCAGAGCTTCTTATGAGTTGTTTACAGGTTCTATAACAATCTTCATGTTCACTGCCTATGCCCTTATGAACATTTCAAAACGATGTTTTTTAAACCATTTCCAAGGTTTAGACATTGCTTAAGTACTTTTCGAGTAATATGATACAGTTTAGGCGCATTCTTTATCAAAATAAATAGTTTCTTAATCATTTATTTCACAGTACTGGAATTTCCCCCACAACCTACTCTTCTACCTTCCTTCCTTTACAACGAGACTTCTTGGAACATCTTGGGACACTGTCCTTCCTCTTCAGAACAAGTTTTGCTTTGCAGTTGACGTTTGGCTATTGGCCTAGGCCTACAATCACATACCCTCACTCTCTGGCTTCTGCTAGCCTGAAGCTGCACAAGATTGTCTCGAGAACTAGGCTGCACAATGTCTCCCTCGATAAAGAAGGACTTCCAGTGAATCTTTGCATTGCACAATAATCAAAATTCAAATAATAATTCTCCAATAGACGTGTATGTAGGGGCACTAATACCTCATCTTGAACGGAGCCTAGGCCAGTCAAAACTCACAAGACAAAGTTTATATCGTCATTTCGATTGTTTCAATGCGTATCCTGCTTTTGAACTTCAGCAGGACATTGAGTCGAAAACTGGCGCAACGGGCATGCGTTAGATCAGCTCCAGCCAATCAATTCATTGCTAGGTTTATGATCATAATGACCCATCTCCTGCGATTTCAGATCAGCAAGACACAACATAGGGAACCATTACGGAAAACAGTGAAATTTGACCATAACTACACAGTGTAGCTACAACATTTGTATAGAAACCCTATAATAGGTCTGGCGCTCCGAATCGAGCACGAGTTAACACAGGGGACCAAGGTATCGACAGGTCAAGATGCAAAGGGTAAAATTTGTTGTACTGTGACATATGTTGTGATTTTAAAGAAAGTTTTCAAAGAAATATTTTTTCTGCTGAAAAAATGTTCATCATATCTCTGAAAATTGTTGGTCATGCTGAGCATGAGCTGCATGACCGCTAGCTTCATACATAGTGGCTCGGAGAAGACCCAAATGGAGTAGGGACCAAATGGAGTAATTCTCCTATCCAGGGCCCAAATGGAGTAATCCTATTAAATGGTATTTCAACTCATTGTCAAAACTAATTAACACTCAGAGATAACATTTCATCATAAATCTATACCTAATAATACCTAATAATAGATTTATAAACTGTCTAGACGTTCCAGTTTCTTCCAAAGACAATATCATCATTTACTGCTGCATCTACCATGAGATCCAGGGGGGTACAGCTTGAGGGTTTCTGCATTTCGCAATAGCGAAATTCTTTGCAATGGCTTTTCTAGATTTCTAGTTTCCTTCAAACATCCTCTTTTCGTCTTTTTCAGCTGAGTCGCATGTGCTTCCAAGTTTTTCCACTTATTCTACTCCTGTAAAGTATGTTCGCTGCTGTTATTAAAACGCGACGCGTTGCAAGAGGGATAGAGACAACCGTCCACAATTCTTGCTTTCATCTGTAATTTGTTTTTGTTTTCTTAAAGCCACGTAAAACTCTCTTCTATTTGCATGATTAAATCAATTAAAATGATACCTTTCACATGGTAACGGCTAAACAGAACGTGACACCAATTGCTGGGTCAATTGGAAAGCAGTTGCTTAATTATTTTACTGAATTGTATCCCAGGGTAAATATGTTTAAAATGAAATGAAAAATGAACCCCCGCCAGAGATCGGCATGAAGTTCAAATGTCATCAGGAATATTTAATAGGCACCGAGGACAGTTTTATAAATCTATTGTTGGGAAAAGATTTATGATATAACGCTATCTCTGGGTGTTAATTAGTTTTGACAATGAGTTAAAATACCATTTAATAGGATTACTCCATTTGGGCCCTGTAGAGAAGAATTACTCCATTTGGTCCCTACTCCATTTGGGTCTTCTCCGAGCCAATGCGTCTCCTAGCTTTGCCACTGACTGTAGGTTAAGGTATTTTGATTTTTAGTGTTTTTCAATTCATCCTAGTTTCTAGAATTCGCCTGAATGACTTGTATTTAATTTGAAATGAGTTTATGGCATTATCAAAACTATCAATTCTGTTAATGTAAAACAACACTGGTTTCAGAAACGATCATATGTCATTTTCAGGAAATAACCGCACATTCTAAAACAACCATATCAATTTTTGCAGAAGGTTCCCAAAGATATCCTTTGGCACACGCACTCAAGACATTTTCTAGTTAATTGTCTCATTTTTTGCTAAGACAGCGTTAGACCCCGTCTTTTAAATTTTTAACTGTTTTTACTTAAAGATCAGTTTTTATCCTCAAATATAGTGCTTGTAGTAATTCGCATAATTCGTGAAAATTTTCACTCGTTTTCAATAAGATGAAACACACATAATGCTGAGATGAATACAAACAACATGAAAAAATAATTTCAAGAATCAGAGTTGTATGAGCAGGGAAATTGAATTTTGAAGTTAGACTAAATCGAGTGTTCCTTGTCTTTTCGAATTCAAATTTGTAAACTTATGATTTCTTGAAACTTTAAAAATCTTTATCTTGGCTCTCATAGGTCCGATTTTAATAATTCTTCTTTTATTGTAAATTCCAATCATTGCTATTTCAAAGGAGCTACAGCGTGATTGATTTTGAAAACTTTAATTTTTCGGCAGTTATTACATTTGCTGGATCACTGTGTTACCGCCTTCTTTGTGGAGGGTAGGGCTTGAAAGTGAAATCCATTTTTGGCAATACTTATTGCTGGGGTATCCGCACACCCATGTAGCTTATGATCTGCTCTTTATCAGTTGTTAGATCAACACGTAGAAATGATGCTGCAAGAACACAACAGGACTAATTATGATATTTACTCGTAGTAAGATATGCAAATGTTTTGACGTCATGTAACCTCATGTGATTGGGTAATTTTGAAGGTTGCCAGGTCACCACCATTAGGGTGAAGTAGTATAGAGACGCATGTTTAATGTCACGTGGACATAGTTGAGAAGTCAGTCGAAAGTTGAGAGTGGATGAGATCGCATGATATAGTCCAAAATTTCGTCTTCCTTGAGTGAATCTTCGGTTCAACAAATAACCTTCTCGAACTAGCTAGGCTGGAGAGGAATCTCCAACATATTGGTCCACTGTTGCCAGAAGGAAAAGTTTGAATCGATGCAGAAGCAGAATGGCAGAGACAGAACGTACAACATGCAGAAGGAGTGTCACGAAATTAGTTAGCCGAGCGGAAGATTTATTGAAAGATGGGATCGACGGAGTGGATACCGGAGGTATCGGAAAATTAAAACACTTTCAAGCAGAGTTATCGGGAAAATTGACGGAATTAAGAGATGCTGATAAAATTATTTTGGACGATTTGACGGAGAAAGATGCGGGCGAAGATGACATCGACAAAGAACTTGACGAGGAAAGCGAATACAAAGAGAAAGCATCGAGTGCACTGTATTTGATCGAAGACGCCCTTGATAAATTGACAGCGAGCAGACCGTTATCTACAGGCCAGCGAACTGAGTCACAAGAAGGTCGTAACTCACAAATATGTCAAGTTGCAGTGGGTTCAGGCAAGAGTTCTGTGAAATCGAGTGGATGATCAGGAAGATCTGTGAATATAAAGTTACCCAAGTTGGAACTGAGCAAATTTCGGGAAAAGTTCATGAATTTCAAGAGTTTTGGATGGATGCCATTCACGACAATGAAAGCTTGGCAAATGTGGATATATTTAAATATCTTAGATCGTTTTTACAACAGCCAGCAAAAAGTGTGATTGCAGGAATGCCTATGACTGATGTCAGCTACGATACTGCTGTTGAGTTATTGAAGAAAAGATTCGGAAAAGCAGAAGAAATTCAACGTTCTCACATCAACCATTTATTGCACTTAGCACCAGTATTCAACGAGAGAAGCGTAAATCGCCTCCGCACATTGCATGACCAAATCGAGACACATTTTCGTGGGCTCGAGGCTCTCGGTGTTGACAGGATCACATACTCGAGCATCGTGGTGCCAGAATTGATGGAAAAGATTCCGGAGCAAATTCGTTTTAGCATGATCAGAGCAAGTGATAAAGCCTCTCATCATGGTGCTTAGATGAGCTTCTCGTTGCCCTTGAAAAAGAGTTGGAAATCAGAGAGAGTCATGTGCCCCTGCTGAAGAATGCTGGCGGAAATCAAGAAAAACAAACACGGCCTAATAAGCAGCAAGAAGAGTACCAAGGAGGAACAGCCACTGCACTGTACATTGGAAGAGAGGGTGGCAAGCAGAAGTGTGTTCATTGCCTGCAAGAACATGCAGCAGAGTTGTGCGAAAAAGTGAAGGACACTGATGAACGAACAAGTATCCTTCGTAAATACGCCATGTGTTTCATATGTTTAAATTCTTGCCATAGATCCTTTGAGTGTAGGAATAAAGATAGATTGAAATGTAGTATTTGTAAAAGGAAACGTCATGTTTCAATTTGTAAGGTTAGGACCAATGCACCTCTGGCGAATTAGGGAACCTCAGTAAATCCCAGCGAACCCCCACCCCTTAAAGCTGATGCGACATCCTGGGTGGGAAGTACCGGGTCAGGGGGGGGATGTTGCTCTGCAAACAGCCTTAACAAGTGTGGAAGGAGTGAGAAAAGAGACAGTGAGAGTACTATTTGATACAGGTAGTCATAAGTCGTTCATCTCTGCTGAGGCTGTTACTAGAATAGGTTTGCGTCCTGTGAGGAAAGAGGAATTAGGCATAATGGCGTTTGGGAGTACGGATGCAGAGGTAAAAACAAGAGATGTGGTAGTTGTTTGTTTGGTTCTATTGAGGGGAAAGAAGAAAGTAACCTTGCAATGTTTTGTTGTTGATGAAATCTCTTCGATTTCAAATGCTCATCCTGAAGTAGTTAGGGAAACCTACCCACACTTGCATGAAATTTGGTTCTCCGATATTTGCAGGCACAAAGAAATACTTCAAGTGGACATTTTAATTGGATCAGACAATTTGTGGAATTTTTAAGAGAGTGAAATCAGACGAGGGGGCCCTAATGAACCAGTTGCCATAAAAACGACTCTTGGATGGGTTCTTTCTGGACCTCTGAAAGCTAAGACCTTGAATTCTGCTGAACATTTCAATGTGAATTTTGTACCTTTGTCATCATTTCCTGCAAAGACTGACAAGCAGAGGATTGATGAGGAAGTAAACAAATTGTGGGATTTGGATTCCATTGGAATTAGGCCAGAGAATGCAGTGCATGTGCAGGTCATTGACAACATATATTTCACAGGAAAAGGTATTCTGTTGGCCTTCCATGGAAAGTTGGACACAGAGCTCTTCCTACAAACTATGATAACAGCCTGATGAGATTGAAGAGTTTGGGTAAGAAACTCGGAAAAGATCCCCAAACTCTTGATAAATATAATGATACACTTACTGACCAGGTTGCCTCTGGCATAATAGAGCAGGTGACAGAACTGGAACCAGCCGAGAAGACATTTTATCTGCCACACATGGCAGTGATAAGAGCTGAAGCAGAAACTACCAAGGTTAGAATTGTTTATGACGCATCTTGTAGAGATAGGAAAACAGGAACCTTACTCAATGATTGTCTCCATGTGGGGCCACTCGTATTTGACATACTTCTTCGTTTCAGAGAACACAGAATTGCATTGGTAGGAGACATTGAAAAGGCTTTTTAAACATCGAGGTTCACCCTGTTGATCGCGATTGCTTGAGATTTTTGTGGTTTAAAGATTGTAGGTCAGAAGATTCTTAGACTATTGTCCTGGGATTCCTTAGGGTGGCATTTGGAGTAAATTCCTCGCCTTTCTTATTAAACGCAGTACTCCGCCACATGTTGAGACATACAAGGCGTCTGACCCTGAACTTACATCTAAATCGATTGAATCTTTCTATGTTGATGATTTAGTTTCAGGTTGTAGGAACGCAGATGAAGCTTTTACCCTGTACCAAAAAGCAAGTGACAGAATGAGAAAAGGGGTATTTAGGCTCAGGAAATGGAAAACAAATGACGCTGAATTAGCTGAAAAGATTGAAAAAAGTAAGAATGAGAAAGTAGAAATGAAACAGAAACAAGAATCAGATGAGAGCTCTTATGCAAAGGAAACATTAGGCCAAAATAACAACACAGAGGGAAAATGTAAGATCCTAGGAATGGCTTGGGATAACAAAGAGGACACATTAGAGTTTGATCTTACCAATGTAACAAAAGATGCAAACACAGAAAGACCAACTAAGAGGGGGATATTAAGCACCCTAGCTACCCTTTTTGATCCATAAGGCCTCATAAGTCCTGTTTCCATCACAGCAAAGGTTTATTCCAGGAGCTATGCATAGATAAGTTAGGTGGGATGACCCTATACCAGACAACAAGGTCACAGTGTGGAAAGCATGGCTGGAAGATCTTAACAGAGTGAAAGCAATTAGCTTGCCCAGATGTTTTATGATGGAAGCGAGGGAGAGATTCTTAGTTGTCAGATACACGGCTTTGGTGATGCAAGCAAAAAAGCGTATTGTGCTGTTGTGTACCTAGTATATGAGACAGCAAAGGGAGTGCACACAACATTGCTTTGTTCAAAAACCAGAGTTGCACCACTGAAAGAGTTGACCATACCAAGACTAGAGCTTTTATCAGCTAGAATTCTTGCAGTGCTTGTAGACACTGTATGCAAAGCCTTGAGCTCTCAAGTCAAAATTGATTGTGCTAGATATTGGCTAGACAGTAAAACTGCCCTTTACTGGGTATATAACAATGGCGACTGGAAACAGTGGGTACAGTTCAGACCCGGGGGGGGGGGGGGGGTACTTAGTATATTTTGCTGACGCCATGTGTACTCCTTTCCGGGTATCGTTTTCGCCTCTTTTTTCTAACGCCGGGTATCAAAAGAAGGCAATTTTTCTAAAGCCGGTTGTTCAAACGTGTTATTTCATTGCTTTTCAACGAATTTTTACGTTTTGGGATATGCTTTTCGCCGATTTTTTCTAAAGCCGGCTATCATTTCGAGGGAAAATTTCTATAGCCGGTTGAAGATTTTTTCTCTTGAAGTGCACCCCCCGTACAATTGAAAGTCAAGTACCCCCCCCCCCCCGGGAGTTCAGAGTGGCAGAGATTTTGAGACTATCGAAGAAGGAAGAGTGGGGACATGTTGGGGGGAGGGAAAACCCTGCAGATTTAGGTTCCCGGGGAGTTACCGCTATTCAGCTGAAGAATAGTGATCTGTTGTGGAAAGGTCCACAATGGCTTAGGAAAGGCAAACATTGTTGGCCCAAAGGATTAATCCTAGACAATTCAGAAGAAGTGAATAGTGAGAAAAATAAAGTGAATGTAATGACTGCAGTGACAGAAAGACCTGCAGGAGTGAGCCAAGTGATAGACATCAACAAGTACAGCACACTAAGAGTGCTTCTCAGAGTTACTGCTTGGGTGATGAGATTTGTAGAGAATGTGAAGGCTAGAAGGGATGGAAAGAACTTGAATTTGGAAAGTTTGAATGCAAAAGAAATCATGAGTGCTGAAAAAATTGTGGATTAAGGATGTCTAGTCAACACTGACACAAAATTCATCATTCAAAAAGACACAGAATCATCTTGGAATTGTGAAAATGGATGGTATTCTGGTATGTATGGGAAGGTTAGAAAGATCAGAGTGTGAAAGACTTCCTTGATTCAAGAAGACTACCATGGAAATTCAACATAGAGTTGAGTCCGTGACAAGGAGGTCATTACGAACGGATGGTAAGAAGTGTAAAAAGGTGTTTGAAGAAAGTTCTTGGCAATGCCAGAATTTCCTTTGACGAGCTTACCACCGTATTATCTGAAGTTGAATGCATTTTAAACTCACGGCCACTTTCGTACATGTCGGATGAGGCAGATGGAGAAATTTTGACTCCATCGCACTTGTTAGCTGGACGTAGATTGTTGAATTTGCCTACAAGAGTACAGAAACTAATTTGAAACTTGATGAATCTGATAATCAGTATGCTCTTTCCAAACGTTTCTTGCACCTAACGCGATTGTTGAGTCATTTTTGGAATAGGTGGAGACGCGAGTATCCTACGGATTTGAGAGAGACTCACAAATTGAACAACAACAAATCAGTTGACATCAATCCAGGAGATGTTGTTTTGGTGCATGAAGATAGCGCAAAGAGAGCACAATGGAAAGTTGCTATTGTTGAAGATCTGATCAGAGGAAAAGACAATGAGGTACGCGGTGCACGAATTCGCAAAGCTGGAAAGGGTAAGAATGAATTTTTGAATCGCCCTTTACAGACATTGATTCCTTTAGAGTGTGCAGTAAAAGATGGTCAGAGAAGAAAGAATGGAGAGGAGAGTAAAAAGAGAGATGAGGAAATGGTGGAGGATTTGCCTGTGCGCAAGCGTCCACAGAGGACGGCTGGTAAGGATGCGCGGCTTAAGACCCGGTTCATGCTTGACTCCTAGAGAGCCAAGAAGGGGGAGTGTTGGGGCATCCGCGCACCCATGTAGCTTATGATCTGCTCTTTATCAGTTGTTAGATCAACACGTAGAAATGATGCTGCAAGAACACAACAGGACTAATTATGATATTTACTCGTAGTAAGATATGCAAATGTTTTGACGTCATGTAACCTCATGTGATTGGGTAATTTTGAAGGTTGCCAGGTCACCACCATTAGGGTGAAGTAGTATAGAGACGCATGTTTAATGTCACGTGGATATAGTTGAGAAGTCAGTCGAAAGTTGAGAGTGGATGAGATCGCATGATATAGTCCAAAATTTCGTCTTCCTTGAGTGAATCTTCGGTTCAACAAGTAACCTTCTCGAACTAGCTAGGCTGGAGAGGAATCTCCAACATATTGGTCCACCGTTGCCAGAAGTAAAAGTTTGAATCGATGCAGAAGCAGAACGACAGAGACAGAACGTACAACATGCAGAAGGATTGTCACGAAATTAGTTAGCAGAGCGGAAGATTTAATGAAAGATGGGATCGACGGAGTGGATACCGGAGGTATCGGAAAATTAAAACACTTTCAAGCAGAGTTATCGACAAAATTGAGAGGAATCTCCAACACTTATACTTGAGCCTCTGTTTTCAATTTTTGCCGATGAAACTTGCAAGGGACAGGACTTTTCTTTTTCGACAGACATACATCATTTAACCCTATTACTACCGGGCTTTTTCGACCATCGTAGTACCGGGGGGGGGGGGCACAAAGTGCCCCCCCCTCCGTAACTTCGCCAATATTGCAGATATGAGGATGAAACTTAGCACAATGGTGTATAGGAACAAAATCTACACAATAGGCTACTTTTTTAATTCTTCATTACATCCATGACGTCACAATGACGTCATAATTGAGGAAAATTGCACTTTTTGCTTACTATTAACAATATTGGCAATATTTAAGTTCTTAGTTGATAATTTCTTTCATACTGCTACTAGAATGTATCTCAAAGCATCACTGAATAAAAATTGGCAATGAAATGTCAATTTAGGCTTGTTATTTATATCATATATTCATCATTTATTTGCATCAGTTTGTCATTGTTTCATTTAAACCCCTAATTACTGATGAAAATTCAATAAAATGCCTTAAAATTGTTCATAACAATCAATAGAACCAATTTTGACCATTTAATGTTATCTAATACATTTGTTATTATATATATGACGTCATAAAGTTTGATGACGTCATGAACGTTAAATTTGCTGACGTCATCAAAAATGGATAAAACTATATATCATCTGACGAGAGCTTTCGAATGGTGGTATTCTCGATGTTCTACGACCATCCGTGTTAAAACTGGACTCGCTTCTTTAATTGTCTGGCTGACCACGTGTTGAAAAGAGGTTGGTCACGTGATCAGTATCTACCATTTTGAAAAAAAATTACAAATTTTAATTAGTCCATGAAATTTTAGGAAAAGTCGCAAAGTTTCAGCTCTTTATCTTTTGAACTGACGACACTACATCAAATAAACTTTGCCGCGGGCACTTTGTGCCCCCCCCCCCCCCGGTAGTAATAGGGTTAAACAAAAATAAACAACAAAAACACTCTCTCTGGTATACGATTTTGCAGTTTTGGAGTTTTCGTATTTCCTAGTTCTTTTAACAATCCTTATCATTTTAGTCTCTTTATATCAAAATGGCTAAAATCAAGAGTTGGAAGGCCCAGGCTGGATACGTATGTGTATCGTTGTGTTCTTCTGCAATTTTGGTGTAAAGTTCTCTAAATTTTCATTGATTTTTGATTAATTTTTATGAAAGAAATTGTTTTTTAACAAAGGTATTATGAGAGGGAAGGATGTGAATTTAAACCATGAATATGTCGATATTTTCTTTTTTCAAAAATAAAAAGTTTTTAACTTACTTTTACCCAGTACTAGAGCTTCGTTATGGGCTGGTTATGAGGCTAGATTATTTTTGGCGATCTGGAGTGATGCTATCTTTTTCTTTCATCTAACTTCGTCTATAAGTTTCAAAGCTCTGGGTTTTCCATAACAGAAATACAATTGGATGGCTGAATCAGCCCCCCTTCTAGTCTTCCTATAGCATGAAATACCCTAGGTCTAATTTGGTTAAACCTTCCTGTAATCTCATCCATATTATCTCCCTTTTAAAAAATGTAGTGAAGCTGAGCATGTACTTAGAAAAAATTTGCTCTCGCTTTGTTCGCATTCCCTTTGTGTTTATTACACCAAATATTCTCTACCATTCAATCGCAAAGGAATTTGCTGTTCTACTACAGTTGCATTTGGGCCTTCTATCTATTCTTTGACTCTGGTTCTGGGTAGTTTGTTCTACAATGAAGCATGTACGGAATTGTAATGCCAATCGAAAATGTTCCCGGGACAAAGACAGCGGAAATCCATTTTTCTCACTTCGCTTGCAGTTTGCCCCCCCCCCCACCCCCCCCCCCCCCCCCCATAACAACACGACGCTGGCTATGCCTTTGCTTGAGAGAAGGGCAGGGCTGCCAAAATGGACAACTCTGAGAGAAAATTGAAAAAGAGTAGCTATCCCTTTGCTTTACAGGTGAAGAGACCTCAAACACTTGTTTTACAGTCTTACAACAACGTACTAACACATCATTCGTGAACTAAGAATATATAAAACTATGAGCGACAAGATGAGAGCAACTCATTGTCATATTCAGACTTTGAACAGCTAAAATCTATGAGAGCAGAAATTGACAATGAAAAAACGTGATGCCGAACTGAACTTGAAGGAAGGGTTGCAAAATTGGGCAAATCTGAAGGAAGGAAAGTCGCATCATTCAGAAACTAAGAATACAACTGAATGTTCACCATTGCCCCTGTTATCAACACTCGAAATCGAAAAAGGCCAAAGGCAAAGAATCCGTCAGATTACTGCACCGATATTCCCGAATTTTTCTTGAAGGAAAGGCTGCAAAAATGGGCAGCACTAGAGGAAAATTGACATAACATACTTTTGCTTTTTCAGTTGAAAAGGCTACGAACACTTGTCTTACCGTTTTGCTAAGGAATTAACACACACACACACACACACACACATCATTCAAAAACTAAGAATATGAGAAAAGGAGAACAACTCACTGTCATCATATTCAGCCTTGTGCTTTGAACAGCTAATTTCTGCGAGCAAATGTCCATGAAAAAGTGAGATGAAAAACTGAAATAGCAGCAAAATTGTGAAGTACAACTTCTCCATAGTTTTCAGAATTCATTTACTTGGAGCTTTTCTATTCTTGTATCATTTAAGACATGAAATAGCTCCATATTTGCTGCATGAACATTTTCACGTTGAAACTTCGCGAAGGTCGTTGGGTGAGAGAGAGAATCGAGCGACTGTCGTCAGCAGCTAAGACACTGGTTTCGCGCCAAAACGCAAGAAGCATAATGGCGGACATGATCACCATTCACGGGGGGCCACTCCTATACTTTCCTTTAACATATGCACCCTAAACGCTGACCTGTTTTGGCGAAATACATACCCTAATCGCAGAAAATTTTCTTGAAAAAATACCCTTTCCGGTGTCAAAATAGAACTTCTGTAGTTCAGGTACCCTAATCGTTGACAAATCAGTTACTAAAAATGCTGCTATTGCCGGTGTAATTTGAAGAGGGGGAAACTGCTCCCGACTTCCTATCCCATCTCATGCTTGTCTGCTAAGTTCTTTGACTCGATACGAATTCTATTTTATAGATTTTGACAAAAATAACATTGTAGAGGAGTTTAAATTTATCAAATGCAGAAAAGTGCACCCTTTTTGAAATTATGGTCAAATTGGCACCCCTAAACACGGGCCCGAGCGGACCTGTGCCTACTTTAAAGAAAGGTACCGTTTCCCGCGCTTTCTTGTACGAGCATGATAACACATCAGGTACCAAGTGGTCCCCCCGGGTCACCATTACAGATAAACTCATTTTTTTATAAGAAACTAAGGTCCGATGCTGGTAGGCAGTTTCTTAAATTTTTGGCCCATTTTGCTACCAAAACTTTCTAATGTGTTTCGTATATCTTAAATGCCGGAAGTGTAGAGTTTATTTTGTTTTGTCTGCAGGGCTCCTAAATTACTTGTAAGATCTCAAAACAAGAAAATGACATAGTTCACACTCAAAATATTTTCCAAACAGTTGGGATACACTCATTTTTTTTATAAGAAACCGTTTATAAGAAACGGTAGGCTCAATTTTTCGAAAGCTAAGAAACCACCCTACCTGAATTGAAAAAACTAAGAAACTTCTGTAATTTACACTTTTAATTTTCTCATCGCACTCACAAATATTTTGACACTGTACAGTTACAGCAAGGGCGCCTACCTTGTAGGAAGTGTGTTTATTCACGGTACTTTACGCGTAGTAATTGGTGTCCTATGACCCAGTCCTGTTAATCTTTGTACCGGGTGTCCCAAAATGATGTATTATTGTTTGATTGCTCGTATGTCCATAACCAATGAACAGATCTTCAAAAACTTTGTTTTATTTGATTGCCTAGAGGCTATATTGGATGTTAAGATGTTGGTTGTGGCTTTACCAATTTTTGAAAATCGGTTCATCAGTTATGGACACATAAGCAATCAAACGAAGGGGTATGCAACTTCTACAGATAAACAAATCATTGAGCAGGATCTCAAGAGAAGATTATCACAAGCGGCCTTCTATCCGTTGTGGTTTCGGTCAAGAAAAATTGTTTACATAAAAAGCCTTTGTTCAACCAGATGTGAAAAGTGACACCGTGTGCAAACTAGGGGGTTGCGTGAAAAGTCAATCCTCAAGATTATTGGAGGACGAGAGTAGAGTAGTACCTGACAACCTGAGAATAACAATCATTACATGTTTTTTTAAGCAACGGCTTTCAAGAAATTTACCTGCACCTCCAGAAACTTAAGAACCCATGATAAAAAGAAGAGGTCAAGTTCCAAGTTAAGAAATATTTTTCAAATGCATTCTTCATTCAAATTCTACAGTTTCCTTTCATTCACAAGGCAAATCCTAGCCTAATTTAGAACTTAAACTTATTAAACGCTTACATGTTACTGAACCAATTCTTCCTTGATGTTATGATACTTTGAATGAAGAAAAGTACTTGCAAAATCAATATTTCAGCAACAAAACGGTTAATTTAAACAACTTTGCTTACTTCAGTTCAACTCAACAAAACAAGTTAGACAGGGAAAATAAGCTAACCATCTAAGCAAGTGCCTAACCACATTTTTTAAGGTTTATATTGTTAGAATAGGCCATTGAGATTAATTTAGGACTATGTGCCATTTGTGAAAAGTGTCGAGTGTCACGTGATCGATGACGTCACAGAAGGGCTTAATGTCGCTAAATACTTCGATAACTTTTGACAGGTGTGTTGTATTAGCTTGGGATTTGCATAGTTAAAAGAGCATTTGAAGAGCTTTCGAATGATCTATAGCTTTTTGCAATTTAGTGAAATGCGAAAAAATTTCTATGACGTCATCAACTACATGACGTCATAATTGACTAATTTTAAAACCATTTCAGCTGAGATTTTTTCCTTGATTTGTACTAAATCAACCATGTAGATTGCGAATCTGCAGTCAGAAAACACTAATAATTCATAGGAATGTAAATTTTTGTCTTGTCATTTTCCCTATTGTGTTCAAACTGAGGCAATATAAAGGGAAAATGCCCAAGCCCAAATTGATATACCTATGAAATATAGGTGTTTTTTGACTGCAGATTCAGAATCTGCGTGGTTCATTTGGTAGAAATCAAGGTAAAAATTTCATCTAAAACGGTTGTGAACATCTGTCAATTATGACGTCATGTCAATAATGACGTCATAGAAACTTTTTGAATTTCACTAAAATGCAAAAAGCTATACATCATTCGAAAGCTCTTCAGACGCTCTTTTCAACGATGCAAATCCCAAGTTAATCCAACACATCTGTCAAAAGTTATCGAAGTATTTAGGGACACAAGCTCTTCTTTGACGTCATAGATCACGTGACATTCGAAACATTTCAGAAATGGCACATTGTCTTAAATCAATCCTAATGGCCCATTCTAACAATATAAACCTTAAAAACTGTGGTTAGGCACTTGCTTAGATGGTTAGCTTATTTTCCCTGTCTAAGTTAGACGACCACACACACTGCGTCATAATAAACAAACAACTAGCTGAAAAATTTCTTAGCAGTGCCAACCCCCAGCTCAATTTACCACAAGTTTTTTGTTACTGGCCATAGCAACGGGCTCTGACCACAGCAACGTGTAACGCGCTTGTGAGAAAAGTGAACAATGGAGAGACGCATTGGCTCGGAGAAGACCCAAATGGAGTAGGGACCAAATGGAGTAATTCTTCTCTCCAGGGCCCAAATGGAGTAATCCTATTATATGGTATTTTTAAGTCATTGTCAAATCTAATTAACACCCAGAATAGCGTTTTATCATAAATCTTTTTCTAACAATAGATTTATAAAACTGTCCTCGCTGCCTATTGAAAATTCATGATGACATTTGACCTACATCGTAATTTATGTCTCTGACGGGGGTTTATGTCACGTTCTATTTCACCTTTAACCATGTGGGAGGTATCGTTTTACTTGACTTAATCTATTGTGGTTTAAAGAAAACAAACTAAGTATAGATGAAAGAAAGCAAGAAAGTCTAGAAAAAGCAAGACATTGAATCTGTGCTAAAAGTTTCTTGAAATCATCAGATTTTTATCATGTAGGCCTAGTGGTTTTTTGATAATCTATTGGTAGTAATGAAGTGCACAAATTTTTTAAAAAGGAATTTGGTTTAGGGCAGTTTATTAAATTTTAGGGTAATTTTTGCTGCCAAAAGTTTCTCATAAGTTTCTTAAAATTTAATTGTGCTAAATGTAGAGCGAATATATCCACGTTAGAAAGGCTTGCAAATTACAATGGTAAGGTTTCAAAACTTGCTATTGTATAATTCTCATTCAAAACAATAGACATTGGGCGAGACAATATTATCTTCGCCATTGGCGAATATAAATATTTTAAACACTATTTAAACCTCTATATTTATAAATAAAATTGGATTAGTCCTTGGTTCTAAAAATTTGAGTGAAAACGTTATCAGTCAATTTTAACAATATTGTCAATATTGCGTTGGAATAGTGCTCAAAAATGTTTGTCCATATGGGCAGTACTAGTTTTTTTTAGAATCCAATTACTAATATAGAAAACGAACAGTTTTAATCGTGTTGGAACAGGCAATTGCACAATATTTATCAGTTCTGTCTTGATTTCGTTGAAGTCTCGGTCAAATGGAAGCAGAGCTTGTTAGTGTTTATATTCAGGGATCAATCAAGGGCAGTCGCGTTTTAATGATATTTTTAAAGCTTTTATGATATATTTCTGCTAGTTTTAATAGCAGCAAACATACTTTACATGAGAGGAATGAGAGGAAAAAACTTGGAAGCACACACATCTGAATCAGCTGAATCACACAAAAAGGAGGTTTGAAGGAAACTAGAAATCCAGAAGAGCCATTGAAACACATTGTTTAACCCCCCTGGACTTCACGATAGATGCACCAGTAATGATGATATTGTCTTTGGAAGAATCTGACTCGTCTAGACAGTCTACACATCTATTATTAGGTATTATTAGGTATAGATTTATGATCAAATGTTATCTCCGGGTGTTAATTAGTTTTGACAATGAGTTAAAATACCATTTAATGGGATTACTCCATTTGGGCCCTGGATAGGAGAATTACTCCATTTGGTCCCTACTCCATTTGGGTCTTCTCCGAGCCACTATATGAAAAGTTTCATACCTCTAAAGTCTTCTAGTTACAGGGATTTTCAAATTCTAACGTCTGTTATTGTTGACCAATCAAAAATCACGCTGTCTGAATCCCTGTGGCCAGATCGTATAACAGTTGATATCGTGTTTCATAAACATACGTATCGGAGTTCCAGTTTCATAAACATTTTTATACCAAAACGTAAATCTGGTGAATGGGCAAGAACTACATCTTGATTAACCCTATTTTAACCGGGTTAAATGTTAGTGATTTTCTACAGATCTTGAATTTGCATGACGCCATTGTAGAATGAACATCAAAATTCACATGATATTACAGATTTGTAATTGGCTCTTCTGAAAATGTAGATAAGCGCGCAAAGTCGCAAAAAAACTTGCTAGACCTCTCTCGTACTTGCTTTATACACCAAAATGTGATAAAAATCGTTATCGTTAAAATCGTTAAAACAAGATTATACCGGGTGAGTAAAAAAGGTTCAGATTTTACGTGAGGTTTTTTCTAGAAATTCCCATAAAGAAAAAGACGTTCTAAAATTACGAACAAAGTTCCAATATGTTTTCGTTGCAACAATTGACTTGAACACGCCTTAGCACATGCTATCCTCTTGAAAGTCTTCCCCTGGTATGAATTGGACAAATACATGAATACAAGTAAGTGTCATTATTGCTAGGAAGGAAAACAAAGGAAATTTTTCTCACCGTTTTATTTGTTTCGACAGGTTTTCGATAGGGGCTTGCTTATCCACGGGAAGGAATTGCCGATTAAAGCTGGGTTAATTATTGAACCTAATTTGACATGCCAGCAATAGAACAAGAGAGTTTTCAATATTATTGCGATGACATTTAGGGAGCAGTATTTTTTCAAACGCCGCGCGTTTTATTGACTTACCCGGTAGTTTTGATAGGAAAAAACTTAATCTATCAATTGCCAATTGTATAAAAAATATTACTCGTCATTTTAAGGCATGGAGAATTTAGGCATGTTAAAGGGAATCGACATAGTTAAAAGCTGGCCCGGGCCAGGTCAAAAATATAATCTATTGTACTCGACAACTTTGACGCATCTGGTTTCATTGTGTAGGTAAAGAAACAATGGGTTTTTGGGCTTTCCTGTAGCCTATTTATAACGGCTACGAGATATAGCAATGTCTATTCCCTTTTGTCACAATATATCTTGGCAATCAATTTAGGACTGTTGTGCACCTAAATTCTATGAAATGACAGATTAGCACTCAATTAAGTTTCTTTGATAAAACTGGGAGGGTTTCATATTCAGACACACGTATATTGGATCTTGCTATCAGGATGACGACACTGCTGTTTAAAAATAGTCGAATACAATAGGCAAATTTAAAGCTTTTATGTCGCTATATAAAGATAATGGCAGACATTTAATCAATTGTCACGAGAGAGCGTAGCGTGCGGAGCTCATGAACGCGCGGTTTCTTTTGATGTCTCCTCCATTTCCAGCCTCAACACCAGTAGTTCGCGCCTTGGTTCATCCGTTCACAAAGCCGGTGATTGTCGAATGAGCAAAACGAGGCTGCCGGTCTTTATATAGCGACATAAAAGCTTTAGTCCTTTTATCACAAATCATTGGTTGTTGTTTCTCATGACATGTTTTCATTCATTCATATCGTAAACAGACAGTCAATTCCTGTGATTCGTTTCCTAGTCCTCAAATTCACAGATTTATAGCATTGATAGCATTGCAAGATGGAATAAGGATCTTGGTTGTAGGACAAAGGGAGGAACAGAATTTAACATGATGTTGTGTGCAAACATTTGGAGAGTGCATTCCAACTAACCTATTGCGTTAGTTTTTCAACACGCGATTACAGGCCAGATTAGGCCAGGCATGCTCTGCTTGTTACAACAATACAGTTATTTCGCATTTGTCAAAGTTTTATGAGGAGGAAAGCTGCTATGGAGAACATCGCCTTCTTTTGGTAAGTTTCAGTTTTGTTACTGATGCTATCAGCCTATACCAAAGGCAAGCCTGGTTGCAGATCTAGGCTAAGATCCGTTTCATCACACTATTGGTAGGTATTAGAAGTGAGAACCGCCTCTAAAATCATGGCCAATCTTCGTTCGCCATTGGCATTGAAGGTCTTCGTCCCATGAAGTACCAAAATTGATCCCTTTATAAAGCAACGAATGTCGAAAATTTTGCAACACAGACTCTTATATTAATTTTATTTCAAAACCTAGGGCTGGCTTTGTGTGGGATAGTTATAAGTTTGCTGTGAGACATGATTTTGTGCCGTCGTTGCAACTTTGCAAATGGCCTTCTTATCACATTGATGAGAGAGAAAGATATTTAATAATATTTTAAATTTAGTTCTTTAAGTATTCAATACACCAGGAGTAAATTCCTTGGTCTTATTCGATGAAAAGGGCGAATGAACAAGTCAGACTTGACCGCTATCCAGGGTTTCATCGTGGTTTCTTGTGTAAAACATTGCAAGGTATTGTCTTTTCCCAAACACTTTACGTCACAGAGGTCTGGCACTCAAC
Source organism: Aurelia coerulea (assembly GCA_039566865.1). Taxonomy (NCBI): domain Eukaryota; kingdom Metazoa; phylum Cnidaria; class Scyphozoa; order Semaeostomeae; family Ulmaridae; genus Aurelia; species Aurelia coerulea. The sequence goes on along the minus strand of CM076952.1, from coordinate 6,333,397 downwards.
GGTCTGACCGCGCAGAGTTGCCGCCACTTTTCGAAGCAAAGTGGGGGCTATTCAACCCCATTTTCTGAAGAAATAAAAGTCCAAATTCAAAAATGAAATACACCATGATGATCAGCGATGTTTACTGCATAATATAAGACAATAAAAATTTTCGCGTCATATTCACTTTAAGATGTTCAATACAACGTCAGGTAGATGGCAGTGCACACGCAGAAAAAAAAGACGATCATCAACAAATATGACAACCATCATATTTTATCTCGCATCTTAAGAATATTATGGTACTGATTCAATCTGAATATAATTGAATACAAGTTACATTAAATGTTTTTAAAGAAAATGCTTTAAGCGATCAAAGTGGTAGCAAACTGTGTTATTGAACTGACAACTTGATTATTCGAACTTACACGAAGCAATACGGTATAGCTGTTGAATTTTGTTTCATATTGTGTTGAGACACGCCTCAAATTGTCACAACGTCTCAGAAATCGAAGAGAACGCTCAGAAGACACAGTCAACATAACGCATGGAATATGAACAACATTCGAATAAACTAACGGACGCTAAAATTAAGGTTACTGTATCCCATCAGGACGATAAAAAGTTTTTTCCGATCAATTTTTGGATTTTTGGATCATTGGATAGCACACACATCTGCTACAATTGCTAATGATTTCAAGGAATTTTACTTTATTTTTCAGCGAATTATAAGCAATTTAAAGCAAGGTATTTTCTGCTAGGAAAATGCTGTTTACATGACGAGGATTATTTGAGAACTAAAGGTTAAAGGTTTCAAGTGCCTTTGATTTCCTGTTGAATGGATTTTGCGGTTATAATACCAATTATGTCATTGTAAACTCTGCACTAAATGTATACAGGATTACTCTGTTTACTCTTGTGGCCAGATTGAAGTTAATCATTTTCAACAGTGGAACGGCATAACGGAATAACCAGACCCAGGACCACTAGGAACGGACCCTAACGGACCAGACCCTAGGGGGAATGCCCTACCCTCGCTTTGACATTGGATAGGAAGTTAGTGACCGAAAGGAGGGGAATTTCACTCAAAAAGACCTCGTACACGATATCCTTCTGTTCTAAAAAAATCTCGTACACTTTTGCGAATGAGTGACCCTCGAATTCACATATAAGTTCTGCGACACACTCAGGCCCACTCAACTGAGTTCATCGAAGAGAAGCTTTCAGACTGCCCAGCCTCCAAGCTGCAAGTTCATCTCAGCGCCAAGAGTTCAAATTTATCAGGCACGCAAATTTAGCAGGCATACTTAGGGACTTTGTTAGCTCCAATGGTGGCCCCAGAAAATTATTAGGGGGGAGTTGGTCACATGTATCTTCCAAAATATGGGTTACACTCATCTTTTTCGATAAGAAACTGAGGTCCAAGGTCGTTAGATATATAAATCTTAGGACATTTCGCTTCCAAAGTTTTAAATTTTTTTTTGCCAATTTGTAATGCCGAAAATGTAGAATTAATTTCGTTTTGTTAGAACGGCTTCCAAACTATTTGATAAGATCTAAAACAATAGGTAATAACATGACTGGCACTCAAAAATAATTGGACAGGGTACAGTAATAGCAACAGTAATAATATTTTGAAATGAAAATTACAAAAGTTTCGTGGCATTTGATACAGGCAGTGGGGTAGTATTTTTCAAAAATTTTAGCTTATTGTTTCTTATGAGCTGTTTCTTGTAAAAGTGCATGCCCGTAAGAAGCGGGGGGGGGGGCAGAGGGGTTTAAGCCCCCCAATAGTTTGGAAAACAGTGGTGCCACGCCACAAGTATCAATTAGATGTATTGTTCTCTATTGTTCTAAGAACAATCCCCCCAATCAGAAGCTGCTTCCTGCATGCACGATACGAGAAAACAAATGCACTACTCAAATGCACAGTCTGAGATGTAATATTGGGATCATGGGATTTACCAAAGACAGGTAGGGTCAATGCCCGGGTCAATGCGTGGTTTGAGAGAATAGTTCTATTACCATTCCCAAAATCATCACTCTCTCTTTCGAGATCACCTTACCCCATATATCTGGCTATTACCACCTTCACAATAAACATTTCGAACAAACATGTTATCAAAAAGCTGCCTGCTGAATGATTTTGCAGTCCCAAACTAACTGACAAAGAGTCAAGAAATTGAGATTGTGGAGATGGAATACAACGTGGCTGGCATCACGACGCCATTGCAACAACTTGAATCACCAAGCAAGGCAGAGAGGTAAAATATTTAGGCCATGTAGTTAAATGCTTTGGCCTAGTGGGCAATGGCTTGAGGCTGGATCAAAGTTTGCCTGCTGGTTAGACGATTAAATATACCATGCGTATTTGCGTTTGTTGTGGCATCCAAAAGGTAGAATCTCCTTGCAGCAATGACTGCCTTATCTTACTTTGGAGCGAACCTTCTGTGTTGGCCGCCATTGCAAAAAACGCTGGAAGGAAAGTAATGGGTATTCCCCTAGGGTCTGGTCCGTTAGGGTCCAGTCCTACTGGTCCTGGGTCTGGTTATTCCGTTATGCCCAGTGGAACTGTACGCTAAGAAACTGTTTCAGCGCTTTTCTCAAAATCAATTTTTCAGCAACCAATGGGTATTCATACAGCTCCCTGTACCCAACGGCTTGATATAATTGGCTGGAATTTGGGAGACAGAGAGAAGAGGCATAGGGGGACCAAAGTGTGTCTCACTTTTGAGAAAAATTGCATGGTCCAAATTTAACATTTGAATGAATCTCAAAACGAGGCCAGGGAGCGAGGGGCAAAATTGTTTTATTAACTGTTCTGAAGCTAAGGCATGCAAAATAAATTTGAGACACGATTTGCTAGATTAATGTGTTGAGAGCGCAAAAATCTCATTGAGATTTAAATGAAACACATCTGGGGGGACAGGGAGGTTCTAGAAGGGGGGAAGGTCCGATTTTCACGTTTTCGGATGTATAACGCCAAATTTTCGGATATTTGTATTCTTTTTGGCTTGTAAATACTCCCTATTTAATGACGAATCGAATGATGTATAGTTTATACGTGTTATGTCGCGGGCGTGATAATCAAGAGAGAAAACACCGTGAGTGGTCACTGAAGGGATACAGTAACCTTAAAGGAATTGAGTCCATATAAATAGCTGAGCGTTAACGGCTATGCTGACAAATTGCTGACGGTCCTTTGTTATCGCACAATTGTGCTAAAGTCATTAGTAGTGGAGATCAAAGACTTCTTAATCTTTGCATTAGCAAGTATTCAGAAGTCTTTGATCTCCACTACTAATGACTTTAGCACAATTGTGCGATAACAAAGGGCCGTCAGCAGTTTGTCAGCATAGCGTTAACGCTCAGCTATTTATATGGACTCAATGCCTTTAAAGTCTTCAAGAAAAACGTGGGTCCTATGGCCCGTCTTTAAAAACCGTTTGGAAGATTTTTTTTTATATTCAATCAAAATTTTACAATACAAGATACTTATCTAACGCTACTTACAAACTACTTTACTATACTATTGTGGTCTTCTTTCAGACAACCAATTCGCATTCCGTAAATTACATAACACGCAAACATCGATACTGAACATAACAGAGACTTGGTTCAGGAACATCAATGAGCAAAAAACGAATGTAAGCGTATTTTTAGATCTAAAAAAAGCCTTTGATACCGTCGACCATGATGTTCTGTTATCGAAGTTATCAGCCTATGGAGTCACTGATCTTGCACACGGTTGGTTCACTTCATACCTTGCCGGGAGAGAGCAGTATTGTTATGTAGAAGGTAAATCGTCAAACAAGCGTTTAGTACAGTGTGGAATACCACAGGGGTCGTGTTTGGGTCCCTTACTTTTCATCATTTATATGAATGATTTTGAAAAATGTTTGAAAAAATCTAAACCAAATATGTACGCGGATGACACGAGCATTTCTTATGCCTCCATGGAGATCAACGAGCTCTTTAATGACATAAAGGGCGAACTTGATCTTGTATCATCCTGGATGAGGCAAAACAAACTTAGCCTAAATGCTGAAAAAAGCGAATTTATGTTGATAGGGCATCCAAAACAATTGAACAGAGCCAAAGATTTCCCTGACCTCGAAGTAGAAGATCAAAAATTATGCAGAGTTCAAAAAACAAAATATCTAGGTGTCATAATAGACGAAAGCATGAATTGGGAAGAACAACTCAAAACCGTAAAGCGAAAGATAAAAAACGGTTTAGGGGCGATGTTTAAACTCAAAAACATCCTTTCCCAGAAACAATTGGCAACTGTTTATCGAGCATTAATTGAAAGCCATCTGAGATATTGCAGTGTCATTTGGGGATGTCTGTCAAACACAAAACTGGAATCCCTACAGAGGTTGCAAAACAGGGCACGCAGACTAATCGAATGCGCAAGGCACAAAGATGGCTGGGTATGTGATTGGCTCGATGTACGCAATCTAATAAAATATGACAGGCTAATTACTACATACAAAATTAACAATGGACTCTGCCCAGAGAACCTCAAAAATAAATTCACTCCTAGGTCGAATATTTCGAGATATAACACAAGAAAAATTGATGATTTCGAAATTCCTCGGCTTCGTCTTGAATACTGCAAAAAGTCTTTTGGATACCAGGGAGCAAGTACCTGGAACGAGATCCCGAAGCATATACGAGACTCTGCAACATTGAGCTCCTTTAAAGTAAGATTAAGGGAGTTCTTGAGGTAGAGCGACGCAAACACAACCCCTTGGAAGAGCAGCTTTATTTTTTTTTTGTTTAGATTAATATTCATATTTACTTTGAAGTGCTGATAGGGTATTGTGTCTAAATAAGAATAAAATGAAAATGAACTACAAGGACGAATGCCACGGAGAGCAAAAATCTATGGCAAATCCGCAGCCTTAAGATTGAAAATAACATAAAAAAAGACAAACAAACAAGCAAAAAACTTTAAGTCTATCTCAAGTTAGACGTCATGAATTTTCGAAAAGACGCAATCAAATTTGCTCCCTCGTGGCAAGTTTGCGTTGCCCTTTCACGTGTAACGTCTAATTTAAGATAGACTTTAACATTACAAAGAAATACAAGAAACGACTAACAAAGAAAGAAAATATACGAGAAGGGACTAGGTAACGGTGAGGTAACATGGTGGTTGTGTTGCGAAAAACCGTATTTGAAATCATATTAATCAAATCGACCAGTGTTATGGATATAACGCAGCGTTAGCTCGATTATCTTTCTATTTAGCTCATTAGTGAGATCTTTGCCGCCATAAAGTAAAAGTTGTGTTAAATCTTTATTTGAAAGGCTAATATATCCAAATGGTCGTACTAAAGCAAGGACGCTAGTGAGAAGATCTCGTCGATGCATCACGAAAGAAGGGCAGAGCAGCAAAAAGTGTTCCGCATCCTCAATACCATCATTCGTAGGACACATAGGATTTATGGTGTTTCTAAAATCGTGTCTAAATTTATGAAAGTTTAACTTGCTCAGACCAACTCTCAACTGAGCAAGGCAGGATAAACCTGATGGGTCATGGATCCCAAAAACTGATTTTGCAGGGGGGCGAATAATGGATAGCAGCTTTGTTTTAAAGATCGAGAGTGACGGTGCAAGTCTAATTTCAGGGTCAAGCTTGTTCCATTCACTTAAGCAGTTAGGATAGATCAACTGGATTCGAATTTTTCTGTTCTTGCCCTTATTCGCCCAACCACATCCTGATTGCGAAAGCAGTACTGCGACTGATGAAGAGGTGGTATTGGAGCTCTGGTATATTCCGGCGTTAAATTATTTATAATCTTGTAGAACAAAATAAGGCGCCTGCTCCACCTTCGTAAACTTATTGATTCCTACCCAAGCTCGGCGTACAACTTTTCTCGCGATGATCCCCTCCATGTTCCCGTTACAGCTAGTGCAGCAGAATACAGAACAGATTCCAATTTTTCCATTAAGTTTGACAAAGTTATATTCTGACTGAAATCACACATTTTTCCAGGAATATGATAAATCATATCCCCGTAGTCTAGGTGGGGTCGCACATAAAGCTTATGTAGTTCATTTAGGGTATGTCTGGGCAGATAACTGGAGAGATATTTCAGCATACCTATACCCTTTCTTGTTTTAGAGATGGCTGCTTTGATATGCCCAGAGAAGGTCAGCTTTGAATCAAAAATAATTCCAAGATGTTTATGTTGATCTACATTCTTCACGGGCGTGTTATTAAATAGGATCACTGGATTATCAATATCAACTTTCGCCTAGAAAATCTTATTTCAACAGCTTGTTTCAGTGGATCAGGATTAAAGGACATCTTCCAATCGTAAGTCCACTGTTTTATCCGTTCCAAGTCATGGTTCATGTCATTGGCAGCCGTATTGGAGTCTTCAACTACAGTAAAGATGCTCAGTTAACTATCTACAAATAACGTTACATTAATCCTATTGCACCAAGCGGGCAAAAATCCCCCCCCCCCCTCCCCACAAATTTTCAACACAAAAGCAGAAAGTACAGAAGTAAGAATATTGATTTTGGGGAATAATTTAGATTTCGTCAGTTCCCATGTCAAAGTAATAGCAACTGCTAAAGAATGAAACCTCAGGGGGAGACCGGGGCTAGTTGTAACACTTTTCAGAAAAAACAGGTATCAGAGCAACTTGTAACAAAACAAAGTAAACAGTGAACGAAGTCTGTCTGCTGGTATAATCCTACTTTTTACATCGAATAAACTCAAAATCAGGGAAAATATAATCTAATAAATTCAAAATTAGATAAATTACATTTCATTCAGTACTATTTCATTATTTGCACGCCAGATGTCGTCTTAGCTGCTCAGCTGATTTTAAAATCTTTAAAATTATCTGCTGAATGTATCAGTTTCACTTGATTTCACTTTCAGTAAACTCTAATAGGGGAGACCGGGGAGGGACAATTGTAGCACTGACTCTCACATCTTGCATACTATTGCAAAAAGTCTGATTTTTGCATAGAACATGCTCATTCTAACCCTTTCCATACGACTTGAGTTACAGGAATGTTCAGCCAAGTTGAAATTTGTAAAAAAATATAATTTTTTCTCAATCGATTCAATTTTATTCAACTGATGCACCCAAATTTACAAAGAAATATAAACCACGTCTTATTTTCAAATTGTTCTTTTTAAAGCCATGAATAAACTGCCACCTAGTGCTACATTTTGCGTAAGGAAAAGCAGAGTCGTGCACTAATCGTCTGTGATGATTTTGAAGATGTAACAATTACCCCAACTATCTGTTTATCTGTTACAATTGCCCCGTGTTAACGGGGCAATTGTAACACTTGACCACTGATTTTAAAACTATCACAGCATCACAAAAAACTGGTCCCATGTGATGCAAACTAATGTCTACTTTTATTCCAAGGGATGCAACTAGAATATCATTTTCCTTCAAGAGCGCAATTAATCATTATTTAGACGATATGGCTGATTTTCTAAAAAGTATTAAAATTGACCCAGTTCTCCCCTACTCTGATTCTATATCAGCATATCGAACAGTTGTTTTTTTGACAGAACTTACTCGTTTTTGATGGAATTGTTTGTTTTGTCACCAATTGCCCTCTGGAAAAATGCATTTGAATGTAGCATTCAAGCTCAATTTCAGGACAAACAATCCACATTATACCCCAATGCTGCATGGGAATTAGGAATTCACACTAACTACGGAACGCTGCAGTACGAAAACTTCTGAAATCCAAAAATGTACTTCTAGGCCAAAAAATGGGGATATCAATGCTAATAAAATAGCCACCGGCAAGAACAGTTGGAACCACTACCGGGTGAGCCAGAAAAAAGTTCCCATTTTCGACAGGCCAGGATAAATCACACACTGGGCCAATTTTAGTTGTTTGATTTAATCTTTTGTCAAGATCCTATATTATTCTGGGTTATTTTTTGTAGATTTTTCGGATGCCAATTTATCGATATATTAGCGATTTCTTTAAATTTTTTGGCCTGCAGACTGCCCAAAAAGGTCGAAAAACAGTGATCAAATTTTCTACAGATTGAACTTGGCAGAACAAAGGGAGTGCTCTTCGAAATGACCAGGGAATTTGGAAATGGATTACGTACAATCTGTCGCTCGAGGAGTCGTTCAATGATGGTGTAGTCATTTTATAAGTAAGTAATCGAATAACTCATTAATTAGCAAGGGATCCCTTTGCTACAGTTTCTTAATCAAGTGGTGTGCTTGTCCATAATCCCGGGAAATTGCAGATTTGGCCGTGCATTTTATTTTGCAGTGTTTATTGGACGTCATGGTCACATCTGATTGGGTAACGTGCAAATGTAACTATCCGGTTCGGCTCTACTGAAAGATTATTTGCCCTCGTCTGTGTGAAAAGCAAATGTGTCAATTTCTTTGAAATATTCAAATTCATCAAAATTCATTCCTTGCTATTTCAGAATAGTAGGGGGGGGGGGGGGCTCTCTCCCCAATTAGTTTACCTACAAATTAGTTTTGCTATTGAGAGAGCTCCTCCTTCTCTAAGCAGTCCATTTCGTACAATTTTATTTTGTTCCTGTACTTGTATCAATTTATAGTATTCATTGTCTATGGCATTTACAATTTGCTGTTCATAGTGATACCCTTGTTTAGTTATTTGTTATACCGGGTGTCCCAAAAAACGCAACAGATTTTGCAGTGTACTTTGCACTTATGCCGGTGGCTCTGGTTTTGCCCTGACAGCAAATCTGAAGTTTTTTTATTTTAACTCTGCAACCAAGTCACCAAAATTCTGAAAAACATATGAAAATTTCATCTAATCATTGCATATTTAGATAAGAATTATCATTTTACTATTAAGTTGAAACAATATGTGTCATAGTTTTTTAAAACTGTTCTGTTTTTTTAGGACACCCAGTAGATGTAGTTCGAATTCAAATTATATGCTGTGGAATTCAAAACATCCAGTGGCGGACTGGCCCACCGGCCCACCGGCCCACCGGCCCGTGGCCAGTGGGCCCCCCCTCAAAATCTTGCAAAAAGGGCCCTCTTTTTGCTGGAATAGGGCCCCTTTTGCAAAATTAGGGAATTCTTTAGTAGAGTTGCATTTTGAATAATGGACATCTAACTTCACATTTGAATCCTTCACTGTCAATGAACTTGTTCAAGGAAATGAATACAGTCGAGAGCGAAGATACGGATGGTGAAGAGGAGTAACGTTGCAGAAAGAATTAAAGGCCCCTCCACTTCTGCCAAAAGATGGTTCTCGAGATTCCTTCAAATAAAATAGTTGAGTATAGATAGCATAGGGTAAGAAAATGACCGGGAGAGTCACTTTAAGCCAAAGTAAAGGCTGCAAATTTCAAAATTTTCTGGGACAAACTTTGTCAACTCCTCCACTTTGGGGGCACGCAAAAATTTGATTGTGAAAAACTAAGAGCTTTTATCTGAAAATTTTCATAAGAGTGTTCATTGATAGGAAACCGCAAACATAATTTTGAAAAATTTCTAAGTTTCCAATTCTGCTCTGATAAGATGGGATGGCAAAAGGCATTCTAAACCAAAGAACAGATGTTTACTCGAAAAATTTCCCTGTGGATGCTAATTCATAAAACTACTGTTTACAAATGATCAAAAATTCAATTTTAGCATCGGCAAACATGGGATTAAGAGAAGCGTTCTAAGCCAAAGTAGAAGGAGTGTCCTCAGAAATTTTTCTGGGGACTTTGCCCCCAGACCCCTTATTTTGATACTCAGTTAATTTGCCCTGACCACACTGTTGGGCGAAGATCAGGAAAGGGGCTTGCTCAACAGCTCGAGTAACGAAAAAATTATCGATCGTCTGGCCCACCAATATTAAAAATGTCAAAGTCACTTTTAGAGACGACGTAAAGATTTAATTGTGCCATGAGAAGATATATCGTGAGATATATGCCTCACTTTCAAAGAAAGTGAGATTAGCTTGGCTATTGGTAAGAAATCGAGGAATTGCGACGAATTTTGCCACTAACCACACACTCATCATCGAGGCCACCCAGGGACGCCGGAGCGATGGTAGGGCAAGGGGGGTGACTAGGAACGTAAGGGCAATCGAGACCGAAGGCGAGCGAAGCGAGCCTAAAAATTAGGGGGTCCGGGGGTACTCCCCCGGGAACATTTTTGTGACCACGCCCTTTAGATTGGCTTAAAATGCTATCAAAAACGTTTTAACGAACATTAATAATGTTCTTTCACAAAATTTTTCGGCTATTTCTCCACATGTCCTCATTCCGAATCGCATGAAATCGCATATTGCTTATTTTGAAGTTGCGATTGCCAGTCATCTTTCGTTAATGGTGTGTTTCTGATAAGGGAATGAAGCTATGGCGGCTTTTCTATCAAGTTTCAAAGTAAATTATTGTTTTTCATTGTAAGGGCACTTTTGCCCCCCTTGCCCCCGTTAGGAAAGGGCAGGAGGGGCGCTTGCCCCCCCGCGCCCCCCTTTTCCGGCGTTCCTGGGCCACACCCATTTTAGGGCCCCCTTAACTCATCCATGGCCGGCGCAAAAGTCAAAGCCAGTCCGCCACTGAAAACATCAAAACTGAAACAGAAACGGAATCTGAAAAGAGTATAAATGTTATCTTCGCTCGCAGGGAATACGTTTTTAGCCACGCTAGTAAAGTCCTCGCTTCTAAGGCTCTGAAATAGACGGTGGATGATACAGGAACTGGAATGTTAATAAACCATTTAACAACTGTGTAACTTCATTGGAAGGAACCGTCTTCCAATAACTAATAAACATTATCCTTCTCACTCAAGTATTCTTCATACTTTGATTTCGCCCTCTCTCAATCTTCAAAGCTAATTTAGTGATCTCATCTATCTCTTCATATTCGGCAAGCAGTAGCCTATTTACCATGTTGTTCATTTTGTCAATCTTTTTCAGCACTGCAGACATCCTTTCATCCTCATTTCCACTAACTAATTCTCTACTTTCGTTTTTCAGCTGTCGCTCGTAATGATCTTGGGCTACCTCTGTGACTTTTCTCTGGTTCAGGCAAGGCAGAAAACTCATCAATTTCTCATGGTAGAAATCCAAGATTTCATATTTGTTCTTCCTTTTTCTCATTTCTTTCCTAACCACACGAAATGCTTCCACTACAATAGACAGGAACATTTTAATAAGGACGATTCCCAATGAAAAGGCAAAAGACAGAAAGAAGAGTGGCCCAATGACTCTGTTTGCTTCTTCCAGATCGTTGAACTGCTTTGCACGAATTAGCAGGCTTAGTGCTGACATGAATGAGCTTTGGAAAGTTGCATGATCAGGAATTACGCGCCCAAATGTGAGCATAGCCCATTGAATGTAGGCCATAAATGGAATGCCAAAGAATAGCAAGTAATATCTGATGTCCTTGCTTGCATATTTCAGTGTTTTGATTAGCATCAACATGTTCTTGTTGAAACGAAAGAGCTTGAGAACTTTCAAGGATGCAATGAAAACGACAGCTGCTATAGTGTATCCGTAAGCTAAATCACTTGAAGCTGCGTATTGAAAACTTGTGAATTTATCACCATTCTCTTTATACTTCTTCTTTGTCCACTTCACCACACCAAACCGCACCATTAATATGCCAAATGCTGCCCATGTAAGACCAAATGAAACAAGCTCAACAATGCAACTAAGGCTTTGAAAATAAGCTATGCCCTCACGGTGAAACGCTGCAAGTTCAAGCCACATATAGTAAAGCGTTAGCAATAGGAAGCTTATCTCGCATGCTGCAAGGAAGTAGGAGAAGTCTTTTGTGTAGCGATCAAGTCTCGTTGTTATCACACTCCAATAAGGTATTCCACCACCATCAGGATTAAATTCTAGCACGAGTGTCACTATGCAGTAGAAATTTGCATTGTTGTTGTAAGTTGCGAATTCCAGAAAAACAGCCCTAGTCATGTTGTCAATCCATAGGTTTCTTTTCAAATATGCCATAGTTTTGTTAGCTTCAGAAAGTGTTTTGCCAAGAGATCGAACATAGCCACTTCCTGGATACGTGTGTAGCTCACTCACGAATGGATGGCTATCCAATTCACTTTGTGAATAATATTTCCAAGGATCTTCTCTGTTTTGCACTTGCTGAAAACTATCTAAAATGGACTTGTTCAAATTTCTATCAACCCAGCCACGAATGTAGTCCTTGTTATCTTCTTTTGACAAAGAATATTCTCCTCCGCATGGTTTGCTTCCAAGACTATAGCCTGAGTCTTTTTTGACTGGGCAAGAGGCTGAAAAAGAGATTTAGCATGCGTATTAATAATGATTGTAAAAAAGAGCAGATATATGCGCAATTGGGATGTTGACCTTACAGTGTTCAGGATCCAGTCAAATGAAGGAAGAAACTAGAAATGTTTGCGTTATTTCTATAAGGGAATCACTTGTAAAAATGATCTCTTATTGACAGTCATGCTATGCACTAAAAAAATAAAACACCTGCTTCGCTCGCGATGTAACTTTTCTGGCTCTTACAGAGTGATGACCGGAGGTTCAAATTTACACACTTTTATGGATCAAGTTTATGCCATTCAAGAAGCCAGTGAGGATAGATTTAAACGTTTCTAAATATAATTTTTTTTCATTTAATTTGCTGTTATTGAATATCTAATTCATCTTATTCATATATGTAAATTGTTCCATCATCCCTTTATGCAATTTTATATTAGCCTTCCTTCATTCAGATGATCTTGCAAAGACGTCAACGACCCTTTCTTTACTGAGGAAACTAAAATTTCTTTTCCACAGTCATTAACAGTTCTGCCCGCGTATGATCAATATTGACGTTCCCATCCAAATAATACAAACAGGCAATTTTGGCGCTCCCTGATATTTACTGGCGCTCCAATTCAAAGGGCCATGGCCCCCTGGCCCCCTGCCACCCCACCACTGACCTCCAACAACCCCCTTCTCAGATATCAATGAGACTCTATAATCAATAAGAGGAAGAACAAACACAAAGTTTTCCTCTATTGTGGCTATTCATGGCAGGAATACACACTACATTTGCAGACATCCCCTCGTGAAAGGCACTTTGAACCAAAAATGCCAATGTGCGCCAATAAGACACTTGGCATAAATAAAAATTGAAACAGCAGAGTAGACGAGCGTCACAACGAATATCTTCCATTCTGATAAATTGCAATCAACTATTTGTGACTCATCGAATTCGATATATGAACTGCATTCTAGTCCCAAGTTTTCGAAAGATCCCCTCTTCTCCCCAAAGAATAAGAACGCTTACAAGGAACAACTCTGATTTGTCTTATCCTTGGACTTCCAATAAGATATGTGACATAGTCAGCGAGAAATCCTTTGTGCTCTGTTTGATCGCCGTTATACCAAACTTCACCATAGATGGAGGGTAAGAAATCAGCGTCTATCCATTTCCAGAAACCGTTTCCATTTTTTATCTGAAATTGAATGAGAATAGAAAGCAGTCATTCTAGGGTTGTAAATCAAAGCTGAATCTCAGTATAAGAAACTTTAGCGTGAGCAACAATGACCTTCTTGAGCACAGGGACACTGGGAGGAAAAAAATACACCTATAGGAACTAATACTTCGTTTCTTAAAATCCATGCTTTAATCTCACTAAAATACATCCAAAAATAAACTTTTGAACTTCCAACGGTATGTATCATCAGAACGTAAGCCGAAGAACCGAAGACCCTAAAGCACTACAAATGAATAGCCCTGGCAGGAGCGGTCTTTTGTCTTTCTGGACATCTATGTTTAAATTTGACATTTTCATATTCAACTGAATAAATCGCCTTCAACTCCCTGGTAAATATGCAATTTTTAAAGTTCTTTCTCAATTTTTCACAATGTTATCAACTTCAATGGGTAAAGCTAGTTATTTGCAAGTCCTTACGATGTCAAATATTTCAAATTTGAATCTTCGTATTCTGACCTTTTCAATGTGTTACAGAATGATCTCGTATTTTTTAAAGAATGTCTAACGATTGCTTTTTCTTGTTTGTGCTTGCACTTGGATTTAGAATTGGTTGACTAAATATTTAGTTTTCGAATATATTATCCGTTCAAATAAACGATGCCAAAAATTCCAAAATGCGATATAATTTACATGTTTGTGGCAGTTTCATGAAAATCTTTGCTGCAAGTGTTTTCCACAAATAATTCAATTGTAAATGGCGTGGCTGTAACATCGTTGCTTCTCCATTCACCAAGTGTCATCACTAGTGATAGTTAGTAAAATCTATCTACCCTGTTCAAACTAATTAACCCTATTCTACATGGGGGGGGGCAAAAAGGCCCCAAAACTATACTTCTTGCAATTGCTCCTAAACTAAGCGTAATAAAAGACTGGAACTTGAGTGACTTTTAATCAGATTTAATATTGCATCAAATTAACAATAGGACATTGCCATAAGATTGGTCATGTGACTATGACATGCCAATATTTGGCAACATGTCTTTCAGAAAATCACTAAAACAAGCAAAACTTTTCTCGTACGCATCTGATTTCAATGCAATTGGCACAAATCAGTTTGTCTTGAAGTTTACTTTCATTTGATTTATAATTTTTATAATTGCTGACAAATTCAAGATCTATGACGTCATACTTATATATGACAGCATATTTACAATAAACATATGAAATAATTAGTGCTTTATGATAAAAGTTGACTAATAACAATTCAAGATCAATTTCATATCGATTTATTACTAAAAACTGATTGAAAATGACAATAAGGCATAAGCTACTTTTATTTGGGTATCGAGAATGAATGTGATTGACAGCTTTTTTTTTATTCATATTAAAATCTTACAATAATTCTACATTCTACTACACTTTTCTAATTACTATACAACACTACGGGGACGATACCATGGGGAGCGAAAGACAATGACTACCCCATGGCCAATATGAAAAGACACGCAACGTCAAACTAAATATAACTACACTACGGACGATTTAAAAACTACGGAATACTATACTAGATTCCGTCTCACATCAGATGTCAGGTCAGGGTTGCGATCAACGCGAGCGCAACTCATTTTGGTTGTTCAAAGTAAATCAAATGACTCTCATCTGATGTGAAACAGAATTTACAAGGAAAAAGAAACATTTACGTTAAGATACTTGGTGGCTGCTTTGTGCATGACTGATGTTTGAAAGATCTTAGTCAAACCGACCAGTTTGGTGAATGTACTGTAAAGTTAGTTCGAGTATATTTCTGTTCAAGTCACAAGAAAGGTCTTGATCGCCATATAATAAGAGCTGCACCAAAACATCATTTGAAATATTGGTGATTTGTACAGATGGTCGTAATAATTCAACAATTCCAGCAAGAAGATCTCGGTGTTGAGCATCAAATGAAGGGCAGAGCAACAAAAAGTGCTCCACGTCCTCAATGCCATCGCTTGTTGGGCACAACGGGTTTATGGTATCCCTAAAATTATGCTCGAATTTGTGGAAATTTAACTTGCTGAGACCAACCCTAAGTTGAGTAAGATAGGATAATCCCTTTGGATCGTGAATTCCAAAGACAGATTTTGCAGGGGGGCGGATTATTGAAAAGAGCTTTTTCTTAAAAACAGCAATAGAAGGGGCAAGTCTCAATTCAGGCTCAAGCTTATTCCATTCAGATAAACAATTTGGATAGAAGGAAGACTTGAATTTTTCTGTCCTTGCCTTTAATCGCCCAATGACATCCTGGTTGCGAAGACGGTACTGCGACTGATGAAGAGGGGGAATTGGAACTACTGTATACTCAGGACTAAGATTATTTACAAACTTGTAGAACAAGGTAAGGCGTCTACTCCATCTTCTGGAACTCAATGACTCCCAACCAAGCTCTGTGTACAGCTTCTCACGAGATGTTCCCCTCCATGTTCCGGTTACGGCCAAAGCAGCAGAATACTGAACAGACTCTAGCTTTTCCATTAAATTTGGTAAAATGATATTTTGGCTGAATTCGCATAATTTAGCAGGAATGTGGTAAATGACATCGCCATAGTCCAGGTGGGGTCGAACATATAGCTTATATAATTCGTTTAGGGTATGCCTGGGCAGATATTTGGAGAGATATTTCAGCAAACCAATGCCCTTTCTTGTTTTGGAGATAGCTGATTTGATATGAGCTGAGAAAGATAGCTTTGAGTCCAGGATAATTCCTAAATGTTTATGTTCATTTACGTTTTTCACAGGTATGTCGTTAAAAAGGATCACTGGATGATCAATTTCAATTTTCTTCCTTGAAAATGTCAATTCAACAGCTTGCTTTAGCGGGTCAGGATTAAATGACATTCTCCAGGCGTGAGCCCACTGACTTATCAAGTCCAAGTCATGGTTCATATCACTGGCTGCTGTATTTGAATCTTCTACCACTGTGAACAATGATGTATCATCAGCAAATAGCTTAACATTGCACTTCAAGCCTACAGCTAGATCATTTATGTACACAAGGAAAAACAAGGGTCCTAGAATAGAGCCCTGGGGAACCCCTGCCGAAATATCTCCCCAATTTGAACTCTGTCCATTCAATACAGTCCTCTGCTTTCGATCCTTGAGAAAACTTTGGATTAAAGAAAGAAGTTTTCCTGAGACACCACATCGTTTTAGTTTATAAATTAGACCGTCGTGCCATACCCTATCAAATGCCTTAGAAATGTCAAGATACACTGAGCGAACATCAAGGGGAGGGTTACAGTCAAAAGCTTTAAATACTGTATGTGTTATTGAGAGTAACTGGTTGATTGTTGAGTCTCCTGGGCGAAAGTCTGATTGATTTGGGTTGAGTAGTTCATGTGATACAAGATGTGAGTAAAGAGAATAATATATGAATTTTTCAAGTATTTTCCCAAAAATTGGTAAGAGAGAAATAGGACGGTAATTCCCCTTCACATTTTTCTCATTTTTCTTATGAACCGGCACTACATTTGCATATTTCCATATTTCGGGAAATAAACCACGCCTCAAACAATTTGTGAAAATTATTTTAAGTGGAAGAACCAAAGCAACATCGCTTAACTTTATCATCCTCACAGATATTTCATCCCAACCATGTGCTTTATTGGGATTAAGGGATCTTATGATATTTAGTATCTTCTCCTCAGAGATGATAAAATCACTTATCAGAGTGGTAGTTACCGAAGTATCTTGTGGAATTCCACTACCTGTGTCAATGGTCGTGCATTGAAGTATGAAATAGTTATTAAAGATCTGTGCCTTTTCGGTAAAATCCGTTACAAACAGCCCATTTTCTAAAAGAGGTGGTATCATGGGAATCTTAACTTTGTTTAGGACGGTGTTTATTAGAATCCAATAGGTTTTGCTACTTGTCCCAGGATTAGCTAAGGTTGTCCCAGCCTTAAAGAAGTAATTCCGCTAAGCTTCCTCGATAAGCCTTGCGCCCTCAGATACCATCTTTTGTATCCCTTCCAGCTTGTCGACTGGCCGGCCACTCCTCACGAAACTTTTAAATGCACGATTCTTTTTCCTAAGAAAATTTTTGACGGCTTGCGTTATCCACGGTGCTTGGCGAGGCCTAATTGTTTTAATTATATTAGGAATGAAATTAGAATAAATGTTGCAAAGGACTTCATTGAGTAGTTTTACCTGTTCATTAGGGCATGTTATGTTATCGAGATGTTCGTGCCAAGCAAACATTTCAATGCTTTTCCTAATGGCTACAAAGTCAGCCTTATCGTAGTACCAAATTTTACGGGTGTATGGAGGTAGTGCTATGTTTGAAACGGACAATTTACCGTAAACAATTTGATGGTGGCACTGCTCATGTAGTGACGGATGAACACCAGACTCACTCACAAGGTTAGGCTGATCAGTAAATATCAAGTCAATACAGGATTTAGAATCGCCCATCAAATGAGTTGGTTCTGATATCAACTGATGAAGACCATTGTCAGACGCTAGAGGCTCGAATAGTTTTCCTTCGTTGTTTTCGATGTCATTTGCCCACCACTGTGTTGATCTACAATTGAAATCACCAGTAACGATAACGCAGAATGGGTTTTCAGCATGCATTTTGGATAACATCAACTCAAAGTTTACTGTAAAGTTATCAAATTCCTCAGGGCCCTGACTTGGACTTCTATAAATTACGGCGAAGAAGTACTTTTTCCTGTTTAATTGAATTTCGTACAGAATACATTCAGGGAGGGTCACTAAATCAGAACGGTTTTTTGAAGCAAGAGAATCTTTTATGTATAGCCCAACACCACCCCTTTTTACATTTTTAGGATGGTTATTTTTGATAAAAGTATAGCCATCTAATGCCAGTCTATCTTCCTCCACGGTGTTGTCAAGATGGGTTTCAACAATGCCTATAAGATCATAATTATACACCGAATTATAAGCCTCTATGAGAGAGACTCGTAAAAAATCATGCGCAGTAATACTATTTAGATTCCAAGTGCAAAAATCAAATGTTTCAGGGCCTGGATTTGTTTCTACATCACCACTCAGCAAAATGGTCCTGAAAACTAGCCATTGTATATGTAGAGAGCAACATGCTACGCACGCTGTGTAGAAGTAGACATAGGGAGAGTGAAAGTACTTATATCGAAAAATGACAATGACACTTAGCGGGATTCGCTTGACAAGTTCTACGATAACGTAAAGTACTATCTTCGCAGACCGATGCATGCGGGCGAACAAAGGCGAAAAACATAACTCTGGTGCAACAGAATGAACTGCGAGAAATTGCATTGTTAGTGTAACTGGCAGAACAAGGATTGAGACTGTGATGAACCAATAACAAATCCAATATAACTTAAAAATTTGAAAGAGAATTGGTAGTGGCCTAACATTTCTGGTCAGTGGGGATATGCTTTGCATAGAGACACGGAAACACCCTATTGTTGCTCTCCATTGATTGATTTCAACCGGCATCATCGTAGGGAAATCTTCTCACTGGTCCTAAGGGGCAATCAGTTACAATGCAACCACCATCGAAAAATAGGGAAAATGACAGGACATAAACTAAACTAAAATACAAGAAACAAAAGTACATCGAGGGAACAAAATAGAACAGAACAGACATTACATTGGTAAACAACACAAAGTAGAAATAAACAGCAATGAATACAATAGCTTTTGTTTGACGATTCAAGACTTAAGACGGGTTAGAAGTTTCATGCATCATTTCAAAAGATTCAATTTGCAAATAAATAGAGTAAAGACTATTTTCCGTCAGCAGAATTCCCCAAACGGGAGGGACTTGCTTCAGATGGTCATACATGAGTAAAAATTGATTCATCATAAAAAAGATCGGCATCGTCGTTTGTCGAGTGATCGACAGAAGTCCCACGCGCCAGGAGATTTCACAGGACGGAAAAAAGTCTCAAGGGAGAATCAAATTTCATGCTGGGAATCACAGGATGTATATTCTTTTCGTCGCTCAGACAATGGTGCGTTGCGTTCGTGCTTGATTTAACTTAAAAAAAAAACAACAACAAGGCATGCAGGGGAAGGCAATTCAAAGCGGGGGGAAATCACTCGAAAATCTCAAAAAGCCTTAAAAAACAATTCTTCAAGACTCCCAAAAATTCTGAAATCTCAAAAATCTTTAGAAATCTAGAAAATCTTCCAAAAACACAGAAGACGAAAATATGAAATAAAAACAAAATTGACAGTTTTTATAACAATAGAATTCCAAAAATAGAATTGTTGACGATTTTCATTAAAAGCAATCAATATGTATCATGTCTATAGCTTTAAAGTTATATATTCACCACATTTTGTTGAAAATATTACGTTTTTAGGAGAAGAGCCAAAGTCAGCAAATTTCAATTATTTTTGCGTTGCCTAGCAACAGATCATGTGACTAATTAGCATGTGATGCTATTTTTAGCATCACAATTGCTTGGTAATCATGTGTACCAAGCTTCGTTGTCATGGGCATTACGGTTGCCTAGAAAATCTTGGGGGGGGGGGGGGCTTTTTTGCCCTTCCCCAATGAAAAAGTGAAAAGTGGTGCTTGATCTATCCATGTAGAATAGTGCAAAAGCGTATCTTGCCATGGCATCCTTATAAAAATCTTGGCCTGTCATTCCCCCGATCAAACAGAGCTGTCATATGACTCATGTTTTCTTGATTCCGATGGTTAAAGTGGCCCGCAACTGTCACGAACAATTAAAGAGGGACTTGCAAAAATTAAAGAGAAAGCATACAATCAAACAACCAAATGCACGTTCAGAAAGGAAAGTGCACAATTTGAAAAAGAATTGTATGCATTTAAAGAACAATTGCCAAATTATAAAGCAACATGCACAATTTAAGAAGAAAGCTCCCAGTTTGAAAAACCCAAGGCAAATTAGAAAAGGTCACGGCAAAAAAAAGAGCCAATTCAAATTAAACAGAGCCATGGCAAATTAAGGATAGCTACAAGTGAAATCGGATGCTTGGAACACAGGTGGCATCGGATGGCTGTAGAATTAATAAACATACAGCAAAATCTCTATTAAGCCCCCCTCTCTATTAAGCCACCCCCACTTATATATCAAATTCAAGAGGTTACTACCCTGGGTACCAGACTCGCTCTAACATAAAATGGAGAGAGAGAGTCTGGTACCCAGGGTAAGAGGTTCCATTTTATGTTAGAGAGGATCTGGTACCCAGGGTAAGAGGTTACCAAAGATTCTCCATTTATTGAGCTAAATAAGTTTCCATGCTATTCTTTATGTGTTTTGAGATAAAAATTTTTCGAATTCATGTATTTAACTCGTAAAATTGTACACCACAAAATGTGGTGCGAAATTGACTAAACAGTGTCCAAAATTAAATAAGCCCCCCCCCCCCCCCCCGGGGCTTAATAGAGCTTTTACAGGAATTCTAAAACAACCTGTGCTCTCTTCCTTATCGCCGTTTTCTTTGCTATGATTTGTTGACCCAGTCATCAAAGAATAATTCAATGGACCCAGTCCTACAAAAATAGTCCATTGGACCCAGTCCTCACAGAATAAGCCAGTGGATCATTTAGTGAGGACTGGGTCGACTGATGGGCCTAGTGTTTTGATGGAGGGAGTGAGAAGACAGGACGAAAATCATAACAAAGAGATGGAGAAAAGGAAGAGAACAAAGGTTGTTTTATAATTATTTCTCTTAACTCTACAACCATTTGCTGCAACATGTGCTTGAAATATGCATTTGAAAATTAGTCCACATTTATACTGCACAGGTACACTTTTGATCCGCTAAAAAGTTATTACGGTTCAAGAGAGTCTACACTGCTTCCGAACAAAAATGTATAGTTTCATAATCAGTATATAGAAGGAACGACAGTGTTACGGATTAGCAAGAACAGTGGAAACGGAAGAGTGATCCGCTACACTTTTGTTATGGATTTCCATATATCTACGCTACACTATATTTCCTCTGATTACTTGAGAAATATATTTCAAAATGTATCTGAATCTACTAACAGTCAGTTTTGGAACTCTAAAACGGGCCTTAGATTACCATTACTAAGAACATCAACAGGTCAGAACTCGTTTGCTTACAGAGGGGCTAAGGTCTGGAGTGACCTAAATAGTGGTGTCAAACCGGCGTATTTCCTGATAGTTGGAAGACTGCCAGGGTTACACCGATTTACAAAGATGGCGAAAAGGCTACAAAATCAAACTATCGCCCTATTTCCGTCCTTCCCGTCATATCGAAGCTCTTTGAAAAGCTAGTTTTCAATCAATTGTACCAATATCTAAATAAGAATCGCCTTCTTTACAAGGGCCAGTCTGGCTTTAGAGAACTCTTTTCCACAGTCTCCTGTTTACTTAAAAATACGGATGATTGGTACAAGGGATTTGACACAGGGCACCACGTAGGATCAGTTTTTATCGACCTCAAAAAAGCTTTTGATACAGTGGACCATAAGATCCTTTGTGAAAAACTAATGCATTACGGCGTTCGTCACAGAGAAATAAAATGGTTTGAATCATATCTTTCGAACAGAAAACAGTTCTGTCGGGTTGGTGGAATTGACTCAGAAATTGACAATATCGAAGTTGGTGTACCGCAAGGCTCATGCCTTGGTCCCCTTCTCTTCCTTGTTTACATCAATGACCTACCATGTGGTATTCAAAGCTCAACTGTGTCCATGTATGCTGACGATACCAGCCTTTCTTATCAATCTAAGGATTTGACTCAGCTGAATGAGGCCATGAATAATGATCTCAAGAGTCTTGAATCTTGGTTGAAGGGAAACAAAATATCGCTAAATGTCGCGAAAACTCATTCCATGCTCATTTGCTCCAAATCTAAACAGAATTTCCTAAAAAGATCCAATGGAAAATTGGATCTTAAAATTCAGGAAGACAGTTTAGAGGTAGTGGACAAGACAAAGTACCTTGGTGTACAAATTGATCAAAGCCTGGATTGGAAGGAACACATTAAATATGTCGCGTCGAAAGTTTCGAGGGCTATTGGTTTTCTGAAACATGCGAGGAGCCTCGTCCCTTCTACTTCCTTGATTAGTTTGTACAGAAGTATTGTGGAACCACATTTTCGTTATTGTTGCTCGGTTTGGGGCTGCTGTAGTTCCACAGAAAAAAGCCGCTTGCAGAAGCTACAAAACAGAGCTGCTAGAATAATCACTGGTAGTCGCTTTGATGCCTCCGCCATGCCCCTTATAAAAAGTCTTGGTTGGCAAACGATTGAGGAATTGATTGGTTTCGAAACCAAAGTCATGGTGTTTAAGGCATTAAATGGTCTTGCTCCTCAATATTTGACCGAACTTTTCTTGAAAAAGTCGCAGGGCTCCCTTCACACCCTCCGAAATACTTCTACTGACCTAAAGATACCATTAATGAAAAGTGGAAATGGTCAAAGATGTTTTTCGTTCAGAGGAGTAAAATATTGGAACAGCCTCTCAGCTGAGTCGAAGCAAGCCGTAAAACTCAATAGTTTTAAAACAACAATTTAGGATATGTTTCTTTTTTGCACTTTTTCTTTTTTGTTTTTTTTTTTTTGTTTTTTTTTTTTTTTTTCTTCTGTAAATTAGAACAATTTTGTATTTTAGATTTTCATTTTGAAATCATATATTGTAATTATTTTAATAGTAGGTATATTCCATAAATTGTAAGATTTTTGACGGAGGGCCCCTTGTAAATCAGCCTTTGCTGAAGGGTTACCCTCCTGTAAATAAATGAAATGAAAAAAATGAAATGAAATGAAGGCGTCCTCATCGCTCCGCATTTTCCGAAGAAAATATAAAGCCAAACTATGACTTATTTTTCTTTCTCTTTTTGTCAAAGATTATTGTAAATAAGATTATATTACATATTCAGTTCAGTATGTAAATATTGAGTGGATTATCATGGATAAAAAAGTTAAAATGAAATGAAATGGATCCAAAATAGTACCGTTACAATTTACAGGTGAGCATAGCCGTCAAATGTTTCTTTTGTCAAAGGCTCCCGTGGGATTCTGACTCACGCTCTGATCAGATCGCATTTTCTCCTATGATGGACCAATCAGGTGCTGTCGTTGTGTTCACTTCCGCGTTTCGCCGCAAAACTTAGGCCATTTTTGCCCATTTTGATCACCATCCCCAAAAAATCATTGTACGCTCGGATAAATCGATTTTCATCAAAATTTCAATTCAATGCTTTGGACCATGAGTGTTTTCGGTATGGCTTTGCGATCACTAGAAATAGCAGAATTGTGGCATGCTTAGGCCCATTTTATAAGTCGCACCGCACCGTGTGCCAGACCGAGCGAATTTAGACACGATTTTGTCTGGTTCGGCGCGGCGCAACTCGTATAAGCCAATCGACACTTGGCTCGACTGAGTCGAACCATATGCCAAAGGTATTTCGACTGGGTCGACCCGTTTCATTTTTCATTTTCATTTTTCCCCCGGTGCGACTCGCACCATTTTCACACATGCGCACAATGACAAAAGCCATTGTTTGTTGAGGATGTGCAGCCCAACCATACCCACCATGCGCATGCGTCATTGAGGTTCGGCACGGCACGGCACGGCACGGCACGGCACGGCACGGCACGGCACGGCACGGCACGGCACGGCACGGCACGGCACGGCACGGCACGGCACGGCACGGCACGGCACGGCACGGCACGGCACGGCACGGCACGGCACGGCACGGAACGCCACGAAACGGCACGGCACGGCACGGCGAGAGCTTTTCCTTATAAAACAGAGGCGCTCCAAGTCGAATCTCAGTCGAACTCAAATTTCTATGGTTCAGCACGGCGCGGCACGACTTATGCAAACTCACTGCCCATTCATGGAAGCACAACCCTAATTTTTGTAAGATTCTACAACCTTGATCCAATACAGAAGCTCCTCAAAATTCTCATTATCTAAGTAAAAATGTTTCGTAAGAGTTTCTTAAAAGTTCTCTCAAATTCCTATCGGTGGTGTAGGATTTCTGGGATCTCCTGTGCCTTCGATAAAATTGTACAGCAAATTATGAAATAAAGAATGCCACAGTGTAGATCACGTAAAATCTCATGTAAGAAATTACCAAGTGAAAGGTGAAATTAATCTTTTCCAGTTTCCAAGGTGATTTTCTAATGAAGGACTTCTTAAAGATATTTTCTATGATATCCGTAAAAAATGTGAAATTGACATGAGGAGTTTCTATAAATAGTATTTCAAAAAAGAAAAGATCAATCTATTTTATTCGTTATGAAAATAAAATGTACATTTCTTCTTCTCGTCGTTCGTATTCGTAAGAACATTAAATCCAGCATTTCAGTACTGTGTCATAGAGCTGCTAGACCATAAGACGATAGACACTTTTTTGCACTAAAAGATGGGATGTGACTGACAAATTCGTACGTCGTTTTGGCTAATGTTATTGACGGTTTACACCTCGCTACTATAGCCGCAGTTGGATAAAGGAATCACGAAATTGTTCTTTCTGGGCCAGATTGGACGCACAGCTCTTCCCATATTCTTTAGCGTGGCAAGTTCATATATTCGTTATTCACCGTTGATTTATTCATATTTCTGTTCATTGGAATCGGACGTTGTTGTTATTCGACGATGGCATGTAGCTGATCATTCAAGTTCTCGCGCACATTTTTGTTGACTTTGCTGTTTCCTGGTGAAACTGGCTGTAGATCGCAACAGAACAAGTGGATGTTTTTTATCAAAACAATTTAAGGTATTTGTATACACTAGTTGTTCTTCAGGTGTTCAGTTTTGTACTCTTCTTTTTGCTAATTGTAGAATCTGTAACCACCCATGAATCACTGCACTGAGCTTGAAATGCCACAATTCTGCTATTTTTAGTGATTGCAAAGCAATACCGAAAAAACTTATGGTGCAACGCATGGAGAATCTTCTCCAATTGAAATTTTAATGAAAATCGATTTATCCTAGCATGCGATGGTTTTTGGAGATGGTGGTCAAAACAGCCATAAATGGCCTAAATTTTGCTGCGAAACGCGGAAGTGAACACAACGACGGCACCTGATTGCTCATTCAAAGGAGAAAATGCGATCTGATCAGAGCGTGAGTCAGAACCCCACGGGAGCCTTGAACAAAAGAAGTATTTGACGGTTATGCTGTCCAGGTGGTCTTAGATACAACAATGTAAAGAAATCGGAAGAATTTGATTGCCTTCATAGAGACGATAATGGAAAAGTAACAATACCTGGTCGAATTTATTGGTAATTATCATCGATTTGATAGAAGATCCCATTTCATATGCACCGGATGATCGATGACCATATGCTATCAGCAGAGCAATGAAAAGGTAGACAAAGTATGTGATGATCTCAAGGGTTAAATCCTTAATCTGTATCTCCTTTAACCGGTCGTTGTGTGCTTTTTCGACAAGTGATGGTGACAATGGTATCCTTGTTTTAGACGTTGTCGTTCGATTGAGTTGCAGCGGCACGTTCTTCCTTACCCAACGATCATTCTTCATTAGCTCAGTTTCAGGCAGAGTAGCTTCATTGCTCAGCTTCTTGAGGATCAGTGCGAAGATACAACCAATGATAATGACCTGCGAAACATTTAAGAAATAAGAGCATGGCAGATTTTGCGCTGAATTACGTATAAGAATACTCAAGAATTGCAATTCCTTTTCCAATCATATATACATAAGATGCTTGAGATAAATTTGCCCTGCCCTTGCAGTTGGTACAAAATACTCAGACCCTGAATTTTTGTGAGAACAATGGGAATGCAATATATCATTATGGTAGAACAATAGGCTAGGGTAGAAAAGTTGGTTTCTTAAAGGTGGGACCTTCCTTTATTGGGAGTACATGATTGTCTCTCGACTAAGATGGTATGTATATCTGGTCACACAAACGCATGCTTCTCATTTCGAACCTTCTTGTTTTTACTGCTGCTCATGTTCCACGCTAATCATTTTTGAAATTCAATCGCAAGTTCTCTAAATCATATGGTAAGTAATAGATTTTAACATATCTGATTTAATGAGAGACTTAGGATGTAGCCAAAGAACATCCTACCAAGATATTCGTATTTTCAAAGAATCACATAGCTTGGGAAGCAGCCCTCAGCAAACTTTGGAAAATTTGCACAGGCAATGGATATAGTATAGAGACGCTTTTGGTTTTCTTTATTTTTCGTAATGGTCCTGTGTATTTTACATGATGTATTCCCAATGCTTTTCTTATTTGAGTGGCATCGGGGTTGTCATATAATTTTGGCGAACGATGTAGCTACGAAGCAAGATGCGGACGGAGAAGAAGACCAAAGACCAAAAAACATGGAGAAAAATGATTTACGAAATTACGAGTTTATTTTTATTAAGTTTTAGTTTGTTTGTGAATAAACATTGGATATTCACTCACACATGATTTTTTATGCTGGAATCCTTTAATACGGCCTTTAATACGGCGGAGCAAAGGAAGGGTTTCACCATGGAGTTTTCCTCCTCTTGGTATCCTTGTCGTAGTATTGTCAAGTAGCTTAAGTAGTGTAATTAGTAATTTGTCATGTAAATTTTGATGAAAAAAATTCAAAGCCACTTTCAAATTCATCCCATTCAATTATCTATCTTGCATTTATTTAGAACAGGGCTTCATGGAGCTTGCAGTAGATTTTCGGTTTAAATAGTCCCAGTTATCGCAACAACGACAACAACAACAACAACAACAACAACAACAACAACAATGACAACAACAATAGCAACATATTATTTTCCTCAAACTGGGACTTATGGACTGTCACATCAAAAAATGGGACGAAAATTAACAAAGGGGGCACCGATTTTTCTATTCACGTTGAAACGAGGTTAATTTGTAGTCATGGCAACTTAATTCTGGTTGAAAATGAAAGGTTTGTTGATTCTTGGATTGAGGAAACATTCATCTGGATACTTGTGGCTTTTGTTCATTGCTAACGTCACTGAAACGTTAATGTTAAGGCGTTTTGTCATCTGAGACTTGAGCCGGCAAGTTATGGCCTTCCGCCATTGCCTGGAGCACTCGGCTTTTCGTACAGTGTTGCTATGGTTTCCATATCGGACATGAAATTGAGGGAAACAATTTCGTCCCAATTTTCAATGTGAAAGTCCACGAGTCGTAGTTAAAGCAGCCATCAGCCTATCAATATCAATAACTACGAACTTGTAATCGGTCTAAGATAAGACAATATGTTTTCATAAAAATTGGTTTCTGCGACAACAAAAAATGGAAATCGCATTTGATTGAACAAATACATGGGTATATTATCCAACTATAAAATGTTGAAACTTTTTGACTGCATGATGACTGAAAGGATAAATTTATCATTTCAAAAGAGGAAGCCACCTTGGTGGGAAGAAATCGTTTTAACTTTACCTTAGCTGGTTGTGAAATGAAGATATCTTGCAGAACGGAAGTGAATAATGAAACAAGCCATTGTTCTTGCTTGGTGCGCTCAAAGCTTATCCCATAGAGAAGAGTAAAGAAAGCGGCAGTTACAGTGACCAGAAAACAGATCGTCCAAGCAACGTATTCACACCAATGCGGCCAATACGCTATTTCATCATTCTTTCCCTTTGATTTATCATCTGAAACAAAATGAATACTGTGAGAATGGCTCTAAAGCAATGAAAGGGAAAAGCATAGAATGTGTTCAACCTAGGACATTTCAGTATTTTGTAGATCATACAGAGCTGGGAAAAGTGCTTGATCGCACAACCGCAAATTAGAGGCATATTTCAAAATCTGACATTTCAATGGATGGAGGCATTTTCAACTGCACTGAAGGCATTTTTACGAAATATTGTTTTTATATCAATTGAGACAAAGAAAATGCAACAAAATACAATCTCTGTGCCATTCATTTCAGGAAAAGACGCGTTGTCAGCAAGCACCAACAATGAGTAACCGTTATAAGTAAGTCAAGAACAGGCCCGTAGGAGCGTTTTTAGGATTGGAGGGGCACTAATTCACACTTATGGGGTAAAGCTTCCGGGGGTCCGGGGGCGAAGCCCCCAGAAGAATTGCTCGGTCAATGCCCTCTTTTCTTTTGGCAACGCCCTTCTGTGCATTGCTGAAAGGGCATTTTATGATCGGAGGTCCTGAAGAAAAATAGGAAATTTACGAATCCAAATATATTTCAAACAGGGTAGCTAAAATCAAACTACGATAGGAAAAGAATACTTTGTCGAGAGTATTGCGTAAGATTTACTTGAAATTTGATTTACAAAAGTCATCACACAATTTTCATGGCGTCCTACGAAAGCCATGGCATGGCCAGAGTAAATTAAATTGGAGGGGGGGGGTCTGGGGGAAGCCCCCAGGAAAATCTTTGGGATCACGCCCTTTACTTTGGCTTAGAATGCATCTCCCAATATCATGCTTGCCATTAGCGACAAGGAATCTTTGATAGCGTTGTGACAGTTCTCTTATGAGTTGAAGCATCAGGAAATTTTTGAAGAAACATCCTTTGTTTTGGCTTAGAATGCATCCCCTGATTCCATATTTGCCAATGCTAAAATGGAAGATTTGACATTTCTTGGAAAATTCTTTCCCAGCTATACCCAGCTTTTTTCTCTTCGGTTTTCGAGGATGTCGAGGACCACGCCACTGCTCGTTAGTTTAGATATGATTATTGATTCTTGAAGTCTGGGTACTTTTTCACCTCTATTGACGAAGTGCTTCTGATGTCAAAAGACCAAAAGGGTAGAGCTTTCCAAAGTTAACCCTAATCCTACCGGGGGGGGGGTGTTTTCCACCCCCCTGTCGGTTTTTTGCAGAGCATTCTTTAACGACAAAAGCTATGACACTCAAACTCTCTGTAAATTACTAATTATCTATTAGCTAGCATAGGAATCATTCGTCGTACATAGCCGATTCCTCGTGGCCCATGGTCGAAACCGCCAATGCCTCATTTTCATGGACCAATCAGACGGTTAAAAAGTGAGGGAGACAAAAGAAGCCCGTGAAGATTTTCCTACATTTTACCTACCTTCATAAAACGCAACCAGGACAAAAAACTGCTTCAGATTTCTCGAATTTTCTTAAAGCAATCTACTCTCCAGATGTTTGGGAGTAAAAGTTTGGATGCCGGTTAAAATATCTCCAGGATTGATGGAGTTATGGCCACAAACAAACCGATAAGGCACTGAACCTTGAACAATAGAAATTCTGGCCGGGAGACAATAGTAATAACAATAGTGATTGTTGTAAGAACAACCCGAAAGCGCCACAATCTGCGTTTTCAATTGTTCTTCCTTTTGTCTTTCGCTAAATTTTCTTTTATTCAAGATTCAATACCCCTACACGGTTTCTATGTGAATTGAAAAAGTCTACAATGGCTTGTTCGCGCATTTCAAGTCATGTGGCAATACTCTAGGGAAGTTTCTGTATTGTGCTATTTTTTATATTCATGGCAAAAGTTTGCTCGTTGCGAAATAACTTACAAAATTCAAAAGAGGTTTTATCAAAAGGCTTTATCACCTGACTTGAAGTGGCGTAAGCAGGTCTTGACAAGCCTTCGCCGATTTTGTCTATTGGAGAGGCAATAACTCCGCCAATCCTGGAGATATTTTAACCGGCATCCAAACTTTTACTCCCAAACATCTGGAGAGTAGATTGCTTTAAAAAAATTCGGGAAATCTCAAGCAGTTTTTTATCCTGCTTGCGTTTTATGAAGGTAGGTAAAATTTAGAAAAATCTTCACGGGTTTCTTTTGTCTCCCTCGCTTTTTAGCCGTCTGATTGGTCCGTGAAGATGAGGCTTTGGCGGTTTCGACCATGGGCCACGAGCAATCGGCTATGTACGACGAATGATTCCTATGCTCTATTAGCTACATTTTGACAATTAAATTTTTGAACAATAGGTGTCACGTGACAGGTGACACTACCATATTTGGAGCAAGGTATTGGAAAAATTAATGATTTTGATATTTTTACTCCCAGAATTAGTTCCAAATGTTGACTATTGTACTTCAAAAGAATCAGCAAACAATCAGCTTTCTATTGTTGTCAATAACAATGGAATTTGCTGACGTAAGCATTCTTAAATGATGACGTCACTTGGGCCGCCATTTTGGGTCATTTTGAAGTTTTTTCCAACAGATTTTGTTAAAAATGCATAGGATTGCGTTATGCAATACTTTAAAAGCATCTTGAGCCAATTATTAGCAATTTTTGGCAGAAAAACAGTTTTTAGTTATGACGTCATCAATTTTTGTCATTTTCTTCAAAAATAACAGTCTAAAAACACCTTTATGCACCATATTTGAATTGGAAATGAATAATACGCCAAAAAAGAATGGAAAAAGTCATTCACATTACCTTTATTCCGTTTTTAGAACAAATAAGCCGGAAAACCATATATTTTGACATTTTCCAGCATTATGACGTCATAGTGACGTCACCTAATGAGGTGGCCACGCCCAAAACTACCAATCGGCTAAGAATAGGTAGGACTACACCCTTGCCAAATTTCAATGATTTCCCATTAGTCTACGGCTATTTACAGAGGGGGGGGTGGAAAGCACCCCCCCCCCCCCCCCGGCTATGTTAGATCAAAAAAAGCCCGGTAGGATTAGGGTTAAACTTCCTTGCATTGGAATCTATGACAAATTCGTTTACGATGCTGACAAGGTTGAATTTATCAACTCTGTCGTTGTGCACATGTTTCACCATCAGGTGGTTGAGGCGGTAGTTTGCTGTTGTTGAACTTAGAAAGGTCTTGACTCGCTTCAGTGCCAAGGGCCTGTCTAAAAAATTCAACTTCTGGAAATTATTGGGGGGGGGGGACCCGGGCCCGACCGGCCCCAAAAGGTGCTACAGCCCTTGTGAAGAAGTAAATGCAAAAAGAAAAGTTACAATTGAAAGAAAAATAAACAAAAAGGCTGATCGCTGAGCAGAACTGAGACTGTTTGATAAACGGCCGACCAGCCACCCGCCTAACACGGATACAATGAAAAAAGAATTGATCCTGTACCTTCAGTTACTAAATCACGCTCTCTTCGATAGTCACCTACGCTCCGGAAGCGTAGTATCGGGCAGCATCTCTTTATCAGAACTTCAACGTTCTAAAAATTGAGCCCTGTTACTAATTATCGAGCAAGCAAGATTTAAGGATCCATGACCTAAACAACAGCTAAGAGTTGTATTCGTTTTGATCGCTCAGTAATGGTATATAAGACTGTAAACAAGCAATGCCCTGAAAGCCTATTGAATATATTCCAACAGGGATGTTCCATATCAAATCATAATGCGGAAAATGATAGAGATCTCCATGTTCCAAAGCTACACATCGAATCTACCAAGTAAGGGTTGCATTACTATTCTACTCTATGCTATTTCTACTTTTTTTTGGCACGGTAGTCCCGTCAGTCCTAAAGGACTGCTTTTCATGGGGCTGTGGCAAACAACCAATATAAAAATAATTAACATGGACAACTTAATACAGAAATTAGAAAATCATCATTATCATTATATCGTAGTATTTTGTCTTTGTTTGAAAGTGGCAAAGAAGGGTGCCTGTTTTACGCCATAGTCAATGATTCCATAGTTTGCCTCCCGGGGGAGTAACTTAAGTTTCCATGATACTGGGTTTCAACATTCAAAACGTAAACTACCACCCATCAATCCGGAAAATTTCCGAAAATTATACCCATAAATCCGGAAAATATAAAAACATCGTTGAAACCATACCCATAAATCCGGACACTACCATAAAAAGGTACCCTAAAAATGGCACAACCCCGTACCACGGAGAACTTAAGTTACCCACCTGGGTTTGCCTGAAAATACAATGGATCTAATACCACAACTTCAACAGTCACAGTACCCTCTTCACAAGCAGGATGTCATTGGGCGAATAAAGGCAAGGACAGACAAATTCAAATCTAGCTTTTATCCAAATTGCCTGTCGGAATGTAATTACCTATGTCCGGAAATTAGAATTGCAGAATTGCACCATCAGTTGCTATCTTGAAGAAAAAGTTGCTTTCGAAAATCCGCACCGCTGCTAAATCTGTTTTTGGGATTCATGAGCCAATAGGCTTATCTTATCTTACTCAAGTAATAGTGGGTCTTAGCAAATTAAGCCTTCACAAATTCAAGCATAATTTTAGGGATACCATAAATCCAATGTTGCCTTACTAACGATGGTATTGAGAGCACATAGCACTTTTTGTTGCTTTGCCCTTCGTTTGAGGCTCAGCGTCGAACCATCTCGCTGGAGTTTTTGCATTACAACCAGGTATCCCAAAAAACTCTATACACGTTTGAAAAAGTCTGACGCCGACAGTTTAAACCATATTACTGAAAGCATATTTTTGTGTTAACCTTCATTGGCTAAATAAAATGTTGATATTTTCTGACCACTGTGGGAAACTTGGTTGTAGAGCTATGAATCAGCAAACGCAAATCTTATCTTACTCAAGTAATAGTGGGTCTTAGCAAATTAAGCCTTCACAAATTCAAGCATAATTTTAGGGATACCATAAATCCAATGTTGCCTTACTAACGATGGTATTGAGAGCACATAGCACTTTTTGTTGCTTTGCCCTTCGTTTGAGGCTCAGCGTCGAACCATCTCGCTGGAGTTTTTGCATTACAACCAGGTATCCCAAAAAACTCTATACACGTTTGAAAAAGTCTGACGCCGACAGTTTAAACCATATTACTGAAAGCATATTTTTGTGTTAACCTTCATTGGCTAAATAAAATGTTGATATTTTCTGACCACTGTGGGAAACTTGGTTATAGAGCTATGAATCAGCAAACGCAAATTTTTGCCCAAACCAGAGCCTTTGTTAGACCACGTAGTCAAGAAGCCCTAAGCATAGCAACCGGTGATATTATCAGGAAAGAGTTTCCTGCTGATTTAAATTTAAATAATTAACAAAACTGAATCAAGAGTCTTTTCTGGATAACTTACATCACTGTATCTTATGGGTAAAGGGATCCTTAAGATTACGATTTAGATTTAAAGTCAAGTCGAGTAAAACCGTCCGGCTATCCAGCTGTGCTATCCAGCTGAAAAGCTGTTCGAAACAAGTCGTCTCTTCCTTCCATTCAAGAGGAGTTGGGCAAGTCTAACTCTGGTGTCATTTTAGAAGAAGGTACACAAGTAAGTTTAGAAGAAGGTACACAGCTCATCGAGCCTGGCACAACATGATTTGCCATAAGTCAACATCTGGAAGAAAAAATGATGTAGAATCATTTTTATGCTTACCACGGCCATCCTCAGCATCGTCCTCTAAACTTTGTTTTTTGTCAGTTGGAGTGTATCCCATATTCATATCAAGAATCATATCAAATGCATCATCTGATGGCCCGTTGTCTAGAAGGGAAGGTATAAGTAGTTAAGCTTGGTTCACACTTGAGTAACAATGCGTTAGAACTTGCATAACCCCTTTTCCTGAAGTCATTTTGAACGCATGTTTTGGTGGTTGCCGCTTACAAACGAAATTTTAGATTCAATCCATCACCTTTAAAGGCGCTGATATAAGCACAAATTGAATCAAACAAGATCTCGACACTTTTTGTCACATTTCTGAGGCATTTTCAACGCGTTTTGACTCAACAAGCTTTACCTTGCGCTCTAAATACAGCAAGGAAAGTCACCCAGATTTTCCATAATGATGTCATTTTAGTGGCTGCAAGAAACACCGATGACATCAAAAGCAGCGTTTTGCTGTCGTCTTCTCTAATTTACCATGGATTCAAAGGTTTGAAATCACCGATGGCCAGGCCCGACACCAGCCTTCGATTCATAAGGGGGCGAAGAACCAACATTTTCCGACGCCAAAATCAACAACAACATCAGCAAAAACCCAAATTTTAGGAATCATGCACGAAAGGACTGATGTGCTCTTTTAATGACTAGATTTTGGAATTATCTTCCAGTTTCAACGTTGGAGCCTTCAAAATTAGTGAATATAAAGAAAAAATATGCTGTAGATTCAAAATTCATGTCAGAATTTAACCTCGAAAGTCAATAATTTCATGTTCCATGGATCATTCTCCCAATAAAATCGTCTAAATGTGGGCCTGTAACCACAAAAAAATCCGACAGGTAAAGTAAAATTTCCGACAAAGAGCCTCCTGGGTGGCGCTCCCCCACAGCCTGCCCCGCTGGCTTCGGCCCTGCCGATGGTTAACATATTTGAAAAGCAAGCACACTGTCTAACATTCATAGCAACGACACCACAAAGGCAGAAGGTAGAGATAAGTAAGAAGAGACTATAACACTCGTCTGTTGAAAGAAAACCTGGTCTGGAACGGGGCTCAGCATTACAGCAAAATCATTTGTAAATTTCGCTCGACTTTGCACAAAGAATTGTCGGGCACACGTTATAGATTGCAGAGAATATCGTTGAAGGAATGGACAACACTGGATCCACGAATAAATGTAAGGAAAAAAGCAATTCTTATTAGACATGCTGCCAAAATTTATGGAAAAGTTCAAGGAAATTTCCTATTTTAGATCTCTCTCGTGAAGAAAGAAACTGAATCTTTTAAGCAATAAGAACTATCAAAGAAACATTTTATTTGAAAATTGTAATATATATGGAACTTGTAAATTATCATTGTAATTATTGCTAGGTTTTATCAGAGTTGTTATAGGTTTTTTTTCTTTCTTTCTTTTCCTTTACAGTAAACATGTTGATGACAGCATTTTTGTTGAAATGTACATCCTGTATAAAATCAGGCCCGTAGGAAGTGGGGGGTAGGGGGGGCTCAAGCCCCCCCAATAATTTCTTAAAACAATGGTGCTACGTCACATGACTTAATTAGATGTTGTAACATTATTAGCCTCGTTTGGGTGTTCTGTTGGGCATGCGCCCTTGTTGTTGTTGGTTTAGAGCACGAGACTGGGAAAATGGAGAACTTATGAAATGAAACTTGTCTGTTTATATTTACTTGCTGGAAACCTTTACATGGTGTCAGGTAAAACACCCATCTTTGATGTGTAGCAAGTGGAAGATTGCCTTGCTGATCTTTGTTTTTGTTCAAGCTGTACAGCGTCTCGACTTACAGTAGTGATGACAAGTCCAGATCAAAATGCGTCTGGGCCCAGTGCTTCTCCTGAAGGAAATGGAGCAACATCTTCGTTTATATCTAACGTGCCATTACCCCCAAGATTACATTTAGGAGGCAATTTATCAGAGAATTGGAAACAGTGGAAACAAATATATGATGCCTATGAAACCGTTACGAATTTGAAGTCTAAATCTGATAATTTTCGAGTTGCTGCTTTCATCACCTGTATAGGACCGGAAGCTCTCAGTATACACAATTCACTTCCGTACGAGGATGAGGGTGAACGTCAAAACATTGAGAGAATTTTTGAATTATGGAATACTTACTGCATTGGTGAAACAAATGTAATTTACGAACGCTATAAATTCAATAATCGTAATCAAGAACCTACAGAATCAATTGAAACTTATGCTGCTTCTTTACGTGCCCTCGCAGCAACTTGTGCGTTTGGAGCTCTTAATGATGAGCTGATACGTGACCGAATTGTTTGTGGAATTCATAATAATGCTGTGCGACGTAAGCTGCTGCAGGAACCAAAATTATCATTATCTAGATGCATCGATTTATGCAGGGCAACAGAAACAACTACCGCTCAAGTAAAAGCAATGGCAGGCCAAGCTGATAATCATGATCTTATAGCAAATTATGTTAGGAAACAAAACACCCCAAGAAGAGCCACTGGAGACACCAGAGCTTTTATATCAGATTGCAAATTTTGTGGACGTAGCCATAGAAAAAACAAAGATTATTGCCCAGCCTATGGTAAATTTTGTTCTGGTTGTGGTAAGAGAAACCATTTTGTTGAAAAATGCAGCGTGCAGAACTCACCAGGTAAGAGAGATACATTTTCTAAAGCCAAGATACATGCAGTGAAAGAAGAAACCACTTCTAGTGATGAAGAAATTCTTATTGTTGAAATTTCATCCCAAAACAATTTGGAAATCAATGCTGTGTCCCAATCTCCTCCTAAGAATAAAATCTTTGCCTCTATGATTATACAAGGCAGGCAAATTTCCTTCCAACTTGACTCAGGTGCTACCTGTAATGTTCTTCCAGAACATTTTGTTCCTTCAGGCACAATTGTTGAAAAATCTGATCACTCTTTGCGCCTGTACAGTAAAGCTCTATTACCCATAAATGGCATTTGTAAGCTTAAGGTAGTAAACCCCAAGACCCAGACTGAGTACACGGTCAGATTTATTATTGTGAAAGGGGATTATGTACCATTATTAGGAGCTAATGCTGCGCAAAAGATGGGCCTACTGACTGTAAATTATGATAATATTTTGCATTCAAATATAGACAATTTTAGCTCTAATAGCATTGCTTCACACAGCCCATGTCAACAAGCACAACAACATGCTGTCCCAGAAACAGTTTTGTCAGCCACCGCAGAGGCTCCACTCAGTGCAGCAGATATAGAGAACCACTTTGGATCTGTCTTTGAAGGACTTGGTCATATGCCCGGCAAGTTGCACTTAGACGTTGATGAATCACAAACCCCTGTTGTCATGCCACCCCGCAGAGTCCCCATCGCTCTCAAAGCAAAGCTCAAGGCTGAATTGGAAAGGTTGGAAGATCTTCATGTCATTCAGAAAGTTACAAGCCCAACAGATTGGGTATCAAACCTTGTCATTGCAGAAAAGCCAAATGGGAAACTGAGGTTATGCATCGATCCACAACACCTCAACAAAGCACTGAAACGAAGCCATTACCCTTTACCGCTCATTGACGACGTGTTGCCAGAGCTAGAAGATGTCAAGGTATTCAGCAAAATTGACCTGAAGGAAGGGTATCTTCAAATAGAGCTCGATGACGAATCAAGCATGCTTACAACGTTCCAAACACCATGGGGGCGTTGGAGGTACCTCAGGATGCCCTTTGGGATAAAACCAGCCTCAGAGCATTTCCAGCACAGATTTGATCAGTGCATTGAAGGCCTATCTGGCGTATATGCAGTCGCTGATGATGCACTCATTACCGGAAGAGGGGAAACATACGAAGAAGCTGTTAAAAACCATGATGAGAACATGCTAGCACTTTTGAAACGATGCCAAGAAAAGAACATCAAGCTGAACAAAGACAAATTCAAGTTTAAATGCAATGAAGTTTCCT
The DNA here is from genome assembly GCA_039566865.1 of Aurelia coerulea. NCBI lineage: Eukaryota > Metazoa > Cnidaria > Scyphozoa > Semaeostomeae > Ulmaridae > Aurelia > Aurelia coerulea. Next base: position 6,295,869 of record CM076952.1, on the reverse strand, counting down.
TCATTGGTCACACCCTAACACAGAACGGTCTGAAGATAGACCCCGCCAAAGTGGAAACCATCACAAAGATGGACAAACCTCAAGATGTTGCAGGCGTACAAAGGTTCATTGGCATGGTAAAATACCTGGCCAAGTTTCTCCCCCGACTGTCAGAAGTATGCGAACCTCTGAGAAGTTTGACCCACAAAGATGCACCATGGGTATGGGGAAAAGCTCACGAAAAAGCATTCACAGACATACAAAAAGCAATATGCGAGGCACCAGTTCTAAAGTATTTTGACCATAGAGTAGCAACAGAAGGCCAAGGTGACGCATCATCGAAGGGGCTTGGTTTTGTGCTCATGCAAGAGGGGCGTCCAGTCTCCTATGCAAGCAGAGCACTCACCCCTGCAGAGCAAAATTACAGCCAAATAGAGAAAGAGCTGCTTGCACAAGTATTTGGAGTAGAACATCATCATACCTACGTATATGGCAGAGAGATCACACTTTGGACAGATCACAAACCACTTGTCTCAATCATCAGCAAGCCACTCGCATCTGCTCCAAAGAGACTGCAAAGACTATTGTTAAGATTGCAGTCCTACGATGTTAAAATCTGCTATAAACCTGGCAAAGAAATGGTTCTAGCAGATACACTCTCTCGAGCATACCTACCGACAAGTGAGAGACAGAAGTCAGAAACTGAAGAAGAAGTTGAAACTATCCATATGATAAATCATCTCCCAATATCTGAGCCACAGCTGAAAGAAATCCAAAGAGAAACCAGATGTGACAATACTTTGCAATCACTGAAGGCAACAATTTTGAATGGATGGCCAGAAAGCAAAGAGACCCTCCCTCAATGCATTCATCCATACTTCTCAGTTCGAGATGAGCTAGCAACACAAGATGACGTAATATTCAAGGGTCAGCGAGCAGTTATTCCAGAGACACTACGCCAAAAGATTCGAGAGAAACTGCACGTGGCACACACGGGAATACAGAGTTGCCTCAGAAGAGCAAGAGAAGCAGTCTATTGGCCTGGCATGAACAAAGATCTGACCGACTTCATTTCAAAATGTGAAATTTGTAACATATTTCAAAACGACCAGGCCAAAGAACCCCTCATTCCCCGTGAAATCCCAAGCCGCCCCTGGCAAATCATTGCTGCCGACATTTTCACAGTCAACAACAACGACTACCTCTGTACTGCGGATTGCTACTCCAACTACTTCGAGATAGATCGTCTATTCTACAAAACTGCTGGGGAAGTTAAGAAGAAGCTCAAGAGACACTTCTCTACACATGGCATACCAGATAAGTTCATGAGTGACAATGTACCATTCTCTTCCAAAGAATTCCAGGATTTCGCCAAGGAATATGAATTTACCACCGAGCCAAGCTCGCCAGGGTATGCTCAAAGCAATGGCAAAGCAGAAAATGCGGTCAAAACTGCAAAGATTCTGATGAAAAAAGCAGCTGAATCTGGCAATGATTTCTATCTTGTGCTGCTTGAATGGCGAAACACGCCCTCTGAGGGGATGGACAGCTCTCCTTCCCAGCGTATTTTCAGCAGAAGAGCCAAAACTCTGCTTCTCATGTCCAAGAAGCTCCTCAAACCAAAGGTAGTCACAGGTGTTCAAGAAAAACTTCGCCAGAGGAAAGAGATACAGTCAAAGTATTATAACAGAGGCACAAAGGAGCTGAGCACATTAAGGAAGGATGATGTGGTTCGGATCAAACCAAGCAATAATGACAGAACAGGCCGCTGGACCAAAGGCTGTGTCACAGAGCAAGTTGGTGTAAGATCTTATAATGTAAAAACAGAAGATGGAAAGATCTTTAGACGAAATCGAAAGTTTCTACGCCATACCCAAGAGCCATTCAACGCTGATGAAGAAGATTCAATCGTTTTCCCAAAAAGGGTGAACAAGGAGCGATGACTCAACCTCTTAAGGACCACCAACCGGAAGTGGAGCCATTGGATCCACAAGAGGCACCTCACTTACGATCTGATGATGTTGACGCAGAGACAGCAGCCAACGGACCTGCTGAGACAAGATTCGATCACAGGCAATTGAACTTTTACCAACCAGTAACGACAAGAAGTGGCAGAAGAGTAATTCGGCCTGACTACCTTGCTGGACACTAATGATTAACAAACTTTAAAGACAATTAATTTCTCTTTATATTACAGTTCCTTTGTTTGTTTTTGTTGGAGGAAAGGTGTAACATTATTAGCCTCGTTTGGGTGTTCTGTTGGGCATGCGCCCTTGTTGTTGTTGGTTTAGAGCACGAGACTGGGAAAATGGAGAACTTATGAAATGAAACTTGTCTGTTTATATTTACTTGCTGGAAACCTTTACAGATGTATTGTTCTCTATTGTTTTAAGAACAATTGCCCCCCCAATCCGAAGCTTCTTCCTACGGCCCTGATAAAATTAATTATATTATCATTATTATATATGTAATAATAATGAATAATAATAATGCCAGAAGCATAACATTTCATCAGTAGCTTTGACTTGAAATAGCTAATGTTTTTCAAAGATAAAACAGTCTCACTTCAAAATCGTCTGAATGTTAACTTCAATGAAATAACACAGAGGCATACCAATGAGCAATGATTATCACAGTACTTACCATTCATATCATATCGAGAATCTACATCTGCAATAACATCTTCCATATTGAGTGGTACATTTTCGATTCTTTGATCTTGAAAATTCACCGATTTTGCGGTTGGCTCCTTGATAGGAATCGCATCTAGAGACTCTTTATTGTATTCAACACTTCTTCGTCGTTCAGCATTATCTTTTTGCAAAGAATTCAAACTGGGCATTGATTTAGCCGTATTTGGCTCTATGTTCTTATCAGCCTTCGGCTCGTTTAAGAATGCGAGAAGGTCCATTGTATGATCTGAAACTTTTCTCTTAATCAAAATCTCGGTGGTTGGCTGAACAGCAAGCATTGGGCGAAGTAGGACTGGCGCTGTAAGAATACTTGTCCCTTGTTGGCTATCAGCTTGAACGTGTGAGATGTCTTCCTCTGGTGGTGCTAAATTGATCTTGACCAAGGGGGCTGCTTTTCGAAATAGCTGGACGATTAGAACATTGATAGGGAGCACAACTAACGCCGATTGAATACCAATAACCAGCTGCCTCCAACTGAATTTGAATGAGCCAATGCTGATCTGTGATCCTGCGACAGCTAGATCTTGCTTGTAGAACATTGCATTTGCCAGCATGGTACATAATAGAACACAAAAACAACATGATAGTCTCTGGCAACGAGTAAAATTACTCCTTGCAGGACGCATAGCAACACTGAACCACAGATGGTCGTCAGTAAGCCCTCTTGATGCCTTTGCGAGGAACAGCATCTCAAAGCTTTTCAGGTCTTCTGCTTCAGCAGCTAGGAATATTCGGTCTATTTTCCCATCTGCGATTCCGATTCCAAGCCATGAACGACACAAGAAAGTTGTCTGAATGCCTTTCAGTATGTTGGTAATGACTATTCGACTAACAAACCACGATGGAGATTTGCCAGTGTTGTCATGCCAAACCTGAACGACTTCAATCTTGCCAAGGTCCTTCAAGAAAACAATATCAGTTAGGAAGAGCAATGGGATCAGACAAATGGAAGGGGCTCTTCTTACATTGGTATTGATAGATAGATAACTCCCTTCTCACAACCATCTAAATTATGCTCAAAAAGTTAAAAGATATTGCAAACTCGTTGACGTTTTGCATTTTGCTTCTTCATGCTTCGCTCCTTCTACTGGGTGCGCCAAATACACCTGTCACTTTTAACAGTCAACAATAAGTTGTATATTAACCTGAATGTGACCATTGACCATTCAATTGATCTTCAAAATTCCAAAGAATACTTGAGAATTTACTGATTCACCTTGATCTCCCCACTAAATATCCAATTCCTTTAAAACCATGATTTAGCAACGGCCAAAATCAATAGACGATTACGCTAAAGATGGCGGCGAGGAACTTTTTACCAAGATGCATTGCGTTCGAATAACGAATCTTTAACGATTCTATCTGAATTCGATTAAAGAACGCAGTGCATCTTGGTAAAAAGTTCCTCGCCACCATCTTTAGCGTAATCGTCTATTGAAGACATCGATCAAATTTCGCAAATGGGAACTTGAAAGGACAAAGAGCAAATACTGACTTTTCATCAACACAAAGACTTCATTAAACTAAAAAAGGTAAGTTTTTGGAAGTAATCAAAACAACGCCAAAGGATTGTGCAAGGAAGCAGCGAATGCTGCTCGTGCAGCTGATCATAACAAAACGAGTTCTTCATTTTCAATTATTTTCCAATTCTTTTTTTCCCATTTTTTAACCCCCTATTTTCTTGTCTAGCTCAACCCTAAGAAAACTTGATAGCTGTTTTTCAATCGATTCTGGTTGTTTCAAGATCAACAATTTTCATTTTGCCTCTCCCTACCAGACTTCGTTGCACTGCGCTAAAACGACAAGAGATATGACCACCATTCTTTGTGAATCTAAGTCAAAGTTAAAAAGCAGTTAAATTTTCAACATCTCATAGTGCTAACTCTGCTCATGTGACCACTGAACTGCCACATTTGGAAAATAGTCGACAAAACAGCTTAACCCTATCTGGGTTGGGCGGGGGGGGGGGGGGGCTTTGCCTCCCTTGTAGACTTTCTTGTTATCTCCAGGTTTAGCGGAGTTACTGCCTCTCCAATTGACAAAATCGGCGAAAGGCTTGTTGAGGCCTGTTTACGCCACTTCAAGTCAGGTGATAAAAACTCTTGATAAAAACTCTTTTTAATGTTATAACTTCAAACTTTATAACTGTCAAAGCTCTGGTTTGCAAGACGAGGCAAATTTGAGCTTTCAAGCATAACATGTCTGCTCTCAAAGTACCAATATCAGCAAACGAGGTAGCCTACGAGTAAAGAGATAAAGCTTGCTACGGCTGCCCAATTAATTATGTTAGTCCTCCTTAATTCTCCTTAATTATGTTAATTCGAAATAATACATGAAACCCGTCCAAACAAAGGCTGCATCTGGAACTGCAGTAGCAAGCTTTCGCTCATTAATTCATAGACCCTTTCTCCAGTTTGATAATGGGTCTACACGTTACTAACGAGGTGTCTATGTTCAAGTTAACTATCGAGGAAAATTTTTAGAGTAATTAGACATTGATTGAAGCTAAAGTCACAGCGATGGAGTCAACCAAATCCGTATACATTTTTTTGGGACACCCAGTAGTTCTTGGAAAAACGTTGTGATGTTTGATGAAAAACAGTCTGTAAACGGCAAAAATGTCCCACGTCTTTTTATTTACATTTAGCTCCGTGGATTCGTTGGCTCCAGATTATATGTCCGAATTACAGTAATGAACATTACAGTAATGAACGAAATCTGCGATCGACAGATCTGAATCTGAAAATACCACTACTTAAAACAAAAACAGGTCAGAAATCTTTCTGCTACAGAGGAACCACCCTTTGGAACGGCCTGGATAAAGCTAGTAAATCAGCTTCCTCTCTTGGTGCTTTCAAAAGTCTGATCTAATAAGTCGGATTACCTAGCTTTCCTTCGTATTTTAATTTATTCACCGTTTTTTTTACTGTATTATACTGTAAATGATTGGCTTTTGTAAATATATAATATTAATGTAACTAGTTTTCTTTTTGCAGCTTAGGTTTTTTAACAGGTCAGTTTGAAAACCAGATATTATTCTGAAACTTTTCAACTAGTATAAAAATTTTAAATGATGATGATGATGATGATGATATAGCTAGCATCGTTTGGAAGCTATTAGAAAAATCTGGTAGGGGGCGAAAAACGCCCCCCCCCCCGGGTTGAAATAGGGTTAAAACGCTTTGTAAACGATTTGCGTATCAGTGTGGATGGAAAAAATTATATGCGTTTTACAAACGTAAACGTATACGTGTGGACAGGGCCTCAGTAACTTTGAAAATATTGGTACCGGGTGAGTCAGAAAAAAGAATCCCCACTTGGAAGGCCACTGCTCCATGAATATGAAAGCAATGATATTAAAAACTTCTGGTCTTATTGCCAATATGCTCAATTAGGTTCAGTAATTTATCCAGCCTTAATCAGTCATTCCCTCCCGTCGATAAGGGTGATTTTCTTGAGAAAGCCCCTTCCAAAAACCTGCAAAAGCGAACAAAAACAATGAGCAAATTTTCCTTCCTAAAATTGATGACACTCACACAAATTCATGTATTTTGTCCTCTTGGGAGAATGGAATCCCCTTGAATAGTAACCTATTCTCACCCAAGGGGTCACTCTGAAATCTCAAAATAACGCATGAAAACTCCATTCTTTACCCCCACGGGATCTGCTTAGCTATGTGTGTAGCCCCTTGAGGCTCAAGCAAGGTATTTAAAGCTTAGAATTGGTTTATTCCGTCCCTTTCTACGCAACAAGCAGTCACACGTGTAAAAGCGACCCACCTCTCCTCCCTCGGCGACGGTTCTTTCCGCCAACAGTGGCCATTTCCACTTCACTTTTCAACTATTACAGTATTTGCAGTTTTCCTATTTTTTCTTATGTGTGTCATGGGCTTAAAGGCAAAAAGGGGCATTAACTGGGGACAATAGGCCTTTAAGCCTAGAAAAGTGAAGTGAAAATTGTCCATTAGTCACAATTCCTCTCAAATAGCGATCTTCCTTCGCACTCGGGTATCTTAGTTGATTTGAGAGGGAGAGTGACTAATTGGATGAGAATAGTAACCTATTCTCATCCAATTAGTCACTCTCCCTCTCAAATCAACTAAGATACCCGAGTGCTTCGGAAGTCACAATTTCGGTAATGTACCATGCAGAGAATACAAAGAAAGATGAAACATTAGTAGCAAAATATAGCTATACCATAAAACCTCAAAGCTATCTACTCCATAACTCAGAAAAAACCAACCCCTGCAAAAACAGAAATTAGGTACCACATATGTATTACTTTTGATCAGCTCTAACTCCGTCAAAAAATGAAGTTTCATCCTTGATACATTCCTGTTTGAATGCCGTATGCATAATGTTTAGATTTTTCTAAATTCTTAGAAATTAATTGCAAATGATACAAAGCTGAAATTTTATGGATACGATGCCACTGGGTATATGCTTCCGTTGAAAAATGTTTTGGTCCGGAGATTCAGCATAGGTTGACGAAGCCACACACCAAATTTGAGTCTGAAATCTTCTATTGATTATTGTTATATAATTTCCTAAAAATGCAAAAAGTGCAATCTTGTAAAAACTGAAACGAAAGATCAGTATTTCGTGACTTGATATTTGAATGTCTCCCTCTCTTACTCTTTTCCCTTGGTCTTCATAACCTTTTTTGTTGATCTTAGTTTGTTTCTCCATGATTTCCTTTCCCTGCTTTTGTGGAAAGGGGCCAGAAGTAGTGCATAATTTTAGTTTCTTTGCACTTGCAGAAAGAAGGGCCTATTTTTTAATTCAAAAATCTGTCGGATGGACATTAGATACTTTGGAAGCCTACGAAATTCTTAGCTTTGATGTAAGACCATAATGTAACCTTGCATGATATAAAGCATCCAAAGGGTAATGAAAACAAGAAACTTATTTGTTTTCAAAACGAATGTTGCTCTGGGAATAACGAAGAACATCGACATGTCGGATGGACTAGATAGAAAATGCACATGTGCAAAAATAGTTACTTCAACCTCAATTCTATCTCAGCATTAAGCATAACTCACAAAAGACTGTAACTGTTTTTATGGTATTGTCTATTGCTGACAATGTAACTCATGTAACACTTAGAAAAATAACAACTTATTCGTCAAAAAAGGATAACAAACGTGTCAGATGGACATGTCGGATGGACAAAAACGTACTGCAAAATTGAACTTATTGAACTTCTGAAAACACAAACAGAAGTAATTCTAAATTAATAACAACATGGCGCTGCGTAGGTTCCACATACTCGTTGATGTTATTGTTGGCCCAGGCACAAGATAAGCATTATCTTATTGGAATGTCCGTCCGACAGATTTTCAGAATGGAGAGTTTGGTGCCAAAATACGCATAAATCTATTTTTGATGCATACTTTCTACCTATTCATGACACAGTAATGTCCACTTTTTAACATTGGGACACATTATTGACTTCTATTGCGGATAAAAAATATAACGAAAGTCCGTCCGACAGGTTTTATAAAAAATATGTTTGAAACAAAACAATGCTGAATTAATCTTCAAAACGTATTGCGAACAATTCCTGTTGTTCCCATTGTGAGCAACTCCAATTGCTGTATGCACTGTTGCATAATTGAAGAGTACTGTGAAAAGTACACACCAGCAACTGTCGGACGGACACACTCTTTAGTCAAAATTTAAAGGCTGTAGATACTTTTCTTCGTGCAAAGGTGATTCCTCCAAACAAATTAGCAAGTTGGGAGATAGCTCCAACAAAATTCCGTGGCTTTATCACTACCATTTGTTTTGGGAAAAATAAATCCTCTCTTTTTTCTATCGGACGGACAATTACCAAGATGTTTTGTTCCCAACTCTGCGTGGAATTACAAATGATTGCCAAATTTTGTATGTCAGTTATATGAACTATGGAGACTACCATGAAAGGCAAACAACAAATCTTAAGTCAACTAATTCGAAATTAGAGAAAATTCTTTTTTTAGTCAAGCATGCAGCAAAGTTAGACCTCATATTAAAAAATTTCATCACAGCAAGCAAGAAATGGATAAATTATTTAACTTAACCTGAATTCGGAAGACCTAAATGTGTATCTTTGAAAATGTGAGGTCAAGAAGTTCGGAAAAATGGTTTCAATTTTCACCTCTTTGCGTGACCAATTTCAAAGTAGGCCAGAATGCCATTTTCAACTTCATGTTGTGCGCCTAACTAGGCAGATTTTGAGGAGGTTGAAAGGTGCTTTTTGCCTTGCTCTTCGGATCGTTCACGGCCTCTGAAAAATCCATTTTCATGATAAAGCTGCTTGTGAGTTTTTCCCCCCTTCATCAATATCTTTATTTGCCATTCTTGGCTGATATTACGATCGTTGCCGATGAATATCATAACTCAACTTTACTTCTTGTCCGCTACAAATATTTTGATAAATATTGAGGCTTGATAACGGGCTATGCTCGAACCATGGCCGAAGCCAGTGGGGGGGGGGCCGGGGGCTGGGGGCGGAGCAAGGCCATTTGTCGGAAATTTTACTCCACTTGTCGGATTTTGTTGTTGTTACAGGCCCACATTTAGAAGATTTCACTGGGACAATGATGCATAGAACATGAATTTATTGTCTTTCGAGGACAAAATTTGACATGGATTTTGAATCTACAGCATTTTTTCCTTCATATTGACCAATGTTGAAGGCTGCAACGTTGAAACTACAAAATAATACCAAAATCTAGACATTAAAGGATCACATCAGTCTTTTCGTGCATGTTTTAACGTATGTTCCTAAAATTGGGGTTGTTGCTGTTGTTGTTGTTGACTTTAGAGCGTCGGAAAATTTTGGTTCTTTGCCCCTCTAAGAATTAAGGCTGGTATCGGGCCTCGCTCGAACGTCGTGCTTTTTCAAATCGCATAAAAGTGCGTATAAATATAAATATATTCTACTCTAATTACTTGTTTATACAAATATTTTGAACTCTCAACCACTCAACCATTATGCTAGAGCCTCCTATTCACTTTGAAAATGGAATGGTGGAATAGAAGGCAGAGAAGAATTGCAGACCTCAAGCCCAAAATTCAAATTTCGGCCTCCAAATAGTTAACAAAATAGCCGTTGCTAGGGCCTTGTCAGGGAATGATTTGTTGACCAACTGTTAGAATGTTGGACCATAATTAGAAATTAGTGGCCCAGGGAGATTTTAGTTTACAGAGTTGGAATCTACAATATATTTTACCCAAGAAAGTGTAAAGTTGAAATTTTGAAGTTTTAATCGAGAATTACATATGTAGTACATTAAGATAAACAATGTAATGAAGCCTTTAAAGAGCTTTTGTGATGGAAAAACTGGCCAAGACTGCTCGCTGCACATGCGCCAAAATGAATATATTCCGTCTATCCACGATGCATTGTTCATCTACCTCAACAAGTTGTAGGTTGAATGTTAGCGTGAGGAGGACCTTACTGACTGTTACATTTATTACAGAAGTGGAAACCAGAATTATTCTGTCAACAGCATCGCCTGTAGCTAATGGCTGATTCCCGCATTCTAGCAATTGTAAGTGCGGCCTGCGACAGTTAAAAGAACAGTCTGAATGCAAGCAAATCCCATAGCAAAAGGTTTTGTATGCCAACCAAGTATTTTGCTAGGAGGATATAAAGTATATCACCTCATGATTTTGTTTTTCTACTGAGACAAAAACAAGGTTATAAACTGCTAAGAAGGATACCACTGGGCGAAATATGTCCTAGGGGAAATCGGAGATAACAAGGGTAACTTGTAGATCATAAACAAGCAATGATCCAAAAAGAAGACGGCAGGAAAAAACATTGCAGTTTGGAATCTCCGAATCGTTGTGCAAAAATATTGAAACCATTTGATGGATACTGGTAAAAGAGAGTTGCACTTAAAGATAGATACTAGAAAAAATCAGATGCGAAAAACGGAAACATTCTTGGCAAACAAAGGCCTTTGAAATTTGTGTTATCATCAGAATGGGACTGACTAAAGCTCACAGGAGTCTATGAGACAGAGGCACATTTCGTGTCTCCCATGTGTAGTGCAGTAGTTTTATCTATTTTTTTTCCAATTTTGCATTGTCTGTAATTGTGCTTGGGTTGCATAGAAAAAACAACTGCAACAGATAAAATCCTTAGAACAATCAAGGGCCACCATAAGCTACCGATTTCATACGTCAAGGGGGGGGGGGCCTTATCGAGCATGGCATTATTTCGTCTTATAAGTCATAACTTTAGGAATGTTTGAGCCAAGCTGGAGTCGATATGAAGCACTGCAACTATGTGAAACCACCATCGACGAACAATGTCATACGTCATAAGACATACGAAATTAAAGCTCAAATGCAAGCATTGATTCGAGTGACTTTCATTATTGCACGAAACAGCGTAAACAGGAGCTTTTGGGTCAAAAGAAGTGACAAAAAAGGGTGTAACAATAGGTTTAGCAAATCTCTTGTGGACAATGTCTGCATAAAATGTAAATCAACGCTAAACAGTGCTCTTTAAAATTCATCAATCAAGTTCTTTTTGGCTACCGAAACGAAGACTTACGCTAGACGGTGCTCTTTCAAATTCATAAATCAAATTCTCTTTGGCTACCGTAACGAAGTGTACGCTAAACGGTGCTCTTTCAAATTCATAAATCAAATCCTCTTTGGCTACCGTAACGAAGATTTACGCTAGACGGTGCTCTTGCAAATTGATAAATCAAAATTCTCTTTGGCTACCGTAACGAAGATATACGCTAGACGGTGCTCTTTCAAATTCATAAATCAAATTCTCTTTGGCTACCGTAACGAAGATTTACGCTAGACGGTGCTCTTGCAAATTCATAAATCAAATTCTCTTTGGCTACCGTAACGAATATATACGCTAGACGGTGCTCTTTCAAATTCATCAATCAAATTCTCTTTGGCTACCGTAACGAATATATACGCTAGACGGTGCTCTTTCAAATTCATAAATCAAATTCTCTTTGGCTACCGTAACGAATATATACGCTAGACGGTGCTCTTTCAAATTCATAAATCAAATTCTCTTTGGCTACCGTAACGAAGATTTACGCTAGACGGTGCTCTTTCAAATTCATAAATCAAATTCTCTTTGGCTACCGTAACGAAGATTTACGCTAGACGGTGCTCTTTCAAATTCATAAATCAAATTCTCTTTGGCTACCGTAACGAAGATTTACGCTAGACGGTGCTCTTTCAAATTCATAAATCAAATTCTCTTTGGCTACCGTAACGAATATATACGCTAGACGGTGCTCTTTCAAATTCATCAATCAAATTCTCTTTGGCTACCGTAACGAATATATACGCTAGACGGTGCTCTTTCAAATTCATAAATCAAATTCTCTTTGGCTACCGTAACGAATATATACGCTAGACGGTGCTCTTTCAAATTCATAAATCAAATTCTCTTTGGCTACCGTAACGAAGATGTACGCTAAACGGTGCTCTTTCAAATTCATAAATCAAATTCTCTTTGGCTACCGTAACGAAGATGTACGCTAAAACGGTGCTCTTTCAAATTCATAAATCAAATTCTCTTTGGCTACCGTAACGACGATTGACGCTAGACGGTGCTCTTTCAAATTCATAAATCAAATTCTCTTTGGCTACCGTAACGAAGATATACGCTAGACGGTGCTCTTTCAAATTCATAAATCAAATTCTCTTTGGCTACCGTAACGAAGATTTACGCTAGACGGTGCTCTTGCAAATTCATAAATAAAATTCTCTTCGGCTACCGTAACGAAGATGTACGCTAAACGGTGCTCTTTCAAAATTATTTGGCGGAGGACATTCAATATGTGAAAGACTTGCAAAAGGTCAGTGAGTCCCCACAAGGGTCGTTTGATACTTGCATTGCTGATGTTCCTTGAGACTGGGCTGAGCGCTCTCCTACTGCTTAATGTTGATAAAGAATGACATCTTGCAATATTAAATAACAATATTTAATAAATTTAATTTCATAAATAGTTTTTATTAACTTAGCAATAGGGTAGGGGGTCACGCAGCCCAGCCACAAGGAACCCAGCCACAGACCGAGTGTAAGGTTTTTAGATAAACCCCCAAGTGGCTAGGAGCGACTAAGGAGAAAAATAAATCAAAATTTACAACTAAGTTTTAGGGAGTTACACAGAGATTACTTAAGGAACGAGAAATGTTTACTAAAAATTCCATCGGACACTGGTCACATAAAATTATATAACAACCAAATCACACACACATTATGGCTACCGTAACGAAGATATACGCTAGACGGTGCTCTTTCAAATTCATAAATCAAAATCTTTTTGGCTACCGCAACGAAGATTTACCCAAGACAGTGCTCTTTCAAATCCATAAATAAAATTCTATTTGCTACCGTAACGAAGATGTACGCTAGACGGTGCTCTTTCAAATTGACAAATAAAATTCTCTTTGGTTGTAAACAGTAAGGAAGATTTATGCTAATAAGCGGTGCCCTTCAACTTAGAAATGAAATTTTGGCAAAAAGATGAAATTTTGAAAAAAGATGTACGTAAGACAAAGCTCCTTTCGTAATCAAAAAGTCCTTTTTACAACTGTTACGAAAAGGTCGCTAAATTATGTCTCTGTAAAATTATACAAGAAATATTTTTGCAGCTGGGACCTACTGGCACATTGAAAAAACAGCACGTGGTGTTGTTTTTATGCAAAAATACCGAGAGAGCTTTCCATTGCAAAATAAATGGAGCAACCCGCACAAAGAAACGCATATAAAGCCCAGGCAAGCATAATAAAACCTATAGTAAGGTAAAGAGCGGGATATCCTACGATGTTCGAGACAACGAACGAGACGCAAATTATTGATTGAAAAATGGGCCTAAATGATAGAATGAATATTGATATTAGCTTACAGCACTTGCTACTGGCTCGGTCTGCTGGCTTTCCACTGCTTGCCGAACTCGTTGTAAAGAAACTTCAGCTACCTGGTTAGCTGGCTGTTGTATTTCATCTTCATAAATGCCTAGTTTATTTCGACTTCGATATCCGGTACCTGCTCCAAAGCGCTTGGGCTATGTCGGTGACGGTTCTTTCACGACATAACTGAAGCGAGAGCTTTTACACGTGTGACTGTTTGTTGCGTAGAAAGAGACGGAATAAACCAATTCTAAGCTTTAAATACCTTGCTTGATCCTCAAGGGGCTACACACATAGCTAAGCAGATCCCGTGGGGGTAAAGAATGGAGTTTTCATGCGTTATTTTGAGATTTCAGAGTGACCCCTTGGGTGAGAATAGGTCATCGATACCAAGGGGAGGACTTGTTCATCCTCCCAAGAGGATAGCACGTGCTAAAGCGTCCACAAGTCATTGCTGTAAGGTCATTGTAAGGCAGAAATGTAAGGGAAATTTGTTCATGATTTTGGACATGTTTTGAAGGTTTTTTAAAGAGGCTTTGTCGAGAAAATCCCTCATAATTCTAGAATGGAGTGGCCGATTTCAGTCAGATAAATTTTATAGTAGATTTGAACATTTCTACCATTAAACTATACATTTACCAATATCATCCAGGGAGCCGTGACCTTTCAAACGGGGATACTATTTTCTGACTCACCCGGTAGTTGTCTTCAAAATGAGAGAAAAATGGAGGTGGTCTCAAGAGAGGTAATCTTCTTTCAAAGAACAGAATAAAACCAAACAAGATGTCAAGGGAACCCATAGCAAGAAGAGCTATAGCAATCCCGCAATGCAATAGTTAATATTGTGTTCCAAGACAAAGTTTAAAGTTGATCTGCGCTTCTCGCATGATCCTCGTCATGGTTCCAAGAAAAATATTCTATCACTTTATTCTTGATGGATACACGAAGATCCACTATGAAATTTGAGCCTTGTTCCCCTTCTTGTTTTAGATATGATGAAAATTGCCAAATTTTTCATGCTCTTTGTGTTAGGCCCATTTAACATTTGAGGACATTTCGAATTAAATATTGCGATAGGTCATGATAAAATAACCAAAACTTGTTCACAAGCGAAATTAAAAAGATCTCCACACGCCGTTCACTCTACAAGTTCACACACGCACACTGCGTCCTAAGTTCTTCCGCTCACGTAAAAACGTTAGTCCGCTATTTAAGTTCAATAAACAGTAACAATAATTCAACTCAGTCCAGCTCCTCACATTTGCAAGAAAGGTGTTTTAACCATCCTTATACACAACGGAAACAGAAAGATCAACTGATGGAATTTCAGTGTAATAGAAATGTAAAGAAAATGTAATGTAATTATATAATCGATGTAACATAAGCAAACAAACAAGTAATGATTGGTGTTTCAGTTTTAGATGAAACGTAGCGGAAACTTTGAAAGCAGGTTGCAGTAAGGTTTCAGTGAATAGGAAACGTGCAATTTCGTTCTGTGTCGTGGAAAGAAGAGAGCTGGAACACAAAGATAGCAAGGTCACGGTCCCTTATATCGACTGATGAATCCATTTTGTTTGACCAAATTTTTTGTTCGATTGATACACTACTTGAGGCAAGATAGCGCGTTACCGTAATTTGATCACGCGTTATTTACTGTTGGTCGCTTTTATTATTATTATTATTATTATTATCAATTTCTTTACCGTTGGATACATAAAAATATAGCTAAAAGTAATCAGCTAATTAATTCCAACGTTAGTTAAAATTTTAAAATACAAATGTTACATCAGAAAAAAAGGGGATAAAATATTTACAATTCATCGAAAGTATACAGTATAAAGGCATAAAAGTGTATAAAAGCAGATATTCAAATATTATCATCATAAAAAGCCCAAGTTCGGAATAAAAACGCGGCATAATTTACATGGGCAATTTTCTCCGTTCCAATTTTTTATTTTGGCATTAAACTGACAGTTGGTGGTAACGTTTGCCACAGCTGTGGACCTTTAAATCGGATGCTTTCTGTCCCGTTGTTGACAGATCTCACCCTAGGTTGGTAGAATTCGTTATTGTTACGCAAATTGTAATGACTTTCATTTTCGCTGAAAATTTCGTGCATGAATGAAGGGCTCAGGTTATTTTTTTGTTTTGTACATCTCAGTCATAAGTAACTGCAAGTTCTTTGCATGAATCGTAACGGCACAGTCCTTCTCTAATAGCTCACTAGTGGATAGGTATTAGTGGATAGGTAAGTCCTCAGAGTACAGGAAGTCGAAGAACAGAGTAGCGATGACCTGTTGAATACATTCGGTCCTTTACATAAATATAGCACCAAAAGGAAATTCAATTTTCAGCAACAATATCAAATTTTGTTGATCTTCCAAAAATGTGTATTTTCTATTCATTGCAGCGGTAGTAACAAAACATTATTAAGAATTACCTTGGCAGTCGATACTATGCGTAAAAATTATGATAACTGCTCAGTCAATCTTATGTGGAAATGCTTTCCTCATACTCCAGACAAAAGTATTGTTTCGCAAAATAATGGTTCAAAACAATTGTGAAATATTCTGATACATAAAATGATTTTCAACTTCTGTTCTAACCAAGGAAACAGATAGATAATTTAATGTTTGTATACCTCTTTACTTGTCACCAAAAATGAATCAACACTATCACGCTGGAATGCATTTTCTTCCTGATGAGACAAACAATATGGCGCACTTTCTCCCTTGCTGCCGCCAAGGATGATACATACACTAGCGGTTGTGCCAGATCCTGGTCTGCTGCCAGTGTAGATTGTCACATCATAACGGGATTTGTGGCTCTGACAGCAGTCTTCAACGATTATTAGGGAGGTCTGTTAAATTGATTCAGAAAAAAAATATAAATATTGTGATAAGTCATTGCTTCTACTTAATTACATACTATTCTGTCATGCTCTGGTACCCACGCCCGACAACACCAAGCCTGCATTCTGATGTCAAGTCCGGTCTCTGTTGCACGAAATCTATGGCGTGAAAGTGAAATTTGGTGATAAATGGCGTCAGCATGCGTACCAAGACTCCAAAAGCAAAAACGCAATAGCTGTATCTTCACTCTTTCAATTTCTTTGAGAATTTTGGACTCAGAGTTTCTTGGTTTGTCATTTTGTTCGAAGGCCATAGGCAACTCTGTTTACAAACTCGGGATTCAGCCATGGATTCAGCAAAGCAGGTATTCCGTAGCCTAGGAAAATGGGCCATTTGTAATCACTGCCATATGAATACTGGCATTGGCATTGGCATTGGCATTGGCATCGATATTGCATATGTGCTGTTCCGCATGCAAAACTAATCAGGGGGTGTATGGCAGTGATTTGCGAGATTCTAAATTGCTGTATTCCCAATTATCTCTTACTCAAAGTAATATGGTAAAAATCTAAGTTGGAAGAAAAGGAACCATTAAGTTGTGATGCTACCAGCCTCGCCTTTTCATTTCCGCTATCGTCGCATCACATTTCGACAGAGACTTGTAGGAAGCATCTCAAACTTGGAGGAGCACGACACTTCAAGCACGGGCGGTAGGAAACGCTGAATTTAGAAAAAGCTTTACGGATGATACATCGAGTTATTCCTGTCATAATATATCATTCCATTCGTGATATATCGACTTGTTTACATTCTGTGTCTACCTCTCCTGCGAAGGCGCCATTTTCCGTTTCATTTTACCACACTTGAGTGGCATCATTACTCCAGGGCCCTTGAGGTCATGTCAATCGGATTAAAATGGCGCCTTCGCAAGGAGAGGTAGACACCAAGGCAAACAGGTCGATATATCACGAATGGAATGACATATTAAGATAGGAATAAGTTGATGTATCAACCATAAAGCTTTTTCTAAATTCAGCATTTCCTACCGCCCGTGCATGAACTAGACAACAGACACAGACAGTTATTTTTAATAAGGAATATTTTAGGGAAACATCATTTTTGGTTGATCTTTCGTCATTTTTCCATGCACCTTATATGAGATAGGTAGGCCTGGTCACAAGATTTTTAGCAGAGGAGTAGTGATTGGCTCATATTTTTAATTTCAGGCAGGTATAATCATGAATGAATTGATAGGGAAGTTTTAGTTTCCAAGTACCGCTTCTTACTTTTTTGGTGATCTGAGAGTTGAGTTTCTTTCATGCAGTATCTTATAATGAGAAATATGTGTGGGCTTCCACATTAATGCACATATCTTTTCATAAGAAACTAAGAAATTGGGCAAGGCTTACACATTAATGCACATATTTTTTCACGAGAAACTAAGAATTTGGGCAAGTACTGAAAGTTTCTTGAAATTATGCGATTTTCAGTACTCAGAGTTTCTTTCGAGTTTCTTGAAGGTTCCATAATAATCTTCATGTTCACCACCTGTGCCCTCCTTGACATTTCAAAGCAAAAGAAAAATCCTAGCCTTAACTAGGATAAACAGATCAAGTCACTTTGACGAAGAGCAAGGCTTTAACTTGAGTGTTAACATGAACTAGACAGCAGACACAGACAGTGATTTTTATATCCACATAAATTGAAATGTCATTCCTGCAATAATGCATTGACTAATAAGGACCATATTTCATTTAGTCAGGGAAATATCATTTTTGGTTGATCTTTCTTTGATCTTGTTTGTGTGGAAGGTCAGCATCTTACAGGGGTGGTCGTTCTCTCTCCGGATGACATGTGCTATCCATTGTTTCTGTTGTTTTTCATAATAGGTGGTTGTATCGACTGTATTAGTTATTTCGCAAAGTTTTTCGTTAGTTATTTTATATGACCAATCTATCTCTGTAGTATCTTCATCGTTATCATTACAATGGTCCTGCTTTCTTTTAAATCCATTCCATATCATGCTTCGTAGGAATTTGTTACAAGTTGCATTCAGTTTGAAAAGTTCTGCTTGTGTTGTTCGCCATGCATGGCACCCATATGTAAGCCTGCTGCGTACAAATCCATTCAAAAATGTTATGCGTGTTCTCAATGTGATGTTCTTATTTGCGAGCAGTCCACGGTGTTCAGCAAATGCGCACTTTGCAGAGTTAATTCGGTAATCGAGCTCTGTTTTACCAATGTGTATGTCATTTGCAGTATTCCATACCCCCAAATATTTAAATGTAAAAAGCATGTTTTTGAAGCCTTACCAATGTTTAGACATTGCTCAAGTACCTCAAGTACCTTATGAGTAATATGATACAGGAAAAAATGAAAGGAAAGTAAAAATAAGTTAAGGATTCCCTTTATCAAAATAAATTAGTTTCTTACAGGTTATCTTTTCCCAGTACTTGAGTTTCTTAATTTGTTGGTGATCTGAGAGTTGAGTTTCTTATGGGCAGATTTCTAATAAAAAGATGTGTATGAAGTTGAGTATTCCTTTACATTTTTAAAATTATGAAACAATTTGTTTGAGGTCAGTCTCAGAATGAATAAATACGATGTGAAGTTTAAGCTCTTAAATCTTAACTCTTGTAACGATGAAATGGCGATAGGTTCTAAGCCAAAGAAAAGGTGTTTGCTCAAAAATTTCCCTGTGGACACAAACTCATAAAGCTACTATTACAAATGGTAAACAATTCAATTTTAGCGCCAGCAAATTGTTCCATGCCAAAGTACAGGGCGTGTCCTCCAAAAGTTTCCTGGAAACTTTGCCCTAGACCCCTCATTTTGATACTCTATCAGTTAATTTGCCCTGGCCGCACTGCTGCGCAAGGATCGGAAAAGATTTCCTTGACAGTTTCAGAAACAAATACATTTAGATCATCTGGCCCACAATACAAAAAAATATTGAAATTACTTTTATCAAGTAGAGACTATGTAAAGACATTAATCATGCCACCAGGAGATTTGTGACTCATTTTTAAAGGAAGTGAGTTTAGCTTTCCTATTATTTCAGTTGTTAGACAGATCTGGAAAAAGCATTTCAGCATCATTCTAACAAAAAATATGCTGTAAAAGGTTAAGCTCTGCTGATAAACTGAAACATTGATACACAGTCAAGAACTAACTGCATTTATTTTTTTATAACAATTATGACAATCATATTAGGGTCATTCTAAGAATGAAAAAATGTGTGCAGATTTAGCAAGTTAATTCTCAAAACTTCTCAGAATTCTTAAGAATGGTCAAAATCTGTTACATTCTGAAGTTACTCGTGAGTCAGACGAAAAAGACACATCAGAATTTTATTAACAGGAATTCACAAGAAATTAAAAATATTCATGAGAATTCTCTCAAGACAGAATAAGTACTGTATGATGATAATGTGCGCAGGTCTTGTAATGTTGATGCTCATATGCTGAGACAGTTGAATGAAAACCAGTTCGGACGTGCAATGTAGCAAGAAAATATTACTGCTTTTTGAATCAACTTATCAGCATAAAAATGATCTTGCAAAACAGAACGGGGTACTCTAATCAAGCCGCTCAAGGGCCCTTTCAGTTACCATCCCAGGAAGGGGGGTACTTCATTGTTGAATGATACTGGGGGTACTGCTCATGTATGAAACTGATACTGCTACTGCAGGCATACTGATACTGATACTAAATGATACTGTGGATGGGCTTTTTCATCTGTTCCCTACATATGGACGGGTTGTGTTTTTAAACATAGTTCTGGAAGTAGGGTGTAGTTTTTTTGAGAATTCCCCTATCAATGGGTCTCATAATGATAATCCGCACAAAAAAACTGAAATTTTCCTGAGTACCTTTCAAGTTGTAGATTTAATTTTATCAAACAGGCCAGCATCTTTGGAAATATATTAACAGTTCTTGATAAGTGACTGCGCGAAACTTTGTGCTGTAGCATTTTGATGGGTGCATGGCAAGAAATTTTGGCATTGTATCCGCAACTGCACTCATTAATTAAGAGGTGTCCTTCTCCTCTATAGTCTGTTACTGTACATCATGGTGAATTATGATATATTGCTATAAAACTATCTGCAAGAGCTAGGAATGTTGAAGCGCGAGCGAAGCGAGCGCTTAAGGATAGAAACTGACCTTGAGAGAGTCTCTTTTGTCACGTCGTCGAGCTATCACCACCCATATTATGTATACTCCAGCTATGATGCATACAGTAGCAAGCAAGGCAGGGTAATCATCCAAGTCTTTTAGTTTGAGCACTGTTTTCGTGATGTCTATTACATTTGGCATTACAATGATGCCTGCACCAAACCACGACAAATGGTTACATAAACAAACTGTTTTCTTCCAATTTGTCTTATTTGATATCTGAAAGAAAAGATATTTTGCTGCTTAGTTATGAAAATGTAATGATTTCGTAACGTTGGTTTTATGCGTTAGACAGGAAGTGATGAGAATGCAAAAGACAGCATCATTCAAGTAGTCATGAAATTATTTCGATGCTCATCACAAGGAATTTGAATGAAACACAAGGCAAGCATTGAGTGTCTGCCCAATGCTAAATCAACACACAGAGATTGCCTATGGTTCCTAAATTTTGTCATTCTACTGAGTGTTCCAAGAATAGCGACACTTTTGAAAAACCATCAAGAGTTGGCGGTACTGTTGATTATGAAAATTCGTTTATGTGCATCAAATAAGGAACGTTTTCCGACATAACATAAAATCTTTGCTTTGTATTCTTTGGTCAATTTACCCTACACAAAATACGGTTTATTATGCAGATCAAGAAGCTAAAGAAAAGTTAGTGCACCAAACAATGCACAGCATCCGCTGAATAACTGCGAGGGTTTTTTTTTAGATTTGTCCTATGGAGATGCTGAAGTCAATGGTTTTTTTTAATATTCTAGGTCAATCTACGATTTATTGACCAATGTGTTTTTTAAGACTAAGTACAGTCGTCGTTTGTGTTGAGTCGTCTTCGAAATATTTGTACATTGGCGATTTTAGGCTTGAGATCACGGCGGATTGCAGCAGCAGGCCTCTCAGAAGTGACAACTAATTCGATTGAATAACACTAGAAGTGGGAAGTTTTCATAAATTGATTATTCTGAAAGAAATCACCTTGCTTCATCGTTCTGCCATAAGAAACACAAATAAAGGTGACAGTGCCAGCTTGATCGATGTTAAACAAAAATTCGTATACAGGGTGTCCCAAAAAATGTGTGCCCGTTTGCCTAAAGATTGCAATATGAGGGCAAAAGGTTCTCGCCAAAATTTTATATGATGTTAGTCTTCAGATGTCCAAATAAAGTTTGCTGCCATTCACGTAAAATCTGTTGAAAAATGATGGAGCTAGAGCCCCATCACCCTGTTCCGATCACTGAAAAAGAAGCCTCGAGTTACTTGGCCTAAGTAAATTTTATCGGAAAAGTTGATGTTAATGAATTATTCCTTGTTTCATAGTTTAAGATATAGAAACCATATCGTACATTTCGCGACCGTCCTCTGTAAAATCGTTATCGGAAAACAAAGCGATAAAATTGTCATATCTTCATTCCATCGCCCTGTTCCGATCAAGCAGGCTCACGCATGAATTTCGGACGGTATCACCGCAGAGGGCTCAAGAAAGCGCAGTCTCCAATTGAAATGCATGCCATACACATAACAAAAGATATTCATATTTATTCATTCTCATGTTATCGTTTGATAAGTAACATTTTGCCTCTTTATTCGTCTAATGACACCATAAGCAATTTACAATTGAAAATTACAGTATATTACAAGATAACTGGCAACACTCTAGCATAGCCCCCTTCCCATACTTCAATGCCCCCCTGGCATTAATTAAAACCACTGATCAGTGATTCAAACCCTATCTCACGCGCATCTAAAGTCAACGAAACCCCCTGGTGAAGTTTCTTTGTATATTTCACCTTCCACCCCGTCTCTTCATTGAGAGAGAATCCCAGAATTTGAAGCCAAACCTCGTGATCGAAAGAGAGAATGTATCAGGTTCTGTTTGAATCAAAATAATAGAGCACATATAGGAATCAAAGAATTTAAAGATATAAATTGGCTTCCCACTAAAGAGAGATTTGAACAATGCATTGCTACGAACGTTTTCAAATTTTTTGATAACTCAGCCCCATCCTATATGCGGAGATACTCTTACCAGTTGGCAAGAGCCAAATGAATCGAAGATCCAAAAACAGTTTAAATCAACTTTTTCGAATGAGTAACACAGGACAAACTGGCCTCTCCTTCCTAGGACCTAAAGTTTGGAACAGTCTACACTTTGACCTAAAATCTGCCAAGAACGTTAACAGTTTTAAACATAAGATCAAGAACCAATTCTTTAAAGACCTACAAACTAAAAAAAAAACAGCCCCTGCATATTACTAAAATTCCAAAACTACAGAGATTTGATACAAAAACTGAAATTTTTTCATTCAATGACACCTCTGGAGGGACCATCATGGAAAAAAGGCTGCACTGACCATTTAATGCTATCCCTGCCATTTTAACCTGGGGGTGTTCCTTGAATTGGATTTTAGCCTTTTTATCCGTATATCGTACACATGTAATTAGATATCTCTTTTTTTCTTCCAAATATTTCATAATAGACTTAATTTTTGATTTTGATGGCAAATTTTACATACATACACGTTTTTTCTTTTATAAGAAACTTGGATAAGCCCATAGTACTAAAAGTTTCTTAATTTTACGTGAAAATTTCACTTTTTTAGTACTAAAAGTTTCTTAATGTGTTTCTTATTTTTTGGATGCATTTAGGATGTATGTAGTTTCTACCACTGCCAAGTACTCGTTTCTTGACAGACAGCACAATTTTTATCGAAAAGGAGAGTTTTATTTGATTCAAAACATAAATCTATCATGAATATTACTAAAATATAAAGGCTCAACGACAATATTCCCATGATTTCCTTGTGTTTAGCTTTAAAAGTTTCTTAGTAATTCTCAAGCATAGTACTACAGTTTCTTAATTTTTTCGCCATCCTAGTACTAGTTTCTTATAAACAAGTTTCTTATAAAAGAAAAAACGTGTACATACATACATACATACATACATACATACATACATACATACATACATACATACATACATACATACATACATACATACATACATACATACATACATACATACATACATACATACATACATACATACATACATACATAGAGCTGATACAAAAGGATCGGGTTGCAGAAAGTTGGGTGTAGAGTCTAGCTAGGTATATATATGGACGAGACCAATACAAATTTACATGTCACTCTGGCTGAAGGCAAGATGATGAGCCCCAAACGAAGAGGTCTAGAAGCTCAGTAAAGATAGGATTGACTCCGACAAAAACAGATTATCCTGGTAGTAAAAATAGAATGGAGAAACAAGGTTTTTTTTGCATTGGTTGATATTGTCGTACCATTGCCATACTCTCTAATGGTGCTGATCTCCACGTCAGCTTTATGCAACATTTGTCAAAAGGCAGTGTTTGCTGGGGATTTGGGATTCAAAATGTGTGCATCATTGGCAGTCATTTTGTTCAACAATAGACATCAACAGATTTTTATCATGTCTTCCAATGAGCTTGGTTCATGAGCTAGGTTTGGATTTTGGTGTTGTTAAAATGAGCTTGAAAGGAAGATAATAGAAGAATTTACAAAAAAATGTAAACTTCCAGAGAAGAGCAAGGAGTAAAGGGAAACAAGAAGGAAAGAACAACTGCACAATGATGATAGACAGAGGGAGAAAGGAGTACTATACGAATATGGTCGATTTTGAATTGAGAAATGAATATCAAAATTTTGAAGGCATTTTTCCCAAAACAGAATTTTTAAAGAGTACTTTTGCTGGAACAAGGAATTCGAAGGTAGTGGTTGCATTAGGAAGCTGAAATTTAAGCCACAGATAAAAGGGTGATCAATGTTCGCTCAGAAGGAAATTTTGATTTGGGTGACGAAAATTTTTGGGTGTGGTCAAATGATGATGAAAATAACTTGAAAATTGTCTTTAGAATATCATCATGATATGTGGATTATCCAAAAATCCCTCTTAGCAAAAATAGAGCTATCTAAAGCTCTTCATTTTGGTATATCATTTCTCTACCTGGGGTCTGCCATTCTTTCACAACTTTTGTTACGATATCGTTAGATTTTGCCTTAGAATTACCGTTACCACGGCTAAAGCTAATTTAGATTACCAAATATGGAATTTTTGATAACGCCTAATCAAGGGCCCTGATGTGGTATATTTTTGAGGTGTATAGCATCAACAGCAAAGGATTTAAGTTTCCTTATTAAATATTACCCCTTGAAAGTTTCTGAAAGATTGCATTTAGATAACTTCATACCTATATTCGAGTTTCCAAAATCATCTTGTGAACACGCTTACACTGTAAAAATCTTTTCTTCATAAAGTTTATCATTGGCAAAAATAATAATTGACTCAAAACACCAGTAAAAAAAAACTGTTTTTTGAAGATTTTATCGATAAATATTTTCATAAATTTCCTCAAAAAGACTATCTACAGATATAATAGCAATTGTATTTATGAGTTAATTTTTCACAGAGGGGCATTTTCCGACGATCAGAAAGGGGTCATCTCAACAAATGTTCTTGGCGCAGGAGCCTTCATTGTATTCTCATCCCATTCCTATACAGTTAAAACCAACTAATCTGAATTATTGTTTAGATTGCATACCAGATCATAGTATCGCTATCTATGTCTGCAAATAAGTTTTTGAAACCCAGTTACAATCTTTGGTGTGTTTTGTATATTTCAGTTTTACAATATGATTTCACTATATATGACCTTCAAATGAAGAGTTTTGATGCCAATAGCAATGCAAGATAGTCAAACAGAATATCTTATTTCTTCAATAAATACGCACATGCGCATGATGATCTCATTGGTTTGACATTATCATTCGTCGGAAAATCGGCAAATTGTGCCCCCTCCTTATCAATTGGTACCCATGACACCCCTAGTTCAATGTTCTTAGTCACTGTGCAGTCAAAGTCCTTTCAAGGATATATGAATGAGGTAGCAACACATAAAAAATTCATATTAATTTGCAATTATCTTACCTTACATCCGTCAGAACTCCAGGTATCTTTTGCTTCGTTCCAGTAAAAACATCCAGTGTTGAAAAACTCCATTGTAAAGTTAACCCGATCAGTTGTATTTTGATCGGCTGATACGTTGCCTTTGATTTGCCTGATTTCCAAAATGACGTTATTACCACTGCTGCTCGGAAAAGCTCTAAACTCATTATTGCTGTCATCATAGTTGCTATCTACAATATCAAAATGTCCTGAATTGTTTGTGATGTTCTGTACACTATCGTAAAGTACAGATAGTCGACACGGACTTCCATAACATCGTGGTCTTAACATCGCATATGAGCCGTTAGCATTAAGTTCAATTTTTACGTTCAACAACCTGTTCTTTTTCATGGTAAATGTTTTGTTAACCTGAAAGAAATACATAAAATAATTAAATTTAGAATCATTTGAAAAAATAGCAAAGTCCTGAGTTTATATTATAAAGAGGCTTCATGAATGCACTGTGAAAATAAGAACCATGTAAAATCATCAGCTGAACCATGAAAGGACAAAATTTCAAAATTCAACAACCTTAGGTCAACTAGCATGGAGACGACGAGGCGGATTAGGGGACTGGGAACCACTTAAGGAGGCACAATGTCCGCGTCGTTAACAGGATAATGTTCATAAATTCGCATTTAACAGCTATCGTCCATTGTGATTAACTCGTGTGAACTGAGGTGATACAACAACGATAACGCAGTAGGCTTGGCGCATATGTGGTCGTATGTCAGGGAAAACTATCATACTGTAAGATTTTTACGACTTATATTGATGGACTTCTCTGGAAAACAAAATATTTTTACTAAAGGTGTATGTGATTTTTGGGAGTGAAATGCCCCTCGATACTATATACTATTATACTTTTTCTCGTGTGCTAACATCTGTATGTTGTATGTATGTTGAATGAAGGGGGCCTTGTGCCCCAGAGGGAATAAATTTGGGTTACCAGGGGAACCCAGGCAAGGAAAAGGGAGTGGAAAAGGACCTGACCATGGGAGCATTAGCTGACATGGCGCTGCAGCCAACCTACGCCCAAACAATACAATCACACCTCAACAGACCTCAACTTGGACATCATCAATTAGTTGGAAATTATCAATTGTTGCCACTGAAGTGCAAACATTTGTCTGGTACCGGTTCCTTCACCATTGACCAAATTTTGTAGCCAGCTATATATTTGAGATAATGGAAGGATAAATGAACAGGGATGTAAAGTGACCCCGTTTCAAACTGTTTAGTCTTCTTTAATGGTTTGACAGGTAAGGGCTGGCCTTTCAAAATCTACACTTTAGGATAGTCGACTCTGCACGCAGACTAAGTGCGTGTAGCTTTGGGGTACTTGACAAATGCGAAGATGGACTTGTTAAGTTTGTCAGCATGTTCTACAGAAAGAAAGATTGTTAGGGCTCTTTTGATATGATGTAGCAACCTATTATGGTGGAAAGTTATATTTATTCATTATTACCTGATTGACGTGTCAAACGTTTAAAAAACGAGGCAATAGAGGAATTCCATCAATGTCATTGGTTAATCGCTTATTTCCTGCAGTTTCACGTACAACACCCCATCAACGTGGGAAAAAATGCTTTGACGAACAATAAGTAAGCAAAAAATTCTTCTTGTTGCGTGTTGTGCACTTGTAAAAAGATAAACAAATATAAATAAAGGATGATATAAGCACTTTAATACGAACTGAAATAAGCACAACATTTCGAGCATAGTCCGCTATCAAGCCTGGTATGTTGTCAACTGGCTTGATAACGGGCTATGCTCAAAACGTCATGCTTATTTCAATTGTCATCAAAGTACTTTATTGTATTGTACTTTATTTACTTGGTTGACAATAACTAAGGACTAAATAGATTTGTATTAATTTCTCATGTTATCAAATTGCGTGGAGTACAGCTCCGTATCACTGTCAGTTTTCGATGTATCTTGCCGTTTACTAGGCATTGAGTCCCGTGGAAGTTTCCACGGAGGGAATTTGCACTATTTGCATCAAGATTGTTCATTCATAACTTGAAATAGGCCTAAAATGTTCAATTTCACTTTCTCATTGTAGTCGCTGTGCATGCAACCCGATGGATTTCTATTCTTTTCTTCGAAACGGCCAATGAAAACCCATCCAATTGTTAGGCTAGCCAATGATAAGCTTCCTATTTTCCCTTTCAACCAAATGGCATGGAGTTGTAGTACATGATTGCCATCGTTTTGATGATTGCCCAGTAGGCAAGGTATGTTCTCAAATCTCCAAATTTCTCAGCTGTGTAGGATGATAAGCGTCGCTCAGCCGCAATGACCTCACAAATAGACAAAAAAAAAGTCAAAGAAAGTGGGTCATTCAGTCCTTGGAAAGCGTCACATGCGGTGTTCCTAAAGGTTCAGTCTTAGGGCCTCTGTTATTCAATATCATCTTTTACTCTTTGATCAAAACTCGTATATATGCAGATGATACTATCTATGTTTGCAATAAAGACCTGGTCAACATAGCTCATAGGCTTCCAACTGATTGTAGTGTAGCTTTAGAAGGGTTGCTGACAACTTTATGAAATTAAATGCAAAATATGTCATATCTTAGTTTTTGGGTTGTGGTGTGATGATACTACCGCATGAGTAAGAAAAAAGAATCCCCGTTTGAAAGGTCACTGATCCCTGAATATCAAGACGATGATATCGGCAAATATATGGTTTAATGGTAGAAATGTTCAAATCTTCCATAGAATTTACTTGACTGAAACCGCCCACTCCATTCTGAAATTATGAGGGATTTTGTCGAGAAAACCTCTTCAAAAAACCTTCAAAACGTTCCCAAAATAATGAAAAAATTGTTTTCCTTACATCTCTGCCTTACAAACACATTAGCACGTGCTATCCTCTTGGGAGGATGAACAAGTCCTCCCTCTGGTATCGATGACCTATTCAAGGGGATTCCATTCTCCCAAGAGAACAAAATACATGAATTTATGTGAGTGTCATCAATTTTAGCAAGGAAAATTTGCTCATTGTTTTCATTCGTTTTTGCAGGTTTTTGAAAGGGGCTTTCTGCAGCAAATCACCCATATCGACGTGAAGTTATGGCAACGCCGTGTAAATTACTGAACCTAATTGAACATATTGGCAATAAATAAAGACACTTTTCAATATTATTGATATTCATGAAGCAGTGGCTATCCTAGCGGGGATTCTTCAACCGGTATCACTGTTAGTATTGGAAATACAGATTTTGTAAGTAGCTCCGAAGAGAACCTACTCGGCGTCCAAAATGATAGCAAACTTTCCTTTGCGATAACATGTTTCCAAATTTTGCCAAAAAGTTTAGACATACACTTTATGCACTTCCTTGCATATCCCCATTTATGGATCAGAGCAAACAAAGAACCCTTATGGGGACATTTATTACCACAGTCAGATTCAATACTGTCCTTTAATCTGGATATTTCACAGCAGCCAGCTCAACACAAATGTGACAAAATGCAGAAATGGGATTTGAAAATTATGGAGGCGAAGGAGGCATATCTTATATTATATAATGCAACTCGATGAGCGATTCCTCTCCCGTGTAATAATAATAATAATAATAATAATAATAATAATAATAATAATAATAATAATAATAATAATAATAATAATAATAATAATAATAATAATAATAACAATGCATTTATAGAGCGCTAAAATCTATATACATATATTCTAAAGCACTGAACAACTTGGTGTTAAAGACCTTAATTTACAGAAAGTAAAGCTAGAAATGTCATTCACATGTTAAAATGATTATAAAATAAATACGTTTTTAATCCTGTTTTGAAATTTTGGATGCTCTGAGATCTTCTAATTTCAACGGGCAGTTTGTTCCAGAGCCTAGGGGCTGCAGTACAAAATGCTCTGTCCCCACGAGATGTAAATTTTGTCTTTGGAACTATTAATGCCACAGATTTCTCTGACCTCAGTCTGTATCTATCACTGGTTTGTAGCCTCAACATATCTTTCAGGTAGGCTGGAGCCATGTTGTTAAGTGCCTTGAATGTCAATAACAAAATCTTGAAGTCAATCCTTTCTTTTACCGGCAGCCAATGCAGTTCTTTTAGTACTGGAGTGATATGATCGTACTTGCGAGTCCCAGTAATTATCCTTGCGGCAGCATTTTGAACACGTTGCAACTTTTGCAACTGATAATTGGGCAGACCAAATAGAAGACTGTTACAGTAGTCAAGTTTACTTGTGATAAGAGCATGCATGATCTTTTCAATTATATTTCGATTCAGATATTTCCTTATGTGCTTAATATTATAGATGTGATAAAATGCAGCGCTGCATGTCTTTGTAATATGATTTTCCATGAACAGATTGCTATCAATAAGTACTCCCAGATTGTTGACACTGGTTATTGGGTTTATATCTGAATCTCCGATTTTGATGGAATCTATTGTGATTTTATTCAATTGATGTTTAGAACCGATAATAAGAAACTCTGTTTTTAATCATTGATCTTTAGCTTGTTAACTAGCATCCATTTTCTAACATCATTCACACAATTCTGTATTGCATGTATAGATCCCTGGTGCAAACCACATTCCAGCACTGAAATCAGATGCAAAATTGTCGAAACAATTTGATATTTGATATTGGATTCTTTTAAGGAGGGTTGCCCTTCAGCCGGAGCTGTTTTACAAGGGGTCCTCCACTTAAAAACGTTACTTACAATATAAAATTACTAAGAAATAGATTAAATATAATACAAAAACCATAGTGTTAAAAGCCTAATACAAAGTATGATAAAAGAAAAGAAACGCTATTTTCTAAATAGACTGTTTAAAACTCTTTAGGGAAGATGCCTGTTTGGTATCGGCAGGAAGGTCATTCCATATTTTTGCTCCTCGATAAGAAAAACATTTATGCCCATTACTTGACTTTTTCTTGGGTAGTCTTAAATCTGTCTCTGTATTTCGCAGGGCATACGAATAGCACTTTGAGTTTCGGGTGAAGGAGTCACACTGGTATTGCGGAGCCAGTTCATGCAGGGACTTGAAGACCATTGTTTTAGATTCACCAGCTATAAGTTCTTCAATGGTCTTCCAACCCAGCCTGTCAATAAGTGGTCTACTTGGGGTGTCAAAATTGCTATTGGTTATAATTCTAGCAGCTAGGTTTTGAAGTTTTTGCAACTGATTCTGCTCAGTCGATCCGGCACAACCCCAAACAGAGCAACAGTATCGAAAGAGTGCTTCGACAATACCTGTGTAAAGAGTTTTCAGAGTTTCCTGCAGTAGGGAAGTTTTGGAATGCTTTAGAAAGCCAATAGCTCTAGAAACTTTAGTAGAAACAGTCTTGATGTCTTCTTTCCAGTTAAGATAGTTATCAATCTGCACACCAAGGTACTTAATTATTTGGATTACTATGAGCTCATTGTCACGAATTTTCAAATTTAAATCCTCGTTCTGATTTTTGAGGATGTTATGCTTTTGCTCAGTGGAAACTAGCATGGAATTTGTTTTCATTGGCGTTGAAAGCACA
Organism: Aurelia coerulea; assembly: GCA_039566865.1. NCBI lineage: Eukaryota > Metazoa > Cnidaria > Scyphozoa > Semaeostomeae > Ulmaridae > Aurelia > Aurelia coerulea. The sequence continues at coordinate 6,264,783 of CM076952.1, read as the reverse complement.
ACAGTGCAGTCTGGTAGTGTAGTCTCAATTTCCTTCTTTAGATCTAGCAAAGCATTAAGAATTTTGTCTGCAGTAGCTTCCTTGTTACCAGCATCATTCGTACCAACATGGAGTATCACTTTACTTGGTTTCTTAGTTAGAAGAGGCTGCATGTAGAATTTTTGCAGATCTATAATCGTAGAGCCAGAAAAACAGCGTACTATTACAGTGCCATTCTTGCTCATTTTCTTCTCATCAATGCCGTAAAGCATGCTGTCTCCAATAATGAGAACGGTCTCCTTTTCCATGTGCGGGCCTCCTGCTGGCTGGCTGGTTGTTTGGTTTCCATTTCCATTGACATTAGTTACGGTTGGCATGTTTGCTGTTTTGTTGTTGTTTTGCTTTGAATCCAATTCATTTTCAGCTTGATTCTTGTGCTCTTTGGCTCCTTTATCTGGAGCAACCACTTTTCCTGAGCTTTTGTTTGAGGCAATTGAGCCGTTCGATCCTTTGTTGTCCTTTGCCTTTACATAATCTTTGCTTTTGTGATTTTGCATTGTGTTGTTAAGTTTCTTTGATACATTGAATTGCTCGTATTTCTTTCTTCTTTCGTTTAAACACAATCCCATTGAGCCTGAATCTTTTCAATTGCAATCAACTTTGAAATCCCAGGGGCATTCCCCGCAGCAGCTGTACTATTCTCCTCTGTTTTCGATACATTTTCTCATTTTCTTGTTGATGAAGTTGGCCTAGACTAGCTACACTAGTCCCTCGATTTCGCTGTTGTTGTTGTTGTTGCTGATGGCCAGCTCAATGAGGGACTAGTTGCCAGAGAGTGTCTCAAATCGGAATTTTCAGAACGAAAAACCTGATTGTAATCTGATTGGAGCATTTCGGCTAAAACAATAGAAAATTTTTTTGTAGCCAATCAACTTTTCCTCTCTTTACTTATTTTTACTGGAAAACCTCCCTTTGAAGTAGAGGCCTGTTTGGTCTGAGTTTTTCAAGAATGGCGACCGGCGCTGTCGTCGCAGCTTGATCGACCTGAAGAGCAGAAGCAAATGAAGCTGAAGGAATTTAGCTAGCCATTTGGCATGATGAAGTGGGCACTGGGAAGAGATATTTGTTTGTGCTCTAACAGGAAATGGCAAAATGTAATGCTGTTGTGATACTTGAGAGGCAGTTTCAAGACAGCAGTGAGTGTCAGTCTGTCAGTACACTGCAGTGTAGTGTAGGCCTACTCTAAGTTCAGGTTAGTGATTTTTTCGTTGACATTTGGCTCGTGTATTTCAATTTCAGGGCCTCCGATGACTTGGGGACCGGGGGGGGCCGGGGGGCCACGCCCCCCAGATGTTTGCAAAACATGCCGTTTTGAAAGGCAGCTCATCATCATGTTATTGTGTTGTGGTAATTTTTTGTATCAAGTTTGGCCTGCCCCCCCCCCCCCACTTTTCTGATCTCGTCGGGGGCCTTGAATTTCTAATATTATCTAACTGCAAGCATGTTACTTGGCAATGTTGAGCTGTTGTACTTTATCACCTTAACAGTTGTTTTGGTTTGAATGCATTTGATCTGCCAAATAAAACAATCTTAGATATTCTAGAAGTTTAGAATCTTTATAAGTTCCATATGTGATCCAACCCCCCCCCCCCCACCCCGTGTTTGGATCACATACGAAAAGGAAAGGGTGATATAATTTTTTGCATGTGATTTAACAAGTACTTGTTACTTTATCACATTGATGTTGATGTTCTTAATTCATAGGGGTTTGTTTAAAGCAAGATATCTGCTTCATTGTTATCAGACCTCGCATCAGCATGCATTTAGGTGGCACTTTTCTTGGAGAGAGTTTGTCTATCTGATGCAGCAAATCACTTGGAGCAAATATAAAGAACAGTTCCCTTGAAAATTCCTTGTACTTCAGTCCTTCAGATACCACTTAACTGATTGCTAATGATAATGTATAATGATGATGAAATGTCTAATCTTGTCAAGTCTTTGGTTCCTTCCTTTATCTTTGGTCACTCTGAACTTTGGTCACTTTATCTTTGGTCACTTTGATGGGGCTCTCTCCTCGATTAGTTTACCTATTGAGAGAGCTCCTCCTTTAAATATTTCTCTCCGTGGTGAATTTATATATATATGAAACTGAAACTCCTCTGAAATTTCAAATTTATGTTCACTGTCCATGCTCAATTTTGTCAGAGTCATAAACTGTCTAAAATTCTTTCAAATTTACATGAATGAAACTTGGTATCAATGTGTTGTTTTCTTGAGTCATATTTTGATGATTACTGATCACAGCAGCAACAACAACCAAAATACTAATTCCGTGGTCTGCGCTTTACGCATGTAGCGCTTATGAAAACGAGGCTATCAAGTTATTCCGATTTCAGACACTGTTTGGCAACAAGTCTCTGTATTAGCGACAAATCAGTTCTAAGGAGCATACAGAGATTGTGTAGCCAGTCTAGAAGTTGGCCTAGCTTAGTTTTCAAATTTGCATTTCCATTTCTGAGATCATCATTGCACTGCCATTCTTGCTGGATTTGATCATGAAGCTGCAACACACTTTCAGCAAGACGGGTTATTTCCGAGCTTTGAGAGGGCGGGTGAAGTGTGGGAGTGGGAGGGTTGTGCAACAGCAACGGTATCCTGTCGGACTAAGAACTGCATGAGAAGTTCAAGCGATTTAGGTCTGTTATGAAACCGTTTTCCTTGTCATTGTTGTCATTTTGATGGCATTCCAACTCATCTGATCAAGGGCGCCTACCTTGTAGGAAGTGTGTTTATTCACGGTACTTTACGCAGTGTCCTATGACCCAGTCCTGTTAATCTTTGTATATCATAATAAACTGAGGGGTATGCAACTTCTGCAGATAAACCAATCAGCGAGCAGGATCTCAAGAGAAGATTATCACAAGCGCGTTCTATCCGTTTTGGTTTCGGTCAAGCAAGATTGTTTACATAAGCCTTTGTTTAACCAGATGTGAAAAATGACACCGTGTGCAAACTAGGGGGTCGCGTGAAATAGTCAATCCTCAAGATTATTGGAGGATTGACTGTACCTGAGAATAACAATCATTACACGTTTTTATAAGCAACGGCTTTCAAGAAATTTTACCTGCACCTCCAGAAAATTAAGAAACCCTGATAAATAGAAGAGGTCAAGTTCCAAGTTAGTAGATATTTTTCAAATGCATTCTTCATTCAAATTCTACAGTTTCCTTTCATGCAAAAGGCAAATCCTTAGCCTAATTGAGAATTTAAACTTATTAAACGCTTGCATGCTATTGAACCAATTATTCCTTTATGTTATGCTACTTTGAATGAAGGAAAGTACTTGCAAAATCAATATTTCAACAACAAAACGGTTAATTTAAACAATTTTGCTTACCTCAGTTTGGACTTGCCCCAAGTCTCTTCCGCGAAAATAAAACCAAAATATATACCTCTGCCCCAAGTCTCTTCCGCAAAAATAAAACCAAATATATCCAAAGTCAAGTCAGACGACCACAGACACTGCGTGACAATAAGCGAACAACCAGCTGAAAAATTTCTTGGCAGTGCCAACCCCCAGCTCAATTTACCGAAAGTTTTGTTTACTGGCCATAGCAACGGGCTCTGACCACAGCAACGTGTAACGCGCTTGTGAGAAAAGTGAACAATGGAGTTAGGAAAAGTTGCATACCCCTAAGTTTTTCTTGTTACTGGGATTTTCAAATTCTAACGTCTGTCAGAGTTGACCAATCAAAAATCACGCTATCTGATTCCCTGTGGCCAGATCGTATAACAGATCGTATATCGTGTTTCATAACGCCGGAATTTGAAACCACAAACTTATTCATACGTCATCTTGACCTTGAGAGGACTGACTCTGTGTACTCCTGGGTCACGGTATGGTTTTAGGACACTCTCTGTACTGGGTCACAGGACACCCATTACTCTACAGTACTGGGAATAAGCACACTTCCTACAAGGTAGGCGCCCTTGATCTGATGCAGCAAAAAGGTTAATTTGCTCATCATCATCGAAAATTTCAATCACCTGTCTGCAGCTTTTTTTGTACTTGATGTAGCAATACTTAGCTCATCCTTTCAAACATTCCTGGATATCCTCATCAGCTTATCACTCGAAGGTGTTACAACCGAGCCTGGTGCGCTTTCAAGGCAACTCGCCTGCTCTTTCGGTTCAATGTGCACGAGTTTAACCCTAATCCACATGGGGGGGGTGGATTCCACTCCCCCTCAAGGTTTTATTTGCCGCGTTTTTAAACGATATTTGCTATGTCCCTCAGCCTCCCTGACTTTTACTAATTATCTATTAGCCACATTTTGGTGTAAAAATTTTGAACAATAGGACTCACAGGTCACGTGACATGCCCATATTTGGAAGGAGGTAGCTGCAAAATCATTGTTTTAAATGATTTCAATGGAATTTTTTGATTGAATTATGAAGTATTATACAGCAAATGAATTAGCAAAAAAGGGCTTCAATTTGATACCGGGATTTCTGGAATTTGATGATGTCAGAATTGTTTGATAATGACGTCATTTTTGCCGCCATTTTGGACTAATTAGCAATTTTCTCAAGTTTTTTCGAACATTTTCAATGAAAAACACTCTAATGATACATTTGTTATAGATCATCACCATTTTGCATGTTCTTTTGGTCTCTTTTTGCATAGAATAAATTAATCGCATAAATGACGTCATAAGAATCGGCTAATTTCTGCCAAAATATGACTCCAAAATCGTTATTTTCAATAAAATAATATTCTATCACCAAATATATTGACAAACTGAACCAAAAACTGCATAGAGTTCATGCAAAATCTTCATTAAACTTGAATTCAACTTGGAAGCCTGATTTTCACATTCGTGACGTCACTGTGACGTCACAAGGTGAGGCAGCCACACCCAAATTACGCTACGAGCTACAAATTACTTGTGCTATAACTGTGCAAAGTTCTATTGAATTCGGATGAGTCTAAGGCAGTTTTCAGAGGGAGGGTGGAAAGAACCCCCCCCCCCCCCCATAAATGGTAGCTCGAAAAAAGCCCATATGGATTAGGGTTAAACCCTGCTGCTCTTATCTTGGTTTCAGCTTCTTTCTTGATACGATAGGATTCACTTCCTCTGGTGATTTCGCTGTATAACACTCCAGAATCGAGCAACTGTTCGAGAACTGCAACAACCATGCCTTCGTTTAGGCCATGTTTTGTCCTTACGAAATATGAGATGAAGTTCTCGTCTGGCCGTTTTCTCCGCCTTTTAATCGTTTCAATTGTATCAAAGATGTTGATAATCAGCTTCAAGGCATCATCATTATCCATGAAATGATTTCTGAAAATTTTGTACGAGCCATTGCCAAGTTTCTCCAGGGCGTACTTCAGAGCGTGTCTTCACGTTGCAAGCCAGTACATTCATTCAAAGTACAATGACAAAAGATACTGATTTCCCATTTCCAATGTTGTTTGCGTTGTACATGGCTTTACTATTTAAAGGGGCAGTTAGACGCAAAACGCGGGTAACAGATTCTTCGTGGCACTATCCCATTCGTTTAGGCCTATATACCAAAAAATGTTTACATTACCTCCCTGTTCGTTGTAATTCCTACAAATAAATTGAGCAATGAATCCTGAGTTCGAGAAGGTTCTATGCACCAAGGTTTCATCAACCATCATAAATCTGACTCAAAACCACGTTCTGTGGTAGGTTTCTTTCCCACTTCGACTTGTAGATGATCTCCTCCCATCTTATCTTCAAAGATGCTCCGAAAAGGTCGCTGTTTAGAACCTTCAGGAATTTGTGATCAACAGCATAACTTTACAAATTCATGAAATTGAATTGACATAGACGAACAATATACCGGGTGTCCCAAAATGATGTATTACTAGGCTTGCCGCGCGTCGCCTGCGGCGCCGCGCTGGCCCGCCGTCGTAATTGGCATTCAAGTGTATGGAAAGTTAAGTTTACGTATTCTATCTACTTTCCCAAGTTGGGGGGGGGGGGGGTTCTGTTCTGTTGGGTTGCTCAAATTCTAGATTATCTTTTGGGTCTCAAATATGGGAGACAGTAAAACATAACGGGTACAATATTTGTTACAAACCAAAGTAAGATCAAGTAACATTACTAAAATCAAAATATTGAAATTTCCAAATAAATTATGGGCAATCTAATCAGTTGGGGCACTTGTCCACGGATTTAAGATGCTGACTTCATAAATTTTAGTAGTGTTGGGTCAGAGAAAATATTTGTCGGCATCTATTTTCATGCTAGGAATTATCATGTAGGGTTGATGCTTGGTACCCCAGTCTAAGCACAAATATCCTGAATATACCTTAGGATGGGGTCTTTTTGGTACTCGCTATCCCTCTGTTAACTGTTTATATCTTCTCCATCTTGAATACTTTCAATAATTCTGCAGACCCTTAAGATCTCCTCGATCTATCCAGTTGACTCGTTGGCCAACATCTTCTCTCCTTGCTCTCATTATCGTATTTTATCTCACTCCTTCACTATCTCTCGTTTGCCTGCTTTGCTCTTACTGCTCTAAATGATTTAGATGCCCACATTGCGCTCTCGTTCCTTTGCTACTCTCGTTGATTTAGTTCCCCTTTTTTTGCTTTGTTGTTCTTTGCTCACCAGGGATAGGGAGACGCGTTTGTATCAAATGTTCAAATGTTATCATAGTTGCCGTCTCAGCCATGGTTAATGTTTAATTGGGTCATGTTGCAGCTACGAATCTTATTTTCATTCAGGTACGTAGGAAGCATCTCAAATTTTGGGAGGGGGGCACAACACTTCAAGGGCATTTTTCATGAAGCTAAATGGGCACTTCCTAAAAATGAAAAGGGAACGTCTTTGTTTATTGCAAAATCTTGGGGGGCACGTGCCCCCAATGCCCCCGGTTCACACGTCTCTGTTTTCAGTTTGCCGGGAAAGTCTTCCACTGACGCTTAAAATTGATCCCATATTGACTTTTCAAAACAACCGATGCTAGGGCCTATACTCAACCTTTCGCTAAGAGTTCATAACAATGGTTTTTTGGTATTTTATTTATCAATTTGCCACAATGAATATTTAGACGTTTTGTAACAAAAATAGATACAATGAAAAGTTAAATGTTCAAAACGTAAAGATAAACACTGCTATTTACAGTGGCAAGGATAGCATTAAAAGGCGAAGCTGACCTTATTTCCACAATGGTCCTCTTAGAGGATGCTGTATAACGGAAATACGTAGGAAAAAAGGAAATACAGAGCAGCACGTGTGTTTTCAATATGGTCCTTAGTAGAAGACTTATATGTCATTTTCCTCTTTCTGTATATTTAGAAAAAGTTCTCTTTGGTCTTATGTTTGAATGCATTGATATTTTTTGTTGATTTCAACTCAGATGGAAGACTATTCCATGTTTTGGCCCCAGATAAGATAAGCATTTGTTTTCCAGTTTAATTTTGAGGAATGGAAATTCTAACTTGAACTTGGACCTTCACGTTGTTAGGCCTTGGTTGACTGGAAGGAATATCTCAGCACTGTATACCGGGGCAGTTTCTTTGAGAAAATTACAGCTCTCTAAATGGTAGCATATGACATTATGTAATGTTCATTATTTCCATTCCAAGAGCTTGTTAGAATTTCTAATAAGAATTTACTTCAACCTGCTTGCAAATCAATAGTTGAAAATGGGGAAATTCAAAAGCAGAGAAAATACACTTCCATCTAAGTGGCGTATGCCCGGGGGGGGGGGGGTACATGACTTGAGGATGGACGGGGGTCTGCCGCTCGGTTTTTAGAAAGCTACCCTCTTCTAATTACCCAAATTTGCTTTTGATACCCACTTTTATGATGAATTTTGGCGGAAAACTGCCCATTTTAACCATTTTTTGCGAATCTCAGTGAAACCCCACCCTTGTTTATGGAAAATCTGCCGAAAAAGGACCCTTGTTTAGAGAATTTTGGGCCCAAAAACCCACCCATATGGGCGGCACATACCCGTACCCAAAATATGTTATGTACCTCCCCCGGGGGCGTATGCTGAGACCTATTGCATGTCTCATGTTCAAACGGATATGTCTCTGGTGTAAATTCTCCTGTTTCAAAACCCAGTAGAATCCTGTTTTATCAGCTCTGGTCAGCTCTTTGCACCAGCCTTGCGCCAAATTCAATTCCACTCCGTCTCGCCTGTCTACTCCGAGACCTGTTTGCACCGTTAGTTGATTTACCTGCATTTGATATATGCACCCTTTATCTTAAAACTTCATCCGTTTTGTTTCTCGCAGCCGTCTCTATTCTTGTTGTCCTTCCTTCTGCATAGCTACTCATGTTTTGAAATACGAAGTCTTATCACATATAGGCACGGTTTAATCGTTTTTCATTTCCGTCGATGCTTGCCAACGTTCTTTATAACTCCAAAGATAGAGGCAAGATGAACCTGTTCGTTGTTGTTCCTCTATTTCTCCCCATTGCTTCCTCTTTTCACTGCTTATGTATATCCTTTCTTTGCTAAATGTTCATGCAATTTAAAGTCCCTCAAGATTTTTTCAATCTATCCTGCTAAGTTGCGATGTCTGATTTCCCAAATTTCTCACAGTTGCAGTCATTGCTCTTGTTCGGTCAGATAGCAGTCATTTTTTATTCTGGGTTACCAAGGCGGAGGATTTTTGACAGGGGTATGAGAATCTTTTCCATTACTGTGTGGGGGTGTCCAAATATCAAGGGAAATTGGTATGAGGTGCAAAACTATTTTGCTTGAAAACTATTTATGTGAAGTCATCAGTTAACATTTAAAAGTAAAATTGAAAGACAACTGGAAATGACGAATCACTTGACCTTTATGCAAATTGCATGGAATAAATTGGCATGCATGTGTATACATTTTATACATCACGTCCTGGAAGACTTCAGGATGGGCTACAAAACCATTTCGCTGAAAGGTGGTGGGATATAAGACTTTTTTCCAAATTCAAGATGGGGTATAAAAATGAAATGTTGTCTAATTCTGTTAAAGTATCTTCCGCGCTGGTACCCTGGATTAAAATAACTGCTCCCTTACTTTCCATCGTTTACCTTCTTTAATCTTTGCTCTTCTGAAATTTACATACTAATGCTCCTCCGTTGTACCCAAATTAACAACATATATCAACCGTGTAGTGAGGAAATATTTGGATAATCTGTGATTTTGATAAGCCTAGGCCCCCGTCGTTACCTGCAAATATGACATTTAATAAGAAACTGCTAGCAATACCCCAGGGGGACGGTTACTTATTACATTTGTTTTCAGGGTATCGTTTTCTCCAATTTTTTCTAGCACGGGGTATCAAGACAAAGCAATTTTTCTAGAGCAGGTTGTCAAAACACCAACATGCCAAAAAGGGATATTTTGCTATACCTCCCTCCCCCCGGAGAAAACGTAAACTTCATTCAAAAGAATAGCTTCTGACTGATTAACGAACGAACGAAACAGTCAATCGTTATCGCACCCCTTGACCCTTTCAGCAAATTCCTCGTTCAATTCACTAACTGTTTAGAATAGACTTCTGAACTCTCCTTCCCTTGAAGGGCTCCTTGCAGTGGCGTAACGCAGTTTAGGCCACCTTAGTTCACGAACTAAGGGCCCCCGACCAAAAGTGGCCCCCAAAAATTTTGTCGTATTATGTAGTTTTTGGCCATACTGAGCTAAAAGTCTTCCTTACGCCATCCCAAAAACCCTTACTAACCAGTGTTGCTAACACAACACTGGACTTTCATTCCGTTTTCGTTCATTACCTATAATTTGCCTTAAAACTTTATTGTTGTGAGCAAGAGCACCTAACAACATACTGTGACTTTGCATTTTGTTTACTAAAATTCTTTTTATAAACTATTGTGTTTATTGGTATGGATAGCTTTCGGGTATAAAGGGAGAACAGTTAGTCTGCACTAAATGTACTGCTTCTATTGCACTAATATTATCCGCAAAAGCTTAAAGGTAGGTTTTAAGCAAAAGAAATGCAGGATATCTTTTGGTAACATTTGTGTGTTCAAAGGTATCTTCATCAAACAGCCAAACAGCATAACAGTACCGTCTGAACGTTTGAATATTGCCGTATATCTTTAAAATAGCGTTCAAGAGTAGACTACACTATAAAATAGAGTTCAGATATATAATTTCATACTGAAGAACAACAGTTTGTTTATGTACCTTATGTAAACTACCTAACTTTTTGACACGAAATTCATTATTAATGTGCTAAATTTACTGTTGATTTTTCCTATGTAGAAACTTTTGTTACCATAAAACGTGGATTTTTCGAGTTTTTAAAAGGCATAGTTTCAAAGCTTTGCCCACAACCCTGAACCCTCTTTCCCCGTAGATCTCACTTCGCTTCACGGTCCCTACATAAGGGCCCTAACTTACCAAATTCCTACGGGCCCCGAGTGTCTCTGTTACGCCACTGAAGCCCTTTGCAGCGAGCATATTTATATCCTCCTCTAGAACGTGTGAAAGTAAGAGGAACTCTGAGTAAGACATCTACTTTTAGCATCTCATTGCCCATTTATATCCCTTACTCTCTTTTTAGCTCTATGCCCCTCAGAATAAATCTCCCTTTCATTCGACCGGGGGGGGGGTCTACCCCCCCTACTTCTCTGAAGCCTTCCTTTGTAAGGATGCACTCATGATCTTATTTATGACATGATTTTTTTTCGTGACAATACCAAAATCACACAAACAGGAAATCGTTGACAGCATTATCTGCTTTGTATCATCCGATGTATGTGTATAATCCAGAGCAGTGGAACCAGCGTATGGAACGATAGGAGCCTTGGATCTCCGGTCCCGTGCTGCTAAGGATCCAGGGGGGGGGGCACTCAGCACATGCACATACGGGGATGTAAGTCGATATTTTTGGGTCAGAATATTGCTGAAAATGATATTCTTGGGTCCAAATAAACTAAAATTATGTTTTCGATATTTTTGGTCATCAAATATTTGAAAATCCTGGTCTCAATTTGCACTGTTTCCAGATCTTTTATGCTCGTTTACAGATGTCAAGGTATAAAATGAGCTGCGTTTTTGGGTTGTAGTGAAGCTAAACTGATACTTTTTGGGTTTCCTGAAATTTCCTCGGCGTATGTGAAGACCCATCCGCATATATGGAGAGTTTCCCACCTGGGCTAAGAATGGTCTCCCTTTCTCATTCAAACCTCTCCTATACTCTCCTCTCGGGCCAACAAAATTTTATGCTGGAAAAATAAGTCGATCTGTATAACTCTGCCCTCTCCTCCTTTCAAAAAGAGAGTCTGAGTAAAATAAAGCTCCAATCATTTCTATGGCTTATTTACAGATGTCAAGGTATAAAATGAGCTGCTTTTCTGGGTTGTAATGAAGCTAAACTGATTTTTTTTTGGGTTTCCTCCCGGGGGGGGGGGGGGGGGGGTACTTAGTATATTTTGCTGACGCCATGTGCACTCCTTTCCGGGTATCGTTTTCGCCTCTTTTTTCTAACGCCGGGTATCAAAAGAAGGCAATTTTTCTAAAGCCGGTTGTCAAACGTCTTATTTCTTTGTTTTTTTCGACGAAGTTTTGCGTTTAGGGATATGCTTTTCGCTGATTTTTACGTTTTGGGATATGCTTTTCGCCGATTTTTTCTAAAGCCGGCTATCATTTGGAGGGAAAATTTCTAAAGCCGGGTGAAAAATGTTTTTCTTGGAGCGCACCCCCCGTACAATTGAAAGTCAAGTAAGCCCCCCGGGGGTTTCCTGAAATTTCCTCGGCGTATATGAAGACCCATCTGCGTATATGAAGAGTTCCCCCCTTGGCTAAGAATAGTCTCCCTTTCTCATTCAAACCTCTCCTATACTCTCCTCTCGGGCCAACAAAATTTATGCTGGAAAAATAGGTCGATCTGTATAACTCTGCCCTCTCCTCAGGGACGTAGGAAGCATCTCAAACTTGGAGGGGCACGACACTTCGAGGGCACTTTTTCCATCAAGCTAAAGGGGCATTTCCTGAAAATAAAAAGGGCACTTCTTTGTTTATTTCAAAATCTTGGGGGGCACGTGCCCCCAGTGCCCCCCGGTTCCTACGTCTCTGCCTCTCCTCCTTTCAAAAAGAGTCTGAGTAAAATAAAGCTCCAATCATTTCTATGGCTCCAATCTATCATAATTGGTCCGGCAAACTAGGCTTGCCGCGCTTCGCCTACGGCGCCGCGCTGGCCCGCCGTCGTATTTGTCATTCAGGTGTATGGACAGTTGAATTTAGTGCGCCGGTGACAAAAGGATAAAACATACATATACATCTTTTTTCTTATTCCATAATACATCGGTCTCAAAAGAACAATGGTGAAGAGGGACATAAGTATAATTTGGGAGTATCTTTGAACACCAAGGCCAAATGTTGATACTTTGTTAAGAAGAGGTATTTAGCGTTACAAATCAATGCAGTCAGTTTGTGGCGTATTCCACTCTCCAAGGGCTCTGTTGTATTTATTTCAAAATTTAAAGCAGAGGGAGCCGATGCGAGAACGAACAACAGTTGTTTTGCTTAGAATTATATCCCTGTTGTGCTTTCTATTTTGCAAACTTAGTACACACCCTCTACACGGCGTCTATTTTTTCCTTTTCTCTTTTCATTTTGCATTGCTCTTTCCACTCTTTATAAACTATTACCCGGAAAACTTAACTGTATACTTACCGTAAAAGCTCTATTAAGCCCCCTCTCTATTTAGCCCTCCTCTCTAATAAGCCCCTCCCCTCTAAGCCAAAATGTTAAATAAGCCCCCTCTTATATCAAATTCTAGTGGCTACCAAAGACTTCCGATTTATTGAGCTAAATAAGCTTGCATGTTAATTCTGATGTGGTTTGAGAGATAAAACTGTGTCGAATTTATGTATGTGACTCGTAAAGTTGTACGTTGAATACGCAAAATACGGTGTAAATGATCTAAAAAGCTGTAATCTGTATCCTTGTCATTTGATTTTGTAAATAAGGCCCCATCTATAATAAGCCCCCTCTCGAATGTGCCCCCCTCTGGAGGGTCCGAAATTAAATAAGCCTCCTGGGGGCTTAAGGTAGCATCATCTCCGTCATAGAATTATTATGAATATGGGTATATAACCACGTTGAGATGGTACATAGGCATGATTGTAAGATTTTTGGACTAAAAAATTCAAAATGGCACCTTTCATGTTGCCATAGCAACCTAAAATAGCCGAAATTTTGCAAAAAATATTGTACACGAAAAAGTATTTTTCATTCTCTACTGGTTAAAGTTATTTCAAAGAAATTAGCTGGACTTCATGCAAGTATGTACAATGCCTGCCAAAAGTCCTTGGAACACTTAAGCCATATTTTGACAATCAGCAGTTCTAACCATAGCGATTAGGTTTAAACACCCCCTCAGCCCCGAAACAATGTTGATTTGCAAGGTTATTGTCCTAGCATTCCATTAAAGTCTCGAATCGTCCTGCCATCCCCATTTTATCATCACGGAACAACATTGTTCTGAGGTGGAGAGGGGGAAATCGCAAAAAAGGCAACAATAGCAAAGGTGTTCCAAGACTTTTGGCAGGCATTGTAGGTGGTAAAAATGAATCTAAATCTTTTCAAGGAGGTTGACTGGTTTTCCAGATTTTGTATGATTAAATTCTAATGGAAAAAATGTAGACATCAGGGTCTTATTCCCCTTGGCGAATTTCAGCGAAACCACATCCATCTCTTTCTTGTCATTGTTGGACTGTCCTTTACTCCTAAATTTGTTTCTTGAAACTTTTGAGGCTCATTTCTCGTTATTTTCTGCAACTATATTCTGGTGCTGTCAAAGTCACGGGGGGTGGGGGTTCTTCCATAGTAAAGGTACCTGGGGATGTGCCGCGAGCAAGGGTATACTTTTTCGGACTTCTAGTCTAGCCAAGGGTACACTTTTTTGCAATTTTTGGCCAGCAACGGTCTAGCCAAGGGTATCATTTTTGACAAAATTGGTCTAGCGAACGGTCATGATATTATATTTGGCACAAATTTGACAATATTGTCCGAGGAAATGATTCAAATTGGTCTAGCCAAGGGTACCATTTTCGTAAAAATTAGTCTAGCCAACGGTACCCTTTTGAAGATGCTCGCGGCAGACCCCTACCCAAAATTTGGCCAAGAACCCCCCCCCCCCCCCCGTGGTCAAAGTAAACCAATGTTTTTATGTTAAATGTTTTTGTGCTACTTCACAATCGTCAACACTCACATCAAACTTTGCAATAACACCATAAACACCAACTGAAAAACAAATTTTCCAGTACAAGTAGATTTTGAAATCTATCCCAAATGATCCTGCAATTTGATTTTATATCCATTCGCGGAGAACACTTTGTCACTTCCAAAAGACTTTCAATGCTGAGCCTTGAGAAGATTAGCTTCAAAAAATACTGCAGCTTTGAAGAATTACTCTCTGCTTCAATTAGATCAATTGTTCTTTGTAGATATGCAGTTTCATAACTGAACAGACATTCCTTGCCCTTGGAAATCTTCTACCGAATACTGCAACAAACATCAATATGAAACAGTCTTGTTGACTTCAAATTTCCCCTTCATGTCAGTCTTACCACGGTCAATCTATCTTGATTTCTACCTGAATGGAACCTGCTCTCTAGACCCTTGATTCTGCAATGTTTATGAAGGGAAATGATCTTTCATGTGTTTATCTGACGGATTTAGGCCTGGGCTATGCACTTGGAAAACGTGAATCCTCTTCTCTTCTGGAGGAATGGGCCGCCTAAGCAGGACCTACGTCACTTTGATAACTCTTGGGCCGATTTTGAAGCCGTAAAAGAGGTCTTTCTCTCTTCTTTACTGGCACTTTGATTTATCAAACATCACTTCCATCTTTCTTGATGCACTGGTTACCAGAAAACTTGCGCTTTAAAGTTCCAAATGTAAAAACAGCATTGCAATCTTGGCTCTTCCATAGCATGTTGCACGGTGATTCCAAGTGTCTCAATGTTGTAATAGTTACCCTCTTAGCTATGGCAAAGCTTAATTGGGTTTCGTTGCAGCTAAGATTCTCGTTTTCAATTTGACTGGACTTGTTCTTAAAATTGATCCCATACCTACTCTTGTTCTTAAATTTACCGTCTCCGACTTTCGAAACGAAGTTTTTGCATTATAACAATCACGGAAGCTTCTTGCATTATAACAATCACCCCCTTCTTATGTACGACTTTTCATTCACTAAGCTAAAAAAGTTTCAATACTGCATCTCCTGAATTCTTGAAGAAATTGTTCTGCATTAAGATTGCCCTTATGTCCCCTCTACTGCCTCTGTCTGCGGTATCTCTGGAGAAAGGAACGAATTTGAAAACAAATGAAATGTGAGAAGATCGTTTCTTTTTAGCTCTATGCCCCTGCGAAGAAATGTGTGATCCTATTTGAGCCCCCCCCCTGAAGCCTTCCTTGATAAGGAAGACAGACATTCATGATATTTTCTGTTCGATTTCTTTGCAGGCCTTCAACAGCCTTGGCCTAGACTTATGGCGTGATTCCTTGAATTCGTTCTATGTTTTGTAAATGCGCGAAGCGAAGCGTAGCGTCCATTTAGACGGGATAAATGCCAG
This sequence comes from Aurelia coerulea, assembly GCA_039566865.1. NCBI lineage: Eukaryota > Metazoa > Cnidaria > Scyphozoa > Semaeostomeae > Ulmaridae > Aurelia > Aurelia coerulea. The sequence goes on along the minus strand of CM076952.1, from coordinate 6,249,220 downwards.
AAAAGCTTTTCCTTTTGGCTAGCAGTATGCAGATTAATTACAATGAGTCCCAGTTACCTTTGCTGAAAGCAAGACTGTCAAAACAATTCAATAATGATAACTGCCATGATGATATAAGTCTTGTCAGATGTCAACTGTGAAAGGCCTGATGTTGTCTTGGGACAGAACAAAAGCTCTGCAATGCGTCATTCGAAAGGAATTTATTCTTCAAACAATAATGACTACACTCAGATTCAATCAGCTTATTCTAATTGCTTCAAAATTGAACAATGCTCAAATGTTATGAAAGCCATTACGACGAAGGCCCTAATATTTCAATGTGGTCTAATCACACAAACAACAGGATATGACTGCTTCTTCGTTATTGAAAGTGTATAATCCAGAACAGTGGAACAATAGGAACCTTCGAATGTCAGTCCCTTGCACATTAGCATGATCTCCCTTTCTCATTGGAAGCCCCCATTAAAATTCCCCTGTTCTCTCCTCTCAAGCCAATGATATTTTAGCTGGAAAAAGAAGCCGATCTATGAAACTTTGCCCTTGCCCTTTCAAAAGAAAAAGTGGGAGTACGACACAGCTCCAATGTATCATTGGTCCGCCAATTATGATATGTCTAAAGATCATTCCCTTGTACACAGAAAACTGAAAGGGATTCCGCCAATCCTTTCTTTGATGTTACCGAATTCACCCCTTACCCTGATTTGGGGGCGAATTTGAGAAAACAAAATCTCTATTGCACCCCGTACAGGGAAGAGGAAGATATTTGGAAAGTTTTGCGAGGATCAGCGCAACGGTGCTCGAGTTTTACGCCACACAAAATTCGCTTCACGTTTTAATAATATAGATCGTTTGATTGCTTACATGTCCATAACCAATCAACCGATTTTCAAAGCTTTGTTCTATTTCATTGCCTAAAGGCTAAATTGTATTTTAAGATGTCAGTTGTGGTTTTACAACGGCGTTTTCATGTTGAAAAGAATATTGATAAACCTGCTCAAATTCAAGCCTTAGATGGCACGAGAAAGAAACGGCACATTTTACCAGTCAACATTTTAGATGTGATACAAAAGGCTGAACTCGTATTCGTATTCTCTGAACTCAGTATAACAGAATTCGTATTCTCTGCATGAAATATAATCCCTGAAAGACATATAAGTCCAGCCCATTTTGCATCATATCTAAAATGTTGACTGGAAAACCTTGCCGTTTCATTTTCATGCAATCTAAGGCTTGAATTTGAGCAGGTTTCCAAAATTCTCGAATACATTTTAGCCTTTCGACAATCAGATAAAATTGATTTTTTGAACCGGTTCAATGGTTATGGACATACTAGGCCTGCCCGGCGCGGCTATCACCGCGCCTCCACATTCAGATTGACCTCCCTATGTTCATCACATGTTGGTTCATGGGCAATAATGCACCGTGGACGTGGTCTACATCATGATCAAAATTATATTTTTACTCACTGTGTTGTTTCTCTTCCACAGGTTTGCAAGTAAAGTTTGATAATGTTGGCATTCCTTCGTTCTTCTCTCGTTACAGGTCACAGCAAGAAATCGAATACAGTTGAATCAATTGGAGCTCCTACGCAGCGATACGTCTTATTTCAAACTTCCCTTCAAAATACATTTTAAAAGGAAGTTTGACATGAGACGTATCGCTGCGTAGGAGGATTGGAGGTGAAACCGTTTCAACAGTATTTGAATAATGGCAGCATTCGATTCCTTGCTGTGACCTGTGACGAGAGAAGAAATAAGGAATAGCACATTATCAAGCTCTATTCGCAATCCTGTGGAAGGGAAACAACACAGTAGTGAGTAAAAATATAATTTTGATCATGATAAAGGCCTCAACAACGGTGCATTATTGCCCATGGTTGGTTGACCCAATTTTAGGCAAGTAGCATATCATTAATTCCAAAGAGCGCACGGGATTTTTTTCAGAATACAAGGATTTTTAAGTAGTTTTCTTGAAAAAAAGTGACTTTTTGCTACGAAATATTTTGTAGACTATTATGATTCTGATTCGAAAACAAACGAGACATTTTCAGACCAAAAGGATATTTACGGATTTCTGATAGATTTTTTTTAAAACTAACGGATTTTTGGGAGTGAAGCGTTCCTTTTCAGTGATCAAACGATCATGAAATGCCACAAGCTGAAGAAAAAAGCCTTCTTAATCAGCATAGGGCTCAAATCTTTCAAATCTTTAAAATGGTCGGTGTAAAATTCTATCATATTTTTCTTTGAATTGGATTGCTTGAAAGGAACTTATAGTACTTTGCCGTAATTCTGCCGTGGAAATTTTATGATAACTTTATTTTTTTCAAAATGGCGGCAATTTGATAATTATTGAAAAAATTCATGGAAAATTTGAAAAAAATTTAAATCATTGTAAATCCTAAACTAACAGAGGAAACATTGTAGAACATTCAAGAAAACCATAGTTTATGGAGGTCTACAATATGGTGGCAAGAAGAAATTTGTAGCTTTTGTAGTTTAGGATTTAGAATTTTGATGACGTCATAGCCTCAAATTTAATAAATGCCACAATATTGAAACTAATCGAGATATCAATAAATTGCCATGGCAGATTTACAGCAATAAACCGTAAGTTCCTTCCAAGCTATTTATTTCAAAGAAAACGGCAATAGAATTTTACACCGACCTTTTTAAAGATTTGAGCCCTATGTTTTCTTAATCCGTCTCTTGTTTATTGAATGTCTGTTACTTGAGTTCAATAGCTGCTGCAAAGTAGCCTTTTGTGGGTGGTTGAAAAGAAATTTTTTGAGCTAATCACATGCCTTCCTCCAGGAGGCCTACTTTCATGGACACAACATTATTACCTTTGATGTGCATACTTACCAATGCAGTATTAGGAGTAGGAATTTCTACAACCAATTCATCTCCCGAAGTCAGATTATTCACTTTCATTTCTTTGTTATTGAATGAATATTTGACGCTTGATACAGTTGGCGTAAGGACTTTTCCAATTCCATTCTGTCCCCATGTAAAAGGGTTTTTTGATAGTGTAGCCATCTATAATAGTGAATAATCAATCATTTATAACATGAAATTTGGTAGAAATTTCGGGAAAAAACAGTCGTGGTTACTGTAACTCTTCAGCCAGTGATTAAAGACCCACTGCTAAAAAGGCCTTGCACGCATCCTTTGCTGTGCAACTAGAAATGGCACGTGCGATGTATGGGAGGTATGTCTGTTGCAAAGGCCCTTTTGAAATTGGAGAAAGGGAAATATCAACTTTCGGACTTTACGCTTTTGTTTGCGCTAAAGACCCACTGTCAAACAAGATCCTTTTGAGTCGAATGAAAAGAGAGGCAAAGATAATTTTTTTACATTCCAACAAAAATTTACAATACATATTTACTAGTCACATTACTTACAAAGTACTTAAAGACCCTCTGCTAACATAGAGGCTTTGCGAGCATTCTTTGCTTTGCAACTAGAGATGGCAGGTGGGAGGTATGGGAAGTATGTTTGTTGCCAAGTCCGCTTTGAAATTGGAGAAAGGGTAATATTAACTCTCGGACTCTGTGCTTTTTTCTACGCTAAAGACCCACTGTCAAACGAAATCCGTTGTGTGCCGAATGAAAAGCAAGGCAGAAAGAATTTAATAGATAATACGAAAGTCGACTTTGGCGCTACAAAGGATCATGGTTAGCAGTGGCTCTTTAACTACACTACAAGGACGATGCCACTAGATGCAAAATACCATGACTATTCCGTGGCATCACAAAAAACTAACACAACATGCATATGAATATTCAAGGAAAAACAAAACAGCAATAAATGGGAAAAAACTACATTCCGTCTCAAATAAGACAACATGTGAATTATTTTCCGCGAATAACAACAGACAAAATGCCTGTCGCAGTTATTGATAAGAGAATTTTGCGCCACCATACAGAGTCTTGTTTAGCAGTGGCTCTTTAGCATTGCTAGACTTTCAGAAAAAATCGAAACCCTCCAAAGACAATGATTAATCGCATATACCCGCAAGGTGAAATATAGTTTCTCCAAAAACTTTCTACTTCGATTTCCTGGCTTCCCAATTGCAAAACGTTTCCTACAAATAATTGAATTTATGAAACCTGAATGATTCATCTAAATGTGGGTAGAATTTATGGAAATTTTCATCTTTCTTATAAAGAGTATTTCTTATAAAGAGCTGTACTTTATAAAACAAGACGCCTAATGGGGGTACTTGGGGGTGAGATCCCTGCTTTTTTCCAACATCAGTTTTCCAATTCGTCCAACCAGTAGAGCAATAATCAGGGCCGTAGGAAGCAGTTTCTGATTGGGGAGCAATTGTTCTTAAAACAATAGAGACCAAAAACCTAATTAATGCTTGTGACGTAGCACAATTGATTTAAAACTTATTGGAGGGGGGGGGGCTAAAAATCCCTGCCCCCGCCCCGCTTCATACGGGCCTGACGATAATCAATGAAAGCGTTAGGTAGTTACGAGAGGTATTTCATCCCTTCAATTGCCAGCCCATTCTCTGAATGAATTATTTAATTTTTTAAAATGATGGGCTTGTTGTTATAAGGCAAAGTCAACAGACATTGCGCTTCATTGATTGGGTTGAGAGAAAGAGACATTTGGATTCCATCTTGGATGTGGTGCAATGCAATACTTCTATGAGATAAAGATGTGTTATTTGATCCAAAAGACACTCTCAACTGCAGTCTTTCTGCAAGTAACTCACTTTTGAAACTCAATGTGAATTGAAAACGGTCATTAGTTCAGTGAACGAACATCAGTCTAGTTCATACCTTCAAATCAACTGCATTTGTCGTACTAGTTCTCTTTCCACCAAAAACACCTCTTCCAGATGGAGTCTGTATCATGCCACCTCCAAGTGTTTCCATCTTCATACTGTTCAGACGACTGCCTTCTGCTTTCTTAAGTTCAACTGATATTGACTCGCTAGACAATTTTCTTGCTACTTCATTTTGAACCATCGATTCTAGTAACATTGCTGATGAATTCTCAATGAGTTGTAGCGCATCTTTCGTGAAATTTAAGTACTAAAAGAAAACGGGACAAGTGAATTAAAACAGTTACATAATGTAGCAATTCAACAGATATTGTCGTAACAATGCTTACCCATCAACATGTCTGTGATTTATTGTAGAGGTTGTGCAGTAGCCTCTCTCCGCAAGCCATTCATTTTTCACTTATTTAATCACATTGAAATGAGTTGACGTTTGTTCAATCGCTTGAGTGGGGAATTTGGTCTGCAGAAGTTCTAATCAAGGAGACCCTATTAGGTGACTCACGAGATTTTAGCTGGCTCGAAAAGCTACATGGATATTCTTTGTGGTCGTTATTTATGCTTTAAAAAACCGCAAAAGATTAAAAAGATAATTCGGCATGAAGATTATAGCTGGAATGAAAGCACATATTTCAACGAAGCATTTGAAATCGGACCCCCAGTCTTAGCCTGACAAACATCTAAAGGCGAAAAATCTAAGAACATGTTCTGAGTGCAGAAAATCCGTGCAAAGAATTCATAAGTAGGCATTTTTGGTCTACTCCATCAAACAAAAGGCCCGGGTTCTATAGGACTGAGCCGTGTGGTACTCCAAGGGCAGTTTCTGTCAATGAGCTGAATGAAACATTGATGTTTACACTCAGCTTCCTGTCATTGAAATAGCTATGGATAAACAGCAAGGCAGATCTACAAAAGACATATTCACTCAATTTGCCATTAATTGTTCATAGCTGTGGAAGTCATGTGATTTTCCCGCACCTACAAACTTTTCGGCGTGAGTGAACCAGACAAACTTTACCTGTCGCAAAAAACCTTTCCATCTCATGGCATTCATCGATAAACATCGATCAACACTTGAAGATTTGCATGGGATAAAAGCTGGAAGAAGGCAATCACCGATTTCATTAAAATTCACTCTTCCTTGACTTAGCATGATTCGGCCTCCACACCATTCTTTCAATGTTCGATTTACCTTGCTTGATAATAAATCAAAATTATATTCATTCAGTGTATGTATATCTACGAAAGACGATTTCTTCAAAAATGCTATCAATTTCTTGCTACATGTATTTTTTATATAAGAAACTGCTTATAAGAAACTCAGACTCTCAGATCGCAAAAAAATAGAAAACTTTTGCTTGTTTTTCATTATTCTCACTTTTTTCATGTATCCTATTACTTAGAAAGTAGTTGAGTAATGTCAAAACATTGGAAAGGCTTCAAAAGCACCTTGTTTTGAAATATTCAGGAGGACACAGATGTGATAATCTTACGAAACTTTCAGTACTACCTAGCCATGATTCTTAGTTTCTAATAAAAAATTACATGTTATGTGATATTTTGAGACAAAGTAACTCACGTTCACACAACAACGTTTAGTTTGATGATTTTGCGACTGATTTTTTTATATATTTGATTGTCTTTTGTTTATGAATTATTTTTCCATTCAGGGGGTATTGATGCAGCAACGAAATCTTTCTAGCAAAAAATAGCCTCAGCAAATCACGCAAAATCGATTTTCATTTCTTTTGTTGTAGCTTTTATCTTTTCTTCAGTTTTGGAGATTTTGAATTCAGGGGAAGGGTCAACATTGCTTTGTGAATCGCTGAATCCCATATTTTGCTCAGGCGAACAAGTCTGCATTTGGACTCTTGATCTCCCTTTTCAGTCACAAGTTTCAATTTTTGGTTGGTAATTGATGCAATTTGATGATGTTATCAATATTCTCTTCCCAAAATAAATTGCATCGGCTTTTCAAAAACTATATTTCAGAAACTTTTGGTGAAGCCTTCTGAACAACTAATTTTGGTCTGTCTTACGCAAAAAATCTGCACTATTTTGTAATAATTTCAATCACTAATATTTCTGCTGTTAATACAACCGGGTGTCTCAGAAAAAAGTACCCCCTTTTGACTGGAAATAGGAACCAAACAATAAGATATCATTGCTCCTTGACTTCACAGCAGCATTTATCAATCTTCAACTTGGATGCACATACCTTTCATTTAGAAATCGTCCACCAAACACCGGAGATACAGTTTCGCAAAGTCAAAATTTACAGTGCATCGAAAACCAGAGGTTTTGAAAAAGAGCCTAGTCATGATTTGTATCATCGTGGACATTTTCTAAAGTAGCTGTAGACTTTAAGTTTCCGTGCTTTGCTTTTGAAAAGAATAAAAGAGGCATGGACATGGCGCTGATTAAACAAATACAGCAAAAATGTGGTAAGAGTGATAAAGTCGTGCCACTTGTCCAAAAGAAGCGTGTATGTGCTCCTTTTCCTCTTCTTTAATACAAAACACTTGGGATCGAATGCAATGCAAGGACCGATTCCTCAAAAGAAAAGTCACTTCAAGAACAATTGAAGTAATTCAAGGTATAGATCTTTTCGAAAATAAAAAGTAAAGGTCACAGTTGAAAATTCGTTTGCAAAATGCCTGTTTGGTGTCAAATTATGGTTAGGCCTTTTCTAAAAACCTCTGGTTTCAGGTGCACTCCAAATTTTGACCTTGTGAACTCACATCTCCGGTGTTTGGTGGTCGATTTCTAAATGCAAGGTATGTGCATTTTAGTTGAGACCAACAAATGTAGCCATGAATTGAAAGAGTCCCGAAATGTTTCCGTTTTGTTGCCTTGTTCAGTCAAAGGGGGTACTTTTTTTGAGACACCCGGTATGGTTAACAATATGCATAAACGTTCAATGTAGTTTCGGTTATTCTTTATCTTAAAATGCGCGACTTTTGCCAGAATGTTCTTATGTCGGGGAAGCTCAAGAAACGAACACAAATTTTTCTCGCAAATAAAACAAACACTTACAAAGGCCTCTCAAAACTGTAAATGATTCTACTCAAAATATACAGTTATCCGCAAAACTCTTATGACACATTTGTTTCGTAAGATTTAAAATAGTTTCTGTTTAAGGAGCTTTGTTCTGTAATCTGCGATTTCAAACCTTAGAAGGAATGAGAACTTGATCGGCACTTTGCAACAGGAAACGTTTGCAAAGCTCAAGTCTTTTTGGCAAATTTACCGTCATTTGCATAGAATTTCAAATACAAATATTTGTGCTGTTTATACAGGAATGTTTCGAGAAATTTTATGTATTTTTTCCATATCGAATGTTTGATTTTTCTGTTAATTTTGTGCAGGGTTGAAGTGCTTTCCTCAAGCTCCTCTTGTTTTCCTCAGGCCAAAAAGGAATCCTCTGTTTCACGATTTGAATTCGCCAAACAGTAAGTCTTCCCACTGCAAGTTGGCAAACAAACAAATGCGTCCTTTCCCTTCAAAACGTTTTCGTACAGTGACTTTTGAGATCCTCAACAGTCAGATTCTTAGTTTTTATTCCATAGCTGCGATTATAACAACCTCCTCCACTTTCGCAAAAAGCAACACGAAGTGCTGCCCGTTGACAGAAACGCAGTGGGCACCGACAGTTCCGAAAACTATTGAAAAGTTTTACCAAAAACTCTAAAATTTACGCAGAAAATGTAAATGAGCCAATCACAGCCAAGCAGCTCTGAATGCTGCAATCTGATTGTACCGTCAAGAACTTGACGGAAAGGCGAGTTTTGTCCTACTTTTGAGATAGTTTGATAATGAGTCCCTGTTTGAGCGAGCAATTCAGTTCAATATATAGGAACAATAATTCCACTAAATAGACCAATAAGTAAAAAGCTTTGTTATTGCGAGCGAAAACTAGGACGGAGTGTAATAAGTTTAAAGTGCAACTTACATTAGATTTTGCTCGTCCTTCAGTTGCGTTTTTAGGTCTGTTTGTTACTGCAGACTCCAGCATGTTTCCAACTCCTCCCAAGAAGCGTCCAAAAGCGTTTTGTATTATCTTTGGGTCACGATCACTCCATTTTGAATTAGTCTGCTTCATAAAGGCTGATGCATTTCCATAAAACTTCAGCAGCTTATCCTGCAAAATGACAAAAGTTGCATTAGGAAAGTTATAGTATGCGATACGTCGAGCGGAGTCCTGCTATTGTGATTTGGGGATCCAAGGATGCAGGATTCCAATTTTGACGATGCCCAATGCTGTCATTTCACTTCGACAAAATGAAATTTAATGTACTAGTATTTCATTTTATTTAGCAGTAGGTTTTTTATTCTAGAGAAAGATTATAACAATGATCTCTTTATTTCTATTTAGTAGGAAAATAGTTAATTTACACAGATAATTATGTACAGAACTAATTATACCAACTATTTACATACTACCGGATGAGTCAGAAAATGAATCCCAGTTTGAAAGGTCACGGCTCCCTGGATATCAAGAAAATCATATCTGCAAATATATACTTTAATGTTAGAAATGTTCAAATCTACTATAAAATTTACCTGACTGAAATCGGCCACTCCATTCTGAAATTATGTGGGATTTTCTCGAGAAAGCCCCTTTGAAAAAACCTTCAAAACGTGCCCAAAATCATGAACAAATTTCCCTTACATTTCTGCCTTATAATGGCCTTACAGCAATGACTTGTGCACGCTTTAGCACGTGCTATCCTCTTGGGAGGATGAACAAGTCCTCCCCCTGGTATCGATGACCTATTCAAGGGGATTCCATACTCCTAAGAGGACAAAATACATGAATTCATGTGAGTGTCATCAATTGTAGGAAGGAAAATTTGCTCATTGTTTCATTCATTTTTGCAGGTTTTTGGAAAGGGCTTTCTGTAGGAAATCAGGCATATCGACGGGAAGGAGTGGCAAATTAAGGCCGGATAAATTAATTGAACATATTTGGCAATAAAACAAAACAGTTTTCAATATTACTGCTTTGATATTCATGGAGCAGTGGCGTTCCGAGCGGGGATTCTTTTTTCTGACTCACCCGGTAGAAAGTAAAAAGAATACAATATTGATCTGCCTATTTACATGTTTTGCAGCTACATTTGTCCCAATTCCAGGCTTATATGCTTTTCTTCAATCTGAATACGTCTTCAACACTCTTTATCATATCAGGCATAGCTGTTTTGGAACAGGATTTTGACATGTTGGTCAAATTTAAGACTAGAATCGACTGGGATTTTAACATTACCTGATTGGTTTACAGTACCTCTATTTTTTCAATGCAAATGTTGTCATCAGATTTGGTTCCATCACCTGGAATTTGGATGGATTCGCCGCCATTCTGTTTGATTCAAACCATTTTGGGCTTGACATGGATTCTCTTCCAGGTCAATATAGGCAGCATGGCAACACATGGGCAACACAATGGGTAAATGACATGTTCCAAATCCTTATTTCTGAGTAAAATAATTGTTTATTGATGACAGATACAGAATGTGCATGGTCGAATTAGTAGAAATCAAGGAAAAATTTGAGCTGAAATAATTCTAAAAATGGCTCAATTATGATGTCATAGAAGTTTTTACTAATTTCGTCAAGATTAAAAAAACTATATATCATTCGAAGGCTCTAATCAAAAGCAACCTAACTGCAGCATTTTCAATCACACAAGAATCACCTGCAAATAGTTACACCACTTTAGTTGTAAAATTGTAAGTTATTGACGTCATCAAAAAAGACACTTCCGATGAAAATAAAAATGTTTCCAAGTCTAGTTTGAATCTCCATGCTCAATTTATTAGTAGAAATCAAGTATAAAATTAATGGTTAGGCAGATCCTTAGATCGCATGAGAAACTTCTCTGCCTCATAATGATTCCATCAAAATTTCTGCGGAATGACTATAATGGAATGACTAAAAAAGCGAAATGACTATAATGGAATGACAATAACAGATCATTAAATAACAATTTAATTCAATGGAACAAAACTTAGACGAATGTCCTCAGTCTAGGAGTGGCCCTGCTTTATGTGGTTTTTCATTGTACTCTAGTATATTGTAGTGTCTTTTGATGTGGCGAGTTGTTGTGTGGTGTTGTGTTCTCTTGATATTTAAATTAGGTTATTGCTTATATTCATTGTAATAGTCATTCATAGTGTGGACTAAATGACCATGTTTCTTTTCCCACTATGATTGGCTCAGATTCTTGCATTGTGGTTTTTCTTAGTAACTGGTATAGAAATATATCGATTTCTGTCTACAATTCACGGGAAGTAGCTCGAAGAAGTGCCTGATACCATATAAAGAAGAAAAGGTTTGAAATTAAAGATAAGAGGGCATAAGCAGCATATGGTTCAAGAATATATAAAAAATATTGCACTGTTGACTAATGTATTTTGCACTTGCTTTAATGGCTTTAAAGGATCTATGGGTATTTGGTTACATGTTGTCATTGGCAATCTTTGGCACTTTAACTATTTTCATAATCATATCACCTTCTTGTTTCAAGCAGCTTTCCGGTTGTGACACAATCAAATTGCTATGTTGTAAACCATAATAGCTATAGGTTTTTGCTTGCCACGATAACATATTGCGGACCTTGATAATCTATAGACTTTTATAAGTTTGTATCGTTTCTTTTCAGTCAGAGCAGGATTCACAACAATTTTGACTTCCATACCCTTTTCGTGAATTCGTTGAACAAAAAGAAAGACGACAGCATTTTGAGAATCATCAACTAAGATATCAAATATTGCCATTAGACCTTTTAGCTATTCTGAAAAGAATCAGAATCGAACGATATTTTGCTACATTTTGTAGAAATTTCGAATGTGCACAATAGCGAAAGAAGCTTTAACGCCGCTCGATCGAACGTCGCGTATAAAAATGTATAAAAATAACGCTCGATCCAGGTTCCTTTGCAGAACAGCTAAAAGGTCTATGACCATTAATAACGAAGTGCGTAAAGTTCCTCTGGAGCCAGGTAAATCGAGCAGCCGATGCATAAATTGATTGTGCAACATTGTTTAAAGATTTGACTAATATGTTTGCACAATCTGCTGCCGTTCCGTTCCCGTGCTTCCGGCGGCACCTTTGGTGATGATTCAGAAACACTGTAGAAAGTAACACAAACCTGAGAATCTTCATTTACTTCATCTTCAGAGGCTGATACGTCTTGAAGTGCACTGCTTATTAATTCAAAGTTATCTATGTTTGTCAACTTGACATTTGTCAAAGAGGTGATGATTGACGTCCGCATCTAAATGTAAAGGAGAAATATTGTGAGAAAGGACTGTAAACAATAAACGATGAACTTCATGGGGCAATTGGCCAAGATGATTTTCTTTCTATAACGGCATCAATAGTGATTCAAGAGAAATTCGATCATAAGGCGTGGTATATCTTGGTCAAACGGCCCTTGAACCCACCTATTCCATAATCTTGTGGCACTTCTTTGTAACTACAAAATCTCATATGATCGATTGACCAGCGTTGTTTGCGAGTGTTCATGAAACTGGATCCTTTATGTTTCAGAATGAAAACAATGTTGGAAAGAAAAAGTTGTTCACGGTATTCTGTTATTTCTGACAGAAATCAGTACTCGGTTAAAAATTCTCTTTCTTTAAGATTTTTTTTGTCCATAAATATTTTCACGATATTTTCACGCAGCGGAACACTGGCAACGACTTGAGGCATGGGACCGACGCGCTGCTTCCAAAAGTACGCACTACGTCCTTTGGAATCGAGTCTGTAGCTTTCCTTGGAAATAGAATGTGGCAGCTGCTACCACACGAGATAAAAGACTCCAACGCCCTTCAAATTTTCAAACAGCAAATAAGGTGCTGGAATGGTGATAAATGCAACTGTAGGCTTTGCAAAACATATGTACAACAGGTTGGGTTCATAACAGGATAGTTAGTGAAATTATTGTAATTATACATATACATATTATTTCTAGATTAGATTGTAAATTTTGTAAATAAGTAGGCCTTAATTAGCGGTAATTTTAGCTATCGTTTTGTTTCAGCCTACTTTGTAAATAAATTAATGATGATGGTGATGATGATGATGATGATGATGATGATGACCATAACAAGCTTACCTGTTCCCTTTTCTTTTTTCTTGCCTTTTTCTCAGATTCACTTATCATAGATGTGCTGCTATTCTTTTTCGCTGAGTCCAATGCTCTACTAACAGACTTCGAGAAGGTTCCAAGCCCTTTGACATTACCAGTTCCAACTAGTTTTGCCAGGGTACTATTTTCTCCACTTACATACGCTTCAAGCTCGACCTCTATCGATGCGTTTGATTTTGCGTTATCTTTCTTTATAGCGTAAGGATAAACCTAAAAAAGAGTGCAATTTGGTAATTGCATTGATGATGGTGGCACGCAAGCAACAATTCTGACCACCAGCAATTTACTTCAGCAAATTTCCCTTCATCTCATGATTTTTTTCAATACCGTTGATCACAAGATTTTGCAAGAAAAATTGAAGAAATGCGGTATTAGAGAATGCGGTATTAGTCATATAATATAAAAATAGATATAATACAATAAATAATGTTAAAAACGTAAAGGAAAAACACCCCTAATTACAGTGGCAGGGATAGCATTAAAAGGTCAAGATGACCTTAATTCCATAATGGTCCCCTTAGATGTGCTGGTACAACGAAAAACGTAAGAAAAAAATATATACAAAACTGAAGTTTGTTTTCGGTATAAAACAGGTTTATAGGACCATACCATGATCCATGATCGGGAGAGATGATGACAAGTCTTAATAGAAGACATATATGTCATCTTCCTCTTTTTGTATGTTTTGGAAAAAGTTCTCTTTGATCTTATGTTTGAATGTGTTGATATTGTTTGTTGATTTAATCTCTGATGAAAGACTATTCCATGTTTTGGGCCCTAGATAAGATAGACATTTTTTTCCAGCAGTAGTTTTGCGAAATGGAATATCCAATTTGAACTTGAACCTTCGTGTTGTTGGGCCCTGGTTGACTGGACGGAATATCTCAGCACTGTATGCTGGGGCAGTTTCTCTGAAAAACTTCATTATGTTGACACAGGCACATTGATCCATCCTGTTCTTTGTAGGGAGCCAATCTATAGACTTAAATTCTGTGACCCCAATATGTGCTGTCTTTTTAAATCGAGGTAAAAACGAATGCATTTGTTTTGTGCCGTCTGAATTTTTTTGGACAGCCTCTTATTCAACCCTGGATACCAAGAAATGCATGCATAATCAAAATGAAGTTGAATAAGAGCATTTAAAAGCAACCTGCGAAGGGATTTATCCAGGAAGTTTTGTTTCCTGTATAGGAACTTTAGCTTGCCATTTATTTTTCCAAGCATGTTAGTCGCCATCGACTCCCCAGAGAGATTTTCATCTAGGACACATCCAAGATATGTGACTGTTGAATGTTCTTTAATCCTTATGTCACCTCTCCTAATGTCCAACTTTTCAAGTTCTTGCTTTTTTTTGTCAAAAGAGAATGGATTTGGTTTTGTCCTCTCCAAAGTGAATGCTTAGTTTGTTTTCTACAAACGAATCACAGAGGCAATTGAAATTTCTATTTAAATTGCTCTCTATTAGTTCAATGTTTTTGTCTCTAACAATTAAACATGAATCGTCTGCATACAGAAGCAGGTCGCAGTCGACCGCTCGTGCCATGTCATTCACGTAAAGAAGGAATATGAGTGAGCCAAGAATTGACCCCTGAGGGACCCCATATGACAGACTACCATGATTTGATTATTCCTTGCCAATATTGACGGTAAAAGAACGGTCCTGAAGGTAAGATTTAAACCACAAAATGGCGGATTTGCTAAAGCCAAGGCATGCCATTTTATCCAGAAAGATGTTATGGTCAATTGTATCAAATGCTTTTTGAAGGTCAATTAAGATCATGCCTGTAAGCATTCCAGTTTCAAATCCTTGAAGGATCTTATCACTCAAGTAAGATAAGCAGGTATCTGTAGAGTGATGAGCATGAAAGCCAGATTGGTATCTGTACAATATTTTCTTATCATCAAGGTACTTTTGTACTTGACCATGAATTATTTTTTCAATAATTTTTGAGAGTTGACGAAGCAAAGAAATTGGTCGATAGTTTTTGGGATCATCTTGCGATCCTTTTTTGAAAAATGGTTTTAGTTTTGCTTGTTTGCAACCATCAGGAAACTTAAATTGTAAGATTGAGAGATTACATAGTTCGGCTTTCTGCTCAGCTTAGGCGGTAGCACCATCTTTGAGGAATTTCCCTGCTCTATTATCCAAACCTGTCGCTTTTGCGGGGTTTATCTCTTCTAAGAGTTTGAGGACATTTTCCGAGGATGTGGGAAGCAATAAAATGGTTCAGAAGGTTCCATGTGCTTGTAATACTTTCGCACATTGTCTAGTCTATGAGGGGATGGGTTAAGTTTCTTTACTAAATTTGAAGCCAGATTTGAGAAAAAGTCCTTAAAAATTTCGGCATTTGTTTTGTCGTCAAAAGATGGTATGCCTTTATCATTTAGACTAATTTTAGGGGGTTAGTTGTTTCCTGATGACAATCCGAGAGATTTTAGACACTTCCATAAATCTTTCGGTTTTCCTATGTTCTCATTTAGTTTTCCAACAATATAGGATTTTTTCTTCTTTTTAATCAAGTTTTGGACGTGATTGCGAGCTTTCTTGAAATTTAAATAATCAATGTGAATTTTAGATGACCTAAATTTTGTTAGTAATTTGTCGCGAATTCTAATCCCCTCGAGGACTTCCTGGTCCATCCACTCCTGTGAGTTTTTTCTGATACAAATCTCCTTCACGGGGACAATTTCATCAATGGTATTTGTGACAAGTTCAACAAAATGGGAATAGGCAACATTAATATTATCAAAATCAAGGTATTTTGGAAATGTGATTTGACTTAGTTTATCAAGAAAGAGCTGTTTTGTGTAATTCTTTAATGTACGGATCTTGATATAAGTATGATCATGTATTTTGATGCGGGTTGTCTTTCTTGTGCAATAAATCAGTTGATGATCGGACAGACCCAAATCAAGAACTCCTTGTTGAGAAATTTTAGGAATTGAGTTTGTAAGTATGTGGTCAAGGAGGGAGGTCGATCTATCAGTGGTAAGAGTAGGTGCTTTAATTATTTGCTTCAATCCATGGAGGGAGCAAAACTCTTTATATCTTTTAATTCCGTTTGATATATCATTTTCATTGTTCAAGTTGATGTTTAGATCTCCAAGAATGTAAACATCTTGGTTGTCAAAGTTATTTGTTTTGGAAGTAGCCAGTGTTAGTTTATCTAAAAAACCAGTTGTTGTTGGAGGCCTGTAAAGGATTCCAACGAGGATTGGTTTTGATTTTGGTAGCTGGATATCAAAAAATATATTCTCAATGTCTGTTAAAAAATTTTCTCTTGGATTGAATACTAAATCTGTCCTTATGTAGCAAGCTACTCCTCCGCCATGTCTATTTCTGTCACATCTTTTTATCTCATACCCATCAATGCTTACTTCACCATCTAGGACAGAATTATCTAGCTTAGTTTCTGAAATCCCAATGACTGCTGCATTGGTCTTATGGGCAATCAGACGAAGTTCGTCAATTTTGGATAACAGGCTATTTATGTTTAAATGGAGAAAATGTAAACCTCTTTGCCTAAAATTTGCCCATATATCTGTGTCTGTTAAATGTTCCTCAATATTTACATCCAAATTAGGGGTATTCAATTCTTCAGAGGGGTTTTTTGTAAAGGAGACTCCCGCAAAGGGCAGTTGATCTAAATAATTTTCCCCTGATCTACGTTTACAAGATAGACAAATATATGTTACTTACTTAAGACAAGAAAGACAAAACAAAAGGAAAGAAGGCTAGCAATTATAGGCCAATCAACTGTTTACCAATAGCTTGGAAGATATAGAAAGGGATCAATTGGGACGGCAGATTTATCATACATAGACAGAATGATAATAAAAGAAGTTAAAGCCAGAAAGGGAAGTATTGCAGTTGCCTGGATTGATGATCGAAAAGCGTATGACATGGTGCCACCTTCGTGGATCATTGAATGTCTCGAAAGCATTGGAATAAATGAAGAAGTAATTGCATTTATGAAAGAATGTATGAAATCATAGAGAGTAGCATTGACAAGTGGAAGTGATGTGTTGGGAGAGGTAAAGATAAATAGAGGAGTTTTTCAGGGGGATTCGCTATCACCATTGCTGTTTGTAATAGCACAGCTGCCACTAACAACTATTTTTCGAAAGTCTAAGCCAGGGCACAAATTCGCTTCGCGAGAAAAAATAAATCATCTGTTATTTATGGACGATCTGAAGTTCTATGGAGATACCAGAAAGCACTTTATTCGCTTGTTCAGACTGTAAGGACATTGACAAGAGATATCAGATTGGATTTGGAATCGAAAAATGTTCAACATAGATCCAAAAGAGAGGAAAGGTAGTGAGGTCTGACGGTATTAAACTACCAGATGCTAAGGAAACAAAGTCATTGCAAGAAAAAGAAGGTTACTAATATCTTGGAATATTACAAGTAAACAAAGTACAAGGGCCAGAAATGAAAGAAAATATCACAAAATAGTATAAAAGAGGTGTAAGATTGGTTCTGGAAACGAAATTGAATTGGCAAAACATGATAAAAGGGATTGATAAATGGGCAGTCTCTTTAATAAGGCATTCAGCTGCCTTTTTAGATTGGACCAAGAAAGAGAAACAAGACATCAATCGGAAGACAAGAAGATAAGATCGGAGGATAATTAGCTGCATGAAATCGAGGGGAGGGGGGGGGGTCAGAAAAACTCAATTTAAAAAGATTATCTTCCATACCTTGCCATCCCCTCACTATTAATAATGACTGATCTCTTAGCTGCTTGATATAGAAAACTAAAAGTGAAACTTTTTTACATGGTGTTCCTTTATCAGTTTCAGCCTTTAAAAAGACTCCAAAAGATGAACATAATAATTCTCAATGAATGTTAACAACTTCCTTGAATGTCCTGCAATGAAGAGGCTTAGATTGGAACTTGATTTTGAAATCAATAATTTTCACGATAAAATGACCATGACATGTCCCAAATTACGATAATTTTTAGCATGCTGTGACACATTTGTCATAGTTCGTCAAGAAACTGCACGAATCACAAAAGTAGATCATATAAATGATACCTGAACAGTAACATTTTTTTGAATACTTGCTCCATACGAATCCATGATACGAATCATTAATCTCTGAATGTAATTGTGTATTGCTGGTCCTTCAGGCAGGATCAATGAAGTGTACGAGAGTAGACCATATGATAATAATGTGGCTGCTGCACCATCTTTAAGTGAACCAGTGGCAATGGAACTTTCCGCGAGAGAGACATAGTATCCAAGTGCCTTGCTCTGTCCTTTCCAGTCGTAGCATGAGACATGGAATGTTGTTTTGATTGTTTCTCCGACTGCAGGAGTGACATTACAAAACCCTCCGTATGGTCGTTCACTTACTCTGAAACCATGGTCAGTGTAAGCATTTTCTCCTAAAGTAAGAATGCATAGATGAATTAAATGAGTAAAAATTCTGAAAGCCCTCATGTTAGAGCTGTTGAATCAGTAATGAAGCTACATAAAAAGAGTGGGGTTTAATGGAGATTTATTACGTTGGATCCCTGATTACTGGTGCCCTTTCACTTGATGATGTCACTTCAGTCAAGAGAAAAAGCATTCATAAAACAACCTATGTTTACAGCAGGGATGCAAGGAATTCAACCCGAGGGGGAGGGGGGGGGGTACTTGGTTAAATTTTTTTAACTTTGCTCCAGAATTTTTCGCTCCAAATCATAATCGGTTCTAGAAAAAATTAGCAAGCGAAGTATACTCCAAAACATAAAGATTTAATCGAAAAATGACCCAATCTAACAAAATATTCTCTTTTGAAATGTTTTGGCTGCCTGCTCTAGAACAGTTGCCTTATTTAGATACCCTGTGCTATAAAAAAATTGTTGAAAACGATACCCTTAAAAACGGCTCATTTCCGTCGGACAAATGTACTAACACTGCATGAAAGTAGGTCACAATCTTTTAAGTGCATGAAAAGATTGTGTGAATATCATCTATGAAATTTACACAACTTTACGGACAACCAATATGATCTTTTAAATCTACACGAAGAAAAGTTGTGCAGATGTGACATTTTATCTTTATTTTCTTATGTAAAGTTGGTGTAAAGGGGTATAGATAGAATTCAGGACATTTAACGTTCAAGTTATCTTTGACGGGAAATGTGGAATAGTTTCATTGCATGTTCCCATGGAGTTGTGATGACAATAGCTTGCCTGGACAGTGACCTGTGCAAAGCCACCTCCTCCGTGGACAGCCAGATCCAGAATTTGCAAATATTTCAGTTGCTGTAACTACATTCCATGGAACTATTCTATAGGAGTAAACCATTTTTCATCTGTCTCATCAATCATACTCAGACACTTAATGGGGAAACTCACAATTCCGAAAAAGTTACTCTTCTAATGTTTGGCAAAAATATCACTTTTGCCCAACGTGAAAAAGTATCCCAAGCACCCCTTTCCAAAACAAGTCAGAGTACCCTTTAATTTATGAACAATCTCTTCTTTTGCAATAAAGTGTCCCTTCTAAATTCATTCTTATTTATTTATTTATTGATTAATTAATAAATCTATTTATTTATTTATTTAAAGTCGGTTAAAAAGTTCTAGTTCTACATAACAATAATGCGAACTAATTTACACCAGCTACTTACAATAAAAAAGAAATCTATGATACAAATAAAAAAAAATAGATGTATTTTTACAAGAAAAAGAAACCTGTAATACAATATAATATCGCATGCTAATAGTCATTATCTACAAATCTTGCAATGGCATTTTTCTCCACTCCAATTTTTTATGTTTCTCTTAAATATAGCAGCTGATGAAGCGCTCTTTAATAAATAAGGCATGCTGTTCCAGAAGAGGCTGCCTCGAGACTCAATAGAGTAAATGCCAAGCATGATACTTTTCGTTGCAGGGATTTGTAATAAATCTTTGGTCCTTAGGTCATATTTCGATGTCCTTTCTCATAAAACACGCCTGCATGAAGGAAGGGCTAGTACAGTATTTTGTATATTTCAATCATAAGCACACGAAGATTTTGCATGTGAATAGAAGTTTCATTTGTCTTAGGTAGTACGTCTTCACTTCACATCAAAATTTCCTGAATCCACACGTTTGTTGGAAATATTTCTAATTCCCTACAGGCACGAACTACAATAGCTAGTAAGAATCCTTTCAAAGAAATGGCAAAAACTGAAAGTCTTTGTGCTGATAAAAGTGATACTAATGTTGTGCAATCATTAAACGAGCGCTCGTGCGACATAATCCATTTCAAATTCCCTAGTCATTTCGAGAAGCACTTCCTTCATTCTGCCAACCTCAGTCTTTGGAAAATTTGATCACTGTTTTTCGATCTTTTTGGGCTGTCCGCTGGCAAAGAAATTTCAAGAAATCGTAAATATATCAATAAGTAGGCATCTGAAAAATCAACAAAAAATAACCAAGAATAATATTGGATATCGACAAAGGATTAAATAAAAAATATTTCAAATTGGTCCAGTGTATGATTTATCGTGGCCTGTCGCAAGTGGAAACTTTTTTCTGGCTCACCCGGTAGATAGTTATCCACCCTAGCAAATGCACTCACTTTTCGACTGGCTTTCAGACATAGAGATTTGACGTGGCTATTGAAGTTCAATTTTGAGCCAATTACAAATCTCAGAAGCCTCTATTGCGTAGAAGATGTCATTGAGGAAAATATCGAATAGCAAAGGATCTAATACGGATCCTTGCGGGACACCTGATTTAACATTGTGCCAGCTGCTATGTGTTGATTTTATTTTTACGCGTTGCTTTCTTGATTTTAAGTAACTATATATCATTTGGAGGCTAGAAAGGCAAAAACCATATGTATGAAGTTTCAGTACGAAGAAATCATAAGGGAGACAGTCATATGCCTTTGACAAGTCTGTTAGTACCATTCCTATTGGTCGTCTAAGCATCTTTTGCATCGTTCTACTCGGATTAAGAGAGCATTCTGTGTACTGTACCCTTCCCTAAATCCACCGAATAGGTTTGACAACTTTGGCTTGATAAAAGGCAGCATTCAAGAATACATTAACCTTTCAAATATTTTTGATAGGTCGGACAGGACACTGATTGGTGAAAAAATTTTCTTGCAAGTCGAATCATCTGCTTTGAAGGCTGGTGTCACATCAGACTTTTTAGGTTACTGGGAAAGGTATTGATTTCAGGCATTGATTCGCATGCCGTGTGATCTCCTCGTAGCAAACTCCTGACGCACATTTAAACATACTTGCCGCTACTGGTCCACTGCTCTATTTCCGAGTTTTCGATGCATTCATTTCATTTCATAAATAAAGTGAATCTACATGGGTGAAAATCAAAGGTTTCGCGAGAGGAAGCGTGCTCTCTTATAAGTAGAATACTGGGATGCTGAGCGTATTTACTGATGGCATTTAGTACTGGATCTTTAGATGTTTTTAATGTCAATTAACGCACCTTGCGCTGCGATGTTAAGCGTGTCAGTTATGTTTACAAAGTACTCGTTAAAGCACTCACTTATACGTTTGTCACCTGACAATATTTCTCCATCCTCCACCAGTGTAATCTTTCCATTGCCCACCTTATCTGAAAACAATGGCTTGAAGGTTCTCCAGAAAGTATCCCACTTTCCAACCTTTATCGGGTCCAAGTTATTGGATACGATCCCCGCTGAAGTTATGCCCCACCAAGTAAGGACAATCATTCGCCTTGAAAAAGGGAAGCCTGGGGGTCAATAACCATTTCCTGAGAGAATGCCCAAGAAAGTTTCATGTGGAAAGTGCCATATTTCCAGTTACTGTATAAGAAAAAGAACCTATCTTACCAATCTTTCAAATGATGTTCTACTAAAGATTCTATTTTATGGTGATAACGATCTTCCAGATGATCTTGATAAAAACATACTTCTCTTAACTCTACGTTTTATTCATAAAACTGGCCGATTTGATTAGCAAGTCCCTAAATCATACAACCACCATCTCTCTTTTAGTAAGTGCTTTTTTTCTTTCTCTGGTTGTTACGTATAGTGCAATGTTCGTATTTTCTGTTTTATGTTGCCATGAGGTAGTCATTGTTTTTTGCTCCTAATGGTATTGTTTTAGTAGTAGGGTATAGTATTTTGTAAGTAGTGTAGTTTGTTATTCGTTTTGTAAGCTTTTAATGGAATGTAAAAAAAGATGAAAAATGAGACACTACTGTTCCTTTTAATTCCATACTATTTCAGTGACATAATGTTACTGGGAAGTTACCGTTCCCTCAGAAGGGGGCGGGGGGGAGGGTACTCTGGTAAATTTAGGATAAGGGCGCTCTGTCTATTTGTTTTAGTTTAAAATTTGGGCAAGCTATAGAAATGTCCGAGAGCAGATTGGTATTATTATTATTATTATTATTATTATTATTATTATTATTATTATTATTATTATTATTATTATTATTATTATTATTATTATTATTATTATTATTATTCAACTGTACATGCTCGGGTTAGATGTTTTCCGGTTTATGCCTTGAAAGCAAGTTGCAACAAGCAACTAAAGGTTTCGAAGTCAATGTCCATCTTCTTCAGGTTTCAAGCACCTTCCTCAGTATTCTTCCTGTTCCTAACAATGCTGTTTTTTGCACCTGTCCTACTCTCAAATTAATCCCAATTTTCTCTATCCATTTATCAAATTCTTTCGATACAGCTCCCAGTGCTCTAATAACTACAGGTATGACAATCACTTTCTTCATGCCCCACATAGTGGCTACTTCTCTTTTCAAGTCTCCATACTTTTTCATCTTTTCTCGCTCTTTCGCTCTTACTCGGGAATCCCACGGCGCTGCTACGTCAATGATCTTGCATTCCTTTACATCTTCCTTTACCACCACAATGTCTGGTCTTCGTGCTTCAATCTCATGGTTGCACTGGATATTGAAATCCCACAATACCTTGATATTTCCCCTTCTTGAAATACCCTCTGGTTCATGTTCGTACCACTTATTTGCCCTTTCGATGTCAAGCTCTCCACACAACTCCCAGTGTATATTTCTTGCAATGTTATCATGCCTCCTCTTGTATTCTCGCTGGGCTAGCATTTTACATTCGCTCACAATATGGTTGATCGTCTCTCCTTTTTTTATTTTAATTATTATTATTATTATAATTATTACTATTATTATTATACGTGGTGCTAAATGTCACAGTTCATACTGGTTGCTTTTTCTTTGGCCGGGTGTAAACAATACACCTAAGGCATGTCATGTCCTGATGTTCAGATGCTAAGTACCTAAGTACCTTACGAAGGATCCTTGCAGCATGTCTTTTGGACCGTCTGAAGATTCATAATATTTATTATTATTATTATTATTATTATTATTATTATTATTATTATTATTATTATTATTATTATTATTATTATTATTATTATTATTATTATTATTATTATTATCATTATTATTATTATTATCATTAGAGCATTTCTATAGCGCCATTTATCTACAATAAAATTATATTCAAAGGCGCCTTAACAAAATTTAGTATAATGTAAAGAAAAATTAGGAACCAAATAGTTACAATTTAAGTATAAAATGATGTTACAAGTATCCCTCGAATGCCATTTTGAACAAATGAGTCTTCAATCTTGACTTAAACTCTGCAATGTTAGTTGTCATCCGTAGCTCTATGGGGAGTGAGTTCCATAATCTGGGTCCAGCAATGCTGAAAGCCCTATCGCCTAAACTCTTTGTATTAGAGCGGGGTACATTCAAAATCCAGCTACCATTAGATCTCAAGGATCTACCAGGATTATACCAAGTAATAATATCCATCAAATATTCAGGGGCTTTACCCTGAAGAATCTTAAACACGGTAAGTAGGATCTTAAACATTGGTCTGTACGTCATTGGTAACCAATGTAAGTCAACGAGCAACGGTGTCACATGATCAAACTTACGAGCACCTCTAATTAACCTGGCTGCACAGTTTTGTACATACTGTAGCCTCGACATTTTGGTTCCTGGAATACCATACAAAAGCGCGTTACCATAATCCAATTTTGATGTAACAAAAGCATGAGTGAGCGTAGCTAACGTGTCACTATCAATAAACTTCTTGATAGACCAAAGATTGCGAAGCTGCATGAACCATGTCTTAGAAATATTGGCAACATGAGTAGACATGTTCATGTGCTTGTCCCATTTGCTTCCCAGATTCCTCAAAGATTCAGATGGCTCTATATTAGATTCACCAATTTTAATATCTGGCAATTTCAAATCATCCGGTAATCCATTTTTCGTCACAATAATATATTCAGATTTTTGATCATTTGACATCAGCTTGTTTGCTTCCATCCAGGAGCGGACATCACATATACAGTTTATCATTTTATCAACGGCAATATCTGCAGATTCCTGCATTGGCTGAAAGATAGTATAACTGAGAATCGTCAGCATAGAAATGATACCGGGTGCGCCAAAATAAACTATGCACGTTTGGCAGGCCACGATAAATCGTACACAAGACCGATTTTGAAGATTTATGACTTGATCTTTAGCAGAAGGCCTGAATTAGATTCTAGGATTTTTTTGCAAATTTTTCTGTTTTCAGTTTTTAGAGCTACAAGCGAGTTTCTTAAAATTTTTGTTTTCGAAAACACTGAAAAAGATCAAAAACCGTCGATCAAGCTTTCTAAAGAATCGACATGAATGGACAAAGAGAACATTTTTTCGTGGTGATTTGGGATTTAGAAATCGACTAATTGTAAATTGCTGTACGAGAGTTCGCAATATCTTGTGAGCAATGTAATAATATTTTCAAGAATATAAAGAAATGTCTTTTCATTTGTAATGTCATTGAATTTATGCTTTGCTGCAGGCTGTGTTCCTGTATCAAGGGGGTTAAAAGACAAGCGAGGAAGCGTCATGGGGCCAGCAAGCATGGAGTTTTGTTACATTTTTGATTTTGTGACTGCTTTTGGGGCGGCACTTTATTGTAACTACTACAGAATTTCGCAACAAGCCAATCTTTGAAATAACACTCGTGCAGAAGTTTACAATGATCAATTTCCAAGTCCCCATATCACGCTGAAAACGTTTTCTCTTTGTCCATTCATGATGAGTCTTTAGAAAATTTGATCAACGTTTTTTGATCATTTTCAGTGTTTTCGAAAACGAAAATTTTAAGAAACTCGCCTGTAGCTCTAAAAATTGAAAATGGAAAAATTTGCAAAAAATCTTAGAATCTAATTCAGGCTTTCTGCTAAAGATTAAGTCATAAATCTTCAAAATTGGTCCGGTGTACGATTTATCGTGGCCTGCCAAACGTGCATAGTTTATTTTGGCGCACCCGGTAGTACAATTCATGGTGATGCATAATTTTACCAAGGGGTAGCATATACACAGTAAATAAAATAGGTCCATCACACTCCCTTGAGGAACTCCTTGTGCTAAACTAGATTGAGATGATATGTGGCCATTTATTAGAACATTTTGTTTGCAATCAGCTACATAGTCATTAACCCTATCTCACCTGGCACTTTTGAAGCGGTCAATACCTTGGGAGGGATGGATTCCGATCTCCCCCCCCTCTTTTTCTTCGCTGTTATAGTAGCTATATTCTTTAAAATTGGCAAATAGATGGACTTCGATGCAAAGAATCAAAATCACGTAATTAAATCAAATAACCTTTATTGTTCTTGTTGCTATGACAATAAGAAGATATTAAGCTATGATTATCATGATTATTACCAACATGATTGAAACAATGAAATGAGGCATTAAATTTAATTTTTTGTTTCAAATTGAGATGGATATGATCAAGTATACGTGTAGGCATAATTTGGCAAATGTTTTAAATTGGTATTCTGCAACAATTAAAAAAAGTATACAAATTTTGTTTACTACATAGTAAAACATTGGTTGCCATGGTTACAGTGCTATATTTAGAATCTTTAAATTTTTATCATTGGATACAGTATACATTAGATATAAAGTCAAATTAGCGGAATTTTGGCATCCTGCTCTGCATATTTTAGCATTGGCAAATAAAAGTTTGGTTGAGAGGGGGGGAGTGGAATCCACCCCCCCCCCATGTAAGATAGGGTTAAACCATAGCAGTGCACTTCCACTGACCCCTACATAATTCACGAAACGCTCCAGCAGAATTCCATGATCTATGGTATCAAAGGCGGCTGATAGATCCAAAAGAGTTAAGAGAACACACATTGGCCATTATCCAGAGCTCGTAAGATATCATTATTTACGCGAAGTAATGCTGTTTCTGTGCTATGAAACTCTTTGTAAGATGATTGCAACTTTTCACCAATACCTTGATCAGACATATGACTTATCAGTTGATTAGCTGCAACTTTTTCAGTAACCTTGCCTATGAAGGCCAGATTTGAAACTAGCCTACAATTGGGAAACAGTAATTCCAAAGTTATTTTCTTCAGATGAGGTATGACAGGTGCCTGCTTAAGACTTGTAGGACCATTATTCTCTCTCGTCTATATAAATGATCTCACTGCTGAATTGAAATGTAGCGTAAAGCTTTTTGCCGATGATACGTCCTTATTTACGGTTGTCCAAGACCCTAATGCAGCTGCAAATGACATGAACCATGACTTGGAGTTAATAAGACAATGGGCCCATGATTGGAAGATGTCTTTTAATCCCGATCCACAAAAACAAGCTGTTGAATTACTTCTTTCAAGGAAAAGAAATGAAGTAGATCATACAGTGATCCTCTTTAATGACATACCCGAGAAAAAGGTAGAAAAACAGAAACATCTACAATCTTGGCCAAAATACTTGGGACAAATCGTGTAAAAATAATGAAAAATGAAAGACAATTGCACTGCGGAGGTGCAGAATTTGCACTGGTTCGAAAGGAACTCTGTTTTCCAGTTCTCTTTGATAACTGTGATGTTTTCAAACGAAAATCATTGGCAAGTTTCGTGCACAAGAGAAGTTTCGCTGAACATAATGGGAAAACTTTGCATAATTTGATGACGTCATAGTTCTGATGGATAAACCAGTAACAATTAAAACATTAACATCTGCAGTACTCTGGAGTTAAGCCCACAGTTAGTGGCTATCCATTCATAGTGAAAGAGATTGTCTGATAAAAGTAGATTTTGATCCATAGAAACATATATGATAGGTAGTGATAGCAATTTTTCAGACAATCTTGGCCAAAATACTTGGGACAAATCATAAAATTGCACTACTTCTGTCTTTGATTACGTGCCCCCCACTCCCCCCGTTTCAAAGTTGCTTGAATCAAACGCCTTTCGACCTTCTCAACATTGAAGTAGGGGGGAAGGGGGATTAGGAGACTCTAAACGTATGTTTTCTCCTCGATATTTTAGGAAACATCATGAAGACACTGAAATTTTTTTTTTTTATATATACCATTATAAATTTTTTACAAGACGAATTACTTATGACGCTACCTACTAATTACTCTACGAAACACTACAAGGACGATAATACCACGGGGAGCAATATACTATGACAACCCCGCGGTAACTAATATAGAAAGAAATAAAAACTACTGGGTGAATCAGGAAAGATGTACCACCCGCCCGCAAAATCGCACCCCAAGAGCCACCCAACCGATTCGCACAATTTCATAGAGATTTTAAGCGACGTGTCAAAGAGGCTTAAACGAAAATTTTGTCCAGGCCTCGGTCGAGGATTTGAAAAAGAATTAGACGAATCGGATGTGTGACCCCCGCGCCACGACTCCCCGAGCAGGCAACACACCCCCCGACCCACCCATTACATAAAGATACACGTAATTTCTGCTAAGAAATAAATCAACCATACGGAACTTTACATACAAGACACTTTACGAAGACATACTTGGTGGTTGGATGAGGTATGACTAGATATGATGCGGTCCTAATCGAATCGACCAGTTATTTTGATGAATTCTAGAGTCAATTCGAGAATATTTTTGTTAACGTCATTGGGAAGGTCTTTGTCACCATATGATAAAAGTTGCGTTAAGACCTCGTTTGGAATATTAACATATCCAAGTGGTCGTAGTAATGCTAAGACTCGAACGAGAAGATTTCGGCGTTGAACCTCAAAGGAAGGGCAAAGCAACAAGAAGTGTTCCGTATTCTCTATACCGTCGTTCGTAGGGCACATTGGGTTGATGGTATCCCTAAAATTATGCTTGAACTTGTGAAAGTTCAATTTGCTAAGACCAACCCTAAGTTGAGTAAGATAGGATAGTCCTACTGGATCGTGAATCCCAAAGACAGATTTAGCACGGGGGCGGATTATGGACAGTAGCCTTTTCTTAAAAATAACAATGGTTGGTGCAAGTCTAATCTCTGGACATAGATCATTCCATTCAGACAAGCAATTGGGATAGAAGCTAGATTGAAATCTCTCAGTCCTTGCCCGAATTCGCCCAATGACATCCTGTCTGCGAAGAGAATATTGCGACTGTTGAAGTTGCGGGATTGGATCCGTTGTATATGCGGGGGATAGGCTATTCATGATTTTGTAAAACAAAGTGAGGCGTCTACTCAACCTTCGGGAACTTAGTGACTCCCAAACGAGCTATGCGTACAGCTTTTCCCGCGATGTTCCTCTCCATGCCCCTGTAATGGCTAGAGCTGCAGAATATTGGACGGACTCTAACTTTTCCATTAAATTTGGTAATATGGTATTGCCGCTGAATTCACATACTTTAGCCGGAATATGGTAGATAACATCTCCGTATTCTAGGTAGGGTCGCACATAGAGCTTCAATAATTCGTTAAGAGTATGCCTGGGCAGATACTTGGAGAGACATTTCAGCAGACCAATGCCCTTTCTTGTTTTAGATATAGCTGCTTTGATATGAGCGGAAAAAGAAAGCTTTGAGTCCAGGATAATTCCTAAATGTTTATGTTCTTCTACTTTCATCACCGGTATGTTATTAAAACGAATTACTGGATGGTGAATTTCAATTTTTGTTCTTAGAAAATACTGAAATTTGCCTGTGTCCCAGCTTCTTTTGGCCAAGATTGTCTGAAAATGATAGTTAACAAATAATAACTCATAGCTTGAGAACCCATAGAGATTACTGTGTGAAATTTTAAGACCGTCATCCCTAACAGAAGAAGTGAGTTCTCAGCTATCTATGCCGAAATAGGCGTTGTTCGTTAAATTCGCTGAGCACCTTCTTAAAAATGGGCGTGGCAAAAATTGCTGCAATTTTCACTCACATTAAGATTCCCTTATAAAAAGTGACATACATTAGGATTCTGAGCTTTCTTCCACTATCGTATGATTTTGTACTCCGCTGTTCTTTGAAAATGACTTATCATTGCAGGAAAGCTTTTGGGGTCATTGTTTGAGGTCCGGTTTCTTGTGAATTCTTCGGTTCTCCCAACGGTGCTCCATAGAAAATGCCCAATAATTTTGGGACAAATCACGCTTTTTTGGTAAATTCGTTTGATTCCACATTTGAACATCAAAGTCTTCCTATTCATGCAAAAAAATCAAGTAAAAATTGCCTGGAAGGTGGAAATCTCACGGCGCTCCAAAATTAAAACACTTAAAATAAACAGTTCCGGATAAGTTTCTTTTAAACTCTTTGGAGAACCGGCAGAAATCATATTTCACGAAAATGTCGATGCAAATACTGACTATAGGCTAATAAAGCTCATTTTTCTCATTAGAATGAGGCAAAATTTGTTAGAATAGGGCAAACGTTGCCGACGTTATTAAGGTTTAAAGTAGGGAGAAGCGTTGACAAATTTGATCCCTTTCTTAGTGTTTCTGACCGTGCAAATCCACCGTGCTGCTATGCAACAAGTATATTCTTCTTCAACAAAAAGTTTTGGACTACAATTCATCGGGCACAATATACCATTCAATGCCGTCCAGGGTGAATGCAAGTTTGGTTGAGCGAATTTAATCTCATTGAAAATGAATGAATAGTAAGAGAATTGGCTAACGGTACATTTGAAAACAAGACAATTGCACTGCGGAGGCGCAGAATTTGCAATGGTTCGAAAGGAACTTTGTTTTCCAGTTCTCTTTGATAACTGTGATGTTTTCAAACGAAAATCATTGGCAGGTTTGGGGTGCACTAGAGAAGTTCCGCTGAACGTATGTAATGGGAAAACTTTGCATAATTTGATGACGTCATAGTTCTGATGGATAAACCAGTAACAATTAAAACATTAACATCTGCAGTACTCTGGAGTTAAGCCCACAGTTAGTGGCTATCCATTCATAGTGAAAGAGATTGTCTGATACAAGTAGATTTGGATCCATAGAAACATATATGATAGGTAGTGATAGCAATTTTTCAGACTGTCTGAAAATGATTGTTAACAAATAATAACTCATAGCTTGAGAACCCATAGAGACTTCTGTGGGAAATTTTAAGACCGTCATCCCCAACACAAGAAGTGAGTTCTCAGCTATCTATGCCGAAATAGGCGTTGTTCGTTAAATTCGCTGAGCACCTTCTTAAAAATGGGCGTGGCAAAATTGCTGCAATTTTCACTCACATTAAGATTCCTTTATAAAAAGCGACATACATTAGGATTCTGAGCTTTCTTCCACTATCGTATGATTGTCTACTCCGCTGCTCTTTGAAAATGACTTATCATTGCAAGAAAGCTTTTGGGGTCATTGTTTGAGGTCCGGTTTCTTGTGAATTCTTCGGTTCTCCCAACAGCGCTCCATAGAAAATGCCTAATAATTTTGGGATAAATCACGCTTTTTTGGTAAATTCGTTTGATTCCACATTTGAACATCAAAGTCTTCCTATTCATGCAAAAAAACCAAGTAAAAATTGCCTGGAAGGTGGAAATCTCACGGCGCTCCAAAATTAAAACACTTAAAATAAACAGTTCCGGATAAGTTTCTTTTAAACTCTTTGGAGAACCGGCAGAAATCATATTTCACGAAAATGTCGATGCAAATACTGACTATAGGCTAATAAAGCTCATTTTTCTCATTAGAATGAGGCAAAATTTGTTAGAATAGGGCAAACGTTGCCGACGTTATTAAGGTTTAAAGTAGGGAGAAGCGTTGACAAATTTGATCCCTTTCTTAGTGTTTCTGACCGTGCAAATCCACCGTGCTGCTATGCAACAAGTATATTCTTCTTCAACAAAAAGTTTTGGACTACAATTCATCGGGCACAATATACCATTCAATGCCGTCCAGGGTAAATGCAAGTTTGGTGGAGCGAATTTAATCTCATTGAAAATGAATGAATAGTAAGAGAATTGGCTAACAGTACATTTGAAAACAAGACAATTGCACTGCGGAGGCGCAGAATTTGCAATGGTTCGAAAGGAACTTTGTTTTCCAGTTCTCTTTGATAACTGTGATGTTTTCAAACGAAAATCATTGGCAGGTTTGGTGCACTAGAGAAGTTCCGCTGAACGTATGTAATGGGAAAACTTTGCATAATTTGATGACGTCATAGTTCTGATGGATAAACCAGTAACAATTAAAACATTAACATCTGCAGTACTCTGGAGTTAAGCCCACAGTTAGTGGCTATCCATTCATAGTGAAAGAGATTGTCTGATACAAGTAGATTTGGATCCATAGAAACATATATGATAGGTAGTGATAGCAATTTTTCAGACTGTCTGAAAATGATTGTTAACAAATAATAACTCATAGCTTGAGAACCCATAGAGACTTCTGTGGGAAATTTTAAGACCGTCATCCCCAACACAAGAAGTGAGTTCTCAGCTATCTATGCCGAAATAGGCGTTGTTCGTTAAATTCGCTGAGCACCTTCTTAAAAATGGGCGTGGCAAAATTGCTGCAATTTTCACTCACATTAAGATTCCTTTATAAAAAGCGACATACATTAGGATTCTGAGCTTTCTTCCACTATCGTATGATTGTCTACTCCGCTGCTCTTTGAAAATGACTTATCATTGCAAGAAAGCTTTTGGGGTCATTGTTTGAGGTCCGGTTTCTTGTGAATTCTTCGGTTCTCCCAACAGCGCTCCATAGAAAATGCCTAATAATTTTGGGATAAATCACGCTTTTTTGGTAAATTCGTTTGATTCCACATTTGAACATCAAAGTCTTCCTATTCATGCAAAAAAACCAAGTAAAAATTGCCTGGAAGGTGGAAATCTCACGGCGCTCCAAAATTAAAACACTTAAAATAAACAGTTCCGGATAAGTTTCCTTTAAACTCTTTGGAGAACCGGCAGAAATCATATTTCACGAAAATGTCGATGCAAATTCTGACTATAGGCTAATAAAGCTCATTTTTCTCATTAGAATGAGGCAAAATTTGTTAGAATAGGGCAAACGTTGCCGACGTTATTAAGGTTTAAAGTAGGGAGAAGCGTTGACAAATTTGATCCCTTTCTTAGTGTTTCTGACCGTGCAAATCCACCGTGCTGCTATGCAACAAGTATATTCTTCTTCAACAAAAAGTTTTGGACTACAATTCATCGGGCACAATATACCATTCAATGCCGTCCAGGGTAAATGCAAGTTTGGTGGAGCGAATTTAATCTCATTGAAAATGAATGAATAGTAAGAGAATTGGCTAACAGTACATTTGAAAACAAGACAATTGCACTGCGGAGGCGCAGAATTTGCAATGGTTCGAAAGGAACTTTGTTTTCCAGTTCTCTTTGATAACTGTGATGTTTTCAAACGAAAATCATTGGCAGGTTTGGTGCACTAGAGAAGTTCCGCTGAACGTATGTAATGGGAAAACTTTGCATAATTTGATGACGTCATAGTTCTGATGGATAAACCAGTAACAATTAAAACATTAACATCTGCAGTACTCTGGAGTTAAGCCCACAGTTAGTGGCTATCCATTCATAGTGAAAGAGATTGTCTGATACAAGTAGATTTGGATCCATAGAAACATATATGATAGGTAGTGATAGCAATTTTTCAGACTGTCTGAAAATGATTGTTAACAAATAATAACTCATAGCTTGAGAACCCATAGAGACTTCTGTGGGAAATTTTAAGACCGTCATCCCCAACACAAGAAGTGAGTTCTCAGCTATCTATGCCGAAATAGGCGTTGTTCGTTAAATTCGCTGAGCACCTTCTTAAAAATGGGCGTGGCAAAATTGCTGCAATTTTCACTCACATTAAGATTCCTTTATAAAAAGCGACATACATTAGGATTCTGAGCTTTCTTCCACTATCGTATGATTGTCTACTCCGCTGCTCTTTGAAAATGACTTATCATTGCAAGAAAGCTTTTGGGGTCATTGTTTGAGGTCCGGTTTCTTGTGAATTCTTCGGTTCTCCCAACAGCGCTCCATAGAAAATGCCTAATAATTTTGGGATAAATCACGCTTTTTTGGTAAATTCGTTTGATTCCACATTTGAACATCAAAGTCTTCCTATTCATGCAAAAAAACCAAGTAAAAATTGCCTGGAAGGTGGAAATCTCACGGCGCTCCAAAATTAAAACACTTAAAATAAACAGTTCCGGATAAGTTTCCTTTAAACTCTTTGGAGAACCGGCAGAAATCATATTTCACGAAAATGTCGATGCAAATTCTGACTATAGGCTAATAAAGCTCATTTTTCTCATTAGAATGAGGCAAAATTTGTTAGAATAGGGCAAACGTTGCCGACGTTATTAAGGTTTAAAGTAGGGAGAAGCGTTGACAAATTTGATCCCTTTCTTAGTGTTTCTGACCGTGCAAATCCACCGTGCTGCTATGCAACAAGTATATTCTTCTTCAACAAAAAGTTTTGGACTACAATTCATCGGGCACAATATACCATTCAATGCCGTCCAGGGTGAATGCAAGTTTGGTTGAGCGAATTTAATCTCATTGAAAATGAATGAATAGTAAGAGAATTGGCTAACGGTACATTTGAAAACAAGACAATTGCACTGCGGAGGCGCAGAATTTGCAATGGTTCGAAAGGAACTTTGTTTTCCAGTTCTCTTTGATAACTGTGATGTTTTCAAACGAAAATCATTGGCAGGTTTGGGGTGCACTAGAGAAGTTCCGCCGAACGTATGTAATGGGAAAACTTTGCATAATTTGATGACGTCATAGTTCTGATGGATAAACCAGTAACAATTAAAACATTAACATCTGCAGTACTCTGGAGTTAAGCCCACAGTTAGTGGCTATCCATTCATAGTGAAAGAGATTGTCTGATACAAGTAGATTTGGATCCATAGAAACATATATGATAGGTAGTGATAGCAATTTTTCAGACTGTCTGAAAATGATTGTTAACAAATAATAACTCATAGCTTGAGAACCCATAGAGACTTCTGTGGGAAATTTTAAGACCGTCATCCCCAACACAAGAAGTGAGTTCTCAGCTATCTATGCCGAAATAGGCGTTGTTCGTTAAATTCGCTGAGCACCTTCTTAAAAATGGGCGTGGCAAAATTGCTGCAATTTTCACTCACATTAAGATTCCTTTATAAAAAGCGACATACATTAGGATTCTGAGCTTTCTTCCACTATCGTATGATTGTCTACTCCGCTGCTCTTTGAAAATGACTTATCATTGCAAGAAAGCTTTTGGGGTCATTGTTTGAGGTCCGGTTTCTTGTGAATTCTTCGGTTCTCCCAACAGCGCTCCATAGAAAATGCCTAATAATTTTGGGATAAATCACGCTTTTTTGGTAAATTCGTTTGATTCCACATTTGAACATCAAAGTCTTCCTATTCATGCAAAAAAACCAAGTAAAAATTGCCTGGAAGGTGGAAATCTCACGGCGCTCCAAAATTAAAACACTTAAAATAAACAGTTCCGGATAAGTTTCTTTTAAACTCTTTGGAGAACCGGCAGAAATCATATTTCACGAAAATGTCGATGCAAATACTGACTATAGGCTAATAAAGCTCATTTTTCTCATTAGAATGAGGCAAAATTTGTTAGAATAGGGCAAACGTTGCCGACGTTATTAAGGTTTAAAGTAGGGAGAAGCGTTGACAAATTTGATCCCTTTCTTAGTGTTTCTGACCGTGCAAATCCACCGTGCTGCTATGCAACAAGTATATTCTTCTTCAACAAAAAGTTTTGGACTACAATTCATCGGGCACAATATACCATTCAATGCCGTCCAGGGTAAATGCAAGTTTGGTGGAGCGAATTTAATCTCATTGAAAATGAATGAATAGTAAGAGAATTGGCTAACAGTACATTTGAAAACAAGACAATTGCACTGCGGAGGCGCAGAATTTGCAATGGTTCGAAAGGAACTTTGTTTTCCAGTTCTCTTTGATAACTGTGATGTTTTCAAACGAAAATCATTGGCAGGTTTGGTGCACTAGAGAAGTTCCGCTGAACGTATGTAATGGGAAAACTTTGCATAATTTGATGACGTCATAGTTCTGATGGATAAACCAGTAACAATTAAAACATTAACATCTGCAGTACTCTGGAGTTAAGCCCACAGTTAGTGGCTATCCATTCATAGTGAAAGAGATTGTCTGATACAAGTAGATTTGGATCCATAGAAACATATATGATAGGTAGTGATAGCAATTTTTCAGACTGTCTGAAAATGATTGTTAACAAATAATAACTCATAGCTTGAGAACCCATAGAGACTTCTGTGGGAAATTTTAAGACCGTCATCCCCAACACAAGAAGTGAGTTCTCAGCTATCTATGCCGAAATAGGCGTTGTTCGTTAAATTCGCTGAGCACCTTCTTAAAAATGGGCGTGGCAAAATTGCTGCAATTTTCACTCACATTAAGATTCCTTTATAAAAAGCGACATACATTAGGATTCTGAGCTTTCTTCCACTATCGTATGATTGTCTACTCCGCTGCTCTTTGAAAATGACTTATCATTGCAAGAAAGCTTTTGGGGTCATTGTTTGAGGTCCGGTTTCTTGTGAATTCTTCGGTTCTCCCAACAGCGCTCCATAGAAAATGCCTAATAATTTTGGGATAAATCACGCTTTTTTGGTAAATTCGTTTGATTCCACATTTGAACATCAAAGTCTTCCTATTCATGCAAAAAAACCAAGTAAAAATTGCCTGGAAGGTGGAAATCTCACGGCGCTCCAAAATTAAAACACTTAAAATAAACAGTTCCGGATAAGTTTCCTTTAAACTCTTTGGAGAACCGGCAGAAATCATATTTCACGAAAATGTCGATGCAAATTCTGACTATAGGCTAATAAAGCTCATTTTTCTCATTAGAATGAGGCAAAATTTGTTAGAATAGGGCAAACGTTGCCGACGTTATTAAGGTTTAAAGTAGGGAGAAGCGTTGACAAATTTGATCCCTTTCTTAGTGTTTCTGACCGTGCAAATCCACCGTGCTGCTATGCAACAAGTATATTCTTCTTCAACAAAAAGTTTTGGACTACAATTCATCGGGCACAATATACCATTCAATGCCGTCCAGGGTAAATGCAAGTTTGGTGGAGCGAATTTAATCTCATTGAAAATGAATGAATAGTAAGAGAATTGGCTAACAGTACATTTGAAAACAAGACAATTGCACTGCGGAGGCGCAGAATTTGCACTGATTCAAAAGGAACTTTGTTTTCCAGTTCTCTTTGATACCTGTGATCTTTTCAAACGAAAATCATTGGCAGGTTTCGTGCTCAAGAGAAGTTCCGCTGAACGTAATGGGAAAACTTTGCATAATTTGATGACGTCATAGTTCTGATGAATAAACCAGTAACAATGAAAACATTAACATCTGCAGTACTCTGGAGTTAAGCTCACAGTTAGTGGCTATCCATTCATAGTGAAAGAGATTGTCTGATACAAGTAGATTTTGATCCATAGAAACATATATGATAGGTAGTGATAGCAATTTTTCAGACAATCTTGGCCAAAATACTTGAGACAAATCATAAAATTGCACTACTTCTGTCTTTGATTACGTGCCCCCCACTCCCCCCGTTTCAAAGTTGCTTGAATCAAACGCCTTTCGACCTTCTGGACATTGAAGTAGGGGGGAAGGGGGATTAGGAGACTCTAAACGTATGTTTTCTCCTCGATATTTTGGGAAAAATCATGAAGACACTGAAATTTGCCTGTGTCCCAGCTTCTTTTGGCCAAGATTGTAGGTGTTTTTTTTGGATATGAAGCTTTCTTTCTCAGCTCATATTAAGGCTGCTATCTCTAAAACGAGAAAAGGCATTGGTTTGCCAAGGTATCTCTCCAAATATCTGCCAAGAGATACCCTGAGTGAACTATATAAGCTCCATGTGCGACCCCACCTTGACTACGGAGATGTCATCTACCATATCTCATCAAAAGTATGCGAATTTAGTCAAAACATCATTGTACCAAGTTTAATGGAAAAATTAGAGTCTGTTCAGTATTTTGCTGCTCTTGCTGTAACAGGAACTTGGAGGAGGACTTCGCGTGATAAGCAGTATGCTGAGCTCGGTTGGGAGTCACTGAGTTCCCGAAGGTGGACTAGACGCCTTACCTTGTTCTATAAGATCATAAATTACTTCACCCCCTTGTATACAAGGGATCAAGTCCCACCACTTCATCAGTTGCAATACTCTCTTCGTAAGCGAGATGTGGTTGGGCAAATGGGGGCAAGAACAGAAAAATTCCAATCCAGTTTTTATCCTAATTGCATCTTTGAATCGAACAAACTTGATCCTGAAATCAGGCTAGCTCCGTCTGTTGCAGTTTTCAAGGCAAAGCTTCTATCAATAATTCGTCCTCCTGCAAAATCTGTCTTTGGGATTTATGACCCAATCGGCTTATCGTATTCTCCCAAATAAGAGTTGGCCGTAGTAAATTGAATTTTCACAAATTCAAGCACAATTTTAGGGATACTGAAAACCCAATGTGCCCAGCTAATGATGGCATTGAGGATACGGAACACTTTTTTGTTGCTCTGTCCGTCATTCGATGTCCAACGACGAAATCTTCTCGCTGATGTTTCACAATTATTACGACCGTTTATTCAGATCAACAGTCTTTCAAATATCGTTCTGATAGAGCTTTTACTGTACGGTGATAAAGACCTCTCGGATAACATTAACAAAAATATACTCGAATTGACCCTAAATTTCATTCACAAAACTGGTCGATTTGACTGATTAAGCTAATATCAAAAATTTTCCCTCATAAAAGTCAATAAGTCCTTTTTGTCCCTTTTAGAGTGCTTTACGCCTGTTTTGCAGTTGATGTCAAGCGTCACAGCTGATCTCCATTATCCAAACCCTAACTAGCACTGACTCAGTGTTTTGGCCGGTGGTTCACTAGACGAGGGAGTAACGACGGCTGTTGTTGTCGTTGGTATCTCTTAGTTGGGGTCCCTGTTTCCCAACATTTTCGGATTCGTAGCTCGACATCTACTGCAAAACAAGTTTCTTTTCTTAGTCATCGGTAAATTGGATTGTATGTAGCTTTTTGTAACCGTATCTTTAATTTTAGTTTAGTTTTATGTCTTCTATGGCATGGCCCCGGCGTAGTCATGATATTTTGCTCCTAGGGGTATCGTCTTTGTAGTGTAGTAAAGTGTTTTGTAAGTAGTGTCGTAGGTAATTCGTCTTTGTAAAAATTTTTAGATTGAGTATATAAAAAAAAAGACTTGCAGGCATACAGCTAGATGCAAGTATAACATTTACAATATGAACAATGATAGACAGTAATATATCCAAGCATTGCTTCAGGACTGGTGCCGGCAAAGGATCTAGGTCACAACTCTTGATTTTGCCTTTTTATAGAATCTTGTTTACATTCTCAGTGGAAACTTCCTGAAATTCACTAAATAACACACAAGGGGGCTGTGGTTCAGGCATATTGAATGAAAGTCGAGCTTCCCCTAAAGCATCAAGTTTTGATCTTATTTTCTCAATCTTGCCAACGAAAAAAGAATTGAATTCATTGGCTAAACTTGAAATACTTTCATTTGGGGGTAGAGAATTTTCTTTGATTTTTTTTTCCAAGAAGAGAGTTCACAATACGAAACAAGGCTATAGGATTGTCATGTTTATCATGAATCAAAGCCTTGAAATAAACACTCTTATCACTATTAATGACAGCTTTGGTAATATTTCTTTGAGCCACAAAATCCTTTCTCTTTTGATCATTCGATTTATTTTGTCCCCACTTTCTTTCAAGCTGGCGACACTTCCTTTTTTCCTCCAAGAATTTTTCACTAATCCATGGTCTTTTGTCACGCACTGTACCAAAGAAGAACGTATTGGAGCATGGATGTCCAACAAATCTGACAATACTGAGTCATATAGTTCCACATATTCCTTAGCTGTACCTTTGAAATCGGAGCATAACTCAGATTCCACTAGATTGTCCCTGAATGAATCCATATTAATACCTCTCAATTTTCTATATGTAATAACTTTCCGGATTGGTTTTGCTTTGACAGTATTAAGCTCCGCAATGAAGGAATCATGATCAGAAATCCTATGGTCTACTACTGGGCCATGTCTAACTATATTGTCTCCCTCTTTGGTAATCAATAGATCTAATGTACCTCCATTTCTATGGGTGGGACCTTGCACATGTTGCATAAGATTCATACGAGAAAAGGTTTCCATGAATTTCTTGGCTTCACTATCCTGATTATTCTCCACATGAAAATTAAAGTCTCCACATATAAGCAAATGTGAAGCGGATACGCACAACGGTGAAACAATGTCACAGAATTCATCTAAAAATGTACTGATTGGAGCATGATTAATGTTTGAATCAGGTCTATAAACAGTAGCAACTGTGAATCTGAGATTCTGGTGAGAATAAGTGCAACAATGTATTCAAATGATGAGCTTGATTGGTTCTTTTCAATATTGATGTCAAATTGTGATTTAACCACTCTTCCCACACCATCTCCCCTTCATGGTGCCATCACCTCTGGGAATATCTTTGATTTTATAGCCATCTGGCACGAGTTCTGTTCTGATTGCGACATCAGACCCATAAAGCCATGTCTCTGAAATAGCACAGACATCCAAATCCCTGTCAATAATGTAATATTTGATATATTCGGCTTTATTTCTGACAGATGACAAAATTTCAATGGATTTGTTGTAATTTATACTCTAGGAAGATACTTAAGGTTAGACAATTGATTCCTTTCTGGGAAACCTTTGAGTGTGTTTCCTCGATCCTGACAGATGATATTGTTTCAATTTTGAAGATTTTGTCCCGTACCTGCTTGCCAGCCCTTTTACCACGAGAACCATTGCATTT
Organism: Aurelia coerulea; assembly: GCA_039566865.1. Classification (NCBI taxonomy): domain Eukaryota; kingdom Metazoa; phylum Cnidaria; class Scyphozoa; order Semaeostomeae; family Ulmaridae; genus Aurelia; species Aurelia coerulea. The sequence goes on along the minus strand of CM076952.1, from coordinate 6,209,159 downwards.
AAAAACAACATACTTTCCTGATAAACCATTATAGCTGGCCGGGTAATTGGCATAACACATAAAATCGTTTTCCACCGATATGAAATGAGCTTAGATGAAGGTGACATCCAGTTTATCTCAACAACAACAATAACACCAGTAGTGATTAGGCCTAGGCCTAAAAGCTCCACACACCAACACCAGAGAAGAGAGAAGAGATCCCAAAATAACCGCATGTGTCCATAACGAGAAGATGAGAGCAAAAGTCAAAAAACAAAAAACAAAGATATAAACAACGATTCGTCAAAAAATTGTTAAAATCTATTTTCCTTGATCATAGGAAAGCATGCCCCAATAACTGAAATGCGCGTATCAGAGAAATACTGCCCTTGTATTGATCATCACCTTAGAAAACTTATGCAAACCAGGGATAGGCTAAGAAAGCTGCAGCCAAAAGAAAGTCCCCATTCCTTATAGACGCATACAGACAGGTCCGTAATAAGATCAATGTCCTTAACCCTATTACTACCGAGCTTTTTCGACCATATCGTAGTAACGAGGGGTGCCCCCCCCCCCCCCACCTCCGTAACTTTGCCAATATTGCAGATATGAGGATGAAACTTAGTAAAATGGTGTATAGGAACAAAAATCTACACAATAGGCTACTTTTTTTAATTCTTCATTACATCCATGACGTCACTATGACGTCATAATTGAGGAAAACTGCACTTTTTGCTTACTATTAGCAATATTGGCAATATTTAAGTTCTTAGTTGATAATTTCTTTCATACTGCTACTAGAATGTATCCCAAAGCATCACTGACTAAAAATTGGCAATGTAATGTCAATTTAAGCTGATCATTTATATCATACCGGGTGTCCCAAAAAAAAGTTCCGACGTTTGATTGAGCACCGAGGAAAATCTTTTTAATTTGGCAATTTCTATTCATTCTAGTTACGTGCTAGATATTTCAACTTACAGTTTGGCATATCGTAGGAAGAAATTAGTAATCTGAAAATGGAGTTATGAGCTCTAACATTTCACTTTCATGTTCAAGGCAAAACCAGAGACATTATTACGCCTTCCTGCTTCGTGATGGTGGGGACTCCCTCGACGAGCAACACAAAAATTGAGTTGACAATTCGTTCATTACCTTGACGTCACGAGCGGGCAGAAATTTCATTCACAAGAGAAAGTGTTGCTTTGTAACTGAACGGATTTTAGAATTAAGTCATTTTTGATTGTGTGAATTAGCCTAAGGTGTGAAGAATTGAAACAAATAGGTCTTGGGACAACTGTTTGCTGCTGTTATTATTGTCTTGTGCCAACTGGGAATTTCAAAAGGGAATTTTTACTGTTTCACGGTTTCACGGCACGGAGTAGAATAAACTGGCTTTTTACTTCACATATGCTCAATGAGCGGAACTCTTGCACGTCGTCAAGGCAATGAAACAAAGTGTCAACCCAGTTTTGTGTTGCTCATCCGGAGATTCCCCCTCCATCACGATGATGCAGAAAGGCGTACTAATCTCTCTGGTGTGCTTTGGTTTTGCCTTCAACATGAAGATGGGATTTTAGGACTAATAACTCCATCTTCAGATCACTGATTTCTTCCTACGATATGCCAAACTGTAAGTTGAAATGTCCAGCATGTACTTAAAATGAATAGAAATTGCCAGATAACGAACTTTTTTGTCTGCGTACAATCAAACGCCGGAACTTTTTTTTGGGACACCCGGTATATTCATCATTTATTTGCATCAGTTTGTCATTGTTTCATTTAAACCCATAATTACTGATGAAAATACTCTAAAACGCCTTAAACTTGTTCATAACAATCAATAGAACCAATTTTGAACATTTAAGGCTATCTAATACATTTTTTATTATTTATATGACGTCATAAACTTTGATGACGTCATGAACGTTAAATTTGCTGACGTCATCAAAAATGGATAAAACTAAACATCATATGAAAGCTCTCATCGAGAGCTATCGAATGGTGGTATTCTCGATGTTCTACGATCAAACTGGACTCGCTTTTTTAATTGTCTGGCTGACCACGTGTTGAAAAGAGGTCGGTCACGTGATCAGTATCTAACATTTTGAAAAAAAATTACCAATTTTAATTATTCCATGAAATTTTAGGAAAAGTCGCAAAGTTTCAGCTCTTTATCTTTTGAACTGACGACACTACATCAAATAAACTTTGCCGCGGTAGTAATAGGGTTAACGTACAACTAAAGAAGCAGTATTATACCAATGAGATCTCTGCTAATATGAAAGAGTCATGGAAGGCAATCAATGAACTCCTCATCAAGAGATCAAAATCTAGCAACATTGATTGTCTTAATGAGTCTGGTTTAGAAAGATAAAATGGATATTTCTAATGCAATGAACAGTTCCTTTTGCTCAGAAGGTAAGGATCTTGCTGACAAAATTGATCCAGTCCCAAGTCTCCTTCTTGCAGGTGACTACCAAATTAACAAACAAAAGGCAACATTCCACTTCAGGTTTATTGAAGTGCAGGAGATCAGGGATGCATTTGCCACGGTTAAGACAGCGAAGAGCTTTGGGACTGAAAACATCTCTAGCGACTTTCTGAAGCTTGCACTACTTTTTATTGAAAATTCGCTTGCTTTCTTGTTTAATACATCAATTGAAACAAGTCGTTTTTCTGACTCATAGAGTAGCTAGAGTTACTCCATTTTTCAAGGATGGAGATAAGACTGAAAAGTCTAACTATCGACCAATTTCGGTCTTGCCCGTCATCTCAAGGCTGTTTGAAAAACTAGTAACAAACCAGCTGCACTAGTATATGAATGATAACTGTTATTTTTCATCTGGCCTATCCGGCGTTTTGCGTCTTAAGTCAACCGTAACATGCTTACTTAAAAATACTGGCGACTGGTAGAATGGATTTGATCTTGGTGAGCTTGTGGGTCCAGTGTTCATTGACCTCAAACATGGCATTTGATGCTGTAGATACCTACATTCTCTGCAAAAAGCTTTAGCTTTACGGTGTACAGCAACGTGAGGTTGCTTGGTTTAACTCTTACCAATCCAACCGTAAACAGTTTTGTAGGGTTAATGGTGTTGATTCAAATATTGGGGACATTGAAGTTGGTGTGCCACAAGGTTCGTGTCTTGGCCCTCTTCTCTTCCTCGTCTACATCAATGATCTCCGAAAGGCTGTCCAAGATTCTAGCGTGTCCATGTATGCTGATGATACCAGTTTGTGCCACCAGTCTCATGATTTGACTCGGCTGAATGATGCTATTAACAGTGATCTCAATAAATTTGATACTTGGCTACAAACTTTCCATGAATGTTGCAAAAACTCATTCCATGCTTATTTCCACCAAGCAGAAACAGAACGTTCTCAAAAGGTCAAAATAAAGAATTGGCATTGAAAATACGCCATAATGAGCTCGAAGTTGTAAAAAAGACAGAATACCTTGGTGTGCAAATTGACTGATCTTTGGATTGGAAAGAACGAATCAAAGCGGTCTCTTCCCTGCCAAGTCTTTCGTACCGAAAGAAACTTTGCAAACGCTCTACAGAGGCATTATTGAGCCGCATTTTGGATACCGTTGTTCTGTTTGAGGCTGCGCCGGTTTGACTGAAAGTAATCAGTTGCAAAATGTTCAAAACAGTGCTGCTAGGATTATTACGAATAGCAGCTTTGACGCCCTAAGCAGACCTTTAATTGAAATGCTGGGATGGAAGAGCGTTGGCGAATTGATTACTGGTAAATCTAAGACAATGGTCTTCAAGTCCCAGAATGAGCTGGCTCCACAATACCTTCTGTGACCTCTTCACCCGCCATTCACAATGCTCATCATATAGCCTTTGTAATACGGGAACCGACTTGAAATTACCGATGAAAATTTCATCAAATGGCCAGAGATGCTTCTCGTAAGAGGCGCAAAACTGTGGAATGGCTTCTCAGCAGTGGGTGCATCTCAGAATAGTCAAAGCAGGCATCCTCTTTGTGTCATTTTAAGAACAGTATTTACACAGGGGTTCCTTTCTTTTATTGTAAATTTTTCGATAGGGTCTTATTGTTTAATTTGATTAATAGCTTTAATTTTTTTTAGATTGTAATAATCGTAAAATTGCGGTCCCAGAGATTGTCCTGTTTTGCCCAGGGGGGTACTCATTGACTTTCAATACGGGGGGGTCCATGCCAATATTTGGGGTACGAAATTTTATGTTCAATCAATATTTGGGGTCTGTGAATTACAACATGGACAAAAATTCAATATTTGGGGTCCACAAATCTGAAGAAAGGAAGAATCGTGCATTTTGGCCCTGAAGTTGCGAATCATGAAATAAAGTTTAGGTATTATTCAAAAACTGAGAAAGAACAAGAAGCTCAAATTGAAATCATTCAAAAACATTTCAGGGATTTGGGGTCTCCAAAACGTTAGACTCAATATTTGGGGTCCCCAAAACATCAGGCTTAATAATTAGGGGTCAGCAAAGAAATAGTGGCATGGACCCCCCAGTATTAAAAGTTAGGGAGTACCCCCCCCTGGGATGTTTTGAAGAGCAAGACTCTCTCAGATATTTCAAGAGAAATAGAGGATGCAGTGAAAAAGGAGTTTATGCCTTCCATAAAATCTACATGTGATTTTGTAGATCTTGGTACATTACTCCCACCCTTAGGAATAAAGCACACACTTACCTACAAGAGTAGTGGTAACAAATCTAGCGATAAATCGTGTTGCTCTTTCCAGTGATCCAGGTAGCAGAACAAGTGAGATCGAGCTTTCTGGTGTGCGTGTATCAACCATCCAGCGTATAGACACTGGAGTCGTTCCATTTTTACCTTGGGCCATGAGTTTCCATTTGTATGAAATTCTACCTCCACAATCCTTGCATTCTCCGATTAAAGACATTCTGGTTTCTGGATCTATCATATCATTGCAGTTTGACTTGCAGCTAGAGAACAAACAATATATCGATTAAGGACTATTTTCATTCCATCCTGTTAACAACTTAGGTATCTTTGTCTCTAAAGTTGCTCTTTGCAAAGTGGTGACAAATTAGTGTGACTGCAAAAAGTAAGTTTTTCTTCTATATACTGGTCAGGAAACTCTTAAATTTGAATTTTCCCTGTGGTGGGTGGACCAACAAAAACTATGAGACTCCATTCGCATGCCGTTCAGTCAATGCTGATTGATGTGATCTTAGTATGACTGCATGTAAATTTGCATTAAAATGATTGATTAGAATCACAACATTGAATGAGGGGGAGGGGAGTGAAAGGGGCTCCAGAAAAAAGATTTTTGTAGTAAACTGTACAAAATATGAAAATTTCCTGAAAATTTTCACTCGGAAACTAAGAGGGAAGGGATAATTTCCTATGATTTTTGATGAAAGAAACCGAAACTTCCCTGTCCTCTTAGTTTCTTGGGAGAAATTGCTAGGTTTTGCTAAATCTCTTCCTCAAAAACCAGAGGAAATTTAAAGATTTTCGCAGTGAGGTAGTAGGTGAGAACGGGGTCAATTGTAACTTTTTGAAAATCAGGCATATCGTCTAAATAATGATTAATTGTGCTCTTTAAGGTAGATAATATTGTAGTTGCATCCCTTGGAATAAAATAGACATTAGTTTCCATCACCATTTTTTGTGATGCTGTAATCAGTGGTCAAATGTTACAATCTCGGGGGGGGGGTAACTTAATAGGTTTGAGGTACGGGGACGTGCCATTATTTAGGGGTACCTTTTTTCTGAAAAGTGCGGAATTATGGGTGTCATTTTCAGAAGTATGTGCGGAATTATGGGTACCATTTGAAGAAACATGCAGACTTTTGGGTATCATTCTGAAAAAATATTACAGAATTGATAGGAGGCAAGTTTAGAGCTTGGGGGTGGAGGCCCTGGAGGTGCCTAAAGCCAAGGATGGGTATGTGTGAACCCCAGTTGGTCTGACCCCCCTAGTTTTGGGTATCCTTTTCACATAATTCAATAATGCACCAGTTTTGGGTGTGGTTTCTACAATCCACCCAGTTTTGAACATCTTTTTTATTCAAACAAGATATAAGCAAGATGTACAAGAAAAATTCACATGGGTAAAGATACGTTTGTGTGCTAGGTATGCCTATGCTGTGTATGTACATGTACCACAAGCCAGGTACTAAAGCTATTTTTGCCTATTTTTCGACCCATACATAATAGTACATCATATAAGTCTTCCTACCACCAAACAGAGAGCTCAGTTTGCATACATCTTATCATCTTCATGTGTAAAAAAGGTAGGCTACTAACTTATTGCCCTTTTTATGAGCTTTTGCTGTATTGTAAGGCTATGGTAAGCGCACCTTCGTCAATGTTAAGTGCAGAAAAAGCCAGGGAAGATCAGTTTGAGAGAGATATTTATTTCTTTGCCTTTTTGTGGTATATAAAAGATACTGGTTTGAAGTTCCAGTTTTGGGTATGGTTATTTCAATATAATCACCAGTTTTGGGAATCATTTTTGTCATGAGCCATCCAGTTTTTGGGTAATGTTTTGTTTGCACCTTCGCACATACCCGCCCTTGACTTTAGGCACCGCCATCCCCCGGGGTTTAACAGGGTTTCAGTCAGAACTGAAAACTCTTTGGACTAAGGAATATTGCCCTGAAAACATGTACTTTGATTTTACCCTCTTTACCACATTAACTATCATAAAATATAGGTGAAGGTGAAGTTGCGGTTTTTTGCATTGTTCTTTCCTTTGCGGAATTATGGGCCAAGTTTTCATCATTTTGCGGAACTATGGGCCATATTTCCATCAAGTTTGCGGAATTATGGGTCACATTTTTTCAGATATGTGCGGAACTATGGGTCAAAATTTTGAACCAAAATGGCAAGTCCCCGTCCAAATTTAGGCTTAGTTACCCCCCCCCCCCCCCCCCGAGGTTACAATTGCACCGGTAACACGGGGCAATTGTAACAGATGTTGGGAGCAACTGTTACATATCTTTAAAATCATTACAGATGATTATTGCACGATTCCGCCTTTTCCTTACATAAAATGAAGCACCAGGTGGCAGATTATTCATGGCTTTGAAAAGAACAAACTAAAAATAAGATATAGGTTTTATTTCTTTGTATATTTGGGTGCGTCAGATAAAAAAATTGAATCGATTGAGAAAAAGATTTTCTTTCTCAACAAATTTCAGTTCTGAACTCTTTAATACTGCATAGATGCACATTGTTCGACCAGATTAGAAAATGAATCAAAATGAAAGCATCAGACAGCTTACACCGGGGCAAGTGTAACAGCGTGTTACCATTGCCCCTGACCTGGTCAGCTATCGTTATTTTCCATTTTCACATCTCATAAACTGTGGAGCTTTAAATTTAACGTAGTTTTGGTCCTAAATAGATGCCATGTCTGTGATGTGAAAATGAAATTTTCTACTCAAGAGCAAAATCTTTCAGATACAACCTTACAGTGACAACACATTTTTACTTTTGTACTCAAAAACATTTTTTCCCCCGAAAAATTTGCAAACTTGGCTGAATATTCCTGTAGCTCCAGTCGTATGTAGATGGTTAGAATGAGCATGCTCTGTGCGAAAATCAGATTTTTTTGCAATTTTCTGCAAAGCGTGAGAGTCAATGTTAGAATGGCCCCGTGTTACAATTGTCTCATGTCTTCCCTACTATTTTCTAGGATTTGTTATGTTGGTCTCAATATATTTTGTGAATGATTCAACCCTTCACAAAGTTGTGAGACTGCATCCTATTACCCCTCAATCAATTGGTTAGATGTCTCAAAAGCTGACTTTATTCAAACATGAAGCAAGCAAATTTCAGCAATCTAGCGATATTGAATTTTCATAAACAACGTGCAAACACGATGTCCCTCTTGGATATAGCTAATGATTTCGTTAAAAATTAGAATGGGCATCGCAACTTCGACACGTTTGCTATGACAGATCTTGAGTAGTAATAGCTTTTATGAGAAGAAACGCTTTGCCGTTGGTTGTAACGATGTCTCTTTTCATAGCAATTGAAATCTTTTTTTGAACCAAATTCACACTGTATATAAACATGGACGTAAAGAGTCAAGTCTTTTATTGAAAAGGGCGTTTTCCGACGTTCTAAAGGGCGTGATCTCAAAACATTTCCGGGGCAAGCCCCCGGACTCTAGCCTGCGTGCATCCCCTACTGTTTCCGTTGAGAAGGAAATTTCCGTTGAATTGAATTCATTTTCTGACGCCAGTAGGGTCTGCGAACCAGCGAATGGAAGCCTGTTCTTTGTCACGTGCAGGTTCCGCGGAAACACGGAACCATTTTGATTGGTCAATAGCCAATCCATTGTCTTGTGAAGTACTTCATGTGATGTGGCTCATGCTTCCATGTAAACAATTACAAAATGGCGTCGTCGGAGAGTCCTGTAAGCTATGTGTGGGATACTGGAAAGTTTGACGAAGCTTTGAAAATGGCTTGCTATTTCTTCCAAATTGAAAGATTTCACGATGATCAAGAAAAGGCTCTGATGAACTACTTCAAGAACAGGAGCAACCTTTTTTACAGTGCCCCTACAGGCCATGGCAAGTCGCTAGTTTTTCAAGCCATACCTCTGATAGCCGATGTTTTATCTGATAATAACATTGGAGCATCCAACATTCTCGTCATATCGCCATTGACCTCCCTTATGCACGATCAAGTTGAATTTTTAAACAAGAAAACAGGAGTATCTGGAGCAGCAATTTTTGAAAACCAAGACGAACAAATCCTTCAGGATATTGAAGATGGAATTTATTCAGTTGTATATGCTTCCCCTGAGTCAATGTTGTCTGGAGCTAGATGGAGGAAAATGTTATCTGCAAGCACCTTCTCAGAGTATTGCGTTGGTGTAGTATTTGATGAAGCTCACTGTATTAGACAATGGTAAATATTCTTGAAAGTATTCTTGCTGTTAGGAGCTCCCAGGGGGGTGTGGGGGTGGTGGGTACTCAGGTATATTTAAGATAGGATGCTCAGGCTGGGGTACAACAGATCAACCCAAAAAAAGTAAGTTCTAGCATGAAAACAGACCACAAAAAATAACTTTCCTGATGCTACAGTATATACCTAAAGTTATATACCCAAAAGTTATATACCCAAATGAAATCTATATGAATATCTTACATCTATAAACAAGTTCCCTAGCTGATTAGATTTCTCCATATTGTATTTGGATTTCCAAGTTTTTGGTTTTTTAGTAACGTTACTTTATTTTGATTTCGTTTGTACAGTATATTTTCCACAATTTTTTATTTTGTCCCATATTTTAGACCCAAAAATGTAAACTAAAATCTCAGGAGCCCAAACAAATAACTGTACAAATTATTGACTCAAAAAATAACCCTTGCCCAAATTTTAGACCCAAAAAGGTAACATGAGCACCCCTATCATAAGCATACCAACCAGAGTACCCCCCCCCCCCCTCCCCCTGGGTAGGAACTTTAAAAGCTATTCTGTATTTCAGTATTGTAATAAGATTCTTTCTTTGAGGCTTCTGATCACAATGGCAAGAAAGTGCTTTTGAATGTAACATTGATCTTCTGTAGTTTTACCTTAGACTATTTTAAAATGTTACTCATTTCCTGAGACTAATTCCAAAGCAAGACATTCGATGTACAGTAAGAAATTAGCCTAAACAATATATTATTTACTTTGCAGGGGATTATCAAATTCAAAAAAAGTCCCATTCAGAAGATGGTATGGATTCCTTGGAGAGATTCGTTCATTGCTGCCAAGATCTGTTCAGTTATCTGTATTCACAGCCACTGCAACAAAGCTGACAAAGCTGACCATATTTGATGTGCTTGGCTTGGATACTTTCAACACATTTATGGTTGAAAAGTCACCAATGAAAGCAAATCTCAAATTCACTGTGGAATATCTAAGTAACGACAAAGGTCTTGATGAAGTATTTCATAAGTTGATCAGAGAAATTAAAGAAAATTATCAAGATACAATTAGAACCATAATTTTCTGTCAAACACGCACTCAAGTTGCCCTCATCTGGAAAATGTTTGAAGTCAATTTGGGAAAGAAATTTTATGCCAATGAAAAGCAATCATGTTATGAGAGAATTGTGGAAATGTTCCATGCTGGAACTGCACCCAGTGTTAAGGACCACATAGTAAAGCAATTGTCAAGTGCAGGAAGCCACCTTAGGGTACTGGTATGCACGATAGCTGTTGGAATGGGCATCAACTGTAAAGATGTCAATAGAGTGGTTCATTTTGGGCCATCAAAATCAGTAGAAAGTTATCTGCAAGAATGTGGCAGAGGTGGTAGGGATGGTAGTGAGAGTCATAATTTTCTGTTGTACAACGGCTTCGTACTTTCTAAATGTGAAAATGATATTAAGGAGCTTGTATATACAGAGAAATGCAGGAGAGAAACCATTTTGAAGCTTTTTCCAAACAGGTCAACAGATGAGAAATTGCATGGGTGTAATTGCTGTGACAATTGTGTGAAAGCCTGCACATGCAATGACTGTAAAAAAGGGAAATTTAAATTTTTACCTGTTGAAGAGCAAGAGAAAAACATTGATATGCCTGCTAGGGTAAGGGAGGTATCCAAAGAGCAAGTTGTTAACCTGCAAACAAGATTGATAGAGTACAAGGATTCCATTTTTGAGCATCAAATGCATAGAGGTGTTGGAGAAGTTTCTCACCCTAATGTGATATTGCAATTCAGTGACTTCCAGATTAAACAAATATGTCAGAACTGTGCAAAGCTGTTTACTCTGGATGACTTGCAAAAGTATGTTGAATTGTGGAGAAAAAAAGATTCAAAACAGGTGTTAAACATAATTTCCCAAATATTTCAAGATATTTTACCTGATGAAGATGATTTGCCTGGCAGCCAAGATACAACATTGGTAGATAATGATGATCTTGTTTCAGAATGGGGAGAGATCCGTGATGATTCTGAAATTTGCTCTCTGGACATTTCTGGAAATCACCATCTTGATGAAACATATGAAGGAACAATTGATACTTTACAGTCTGAAGCTAACACCAATTATAATGATGACCTTGAGAAGTACATGGATTTGTCTGGTATACAGGTACTTGTAGATGAAAGTATGCATACAGAATAAAGTTAGATGAGATCATATAAAGTAAACAAGTTTTTTAGAGTTGGTGCCTCAGTGAGACATACTGTACAGTAGTTAGGACAAAGTTAATCATAGTCTATGGTCCAATTGTTTTACTCTCCCTTTCAATTATATCATTTGAAATTCAAGGGATCAAAAAATACAAAGTCAATGTACACTTGAAAGCTACAGTATGGGACTTAGGGCCGTCAACAATTAGATTTTGTCATGCATTGTGGCCTGATGGGGGTAAGGGGTTCTGGCAAAAGCCGTGATGGATTACTTCTGCATGGCGGAATGTCACATGAGAAACTGACCAGGAAATATATGCAACATCCTCTAAAATTTATCCTGTTTTTAGGCTATTGACACCCCGCAGTAGCCTCACATTAATGGATTTTATTTATGAAATTTGAGATGTCTACTGTATTTTCCTTTTGATGCACACAATGAAACATTTGACAATAAGGACAGTGTGAATTGGCACAGGATAAATCATGTTGATTGTTATTGTGCTTTGTGGAGATAAATGTTAAAAAAATGGATGATTTCTGGACTCAATTATGAAGGTCTAAGTCGACATGCCTAAACAGGAAATTGCAATGGGCCTTGATCATATAGGGGGGGGGGGTCAGGGAGTTTCCATGATCACGGCTCAATGACTGTGGTACCGTATGTGACAAAAGGTAATTGATGACCCCTTAACTGTATAAAATTTTGCACATAAAGTACAAACACAAAACAAGTAAAAGGCTCTGCCATGATGGAAAACATTTCATCGGCTTGCCCTTTTTGTAAGAATGTTTTTCTTGTGGCTTTCAATCCAACTGTACATGCTGTGCAAATTAAAGTCATCCAGTAAGCTATGTTTCATTCCATAAAATTTCTGATACTTTCTTTCAGCATTGTATGTCATTGCTTTGTGTGTCATAAGATTGGCAACAATTTTTTTCAAATCTTTCTGATGTGAAGCTTGGCTATGTTTTCCAGATCGTCGGAAGTTTCTACAGATACTGTCGAAATTTTCAATGAGTTTCTTGTTTACCGTGGATGCTTTTGCAAATCTATCAATAGCCTTTCTATTTGTGTTATTGGGACCCAAAAGTCTAACCACATTCTTCATAAAGTTGTTGTAATGCTCAAGCATTAAATCAAGTGGGATGTTCCCACCATAACCAGACTTTGCTTTATGGAAACGATTCCAGATAATGCTATGAGCATCCTGTGGTGATAATAAAGCTTCTATCTGGCAAATCAAGTATAATGCTTCCAGAGCATATTTCCTGCTTCTCTGGCCATCGCTTTGCAAGTATGGAAGAATAAACTTCCAACACCTGATGAGCCTCAAACCATCTCCTTCAGAGATTGCATCGTAGAAATTAAGGACTATCATGCCATAGTCCAATATTGAGCGTTGATAATTCAACATATCATCAGCAGATTTGAATGCTTCTTTGTTTTCTTGGAGCTGCTGATGTAGCCCATGACTCTTTTCGTGGTCCAATCGTCTCTTTCCATCATCACGGAACGTTTGACCACAACCTTCCAACCTGCATAGATACCTTCCTTCATCTGTCTTTTCATTGCTGACCCTTTTCCAATCTTCATATTCCTGCTTTTTCATGATATGCTTGCTGCGTTCTGTTTGCATGATGAACTGGTCAACAATCTTTGCACATAAGTTGTCAAAGTATTGCTGTTTGACTTGTTTTGAACCATTCCGGGTATTTACAGGTAGCAGGTCACTGGATATCTCATCATCAACATCAGACATTCCTAATGTCTCCAAAAATGCAGCAACTGTCCGGGCAGTCACTTCAAGCAGGAAAAACTGCTTACATGCATCAACTCTCCTAGAAACATCTGTTACCACATTCCTTCTGTTTAGCAGGTTTCTGTCAGCAAACATTGTGCATTTGTCATTTGGTGCTTTTGGGTCATAGAAATTGTCATATGCAAGCTGAAAGAGGATGAAAATTCAAGCACATGGATAAAAAGTTTTCCTATTGCAAACAATGAAAAACAGTCAGTTATCCATCAATGTTAGCCACTTTGCAGAAATGTGGCAATCTCTTGTCTGTACCTGGTGACCCAAAAAGTGCACAGAGAATATCTCCTACCAAAGATAGTGTTCAAAATACAAAAACAATTTATTGAAAATTTTTGAAAAGCTTATTGATAGAATTTTCTGTTTCAATTTTCCATCATCTGGAATAGTTACTATTTTGAAATATTATACAGTGAACATCCACACATGAGAACCTACAATTTCGGAAGTCATCCTGGGTTCTTGTATGATTAATACAGTCAATTGATTGGTGTCTTATTTTAAAATTTCAGCCTTAGGTTATTGATCAACTACTGCACATTCTTATACATATGCTGGTGTTTACTGTAATAATTTTCCTTTTAATGTAATTGGTTCTCATGAAACAGTACAATTTCATTGCTCTATAATATTCAAATTCTCCAACATATTTCAGTTTCCACTGAGAGTTATGCGAAATTGAAACTTTATGTTAATTTTAAACACATGTATGCACAACTGTATACACAGTACCAGCATTGGAGTATTTCTGAAATTTATAAGTCTATTTACTGTACCTGGAGAAACTTCATTCCGCCATGAAAATCAGCAATTTCTAGGTGGAGGCCATCTAGCTGCTCCTTAGGTGTAAATCCATTTTGCATTTGTAGAAGAGCATTTACTCCACGTTCGACAGATCCTTGGTCACCAACGACACCAAGCTTACTAAATTGGTGAATACCACCATCATCCTCAGTATATGGAAGATAGGTTTCATGGATCTTCTCAAGGACTTCCTGCATACCAGACGACTCATTGGAATTAGCATAGATCATACCAATGAATTTCTGGAAATAGAGCATACACTGTATATAATTTAGAACAGCACTTTAGTCATGTTTTTAACTCCGGAAAGTAAAACATCTGATGTAGTCTAAGTTTGAATACATTTTTTAAAACAAATAAAGCAAGAGCATAAGGATACTGTCAATGGCAGACACTAATGGGGATACTCTCGATATTTGCTCCAACACTTCATTAGTTACTTCTTCTGAAGCCCTAAATCCATTTCTGTAAAATTGAAGCATCACTGTTATGTATCAGTTTGATTACATGTTTACATCATCTGGAATTATTTTCTTGTTCAACTCCCTTCTCATGTTGCATAGAATGCATTAAATTAACATTTTTTTGCGTATCTTTTAATAAAATGAGAGTGGTGATCATGTGGATCAGGAAAAGAGCAGTTGAATGCCTCAAGGTTTATAGAAGGACCTGTGAACTTAACAGCTGTCAGTTTCAGTATCAAACATGGTTGTTGAATTTATACTCACTGTATCTGTTGGTTTGCTTGTTTCCATGGAATATGCATGCTTTATGTGAGGAATGGTTACTTCTTCGAATATTTTCAGATCGTTGATGTATTTACAAGCAATCCTGCCACAAATGACAATGTAATTCTGCCGCTGTAAATCATATTCTTTTCCGCTGGGAAGGAAGACACCATTTTCGATTTGCATGAGTCTCTCGGTCGGCTTCGGTTGGTCACTGAGGAGGTCGCAGACAATTCGATTTTCAGTAGATGCAACTGACACCCAATGGTTGTCCACATTCTGATTATCCTCTGTCATATCATGCACCTGGGTTCTGAAGTCAAAATTGTCGATTACAATTTTCCGTTTGAGTGATGGAGTGAACACTGCAGACTTCAAGAATGCGTCATGATCCTTTCCAAAAGCATCCAATTTACGATTAAGGAAGGTGTGAGAAACAACTAGACGAAGTGGCTTCAGTCTCATCAATTTACCCTGAAAGTGTAAAAAGAGACCAAAATAAGAAAAGATGGAGCTAGTAATTGGGACTGTCTGGGATTTACATGTTAACATATACAATAATCTGCAATGTCATATTATGACAGCATGTGAAGAAATACAGTATGCTGCGTGGCATTGAACATTATCTCCCATTTCTGTTGCAAACACTTGCTGAAAATTTATAACTTTAGAATAATGGTATAATGTAAAGACCGTTCAATAATTCAGTGGCAGAGCCAGACAAAATATATTGAGAGGGTAAAATTTCAGAAGTTTCTAAATGGGGGGGGGGGGTGGTTGAGAAGGTATACCCCAAATACATTTTCACTGCATATTTCAATATCATCTTTAGCCAAATTTTGGTGGGGTGTCTTTACTCCCTCGTGCCCTTCCCTGGCTTTGCCACTGCAATAACTTGACCAATGTTGAGTCGTAAATAAAAACTTACCATTATTCCTGAATGTTGTATGATTATACTGATTAGCAACTGGACAACCGTCATTTGTGCACACCGATTCTTGAGACAAACTGCTGCAGCCATGGATGTAGTTTGAAGCAAATAGCGATCATCTAGAGGGTCTTTATTGCGTTTCAACGAAGCAGCTTGCAATATGCTCATAAAAAGTGGTGCTTTTCCTTTTATCTCTTGGTTCATCTTGACAAATGAAAAGTTTATCATATCTTCCTGTTCTGTTCGTCTGAAAATACTTTTTGGCTCCTTTGCTTGGTTTGCGCCAACCAAGTTTTGCTTCTTTTGGACTTTACCTTTTTTGCATAGCGTGCAGCATTCTTTGTCGATTTCCTTCAAAACAATCTTAATGAGCTGGTGGCGAATTTCTTTATGTCTCCAAGCTGCAGACGCTATCTGTTTGTATGTCCCTCTGCCTAACATCACACCTAATGGTACCAAGTCAGTGGGAACATCTTTCGATTGGATTTTGCTTGGCCAGCAAATCTTTAATTTTACTGTAGTGGCAGCCCTTCCCCCATCCGTCACATGAGAAGATTCTCCCTGTTCATAATTTGCTCCTTGTCTGCATGAAGTTGCATTACCTTTTGCATCCTGAATAATAATCAGCTTCCTAGGGGGTGCCATTGGAGTACTTGCGATGATAGGCCTAGGCCTAGTAGTTGTCTCAACAATTGGACTCTTGACTTCAATATCATCTAATCGGCTTTCAATCTCAATTTCGCTGGCTATCTGTTTCTCAGTGTTGACAGGGTTATCGTTGTGTTCTTTGACCCTGTTCCATAACAATGTCTCTGCTTCTTGCAATTTCTTTTTGTGGCTTTTTCTCTTATTTATCAGTTCAATGCATCGCTTGCAAATGTAACGAGACTGTGACTCCAAAACGACGGGAAAAGGAAGATCCAAGAATTCAGGCCGATAATCAGTTTTGCCTGTGATTAAATTAAAGTCATGCTTTGCAACGATTTTAAATCCACATAAACCACATCTGCTCGCCATATTGTTCGTTTCACATCGTGGCGACTTGCTGCGACTAGTTGCACGAAAACAAAATGGCCGTTCTGCATCCGTCCCGCTGAAGTTTCATGTTAAGCAAAACGCGGGATCGCTGCGGGCAGAAATTATGCTGATGTCAGGTAACAGGCTTCCATTCGCTGGTTCGCAGACCCTACTAGCGTCAGAAAATGAATTCAATTCAACGGAAATTTCCTTCTCAGCGGAAACAGTAGGGGATGCACGCAGGCTACCGGACTCCCGTCTTAGCTCGCTTCGCTTGCCGCTCAGCCCCCCCACTTTGAGACCGCTGCGCGGTCCCTGAATGAGGGGTAAGGGCAGTTACAGAAGCTCTGCAGTAGAGTCAAGGTAGTACTAGAACTTTTGGGATTTGCTTAGTTGATCTCAATATATTTTATGAATGATTGTAGAATCTAACTAAATTAAAATTTTAGATTTGAAGCAAACTTTAAATGTTTGTACCTACTGGGTGTACTGTTGCAAATATAACAAGAGAGAAGATTTTTGAAATTCGCAACACGACAATAGTTGTAATTTCTTTCAAACACAACAAACCATCCTCAAAAAGCATTATACGAGAAAAAGATTGCTGAAGAAAAAGCGCTCTTTCAAAAGGACATTACAGAACCACTTGCCGAACACGAAGAAAGTACAAAACCGAAACATCCTTATTACCCACCAAATAGCTATCAAAGAACAATAAACAACTGAGCACAAAATCAGCAAGGAGGAAATGCTATGCCTAACACCCATTGGAACCAGAACCAAAAAAACTACCACAGCCAGCCCTACCAGCCACCACCCCGTTTCCATCAGCCAAACTTCTCAACCTTTCGTCCTTCTCCTTGGCACACAGACACGTTTCATTATTAACCAAAGGACCCAAGTACACACCCACAACTCCACCAAAGTCGTCTTTTAAACGTGACATCAAAGACTTTACTAGAAAAATTAAGATAAGAGATGTTTTCTGGGGGAGAGAATCAAATGATCAATCACTTCACAGAAATAAATCAAACAGACTAGTCTTTACAGATAATCAAGAAATCAACAACATTTGCAAATTATCCGAAAAACTACAACCTGAGAAAATAAAAGCAGCAGAAAATCTAACTCAAGAAGAGCGCCAAGCATTAGAAGATTTAACAAATAATGAAGACATAATAATCAAAAAAGCAGCTAAAGGGGGAAACTTCGTGCTTCTGGAAAAATCTTTTTACCGAGACCAATTAGTTTTAGAAGGTCATCTCAATAGTAACGACTATGAAACACTGCCGTTAGATGCGGGTAAACAAGTTATGAAAAACCTTAAATCAGTCGTAAAAAAAGCGCAAAGATTATTTAACTGACAAAGAATAAGATTTTATAACTAATTTCGATTGGAAAACAAGCCATCTGTACGTTTTACGAAAGATTCACAAAAGCAAAGACATAATCGGAAAAGTAACACAATCGAATGCAGAATTCATCGAAATGCAACCACCCTCTACTTTAAAAAGCAGACCAATTATAGCTGGACCATCCTCCCCTACGCAACGACTAAGTGAATTTTTAGATACATTATTAAAAACATTGGCAGCAACGTTAAAAACCTATGTAAAAGATGACCGGGATTTTTTACGTAAAATTCCAACTGAATTCGCTGAACATTCTTCCCTTTATTCGTATGATGTAACAAGTCTCTATACGAGCATACCACACGAACTCGGATTACAAGCACTCGATTTTTGGATTGAAAACAGGAGAAACCTTATCCCACAACGTTTCAGCAAACCTTTTGTAATCGAATCGGCAAAGTTTGTTCTGGAAAATAATAATTTCATCTTTGATGAAGTCTTGTATAAACAATTGAAATGAACCGCAATGGAAACAACATTGGCACCGTCGTACGCATGCCTAACAGTTGGGTACCTAGAAGAAACACGACTTTTTCCGCTCGTCTTACCAAAATGCTTTGATGGTGAACTTTGTAAATAAACAGAAAATAATTATCTTAGATATATGGACGATGGCTTTTTAGCCTTACCAACAGAAATCGATCCCTCGTTAATGACATTAGCTCCAAATGAACTTCACCCATCCATACAATTCACGATGGAAACTGGAAAGAAGAAAGCAGAAAACATCGAATCGTTGAATTTCTTAGACATAGAAATCATTTTACGAGAGGGCAAATTCGTTACCTTCGATATATATTGTAAAGCAACTAATCTTACCACTACCTCAATTTTCACAGCGCCCACCCTTCCCACATCAAACAAACGATCCAGTTCAATTTAGCAAAGAGAATTATAGTATTTGTTTCTCTGACTCTGAACGTATGAAATTCCGTCTTAAAGAGCTCGAGAACTGGCTCCTACGCTGTGATTATCCGAAAGATTTAATAAAACAGGCCTTCCACAGGGCAAAACTTCAAGGACCCGCTCCCTTCAAAGAGAAAAACTTCATCCCACTCGTCACCACTTATTATTCCAACCTGAGTTACACACACGTCATCAAAACAGTATCAACATTAATCAACGGTATTACAGATTCATCGACAAAAGAGAAATTCCAGAACACCAAACCAATCTTAGCTTTGAAACAGCAGCCAAACCTTACATCACTTCTTACCAAAGCAAAATTCATCTCTCAACACTACCCCGTAGTTGTACCAACACCATGAATCATCTTGTAGTTGGACCAACACCAGGAATCATCTTTTGCAACAGAAAGAACTGCAAACTTTGCCGACTATATCTCCAACCGGGTCAAAGAGACAATTTGCGAAGCGAAGAAGGGTATCGGTATAATTAGATATCTTTCTAAGTACGTATCCAGGGATATACTCAATCAACTGTGCAAGCTTTACGTGGGGCCCCATCTTGATTATGGGAATATAGTCTATCACAAGCATGATCTAGACTTGAAATTAGATCTCACAAAGAGACTTTTGCAAACTCAGTACTCTGCGGCGTTTACTGTGACAGGAGCATGGAGAGGTACACATAGGTAGAGGCTTTTCAATGCGTTAGGCTGGAAAAATCTGTATAACAGAAGATGGTACAGATGGCTATGTCATTTCTTCCTGAATATCTTTTTTCTAACATCCCACTTGAGCGTACAATTACCTACAACTTGCGAAATCCAAGCGCTTATCAGGAAAAGGCTTCCAGGACTGCTCGCTTTTCAAGTACATATTTTCAAAATATAATAGCGGAATGGAATCTCCTTAATAAATAATAGTGACATGAGAAATTCAGAATCTCTCGCAGCTTTTAAAGGAAAGTTAATTTCAACGAAACGACCTTTAAAACACTCTGTTGTTGGTGTTTACGATATTGTTGGTATTAAACGCTTGACAAAACTTCGAATAGAATTTCGTCCTTTAAATCAACACAGATTTCGGCATCATTTTGACTGCCTTGGCTCAATTTGTGCATGTGGATGTGCCATTGAAGATAACCGGTACTTTCTCCTGCACTGCCACCTGTTTATTCAAATGCGTGGAGATCTCTTTGGTCAACTTACTGATATTCTAGGCTTAAATATCACAAATTTGGATTTAAAATGCCCTATGCAATCTATTATTATTTGGCAGTCCTCAACTGAATGTTATGGCAAATCGAATCATTCTTGAAGCTATAATGGCGTTTATTGACAATACAAATTTTTTTGATTAAATTGCAGCGGGTGAGTCAAAAATGCCGGCCGGGTATTGGCTGTGGCTGGTACATAGAAATGTAGCTTCCATCTTGGTGGGGCGGGGGTGCTGGCGTGGGGGGGGGGTATCAGACGGTGTGGAGTGGTGCATGGCCTGTGGAAATGACTTGAATAGAGCCCAATCGCCCTGTTCCGATCACTGAAAAAGAAACCTTGAGTTACTTGGCCAAAGTAAATTCTATCGGAAAAGTTAATGCTAATGAAATATTCCTTATTTCATAGTTTAAAATATAGAAACCAGATATTGTACATTTAGCGACAGTATTCTGTAAAATCGTTGTCGGAAAACACAGCGATAAAATCGCGATATCTTCAATTCCATCGCCCTGTTCCGATCACGCAAGGTCGCGCATGAATTTCGGACGGTACCACCGCAGAGGGCTCAGGAATGCGCAGTTTCCAATTGAAATGGCTGCCATTCACATAACAAAAAATTTTTATCTCATGTTATCGTTTGATAAGTAACATGTTGCCTCTTTATTCGTTTAATGACACCATAAGCAATTTACAATTGAAATTGTAAATTGTAATTGAAATTGTAAGATTTTTGACGGAGGGCCCCTTGTAAATCAGCCTTTGCTGAAGGGTTACCCTCCTATAAATAAATGAAATGAAAATGAAAATGAAATTTACAGTCTATTACAAGATAAATGGCAACACTATAGCATAGCCCCCTTCCCATACTTCAATGCCCCCTTGGCATTAATTCAAACCCTACCTCACGCGCAACCAAAGTCAACGAAACTCCCTGGTGAGGTTTCTTTGTTTATTTCACCTTCCACCCCGTCTCTTCATTGAGAGAGAATCCCAGAATTCGAAGCCAAACCTCGTGATCGGAAGAGGGCGATCTGTAGCCTATCTGACTGCACTTAGAACTTTACCCCCGGCTGGGAAGCAGAAGATATTATGATCGAAATTTTTTAGTAAATATTCGCTTAGAGAGTTGCAGTAAAGTTTGAAATGTTTTGACTGCAGTTCTAGTAAACAGTAGCAGAGAAACAAGAGAAAATATAGTTGCTGCAAGGAAACACGAAGTCAAAAATGGGGACTACACTCATTTTTTTATAAAAAACTAAGGTCCGGGGCTGGTAGGCAATTTCTTAAATTTTTGGGCCCTTTTGCTACCAAGAGTTTCTTACATGTTTCTTATATTCTAAATGCCGGAAGTGTAGAGTTAATTTCGTTTTGTGTAAAGGGCTCCCAAATTATTTTAGAAAGATCTCAAAACAAGTAAATAACATGATTCGCACTCAGAATAATGTCCAAACAGTTGCTTTAACTGTACAGTGGAAAAATATTTTTGAGTGCGATGGGAAAATTAAAAGTGTAAATTACAGATGTTTCTTATCTTTTTCAATTCAGGTAGGGTTGTTTCTTAGCTTTCGAGAAATTGAGCCTACCGCTTCTTATAAGCGGTTTCTTATGAAAAAAATGAGTGTACTTGCGATTCCATCACAGGTAGGCCTCTTTCATTTTCCCATAACGCTGGATTCACACTCCAGAAAAAAGTAAACCACGTCTCAACTTGAAGCTCATGGAGTCGGCAAAAAATTTTTTCGCGCGCGTTTTTAATTATAGGACCCATTCCTCTTGTAAACAAACATCCCGAGATTGTACACCAAAGCGCTCACAGGAGCCAGTGATCGGAACAGGGCGATTGGGCTCTACTCAGATTGCATATCATGTCACAACAAAAAGCAGCAACGCCTCTCCCTTAATGTGTTTATTTTCATTCATTTTCTTTATATCTATATAGTTGAATTGTAAGTGCCAGCCATAGTGGAGACCAGATGACCCAGTGTCTTTCCCCGCTGTAGCTGGTAAATAGAAATGTACCAACTTTGTGGTTAAAAAAAAATTTTAAAATCAATATAAAAATATTGCCAAAAGTTTAAAGTGCACATAAACCCAAAAATTTTTGTTTCATTTTCCGATAGAACTCATCAAGAAATGCTATTCTACCAAAAAATTTTTCCAAAATCATTTTCCAAACTCGTTTTATAATGCATTTTGTCGAGCTTGGACTGTGGACACTACCGGCCACCAACGGCCTGGGAACTAGTGACGATTACTCAGGATGACAAATGATCGAACGAATTGATCGCTGTCATAAACCAGTTGCTTATCGAAGTTTAGACGAAGTCTACGTTCCAATAAAATTCACCAAAAATGAGTTTGTTTGAGTCAGACCTCCTCACAGTCGTCTGTTGTAGGTTTCTCGGCATGGATTGTTGGAAGTGGTATGACGCCAACTTCATCTCTTAACCGCACAAGGCCTTGCCAGGTGTCCTTTCCTCATTGCCGAGCGACAGTTCTCGTCCAGCAGAGATGACGAAATTCTCCTGGGTAACATTGACCTTTTGAATGGGACAATTATGATTCTTGAAAAGCGTAAAGAATCCGCTTTCCAATGGTGTCAAATGTTAATAGGGTGTTCGTACTAAAATGTGGAGTTATTGTGATTTTAGTGTCCGCAGGTCAATTTTGTTGACTGTTGTGATTCGTTTACAGTTAGGCTTATGATCATGGAAGTTCTTTCAAAGGGGTTTTTAGAGAGAGTTCCCAAGGAGAAAAGAGTTTGAAAATATCAATAAAGATTCTAATAGAAATTACGTGATGTCCTATCGCCTGAAGAAAGTGTTTTTATGGAGGATGAAACAGGAAGTTAGGATTCGGAAGCAGAACATCTGTGCAGGTACGTAAACAAGATCAGTAACATATTAGGCCCGTTCTTAGTGGCGCTCCTTAATGAGTCTTATTACTTGGCTTGACATTTCTTATGTTCCTTCTTAACAGAGTTCAGAGTGTTATTAGGTAAGGTTAGTTATGAGTTTCTAGCCATTTCGGTATGCTTTTAAGAACCACTTTCCATCAACTAAACTAAGACTCCAAAATATACGCCTCGGACCTTGCTTGCGCCTCGGAGGAACTCGGAGCAACGGGAATCTTGGCATTACTAGCATTGCTCTCCCTTGGTGTTTTTTGTTTATATCATTTTTACTTCTCAGCATCAGTTTTCACTATTTGTTATCATTTTATCTTCTACCTTATCAAAATTTTTAATTACAAACAATGCGCTCTGCTCACATGAAAATTTCAGATCGACCTAAAAAATCTGACCGACCTGAGAAACCGAGTTTCAGGTCGACCTGAGTTTCATCTCGCCTGCGCGTGTAAGCGTTCCAAGGGCTTCGAGAGCAGACCGAAATGAGTTTCAAACTGATCAGAAACTCAGACCAGTTAAATCTTCTCAAGTAATCATCATAGTCCGGAGGGAGAATGAGGTGTATTACCACCAGCCGAGAGATTTTATGGGATGTGGTTTTTCCAGGGCAGTTTTGGGCGTAGATTCCAAATCCGGATGTTGAACAGGCGGGGGGGGGGGCGTTTTCAAGATACAGGGGGGAATAGGCTGTAATTTTCTAAAAATAAAGTAATACCCATTTTCTCTATTTAGCACTCATTTATACCAGGTAGATTAGCATCTAGTATTCAGGAGGAAAGAGATCTCCATATTTTCACTGAAAAATGAAAATTGGGGGCCCTGGGGGACGGGTGGAAATATTTTTGGGGGATATGATCTTATTATAAGGTGCACGAAAAAGTAACAAGTCAGTTTTTGATATGTTTTTGCCATTCAGTCCTCACCTTCATCAGATGAATGTAGAAAAAGTTCATAACCCTTCCCCCCCCCCCTTACATCACCATCCGTAGTGACAAGAAGTTCAGCAAGGGTTTCGGGATATGCTTCAGAAATCCAGTCAATTTCTAGGTCTTGGTTCCATCCATGATTTCTTGGGTCGTCGACATCCATCATTGGATCAGATAATTGGCGCTAAATTCTAGCAACATAATTATCATACACCTAGGGAACTTTCATGATATCATGGAGTGTTTTGGAAACATTGGGAAATTAATTACTGGCAGTGGCTTTGAAGAGGTTGTTTACGAGGCTGGACTCTGCACATCTGGAGGAATCAAAGGTGTCCTTACAGGTAAACTCTATAATCGGAGCTGGTTGGTACATGAATGCTTTGCGGAGGCAATTGATCGACTGTTTTGTGAATAGTTCATTCCTGAAGCCCCAAGTGATTTGAAATCAACTGTTCAGAGCAAATGATGAAACTTTGACATTTAACGATGTACTAGAAAGAAATGATTTCCAAAATTATCAGCAACAATATTAGGCTGTCAAAGCCCAATGCCTTCAAGGTCAGTTTGGAAAAACTCCCAAGTATTGGATGATGTACCAGGGTGCCGTTGATAGACAGCACAAACTTCATCTTGCAATCAATACAAACAGCTATGATCTTCGAGCACAATGTTGGAAGGATTCCTTGGCATTCTGCTTTGCAATGAAAAAGCACAATTATTCCAAATACAGTCCTACTACTGCCGTCAATGACAACCTGGAGGACACGCACCCAGGTGCTAAAGCGGAGTTACAGGAAAAAGAACTCTCTGTATGCCGAAATTCGCTCAATATCGGACAGTCTATTGATGGTGCTGGCGAGCAAACATTCATGAGGAGTTCGAAAACAGCTGGTAAGTAGCATTTTAGTTGGTGCTTTTTCACTTTTGAGTTTCAGTAGTTAACAAATCCCAGTAAAGGGAACTGGATATTTGTTAATTTACATACACCTTATCACTATCCTATTTGAGGCAACAAAGCAGCACCGCCAAAGGCATATTTGCTTCATTTGTTACAATGCATTGATAATCGTTAAACAATAAAGAATAAATTTATTCAGTTAACCTACAGTATTTCAACACGACAAAGTGGATAAAATTTAAAGAAGTTTCTGGGGAATAGATGAATGCTTGATAACATTGCTCTTTGCTACCAGCTCTTCAATATTTCTTTTAATGAGCACCAACCCTACCATCTCGTGGTATTTTTGCTGACCAAACAGATCTAATGACGAATGCTTCTTTCAATACTGACAGGTTCTTATCCTCAGCCAAACTAACTACAGTTAAAAAATGAACGCAAATTACTTTCTTCTTTCAGGCGGGATAAAGGATTTCGTTCAGCAAGATGCCACTTACGAAAACCAGTCCTTAACAGACCATATCAAGCTCAGATCTTGGATTCACTGCTTGGTTTTGCTGGAACGGATAAGGTCTCGTCAAATCCCCGCAAATGTCTGAGGAAGCATGAAATAAGCAAGTCAGAGAAGAGAGTTTCAAAGATTATGAATGTTCTCAAAGAGGATTTCTTAAACCCATTCAACAGCCCTCTAGACAGGGATAAATTGTATAATTTAGGATCTGGGTGTCCTCTACCTGATAGCATAGCAGACGAATTGCTTGGTTCGTATGAAAGAGGAAGGAAAATGTATTCCACGTTCCAAAAGCACTTGGAGATAAACGAAGAAGAAACTGTAGGTTTCTTTGATCCAATAAAAAGATGCCTCTGGAAAGGATTTGGGGATTCAGAAAAGAAAATCAAGGTGACCGCAAAGAGCAAGTCGAAAGTTATAGAAGTGCAAAGAGATATTTTGGGTCTACTTGTTGCATCATCCTATAGGGAGCAATCATTAGTAGACATAGACAAGGCACTTAGCTTCCATTTGGCACCAGTACCACTCTCATTGGCGACCTGTGATAGCAATCGTAGGAAAACAGCCAAGAGTAAATTGTTAGATGCGGCACTTTCTTCCATCGTGACAGAACTTGATTCGCTAGATGAGGCACAGATATATGTTTTTTATGTGATCGCTACAGTGCGTTCAATTGGTGTTGTACCTGATGCCTTTCGGGATCTTGCGAGAAAGTTGCTCCGTGATATTCCCAATCAGTTTACCTCAATCTATGCTGCATGCGACTGCTAGCTGGAAATTTCGATAAAGAATGCAGAAAGGCAATTCAGAGGAGAAGCTGACAAGTTCATCATCAAGGCGCCAGACATCAGAATCCTTCTATATTTGAAGAGATTTCTAGCAATGGGGACAACAAGGGGAGATTGTTTGAGCTGATCGAAGAAGTGTGGGTACAGGAAAAAATGAGTATTGGTCAAAGAGTAATCTACTCTGCAAGAAAAAATAAATGCACGCAGATTACATGCAATCATTCAATTTCAGCTCCAGAATTAGATACGAATAACGAGGAGGCAGACACCAAGGTATACTACCTGCTTGATCATGCGTCGCAAGGCAACATCACTCAGAAAAGTACATGTTTGTTGCGCTCTTTCTCAGGAGACACTGACTTTCCAATAATTTTGTTGGCTAATGAGCAAAGAAAT
This sequence comes from Aurelia coerulea, assembly GCA_039566865.1. NCBI lineage: Eukaryota > Metazoa > Cnidaria > Scyphozoa > Semaeostomeae > Ulmaridae > Aurelia > Aurelia coerulea. Next base: position 6,182,807 of record CM076952.1, on the reverse strand, counting down.
TTAAGAATCTTCATCGATAATGGAACGGGTAAAATCAGGAGGCTGCTTGATTTATCTGCTTGTGATCTCAGTAATCAGCAGAAGCAAGCACTGCTTGGTGTGCACTCTTTCACCGGCAATGATTATGTCTCGTCATTTGTACGAAAGGGAAAAAAACATGCTGGAAACTGGTGCAAGATAACCAGGAGTTTTTAACGACTTTCAGTAATCTGGGTACAACGACAGAAGTATCGGAGCAAACAATTGCAGATGTTAACAAGTATGCCTGCCACCTTTATGGCGAGAAGAGAACGACCTCAGTTGATGTAGCACGTAGGAACATTTTCTAGAAAAACTTTTCTAGGGACAGCAAAATATTAGACCTGTCATTAATACCACCTTGTAGTACAAGTCTAGAAAGGCACATCAAACGAGCTGTAATTATGTTGCAAGAATTTGGCACCAAGTATGTCATTCAATGATGGATGTTGACGACCCAAGAAATCATGGATGGAACCAAGACCAAGAAATTGACTGGATTTCTGAACCATATCCCGAAGACCTTGCTGAACTTCTTGTCACTACCGATGGTGATGTAAGGGGGGGGGGGGGGGTTATGAACTTTTTCTACATTCATCTGATGAAGGTGAGGACTAAAGGCTGCATCCTGGCGAACAAAAACATATCAATAAATGACTTTAGTAGGTCCTTTTTGGTGTTTCTTAGTATAAGATCATGTCCCCAAAAATATTTCCGCCCGTCCCCCCCCCAGGGCCCCCAATTTTCATTTTTCAGTAAAAATATGGAGATCTCTTTCCTCCTGAATACTAGATGCTAATCTACCTGGTATAAACGAGTGCTAAATAGAGACAATGAGTATTACTTTATTTTTAGAAAATTACAGCCTATTCCCCCCTGTATCTTGAAAACGCCCCCTCCCCCGCCTGTTCAACATCCGGATTTGGAATCTACGCCCAAAACTGCCCTGGAAGAACCACATCCCATAAAATCTCTCGGCTGGTGGTAATACACCTCATTCTCCTTCCGGACTATCAGGTTTAAAGTGTTTCGAGCACAAGCAAGATGCTGTCGAAGCTTCCCATTTAGTACGTTTTTGTTCCACGAACGCTATCTATTAGCGTAGTCTCTCCTTTGCAGTTGGATTTTCTTTGCCATGAAACGGAAAGGCATGCAATATTATACAATTCTTTATATAATAATAATAATAATTCATTTATTTACAGTTGGTGAAATGTCTAGTTAATACAAACTAATAAAAACCAACTATCTAATTACAAACCCTATTTACAAATGTTGCATCGGCATTGTTCTCCCTTCCAATTTTTGATCATTGTTTTAAACTGTTTTGTATTTTGTGCGGATTTTATGTTGTCTGACAAAGTGTTCCAAAGTATACTACCTCTGAACGATAGGGAACTTTGTCCATATGACGATGTCTTAACTTTTGGCAACTGGAGTAGATTCTTTATTCTTAGGTCATATGTGATTTCTTTCGTTGCGAAAAACTCTGACAAAATAGAAGGACTAATGAAATTGGTGCATTCGTATATTTCGACCATTAGCTTTTGCAGATTGCTACAATGGATCGTTATCTCTTCCGACCTTGCCAGTAGTTCTTTAAAGGTAGATGTATAATCCCCATGGAGAACTCTCAAGGCACGCTTATGTAGCCGGTTTATTCTGTTGTTAGTTGTTTTACCACAAAACATCCATATCAGTGGACAATAGTTAAAGGCTGACTTTATGAAAGTTTTGTATAGTATGTTTGCTTTATCCTTTTGTAGAAACCCAGCAATACGAGAGAACGCCTTTACTTTTTGACTTGCCTTTTTGCAAATACCTTCAACATGATTATGAAACTGTAGCTTTGAGTCAATCGTTATTCCAAGGAGTTATATATCAGAAGTATTTTATATCTGAAGTAATTTCACAATTAGCAGTTACGTATCTGTTTACCATATTTGCGTTGTTTCTTGCCTTCCTTCCCTCTGCAACCACCACTGGCACTAAAATTGACTGTGAAATCACGTATGAGACCTGAGTGTGTATACCTTAACCGACGTCACATCCGCTATCGCCCCAGACTCCAGACTGGTCAAATAGCCCGGCAGTGTCCACAAAAAATTGTCCAAAAACGCGACTTTAGTGGGGCATAACTCCGGAACCACGCATCGGAATTCAATTCGGTTTTCGGTGTTCAACTCAGCTCAACATCCTCTATCATAATCAAGAATAAAACATTTTGGGTTTAGGTGCACTTTAAGGTATCTGCTGTCAAAGGTATCTGCCGTCATTTTTGCATCAAAAGTGTTCAATAATGAACGAATAACTGTAATTAGAACTGTTTTTCTCATCAAAAAGTTTACTGCAGAATAGCGTAGCCTCTTTACCCGTCGGCTAGGATGGTCGAATCTCGAATAAAATGTTATTTTTACCCTTATCTTCAAAATCGTCAAAAATCAGCATATAGTGTATAATATGAAAAGCTCAACAGTGTCTGGTGTTGTTCTCTATTAGTTGGTAACCTAACTGTTTGGTTTTTAATTTTTGTATCTCTTTTACGATCACATTCAAACGTTCGTTAAAATGTGGGCATACTTTATAGCTTCATTGAATTCCTAAAATCGAAAGTTCTTGACAACATCACATCACATGGAACTTACACTTTCTGTCAAAATCAAAAATGTATGCATGTGAAATTTAAAACTCCATGGTCAAAAAAGTTGGAATGAAGCATGAAGACAAGGGCTGGGCCTGTTGCTAGATCCTGAGAGAACATTCCAAGCATCACACAGCATAAAAGAACATTACATACATTTGTAAAGTGCCACTTGACTAGTGCCACATACATAATGCATACATAGTGACTCTACATCATTCATATACAAAGATATAATTCAATACTTAACTTACACAATGGATGTCTTCATAACGGATCCACTTCTGACATCGATATGCTGCTCAAAGCTTCTAATTCTCTCTGGCACATCAAGACTTTCTGCAACTAGTGTTATGATGTAAATAGCATTTCGGATCAACAATTTCGCAGGAATTTTCCATGTTGCATAGTTATGCTCAATGATCCCATCACCGTATCCAAAACAGCCACCTTTTCCAATTACAAAATGTAATGCACCAGGTCTTACCTTGCAGTACCATTTATAACGTAAGTTTTTCTGATTACCGTTGATGATATTAGGATCATAGCTGAAACTGCCATCTAGCAATATATTTCGTTCCCAAGAAAGTACTGTTGCTGAACCACCTTTAATTCTGACGTAAAGTGGTACTGGCGTAATTTGAAGATATTTTTGAGCAGAATCGGAGTAGCCAATTTGTTTCAGGATAACATTCAGCTGGACAATATAAAATCCGGGAGATATACTGTATTTATGGATTGTAATTTCTCGTTGATCTGTGATCACACCAAGTGGAAAACTGAAAAGGAAATTCAAAAGTAAAATCAGCTGACGGAAAAGCTACAAAAATTGGTAATAATTGGAACAGCTGAAAGTGCTCTCTTTCTTCAGACAATAAAGTGGCAAATAAAAAACATAATTCAATCCGGACTCTCTTGGAGAGTAGAATGGTATTTTGAAATTTGGAAGCATTAGGTTCAAAATCCTACATCTTCAAACTCGTGTTGGTCATTTACCGGTTTTCTTTCTGTTGACTAATCTTTCAGAATTTGTTGTGAGCTGTGGATGACGAAACTGTTCAATATGATTGAAGAAGTCGGTACTGCGCATCGCCTTTTAGAGCAAGGGCCATAAAAAGAGCCTTTGTAGGTGCAATCGGCAGTGCAACCATATCCACACTCCATAGATTCCTAAATGTTCCTTAATCTAGAGTCATGAATAAAAACACCAGGATTCCATTGTCGTTTCTCTTTCGGCAAGTTTTGTAGACCAGGCAGAGAATAGGGGAATGGTCACCCCGGAGCAATTCGTGTGTGCTGCTTTCGAAGATCGATGATATACAGGGATCCTTGGGGGCCAGCAGCCTGGTTTGTGTTGAAACTGAAATTAGGGCTTATAAGAGAGCCAACAGCCTCGTTTTCGTGATGAAATAGCATAATTGTACAATTTCTGCCCTTAGAGGGAGATCTAAAAAGGCTAAATATATCTTTTCGAGAGATTGATTTTCGACCAGAGAGCAAATGCGCATTCCTAGAGCATCTTGGTCTCGATAAGGGTTATTCTTCGCTGTTTCATAATTACATGACAATTAATTCTGCTGTAAGTACTATCAGATCATCTAAACGAAACCATATCTTTTCAAAATTCTTCAAAATCATTTTCAGAGTCAATGTATTCGACATTCTCAGTTTCCTGCTCTTTGCTGACTTCAACGTAGTTAGGAAAAAGCTCTAAGATATCTTCTGGGAAACATGTATCATTCCAACGAAACGACCCTCTTTCGTCTTAACTTTGATGTACTTGGAAGTCCAACTGAAGCATTAATCGATTAGCATGTCTGAAAGCCAGGGCAATATAGTTTGAACGCAAAATATGAAGCCTCTGGTTTTTCCGTGGCAGGAAACTGAGATCTTTCACCTCCTTTTCTCGTTCGAGGCTCTGTACAAATATCTTCTGTTGCAGCACATTTACTAAAGATGTTCTTTAGTTTTCATGTGACAATAAGAATGCTTGAATGTCGATGCCTTCCCAAGGAGGAATTGATTTACAATAAAACAAATGGTGGCCAAAATACTTGGCACAATTAAAGCCCGGTACACACTAGTTGTTATTATCTGTGACAGAGGCAAGGCCAATTACATAAAAAGTCATGAAAGAGTTCAGAAATGGGTAACTGACAGATACGTCTTGCCGAGTCCTCACATGAAAGTGACATATGATTTCAACAGCTTCTTCCGTGACGTAAAAAACCAATGATGCTGTCATGATTCGATCTACCTCTGGAGGAATCGATATTAGCATTCTTCTTATCACATGAATTTTGGAGAAGGTAGATTCTCGTAGATAATGTTACGGGAAAACAAAGGAAGATTATTGCCATGACTTCCACAATCTATTATATTAAGAAAAAGAGGGCCCTTCTTGGTCTGTACGCTTTTTCTGACAACAAATATGTTTCCAATTCGGGGAGCAAGCATTCTTAAAAAGGGCAATTTGGGGATAACTGTGCTCATAAGCCTTTTTACTAAGTTGAAAGAATCCTCTCATGTGTCAAATAATCTCTTAATGGTTAGAGAAGCTTGTGTGTGCACTGCACGCAGGCGGGAGGGGGGGGGGGGGTTCTTGGCTAAATATTAGGTAGGGTCGTCCGCCAGCATGTTCAAAATGGTACCATTGGCTAGACTTCATTTTTAGGAATATTATACCATTGCCTAGATCAATTTCTACAAAATTGATACCCTAGGTTAGACCAATATTTAAAAAATGATGCCCTTTGCTAGATTCATTTACAAGCCTTTCGAGTCAGCATAAGTCTTAAAATTTTAGTTTGAACTCGAAAATCGATTTTTTCATTTATAAAAAGTCGATTTGTTTCATTTACTAGTTTATTATCGACAAACCTCAGGTGGACCAAAATTGCAATAAATGATACCCTTGGTTAGACAAGAAGTCCTAAAATGTATGCCCTTGCTCGTGGCACATTCCCAGGTACCTTTACTATGGAAGAAGCTCCCCCCTCCGTCGTGCATTGTATGAAAACCAAAAAACATCTTCAGTAGATGCCGCAAACTTCCGCCCAAGGAAAAACATGGCGGGCCGGATTGAAGCTGGCGGATGCCAGGCTCTGGTTTTAGCACCCGATCGCTGTCTGCGCGCCAAAATTTTCGTCCGATTCAAATCAAAACAGTCTCATGGGAGGTTAGCGAAGCTGCCAAAGCAGAAGATCTCCAAAGATTCATCAAAGAAGCTTCGGAAAATGTCTCAGTTGCTGTGACTAAAATGATGGAGTTTTTGCACAAATTGGAGATTTCTTCAAATCAATATTGTCCAAAAACTGGTCCTGTCCACTCAATCAAACTTCGTGGAAACAAAACTTGAAGATACAACGAACATGGCTGACAAGGTAGGATATCTGGGAAAATTTGCAAAATACTTGTGAAAACCTGTTACTTTGCTCAAGTCATAGCATCTCGACTTACCGGCAAAAATACCCCTCCCTAATCAAATGAACACTGACGTGACAGTTCTTGGAATATGAGGCTCAGAATTGTTCAAGAGACAGTATAAACGCCCTGCTTTTGGGTTTTCGTAATTGATTCAAGACTTTTATCCCAGCGAGAAAGTTTTTCAGAAAATTTGCAAGCAAGCACGTTTAGGCCGAAAATTGTGGCCCCTCAACTACCCTTCATAAAAATATTTCCAGAAACAAATCCCCACCTGTCCACTCAATGAAACTTCGTGAAATGGTATTCAACATGTTTCTTTACACGGCAGTGTTTTGTGATTCTCCAGGAAAATTTGCAAACTTCTTTATTTTCGCTTTGAAAACTTGGTATCTGATGGTCATTTTTACTGTACACCTCTTACTGTTTATATGGCCTAGGCATGCAAAGGAAGGCTGAGTGCTTTGAATAGGCCACCTGGTATTAATTTTTATACAGATGAAATGGATTGAAAATGTCAACTGAGTGTCTGATATGAAACAAATAGCATAATTCAAAGAACCACAGCTTTTAAAGGATTTATTGCTAAGCCAAATGCACACTTGGGCTAGTGGGGATAAGGTTAACTTGCCTTTTAATTTTCTGTATTTTCTTCTGATTTTGTGTCAGAAATTTAGTGAAACCCAGTGAAATCAGCCAATGTGATACTTGCCAATTAAATGATGATTTTATTTCTCAGGAAGTTGTTGAGAATTTGAATTTAATTCTGACAACCTCCATTCCTCTGTGAGACATTTGTTACTAGCTGCACAATCAAATTTTTATCACTTTTTTGCAGGTTTATCATCATATCTGGTTCATGTGAGAATATTGGGATTTTCTGCCTCTTTCAATGGACCACAGGAGGTTTTCTGTAGCCAGTAGATTTTTCAAGTAAACAGCCTCCTCTTTGAACCATTTGGACATTGTTGTCATGTGATTGAGGTTTCAAAATGAACTTGATACATTTTCCCAAGAAGAAGTATGAAGGAAAATCAATTGTGTAGTTTTGAATTTATGATTGACAAGCACATGCCATGCCCATTAGCTAGAATTGCACTTTCTCTTTTGTTACATTGAAGCTTATGTGGTCTTAAATCAATGAATCCAGTTGTCGTTCATAAAATGTTGTTTTTCATGAAATTTATACACATTGATTGAAACCTGTTTATCAGAATAACACTTCTGTTTGTTCTTCACAAATATCAACAGTTCAAAATGATTAAAAAATTACTTCACAGATTCCTTTTGGTCAAATGGCTAATTGATGCAAGAGCTAATTGATGCAAGAAACTTGAGCTTTCCAAAGAAAACAAGCTATTTTATGACTGCTTTTTACTTTGTTTACCTTGATTTTTTAAGAAAGGCTGGACATTTTAGATACAGCATGAATTTTGTGAAAAGTAATACTTATGATAGATAGAGCAGTACCCCAGGGGGGTACTTCATTGTGAACATGGTTGGATCTGTATTTGGACTTTGAGAAAGAGACCCAATTGTATGACAGAATATTCAAGAATTTCAAACCAATTTACATGAATATATCAGGAATTTTCTGACCCATGTATGAATTTCTCAAGCAAAATACAAAGGAAATTTTCAGTTGTTTGATGCGAATCATCATTATGGGTCCCATTGATGAGAAAATTCTCAAAAAACTACCCATCAACCAGACTTATGATCAAAACAGACCCATGTGTAGGGAATTTCAGATGAAAAAACCCGCTCAAATAAGCAGCGCATCCGGTATCATTTAACAATGAAGTACCCCCTCCCCCCACAGACAGTTTTTAGACATTTCAAATGATGCCTTTGATTTTACTGTTTGCCAAGTACATTATGCATTCAAGTTTCAAAACTCCAAAATTCAGCTAATTCTACACTCAGAATCATCAGTGAAATTCAGCAACACTCTTTAAGAAGGGTTTTGCTTGCAATACAGTATTTCTCCCTGTACTTGGGAAGTAAGAATATGCTTCAGGACAAAAGAATGGAATAGCAGAGCAGCTTGTCTGCATAAATTATTAACTAGTTTCATCAAGATTGTGCCCCATAAAAGCTGATAATTTGTCAGTGGTAGCCCTTTCACAAATCCTTTTTGGAACTTGTCAGATCAATCAAATATTTTCTTACATATTTCACTATCCTTTCCAATATTTAATGAAGATTTGGTGGCAAGATTAAGAACAGCAAGAATTTATATTATGGGTTGTTTTTAAATGTCTTGCTCACAGGTGTATATTACATATTTAGCCTTTTGTAAAACTTTAGCCAAATTCAGCTACATTGTCTTTAGTAAAGGCTAAAGTTCTAGATATGGTGTTATCGTTGCATCAATAGATCAAAGCAAATGTTCTCTGAAATTCTGGAGGTGCTGCAAAACTTGATACATCCCTTGCAGAGGGTTTGGCAGTTTCAAGATGATTTCGTTGAACCATAATAGGTTAGCCTTGCCCTCTACCATCTGAAACGATTCCAGTTCTTAAATAAAAAGGTTTCTTTGTCTGCAAAAATAGCTTCATATTGCAAATTTATCAGCAGAATTCTTTGCAATGCACATTACAAGTGGGGGCATAGATAAATCATTCCAATCAGGACCGAATGTTGATTTTCTTGGCAACAACACACAAACATCACAGGCAAAAGTAATAATGAGGCCTCTAGGCCTAGACCCACACAGGTCAGGTAGACCGTTCTGCTTGCAATTACATCCTTATTATCAGAATAAAGAAAGTTAGTGCCAGTATAATTTTGAACATTTCCTCCAACTTAGAATGGATTTCACGAATCTGCAAAGGGCTTCTACAATACTGTCCAAGTCGCGCTCCTAATTTCTCCAGATTGATTAGTCCTTTGCCTTCTCGAAGCGGAAGCTGACTGATTGACCGGTTCCAAACCTGGCCTCGTTTTCGTTTTACAAATTTTCTCTATGTTGTGTTGCGACACAATATATTTGTACAGAGGTTCGAAAGAGAACAGAAAATCAGACATCTCGGTGTCCTGCCACCACGTAAAAAACACCTGAGACTTCATATTATGCGTTCAAACTATGTCGCCATGATTGTCAGACAAGCTTGTCTTTTGATGCTTCAGTTGAACTTCCAAGTAGATCAAGGTTAAGTATCTTTTGGTTCTATGGCAAGTTCGATAACGAGTCAGGCCATTTTGATTTGAAATTTTTCATCATATCAAGCAAATGGACAATTTAAATTGTAACAGAAAATGACAAGGACTTTTTCAAAGACGACGAAGGGAACAGTGATTTTATTTGGTCGGACAAATGATTTATGGAAACGAAATTCTTTCGAAAATCTTGATGCTCAAAATGTTCTCTCGTGCTATTCTTGAGAATCGGTTTGTTGCTTTAGTTCCTACTGCTGTATATCTATGCAAAATGTCTCGGAGTGGCCAATTCGAACTACTTTGTATTTTGTACAAATGAATTTTTGTAGGCAAGTCAATGTCCGAAAGGCTGCCGTAATTAAAAGTTTTGGAATTAATGTTTCATTCTTGCAAAAATCAGGGTCTGCTTTTTTGTCTTTTATTGGAAAATCAAGCATACCTTCAATTTCATTTTGGCAAATGTCAAAATCATGCAATGAAAAGATTTTTAGTAACTAACCTGATAATTTTGTCCGACTCAGCAATTCGATGGTTATCCATAGCTTCTTTACTACTAGCATATATTCTCCATTTAAATGCAGCTTCGTTAAAATCATCACATTCGAGCTTGACGTTGCTTGGTACCGTAAAAGTCTCTCTGAGGCTAAACTGCAAGAACTTTTGATCCTTTGGCAGAATTGTTGCCTCTGGCCTCTTACAAGTTCTACCAGAAAAAAAGACAGTTCTTTTTGCGACCAATGATGTGAACTGGTCATTTGCAGTTAGTGATACGTCATACATGCCTTTTGAGCTATATGTATGCTGCCTCGCATACCCCAAATATCTGGTAAGGTTCAGGTTCTCTGCTCCCCGGATGCTCCTAATACCCCGTAAACTATTAGCAGGACTAAACTTATCCATCTTTTGTCTGATGACAGTTTTGTTATCTTTAAAATCCCAGATCAACTCTGCACCAGCTCCAAAATCTTCGAGCAGCAAGTAGAAATCCGTCCTACCTGTAATATCAGGATTTGAAGCAAGCAGAATCAGACCCCTTAAGGCTTTTGTCAAAATGAGTTTTCTTTTCTCTGTTATGCTACTGATATTATTTGATACTTTGACTTCCAGGTCATAATTCCCAACTTTGTTAACCAAATGATTGACTAAGATTTTATGTTTTGTCCCTGCTGGTCTAATCCAATGTGGCTTTGATATTTTCCATTCAAATTTCTGGCATCCTCCACCAGTTGTTGTTGCTGTAATTTCAAAAGGGTATGAATATTTGAGGTAGACCTCCTTGACACCTCCATTATCTCTCTCCACTGTTCGTGAATGTGGTATGCTCTTGAAACCAAGATGCAGTGAATTGAGGCGTTGATGAATTCTTACATTGCCATTCATTTCACATCTTCCCAGGAGATTTTTCATTTCAAAATATGTTTCATAACACCCGGCTGCCTTGTAGGTATGCCATATCAAATTCGTAATGCTCTTACAATTAAAATCAGGTAGTCTTGCCCAAGGCATTATTTCACCGTCTCCAAAGTTTATTCTATACGTAACAAAAGTTGGTATAGGCGACAGACATTTCGACATCAGATAGAACTTGACTCTGTTATCCGGCCAACTCTTTTCCACAAATTTTGAGAATGAATAATGGCCTGGTTCCATAACCGGATTCAAAATTGTAATTTGACCTGTTCCTCGAGCCAGATTTGTTGAATTTCTCACGCTCCATGTGTATTGATAAACTCCAATATCAGCGTAGGTGCTATTTATAACAAAAAGCTGATCTTTGATATTCGTTGATGAGTTATACTTTCTGCCATTGCCAAAATGGATGTGACACATTCCCAAGGAAGGGTCTGTTGTCATGAGGGAAAAAGAAACTGGTCTTCCTGGTGTACTTGCTTGCTGAACGGATAGCTTTACTTTCTTGTTGAGGTAACGTACACAAATATCTCTTTCTATGATTTTCTCAAATACGCCATCAGAAACAGAAATTTCCAATTTAAAATCTCCAACCCTTACAAAATAATATTTTATATCAGCTTTGAATGTTACCTTCAAGCCATTTTCTGTAAGCAAAGCATTAGGATCAGCAAAATAACTATCGTCTAATTTGATCTTCCATGATTTCCCCATTGTTCGATATTTGAACATAATGCTTAGAAAATAAGACTGATGAAATGAAAAACAATGATCTTTTGACTCAACTTTTATTATCATGAGGGCTGACACTGTAGCTCTTGTCTCGAACTTTTCTCGATGATGATGACTGAAGCAGCTTCCTGCCGAATAGAAAATATATCCATATATTAAGAGTATGAATGATTAAAGTTCATGCTGTGCCGGGTTGCAGGCAAACTGGTAGCCTGCGTGCAGACTAAACTCCTCGAAAGTATATCTATAAGTATACTATACTTTCGAGGAGTTGAGTCTGCACGCAGGCTAGCAAACTGGCAAAAGTCGGATACGTTGATCTAATGAGGTTGTCGGTGAGTACAGGCGTGTCCAAAAATTTAAGATAACATTTTTATCAACAACGTTATCTTCAACGTTTCTATCATTTCGATCAAATTTCCATGTAGATTCCAAACTTTGATGTTTTTCTTTGAATTTCGACGCCATTTTGCTATGACGTCACAATGAAATCTATATAAATTCTAGGAAATTACAGTGGTTCTGCCGACAAGAGGTGTGACCCAAAATTATGGTGGATTTCTAATCCATGAGTTACGAGTTACGAGTTACGAGTTGAAATTCTGTGCTATGAGTTACATTTTATATCATGAGTTAAAGGCAGTCTGTCACGTATTTGATTGGATGATAATGACAATACAAAGAATAGGAGAGTTGAGTGGCTGCTGACTCTACTGACTTTCTACGACCGTAGAAAGTGATAGCGACCAGCCTTCCGTTATTCGAAATAAACAGATTCACAAAGAGATCCATTGTGTTGAGCTCTGACTTTATTGCAGCCAATCAGATACGCGACAGACTGCCTTTAAGAGTTACGAGTTACATCTATTTTACGAGTTACTTCTTAAATCATAAGTTACGAGTTACATCTATTTTACGAGTTACTTCTTATATCATGAGTTACGAGTTACGAGTTACGAGTTACGTGTTTTTCACGAGTTACTTCTTATATCATGAGTTACGAGTTACGAGTTACATCGCGAGTACGAGTTATTTTTTTATATAATATCCTTAATTTGTAAATAAATTACTTGGTTTGCACCATTGCTGCCGATACTTTGTTCAACATATCTAACAGTTTCAACAAGAAGCAGGGGGCTGGGCTGACATTGGTCTAGGGGGTTGGAATACGCTACTGGGTGGTATATTTCACCAAAGTAAACAATTTATAACGTGACTGATCCGATGACACTACCGATATATTTTGTGTTGAAAGGGATATCTTCTGCGCCTAGGAGCCATAACTTCTGCTGTGTGAATGTGAAAACTAATGCTGTTTGATTGGCCAACACCTATTCGAACTTGTTTTAGTCTAATGAGTTTGCGTATGATTTTTAAATTTTAGATTTTTTAGATTTTCAATATTCCATCAATAGCCTAGTACAAGAGAACTTGCATACGTATGTCATATGACTGTCATATGACTGATCGAGAGGTGTACACGTATCTTTTTATAAGAAACTGCTCATAAGAAACTCAACTCTCATATGGCCAAAAAAAATGAAGAAACGTACATTTTGGGGTGCTATCTTAGAAGAAGAAATTCTTTAGGGCATTAACTTTGATCTAATTTGATATCCTTGGCTAGAATTTTTAATCCTTGTCACAATCTTAGGATACATGTCTTGAATGGACGTAAATGTTTGGGGTATGGCTTTTGAAAATTTATGAATTTTAGCGTGTGATTTCACAAGTCAAGATGACACCGATGACACCCTAACCCTAGCCATATAATATTTTCTGATAAGGCCATTTCTACCCTTGAAAATTTTGCCCTATGCCCCTCGCACTCCTGCAAACAAACTATCTATCTTCAAGAATTGCGGTTATTGCTCAACTTCAGAATAATTTCATTACGTAAGTTAAGTTTGAAAGAAGTATTTTAATCCAACAGGTTAGCAGCAAAAGCACCCCTACAGCCACGGCTTTTGAATTGTTGAATTCTCAAGGTCCTTTTCAGCTCTTGGTCATGTTTACTGCTGCCTTGATTGTGTTTATTTCACTCCATATAATTGCAATGCAGTTGGCTTGGCTTGTCGCAAATTTAGCCACTATAGCGATATAAGCACAGAGAGGAAGGTTCCAAAGGAACGTTCAGAGTCTCGTCACTTTTACATAAAATCCATACGTGGCCAGATTATCAAACTGAAGCTGACTCAATCACTGCAATCAGGTAACTTTTCTTGTCTTTATCAGATCAATTCTAAATTTCATTGTTTTCCGAGGGCAACTGAAAATTAAAGAAATGCCGAATAATAGATATGATAAGAATTATTATTGCAATGATGCACGATACAGTTTTATTCCTCTTTTTGCATAAAATTATACTATAGTAACCCGAGGGGGGGGGGCACTACTCATTGGGCCATCACGAAGAAGGGTGTCGATTTTCGCGATTTTGGTTTCAAGTAGAAGTAACGCCGGGTATACTTTTTCGGAAAATTGGTGTAAGGTGCATTATGTTTCTGAAGTTTCAATGGCAGGTCCCCGTCCAAAACCAGGTCAAGTACTCCCCCCTCCCCAGGACCTGGGGCAGACATGGGTTATGTGTTCTACTACAGATGCGCATTGAAAATTTGTTTGGCTAGAATATAGGGGTCTAAATTTTTGGCAAAAATTTGTAATATTCATCCACCCCTATCATTAATAATGACATGTCCCTAACACGCGGCCAGGAGTGAATATCTCACTCAGGAGTTAATATTTCACTGCAAACCATGTGCCTAGCTTGGCTGATTAGATCAAAGTTCACTTTTTCGAAGTTGAACGATATTCGGAATGACGTTTGAGTTTGACTTTTCGTACGAAAAGAGGGTCTGGTGAGTCCTTCCATGAGAGAAAATAAAAATCATATCCAAAACTTTGAACGAAGACAAGGAATCACGTCTTCAGTCAAGGTTTGGTAGAGCAGTGTAAATTCTTATTTCCATGTTATCTTTCAGTGCTCAAGAAACTGTGCAAAGTTGACAAAGTAAGATTAAACGGCGTCGTTCAATTGATAAGTGGAAAATATACACGTACTGGTACAGTGACATGTGAAGATCTTGGTGTCAGGGAAGGTGATCTAATTAGCTGGGCAGTTCGCATTGCTGGTGGCGCAAGAATCGACGAGCAGGAGGATGACGCTAGGTATTCTACTAGGCATCGGCTGATTCCAGTGGCGGCGTCATCCTCAAAAAAGTGGAGGGGACGAAGGAAGATGGGGGTCTGGGGGCGAAGCCACCAGGAAAATTGTTAGGACCACGCCCTTTTTATGCTCAGGAAGCGCCCTTTTTACCCCAAGGAAACACCCTTCTTCGTCTATCAAGCTCTAAAGATACCCCCTCCTGAGACATTTTCTCAACGGATTTAGACGAATTGGAAGAGTGACCTCAGAGAAAAGTGGGGGACTTGTCCCCCCCCCCATCCCCCCCCCCCCCCCCCGTGGCTCCGCCACTGGCTGACTCAGGCCATCTTCAGACAAAAGTACAAATTGTATCTATCATAACATGAACAAACCTCTTTGCTCTTCTGAAGACGCTCCTTTCAAACTTATTTTGCACCAGGAATTTAGAAAACCCATCATAACTGAGCAGAACCCTATCAACATGTATGTGTCGACAGCAAGTTCCGTACGTACCTACGTTTGATGCACTGCATTCTTTAAGATTCGTAGTTCGAACGCAATGCATATTGGTAAAAAAGTTTCTCGCGGCCATCTTTAACGTTATCGTCGATTCAATTTTCCAACAGTTGTGACTGTAATTCAAACAACGAGAAAGATCAGGACAATTCTGTGACATGTAGCGATAAATGCAAGGTACGTATTGATAATACAACCATTATTGCTCTGCTTGATGCAATTTATTCTCTATTTTCTTCGTGCTATCCGGAGCGGCCATTATGCCCCCCCCCTGTTTATCTCTGTTTCTATAACTCCTAACATGCTGCTGCAATTTAGCAGAACGGTATCCACGTCTATTAGAATGTTAATAGAAAATCTGATCCTAATTCATCACGTGGTTTGTTGCTCTTTACTCAAGGGGCCTCAGGTAAAGCCTCAGTACTGAAAACGGAGAACCACTATTTATTTTGGATTTTAATCGTTAAGCTTCGAAAATAAGGTAGCTATACTAAGGAAGACATATCTTTATTTTAAGGTGGACAAAGCTGTAAAAGATCTCGAAAAGGAGGGAATCATAGAACCAGTACAAGACACCCAGCCGACCCCCTGGATTTCCCCTATTGTCGCCGTTCCAAAAAAAGATGGAACAGTTCGTATTTGTGTTGATATGCGCATGGCTAATACTGCCATCAAACATGTAAGACATTTGATACCCACAGTCGAAGATGTCAGTTATGAGCTGCATGGAGCAAACTTCTTTTCGAAGCTCGACCTATCTCAAGCATACCATCAACTTGAACTTGATGATCAGAGTAGACACATCACAACATTTAGCACGCATTTAGGCCTTTTCCGATATACTCGTTTGAATTATGGTACAAATGCCGCTGCAGAGTTGTTCAAACATACCCTACAACAGCATCTACAGGGTATCAAGGGAGTCAAGAATGTCGCCGATGATATTTTGGTTTTTGGCAGCACACGGGATGAGCATGACCGAGCATTAGAAGCATGTCTCAAGCGCCTGTCAGAAAAGGGCCTAGTTTTGAACAGCTCCAAGTGCAGTTTTCTTCAAACAGAACTTTGGTTTTTTGGACAAATATTTTCCAAACAGGGAACACAGCCAGACCCCAAAAGAGCAGAGGATCTCAATAATGCTACAGTACCGACAAATATTCAAGAAGTGCGCAGTTTGCTCGGTATGGCCAATTACAGCGCAAAGTATATCCCAAACTTTGCAACTATCACTGACCCTCTCAGGGAGTTAACTAAGAAAAACTCAAACTTTCGCTGGGAAAAAGTTCACCAAGAAGATTTTGACAAACTGAAAACAGCCCTTATCACAGCTCCTGTGATGTCATATTTCGACCGATCAAAGGAGACCATTTTAACCGTGGATGCAAGCCCAGTAGGAGTCTCAGGAATACTAGCACAGCAACCTCAAGGCAGTGATGAGTATCGTGTTTTGGCTTACGCTAGTAGAGCACTCACTGCTGTCGAGAAACGTTATTCCCAGACTGAAAAAGAGGCTCTTGCCATTGTATGGGCCATAGAACATTTTTATTTATACTTGTTTGGTCACTCATTCAGGCTGATAGCCGACCACAAACCTCTAGAGACTATTTATGGACACAACAACTCAAAGACTTCAGCACGAATAGAACGTTGGATTCTTCGCTTACAGCCATACGATTTCACTGTCGTTTACAAGTCAGGTGCGTCAAATCCTGCTGATTACATGTCACGCCATCCGACACAAGCAAGCACTTCAACACAAGAAAAGATTACGGAAGAGTATGTCCAGTTTCTCACTTCCCATGCAGTCCCTAAAGCTATGACCATCGAAGAAATCATCAAAGCTTCTACCGACGATAGAGAAATGAAAGGTCTCAGAGCAGCAATAAAAATGAATCAATGGGAAATCGATACTGTCAAACCATTCAAAAGTGTCAAAGACGAACTCACCATCGGTCCTAGCAACATTGTATTACCTGGAACACGAATTGTCTTACCAGCCTCGCTAAGACAAAGAGCAATCGACATTGCACACGAGTCACATCAAGGTTTATCCAAGACCAAAGCTTTGATGAGAGAGAAGGTATGGTTTCCGGATATCGACAAGCTAACTAAAGATACACTTGACCGTTGCATTCCATGCCAAGCCGTAGGACGACCAGCTCCTCCGCAGCCACTAAAAATGTCAGAAATGCCTACCGGACCCTGGCAAAAGATTCACATTGATTTCTATGGACCTATGCCTACAAGTGAATATCTGCTGGTGGTTATTGATAGATACTCTCGATTCCCGATCGTAGAGATGGTAAAATCAACCAAAGCGAAATCCATAATCCCGAAGTTGGACAAAACTTTCGCGGTTCATGGTTCACCCGTTGAAGTAACAACAGACAACGGGCCCCCATTTAACAGCGATGATTTTACAAATTACATGTCACTGTTAGGTATTGATTACAACCCGTCAACCCCCCGATGGCCTCAAGGTAATAATGCAGAAGTTGAGCGCTTTATGCAACCCCTTGGAAGAGCTATTCAAACAGCACCAGCAGAAGGAAGGGTGTGGCATCAAGAACTGTTTCGTTTTCTTTTACAATACAGATCAACGCCTCACTGCACCACCAAGGTTCCCCCGGCAGAACTTTTGTTCAACCGTAGCATTCGTGGAAAGTTACCAACTTTACCAAGTAAACCGATTGTTAATAGGCACAAGGAAGCCTGCATAAATGACCAAAAGAAACAGCAGTACAACAAAGAGTACAGTGACGTCAGAAGACGCGTCAAAGACAGTGATATAACAGTCGGAGATTTTGTGTTGGTAAAACAGCAAAAGAGAAACAAGCTGACCACACGTTTTGACACAGACCCCTACGTCGTTGTCCAAAGGAAAGGATCACAAGTAATTGCGATGAACAAATATCAACGGAAAGTTAAGCGCAACATATCACATTTCAAGAGAATACCAAAACCAGAAAACTGGGATTTTGATTCTGATGGTGATGATGAATTTCCAAGTCGTAGAGCTGAACAAAGAGAACAAAGAGAACCGTCACCGATGATTATGCGTAGATCAACCAGACAGAGGAACCCACCAGGAAGATTCGGACACGAATTCCCTATTGACTTACTGCCGCGCTAAGGATGCTCAAAGAAAAAAGGAGTGATGTAGTAAAGTGACTTGTTACCAAGACTAGAGCCCAGACTCTTGTACTTTGTATTTGATTATCGCTGCGTGTATATTATTGATTCTTGCTATGTTATGGTTCCGAAGGCACATGGCCTAAGCATATGCGTTCTTTATCACTGTAGTCCTTCTCTTACGAAGCAGTTTACTAGCAGTTTACAGTCACGTGACTATATTTATAGCAATGAAACGTTAAAATGTGATAGGCTATTCAATTTTTGGGAAAAATCAGTAAGTTTCAGAATTCTAGCTCATTTCAGCTAAGAACTATGGTTCATAACTAAAGTGGGGGGTCATAATGACCCTTAGGTGAAATGGGGTTGACACTGTATTAAATCTGATGCACTCTTAGATTCAACAGCACCTAAAATTTTCTTTCAGAAGAACTGTGAGCCACAAAAACTACCTCGTGGATTAGATTCGAAGTCAAACTCCTCTTTTTCCAAGCCAAGGAAAGTGCAAGTGTGCTTTTTATTGCATATGTTATATAAATATATAAGTTATTTGGAAAATTTTCGCACAACTTAAAAGAAAGTAAGAGTAATTCCAAATAGCTACTTCTCTTGTCAAGTTTTGCTGGATCTTTTCCTCTTCTCGATCAATCAACGTCATTATCTACTGTAATACTACTATTGTGATTATCTAAATTTTTCCTTGGTCAATGAATCGCTATTCTCTCTGTTTGTTTACCAAGGGACGACGACAGTTCTAGTATATTATTGAAGATTATCTTAACGTAGAAAGCATAAAGAAAGAATCCCAAGAATCGCCAAGGAAAAGGTGAGCATATTGTTTCGAAGTTATTAGCTTGCCCCGGTGATAAACCTTTGTCTATCAGCTACAAAAATTGGCACCAAAGATGGGATCCTAATGACTGTTGCTTTCTCATACAAGAAATTATCGTTACTTTTCAGACGTCTGTCAAAGGAAGCTTCAAGTGACGTCATAATCATCGACGATTCCAATGATGAACTGGAAGAAACAGAGGGGTACGTATCCACTTTTCATACAGAGGAATAGAAATAGTTTAATATCACCCATTTCCGCCAATCGTCCATAAGCTCTAATTCTTTCTACTTATTCCTGAAAAAGGCACATGGGCGGCATGAATGGAAAAGCATAAAAAAACCTTTCTGGTGCCATAATTAGCAATTTGGGAAAATTTCATTGTTGCTGAATTTTCATGAAGAAGATGTAGCTGTTTCTGCATGGAGTTCTTGATATAATGTTGTAGGTATTCGATGAAATCACATACTCATGTTCCTCTGAGTAAGAGGTCAGATTTTTCTAAATGAAAGGTATAACCGCCCAGAAGAAGCATTGCATCTTATCAAATGAACCAATACTTTCTTTCGTCATGACTGTGCATTTCTGAGAAATTTTAATCTTTCGACCGCTGGCCGTTAATATGATTCCGTATGGTAAATATGCTATATTTTTTTCAGTGTTGCATCGCATCAAAGATATAAGGACGAGGACGAAGCATCAAAGGAGAAAAGCCATGAAAGGACCTTCAAGCGCCACAGGATGTGCTCAGTAAGAAACTCCAATTTATATCTTTGGAATAAAATCAAGCTATTACTTAATTCTAAGTAAAAAGTTATAAAGCCAAAATTCATAAGAGGAAAATCAAAACCAAAATGCAAATGTCAGAAAAGGTGTTTTACCCTAACAGTGGTCCAAGAAAAGGACTTAAATTTGAATTTAAATAATCATCATTGACTATGACCGTGTAAACCTCAGTATGTTCTTTGTACAAATTATTTCCACTAATATCGTTATCAACCAGTATCCAGATCATTTCATTTACTCATAAAATAGTAGCCTGCGTGCAGGCTCTGCTGATTTCGTTTCAAAGAGGCTGGGAAATAGTGCATGCAGCTACACACAGAGATAGGTAAAATTCTTTTATCGAGGCATTAACGTGAAAAGAGATCGAGGCAAAAAGTCAAGTTCTGTTTTTGAACTGAATCATGAGAGCATAGGTTCCTAATCTTTAAAAAGGTGTGAAATTCAATTACAAATTACAAATTCATTACTTAATATAGCGCAGTTTTGAAGTTAAATCTTCAAGTGACCTTTAAAGTTCCTAAAGTCTCTAAAAACCTAAAATGCCCATTTAACACTTATTGAAGGAAAATGTTGATAATTTTTTTCTGAAATTTTTCAATATCACTGCATTGTTTTTTTTTCTATAACATCAAAATTTAAAATACAAGTAACAAAACTCAAATTTAATTATTGTTGAGGTGGAGGCAAAGAAACATAACGTTATCGAGTTGCCTCCACACACAACATCACAAATTAACCAACTATTTACAGATGAAATTAACTTTACACTACTAATAAGAGACAAAGGCCGAATTTACACTTGAGGCGATCTTTCGATGCGGCGCACGCAGCAAAGCCAGATCAATCCAACTTCGCCGTTTTGCCGCACTTTATAGGTCCAAAGAGTGTCGAGAACGGCGCCTCAGGTGCAAGTTCAGCTTAGGGCAATTCTACCCTCCACTCCAGCGAGAGACAAGCCCCGATCAACGGAAGCCCGTAGCTCTCCAGAGGGGAGAGCAAAATCGCCCTTAGGGACAAAACTATACATAAAATAAAAATTACAATACAGTACAAAGTACAAACAATGCATACGCCATCGTCGCAGTCCAAGGCCATGGAATTCAACCTACCAGATATAGGAGACAGCGACCAAAACTCATTGAAATCGTTTAGTTTGCTTGGCGAATTCAACAGTACATTTTAGTATCATTTCGTTAGCTTTCTCGTTATAAGCATTACTTCCAAAAAGAAGAAGATCAGATAAATGGTCGTCAGGCAGTTGAGTTATGTCATTGCCAACTATATCAGATATCTTATCTAGCAGGTTCCTTCTGTGAAGTGTGTATTGGCGGCAGTGCAGGAAATAGTGGATTGTAGACTCGACCCCTAAATCACATTTACACATGGGAGTTTTACGAGCAAAGTTATGATCGAATCTATGTTCATTTGAATTCGAGAAATGGACTCGAAGTCTGGTTATAGTGGATGACTCTCTACGGTTGGTAATGCCGTGCAACGATTTTTGAGTGGGGCGAATATTAGAAATAAGTAGCTTTTTAAACGAGGATATTGTCGGAGCATTTCGGATATCGGGGCGAAGGTCATTCCATGCTTTAATGCAGAAAGGAAAAAAAGTTTTAGAGAATCTTAACGTATGTGATGTACCCGTTCTAAGAAAAGTGGGATGACGTAAATTGTATTGTATAGCATTTTCATCGGGGATATAATCGTGCAAATACTGGGGAGTATGATTGTTGACAATCTTGTAAAATAGACATAATCTGCGGTACCATCGTCTGTTACTTAGCGTCTCCCAGCCGAGCTCCTCGAGTAGTCTGTCCTTGCTTGTACCCTTCCACGCCCCACTAACAGCTAATGCTGCCTTATATTGGGTTGATTCTAATTTATGAGAATGGGATATGCTTTGATCATGGTAAATTATATCACCGTAAGTAAGATGTGGTCTAACATATAGCTTATACATTTGGTCAAGTACATTTCTCGGGACATATTTTGATAAAAAGCGAATAATTCCGATTCCCCTTTTAGCTTTTGTGATTGCTTCTTGAACATGCTCAGCAAAGGAAAGTTTTTCATCTAAAATCGGACCAAGATGCTTGTGGCCGTTAAGAGAAACTATTTGATGGTCATTGAAAATCAGAGGTGGGTGCCGTTGCTTTTGCCGTTTTGTCGAGAATATAACTTCCTTTGCTTGCTTTGTTGGATCAGGGTTGAAACTCATTTTCCATCGAAAGGCCCAATTTTGTATAATAGCCAGGTCGCGATTGAGAGCGTCTGCTGTCGTATCCACATCAGAAACTACTTGAAACATAGATGTGTCATCGGCAAAAAAGTTAACTTTACATGTTGCTCCTTCAGCAAGGTCATTTATGTACACGAGGAAGAAGAGTGGCAATTGTTTTAATTGATTAGGAATGTCATTCCACAGCCGAGGTCCCATCATGCTGAATGATCTGTTGGCAAATGATTCTCTCTTTACTAGTTAATATCTAGTTTCGTGTACATCTTGTTTGATCTTAATAGTCTCACACTTTTACTTAGTTTCAGCATATCTTTTAGGTATTGAGGAGCTGTGCCTATAAGAGCCTTAAAAATTAGAGGATTTTGTTAATTCTTTTGAAAATTAATTTGAAAATAGAGTTAGAATTAGAATTCAATGACGTGTTTCTTTGAACGGAATGGCTGCAAAGAAACTTTTGCTATTTTGCTATCATTCTGCCGTTGGAATTTTCTAAAATCCTCAATGTTTTCAGAATTTGAGTTTTTTTCTTCTCCTTCGAGAGTCGAAGAAAAATTTTCAAAAAAACCTAAAACCATCGTAATTTCTACACTGTTTGATGTAACATGAAATGATTTCCAAGAAAGGCTTAGTTTATGAATGTCTAAAAAATAGTATGAAGCAAAAGTCTGTCCTTCTTGTGGTTTATGATTTGGAAATTTGATGACGTCACATCTTCAAATGAGCTGAGATATAAAATACGCTGTAATTTCAAAACCTATTCAAAATTTCCGAAAGGTCCAACGGTAGAATTACAAACAGGTAGCTAATGTTTCGTTTAAGCCATTCAGTTAGAAGAAAAAGGTCTAAAGATTTTACACCCGCCTTTTTACGCTGATTTAAAAATTTGAAACATATGCTTATCATGAGTCCTAACTTGAGCGCTTGGGGAGGTAGGTAGTAGTAGCGATAACTAGGACGCAAAGCGTAAGTTTATCAAGGCATTGGGCATCAAGCACAAGAGCACACGTATATGGTAATAATTTTTATCATTCAGGCATCCAGACAGTACAAGTTCAACCTGCACCGAATGCGGAGTTGCTGCAAGCATCAAAAGCATAGAAGAGCTGGACGCGCTGTACAAATCCATCGATGCCTTGCTTTTAAAGATTGACAAGAAACGAGTTTCCATTCGTGGTGATGGACATTGTTTGCCGAGAGCAGTTTTTACTGCATGTAAGCACAAAGATGTACTTTCACGTTATTTAACTTACAAATCGCTGCTCAGGGAAGCTGTTTGTGACATTAACAATCGTTGGAGTCACTATCAAAGCGTTGTAACGGAGGAAAGGCAAGAAGCTTTCAATCAATTGGAGCAGTATGAATTTAATAATCGGTATGAGATGGCATCAAATATTCTTGATCTTGTCATACAGTCTCTTGATAATGTATCATCATGTAAAATAATCGTCCATTACTTTCGAAATAACCGACTTCAACAGCATGTATTTGAGCCAATGCAGATTTCTCCTGTTGCAGAAGTTGAAGTTGCATTTCTAAATGGACACTACGATCTTGTATTACATTCAGAAGCAAGAGCTGTTTCCCGAAAACCTAGTTCTCCAGAACGCAAAATGTCAACTGAATCCATAATAACAGTTGGTGATTCTCCAATAACCTTTTCAAACGTTCCAATAAAGCACGAATTTATCAAAGCTGAGACTTGCAGGAAGGTAAAATTTGAGGACAGTGCCGAAATTGGAAATGATGAATTTATTGATGACACTGCTGAAGATCTGATTTCCTTATCTTCTGATTCGTCACGTGATGAAAGTGATGGAAGAGATGCCTCTAATGAATCATTTGCCGAAGAGGAAATCAAGTACTGTGGACCAAGGACATACATCAATCCGACTGTCTTCGCATTTGCCAGTGTTGAGAAAGTTCCTTCGGTTCCAGATGACATCGATGGACTGAAAGTATATGAAGTTCCTCTTCAAAGATCGCTAGATAACTGCAAAGGAAAACGAACTTGGTGTGTTGCACAAACTAGCAAATCTTCACATTTCAAGAAAGGTCCACGTCTTGTTCTCAATTGCCGCGGAAGTTATGTTTGTACAACTTTTGATTGCAAGAACATTTCCGAAGTTGGTGTCAACCGAACTGATTTTATTTCCAAAAATTGTCAAATATGTTGTATGGTTTGTGATCAGCAGGCAGAATTGATCAAGTGCACAGCTAGAATGATAATCGAGAAAGCTCTGTCTAAAAAGAGCACAACGGTCAAGCATCATGGAGACCATACCTGCACAGTGAAGATCCGAGGAAGAAAAAGCAAATCTGACATCACAAAGATGGTTAGAGATAATCCTAAACTTTCCAGAGAACAACTCATCAGAATGTCTATTGGAAAGCATGTCGAAAATGGTAACTTTGAGGCAGCTGTCGGGGAAGCATCTTCTTTTACCGATACCAAATTCATTGAAAATATCAGAGCTCAAGAGAAGAGAGCCTTAACCCTATCTGTACTGGGCGATTTTTTAGGTATTTTTTACTGGGGGGGGCGTTTTTCGCCCCCCCCCCCCCTTCTTTTTCTCCAAAATTACAAAAGATATAACAATAAGACTTACCCCTATTGTTTTTAGACAATTGGCTATTCAAATATAACAATGACAATTAATAAGTCACGTGATTCGTTGCTAGGCAACCGAAAAACTGACGAAAATTGGCAAATTTATACCTTCTTAACCAGAAAAATTCTATTTAATCAACCACTCAAACGATTTTCTCCAAATTTGTTTCAAATAGTAGGAAACATGTCATAGTTCAAATATACATACACACATACAAAATTTTTCAGTTTCTATTTCTAGCACAATTAGCCTTAAATTAGCCTTTTGTTGCATGCATTTACTTTCATCGCAGGTTTTTGCCAGTCCTGCCCTTTTATCTGGTAAATATAGACTCAAAATGAATCAAATTAATAAGATGAAGCAAATTAGACTAAAAAAAAATTATATTTGACACTCCTTTATTAGGTAAATGACGTCATAAATGTGAATGACGTCATAGATAATAAATTTTGCTGACATCAGCAAATATGAAAATATTATATATCAAATGAAAGTACTCATCAAATGCAATCGAATGGTGCATGTTTGAGATCGATCAAGCAAACGACACGAAAACTATAGACATTTTAAGATTTGTTTTGTTGACCACTCTCAAAATATGGTATTACCGTGGTCACATGATCAGAGGTAGAACAATGAAATGTTAAGAATTTAATTGCCTATGAAATTTGAGTAAAAGTCACCAAAACTGGTGGTTATATCTCTTTTCGTTTTAGCGTAATGCAGCAAAAACTGGTAGGGGGGGGGGCGAAAAACGCCCCCTCCCCCAGTACGAATAGGGTTAAGGCCTGATGAACATAGTTTTGAAGCAGTACGCAAATTGAAGGGAAAGATGACGAATCAAGATACATTTTTGATATACAGTTTCAACGACGGTAGTGATGGATCCATACCTCATGTTTTCAAATCAAGTGCAAGAAAGGCAGATATACTAAGAAAACTCGATAAAGATGGTGAACATCCGCTTGCTGCTGAAACAGTACACCTTGATGTGCTTCACAGTCACTGCAAATGATGGAAAACATACACGCTCTCCTACTATGATGTAACATTGCGGCAGATGATAAAGCTGGCCACAATGGAAATACCCAAAGAAGACAATAAATGCTGCGAGCTTTTTTTTACAACAATAAATAAAATGTTGCAAGAAGCGGAATGCGACTCAATGAATACTGATGAATCTTCATACACATTCAATCCATACCATCTGAAGGATGATGAGCACGGGGCGAACAAAATTGGAATGGCAGCAGTTTTTGGTACTGCTTTTGTAAATGAACGTACTTCAAGCTGTGAGTACCATTTTGATGCTAGCGTTAAAAAACACAAAAAGTTTGTCAGTAAAGAAAGCCAAGAATTTTATTGCAATCTATCAGCTTCTTAAAAGAATTCCTCCAAAAGGAAGTATTTGAAACCAACCGAAATCTCCTTGAAGCACTGATAAACAAACAAATACCTGCAAATCAGAAACCTCTTCGTGATGCTCAGGCTTTTTGGCTGAAATGCAAGCATCGATGGGCAGGCAAAATGCTACAAGGAATCCGTACACAATATTCCTTTGTCAAGTTTAGCAGAAGCTGCTCAGTCGTCGATGAAAGCTGCTGGTGGTAAGAATCTTTCTCTCATTGATGCTGTATTAGCTGATATAACTGATTCTTCAAGGCTTGGGGCAAAGTGGAGAAATAGGGCACGCCGTGAAAGATCGATTGGAGAAGGACCTGATGGAAGTACTTAAGTACTTTGTTGGCAAGGGATGAAAGAAGGCAAATTAAAAGAGCTGAGCAGTACTTGGCCGATTTTCCAATTTTCCAAGGCAGGGAAGAAACCGTTATGCAAAGCTCTGAGGATGAAAGTTTGATGGTGTTTGATGTCAAGAGATCCCATCGACCAGATCGCCCACTGAAAAGACAGTCTGTGTCTAACCTCCCGTCAGTGAAAACTAAACGACGCCGTTCATTGGAGACAACTTGTTTCAAAAAGATTTTACATCGATTTTATAAAGTAGAGAAGAAAACAAAAGTATTGTCAATGACAAAGCCCTCTGATGATTCGCTTGAAGTTGAGTTGGAGGAAAGTGGAAAGCATTTTAAAGTGCAAATTGGCTTGGAGTGCTATTGCTCTTGTAATAGAAACCTGCGGTCCGATCGAAAGTCATGCGCTCACATTGTTTGGTGTTTTTCAAAACTGGCAAACGTTCCCTTGGAGAGTCCCTTGATTGCCCAAGTAAGTCTGGATGTTGATGATGTGCGCAATGTATTCTCTTCACTACCAGAAGAAGCACCAGTCCATTTGAAAAGATGTGATGCCCTGAATGTGCGTAGTTTCCATCCGAAAATCGAGGAGCATCCAAAGTTTGACAAGCAAAGTGATTGGTTTGTCGGTGTGAAAACCTCCAAACAACCTTGCACATTTTCTGGCTGCCTCAGTAAGGGTGTCATCAAACAAGGCGATCTTCATCTCCACACAAAGGGTATCATATACCTAGGCAAGCAGGATAAAGTGGTAGAGTCTACTTTACGATTTTGTCTGTCGAAGGATTGTGCGACCAATATACGTAGCCAGCTACACAATGTACGGCCTTTAGACAATTTATTGATAAAAAGGGAACCAGGGACCGTTTTGAACACTGAGCAACACGCCAACATTAAAATGGAAGGATTTTCTGTAGTTGGCTTCACTTCCATTGCATTTGATTGAACTTGATAGATTTTTACCAAGGACGCCTACCTTGTAGGGACTATGTTTCTTTCCACTACTGTTTTCGTGACATAGTACACAGAGAAATTGATGTCCTGTCAACCCGTGCATGAGTCACAGCGATTTTAAAGTGATTTGTTAGTGTTGACCAATCAAAAATTACGCTGTCTGGTTCCCTGTGGTCATCTCGCATAACAGTTGATCTCGTATTACATCAACACCGGAATTTGAAACCACAAGATTATTCTTACGTAATCTTGACAAGACAGCAATTACTCTGTGTACTATGTCACGAAAACAGTATTGGAAAGCACCCTTGATTTTACAGCAGTTTTGTTACTATACTGGATCAGGGGGAGGCGTGGCACATTTGTGAATGTTCATCTGTGTGGCTGCTGAGGAGGAGCTGAACGCTTCATTGTCCGGTTCTTGACACAGTTGTATAGAATAGTCTGGGTCGCTATGTCATCCCGTGCAATTTTCGTGTTAAAATTGATTTTTCAACGGATTCCTATATAACTTTTGATGCTGAATCCGAAAATAAATGTTCCCAAGCCAAAAAATGCCAAGAAACATCATTTTTTGGCATGCGTAAATGCATTTGATGCCATATTGGTAATAAAATCATGAATACGCAAATTCGTGTCCCTCCATCCTTCTTTGGAACGCATACAATGAGTGAGACCCAGGGAGTGGGCTGGTCTACCACTTTTTCAATGATTCCTTGCTCTATTAGCTTTCCCAGTTCCTTTGAAACGGCTTTTCGCATGTGATAAGGTATCCGTCTCTGCGGTTGTAATACTGGGGTTACGTCATCCCGTATATGCAGTTTCACTTGCTGTTCCTTTAGTTTTCCTTCTCCAATGAAAACATTTTCGTATTTATTCAACAGCTTTTGAATCTTTTCATCGTTACTCTGCGGTATTTCCGACTTCTTTTCAGGGCTATTTTCTTTCGAAATTTCCTGTTTCTTGTCTGGATTTGCGTCCTTTTGTGCAGGCATTCCTTTGACTTTATTTATCAATTGGATTAGCGCAAGCTCTTGTGCCGTCTTTGCACTAAGTAGGTTACCCCCGGTTCCTTCCACTACATAGAATGTTGATATTGTATAGCGTGACTTTGACTCTATTGATGCTTGGAAACATCCTTTCAATTTCAAAGGGGTGGACGAACCATAGGCGAATATTGTTGTCTTTGTTGGCTCCAGTGTTATTTTGTCCATAATCTTTTCATAAGTTTGGTTGTCGACCACATCTACAGTTGCCCCCGTATCGATTAGAAATTTGATCTGATGTGACTCATTCAAACGAAGTAAGGTTTTGTGCTTTGAATTTCTTGTGTTGTCAACAGCATAGGCGTATTCATCTTCTGAAGAACTTGTTTCCTCCGTGGGGTTAGAAGAAACTACTCTGGCACGCTGTGGTTTGCTATCCCCTTTTTGACCTTGATTTTTGGGTGGCTTATAATAATTTCGACCTTGTGCGGGCTTTCTTGGTTGAAGTTTCCTTGGGTTTGTGTCTTTCGGTTTTCGACACACTTTTGCGAAATGTCCTTTCACACCGCAATTTGAACAATTCGCTTTTTTAGCGGGACATGGCTGGTTAGAATGTGGAAAAGAAAAACCACAACTAAAACATGTCTTTTCTGTGCGTATTTCTTTGATCTGTAAATCTTGGAAAGTTTCTTCCATTCCCGAGGCTTGGGCGGAACTAACTTCGGTTTTTCGTCCGTCTATCAACATCTCTTCAAGCTTATATTCAGGATCGCGGAGTGCTTTTCTCCGTAGTCGGCTTGATTTGCCATTGCAAACTATCTGCATTTTAATTTCTAAATCAGTATCATGGAATTTACAATGTGTTGAAAGAGTACGCAGTCTTGTGTGGAACTCATCTATTGTCTCATCCGCTCTTTGTTTGGCTTGACGAAAATTGTAAATTTCGTAATCGAGTTTCTTGCTGGCTCGAAATGCTTTGTCAGGGCATCTTTGGCTTTCTTATAATCTTTACTTTCCCCTTTATCTGGCAATGTTTTGAATATTTCGTATACTTCTGGTCCTGCCTGGTATAACAGTAAGGCGCGTTTTCGTTCATCTTCCTTGATATCTGCGGCAATCAGATATGTTTCAAAACGTTCTATCCAACTCGTCCATCTTGCTCCTGTGTTCGTTGGATCCGATTTAGGCTGAAATTGTGGCATAGGCGAAACATTAGTTGCTGTAGCCATTCTCTTTATTTATCTATTTCTTTAATCCCGTTCGTCTTTAATCCCGTTCGTCGCCATTGTAGACTTCTACGGTAGGCCGAGACCAGAGAGGAGACGTGTGCTTCGGAGCCAGCTACGCCATAAAAGTATCTTACATGAAGTATTTACAAAACATAACAATAAACAGAAATCACTACAGGTGCAAACAACCCCAATTTGTATTGCCAAAAGAGCTCTTTCCTACGAAGCGAGTACACATCCTGTGCTCCGTCGATGATACGAATAACGACGGAGAAGTCACCCTGATGGCCTTCCTCGAAAAAATGAGCGAAAAAACTTTAATAATAATAATAATAATAATAATAATATTATTATTTATTTATTTATTATTATTTAATTAAAGAATATGGCTTACTATCCTCTAAATTTGAGATTGAATTTTGGAATGGGACCTCTGTATGGTTAGCTAGTGAAACGGATTATTCCAGTGTACAGCGCAACTTTCGTGAACTTGTCGGATACTTAGAAAGAATTAATCAAGACCTCAGGGATCGAAGAGACAAAAAACTATCAAGGTTAATTGGCAATAGAAACTACAAAGGTAAAGAGAGTAATCTATGGGAGACCATTTCATTTTTCAAGGACGTAGCATCATTTTTGGACAGGGGTGAAGAAGATTCGGAGGGTGCAGATCAAGGTGTTGTCATTCGTAACGACAGTCTTAATCTTGATGCAGTGAGAATGCAATTACTGGAAGATAATTTTGAGAATCCACCCCCGAACTTATTAGAGAGATCAAGAACGCGAGGTGCAGCAAGCAACCAAGTGGAAGAGAGTGGTGAAATTACTGATGTGTTTTTAGCTAATGTAGATAATAATGGTCGTATGGTAGGTCGTTTTGTAAATGACAAAGTCGTTAATCTTTCCAAACGTGCACTAAGCGAGGCGGAAATATCAGTTTTATCCAAAGGTCTTAAGTTTGTTAGTACTCCAAAAGAGGTAGACTTTTCACAAATCAAAATAGATCTGGAAAATTTTGGTAGAAGATTAAGACTTAAGTGGTTCTTTAGGGATAGTGAAGATTTTTCAGAGATTCCTGCTTTTAGGCCTCGTAGTAAATTCAATCCTAGACATAAAGATGTAGCTATAGAGGTCTACCTGTCTAAATTAGAAGACGAGCTCATGAAAATATCGGTAGATGGTAGAAATTTTAGTAACCTTACGAAGGAGGAACTATCAGCTTTAAATAGTCTTAAATCGGACCGATCGATCGTTATCAAGGAGGCGGACAAGGGTTCTGGGGTGGTCGTGTGGGATCGGGAGGACTACGTCAAAGAGGCAGATGGCCAACTGGGGGACCCTGCAGTGTATTGCAAACTTGATAAGGATCCTTCGGACCATCTTCACGCTGTTGTCAATCAGGCAGTTGGTAGGGTTAGAGAGCGAGGGGAAATTGACGACAAAACATTGGAATATTTGATGGTCAATAATCCCAAGCTTGGAAGATTTTACTTGCTGCCAAAGATTCACAAAAGGCTAAATAGTGTTCCCGGAAGGCCTGTCATTTCTAACTCTGGTTTTTACACAGAGAACGTTTCGGAATTTTTGGATTACCATTTACAACCCCTTGCAAAAAGTGTCCGTTCATACATTAAAGACACGAACCACTTTTTGCAAAAAATTGCGTCATTAGACGGGCTTCCAGAGGACGCTATTCTTTGTACCATTGATGTTGTTGGGCTTTACCCAAGTATACCGCATGACGAGGGATTGAAGGCTCTACGTGATATTTTAAACTCTAGAAATAATCAGTCTGTTTCTACGGAATCCCTTGTAGAGCTTGCAGAGGTAGTACTTAAGAATAACTTTTTTGAGTTTAATGGGGCGTTTTATCATCAGCTGAGGGGTACAGCAATAGGCACCAAATGTGCGCCATCATATGCGATTTTGTTCTTAGCAGACCTGGAGGAAAAACTTCTGAGTGGCTCCAGCTGCAAACCTTGGCTGTGGTGGCGGTACATTGACGACGTTTTCTTAATTTGGACCCATGGGGAAGAGAAACTTTCGGAATTTGTAGAATACCTCAACACTGCACACCATTCCATTAAATTTACAGCTGAATGGTCTAAGGAGAGCATCAACTTTCTTGACACTAAGGTCGTCAGAGAAGGTAGTAAGTTGGTTACAGATCTCTACACGAAACCGACTGATACGCATCAGCTCCTGCATCGTTCCTCTTGTCATCCTTACCACACCAAAAAGGGCATTCCATATGGTCAGGCCCTTCGCATTAGGCACATTTGTTCTGAGGACTCATTTTTTAACGAACGGATGGGAAATTTAAAGTCATGGCTTATTGGGCGGGGGTATCAAGAAGGGGAAATCGACAGTCAACTAGACAAAGTTAGAAGCTTGGATAGAGAAAACCTGTTAAATAGAAATTCCAAGCAGAAGGATGACACGAGGATACCGTTGGTTCTAACTTACCATCCGGCACTTCAGGGGGTCAGCAATATTTTGCAAAATTGCGCAAATATTCTTCTTATCGATGACGAGCATCGCAAACTATTTGCCGGAAAAATTTTCGTTTCATTTAAAAGGGCAAAAAACCTTAAAGATACTTTGGTTCGCGCTAAATTGCAAACTCAAGATCAGGAGCTGATGCCAAAGGGAACTTTTAAATGCAATGGTAGGAGATGTCTAATCTGCCCTATCATCAATGAGGGCTCCAGTTTTTCTAATGCGAATGATTCGCGATCTTTTAAGAATTTTTCGGGGGCGTACGATTGCAATTCGATAAACGTAGTTTATATGTTGCAATGTACATGTTGTAACAAAAAGTATGTTGGCAGCACAAAAACTAAATTTCGTCAAAGATTTAATGTCTACAAATCATATTTTCGGACGTACAAGCAGAAACGCAATACTGGTGCTCTTGATACGGGAAAGGCAGTCCCACAGGCAAGTTTTTTCGCTCATTTTTTCGAGGAAGGCCATCAGGGTGACTTCTCCGTCGTTATTCGTATCATCGACGGAGCACAGGATGTGTACTCGCTTCGTAGGAAAGAGCTCTTTTGGCAATACAAATTGGGTTTGTTTGCACCAAATGGCCTAAACGAGAGGGCGGCTGATGTTGAGCTGGATATGTTTGCTTGTGGTACTGCCTAGTTCTCATACCATTGCATTGAAAACCTTGGGCAACACAATGGCAGGGATGTCGGCTTGTTGACTTCGTGTATAATTACACGTAGTGGTGGGGTGGAATTCCCTATCGAGCTATCCTGGATTTAGCAATTTAAGCAAATCTTTGGAGGGTCAATGGCCGATATCCCTTGCCTGTTGTCTCGGGTTGTAAAAGTTGTTGTCGCGAAGAGCTTTCAGTCCCTTGTCTATAAGATTTAGAGATCGCTTCTTTCTATTCAAATCCAAAAAAGGGGGAAAACATCTTCGAGTAAGGTCATTGGGGAGTTTTGTAGAAAGAAATTCATGCCTTGTTTTTTTGCGGCTTTGTCTATATGTAATATAAAAACAGTCTTTTATGTTTATCTTGTCGATAATATCCTAAAATAATATTCTTTTCTTTTCTTTTATTTGTCTAGGGTATAGAAACTATTTTTATGTAAATTTTAGTATAAATACTTGGCTGTCTAGGATTGTAAATACACTGAAGAAGATTTTATATCGAAACGTCTGCCCTGAAACAGTTGTGTTTTTTTATCATTTTAATTTCTGTTTTACTTTGAAAGTGGTTTAGTTTATAATAATAATAATAATAATAATAATAATAATAATAATAATAATAATAATGATAATAATAATAATAATGCTAATAATAATAATAATAATAATAATGCTCTATAGATATTTAGTAGCTTCCTTGTTTTCCTGTCCAGTTCTTGTAATTCTAATTTTGTCCAATCCAATATTCCTGCACTGTATCGTATTATGGATACCGACCTTGCATTTAAGGCCTGGATTACATTTCCAGCATTCAGTTGTGATTTTAATATTTTTCTCACTCTTCTAGCATGTTCTTTCTTTACCTTTTCTTTCACTTCCTTGTGCTTTATATCATCAAACTGAAGAATTCCTAAATATTTATACCCTTCTTGGTCATCCAACGATCTTATCTTTGCACCGTCAGGCAATTCAATTCCTTCACTCATTACGAATTTTCCTCTCTTCATCTGAATCATTGCACATTTTTCGATTCCAAAGTTCATTCCTGTCTTTACTGAACACCCTGACTGTTTGGATGAGAGTGTCTAACTCCTTTCGATCTTTTCCATAGAGCTTCAGGTCGTCCATGTAAAGTAAATGATTCACTCTTGGCCTGTTCTTTCCAAGATGATAGCCATCCTTCATATCATTAAGCAGCTTTGACAGTGGAATCAATGCTAGAACAAATAAGAGAGGTGACAAACTATCACCTTGGAAAATGCCTTTCCTGATGTTCACTTCTCCTAATGTTGTTCCTCCTGCGGTCAGTTCTGTCCTCCAATGTTTCATTGATTTACGAAGCAATTCAACCACATTCGGCGTAATGCTATACAAATTTAGGCATTCCAACAGCCACGAATGCGGCACCATATCAAATGCCTTTTTGTAATCTATCCATGCCAGGCACAGATTGGTCATTCTCTTCTTGCAATTTTTCAATATCATTTTATATATGAGTAGTTGGTCTTTAGTTCCCCGACTCTTCTTTCTGCAGCCCTTTTGTTCTGTTGGTAGTATGTTGTTTGATTCTAAGTGGCTGTATATTTCCTCAGCAATCATCCCAGTGAACAACTTCCACATCATCGGCAAACACGTTATTGGCCTAAAATTTGACACCAGATTTCCTTTATTCTTGTCTTTCAAGATCAAAGTCGTCCTCCCTTTTACCATCCAGCTAGGAACTTCCCCTGATGTTAAACTCTCCCCTAATTGTTGAACAATGGTCTCATGTAACGTGGTGAAGCTTTTTAACCAATGTCCGTGTACACCGTCTGGTCCGGATGACTTCCATTTCGGCATTTTACTCAGCTGTTGCTTCAAGATTTTCTTCGTTATCACAACCTCAGCTTGGTCAGGTATATTTCTCGTGGACAATTTAATTCTCTTGTAAATATTTATAGAGCATTACACCCCCAGTCTGACGTAGACTGATTATACTGGAAGCGAGCAGAGGGAGGCAGAGGATTGTTAAGTGTTGAAGAATGTGTAAAGATCGAGCAAACTAGCATTGGCTATTACATCAGCAACAGCAATGAAAGGTTATTAGCAGAAGTTGGGAGAGAGGGTATTGTATTTGATGGGGGTGACCCCAAAGATCTGAAAAAAGAGCTAACTAAGGAAAGGAAGAATAGATATCTCCAAAAGAAACTTCATCCGGTATTCTACAAGGAGACAATGGACATAAGAGATGAAGAGAATTCATAGACTTGGCTTAAGAGAGGGTATCTAAACACAGAAACGGAGGGGATTATTTTAGCGGCACAAGACCAAGCCTTGAGAACGAACTGGGTAAAAAGCAATATTGACAGGGAGGACGTATCATCAAAATGCAGAATGTGCGGGGAAAGGGACGAGACCATTGCTCATGTGGTATCTGAATGCCAAAAATTAGCACAGAGAGAATATAAAAGCTGGAGACATGACAAAGTGGCAGCCGTCCTTCACTGGTATCTGTGCAAGAAATTCGGATTCGAATGCGACGATAAATACTACAACCATGTGCTGACGAAAGACAATAAGGTACTTGAAAACGACCAAGTACTATTATTGTGGGACTTTTCTATCCAAACTGAAACTCGCATAGATCATAACAAACCAGATATCATGCTGAAGAATAAGAAAGAAAGAGTTGCCAGAGAATCGATGTAGCATGTCCATTTGACACTCGAGTAAAGCAGAAAGAGAAGGAGAAGCTGGAACATTGTAACGATCTGAAATACCAAATTTTGAAAATGTGGAAGGATGAAGTAAAGAAAGTTGCAATAATACCAGTGGTCATTGGGGCGTCTGGAGTAGTCTCGAAAAATTTCAAAAATTACATTGCAGCACTTGACTTTAAACCGGGAATACAGCCATTACAGAAAGCATGCCTCATTGGTACGGCCAGGATTATTAGAAAAGTACTGGACATAAGAGACTAAATAGCAGGAAGAACTATTTATGTTTTCTACAGAGACAGCATGCACACTTTCTTAAGCTACGGGATGTAACCTGAAAGTGGACTATGCATTACCAGTTGTACTGTGATAATGATTCAAACAATAATAATAATGGAAACTTTTATTCTCATAAATAAAGCTTACAATCAGATAAAGAATTAAAATGTAAAATCTACAGTACAAAGGATATATGTGACTAGCACTCTCCATAAAAGGGCATGTTAGTCAGTCTTACTGCCTTCAACAGTCTTTACTTCTTTAAAATGTTAAAAGGTCTGGATTGGTCCAGTCTTTGTCTTTCCTACAAAATAAGTAATATGTTGTCCTTATGCAAATGTTTATTATCTTTCTAACAATATTTTTTGACGCAAGTTCCGAAAGTCCGATGCTCTTTAATGCTTGCAGTATGCCATTTCCGTCGTCATCCCTGCATATCAATCCTAGGGCGCTCATGCCCAGGTTCACAAATGTTACTTTCTCATACTTTTCATTGAGATCAAGGATAGTAGAGTTGTATTTTCTTATCTTCCTTGCACAATTCTCTTTCACGTTGGTGACAAAACCACAGGTTAATTCTAGAACGATTATGACCTTCTCTTGATAGACTATGATGATATCTGGTCGCTTTAATGTTCCTGTGACAACTGTGGGGCAGGGGTAGCCTGGAATATCAGCAAAAACTTTCAAGTCCCTCAGGCCATCAATGCTACTCAATAGAGTCGCAAGAATGGAGTTATGCCTCCACGTGTATCTGCCTTGTTGAAGATGATAATAATAATAATAATAATAATAATAATAATAATAATAATAATAATAATAATAATATTAAAAATAATAATAA
Source organism: Aurelia coerulea (assembly GCA_039566865.1). Lineage (NCBI taxonomy): Eukaryota > Metazoa > Cnidaria > Scyphozoa > Semaeostomeae > Ulmaridae > Aurelia > Aurelia coerulea. The sequence goes on along the minus strand of CM076952.1, from coordinate 6,146,261 downwards.
TAATAATAATAAAAATAATAATAATAATAATAATAATAATAATAATAGTCTAATAATAATAATAATAATAATAATAATAATAATAATAATAATAATAATAATAATAATAATAATAATAATAATAATAATAATAATAATAATAATATATAAAAGCAACACTGTTAAAAGTTTCGTACGTTTCGATTTAAAAATCTTCTTCAGCTAAACTTTACAGAGCAACCGAGCATTTTATATCCTACGGTAAAAAACCTAGATTAAAGGGGCAGTTAGACGTGACGCTGCGCGGGACATTTTCATTGTATTTTTATGAAAGGTGCTTAGGCGTAGGATCGACTCATCAATGGAGATTTTGAATGGGATTTTCGCACATTTCAATCCATCTCCATCGACGCTGTTCTAGACAATCTCAAGGATTTAATTGACAGATATTGTTCGTCTATGTCGATTTCACGTATTTGCAAAGTTATTTTGTTTATCACGAATTCCTGAAAGTTGAAAACAGCAATCTTGCTGAAGGAACTTTGAAGCTGCGAAGAGATAATCTACAAGTCGAAGTTGGCAAGAAACTTACCAAAGAATATGGTTTTTGAGTCCGATTTATGATGCTTGGTGAAACCGAAAGGTGAATAGAACCTTATCGAACACTCCTGGATTCATTGCTCAATTAATTTCGTCAGAATTACAGCGAACAAAGAGGTACAGTAAACATGTTTTGGTATTTAGGCCTATACGAATTGGATTGTGACACGCAGAAATCTGCTACCCGCGTTTCGCGTCTGACTGCCCCTTTAAGCTTGAAAGCCAAAAACTTTAAAATCCATCCTAAGTAAGCGTGACTACCATTGAAATAAGACCCAAATGGGGATAAAAATAATGCTAAAGTTTGAACTTTTTTGTAGTAAACAAGTTTGAAGCATTCTTATAGTTTAAAGCTTTAGCTTAGTTTAAAGCTTTAGCTAAAATTCACCCCAGTGGATCAGACCAATCACTGACCCAACCCCCAAGAGACCCAGAATCACCCGCCCCTCGAAAAGACCCCCATTACAGTCTCCAAGGAGGCTGGAAGCACTGAGAAGGCAAACAACAAGATTCAGTCGGAAAACCTCGCGGCCCTCCTCCATGACCCTTCCACGACTCGCTAACTGCTGAGTCAAGAATAGCATGATAGGGGATTCCACCCTACCGCCACGTGTAAAAGCACACGAAGTAATAGGAGAAGGCCGCAAAGCCACACCCACCAAATCTTCTGGATATAAATGCAACTGCAGATTTCAGGCCACCCCGCACGCAAACATGTCCAGCTCCACATCTGCAGCCCTTTCATTCAGGCCCCTTGGCAAGAAAGTCCCCAACCGATATTGCCAAAATAATTCCTTTCGGCGCAACGAAAAAACGTTTCTGCTCCATCAATAATTTTTATGCTGACATCAAATCTCCCGCGGTGATCTGTTTTGAAAAATTGGTTAGAAAAATTCGCCTGCGGAATCATTTTCCCCCTGTCAAGCGTGCCTTCATTATATTTGCGAGCTTATGACCTGAAGTACGGATTTGTAAACATTAAATCGTTGCCTGAATTTGGTTTTAGTGCTGCCCACATATTTTTTGTGGCAGCATTCACACTGCAATAAATATACGACATTTTCTGAATTGCAGTTGTACCTCCCCGACAAAATGGTAAAAGATCTGTTATCATCAGAATTTTTGAAACTATCCCCCTCTTCGATTAAACCACAAATTTGACAACTTTTCCTGCCATTGCATTTATAACAGCCCTTAACCGACATGCTCCCATCATCTGAATCGGGTAATTTTGCCCTCACCAGTTGGTCCTTAAGATTTTTGGCCCTCCGGAAAGACAAAAAAACTTTGTTTTGGAACAACTCTTTGTGTTCCTGATCAACCAAAAGTACATCAAAGCTCTCCCTAAGAACATCATAAACCATATTGAGAGCCGGATGCTATGTAAGCACTAACGGTATCCTACCGTCACCCTCGTCTTTAGTTTATCTATTCAAAAGGTTTACGCGATCCAAAGAACGAACTCTATCAATCTGCTGATCGACCTCTTTTTCCTTATGCCCTCTGTTCAACAGCCACCCCTTAAGTTCTCCCACCCTCCTATCAAAAAATTGATCCTCCTAACAGATTCTCCTTATTCTCAACGCATGGCTGTAGGGAATCCCCTTTTTAACGTGACCAGGGTGACAGGAAGTGCGGTGGAAAAGTTGATGAGTGTCTGTCGGCTTCGTGAACAAATCTGTAATGATTTTATTGCCCACTTTGACCACCTGAACATCGAGAAAGCTCACCTTCTCCTTAGACCATTCTGCTGTAAATTTTATTGAATCGTGCGCTAGGTTTAAAAAATCAATAAACTGCTTAAGCTTATCTTCTCCGTGCCGCCAAATCAAAAATATTTCGTCGATATACCGCCACCATAGCCAAGGTTTGTATTGTGCGTTAGACAATAAATTTTCTTCAAGCGCCGCCGCGAATTTTTTTTCCGTACATGGTTGGCAGTATCTTTGATGGTTGGAAGTATCAACTGTTGATGGCTGGAAGTATCATTTTTAGGCCATACCTTCTTTCCTTTAACTTTAATGGTTGGAAGTATCAGTTTTTAGGTTAGGCCCATTTGCACTATCAGTGGTTGGAAGTATCCCGCAACAAAGTTGTTGGTTGGAAGTATCTTTTAAAATAAAAAATAAAGACATAAGATAGAAACATATAAATATAAACTAGAAATAATTTTCATTAGTGCGTGCTGCGTACTGGCTTCGGGCTGTGTTAAAAATTGTTGTTGGTGGAGCGTGCATGAAGAATTTGAATCTATTACTCTACCAGGGGAGTCAGAATGAGGCCGACTCTGCATAAAAGGTTGGGTCTGGGGCATAGCCCCAGAAAATTCCTTGTTAACTACGCCCTTGAGACGGTGGAAAAATGAGGGGACGCCGTTTTGATTTGTGAAGCTGAATCAAAACATTCTCCAACCAAACTTGAGGACACGTGCAAGGTATGCAGGTTGCAAAGGCCCCTTTGAAAATTGGAGAAAGGGGAATATCAATTTTTGGGCATACAGTAAAACCAGACCCTAGGACCATTAAGTACCAATGTGTGATAGGACCCTTAACACCGGAGGGTCATCACCCTCAAGAGAGAACAGAATATCACCTTTTCCTCATATGATACTACTATTTCCGCTGTTTTTATTACATCAGATGACGTCAAGAGGTACATTTAGAGAAATTTTTCTATACCGCTATGTGTGAATTTATTACATAATGGTAATAATCATGATTCTACATGGATGTTTTACTACACCTAGCCTGCGTGCAGCCTCAACTCCTCCTACTACACCCAGTTACCAAAAGAATAGCCTGCGTGCACAGAGGCGTACGCAGCATCTCAGGAGTGAGGGGGTCTGGGGCGTGGCCCCAGAAATTTTTCTGTGACCACGCCCTTCAGACGCTCGGAAAATGAGGGAAATGCCCTTTTAGTTATATTTTGCATCGTAAACATGACTGCAATGAACACAAAATAAGCAGGATGTTTTGTTGAATTTGCATTGAGAATTAATACCAAGCATATTACGTACGAATTACAAAATCGCTTTTCTTCTTTACTGTAAAATTGATTTGGCGCTACAGGTTTTTTTTATAAGAAACTTGGATCAGCACTTAGTACTAAAAGTTTCTTAATTTCGCATGAAAATTTCGGTGTTTTAGTAGTAAAAGTTTCTTAATCAGTTTCTTATTTTTTGGGCCTAAAATTGCGGTATTGTTCGAAGTTGAGCCTTCTTCTCGAGAAAGGGCTTCCCTTTTGCATTGACATTGTCATCAAGAAGAAGCCATGCACATCAAGGCAAAAATTTACCAATTTTGCAGTTAAAAGTCAAGAAAAGACGAATTTACCTTTGTTAGAGAGACATAGAATAAGAGAGACATAAAGAAATAAAGTTTTAGAGTTTCTTAACTGTTCTTGAGCGTAGTACTAGAGTTTCTTAATTTTTTGGTCATCGTAGTACTAGTTTCTTATAAACCAGTTTCTTATAAAAAAAAAAACGTGTAGTCGTTGTTATGATATTCAGGAAATGCCTCTTGTCGCCACTTCATCGTTGTTTAGTCAGTAAATGGCATCTTTTGCAAGAATCTTTTGAAAAGAGGAAAATTTTGAAAACAGACATTCTACTTTGGCTTAGAATGCCTCTCCCAACATCGTTCAAGCATTTCTTAGAAACCCAAAAACATTGCTCCACCAAACCTTAGATAAAACCATTCTCTCCTTGCTGTTCAAGAATCTCGAAGACCACCGCTTGACAGATCTGCCTGACCCCCCCCTGAGGTACAAATTTTATTGCATTTTTATACAAATCTCGAGGACCATCTTTTTGATAAGTGGGGGGGGGGTCCGGACCCCCCATTCCCCCCCTTGGGTACGCCACTGTGCGTGCATTTGAGGCTGCACGCAGGCTACCAAACGAATGGTTTTCATCCAGACCACAAAAAAGTTGAATTGTTTATGTAGTTTGGAAAGGATTTACAACAAAAAGAAAGTTATTTGAACTCTTCTGTGATTTGGCAGGTATTTGTATTTCAGCAGTAAAAGAAATATTTCAACTTCAAAAGGTCGCTGGGAATTCTCTATTTGTTTTCTGAGGTTCCTTCACAAAAGAAACCCTAGAAAACCAAATAAAGTTTCTAAGGAACTTTTTGAAGTTGAAACAACACCCTTTCAAAGAAGAATTCACGTCAATGAAGCAAAGCGGCAATGGAATTTCATTGAAATTTAGAACAGAGAGCAGGGACGCACATTCAAATTTTGTTTGGGGGGTGTCAACATGCTCTGGACCGACTAAATTTTTTCGGACCGACTGAACGTATAGCAAGCAGGAAAATTTTTGAAGAAAGATCCTTTACTTTGGCTTAGAATGCATCTTCCAATATCATGCTTGCCTTTTGCGACAAGGAAAACTTGGATCGTTTGTGACAATTATGCTATAAATCAGCGCACGAGGAAAATTTTTGAAGAAAGATCCTTTACTTTGGCTTAGAATGCATCTCCCCATATCATGCTTGCGTTTAACGACAAGGAAACCGTTATCGTTGGTGACAATTATGCTATAAATCATCGCGAGAGGAAAATTTTTGAAGAAAGATCCCTTACTTTGGCTCAAAATGCATCTCCTAATATCATGCTTACCTTTAGCGACAAGGGAACCTGGATCGTTTTGTGACATTTATGCTATAAATCAGCGCACGAGGAAAATTTTTGAAGAAAGATCCTTTACTTTGGCTTAGAATGCATCTCCCCATATCATGCTTGCGTTTAACGACAAGGAAACCGTTATCGTTGGTGACAATTATGCTATAAATCATCGCGAGAGGAAAATTTTTGAAGAAAGATCCCTTACTTTGGCTCAAAATGCATCTCCTAATATCATGCTTACCTTTAGCGACAAGGAAACCTGGATCGTTTTGTGACATTTAAGCTATAAATCAGCGCACGTGGAAAATTTTTGAAGAAAGATCCTTTACTTTGGCTTAGAATGCATCACGGACTTGGAGTTTTAAGTAAAGGCGTAATCTTAAGTACAACGACTTCTTCACCGCCAAGCCTAGCAAAAGCGACTCATTTTAGTGTGTTTGTCCTCTAAGAAGGTTTTCCCTTATGATCATAGTGTCAGCAGTGTTAGATTTTGGTAGAAGCGTATACCACCTTTGATGGATAATATTTGTAACCCATGTCTCCTTTATTTTTTGGGATTCATACGAAAGTGTCTGTTTTCCAACGCCACATAACTACCACCACCGGCACCCCAGTGCCAGATTGGAAATTTTGCTAAGAATTTTTTTTAAATGCCTCCTCTCGCGATGATTTATAGCATAATTGTCACCAACGATAACGGTTTCCTTGTCGTTAAACGCAAGCATGATATGGGGAGATGCATTCTAAGCCAAAGTAAAGGATCTTTCTTCAAAAATTTTCCTCGTGCGCTGATTTATAGCATAATTGTCACAAACGATCCAAGTTTTCCTTGTCGCAAAAGGCAAGCATGATATTGGAAGATGCATTCTAAGCCAAAGTAAAGGATCTTTCTTCAAAAATTTTCCTGCTTGCTATACGTTCAGTCGGTCCGAAAAAATTTAGTCGGTCCAGAGCATGTTGACACCCCCCAAACAAAATTTGAATGTGCGTCCCTGCTCTCTGTTCTAAATTTCAATGAAATTCCATTGCCGCTTTGCTTCATTGACGTGAATTCTTCTTTGAAAGGGTATTGTTTCAACTTCAAAAAGTTCCTTAGAAACTTTATTTGGTTTTCTAGGGTTTCTTTTATGAAGGAGCCTCAGAAAACAAATAGAGAATTCCAAGCGACCTTTTGAAGTTGAAATATTTCTTTTACTGCTGAAATACAAATACCTGCCAAATCACAGAAGAGTTCAAATAACTTTCTTTTTGTTGTAAATCCTTTCCAAACTACATAAACAATTCAACTTTTTTGTGGTCTGGATGAAAACCATTCGTTTGGTAGCCTGCGTGCAGCCTCAAATGCACGCACAGTGGCGTACCCAAGGGGGGGGGGGAATGGGGGGTCCGGACCCCCCCCCCCACTTATCAAAAAGATGGTCCTCGAGATTTGTATAAAAATGCAATAAAATTTGTACCTCAGGGGGGGGGGGGGTCAGGCAGATCTGTCAGGCGGTGGTCTTCGAGATTCTTGAACAGCAAGGAGAGAATGGTTTTATCTAAGGTTTGGTGGAGCAATGTTTTTGGGTTTCTAAGAAATGCTTGAACGATGTTGGGAGAGGCATTCTAAGCCAAAGTAGAATGTCTGTTTTCAAAATTTTCCTCTTTTCAAAAGATTCTTGCAAAAGATGCCATTTACTGACTAAACAACGATGAAGCGGCGACAAGAGGCATTTCCTGAATATCATAACAACAACTACACGTTTTTTTTTTATAAAAAACTGGTTTATAAGAAACTAGTACTACGATGACCAAAAAATTAAGAAACTCTAGTACTACGCTCAAGAACAGTTAAGAAACTCTAAAACTTTATTTCTTTATGTCTCTCTTATTCTATGTCTCTCTAACAAAGGTAAATTCGTCTTTTCTTGACTTTTAACTGCAAAATTGGTAAATTTTTGCCTTGATGTGCATGGCTTCTTCTTGATGACAATGTCAATGCAAAAGGGAAGCCCTTTCTCGAGAAGAAGGCTCAACTTCGAACAATACCGCAATTTTAGGCCCAAAAAATAAGAAACTGATTAAAGTGCATATGAAACGAAATTTTTTATTTTCGATAATAGTAAATTCGAGGTCGCTAATCACGAACATGTGGCTGAAAATTTCGAAAAGCAATTCGTTACTATGTTATTAGCTCTCAAAGCTGCGATTCAAGTGGTTCAGGGGTCTGGTACCGATGTTGTGCTTTGATGTAATAGGTTTGTCAGTTCACAAAGAACATCGCGAGAACAAAGGCTTTCCGTAATAGTGCCGGTCAGTGGCCTGTTGCACTTCGACGTTCTCGACGAGTCTGCTGAGGTTTTCAGAGGCAATTTTTTGACATCCAAAGCATCAATACAACAGTACTTTATGGAAGAGCAACCTTCGACTCTTGATGATTGGTTTTTGAGTCTTTTACCATGAGCTGTTGGCTTCATTAGCTGAAGATTCATCGATTGAAGTGGCTGGCCATAACAACACACACAGGCCAATATGATTGCTATGTCGAAGCGACTTGCTTGGTCTTGCTTACAGCATATTAGCAAATGGTAAGTTTATTTTAGTGAAGCAAGAACTTTAGTGAAAACGTAGAATAGCGAATAAGACTGTTATCCAACTTATGTAGAATTGCCTAATAATTTTTATTGGCGTTATGCGAGTCGGGGCGAGAGTCAGAGGACGTCATTTCTGTCAACGCGCGATGCTGATGGGCCTGACAAAATTATTGGCGACTGCAGGTCAATTTCATTTGTAAACGCCTCTCAATTCAACGCTGAAAGACTCCAATTCTTCTGGGAATGTTTCCTTGTTCAAAATGTATTGAAGGATAAAGCTCTAACTCAGACTATTATCACCTTTAGTTTCTTGTTTTGAACAGTGGAATCACATAATTTTTCCCATGAGAAAGGTTGTTTGTAGAAGTTTAATAATACAGCGGAGGCAGGTAAACAAACAGTTTGCAAAAATAATACCGTCTTCAAAAACATGTAAATAAACACCTTAGGCAACAGAAACTAATTATATCAAGATAAATGTAACTCGTTGATTGTGATCATTATCTTCATTCCTATCCCCTAGAACACTCAATCAAGGCTACTCAAAACTCCAGCCACTGAAATTGTAGATGTTTGCATATCAAAATATGACACAAACAGCAAAGGCTGGATGCAAGGACTTTCCTGGTGGATGAGCAACACCTAAAGAACCTTAGTGACGTTTCTTTTCTGTAATAGTATAATCAGATACGAAATTTCTTTTCCCTCTTTGACTGGATTCTATTTGTTGTCATCTGTTGCATACACATATTTTTTCATAAGAAACTAAGAAGAGTTTCTTACTAGTTTCCTAAAGGTTCCATAACAATCTTCATATTTACTCCCTGTTCCGCCCTGTTCCAATCTGAACATTTCAAAACAAAGTTTTTTGAAGCCTTTCTAATGTTTAGACATTATTCAAGTACCTTCCGAATACTATGATACAGGAAACAAGTAAAAATAAAGTAAATATTTGTCAAGAAATTCCTTTATCGAAATAATTAATCTTAGTTATGTTTTCCCAGTACTAAGGTTACAAGTATTTTCTCATAAGAAACTCAGACTCCCCAAAAATTTAGAAACTCAAACATGTTTTTCTTTATTCTCATTTGTTTCCTGTATCATATTGTTCGAAAAGTACTTGAGTAATGTCTAAACATTGGAAAGGCTTCAAAAAACACATTGTGTTGAAGTGTTCAAGAGGGCACAGATCAGATAATTTTAAGAGACTTCCAGTACTGGCCCAAATTCTTAGTTTCTTAATTTATAAGAAAAGTACGTGTAATAGAGCACTATTGATGACCATGGTTTAAAAATTTATTGCACCAATTTCAAGATGAGAAAAATGGCTTCAACTGTTTTAAAAACCTTGCTCAAAACACAATGTCTTTGAGTCTGTCTTTGAGTCCATGAGTTCTTAAGTACGTGATCCTCAACATATACAGTACAGTAACAGTGAATAAAGTCTCGCTTGCTTTTTGGTAGTTTCTGTGCATGTCCTGAAGCTGCTCTCTGGTCAGTCTTCCTGGCCTAAAAATAAAATTCAGTTTCAATTTGAGTCTGCTTTTCACTGAATTTCGAGGGCATTAATGTTTCAATGCAGCACTGAAAGGGATGTCAGTTTACAACTTTAGCAAGAGTTTGTAGAAAAGACTTGACGAAACAAAAGTTCATAAACTAAACCCGTTACTCCTACGTGTATATCCTCTTCCATGTCAGAACTGATAAAAGCATGCTATTACGATTGATCAGAGAATAAATTCCGAAGCTTCAACGACATGGAACCACAAAGGAATGGTGGGTGTTACATACAATATTTGCTGTTCATATTCATACGGCAATTAGGCACATGTTTTCAAACTTCAACTTCACCTTCAAAATAGAGATAAAGGGAATTTCGAGATCAAGGAAACCGTTTTTTCTGACAGCCCTCTAAATCTAACCATGGATAAAGCTCAGTTGAAACGTCGGTTTTGTTTTTAGATCTGTGCATCGTGAAATGGTTGTGTATCAAGAGACAAGATACCGAGGCCAACTCTCGTTCTTCAAAAGCGTGATAATAAGATATTTGGTTGCAAAAATGGTTACCTGAAGGACCGGAGCTCTTCACCAACAAATGCTTTGATTAATTGCAGAGATCATCGTTGATATCTTCAATTTCCCTTTCATTCGAGAGTTCTCCGCTTCCCACTTTGCTTCGGTGCTGTGTATAGGCGCCTGGCCAGGTAAAATAAGCAACGCAAGTCCGGAATCTGTCCTTCATTTTCACCACTTCCAGACGACAAGTTTAGCTTGCTAAGTCAAATTCATGATCACTGATTAATACTGCTTTCCACCTTCAGTCGCAAAAACGTAAGCAAGTGCCTGCAAACCCGACTAGAAAGCGAGCTTCATGAAGAGCCTTGCAGTGCGTCCATTGTGATCACTGGAGCAACCTTTGTTCTTTCAATGAGGCGGGAGGCCTTTGAGAATTGACAAACCTATAACGTCACAGGAGTCTGGTACGCAACGGTCTGACCGCGTTCTGGTTGGACCACTTTTTGACAAAAAATTCGCACTTTTGGAGCTTTGTATCTCCAAAATTATAAGGCCGATGAAAAAACCGATTGCACAATTAAAACGAGGATGAAAAGTTCTATTAAAATAGAAAATAAAAAATTTCGTTTCATATGCACTTTAAGAAACTTTTACTACTAAAACACCGAAATTTTCATGCGAAATTAAGAAACTTTTAGTACTAAGTGCTGATCCAAGTTTCTTATAAAAAAAACCTGTAGCGCCAAATCAATTTTACAGTAAAGAAGAAAAGCGATTTTGTAATTCGTACGTAATATGCTTGGTATTAATTCTCAATGCAAATTCAACAAAACATCCTGCTTATTTTGTGTTCATTGCAGTCATGTTTACGATGCAAAATATAACTAAAAGGGCATTTCCCTCATTTTCCGAGCGTCTGAAGGGCGTGGTCACAGAAAAATTTCTGGGGCCACGCCCCAGACCCCCTCACTCCTGAGATGCTGCGTACGCCTCTGTGCACGCAGGCTATTCTTTTGGTAACTGGGTGTAGTAGGAGGAGTTGAGGCTGCACGCAGGCTAGGTGTAGTAAAACATCCATGTAGAATCATGATTATTACCATTATGTAATAAATTCACACATAGCGGTATAGAAAAATTTCTCTAAATGTACCTCTTGACGTCATCTGATGTAATAAAAACAGCGGAAATAGTAGTATCATATGAGGAAAAGGTGATATTCTGTTCTCTCTTGAGGGTGATGACCCTCCGGTGTTAAGGGTCCTATCACACATTGGTACTTAATGGTCCTAGGGTCTGGTTTTACTGTATGCCCAAAAATTGATATTCCCCTTTCTCCAATTTTCAAAGGGGCCTTTGCAACCTGCATACCTTGCACGTGTCCTCAAGTTTGGTTGGAGAATGTTTTGATTCAGCTTCACAAATCAAAACGGCGTCCCCTCATTTTTCCACCGTCTCAAGGGCGTAGTTAACAAGGAATTTTCTGGGGCTATGCCCCAGACCCAACCTTTTATGCAGAGTCGGCCTCATTCTGACTCCCCTGGTAGAGTAATAGATTCAAATTCTTCATGCACGCTCCACCAACAACAATTTTTAACACAGCCCGAAGCCAGTACGCAGCACGCACTAATGAAAATTATTTCTAGTTTATATTTATATGTTTCTATCTTATGTCTTTATTTTTTATTTTAAAAGATACTTCCAACCAACAACTTTGTTGCGGGATACTTCCAACCACTGATAGTGCAAATGGGCCTAACCTAAAAACTGATACTTCCAACCATTAAAGTTAAAGGAAAGAAGGTATGGCCTAAAAATGATACTTCCAGCCATCAACAGTTGATACTTCCAACCATCAAAGATACTGCCAACCATGTACGGAAAAAAAATTCGCGGCGGCGCTTGAAGAAAATTTATTGTCTAACGCACAATACAAACCTTGGCTATGGTGGCGGTATATCGACGAAATATTTTTGATTTGGCGGCACGGAGAAGATAAGCTTAAGCAGTTTATTGATTTTTTAAACCTAGCGCACGATTCAATAAAATTTACAGCAGAATGGTCTAAGGAGAAGGTGAGCTTTCTCGATGTTCAGGTGGTCAAAGTGGGCAATAAAATCATTACAGATTTGTTCACGAAGCCGACAGACACTCATCAACTTTTCCACCGCACTTCCTGTCACCCTGGTCACGTTAAAAAGGGGATTCCCTACAGCCATGCGTTGAGAATAAGGAGAATCTGTTAGGAGGATCAATTTTTTGATAGGAGGGTGGGAGAACTTAAGGGGTGGCTGTTGAACAGAGGGTATAACGCGTAAACCTTTTGAATAGATAAACTAAAGACGAGGGTGACGGTAGGATACCGTTAGTGCTTACATAGCATCCGGCTCTCAATATGGTTTATGATGTTCTTAGGGAGAGCTTTGATGTACTTTTGGTTGATCAGGAACACAAAGAGTTGTTCCAAAACAAAGTTTGTTTGTCTTTCCGGAGGGCCAAAAATCTTAAGGACCAACTGGTGAGGGCAAAATTACCCGATTCAGATGATGGGAGCATGTCGGTTAAGGGCTGTTATAAATGCAATGGCAGGAAAAGTTGTCAAATTTGTGGTTTAATCGAAGAGGGGGATAGTTTCAAAAATTCTGATGATAACAGATCTTTTACCATTTTGTCGGGGAGGCACAACTGCAATTCAGAAAATGTCGTATATTTATTGCAGTGTGAATGCTGCCACAAAAAATATGTGGGCAGCACTAAAACCAAATTCAGGCAACGATTTAATGTTTACAAATCGTACTTCAGGTCATAAGCTCGCAAACATAATGAAGGCACGCTTGACAGGGGGAAAATGATTCCGCAGGCGAATTTTTCTAACCAATTTTTCAAAACAGATCACCGCGGGAGATTTGATGTCAGCATAAAAATTATTGATGGGGCAGAAACGTTTTTTCGTTGCGCCGAAAGGAACTATTTTGGCAATATCGGTTGGGGACTTTCTTGCCAAGGGGCCTGAATGAAAGGGCTGCAGATGTGGAGCTGGACATGTTTGCGTGCGGGGTGGCCTGAAATCTGCAGTTGCATTTATATCCAGAAGATTTGGTGGGTGTGGCTTTGCGGCCTTCTCCTATTGCTTCGTGTGCTTTTACACGTGGCGGTAGGGTGGAATCCCCTATCATGCTATTCTTGACTCAGCAGTTAGCGAGTCGTGGAAGGGTCATGGAGGAGGGCCGCGAGGTTTTCCGACTGAATCTTGTTGTTTGCCTTCTCAGTGCTTCCAGCCTCCTTGGAGACTGTAATGGGGGTCTTTTCGAGGGGCGGGTGATTCTGGGCCTCTTGGGGGTTGGGTCAGTGATTGGTCTGATCCACTGGGGTGAATTTTAGCTAAAGCTTTTAACTATAAGAATGCTTCAAACTTGTTTACTACAAAAAAGTTCAAACTTTAGCATTATTTTTATCCCAATTTGGGTCTTATTTCAATGGTAGTCACGCTTACTTAGGATGGATTTTAAAGTTTTTAGCTTTCAAGCTTAATCTAGGTTTTTTACCGTAGGATATAAAATGCTCCGTTGCTCTGTAAAGTTTAGCTGAAGAAGATTTTTAAATCGAAACGTACGAAACTTTTAACAGTGTTGCTTTTATATATTATTATTATTATTATTATTATTATTATTATTATTATTATTATTATTATTATTATTATTATTATTATTATTATTATTATTATTATTATTATTATTATTATATTATTATTATTATTATTATTATTATTATTATTTATTATTATTATTATCATCTTCTCATATTCTATCATATTCTCAGTGCAGCTGGTTGTTCTTTGTTTCGGTTCGCTTGGGTGTGTAAAAAGTGATGTATGGAAAGGATTGAGAAAATTCTCCCAAAGTAAAGAAAATATAAAGAATGTGATGAAATGGTGTTCGATATCGTGTTTGATTGGAGGAAACTATATCTGGAGGAACAGAGTGAAAAAGACACTGGGACAGTAGTTGTTAGTAGTTAACGGACTTTAGCAGATACATTCCTGGGAATACGGCAACACACCAGTTTTTGAGCAGTTTTTTGCTTAGCATCTTGGTCAAGTAGTAATTATCATCTTCAACAAGGCAGATACACGTGGAGGCATAACTCCATTCTTGCGACTCTATTGAGTAGCATTGATGGCCTGAGGGACTTGAAAGTTTTTGCTGATATTCCAGGCTACCCCTGCCCCACAGTTGTCACAGGAACATTAAAGCGACCAGATATCATCATAGTCTATCAAGAGAAGGTCATAATCGTTCTAGCATTAACCTGTGGTTTTGTCACCAACGTGAAAGAGAATTGTGCAAGGAAGATAAGAAAATACAACTCTACTATCCTTGATCTCAATGAAAAGTATGAGAAAGTAACATTTGTGAACCTGAGCATGAGCGCCCTAGGATTGATATGCAGGGATGACGACGGAAATGGCATACTGCAAGCATTAAAGAGCATCGGACTTTCGGAACTTGCGTCAAAAAATATTGTTAGAAATATAATAAACATTTGCATAAGGACAACATATTACTTATTTTGTAGGAAAGACAAAGACTGGACCAATCCAGACCTTTTAACATTTTAAAGAAGTAAAGACTGTTGAAGGCAGTAAGACTGACTAACATGCCCTTTTATGGAGAGTGCTAGTCACATATATCCTTTGTACTGTAGATTTTACATTTTAATTCTTTATCTGATTGTAAGCTTTATTTATGAGAATAAAAGTTTCCATTATTATTATTGTTTGAATCATTATCACAGTACAACTGGTAATGCATAGTCCACTTTCAGGTTACATCCCGTAGCTTAAGAAAGTGTGCATGCTGTCTCTGTAGAAAACATAAATAGTTCTTCCTGCTATTTAGTCTCTTATGTCCAGTACTTTTCTAATAATCCTGGCCGTACCAATGAGGCATGCTTTCTGTAATGGCTGTATTCCCGGTTTAAAGTCAAGTGCTGCAATGTAATTTTTGAAATTTTTCGAGACTACTCCAGACGCCCCAATGACCACTGGTATTATTGCAACTTTCTTTACTTCATCCTTCCACATTTTCAAAATTTGGTATTTCAGATCGTTATAATGTTCCAGCTTCTCCTTCTCTTTCTGCTTTACTCGAGTGTCAAATGGACATGCTACATCGATTCTCTGGCAACTCTTTCTTTCTTATTCTTCAGCATGATATCTGGTTTGTTATGATCTATGCGAGTTTCAGTTTGGATAGAAAAGTCCCACAATAATAGTACTTGGTCGTTTTCAAGTACCTTATTGTCTTTCGTCAGCACATGGTTGTAGTATTTATCGTCGCATTCGAATCCGAATTTCTTGCACAGATACCAGTGAAGGACGGCTGCCACTTTGTCATGTCTCCAGCTTTTATATTCTCTCTGTGCTAATTTTTGGCATTCAGATACCACATGAGCAATGGTCTCGTCCCTTTCCCCGCACATTCTGCATTTTGATGATACGTCCTCCCTGTCAATATTGCTTTTTACCCAGTTCGTTCTCAAGGCTTGGTCTTGTGCCGCTAAAATAATCCCCTCCGTTTCTGTGTTTAGATACCCTCTCTTAAGCCAAGTCTATGAATTCTCTTCATCTCTTATGTCCATTGTCTCCTTGTAGAATACCGGATGAAGTTTCTTTTGGAGATATCTATTCTTCCTTTCCTTAGTTAGCTCTTTTTTCAGATCTTTGGGGTCACCCCCATCAAATACAATACCCTCTCTCCCAACTTCTGCTAATAACCTTTCATTGCTGTTGCTGATGTAATAGCCAATGCTAGTTTGCTCGATCTTTACACATTCTTCAACACTTAACAATCCTCTGCCTCCCTCTGCTCGCTTCCAGTATAATCAGTCTACGTCAGACTGGGGGTGTAATGCTCTATAAATATTTACAAGAGAATTAAATTGTCCACGAGAAATATACCTGACCAAGCTGAGGTTGTGATAACGAAGAAAATCTTGAAGCAACAGCTGAGTAAAATGCCGAAATGGAAGTCATCCGGACCAGACGGTGTACACGGACATTGGTTAAAAAGCTTCACCACGTTACATGAGACCATTGTTCAACAATTAGGGGAGAGTTTAACATCAGGGGAAGTTCCTAGCTGGATGGTAAAAGGGAGGACGACTTTGATCTTGAAAGACAAGAATAAAGGAAATCTGGTGTCAAATTTTAGGCCAATAACGTGTTTGCCGATGATGTGGAAGTTGTTCACTGGGATGATTGCTGAGGAAATATACAGCCACTTAGAATCAAACAACATACTACCAACAGAACAAAAGGGCTGCAGAAAGAAGAGTCGGGGAACTAAAGACCAACTACTCATAGATAAAATGATATTGAAAAATTGCAAGAAGAGAATGACCAATCTGTGCCTGGCATGGATAGATTACAAAAAGGCATTTGATATGGTGCCGCATTCGTGGCTGTTGGAATGCCTAAATTTGTATAGCATTACGCCGAATGTGGTTGAATTGCTTCGTAAATCAATGAAACATTGGAGGACAGAACTGACCGCAGGAGGAACAACATTAGGAGAAGTGAACATCAGGAAAGGCATTTTCCAAGGTGATAGTTTGTCACCTCTCTTATTTGTTCTAGCATTGATTCCACTGTCAAAGCTGCTTAATGATATGAAGGATGGCTATCATCTTGGAAAGAACAGGCCAAGAGTGAATCATTTACTTTACATGGACGACCTGAAGCTCTATGGAAAAGATCGAAAGGAGTTAGACACTCTCATCCAAACAGTCAGGGTGTTCAGTAAAGACAGGAATGAACTTTGGAATCGAAAAATGTGCAATGATTCAGATGAAGAGAGGAAAATTCGTAATGAGTGAAGGAATTGAATTGCCTGACGGTGCAAAGATAAGATCGTTGGATGACCAAGAAGGGTATAAATATTTAGGAATTCTTCAGTTTGATGATATAAAGCACAAGGAAGTGAAAGAAAAGGTAAAGAAAGAACATGCTAGAAGAGTGAGAAAAATATTAAAATCACAACTGAATGCTGGAAATGTAATCCAGGCCTTAAATGCAAGGTCGGTATCCATAATACGATACAGTGCAGGAATATTGGATTGGACAAAATTAGAATTACAAGAACTGGACAGGAAAACAAGGAAGCTACTAAATATCTATAGAGCATTATTATTATTATTATTATTATTAGCATTATTATTATTATTATCATTATTATTATTATTATTATTATTATTATTATTATTATTATTATTATAAACTAAACCACTTTCAAAGTAAAACAGAAATTAAAATGATAAAAAAACACAACTGTTTCAGGGCAGACGTTTCGATATAAAATCTTCTTCAGTGTATTTACAATCCTAGACAGCCAAGTATTTATACTAAAATTTACATAAAAATAGTTTCTATACCCTAGACAAATAAAAGAAAAGAAAAGAATATTATTTTAGGATATTATCGACAAGATAAACATAAAAGACTGTTTTTATATTACATATAGACAAAGCCGCAAAAAAACAAGGCATGAATTTCTTTCTACAAAACTCCCCAATGACCTTACTCGAAGATGTTTTCCCCCTTTTTTGGATTTGAATAGAAAGAAGCGATCTCTAAATCTTATAGACAAGGGACTGAAAGCTCTTCGCGACAACAACTTTTACAACCCGAGACAACAGGCAAGGGATATCGGCCATTGACCCTCCAAAGATTTGCTTAAATTGCTAAATCCAGGATAGCTCGATAGGGAATTCCACCCCACCACTACGTGTAATTATACACGAAGTCAACAAGCCGACATCCCTGCCATTGTGTTGCCCAAGGTTTTCAATGCAATGGTATGAGAACTAGGCAGTACCACAAGCAAACATATCCAGCTCAACATCAGCCGCCCTCTCGTTTAGGCCATTTGGTGCAAACAAACCCAATTTGTATTGCCAAAAGAGCTCTTTCCTACGAAGCGAGTACACATCCTGTGCTCCGTCGATGATACGAATAACGACGGAGAAGTCACCCTGATGGCCTTCCTCGAAAAAATGAGCGAAAAAACTTGCCTGTGGGACTGCCTTTCCCGTATCAAGAGCACCAGTATTGCGTTTCTGCTTGTACGTCCGAAAATATGATTTGTAGACATTAAATCTTTGACGAAATTTAGTTTTTGTGCTGCCAACATACTTTTTGTTACAACATGTACATTGCAACATATAAACTACGTTTATCGAATTGCAATCGTACGCCCCCGAAAAATTCTTAAAAGATCGCGAATCATTCGCATTAGAAAAACTGGAGCCCTCATTGATGATAGGGCAGATTAGACATCTCCTACCATTGCATTTAAAAGTTCCCTTTGGCATCAGCTCCTGATCTTGAGTTTGCAATTTAGCGCGAACCAAAGTATCTTTAAGGTTTTTTGCCCTTTTAAATGAAACGAAAATTTTTCCGGCAAATAGTTTGCGATGCTCGTCATCGATAAGAAGAATATTTGCGCAATTTTGCAAAATATTGCTGACCCCCTGAAGTGCCGGATGGTAAGTTAGAACCAACGGTATCCTCGTGTCATCCTTCTGCTTGGAATTTCTATTTAACAGGTTTTCTCTATCCAAGCTTCTAACTTTGTCTAGTTGACTGTCGATTTCCCCTTCTTGATACCCCCGCCCAATAAGCCATGACTTTAAATTTCCCATCCGTTCGTTAAAAAATGAGTCCTCAGAACAAATGTGCCTAATGCGAAGGGCCTGACCATATGGAATGCCCTTTTTGGTGTGGTAAGGATGACAAGAGGAACGATGCAGGAGCTGATGCGTATCAGTCGGTTTCGTGTAGAGATCTGTAACCAACTTACTACCTTCTCTGACGACCTTAGTGTCAAGAAAGTTGATGCTCTCCTTAGACCATTCAGCTGTAAATTTAATGGAATGGTGTGCAGTGTTGAGGTATTCTACAAATTCCGAAAGTTTCTCTTCCCCATGGGTCCAAATTAAGAAAACGTCGTCAATGTACCGCCACCACAGCCAAGGTTTGCAGCTGGAGCCACTCAGAAGTTTTTCCTCCAGGTCTGCTAAGAACAAAATCGCATATGATGGCGCACATTTGGTGCCTATTGCTGTACCCCTCAGCTGATGATAAAACGCCCCATTAAACTCAAAAAAGTTATTCTTAAGTACTACCTCTGCAAGCTCTACAAGGGATTCCGTAGAAACAGACTGATTATTTCTAGAGTTTAAAATATCACGTAGAGCCTTCAATCCCTCGTCATGCGGTATACTTGGGTAAAGCCCAACAACATCAATGGTACAAAGAATAGCGTCCTCTGGAAGCCCGTCTAATGACGCAATTTTTTGCAAAAAGTGGTTCGTGTCTTTAATGTATGAACGGACACTTTTTGCAAGGGGTTGTAAATGGTAATCCAAAAATTCCGAAACGTTCTCTGTGTAAAAACCAGAGTTAGAAATGACAGGCCTTCCGGGAACACTATTTAGCCTTTTGTGAATCTTTGGCAGCAAGTAAAATCTTCCAAGCTTGGGATTATTGACCATCAAATATTCCAATGTTTTGTCGTCAATTTCCCCTCGCTCTCTAACCCTACCAACTGCCTGATTGACAACAGCGTGAAGATGGTCCGAAGGATCCTTATCAAGTTTGCAATACACTGCAGGGTCCCCCAGTTGGCCATCTGCCTCTTTGACGTAGTCCTCCCGATCCCACACGACCACCCCAGAACCCTTGTCCGCCTCCTTGATAACGATCGATCGGTCCGATTTAAGACTATTTAAAGCTGATAGTTCCTCCTTCGTAAGGTTACTAAAATTTCTACCATCTACCGATATTTTCATGAGCTCGTCTTCTAATTTAGACAGGTAGACCTCTATAGCTACATCTTTATGTCTAGGATTGAATTTACTACGAGGCCTAAAAGCAGGAATCTCTGAAAAATCTTCACTATCCCTAAAGAACCACTTAAGTCTTAATCTTCTACCAAAATTTTCCAGATCTATTTTGATTTGTGAAAAGTCTACCTCTTTTGGAGTACTAACAAACTTAAGACCTTTGGATAAAACTGATATTTCCGCCTCGCTTAGTGCACGTTTGGAAAGATTAACGACTTTGTCATTTACAAAACGACCTACCATACGACCATTATTATCTACATTAGCTAAAAACACATCAGTAATTTCACCACTCTCTTCCACTTGGTTGCTTGCTGCACCTCGCGTTCTTGATCTCTCTAATAAGTTCGGGGGTGGATTCTCAAAATTATCTTCCAGTAATTGCATTCTCACTGCATCAAGATTAAGACTGTCGTTACGAATGACAACACCTTGATCTGCACCCTCCGAATCTTCTTCACCCCTGTCCAAAAATGATGCTACGTCCTTGAAAAATGAAATGGTCTCCCATAGATTACTCTCTTTACCTTTGTAGTTTCTATTGCCAATTAACCTTGATAGTTTTTTGTCTCTTCGATCCCTGAGGTCTTGATTAATTCTTTCTAAGTATCCGACAAGTTCACGAAAGTTGCGCTGTACACTGGAATAATCCGTTTCACTAGCTAACCATACAGAGGTCCCATTCCAAAATTCAATCTCAAATTTAGAGGATAGTAAGCCATATTCTTTAATTAAATAATAATAAATAAATAAATAATAATATTATTATTATTATTATTATTATTATTATTATTAAAGTTTTTTCGCTCATTTTTTCGAGGAAGGCCATCAGGGTGACTTCTCCGTCGTTATTCGTATCATCGACGGAGCACAGGATGTGTACTCGCTTCGTAGGAAAGAGCTCTTTTGGCAATACAAATTGGGGTTGTTTGCACCTGTAGTGATTTCTGTTTATTGTTATGTTTTGTAAATACTTCATGTAAGATACTTTTATGGCGTAGCTGGCTCCGAAGCACACGTCTCCTCTCTGGTCTCGGCCTACCGTAGAAGTCTACAATGGCGACGAACGGGATTAAAGACGAACGGGATTAAAGAAATAGATAAATAAAGAGAATGGCTACAGCAACTAATGTTTCGCCTATGCCACAATTTCAGCCTAAATCGGATCCAACGAACACAGGAGCAAGATGGACGAGTTGGATAGAACGTTTTGAAACATATCTGATTGCCGCAGATATCAAGGAAGATGAACGAAAACGCGCCTTACTGTTATACCAGGCAGGACCAGAAGTATACGAAATATTCAAAACATTGCCAGATAAAGGGGAAAGTAAAGATTATAAGAAAGCCAAAGATGCCCTGACAAAGCATTTCGAGCCAGCAAGAAACTCGATTACGAAATTTACAATTTTCGTCAAGCCAAACAAAGAGCGGATGAGACAATAGATGAGTTCCACACAAGACTGCGTACTCTTTCAACACATTGTAAATTCCATGATACTGATTTAGAAATTAAAATGCAGATAGTTTGCAATGGCAAATCAAGCCGACTACGGAGAAAAGCACTCCGCGATCCTGAATATAAGCTTGAAGAGATGTTGATAGACGGACGAAAAACCGAAGTTAGTTCCGCCCAAGCCTCGGGAATGGAAGAAACTTTCCAAGATTTACAGATCAAAGAAATACGCACAGAAAAGACATGTTTTAGTTGTGGTTTTTCTTTTCCACATTCTAACCAGCCATGTCCCGCTAAAAAAGCGAATTGTTCAAATTGCGGTGTGAAAGGACATTTCGCAAAAGTGTGTCGAAAACCGAAAGACACAAACCCAAGGAAACTTCAACCAAGAAAGCCCGCACAAGGTCGAAATTATTATAAGCCACCCAAAAATCAAGGTCAAAAAGGGGATAGCAAACCACAGCGTGCCAGAGTAGTTTCTTCTAACCCCACGGAGGAAACAAGTTCTTCAGAAGATGAATACGCCTATGCTGTTGACAACACAAGAAATTCAAAGCACAAAACCTTACTTCGTTTGAATGAGTCACATCAGATCAAATTTCTAATCGATACGGGGGCAACTGTAGATGTGGTCGACAACCAAACTTATGAAAAGATTATGGACAAAATAACACTGGAGCCAACAAAGACAACAATATTCGCCTATGGTTCGTCCACCCCTTTGAAATTGAAAGGATGTTTCCAAGCATCAATAGAGTCAAAGTCACGCTATACAATATCAACATTCTATGTAGTGGAAGGAACCGGGGGTAACCTACTTAGTGCAAAGACGGCACAAGAGCTTGCGCTAATCCAATTGATAAATAAAGTCAAAGGAATGCCTGCACAAAAGGACGCAAATCCAGACAAGAAACAGGAAATTTCGAAAGAAAATAGCCCTGAAAAGAAGTCGGAAATACCGCAGAGTAACGATGAAAAGATTCAAAAGCTGTTGAATAAATACGAAAATGTTTTCATTGGAGAAGGAAAACTAAAGGAGCAACAAGTGAAATTGCATATACGGGATGACGTAACCCCAGTATTACAACCGCAGAGACGGATACCTTATCACATGCGAAAAGCCGTTTCAAAGGAACTGGGAAAGCTAATAGAGCAAGGAATCATTGAAAAAGTGGTAGACCAGCCCACTCCCTGGGTCTCACTCATTGTATGCGTTCCAAAGAAGGATGGAGGGACACGAATTTGCGTAGATATGAGGGAAGCTAATAAAGCGATCATCAGAGAAAGACATATTATGCCAACTTTAGACGATTTCAAAGCAGAAGTGAACGGATCGAAATATTTTTCGAAAATAGACTTGAAACAAGCATATCATCATGTGCAGTTAGAACAAGAGAGCCGTTTTATTACAACATTTTCAACGCACGAAGGTCTTTTTCAATACACAAGACTTTCTTATGGCACATCTAGCAGTGCTGAATTATTTCAGAACATTCTGCAACGTAATCTAGGTGACATTAGAGGCGTGAAAAATATTGCCGATGACATAATCATATTTGAAAAGGATCGTAAAGAACATGACAAAGCCCTTGAGAATTGTTTGAAGAGATTATCTGATTTGAATATCAAAGCAAAAGGACAAAAATGCCATTTTCTACAACCAGAAATAAAATTCTATGGCCTAATCTTCACTGAAAAAGGAACAAGGCCTGACCCAGACAGAGTGTCAAAGCTTCAAAATGCTGCGCCTCCGCAGAACGTTTCAGAAGTACGTAGCTTTCTAGGAATGGCAAATACATGCAGTGACTACATTCCTAACTATGCAACAATAACATTACCATTACGAGAGTTAACAAAGAAGAATGTCAAGTTCAAGTGGACAGTTGTTGAACAAAGAGCTTTTAGTCAATTGAAACAAAAGTTGACCCAAGCACCTGTAATAGCTTACTTCGACACTAAAAAGAGAAGTCTTCTAATAGTGGATGGTTCACCGAAAGGTATCAGTGGTATTCTTGCACAGAGAGAAAATGATAGCGGAAGTTACAGGATTATTTCATACGCCAGTAGAGCCCTTAGCCCAGTAGAAAGTCGTTATTCACAGACAGACATTGAAGGACTAGCACTAGTTTGGGGTGTAGAGCATTTCAGATTGTTCTTATTGGGTACAGAATTTGATATTTTCACAGATCACAAGGCACTAGAGGCTATATTTAATAATCCAAGATCAAAGCCTCCAGCACGAATAGAAAGATGGATCATGAGACTACAGCCTTATAACTTTCGAGTTATTTACAAGAGTGGACAAACAAATGAAGCTGATTATCTTAGCCGACATCCAATTGATATCATTATGAAAGAAAGTTCAGAGGAACGTATTGCTGAAGAATATGTTAATTATATCATTGAGCACACAGTACCAAAGTCAATGACACTGGAAGAGATCAAACAGGAAACAAAGAAAGACCGAGTCTTACCAAAAGGTCAGCGAGCTTTAGACACAGGACAATGGAATACACAAGACAAAGAGATTCAACCATATAAGAGATGTTCAGAAGAGATCACAGTCAACAAAACAAAAGATATCCTAATGAAAGGCACCAGAATCATCATTCCAGAAGTCTTACAAGACAGAGCAACAAGATTATCACATATAGGCCATCAAGGCATCGAGAAAACAAAGAGCTTACTAAGGAAAAAAATTTGGTATCCAAATATGAGCCAAAGAGTCAAAGAATTAATCGAAAAATGCAGCTCTTGTCAAGCAGTTGGTGCAAGTAAACCAGTCGAGCCAATGCAGATAACACCTACTGAGGACATACCTTGGTATGACGTAGCTATTGACTTTCTTGGACCAATACCGAATTCTCAACAGTATTTATTAGTAGCAATTGATAAATACACAAAGTTTCCAGAAGTGGAGATCGTACACTCTACAGCAGCGCCTGCATTGATTCCAAAATTGGACAGAATTTTCGCCACTCATGGCATACCAGTCAAGCTTTCAAGTGATAATGGACCACCGTTTAATGGGACAGAGTTTGAGAGATACATCAAAGCACTTAATATTGACTGGAATCCAAGTACTCCTCTTTGGCCACAGGGAAATGCTAATGTTGAGAACTTCAATAAGCCACTGGAAAAATTATTACAAACCGCACAGCTCGAGGGGAGAAACTGGAGACAGGAACTCCAACGATTTTTACTTTCGTATAGAACGACTCCTCATGCAACAACAAAGATAGGACCATGTGAACTGTTGTATAATCGAAAGATCAGAGGATATTTACCCGAACTGCCAGCCAAGAAAACCGTAAACAAGCACAAAGAGGCGAAAGAGAACATAGAGAAAAGTAAGGAAAGAAACAAAGAGTATTACGACAAAAGGCACAATGCAAAAGAATCAGACATCAAGGAAGGAGACATCGTAATCTGTCTACAAAAGAAAAGAAATAAATTGACCTCTAAGTTTAGTCCAGAAAGATTCACTGTTACAAGTCGCAAAGGCACCAGAGTTGTAGCAAAGAACAAAAGACATATCATTACACGAAGTATATCACATTTCAAGAAAGTACCACGTTATGAGACCGTGAGAGATGATGATGATAGCGATAGTGAAACAGAGAACAGAGACATAGATCGTAGAGAAACAGCAGATACAGAATCAGAGAACAATGAGATAGAGATCAGAGGAGAGAATCAGGATGTTAGGCCTAGACGATCACAGCGATCGAGAATACCAGTTCGAAGATATGGACTTGTCGTACCATCGAATATGAACAGGTAAACAGGAGAGAAGGAAAGACTATAAACTTGGACGTGTCGTTTAAAAAAAAAAGGGGGAGCATTGTAGTGATTTCTGTTTATTGTTATGTTTTGTAAATACTTCATGTAAGATACTTTTATGGCGTAGCTGGCTCCGAAGCACACGTCTCCTCTCTGGTCTCGGCCTACCGTAGAAGTCTACAGCACCAAATGGCCTAAACGAGAGGGCGGCTGATGTTGAGCTGGATATGTTTGCTTGTGGTACTGCCTAGTTCTCATACCATTGCATTGAAAACCTTGGGCAACACAATGGCAGGGATGTCGGCTTGTTGACTTCGTGTATAATTACACGTAGTGGTGGGGTGGAATTCCCTATCGAGCTATCCTGGATTTAGCAATTTAAGCAAATCTTTGGAGGGTCAATGGCCGATATCCCTTGCCTGTTGTCTCGGGTTGTAAAAGTTGTTGTCGCGGAGAGCTTTCAGTCCCTTGTCTATAAGATTTAGAGATCGCTTCTTTCTATTCAAATCCAAAAAAGGGGGAAAACATCTTCGAGTAAGGTCATTGGGGAGTTTTGTAGAAAGAAATTCATGCCTTGTTTTTTTGCGGCTTTGTCTATATGTAATATAAAAACAGTCTTTTATGTTTATCTTGTTGATAGTATTCTAAAATAATATTCTTTTCTTTTCTTTTATTTGTCTAGGGTATAGAAACTATTTTTATGTAAATTTTAGTATAAATACTTGGCTGTCTAGGATTGTAAATACACTGAAGAAGATTTTATATCGAAACGTCTGCTCTGAAACAGTTGTTTTTATCATTTCAATTTCTGTTTTACTTTGAAAGTGGTTTAGTTTATATTATTATTATTATTATTATTATTATTATTATTATTATACAATACAAATACAACTCTAAAATCCTTGATCTCAATGAAAAGTATGAGAAAGTAACATTTGTGAACCTGAGCATGAGCGCCCTAGGATTGATATGCAGGGATGACGACGGAAATGGCATACTGCAAGCATTAAAGAGCATCAGACTTTCGGAACTTGCGTCAAAAAACATTGTTAGATAAGATAATTAATCAAAAACAAAAACAAATTTCAAAAACATTGTTTGAAAGATAGTAAACATTTGCATAAGGACCAAATATTACTTATTTTGTAGGAAAGACAAAGACTGGACCAATCCAGACCTTTTAACATTTTAAAGACGTAAAGACTGTTGAAGGCAGTAAGACTGACTAACATGCCCTTTTATGGAGAGTGCTAGTCACATATATTCTTTGTACTGTAGATTTTACATTTTAATTCTTTATCTGATTGTAAGCTTTATTTATGAGAATGAAAGTTTCCATTATTATTATTATTATTATTATTATTATTATCATTATTATTATTATTATTATTATTATTATTATTATTATTATCATTATTATTATTATTATTATTATTATTATTATTATTATTATTATTATTATTATTATTATTATTATTATTATTATTATTATTATTATTATTATTATTATTATTATGAGAACCCATAGAGATTTCTGTGTGAAATTTTAACACCGTCATCCCCAACAGAAGAAGTGAGTTCTCAGCTATCTACAATCCTGGCCAAAAGAAGCTGGGACGCAGGCAAATTTCAGTGTCTTCATGATGTTTCCCAAAATATCGAGGAGTAAGCATACGTTTAGAGTCTCCTAATCCCCCCTTCCCCCTCCTTCAATGTTTTCCCCCAACTTTGAGAAGGGGGGAGCGGGGGGCACGTAATCAAAGACCGAAGTAGTGCAATTTTATGATTTGTCCCAAGTATTTTGGCCAAGATTGTATGCCGAAATAGGCGTTGTTCGCTAAATTCGCTGTGCACTTTCTTAAAAATGCACGTGGCAAAATTGCTGCAATTTTCACTCACATAAAGATTCCCTTATAGAAAGTGACATACATTTGGATTCTGAGCTTTCTACCGCTATCGTAAGATTCTGTACTCCGCTGCTCTTTGAAAATGACTTATCATTGCAAGAAAGCTTTTGGGTTATTGTTTGAGGTCCGGTTTCTTGTGAATTCTTTGGTTCTCCCAACGACGCACCAAAGAAAAATGCCCCATAATTTTGGAATAAGTCACGCTTTTTTGGTAAATTCGCTTGATTCCACATTTGAACATCAAGGTCTTCCTATTCATGCAAAAAACCAAGTAAAAATTTCCTGGAAGGTGGAAATCTCATGGCGCCCCAAAACTAAAAAACTTAAAATAAACAATTCCAGTTAAATTTCTTTTGAACTCTATGGTGAACTGTCAGAAATCATATTTCACGAAAATATCGATGAAAATACTGACTATAGGCTAATAAAACTCATTTTTCTCCTCAGAATGAGACAAATTTGTTAGAATAGGGCAAACATTGCCGATGCTATTAATGTTTAAAGTAGGGAGAAGCGTTGACAAATCTGATCCCTTTCTTAATGTCCCAGACAGCAGGGACCGCGCAGCGGTTTCAAAGTGGGGGGGGGCTAAACAGCGAGCGAAGCGAGCTAAAATGGGGGTCCGGTGGCTTGCGCCCGGAAAATTTTTTGAAACCACGCCCTTTAGAACGTCGGAAAACACCCTTTTCAATAAAAGCTTGACTATTTACGTCGATATTTATATACAGTTAGGTTAAAAAATGATTTCAATTACTATGAAAAGAGAGACATATCGTTAAAACCAACAATATTAACAGCAAAGCATTTCTTCTCATAAAAACTATTACTACTGAAGATCTGTCAGAGCAAACGTGCCAAAGTTGCGATGCCCATTCTAACAGATGTCCCTCAAGTTTAACTTTTTTAACGAAATCGTTAGCAATATTCAAGAGGGACATCTTGTTTGCTCGTTGTTTATAAAAGTTCAATATCGCTAGATTGTTGAAGTTTGCTTGCTTCATATTTGAATGAAGTCAGGTTTTGAGACATAGCCATTGAGAAGGTCTCTCAGCAAATGCAGCAGTTGCGTGTATGAGCCCCCCCTAGCCCAATGGCTGCGCGGTCCCTGCCAGACAGTGCCAATCCGCCTTGCTGCTATGCAACGAGTATATTCTTCTTCAACGAAAAGTTGTGGACTGTAATTCATCGGGCACAATACACCATTCAATGCCGTCCAGGGTGAATGCAAGTTTGGTGGAGCGAATTTAATCTCATTGAAAATGAATGAATAGTTAGATAATTGGCTAACGGTATATTTGAAAATAAGACAATTGCACTGCGGAGGCACAGGATTTGCACTGATTCGAAAGGAACTTTGCTTTCCAGTTCTCTTTGATAACTGTGATGTTTTCAAAAGAAAAACATTGGCAGGTTTCGTGTACAAGAGAAGTTTCGCTGAACGTAATGGGAAAATTTTGCATAATTTGATGACGTCATAGTTCTGATGGATGAACCAGTAACAATGAAAACATTAAAATCTGAAGTACTCTGGGGTTAAGCCCACAGTTAGTGGCTATCCATTCATAGTAAAATAAATTGTCTGCTAAGAGTAGATTTGGATTCATAAAAACATATATGATAGGCAGTGAAAGCAATTTTTCAGACAATCTTGGCCAAAATACTTGAGACAATTCATAAAATTGCACAACTTCGGTCTTTGATTACGTGCCCCCCGCTCCCCCCGTTTCAAAGTTGCTTGAATCAAACGCTTTCCGACCTTCTCAACATTGAAGTAGGGGAGAGGGGGATTAGGAGACTCTAAACGTATTTTTTCTCCTCGATATTTTAGTAAAAATCATGAAGACACTGAAATTTGCCTCAGTCCCAGCTTCTTTTGGCCAGGATTGTAGTATAATATCCTTTAATTCATAAATGTTCGTAGTGTGACTGTATACAGTTTAACGTTTCATGTTTTTATATATTGGCCATGGAGTAGTCATTGTTTTCGCTCCCCATGGTATCGTACCTGAAGTGTTGTATAGTAATTAGAATAAGGTATAGTAGATTGTAAAATATATTTTAAAATTTAATATTTGAACAAAAAATATCGCAGTACATAGATTTTCAACATACCTGAAACCTTGTAGTGTCCCGTTTTCTTGTACCTGTGACGAACAGAAGATCCGTTGATTATATATTGGAATGTCCTGTTGGTACCATCTCCAAAATCAAAATCACATCTGAGCAATGAACACAGAAAATCGCCTGTGATGATAAAAACAGCATCTGTTTCAACTGTTGAAATTGCTGATGTCATGTTCACTTTGAAAGGATTTGAATCAGACTTGATGCCTTCGATTGATCGGACTTGAACTTGTGTCATGTTCATAGAATTGTACATCTTAACCGTGAAATTGTAAAAACCAATGCTGCTAAGATTAAACGTAGTGTTGCATACTATCATCTCTCCTCCAGGCGCTCTCGGACGTGCAACATCATGATACAATGTTCTTGAACCGGAACTTATATTGCAAATTACATTCCTTCCTCTTTTGGCGATGCCTCCTATCTGAATAACCGATGGCACACAAAATACGAACGAATTCCCACTCCATATAGCCTGCAGTCCTTCTATTTCTTTGTACACGTATATTAATTTCGACCTGCTGTATGAACTGACATTATTTGAAGCAAAGACACTGATATTTGCGTTGCCAAGCTCATTATTGAAGATATGCGATAAAGTAGCTGTTCTTGTGACTTTTGAGAATCCTGCGCCTATTTTCCAATGGTAGGAGATGAAATCACCATTATGAGAAGTTAAGTTAAATCGTACAAGCGTTCTGATCTTTTGGTAATACGAAGCTTGAATCTCAAATGGTGTGATTCGATCTCTGAAATTGGCTGTGATATTGATTACATTCCTTGAGAAAACGTTATCAGCCTGTAATTCGATCTTGAACAAGCCTGAGCTATTTGAAGAATATGTAAAATTTGCAGATATTCTTTGTGATGTTGCATTCCATGCTCCAGCTATATAGTGCTTTTTTGCTGTCAATCTTGCATCAGCATCTTGATAAGGGTAGACAATCAATGAGAATGTCGTGTTATAACCATCACCAAGGAAATAAACGGTTATGTTTTCAGATGTTGGAAGAATAATGTGACTGTTGTAAGGGTTGCTGCTCGATGCGACACTTCTTCCGTCTACCTCCATATCATATTTGAACATTGTCATGAGATTTGTAATGATAAAAAAACGAGTTCCTCCCGTATTTTTGCGGCCATGATAAATCTCCCATAATAATTTCGGATTGCCTTTGATGTAGGCTTTGAAAGCGCATTTGTGCCTTCCAGCTGTCGTAAAATATGTTGAGGTTGTTGTTACCATCGGAGGCCGACTTCGTTTAATAGAAGCAACCTTCACATCATCACACGAAACATTAAAATATATGTCAAATTTTTCCAAGTTATTTACATTGATATTAATATATACCATTGTGTTGATTAGAAATTGATCCTTGCTAGATATACTGAAACTGAGACCTTCCATATCTTTATTAATGTTGAACCAAATATCCGTATTTATCACACAACTTATATTTGTAACTGAGACTCTGATCGATATCTTAGCAATAATCGGTTGTGTAGGATTAAACAAACCAAACTGTCCTCTTTGGAAACTATGAACAGCTACTTTTCCGATACCGTGGGACGGCGTCCACTGTATATCAAACGTATGATTAGTATCCACAGTTACTTTAACTTTAAAATATCTATGCAGAAATGCTATTGTTGGTCCTCCATCTTTTGAGTCCCATCCACCTTGCACTGTTTGTATTTGAATGGATACACAACGTCTTGCTACTTTAGTTGAGTCATTATCAAACTTCATAGTTGTATTGATTTGAAGATCTTCAGACTCTGCAGATCGCCTCTTAATTGATATAGATGTCGGTCTTCTGCCTTGATTATCAGACAAGAGTTCATCATATACTGGATTCTGTGTGATTTCTCCATTATCGCGTACATCCGTTGGGCAATCAGGGTCAATTTTTGGCATTAAGATCTTCCGTTCCGAGTAATTTTCATCATCGTCGACCTGTGTAATATTTACTTCGATTATGTAAATGTAACCAACCATACAGAAGTTATCGTTTTCAAATATCGCAGTTGACGTGATTTCAAAATTACCTGGCTGTATATAGTTATGTCGTGCTTCTATTCTACCGCTCTGGGATTCATTAATCGTTACCAATCCGTCACCAAAGTCGAATTGAAACAAAACGGATTCTTTGAATTCGTGAATCTTAGATGAGAGATATATCACCTCGCTTACATTGCGTGTTATCTTGTTTCTTGAACCATCGTGCAATGTATGTAGCGAATCATTGTAGGAAGCGGATATGGAGGTGAAGAGAAGCGGAAAACTGACACTGTGATCACTACACTGCAAGGTAGCTATGATCTCATACGTCCTTATCTCTTCAAAGCGCAAGTAGCTGCAGTATCGATTCTCTTCCAAAGCTGTCGAAGGTATGCTGATGACTGTTTGCAGATCCACGATCTGTCCATTTGAAATTACCTGCAAAGTTGTATGTAAGGACTGCAGTGCCAGTAAAGGTGCATCATCTCTTATACCATACAACACACAAATTGGGGTCTTTGTATCAACGATGCCATAATATTGTCCTTTTTGCCCTAGAAATGAAATATTTTACAAAGGTAAACAATTGTTACATAACTCTACTTGGGAACTTCACCGAAGCATTTTGCTCTGAAAAGCATTTATTGCTATTCTTAAAGGCAGTCTGTCACGTATCTGATTGGCCACAACAAAGTTAGAGCTCAACACAACGGATTTCATTGTGAATCTGTGTATTTGAAACAAAAGTGGGCTGATCGTTATCACTTCCTACGGTCGTAGAAAGTCAGTAGGATTAGCAGACATTCAAATTTTCTATTCTTTGTATTGTCATTATCATCCAATCAAATACATGACAGACTGCCTTTAATCAATCAGAAAGCGGAATTAGTCTGCCGCCAGCCTATGTAGACAGGGCCACTCACGGCTGCGGTTTGCGGGCGCGCGGCTTGTGAGCATATCCAACAACCAACAAAAGTTCTCCAATAAAAGATCATGAGTTTTTCCTACCTACTTACGTCAATGGACGACAAAGGTTTATTTCTGACAATGCAGAACTCAATATTACGGACAACGAAACCATGGACTACAGAACTACGCTACCAAGAGCCTTGGACCCAGGAACTAGAAACCGGCGGATCTTCATTGGTAGCCTGCGTGCAGACTTTTCATTGGTAAATTCCTAGCATTTGTGTCCTTCGGAACTCTCTTAGAAATGACCGTGACCGTGACCGTGACCGTAAGCCTGATCGTAAACGAATGACGAAAAAATTGACCTGCTGACACGAAAATCACAATACCTCCAAATTTTAGTGCAAAGACCTATCAACATCTGAGACTATTGGAAAGGGTATTCTTTAAGTCATTCATAAATAATCGTTGTTCAATTCAAATATAAATGCTACCTTGGAGAATTACCTCTTCTCTGCGGAACTACTGATGACTTCTTTGGGGAAACAGGACAATTTTTCTGATAATTCAACAAAAAACGACGTATCCACATTTTACGATTCGGTTCTTTCATTGATGGAAAGCTTTTACCCCGATTTCATCTGATATCAAATTTCTTCGGCATGACATATCCATCCCGGGAACAGAGGCAAACTGTCGATCGAAGTCTTTTGGTACGAAATGCTCCGAGCAAACCCCGGAGTGCTTCTAATCGGTCCATTTTGCCGCATTTTGCCTTCTATCTCTTTATAAATTCCGTCAAATTCTTCCTTCTCGTTTCCTCACTTCAAGCTGATCATAGCCAATGAAGGCAGATTATGGATAGAAATACCCAGATTTTTGGCATAGATATTGCTCCAGTCACAAATCACCCCTATTAGGCATGGTTGAAAGAACAGATCTGCCGACAGAGGCAAGAAGCAACTTTGTTCCGTTTCTCCCATGAAGGCCTACGCTACGACTCTCACGCCTTCCTGCTGTGACGCTGCAACGCTCGTTACCAATCTTCTGTTCTTTGCACGGTAATCTTGAAATTTTACCGCAAATTCACAACTTTGGAGGGCTTCTGGGGGCACTTATTGCCAAAATATCGCGTTTTGAGTGATCTCATCGAATTCAGCGGTGAAAGAATGTTCATATATCAAATTTTCGTAATTGGTGATATTAGCCCTTTAACACACGTACTTATTCATCACTCTGGTCTCTCAATTTTCTCAGGCCAGTACATAAAAAAGATGACCGCAAAGACCCTGATAATTAGAGAGGAATAGCAGTTGGATCTTGCCTTGGCAAACTTTATAGTTATGTGCTCCTAAATAGACTAATAAAACATGTAGAAAAACATGGCCTAATAAAAAACAATCAGATCGGCTTCATGAAGGAAAATTAACCATCAGATCATATGATTGTACTAAAAACATTGATTGACAAAACTGTTAAGTGTAACAAAAGCCGCATGTATGCTGCTTTCGTAGATTTTAAGAAGGCCTGTGACACAATAAACAGGGCAAAACTTTTCTCTAAACTGAGCCAAGCCGAAATTGGTAATACGTTCCTTAATAATCTTAAAGCTATGTATAAATCAGTAAAATACTGTCTGAAAGTGGCTAATGGTTATACAGACCCCATATCCAGTGACCGGAGGTTGAAACAGGGCTGCGTACTTAGCCCTATATTATTTAACCTGTTCATAGATGATATCAGCAACATTTTTGACGAGCATTGTGCACCATTTTCCCTCATGGACGTAGAGCTTAACCATCTCCTGTACGCCGATGACCTAATCCTCATATCCAGATCGCCTGAGGGTCTCCAAAACTGTTTAAATGCCCTTGGCACGTACTGCCAAAACTGGGACCTTACTGTCAGTATAAAAAAAAGCAAGACTGTCATCTTCAATCCCGCCGGTAAAATGCTCACGGATCACAAATTTTCCTACCTTAGCCAAACCCTTGAAATGGTTCGGGACTTCACCTACATTGGTATTACTTTTTCAGCAAATGGGTCATTTACAAAAGCCGCCCAGAACCTTAAGGCTGATTTCCAGTCAGTGGAAGTTTCCGAGCGGACGGAATTTCTATTGTATCCGACAGAAAATATCGCTCTGGCATTGAATAGAAAGTTACGGCTGAGCGAACTTTTATTGTCTAAAATTCCGCCCGCTCGGAAAATTCCACTGACTGAAAATTAGCCTTTAGGGATAAGGCGAATAAGGCAATATTCCCCCTGTTGGACACTACTTTTAAATTTTGCCTAGGAGTACCAACGTCCTTGAGCCTATTTGACAAACTTATTCAACCCATAGTACTATATGGCAGTGAAATATGGAGTCCACTCTCCCACCATCAGCTGAACTCTATCTCTAGGGACCCTAACCTATTCTGTAAATATATGATAGACTCGCAAACAGGTAAATCTAAATTGAAGTTCTCAAAATCAATTCTGGGACTAAAGCGGAATACACCCTCCTTGGCCGTCTATGGAGAACTGGCTGCTATACCAACCGCTCTAACGGGTACCCTACGTGTGATCAAATTCTGGCATAGGATCTCTCAAAAAGATGATCACACTCTTGTAAAAAAGGCATTTGGTGAAAATATATCGTTACCAAATAACGTGGCAAATTGGCTAAACACTGTAAAAACAGTTCTAAACCTATTTGGCCTGTCCTCCATCTGGAATAACCCCTCTAGCTTTTCCCCTAATCAAGTCAGCACGAGGTTAAAAGGTAAGTCTACATCCCTCTTTAAAGAATTTGGCTTTCGGAACTCTCTATTGCTAAAGAAGACTCTACCCGTAACAGTAAGCAACGTACCTATAAAACCTTTAAATCTAACCTTAAATTAGAACCTTATTTAACCCACAAATTATGCTTTAAAGAAAGACAGGCCCTTTGTGAATTCAGATGTAATGATCATACCCTCTTGATTGAGGTTGGGAGGCACAAAGGACAGGCAGTCGAGGAGGCAAAATGCGAAATGTGTACATTAGGTCTCGTCGAGGATGAAATCCACTTCTTGATAACATGCCCTGCCTATGATATCTTAAGAACTACACTTCTAGCTTTATCTCATGTCGACTGCCTACCTGCAAGCTTACAGTTTTCTAAAATCATGAGTAGTGCTGACCTAAATATCATACATGCCCTAGCCACATTCATTACGGATGCAAACAGTTTCAAACGAGCTTCCTCTGCGGACCAATAACTGGATGTTCCAACACCAAAAAGCAAAAGAAAATAGATATTTTCATTATAGTTCTTTTTTTATCTGTTTGTTTGTTTTTCCCTTCGTTAGCTGCCATACCTTATAATATAGGTAGTGCATTTTAGCTTTTTTGATGATGATGATGATGATGATGATATAAAATATAGATAAGGACAAGGAACGCAACTTATTTCCAAACAGATCAGCAGCAACTGTTTTCTTTTTTATCCACATTGCATCAGTATTTATCAAAACCTGCAAAACAACACATCAAAGTGTTGCTTATTTATCAGGCAACATTCTCAGATAACTTTCTGCTTCAACGTTTTATCAAAACTCAACTAATTTAGCTGATAAAGCTCCTGTAGTTGGCCTCATTTATCTTTCTCGGTAGGCTCTGTAGGTAGCGTTAAGCCCAATATTCGAAATTCGAACGCAACGGTACCTGCTGGATTCGACAAAATTCATCACGGAAATCTAAATCAACCCCCGTTAATTTGTGTGCAAGCTACGCAGCGTAACAAATTAACGGGGGCTGATGCTGATTTCCGAATTAGATCCAGCAGGTACTGTCACGTTCAAATTTCGAATATTGGGCCTAATGCTACCTACAGAGCCTACCGAGAAAGATAAATAAGGCCAACTACACGAGCATTATCAGCTAAATTAGTTGAGTTTTGATAAAATGTTGAAGCAGAAAGTTATCTGAGAATGTTGCATGATAAATGAGCAACATTTTGATGTGTTGTTTTGCATGTTTGGATAAATACTGATGCAATGTGGGTAAAAAGAAAACAGTTGCTGCTGATCTGTTTGGAAATAAGTTGCGTTCCTTGTCCTTATTTATATGCATTTTGGTCGATACTGCAGTGCAAAAGCAAGCGGGCTTTCAATCATTAGCATCATTATGCATTTATGGCTAGTATCAGGGAGCGCCGAAGGCGCGGGAGGGGAAACGGTCATTCAATTGATTTCCGATGTTATTCCGATGTTTGATGCGGAATTTGAAAACGAGGCTCTAGGTGCCAGAGAGGTGAGCGACTTTTAGCAGCCACTGCTCTTTTTACAATCGAAAAGAGCACGATGGTTTGTTGTTCTCAAACTCGAAGAGGTGTAGCTTTAGATAAAGAAGTTGTTTGAGCTATTTACATTAAAGGAACAGAAGAATCGAGGTATACCACGCGCAATAGGAAACGTATAGTGTACTCACCGACCGAGAATGTGTGTTTTTTGTGTCAATTCTCCTGTGTTCTGTTGTTTTCGCCATTTTGTTTGTGTACATTCTTCTCAGCTGCGCGCGCATGGTGCCTCGCAGTCGTGCTCGCAGTGGACTGTTTATCACAGGGAAGCATATTATAGACATAGACAACCTAGGTCTCGGTAATGAGAAAATGTTTATATATATGGCCTACTCTTGTGGCAAAACGTTTTCGCTACGTTTTCAAGCAGTTTGTGTTCTCGCTGTCAAACTGACTTGATCTAGCTTTGGTTAGCTCGTGTCAAGAAATTTACAATTGCAGCAGATGAGAAAATCTTTCAAAATAACTGTCAAAGA
The DNA here is from genome assembly GCA_039566865.1 of Aurelia coerulea. Taxonomy (NCBI): domain Eukaryota; kingdom Metazoa; phylum Cnidaria; class Scyphozoa; order Semaeostomeae; family Ulmaridae; genus Aurelia; species Aurelia coerulea. The sequence goes on along the minus strand of CM076952.1, from coordinate 6,109,586 downwards.
AGGTATGAGCAAAAAATTGAGTCACCCATCATGAATAATCGATAATCGATTAAGGAAATTTTTGGTAGAGTTGAATGTTTGAATAATGGACATCTCACTTCACATTTGAATCCTTCAGTGTTATTGAACTCGCTCAAAGAAATGAATACAGTCGAGAGCGAAGATACGGATGGCGAAGAAGGGAGCACCGTTGCAGAAAATTGAAGGCCCCTGGCCCCTTCCACTTCTGCCAAAGGATAGTTCTCGAGATTCCCTTCACAGAAAATAGTTGTTATAGGTAGGGTAGGGTAAAGAAATGACTGGGAGAGTCACTCTAAGCTAAAGTAAAGGCTGCAAGTTTCAAAAAATTTCCGGGACGCACTTTGTCAACTGCTCCACTTTTGGGGCACGCAAAAATTGGATTGTGAAAAACTGAAAGCTTTTGTCCGATAATTTTCATGAGAGTGTTCATTGATAGAAAACTGCAAAAATAATTTTGAGAATTTCAAAGTTTCCAATTCTGCTCTGGTAAGATTGGATGGCGATAGGCATTCTAAGCCAAAGAACAGATGTTTACTCAAAAATTTTTGCATGTGGATGCTTATCCATAAAACTACTGTTACAAATGATCAAAAATTCAATTTTAGCATCGGCAAACCTGGGATGGGAGAAGCGTTCTAAGCCAAAGTAGAGGGCGTGTCCTCAGAAATTTTCCTGGGGACTTTGCCCCCAGACCCCTCATTTTGATACTCCATCAGTTAATTTGCCCTAACCACACTGCTGGGGTCGGGGGGTCGGGAAAGGGTTCCTCAACAGTGTGAGAAATGAAAACATTATAATCTGGCCCACAATACAAAGAAAGGCAAAATTACTTTTATAAACTAGAGAAAATGTAAAGATTTTAATCATGCCATAAGTAGATATATCGTGAGATATATGCCTCATTTTCAAAGAAAGTGACTTTAGCTTGGCTATTGGTGAGGAATCGAGGAATTGCGACGAATTTTGCCCCTGACCACAAACTCATCATCGAGGCCACACCCACTTAGGGCCCCTTCTCTTTCATGGCCGGTGCAGAAATCAGAGCCAGTCCGGCACTGTATGTAAGTCCTTTTCATTTCAACAAGAGATTGTAAGGTAAGATAAGATCTTGATAGGCCTACATTATGCGTTAGAACGTAGGACAACCCTCTCACCAAAATAGTTTAGGCTTCCTGTACCCCCCCCCCCCCCCACAACAAAACGAGCATAGCTAGGCTACGCCACTTCTTGAGCGATGGGCTGTCAGAGACCACAAACACTTGTTTTACAGTCTTACGACGTACTAACACATCATTCGGTAACTAAGAATATATAAAACTGCGAACAACGAGATGAGAACAACTCATTATCATATTCAGACTTTGAACATCTAAAATCTCTACGAGCAGAAAATGACCATGAAAAAACGTGATGCCGAACTGAACTTGAAGGAAGGGTTGCAAAATTGGGCAAATCTGAAGGAAGGAAAGTCGTAGGAGGTTTTCTTTTTGCTTTGTAGTCAAAAGGGCCACGAACACTTGTTTTACAGCTTTTTAGGGGTATCCAAACATCATTCAGAAACTAAGAATACAACTGAATATTCACCATTGCCCCTGTTATCAACACTCGAAATCGAAAAAGGCCAAAGGCAAAGAATCCGTCAGATTACTGCACCGATATTCCCGAATTTTTCTTGAAGGAAGGGCTGCAAATATGGGCAGCACTAGAAGAAAATTGACATAACATACTTTTGCTTTTCAGTTGAAAAGGCCACGAACACTTGTCTTACCGTTTTGCTAAGGAATTAACACGCACACACACACACATCATTCAAAAACTAAGAATATGAGAAAAGGAGAACAACTCACTGTCATCATATTCAGCCTTGTGCTTTGAACAGCTAATTTCTGCGAGCAAATGTCCATGAAAAAGTGAGATGCCAAACTGAAATAGCAGCAAAATTTTGAAGTACAACTTCTCCATAGTCTTCAGAATTCATTTACTTGAAGATTTTTCTATTCTTGTATCATTTAAGACATGAAATAGCTCCATATTTGCTGCATGAACATTTTCACGTTGAAACTTCGCGAAGGTCGTTGGGTGAGAGAGAGAATCGAGCGACTGTCGTCAGCAGCTAAGACAATGGTTTCGCGCCAAAACGCAAGAAGCATAATGGCGGACATGATCACTATTCACGGGGGGGGGGGGGGGGGGGGGGCACTCCTATACTTTCCTATAGTATCATGCTTGTACAAAGGTTTAACATATGCACCCTAAACGCTGACCTGCTTTAGCGAAATACATACCCTAATCGCAGAAATTTTTTTGAAAACATACGCTTTCCGGTGTCAAAATAGAACTTCTATAATTCAGGTACCCTAATCGTTGACAAATCAGTTACTAAAAATGCTGATATTGCCGGTGTAATTTGAAGAGGAGGAAACTGCTCCCGACTTCCTATCCCATCTCATGCTGGTCTGCTAAGTTCTTTGACTCGATACGAATTCTATTTTATAGATTTTGATAAAAATAACATTGTAGAGGAGTTTAAATTTATCAAATGCAGAAAAGTGCACCCTTTTTTGAAATTATGGTCAAATTGGCACCCCTAAAAACGGGCCCGAGCGGGCATGTGCCTACTTGAAGAAAGGCTCCCTTTCTCGCGCTTTTTTGTACGAGCATGATAACACATCAGATACCAAGTGGTCCCCCCCCCCCCCGGTCAACATTACAGATAAACTCATTTTTTTATAAGAAACTAAGGTCCGATGCTGGTAGGCAGTTTCTTCAATTTTTGGCCCTTTTTGCTACCAAAACTTTCTAATGTGTTTCGTATATCTTAAATGCCGGAAGTGTAGAGTTTATTTTGTTTTGTCTGCAGGGCTCCTAAATTACTTGTAAGATCTCAAAACAAGAAAATGACATAATTCGCACTCAGAATATTTTCCAAACAGTTGGGATACACTAATTTTTTTATAAGAAACCGTTTATAAGAAACGGTAGGCTCAATTTTTCGAAAGATAAGAAACTACCCTACCTGAATTGAAAAAGCTAAGAAACTTCTGTAATTTATACTTTTAATTTTCTCATCGCACTCAAAAATATTTTGACACTGTACAGTTAAAGCAAGGGCACCTACCTTGTAGGAAGTGTGTTTATTCATGGTAGTTTACGCGTAGTAATTGGTGTCCTATGACCCAGTCCTGTTAATCTTTGTATATCATAAGAAACTAAGGGGTGTGCAACTTCTGCAGATAAACCAATCAGCGAGCAGGATCTCAAGAGAAAATTATCACAAGCGCGTTTTATCCGTGGTTCCGGTCAAGCAAAATTGTTTACATAAGCTTTTGTTCAACCAGATGTGAATAGTTACACCGTGTGCAAACTAGGGGCTCGCGTGAAAAGTCAATCCTCACGATTATTGGAGGACGAGAGTAGAGTAGTACCTGACAACCTGAGAATAACAATCATTACATGATTTTATAAGCAACGGCTTTCAAGAAATTTACCTGCACCTCCAGAAAATTAAGAAACCATGATAAAAAGAAGAGGTCAAGTTCCAAGTTAAGAAATATTTTTCAAATGCATTCTTCGTTCAAATTCTACAGTTTCCTTTCATTCACGAGGCAAATCCTAGCCTAATTTAGAACTTAAACTTATTAAACGCTTACATGTTACTGAACCAATTCTTCCTTGATGTTATGATACTTTGAATGAAGAAAAGTACTTGCAAAATCAATATTTCAGCAACAAAACGGTTAATTTAAACAACTTTGCTTACCTCAGTTCAAATCAATAAAAAAAGTTAGACGACCACAGACACTGCGTCATAATAAGCAACAAACCAGCTGAAAAATTTCTTAGCAGTGCCAACCCCCAGCTCAATTTACCGCAAGTTTTGTTTACTGGCCATAGCAACGGGCTCTGACCACAGCAACGTGTAACGCGCTTGTGAGAAAAGTGAACAATGGAGTTATGAAAAGTTTCATTTCATTTCTATTCTTTATACACGTAATCCCTTCAGCTACGAGAATAAATTACAAACTAAATACATAATTATATACATAGTAGATTAATCTAAGAATATATACCTAAATAAATGTGTCTAAATGCTGTTCTTCCAGGGAGTCGTGTTTTCGTTTTCAGGCTCCATACAATTTTTTTAGATTTTCTTTAAATTGATAGATCAAGGGGAGTTCTCTAATTTCAATTGGAATGTTATTCCACACGCTAAGACCGGTGTAGTGAAAGCCTTTTTTCGTCTTTTCTAAGTTCATCTTCGGGATTTCGAGGTTCCTACAGTTTCTGGTATTATAAGAAGAGATCTCACGTCTTTGCTGAAATTTATTCCACAAGCTTTCTGGGCATAGTTTGTTGTTGATTTTGTAAATCATTACTGCCTGGTCAAACTTGATGAGATCCTCAACTTTTAACCAGTTTCCTGGCCATTCATCTTTAATTCTTGCATTTATTATTATAGACAAAGCTCTATACCCCTAAAGTCTTTCTATACCTCTTCATACCCCTAAAGTCTTTCTAGTTACAGGGATTTTCAAATTCTATCGTCTGTTAGTGTTGACCAATCAAAAATCACGCTGTCTGAATCCCTGTGGCCAGATCTTATAACAGTTGATATCGTGTTTCATAAACACCGGAATTTGAAACTACAAAGTTATTCACACGTCATCTTGACCTTGAGAGGACTGACTATGTGTACTTCTGGGTCACGCACTGGGTCACGCACATCACGGTACGGTTTTAGGACACTCTCTGTACTGGGTCACAGGACACCAATTACTCTACAATACTGGGAATAAACACACTTCCTACAAGGTAGGCGTTCTTGGTTAAAGCAACTGTTTGGACATTATTTTGAGTGCGAATCATGTTATTTACTTGTTTTGAGATCTTTCTAAAGTAATTTGGGAGCCCTTTAGACAAAACGAAATTAATTCTACACTTCTGGCATTTAGAATATAAGAAACACGTAAGAAACTCTTGGTAGCAAAAGGGCCCACAAATTTAAGAAACTGCCTACCAGCCCCGGACCTTAGTTTCTTATATAAAAAATGAGTGTAACTGTACACTGTCAAAACATTTTTAGTGCGACAGGAAAATTAAAATTGTAAATTACCAAAGGGTTTTTTCTCAACTTTCGAAAAATTGCGCTTGCTGTTTCTTATAAGCGGTTACTTATAAAAATTACACGTGTAGTGAACTTTTCATGGCCTTTATTGAATTTCAACCGGAATTACATACAAAGCATTGTCAGGTCTTGCACCCGGCTGTTAGGCAGGGAAATTTCACAGACGATCTAAGGATCTGCCTAACCTTTTATTTTATGCTTGATTTCTATTAAATCGACCATGGAGATTCAAACTAGACTTGGACATATTTTTTTCACCGGAAGTGTCTATTTTGATGACGTCAATAACTGACACTTTTTACAACAAAAGTGGGTGTAACTTTTTTGCAGGTAAGTCGAATGTGATTTAAAATACTGCAGTTAGATTGCATTTGATTAGAGCTGTCAAATTATCTATAGTTTTTTTAATCTTGACGAAATTAGTAGAATTTCTAAGACGTCATCGATTATATGACAGCATAATTGAGCTTTTTTTTTAGATTGATTTCAGCTCAAATGTTTTCCTTGATTTATACTAATTTTACCATGCATGCAGACTCTGAATCTGCCATCAATAAACATTTATTGTGCACAGAAATAAGGATTTGGACCATGTCATTTACTCATTGTTTGCAGCATGTTTGCAGCAAAATCCAAAAAGCCTTTGAAAGCTCTAATCAAATACAATCAAACTACAATATTTCGAATCACATTCGACATACCTGTAAAGAGTTACACCCATTTTTGTAGTAAAAAGTATCAGTTATTGACGTCATCAGAATAGACACTTCCGGTGAAAATCAAAAATGTTTTCATGTCTAGCCGAGGGCGCTTACCTTGTAGGAAGTGTGTTTATTCCCAGTACTGTAGAGTAATTGGTGTCCTGTGACCCAGTACAGAGAGTGTCCTAAAACCGTACCGTGACCAAGAAGTACACAGAGTCAGTCCTCTCAAGGTCAAGATGACGTAAGAATAACTTTGTGGTTTCAAATTCCGGTGTTTATGAAATACGACTGTTATACGATCTGGCCACAAGGAATCAGACAGCGTGATTTTTGATTGGTCAACACTAACAGACGTTAGAATTTGAAAATCCCTGTAACTAGAAAGACTTTAGAGGTATGAAACTTTCCATAACTCCATTGTTCACTTTTCTCACCAGCGCGTTACACGTTGCTGTGGTCAGAGCCCGTTGCTATGGCCAGTAAACAAAACTTTGCGGTAAATTGAGCTGGGGGTTGGCACTGCTAAGAAATTTTTCATCTGGTTGTTTGTTTATTATGACGCAGTGTCTGTGGTCGTCTAACTTTTTTTGTTGATTTGAACTGAGGTAAGCAAAGTTGTTTAAATTAACCGTTTTGTTGCTGAAATATTGATTTAGCAAGTACATTTCTTCTTTCAAAGTATCATAACATAAAGGAAGAATTGGTTCAGTAACATGTAAGCGTTTAATAAGTTTAAAGTTAGTTGACGGAGATAAATAGCTAACTCAAGAGCTGCATATGCATATCTAAAATTAGCCTATTGTATTTGATGATACTGACACGTGCGTGCAAATGTTTTCACTAGGGGAGCAATTACGTGCATAGTCGTTTCTTTGTCCTATTTATAGATTGCCTCTACGTAGCTCCGTCAACTAACTTTAAGTTCTAAATGAGGCTAGGATTTGCCTTGTGAATGAAAGGAAACTGTAGAATTTGAATGAAGAATGCATTTGAAAAATATTTCTTAACTTGGAACTTGACCTCTTCTTTTTATCATGGTTTCTTAATTTTCTGGAGGTGCAGGTAAATTTCTTGAAAGCCGATGCTTATAAAAACATGTAGGCTAATGATTGTTATTCTCAGGTTGTCAGGTACTACTCTACTCTCGTCCTCCAATAATCTTGAGGATTGACTTTTCACGCGACCCACTAGTTTGCACACGGTGTCACTTTTCATATCTGGTTGAACAAAGGCTTATGTTATCAATTTTGCTTGACCGAAACCACAACGGATAGAACGCGCTTGTGATAATTTTCTCTTGAGATCCTGCTCGCTGATTGGTTTATCTGCAGAAGATGCACACCCCTTAGTTTCTTATGATATACAAAGATTAACAGGACTGGGTCATAGGACACCAATTACTACGCGTAAATTACCGTGAATAAACACACTTCCTACAAGGTAGGCGCCCTTGGTCTAGCTTGAATCTCCATCGTCGATTTAGTAGAAATCAAGCATAAAATCAAAGGTTAATAGCCAGATCCATATATCGTTTGAGAATCTTCCTGCCAATATCTTTCAAACCTTTTCAAGAAAAATTCTGCGCGTGATATCAGCATGAATTTGCGCAATGCCACTGCCGCTGTCCTTCTTCCAAAGATGAAATTTGCAATATGCAGAAATCTATATCTTTCCAGGGTGCAAATACTTATAATTAATTGCCTTTGGATGTCAAACGAGCACCCTCTGTAAGCATTTTAAATTGTACGCTGAAGAGTTATTTGCCTCTCTCAGGCTAACTCTATTATTTTGCATTTAAGTTTCAGATAGTAAATATAGTAAATTTTTTAGTAATTTTCAGTAATATTGTAAAGTTTGGTACGGCCCCCTGTAAAGCAATCCTCTCGATTGAAGGGGCTACCATGTAAAAATAATGAAAATGAGAAAAATAATGAGAAATGTACCACCGCCCAGATCAGTCTCAAAAACATCGTTGTCAAAGAGAAGCAGGCAAAGTAAGAAAACAAAACATTTCGGGAAAATATGTCCAACTACCTGTCCTTTCACCTCGTCCTTTTGGTTTTTGTCTTGAAAGTTTCTTATGAAAATATTTAGTTTTCCTGAAACGTCCGATTACCACAGCCGGCACCCTAGCTATCATTGTAAATTAAAATTGTTTTGCTTCTGTCAACAACGCCCTCACTTTATGGATCTAGATCTACACGTTTTTTGCTTTGTTTTTTTTTCAACTTATTTTATTTACTTATTTTTATAAGAAACTTGGGTTTGCACCCCCTCAGCACTTAGTACTAAAAGTTTCTTAATTTCTTTTGAAAGTTTGGTAGTAAAATGCTCTGAATTAGTTTCTTACTTTTTTGGGCCTAAAATTGCGTTATGGTTCGAAGTTGAGCCATCTTATCTTGAAAGGGCTTGCATTTTGCATTGATTTGTCAGCACAGATCAGCTATGCACACGAAGGCAAACATTACAAATTTTTGCAGTCAAAAGTTAGGAAGTAAAATGAAAGTCGCTTTGTCCGAGAGTATCTAACCTAACCACTCTCATTCTAGAAATAATTTAGAATTTCTTAATTGTTTTTGAACGATCCTACTTGAATTTCTCAAATTTTTGGTCATCGTAGTACTAGATTCTGATAAACCTGTTGCTTTTAAATAAAACGTGTCTACTAAAATGTTAGACAATTACGTTGAAGTTTAGCCCTGGAAGCTTGCTAGGCTAGGAGCGGTGTTTAAATAGGGATAAGAATGGAATTTTATATCCCAGTTAATTCGCTAAGGCTGGTTTTCTTATGTCGCAATTCATTGCATTTCATCGTAATTCGTCGGGATTCAGGGTCTACGATCAATTAGGATATATGAAAACCGGGAATCGTAATTCATCGTAATGCATTCTAATTCATCGCATTTTATCCTATTTACCCTTGGGAACAAAAAAAGTGCACATTTCAAATATTTCAAACCAACTTTGGGCACGAAAATTAAAGCAGAATCAAAACAAACAGAACCTGGTGGTCCCCGAAGAATCAAAGGCTGTTGTTGCAACATAGTTACAGCTTATTGGCCTTTTCGGCTTTGTCTTTTGATCGTAGACACTGAATTCCGATGAATTACGATGAAATGCGATGAATTGCGACATATGAAAACCAGCCTTAAGTGCCGCCTTCCTTGTTCCGTGTTCCGTGTTCATTTCAGGGGGTAGCTTTGCTCTATTTTCCTTCCAGTCCAATGGTAATACACCATACATTCCAATAAGATTTGCCTTGTATTTACCCCCTGGAAAATATCATTTTCTGCCGTGTTCCTTCTGCCGCGTTCATAATTTTGTGACGACTTCCTTGTTCTCGTCACAGTTCTGACTTTAATGACGTGTGCCGTGATCGGTGCTTATGGTCCAGTTGCAAAATTCCGACTTTAGTGACGTGTGCCGTGCTCGGTGCTTATGGTCGAGTTGCAAAATCTATTTCTGACGAGTTCTTGTCGGGGGGTAACAGATGACTGATTCTACGAGCGACGACGACTATTTGCCCACAATCGCCCACAATGTCTTGCAGGGTGAATGTGCTATAATTTCTTTTTTGTTTGTCAGAGACTCCAGAGGGAGGGAGTCTATCAGGCAGCGAGGGGGATGTCAATCACATGGGGATCTACTGGAGTAAAATGGGTAGTGTTGATTGCCGGGAAACAGTGGAACCGGAACTAATAAATCAGTATTCTGTATGTCAAAAACAAAGATGTTGGCAAAAATCATCAAAATTTTTCACCCTATCCATTTTACTCCAAACTTGCCTATTTGACCCCTAGGCCATACCATACCAAAACATAGGAAAGGTCACTCAGGGCTGAAGATATTCTATGTCCCTAGCCATTCAGAGAGGAATTTGTTATTGAATTTCGCATGTTGGCTAGCTGATCTTTATCTTTGTTTACCAAAATCTTTCAGGGGCTGCACAAGATATTGGTGAACAAAGATATAGATTAGCTAGCCAACAGTGAATATTGATTTATTAGTTCCGGTTGCACTGTTTCCCGGCAAACAACACTACCCATTTTACCCCAGTAGATTCCCATGTGATTGACATCCCCCTCGCTGCCTGATAGACTCCCTCCCTCTGGAGTCTCTGACAAACAAAAAAGAAATTATAGCACATTCACCCTGCAAGACATTGTGGGCAAATAGTCGTCGTCGCTCGTAGAATCAGCCATCTGTTACCCCCCGACAAGAACTCGTCAGAAATAGATTTTGCAACTCGACCATAAGCACCGAGCACGGCACACGTCACTAAAGTCGGAATTTTGCAACTGGACCATAAGCACCGATCACGGCACACGTCATTAAAGTCAGAACTGTGACGAGAACAAGGAAGTCGTCACAAAATTATGAACGCGGCAGAAGGAACACGGCAGAAAATGATATTTTCCAGGGGGTAAATACAAGGCAAATCTTATTGGAATGTATGGTGTATCACCATTGGACTGGAAAGAAAATAGAGCAAAGCTACCCCCTGAAATGAACATGGAACACGGAACAAGGAAGGCGTTACTAAACAAGGAACGCGCCACTAAAGTCGTCACTAAAGTCGGAACACGGCACACGGAACACGGCAGTGGCCCCTATGGGCCACCGTAGTTTTCAGCAATCAGTCTTTGTGCTCGGTGATGTGATTCGTAAATTTGTTCGTTGTTACATGCGTAGAAAACACGTATCACTCAATTCCCAGAAGATTGTTTATTCTCTTTTGAATTATTTGGAACACTGCTTGCCTCGCATTTGGCTGATTTTCAAAAGAATACTTTCACTAGAAGCGTAGAAATAGGTTGACCAACAAAGCAATCAATCTTTCGCAGTATGCGTTTCATAGACAATAGATTTGGAAATCTTTCGATTTGGTTTTCGCTGTCAGTTTAAAAGCAAAAATTGTGACAAGTTGCCTTCGCATTTGGACATTGAAGGCAAAGAAGAAAGGCGTGGTAAAGATCTGGCATTTCGTAAGGTTTTGCGATTTCTTTCACAAGACTACGGTGAGACCTGTCCTGTTTTTTCTATTTCTAACGGCCTGTAGCAATGTCTGATAATTCCAGTAGAACGTTTTAGCACACTATGATTGGGAAAACTTGGATTTAGGATTCAAGACTTCCATGATGTGTATTCGATATGGCCTAAGCCAAACGCAATTTATGCAAGCAAAAGACATAGCATTTAGCCTACAAATTCTTATTTCAAGTAAACCAGCATCCAGTGTTTTTTCATACCGCTCCTTTGATTTGAATTGCATTTCAATTGGTCATGTCTTTGTCACTTTGCTTACTAAGGGTGCTCAGCCTGGCTTGCTTTCAACCAGCTCATACTAGCCACTTCAGTTTACTACAATTTTGTTTTTGGCCTATTGTGTAATTTAAAAACAAAAAAACTGAAAAAAAGATAAGAGGATTGGAAAGAATATCGTATACAAATTTAATTTTAAGGTCAAACCTACTATTTCGGGACTTACAGAATGGGCATCTATGCAAATCCTACAATTCAATACAATTCTAAATTAATTGTAATCAATGGGTACCAATGTTTAATTTGGTTTTTGGCCTGTTGTGTATTTTGAAAAAAAAGGATGAGAAAGCTTTGAAAAGAACATTGTATAAAAGTATCAATTTTAGAGGCAAACCAACTATTTCGGGACTTACACAGAATGGGCTTTTACACAAAATCCTACAATCCTACAACGGCAACCAACGAGATTTGCTAGTTATATGTTTAGATTGGGTAACGCCCCGGCGGGTGCATATAATATAATTTTGTATCTGGCATGCGTGTCCATGGTTTCTCTGAGAAAGGGGTGAATTTTCAATATATTCCTAGGACCTAGATTTAGAAAAAGGGGTCTTTTTACAGAACTTGTCAGAGAAAAATAAAAAAGGGTATGTTTTTCCCTATGTAAATTTGCATCATTATTCATAATGTGTTAAATAAAAAATACCTGCCATAATCATTTTGTCTGAAGAAAATTATATACAGATTAAATATTGACCTAATAATTCATATACAGTAAAAACCTGCACATAAGAACCTAAGATTTTTAACTCAGCCTGTTTAGGTTCTTATGCAATGAGGCACATCGAGTAATCAGGGTATAGGTTCTTAATATAGGAAAATACGTGAATCTAAATCTTAGCCAAACCTATTTGCAATCTTGACCCTATCCATTTCAACCCAATCTTACCCAGTTTACCCCTGCATGCCCTGCCTATCACAGTTCTGTAAGAAATATTTTGGAGTACACGAAAGAGGTTGATTGGCAAAAATGTTGCATTTATTTCCCAATGAATGAATAAGACCCTTTATTAAGAACCTAGTTTATATATCAGCCTGAAATGGTTCTTATTTATTGGGTACAACATATATTATTTCAGGCTGTAGATTCTTAACAGATAAAGGTTCTTATGTGCGGGTTTTTATTGTATCATGTCTTTGCATAGAATTTTCTTCAAACTGATTATGTACAAATATAACAATATGGTCAATATGTGTCTTCAAAATCTGACAAGTTCAATATTTAGGCAAAAACATTCTTAAATAATTTTATTGTGACATTATCGTATTGGCAATATCAATCGTTATCCTTTCATTCATGAAGCATAATGGGGTGAGATATATTGGAAGACTTGTTTGTGAGGATCACATGGAAAGAATTGAACAAAAAAAATCATCTTGATCTTGTTCTTCTCGTTTGCTTGTTCAGATGATCATCCTCAATGCGTTCTGATTCTGTATTGGAAATCGAATCCCTCTGTTGCGTTTTAATGCTTTCACAATGTTTTGCAACCTTGTCTGTAAGTTTCATGAATCCACGACTTTTAAATCCCACAACATAACCCGAGAAAATTTTCCATAAACAATGTTTGACCATACCTTGGCCATGGCCTAAACTTTGCCTTTGCTCCACAACAACAGCAACAAGAAACCAAGTGGCGGGGCAATATTTGAATTCTCTTCCGCTTGTAAGAATGGAAAATGGTGGTGCTTGGCTTGGCTGCTTTGCTTGGCTGCTTGCTTGTCAAGCATCATACAATTACAAAAAAAAAACATACTAGTAGAAGACGTCTTCTTACTTCTAACAACTAAGATTGTTAGTTGTTAATGACAGAAACTAACCCCGGGAGGGGGAGTACTTGACTTAAATTTGTACGGGGGTGTGCCCACGAAAACAATTTTTTTACCCTACTCCAGAATTTTTCGCTCAAAATGATAACCTGGTCTAGAAAAAATTGGTGAAAAGTATACTTAAAAACATGAAATTGGACCGAAAAACGACCCGATCTAGCAAATTATTCCCCTTTGACATGTTTTGACAACCTGCTCCAGAAAAATTGCCTCATTTTTATACCCTGTGCTAGAAAAAATTGGTGAAAACGATACCCTTAAAAACGGCACATCCCCGTCGGACAAATAAACTAAGTACCCCCCCCCCCCCGGGAACTAACACAATTTTGGTTGAGAATGGTAGCACCTACTGATACAACATATTGGCCTGCAAACGAGAAGAAGTGCCACAATGATGGTGGTGAAAAGGGCAAGCTTATTGATTCAAATTTATGTCATCTCCTGCCCCATGCTTTGCAATAACAGTCTTGTCACAAGCTGCCTTCAGAGAGAGCCTTGTCTACTGTAAAAAGTTTTAATTTATCACACATTTTGACATTGTGGAACACAATAGAAAAAACCTATAACTATTTTCACCATGAAATGACCCCCAGGGGGGTACTCATTGACTTTCAATGCGGGGGGTCCATGCCAATATTTGGGGTCCGAAATTTTATGTTCAATCAATATTTAGGGTCTGTGACTTACAACATGGACAAAATTCAACATTTGGGGTCCACAAATCTGAAGAAGGGAAGAATCGTGCAATTTGGCCCTGAGGTTGCGAATCATGAAACAAATGTTTTGGTATTATTCAAAAACTAAAAAAGATCGAGAAGCTCAAATTGAAATCATTCAAAAACAGTTCAGGGACCCCAGAGATGGAAACAATATTTGGGGTCTCCAAAACGTTAGACTCAATATTTGGGGTCCCCAAGACATCAGGCTTAATATTTAGAGGTCAGCAAAGAAAAAGTGGCACGGACCCCCCGTATTGAAAGTTAGGGAGTACCCCCCTCCCATTTACCTGGTTGAAGCCTAAGATAGACGAGCTGAGCTCAGAGACAGGACTGGAAGCTCCATATGAGGTTATGAGAGACGCACGTGAACTGGGTGCCTATCCTTGTTTCATTGTGTTTCATTCTGATCATATTCTACTCGCAGTGGCGAAGCTGGGCGAAAATGGTAGGTCATGCTCTGGGCGGAAGGCGAGCAGGAGAAGCTCCTTGCGCCGGAGACGGAAACGGCGCGGAAAATATCTTGGGCCATGCCCATTTATATGCCTGGGAACGCCCATTGTTGTAAAAAGGCTTGAACAATGCCCATTTCTGTAGAGATATAAGATACGCCTATACATTCATGAAAACATTCTTATATTCAAACACTTTAGGCCAAGAATTGTTCTCAAACATTTTCTTGTTTCAAATCAGGCATTTCAGCAGTAAAACATTTGTTTCTCACAAATCTGGCCGGCATGTGTTAGGGTTTCAGATGTCATACAATCATTCCTGTTGAGCAGTTGCCATTGTTTAATCCTCAATGAAAAGATCATTGACTGAAACTCAAGTCCTAGATCACAGGAATATCTTTTTAAGTAGAAGGGACCCCCATCAGCTAATAGGCAACAGTAACATTTGGGGCAATAAAACTAACAATTCATCTTGCAAGAAGATTTGCTCTTGTTGTGGGAGAGGGTTGGGGGAGAAGGCTCTGATCTACAACAAATTATGATGATAGCACAGCAAAGGAAGTAAAGTACTCTTGAAAAGTTCCTCAACCAACAAATTACAGTATGACAATAATCCATAAAAAAGCAAAGTTCTCTTGGAAAGCTCCTTTAGTTAGTAACACATATGCTGATAATAACCTGGTGGGGGGTTATTCTTATATAAATTGGGTAAGGGTGCCGTAGCTGTGGTACAAAATATCAACCAAAAACAATTTCTTGCATCAAAATGGACCCACAAGATAACTTTTCTTAGCCTACATAGCCAAAACTATTCATTCTTTGTCATCAACAATATATGGAAAATGCTCTGAACTGATAGATTTCATGTAATG
Source organism: Aurelia coerulea (assembly GCA_039566865.1). Taxonomy (NCBI): domain Eukaryota; kingdom Metazoa; phylum Cnidaria; class Scyphozoa; order Semaeostomeae; family Ulmaridae; genus Aurelia; species Aurelia coerulea. The sequence goes on along the minus strand of CM076952.1, from coordinate 6,094,544 downwards.
TATATATTTAAACGTTCACGTATTTTGATAAAAATGCTGCTTGACTTTGATTTTGTTTGTAAATTCATTTTTATATTCTATTCAATCTTGCAAAAGTTCCTTTTGTCAGCAACAAATTATGATAATACCTTCGAAGAAAATTGTCCTGTTCTTGCAGTATTATCATTATTCGCAAATAATATAAAAAAATTCTAGGCTTGTTGCGCCAGCGAAGCGAGGGCTTACTATTAGGAAGCACCCGAGTTTCGTTCCTGGTCCACGCATATTTTATTGTTATTCATTGTTATTTTCCGCTGGTCAAAAGGTGTGCGTCATAAATTTGCATAATATAACAAAAGGAATCACATTGTGCTCACATGATTTTAGTTGACGGATTATTGCGTCATTGCTGATGGTTCAAGAGGAGTTATTGTTTTGGTTGATCCTCGTTTGAAAGGAAGATTACTCGACCCATTCGCGGTATTTCAAGCATTTCTTTGATGCAACATTGTGCTTTACAACTCATTATTGAATGAAATAAATAAAAATAGTTTGTTGTTTGATTTCAATCAATGTCTGAAAACGAACTGAAATAAGAGTTATTTACGTTGAGTTCCTTCGTTTATTAGGCCCGATGCAACAGTGAGCAAGAGTCTTTGACACTCTTCGATAAAAGCGCACAAGATTTTTGAAACTACAAGGATTTTTACGAATCCTTCGCGAATTTTTCTTGATGACAAAGGTATGGGTCAACCACATGTAACGGGGAAAAATTAGTATAAAAGTAACAAAGTGTTTACCAAATTTGCCAATTTTTGTCTAGATTAGATCAAGCCAACCCCGACAATGTTTGTGATACAAACAGGAGTCAGGACCGTCGAGAGGGGGGTTGGAGGGGGTAAAAGGTCCGGGGCCCGGGCCTCGAAGGGGCCCGTAAAAATATCGTTCGACAAAAATTAGTTATTGCTGTAAAATCTCCTTACAGCAACTTTTATGGCAATTTAGCTACCTGCCTTAAAACATAGACATAAGAAAATAGTTTTCTTATGTGGCTAAATTTGAAAAGTTTTTGTGTCCGTACCTTACGAGGTGACTTTTCATTGTTTACCGTAAATACCGCTTCCTTGATAACTTTTTCATGGAATATCTAAACAATTTTTTCTAAAGTAGCTTTCTTAAAAAGGGCGTTTCCCTCATTCTCCGAGAGTCTGAAGGGCGTGGTCCCAGAAAATTTTCTTGGGGGCTTCGCCCCCAAGCCCCCCCCCCCTGAGGCCCGATCCTAAGAATCGGTCCAGGGCCCGAGCTGGCTCTCGACGGCCCTGTCTAATCCAAACAAAATTGGCAAATAATTTGGTAAACACTAAAGTAAAGACAGGGGTACTTCTTACTTTTAAACTAATTCTGTGGTGAGGCAACGTTCAAGAAATCCCGTAGAATGATAAGAAGTACTGGAAATCACAAGATGCTAATAATAATCTCAGCCCGCTATTTGGAACATGATCTTATTTCTCCCTAATAAAGGATTTCTCGTCAGGATGAAAGGACCCATCAATTTCTGCATACACGTATTTAGAAATTTTCAGTACTGGCCCAAATTCTTAGTTTCTTATAAAACATTACATGTATCTGATTTCTGGCTAACAACATCGTGAAAAACGTCTTTGCCAAAATTTAAAAACAGGATACGCGCACTTACTAACGATTTGTTACTTCTAGTCTATGAATATGGCGAAGAGAACACTTGCGCATATTTTTTTATGAGAAACTAAGAATTTTGCTCTGAACTGAAAGTTTCTTAAAAATATCAGATTTTCAGTACTCAGAGCTTCTTATGAGTTTTTTACAGGTTCTATAACAATCTTCATGTTCACTGCCTATGCCCTTATGAACATTTCAAAACGATGTTTTTTAAAGCATTTCCAAGGTTTAGACATTGCTCAAGTACTTTTCGAGTAATATGATACAGTTTAGGCACATTCTTTATCAAAATAAATAGTTTCTTAATCATTTATTTCACAGTACTGGAATTTCCCCCACAACCTACTCTTCTACCTTCCTTCCTTTACAACGAGACTTCTAGGAACATCTTGGGACACTGTCCTTCCTCTTCAGAACAAGTTTTGCTTTGCAGTTGACGTTTGGCTATTGGCCTAGGCCTACAATCACATACCCTCACCCTCTGGCTTCTGCTAGCCTGAAGCTGCACAAGATTGTCTCGAGAACTAGGCTGCACAATGTCTCCCTCGATAAAGAAGGACTTCCAGTGAATCTTTGCATTGCACAATAATCAAAATTCAAATAATAATTCTCCAATTAGACGTGTATGTAGGGGCACTAATACCTCATCTTGAACGGAGCCTAGGCCAGTCAAAACTCACAAGACAAAGTTTATATCGTCATTTCGATTGTTTCAATGCGTATCCTGCTTTTGAACTTCAGCAGGACATTGAGTCGAAAACTGGCGCAACGGGCATGCGTTAGATCAGCTCCAGCCAATCAATTCATTGCTAGGTTTATGATCATAATGACCCATCTCCTGCGATTTCAGATCAGCAAGACACAACATAGGGAACCATTACGGAAAACAGTGAAATTTGACCATAACTACACAGTGTAGCTACAACATTTGTATAGAAACCCTATAATAGGTCTGGCGCTCCGAATCGAGCACGAGTTAACACAGGGGACCAAGGTATCGACAGGTCAAGATGCAAAGGGTAAAATTTGTTGTACTGTGACATATGTTGTGATTTTAAAGAAAGTTTTCAAAGAAATATTTTTTCTGCTGAAAAAATATTCATCATATCTCTGAAAATTGTTGGTCATGCTGAGCATGAGCTGCATGACCGCTAGCTTCATGCATAGTGGCTCGGAGAAGACCCAAATGGAGTAGGGACCAAATGGAGTAATTCTCCTATCCAGGGCCCAAATGGAGTAATCCTATTAAATGGTATTTCAACTCGTTGTCAAAACTAATTAACACTCAGAGATAACATTTCATCATAAATCTATACCTAATAATACCTAATAATAGATTTATAAACTGTCTAGACGATCCAGTTTCTTCCAAAGACAATATCATCATTTACTGCTGCATCTACCATGAGATCCAGGGGGGTACAGCTTGAGGGTTTCTGCATTTCGCAATAGCGAAATTCTTTGCAATGGCTTTTCTAGATTTCTAGTTTCCTTCAAACATCCTCTTTTCGTCTTATTCAGCTGAGTCGCATGTGCTTCCAAGTTTTTCCACTTATTCTACTCATGTAAAGTATGTTCGCTGCTGTTATTAAAACGCGACGCGTTGCAAGAGGGATAGAGACAACCGTCCACAATTCTTGCTTTCATCTGTAATTTGTTTTTGTTTTCTTAAAGCCACGTAAAACTCTCTTCTATTTGCATGATTAAATCAATTAAAATGATACCTTTCACATGGTAACGGCTAAACAGAACGTGACACCAATTGCTGGGTCAATTGGAAAGCAGTTGCTTAATTATTTTACTGAATTGTATCCCAGGGTAAATATGTTTAAAATGAAATGAAAAATGAACCCCCGTCAGAGATCAGCATGAAGGTCAAATGTCATCAGGAATATTCAATAGGCACCGAGGACAGTTTTATAAATCTATTGTTGGGAAAAGATTTATGATATAACGCTATCTCTGGGTGTTAATTAGTTTTGACAATGAGTTAAAATACCATTTAATAGGATTACTCCATTTGGGCCCTGTAGAGAAGAATTACTCCATTTGGTCCCTACTCCATTTGGGTCTTCTCCGAGCCAATGCGTCTCTAGCTTTGCCACTGACTGTAGGTTAAGGTATTTTGATTTTTAGTGTTTTTCAATTCATCCTAGTTTCTAGAATTCGCCTGAATGACTTGTATTTAATTTGAAATGAGTTTATGGCATTATCAAAACTATCAATTCTGTTAATGTAAAACAACACTGGTTTCAGAAACGATCATATGTCATTTTCAGGAAATAACCGCACATTCTAAAACAACCATATCAATTTTTGCAGAAGGTTCCCAAAGATATCCTTTGGCACACGCACTCAAGACATTTTCTAGTTAATTGTCTCATTTTTTGCTAAGACAGCGTTAGACCCCGTCTTTTAAATTTTTAACTGTTTTTACTTAAAGATCAGTTTTTATCCTCAAATATAGTGCTTGTAGTAATTCGCATAATTCGTGAAAATTTTCACTCGTTTTCAATAAGATGAAACACACATAATGCTGAGATGAATACAAACAACATGAAAAAATAATTTCAAGAATCAGAGTTGTATGAGCAGAGAAATTGAATTTTGAAGTTAGACTAAATCGAGTGTTCCTTGTCTTTTCGAATTCAAATTTGTAAACTTATGATTTCTTGAAACTTTAAAAATCTTTATCTTGGCTCTCATAGGTCCGATTTTAATAATTCTTCTTTTATTGTAAATTCCAATCATTGCTATTTCAAAGGAGCTACAGCGTGATTGATTTTGAAAACTTTCATTTTTCGGCAGTTATTACATTTGCTGGATCACTGTGTTACCGCCTTCTTTGTGGAGGGTAGGGCTTGAAAGTGAAATCCATTTTTGGCAATACTTATTGCTGGGGTATCCGCACACCCATGTAGCTTATGATCTGCTCTTTATCAGTTGTTAGATCAACACGTAGAAATGATGCTGCAAGAACACAGCAGGACTAATTATGATATTTACTCGTAGTAAGATATGCAAATGTTTTGACGTCATGTAACCTCATGTGATTGGGTAATTTTGAAGGTTGCCAGGTTATCACCATTAGGGTGAAATAGTATAGAGACGCAAGTTTAATGTCACGTGGATATAGTTGAGAAGTCATTCGAAAGTTGAGAGTGGATGAGATCGCATGATATAGTAAAAAATGTCGTCTTCTTTGAGTGAATCTTCGGTTCAACAAATAACCTTCTCGAACTAGCTAGGCTGGAGAGGAATCTCCAACATATTGGTCCACTGTTGCCAGAAGGAAAAGTTTGAATCGATGCAGAAGCAGAATGGCAGAGACAGAACGTACAACATGCAGAAGGAGTGTCACGAAATTAGTTAGCCGAGCGGAAGATTTATTGAAAGATGGGATCGACGGAGTGGATACCGGAGGTATCGGAAAATTAAAACACTTTCAAGCAGAGTTATCGGGAAAATTGACGGAATTAAGAGATGCTGATAAAATTATTTTGGACGATTTGACGGAGAAAGATGCGGGCGAAGATGACATCGACAAAGAACTTGAAGAGGAAAGCGAATACAAAGAGAAAGCATCGAGTGCACTGTATTTGATCGAAGACGCCCTTGATAAATTGACAGCGAGCAGACCGTTATCTACAGGCCAGCGAACTGAGTCACAGGAAAGTCTTAACTCACAAATATGTCAAGTTGCAGTGGGTTCAGGCAAGAGTTCTGTGAAATCGAGTGGAGGATCAGGAAGATCTGTGAATATAAAGTTACCCAAGTTGGAACTGAGCAAATTTTCGGGAAAAGTTGATGAATTTCAAGAGTTTTGGGATGGATTTCAGAGTGCCATTCACGACAATGAAAGCTTGGCAAGTGTGGATAAATTTAAATATCTTAGATCGTTTTTACAAGAGCCAGCAAAAAGTGTGATTGCAGGAATGCCTATTACTGATGTCAGCTACAATACTGCTGTTGAGTTATTGAAGAAAAGATTCGGAAAACCAGAAGAAATTCAACGTTCTCACATCAACCATTTATTGCACTTAGCACCAGTATTCAACGAGAGAAGCGTAGATCGCCTCCGCACATTGCATGACCAAATCGAGACACATTTTCGTGGGCTCGAGGCTCTCGGTGTTGACAGGATCACATACTCGAGCATCGTGGTGCCAGAATTGATGGAAAAGATTCCGGAGCAAATTCGTTTCAGCATGATCAGAGCAAGTGATAAAAGCCTCTCATCATGGTGCTTAGATGAGCTTCTCGTTGCCCTTGAAAAAGAGTTGGAAATCAGAGAGAGTCATGTGCCCCTGCTGAAGAATGCTGGCGGAAATCAAGAAAAACAAACACGGCCTAATAAGCAGCAAGAAGAGTACCAAGGAGGAACAGCCACTGCACTGTACATTGGAAGAGAGGGTGGCAAGCAGAAGTGTGCTCATTGCCTGCAAGAACATGCAGCAGAGATGTGCGAAAAAGTGAAGGACACTTATGAACGAACAAGTATCCTTCGTAAATACGCCATATGTTTCATATGTTTAAATTCTTGCCATAGATCCTTTGAGTGTAGGAATAAAGATAGATTGAAATGTGGTATTTGTAAAGGGAAACGTCATGTTTCAATTTGTAAGGTTAGGCCCAATGCACCTCTGGCGAATTAGGAAACCTCAGTAAATCCCAGCGAACCCCCACCCCTTAATGCTGATGCGACATCCTGGGTGGGAAGTACCGGGTCAGGGGGGGAATGTTGCTCTGCAAACAGCCTTAACAAGTGTGGAAGGAGTGAGGAAAGAGACAGTGAGAGTACTATTTGATACAGGTAGTCATAAGTCGTTCATCTCTGCTGAGGCTGTTACTAGAATAGGTTTGCGTCCTGTGAGGAAAGAGGAATTAGGCATAATGGCGTTTGGGAGTACGGATGCAGAGGTAAAAACAAGAGATGCGGTAGTTGTTTGTTTGGTTCTATTGAGGGGAAAGAAGAAAGTAACCTTGCAATGTTTTGTTGTTGATGAAATCTCTTCGATTTCAAATGTTTATCCTGAAGTAGTTAGGGAAACCTACCCACACTTGCATGAAATTTGGTTCTCCGATATTTGCAGGCACAAAGAAAGACTTCAAGTGGACATTTTAATTGGATCAGACAATTTGTGGAAGTTTCAAGAGAGTGAAATCAGACGAGGGGGCCCTAATGAACCAGTTGCCATAAAAACGACTCTTGGCTGGGTTCTTTCTGGACCTCTGAAAGCTAAGACCTTGAATTCTGCTGAACATTTCAATGTGAATTTTGTACCTTTGTCATCATTTCCTGCAAAGACTGACAAGCCGAGGATTGATGAGGAAGTAAACAAATTGTGGGATTTGGATTCCATTGGAATTAGGCCAGAGAATGCAGTGCATGTGCAGGTCATTGACAACATGTATTTCACAGGAAAAGGTATTCTGTTGGCCTTCCAGTTGGACACAGTTGGACACAGAGCTCTTCCTACAAACTATGAAAACAGCCTGATGAGATTGAAGAGTTTGGGTAAGAAACTCAGAAAAGATCCCTAAACTCTTGATAATATAATGATACACTTACTGACCAGGTTGCCTCTGGAATAATAGAGCAGGTGACAGAACTGGAACCAGCAGAGAAGACATGTTATCTGCCACACATGGCAGTGATAAGAGCTGAAGCAGAAACTACCAAGGTGAGAATTGTTTATGACGCATCTTGTAGAGATAGGAAAACAGGAACCTTACTCAATGATTGTCTCCATGTGGGGCCACCTTTGACACCCCTCGTATTTGACATACTTCTTCGTTTCAGAGAACACAGAATTGCATTGGTAGGAGACATTGAAAAGGCTTTTTAAACATCGAGGTTCACCCTGTTGATCGCGATTGCTTGAGATTTTTGTGGTTTAAAGATTGTAGGTCAGAAGATTCTTAGACTATTGTCCTGCGATTCCTTAGGGTGGCATTTGGAGTAAATTCCTCGCCCTTCTTATTAAACGCAGTACTCCGCCACACATTGAGACATACAAGGCGTCTGACCCTGAATTTACATCTAAATTGATTGAATCTTTCTATGTTGATGATTTAGTTTCAGGTTGTAGGAACGCAGATGAAGCTTTTACCCTGTACCAAAAAGCAAGTGACAGAATGAGAGAAGGGGTATTTAGGCTTAGGAAATGGAAAACAAATGATGCTGAATTAGCTGAAAAGATTGAAAAAAGTGAGAGTGAGAAAGTAGAAATGAAACAGAAACAAGAATCAGATGAGAGCTCTTATGCAAAGGAAACATTTGGCCAAAATAACAACACAGAGGGAAAATGTAAGATCCTAGGAATGGCTTGGGATAACAAAGAGGACACATTAGAGTTTGATCTTACCAATGTAACAAAAGATGCAAACACAGAAAGACCAACTAAGAGGGGGATATTAAGCACCCTAGCTACCCTTTTTGATCCACAAGGCCTCATAAGTCCTGTTTCCATCACAGCAAAGGTTTATTCCAGGAGCTATGCATAGATAAGTTAGGATGGGATGAACCTATACCAGACAACAAGGTCACAGTGTGGAAAGCATAGCTGGAAGATCTCAACAGAGTGAAAACAATTAGCTTGCCCAGATGTTTTATGATGGAAGTGAGGGAGAGATTCTTAGTTGTCAGATACACGGCTTTGGTGATGCAAGCAAAAAAGCGTATTGTGCTGTTGTGTACCTAGTATATGAGACAGCAAAGGGAGTGCACACAACATTGCTTTGTTCAAAAACCAGAGTTGCACCACTGAAAGAGTTGACCATACCAAGACTAGAGCTTTTATCAGCTAGAATTCTTGCAGTGCTTGTAGACACTGTATGCAAAGAAAGCCTTGAGCTCTCAAATCAAAATTGATTGTGTTAGATATTGGCTAGACAGTAAAACTGCCCTTTACTGGGTATATAACAATGGCGAATGGAAACAGTGGGTACAGTTCAGAGTGGCAGAGATTTTGAGACTATCGAAGAAGGAAGAGTGGGGACATGTTGGGGGGAGGGAAAACCCTGCAGATTTAGGTTCCCGGGGAGTTACCGCTATTCAGCTGAAGAATAGTGATCTGTGGTGGAAAGGTCCACAATGGCTTAGGAAAGGCAAACATTGTTGGCCCAAAGGATTAATCCTAGACAATTCAGAAGAAGTGAAGAGTGAGAAAAAGAAAGTGAATGTAATGACTGCAGTGACAGAAAGACCTGCAGGAGTGAGCCAAGTGATAGACATCAACAAGTACAGCACACTAAGAGTGCTTCTCAGAGTTACTGCTTGGGTTTGTTTTCCTAAACTTGGCCTAGCCAAACGAGACATAGAAAAACAACGCGTCTACGTTCCAAAACACTCAACTTAGAACGAACACAGAAATGTCGTAAACAACTTTACAACGCATGACTACGAGTTCCCTTGGGGTTAGTCAATTGGGATTATTCCAAACAATTAAATAATAACACAATATCATCTCATCTCCCCTCTTATTCCGTCTAATTCCGTCCTCCCAAAATGTCATAGTCCAGTCTTTCTGGCTGTCTCCTTGCACGATTGGAACGACGTTGAACTGGTACATGTTGCTCCTCCGCATTGGTTTCTGGAATATTCGTTGCATCGTTATTTAACGAAGGAAATGGTTGGTCATCTTCATCTGCAATTGGTTGATCTCTTGCTCTAACGCGAGATTTCAGTTGCTGAGAGTGTCGTCGCCAAATCAGGCCGTCACCAACAAACACTCGATAAGACAACGGGCTTATCTTGTGATGAATCTTGGCACGAACAAATTTGGGTCCTCTTCTACTGTAGTTACGTGCCCATACATGATCTCCTACTTCAAATTCTCGCATTTTCGCTGTTCGATCATGATATGCTTTCTGCTTCTTCTGTGACTGATGAACTCTTTCTTGGACAACAGCACGATTTTGATCATCATTGATATTTTCTTGCACTCGAGGATGAATCAAATCTAAACGAGTACGTAATTTTCTTCCCATCAGCAATTGGCTTGGAGCTACAGCAGTTGTTGCATGTACGGTAACTCGATATGTAAGCAAGAAATTATTCACGTTGTAATCAATATTCTTGCTATTCTTTGCCATCTTGTTCATGCACTTCTTGAAAGTTTGAATGAATCTCTCCGCCTGACCATTTGCTTGTGGGTGATATGGTGTAACGTAGCAGTTATTGATTCCCCTAAGCTTGCAAAATTCCTTGAATTCCTCTGACGTGAATTGTGATCCATTATCAGAAACAAGCTGCTCAGGTAATCCTTGAACCGCGAATATCTTCATAAGGGCTGCTGCTACAGTTGCTGATGTTGCAGTTCTCAATTTGATCACTTCTGGCCACTTAGAGTACGCATCTTCAACAACTAACCACATAAAACCAAAATATGGACCTGCTAGATCAATATGTAACCTTTCCCAAGGCCTATCTGGAAACTGCCAAGGATGGAGGGGCACCTTTTGAAGATCATTCCCACCTTCTTGACATTCACAACAACTACGAGCAATATTTTCAATTTCTGCATCCATACCAGGCCACCAAAAATGTTCCCTTGCTAACGACTTCATACGAACAATACCTGAATGAACAGCATGCAATTCCTTTAACAATCTTCCCCTCAGCTCCTTAGGTACAACAACACGAGATCCCCAAATCAAAACTCCATCACATACAGTCAGTTCAGTCTCACGTCTACTAAAAGCATTTACTTCATCATCTTTGAAATTCACATTTTTGTTCAGTTTCCTCCCCTTGCAAACATCACCAATAACACTCGACAGTACAGCATCCCTCCTTGAAGCATCCTTCACCACATCAACAGAGACTGGCAAAGTTCCAAACACCTCATATTCTACTAGATCCACCAAAGCATGTCCAGATTCAAACTGTGGGTCAAAGCCACAAGGCAATCGAGACAAACCATCAGCGTTTCCATGCTTATCAGTTGGCTTGTAAACAATCTCATAGGTATACGCTGACAATATGATTGACCACCTTTGTAAACGACTTGCAATTATTGTTGGAATACCTTTCTTTGATCCAAAGATGGTTACAAGTGGTTTGTGATCCGTCACTAACTGGAAAGTATGTCCCCATAAGAACTGATGAAATTTCTTCACACCAAACACTATGCTCAAACCTTCCCTCTCTATTTGCGAGTAATTCTTTTCTGCAGGGGTTAACGACTTTGAAGCATAGGCTATAGGACGTTCTTCTCCATTTGGAAGAATATGAAATAACACTGCACCAATTCCAGAACCACTTGCATCACAGGCAAGTCCTAACGGCATGCTAGGATCGAAATGCATCAATACTGACATTGACATAAGATCATCTTTTAAACCATTAAAAGCAGCTGATTTTTCGTAAGTCCAGTTCCATGGAATACCTTTCTTCAACAACTCATTCAAAGGAGCTGCACGCTCAGATAACTGAGGCAAAAATTTGGCAAAATAAACCACCATTCCTAAAAAACTCTTCAGCTCAGTGACATTTGTCGGCTCAGCAATCTTCTGTATTGCTTCTATCTTCTTTGGAGATGGATGTATACCTTGACGTGAAATAACATGACCAAGGTATTCAACTGACTCTTGAAGAAAACTGCATTTCTCTTTACGTAATCTCAAACCATATTCCTTGATTCTTTGAAGAACAGCTTGTAAATTTTGCATGTGTTCCTCTTCCGTTTTCCCTGTGACAATAATGTCATCTAGATAACACTGTACTCCATTCAATCCTTGGAATATCTGATCCATAACTTGCTGAAAAATTGCCGGAGCAGAGCTGATTCCAAAAGGTAATCTAGAATATTGGAACAATCCTTTGTGTGTATTAATAACCACTAATTTCTGAGATTCTTTATCCAGCTCTATTTGCAAATATGCTTCAGAAAAATCAAGCTTGCTAAACAACACACCACCATTCAGATTCGTAAACATTTCGTTTGGTTGAGGCAGAGGATACTGATTAACTTCCATCTTAGGATTAATCGTTACTGAAAAGTCACCACACAGTCGTACTGATCCATCACGCTTCAGAACTGGAACAACAGGAGCTGCCCAGTCTGAATATTGCACTTGTGTAATGATTCCCTTCTGCTCCAAACGATTAAGCTCGTTCTCAACCTTCTTCTTCATAGCATATGGTAATGGGCGTGCTTTACGAAATGTTGGGGTTGCATCACTTTTCATGTTGATTCTTGCTTTAACACCCTTGCATAATCCTGATTCTTCCACAAAAATTTCATCGTATTCATCCAATACAGATTTCAATTTCTTTTCCTTTGGAATAAAAACAGCAAAAATCGATTGCCAGTCAAGGCGAACTTGACACAATAAATCTCTTCCCAAGAGATTTCGGGCATTTCCTTTGACCACTCTTGCACAAAATTCTGTCCGTTGTCCGTTAATTTCGACGGCTGCATTGAACTCTCCCAATAATTGAACCTTTCCATGGGAATAACTCTTTAGTTCCAAAGATGAAGGTCTCAATATTGGTGCATCAAGTAAGTTGCGCCATGTAACCTCATTGATAAGCGTAACGACAGAGCCAGTGTCAACTTCCAAAGTGACCGGGTGTCCGTTAATCATAGCTTCAACTTTTGGACATGGTTTCAAATTTTCTGCAACATGATTTGTTTCCTTTGAATCAACAGACAATGTTTCAAAATCCAAGGTTTCTTCAGAAATATGCTTGACTTGGTTCTGTGAGAACTTACGAGGGGCACGAGGGGCTTTTCGGGGGGCCCTGCAGTCTCTTGCATAGTGTCCCTCTTTACCGCAATTATAGCATTTCACTGATTTCGCTGCACTGGAAAAGTTTTGTCTTCCTTTAGAAACTTCTTCCCTTCGATTTTTGGTTTCCTTATTTCTCGGCTTTACAGCATGAACATCACTAGATCCTCTCGCTGGAAAAGTGTTGAACTGATGAGCGTCCTTCTGTGCAGCTTCAGCAGCTTTCGTTATTTCGACCGCTCTCGTAAAGGTCAAAACCCCAGCTTCTTGCAATAATCGACGTTGCCACGCTTCGTTATTCAAACCAAAAACAAATTGATCCCTCAGTGACTGTAGTAATGGTGTCAAAGCTGGTTCTTGAGAGGCTGTAAATTCGCATGTTTTTGCTAATCTTCTCAGTTCTGCTTCATATTCAGCTACTGACTCATTTGGCATCTGCTTCCTGTTATAAAACTTGTAACGTTCGGCCATAATCGAAGGTTTTGGTTTATAATATTTCCTCAAAAGGTTTAGGAGTTCTTCTAATGACTTCTCTTCTGGTTCCTCTGGTGAACAGAGCGTTGCCAACTTTTCGAAAGCATCACGTCCAACGAAAAGCAAGAATTGATCGGTTTTCTCCTCTTCGGCGACTTGGTTTACTCTCCAAAAAAGTTTTACACGCGCAACGTAGCTATCAAAGTCTTCTCTCTCGTCGAATTCCCCCGGAATTCCGATGTACTGCCCCCTCCTTGGGTGAGAAGCTTGTCCAGGACTGTCATCGTCCGACATCTTTGAGAAAAACAGTTGTCGACTGCGCCAAAATGTTATGTTTTCCTAAACTTGGCCTAGCCAAACGAGACATAGAAAAACAACGCGTCTACGTTCCAAAACACTCAACTTAGAACAAACACAGAAATGTCGTAAACAACTTTACAACGCATGACTACGAGTTCCCTTGGGGTTAGTCAATTGGGATTATTCCAAACAATTAAATAATAACACAATATCATCTCACGCGGAACGCAGTGACGCGAAGCATTGAGGTGATGTGGGAAAATTGTTGTGGCGATTTTTCCCTCTTATATCAGGACCCATACTGCTTTGCGAAAGTTTTGAACAAAGAACCTTTTCAATTTTGCTGTTTGCGGAATGTTACTTTTCAATACTGCTCACAGCAAAAACAAGGTCGATATACAGGGATTTCCGCTTACAGTAAATATTGCGGTATACGGAGTATTACGGGTTTTTCCGATACCCATTGTTTTCCCGACAAAACCGGATACCGGATAACTTCGCCTGCCGTTATACAGTATTTTTCGATATCGGATAACAGTGTTTAAAACAAGGTCGATATACAGGGATTTCCGCTTACAGTAAAACTTGCGGTATACGGAGTATTACGGGCCCGGGGGGGGGGGGTACTTCACATATTTTGGGTACGGGGACGTGCCATCGGGAAGGGTATCGATTTTCACGATTTTGGTATAAGGAACGGTATCGATTTTCACGATTTTGGTATAAGGAACGGTATCGATTTTCGCAATTTTGGTTTAAAGAACGATTTTGGTATACTTTTTCGGAAAATTGGTATAAGGTCGGGTATACTTTTTCGCAAAATTGGTATAAAGTCGGGTATACTTTTTCGCAAAATTGGTATAAGGAACGGTTATGTTTTTGAAGCTTCGATGGCACGTCCCCGACTAAAACATGGTCAAGTAAACCCCCCGGGATTATGGGTTTTTCCGTCACCCATAGTTATACCGGTGAAATCCTGATGCCGGATAACGTCGCTCGCAGTTATACAGTATTTTTCGATATCGGATAGCAGTGTTTGAAAAATACGGGGTTATTCGGTAAAAACATCCACAACCCAGTTTTACGGGGTTATACGCAGCCACACATTTTTTCTGTATCCAAGCCGCCGTTGGACTCCCGAGGATACTGCACATATTGAAACTCATTGAAACCTCCATAATATAATACGCGTCCTTCAAGAGTATAAAAGCCTTCAAACAATCAAGAATATTTAAAGTCGCCCTTGATGTTTCTGAAATAAAGAAAGGAAAGATTGCATGTTGAAAACACAATACGGACAAAGGAAGGTTAAAATTTTGGCGCCCGTTCTCTTCAAACTGTCATTTTTTGCTTGATCATTCGCACAGCCACAGCATAGGTTCGACTCAAAACCTTTCAGTTCAGAATTTTAATTCACTGGTTTTTCACAAAGATTTTTGCCATCCTGACAATAAACATGTTGTTTTATGCCACAAGAAATTCAACAGCTACAGCGCCAAGACGTGGGGCAAGCAGTGCGCAGTGCAAGCCACACATTTGGACTTGGAAGGTATGTGTTATTGATTTTGTGTTCACTTGGTTCCTTGCTGACTCCCATCCTACCCGTCTCAAAATGTAGTGTAGAAGGAGCAGTGTACCCGATTTTTACCTTATACCAGGTGCAAATCAACGGCAAACGATATTTGATGTATCAGAAATGTTTTAAAGAGTTAAATGGTGCTCACTTGGCGTTGGAGGAACAAAAAACAATGAGTTTTCGTAGTTTCTCGGTTTCTGGCGCCATATCTGCACTGCCACTTTGTCTTGATCAGGAACATATTTTATGATCAATAGTATGTGAACTCGTGACTGTGAGGTGTCCTGCTGCCCGTGCCTGTAAGCTCATTTTTGATTACAAAGTCCAACTTTGTAATCTATAAGAGGGGGCTCCAGGTCAGTCAGAAAGAAAGAAAGAAAGGAAATAAGTCCGTCACGCTCGTTAAAACAATTAATTAACGTTTTATCTCTGCTAATTGGCACTGAAATAAAGAAAGCGCACAGAAAGCGCATACAAGA
Source organism: Aurelia coerulea (assembly GCA_039566865.1). Taxonomy (NCBI): domain Eukaryota; kingdom Metazoa; phylum Cnidaria; class Scyphozoa; order Semaeostomeae; family Ulmaridae; genus Aurelia; species Aurelia coerulea. The sequence continues at coordinate 6,079,301 of CM076952.1, read as the reverse complement.
CAGAAGTTTCCCGCGATCCTATAGCAACATTTGACGTCGGCTTATTTCATGTTAGACAGATTTGACACCGTAAGATGGATAAATCACCATGATGTTTACCCTGGCACAACAACAAATTTACGCAGAATTGGCACGTTCTTAGCGTCATTAGTAGCATAATTATGTTAAAACAATCGTTGTCTAGAACGAACGCATCGTTAGCCACTTATTGATAGTATTTAGAGGATGATGAAACCGGCGGCCTGCACAGAGGCTAGCATTCGCAGCATCACCGAAGGTAGAAGGACCCTCCTCCTACACAGCAACGGATGCAAACGTCGCAGGTGAAGTTGAGAGGAAAGGTGCAGGATCCCAGCAAACAATGGCTCCATTAACTGGGGGAAGGCACGTGATCACACTGAACAAAAACATCTTCATGCATATGATTCTGCACAGAGGTTATTTTCGTAACTACTTGTCTCAAACTAGATGCCCGCAAATAGAAACGTTCTGCAGGGTTCTGCATAAACATAAGCAATTTTGTATTATCGGAAATCTCACATATGACATCTAATTTGAGACATACAAGGCGCTTGATTTTCTATGGAAGTCGACTTTAGCAGCAAGACTCATCTCTCTGACTGTAGCTAAAAACAGCATCAACGATCATTCGGGGTTATGAAGAAATCAATTTTCAGATTTTCTTATGCTTGCTTAGCTCAGGACGGACTTTGTAATCATCCAAAAGGATCTTATGTTCTATGATTCTGTGCAGATCGCAGCGAAGACGCGCAACCATCATCTGCACTGAATCCCTTTTACCCCTGCGTTCTTCGATTTGTAAGAACGCAGGGCAGCAAGGGACACAAGATAAAAAATCTTGCAGTGAGTGCAGGTTGCAGTAAAGCAAACGAATGATGGAGGGCCATTATTAAATAGTTCCTGTGCTTTAAGACAAGAAAGATTAGAAGCCAAAACACTTTGACAGCAATTGAAGAGGTGCAGGTACACTGTAATTGCTGTGATGAGCTATTTATGTAAGAAGTTGTTGTGTGGTCGTCGTGTGATTGGCTTGTCTCCTCCTCCAGCATGAGCTCACAGCAGGCCTAATAAATAGGCCTAGCTTCTACTGTTTACTTTTTATACACCTTATATGCTAGTTCACATTGATGATAAACAAGTTATCAGAAAGCAGCAGCTTGTGCAACCAAAATGTTTTATAGATTTTTGTGAAGGTGCACCAAGATCATCAACATCCTTTCAACATTTAACATTGGCAACAAACAGTCAAAATTGCAAGCAAGGTAAAGAAACGAATGTGATTGCTTTTAGTGGTGGGTGAAAATCCAAAAATTGAGTTTTTGGCTGTGTGCATGATGAACAGTTAAGTGGACATTGAAGCTTTATTTAATAAAACAATAATTGATGCATATCAACTATTATTGTTATTGTCAATTTATTTAACATACATAGGATGATAGGCATATTTAAGCGGAGGCCAAGAAAATAAAGTCTGCTAAAAAAGTAAAAAGATTAGCTACAAATATATATACATATTCTCACAATTTTTGTATTAATTGTTTTCAATTATTTCAATTATTTTTTATGTGAATTACCCATAAATGTCAATTTCTGTTTACAGATGAGCTGTTCCCCAAGCTCAAGCCCCACGTTACATGAAACTGAAAGCCCTGAAGCCCAATGGAAAGGAGGTCATGTATTAATTATTGGATTTGAAGTCAAAAAGGGGTGGTGTCAAGTTTGGACCGTGATAGTCCTAGCTAAAGTTAAGCCACACACTTAGAAAGACCCTGTTGTGGCAAAACTGACATTCCTTTCCTCTTTCCTGGCTGATTTGTTGAATACGTAAGCCCCTTGCAAAACTTTTCCTGCCAAAAATGGTTATAATTTTGATGATAATAATCTGCCAAATGTCTTTGCTGTTAGTTCATTCATTTATTCAGCTATTAGGATATTGGTTCTTTATTGGTATTAAAAGTCCTCTGGCAAAATTGTTTTATTTGAAAAGTAGCTCCAGTTTTGATGATAGAAATCAACTTAATATCTTTGCTCAAAGTCTATGGTTTCAAGTTGAGGTTAAATTGTAATTTTATCAAGTTAAACTGTTGAGTTCCTTTCAATGGTAGGATATATAATTAAATATGATGGTTTGGGTCAATGCTTCTAAACTGCTTCGCTGCTAGCAGTGATGTTACTCACTTTCAAATGCTAAGGCCCTGTTCTTTATTCTGATAGATTTTCTGGTAAATCATTACACGGTGTTGCTCTTCACTTGTCTCTAGCTGACTGCCATGGCCTGAATCAATAAGACATGTTTTTTCTAATTTAAGAATTCTTAAAACATCTGGAGTTCTTGCCACATTTAATATTAAGACACTCTGTACTTCCAGTGATCCCCTGTGCAAAAGTAAGTTTCAGATGTCTCTCAGTTCATTGTGATTTTATGAGGGGATTGCTTTTATATTCGGATATAAAGGCACACCCTTATATAAACGTAGTACCTTTAAAGACGCTTAAATATATAGTAATAATCAGCAGTTACCTCGATATACAACTTTTGGTTTATTTATTTTGCGCTAAACTCATTTCGATAGATTTCAGTCATTACATTTGTTTTATCTTCAGCTATTTCTCAATCATCCAAAATATATATCTGGAGGTGAAGAGCAACGTATGTGGCAAGGTATTTGGAATGAATTGATGTCCGATGAAGAAAATGGGCCTGACAACGTATTTGCCATGAAAACTTTAGAATGGAGAGGGCATCAAATCACCGTGCTTATATAAGATCGTCAGATGATGGATTGGACAGGGGAAGGAACAAGAATATTACCCTCAAAGAAAGGATCTATGGATTCCTTTGAAGGAGACTTCCATCCAAAAAGCTGCAAAGGCGGTTTATCCAGATGGATTCAGATGATCCTCATCATGACGACATGGAGGAGGAAGACGGACACGCTCAAAATGATGGACAAGACTTTGACGATAGTCATTTATTCTAGATAGCACAAGGCTGAAATACCTGATAAGATTAAACTTATTGATTTGACATTTTTTAACAGTTTTAACTGATCAGTCTTGCCCGCATGCACGATCAGTTAAAAGTGATGAACTGGGGGAGGGGGGTGGCTCAATGACCTCGGAATGTGCTGCTGCAGCAAAAGTAGTTGCTGTATAATAAAACAAAAAAAAAGCTTCAAATGCAAAAAACATCTGCATGAGTTAAATCTTTCCTTCAAAAGTGAACCCAGGTGTTGTGAGTTCAAAACTTCTTTTGTTCCATATCATGGTGGTCTTTGTAATCATTTGACTCTACATCCAACAAAACTTTGCTCTGCTTAAACAAGACTGTGATGAAATGTTCAGTTTGCTCGACGCGTGTTGCTTTTGAAGCCTTTTTTCATCTGATGTTTCCTTGTGTAACCTTTTGTACTACGCAATAGTTATTGATCCAAGTACAAATCGTCTATCTGCAAGGCTTAGCGTTGCAATATGATTTAAAGGATAACTGACATTCAGTTAAAGGTGGATAATTGAACACGTCCAACATTAAAAATTTCTATATACAGTTGAAACTGTCAGTTGAAACTGATCGTGTACAGTAAATCCCCGCATAAAAGAATCTACTTTTGAGAGCCAGGCGGAATTAGTTTATATTTTAAAGGCTCTTAGATTTATTTCAGGGTATAAAGGTTCTTAAAGGTTCTTAGTTAAAGCCTCATTTATGTACATTTTTCATTTGTTTTGGTGATGTTACTATCAATCCTCTATATCTACTCTTAGGCTTCAAATAGCAAGGGAGGAGAAATTTAACAGCCAATCAAAAATGAACTTTATTGCCCTTGTGATAAGAACATATTGGTTTATCAAACTGAAACAGGTTCTTAATTAGAAGGTGCATAATTCAGTAAATACAGACTGTGCGGTATTATTTTTGTAGGTTCTAGCATGCGGAGATTTACTGTTTAAATTTGTATACCATCTCTTCATTTCACTCTGTATTATCGTCAAATTAAAATCCAAGCAATAGACCTTCTAGCTATTCTACAAAGGATTCAGGATCGAGGGATATTTTCATACCTTTTTATTCGAGAGGCTAGATTGGGTTGCGTTGGAGCTTCTATCACTATTGTGCCCATTCGAAAATTCTACAAAAGGTATCGAAGTATCTTTTTTTTTATAGAATAATTAAAAGGTCAATGAATAACATTTTATAACATTTTAGCCTATTTCGTATGTTATTTGATTCCATTGTATGTGTTTGATATGCTTTATAATTAGATATTGATACCAAGAAGGGATTCTTTACGTGCATTCTGTTATTTTAGTCCTTTATATAGTTGTGAATCCATGCACTTTACCGTAATGCATTTATGAAATTTTTGGTTGTCTGAACGGTTCACATGAAGAAAATATGATACCAATTGAATGTTCAAGGTTTGTCCAGGGTTTTCTAAGGATATAATACCCGCCTCAAGATGTATACCTAAATATCCTAAGTATCCGGAGATATCCATAGTCAGGAAGCCTACAATCTTAGACAAAAGTCGTTGAGACAAATGCGTTTAGTGTAGTAAAATTTCTTTCCTTACTGCAGATTTTTACCTCCCACTGCTAAAGAACCCCCTCCCCCCATTGCAATGTTGATTTGATTGAATAACACATAGTTGTGAATTCATCTGCAACATTTCCATAAGATTCCAACATTGCATTGGGGGGAGGGGGGTTCTTAACTCGCAATTTATCCCTGAAAGCAAAGTGTCTCAACACTTTTGTCTAAGATTGTAGTTTTCCGAAGTATTCCTTAAAACTGTACTGATTTTAAGAAGTGTTCCGGGGCTTTCCTGGCTTTTCACACGTAGGATATCTGAGTTGAACGGAACGCAGAAAACAACGGATATCTGAGTTGTACTGAACGTGGAAAACAACGGATATCTGAGTTGTACGGAACGCGGAAACCTAAATATCCGGAGATATCCGTAGTCAGGAATCCTAGTTTTCCGAGGTATTCCTGACAACTGTACTGATTTTAAGAAATGTTCCGGGGCTTTCCTGGTTTTTTCTGCGTAGGATAACTGAGTTTTACGGAACGCGCAAAACACCGTAAAACAAGGAGTCCGTTTCCGAGATTGTTCGATGTTCGGAAAGCCTCGGAAAACACAGGTTTTCCGGTGTGACAGATTTACTGTATAACGCCGTATAGCAAAGTTTTCCGGAGCATTACGGTATTTTAAAACCCAGTAAAACGACCTTGTTTTTGCTGTGGCTGTTGTCTTTGAGCGTTCTAAAAACAGACTATTTGTAATGTAAATCGTAATTGACGTCAATCAACAAGAAAATAGATCAATCAAAATGAATGCTTTTCTTGCCAGCATTGACAATGCCAAGAATGTTGTTTACCGTACGCTTTTTCGAATGAATGAAATGCCACTCGCAGAGTGCAGTATGTGCGTGAGGGTATTGCAAGCCAGTGAAGCAAATTCTTGATCCTTTGGACAAAACCATTGAAACTTTTCACTCTCACTTCTCATTCATTTTTTTGGAAAACCAGCTGGATGCAGTTCTGTGGTGGGAACAATGAAATGTTCATTGTTGTTGTGAGTGGCAACAAGCTCAAATTCACAAAAAGAGACTCTTGCGTCCTCGTGCTTTTGTTATGCACTCATGGAAACACGAAGTTGACACAATATATGATAAACTTTCCCAATAGCTTTTTCGTTCCCTGGGGCCTGAAAGTCAACTAGTCACATATCTTTTGCACCTTCCTACCCTCAACCCTGGGCTAACATCTCACCCTGGATCGCAATTCGCAATGCGTATAGCTACGTATCGTAATGAATTCAGTTGTTGACAAAAATGGGGATCCCAGTTTTTTCCGCGAGCTACCCATAGGTTCACCTTTGATTGGAATAGGTGGAGACGCGAGTATCCTACGGATTTGAGAGAGACTCACAAATTGAACAACAACAAATCAGTTGACATCAATCCAGGAGATGTTGTTTTGGTACATGAAGATAGCGCAAAGAGAGCACAATGGAAAGTTGCCATTGTTGAAGATCTGATCAGAGGAAAAGACAATGAAGTACGCGGTGCACGAATTCGCAAAGCTGGAAAGGGTAAGAATGAATTTTTGAATCTCCCTGTACAGAAATTGATTCCTTTAGAGTGTGCAGTAAAAGATGGTCAGAAAAGAAAGAATGGAGAGGAGAGTAAAAGAGAGATGAGGAAATGGTGGAGGATTTGCCTGTGCGCAAGCGTCCACAGAGGACGGCTGGTAAGGATGCGCGGCTTAAGACCCGGTTCATGCTTGACTCCTAGAGAGCCAAGAAGGGGGAGTGTTGGGGTATCCGCGCACCCATGTAGCTTATGATCTGCTCTTTATCAGTCGTTAGATCAACACGTAGAAATGATGCTGCAAGAACACAACAGGACTAATTATGATATTTACTCGTAAAATAAACAAATGTTTTGACGTCATGTAACCTCATGAGATTGGGTAATTTTGAAGGTTGCCAGGTCACCACCATTAGGGTGAAGTAGTATAGAGACGCATGTTTAAAGTCACGTGGATATAGTTGAGAAGTCAGTCGAAAATTGAGAGTGGATGAGATCGCATAGCCAAAAATGTCGTCTTCCTTGAGTGAATCTTCGGTTCAACAAATAACCTTCTCGAACTAGCTAGGCTTGAGAGGAATCTCCAACACTTATACTTGAGCCTCTGTTTTCAATTTTTGCCGATGAAACTTGCAAGGGACAGGACTTTTCTTTTTCGACAGACATACATCATTTAAACAAAAATAAACAACAAAAACACTCTCTCTGGTATACGATTTTGCAGTTTTGGAGTTTTCGTATTTCCTAGTTCTTTTAACAATCCTTATCATTTTAATCTCTTTATATCAAAACGGCTAAAATCAAGAGTTGGAAGGCCCAGGCTGGATACGTATGTGTATCGTTGTGTTCTTCTGCAATTTTGGTGTAAAGTTCTCTAAATTTTCATTGATTTTTGATTAATTTTTATGAAAGAAATTGTTTTTTAACAAAGGTATTATGAGAGGGAAGGATGTGAATTTAAACCATGAATATGTCGATATTTTCTTTTTTCAAAAATAAAAAGTTTTTAACTTACTTTTACCCAGTACTAGAGCTTCGTTATGGGCTGGTTATGAGGCTAGATAATTTTTGCAATCTGGAGTGATGCTAGACTGGTTACAATGAGTCCCAGTAATCGCTATTCAAAACGAGACTACTACACCAAACCGAGACCGCTAATACTGGGACTCATAATATTATGGCAATATTTTTGGACTGACTTTTTTCACTTTTGAACGCCCTTGGGAACGAGGCTGCTATACACAGTCATGTACAAAGTATACCAAAAAATACAACACCATAAGAATTTGTACGAATTCGAATCGTAAATTCGATTGATTGATATTGACCAACGGAAACCCGAAGCTCAAAGCACAACCTCGTTCCCAGGGTGTTCTGACGTCATACGCTGGTCACGAAGCCGAAAGAACACCCTGGTACACTTGGCATCAATCTTGCCAATATATGGCAAGATGCGCCCCATTATGGATTTGCAGTTTGCTAGGCAACGATAATCGACGAAAAATGGTCGTTGCTCTAGCGCTAATTCTGAAGTATACAAATTGAGAAATTAAAAAAAAACACTCTGAGGAACCTATTTTAGCCCTTTTTAAGGTATTTAATCATTAATCCGGGGTTAGCAAGTGCATTTAGTAGGAAAACGAGCACGATCCATTTGGGTGGAAAAAGGGCCTAAGTTGAAATTTTCGAGAATTTCCCCCACAGCTTTGAAAATAGAATGGCTCGTTATTCGGCGAATTTTAGAGATAAATTGGAGATTAAAAGTGTTTTAGTGAAAGAATACAGTTTTCCGTTGATTTTTTAAATGCCGCGGCCGTTTACTCCTCGCAAAACGGAGTTACGGTGTAAAATGGGGTAGGCCGAAATTATTCCCCATTTTTGGGGGCGCGCGCTCCGCTTCTGGGGGCAATATTGAACCCCAAATTACGTTATTAGACTTGCAGACGAATGGTCTCTTGAAAACTTTTTTCTGTTTTGAAATCGGGCTTGTAACCATGGAGGATCGACTCCAAACGTAACCTCAGGTCGGAAAATCGCAACATTTATTTTTCAACCCCCTGTTATGACGTCATAATGAGCCCAACATTTCCTGAAACTCCGAAATTCGGATAGGCCGTGGTCCATTACCCCTCTTAAACTCCTCACTTGCCCCATACACCCCATTGATTTTGTGAAATTACCGATTCAATAAAGGCCATTTTTGAATGGGAGCAAGTTATAATCTGATTTTACTATTGTTTTCGAATAGCCAATCAAATTGCCGAACGGCCTCTTGTATCCCAGAGTAGAGGTAGAGCAACGAACTCACTCTGGGGACGAGATTGCTCAAAGCAGAGTTTCCAGGAGCTTGGCCTGTTGTTGTTGTTGTTGTTGTTGTTGTTGTTGTTGTTGTTGTTGTTGTTGTTGTTGTTGTTGTATCTTTATTTTACATCGATTGAAAAAAACATCTAGTCTACTATGTACATATGTGCATGGAAACTAATCAAAATCGATGGATACAGTAATTAAATTAAAATAAATACATTTTTTTAGACGGTTTGTACATTATTTACAGTAAAACGACAGGCGTTGCATTTGCACGTGGGGCCATCCCATTGTGATATTAACCTTTTGAAAATATTAAGGCTTTCAGCCGATTTTAGCTCATTTGGTAAGCAATTCCAAATCTGCGGTCCTAAGAACTTGAGACTGCGAGCACCGAAAGTAACCTGGTTTGGTCTGTAATGAGTAAGGTTATTAGGATTTCGCGATGAATAATTAGAGGATCTAACTTGAAAAATATCTTTCATGAAGGATGGATTCAGACCATTTAGAGTCTTGAACATTTCTATGGAGATAGCTCTAAGTCGGTAAACATGCATGGTGCATCGTTGTGATTTCAGTAGAAGGTCATTATATGAACTGACATGATCATTATGAAGGAACCTAAGTGCACGTTCTTGTACCTTCTCAATCTTATGACAGAACAAGGTCTTACGAACAAGAATACCATGAGAACAGTTAGCGACAACGACTATCTTTGTACGTAGGTACTATTTTGTTGCTTTCGTTAAGCATTAACTGATTTATTGTGAAGTTTTCAAATCAATGTGTTTCAATTGAGAACCACAAATGTTTGTGTTTTTCTGCCTAGGCCCTTATGGAAACGAGGCAGTACTAGTCATTTCAAAATAATAGCGTTTGATTATGAGTCGTAGTTAGGAGCGTCCGGCAGCCTTCCAATAGCGATAACTACGGCCACATAATCAGTCTAGAGTGATGCTATCTTTTTCTTCAATCTAACTTCGTCTATAAGTTTCAAAGCTCTGGGTTTTCCATAACAGAAATACAATTGGATGGCAGAATCAGCCCCCCTTCTAGTCTTCCTATAGCATGAAATACCCTAGGTCTAATTTGATTAAACCTTCCTGTAATCTCATCCATGTTATCTCCCTTTTAAAAAATGTAGTGAAAATGAGCATGTACTTAGAAAAAATTTTGCTCTGGCTTTGTTCGCATTCCCTTTGTGTTTATTATACCAAATATTCTCTACCATTCAATCGCAAAGGAATATGCTGTCCTGTACAGAAATACAAGGCTAAACTTGGCCTTGTACAGGCCAAGTTTTAGCCTTGTAGAGGGGATTATGACCTTGTTATGACCTTGTACTAACCTTGGAAGAAAATTACAAGGCTGTCAGTAACATTCCAAGCTCCAACCAGTCTAACACAAGGTTTCCACAAGGCTTCTACAAGGCTAATTAGCATTTTTCAAGCCATTTACAAGGCTACAGCAAGGCTATTCCAGGCTATAACAAGGTTACAAGGCCATAACTACAAGGCTTGTACATGGCTATTACATGGCCTTGTATTTTCGTACAGGGTTCTACTAAAGTTGCATTTGGGCCTTCCATCTATTCTTTGACTTTGGTTCTGGGTAGTTTGTTCTACAATAAAGCATCCACGGAATTGTAATGCCAATCGAAAATGTTCCCGGGGCAAAGACAACGGAAATCCATTTTCCTCACTTCGCTTGCGGTTTGCCCCCCCCCCCCCTCCAACCCCCGATAACAACATGACCCTGGCTATGCCTTGGCTTGAGGGAAGGGCAGGGCTGCCAAAATGGACAACTCTGAAAGAAACTTGAAAAAGAGTAGCTATCCCTTTGCTTCACAGGTGAACTAATTCGGGAACTAAGAATATATAAAACTATGAGCGACAAGATGAGAGCAACTCATTGTCATATTCAGACTTTGAACAGCTAAAATCTATGAGAGCAGAAATTGACCATGAAAAAACAAAACGTGATGCCGAACTGAACGTGAAGGAAGGGTTGGAAAATTGGGCAAATCTGAAGGAAGGAAAGTCGTAGGAGGTTTTCTTTTTGCTTTGTAGTCAAAAAGGCCACGAACACTTGTTTTGCAGCTTTTTAGGGGGATCCAAACATCATTCAGAAACTAAGAATACAAATGTGAAATGAATATTCAGCATTGCCGCTGTTATCAACACTCGAAGTCGAAAAAGGCCAAAGAATCCGTCCGAGATATTACTGCATCGATATTTCCAAATTCTTCTTGAACTGAAGGAAAGGCTGCAAAAATGGGCAACACTAGAAGGAAATTGTCATCATACTCTTGCTTTGCATTTGAAAAGGCTACGAACACTTGTCTTACCGTTTTGCCGAGGTATTAAAACACACACATCATTCAAAAAACTAGGAATATTATGGGGAAAGGAGAACAACTCACTGTCATCATATTCAGCCTTGCGCTTTGAACAGCTAATTTCTGCGAGCAAATGTCCATGAAAAAGCGGGATACCAAACTGAAATAGCAGCAAAATTGTGAAGTAGAACTTCTCCATTGTCTTCAGAATTCATTTATGCTTGCAATTTTGTCTATTCTTGTCTCATTGATACGAAATAGCTGCATATTTGCTGCAGAAATCTTTTCACGCTGAAACTTCGCGAAGGTCGTTGGGTGAGAGAGAGAATCGAGCGACTGTCGTCAGCAGATAAGACAATGGTTTCGCGCCAAAACGCAAGAAGCATAATGGCGGACATGCTCACCATTACAGATAACTCATTTTTTCATAAGAAACTAAGGTCCGATGCTGGTAGGCAGTTTCTTAAATGTTTGGCCCATTTCGCTACCAAAACTTTCTATTGTGTTTCGTATATCTTAAATAGTAGAGGAAAATAGTAGGAATCCGTGACCAATTTCAGCAGACCTTGTTTTGAAGGTGTTTTCTATATCAGAAAAATGTGCTGAACAAAATGGGCTTGGGGGACCCTCTCAAAAATTTGAGCGTTTTTGGCCAGGGGGTAATGTCTGAAATGGGCCTAATTTTCTCAAAAGATCAGCATAATGATCGACTCTAGACTGTAAAAAAGCGCAAAATTGATATGAAATGAACCAATTCAAGGGCCAAAACCTATGAGATATCACCCCTTGGCCAAAATACCCTTTTGATGGCATTTTGACACCAATGACACGGAGGTGTTGTACCCCAACATCCACTATTTCAATTATCATTGTTATGTTGAACAAACCTATACCATGACCATTAGATGCCGTTAATATACATCGTTTTACACCCTGAAAAGGAGGGAATTTATGTCTCGATTCTAAAATCTAGCCAAATGCTACTTTCAGAAACTTGGGAACTCTTACCCAGTCCCCTAGAGAATATCATGCAGAACCAAACTGACAAGAATTCCCCATAAGTGCCTTGTTACTGCAGATGTTACTAAATTTAGGGTGAATCTGCTTTCTGCTATGGTGAGCACGGAAATCTCTTCTGCACCATAATTTGTATTGAATCAAGTGCAGCCTAGACTGATTACACGTTCGTAGTTATCGCTGTTGATAGACTGATGGACGCTATAACTACGACTCATGATCAAACTATTCGAGAAATCGGCCAGTTGAGGTCAGCCTCGTAATGATCATTCCGGTTCCGCAGAATATCGTATCATGGTCAGCAAATCATACAGAATGTCTTTGGATTTGTGTTGTTGTTGTTTCTTTGCCGGATGACTCTCAAGTGTTGTGATGCAGGTCGGCTGGCAGCTTTTCGTGGCATTTTTTCATGCAATCGGCTAGCGTTCAGGTAAGTTCAACCGTTAATTTGTTGTGCTCGATTGGCAAGGTAGAAAGCTGTGCTCTTCATATCTACTTAAATACTTTATAAAGTCTGAATCAGAATAATGTTGCAAAGATGGAAAGTGAAAAGGCCAAGCTAGGGCCTAAGTAAGAAGAAGTTGACTTGTGTGAACTTTTCAGTGATAGAAGATACCAAGTTTTGACGAAAGCCTTCCATAATTTTATCAGAAGTATGTGGTTGCAACTTGCAAAATGTTATTTGTTGTTAAGATAACTTAGATGACAGTTATGCTCTCTACTTTTATGTAGAACGTGTCATCGGAACTCTGAGTGTCTGGAGAAGGCTAGATTAAAGGTTGTAGCCCTTGAGGCACAACTTTATCATGGAGACAAAGAAAAGAACATATTTTGCAATATCTGACAGATGTTATTGAGTAAACACCAACTAAAATAGAAAGTCCTACCCTTATCTGTTCACCCGTTCGAAAGCGAGTCAAGCTTCAATATGGCATTAATGAGGTGATGAAAATGCAAGTAAAAAGAGGGTGATCAGTTAATGAAAAAAGGAGCTGCTTCGTCTGTATCAAAGGTAACTATTTTTGTGCTGTTTTACTTTCCATATACCCCAATGTTCTAATCTTTTTGCAGGAAGATAGTCATCAAATCCAACAATGGAATAATTCTGGAACAGAGGAGTAGTGAAAAGTGTTATACACAGAGATTGCAGGAAACAGCTCATCAATTATGTGTTGTATTGTTTGGTATTATGTGAACATTATTTGATTGCAAATTTTAGGTCATGTTTTGTTTTACTGCATAAAAATTTGAGGTACAAATCATCACTAAACTTGTCATTTAATGATGCGTTATTTTGCATGATATCATTGCAAGTCAATATCACGAAACTTGATAGTTTCACTTCTTGCAAAATGACTCAGTAACAATTTTTTCTAATTCACTAAAGAATAAAATTCTTATGCTAACACTCAAGTACTGCATATGAGATACTATATTCTTTTGAATGATTATGGTATAACAGATATTGTATGACAGGGATGACTTGCATTCATTTTAGAGTAAAAGCAAAGTACTCCCAGAAATTTTGCAGACCAACATTGTTTTTTCAGACTGAATTTGGCATTTTTGTGAAACTGTTATGTCTTCAGATCAGGAACCTTTACCTATGAGCAGAATAGCCTAAGAATCATTTTTCATGAGATTGAAAGCAATGCAAAATTACGAGGTTACAATTCCTGCAGTCCACCTAGCTGAAGTTATATATATAACCTCCTATACACAAGGCAACTTCATGGTTCTAGACATTGTCGTTGAGAACTTGTATTTTATTTGAATGTCTTTTTGGTCATTGCAGGAGAACTCCTTGTTGCTAATGATGAACATGATATTAAAACACTTTCAATTATTGTGATACAGTATGTTATAATGTCAAATATGTGTTGTCACTAAAGTGCAGGTTGAATCTTTCTATGATGCTTTATGATTTTTGGATATTTACAGACAACAAAGTGCACAGATAATGCGCACTTGCTACCAGCAATTCGCACTCAGACAAATGTTGTCCACAAGTTTGGCAGACAGTACACACAGACAGGAACTTAGTGTGTAGGCCAATCAGATAACAGTATTCTGTGTTCATTTGTTGCATGATAGCAAGGGATTAACTTTGGTTTTAACACATCATCACACTGTTAACATTGCCCATGTCTCTTGAACTTAACACAGCAAGGGACCGGGATTCCTTTATAGTTATTAAGAGGATTATCTTTTCCATGGGTACTTAGACATGTTTCAGTAATGTTTTCCTCCGAAGTAATACAACTGCGGCGTCTAACCACCCATGCTTTAATCAACGAAACCTATATTTAAATATTATGAGCCTCTGTTGACCAAAGCAACATCATCAAGTCAAAGAGCACTGGGAAACAATGCACTCAGGTAACCCTGTCTAGCAAAGGCCTTCGATATGTACAACAATTCTGAAGTCGTAGTCTTTGGCTCAGTGATAACAAAAACCATTCATTCATGCTTAGCTTCCTTGCACACCTCTGTAGACCATACAGTAACTGCATAACTAATGATAATGTCTTGGTCTTACATAGCAATATTAAGAGAAAGGTCCTTCAACATACCTCCGATTTCTGATTCCCAAACAAGGCAGAAAGCTGAGCTCTTTGCTTTGGACTAGTCAATATCTCAGGGACATTACCAAAAGGATCCAGGGCACTTGAAAGATCGGTGGTGAGAAATGGCCATTGGACGTTAACGTTCATCTTCAGCCAAAACACGAAAAGTAGTGCCATTAAATTAGCAAGGCACTGCCTAGTCATCTCAGTTTGAGTTATTACTGTATAAAGTTTTCACGAAGCACGCTTCTAAAGTTTTTTCCCTGTTATCCCGCCAAATTGATAACACAGCTCGGAGAGTGGATAAAAGCAGACAAATTCTGCTAACTTGCTCGTTCCTGATAGGCTGCCAGGGTTTCAAGGCTCCTGATTCGACAGAACAGCCCGCGCTTTTTAGGAAGTTGGATATCATTGGACGAAAAAGCAGGTAAAACAGTGTGGTCACGGACAGAACGAATTGATTCTTACTTCCTGATTGGAGAGCCTTAAGTAAACCAGGAATCCCCCCGCATGCCGTTTCATCGTTCGGAATCATCTTTAAGCCTCTCTAAATCTCTCACGCTCTGTAAACCGTCTCTCGTGCTCTGTAATGCTCATCGACAAGATCTGAGTAATATTTTAAGGAATGAACAGTTGGATGATTTCACAAGCAATGCAATGGCTGTGTTTTTGACCTAACAGAAAATAATTTCTCAATAACGACCGACGAAAAGCAAAATTTTAATTCGTCGTGTAAGGGCGCTTTTACTTTTTATGAACAAGAAACATGCTTTCTTACCCTTCATTCTCCTTTATTCACTTTGAGCTGTCTGTAGTTGTCTGTTGTTGTCAGTTGTTGTCTGTTGTTGTCTGTTACTGTCTCCTACTCTAAGATTGCCAAGACTTAAAAAAAAGAGCTCCATGGGCGAACCGCGAAAGTAATAAGACATATTTCTGATGGAGGTCATAAGAAACCTGCAGTTGCATGTTCTGTTGAAACTCAACTCTCAGATTCCAGTACTGGTTGATTAAGATCTATCGAATGATGGTAAACGAATACGATTTCTCTACCCCTACGCTCCCATGTACAAAAGTTTCTTAGCTTTTTAAATTCAGATAGGGTTGCTTTGTAACTTTCGAAAAATTGGGCCTACCGTTTCTTATTTAGCGGTTTCTCACAAAAAATATTAAGTCCAGCACGTCGCAACGAGACTATGCTCAGTAAAATGGGCTTTGAACAGCATCGTAAAGAGGGGGGGGGGGGGTTTGGGTTTCACTGGTTGTGGGTTTGGCCAATTTTAATGCTCGGGTCTCGCGATTTCTTTCAAAAATTCCGTTGTTTTCGGGCTTTCAAAGTCATACAGTCCCCGTAGTTACCTGAACCTGACATCGAAATACTTGCTTCCGAATGCTTGAAACCATGGACCGAGGGTCAGTGAAAACAAAAATGTAGGAAAAAATCGAAGATTATTGACGAAAATTAAAATTCTTGGTTTCAAAGTGAAGCTTCGGGTTACGAAATTTTTCCTTGCGGGTTCTCGGGATTTTGCTAATTTTGGTCCGGGTTTGCGGGTTCTAGTACCCCCCCCCCCTCAAAGCCCCCCCCCTCCGCAAGAGAGCGTAGAGGGCAATTAACTAGGTGTTATGGCATTTCTTTAACATCCTCATACATTATTCTATGTCTACCTAGCTTTGGGAATTTATCTTGTAAGAGTGCCTTGTTTCTTATGAACAAGACACCTGCTTTCATCCTTCCTTTTCACTTTGGGCCGTCTGTAGTTGTCTTCTGTTCTTGTCTGTTACTGTCTGTTACTGTCTGTTACTGTCTGTTACTGTCTGTAACTGTCTGTAACTGTCTGTTAAAACTGCTTATAAGAAACTCACGCTATGGAACCTATGCGCCTAAATGGGTGAATAATCCTATACTTGGTGGGTTACGATCTTATACTGGGTGGGTTATGATCTTATACTGGGTGGGTTATCATTCTAATTTGGTGGGTTACTATCCTAAATGGGTGGGTTATCATCCCCAGAACAACCCACCCAGTATAAGATGATAACCGACCCAGTATAAGATAATAACCCACCCAACATAAGGTTATCCGCCTCATTTAGGATGATAACCCACCCATTTAGGATGATAACCCACCCATTTAGGATGATAACCCACCCGACTAGGAAAATAACCCACTCATTTGGGATAATAACCCACCCATTTGGGATGATAACCCACCCATTTAGGATAGTAACCCACCCAATCAGGACGATAACCCACCCAGTATAAGATCATAACCCACCCAGTATAAGATCGTAACCCACCCAGTATAGGATTATCCACCCATTTGGGCCCATATGTTCCATAGCGTGAAACTTGACTGTCAGATTGTCTGTAGTTTTTCTGTCAGCATAAGCATAACTCTGATTGTCGATTATCGCATGATAATTAGAATTTCAGTTTGATAAACTAGGTTCATCTGTGATGATCTTGGTTCATGAGACACAAAATGACACATTTGGTTTGCTGAATCGAAACACGACTCACAAAAATTTCAAAACCCTTGTAAGATTCACTTTTAACTTGCTGAGCTCCCGGTGAGCTCCTTTGAACCTTTGGAGCCTCGAAATTCTACTGGCCTAGCCAATACCCCTGCCTCATCGGCGAATTCAATCAATGGGATGCATGAAACTGGAAATCCCCCTGAACTTATCAGTGCATTCACTACAGACTTCTGGTACGAAAACGTAGATCGCAGCAATGTTAATCTCACTATTTTTCTCGACCTTAAGAAAGCCTTCGATACGGTTGATCACGATATATTACTCAAAAAATTACGTGCATATGGAATAAGAGGCAAAACTGGGAATTGGTTTGAATCCTACTTAAATAATAGAAAACAGTTCTGCTCTCTGAACGGTCAGCATTCTAAAGCCAGAGATGTAACCTGTGGTATTCCCCAAGGTTCTTGTTTAGGCCCTCTTCTTTTCATCATTTACTTGAATGACTTGGAAAAGTGTCTTAAATTCTCCAAGGCTAGCATTTATGCTGACGATACCAATATAACGATTGCATCGAACGATGTAGCGAAACTAATTGAGGACGCACATCAAGAGCTTTCCAATCTCTCTGAGTGGATGAGGGTGAACAAACTTAGCCCAAATCCCAAAAAAACTGAGTTCATGGTCATAGGGCATCCACTTAAAACCAAAAATTTAGACCTGCCAGAAGTGCTTAAACTAAATAACTCTGATATCAAAAGAGTTGAAAAGACGAAATCCCTCGGAGTAATAGTTGATGAAAAACTAAGTTGGGATGAACAGTTTAAGCGCACCAAAGGCAAACTAAGTGGAGGTCTTGCAGCTTTGAAAAAATTGAAAAATGTCGTTCCACAATCGCAATTGTGTAATGTATATTATGCGTTAGTCGAGAGTCACCTGCGTTATGCCGATGTTATCTGGGGTAGTCTTTCAAATACAAAAGTAGCTGCTCTCCAACGCCTTCAAGACCGGGCGTATTCGATAATTGCAAACGCAAGAATAAAAGATGGCTGGTCGGCATCCTGGTTAAACGTAGAAAATCTTTTCCGTTACGATAGGAATGTCATGACTTACAAGATTATGAACAGACTATGCCCTGAAAACCTCTGGGATAAATTCAAGCCAAGATCTTTTCACTCGACCTACAATACGAGGCACTGTAAGGATATCCAGATCCCTAGATAT
Source organism: Aurelia coerulea (assembly GCA_039566865.1). NCBI lineage: Eukaryota > Metazoa > Cnidaria > Scyphozoa > Semaeostomeae > Ulmaridae > Aurelia > Aurelia coerulea. The sequence goes on along the minus strand of CM076952.1, from coordinate 6,061,262 downwards.
AGGACTGAATTTGCAAAAAAGGGCTTTCATTACGCAGCTCTCAAGTCATGGAACGATACACCTGCCGAAATTCGCGAGTTACCGACACTTGATCGTTTTAGAAAACAACTTAAAACGCATCTAAAGAGCTAGACTCTCAAGCCAAACACAACTCCCTGGAAGAACAGCAAGGATTAAGTTTTATAGGGCTTTAGGTTTTTATTCATAAGGTTTCATCATTGTAAATAGATGTTATATATTTTAATTTGCTGAAGGGTTAATTTGTGTATAAATAATATTAAATGAAAAAATGAAAATGAAAACTATGGCGAATTCTGTCAATATTCTTAATGATTTGATTCAAATCGAACGTACGAAATCCGAAAAGTTATTGACTGAAAATTTTACGTTAAAAACGCGAATTATAGAATTAGAGTCACTGGTCGAAAACATCCTTGGATCACAATCATCGGCCAACAAAAAGACCGTCATTGAGGCACCATTGTCAAAGACACAAAGAACCTTGAACATAAGAACAAACCTGATCAGTCAGTCGGATCAATACAACAAAACCGTCTCCAACATGCAAAACTCTTTTTCTCAAGCATTGGGGAATAAAATGCACAATACGGACAATGGGGAAACGTCACAGAATTCAAAAAAGGCACGAAAAGCGAACAACAAGGGCAAAGCACACCAAAAACAACCTGAAGCTGCCAGTGTAATTGATTTAACAACAACAAATAAAACCACCGACATAGGAGACAAAGGCCAGAAAGCAAGTAAAAGTATAAAAGTGACTATTGTCGGAGACTCACAGCTATTAAGATTGGACGAAAACAAACTTTGCAACCAACATCGGGAAGTCAAAATCCAGGGTAAATCTGGCATGAGGCTCAACCAAGTCGTAAAGAGCACTGGTAAAACGGATAGCGATGTAATTATTGTTCATGTAGGGACAAACAATCTTAAGACATCGAGCCCGGAAGAGTTATCAACGGGTATACTCGCATCATTGAAAAAAATACAAGAAAACAACCCAGATGCAAAAATCGCCTACTCTTCCATCTTCCGCAGAAAAGACGAGCTGAATAGAATGGCAGTCACTGCCAACAAACATGTATCTGATGAGCTCATGCTGAATGGTTTTGACTTCATAGATAACGATAACATCCTCTACAGCAACCTTGCTCGTGATGGACTTCATATAAACACGGGAGGGGCAAGAAAGTTTGCAAGCAACCTGAGTCGATTCATAAAATATTGTTAGTGGTGTCGAAGTGTAAATAATGCAAAGAGCGAAGCAAAGCCCAAAGCCAAAGCAACTAAAAAAGGGAATGGTCTGAAGATCGCAGCTCTTAACATAGTCTCACTCAGAAAGCATAGACACGAATTGAATGTATTACTCCATGAAAATGATATTGATATCATAGCTTTGAGTGAGACTAGGTTAAGCAGTAAGATTGAGGACCCAGCTCTTTCAATTGAGGGTTACAAACTTTTTAGGCATGACAGGGATGAAATGGGAGGTGGTGTAGCAATCTACCTAAAAGAACAAATTCCTGATCCCCTCCAAATTATAAAAAGTGACACCCTTGAGTTGCTCTGCCTTGAGGTTAAACCAAACAAAGGGAAATCCTTTTACCTGATTAGCTGGTATCGACCACCCACTGGGGAAACAGATACTGCAACATTCGAAAATCTACGTGAATTTCTCAAAAAACTTGACAGAGATGAAAAAGAAATTATTCTAGTTGGTGATACGAATTGTGATTTCAGGGGTTCCCCCTTAAACGCAAATTCAAAAAAGCTACAATCAGTGTACGCTGAATACCACATAGAGCAACTGATCAAAGCTTATACGAGGGTAGCAATAAGTAAGGGGGCAAATGGACAGTCTCAAATAAGTCATTCGTTGATTGACCATTTCCAACAAACGTAAGTACATTCTAGAATCGGGCGTGCTTGAAACAGCTATGGTAGACCACTACATGGTTTATGCGATTAGAAAGGTAACTGCATGGAGACTCAATACCAAAAATGAAAACAAAATTGTTGAAAGTAGAAATATGAAAAATGATGATAAAACTGCTTTCCAACAAGACCTTGATGCCATTGACTGGGAAAGCCTTTTGGAACCTTTTTGTCAGGACCCTAGTAAGATGGCATCTATATTCCAAGAATTGTTTGATGCAATTCTCAGCCTACATGCTCCAATTCGAAAACAAAAAAGGAAAAGTGAATATGCTCCATGGCTCAATGCACGCATAAGGTCTCTGATGATGAGAAGGGATAAAGCAAAAAAGGACGCAAGGCGCAATCCCGAAATCTGGCCTTCGTATAAGAAACTAAGAAACGAAGTTACAGAGGCCATCCGGATCGCAATGCAGGACCATTATTCAGGTCTAATTGAACAAAACAAAACCGACCCAAAGAAAATGTGGCGAACCATTAACAAAGTGTTAGACAGAGATTCCTCTAAGGTACCAGTCACTAGCTTAAACTGCGAAGGCAAACTTGTAACTAATGACAGTAAAATTGCCAATGCGTTTAACAAGCACTTTGTCTCAGTTGGTCCAAAACTAGCAAAAGAAATCAGAACCGAACCGAATGATGACCCGCTTGCCACAATAAGTGGCAAAAATTCTACGATTTTGAATTTCAAGACAGTAGATACTCAATACATCTTAAGAGCACTAACAGAGCTGAAAAACGGCAAAGCCAGTGGGCCAGATAGAATTCCTGTCGGACTAGTCAAAGATGCATCCGAATTCATCGCTCTCCCCCTTACTCTAATCTATAACTCATCGCTGGTCGCGGGAGTTTTTCCAGATATCTGGAAGGTTGCAAGGGTAACCCCAATTTTTAAGTCAGGTGCAAGGGATGACATGAATAATTACAGGCCTATATCCGTTCTATCCATATTTGCAAGGATTCTGGAAAAAATTGCTCATGATCAGCTGATCGACTATTTCAAAGAGAAGCAGTTGCTAAAAAAGAATCAGCATGCGTTTCGTAAGCTACACTCAACAATCACATCTCTAGTAAAGAGTACTGATGAATGGCATAATAACATTGATTCTCAAAAGGTCAATATGGCGATGTTTTTGGATTTAAAAAAGGCCTTCGATACGGTGGATCACAAAATACTGCTCGAAAAACTTTCTAGGTATGGTGTGCAGGGTAAGGTGATTAGCTGGTTTCGATCCTACCTCACTGAACAAAAACAGTTTTGCAGAATCAATGGTAAGTGTTCTATGTCTTTGGGGGTAGCCAGTGACATTCCCCATGGTTCCTGACTAGGCCCCCTTCTCTTCATCATATACCTTAACGACTTTGAAGAATGTTTACAGTTTTCTTCGGCGAGCATGTATGCTGATGATTCGCACACAACGATAGCCTCTGAAGATATCAACGAACTTGCCCAGATGATGAAGGAGGAGCTACAGAACATCTCTGAGTGGATGAGGGTCAATAAATTGGGTGAAAATCTTAAAAAGACCGAGTTTATGCTTATCGGCCATCCACGTAGAATCAATAAAATTGAACCTCTGGCTCCATTGAAACTTAATGGCACAGAAATGAAACGAGTGACAAAAACTAAATCACTAGGGGTTATTGTCGACGAGAATCTAAGTTGGAAGGAACACTTCAAATCCTTGAAAGGTAAAGTAACAAGTGGTTTATCTGCATTGAAAAAACTTAAAAACATTCTTCCGCAATCTAAGCTATGTGAGCTTTACCATGCGCTGGTTGAAAGTCACCTCCGATATGGGAATGTCATCTGGGGTAGCCTGCCCAACACGAAGCTGCAAACGCTTCAGCGTCTACAGAACAGGGCCTTCTCCATTATTCAAAATGCTAGAATAAAGGACCCCTGGATCAATAATGGGCTGAACGTTGATCAAATCATCTATTTTGACAGATCTATCATGACACACAAAATAGTCAACAAGCAGTGCCCTGAGAGCCTCTGGAACAAGTATAGTCAGAGGAATGAAATTTCTAGGTATAACACAAGAAACAATAGAAATCTCGACATCCCAAAGTTTAAACTTGAGTGTACAAAAAAAAGTTTCCACCTTTCCGGGCTTAAAGCTTGGAATGAAATACCAATCGAAATAAGGGAAATCCCCTCGCTCTATCAGTTTAAAAGAAAATTGAAAACGCATTTAAAGAGCTCAGTAAACCCTAACTAAAACACGACTCCCAGGAAGATCAGATCTCAGCCTGGATCCAATCCTAGCTATTACCAAATTTTAAAATTTTGTTTTTCATTTTTCATTTAAAACAAACTTGTAACTTTTGTAGTTTAATTTTGTACTGATGGGATATCGTGTAAAAATATGAATTAATAAAAAAAAAAAATAAAAAAAAACAGTGGTGTAGAGCTGGGGGGGTCAGGGGGGCTCAGCCCCCTAGTTATTTTCTCCGTAATTTTGGGGCCCCTAGTTATTCTGAAGAAATTTTGATTTTCTTAATTTATGTATTATGACAAAAATGACAGAACAAGGTAATGTTATATTCTTTTTAAAGAAAAGATCCTGGTTTTTGGTTTGCACCAAGATGAGATTTTCAATGATTGTCAAGCTCTCATCTTCCTTGATGTTTATAAGCATAAATGGGCCTCCCTCCTGTACATCTATGGGATGCCACCAATGTTACATCAAAATGGCTTCAGAAAGACACAAGTGCAAATGACAATAGAACAAAGAAGTGCAAACGGACATCATAAGTGGCAAGGCGATGGGGGTATGGGGTGCCCCTGCCACTAGTTCCGAAAAATGGTCCTCGATATACCTTTTAAAACGGAAGAGAAATGGCTGGGTATATGGTATATAGGTTCGGTGAGAATTTTTCCGTGAAATGCCAAATAATGCTAGAAGGAGATTATACATAATTGAACTGTGTTATCAAAGCCTCCCTTTTAGCACTGGTAAATATGGAGTCAGGGGATGCCTTCTGAGCCAAAGAAAAGGATGTTTCTTTAAAAATGTTCTTTGTGCTCAGATTTGTAGGATAACTGTCAGTTGTCACAAAACTATCAAAGTTTTTTTGTTGCTAATGGCAAGCATGATATTGGGAGATGCATTCTAAGCCAAAGTAAAAGGTGTGGCCACAACAAATTTCCTGGTGCCACGTTTCTACCTGAGCCCCCCTAGTTATTAATCTAGCTCTACACCACGCCTTTGAATGATTGCAATAAAATAGCAGTTACATGCCCAGAACAAAATTTGGACTGCAAAGCGGCTGAAGAGGCTTGTGATAATTTGCGAAGTTTTCAAAAACTTTGCAATTTTTTGCTACACAAAGAAAATATGTCAAATGAATGGTTAACAACAAATTTAAGCAAATTTAGTCAAATAGGAAACTTTCAGAAAAAACTTTGCAAATTATCAATTGGCATTTTAGAAAATTGGTGAGTTTTTCTAAAATGCCAATTAAATATGTCCGATACTTGGTGTTGCTGGGTCTTATGATGAAGAAAGCACCAAGGAAGCTGGTTTAGGGGCAAACGAAGTATTTGGGTCTAAGCGCGTGGACATGTCCGAGTCTCATCATAAACACCGGCTAAAATAGTTTATACTAGTAGATTCGGTGTTGATTAGACGTGTTCTACAATGTTCCACAGAGGCACAATGCTCTCCACTAGTTCCCAGCCATTTCTGGGCTATTTAAAACAAACTTTACAAATTATCAATCAGGGGACCCAATTGATAATTTGCGAAGTGTTTTTGGAAAAATTTCCTATTTGAACTAGCCTGCGCGCACACCCATTGTCCTCAATTTGCTTACCTTCGTTGTTTACCATGCATTTTGCATTTTCTATGTGTGTATTGGATAGATTGAACAAACTTTGCAAACAAGTCGCTGAAGAATATAGATATAGTTCATTCATAATGATTTGCATCTGATTTGTTCGAGCAAAAACTCCAGTCTACACCTTTTTTATATTGATTTGAAAAAATTATCTAAACTACAAACTACATACATTCCTATGTACCAGCCACAGCGGGGAAAAACACTGGGTCATTTGGTCTCCACTATGCATGGCTGGCACTTACAATTCAACTATACTATGCACAGAACAAGAACGAAAAAAATAAACACAAATAGGGAGAGGTGTTGCTGCTTTGTGTTATGACATAATATACTGGCTGAGTCTACAGCTTACTTGCTACTGTATGAATTTTCAACCTCAAATGTTAGCATTGAAAAAAAGTTTGAATTCCTATGTTTAGGGAGGTAGTTACATCCCTGAGATTTGCAAAGGTTCTTTTACCAGACAAAATGTGAATCCATCAATCAATCAACAGTTATATGAATATATGCCCATAGGAATGTTAGCTAAAAACTGTGATGTTTGTTATGGAAAAATGCTTGGCAATGATCTTGATGCTCGTTCTCCAGTATGAGGAAAGATGAAGTGAGTGTCACTTTCTGGTTGTACGAAGAACTTTTTTTACATTGTGTTATTACAGTACATCAGGACAATTATATGTATGTGCATATAGGGTATATGACACGAGATTTTTTACCAATCAAAGACTTCTAAACGATTGCAAAGACATTTCGCTGTATGAAGTAATTACTGCCGCTTAAAGTATCATGGAGATATCAAGCATAAAATTGATGAAAAATATTGTGTAACGAAAACAACACCATCGTATCTTTTGCTTCCTTTACAGTCAAAAGGGAGTACTTTTATGAGACACCCGTAGTATAGTCTGATTGAACGCATCCACAAGGGCAGTAAACGCTAATGAATGTGGAAACCACACAAAGGGGTAATTGTTGACGTTTTTGGTGCATTGTACTACCTTTCATTTTTGGAAAACGAAAACTCTAATTATCATGATAATCGAAAATCAGATTTATGCTCGTGCTGACAGATCAACTAACAGACAATCTGACAGTCAAGTTTCTTATAAGTGGTTTTAACAGACAGTTACAGACAGTAACAGACAGTAATAGACAAGAACAGACGAGAACAGAAGACAACTACAGACAGCCCAAAGTGAAAAGGAGGGATGAAAGCAGGTGTCTTGTTCATAAGAAACAAGGCACTCTTACACGGTAAATTCCCAAAACTAGGTAGACATAGAATAATGTATGAGGATGTTAAAGAAATGCTATAACACCCAGTTCATTGCCCTCTACGCTCTCTTGCAGAGGGGGGGGGTTTTGAGGGGGGGGGGTACTAGAACCCGCAAACCCGGACCAAAATTAGCAAAATCCCGAGAACCCGCAAGGAAAAATTTCGTAACCCGAAGCTTCACTTTGAAACCAAGAATTTTAATTTTCGTCAATAATCTTCGATTTTTTCCTACATTTTTGTTTTCACTGACCCTCGGTCCATGGTTTCAAGCATTCGGAAGCAAGTTTTTCGATGTCAGGTTCAGGTAACTACGGGGACTGTATGACTTTGAAAGCCCGAAAACAACGGAATTTTTGAAAGAAATCGCGAGACCCGAGCATTAAAATTGGCCAAACCCACAACCCGTGAAACCCAAACCCCCCCCCCCCCTCTTTACGATGCTGTTCAAAGCCCATTTTACTGAGCATAGTCTCGTTGCGACGTGCTGGACTAAATATTTTTTGTGAGAAACCGCTAAATATGAAACGGTAGGCCCAACTTTTCGAAAGTTACAAAGCAACCCTATCTGAATTTAAAAAGCTAAGAAACTTTTGTACATGGGAGCGTAGAGGTAGAGAAATCGTATTCGTTTACCATCATTCGATAGATCTTAATCAACCAGTACTGGAATCTGAGAGTTGAGTTTCAACAGAACATGCAACTGCAGGTTTCTTATGACCTCCATCAGAAATATGTCTTATTACTTTCGCGGTTCGCCCATGGAGCTCTTTTTTTTAAGTCTTGGCAATCTTAGAGTAGGAGACAGTAACAGACAACAACAGACAACAACTGACAACAACAGACAACTACAGACAGCTCAAAGTGAATAAAGGAGAATGAAGGGTAAGAAAGCATGTTTCTTGTTCATAAAAAGTAAAAGCGCCCTTACACGACGAATTAAAATTTTGCTTTTCGTCGGTCGTTATTGAGAAATTATTTTCTGTTAGGTCAAAAACACAGCCATTGCATTGCTTGTGAAATCATCCAACTGTTCATTCCTTAAAATATTACTCAGATCTTGTCGATGAGCATTACAGAGCACGAGAGACGGTTTACAGAGCGTGAGAGATTTAGAGAGGCTTAAAGATGATTCCGAACGATGAAACGGCATGCGGGGGGATTCCTTGGTTTACTTAAGGCTCTCCAATCAGGAAGTAAGAATCAATTCGTTCTGTCCGTGACCACACTGTTTTACCTGCTTTTTCGTCCAATGATATCCAACTTCCTAAAAAGCGCGGGCTGTTCTGTCGAATCAGGAGCCTTGAAACCCTGGCAGCCTATCAGGAACGAGCAAGTTAGCAGAATTTGTCTGCTTTTATCCACTCTCCGAGCTGTGTTATCAATTTGGCGGGAAAGCAGGGAAAAAACTTTAGAAGCGTGCTTCGTGAAAACTTTATACAGTAATAACTCAAACTGAGATGACTAGGCAGTGCCTTGCTAATTTAATGGCACTACTTTTCGTGTTGTGGCTGAAGATGAACGTTAACGTCCAATGGCCATTTCTCACCACCGATCTTTCAAGTGCCCTGGATCATTTTGGTAATGTCCCTGAGATATTGACTAGTCCAAAGCAAAGAGCTCAGCTTTCTGCCTTGTTTGGGAATCAGAAATCGGAGGTATGTTGAAGGACCTTTCTCTTAATATTGCTATGTAAGACCAAGACATTATCATTAGTTATGCAGTTACTGTATGGTCTACAGAGGTGTGCAAGGAAGCTAAGCATGAATGAATGGTTTTTGTTATCACTGAGCCAAAGACTACGACTTCAGAATTGTTGTACATATCGAAGGCCTTTGCTAGACAGGGTTACCTGAGTGCATTGTTTCCCAGTGCTCTTTGACTTGATGATGTTGCTTTGGTCAACAGAGGCTCATAATATATAAATATAGGTTTCGTTGATTAAAGCATGGGTGGTTAGACGTCGCAGTTGTATTACTTCGGAGGAAAACATTACTGAAACATGTCTAAGTACCCATGGAAAAGATAATCCTCTTAATAACTATAAAGGAATCCCGGTCCCTTGCTGTGTTAAGTTCAAGAGACATGGGCCCGGGGGGGGTACTTAGTATATTTGTCCAACGGGCATGTGCCGTTTTTACGGTTATCGTTTGACAAATTTTTTCCAGCACAGAGTATCAAAATGAGACAATTTTTCTAGAGCAGGTTGTCAAAACATGTCAAAGGGGAATATTCTGCTAGATCGGGTCGTTTTTCAGTCAAATTTCATGTTTTTGAGTGTACTTTTCACCAATTTTTTCTAGAGCAGGTTATCATTTTGAGCGAAAAATTCTGGAGCAGGGTAAAAAAAAATTTTTTCGTGGGCACACCCCCGTACAAATTTAAGTCAAGTACCCCCCCCCCCGGGGACATGGGCAATGTTAACAGTGTGATGATGTGTTAAAACCAAAGTTAATCCCTTGCTATCATGCAACAAATGAACACAGTATACTGTTATCTGATTGGCCTACACACTAAGTTCCTGTCTGTGTGTACTGTCTGCCAAACTTGTGGACAACATTTGTCTGAGTGCGAATTGCTGGTAGCAAGTGCGCATTATCTGTGCACTTTGTTAGACTTGTCCTTTTTCTCTGCCTATGTCTTGTGTAAAGGAAACATCTAATGAAGACTGCAGTAACATCAAGAACCTCAAGAAACTTCAATCAATTTTATGCAAATTAAATGTCATGAAAAATTGGGAAATCCTTAAAAAAACAAGAGAATTTGGTTCAAAATACAAAAATCTACTAACATGGCCAAAGACAATTTCTTAATGAAAGATCCTAGTGCACCCTGGCCTAAGTGTTCGCCTGGGGTCCAAATGATAGAAAAGTACTGTCATATTTTTGAGGATAGCGTAATCTTTGGCAGGAACTGCACCTGCGTGGAAATGATTTCTATCTGGGAGAGTTTCAACTTGTCTGACAGAGATTCGTAAATTATTTACTGGGGTAGAATTTTCCATGGCACTTAGACGGTGGTGTTTAAGTCCTACCTTTGTCCGGAAAAGAGATAATTTTTGCTCATCCAAAACCCGGAGGGGGGGTGTACTTCATCATCAAATCATACGGGGATGTGTGCCAGTTTTGGGGTGGTTCTTGGCACAAAAATTCTGGGAATGGGATATACTTTTTATAGAAATATTCTGGGATTGGGTTCTAATTTTTGCTAGATTGAGAATGCTCATGTTTATTGTTTAGGATAAACAACAATCTTATAACTGTTTTGATGTAAAACAGGTGTCAGGAACCACATCCATATTCTGGGATAGGGTCTCAAAATCCCACCTTTATTCTGGAAAGACGATTACGCTAAAGATGGCGGTGAGGAAGTTTTTACCAAGATGCATTGCGCTCTTTAATCGGATTCCTATGGAATTGTTAAAGATTCGTAATTAGAACGCATTGCATCTTGGTAAAATTTCCTCGCCACCATCTTTAGCGTGATCGTCTATTGGGTCATAACATAAATTCTTGGAGCGCACACCCCTTTATCACCCAACAGTGAAGTGCCCTCCCCCGGGTCCAAAAGCAGATGGTAATGGTAATTGTGTTAGTAGTAAGGCGTAAGCCCAGGGGTACACTCAGCACATACACAGACGGAGGGGTAAGTCCAATATTTTTGGGTTAGAATATTCCAAAAAGTGATATTTTTGGGGTCCAAGTATACTGAAATTATGGCCATGATATTTTTGGCATAAAAGTCAAAATTGAAGGCAATCCCTACCTGAATTTGCCTTGTTTCAGAATATGTTACGTTCATTTACAGTTGTCAAAGGCTACACTGATATTTTTAGGTTGCCTGAAATAATTTTTTGTTGGACTGACTATATTCTGAATGTGTATGTGTTGAGTGCCCCCTCCCCACCTTGGGGCATAAGTGTATGCCATAACAACGGTCTTAATTCCATTCTTGTATTGAGCTGAAGTGTACACTTCCTGCCATCCAGAATCAAAAATTACCTTCGCTTCGGGGTTACAAGTAGCAGCTCCACCTTTCCCCTGTACAACAGATTCTTTGACAACATGGTCGGATTGCAATTTGCCGATAAACTTTGCATCAATGCCTAAATCAACCAGGCTACTTGCTTGCTCCAGCATCAAACTTGATAGAGGCAAAATAAAGCGAGTTACACAAATGATTGTCATTTTCTTCACGTTTAGGCCATCCCTCCTGTCCTGTCCTCCATTTCTCAACGAAAACAGCTCCGAAATAAAACCAAAAACAAGTTTTTCCAGACATACAAATACATCTTCGCCATCAAGGTTGTTCAGGTAGAATGCTTTCTGGAAATCATTCAGTGTGATTTTATGTCGTGTGTGTCAGTGTGATTTCTCAATTATGCCAAGACCGCCATGTTTATTGAAAGTTTCGCGGGCTAGAAGCTTAGCAGCAGGAAAACGCCGGAAAACAGAATCATATCTTGTCCTCGATTTTTTGCAAGCATAGGTTGCAAAAAGATCCTCTCTCGACAAATCAAATCACAAGTTGAAGATCCTGCAATCTGATTGGTCGCGCCACTTTTTCGGTGATTTTGGCCGGATTTTCAGTTAGTTTGATTATCAGTCCCACTTGCAGCGTAGTGCCGTCATCCAATTCAATGAACGAAGCGGAAATTGGGACTGAAGTAGTCTAGTCTAATTTGCCCCCACAAACCCCCTCAATTTCCGCCTCTGAGTACAGTACCTATCCAATAGATGCATTTTCAATACAATTTTTCAAAATGTTCTGAAGACTTCCCTCACCTCAACTTATGTACAGCCGCTCTTGTTCTCAGTGCATGGTTGCGTCTTAGAATAATTGAAAAACTTTATTTGTCGCATGACACTGGCCACAACAAAGCTTCCAATGGTAACGGTTAAGGCTAACGTGTGCATGAAGTGGACACCAAAAGTGAAATACGCACTCTTTATCAGAAGCTTGGGCTCAAGGTTGGTTGGATGTCTCTAAGAAGCATCAAGTTCCGTACGGATTGCTTAGATTTATAGAATTATAAATCGTGTTAGGGAACTGAGCCATATGCTAACTTTTTGTTCGACACTGGTATCAGATGAGATCCGAACCTGAAGAAAAGGGCAGATAGCGCAGCGTGTCACAAAATTTTGCGTTGTTTCAAGCAGAAAGTGCGTCAAGAGAAAATATGGAAGGAGGAACGTGATTTGTCCGAGACTTGTTGTTTCATATGTAAATTTGCTGCAGGTTAAATCGCAAACGAAGCCACATTGGCTCTTGCAGGGGCGGTCTGGCACCATAATTGTAGGCGGGCTAGGAAACGAAAAGGGCCCGGTTAGGGGTGTGGCAGATAAATTATTTACCCTATATCCACTAAAGAAATCACCTTAAACACTCTCAGTCGATACATTACATGGTCGATACTAGTTATTTTTATTTTTTTTTTGCATTCCATTAAAAGCTTACAAAACGAATTACTAACTACACTACTTACAATATACTATACCCTACTACTAAAACAATACCATTAGGAGCGAAAAACAATGACTACCTTATGGCAACATAAAACAGAAAAAACGAACATAGCACAATACGTAACAACTAGAGAAAGAAGAAAGAGAGAGAAAAAAAAATAGCGCTTACTAAAAGAGGGATGGTGGTTGTATGATTTAGGGACTTGCTAATCAAATCGGCCAGTTTTATTGATAACACGCAGAGTTAAAAGAAGTATTTTTTTATTAACATCATCTGGAAGATCGTTATCACCATACATTAAAATCTTTAGTAGAACATCATTTGAAGGATTGGTGAATCCATGTGGTCGTAATAAGGAGGAAACTCCAGCGAGAAGGTCTCTTCGTAATACTTCAAAGGAAGGGCAGAGCAACAAAAAGTGTTCCGTGTCCTCAATGCCATCATTAGTTGGGCACATTGGGTTTATGGTATCTCTGAAATTATGCTTGAATTTGTGAAAGTTCAATTTACTGAGACCAACCCGAAGTTGTGTAAGATAAGATAGACCTGTTGGGTCGTGGATCCTGAAGACAGATTTTGGCAGGGGGCGAATTTTTGATAGCAGCTTTGTCTTGAATGCAGCAATGGAAGGCGCAAGTCTAATTTCTGAATCCAGATTGTTCCACTCTAGTTATTGACTAATAGACATGCCATGCCATTGTCTATTGATATGCCGAAGACAGGGGCCGAAGAGCAACTTTTATTTGAGAAAAACCTTCTGCACGTTTCGTACTTTATCTCGATCAAACGTCCTTTACAGTTAACTTAGATCCTAATATACCATCATGGTTCTTCATGGTTCTTCATGGCTCCAAAATACAATTTCTTTAGAAATGATAATAAAAACCAGTGTGGCAAATAAGAGTCATGACACTAGTCGCTCTCAACGCTCATTTCTTATCGTAGTATCTGCAATCTCTAAATTGAATTGACCAGGCCCGTCGGAACGAAATTCGCATTCGCCCCCTGGAAAATTTTTGGGGCCACGACCTTTACTTTGGCTTAGAATGCATCACCCAATATCATACTTGCCATTAGCGACAAGAAAACTTTGATAGTTTTATGACAGTTATCCAATGAATCAGAGCAAAAGGAAAATTTTTGAAGAAAGATCCTTTACTTTGGCTTAGAATGCTTCTCCCGATATCATGCTTGTCATTAGCTCATTAGCGACAAGGGAACCTTGATATAGACCAGGCGGAGAATGGTGGTAGGGTCCCCCTCCGGGGAAGTAATTCAAACTAGGTGGTTTTGGGTAATTTTGGGGTGCTAATTACGAAAATCGATGTTATACGGGCAAATTCGATGGCTTTCGGCCTCTGTCTCATGTCAAAGTCTCGTTTTCATTCAAAATAGACGCAAATGCCGTGCAGGGTCCATCCTCCGGGGAAGTAGGTCAAATTAAGTAATGATGGGTAATTCTGTGGTGCTGATTACGAAAATTGATTATATACGGGGAAATGCGGTGGCTTTTGGCCTCTATCTCATGTCAAAGTCTCGTTTTCAGGCAAAATAGACGCAAATACCTTGCAGGGTCCATTATCCAGGGAAGTAAGTCAAATTAAGTTGTTTGGGTAATCTTGGGGTACTGATTCCAAAAATCAATGTCATAAGGGCTTATTGGGGAACGTTTGGCCTCTATTCCATGTCAAAATATCGTTTTCATAAGACAAAAAATGCCTTAATAAAACTCCTCCCCTCCCCACAAAGGATTTTTTTGTCAAATTTGGTAGACTTGGGTAATTCTGGTGTGCTGATTCTAAAAATCAATATTATACGGGCATATTAGGCTTGGTTTTGCCTTTACTTCATGTCAAAGTCTCGTTTTCAAGCAAATGATACTTAACCATTTGCCTCTATGAAACTCAATATAATCTATGTACAGAAAATATTCTCCTCTTTGAATATCTAAACGATCAAACATCGTAAAAATCTATTGTCTTTTCATGTCGTTGTCACTGTAATCGCCTTCCATTAGATCTGCCCCATCGTTGTCATCGTCATTCAGAATTTCGTTGGTCAATAGCAGTTCTGCAACATCATCCAGGTAGTAAACATCGCTCCAAACAACTGATCCTCTTTCATCCCATCCATATGATTTGCTGGATCGTCCAGATCCATCATTAAGCAGCCAGATTGCCTTAAAATAGATGCCACATAATTTGATCGCTGGATGTGAAGCCTTCCATTTGACTGACAAGGTGGCAGCAAGTTTAAATCGGTTATTCTCTTTTCATTTTCGAACTTCTGCAAAAACATTTTCTTCCTCACTTTGTTAACCAATTGAATCCTTACGTTTCCATCTATGGCGCATTCGAACTTTTCCAAGCCTGGCTCGATTGATGTCTTCCGGTACCTGAAGACTGGTCCCCAAATCTGCAAATAGATTTACATATCCTGTCTTTTTAACCATTCCTCTCCAAAAAGCTACTTTCCTTTTTGTAAAGAAGCTAGAAATATAACCAATTTCAGAAAAAGCATGAAGACCAGCGAGTGCTTTTTGATCTCCATGTTTGAAGATGTTACATCTATTTTTTACTATTGAGACCTGTTCCGTTGTTAATCAATACTTGGACTCCTGGAAAATGATGGGCAAGGGAGAGGGCTACGATATCGATGTCCCCAGAAGGTGCTACGTTTGCTGCCTGAACTATCGAGGGGTGCATCACTCCAAAAATTCTCGTACACCCTGCCAAAAATCCGCAAAAATCCTTACAAAAATCCAGAGATCCGCACAAATATTTTAAAAATCCGAAAATCCGGACAGGCCTAGAAAAATCCAATAAATCCGGTACCAGATCAAAGAAATACGGCCAAACTCTGCAAAAATCAGCGTTGAATGACGTAATGAACTGAAATTTTGGACTAAAATCTCTTTGATCAAGGAAAGACACCATAGGAAGATCAGATGGATGATATGATGGTGGATTTGGAGAGGTGAATGCAGAGGAGACGTTCTGTTGTTGCTGCTGCTGCTGGCTGGCAGCCATCTTTGGTAACACGAGTTTTCGTTCTAGTCCTTTTATTTTTCTGCACCAACATTCTTTGACGAAAAGAAACGTGAGATGAGAAGTGGAAACGTGCAGTGTGCAGTTGACCTAGAAATAAACTCTGACGCAACTCAATCGTGAATTGAACCTGTGCATAAAAATATCACTCGATCCAGACTCGGACTCTTTTTTGGGATAGCTAAAAGCCTGAAACATCTATCAAGAGATAAATGATTCAATTAACGCTATTCTACATGGGTTAATCAAGCACCACTTTCTTATGGGGAAGGGGGGGGCAAAAATCCCCCCCCCCTGAGATTGTTCTTAATGAAAAATGCCAAAAATTCTACTTCTTAGAATTCTATTGATACAAAAACTCCCAATCAAAGTCATGTTTGACACCCAAACAAATTTGCTAATGCTTTATTGACATTTAAAGTCAATTTTTAGCGATAAAAACTATATGAAATTGATCTTGAATCGTTCATTGGTCAATTTTGATCATAATGCACTAATTATTTCATATGTTGATCATATATATGACGCTATCGTAAGTATGATGTGAAACATCTTAAATTTTGCTGATGTCAAGCACGACACAAAGGTTATATATCAAATAAAAGTAGACTTTAAGACGAATTGATTGGTATCAATTTCATTGAAATCCGATTGTTACAAGAAATGTTATGTATATTTTAGTGATTTTCTGAGAGACCTGTTGCTAAATGTGGGCATGTCATAGTCACACCAATTATATAACAATGACTTATTTCTAATTTGATACGATGTTAAATTCTATGTCGTGCTTAGTTTACGAGAGCAATTGGAGGAAGTTTGGCTGGGGAAGGTTCAGATCACTTTCTGAAGAATCTCAAATAAAAGTGGACTGCGTTTTTTAACACCCTGTATTATTGTGTTATGCTTTTAAGTCTTAAGGACACTGCTATAGGACTGATATTTTAATAAATTCTTATCTGAGAACTGCATGAATCATTGAAAATGTGCTGATTAGCATTTGGACTTATTACGAAGCTAACTGCCATTTCTATAGAGTTTTGAAGGAGGGAAAAGTCCCGGCAGAAATATTCAAAATCCGAAAAAATCTGAAAAATCCGGAAATCAGGAAAAATCCGCAAATCCGGACCCAAATTGAAGGATTTTTAAATCCGAAAAAATCCCGTACGCATTTCTGTGGAGTGATACACCCCTCGATTAGATTTGAGTGGTATTCGTTAGAGAAGAAGATGCTCTTTCCTCGTAGTTTTCTATTATCTTCTTCTATTACTCTTTGGATTAAATTGGATATCATTGCCTTATTGTCTCCATTCTGAAGGAAACTTGTGAATTTATAAGGCACCTTCGTATCATATCTGATCGCTTTAGTTCAGGCAGCAAACGTAGTAACTGGGGATTCTGTGATGGTCAGATTACGTTCTGGGGACATCGATATCGTAGCCCTCTTCGTTGCCCATCATTATCCAGGAAACCAAGCATTCATTGACAACGGAAAAGGTCTCAATAATAAAATAATAGATGCAACATCTTCAAATATGGAGATCGAAAAGCGCTCGGTGGACTTCATGCTTTTTCTAAAAATGGCTATGTTTCTAGCTTCTTTGGAAAGGGGAAAGTAGCTTTTTGGAGAGGAACGGTTAAAAAGACAGAATATGTAAATCTATTTGCAGATTTGGGGACCAGTCTTAAGGTACCCAAAGACGTCAACGCAGGTTTGGAAAGTTCCTATGCGCCATATATGGAAACGCAAGGATTCAATTGGAAGCTGGCTGCTGGATGGATCTGGACGATCCAGCAAATCATATGGATGGGATGAAAGAGGATCAGTTGTTTGGAGCGATGTTTACTACCTGGATGATGTTGCAGAACTGCTATTGACCAACGAAATTCTAAATGACGATGAGGACGATGGGGCCGATCTAATGGAAGGCGATTACAGTGACAACGGCTTTGATGAAGAGATAATAGATCTTTACGATGTTTGATCGTTTAGATATTCAAAGAGGAGATTATTTTCTGTACATAGATTATATCGAGTTTCATAGAGGCAAATGCTTAAGTATCGTTTGCGTGAAAACGAGACTTTGACATGAAGTAAAGGCAAAACCAAGCCTAATATGCCCGTATAATATTGATTTTTGGAATCAGCACACCAGAATTACCCAAGTCTACCAAATTTGACAAAAAAATCCTTTGTGGGGAGGGGAGGAGTTTTATTGAGGCATTTTTTGTCTTATGAAAACGATATTTTGACATGGAATAGAGGCCAAACGTTCCCCAATAAGCCCTTATGACATTGATTTTTGGAATCAGTACCCCAAAATTACCCAAACAACTTAATATGACTTACTTCCCTGGATAATGGACCCTGCAAGGCATTTGCGTCTATTTTGCCTGAAAACGAGACTTTGACATGAGATAGAGGCCAAAAGCCACCGCATTTCCCCGTATAACATCAATTTTCGTAATCAGCACCACAGAATTACCCATCATTACTTAATTTGACCTACTTCCCCGGAGGATGGACCCTGCAAGGCATTTGCGTCTATTTTGCATGAAAACGAGACTTTGACATGAGACAGAGGCCTAAAGCCATCGAATTTGCCCGTATAACATCGATTTTCGTAATCAGCACCCCAAAATTACCCAAAACAATCTAATTTGAATTACTTCCCCGGAGGGGGACCCTACCCCCATTCTCCGCCTGGTCTAATAGTTTTGTGACAGTTGTCCTATAAATCAGAGCACGAGAAAAATTTTAAAGAAAGATCCCATACTTTGGCTTAGAATGCATCATGCTTGCCATTAGCGGACAAGAAAACTTCGATAGCTTTATGACAGTTATCCAATGAATCAGAGCACGAGGAAAATTAAGAAAGATCCTTTACTTTGGCTTAGAATGCATCTCCCGATATCATGCTTGCCAGTAGCTCATTAGCTACGAGGAAACCTTGATAGTTTTGTGACAGTTGTCCTATAAATCAGAGCGCGAGAAAAATTTTGAAGAAAGATCCTTTACTTTGGCTTAAAATGTATCTCCCAATATCCATGCTTTGCTATTAGCTCATTAGCGACAAGGAAACCTTGATAGTTTTGTGACAGATCTGACTGAGAATATGCTACTTTTAGTCTATTTTGACGTTTTGGGTCTAATCATGTAAAATGTCGGGCCTATCACAAAACTGCTTTCAATATTCTGCGTCTGCGTCAAGCCCAAGAGTTTTGGTCTGGGTCTACGACTCTACGCAAAGTTCTTTTGGGTCTACGAGTTTTGGGTCTGGCTTGGAAAACCCGTACCTCTTTTTGCCCCGGGAAGTGGGCCCTCGTTGTTATCTGGCCCACTAGTCAAATTTCCCTAAAATATGCCTTGCTGATGCGATGGTACAATGGGGGCTCCATATAAAACCTATACGGAGGTCATGGGAACCATAGGGGGGGGGAGGGCAGGAGAACTGCACTCTATATTTAAGCTCTTATGGTTGCAGGTCCTCACAGGTTCATGGGACAGAAAGGGGGCAGGGGGACTCCATGCAATGAAGTCCCTGAAACTATTTGTAGTGAATTGAGTGATATTGACGTAACCCGCAGGTATTACAGTCTTATTCGGGGTCCTACAATGACTAACATCAGCTAATTAGAGAACACTTTTGAATTGCTTTTATTTTATAGGCCAATTCAAATTTAGCAGAAAGACAAATTTCAGAGAAATATTCTGAAACTGTTTGCAGAGATTAAGAACTTATCTGTAGTCCCCATTGCTTCATTTCTACGTGATAATGAACTTCCACATTAATTTAAATTATATAAATGTTCTCTTCCAACTTTTGCGAAAAGGGCCCGTAATTTTTTTTTAACTTTACATGTCAGAGGGCCCGGGAGGCGATCGCCACTTTGCCCCCCGGGCCAGACCGCGCCTGGGTTCTTGAGTAATTGGTAAGGGAATTATTTAGCTTGAAAATATTAACTTAATCTTTTAAGCTTTTGCAGTCCCTGCCAGAAGTCACTAAGAATCATGTGCAATGCATAATCACTGAAAGTCTTATTGATGCATCTTATTCGTAGTGATTCTATCGATATTTGAACAAAGATCAATATTCTGCGACCAGATGAATGCAGCTCTGGCCCTAAATAAGATACGTGTCTGTACATATAATTAAAAGTACTCTGTAGGAACATGCTACAACCCGATTTATCAAAATAACTGCAGTAATTCAGCATCCATTTAAACGTTCATGAGAGTAAAACAACCAGGGGCGGATCCAGACGTTCGCACTGTGCTTGCGTAAGCATGTCTCTTTTGCTAGTTCAAGTTTGAGGAAAGAAATTCTATGAGAACTTTATAAATGGTGGCGAACCTTTTTCTTTCAGTTTAATGAAATCCTCAGCAAATTCTCAGAACATTTATGCTCGATATTTCTATTTCGCCAACTCAATCCTTCAGTCGGTCGAGTCCCTCAAGTTCCAAACACGAATTGCTTCATGGAGGATATTGAACGGTACTGCGGTGGAGAGCCACACCTCCACAAACCTCGTTTCTGAAACTTAGTGTCTGCATAAATTCGTAGGGAGCATCAAGTTGCGAATAAATTACTTAAACAAAGGCGAATCTGTGCATAAATTGTGTGCGACCTCGGATGAATTAAGAAACTGCGCTGACATATGAGATGAATGGAAAAGCAGTACCAACTTTTCAGGGATGATTTTTGTAAGCACATGAGGCGACCGATGCTTTATAGCAACGCAATAGAAATGTATAGGAAAAGCTTGACGGCGAAAATGTGGAAGCACGTCCTGGGAATGGCCAATATTATATGAAGTCCCTGTCACACGACCACCCACTAAAGGGCTAACCTCGTTCTAGGAGAAAGTTTCTTTCATGTCTCGTGCATGGCCTAAATGACGAATTTGATCATGAAGATATAAACAATCATAATCCTGTCTGGTGAAAAAGAAGTGTTGTTGTTTTAATCGCATGATGATGGAAACCAAGTTGGAAACCAAGGAGAGGAGGTTGTTCTTTATTTGCAAGAGCGCTCAAAACTGCTCATCTTGACAGTACAAGGCATTTTAATATGATTTGCAAATTGCAAGCAAGAACCGGTGATGATATGTTCCCTCTCCTCTGCTCTTTTGACTGAATGAGAATCCCATCAAAAAGTTCAACAGGATGAATTTCTTGTTTTTGGTAAGCAGTTATTTTGTTTAAACATTTCCATGTTGTTTTAAGGCTACTTATTATCACCAGTAATTTAATTCATCCAATGTCAAACAAAATAAAAGACGTTGTGTTGCAGACATGTTTAACAGGTCTAGTCTAAAACACCACACCAATGGGACACCGATGAACACTGATGAACACTAGTGGAACACCAATGAACACCAATGAACACCAATGAACACCAATGAACACCAATGGACACCAGTGCAATACGAATGAAATTGTTGAGGAATTTCTCTTTAGTGAGAAATGATGCAAACTTCATAATCTCATTTGTATCCATGACAAATAAAAGTTTGTCAAGATAAGAAATTAGTGATAACTATGGACGCTGACGCTCCATAGATAACATCTGAGATTGAATGTTTTACGTTGATCTATAAATGATCTATACAAGGACGCATTATTATTACGTTGAATGCATTATATATCACAAATAATATCAAAAAATTGCATTCCTTTCACTCAACACTAATCAAAGCTTGAGGCGTCTTACCCTTTGAGGAGTGACCTGTGTCCCCATTCTGACTTTAAGATGTTAAATTGGGGTGTGGCAAGGCAACCTTGCAGAAGGGAACCTATTAAAGGAAAATTGAGCAGGGAAACTGCTGGAAAAATGTAGGTGTATTCCAATTTTTTGCCCTTTCTCTTGTACTTTACTTTCCATTGAAGTCTGCACGCAGGCTCAGGCCAGGCCAGTAGGGCATTGATATTCAGAAGGTTTTTGCTGGTTTCGGCCACGGGCTGCGCTCGGCCGCGCGTCTCTTTTTATTTTACAACTTCAATTATCATTGGCCTTTGCAGAAAGGGCACTTCGCTTCTAAAAGAGATGGAGTGCAGAAAACGATCGGATATTACTCCGAAAAAGCAGGACATTTTAGCCTCTAGAAAGAAGCGTCGCGACGAGGATTTCATAGATGTATCCTCCACTGATGAAGATGAAGATGAAACGGATGATATTGTCTTTGTGAAAGAAGTAGCTGCTTCTGGGAGGCCTGTGCCTGGAAGCACGACTGCTGAAAATATTGTAGACGTTGTAAAGCTTGAAAATAGAGAGAAGAATTCTCCACGAAGACAGCTGTCTTTCACATCTAGCAACGAAGATGAATTATGGGTAAATTAAATGCTTTTTAATTCATTCCAACTGAAAGCATTAATATATTTCTGCTGTTTTCTACAGAAGAATAGAATCACATTTGAATTGGAGTGCGTTATGGTAGCCTGTTGACAGTCGTTCGACCCTGCCTTTTTTACATTTGATGACAGTCCAAAGCTTTTTCCCTTTTTTGCCCCCCCCCCCCTCCACGCTTTTGCTGCCGCATTTTTCTTGATAGACACTTTCAGGAACATGACCTTTGTTTGATGCTTTATTTAGTTTGTTCACACATTTTCAGTAGATTTTGGCAAAATATCTTTTGCTGGGGGATTCGATTATTTTGTTGATGGGGGGTCAACAAAGTTTCTGTAATTTTGACTTTGTATTATCGTATGAATGTTGTATTTTGTACCAAATATGAACAAAGATGATCGTCCTCGAGAAGACTAAATGGTCTTCTAAAGGGGCTTTTGAAACTACATTGTGCATGGACGAAAATGGGAGTGGCCAAACCACTCAAAGAAGGTTTTTGTAATAAAGAAATTATTTCACTCGCTGCGAAATATTGTATCATATCTCATTTCATAGCATTTGAATCGTTTTACACAAAACGACTAAAGTAAACAATTCTTTCGTTTTGTTTGTGAGTCAAAAAATAGTTGAACAAATTGACATGAGTGGAAACAAGTTGTGGGCAAGTTGTACTTCATTCTGTCCTGAACAAAATACTGTTCGTTACAAATCTTCGAGACTGTTAAAGATCGATGATCAAAGTTTGAATATTCTATTGTCTCATACACCTACTATGACCTATTAGCTCAGAAATCTAAAAATTAATCTGAAAAGAAATCCAAAAAGAAAGCTAAAATGACAAAAATCTTTGAAAATCCTGGAAACCCTATAAATCCCCCCTCAACTGGGATCTCCCTAGAAATCCATTAAAAACAATCCACTGACGAAATCTTGACACCTTGGCACTCTGCGAGAAGGTCATATCAAGGGTGTTAGGACACGAACGTGTTGATTACATATTTGTTTACCTTGTTTTGATCCTTGTCTTGATTTCTTGTCTAAATTGCTTCTCTGTTTCGTCTTCAACTGGTGTGTGCAACTGAACGGTTTATTAGGCCCAACTTCCTCGTGTTATTTGAATATATCTTCCTTTTATTCCTGTGTCTTAGTGCGCCCTCGCAGAAGAAAGGTTCAAACCGCAAAGCTTGAAACCTTTCTTCTGCGAGGGCGCGCTAAGACACAGGAATAAAAGGAAGATATATTCAAATAACACGAGGCATTTGGGCCTAATAAACCGTTCAGTTGCACACACCAGTTGAAGACGAAACAGAGAAGCAAAGAAGACAAGAAATCAAGACAAGGATCAAAACAAGGTAAACAAATATGTAATCAACATGTTCGTGTCCTAACACCCTTGGTCATATATCATTCACTGTCATTCAAATTGACGTAAGACGCGGGTTATTACTTATCGTCCTTATTCCAAAAGTCTCTTGTTCAGCACCCTGACTTGTGCTTCGACTGAAGCGACAAAAACAACAGCAATAAGCAACATTTTTAGGGACTTACTTAATGAGTCTACTGTACTTCTCCACTGAGTCCAGATTCCAACCAAATAAATTACTTTTCGTATTGGGTCTGGAGAGGTAAGAGTGTGTATGATTGTGAAAGTTTTATCAGTAGCGAGTACTGAAAATTTTAAAATCATGAAACAGTGATAAGGTCGTTCATTGCCAAGTAAAAATAAATCAACAACACACAAAACAATCGGTTAAGGTGGCTCGCTAGTGATGAAACTTTCACAGTGATACACACTCTTGGTGTCCAATCGCTCTTGATTCAAAAAGGATGCTTTGCCAAATTTGAATTTTCTTAAAAAGTCTCTCAAAATGTCAAAAAACTGAACGGACAATTCGTGAAATGCCTATGGATTTAGTTTCAGCACACATTTTTTCAATAAGAAACAATTTGAAATTCCAAAAATCCTGGAAAATGCCATAAGAACTCCAGAAATTCCTACGAAATTTCTTTGGAATTCAGAAACCTAGAAATCTCGCATGCTCTTTGGCTCGTACACCCATCGGTTAATTATAGTTCTTCTTGGGGGGAGGGGTAATTTAATCCTCTCCTTGTTTTAAGTAACTACCCGCATATGAGAATCTATCATTTTATGAGTCAGCCTGTGGGTTGGTTCTTATATAATGGTAGTCTCATTGGACAATTTCAGCCAAAGGAGAGGATTGCTATGATGAAACCACTACGCATCACATCAACAGGAACATTCATAGTCAAGCAAAATGGAGTGAACATCAAACATCCGTATGACTTGGAAGCGGATGATCTCCCTGGAACCTTTCTAAAAAAGGAACAAACAAGATTCTACGAGGTCAGAGAAGCTGATGGATCGTTTGATATTTCCTGCCATATCCATGTATCAAAAGATGCCAATGGACGCGTGATTGGAGGTACCTTTAATGAGAGAATTGGCACAACCAAATGGGTAGCTCGCCAGGCAAACTTGAGCAAGGTATACGCTGTAATCAGAAAGCGTGCAGTTCACAAGCCAACCTTGGAAGAACATCGTGTGCAATTTATTCGCTATATAATCTTCATAATGCCTCTCTTGGAATACAATGCAAATTATCGCAATCTCAAAGCAAAGAGTTGTTACCATTTGCAATGCAGCAACATGATTGTGTCATATTATTTTGATTCACCAGAAGAAGTTCCCGTGGTTGGGGCAAAACATGGTAATGCAAAAAATCCACTTGCTCCTCATTTCCATTCTGTTGCCCACTCAATTCGAAAAGAAATACAAGAAGCTGTTTCAAAAAACAACACTGCTGCTCCAAGGATTTTAAAAGAACAACTTACAAGGGATAAAAGTGCTATCGAAACATCCCTTTCAGAGACAGTGCGAAATGAGAAGCAAATTTCGAATTACAAGCAGATGCATGGAGCTCGTAGCTCGTTGGCAAATGATGAAATTAGCAGCATAATGTTAGAGATGTTCAAAGAAGGACCAAACGATGCTAGCGACGTGATAGACAAGGATCAGGCCTTTGTTCAGGAAATGCAAATCAGACATGGCAAGCAAGCGAATTTCGTAGCTTACTGCAAGCAGACGGTTAACGATGTGGAAAGGTTTTGTTGTCGAGATGATGCTTTCACGACGCTATCAATGGACACAACATTTAATGTTGCCGAATATCATCTGACTCAAACCGTTTTCAAGTATATGGCAGTGCTCAAGAGGTCCGACCAAAGGCCTCCGTGGTTCCCTGGACCGGTCATGGCACATAGGCACAAGGAGAAGACAGACTTTGCCTTCTTTTGGCAGGCATGCAGTCGTGGAAATACCGGTTTACGAAACCTGCGTGCTTTAATGCTAAAGGAAAGAGGGAGTGATTTGGAAAGGATGCACACGAAGAACAAGCCACCATCAAAATTTGGGGAGTACTTCACAAAACACAAAGAGAACTCACTCAGAGAGAAGATGCTGAAGCCCGTTAGGATTGCTGCAAACGAGGTGGGTAGATTTTAACTGTTGCCTTAAACAAATACACAGATTCAACTACACAGAATAGAGCGAGTTTATCACATTTTCACATATTGAATCCCTAAATTTAAAAGTTACTTATTTATAGTTTGCACCAAAAATGTTTTAGTTACCAGCATAAATTGTCTGAATTTAAGACAGAAGAGACGTCTTTTTGCAGGAATTTAAAAAAGAGAAAGCTGGGACTTTCTACAAATTTTTGCATTGTTTACATCTGGAAGAAAATCTATTTTATTCAAAAGCATGTTACCATATCATTTGAAAAGTTTGTTGAAGAAAATTTCGAAAATTGAAAGCAGTCAAGAGAGAAAAGTTTCTGCAGGTGGTCTATGGTAAATTTGTCGATTCAGTACTATAAATAGTCATATATTTTTCCCATGGAGGTACATAAGACCATAAAGATTACAGTACATGGCCACCTTTGGTCCCAGTTTTATCGCTATCAGTGTGCTCTGAATGAAAAGTGCAAATCATTGGCAGGGAAAAATTTTGCAAATGAACATATTTACATACATACACCCCTTCTGGTATTGTCTCGTATGAATCTTGGTCGTAAATGTGCTGTTATTCTTAACTATATTGTAAATATATTCTTTGTTATGAGGTCTACTCGACCGTAGCTGTCGACTGCAATGGAGGTGGGGCAAGAGAAGTTTCACAAAGGTTCCGTGCCTTCTTCTAACCAAAATTGTGATCCCGCCAATCCAGTCATAGATTTCATTGGTGGGTGAGCTTCTGTCATCGCTCTTCTTCGTCGCTCTTGAAAAACGAATACAGTATGAAGTCTGTGTAACTTCACACATAAATGCCATCAGTGTGAATCACATTTTCTTTATATCAGCAGGTCTAAATCAGTTTTTTGCTGCCAAAATTTGTCCTGGGTAAAATGAATGATGTATGTATGTATGTATTTATGTGTGTGTGTATGTATGTATGTATGTATTCATTTACTGGATTCTAAAAGGGCCTATTTATTATCTGGCATGTCTTCCTTTTTGTTAGGTCGAGCAGTATGGACAGAATCCAATAGAGTGGCTTCATTACATGGTGAAGGATGATTTGGATGAAGCAGGAAAAGAGGCTGGCAAGACGCATCGAGACATCAGCCTTTCTTCTTGCCCTCAAGTGATGAAGAAAAGATCACTTCGTCTGTACTCAGACATCATCTTGTCAAAGCCGTGTTGAATGAAGCAGACAAGGAGCCTCTGATTGTCAAGCCCAAGAAGACAAACAGAAACATATTTATGTGTAGCTGCAAAGTATTTGCATCACTCAGCCTCATCTGCCATCATAGCTTAGCTGTAGCTCAAGTAAATGGAAAGCTTTTGGAATACGTTACTGAAGTGAAGAAAGGCTTGTTGAAAAAGCGGAAAAACCCCTTTCTGAACCTATCAGCTGGCCTTGAGAAAGAGCTACCGGTTTCTCTTCGAGGAATGAAAAAAAAACGAAGTTAGAAAAACTGCCCAAAGAGTCAAGCAAAATGAACAACGGAGAAAAGATAATTCATTTGAGATCAGTGGAAGTGTGGATACAAGCGTGCTTCAACCAACATCAGGTGTCCAGTTACAGCAAAGAGACTCACTGGCGAAAGCGAATCAACAACACCATCATCAATCGCAGATACTGCCAAGCTTTTTAGATCAGCCAGTGACCCTACAACCACAGAAATGGTGTGTGAGCCAAGAAGCAGATCAGCAACAACAACGCACTGCCTATCCATCTGATTGCCATCAGAGAAATTACGCTGCTGTTCAACAACCATTCACATGGCCCCTAAACAACCCCATGCAGAATTTCAACAGACCTCAGCCAAACCAAAGTGAAACGCTGAGCACAACAGATCAGATGTCCATTCCAATACCTCCAAGTAGGCATGAAATGGGAGGCTTCCAGCCACACGAAGGTATGAATCAACTTTTCATGCCCCTAAGATATGGAACTCCCCAGGCGGCTCTCCCACATGTTGCAACAGTTCACGGTGGTCAGGCCTTGCCTTCAAGTATCCACCAAGCTCTCACTTGGCATTCAGGTATGTCTCCATATCCTTACGAGATATCGGTGCTGCCAGCTGCAGTGAGCAAATGCTATGGATGTGGGAAGGAGTTTGCGGAAAAATACAGGAGTGAGCCCCACAACGTCATTATCCGGCACAGAGATCGCAGGATTAGAGGTAGGGATACCAGTGGAAAAATAATCTATAACAATGAATTCACTTTTACATATTATCATTTGAACAGGATGCATATTGGAATGAAAAATCCAGCGTTCAACGGTGAGGTCATCATCGAGGAGGAACTACGGCGAAGCTTGGGTCCTGTACGGTTGTTTGCTTTAACCGCGACTAGCGGTCTCCAAATAAAATAGTGCCCGAATTGATAACTTGTTTGCATTGTAGTTTACTTAGTTTATGTAGTTACAGTAAAAACCCGCGTATAAGAACCTACAATTTTGCAAGTCAGCGTAACTAGGTTCTTATGTTTTGGGTATTTAGTGGGAAATGAGGCTGTTTAGGTTCTTAAATTGGTTCTTATTTCATTCATGGCTTTCAGGAATTTCTTTTCTTCAAATTCAAACTTCGGCCTATTATTTACTGTCAGTCTACATCACTTAAGTTTATTATATGAGGTATATTCCCTCACATAAATTTGTGGAAGAATCAGAAATGTTTATATAACCCAGAGAAAATCTGTCAAAATCTTCTCATCAGGTAATATAAACATGCTTGATTCTTCCACAAAAATGGGTTGTTATATAATCCGGATTTGATTGCAAAATTTCATCATGCGCAGGTTCTTGAGCCACTAGGTTCTTATACGCGGGTATTTACTGTATCCTTTTTGTGAACTGCTGACAAAAATTTCAACATAGCCTCTATTGATTACTGCTGGGAGCTATTTTTTGTCATTTGCTTATTTATAGATCAGAAGGTAGGAACATGATCCGTATGGAACCTCCAGACAAGTAGCAGTAGGCCTCTAATGAGTTCACGGGTCAAATTATCAAGCGTTATCTTCGTTAAAGTAGGGTTAGGGTACTTAGAAACTGAAGGATTCGATTTTTTTGAGATAAGGACTGAACAACCGTTTGAATTTCGTTCAATTTTGTGCAATAAAACAAACAGCCATCTAGAAGTCACTAGATTTTAAGATCTAACAGAACAGCCAGAATTTTAATTGCATTTTGATGCATTTCAAGTGGTGGCTCACTGGTACATGCTACAACATACTATCATACCAATGCGTTTGTGCAAAACATAGCTCACCAAGGTGAATGCGAATTAAACATGCAAAATTGCGTTTTGACCTACGTTTTTACCTGTAAGTAAATTTGTTCGGAATATTGCATGTCGCCTGATACGCGCTTTTCTAAAAAACCAAGTTATTCGAAGGTAGGATGGGGGGGAGGGGGGGGGGGGCTAGCATATTTGATTATCTGGCAACGTTCTACAAGAAACGAGAGTCTGGGAAAAAGTTTCAACCCTCTCCCATCATATTGCCTTCGGTAAGGGGAATTTTTTACAAAAAATCAGAAGGTGATTTTTAAAACGAACGGTTGTTTGGTTCAGATGAACCTGAACAGTTAACTAAAGAATGTGAGCAACACTATGGTTTTGTTCTGCACTAGATTCAACTACAATACTGTAAGAAGAAGTTCTTCTTACAGTATTGTAGTTGAATCTAGTGCTGCTCTTTTTTTATTGCTAGTCATACAAGGAATATTAGTGCTGCTCTTTCTTGTTACCAAAAATATGTTGATATCTTATCATGTTGAGTTCTGTTGTTATGTTAAGTTTGTTAAAGCTGCGTAAAGGTAGAGAGTAAATATCTATCAACTGGACATTGCACATTTGAATTGAAATGTTAATGCGAAAGATGTATGATAGAGTTTCTTCCCGGAAAGTTTGCAAATTTGGAATTTGAATCAAGGTTTCTAACCAATGGTTTTAATGCTTGATTTATCATAGCTTAATTTGTGCCAAAGGACGTTCAGTCCCTATTCTCACGAATAAAATGAAAGAGTGCTGAACTAAACCAACCAGAGTTTTGACGAGAAGAGTAGATTCTTCTCAACAAATATTTCACTATCATATTCTGCAGTATGGAACAATATGCTAAGAAAGTGTCAGTGATAGAAATGATCATGGCGAATTCCTACTTTTCCAAAAGCTGAACATCGAGACTAGCAGAGAAATTTCTTTCGATAGTAGCAGATCAAATATCTTATTCCGAGCAAAAATGCAAGGTATAATGTGTTAGCAGAAAGGTATTCCACCTCTGAATACAGTTATGCGAAGATATATTCTGCCAGGCTAGTCCCCTTTCACGTTAAAAGGCCATCATAGTGAAGATTCACCTATTCATATTTAAAATTTTGATAAAAATTACCTTTCCTATGCTTTCTTTGAAGGTTGTTGACAATTTATCTCGTTCTGTTGACTTGTTTGCTCAAAAGTTTTGTTAAAGTTGGAATAACCATTAAACCACATAGTTTTTTCATTGTTGTCTTCCTTATTTGCTGCAATGCTGGAACGGGTTTTCCTTTACCCTTCGTGATATATGTCGGAAATTTGACAAATCCACATATTTTTCTACAAGGAACCAGGAATTTGAGTAAATACTGATAGTTTCTTAAAATCGAGATATTTTCAGTACTGAAGTGTTTTTTACGAGTGTCTAGAACGTTCCTTGTTCACTACCTGTGAACAAGGGTGGTGCCAAAAATCTTCCGACAACTTCCCAGAGCGGGGAGGCTAAAATGATTGAAATATGCAGTTTTCTTACATCTTTTGTCAAATTTACTCCGAAAAAACTTTCTATGTTCAGGTATTTCCAACGTACCTTCAGAGCAATGATACATACGAGATAAGCGAAAATAAAGAAAATTATGCAAAGGATTTTCTATATCAAAATAGGTTGCTATTTAAGGCTTATTTTCCCAGTACTAGAGGTTTTTACTTTTTAGCAATCTGAGAGTTGAGTTTTTTATGAGCAATTTATTACGCAAAATATATGTGAATCTGGCTTTATTTAAAAAGCTTTAGCCTCCATGGATGGAATATGAATCAAATGACGGTCTAATGCAAGAAATGCTGCAGCCTTCCTTCACTTTTATGACTGAGAAAATTGCTATAGAATATTTCCGACTGATGTTGCGCTGTTTTCATTGGTGTTCAATTGGTGTTCATTGGTGTTCCACTGGTGTTCATTGGTGTTCATTGGTGTTCCACTGGTGTTCATTGGTGTTCCACTGGTGTTCATTGGTGTTCATTGGTGTTCCACTGGTGTTCATTGGTGTTCATTGGTGTTCCATTGGTGTGGTGTATTAGACTAGATCGACATAACAGGCCCATTTCAAAGAAGTTATGTATGGGAGACAAAAGTTTGTTGTAGTCTATGATGTTGTTTTGAGCTTACTTGATAATAGGATTTACGAGACAAGGAATTTAGAAAACTAGCTCCCGTCTGTGTGTAAGAAACTCCCTTTTTATCTGATAGGGCGTTTCCGTGAAAAATTGAAAAAGGGGCGTTGTCTGAGAGTCTGAAGGGCGTGGCCCCAACAAATTTTCCGGGGGCTCCGCCCCCGGACCCCCGTCTTACTCGCGCTTCGCGCTCTTCACTGAGTATATCTGATTTTGGGCTGGATCCGCCCCTGACAACACTTGCGTCGAACAACCAATTTTGTATGAAGGGGCTAAAAAGCGGCGATTTTATTGGCAGATATGCTTTAAGTGGGATGGTTTATGCATGCTCTGGCAACCAGTAATGATTTCATCCTCATCTGCAACAGCGCCATAACACAAACAACTGAATATAAATGGCAAACAAACTCCTCAACAACCCTACCGACCCCAGTGACGGAGTTTTGTCGTTCACAAGTCTTTGGAGTCTTTTGAATAGTTCGTCTAACGACCACAGTGACTCAAGTGATTGCAAAAAGACCTACCGTGTACCAGGCAATGCAATTTCGGCAAAGAGATTGATGCCTATGCAGGGACCGCGGAGCCGGGGGGCTGGGGGGGATTTAGCCCCCCCCCCCCCCAATAATTTCCAAGATATAATTTTTTGATTTTCTGGTTTTTTGAGTACCTGTTCGTTTTGAAATAGGTAGGGCGTAAGGGAGTTTCCTCAAACAGAACAGGATCACAGGCGCGCAACTAGGAATTCTATAAATAGTTGCTTTTTGATTACAAAGTACTTTGTAATCTAAGAGGGGGCTCCAGGTCAGTAAGAAGAAAGAAAGAAAGAAAGAAAGAAAGAAAGAAAGTCCGTCACGCTCGTTAAAGCAATTGATTAACGTTTTATCTCTGCTAATTGGCACTGAAATAAAGAAAGCGCACAGAAAGCGCATACAAGACAGAAGTTTCCCGCGATCCTATAGCAACATTTGACGTCGGCTTATTTCATGTTAGACAGATTTGACACCATAAGATGGATAAATCACCACGATGTTTACCCTGGCACAACAACAAATTTACCCAGAATTGGCACGTTCTTGACTTCATTAGCAGCTTAATTATGTTGAAACAATCGTTTTCTAGAACGAACGCATCATTAGCCACTTATTGATAGTATTCATTATGCAAATAAGTCAAGTTTAGAGGATGATGTAACCGGCGGCCTGCACAGAGGCTAGCATTCGCAGCATCACCGAAGGTAGAAGGACCCCCCTCCTACACAGCTACAGATGCAAACGTCGCAGGTGAAGTTGAGAGGAAAGGTGCAGAATTACAGCAAACAATGGCGCATTGACTGGGGGAAGGCACGTGGTCACACTGAACCAAAAGATCTCCATGCATATGATTCTGCACAGAGGTTATCTTCGTGACTGCTTGCCTCAAATTAGAAGCCCGCGAATAGAAACATTCTGCAGGGTTCCGCATAAGCAATTTTGCGTTATCGTAAATCTCACATGACATCTAATTTGAGACAGATGCACCAATAGTTTCATGCACGAACTAAGCAAACTGGGGGTAATGACTTTTGATTTTTTGCGTATCATCCTCGTTTGACATAAAGATCAAAATATTGCTTTCAAACGATTCTTGTCCTTATACAAGGCGCTTGATTTTCTATTGAAGGCAACTTTAGCAGCAACACTCATCTCTCTGACTGTAGCAGCATCAATGATCATTTGGGCTTATGGAGAAATCAATATTCAGTTTTCTTATGCTTGCTTAGCTCAGGTCGTACTTTGTAATCATCCAAAAGGATCTTATGTTTGATTACAAAGTCCTTTGTAATCTAAGAAGGGGCTCCGATGTCAGAAAGAAAGAAAGAAAGTCCGTCACGCTCGTTAAAGCAATTGATTAACGTTTTACCTCTGCTAATTGGCACTGAAATAAAGAATGCGCACAGAAAGTGCACTCAAGACAGAAGTTTCCCGCGATCCTATAGCAACATTTGACGTCGGCTTATTTCATGTTAGACAGATTTGACACCATAAGATGGATAAATCACCAAGATGTTTACCCTGGCACAACAACAAATTTACCCAGAATTGGCACGTTCTTGACATCATTAGCAGCTTAATTATATTAAAACAATCGTTTTCTAGAACGAACGCATCATTAGCCACTTATTGATAGTATTCATTATGCAAATAAGTCAACTTTAGAGGATGATGTAACCGGCGGCCTGCACAGAGGCTAGCATTCGCAGCATCACCGAAGGTAGAAGGACCCCTCTCCTACACAGCTACAGATGCAAACGTCGCAGATGAAGTTGAGAGGAAGGTGCAGAATCCCAGCAAACAATGGCGCCATTGACTAGGGGAAGGCACATGATCACACTGAACCAAAACATCTTCATGCATACGATTCTGCAAAGAGGTTATCTTCGTGACTGCTTGTCTCAAATTAGATGCTCGCGAATAGCATTAATTGAAATGTTCTGGAGGGTTCTGCATAAGTAATTTTGCGTTATCGTAAATCTCGCATGACAGCTAATTTAAGACAGATGCACCAATAGTTTCATGCACGAACTAAGCAAACTAGGGGTAATGACTTTTGATTTTTGCGTATCATCCTCGTTTGACATAAAGATCAAAATATTGCTTTTCAGGCGATTCTTGTCCTTATACAAGGGGCTTGATTTTCTAATGAAGGCGACTTTAGCAGCAACACTCATGGGCACTCATCTCTCTGACTGTAGCTAAAAACAGCATCAACGATCGTTTGGGGTTATGAAGAAATCAATATTCAGATATTCTTATGCTTGTTTAGCTCAGCACGGACTTTGTAATCATCCAAAAGGATCTTATGTTTATCTTGCTCCTAACATTAATCAAGCGGCCAACTCATTACAAGGCAATTTTCAAAATTTGACCTCTTTGACCTGGCACACTGCCCTTACTGTTTGAAATCTTCGATATGGATAACTGTTGCCAAGGGAACCAACAAACCCATATAATACTGTCAAGAAACAAATGCGGCACTGTTATAGTGGCAACTCTTGTCAGGATAGGGTAAAAAAATTGTCGATATTGTCGGCCATCCTTCAGTTTTACTCAGAGCAGTAGGAAGCCTCTTAAACTTGGAGGAGCACGGCAATTTAAAGGCACTTTTTTCGTGAGAATGACACTGTAATATGCAACAGATTTTTGACCGGAAAAATGTGATATATAGAAGAAAATAGTATGAGTGCTGATAGATATCCGATTTCCTCACAAGTTGTTGGGGATACGTGCAAGCTCAAGTTGACGAGGACGTGGATATCCCCTCGGGGACTATGAACGCATGCGTAGTGTGTAAATTTTTGCTGATTCGATTAACCCTTTCCTGCATGAATTTTTTTTATAAGGAGAAAAAAATATTTGGGTGATGAATTATGTATGTTTTAGGTCTTACATACATAATTGACAAAAAAAATTAAAACTATTGTTGTGTTGACGTCATCACAATGTGTTGCTCCTGAGCAACATCATGCAGCAAGGGTAAGGGTCTGGCACAATCGCCCGGATGTTATTTTCCTATCTGTGGATTCCATGACTCCAAATTCCTATTCTATTCAACTTCCTTCAATAAATAGAGCATTTTGCACCTGGTATACCTTGTGGCAGACCAATATCAAGAAATAATAAGATGAGTATATTATCAAATGAACTAAAAATGCTAAATTATGAATGCTAAATTACATAAAAACAATGTCTTTCGAGTGGTTTTGACAACTTTCGGTACCTTTCAAAGAAAAAAAGGTCGTTTGGCTGTTTTTGATTGCTTATGACTTTCTGTGTTCATCAACAAAAAAGTAAACAAAATCTCAAAAAGCAGGAAATGCCAAAAATATTGAAAAATATGTTCGTAAATAAAAACGAAGTTGTCATGAAGATTATAGACAGTTATTTCATCATTAAATATACAGAAAACATTATTTTCAAGCATGTTTTGGTTTACTTCCGGGTTCCCACGTGGCCGAAATCAGGGTCTCTTGCTGCATGATGTTGCTCTGGAGCAACGCCTACAAAATGAGCCCAAGAGCACACTGGATGTTTCAATCGGACAAAATAACACTATTTATAAGTAAAACATGATCAACAAAAGGTAAAAATAATTTATTTAGAAATGAAATGCTACTCACAAGGATACAGGAGTTCGAAGAACTTGGCAGAGTTGCAGTGGGACGCTTCTGCACTTAGGCCAAAGTTTGAAGGATTGTCATACTTCATATAAAGGAGCATTTGTGTCCCGAAACAATAGAAAACATTGTTTGCCTGTATGAAATATAATAATGGGGTAACCAAGTCAATATCTACTCCTGCGCAGCGTCAATGAGCAATAAAAAGTTTGTTGCTGGAGAGCAACATTATGCAGGAAAGGGTTAAGATGCTAAGTTTCCCGCATATCGAGCTGCGAATCTTCCCCGACTGCTTGCTGATCTTAAAAGGTGATCTTAAAAACACTTGGAAAACCATTAACATGGTTCTCAATAAGAAATCAAAAACGACTCAAATTCAGTCGCTTGATGTTGATGGTAAGCATGTTACCGATAATAATGCTGTTGCTCAGACAATGAATGATTTCTTTTGTGATATTGGCAAATCTCTTAGTGACAAAATTCCACAGAAAGCTAACCCCCTTGTTGAAGATAAGCTGGAAGTGAACCCTGAAAATTTACAGTTTAAATTACAAGCCTTTGATGTTCATCAGATAAAAAAGGTTTTTGGTAAATTCAAAACGTCCAAGGGTTTCGGTCCTGATGGCATTGCTAATCATTTCCTAAAGATCGCATTCTCTGTCATTGCAGAATCTCTCTGTGACATTTTCAACCTCTCAATTGCCACTGGAGTTTTTCCTGAAAATTGGAAAACTGCAAGGGTTGCCCCAATCTTTAAAAGTGGAGAAAAAAACAATTGTTCCAATTATAGACCAATTTCTGTGCTCCCATTTCTGGCAAGACTCTTTGAGAAATTGATTTACAACCAACTATATGATTATCTAGACAAAAATAAACTTCTGTATTCTGGCCAATCAGGTTTTAGAGCTCTGCATTCCACTGTAACTTGCTTGCTTTCTGGCACTAATGACTGGCACATTAATATTGAGCGTGGAAAATTTACAGGAAATATTTTCATTGATTTGAAAAAGGCTTTTGATACTGTTGATCATGCCATACTTATTCAAAAGCTATCTAAGTACGGAATTCAGGGTCTTGAGCTTCAATGGTTCAAATCATATCTCAGCAGTAGGCAGCAATTCACTAAGGTTAATGGAGTGGAATCTGACATCGGAAGCATCAGCTGTGGTGTTCCACAAGGCTCTTGTTTAGGTCCGCTACTCTTCCTAATCTATATAAATGATTTGCCATTCGCCTTGAAAAACTGCAAAGTTACGATGTACGCCGACGATACTAGCATATCCTATTCCTCTAAGAGCATTGAGGATCTAACTGAAACGCTCAACAACGAATTGAAATGTTTGAAAGAATGGCTTCAGGGCAATAAATTGTCTTTGAATGTAATCAAGACTCAGGCAATGGTAATCGGATCTAGACCAAATCTAAAAAGATTGGTGAAATCACTATGGATTCTCCTGCATTTGTGATCGATGATTCCCCTGTAGAACTCGTCGACAGTATTAAGTTTCTCGGTGTCCAAGATGACCAGTACCTCGTGTGTGATGAGCAAATTAAATCCGTTCAAACCAAAGTCTCCCGCTCGTTAGGTTTTTTAAAATATGCAAAGAAATTTTTGCCAAAAACTGTACTTTGCAAATTATATAGAGGTATTGTAGAGCCACATTTTCGGTACTGCTGTTCTGTGTGGGGGAACTGTGCTGAGTTCCGACTGGTTAAGCTTCAGAAATTGCAGAATCGTGCCGCTAGAATTATTACAAATAGCAGCTACGATGCTCCTGCCGAAGCTTTGATTACAGAGTTAAAATGGCCAACTGTGAGGGATATGATCAGAAGTGAGACTGCAACAACTGTATATAAATCTGTTAATAGTCTCGCGCCTGATTATCTCTCGCATTTATTTGTTAGAAATTCTGATCGCAATATTATCAACCTTAGAAATGCCGAAACTGACTTGCTAGTGCCATTCATGAAAACTAGTAATGGACAGAAAGCGTTCGCATTTCGTGGAGCAAAAATCTGGAATGATCTCAGCCGCGAGGCCAAGCAAGCTCCCTCTTTATCTTCTTTTAAGAACAAGATGAAGGGTCGGTTGTAAATTTATTGTAAATAGTTGTAGATAAATTATTTATGATTGTAATTAGTTTCCTTTTCCCATTATTAATTTTAGTAGATTTTTTAATTTGTAAAGTTTTTGGCACGGCCCCCTGAAAATCAGTCATACTGACTGACGGGGCTACCGTGCATAAATAATTTTAAAATGAAAAAAAAAAAAAAAAAAAAATGAAAACTGCAACTTTCTTCGCAACGGCTGCAGATATTTGAACGATTGAATTATGTCCACAGCGCATGCGTTCATAGTCCCCGTGCTGATTGGCTGTCAAGTTGACCAAAAAACAAAGCTGAAAAACAATACGGGGAGTACCATGTATCCCCAACAAAATGAAACAAATTGAGAAGTAAACATAACTAAATCACGAAGTAAATGATAACAAAATTAAACTACTTTCTGTCCGCATTGTTCTTTAAAAGGGGCTCATCTTGAGGCAAAAATGGCACCTTTTGGTTTGTTGCAAAATCTTGGGGGGGCACATGCCACCAGTGCCCCCGGTTCCCTACGTCTTTGGACTCTCGCTACATCGAATTTGATAGTTCTGATGCATATCAAGAAATCTGGTCTGCTTCATCAAGTGGGTTCGTTATTAGGCTACAGCCATTTCGATATGAACTAAATCGCGCATTGCAATTGCAAGTAGATATTCTACTACTTTGAGGCAAGCTATGTGCATGATCTTATTCTTCAAACATGGCTAATGGGGGCCTTTAATTATGTTTGAAGAATGAAAATATTATGCAGGGGCTTTTTATGTTTGAAGAATGAAAACATTATGCAGGGGCTTTTCCTCCAACCGGAAGGAATACACCTATATAGATATATAGATATATAGACATATAGACATATAGGTACATAGGAATCAGGAATGTTGTAACAATGGACATTATTTTTGCACACAATCGAAACAATCAGCGAATCATCTGAGGTATTTTTAGGCATTGTTAATGTATACAATCAAAACAATTCTGATATATTTGGGCCAACAATGAACTTTGGCGAAGTTGCCAATTCACATTTCCTCATTAAGGCTGATCACTACTTGCTCCTAACATTAATCCAGCTGCCAACTCATTACAAGGCAATTTTCAAAATTTGACCTCTTTGACCTGGCACACTGCCCTTACTGTTTGAAATCTTCAATATCGATAACTTTTAACAAGGGAACCTACCAACCCATCAAGAAACAAGTATGGCACTGTTGTTGTGGCAATTCTTGTCGAGTCGGGATAAAGTAAACACATTGTCAATATCGTCGGCTTTCCTTTACTTTCACTCAGGGCAGTAGGAAGGAGAAACAAGTGTGGCACTGTTATAGTGACAACTCATGTCAGGAGAAAGTGAAAATTTGTCAGTTCTTTAGTTTCGCTCATTGCCGTAGGAAGCATCTAAAGCTTGTAGGGGCACGGCATTTCAAGGCAAAGAATGTGATACATTGAAGATCAAACATGAATATATTGTGAATCCTGATAGATATCCGATTTCCTTCGCAATAAAACGAAGAGAGGAGTAAACATAACTAAATCACAAAGAAAAAAATTAAACCAGTTTCGCATCAGTCTTGAAAAGGGGCACATCCTGAGACAAAAAGCGCACTTTTTGGTTTGTTGCAAAATCTTGGGGGCACTTGCCCCCAGTGTTCCCGGTTCCTACGTCTCTGGTTATCTTTGAAATATAGATAGATAGGAATCAGCAATGTTGTAACAACTGACATTGCTAGCACACACAATCTAAACAATTTTTATGTTTGAAGAATGAAAACATTATGCAGGGGCTTTTGCTCCAACCGGAAGGAATAGACCTATATAGACATATAGATAGGTACATAGGAATCAGGAATGTTGTAACAATGGGCATTATTTGTGCACACAATCGAAACATCCGTTTTCCTTCACAATGAAACAAAGTGAGAAGTAAGCATAACTAAATCATGAAGTAAATGATAACAAAATTACACGACTTTCTGTCCGCATCGTTCTTCAAAGGGGGCATATCCTATGACAAAAAGGGCACTTTTGGTTTGTTGCAAAATCTGGGGGGTCACGTTCCCCCAGTACTCCCGGTTCCTACATCTCTGGTTTCGCTACATCTAATGTAATAGTTCTGATGCATATCAAGAAATCTGGTCTGCTTCATCAAGTGGGCTTTTATTGGGCTACTGCCGTTTCAATATAAACTAAATCGTGCATTAAACAGTTACAATTGCGAATAAAAATATTCTTTCATTTGAGGCAAGCTACGTGCATGACCTCATTCTTCAAACATGGCTAATGGGGGCCTTTAATTCTCCAACCGGAAGGAATACACCTACCTATATAGAGAGATAGGAATCAGGAATGTTGTAACAATAGGCATTATTTATCCACACAATCGAAAGAATCAGCGAAGCATCTGGGACATTTATATGCATTGTAAAAGAATAGAATGAAAACAATTCTGAGATATTTGGGCTAACAATCAAATTTGGCGTAGTTGCCAATTTTTCCTCATTAATACTAATTACTACTTGCTCCTAACATTAATTGAGCTGCCAACTCATTACAGACAATCTTTACAATTTGACCTCTTTGACCTGGCACACTGCCCTTACTGTTTGAAAAAATCTTCAATATCGATAACTGTTAACAAAGGAACCTACCAACGCATATAATACTATCAAGAAACAAGTATGGCACTGTTATAGCGGCAACTCTTATCAGGATAAGGTAACTAATTTATCAATATTGTCGGCAATCTTAAACTTCGAGGGGCACAGCACTACGACTCTCGCTTTATCTAATGTAATAGTTCTGATGCATATCAAAAAAATCTGGTCTGCTTCATCAAGTGGTCTCGTTGGTAGCTTACAGCCATTTCGATATAAACTAACTTGTGAATTGCAATTGCGAATAAATATTCTATTTCTTCGAGGCAAGCCATGTGCATGATATCATTCTTCAAACATGGCTAATGGGGGCCTTTAATTATTAGTTTGTATTAACTAGACATTTCACCAACTGTAAATAAATGAATTATTATTATTATTATAAAGCATATCAATAAACAAACATGTCAACGCACAGGAGAAGCAGTTTGAAAACGGTAAAGGAAATGCGAGCGAAGAGAGCTGGGAGGGGATTCGGGGGCTTGCCTCTAGAGAGACTTGTTGCCAAACAGCATCTGAAATAGGACTAACTTGATAGCCTCGTTTTCATAAGCACCACAGGCGTAAAATGCGGACCACGGAATTAATATCTTGGCTGTTGTTGCTGCTGTGATCAGCAATCATCAAAGATGACTCTAGAAAACAACTCGTTGATACCAAGTTGTATTCATGTGAATTTGAAAGAATTGCAGACAGTTTATGACTCTGACAACATTAAGCATGGACAGTGAATACAAAATTCAAATTTCAGAGGAGTTCAGAGAGACCAAAGATAAAGGAATCAAAGACTTGACAAGATACTGTCCCGGGGGGTTACTTGACCAGGTTTTGGTTGAGGACGTGCCATCAAGGCCTAAAAAAACATACCCGTTCCTTATACCAATTTTCCAAAAAAGCATACCCGACTTTATACCAATTTTCAGCAAAAGTACACCTGACCTTGTACCAATTTTCCAAAAATGTATATCCGATCTTATACTTTAACCAAAATCGTGAAAATCGATACCGTTCCTTGTACCAAAATCGCGAAAATCGATACCGTTCCTTATACCAAAATCGCGAAAATCGATACCCTTCCCGATGGCACGTCCCCGTACCCAAAATATGTGAAGTACCCCCCCCCCCCCCCCGGGATACTGTAAGACATTACATCATTATTATACATTATCATTAGCAATAGGTTAAGTGGTATCAGTACAAGGAATTTTCAAGGGGAATGTTCTTT
Organism: Aurelia coerulea; assembly: GCA_039566865.1. Taxonomy (NCBI): domain Eukaryota; kingdom Metazoa; phylum Cnidaria; class Scyphozoa; order Semaeostomeae; family Ulmaridae; genus Aurelia; species Aurelia coerulea. The sequence continues at coordinate 6,020,241 of CM076952.1, read as the reverse complement.
ACAGTATATTTGCTCCAAGTGATATGCTGCATCAGATAATCTGTCTCCAAGATAAATGCCATATAAATGCATACTGATGCCAGGTCTCATAATTATGAAGCAGATGTCTTGCTTTAAACAAACCCCTATGGATTAAAAACATTGACATCAATGTGGTTAAGTAACAAGTACTTGTTAAATCAAAGGCAAACAATTATATCATCCTTTTCCTTTTTGTATGTGATCCAAAAACTGGGAGGGGGGGGGGGTTCTTCTATGGTAAAGGTACCTGGGGATGTGCGCCATGAGCAAGGGTACTTTTTGGCCATCTAGTCGAGCCAAGGGTATCATTTTTACAGAAATTGGTGCAGCCAAGGGTACCATTTTTAAAAAAGTTAGTCTAGCCAACAGTACCTATTTAAATATGCTCGTGGCAGAGCCCTACCCAAAATTTAGCCAAGAACCCCCTCCCCTCGCGGATAAAACACCAGACAAAACATTGCTTGATGCACTAAGGCAAGAACGAGAAATAAAATGTTGGATTCATTTATTACCAGGCAACGTGGACCATTTTTGGTCATGTTCAAAAAACACCATAACGTTTTTTTATTAAAAAATTTAAAGATTATTAAATTGCTTTATTTGGCAAATCATGCAATGCATTCAAACCAAAACAACTGTTGGGGTGATAAAGTACAACAGACCAGCATTGCCAAGTAACATGCTTGCAGTTAGATAATATTAGAAATTGAACTACACGACCCAAATGTAAACGAAAACATCACTAACCTGAAGTAGACAAGGCAGTGTACTGACAAGACAACCGACACTTGACTTAGGCCTACACTGCTGTCTCGAAAATGCCTCTGAAATTGCAACAGCATTACATTTTGCCATTTCCCCTGTTAGAGCACCATAAACATATGTCTCTTCCCATTGCTCACTTTATCATGACAAATAGCTAGCTAAATTCCTTCCGCTTCATTTGCTTTTCTGGTCTTCATGTCGATCAAGCTGTGACGAGAGCGCCGGTCGCCATTGCTTCTTCCTGAAAAACGCAGACCAAACAGGCCTCTTCTTCAAAGGGAGGTTTTACAGTAAAAATAAGTAAAGAGAAGAAAAATTGATTGGCTACAAAATAATTTACCATTGTTTTAGCCAAAATGCTCCAATCAGATTACAAGCCCGTTTTTCGTTCTGAAAATTCCGATTTGAGACACTCTCTGGCAACTAGTCCCTCATTGAGCTGGCCATCAGCAACAACAACAACAGCGAAATTGAGGGACTAGTGTAACTAGTCTAGGATTACTCACCCAGTCATAAAAGTGTCTTGCAACGGCTTCTTTTAACAAAGTGAGTCTTCTCTTTGAGCATCTAATTCATAAGTACTTTTCACATGTGCCATTTAAGACAAAGGAGTTGCAGAAATCTGTTGAAATTTTCAGGCGTATTTGCAAGCTTTTGAGCCTCAATGTTGAGAAAATTGCTGATGATTTCGGAACGATAGATCCAATTCAAGCCTAGTGAATTCTCAAACTTTGTTCAACGTCTTAGCAATTCAAGAAAGCATTCAACAAATATTGATACTTCATTGCAAGAACCCGTAAAAATAACGGTCAGTAATACGTCAAATTAACATAATTTTCTCCCTAAAAAGGGCACTTTTTTGCCCTTGTCAAAAAAGGGCAGGGGTCTGGACCCCCAGGACCCCCACCGTAGTTGCGCCCCTGTGATCATTACAGAATAATTTATTTTGAGGCATTGATCTCATAGTTGAAGCAATCAATGAGAGGTTCAACCAGCCCAGCTTTATTTCTTCAAAAACCTTGAATCTCTTCTGGTTAACTTCGTTAATGCAAGCGATGTTTCGTCTCAAATGAAATACTTTGAGGAGAATTATGCCGAAGACATAAAAATTTCACTGCTGTTACCATAGCTTGAAATATTGAAACTTTCAGATCGATTGCTTTCATGATATCTGGATGTTTTTATTTAAAGCAAATTCCAGTTGCCCAAAGATTGCTAATTAGTAAAATTGTCCAAATTTATAAACTGCCGAGTGTCAACCCTGCTGAGCAAGGCGTCTAAATACTCTTTAGCAACCTCTTTAGCAAGGCGTCTAAATACTTGGCTTCGGTCAAGAATGTCCCAAAAAAGGCTCAACAATTTAGCAATTCTTCATAATCATAAAAACAAAGGACAGACAGAATAAACAATATCGAAGTTGCAACTTTTTTCATCAATAGAAACGAGAACAGGATACGAAATTTTGGGAAATTTTATTAAAATGTAGATTCATGATGTTACAAACTCACTCAGAATAAACAATGTTGGCGTTATTAGGTTCTGTTGTATTAAAATGTTTAACTCTCAAAGTACAGAAGCGTTATGTTATGTTACCATATTATCTATTTCTTAAAATGAAATAATTCCAAGAGATATTTAACTTCATGATGCTGCGTGGTCCTTGAGCCTCCGCTATCAAAGGTTAGACGTACTATAAACTGCAAACTATTTTTAACGTTTATGGCTATTTAGTGGTTAACAGTAGGACTTTAGTGGTTAAATAAGCTACAAATGAATATCTTTTGCCGGGCGTTTCTTCGCATAAAAAGGACGTTGGTCGCATTTATAGCCAAAGTAGAGGGCGTGGTCAGGAAAATTTTTTTTGGGGGCTTCGCCCCCAGACCCCCTCGAGTTTCTCACTACTTTTTAGCCCCCCCAATCGAAATTATGCTCCGCGGTCCCTGTGCCTATGACCTTCAGTACTTAAGAGAAGTCGCGCTGATAAACGATTGGTAATAATGGGCGATATTATTCCACTTATCAATTATGAATTTATCTTTACAAGTACCTGATCAAGCGAGAAACTCTTCGAAGGGGAATGGGTCAATGCTCCAAAGTTTCTAAAAATAGCAATTGGCTAGATTCTAAGGTCCAGACTTTTAGTCCCTCCTTTTCAGGGTGTAACACAACGTATTTCAACGGTATCTAATTGCCATAGTATAGGTTAATGCAACATGACAATGATAATTGAAATAGTGGATGTTGCGGACAACACCCCCCGTGTCATTTGTGTAAAATGCCATAAAAGAGTATTTTTGCCAAGGGATGATATCTTATAGGTGTAGGCCCTTGGATTGGTTCATTTCATAGCAATTTTGTGCTTTTATACAGTATAGAGTCGATTATTATGCTGATGTTTTGAGAAAATTAGGCCCATTTCAGACATTACCCCCTGGCCAAAAACACTCAAATTTTTGACAGGGTCCCCCAAGCCCATTTTGTTCAGCACATTTTTCTGATATAGAAAACACCTTCAAAACAACGGATTCCTAGTATTTTCCTCTATTAAAATGCCGGAAGTGTAGAGTTTATTTGTTTTGTCTGCAGGGCTCCTAAAATACTTGTAAGATCTCAAAACTAGAAGATGACATAATTCGCACGCAAAATATTTTCCAAACAGTTGGGATACACTCGTTTTTTTATAAGAAACCACTTATAAGAAACGGTAGGCTCAATTTTTCGAAAGCTAAGAAACAACCCTACCTGAATTGAAAAAGCAAAGAAACTTCTATAATTTACACTTTTAATTTTCTCATCGCACTCAAAAATGTTTTGACATTGTACAGTTAAAGCAAGGACACCTACCTTGTAGGAAGTGTGTTTATTCATGGTAGTTTACGCGTAGTAATTGGTGTCCTATGACCCAGTCCTGTTAATCTTTGTATATCATAAGAAACTAAGGGGTGTGCATCTTCTGCAGATAAACCAATCAGCGAGCAGGCTCTCAAGAGAAGATTATCACAAGCGCGTTCTATCCGTTGTGGTTTCGGTGAGGCAAAATTGTTTACATAAGCCTTTGTTCAACCAGATGTGAAAAGTGACACCGTGTGCAAACTAGGGGGTCGAGTGAAAAGTCAATCCTCAAGATTATTGGAGGACAAGCACAAGAGTAGAGTAGTACCTGACAACCTGAGAATAACAATCATTACATGTTTTTATAAGCAACAGCTTTCAAGAAATTTACCTGCACCTCCAATTAAGAAACCATGATAAAAAGAAGAGGTCAAGTTCCAAGTTAAGAAATATTTTTCAAATGCATTCTTCATTCAAATTCTACAGTTTCCTTTCATTCACAAGGCAAATCCTAGCCTAATTTAGAACTTAAACTTATTAAACGCTAACATGTTACTAAACCAATTCTTCCTTTATGTTATGATACTTTTAATGAAGAAAAGTACCTGCAAAATCAATATTTCAGCAACAAAACGGTTAATTTAAACAACTTTGCTTACTTCAGTTCAACTCAACAAAACAAGTTAGACGACCACAGACACTGCGTCATAATAAGCAAACATCTAGCTGAAAAATTTCTTAGCAGTGCCAACCCCCAGCTCAATTTACCGCAAGTTTTGTTTACTGGCCATAGCAACGGGCTCTGACCATAGCAACGTGTAACGCGCTTGTGAGAATCATCATTTCATCATCATTTAAAATATTTATACAGGTTAAAAAAGTTTCAGAATAATATCTGTTTTTCAAACTGACTTGTTCTAAGAAAAAACCTAAGCTGCAAAAGGAAAACTAGTTACAATAATTCTATATATTTACAAAAGCCAATGATTTACAGTATAATACAGTAAATAAACGGTGAATAAATTAAAATACGAAGGAAAGCTACGTAGTCCGACTTATTAGATCAGATTTTTGAAAGCAAGCTTATTTACTAGCTTTATCCAGGCTGTTCCAAAGGGTGGTTCCCCTGTAGCAGAAAGATTTCTGACCTATTTGTTTTAATCTAACATATCCGGGGGGGGGTGCTTTCCACCCCCCCCTCTATAAATAGCTGTAGACTAATGGGAAACCATTGAAACTTGGCAAGGGCGTAGTCCTAACTATTCTTAGCCGATTGGTAGTTTTGGGCATGGCCACCTCATTAGGTGACGTCACTATGACGTCATAATACCGGAAAATGTCAAAATATATGGTTTTCCGGCTTATTTGTTCTAAAAATAGAATAAAGGTAATCTGAATGACTTTTTCCATTCTTATTTGGCGTATTATTCATTTCCAATTCAAATATGATGCATATGAGTGTTTTTAGACTGTTATTTTGGAAGAAAATGACAAAAATTGATAACGTCATAACTAAAAACTGTGTTTTTCTGTCAAAAATTGATAATAATTAGCTCAAAATGCTTTTAAAGTATTGCATAACGCAATTCTATGCATTTTTAACAAAATCTATCGGAAAAAACTTCTAAATTTGCCAAAATGACCCAAAATGGCGGCCAGAGTTAAGTAATGGCATTTTTTCAGATTCAGAAAAGTGAACAATGGAGTTATGAAAAGTTTCATACCCCTAAAGTCTTTCTAGTTACAGGGATTTTAAAATTCTAACGTCTGTTAGTGTTGACCAATCAAAGATCACAATGTTTGATTCCATGTGGCCAGATCGTATAACAGTTGATATCGTGTTTTTTAAACACCGGAATTTGAAACCACAAAGTTATTCTTACGTCATCTTGACCTTGAAAAGACTGACTCTGTGTACTTCTGGGTCACGGTACGGTTTTAGGACACTCTCTGTACTGGGTCACAGGACACCAATTACTCTACAGTACTGGGAATAAACACACTTCCTACAAGGTAAGCGCCCTTGGCTAGGCATGAAAACATTTTTGATTTTCACGGAAAGTGTCTATTCTGATGATATCAATAACTGATACTTTTTTCAAAAAAATTGGGTGTAACTCTTTGCAGGTATGTCGAATGTGATTCAAACTACTGCAGTTAGATTGTATTTGGTTAGAGCTTTCAAAGGCTTTTTGGATTTTGCTGCAAACATGCTGCAAACAATGAGTAAATGACATGGTCCAAATCCTTATTTCTGTGCACAATAAATGTTTATTGATGGCAGATTCAGAGTCTGCATGCATGCATGGTACAATTAGTATAAATCAAGGAAAACATTTGAGCTGAAATCATTCTAAAAGAAAAGCTCAATTATGCTGTCATATAATCGATGACGTCTTAGAAGTTCTACTAATTTCGTCAAGATTAAAAAAACTATAGATAATTCGACAGCTCTAATCAAATGCAATCTAACTGCAGTATTTTAAATTACATTCGACTTACCTGCAAAAAGTTACACCCGCTTTTGTTGTAAAAGGTGTTAGTTATTGACGTCATCAAATTAGATATTTCCATTGAAAAAAATATGTCCAAGTCTAGTTTGAATCTCCATGGTCGATTTTAGAGAAATCAAGCATAAAATCAAAGGTTAGGCAGATCCTTAGATCGTTTGAGAAATTTCCCTGCCTAACAGCTGGGTGCAAGACCTGACAATGCTTTGTATATAATGCCGGTTGAAATTCAATAAAGGACATGAAAAGTTGACTACACGTGTACTTTTTATAAGAAACCGCTTATAAGAAACAGCTGAATGCAATTTGTCGAAAGTCGAGAAAAAACCCTTTGGTAATTTACAATTTTAATTTTCCTATCGCACTAAAGATGTTTTGACAGTGTGCATTTACACTCATTTTTTTTAAAGAAACTAAGGTCCGTGGCTGGTAGGCAGTTTCTTAAATTTTTGGGCCCTTTTGCTACGAAGAGTTTCTTACGTGTTTCTTATATTCTAAATACCAGAAGTGTAGAGTTAATTTCATTTGGTCTAAAGGGCTCCCAAATTACTTTAGAAAAAAACAAGTAAATTACATGATTCGCACTCAAAATAATGTCCAAACAGTTGCTTTAACCAAGGACGCCTACCGTGTAGGAAGCGTTTATTCCCAGTACTGTAGAGTAATTAGTGTCCTGTGACCCAGTACAGAGAGTGTCCTAAACCCGTACCGTGATGTGCGTGACCCAGTGCGTTACCCAGAAGTACACAGAGTCAGTCCTCTCAAGGTCAAGGTGACGCATGAATAACTTTGTGGTTTCAAATTCCGGTGTTTATGAAACACGATAATAGTCCGGTGGCTGGAGGGGGGGGCATCACCACCCGAGCGGAGAATTTACCAGACCTAGCTTATCTAGACCAGTTTTTTGCGTAGATTTCGATTCTGGGAGGTGATCAGCCATTTGAGGGGGCTTTTTCAAGATATAGGGGGTCATAGGTTAAAAAATGGGGGAAATCATAATTCTTTGGTTCTCAATGAAAATATTGTTATAGCTCGGTTACACATGGATATCTAGCATCAGATATATCTCCGTAAATGTATTTGGTCGTCAAGGGCATGTTCCTGCTTTGAGGGGGGCGCTTTGGGTGCGTTTGGGGCTGAAAAATATGTTATAGGCAGAATCATCCTACTAGTTTAGACTTAGCCAACACAGCCAAGCATTGTTCTATTATAATATATAACGATAGAAAGCTGAGCACAATGATCTCAATCAACGCTATTTACTTGGAAAGTTTGGCTTGGCCTGACCCCCAGAATTGTATGATCTACCAAATTGCAGTTAAAGACAACATAAGCTTCATTATTCCATCATCAACACGAAAGGCCATAACTTACAACTACGGTGGTGCAGGAATACTCTGTCTTGCCTCTTCTCGATAAGCAAACAGAATTACGCAAGGTACGATAGCTTCTTCTACTGAAACTCAATGAAACTCATTCTGGAGCTACATGAAGAAAAAATTGCTAACAAATGGATTCTCCGTTTGCAGCAATGGGCACAACATTAGCCAGTCAATTCATGTAGCTGGTGAGCAAACGTACATGCGAAGCTCCTACATAACGGTCATAATTTTTGTTGAGATGAATGTTTTTTTATGTGAATATGTTTTATTGGGGGAAGCAACCTATTTGTGTTTTAATCCAGTATTTGATGGTGGCTATAACTCGGTATATCTATATCAGGAGGATCTTGCCCTTTATTTCTGAAGTATAAACAAACCAGTACAGAAAAAAGTATGACGATTAAAGTTTGACGAGCTATAGCAACTAAATATGATCTGACAGTCTTAAAATAGGAAATAAAGTTTTTAGATTCAGGCATATTACAAGAAAGGGAAAGCCAAACAACCATTGCAATATAGCGAGGTTGATAAGTCATTTTTTCATCTCGTTCATCAAAAATTAAGTAACTCATCTTTTGCATGCATGTAGAATGAAATACTTTACTCATCAGGGTAGTTCCCATGTTAAAAGGGTTTTGAATAGACTATAACGAGCGAGATTGGTTGATTCACTGCTGTCCCTTGCAGAAATTGACAAAGAGGCTAATACACCAAGGATGTTCTAGGAGCAAGAGAGATGAAAAAGTCTGAAGAGCGAATGATGAAGTTGTCGAGGCTCTGAAGGAGGATCTCATCATTCCATTTCACAATGCATTGGACAAACAGAAGTTGTTCAATCTTTTTTCTGAAAGACTGCACACTCAAAACCGAAGTTTCAGAGCGACTCGCGAGGCACCACTATCCAAAAGAAAACTGACTGCAAAAGCAAGCAGTTTGACTGCTAGTTCTAATGTATTTGGGACATTTATAGTTTGATTGGATGGCGACGATACAATAATGAGCATATAGCACGACTGATTGAAAGGGATAGTCTCATCAGCTATGATAGTAGAGGACAAAGCTGTATCCATCAGTTTGCTTTGCCTGTTTTCTTTTCGCGCCATCACAGGCTACAATTGCAAGAGGAAGGGAAGGGCCTTTTTATCTTCGTTCGTGATTGCTCCTTACAGATGTTGCGATAAGGATGCCTAAAAACGTCTCTTTGTACCGTGACGTCTCACGAGTCGCTCTGTAACTTGGTTTTGAGCGTGTGGTCTTTCAGAAAAACGAGTGAAAAAATTCTGCTTTTCCCTTGCATTGTGAAATGGATTGGTGAGATAGCCTCAACTACTTCATAACTCGCTCTTTTCATACTTTTTCATCTCTCTTGCTCCTAAGCATTTCCTTGGAGTAGCCATTTTGTCAATTTCTGCAAGGGACATCAGTGAATCAAAAAATCTCGCTTTATATAGTCTATTAAAAACCATTTTAGCATGGGGACTTTCCTGACGAGTAAAACTTTTATTCCACATGCATGCAGAAGATGAGTTAATTAATTTTTGATAAACGGAATGAAGAAATGAGTAATTAATCTCGCTATATTGACAGTGCTGTTGCCATTAGTATCGAAACTTTGGCTTCTCTTTTTTTTTGGAATATGCCTGAATCCAAAAACTTTATTTTCTACTTCAAAGACTGTCAGACCATATTTAGGCAATGAAAATGGATGTTTTTCTTGCTATAGCTCGTCAAACTTTAATCGTCATATTTTTTTCTGTACTGGTTTGTTTATACTTCAGAAATAAAGGGCAAGATCCTCCTGATATAGATATACCGAGTTATAGCCACCATCAAATACTGGATTAAAACACAAATAGGTTGCTTCCCCCAATAAAACATATTCACATAAAAAAACATTCATCTCAACAAAAATTATGACCGTTATGTAGGAGCTTCGCATGTACGTTTGCTCACCAGCTACATGAATTGTTGTGAATTGCATGGATTTTATTGTCGTCTTTGTATATAATGTAGTGCATAATTAGCATAATTAGAGTAGTTTTAGAACACGAGACTGGAACGATGAGGAAGGAGTTGAGATTTTGAGAATTGAGATTGAGAGTGGACTTTTACGGAGATTTGAGACTCGACTGACGAGTAGATTGATATAGTTTAGAGTGGAAGATTAAGAGATACGTGTTACGTTGAGAATTGGAGGAGAACGATTTATAGACATATGGATACAGGGTTTTCGTATTGTAAATAGTTTTGTAAATATATCGTTTGTTGCGAAAGGACGCCATCAGCTTGTTATATATAATTTGTTCGGATCGCTCGAAGAGACTATTTTGAAATTCCTGAATTATTGAAGATCCATAACATGGTGCCGTGACCCGGGAACAGCTGATGGACAATTATTATTGATTTATTTTTCGCAGAAAGTTTAGTAAAGAGGAGTTATGTCTTTATTAAAGAGGAAATCGATCGCGCGGATCGGACTTCGAACAAGTATAGAGAAAATGGCAGCCGCCGTTAAAGATAAATTAGACAAGTACAATGACTCATTACGAGATGAACTGATTGCGAACAGCGCATTTATTGAAGAACAGTTAAGAGAGTTGAAAACATTTGACGTCGAATTGCTTGAGTATATAGCTGAAGACGATATTGAGAAAGATGTAATTGAAAGCGCGGATTTCGCCGCAAAGCACCGCGTTTTATTGGCGAGAATTAAATCGAAAACCTTGGTTACTCCTGTATTGCATCAGACTCCGGCAGTACCAAGTCAAGTATCGAGAAATAATGTTGTTAAATTGCCGTTCTTGCATGTGCAGAAGTTTGGTGGAGATCCAACTGAGTGGAGTTCGTTTTGGGACGTTTTTGCGTCAGCGATTGACAAGAACGATGAACTGGAGCCTGTTCAAAAGTTCAACTATCTGAAATCTTATTTGTATGGTGATGCCGCGCGTGCTATCGAAGGTTACAAGCCTACTAATGAGACTTACGTCGAGGCCGTAAGATTATTGCAAGAAAGATTTGGACATCGACAAGTGATTATTTCTAGTCATATGAGTAAATTCAAAGAGATGAAAGAAGTGAAGAGTATTGCGAATGTGAAAGAGTTGCGAAATCTTTATGATAAAGTTGAATCGAATGTCCGCAGCCTGGAGAGCGTTGGAGTTTCAATGGAAACGTACGGTACATTTTTAACCCCTGAGATATTGAAGTTATTGCCACAAGAATTGCGTATTATTTTGACCAGAAAAATGCCCGACACGTGGAATTTAGAATTGTTATTGAGAGAATTAAAAGAAGAACTAAATGTACGAGAAAAGTGCATGTTTGCGTTTGCTGCCACGCCCCCCGAGAAGAAAGAGGAAGTTTATACCCCGTCCGTTCAGCCGTCGCGGTTTCAAAGAAGTCAGCCTACCGCTTCTATTTTGTACGCAGGAGCTAGGAGAAATGACCAAAATCAAAATGGAGAGAAAACGAACACGTTTGTATGTATCTTTTGTTGCAGTAGAGATCATTTATCGAGAAATTGCGACATTGTAACTGATCACAGAGCTCGCCGAGACATTTTAAGACAGAAAGGCAGATGCTTTATTTGTATGCGCAGTGGACATCTCGCGCGTGATTGCCGATCTCAGTTTGGGTGTTTCAAATGTAAAGGAAAACACCACTCTGCAATATGCGATTCCTACAAGAGACCTACAGAGGCGCAAGGAGCTGCTGCAGCGACCATTGCAGAACCAAGAGCAAAAATAACAACAAACATGCACATTTCAAGTAAAACGAGCGTTCTGCTGCAGACTGCGAGAGCCGAAATTACATCGCCTGAGAACGACGCGAAGAAAGCAGTTGTACGCATGGTGTTCGATTCTGGGAGCCAGAAATCTTATGTCACAAGGAAATTGAAGAATGATTTAAATTTGAAAGTTATTGGGAGAGAAAGGCTACTGATCAAAGCATTTGGAGACGAGCGTCCACGAATGAGAGACTGCGACATAGTACAGATTGCCGTAAAAACTCTAGATGGAATGCAGATTTATATTTCCGCATACGTCGTTCCGACGGTTTGTTCGCCGATTTCAAACCAAGTATTGGCCTTGGCCGTTGACAAATACCCACACCTCAAAGGATTGCAACTTGCTGATTTCCAACCGGGAGACGAATCAGAGATCGAGAAGCCCTCCGAGATTCTAATTGGAAATGACATGTTTTGGCTATTTGTTGAAGATGAAGTTATTCGTGGAAATGAAGCTAACGGACCCGTTGCGATGAAAACAAAGCTGGGTTATATCGTGTCTGGTCCAGTCGATGTGGTGAGTGAAAATGGTAGTTTTTCTTCACATGTTATGAGAGTTGAGGCAAATTGTTTTGAGGAAAGGGAGGCGGACCCTTTGATTAATGATATCAAGAAATTTTGGGAGGTTGAGTCTGAGGGAGGCAAAGTTTTGAATAAAAACCCTTCTATTGATGGTCAGTTTGAAGCTGACATAGCTTTTGTTGATGGAAAATATCAGTGTAAAATGCCCTTTAAGGATGAGCATCCTTTGCTTCCAGATAATTACACTGTTGCTAAATCAAGATTGAATTCATTACTTTATCGTTTGAAAGCCAATCCTAAGCTTGCGACAGAGTATGATAATGTGATTAAGGATCAATTAGAGAAAGGGATTGTTGAAAAAGTCGATTTGAATGAGCCCACTGAAGTAGGAAAGGTTTCATATTTGCCTCACAAAATGGTAATTAGGGAAGACAAAGACACTACTAAATTTAGAGTTGTTTTTGATGCATCAGCGAAGAAGGAGGGGCCTAGTTTGAATGAATGTTTGAATGCAGGGCCTGCTCTTCTGCCTATGTTAGTCGATATCTTGATGCGTTTTCGTCTGAATAAAGTAGTGCTTTTAGGGGACATTGAGAAGGCATTTTTGAATGTGTCTATTGATCCGAGTCAAAGGGACTATCTGAGGTTTTTGTGGGTGGAAAACATTGAGTCAGATGAGCCTGAAATTGTTGTTCTTAGATTTACTAAATGTGTATTTGGAATAATTTGCAGCCCGTATATTTTAAACGCTACAATTCGCCACCATCTGGAACTTTATAAAGAAACAGATGCTGATTTTGTTGAAAATGTTCGGAGTTCTTTATATTGCGATGATTATGTCTCTTCATTTGAGAGTGAATCTGAGGCCTTTGAACAGTACGAGAAATTAAAACACTGTTTCAGAGATGCAGGTTTTAATATGCGAAAATGGAAGTCCAACTCTAAAAGCTTGATTGGCAAAATCAAAGAGAATGAAATTGAGAAATTTTCGAAGGAAAGTGAAACCAAAACAGAGGTTTCGTCAAAAATTGAAAACGAGGCTGATATTCCAAAACCTGAAAAAGTTCTTGGAATTTCTTGGAATCCAGAAGCTGATAAGCTGATTTTTGAGTTTGAGAAAATTTTGGAAAGTGTTCCGAGAATGGAACTATTAGCTGCGTTGCTTTTAGCCAAACTGATAACCACTGTCCGTGAAGCTTTGAAAGGGTCGATTGAGATTACAGAAACATTTTGCTGGTCTGATTCGCAAATTGTATTATTTTGGATTGCGAATACTAACAAAACTTTGAAAACTTTTGTGCAAAACCGTGTAAATGAGATCAGAAAATTAGCCCCACCCGAAATTTGGAAATATTGCCCTACGAAGGAAAATCCAGCCGATCTTGCGTCGAGGGGAGTCACAGCGTTGTGTATTAGAGTTTCGAAGAAATGGTGGAAGGGCCCGGGGTTTTTAGAGTCTGAAAATTGGCCTAATCATCCAAATTTTGATAACTTTGCGGAAAGCACTGAAATTCTCGAGACCAAAACAGACAGCGTGTTTACTGCTAAAATTTCTGTGGAAAAGGAAGGGTTGATTGATGTTTCACAGTACAGCGATATTAACAAGCTTCTAAGAGTCGTCGCTTACGTCAAAAGATTTGCTGATAATTTGAAAGCTAAACTTGCCGACAAAGTTCCTTTTCTTGGCGATTTGAAAGGAGAGGAAATTGTGAATGCCAGAAATTATTTGATAAAATCAGAACAAAGTTGTTTGCGAGACGAAAAATATTTTGCAGAATTACAGCATAATTTGCGATTATTTGAAGATGAAAATGGGTTATTGCGCTGCAAGGGAAGAATGGAAAATGCACCTTTGACTTTCGAATCGAGATTTCCTTTGCTAATTCCCAGGGACAGTGATTTAGCCATGTTACTGTTAATTCCCAGGGACAGTGATTTAGCCATGTTTTAGAAGCGCACGAACGCGTGATGCACAACGGTGTGACAGACACACTAGCCGAACTGAGGTCACAATATTGGGTCGTTCGAGGAAGACAATTAGTGAGGAAAGTTTTAGCAAAATGCAGCACGTGTAAAAGAGTTGAGGGAAGAGGTTATGCAATTCCAAAAGCGCCTCCATTACCGAGATTTCGTTTAGAAAATGACTACGCCTTTTTGAGAATAGGAGTAGACTTTGCGGGACCCTTATTCGTAAAGAATATTTACGGTGCAGACGAATCGATGTATAAATCCTACATTTTATTGATAACATGTGCAGCTACGAGGGCTGTACATCTCGAGCTTATTCCTGACCTTGGCGCGGAGGCTTTCAAACGAGGCTTGACTCGTTTCCAAGCTAGAAGAGGAGTTCCAGGTTTGATAATTAGTGACAACGGAAAAACGTTTAAAGATAAGTCAGTTCGGAATTATTTGATCAAAAATGGCATAAATTGGAAGTTTAACGTTCCTGAGGCGCCACAAAGCGGTGGATTTTTCGAAAGAATGGTTCGTTCTACAAAACGTTGTTTACGAAAGACCTTGAGAAACGCGAAATTAAATTTTGAGGAGTTAACGACAATTTTGACGGAAATTGAAGGCGTTCTTAATTCACGCCCTTTAACGTACAGTTGCGAGGAGCTGGGCGAGCCCTTAACTCCAGCACATTTGATAATCGGAAGGAGAATCCTTGACAAGCCAACTCCTTTATCGTTTGAATCGCATGCGGATTTAAATGCAGGCATTGCGACGAGACGCGCAAACAATTTACGAAATGTTCTTAGTCAATTTCGAAGTCGATTTCAACGTGAGTACCTAACAGAGCTGAGAGAACATCATCGTGAAATTAAAAAGAATCGCGGAACACTTATTGCTGAAGGCCATGTTGTAACGATTTATGAGAATAGAATTCCGAGACATCGTTGGAGACTGGGTCGTGTCGAAAAACTGTTACAAGGAAGAGACGGTGAAGTGCGAAGTGCTGTTGTCAGAGTTACACAGAAGGGACAAAAGAGTACTACGATGACAAGACAACTGAGAAAGCTGTTTCCTGTTGAGCTGACAGAAGTAGAAGAAGATGCAGATGACGAACCGAAAATCAAGTTTGTAGGTGATCACGAGGTGGGAACAATACAGACACGTGAGTGATAACTTTACTATTATTGTTTGACTATTGATTTATTGATTGATTGATTATTCCTCATTGATTGGCGTTGCCAATCTTTGTGGGGCCGGGAGTATGTTGTGAATTGCATGGATTTTATTGTCGTCTTTGTATATAATGTAGTGCATAATTAGCATAATTAGAGTAGTTTTAGAACACGAGACTGGAACGATGAGGAAAGAGTTGAGATTTTGAGAATTGAGATTGAGAGTGGACTTTTACGGAGATTTGAGACTCGACTGACGAGTAGATTGATATAGTTTAGAGTGGAAGATTAAGAGATACGTGTTACGTTGAGAATTGGAGGAGAACGATTTATAGACATATGGATTCAGGGTTTTCGTATTGTAAATAGTTTTGTAAATATATCGTTTGTTGCGAAAGGACGCCATCAGCTTGTTATATATAATTTGTTCGGATCGCTCGAAGAGACTATTTTGAAATTCCTGAATTATTGAAGATCCATAACAATCGTACCTTGCGTAATTCTGTTTATTTATCGAGAAGAGGCAAGACAGAGGATTCCTGCACCACCGTAGTTGTAAGTTGTGGCCTTTCGTGTTGATGATGGAATAATGAAGCTTATGTTGTCTTTAACTGCAATTTGGTAGATCATACAATAATGGAGATCAGGCCAAGCCAAACTTTCCAAGTAAATAGCGTTGATTGAGATCATTGTGCTCAGCTTTCTATCATTATATATTATAATAGAACAATGCTCGGCTGTGTTGGCTAAGTCTAAACTAGTAGGATGATTCTGCCTATAACATGTTTTTCAGCCCCAAACGCGCCCAAAGCGCCCCAATCAAAGCAGGAACATGCCCTTGACGACCAAATACATTTACGGAGATATATCTGATGCTAGATATCCATGTGTAACCGAGCTATAACAATATTTTCTTTGAGAACCAAAGAATTATGATTTCTCCCATTTTTTAACCTATGACCCCCTATATCTTGAAAAAGCCCCCTCAAATGGCTGATCACCTCCCAGAATCGAAATCTACGCAAAAAACTGGTCTAGATGAGCTAGGTCTGGTAAATTCTCCGCTCGGGTGGTGATGCCCCCCCTCCAGCCACCGGACTATAACAACTGTTATACGATCTGGCCACAGGGAATCAGACAGCGTGATTTTTGATTGGTCAACACTAACAGACGTTAGAATTTGAAAATCCCCGTAACTAGAAAGACTTTATGGGTATAAAACTTTTCATAACTCCATTGTTCACTTTCTCACAAGCGCGTTACACGTTGCTGTGGTTAGAGCCCGTTGCTATGGCCAGTAAATAAAAAACTTGCGGTAAATTGAGCTGGGGGTTGGCACTGCTAAGAAATTTTTCAGCTGGTTGTTTGCTTATTATGACGCAGTGTCTGTGGTCGTCTAACTTGGTGTGTTGATTTGAACTGAGGTAAGCAAAGTTGTTTAACCCTAATCCTACCGGGCTTTTTTTGATCTAACATAGCCGGGGGGGGGGGGTGCTTTCCACCCCCCTCTATAAATAGCCGTATACTAATGGGAAATCATTGAAACTTGGCAAGGGCGTAGTCCTAACTATTCTTAACTGATTGGTAGTTTTGGGCGTGGCTACCTCATTAGGTGACGTCACTATGACGTCATAATGCAGGAAAATGTCAAAATATATGGTTTTCCGGTTTATTCGTTCTAAAAACGGAATAAAGGTAATCTGAATGACTTTTTCCATTCTTATTTGGCGTATTATTCATTTCCCTTTCAAATATGATGCATATAGGTGTTTTTAGACCGTTATTTTGGAAGAAAATGACGAAAATTGAAGACGTCATAACTAAAAACTGTGTTTTTCTGCCAAAAATTGATAATAATTGGTTCGAAATGCTTTTAAAGTATTGCATAACGCAATTCTATGCTTTTCAAACAAAATCTGTTGGAAAAATCTTCAAAATTTGCCAAAATGACCCAAAATGGCGGCCCGAGTGACGTCATCATTTAAGAATGCTGACGTCAGCAAATTCCATTGTTATTGACAACAATAGAAGGCTAATTGTTTGCTGATTCTTTTAAAGTACAATAGTCAACATTTGGAACTAATTCTGGGAGTAAAAATATCAAAATCATTAATGTTTCCAATACCTTGCTCCAAATATGGTAGTGTCACCTGTCACGTGACACCTATTGTTCAAAAATTTAATTGTCAAAATGTAGCTAATAGATAATTAGTAATTGTCAGAGAGTTTGAGGGTCATAGCTTTTGTCGTTAAAGAATGCTCTGCAAAAAACCGACAGGGGGGGTGGAAAACACCCCCCCCCCCGGTAGGATTAGGGTTAAATTAACCGTTTTGTTGCTGAAATATTGATTTTGCAAGTACTTTTCTTCATTCAAAGTATCATAACATTAAGGAAGCATTGGCTCAGTAACATGTAAGCGTTTAATAAGTTTAAGTTCTAAATTAGGCTAGGATTTGCCTTTTGAATGAAAGGAAACTGTAGAATTTGAATGAAGAATGCATTTGAAAAATATTTCTTAACTTGGAACTTGACCTCTTCTTTTTATCATGGTTTCTTAATTTTCTTGAGGTACAGGTAAATTTCTTGAAAGCCGTTGCTTATAAAAATATGCAATGATTGTTATTCTCAGGTTGTCAGGTACTACTCTACTCTCGTCCTCCAATAATCTTGAGGATTGACTTTTCACGCGAGCCCCTAGTTTGCACACGGTGTCACTATTCGAATCTGGTTGAACAATGTCTTATGTAAACAATTTTGCTTGACCGAAACCACAACGGATAGAACGCGCTTGTGATAAACTTCTCCTGGGATTCTGCTCGCTGATTGGTTTATCTGCAGAAGTTGCACACCCCTTAGTTTCTTAAGGTATACAAAGATTAACAGGACTGGGTCATAGGACACCAATTACTACGCGTAAAGTACCGTGAATAAACACACTTCCTACAAGGTAGGCGCCCTTGCTGTAACTGTACAGTGTCAAAATATTTGTGAGTGCGATGAGAAAATTAAAAGTGTAAATTACAGAAGTTTCTTAGTTTTTTCAATTCAGGTAGGGTGGTTTCTTAGCTTTCGAAAAATTGAGCCTACCGTTTCTTATAAGCGGTTTCTTATAAAAAAATGAATGTTTCCCAACTGTTTGCAAAATATTTTGAGTGCGAATTATGTCATTTTCTTGTTTTGAGATCTTACAAGTAATTTAGGAGCCCTGCAGACAAAACAAAATAAACTCTACACTTCCGGCATTTAAGATATACGAAACACATTAGAAAGTTTTGGTAGCAAACTGGGCCAAAAATTTAAGAAACTGTCTACCAGCATCGGACCTTAGCTTCTTACAAGAAAATGAGTTTATCTGTAATGGTGATCATGTCCGCCATTATGCTTCTTGCGTTTTGGCGCGAAACCATTGTCTTAGCTGCTGACGACAGTCGCTCGATTCTCTCTCTCACCCAACGACCTTCGCGAAGTTTCAACGTGAAAATGTTCATGCAGCAAATATGGAGCTATTTCATGTCTTAAATGATACAAGAATAGAAAAAGCTCCAAGTAAATGAATTCTGAAGACTATGGAGAAGTTGTACTTCACAATTTTGCTGCTATTTCAGTTTGGCATCTCACTTTTTCATGGACATTTGCTCGCAGAAATTAGCTGTTCAAAGCACAAGGCTGAATATGATGGCAGTGAGTTGTTCTCCTTTTCTCATATTCTTAGTTTTTGAATGATGTGTGTGTGTGTTAATTCCTTAGCAAAACGGTAAGACAAGTGTTCGTAGCCTTTTCAACTGAAAAGCAAAAGTATGTTATGTCAATTTTCTTCTAGTGCTGCTCATTTTTGCAGCCTTTCCTTCAAGAATAAAAATTCGGGAATATCGGTGCAGTAATCTGACGGATTCTTTGCCTTTCAAGTGGCCTTTTTCGAATTCGAGTGTTGATGAATTCATTCAATTCATTGAATATTCGGCAATGCTGAATATTCATTTCACATTTGTTTTCTTAGTTTCTGAATGATGTTTGGATACCCCTAAAAAGCTGTAAAACAAGTGTTCGTGGTCTTTTGACTACAAAGCAAAAAGAAAACCTCCTACGACTTTCCTTCCTTCAGATTTGCCCAATTTTGCAACCCTTCCTTCAAGTTCAGTTCGGCATCACGTTTTTTCAGGGTCAATTTCTGCTCGTATAGATTTTAGCTGTTCAAAGTCTAAATATGATAATGAGTTGTTCTCCTCTCGTTGCTCGCAGTTTTATATATTCCTAGTTCCCGAATGATGTGTTATACGTCGTAAGACTGTAAAACAAGTGTTTATGGTTTTTTCACCTGTAAAGCAAAAGTATGCTCTTCTTCAATTTTCTTTCAGAGTTGCCAATTTTGGCAGCCCTTCGCTCAAGAAGTGGCGTAGCCTAGCCAGGCTAGCCTGCGTGCAGACTCTACTGATTCCCTGAAGAGAAGTGAGGTTCCTCCTCCAGTAGAGTCTGCGCATCAGCGACGGAAAGCCTGTCTGCGGTCACGTGCGGTTCCTCGGCTCGAGGAACCAAATTTGATTGGTAGAGAGCGATTCTATTGTTATCTCGCAATTCATGATGGCGCAACAGGTTTCCAGGAAGCATGGAAGCTTGCATGCTGTACTTTGAATGTCGACAGATTTAACAACGAACAAAAGAATGCACTGTAATTTCATTTCAAAGATTTTAAAGACTTATGTTTCAGCTGTGGCAATATTCCGTGGACAGGAGCACTGTACAACCCTTCTTGGATGTCTTTAAGGACAGACTCGTCCTTCTCACACCTGAATCGATGTTGTCTTCCCAACAAAATGGAGAAACTATTTAGGCCTACTGATAATTACTTTGCTGATAACTGTGTCGGAGTTGCTGTTAATGAAACCCATTGCATAACACTATATGGTAAGTTTTTCATGGTGCAAAAAGTACTGGACCGCCCAAACAGGTCATCAAGCTCTGATGCACTTGCTGCTTTGAAATGGGAATCACTTGAGGAAAGAAGGAAGGCACACAGGAGTTCATTTGTAAAGAAAACTTTGCTAAATAATGTGAACACATCGAACGTGAGGGGTAATGAAATACATACCTATAATACTCGAAATAAGGGGAACTTTAGATTACCGAATTCAAGAACTAATTGGGGGAAGCAAAGATCTTCATATTATTTTTTTAAAGAACAGAATGAACAATTTTGAATTGTAACGAAGGACTGTAATCGCTTTTAGCTGTGTAAGATTTTATTAAGTTTAGGTAGTTTACTATTAATTTCTATTTTTTATACCTACATTGTAACTTTTTACTTTTGAGGACCCCCATGAAAAGCACCTCTTGGTGATTGGGGCATCCTCTTTAAAGATATTTAATCAAATCAAATCAAATCAATGGAATACTGGTGCATAGAAGGGGGACATGCCTCTAAGCAAAATGGACCATCTTCAACATCATTTTTGATACAGACAGTAGGTTTAGGTTAGGGTTTTGCCCAAATGATACAGAAATTTAATGCTTCAAATTTAATAAATGGTAGCCAAATCCATGATATGAAAAGTTATTGTGGTGCATTCATTTTTTGAAATTAACTTTGAAAATATGGGTTGTTTGTGCAGTGGTTGGGGGGTGGCAACCCCCTACTCAAAAGAATCCTTGTAGTGCCCTCTTCATTAGACAAAACAGGGTGGATGCAGATTCTTGCAATATTATTATTATTTTATTATAATAATTATTATTTGCAGATTCTTGCAATGTTTAACCCCTTGAATACCATATTATCAAGCCCTGGAAAATCAATACAGTGTGCTGCCATTGAAATAAGTTTTGAATCATTGCCTGTTGAATGATGTCAGACAGGGTTCTTTATCCCTAGGATTGGATCAGCCGTATTAGATAACTCTGGAATCCATACATTCTAGAATCTGAACTTCTGACACTAACTGTGTTTGATGTAAAATTGAATATGGCCATTCTAAAACATGAATTTGGGAAATAAAGATTTTCTTATTAATTCACGTAGGACAATGTTTGATAAGAAATGCTCATAATAGATCATTTATTTAGTAAAATTAGAGATGAGTCTGACTCCCTGTGAAAATTTGTTAGATTTCTAAATAAATGTTTTATTCTCAAGCTGGATTTAAATTAAGTGCAAACATCTTTCAAAGTACAGTAGTTCTTGAGGTAACAAAATATTCTTTTGCAGGGGGTCATCAAGGTCTAACATGGATCACTCCAGGATTTGGTATGGATCAATTGGGGAGTTAAGATCTTTGCTACCAAGAGATACACAGTTTTCAGGGTTCACAGCAACTGCTTCAAAAGTTACAAAACTGAAAATCTTTGAGGCCTTGTGTTGGCAGAAACACACGCATCTTGGAGTTTTCACCTGGGAAGGAGAATTTTAAATGTTGTGTTGACTTATTGATATGTTATTCAAAAAAGGTTCTACCCACTTATAACTGAGTTGCAAGTCAAAAATAAGGACAGAAAGGATTGATTTGCAAAACCCAAAACCCAGCAGCTATCATATGGAGGACATTTGAAGAAAGCCTTGGTCCAGATTTTTATGCATTGAAACTCAAGATCCCACAGAAAAGGTCAGTAGACATGTTTCATGCAGGAACACCAAACAGAGCAAAAGTGCATATTTTAAGGATCTTTCAGAATTAGATGGCACAATAAGAATTTTCAAATGTACTGTGGCTTTGGAATGGGTATGAATTGCAAAAGGTGTCTGTAGAATATTGCATTCAGGGCCATCAAAATCCATTGAATCCTACATACAAGAATGTGGTAGGACGCAAAGAGATGGTTCTAAAAGCCGCTGCTTTCTGCTGTACAATGGATTTTTGCAATCAAATTGTGCAGGGGACATAAGAGAATATGTGACATCAAGCAAATGCCGCAGAGAGATGATTTCAAACAATCTTTCTGAAAACAATGATGCAATGGGTGTAATACGTAGCCTGCGTGCAGACTCGACTATCCTAAAGTGTAGGACTACACTTTAGGATAGTCGAGTCTGCACGCAGGCTATGTACAGTAATACGAGGCTGCAAGTGCTGTGACATTTGTGCTGAAAATTTTAATAATGACTGTAAAGCAGATCCATGCACTGTATCCTATTATCCTTTTATTCATGAAAATTCTGAAGGGTGTGAACATATAGTAAAAACACAAGAGATATCAAATGAACAAATGAAACTACTTTCCAAAGATTTACAGGAATAAAAATTATGAGCACATTATCTATTTTGCCCAATGTGAATATCAACTATGGAGATTTTCATATCAACCAAGTGTTGAAGCATGCTGACAAAACATTTAACTATGAAACTCTGAGAACGCATGCGGAGATCTGGAAATTTACCCATGGAATCAAAATTTTGGAGATCTTGAGTTCAATCTTTCCAGACATCCTTGTTCAGATTTGGATCATTCATTTTTGGTGGAAGAAAATTAAGACAATGCATGACAAGACATTGTTGATGATTCTAAATTGGATGCCTTTAATTACGCAAGTCAACATCAAAATATGGACACAGCATTTAGTGCCACTCTTTGTTCAGAAAAACTCATCTTCTAGAGGATCAAATAAATATATCTGAACTCCAACAGTGTTGGAACGTTCAAACTGAGACATTGAAATGGAATGAATGATTGATACAGTAATTTCTTATTACTATAAGATCTGTTCATACTGTATTATGACAAGAGTCCTCATTTACCGTTAAAGCTATATATTAAGCCCGCAAAAGCTTTTTGGAACCTTTTATTTCGTATTGCCCAAAATGAACATACGGTCATACTCGCATAATTCAGATTTCGTCAGACCAAGAGAAATAATTTGACTTAATCCAAGCAAATCTGACTAACCTGTCATATTTTAACTCATCATATTTTGTCCAATTTAGGGATTTTAATTCAGTCCAATCTGGGACTGATACTTTTTCTTGAGCTTCTGAAAATGCAAGACTGATTTATCCGAGTTTGACTGTTAACATTTTGAAAGTAAAACAAACAAATACAAGTTGGTGTTGAGCCCAAAACATATAAAAATTATTCTTTTAATTGTTTTAGTTCTCTGAGAGAAAATTTTCAAAAGCATTTGTGTTTTAAATACATGGAGGGGGCCTTACAATGAGAGGGGGTCTCAATTAGGTTTGGGAATAGGTGTGAGGGGCTTATTAGAGGGGCCTTGATAAATAGTATTGGCCACATGCACAAATTTTCTCCTGTAAGAAGAACCTTTGACTCTCAGATCGCCAAAAAATTAAGAAACTCCAGTACTGGGAAAAGATAATAATACCCCCATACCCCCAAAACCCCCAAATACCCCCAAAACTAGTATCACTTGCTGCAAATGAGCTTACAATTCCATTAACCAATGCTATTAACTGTAGTATACGCAATTTTAGATTTCCAGAAAATGCGAAAAAAGCAGCGGTTTGCCCCTTGGACAAAGGGGAGCTGAATCGCACTGTTGAAAGAAATTATCGTCCTGTCAGTGTTCTAAATACTTTTTCAAAAATTTACGAAAAAGCCTTAAAACAACAGCTTATCTCACATCTAGATAAAACACTCTCTATTTTTATATCGGCTTACAGAAAAGCATACAGTACACAACATGTGTTGATAAATCTAGTGGAAGAATGGAGGGCAAAACTTGACAAAGATTTCGTCGTAGGAGCAATCTTCATGGATCTCTCAAAGGCCTTTGACTGTATTCCACATGATCTAATCATAGCAAAATTACATGCATACGGTTTTGATGAAAATGCGTTAGTTCTTATATATTCCTATTTAAAACGTCGAAAACAATGTGTCCGGATAAATAATTCAAATAGTTCCTTAAAATATGTTGTATCAGGAGTTCCACAGGGTTCTGTGCTTGGTCCAATTTTATTTAATTTCTTTATAAATGATCTTTTTCTGAATATAAAGCAGGCAACCCTTCATTATTATGCTGATGATAATACACTTTCATATTTTTCCAAAACTATGCCCGAGCTTGTCAGAGTTTTGGAGAATGAAAGCAATGTTGCTTTAACTTGGCTAGAACAGAATGAAATGATTGCTAACCCTGAGAAATTTCATGCTTTGTTAGTAAGAAAGGATCGGAAAGATACTAGTGGACAAAATATAAGCTTTCAAGGTCATGAAATCAAATCAGAAGAAACTGTAAAACTTTTGGGAGTTACTCTGGATAACAAATTGAGCTTTGATAAGCACATATCAAATCTTTGTAAAAAAGCTGCGACACAACTAAACGTTTTGAAAAGACTGAGATCATTTATTGGTTTTGAGCAGAAAAAGGTACTTGTACAAAGCTTTGTTTACTCTAACTTTAATTATTGTCCGTTAGTTTGGTATTTTTCTTCCATGAAGTCGCTTCATAAAATTGAAAAGTTACAAGATCGTGCACTAAGATTTCTTTTCAATGATCATAAGAGCTCATATGATGATTTGAGACAAAAGTCAGGAAGATGTACTATGCAAGTCTCGCGTCAAAGAACTCTTTGCATTGAAATTTACAAAACATTGAATAATCTAAATCCACCATTCATGAAAAATTTCTTCAAATTCAGATCTTCGCAATATTCTACCAGAAATCCTTATGACTTAAAACATATAAGACCAAATCAAAAGGTACTTGTACAAAGCTTTGTTTACTCTAACTTTAATTATTGTCCGTTAGTTTGGTATTTTTCTTCCATGAAGTCGCTTCATAAAATTGAAAAGTTACAAGATCGTGCACTAAGATTTCTTTTCAATGATCATAAGAGCTCATATGATGATTTGAGACAAAAGTCAGGAAGATGTACTATGCAAGTCTCGCGTCAAAGAACTCTTTGCATTGAAATTTACAAAACATTGAATAATCTAAATCCACCATTCATGAAAAATTTCTTCAAATTCAGATCTTCGCAATATTCTACCAGAAATCCTTATGACTTAAAACATATAAGACCAAATCAAGTAACTTTTGGTTCAAACAGTCTTGAGTCCGTTGGCCCTCAAATATGGAATGACCTACCAATCAAAATGAAATCCGCAGAAAACTTGAAAAGCTTTAAACTTTTGATAAAGCAATGGAATGGCCCAAAATGCAAATGTAGCGCCTGCAGTAGTTTTTAATTTTATTCAGCATTAAGTTTCTTATACATTTTAATTTCATTCGATTTAGATTAGTTAACTTTGTATATATTGTATATATATTGTTTAGCTATGTAAATATCGAATTAAAATAAATGAACAACAACAACATAACTTTATAAAATATTTTTACTTTATCTTCATTTGTTTAATGTCTAAATATTGGAAGCCCTCAAAACACATTGTTTTAAAAAGTTCGCAAGGGCACAGGTAGTGAACATGAAGTTTGTTAGGAAACTTTTCAGAAATTCGTAAGAAAGTATGAATAATCAAAATCTGATCTTTAAGAAACTTTCAGTACTGGCCCAAATTCTTAATTTCTTATAAAAAAAATGCACTCAGCGTTTTACACTGCAGTGGACATGTGGGATGAGGCCATAGAGCTGCAACCACTAGTTGATATGCTTTTTAACGGTTTACTGTAAATAATGAATCTGAATTTTTTTCTTGTCTGTTTCATCCCATAACATGTATAGAAGTAATGAACATCAAAGTCGTCTAAAATGGCTGGATTTTGCCTTGTGTGTGCTTTGTATTGTCTACCTTTGTTATTAGTACATAAATGTTTCTTTACTTTACTTGTAAGTTCCTAAACAATTTCTTGAGGTCATTTTTGATTGATGCTTTAGTGTTTTCCTGATCTTCTTAATTCTGCACTCTCTGCAGGCCTTCTGAGAGTGGCTAAGCACAGTTTCGTAATGTTGTTGAAATGTTCTAGCACCAAATCAAGGGGTATATTTCCTCCAGAGCCATGTAATATTAGGCTATATGCGTGCATCCACCGGCACCAGCACACGGGCGGGGTGATAAAATTGATTGGGCCAGGTAAAAACTCGGATTTCATTCGTGACTCCAAGAGAATATCTGACTTCATTCGTAACTTCAAAGTTTCCTCAGTAATTTTCAATGCCATCGCTTCAGTTGCGTCAAACATTATTGTTTGGTTTGCAAATGTATTTCATTTTAGGCCTCGCCAACGCCAACCTCTCTATTTTTATCGACTCATGAAAACTTTTAATGCTTTTCTCATAATCAACTTTCCTGGAATTAAGCTAAAGTCGTGCTTTGTTACTATTTCGATTCTACAAATTCTGCACAATGTTCTTTCCAACTCCATTTTGCATACAATCTTTTAACCACCGTCAAGCGATCGTGCAGCGTGGCGGCCATATTGAATATACAACAGACGGCAACATTCGGGAACATCAGGATGTAAAATGCTGATGTCAGCAGACAGGCTCTCCGTCGCTGATGCGCAGACTCTACTGGAGGAGGAACCTCACTTTTCTTTAGGGAATCAGTAGAGTCTGCACGCAGGCTAAGCCAGGCTCGTTTTGTTGGGGGGGGGGGGCACAGGAGGCCCAAACTATTTTGGTGAGGGGGCTGTCCTAAGTTCTAACGCATATTGTATCAAGATCTTATCTTACCTTACAATCTCTTGTTGAAATGAAAAGGATTTACATACAGTGGCGGACTGGCTCTGATTTTTGCACCGGCCATGAACGAGTTAACCCTATCTGACCTGGGTGATATGAAACACTCAATGCCTGGGGGGGGGCGGATTCGGCCCCCTCCCCCTGTTTATCTCTGTTGTCATAAGAGATATGGCAGCCAAACTTGGCACAAAGGTAGTTCATTATGTAAACAATGAAAATTTGAAATCAAAATCCAATTAGCGATGTTGTTGTTGTTGCTAGAGCATGATGATCATTATGATGTCATATGACGTCATATAAATGAAAGGTTGCTAAAAGGTCATGAAACTTTATTTTTTCATAAAGAAATGAAATATATAGATCAAAATATATATAAATTCTTAATTTAGACTTAATTGGACCAATTAAACATGATTCAAAGGGATACAAAGTTGGTTTTTCATAGAGTGCAGTATGAAAAATTGGTAACCATGGAAACAAGGCTAAAAATAGAATGTCCAAATTGTTGCAATTTTATTGCTCTATTATACAAAGTTAAACTTACGAAGTATCAGAGGCCTGCTGCATGTGTGGAAAACGGTGTAAACAAAAATGTACCAGGGGGGGGGGGGGCGGAATCCGCCCCCCCCAGGTAGCCCTGTCCACAAGTTGCTCGAAATATCTCGAAAAGTTGCTCATAATTTCCTGAAAAGTTGCTCAAAAGTTGCCAATTTTTCAAAAAGTTGCTCAAAAGTTGCTCATTTATTGTCATTTTTATAAGGCCAAGTGCTACAGATGTATGAATAATTGAAAAATGTGCATAAGATTAGCTCCAAGGATACTTCGAGAAGTGTCTTTCTATTCTACTCTGTCATCAGCTACGTCACTATGGGATCACATGAGAAGCGAGCGCGCAGGCGCAGCAAGTCATTGCGAGTTTGGTATTCAGCAAAGTCAAGACGCAAAAAAGAACGCTCCCGCCGCTTTGAAAAGACAAAGTTTTGGTGAGTTTATAACTTTACTAGACTTGTTATTTGAATAAGTCAAATTTCATCTTGTTTTAATTGGACGTATTTACCGCACATTCATTAGGTTTTGTACTATTTCCGCAGAGTACCAATGGAGTCTGCTAAGGAAAAAGATGTGCGACAACCGGACAGCGATTTAGAATCTAACGCCGATTCTAGTGCCGATTCAAACGCCGAAATTAGGAAAACTCTTTCGGCTCTTAACACAAATATGGCCTCAATAACGAACTTTTTGCAAGCTCTCACTGAGGGGAACTTACAGGTCGGGCACCGCCCATGTTTGCCCACAGGGCATTTGTCGTCCACTGGACAAATTCAGATGCAAGACCCACCATCTGATGGCTTGCCCACAGGGCATTTGAATCCCACAGGGACAATGTTAAATGAGTCCACAACTTGCAAGAAGCGAATGGGTGATGGTTCAGCCTCATCTAGTGCTCCTAAACAAGCTCGTAATTTTGACATGCATGATGACCCTTATGAAACATTAAGCATCATCGCCAGTGATGACGATCTCGATAGTGACGCTACTTTTGAGCCAATCGAGCCAAGTGCACTGCTGCAGCATCTAGCAGAAGACCTGGAAACTGACGAGAAAACTAGCGATGATGTTAGCCAGGAATTAGCAGCCATAGTAAATAAACGCTGGGGAAAACACTTGTCTCCCGATAAGCTTAAGTCTATCTCCGAAAAATACAACCGTCCAGCCAACTGTAATGAAATGCATCCCCAAATTAAGGTGAACAAGGAAGTTTGGTCCTTTTTACTTTCGGATAAAAAATCGGTCGACACAAAAATGTCTAATATCCAGCAAACTATTCAACGTGTGGGATGCATCATAGTTGACGCTGCAAATTATTTGCTAATGGCTGATGCGGGTGACCAACAGGAGGCACCATCAGCAGTAGTCACGAAACTTGTGGATGGTGTCGCATTACTTGGTCACGCTACCAATGATTTATCTTGCCTTAGACGTAATGCGTTAAAAGCTGCAGTTAAGCCTGAATACAAGGCTCTAACATCACGAGCTATAGATCATAGCCAATTCTTGTTTGGCACTGATTTTACCAAGGAGCTAAAAGAAGCGGAAGAGTCATCAAAAGTCTCTAAGGCGTTTCACAGCTTTCGCCCAAATGATAACAAATTCCGTAATAAACCGGGCCCATCAAACCAAAACCAGTCTTCTTACAACAGAAGAAGTGATTTTTTATACCGAGGCCGCTCCCGCCCGTTCAGAAAACGAAATTTTTATCAGCAGAGAAATCAGAACCCGAACCAGCAAAATCAATCAACCCAACGAAACGCCAAGAAATTTTAGATGAATTACAAAGAATTCAAGACTCATTTGATGTAAGTGAATTTTCTGATCGATTGCCTTATTTAATTTCTCTTTTGACATTTGAATGTGAGTCATTTCAAGCCGGTAGAATTTCGAACTATCTCTCAGAATGGAGAAAAATTACCTCCGACCCTCAAATTTTGTCTTACGTAACAGGAGTTGAAATAGAATGTGAAGAAATTCCCCAGGAGAAAGGATCTCAACGGGAAACGAGACATAGCGAAAAGGAGAAAAGTCTTATCGAAAATGAAACCAGTTCTTTGTTACGAAAAAAGGTGCTCGAAATTGCGAAGCCATGTGTTGGTGAAGTCATTTCGCCAATATTTTTTACACCGAAACCAGATGGTTCACATCGCATGATACTGAATTTGAAAAAGTTTAACAAACAAGTTGTTTATCGGCATTTCAAAATGGACACTTTGAATACAATAGTCAATTTGATGTCAAAAGACTGTTTCATGGCGTCAGTAGATCTAAAAGACGCATACTATAGTGTACCCATTGCTAAGAAAGATAGAAAGTTCTTACGTTTTCGGTTCAATGGTAGCACATTCCAATACACTTCTTTTCCAAACGGATTAGCGTGCTGCCCACGAATCTTTACAAAACTTTTGAAAGCACCTTTATCCACACTTCATAAAGCGGGTCATATAACGACAGCCTATATTGATGACGTTTATATTCAAGCAGATACGTTTGAAAATTGCATTACAAATGTCATAGAAACAATACGTATATTCACAAAGCTTGGATTTATTATTCATCCAAACAAGTCATCATTCATGCCATCGAAGCAATTAAAGATGCTTGGCTTTATTCTGAATTCAGAAACGATGACTGTTTTTCCAACTGAAGAAAAAATTAATTCAGTGACGCACGTTTGCAGTCAGGTGATCCAACAAAAACGCCTGCCTATTCGCCAAGTCGCACAAGTTGTGGGAAAAATGATTTCATGTTTTCCGGGCACGCTTTATGGGCCATTATACTACCGTAATATTGAATACGATAAAATTTCTGCCCTTAAAATGCACAAAGGCAACTTTGATTCTTTTATGCAGCTATCCAAAGATAGTATACAAGAGTTAACGTGGTGGGTAACGCATTCAAAACAATTTTCAAAGCCACTCATTGTACAAAAGCCAGGTCTTACGATCACAACAGATGCATCTTTAAATGGCTGGGGTGCGGTCTGCAACAATGAGAGAACAGGTGGTCTCTGGTCTATTTCAGAGAAATCGAATAATATAAACTACCTGGAAATGCTTGCTATATTTTTTGGCTTGAAAATATTTGCTATAAATTACACTGATTGCCATATCAGAATTATGACTGATAACACAACTGCAGTCGCAGTGTTGACCCATATGGGTACAAATCACTCCCAGTCTTGTAACCCTTTGTGTAAATCTATTTGGGAATGGTGTATTCACAGAAATATATGGATCTCTGTCGCTCATATTCCAGGCAAACTCAATGTGGATGCCGACAGAGAATCTAGACGTGCTCACAAAAGTAGCACAGAATGGATGCTTAATTCCGACATCCTTAAGTCATGCCTGAAAAAATTTGATTTCAGTCCTAAGGTGGACTTATTTGCCTCACGTTTAAACAGGCAATTTCAGGCCTATGTGTCATATACACCAGAACCAGATTCATTTGCGGTTGACGCATTTACTTTAGACTGGTCGATGTACAAGAATTATATATTTCCCCCTTTTAGTCTCGTACCCAAAATACTGAGGAAATTGCTGGAAGATCAAGCACAAGCAATATGCATACTTCCTCACTGGCCAACACAAGCGTGGTACTCGAAGGCAATGACAATGATGGTAGGATCTCCTGTAATTCTACAGCCCAGCCAGTCACTACTTCGTCTAGCAACAGACAGCAAAACTGTTCATCCGTTGCACGAGAAACTTCGTCTGATTGTATGTCACTTATCAGGGGTAAAGTAACATCATCATCGCTATCGAAACCAGCTCAGGATATCTTATTAGCTTCCTGGAGACCAGGTACCCTAAAACAGTATGATTCCTATCTTCATAGATGGGCTAAGTTTTGCCATGACCATGATATCAATGTGTATCAACCAAGTGTAGAACAGGTCATGGAGTTTCTAACCCAATTGTTTCACACGGGTCTTGGGTATAGTGCTATTAATACGGCAAGATCTGCCTTGTCTTCTATTGTAACTTTGGGGCATGTTCCTATAGGAGAGCATCCTATGATTAAACGATTTCTGAAAGGTATCTTTGAGTTGAGACCGAGTTTGCCAAAATATTCCTCCATCTGGGATGTGAATACTTTGTTGGTCTATTTGAAAAAGCTAGCTCCATTAGAAAAATTGAGCCTCAAAGAAATATCTTTGAAACTGACCTCATTGCTATGTATATTGACAGGTCAACGTTGCCAAACTATTCATAAGATTGACACTTCACACATACAACACTTGCCCAATATGATTAGAATTACAATAAAAGATACATTGAAAACTACAAAACCAGGTCGGCATATCAAGCCTTTAGAGCTGCTGGCATATCCCAGTGATCCAGATCTTTGCATTATGCGCCTTTTCAAAGAATATTTACTCAGAACTTCCACCTTACGAGAAGGAAACACCCAATTACTGATAAGTTTTCAGAAACCTTTCAAACCAGTCAGTAAAGATACAATCAGTCGGTGGGTAAAAGCAACACTTAAAGCTTCTGGAATAGATACTGAAAAGTTCACAGCTCATAGTTGTAGGTCTGCATCTGCTTCTGCTACAAAAAGTGCAGGTTTGAGCTTGGTAGAAATAATGAATACAGCTGGATGGTCTAATTGCACCACTTTTGGAAAGTTTTATGATAAGAACATTATCAAGGAAAACTATGGACATAAGGTCTTAGAGAAATTTACTTGAATAGAACGATTGTTTGTAAACTTATTACATTCTGAGCATGGACAATATTTAACCGTATGTTTTGTTATGGTTTTGAGAAAATTGTTGAGATTTTCTTTTTGTGTATGCTCATGACTGCAGGGCTTTAAAGTCTCATGTGATCCCATAGTGACGTAGCTGATGACAGAGTAGAATTTAAAAATTAAACGAGACTTACCCAGTAAGTTGAAGTTTGATTGTAATTCTTCTCTGTCATCAGCAGGAACGAAGGGATCACACCCTCCCAATATTTGCATTCATTTGGGGTTTATCCCTCCCTGTTGTGATCCCTTCAATCCTGCAGTCACTCGCGTTAAAAAATGACTTGCTGCGCCTGCGCGCTCGCTTCTCATGTGATCCCTTCGTTCCTGCTGATGACAGAGAAGAATTACAATCAAACTTCAACTTACTGGGTAAGTCTCGTTTAATTTTTAAATTTTATTTCAACATTTTCTCTTATGAGGCAACTGCAGCTTCCTGGAAGTTTGAGCCTTTTGACGTTAATACAGTTGGAACCATGTCACACATCTTCCGTATTTCAGCAGATACCATTTTTTGCTTATAACAACAACAACAACAACAACAACATCAATTTATGATTAATAATAATCATCGTTGTCATCATCATCACCGTCATCATACTGATCATAGTCACAAATCGTTAATTTCAAAGACCAGTTCTTCATAAACCAAGACGTTCAATCCCAGCCTGACCAGAAAACAGATCCTTTCCATGTCTAATTTTCATTACTGTTGCAGACAATAAATAAAATATCATAGAAATTTTTCTAATATTGCTAAGATAAGGACAAGTTTCCCAATGTTGTAAAAGTTGCCAAAATTCCTAGAGGTTGCCCAATAGACCGAAAGTTGCCCGAAAGTTGCCGAGCAACTTGTGGACAGGGCTACCCCCAGGTCAGATAGGGTTAAGGGGCTCTAAGTGGGTGTGGCCTCGATGATGAGTTTGTGGTCAGGGGCAAAATTCGTTGCAATTCCTCGATTCCTTACCAACCAAGCTAAAAACTCACTTTCTTTGAAAATGAGGCATATATCCCAGGATATATCTACTTATGGCATGATTAAAATCTTTACATTTTCTCTAGTTTATAAAAGTAAGTTTTCCTTTTTTTTGTATTGTGGTCCAGACGATCTATAATGTTTTCATTTCTCAAACTGTTGAGGAACCCTTGCCCGACCCCCCCCCCCCAGCAGTGTGGTGTCAGGGCAAATTAAAACTCATTCATCCCCATAAGCGACATTTGTCGTCATTGTTTCCCGGTTTTAATTCCCCGTAAGCGACATTTGTCGTCAACAGCACAAGGTGTTGTTTCCCCATTGACGACATTTGTCGTTCTGGAAAGCTGATGTAATTCTCCTGGGTTACTTTGGCAGTTGAATAGAACAATTGTGATGTATAAGTAGATTAAAGGATCGGCTTTCGAATGGTGTCAAATGTTAATAGAGTGTTCGCACTAAAATTTTTGAATTATTGTGGTTTTAGTGTCGGCAGTTCAATTTTGTTGACAGTTATGATTTGTTTACCGTTTGGCTCGTGGTCATGGACGTTCTTTCGAAGGGGTTTTTAGAGAGAGTTCCCAAGGAGAAAAGTGTTGGAAATACCAGTTAAGATATTAATAGAATTACAATTCGTACACTGTGGTCAATGATGTTTTATCCCTGAAGAAAGTGTTTTTGAGAAGGATGAAGCGGAAGGCTAGGATTCGAAAGCAGAAAATCGGCGCCGTTTCATACACAAAATTTAGGCCCGTTCTTGGTGGCGACCCATATGTTGTATCTCATTTGGCTTGAAATATTTTATTTTCCTTCCAAAGTGAGGTAAGACTGTTGCTAAGATTAGTTATGAGTTTCTTATCATATCAGTATGCCTCCAAAAAGCACATTCCATGAACTAAGAAACTAAATATACGCCTTGGAGCAACTCTATGCAACGGGAACCTGATCACTCACGCAAATGATGGCCAGTCGTCTTCCGATATCTTTTCTGTTTTCAAAATTGTATTTTAATGGAAAGAAATCGATTTTTCGATATCATAACTTTCAAGGTCTTCACCTTCTCAAATATTTTGAATAATCTAAAGAAATATTTTCAAACTGGCTTCGATCATCAACTAAAACCAGAGCTCGAGGATAAAATTGATCTCATGATTGTTCAAACTTCTCGCAAAAAAACAAGATTCTTTTTGTAATGCAATATGTTTGTTTCATTATAATGCCTGTTCTTTCCATAAAAAGATCTTTTTAGAAAGGTTTTTGATATCTTTTACTAATAATTTGCAATTTGCGATAAAAAATGACATGATCCTTCACAACGATCCAGTGAAAACCCCGGGGGGGGGGTACTTGACTTTCAATTGTACGGGGGGGTGCGCTCCAAGAGAAAAAATTTTCAACCGGCTTTAGAAATTTTCCCTCGAAATGATAGCCGGCTTTAGAAAAAATCGGCGAAAAGCATATCCCAAAACGTAAAAATTCGTTGGAAAACAAAGAAATAACACGTTTGAACAACCGGCTTTAGAAAAATTGCCTTCTTTTGATACCCGGCGTTAGAAAAAGAGGCGAAAACGATACCCGGAAAGGAGTGCACATGGCGTCAGCAAAATATACTAAGTACCCCCCCCCCCCCGGGTGAAAACCGCTTGGGGAGAAGGTGATGAAAGGTGATGATCGATATTGAAATCTCAGGGATAAAGAGCTCTCTTTCAAAATACCTCGTGGGGGTGAATGAGTTAACTGATGGAGTATCAAAATGAGGGGTCTGGGGGCAAAGTCCACATGAAAATTTCTGAGGACACGCCCTCTACTTTGGCTTAGAACGCTTTTCCCATCCCAGGTTTGCCGATGCTAAAATTGAATTTTTTATCATTTGTAACAGTAGTTTTATGGATAAGCATCCACAGGCAAATTTTTTGAGTAAACATCTGTTCTTTGGCTTAGAATGCCTATCGCCATCCAATCTTACCAGAGCAGAATTGGAAACTTTGAAATTCTCAAAATTATTTTTGCAGTTTTCTATCAATGAACACTCTCGTGAACATTATCGGACAAAAGCTTTCAGTTTTTCACAATCCAATTTTTGCGTGCCCCAAAAGTGGAGCAGTTGACAAAGTGCGTCCCGGAAGTTTTTTAAAACTTGCAGCCTTTACTTTAGCTTAGAGTGACTCTCCCAGTCATTTCTTTACCCTTACCTATAACAACTATTTTCTGTGAAGGAATCTCGAGAACTATCCTTTGGCAGAAGTGGAGGGGGCCAGGGGCCTTTAATTTTTCTGCAACGGTACTCCCTTCTTTGCCATCCATATCTTCGCTCTCGACTGTATTTATTTCTTTGAGCAAGTTCAATAACACTGAAGGATTCAAATGTAAAGTGAGATGTCCATTATTCAAATATTCAACTCTACCAGAAATTTCCTTAATCGATTATCGATTATTCATGATGGGTGACTCAATTTTTTACTCATACCTTCTTTGACAGTTATTTTGAAAAGATTTTCTCATCTGCTGCAATTGTAAATTTTTTGACACGAGCTAACCAAAGCTAGATCAAGTCAGTTTGACAGCGAGAACACTAACTGCTTGAAAACGTAGCGAAAACGTTTTGCCACAAGAGTAGGCCATATATATAAACATGTTCTCATTACCGAGACCTGGGTTGTCTATGTCTATACTATAAATGCCAACATTTTGATCAGATCATGGCAGAACGATATCAACCTAGCTGTGTTATTGCCATTTAATGTATTCCTAAACAAAATGTAGGACCCGAAAAGAAATTTATCTTACCTTTTTTCATCCAGATCACTCCCTGAAAATGTGCATTACCGACTTGATGAAGAATCGCGATGGCGGTTGCTGGGCAACTGTTGTTGCTGTTGTTGCTCTGCGCTGTTCCGTAATTTAGCACTGCTCAATTCTGAAAGCGAAGCAAATCCTTTACAGGGCCAGCCATTTGGCTGGAAAGCCATGAGTCCTAGTATGAGCGAGTAGGGTGGGTGGGTGGTAGCGATTGCTAGGACTCAATCGTAAACAGTCTACATTGCAAATGCAGAGCAGACCTAATCAAGTCTGCAGCCTCTTGTTGTAATGCTCAAGTCACAATCAGTTGTTCCCTTGATTAGAATAGACAAATTTTAGAATGGTAAAACAATAATAGATAAAAATAAGGGACCACGATAATGGGGCAATTGCCTACCCAATTTCTATGCTGAAAGAAGCCCTGCCTTCAAGTTTTTCATTTGGTCTTGTTCTTATTTTCTGCTGAAAATTAAACACATCTACAAATCTCTTAGTAAGGTTTCAAATATGAGGGTTATCGTCTCATCTCGTCTCATCAGTGCAATTAATGCTTTAAGTGTTCCTTGCAATGCTCTGTCCTTTTGTTCCCGACTTGTTCAGGCAAATAAATCTGCTCATACTCTTGTCATTGTGATCAAAAGTGCTATTCTTGAGGTTGAATGCTGCTTTTTACTGAAACCAGTAGTGGATCTCTTGGTGGTAAAATCCATGTCTCTATCATTTTGAGGATTTTGTCACTTCATTTGAACATGAAAATGTCTCCGCAAAGGTCTCACTCAGTCTTAAACTTAGGCCCATCGATCCGGATAAACAGGTCCACAACTCGAATCTTCAGCAGTAAGTATACCTCGATTCTTCTATTCCTTTAATGTAAATAGCTCAAACAGCTTCTTTATCTAAAGCTACACCTCTCCGAGTTTGAGAACAACAAACCATCGTGCTCTTTTCGATTTTAAAAACAGCATTGGCTGCTAAAAGTCGCTCACCTCTCTGGCACCTAGAGCCTCGTTTTCAAATTCTGCATCAAACATCGGAATGACATCGGAAATCAATCGAATTGCCGTCTCCCCTCCCGCGCCTTCGGCGCTCCCTGATACTAGCCATAAATAATGCATAATGATGCAAAATGATTGAAACCCCGCCTGCTTTTGTACTGCAGTATCGACCAAAATGCATATAAATAAGGACAAGGAACGCAACTTATTTCCAAACAGATCAGCAGCAACTGTTTTCTTTTCACCCGTGTTGTATCATTATTCATCCAAACATGCAAAACAGCACATCAAAATGTTGCTCATTTATCAGGCAACATTCTCAGATAACTTTCTGCTTCAACGTTTTATCAAAACTCAACTAATTTAGCTGATAACGCTCATGTAGTTGGCCTTATTTATCTTTCTCGGTAGCGTTAAGCCCAATATTCGGAATTCGAACGTGACAGTACCTGCTGGATCTAATTCGGAAATCAGCATCAGCCCCCGTTAATTTGTTACGCTGCGTAGCTTGCACACAAACTAACGGGGGTTGATTTAGATTTCCGTGATGAATTTTGTCGAATCCAGCAGGTACCGTTGCGTTCGAATTTCGAATATTGGGCTTAACGCTACCTACAGAGCCTACATTAAGTACAAAACTTTTCGGCGGATAAACTTTCGGACAATAAATTTCGGCGAAAATATTTTCGGACACATTTATGGTATTTCGGACAAATAAATTTTCGGACAAAGTTTCGACTTTTCTTTTAATCGTTTATGCAAAATCACATCAGTTGTTAGATTTATTGAAACAAAACACCTTCATAAAGTTTGGAATAGAGCCTTATCATGTCCCAACGTCCCTTCTAACATCAAATTTTCTAAAATGAAATAGCAAAAATTCACGAATTTTCTTGTTTCTATTCATATTTGTTACTTTTTGACTGACGTTATTACATAGAACCTTATTGTAGTTGGTCTCACAGGCACTTTCAAATCTGCAAATGGGTCTTCTCCTTCTATGTCGTTTTTGACAGCATCATCAATTCTCGCCAGTTTGATACTAAGTCTTTTCGAATTACATCAGCAATACTGAGAGCATGTAAATCGCGATAGGCGAAGACAAGGAAGTAGTTGTAATTTGTTCTGACAATATGTTCTGACTTATGACAAAGAAATTGGATTGGAAACAGTTTTTTCAAAAACTTTGCATGTTAACAATTATCTTTCGTGACTTGCTGGAGATTCGATTTCAGATTTCTTGTCTGGGTTCCTATTGTTGGTGACATTGCGCATGCGCATATCTATGCAAAAAATTTCGGCGTGACAAATTTTCGGACAACTCCATATTTCGTACAAATAAATTTTCGGACAACTCTTTGTCCGAAAGTTTGTCACACCGAAAATTTTTGCACTTAATGTACCAAGAAAGATAAATAAGGCCAACTGCAGGAGCTTTAGCTAAATGAGTTGAGTTTTGATAAAACGTTGAAGCAGAAAGTTATCTGAGAATGTTGCCTGATAAAGAAGCAACACTTTGATGTGTTGTTTTGCAGGTTTTGATAAATACTGATGCAATGTGGATAAAAAGAAAACAGTTGCTTATCGTATCCTGGACTAAAGGATTTATCGAAATGAGAACACTCCGTTCAGCGTGATCATAAAGCAATTGTGTATCAAGTGACTTCATCAGTTCCATAATAAATCAGTAATGTATTACTCCTTAGGGGGTCTACATTTGTCATACATTGGGACTCATAAATTATACTAATTTATCACAACATTACACCTCCCCTTTACTTAAATCAATGTTCTCCTCTGTTAATATTATTCGTCTTGAATCTACTTGTGCTTAGGGTTTAATAAATGTTCAAGCAAAAAATAAGTAAAATAAAATCATAAAATCATATGTGAATATTTTGTCCATATCTTTGCACTTGTCTTCTCTCTCTAATTGGATATCGTGGGAGAATAGCATCTTCTTGAAAATCATCAAAATCAATATCATCGTCAATGTCTGACATAGTATCATCCTTCAAATCAGTTGGCAATTTCTTGAAATGTGATACGTTGCGAGTGATTGTATGATCATTTCTTTCAGCTGTTATCATAGTTCCTTTCTTTTTGGTAACTGTATACGGGCGTGCATCAAATTTTGTCGAGAATTTATTGCTCTTTACTTGCTTCACTAAAACTGTATCTCCAACATCAATTTCAGACGATTTTGCACGATTGGCTTTATCATGATAATTCTTCATTTTCTCCTTTTCGTTGGCGTCGCGTTTCTTCAGTGCTCGGTGTGTTTTCGATTTGCTTTCCGTTGTCAGCTGAGGAAGTTTCGTGTTTATCTTTCTGTTAAACAATAATTCAGCTGGTGAATATTCTGTTGTGCTGTGAGGGGTTGCTCGATAATTTAGCAAAAATTTGTTCAGTTCTTTTCTCCATGACCTTTTCGATGTAAGTGCTGCTCGAATTGCTTTTGTTAACTAACGGCTTCATGAAACTTTCGGCTTGTCCATTTGCTTGAGGCCATAATGGTGTAATTCTCTTGTGCACAGGACCATTTTCATCCATAAATAATCTTATTTCACCACTCGAGAATGGTGGTCCATTGTCACTCTTTAAAACTTTCGGGATTCCATGCATTGCAAAGATTCTTTCGAGTTTCGGAATCGTAGTTTTCGCGGAAGTCGATGTGACGATTTCAACTTCGGGGAATCTACTGTATGCATCGATAACGACAAGTAAATATTCTCCTGTGGGAAACGGTCCACAAAAGTCAACATTTACTGTGTGCCACGGTTCTGGTGGTAACACGGTCATTTGCACCGGTTCCGGATGGCTCTCCGGTCCGTTAGCTTGGCAAGGAATACAATTATCAACAATGCGTTTGGTTAACTCATCGATTCCAGGAAACCAAATCTTTTCGCGTATTAGTTTCTTTGTTTTTACCAATCCTTGGTGTCCCTCATGGGCAAGATTTACAGCGCGTTCACATAGTAATTCTGGAATAACGATGCGTGTTCCTCGTAGTATAATATTTCCATCAGTGTGGCTTGTGACTGTCAGTTCCTCGCGAATTTTATGAAAATGTGTCAAATCTGATTGATTTACATTGTCTGGAAACGGCTGTCTTGGTTTGTAGACACTTTGCCAATTCCGATTTCGAATGATTTCGA
Organism: Aurelia coerulea; assembly: GCA_039566865.1. NCBI lineage: Eukaryota > Metazoa > Cnidaria > Scyphozoa > Semaeostomeae > Ulmaridae > Aurelia > Aurelia coerulea. The sequence goes on along the minus strand of CM076952.1, from coordinate 5,980,479 downwards.
TAAGAGCTTGTAATGTAGCATCATCTTTCGTTGCAGTTTGAATTTCACTTAGCGTCATTGCTTTGGGAACCGCATTTTCAGTCAGGAAATTGATATATTCTTCTGTATACGTTGTTGTTGGCTGGAATATTCCTGTGACAGGATGACGTGACAAGAAATCAGAGGGGTTTTCACTTCCTTTTGTGTGTACAACTTTAAAATTGTATTTCTGCAAACGTAAATTCCATCGTTCTATACGAGCCGGCGGATTTGATTTGGGATTATTCAAAATCATCTCGATAGGCTTGCAATCTGTGTACAATGTGAATTCTCCTCCATACAGATAAAGGTGTAATCGTTCGATAGCCCATACAATTCCAAGGGCTTCGCGTTCAGTCTGTGAATAACGGCGTTCAACAGGCGTCAATGTTCTACTGACGTACGCAACAACTTTTCTTTCTTTGGTTTCTGGGTCGGTTTGTGTAAGTATACCAGATAAACCATATGGTGAAGCATCAGTGACCACTTCAGTTTCCTTCGTCTGATCGAAATATGACATAACACTGTGGCTTGTAAGGGCTTTCTTGACTTCAACGAAGGCCTTTTCGTGTTTACTTGTCCATGTGGGGTCATTCCATTTAATAAGCGTACACCCCGGTCGGAAGATGTAATTCCAAGGGGGTCAGAAATATTCTCAGTTTTTGCGAATCCGAGGGGTTCCACAGTGACAAAAACAGGGTCGGAAGAAGAAATCCTAGGGGTGACTTGAAATAACTGAGTGAAATCCGAGGGTTAGATTGGAGTAACTGTAAATCCAATCCCCATAATATCCCTAGTTTTTTGAATGATGTGTGTAATACCTATGCAAAACGGTAAGAAAAGCGTTTGTAGCCTTTTCAAATGCAAAGCAAGAGTATGATGACAATTTCCTTCTAGTGTTGCCCATTTTTGCAGCCTTTCCTTCAAGAAGAATTTGGAAATATCGATGCAGTAATATCTCGGACGGATTCTTTGGCCTTTTTCGACTTCGAGTGTTGATAACAGCGGCAATGCTGAATATTCATTTCACATTTGTATTCTTAGTTTCTGAATGATGTTTGGATACCCCTTAAAGCTGTAAAACAAGTGTTCGTGGCCCTTTTGACTACAAAGCAAATAAAAAACCTCTTACGACTTTCTTTCACATTTGCCCACTCTTGCAACCCCTTCAAGTTCAGTTCGAGTCACCATTATTATTATTATTATACGATTCCAATCCTTGGTCAATACACAAGGGCACAGGAGGCCGGCTTTGTGGCCAACCAGCGTGCTGGATAGTTATTGTTTGCTTTGTCCTTCGTCTTTTTTATTTCTTTCTTTTTTTCATTGTTTGTTTATTTCCTGAAATATCTTCTTTATTTTCCTTCCCATTTCTTTCATTTCTTTCGTAGTTCCTTCCAGCGTTTGTAATAATGTGAAGGTTTCTTCTCTTTCTTCTTTATCTCTGAAAAGGTTGTCCGTGCCTAGCCTGCGTGCAGACTCTACTGATTTCTTTTCAGGGAGACAGAGAGGTTTGCCCTTGCGGGGGTTTAGGGCTTGGGTAATTGCTTCGGGCTACGTGTGCCTTGCATTCATATTAGGACTTAGGGTTGGGGGCTGCAACACGAAATCGTATTCCCAATTTCTCATACTTAAATTGAAATGAGCTATTCTTTTAAGTAAGAAGAGCATGACATTTTCATCTCCTAAATTGTTTTAAGAAGATTAACCTGAGTATCATCAACGATAAGAAACTTCTCAATTTTGTAGCATGTTTTCCAAGAGGGGCATTTCTTTCCTAAAAATTCTCACGCATAATTTTGCCCAAAATCTTCTTGTTTTTAGATTTATATGAACTGAAGCTATTTATAATCCTAATCCGAACCGGGAGGAAGCTATGACATTCAACGTTCCGAAAACTAATTATCAATTAGCTTCATTTTAGCGATGAAATTTGTGAACCATGGGTGTCACGTGACAGGTGACACTGCCATATTTGGAAGAAGGTATTGGAAAATTGAATGTTTTCTAATTTTTTACTCCCAGAATTGGTTCCAAAAATGTTGACTGTCGTACTTTATAAGAATTAGCAAACAAATAGCTTTCGATTGTTATCAATAACAATCGAATTGGCTGACATCAGCCTTTTTTATATATCATTCATATAAAAAATTTACAAGAAATTTTAAAATCAACTATACTTGTCTAATTACTACCGGGTGTCTAAAAAAAGGACTCCCTTTTGACTGGAGATAGTAAGCAAACAATAAGATTTTATTGCTCCTCGACTTCACAGCTAAATTTATCAATCTTCAACTTAGATGCACATACCTTGCATTTAGAAATCGTCCACCAAACACCGGAGTTACAGGTTCGCAAAGTCAACATTTACAGTGCATCCAAAACCAGAGGTTTTGAAAAAGGGCCTAATCATGATTTGTATCGTGGACATTTTCCAAAGTTCATGTAGACTTTTAACCCTATTCCACCTGGGCTCTTTTCATTCACTCCTCACCTGGGGGGCCATTATGGCACCCCCCCTAATTATTTCCAGAACCGATAGAGTTATGAAGTTGTAACTTTGTACACAGTATCAACAATTTATTGTGATTCTAAATCACATGACTTGTTGCTAGGCAACTAGATTTCTTGTGACCAGTCTGCAATAAGGTTATGTATGGAAACTGCAATAATGTCCTATATTTTAACAAAAACAAAGTTTATTCTTAAAAATGACTAAAAATCTTGTACCACATCATGTTTTCTCATGAAATAACATGTTAAGTTTTAATTGTTTACACACCTGTTCAAACAATGACGTCATAAATATCTATAACGTCATACGTCTAAAAAACTATAAAAATAAAGGAAAATTAACAAACGATATATCATATGAAAGCTCGCAATGAGAGTAATTCAATGGCACCAATTAAAATAAAATTGAACAAGAATTCGCCAAACTAGAAGCAATTTAGTGTTTTCCTTTGTGACATCTCTCCAAATAAGGGCATTCAGCGGTCACATGACTCATAAAACTGAAACGAAATTTGTGGGATCTTGTAGAGCATTAAATTTTAGGACTAGCTGTTAACGAAGTTAAGTGAGTGCAGCTCAGACTTTTTCCAACACTGTGCTTTGAGAAACGAATGTTGTGAGTTTAAAACAATTCAAATATGACAACTGTTTGCAAATCATTAGACACTTTAGCATGCTACAGCATAGATCATACCAAGTAAAACATTGGCCTCACTTGAAGCACTAAATTGCAATTTTCAGTCAGACACAGTATCAGTCATGTTCAAAGTTCCTTTGGACTTTACAACATCACACTGGTCTGGGTGGTACCTCGTATGAATGCTCTGTTATTTGGCCACGGATCAACCCTGACATCAACTTTTGAAAGGGAAATAGTTATATTTGCAGCAATGGCTCTGTTGTTTCTTTGTGATGAGCTTTCGTTCAAGGTTTACTTCCAACAGCATTAATCAGAATCAGCAATGATAATCAAACAGGTAAATCATCATAACGAAGTGTTTTATGTTTGATTCAATAGAGTGTAACATAAAATGTTTTGATCACAGCAGCAACAGTAAGTAACAGCTGCATCACCATTGAAAAAATTGTTCAATGCTTCACTCCATTTAATGGAGACAGTATAAAATCCACAATGTTTGGCTCTAACTTTTTCAATTATCCATGTTGCAATGCTTTGTTTTCAATGAAGGTTACTTGAAGAATATAATGCTGCCTTTTGCTTTTACAAGATGTCATAATCCAATGCTGATGTTTACAGGAATTTCACTTGTTAACAAATTATCTTTCATTCCTGAAACAGAAGAAAAACCAGATAGCTTTCAGGATTGAGAATAATTGATACCATATGTAGGCTAACCATCCAAATGAAAATTGCACTGTTGTTTTCTGCAGACATTTCAAGTTCTTCCCGTGAACAAAGGAATGGGGAGTCCCTATAATCTTGTGTATTATGATTAAATTGTATTATTAAAGAAAGTGCCTTGGTAATTATTTCCAAAAACAATTAGGTTTCCCGGTTGATTAGATTCACTATGCAATTTTGTATTGCTTGCACCATTGCACATTTATTTAGAAGTAGTATTTGTTGCCACAATGGGCGATTTGCAAGAAGTATTTGCCACAATGGGTGATTCATTTGATCTTTCCACACGGGGGAAGTCACTAGTATTATGCAATAATGCAATCTGATATTGGTTGCCTCAACGGGCGTTTCATAAGTTAGGCCCGAATTAATATACTCCTGTCCCTCAAAAAAATCAGATGTTAACCCCCGGCGGGTGCACTGTTATGGAAAAATGTATATCATGCGTGTCCATAAAATCACTGAGAAAGGGGTACAAAATCAATGGAATCCAAGGACCTAGAATTTAAGAAAAAGGGGTACTTTTACAGAAATCTGTCTGGGAATTTAAAAAAAAAGGATTGGTTTTTGGTTTTCAAAATGCTACAAGCAGAAAGAGTAGAAGTGAATTGCTTAATTTCATCAAAGTATTTCATTGATCAGACAAAAGCGTGAAAAATAACTTCATTTTTTGAAAAAGGATAGATGTTTATAAGACTGAGACTCAAAGTACCATGACTACTAATGATGAGGCAGGATAAGGGTTCCACACAACATTAGATATGTGCTTGTTGAAACAAGTAGGCCAGAAAATTCTACACACTTTTTCTAGCTATACATTCAGCTAATACTGCTTACAGTAAAGTATATTTCTTGCTATACATGATATGCATATTGACGTCATAATCACGTTCGAATAAAATTGAGTGGCAAAATGAGTCCATAATGGCGGCCGCGAGCTTCGAGGCTTCGGGCATCCCTGCTCCCGTCCCTGAAATCACATTCTCAGAGTCAAAATTTTTGCAACAAATCAGCTCAGGAGAAAGCTGAGGCTTTAAAGTGTCTAATTTCATTTCTACTTCTTGCTTTTCGTTCCCAATAGAGACGCGACTGACCAAAGAAAATCAATCATGCGGCCTAAGGGTTATTCCGGACCCTTGAAATTCCCGCCAAACCGGATTAATCTGCGAAGCGCGCGCAGGCCTCGGGATGAAACAAACATTTGCCTAACATATTTCAAATCAGTTTCTTCGACATTCAGTAAGAAAAACACTTCCAGGGCTGCTGGTTGTGTAAATACATTGCCTCAAAGTGGAGTGCTCAATTTCCATGGAATTCGAAGGAAGCATGCACGAGGTTTTCGTTCGTTTACCACGGCAGAGATTGGAAGCTCTCCTGGCTTTGATACTCGTTGAATTTGAAATCAGTTCTTTCTCAAGGTAGGCCATGTTGTCTATATATTTTGTTTCAATCGTTTCTTTGTCGTTCTCCGTTGCTGGTTCTCATTCAATATTCTGCAAAAATGAGTTGTTTCCACCGTAAATATTTCACACAGAGAAGTGACTCAAAAATAGAATGTGCTTGGAGATCTATTTTTACATTATTCACTCTTTGTAGGAGAAAATGATGGCAAGCTCCCCACATTTTTGGACACATGACCGTTCAACTGAAAAAGCACATCAAGAAGACTCTACTTCAGATGTTTACAATGGAAAGTGGTCACAGGAATGCTGCATTGTAACTGACTTCCATTTTCTTGCATTCAATGAAAGAAGTGTCAGTGAAGTTTTAAAGCTGAAAATAGCTGGTTGGCAATTTATTGTCATGTGTGCTGCAGCAATCGCAAACAATTTCAACAAGCTGCTTGGCAATTTTAGAAGATTCTCATTGCTGTAGAGAATGATTGGCTGCCAGAAGAACATTTATTCCAGAAGCTCTACAAAGTTACAAATTACTCCCAAAGTTTGTAACTCAGAAATGTTCAGACGAAAAATATCTGGTGATGCTGGCTTTAGACAAAAATTCAAGATCTTAAAAAAGACAGAACAAAAGTTTTGCAAAGTTGCAAGTAAAACCCCTGGTTTGAGTAAGATTGTTTTTTGGACAAAATAAAGCAGAGGAAAGAGATTATTTGGAAGAATTAGCGCAAATAAATATTGGAAATATCAACATATAAATAAATTCTTGGTTTGCTTGGTTGATTATCAATTATGGATTGTGATATCAATTGTGAACAATACTTGTTTTTGAAATTTTGAGAACTGAACAATGCTAAGTGTTTATCACTGATTTATGTTGGAAACAACCTGAATTGAAATTTGGTAACACCCTAGCTGCTATGAGCAGTGCAAAGCTACAGTAAAAGCCCGCGTATAAGAACCTACAATTTTGCAAGTCAGCCTAACTAAACTAGGTTCTTATGTTTTGGGTATTTAGTGGAAAATGAGGCTCTTCGGGTTCTTAAATTGGTTCTTACTTTATTCATGGCCTTCAGGAATTTCTTTTCTTCATATTCAAACTTCAGGCCTATTATTTACTGTCAGATCACATCAGTTGAATTTATGAGATATTCCCCAACAGAAATTTGTGGAAGAATCCGAAATGTTTATATAATCCAGATAAAATCTTTCAAAAGCTTCTCATCAGGTAATATAAGCATTTTTTCATTCTTCCACAAACTTCTGTTGTGAATAAGACCCCATTCTCTCTAAAAATAAGAACCTATTCAAATTCCAGGCTGAATGGGTTCTTATAAAATTGGGGTTTAATTCAAAAATTTCAGCCTGTAGGTTCTTAATCCACTAGGTTCTTATACGTGGGTTTTTTTCCTGTATTTCTGTTTTCTTTGTTTCCACAGAGTGTCACACTTCCCAAGTTCCAATATACTTTTGTATCTTCAGAGCAACACAATATTTAATGCTGGATGAAACTTATTTCCTGCAAGAGCAGTTTTTATTTCCAAAATTGGAAAGAAACCCATGAAACAAGCTTTTATTAAATTATTGATAGAAATGTGAGAGGGATTTGAGGTATGGTTGTGTTTTAGAAATGCCCTTAATAGTTTTCACACAGCATCCCCTTCTGATAATATTTTTTTAATTCGTTCATGCAAATGTTAATGAACTGAGGGATTTTCACTTATAAATGCACATCAGAAAGTTATCATTCAACAGTTTCATGAAAATATTACAAATCAACTGCTTAGCTACTCTGGAAACTTTATCAGAGACAATTTCCTTAAAATACTGGATTCAATGTTGCTGAACAATGACAATTTCATACAATACATGAAACTCACAGCCAAAATTTATCCCACACTTTGTGGATGAATTTCAATGAATGACCACAAAATAGATGCTTCTTGCTACATAAATCACTGGAAAAAAGTTTCATGGTGGAATGATCTTTCTGTTTCATTTGACAAATTTGGATTGCTGAGAAGAATTTTAGAGAAGCAGTAGGGAATGAAAAATGAGTCATGTGTGGCAAAAGAAACTAACAACATTCATGGCTTCAACAAAGGTATCTTAAATCTCAACAAATCTAACTTTGAGAATGTTTATTTTCTGAGCATGTCACTTTCTGTATCACAAACTTTGGGAGTAATTTGTAACTTTGTAGAGATTCTGGAATAAATGCTCTTCTGGCAGCCAACCATTCTCTACAGCAATGAGAATCTTCTAAAAATGCCAAGCAGCTTGTTGAAATTGTTTGCGATTGCTGCAGCACACATGACAATAAATTGCCAACCAGCTATTTTCAGCTTTAAAACTTCACTGACACTTCTTTCATTGAATGCAAGAAAATGGAAGTCAGTTACAATGCAGCATTCCTGTGACCACTTTCCATTGTAAACATCTGAAATGGAGTCTTCTGGATGTGCTTTTTCAGTTGAACGGTCATGTGTCCAAAAATGTGGGGAGCTTGCCATCATTTTCTCCTACAAAGAGTGAATAATGTAAAAATAGATCCCCAAGCACATTCTATTTTCGAGTCACTTCTCTGTGTGAAATATTTACGGTGGAAACAACTCATTTTTGCAGAATATTGAATGAGAACCAGCAACGGAGAACGACAAAGAAACGATTGAAACAAAATATATAGACAACATGGCCTACCTTGAGAAAGAACTGATTTCAACTTCAACGAGTATCAAGGAGAGCTTCCAATCTCTGCCGTGGTAAACGAACGAAAACCTCGTGCATGCTTCCTTCGAATTCCATGGAAATTGAGCACTCCACTTTGAGGCAATGTATTTACACAACCAGCAGCCCTGGAAGTGTTTTTCTTACTGAATGTCGAAGAAACTGATTTGAAATATGTTAGGCCAATGTTTGTTTCATCCCGAGGCCTGCGCGCGCTTCGCAGATTAATCCGGTTTGGCGGGAATTTCAAGGGTCCGGAATAACCCTTAGGCCGCATGATTGATTTTCTTTGGTCAGTCGCGTCTCTATTGGGAACGAAAAGCAAGAAGTAGAAATGAAATTAGACACTTTAAAGCCTCAGCTTTCTCCTGAGCTGATTTGTTGCAAAAATTTTGACTCTGAGAATGTGATTTCAGGGACAGGAGCAGGGATGCCCGAAGCCTCGAAGCTCGCGGCCGCCATTATGGACTCATTTTGCCACTCAATTTTATTCGAACGTGATTATGACGTCAATATGCATATCATGTATTACAAATATTCACTTTGGTGCAGATGAGTATTATTATGTTGGCCTGCTAAACCTAAAGTAGAGCTAAGTAAAGGCAAGTGGTAGATGATGCTGATAATACCTGGTCCTGATGAGATAAAAAGCACTAGTCTATAATACAATATATTTAGTCTCACATCATGCCATATTTGAATTTTTGGGCCTGATATTTTACTTATGCATCAAACATACATCAACTTCAATGCGATCCAACTTCATGATCATGGAGACCAAATCTGAATTCAGTTTTTTGTGATCTTTGTGCTTGAATTCTTCCACTTAGGCCATTTGACACTTCACACCTAGCACCTAGTTTGTTTTGCTGTGAAATGAAAGCCTCTAATTCATAGCCAAATCGAGGCTGTAGTAGACAAATTGAATAAAATCGATGATCGAAAAAATATCGAAAATAAATGGCGGGAAAAGGAAAGAAAGATGTCTGCCTGTAAAGCAAAGTAGCAATCAAAGATTTGACTTGACTTGGTGGGTTTAGCAAACATTTATTACTCTATTATTCTACTGCAGTTGCAGCATGGTGTTTCCGAGCCTGATCTACAATAATAGATAGATAGCCCAACAAGAACAAGCATAGCTAGGCCTAAATCATGTTTTATTATTAGCAACAAGACAACACTGATGAGAAAACTAAGAAAGAAGTGGTCGTTTTAGGTGAGATTCACTGTTTGAAACAATTCTACCGTATACCATTCAGACGTAGATTCATATTCAGAATGAGAATGAGATTCAACTCAGATTCATTTTCAGCCTAATATTAAATTTTTTGTCGACTTCGGGGCTAATAAATCCGTATTTTTTGTTTGAATTTATTTAAAACCTCAATAATGTATTAGATTTACCCTTAATCTCGTGATCTGGTAAGAAACTTTCATCATTTCCTCAACGGATTTCTCCAACCACCTGAAAACGTAGGTAGAGGTTTCACACCTCAGATTCAAAATCATCCAATCTTTTGATTTTCCACGTTGGAAGTCCTTTTTTATTTTTTACACGCATATAAACTCATAGACAAAAATGAAAGCTGGAAAAATTGTGTTGCCTTGCCTTAATCTAAAAAGAAAATTTTCTAAATGTCGATTCTAATGTCAGGGGACGAAACAAGAAAGAGCGCATTTATTTTGAATATGTCAAATAAACTTCACTACAAACTGGGCACCTTGTGCTCATTATTCACGTACCATACAGACTAAGATTCGACTTCGGGGCTAATAAATCCGTATTTTGGCTTTGAATTTACTTGATACCTCAATAATGTATTAGATTTACCCTTAATCTCGTGATCTGGTAAAGAACTTTCATCATTTCCTCAACGGATTTCTCCAACCACCTGCAAACGTATGTAGAGGTTTTGCATCTCAGATTCAAAATGAACTGATCATAAGTCAAATCAAGTTCACAAGGAACTGGGCACCTTGTGTTCATTAGTCACGTACCATATAGACTAAGATTCGACTTCGGGGCTAATAAATCCGTATTTTGCATTTGAATTTACTTGAAACCTCAATAATGTAATAGATTTACACTTAATCTCGTGATCTGGTAAGAAACTTTCATCATTTCCTCAACGGATTGCTCCAACCACCTGCAAACGTATGTAGAGGTTTGGCATCTCAGATTCAAAATCATCCGATTTTTTGATTTTCCACGTTGGAAGTCCTTTTTTATTTTTACACATACATAAGCTCATAGACAAAAATAAAACCTGGAAAAATTGTGTTGCTTTACCTTAATCTAAAAAGAAAATTTTCTAAATGTCGATTCTAATGTCAGGGGACAAAACAAGAGCGCATTCATTTTGAATATGTCAGATAAACTTCACTGCAAACTGGACACCTTGTGCTCATTAGTCTCATTCAGCACTCTCATTCAGTTGGAAACTTTTCTTGTGAGGATTTTCGTCCCCAAAATGAAAATTTTCACGGATTCAAGTGAGATCCCCCCCCCCCCCTAACAGACAAATCCGTTAACGGGGACGAAAATCTTTTGTCGATGACCCCCTACAACGTGCTGAAAGAAGCTTCCGTAAACACAGAATGTAAATATTTGCAGTTTGTTGGGCTAATCTGACAAAATTTTTAACGTGAGGAATAATTACAAAGTGCTGAAAGAAAATTCCGTTCCGTAAACACAGAAAGACTGGTCTATTCTTGGGGGTTTCCCGTTATTCCAAGTACAAGCAATGGACGAAACAAAACAACGAAATTCTATTCAGTGTTCAGTTTTTTTGTTTTTTGTATAGCCTTTTGTGCACGCAAACAATAAACTTCCAACCTGGAAATCAAACGATCCGATGATTTTGTATCTGAGATGCCAAACCTCTACCTACGTTTGCAGGTGGTTGGAGCAATCCGTTGAGGAAATGACGAACGTTTCTTACCAGATCACGAGATTAAGTGTAAATCTATTACATTATTGAGGTTTCAAGTAAATTCAAACGCAAAATACGGATTTATTAGCCCCGAAGTCGAATCTTAGTCTGTATGGTACGTGACTAATGAACACAAGGTGCCCAGTTCCTTGTGAACTTGATTTGACATATGATCGGTTCATTTTGAATCTGAGATGAAAAACCTCTACATACGTTTGCAGGTGGTTGGAGAAATCCGTTGAGGAAATGATGAAAGTTTCTTACCAGATCACGAGATTAAGGGTAAATCTAATACATTATTGAGGTATCAAGTAAATTTAAAGGCAAAATACGGATTTATTAGCCAGGACCGCCGAGAGGGGGGGGTTGCCGGGGCAACTGCCCCGGGGCCCGGGCCCCGCCAGGGGCCCGTGAAAATGAAGCTTTGTTTTTCCATTGTTTGTTGCAATGATATCATCTAGCTGGGCCCCGCAAGGGGCCCCAATCAAATTTTCTTCTTGTCCATTGCACTTTCAAGTTCAAATGATATCACGGGCCTTAGTTCATTTCAATTGCAATAAACTTTGTGTTGTGTTGTAAATTTCTCTGGCCGAATGTAAACAACAACAAAAATGCACAGAAATCGAACGGGAGTCTACATCTTCTCGCTTCTATCAACATTGTTTCGTTAAATCGTATTGAGAATAAGCTACTGAAAATATTGCTCATGCCATTACTGATGTTTTCGAATAAATAAACTCTGTCAGAAAGTTTATTACTTTTTTATCTACGTTCTTCAGGCCCATCGGAAGATCTGTCATTTTTGATATTATGCAATTCAAAAATAGTCTACCGGGTGCGCCAAAATAAACTATGCACGTTTGGTAGGCCACGATAAATCGTACACTAAACCGATTTTGAAGATTTATGACTTAATCGTTAGCAAAAAGCCTGGATTAGATTCTCTTTGCGTTTCCAGTTTTTGAGCTAGAAGCAAGTTTCTTAAAATGTTCGTTTTCGAGAACATTGAAAACGATCAAAAAACGTTGATCAAATTTTAAAAGATTCAACATGAATGAATAGAGAGAAAACGTTTTCAGGGACATTTGGGGGTTTAGTACGAACTTTCGTACAGCAAATTACAATCGTTCGATTTCCAAATCGCAAATCACCACGAACAAGTTCTCTCTTTGCCCATTCATGTCCATTCTGTAGAAAACTTGATCGATGAGTTTTGATCGTTTTTCATTGTTTTCGAAAATTAACATTTTAGGAAACTCTCTTCTAGCTCTAAAAACTGAGAATTAAAAATTTGCAAAAATCCCAGTATCTAATTCAGACTTTCTGCAAATGATTTAGTCATAAATCTGCAAAATCGGTCCAATGTACGATTTATTCTGGCCTGTCTAACGTGCATAGTTTATTTTGGCGGACCCGGTATATTCTCGTGAAATTGATTGAGGTCCTATTTTCAAGATTTCCCGGAAAGACCTCCATCAGTCACGATCCTTTGCCTCTTTAAATGGCAAATTTTACAAAAATGATACATTTTCCAGAGATCTAAAGGGCGTGGTCATAAAAAATTTTCCCGGGGGCGAGCCCCCGGACCCCATTTTTGCTCACTGCGCTCGCATCAAGTTCTAGCCTCTCAATATAGAATGTCATTCCGACATGCCTATTTCTTACCGTGGATCATTTTGATGCTAGAAATTGACGAGGATTAGACATTGCATTGCACTTTAGTCACAAAATCCGACATAAAAATTCACGATTTTCATGTTTTGGAATTCAGGAAATTTTCCAAACTGTGCACTCGTAGTAGACTCATTCCCAAAATCTCTCGTTTCGCCCCCTCCCTCTGTTGACTTGCCGCTACAAAAGGAGTGATAACAACAACAACATAACGCAAAAGTTAGAGGGCCTTAGATGGACCTATGTTAATCTACGCTTTTGGTGCCAGTGCCAAGCAAGGGGCCCGCATCCACTATTTGCCCCGGGGCCCGCCCTCGCTCTCGGCGGCCCTGTTATTAGCCCCAAAGTCGAATCTTAGTCTGTATGGTACGTGACTAATGAGCACAAGGTGCCCAGTTTGTAATGAAGTTTATTTGACATATTCAAAATAAATGCGCTCTTGTTTCGTCCCCTGACATTAGAATCGACATTTAGAAAATTTTCTTTTTAGATTAAGGTAAGGCAACACAATTTTCCAGCTTTCATTTTTGTCTATGAGTTTATATGCGTGTAAAAAATAAAAAAGGACTTCCAACGTGGAAAATCAAAAGATCGGATGATTTTGAATCTGAGATGTCAAACCTCTACCTACGTTTGCAGGTGGTTGGAGAAATCCGTCGAGGAAATGATGAAAGTTTCTTACCAGATCACGAGATTAAGGGTAAATCTAATACATTATTGAGGTATCAAGTAAATTCAAACGCAAAATACGGATTTATTAGCCCCGAAGTCGAATCTTAGTCTGTATGGTACGCGCCTAATGAGCACAAGGTGCCCAGTTTGTAGTGAAGTTTATCTGACATATTCAAAATAAATGCGCTCTTGTTTCGTCCCCTGACATTAGAATCGACCTTTGGAAAATTTTCATTTTAGATTGAGGCAAAGCAACACAATTGTTCCAGTTTTTTTTTTGTGTACGTGTAAAAATAAAAAAGGACTGCCAACAAACCTGGAAAATCAATCGATCGGATGATTTTGAATCTGATATGCCAAATAAAACCTCTTCATACGTTTGCCGGTGGGTGGAGAAATCCGTCGAGGAAATGATGAAAGTTTTTTACCAGATCACGAGATTAAGGGTAAATCTAATACATTATTGAGGTTTTGAATAAATTCAAACAAAAAATACGGATTTATTAGCCCCGAAGTCGACAAAAAATTGAATATTAGGATGAAAATGAATCTGAGTTGAATCTCATTCTCATTCTGAATATGAATCTACGTCTGAATGGTATACGGTAACAATTCTCATTAGAAAAACAGAGAAAAGGGGATCACATATGCAGATGCAGATTATTCTGTTAGAAGTAGAAGATCTCCAAGTTAGAAATAGAATACAATCTACAGTATTGTATTGTATTTGACAACTTACCTGCGGTATCATTGTGTAGCTAAAGAGACAATGGATGTGTGGGCATTTCTTTAGCCTATTTATAGTGGCTATGAGATATAGATATATGTCTTTTCCATATAAGGGTGTAAATGAAATAAAAAGAAGGTAGTATAAATTAGTATTGTGTAATGTATGCCTTAAAGGATTCTTGAGCATTAAGTTTTGTTTGAAATGAAGGTATATTACAAAAAATTCTTTTTCACAATTGCATGTTATTGGAAAGATCAGGGCAAAGAGGGTCCTATCATCTTCATATGATATAAGATTTTTGGTTTAATCACATAAAGAATGTGCTGTCTTTTGTGAATTCTTCTAAAGCTGCATAATTAGAACAACTTCTTCATGCTTCTTGTTGCCCAAATCACAATCAATCTATAGAATCTAGAACTATTGCATCTAAATGAAGTTATTGTTCGTTATGTCTCTATGAAAATCACTGACAATTTGGTTGACTGTTTGTCATAAATTGAGAGAGGAGCTGTGAATTGCTGAGGTTATATCATATTCAGGCTACAGTTTGTTGGTATTATGTTGTTTGAAGGCTTATGGATATCAGTGATTTTCAATAAAAAGGGTGGTTTTCACATTTTGAAGGGCCGTGAAAAGTCAGTGATAAGGGGTCAAAAATTGGAACCGATTGTCAGTGAAAGGGGTCTTCCCGTGAATCTATGGACAAGCATGTATGTGCTCCTGTAATTCAAGTGCACCCGCCGGGTGTTAACCCAATTCTGCGAATGGCTAACAACAGAGAATGAAAAGAAACCCTCTCATACTTGCAATGAAAATATAAGGACTGATGTACTATACTTCCCAATGTATGTGTACGAAATCTCTTCTTGTTTCGTCAGTTTCCACTGCTTCCCTGAAACGAAATCGACGACGGCGGCTCGGCAAACGTGACACTTGACACGTTTGCGTTGAAACAAACCCTCCTCCGTGAAATTCTTGGTACCAGCACTCTGTCTCATATAGTTAAAGAGCTGTGTAGCAATGTTTGGTTTGGGGAGCCATAATGGCCCCCCCCCCCCCCAGGTGGAATAGGGTTAAGTTTCCATTTTTTGCTTTTGAAAAGAATAAAAGATGCATGGACATGGCGCTGATTAAAATGAATAAAGTAACAATGTGGTAAGAATGATGAAGTCGTGCCACATCTCCAAAATAAGTGCGCATGTGCTCCTTTCCTCTTCTTTATACAAAACACTTGGGATCGAATGCAACGCAATGACCGATTCCTGAAAAGAAAAGTAATTTCAAGAACAACTGAAGTAATTCAAGGTATAAATCTTTTCAAAAATAAAAAAGTAAAGGTCAAAGTTGAAAATTCGTTTGCAAAATACCTGTTTGGTGTCAAATTATGGCTAGGCCATTTCTCAAAATCTCTGGTTTCAGGTGCACTCCAAATTTTGACCTTGCGAACTCATATCTCCGGTGTTTGATGGTCGATTTCAAAATGCAAGGTATGTGCATTTAGGTCGAAGACCAACATATGTAGCCATGAATTCAAAAAGTCCCGAAATGTTATCGATTTGTTGCCTTGTTCAGTCAAAAGGGGGTACTTTTTGAGACACCCGGTATACAACACTACAGGGATGATATCAGGGGGAGCGAAAGACAATGACTACCCCATGGCCAAAACCATAAAGACATATAATGTTAAACTACTTGCAACTAACTGTGCATAACGAACGCTTTAGAAAACTAGTGGATAATGGATAATAAACTAGATTCTGTCTGACATTAGATGTCGGGTCAGGATTGGGATGAAACTTGAAAAATGAAAAATAAACGAGCGTGGCTCGTTTGGATGAGAGATGATTAAGATGCATGCCATCTAATATGAAACAGAATTTACAAGGAAAACAAAGAAAATTCACGTAAAGGGACTTATGGTTGCTTAGTACTTAGCTGGAGTTTCAAAAGGTTTGGAACAAACCGACCAGTTTCGTGAATGAAACGTAAAGTCAATTCGAGTATATTTTTATTCAATTCATCAGAAAGGTCTTGATCATCATACAGTAAAAGCTGCGTCAAGGATCATTTGAAAGATTAGCGATTTGTAAAAATGGTCGCAATAATTCTACAATTCCAGTGAGAAGATTTCTTCGTTGAACATCAAAAGAAGGGCAGAGCAACAAAAAATGCTCCGTATCCTCGATGCCATCGTTTGTTGCGCACAATGCTTTTATGCTATCCCTGAAATTATGCTTGAATTTATGGAAATTTAACTAACTGAGACCAATCCTAAGTTGAGAAAGGACAATGGAAATGGACAAATCTTGAATAGAATGCATTTAGACATGTCCTGAGAAAGATAGGATAATCGTATTGGATCGTGCATAAAAAAAACAGATTTTGCAAGTGCGGATTATTGATAAGAGCTTTTCCTTAAAAACAGCAACTGAGGGTGCAAGTCTCAATTCAGGCTAAAGCTCATTCCATTCGGATAGGCAGTTAGGATAAAAGCTAGACTTAAAATTTCTGTCCGTGCCTTTAATCGTCCAATGACATCCTGGTCGCGAAGACAGTACTGCGACTGATGAAGAGGAGGAATTGGATCTACTGTGTATTCAGGGCTGAGATTATTTACAAACTTGTAGAACAAGGTAAGGTGTCTACTTAGCCTACGTGCAGACCAAGGCATCTTTTAAGGAAATTTGACAAGTGGGCCAAACTAGTCTCTATGGCCCATTTCCCGTGGCAAAAAAGATTGTGCAAATATACGAATACAGCATACGGCGTGAAAATTCAGAAATCGTACAGAAAATTTATAACTGCCCAATTTCATTTCATTTATAAATTCTTGATGAGGATTTCTCCAAACATCTTTCATGTAAGTGATCCAATAAATGTGAAGCTTATTGATAGAACACGGAAAACTCTGTCAACATGCGAGCGAAGCGAGCGAAACATTTAGGTTTCTGTTACTTAGATATGCTTAAAATCGGTTAAAGAGAAGTTTGCAATTGCTTATTGCCCCTGTGCTAGTTTCCCAAAGGAATTTGAAGAATTCAAAGAGCTTTCTTTGTGCGACCTGAGAAGAGAGGTCCCTTGCCCTCTCTCGAATGGCCTCGCACTGTGTGAAATACAATTAGCATTGTATTATCAGCATTTAGAGAAAAACATTTGGTTCATGGTGCGAAATCTTTTCAAACAAGCATTGCAGAGAATTTTCGGAAATTGTTTGAGGGCAGCAGACTTTCAAGTAGAATATCCCAAAACTGAGATCAGGAACGCCGGAGAGGGGGGGCGCGGGGGGGCAAGCGCCCCTCCTGCCTTTTCCTAACGGGGGCAAGGGGGGCAAAAGTGCCCTTTCAATGAAAAACAATAATTTACTTTGAAACTGGATAGAAAAGCCGCCATAGCTTCTTTCCCTTATCAGAAACACACCAGTAACGAAAAATGACTGGCAATTACAACTTCAAATAAGCAATATGCGATTTTATGCGATTCGGAGTGAGAAATAGCCGAAAAATTTCGTGATAGAACATGGTTAATGTTCGTTAAAACATTTTTAATAGCATTTTAAGCCAATCTAAAGGGCGTGGCCACAAAAATTTTCCCGGGGGAGTACCCCCGGACCCCCCAATTTTTAGGCTCGCTTCGCTCGCCTTCGGTCTCCATTGCCCTTACGTTTCTAGTCGCCCCCCTTGCCCTACCATCGCTCCGGCGTCCCTGACTGAGATCATAGAATTCCCCATTTTGTTATTTAGAACGGCCCAGAATTGAGCAGTTAGAAGGCGAAGTTACTGTTTTTAGCACCAAGCCAAGCTATGGGATTGTAGAAACAAAGAAGAACTAATTGAGTATGCAACCCCTTCTTGTCATAACGTTCAAGTGGTGGGGCCTCGCGTGGGATCGAGCCCTGTCCGTCTGAATGTTCTGACTGCACCACTGCGCCACAGCACCTTCTGCCATAGCCTGCGTGCAGACTCTACTGATTCCCTGAAGAGAAGTGAGGTTCCTCCTCCAGTAGAGTCTGCGCATCGGCGACGGAAAGCCTGTCTGCGGTCACGTGCGGTTCCCAGGGTCGAGGAACCTAATCTCATTGGTAGAGAGCGATTCTATTGCTATCTCGCAATTCAAGATGGCGCAACAGGAACAACAACATGGCAGCAGTGAGATGAACGTGTGTTTCGAGGAAGCATGGAAGCCTGCGAACAGTATTTTGAATGTCGACAGATTTAACAACGAACAATAGAATACACTGTATTTTATTCAAGCTGTGGCAGTATTCCATGGACAGGCAGGAAGAGTCTCCAAGCTGTTAGCTGAAGGGTTGTACAGCAGTGTACACACCTGAATCGATGTTGTCGTTGTGTTCCCAACAAAATGGAGAGACTATTTACTGATAACTGTGTCGGAGTTGCTGTTGATGAAGCCCATTGCATAACACAATGGTAAGTTTTTGATGGTGCAAACAAGTAAATTCTTGTTGGGGAACAGCATGGAATTATTGTGGGTGCATTCATTTTTATGAAATTAACTTTGAAAATGGGTTGTTCCTGGTTGGGTGGCAACCCCTTACTCAAATTATAAAGAATCCTTGTAGTGTCCCCCTCATTAGACTAGGCAGGGTTGAGGCAAGAGTCTTGCAATATTTAATCCCTTGAATACCATTATCAAAGCTTAGAAAATCAATACAGTGTGCTGCCATTGAAATGAATTTTGAATCATTGCTTGTTGAATGATGTCACAAGACAGAGTTCTTTATCCCTTACTTGGATCAGCCTGTATTAGACAACCCTGGAAACCATACATTCTAGAATGTGAACTTCTGACACTAACTTTGTTTGATGTAAAATTGAATGGCCTCATTCTAAAACTTGAATTTGGGAAATAAAGATTTTCTTAATTCATGTTAGACAATATATGATAAAAAATGCTCATAATAGATCTTTAGTGAAATTAGAGATAGAAACTCTAACTAAATGTCACAAAAACGCTAGACTATTCTGGAGATACTCAACAAGCTAAAACAAGCTATGTGGAAAAATTCACTAGGGGGCACAATTTGGGAAATAAAGATTTTCTTAATTCATGTTAGAAAATATATGATAAAAAATGCTCATAGTAGATTTAGTAAAATTAGAGATGAGTCTTACTGCCTGTAAAAATCTGTTAGATTTCTGAATAAATGTTTTAATCTCAAGCTGGATTTATATTAAGTGCAAACATCTTTAAAAACACAGGTAACAACATACTCTTTTGCAGGGGGTCATCAAGGTCTTACATGGATCACTTCAGGATTTGGACAGTTTTCAGTGTTCACAGCAACTGCTACAAAAGTTACAAAACTGAACATCTTTTAGGCCTTTTTTGTTTGCAGAAACATAAGACAGACATATTGGAGTTCTTACCTGGGAAGAAGAATTTTAAATTTTGCGTTGACTATGTCCATAATGATATGTTATTTAAAGAACTTTTCCACCCACTTGTAACTGAGTTGCAAGTCAAAATAAGGACAGTAAGGACATTTATATTTGGCAAAAACCCGCAACCAAGCAGCTGTCACATGGAGGACATTTGAAGGAAGCCTTGGTCCAGATTTTTATGCATTGGAACTCATGATCACACACAGGAAAGGTCAGTAGACATGCTTCATATGCAGGAACACCAAACAGCAAAAGAGCATATTTTAAATGATCTTTCAAATTAGATGGCACAATGAGAATTTTGATATATACTGTGGCTTATGGGTATGAATTGCAAAGGTGTCAGTAGAATATTGCATTTAGGGCCATCAAAATCCATGAGATGGTTCTGAAAGCCACTGCTTCCTGCTATACAATGGATTTTTGCAATCAAATTGTGCAGGGGACATGAGAGAATATGTGACGTCAAGCAAATGCGGCAGAGAGATGATTTAAAACAATCTTTCTGAAAACAATGATGCCATGGGTGTAATATGAGGCTGCAAGTGCTGTGACATTTATGCTGAAATTGTAAAAATTACTGTAAAGCAGATCCATGCACTGTATCCTATTATCCTTTTATTCAGGAAAATTCTGACAGGTGTGAACATATAGTAAAAGCACAAGGAATATCAAATGAACATATGAAGCTACTTTCCAAAGATTTACAGGAATACAAAGTTATGAGCACATCATCTATCTTGTCCAATGTGAATATCAACTAAGGAGATTTTCATATCAGCCAAGTGTTGAAGCATGCTGACAAAATATTTAACTATGAAACTCTGAGAAAGCATGTGGAGATCTGGAAATTTACCCATGGAATCAAAATTTTGGAGATCTTGAGTTCGATCAAATTCCAGTGTCTCCTTGTTCAGATTTGAATCATTCATTTTTGGTGGAAGAAAATGAAGACAATGCATGACGAGACATTTTTGATGATACTAAGTTGGATGCTTTGAATTCCGCAAGTCAACATCAAAATATGGGTACAGCATTTAGTGCAACTTTTGTTCAGAAAAACTGATCTTCTTTATTCATTAGAGGATCAAATAAATATATCTGAACTCCAACAGTGTTGAAAGATTCAAATTGAGACATTGAAATGGAATGAATGATTGATACAGTAATTTCTTATTACCATAAGATCTGTTCATATTGTATGATTACAAGAGTCCTCATACCATTAAAGCAGTGGCGGATCTAGAGGGGCGCGAAGGGTGCTCAAGCACCCGTCAGATTTTTTAACTGAACATTTTTCTCTTTCAATCTAATTATTTGCAAAAATAATATGCTAAGTTGGATGCTCCGCATTGAATTCCGCAAAGCCCCCGTCACACATCAAAATATGGGACCTACAGCATTTAGTGCAACTTTTGTTCAGAAAGATTTGGCGGGAGCACCCATGCGATTTGAAAATCCAGAAACATCAAAGAAACCGAGCTGTTCGGGGGGGATTTCAGTGTCTGAAATCAAAGTCGAGATACTACGATATCATATCAAGGGGGGATAAAACTAACCAGGGGGAGCTTCATTACAACATAGACATAAGAATTACAGAAAGCAGTTGAAGGGGGGGGGGGATAAATTATCATACTTTCCAAGTTTATCCTTCCAAAATTTGGCGGGGCAGTTTGCTGCTCGCCAAAAGCTATGTGCGTTGCCAGCCTTCAGTTACTGTTCTAAACAACTCAAATGTGTGATGCATTTGCAGGCCCGTAGGAAGCGGGGGGGTAAGGGGGGCTCAAGCCCCCCCCAATAATTTTTTAAAACAATGGACGTCACATGAATGATTGATACAGTAATTTCTTGATTTGGACCATAAGATCTGTTCATTTTTGAAATGGATGTATGATTACAAGAGTCCACTCATACCATTAAAGCTATATGTTGAGCCCACAAAAAACGATAGATCAGCCGCCTACGCAGTTCAGACCATGTGAGACAAATTTTCTGCATACCATATCATCTTTTATCAAGAAACAATGGGATATTTCGACAATTCATTCGGGAAAGAAAGAAAATTACGTGAATACTTCCATAGGATTTCAAAGAGATTTCCTCGTATCAAGCTTGAGCAACAAACTACCCAATCGTTCAACTGGTAAATAAAGCATTTTCTGGCTATTTATGGGCGTGGTCATCATTTCCGAGAGAGTAAAGGGCGTGGTCACCAAAAATTTTTCCGGGGGCTTCGCCCCCGGACCCCCTCGTTGTTCTCTCTTCAGCACCCCTCAAAATTTTTCCTAGATCCGCCCCTGATTAAAGCTATATGTTGAGCCCACAAAAGCTTTGGAACCTCTTATTTTGTTTCCCAAAATGAGCATACAGTCATACTCGCATAATTCAGATTTCGTCAGACCGAGAGAAATAATCTGACTTAATCCAAGCAAATCTGACTTCCGTGTCATACAATATTTTAACTCCAGTCATATTTTGTCCAATTTAGGGATTTTAGTTCAGTCCAATCTAGGGACTGATACTTTTTCTTGAGCTTCTGAAAATGAAAATCTGATTTATCCGAGTTTGACCGTTAAAATTTTGCAAGTAAAACAAACAAATGCAAACTAGTGTTGAGCCCATAACATATGAAAATTATTCTTTTAATTGTTTTAGTTCTCTGAGAGAAAATTTTTAAAGCATTTTGTGTTTTAAATACATGAAGGGGGCTTTACAATGAGAGGGGTCTCTATTAGGTTTGGGCATAGGTGTGAGGGGCTTATGAGAGAGGGGCCTTGAAAAATAGTTAGGCTACATGCACAAATTTTCTTCTGTAAGAAACTGCTTATAACAAACTCAACTCTCAGATTGCCAAAAAATTAAGAAACTCCAGTACTGGGAAAAGATAACTTTAGAAACTATTTATTTTGACAGAGGAAATTGTTAAAATATGTTTACTTTATCTTCATTTGTTCATCTTCATAAACATTAGAAGCTTTCAAAACACATTGTTTTGAAAGGTTTGCAAGGGCACAGGTAGTGAACATGAAGTTTGTTGTAAACCTTTCAGAAATTGAAAATACTGAAAATACTCAAAATCTGATAATTAAAAAAATTTAGTAAGTACTGGCCCAAATTCTTCATTTCTTAACAAAAAATGCATGAAGAGTTTTACACTGTAGTGGACATGTGGGATGAGACCATAGAGCTGCAAGCACTGGTTGATGTCTTTTAACAGTTTACAGTAAATAATGAATTTGAATTGTTTTCTTGTCTGTTTCAACCCAGGACATGTATATGTTAGGCCCATTTAACATTTGAGGACATTTCGAATTAAATATTGCAAGTGGTTGCGATAGGTCATGATAAAATAACCAAAACTTGTTCACAAACGAAACGAAAAAGATCTCCACACGTCGTTCACTCTACAAGTTCACACACGCACACTCACTACATCCTAAGTTCTTCCGCTCACGTAAACAATAAGACGTTAGGTCATGAGAAGCATGACATACAGCGTCCGCTATTTTAGTTCAATAAACAATAACAACAATTCAATTCAGTGCAGCTCCTCGCACTCTCCCCCCGTTAAAATGAGAGTTCAATGGAACTCGAAATAATAAGTTCTTGCAAAGTTCTTTGTCTCTTTCAGCTTCAAGAATAGTTTTCTTCATATTCTCCTAAGTACTCCGACTGTTCTTTTCAACACGATAAAAAGTCCACAACATTCATTTTCTACTGTCTTCCAAGTAACAATTTGGTGGTACCGTTTCCAATCGAAACTTTTGTGACGAAAGACTTTCAAATGAAATGTTCTCTCTCGCAACGTCGTCAGCTCTGTGCACGATCCATATCACGATGAACGAATAAGTACAATAGTTGATACGATCAAGAACACAAGTCACGTGCTCGGCTAAATTGTTAGAGCTAGTGCACTCTAAACGAGGTGAAATGTAATCTGCTTGATAATAGTTCCTTTAATTGTAACGATAACGATATCAGGTGTCCACAGGCACAACGATGAAAACATGAAACGATTGATAAGTATAAATAGTTTGAATCAAATGGTCTCTCAGGAGTCTTTAAAAGTCACACATCTTAACGAATCTTATGCCACGCCGGTATTTGATGAGCAGCGAAAGGCATGTTGTGATAAAACAAAGGCTGTCCACATCGTGCTTGAATCATATTGTTAGATATTGGGTACGAAATTGGATTTCCAAAGCTTGGATACTGTAAATGCGCTGGTGGTTGGCGTAATCGACGTGGTCGAACGTATTCGTCTGGTGTTGATGCTGCGGGTGGTGAAGCAAGCGATTCTTGCAAGACTGGCGAGTCTGCAGATAAACTAGATGCTGGCGATAATCTTGTCTGTTCAGGACGAGTTGTATCATAATTTCTTCCGTTGCTTCGAGCATCGTATCCGAAATCCTGTTCGGTGTCTCTTTCAATATCACTATTTTGTAACGATTCTACGTGTTCCATACAATCCTGTGATGGTCTGTCATTTACGACCTCGGCATAGTCACTGACAGTTCCGCGCACTGGGTGCGGCGTAGGGGGTATTGCTAGTTTCCACTCTGATGTTTTAGGTCTTACACATGCAAAGATTTCCTCTTCGCTATCTGAATCATCTGATTGTTGAGGTTTGACCTGACCTGTTCTTCTTGCGGTTTCTTTCTTTTTTCTTTGTTGCTTCTGATCATTTTGTGTGGGGTCTTCCATCGGCAGTTCATCGCACGGTAATAACAGGTTTCTGTGAAGTGTACGTATCTTTGACGATGTATCACGTTCTGAAATTACCTGGTATACTGGACTATCCTCACCCACACGTTTGATCACTTTATGGATGTTTCATTCCCAGAAAGATCTCAATTTTCCAGGTCCTCCCCGTTCACTTAAATTAGGTCCAACCAGGACTCTGTCTCCGGGTTCCAATACAGTTATTCGTACGCGTTTGTCATAAAGATTCTTGCTCTGAACGTTAGAATTGTTGGATCTCTTTGATGCAATTTCATATGCTTCAGTCATTGCTTTCTTCCATTTGCGAACATACTCGGGATATGAGGGTGCATTAGCTATGACCGAAGTTGGCTTGGTGTTAAACACCAGATCAATTGGTAACCTTGGTTGGCGACCGAAGAGTAGATAAAAAGGAGAGAATCCTGTTGCTGAGTGGCGCGTACAGTTAAAAGCATGGATAACTTTGTTCAATGATTCTTTCCATCTGGACTTTTGAGTTTCAGGTAACGTGCGTAACATAGAGAGGAGCGTCTGGTTAAACCTCTCAACCTGACCATTCCCTTGCGGGTGGTACGGTGTGGTCCGTGAATGTTTGATTCCACATAACTTCTCTAGATGAGCCATTAGTTCATTTTCAAATTCACCACCTTGGTCATGATGGATGCGAGCAGGGTATCCAAAGCGAAGAATGAAGTCTCCATAAAGCTTATCTGCTACTGTAGATGCAGCTTTATTCTTGGTAGCGTATGCCTGAGCATATCTCGTGAAGTGGTCCATAATCACTAATATGTACTCAAACCCTCCTACACTTCGTTCTAGGTGTAAAAAGTCAATTGACATTAACTCAAATGGTTGTGTGGTCGTAATGTTCATCAATGGTGCCTTGCGTGGTCTGCGTTGTTTTATACAGTGGCACAACTTGGTTACATAGAGCTCTATGTCAGATCTCATGTTTGGCCAATAGAAACGTTGCGTTGCTAACTGGAAAACTCTTTCGCAACCAAGATTTCCCATCTCGTTGTGTAGTTCGTGAAAAACAAGACGCTGATGGTTATGTGGCAGTACAATCTGATCATATTCATTCGTTTTACGACGCAATATACCATTTGAATCCAAATGTAATTTATCCCACTCACGAATTAATGTTTTCATCTTCGTCTGTCTCTGCTTGGTTTATTACCAGTTTCTTTGAAGTGAATGAGTTTTGATATCAATGAGTCTTGTCTTTGTGCTTGGTACAACTCGATATTATCAAGACGAAGATCACTAGCTGGTTGCAGCAATTCACTCTATTGCATCGTAAAATTTCTTTCATTGGATGATAACGCTGACACCCACACAGTTTCTCCTACCGACTGACTTGATACAGCTGCAACAGTGGTTTGAAAGTCATCACTGCTTGTTTCATTGATGCATGTTGACATGTAATTATTAATATCAAGGGGCATGCGTGACAATGTATCCGCATCAACGTTGTGTTTCCCTGGGCGGTATTTCACTGAAAAATTGAAATTTGCTAATTCTGCGACCCAACGGTGTCCGGTTGCGTTCAGCTTGGCGGATTTCATAACGTATGTCAATGGGTCGTTGTCAGAATATGCTGTGAATGAAGGGGCGTAATACAGCAGGTCGCTAAATTCTTCACAAACTGCCCATTTGAGAGCGAGGAATTCCAATTTGCCCGAATGTAAATGATAACGCTTCTCTGATGGTGAAAGGGTCCTGGATGCATATGATATGACACGCATAGTTCCGTGCTGTCGTTGGTATAACACAGCCCCAAGTCCTGCTTGACTGGCATCAGTATGCAAAACATAAGGTGCATTGAAATCTGGATATGCCAAAATGGGTGGGCTCTTCAAACAATTAATTAGCTTCAGCAATATTTCTTGATGTACTTCTGTCCATTTGATTGGCTGACTCGATGGTGTCTGTTTGTTGGTAGTCTTCTTTTGAGCATTGCGTGTACTCACATTTGCTTGAGTTGTTGGGTTTCTGTCAGCTGGTTGTTTTTGCAGAAGGTCAAACAACGGTGCTGCAACTTGAGAAAAGTTTGGAATATATTTTCTGTAATAGTTGAGCTACTCTACGAATATCACCAACGGTTCTGGGTTCGTTCTCTGTTAGGGCATCAATTGCTTTGGTGTTTGAGGGGTCAATCCTGTAACCGTCCTTGCAGACAATATGTCCAAGGTATTTAACACTACTTTTAATTTAAACAGCTCACACTTCCTTGGTTTGAGTTTTATACCATTTGCACGTAAACGTTGTAAAACTGTTTGAATATGATCTAGATGAGACTCAAAATCTTGACTGAAAACTATAACGTCATCTAGATACGGAATACAGATGTCATCCCTCAAGCCATCTAGACATTGTTCCATGAATCGCTGGAACGCCCCTGAGGCATTGGAAAGGCCAAATGGTATCCTAACCCATTCGTAGAGGTCCCAAGGAGTGATGAAAGCAGTCAAGTGGCGGTGAGTCTCTTGGACAAAACCTTGGTGGTATGCTTTGCCTTGATCTAATAGTGAGAACCAGGAATTTCCTCCCAAGCTCTGTAGTGTGTCTTTTACACGAGAAAGGGGATGTCTGTCAGGAATGGTTTTTTCATTCAATTGACGGTAGTCAACGCACAATCTGAGAGTCCCGTCCTTTTTTCTTACACATACTACAGGGCTAGAATAATTTGATGTTGATCTTTTGATGAATCCCTTATTCAAAAGGTCCTCTATATGCTGTTTGACCTCAGGATAGAGTGGTTTTGGAATGGACGTGTACGTTTTTTGCACAGGTTTGGGATCAGAAAGGTTGATAGGTAGCTTCAGTCCTTCAGCACAACCTATGTCGTCATCGTTCTTTGAAAAGGAATCTGATTCTTCTATCAATAGTTTTGATGCAAGGTTTTGTTGGTCCGCATTCAGTGAGCTCAAATCAAACTGGCTTAAATATGAATCACTATCACTGTTAATTGCACATGATGTACTGTTCACCTTAATTTGAGAAACAGAAGTTGAGTTTTCTTCCTCTGGGTTGCTGGGTCCATTCCGTGTTCCGTCTTTTTGTTTTACATCAAAAGGGCTGATAGATTTTAGTAATTCAATTCTTCCTAGAACCGTTCGACTTTTCAACATGATAGGGTGATCCGTTGAATTGTAAACATCTAAATTGACTCGAAAAGATTTTCCTCTTGGTATCACAAGCAATTTTTCAGTTATTTCCAAACCGGGATGCCACTGCTGATTTTCATCTGGCTCAAACAAATCAAATGTCCTTGGATTCGAAGTTTCTCCATTCCCCCGGCAAATTACTCGAGTAAACTGATTAGGAGGCAATGAAATGTTTTGTTTTGGTGATTTCAAAATGCTCAGGTCTGCATTTGTTTCCTCTAAAATGATATTTAGCAGGGTATGAATTGCACCTACGTCAATCTTTTGAAACGAGTTTTCAATCGCAGTTAGCAGTTCATTATCTTCTGTTTTCCCAGAGTCAAAAGAATCTTCATTATGCTTGGCTAACTTTACAATTTCTTCAATAACATTTTAGCCTATTATTGGGTTAATTATTTCTGCATCAGTAACAAGAAATGGTACTTTTAGTAGTAAGTTTTTCCCATTCAGCAACTGGAAATCTAATTCAACAAACCCCTTGTAAGGTACAGTTGTGTTATTCACGGCACGAAGTTCAAGGTCTACTCCTTTGTCTAGCAATTCACTTAAATCATGAGTTTTCAACTGAGGAAAATGTTTGGCCAAAAATCTTTCAGATAGGATTGAAATCTGCGAACCACTATCCCACAGCGCTGTTGATTCAATATCATTTAACATGCATTTTACCATACATTTACTTCCTACCAGTCGTGTGACTTTCATTTGAGACTTCTGGGTCAGATGGCTAATGAAAATTTCATCATTAAAGTTTTGAGATTGCTGTTTATTTGATAGATGGTGCAAAGCTTCACACAGAGGTTTGTGTTCTAACCAATGTTTCTTTTGACAATTAGAGCTACAATAGTGAACAACTTTACACTGGTTGCATAGAAACAGTTCCAAATTATCATGTTCAGTTGTAGTACAGAAATGGCAATGTTTTTCTTGGGACTCCTCCACAGCTACACTACGTCCCTCAAGTGCAGCCTCCCGCGGTTTCCCTGTTTTTGTTTACGCTTCCTGCAACCACGGGCAAAGTGCTCATTTGATCCACATATAAAACAGTGATCACATTGGGGGTTTCCCTGAGATATGCAAGCCTCACATGCAGAAGATCTGACTGGTTTCCTATCAGGGTTATCAATAGGTTTTACTGGCTTGTTGTTTACCATGGCATCTTTTAACACATCAACATCTGCTCTAAGGGCCTCCAATGTTGCAATGAGTTTATTTGATTTTTCTTTCTTAGATTCAGCAGCTGTTGGCTGCATTAACCCTATCTGTACTGGGCGATTTTTTAGGTATTTTATACTGGGGGGGGGGGCGTTTTTGGCCCCCCCTCTTTTTCTCCAAAACTACAAAAGATATAACAATGAGACTTACCCCTATTGTTCTTTAGACAGTTGGCTATTCAAATATAACAATGGCAATTAATAAGTCACGTGATTCGTTGCTAGGCAACCGAAAAACTGACGAAAATTGGCAAATTTATACCTTCTTAACCAGAAAAATTCTATTTAATCTTCCACTCAACCGATTTTCTCCAAAATTGTTTCAAATAATAGGAAACATGTCATAGTTTAAAAATACATACTTTGCAAAAATGTTTAGTTTCTATTTTTAGCACAATTAGCCTTAAATTAGCCTTTTGTTGCATGCATTTTCTTTCATCGCAGGTTTTTGCCAGTCCTGCCCTTTTATCTGGTAAATATAGACTCAAAATGAATCAAATTAATAAGATGAAGCAATTTAGACTAAAAAAATTTATATTTGACGCTTCTTTATTAGGTAAATGACGTCATAAATGTGAATGACGTCATAAATGCGAATGGCGTCATAGATATTAAATTTTGCTGACATCAGCAAATATGAAAAATTTATATATCAAATGAAAGTACTCATCAAATGCAATCGAATGGTGCATGTTTGAGATCGATCAAGCAAACGACACGAAAACTATGGACATTTTAAGCTTTTTTTTGTTGACTACCCTCCAAATATGGTATTACTGTGGTCACATGATCAGAGGTAGAACAATGAAATGTTAAGAATTTAATTGCCTATGAAATTTGAGTAAAAGTCACCAAAACTGGTGGTTGTATCTTTTGTCGTTTTAGCGTAATGCAGCAAAAACTGGTAGGGGGGGGGGGGGCGAAAAACGCCCCCCCCCCCAGTACGAATAGGGTTAATTCAGGCACAGCAGTAGCAGCAATGGTTGCTTGGCTTGTTTTAGTAGCTCTCTTGCGCGCACCAAATTTATTTTGCCTCTCATTTTCTGATGACATTGCAACATTGATTTCCCTTATGAGAGTTTCATCTGAAACTTTATTTGCTTGTAGAAAAGGGCGCATCCTGGTACGGATTGTGTCATCCATCAAACCAGTCTCAACCGCATTCAAAAACACACTCTGGACCAAATCATTGTCATACTTAATTTTTTAACCCTTTTCTTCACTGGCCAATAAAATGTGCTGCCTTAGTTTAAGGGCACGCATCAAAAACTGAAGGGGGCTTTCACTTGCTTCTTGTACCAAATTTGCAAGTTCTTGGTAAGCCTCACTGGCTGTTTTCTCACAATAATGGCTTCTTAAAACTTGCCTTAATTCAGCCAGACTTAGTGTTTTGATGCTTTCTAGGTATGACCTAAGGTGAAGGCTAGGAGACACAGCATTTATGACAGCATCTATGATTTCCCTGTTTGAATACCTCTTTTCTATACCACTTTCTATTTGTTTATTCAAACTTGTGTATGAAACTCGTGTTTTTTCATTCGAAATAGTGCCTTGAATTTTAAAATCTTTTATTCTAAACAGATGATTTGATGTTAAGACTTCATTTGTAGGTTGAGTGAACTTTTTACCTGTGGTTAGTACTTCAAACCTTGCTTTTGCTTTTTGCAACTTTTTCTCTTGAAGGCTTAGCATCTCCATAAATTCTGTTTGCATTGCTTCATACTCTAGTTTTTCTTCTGAAATACTCTCCTCGTCATCTGTGCAATCTCTATCACGATCTTCGTCGACACTGTCTTCCAAAGGCGGGGGTTTCCCTGTAACAAAAGCCAGGACATCTCCAAGGTACTGAACAATATCTGGACAGTCGGTTTTTCTTCCTTCCAAAGCTGCCAAGGCCTTCTCAACTTCTTGTCGAATCTTTCTAATTATGAAAATTCTTGATTTTCCTTCGATGTCCTCGATTTTCAAATATGATGACACTTCACCCAGTTTTTCTTCTGAAATTTTATACAGCTCGGTTTCTAACGACAACTGCAGCTCCTCTGCCATTTTGAGCTCTTCTGTCGATACGAACGTTCACTGTCTTCAAATTCCAGAGTTCTGTGAAGCTCAACTACCCTCTGCTACCAAAATGTTAGGCCCATTTAACATTTGAGGACATTTCGAATTAAATATTGCAAGTGGTTGCGATAGTTCATGATAAAATAACCAAAACTTGTTCACAAACGAAACTAAAAAGATCTCCACACGTCGTTCACTCTACAAGTTCACACATGCACACTGCATCCTAAGTTCTTCCGCTCACGTAAACAATAAGACGTTAGGTCATGAGAAGCATGACATACAGCGTCCGCTATTTTAGTTCAATAAACAATAACAACAATTCAATTCAGTGCAGCTCCTCACATATAGAACATGTATGAACATCAAAGTTGTTTAAGATGGCTGGATTTTGCCTTGTGCTTTGTATTGTCTACCTTTTTTGTCAGTAAATAAATGCTTCTTGACTTGTGTAAGTTCCTTGACAATTTTCTTGAGGTCTTTTTTGATTGATGCTTTGGTGTTTTCCTCATCTCCTGAAGATTCTGCACTCTGCAGGCCTTATCAAAGTGGTCAAGCACAGTTTTGTTGGTAGTGACTGCATTAGCATAACAATCTGCTGCTCTCCCATTGGTATTGTTTGGCCCCAAGAGCCTGACAACATTCTTCATCATGTTGTTGAAATGTTCTAGCACCAAATGAAGGGGTGTGTTTCCTCCAGTGCTTTTAGATTTGTGGAACCTGCTCCATAATATATTAGGCTGTGATGAAATATTTTGTTTGCAGGCATATGTTTTGTCCCCATTTGGAACGAAACGCCAGGCAGTTTCCTGCGTTCTTTTACCAGAAGACCATACCGGACGGCTTAAGACTAAAGTCGAATAAGTGAAACTTATATACATATATAAGCGCTCGATGTTTTCTCTACTTCATTGACAATCTATTGTATTACATGATATATTTCCCAGTCCAGTTCCGTGATTAGTTCTACTTCTTGCGTGTTTCATCGTCGTATTAGTTGTAATCGTTCATCTTACTTCTTGTTGCGTTTGCGATCATCGTTCGTGTGTTGTTCCTAAAAGCGTCACCAGCGAAGTCAGAGCGTAAGATCTGCTTTTGCTCTCTCAGTCTCGTGGCGAGGGGGCGTGTCGGTCACAGGGTGACCATACTCGAATTCGACGTAAATAACAAAAATACAACATGTGAGCTTCACACGGGCGGGCTGATAAAATTGATTGGGCCAGGTCAAAAACTCGGATTTCATTCGTGACTTGAAGAGAATATCTGACTTCATTCGTGACTTCAAAGTTTCTTCAGTAATCTGCAAACTTGCTTCGAGTCCCTCCCATCGTTTCAGTTGCGTCAAACATTGTTTTCTTTGCAAATGTATTTCATTTTAGGCCTCGCCAACCCCTCGATTTTCATCGACTTATGAAAACTTTCAATGCTTTCCTCATAATCATCTTTCCTGGAATTAAATTAAAGTCGTGCGTTGTTACTATTTCAATCCTGCAAATTCTGCACAATGTTCTCTCCAACTCCATTTTGCATACAATCTTTTAACCAACCTCAAGCGACTCGTGCAGCGTGGCGGCCATATTGAATCTACAACAGACGGCAACATCCGGGAACATCAGAATGCGAAATGCTGATGTCAGCAGACAGGCTTTCCGTCGCTGATGCGCAGACTCTACTGGAGGAGGAACCTCACTTCTCTTCAGGGAATCAGTAGAGTCTGCAAGCAGGCTACTTCTGCCAGTGTTGGAAAATGGAAGGCCCAGGAATGACCCCTCTATAAATTGTACAGCAGGGTCTATCTAAAACATCTAGAATGCTCAAACATCTAGAATGCATCTAAGGCTGAGTGACTATGTCTCTCAATTGCACTGAAGGGGTAAAACGATAAAATAAGTTGAACGAAAAGGGCCCAAACTAGTGGGCCAAAAACGGGGATTTTTGCTTCAATACTGGGCCAGGAAGAGGGCCTACTTGGCCAATGGCCCATTAGTTACAATGTTAAAAGATGCCCTGGTGCAGACTCTACTGATTTCCTTTCAGAGAGGTTCTCCTCCAGTAGAGTCTATGCAACAGCAACCAAATCCTTGTTCTTGGTCACGTGCGGTTCCAAGGATTTAGGAACTAACTTATTGAATTTGATTCAATAGAGCTTCCTATGAATAGGGGAGACAAAACATCCACACATATTTATCACAAAAGGGTTTCTATGGCTGGCTTTGTTCATGTATACGCCAATTGAATATCAGCAAACTCGAACAAAGACACAAACGCTCCATCTAACAAAGGGATATGCTTCAGCCAATCAGGAAAGGTTCCTCGTTTCTCATGAACTGAAAACAAGGATTTGGTCGCTGTTGCGCAGACTCTACTGGAGGAGAACCTCTCTGAAATGAAAAGAAATCAGTAGAGTCTGCACACTCCATTTTTGGGAACTTACTCCCAGCCAAGCTCCATGTACAGCTTCTCGCGAGATGTTCCCCGAAATGTTCCTGTTTCAGCCAAAGCAGCAGAATACTGAACAGACTCCAGCTTTTCCATGGCATTTGGTAAAATGATATTTTGACTGAATTCCCATGCTTTGGCAGGAATATGGTGAATGACATCACCATAGTCCAGGTGGGGTCGAACATACAGCTTATATACTTTTCTGGTATATAATCAGTTAAAACGTTTACATACAGAAGGTACCTAAGACATTGCATATGAGCTACTGTACAACACTACGAGGACGATGCCAGGGAGAGCAAAATACCATGACAACTCCCTGGCCATTCCATAAAAAACATCATACAACTAAATACCATCAAATATACATTTACAAAGAGCTATACATCTATATTATTAGAACGTGAAGCGAATTTTGTGTGGCGTAAAACTCGAGCACCGTTGCGCTGATCCTCGCGAAACTTTCCAAATATCTTCGTCTTCCCTCTACGGGGTGCAATAGAGATTTTGTTTCTCGAATTCGCCCCCAAATCAGGGTAAGGGGCGAATTCGGTGACATCAAAGGATTGGCGGAATCCCTTTCAGTTGTCTGTGTACAAGGGAATGATCTTTACACATATCACAATTGTCGGACCAAGTACCTTGGACCTTCGTCTTGGTACCACTTTCTTTCTTTTGAAAGGGCAAGGAGGAGAGGGCAGAGGGCAGAGTTATATAGATCGGCTTCTTTTTCAAGCAAAAATATTGTTGCTAGAGAGGAGAGAACATGCGAGTTTTAATGGGGGCGTCGAATGAGAATATCCTCAGCAGCAAGGCCTCCATATCGGGAGAGGGGATGGAAGAACATGTGGCAGGAGTACGGGAGGAAAATGTGAAATCCAGGGGGATAGACCTCGCAGGGCAGCATCTATGGATGCGCGTTGGCGTACACGACTTACGCTTGAGGTTTGAATGAGAAAGGGAGACCATTCTTAGTCCAGGGGGGACACTTTTCATATACGCAGATGGGTCAGTCCGAGGAATTTTCAGGAAACCCAAAAAATATCACTTTAGCTTCATTACAACCCAAAAAAGCAGCTCTTCTTATACCTTGACATCTGTAAACGAGCATAAAAGAACTGGAAACAGTGCAAATTGAGGCCAGGATTGTCAAATATTTGATGACCAAAAATATCGAAAACATAATTCAGTTTATTTGGAGCCAAGAACATCACTTTCAGCAATATTCTGACCCAAAAATATCAGACTTACGTCCCCGTATGTGCATGTGCTGAGTGCCCCCCTCCCCGGATCCTTAGCAGCACGGGACCGGAGATCCAAGGCTCCTATCGTTCCATACTCTGGTTCCACTGCTCCGGATTATACACCTACATCGGATGATAAAAAGCAGATAATGATGTCAACGATCTCCTGTTTGTGTGATTTTGGTGCTGTCACGAACAACGGATCATGTCATAAATAAGATCATGAGTGCATCCTTACAAAGGAAGGCTTGATAGAAGTAGGGGGGGGGGGTGTAGAATGAAAGGGGAGATTTATTCTGAGGGGCAGAGAGCTAAAAAGAGAGAACGGGATATAAATGGGCAATGAGATGCTTATAGTAGATGTCCTACTCAGAGTTCCTCTTTCTTTCGCACGTTCTAAACGAGAGGATATAAATATGCTCGCTGCAAAGGAGCCCTTCGGGGGAAGGAGAGTTAAGAAGTCTATTCTAAACAGTTAGTGAATTGAACGAGGAATTTGCTGAAAGAGTCAAGGGGTGCGGCAACGATTGACTGTTTCGTTCGTTCGTTCGTTAATCAATCAGCAGCAATTATTTTCAATGATGCTTACGTTTTCTCTGGGGGGAGGGGGGTCTAGCAAAATATCCCTTTTTGGCATGTTGGTGTTTTGATAACCTGCTCTAGAAGCATTTCTTTATCTTGATACCCCGTGCTAGAAAAAGTGGTGAAAACGATACCCTGAAAACAAATGTAATAAGTAACCGTCCCCCTGGGGTATTGCTAGGAGTTTCTTATTCAATGTCATATTTGCAGGTAACGACAGGGGCCTAGGCTTATCCAAATCACAGATTATCCAAATATTTCCTCACTTACACGGTTGATATATGTTGTTAATTTGGGTACAACGGAGGAGCATTAGAATGTAAAATTCAGAAGAGCAAAGGTAAGCGATGGAAAGTAAGCGAGCGGTTATTTTAATCCTGGGTACCAGCGCGGAAGATACTTCAACATAATTAGACAACATTTCATTTTCATATCCCATCTTGAATTTGGAAAAAAGTTTTATACCCAACCACCTTTCAGCGAAATGGTTTTGTAGCCCATCCAGAAGTCTTCGAGGACGTGATGTATAAAATTTATACACATGCATTCCAATTTATTCCAGGAAATTTTCATACAGCTCCAGTAATTCATCATTTCCAGTTGTCTTTCAATTTTACTTTTAAATGTTAACTGATGACTTCACATAAATAGTTTTCAAGCAAAATAGTTTTGCACCTCATACCAATTTCCCTTGATATTTGGATACCCCCACACAGTAATGGGAAAGATTCTCATGTCCCTGTCAAAAATCCTCCGCCTTGGTAACCCATGATCAAAGATGACTGCTCCCTAACCGAACAAGAGCAATGACTGCATCTGTGGGAAATTTGGGAAATTAGGCAGCGCAACTTAGCAGGATAGATTGAAAAATTCTTGAGGGACTTTAAATTGCATGAACATTTAGCAAAGAAAGGATACATAAGCAGTGAAAAGAGGAAGCAATGGGGAGAAATAGAAGAACAACAAAGAACAGGTTCATCTTGCCTCTATCTTTGGAATTATAAATAACGTTGGCAAGCATCGACGGAAATGAACACCGATTAAACCGTGCCTATATGTGATAAGACTTCGTATTTCAAAAAGTGAGTAGCTATGCAGAAGGAAGGACAACGAGAATAGAGACGGCTGCGAGAAACAAAACGGATTAAGTTTTTAGATACAGGGTGCATATATCAAATGCAGGTAAATCAACTAACAGAACAGTGCAAAAAGGTCTCGGAGTAGACAGGCGAGACGGAGTGGAATTGAATTTGGTGTAAGGCTGGTGCAAAGAGTTGACCAGAGCTGATAAAACAGGATTATACTGGGTTTGGAAAAGGAGAAATTACACCAGAGACATATGCGGTTTGAACATGAGACATGTAATAGAGACTGCAATGCATCTCAGCATACGCCACTTAGATGGAAGTGTATTTTCTCTGTTTTTGAATTTCCCCATTTTCGTCTATTGATTTGCAAGCAGGTTGAAGTAAATTCTTATTAGAAATTTTAACAAGCTCTTGGAAAGAAAATAATGAACATTATATAATGCCATATGCTACCATTTAGAGAGCTGTAATTTTCTCAAAGAAACTGCCCCGGTATACAGTGCTGAGATATTCCTTCCAGTCAACCAAGGCCTAACAACGTGAAGGTCCAAGTTCAAGTTAGAATTTCCATTCCGCAAAATTAAACTGGAAACAAATGCCTATCTTATCTGGGGCCAAAACATGGAATAGTCTTCCATCTGAGTTGAAATCAACAAACAATATCAATGCATTCAAACATAACACCAAAGAGAACTTTTCTAAAATATGCAGAAAGAGGAAAATGACATATATGTCTTCAACTAAGGACCATAGTGAAAACACACATGCAGCTCTGTATTTCATATTTTCCTACGTATTTCCGATATACAGCACCTCTAGGGGGACCATTATGGAAATGAGGTCAGCTTCGCCTTTTAATGCTATCCTTTCCACTGTAGATAGTAGTGTTTATCTTACGTTTTGAACATTTAATTTTGCATTGTATCTATTTTTGTTATAAAACATCTAAATATTCATTGTGGCAAATTGATACATAAAATACCAAAAAACCATTGTTATGAACTCTTGGCGAAAGGTTGAGTATAGGCCCTGGCATCCTTTGTTTTGAAAAGTCAATATGGGATCAATTCTAAGCGTCAGTGGAAGACTTTAACGGCAAACTGAAAACAGAGACGTATGAACCGGGGGCACTGGGAGCACGTGCCCCCCCCCCAAGATTTTGCAATAAACAAAGACGTTCCCTTTTTATTTTCAGGAAGTGCCCATTTAGCTTAATGAAAAATTCCCTTGAAGTGTTGTGTCCCCCCCCCAAAATTTGAGATGCTTCCTATGTACCTGAATGAAAATAAGAATCGTGGCTGCAACATAACCCAATTAAACATTAACCATGGCTGAGAGGGTAACTATGATAACAATTGAACATTTGATACAAATGCGTCTCCCTATCCCTGGCACAGTGATCCAGAGCATGTAATAAATTGCAAAAAATGAATTTTCGAAAATTGAAAAAATACAAAACAGACTTTATGGAGGACATCCTGAGGATTAACATAAAATAAACCGTTTTAAAATCGGACCACAGAGTGCGGAGAAATGTATTTTTGACGGTGGCCTAAATTTCATATGGTTGTTTACATTGACATTTCCGGTGCAAGTGTCAAAATAACGTAAATTTCAAAATATTGAAAGGTCATCTTGCCTTTGTCCGATTTTAGAATTTGTTCCTTTAACCCTTTCCTGCATGAAATTTTTTTATAAGGAGAAAAAAATATTTGGATCATGAATTATGTATGTTTTAGGTCTTACATGTTAAACTCTAAATAATCGCTAAAGACACCTTGCTGGTAGCCATGTTAATTCTACACTACTCTACACTCATACACGCCCACATCACATGTACAACCACAACCACAACAATAACAACAACAACATTTTACATACAGGGAGTCCCAACTATTAACATTAACAATCTTCTCTCTGTCTCTTTCACAATAAAATCTTTTTTTTATACATGTACCACTGTTCAAATAAAAACTAGCTAAGTGTCTATCCCATTAAGTTTGAGATGTCCATCTAACAAATATTTTTACTGATACTTATGTAATGATTAAACTAAAAATTGAAATATCCATTAACTATGAAGCTTGAAAAACTAAATTTTTTTTTTATGCTTAACCAGAAATTATAACAGTTAATAATTAATTTGGAGTTAATTCTAAAAATCGAACGTCTCTATATACATAACATATAACATAACATATAACATTCAGTCTCCAATCAATCCATTTCTTAGAACATCCAGTAGCAGTCTATTATCAGCTCCTTGTTTTGTGAATATATCTGCTATTTGATCCTTAGTGCTGATCCATTCTACTTTGATCTCCTTTCTTTCAACGCTTTCTCGTAATGCAGCTATTTCAACACGGAGTCTCTTTTCTTCCACTGCTTTCGTAGAATACACAGCTTCACTTAATGATTTATTGTCTGTTCGTACCAATGTTGTTAACAAACTTTGATCCTCAATTTCATTTATAATATGTGTGAGCCATACGCACATATCTGTTGCAACTAGCACAGCAGAAATCTCAGCTGCTATTGTACTTCTACAAACCCGTCTCAACTTTCGAGATGACCAACATAATGGTGATACGGTCCCTTTTTCATCTGCCAGAAATATGATCATTCCTCCTTGTGAAGATCCACCTTTCAAATTAGCATATGATGCATCAGAATATGCTATCAATCTCTTTGCCCCAGTAAGCCTCTTGAATTTCAAACAAATATTTTCTCTCTTTACTTTCTTCACAACCTTATTTGCCAACAAAATGTCATTGACTGTTGCATTATTCAACTTAGTACTAAGCTGGCAAATGTCATATGAAATATCAGGTCTTGACTGTGTACATATCCAATTCAGTTGTCCACAAATGGCACGATAAGCTGATTGCTCTTCTGAATTCAAATCTCTTTCTTTCTCATCCTTATGGGCTCTTAAATCTATTTCGTCAACATTTTCAATATATGCCTGTTGACTGAACATAATCTCACCATCTACTTTGTCTAGATTTATTCCTAAATACTTTGTTGGGGTGCTTGCTTCCGATCCTACTGTGAAAAGTTTTCGAATTTGTTTCATTACTTCAACTTCAAATTGATCAGACCCCCCATAAAGAAAGTCATCAACATGGATTGCTATAATTCCTTTAACTTTTCCATTCAACTTCCAATAAAACAGAGCTTCATCATACTTTGACTTCAGCATTCCAGCATTTATCAACACATCTTTAACCCTTTCATACCAATATCGTGAAGCTTCATTCAAGCCGTATACAGCTTTGTTTAGCTTCCACATACCTTGGGTCTTTGCTTCTTTTGGGGGTTTCAAATAAATGTGCCTTTTCAATTTATTCCCGTGAAGGAATGCAGTTTTGACATCTAAAACTTTGCATTCCCACTCTTTACATGCCATGATAGCCAAGGCTATTCTGATACACTCTTTGGAACATGTAGGGGAATCTGTTTTCTGATTCTTCACATCTGTGTCTTCAAAACCTCTTGCTACTAATCTTGCTTTTGTTGTATAACTCCCATTCACCTCTTTAACTGTAATGACCCATCTACATGTCACATGGGGTTGATTTTCATTTTGTACTTCTGTGAATACATTATTCCGTTTCCAGCTCTCTAATTCTTGTTCTTTTGCCATAGCAACTGACACTTCATCAAAATTAGTGGACAAAAGCACTTCCTCAGCCACTGGAGACCATTCTGAGATGTCTCTTTCAAAGTCATAACACTTAATCTCTCCTGTTTCTTTGTTTTCAACATTTAAAAAGT
This sequence comes from Aurelia coerulea, assembly GCA_039566865.1. Lineage (NCBI taxonomy): Eukaryota > Metazoa > Cnidaria > Scyphozoa > Semaeostomeae > Ulmaridae > Aurelia > Aurelia coerulea. The sequence continues at coordinate 5,940,755 of CM076952.1, read as the reverse complement.
TCCTATATTTTCCTGTAGCTTTGCCAGCTTTGCTATGAATTACACCTTTCCTCCATTCTATGCCATCTCTAACCCTAAAGGTGATTGTAGATTCTACTTTTGGCAGTACAACATTTTGATTCTTCTCTTCATTCAATTTAGAATCTTCTTTCATCAGTCCAGGATCAATTGTTTTGCAAACTGCATGTTCAGTTTCTAGAGTTCCATCTGATTCCTGCACTCTTTCAATCACTTCTGGCATATTACTTTCTGATGATTTATGATGTAAATCAGGACCTTCCTGTAATTCCGAATGTCCATCTTGAGGTGTCCTATTGATTTCATCATCCTGATGCTCTTTGCCTTGTTGATCAACATGTATTAGCCTGGAACAGTGAACCCTTACAAGATCATTACCATGTTTAACTAATATCTGCTTATGATCTTGTCCAATAACTGTACCTGGGCCATGCCACCTTTCACTGTTGTTTCTCTTGTAATATACACTCTCGCCTGTGTGAAATTTCATATCATTACAAGTTCTCACGTTATGTCGCAATGCTCTTTTATTCTTCTCTGATGACTCACTTTGAATAACAGCTTCTCTTGCCATATGAAGAGCCTTCAAATTCTTTTCAACAGTCACACTTGTTGCTTCATTTCCCATTGCAGGAAGCTTATTTATCAGAACAGATGGTGTATTAGGATTTCTTCCAAAAACAATCATATTTGGACTATAACCACTGTTATTTATTAGTGTGTTCTTTGCACTGACTGCCCATACAACTGCTGTTTCAAGATTCATATCAGCATTATCTTCCATCACCTTCCTTATCGACTCTTCTATAACACCATTATGCCGTTCACACAACCCATTTGACCATGGACTCTCAGCTGCAGTCTTTGCCATTTCAATGTTGAACATTTCACACATGTTCTTATACTCTTCATTGGCAAATTCTCCACCATTATCTGCCAGGAATCTCTGCGGTTGTCCGAAATAGCTGATCCATGTTTTCAATACTGCATCAACTATGGAATCTTGTTTCTTGGAATGCCTCACACATGCAACTGAATACCTTGAAAACACATCAATGAGATGAAGAATCCACGTTCCTTGCTTGTAAGTTATCAAATCCATTGCAACTGTATGGTTAAAATCTGAGGCTAGTGGAAGCCCAACCACTGGTCTTGGCGGTGCTCGTTTGTAGATCTTGCAAATTTGGCAATTTTCTGTAACTTGATCAACTGCATTAAGGATCTCTACATCTTCTTTCCAGATTTCTGAAGCTTTAATTAGACGTTTTAGTCTATCTGCACTGCAATGGCAAAATTGCTTATGTAATTTCAAAGCAACTTTCTCTCTGTCATCTTTTGTGGTGATATTTTTAGCAAGCAAGCAAAGTTCATTATCAATTTCTCCTTTTTCAATGATTTGCCTGGACTTTGTGATAGGTATTGCATAATGACCTGATGATGTTTTCAGAAGAGTTTGTTCTTCTCCAAACATGATAACCCTGTCTTGATCAAAATCAAGAATTGTGTTGGCTTTCTTCATTGCAGCCTTTGACATTAAGAGAGGAATCTCAGTATCAACCACATCTGTTTCCAGCTTTACATTCTTGCTACCTATTGTCACAGGCAAGACAACCTTTTTGCTAGAAATAACTGCATCACCATTCCCAAATTTGAATGTAGCATGGGAAGGCTTTTCTTCTATCATGATTTCTTCTTGCATGCTCTCCTTGAAACAATTGAGCCAGTCATTGCCACATACAGTTTGTGTACAACCACTATCTAACACTGCACAGTTTAGTGTTTCTCCAACAAATACTTTCATTTGGATTAACTTGTCATCTGATGACTGAAAAAGACTTATTTCTGAATCTTGTTTTTGGTTCTCATATGCATCTGGACAGTTTCTTGCCCAATGAAACTTGCTTTCACAAATATTGCACCTTGATGGCTTCCCACTTGAATCTGGTGGATTTAATTTCCTACCTGAAGATCCCTTGCTTGTTTTGAATTCAGGCTGGCTTCTTCCTCTCCTATTTGGTCTTCCCCCTCTTTCAAAGCGTCCAAAATCTCTGCCCCCTCTCTGTCTGTTGGAATAATATGCTCCTTCATTTGATGCAACAAATACAGACTCTTCCTTCACGTTGGATTTACCAAAACATGGTGAAACTGTATCTCCAAATATTTTCAACAACTGTTCAATCATTTTATCATACTTAAGGTTGGCGAGTGTTGCCCTGCATAATTTCATTTCTTCCTTTTCATTTCATTTCATTTCATTTCATTTGATTTATTTTAGGAGGGTTGCCCTTCGGTAAAAACCGTTTTTCAAGGGGCCCTCCGATAAAAACTATTACTATACAAAAATACCAAATAAATTACCTTAACCCTAATTACAATAGAAACCATAATATTAAAAACCTATTTACAAGAATTGATTATTTATATACATATTAGAAATAAAAACAAGAAAGAAAAACAAATCCTAAGTCTCTGACAGGGGCAGAACCTGCAGCGCCAGCACCGGCAGCCCCCCGGCGACACGACAACCCGGAGCGAACGGCGATCGAAACCATGACCTCCATTCGCCCCAAGCCGGCCCGCCACCCAAGGACAACCAGCGCCACCGCCGCAGGCCCCACCCCTGTAGTTATCTAAATAGATGTTTTGAAGCTATTCAGAGAGGATGCCTGCTTTGACTCAGCTGAAAGGCTATTCCACAATTTTGCACCCCTAAAAGAGAAACATTTCTGCCCATTTGCAGATGTTTTCTTTGGTACCCTCAGGTCAGTCTCGGTATTTCGAAGGCAACGGGTGGAGCATTGTGAATTTCTTTTGAAAAGGCTACTCAAGTATTGCGGAGCCAGGTCATTGAGTGACTTGAAGACCATTGTTTTTGACTCATTACTGATGAGTTGTTCAATGGTCTTCCAGCCCAGCCTTTCGATAAGTGGCCTGCTTGGGGAGTCAAAGCTGCTATTCGTAACAATCCTGGCAGCTCGGTTTTGAAGCTTCTGTAGCTGCTTGATTTCACTAGAACCACAACAACCCCAAACAGAACAACAGTATCGAAAGTGTGGCTCAACAATACCTGTGTAAAGATTCTCAAGAGTTACCCTTGGTAGAAACTTCTTGGCATGCTTTAAAAAGCCGATGGCCCTTGAGACCTTGGCAGAGACAGCCTTTATTTGCTCTTTCCAATCTAAAGAGAAATCAATTTGGACACCAAGGTATTTTGTTTTTTGAACAACGTCAAGCTCATTGTCACGTATGTTCAATTCCAAATTCTGATTTGTACTTTTGAGAACGTTACGTTTTTGCCTGGTAGTAATAAGCATGGCGTGTGTTTTTGCAACATTCAAAGAAAGTTTATTGCCTTGAAGCCATGTATCCAATCGCCTAAGATCATTGTTAATAGCACCATTCAGCTGAGTCATATTCAATGCCTGGTGACACAAACTGGTGTCGTCAGCATACATGGACACAGTTGAACCCTGGACGGCCAGTGGAAGGTCATTGATATAGATGAGGAAGAGAAGAGGGCCGAGACATGAGCCTTGTGGCACACCGACTTCTACATCCCCTATGTCTGAGGCAACACCATTAACCCTGCAGAATTGTTTACGGTTGGATAGGTATGACCTAAACCAATACAGCTCTCGCTGCTGAACACCATAAATTTGAAGTTTTTCACAGAGGATGTCATGATCAACAGTATCAAAAGCCTTTTTCAAATCAATGAACACTAATCCCACAAGCCGTCCAAGGTCCAAGCCATTGTACCAGTCATCAGTATTTTTGAGCAAACACGTAAGTGTAGAATGAAGCCTCAGAAACCCAGATTGATCAGGGGAGAAGAGACCATTTTCTTTCATATACTGATACAGCTGGTCAAAAACGAGTTTTTCAAAGAGCCTTGAGATAACGGGTAAGACTGATATCGGACGGTAGTTTGATTTTTCAGTCTTGTCTCCATCTTTGAAAATCGGAGTAACTCTAGCTACTTTCCATGAATCCGGGAACTGGCTAGTTTCAATGGAAGTGTTAAACAAGAAAGCAAGAGAGTTTTCAATGAAAGGTAAGGCCAGTTTCAGAAAGTAGCTAGAGATATTGTCAATCCCAAAGCTCTTTGCAGTTTTAATCTTGGCAAATGCAGCCCTGATCTCTTTAACTTCAATGGTCTTGAAGTTAAACTTAGCCTTATTTGCATTGACTTCATATTCACCTGTAAGAAGAGGGTTGGGGACAGGATCAATTTTGTCTGCTAGTTCCTTGCCTATAGAGCAAAAGAAATTGTTCATAGCATCTGAAATGCCTTTTTTATGAACAGTTTCATTGCCAGCCACTTTGAGACACCTGATGTTACTGGACTTTGATCTCTTATTGAGAAGTTCATTAACTGCCTTCCAAGATTCTTTCATGTTGCCTTGGCATGCAGAGATCTTATCAGTGAAATATTGCTTCTTCAACTGAATATTCCTAGAATTGACCTTGTTGCGGACCTGCCTATATGAATCCATAAGAAATTGGGATTTTCTTTTGGAAGCAGCCTTTCTTAACTTATCCCTAGTCTGCATTAGGTCCCTAAGGTCTTTATCTATCCATGGGCAGTATTTCTCTGAAACACGCATTTCAGTTATTGGAGCATGTTTGTCTATGATCAAGGAAAAGAGGTTCGACCAATTATTGACAAGAGTATTGATGTCATCTGTTTCAGTAAGCATTTGCTCCCAGCATATGCCAGAGACATCTGCCAAAAATGCATCCTCATTGAAATTTTTCATTTTGCGGGTTTTGATCATTTTATGGTCTTTTTCTACTGCACCATTGAATTTACGAATGCAGTAAACCATATAATGATCACTCATGGAAACTTCATGTACCCCTGATTTTACAATGTTTCTAGCACATGTTGTAGCAATATGATCAATAATAGAGGAAGTTGTTAGAGTGACCCTAGTTGGCTCCTCAACAAGCTGTTTGAAGCTGAACAACTCATAGAGATCAAGCATGTGCTTTGAGTTGTTGTCTATAGGCTGTTCAGCTTGTTTTGGAGTGAGATCACAGTTTGTGTCTCCTAGGAGGATTATTTCTTTACCCTCTTTGTCCAAGAAAGAAAGAACCTTTTCCAGCTTATCAAAAGAGGCAACAGGGTCACTTGGTGGTCTGTACCAGGCAAGAACGAGAAAGGACTTACTTTTAGGAGGTTCCACTTCAATGCATATGATTTCTAAGTCATCAACTGGAACATCAGAACGAGGTTTGTATTTGATAGAGTCTCTAATATAGATAGAGACTCCACCACCATTGCAAGTCCTTTCCAGGCGTTCTTGCTGGTAGCCTGCAATGCTAGTCAACTCTTTTGGGTAATTAGGATCAAGCTTAGTCTCATTCAAGGCAAGAATATGTATCCCTAAATTATTTATCAGTAACTGAACCTCATCTAGGTGACTACGTAGACCGTTAACATTCAGGGATGCAATTGCCATGCCTTTTTTGTAGCCTATATGCTGACGACACCCAGTCACTGGGTTATTATTACCGTGACCAGCTTTCTTCAATGAAGTTGATTTTGCTAGTGCTGCATTACTGTTGGCATCCTCTCTGTTTGGAAAGTTACCCAGATGTAATATGGCCTGTCAAGTTTTGAGCAAAGAGGCGATACCCGTCCTGGTTAAGGTGCATGCCATCCCTCAAGAGATGCTTGAAAGCAATATTCCCATGAGTGATGTAATCCCATCCCTTTCCAAGACAGTAGCGCCTGAGTGCTTCATTTGCTTCAACAATCTTTACATTCAATGATGGATTGTATTTTTCTAGAAGAATAGATGATATTGTAATGTTAACAGATGGGTTCTTTTCTAAGAGTTTCATACCTGCAGTGTCAATGTTATCAACAATGCTTTCCACAGCAACATTTCTTGCAATATCATTTGAGCCCACATGAATTATAACTTCATTGGATGTAGCAATTTCTTTGTTTATAGTGTTAGAGTGTCTCTGGATAAAGTTTTGGCTCATCAAACCTCCAATTCCTGCACATGTTGTGTTCTTTAATTTGGCCTTGTCTAGTCTTCTAACATGAGAATCACCCAATAGCAGACATTTCTTTTCAGTACTTTTGCTCTTATTGGTGTTAACTTGTTTCTCATTTGTGGATGATGAATCTGCTTTTCCATGTTGTTTTGATGGGAACTTTTTGTCATGGGTATTCTTATTTCCTGCTTGTTTTTTGCGAGCCTGTTTTCCTTTCCTGCTTTCAACTTTTTGCCAGGAATTGCCAATAGGTTCAGGATCAATATTTTCAACAACAGAGTCATTTTGCTCTTGAACTGAGGGCTTCTTCTTGTCAGAGGATGATGAGACATTTACTCTAGATTCCAGTTTTGATTTCAAATAGTGAATTTCTCTTGAGAGCTTAGCATTTTGAAACTGTAAATTGAAATCATCTGTGAAATGACTGTCTTCAAATACCTCTTCAGGATCTTCACCTAGCTCCTCAGATCTGTCAGAAAGATGTGAGTTGGAGACAAAGATATGTTCAGGTTTAGCTACCTTTGGAGGATGTTTTGGCTCAGACCAGTTGTCTTCAAGTTTCCTGAAAGGTTGCTCATTTACTATTTTGACTGCTTCACGGAGGCAGTTGAGTTCATCTTTAATTGTCATGTTTTCCTGTTTGAGCCTTTCATTTTCACTCTTCAACAGAAAATTTGAGTTTTGAAGTTCCCTAATTTTATCAGATTCTGAATCAGGATGGTTAAAGTTGCAGATGTTCAGTTCTAGTGACCTCAAGTTTGACCAGATGAGATCTAGTTCTGCTCTTAGCATGTCACCTTGCACAGTACTTTGACAGCCTTCAGTGGTGGCAATAGGCTCATCTGATGATGGAGACATATGGTTTTGATTTGCTGCAATGTCAGCCAAAAGGTTAAGGGAACAACCTGAGCTACAAGTGCTCTGTTCAGGGCCAACTGTAGGATCAATGACTAAGTTGTCATCACCACTGTCAATGTCATGGCTCAAGTTAAGATGGAACCCAGTGGCATCCAAGATGTCAGACAGCACGCTATGTAGCTGATCTTTGATGGCGTCAGCGTCTCTCCCTAGAACCATTAAAGTTCCAGTAGATGGAAACCATGTCAAACTGCCTTTGAATGGTGAGCTGAATTTGCACGAAATTGCCTTTTGCTTTTGTGTCCACTGATATGTGGGGGTGGAACTTGAACCATCATCGTGATTTAGGCCTAGGCCTAAGCTAGACTCGCAGAAGGATTCAAGTTGTTCTTGATTGCCATTCCATTTAAATTGATCTTTAGATTCATTAAAGCTTAAAAAGATAGACATGTTCATGCAAATAGCTAAATTGAATGAATAAATATCTGTATGACTTGTACCAGCTGTAAGATTAGCCGAATTTAACACCCTATAGGCTAGTACTCCATCTGGTAACTCCATACTATGTGCCTTTATTTTTGTGTAAAGTTTCTCAAAGTTGTTTAAGTATTCTCGCATAGGCATCTGCAAAGGGCGTTTGAAATTTTCAAATTCTTGATATGCAAGATAAGCAGACTGATTTATGTCCTGCAAATACAATTTATCTAGACGCTCCAAAATTTTCTCCAAACCATCATCCTTGCTAATAACATCAGTATCAAGCTCTAATGCAGCTTCCCTTGCCTTCCCTGTCAAAGAAAGATACAAACTTGGGCCTTGTTTCTTTCCAGGCAGGTCTGTCAAAGCTTGCCATATTTTCAACTCTTTCTTGTAGTCCAGCCTAGAAATATCCTCTGAGAACACTGGTGGTGGTGTGTTTCTTGTTGCCATATTCACTCCTTTTTGTCAACCCTCTGCTACCATTGTTAAACTCTAAATAATCGCTAAAGACACCTTGCTGGTAGCCATGTTAATTCTACACCACTCTACACTCATACACGCCCACATCACATGTACAACCACAACCACAACAATAACAACAACAACATTTTACATACAGGGAGTCCCAACTATTAACATTAACATTACATACATAATTGACAAAAAAAATTAAAATCTATTGTTGTGTTGACGTCATCACAATGTGTTGCTCCTGAGCAACATCATGCAGCAAGGGTAAGGGTCTGGCACAATCACCCGGATGTTATTTTCCTATCTGTGGATTCCATGACTCCAAATTCCTATTCTATTCAACTTCCTTCAATAAATAGAGCCTTTTGCACCTGGTATACCTCGTGGCAGACCAATATAAAGAAATAATAAGATGAGTATATTATCAAATGAACTAAAAATGCTAAATTATGAATGCTAAATTACATAAAAACAATGTCTTTCGAGTGGTTTTGACAACTTTCGGTACCTTTCAAAGAAAAAAGAGGTCTTTTGGCTGTTTTTGATTGATTATGACTTTCTGTGTTCATCAACAAAAAAGTAAACAAAGTCTCAAAATGCAGGAAATGCCATAAATATTGAAAAATATGTTCGTAAATAAAATCAAAGTTGCCATGAAGATTATAAACAGTTATTTCATCATTAAATATACAGAAAACATTACTTTCAAGCATGTTTTGGTTTACTTCCGGGTTCTCACATGGCTGAAATCAGGGTCTCTTGCTGCATGATGTTGCTCTGGAGCAACGCCTACAAAATGAGCCCAAGAGCACACTGGATGTTTCAATCGGACAAAATAACACTATTTATAAGTAAAACATGATCAAAAAAAGGTAAAAATAATTTATTTAGAAATGAAATGCTACTCACAAGGATACAGGAGATCGAAGAACTTGGCAGAGTTGCAGTGGGACGCTTCTGCATTAGGCCAAAGTTTGAAGGATTGTCATACTTCATATATAGGAGCATTTGTGTCCCGAAACAATAGAAAACATTGTTTGCCTGTGTGAAATATCATAATGGGGTAACCAAGTCAATATCTACTCCTGCGCAGCGTCAATGAACAATAAAAAGTTTGTTGCTGGAGAGCAACATTATGCAGGAAAGGGTTAAATGAAAGGTAATTCTTTCGTCTTTAATGCCATCTAGTTGCTGGATTCATACGGTAAAGGGTTATCCAAGAACTATGCAAAGTTATATCCCTTGTACTCTACCCAAGAATCCTTTTTCAAAACTGGGAACTTTGACTTAAAAGTTGAAAACAAAAAAAGCAAGCGTTTGCAAGCCTTAGCGATTAATTTTTAATTAAACTCCAGCGTCTTCTGAGTGTCTACCTGAAATCTTTCGTTCTGAGTCGTTCAAATTAATTGTCAACAGTTCTTTCAAAATTGTTGGCAAAAGTTATGATGATTATGATGAACATTTTAGTCAGGCACCTTCTTGATTCCTATTTGCCAAAACAAAGAGCAAATTTCCAATAATTTTCATGGCATTTTCTCAAAGTATAAGTAAAGTTTCCTTTTAAGTTATCAGACTTACTGGGAAAAATTACTGATGGAATTTTAATTTGAAAGGGTATCTTTTTATCGTGAGTATCAAGCCACAAATTTATATTCGCTAAACAATAAATTAACCAAAATACAGGATGTCTCATAGTGTTCCTTATTCTGTAGAAAATAAATCATCAATGATATTACTACCATTATCGCAAAACTGCTCGTTATATTAGCTCCAACTGCTACAAAGCCATGGCAAAATGTACTGAGAATTGTGACATAAAGGGGGGGGGGGGCAGACACAACAGTGACAGCCAAATAGAATGAACCAATAAGTACATGTGCATGTAAAGAGTGTCACAAAAATTCATTTTATCACAAATAAGATTAACAAGAAAGAATCGAGGGACTTGTGGCGTGTGACTCTTTTTAGCAGAACTGCAGAGTTCGTCTCATATTTAGGAACAAAGCTTTTGTTTTTGATGCTCTTGAAAATATCATCAAACTGCCTTTCTGACAAAAAATATTTTCGCATCCAATCAGATGAATTATTCTTTCCATTATGTCTGTAAACTTTATTTATGCTTTGAGAAAACTCCAAGGAAAATTATTGGGATTTTGCTCTTTGTTTTTAGCATAAAGGAATTTATAAATTGTTTGACTAAAGTATCATCATAATCATCATAATCTTTTACCAACGATTTTGAAATAATTTTTGACAATTAATTTGAACGACTCAGAACGAAAGATTTCAGAGAAGCATTCACAAGACGTTGGAGTTTAATGAAAAATTAGTCGCTAAGGCTTGCAAACGCTTGCTTTTTTTGTTTTCAACTTTTAAGTCAAAGTTCCCAGTTTTGAAAAAGGATTCTTGGGTAGAGTACAAGGGATATAACTTTGCATAGTTCTTGGATAACCCTTTACCGTATGAATCCAGCGACTAGATGGCATTAAAGACAAAAGAATTACCTTTCATTTAAAAGAAAAAATTCTAAAATCGGACAAAGGCAAGATGACCTTTCGACATTTTGAAATTTACGTTATTTTGACACTTGTACCGGAAATGTCAGTGTAAACAACCATATGAAATTTAGGCCAACTTCAAAAATACATTTCTCCGCACTCAGTGGTCCGATTTTAAAACGGTTTGTTTTATGTTAATCCTCAGGATGTCCTCCATAAAGACTGTCGTGTATTTGTTGCATGTTCGAAAATTAATTTTTTGCAGTTTATTTCCTAATTTTCGTATTCTGGATCACTGTGCCTGGTGAGCAAAGAACAACAAAGCAAAAAAGGGGGAATTCAATCAACGAGAGTAGCGAAGGCACGAGAGCACAATGTGAGCATCCCCGGGGGGGGGGGGGGTCACTTAAATAGGTGGATGACGGGGGTGTGCCATTTTCAATTGTAAAATCATACCCTAAAATTTATGAATTTTTCAAAAACCACACCCCAAAATTTACGGGCCTTTCAAAAAAGATACCCTAAAATTGTGACCAAAATTCGAAATTCTAACCAAGTACCTGAAATCAGATTAAATTCAATACCCTCAAGCATTTTTCTTCCAAAATGACACCCCAAAATTTATGTTCATTTGTGATGTTACCAAAAATGACACCCTAAAATTCATTTTCAGCCTGAAAAAAGGTAACCCAAAAAATGGCACATCCCGTACTGGTACATATGGTAGTGACCCCCCGGGTGAGCATCTAAATCATTTAGAGTATATTTAAAACAAAGAGAAAAAGAAAACAAAAAGAAAGCAAAGCAGGCAAACGAGAGATAGTGAAGGAGTGAGAAAAAATACCACAATGAGAGCAAGGAGAGAACATATTGGTCAACGAGTCAACTGGATAGATCGAGGAGATATTAGGGTCTGCAGAATTATTGAAAGTATTCAGCATGGAGAAGATATAAACAGTTAACAGAGGGATAGAGAGTACCAAATAGACCCCTTCCTCAGGTATATTCAGGATATTTGTGCTTAGACTGGGGTACCAAGCATCAACCCAACATGATAATTCCTAGCATGAAAATAGATCCCGCAAAATATATTCTCTGCCCCAACACTACTAAAATTTATGAAGTCAGCATCTTAAATCCGTGGACAAGTACCCTAACTGATTAGATTGCTCATAATTTATTTGGAAATTTCAATACTTTGATTTAAGTAATGTTACTTGATCTTACTTTGGTTTGTAAAAAATATTTTACCCATTGTTTTACTGTCTCCCATATTTGAGACCCAGAAAGGTAATCTAGAATTTCAGGAACCCACCAGAACAGAAACCCCCCCCCCCCCCAACTTGGGAAAATAGATAGAATATAGGAGGCTGAAGATTCCTGACTGAAAGGATGAAACGCGTTCCGTACTTATAACGCCTTCTTTTTGTCTTTCTACCTCAAATGTTTTTTCCGCTTATATATATATATACACATCTCTCCCTTAGTAACTGGCGCATGAAAACTTAACTTTCCATGCACTTGAATGCCAATTACGACGGCGGGCCAGCGTGCACCGAAGGCGACGCGCAGCAAGCCTAGTAAACTATTAAATACGGATACATACTAGGATCTGTTTCACACTGGAGGTCATGGCTAGCAGAGGCGATAATGCTGAACAGCAGGAACCCCGACCGAGAAAACACCACCGACAACAACTGCCGCCGCTGCTGTTTCCCCTCCAGGGTCTCCACCGCTCAAAAACTGTGCGCATGTCATGTCAGCTCGAGGTTCATTGTTCGCAATATTATGGATTAAGCTTGTATACATCAGTAAGGGTATGCCTTGACAGATATTTGGAAAGATATTACATCAAACCAATGCACTTTCTTGTCTTAGAGATAGCTGATTTAATATGAGCTGAAAAAGATAATTTGAGTCAAGGATAATTTCTAAATGTTTATGCTCGTCTACCTTCTTCACAGGTATGTCATTAAAAAGGATTACTGTATGATCAATTTCAATTTTCTTCCTTGAAAATGTCAATTCAACAGCTTGTTTTTGCGGATCAGGATTAAATGACATTCTCCAAGCGTGAGCCCACTGACTTATCAAGTCCAAGTCATGATTCATGTCATCGGCATCTGTATTAGAATCTTCTACCACTGTGAACAATGATGTATCATCAGCAAATAACTTAACATTACACTTCAAGCTTACGGCTAGATCATTTATATACACAACGAAAAACAAGGATCCCAGAAGGAAACCCTGCGGCCTTCCTGCCGAAACATCTCCCCAATTACAACTCAGTTTCAATTCAGTACAGTCATCTGCTTTCAATCCTTGAGGAAGCTTTAGATTAGAAAAGGAAGTTGTCCCGAAACACCACATCGTTTTAATCTATGAATTAGACCGTCATGCCATAACCTATCGAATGCTTTAGAGATGTCCAGATACACAGAATACACATCTAGAGGAGGGTTATAGTCAAACGCTTTAAATATTGTATGTGTTACACATACAATATTTAAAGCGCTTGACTATGTTATTGAGAGCAGGGAGCTTTACACGGGAGAGGAAACGCGCCCTGGCGCTGTCTGCGATGTGATATGCGACCTCGTTTGTGTGTGAACGTAGCAACGGAGCAGCGATAATTTGGCTTGCCTAGCAACGAAATTCTTGCTGTGGAGAACGACCGGGAAGAAAGCGAGAAGGTGGATTTAAATAGGTTTGTCTTAGTAAACAAAGGTTGCACAGCATTTCCACTTGCCTCACTATTTTATAAACCGTCCGACCCTCATTCGATTGATTGAAATAACTAAGAATTGCGTAAGTTTCGAGTCGATTGGAATCTCAGAATGTTGCTGAGGCACGAATAGGACAAATGCACAATCGGTGCAAGTACCCCGAAAGAAAATTAAAATATCTCGCGAGTCTCATACTATCTCAGAAAGATTTTTCACTAGTTTTATTACCAATGGCTATCCACAAGTAACTTAAATTTCTCAGAGTTGGGCGGGGTTGGGCAGGGTGAAATTTTCACAAATGCGTACTTGGAGCGTGATCCAAAAGACGAGCTGGCCTAAGCACCGCTGAAAGAACTTAGCCGCTACAGCCAATTCCTGATATCAAATGGCTAAATTAGTCTCACAATGCAAAGATGAAACATTGAAGAGTCAAAAGAATGTCTAAGATAGCCTAAAATGCCTACCATTGTTGTTCAAATTCAATCCAAAAATGAGATGCACTTTCCGTCCAAACATCAGCTTCCATCTTGTTTTCTCTACAAAGTGCGCGATGCGCTGCGAAGGAGGCGCATATCACATCGCAGAATGCAACTCAATGCGCGTTTCCTCTCCCGTGTATAGCTCCCTGATTGAGAGTGACGACATCAGCCTTCTCGAATGATGACGTCACTCATGCCAACAGTTTGGGTCATTCTGGCAAATTTTGACGTTTTTTCCAACATGTGTTGTTAAAATTGCATAAAATTGTGATATGTAATGCTTTTGAAGTGTTTTGAGCCAATTATTCGTAGTTTATAGCAGAAAAACAGCTTTTTGTTATGACATTCATCAATTCTTGCCATTTTCTTGCAAAGTAAATTTTAAATGAAAAATAATACTCCAATTAGGAAGGGAGAAAGTGATTCACATTACCTTTATTCCGTGTTCATAACAAATCAGCCAGAAAACCATATATTTTGACATTTTCTAGCATTATGACGTCATAGTGACGTCATCTATTAAGATGGCCTCACCCAAACTACCCATTGGCTAAGAATAGTTAGTATTATGCCCTTGCTAAGTTTCAATAATTTCCCATAAGGGCCTGTTCGTTCATATGAAGAAAATTTCCCGGGCATTTTCCCGTTTTAGTGGGTAATTCGCTCAGCCGAGGTAATCTTATTTGACCTTTCATATGAGAAGAATGAAGGAAATCAATGAATTTGAAAAATTTTTCCCCGTGTGTCCAAAGCAAAAAGACATCATCGATGTAGTGCCACCATAACCGTTGTTTTTCTACATGATGATCAAGGAGTTTTTGTTCCAAATCCGCTACAAACAAAGTTTCTTATTATCATTATCATAATGGCAAGCAACTTTGAAAATAATTGTCACTATTATTATTTAGAAGCCGAAGAATGGAAAATAACTAACAACTGAAATCTCAATTAGTCTATTCAATTGCTAATTGCTGTTAATTAGCAAGAGAAACCTTTTGAATTAAACAAATTCTGCATAAATATCTTCCCCTACACTTACTTACTACTTTTGGCTGCAAGTCTGTCTCTTATCTTGATCTTGGTGAACTTTCCTTTTTAAGCCAGTAGCTCAATTTTGGCCATTAGTTGCTTAGCAACGAACCATATGACTAATCAAAACTGTTTTGATGTATCTGTAAAAGCTATTGTCCAAAGAAGGATTGGAATAAGTTTCATTGTTATATCTCTTGTAGTTTCAGTAAAGGGGTAGGGGCGTCGAAAAATGTACTCAGCTGGTTCATAATGCTAAAATTTCAACCCGCTCCAAAAAGGCTTAAGAGATACAACACGTAAAGGCAGGGTGAGTTTACATCTGTTATAGCTACATTTGCCGACGCCGCCCAACGTCTTTACCATCTGATATAAACGTGACATTCACGGCTTGTTTTTGCCTTGTGATGTTTGTTACTAGTGCCAAGCTGTAAGTCTCCAGCACTTATGGCTCTGTGATCAAGGGGGAGGAGGCACACTCCCTGGTCTAAAGCTTCAAAAAGCCTTGTTTTCATAGGGTAAGGTGCAAAGACAGTTTTGTGGCGGAAAGGTCTAGCCTCGCTGTTGGGAGTTTGCAATGGCTCTGTTGCTTTTGACATTTTTACCGTTTTCAAATTTTGCCGTTATCGTGGTACGAGAGAATTCAGGGAGAAATCCAATGAAGATCTTAAATAAATGCTTTTTAGAGCAAAAAACTTCGGTGAATTTCCCTAGTAGAGTTAAGTAGCGATTATTTACCTTTGTAAAATTCTACATTTCTAGGGCAAAAAGGACAATATTATGGCATCGTTGATACAAAGACTCCAATTTGTGTGTTGTATGGTATAAGAGATGATGCACCTTTACTAGCACTGCAGTCTTTATATACCACTTTGCAGCTAATTTCAAATGGACAGATCGTGGATCTGCAAACAGTCATCAACATACCTTCGACAGCTTTGGAAGAGAATCGATACTGCAGCTACTTGCGCTTTGAAGAGATAAAAGCGTATGAGATCATAGCTACCTTGCAATGTAGGGATCACAGTGTCAGTTTTCCACTTCTCTTCACCTCCATATCCGCTTCCTACAATGATTCACTACATACATTGCACGATGGTTCAAGAAACAAGATAACACGCAATGTAAGCGAGGTGATATATCTCTCATCTAAGATTCACGAATTCAAAGAATCCGTTTTGTTTCAATTCGACTTTGGTGACGGATTGGTAACGATTAATGAATCCCAGAGCGGTAGAATAGAAGCACGACATAACTATCTACAGCCAGGTAATTTTGAAATCACGTCAACTGCGATATTTGAAAACGATAACTTCTGTGTGGTTGGTTACATTTACATAATCGAAGTAAATATTACACAGGTCGACGATGATGAAAATTACTCGGAACGGAAGATCTTAATGCCAAAAATTTACCCTGATACCCCACTGGATGTACGCGATATTGGAGAAATCACACACAAGTCAGTATATGATGAACTCTCGTCTGATAACCAAAGCAAAATAAATACATTTATATCAATTAAGAGGCGATCTGCAGAGCCTGAAGATTTTCAACTCAATACAACTATGGAGTTTGATCAACCAAAAGCCTGGATTTGTACAAGCTATACAATAAGAAAAATAAATGGATGGTACGTAAACCTAAAACCTGGAGAACCAGTAATGGCATTTAGGTACAGAAAATTTCGGGTTCATGTATGGTTTGCACATAGGGACAATTATATTCTACAGTTTACGACGTACAACGGAAGTCTTGGGTTCATAAGGCAGTTTGATTGGGGAAACAACAATTATTTCGCTGATTTTCGCCCAACGGTTTCGAATTCTGCTTACATATCGATACGTATCTTAAATAACAGAACATTGTGTTCGGAAAAAACGGGCTTTTGGGTCGACGTTGCGAACGAATTGAACAACTACCATTTAAAGGTATCTAGCAAGGATCAATTTCTAGTCAACACAATGGTAAATATTGATATCTTTCTAAGTGGCTTGGAAAAATTTGACATATATTTTAATGTTTCGTGTGATGGTGTGAAGGTTGCTTCTATTCAACGAAGTCCGCCTCCGATGGCAACAATGACCTCAACATATTTTACGACAGCTGGAAGGCACATTTGTATTGTCACAGCCTACATCAAAGGCAGACCGAAATTATTATGGCAAATGTATCACAACTTCAAATCTACGCATCGAAAATGGGATTTTATCATTACAAATCTCATGACAATGTTCAAATATGATATGGAGGTAGACGGAACAAGTGTCGCATCGAGCAGCAACCCTTACAACAGTCACATTATTCTTCCAACATCTGAAAACATAACCGTTTATTTCCTTGGTGATGGTTATAACACGACATTCTCATTGATTGTCTACCCTTATCAAGATGCTGATGCAAGATTGACAGCAAAAAAGCACTATATAGCTGGAGCATGGAATGCAACATCACAAAGAATATCTGCAAATTTTACATATTCTTCAAATAGCTCAGGCTTGTTCAAGATCGAATTACAGGCTGATAACGTTTTCTCAAGGAATGTAAGCAATATCACAGCCAATTTCAGAGAGCGAATCACACCATTTGAGATTCAAGCTTCGTATTACCAAAAGATCAGAACGCTTGTACGATTTAACTTAACTTCTCATAATGGTGATTTCATCTCCTACCATTGGAAAATAGGCGCAGGATTCTCAAAAGTCACAAGAACAGCTACTTTATCGCATATCTTCAATAATGAGCTTGGCAACGCAAATATCAGTGTCTTTGCTTCAAATAATCTCAGTTCATACAGCAGGTCGAAATCAATATACGTGTACAAAGAAATAGAAGGACTGCAGGCTATATGGAGTGCGAATTCGTTCGTATTTTGTGTGCCATCGGTTATTCAGATAGGAGGCATCGCCAAAAGAGGAAGGAATGTAATTTGCAATATAAGTTCCGGCTCAAGAACATTGTATCATGATGTTGCACGTCCAAGAGCGCCTGGAGAAGAGGTGATAGTATGCAGCACTAGGTTAAATGTTAGCAGCATTGGTTTCTACAATTTCACGGTTAAGATGTACAATTCTATGAACATGACACAAGTTCAAGTCCGATCAATCGAAGGCATCAAGTCTGATTCAAATCCTTTCAAAGTGAACATGACATCAGCAATTTCAACAGTTGAAACAGATGCTGTTTTTATCATCACAGGCGATTTTCTGTGTTCATTGCTCAGATGTGATTTTGATTTTGGAGATGGTACCAACAGGACATTCCAATATATAATCAACGGATCTTCTGTTCGTCACAGGTACAAGAAAACGGGACACTACAAGGTTTCAGGTATGTTGAAAATCTATGTACTGCGATATTTTTTGTTCAAATATTAAATTTTACAATATATTTTACAATCTACTATACCTTATTCTAATTACTATACGACACTACAGGTACGATACCATGGGGAGCGAAAACAATGACTACTCCATGGCCAATATATAAAAACATTTAAACGTTAAACTGTATACAGTCACACTACGAACATTTATAAATTAAAGGATATTATACTACAATCCTGGCCAAAAGAAGCTGGGACACAGGCAAATTTCAGTGTCTTCATGATTTTTACTAAAATATCGAGGAGAAAACATACGTTTAGAGTCTCCTAATCCCCCTCTCCCCTACTTCAATGTGGAGAAGGTCGTAAAGCGTTTGATTAAAGCAACTTTGAAACGGGGGGAGCGGGGGGCACGTAATCAAAGACCGAAGTAGTGCAATTTTATGATTTGTCTCAAGTATTTTGGCCAAGATTGTCTGAAAAATTGCTTTCACTGCCTCTCATATGTGTTTCTATGAATCCAAATCTACTCTTAGCAGACAAATGGCGATTGAATGAAATTTAATCGCAATTAATGGAACGTGATATTAGTTTCTTAGTCAATAGGGCTGTGTCCCTTGTGACCATGTTTACAACTTTAGCTTTGTGACAATATCGTTGAAAGTAACTTCTTGCGTTGGTGGATGTCGGCTGCACGTGGACTGTCTGTTGTTTAAAGGAATATAAAAAGTAATACTGGCAAGTTTGTCAGTCGTCTATAATCAAAGCAGCACGCTGGTTTGCACCAGAGAAGCGCAGCTTATTTTCCCCACCCACCCTCCACCTATTGTCTCTGCCTCTCTTCTTTCTACGGCCGTCGGTCGCGTGACAGGTGCATTGGAACGGAAAAAGTAAGGTTTTCGGCCCGATCGCCGACCGTAAAAGTTGTTGTTGTATATTCGTGCTAGCAAATTCCCTGGCAACTGCACTACTGCCCAGTTTTCTAGCAAATATTTGTTTTTGGCCTATTTCGCTAAAACATCCAAATTTGCGCTGAAAGATGTTTTGTCGCGTTTTTCGTCAGTTTCGGAACCGCGCAGACAAACCCCTGTGATAGAAGATGTTTATCGTGGCTATGTTATGTTAGTCATTCTCGACATTGTAACCTTGAGGGGTTTGTCCTTTTATTTCATTTTAATCAAAGGAACCATTAACTTATTTTACTATGAATGGATAGCCACTAACTGTGGGCTTAACTCCAGAGTACTTCAGATTTTAATGTTTCATTGTTACTGGTTCATCCATCAGAACTATGACGTCATCAAATTATGCAAAATGTTCCCATTACGTTCAGCGAAACTTCTCTTGTACACGAAACCTGCCAATGATTTTCTTTTGAAAACATCACAGTTATCAAAGAGAAGTGGAAAACAAAGTTCCTTTCGAATCAGTGCAAATCCTGTGCCTCCGCAGTGCAATTGTCTTATTTTCAAATGTACCGTTAGCCAATTCTCTAACTATTCATTCATTTCCAATGAGATTAAGATGAATCATGAGCCTCTCCGATAACTGTATAAAATTAATAAAGATTTCTCAAAAATATAGAGCTTGTATTAAAGACAAATGACGGATATATAGCGCCTATTTTAAAAATAGAACAAAAGATGGCTTAGTGCTTTCATTTGTCTAATTGATTTGCTAATCTCTCGATATCATCAAATACAATGGAATTCAATAGGTTATATTTAGATTGCCCAGGCCCCTGATTTAAGTCACCTTATATCTCCGTCATTTGTCTTTAACGTTTCGCTTTCGCTTCATCAGAACTAACCTTAACAATAATTTGCGGCCTACCTATAGACCTAAATTATAATGGGGGTAACATAGTAACAACATCATAACAAGGGACCTACCTAATACAAAATGTTGAAACACACCAAGATGAAAGGGAAAGAGAGCCGAAAAAGAGACAAAAGGAACAGCAGGAGAGTTGCATCAACAGTTAGGATTAGAAAGGGGGAGCTGTTAATCTCAAGAGAAGTTTAAAATGCGTTGCGACGTGAAATAGGTGCACATAACCCTAATCCTACCGGGCTTTTTTTGATCTAACATAGCCGGTGGGGGGGGGGGGTGCTTTCCACCCCCCCCTCTATAAATAGGCGTAGACTAATGGGAAATCATTGAAACTTGGCAAGGGCGTAGCCCTAACTATTTTTAGCCGATTGGTAGTTTTGTGCGTGGCCACCTCATTAGGTGACGTCACTATGACGTCATAATGCCGAAAATGTCAAAATGTATGGTTTTTCGGCTTATTTGTTCTAAAAACGGAATAAGGGTAATGTGAATGGCTTTTTCCATCATTATTTGGCGTATTATTCATTTCCAATTCAAATATGATGCATAGAAGTGTTTTTAGACTGTTATTTTTGAAGAAAATGACAAAAATTGATGACGTCATAACTAAAAACTGTGTTTTTCTGCCAAAAATTGCTAATAATTGGCTCAAAATGCTTTTAAAGTATTGGATAACGCAATTATATGCATTTTTAACAAAATCTGTTGGAAAAAACTCCAAAATGACCCAAAATGACCGAAAATGGCGGCCCGAGTGACGTCATCATTTAAGAATGCTGACGTCAGGAAATTCCATTGTTATTGACAACAATAGAAAGCTAATTGTTTGTTGATTCTTTTAAAGTACAATAATCATCATTTGGAACTAATTCTGGGAGTAAAAATATCAAAATCAATAATTTTTCCAATACCTTGCTACAAATATGGTAGTGTCACCTGTCACGTGACACCTATTGTTCAAAAATTTAATTGTGAAAATGTAGCTAATAGATACTTAGTAATTTTCAGAGAGTTTGAGGGTCATAGCTTTTTTTGTCGTTAAAGAATGCTCTGCAAAAAACCGACAGGGGGGGTGGAGACACCCCCTCCGGTAGGATTAGGGTTAAGCATAGTCTACAGATGATTTAATCAGTTTTTGTTGTTGTACGAAGATCAAATATTTTGGAGTCCCTGGGTGACAAAACCTATGAATGACAACGCATTGCAGCCCTTTTTGGATGTTGAATAATCAAGCAAGTTGGTTGGTGGCAATACTGTGCGAAGACAGAAAATCATTTTACAATAACGGGAGGACTTTTCAACTTCTCATTTGAAAAAGAATATTCGTCTTGTAATGAAACTCTTGCTTGATCATGAACAAGACTTTTTTGGTAGCTAGATATCCAGCCTGCATCCCAATTATTTTTTTAAACATTTATTAACATTCAATTCAAGCAGAAAAGGAACCCCTCAAAATTTGTCAAAACTAGGAGATTAATTTCAACCAGCTTGAAGACTATCACAAACATATCTGGGAAAGAGCAACCTAAACAGAAGTTCAAAGGAAACAAATGGGGTATTAGAACTTTTCATGTTTCTTAAACAAACAAATGCTCTTTTAGCAACTGGGAATTGCCATTTAATGGTTCCTTTGATTAAAATGAAATAAAAGGACAAATCCCTCAAGGTTACAATGTCCAGAATGACTAACATAATATAGCCACGATAAACATCTTCTATCACAGGGGTTTGTCCGCGCGGTTCCGAAACTGACGAAAAACGCGACAAAACATCTTTCAGCGCAAATTTGGATGATTTAGCGAAATAGGCCAAAAACAAATATTTGCTAGAAAATTGGGCAGTAGTGCAGTTGCCCGGAATTTGCTAGCACGAATATACAACAACCACTTTTACGGTCGGTGATTGGACTGAAAACCTTACTTTTTCCGCCCAACACGCAGTGCCCCACCCAATCACCACCTGAGAGAGAAAGGCAGAAAGCAGAGAAAGCTGCAGGATTTGTGCTCTACGACCGAGCACTTGGCCACCCCTACATTAGGGGATTTGTTTTACTTTGTTTTACTATTTTACTTTTTCTTTTCTTCTGTCACTTCTTCTTCTGCTCATCTCCTTGATTTTTTTTCTTTTATTTTCATAAATACATTTTCATATTTACAAGTTTTTTTTACTTCTCCTTTTTACGAACTTTACACCACAATTGCAGAACAACACAACGATACACATACTTATCCAGCCTGGGCCTGCCAACTATTGATTTTAGCCGTTTTGATTTAAAGAGACTAAAATGATGAGGATTGACTGATTGTTAAAAGAACCAGGAAATACAAAACTTCAAAACTGCAAAATCGCATGCCAGAGAGAGTGTTTTTGTTGTTGATTTTTGTTTAAATGATGCATCTGTGGAAAAAGGAAAGCCCCGTCCTTGCAAGTTTCGTCTGCAAAACGTAAAACAGAGGCTCTAAATATTTACAAGTATTGCTAAAAATGGATTTCCCTTTCAAGCCCTATCCCCCAAAAAGAAGGCGGTAAGTTGATTGAAAGCAATTAATTATTTGCAGTTAGTGCAACTAGTACCAAAACTAGATGTATAGGCCTTCACATAAAGTAACTTTCAATTGAAAGGGAAACTATACTCCCAAAAGGAAGTCGATTTGAATGCTGCAAACGAGAAACTCCGTTATCCAATCTGAACATAACTAGCAAGTCTCGTGGGTTGCCGTTGTAGTATTGTAGGATTTTTGCGTCAAAGCCCATTCTGTAAGTCCAAAATAGATGGTTTGCCCTTAACACTGACATTTTTATATGATGCTCTTTCCAATCTTTTCTTATCTTCATCTTTTTGTCTTTAAACTACACAATTGGCTGAAAAACAAATTAAACATTGGTACCCAGTCATTACGATGGATTTTGAATTGTATTGAATTGTAGGATTTTGCGTAATGGCCCATTCTGTAAGTCCCGAAATAGTAGGTTAATTGCCCTCCAAAATGAAGATTTTTATATGATATTCTTTCCGATCTTCTTATCTTTTTTTTCCTTTGTTTTTGTTTTTATTTGTTTTTTGTTTTAAACTACACCTTAGGTGAGATTTAACATTGGTACCCATTGACTGCAATGGATTCAATGCATTATATTGCACACATATCCTTTTCCCATATTCTATAGACAGTAAAGATACTTGTGAATATTTCATTTCATTTTTTTCATTTGCTTTAATATTTTGTTTTGGTGAAGTTGTTGTTTCTAAACTTCTTCTCTTCTCTTTATTAGCAGTTTGAAATACTTTCAGCCCCTTCTAGGATTATCCAACTAGTTTCAAGGGAGGACTATCATTCATGCAAACAAAGAGCAGTCCATAGAGCTAAACCTGGTTGGCGTATACACTAGATCAATAGAATATTGAAACCCATTCACCAGAGCACATACTCTGAATTTCCTTACGGACCAAAAACTGTTTGTTTATCTAAAATCTTTATTCAACTTCAATAATCAAAACCAAATGATAAACAAACTCGCAAACTTGTCTTTTATCTTAAACTTTTGTTTTGTTTTTGTTTTATTTGATTTTTTGTTTATAAGATACATTTTTATATCCATAGTTAGGTTAACTTGAATGGAGTGAATTCCACCTGTCAAGAGAAAATTTGAACAAATTATTCAAATCTGAAAGAAAAACACTGCATTAGATTCCGCGGGCTAAACTTCAAGGTAACTGCCAAACGTTTCAGTATACACGTTTTATTTTACAAGCAACAGGTTTATCAGAATCCAGTACCATGATGACCAAAACTTCAAGAAACTCAAGCACTACCGCTCCAGAAAAATTAAGAAACTCTAAATCTTTATTAGAATAAGAGTGGTAGATTACGGTTCGATACCCTCTGACAAAGCTACCTTCATTTTTCTTTTTAACTTTAGACTGCAAGAAACAGTAACTTTCAGCCTTAATATGCATGGCTTATCTGAGCGGACAATATCAATGCAAAATGCAAGCCCTTTCACGATAAGAAGGCTCAGCTTCTTACTGCTGGAACAACCCAACCTTCAAGCGAAACTAAGAGACTTTTAGTATTAAGTGCTGACCCAAGTTTCTTATAAAAACAAAAAATTAAATTGAAACAAAACAAACAAACAAAAAATCCGTGTAGATCCATAAGGTGAGGGTGTTGATAGAAGCAAAACAATTTTCATTTACAATGATAGCTATTTCCAGACCCGCAGTGTCCGAAAACCTTCAGGCACACACGCCTGAAAGGAATGTAGATACAAGCATGCATTCCCGAAATAAGAAATGAATATGACGACTGAGACCAGTTGAAAAATCGTTGGAATGCAAGAATGTGATGCTATGCACGTTTTGAAAATACCAGAAATCTTAGCCATTATGAAGACTCTACTAGTTCCAAAGCAATCCACACAGTCGCCTGTGGAGAAAAAATAATGGCAGCGAAACATTCTACTACGCGACACTAGCCCAAGCCCTAGTCACAAGACGGAATTATAAAAGCGTGAAGCCTGAGAACTGGTTTGAAGCAAGAGCAAATAATACAGTGTTCAAAATACAGATTTTTCCAGGTACAATGCTAGAAATCCAACCGGGCGTGGCTTCTTGAAAAGCGCCCAAGCGGTTTTTTTAACCGTGAAAATGACTGGAAAGTCGGGAAAGTCACGATTCAACAAATAACATAAAGCAATACTAGCTCCTGCAAGAATACGGCGAACAGTGTATAAGATTATCTCAAGTGACCAATTAGAACAGGAGACCGAGTTCGAATTGGGCGAGGCGAGCACAAGCAAACACGACATGCAGCGCAAGGTGGGCAAGTAAACAGTGCATGCAACCCTAAAGGAAATGAAATGAAAAGGTCCAAGAGCCCACAAAAGCCCATTTACCTCACTCTGAACCAGCCTGAAAGCTCTACAGTGTCACCGTGCAAAGCTTCAGCAGCAAAATTTTTAACGCACGGTATGCTGCATGTCGCGATACCCGCCAGGCCTCAAAACGAGTCGGTCGTCTGATCTTTGGCCAAATCCCAGACCTTTCCAACATATTACAATTCAAATTGCTCAAAGAGTCAGCCAAAATATGAAAAAACACTTAGTAAAGAAAATAAATTAATGGTTGGATCTCACCATGAACGACCAAACAACAAACCAAGCAACATCTTGAATAGGCCACTACCTTCTCAGCGAAAAATAAGCTGCGCTCCTCTGGTGCAAACCAGCGTGCTGCTTTGATTATAGACGACTGATAAACATACCAGTATTACTTTTTATATTCCTTATTGTTCGAATTAATTGGCTATTTCAGTTCGAGCTACCATTTCCCAAGAAAAGGTGAAAAATGTTCTTTCCTGTCTTGTACTGATCAAATTGACCAGTTGCTGTTTGTGATGGGTTTCAAAGCTGCTGAATTTTACTTCACCTTTATTGTTGCTCATTTTAGATCAAAAGCTTTTCTTGTTGCGTGTAGTGCAATTACCAGGGGGGGGGTCCATGCCACTATTTCTTCGCTGACCCCTAAATATTAAGCCTAATGTTTTGGGGACCCCAAATATTGCTATCTATTTCTGGGGCCCCTAAAATATTTTTGAATGATTTAAATTAAAGCTTCTTCATCTTTCTCAGTTTTTAAATAATACCAAAACATTTATCTCATAATTCGCAACTTCAGTGCCAAATTTCGCCATTCTTCCTTTCTTCAGAATTGTGGACCCCAAACATTGAATTTTGGTCCATGCTGTAATTCACAGACCCCAAATATTGATTTAACGTAAAATTTCGGACCCCAAACATTGGCATGGACCCCCCCCTGTATATTGGTATTGAAGACCAATGAGTACCCCCCCTGGGGTGCAATTGTACAAAGATAAACAAGTAGATTAAGTAAAATATAAGCCCTTCATGTAAAAGGAAATGAGCACAACGTTTCAAGCATAGCCTGTTATCAAGCCATGTTAGATGTTGATATGAATAGCGAACAATGCTCGAATCACTCCATTTAGTTTATTACACATTTTTTACAAGAAACCACAGGGACCCCAGGAAATTGAATATCCCCCCCTGATAAAGGTCCGTAGCCTCCTTTGCTATTGCGAATCTATGATATAATGCCTTTATTCACAAATTGATTCCATTTGCGTGCGTCGCTTTGGATTTCTGATTACAGGCATTACATCATAGCTTCCCAATCGCAAAGGAGGCTACGTGGCTTTAGCATTTGGGAGGGGGGGTTATTTAATTTCCTAGAGTCCCTGTGAAGAAACTTTGATCAGATCATAGTACATGGATTTTTATGAGAAAGTAAAAATTTGGACCAGAACTGAAAGTTTCTTAACATTATCAGCTCTGTACATGATACAGGAAACAAGTAAGAATAAAGGAAAAGCATGCTGAAGTTTCTTAATTTTTTGTGATCTGAGTTTCTTATAAGCAGTTTCTTATGTAAAAATACAGTACGTGTAGGTACAAGTTTCCCACTTCAACATGAAAATTCTCAGGTTAAAAAACGTGAATTTTATCAAAAATGCTATGCATCTTGATAAAATACCCCCTTTCAGCACCTTTTTGCAGTGTCAACTATTGCAGTTCAAAGCTTGAGCCATCAATTAAAAATGCATGTTTTGTGCAATAATTCAATGAATGTCAGCATTAGAAATTGAAAATTTGTAAAGAAACTTGAAGGACTTAAAATCTGATACAGGCCCGTCGGAAAGGAATTCTTTTCGGGAAAATTTTGAAAATAGGACTTAAATTTCACTAGGATAAATTTTTGAATAGACGATTACGCTAAAGATGGCGGCAAGGAACTTTTTACCAAGATGCATTGCATTCTAATAACGAATCTTTAACGATCCTATATGAATTCAATTAAAGAACGCAGTGCATCTTGGTAAAAAGTTCCTCGCCGCCATCTTTAGCGTAATCGTCTATTGCATAAGGGGCTGAAGCCCCCCCCCCCCCCCCCATTAGGTCCCCGCTTCCGATGGCCTGTGATAATTTTTTTTTTTTTTTTTTTTTTTCTATTCATAATAAATTAAAACTAAACTAAATACATTACTACTGTACCGATCTTGGTGTAAGAAGACACAAGGTCATCTGGCCTACACCAAGAACGGTACTTACAATTTGCAAATAACTTCAAGATATAAAAAAAAATAATAATACAGCAATACGAGGGACAAAACAAAACAAGAAAACAACACACCAATAAGGAGACTGGCAGTTCCACACCAAACCATGCTATGGGTCTAACCTTTTATATTGTAGACTTCTATCATCCCTGTACCATCACATAGCTACTGGACGGTACAATGACGAGGGAAGTCAAGCACTATGGGAAAATTTGGGTGGTTTGGTGCTGAACTGTCTGGAAGAAAGGAGGGAGAGCTGCTAGATCATTGCGTTATTTCAAATTGATTTCATATTGATCCACGGATACCAACGTGCCCCCCAAGGGAAAGGACGAAAAAAAGACCTCACCCCCTCGCCCAGGCAGCACTCCAGCACCCACGGTCAATTCAACCTGTTTGTTTTTTCAATGTATTCAATTGTTGCTTCAATAATTATCCTGTTGTCAATAATATTCATATTAGAACTGCCGTAAAGAAGCAAGTTGCACAATGTTTTTGAATCCAGGTTTGCGATATCAATACCCGACACTTCTGTGACAGTGCCAAAGAGATCCATTCGCAGTTGATTAAAGCGGGAGCAGTGCAGGAGATAATGCTCGTTGTCCTCGTTAGCTGTACCACAATTACATATAGGCCTAAGACACTCAAAATTATGATGAAATTTGTGTGCATTCAGATCGCTGAATTGTACGCGAAGCTTGGTTATATTTCTGATACCCTTTAAGTCGAATACTCCATAAATAGTCTTTTTGACCGGTCTAATTAACGCAATCAGTTTCCGCTTAAATTCAGCAAGGCATTTAGAAGCGCGGATTTCTGTTGGTAATTTGTTCCATTCGTGTAACGTGTTATAGAAATAGGAATTGGAGAAACGATCAGTTCTGGCTCTACTTTGTGCATAGGCTTGAGGGTTTCGCAGATCATATGATATCTGCCGTTCAGAAGGAATTAGAGAAAAAAGATATGCTGGATACTGTGTCAGCTTTAGTTTGAAAAAATGACATAGTCTCCTGTACCATCGTCTATCGTACAAGGATTCCCACCCAAGTTCTTCATAAAGCTTTTGCCTACTTGTACCTCTCCATGCCCCAGTCACAGCCAAAGATGCTGCATACTGCGTTTGTTCAAGACGCTTTGTAATAACTGATGACAAGTCAGGATCATATATGTGGTAAACTATATCACCGTAATCTAGGTGGGGGCGCACATACAGTTTGTACATTTGATCAAGTACATCCCTTGATACGTATTGTGACAGGTGTCTTATCAACCCAATCCCCCGCCTGGCTTTCAGAATAGCTTCACTCACATGACTTTTAAAGCTAAGTTTGGTGTCAAGAATCATTCCAAGATGTTTATGCTCAGTTTTGCTTTTAATTTCGTCATGTCCAAGTCTCAAGGGAGGGTGCACTGGTGGCAACCTTTTAACGGAAAAGAGTAACTCTTCAGTCTTGTCAACATTGAAGTGCATTTTCCACTGCCACGCCCATAGGGAAATTTTTTCTAGATCTCTATTCATATTTTGGGCAGAAACAGTTTCGTTTTCAACCACTGTAAACAGAGAAGTATCATCAGCGAATAATTTGACATCGCACTGCAAGTTATCTGTTAAATCATTAATATAGATAAGGAAAAATAATGGACCTAATACCGAGCCCTGGGGTACACCAGCAGAAATCTCCCGCCACTCAGAGGATTGCCCATTTAAAGTCACGCGCTGCTGTCGATGTGAGAGAAAGCTTCTGATTAGTTTCAGAAGATTTCCCGAAATACCATTACTTTCTAGTTTATAGAGCAGGCCCGCATGCCACACTCTGTCAAAAGCCTTGGATAAATCCAGAAATACAGCCCTCGTTTCCCTGCTTGGAATTTGATCAAAACCACTGTAGATTTTGTGGGTAATGGCCAACAATTGATTTACAGTTGAATCACCTGGACGAAACCCAGACTGATTATCACTAAGAAGACGATTGGCCTTCAGATGTTCATATATGTCGTCAAACAAGAGTTTCTCAAATATTTTCCCAAATATTGACAATAGCGAGATTGGCCTATAGTTTTTTTTGCTTTGTCTGCTCTCCTTTTTGTGGATAGGAATGATGTTGGCTTTTTTCCACGAAGATGGGTAAAGCCCTGTGATGAGAGATTTTTCGAAGATCATACAAAGTGGGTCTACAATAGAACTGTCACAAATCTTAATCATAGAAACTGATATTTCGTCACAACCATGAGCTTTTTTAGTATCAAGCATTCTGATCAACTTTAAAACCTTGTCTTTTTGGACAGTGATATCCTTTAGTTGATTGTTGATTCTGGGTAGAAAGTTTGGTAGAGAACTCGTATTTTCTATAGTAGAACATTGCTGAACAAAATATTCATTAAAAATACTAGCTTTATTCGCAGGATTTGTGATGAATAGGCCATTTTCAAGGAGTGGAGGAATATTGCATGTCTTCTTACTGTTAATCAGTCTTGTAAGGGTTGACCAGTATTTTTTAGGTCCCATGTTTGGGTCAGAAAGCTTGCGACCTAAATCTTGGTAGTATTTATTTTTCGCATTAACAATCATCCTAGACGTCTCATTACGAATGATCTTGACTTGACACCAGTCATCATGATTTTTGCCTCGCTCAATATATCTTCTGTAGACTCTATGTTTACGTTTGATGGCCGTTTTAAGCTCGCTAGTTATCCAAGGCGGATCCCTGTCATCACATTTGATAGTTCTATTAGGAATTTCAGAAGAAAGAATCTCAAAAATTGTATCTGTAAAGACCTCAACCATCTCATCCGCCTGCAGACCCTGAAATATTGACTCCCAGTTTAATGCTGATATGGCTGCCCTAATTGAACGAATGTTTGCCCTTTCATATTCCCAAACAGTGCGCTTATATGGTGGTGCATTCGGCAGGGATATATTTAGTTTACCGTAGATAATTTGATGCTGTGATAATTTCAAGGAACTTTAGCATTGGGTCAACTTCTTAGATTCTTACATAAAAAATGCATGAGCACTTATGACAACACTCTGTCCCTTTGAGAAAAATTGGTTCCTGAATGGATTTTAAAACAAAAATAAATCTAAGGTCTCTGATTTTACAATAGTTCAAGTGCATCTTCATCATCATTCATATCTTAATCAAATTGCATTGCCACTGAATACTGCATCATGATTGTAGAGATTGCCTTGGGGAAGAGACATGTGCTTGGTCACCTGGCCATTCTTCAGATATTTGTTGTAACTTAGCAGCAAACTTGTCATATTGTTCCGCGAGGTCCTAAAATGAATTTAAGGAAGATGATATTACAGGATGAGGGAATTGGCCTCAATCACGAAGAACAACATTGCAGAGAACATGTTATTTTGTGCAGAAAGCTCCTTCATGAGCTTCAAGTGGAGGAAAGGCAGACTTTAAAATTCATAGAGGAATGTGTAGCAGTTTCATTCTTGGTTTGTGCCATCATAGAGAGCAGTGTTCAAAGAGTATAACTGCATTTCCCGAATTCAGAAATAAACAGCCAAAATCTAAACGATATCACGTTTACATAAATATTGTCCACAAGCGTAAACAAATGAGAGGGAAATTGAGATTTAGACACTTTTCTTGACCACACAAATAAAAATGCTGACGCAAGCAACAATGACGGCTAATCTTAGGTTGATTTTGGCATTTTCTGATGTATAGCACAACATTCGTAAATATTTGAATTCTTTTTACCCAAGAATGATCTGATTTTGTGCTGGATTGAATAATGTAAACTTGCTTGTACATGTAACATACAACGTTTCTTGGCGTAACAATTTGGAACCCTACCACTCTGCCTATTTTACTCCGTTTGGGTTGATTTATATCAACTTTCCATGTAGATTCCAAATGTTGATGTTGTTTCTTGAATTTTGGCGCCATTTTGTCATGTAGTTAGAGTACAATCGATGGAAATTCTCGGAAATCACAGTGGTTCTGCCGACAAGGGGTGTGACCCAACCATTTTGTTACTCAGCTGGATTCTACATCAATCTATGTACAATTCACTTCTATGAATTTTTTGCAAAATATTGAAACTCCACAAAGACTATTGCTTCAGGAAAAGGGCAATGGAGAGCCTTCAGTCCACAGCTTTTTTGGCCATGAGTTTAAGACCAGCCTTGGAAAAGCGTGATCAAAATTATGTGCTTATGCGGTTAGAGCCTGTGATTTTCGATAATTCAAATAATAAAATAATTTTTGAACATTAATTCGAATAGCTATGTGATTTGCAACTTCAAACTAAAAATCCAAGGGCTGGTCTTAAATTTATGGCCATAACTGTGGACTGAAGGCCCTCTACTACCTTTCCCCTGAAGCAATATTCTCCATGAAGTTTCGATATTTTGCAAACAATTCATAGAAATAAATTGTGCATAGATTGATGTAAAATCCAGCTGAGTGACATAATTTTGGGTCACACCCCTTGTCGGCAGAACCACTGTAATTTCCTAGAATTTATATAGATTTCATTGTGACGTCATAGCAAAATGGTGTCAAATTCAAAGAACAACATTAAAGTTTGGAATCTACATGGAAATTTGATCGAAATGATAGAAACGTTGAAGATAACGCTGTTGATAAAAATATTGTCTTAAATTTTAGGACACGCCTGTACTCACCGACAACCTCATCAGGGCCGTCGAGAGAGGGGCCGAGCCCCAGGGTTATGGTAGGAGAGGAGGCCCCCAGCGCCTAAGGCGCCGGACAATTTTTTGGACCACGCCCTTTTATCCTTGGGCCACGCCCTCCTATGCACTGGTAAAACGCTGCTTTTAGATTTTATATAGCATGTCAGTGGGCCCGCGGGCCTGAAAACGTTACTGAAAGAAAACTACAACAAAGAAAAAATACATAACTTATTTCTTGCGGGCCCCCAGATACCCCGGGCCCCCTGGTAACTACCCTGGCTACCCCCCTCTCTCGACGGTCCTGAACCTCACTAGATCAACGTATCCGACTTTTACCAGTTTGCCTGCAACCCGGAACAGCGTGAACTTTAATCATTCATACTCTTAAAGGCAATCTGTCCCCTTCGATGAATGAAAATAAGATCGATAAAGATCTCTATTGTATATTCCAGAAGTTGGTGTTAATTCGCTTTATCCAAAGAAATCAGGGTCATAGAGACTCAGTGATGCATGAATTTAGCTGTAGCGTAAATAAGGTTAATAAAGCAGTAACCATGGTCAGAACAATAGGGGACAGATTGCTTTTAATATATGGATATATTTTCTATTCGGCAGGAAGCTGCTTCAGTCATCATCATCGAGAAAAGTTCGAGACAAGAGCTGCAGTGTCAGCCCTCATGATAATAAAAGTTGAGTCAAAATATCATTGTTTTCCATTTCATCAGTCTTATGTTCTAAACATTATGTTCAAATATCGAACAATGGGGAAATCATGGAAGATCAAATTAGATGATAGTTATTTTGCTGATCCTAATGCTTTGCTTACAGAAAATGGCTTGAAGGTAACATTCAAAGCTGATATAAAATATTATTTTGTAAGGGTTGGAGATTTTAAATTGGAAATTTCTGTTTCTGATGGCGTAATTGAGAAAATCATAGAAAGAGATATTTGTGTACGTTACCTCAACAAGAAAGTAAAGCTATCCGTTCAGCAAGCAAGTACACCAGGAAGACCAGTTTCTTTTTCCCTCATGACAACAGACCCTTCCTTGGGAATGTGTCACATCCATTTTGGCAATGGCAGAAAGTATAACTCATCAACGAATATCAAAGATCAGCTTTTTGTTATAAATAGCACCTACGATCATATTGGAGTTTATCAATACACATGGAGCGTGAGAAATTCAACAAATCTGGCTCGAGGAACAAGTCAAATTACAATTTTGAATCCGGTTATGGAACCAGGCCATTATTCATTCCCAAAATCTGTGGAAAAGAGTTGGCCGGATAACAGAGTCAAGTTCTATCTGATCTCGAAATGTCTGTCGCCTATACCAACTTTTGTTACGTATAGAATAAACTTTGGAGACGGTGAAATAATGCCTTGGGCAAGACTACCTGATTTTAATTGTAAGAACATTACGAATTTGATATGGCATACCTACAAGGCAGCCGGGTGTTATGAAACATATTTTGAAATGAAAAATCTCCTGGGAAGATGTGAAATGAATGGCAATGTAAGAATTCATCAACGCCTCAATTCACTGCATCTTGGTTTCAAGAGCATACCACATTCACGAACAGTGGAGAGAGATAATGGAGGTGTCAAGGAGGTCTACCTCAAATATTCATACCCTTTTGAGATTACAGCAACAACAACTGGTGGAGGATGCCAGAAATTTGAATGGAAAATATCAAAGCCACATTGGATTAGACCAGCAGGGACAAAACATAAAATCTTAGTCAATCATTTGGTTAACAAAGTTGGGAATTATGACCTGGAAGTCAAAGTATCAAATAATATCAGTAGCATAACAGAGAAAAGAAAACTCATTTTGACAAAAGCCTTAAGGGGTATGATTCTGCTTACTTCAAATCCTGATATTACAGGTAGGACGGATTTCTACTTGCTGCTCGAAGATTTTGGAGCTGGTACAGAGTTGATCTGGGATTTTAGAGATAACAAAACTGTCATCAGACAGAAGATAGATAAGTTTAGTCCTGCTAATAGTTTACGGGATATTAGCAGAATCCGTGGAACAGAGAGCCTGAACCTTACCAGATACATGGGATATGTGAGACAGCATACATATAGCTCGAAAGGCATGTATGACGTATCACTAACTGCAAATGACCAGTTCACATCATTGGTCGCAAAAAGAACTGTCTTTTTTTCTGGTAGAACTTGTAAGAGGCCAGAGGTAACAATTCTGCCAAAGGATCAAAAGTTCTTGCAGTTTAGCCTCAGAGAGACTTTTACGGTTCCAAGCAACGTCAAGCTCGAATGTGATGATTTTAACGAAGCTGCATTTAAATGGAGAATATATGCTAGTAGTAAAGAAGCTATGGATAACCATCGAATTGCCGAGTCGGACAAAATTATCAGGTTAGATACTAGAAATCTTTTCATTGCATGATTTTGACATTTGCCAAAATGAAATTGAAGGTATGCTTGATTTTCCAATAAAAGACAAAAAAGTAGACCCTGATTTTTGCAAGAATGAAACAATAATTCCAAAACTTTTAATTATTGCAGCCTTTCGGACATTGACTTGCCTCCAAAAATTAATTTGTACAAAATACATAGTGGTTCGAATTGGCCACTCCGAGACATTTTGCATAGATATACAGCAGTAGGAACTAAAGCAACAAACCGAATCTCAAGAATAGCACGAGAGAACATTATGAGCATCAAAAATTTCGAAACAATTTCGTTTCCATAAATCATTTGTCCGACCAAATAAAATCACTGTTCCCTTCGTCGTCTTTCAAAAAGTCCTTATCATTTTCTGTTACAATTTAAATGGCCCATTTGCTTTATATGATGAAAAATTTCAAATCAAAACGGCCTGACTCGTTATCGAACTTGCCATAGAACCAAAAGATACTTAAAGTGCCACTGACATGAAAAATAAAATTGTTTTTTAAATCGATATTATGAGCTATTATGAACAAGTAGAGAACGCTGAATCGAATGGTGTAATCATTTCCGGTATATTGTGTCTGTAACTATGTTTTTTTAATCCCTAAAGTGTCGATTTTCGTGACTCTTTGTTCGAATAAAAATACGCGGTCAAAGAGGAATTTGAGGAATTCGTGACGTATTCGGTTGGACACATCGACGTGCGTAGTTAGATTACCACAGTGAAGCACAGTGGTTGAGCATGGCGGATGCGAAGAAACGACCAAGAGGGGGGAAATATTGTTGTGCTGGTGCACCGAATGACACCAGCTGTACGAATTGTAGCCATACTCCCGGAATTTCGATGCAAGTTCGGAATTTTGATGCTGGAAGTGCTCCCGTAACTGTTCCTTCTAAGCGGGATTGGCGGGATCAAAGGCGACAACCGAGAGAGGTAAGGATAGGCTTAAATAGGCCTATAAGTTTCACTCCATTGTTTTTGGTGATGGGGATTCTCAACACCGCATATCCCTCGTGCCTGCCTGTAAGGAATAAACTAACTTATCTTGTTTCGGTAATCATAAAGCTTTGATTTTACCTAGATGGATGTAAAGCATTTGCCAGGCACGGGCTTCGATGTTTAAAGGGACTCAGAATTATTTACTTCCGCATGCAACCTTCATTTACTTGCACGCATGGAAAAATCCAAAGTTTTCGAACTGAGAGGAGGTTAAAAGGCATCCAGTCATTTCATTGCATTTGTAATTCATAATTTTGCCAAATATAGATGATGGAGTCCTCATTCCCAAATCCCCCTCCCTGTTGTTTCAGCTCACCCTCCCCACTGCTTGCAAGTAAGACTGCACTGTATTGCAATACACGTATTTTTTATAAGAAACTAAGAATTTGGGCCAGTACTGAAACTTTCTTAAAATTATCAGATTTTGAGTACTCAGAGTTTCTTACGAGTTTCTTAGATGTTCCATAACAATCTCCATGTGCACTACCTGTGCCATTATGAACATTTCAAAACAAGGTTTTTTCAGCCTTTCCGATGTTTAGACATTACTCAGGTACCTTACGAGTAATTTGATACAGGAAACGAGTGAAAGTAAAGTAAAAATATGGTCAAGGATTTCTTTTATCAAAATAAATAGTTTCTTAACTTGAATATTCCCAGTACTGGAGTTTCTTTATTTTTTGGCGATCTGAGAGGTGAGTTTCTTATAGGCAGTTTCTTATACAAAAATATTTGTATGCTTGACCTTACATTGATCTACTTAAAGTGCCACTGACATACTATGACAACAAGAAGGCGGTGTCCCTTGACCCATGACCTCACTGGATCACTATGTCGGGCTTGGGAACCACCAAACTACAAACAAAAATCCTTGCATAAAGATTTCATAAACGGAAACACTCAGAAACAACCTGATTAGGAGGAGCTACAACCTCTTTGAAATCAAAACACAATTCAATAAAATCAGGCAATACTCACAGGCAAACTCCTACTACTACACCAATTGAAAATATTTACAACATGTTTCTTATTTCAACATATACTTGCATACTGAAACTGATCAAACATAATCAAGGCTCTACAACAACTGGTAAAAATTTGCTGTGGGCCCTTGGGGGTTCGGTTGGCATTACCCTCCCTTGTTATCTTTTGTTGATATTATCTTTATTTCTTAGTATTAGTTTTCACACTTGTTATCATTTTATCTTCTGCCTTATCAAAATTCACCATTGGAAACACTGGCAGCTACCTGATGACAAAGCATGTTACAGAGAGGGCTGATAGAAGTGAGGCAATGGGAACCCCAAAGGATGGCAGTCACAGAACTTTACCCTGCAGGTCAGTAATTTTCTAGTAATTACTCTGTGACATTAAAACTGTTTTGCTAAACTTTAGTGAATTTACTAGAAGTGCAAAAAAGGTTTTTAGAACAATGTTTGCATGACAAATTTTAATGCATGTCAGGTATATGCAGTACAGTATATTTTGAAGCAGACCAGATTACTGATGTCTCTCTTTCTTACTCTCATTAAAACTCAAATGTATGAAATTATAGAATGACTTGTTACTGTAACCAGCACTAGAAATTATATGGAATTACATTGGCAAGTGTTATGAGCAATCAATTGAAATGTCCTTTCACTTCTTTTTTTAGCTGAAAACCAAGACCAGCTACTTGCAAATCACATGATCGCCTCAACATCAGGTGTCACACAACCCCGTGGCATGCGCTGCTGCTAAGTTTGTGGACAGCCAAAATTGGGCTATCCTCTCATTTGCAACAGACTGAACATTGCATCGGAGTAGAGGATGAAATATCTGCTTGTTTTTGTAGAACTGTTATTTGTTTACTCGCTTCAAAATTAATGGTCTCAGTTTTGGCTGTCAACAATAGGCTGGCTGTCCAGGGTTTGTGTGGGAATGATAGACAATTACAGTAGCTTGTACAGAGAAACACAGATAAATGAATACAGTAAAACTCTGCAAACAAGAACATACCTATTAGAACATAGGCTGACCTCTTATGAATTTGGCACTCTTCCTTCCTGGAGCCTTATGACTACAGTGAGCACAAAGCTATATCCCATACACACACACATTCAATGAACTTATGGGCAGTATAATTTGCCTTCTAACTGTTGGAAAGTACTGTCATCAGATATCTATAAAATACCCTTTTGGGTTCAAAAAAGAGACTTATTTTTCAGGCAGGTGGTCATTGTTCTTTTGCTTTGTCGTAATGATGGAAATTTACAGTATGGTCATTGACTATTTTGCAGTTTTCACTCTTGGTAACCGTATCATTTGATAACAACTAAGCAAGAAACCAGTATGTTTTTGGTTGTTATCTTTGGATATTTTCTTCTTGAAAATCAATCTGTAGGTGCTGATTTTCCTATGTTCTGGTTTGCAGGATTTTACTGTGTATACACATATTTAGTTATCTGCTAGTTCACGTTGCCTTGTTGACTTGTATCCATGCTGAACACCAGATTCGTATGTTTTGCTGATGCACTAATAGACACAGGCAGGAAGTGGCCTTGCATTGTCATACCCCAAAAATCCAAACAGCCACCGAACAAGCCATCTGTATGCAACTGCTCGTAGAAATCTATAACAGAATAGACTTTTGTTTAGTACAGTCAAATTTGACATTCCCAAAAAATTAAGAAACTCCAGTACTGGGAAAATATAATTTAAGAAACTATTTATTTTGATAAAGGAAATCCTTGGCATATTTTTGCTTTACTTCTACTTGTTTCCTGCATCATATTACTCATAAGGTACTTGGGTATGTCTAAACATTGCAAAGGCTTAAAAACCTTGTTTTGAAATATTCACAAGGGCACAGGAAGTGAACATGAAGAGTGTCATGGAACCTAAGAAACTTGAAACTCTGACTACTCAAAATCTGATAATTTTAAGAAACTTTCAGTACTGACCCAAGTTCTTAGTTTCTTATAAAAGAAATACGTATACTTTGGTTGCTTTGAACCAAGGAAAGTTACCCAACATACATGAGCTTTGACTTGTTGAATTGATTTGAAATGAAAAATATGGGATTTCATCTGACTCATGCCAGTCTGACTTGTGTTATTTTGACTGCACATAATGATGATGCAGGGAGTGTTATGTTTTACACGCCAACATTGAACTAATTTATTTAGATACACATGTTTTCCTACAGATTGCTGTATCATGATAGCTAAGGAATTGGGTAAATTGTGAAAGGTACTTCTGTGGGAAAAGACTTCAACATCAAGTTTTCCTTAGACGCAATGTGGCAGTTTGTTTGTAAATTATATCAACTATACTCTTGGGACCTCAGAGGAAGGCCATGCTTAATTAATTAAAAAAGCAGATGTGTGTATTTTCGCTATCTTGGTATTTTGTTTTCATAGGGAGAGAAGTACACTTTTAACAGAATGTAGGAAACTAGATCGGTAGGACTAAGTTTCTACTTACTTGTTTTCTGGTTGATTTGCTCTGCGTCTGTACCTCTTCCCGTCTAACAGGGGCCCTGCAAGTTGCAGCACTGCTCTGCTAATGAGAGCTGGAAAGTCAGCATGATTTGTCACACATCTCAGTTCTCCAGCAGTGCCCTCAAAATGTCAGCTTTCCTATTGCTTGGGGGAACTCCCAGCGGCATCTATACTCCCTAGCACCCACCAGCTTTTCAACATTGCATTTACCACACTCACACCTAGGAAATGGAATTAAACATCAGTTGATAAAATCATGCCCTGAAGTATGCTACACGTAGCTTACATCAGCCTGCATAATGTCCATTTGATTTTCCGTAGAACAAAAACAAGGAAGGCCTGTAGGTGCAGTGCACACAGCTTTTTAACGCTTTGTTTGTTTGTTAATGGCCTAGACTTATTCTGGAGCAACAGCTACTTATACAGCAGTACAATATATACATTTCACTTCTCTAAGAATCTATAACAGTATCGAGATAACTCGCTTTGCCCCCCAAGCAATCACAAAAAAGTTTAGGAACTACCTAGCACAGGACCGAAGGGCAGGTGAGATTGGGTCGAAGTATAGGGCCTAACAATAACATGGCGGCGGCCTGTCTGTTGAGCAAGCTTCCTAATTCTTGAACATACAATTCGTTACAGACACGAAATTTTAAGCAAAGCAATCCCAACTACTCACCATTCGTCAACAGCAGGCCTGTTTTCAAAGCGAACCGCAAGGGTTTCCAATGGAATCCCATCGATGTCTGCTTCTGCTGCGGCGCCATTATCTCCATCTTCGTCATGAGGAGGCAAGCGGTTCGTTTTGGTACGGCTCATAAGCCGTTTGTAGGTTGCCATCTTCACCAGAGTCCGCTTCACTCATTGCTGAAAGGTATTCTTCGTCATTTGAAGACAAAGTTGTATCCGGAAGCTCGCTGTCAGTCATGTTTCTCGCCGTTTTCGTGTTGCGTGATACTGGTGCTTCCACTGTGTATATCTGCGTTACAATTTGTGAGCCCAACGCAATACGTCACTCGCCCCAGACTGTTTTCGAATGACCAACCCCCATAAAACCCCCCCAAAAGTACACTTCTGCCCCTCAAATCGAAAAAATACTGCCAGATTTGAAATCTGCGATGTTTTCTGCTTCTATTACGCTAATAAAAAATACCTAAATTGTTTCATGTCAGTGGCACTTTAACCTTGATCTACTTGGAAGTTCAACTGAAGCATCAAAAGACAAGCTTGTCTGACAAGCATGGCGACATAGTTTGAACGCATAATATGAAGTCTCGGGTGTTCTTTACGTGGTGGCAGGACACCGAGATGTCTGATTTTCTGTTCTCTTTCGAACCTCTGTACAAATATATTGTGTCGCAACACATCTACTGAAGATGTTTTTTGGTTTTCATACAATGCACGACGGGAGGGGGGGGGGGGGAGTTTCTTCCATAGTAAAGGTACCTGGGAATGTGCCACGAGCAAAGGCATACATTTTAGGACTTCTTGTCTAACCAAGGGTATCATTTATCGCAATTTTGGTCCACCTGAGGTTTGTCGATAATAAACTAGTAAATGAAACAAATCGACTTTTTGTAAATGTAAAAATCGATTTTCGAGTTCAAACTAAAATTTTGAGATTTATGCTAACTCGAAAGGCTTGTAAATGAATCTAGCAAAGGGCATCATTTTTTTAATATTCGTCTAACCTAGGGTATCAATTTTGCAGAAATTGATCTAGGCAATGGTATAATTTTCCTAAAAATGAAGTCTAGCCAATGGTACAATTTTGAACATGCTGGCGGAAGACCCTACCTAGTACCTTGGCTAACCAAGAACCCCCCCCCCCCCCCCTTCCCCCTGCGTGTAGTGCACACACAAGCTTCTCTAACCATTAAGAGATTATTTGACACATCAAAGGATTCTTTCAACTTAGTAAAAAGGCTTATGAGCACAGTCATCCCCAAATTGCCCTTTTTAAGAATGCTTGCTCCCCGAATTGGAAACATATTCGTTGTCAGAAAAAGCGTACAGACCAAGAAGGGCCCTCTTTTTCTTAATATAATAGATTGTGGAAGTCATGGCAATAATCTTCCTTTGTTTTCCCGTAACATTATCTACGAGAATCTACCTTCTCCAAAATTCATGTGATAAGAAGAATGCTAATATCGATGCCTCCAGAGGTAGAACAAATCATGACAGCATCATTGGTTTTTTACGTCACGGAAGAAGCTGTTGAAATCATATGTCACTTTCATGTGAGGACTCGGCAAGACGTATCTGTCAGTTACCCATTTCTGAACTCCTTCACGACTTTTTATGTAATTGGCCTTGTATCTGTCACAGATAATAACAACTAGTGTGCACCGTGCTTTAATTGTGCCAAGTATTTTGGCCACCATTTGTTTTATTGTAAATCAATTCCTCCTTGGGAAGGCATCGACATTCAAGCATTCTTCTTGTCACATGAAAACCAAAGAACATCTTTAGTAAATGTGCTGCAACAGAAGATATTTGTAGAGAGCCTCGAACGAGAAAAGGAGGTGAAAGATCTCAGTTTCCTGCCACGGAAAAACCAAAGGCTTCATATTTTGCGATCAAACTATATTGCCCTGGCTTTCAGACATGCTAATCGCTTGATGCTTCAGTTGGACTTCCAAGTAGATCAAAGTTAAGTCGAAAGAGGGTCGTTTCGTTGGAATGATACATGTTTCCCAGAAGATATCTTAGAGCTTTTTCCTAACTACGTTGAAGTCAGCAAAGAGCAGGAAACTGAGAATGTCGAATACATTGACTCTGAAAATGATTTTGAAGAACTTTGAAAAGATATGGTTTCGTTTAGATGATCTGATAGTACTTACAGCAGAATTAATTGTCATGTAATTATGAAACAGCGATGAATAACCCTTATTAACCTTTATCAAAAGCATTCGACTGCATGCCTCATGATTTACTTATTGCTAAATTGAATGCGTATGGTTTTGGTCTGCAGGGTCTCAGATTGATAGCAAATTACCTCTCAGATAGAAAGCAGAGAGTAAAGGTTGGCTCAACATATAGTGACTGGTTACAAACAAAAACTGGTGTCCCCCAGGGCTCTGTGCTAGGGCCACTACTATTCAATATTTTTCTCAATGACTTCATCTACATCGTCGAACATTCGGAGGTGTGCAATTTTGCTGATGATAACACCATTTTTTCTTGTGATGACACTTTTGAAAGTGTGGCTTCAAACCTAGAAGAAGATATGTCTCAAGCGATCTCTTGGTTCAAAACTAATCAAATGGTAGCCAATCCATCAAAATTCCAAGTTATGCTACTCGGTTTGAAGACAAATGATAATATTGTTCTCGATATTGGAAATGTATCTGTTGATATTGTCACTAGTGTTAGATTATTGGGGATTACCATAGACTCGAGACTAAAATTCGACCAACATGTGGCAAAATTATGTCAAAAAGCAAACAACAAGATCAGTGCCTTCTCTAGAGTCTCAAATTATTTAGATGAGAAACAATCTCTTTTACTGTACAACTCATTCATAATGTCTAAGTTTAATTATTGTCCGTTGATATGGATGTTTTGCGGAAAGGTTGCGAATAATGATCTCAATCGCACCCATAAGAGAGCGCTTCGAATTCTCTTCAACGATTTTATATCTTCTTTTGATGAGTTGTTACAGAGAGGAAAGGAGTGCACTATTCATCAAAAGAACTTGCAAAAGTTAATGCTCGAGGTTTATAGCAGTTTAACACAACAAAACCCTTCTTTTTTGTGGGATATGTTCCATGAAAAGGACAATAATTACAATCTACGATCAAAGAATCCGTTGATGTTGCCTCAAACTAAAACAACTACTTATGGCAACGATAGTTTATCTTTTCGTGGTAGCATATTATGGAATTCCCTGCCCAATGATACAAAAATTGCCACCTCCGTCTGTTCTTTTAAGTCATGCATAAAAAAATGGATTGGAGAGACTTGCCGTTGCAACATTTGTAAATAGGGTATTTTAGGGTATTTTCGTTTCTTATCATGAACTGTAATTTATTTTTGTTTTTGTAAATAGTTGGTCTTTATTAGTTCTTGAAGTAGAGCTATTTTTAATAACCAACTTTAAAGAATGTTATAATAATAATAATAATAATTATCGAGACCAAGATGCTCTACGAATGCGCATTTGCTCTCTGGTCGAAAATCAATCTCTCGAAAAGATATATTTAGCCTTTTTAGATCTCCCTCTAAGGGCAGAAATTGTACAATTATGCTATTTCATCACTAAAACGAGGCTGTTGGCTCTCTTATAAGCCCTAATTTCAGTTTAAACACAAAAACCAGGCTGCTGGCCCCCAAGAATCCCTGTATATCATCGATCTTCGAAAGCAGCACACACGAATTGCTCCGGGGTGACCATTCCCCTATTCTCTGCCTGGGCTACAAAACTTGCCGAAAGAGAAACGACAATGGAATCCTGGTGTTTTTATTCATGACTCTAGATTAACCCTAATCCTACCGGGGGGGGGGTGTTTTCCACCCCCCCTGTCGGTTTTTTGCAGAGCATTCTTTAACGA
Organism: Aurelia coerulea; assembly: GCA_039566865.1. Taxonomy (NCBI): domain Eukaryota; kingdom Metazoa; phylum Cnidaria; class Scyphozoa; order Semaeostomeae; family Ulmaridae; genus Aurelia; species Aurelia coerulea. Next base: position 5,897,776 of record CM076952.1, on the reverse strand, counting down.
CAAAAGCTATGACCCTCAAACTCTCTGACAATTACTAATTATCTATAAGCTACATTTTGACAATTAAATTTTTGAACAATAGGTGTCACGTGACAGGTGACACTACCATATTTGGAGCAAGGTATTAGAAAAATTAATGATTTGATATTTTTACTCCCAGAATTAGTTCCAAACGTTGACTATTGTACTTTAAAAGAATCAGCAAACAATTAGCTTTCTATTGTTGTCAATAACAATGGATTTTGCTTACGTCAGCATTCTTAAATGATGACGTCACTCTGGCCGCCATTTTGGGTCATTTTGGCAAATTTTGAAGTTTTTTCCGATAGATTTTGTTAAAAATGCATAGAATTGCGTTATGCAATACTTTAAAAGCATTTTGAGCTAATTATTATCAATTTTTGGCAGAAAAACACAGTTTTTAGTTATGACGTCATCAATTTTTGTCATTTTCTTCCAAAATAACAGTCTAAAAACACTCATATGCATCATATTTGAATTGGAAATGAATAATACGCCAAATAAGAATGGAAAAAGTCATTCAGATTACCTTTATTCCGTTTTTAGAACAAATAAGCCGGAAAACCATATATTTTGACATTTTCCGGCATTATGACGTCATAGTGACGTCACCTAATGAGGTCACCACGCCCAAAACTACCAATCGGCTAACAATAGTTAGGACTACGCCCTTGCCAAGTTTCAATGATTTCCCATTAGTCTACGGCTATTTATAGAGGGGGGGTGGAAAGCACCCCCCCCCCCGGCTATGTTAGATCAAAAAAAGCCCGGTAGGATTAGGGTTAAGGAACATTTAGGAATCTATGGAGTGTGGATATGGTTGCACTGCCGATTGCACCTACAAAGGCTCATTTTATGGCCCTTGCTCTAAAAGGCGATGCGCAGTACCGACTTCTTCAATCATATTGAACAGTTTCGTCATCCACAGCTCACAACAAATTCTGAAAGATTAGTCAACAGAAAGAAAACCGGTAAATGACCAACACGAGTTTGAAGATGTAGGATTTTGAACCTAATGCTTCCAAATTTCAAAATACCATTCTACTCTCCAAGAGAGTCAGGATTGAATTATATTTTTTATTTTTCATTTTATTGTCTGAAGAAAGAGAGCACTTTCAGCTGTTCCAATTATTACCAATTTTTGTAGCCTTTCCGTCAGCTGATTTTACTTTTGAATTTCCTTTTCAGTTTTCCACTTAGTGTGATCACAGATCAACGAGAAATTACAATCCATAAATACAGTATATCTCCCGGATTTTATATTGTCCAGCTGAATGTTATCCTGAAGCAAATTGGCTACTCTGATTCTGCTCAAAAATATCTTCAAATTACCCCAGTACCACTTTACGTCAGAATTAAAGGTGGTTCAGCAACAGTACTTTCTTGGGAACGAAATATATTGCTAGATGGCAGTTTCAGTTACGACCCTAATATCATCAACGGTAATCAGAAGAACTTACGTTATAAATGGTACTGCAAGGTAAGACCTGGTGCATTACATTTTGTTATTGGAAAAGGTGGCTGTTTTGGATACGGTGATGGGATCATTGAGCACAACTATGCAACATGGAAAATTCCTGCGAAATTGTTGATCCGAAATGCTATTTACATCATAACACTAGTTGCAGAAAGTCTTGATGTGCCAGAGAGAATTGGAAGCTTTGAGCAGCATATCGATGTCAGAAGTGGATCCGTTATGAAGACATCCATTGTGTAAGTTAAGTATTGAATTATATCTTTGTATATGAATGATGTAGAGTCACTATGTATGCATTATGTATGTGGCACTAGTCAAGTGGCACTTTTCAAATGTATGTAATGTTCTTTTATGCTGTGTGATGCTTGGAATGTTCTCTCAGGATCTAGCAACAGGCCCAGTCTTTGTCTTCATGCTTCATTCCAACTTTTTTGACCATGGAGATTTAAATTTCACATGGATACATTTTTTATTTTGACAGAAAGTGTAAGTTCCATGTGATGTGATGTTGTCAAGAACTTTCGATTTTAGGAATTCGACGAAGCTATAAAGTGTTGTCACCCACGATGCCCACATTGTAACGAACGTTTGAATGTGATCGTAAAATAGATACAATAATTAAAAACCAAACAGTTAGGATACCAACTAATAGAAAACAACACCAGACACTGTTGAGCTTTTCATATTATACACTATATGCTGATTTTTGACGATTTTGAAGATAAGGGTAAAAATAACATTTTATTCGAGATTCGACCATCCTAGCCGACGGGTAAAGAGGCTACGCTATTCCGCAGTAAACATTTTGATGAGAAAAACAGTTCTAATTACAGTTATTCGTTCATTATTGAACACTTTTGATGCAAAAATGACAGCAGATACCTTTGACAGCAGATACCTTAAAGTGCACCTAAACCCAAAATGTTTTATCCTTGATTATGATAGAGGATGTTGAGCTGAGTTGAAAACCGAAAACCGAATTGAATTCCGATGCGTGGTTCCGGAGTTATGCCCCACTAAAGTCGCGTTTTTGGACAATTTTTTGTGGACACTGCCGGGCTATTTTGACCAGTCTGGAGTCTGGGGCGATAGCGGATGTGACGTCGGCTAAGGTATACACACTCAGGTCTCATACTCTCAAGTACCGAATAATCGTCCCCCCCTCCCGCTTATTAATTTTCGAAAAATTTTTCCAACCCCCCCACTTTTATTCCAACCCCCCTTTTATTAATTCTTGAAAAATAGAAGTAATAGTGAACAAATTTTTTTAATAATTCCTGCTAAGCAAATGTACTTACTGTATTTATTAACTTTATTCTCCTTTGTTTGTCTGACCCGTGTTACATACGTGTTTTACATACGTGGTACCCATGTTAGATACGTGTTTTACAAAGAAACGAAAAACGACTATTCTCAATTTTTCCAACCCCCCCCCGATTGTTCCAGCCCCCGGATTTTTATTATATTGAACCATTTCCAACCCCCCCCGATTATTCTCTCCCCCCCCCCGTTTATTTGGTACTTGAGAGTACGTGATTTCACAGTCAATTTTAGTGCCAGTGGTGGTTGCAGAGGGAAGGAAGGCAAGAAACAACGCAAATATGGTAAACAGATACGTAGCTGCTAATTGTGAAAATACTTCAGATATAAAGAATTGTATAATATTGCATGCCTTTCCGTTTCATGGCAAAGAAAATCCAACTGCAAAGGAGAGACTACGCTAATTGATAGCGTTCGTGGAACAAAAACGTACCAAATGGGAAGCTTCGACATCTTGCTTGAGCTCGAAACACTTTAAACCTGATGATTACTTGAGAAGATTTAACTGGTTTGAGTTTCTGATCAGTTTGAAACTCATTTCGGTCTGCTCTTGAAGCCCTTGGAACGCTTACACGCGCAGGCGAGATGAAACTCAGGTCGACCTGAAACTCGGTTTCTCAGGTCGGTCAGATTTTTTAGGTCGATCTGAAATTTCATGTGAGCAGAGCGCATTGTTTGTATTCAAAAATTTTGATAAGGTAGAAGATAAAATGATAACAAATAGTGAAAACTGATGCTGAGAAGTAAAAATGATATAAACAAAAAACACCAAGGGAGAGCAATGCTAGTACACGTTTTTTTTATAAGAAACTTGGATCAGCACTTACTACTAAAAGTTTCTTAATTTCGCATGAAAATTTCGGTGTTTTAGTAGTAAAAGTTTCTTAATTAGTTTCTTATTTTTTGGGCCTAAAATTGCAGTATTGTTCGAAGTTGAGCCTTCTTCTCGAGAAAGGGCTTCCATTTTGCATTGACATTGTCATCAAGAAGAAGCCATGCACATCCAGGCAAAAATTTACCAATTTTGCAGTTAAAAGTCAAGAAAAGACGAATGTACTTTTGTTAGAGAGACATAGAATAAGAGAGACATACAGAAATAAAGTTTTAGAGTTTCTTAACTGTTATTGAGCGTAGTACTAGAGTTTCTTAAATTTTTGGTCATCGTAGTACTAGTTTCTTATAAACCAGTTTCTTATAAAAAAAAAAAACGTGTAATGCCAAGATTCCCGTTGCTTCGAGTTCCTACGAGGCGCAAGCAAGGTCCGAGGCGTATATTTTAGAGTCTTAGTTTAGTTGATGGAATGTGGTTCTTAAAAGCACACCGAAATGACTAGAAACTCATAACTAACCTTACCTAATAACACTCTGAACTCTGTTAAGAAGGAACATAAGAAATGTCAAGCCAAGTAATAAGATTCATCAAGGGGCGCCACTACGAACGGACCTAATATGTTACTGATCTTGTTTACGTACCTGCACAGATGTTCTGCTTCCGAATCCTAACTTTCTGTTTCATCCTCCATAAAAATACTTTTTTCAGGCGATAGGACATCACATAATTTCTATTAAAATCTTTATTGGTATTTTCAAACACTTTTCTCCTTGGGAACTCTCTCTAAAAACCCCTTTGAAAGAACTTCCATGATCATAAGCCTAACTGTAAACGAATCACAACAGTCAACAAAATTGACCTGCGGACACTAAAATCACAATAACTCCACATTTTAGTACGAACGCCCTATTAACATTTGACACCATTGGAAAGCGGATTCTTTACGCTTTTCAAGAATCATAATTGTTCCATTCAAAAGGTCAATGTTATCCAGGAGAATTTCGTCATCTCTGCTGGACGAAAACTGTCGCTCGGCAATGAGGAAAGGACACCTTACAAGGCCTTGTGCGGTCGAGAGATGAAGTTGGCGTCATACCACTTCCAACAATCCATGCCGAGAAACCTACAACAGACGACTGTGAGGAGGTCTGACTCAAACAAACTCATTTTTGGTGAATTTTATTGGAACGTTGACTTCGTCTAAACTTCGATAAGCAACTGGTTTATGACAGCGATCAATTCGTTCGATCATTTGTCATCCTGAGTAATCGTCACTAGTTCCCAGGCCGTAGGTGCCCGGTAGTGTCCACAGTCCAAGCTCGACAAAATGCATTATAAAACGACTTTGGAAAATGATTTTGGAAATTTTTTTTTGGTAGAATAGCATTTCTTGATGAGTTCTATCGGAAAATGAAACAACAATTTTTGGGTTTATGTGCACTTTAAACTTTTGGCAATATCTTTATGTTGATTTAAAAATTTTTTTTTAACCACAAAGTTGGTACATTTCTATGTACCAGCTACAGCGGGGAAAGACACTGGGTCATCTGGTCTCCACTATGGCTGGCACTTACAATTCAACTATATAGATATAAAGAAAATGAATGAAAATAAACACATAAAGGGAGAGGCGTTGCTGCTTTTTGTTGTGACATGATATACAATCTGAGTAGAGCCCATTCGCCCTGTTCCGATCACTGGCTCCTGTGAGCGCTTTGGTGTACAATCTCGGGATGTTTGTTTACAAGAGGAATGGGTCCTATAATTAAAAACGCGCGCAAAAAAATACTTTGCCGACGTCATGAGCTTCAAGTTGAGACGTGGTTTACTTTTTTCTGGAGTGTGAATCCAGCGATATGGGAAGATGAAAGAGGCCTACCTGTGATGGAATCGCAAGTACACTCATTTTTTTCATAAGAAACCGCTTATAAGAAGCGGTAGGCTCAATTTCTCGAAAGCTAAGAAACAACCCTACCTGAATTGAAAAAGATAAGAAACATCTGTAATTTACACTTTTAATTTTCTCATCGCACTCAAAAATATTTTTCCACTGTACAGTTAAAGCAACTGTTTGGACATTATTTTGAGTGCGAATCATGTTATTTACTTGTTTTGAGATCTTTCTAAAATAATTTGGGAGCCCTTTAGACAAAACGAAATCAACTCTACACTTCCGGCATTTAGAATATAAGAAACATGTAAGAAACTCTTGGTAGCAAAAGGGCCCAAAAATTTAAGAAATTGCCTACCCAGCCCCGGACCTTAGTTTCTTATAAAAAAAAATGAGTGTAGTCCCCATTTTTGACTTCGTGTTTCCTTGCAGCAATTATATTTTCTCTTGTTTCTCTGCTACTGTTTACTAGAACTGCAGTCAAAACATTTCAAACTTTACTGCAACTCTCTAAGCGAATATTTACAAAAAAATTTCGATCATAATATCTTCTGCTTCCCAGCCGGGGGTAAAGTACTAAGTGCAGTCAGATAGGCTACAGATCGCCCTCTTCCGATCACGAGGTTTGTCTTCGAATTCTGGGATTCTCTCTCAATGAAGAGACGGGGTGGAAGGTGAAATAAACAAAGAAACCTCACCAGGGAGTTTCGTTGACTTTGGATGCGCGTGAGGTAGGGTTTGAATTAATGCCAAGGGGGCATTGAAGTATGGGAAGGGGGCTATGCTATAGTGTTGCCATTTATCTTGTAATAGACTGTAAATTTCATTTTCATTTCATTTATTTATAGGAGGGTAACCCTTCAGCAAAGGCTGATTTACAAGGGGCCCTCCGTCAAAAATCTTACAATTTCAATTACAATTTCAATTACAATTTACAATTTCAATTGTAAATTGCTTATGGTGTCATTAAACGAATAAAGAGGCAACATGTTACTTATCAAACGATGACATGAGATAAATATTTTTGTTATGTGAATGGCATCCATTTCAATTGGAAACTGCGCATTCCTGAGCCCTCTGCGGTGGTACCCTCCGAAATTCATGCGCGACCTTGCGTGATCGGAACAGGGCGATGGAATTGAAGATATCGCGATTTTATCGCTGTGTTTTCCGACAACGATTTTACAGAAGACTGTCGCTAAATGTACAATAACTGGTTTCTATATCTTAAACTATGAAATAAGGAATATTTCATTAGCATTAACTTTTCCGATAAAATTTACTTTGGCCAAGTAACTCAAGGTTTCTTTTTCAGTGATCGGAACAGGGCGATTGGGCTCTAGTCAAGTTATTTCCACAACAGGCCATGCACCACTCCACACCGTCCGATACCCCCCCCCCACGCCAGCACCCCCGCCCCACCAAGATGGAAGCTACATTTCTATGTAACAGCCACAGCCAATACCCGGCCGGCATTTTTGACTCACCCGCTGCAATTTAATCAAAAAAATTTGTATTGTCAATAAACGCCATTATAGCTTCAAGAATGATTCGATTTGCCACAACATTCAGTTGAGGACTGCCAAATAATAATAAATTGCATAGGGCATTTTAAATCCAAATTTGTGATATTTAAGCCTAGAATATCAGTAAGTTGACCAAAGAGATCTCGACGCATTTGAATAAATAGGTGGCAGTGCAGGAGAAAGTACCGGTTATCTTCAATGGCACATCCACATGCAAAAATTGAGCCGAGGCAGTCAAAATGATGCCGAAATCTGTGTTGATTTAAAGGACGAAATTCTATTCGAAGTTTTGTCAAGCGCTTAATACCAACAATATCGTAAACACCAACAACAGTGTTTTAAAGGTCGTTTCGTTGAAATTAACTTTCCTTTAAAAGCCGCGAGAGATTCTGAATTTCTCATGTCACTATTAAGGAGATTTCATTCCGCTATTATATTTTGAAAATATGTACTTTAAAAGCGAGCAGTCCTGGAAGCCTTTTTCTGATAAGCGCTTGGATTTCGCAAGTTGTAGGTAATTGTACGCTCAAGTGGGATGTTAGAAAAAATATATTCAGGAAGAAATGACATAGCCATCTGTACCATCTTCTGTTATACAGATTTTTCCAGCCTAACGCATTGAAAAGCCTTTTCCTATTTGTAACTCTCCATGCTCCTGTCACAGTAAACGCCGCAGAGTACTGAGTTTGCTCAAGTCTCTTTGTGAGATCTAATTTCAAGTCTAGATCATACTTGTGATAGACTATATTCCCATAATCAAGATGGGGCCCCACGTAAAGCTTGCACAGTTGATTGAGTATATCCCTGGATACGTACTTAGAAAGATATCTAATTATACTGATACCCTTCTTCGCTTCGCAAATTGTCTCTTTGACCCGGTTGGAGATATAGTCGGCAAAGTTTGCAGTTCTTTCTGTTGCAAAAGATGATTCCTGGCGTTGGTCCAACTACAAGATGATTCCTGGTGTTGGTACAACTACGGGGTAGTGTTGAGAGATGAATTTTGCTTTGGTAAGAAATGATGTAAGGTTTGGCTGCTGTTTCAAAGCTAAGATTGGTTTGGTGTTCTGGAATTTCTCTTTTGTCGATGAATCTGTAATGCCGTTGATTAATGTTGATACTGTTTTGATGACGTGTGTGTAACTCAGGTTGGAATAATAAGTGGTGACGAGTGGGATGACGTTTTTCTCTTTGAAAGGAGCGGGTCCTTGAAATTTTGCCCTGTGGAAGGCCTGTTTTATTAAATCTTTCGGATAATCACAGCGTAGGAGCCAGTTCTCGAGTTCTTTAAGACGGAATTTCATACGTTCAGAGTCAGAGAAACAAATACTATAATTCTCTTTGCTAAATTGAACGGAATCGTTTGTTTGATGTGGGAAGGGTGGGTGCTGTGAAAATTGAGGTAGTGGTAGGATTAGCTTCTTTACAATATATATCGAAGGTAACGAATTTGCCCTCTCGTAAAATGATTTCTATGTCTAAGAAATTCAACGATTCGATGTTTTCTGCTTTCTTCTTTCCAGTTTCCATCGTGAATTGAATGGATGGGTGAAGTTCATTTGGAGCTAATGTCATTAACGAGGGATCGATTTCTGTTGGTAAGGCAAAAAAGCCATCGTCCATATATCTAAGATAATTATCTTCTATGTATTTACAAAGTTCACCATCAAAATATTTTGGTAAGACGAGCGGAAAAAGTCGTGTTTCTTCTAGGTACCCAACTGTTAGGCATGCGTACGACGGTGCCAATGTTGTTTCCATTGCGGTTCATTTCAATTGTTTGTACAAGACTTCATCAAAGATGAAATTATTATTTTCCAGAACAAACTTTGCCTATTTGATTACAAAAGGTTTGCTGAAACGTTGTGGGATAAGGTTTCTCCTGTTTTCAATCCAAAAATCGAGTGCTTGTAATCCGAGTTCGTGTGGTATGCTCGTATAGAGACTTGTTACATCATACGAATAAAGGGAAGAATGTTCAGCGAATTCAGTTGGAATTTTACGTAAAAAATCCCGGTCATCTTTTACATAGGTTTTTAACGTTTCTTCCAATGTTTTTAATAATGTATCTAAAAATTCACTTAGTCGTTGCGTAGGGGAGGATGGTCCAGCTATAATTGGTCTGCTTTTTAAAGTAGAGGGTGGTTGCATTTCGATGAATTCTACATTCGATTGTGTTACTTTTCCGATTATGTCTTTGCTTTTGTGAATCTTTGGTAAAACGTACAGATGGCTTGTTTTCCAATCGAAATTAGTTATAAAATCTTATTCTTTGTCAGTTAAATAATCTTTGCGCTTTTTTTACGCCTGATTTAAGGTTTTTCATAACTTGTTTATCCGCATCTAACGGCAGTGTTTCATAGTCGTTACTATTGAGATGACCTTCTAAAACTAATTGGTCTCGGTAAAAAGATTTTTCCAGAAGCACGAAATTTCCCCCTTTAGCTGCTTTTTTGATTATTATGTCTTCATTATTTGTTAAATCTTCTAATGCTTGGCGCTCTTCTTGAGTTAGATTTTCTGCTGCTTTTATTTTCTCAGGTTGTAGTTTTTCGGATAATTTGCAAATGTTGTTGATTTCTTGATTATCTGTAAAGACTAGTCTGTTTGATGTAATTCTGTGAAGTGATTGATCATTTGATTCTCTCCCCCAGAAAACATCTCTTATCTTAATTTTTCTAGTAAAGTCTTTGATGTCACGTTTAAAAGACGACTTTGGTGGAGTTGTGGGTGTGTACTTGGGTCCTTTGGTTAATAATGAAACGTGTCTGTGTGCCAAGGAGAAGGACGAAAGGTTGAGAAGTTTGGCTGATGGAAACGGGGTGGTGGCTGGTAGGGCTGGCTATGGTAGTTTTTTTGGTTCTGGTTGCAATGGGTGTTAGGCATAGCATTTCCTCCTTGCTGATTTTGTGCTCAGTTGTTTATTGTTCTTTGATAGCTATTTGGTGGGTAATAAGGACGTTTCGGTTTTGTACTTTCTTCGTGTTCGGCAAGTGGCTCTGTAATGTCCTTTTGAAAGAGCGCTTTTTCTTCAGCAATCTTTCTCTCGTATAATGCTTTTTGAGGATGGTTTGTTGTGTTTGAAAGAAATTACAACTATTGTCGTGTTGCGAATTTCAAAAATCTTCTCTCTTGTTATATTTGCAACAGTACACCCAGTAGGTACAAACATTTAAAGTTTGCTTAAAATCTAAAATTTTAATTTAATTAGATTCTACAATCATTCATAAAATATATTGAGATAAACCAAGCAAATCCCAAAAGTTCTAGTACTACCTTGACTCTACTGCAGAGCTTCTGTAACTGCCCTTACCCCTTATTCAGGGACCGCGCAGCGGTCTCAAAGTGGGGGGCTGAGCGGCGAGCGAAGCGAGCCAAGACGGGGGTCCGGGGGCTTGCCCCCGGAAATCCGAACGGACTTGACTCTTTACGTCCATGCTTGCCCCCGGAAATGTTTTGAGACCACGCCCTTTAGAACGTCGGAAAACGCCCTTTCCAATAAAGACTTGACTCTTTACGTCCATGTTTATATACAGTGTGAATTTGGTTCAAAAAAAGATTTCAATTGCTATGAAAAGAGACATCGTTACAACCAACGGCAAAGCGTTTCTTCTCATAAAAGCTATTACTACTCAAGATCTGTCATAGCAAACGTGTCGAAGTTGCGATGCCCATTCTAATTTTTAACGAAATCATTAGCTATATCCAAGAGGGACATCGTGTTTGCACGTTGTTTATGAAAATTCAATATCGCTAGATTGCTGAAATTTGCTTGCTTCATGTTTGAATAAAGTCAGCTTATCAGACATCTAACCAATTGATTGAGGGGTAATAGGATGCAATCTCATAACTTTGTGAAGGATTGAATCATTCACAAAATATATTGAGACCAACATAACAAATCCTAAAAAATAGTAGGGAAGACATGAGACATTTGTAACACGGGGCCATTCTAACATTGACTCTCGCGCTTTGCAGAAAATTGCAAAAAATCTGATTTTTGCACAGAGCATGCTCATTCTAACCATCTACATACGACTGGAGCAACAGGAATATTCAGCCAAGTTTGCAAAATTTTCGGGAGAAAAAATTTTTTTGAGTACAAAAGTAAATATGTGTTGTCACTGTAAGGTTGCATCTGAAAGATTTTGCTCTTGAGTAGAAAATTTCATTTTCACATCACAGACATGGCATCTATTTAGGACCAAAACTACGTTAAATTTAAAGCTCCACAGTTTATGAGATGTGAAAATGGAAAATAACGATAGCTGACCAGGTCAGGGGCAATGGTAACACGCTGTTACAATTGCCCCGGTGTAAGCTGTCTGATGCTTTCATTTTGATTCATTTTCTAATCTGGTCGAACAATGTGCATCTATGCAGTATTAAAGAGTTCAGAACTGAAATTTGTTGAGAAAGAAAATCTTTTTCTCAATCGATTCAATTTTTTTATCTGACGCACCCAAATATACAAAGAAATAAAACCTATATCTTATTTTTAGTGTGTTCTTTTTAAAGCCATGAATAATCTGCCACCTGGTGCTTCATTTTATGTAAGGAAAAGGCGGAATCGTGCAATAATCATCTGTAATGATTTTAAAAAGATATGTAACAGTTGCTCCCAACATCTGTTACAATTGCCCCGTGTTACCGGGGCAATTGCTAGATTTGGACGGGCACGTGCCATTTTGGTCCAAAATTTTGACCCATAATTCCGCACATATCTGAAAAAATGTGACCCATAATTCCGCAAACTTGATGGAAATATGGCCCATAGTTCCGCAAAATGATGAAAACTTGGCCCATAATTCCGCAAAGGAAAGAACAATGCAAAAAACCGCAACTTCACCTTCACCTATATTTTATGATAGTTAATGTGGTAAAGAGGGTAAAATCAAAGTACATGTTTTCAGGGCAACATTCCTTAGTCCAAAGAGTTTTCAGTTCTGACTGAAACCCTGTTAAGCCCCGGGGGTGGAGGTGCCTAAAGTCAAGGGTGGATATGTGCGAAGGTGCAAACAAAACATTACCCAAAAACTGGATGGCTCATGACAAAAATGATACCCAAAACTGGTGATTATATTGAAATAACCATACCCAAAACTGGAACTTCAAACCAGTGTCTTTTATATACCACAAAAAGGCAAAGAAGTAAATATCTCTCTCAAACTGATCTTCCCTGGCTTTTTCTGCACTTAAAATTGACGAAGGTGCGCTTACCATAGCCTTACAATACAGCAAAAGCTCATAAAAAAGGGCAATAAGTTAGTAGCCTACCATTTTTACACATGAAAACGATAAGATGTATAAAAACTGAGCTCTCTGTTTGGTGGTAGGAAGACTTATATGATGTACTATTATGTATGGGTCGAAAAATAGGCAAAAATAGCTGTGGTACCTGGCTTGTGGTACATGTACATACACAGCATAGGCATACCTAGCACACAAACGTATCTTTACCCATGTGAATTTTTCTTGTACATCTTGCTTATATCTTGTTTGAATGAAAAAGATGTTCAAAACTGGGTGGATTGTAGAAACCACACCCAAAACTGGTGCATTATTGAATTATGTGAAAAGGATAACCAAAAATGGGGGGGGGTCAGACCAACTGGGGTTCACACATACCCATCCTTGGCTTTAGGCACCTCCAGGGCCTCCACCCCCAGGCTCTAAACTTGGCTCCTATCAATTCTGTAACATTTATTCACAATGATACCCAAAAGTCTGCATGTTTCTTCAAATGGTACCCATAATTCCGCACATACTTCTAAAAATGATACCCATAATTCCGCACATACTTCTGAAAATGATCCCCATAATTCCGCACTTTTCAGAAAAAGGTACCCCTAAATAATGGCACGTCCCCGTACTTCAAACCTATTAAGTTACCCCCCCCCCCCCCCGAGATTGTAACATTTGACCACTGATTTTGAAACTATCACAGCATCACAAAAAATGGTGATGGAAACTAATGTCTATTTTATTCCAAGGGATGCAACTACAATATTATCTACCTTAAAGAGCACAATTAATCATTATTTAGACGATATGCCTGATTTTCAAAAAGTTACAATTGACCCCGTTCTCACCTACTACCTCACTGCGAAAATCTTTAAATTTCCTCTGGTTTTTGAGGAAGAGATTTAGCAAAACCTAGCAATTTCTCCCAAGAAACTAAGAGGACAGGGAAGTTTCGGTTTCTTTCATCAAAAATCATAGGAAATTATCCCTTCCCTCTTAGTTTCCGAGTGAAAATTTTCAGGAAATTTTGATATTTTGTACAGTTTACTACAAAAATCTTTTTTCTGGAGCCCCTTTCACTCCCCTCCCCCTCATTCAATGTTGTGATTCTAATCAATCATTTTAATGCAAATTTACATGCAGTCATACTAAGATCACATCAATCAGCATTGACTGAACGGGATGCGAATGGAGTCTCATAGTTTTTGTTGGTCCACCCACCACAGGGAAAATTCAAATTCAAGAGTTTCCTGACCAGTATATAGAAGAAAAACTTACTTTTTGCAGTCACACTAATTTGTCACCACTTTGCAAAGAGCAACTTTAGAGACAAAGATACCTAAGTTGTTAACAGGATGGAATGAAAATAGTCCTTAATCGATATATTGTTTGTTCTCTAGCTGCAAGTCAAACTGCAATGATATGATAGATCCAGAAACCAGAATGTCTTTAATCGGAGAATGCAAGGATTGTGGAGGTAGAATTTCATACAAATGGAAACTCATGGCCCAAGGTAAAAATGGAACGACTCCAGTGTCTATACGCTGGATGGTTGATACACGCACACCAGAAAGCTCGATCTCACTTGTTCTGCTACCTGGATCACTGGAAAGAGCAACACGATTTATCGCTAGATTTGTTACCACTACTCTTGTAGGTAAGTGTGTGCTTTATTCCTAAGGGTGGGAGTAATGTACCAAGATCTACAAAATCACATGTAGATTTTATGGAAGGCATAAACTCCTTTTTCACTGCATCCTCTATTTCTCTTGAAATATCTGAGAGAGTCTTGCTCTTCAAAACATCCCAGGGGGGGGGGGGGGGTACTCCCTAACTTTTAATACTGGGGGGTCCATGCCACTATTTCTTTGCTGACCCCTAATTATTAAGCCTGATGTTTTGGGGACCCCAAATATTGAGTCTAACGTTTTGGAGACCCCAAATCCCTGAAATGTTTTTGAATGATTTCAATTTGAGCTTCTTGATCTTTCTCAGTTTTTGAATAATACCTAAACTTTATTTCATGATTCGCAACTTCAGGGCCAAATTGCACGATTCTTCCTTTCTTCAGATTTGTGGACCCCAAATATTGAATTTTTGTCCATGTTGTAATTCACATACCCCAATTATTGATTGAACATAAAATTTCGTACCCCAAATATTGGCATGGACCCCCCCCGTATTGAAAGTCAATGAGTACCCCCCTGGGCAAAACAGGACAATCTCTGGGACCACAATTTTACGATTATTACAATCTAAAAAAAATTAAAGCTATTAATCAAATTAAACAATAAGACCCTATCGAAAAATTTACAATAAAAGAAAGGAACCCCTGTGTAAATACTGTTCTTAAAATGACACAAAGAGGATGCCTGCTTTGACTATTCTGAGATGCACCCACTGCTGAGAAGCCATTCCACAGTTTTGCGCCTCTTACGAGAAGCATCTCTGGCCATTTGATGAAATTTTCATCGGTAATTTCAAGTCGGTTCCCGTATTACAAAGGCTATATGATGAGCATTGTGAATGGCGGGTGAAGAGGTCACAGAAGGTATTGTGGAGCCAGCTCATTCTGGGACTTGAAGACCATTGTCTTAGATTTACCAGTAATCAATTCGCCAACGCTCTTCCATCCCAGCATTTCAATTAAAGGTCTGCTTAGGGCGTCAAAGCTGCTATTCGTAATAATCCTAGCAGCACGGTTTTGAACATTTTGCAACTGATTACTTTCAGTCAAACCGGCGCAGCCTCAAACAGAACAACGGTATCCAAAATGCGGCTCAATAATGCCTCTGTAGAGCGTTTGCAAAGTTTCTTTCGGTACGAAAGACTTGGCAGGGAAGAGACCGCTTTGATTCGTTCTTTCCAATCCAAAGATCAGTCAATTTGCACACCAAGGTATTCTGTCTTTTTTACAACTTCGAGCTCATTATGGCGTATTTTCAATGCCAATTCTTTATTTTGACCTTTGAGAACGTTCTGTTTCTGCTTGGTGGAAATAAGCATGGAATGAGTTTTTGCAACATTCATGGAAAGTTTGTAGCCAAGTATCAAATTTATTGAGATCACTGTTAATAGCATCATTCAGCCGAGTCAAATCATGAGACTGGTGGCACAAACTGGTATCATCAGCATACATGGACACGCTAGAATCTTGGACAGCCTTTCGGAGATCATTGATGTAGACGAGGAAGAGAAGAGGGCCAAGACACGAACCTTGTGGCACACCAACTTCAATGTCCCCAATATTTGAATCAACACCATTAACCCTACAAAACTGTTTACGGTTGGATTGGTAAGAGTTAAACCAAGCAACCTCACGTTGCTGTACACCGTAAAGCTAAAGCTTTTTGCAGAGAATGTAGGTATCTACAGCATCAAATGCCATGTTTGAGGTCAATGAACACTGGACCCACAAGCTCACCAAGATCAAATCCATTCTACCAGTCGCCAGTATTTTTAAGTAAGCATGTTACGGTTGACTTAAGACGCAAAACGCCGGATAGGCCAGATGAAAAATAAGAGTTATCATTAATATACTAGTGCAGCTGGTTTGTTACTAGTTTTTCAAACAGCCTTGAGATGACGGGCAAGACCGAAATTGGTCGATAGTTAGACTTTTCAGTCTTATCTCCATCCTTGAAAATTGGAGTAACTCTAGCTACTCTATGAGTCAGAAAAACGACTTGTTTCAATTGATGTATTAAACAAGAAAGCAAGCGAATTTTCAATAAAAGGTAGTGCAAGCTTCAGAAAGTCGCTAGAGATGTTTTCAGTCCCAAAGCTCTTTGCTGTCTTAAACCGTGGCAAATGCATCCCTGATCTCCTGCACTTCAATAAACCTGAAGTGGAATGTTGCCTTTTGTTTGTTAATTTGGTAGTCACCTGCAAGAAGGAGACTTGGGACTGGATCAATTTTGTCAGCAAGATCCTTACCTTCTGAGCAAAAGGAACTGTTCATTGCATTAGAAATATCCATTTTATCTTTCTAAACCAGACTCATTAAGACAATCAATGTTGCTAGATTTTGATCTCTTGATGAGGAGTTCATTGATTGCCTTCCATGACTCTTTCATATTAGCAGAGATCTCATTGGTATAATACTGCTTCTTTAGTTGTACGTTAACCCTATTACTACCGCGGCAAAGTTTATTTGATGTAGTGTCGTCAGTTCAAAAGATAAAGAGCTGAAACTTTGCGACTTTTCCTAAAATTTCATGGAATAATTAAAATTTGTAATTTTTTTTCAAAATGTTAGATACTGATCACGTGACCGACCTCTTTTCAACACGTGGTCAGCCAGACAATTAAAAAAGCGAGTCCAGTTTGATCGTAGAACATCGAGAATACAACCATTCGATAGCTCTCGATGAGAGCTTTCATATGATGTTTAGTTTTATCCATTTTTGATGACGTCAGCAAATTTAACGTTCATGACGTCATCAAAGTTTATGACGTCATATAAATAATAAAAAATGTATTAGATAGCCTTAAATGTTCAAAATTGGTTCTATTGATTGTTATGAACAATTTTAAGGCATTTTAGAGTATTTTCATCAGTAATTATGGGTTTAAATGAAACAATGACAAACTGATGCAAATAAATGATGAATATACCGGGTGTCCCAAAAAAAAGTTCCGGCGTTTGATTGTACGCAGACAAAAAAGTTCGTTATCTGGCAATTTCTATTCATTTTAAGTACATGCTGGACATTTCAACTTACAGTTTGGCATATCGTAGGAAGAAATCAGTGATCTGAAGATGGAGTTATTAGTCCTAAAATCCCATCTTCATGTTGAAGGCAAAACCAGAGCACACCAGAGAGATTAGTACGCCTTTCTGCATCATCGTGATGGAGGGGGAATCTCCGGATGAGCAACACAAAACTGGGTTGACACTTTGTTTCATTGCCTTGACGACGTGCAAGAGTTCCGCTCATTGAGCATATGTGAAGTAAAAAGGTCTGAAAATCGAATCAAATAGGTCTCAGGGGGAAAATACTACGTTCATACCTGGCCACTCAATTCGTACTGGACGAACACAGAAAAATGCATCATTGCATAATATGGCAGGTCGAAAAAGCAATTGAAACTATTCTTTAGTTAAGAAAAGCCAGTTTATTCTACTCCGTGCCGTGAAACCGTGAAACAGTAAAAATTCCCTTTTGAAATTCCCAGTTGGCACAAGACAATAATAACAGCAGCAAACAGTTGTCCCAAGACCTATTTGTTTCAATTCTTCACACCTTAGGCTAATTCACACAATCAAAAATGACTTAAATCTAAAATCCGTTCAGTTACAAAGCAACACTTTCTCTTGTGAATGAAATTTCTGCCCGCTCGTGACGTCAAGGTAATGAACGAATTGTCAACTCAATTTTTGTGTTGCTCGTCGAGGGAGTCCCCACCATCACGAAGCAGGAAGGCGTAATAATGTCTCTGGTTTTGCCTTGAACATGAAAGTGAAATGTTAGAGCTCATAACTCCATTTTCAGATTACTAATTTCTTCCTACGATATGCCAAACTGTAAGTTGAAATATCTAGCACGTAACTAGAATGAATAGAAATTGCCAAATTAAAAAGATTTTCCTCGGTGCTCAATCAAACGTCGGAACTTTTTTTTGGGACACCCGGTATGATATAAATGATCAGCTTAAATTGACATTACATTGCCAATTTTTAGTCAGTGATGCTTTGGGATACATTCTAGTAGCAGTATGAAAGAAATTATCAACTAAGAACTTAAATATTGCCAATATTGCTAATAGTAAGCAAAAAGTGCAGTTTTCCTCAATTATGACGTCATAGTGACGTCATGGATGTAATGAAGAATTAAAAAAAGTAGCCTATTGTGTAAATTTTTGTTCCTATACACCATTTTACTAAGTTTCATCCTCATATCTGCAATATTGGCAAAGTTACGGAGGTGGGGGGGGGGGCACCCCTCGTTACTACGATATGGTCGAAAAAGCTCGGTAGTAATAGGGTTAAGGACAATGATCTTATTACGGACCTGTCTGTATGCGTCTATAAGGAATGGGGACTTTCTTTTGGCTGCAGTTTTTTTAGCCTATCCCTGGTTTGCATAAGTTTTCTAAGGAGATGATCAATACAAGGGCAGTATTTCTCTGATACGCGCATTTCAGTTATTGGGGCATGCTTTCCTATGATCAAGGAAAATAGATTTTAACATTTTTTTGACGAATCGTTGTTTATATCTTTGTTTTTTGTTTTTTGACTTTTGCTCTCATCTTCTCGTTATGGACACATGCGGTTATTTTGGGATCTCTTCTCTCTTCTCTGGTGTTGGTGTGTGGAGCTTTTAGGCCTAGGCCTAATCACTACTGGTGTTATTGTTGTTGTTGAGATAAACTGGATGTCACCTTCATCTAAGCTCATTTCATATAGGTGGAAAACGATTTTATGTGCTATGCCAATTACCCGGCCAGCTGTAATGGTTTATCAGGAAAGTATGTTGTTTTTAAATGCAATGGTTCTCGTGGTAAAGGGCTGGCAAGCAGGTACGGGACAAAATCTTCAAAATTGAAACAATATCATCTGTCAGGATCGAGGAAACACACTCAAAGGTTTCCCAGAAAGGAATCAATTGTCTAACCTTAAGTATCTTCCTAGAGTATAAATTACAACAAATCCATTGAAATTTTGTCATCTGTCAGAAATAAAGCCGAATATATCAAATATTACATTATTGACAGGGATTTGGATGTCTGTGCTATTTCAGAGACATGGCTTTATGGGTCTGATGTCGCAATCAGAACAGAACTCGTGCCAGATGGCTATAAAATCAAAGATATTCCCAGAGGTGATGGCACCATGAAGGGGAGATGGTGTGGGAAGAGTGGTTAAATCACAATTTGACATCAATATTGAAAAGAACCAATCAAGCTCATCATTTGAATACATTGTTGCACTTATTCTCACCAGAATCTCAGATTCACAGTTGCTACTGTTTATAGACCTGATTCAAACATTAATCATGCTCCAATCAGTACATTTTTAGATGAATTCTGTGACATGGTTTCACCGTTGTGCGTATCCGCTTCACATTTGCTTATATGTGGAGACTTTAATTTTCATGTGGAGAATAATCAGGATAGTGAAGCCAAGAAATTAATGGAAACCTTTTCTCGTATGAATCTTATGCAACATGTGCAAGGTCCCACCCATAGAAATGGAGGTACATTAGATATATTGATTACCAAAGAGGGAGACAATATAGTTAGACATGGCCCAGTAGTAGACCATAGGATGTCTGATCATGATTCCTTCATTGCGGAGCTTAATACTGTCAAAGCAAAACCAATCCGGAAAGTTATTACATATAGAAAATTGAGAGGTATTAATATGGATTCATTCAGGGACAATCTAGTGGAATCTGAGTTATGCTCCGATTTCAAAGGTACAGCTAAGGAATATGTGGAACTATATGACTCAGTATTGTCAGATTTGTTGGACATCCATGCTCCAATACGTTCTTCTTTGGTACAGTGCGTGACAAAAGACCATGGATTAGTGAAAAATTCTTGGAGGAAAAAAGGAAGTGTCACCAGCTTGAAAGAAAGTGGGGACAAAATAAATCGAATGATCAAAAGAGAAAGGATTTTGTGGCTCAAAGAAATATTACCAAAGCTGTCATTAATAGTGATAAGAGTGTTTATTTCAAGGCTTTGATTCATGATAAACATGACAATCCTATAGCCTTGTTTCGTATTGTGAACTCTCTTCTTGGAAAAAAAATCAAAGAAAATTCTCTACCCCCAAATGAAAGTATTTCAAGTTTAGCCAATGAATTCAATTCTTTTTTCGTTGGCAAGATTGAGAAAATAAGATCAAAACTTGATGCTTTAGGGGAAGCTCGACTTTCATTCAATATGCCTGAACCACAGCCCCCTTGTGTGTTATTTAGTGAATTTCAGGAAGTTTCCACTGAGAATGTAAACAAGATTCTATAAAAAGGCAAAATCAAGAGTTGTGACCTAGATCCTTTGCCGGCACCAGTCCTGAAGCAATGCTTGGATATATTACTGTCTATCATTGTTCATATTGTAAATGTTATACTTGCATCTAGCTGTATGCCTGCAAGTCTTTTTTTTTATATACTCAATCTAAAAATTTTTACAAAGACGAATTACCTACGACACTACTTACAAAACACTTTACTACACTACAAAGACGATACCCCTAGGAGCAAAATATCATGACTACGCCGGGGCCATGCCATAGAAGACATAAAACTAAACTAAAATTAAAGATACGGTTACAAAAAGCTACATACAATCCAATTTACCGATGACTAAGAAAAGAAACTTGTTTTGCAGTAGATGTCGAGCTACGAATCCGAAAATGTTGGGAAACAGGGACCCCAACTAAGAGATACCAACGACAACAACAGCCGTCGTTACTCCCTCGTCTAGTGAACCACCGGCCAAAACACTGAGCCAGTGCTAGTTAGGGTTTGGATAATGGAGATCAGCTGTGACGCTTGACATCAACTGCAAAACAGGCGTAAAGCACTCTAAAAGGGACAGAAAGGACTTAGTGACTTTTATGAGGGAAAATTTTTGATATTAGCTTAATCAGTCAAATCGACCAGTTTTGTGAATGAAATTTAGGGTCAATTCGAGTATATTTTTGTTAATGTTATCCGAGAGGTCTTTATCACCGTACAGTAAAAGCTCTATCAGAACGATATTTGAAAGACTGTTGATCTGAATAAACGGTCGTAATAATTGTGAAACATCAGCGAAAAGATTTCGTCGTTGGACATCGAATGACGGACAGAGCAACAAAAAAGTGTTCCGTATCCTCAATGCCATCATTAGCTGGGCACATTGGGTTTTCAGTATCCCTAAAATTGTGCTTGAATTTGTGAAAATTCAATTTACTACGGCCAACTCTTATTTGGGAGAGATACGATAAGCCGATTGGGTCATAAATCCCAAAGACAGATTTTGCAGGAGGACGAATTATTGATAGAAGCTTTGCCTTGAAAACTGCAACAGACGGAGCTAGCCTGATTTCAGGATCAAGTTTGTTCCATTCAAAGATGCAATTAGGATAAAAACTGGATTGGAATTTTTCTGTTCTTGCCCCCATTTGCCCAACCACATCTCGCTTACGAAGAGAGTATTGCAACTGATGAAGTGGTGGGACTTGATCCCTTGTATACAAGGGGGTGAAGTAATTTATGATCTTATAGAACAAGGTAAGGCGTCTAGTCCACCTTCGGGAACTCAGTGACTCCCAACCGAGCTCAGCATACTGCTTATCACGCGAAGTCCCCCTCCAAGTTCCTGTTACAGCAAGAGCAGCAAAATACTGAACAGACTCTAATTTTTCCATTAAACTTGGTACAATGATGTTTTGACTAAATTCGCATACTTTTGATGAGATATGGTAGATGACATCTCCGTAGTCAAGGTGGGGTCGCACATAGAGCTTATATAGTTCATTCAGGGTATCTCTTGGCAGATATTTGGAGAGATACCTTGGCAAACCAATGCCTTTTCTCGTTTTAGAGATAGCAGCCTTAATATGAGCTGAGAAAGAAAGCTTCATATCCAAAATAACACCTACAATCTTGGCCAAAAGAAGCTGGGACACAGGCAAATTTCAGTGTCTTCATGATTTTTCCCAAAATATCGAGGAGAAAACATACGTTTAGAGTCTCCTAATCCCCCTTCCCCCCTACTTCAATGTCCAGAAGGTCGAAAGGCGTTTGATTCAAGCAACTTTGAAACGGGGGGAGTGGGGGGCACGTAATCAAAGACAGAAGTAGTGCAATTTTATGATTTGTCTCAAGTATTTTGGCCAAGATTGTCTGATAAATTGCTATCACTACCTATCATATATGTTTCTATGGATCAAAATCTACTTGTATCAGACAATCTCTTTCACTATGAATGGATAGCCACTAACTGTGAGCTTAACTCCAGAGTACTGCAGATGTTAATGTTTTCATTGTTACTGGTTTATCCATCAGAACTATGACGTCATCAAATTATGCAAAGTTTTCCCATTACGTTCAGCGGAACTTCTCTTGAGCACGAAACCTGCCAATGATTTTCGTTTGAAAAGATCACAGGTATCAAAGAGAACTGGAAAACAAAGTTCCTTTTGAACCAGTGCAAATTCTGCGCCTCCGCAGTGCAATTGTCTTGTTTTCAAATGTACTGTTAGCCAATTCTCTTACTATTCATTCATTTTCAATGAGATTAAATTCGCTCCACCAAACTTGCATTTACCCTGGACGGCATTGAATGGTATATTGTGCCCGATGAATTGTAGTCCAAAACTTTTTGTTGAAGAAGAATATACTTGTTGCATAGCAGCACGGTGGATTTGCACGGTCAGAAACACTAAGAAAGGGATCAAATTTGTCAACGCTTCTCCCTACTTTAAACCTTAATAACGTCGGCAACGTTTGCCCTATTCTAACAAATTTTGCCTCATTCTAATGAGAAAAATGAGCTTTATTAGCCTATAGTCAGTATTTGCATCGACATTTTCGTGAAATATGATTTCTGCCGGTTCTCCAAAGAGTTTAAAAGAAACTTATCCGGAACTGTTTATTTTAAGTGTTTTAATTTTGGAGCGCCGTGAGATTTCCACCTTCCAGGCAATTTTTACTTGGTTTTTTGCATGAATAGGAAGACTTTGATGTTCAAATGTGGAATCAAACGAATTTACCAAAAAAGCGTGATTTATCCCAAAATTATTGGGCATTTTCTGTGGAGAACCGTTGGGAGAACCGAAGAATTCACAAGAAACCGGACCTCAAACAATGACCCCAAAAGCTTTCCTGCAATGATAAGTCATTTTCAAAGAACTGTGGAGTACAAAATCATACGATAGTGGAAGAAAGCTCAGAATCCTAATGTATGTCACTTTTTATAAGGGAATCTTAATGTGAGTGAAAATTGCAGCAATTTTTGCCACGCCCATTTTTAAGAAGGTGCTCAGCGAATTTAACGAACAACGCCTATTTCGGCATAGATAGCTGAGAACTCACTTCTTCTGTTAGGGATGACGGTCTTAAAATTTCACACAGTAATCTCTATGGGTTCTCAAGCTATGAGTTATTATTTGTTAACTATCATTTTCAGACAATCTTGGCCAAAAGAAGCTGGGACACAGGCAAATTTCAGTATTTTCTAAGAACAAAAATTGAAATTCACCATCCAGTAATTCGTTTTAATAACATACCGGTGATGAAAGTAGAAGAACATAAACATTTAGGAATTATCCTGGACTCAAAGCTTTCTTTTTCCGCTCATATCAAAGCAGCTATATCTAAAACAAGAAAGGGCATTGGTCTGCTGAAATGTCTCTCCAAGTATCTGCCCAGGCATACTCTTAACGAATTATTGAAGCTCTATGTGCGACCCTACCTAGAATACGGAGATGTTATCTACCATATTCTGGCTAAAGTATGTGAATTCAGCGGCAATACCATATTACCAAATTTAATGGAAAAGTTAGAGTCCGTCCAATATTCTGCAGCTCTAGCCGTTACAGGGGCATGGAGAGGAACATCGCGGGAAAAGCTGTACGCAGAGCTCGTTTGGGAGTCACTAAGTTCCCGAAGGTTGAGTAGACGCCTCACTTTGTTTTACAAAATCATGAATAGCCTACCCCCCGCAAATACAACGGATCCAATCCCGCAACTTCAACAGTTGCAATATTCTCTTCGCAGACAGGATGTCATTGGGCGAATTCGGGCAAGGACTGAGAGATTTCAATCTAGCTTCTATCCCAATTGCTTGTCTGAATGGAATGATCTATGTCCAGAGATTAGACTTGCACCAACCATTGTTATTTTTAAGAAAAGGCTACTGTCCATAATCCGCCCCCGTGCTAAATCTGTCTTTGGGATTCACGATCCAGTAGGACTATCCTATCTTACTCAACTTAGGGTTGGTCTTAGCAAATTGAACTTTCACAAGTTCAAGCATAATTTTAGGGATACCATCAACCCAATGTGCCCTACGAACGACGGTATAGAGAATACGGAACACTTCTTGTTGATTTGCCCTTCCTTTGAGGTTCAACGCCGAAATCTTCTCGTTCGAGTCTTAGCATTACTACGACCACTTGGATATGTTAATATTCCAAACGAGGTCTTAACGCAACTTTTATCATATGGTGACAAAGACCTTCCCAATGACGTTAACAAAATAACTGGTCGATTCGATTAGGACCGCATCATATCTAGTCATACCTCATCCAACCACCAAGTATGTCTTCGTAAAGTGTCTTGTATGTAAAGTTCCGTATGGTTGATTTATTTCTTAGCAGAAATTACGTGTATCTTTATGTAATGGGTGGGTCGGGGGGTGTGTTGCCTGCTCGGGGAGTCGTGGCGCGGGGGTCACACATCCGATTCGTCTAATTCTTTTCAAATCCTCGACCGAGGCCTGGACAAAATTTTCGTTTAAGCCTCTTTGACACGTCGCTTAAAATCTCTATGAAATTGTGCGAATCGGTTGGGTGGCTCTTGGGGTGCGATTTTGCGGGCGGGTGGTACATTTCGTCCCAACATCTCTCCACTTGTTGCGGAGAAAATATACAGCGTTATGATAAGGCCTGTGCTACTCTACTGCTATCCCATTTATCTAAGCGTAGGTGAAAGTGCCAAGAAAAAGCTGCAGTCAATCCAAGACAGAGCCCATAAGATGATAGCTCCTACTAAGTACACGACCCTTATTATTAAATTAAACTAAAAGCACCATCAAAAAACAACAGAAAATAAAATATATGAAAAAACACACTGTTATTTTAAAAAACGTTTCGATTAAAATCTTCATCAGTTTACTTTACAACTCCGGACAGCCAGGTTTATATACAATGTAAATAAAATTATATTAACATAAAATTTACATAAAATCAAAATTACGATACCCTTGATACATTCCAAACTATAGACTTACAATAATACAGACGTTTTACAGCGTAAACAAAATTAACATAAACTTATTTAGATAAAAACAAAAATACCCTAGACACATTCCAAACCATAAAATTACAATCATACAGCCCATCTTTTAACCTTTTACCCACATGGGATTGAGAGTGTCAGCCGAAATATAAATGTTTACAAGGAAACAGGAAAACAGACGCCAGCCAGTAACCCTCCAAGGATTTGCTTAAGTTGCTAAATCCCGAATGGCCCGATGGGGAATTCCACCCCAACACCACGTGCAAATTGCACGAAGTTAACCAGCCAGCATCTCCTCCCCCTCCCCTGAGATCTAAGTGCAACGGTAGAAGGATTAAGCGCTCCCGCAGGCAAACAAGTCCAACTCGACATCCGCTACCCTTTCATTTAGGCCCTGTGGAGAAAATAGACCCAATTTATACTGCCAAAATAGCTCCTTTCTACGGAGCGAATATACGTCACCTGCACCATCGATGATGCTTATTTTTACCAAAAACTCACCCCGATGATTTTGTTCAAAAAAGTGAGAGAAAAAGCTTGCCTGTGGGACCGGCTTACCCGTATGAAGATTACCACTGAGACGCTTTTGTTTGTAGGTCCGAAAATACGATTTATAGACGTTAAATCTCTGGCGAAATTTAGTCTTCGTACTACCGACATACTTTTTATTGCAACATTCGCATTGTAGCAAGTATACTACATAATCCGAGTTGCAGTCATACGCCCCTGAAAAGTTTCTAAAAAACCGAGAATCATCTGCATTATAAAACGTGGACCCCTCTCGCATCATAGGGCATATTTGACACCTTCTACCATTGCACTTACGCGTACCCTTTTCCACCAGCTCCTCGTTTACCGGTTTCAATTTTGCCCGAACCAGGGTATCTTTCAAGTTTTTGGCCCTTCTAAATGAGACGAAAAGTTTTCCCGAAAAAATCCTGCGATGCTCACGATCAACAAGAAGAATATTTTCACATTTCCTCAAGATCTCATGAACCCCATTAAGTGCAGGATGAAAAGTAAGGACGAGGGGTATCCTCGTGCCATCCTTAGATTTAGATTCCCTATTTAAAAGGGTATCCCTTTGCAAACATTTGACTCTCTCCAACTGAGTGTCAATCTCCCCACCCTTATATCCCCGATCAATAAGCCAAGATTTTAGATCAGCCAAGTGTTCGTTAAACGAAGAATCCTCCGAACAAATTCGTCGAATACGAAGGGCTTGGCCATAAGGTATACCCTTTTTAGTATGATAAGGATGGCAGGAAGAGCGATGTAGGAGCTGATGGGTGTCTGTTGGTTTTGTGTATAAATCAGTGACAAGAGTGCTCCCTTTCTTAATTACCCTTGTATCTAAAAAATTGATGCTTTCCTTAGACCATTCTGCGGTAAATTTGATCGAATGGTGTGATGCATTCAAATAGTCTATAAACCTTTGAAGCTCTTCTTCACCATGCGTCCAAATCATAAATACGTCATCAATGTAACGCCACCATACACTAGGCTTACAATCGTAAGAGCGGAGAAGTTTTTCTTCCAAGTCCGCAAGAAAAAGAATAGAGTACGGTGGCGCACATTTGGTGCCAATTGCTGTACCCCTTATTTGATGATAGAATCTCCCATTAAACTCAAACATG
The DNA here is from genome assembly GCA_039566865.1 of Aurelia coerulea. Taxonomy (NCBI): domain Eukaryota; kingdom Metazoa; phylum Cnidaria; class Scyphozoa; order Semaeostomeae; family Ulmaridae; genus Aurelia; species Aurelia coerulea. The sequence continues at coordinate 5,870,869 of CM076952.1, read as the reverse complement.
TTATTCTTAAGTACTACTTCTGCTAGGTCCATTAAAGAATCTGTAGACACCGACCGATCTGCTCTAGAATCAAGGGCTTTTCGTAACACTCCCAATCCCTCATCGTGGGGTATGCTCGGATAAAGTGCGACCACATCAATCGTACACAAAATGGCATCCTCTGGAAGGCTACCTAAGGATTGTATCTTTTGCAAGAAATGATTTGTGTCCTTGATATAGGAACGGACACCTTTAGCCAGGGGTTGTAAATGAAAATCCAAAAATTCCGAAAAGTTCTCTGTGTGGAAACCCGAATTAGAAATAACTGGCCTTCCGGGGACACTATTAAGCCTTTTGTGTATCTTAGGCAACAGGTAGAATCTACCAAGTTTGGGGTTATTGACCATTAAGTATTCCAAAGTTTTATCATCAATATCCCCTCGTTGCCTAATTCTACCCATTGCCTGATTGATGACATTATGCAGACTTTCAGAAGGATCGTTATCAAGGGGTAAATACACTGCAGAATCACCCAGCTGGTCTTCTGCCTCCCTGATATAGTCTTCCCGATCCCAAACAACCACCCCTGACCCTTTATCCGCTTCCTTGATAACGATCGTTCTGTCAGACTTAAGACCATTCAAAGCTGATATTTCTTCCTTTGTAAGATTACTAAAATTTTTACCATCAGCTGATAATTTCATTATTTCATCCTCAACCTTAGAAAGATAAACCTCAATAGCTACGTCCTTATGCCTAGGATTGAACTTACTGCGTGGTCTGAACGCTGGAATTTCCGAAAAATCTTCTTCGTCCTTAAACCACCATTTAAGCCGCAATCTTCTCCCAAAATTTTCTAAATCTATTTTAATTTGCGAATAATCTAGTTCCTTTGGTGTACTCACAAACTTAAGCCCTTTTGACAAAACCGATATCTCTGCTTCACTTAATGCACGTTTAGAAAGATTTATAACCTTATCATTTTCAAAGCGTCCACGAATTCGTCCGTTATTATCTAAATCAAAAGAATCGACATTGCCAACCTCTTCTTCCTGAATACTGGTTTCGCCGTGAGTTCTTGACCTTTCCATAAGATCCGGAGGTTCATTCTCAAAGTTATCTGATATCAACTGTCTTTGAATCTCCTCAAAAATAACATTGTTTGGTAGTTCTTCACCCTGAGTTCTTGACCTTTCTATATCATCTGGAGGCTCATTCTCAACGAAATCCGATACCATCCATCCCTGAATCTCCTCGAAATTAACATTGTTTCCATCGTTATTTGTGGCTAACTCATTCATAACCTGCAGATCTTGTTTGGCGTTTGTAAAAGAAGCAATATCTTTAAAGAACGATATGCCATCATGTAGCCTTCTCTCATTTTCATGGAAATCTCTTGCTCCAATCAATCGCGAAAGTTTTTTCCTTCTCCGAATCTCAATTTCTTTACACAGTTTATAAACATTCCCACTAAGTTCGCGAAAGAAGAGTTCCAGGTTAGCGTAATCTACCTCTTTTGATAAAAATTCCACAGTTTTATTCCAAAATTCGGTTTCAAAGTAAGATGACACTACGGCATACTCTTGAATTAAAACATCGATCAAATTATGTTCAGCAGTGACTAAAGTTTCATTCCATCGTGATAGGAAATTATTGGATTGCTTACCGATCTGTGCCGTCTTTTTCAATTTCAGGCCATTAGGAACTACATCGAAGATGCGGCATAGACAAAGATTTGTATCGAGTGACTTTTTCAGCTAGAAAGAGAAGCTGCTTTCTTCTTTGGACCTGGCTGTCCTCGGTCATCTTAAACCCTCTCAATTGCAACAAAAATTAAATTAAACTAAAAGCACCATCAAAAAACAACAGAAAATAAAATATATGAAAAACACACTGTTATTTTAAAAAACGTTTCGATTAAAATCTTCATCAGTTTACTTTACAACTCCGGACAGCCAGGTTTATATACAATGTAAATAAAATTATATTAACATAAAATTTACATAAAATCAAAATTACGATACCCTTGATACATTCCAAACTATAGACTTACAATAATACAGACGTTTTACAGCGTAAACAAAATTAACATAAACTTATTTAGATAAAAACAAAAATACCCTAGACACATTCCAAACCATAAAATTACAATCATACAGCCCATCTTTTAACCTTTTACCCACATGGGATTGAGAGTGTCAGCCGAAATATAAATGTTTACAAGGAAACAGGAAAACAGACGCCAGCCAGTAACCCTCCAAGGATTTGCTTAAGTTGCTAAATCCCGAATGGCCCGATGGGGAATTCCACCCCAACACCACGTGCAAATTGCACGAAGTTAACCAGCCAGCATCTCCTCCCCCTCCCCTGAGATCTAAGTGCAACGGTAGAAGGATTAAGCGCTCCCGCAGGCAAACAAGTCCAACTCGACATCCGCTACCCTTTCATTTAGGCCCTGTGGAGAAAATAGACCCAATTTATACTGCCAAAATAGCTCCTTTCTACGGAGCGAATATACGTCACCTGCACCATCGATGATGCTTATTTTTACCAAAAACTCACCCCGATGATTTTGTTCAAAAAAGTGAGAGAAAAAGCTTGCCTGTGGGACCGGCTTACCCGTATGAAGATTACCACTGAGACGCTTTTGTTTGTAGGTCCGAAAATACGATTTATAGACGTTAAATCTCTGGCGAAATTTAGTCTTCGTACTACCGACATACTTTTTATTGCAACATTCGCATTGTAGCAAGTATACTACATAATCCGAGTTGCAGTCATACGCCCCTGAAAAGTTTCTAAAAAACCGAGAATCATCTGCATTATAAAACGTGGACCCCTCTCGCATCATAGGGCATATTTGACACCTTCTACCATTGCACTTACGCGTACCCTTTTCCACCAGCTCCTCGTTTACCGGTTTCAATTTTGCCCGAACCAGGGTATCTTTCAAGTTTTTGGCCCTTCTAAATGAGACGAAAAGTTTTCCCGAAAAAATCCTGCGATGCTCACGATCAACAAGAAGAATATTTTCACATTTCCTCAAGATCTCATGAACCCCATTAAGTGCAGGATGAAAAGTAAGGACGAGGGGTATCCTCGTGCCATCCTTAGATTTAGATTCCCTATTTAAAAGGGTATCCCTTTGCAAACATTTGACTCTCTCCAACTGAGTGTCAATCTCCCCACCCTTATATCCCCGATCAATAAGCCAAGATTTTAGATCAGCCAAGTGTTCGTTAAACGAAGAATCCTCCGAACAAATTCGTCGAATACGAAGGGCTTGGCCATAAGGTATACCCTTTTTAGTATGATAAGGATGGCAGGAAGAGCGATGTAGGAGCTGATGGGTGTCTGTTGGTTTTGTGTATAAATCAGTGACAAGAGTGCTCCCTTTCTTAATTACCCTTGTATCTAAAAAATTGATGCTTTCCTTAGACCATTCTGCGGTAAATTTGATCGAATGGTGTGATGCATTCAAATAGTCTATAAACCTTTGAAGCTCTTCTTCACCATGCGTCCAAATCATAAATACGTCATCAATGTAACGCCACCATACACTAGGCTTACAATCGTAAGAGCGGAGAAGTTTTTCTTCCAAGTCCGCAAGAAAAAGAATAGAGTACGGTGGCGCACATTTGGTGCCAATTGCTGTACCCCTTATTTGATGATAGAATCTCCCATTAAACTCAAACATGTTATTCTTAAGTACTACTTCTGCTAGGTCCATTAAAGAATCTGTAGACACCGACCGATCTGCTCTAGAATCAAGGGCTTTTCGTAACACTCCCAATCCCTCATCGTGGGGTATGCTCGGATAAAGTGCGACCACATCAATCGTACACAAAATGGCATCCTCTGGAAGGCTACCTAAGGATTGTATCTTTTGCAAGAAATGATTTGTGTCCTTGATATAGGAACGGACACCTTTAGCCAGGGGTTGTAAATGAAAATCCAAAAATTCCGAAAAGTTCTCTGTGTGGAAACCCGAATTAGAAATAACTGGCCTTCCGGGGACACTATTAAGCCTTTTGTGTATCTTAGGCAACAGGTAGAATCTACCAAGTTTGGGGTTATTGACCATTAAGTATTCCAAAGTTTTATCATCAATATCCCCTCGTTGCCTAATTCTACCCATTGCCTGATTGATGACATTATGCAGACTTTCAGAAGGATCGTTATCAAGGGGTAAATACACTGCAGAATCACCCAGCTGGTCTTCTGCCTCCCTGATATAGTCTTCCCGATCCCAAACAACCACCCCTGACCCTTTATCCGCTTCCTTGATAACGATCGTTCTGTCAGACTTAAGACCATTCAAAGCTGATATTTCTTCCTTTGTAAGATTACTAAAATTTTTACCATCAGCTGATAATTTCATTATTTCATCCTCAACCTTAGAAAGATAAACCTCAATAGCTACGTCCTTATGCCTAGGATTGAACTTACTGCGTGGTCTGAACGCTGGAATTTCCGAAAAATCTTCTTCGTCCTTAAACCACCATTTAAGCCGCAATCTTCTCCCAAAATTTTCTAAATCTATTTTAATTTGCGAATAATCTAGTTCCTTTGGTGTACTCACAAACTTAAGCCCTTTTGACAAAACCGATATCTCTGCTTCACTTAATGCACGTTTAGAAAGATTTATAACCTTATCATTTTCAAAGCGTCCACGAATTCGTCCGTTATTATCTAAATCAAAAGAATCGACATTGCCAACCTCTTCTTCCTGAATACTGGTTTCGCCGTGAGTTCTTGACCTTTCCATAAGATCCGGAGGTTCATTCTCAAAGTTATCTGATATCAACTGTCTTTGAATCTCCTCAAAAATAACATTGTTTGGTAGTTCTTCACCCTGAGTTCTTGACCTTTCTATATCATCTGGAGGCTCATTCTCAACGAAATCCGATACCATCCATCCCTGAATCTCCTCGAAATTAACATTGTTTCCATCGTTATTTGTGGCTAACTCATTCATAACCTGCAGATCTTGTTTGGCGTTTGTAAAAGAAGCAATATCTTTAAAGAACGATATGCCATCATGTAGCCTTCTCTCATTTTCATGGAAATCTCTTGCTCCAATCAATCGCGAAAGTTTTTTCCTTCTCCGAATCTCAATTTCTTTACACAGTTTATAAACATTCCCACTAAGTTCGCGAAAGAAGAGTTCCAGGTTAGCGTAATCTACCTCTTTTGATAAAAATTCCACAGTTTTATTCCAAAATTCGGTTTCAAAGTAAGATGACACTACGGCATACTCTTGAATTAAAACATCGATCAAATTATGTTCAGCAGTGACTAAAGTTTCATTCCATCGTGATATTATTATTATTATTATTATTATATCTTTCCTGATTCACCCAGTAGTTTTTATTTCTTTCTATATTAGTTACCGCGGGGTTGTCATAGTATATTGCTCCCCGTGGTATCATCGTCCTTGTAGTGTTTCGTAGAGTAATTAGTAATTTATAATTTATAATGGTATATATAAAAAAAAAATAAAATTTCAGTGTCTTCATGATGTTTCCTAAAATATCGAGGAGAAAACATACGTTTAGAGTCTCCTAATCCCCCTTCCCCCCTACTTCAATGTTGAGAAGGTCGAAAGGCGTTTGATTCAAGCAACTTTGAAACGGGGGGAGCGGGGGGCACGTAATCAAAGACAGAAGTAGTGCAATTTTATGATTTGTCCCAAGTATTTTGGCCAAGATTGTCTGAAAAATTGCTATCACTACCTATCATATATGTTTCTATGGATCAAAATCTACTTTTATCAGACAATCTCTTTCACTATGAATGGATAGCCACTAACTGTGGGCTTAACTCCAGAATACTGCAGATGTTAATGTTTTAATTGTTACTGGTTTATCCATCAGAACTATGACGTCATCAAATTATGCAAAGTTTTCCCATTATGTTCAGCGAAACTTCTCTTGTGCACGAAACTTGCCAATGATTTTCGTTTGAAAACATCACAGTTATCAAAGAGAACTGGAAAACAGAGTTCCTTTCGAACCAGTGCAAATTCTGCACCTCCGCAGTGCAATTGTCTTTCATTTTTCATTATTTTTACACGATTTGTCCCAAGTATTTTGGCCAAGATTGTAGATGTTTGTGTTCTTCTACCTTTTTCTCGGGTATGTCATTAAAGAGGATCACTGGATGATCTACTTCATTTCTTTTCCTTGAAAGAAGTAATTCAACAGCTTGTTTTTGTGGATCGGGATTAAAAGACATCTTCCAATCATGGGCCCATTGTCTTATTAACTCCAAGTCATGGTTCATGTCATTTGCAGCTGCATTAGGGTCTTGGACAACCGTAAATAAGGACGTATCATCGGCAAAAAGCTTTTCGCTACATTTCAAGTCAGCAGTGAGATCATTTATATAGACGAGAGAGAATAATGGTCCTACAAGTCTTAAGCAGGCACCTGTCATACCTCATCTGAAGAAAATAACTTTGGAATTACTGTTTCCCAATTGTAGGCTAGTTTCAAATCTGGCCTTCATAGGCAAGGTTACTGAAAAAGTTGCAGCTAATCAACTGATAAGTCATATGTCTGATCAAGGTATTGGTGAAAAGTTGCAATCATCTTACAAAGAGTTTCATAGCACAGAAACAGCATTACTTCGCGTAAATAATGATATCTTACGAGCTCTGGATAATGGCCAATGTGTGTTCTCTTAACTCTTTTGGATCTATCAGCCGCCTTTGATACCATAGATCATGGAATTCTGCTGGAGCGTTTCGTGAATTATGTAGGGGTCAGTGGAAGTGCACTGCTATGGTTTAACCCTATCTTACATGGGGGTGGATTCCACCCCCCCCTCTCAACCAAACTTTTATTTGCCAATGCTAAAATATGCAGAGCAGGATGCCAAAATTCCGCTACTTTGACTTTATATCTAATGTATACTGTATCCAATGATAAAAATTTAAAGATTCTAAATATAGCACTGTAACCATGGCAACCAATGTTTTACTATGTAGTAAACAAAATTTGTATACTTTTTTTAATTGTTGCAGAATACTAATTTAAAACATGTGCCAAATTATGCCTACACGTGTACTTGATCATATCCATCTCAATTTGAAACAAAAAATTCAATTTAATGCCTCATTTCATTGTTTCAATCATGTTGGTAATAATCATGATAATCATAGCTTAATATCTTCTTATTGTCATATCAACAAGAACAATAAAGGTTATTTGATTTAATTACGTGATTTTGATTCTTTGCATCGAAGTCCATCTATTTACCAAGTTTAAAAAATATAGCTACTATAACAGCGAAGAAAAAGAGGGGGGGGGGAGGTCGGAATCCATCCCTCCCCAGGTATTGACCGCTTCAAAAGTCCCGGGTGAGATAGGGTTAAGGACTATCTAGCTGATTGCAAACAAAATGTTCTAATAAATGGCCACATATCATCTCAATCTAGTTTAGCACAAGGAGTTCCTCAAGGGAGTGTGATGGACCTATTTTATTTACTGTGTACATGCTACCCCTTGGTAAAATTATGCATCACCATGAATTGTACTATCATTTCTATGCTGACGATTCTCAGTTATACTATGTTTCAGCCAATGCAGGAATCTGCAGATATTGCCGTTGATAAAATGATAAACTGTATATGTGATGTCCGCTCCTGGATGGAAGCAAACAAGCTGATGTCAAATGATCAAAAATCTGAATATATTATTGTGACGAAAAATGGATTACCGGATGATTTGAAATTGCCAGATATTAAAATTGGTGAATCTAATATAGAGCCATCTGAATCTTTGAGGAATCTGGGAAGCAAATGGGACAAGCACATGAACATGTCTACTCATGTTGCCAATATTTCTAAGACATGCTTCATGCAGCTTCGCAATCTTTGGTCTATCAAGAAGTTTATTGATAGTGACACGTTAGCTACGCTCGGCGTAGTTTTACACGAATCATGTCACACTTAACCCTATCTTACCTGGCCCCCCCCAACCAAACTTTTATTCGCCAATGATAAAATATGCAAAGTAGGATGCCAAGATTCCACTACTTTGACTTTATATCTATACTGTATCGAATGATGAACATTTCAAGATTCTAAATATAGCATCGTAACCATAGCAACCAATGCTTTACTGTGTAGTCAACAAAACGTGTATACTTTTTATTAATTGTTGCAGAATACTAATTTAAAACATGTGCCAAATTTAATTACGTGATTTTGAGTCTTTCCATCGAAGTCCATCTATTTACCAAGTTTAAAGAATATAGCTACTATAACAGCGAAGAAAAAGAGGGGGGAGGGGAGGTCGGAATCCATCCCTCCCCAGGTATTAACCGCTTCAAAAGTCCCATGTGAGATAGGGTTAAGGACTATCTAGCTGATTGCAAACAAAATGTTCTAATAAATGGCCACAGATCATCTCTTTTCCATCCAATATTTCTAAGACATGGTTCATGCAGCTTCGCAATCTTTGGTCTATCAAGAAGTTTATTGATAGTGGCACGTTAGCTACGCTCACTCATGCTTTTGTTACATCAAAATTGGATTATGGTAACGCGCTTTTGTATGGTATTCCAGGAACCAAAATGTCGAGGCTACAGTATGTACAAAACTGTGCAGCCAGGTTAATTAGAGGTGCTCGTAAGTTTGATCATGTGACACCGTTGCTCGTTGACTTACATTGGTTACCAATGACGTACAGACCAATGTTTAAGATCCTACTTACCGTGTTAAGATTCTTCAGGGTAAAGCCCCTGAATATTTGATGGATATTATTACTTGGTATAATCCTGGTAGATCCTTGAGATCTAATGGTAGCTGGATTTTGAATGTACCCCGCTCTAATACAAAGAGTTTAGGCGATAGGGCTTTCAGCATTGCTGGACCCAGATTATGGAACTCACTCCCCATAGAGCTACGGATGACAACTAACATTGCAGAGTATAAGTCAAGATTGAAGACTCATTTGTTCAAAATGGCATTCGAGGGATACTTGTAACATCATTTTATACTTAAATTGTAACTATTTGGTTCCTAATTTTTCTTTACATTATACTAAATTTTGTTAAGGCGCCTTTGAATATAATTTTATTGTAGATAAATGGCGCTATAGAAATGCTCTAATGATAATAATAATAATAATAATGATATAATAATAATAATAATAATAATAATAATAATAATAATAATAATAATAATAATAATAATAATAATAATAATAATAATAATAATAAATAATATGAATCTTCAGACGGTCCAAAAGACATGCATACTAGGAACTGCAAGGATCCTTCGTAAGGTACTTAGGTACTTAGCATCTGAACATCAGGACATGACATGCCTTAGGTGTATTGTTTACACCCGGCCAAAGAAAAAGCAACCAGTATGAACTGTGACATTTAGCACCACGTATAATAATAATAGTAATAATTATAATAATAATAATAATTAAAATAAAAAAAGAAGAGACGATCAACCATATTGTGAGTGAATGTAAAATGCTAGCCCAGCGAGAATACAAGAGGAGGCATGATAACATTGCAAGAAATATACACTGGGAGTTGTGTGGAGAGCTTGACATCGAAAGGGCAAATAAGTGGTACGAACATGAACCAGAGGGTATTTCAAGAAGGGGAAATATCAAGGTATTGTGGGATTTCAATATCCAGTGCGACCATGAGATTGAAGCACGAAGACCAGACATTGTGGTGGTAAAGGAAGATGTAAAGGAATGCAAGATCATTGACGTAGCAGTGCCGTGGGATTCCCGAGTAAGAGCGAAAGAGCGAGAAAAGATGAAAAAGTATGGAGACTTGAAAAGAGAAGTAGCCACTATGTGGGGCATGAAGAAAGTGATTGTCATACCTGTAGTTATTAGAGCACTGGGAGCTGTATCGAAAGAATTTGATAAATGGATAGAGAAAATTGGGATTAATTTGAGAGTAGGACAGGTGCAAAAAACAGCATTGTTAGGAACAGGAAGCAGGGTGTTATTTTTTCACAGACTTCCTGTGACCGCAAATTTTTGGAAGGACATTTCCTGTGAGGAAATTTTTCGAAATTGTGGTTAATTCTCAAGATATGCAATGAAAGCTACGTCTTTTGGAATGTTTGGAACGGCATGCAAGTTTGTCGTGAAACTTTTCTTCAGATGTTTCTGTAGATTGAGAAATGAATCAGGCAATGGCTTTCACTTTCAACATTTTCAATGTCATCTGGAGAATAATTGAAAACCCCCGGAGTACAAGCACCTTTCACTGGCATGGCAGCTTCATTTTGCATCGGCGAACACAGTCACAATTGAAGTAGCCATCACATCTCAAATATGAGAGCTCGGGAAAGTTTTCCAGAATATCATCAATTGATCTACAGAGCAGGGAGATAAAGCTTTGCAATCATTTCATCATCAGTAGAAATGTCAGAGGGCTTAGCTACTTCTGGTAAAACTTTTTTCTCAATCTTGAGGCTTAGGTCGTCCAATTTTTGGTCAAGCATGTCAATTTTTGCATCCAATGATATGCGTCCATGTCCACTGTCAATTTTTACACTCACAAATCGAGGAGTTACTTTATTTCATTCAAATCCGTGACTTGTTGAGCAGTTGCCGATTCAGATTGAGCATCATATCCCTCATATGGAGCCTCCTTGTCAATCTCAATATCCCCAGAAATACATACAGGCTCAGCAGTTAGCAGTACTTTCCGCACTTTTCATATGGTTTTATTATTATTATTATCAATTTCTTTATTGTTGGATTACAAATGACAAAAGATAGCTAAAAGTAATTAGCTAATTTATTCCAACTTTAAAACATTAAAATACAAATATTACATAAGAAAAATAGTGGATAAAATATTTACACATCATTAAAAGTATACAGTGTAAAAGTAAAAGTAGATATCTAATAATATTCATCATAAAAAGCCCAAATTCGGAATAAAAACGCGGCATAATTTGCATGGACAATTTTCTCCGTTCCAACTTTTTATTTTTGTTTTAAACTGACAAAGGGATTCTGAACTACGTATCGTTGGTGGTAACATTTGCCACAGCTGCGGACCTTTGAAACGGATGCTTTCTGTCCCGTTGTTGACAGATCTCACCCTAGGTTGAAAGAATTCGTTATTGTTGCGCAGATTGTAATGACTTTCATTTTCACAGAAAATTTCCTGCATGAATGAAGGGTTCAGGTCATTTCTAGTTTTGTACATTTCAGTCAAGTAGCTGCAAGTTCTTTGTATGAATAGTAACGGCACAGTCCTTCTCTAATAGCTCACTATAAGTAGATTCGGCATCCTTATAAGTAATTCTCAAAGCCCTTTCCTGTATTTTGTTAATTTTTTTGTTAAGCTGCCTGCTGTGAAACATCCAGATTAAAGGACAATATTGAAACTGACTGGTAATAAATGCCCTCATGAGTGTTCTTAGTTTGCTCTGATCCATGTATGGGGATATGCGAGCAAGTGCATAAAGTTTATTGCTAGCCTTTTGGCACAATTTGGAAACATGATTATCGAAGGAAAGTTTGCTATCAATTTGAACTCCGAGTAGCTTCTCTTCGGAGCTATTTACAACATCAGCATTTCCAATCCTAACAGTAACAGGGTCATCACATCTCTGCCCAAGAACCAGAAGATGGCATTTATCTGCATTTAATTTCATAAAGTTGTCGGCAAACCATTCCAAAGCTAAACTACAGTCATTTTCAAGCCTATGAGCTATATTGTCCAGGTTCTTATCGCAGGCATAGATTGTAGTATCATCTGCATAATTACATATATCCGAGTTTTGAATGAAGAGTAGAAGATCATTAATGTATATGTTGAATAACAGAGGCCCTAAGACTGACCCCTGAGGAACACCTCGTGTGACGCTTTTCCAAGAACTGAATGACCCATTTACTTTTACTCTTTGTTGTCTATTTGTGAGGTAATCATTAATTATTGTTAATGCTTCGCGGGAGAAACCGTAGGCATGCAATTTTGCAATCAAAAGATCGTGTCTGATGCAATCAAATGCCTTGGACAGGTCCATCAATACAGCCCCTGCCTTGCCACCTTCATCAAGGCTAATTTTGCATTTTTCTAAGAGCCGTACGAGAGCATGCTGGGCACTGTAACCTTTTCTAAAACCACAGAGAAGTGACGATAAAAAGGGTGTAATATATGCAACTATCTGTTTGTCCATTATTCTTTCAAACAGTTTTGAGACCGTAGGCAAAACGCTGATTGGCCGAAAGTTAGTCCTAGAGTTGGATGGTCCATTCTTGGGAAGAGATGTGACATCCGCGCACTTTAGTTCATCAGGAAAGGACGAATTTTCTATGCATTCATTAAATATTTTCGTCAAAGGTTCTACACATACATCAGAATTGGATTTAAGAATTTTAGGAGGAATATTTTTGTGCGTTGTAGCTTTCTTAGGATTTAGATTCCTAACCTCTTTGTCAACAGTATCAGGGGTAACTTTCTGAAAATCAAAGGAACCAGCATTGTGATAGCAACCTTTGATTTTCAGGATGCTAGGATGATTGGAAAACTTATGTACGGCATTATCAATAGGATCTGTGATTCCTTCTGTTGCATTTTCGTAATTAGAGTTTTCATTTATGCCAAGGGAATCCGTTACAGTGACGAAGAATTCGTTCATAGTTTCTGCTACCTCAACATCGTTGGAAATAATGGTTTCATCTTCAATCAAAACTATTTTATTCTTAGATTGCAATTTGTCCGAGAAAAAAGGTTTCACGGTTTTCCAGAATTTCTTATTGTCAGTGACAAGTGAGATGTCTAGGTTATTGTAATAATTTCTTTTTTCCCTTCGAAATAACTTAACACAGGAATTTCGATGTTTGCGAAATTTGGTCCAATTCTCAGCAGTCTGATCTTTATTATATCTATTACGCAGTCTGGAACGTAACATGACTGCTTTACGTAGAGCACGAGTCATAAATGGTTTGTCATTTGCTCGTACATATTTCTTTTTTATTGGAGCATGTTTGTCTAGAACTTTATCAAAAGTAGTTTCGAAAGAGCTGTAATTCAAATCAGATGGTCCTATTTTCCCTAATTCCTCTCGTAGTTCATTCCTAAAAACAATTTCGTTAAAATTTTTGTAATTTCTATAATTAATTACAGTTGGTCCTTGTTTAGGAAAAGTGGTTTTAAGGACAGTAACAACCATTTTATGGAAATCTGACAGGCCAGTTTCAACTGTAGTAGTTTGTTGCACGCTCCTGTTTCGGTTTGTCAATACAAGATCGATGCATCTTGGTGTATGTGATTTATAGCACGTTGGTTCCTTGACAAGATTTTTGAGACTATAAAGGTCGAGAAAATTTTTCAATTGCTCCTCAGTCTCAGTCATATTAAAATCTCCTATGGTTCTGTTCTTCCGTTGATGCATCTTGATTGGGATCAATGTGATGGGAGTTGGCGCTGCAGGCACTACAGGGCCCTACAGCAGTTTGGCATTTGGCAGCTGCAATGCTATGCTATGCTGCATCACTCTGTTTTCCACAGATACCTATGCATGAAACATAATCAGCAGGGTTATGACAGCCTGCTTCTTGCTTTGTGTCTTTGCTTTAAATGACATGACACATGTCATTTCATTCTGGCAAAAAAGGCTAAGATGCCTGGTTTCTAAGTTTGCACGTGCATTTGCTTCAAATGTATTTTTCATTAACAATCAGAAGATAAACATCCTAGAAATTGCAATAAATTTGTAGATGTAGAGTTATGGATTAAGTTGACTAAATAAATCATAAATTTTCCCTTAAAAAGTATTTGCTGTTCAAGTTTTCCCTTCCCTTACCCTAACCCTCAACCAGAAAGAATATCCGCTGCCATGCCTCTCTTGCGATTCATAGCAACCTCGTTTTCATTTAGAAATAGTTAGAGACAAAGATAAAAAGATGGCGTACATTTTGCTTTGGCTCCTTTGCTGATCCTGGTAAATTCTCTGGTGCATGGTGATCAATAAAAACCATATAAATAGTCCGGTAGCAGAAAGGGGGGTATTACCACCAAGAGAGGTAATTTATGAGACTAGACTTTTTTGGTCAATTTTGGGGTGCTGAATCCGAATCTCGATGTTCTTTGGTCAGGCTAGGGGCCGTTTACGAGATATGGGGGTATTTGCCCCCAAAATTGGGGCAAAATGAAACTTTAGCAAAAATATCAACCTTCATCACCAATACAATTATATAAACACAAAACGCAAGTCTAAATGTCGTTTAATTTTTATACGAGCTTCTCGATTGTGTTTTGCGTCATTTTTGCTTCTTTTGGGGGCGGAATTGCCCCCAAAAGGTGAAAAGAACTATTGTGCTCGAAAATTATTTAAAAATATTCAATTATATCAAAATTGATGTGCTGAATCCGAATTTGAATGTTATTTCATCAAATTATAAACAAGTGAAGAGATATGGGGGCTTTTAACCCCCAAAAGGGGGCAACCTGTCATTTACAAATCCGAATTTTTTTTTAGAATTGTTCAAAAATATCTATTTGCATGAAATCTGAGGCACTGAATTCGAAATGTAATGTTATCTAATGGAATTTGGAATAAATGTTAAGATATTAGGGGTTTTACCCATTGAGGGCTAGAAAGTTATGGGTTACAGTACTAAAACGCTAACAGCAAGCTGAGCAGCTGTTAAATTTGGAGATATGATATGATGATGATGCGCATCAGTTGTTATACATGACCAGATCCTGAAACTGATTTGTATTAAAATGATTTTAGAAGTTAAACAGTTGTATACAACCAATAAAACGTTTTAGTAACGAAAGTATATCTCCAAATTAAACAAGTCAGATTCTCCATACCGTATTAGATGAATATTTCTGGACAGTATTAGTTTCCTTTTTTAACTTACTCTTAATTGTCACTATCGTCAAAATCGGAGAGTGAAACATCTTCCTCACCCTCTTCTTCTTCTACATCCCTAATCCCATATCTATCCGTGTTCATCAATCAGCAGATCTGCAACATCCTCTGGATATGCCCCCTCTATCCACTTCACATTCATCTCAAGAAGCCAACCATGAAAGTGCGGATCGTCGCATAACATAACTGGTCGATATACACCTCTTCTCATTTTTGCGATAAAATTCGCTCGTTTGCAATGCAGTTCTTCAATCAATCCCAATGAATGAACGAGGAGCCTCTCGTGCAGAAAGATTGCGAATGGAGTGTCCATGGATGTACCAGAACTAAGACAGTGATGTACTCTTACATGTGATGATGTACTCTTACTGTTTCATCATTAATCACGCCCGTAATCTTGCTGGCCATGGAAAGCAATGATGTGAACATATACATTGACAACGGAACTGGGAAGAGTCTAAGATGCTCGATTTGAGTGCCTGCAAATCATCATCAGAGAAACAAAGGAAGCCTCTGCTGGGATTGCATTCATTTAGTGGGAATGACTGCCCATCCAGCTTTCTTCGAAAGGGGAAGCAATTGTGCTGGAAATGCGTCAAGAATAGTCCTCAATTTTTAGATCTGTTTAGCAGTCTTGGAGAAAGTAGGAATCTCACAGAAGATCAAATGAAAGCATTAGAACATTTCGGTGCTCAATCTTCGGAAAGAAAAACATGCTTCCGTAACGAGGCCAGGGAAAATTTGTTTAGGGAGAAGCATGAGAAAGACTGCAAGATTGTTGATCTCTCACTCCTCTCTCTTTGTCAAAGCAGCTTAAAACTGCATTGCAAACGAGCGAATTTCGTCGCAAAAATGTGGAGAGGTGTATATCGACCAGTTATGTTATGCGATGATCCGCACTTTCATGGTTGGCTTCTTGAGATGAATGTGAAGTGGATAGAGGGGGCATATCCAGAGGATGTTGCAGATCTGCTGATTGATGAACACGGATAGATATGGGATTAGGGATGTAGAAGAAGAAGAGGGTGAGGAAGATGTTTCACTCTCCGATTTTGACGATAGTGACAATTAAGAGTAAGTTGAAAAAGGAAACTAATACTGTCCAGAAATATTCATCTAATACGGTATGGAGAATCTGACTTGTTTAATTTGGAGATATACTTTCGTTACTAAAACGTTTTATTGGTTGTATACAACTGTTTAACTTCTAAAATCACTTTAATACAAATCAGTTTCAGGATCTGGTCATGTAGAACAACTGATGCGCATCATCATCATATCGTATCTCCAAATTTAACAGCTGCTCAGCTTGCTGTTAGCGTTTTAGTACTGTAACCCATAACTTTCTATCCCTCGATGAGTAAAACCCCTAATTTCTTAACATTTATTCCAAATTCCATTAGATAACATTACATTTCGAATTCAGTGCCTCAGATTTCATGCAAATAGATATTTTTGAACAATTCTAAAAAAAATTCGGATTTGTCAATGACAGGTTGCCCCCTTTTGGGGGTTAAAAGCCCCCATATCTCTTCACTTGTTTATAATTTGATGAAATAACATTCAAATTCGGATTCAGCACATCAATTTTGATATAATTGAATATTTTTAAATAATTTTCGAGCACAATAGTTCTTTTCCCCTTTTGGGGACAATTCCGCCCCGAAAAGAAGCAAAAATGACACGAAACACAATTGAGAAGTTCGTATATAAATTAAACGACATTTAGACTTGCGTTTTGTGTTTATATAATTATATTGGTGATGAAGGTTGATATTTTTGCTAAAGTTTCATTTTGCCCCAATTTTGGGGGCAAATACCCCCATTTCTCGTAAACGGCCCCTCGCCTGACCAAAGAACGTCGAGATTCGGATTCAACACCCCAAAATTGACCAAAGAAGTCTAGTCTCATAAACAGGACCGCCGAGAGGGGGGGCCCGGGCCCCGCCAGGGGCCCGTAAAAATGAAGCTTTGTTTTTCCATTGTATGTTGCAATGATATCATCTAGCTGGGCCCCGCAAGGGGCCCCGGCAAAATCAAATTTTCTGCTTGTCCATTGCCCTTTCAAGTTCAAATAATATCACGGGCCTCAGTTCATTTCAATTGCAATAAACTTTGTGTTGTGTTGTAAGTTTCTCTGGCCGAATGTAAACAACAACAAAAATGTACAGAAATCGAACGGGACTACATCTCCTCGCTGCTATCAACGTTGTTTCGTTAAATCGTATTGAGAATACGCTACTGAAAGTATTGCTCATGACATTACTGGTGTTTTCGAATAAATAAACTCTGTCAGAAATTTTATTACTTTTCTATCTACGTTCTTCAGGCCCGTCGGAAGATCTGTCTTTTTTTTATATTATGCAATTCAAAATAATCTACCGGGAGCGCGAAAATAAACTATGCACGTTTGGCAGGCCACAATAAATCGTACACTAAACCGATTTTGAAGATTTATGACTTAATCTTTTGCAAAAAGCCTGGATTAGATCCTAGGAATTTTTTGCAAATTTTTCCATTTCCAATTTTTAGAGCTAGAAGCAAGTTTCTTAAAATGTTCGTTTTCGAGAACATTGAAAACGATCAAAAAACGTTGATAAAATTTTAAAAGATTCAACATGAAAGAATAAAGAGAAAACGTTTTCAGGGGCATTGTGGGGTTTAGTACGAACTTTCGTACAGCAAATTACAATCATTCGATTTCCAAATCGCAAATCACCACGAACAAGTTCTCTCTTTGCCCATTTATGTCGATTCTTTAGAAAACTTGATCGATGATTTTTGATCGTTTATCAGTGTTTTCGAAAACTAACATTTTAGGAAACTCGCTTCTAGCTCTAAAAACTGAAAATGAAAAATTTGCAAAAAATCCCAGTATTTCATTCAAGCTTTCTGCAAATGATTTAGTCATAAATCTGCAAAATCGGTCCAGTGTACGATTTATTCTGGCCTGTCAAACGTGCATAGTTTATTTTGGCGGACCCGGTATATCCTCGTGAAATTGATTGAGGTCCTATTTTCAAAATTTCCCGGAAAAACCTCCATCAGTCATGATCCTTTGCCTCTTTAAATGGCAGATTTTACAAAAATGATGCATTTTCCAGCGATCTAAAGGGCGTGGTCATGAAAAATTTTCCCGGGGGCGAGCCCCCGGACCCCATTTTTGCTCGCTGCGCTCACATCTAGTTCTAGCCTCCCAAAATAGAATTTCATTCCGACATGCCTAGTTCTTACCATGGATCATTTTGCTGCTAGAAATTGATGAGGATTAGACATTGCATTGAACTTTAGTCACAAAATCCGACATGAAAATTCACGATTTTCATGTTTTGGAAATCGCGAAATTTTCCCAACTGTGCACTCGTAGTAGACTCATTCCAAAAGTCTCTTGTTTCACCCCCTCCCTCTGTTGACTTGCTGCTACAAAAGGAGTGATAACAACAACAACATAACACAAAAGTTAGAGGGCCATAGAGGGACCTATTGCCAGTGCCAAGCAAGGGGCCCGCATCCACTAGTTGCCCCGGGGCCCGCCCTCGCTCTCGGCGGCCCTGCTCATAAATTACCTCTCTTGGTGGTAATACCCCCCTTTCTGCTACCGGACTAAAAGTGATGTAATGAATGCTTAATTTCAAATTTACAAAGGAGATGAATATGAATCTGTTGTTCTGAGGCACCATCAGGAAATGAATGGAATTATTACAAACATATATGGGAGGAGGGGATTATTCAGCTTGCTTCTAGAAAAAATCTGTTAGAACAATCAAATCACAAATGCAAACACAAGTGGAAGAGGGACTGAATATTCAATGTTCAAAGTCTTTCACATCAATCGGCTCTTGAATGAAGAAGTGACCAGGGATAACTTACATTTTTCTTTTAATAAAATTGAAAAGGATGAACACTGACAGATATTGCCCCCTTCATCACAGTGGAGTGAGCAGCATCTTCATGAGCAGCATGTGGAGTGAGCAGCATGTGGAGTGAGAAAGAGGATGAGCAGCATCTTCTAAAGCATGAAATTGAATGCCAAAGACAATTGTATAGTGCAGGTCTTGCTCACATTAAAGGGAATAGAAGCATATAAAAGTGGCTCCGAGCCACAAGACCTAAACTGTCAATCAAATTTAACCAATCACAACAAGCTATCCACCATTGCACGTGATCACTTTCACTGCAGCCTCCACGAGGCACGTAACGGGCCATCAGTAATGGCGGGGAAGTGTTGCTTCGTTGTTTCTCTATCCGCCAAGGGGCAAAAACGGACAAGAAATAGAAAGAAATATTGCCTGTTCATTGACCACCGTGATGAAACAGAGCTTGTAGCTGCAGAATTTGATGTCCTGAAGAAATCGAAGCGCTTTGAGTCAATTTACGATACGAATGAATTGCTGAAATGGATGGGTACAGGATAAACAAGCACATCTCATTGGGCCTAAACGTATTTTCAGACAAGGGAGTCTTCACTAAAGCTAGCCTAACGGAATCTATGGACAAAGGGCTAGTGTTGCGGAAGAAATACTGATAAATAGTGAGCATTCAACAAAGCAGCCGAGCCGGGCCTAATATAAACACTGGATCCATCGATCGCGACAATGATGGCAAACAACAAACAACTCATACGATTAGGTCATTGAGACGTAAGTGGAGCTAAATTACCTTTTCTTCTCACTTCTTTTATCTCGATTCACTCGAGCAACTTACTTCAGAATCGTCGAAGTCAGGAAGAAGGAATCTTGCTTGCTGGGTAACCATATTGAAAAGTATATCGAGAATCTCGTCGCACTACCAATTTGCAGAGCTCACTTTCACGTGCACAGTTAGAATGCAACTACTATGCGCATGCTCTGTTGTATCTATTTATAGAAAGCGCCTGATATATGCTTATATTCCCTTTAAACATGCTTTTACATGTCTAAAAATATTTTTAGTTTCTCAATAAGATAACAATTTTCTTGTAAAACATTAAGGACCTGCATATGTGGCTCAAGAATTCTCATCATAATGTGAAAGAGTGTCTGCAATGCTTAAGAATTAATGAGAATTCTTGTCATGCTAATTTGCGCAATGCCGGTACTGTAGCATGTTACTGTGTTGCAGTTTAGGGTCATTATTTCATGCAAATAGAAGACATTTGAGAAAAAATGTGGATTATTCACTGCAGAAACTACACATATTTGCTAAACTTGTTTGATTTAAGATCTCTTCAGTGTGAATGAGATATTTTCATTCCTGCAGAAACTACACATATTTGCTAAACTTGTTTGATTTAAGATCTCTTCAGTGTGAATGAGATATTTTCATTCCTGTGAGCATTTAATTTATTTCAAAATTCAGTTTCTTCCTGTGAAGTGGATGGAAACATTAAAAATTTCCTATTCAAGACTGAAAATTTCCTGTGAGAAAATTTCCTTTCCTGTGATTTCCTGTGACCAATGGTCATGCGGTCACGGGGAAAATAACGCCCTGACAGGAAGAATACTGAGGAAGGTGCTTGAAACCTGAAGAAGATGGACATTGACTTTGAAACCTTTAGTTGCTTGTTGCAACTTGCTTTCAAGGCATAAACCGGAAAACATCTAACCCGAGCATGTACAGTTGAATAATAATAATAATAATAATAATAATAATAATAATAATAATAATAATAATAATAATAATAATAATAATAATAATACCAATCTGCTCTCGGACATTTCTATAGCTTGCCCAAATTTTAAACTAAAACAAATAGACAGAGCGCCCTTATCCTAAATTTACCAGAGTACCCTCCCCCCCCCTTCTGAGGGAACGGTAACTTCCCAGTAACATTATGTCACTGAAATAGTATGGAATTAAAAGGAACAGTAGTGTCTCATTTTTCATCTTTTTTTACATTCCATTAAAAGCTTACAAAACGAATAACAAACTACACTACTTACAAAATACTATACCCTACTACAAAAACAATACCATTAGGAGCAAAAAACAATGACTACCTCATGGCAACATAAAACAGAAAATACGAACATTGCACTATACGTAACAACCAGAGAAAGAAAAAAAGCACTTACTAAAAGAGAGATGGTGGTTGTATGATTTAGGGACTTGCTAATCAAATCGGCCAGTTTTATGAATAAAACGTAGAGTTAAGAGAAGTATGTTTTTATCAAGATCATCTGGAAGATCGTTATCACCATAAAATAGAATCTTTAGTAGAACATCATTTGAAAGATTGGTAAGATAGGTTCTTTTTCTTATACAGTAACTGGAAATATGGCACTTTCCACATGAAACTTTCTTGGGCATTCTCTCAGGAAATGGTTATTGACCCCCAGGCTTCCCTTTTTCAAGGCGAATGATTGTCCTTACTTGGTGGGGCATAACTTCAGCGGGGATCGTATCCAATAACTTGGACCCGATAAAGGTTGGAAAGTGGGATACTTTCTGGAAAACCTTCAAGCCATTGTTTTCAGATAAGGTGGGCAATGGAAAGATTACACTGGTGGAGGATGGAGAAATATTGTCAGGTGACAAACGTATAAGTGAGTGCTTTAACGAGTACTTTGTAAACATAACTGACACGCTTAACATCGCAGCGCAAGGTGCGTTAATTGACATTAAAAACATCTAAAGATCCAGTACTAAATGCCATCAGTAAATACGCTCAGCATCCCAGTATTCTACTTATAAGAGAGCACGCTTCCTCTCGCGAAACCTTTGATTTTCACCCATGTAGATTCACTTTATTTATGAAATGAAATGAATGCATCGAAAACTCGGAAATAGAGCAGTGGACCAGTAGCGGCAAGTATGTTTAAATGTGCGTCAGGAGTTTGCTACGAGGAGATCACACGGCATGCGAATCAATACCTGAAATCAATACCTTTCCCAGTAACCTAAAAAGTCTGATGTGACACCAGCCTTCAAAGCAGATGATTCGACTTGCAAGAAAAATTTTTCACCAATCAGTGTCCTGTCCGACCTATCAAAAATATTTGAAAGGTTAATGTATTCTTGAATGCTGCCTTTTATCAAGCCAAAGTTGTCAAACCTATTCGGTGGATTTAGGGAAGGGTACAGTACACAGAATGCTCTCTTAATCCGAGTAGAACGATGCAAAAGATGCTTAGACGACAAAGGCGTAATAGGAATGGTACTAACAGACTTGTCAAAGGCATATGACTGTCTCCCTTATGATTTCTTCGTACTGAAACTTCATACATATGGTTTTGGCCTTTCTAGCCTCCAAATGATATATAGTTACTTAACCCTAATCCTACCGGGCTTTTTTTGATCTAACATAGCCGGGGGGGGGGGTGCTTTCCACCCCCCCTCTATAAATAGCCGTAGACTAATGGGAAATCATTGAAACTTGGAAAGGGCGTAGTCCTAGCTATTCTTAGCCGATTGGTAGTTTTGGGCGTGGCCACCTCATTAGGTGACGTCACTATGACGTCATAATGCCGGAAAATGTCAAAATATATGGTTTTCCGGCTTATTTGTTCTAAAAACGGAATGAAGGTAATCTGAATGACTTTTTCCATTCTTATTTGGCGTATTATTCATTTCCAATTCAAGTATGATGCATATGAGTGTTTTTAGACTGTTATTTTGGAAGAAAATGACAAAAATTGATGACGTCATAACTAAAAACTGTGTTTTTCTGCCAAAAATTGACAATAATTAGCTCAAAATGCTTTTAAAGTATTGCATAACGCAATTCTATGCATTTTTAACAAAATCTATCGGAAAAAACTTCAAAATTTGCCAAAATGACCCAAAATGACCCAAAATGGCGGCTACAGTGACGTCATCATTTGAGAATGCTGACGTCAGCAAAATCCATTGTTATTGACAACAATAGAAAGCTAATTGTTTGCTGATTCTTTTAAAGTACAATAGTCAACGTTTGGAACTAATTCTGGGAGTAAAAATATCAAAATCATTAATTTTTCTAATACCTTGCTCCAAATATGGTAGTGTCACCTGTCACGTGACACCTATTGTTCAAAAATTTAATTGTCAAAATGTAGCTAATAGATAATTAGTAATTGTCAGAGAGTTTGAGGGTCATAGCTTTTGTCGTTAAAGAATGCTCTGCAAAAAACCGACAGGGGGGGTGGAAAACACCCCCCCCCCCCCGGTAGGATTAGGGTTAAAATCAAGAAAGCAACGCGTAAAAATAAAATCAACACATAGCAGCTGGCACAATGTTAAATCAGGTGTCCCGCAAGGATCCGTATTAGATCCTTTGCTATTCGATATTTTCCTCAATGACATCTTCTACGCAATAGAGGCTTCTGAGATTTGTAATTGGCTCAAAATTGAACTTCAATAGCCACGTCAAATCTCCATGTCTGAAAGCCAGTCGAAAAGTGAGTGCATTTGCTAGGGTGGATAACTATCTACCGGGTGAGCCAGAAAAAAGTTTCCACTTGCGACAGGCCACGATAAATCATACACTGGACCAATTTGAAATATTTTTTATTTAATCCTTTGTCGATATCCAATATTATTCTTGGTTATTTTTTGTTGATTTTTCAGATGCCTACTTATTGATATATTTACGATTTCTTGAAATTTCTTTGCCAGCGGACAGCCCAAAAAGATCGAAAGACAGTGATCAAATTTTCCAAAGACTGAAGTTGGCAGAATAAAGAAAGTGCTCCTCAAAATGACAAGGGAGTTTGAATGGATTATGTCGCACGAGCGGTCGTTTAATGATTGCACAACATTTTTATCAGCACAAAGACTTTCAATTTTTGCCATTTCTTTAAAAGGAATCTTACTAGCTATTGTAGTTCGTGCCTGTAGGGAATTAGAAATATTTCCAACAAACGTGTGGACTCAGGAAATTTTGATGTGAAGTGAAGACGTACTACCTAAGACAAATGAAACTACTATTCACATGCAAAACCTTCGTGTGCTTATGATTGAAATATACCAAAAAACTGTACCAGCCCCTCCTTCATGCAGGCGTGTTTTATGAGAAAGGACATCGAAATATGACCTAAGGACCAAAGATTTATTACAAATCCCTGCAACGAAAAGTATCATGCTTGGCATTTACTCTATTGAGTCTCGAGGCAGCCTCTTCTGGAACAGCATGCCTTATTTATTAAAGAGCGCTTCATCAGCTGCTATATTTAAGAGAAACATAAAACATTGGAGTGGAGAAAAATGCCAGTACAAGATTTGTAGATAATGACTATTAGCATGCGATATTATATTGTATTACAGGTTTCTTTTTCTTGTAAAAATACATCTATTTTTTTTTTATTTGTATCATAGATTTCTTTTTTATTGTAAGTAGCTGGTGTAAATTAGTTCGCATTATTGTTATGTAGAACTAGAACTTTTTAACCGACTTTAAATAAATAAATAAATAGATTTATTAATTAATCAATAAATAAATAAATAAGAATGAATTTAGAAGGGACACTTTATTGCAAAAGAAGAGATTGTTCATAAATTAAAGGGTACTCTGACTTGTTTTGGAAAGGGGTGCTTGGGATACTTTTTCACGTTGGGCAAAAGTGATATTTTTGCCAAACATTAGAAGAGTAACTTTTTCGGAATTGTGAGTTTCCCCATTAAGTTTCTGAGTATGATTGATGAAACAGATGAAAAATGGCTTACTCCTATAGAATAGTTCCATGGAATGTAGTTACAGCAACTGAATTATTTGCAAATTCTGGATCTGGCTGTCCACGGAGGAGGTGGCTTTGCACAGGTCACTGTCCAGGCAAGCTATTGTCATCACATCTCCATAGGAACATGCAATGAAACTATTCCACATTTCCCGTCAAAGATAACTTGAACGTTAAATGTCCTGAATTCTATCCATACCCCTTTACACCAACTTTACATAAGAAAATAAAGATAAAATGTCACATCTGCACAACTTTTCTTCGTGTAGATTTAAAAGATCATATTGGTTGTCCGTAAAGTTGTGTAAATTTCATAGATGATATTCACACAATCTTTTCATGCACTTAAAAGATTGTGACCTACTTTCATGCAGTGTTAGTACATTTGTCCGACGGAAATGAGCCATTTTTAAGGGTATCGTTTTCAACAATTTTTTCTAGCACAGGGTATCTAAATAAGGCAACTGTTCTAGAGCAGGCAGCCAAAGCATTTCAAAAGAGAATATTTTGTTAGATTGGGTCATTTTTCGATCAAATTTTCATGTTTTGGAGTATACTATGCTTGCTAATTTTTTCTAGAACCGGTTATGATTTGGAGCGAAAAATTCTGGAGCAAGGTTAAAAAAATTTAACCAAGTACCCCCCCCCCCCCCCCCCCCCCCCCTCGGGTTGAATTCCTTGCATCCCTGCTGTAAACCTAGGTTGTTTATGAATGCTTTTTCTCTTGACTGAAGTGACATCATCAAGTGAAAGGGCACCAGTAAACAGGGATCCAACGTAATAAATCTCCATTAAACCCCACTCTTTTTATGTAGCTTCATTGCTGATTCAACAGCTCTAACATGAGGGCTTTCAGAATTTTTACTCGTTAAATTCATCTATGCATTCTTACTAGACTGATGATATGGTCGTAGTTATCGCTATTGAAATACTGCCGGACGCTCCTAACTACGACTCATAATCAAACGCCATTATTTTGAAATGACTATGACTGCCTCGTTTCGATAAGGGCCTAGGCAGAAAAGCATAAAAATTTTTGTAGTTTTCAAATGAAACACATTGATTTGAAAACTTCACAATAAATCAATTAATGCTTAGCGAAAGCAGCAAAATAGTACCTACGTACAAAATTTGATATTGTCGCAAACTGTTTTCATGGTATTCTTGTCCATAAGACTTTATTCTGTCCGGCCAAGCTCCTTGAAACTCTGCTTTGAGCTTCGAACATCAATCAATCGAATTTGCAGAGATTCTAATGGCGTTGTATTTGGTTGTATACTTAGTACATGACTGTGTATAGCAGCCTCGTTCCCAAGGGCGTTCAAAAGTGAAAAAAGTCAGTCCAAAAATATTGCCGTAATATTATGAGTCCCAGTAAGAGCGGTCTCGGTCTGGCGTAATAGTCTCGTTTTGGATAGCGATTACTGGGACTCATCGTAATCAGTCTACATTCTTACTTTAGGAGAAAATGCTTACACTGACCATGGTTTCAGAGTAAGTGAACGACCATACGGAGGGTTTTGTAATGTCACTCCTGCAGTCGGAGAAACAATCAAAACAACATTCCATGTCTCATGCTACGACTGGAAAGGACAGAGCAAGGCACTTGGATACTATGTCTCTCTCGTGGAAAGTTCCATTGCCACTGGTTCACTTAAAGATGGTGCAGCAGCCACATTATTATCATATGGTCTACTCCCGTACACTTCATTGATCCTGCCTGAAGGACCAGCAATACACAATTACATTCAGAGATTAATGATTCGTATCATGGATTCGTATGGAGCAAGTATTCAAACAAATGTTACTGTTCAGGTATCATTTCTATAATCTACTTTTATGATTCGTGCAGTTTCTTGATGAACTAAGACAAATGTGTCACAGCATGCTAAAAATTATCGTAATTTGGGACATGTCATGGTCATTTTATCGTGAAAATTATTGATTTCAAAATCAAGTTCCAATCTAAGCCTCTTCATTGCAGGACATTCAAGGAAGTTGTTAACATTCATTGAGAATTATTATGTTCATCTTTTGGAGTCTTTTTAAAGGCTGAAACTGATAAAGGAACACCATGTAAAAAAGTTTCACTTTGAGTTTTCTATATCAAGCAGCTAAGAGATCAGTCATTATTAATAGTGAGGGGATGGCAAGGTATGGAAGATAATTTTTTTTAAATTGAGTTTTTCTGACCCCCCCCCCCCTCCCTTCGATTTCATGCAGCTAATTATCTTCCGATCTTATCTTCTTGTCTTCCGATCGATGTCTTGTTTCTCTTCCTGGGTCCAATCTAAAAAGGCAGCTGAGTACCTTATTAAAGAGACTGCCCATTTATCAATCCCTTTTATCATGTTTTGCCAATTCAACTTCGTTTCCAGAACCAATCTTACACCTGTTTTATACTATTTTGTGATATTTTCTTTCATTTCTTGCCCTTTTACTTTGTTTACTTGTAATATTCCAAGCTATTAGTAACCTTCTTTTTCTTGCAATGACTTTGTTTCCTTAGCATCTGGTAGTTTAATACCGTCAGACCTCACTACCTTTCCTCTCTTTTGGATCTATGTTGAACATTTTTCGATTCCAAATCCAATCTGATATCTCTTGTCAATGTCCTTACAGTCTGAACAAGCGAATAAAGTGCTTTCTGGTATCTCCATAGAACTTCAGATCGTCCATAAATAACAGATGATTTATTTTTTCTCGCGAAGCGAAGCGAATTTGTGCCCTGGCTTAGACTTTCGAAGAATAGTTGTTAGTGGCAGCTGTGCTATTACAAACAGCAATGGTGATAACGAATCCCCCTGAAAAATTCCTCTATTTATCTTTACCTCTCCCAACACATCACTTCCACTTGTCAATGCTACTCTCTATGATTTCATCCTTTCTTTCATAAATGCAATTACTTCTTCATTTATTCCAATGCTTTCGAGACATTCAATGATCCACGAAGGTGGCACCATGTCATACGCTTTTCGATCATCAATCCAGGCAACTGCAATACTTCCCTTTCTGGCTTTAACTTCTTTTATTATCATTCTGTCTATGTATGATAAATCTGCCGTCCCAATTGATCCCTTTCTATATCTTCCAAGCTATTGGTAAACAGTTGATTGGCCTATAATTGCTAGCCTTCTTTCCTTTCGTTTTGTCTTTCTTGTCTTAAGTAAGTAACATATATTTGTCTATCTTGTAAACGTAGATCAGGGGAAAATTATTTAGATCAACTGCCCTTTGCGGGAGTCTCCTTTACAAAAAACCCCTCTGAAGAATTGAATACCCCTAATTTGGATGTAAATATTGAGGAACATTTAACAGACACAGATATATGGGCAAATTTTAGGCAAAGAGGTTTACATTTTCTCCATTTAAACATAAATAGCCTGTTATCCAAAATTGACGAACTTCGTCTGATTGCCCATAAGATCAATGCAGCAGTCATTGGGATTTCAGAAACTAAGCTAGATAATTCTGTCCTAGATGGTGAAGTAAGCATTGATGGGTATGAGATAAAAAGATGTGACAGAAATAGACATGGCGGAGGAGTAGCTTGCTACATAAGGACAGATTTAGTATTCAATCCAAGAGAAAATTTTTTAACAGACATTGAGAATATATTTTTTGATATCCAGCTACCAAATTCAAAACCAATCCTCGTTGGAATCCTTTACAGGCCTCCAACAACAACTGGTTTTTTAGATAAACTAACACTGGCTACTTCCAAAACAAATAACTTTGACAACCAAGAGGTTTACATTCTTGGAGATCTAAACATCAACTTGAACAATGAAAATGATATATCAAACGGAATTAAAAGATATAAAGAGTTTTGCTCCCTCCATGGATTGAAGCCAATAATTAAAGCACCTACTCTTACCACTGATAGATCGACCTCCCTCCTTGACCACATACTTACAAACTCATTTCCTAAAATTTCTCAACAAGGAGTTCTTGATTTGGGTCTGTCCGATCATCAACTGATTTATTGCACAAGAAAGACAACCCGCATCAAAATACATGATCATACTTATATCAAGATCCGTACATTAAAGAATTACACAAAACAGCTCTTTCTTGATAAACTAAGTCAAATCACATTTCCAAAATACCTTGATTTTGATAATATCAATGTTGCCTATTCCCATTTTGTTGAACTTGTCACAAATACCATTGATGAAATTGTCCCCGTGAAGGAGATTTGTATCAGAAAAAACTCACAGGAGTGGATGGACCAGGAAGTCCTCGAGGGGATTAGAATTCGCGACAAATTACTGACAAAATTTAGGTCATCTAAAATTCACAGTGATTATGTAAATTTCAAGAAAGCTCGCAATCACGTCCAAAACTTGGATTAAAAAGAAGAAAAAATCCTATATTGTTGGAAATCTAAATGAGAACATAGGAAAACCGAAAGATTTATGGAAGTGTCTAAAATCTCTCGGATTGTCATCAGGAAACAACTCACCCCCTAAAATTAGTCTAAATGATAAAGGCAAACCATCTTTTGACGACAAAACAAATGCCGAAATTTTTAAGGACTTTTTCTCAAATCTGGCTTCAAATTTAGTAAAGAAACTTAACCCATCCCCACATAGACTAGACAATGTGCGAAAGTATTACCAGCACATGGAACCTTCTGAACCATTTTATTGCTTCCCACATCCTCGGAAAATGTCCTCAAACTCTTAGAAGAGATAAACCCCGCAAAAGCGACAGGTTTGGATAATAGAGCAGGGAAATTCCTCAAAGATGGTGCTACCGCCTTAGCTAAGCAGAAAACCGAACTATGTAATCTCTCAATCTTACAATCTAAGTTTCCTGATGGTTGCAAACAAGCAAAACTAAAACCATTTTTCAAAAAAGGATCGCAAGATGATCCCAAAAACTATCGACCAATTTCTTTGCTTCGTCAACTCTCAAAAATTATTGAAAAAATAATTCATGGTCAAGTACAAAAGTACCTTGATGATAAGAAAATATTGTACAGATACCAATCTGGCTTTCGTGCTCATCACTCAACAGATACCTGCTTATCTTACTTGAGTGATAAGATCCTTCAAGGATTTGAAACTGGAATGCTTACAGGCATGATCTTAATTGACCTTCAAAAAGCATTTGAGACAATTGACCATAACATCTTTCTGGATAAAATGGCATGCCTTGGCTTTAGCAAATCCGCTATTTTGTGGTTTAAATCTTACCTTCAGGACCGTTCTTTTACCGTCAATATTGGCAAGGAATACTAAAATCATGGTAGTCTGTCATATGGGGTCCCTCAGGGGTCAATTCTTGGCCCACTCATTTTCCTTCTTTACGTGAATGACATGGCACGAGCGGTCGACTGCGACCTGCTTCTGTATGCAGACGATTCATGTTTAATTGTTAGAGACAAAAACATTGAACTAGTAGAGAGCAATTTAAATAGAAATTTCAATTCCCTCTGTGATTGGTTTGTAGAAAACAAATTAAGCATTCACTTTGGAGAGGACAAAACCAAATCCATTCTCTTTGGACAAAAAAAGCAAGAACTTGAAAAGTTGGACATTAGGAGAGGTGACATAAGGATTAAACAGCATTCAACAGTCACATATCTTGGATGTGTCCTAGATGAAAATCTCTCTGGGGAGTCGATGGCGACTAACATGCTTGGAAAAATAAATGGCAAGCTAAAGTTCCTATACAGGAAACAAAACTTCCTGGATAAATCCCTTCGCAGGTTGCTTTTAAATGCTCTTATTCAACCTCATTTTGATTATGCATGCACTTCTTGGTATCCAGGGTTGAATAAGAGGCTGTCCAAAAAAATTCAGACGGCACAAAACAAATGCATTCGTTTTACCTCGATTTAAAAAGACAGCACATATTGGGGTCACAGAATTTAAGTCTATAGATTGGCTCCCTACAAAGAACAGGATGGATCAATGTGCCTGTGTCAACATAATGAAGTTTTTCAGAGAAACTGCCCCAGCATACAGTGCTGAGATATTCCGTCCAGTCAACCAGGGCCCAACAACACGAAGGTTCAAGTTCAAATTGGATATTCCATTTCGCAAAACTACTGCTTGACAAAAATGTCTATCTTATCTAGGGCCCAAAACATGGAATAGTCTTTCATCAGAGATTAAATCAACAAACAATATCAACACATTCAAACATAAGATCAAAGAGAACTTTTTCCAAAACATACAAAGAATGTCTTCTATTATGACTTGTCATCATCTCTCCCGATCATGGTATGGTCCTATAAACCATGTTTTATACCGAAAACAAACTACAGTTTTGTATATATTTTTTTTCTTACGTTTTTCGTTGTACCAGCACCTCTAAGGGGACCATTATGGAATTAAGGTCATCTTGACCTTTTAATGCTATCCCTGCCACTGTAATTAGGGGTGTTTTTCCTTTACGTTTTTAGCATTATTTATTGTATTGTATCTATTTTTATATTATATGACTAATACCGCATTCTCTAATACCGCATTTCTTCAATTTTTCTTGCAAAATCTTGTGATCAACGGTATTGAAAAAAATCATGAGATGAAGGGAAATTTGCTGAAGTAAATTGCTGGTGGTCAGAATTGTTGCTTGTGTGCCACCATCATCAATGCAATTACCAAATTGCACTCTTTTTTAGGTTTATCCTTACGCTATAAAGAAAGATAACGCAACATCAAACGTATCGATAGAGGTCGAGCTTGAAGCGTATGTAAGTGGAGAAAATAGTACCCTGGCAAAACTAGTTGGAACTGGTAATGTCAAAGGACTTGGAACCTTCTCGAAGTCTGTTAGTAGAGCATTGGATACAGCGAAAAAGAATAGCAGCACATCTATGATAAGTGAATCTGAGAAAAAGGCAAGAAAAAAGAAAAGGGAACAGGTAAGCTTGTTATGGTCATCATCATCCTCATCATCATCATCACCATCATCATTAATTTATTTACAAAGTAGGCTGAAACAAAACCAAAGCTAAAATTACAGCTAATTAAGGCCTACTTATTTACAGAATTTACAATCTAATCTAGAAATAGTATGTATATGTATAATTACAATAATTTCACTAACTATCCTGTTATGAACCCAACCTGTTGTACATATGTTTTGCAAAGCCTACAGTTGCATTTATCACCATTCCAGCACCTTTGCAAAGCCTACAGTTGCATTTATCACCATTCCAGCACCTTATTTGCTGTATGAAAATTTGAAGGGTGTTGGAGTCTTTTATCTCGTGTGGTAGCAGCTGCCACATTCTATTTCCAAGGAAAGCTACAGACTCGATTCCAAAGGACGTAGTGCGTACTTTTGGAAGCAGCGCGTCGGTCCCATGCCTCAAGTCGTTGCCAGTGTTCCGCTGCGTGAAAATATCGTGAAAATATTTATGGACAAAAAAAATCTTAAAGAAAGAGACTTTTTCACCGAGTACTGATTTCTGTCAGAAATAACAGAATACCGTGAACAACTTTTTCTTTCCAACATTGTTTTCATTCTGAAACATAAAGGATCCAGTTTCATGAACACTCGCAAACAACGCTGGTCAATCGATCATATGAGATTTTGTAGTTACAAAGAAGTGCCACAAGATTATGGAATAGGTGGGTTCAAGGGCCGTTGGACCAAGATATGCCACGCCTTATGATCGAATTTCTCTTGAATCACTATTGATGCCGTTATAGAAAGAAAATCATCTTGGCCAATTGCCCCATGAAGTTCATCGTTTATTGTTTACAGTCCTTTCTCACAATATTTCTTCTTTACATTTAGATGCGGACGTCAATCATCACCTCTTTGACAAATGTCAAGTTGACAAACATAGATAACTTTGAATTAATAAGCAGTGCACTTCAAGACGTATCAGCCTCTGAAGATGAAGTAAATGAAGATTCTCAGGTTTGTGTTACTGTCTACAGTGTTTCCGAATCATCACCAAAGGTGCCGCCGGAAGCACGGGAACGGAACGGCAGCAGATTGTGCAAACATATTAGTCAAATCTTTAAACAATGTTGCACAATCAATTTATGCATCGGCTGCTCGATTTACCTGGCTCCAGAGGAACTTCACGCACTTCGTTGTTAATGGTCATAGACCTTTTAGCTATTCTGCAAAAGAACCTGGATCGAGCGTTATTTTTATACATTTTTATACGCGACGTTCGATCGAGCGGCGTTAAAGCTTCTTTCACTATTGTGCACATTCGACATTTCTACAAAATGTAGCAAAATATCGTTCGATTCTGATTCTTTTCAGAATAGCTAAAAGGTCTAATGGCAATATTTGATATCTTAGTTGATGATTCTCAAAATGCTGTCGTTTTTCTTTTTGTTCAACGAATTCACGAAAAGGGTATGGAAGTCAAAATTGTTGTGAATCCTGCTCTGACTGAAGAGAAACGATACAAACTTATAAAAGTCCATAGATTATCAAGGTCCACAATATGTTATCGTGGCAAGCAAAAACCTATAGCTATTATGGTTTACAACATAGCAATTTGATTATGTCACAACCGGAAAGCTGCTTGAAACAAGAAGGTGATATAATTATGAAAATAGTTAAAGTGCCAAAGATTGCCAATGACAACATGTAACCAAATACCCATAGATCCTTTAAAGCATTTAAAGCAAGTGCAAAATACATTAGTCAACAGTGCAATATTTTTTATATATACTTGAACCATATGCTGCTTATGCCCTCTTATCTTTAATTTCAAACCTTTTCTTCGTTATATATGGTATCAGGCAATTCTTCGAGCTACTTCCCGTGAATTGTAGACAGAAATCGATATATTTCTATATCAGTTACTAAGAAAAACCACAATGCAAGAATCTGAGCCAATCATAGTGGGAAAAGAAACATGGTCATTTAGTCCACACTATGAATGACTCTTACAATGAATATAAGCAATAACCTAATTTAAATATCAAGAGAACACAACACCACACAACAACACGCCACATGAAAAGACACTACAATAAACTAGAGTACAATGAAAACCACATAAAGCAGGGCCACTCCTAGACTGAGGACATTCGTCTAAGTTTTGTTCCATTGAATTAAATTGTTATTTAATGATCTGTTATTGTCATTCCATTATAGTCATTCCGCTTTTTTAGTCATTCCATTATAGTCATTCCGCAGAAATTTTGATGGAATCATTATGAGGCAGAGAAGTTTCTCATGCGATCTAAGGATCTGCCTAACCATTAATCTTATACTTGATTTCTACTAATAAATTGAGCATGGAGATTCAAACTAGACTTGGAAACATTTTTATTTTCATCGGAAGTGTCTTTTTTGATGACGTCAATAACTTACACTTTTACAACTAAAGTGGTGTAACTATTTGCAGGTGATTCTTGTGTGATTGAAAATGCTGCAGTTAGGTTGCTTTTGATTAGAGCCTTCGAATGATATATAGTTTTTTTAATCTTGACGAAATTAGTAAAAACTTCTATGACATCATAATTGAGCTATTTTTAGAATTATTTCAGCTCAAATTTTTCCTTGATTTCTACTAATTCGACCATGCAGATTCTGTATCTGCCATCAATAAACAATTATTTTACTCAGAAATAAGGATTTGGAACATGTCATTTACCCATTGTGTTGCCCATGTGTTGCCATGCTGCTGCAAACAAAGGGTAAATAATATGGTCCAAATCCGTATTTCTGAAAGAAAAACATGTTTATTGATGGCAGATTCGGAATCTGCATTGTCTAATTACAATAAATAAAGAAAAAAATTTGACATAAAATTATTCTGAAAACAGCTCAATTATGACGTCATAGAATTGATGACGTCATATAAATTCTATTACTTTTGTCAAAATCCAAAAAACTATATAGCTTTCGAATGCTATTAAATGCAATCTAACTGCAACATTTTCAATCACATTAGACTTACCTGCAAAGAGTTACACCCACTTTAGTTGTAAAAAGTGTCAGTTATTGACGTCATAAAAAAGACACTTCCGATGAAAATTAAAAAATGTTCCAAGTTTCGTTTGAATCTCCATGGTCGATTTAGTAAAAATTATGAATAAAATCAAAGGTTAGGCAGGTCCTTATATCGCTTGAGAAATTTCCCTGCCTATATTGACCTGGAAGAGAATCCGTGTCAAGCCCAAAATGGTTTGAATCAAACAGAATGGCGGCGAATCCATCCAAATTCCAGGTGATGGAACCAAATCTGATGACAACATTTGCATTGAAAAAATAGAGGTACTGTAAACCAATCAGGTAATGTTAAACTCCCAATCGATTCTAGTCTTAAATTTGACCAACATGTCAAAACCCTGTTCCAAAACAGCTATGCCTGATATGATAAAGAGTGTTGAAGACGTATTCAGATTGAAGAAAAGCATATAAGCCTGGAATTGGGACAAATGTAGCTGCAAAACATGTAAATAGGCAGATCAATATTGTATTCTTTTTACTTTCTACCGGGTGAGTCAGAAAAAAGAATCCCCGCTTGGAAGGCCACTGCTCCATGAATATCAAAGCAGTAGTATTGAAAACTGTCTTGTTTTATTGCCAAATATGTTCAATTAGGTTAAGTAATTTACCCGGCCTTAATTTGCCACTCCTTCCCGTCGATATGGCTGATTTCCTACAGAAAGCCCTTTCCAAAAACCTGCAAAAATGAATGAAACAATGAGCAAATTTCCCTTCCTACAATTTATGACACTCACATGAATTCATGTATTTTGTCCTCTTAGGAGTATGGAATCCCCTTGAATAGGTCATCGATACCAGGGGAGGACTTGTTCATCCTCCCAAGAGGATAGCACGTGCTAAAGCGTGCACAAGTCATTGCTGTAAGGCTATTATAAGGCAGAAATGTAAGGGAAATTTGTTCATGATTTTGGGCACGTTTTCAAGATTTTTTCAAAGGGGCTTTCTCGAGAAAATCCCACAATTTCAGAATGGAGTGGCCGATTTCAGTCAGGTAAATTTTATAGTATATTTGAACATTTCTAACATTAAAGTATATATTTGCAGATATGAGTTTCTTGATATCCACGGAGCCGTGACCTTTCAAACTGGGACTCATTTTCTGACTCACACGGTAGTATGTAAATAGTTGGTATAATTAGTTCTGTACATAATTATCTGTGTAAATTAACTATTTTCCTACTAACTAGAAATAAAGAGATCATTGTTATAATCTTTTTCTAGAACAAAAAAACCTACTGCTAAATAAAATGGAATACTAGTACATTAAACTTCATCTTGTCGAAGTGAAATGACAGCATTGGGCATCGTCAATATTGGAATCCTGCATCCTTGGATCCCCAAATCACGATAGCAGGACTCCGCTCGACGTATCGCATACTATAACTTTCCTAATGCAACTTTTGTCATTTTGCAGGATAAGCTGCTGAAGTTTTATGGAAATGCATCAGCCTTTATGAAGCAGACTAATTCAAAATGGAGTGATCGTGACCCAAAGATAATACAAAACGCTTTTGGACGCTTCTTGGGAGGAGTTGGAAACATGCTGGAGTCTGCAGTAACAAGCAGACCTAAAAACGCAACTGAAGGACGAGCAAAATCTAATGTAAGTTACACTTTAAACTTATTACACTCCGTCCTAGTTTTCGCTCGCAATAACAAACCTTTTTACTTATTGGTCTATTGAGTGGAAATATTTTTCCTATATATTGAACTGAATTGCTCGCTCAAACAGGGACTCATAATCAAACTATCTTAAAAGCAGGACAAACCTCGCCTTTCCGTCAAGTTCTTGACGGTACAATCAGATTGCATTGCAGCATTCAGAGCTGCTTGGCTGTGATTGGCTCATTTACATTTTCTGCGTAAATTTTAGAGTTTTTGGAAAAATTTTCAATAGTTTTCGGAACTGTCGGTGCCCACTGCGTTTCTGTCAACGGGAGAGCACTTCGCGTTGCTTTTTGCGAAAGTGGAGGAGGTTGTTATAATCGCAGCTACGGAATAAAAACTAAGAATCTGACTGTTGAGGATCTCAAAAGTCACTGTACGAAAACGTTTTCAAGGGAAAGGACGCATTTGTTTGTTTGCCAACTTGCAGTGGGAAGACTTATTGTTTGGCGAATTCAACTCGTCAAACACAGGATTCCTTTTTGGCCTGAGGAAAACAAGAGGAGCTTGAGGAAAGCACTTCAACCCTGCACAAAGTTAACAGAAAAATCAAACATTCGATATGGAAAAAATACATAAAATTTCTCGAAACATTCCTGTATAAACAGCACAAATATTTGTATTTGAAATTCTATGCAAATGACGGTAAATTTGCCAAAAAGACTTGAGCTTTGCAAATGTTTCCTGTTGCAAAGTGCCGATCAACTTATCTTTCCTTCTAAGGTTTAAAATCGCAGATTACAGAACAAAGTTCCTTAAACAGAAACTATTTTAAATCTTACGAAACAAATGTGTCATAAGAGTTTTGTGGATAACTGTATATTTTGAGTAGAATCATTTACAGTTTTGAGAGGCCTTTGTAAGTGTTTTTTTATTTGCGAGAAAAATTTGTGTTCGTTTCTTGAGCTTCCCCGACATAAGAACATTCTAGCAAAAGTCGCGCATT
Organism: Aurelia coerulea; assembly: GCA_039566865.1. NCBI lineage: Eukaryota > Metazoa > Cnidaria > Scyphozoa > Semaeostomeae > Ulmaridae > Aurelia > Aurelia coerulea. The sequence continues at coordinate 5,833,812 of CM076952.1, read as the reverse complement.
TTAAGATAAAGAATAATCGAAACTACATTGAACGTTTATGCATATTGTTAACCATACCGGGTGTCTCAAAAAAAGTACCCCCTTTTGACTGAACAAGGCAACAAAACGGAAACATTTCGGGACTCTTTCAATTCATGGCTACATTTGTTGGTCTCAACTTAAATGCACATACCTTTCATTTAGAAATCGACCACCAAACACCGGAGATGTGAGTTCACAAGGTCAAAATTTGGAGTGCACCTGAAACCAGAGGTTTTTAGAAAAGGCCTAGCCATAATTTGACACCAAACAGGCATTTTGCAAACGAATTTTCAACTTTGACCTTTACTTTTTATTTTTGAAAAGATCTATACCTTGAATTACTTCAATTGTTCTTGAAGTGACTTTTCTTTTGAGGAATCGGTCCTTGCATTGCATTCGATCCCAAGTGTTTTGTAGTAAAGAAGAGGAAAAGGAGCACATACACGCTTCTTTTGGACATGTGGCACGACTTTGTCACTCTTACCACATTTTTGCTGTATTTGTTTAATCAGCGCCATGTCCATGCATCTTTTATTCTTTTCAAAAGCAAAGCACGGACACTTAAAGTCTACAGGTACTTTAGAAAATGTCCACGATGATACAAATCATGACTAGGCTCTTTTTCAAAACCTCTGGTTTTGGATGCACTGTAAATTTTGACTTTGCGAAAGTGTATCTCCGGTGTTTGGACGATTTCTAAATGAAAGGTATGTGCATCCAAGTTGTTTGTTTGTTAACTTATTTTATATCGATTATCTACATCTAGCTTACTATATACAATTTTATATGTACAAGCAAACTAATCCAAATCGATAAACAAACTAAATGGATAAATTAATTCTATTATTAGATAAATATACATGAATAAATATTTTTACAGTGTTTTACTAATTAATTGGAATACACAAAACTAACTTTCAAAGGCATACTGGCAAGCATTGCATTTGCAGTTTGGGCCATTCCACATTTTTATCATACGTTTAAAACTACTTAAATTTTCGGCGGATTTTATTTCATTTGGCAGTCCATTCCAGATTTGAGGTCCCAATGATTGTAGGCTATTAGAACCAAAGGTGACTTGATTTGGTCTATAATGTTGCAAATCATTTGGGTTTCGTGATGAGTATGCAGAGGATCTAATTTTGAAAATATCATGCATGAAACATGGATTTAGATTTTTTAAAGTCTTAAAAATCTCAATACAGAGAACTCTCAGACGGGAAACATGCATTGTACTCCTTTCTGACTTGACAAGTAAGTCGATATAAGATGTATGATGATCAGTGTATAAAAATCTAAGGGCACGTTCTTGAATCTTTTCGATTTTTTGCAAGGATTAGCTGATGAGAAGTACCATACCAGAGGGCAATAATCAAAGTTCGAGTATACAAAACTTTGGACTAGAATTTTCCTTTCTTTTTGTGCAATAAATGTTTTGAGCCGTTTTAAGACATTAAGCTGTGATGCAGCCTTCCTGCAAAGTTCAGATATATGCGGTTCAAAATTTAGTTTATAATCTAATTGAATACCTAGTAGTTTGACAGTTTCTTCAGACTTTATCAGTTTACCTTGGATGTTGAAATCTTGTCCACTGGTATTTGCTTGATCCTTTCTAATGAGTAGTGCGTGGAACTTTTCCGGATTTGCTATCATTTGATTTTGTTTCAGCCAATTCAAAGCAACCCCAGCTTCTTCCTCCAGTACCTCAATCAAATTTGATAAAGTCTTGGAAAAATAAACCAGAGTGTTATCATCGGCATAATTATGTAATGTTGCTTGTTTGATGAACAAAAAGAGATCGTTTATGTAAACATTGAACAAAATAGGGCCCAAAACAGAACCCTGAGGTACTCCTGATAAAATAGTCTGAAAAGAGCTATACGTATTATTGATTCTCACAGACTGTTCCCGCCTTTTCAGGTAGGAGTAAATAAGGACAAGAGCATTTTCATCGAAGCCATATGCATGTAGTTTGGCTCAGGGGTGGCGCCAGAAATCTTCCGACAGGGGGGCTGGAACTTCCGACAGGGGGGTTAAAATGGCTAGAAAATGCAGTTTTCGTACGTTATTTTGCCAAATTTCCTCCGACAATAACCCAAAATTTCCTCCGACGGGGGGGGGCTAGCTGCTTCCGACGGGGGGGGGCTGCAGCCCCCCCTAGCCCTCCCCTGGCGCCACCCCTGGTTTGGCTATAAGTAAATCATGTGGAATGCAGTCAAAAGCCTTCGACAAGTCCATTAGGACAGCCCCTACAATATTGTTGTTGTCGAGTTTGACCCTCCATTCTTCAAGCATTCTTATCAAGACATGTTGCGTGCCATATGATTTTCTGTAAGCAGCGATAAAAAGCGAAAGAGTTTCATCTAAGTATGGAATAAGTTGATTTTTCAAAATTTTTTTCATAGATTTTGGAGAAGATATTTAGTATACTAACTGGACGAAAATTTCGTTCAACTGTACGATTTGCCTCCCCCTTGTCTAAAGGGCATACCGCGGCGCGTTTTCCATTGTTCGGAAACCTATAGTTGCGTATGCTGCAGTTAATAGCATCAGTTAAAGGGACCGTAAGCTCATTTGCAGCTAAAAGTACAAGTTTTGGTGGTATTTGATCTTCACCCGTTGATTTTCTACCGTCCAGGGACCGTAATTGTTCTCTAACTTGGCAAACCTGTACTTCGCTAAAAGAAAACGAGTTGAAATTTTTGTTCGGATTTTGAATGATTGCTAAAACACTCGGGTGGTTTTTGTATTGTTCGAGAATCAGCCTAATGATTTTCCGATCATCATCAGTTGTCACCGTATCTGCTATGTTACAAGGTTTTACACCGCTAGACCTTTCTACGATGTTGATGTAATGATCGTTAAAGATTTCTGTTAACTCTTGGTCTTCGGTTACAATTTCAGTATTTTTGACCAAGGAAATGTCACTACCAGCTAAGCCTCCTTTGTTGGAGAGAAGAGGCTTGACCAGATTCCAAAAAGCGCGATTTGATACCAGTCCACTTTCTGTTGCTTGTTTGAAATGGTTCTTGATTGCCTTCTTCCTTAAGGAAACACATCTATTTCTTTGTCTTTTAAACTTCAGCTCATTTTCTTTAGTAGGATTTTTGATGTATTTTTTCTTTAGCCTCGTTCTGGTATAGATTCCCTTTTTTAGTTCACGTGTCATAAAAGGAGCACTATTCCCTCGTTGCACTTTCGTTTTTAGAGGAGCATGTTTGTCAACCAATTTACGAAAAGTATAGACAAGCTTATCATAAGCTCGCTCAGGATCCTCAGGAGAACCAAATTTTGCCAGCTTTATATCTGACAGAAAATTTTCGGCGTCAAACCTTTTGTAGCTACGATATTTTATTACCTTGGGCTTAAGTCTAGGAAGATGAGACTTAATAACCGTTATGACAAGACTGTGATAGTCACTTAAGCCCGTTTCAAACACGGAAGTATTTTGGAAGCATCTCGGTCGATTTGTAAGGATGACATCAATGGACGAACTACCGTTTTTCGTAAAACACGTTTTAGCAGTCACTAAATTTGATAACCCAAAGACGTCACAAAAGGAAACTAGCTTACTATGTCCAGTGTCTTGCCGATTAAGGGTATCAATGTTGATATCCCCCATTACAATTACGTTGTCGTATTTGTCTAAAGCAGAGTTTAAGGTAGTTGAAAGATCGTTAAAGAATGAATCAATGTTGCTGGATTCAGGAGGCCGGTAAATACTGTAGACAACCCATTTCTTTTTGCTTACTATTAGCTCGGAGCAAAGGAGTTCAAGCGAAAGAGTCTCTAATACAGGGACTCGGTTACAAACTACACCTTTCCTGACATACAGCATAATACCCCCACCAAATTCGTTCCTATCTCGACGCATGGGTTTTTGGTAATTATTCACAAGAAAAGTCTCAGTTTTGAAATCGGAACTTATTTTTGTTTCCTCTATGACCAAAACATCAGGTAGGCATCTTTCCATAAGCATCCTCAAATCAATAATCTTATTTCTAAGACTATTGATATTCAAGAAACCTATGAGTGGATGGTTATGATATTCTGTCCTGAGACCAAAGAGTTTGTCGATGTCACAAGAATCATCAGATTCTGAACAAATATCTGTTGAATTAGGAGAAAGAGCAGATGATTCAACGAGGGGTGGGCTATTCTCTACTAAAGACAAAGTGCTAACTGGGGTACTCACGATATGTGATGACGACGAGCATCGAAACATTTCTTGTGATGAGTTATCGATGTCAGAAACAGGGGTTGATATAATATTTTGGATAGAACTACAGTCCGCAGACGAATTTGATTGTATTTCTGTCGTACACGAGTTTCCGACGAAGTTTCAGATGATACGTTTAGCTGCATACACAAATGCAGTCACGTTTTAAGGAAATCAATAAAATTACCGGATAGAATGTTTGTCCCAAACTGGTTTAAGTGAAGTCCTGAATGGTCCAGATGATAGGAAAAAGTTGAAGATTGATAAATGCAGCCGTGAAGTCGGGGAGCAATGATATCTTATTGTTTGGTTCCTATTTCCAGTCAAAAGGGGATACTTTTTCCGAGACACCCGGTTGTATTAACAGCAGAAATATTAGTGATTGAAATTATTACAAAATAGTGCCGATTTTTTGCGTAAGACAGACCAAAATTGGGTTGTTCAGAAGGCTTCACCAAAAGTTTCTGAAATATAGTTTTTGAAAAGCCGGTGCAATTTATTTTGGGAAGAGAATATTGATATCATCATCAAACTGCATCAATTACCAACCAAAAATTGAAACTTGTGACTGAAAAGGGAGATCAAGAGTCCAAATGCAGACTTGTTCGCCTGAGCAAAATATGGGATTCAGCGATTCACAAAGCAATGTTGACCCTTCCCCTGAATTCAAAATCTCCAAAACTGAAGAAAAGATAAAAGCTACAACAAAAGAAATGAAAATCGATTTTGCGTGATTTGCTGAGGCTATTTTTTGCTAGAAAGATTTCGTTGCTGCATCAATACCCCCTGAATGGAAAAATAATTCATAAATAAAAGACAATCAAATATATAAAAAAATCAGTCACAAAATCATCAAACTAAACGTTGTTGTGTGAACGTGAGTTAGTTTGTCTCAAAATATCACATAACATGTAATTTTTTATTAGAAACTAAGAATCATGGCTAGGTAGTACTGAAAGTTTCGTAAGATTATCACATCTGTGTCCTCCTGAATATTTCAAAACAAGGTGCTTTTGAAGCCTTTCCAATGTTTTGACATTACTCAACTACTTTCTAAGTAATAGGATACATGAAAAAAGTGAGAATAATGAAAAACAAGCAAAAGTTTTCTATTTTTTTGCGATCTGAGAGTCTGAGTTTCTTATAAGCAGTTTCTTATATAAAAAATACATGTAGCAAGAAATTGATAGCATTTTTGAAGAAATCGTCTTTCGTAGATATACATACACTGAATGAATATAATTTTGATTTATTATCAAGCAAGGTAAATCGAACATTGAAAGAATGGTGTGGAGGCTGAATCATGCTAAGTCAAGGAAGAGTGAATTTTAATGAAATCGGTGATTGCCTTCTTCCAGCTTTTATCCCATGCAAATCTTCAAGTGTTGATCGATGTTTATCGATGAATGCCATGAGATGGAAAGGTTTTTTGCGATAGGTAAAGTTTGTCTGGTTCACTCACGCCGAAAAGTTTGTAGGTGCGGGAAAATCACATGACTTCCACAGCTATGAACAATTAATGGCAAATTGAGTGAATATGTCTTTTGTAGATCTGCCTTGCTGTTTATCCATAGCTATTTCAATGACAGGAAGCTGAGTGTAAACATCAATGTTTCATTCAGCTCATTGACAGAAACTGCCCTTGGAGTACCACACGGCTCAGTCCTATAGAACCCGGGCCTTTTGTTTGATGGAGTAGACCAAAAATGCCTACTTATGAATTCTTTGCACGGATTTTCTGCACTCAGAACATGTTCTTAGATTTTTCGCCTTTAGATGTTTGTCAGGCTAAGACTGGGGGTCCGATTTCAAATGCTTCGTTGAAATATGTGCTTTCATTCCAGCTATAATCTTCATGCCGAATTATCTTTTTAATCTTTTGCGGTTTTTTAAAGCATAAATAACGACCACAAAGAATATCCATGTGGCTTTTCGAGCCAGCTAAAATCTCGTGAGTCACCTAATAGGGTCTCCTTGATTAGAACTTCTGCAGACCAACTCATTTCAATGTGATTAAATAAGTGAAAAATGAATGGCTTGCGGAGAGAGGCTACTGCACAACCTCTACAATAAATCACAGACATGTTGATGGGTAAGCATTGTTACGACAATATCTGTTGAATTGCTACATTATGTAACTGTTTTAATTCACTTGTCCCGTTTTCTTTTAGTACTTAAATTTCACGAAAGATGCGCTACAACTCATTGAGAATTCATCAGCAATGTTACTAGAATCGATGGTTCAAAATGAAGTAGCAAGAAAATTGTCTAGCGAGTCAATATCAGTTGAACTTAAGAAAGTAGAAGGCAGTCGTCTGAACAGTATGAAGATGGAAACACTTGGAGGTGGCATGATACAGACTCCATCTGGAAGAGGTGTGTTTGGTGGAAAGAGAACTAGTACGACCAATGCAGTTGATTTGAAGGTATGAACTAGACTGATGTTCGTTCACTGAACTAATGACCGTTTTCAATTCACATTGAGTTTCAAAAGTGAGTTACTTGCAGAAAGACTGCAGTTGAGAGTGTCTTTTGGATCAAATAACACATCTTTATCTCATAGAAGTATTGCATTGCACCACATCCAAGATGGAATCCAAATGTCTCTTTCTCTCAACCCAATCAATGAAGCGCAATGTCTGTTGACTTTGCCTTATAACAACAAGCCCATCATTTCAAAAAATTAAATAATTCATTCAGAGAATGGGCTGGCAATTGAAGGGATGAAATACCTCTCGTAACTGCCTAACGCTTTCATTGATTATCGTCAGGCCCGTAGGAAGCGGGGCGGGGGCAGGGATTTTTAGCCCCCCCCCCCTCCAATAAGTTTTACATCAATTGTGCTACGTCACAAGCATTAATTAGGTTTTTGGTCTCTATTGTTTTAAGAACAATTGCTCCCCAATCAGAAACTGCTTCCTACGGCCCTGATTATTGCTCTACTGGTTGGACGAATTGGAAAACTGATGTTGGAAAAAAGCAGGGATCTCACCCCCAAGTACCCCCATTAGGCGTCTTTTTTTATAAAGTCTTTATAAGAAATACTCTTTATAAGAAAAATGAAAATTTCCATAAATTCTACCCAGGCTTAGATGAATCATTCAGGTTTCGTAAATTCAACTATTTGTAGGAAACGTTTTGCATTTGGGAAGCCAGGAAATCAAAGTAGAAAGTTTTTGGAGAAACTATATTTCACCTTGCGGGTATATGCAATTAATCATTGTCTTTGGAGGGTTTCGATTTTTTCTGAAAGTCTAGCAATGCTAAAGAGCCACTGCTAAACAAGACTCTGTATGGTGGCGCAAAATTCTCTTATCAATAACTGCGACAGGCATTTTGTCTGTTGTTATTCGCGGAAAATAATTCACATGATGTCTTATTTGAGACGGAATGTAGTTTTTTCCCATTTATTGCTGTTTTGTTTTTCCTTGAATATTCATATGCATGTTGTGTTAGTTTTTTGTGATGCCACGGAATAGTCATGGTATTTTGCATCTAGTGGCATCGTCCTTGTAGTGTAGTTAAAGAGCCACTGCTAACCATGCTCCTTTGTAGCGCCAAAGTCGACTTTCGTATTATCTACTAAATTCTTTCTGCCTTGCTTTTCATTCGGCACACAACGGATTTCGTTTGACAGTGGGTCTTTAGCGTAGAAAAAAGCACAGAGTCCGAGAGTTAATATTACCCTTTCTCCAATTTCAAAGCGGACTTGGCAACAAACATACTTCCCATACCTCCCACCTGCCATCTCTAGTTGCAAAGCAAAGAATGCTCGCAAAGCCTCTATGTTAGCAGAGGGTCTTTAAGTACTTTGTAAGTAATGTGACTAGTAAATATGTATTGTAAATTTTTATTGGAATGTAAAAAAATTATCTTTGCCTCTCTTTTCATTCGACTCAAAAGGATCTTGTTTGACAGTGGGTCTTTAGCGCAAACAAAAGCGTAAAGTCCGAAAGTTGATATTTCCCTTTCTCCAATTTCAAAAGGGCCTTTGCAACAGACATACCTCCCATACATCGCACGTGCCATTTCTAGTTGCACAGCAAAGGATGCGTGCAAGGCCTTTTTAGCAGTGAGTCTTTAATCACTGGCTAAAGAGTTACAGTAACCACGACTGTTTTTTCCCGAAATTTCTACAAAATTTCATGTTATAAATGATTGATTATTCACTATTATAGATGGCTACACTATCAAAAAACCCTTTTACATGGGGACAGAATGGAATTGGAAAAGTCCTTACGCCAACTGTATCAAGCGTCAAATATTCATTCAATAACAAAAAAATGAAAGTGAATAATCTGACTTCGGGAGATGAATTGGTTGTAGAAATTCCTACTCCTAATACTGCATTGGTAAGTATGCACATCAAAGGTAATAATGTTGTGTCCATGAAAGTAGGCCTCCTGGAGGAAGGCATGTGATTAGCTCAAAAAATTTCTTTTCAACCACCCACAAAAGGCTACTTTGCAGCAGCTATTGAACTCAAGTAACAGACATTCAATAAACAAGAGACGGATTAAGAAAACATAGGGCTCAAATCTTTAAAAAGGTCGGTGTAAAATTCTATTGCCGTTTTCTTTGAAATAAATAGCTTGGAAGGAACTTACGGTTTATTGCTGTAAATCTGCCATGGCAATTTATTGATATCTCGATTAGTTTCAATATTGTGGCATTTATTAAATTTGAGGCTATGACGTCATCAAAATTCTAAATCCTAAACTACAAAAGCTACAAATTTCTGCTTGCCACCATATTGTAGACCTCCATAAACTATGGTTTTCTTGAATGTTCTACAATGTTTCCTCTGTTAGTTTAGGATTTACAATGATTTAAATTTTTTTCAAATTTTCCATGAATTTTTTCAATAATTATCAAATTGCCGCCATTTTGAAAAAAATAAAGTTATCATAAAATTTCCACGGCAGAATTACGGCAAAGTACTATAAGTTCCTTTCAAGCAATTCAATTCAAAGAAAAATATGATAGAATTTTACACCGACCTTTTTAAAGATTTGAAAGATTTGAGCCCTATGCTGATTAAGAAGGCTTTTTTCTTCAGCTTGTGGCATTTCATGATCGTTTGATCACTGAAAAGGAACGCTTCACTCCCAAAAATCCGTTAGTTTTAAAAAAAATCTATCAGAAATCCGTAAATATCCTTTTGGTCTGAAAATGTCTCGTTTGTTTTCGAATCAGAATCATAATAGTCCACAAAATATTTCGTAGCAAAAAGTCACTTTTTTTCAAGAAAACTACTTAAAAATCCTTGTATTCTGAAAAAAATCCCGTGCGCTCTTTGGAATTAATGATATGCTACTTGCCTAAAATTGGGTCAACCAATCATGGGCAATAATGCACCGTTGTTGAGGCCTTTATCATGATCAAAATTATATTTTTACTCACTTGCAAAAAATGGCAAAATTACTTTATCACTTATGGGGAAAGTGTCCGTTTCCCCAAAATTTCTGTGTTGTTTCCCTTCCACAGGATTGCGAATAGAGCTTGATAATGTGCTATTCCTTATTTCTTCTCTCGTCACAGGTCACAGCAAGGAATCGAATGCTGCCATTATTCAAATACTGTTGAAACGGTTTCACCTCCAATCCTCCTACGCAGCGATACGTCTCATGTCAAACTTCCTTTTAAAATGTATTTTGAAGGGAAGTTTGAAATAAGACGTATCGCTGCGTAGGAGCTCCAATTGATTCAACTGTATTCGATTTCTTGCTGTGACCTGTAACGAGAGAAGAACGAAGGAATGCCAACATTATCAAACTTTACTTGCAAACCTGTGGAAGAGAAACAACACAGTGAGTAAAAATATAATTTTGATCATGATATAGACCACGTCCACGGTGCATTATTGCCCATGAACCAACATGTGATGAACATAGGGAGGTCAATCTGAATGTGGAGGCGCGGTGATAGCCGCGCCGGGCAGGCCTAGTATGTCCATAACCATTGAACCGGTTCAAAAAATCAATTTTATCTGATTGTCGAAAGGCTAAAATGTATTCGAGAATTTTGGTTGTGGTTTAGGCCGATGTCTACATGTCGAAAAGAAGATTGATAAACCTGCTCAAATTCAAGCCTTAGATTGCATGAAAATGAAACGGCAAGATTTTTCAGTCAACATTTTAGATATGATGCAAAATGGGCTGGACTTATATGTCGTTCAGGGATTATATTTCATGCAGAGAATACGAATTCTGTTATACTGAGTTCAGAGAATACGAATACGAGTTCAGCCTTTTGTATCACATCTAAAATGTTGACTGGTAAAATGTGCCGTTTCTTTCTCGTGCCATCTAAGGCTTGAATTTGAGCAGGTTTATCAATATTCTTTTCAACATGAAAACGCCGTTGTAAAACCACAACTGACATCTTAAAATACAATTTAGCCTTTAGGCAATGAAATAGAACAAAGCTTTGAAAATCGGTTGATTGGTTATGGACATGTAAGCAATCAAACAATCTATATTATTAAAACGTGAAGCGAATTTTGTGTGGCGTAAAACTCGAGCACCGTTGCGCTGATCCTCGCGAAACTTTCCAAATATCTTCCTCTTCCCTGTACGGGGTGCAATAGAGATTTTGTTTTCTCAAATTCGCCCCCAAATCAGGGTAAGGGGTGAATTCGGTAACATCAAAGAAAGGATTGGCGGAATCCCTTTCAGTTTTCTGTGTACAAGGGAATGATCTTTAGACATATCATAATTGGCGGACCAATGATACATTGGAGCTGTGTCGTACTCCCACTTTTTCTTTTGAAAGGGCAAGGGCAAAGTTTCATAGATCGGCTTCTTTTTCCAGCTAAAATATCATTGGCTTGAGAGGAGAGAACAGGGGAATTTTAATGGGGGCTTCCAATGAGAAAGGGAGATCATGCTAATGTGCAAGGGACTGACATTCGAAGGTTCCTATTGTTCCACTGTTCTGGATTATACACTTTCAATAACGAAGAAGCAGTCATATCCTGTTGTTTGTGTGATTAGACCACATTGAAATATTAGGGCCTTCGTCGTAATGGCTTTCATAACATTTGAGCATTGTTCAATTTTGAAGCAATTAGAATAAGCTGATTGAATCTGAGTGTAGTCATTATTGTTTGAAGAATAAATTCCTTTCGAATGACGCATTGCAGAGCTTTTGTTCTGTCCCAAGACAACATCAGGCCTTTCACAGTTGACATCTGACAAGACTTATATCATCATGGCAGTTATCATTATTGAATTGTTTTGACAGTCTTGCTTTCAGCAAAGGTAACTGGGACTCATTGTAATTAATCTGCAAACTGCTAGCCAAAAGGAAAAGCTTTTCTGGCATTTATCCCGTCTAAATGGACGCTACGCTTCGCTTCGCGCATTTACAAAACATAGAACGAATTCAAGGAATCACGCCATAAGTCTAGGCCAAGGCTGTTGAAGGCCTGCAAAGAAATCGAACAGAAAATATCATGAATGTCTGTCTTCCTTATCAAGGAAGGCTTCAGGGGGGGGGGGGCTCAAAATAGGATCGCACATTTCTTCGCAGGGGCATGGAGCTAAAAAGAAACGATCTTCTCACATTTCATTTGTTTTCAAATTCGTTCCTTTCTCCAGAGATACCGCAGACAGAGGCAGTAGAGGGGACATAAGGGCAATCTTAATGCAGAACAATTTCTTCAAGAATTCAGGAGATGCAGTATTGAAACTTTTTTAGCTTAGTGAATGAAAAGTCGTACATAAGAAGGGGGTGATTGTTATAATGCAAGAAGCTTCCGTGATTGTTATAATGCAAAAACTTCGTTTCGAAAGTCGGAGACGGTAAATTTAAGAACAAGAGTAGGTATGGGATCAATTTTAAGAACAAGTCCAGTCAAATTGAAAACGAGAATCTTAGCTGCAACGAAACCCAATTAAGCTTTGCCATAGCTAAGAGGGTAACTATTAAAACATTGAGACACTTGGAATCACCGTGCAACATGCTATGGAAGAGCCAAGATTGCAATGCTGTTTTTACATTTGGAACTTTAAAGCGCAAGTTTTCTGGTAACCAGTGCATCAAGAAAGATGGAAGTGATGTTTGATAAATCAAAGTGCCAGTAAAGAAGAGAGAAAGACCTCTTTTACGGCTTCAAAATCGGCCCAAGAGTTATCAAAGTGACGTAGGTCCTGCTTAGGCGGCCCATTCCTCCAGAAGAGAAGAGGATTCACGTTTTCCAAGCGCATAGCCCAGGCCTAAATCCGTCAGATAAACACATGAAAGATCATTTCCCTTCATAAACATTGCAGAATCAAGGGTCTAGAGAGCAGGTTCCATTCAGGTAGAAATCAAGATAGATTGACCGTGGTAAGACTGACATGAAGGGGAAATTTGAAGTCAACAAGACTGTTTCATATTGATGTTTGTTGCAGTATTCGGTAGAAGATTTCCAAGGGCAAGGAATGTCTGTTCAGTTATGAAACTGCATGTCTACAAAGAACAATTGATCTAATTGAAGCAGAGAGTAATTCTTCAAAGCTGCAGTATTTTTTGAAGCTAATCTTCTCAAGGCTCAGCATTGAAAGTCTTTTGGAAGTGACAAAGTGTTCTCCGCGAATGGATATAAAATCAAATTGCAGGATCATTTGGGATAGATTTCAAAATCTACTTGTACTGGAAAATTTGTTTTTCAGTTGGTGTTTATGGCGTTATTGCAAAGTTTGATGTGAGTGTTGACGATTGTGAAGTAGCACAAAAACATTTAACATAAAAACATTGGTTTACTTTGACCACGGGGGGGGGGGGGTTCTTGGCCAAATTTTGGGTAGGGGTCTGCCGCGAGCATCTTCAAAAGGGTACCGTTGGCTAGACTAATTTTTACGAAAATGGTACCCTTGGCTAGACCAATTTGAATCATTTCCTCGGACAATATTGTCAAATTTGTGCCAAATATAATATCATGACCGTTCGCTAGACCAATTTTGTCAAAAATGATACCCTTGGCTAGACCGTTGCTGGCCAAAAATTGCAAAAAAGTGTACCCTTGGCTAGACTAGAAGTCCGAAAAAGTATAACCTTGCTCGCGGCACATCCCCAGGTACCTTTACTATGGAAGAACCCCCACCCCCCGTGACTTTGACAGCACCAGAATATAGTTGCAGAAAATAACGAGAAATGAGCCTCAAAAGTTTCAAGAAACAAATTTAGGAGTAAAGGACAGTCCAACAATGACAAGAAAGAGATGGATGTGGTTTCGCTGAAATTCGCAAAAAATTGTTAAAATGGGCAGTTTTCCGCCAAAATTCATCATAAAAGTGGGTATCAAAAGCAAGTTTCGGTAATTAGAAGAGGGTAGCTTTCTGAAAACTAGGCGGCAGACCCCCGTCCATCCTCAAGTCATGTACCCCCCGCCCGGTATTTTAATGAAATTTGGTCAACATGTTCACCGAAGATGGGGCTTCAAAATGAACCTCTGCTTTTACAATTGGCTAAGCACAAGGGGATTAAGACCCTGATGTCTACATTTTTTTCCATCAAAATTTAATCATACAAAATCTGGAAAACCAGTCAACCTCCTTGAAAAGATTTAGATTCATTTTGACCACCTACAATGCCTGCCAAAAGTCTTGGAACACCGTTGCTATTGTTGCCTTTTTTGCGATTTCCCCCTCTCCACCTCAGAACAATGTTGTTCCGTGATAATAAAATGGGGATGGCAGGACGATTCGCGACTCTAATGAAATGCTAGGACAATAACCATGCAAATCAACATTGTTTCGGGGGTGAGGGGGTGTTTAAACCTAATCGCTATGGTTAGAACTGCCGATTGTTAAGAAATGGCCTAAGTGTTCCAAGGACTTTTGGCAGGCATTGTACATACTTGCATGAAGTCCAGCTAATTTCATTGAGATAACTTTAACCAGTAGAGAATGAAAAATACTTTTCCATGTACCATTTTGTGCAAAATTTCGGCTATTTTTGGTTGCTATGGCAGCATGAAAGGTGCCATTTTGAATTTTTCACTCCAAAAATCTTACAATCATGCCTATGTACCATCTTAACTTGGTTATATAGCCATATTCATAGTAATTCTATGACCGGGAGGATGCTACCTTAAGCCCCCAGGAGGCTTATTTAATTTCGGACCCTCCAGAGGGGGGCATATTAGAGAGGGCGTTTATTATAGAGGTGGGGCTTATTCACAAAATCAAATCATAGGGATACAGATGACAGCTTTTTATATCATCTACACCGTATTTTGCGGATTCAACATACAATTTTACGAGTCAAATACATTCGACATAGTTTTATCTCAAACCACATTAGAATTAACATGCAAGCTGATCTAGCTCAATAAATGGGAAGTCTTTGGTAGCCACTAGAATTTGATATAAGAGGGGGGATTAATACAGAGGGGGCTTATTTAAAATTTTGGCTCAGAGGGGATGGGCTTATTCGAGAGGTGGGCTTAATAGAGAGGGGGGCTTAATAGAGCTTTTACGGTAAGTATACAGTTAAGTTTTCAGGGTAATAGTTTATAAAGAGTGGCAAGAGCAATGCAAATGAAAAGAGAAAAGGAAAAACTAGATGCCGTGTAGAGGGTGTGTACTCAGTTTGCAAAATAGAAAGCACAGCAGGGATATAATTCTAAGCAAAACATTTGTCGTTCGTTCTTGCATCGGCTTCCTCTTGCTTTAAATTTTCAAATAAATACAGCAGAGCCCCTTGGAGAGTGGAATACGCCACAAACTGACTGCATTGATTTGTAACGCAAAATAGCTCTTTTTAACAAAGTATCAACATTTGGCCTTGGTGTTCAAAGATACTCCCAAATTATACTATCTCCCTCTTCACCAGTGTTCTTTTGAGACCAATGTATTATGGATTAAGAAAAAAGATGTATATGTATGTTTTATCCTTTTGTCACCGGCGCACTAAATTCAACTGTCCATACACCTGAATGACAAATACGACGGCGGGCCAGCGCGGCGCCGTAGGCGACGCGCGGCAAGCCTAGTCTATATTATTAAAACGTGAAGCGAATTTTGTGTGGCGTAAAACTCGAGCACCGTTGCGCTGATCCTCGCGAAACTTTCCAAATATCTTCGTCTTCTCTCTACGGGGTGCAATAGAGATTTTGTTTTCTCAAATTCGCCCCCAAATCAGGGTAAGGGGCGAATTCGGTGACATCAAAGGATTGGCGGAATCCCTCTCAGTTTTCTGTGTACAAGGGAATGATCTTTAGACATATCACAATTGCCGGACCAATTATGATAGATTGGAGCCATAGAAATGATTGGAGCTTTATTTTACTCAGACTCTTTTTGAAAGGAGGAGAGGCAGAGACGTAGGAACCGGGGGGGGCACTGGGGGCACGTGCCCCCCAAGATTTTGAAATAAACAAAGAAGTGCCCTTTTTATTTTCAGGAAATGCCCCTTTAGCTTGATGGAAAAAGTGCCCTCGAAGTGTCGTGCCCCTCCAAGTTTGAGATGCTTCCTACGTCCCTGAGGAGAGGGCAGAGTTATACAGATCGACCTATTTTTCCAGCATAAATTTTGTTGGCCCGAGAGGAGAGTATAGGAGAGGTTTGAATGAGAAAGGGAGACTATTCTTAGCCAAGGGGGGAACTCTTCATATACGCAGATGGGTCTTCATATACGCCGAGGAAATTTCAGGAAACCCCCGGGGGGCTTTCTTGACTTTCAATTGTACGGGGGGGGGGTGCACTCCAAGAAAAAAATTTTTCACCCGGCTTTAGAAATTTTCCCTCCAAATGATAGCCGGCTTTAGAAAAAATCGGCGAAAAGCATATCCCAAAACGTAAAAATCAGCGAAAAGCATATCCCTAAACGCAAAACTTCGTCGAAAAAACAAAGAAATAAGACGTTTGACAACCGGCTTTAGAAAAATTGCCTTCTTTTGATACCCGGCGTTAGAAAAAAGAGGCGAAAACGATACCCGGAAAGGAGTGCACATGGCGTCAGCAAAATATACTAAGTACCCCCCCCCCCCCCGGGAGGAAACCCAACAAATATCAGTTTAGCTTCATTACAACCCAGAAAAGCAGCTCATTTTATACCTTGACATCTGTAAACAAGCCATAGAAATGATTGGAGCTTTATTTTACTCAGACTCTCTTTTTGAAAGGAGGAGAGGGCAGAGTTATACAGATCGACTTATTTTTCCAGCATAAAATTTTGTTGGCCCGAGAGGAGAGTATAGGAGAGGTTTGAATGAGAAAGGGAGACCATTCTTAGCCCAGGGGGGAAACTCTTCATATATGCGGATGGGTCTTCACATACGCCGAGGAAATTTCAGGAAACCCAAAAAATATCAGTTTAGCTTCACTACAACCCAAAAACGCAGCTCATTTTATACCTTGACATCTGTAAACGAGCATAAAAGATCTGGAAACAGTGCAAATTGAGACCAGGATTTTCAAATATTTGATGACCAAAAATATCGAAAACATAATTTTAGTTTATTTGGACCCAAGAATATCATTTTCAGCAATATTCTGACCCAAAAATATCGACTTACATCCCCGTATGTGCATGTGCTGAGTGCCCCCCCCTGGATCCTTAGCAGCACGGGACCGGAGATCCAAGGCTCCTATCGTTCCATACGCTGGTTCCACTGCTCTGGATTATACACATACATCGGATGATACAAAGCAGATAATGCTGTCAACGATTTCCTGTTTGTGTGATTTTGGTATTGTCACGAAAAAAAATCATGTCATAAATAAGATCATGAGTGCATCCTTACAAAGGAAGGCTTCAGAGAAGTAGGGGGGGTAGACCCCCCCCCCCGGTCGAATGAAAGGGAGATTTATTCTGAGGGGCATAGAGCTAAAAAGAGAGTAAGGGATATAAATGGGCAATGAGATGCTAAAAGTAGATGTCTTACTCAGAGTTCCTCTTACTTTCACACGTTCTAGAGGAGGATATAAATATGCTCGCTGCAAAGGGCTGCAGTGGCGTAACAGAGACACCCGGGGCCCGTAGGAATTTGGTAAGTTAGGGCCCTTATGTAGGGACCGTGAAGCGAAGTGAGATCTACGGGGAAAGAGGGTTCAGGGTTGTGGGCAAAGCTTTGAAACTATGCCTTTTAAAAACTCGAAAAATCCACGTTTTATGGTAACAAAAGTTTCTACATAGGAAAAATCAACAGTAAATTTAGCACATTAATAATGAATTTCGTGTCAAAAAGTTAGGTAGTTTACATAAGGTACATAAACAAACTGTTGTTCTTCAGTATGAAATTATATATCTGAACTCTATTTTATAGTGTAGTCTACTCTTGAACGCTATTTTAAAGATATACGGCAATATTCAAACGTTCAGACGGTACTGTTATGCTGTTTGGCTGTTTGATGAAGATATCTTTGAACACACAAATGTTACCAAAAGATATCCTGCATTTCTTTTGCTTAAAACCTACCTTAAAGCTTTTGCGGATAATATTAGTGCAATAGAAGCAGTACATTTAGTGCAGACTAACTGTTCTCCCTTTATACCCGAAAGCTATCCATACCAATAAACACAATAGTTTATAAAAAGAATTTTAGTAAACAAAATGCAAAGTCACAGTATGTTATTAGGTGCTCTTGCTCACAACAATAAAGTTTTGAGGCAAATTATAGGTAATGAACGAAAACGGAATGAAAGTCCAGTGTTGTGTTAGCAACACTGGTTAGTAAGGGTTTTTGGGATGGCGTAAGGAAGACTTTTAGCTCAGTATGGCCAAAAACCACATAATACGACAAAATTTTTGGGGGCCACTTTTGGTCGGGGGCCCTTAGTTCGTGAACTAATGTGGCCTAAACTGTGTTACGCCACTGCAAGGAGCCCTTCAAAGGAAGGAGAGTTCAGAAGTCTATTCTAAACAGTTAGTGAATTGAACGAGGAATTTGCTGAAAGGGTCAAGGGGTGCGATAACGATTGACTGTTTCGTTCGTTCGTTAATCAGTCAGAAGCTATTCTTTTGAATGAAGTTTACGTTTTCTCCGGGGGGAGGGAGGTCTAGCAAAATATCCCTTTTTGGCATGTTGGTGTTTTGACAACCTGCTCTAGAAAAATTGCTTTGTCTTGATACCCCGTGCTAGAAAAAATTGGAGAAAACGATACCCTGAAAACAAATGTAATAAGTAACCGTCCCCCTGGGGTATTGCTAGCAGTTTCTTATTAAATGTCATATTTGCAGGTAACGACGGGGGCCTAGGCTTATCCAAATCACAGATTATCCAAATATTTCCTCACTACACGGTTGATATATGTTGTTAATTTGGGTACAACGGAGGAGCATTAGTATGTAAATTTCAGAAGAGCAAAGATTAAAGAAGGTAAACGATGGAAAGTAAGGGAGCAGTTATTTTAATCCAGGGTACCAGCGCGGAAGATACTTTAACAGAATTAGACAACATTTCATTTTTATACCCCATCTTGAATTTGGAAAAAAGTCTTATATCCCACCACCTTTCAGCGAAATGGTTTTGTAGCCCATCCAGAAGTCTTCAAGGACGTGATGTATAAAATGTATACACATGCATGCCAATTTATTCCAGGCAATTTGCATAAAGGTCAAGTGATTCGTCATTTCCAGTTGTCTTTCAATTTTACTTTTAAATGTTAACTGATGACTTCACATAAATAGTTTTCAAGCAAAATAGTTTTGCACCTCATACCAATTTCCCTTGATATTTGGACACCCCCACACAGTAATGGAAAAGATTCTCATACCCCTGTCAAAAATCCTCCGCCTTGGTAACCCAGAATAAAAAATGACTGCTATCTAACCGAACAAGAGCAATGACTGCAACTGTGAGAAATTTGGGAAATTAGACATCGCAACTTAGCAGGATAGATTGAAAAAATCTTGAGGGACTTTAAATTGCATGAACATTTAGCAAAGAAAGGATATACATAAGCAGTGAAAAGAGGAAGCAATGGGGAGAAATAGAGGAACAACAACGAACAGGTTCATCTTGCCTCTATCTTTGGAATTATAAAGAACGTTGGCAAGCATCGACGGTAATGAACAACGATTAAACCGTGCCTATATGTGATAAGACTTCGTATTTCAAAACATGAGTAGCTATGCAGAAGGAAGGACAACAAGAATAGAGACGGCTGCGAGAAACAAAACGGGTGAAGTTTTAAGATAAAGGGTGCATATATCAAATGCAGGTAAATCAACTAACGGTGCAAACAGGTCTCGGAGTAGACAGGCGAGACGGAGTGGAATTGAATTTGGCGCAAGGCTGGTGCAAAGAGCTGACCAGAGCTGATAAAACAGGATTCTACTGGGTTTTGAAACAGGAGAATTTACACCAGAGACATATCCGTTTGAACATGAGACATGTAAGAGAGACTGCAATAGGTCTCAGCATACGCCCCCGGGGGAGGTACATAACATATTTTGGGTACGGGTATGTGCCGCCCATATGGGTGGGTTTTTGGGCCCAAAATTCTCTAAACAAGGGTCCTTTTTCGGCAAATTTTCCATAAACAAGGGTGGGGTTTCACTGAGATTCGCAAAAAATGGTTAAAATGGGCAGGTTTCCGCCAAAATTCATCATAAAAGTGGGTATCAAAAGCAAATTTGGGTAATTAGAAGAGGGTAGCTTTCTAAAAACCGAGCGGCAGACCCCCGTCCATCCTCAAGTCATGTACCCCCCCCCCCCGGGCATACGCCACTTAGATGGAAGTGTATTTTCTCTGCTTTTGAATTTCCCCATTTTCAACTATTGATTTGCAAGCAGGTTGAAGTAAATTCTTATTAGAAATTCTAACAAGCTCTTGGAATGAAAATAATGAACATTACATAATGTCATATGCTACCATTTAGAGAGCTGTAATTTTCTCAAAGAAACTGCCCCGGTATACAGTGCTGAGATATTCCTTCCAGTCAACCAAGGCCTAACAACGTGAAGGTCCAAGTTCAAGTTAGAATTTCCATTCCTCAAAATTAAACTGGAAAACAAATGCTTATCTTATCTGGGGCCAAAACATGGAATAGTCTTCCATCTGAGTTGAAATCAACAAAAAATATCAATGCATTCAAACATAAGACCAAAGAGAACTTTTTCTAAATATACAGAAAGAGGAAAATGACATATATGTCTTCTACTAAGGACCATATTGAAAACACACCTGCAGCTCTGTATTTCCTTTTTTCCTACGTATTTCCGTTATACAGCAACCTCTAAGAGGACCATTGTGGAAATAAGGTCAGCTTCGCCTTTTAATGCTATCCTTGCCACTGTAAATAGCAGTGTTTATCTTTACGTTTTGAACATTTAACTTTTCATTGTATCTATTTTTGTTACAAAACGTCTAAATATTCATTGTGGCAAATTGATAAATAAAATACCAAAAAACCATTGTTATGAACTCTTAGCGAAAGGTTGAGTATAGGCCCTAGCATCGGTTGTTTTGAAAAGTCAATATGGGATCAATTTTAAGCGTCAGTGGAAGACTTTCCCGGCAAACTGAAAACAGAGACGTGTGAACCGGGGGCATTGGGGGCACGTGCCCCCCAAGATTTTGCAATAAACAAAGACGTTCCCTTTTCATTTTTAGGAAGTGCCCATTTAGCTTCATGAAAAATGCCCTTGAAGTGTTGTGCCCCCCTCCCAAAATTTGAGATGCTTCCTACGTACCTGAATGAAAATAAGATTCGTAGCTGCAACATGACCCAATTAAACATTAACCATGGCTGAGACGGCAACTATGATAACATTTGAACATTTGATACAAACGCGTCTCCCTATCCCTGGTGAGCAAAGAACAACAAAGCAAAAAAAAGGGAACTAAATCAACGAGAGTAGCGAAGGAACGAGAGCGCAATGTGGGCATCTAAATCATTTAGAGCAGTAAGAGCAAAGCAGGCAAACGAGAGATAGTGAAGGAGTGAGATAAAATACGATAATGAGAGCAAGGAGAGAAGATGTTGGCCAACGAGTCAACTGGATAGATCGAGGAGATCTTAAGGGTCTGCAGAATTATTGAAAGTATTCAAGATGGAGATGATATAAACAGTTAACAGAGGGATAGCGAGTACCAAATAGACCCCCCATCCTAAGGTATATTCAGGATATTTGTGCTTAGACTGGGGTACCAAGCATCAACCCTACATGATAATTCCTAGCATGAAAATAGATGCCGAAAAATATTTTCTCTGACCCAACACTACTAAAATTTATGAAGTCAGCATCTTAAATCCGTGGACAAGTGCCCCAACTGATTAGATTGCCCATAATTTATTTGGAAATTTCAATATTTTGATTTTAGTAATGTTACTTGATCTTACTTTGGTTTGTAACAAATAATGTACCCGTTGTTTTACTGTCTCCCATATTTGAGACCCAAAAGATAATCTAGAATTTGAGCAACCCAACAGAACAGAACCCCCCCCCCCCCCCCCCCCCAACTTGGGAAAGTAGATAGAATACGTAAACTTAACTTTCCATACACTTGAATGCCAATTACGACGGCGGGCCAGCGCGGCGCCGCAGGCAAAGCGCGGCAAGCCTAGTAATACATCATTTTGGGACACCCGGTATATTGTTCGTCTATGTCAATTCAATTTCATGAATTTGTAAAGTTATGCTGTTGATCACAAATTCCTGAAGGTTCTAAACAGCGACCTTTTCGGAGCATCTTTGAAGATAAGATGGGAGGAGATCATCTACAAGTCGAAGTGGGAAAGAAACCTACCACAGAACGTGGTTTTGAGTCAGATTTATGATGGTTGATGAAACCTTGGTGCATAGAACCTTCTCGAACTCAGGATTCATTGCTCAATTTATTTGTAGGAATTACAACGAACAGGGAGGTAATGTAAACATTTTTTGGTATATAGGCCTAAACGAATGGGATAGTGCCACGAAGAATCTGTTACCCGCGTTTTGCGTCTAACTGCCCCTTTAAATAGTAAAGCCATGTACAACGCAAACAACATTGGAATTGGGAAATCAGTATCTTTTGTCATTGTACTTTGAATGAATGTACTGGCTTGCAACGTGAAGACACGCTCTGAAGTACGCCCTGGAGAAACTTGGCAATGGCTCGTACAAAATTTTCAGAAATCATTTCATGGATAATGATGATGCCTTGAAGCTGATTATCAACATCTTTGATACAATTGAAAAGATTAAAAGGCGGAGAAAACGGCCAGACGAGAACTTCATCTCATATTTCGTAAGGACAAAACATGGCCTAAACGAAGGCATGGTTGTTGCAGTTCTTCAACAGTTGCTCGATTCTGGAGTGTTATACAGCGAAATCACCAGAGGAAGTGAATCCTATCGTATCAAGAAAGAAGCTGAAACCAAGATAAGAGCAGCAGGGTTTAACCCTAATCCATATGGGCTTTTTTCGAGCTACCATTTATGGGGGGGGGGGTTCTTTCCACCCTCCCTCTGAAAACTGCCATAGACTCATCCGAATTCAATAGAACTTTGCACAGTTATAGCACAGGTAATTTGTAGCTCGTAGCGTAATTTGGGTGTGGCTGCCACACCTTGTGACGTCACAGTGACGTCACGAATGTGAAAATCATGCTTCCAAGTTGAATTCAAGTTTAATGAAGATTTTGCATGAACTTTAAGCAGTTTTTGGTTCAGTTTGTCAATATATTTGGTGATAGAATATTATTTTATTGAAAATAACGATTTTGGAGTCATATTTTGGCAGAAATTAGCCGATTCTTATGACGTCATTTATGCGATTAATTTATTCTATGCAAAAAGAGACCAAAAGAACATGCAAAATGGTGATGATCTATAACAAATGTATCATTAGAGTGTTTTTCATTGAAAATGTTCGAAAAAACTTGAAAAAATTGCTAATTAGTCCAAAATGGCGGCAAAAATGACGTCATTATCAAAAAATGCTGACATCACCAAATTCCAGAAATCCCGGTATCAAATTAAAGCCCTTTTTTGCTGATTCATTTGCTGTATAATACTTCATAATTCAATCAAAAAATTCCATTGAAATCATTTAAAACAATGATTTGGCAGCTACCTCCTTCCAAATATGGGCATGTCACGTGACCTGTGAGTCCTATTGTTCAAAAATTTTTACATCAAAATGTGGCTAATAGATAATTAGTAAAAGTCAGTGAGGCTGAGGGACATAGCAAATATCGTTTAAAAACGCGGCAAATAAAACCTTGAGGGGGGGGGGGGTGGAATCCACCCCCCCCCCATGTGGATTAGGGTTAAACTCGTGCACATTGAACCGAAAGAGCAGGCGAGTTGCCTTCAAAGCGCACCAGGCTCGGTTGTAACACCTTCGAGTGATAAGCTTATGAGGAGATCCAGGAATGTTTGAAAGGCTGAGCTAAGTATTGCTACATCAAGTACAAAAAAAGCTGCAGACAGGTGATTGAAATTTTCGATGATGATGAGCAAATTAACCTTTTTGCTGCATCAGATGAGTTGGAATGCCATCAAAATGACAACAATGACAAGGAAAACGGTTTCATAACAGACCTAAATCGCTTGAACTTCTCATGCAGTTCTTAGTCGGACAGGATACCGTTGCTGTTGCACAACCCTCCCACTCCCACACTTCACCCGCCCTCTCAAAGCTCGGAAATAACCCGTCCTGCTGAAAGTGTGTTGCAGCTTCATGATCAAATCCAGCAAGAAAGGCAGTGCAATGATGATCTCAGAAATGAAAATGCAAATTTGAAAACTAAGCTAGTCCAACTTCATCAACAAGAAAATGTATCGAAAACAGAGGAGAATAGTACAGCTGCTGCGGGGAATGCCCCTGGGATTTCAAAGTTGATTGCAATTGAAAAGATTCAGGCTCAATGGGATTGTGTTTAAACGAAAGAAGAAAGAAATACGAGCAATTCAATGTATCAAAGAAACTTAACAACACAATGCAAAATCACAAAAGCAAAGATTATGTAAAGGCAAAGGACAACAAAGGATCGAACGGCTCAATTGCCTCAAACAAAAGCTCAGGAAAAGTGGTTGCTCCAGATAAAGGAGCCAAAGAGCACAAGAATCAAGCTGAAAATGAATTGGATTCAAAGCAAAACAACAACAAAACAGCAAACATGCCAACCGTAACTAATGTCAATGGAAATGGAAACCAAACAACCAGCCAGCCAGCAGGAGGCCCGCACATGGAAAAGGAGACCGTTCTCATTTTTGGAGACAGCATGCTTTACGGCATTGATGAGAAGAAAATGAGCAAGAATGGCACTGTAATAGTACGCTGTTTTTCTGGCTCTACGATTATAGATCTGCAAAAATTCTACATGCAGCCTCTTCTAACTAAGAAACCAAGTAAAGTGATACTCCATGTTGGTACGAATGATGCTGGTAACAAGGAAGCTACTGCAGACAAAATTCTTAATGCTTTGCTAGATCTAAAGAAGGAAATTGAGACTACACTACCAGACTGCACTGTTGTGCTTTCAACGCCAATGAAAACAAATTCCATGCTAGTTTCCACTGAGCAAAAGCATAACATCCTCAAAAATCAGAACGAGGATTTAAATTTGAAAATTCGTGACAATGAGCTCAAAGTAATCCAAAAAATTAAGTACCTTGGTGTGCAGATTGATAACTATCTTAACTGGAAAGAAGACATCAAGACTGTTTCTACTAAAGTTTCTAGAGCTATTGGCTTTCTAAAGCATTCCAAAACTTCCCTACTGCAGGAAACTCTGAAAACTCTTTACACAGGTATTGTCGAGGCACTCTTTCGATACTGTTGCTCTGTTTGGGGTTGTGCCGGATCGACTGAGCAGAATCAGTTGCAAAAACTTCAAAACCTAGCTGCTAGAATTATAACCAATAGCAATTTTGACACCCCAAGTAGACCACTTATTGACAGGCTGGGTTGGAAGACCATTGAAGAACTTATAGCTGGTGAATCTAAAACAATGGTCTTCAAGTCCCTGCATGAACTGGCTCCGCAATACCAGTGTGACTCCTTCACCCGAAACTCAAAGTGCTATTCGTATGCCCTGCGAAATACAGAGACAGATTTAAGACTACCCAAGAAAAAGTTAAGTAATGGGCATAAATGTTTTTCTTATCGAGGAGCAAAAATATGGAATGACCTTCCTGCCGATACCAAACAGGCATCTTCCCTAAAGAGTTTTAAACATTCTATTTAGAAAATAGCGTTTCTTTTCTTTTATCGTACTTTGTATTAGGCTTTTAACACTATGGTTTTTGTATTATATTTAATCTATTTCTTAGTAATTTAATATTGTAAGTAACGTTTTTAAGTGGAGGACCCCTTGAAAAACAGCTCCGGCTGAAGGGCAACCCTCCTTAAAAGAATCCAATATCAAATATCAAATTGTTTCGACAATTTACATCTGATTTCAGTGCTGGAATGTGGTTTGCACCAGGGATCTATACATGCAATACAGAATTGTGTGAACGATGTTAGAAAATGGATGCTAGATAACAAGCTAAAGATCAATGATTAAAAACAGAGTTTCTTATTATCGGTTCTAAACATCAATTGAATAAAATCAGGATAGATTCCATCAAAATCGGAGATTCAGATATAAACCCAATAACCAGTGTCAACAATCTGGGAGTACTTATTGATAGCAATCTGTTCATGGAAAATCATATTACAAAGACATGCAGCGCTGCATTTTATCACATCTATAATATTAAGCACATAAGGAAATATCTGAATCGAAACATAACTGAAAAGATCGTGCATGCTCTTATCACAAGTAAACTTGACTACTGTAACAGTCTTCTATTTGGTCTGCCCAATTATCAGTTGCAAAAGTTGCAACGTGTTCAAAATGCTGCCGCAAGGATAATTACTGGGACTCGCAAGTACGATCATATCACTCCAGTACTAAAAGAACTGCATTGGCTGCCGGTAAAAGAAAGGATTGACTTCAAGATTTTGTTATTGACATTCAAGGCACTTAACAACATGGCTCCAGCCTACCTGAAAGATATGTTGAGGCTACAAACCAGTGATAGACACAGACTGAGGTCAGAGAAATCTGTGGCATTAATAGTTCCAAAGACAAATTTACATCTCGTGGGGACAGAGTATTTTGTACTGCAGCCCCTAGGCTCTGGAACAAACTGCCCGTTGAAATTAGAAGATCTCAGAGCGTCCAAACTTTCAAAACAGGATTAAAAACGTATTTATTTCATAATCATTTTAACATGTGAATGACATTTCTAGCTTTACTTTCTGTAAATTAAGGTTTTTAACACCAAGTTGTTCAGTGCTTTAGAATATGTATATAGATTTTAGCGCTCTATAAATGCATTGTTATTATTATTATTATTATTATTATTATTATTATTATTATTATTATTATTATTATTATTATTATTATTATTATTATTATTATTATTATTATTATTACACGGGAGAGGAATCGCTCATCGAGTTGCATTATATAATGTAAGATATGCCTCCTTCGCCTCCATAATTTTCAAATCCCATTTCTGCATTTTGTCACATTTTTGTTGAGCTGGCTGCTGTGAAATATCCAGATTAAAGGACAGTATTGAATCTGACTGTGGTAATAAATGTCCCCATAAGGGTTCTTTGTTTGCTCTGATCCATAAATGGGGATATGCAAGGAAGTGCATAAAGTTTATGTCTAAACATTTTGGCAAAATTTGGAAACATGTTATCGCGAAGGAAAGTTTGCCATCAATTTGGACGCCGAATAGGTTCTCTTCGGAGCTACTTACAAAATCTGTATTTCCAATACTAACAGTGATACCGGTTGAAGAATCCCCGCTAGGATAGCCACTGCTTCATGAATATCAATAATATTGAAAAGTGTCTTTATTTATTGCCAATATGTTCAATTAAGTTCAGTAATTTACACGGCGTTGCCATAACTTCACGTCGATATTGGTGATTTGCTGCAGAAAGCCCCTTTCAAAAACCTGCAAAAACGAATGAAAACAATGAGCAAATTTTCCTTGCTAAAATTGATGACACTCACATAAATTCACGTATTTTGTCCTCTTGGGAGAATGGAATCCCCTTGAATAGGTCATCGATACCAGAGGGAGGACTTGTTCTTCCTCCCAAGAGGATATCACGTGCTAATGTGTTTGTAAGGCAGAGATGTAAGGAAAACAATTTTTTCATTTTTTTGGGAACGTTTTCAAGGTTTTTTGAAGAGGTTTTCTCGACAAAATCCCTCATAATTTCAGAATGGAGTGGGCGGTTTCAGTCAGGTAAATTTTATGAAAGATTTGAACATTTCTACCATTAAACCATATATTTGCCGATATCATCGTCTTGATATTCAGGGATCAGTGACCTTTCAAACGGGGATTCTTTTTTCTTACTCATGCGGTAGTATCATCACACCACTACCCAAAAACTAAGATATGACATATTTTGCATTTAATTTCATAAAGTTGTCAGCAACCCTTCTAAAGCTACACTACAATCAATTGGAAGCCTATGAGCTATGTTGACCAGGTCTTTATTGCAAACATAGATAGTATCATCTGCATATATACGAGTTTTGATCAAAGAGTAAAAGATTATATTGAATAACAGAGGCCCTAAGACTGAACCTTTAGGAACACCGCATCTGACGCTTTCCAAGGACTGAATGACCCTCTTTCTTTAACTTTTTTTTATGTCTATTTGTGAGGTCATTGCGGCTGAGGGACGCTTATTATCCTAAACAGCTGAGAAATTTTGAGATTTGAGAACATACCTTGTCTACTGGGCAATCATCAAAACGATGGCAATCATGTACTACAACTCCATGCCATTTGGTTGAAAGGGAAAATAGGAAGCTTATCATTGGCTAGCCTAACAATTGGCTGGGTTTTCATTGGCCGTTTCGAAGAAAAGAATAGAAATCCATCGGGTTGCATGCACAGCGACTACAATGAGAAAGTGAAATTGAACATTTTAGGCCTATTTCAAGTTATGAATGAACACTCTTGATGCAAATAGTGCAAATTCCCTCCATGGAAACTTCCACGGGACTCAATGCCTAGTAAACGGCAAGATACATCGAAAACTGACAGTGATAAGGAGCTGTACTCCACGCAATTTGATAACATGAGAAATTAATACAAATCTATTTAGTCCTTAGTTATTGTCAACCAAGTAAATAAAGTACAATATAAGCACTTTGATGACAATTGAAATAAGCATGACGTTTCGAGCATAGCCCGTTATCAAGCCAGTTGACAACATACCAGGCTTGATAGCGGGCCATGCTCGTAATGTTGTGCTTATTTCAATTCGTATTAAAGTGCTTATATCATCCTTTATTTATATTTGTTTATCTTTTTACAAGTGCACAACACGCAACAAGAAGAATTTTTTGCTTACTTATTGTTCGTCAAAGCATTTTTTCCCACGTTGTATGGGATGTTGTACGTGAAACTGCAGGAAATAAGCGATTAACCAATGACATTGATGGAATTCCTGTATTGCCTCGTTTTTTAAACGTTTGACACGCCAATCAGGTAATAATGAATAAATATAACTCTCCACCATAATAGGTTGCTACATCATATCGAAAGAACCCTAACAATCTTTCTGTAGAACATGTTGACAAACTTAACAAGTCCATCTTCGCATTTGTCAAGTACCCCAAAGCTACACGCACTTAGTCTGCGTGCAGATTCGACTATCCTAAAGTGTAGATTTTGCAAGGCCAGTCCTGACCTGTCAAACCATTAAAGAAGACTAAACAGTTTGAAACGGGGTCACTTTACATCCCTGTTCATTTATCCTTCCATTATCTCAAATATATAGCTGGCTACAAAATTTGGTCAATGGTGAAGGAACCGGTATCAGACAAATGTTTGCACTCAGTGGCAACAATTGATAATTTCCAACTAATTGATGATGTCCAAGTTGAGGTCTGTTGAGGTGTGATTGTATTGTTTGGGCGTAGGTTGGATGCAGCGCCATGTCAGCTAATGCTCCCATGGTCAGGTCCTTTTCCACTCCCTTTTCCTTGCCTGGGTTCCCCTTGTAACCCACATTTATTCCCTCTGGGGCACAAGGCCCCCTTCATTCAACATACATACAACATACAGATGTTAGCACACCAGAAAAAGTATATTAGTACATAGTATCGGGGGGGCATTTCACTCCCAAAAAATCACATACACCTGTAGTAAAAATATTTTTGTTTTCCAGAGAAGTCCATCAATAAGTCTTAAAAATCTTACAGTATGATAGTTTTCCCTGACATACGACCCCATATGCGCCAAGCCTACTGTGTTACCTTTGTTGTATCACATCAGTTCACACGAGTTAATCACAATGGACGATTGCTGTTAAATGCGAATTTATGAAAATTATCCTGTTAACGACGCGGACATTGTGCCTCCTTAAGTGGTTCCCAGTCCCCTAATCCTCCTCGTCGTCTCCATGCTAGTTGACCTAAGGTCATTGAATTTTGAAATTTTGCCTTTCATGGTTCAGCTGATGATTTTACATGGTTCTTATTTTCACAGTGCATTCATGAAGCCTCTTTATAATATAAACTCAGGACTTTGCTATTTTTTCAAATGATTCTAAATTTAATTATTTTATGTATTTCTTTCAGGTTAACAAAACATTTACCATGAAAAAGAACAGGTTGTTGAACGTAAAAATTGAACTTAATGCTAACGGCTCATATGCGATGTTAAGACCACGATGTTATGGAAGTCCGTGTCGACTATCTGTACTTTACGATAGTGTACAGAACATCACAAACAATTCAGGACATTTTGATATTGTAGATAGCAACTATGATGACAGCAATAATGAGTTTAGAGCTTTTCCGAGCAGCAGTGGTAATAACGTCATTTTGGAAATCAGGCAAATCAAAGGCAACGTATCAGCCGATCGAAATACAACTGATCGGGTTAACTTTACAATGGAGTTTTTCAACACTGGATGTTTTTACTGGAACGAAGCAAAAGATACCTGGAGTTCTGACGGATGTAAGGTAAGAGAATTGCAAATTAATATGAATTTTTTATGTGTTGCTACCTCATTCATATATCCTTGAAAGGACTTTGACTGCACCGTGACTAAGAACATTGAACTAGGGGTGTCATGGGTACCAATTGATAGGGAGGGGGCACAATTTGCCGATTTTCCGACGAATGATAATGTCAAACCAATGATGTCATCATGCGCTTGTGCATATTTATTGAAGAAACAAGATATTCTGTTCCCCTCTGTGAAAAATTAACTCATAAATAAAATTGCTATTATATCTGTAGATAGTCTTTTGTGGAAATTTATGAAAATATTTATCGATAAAATCTTCAAGAAACTGTTTTTTTTTACTGGTGTTTTAAGTCAATTATTATTTTTCCCAATGATAAACTTTATGAAGAAAAGATTTTTACAGTGTAAGCGTGTTCACAAGATGATTTTGGAAACTCGAATATAGGTATGAAGTTATCTAAATGCAATCTTTCAGAAACTTTCAAGGGGTAATATTTAATAAGGAAACTTAAATCCTTTGCTGTTGATGCTATACACCTCAAAAATAGACCACACCAGAGCCCTTGATTAGGCGTTATCAAAAATTCCATATTTGGTAATCTAAATTAGCTTTTGCCGTGGTAACGGTAATTCTAAGGCAAAATATAACGATATCGTAACAAAAGTTTTGAAAGAATGGTAGACCCCAGGTAGAGAAATGATATACCAAAATGAAGAGCTTTAGATAGCTCTATTTTTGCTAAGAGGGAGTTTTGGATAATCCACATATCATGATGATATTCTAAAGACAATTTTCAAGTTATTTTCATCATCATTTGACCACACCCAAAAATTTTCGTCACCCAAATCAAAATTTCCTTCTGAGCGAACATTGATCACCCTCTTATCTGTGGCTTAAATTTCAGCTTCCTAATGCAACCACTACCTTCGAATTCCTTGGTCCAGCAAAAGTACTCTTTAAAAATTCTGTTTTGGGAAAAATGCCTTCAAAATTTTGATATTCATTACTCAATTCAAAATCGACCATATTCGTATAGTACTCCTTTCTCCCTCTGTCTATCACCATTGTGCAGTTGTTCTTTCCTTCTTGCTTCCCTTTACTCCTTGCTCTTCTCTGAAAGTTTGCAATTGTAAATTCTTCTATTATCTTCCTTTCAAGCTCATCTTAACAACACCAAAATCCAAACCTAGCTCATGAACCAAGCTCATTGGAAGACATGATAAAAATCTGTTGATGTCTATTGTTGAACAAAATGACTGCCAATGATGCACACATTTTGAATCCCAAATCCCCAGCAAACACTGCTTTTTGACAAATGTTGCATAAAGCTGACGTGGAGATCAGCGCCATTAGAGAGTATGGCAATGGTACGACAATATCAACCAATGCAAAAAAACCTTGTTTCTCCATCTTATTTTTACTACCAGGATAATCTGTTTTTGTTGGAGTCAATCCTATCTTTACTGAGCTTCTAGACCTCTTCGTTTGGGGCTCATCATCTTGCCTTCAGCCAGAGTGACATGCAAATTTGTATTGGCCTAGCTAGACTCTACACCCAACTTTCTGCAACCCGATCCTTTTGTATCAGCTCTATGTATGTATGTATGTATGTATGTATGTATGTATGTATGTATGTATGTATGTATGTATGTATGTATTATTATTATTATTATTATTATTATTATCAATTTATTTAAAGTAGGCCTACATATATATATACATACAAGACATATATACATATAGATACAATAGCTATAACTAAGAGCTAATTCAAGCCTACTATCTAAAAAAGTAAAATTTGTAAGAAAAAAGTAAAAAATAAATAAAATTCCGAATGATTAAATACAGATACATTTTACAGATTTTTACAATGCTTTTAATATTTACAATGTTTTCTTATTTTTTTTTCGGTAAATACAGCAGAAAATTTAATATCAGCTCAAGAACCCAACCTGTGCCACGAAAGGTCTGCATATTCTACAATTACATTCCTCTCCCCTCCAGGTTTGTATGTATGTATGTATGTATGTATGTATGTATGTATGTATGTATGTATGTATGTATGTATGTATGTATGTATGTATGTATGTATGTATGTAAAATTTGCCATCAAAATCAAAAATTAAGTCTATTATGAAATATTAGGAAGAAAAAAAGAGATATCTAATTACATGTGTACGATATACGGATAAAAGGTTATTAAAATCCAATTCAAGGAACGGCCCCAGGTTAAAATGGCAGGGATAGCATTAAACGGTCAGTGCAGCCTTTTTTCCATAATGGTCCCTCCAGAGGTGTCATTGGATGAAAAATTTTCAGTTTTTGTATCAAATCTCGGTAGTTTTGGAATTTTAGTAATATGCAGGGGCTGTTTTTTTTAGTTTGTAGGTCTTTAAAGAATTGGTTCTTGATCTTATGTTTAAAACTGTTAACATTCTTGGCAGATTTTATGTCAAAGTGTAGACTGTTCCAGACTTTAGGTCCTAAGAAGGAGAGACCAGTTTGTCCTGTGTTACTCATTCGACAAGGTTGATTTAAATTGTTTTTGGATCTTCGATTCATTTGGCTCTTGCCAACTGGTAAGAGTATCTCCGCATATAGGATGAGGCTGAGTTATCAAAAAATTGGAAAACATTCGTAGCAATGCATAGTTCAAATCTCTCTTTAGTGGGAAGCCAATTTATATCTTTAAATTCTTTGATTCCTATATGTGCTCTATTATTTTGATTCAAACAGAACCTGATACATTCTCTCTTTCGATCACGAGGTTTGGCTTCGAATTCTGGGATTCTCTCTCAATGAAGAGACGGGGTGGAAGGTGAAATATATATAAGGGGGCTATGCTAGAGTGTTGCCAGTTATCTTGTAATATACTGTAATTTTCAATTGTAAATTGCTTATGGTGTCATTAGACGAATAAAGGGGCAAAATGTTACTTATCAAACAATAACATGAGAATGAATAAATATGAATATCTTTTGTTATGTGTATGGCATGCATTTCAATTGGAAACTGCACTTTCTTGAGCCCTATACGGTGATACCGTCCGAAATTCATGCGTGAGCCTGCTTGATCGGAACAGGGCGATGGAATGAAGATATGACAATTTTATCGCTGTGTTTTCCGACAACGATTTTACAGAGGACGGTCGCAAAATGTACGATATGGTTTCTATATATTAAACTATGAAATAAGGAATAATTCATTAGCATCAACTTTTCCGATAAAATTCACTTAGGCCAAGTAACTCGAGGCTTCTTTTTCAGTGATCGGAACAGGGCGATGGGGCTCTAGCTCCATCATTTTTCAACAGATTTTACGTGAATGGCAGCAAACTTTATTTGGACATCTGAAGACTAACATCATATAAAATTTTGGCGAGAACCTTTTGCCCTCATATGGCAATCTTTAGGCAAACGGGCACACATTTTTTGGGACACCCTGTATACGAATTTTCGATTGACATCGATCAAGCTGGCACTGTCACCTTTATTTATGTTTCTTATGGCAGAACGATGAAGCAAGGTGATTTCTTTCAGAATAATCAATTTATGAAAACTTCCCACTTCTAGTGTTATTCAATCGAATTATTTGTCACTTCTGAGAGGCCTGCTGCTGCATTCCGCCGTGATCTCAAGCCTAAAATCGCCAATGTACAAATATTTCGAAGACGACTCAACACAAACGACGACTGTACTTAGTCTTAAAAAACACATTGGTCAATAAATCGTAGATTGACCTAGAATATTAAAAAAAACCATTGACTTCAGCATCTCCATAGGACAAATCTCAAACAAAACCCTTGCAGTTATTCAGTGGATGCTGTGCATTGTTTGGTGCACTAACTTTTCTTTAGCTTCTTGATCTGCATAATAAACCGTATTTTGTGAAGGGTAAATTGACCAAAGAATACTAAGCAAATATTTTATGTTATGTCGGCAAACGTTCCTTATTTGATGCACATAAACGAATTTTCATGATCAACAGTACCGCCAACTCTTGATGGTTTTTCAAAAGTGTCGCTATTCTTGGAACACTCAGTAGAATGACAAAATTTAGGAACCATAGGCAATCTCTGTGTGTTGATTTAGCATTGGGCAGACACTCAATGCTTGCCTTGTGTTTCATTCAAATTCCTTGTGATGAGCATCAAAATAATTTCATGACTACTTGAATGATGCTGTCTTTTGCATTCTCATCACTACCTGTCTAACGCATAAAACCAACGTTACGAAATCATTACATTTTCATAACTAAGCAGCAAAATATCTTTTCTTTCAGATATCAAATAAGACAAATTGGAAGAAAACAGTATGTTTATGTAACCATCTGTCGTGGTTTGGTGCAGGCATCATTGTAATGCCAAATGTAATAGACATCACGAAAACAGTGCTCAAACTAAAAGACTTGGATGATTATCCTGCCTTGCTTGCTACTGTATGCATCATAGCTGGAGTATACATAATATGGATGGTGATAGCTCGACGACATGACAAAAGAGACTCTCTCAAGGTCAGTTTCTATCCTTAAGCGCTCGCTTCGCTCGCGCTTCAACATTCCTAGCTCTTGCAGATAGCTTTATAGCAATATATCATAATTCACCATGATGTACAGTAACAGACTATAGAGGAGAAGGGCACCTCTTAATTAATGAGTGCAGTTGCGAATACAATGCCCAAAATTCTTGCCATGCACCCATGAAAATGCTACAGCACAAAGTTTCGCGCAGTCACTTATCAAGAACTGTTAATATATTTCCAAAGATGCTGGCCTGTTTGATAAAAGTAAATCTACATCTTGAAAGGTACTCAGGAAAATTTCAGTTTTTTTTGTGCGGATTATCATTATGAGACCCATTGATAGGGGAATTCTCAAAAAACTACACCCAACTTCCAGAACTATGTTTAAAAACACAACCCGTCCATATGTAGGGAACAGATGAAAAAGCCCATCCACAGTATCATTTAGTATCAGTGACAGTATGCCTGCAGTAGCAGTATCAGTATCATACATGAGCAGTACCTCCAGTATCATTCAACAATGAAGTACCCCCCTTCCTGGTATGGTAACTGAAAAGACCCTTGAGCGGCTTGATTACAGTACCCCGTTCTGTTTTGCAAGATCATTTTTATGCTGATAAGTTGATTCAAAAAGCAGTAATATTTTCTAGCTACATTGCACGTCCGAACTGGTTTTCATTCAACTGTCTAAGCATATGAGCATCAACATTACAAGACCTGCGCACATTATCATCATACAGTACTTATTCTGTCTTGAGAGAATTCTCATGAATATTTTTAATTTCTTGTGAATTCCTGTTAAAAAAATTCTGATGTGTCTTTTTCATCTGACTCACGAGTACCTTCAGAATGTAACAGATTTTTACCATTCTTAGGAATTCTGAGAAGTTTTGAGAATTAACTTGCTAAATCTGCACACATTTTTTCATTCTTAGAATGACCCTAATATGATTGTCATTGTTGTTATAAACAAATAAATGCAGTTAGTTCTTGACTGTGTATCAATGTTTCAGTTTATCAGCAGAGCTTAACCTTTTACAGCATATGTTTTGTTAGAATGATGCTGAAATGATTTTTCCAGATCTGTCTAACAACTGAAATAATAGGAAAGCTAAACTCACTTCCTTTAAAAATGAGTCACAAATCTCCTGGTGGCATGATTAATGTCTTTACATAGTCTCTACTTGATAAAAGTAATTTCAACATTTTTTTGTATTGTGGGCCAGATGATCTAAATGTATTTGTTTCTGAAACTGTCAAGGAAATCTTTTCCGATCCTTGCGCAGCAGTGCGGCCAGGGCAAATTAACTGATAGAGTATCAAAATGAGGGGTCTAGGGCAAAGTTTCCAGGAAACTTTTGGAGGACACGCCCTGTACTTTGGCATGGGACAATTTGCTGGCGCTAAAATTGAATTGTTTACCATTTGTAATAGTAGCTTTATGAGTTTTAGTCCAGAGGGTGAAGGGGGAGTATTACCACCCGAGCGGGGACTTTACGGGATAACGTTGTTCTGGATCACTATCTTGCGTAGATTACGAATCTGGGTGTTGATCGACGGTTTTGGGGGGATTTTCCGAGATATAAGGGGGTTTAGGCCAAAAATTCTGGGATTTTTACAAAATTGATACATGCATAGGAAAGGGTGATGCTGTTGAATGTTTTAAATGTAGATGCTATAGTATAATACCAAATATACATATATTCCAGCCAAAGGGGTTATTTAGGGGGGTCAAGGGATTTATTGGGGGAGGCTGTGTCAAACATTTTGCGTGAAGAATTGAAGCTTTTCAACGCATTCGCGTAACTATCAGGACCATAGCTGCATCGGGGGTGCCGGGGTGGGGTACCCCTCCTGGCCAAATCTCAGTCGGCAAATCAAGGGAACGTAACACTCAGTCAGCAAATTGAAGAAATTCCGGTGATCGGAACAAGAGCAGTTCAGTTTTGCCAAGTTACGTCACTATACAAAGTTTGTCAAGGATAATTTTGCTTAGCAGAAATTCTGCTCGTAGGTTAGATTACGAGAACGAATATTTATGCAGCTTCATTATTTTTTATTTAAAATTCATGAAGCTCTGTCGTTATCACATTTTTTATAACCGTCCAGGCACCAAGGAACAGACATTCCCTTCTCACAGGGTACCCAATATGATTCCGAGAATCGGGAATGACCAACTTTTGGAAGCGTGAACCGAAAATCGTCACATTTTTCAAGCGGGATTTGGGAGTTTGGCAACAGCTTTCGGGAAGCAGGATTGACCCAGATTTAAAACTGATGCTAGATTCAGCTTCAGCGTCAGCCTCGTTTGATGTGGCTCATTTCAGCAGTTGCAGTTGCAGTGGCCACGGATAGGGTTGTCAAAAGATGGTCCTCGAGGTTCTTTCAAATGAAGAGAAAGTAGTTGGGTACACGTAGGGAAGGGTAAGAATCTTTCTGGGAAATGCTGGATGTTGACTGAGAGAGTCATCTTAAGCCAAAGTAAAGGAAAGGTTGATGTTTCAAAGATTTTCACAGACAAACTATTATGTCATTGTCAATGCTTCCATTATGGGGGCAGGCAAATATATTGTGAGAATCGTTCTAAGACAAGGTAAAAATGCGTTTGCACAAAGATTTTCCTGAATGTTGTGATTCATAGAAAATTGTTACAAATTGGCATTCCAAACCAAAGAAACTGTGTTTACTCAAACGTTTCCTCGGGAAGCTATAATTGTAAGATCGCCTGTTAAAAAATGATCAATTTCAATTTTAGTACCACTGACATTAGATCGCTAGAAGTTTTCTAAGCAAAAGTAGAGGGCGTTTCGTCAAAATTTAGCTGGGAGCTTCGCCCCCAGACCCCTTCATTTTAATACCCTCCCACTTAATTTGCCCTGGCCATGACGCTGTTCATTGCATTTGATCACACATAAAAGTCCCTCATCATGCGTCATGAACTGCTCTAGAAGAGGAAGCAAGGAACTTTGGAAATAATGTTAAAAAATGATAAAAAAAGACCTACTTAAAGTGAATCAAGATATTACACAGTTCTTTATGATATCTTTGGTTAAACTGAATAATAATTCTAGTCAAAAGCAGAGTTCATGCCTCTGTATTTCCTTCTCACAAGATAGGGCCCTAACATGATACACAAGAAGCCAACTTGTTTCGCTAATCAAAACTTCTCGTCAGCTTTGGCGATACCTAACACTGAATTGAATTCTTTTTTTAGTAAGAGGGTATACAATAGGCCCCCTCATTCCCGAATTCCTGATACGTTTTCAGCCAAATTCCTGATTCCCATCATGATTATTTACCGAATTCCCGCTGTATTTCCTAAAGTACATCAAAACGTAGATTGATCATTTTTAACGACATTTTATGGTGCCCAGAGCTGGAAATTGAGTTCTATTTCACTTCTTCCAATCTTTGGAAAATACTTGAAAAACTCATTTACGATTCTCTATATTCACATCTTGAATTACTTGTCATCTGAATTACTAACCCAAATCAATCAGGTTTTCGTCCTGACTCAACAGTCAACCAGCTAATCTCCATAATGCAAACATTTTTTACAGCATTTGATTGTAACCCTCCTCTCTATGTTCGTTCTGTGTATCTTGATACTTCCAAAGCATTTAACAGGGTTTGGCATGATGGTCTTATCTTTAAATTAAAACGATGTGGCGTCTCAGGAAATCTTCTCTCTCTTATCAAACGTTTTCTTACGGATAGAAAGCAGCGAACTGTTTTGAATGGGAAGAGTTATTCTTGGGGAGATATTTTGGCAACAATACCCCAGGGCTCTATTCTAGGGCCCTTATTCTTCCTCGTGTGTATAAATGACCTAACATAAGACTTGAAGTGCAATGTTAAGCTCTTCGCTGATGATACATCATTATTTACGGTCGCCCAAGATTCTAATTCAGCCGCCAATGACATGAATCATGACTGGGAGTTGATAAGTCAGTGGGCTCATGACTGGAGGATGCCATTTAATCATGATCCATGAAAACAAGCTGTGGAACTCATATTTTCAAGGAAAAAAATAAAGCTGATCATCCAGAAATTCTCTTTAACAACATACCAGTAATAAAAGTAGATGAACATAAACAATTAGGAATTATACCAGATTCAAATTTGGCTTTTTCTGCCCATATCAAATCTGCTATCTCCAAATCAAGAAAGGGTATTGGCTTGCTAAAATATCTCTCAAAATATCTGCCCAGGCATACCCTAAACGAGTTATATAAGCTCTATGTGCGACACCTCATCTTGACTACGGGGATATTTTTTACCATATTCCGGCGAAAGTACGTGAGTTCAGTGGCAGAATCATTTTGCCGAGCTTAATGGAAAAATTAGCGTCCGTCCAGTATTCTGCTGCGCGAGCAATTACGGGAACATGGAGAGGAACACCTGGAGAAAGGCTGCATACAGAACTTGGCTGGGAATCACTCAAGTGCCGAAAATGGAGAAGACGCCTTACTTTGTTCTACAAGATCATTAACCCTATTCTACCCGGGCTCCTAGGGTCAGACCACTGCCCGGGGGGGGGGGCAAAAAATGCCCCCCTAATTATCTCCAAAACCATAATTAGTATGCCATTGTAACTTCGCATAACAGTAAGTGCATCTATTAGGAGTCTAATAATAGATTTCAATGCTAATTAGTCACGTGGTTCGTTGCCAAGCGACCAAACATTGGGACCATGTCAGATATAAGCTTCAGTACTGAAAACACAAAAAGTGCTAATTAATTCAAATAAAATGTACAAAAACTTCAATAAACTACTTAAAAATGAAGAGAATATGTTTATCCATCGATTTATATCAAAATTTGAAAATTTTGTCTCTCTTTATTAGAGATATGACGTCATCAGTTTGCATGACGTCATGGAATCTATAATTTGCTGATGTCAGCAAATATGAATAATGTATATATCAAATGAACGTACTTTGTAAGGGAAATCGTTTGGTACCAATCACAACTTCATCAATGTTAAGACAAAGGAATTATGACTGTTTTTGTGATTTTCTTTGTGACTACTTTCCAAATATGGGTATCTACTGGTCACGTGACTTAAATTATGACAATGAACAGTCTAAAATTTAATTACCAATTAAAAATTAGGAAAAGTCATGGATGTTTCAGCTCATTTTTCAATTTCCTCTCTGTTTTATAATCAAAAGTTTGGTTGGGGGGGCATTTTTTACCCCGGGTACAATAGGGTTAATAATCTAACTCCAGTTTGTACTAAGACTTGCACCGTCTGTTGCTGTTTTAAGAGGTTTTATCAAGTCTGTTGCTATTATCAATAATCAGACCCACTGTAAGAGGCATATGAGTCAAATCTTTCAATAGGGCACAGGGAAACCCGCAAATCTTCCAATTTCACGCTTATAAGCCAATGATATCGTCGTATTCCGATCACATGACTGAAAATAAGGCTTTCGAGATAAATTTTCGAGTACCTTCACGAAAATAAAAATGGATATTCGACTAATAAAGATACAGAGCTGGTTTTACCACGAATCGATTTGAGAGGCCTCACTCCACATTTGTGTTTCTGCATTTGGTTAAAATCTCGTCAGGGATCGGTGTTACATCGAATTTCATTCCTTCGAAAATTGGCCTATGTTTAAGAATTCTTCAGGAACGCTACAAATAAGATAAAGCTTTCAAAATTTCACATGTTACGTGAATTACGTCCAGGAAAAACATGAAGATATTTGTTTGTGTGATTTTCGAAAATCCTAGACGAATTAAGGCTATTTGCTACGAAAAATGCTAATTAGCCTACCTTCACCCGCAGCAAAATCCCAGTAATCGGCATTAAATCACTCTTTTTCGCAATAATAACCAGCGGATACATTAACGAATAACTTCACCACAAATCCAATTTCTTTCCACCATTTTATCATCGATAATTTCAATAAAATGTGACAAGACTTTACAGCCTCTGCAGCAAACCGTCCAACTACCGTCGATTCAAAGTTTTCTAGTTGCAAACACGTTGGAAGTCTTGCAAGACTTGCATAAAACAAAAGGTTTTGCAAGACTTAGGTCTCCCATATGACACAGCAAAATGACACCTTTGAGAATAGATTGCACACTCCTGGAGGCATTCTATCTTTGCAAAATAAAGAGAAATTAAAACATTTCTCAAAGATTGCAAATTTCTTTGTCACATCGGAAAAGTACATAATTTGTGTAAAGAAATTTCCCCTGCAATCTATTCTCAAAGGTGTACAATCTATTATCAAAGGTAACAATTTGCTGTGTCATATGGGAGACCTGAGCCGTGCACAACCTTTTGTTTTGTGCAAGCTTTCCTGGTGTTTGCAACAAGAAAACTTTGAATCGACGGTAGTTGGACGGTTTGCTGCAGAGGCTGTAAAGTCTTGTCACATTTTATAGAAATTATCGATGATAAAATGGTGGAAAGAATTTGGATTTGTGGTGAAGTTTTTCGTAAATGTATCCGCTGGTTATTATTGCGAAAAAGAGTGATTTAATGCCGATTACTGGGATTTTGCTGCGGGTGAAGGTAGGCCCATTAGCTTTCTTCGCAGCAAATAGCTTTAATTCGTCAAGGATTTTCGAAAATCACACAAACAAATATCTTCATGTTATTCCTGGACATAATTGACGTAACATGTGAAATTTTGAAAGCTTTATCTTATTTGTAGCGTTCCTGAAGAATTCTTGAACATAGGCCAATTTTCGAAGGAATGAAATTCGATGTAACGCCGATCCCTGACGAGATTTTAACCAAATGCAGAAAAACAAATGTGGAGTGAGGCCTCTCGAATCGATTCGTGGTAAAACCAGCTCTGTATCTTTATTACTCGAATATCCATTTTTATTTTCGTGAAGGTACTCGAAAATTTATCTCGAAAGCCTTATTTTCAGTCATGTGATCGGAATACAACGATATCATTGGCTTATAAGCGTGAAATTGGAAGATTTGCGGGTTTCCCTGTGCCCTATTGAAAGATTTGACTCATATGCTACTGTAAGATACATCTTTGACATTTTCAACACAACCCCCCAATAAATCCCTTGACCCCCCTAATGAACCCCCTTGGCTAGAATATATGTATATTTGGTATCATACTATAGCCTCTACATTCAAAACATGCAACAGAATCACCCTTTCCTATGCATGTATCCATTCCGTACAAATCCCAAACATTTTAGCCTAAACCCCCTTATATCTCGGAAAAGCCCCCTAAAACCGTCGATCAACACCCATATTCGTAATCTACGCAAAAAAGCGATCTAAGATAACGATGTCCCGTAAAGTCCCTGCTCGGGTGGTAATACTCCCCCTTCACCCTCTGGACTATTTGTGTCCACAGGGAAATTTTTGAGCAAACACCTTTTCTTTGGCTTAGAACCTATCGCCATTTCATCGTTACAAGAGTTAAGATTTAAGAGCTTAAACTTCACATCGTATTTATTCATTCTGAGACTGACCTCAAACAAATTGTTTCATAATTTTAA
Organism: Aurelia coerulea; assembly: GCA_039566865.1. Classification (NCBI taxonomy): domain Eukaryota; kingdom Metazoa; phylum Cnidaria; class Scyphozoa; order Semaeostomeae; family Ulmaridae; genus Aurelia; species Aurelia coerulea. The sequence continues at coordinate 5,791,625 of CM076952.1, read as the reverse complement.
AAGTGTAAAGGAATACTCAACTTCATACACATCTTTTTCTTAGAAATCTGCCCATAAGAAACTCAACTCTCAGATCACCAACAAATTAAGAAACTCAAGTACTGGGAAAAGATAACCTGTAAGAAACTAATTTATTTTGATAAAGGGAATCCTTAACTTAGTTTTACTTTCCTTTCATTTTTTTCCTGTATCATATTACTCATAAGGTACTTGAGGTACTTGAGTAATGTCTAAACATTGGTAAGGCTTCAAAAACATGCTTTGAAATGTCAAGGAGGGCACAGGCAGTCAACATGAAGAATATCATGGAACTTTTAAGAAACTCGAAAGAAACTCTGAGTGCTGAAAATCTCATAATCTTAAGAAACTTTCAGGACTTATCCAAATTCTTAGTTTCTTATGCAAAAAATATAATTTGCATTAATGTGTAAGCCCACATAAGAAAGATCAACCAAAAATGATGTTTCCCTGACTAAATGAAATATGGTCCTTATTAGTCAATGCATTATTGCAGGAATGACATTTCAATTTATGTGGATATAAAAATCACTGTCTGTGTCTGCTGTCTAGTTCATGTTAACACTCAAGTTAAAGCCTTGCTCTTCGTCAAAGTGACTTGATCTGTTTATCCTAGTTAAGGCTAGGATTTTTCTTTTGCTTTGAAATGTCAAGGAGGGCACAGGTGGTGAACATGAAGATTATTTTGGAACCTTCAAGAAACTCGAAAGAAACTCTGAGTACTGAAAATCGCATAATTTCAAGAAACTTTCAGTACTTGCCCAAATTCTTAGTTTCTCGTGAAAAAATATGTGCATTAATGTGTAAGCCTTGCCCAATTTCTTAGTTTCTTATGAAAAGATATGTGCATTAATGTGGAAGCCCACACATATTTCTCATTATAAGATACTGCATGAAAGAAACTCAACTCTCAGATCACCAAAAAAGTAAGAAGCGGTACTTGGAAACTAAAACTTCCCTATCAATTCATTCATGATGATACCTGCCTGAAATTAAAAATATGAGCCAATCACTACTCCTCTGCTAAAAATCTTGTGACCAGGCCTACCTATCTCATATAAGGTGCATGGAAAAATCACGAAAGATCAACCAAAAATGATGTTTCCCTGACTATTAAAATATTCCTTATTAAAAATAACTGTCTGTGTCTGCTGTCTAGTTCATGCACGGGCGGTAGGAAATGCTGAATTGAGAAAAAGCTTTATGGTTGATACATCGAGTTATTCCTATCCTAATATATCATTCCATTCGTGATATATCGACCTGTTTGCCTTGTGGTGTCTACCTCTCCTTGTGAAGGCGCCATTTTAATCCGATTGACATGACCTCAAGGGCCCTGGAGTAATGATGCCACTCAAGTGTGGTAAAATGAAACGGAAAATGGCGCCTTCGCAGGAGAGGTAGACACAGAATGTAAACAAGTCGATATATCACGAATGGAATGATATATTATGACAGGAATAACTCGATGTATCATCCGTAAAGCTTTTCTAAATTCAGCGTTTCCTACCGCCCGTGCTTGAAGTGTCGTGCTCCTCCATCAAGTTTGAGATGCTTCCTACAAGTCTCTGTCGAAATGTGATGCGACGATAGCGGAAATGAAAAGGCGAGGCTGGTAGAATCACAACTTAATGGTGCCTTTTCTTCCAACTTAGATTTTTACCATATTACTTTGAGTAAGAGATAATTGGGAATACAGCAATTTAGAATCTCGCAAATTACTGCCATACACCCCCTGATTAGTTTTGCATGCGAAATAGCACATATGCAATCCATGCAATATCAATGCCAATGCCAATTCCAATGCCAATGCCAGTATTCAAATGGCAGTGATTACAAATGGCCCATTTTCCTAGGCTACGGCATACCTGCTTTGCTGAATCCATGGCTGAATCCCGAGTTTGTAAACAGAGTTGCCTATGGCCTTCGAACAAAATGATAAACCAAGAAACCCTGAGTCCAAAATTCTCAAAGAAATTGAAAGAGTGAAGATACAGCTATTGCGTTTTTGCTTTTGGAGTCTTGGTACGCATGCTGACGCCATTTATCACAAAATTTCACTTTTACGCCATAGATTTCGTGCAACAGAGACCGGACTTGACATCAGAATGCAGGCTTGGTGTTGTCAGGCGTGGGTACCAGAGCAATGATAATGATAATGATAATAATCTTATTTAAAGTTGGTCTATTTACAATAGTAATATAATCACTAATTTATACCAACTATTTACAAAAAACAACTTTAATAGAAAATATACAAATTTACAATTCTGGCTATTTACAAATCCGGCAATTACACTTATCGCCAAGCCAGTGCTTGATCGCTCTTTTGAAAGCTGCAACTTTTGGAAGTGCTTTTATCTGGTCACTAAGGGTGTTCCAAAGGAGGCTTCCTCTAAAGGATAATGACTCTATTCCAAATTTTGTTGTTCGTGTTTTTGGCAATCGACATAAATTTTTTGTTCGTAGGTTGTATTTCACAACCTTTTCTTCATGAAATTCCCAAATATATGAGGGGTTCAAGTTGTTCATTGTTTTGTAAATTTCGATCATCAGTTTCTGGAGATTTTTTACATGTATTTTCACGCTTTCGCTTTTCTCCAGTAACTCATCAAAGGAAGAGTCATAGTCCTTGAAGAGGATCCTTAGTGCACGTTTGTGTGTGCGGTTTATTTCGTTATTAGCAGCTTTCGTAGAAAAAAGCCAGATCAACGGGCAATAGTTGAAATTGGACAGTATTACGGCATTACATATTAACATGGCCTGTGGTCTTGAGATATAAGTATTTAGCCTTGAGAAGGCATTTATCTTTCTATTTACCTTGGAGCACAAATTTTGTATATGGGCAGTGAAAGTCAACGCGTTGTCAATCTCTATGCCCAACAATTTAACCTTATTCGTAGTTAGTATTTTGTTATCATTGATATTGAGACGCAAGACAGAATAGTATGTAATTAAGTAGAAGCAATGACTTATCACAATATTTATATATTTTTTTCTGAATCAATTTAACAGACTTCCCTAATAATCGTTGAAGACTGCTGTCAGAGCCACAAATCCCGTTATGATGTGACAATCTACACTGGCAGCAGACCAGGATCTGGCACAACCGCTAGTGTATGTATCATCCTTGGCGGCAGCAAGGGAGAAAGTGCGCCATATTGTTTGTCTCATCAGGAAGAAAATGCATTCCAGCGTGGTAGTGTTGATTCATTTTTGGTGACAAGTAAAGAGGTATACAAACATTAAATTATCTATCTATTTCAACAAAAGTTGAAAACCATTTTATGTATCAGAATATTTCACAATTGTTTTGAACCATTATTTTGCGAAACAATGCTTTTGTCTGGAGTATGAGGAAAGCATTTCCACATAAGATTGACTGAGGAGTTATCATAATTTTTACGCATAGTATCGACTGCCAAGGTAATTCTTAATAATGTTTTGTTACTACCGCTGCAATGAATAGAAAATACACATTTTTGGAAGATCAACAAAATTTGATATTGTTGCTGAAAATTGAATTTCCTTTTGGTGCTATATTTATGTGAATGACCGAATGTATTCAACAGGTCATCACTACTCTGTTCTTCGACTTCCTGTGCTCTGAGGACTTTCCTATCCACTAATAGCGACCAACAGTAAATAACGCGTGATCAAATTACGGTAACGCTAACGCGCTATCTTGCCTCAAGTAGTGTATCAGTCGGACAAAAAATTTGGTCAAACAAAATGGATTCATCAGTCGATATAAGGGACCGTGAACTTGCTATCTTTGTGTTCCAGCTCTCTTCTTTCCACGACACAGAACGAAATTGCACGTTTCCTATTCACTGAAACCTTACTGCAACCTGCTCTCAAGGTTTCCGCTACGTTTCATCTAAAACTGAAACACCAATCATTACTTGTTTGTTTGCTTATGTTACATCGATTATATAATTACATTAAATTTTCTTTACATTTCTATTACACTGAAATTCCATCAGTTGATCTTTGTGTTTCCGTTGTGTATTAGGATGGTTAAAACACCTTTCTTGCAAATGTGAGGAGCTGGACTGAGTTGAATTATTGTTACTGTTTATTGAACTTAAATAGCGGACTAACGTTTTTACGTGAGCGGAAGAACTTAGGACGCAGTGTGCGTGTGTGAACTTGTAGATTTAACGGCGTGTGGAGATCTTTTTAATTTCGCTTGTGAACAAGTTTTGGTTATTTTATCATACCTATCGCAATATTTAATTCGAAATGTCCTCAAATGTTAAATGGGCCTAACACAAAGAGCATGAAAAATTTGGCAATTTTCATCATATTTAAAACAAGAAGGGGAGCAAGGCTCAAATTTCATAGTGGATCTTCGTGTATCCATCAAGAATAAAGTGATAGAATATTTTTCTTGGAACCATGACGAGGATCATGCTAGAAGCGCTGATCAACTTTAAACTTTGTCTTGGAACACAATATTAACTATTGCATTGCGGGATTGCTATAGCTCTTCTTGCTATGGGTTCCCTTGACATCTTGTTTGGTTTTATTCTGTTCTTTGAAAGAAGATTACCTCTCTTGAGAACACCTCCATTTTTCTCTCATTTTGAAGACAACTACCGGGTGAGTCAGAAAAAAGTACCTCCGTTTGAAAGGTCACGGCTCCCTGGATGATATCGGTAAATGTATAGTTTAATGGTAGAAATGTTCAAATCTACTATAAAATTTATCTGACTGAAATTGGCCACTCCATTCTAGAATTATGAGGGATTTTCTCGACAAAGCCTCTTTAAAAAACCTTCAAAACATGTCCAAAATCATGAACAAGGTTCCCTTACATTTCTGCCTTACAATGATCTTACAGCAATGATTTGTGGACGCTTTAGCACGTGCTATCCTCTTGGGAGGATGAACAAGTCCTCCCCTTAGTATCGATGACCTATTCAAGGGGATTCCATTCTCCCAAGAGGACAAAATACATGAATTTGTGTGAGTGTCAACAATTTTAGGAAGGAAAATTTGCTCATCGTTTTTGTTCGTTTTTGCAGGTTTTTGGAAGGGGCTTTCCCAAGAAAATCGCCCATATCGACGGGAGGGAATGACTGATTAAGGCTGGATAAATTACTGAACCTAATTGAGCATATTGGCAATAAGACCAGAAGTTTTTAATATCATTGCTTTGATATTCATGGAGCAGTGGTCTTCCAAGCGGGGATTCTTTTTCTAACTCACCCGGTACCAATATTTTCAAAGTTACTGAGGCCCCGTCTACACGTATACGTTTACGTTTGCAAAACGCATAGAATTTTTTCCATCCACACTGATACGCAAATCGTTTACAAAGCGTTTTAACCCTATTTCAACCCGGGGGGGGGGGCGTTTTTCGTCCCCTACCAGATTTTTCTAATAGCTTCCAAACGATGCTAGCTATATCATCATCATCATCATTTAAAATTTTTATACTAGTTGAAAAGTTTCAGAATAATATCTGGTTTTCAAACTGACCTGTTAAAAAAACCTAAGCTGCAAAAAGAAAACTAGTTACATTAATATTATATATTTGTATTGCATCAGATTGTCATTGATTGATTGATTAATTAATTAATTAGAAGCCAGAAATATTCGTCTGAAGCCATATGAAACTACAAATTAATGCTATCAAGCAGGTATTTGGATGGTTTTTTGCCTATTTTATCCAGCTAATTGCTAATAATAGACCTTTTTTGGCAAATAGCTCGATTTTGTCAAAATTTGCATTGTTTTTGGTTGCCTAGCAACCAATCATGTGACTTTTGATTGATTGATGCTATTTTTAGATTTGTCTTTGTTCAATTATGGCATAGTGCAAATTTTATTGTCATTACTGCTATACTCGCCTGGTGGTCATATCTCTTGTCGTTTTAGCGCAGTGCAACGCAGTCTGGTAGGGAGAGGCAAAAAGTTTTCTTAGGGTTGAGCTAGACAAGAAAATAGGGGGTTAAAAAATTGGAAAAAAAGAATTGGAAAATAATTGAAAATGAAGAACTCGTTTTGTTATGATCAGCTGCACGAGCAGCATTCGCTCCTTCCTTGCACAATCCTTTGGCGTTGTTTTGATTACTTCAAAAAACTTACCTTTTTTAGTTTAATGAAGTAATTTGTGTTGATGAAAAGTCAGTATTTGCTCTTTGTCCTTTCAAGTTCCCATTTGCGAAATTTGATCGATGTCTTCAATAGACGATTACGCTAAAGATGGTGGCGATAACTTTTTACCAAGATGCACTGCGTTCTTTAATCGAATTCAGATAGAATCGTTAAAGATTCGTTATTCGAACGCAATGCATCTTGGTAAAAAGTTCCTCGCCGCCATCTTTAGCGTAATCGTCTATTGATTTTGGCCGTTGCTAAATCATGGTTTTAAAGGAATTGCATATTTAGTGGGGAGATCAAGGTGAATCAGTAAATTTTCAAGTATTCTTTGGAATTTTGAAGATCAATTGAATGGTCAATGGTCACATTCAGGTTAATATACAACTTATTGTGGACTGTTAAAAGTGACAGGTATATTTGGCGCTTCCAGTAGAAGGAGCGAAGCATGAAGAAGCAAAATGCAAAACGTCAACGAGTTTGCAATATCTTTTAACTTTTTGAGCATAATTTAGATGGTTGTGAGAAGGGAGTTATCTATCTATCAATACCAATGTAAGAAGAGCCCCTTCCATTTGTCTGATCCCATTGCTCTTCCTAACTGATATTGTTTTCTTGAAGGACCTTGGCAAGATTGAAGTCGTTCAGGTTTGGCATGACAACACTGGCAAATCTCCATCGTGGTTTGTTAGTCGAATAGTCATTACCAACATACTGAAAGGCACTCAGACAACTTTCTTGTGTCGTTCATGGCTTGGAATCGGAATCGCAGATGGGAAAATAGACCGAATATTCCTAGCTGCTGAAGCAGAAGACCTGAAAAGCTTTGAGATGCTGTTCCTCGCAAAGGCATCAAGAGGGCTTACTGACGACCATCTGTGGTTCAGTGTTGCTATGCGTCCTGCAAGGAGTAATTTTACTCGTTGCCAGAGACTATCATGTTGTTTTTGTGTTCTATTATGTACCATGCTGGCAAATGCAATGTTCTACAAGCAAGATCTAGCTGTCGCAGGATCACAGATCAGCATTGGCTCATTCAAATTCAGTTGGAGGCAGCTGGTTATTGGTATTCAATCGGCGTTAGTTGTGCTCCCTATCAATGTTCTAATCGTCCAGCTATTTCGAAAAGCAGCCCCCTTGGTCAAGATCAATTTAGCACCACCAGAGGAAGACATCTCACACGTTCAAGCTGATAGCCAACAAGGGACAAGTATTCTTACAGCGCCAGTCCTACTTCGCCCAATGCTTGCTGTTCAGCCAACCACCGAGATTTTGATTAAGAGAAAAGTTTCAGATCATACAATGGACATTCTCGCATTCTTAAACGAGCCGAAGGCTGATAAGGCCATAGAGCCAAATACGGCTAAATCAATGCCCATTTTGAATTCTTTGCAAAAAGATAATGCTGAACGACGAAGAAGTGTTGAATACAATAAAGAGTCTCTAGATGCGATTCCTATCAAGAAGCCAACCGCAAAATCGGTGAATTTTCAAGATCAAAGAATCGAAAATGTACCACTCAATATGGAAGATGTTATTGCAGATGTAGATTCTCGATATGATATGAATGGTAAGTACTGTGATAATCATTGCTCATTGGTATGCCTATGTGTTATTTCATTGAAGTTAACATTCAGACGAGTGTTACTAAGTGAGACTGTTTTATCTTTGAAAAACATTAGCTATTTCAAGTCAAAGCTACTGATGAAATGTTATGCTTCTGGCATTATTATTATTCATTATTATTACATATATAATAATGATAATATAATTAATTTTATACAGGATGTACATTTCAACAAAAATGCTGTCATCAACATGTTTCCTGTAAAGGAAAAGAAAGAAAGAAAAAAAAAACCTATAACAACTCTGATAAAACCTAGCAATAATTACAATGATAATTTACAAGTTCCATATATATTACAATTTTCAAATAAAATGTTTCTTTGATAGTTCTTATTGCTTAAAAGATTCAGTTTCTTTCTTCACGAGAGAGATCTAGAATAGGAAATGTCCTTGAACTTTTCCATAAATTTTGGCAGCATGTCTAATAAGAATTGCTTTTTTCCTTACATTTATTCGTGGATCCAGTGTTGTCCATTCCTTCAACGATATTCTCTGCAATCTATAACGTGTGCCCGACAATTCTTTGCGCAAAGTCGAGCGAAATTTACAAATGATTTTGCTGTAATGCTGAGCCCCGTTCCAGACCAGGTTTTCTTTCAACAGACGAGTGTTATAGTCTCTTCTTACTTATCTCTACCTTCTGCCTTTGTGGTGTCGTTGCTATGAATGTTAGACAGTGTGCTTGCTTTTCAAATATGTTAACCATCGGCAGGGCCGAAGCCAGCGGGGCAGGCTGTGGGGGAGCGCCACCCAGGAGGCTCTTTGTCGGAAATTTTACTTTACCTGTCGGATTTTTTTGTGGTTACAGGCCCACATTTAGACGATTTTATTGGGAGAATGATCCATGGAACATGAAATTATTGACTTTCGAGGTTAAATTCTGACATGAATTTTGAATCTACAGCATATTTTTTATTTATATTCACTGATTTTGAAGGCTCCAACGTTGAAACTGGAAGATAATTCCAAAATCTGGTTATTAAAAGAGCACATCAGTCCTTTCGTGCATGATTCCTAAAATTTGGGTTTTTGCTGATGTTGTTGTTGATTTTGGCGTCGGAAAATGTTGGTTCTTCGCCCCCTTATGAATCGAAGGCTGGTGTCGGGCCTGGCCATCGGTGATTTCAAACCTTTGAATCCATGGTAAATTAGAGAAGACGACAGCAAAACGCTGCTTTTGATGTCATCGGTGTTTCTTGCAGCCACTAAAATGACATCATTTTGGAAAATCTGGGTGACTTTCCTTGCTGTATTTAGAGCGCAAGGTAAAGCTTGTTGAGTCAAAACGCGTTGAAAATGCCTCAGAAATGTGACATAAAGTGTCGAGATCTTGTTTGATTCAATTTGTGCTTATATCAGCGCCTTTAAAGGTGGTGGATTGAATCTAAAATTTCGTTTGTAAGTGGCAACCACCAAAACATGCGTTCAAAATGACTTCAGGAAAAGGGGTTATGCAAGTTCTAACGCATTGTTACTCAAGTGTGAACCAAGCTTAACTACTTATACCTTCCCTTCTAGACAACGGGCCATCAGATGATGCATTTGATATGATTCTTGATATGAATATGGGATACACTCCAACTGACAAAAAACAAAGTTTAGAGGACGATGCTGAGGATGGCCGTGGTAAGCATAAAAATGATTCTACATCATTCTTTCTTCCAGATGTTGACTTATGGCAAATCATGTTGTACCAGGCTCGATGAGCTGTGTACCTTCTTCTAAACTTACTTGTGTACCTTCTTCTAAAATGACACCAGAGTTAGACTTGCCCAACTCCTCTTGTATGGAAGGAAGAGACGACTTGTTTCGAACAGCTTTTCAGCTGGATAGCACAGCTGGATAGCCGGACGGTTTTACTTGACTTGACTTTAAATCTAAATCGTAATCTTAAGGATCCCTTTACCCATAAGATACAGTGATGTAAGTTATCCAGAAGAGACTCTTGATTCAGTTTTGTTAATTATTTAAATTTAAATCAGCAGGAAACTGTTTCCTGATAATATCACCGGTTGGTATGCTTAGGGCTTCTTGACTACGTGGTCTAACAAAGGCTCTGGTTTGGGCAAAAATTTGCGTTTGCTGATTCATAGCTCTACAACCAAGTTTCCCACAGTGGTCAGAAAATATCAACATTTTATTTAGCCAATGAAGGTTAACACAAAAATATGCTTTCGGTAATATGGTTTAAACTGTCGGCGTCAGACTTTTTCAAACGTGTATACAGTTTTTTGGGATACCTGGTTGTAATGCAAAAACTCCAGCGAGATGGTTCGACGCTGAACCTCAAACGAAGGGCAAAGCAACAAAAAGTGCTATGTGCTCTCAATACCATCGTTAGTAGGGCAATATTGGATTTATGGTATCCCTACAATTGTGCTTGAATTTGTGAAGGCTTAATTTGCTAAGACCCACTATTACTTGAGTAAGATAAGATAAGCCTATTGGCTCATGAATCCCAAAAACAGATTTAGCAGCGGTGCGGATTTTCGAAAGCAACTTTTTCTTCAAGATAGCAACTGATGGTGCAATTCTGCAATTCTAATTTCCGGACATAGGTAATTACATTCCGACAGGCAATTTGGATAAAAGCTAGATTTAAATTTGTCTGTCCTTGCCTTTATTCGCCCAATGACATCCTGATTGTGAAGAGGGTACTGTGACTGTTGAAGTTGTGGTATTGGATCCATTGTATTTTCAGGCAAACCCAGGTGGGTAACTTAAGTTCTCCGTGGTACGGGGTTGTGCCATTTTTTAGGGTACCTTTTTATGGTAGTGTCCGGATTTATGGGTATGGTTTCAACGATGTTTTTATATTTTCCGAATTTATGGGTATATTTTTCGGAAATTTTCCGGATTGATGGGTGGTAGTTTACGTTTTGAATGGTGCAACCCAGTATCATGGAAACTTAAGTTACTCCCCCGGGAGGCAAACTATGGAATCATTGACTATGGCGTAAAACAGGCACCCTTCTTTGCCACTTTCAAACAAAGACAAAATAGTACGATATAATGATAATGATGATTTTCTAATTTCTGTATTAAGTTGTCCATGTTAATTATTTTTATATTGATTGTTTGCCACGGCCCCATGAAAAGCAGTTCTTTAGGACTGACGGGACTACCGTGCCAAAAAAATATTTATACAACTAACAAAAGTAAAACACCACAACAAAGCACAAATCAACAATAATAGGAAAGAACAATACAACTAGGGACAAAATAAAGGCTAGCAAGCCAAACGAGCCCAAATTAAAACTATCTTCAGAACACGTTTAATCGTTGGTCAATCCAACAAAATTACTTGGTAGATTCGATGTGTAGCTTTGGAACATGGAGATCTCTATCATTTTCCGCATTATGATTTGATATGGAACATCCCTGTTGGAATATATTCAATAGGCTTTCAGGGCATTGCTTGTTTACAATCTTATATACCATTACTGAGCGATCAAAACGAATACAACTCTTAGCTGTTGTTTAGGCCATGGATCCTTAAATCTTGCTTGCTCGATAATTAGTAACAGGGCTCAATTTTTTAGAACGTTAAAGTTCGGATAAAGAGATGCTGCCCGATACTACGCTTCCGGAGCGTAGGTGACTATCGAAGAGAGCGTGATTTAGTAACTAAAGAAATGTACAGGATCAATTCTTTTTTCATTGTATCCGTGTTAGGCGGGTGGCTGGTCGGCCGTTTATCAAACAGTCTCAGTTCTGCTCAGCGATCAGCCTTTTTGTTTATTTTTCTTTCAATTGTAACTTTTCTTTTTGCATTTACTTCTTCACAAGGGCCGTAGCACCTTTTGGGGCCGGTCGGGCCCGGGTCCCCCCCCCCCAATAATTTCCAGAAGTTGAATTTTTTAGACAGGCCCTTGGCACTGAAGCGAGTCAAGACCTTTCTAAGTTCAACAACAGCAAACTACCGCCTCAGCCACCTGATGGTGAAACATGTGCACAACGACAGAGTTGATAAATTCAGCATCGTAAACGAATTTGTCATAAATTCCAATGCAAGGAAATTTAACCCTAATCCTACCGGGCTTTTTTTGATCTAACATAGCCGGGGGGGGGGTGCTTTCCACCCCCCCCCCCCCCCCCCCCCTCTGTAAATAGCCGTAGACTAATGGGAAATCATTGAAACTTGGCAAGGGCGTAGTCCTACCTATTCTTGGCCGATTGGTAGTTTTGGGCGTGGCCACCTCATTAGGTGACGTCACTATGACGTCATAATGCTGGAAAATGTCAAAATATATGGTTTTCCGGCTTATTTGTTCTAAAAACGGGATAAAGGTAATGTGAATGACTTTTTCCATTCTTTTTTGGCGTATTATTCATTTCCAATTCAAATATGGTGCATAAAGGTGTTTTTAGACTGTTATTTTTGAAGAAAATGACAAAAATTGATGACGTCATAACTAAAAACTGTGTTTTTCTGCCAAAAATTGCTAATAATTGGCTCAAGATGCTTTTAAAGTATTGCATAACGCAATCCTATGCATTTTTAACAAAATCTGTTGGAAAAAACTTCAAAATGACCCAAAATGGCGGCCCGAGTGACGTCATCATTTAAGAATGCTGACGTCAGCAAATTCCATTGTTATTGACAACAATAGAAAGCTGATTGTTTGCTGATTCTTTTGAAGTACAATAGTCAACATTTGGAACTAATTTTGGGAGTAAAAATATCAAAATCATTAATTTTTCCAATACCTTGCTCCAAATATGGTAGTGTCACCTGTCACGTGACACCTATTGTTCAAAAATTTAATTGTCAAAATGTACCTAATAGAGCATAGGAATCCTTCGTCGTACATAGCCGATTGCTCGTGGCCCATGGTCGAAACCGCCAAAGCCTCATCTTCACGGACCAATCAGACGGCTAAAAAGCGAGGGAGACAAAAGAAACCCGTGAAGATTTTTCTAAATTTTACCTACCTTCATAAAACGCAAGCAGGACAAAAAACTGCTTGAGATTTCCCGAATTTTTTTAAAGCAATCTACTCTCCAGATGTTTGGGAGTAAAAGTTTGGATGCCGGTTAAAGTATCTCCAGGATTGGCGGAGTTATTGCCTCTCCAATAGACAAAATCGCGAAGGCTTGTCAAGACCTGCTTACGCCACTTCAAGTCAGGTGATAAAGCCTCTTGATAAAACCTCTTTTGAATTTTGTAAGTTATTTCGCAACGAGCAAACTTTTGCCATGAATATAAAAAATAGCACAATACAGAAACTTCCCTAGAGTATTGCCACATGACTTGAAATGCGCGAACAAGCCATTGTAGACTTTTTCAATTCACATAGAAACCGTGTAGGGGCATTGAATCTTGAATAAAAGACAATTTAGCGAAAGACAAAAGGAAGAACAATTGAAAACGCAGATTGTGGCGCTTTCGGGTTGTTCTTACAACAATCACTATTGTTATTACTATTGTCTCCCGGCCAGAATTTCTATTGTTCAAGGTTCAGTGCCTTATCGGTTTGTTTGTGGCCATAACTCCATCAATCCTGGAGATATTTTAACCGGCATCCAAACTTTTACTCCCAAACATCTGGAGAGTAGATTGCTTTAAGAAAATTCGAGAAATCTCAAGCAGTTTTTTGTCCTGGTTGCGTTTTATGAAGGTAGGTAAAATTTAGGAAAATCTTCACGGGTTTCCTTTGTCTCCCTCGCTTTTTAGCCGTCTGATTGGTCCATGAAAATGAGGCTTTGGCGGTTTCGACCATGGGCCACGAGGAATCGGCTATGTACGACGAATGATTCCTATGCTAGCTAATAGATAATTAGTAATTTTCAGAGAGTTTGAGTGTCATAGCTTTTGTCGTTAAAGAATGCTCTGCAAAAAACCAACAGGGGGGTGGAAAACACCCCCCCCCCGGTAGGATTAGGGTTAACTTTGGAAAGCTCTACCCTTTTGGTCTTTTGAAATCAGAAGCACTTCGTCAAGAGAGGCGAAAAGTATCCAGACTTCAAGAATCAATAATCATATCTAAACTAACGAGCAGTGGCGTGGTCCTCGACATCCTCGAAAACCGAAGAGAAAAAAGCTGGGTATAGCTGGGAAAGAATTTTCCAAGAAATGTAAAATCTTCCATTTTAGCATTGGCAAATATGGAATCAGGGGATGCATTCTAAGCCAAAACAAAGGATGTTTCTTCAAAAATTTCCTGATGCTTCAACTCATAAGAGAACTGTCACAACGCTATCAACGATTCCTTGTCGCTAATGGCAAGCATGATATTGGGAGATGCATTCTAAGCCAAAGTAAAGGGCGTGATCCCAAAGATTTTCCTGGGGGCTTCCCCCAGACCCCCCTCCAATTTAATTTACTCTGGCCATGCCATGGCTTTCGTAGGACGCCATGAAAATTGTGTGATGACTTTTGTAAATCAAATTTCAAGTAAATCTTACGCAATACTCTCGACAAAGTATTCTTTTCCTATCGTAGTTTGATTTTAGCTACCCTGTTTGAAATATATTTGGATTCGTAAATTTCCTATTTTTCTTCAGGACCTCCGATCATAAAATGCCCTTTCAGCAATGCACAGAAGGGCGTTGCCAAAAGAAAAGAGGGCATTGACCGAGCAATTCTTCCGGGGGCTTCGCCCCCGGACCCCCGGAAGCTTTACCCCTTAAGTGTGAATTAGTGCCCCTCCAATCCTAAAAACGCTCCTACGGGCCTGTTCTTGACTTACTTATAACGGTTACTCATTGTTGGTGCTTGCTGACAACGCGTCTTTTCCTGAAATGAATGGCACAGAGATTGTATTTTGTTGCATTTTCTTTGTCTTAATTGATATAAAAACAATATTTCGTAAAAATGCCTTCAGTGCAGTTGAAAATGCCTCCATCCATTGAAATGTCAGATTTTGAAATATGCCTCTAATTTGCGGTTGTGCGATCAAGCACTTTTCCCAGCTCTGTATGATCTACAAAATACTGAAATGTCCTATGTTGAACACATTCTATGCTTTTCCCTTTCATTGCTTTAGAGCCATTCTCACAGTATTCATTTTGTTTCAGATGATAAATCAAAGGGAAAGAATGATGAAATAACGTATTGGCCGCATTGGTGTGAATACGTTGCTTGGACGATCTGTTTTCTGGTCACTGTAACTGCCGCTTTCTTTACTCTTCTCTATGGGATAAGCTTTGAGCGCACCAAGCAAGAACAATGGCTTGTTTCATTATTCACTTCCGTTCTGCAAGATATCTTCATTTCACAACCAGCTAAGGTAAAGTTAAAACGATTTCTTCCCACCAAGGTGGCTTCCTCTTTTGAAATGATAAATTTATCCTTTCAGTCATCATGCAGTCAAAAAGTTTCAACATTTTATAGTTGGATAATATACCCATGTATTTGTTCAATCAAATGCGATTTCCATTTTTTGTTGTCGCAGAAACCAATTTTTATGAAAACATATTGTCTTATCTTAGACCGATTACAAGTTCGTAGTTATTGATATTGATAGGCTGATGGCTGCTTTAACTACGACTCGTGGACTTTCACATTGAAAATTGGGACGAAATTGTTTCCCTCAATTTCATGTCCGATATGGAAACCATAGCAACACTGTACGAAAAGCCGAGTGCTCCAGGCAATGGCGGATGGCCATAACTTGTCGGCTCAAGTCTCAGATGACAAAACGCCTTAACATTAACGTTTCAGTGACGTTAGCAATGAACAAAAGCCACAAGTATCCAGATGAATGTTTCCTCAATCCAAGAATCAACAAACCTTTCATTTTCAACCAGAATTAAGTTGCCATGACTACAAATTAACCTCGTTTCAACGTGAATAGAAAAATCGGTGCCCCCTTTGTTGATTTTCGTCCCATTTTTTGATGTGACAGTCCATAAGTCCCAGTTTGAGGAAAATAATATGTTGCTATTGTTGTTGTCATTGTTGTTGTTGTTGTTGTTGTTGCGATAACTGGGACTATTTAAACCGAAAATCTACTGCAAGCTCCATGAAGCCCTGTTCTAAATAAATGCAAGATAGATAATTGAATGGGATGAATTTGAAAGTGGCTTTGAATTTTTTTCATCAAAATTTACATGACAAATTACTAAGAACACTACTTAAGCTACTTGACAATACTACGACAAGGATACCAAGAGGAGGAAAACTCCATGGTGAAACCCTTCCTTTGCTCCGCCGTATTAAAGGCCGTATTAAAGGATTCCAGCATAAAAAATCATGTGTAAGTGAATATCCAATGTGTATTCACAAACAAACTAAAACTTAATAAAAATAAACTCGTAATTTCGTAAATCATTTTTCTCCATGTTTTTGGTCTTTGGTCTTCTTCTCCGTCCGCATCTTGCTTCCTAGCTACATCGTTCGCCAAAATTATATGACAACCCCGATGCCACTCAAATAAGAAAAGCATTAGGAATACATCATGTAAATACACAGGACCATTACGAAAAATAAAGAAAACCAAAAGCGTCTCTATACTATATCCATTGCCCGGGGGGTCTACCTTGGAGAGAAACAACGGGGATGTGCCTGCCAAAAGAAAATTCTATGACCCTGTCTTGGAATAAATGTTTGAAAACATAGTACCTGTCCTGGATAATACAAGTGTCTTTTGTGAGTTACCTTGATTTTGCATGTCAAATCTGACCTGTCCTGGAAAAATAGCTTTAATGAACATACCTGTGCCGGAATAAATGCACAAAAGGTATAACCCTGTCCTGGAATTTTCTTCCGAAAATGGGGCCCTATTGGCAGGCACATCCCCGGGTGCTCTATGTATTAAGTAGACCCCCCGGGATCCATTGCCTGTGCAAATTTTCCAAAGTTTGCTGAGGGCTGCTTCCCAAGCTATGTGATTCTTTGAAAATACGAATATCTTGGTAGGATGTTCTTTGGCTACATCCTAAGTCTCTCTTTAAATCAGATGTGTTAAAATCTATTACTTACCATATGATTTAGAGAACTTGCGATTGAATTTCAAAAATGATTAGCGTGGAACATGAGCAGCAGTAAAAACAAGAAGGGTCGAAATGAGAAGCATGCGTTTGTGTGACCAGATATACATACCATCTTAGTCGAGAGACAATCATATACTCCCAATAAAGGAAGGTCCCACCTTTAAGAAACCAACTTTTCTACCCTAGCCTATTGTTCTACTTTAATGATATATTGTATTCTCATTGTTCTCACAAAAATTCAGGGTCTGAGTATTTTGTACCAACTGAAAGGGCAGGGCAAATTTTGTCTCAAGCATGTTATGTATATGATTGGGAAAGAGAACTGCAATTCTTGAATATTCTTATACGTGATTCAGCGGAAAATCTGCCTTGCTCTTATATCTGAAGTCTTTCACAGGTCATTATCATTTGTTGTGTCTTCGCACTGATCCTCAAGAAGCTGAGCAGTGAAGCTACTCTGCCTGAAACTGAGCTAATGAAGAATGATCGTTGGGTAAGGAAGAACGTGCCGCTGCAACTCAATCGAACGACAACGTCTAAAACAAGGATACCATTGTCACCATCACTTGTCGAAAAAGCACACAACGACCGGTTAAAGGAGATACAGATTAAGGATTTAACCTTTGAGATCATCACATACTTTGTCTACCTTTTCATTGCTCTGCTGATAGCATATGGTCATCGATCATCCGGTGCATATGAAATGGGATCTTCTATCAAATCGATGATAATTACCAATAAATTCGACCAGGTATTGTTACTTTTCCATTATCGTCTCTATGAAGGCAATCAAATTCTTGCAATTTCTTTACATTGTTGTATCTAAGACCACCTGGACAGCCTAACCGTCAAATACTTCTTTTGCCCAAGGCTCCCGTAGGGTTGTGACTCATGCTCTGATCAGATCGCATTTTCTCCTTTGAATGAGCAATCAGGTGCCGTCGTTGTGTTCACTTCCGCGTTTCGCAGCAAAATTTAGGCCATTTATGGCTGTTTTGACCACCATCTCCAAAAACCATCGCACGCTCGGATAAATCGATTTTCATTAAAATTTCAATTGGAGAAGATTCTCCATGCGTTGGACCATAAGTGTTTTCGGTATTGCTTTGCAATCACTAAAAATAGCAGAATTGTGGCATTTTCAAGCTCAGTGCAGTGATTCATGGGTGGTTACAGATTCTACAATTAGCAAAAAGAAGAGTACAAAACTGAACACCTGAAGAACAACTAGTGTATACACATACCTTAAATTGTTTTGATAAAAAACATCCACTTGTTCTGTTGCGATCTACAACCAGTTTCACCAGGAAACAGCAAAGTCAACAAAAATGTACGCGAGAACTTGAATGATCAGCTACATGCCATCGTCGAATAACAACAACGTCCTATTCCAATGAACAGAAATATGAATAAATCAACGGTGAATAACGAATATATGAACTTGCCACGCTAAAGAATATGGGAAGAGCTGTGCGTCCAATCTGGCCCAGAAAGAACAATTTTGTGATTCCTTTATCCAACTGCGGCTATAGTAGCGAGGTGTAAACCGTCAATATCATGAGCCAAAACGACGTACGAATTTGTCAGTCACATCCCATCTTTTAGTGCAAGAAAAGTGTCTATCGTCTTATGGTCTAGCAGCTCTATGACACAGTACTGAAATGCTGGATTTAATGTTCTTACGAATACGAACGACGAGAAGAAGAAATGTACATTTTATTTTCATAACGAATAAAATAGATTGATCTTTTCTTTTTTGAAATACTATTTATAGAAACTCCTCATGTCAATTTCACATTTTTTACGGATATCATAGAAAATATTTTTAAGAAGTCCTTCATTAGAAAATCACCTTGGAAACTGGAAAAAATTAATTTCACCTTTCACTTGGTAATTTCTTACATGAGATTTTACGTGATCTACACTGTGGCATTCTTTATTTCATAATTTGCTGTACAATTTTATCGAAGGCACAGGAGATCCCAGAAATCCTACACCACCGATAGAAATTTGAGAGAACTTTTAAGAAACTCTTACGAAACATTTTTACTTAGATAATGAGAATTTTGAGGAGCTTCTGTATTGGATCAAGGTTGTAGAATCTTACAAAAATTAGGGTTGTGCTTCCATGAATGGGCAGTGAGTTCATGGGTAGTGGGAAACGTGGAATTTGTTCTGGGATTATATATCGTTGCAAAGAATCAGAATTGTCAGGCCTACCTTTGTGTACTTTTTCTGTCTCCATGTTCTTCGTTGTGCTGTTCACTTTGCATTTTCAGTCCACTGGCAATCACATCAGGCGACTCAAAATTCGGCCAGCGAGTTTGAATGCTGTTGTATGTTGCTGTATGCTCCTTCAAAGAGAGGCGCGCAGCGCTCCTTCAGTTGAGCACCGATCGGCGCTGCGCGCCTCTCTTTGAAGGAGCATACAGCAACATACAACAACATTCAAACTCGCTGGCCTAATTTTGAGTCGCCTGATGTGATTGCCAGTGGACTGAAAATGCAAAGTGAACAGCACAACGAAGAATATGGAGACAGAAAAAGTACACAAAGGTAGGCCTGACAGTTCTGATTCTTTGCAACGATATATAATCCCAGAACAAATTCCACGTTTCCCACTACCCATGGTCTGGCACGGTGCGGTGCGACTTATAAAATGGGCCTAAGCATGCCACAATTCTGCTATTTCTAGTGATCGCAAAGCCATACCGAAAAAACTCATGGTCCAAAGCATGGAATTGAAATTTTGATGAAAATCGATTTATCCGAGCGTACAATGATTTTTTGGGGATGGTGGTCAAAATGGGCAAAAATGGCCTAAGTTTTGCCGCGAAACGCGGAAGTGAACACAACGACAGCACCTGATTGGTCCATCATAGGAGAAAATGCGATCTGATCAGAACGTGAGTCAGAATCCCACGGGAGCCTTTGACAAAAGAAACATTTGACGGCTATGCTCACCTGTAAATTGTAACGGTGCTATTTTGGATCCATTTCATTTTAACTTTTTTATCCATGATAATCCACTCAATATTTACATATTGAGCTGAATATGTAATATAATCTTATTTACAATAATCTTTGACAAAAAGAGAAAGAAAAATAAGTCATAGCTTGGCTTTATATTTTCTTCGGAAAATGCGGAGCGATGAGGACGCCTTGACACCACTATTTAGGTCACTCCAGACCTTAGCCCCTCTGTAAGCAAACGAGTTCTGACCTGTTGATGTTCTTAGTAATGGTAATCTAAGGCCCGTTTTAGAGTTCCAAAACTGACTGTTAGTAGATTCAGATACATTTTGAAATATATTTCTCAAGTAATCAGAGGAAATATAGTGTAGCGTAGATATATGGAAATCCATAACAAAAGTGTAGCGGATCACTCTTCCGTCTCCACTGTTCATGCTAATCCGTAACACTGTCGTTCCTTCTATAAATTGATTATGAAACTATACATTTTTGTTCGGGAGCAGTGTAGACTCTCTTGAACCGTAATAACTTTTTAGCGGATCAAAAGTGTACCTGTGCAGTATAAATGTGGACTAATTTAAATGCATATTTCAAGCACATGTTGCATCAAATGGTTGTAGAGGTAAGAGAAATAATTATAAAACAACCTTTGTTCTCTTCCTTTTCTCCATCTCTTTGTTATGATTTTCGTCCTGTCTTCTCACTCCCTCCATCAAAACACTAGGCCCATCAGTCGACCCAGTCCTCACTAAATGATCCACTGGCTTATTCTGTGAGGACTGGGTCCAATGGACTATTTTTGTAGGACTGGGTCCATTGAATCATTCTTTGATGACTGGGTCAACAAATCATAGCAAAGAAAACGGCGATAAGGAAGAGAGCACAGGTTGTTTTAGAATTCCCGTAAAAGCTCTATTAAGCCCGGGGGGGGGGCTTATTGAATTTTGGACACTGTTTAGTCAATTTCGCACCACATTTTGTGGTTTAAACATACAATTTTACGAGTTAAATACATGAATTCGAAAAATTTTTATCTCAAAACACATAAAGCATAGCATGGAAACTTATTTAGCTCTATAAATGGAGAATCTTTGGTAACCTCTTACCCTGGGTACCAGATCCTCTCTAACATAAAATGGAACCTCTTACCCTGGGTACCAGACTCTCTCTCTCCATTTTATGTTAGAGCGAGTCTGGTACCCAGGGTAGTAACCTCTGGAATTTGATATATTAGTGGGGGTGGCTTAATAGAGAGGTGGGCTTAATAGAGATTTTGCTGTATGTTTATTAATTCTACAGCCATCCGATGCCACCTGTGTTCCAAGCATCCGATGCCACTTGTAGCTATCCTTAATTTGCCATGGCTCTGTTTAATTTGCATTGGCTCTTTTGTATGCCGTGACCTTTGCCAATTTGCCGTGGGTTTTTCAAACTGGGAGCTTTCTTCTTAAATTGTGCATGTTGCTTTATAATTTGGCAATTGTTCTTTAAATGCATACAATTCTTTTTCAAATTGTGCACTTTCCTTTCTGAACGTGCATTTGGTTGTTTGATTGTATGCTTTCTCTTTAATTTTTGCAAGTCCCTCTTTAATTGTTCGTGACAGTTGCGGGCCACTTTAACCATCGGAATCAAGAAAACATGAGTCATATGACAGCTCTGTTTGATTGGGGGAAGGACAGGCCAAGATTTTTATAAGGATGCCATGGCGAGATACGCTTTTACCCTATTCTACATGGGTAGATCAAGCACCACTTTTCACTTTTTCATTGGGGAAGGGCAAAAAAGCCCCCCCCCCAAGATTTTCTAGGCAACCGTAATGCCCATGACAACGAGGCTTGGTAGACATGATTACCAAGCAATTGTGATGCTAAATATAGCATCACATGCTAATTAGTCACATGATCTGTTGCTAGGCAACGCAAAAATAATTGAAATTTGCTGACTTTGGCTCTTCTCCTAAAAACGTAATATTTTCAACAAAATGTGGTGAATATATAACTTTAAAGCTATAGACTTGATACATATTGATTGCTTTTAATGAAAATCGTCAACAATTCTATTTTTGGAATTCTATTGTTATAAAAAATATCAATCAAATTCATTCTCGATACCCAAATAAAAGTAGCTTATGCCTTATTGTCATTTTCAATCAGTTTTTAGTAATAAATCGATATGAAATTGATCTTGAATTGTTATTAGTCGATTTTTATCATAAAGCACTAATTATTTCATATGTTTATTGTAAATATGCTGTCATATATAAGTATGACGTCATAGATCTTGAATTTGTCAGCAATTATAGAAATTATAAATCAAATGAAAGTAAACTTCAAGACAAACTGATTTGTGCCAATTGCATTGAAATCAGATGCGTACGAGAAAAGTTTTGCTTGTTTTAGTGATTTTCTGAAAGACATGTTGCCAAATATTGGCATGTCATAGTCACGCGACCAATCTTATGGCAATGTCCTATTGTTAATTTGATGCAATATTAAATCTGATTAAATGTCACTCAAGTTCCAGTCTTTTATCACGCTTAGTTTAGGAGCAATTGCAAGAAGTATAGTTTTTGGGCCTTTTTGCCCCCCCCCCCCCCCATGTAGAATAGGGTTGATAAGTTTGAACAGGGTAGATAGATTTTACTAACTATCACTAGTGATGACACTTGGTGAATGGAGAAGCAACGATGTTACAGCCACGCCATTTACAATTGAATTATTTGTGGAAAACACTTGCAGCAAAGATTTTCATGAAACTGCCACAAACATGTAACTTATATCGCATTTTGGAATTTTTGGCATCGTTTATTTGAACGGATAATATATTCGAAAACTAAATATTTAGTCAACCAATTCTAAATCCAAGTGCAAGCACAAACAAGAAAAATCAATCGTTAGACATTCTTTAAAAAATACGAGATCATTCTGTAACACATTGAAAAGGTCAGAATACGAAGATTCAAATCTATATACATATTCGTTGCAGTCGGATGTGGCGTCATTCCCTTTGTCCCTCTCGCGAACGTTCTCATCGTCTAGACAGTTCGATTGGCAGAACCGCAACATGGGCGAAGTCAAACTGCAGGTGAAAACGTCGCCCAACATTCCGTTCCTCCTCAAAACGTCCTCCTTTTCCAGTCTAGGCTCTGGTCGAGGGGTTATTCGCCAAATTCCTCACCCCACTTTCGGCTTGCCAAGCCCTTTGTTTCCCTTTGTGTTGAGCTCGAAGTCCTTTGTCATTCGATTGTTCTCGCGCTGCTCATGACGTCAAAAATGGGTGTCCTTCAAAACCCCATTGAGGGGTTTTCTGATTTTTTAAAAATCCCCATGGGATCTCTATTCGCTTGGTATGCATTGGGACCCATTTGGAGATGGATTCAGGTCCGGGGATTCTCTAGGTGCCGGAGGGGGGTCGAGTGGAAATTGCACATTTCCCACCCTTCAAAGGCCATTTTCCCCAGTTTATTTGCTAAATGTTGTCTTTTGACAGCCTTGCTATATTTAAGGGGTTTCTACCCCAAAATATGAGTTATAAGGAGAGGCGTTGGCGCTCCAGGGTGCCACAATTGCATCATTTTCTAATTTTTAGATGCCTTTTTAGCCCTTTCTCTGGGACTCCCCCTCCTCTCGAGAGAAACATCCCCTTTTATGTTTTCAACTATCATCTGAGTTGTCACGCAAAAAGCTTTTGACATTGTTGTGTTGGCGCTCCAGGGTGCCACAATTGCATCATTTTCTAATTTTTAGATGCCTTTTTAGCCCTTTCTCTGGGACTCCCCCTCCTCTCAAGAGAAACATCCCCTTTTATGTTTTCAACTGTCATCTGAGTTGTCACGCAAAAAGCTTTTGACATTGTTGTGTAGCATGGAAAATTGCTTTCAAACTGTTGATAGTTTTTACATTAAAATAGTACTTGAATTGTTCCTTGAGAGGATTAACATGTACGATACTCTCGACCAGGTTCTGGCAGCAAATGGCCACTAAACCTACATTGGCCAAGTCTCTTATTAAAGACTAGGCCTTCATGAAATGAGAAGAGGGAAGGAAGAGTAAAATGGTGTGAAATATTGGACGATAACTGGAAGTAAGGGATCGGCAACGAAACGAATGTTTGCATTCTATTCTTGACAGAAACCACATGTGCAGAAATTGAAGCTGAAGAAAATCCTTCAAAGAAGACAAGGGCCAGGTCTTGGGCCAAATCGAAACAAAGTTTAGCTATCGGAGTTTTTCAGACTCCTGTGGGACTCCTGTCGACTCTTGTGATTTCCTGCAGTCTTATTTTACGAGTCTCCGTAAGTTTTATTTTTACCTGCTGTCTTTTTATGCTTTTATGAGCAATGACTGGGACTTATCTGCTAATTTACAAGGCATTTTTACAAAGAAACCAGCGATTTGCACGTCGCCCTTTGCCTGATTAAAAACGTGAAACGAGTTGAGGGGTGCTATCACCCTTCCGAACTATCCTCGGCTGAACAGGATGGGTGATCTGAATCGAGAGGCCTAATGTTTACAAGCTATTCTGTTTTCAGAGGTCATTGAAATTGAACAACAACACATTAAACATTACATTACAATTCTATTTGTACTTTCTTCATTGGAAGGCAACACCGCTAATTGCCCTTCCATTCCAGACACATATCTGACGTCAATACTTTTCAAACCAGAACAATTGCTGGAAAGAACAATCAGAAAGTGATTTCAGAGCCTCTGTTTGGGATGAGAGGGCTAGAAAGCAAAGGGCGATGGGGTAACTCCTATAGGGGGTCTGGTATATATGTGTCTTTGAGAATTCAGAGTTAGGACCCGTAACCAGGGCAAAATTTTAAAATATGACCCCATAAACCGAGAAAAGTCTACCACAATAATCGTAACATACAGAGTAAATTGAGAATTTACAGAGCTATATTCCTTTTTATGAAGGTTTTTTGTAGAATCTTAGGAAAAACGGGGTATTTTTCTTCAGAAAATATTCCAACCCAAAAACAGTGAAATGCTGGCTGGTGGACTCGGGGCCCTAAAATAAAAGTCAAAATTCACCTGGCCCAAGTTTCATACCCCAAGTTTTATGGAATTCTACTGTTTTCCAACAAAGAGAAGATATATCAGTATAAGTGAATCGTAATAAAGTGCCAAAATCCCAAACCTTTCTCTTAGAAACAGTGTTGGTACTGTACAGATTACTTTAGGGCTCAGTGATACTCCTTTAAAGAGGGGGTTACCTTCAAAATTTTCCTTGATAAGGGGTTTTTTCATCAACTAGAATGTCAGAGAAAAGGGTATCCTATGGAATGGTACGGACGAGCGTGATGTACCTTTCAATGTTGAATTGCACCCACCGGGAGTGTGCAGTACAGTTGGGTGTTTAGTACAGTGGGGAGGCATCTGGAGTACAGTTGGGGGATATCATGATGTGTGTGGTGTGTGGTGAGGCATCATCAGTATAGTAGGGGGATATTCAGAACAGAGAGGTGGGTAGCCAGGGTAGTTACCAGGGGGCCCGGGGCCTCTGTGGGCCAGCAAGAAATAAGGTATTTATTTTTCTTTGTTGTAGCTTTCTTTCAGGAACGTTTTCAGGCCTGCAGGCCCACTGAGATTCTAACAAAAATCTAAAAGCCGTGTCTTATTAGGACCCGTAACCAGGGCAAAATTTTAAAATATGACCCCATAAACCGGGAAATATTTACCACAATAATCGTAACATACAGAGTCAATTGAGCTATAAAAGGGTATCCAATGGAATGGTATGGACGAGCGTGGTAGACCTTTTACTGTTGAAGTTTGCACCCACCAGGAGTGGTGCAGTACAGTTGGGGATGTTCAGTACAGTGGGGAGGTATGTTTGAGTACAGTGGGGAAATTCAGTATAGTGGGGATGCATCTGGAGTTCAGTGGGGGGGTACCGTCAGTGCAGTGGGGGACGGGGGTGCTCAGTACAGTGGGGAGGCTTCTGGAGTTCAGTTGGGGATGCCTTCAGCAGGGGCGGGCAAGCACTGTAAAATATTTGACCCCATGTTTGTCCAGAGGAACTGGAAAAAATAACCAGTTCTTTTCTCAAATAGTACGACTTTCCTGCCCAAAACAACCAGTTTTTGGGACAAAGGTGAAGTTTGAATATCAGTCTTCCTATTCCATCAGTTTGCCACAAAAATCAAGTTTCTAACCTCCTATCTAATCAAAATCCAGAAGTTTATCTGTAAGCTGGTTTTCCCTATGTCCCCCAAATTTCAGCAGAAAAGAAGGTATTTCAAATTTTCACGTAAGCGGTTCTACCATTGTCCACCAAATTTACGGAAAAAGGACCCGAAATTCCAATTTTTCACTAAAGCGGTTCTACCTTTGTCCGGCAAATTTCCGAAAAAAGGCCAGAATTTATAATTTTTCATCAAAGCGGTCCTATCGTTGTCTGGCAACCGCTTTTGGGACACATGTATTTTCTTATCTATAATTTCCACTTGCTTTCGAAAACAGTAGTTGGTCGAAACTACCGGTTTTTGGGACAAACATCGTCAATGATACATAATGTTAAAATTGTCCTCCAAATTGAAGAAAAATAACAGCGGAAATTTGCCATCAAAAACGACCAGTTTTTGGGACAAAGGTGGTGCAAAATTTTTTCATGAACAACCGGTTTTCGGACAAAGGTAAGGCCATCATTTCCAGTGTGACATGCCCGCCCTTGCTTCAGTGCAGTGGGGGACGGGGGTGTTCAGTACAGTGGGGAGGCATCTGGAGTACAGTGGGAGGATACCATGATGTGTGTGGTGAGGCATCATCTGTATAGTAGGGGGATATTCATAACAGAGAGGGGAGTAGCCAGGGTAGTTACCAGGGGGCCTGGGGCCTCTGTGGCCCAGCAAGAAATAAGGTATGTATTTTTCTTTGTTGTAGTTTTCTTTCAGGAACGTTTTCAGGCATGCGAGCCCACTGAGATTCTAAAAAAAATTTAAAAGCAGTGTCTTACCAGTGCATAGGGGGCGTGGCCCAAGGATAAAAGGGCGTGGTGCCCGGCCTCTCTCTCGACGGCCCTGGGGTTAAACACTCATTTTGTTAAATGCTCCCTTGCGCAACTATGAACAGCAGCTTTGTAGAATGTAGAATTTACCTATGCCCAAATTTTTGTCACATAAAGTGATAACAGAAAACAACGTCAAGAGGCAACAAATTCCTTCCCAAGCAATCACTCAGTACGACGGCGGGCCAGGTCGGCGCCGCAGGCGCCGACCGGCAAGCCTAGTTTGAAATATTTGACATCGTAAGGACTTGCAAATAACTAGCTTTACCCATTGAAGTTGATAACATTGTGAAAAATTGAGAAAGAACTTTAAAAATTGCATATTTACCAGGGAGTTGAAGGCGATTTATTCAGTTGAATATGAAAATGTCAAATTTAAACATAGATGTCCAGAAAGACAAAAGACCGCTCCTGCCAGGGCTATTCATTTGTAGTGCTTTAGGGTCTTTGGTTCTTCGGCTTACGTTCTGATGATACATACCGTTGGAAAGTTCAAAACCTTATTTTTGGATGTATTTTAGTGAGATTAAAGCATGGATTTTAAGAAACGAAGTATTAGTTCCTATAGGTGTATTTTTTTCCTCCCAGTGTCCCTGTGCTCAAGAAGGTCATTGTTGTTCACGCTAAAGTTTCTTATACTGAGCTTCAGCTTTGATTTACAACCCTAGAATGACTGCTTTCTATTCTCATTCAATTTCAGATTAAAAATGGAAACGGTTTCTGGAAATGGATAGACGCTGATTTCTTACCCTCCATCTATGGTGAAGTTTGGTATAACGGCGATCAAACAGAGCACAAAGGATTTCTCGCTGACTATGTCACATATCTTATTGGAAGTCCAAGGATAAGACAAATCAGAGTTGTTCCTTGTAAGCGTTCTTATTCTTTGGGGGGGAAGAGGGGATCTTTCGAAAACTTGGGACTAGAATGCAGTTCATATATCGAATTCGATGAGCCACAAATAGTTGATTGGAACTTAGCAGAATGGAAAATATTCGTTGTGACGCTCGTCTACTCTGCTGTTTCAATTTTTATTTATGCCAAGTGTCTTATTGGCGCACATTGGCATTTTTGGTTCAAAGTGCCTTTCACGAGGGGATATCTGCAAATGTAGTGTGTATTCCTGCCATAAATAGCCACAATAGAGGAAAACTTTGTGTTTGTTCTTCCTCTTATTGATTATAGAGTCTCATTGATATCTGAGAAGGGGGTTGTTGGCGGTCAGTGGTGGGGTGGCAGGGGGCCATGGCCCTCTGAATGGGAGCGCCAGTAAAGATCAGGGAGCGCCAAAGTTGCCTTCTTGTATTATTTGGATCGGAACGTCAAAATTGATCATACGTGGGCAGAACTGTTAATGACTGAGGAAAAGAAATTTTACTTTCCTCATTAAAGAAAGGGTCGTTGACGTCTTTGCAAGATCATCTGAATGAAGGAAGGCTAATATAAAATTGCATAAAGGGATGATGGGACAATTTACATATATGAATAAGATGAATTAGATATTCAATAACAGCAAATTAAATGAAAGAAAATTATATTTAGAAACGTTTAAATCTATCCTCACTGGCTTCTTGAATGGAATAAACTTGATCCATAAAAGTATGTAAATTTGAACCTCCGGTCATCACTCTGTAAGAGCCAGAAAAGTTGCATCGCGAGCGAAGCAGGTGTTTTATTTTTTTAGTGCATAGCATGACTGTCTATAAGAGATCATTTTTACAAGTGATTCCCTTATAGAAATAACGCAAACATTTCTAGTTTCTTCCTTCATTTGACTGGATCCTGAACACTGTAAGGTCAACATCCCAATTGGGCATATATCTGCTCTTTTTTACAATCATTATTAATACGCATGCTAAATCTCTTTTTCAGCCTCTTGCCCAGTCAAAAAAGACTCAGGCTATAGTCTTGGAAGCAAACCATGCGGAGGAGAATATTCTTTGTCAAAAGAAGATAACAAGGACTACATTCGTGGCTGGGTTGATAGAAATTTGAACAAGTCCATTTTAGATAGTTTTCAGCAAGTGCAAAACAGAGAAGATCCTTGGAAATATTATTCACAAAGTGAATTGGATAGCCATCCATTCGTGAGTGAGCTACACACGTATCCAGGAAGTGGCTATGTTCGATCTCTTGGCAAAACACTTTCTGAAGCTAACAAAACAATGGCATATTTGAAAAGAAACCTTTGGATTGACAACATGACTAGGGCTGTTTTTCTGGAATTCGCAACTTACAACAACAATGCAAATTTCTACTGCATAGTGACACTCGTGCTAGAATTTAATCCTGATGGTGGTGGACTACCTTATTGGAGTGTGATAACAACAAGACTTGATCGCTACACAAAAGACTTCTCCTACTTCCTTGCAGCATGCGAGATAAGCTTCCTATTGCTAACGCTTTACTATATGTGGCTTGAACTTGCAGCGTTTCACCGTGAGGGCATAGCTTATTTTCAAAGCCTTAGTAGCATTGTTGAGCTTGTTTCATTTGGTCTTACATGGGCAGCATTTGGCATATTAATGGTGCGGTTTGGTGTGGTGAAGTGGACAAAGAAGAAGTATAAAGAGAATGGTGATAAATTCACAAGTTTTCAATACGCAGCTTCAAGTGATTTAGCTTACGGATACACTATAGCAGCTGTCGTTTTCATTGCATCCTTGAAAGTTCTCAAGCTCTTTCGTTTCAACAAGAACATGCTGATGCTAATCAAAACACTGAAATATGCAAGCAAGGACATCAGATATTACTTGCTATTCTTTGGCATTCCGTTTATGGCCTACATTCAATGGGCTATGCTCACATTTGGGCGCGTAATTCCTGATCATGCAACTTTCCAAAGCTCATTCATGTCAGCACTAAGCCTGCTAATTCGTGCAAAGCAGTTCAACGATCTGGAAGAAGCAAACAGAGTCATTGGGCCACTCTTCTTTCTCTCTTTTGCCTTTTCATTGGGAATCGTCCTTATTAAAATGTTCCTGTCTATTGTAGTGGAAGCATTTCGTGTGGTCAGGAAAGAAATGAGAAAAAGGAAGAACAAATATGAAATCTTGGATTTCTACCATGAGAAATTGATGAGTTTTCTGCCTTGCCTGAACCAGAGAAAAGTCACAGAGGTAGCCCAAGATCATTACGAGCGACAGCTGAAAAACGAAAGTAGAGAATCAGTTAGTGGAAATGAGGATGAAAGGATGTCTGCAGTGCTGAAAAGGATTGACAAAATGAACAACATGGTAAATAAACTACTGCTTGCCGAATATGAAGAGATAGATGAGATCACTAAATTAGCTTTGAAGATTGAGAGACGGCGAAATCAAAGTATGAAGAATACTTGAGTGAGAAGGATAATGGATATTAGTTATTGGAAGACGTTTCCTTCCAATGAAGTTACACAGTTGTTAAATGGTTTATTATCGTTCCAGTTCCTGTATCATCCACCGTCTATTTCAGAGCCTTAGAAGCGAGGACTTTACTAGCGTGGTTAAAATGGTATTCCCTGCGAGCGAAGATAACATTTATACTCTTTTCAGATTCCGTTTCTGTTTCAGTTTTGATGTTTTGAATTCCACAGCATATAATTTGAATTCCAACTACATCTACTGGGTGTCCCAAAAAAACAGAACAGTTTTAAAAAACTATGACACATACTGTTTCAAATTAATAGTAAAATGATAATTCTTATCTAAATATGCAATGATTATATGAAATCTTCATATTTTTTTCAGAATTTTGGTGACTTGGTTGCAGAGTCAAAATAAAAAAACTTAAGATTTGCTGTCAGGGCAAAACCAGAGTCACCGGCATTAGTGCAAAGTACACTGCAAAATAAAATACACGGCCAAATCTGCAATTTCCCGGGATTATGGACAAGCACACCACTTGATTAAGAAACTGTAGCAAAGGGATCCCTTGCTAATTAATGAGTTATTCGATTACTTACTTATAAAATGACTACACCATTATTGAACGACTCCTCGAGCGACAGATTGTACGTAATCCATTTCCAAATTCCCTGGTCATTTCGAAGAGCACTCTCTTTGTTCTGCCAAGTTCAATCTGTAGAAAATTTGATCACTGTTTTTCGACCTTTTTGGGCAGTCTGCAGGCCAAAAAATTTCAAGAAATCGTTAATATATCGATAAATTGGCATCCGAAAAATCTACAAAAAATAACCCAGAATAATATAGGATATTGACAAAAGATTAAATTAAACAACTAAAATTGGCCTAGCGTGTGATTTATCCTGGCCTGTCGAAAGTGGGAACTTTTTTCTGGCTCACCCGGTAGTGATTCCAACTGTTCTTGCCGGTGGCTATTTTATTAGCATTGATATCCCCATTTTTTGGCCTAGAAGTACATTTTTGGATTTCAGAACTCTTCGTACTGCAGCGTTCCGTAGTTAGTGTGAATTCCTAATTCCCATGCAGCATTGGGGTATAATGTGGATTGTTTCTCCTGAAATTGAGCTTGAATGCTACATTCAAATGCATTTTTCCAGAGTAGTGCATTTGCACACATTGTCGGCCTGGGGCAATTGGTGACAAAACAAACAATTCCATCAAAAACGAGTAAGTTCTGTCAAAAAACAACTGTTCGATATGCTTGATATAGAATCAGAGTAGGGGAGACCTGGGTCAATTTTAATACTTTTTAGAAAATCAGCCATATCGTCTAAATAATGATTAATTGCGCTCTTGAAGGTAAATGATATTCTAGTTGCATCCCTTGGAATAAAAGTAGACATTAGTTTGCATCACATGGGACCAGTTTTTGTGATGCTGTGATAGTTTTAAAATCAGTGGTCAAGTGTTACAATTGCCCCGTTAACACGGGGCAATTGTAACAGATAAACAGATAGTTGGAGTAATTGTTACATCTTCAAAATCATCACAGACGATTAGTGCACGACTCTGCTTTTCCTTGCGCAAAATGTAGCACTAGTTGGCAGTTTATTCATGGCTTTAAAAAGAACAATTTGAAAATAAGACTTGGCTATATTTCTTTTTAAATTTGGGTGCATCAGTTGAATAAAATTGAATCGATTGAGAAAAAAATTATATTTTTTTACAAATTTCAACTTGGCTGAACATTCCTGTAACTCAAGTCGTATGGAAAGGGTTAGAATGAGCATGTTCTGTGCAAAAATCAGGCTTTTTGCAATAGTATGCAAGATGTGAGAGTCAGTGTTACAATTGTCCCATGTTACAATTGTCCCCGGTCTCCCCTATTAGAGTTTACTGAAAGTGAAATCAAGTGAAACTGATACATTCAGCAGATAATTTTAAAGATTTTAAAATCAGCTGAGCAGCTAAGACGACATCTGGCGTGCAAATAATGAAATGGTACTGAATGAAATGTAATTTATCTAATTATAAATTTATTAGATTATATTTTCCCTGATTTTGAGTTTATTCGATGTAAAAAGTAGGATTATACCAGCAGACAGACTTCGTTCACTGTTTACTTTGTTTTGTTACAACTTGCCCCGATACCTGTTTTTTCTGAAAAGTGTTACAACTAGCCCCGGTCTCCCCTGAGGTTTCATTCTTTAGCAGTTGCTATTACTTTGACATGGGAACTGACGAAATCTAAATTATTCCCCAAAATCAATATTCTTACTTCTGTACTTTCTGCTTTTGTGTTGAAAATTTGTGGGGAGGGGGGGGGGGGGGATTTTTTTTCCGCTTGGTGCAATAGGGTTAATGTAACGTTATTTGTAGATAGTTAAGTGAGCATCTTTACTGTAGTTGAAGACTCCAATACGGCTGCCAATGACATGAACCATGACTTGGAACGGATAAAACAGTGGACTTACGATTGGAAGATGTCCTTTAATCCTGATCCACTGAAACAAGCTGTTGAAATAAGATTTTCTAGGCGAAAAGTTGATATTGATAATCCAGTGATCCTATTTAATAACACGCCCGTGAAGAATGTAGATCAACATAAACATCTTGGAATTATTCTTGATTCAAAGCTGACCTTCTCTGGGCATATCAAAGAAGCCATCTCTAAAACAAGAAAGGGTATAGGTATGCTGAAATATCTCTCCAGTTATCTGCCCAGACATACCCTAAATGAATTATATAAGCTTTATGTGCGACCCCACCTAGACTACGGGGATGTGATTTATCATATTCCTGGAAAAATGTGTGATTTCAGTCAGAATATCACTTTGTCAAACTTAATGGAAAAATTGGAATCTGTTCAGTATTCTGCTGCACTAGCTGTAACGGGAACATGGAGGGGATCATCGCGAGAAAAGTTGTACGCCGAGCTTGGGTAGGAATCATTAAGTTTACGAAGGTGGAGCAGGCGCCTTATTTTGTTCTACAAGATTATAAATAATTTAACGCCGGAATATACCAGAGCTCCAATACCACCTCTTCATCAGTCGCAGTACTGCTTTCGCAATCAGGATGTGATTGGGCGAATAAGGGCAAGAACAGAAAAATTCCAATCCAGTTGATCTATCCTAACTGCTTAAGTGAATGGAACAAGCTTGACCCTGAAATTAGACTTGCACCGTCACTCTCGATCTTTAAAACAAAGCTGCTATCCATTATTCGCCCCCCTGCAAAATCAGTTTTTGGGATCCATGACCCATCAGGTTTATCCTGCCTTGCTCAGTTGAGAGTTGGTCTTAGCAAGTTAAACTTTCATAAATTTAAACACAATTTTAGAGACACCATAAATCCTATGTGTCCTACGAATGATGGTATTGAGGATGCGGAACACTTTTTGCTGCTCTGCCCTTCTTTCGTGATGCATCGACGAGATCTTCTCACTAGCGTCCTTGCTTTAGTACGACCATTTGGATATATTAGCCTTTCAAATAAAGATTTAACACAACTTTTACTTTATGGCGGCAAAGATCTCACTAATGAGCTAAATAGAAAGATAATCGAGCTAACGCTGCGTTATATCCATAACACTGGTCGATTTGATTAATATAATTTCAAATACGGTTTTTCGCAACACAACCACCATGTTACCTCACCGTTACCTAGTCCCTTCTCGTATATTTTCTTTCTTTGTTAGTCGTTTCTTGTATTTCTTTGTAATGTTAAAGTCTATCTTAAATTAGACGTTACACGTGAAAGGGCAACGCAAACTTGCCACGAGGGAGCAAATTTGATTGCGTCTTTCGAAAATTTATGACGTCTAACTTGAGATAGACTTAAAGTTTTTTGTTTGTTTGTTTGTCTTTTTTATGTTATTTTCAATCTTAAGGCTGTGGATTTGCCATAGATTTTTGCTCTCCGTGGCATTCGTCCTTGTAGTATAGTAAAGTAGTTTGTAAGTAGCGTTAGATAAGTACCTTGTATTGTAAAATTTTGATTGAATATAAAAAAAAATCTTCCAAACGGTTTTTAAAGACGGGCCATAGGACCCGCATTCTTCTTGAAGACTTTAATTTTAGCGTCCGTTAGTTTATTTGAATGTTGTTTATATTCCATGCGTTATGTTAACTGTGTCTTCCGAGCGTTCTCCGCGATTTCCGAAACGTTGTGACAAGTTGAGGCGTGTCTCCTCACAATATGAAACAAAATTCAACAGTTATACCGTATTGCTTCGTGTAAGTTCGAATAATCAAGTTGTCAGTTCATTAAGACTGTTTGCTACCAATTTGATCGCTTAAAGCATTTTCTTTAAAATCATTTAATGTAACTTGTATTCAATTATATTCAGATTGAATCAGTATTCTAACATTCTTAAGATGCGAGATAAAATATGATGGTTGTCATATTTGTTGATGATCGATGGTCTTTTTTTCTTCGTGTTCACTGCCTGCCATATACCTGACGTTGTATATAAACATCTTAACAAGCGTAAATTCTTCCTGCCCTGAAATGATAGGTAATACTTTTTATATAATTGACAATTGATAGATTAGGCTTTTTCCTATCAAGCACTACCGGCTAAGTCAATAAAACGCCTGGCGCGGCGTTTGAAAAAATAATGCTCCCTAAATATCAAAGCAATAATATTGAACATAAGATCCTTTTGGATGATCACAAAGTCCGTCTTGAGCCAAGCAAGCATAAGAATATCTGAATATTGATTTCTTCATAACCCCAAATGATCGTTGTGATGCTGTTTTTAGCTACACTCAAGAGAGATGAGTGTTGCTCCTAAAGTCGCCTTCAATAGAAAGTCAATCCCCTTGTATAAGGACAAGAATCGCCTGAAAAGCAATATTTTGATCTTTATGTCAAACGAGGATGATACGCAAAAAATCAAAAGTCATTACCCCTAGCTTGCTTAGTTTGCGCCCCGTTCGCGCATGAAACTATTGGTGCATCTCTCTCAAATTAGATGTCATGTGAGATTTACGATAACGCAAAATTACTTGTGCAGAACCCTGCAGAATGTTTCAATTGTTGCTATTCGCGGGCATCTAATTTGAGACAAGCAGTCACGAAGATAAACTATGCGCAGAATCATATGCATGAAGATGTTTTGGTTCAGTGTGATCATGTGCCTTCCCCAAGTCAATGGCGTCATTGCTTGCTGGGATTCTGCCTGCACCTTTCCTCTCAACTTCACCAGCGATGCTTGCATCTGTAGCTGTGTAGGAGGGCGGTCCTTCTACCTTCGGTGATGCTGCGAATGTGCAGGCCGCCGGTTACATCATCCTCTAAAGTTGACTTATTTGCATAATGAATACTATCTAATACTATACTATCTATGAATACTAATGAATACTACTTGTTTATTAAATAGCACTGACGATTGGTATGTAAATATGGATAACGGGAAATACACTGCGATGGTATTTATCGACTTAAAAAAAGCTTTTGATACCGTTGATCATCAAATTTTACTTGCGAAACTAAAAAAATATGGCATAGATGGTCATGAGAATTCTTGGTTTAAGTCCTATCTGCAAAACCGACGTCAATTCTGCAAGGTCAATGGCACATCCTCAAGTTTACAAAAGGTTGATTGCGGAGTGCCACAGGGTTCATGTCTTGGTCCACTCCTTTTTCTAATTTATATTAAAAATTTAGGAGTCCAACTTGATGATAGCCTCGTTTGGGATCGGAACACGAAATTATTATGTAGCAAACTGTCTCGTGCTCTAGGATTTTTGAAATATGCCAAAAAATTCGTACCCAAGGATACCTTAATCAAAATGTATCATGGCATCGTTGAGCCACATTTCCGTTATTGTTGTTCTGTTTGGGGAGGCTGCAGTGAGACCAGATTGCAAACCATACAAAAATTGCAAAATCGAGCTGCAAGAATTGTCACCAATAGCAGCTATGATGTATCCGCCTCATATTTGATTAAGGAACTAAATTGGCCAACGGTTGCGGAAATGATAAAATGCGAGACAGCTACTATTACATACAAAGCATTGCCAGGTCTTGCACCCGGCTATCTTTCAAACCTTTTCAAGAAAAACTGTGCGCGTGATATCAGTATGAATTTGCAGAATGCCATTGCCGATGTCCTTGTTCCAAGGATGAAAACTTGCAATGGGCAGAAAGCGATATCTTTCCGGGGTGCAAAGACTTGGAATGAATTGCCTTTGGATGTCAAACAAGCGCTCTCTTAGCATTTTTAAAAGTAGGCTGAAGAATAATTTGCCTCTCTCAGGCTAACTTCATTATTTTTCATTTACTTTTTATTTTTTTTTAGATTGTAAATATAGGTAATTTGTTAGTCATTTTTAGTAATATTGTAAAGTTTGGCACGGCCCCCTGTAAAGCAATAATCTCGATTGACGGGGCTACCGTGTAAAAATAATGAAAAATGAATGAAAAGGAGATCGTGCAACAGTACTCCCTTAAACCTATTTTAACCGGGGGGGGGGGGCGTTTTTCGCCCCCCCCCTCTATCGGATTTTGTTTAATAGCTCCCAAACGATGCTACCTACAATGCTGAAACCTCTTGAATTTTCCTAAAATTTAATTGGCAATCAGAAAACAGAACTTTCAATACCTATTGTTTGACCTCGTGACCACCACATGCCCATATTTGGAGAGTGGTCACAAAGAAATTCTTTAAAACGGCTCTAATTTCTTCATTTGTTACTAAATCTCAAAAATATATATACCATTCGATTCGTCTCAATGAGTACTTTCATTTGATATATAGTTTATTCATATTTGCTGACATCAGCAGTTTATTATTGCTATGACGTCATCAATCTTTATGACGTCATATTCCTAATGAATGAGTAATTTTTCATGCAAAAATGATGGAATTGCCTCAAATAATGATGAAGGTACTTGATTTCACCAATAATATGCCAAATTGATGGTTTTAAATCATATTTATTGAGCTAACAATTTTGCATGGAATCAAATTTTCATTATTTAATTAGTTAATTTATTAGAAACCAAAAATATCCGTATGAAATCATATGAAACTACAAATTAATGGTGTCAAGCAGGTATTTGGATGGTTTTTTACCAATTTTATCTAGATATTTGCTAATAATGGGCCCTTTTCTGCAAATAGCTCGATTTTCTCAAAATTTGCATTGTTTTTGGTTGCCTAGCAACCAGTCACGTGACTATTGATTGATTGGTGCTATTTTTAGATTCTCCTTTGTTCAATAATGACACAGGACAAGTTTCATTGTCATAGCTTTTATACTTGCGGAGAAAAACAGGGGGGGGGCGAAAAACGCCCCCCCCGGTAGAAAATCACTTTTTACCAGGTTAAAATAGGGTTAATATTATACCAGTTCTTCATGTTATCACTAGTCCGGAAAACCATATATTTTGACATTTTCCAGGATTATGACGTCATAGTGATGTCACCTAATGAGGTGGCCACGCCCAAAACTACCAATCGGCTAAGAATAGTAAGGACTACGCCCTTGCCAAGCTTCAATGATTTCCCATTAGTCTACGGCTATTTATAGAACTAGGCCCTGATCCCTCACTTTATAAATCTGTAAAAACAAATGTTCGTCTGTTCTTTGGATTTAGAACTTGAACGTCTAGTAGTCAGTGGTTCCGGTTCCGGGTCTGGTCAGCAAGACTGAATTATGTTTTTGCCGCTGACCCACAGGACCTTGCGCCCCGCATTTAGTTGGAATCTGTGAATCTGGAAAGTTGCCAGGAATAACAAACAATAGACTTTCGAAGATTCCTGACCCCTGGGAATTGGCCTATTATCTTCGGTACTTGGCTAAATGCACAGGTTGGAAGTTAAAGATTACTTGGACGAGAGCTGAAGTTAATCAAACATTTTAAAGGGCTCCAAACACGTGGAATAGATATCGTGGTGATTGTCACAAAAGACGAAGAATTCAAGGATTTAATGTTTTGTAAAATACTCCAAAACTGGCCGCAGCCTTTTCACCATCATCTCTGAAATCCTTCTCCAAGATCTGAGCAAAATTTTGAGCCAGGTGAGCTATTCGGGAAAATAGGGGATCATACTTCAATTTTTTATCGAAGTACCGGTGATCTTCACATGGTTATCGGCCTAAGTATTTTGGTCTGCCAAAGTAAACCCCCCCCCCCCCCTAGTGTTCAAAATCCTTGAAATAAACAAGCAGTAAAATTATTTTTGAAGAGGTAGGCCTAGATACTTTGTTGTTTATTTCGTCGAATTGCAAGCCTATTTGACTCTTCTGAGCCTCACAAGCCAAGAAATTTCAAGGTTACTAGATTTTGGTTCAAAAATAGTGAGGAAAAATTGATCGAATTTCTATGTAATTTGCAAAAAATTTGGCCGCAGCCTTTTCAGGAAACGTTTTGTATTGATCGAAATTTTATTCGGCTGTCAGAAAATCGTATCGGTACCGCCGGGAAAATAGGGGATGACATTGTAAAAATTAGATATCTACGTGTTGGTTTTATGCTGATTTCCCAGCCAGCCATCTTTGTTTGTTTACAATCTAGCAGCCGCAAACAATGGAGAGCAACGACAACAGCTCAAGGTGAAGTCAAAATTATACCCCGTCCTTAGCCTATGTTAGTATTGATTACTTGATGTTTGGTTTGATGTACCAGGGGGTCAGTTTATGATAGATTAGGCCAAAATCCTCGTTGTTTTGAAGTATATCGCAAATTTCTTGTGACATTGATTTCATGTTTGTATTCCCTTTATGGCAAATTGGTCGTTGAGCAAAGCTAATATTTTACATTTTACAGAACAATTTTTACTTCAAGGTAAGCATGACTGCGTTC
Organism: Aurelia coerulea; assembly: GCA_039566865.1. Classification (NCBI taxonomy): domain Eukaryota; kingdom Metazoa; phylum Cnidaria; class Scyphozoa; order Semaeostomeae; family Ulmaridae; genus Aurelia; species Aurelia coerulea. The sequence continues at coordinate 5,752,785 of CM076952.1, read as the reverse complement.
AGAAAATTTTACTCGCTCATCGATGTTACTCGCAGTGACGCACGTCGGGCGGGAAGTTTTAGTCCATCGCAGGGTTAGTTGAGAGAGCAGAAACTCCAGGCTTTGCAAGAGATTTTTATTGCCCAGAATCAAATAGTTTGATTTCTTTACAACACTGGCTTGCGATTAATAAACTGGGTAAAACTCAGCGGGTTACTTGTGTGTATAACTGTGACTGTCTTGTTTTTGTTTTAGGATGTTCTCCGTATTTCAGGTATTTCAGTTTAAGCTCTTTCCATGTGACCTTCACCTATGCTCGTTGTTGTTGCTGTTATGGTTCCATCAAAATTCCAAGTTATGCTACTCGGTTTGAAGACAAATGATAATATTGTTCTCGATATTGGAAATGTATCTGTTGATATTGTCAGTAGTGTTAAATTATTGGCGATTACCATAGACTCGAGACTAAAATTCGACCAACATGTGGCAAAATTATGTCAAAAAGCAAACAACAAGATCCAGGGACGTAGGAAGCTTCTCAAACTTGAGGGGGCACGACACCTCAAGGGCACTTTTTTCATTAAGCTAAAGGGGCACTTCCTGAAAATAAAAAGGGCAATTCTTTGTTTATTGCAAAATCTGGGGGGGCACGTGCCCTCAGTGTCCTCCCCCCCGGTTCCTACGTCTCTGACAAGATCAGTGCCTTCTCTAGAGTCTCAAATTATTTAGATGAGAAACAATCTCTTTTACTGTACAACTCATTCATAATGTCTCAGTTTAATTATTGTCCGTTGATATGGATGTTTTGCAGAAAGGTTGCGAATAATGATCTCAATCGCACCCATAAGAGAGCGCTTCGAATTCTCTTCAACGATTTTACATCTTCTTTTGATGAGTTGTTACAGAGAGGAAAGGAGTGCACTATTCATCAAAGAACTTGCACAAGTTAATGCTCGAGGTTTATAGCAGTTTAACACAACAAAACCCTTCTTTTTTGTGGGATATGTTCCATGAAAAGGACAATAATTACAATCTACGATCAAAGAATCTGTTGATGTTGCCTCAAACTAAAACAACTACTTATGGCAACGATAGTTTATCTTTTCGTGGTAGCATATTATGGAATTCCCTGCCCAATGATACAAAAATTGCCTCCTCCGTCTGTTCTTTTAAGTCATGCATAAAAAAATGGATTGGAGAGACTTGCCGTTGCAAAATTTGTAAATAGGGTATTTTAGGGTATTTTCGTTTCTGATCATGAACTGTAATTTATTTTGTTTTTGTAAATAGTTGGTCTTTATTAGTTCTTGAAGTAGAGCTATTTTTAATAACCAACTTTAAAGAATGTTATAATAATAATAATAATAATAGTAATAATAATAATAATAATAATAATAATAATAAAAACACAACTGTTAAAATCTTGGAACGTTTCGATTAAAAATCTTCGTCAGCACTACTTTCTAAAGGACAACCGAGAATTTATACTACGTGATAAACAAGGCAAGGTAAAACTAAAGATAAAGTAAAATTATATTTTTACTACAAAGAACCCTATTCCCAGGAAACATGACTACCCCCGAAATTAAAACCAAGTGGGAATGAAAATCACGTTTTGTTCCAAACTGTTTTTTAGCGTAAACAAGAAAATGAAATGGTTGGCACATTAGCAAATGTTCACCCTGGAGGATCAAAATAGTCACAGACCAAACCTCCAAGGGATCCAGCCGGCAGCCCCACGACCCTCCCATCTAACCTTTCAATGATTCGCAAATTGCTGAATCCTGAATGGCTTGATAGGGGATTCCACCCTAACGCCACATGCAAAAAAACATGAAGCCAAATAGGAAGACCATAGAGCACCGCCAGCAAAACCCCCCAGAGACATCAGATACAATGATAATAATAATAATAATCTTAAAAAATAGACTTAAAAAGAGAAATTGGTAAAATCTGGGAATGCAGAAAAGTATTTGTGGTTCCAATCGTGATTGGGGCATTGGGTACATTGAGCAAGGATTTCACTTCATGGGCAGCAAAGATAGAAGTGGAAGATAAGACTGACATGATGCAAAAAGCTTGTGTGTTGGGAACGGCAAAGATTATCAGGAACGTTCTAGATATCTAAGGTCAAGGGTATTGACTTGATATTTTAGCTAAACAACAGACCACCAATGACAATGATATGGTGTGCGAAAAAACAATGCGAAAAAATCTTCGTCAGTTACAATAATAATAATAATAATAATAATAATAATAAATAATAATATTTATGTATTATACTTGCTCGGCTGTCCCATAATAATATAATAATAATAATAATAATAATAATAATAATAATAATAATAATAATATACGATAAAGTTGCATGCTTCATTCATTGGCTCCTTTGCAAGAAATATGACCTGAAACATACAGAAAAATGGTATCAACACCAGCCGGCTCCTGTTGTAGAATATGACCGACACAAACTTCTGTGGGATTTCTCCATGCAAACTGATCGAGTCATTGAGCATAGAAGACCGGACATTGTCATTGTCGACTGGAAAGAAAAAGAATGCTCCATTATAGATGTAGCTATTCCTGGCGACCAAAACATTGAAGACAAAGAATGGGAGAAGATCAGCAAATATAGTGAGCTAAAGCTGGAAGTAATGAGATTATGGAATATTAAAACGAAAGTGATCCCAATAGTGGTTGGGGCACTTGGTTCCATCCCAAAAAAGTTAAGAGAACACTTGAAGAGTTTAGGATTGCCAGATGATATTTACTGCATCCAGAAATCAGCCCTCCTTGGAACAGCTGGGATACTGAGAAAAGTATTGAGTGTCTGAGGCTACTTGTTGGAGCTTGACGCTTGATGATGAACAATTAACAATTCCTCCAAACTATGAACTTTAGGAGTGAACTCGAAAATAATAATAATAATAATAATAAAAAAGCTGTGGTCAGTTCTAGAATTGAGGAAAGGAGCGTTTGTAATAATTCTGATTTCCCCATTGCCTCGGTTTCGAGGGATATCTGCGCGCGCATAAAAAACATAATTTAGTCTTGCTGGTCTGGTCTAGACTGATTACAATTCGTCGTAAATTTCGCTCGTTTTTTATATTTTGATTTTAACCCTTTCGCTCAATCTACGACTCATAAAAAGCTATGTGAAAACGAGGACAAAACTAATGTACGAGAATTTGACCGAGACTTGGTCGGTCGATTGATTGATTGATGGATTTCGATTGATTGTTCGTACCGCAGGGAGACTTCCTAGCTGTGATGGAGGTCATGTGACTTTTCCACGCCTTCAAACTTTTTCGGAATGAATGAACCAGACAAACTTGCGTTCCTTTGACAATCAAAACAATAAAGATTTCGTCGAATTCAGCCAGCCAGTGGGATTTAAATTCTTTCAAATGAAACAATGATAAATCTAAAACAATACAATCATGATTTATTTCGATTGCTAAAGGAACCCAAGGTATATTTCAGAAACTTTTTGCTGAAGCCTTCGGCAACCTATTGTGAGACTGTTTTACGCAAAAAACCTGCACTAGCTATCTTGTAATAATTTCAATCACTAATATTTCTGCTGTCAATACTATGGTTAACAAAGCATAAACGTTTTATCAAGTTTCGGTTATTCTTTATCTTAAAATGCGCGAGTTTTCTGGCGTTATCTTCAAGGGAACTTTGCAATGTTTTCTAGAATGTTCTTCGGTCGGGGAAGCTCAAGAAACGAACACAAATTATTCTCGCAAAGAAAAACACCCAAAAAGGCTTCTCAAAACTATAAATAATTCTCCTAAAAAATGTATAGTTATCCACAAAACTCTTATGACACATTTGTTTCGTAAGATTGAAAATAGTTTCTGTTTAAGCAGCTTTGTACTGTAGTCTGTGATTTTAAACTTCAGGAGGAAAGATCTATGATCGGCACTTTGCAAGAACGAAGAAACGTTTTCAAGGTTCAAGCCTCTTTGACAAATTTACTATAATTTGCACAGAATTTCAAATACGAATACTTCTGCTGTTTATAGAGGAATGTTTCAAGAAATTTCGGGTATCTTTTCCACATCGAATGTGAGTTTTCTCTTAACTTTTTGCCGGGTCGAAGTGCTTACCTCAAGCTCCTTTTTTGTTTTTGCTCAGGCCAAAAAGGAATCCTGTGTTTCACGATTTAAATTCGCCAAACAGTAAGTCTTCCGGGGTCTTCCTACAGCAAGTTGGCAAACAAACAAATGCATCCTTTCCCTTCAAAACTCTTTCGTACAGTGCCTTTTGAGATCACCTTTATTCTGTCCGTAGCTGCGATGATAACAACCTCCATTTTGGCAAAAAGCAAAGCGAAGCGCTGTCTTATTGACAGGGTGACCAAGGGCACCGACAATTCCAAAAACTACCGAAAATTTTACCGAGAACTCAAAATTTACGCGGGAAATTTAAATGAGCCAATCACAGCCGAGCAGCGCCGAATGCTGCAATCTGATTGTAACGTCAGGAACTTGACGTGAAAACGAGTTTTTGTCCTGATTTTGAGATAGTTTGATTATGAGTCCCTGTTTGAGAGAGCGATTCCATTCAATTCAATTAGTAATTCAACTCAATAGCGAGCGAAAACTAGGGACGAACTGTAATAAGTCTAGGTCTGGTCCTTAGGGTCTGGGGGTCTGGTTTCTGGTTTTGTCCAGTAAGGCCAAATCGAGGCCATAACAAAAGGTCTGCCACGCACGAAAAACGAAGTCAAAAACAGAAAGGCGGGAAAGAGAAAGAACCAGACAACGCCAAGCGACAACTAACGCAACGAGGTACGAACAGACATAAGCTAAGCATAGATTTATCTCCAGTCCTATTTAGATAAAAATTTCCAAGAACTGAAGCCAATTTCATGAAAACTGACTGGCAGGTGAGAGGCTATTGATATACCACCTTCTTCAAAAAGATACGAGGTGGAGTAACTAGGCCTACTCTACAAATACTTTCGCCCTGAATGGGTCTATCAAGGAGGCCTAGCTAGGCCTATATATACTATAAAGTAGTTTGTTTCGGGTATTACGGAACATTTAATGAAAAGAATTAATTTCAAAGCTGATGAAACACAAAAGCTGACGAAACCCTCAGAATGCATCAAAAGAACTTTATTAGCACCCTTCCTTTCTAAACTGACCTGACACAAACTAGAGTACTGTCGCCCGGAATGGGTCTAATTGGGTTTTCGTCGGAATCTTGGGCTCTTTTTTCGACGGAAATACAAAGCGCCTGGCTTTCAGATTTTTCGAAAATACAACGAAAATGTTTTTTGATGCCTTTCTTCATAACATTCTTTGCTTGTGTTTCTTTGAAGAGGATATTTCCGAAAATATGAAGTTTTTCAGGCAGACTATCTTCCGTTGATTTGCAAGTTTCATCAAATCTTTAGGCCTATTTCTGGTAATTTCAATTTACTCTAACTTTAAATCGTAAAAGTCACACTCTGATGAGAACGTAGGTTCGAAAGGCCTCAGTGTGCCAAAATTTGTCTGTTTCCTTGCATCCTCCTCCTCCATAGTATATAATTTTTAGTAACCAAATTTAGTATCAAGTTTTTCTGGTTCAAATGGGTTGAATTAGTCACCCTGTATTTTGTTCACTTTTGCGCATTTGATATCCCGCTAAACTGTTTCACAGGTCATACCAACCTTTCAAGAGTAAATTCTAACATTTATCAAAACATCTGATCAATTTGTGTTGCCGATATGCGTATTATTCCAAAAGCACGTAAATTGGGAAAACATTCTCAATCTTTATTACCTCAAAAAAATTCTTATCAAAGAATTCTGCAAAGTGCAAAGAATTCTGTCGTAAAACTGTATCTTTTTCAAATGACTCCACATAGCAATCCAAGTTTGTGCGTGCTGGGAATTCTGCAAAGTGCAAAGAATTCTGTCGTAAAACTGTATCTTTTTCAAATGACTCCACATAGCAATCCAAGTTTGTGCGTGCTGGTTTTGTGTCAGTTTAGAAAGGAAGGGTGCTAGAGGGTTTCATCAACTTTAGTTTTTCATCAGCGTTGAAAACTACCATGATAGCAATTGAGTTTTACGTAAATTTGAGCTTCATCAGCACAGGAAAAGTGAGTACTGTTTGTTAAAGTTTTGAACTGACAAAAATGTCAAGAGCCAGATACTATAAACATTCGCTCAAAGTCCATTCAGTGTGGTAACTGTAGAGAGAAGCTTGGATCTCCTGCTTGTAGAATTTCCCTGCTGAGGAATAAACAATATTTAGACCTATTCAGGGCAAAAATTGGAGAAAGTATTGTTTTAACTATGCTGATGTTAGCCTCAGTTTCAAGAGGAAACAAGAGTGAAAATATTTCTGGCCTAGAAATAATGGTTGGCAAGGAAATGAAGTCTATGTTCATAAAGAAAATATTTCTAAGCGGCATGCACTTTGATAAGAAAATCAATCATATTTGTGATTAGACCCATTCAGGGCGACAGTACTCTAGCACACACAATCTTGGATCGCTATGTCTACGTAGAGTCAACAGATAAGAATAGGCCTAGACCCATAGTCAAGGCAAATTTTTCCAGATTTAGTTGCTTTTGAAAAGGTACTTATAAACGTAGCAAAAATTGGTGAGATGTTTCAATAACTGTTAAAATTTACCCTCAAAAGGTCGGTATGAACTGTGAAAGAGGTTAACTTGATATCAAAGGTGCAAAAGGGAAAAAGTAACATCCCAACCAGCATAGGAATCATTAGTCGTACATAGCCAAATGCTTGTGGCCCGTAGCCGAAACTGCCAAAGCCTCATTTTCACGGACCAATCAGACTACCCTGTATAAACATTTATATTATGACAAACAACAAAGGCCTTGCAAAGAGGGGTGCTCAAGCTAAATCAAGCACCTTCACATGCACTTGGAAAATTCTAGGAGCTTGATAAAGTGAGCACCTTGGTTGATTACCTTTTTGATATAATGCGTGCACATATCAATTTTACCACAAAGATTCAATCATATTTTGCCTGTTCTTGCCATCTTTCTTGCTGGGTCATATATCAATCATGATATTTTTAAGCCAATGTGTCCATGTATGTACAGCCGCATATACACTCTTTCAAAATATGCTGATACAATGCTGATGAAGAGCCTGCTGGGTGAGTGGCCGAGCGGCTTATACAGTTTCCGTCAGGTGACTGAAGTTAAGCTCGGTTGAGTGAGGTCAAACCTCGGATGCGTGACCTCTCGGAGGCATGACCTCACAACTCACCTCGCCATTCTTTGGAAGGACGTTGAACTGGGGGGTCTCATGCCTGGATGCGGCATGCGTAATGGGCTTAAGATAACTCTGCTTTTCGCTCTAGTGCGCAGGGAGATGCTGTTTCGCAAAACCACTCTCCTCAGAAAACAGTTAATTTCTCCAATATTATTCGGCCTATCGAAAAGCGGTAAAAAGGATGTTGTGCAATATGATCTGGGCAATTAAAAGATGTGTATAAATCGCAATGTTTCCGTCAACCCTGGCTTCGCAAATTCTTGTCGAAATCTTTTTGCTGATTTCAGAAAAGTGGATTTACCTCCAAAGCTACTCAAAAAATTTTCGATTTTTTCGTCCCATCTTTAGTTAGGAAGTTGATCTACAACTTTGCCAAGTCTGATTGAAAAGCTGGGCTAGATTTCCTGCAGTCAAATTTTACATTTCTGTTTACTTTTCGACATCGAAGGGGAAAAGCGTTGGTCAACAGTTTAGCCCATGCAGAACGATTTGAACGCCCGTTCGTTGAATGTTTTTGCGAAAAAATTAGTTCTAGATCTAAGATCTATGCTCATTGTGGACTCTGAAAGAAATTGATAATTTGTGAATGCTTACGAAAGTCTCGAAAGACACCCAAAGCATGGTTTCGTGAAGTTGCTGGTAAAAATCAGTAATTTTTAGTCAATAGATGCAAATGATACTTTAACAAGCCCACTAAGGATGTCCTTTGAGACTTGCATATGGAATTCCCAACAGATGCCGTTCATCTTTTTGCCAATAGAAACATTTCTGAAAGTTATTTTAAGCCTGAGCTTTTGCAAGCGTTCTTTGTAACATGGTAATCTCTTCATCATCATCATCATCATCATCATCATCATCATCATCATCATCATCATCATCAATTTATTTAACGTAGGCTAAATAAGATAAAAAAGAATAGCTAAATTACAGCTAATTTAGGCCTACTTTACAAAATTTACAAATTAATTCCTAAAGCTAATCAATAAAAACATTTAGTGGATTATTTACAAGATAAAAATCATGCCTTCCCTACGAGGTACGGAGCGACGCCCACCTCCCAGAGAGACGGTGGACACCGTGCTGGGGAACCCCCACACGCATATCCTAAGCTGCGGTCGCCGCTGGGGCACAATTCCCCAGTTCAACCGCAGCCCAGTGCCTGCATCGTGAAGGGGACCTCACATCCCGCACAGCACATCCCCCATCCCAATGAGAAGCAGTGCATCGCCCCCCACCCCCGTGAGAAGGCTAATGAAACGTTTATCATGTTAGAAACCCAACTCTTGGAATATATGTTTTGCAGAGCCTACAGTTGCATTTATCACCATTCCAACATCTGATTCGTTTTTGAAAATAGGAAGGGTGCTTGATCGTTTTATTTCGTGCGGTAAAAACTGCCAAAGTTTATTTCCAAGGTAGGCTATGGTCTCAACTCCAAAGGACGTGGTTCGTACCTTTGGAATTTGAGCGTCATTGCCATGCCTTAGATTGCAGCTAATACCTCGCTCCATAAAAATATCCTTCATGAACGGTGGATTTAGATCAGACTTTGTTTTAAAAATTTCCGTCATAAGCAACTGTAGGTTTCTTACATGGATGGGCACCAAATTGGTCTGCTCCAGGAGAGAACCAAAATCATTTCCGTGATCCTTGTACGCAATGCGCAGTGCCCTTTCGTGAACATGATTTATTCTATGGTTTAAAGTTCTGTCATAAAACATCCAAACAAGGGGACAGTAGCTAAAATGCGATAACACAAATGCTCTCATTAGCTGCTGCAATTTGTCAGTGTCCATGTAGCAGGATATACGGGCAAGAGCATGGAGTTTTTGGCCGGCCTTTCTACATAGGGTCTTCACATGTCCTTTGAAAGATAGTGATAGATCAAAGGTTATACCGAGAAGAGTTTCCTCTCTACTTTCTTTCACACAGGCCTCGCCTATTTTGATGGTTATTTCATTATCTCCCTTCGCACCAAAAATCATTAAATGGCATTTGTCTTCATTTAGCTTCATACAATTGTTTGGAAACCACTCAGTTATTTTAAAGGCATCATATTCTAAATGCGCAATGACGGTTTCAATCCTAGGACCACACGCATAAATTGTTGTATCGTCCGCATAGTTACAGATTTTGGTTTCCTCCAAGAACATGAATGAGTCATTCAGGTATATATTAAACAAAAGGGGTCCCAAGACTGAACCTTGTGGTACTCCCAGGACAGTTTTTGTCCACGTGCTGAATGAACCATTGACCTTTACCCTCTGCTTCCTATCGTTAAGATAGTTATGGATGAACAGCAATTCAGATCTATTGAAACCGCATGCATTCAATTTTGCAATCAATAGTTCGTGATTTAGACAATCGAAGGCTTTCGAAAGGTCCGTCAGAACGGCCCCTGCAACGCCACTGTTGTTGACCAAGGTTTCTCCATTTCGCTGTCGAAAAGTAAACAGAAATATGAAATTCGATTGCAGGAAATCTATCCTAGCTTTTTCAATCAGACTTTGCAAGGTTGAAGATCAACTACCTAGCTAAAGATGAAACGAAAACAAAATTGAGCATTTTTCGAGTAGTTTTGGAGATAAATCCACTTTTCTGAAATTAACAAAAAGATTTGAACAAGGATTTGCGAAGCCAGAGTTGACGGAAACACTGTGATTTATACATCTGTCAATTGCCCAGATTATACAGAACAACATCCTTTTTACCGCTTTTCGATAGGCGCAATAATATTGGAGCAATTGATCGTTTTCTGAAGAGAGTGGTTTTGCGAAACGTCATCTCGCTGTGCACTAGAGTAGAAAGAGTGCACTGTGGTAGAATTTAACTGATCACATGTTTATATGAGGAAAATCATCCCACCTTCCGGCCTGAGAGGTGAGATCCAACCCTTCTTTACTATCCCTTGTTTAATTCTCATCTTGTGTTTATATATAAAATTTCATCTCACCTTCCAGCATTTTCATCCCACCTCCCAGCCAACGATGTCAGACAATAACAATCGTAATTGGCGTTTGGGGCCAGCAACGATTAGGTTTCCTTTTGTTTTCAAATTTTTTGCTTGCGCAAAACAAACGACTTCATCCCACCTTCCAGCTTTTCATCCCACTTTCCACTGTTTATATGGAAAATGTTCATCCCACTTATGTGAAATCCCACCTCTCGTAGAGTGGGATCTCACTTAGCCAGGCTGGCTCATTTTCCACATAAACGCTAGCCTGCCTGCAGACTCTACTGATTTCTTTTCAGAGAGACAGAGAGGTTTCTCCTCCAGTAGAGGGGAAACCTCTCTGAAAAGAAATCAGTAGAGTCTGCACGCAGGCTACATAAACGCAAGATGAAAATTACAAGGGATCATAAAGAAGGGTGGGATCTCGGGATCTCAGCTCACTGGCTGGAAGGTGGGATGATTTTCCTGATATAAACAGAAGCTGAACTTGAAATAAACAAAGGATCGGAAATATCTGCTTGCATTCGTGGCTGGTTTAGTTGAAGCCATAATGTCAGAGAGACAAAATGAAACCACACATGGCTATGCCCTCCATCTTCTTCGAGCTTCGTCGATTTTCGTACTGCGATGTCAGCATATGGAGGTACATAGCATCATTTCTGCCCCGTTAGTTGTTTGAAGATCAAAGCGTCACAAAATTGCAGACGCATTGAAATACCAAACACCAAACACCAGTAAGTCATGAGTTCTATGCTAAAGTGATCACGTGAAAGATTACGTGAAATTAGCATCCCTCCCGTAAAACCGCTGTACTTACATGGACACATCACGTTATCAAGCACCTGGCATTGTCAAGGTGCTTTGATTTTCAAATGTCTGCAGTTTCTTTGCCTGTGAAGCAAACAAGGATTGTTTTAAACATCAAATTTAAAGGATGCATTTTTTTACAGACTAGCTGACTGTATAGCCTTTGCTTGAGCCATGGCAAAACCAACAGGACACCTGCTGAAAAAGCTAAGAATATTGATGAAAAATAAACTGTATGTTTCAGAAGCAATCAGCGCATACATCATTCCATCGGGAGATTCTCATCAGGTAATGCCACATATTTTAAACCTATCTCACCTGGGACTTTTGAAGTTGTCAATACCTGGGGGGAGGGGGTTTAATAGCTCTAATCTTTAAACTTGGTAAATAGATGGACTTTGATGCAAACAATCAAAATCACGCGATTAAATTAAATTATCTCTATTTTTCTTGTTGCTATGACAAAATAAGAAGATATTAAGTTATCATTATTATGATTATTACCAACATGATTAGAACGATGAAATGAGGCACTAAATTGAAAGTTTTTGTTTCAAATGGAGTTGGATATCATCAAATACACGTCACATCATCAAATATATTTTCGCATATATTTTATATTAATATCTGCAACGATTAAAACAAAGTATACAAATTTTGTTAACTACACAGTAAAACATTGGTTGCCATGGTAACGATGCTATATTTAGAATCTTGAAATTTTCATCATTCGATACCGTATAAATATTGAGTAGTGTCGCCCATTATGCCCATGTCGTCGCGAACTTCAGAGTTAGATCCTAAAAGAGCAATTAATGAAAAAACCAAGTAGCCAGATTATATCACCAACTAATGGAGGAAAATATCACCGAGTATTTACTTTTTACATTAACCCTTTTATACTGATTTTAGAAGATTTTAAAGAAGGAGGCAGAACGTCGTTTTCTTCGAGCGTCGCCCATTATGGCCGCAGGACAAACAAGTAACACTACTCTCCGGTAAAAAGTTTTAATAAGAAAATCTGTTTTAATTACTTATATTTGTCTATCATTTGGTACTTTAAACACAAAGATATCAATATGAATGTACCTAAACTTCGAGTTTTGGCAATTGAAATACATGCTTCGAATTGTTCTAAATCCTGCCTTATCCTGCCTGCATAGACGGATTAGTTTTTGGCATAGGTTTCTAAAATGCAAATAGACTTAATATAATGCTGCGTTTTTTGGGTGTCAATGATTTTCCAAGTCAGTAAGTAAGATTTTAACCCGAATTGGTGGTTTTTAAAAATAAATTTCGCATTTTAATATTTTGAAGCGACTGGAAACTTCTCTAGTAAACTAATGGGCATAATTGGCGACAAAAATAGCAATTAGCAGCACTCAGACTTCATGGCCTTAAATCTGAATCAGAAGTCACTTTGATTTGGTTTCATTGTAGATTTTTGTTGGGGATACGAATCGTCAAAGTTCAAAGCAACGGTTATCCCCCAAAAAGGAAACCTGTGATCATGCGCAGGCAGCATGTTTGGTTTGTGAAAAGAATGTGGGCGGAGAATCGAACCACAATCCAAACAAGGATTAGCAAAGAGGCAAAGAGATTCTCGCGCATGGTAATAGGTTCCCCAGCTGTCGATCTGCTTTGAACTTTACCAGCATAACAAAAGGCTTAGACAAAAGGGGCAGTCCTCTGTATCCTCAACAAATTTCCTCTCAAGAAACAGGACCTCTGAAAAGTCAAAGCACATTTCAAAAATTTCAAACCGCAAGGTGCTGAGCAAACGAAAAAGAAGGAAGGAATGTAAATAGAATCATGAAATTTGCAAATACTTGAAATAATCCATCAGAGATTAGCCTGCGTGCAGACTTTACTTTCCACTACGAAGGAGAACCAAGGCGGCCTTGGCTCTCCTTCGCAGTGGAAAGTAAAGTCTGCATTCAGGCTAATCAGAGATATGCACAAACCATCTCGTCGAGTTTCAATGCAAATGAACTGAAACTTCAATGAAGGTTAAATCATGATAAAACAGATGTCAGCGAAGATTTTCCGTGCAGTTGCATTTTTATTACTAGTCGTCAGTCCTCTGAAATTTAATTTCTCTTGCTAGGCGGCCATAATGGGTGGCCGGCCATAATGGGCGACGCTACTCTAAGTCAAAGTAGCTGAATCTTGGCAACATGCTTTGCATATTTTAACATTAGCGAACAAAAGATAAAACCTTTGGTAAATTGCATGTAAATGGATACAATTGTAAATGGATACAATTGTAAATGGATACAATTGTAAATGGATACAATTGTAAGTGGATACAATTGTGAATGGATACAATTGTAAATGGATACAATTGTAAATGGATACAATTGTAAATAGATACAATTGTGAATGGATACAATTGTGAATGGATACAATTGCAAATGGATACAATTGTGAATGGATACAATTGCAAATGGATACAATTGTAAATGGATACAATTGTAAATAGATACAATTGTGAATGGATACAATTGTGAATGGATACAATTGCAAATGGATACAATTGTGAATGGATACAATTGCAAATGGATACAATTGTAAATGGATACAACTGTAAATGGATACAATTGTAAATGGATACAATTGTGAATGGATACAATTGTGAATGGATACAATTGTAAATGGATACAATTGTAAATGGATACAATTGCAAATGGATACAATTGTGAATGGATACAATTGCAAATGGATGCCATTGTAAATAGATACAATTGTAAATGGATACAATTGTAAATGGATACAATTGTAAATGGATACAATTGTGAATGGATACAATTGTAAATGGATACAATTGTAAATGGATACAATTGCAAATGGATACAATTGTGAATGGATACAATTGCAAATGGATGCCATTGTAAATAGATACAATTGTAAATGGATACAATTGTAAATGGATACAATTGTAAATGGATACAATTGTGAATGGATACAATTGTAAATGGATACAATTGTGAATGGATACAATTGTAAATGGATACAATTGTAAATGGATACAATTGTAAATGGATACAATTGTGAATGGATACAATTGCAAATGGATACAATTGTGAATGGATACAATTGCAAATGGATACAATTGTAAATGGATACAATATACAATTGTAAATCGATATAATTGTAAATGGATACAATTGTAAATGGATACAGTTGTAAATGGATACAATTGCAAATGGATACAATTGTAAATGGATACAATTGTAAATGGATACAATTGTAAATGGATACAATTGTAAATGGATACAATTATAAATTGGAGACAATTTCATCATCATTCGGTGACTGCGTCATCTGTGAGATTCGTCGTTATTCCTCTCACAGTGGTCACGGTCTTCAGCTCCTCTTCTGCACTGCTCAAAGTTTAACTTTTTTCATTCCATGATGTTCTTCATCCACGTTTTACGGGTACGTCCCCTTGTTCTTTTTGCACACACCCTTCCTTCCAATAAAAGTTTTTGCATTTTGTCTTTTCTTATCAAATGACCAAAATATTGCGTTTCCCTTTGGTAAAATCAAAATTGATATAATAATAATAATCAATAATTTGCTGTAGTTGTGGACACTATTCAACTGATAGTTTCCGGGTTTTAGTTATACTGTAAAAGCTCTTTTAAGCCCCCGGGGGCTTGTTTAATTTCGGATACTCCAGAAGGGGGCTTAATTCAGGGTGTCCCAAAAAACATGTGCGTCGTTTGGATGGCTACTGTGGAGGAGCCATAAATCTAACTTTCTCGTTTTCAGATTTGTGAATAGAGGAGATTTCAACTTAGAGTTTGGCAGCGAGTTTGTGTAAATCTGACAAGTGGTTGCTGATTTATTGAGAAACAAAGTCACAATCACTCGTTCCTTCAAAACCAGAGGATTTCATTTCCGTACTCAACCTTATAACTTGAATTCTAACACTAAACAAACTTAAACTTTACAGTTATACCAGGAAATGCATTTGGAGTAATTAATGGCCATATAACTCGAGAATATTGACCAAGTAGCCCGCTGAACGCAATATTATTGCTTTAAAACGACTTCATCACTTTTGAGAAGCAAAATGCTGATGGACTCATGCCATGGCCTGCAACACTTGTGTTGCACATTACCATTCCTAGCTGCTCTAGATATGTTAAATATTCTTCGTTATGACAAAATTCAATGTATGACTATATGTCTCACTTATGAACATCAGAAAACAGGGCTAAGTATGTTTTTTTCAATCATTTTCGTTGATTTTAACGCAATGGAGAATACTGAATCCTCTGGTTTTGAGGCAGCCAATTATTTTGGCTTTCATGCTCCATAAATCAGGAACTAGTGATCAGATTTACTCAAACTTGGTTTCAACCTTTAATTTGAAGCCTCTTCTGTCAAGAATCTTAGAAACAGAAAAATTGGATTTATGGCTGCTCTGCAGAAGCCACTCAAACAGCGCACATGTTTTTCGGAACACCCTGTAGAGAGATGGGCTTATAAGAGAGATGGGGATTTTCACAAAATCAAATGAAAACGATACATGGCTTTTAAGTTCTTTTGTACCATATTTTGCGGATTCAGCATACAATTTTACGAGTCAGATACTTAAATTCGACACAGTTTTACCTCAAACCATATCAAAATTAACATGCAAACTCATTTAGCTCAATAAATGGAAAATCTTGGTAACGTTTTGAATTTGATATAACTGGGGGGAGGCTTGATAGAGAGGGGGGGCTTGATAGAGCTTTTACGGTAGCTGTTGTGAGATATGGGCTAAATTCAGAGGAGCCAAACTATGACGATGTAAGTAAACAGGGGTGGAAAGCATCAGCAAGCATGCAAGCATTACTTGCAAAGGAAATACTACAATATCGTGATATCAAACTTATTCCGTAGAAAATTCTGATCAAAATGTTGCTCACAACACAAAAATACAACTGGGTGAGCTAGAAAGAAGTTTCCACTTTTGAAAATTCATAACAAAAAGAGTACTGAGTGGATTGAAATCAATCAACTCCTGCCTGATTGCCAAAATATTTTTGATATTTAATCAAACGTCGGTTAATTTTTTGACACCATGTGGATGAGTTCACCTTTGGCACACAAACACTTCCCATACTCTGCAAGGGGTTCATACTTCATCCCCACCCTGGATCCCATAAATCCTGTCCGCGGCCCTGCTTTGAGCTATTAATTTTGAAAGCGGAATATTGTTTGATTCATCCGGTAGTTTAACGTAAAGTGCAACCAAAACTATTTACAGTAACTGGTTTTTGGTCATAGAACTATCATTATAATGCAAAACACTACATGCCCGGTATCATAGCATAGGAATCAAATGTCGTCCATGGCCGAATGGCTCGTGGCGCATGGCCGAAACCTCCAAAGCCTCATTTTCACGAACCAATCAGACGGCGCATAAGTGAAGAGGACGAAAGTAACCCATGAAGATCTTTCTAAATTTTACCTACCTTCATAAAATGCAACCAGGGCAAACAACTGCTTGAAATTTCCCGAATCTTTTATGAAGAAATCTATTCTCCAAATGTTTGGGTATACAAGGTTGGATGCTGTTAAAGATATCTCCATGCTTGGCGGAGTTGTGGCCACTCCAATTCACACACAAACCGATAAGGCACTGAACCTTGAACAATAGAAATTCTGGCAGAGAGACAATAGTAGTAACAATAGTGCTTGTTGTGAGAACGAGCAGAAAACGCCAAAATCTGCATTTTCAATTCTTCTTGCAATTGTCTTTCCGCTAAAGTTTCTTTTCTTCAAGATTCAATGCCCTTACGGTTTCTATGTGAATTGAAAAAATCTACAAAGGCCTGTTTACGCATTTTAAGTAATGCGGCAATACTCTAGGGAAGTTTCTGTATTATACCACTTTTTGCATCCATGGCACAAGTTTTCTTAGTGTGAAATAAGTTATAAAATTCAAAAGAGGTTTTATAAAGAGGTTTTATCACCTAAGTTGAAGTAGCGTAAACAGGCCTGGACAAGCCTTCGCCGATTTTGTCTACTGGAGAGGCAATAACTCCGCAAATATTGGAGATATTTTAACCTGCATCCAAACTTGAATACCTAAACATGTGGACAGTAGATTTCTCAAGAAACATTTGGGAAATTTCAAGCAGTTTTCTTCCTGGTTGCGTTTTATGGAGGTGGGTAAAATTTTGGAAAATCTTCACGGGTTTCTTTTGTCTTCTTCGCTTATTAGCCGTCTGATTGGTCAGTGAGAATGAGGCTTTGGAGGTTTCGGGCATGGACCACGAGCAAATATCGGCGGAAACATCTGATTCATATGCTCGGTATCATTTAAAACATATTTGAGAGTGGAATTTTGATCCTTGAAGCATGATGAAATTTTGTTGATTGAAGGGGGGCTCAATCCCTTGGGAATTAATGGGAATTAATCTTTCTGGTAAAACAAATACAGCATCATATCAAACTGTGATGCCTTCTGATATGGAATCTTCAAGCAGAATATGGTAAAATTCGTTCCTTATGAAACAGTGAGCTCCAGAGTAGCCCCTGGTCGAGGTTATTTCTGTCAAATCTTATCAAGAAAATATAGGAGCAAGAAACTGACTACAGTGCATTTGGTGATATGCGACGGTCAAACTAATCACGTTATGAAAGATCTAACTAAAAATTTGTGACGCAAAAACTTCCTATAATTCCCAAGGGACTAAACATTTTAAATGCTTGCAAGAATCCTCCGCTCGCTAAATAAGATGCTCCGCTCGCTAAGATATTTCAAATGATATCTCGTTTGCATTATTTTGGAAAATAATTGTAGTTCTATGGTCAAAAACACTTTTACTCTACATAGTTGTAGGTTGTACTTAAAACTAGCTTGAACAATTTTCATTATCAGTGCTACATTTCATTTCATTTGCATTTCAACTTTTTTATCCATGGTAATCCACTCAATATTTACATATTGCTTTACAGGGAGCCTTGCTAAAGTAATATTGAAAATTAGATAATAAATAGATATATAATACACTCCTATTTACAATAAATCGTTGACAAAATAAGAAAGAAAAACGAGAAGAGTCATAGTTTGGCTTTATATTTTCTTTGAAAAGTGCGGAGCGATGAGGACGCCTTGACACCACTATCTAGGTCACTCCAGACCTTAGCCCCTCTGTAAGCAAACGATTTACAACAGCAGCAAGACTGAAAAATGTTTTTATGCGCGCGCAGATATCTTTCGAAACCGAGACAATGGTGAAATTAGAATCATTAAAAACTCTCCTTTCCTCAACCCTAGAACTGACTATAGCTGAAACCATAACAGCAGCAACGACGAGCAGAGGTAAAGGTCACATGGAAAGAGCTTTATGCCTTGAAACAAACCAAAACAAAAAACAAGACAGCTGCACACCAAGAACCTGCAGCGTTTTACCCAGTTTATTAATCGCAAGAGTCCAGACTTGTAATTCAATACAATATCTACCTCTTCAAAAATTATTTGACTGCCTGTCTATATCAATGATTTTAAACACTGGGAGGGTTTACTTTGACAGATCAAAATATTTAGGCCGATAACAATGTGAAGATCACTGGTATTTCGATAAAAAATTGAAGTATGATCCCCTATTTTCCCGAATAGCTCACCTGGCTCAAAATGTTGCAGATCTTATTCGATCGATACAGTTTCCTGAAAATGTTGTCAGATCTTGGAGAAGGATTTCAGAGATGATGGTGAAAAGGCTGCGGCCAGTTTTGGAGCATTTTGCAAAACATTAAATCCTTGAATTCTTCGTCTTTTGTGACAATCACCACGATATATATTCAAAATTTTTGGAGCATTCCTTAAATGTTTGATTAATTTCAGCTTTCGTACAAGTAATCTTCAACTACCAACCTGTGCATTTGGCCAAGTACCGAAGACAATAGGCCAATTCCCAAGGGTCGGGAATCTTCCAAAATCTATTGTTTGTTTTTCCTGGCAGCTTTACAGATTCACAGATTCCAACTAAATGCGGGGGCGCATGGTGCTGTCGGTCAGCGGCAAAAAGATATTTCAGACTTGCTTGCTACAACACAAGCGCATGTGTTCTCGATTCTTTAGCCGAGGATGGCTAGAGTTTGAGTGTCGAAACGATTGGACTACTTCTTCATTTATCATTTATGTCACGCCTTGAATATTGGGCATGTTTACTTATTTTCCATATCACCTTGATTGACATGAAATACCAGAGACAAAAATATTCATGTTGCATATTAGTCTTTGTCAACTAGCAATTCAAAGACAATACAAAAATGCTTTATTTAAGTGTTTTGTTGCAATTTAAAAACAATGAAATCAAATGGGCTTTCTCGTTGTCTATTTAAAAATGATCCCCATAAGAGTGCTTATTTGCGATAATAGCTTTAGAAACTTTGTAAAGTCCCCCAGTGGGGTACTCTGGTATATTCAGGATAGTGGTGCTCAGGTTACTTTTTGGGTCTAAAATTTGGGCAAGGATTATTTTTTGGGTCAATCATTTGTACTGTTATTTTTGGGTTCCTGAAATTTTGGCTTACTTTCTTGGGTCTCAGATATGAGAACAGGTAGAAAAATTGGGGAAAATATGATTTACAAACAAAATTAGAGTCAAGTAACATTACTAAAATAAAAAACTTAGATATCCAAATACATTATGAAAAATCTAATCAGTAGGGCATTTTTCTGCAGATTTAAGATACCGTTTTATATTTGTTTGGGTATGTACGGTCGGAAAAATTACTTTTTTTTGTGTATGTTCATGGCAGAAATTATTTTTGGGTTGTTGCATTGTACCTCAGCCTTAGCACCCCTATCCTAAATATACCTGAGTACCCATGGGTAAAGTCCGCGATGAAACCATCCATTTCAGCAAATGCTCCCATCTATAAATCATTCTTTTTTAATATGGCAGTATGTTGGCAGCTTGATAAACTTCTGAAGTTCTCCTGTATTTATTGTCCTTCGTCCTTCAGAGTGAATACATTGCACCATGTCACAAAAGGAGAGAATTCATCACTGGTTTTACTGGAAGTACTGGTAAGTCATATGAGTCAAAGATTCACGCTATTCCTTCATCTTCATCATCATCATTAATGTATTTAACGTAGGCTACATTAAAGAGAAATAGCTAAATTAGCTAATTTAAGGCCTACTTTACAAAATTTACAGATTCCTACAAAAGTTAATCAATTAAAAATGTGCAGTGAAATATTTACATGATGAAAATGATCATGCCTTCCCCACGAAGTCCGGAGCGACGCGCATCCCCCAGATGGACGGCGTATTCCTGATTTAGCTCTTTGTCGTGTTTTAAATGTTGATTTGATGCTGAAGGTGCTACTGGATTGGATATATACTTTTGATAATCCGTGAACAAGGACAGATTTTCTAACCCAATAGCATCAGTTGCTTTTGATTTACATCGGAATTCAAAGCAATAGACGATTGCGCTAAAGATGGCGGCGAGGAATTTTTTAACCAAGATGCACTGCGTTCTTTAATCGAATTCCTATAGAATCGTTTAAGAATCTTTATAAGAACGCAATGCATCTTGGTAAAAAATTCCTCGCCGCCATCTTTAGCGCAATCGTCTATTAGCGATTGGAGACAATGGAAATTCTCTCACCCAGTAATTCGAAACAAACAAAGCCGTGAGAGTTGCCAAGAAACCAGTAAGGCAAAACTGTAGCCTTGTGCACGCGAAAGGTAGTTTTTAAGAGAAGTCATAAGTTTAGAACGAAAGAAGAAGGATATATGTAAGATTCGCGGATATTGTTTAATTCATTCAGAAGCCGAGCAGAAGACATTGCAATTCTCGTGTATTTAGGACTTAACTGAAATAATTATTAATTAGCTCATAAATGAAATAAACAAAATCTGCCCAGCAGATCGTTAGATTTATCCTTCTTCTTTCATTCTAAACTCATGACTTCTCTTAAAAACCACCTTTCCTGTGCACAATGTGACAGTTTTCCCCACTGGTTTCAGGGCAACCTTTGTGGTTTTGGTTGCTTTGAATTACTGGTTGAGAGAATTTGCTTTGTCTCCAATAGCCAATTGCTTTGAATTGCAGTGTCAATCAAAAGCAATGGATGCTATTGTCTTACAAAATCTGTCCTTGTTTAACTCATTCATGCCCGTAAGATTTGGGCTCCAAAACCGTTTAATTCCCAAAGCAAAATGGTAGAAAACACTCCTGTAGATAGTCTCAGAATATCATGAAACTATGAATAAACGGCAAATTATTTCAAAATGTCTTCTGAAAACAAAGTTCATATTAAGAGTTCATCTTTCTGAACGTTGAATGGAATAAAGTGCCTGAAGAGAAATCAACGTCCATGGCGAGTACAAACTTTAGGTGAAATATTTTCCATGTTTTGTCCAATAATTTCTTGCAATATTCTTACTGTTCTTGATGGTTAAATCGATAGTTTCTCATTCCTTTGGCTTCTCCTGTCCATATAGTCTTTAAATGTATCTAAATTGAGCCTCTGTGCAATATGAAACAGAATTTTTCAGCGTTTCTTTGCCTTCATCACAAGACCGTAAAATAGGGTCGTTGCTCATTTGTTAAAAATTCATTCGTTATGCTCCAAATTAAAGTCGTTAAAAAAGCCAAGTTTCCTTCATTTATTGCCGGCACATCTAGACAAGTCTTTTAAATGCATAATGAAACATTTTGTAGCTGCAGCATTCCACGTTTGAGCTTGCCCTTCGCCACATTTCCTTCCCGACTGACGATTTAGGCCTAAGCGCATCTTTATCATCACCTTTTCGTTCATTTCATTTCATTTCATTTTAATTTCTTTAAACACGGTAACCCCGTCAATCGATGGACTGCGTTTCAGGGGGCCATGCATAAAACCTTACAAATTAAGTTAAAAATAAATACAAAGTAAAACCCTAATTTAATTACAATTTAATCACAATATTGAATAAATGAATAGATAAATAAACTATTTCAAAGCTTCTTTAAATGCTTTGAATGAGGATGCCTGCTTGACTTCACAATCCAAGAGGTTCCAAACTCCAGCACCACGATATGAGAAAGCTCGCTGACCATTACTTGTTCTCAATAGTGGGACTTGAAGATCAGTTGCGGTGTTTTCTCAATTTTTTCCTACAGCATGTCAAATTTTTAATGAACATTTCTGACAGGTAATCAGGAGCATGGTCTTTTATCGGTTTGTAAACCATGCAAGCTGTCTCGGTTTCTATCATATCTGCTACAGTAGGCCAATTCAAACTTTTAATCAAAGCACTAGCAGAAGAATCATAACTGCTACGATCTAAGTTCAGACTTAAAATGCAATGTTAAGCTTTTTGTTATTATGCTTCCGGTTTCCATACTGGTTTTCAAACCAATGATTTTCAAGGAGGTCCTTGTAGCTCAAGAATTAGGCCACCGTTAAAAATGTTCACAAATTAGCAAGTTTTATGGAGGATTTTAACTACAGATTAAATCATAAATCGTACAAACCGTTCTTATTAACGATTCATTATGCCCTGTCGCAACTGGATATTTTCTATCTTACCTGCTGTAAGATTTACAGTACCTATGCAACTACCGTGTGTCCCAGAAAAATGTACTCCTGTTTGAAACATTACCAAAGTTTTAATATAAGGCCGATCCTCAAATTTTTTTTTTTTTGGCAAGTGGATCAAAGGCCAAACTATTTTTCTAGGCATAGCTGATCTTGTTATTGGTTTTTAAATTAGTAACTTAAGCTCTTTTTAGAGTTGCCTTGTTTTGAAGCATACTGCGCAAGGCATTGATGATCACCAGACTAATTTCTTATTGTATTTCAAGTTTCTAGTTTGGTCATAACTGTCAGAAGGAAATTCAAACTATTATTGCAGACTTATAGGATAATGAACAATTTCAATGTGATGGTTCTTAGGCAAGATTCATGACGTGCGTTCAGGAGTACAGGGTGTCTCAAAAAAATTGTTTGACGTTTAATTAAATATTAAAAAATAACGAAATGCTGAATTGGCTCCACGGTAAGATAACCATATTGCTGAGATTTTGAATTAATTTTAGACACCAGAAAGCTAACAAATCAGCTAAATATTCACGGAGCTACGAGCTTTCGAAGATCAAGTTTGTGCGAAAGCTGAAACCAGACGCCCCTAAATTGCATATTTTGTGAAAACAGAATCTCGTTTATTCAAAGCAAATCAAATTGAATTTCAAAAGCACTTTCGATAAATCAGCTTTTTATATCATTGAATCAAGGTTTTGTATTCTTGGGGGAATCCTGTTCAGCACAATTTGGAATTGCCCCGTCTCTCATTGATTAAGTTTTCATTTCATGTTTTTAGATACTTGCATTGTTAACTAAATTTTGACAGCAGCTATAAGAATTAGATAGCTTTGGAAGTCCTATCTGGTTTGCTCTGATATCGACGAGGCGTAAAACATTGGACAGTCTTCTTTTACCTCGATTTTGGGACGCTTTTTAGGAAAACAAGTCAGTTAGGGGCGTGTGGGTTCAGCTTTCGCACAAACTTGAACTTCAAAAGCTTGTAACTCCGTGAATTCTTAGCGGATTTGCAAGATTCTGGCGTCTAAAATTAATTTAAAATCTTAGAAACAGGGTTGTCTAACCAGGAGCCTGTACATTTTATCGTTATTTTTTGACATTTAATCAAACGTCGAACAATTTTACTAGGACACCCTGTATAGCTCCGAATGAGGTTTTTCAATACGGTATTTTATACCCTTTAAGAAAAGAAAGGAAACATTTGATCATCCTTAAATGTATTTGGATTATTGAGAAAAGAGATCGAAAAGAAAATTTTATGATAGATTTGATAATCAAATTTTGGCGATTTGTCAAACGGGTGTACTTTTTATTGGGACACCTGGTACATAATTTTCTTAAAAATTCTCATTTACATTACAGCAACTGCAATTGTTACTGACACTAAAGCATTAATGTGGACTGATGGCAGATACTTTTTGCAAGCTGAGAAGGAACTTGATGCAAACTGGACGCTCATGAAGGATGGTAATAGCCTATCGTTTGACTTTGTAACATACATGTCTTTATAGTTTCAGCGTTAAAATTGCCATATTATGTTCATGAATGCTATTTCACTCCAACAAATCAGCAGATTTTGTAAATGATGAAGTTGAGGCATAAACCATTTGATGTAGCCTCTAAGTTGTTATTTCACAGGTTATGATTAGGTTTCAATGTGAACAGACGTTAATGTACCCCGGTTGACTAAAAAAATTTCGACATTAGGCCGGCTGTGGAAAAGAAAGTACTCGACCGATATTCAAAACTAAAATGTTATTCTGTCGGTCAAATACTAACTTAGATGTGAAAATTTTGTTTGGTAAAATCACTGATCATGTAGACCCAGAAATTAGGAAAATGTTGGTAAGGTGTTTGTCTGGGAATGAGAATTCTGTGTTCCATTCTTGTATATGATTTACTTGCCTTTGAAATTTGAATTTGATTTCTGAAACTGACAATAGACCTTTTTAAAGAGTTCTGGGACAGCGCACTACTTTTCTGTAAGATGGCGGATACGAGGGAATCCTCTCCGCAATGCTGAACTGGAGTTGCAGTGGGAGAAGTTGTGGAAAAAATATGGAATTTAACTCTAGTTACATGGTTCATAAAAGACCAGAAAGGCTTCAGCATGAAAACAAATACTTGCCTATCACATAAACGCAATTTTAAGTTGTAAGCAAACTGCTTGAGCAATTTGTGTAGTACAGTTGCTTTTACCTACTACAGTATTTTACGGTTTCCTCCAATATTCATGTAATCGTACATCTCCTATGTTTAGCAAATGCATATTGTACAGCTTTGTACTCATCAGAGTCATAAGGGCCTTTGCAATAAGAAACTCACGCTGATTGTAGGAAAGGCACCATATTCATAAGAAAATAGTCAGTCTGGTTTGTAGAAAAGTATGTTCTTGTTTGCAAGGTTTTATTGTATTAAAGATTATTTAGCTAACCCAAATTTTGTGGATTTTCCAAGCCAAGCCACGAGACTTTTTTTTTTACTCACCTGCTAGAAATATACTTTTGTCAGTTACATGATTTAAGTGATATATGCAAAATGAACCAATGCATCTTGGGAACAACTGAAATTGCTCTTTAACTTAGTACAAAGTACCACAAGTCCAAAAACTAATTGTTGCTTCATATTGCATATGCCTGGCTTTGATGTAGCAACAGAGAGATCTTACTTTCTGATCTTTAATAGCAGTTAACGGCAATGTGTCCATGTAAGTACAGCCGCGTATACACTCTTGTCAAAATATGCTGACATGATGCTGACGAAGAGCCTCAAAGAGCGCGCAGTGATTGGCATGATTTAACTAATCACATGCAAACTAAAATGTCAGCTCTGAAAGTGCAACCACAAGTAAGCCATCAATCTGCTTAGATTACTCCTTGCTACGTAGTGTGCTCCGTACTGAAGTGATCACATGAAATATCACTTGAAATTGGCATGCCTCCCGCAAAGCCGCTGTACTTATATGGACACATCACCTTTAAAGTTTGAAGCAATGTTTTGAATTTGTTGTTGATAATGGGGTAGTTATCGTAAATTTTAATAGATATATTTCTTTCAGGATTGCCAGATACACCGTCTCAAGAGGAATGGCTCAGCAAGGTAAACTTTCACAAGTCATTTAATTTTCATTGGTGGCTCATCTATACCAAATTCATGCATCACTGATCCTTTTTTCAAATGTTATCATCCAAGTACTATCAGGAGAAATAATGAGACTAAATGATTTCTTGACACAGTGAATGGTTTAGGTAGACAAAAGTCAGCAACGGAGACTATGGAGTGGAGTTTAGCAATGGAGACTAAAAGTTTAGCAAGTTTAGCAATGGAGACTAAAGCTGGTTTTCCACTAGGTGAATTTTTTCATGCGAAGCGAAATTTTTCGTGTGCAAGCATGCGCACTTTGATATCAACAGGCGCCACATTTTCGCTGGCTCCTTTTCTCTGCAAAAAAATGACTTCGAACAGTTTCTACTTTTCAGCCGCGACAAAAAAATTCGCTTCGTGCGAAAAAATTCGGCTAATGAAATTGGAATAGTACTTGGCTGGCCGAATATTTGGCCGTGTTCCGTGCAAATATTTTGGTCAGTATGGCTTCGTGTTCACACGAGGCCGGCCATCTTTTATGGGCATGCGCATTAACAATGAACCGATAAACGGACTGGGATTTGGCGCCAGTTTCTCAGAGTTTCTCTGGCGACCATATTTCATTGGCCTCCTATTCAAAGCATTTCATCCTCGATGTGGTACCGTGCAAATTTTGTTCGGCTATTCCGCTGAGAGCGTTTACACGAGGCCGCCCACGAATTTGACCGGCTCAGTTCACAAGAAGGCCACCTCCCTAGGTGACCGAGTGAAGGTCGGCTAAGCGTCCAAATATTCGGACGGTTAGACAGGTCTCGTGTAAACGGGAAGGCTTAGTGACCAAATATTTGGCCGGCGCAGCATTTCGCCGGCCTCGTGATTCAAAAGAACAGGATACCAATTTTATCTTGTTAGCTACTGAATAGTGTTGGTTTTGGTGATTGCTTGACTCTCAACAAGTCTTCGCTTGTACATTCCATGACAATGCGAATAGAAACCAAACAAGGACTTGTAGCAAGTCGAGGTGATTGTGTGTTTTAGCACCAAGAACTGGGATCATAAAGTACTTGAATTACAAATCGACATGTGACTGTTATAACGTCTTTGAAGTGGTGATGTGGTACTCGAAATGATACCCTCTGAAAAATTCTGGCTGCTGAGTCAGGGGATGATACTACTGCTCCACAGCACCACATTCGCATAATGAAATAACGCATACACACGGAAGAGTCACGTGATTATATTTCAATAAATTTTTCCGCTCTTTTATGCTTGCATTTGTTATAGCCTTAGCCGTTTACATGAGAAACTCAAGCTGGTTTGAAATCTCACCCCGATCTGAATTGAACTCGGTGTCTGGTCAAAGCTCTATATAGTGTTTACATGAAAAATGCGATGTCTAACTCAAACCGGATCGCCTGTTCAATCGGTTTTAATTGTCACCCCGCTTTAAAAACACCATGTGAACGAAAATGCATGAATGAGCAACAACGCCGGTTTGATTTTCTCATGTGAATGGACCCTAAGCCATGTAGCCAAAGCTACGAGCAGTCCTGGGGGGGGGGAGGCAGCATTTCACTTTAAATTCATACAGGGGTGTGCGCCGCCAGGATTTCTGTTATGACCCAATCCCAGAATTTTGGCCAGATATTGATACCCTATCCCAGAATAAAGGTCAGATATTGATACCCAATCCCAGAGTTTTGAAGAAGTAGCAAAAAACAATTCAACGTCAAAGGGGCATTCAATTTCAAGGCGAAAGGAAGGATATCCTCTTGGTTATGGCACAGGAAGCCCAATCGCGTATTATGGCGGCCTAAGCTAATACTAGTAAAAGAAAGTAAAATTCATACCGTAATTGGCTGATTGTTATCTCGGTTATCTCTGTCTCGATTGTGTCTTTCTTCTTGTGCTCTTGTACCCCGAAATGATTGAAGCATTCTGCCACCATGGTAACAGAATTGATTTTGTTGCTGTTGTATTGAAATAACGACGCAACATTATAGGTTGAAGTGTGTATACATATAAGAAAGAACTTTCTTATAGTTCTTTCTTAATGTATACACACTTCAAATAATGTTGCGTCGTTATTTCAATACAACAGCAACAACATCAATTCTGTTACCATGGTGGCAGAATGCTTCAATCATTTCGGGGTACAAGAGCACAAGAAGAAAGACACAATCGAGACAGACATAACCGAGATAACAATCAGCCATTTACGGTATGAATTTTATTTTCATTTACTAGTATTAGCTTAGGCCGCCATATTACGCGATTGGGCTTCCTGTGGTTATGGTCGCAAGCAAAACAAATATGTTTTGAATCAATAGGGACATTCAACACCCTTTACCAGAATTTTTACCATAACAGTCAACCCCAATCCCAGAAAACTCTAAATGAAAGTATACCCCAATCACAGAAATTTTCCAGTGAAGGTATATCCCAATCCCAGAATTTTCAGGCGAAAAACTACCAAAAACTACCAAAATCTGGCGCACATCCCCATCTGACCCGTTATTGAAGTACCCCCCCCCCCTCCGGGCGACCAGTACAAAAAAATGTCCAAAAACGTTTGTTATATGCTTCAGTTGAATGGAAGTAATACCTTTAAGTACTGTATGAATTTCGTATACTGTACTTATTAGCTTTTAAATTCTTCGTTTTAATGATTACGTATTTAGCCTTTTTTTTATTAAGTATTTATTCTTGTATTATTGTATTTATAGATGGAGGGCCCCTTGAAAACTTGCCTTTGCTGAAGGGGGACCCTCCCTAAATGATTGAAAATGAAAATGAAATGAAAGAAGATTTTGATAAAGTTTCTATGATTGCTGGTTCATTTATGTCTCTATTGCGTATTTTTCATTGCCACCTTGATCACCGTTTCCATCACAGCTATCCTTTGGTTTCTTGTACCTAATTGAATTGAAATTCCAAACAACATGTAAATTCATGTTTTCCGTGTGACTCATCCGTCTACGCCTTTACAGAGCTTTATATCTCTAAAAGCAAAGACTATGAAAGAGAGTACAATGCAAGTTTCACATCCCTTCAAAATATCAGTGTGTGATGAGCAGATTGTTAACCTGAACATATCTTTTTTATAGGAGCTTCCCGTTGGTGCAAAGATCGGAGTTGATCCTTATCTTATGTCTTTAGGTAAGTTGTCATTATAAGCTCTCATTAGGCCTCGTAAATCTCGTTTTTGTACGATTGCTAAATCCAAGATATCAAAGGAACTTCAATATGTAGCTATGTAAATTTGTCACGAAGAATCTTGGAACAAGTGGTTCCCGGTTTCAAGGGATTTGCTGAGGGCTGGACCTTGCTCTCAACAGTCCTAGACTGTTCACACGATGCCGGTGCAATTTGAAAATAGCATGATATTGTTAGGCATGTTGTAAAATCCGGACCCTAAGACCCTATGACCCCTTAGACCCCTAGGACCTTTACGTATCAAAGACGAAAAGGACACTTGACACCAGAGGAAGCACAACAGTAAAACAATAGACCACATAACGACATTAGATCGATGTCATCAAGCTGTCAAAGAAGACGTTGCGTATGGTATGAGGTTCTCCTCTTCCATCCTACGAACTTTTGCTCGTTCAAACCAACGCCTGGATGCAAACATTTTGTAAAAGAGCACGATAGGAGATGCTCAAAATAGTACTTCTATATGGTATAAACTCTCTGCATGAGTCCTGGCATTGGTTTGAAAGAGTGGAAGGAAGTTCATGAGATGGAAGAGGGGAGGTTAACGATACACAACTTCCTGACCATGACCCTCTGGTGTTAAGGGTCCTTTCCATTTTTAGTACTTTAAGGTCTTAGGATTCTCGGGAGTCCTAGGGTCTTAGGGTCCGGTTTTTACAACATACTATATTATTATTTATAGTCTTCCCGCTCACACGAAAGCGGCACATTTTTGCAGGCACAATTTGAAAACAACAGAATTTGAAAACGGAATTTAAACCAGCAAAATTTGAAAACAGCGTCATGTGAGCACTGGAAAGTGGCGAAAACGGGACATGTTTCAAAGTTTTCGCAACGAGGCTGATTGATTTTTTAGGCCTAAAGATGAATTTCTCCGTTGTCAAGATCCAGCCTCTCCGTCTCAAGGGTTTTAAAGAATTGGTACATTTGAAGCTCAAATTGTTTTTAAATTATACCGGTTTGGTGTGAACGCTAACTTGAAATTTTGAATACCGTCATATTTGTTGCCTTTCTTCAAAATGTGCTGGTATCCCTTGCATCGTGTGCACTTGTTGGGGAGACGAGATTCGGTTTGTCCAAGGAAACGTATGTGTCTCCCCGTGCAGTAGGTTAATGCTCACGTGCAGTAACGTTTTGGGATGGAAATCTGACGGGCGCATGAGCATCAAAAGGGCTGTACAAGATTTTTGTAAACAAAGATAAGAATTAGCTGGCCAAGATAATCAAATTCAATGATAAATTACTCTCTAATTGGCGCGTGGCGTACAATTTCTTTAGCCTGCCTGTTGCCTTCGGTGTGTTTAGACTACACACATCTGAAACTCGTCACTCAGAATCCAGCTGTATCTTTATAATCGTTGATGGCATGAACAATCTGATTGCACAGGCGAATTCTACGGGGCTCAAACATGTAGAAAACATCTTCATTTGCAATGTATCTGCTGCTACTTGCCTGCATTAGGTGGAAAAAGTTTAGGATTTTTGCAAGTTTAGCTTGTACAGCCCCTTTAACCTACTGCAAGGGGGGACACATAAGTTTTCTCGGAGAAACCATATCTCATCTCCCCAACAAGCACGTAATCTTAAACCAATATGAGCGCCTCATCTAAAGGTAAATCCCTGCATGGTTAAGCTCGCGTTCTTAGAGCCATATATGACGGCACTGTGTGCCCAGACCTGGAAACAATTAGAAAATCAATTTTTTCAAAAATGATTCCTTTACTATTTCCCCATTGACAATGCTCTGAACTCCCTGAAACTGAAAACCATTTTGTTTCTATGTGTAATGTTTTTTTTTCTGTGAATTTACAAAGTTGGGAAAATCTTCAGTTTTAAATCCAATATTTGATCAAGCTGCTTGTGAAAAACCACTCATTTCTATCAAAGCGATTGAACCTGTTGTTATTGTCCAACACATTGAAGCTATGAAAGGAAAATAGCTTCTTTTACTTGCAAGAAATTTAGAACAAGTGTAAGGAATTAAATGTGATTTTTACAATATTAAGATTATGTCATAAAAACACGACTTTTGATTTTCATGCTTTAATCGATGCATCTAAACTACTGTCTTTAAAAAGTGCTCAGTGGTTCTAGCCAAAGCCCATAGATTTTCTTCTGAGTACCGGGTGCACCAAAATAAACAATGCACGTTTGGCAGGCCACAATAAATCGTACACTGGACCGATTTTGAAGATTTATGACTTGATCGTTGGCAGAAAGCCTGAATTAGATTGTAGGACTTTTTGCAAATTTTTCCGTTTTCAGTTTTTAGCGCTAGAAGCGAGTTTCTTAAAATGTTCGTTTTCGAAAACATTGAAAACGATCATAAAACGTCGATCAAATTTTCTAAAGAATCGACATGAATGAAAAAAGAGAAAACGTTTTCAGGGGGATTGGGGGTTTAGTACAAACTTTCGTGCAGCAGATTACAACTAGTCGATTCCTAAATCTCAAATCACCACGAACAAGTTCTCTCTTTGTCCATTCATGTCAATTCTTTGGAAAAATTGATCGATGTTTTTTTATCGTTTTCAGTGTTTTTCGAAAACTAAAATTTTAGGAAACTCGCTTCTAGCACTAAAAACTGAAAATGAAAAAATTACAAAAAATTCCAGTAACTAATTCAGGCTTTCTGCTAACGATTAAGTCATAAATTTTCAAAATCGGTCCAGTGTACGATTTATTGTGGCCTGCCAAACGTGCATAGTTTATTTTGGCGCACCCGGTATAACCATTTAAAAATAGAAAAATCAAGGAGTTTCACGGTGAAAAACTTGGATTATGTGATTTGCTGCAATTTCAAATAACCAAGTATGACTCTGGCAACTAATTTTCAACTTTGAATTTTGCACCAGATGGCGGTTTCAGTCAATGAATGATGCATGATACCTCAAATATCATGCACCGCATAAAGAACTTGTCAAGCATGCTTTCTAAACAATCAGGACCCTAATTATATGATCAGAATTGGACACTGGCAGTGAGATTAACTGCAACAGATTTCGTCCATGTGACATCCGCAAAATTAGTGATTTTGTTGTTTGAATTAAGCTTGTTATCAGGAAGAACCTTTCAGATGTTTCTTTCCTAGAATTCTTGAAATTACATCCATAATTACGCTTGTGCCAAACGCTTTGCAATCAAAATATCGAGAGTTCCCAGTCCCCAAGATCGCCTCAAAACTTAAATTTTAGTACACAGTTGAATCGGGCATGCAATTGGGCATCTAATGATCCCTGCCCTGGATTTGTATGATAATTCTTGAAAGTGTTATTAATTGTTTGCCGAAAATGAGATCCTGGGCACTCAGTGGCCGGACCAGATAAAATGAAGACCGCATCCACTGTTATGTTACTGGTCTTTTGCTGACAAATGTCTCTATAGGAAGTGATCATTCATAAGATAATGGCGCTTTGTTGGGCAAATTGAAAGCTGTAATCCTGTATACCTTGCAGATATGCTAAGCTGTTTCCGCTCTGGTCTTAGAGAGAACATCTCTATCTGTAACACGTGCAGTTTAAGATATTCTATTGATTGGTCTGTAAAACTGAACCTGATATTATAATAGTCGATAGAAACTTGGTGGAAATTTTAAGCTGGAAATTTAAGCAGTTTGGAAGCGTTAAATTAATGTGGGAAAATCATAGAATTGCAGCGAGTGTGGAGCTGTGTTTGCACCTTTTGAAATATTCAAAACTCTGAATCATTTGAATCCACCATTTATGAAGAGAATTTTTGAATTACGCTCTTCAAATTATTCGTTAAGGAATTCAAATAATTTAGCCAATTTCAGACCTAATCAAACAACATTTGGGTTTAAAAGTCTCAAGTCTATCGGGCCACAGATTTGGAATGGCTTACCAAACGAAATAAAATCAGCAGAAAATTTCAAAAGTTTTAAGGCTTTAATAAAACAGTGGGATGGTCCGAATTGCAAATGTAGTGCCTGCAAGTGCCAACCAGTTTAGAGTTTTAGTTATAAACGTAAGAAAGAAAAAAGTTTTTTTTTTATTATTAGTTATGTAAATTCGATTTTGATTAGTTAACTTGTATTATTAAATAGTGTATATATTGTTAGCTACGTGTATATAATCGAATCAAAATAAAGCTACACACACACACCTTCGCCTTTGTTCGAAATCAATATCAACAATAACCCACCAATACTTCTTGGATTAATGAATAATTTTTGTGCAAATTAAGTTTTCAATATTCTTTCATGGCAACAAGAGGAATTTTTAATTGACCTTGGTAATGGCAAGAGTCAATGAATGTAACGTTTTTATAGGACACCATAAATTGATCTTCAAGTAGCACAAAATATTATGGTAATATTTACAAATTTTCCTAATTTAGCCTTTTTGATCATCATTTTTCAATGCATCTCAGAATGTAGCAGTATCTGGTATTAAAGTGTCTAGTTTTGCAAAAGTATATACCATTTAAGATGGAGACAATGCAGTGTTATATTCGTAGATACCTTTGGTTTTTTGATGGTTAGTGAATTTGTTACAGTGGTTTTTGGAGCCACTTTTTTCAAACCTTATTTCTCTGTAAACTACGGCCGATAATGAACTGACTTTAATCGGTATGCATAATTTTTGTATTACTTAGTGCCATAAATATTTCGCCAAGATCTTGCACTCAGTAAGAAAGCCCACCTTTATTTGCCTTTCCTTTTTTTCTCCACAGATCATTGGCGAAGAATAACTAAGGTATGTCTTATATAAGTAAATTAGTTTTTTAATCAAGCTCATAGATTCTGCACCATTCGTATCAAAGTATCTAAACACTGACAGGTTCAATGTCACTAGTATTAATCAGAATAAACTGTTGCATCTACTGTCATTTGGTGATCAAAATTTGAATACAGTTGCAAACAGAATCATATTAGAAGCAACTATTTTCTTCATTAAAGTTTCGGCAAGGTTCCATTAACGTTGAAACATAAACAGCAGCACCCCTCGTTATTTCTTTGTATTTAGATCTACAAGTTTTATGGCATAATCTTCAGTTAGAATGTAAATGGCATTCATGTTGAGAGCTCAATGACCTCGCGTCCTTTCTCGTGATGAATTTCTCAGTAGTATGTAATTGTAGTTTGTACTTTTATTCATAATCTTTGTTTTTAATTAAAGTATTAAAATATAGATATTTTGCATTATTAACTTGTTTATTTGTTTGTCAATTTTGTTAGGTTGAACTATAGTATTTTACTGTAAAAGCTTGAAATGACAATTTCTAATTATTCTCCTTCTAGAAACTGCAAGGCACTGGTCGCTCACTGGTTCGCATTGATAGAAACTTGATTGATATTGTTTGGGCAGATCATGGGAGACCAGAAGCTCCGTCATCAAACCTTATTCCATTGGGATTAAAGTTTTCCGGTAAGAATGAATTTTCATTAGTTTGTACTCCACATTTGTATTCAGGTATTTAGGTAGTACAGATTAGCCTGACCGGTATTCAAAACAAGACACAATGTATAAAAAAAGAGGATTCAAAATATAGCAAAATTGTTTTTGATGCTTCAATCCATTATTATTAAGGTTGTATTTCTACTACTAGAAATATCATTAGTCAATGAGTGCGGCGTTTTGGGCATTGAAAACAAACTAAAGTACCATCCCGTGGGGGAACTCTCTATTGTATATGACGAGGGGATCAGGCACAGCATATTTTTGAAAAACCAAAATCATTGCTTCATAGTGAATAAAACCTAGGGGTTTTACAGATTTTCCAGCAATTGCGCTAAAATATTTTTAGTGAAAAACTCAGCTTAGCATTCACCTTGTCAAATTTTCTCATCAGCAACCCCAACGATATACTGATTATACACCAAATAGCGGTCAGGTCGAAAACTCGGGCGGCTCGGGCGACTCGCGCGAATAGTTTTTACTGAAGACACAAAACATCCTTTGCTGACGGAAAGATACCTCAACAGAATGTTGAAGGCCAAAGGAAAGACAATGCTTGTATTTATGTGGGAATTGTTCTTTCAAAAATATGGGGATCAACACGCTAATTAAGGGATTAAAGTTTCCCTTCAGCTAGCGCAAGGCTAGCTGAAATGTCAGCTGTGGGGGGGGGGTGCAGCCATTTATAAGGATATTTTTAAGCATTTCACCGTAGGGGAGGATTTCACCTCGGGTAAACGAGCCGAAAACTCCCATGTAAACAGGCTCTCAGCAATATTGTTGTTTTTAGATAAAAATATCTTCTCCTTTTTAAGGCGAGATGTGGAAGAACAAAGTTGTGCAGATTAGGCAGAAGCTGCAAGACAAAGATGTTTATGCTGTTGTAATTGCTGCACTTGATGAAGTTGCATGTAAGTGATTTTTAAAGTGAATGAACAGAGCTAAGTTGGGGATAGGACAAAGACAGCGCCTACGTTCCTCTAGCTTAGCAATTTCTACCCACGTGTTGACATCATCAAGTAGGCAAATTTTAGAATTGCATTTGCAGCTCTTGAATTTGCTATTCATCTCCTTCTGACTTTAAATTTCACATTTTCTTATGAAAGTCTTCATTAAAAGGTTTCTTCTTGGGATATGATGAGATATCATCCTTGTTTTGTTCCAATACAATTGTTGCGCAGGAAAACAACTTCTTTTTTGCGTCAAAGTATTGCCTTGAAAATGATCTTTCAAAAGTTAATGATTCTTGTTAAGGATACGATGGAAAATTAAAAGACTCACCCACGAGCATAGCCAACCGTTAAAGAGTGAAACTTTCATTTGAGCAGCTTTTTTTTTTTTTTTTTTTTTATCAATCTAAAACTTAAAAACAACAAGTTAATGCAAATTACTGTGGCATTTGCAGCGAGGAAAGACGCATGGTCACCGGGTCCTCACTACAAATGCCACTTACAATTTTCTAAGTACTATCAACAATAAACTAATAATAGAACACAAAAAACAAAAAAATAAGATACATATGCACACTAAATCAGGACAAAGTAAAAGCCAAGGTAAAACTGAAGTACCCCCAAAACCCGCACAAACAGCCCACCACCCACCAAACCACAACCACGAGCGCACCGGCAGGGAGAATGAAACAAAGTTTCAGGGATTCAACCCCGAGGGGAAAAAGACTTTCCAATTTACCATAGACTCCCCCCAACCGATGCACCCGAGGCAGCAGTGCGATGAGCAGAGACAGCCCACGCAAATTCCGGGAGCACTTCAGTCTAAAAGAAAAAAAAAAGGGTTAGTCTGCTGTTTTTCCAGAAAGTTTAATTAAACCGTCCAGAAGTTTTGATGAAAGAAATAGTTGCTTCTATGATGATTCTGTTTACAAAGGTGCTTTCATTTGGGTTCCCATATAATAACAAATGACAAAGATCCTTTGAGTTCATGCTAGCAACATCATATCCGACATCTGAGACTTGACCAAGGAGATCTTGGCGCTGAGCTGTAAACTGGGGGCAGTGCAGGAGGTAATGCTCATTATCTTCCTTTCCTGTACCACAAATACAAATTGGACTCAAGCACTCAAAATTATGCCTAAATCTATGTTCATTTAGAGGACTAAAGTTAAAACTTTCTCCTTATGAACAGGCAATTTGAGCAGCTGCCTGTTCATAAGGAGAAAGTTTTCCCACTTCACCGGAAAACTCGCTCAGCTGAGGTACTATTCCTTTGCTGAGGTACTATTTCCTTTGCATATATGAGAAAAGTTCCCGCGGTACTCTGGTGCCAAAGGATTGACAATAAACGAAAGAAATTTCCCCGCCCCGCTTATTCGGGATCCAGGTAGAGTTCAAGTGAGATCTTGGCTAGCTAAGAAAATGTTTTTCCATGTGAACGCTTGTGCTATTTTATATGATGCAGGATCTCGGCTTAACAGGATTCCTGCTTCACCGGGAAAATGCCAGGGAGCTTTCTCCATATGAAACTACTTTAGCGGAGAAAATTGGGAAATTTCGTGCACATCAAAGAAATTAAGGTATTTCTGTTTCACCAATGCTCACAATGTTTTTTTCTTTGACAGCCTTGTGAATTAAAGATGACTTTGAAAGGCTGTTTTTTTTGTAACAAAAATAAAAGCAGCTAAACTACAACTGCATGTAGCAATTATATGGATGTCATAGCCGGAAAGGATCTGGGCCTGTAGCGTCGCGTTTAGCCACCCGACGGTTGTGAACTAAATTATTCCGTGCAGCCATAAATCTGACTTAGATCATAAACTTTTTCCCATCGAAATTCGTCATGTGATTCGTTATTTAAGAAAGATTTCCTTCCTAAAACTTCGTATGGGATCAAACTGAGGAAACCTTTAACCAAGCCCCTTCAGCATTTTAGCCTTGCCGAAGCTGCAGGTACACGTGGTATTATCTGGGGAGCATGAAACAGTTCGGAAATAGTGTTTTCTCCCCTGGGATGCCTTGTCACGTCATAACTTGTCCTGCAAAGAGAATATGTTTGAGAAACGGTAAAAACGCATGCTTCTTTGTGTTGTAAAGAAATTTATTTCAACAAGATCAACGCGATGTTTCATGACAAAACTATTTCATTCTCCCCTGATAATACCACATGTACCTGCAGCTTCGGCAAGGGTAAAATGCTGAAGGGGGTCTATCAAAGATTTCATAAGTTTGCAAAACTCCCATACAACGTCTTACAAAGAAAATATTTTCTGAATAATACATCAAGTGACCGATTTCGATGGGGAAAAGCTTATGATCTAAGTTAGATCTCTGGCTGCAAGAAAAAATTTAGTTCGCTACGATCGGGTTGCTGAACGTGACGTCACAATCCGCCAAACACCCCCCGTTTTTTCTGACTCACCCGGTAGATTGTTTTTATAATGGCAGCATTTTAATCGTTTTTGAAAGAAGTCATGGAAAATTAAAAAAACTGAAAATTGTCGTAAATCCTAAGTCAATAGAGGAAGCATAATACAATCTCCGAGAAAACAGTTGTTTATTAAAGTCTATAATATTGTGGCAGTCTATAACATTTGATAGCGTCACAGCCTCAAATATAATAAATACCGCCATTTTCAAACTATTCAAGAGATCAAAATATTTCCATGGCAGATTTATAGCATAGTACCATAAGTTCCTTTCTGCACTTTCATCCAAAGAAAAATTTAATAGAATTTTATATCTACCTTTTTGAAGACGTGAGCCTTATGCTAAGTAACCTGACTTGCTTCCAATTCAGGGTTATTCAATCTTCGTGGATCAGATATAAAATACAATCCTGTTTTCTTCTCGTATGCTGTTGTTACAATGGATGACGTCAGGTAAGCTAGAATTTCCGTAATTATCAGTTCTGATTCAAAGACGATGGACAAAAAAATTGTCCTTGGAAGTAAATTTTTCAGTTCATCAGATCAAAAGTTTATTCATTATCAGTATCAGGGGCAAAATAATAATTTTCCCCCAATGCTTAATTGGCATTTTCTTCACAATAATCATCCTTAACTATCTTCTGGCAGCCAAACATTGGTGCAAGCAGTTTCAGATTTGTTAATACTTCCCCAAATCGTTGTGAGAACTTACATTCTTCCTGAGAAACATCAAGGCATTTGGAACATTACCCATAATCAGTCCTCGTGTACGTAGGTTTCCTATCGGACGAGCCAAAAGAATTCAGCCGTTTATTTCAATGAAAATTTGTGTATTTCCAACCAATTCTATAATCCATACAATGTGTTATGCGCATACTAACCGGTTTTGTGTTGTACAGGAAAATATAAAGCCCGAGGTCTTAAAAGTACAGACCGAGGGCTTTATATTTTCCTGTACAAGTACAAAACCGGTTAGTATGAGTTTTATCACCTGATAGCTTCTAATTTTAACTCATATCATTTAGTCAAGCGCATTTTGTTACTATTATGTCGCTTGAATTCATTGTAAATCTCACAGGCTTAAATCAGTTGCTGTGGTGACAAAAACGCGTCCTTGTATCGTAGTATACAAGGCTACGGGAAAACCGCAGGAAATGTGCGATTAACCAGTGGGACTGGCAGGATTGTTGTATTGCCTCGTTTTTGAGACGTCAGTCAGGTAATAATATAGTTTAATGGCAAATTTTGGATGCTAAAATCTATGTTGTTTTCTATTCTCTTCTGAAAATGCGCCAAAAGGTCCAATAATAGTGCCTTCATTTCGGTTTTAGACTTTCACGTTGGTTTTATTGATTTTACTTCCGGGTTTTTAGTTGCTACAAGCTATTTAAGAATATCTAAGAGTAGGCTATTTAAGAAGGAAGTATGAAGAGGGAAATATGTATTCCTTATTTGCCCTCTAGTCCTCTTGGTCTTTCGATCGATATGAAATTTTTCTGACACTTAAGGTTACTGTATCCCTTCAAGACGATAAAAAGTTTTTTCCGATCAATTTTTGGATTTTTAGATCATTGGATAGCACACACATCTACCTACAATTTCTAATAGTTTCAAGGAATTTTACTTTATTTTTCAGCGAATTATAAGCAATTTAAAGCAAGGTATTTTCTGCTAGGAAAATGCTGTTTACATGACGAGGATTATTTGAGAACTAAAGGTTAAAGGTTTCAAGTGCCTTTGATTTCCTGTTGAATGGATTTTGCGGTTATAATACCAATTATGTCATTGTAAACTCTGCACTAAATACATACAGGATTACTCTGTTTACTCTTGTGGCCAGATTGAAGTTAATCATTTTCAACAGTGGAACTGTACGCTAAGGAACTGTTTCAGCGCTTTTCTCAAAATCAATTTTTCAGCAACGAATGGGTATTCATACAGCTCCCTGTACCCAACAGCTTGATATAATTGGCTGAAATTTGGCATACAGAGAGAAAAGGCATAGGGGGACCAAAGTGTGTCTCACTTTTGAGAAAAATTGCGTGGTCCAAATTTAACATTTGAATGAATCTCAAAACGAGGCCAGGGAGCGAGGGGCAAAATTGTTTTATTAATTATTCTGAAGCTAAGGCATACAAAAGAAATTAGAGACACTCTTTGCTAGATTAATGTGTTGAGAATGCAAAATCTCATTGAGATTTAAATGAAACACATCTGGGGGGACAGGGAGGTTCTAGAAGGGGGAAGGTCTGATTTTCACGTTTTCGGATGTATAACGCCCAATTTTCGGATATTTTTATTCTTTTTGGCTCGTAAATACTCCCTATTTAATGACGAATCGAATGATGTATAGTTTATACGTGTTATGTCGCGGGCGTGATAATCAAGAGAGAAAACACCGTGAGTGGTCACTGAAGGGATACAGTAACCTTAAAAATACTCTGCAATATGGTTTGAAATCTGTCAGGTATGCAGGTGCGAAATCTTGGAGCAGTATTCCTACCGTGATCAAACAGGCATATTCTTCAGTTAACTTTCGTCGTCAAGTTAAACTGCATTTGTTTTCCATCAACTACCAGTCGTAAGATTTTAGTGTTTTCAAATGATGTTTTTCCGCAATTTGATTCTTCACATATTTTTCCAATA
The DNA here is from genome assembly GCA_039566865.1 of Aurelia coerulea. Classification (NCBI taxonomy): domain Eukaryota; kingdom Metazoa; phylum Cnidaria; class Scyphozoa; order Semaeostomeae; family Ulmaridae; genus Aurelia; species Aurelia coerulea. The sequence continues at coordinate 5,712,500 of CM076952.1, read as the reverse complement.
TAAACTATGTTTTTTAAACTAAGGGGGTGCTCTCTCCTCGATTAGTCTATCTATTGAGAGAGCTCCTCCTATAAGAAATTCCCTACATGCAAATCCCCCCTCATCTTCCTGCATTGTGTTCGTTAATTGTATTTCATTAATATTTTAAGTCTTTTTGTAGTTTAATTCTGAGTATATTTTGTGTTTTTTTGTGAGATTTGTATGTAGAGGAATTTTAAAATTAAAGGAACTGAACTGAACTGAAATTAGCTGGCAAAGTTCTTCAGATGTGTAGTACCGGGTGTCCCAAAATGATGTATTACTGTTTGATTTCTTGCACGTCCATAACCAATGAACAGATTTTCAAAAACTTTGCTTTATTTGATTGTCTAAGGCTAAATTTTGTTTCAAGATGTTGGTTGTGGTTTTACCAGTTTTTGAAAATCGGTTCATCGGTTATGGACATATAAGCAATCAAACAATAATACATCATTTCGGGACACCCGGTAGATTCTTTCCACGCAAACCATTACTTTTGACTCATTTCGTCTATTTCTGTAAACTCTTTCTCGAGCTACCGGGTGAACCAAGTAGTATCGGCGCGTCGTTACCCGAAATATACGATGATGAGAAATCTACCACGTTCAACAAACTATTTGGAATCTTATTATTTAAAGGCTAACTTGAATGAGACAACTTACTTCATTAAAATCAATCTTTCGCTTTGGGAGTTATTGGAGATCCTGGGCAGAGACTAGTAATGAAAAAAATTTAAAAATACTAGGAACTACGTTTGAATTTTTTCTGACTTACATGTTTTAGCAATTGCATTACAAATGTTTCAGGAAACTTTCAAGATATTCTTACATGAGAGGTAAAACACATATCCCCCCCGTGCCCCCTCCCCTGAACGATAATTGTGCTCTTAGTACGTCATTTTTTTGAAGCTTACAGACAAAATTTCACAGGCAGCTTCATAACCAACTTGCCCATATCTCTACAACGATATGGTTGATTTCAGTAAAATATATTTTAGGATCTAAATTTCCCTTTGCCTTTCCCTTATGGGATGAAATAATTCACGCTCAAATTGATAGATTTCCTACGTTTTGCCAAGCAGCTATACTTTTTGACTCACGTGGTAGTTATGAAAGAAAGAGTAATGAATTTACCACCCAATGAAGAAGATAACTCCTCGTTTTACTACACAGCTTATTTATTGACGATACACGATTAACAAATGGAATAAGAGAACACCTTGATATACAAAAACGTGGCAAAAGCATGCTGAAAATACTGCCATATGAAGATATTGGTAAAGCGGTGAAAGAGCATGCAGACACAGGGAAAAGAATTTGGGTGAGTCTCAAATAAACCAAACATTGATCTTGTGTGGGAGCAGTGGAATCCTGCTCCCAGGAAATTTCTCGATTATTTGTTAGGCCACAGGCAATTTTTCTTGCTATTGAAATATCTAATTTTGTCACTCATACAAGATATCTTCAAATTCATTACACGAAACAGATAGTTGTTTGTGGGCCTATTGTTAACGAAAGAGATTATTGCTCGTTTTTTGAACTTGGCTTAATGTGCATTTCAAGGGAATTTATTTTGAGCATATTTTGCCACAGAAAACTTTTACCTTGACATTGACGTTCGAACGAAGTAAAGTATTTTGTCGGCCACTGAATGGCGTGATTAATCTTATTCATCTCAAGTCAATTTTCATCATTCAATCCAATTTTCTTTTTGCGATTGATGTGTAACTCACCCTTAAATTAAAGGCCTTCCAATGTTGAAAGAGCAACCCCGACCTGTTAGTTTGGGCAAAATGTTTGAGCTGCGGTGACTCGTGGCGGGGAGCAATGACGTCAGCAATTGTTGTTGTTGTTGCTCTCTTGGTGGGGGTCCTGTTGTTCAGCATCATCGTCTACGGTTGCCTGACATCCAATGTGACACTGACTCCAGTGTTAGTCTTTTGCTCCCCATGGTATTTCGTCCTTGTAGTGTTGTAAAGTAGTTCAATAGACAGTTAGACCAAGTTCGTTAGTTAGTTCAGTCAGAGTCAACGCGCAGATCAGACATGGAAGGCATTACGTAAACGTTTGTAAATAGTTTGCTTGGTTTTTATTGCTGAATATATAATCGTAAAATACTACTCTAAGCTTTATCTCTTGGTCAAGCTCGGCCCTTCTTCACAACATATGGCGCCCAACGTGGGGCGAGCTATTCGCAATAAAGTTTAGAGTATTCGTTCGAGTAATTTCAACCAGGAAACTGTCGAAAATGTCACAAGAAAATACCGACGACGACCAAGTCAAGCGACTGATACACACACGTGGTGGAAATCGTTCCGCCATTACAAGAATCGAGAAGGAAATCTCACAGTTAAAAGATAAAGAATTAACTGCAGAACTGTCTGTTCGCATCAACTCTATTTCGCTTTCTGTTTCCCAGAAACAAAAGTTCCTGACAGGGTTGGATGAGAAGATACTCGAAAAGATACCATTAGAACAGATGGACAAAGAAATCGACGAATCTATGGAGTGGGATATTAGAATCACCACACTTTTGCAGCTCATCGAGGAGCTAAAAAGGCTTGTCAGGAGTGTTAAAAGATGCATAATCAAAGTAGTCGGCCGAGCAAAGCTCGATTTTCATGAAATGGTCACTATTCTAACGGAGGTTGAAGGTGTCATTAACTCACGGCCTATTACATATGTTTATGATGACACTGAAGGTATATCTTACCCCCTAACACCTTCTCATCTCATTAACGGTAGAAATCTATCACATTTACCCAGTGACAGGTACCTGGAAGTGGTAAGTACCTATGAATCTCTGTCAAAAAGGGCACAACTTAACAGATTACTTTTAGGACATTTCTCGAAGAGATGGAAGAATGAATACCTGCTGGGATTAATGGAAGCTTACAAGCCTAAACTTCATGTGAAAGAACCAGTTGTGTCTGTGGGAGATGTGGTACTACTCAAAGATAGTCAGAACAAGAGAATGTTTTGGAAACTCTGCAGAATACAGGAACTGATTCCAGGCACAGATGGAAGTGTAAGATCTGCAAGAGTGCAAGTGTGCACGAAAGAGGGTAAGATCGGTAATCAGGTATTGTGTCGACCGTTGAAATTGTTAATACCTTTAGAATTACCTTGTCATTCTGATTCATTGCATTCTCCGCAAGCGCAAGCGCCCTCGCAGCCTGCGCAATTGCAGTCAGACAGTTTAGCTGTTACTAGGTCGAAACGCAGTGCAGGAGTTATTGGAGAATTTAATCGAAGACAAAATTCGAGTTAGAGATAAAGTCGAAAAAAAAAGAACAGTACAACGTTATTTCGCTATTGTATGAACATTCGTATATTCATTAGACATTTTTTGATATTTGCTTATCGTATTTTATCGCTATTGGTAGTTTAATTTGATCACTGGTGTGAATCAAATCGGGGGAGTGTGTTTAGAAGTGTCACCGTCCTTGGGTGTGGTCTTGGCCCCAGTCCTCTCGCTTTGGGTTCCCACGTGCTGGTCACGTTTCCCGTGGTGACGCTCTGTGCACAGCCGCTCGTTTTGCGATGTGGGCGTAACAATAGACAGTTAGACCAAGTTCGTTAGTTAGTTCAGTCAGAGTCAACACGCAGATCAGACATGGAAGGCATTACGTAAACGTTTGTAAATAGTTTGCTTGGTTTTTATTGCTGAATATATAATCGTAAAATATTACTCTAAGCTTTATCTCTTGGTCAAGCTCGGCCCTTCTTCACAACAGTAGTTCGTAAGTGTTATTACAAGTAATCCCGTTTTTGTAAATTTTTATACTGAATATAGAAAAATAGTATTTTTTTATTTTCTTTTCTTAGTTTCTTTCCTTCCTTTCTTTTCTTTCCTTATCTAAAGATGAAAAATAAGTTTCAAAATGAATATAGTCAAAATTTTCTATTTCACGTCGTGGATCCCAATTTATATGTTACAGTTTCATTGGTAGTATTTGGTATGGTTAATTCACATAACGGCTAAATAAAGATATCAGAGTAGCTCCACAAAGGAAATATTGAAAATAGTAGCACTGACAGGTTTTTTTTCTTTTATTTTGGATTGCCTGGGATCATGCATTTTTAGGCCATTTTCTGGGTGCTATGCAAGACTAATTTAATGTTTCGAAGTTACCAAAGGACTATTATCTCGAAGATTACCAAAAAGATACAAAAATACTTCAATCTTTTAGCTATCAGAAAGATCAGTTTTTATGATTACAGCGCAATGATTTCATTGAACAGGAGGACATATGTTCTTGAGTCACCCTGAATTTTTTGTATGTTGTTTGAGAAAAAGAGCAAACTGCTCTTTCGTACACATATCAGATAGAACAATTTGGTGTTGTTTTATTTAACCTGATTCCTCCAAACTTTCTTTCATTTTAGATCAGTTCGCATAACAGTGCTGCCTTGGCAAGTTTAGTTCCAGAGGTATAGATATATTTTTCTTTGAAGTATTTGGTATGCTATGCAATGCTGGGTGTAGAATCTCTTTCAATGATTGCATTTGCCTATTGTCAAGAAATGCCACTGAGCTTCTGCTTCTTACGTTCTGTTTAGAAATCTGTAGTTCTCACGTCTGCAAAGAGTATTGAAAACCTGGAAATTAGTCTGTCCTGGGAAAATTGTCTGTCTTCATAGAAAATATGCTTAATTGTTAATAAGGGAAAAGGTAACAACTATCTTTTATTCCCGAATACGTACAAGCCATGTGCCCACAACTGCAAGAAAACAATGCTGTTTGTAGCCTTTGCAATTTTCTGCAGATATCACTTATCCATCTCAAAGTGTAACAGATTTAGCTTCCAATAGCACACTGCTACAGTATGTTTTTCATGTTATTTGTTCCAGTGTTTACATCCATATTTCTGCAGAAGGTAACTTTGCTCTACAGACCAGTCCATGACAATTAGATGTCTAAAGCTCTGCCTTGACCTATTTACAGAAGTGAAATTTCCATGTTCATATTCCAGTATTCGAGCAACTAGCACCCAGAAATGATGTCACTGAAAGCTTCTCTTATTCAAACAAACACAAATCAGCTGTTTTACAATGCGCACCTCTTGTTTTGAGATCGTTCGGAGGTACATTTTGCAGAATGTGCTTGTCATGTTACTCTGGATGTCAATTGGCTAGTAAGGTGAATGAAATGATTTTGACCAGTATCATCTATGATAACGTGAGTTTGCTTAGTGTGAACTTTCAGCTTCAAGCTACACATTATCAGTGATTATATCATTTACACAAATAGAAAAACTTGTTGTGGCTCTTTCGCACGTATTTTTAAATGCAATTGCGATATGTAATCTTAAATTTCTTTGCAGGCCAATCTCATAACCGATGTTTCTCCAGTCTGCGTGGCCAAGGCAGTAAAGAATGATATAGAAATCGAAGGAATGAGACAAGCACACGTAAGCATCTAAATTCATTGCTAATTAGCATGTGACTTACGCACTATGGATACACCAGTTCCCATTTTATCACCGAAGTTAAGCGTGATTGGGCTAGATCGCTACCTGGATGGTTGACAGCTATTGAATTAGTAGCTTACTGATAAAGGTACTAAAATCGCTCGAGCGCTGACTGCATGGCTCATGAGTCAATAGTACACTCCTCAGGGAGTATGGAAAAGTTTTATTCAATTCCATTCAATTTTCTTTGCAGGACGCAAATACAGTGCATAACATAATAAAGCTGTATTCTACGCGACCCAAGAAAAGCGGAGCTTACCTAGCTTTGCCTGTTAACAAAAAAATAATAAGAATAACAAAGGAAAATTTGTATTTAATTCAAGCATACAAAATTTTAATGTGCTAATTGAGTTTACAAGAATGCAATACAATTGGGGCAAAAAAGTTTCTGATCAAAGTTAAGGAGCATTTTATATTGTACTTCGTTGTCAATAGAAAGCGAATATTATTTCTTTAAATTTCTTGATAAAGGATTTTGAGTTTAGATTTGATTTCAAACCAGAGGGGAGATTGTTCCATGGACGAAGAAAAAGATCTGTACAAAAGGTTTGTCTACGCTTAGGGGATAATGGAATTGTAAAGCGCTCCTTAATATGTTTACCTCAATATGTGTACTTATAGAAAGATATTCTTTTTAAAAAAATGCGTTTACTTTACTTTACTTTACTTTACTTTACTTTACTTTACTTTACTTTACTTTACTTTACTTTACTTTACTTTACTTTACTTTAGTTTACTTTACTTTACTTTACTTTACTTTACTTTACTTTACTTTACTTTACTTTACTTTACTTTACTTTACTTTTACTTTTCTTTACTTTACTTTACTTTACTTTTCTTTACTTTACTTTACTTTACTTTACTTTACTTTACTTTACTTTACTTTACTTTACTTTACTTTACTTTACTTTACTTGCTTTACTTTACTTTACTTTACTTTACTTTACTTTACTTTACTTTACTTTACTTTACTTTACTTTTACTTTACTTTACTTTACTTTACTTTACTTTACTTTACTTTACTTTACTTTACTTTATACTTTACTTTACTTTTACTTTACTTTACTTTACTTTACTTTACTTTACTTTACTTTACTTTACTTTACTTTACTTTACTTTACTTTACTTTACTTTACTTTTACTTTACTTTACTTTACTTTACTTTACTTTACTTTACTTTACTTTACTTTACTTTACTTTACTTTACTTTGCTTTACTTTACTTTACTTTACTTTACTTTACTTTACTTTACTTTATTTTACTTTACTTTACTTTACTTTACTTTACTTTGCTTTATTTTACTTTACTTTACTTTACTTTACTTTACTTTACTTTTACTTTACTTTACTTTACTTTACTTTACTTTACTTTACTTTTACTTTGCTTTACTTTACTTTACTTTTACTTTACTTTACTTTACTTTACTTGACTTTACTTTACTTTTACTTTACTTTACTTTACTTTTACTTTACTTTACTTTACTTTTACTTTACTTTACTTTACTTTACTTTACTTTACTTTACTTTACTTTACTTTACTTTACTTTACTTTTACTTTACTTTACTTTACTTTACTTTACTTTACTTTGCTTTGCTTTACTTTACTTTACTTTACTTTACTTTACTTTACTTTATTTTACTTTACTTTACTTTACTTTACTTGACTTTACTTGACTTTACTTTGCTTTACTTTACTTTACTTTACTTTACTTTACTTTATTTTACTTTACTTTATCCTCTGTAACCGTGCCTTTTACTTCACTGATAGATTATGGCTGCTGAGTAGCCAGATTTCATTACTCCTCGTGGAATCGTCTTTATCGTACTGTAAGGTAATTTGTTAATAATTTAGCCTAATTGACATATTGGGGCATAGACATATTTTGTTGCAATTGTTTTCGGTTGTTTGCTTTCAATTGACACACCATTTCAAAGTGATTAGCTATCGTCGATAAATAGAATTCTCTCAAGCAACAAATCAAGACGAAGAACACTGCAAAGGATGCCCTGGAACTCAGTATCGCCAACTGTTACGCAGGAATAAATATTATTCCATTGTTGTCGGGAGGACCCTGGGCAGGACACTATCAAATGGAAATTTTAAGAAGGGAAATATGCGAAGGACACAGAGAAAAGAGAGACAACAGGAAGAGAAGAGGAGTTAACTGAGCGCAGCTGAGAGTGGATACAACAAAAAGAGAGGAGGAAAAGGTGCCGCAATCAAGATACTTGATGAGAATTTCAAGGAACTAACATTCTGATGAAATAACCTTTTTATTCATTCGATGAAATCACTATTCCTATTGGAATTTTTTGTCTCCCTACGTACCTACTTTCTACTTCGCTAGAGGATCACGAAATTTTCTCGGACTGCTACAAGTTCTTGATATGTGCCCATGCTATCGTTGTCTTAGTGTTGGCATGTGATTGTAAACCATATGTCTCTTTGATTTGTGGTTGTTTACTGTCACCATTTTTGTGCCTTTGCTTCGTGAGGACCAACCGTTGACCTGAGTAAATATGTTTAAAGTTAGAAGAATATTTACCCCTGCTGCTGTTGAACTGTGTGAATAAAAAGGCATTGCAAGTCAGGGAGTTGGTATCGACAGAAGAAGGACGGATCTAATCATCTGCCGCGCGAATTTTATCCAGACCTCTCAGACTTCACAAACTCATTCTTGGTGAATAACTAATGCATGCTGGCTTGTTGAGATTTGTTCTATTGTCCGGCATTCACAATTCACTGTTTTCTTATTTTTGAATTCCAGATTCGAGATGGTGCTGCACTTTGCCAGTATTTTGCTTGGCTTGAAAAAGAGGTTTGGGAAACTTTATTTGAAATTTAATTATTCATTTCTCGATTATCATTGATGCGAAGAGATTACTGCTTATATTTTTCAAAACTTTTTGCAAGTGCCAAATGCAATCTATGAATATTCTGTGTTAAGTTTAATCCAATACCATAGCTTTTAAATTTTTAGAAAAAGTTGGAAATTTTACACTACATGCAGACACTGGAAAATGTATGAATAGCATTAAACAACTCGCATGTATCATAGAAATAATCACAGCTTGGTGGTTTATTCATTAAGGACAATAAGTAGATTAACATTGATCTTTGTATGAAATGGATGCGCTTGTGTACTTCTGTTACACATACAGTAGGGACGAATCCCTTTGACCCTCAATTCTTTCTTGATGTTCGTCAGATAACTTTAGGGAAAGTTGGTGGAGGTCTTACCCCTTGTAAAAAGTTGAAAAGATGAAAAGCATCACCCCCCCCCCCCATCCCCTCCCCCACAATATCAGTTGAGCAATGTATATCGTGCTCTTGTGGAAAGTCACATGCAATATACGGATGTTATTTGGGGTAGCCTCTCAAATTCAAGAAAGAAATCCCTTCAACTTCTTCAAGACAGAGCCATTTCCATGAGCAATATAGCCAGGATAAAAATGGTCAAATAATTCCTTCATGTTTAACATCTTGTCACGTTTGATTGTGCAGGTATTGCCTATAAGATCAAATTCAAATTCAGCCAGAAAATCTCTAGAAGGAATTTCTACAAAATCCCATTATTCAAATTGAAACGTGCCATTCTGCAGTGATCTTTAGATTTCAAGGTACAATCTGAAATATGCCAAAACAGGACTTTCCTAATCAGCTCTTACGGTCTAGAATTAAGTCTCTGTAAATATCAGGTAGCTTCTTACCTTGTGCCACTTCAAAAAAACAACTGAAAATGCATTTGATGAGCTGAAAGCCAATAAACCTTTTAGCTATTCTGGAAAGAATCAGAATCGAACGCTATTTTGCTACATTTTGTAGAATTTTCGAATGTGCACAATAGTGATAGAAGCTCTAATGCCACTCGATCGAACGTCGCATATAAAAATGTATAAAAATAACGTTCGATCCAGGCTCTTTTATAGAATAGCTAAAAGGTCTATTAAAACGCGACCCCCTGGAAGAACAGCAATGACATTAGCCTTCAGTGTTTTTTCTTTCTCCTTGCATGTGATGTTGATTAATGGAGCCGTATTTTTGTATAGCATTACAAAAGTAGCTGAAGGGATATTGTGTGTGAATACGTTGAAATGGATGAATGAGACTCTGGTATGCAAATGAGGATGTGCTATATGCTCCTTTTCATTTGAACAAACACGAAACTTTTTCGGGACATGCCAAGAATATGGCTCAAAAATGGGACTTTGAAAACATTTTTTATTTTGATCTTTCCAACTTGGACTTGCAGAACTGATCGAATGTGTGTGGTTGATAAACATAGTTTTGAGTTTATTTGGTTGATAAGTAGAGTAAACCGAATTTTTATATTCCTTTATTGATAACAAAATGATCTTACATTAGATACAAAAGGGATATTTAAACGAAGTTACAGCAGCAGACAAGCTTGAAGAGTTTAGAAAGTAAGTATCAATGGCTATTTATCAAAACTGTTTACGTTCCTCATTTTCTGTAGGTTCTTCGGCTTTTGAAATAGATTTACCGACGGTCATTTAATGGCTTGCACATAAACTACTGATAATACTCCTCGGTATTGAGATGTACAAGGTCTGTCAGGCGTTGCATAAAATCGTAAACCAAGAAAGAGTTAGTTGAGACTGAATTATGTATGGAATACGTTTTGCAGGCACAAAGCGTTAACCTAAAGTCTGGCTAAATCAACCGTTTCAAGAGACAATCTACCAGGCGAATACAGAAAAACAATCCCCGTTTAAAAGGCCACTGCTCCCTTGATATCAAGATGATAATGTTGCCAAATATATCATTTAATAATAGACACGTTCAGATACAGTTTGAAATTTACCTGACTGAAATCGGCCACTTTGTTCTGAAATTATGGGGGATTTCTTCGAGAAAGCCGCTTCAAGAAACACTCAAGTCGTGCCCAAAATTTTCCCAATATTTCTGCCTTTAGCAATGACTTCAACATGTTTCAGCACGTGTTATGCTCTTGGGAGGACTAAATCGCCTGGACTGATGTTGCTATGCTTCCAGTAATAACACTTTCATCCTTCCCAAACGATAACACGTGCTGAAGCATGTAATAGTCATTGCTGTAGGGCAGAAAACTTGGTCGTGATTTTAAGCCTATGGTTTCTTGAAGGGACTTTCTTAATATACTACTTCATACTTTCAGAACGGAGTAGCTGATTTCATTCAGGTAAATTTCAAAATTTATTTGAACATGTCCACTGCTGAATGATATAGAAAACAAAGTTGTTATGCGTGTTGTTGTTGTACGTCGATAGTGTCAATAAAACATAAATTCATTCAAAATACGACTTTTTTTTCTTTTTTCTGTAATAAATAAAAGTTAAAATACAAATAACAAACAGCTCAATTCTATCTACTGTTGAGATGGAGGCAAAGAACATGGTGTTATCAAATCGCCTCCAAGCTCAACAGATCAAGTTAACTATTATTTTACAACAAATGAAAAGATTACACTACTTAGAAGACGATAAACAAAAAGCGCTATACATACAATATAACGATACTTTATTTACATGATCATAGTCCAAGGCCATATGTTTGGGGCTACTCTGCTCCCCACCGCAACGAGCACGGAAGCCCAACGCCCGACCCCCCAAGCATGAAATACTAAAAATAGTTGCATAGCTAATAGTTAGTAGCTGAATGATATACAGGCAATATTATTGATTTGATTGCCATGGAGTAATGGCGTTCAAAATGGGACTGTCTTTATTGACTCACTCGGTAGAATCTTTAAATAAAGATTTGTCCGATAGTGCCTTGGTCGAGCTCTCTGGTTTGGTGGTGAAAAAATTATAGAAAAATAAGACAACATCGGACTTTGTTTTAATTTTTACAAGAATAAGCTTTTTCACCCGGTATAAGGAACTGTGCGCCCAGCTAAAGCCATACCATAATAGTTCATAAACATAAATCTCTCTATTGATTTAAACTAAAATGCAAGGATTTAATTAGACTAAACGTATCGGGCATAACCCTTCCTCAGTAGTAATGAGAAATAGAACGCACAGGGCAGTTAAGCGGAAGGGATCGAAAAATCGAAAGATGGAGAACTATAGAACGTCTAATGGAATTGGGCGCTGCAGGGAAGAGGGTAGCCATGAGAAAGCTACGAAGGAGGAAAAGATGACGTTAAAGTGAAAATGCCTATGAAAAAGAAAACTGTTTGTTGAGTCCATTGGGGAAAAGAGTACCAAGCTTAAAAATTAAACGTTTTTCTAATGTTTTTTTTGTTTGCTGTTGATAGGTGCCATGGTTAATCCAAGAATCGACATGTCCGCTTTAGAATGGCCTGCAAGGTTAAAATGTCTGGACACATTACTGTCTGCATTATCATAATAATTCATATCAATTGAGCAGATATAGTCCGAAAGAGACTATTCTCTCTAAAATTTGAGATGATTTCGTAGAGTTGTTTATCGCCTATCGATTTCTTTGAAATTTATTTATTGATTTATTTGACAATTGATTGTTTCGAATCAGTTAGAGGGTCCTCAATGTCATTTAAACAAAGCTGAGATTATTCCATCCAGGATAAGAGAGGTTATATTTTGATAAAGTGGTTCACTTTTATCCTTTCAGACAAAAACAAAACTTTGCTGGTCTGAGTTTTGCAACGATCTCCGGAAGTGGACCAAATGGAGCGATAATTCACTACAAGTAAGTTTTTTGTCTATATTTTAAAGGCATTAAGTCATGGTAAATAGCGATTCTCCGCTGGGCGTATGTCTGCTTTCATGGGATCAGTCTGTTTTCATGTGATCAAACATCACCTTCACAAATACAAGGCTATACATCGGATCCCGCTTTGCGTGTGCAGTTTGAATAACAGGCAATTAGATTGGCATAAGCTATCATGATGACTCGGAAAGATTTGCAAATTGGGAATACGCGGTCTATTTACCATGACTCAATGCCTTTAATTAAACTATTTAGCAAAATTTGGATATTATATGTTTTCTCCATTTATACAGAATACGATACATTATTAGACAAACTTTTCCATCGTTCTCTGTCCATTACAATAGCATTGTTAGAATTCCAAGATGATAACCCTTAAATGTAAAGTTCAAGAGAAAAAAAAGAAAAGATTCATGCTAGCGTAACTTTTTATGTCTTCTTAACCCTATTACTACCGGGGGGGGGGGGGGCACAAAGTGCCCGCGGCAAAGTTTATTTGATGTAGTGTCGTCAGTTCAAAAGATAAAGAGCTGAAACTTTGCGACTTTTCCTAAAATTTCATGGACTAATTAAAATTTGTAATTTTTTTTTTCGAAATGGTAGATACTGATCACGTGACCAACCTCTTTTCAACACGTGGTCAGCCAGACAATTAAAGAAGCGAGTCCAGTTTTAACACGGATGGTCGTAGAACATGGAGAATACCACCATTCGATAGCTCTCGATGAGAGCTTTCAGATGATGTATAGTTTTATCCATTTTTGATGACGTCATCAAATTTTACGTTCATGACGTCATCAAAGTTTATGACGTCATATATATAATAACAAATGTATTAGATAACTTTAAATGGTCAAAATTGGTTCTATTGATTGTTATGAACAATTTTAAGGCATTTTAGAGAAATTTCATCAGTAATTAGGGGTTTAAATGAAACAATGACAAACTGATGCAAATAAATGATGAATATATGATATAAATAACAAGCTTAAATTGACATTTCAATGCCAATTTTTATTCAGTGATGCTTTGGGATACATTCTTGTAGTAGTATGAAAGAAATTATCAACTAAGAACTTAAATATTGCCAATATTGTTAATAGTAAGCAAAAAGTGCAATTTTCCTCAATTATGACGTCATTGTGACGTCATGAAAGTAATGAAGAATTAAAAAAGTAGCCTATTGTGTAGATTTTGTTCCTATACACCATTGTACTAAGTTTCATCCTCATATCTGCAATATTGGCGAAGTTACGGAGGGGGGGGGGGGCACTTTGTGCCCCCCCCCCGGGACTACGATGGTCGAAAAAGCCCGGTAGTAATAGGGTTAAACAAGAAAACAAATGTTGCATTAATCATGCATAGTCAAAGATTTTGTGTGATGGCGACGATTTCGTTCTATCTTCACGTAAGAAAAAGGAATCAGAAATTTTTTCTAGTAAATCGTGAAAATTCCTACTTGTTGTGTTATTGTCAATCTTGAACATAGATTCTGATATTTTTCTGACTTCTTTTCTTTTATTTTCTGACTCCTTTAGTTTCTTAGCTGAGGATGGGACAAGCTCGTCTCAAAACATCCCATTACATCATGAGACTTAGTCAACTGAATTCGTCAATGTTTTATCAGTTGCCAATTTCATTTAATACTTATCATGACCTAGTTTCAATAGCCAACTGCAATTGTCAATTATTATATCTTAATAAATTGGAAATGGTCATTTGAATTTGTCACATTTGTCAACATATCTGCTGAGTTGGTCCTAATCATGATTTTCGTCACCTTTCTTCTTGCTAGATTCATCTATATTTTTTCTTAATGATATTTATCTTGATTTAACTAACATAACTAGACCTGAAGATGCATTGGGATATGGGTTGGGACCTTGGCCGTGTCTGAACTGTTCGTTAAAGAAAATACAACTCTCAATGACAACTCTGCAGTTTGAAGGAGTTGTGACACAGTGGCTTAATCCTCCGACTTTATAATCAGAATAATTCAGAGGTTGTTCTTTCAAGTTTCCACTTTTCACCACATGAGCATCATGACAAGGGGGGTCACAAAATCGATTAGCACTTGGCTACTTCTCATTGCTTGGCATTGAAAACCGCAACTTAACCGTCACATTCAGCTGTCTATGTTGTCTATGTTGGACACTTCAGAGACTTTTATTGTTTCACATTAACATCGTGCAATCTTAGATTTCCTCCGCTCGTCCCAATGTCTTCACTTCGTTCCAAAAAATATAGTACGAAATACGCAACTACGGAGGAGCATAAAATCACTGTTCATTCAAACATTGGGACTCATATGTAAATCGCTGAATTCTTGATCCGAGATTCGAAATGGCCTATATTTCTTAAGTTTGGTCGTATTTCCTCGCAAACCCGAATAAATTAATCCAGAGGGCATTAAATGAGCTTCTCCCAAGACATGTTCCCATAAATAATAAAAGAATCTGTCGTTTTCATTATTTTGCTCTACTTTGAAGACTTCCTTTCCCGACACTGATATGGAGGTAGATCCTATATAGAAATTACCGACCACCCAACATAAAACTCCTCAGAAATCATTGGGACCTTTTGAGTTAATGGATGGCTGATAACAATAGCACTATATAAGTATAGCAATATATATGCTACTGGTAAGTAGATTAATGATAATTGTTGGGATATTTGACAAACTTTCTTACCTTCAAGCAAAATTATCTCTCTCTACATCCTGCGACAACAAATGTGCTACGAGCGGCCTATCCAAGCCATGATTTAGATCAACAGGTCATGAGTCCCAGTAGGAGCAATAATAATTCAATTCAATATCGCTGTTGTTGTTGCGATGACTTAGACTCTGTATTAAGTCTAGTGGAATCTCTTTCGATGCTCTTTTTCTTGCCAGACCTCAGTTATCAACTGCAAGAACACTCAGTTCCGATGAAATGTATTTGTGTGATTCTGGTGCACAGTATTAGTAAGTATGTTTAAATTTAGAATGTATCTTTTGATCCTTGCAGCAATATTTCCTATCATCCCGTTAAAAGCTCTATTAGGCCGGTCTCTTTGTAGTCCCGCTGTTGTTCTAGTCCCCTGCTGTTGTTCTACGGGGTAAAGTCCTTTCGCAACATGCAATATAAAACATGATTTTAATGCTATGCTCCCTGTGTTTTCCTGCTGTTGCAAAAAATTCACGTTACGGGAAATTATGGTTGTTAGGTTTGGGCATTTCCCCCACCACAAACAATCATTTAGGAAAGGGCCTACTGACAGTTTTCTCGATTTTGTTGGACACACGCGCACGATTCGCTTCGGATCCAGCCATTTGTCCTTAAGCCCCAAGAATTCTACCTATTGACTTAACTTCTGAGATTAGGTTGAAAATATTGTCCCAAGATGATTAGCTCGCAATTTGACTCGAATTTGTGACTTAGACAATAGTTTTTGGTTAATATTTGATCTGCAAAGATCGTTCTCAACAAGGTCACAATTTAATATTTTTTTAATATCATTCTTGTGAAATTTTTGGGTTTGTTTCGTTTTGGCATGCGAAGAACTCCTTAGAGTTTCAAAATAAATCATGTTTTCGGGTATACCAGCATCATTTTGGTTTTATCGAACAATTGCTGAGTAGTTCACTTTACCCCGGTCTGGGGTAAAGTGAACTAGGCAGAGCGGTCGCCAAAAAAAGCTCTGTTGTGAGACAATGGAAAAGGATTTAAAAAATATTTTTGCTGGATAAACTGACCCAAAGACATAATGTCAAAACAACGTTAAAAAGTTTGCCCTCAGCTACAATCTCTTTAGGATATCCTTGAAAAACCGCCAAAATAGTTCACTTTACCCCGTCTTACCCTACTGACAGTTTTCTCGATTTTTTTGGACAAACGCGCACGATTCGCTTCGGATCCCCATTTGTCCTTAAGCCCACTCTCCTTAACTTCTGAGATTAGGTTGGTCCCAAGATGGTTAGCAAAACAAATGTAACGCATCAAAACATATTTGACAAGGCATTGTATAGCCTAGGAAGTGACTTGCGATTTTGAAAACCGCGAAGGATTCCTTTAACCTGACAGGGAGTGCACTGGAAAAGGAACTGAATATCTTTAGAAGTTGAAAAATCTTCTTATGGCATGGGTTACACAACATTGTTTAAGTGAGTAGATGAAGCATTCATCTTAACTCTGTTTCCATATGACAGTTCTGTTGTATTGACAGCGAAGATGGCTCAATGGTAGCACACTTGACTACCGATCTAAAGGTTGGTGGTTCAAGTTTCCGCCCCGTGAAACCTGCTACGAAGAGTGAAAGAGCTGCCAACTCTCTGTAATTCCAGGCTAAATAAAGGAATCACGAGGTGTGGTCATATCGAAAAGAAGGACCAGGGCACTGCTCGATAAGCTTAGCTTTTCAGTGTCGTAAAACTACCTTCGGATGCCAGGTAGAAATATAGAGAAAAACAATATTTCTGTCGAACAGACCTAGTTGCTCCATGTGAGCCTAGACTCAACCGAACAGGTCGTTTAAATGTTATGATTAGTGCCTAGGTGACTTAGATAATATATTGTTGCCCGTGCTTGCGGCACAAGATCTAAAGATTTGAAAAAATGATGATGGTTTTGTTCCATGATAGTTTCACTTTTCAAAGCTGTTTTTATGATTAACAGAAACTAGAAACTGTCTCAAATTAGATGTCACATGAAAATTCCCACGAATAAAACAATTGCATTTTTTTTTGCATTAATAATTTTGCGTTCGCAAATCTCTCCTGACATCTGATTTGATATAAAATGTAACACCATCTAAACTAAGAACCCGGGACGGTTTGAAGATTGTACACACCTATAATCCTTTCTCTGATAGTGATGGAACCACTGATGTTACGAGGACTGTACATTTTGGAACTCCTACGCAACATGAAAAGGTAAGTACCGGGTGTCCCCCAAAAGAAATACTCCTGTTTCAAAAATCACCAAAAATTGATTATCAAACCTTTGATAAAATTTTCTTTTGAGTTTTTTTGTCAACGACTCAAAAATATTCATAGATGATAAAATGCTTGCTTTTGATGCAACAAGGTAAAATAATTACACGTTGAAAAACCTTATTTTGAGCTATTGTTTTTAAGCAAAATACTCAATCTTGCCAAAGATTCAACATTTTCAGATTTTTTATCAGCATTGAGGTTTGCCATGATGGTGTGCATTTCATTCTTTCATTTATGACAAAACTAGATGCTTTACATGCACAAAGAAATTGATCTGGCAATCATCAGTGCTTTTTTGCAGTATGATCTGTACGGTGTGTAATGACACAGTTAAAGGAGCCTTTTTTGACCATGTTAAATTTTAACCAACCAAATGCATTTGACTTGTTGGATTGACCAATTAGAATTCAACATACCTTAATTTGATTTATTTTCAACTTCTTTAACTTAAAAGCAATCTGTCCCCTATTGTTCTGACCATGGTTACTGCTCTATTTACCTTATTTACGCTGCAGCTAAATTCATGCATCACTGAGTCTCTATGACCCTGATTTCTTTGGATAAAGCGAATTAACACCAACTTCTCGAATATGCAATAGAGATCTTTATCGATTTTTATTTTCATTCATCGAAGGGGACAGATTGCCTTTAAGCCAGTGTGAATAGGCTATAAGAAGAATTCTGAAGAATTCTAAAAATTCTTATCATTTTCATAATTTATATGAAAGCTTTTATATAAGAACCTTTCCCAGTTTCATCCTCTTAGGGGTTCTTATTTAGGGGGTTTAAAAGATTAAATTTCAGCCTCAAGGTTCTTATAAAAACAGGTTTTTTATGCGGGTTTCTACTGTATGTACGGAAACTAGGCTTGATAAGTTGATCATTGCTAGGCAACAAAGACACATAGACAACAAGGCTACCTAAAGATTCTTGAGAGTTTTACGTTTTCTCCATGTACATTTCTCAAAACAGATGGTAGGTGCAACTTTCTTGCTCTATTCTCGTTTCAGAACTACCAGGATGAAGGATTGTTATCACTTTTGAGGAGAACTCACATTTTTCAGGAGACATGCATAGATCAAGGGCGCCTACCTTGTAGGAAGTGTGTTTATTCCCAGTGATGAAGAGTAATTGGTGTCCTGTGACCCAGTACAGAGAGTGTCCTAGAACCGTACCGTGACACAGCAGTACACAGAGTCAGTCCTCTCACGGTCGAGATGACGTATGAATAACTTTGTGGTTTCAAATTCCGGTCTTTATGTAACACGAGATCAACTGTTATACGATCTGGCCACAGGGAATCAGACAGCGTGATTTTTGATTGGTCAACACTAACAGGCGTTAGAATTTGAAAATCCCTGTAACTAGAAAAACTTTAGGGGAATGAAACTTTTTCTAACTCCATTGTTCACTTTTCTCACAAGCGCGTTACACGTTGCTGTGGTCAGAGCCCGTTGCTATGGCCAGTAAACAAAACTTGCGGTAAACTGAGCTGGGGGTTGGCACTGCTAAGAATTTTTTCAGCTGGCTGTTCGCTTATTATCACGCAGTGTCTGTGGTCGTCTGACTTGTTGTGTTGATTTGAACTGAGGTAAGCAAAGTTGTTTAAATTAACCGTTTTGTTGCTGAAATATTGATTTTGCAAGTACTTTTCTTCATTAAAAGTATCATAACATAAAGGAAGAATTGGTTCAGTAACATGTAAGCGTTTAATAAGTTTAAGTTCTAAATTAGGCTAGGATTTGCCTTGTGAATGAAAGGAAACTGTAGAATTTGAATGAAGAATGCATTTGAAAAATATTTCTTAACTTGGAACTTGACCTCTTCTTTTTATCATGGTTTCTTAAGTTTCTGGACGTGCAGGTAAATTTCTTGAAAGCCGTTGCTTAAAAAAACATGTAATGATTGTTATTCTCAGGTTGTCAGGTACTACTCTACTCTCGTCCTCGAACAATCTTGAGGATTGACTTTTTCACGCGACCCCCTAGTTTGCACACGGTGTCACTTTTCACATCTGGTTGAACAAAGGCTTATGTAAACAATTTTGCTTTACCGAAACCACAACGGATAGAACGCGCTTGTGATAATCTTCTCTTGAGATCCTGCTCGCTGACTGGTTTATCTGCAGAAGTTGCTTACCCCTTAGTTTTTTATGATATACAAAGATTAACAGGACCGGGTCATAGGACACCAATTACTACGCGTACAGTACCGGGAATAAACACATTTCCTACAAGTTAGGCGTCCTTGCATAGATTGGTGGATTTTGATTCCTTTGCAGTATTTGATCTGATTTTTGTATTTCAGGAATGTTTCACGAGAGTTTTGAAAGGAAATATACAGATGGCTGCAGCTACTTTCCCCAAAGGCACAAGAGGTAAGAAATTATATTAATTCTTTTTAAATGCGGTACCTAGATATTCGATATGTTAACGCAGCAAAGAGAAAATTTTTTTGGACCTTTAGTTTCAGGTGTTTTCGAATTGTTTTCATTGATGATAGTGCACTGCAGTGCACTAGTAGATATGCACT
This sequence comes from Aurelia coerulea, assembly GCA_039566865.1. Classification (NCBI taxonomy): domain Eukaryota; kingdom Metazoa; phylum Cnidaria; class Scyphozoa; order Semaeostomeae; family Ulmaridae; genus Aurelia; species Aurelia coerulea. Next base: position 5,692,806 of record CM076952.1, on the reverse strand, counting down.
ATAAAGCTTGTTTACTAGTAGTAGACTACGAAGTGCTATCTGAATAGGCTGCTTACAATGCCGTATGTAGTTATCGCTATTGGCAGAATTGTCGGACGCTCTAAATACGACTCAACATTGTTCATACGTGAAAATGTGTTTGTTACTACCCTGGATCAGAGTATTTTTAGTATATGGAGAAAAAAATAAAAATAAAAAAAATAAAAAAAAACATTAAAAAATTTAATGAGAAAAAAATAAAAAAAAGAGAAAAAAAAATAAAAAAAATTTAATGAAAAAAAAATAAAAAAAAAAGAGAAAAGAAGGGAGGAAGGAAAAATACTCTGGAGACATGCGACCTCCTTTGTGTCTTCTTGACCAATCAGAGCCAGCGGCCTTGTGGATGGCCGTGAATTTGTGAACGAGGCAAACTATGGGCAGATTGTTTTCAAAATGGCGACTGCAGAAGAAGATGGAGGGTTTGATGACGATCTTGAAAGTTGTGTGAATGTCGCCTTGGCGAAATTCTTCCCGGAAATTGAAAAGACGACGAAGCAGCAGATGGAAGCGTGGAAAGGGATATTTAGAGGAAAGGATGTTTTTGCGATACTGCCAACTGGAGCCGGGGGAAATCACTGATATATCAGCTCATTCCCTCAATTACGCAAGAGCTTGGCAAGAAGGGATACAGCAAATGGAAAGGGTAAAGGTTCGTTGTTGTTGTGTCACCATTACTGGCAAGCATCGAAACGCAAACTTGCTTATTTTAGCTTATCATTTAGGATACTTTTTCTGCCCACCCATTCTTTTGAGATGACTCTGTCAAAAATTCAGCCGACTTTTCACGTATGAACAATGTTGAGTCGTATTTAGAGCGTCCGACAATTCTGCCAATAGCGATAACTACATACGGCATTGTAAGCAGCCTATTCAGATAGCACTTCGTAGTCTACTACTAGTAAACAAGCTTTATAGTACCTGCATAGAATCTACTATTTCTTATCATTTAGGATACTTTTTCTGCCCACCCATTCTTTTGAGATGACTCTGTCAAAAATTCAGCCGACTTTTCACGTATGAACAATGTTGAGTCGTATTTAGAGCGTCCGACAATTCTGCCAATAGCGATAACTACATACGGCATTGTAAGCAGCCTATTCAGATAGCACTTCGTAGTCTACTACTAGTAAACAAGCTTTATAGAGCATATCTACTACTAGTAAACAAGCTTTTAGCCAAAGCCTCAGGGTGATAATTATACAGAATGTCTCAAAAAAGGCTTCCCAGTTTTAAACTCGAATATCTCTGGATCTGCTGATCTGTTCAACACAAATGAAACATTTATAAAAGCATACTAATGCACTTAATAAATGAAGGCTGGTTTGATTAAATCGAGCAACTGAAAGAAAACTGGGGGTCGTCAAATTCGAATCAGCTTTTCACCGACTTTACCATTGTTTTACGGGCCATCCCAAGGTGATGATCTGTGTATTTCTTATTCTTCTCAACATCATTGACACCCATGCAACTAAACGTATTTCTTAAGTGTATTAATCTCCATTTCTGTAAGCAGGACAGCCCTGCCCCTGGGCTAATGTAGCGAAAATGATGTTTTTGGTCAATCGAACATTTCGATATTTTAAGGCACTTGTAGAAATTGCTGAAAAGTTGGTTGAAATTTGACGACCCCCGTTTTTCTTTCTGTTGCTCGATCTAATCAAACAAGTGCTCGTTTAATTATTACTGCATTACTACGCTTTTCTAAATGTTTTATCTCCATTTCTGATATAAGCAGGTCGAATGATATTTGACTTTAGAACTGGGAAGCCTTTTTTGAGACGCCCTGTATGTTAGATAACCAATTTTGTATTGTTTTCTTCCATCAAATGACTTTTTACAACTTGAACTTGAAACATATTCAGCTTCCTAGATGTTTATAAAAAGTGTACTAGTTTTATTACGATGTGTATACAACATGCCTTCAAAGAGATTGGTGTTATGAGCTCTCTATAAAGTTAATGTGATGTATCTATATTCATAGATCTTATGTAAAGGTCGTGCAAATTTATATAATATGTACAAGCTCTTGGATATTAAAGGTCACAAGTCCTCAATCTGAGTTGTCAGGTGACTCCACAGTTGCGTGCTGAAATAGTCGGGTTTTTATTTTGATACACACACTAGGAGTTAACAGGCTCTACAACACCTGAATAATTATTTCTTATTTTGTAGGTCATGTGTTAGATATCCTGGCAAGGAAACCATTATGGGATGCTGGACTGAATTATTTGCATGGAACTGGACATGGGGTTGGAGCATTTCTTAATGTTCATGAAGGTACATTGAAGAAATTCTCTGAGTTTTTAATCACAGAATCGCAGGGAAATTTTTATATTTATAGGACCAACTTTTAAGTTTAGTATATGAGAAGGTAGAGGCATTACAAGCTCAAGTAGAAATTTTTGAGGGAATGTATGTTATTAAGATATTTTGTTTCAATTCCGCCCCTTGTCATTTTAACACAAACCAACGACAGGACATATCTTGTTTTGTGATTGTTTTTACCTGTATTCTCCTACTAGACAGAATCCAGTCGAACGTTGGCCGGACAGCATACAAAATAAGATTGTGAAAGTCTATTGTGTCCCCACGTTGAAAACTAATTTTGATACTACGACAATAGGCCATCCTGCAAAGATGGAGTGTAGGAGCGTCCGTTTGAACCAGCAACCAGTGAATTGGCTCTCGAAAAACAAGGGCAGATTTTGTAATACAATAGCAACAGTTGCGTTTGATTGACGCCTCAATTCAAAGCGATTAGCGGATGCAGACAAAGGAAATTCCCTCAACCAGTAATTCAAAACAAACAAAGCCGCAAAAGTTTCCCCGAAACTAGTAGGGCAAACTCTCGCCTTGTGCAAGCGAAAGATGGTTTTTAAGAGAAGTTATGTGCTTATAGCGAAAGAAGAAGGGTAAATCTAAAGCTCTGTCGCTTAGAGTTTGTTTATTTGATTCATTAGCCGAGCAGAAGGCATTGTAATTCTCGCGTCTTTAGGGCTTAAAATGAAACGATTACAAAACAGCTCCTAAATCAAATAAACATAATCTAAGCGACAGAGCTTTAGATTTACCCTTCTTCTTTCGCTATAAGCACATAACTTCTCTTAAAAACCATCTTTCGCTTGCACAAGGCGAGAGTTTGCCCTACTAGTTTCGGGGAAACTTTGCGGCTTTGTTTGTTTTGAATTACTGGTTGAGAGAATTTCCTTTGTCTGCATCCGCTAATCGCTTTGAATTGAGGTGTCAATCAAACGCAACTGTTGCTATTGTATTACAAAATCTGCCCTTGTTCTCTCGAAATCTAAGTTTGACTGTTCAATGTTTGTTAAGGTAAGGGCATTGTGTCAACCAGTCCGTCAAATGTTGACTACAATTAGTACCATGATATCATCATCAAGACTTGTCCCCACTGCGTGATGAGCTATCTTCGTCTTCGAGTTCCTCTTCGCATTGCTCTTCGCAAATTTTCAAATGTAATGAAAGTTCGTGTTGCACCGGGAACGACATTTAACTGTAAAGCCTAATTTTTATGACCGGTGTAAATCAGACTTTACGGCTAATTGTTGTTCCCAGTGCATGATGAACTCTCGTTGCATTTAGAAATATTTTAGCCTGTGTGAAGACTTGACTGATTTCTTTTCGGGGAGGTTTCAACTCCAGTAGAAACCTCTCTGAAAATAAACAGTTGTGTCTGCGCGCAGGCTGAAACATTGGCGATAAAGAAAGCGATGGTACTTTATCACACAGCGGGAAACAACTAACTGAATCAGCTGGTTGACAAGCAGGATCGGGTATGGATGTAGGGAGGATCAAGGGGCAAGGGTAAATTTTGTAAAACAAAGAATACAGTTCTGATCAAGACAAAGCGATTTAAGAACCTCAAGAAAATATTTCACAACATCGACCCGGCAGGTAGCCCATATTGTTTTTCTTTCACCATTTAGATGCATTCGATTGAGTGCACTCAGAGGTGTGAAACCTATGCTTCAGAAAGGCGAATTGCTTCTTTATCTTTTCAGAAACCAGAATCTTTTGTTTTACAAAATTTACCCTTGCTGGATCAAGGAATATAATTTTCCCCATGTTGAGCAACTAGCGCCTTGGTATTCTTTCAAGAGCCCACTCATTCATATATAACAGTGTTTTCCTTTTGGAAAGATGACTGTATCTAATCAATTAATTTCTTTTCTCTCTTAATCAGGTCCTCAAGGGATCAGTCCACGAGTTTCAGAAGATGAACCCTTAAAGCCTGGAATGTTCATTACTGATGGTGAGATCATTCAAATTTTTTTCCAGTGTCTCTTAGGGGTGGAGGCAGTTTTCACCCTTTGCGTGGATGTCAGGTCTTGCGGTACAGAATCTGAAAATCACGTTTGGTATTGGAACCTTTTGCGTAATCTTTCTTCTGGAAATGGTCACATTAAGTTGAGGACCGGTGTCATAGCAAAATATTTAGAAAGAAGTTATCTCTAGTCAACATGATTTTGAATCGCAAACAAATTACTTGCAGATTATTAATTTCTCTTAAACATGCTCAGGACCAATGTTTGTATGCTAAACTACGAAATTTGAAATCCTGGGTCATTTCCCGATGCTATCCTATACTGATTACTGGGGTTGGAATAGTATCCCGTAATGTTTTGCGTGCCATTCATATTATTGGAATTGCGCATGCAATTATCAATCGGAAGTTTGTCACAAGCGCAAAAGGATAAAGCTGTGATGTTGGCCTGAAATAATGGAAGCTTTCAAGATGTCAATTCGCCGATTTTGAAACAAAATAAAACCACCCAAAAGTTTTATTGCATTGACCAACTGCCAAGAGAAGAAATAGCAGTGAAAACCTTATGAGAATATTGTTCATTGTTGTTGTAGGGTGCGTATAGTTTCTTCGGACAATTGGACGAGAACCGCATCTTGTTTTCAGGTGAAATACAGCTTTGGATGTTGGGACTTAGCGGGACTTAGATGTTTTTCTTGCATCCAACGCACTTGGAAGTATAAATCAAAGCAAAACATTGCAAAGTCCCTTCCCCGTCTGTCAGAAAACCAACAGCAAATTTGATAAATATTGGACGAACTGCGGTATTTAGGTCCACAGTAACTTCCCACAAAAACGGCCTATGAAAGCGTATCTATAGCTGACAATAACTGCAATTTCAAATAAAATTATGTGTAAAGGCCCAATTAGTCATAATTCGAATCAATACACCTACCTAGATTGAATATTCCGTCTCTACAATGCCAATCTTCAATCCGCGTGTAGAAGTGAACGAAAAATGTTCTGCCATTTGCGCAATTTCGAAGAACGGCGCTCAAAAACTCCGCAGTGGGCTTTGCCAACCCCCCACCCTGTCTGATTGCATCGAGTCCTAATTATCGCTCACCAAAATGAGACTACTGCCTGCCAAATCATTATTATCATCATCATCATCATCATCATCATCATCATCATCATCATCATCATCATCATCATCATCATCATCATCATCATCATCATCATCATCATCATCATCATCATCAATACTCTATTTAAATCGGAGTGTTGGCAGGAAAACGAACTTTCACCCAAAAAACGGAGTACAAGAATTGCGACGATAATCATATTCATATTGAAAAGACTCTATTTAAAGCAGGCAAAAATAAAAAGAATAGCTAACTTAGAGCTAATTAACGCCTACTATTTATAATATCTATAATTTACAATATGATTAAATAAAACTATTACATGTCAATATACGGTATATGACAGAAAAATAAGGGATATATACTTTGCAGAGCCTGCAGTTGCATTTATGACCATTCCAGCTTCTATTTTGTTTCTTGAAGATAGAAGGCTGTTTGATTGCTTTATTTATTGCGGTAAAACTGCCACAGTTTATTTCCAAAGTAAGTAATGGACTCAACTCCAAAGGACGTAGTTCGTACTTTTGGCATTTGAGCGTCATCGCCATGCCTTAGACTGTAGCTTATGTTTCGCTGCATGAAAAGATCCTTCATGAATGGTGGACTCAGATTGCATTTTGTTTTATAAATTTCAATCATGAGCAACTGTAGGTTTCTTACATGTACTGGCACAGATTTAGACTGCTCCAAGAGAAAACCAAATTCATTTTCGTAATCCTTATATGCAATGCGTAATGCCCTTTCGTGAATACGATTTATTCTATGATTCAAAGCTCTATCATAGAACATCCAAATAAGGGGACAGTAGTTGAAATGAGATAAAAACAAACGCCCTTATTAACTGCTGCAGTTTTTCACTGTCCATGTAACGAGATTTCGCGCAAGATCATGGAGTTTTTGGCCAGCTTTTTTACAGAGAGCCTTCACATGTTGTTTGAAAGAAAGTGATTGATCGAAAGTTATTCTGAGAAGAATCTCCACTGTACTTTATTTCACGCAGGCCTCGTCTATTTTAATTGATATTTCATTATTCCTTTTGCACCTAAAATCATTAAGTGGCATTTGTCCTCATTTAGTTTCATGAGATTGTTTGGAAACCATTCAGTTAACCGAGACGGGTATATCAGTTTGGCGGAGGAGCGAAACTTTACTTGTAATCAGTCCAATGCTATCCACCCACTATGGCAAAGCATGCTTTCAGCCCAAAAATTGTTTTGCTCTTGTGACTGGTGCGTGTTCCCTTATAGGACAAGTCCGGGCTTTCTACAATTAATGTCAAAAAGCAACCTTACCAACTGCTGAACATCACTGGTGACTTTTTCCAAGTTTTGACATATTTTTCTGTTGTAAATTCATACAGCATTTTTCGTAAGTTAGGCACAATGTTGTCGCCATTTTGAAAACGCGATAAGATAGCTAGCCTCGGTTTGGAGGTTTGATTGTAACGTCGGAAATTACTTGAGAGTTCTATAAGAAAACAGCCTCGTTCAGGTCGAAGGCAGAGTGGGTGAAATGACGTCATGAATAATGACTTCATTTCGCTCATTTCGCAGACTGAAATACGCAATTTCGCAGAGAAAAGACAGAGAAGGTTGGAAAAAACTGCTACACACCATTCACAACATTGTAATCTGTCATTTTATGAACAATTATTCCAACCCCGGACTTATCCTTTAAACTGAAAAGTCACTGAGAAGTCATAGGCTTATGTAATTGAAACCACGCGCAATAAGAAACGTATAGTGTACTCACCGACCGAGAATGTGTGTTTTTTGTGTCAATTCTCCTGTGTTCTGTTTTTTTCGCCATTTTGTTTGTGTAAATTCTTCTCAGCTGCGCGCGCATGGTGCCTCGCAGTCGTGCTCGCAGTGCACTGTTTGTTGAAACTAAAAAATGCTGTTAAAGTGTTGAATTTTTGCTTCAAAATTTTTCAATTATCCGTTTCAAAAAGCAGATTGTCAACCAAAGTTTACTATGTCTTCGAATATTTTATTTCCATACCAGAGCCAGGGTACTATGAAGACGGAAACTTTGGAGTAAGGATTGAAAATGTCATGCTTGTCAAGGAGGTCAAACTGAAGGTGAGTTAAATGCCATCAAAGCCAAAAGTCTGATAGAACATCAGTGTCCCATGGCAGTAAACTGATCATAAAGCCAACACCATTTACTCAATAAAGCCTTACTAAAGCAAAATGTTATCTCGTGCTTTTTTTGTTTTATTTCCATTCTCCTAGTATCCGAAGTTTTAAGGCAATGAGAAACTGGGCCCTTCGAAGCAGTGTTCAGGTCCTTCCTCTTGCTGTGACCGAACCTTGTGATTCCTTTAGTCTGGAAGGACATAGTGATTGCCACTTTTCTTACTCTATGTGGCAGGTTTGATTGGGCGGTGGGGGGGGGGGGGGACTCGAACCAAACCATCAATCCCCCATCAATCTTCAAAGTGGTATTCAAGTGCTCTACCGCTGAGCATCCCCCCGCTAAAATGTTGTGCTTTTGTTTTCGCGTTTGGTGTGGATTGTTTGGATTTATTCCTTTGTGAATTATAGCGACTTGCTCGTTCTATGTCATCTGAAAGCTCCATTCCCCTTGATTCCAAATATCAGGTCCAGTTTTGTATTTTATGTTTGATAGTTGATGGAATTTATATTCCTTTTCCTAGAACAATTTCAATAACACTGGATATTATGGATTTGATCATATAACTTTGGTAAGAAATGTTTTGTTCAAGGATTATGTATGATTCATTGCTGCGTAAGTTTTATTTAGAAGCCACCCAATCGTGGCACTGAGACCAATCCTACTACCAGATTTATCAAAAATTGTATCCATATCGTTTGAAAATCTCATGGCAGAAACAAAGCTACTGGTCAGATTGCAAACTGCTCTTGCTTTCTGAAGGTAGTGATTTTTACTTACTGCACAGTTAAATTAGTTGATGGAGATAAATAGCTAACTCAAGAGCTACATATGCAGATCTAAAATTAGCCTATTGTATTTGATTGTTGTGGCACTTGGGTGGATATTGTTTGGCTAGAGGAACAATGTTGCGTGAGCGTTTTTGGTCCTATTTATGGGTTACCGCCTATTAAGTAGAATTTCTAATACACCACTTCAATTAAGCTGCCTCGTTTTGGAAATTCCCCAAATTTCCTCCTATTGTTCAGATCAAAATTTCAAGCCCAGATTCGCATGTAGCACCCAAGCTTTAATCTAGTTACGTGTTTTTGCGCTGCTGCCAATTGTGATGTTGATTTTATGACAATGGAAAGTTTAAAGATTTATAAGGGATTTGACCGTGAAAAGTCGTTCGGGGTGAAACTTTACAGCACGAGTCATTTTTCACAGTCAAATCCCCCTTATAGGTTTTAAAACTCTACATCGCTATAAAATTAACATTACGACCGCTAGCAACATGAAAACTCGTAGGTAGACTAAAATTTGGGTGCTTAATCCGAACTTGGCCTCTAAAATTTCATACGAAAGCATTTTGAATAATTTCCAAAACGAGGCTATTAATTGGAGTGGTGTATTTAGTGGAGATTTGTAATGTATATCGTAATAAACAATCATTTTGGCCACAGCAGGGTTAGTCACATCAAGTGATATCACATTAACAGCCCCTTTGCGACCCCTAAACGTTGATTGAGATTCCCAAATTTGGTCTCTAGGACTACGTTCACAAGATACCGGCAAATTTTGAAAGGGACAAAATATGTGACGGCACGGCATGGCACCAAAATGCGACCTAGTGTTCATACGATACCGGCATAATTTTTTTTATATTCAGTATAAAAATTTACAAAAACGGGATTACTTATAACAACACTTACGAACTACTTTACTACACTACAAGGACGAGATACCACGGGGAGCAAAAAACCATGACTACCCTATGGTTTTGACATAAAGGCGGGCAACTAAATTAAACCTAAATATGCAATTAAATACAATTACTAAAGGCTACGAATAAACAGTCTTTACTGATAAACACTAGAGTCAGTTTCACATTGGATGTGAGGCAACCGTAGCCGGGGATGTTGTACATCAGGACCCCCACCAAGAGAGCAACAACAACAACAACTGCTGACGTCACTGCTCCCCGCCACGAGTCACCATCGCTCCAAACATTTCGCCCATTCTACCAGGTCGAGTAACTTGCTCTTTGCAACATGGGCATAATTCAAAGTCATAGAATGTTCATTCGTCGGTGTCAATCTCTTTGCAATCCCTGAGACAAAAAGGCTAGATTTTTACGACAAAGAAATTTATCCAGGCCTAAAGAATCAATCAGCTTTGTTTCGAAAAACGTCGTTTAACGTTCTGCTTTCATTGTTTCGAGTGTTTTGCAAGATGCCGTTTTCAGATTGTGCCAGTAAGATTTCCATTTTCAAACATTGTCTGCAAAAATGTGTCGTTTTGGTGTGAAAAGGAAACCTACCCTTGTCAAGTTTATGCCGTTTCCGAATCGTGCTGGTATCGAGTGAACGTAGTCTTGATCTAAGTTAGACTTTATCTATAGAGTAAAGAAAACCTCGTTGAGATAGATTTATCAGCTTAATTTCTGCTGTTCTTTGAAAGGTGCAAGGCTTTTTTACTCACCCTGTGTAATGCAACGTACATAATAGATGTTTGGAACTTGAGGTTGGAATCAGAAAGATCCGCGTGTGAGTGCCTTCTTCTGGTCATAAGCTAGGGAAATTGCCTTTTCATTTTTGAATCTTGACAGAATTTGATTTGATTTTAGTTCTTGCATTTTCCAGATTAAACTTCAAGTTTCCTTTTTCTTCAGGCTCCCATTCAGACGAAACTTTTAGCACCTGAATTGTTAACCAATGATGAGGTAGAGTTCCTGTTTCGTTTGTTTAATTCGGATATGTTCTATGTTTGGTCTCAAAGAATTCTCATCAGTAAATAAGATTGCTCTAGATGGCTTCATTGACGTCATAAAAGCTCTCTAACTCTTTTACAAAGCAGGCAAAAACCTCGCTCCTTATCTTCTGACTTTGGCAACTCAAGCATATACATTTTGTTGATAAAGCTCGTTCTAAGCAAACGCATATTTTCTAAACTTCTGTTATTGAACCTTTACCGAAAGCAGCATCGTTTCAAGCCAGAAAACCCGAGCAATACTTCTTACACGAATCTAATACAGATGTGACAACAAAAACACTTAAAAATGATGTACAAATGCTTGCTAATCTAAGCCATATGAAAGAATATGCAACAAATATTCGAGATAAGCTTTAACAAAATTAGAAAATGACAAATAGTTCCTTCTAATTTCATTGTGCTGGTACAGTGCAATTTTGTCCCCTGTGTTAGGCATTGGTGTCCATCTAGCGTTCTTGCATGTTTTCAATGAGGGTGCAGTCACGTTGACTGCTATTAGGCCAACAACAAGTACACAATTAAGTGTCACGTCCTTCAATATTCGGATTTTCCTTAATTTTCTCAGATGAAAACAATTGATTGTTCTTTCGATCAGCGGAAAGTCATCCAGTCAACGGAATACAATTGGAAAATGCTGATTTCGCAAAGCAAACTTTCAGGGAGGGGGGGGGGCAAGAAATTCACAAATTAACTCAACATAAAATTTTAGGGCGGTTTAATGTCATTCGGCGTTATTTCACTGTTGCATATTCTATTTCATTTCACCGTTGGGTTATAGTTGCACTTAACTGTTGATGTTTTCATTTTCCGTAGTGTGTCCTTGGCAGGGGAAGGGGGGGGGGGTAAATTGGCCTATTTAAGATAACCAGAGCTCTTTACTGATCTGTGTTTTGGTGTATATAGCAAATTCTTACATTAGCTTTCATCTCGATCTGGTGAAGTTCCACATGGATGCAGGCCTTGCTGCTTGAGCATTATGATATCAAGTCATTATAAAGGGAGTCCCAAAAGAATAACGGTAACATACGATGGAAAAATAACCCTGTCCCAAAGATTTTGAAGTGATTTTAGACACTAGAATCTCGCAAATTCGTTGAAAATTCACTGATTTATGAGCTTTCGTAGATCAATTGATGCGAAAGCTGAAACCAGAGAACCTTGGATGGCTTGCTATGCAAAAAACCTCAAAATTAAGCTAAAAAGGGTTACACAATGTCGTACCCCTCGTTGATATCAGAATGAACTAAACAGGACATAGTAATTTCGCTCTTATAACCATTGTCAATATTTGCTGAAGAATGCATGTATCCAAGAAACATCAATTTTTTTAGAACGTAATCGACGAGGTACTATATCATTTTCAAATTTGCTCAACTGAATTCCTCGAAGTATCCATATGCTTGAAATCTTTTCAAATCCCATTTGGTTTGCTCTGCAATAAATGACCTTGCTACTTTTACCACAAGTTCCAAATGCACTGGTTTCAGCTTTTGCCCAAACTTGAACATAAAAAGCTTGTAATTCCGTGAATATTCAGCACATTTGCAAGATTCTTATGTGTGAAAATTAATTGAAGATCATATGTACTACAGGAAGCCCAGGCGGTTGATTGAATGATAATAAGTATAAAACTTCAAAATAGTTAATTGTGGTACCTTTTTGTCTTATTTGTAGCACTTCTCTACGGCTGCATTGTGTTTCCTTTGTTGACTTCTGTACTGCGTAATTGTTCGAATACGAGAGTTCAATGTGAAGTGACGCTAACACCTATGTATGTATGTATCAATTTGCCACAAATAATTAAAAGATTTACAATAGTTTGTTTGAGGGCTAAAAATATATACATAATTACAATTTTTATACAAATTAAATAAATACCTATAAAACACCCCTAATAGTAGTGACAGGGATAGCATTAAAAGGTCGAATTGACCTTATTTCCATAATGGTCCCATCAGAGGTTGTTTCTTAAAAAAAGAAAAAAAATTAAAGTGCCTTCCCATATAATATAACCTATGTAATATCATATGTAATATTATATAATAATATCATTATATTCATATTCCTATGTAATATCATAAAGGAAGGCGTCAGTGTCATTTCACATCGAACTCTCGTATTCGAACAATTACGCAGTACAGAAGTTAATAAAGGAAACACAATGCAGCCGTAGGGAAGTGCAACAAATGAGACACAAAGGTATTACAATTAACTATGTTAAAGTTTTAAATTTCTTATCGTTCAATCCTGGGCTTCCTGTGTCTCATAAGGTTATCTCATCATGGAGCCATTTCATTATATCGTTATGTTTTGATATTTGATCAACCGTCGGTCAATTTTGTTTTGGGACACCCTGTATGCAGCTGCATTTTGCCAAAGCATATTTTTGGTCGGTGCCCTAGTAGCCTTTACACTTTGTTTTAATCTAATTTTGTTACAGATAACATGGCTGAATGACTATCACACACTGTGTGCTGAGAAAGTTGGACAATATCTACGTGAACAAAACAAGCAGGAGGCACTGCAATGGCTTCTACGTGAATGTCAACCTTTAGCATGACGAAATTCCGAACTTTGAATTTTGACCAATAAATTGGGACCTAATTTAGAGCATGTCGCTATCATAATCTGACGTGGTTCAGACGGGATTTACTAAAAAGCGTCAACTGACGCCGCCATGATGCCGACTTTATGAACTGAATTTATTTAAATATGGAATTAACACAAACTTATTCTAAATTGATGAATTTGATAGAGGTAAATATTGAGACGAAAAATCCTGGGATTTTTGAATGCATTAGCAAAGCGTGGTCTGTGCATGTTCCTCCTCTGAAAGTAACACTCGACACTTTTTAGGTACCGATTGTAGCAAAAAGACTTCTCAAGATATCACCAGAAAACTCAATTATCAAGCATATCATTAAAACCTATGTTTGATCCGTTCTGTCAATGATCCAACTACCTTTCTTTAACGTAACTTTCTAAAACTTTGTTAAGAGTCAAGAGTCATACTCTCTTTAGCATAGGTTCCAAATCTTTATTTTGGCGTAAAAAGGTGGGTGTAAAATTCAATGACCTATTTCTTCTGATTGAATGGCTTGAAAGAAACTTTAGATACTTATCTACAATTCTACCGTTGGATTTTTTAGAAATTTTGAATATTTTTGGAAATCACAGCGAATCTTACATTTCAGTTCATTTTAGGATGTGACGTCATCAAATTTCTAAATCATAAACCAGATGGGTGACAGACTTTTGCTTGATATCATATTGTAGGCATTCAAAAACTATGGGTTTCTTCGAAATTATTTCATGTTACGTCAAACAGTTTAGAAATTACGATGTTTTTAAGTTTTTTTGAACATTTGTCTTGAATTCTTGAAAAAGAAGAAAAACACTCTAATTCTGAAATATTGAAGATTTCAGAAAATTCCAACGGTAGAATTATAGAGAATTAGATAAAGTTTCTTTGAAGTCATTCAATTCAAAGAAAAAGGTCACTCAATTTTACACCAACCTTTTTAAAGATTTGGAACCTATGCTACTCTATTTAGGGTGAATAACCTGAGTTAAAAGATAAGCTCTCATAGGCTACTAAATCTTGCCGAAGAGCCCAATTATAGATTTTTCTCCATCTTTCAAGTCTCTGAAGACGGGGTGCTTTTCTGACGTTTATGACTACGCTAAATCTAAACATAACAAAAATTTTGTGTTCTTTTTCAGTATTATTCAAAACCAAGTGGCCTAATGTGAGCCATATTTACTCATGTTTAAGTCAATCAAAAACGGTGAGCAATACGCGAGAAAGTATTTCGAAAATTGGGAAGTTTTTGCATCATAATCAATCTTTTTATTTCCTCAAACGTTGGGGCTTCTTGTTAATCCGGTACTATCCACGTAATATCTTATCATCTGATCACATTTTTGCCCGTCCATAGATTTCATGTGATCGAACTTCTCCTTTGTATGCACCAGGGCATGAAAACCCACCCGACCATGCGACCGGGCGGTCGCAGGAAACTTTCAATCATAATATCCTGCAGGAAATTTCCTAAAATCTATCTTTTTCATGTATCGTCCACTGTTTTCTAATTTCTCATACAGTAATCAAAATAGCTTGTAAAATCAAGCAAAATACCTAACATGGATTGTATCTCATATACAGTTTTTATGAACATTGTATACAACAAATATAAGAAAAATGAGGAACTTGATTTTTGCCCATGCCTTTTAGAAATCACAGATGATTTCCTTCATGGTTTTCTAACTTAATCAGCTCTACACTTCATTTTTCACTATGTCCCATTCGCATTTACAGAAAACCAGTTGACCGTTTATTGCGTATCGTTGGAAGTTTGGAACATGACCTCTCTTTAAGAAAGCTCAAATACTTTCACTTTAGTGTTCTTGCGGGAAATTTAAGGATAGCTTTTGTCTGGTCGCAGGAAGGGAAATATTTTTTCATGCCCTGGTATGTACCTTGTAGGGGACTTGTTATATTTAAAGCTGGGTAGAGGGAAGAATATTTGGAGGGTATCCAATTATTTAGCCTTGTCTTTCTGGCAAAATGTATAATAGGGTGTGACTTTTTGGAATATATTTCAACCGAAAGTAAAAGCTTATTTTTGCGAGAAAAGTTGCATGTTTCTGCTTATCCATCAGGCAAGAAGTTACTTGAAATAGTTGGTGATAGTTCTAGGTTTAAAAAAATGTACAATTTAACAAAAACATATTTACAGAGACGATACCATTGGGAGAATGATGGGCATGGCTTCTCTTTATGATCTTAACAAATAACAATATGGAAACTAAAGGCTACATCAACACGTTTCTGTTGGTCTCTCCTAAGGGATAACCGGCTTTATCCGCTGAACGTTGAACAATAGAAATCTGTAGCTTATTTACGAGAAGGAATCACAAAATAGAATCAACTGCAAACGAATTATGAATCTCCAGAGACTTCATCTATGTATTTTGTCCCCGACCTCAAAATCTGCCCTTTATGTCTCAAGAGATAATACTTTGCAAGATTTAGTATCAAGGGAGCTTTATCTCACAAGAATTTAACATCTTTATGAAAGATTCGTCGCATTTTGTTTGTTTCAGATAATTTGTTAAAGGGATCGTCGTTCCAAGCTTTAAGAGCCGAATAGTGTAGATAGTGTATGCTTTTCTTGACGTATTCAAGGTTATTTTTTGGAATTTGTAGGTCCCTGTTGTGATTCCTTTTTCTGTACCTGAAGCACGGGGAGGGGGGGGGGGGTTTCTTCTATAGTAAAGGTATGTGCCACGAGCAAGGGGATGTGCCGCGAGCAAGGGGATACTTTTTTCGGAGTTCTAGTCTAGGCAAGGGTATACCTTTTGCAATTTTGGCCTAGCAACGGAGTAATTGGTCTAGCGAACGGTCATAATATCATATTTGGTAGAAATTTGACAATATTTGTCCAGGAAATTGTCAAAATTGGTCTTGCCAAGGGTACCATTTTCGTAAAATTTAGTCTAGCCAACGGTACCATTTTGAATATGCTCGTGGCAGACCCCTACCCAAAATTTGGCCAAGAACCCCCCCCCCCCCCCCCGTGACTTGGAGTGCTGTATTCTATGATAATATTCAACCCAAAGGCTTTCGGGACGTTGCCTGTCGACTATTTTGCCTCAAAAGGGATAAATTTGAAAATTTCTGTTGAAAGTTCAAGTACTTGAATATCGAGCTTTTTGAAAACGCATCGCTCTCATGAAGGCCCCCAAAATGGAGTCATTAGAAACCGATCGCAACGTTGACATTTTGTTTGATACATGACGCTTTCAAGTTGCATTTTTGTTTTCATATGATATGAAACGGACTCCGTTTTCGTGCTAAGGCCTCATAATCCCTAGAGGGGGGCGACTTGACTTGCATCCGCACGGGGATGTGCACTCCATGCAATGATTTTTGACCGGACTATAAATTTTTCCCTCCAAAGGCTCTAGAAAAATGCCTTCTTTCGATACCCGGCGTCAGAAAACAAGAGGCAAAAATGATACCCGGAAAGGAGTGCACATACTTTTAGCAAAATATACTAAGTACCCGACCCCCCTCCCCCGGGCTCATAATTAAAACGGAGACATGGAAAAATGAATGTATCTCAAATTTGATGATAACGGAAAATTGCTCCTGCAATACATTTCAATCGGTGTTGTTCGCGGTCATTCTCAAGTGACATCTGCTTTGAGACCAGACTAGATTAGCAAAACCGAGACATTTGAAAAACAGAGTTCGAATCGAAACATAGCCTGACATTGACATGACGATGCAAACAGACCTTGTTGTTTATTTACGAGAAGGAATCACAAAATAAAATCAACTACAAACAAGTTATCACTCTCCAGAGACTTCATCTATGCATTTGATCCCAGACCTCAAAATCTACCCTTTACGTCTCGAGAGATATCATTTTGCAAGATTTACTATCAAGGGAACTCTATCTCTCAAGAATTTAACATTTTTGTGTAAGATTCGTCGCATTTTCTTTCAGATCATTTCATTTCATGACTCTGGGAGGTCGAACAGCTCTGTGGCAAGAAGGCGTGCAACTGTTGCCAAGGCCCAAAGTTTGAGGGAAAGTTTCACCAATCCTTAGTAAAGCTTTCAGGGATGGTAAGTCCATAGCTTTGTTCCTTGGAGTCATATCAACTCCACTTGGACATATTTTGCTTTTTCATTGATTAGCTTGACACTCTCTTGTCTTATAGCTAAACGAGGTTCGCGTCATTTTCTCTAGGCCCGTTGGTTCTTTGATATGATATTTTTCTGTCTTGCCAAGCTTCTTTGGTTTTGATTATTATTGACATTGTATTGCAAGTATCAGCTAGTCTATGATCCTAGCTCCTTTGCATTTATTCTGTCTGTGACAAATGTTGGCTAATTAACGTATGACCAAAAACTACACAGAGTGAAAATATTTTTCTGTCCAATTTCGGCTCTAGTTGCAATTTTAAAAGCTAAGGTCTCTTTCGAAAGAGAAAGAAAAGCGTAAAAATTTTCATCAAACGTTTTCGAAATTGGAACTTGTAGACAGGGGTTTAAATCGAGCTTCAAAAAGGCAATTCTTGGCCTACGCAGCCGCCCACCTCAAAGCGTATAAGAAGCTCTACTCTAGCTGTATCCAAATCAGTGCTCCATTTCTTTCTCAACCAAATAGATTTTTGTCTATTCACGAAAAAATTAACGAGGATTTAGCAGATTTTGAAAAATTTGCTTTCTTCAACAACGGAAAACAACAAGTCACAATAACAACTAATAGCAGGAATTCTGGAAGATAATCTCAAGGGAATTTCACCCAAGTTACTCCTTCGTGCGAACTGATGTTGATTTCTTTGATACAGTATTTTCTTTAAATTTTGAAACGTGAGGCTCATTCGATAATAACATATCCCTCGTCAATTTTTTGTAAAGGACAATCAAAGTAAATATATGCATGTAAATGCAAATGACCCATTTTGCTCCACTCTGACCCATATTTTGCTCCACCGCCCAACATAGGGCTCAAATCTTTGAAAAATTCGGTGTAAAATTGTATCACAATTTTCTTTGAAATAACTGGCTTGAAAGAAACTTAGGGTTTTTGTTGTAGTTCTGCCGTGGAAATTTATTGATATCTTGATTAGTTTCAAAATGGCGGTATTTATAGAATTTGAGGCTATGACGTCATCGAATTCTAAATCCTAAACCAGAAAAGCTACAGATTTCTGCTTGCCATCATATTGTAGACCTTCATAAACTATGCTTTCCATGGAGATTATATCATTTTCCCTCTATTGGTTTAGGATTTACGATGATTTAAAGTTTTTCAAAATTTTCCATGAATTTTTTCAAAAATAATTAGATTGCCGCCATTTTGAACAAAATCAAGATATCAAATAATGTCCACGCAAAGTACAGATTTAGCCTCACTACACAAGGACCCTCAACTTACGCTCATCTAATTGAAGTGAATTGATGTTGTTGTTGTCGCTCCAGTTGAGGGCCTTATGGACAAACTCTTCTCAAAACGGCAAAAAAATTCTCGCCAGGAACAAATTTGTTCCTGGACCAATCAGGATGCAAGACTTGAAATAACTTGATGGGATTGGCTGATTCTTCTTCAATTCAAACTTCCCGCCAAAGGCAAACAAAAGCGTTCGAACAACGCGTTCGACTGAACTGCTGCAACGATCAAAATCTCAAAGTAACGAACGAATTTACGAGATCTTTTGCGCCCCCAAATAACCAAAATAGCACTTATAGGTAAGAGTTTTTTGCCTTAATAGCTTGAAGAAACATTCATCTAAGTACTGATAGCTTGTTTTGCAGTGAAGCACCTCATGATAACCACTTTTTGCGGCGATTTGGGGTCGGTGGTTTTGAGAAAAAATATCGGATGATTTAGGCCATGTCCGTCTCTGGAAGCGTGTATGTCCATGAGTCGTAGTTATAGCGTCCATCAGTCTATCAATAGCGATAACCTACGAACATATAATCAGTCTAGTACAGATTTACATTAATTTGTTGTTTTCCCATCATTCTTGCATTGATTTTTTGTCTTGTTTAGAGAATTACGTGGCCCATCTGCGTGGCATTTTTGCTCAGTGCATTCCATGGTAAGTTCTGTCGATCCATAAATTTCCTTTATTTCGATATACCATTGAGCTCTCAGCGTAGGTTAGTTTACCTGTTGAAGAAAATATGTACCATTTGAAAAGACTTACTTCACAACTAACTATAGCGTTGATGAAGAATTTACAAAATTGTCATGACTACAAAGCTTCAACTTAAATCATGGGTAGCTAGACACTGCTGGTGTGCTTCTATTGGGGAGCGCTGCAATTAAAGGTAATGTGTCCATGTAAGTTCAACGACTTTGCTATTTTAACCAAGGGCCTAAGGACGATCTTCTAGTCGTTCCCACTGCAGTTAATTTCTATCGTTTGTAAAACTTACCTTTCCATGTCCTTGGTTGTATTGTTCGTGAAGGATTTTCTTGGTTTTGCTTTTTAAACGACATATTATATCTCATCTTTTCTAAACCGCATGCTCCATCATCTTCCATTTTGAATTTGGAGAACTGAACTGAACGAAAGCATGAAAGTCGCCAGCGTCGGAAGGGAGGAAAGGGAAGATGGGTCTGTCATGCGCTGTCTCTTATCCAATCAGAAAGCTATAAGCGTGTCATGTGACGGTCAATGGCTCGTTACCTTCATTCGGTTTGAAAAGCCCGCGCAACAATACAGCAACCAATCAAAATTGAGAGGTGTGAGGACACGCTTCTATATATGGCAGTGGCTGGGTTACAAGCCTTGGTATACGAGGAAACAATAAGAGACGGCGCATGACAGACCCATCTTCCCTCTCCTCCCTTCCGACGCTGGCGTGAGATTAACCTCACTTTCATGCTTTCGTTCAGTTCAGTTCTCCAAATTCAAAATGGAAGATGATGGAGCATGCGGTTTAGAAAAGATGAGATATAATATGTCGTTTAAAAAGCAAAACCAAGAAAATCCTTCACGAACAATACAACCAAGGACATGGAAAGGTAAGTTTTACACACGATAGAAATTAACTGCAGTGGGAACGACTAGAAGATCGTCCTTAGGCCCTTGTTTTAACGTGATATTTTATGTGATCACTTTACCAGTGAATTCAAAAGGTAGCCAGGTCTCATCTTAGCAGACTGATGACTGACTTGCTGTTGCATTTCCAGAGCTGAACCCAAAGCCTCACAGCAGGCAGCCTCGTTGTGAAATTTTAATTATAGTTGCGCATGTGATCAGTTAAATTTTACCAATCACAGTGAGCTCTTGGAGCTCTTCGTCAGCATCGTGTCAGCATATAGCTTTGCGTTTAGGCCCAGCATGAAAAATCAAAATAGAAAAATATGGAGTGAAGAACACCAACAGCACGTTTTCTCAATCTCTTACGCTAGCTCCTCCATAGTAGTAACTAATGTTTTCCTCCGCAAAAGAACAAAGCTGTGGAATCGAGCACAACTGCCGCGTCTAACTACCCATGCTTAAATGCAGTTCATTGGGCAATTGCGAAAATTCTGAGAAGATTCTTTTAATGCATAGTGTCAAAGCAGCCGAAAGCAGCAAGGTATTTCAAACAAGGTATATTTAAAAAGAATGCCATATTTTATATAGGGTCTATTGGGGTAAAATGGGCAAGTTTAGGGTAAAATTGGTAGGGTGTAAAATCTGAATAACTTTTGCCACAATCTTTGTTAAGAGTTTTCCTCCAGCTAGAACCTCTCGAACTTCCTTCCTTGGTATAGTGAATGTTTATTTATCACTTCTGGGCCTGTTGTTTTCCAGCAATCAATCCAGTAGACACAAATGGGATTGACCTTCTATTCCATTGCAATAGACCTCTTAGCCATCCTGCAAAAAGTCTGGATGAAGCGACATTTTTGTACACTTTTATACAACAGGTTTGATTGAGTGTTGTCAGAGCTTCTATTACTATTGTGCACATTCGAAAATACGACAAAGTGTGTAAAAATATCATTCGAATCAGATTCTTATCAAGAATAGCTGAAAGATCTACAGGGTGTCCCAAAAAAATTGTGCCCCGTTTGTTTGAAGATTGCGACAAAACGGCAAAAGATTCCCGCCAAACTTTTGCATGATGGTGCTCTTCAGATGTTCAATTAAAGTTTGCTACCATCCCCATGAAAATCCATTGAAAACTGATGGAGCTATGACCTTCAGGAGACCAAATTTGCCAGATCACTGAAACCAGCAGTCGGCCATTTTGTCTTAGTATTTTGCAGTGATAAATAGCTTCATGGATTTAAAATTAAACAGCAGCCTCCAATGTCAAAGCTCTCGTGAAAAATCCAATAAACCTCAGAGAGTTCCACTATTTCTGACCTCACAGAACTGATTTCTTACCTCACGTGAAGATACTTATCACTGCAAAATAGTAAGACAAAATGGCCGACCGCTGGTTTCAGTCATCAGGCAAATTTGGTCCTCTGAAGGTCATAGTTCCATCATTTTTCAACGGATTTTACGGGGATGGTAGCAAACTTTAATTGAATATCTGAAGAAAAACATCCTGCAAAAGTTTGGCGAGAATCTTTTGCCATTTTGTCACAATATTTAGGCAAATGGGGCACAATTTGTTTGGGACACCCTGTATTTGGTCATCCAGCGCGATGCATCAATCAATCACACACTCACTCACTCACTCACTTACTAACTCACTAACTCACTCACTTTATTAATGTGTTAAATATTTAGCTTACAAGCTAATTGGGGACACAACGAAAAGGTATAGAAAATTAGATTAAAATACAATGTATAAAGTTACAATCTATTTGTTAAAACTATACTGAACTGGGTGCACCAAAAAGAACCATCCATCCCCGACAGTCCACGACAGATCGCACACCAGACCAGCCCCATCTTGACGACAGATTGCACACCAGACCAGCCCCATCTTGGTAAAATGCACCTTCACGCTGTCTCATATATCTCCTATTTTCCTTTCAATTGAACATCTGTACATGCGGGGTGGTAGCGTAATTTTACCACACGAAAATCGATTTGCTTCTTTAAAAAAATTATTAAGAGGTTATCAGTGAAGATTCCAGTGTCAGAGTAAATGTTAAGAATAATCTCACCAATAATGTATGCGATGACATTGTCTTGTTTTTATTCATCAGCACTCGCAGAACGAAACAAAGCTCACAATGTTGTTGGTCAATATATCGAAGATGCAGTTGCAAAGTTGAAATTAAGAATACATCAAGCTTCACAGAGACATGAAGGAACGAGGCTAAGAAGATCTGTTAATCAGATGTTTCTTAATCACTCCACATTACCAAGTAAGTCTCATAAAACGCTAACAATTTCAGAGAAATAAATTTTAGAGAAGCTATTTTCGGAACAAGAATTTTTCCAACAATCGATCCTCAGACTGGATCAGGATAGAGTAAATTATCCAGAGACGTAGGAACCAGGGGCCTTGGGGGCATGCCCCCCCCCCAAGATTTCGCAATAAACAAAGAAGTGCCTTTTTTATTTTCAGGAAATGCCCCTTTCTCTTAACGAAAAAGTGCCCTTAAAGGACAAGTCCGGGGTTGGTATGATTCATGATAAAATACAAGATAATACTGCTATTAATGTATGATACTTTCTTCCACTATTTTTCTCCTTGTGAAATTACGTGTTCAAATAAGCAATTTGAGCGAAGTGAAGTCATATCGCGCAACAAAAACGAGGCCGTGTGATTTTTTCTCGCCTCTTTATGGTAGCATGCTTCTCTATCGTGTTCTCATGCCATTTTCGATGCATGAGTACACGATAAAGAGGCTAGCAGCGAATAAGAGGCGAAAAAATAATCACACAGCCTCATTTTTGTTGCACGATATGACGTCACTTCGCTCAAATTGCTTATTTTAATACGTAATTGCACAAGGAGAAGGTGAAAAATAGTGGAAAAAAGTATCATACATCATTCATAGCAGAATTATTTTGTATTTCATCATTAATCATACCAACCCCGGACTTGTCCTTTAAAGTGTCATGCCCCCCCCCAAGTTTGAAATGCTTCCAACGTCCTTGATATTGTTATTGGTTGTTGTTCCTAAAAACTGTTGCAACTATAGAGTGTCCCAAATTTGTTCAACGTTTGGTCAAATGAAGAAAAATATCGATAAGATTAGCGGTCTCCGTTTTAAAATGACCCTGTTCGTGAGATGTTAAATCAATTTTCGACACCAGAATCTTGCGACTTCACTAAAAATTCACTGAGTTACCAGCTTTATATTTGTACGAAAGCTGAAACCAGAGTCTCCTTAATGAACTGTTATGCATGAAAGCCCCAAAATTGAGGTGAAAAAAATTATCCAATGTCATACATCAGGGTAACATCAGAGCGAAGCAAACAGGACTTAATAGTCGAAATTTGGTTCAGAAATTAAAAAGTCAACGAAATTCCTCAAAGCATCCATGCTCTTGAATAAGTGTTTGATAAAGTTATGAATCCTTGTCCAAAGCAAAAATCATTGTCCAATTTTTCGTTTGGTCTGAAGTAAGTGAGAAACTTAACAAACGATTGCCTTATGCTGGATTCACTGTAACTGCTATCGAAGGGTCTCTGGTTCTTCAAAAGCTTGCAACTGCGTGAATATTCGATGGATTTGCAAGACTCTGGTGTCTAAAGAGTATCTTACCAGGCAGCCCGTTCATTGTATCTTTATTTTTATATTCAATCAAATTGGAATCCTTTTTATCTGTTTGAAAACAAGTATGCAGTAGCACTCTTTTCCCTTCTAGTAGCTAGTTTATATCACCTCCGGCTCTGGGCAGCATAGCTTCCAAATCTTTAATTCGACTTAAAAAGGTGGGTGTAAAATTCTGTGATCTATTTCTTCTGACTGAGTGACTTGAAACAAACTTTAGTTACTTATTTTTAATTCTACCGTTGGACTTTTCAGAAATTTTCAATATTTTTTTAAATTTCAGCGTATGTTACATTTCAACTCATTTGAGGGTGTGACGTCATCAAATTTCTAAATCATAAACCAGAAATGTGACACACGTTTGCTTGATACCATATTGTAGACATTCATAAACTATGGTTTTCTTTGAAATTATTTCATGTTGCTTCAAACAGTTTAGAAACTACGATGGTTTTAAGTTTTTTTGAAAATTTTTCTTGAATTCTTGAAAAGGAAGAAAGACACTCTAATTCTGAAAATATTGAAGATTTCACAAAAGTCCAACGGTAGAATTACAGAGAAATAGCAGAAGTTTCTTTGAAATCATTCAGTTCAAAGAAATAAGTAACTGAATTTTACACCAGGCTTTTTAAAGATTTGGAACCTATGCTGCTCTGGGCTGCTTTGATAATCGAAACCTGTTCTAAAACATGTATTTTAATTCATAGGACATGAGCTCATAGTAAATTCAATCCTGCCTTTGACATCTCTGCCAACAAAAAATGCCGTCAAACTACACCCCTTCAAAGTAAACAGCACACAGTACATTGCCGTTGTCAATGCAGGCCACAACCAACCAAAGTCAGAAATCTATCGAATGGTAGGCCAAATGTTTCAGCTGGTTCAGCGATTTCCAATTTCTGGATGCGTCGATTTTCAATTCGGAGACTTTGGAAATGAGAAGTTTGCTATATTTGTCCAAAAGGTTGGTACGAATTGGAAGGGTTTAAAGTCCTATGATGGTGCCTACCATGTCTACAGGTTCATACCCCCTGGAATAGGCAGCACATCATTTCATCATATCACAAATATTGCCATGCACGGGGGAACAAGTGTTAAGACTTTCTTACATAAAGGTCGAGAGTACTTCATAGCTGCCAATTCGTATGCTGAGAGAGGGAATCTATGGAACGCCAAATCCACGTTGCATATAAGAACTGAATATGGCTTCATAAAGCTGCAAGAATTTCATACACAGGGTGCTGAGGATGTGGAAGTGTTTGTAATGGCTGGCTTGGTGTATCTCGTGTTTGCAAACCACAAGAATAATGAAGGAATGGTCGGATATTTATTCCGCTGTCTACAGGTACAAGATTTTCGTTTTATGCCAGCATATAAGTCGATTGTTTGCAAAGCTTTAAAGTTCATCGTGTAAAATATCACATCGTATCAAACTATTGTAATTCAACATTGTTAATGTAGCAGCGCTGGTTTTGACCTTGGGGCAATGTTCAAGTTTGCTGATTTTTGACTTTACAACCAAGTCACCAAAAATATTGGATAATATGTCAAGATCTAATCTAATTACTGAAGATTTGAATAAAAATAATTGAACGATAATGATTATGAAATAGTTTGCATTAGAATTTTTCAAATCTCTTGTGATTTTTTGCACACACCTGGTATGTCACACCAACTTTAAAAAATGATTATGATTTTATTTGACTTTTCGCCAATGCATATGGAAGGAAATGGTCGATTCCAGCGAACAAAATTGTTTATAACTAATCTAATTTTTCCTCTGCATATTGAAACTTCAACAAATGCAATCTGAGTTGGTTTTCTCCAAAATATTGCAGCATATGGCTCTAATCTTTTAGATATTGAAAAAGGTGGGTCACATTTTTCTTTGAATTGAATGGCTTGAAAGGAACTTATGATATTTTGCTGTAAATCTGCCTTGGAAATTTCGTGATATCTTGATTTTTTTTCAAAATGGCGGCAATTTAATTACTTTTGAAAGAATTCATGGAAAATTTTGAAAAAGTTTAAGTCATTGTAAATCCTAAACCAATTGAGGAAAAATGGTATAAACTTCAAACAAACCATAGTTTATGAAGGTCTACAATGTGGTGGCAGCAAGAAATCTGTAGCTTTTCTGGAATAAGATTTAGAAATTTGTTGACGTCATAGCCTCAAATTTGATAAATGACGCCATTTTCAAACAAATAAAGATATCAATAAATTTCCATGGCAGATCTACAGCAAAAACATTAAGTTCCTTCCAAGCCATTTGATTCAAAAAACTGTAACAGAATTTTCACCGACCTTTTCAAAGATTTGAGCACCATGTTAAGTGTTGGCTTGTTAAATGCCCCACTTCTTTTCTTGACTCAACTGATGTTTTTCTCCAAAATGATTTGTTTAATGCACACCGTCTTATTTTACACAGAGAATCGATGAAAGCGGGCAAACATGGTTTCATCTCTTTCGAATATGTCCAAAGAATCCTGACTCACGGTGCCCGTGATTTCGAATACTTCAGCATGAAAAACAATCATTACATTGTCGTTGCTAATGAATTCTCGCAGCTCATCACTCATAACGCAGCCTCAAGTCCAAAACGAGTCTCTATCTCAAACGATTATGAAGTTGATTCAATTATATATTGGTGGAGTGGAAGATTCTTTGTTGAATGGCAACGAATACCGACGAATGGTGCAGTTCGCTGGTCGAGCTTTCAAGGGCCTAACAAAGAGACTTTCCTTGCGGTTGCAAATTCAAGATCACAAGCATTAATCTACGTATATGATCAAATCAAAGGGCTCTTCAAACCAACTGCTGTCCAAGGCGTCAACCCGGTAGCATCAAATAGCATAATACCGGACGTCCGGTCAGTTAATGCATTTAGTTTAGGAAATATCACGTATCTTGCAGTGGCTAATTTCAACGAAAGTGGAGGATTCAATGTATTTAAAGTAAATTTCACGTACAATTCGCTCCCTGCTGCAGGAAAAACCATTGACGAAAAGTTGAAAATTTCATTGAGCTACGTGAAAGATAAATTGAATGCTTTTAAGATCAGGGTTGACAGGATGAAACAAATTCTGCGTCATGTGATGACTACTGATAGAAATCAAACTGTTTATGGAACAAATACATTCAAGGATATAACAATAAATAATTTCAAAGCAAACAACATCATTTACACACAAAATGCTGTCAACAATCCGATTGAAAGAGCCGTTCGTCAGGCAATGCGATTAAAGCAAAATTTGACGAGGCAGAATGATTTGCTCACAAAGCTACAAAGACGATTGGATGACACTATCACGAAAACTGGCACACATAATATCACTGGCACAAAGATATTTACGGGTAAAGTGACTTTCAAGAATGTGACTGCTCAAAATGTGACAGTTGGGACAATAGATGGGGTGAATGTGACAGATTTCGCGAAACGAGTTTGGAGTAAAAGCAAGCCGCAAAAAATCACGGGAAAGAATGTTTTCTTGACTGATGTCAACATGCTAAAACACATAAATATCACAGGTAAATGTGTCTTATTTATTAATCTAAATGTGAACTGAAGTTTCGTCTTGTACTTGATATTCTCTTGTACCAATTTGATATAAGAGGTGATAACCGTTCCATTCGTAGGTGTTAAGGTAACTCTGCTTGTCGCTCTGATAAGCACAGAAAGCTGCTGTTCTGAAATCTTCCTCTGCAGAAATTCATTATTTGCTCTGGAACCAATCGGTCTATCGAAATTATGTAAAAAATATGGTATTGCTCATATTCTCGGCAATCAATCGAAGGATATTTTAAACAAAGCTGTTTGTTTTCACGGCTTTGGAAAAGGCTCATTTCAAAATATTTTACTGGTGTCAGAAGAACTTCATTATCCCCTCCGCTAATCTAAAGATTTTAATCAAACTATTTTATCATTCATAAACACTATATATTCACGGACACCCGTACTAAATATATAGTCAAAAACCTGACTAGTTTCTTCACATTCAAATTCTAAAGTTTGCTGGCCTACTCGACAGCAAACACTAGGAAAACTCGAGTCAGTCGATTATCAATTGGCAAATGCGAAAGAATCAATGAAGCGCTTGCAAACATTTGTGAAACAATCCAGCATTCTTTCGAGATTGACAGTAAAAATCTATTTCTTTCTTACAAATCTGTTTCGCTTGCATGAGCTATGGAATATCATGCTTGACTCGCAAGGGAAAAAAAGAAAGAGGTTTGCAAAACAGTGTGTGACTGAAAATGATCAGAAAAGCTCCATACATTGTAATAAAATGCAATCTGGGGCAATAAACCCCGTTCTATTTTCGAGATTGCATCACCCGATATAGCTACCGCTCTCAGATTGAGGCAAAAGCTGCTTTCTTTTTGAATGAAGCTTTTTCTGCACAGTGCTACCTTCATAAGAAACCACCCAAACTGGAACGAATAAATTTGCTAAACATTTTAACCAAGGGGCATTTTACTCCCAAATATCTCGTACAGCTTTGGCAAAAATCCTTTTATTTTACAAGGAAGTTCACCTAAAATCTGTGCAAATCTTTTCGTCCTGAAAAAATTTCGTACGCTTTTCGAAAGAGTGAAATGTCGCTTGATTTTGACCGTAAGAAAACACTCTTAACTCTTTTACAAATGTAGGAAAATTCAAATACAACATTAGAACCCTCTCTTTAAAAATTGACTAGATTTGATATCGCTGGATAATGACAGGAGTGCTGTTTTTGAAGCAACCACATATTTTGCTTTTCGAGTTCAATAAATCAGCAACTGCTCGACAGCTGGACTCAAACAAGGTCCTAAACAGGTTGAAGCCTGTCCTATGCAATGGGTAAAGAACGGCACAATAGACAATTACACTAAAGATGAGCATAGGGATCAAATCTTTCAAATCTTTAAAAAGGTGGGTGTAAAATTGTATGACATTTGCATTGAATTGAATTACTTCAAAGGAACTTATGGTACTCAGCTGTAAATCTGCCGTGGAAATTTTTATGATATCTTGATTTCTTCAAAATGGCGGCAATTTAATCATTTTTGAACAAATTCATGGCAAATTTTGAAAAACTTTAAATCATCATTAATCCTAAACCTACAGAGGAAAGTGCCATAACTTTCAAGAAAACGGCAGTTTATAAAGGTCTACAATATGGTGGAAGTCAGAAATCTGTAGCTTTTCTGGTTTAGAATTTAGAGATTTGATAATGTCGTAGCCTCTAATTTGCTAAATGCCGCCATTTTGAAATAAATCAAGATACTAATAAATTTCCACGGCTGATTTACAGCATAGTATCAGAAGTTCCTTCCAAGCCATTTATTTCAAAGAAAACTTTGATGGAATTTACACCGATTTGAGCCCTATGTTCTAAAGATGGCGTCGAGAAACTTTTTACCAACATGTATTGCGTTCTTTAATCGAATTCCCATCGAATCGCTAAAGATTCGTAATTTGAATGCAATGCATCTTGGTAAAAAGTTCCTTGCCTCCATCTTTTGCGTAGTCGCCTATTAAGCTCACAGCTCCTCCGCAGCAGCCACTTAAACGGGGCACATTTAATTTGTCCACTTCTTTAGGCTACGCTTGCAAGAAAAAACATTTTTAGACAGAAGCAAGTGTTTTTCTTTTGCAAATACGTAATATTTGAAAAGCCCGATTCATATTCTAGGTAAAATCAATGGGATCAGGATCCCTGGTGACGTCATGACAACAAACACTGAACAACGTGTGACCGGAAAGAAGATATTCAAGGAAGACATTACAATTCTTGGAAATATAACAATGAATAATTTTACTGTAAATAGATTACGGATACCGGAAGATTTGGTGCTTCGGGGAGCCAACAAGAAGATTGAAGGGAAAAAGAGCTTTGCTTCTCCTGTTCGTTTCAGGAAATTCCTGGAGGTAAATGGTTTGGTGAATGGAAAAAATTTGTCAGATTTTAGCAGGCGTGTGTTGACGTTGTCAACTGATCAAATTATCACTGGAAAAAAGACTTTTTTGAATGGTTTTACGGTCAATGGTAATCTAGATGTGAATGGGTTGGTGGACGGTGTCAATTTGACTAAGCTCGATTTGGATGCTGTTAGGATCAACAAGAATGAAACAATCAAAGGTAGGAATGAATTGAATGAATTGAATTGAATTGAATGTTGAGCATGTGAATTGCATACAAGAACGTACCAGGATTCTAATGCCAACCCTTCATTCTGAGATAAATACAAATTGGCTGGATCTATCGTTCCTCTTTCGAGATATACTTTTACCTTCTCTGAATAGCTACTTTACGCGTGCATGTAGCTGTTTGAAATATGAAATTCTTGTCTCTGTTATGTGCAAATAAAGCCATTTTCAAAGTCACTTTTCGCTCATTTTCATGCATTGACCACTATTTGATTGCAGCAGAAACAAATGACCGAACATTTTATGGAAGAAGATCTGAACGTAATTGAAGCTCCCTTAACGCTGCCAAACTTTTGGCACGGCCCGAATAGGAGTTTTTCCCGTACCGAAATTCGTCCATGCTGGGTATAGTGGTGATGGTAATCAGAGCACGGGTAATAATGGTACTATCTTTTACTTTGGTGTGCGTACCAAATTTTATCCTTACGGTTTCATTATGCATGCCGCATAGATTTTGTATTGTAAATGGGATTTTCGACCCCGTTAGCACCATACCAGCACAACTTTGAATCTGTGACAAATGTGTCACAGATCAGCCCCGTTTACCCATTTCCTGCTTTTATTTCAGCCTAGAGAATTACTTGGTTCTAGAGCGCTGTAAGCGTTCTTGAACCGTCAGAACTTTGTAACGGATCAAAAGTGCACCTGTGCAGTGTAAACTGATGTCTCTTCTCAACGGAATAGTTGTTTCGCAGGCTATATTTCAAATAGATTTGAAGGCAGAAACACCGAAATACGACCAAAAAACAACAGCAATTGAGTGTGAATTTAGAGAGTATATATATATATATACCAATATTTCGTCCTACCATGCAGGACTTCTTCAGGGCTGTTATGTGTTATTTTTCAAATAGATTGTCATGACTTTATTGTCGTGGCATTTTAAGAAAATAGTTTGCATCTTGCCAAAAGTATAACTCACTGAATACGCTCTACTTCTTTACAGGCAAGAAACGAATTCGAGGTTCTGTTATTGTCGAAAAGAACGTGGAAACGCTTTCAACAACCAATGGCCAACGGCTACAAGATGACGTCATGACGACAACCACTGACCAGATCATTAATGGTTCAAAGAAATTCACAAATAATGTGTACGTCCAAGGTTGGTTATTTTAAGTTTCTTCCTTGAACCGAATGCTTAAAAACTGTTGAATCTGTAGATTCATTTGTTGAACTCACATCATCGAGCTCCTCCGACTGAAGAAATCACTTTGCCTTGTCCCTTAAAGCCTTGTAAGGAGATAGGGGAACTCAAATGCAAATTTTGACGCGTGTACGTATATTTTCGCAATTGAGTTGCTTACATATTAGATTCCTGTAAGAAGGACAGATTTATCATTCAGGAACTAAGATACGCATCGAGAGATGTTTCTTGCATCATAAAGCTTAGAAATCTGCTGTAAATGTCTCCTGTTTATGGAAGTTTTATTATCGTTTCACATGCATTTTGATACTTTTGTGGCTAAAACGTTTTTAGAAGGATGAAACATGCAAGCTTTCTTTGATAGTGCATGAAATTTTGTCTCTTGCTTCTTGTCTCATTCAAACGTGGTATTGTCTTTCTACCAGTGATCTACAATTTTGTTTTGTGTCTCTCTTTCTTGTGACATTTTGCCTTCTTCAGCCGTCTGGCTCAGGGATCTTTTGGATCATCGTAATTTTGAAGACTTTGTTGGCCAAAGTCTATGTTGGTGTGAGCTGGCAGAAAACGTGGATTGGTAAAGTACGAGTTGCGAATTGCGAGTTGGTACTTTCGATGAATTGCGAGTTGCGAGTTAATAGTGAAAAATGCAAGTTGGTACATGTAAAATGCGAGTTGCGAGTTCGGCAAGAAAAAGTTCACATTTCCCTACTTTTTTGGCTAAAAAACTGTGATTTTGTGGACAGCCTGTATAAAATCAAGGGATTTAAAAGAGAGCTTCTTTGCTATTCATCAAATCGAACCAAGGGTGTTAGGACACGGATATTCTAATTACGTATTTATTTACCTTGTTTTGATCTTCGTCTTGTTTTCTTGTCTTGTTTTCTTCTCTGTTCTGTTTCCTCTTGCTGATGTAAGCGCCTCGTGTTATTTGAATATATCTTCCTTGTATTCCTGTGTCTTAGCGCGCCTTCGTAGAAGAAAGGTTTTTAAACCGCAATGCCATATAAATGGCATTGCGGTTTAAAAACCTTTCTTCTACGAAGGCGCGCTAAGACACAGGAATACAAGGAAGATATATTCAAATAACACGAGGCGCTTACATCAGCAAGAGGAAACAGAACAGAGAAGAAAACAAGACAAGAAAACAAGACGAAGATCAAAACAAGGTAAATAAATACGTAATTAAAATATCCGTGTCCTAACACCCTTGATCGAACTTCAGAATTTAGCATAATTCGCAGAGGGCCGCTTATATAAGTTTTGCTTTTGAGCTCGTAGAATTACTGGGAAGGACCAAATCATATATACAAAATCATTCTCTTTGATATTGAGCTAATAATATGCTTTTTATCAAAAAGGCATTGCAACTCTTAGCCAAGGATTGATAACATTTCTTAACTTGGAATTGACCTCCCTCATAGAGTTTTTTAATTTTCAGGAATGCCACTACAATTTCTTATAAGCAGTTTCTTATATTGAAAAAATGACTGTACATCAGCAGATCTGACCGGGGGGGAGGGGGGGGGGTACTTGACTTAAATAATTTGTACGGGGTGTGCCCACGAAAATTTTTTTTTACCCTGCTCCAAAATTTTTCGCTCAAAATGACAACCCATTCTAGAAAAAATTGGTGAAAAGTATACTCCAACACATGAAAATTTGACAGAAAAACGAACCGATCTGACAAAATATCCCCTTTTGACATGTTTTGACAACCTGCTCTAGAAAAATTGCCTTATTTTGATACCCTGTGCTAGAAGAAATTGGTGAAAACGATACCCTTAGAAACGGCACATTGCCGTCGGAAAAATATACTAAGTACCCCCTCCCCCCTGGGGGTCTGACTGAAACAAATGCAGCAAATCACGCTGAAGCTGCTTCGGAAACCAATGATATATCACTTTGTCGAAAATACATGCAAAAACTGAAAAGCAAAAGTTTGAATACGGAATTGTTGCCAATTCCTTGGAAAGTAAAGCATCTTTGTCAAATAGCACCAGATTTTACAAGAGTGTGAGTCCTCTTGAATACACAATAGAAGGTTCTTTCGTTAAAGATGCTTTGCTGTTGTTGTGGATGCTTTCAGATTTCATTTCATCCCATTTATTAATAGGAGGGTAACCCTTCAGCAAAGGCTGATGCAAAGGTTGATTCTCAGCAAGGGGCCCTCCGTCAAAAATCTTACAATTTAAGGGATAGGCCTATAGCTATAAAATAATTACAATATATTATTTCAAAAGGAAAATCTAAAATACAAAATTTTTTGAATTTACAGAAAACAAAATAAATAAAAAATAAACTAAAATAAGAATATAAACAAATAAAAAACAAAAACAAAATTGAGAAGCACACTTAATTCTCCTTTAATTTTCTTTCCAGACAACACAGGCAAGTTCTCATTACTGTAATGCTTTTGAACGATGGGGGAATAAAAGCTGCAAATTGCAAAGTTTCTTAATCATTTAAAAAAGACCTGTAGTTTCTTATAAGTGGCTTCTTATAAAGAAATTACGAGGGCTAAAAACGCCTGTTTGTAGAATAAAATCCACGAAAGTTGCATATTGAAATGCAACTACATAATACGTTTTTATTTGGTGACAAAAGCATTCTTTCAAAAGGAAACAGGCAACTCGTAATTTTGGTTTCAACTCGCATTTTTGAGTTTCCTACTCGCAAATTTAGCTCAACTAACAGCTCGCAAAACTGGCAAATTTAGTGCAACTTGCAACTCGCAAAATAAGTGTACCTCGCAACTCGCACCTTACCATATCACCCGAAAACCCATTTAACGTTTAGTACCAAGGAAACAAACTTTCAATTTATTTGCAAAATTTTGATACCGAACGTATTACAGATGAAAA
Organism: Aurelia coerulea; assembly: GCA_039566865.1. Classification (NCBI taxonomy): domain Eukaryota; kingdom Metazoa; phylum Cnidaria; class Scyphozoa; order Semaeostomeae; family Ulmaridae; genus Aurelia; species Aurelia coerulea. The sequence continues at coordinate 5,659,068 of CM076952.1, read as the reverse complement.
TTTCCGTGGTGGGGAGCATTAGGAAACGCGCATTTTACATAACATAAGAGTAACCAAAGCACACTGGCGCTGAAATTTATTATCGGTTTCAGAATTTAAAGAGCATACATAATTTTTTAAGAAAATATTTGCTTGAGCACTTCAAAACAACGTGACGTATATGATTGCTCTTTAAGGTAAATAAATGCCACCTGAGTAGCAAAAACAAATAAGTTCGAAGAAGATTTTAATTTTGAAATAAACATGGGGAACATAACTGATTTATTTCAAGAAAATAGCAAGTAAATATGATACCATAAAACTTATTGATCTCTGAGGCCCAGTTTGATCTCTGAGGTATTAGGTGAATCAGAAAGGGTGGCTAGGGCTTGCCGAGATGAACCATCTTTAATTTGTGTCATTGTGAAGCGTGTATGGCCTTGTTTGGACATGGTTTTTTTGCCGTGTCGAATCGAATTCTATTAAAGACGGCAGAATCTGCCGTGTCTTAAAATCTGGTTTAAACATCTTGGTTTTTTGCGGTGTCGTATTGAAATTAAAATGGTTAAAATGGCCATTTTAAAAAATGCACAAGCGCAGTGGCTGATCACACGGAATTGATTAATTAAACGCGGCAGAAATACGATGTTTAAATCGAGTCGTCTTCCTGCCGTTTCATAAAACAGAGCTGGTAAACTCCTGTCATCTTATCTATTTAAAATGGCAGATGAATTAAAGGTCGTTTTTGTATCGAATTTAATTGACACTTAGAATGTCTTAGCAGCATCTATTAAAAGACAAGTCCGGGGTTTCTACAATTAATGTTAAAAAGCAACCTTGCCAATTGCCAAACCACATTTGTAACTTTTTTCCGGGTTTTTATGTCTTTTTCTGTTGTAAATTCATACGAAATTTTTCGTAAGTTAGGCCCAACGTCGTCGCCATTTTGAAAACGCGATAAAATAGCTAGCCTCCGTTTGGAGGTTCGATGGTGACATCGGAAATTACTTGAGAGTTCTATAAGAAAACAGCCTTGTTCAGGTCGAAGGCGAAATGGGTGAAATTACGTCATTTCGCTCATTTCACAGATTTAAATACACAATTTCGCAGAGAAAAGACAGAGAAGGTTGGAAAAAAGTGCTACACACCATTCACAACATTGTGATCTTTCATTTTATGAACAATTATTCCAACCCCGGACTTGTCCTTTAAATTCGACACGGCAAAAAACGATGTTTAAACTGGGCCTATTATGACTGCAAGCATGAGTCATCGGCCCAGTTTAAACATCAGGCCCAGTTTGAACACCATAGAATCCTCTACAGAGGCACCTTAAATGACAAACCTTCTTCCCATGCATGAAAACTATAATCATTGCTTGCTTTATAGTTTCTTTGAAAATATAGGGATGCAACCATGATCAGTCCAAATCAGAAAGTTTTGCGAAATTTGAATCAGATTTGTACAATTTTTCAAGCCTTTTAGCAAACAGCTTCCAGTAAAATCACCCATCTGTCGAGAACAGTAAAACCTATTATTATAGTGAAATGCATTTGCACATCTACGTAGTCTTCCTACTAAAACTCGATTTAAACTTTATTTAAACTACTGCATGACTCACGATCATACATCATGAAATTCTTTTATTTTAGTTTTAATTTCAACTTTGTTTTAATGTTACTTTAATTACTTTACTTTACATGAAATTCATGACAGAAATCTAAATGATGAGATAAATGAAATACATGAAAGGACCTTAAGAGTCGCATACAAGGAAAATGTTTCTTGTTTTGAAATCTTATTAGAAATGGGTCATTGGGTAATTGTTTATCAGAGAAACTTGCAGTTGCTCATAGTAGAGATCTAAAAAATAGAATCTAATTTAAGTCCCTGCTTCATAAAGCAAATTTTGGGGAAAAAGGAAATGCCTTACACTCTAAGGTGCTCTGATAAACTAAAACTACCGAAGGCGAAAAGAACTTGCCTTGGAATAGATACGGTCAGATTTATGGGGAAAATGTATGGGAGACATGTTGAAGTCGTGTGGTTCAAGTGATTCATGCCTTTCCTTAGTTACAAGCGATTGTACTAACGATCATTCGGGGGTACTTGACCCACCTTTTTATAGTATGTGCCCTCAAGATTTGGATGACCCACCCATCTTTAGAATGTTGTCAGTTGTCATGCCCCGTCAAGCAATAGATTTTCAAGGAATTTTGTAGTTAAACCGTTTTTACGGGTTTATAGTAATAGTACATCACGTTTTGGGATGCAAAACGTACCCTAATGAGGGCAAATAAGTATCAGTGAGTATCAGTGAATATCAGTGAGTGAATGACCCCCTGCGGGGCAAGAGGCCCACATACCCCCTGTGAGGCAAGAGATGCACAGAATCTTAAAGCAATGCAACCATGGCCCTTGCACATCTTGAAAACATAAGATCCTTTTGGATGATTACAAAGTCCGTCCTGAGCTAAGCAAGCATAAGAAAATCTGAATATCGAGTTCTTCATAACCCCAAATGATCGTTGTGATGCTGTTTTTAGCTACAGTCAGAGGGATGAATGCTGCTGCTAAAGTCGCCTTCAATAGCAAATCAAGCGCCTTGTAAAACGACAAGAATCGCCCGAAAAGCAATATTTTGATCTTTATGTCAAACGAAGATGATACGCAACAAATCAAAAATCATTACCCCTAGTTGGCTTGGTTCGAACATCTGTGCAGAATCGTATGCATGAAGATGTTTTGGTTCAGTGTGATCATGTGCCTTCCCTCAGTGAATGGCGCCATTGTTTGATGGGATTCTGCACCTTTCCTCTCAACTTCACCTGCGACGTTTGCATATTTGCATCTGTAGCTGTGCAGGAGGGGGTCCTTCTACCTTCGGTGAGGCTGCGAATGCTAGCCTCTGTGCAGGCCGCCGGTTACATCATCCTCTAAAGTTGACTTATTTGCATAATGAGTACTATCAACAAGTGGCTAATGATGCGTTCGTTCTAGAAAACGATTGTTTTAACGTAATTAAGCTGCTAATGAAGTCAAGAACGTGCCAATTCTGGGTAAATTTGTTGCTGTGCCAGGGTAAACATCATGGTGATTTATCCATCTTATGGTGTCAAATCCGTCTCACATGAAACATGCCGACGTCAAATTTTTCTATCTGATCGCGGAAAACTTCTGTCTTGTGTGCGCTATCTGTGCGCTTTCTTTAAAAAAGGAATGCGTCGCTTTTTGGCACTTGATTTTCATCTACGAAGGGTTGCCTCTCACTTGTCATTTTCCTGAATGAAAAATTCCATGAATGTGCATTAACAAATCGCATTTTTATTTGCATTAACAAAATTGCCCATAAATGATCACGCTAAAGATGGTTGCGAGAATTTATTGCCAATATGCATTGTATTCCAATTAAGAGTGATTCTACAAAGATTCTATAGAATTTCGATTAAGAATGCAATGTATCTTTGTAAAAGTTGTTCGGTGCCATCTTTAGAGTAACCGTGTATTGACAAAATCATCCATATCAACTGCAACAAACTGAATATTTTTATCCGAAGGCAATCATCCCTCTATATCGCAAAAACCTTTTGACAACAAAACTTCAGGTTTCTTGCCAATATATAATCCATTAAACTCATCTTTCTTTTTGTTATTCGCCCCCAAAATACAGCGGGCTATCTTTGTTTGATGTTTTAGCTGCACCTGTTGGTGTTATGTGTGCAGATTTGGTTCTTTGATAACTTCAATATTTACATACACTGATTTGAATACAGCATGACAGCTTTGTGCGTTCTTATGCTGAGTACAGAGCTAAGAAACGCGCTCACGTTTGTTGCGAGGGAGACGAGCAATATAGCTCATTTGTGGAAATTACTTTGATAGAATTTACTCGCTCACATCATGATTTTTTGGCTGGCAAAGTAGCGTATGTATCGTTCTTCAATGAAGTTCTCAAGAAAAGATTCCTTAAACTATGTTGTAACGGAGAATTCAAAGCTGTTTGGCAAATTATTGGTGAAAGTGACTTCGTCGAAGGTCTAATAGTTTGTTTCGTACCCTTCTGGGAGCTGCAGAAATGTTGATGTATTACTGCAACAAGAACAAGGCTATGAAACAGTTTGAGTTGAGATATGAGAGGAAACTTAAAAGTGTCCTTGCCTGATTGTTGGTTGCAATAATTCCAAGAAAGTTTACAAGTCTCTACAATCCTATTCTTGATTCTGAAAGAAACCTGACGTTTTCCTGCGACGATAGGAAGCGACTTCCTCTTTTCACTGTAATGGAAGCACAAATGTTCTAGAACTGAATCTGTTTGGCAGCGATAGAGATTGTGTTGAAGTTTACTAGCTTCTGCCATCCTCTCCTTACAACTGAACGAAGATTTGCAGTTTACTGCTACGAGTACAGACCAAGGAACATGTTGTGATGAAACCACCAAGGTTTCTGGAAATGAATTGTAGTGAAGCAACTTCCGTGAAAGTCTATTAGTCCATACCATCATCTTACATATTCGGGAGGGGCATTTGTTTGTAGCTTTGGTAGCAAGCACAGACGTCGTGGCAGAGACAACGTGTCGAAAGTTGAATTGTGGTAAACCAGTCTCCACAAGAGTTTCGTATGGTTTCTGTGAACCTCTTCTTGGTACTAAAAGAAAGCTTACATCCTGCTGCTACTAGCGTAGACCAAGAAAGAACTTTTCATTGTTGTAATGTCACCTATGTTTCTAAAGCTGATTAGTGGTTGCAAAAGTTCTGTGCGGGTTTACTCGTTACTTTCATCTCCCTGAGAATTTCCTGACATCTTGGGGGCCCTATTCTCGACATGAGGCAAAGTTTCGATGATTTTTGGGGACCTTTTTACGCCGTTAACTGGAACTTATCGCTTAACTAATCAAACTCATCAAGTTATTTTCAATTGGTCGGCAGTGTTTTCACGGTAGTCCCTATCGAAGGCTGGCAAGTGGTTAAGAGTCAAAATAGCTTGCTTGTGAAGAGACTCACATGTTTGGTTAGCGTGCTGGGGAGGTGTAATTCTTATTTTCCGTTTCTATAACTCCATATATGGGCTACCATTCTATCTGTACTCCTCTGACAATCTCTGAATCATGATTGCCAAAGATACATGCCCTCGATTCTATATTTATCACTGCTGATTAATCGAATCGCTTAGATCACCTTTCAGTGAGTTAACTCGTACCAGAGTAAATGTGGGTGGCTTGAGCATCCCATGCTAAATAAGGAGTAGATTGAAATTTGAACTTTTATGGCAGATATGGAATCGTAGTTTCCTTCCAGGATACTATAACTGAAAGAGAAAAAGATGTCTCAGCTATGCCTCAGTTATGCCACAGTAATTAAATCCACAACACATTATAGGAGCAAACCGTAGGATTTGGCATTCGAGTGTAAGGAAGGACAGCATGGTTATGTGGACTTTAGTTACATCCCTTTGACGAGTAGTCTTTACAAAGAATATTTACATTATAAAGACCGAGCAACATCAGGATAGAAAGACCGTTCTTTCTTTTAATTCATGCAACCGAAATCGACCTGGTTAGATATTCACTGTCACAGAATTGAACTGAGCAAGAGACAGCAGAAATGGATACATTAACGGAACAAGTTTTGGGATTCTTGCATTCAAATCTGGACAAGGAATAATTGGAGATTTGGATTTTAGAAAAAATCTGTTGAAGTCCGAACTTTTATGAAGATTATTTCCATGTTGTGAACATTTCCATAACGAGCAAAGCAAGGAAAATAGATCGATTTATCTCGCATATCAATGCAGGTGAAAGTAACTCGTAACATCATTACTGTCGCAGAGTTAAACTGAGCAATACGAGCAGGTAGGACAAGTTTCTGGACAATTGCTTGGAGTGTGAGCAAAAGATACTTGGTGATTCAGACTTAAAGTGGCTTAAGTCATGTTAGTCCTGAAGACTTACAGACTTAAAGTCTCATAGAGGGGACTTTTATGACGTATTTATATGTTGTGAAGCAGCAAAGTGAAGAAAGAAATCCATTCTATCGCTGGATTCCTGCAAGTGAAGCAAAGTAAGGGACAAACTTCCCAAGGCCTTCCCAGCTCTTTATTGAAGCAAAGGTAGATTACACCTGTAGCTGAGTTTAAAGGAAAGGCAGGAGCAGGCAGTAATGTATTTAAAAGACAATAGTCGTTTGGCTCATGCAGCACATGCAAATAAATCAATCTGTGCACGATTGTCAGAACATTGGAAATATCATCAGATCAAATTAGGGAACCTTCTGGTCATTTACAATGTTTTGCTGCTATTTGCAATCCTATTCTTCAATATATTTCTACTGTACGCTTTGAAGAAGACTAATCAAATATCCAGAAGATCAAATCTCATTGTCGTGTCTTTATGCGTGACAGACCTGGCTATTGGGATATTCGCCGAACCTTTGCATTTATTCAGAATTTACAAGGATTCGTGCCTTCTCAGTAAAGTAAATGGAGGAATTTCTGCCTTATTGACCAACAACTCTGTGCTCTCCGTTTATTTACTGTCAGCGTTTCGGTATTTCTCGATAAAAGGAGGATTGTCAGGCAAGAAAATCTCGAAACAATGCATTTCAATTATGATCGGTATGAGCTGGTCTGCATCGCTAACTGCGTCCATTTTGCATACGTTTATTATCACGAAATTGGCCTACTTCGGGTTTGTCACTTCAGCTTACGTTATCTGCACAATTCTATTTGTTTATTTCTACTCGAGCGTCCTTTACATGGCCCATAAAAGCAGTAAATTTGCACGTGATGCTCAAGTTAACCCTACCCAGAGTAGAAAGAATGTATCCAAGACTGCGAAGACTGTTGTCGCCTTATTTTCCGCCATGTTTGTTTGTTACACCCCAATTATTGTGCTTGGAGATTACAGAGCTGTATTGAAGGACAAGAGTATCTCACATGAGAAAGAGGCTATCATGTCGACTGCCTTTCATTGGAGTTTGACGTTGGTCTACACGAACTCTGCTTTCAATGCGTGCTTGTTTGTATATAAAAATAGCAAAGTTTGGACTTTATTTAAAGAGACGTTCTTCATTTGAAATTGTTTAATTTGCATGAGACTTATGTTATAAACTAACAAATAGTTTGGCACGAACTTTGATATTGCCAATTAATTCTAAAACGTACGATCCTTTTGGATGATTACACAGTCTGTCCTGTGCTAAGCAAGCATAAGAATATCTGAAATATAGATTCCTTCAAACCCCCAAATGATCGTTGATGCTATTTTGAGCTGCAAATCAGAGAGATGAATGTTGCTGCTAAAGTCACCGTCAATCGAACATCAAACGCTTTTTATTAGAACAAGAATCACCTGAAAAGCAGTTTTGATTTTATCCGCATTTATTTTTTTGCAAAATCAGGATGATACGTCAAAGTCAAAAGTCAAAAGTTATTAGCAATATCTTGTCTATTTCCCGGGGGGGGGGGGTAACTTGGTCTACGAAAATACGGGGACGTGCCGCTGGAAAATCTGAAAAGACATCCTGTCCCGGAGTAAAATTCCCAAAAATGATACCCTGTCCCGGAGTAAAATTCAAAAACGATACCCTGTTCTAGGGTTTCTTCATGCAAAATTGTACGCTGCCTTACGAATTTGATAGAAATTTGATAGAAATCTATCAAAAAAGCAGAAATGTTGCCATCCAAACGATTTAAATCACATTCGCGGAGTGCAAATGGCGTACAACGACGTTACGTAGTCAATTATACAAAATATGGACCCTGTCATGGAGCCGACCATACAAAAGTGATACCCTGTCCCGAAGTAGGAATCCTGAAAATGATACCCTGTTCGGCGGCACGTCCCCGTACGGAAAAATATATGAGTACAGTACCTCGGGGGTCTATTTGAGGCCTTAGTTCGTGCATAAAACTATTCGTGCATCTGTATCAAAGTAGATGCCATGTGAGATTTACGATAACTCGAAATTACCTATGAAAAACATTTTAAGTGTTTTATTCACGGGTATCTAAATTGAGACAAGCAGTCACCAAGATAACCTCCATGCAGAATCATATGCATGATGGAGACGTTTTTGTTATCAGTGTGGTCACGTGCCTTCCCCAAGTCTATGGCACCATTGTTTGCAGAGATTCTGCACCTTTCCTCTCAACTTCAACTGTGATGTTAGCAGCTTTTGTTAAAAAGGGAAATAAACCCTCTCATCCTGAAAACATTGAAGATTTCCGAAAAATCTGACTGAAGAGAAGTTTGTAGCAACGTAGCTAAATTTTCTTTAGCTAACAATTCAATTGAAAGAAACTTTTATGCCAACCTTTTAAAAGATATGCAACCTATGGTGTCTGACTTAGATTTGAGAATTTATCTCTTATTAAAACCGATCGTCTACATTTGGAAAGTTTTGCTGTAATTTCGTTTGACTGTTTTAAAACGACTTTAGAATTGTGATTGCGGTTAGTTTAATTCTCAACTTTATTGAACTCTTTATCATCCATCCTCCTAAATCAGTTCAAGAGATTTCCAAATACTCTTTTGTAGCATTTCAGCTGTGTAGAAATCTATGATTCATGTAAACTGTTTAAAATTCATATTTGAAAGCTTCTGGGAGCGCCGACATTTCTTTTTTCTCACCTTTCAAAGAACCTTTTTTCAGTTATTTATTTTGAGTGGGCAGGAAGTATTTCTAGCTACTTAAAGGTAATTTAAGCCCGCTATGCATGCCACATCCAGGCATATAGGGCTCCTGGTTTAACGTCCTTACCAAAGAACGGCGAGGTGAGTTACGAGGTCAGGCCTCCGAGGTCACCCATCCGGAGATTGACCTCAATCGACCGAGCTTAACTTCAGTCATCTGACGGAAACTGTATAAGCCGCTCGGCCCTCACCCCGTACACTCAGCCTTCTTTTGACATTCATACTAGATTGTACATACTTTAACAACGGTAGTGTTGGTTTATAATATTAGTTATTATATGTGCATATTGTACAGGATATCGCTGAGATTCAATTTAGTCTGCGCTATTTTCGTTTGAAATCCACTGTCTACTACAGATACGTCTGCCGCAACTAGAATGGCTTTCGTAAAACACAGTAGCAACGCTTAGTTGCTTTTGATTGACACCGGAATTCAAAGAATTAGATATTGCAGACAAAGGAAATTCTCTCAACTAGCAATTCAAATCAGACAAAGCCGCAGAAGTTGCTCTGAAAGCAGCAGGGCAAACTGTCGCCTTGTGCAAGCAAATGATCGGCTTTGCGGATTCTTTTATGTGATGCAGAAGCCGAGCAGAAGGCATTGCGATTCTCGCGTATTTAGGGCACAAATTAAAATTTACTGCTCAGCCCTGAACCAAATAAACAAAATCCACCAAACAGATCTTTAGCTTTATCCTCCTTCCTTCTTTATAATTTAGGACTTCTCTTAAAAACCACTTTTCGTGTGCACAAGGAGACAGTCATATCAACTCCAGGGTATCTTTTGCAGTATCGATTGTTGTGGTTTGTTCCTTGAGAGTTTGATCAAAGAAGACCCTGGCGATGATTTTTCCCCTGTATCTATGTAATTTAGGTAAAACATTGTGTCTGGTGATGAAAAGACAATAACTGGTTTCAAAAAATCTGTGAAAAGTGGGAGCTGCGGCTACCAAGGCTCACCCCCTCGATATGTCCTTGAGTTTGTCACGCCGAAATTGTTTGCATTTCATGTACTATTTTCACTTAATAGGAAACATCATCACAACCTCGACGATAGATGGAATTGATTTGTCGAAAGATGCAGTGACCAAGTCAGGTGACCAGACCATATTAGGAAAGAAAACATTCACAGCTGACGTCATTGCAAATGGAGATATTGTGTTAAATGGAACGGTGGATGGCGAGGATATTTCAGACCTGAACAAAAATGCAGTTAAAATTCATGGAGAGAATGTCATCACAGCACCAAAGGTTTGTCACAACTTATTACAACTTTTATTGTATGGCAATGAAGATTTTCCCATTTCACTAAATAGACATATTCTTGAGCTTACACTACATTTTATCCATGAAACTGGTCGATTCGAGTGAATTTCTGTAACCACTTACCCATCCCTTCATAAGCCATCTGATTTTGTCGCGTATTCAAGAAGTTAAAGAAGTTTCTTTCCTTTTATTATCTTTATTTAATGGGCTCGGGGTAGACACAGCCGAGGACACAGCCTTTTGCTCCCTGGGGTTGATCGTCCTAGTAATTTTGTAAGTAATGTAGTTCGTAATGTGTATTGTAAATTTTATTTGGCATATATTATATAAAAAAAGCTTTGTTTGTATTCTTCTTGTCAATTGTTGAAGAAATATTAAATGCAAGACCTAATAAGCTCGAAATTTTGAAAAATCTATACAATCCCAGATTCCTGCGAACTGTAAAAATTCTTGAAAAATGATTATCGAATCAGATTTTGTGACTTTTATTCAAATTAAATCAAATTAAATTTTCTTCCTAATAATCCCATCTTTGCGGCATTTGTCTTGGTGTCTCTTTATTTCAAGGAATACAAATTTTTTGCAAAAGTTATGCTGACGGTAGGAATTTACAATAGATTCGTTTCGCAAGAGATTGACTGCGGAATTTCTCAAAAGTTCGAAGGCAGATGCAGATATATATATAATAATAATAGTAATAAATAATAAATAACTTGTTTAAAGTTGGCGTAAAACTCTAATGGCTGTGTAAAAGCTAATTAATGCCAACTATCTATTAAAGCTAATAAAAGTAAATACAAGCTAAATGAACTCTACACTTGCTCCAAGTCCACTCCATGGCCCACCAGCGCCGAGAAATATAACCATCCCACGCGGGGGCACATACCACGAAGTGGTAGACGCCCCCGCAGAGGCTATTACAGTCCCCAGCGCCGATAGACCACGGAACAGACCCGGAGCAAGCCTAAATGATACCTAATTCAGAAATGAATGTTTTACACAATCTACATTCACACTCTATTGTATAGTTCCTTAATTCTTTTTTGAAAGCTTTCAGTAATTGGGACTCTCTAATACTGTGAGGTAATGTTTGCCACAGCTTTTGACCCAAATATCTTACAGTTTCTATGCCATAAGAAGTTGTTCTGGCGTTAGGAATGCCAAGAGTATTATTATTTCGCAAGTCATATTGTACATCTCTCGCCTCAAAAATCTCACTCATGAAACTAGGATTTAGGCTCTTTTTGGTTTTGTATATTTCTATCATCAAGTACTGTAGATTGCGTTGGTGAATGGGTACTGCATTATCTAACCCTAGCAAAGTTTCGTAATCAGCGTGACTGTTTTTATACACAATTCTGAGTGCTCTTTCTTGGATTTTATTCACTTTTGCATTGAGAGCCCTGAGATGGCCAAGGATTCGAGAAATAGTCAGAAAACTGTTGACACAGAGAACCCTTTCGGATTTACGTTCTTATCAGATATCGAAACAAAACTAATTCTGATAGGCTTAAGTGTGTTGAAACTCATACATATGTCATTTCTTCATCTAATTCCCTCCGCAGTTAATGTTCGTTATATTTCATATCAGTATCCAGCACCACGGTATGTTGGTTTTTTATAAAGCGATGATTTAATCGCTTTGCGTAATTTCTGACAGTCAATGAACCAACTCTGCTGTTTCAAACTGTGTTCCTAAATGTTCGTTCCCTCTCTTTCTAAAAAGTTGTCCTCACATGTCTCAAAAATCTTCTTACTTCGTAGGTATTTACTGGAAAGATATCAATTGGCAATTTATCAATCACTGATCGCATCAATGGTATTCGGTTAAAAGAACTTAGGGAAAGCATTCTTACAGTCAATGGAAAGCATAAAGTAACTGCACCAATGACATTCGAAAGTATCCGGATTCTAAATGACCTAGAAGTTAATGGGACACTAAATGGCGTGCGCATACCTGATGATCTTATTACGCTGACCAAAGCAAACGCCGTCACTAAAAATGTAACTTTTGCTGATGACGTTGTGTTCGAAGGAAGGATAGAGCTTGAGAATGGAAGCAAAGTCAATGGCGAGGATTTATCAGAATTTGCTAAAAGTGTTGTTTTGAATGGCACTGATCAAATCATAACTGGAAAGAAAACTTTTGCAAATGACGTTGTCGTAAAGAATAACATTTCAGTTAATGGCAAAGTTAATGGTTATATTATACCAAGCGATTTCGTTACACTAAACACAGCCCAAAACATTACCGGTACTAAAACTTTCACTAGGGGTATTACGGTTCAAGGTCGACCGTCCGCTGGTATAATCAGCGTTTCAACAACCGTAAATGGTATCGATATATCGGAATTACCATGGGATGTGGTTTACAGGGAAGAGAACCAGACAGTTTTTGGAACAGTCACTTTTACCGGAAATGTAACTATCAATGAAAGTGTTACTGTTGGAAAACTCGTCGATGGAGTCAATATTACCAATCTTGCATTAACCGCTGTGAGGCTATCGAAACGGCAGAATATTACCGGAAAGAAAGTATTTACGAACGATATTGAATTTAAAGGGCCGGTTACATCGCCCGGTTTGATCAATAGAGTAAATCTCCGGGAACTGGATTCAAATTCGTTAAAGAAAACCGGAACGCAGTACGTGAGCGGTACAAAGATCTTCGAGAAGAATATTAAAGTTGCAGGGAATATTAACAAGGGTACAATTAATGGAATAAGTCTCGCTGATTTCAAGAAGCGTGTTGTCACTAAAGAAGGCTCAGAGACTATTGACGGTGTTATCACGTTTGCTAAAAATGCGTCATTTGAGAATTTGTCTGTTGGTGGGAGAATTGACACAGTTAAAGTCAACGAGTTGATGCTGACATCTGAGGACCAAGAAGTTAAGGGGTACAAAACATTTAAAGGGGGCATGAAGGTAATTAAAGGCATAGATGTTGCTGGAAAAATCAACGGAGTCAATTTGACGGAGCTTGACAGAGATGTAATGCGAGTTAATGGAGATCAGAATATCACCGGGACATTAATTTTCGAAAAAGGTTTCACGGTCAATGGAAGTATAGATATCAAGGGACTTGTAAATGGGGTCGATATTTCTGAGTTGAAAACACGAGCTGTTAGTATTGATGAGGAAAATGAGATTACCGGTCGGAAAATCTTCCTGAAAAACGTTACAGTTGATGGGGATGTTGAGTTTAAGAAGCCTTTAAACGGACTAAATGTCACTGAATTTCTGTCTAATATAGTTCAGAAATCAAAGGCTCAGGTTATCACGGCCGAGAAGACATTTGCGTCACCGAGTGGTGTTAGGGTAGCATCTTTAAAAGCCAGGGATATAAACGTGAGTGGACTTATTGACAATGTTGATCTCACTCAGCTAGATTCAAATGCCGTTAAATTGTCGAGCAATCAAGAGTTACAAGGCGAATACGTTTTTCTCAATCAGACGAAATTTGAGGGAAATATTGAAGTGAAAGGCCGTGTTAATGATGTAGATATCCCATCAGATGTTTTGCTGACCTCGGGTGATCAATTTATCACTGGTAAGAAAAGTTTTAAAAATCTGGCAGCAAAGTCTAATATAAATGTTACTGGAAAAGTGGATGGTGTTGACTTGTCAGAGTTTGCAAAAACAGTTGTGACCCTTTCTACTAATCAGACTATCTCCGGACAAAAATCCTTCATTTCTGATTTCACAATTCAAGGCAATGTTGAGTTACCGAATAATGGAACTGTTAATGGCATAGATGTATCAGAACAGGTTCTCATGACCGATGGTCCGGTTTTTATTACCGGCGAAAAGACGTTTACTACAGAACTTGCCGTAACTGGTGATTTGAATGTGACTGGCCTGGTCAATGGAATTGATGTTGAAAAATTGAATCGAGATATTGCACGTGTAAATGGAAAGCAACAGCTCATTGGGAAAAACACATTTTATAAAGATCTTACGGTCAGAGGTATGATATTTGACAATGTTCTTTCACAGATGCATTTTCGTTGCAAGATTGTTTTGGATGGGGTTTTCTTCAATCTCACGGGTGATCGAACAAAAATAACCGAGATACTCTGTTACACATGATACAGCAATCGACCGAATTCAGTGATTTAAACGCTGTTTTGTAGCCAGATGACTTGACTACAGACGTAGTATTTCTTACTACTTTGATAGACATCACAAATTGACTAAAACCAGCAGGATTTGATGAAACCAAGCAGATCTAAAACCCGGTGAAAGTCATCAAAAACAGAGAATTGATTTGATCAGTACGAGATAGTAAAGAACGCCTTTCGCGTTTGCTTTGGAATAGGTATGTCAGAGATTTCCATTGCACGCCAAAAATTCTCAGTAGTGAAAAGGAATTTGAAGGGAATATTTTATCACCAGAAGAAAATTGTATGGATGCATCCGATCTGAGCTGCATATTCCCAGGAAATTATTATCATTGCGTTGCTGCTATGTACCTAATCGACAATCTCCGTTTTCGATGAACAAGGGCAGATTTTGTAATACAATGGCACGAGTTGCTTTTGTTGACACCTCAATTCAAAGCGATTAGCGATTGTAGACAAAGGAAACTCTCTCAACCAGCAATTCAAAACAAACAAAGCCGCAAAACTTTCTCTAAAACCCAGGTAGCTAGCTCGCTCGCTGTGCATTCCAGAAATTTTTTTTAAGAACAAACATGAGCATAGATCGAAAGAAGAAGGATATATCTACACATCTGCCGTGGGCATTTTATTTCTTTGGTCCAGAAGCTGAGCAGTAAATGTTTTTATAACACCCAAAAAATAAGAGAATTGAATCGTCTCCTAAACGACTTTTGAACCAAACAAATAAAATGCCCGCAGCAGATGTATAGATGCATCCTTCTTCTTTCGATCTACGCTCATGTTTGCCCTTAAAAACAGTTTCTGGAATGCACAACGAGCAAGCTAGCTACCTGGGTTTCAAAGAAACTTTTGCGGCTTTGTTTGTTTTGAATTGCTGGTTGAGAGAGTTTCCTTTGTCTACAATCGCTAATCGCTTTGAATTGAGGTGTCAACAAAAGCAACTCATGCTATTGTATTATAAAATCTGCTCTTGTTTTTTCGATGAATGTCGATGGATTAAGAGCATATAGTCGCAATGTGGCCTAGCCATTTAGCTACATAGCAACATTAAAAACGCTCATTTCCCTCCATTGCTTTATTTCATGTATCAGATTTTTCCATTTCACTCTTTGTGGGTCACCCGGTATACCTTGTGAAGGCATGGATGAGAGGAAACAACATGTTTATTGTTTCATAAAACGTAGACTCAAATCATACCTGCATTTTTATCGGTGTTTCTGACAGATTTTCCGTGCAGCAACCTAAGCTCAAAGGTAACCTAGTTTCATATTTAAAAGATGAGCTTTGTTTGAGCTTAGGTTGCTGCACGGAAAAGCTGACAGAAACACTGTTAAAAAATCAGGTATGATTTGTGAATACATTTTATGAAACAATAAACATCTTGTTTCCTCTCACCCATGGTTAATGGGCAACACATATTTTGATACATGCTGTATCGCCCCAAATCGCAAACCTCTATTCTTGTAGAGATTTTCGAGGGAGAAACAAGGAGAAATTGAAGAGAAAAACTTCAGAACAAGTGAAAACCCCAGTTACAAAACAGAATTTTTTGGCACGGTGAAGGTGAAAGTTGCGTTTTTCAGCGCCAAGCGCTGGGATCGCAGAAATACAGCAGACCTAATCGAGTCCGCGACCCCTGTCATGTCGCTCAAGAGATGGGGTCCTACCGGGTATCGAACCCACTCCGCCTGACTGTTCTGGCTGCAAAGTCAGAGGATTACACCACTGCGCCACAACAACACGGAACAGATTGAATTTGGTACGAGTACCAATGAGATTGGCTCTTAATAGCTGTTACCTCACCATTGTGCCTAGAACTAATGAGTTTTGGTACGGGTGTCAGATTTACATGCGCCCTGCCAAAGCGTTTACAATGCAAATGGGGCTAAAATGGATCCTCCACTGTTGGTGGATAAATTTTGAATGCCCAACTTTTGATATTTCAGGAAATGTTACAGTTGATGGTTATATCAATGGATTCAAAGTAGAAGAAATCATGAACGCAACAGGACAGCTGAAAAAGAAAACATATCATGACCTTGATAAGTTGAAAGCAACTTCAGGCCCTATTTGTGCTCAGCTCAAAGTGTTCATGAATCTGTCAGGTAAGCCCCTTTCTTTTCTAGTGAACCAACAAATTTATCAACTGTTTAACGAATCATTAAAACTTTTAATTGTTTATATCTTCATTCGTGCAATCGTGGCAAGGCCCTATTGGGCAGGGAAATAACTGCAATCATCTTTGAAATTGCCCAATCGAAAATGTCATTCTTGATTTTTTTACTGATGATGAAAGGATTCTAAAAACTGCAAAGGCCATTTTGAGCGTGCCATCTATAAACCTAAGTGTCTGATGACGTTATTACATGAACATGACTCTTTGAGACCTTAGAATGCGTCCACATGATGCTGGCACATTTTGAAAACGGTGAAAAATTTGATGGATAGGCCTCCCGTTCACACGAAAACGGCACATTTTTGCCGGCAGATTTTGAAACGGTAGATTTTAAAATCTGCACTCTAACCGGCACATTTTGAAAACGGCATCGTGTGAACACTCGAAAATGATGAAAACGGAACATTTTTCAACGCATTCCAAACGAGGCTGATTGGCTTTGGCGCGAAAATCCAGCCTCGTTCTCGTGGATCTTGCAAAGAGTTTATTGCCATCACAATTTCTGGCGTTTTCGAATTTTTGCCGGTATCGTATGAACGCTAGCTCAAAATTTGCTACCGTTACATTTGTAACCGTTTTCAAAATGTGCCAGCATCCTGTGAACGCAGTCTTAGTGGCTGTACTTCATCTCAGTTATGTTGAATCGGCTTCAAAATAACAAGAAAATATTTTGTAATAAAACTAGGCTTGCCACGCGTCGCCGGCCATCGTAGTTGGCATTCAGGTGTATGGAAAGTTTCAGATGCTGTTTATATGGAGGAGGGCTAGCCCTCTTTGCCGAGATCTCACGTTCTTGTATAAGGTTATATCTTGGAATTTGGATGTCCTTACCTCACAAAGTTTGTTGGTAAGCCATTAGGTAAGTCATAGTTCCATACTCCTTGGCATTAAGTAGACTTAGACCTTCAATTTCATTCACTGCCCATATTGACCCTTAGGTATCGAAGTTCATCTCTCTGGAATTGAAAGAACTGATAAATTCCTGTTGAAGAATGGAGGACAATTGGATGCAACAACCATTGATGGCTTTGTCTTCATAACAATAGCACGTGAATTGAAATCTGGTTGTGGGCCTGCTTATATCCTGCGTTGTACACCTTTATTGAAATGTATCAAACATCAAGTTATAACTACACAAGCAATACATATGCAATTCTTCAAGTCGAAAGGCAAAACCTATATCTTGGTCTGCCATTTTGGCAAAAAATCCTCCAAAGCCTGTCCTCTTGTTTCTCCGCAAATCCTGCAATATGAGCCGGATACCAAAACGTTTGTTCCAAGTCACGTCATCACAGGATCATTAGACAGCAGTATTAGTCACATGTTAAGTAACCCAATAGTCGCTCAGAATGTAGCGTCGTTGATTCCAACACCGCTGATTAACAAAGCTTTGTTGAAGGCGCCAATTGCTACGCTTGGATCTGAATTCACGCAGTCGCCTCCCGTGATGACCCGCTCATTCAAGATCAATGGTACAACGTATCTCTTAACTGCAAGCAAGTGCCACGGGATGCCCTGCATAGAACTGTTTGTTTTGAAAACGAATACCATGGCTGGAGAGAAATTGCAGATGATAACAACGCGAGAGGTGTCAGCTTTTGATGTTGGATTGGTTAATGGACGCTTCATGTTAGCTATTGCAGAAGGACGATTGGGTAAAGACCGTGAAGTAAAATGTTACATGTTTGTTGAAAAGAGAAGGAGGTTTCATTTGCATCAAAGCAGTGCTATTGAGGGTAAGTCGTCTTTTTATTAATACTTTTTCGACCATGACAATAAAACCCGCACATAAGAAGCTTTTTTTTTAAGAACCTACAGCCTAAAATTATACCGGGTGTCCCAAAATGATGTATTATTGTTTGATTGCTTACATGTCCATAACCAATGAACCGATTTTCAAACACTTTGTTTTATTTGATTGCCTAAAGGATAAATTGTATTTTAAGATGTTGGTTGTGGTTTTACCAGTTTTTGAAAATCAGTTCATCGGTTATGGACATACAGGCAATCAAACGATAATACATCATTTTGGGACACCCGGTATGTTTTGTACGCAGTGAATTAGAACCATTTCGACCTAATATCTTAACTAGGTTCTTAATTAATGGTGTCATTCATTCATTCATTCATTCATTCATTCATTCATTCATTCACTCACTCATGGAAAATAAATGCAACCTGTTTGCCAATCAATCACTTTCATGGGCTCCAAAAAATATTGCATACAGAGCTGTGATGGGCAAGGTTGACTGGGTAAGCTTTGCACCAATATGTATGTCATGTCATCTAAGTTTCGATAACAAATTTATCTGGTTAATAAGTCAAGAGGATAAGTACTGCCTCAATTTGGTAGCAACTTATTTGTTGAAATGCTTCCAAATCTGAATATTTTCTGTCTCGCGATTCACATACCATGTTGAGTTTTCTCATCATATCTTTAGTGAATACGAAAATTTTCATTTTTTTGTTACTGTAATGTTACGTCATGTGATAGTTATTTCAGCTGAACTGTAATTAGGTTAGAGGACTTCTTGGCCTAGATGCTTTATTATATATAAAAAAGAAATGGGCAATGGGTAGGGTCAAGAATGTAAATAGATTTGCTAAGATTTAGATTCACATATTTCCCTGTATAGCATATCTTTTGCTTTATTTCAATTGTTTCTTCGACTATATCACTCGGAAGGTACTTGAGTTATGTCTAAACATTGGAAACGATTTTAAAACTTTGAAACGTTCACAGGAAGATCGTTATGGAATCTTTAAGAAACTCGTAAGATACTCCAGGTACTCAAAATCTGATAATTTTAAGAAACTTTCAGTACTGGCCCAAATTCTTAGTTTCTCTTAAAAAGAAATGTTGTATTTACCTCAAGGCTATTTGCATATGCAAGCCATTACAAACATGCCTGAGAACGCTTTGGAGCGTAGGACAGACTTACCTCAATTTTTCAACTGTTTTTTAATTGACCAACATCTTCAATCACCATTATTTGATCTTCACAAATCCTGAAGATGGTTTTGGTCTGAAAAACTGTAATCACACTTGATCAAAACTGCCAAATACTCCAATTTCGATCAACAAAGTATTTAGTCAATACAACGGGACAGATTTTGCAAGACAATAGCATGAGATAGTTTCGTTGACACCTAAATTCAAAGCGATTAGTGGCTACAGACAAAGGAAATTCTCTCAACCATAAATTTAAAACAAATAAAGCAGCAAAAGTTTCTCTGAAACCCAGGTAGCTAGCTCGCTCGTTGTGCATTCTAGAAATTGTATTCAAGAGCAAACATGGGCATAGATCGAAAGAAGAAGGGTATATCTACACATCTGCCTCGGGCATTGTATTTATTTGGTTCAAAAGCCGATTGGGAGGTGACTAAATTCTCTCATTTTTTTGGTGTAATCAAAACACTTACTGCTCAGTTTCTGAGCCAAAGAAATAAAATGCCCGTCTTTCGATATATGCTAATGTTTGCTCTCAAAAACTTGTTTTGGACTGCACAACCAGCGCGCTATCTACCTGCGTTTCAGAGAAACTTTTGTGGCTTTGTTTGTTTTGAATTATTGGTTGAGGGAGTTTCCTTTGTCGGCAATCGCTAATCGCTTTGAATTCAGGTGTCGAAAAAAGCAACTCCTGCTATTGTCTTACAGATCTGCCCTTGTTAGTCAATGCTGTAGACAAAATTTTTCCATTAAAAATTTACAAACATGTTGCTAATTACAATACCTACAAACTACGCCACAATACCACAGAGCAAAATTCTCTGTCTACCCTGCTGTCATTACATGAAAAATTTAAAACTACATGAAAGTACGCGTAACAACTATTATACAAGGAAATTTCACTACAACTACTGTACTATAGACAAATTTCATTAGCTTATATTTGTAACAACTTAATTTCTTTATTTTTCAGCCGTTTCTTTGAAATTGACCAACATCCAAAATCACCATTATTTGGTCTTCACAAATCCTACATATGGTTTTGGTCTTTGTGAATGGAAAGGGGTCACTGGTTTCAAGAATTGCATGTCTGTCCCTGATGTTGGCATCAAGTACATGACTGCAATATCGACAATTGATGGTGTATATGTTGTTGGAATAACAAAGGCGAAAATGGTTTCATATAAAACGGCTTTTCAAGGTAAGATTCGTTTGAGATTATGGGGTTTTCGTATTCAATGGGTGTCTCAAAATTGATCGACTTGCTGTACTGTGCAGTTAACAATTAACTAATAATTAAAATAAAAATTATCGATTATTTGTTACGAAAAAGATATGTCATTCCATGAAAACATCTGTCGTATTGGATTGGTACTAAAAAGTGAAAAAGACTTGTAGAAAGCCCACTGTCACATACACTTCAAAAATTAAAGAATTCAAATGTTACTTCAAAAGAATTTCCAAAGTTAGTGATGATTTTGCTTGGAGGCTGCGTATGAAGAAGCTTTGTTAAAAAGGGCTGAAATTGTCGGTCAGGTTCTTTCAGATTTCCAGCTTAAAAATAATGGGAACGAGTTAAAACACCATATATTTGCTGAGAATATCGTGAATGACTTTGAGCACTCAATCCTTCATAGCTTTACTTTCTTTCATATCAACGCAGCCTACTTTAGACGACAGATTCGAACTCATTCTCCCTTCTAAAAAGCCTAAATAGCTATTTCAAATAGGGCTTCTAATAGGCCTTTCAGCGATTCTGCGAAAGAACCTGGATCGAGCAATATTCGTGCACATTTATATGCGAGAGATTCGACTGAGTGGTGTAAGAACTCCTATCACCATTGTGCACATTTGAAAATTCTCCAAAATGGATAAAAAATATCTTTCGATTCAGATTCTCTTTTAAATTGCTAAAAGATCGATTAGCAGGGAAGTTGATTCAATATCATTGCATTTATAGATTGACATCATCTGAGTTTTCAAAGATGACTGCCAGACTGCTGATGTCCTAGCTTTAGCTATAACTGCCTATCTCCAAAATGATTTTGACCCAAAAATCCGCGCTATGTTTTCAGTGAGTGATCAAAGTGAGGTGACTTTCAGTGAGAATTTAAGTGAGTGATCACTTGTTCATGGCTGCAAATGATGTGGAAAATATCACCAACAAGCTTTGTCTTTTTAGCACGTCATATGCTTGATGCACAATGTTCACATTTCTTCATTTCTGATCGGAATAGACCTAATCGGCTAAGGTTTGTTTTACCCATGTCAAGTCATGTGACCATACTCTTGGGAAGTTTCAGCATTATATTTTGCTACTTTTTGCCCTCATGGCACAACTTTGCATGGCACGAAATATGTTAGAGAAATTAAAAGGTGTTTCATCGAGAGATTGATCACATGGTGTAAACAAACCTAAGCAGATTTTGTCTATTATGAAAAAATGATCAACAGTGGAATGTAATACGTTATGCTCTTCTGTAATCTAAAAGACGGCTCAAGAAAATTATCCATAGGGACCCCTCCGGCATGAGACACGTGGAAATGATCATAAGTCGCCCTGTGGTTGAAGATACATTGTCATCCAGGATCCTTTGCAGGCACGCTGCGATTTCAGATAGTCTGGGATCAAATTTGGCCTTGGCGAAAAATATAGTCCTCACTGTAGTAGTTGAGCTGATGCATTGTGCCTCCATACTTTACGCTCGATTAAATTTTCAAACAGTCTTGAAATTGAACAATTCCTGCAAACGCAAAGGACCTTGTTTAGCAATAGCCCTTTCAAAAACCCTGTAGAAAGTTTCTAAATTTGTCCATGAGTTGAGCGAGCAGATAGTAACAGTCAAATTGTGATGAATTTTTAAAGTGTCACTATTTTGGTCATGTTGTGAACCTGTCTCTTCTTCTACAGGTGTCGTGCCAAAATTCAAAGGTACTCAGCCTTGCTGATCAGATGGCTTAGTCTCCACGATGACAAGGACGAGATAATCTTTTAGAATTGTATAATCTCTGTATAATGATTCATTTTCAAGAATTTGTTATTATTGAGAATTAAAGTCTGTCTCAGATTATATGTCAGGTGAGATTTTAAAGGACAAGTCCGGGGTTGGTATGATTGATGATAAAATACAAGATAATACTGCTATGAATGATGTATGATACTTTTTTCCACTATTTTTCGCCTTCTCCTTGTGAAATTACGTGTTCAAATAAGCAATTTGAGTGAAGTGACGGCATATCGTCCAAGCGAAGACGAGGCTATGCGATTGTCTTTTCGCCTCTTAATCGCTGCTAGCCTCTATATCGTGTACTCATGCATTGAAAATGGCACAAGAACAGGATAAAGAGGCTTGCAACGATAAAGGGGCAAAAAAACAATCACACAGCATCGTTTTCGTGTGCGCTATATGACGTCACTTCGCTTAAATTGCTCATTTGAATACGAAATTTCACAAGGAGAAGGCGAAAAATAGTGGTTAACGCCCTTCGGCTGCAAAACCACCTTTAGAATGAAGACAATAAAGACAACATTTTTGCTTTGGCAGATTTTGGGGTCATATCTGGCTTAATCATCGAGTATTATACTTCAAACTTGTACTACTGTACTCTGTATTGAGCTATGTTCCCTGGACCTACACAACAGGTACTAGCGTTGCTCTTTGACAGTGGACTGTCCTGCTGCGCAATGCCCAGGGATGACCCATGTAGGATGTTCCCATGACCTACACAACAGGTACTAGCGTTGCTCTTTGACAGTGAACTGTCCTGCTGCACAGTGCCCAGGGATGACCTATGTAGTAAAGACCCCGGATATTGAATGCGAGAAGGGGGACGCCCCAGCGAAATCATATTGACCGCCCCACGCACAACATAACTAATCTAAAATACGTTGACTATTAAATTCTATCTTTTAGGCAAAATATAGGACATTATTGCTTGAGCCACCCTTGGGTGGCCTAACCGCCTAACCAACTTACTCTGTCATATTTTATATGAGGGTAAATAAATGAGAGACCCCTGTATATGATAAGGGGGGATTGCTGGGTGTACAAATGAAATCACTTCGATCTTTTAACCAATGAAGGAGTATAATGGCCAGAACGACCCAATTAAATAGGGGAAGGGGGTGGGCCATCCACCTTATAGGGATGGGAGGGTGGGAAATTAACTAGAGGACTCTACTGTAAATTTGTGATCGACCAGCGAGGCGAATACCATGCGAAATGATATGGGTAATTTGATCATCCAGTATACTGCCTAGGTATAGGGCCTGGGGCGAGCATATATTGGGATAGGTATCATGTTCCCCTCTTAAACACTTAATACTGGAGCCTCGGCGTTAAACTACATTTACTAGCGTAGAATGTTCGAAAAAAGTATCATACATCATTTATAGCAGTATTATCTTGTATTTTATCATCAATCATACCAACCCCGGACATGTCCTTTAAATAGAGCAAAATTATTTATGACAAGGCATTTTAATCGTTTCAATTCGCTAGCATTTCACCTGGTATCTAATTTCAGACAGGCTATGAGACTTGCAGCATGAAAAAACAAGACATTTATTTGACATGCGTAATGAATGCTACAATTTTAAACAAGAACCAGTATCTTTGATTATTCATTTGGTTTTCTCACATCAGCGTAGAACTTGCTTAAATGATCATTTCATTTATTTCATTTAATTTGATCAGTTTATTTGAAAAATCATACAAATCTTATAAAACAAACAACTTAATTTTTGGAAAGCGATCAATTTCGAAAATAGTGAAAACTATCTTTAACAAGCCAATTTTAGTAACAAGGATACACTTGCAGCCTTAACTTTTGATGAAATATAAGCAAGTTCAGAATCAACCGATTTCATCAAAAACAAATTGCAGCCTTACATTTAGGTAGAAAATGGAGCAATTCCAAATCAGCTGATTTTAGGGAAAAGGGTAAGACTATAGCCTTACATTTGGATGAAAAAAGTGAGCACTTCGAGGATCAGCCGCTTTTCGAGAAAAATGTAAGCCTATAGCGAGGGCGCCTACCTTGTAGAAAGTCCCCTGTATTGTAGAGTAATCGTTGTCCTTTGACCCAGTACAGAGAGAGTCCCAGAACCGTACCGTGACCAAGCAGCACACAGAGTCAGTCCTCTCAATGTCAAGATGAGGAATGAATAACTTTGTGGTTTGAAATTCCGTTGTTGATGTAATACGAGATGGCCACAGGGAATAAGACAGCGTAGTTTTTGATCAAGGGTACAGTACTAGGAACAAACACACTTCCTACAAGGCAGGCGCCCTTGCCTTACATTTTGGTGAAAAGTGAGCACTTCGAGGATCAGCCGATTTTAGCGACAAAGGTAAGCCTATAGCCTTACATTTTGGTAAAAAAATGAGCACTTCGAGGATCAGCCGATTTTAGCGAAAAAGGTAAGCCTATAGCCTTACATTTTGGTAAAAAATGAGCACTTCGAGGATCAGCCGATTTTAGCGAAAAAGGTAAGCCTATAGCCTTACATTTTGGTAAAAAATGAGCACTTCGAGGATCAGCCGATTTTAGCGAAAAAGGTAAGCCTATAGCCTTACATTTTGGTAAAAAATGAGTACTTCGAGGATCAGCCGATTTTAGCGAAAAAGGTAAGCCTATAGCATTACATTTTGGTAAAAAATCAGCACTTCGAGGATCAGCCAATTTTAGCAAAAAAGGTAAGCCTATAGCCTTTCATTTTGGTAAAAAGTGAGCGCTTCGAGGATCAGCCAATTTTAGCAAAAAAGCCTTTAGCCTTGCATTTTGGTAAAAAATGAGCACTTCGAGGATCAGCCGATTTTAGCGAAAAAGGTAAGCCTATAGCCTTACATTTTGGTGAAAAGTGAGCACTTTGAGAATCAGCCGATTTTAGCGAAAAAGGTAAGCCTATAGCCTTACATTTTGGTGAAAAGTGAGCACTTTGAGAATCAGCCGATTTTAGCTAAAAGGGTAAGCATTACATTTTGGTAAAAAGTGAGCACTTCGAGGATCAGCCGATTTTAGCGAAAAAGGTAAGCCTATAGCCTTACATTTTGGTGAAAAGTGAGCACTTTGAGAATCAGCCGATTTTAGCGAAAAAGGTGAGCCTATAGCCTTACATTTTGGTGAAAAGTGAACACTTTCAGAATCAGCCGATTTTAGCGAAAAAGGTAAGCCTATAGCCTTTCATTTTGGTAAATCAAAAGTCATTACCCCCAGTTTGCTTAGTTCGTGCATGAAACTATTGGTGCATCTGTCTCAAATTAGATGTCATGTGAGATTTACGATAACGCAAAATTGCTTATGCGGAACCCTGCAGAATGTTTCTATTCGCGGGCTTCTAATTTGAGGCAAGCAGTCACGAAGATAACCTCTGTGCAGAATCATATGCATGGAGATCTTTTGGTTCAGTGTGACCACGTGCCTTCCCCCAGTAAATGCGCCATTGTTTGCTGTAATTCTGCACCTTTCCTCTCAACTTCACCTGCGACGTTAGCATCTGTAGCTGTGTAGGAGGGGGGTCCTTCTACCTTCGGTGATGCTGCGAATGCTAGCCTCTGTGCAGGCCACTGGTTACATCATCCTCTAAACTTGACTTATTTGCATAATGAATACTATCAATAAGTGGCTAATGATGCGTTCGTTCTAGAAAACGATTGTTTCAACATAATTAAGCTGCTAATGAAGTCAAGAACGTGCCAATTCTGGGTAAATTTGTTGTTGTGCCAGGGTAAACATCGTGGTGATTTATCCATCTTATGGTGTCAAATCTGTCTAACATGAAATAAGCCGACGTCAAATGTTGCTATAGGATCGCGGGAAACTTCTGTCTTGTATGCGCTTTCTGTGCGCTTTCTTTATTTCAGTGCCAATTAGCAGAGATAAAACGTTAATCAATTGCTTTAACGAGCGTGACGGACTTTCTTTCTTTCTTTCTTTCTTTCTTTCTTTCTTACTGACCTGGAGCCCCCTCTTAGATTACAAAGTACTTTGTAATCAAAAATGAGCACTTCGAGGATCAGCCGATTTTAGCGAAAAAGGTAAGCCTATAGCCTTACATTTTGGTAAAAAATGAGCACTTCGAGGATCAGCCGATTTTCGCGAAAAAGGTAAGCCAATAGCCTTACATTTTGGTAAAAAATGAGCACTTCGAGGATCAGCCGATTTTAGCGAAAAAGGTGAGCCTATAGCCTTACATTTTAATGAAAAGTGAGCACTTTCAGAATCAGCCGATTTTAGCGAAAAGGGTAAGCCTATAGCCTTACATTTTGGTAAAAAATGAGCACTTCGAGGATCAGCTGATTTTAGCTAAAAAGGTAAGCCTATAGCCTTACATTTTCCTAAAACATGAGCACTTTGAGAATCAGTCGATTTTAGCGAAAAAGGTAAGCCTATAGCTTTTCATTTTGGTAAAAAGTGAGAATCAGCCGATTTTAGCGAAAAAGGTAAGCCTATAGGTTAACATTTACGCCCAAAGGAGTAAATGTATTTTAACGACAAGGCAATCAGGTCACCATATTTGTTGTCATTGCCTTATAAGGCACGGTATCGTCTCAGTCCCCCAATCAAGGCGCGTCCAAACTTCTTCCTGCCTCGTGGAAATTTGATCTCTCATGTTTGGTCATCCTAAAAAATTTCAGGATTTTGGTGAACTTATGCCGTTTATTTGGTGTCATTTACCAAGTGTGAGTTGTCTGTTCTAAGGCTCTAGAAGTTTAGTTTGGGCTTTCTTGTCGAAGTATCGGATTTTGTGGAAGAGGAACACTCAAACTCAATCAAGACACTCGGACGCCTAGATAGGCCCACTCTCTGTTGTCTGTCACCGCCGGAAGAACTCAGGGGCCTTGGAGTGGCCTTCGCTGTAAACGTATCTACACAAAAGGTACAACGATAAAGGTAGCCCCATGCAGAAGCTGTGTCGTATGTACATGGATCAGTACTGGTTCTTTGAGAGATCTTCCTATCCAAACACGCCATCAATTTGCGACTTCACAAGTCAGAATCACCTGCGAGTTGAACCACTCGACGCTGTTCAGAGGACCGATTGCTCATTTTGCAACAAACTATTTTACCAATGGATCGCTCCTCTTGCGCCTGCTTAACAGTAAAAAAAAAAGCACGAAAGCCACCTCGACAAGTTGGCATCATGTTCACTCTCTGGCTAAAGATACCTAAGAAGCGAGGACGTATCAACTTTATCAATACAATAACTACCAAACTGCTGGTTTGTCTGTCTCTCGTCACCCAACAAGTTTGTCAGGACAGTTTCTTTCTGGCAAGATCTTGGTCATACAGCCACTCAGCAAACGCAGATGTGCCCCTCCCATCAGCACAGCAAAGCAATATTGTTGAACAAGCGGTATGTAGAAATATTTTTAGCAGGGTAATATATTCTTCAAGGTCAAAAACCAAAACAACACAAAAAACAAGGAAATATAAGCGAGGTGTGTACAGGTACCACAAATTACTTGTTTAGGAAAGGTGAGAAAAGGATAATGCCCAACCCCCCCCCCCCCTGACCCCCTTTTTCTTTACTTTCCAAGCATAATCACATTTCACTCTCGCTTGTCACCTGGTCCAACAAGGTGTTTCCCCTTTAATGCTTACATTTTAGGTGTCACTTAGCATCCACTAACATCCCTACAACTTTTCTCAACTTTTCTACTAGCTCGTAGGCCATTGAGCTAGCATATTGCCTGGGCATAGCAAGAAGTGATTACCTACTGTTTGGGCACCAACTCCATAATTGTCCCTTTCCAGGTTCAGAAGTTTAGCTCCTGCAATGCAACCCAAGACAAGCGACAAACAAGCTTAACAAGCCCCAACCTGGACCCATGTATAAGAAACAAAACAATGAAACAACACAACAAAATTAGCACAACTTAATCTTTTGCAGAACATGTCTATGATACCCACTGTTATACTGGCAATAAAAGTAGTTGCTGTTGCTGTGTATGGGGTTTACTGGCAAAACTGTTGTCAAAGGTTTTTGTGGTTGAGTTGGTATCACAATCATGCAGTAATTGCTTGGCATAAGTATCAGTTACCGTGGATAGTAATGAAATTTTTAAAATCCAATTGGTTGCATGTAGTATGGGTAACCAACGCGCCTTCCCACACCTTCAATGAGCCAATTGGCCTTGCATCTTTAGATATTTCCCGGCCCGACGATAAGATGGTCAGTTGTTACCTTTGCAAACTTTCCTAGCGTGAGCTAGGTGTATTTGCTGACCGTAGTAACATCAATTGAAACCCCCTCTGCCTGGAAAAATCGTGGTAAATCCTTAAACAGCAAGAATCTGCTGCAACGGAGCATAAATTGATAGCAGCTGTGCAGGAATATAGCTCCATGGTTTTACTCACAGTTTGTTCATACGCTTCCAAGGCCCGGAACTTTCAAGCACTACTAACAACCTGTCATAAGGAGAGTCTCACTGGGACCAATTAACTTATAACATTCTTGTTAAAGTAGTTGTAGCTCGTCCACTGGTCCATTTACATCTCTGCCATTCAACAAACTTTCAGCTCCACAATCTGGGTAAAAATAACTGGCATAATTACAACAACAACAACTACAACGACAACAAAATAGAGGAATATCAATAGTTGAAATTCCCAGTAAGGATGCCGTTTAGGTTTGTACAGGCCAAGCATCTGCTCATCAGCCTCTTGGGATATGGTCCAACACTTATGTTTATTTGACTTGACTTCACCACCTGCTTTTAGACCCTGGGTGGTTGGTGGTTTTTTGGCAAAAGAATTCAAGGTAACACACCACCACCCTTTACTTAATTGATCATATTCTATTACAGGTTCAAGTAAAACACCAGTCCGTCCACGTACCATGACAGTAACGGAAATAGCAGGAAGTAAAAAATCAATAGATAAATAGAATGACAAGGCAGCCAGGATCTGGCAACCCCCCCCCCCCCCACCTTTTGTTTCTGTTTTCTCTTTTATTACAGGTATTTCTTCAGGCAAATGAAGACGATCACTTTCTCCATCCAGTTGGTGAATATACTGTATATTTACAATTTATAACAAAAGTTTGCAAATTCACACCGAAACCTCAAAATCGATATTTTGTTGACATACATCCACACAACTTACAGCTTGAATTCTACGCATGATTTAGCTACTCACTTACATATCACCATTACTATCATGATAAGCAGCTATCTTTGCGACTAAACGGGTGTTATTTTTAGAAAGGTAGAAGTTACCATGTACCTTTCAGACAGGGTGTCTTATATGAAGACTGCCTGGGTTTGTAAGCTGATTAAAATGGTAATCTTTCCTGGCTAGGAATGAATGTCAAGTTACTACAGTAGTTGCACCAATACCACCTCTGCTAGCTGCATTCCCTAGTCTCAGGAAGTTACAACTTATTACTCCCCAGGTAGGGAAATTCTCTATGGGTAGGTCAGAGTTACCACCACTACCGTTACTTCAAACTGAGTCCACAACAACTGACTCATAGGTTCTTACTGGGCTGAGCAACATAGGTAGCCCCTGAACTTACAGATGTGTGCACTAGTAATGTCACAAAAGCATATGTTCACACAAACATAATAAATCACACAAACAAGCGTCATAATTCTTTCTAAGGCTAAGCAATCATTCAGTTAACATATTTTGCCTTACCGCCGGTCAATCACTGAAAGTTGCAGACAGCTTGTGCCAGTCAACCAGCACACAATTCCTTGCTTGTATCAGTCTTCAAATGAAGTAGGCCTGTCAATTGCTGAACTCCCCCCCCCCTCCCCCCTCCCCACTACTTTAGTCTTTGCAGTGCAGTCCATAATAAATTTGCTGTCAGTGTGCAGCATATCCCTGGAACAATTGATCGGCTTGCGGCTTTCTTTCTTTTTTGCCTTGTTTCAGGTACCAAACCCCCGCCAACTGGTTCCAATAGATGTCAACTAACACCTGCAACACTTCAAGCTTGGAATCTTGACTAATTACAATACTCCTGCAGCACATATCGAATCAGCACAATCACCAGGCAAAAAACTCTCAGTAACAAAATGTCAGTGCAGCCATACCAATGAAATGTCAATTGAGAAACAACTTCCCAGCATATCAGTCCGACAAGGCCTACAAATCAAAGCTCTCACATTAGTGCAGATACAACAGCAGTTGCTGCTGAAGTTCCAGTTTAGCTCATGAACAACTTTTCGCTGGTTGAGCAGAATATGGACAGAATATTTGTACCCCTGATGGCATCATTAGAAGTATCCCTAATGTTATTATTGGTACTTTAGTTTGTAGCTCAGAACCCTGGCAACCATTACAGGCTTTGGCAATATTGGGGTTGTATGTTGGCAGTAAATTTTGGCGGCTGGACCACCCTTATGGTGGTCAATGTTTCGTTCAAACCTCATAATATACATTTTGGCTCAATTACCACTATCCCTGCGGGTGGTCTGTCCAACCTCACTACTGGTCGTCATTTCCCGAGTAGGGAAGTGAGTCTGGTGGTGAGAGAATTACTACTACTACTACTACTTCCCGGGTAGGGAAGAAGGGAATTTCTCTCCGGGTAGGAGAGAGTTACTACTACTACTACTACTACTACTTCCCGGGTAGGGAGGGAAGAAGGGAATTTCTCTCCGGGTAGGAGAGAGTTACTCCCGGGTAGGGAGGGAAGAAGGGAATTTCTCTCCGGGTAGGAGAGAGTTACTACTACTACTACTACTACTACTACTTCCCGGGTAGGGAAGAAGGAAATACTACTATTACTACTTCCCGGGTAGGGAAGAAGGGAATACTACAACTACTACTTCCCGGGTAGGGAAGAAGGGAATACTACTACTACTACTTCCCGGGTAGGGAAGAAAGGAATACTACTACTACTACTTCCCGGGTAGGGAAGAAGGGAATACTACTACTACTACTATTACTTCCCGGGTAGGGAAGAAGGGAACTTCTCTCCGGGCTGGAGAGAGTTACTACTATTAATACGTGAGTTGTTGTATTTTTAGAGTACTACTTTATTGAATGCGACCCCAAGTAACTGCCAAAGCTTGTCTACTTTCTCTGTGTTTACCTGGCCGCAGGAGTTAACCTTACATTTTGGTAAAAAATGAGCACTTCCGGGATCAGCCGATTTTAGCGAAAAAGGTAAGCCTATAGCCTTACATTTTGGTAAAAAATGAGCACTTC
The DNA here is from genome assembly GCA_039566865.1 of Aurelia coerulea. Classification (NCBI taxonomy): domain Eukaryota; kingdom Metazoa; phylum Cnidaria; class Scyphozoa; order Semaeostomeae; family Ulmaridae; genus Aurelia; species Aurelia coerulea. Next base: position 5,627,722 of record CM076952.1, on the reverse strand, counting down.
GAGGATAGGCCAATTTTAGCAAAAAAGCCTTTAGCCTTGCATTTTGGTAAAAAATGAGCACTTCGAGGATCAGCCGATTTTAGCGAAAAAGGTAAGCCTATAGCCTTACATTTTGGTGAAAAGTGAGCACTTTGAGAATCAGCCGATTTTTGCGAAAAAGGTAAGCCTATAGCCTTACATTTTGGTGAAAAGTGAGCACTTTGAGAATCAGCCGATTTTAGCTAAAAGGGTAAGCATTACATTTTGGTAAAAAGTGAGCACTTCGAGGATCAGCCGATTTTAGCGAAAAAGGTAAGCCTATAGCCTTACATTTTGGTGAAAAGTGAGCACTTTGAGAATCAGCCGATTTTAGCGAAAAAGGTAAGCCTATAGCCTTACATTTTGGTGAAAAGTGAGCACTTTGAGAATCAGCCGATTTTAGCGAAAAAGGTACGCATATAGCCTTTCATTTTGGTAAAAAATGAGCACTTAGAGGATCAGCCGATTTTAGCGAAAAAGGTAAGCCTATAGCCTTACATTTTGGTAAAAAATGAGCACTTCGAGGATCAGCCGATTTTAGCGAAAAAGGTAAGCCTATAGCCTTACATTTTGGTAAAAAATGAGTACTTCCAGGATCAGCCGATTTTAGCGAAAAAGGTAAGCCTATAGCTTTTCATTTTGGTAAAAAGTGAGCACTTTGAGAATCAGCCGATTTTAGCGAAAAAGGTAAGCCTATAGCCTTACATTTTGGTAAAAAATTAGCACTTCGAGGATCAGCCGATTTTAGCGAAAAAGGTAAGCCTATAGCCTTACATTTTGGTAAAAAATGAGCACTTCGAGGATCAGCTGATTTTAGCGAAAAAGGAAAGCCTATAGCCTTACATTTTGGTAAAAAATGAGTACTTCCAGGATCAGCCGATTTTAGCGAAAAAGGTAAGCCTATAGCCTTACATTTTGGTGAAAAGTGAGCACTTTGAGAATCAGCCGATTTTAGCGAAAAAGGTAAGCCTATAGCCTTACATTTTGGTAGAAAATGAGCACTTCGAGGATCAGCCGATTTTAACGAAAAAGGTAAGCTTAACGCCCCTCGGCGGGAATCACTGGAACAGAGACGGCCATATTGGATCTTTCCAAACAAAGCAACTCGCCCCGGCAGAAGGACATTGAAGAAAACACAACGGAAAGTGTGGCAGCTTTTTGGGGTCGTATCTTTGCAGAAGAACAGATTTCCAAATGTAAAATACTACAATCAATATCACTTCTCACACATGCATTTCCATTAACTCTTTCAACTTTCTGAAACATGAACGAAACAACAGTTTTCCAAAATGTGAAATACTGTAGGAAATATCATTTCTCACACATTCATTTCCATTAACTCTTTAAACTTTCTGAAACATGAACGAAACAACAGTTTTCCAAAATGTGAAATACTGTAGGAAATATCATTTCTCACACATTCATTTCCATTAACTCTTTAAACTTTCTGAAACATGAACGAAACAACAGTTTGCCAAAATGTGAAATACTGTAGGAAATATCATTTCTCACACATTCATTTCCATTAACTCTTTAAACTTTCTGAAACATGAACGAAACAACAGTTTGCCAAATGTAAAATACTGTAAGAAATATCACTTCTCACACATTCATTTCCTTTAACTCTTTCAACTTCTGACACATTCTTGCATTCTGTAAACATATAATATATAAATATATAAGGAACAACAATAAACAGAACCGCCGCGCTACATAGAGCGGCCTAACTGCCAAAGTACGCCCAAGCTACCACACTGAGCCCTTGATCGGACCAACGCCCCACCATTTCCGCTAGGAACTGGCCCACTGGTTGGGGTCCCTAAACACTGCTGTGCTGATAAGGGAATTCCAAGTATTGGTGACAAGTGTAATTTGACCAATGATACAAGGCATTACGAGGAATGATTTGCCGCATCAGAATTTCTACTTGTATGGTTGTTTGTTGGCTCCATTATAGGTTGTAGACTCTTGTGACACTACAGTTTCTGTTCAGGGTGCCGCTATGGTGGTCTTTGTCTTTCTGTTGCCGCCCTCATGTAGCAGAGAGGAGAAAGTTGTTCATGGGACCTGGATACCTGACACAAGCAGCGAGGTTAGAGCATTGGCGGTTCCGTGAATACTGGTACTTTAGAGGAAAGTAATTTGGCTAATTCAGAAACGGTTTGCATGAAAAAACAACCCCAACCATAATCCAACCTGGAAACCGTGAACCAAAGATAGGTTTTCACTTGGATATTATACAACACAATGCTTAGGTTTGCCCTTGGATATTTAACAAACCAACTCTAAACTGTGAACTGAAGATGGGCTTACCCTAGGAAACTGTGAACCAAAGATGGGTTTCCCCTTGGATACCTAGGAACACCACTCAATACCCATACCATGATCCAAGGGAATTATTAGGTTTCATCTAACAGACCAATTCTAAACTGTGAACTGAGGATGGGCTTACCCCAGGAAACCGTGAACCAAAGATGGGTTTTCTTATGGATACCTAAGAACACAACTTTACACTGTAATCCAAGGATATATTTCCCCTTGGATATCTAAAAAGACCTCTTTACATTTCATTTATTTCACGTCTATTTTTAAGTTCATTTCCATCTCAACTGTGATCCAAGGATAGGTTTCCCCTTGGATATCTAACAATGCAACTCTTCTCAATTTCATTTTTCGGCTATTACGCATATATTTTCATGACCACTTCATCTCAACCGTGGTCCAAGGATAGGTTTCCCCTTGGATATCTAACAATGCAACTCTTCTCAATTTCATTTTTCGGTTATTTCGCATATATTTTCATATCACAACACAACTCTTTTCAATTTCATTTTTCGGTTATATCGCATATATTTCCATGACCATTTTCATCTCAACCGTGGTCCAAGGATAGGTTTCCCCTTGGATATCTAACAACACAACTCATTTCAATTTCATTTTTCGGTTATATCGCATATATTTTCATATCACAACACAACTCTTTTCAATTTCATTTTTCGGTTATATCGCATATATTTTCACATCACAACACAACTCTTTTCAATTTCATTTTTCGGTTATATCGCATATATTTTCACATCACAACACAACTCTTTTCAATTTCATTTTTCGGTTATTTCGCATATATTTTCACATCACAACACAACTCTTTTTAATTTTATTTTTCGGTTATTTCGCATATAATTTCATGGCCATTTTCATCTCAACCATGGTGAACCCTTGGATATCACAATACAACTCATTTCAATTTCATTTTTCGGTTATTTCACATATATTTTCATGACCATTCTCATCTCAACCATGATCCAAGGATAGGTTTTCCCTTGGATATTACAAAACAACTCTTTTCAATTTCATTTTTCGGTTATATCACATATATTTTCACATCACAACACAACTCTTTTCAATTTCATTTTTCGGTTATATCGCATATATTTTCACATCACAACACAACTCATTTCAATTTCATTTTTCGAATATTTCGCATATATTTTCATATCACAACACAACTCTTTTTAATTTTATTTTTCGGTTATTTCGCATATAATTTCATGGCCATTTTCATCTCAACCATGGTGAACCCTTGGTTATCACAATACAACTCATTTCAATTTCATTTTTCGGTTATTTCACATATATTTTCATGACCATTCTCATCTCAACCATGATCCAAGGATAGGTTTTCCCTTGGATATTACAAAACAACTCTTTTCAATGAAACAGTTCGAAACCATGGACAATGGGGGGTTCCCCTTGGATAAATAAAACCAACAGTGAGAACTGCTCCACTCATAAGAAGTTACATGTGTTCTTTACCATCGGCATGCTGTACTGACAATGATCCAAACTACCAGTAATTAGCACCTGATCAGCTGCTGCCTGTATTTCCTTCTTTCCTTCTTTCTGCTTGATAAATGGATCCAGGGCCGTAGGAAGAAGCTTCGGATTGGGGGGGGGGGCAATTGTTCTTAAAACAATAGAGAACAATACATCTAATTAAGTCATGTGACGTAGCACCATTGTCTTAAAAAATTATTGGGGGGGCTTGAGCCCCCCCTACCCCCCCCCACTTCCTACGGGCCTGAATGGATCTAATGTTTGGATGTTCTAACTTGCTTTCAGCTTCATTGAATGTTAGTGATTCGCAACATTTTGTATCTTGTCTTGTTTTCCCCAATTTGATAATGAAATGCAGACTACCAGCACAGCAAGACAATAAACTGCAATGCCATCCAATTCCCCTGTGTATAAGATGGTGTGCAGCTTCAGTTGAAAGTATCTGTGGTCTGGAATACCACTCCTTGTTGCCTGGGAGTGAAGCTAGAGGACCAGTTGGCTTGTGATTGAGCTTCAAATTGTGAGCTACAACTTGGTGAAACTTTTCTCGTGCAACTGACCTTTTCTGCCACAAATACATGCTAGCAGAATACTCCAAGCAAACTTTAGATTTGATTCAGTCTCGTTTCCTTCTTGTACCTTGTAGATGCACTCACTAAATAGTCTGCTACGACGCAATTTTGAAGACACGATTACTTCCCTTCTCCGTTCTTAGGCCATATCCGATCGCTTCGCCTTTGAATATTCGTATTGTTCCATTATTGTTGCCATTAGTTTATCACATGCCAGTCAATCCTCTCTTCAAGTTCACAGTTCTTGCCATGGACTTTGTTCTGGTCGACAACTTTATGAGACAGTTCATTGACCTTTAGGGGTAGCATCCTCTGGAACAGCCTACCTGACTCTATAAAAAGCTCGCCATCTGTTGTATGCTTCAAAAAATCGATAAAAGAATGGAAGAGTGAAAACTGCGCATGCAAAAATTGCTTGTAGCAACAATAACTATGGAAATCTCTCCGAAAACAGTAATCATCTGTAAATATATTTATTTTCTTTATATTATTGTAAATTTTTCCTTTGTAGATAGTTGGTTTGAATTAGCTAGTGTATTTTAAGCTATTGTAAATACCAACTGTAAATAATTTAATAATAATAATAAAAATAATAATGAAGTGGAAATAATGACACGGCTGGAGAATTGCTCAACTTGAAAGAAATCTTGTAACTTGAAATTTAGCTTCTGAACGGAAGACTTCTTGAGAGGGAGAGCACGCTTTGTGACAGAATGGAGGCATGGGCACGAGGAGGGGGCTTGAAAATCATAATGTCCGCCTTGGCGTTAACATCCCTTAACTAACGTAAAGGGGTGTACTATAGCCTTACATTTTGGTAAAAAATGAGCACTTCGAAGATCAGCCAATTTTAGCGAAAAAGGTAAGCCTATAGCCTTACATTTTGGTAAAAAATGAGCACTTCGAGGATCAGCCGATTTTAGCGAAAAAGGTAAGCCTATAGCCTTACATTTTGGTAAAAAATGAGCACTTCGAGGATCAGCCGATTTTAGCGAAAAAGGTAAGCCTATCGCCTTACATTTTGGTAAAAAATGAGCACTTCGAGGAGCAGCCGATTTTAGCGAAAAAGGTGAGCCTATAGCCTTACATTTTGGTAAAAAATGAGCACTTCGAGGATCAGCCGATTTTAGCGAAAAAGGTAAGCCTATAGCCTTACATTTTGGTAAAAAATGAGCACTTCGAGGATCAGCCGATTTTAGCGAAAAAGGTAAGCCTATAGCCTTACATTTTGGTAAAAAATGAGCACTTCGAGGATCAGCCGATTTTAGCGAAAAAGGTAAGCCTATAGCCTTAAATTTTGGTAAAAAATGAGCACTTCGAGGATCAGCCGATTTTAGCGAAAAAGGTAAGCCTATAGCCTTACATTTTGGTAAAAAATGAGCACTTCGAGGATCAGCCGATTTTAGCGAAAAAGGTAAGCCTATAGCCTTACATTTTGGTAAAAAATGAGCACTTCGAGGATCAGCCGATTTTCGCCTATCGCCTTACATTTTGGTAAAAAATGAGCACTTCGAGGAGCAGCCGATTTTAGCGAAAAAGGTAGCCCTTACATTTTGGTAAAAAATGAGCACTTCGAGGATCAGCCGATTTTAGCGAAAAAGGTAAGCCTATACATTTTGGTAAAAAATGAGCACTTCGAGGAGCAGCCGATTTTAGCGAAAAAGGTGAGCCTAAAGTGAAAAGCACTTTCAGAATCAGCCGATTTTAGCGAAAAAGGTAAGCCTATAGCCTTTCATTTTGGTAAAAAATGAGCACTTCGAGGATCAGCCGATTTTAGCAAAAAAGGTAAGCCTATAGCCTTACATTTTGGTAAAAAATGAGCACTTCGAGGATCAGCCGATTTTAGCGAAAAAGGTAAGCCAATAGCCTTACATTTTGGTAAAAAATGAGCACTTCGAGGATCAGCCGATTTTAGCGAAAAAGGTAAGCCTATAGCCTTACATTTTAATAAAAAGTGAGCACTTCCAGAATCAGCCGATTTTAGCGAAAAAGGTAAGCCTATAGCCTTACATTTTGGTAAAAAATGAGCACTTCCAGGATCAGCCGATTTTAGCGAAAAAGGTAAGCCTATAGCCTTACATTTTCCTAAAAAATGAGCACTTTGAGAATCAACCGATTTTAGCGAAAAAGGTAAGCCTATAGCCTTACATTTTGGTAAAAAATGAGCACTTCCATGATCAGCCGATTTTAGCGAAAAAGGCAAGCCTATAGCCTTACATTTTGGTAAAAAATGAGCACTTCCAGGATCAGCCGATTTTAGCGAGAAAGGTAAGCCTATAGCCTTACATTTTGGTAAAAAATGAGCACTTCGAGGATCAGCCGATTTTAGCGAAAAAGGTGAGCCTATAGTACACCCCTTTACGTTAGTTAAGGGATGTTAACGCCAAGGCGGACATTATATTTTCAAGCCCCCCCTCGTGCCCATGCCTCCATCTTGTCACAAAGCGTGCTCTCCCTCTCAAGAAGTCTTCCGTTCAGAAGCTAAATTTCGAGTTACAAGGTTTCTTTCAAGTTGAGCAATTCTCCCCTCTCCCTCCCACGCAGCGGTTTTTGGTTTTTGCCCAAAAGTCACCCAGGGTCGTATCTAAGTGTTCTGGGCTGTGCCTGTTTGCAGTTAGGCCGCTCTATGTAGCGCGGCGGTTCTGTTTATTGTTGTTCCTTATATATTTATATATTATATGTTAACAGAATGCAAGAATGTGTCAGAAGTTGAAAGAGTTAAAGGAAATGAATGTGTGAGAAGTGATATTTCTTACAGTATTTTACATTTGGCAAACTGTTGTTTCGTTCATGTTTCAGAAAGTTGAAAGAGTTAATGGAAATGAATGTGTGAGAAATGATATTTCCTACAGTATTTCACATTTTGGCAAACTGTTGTTTCGTTCATGTTTCAGAAAGTTGAAAGAGTTAATGGAAATGTATGTGTGAGAAGTGATATTGATTGTAGTATTTTACATTTGGAAATCTGTTCTTCTGCAAAGATACGACCCCAAAAAGCTGCAACACTTTCCGTTGTGTTTTATCAATGTCCTTCTGCCGGGGCGAGTTGCTTTGTTTGGAAAGATCCAATATGGCCGTCTCTGTTCCAGTGATTCCCGCCGCGGGGCGTTAACCTTACATTTTGGTGAAAAGTGAACACTTTGAGAATCAGCCGATTTTAGCGAAAAAGGTAAGCCTATAGCCTTACATTTTGGTAAAAAATGAGCACTTCGAGGATCAGCCGATTTTAGCGAAAAAGGTAAGCCTATAGCCTTACATTTTGGTAAAAAATGAGCACTTCGAGGATCAGCCGATTTTAGCGAAAAAGGTAAGCCTATAGCCTTACATTTTGGTAAAAAATGAGCACTTCGAGGATCAGCCAATTTTAGCGAAAAAGGTAAGCCTATAGCCTTACATTTTGGTAAAAAATGAGCAATTCAAGGATCAGCCAATTTTAGCGAAAAAGGTAAGCCTATAGCCTTACATTTTGGTAAAAAATCAGCACTTCGAGGATCAGCCGATTTTAGCGAAAAAGGTAAGCCTATAGCCTTACATTTTGGTAAAAAATCAGCACTTCGAGGATCAGCCGATTTTAGCGAAAAAGGTAAGCCTTACATTTTGGTAAAAAATGAGCACTTCGAGGATCAGCCAATTTTAGCGAAAAAGGTAAGCCTATAGCCTTACATTTTGGTAAAAAATGAGCAATTCGAGGATCAGCCAATTTTAGCGAAAAAGGTAAGCCTATAGCCTTACATTTTGGTAAAAAATCAGCACTTCGAGGATTTTTAGCGAAAAAGGTAAGCCTATAGCCTTACATTTTGGTAAAAAATCAGCACTTCGAGGATCAGCCGATTTTAGCGAAAAAGGTAAGCCTTACATTTTGGTAAAAAATGAGCACTTCGAGGATCAGCCAATTTTAGCGAAAAAGGTAAGCCTATAGCCTTACATTTTGGTAAAAAATGAGCAATTCGAGGATCAGCCAATTTTAGCGAAAAAGGTAAGCCTATAGCCTTACATTTTGGTAAAAAATCAGCACTTCGAGGATCAGCCGATTTTAGCGAAAAAGGTAAGCCTATAGCCTTACATTTTGGTAAAAAATCAGCACTTCGAGGATCAGCCGATTTTAGCGAAAAAGGTAAGCCTTACATTTTGGTAAAAAATGAGCACTTCGAGGATTCGAAAAAGGTAAGCCTATAGCCTTACATTTTGGTAAAAAATCAGCACTTCGAGGATCAGCCGATTTTAGCGAAAAAGGTAAGCCTTACATTTTGGTAAAAAATGAGCACTTCGAGGATCAGCCGGTTTTAGCGAAAAAGGTAAGCCTATAGCCTTACATTTTGGTAAAAAATGAGCACTTCGAGGATCAGCCGATTTTAGCGAAAAAGGTAAGCCTATAGCCTTACATTTTGGTAAAAAATCAGCACTTCGAGGATCAGCCGATTTTAGCGAAAAAGGTAAGCCTTACATTTTGGTAAAAAATGAGCACTTCGAGGATCAGCCGATTTTAGCGAAAAAGGTAAGCCTATAGCCTTTCATTTTGGTAAAAAATGAGTACTTCCAGGATCAGCCGATTTTAGCGAAAAAGGTAAGCCTTACACTTTGGTAAAAAATGAGCAATTCGAGGATCAGCCGGTTTTAGCGAAAAGGTAAGCCTATATCCTTGCATCTTGGTGGGAAAATGTGCACTTTCCGAGTCTGATCTTTAGGAAAACGGTAATTATTGGTGAAAAAAGGAGAGAAAAAAGGTGGTAGTGATAAGGAGCGAAGCAGATTTATTGATGCAAAATTCAACGCACTGACAGAAAATTAAGATGTTTTCAATCCAGCAACAATTTAACGTACTTAGCTTACAATAGGTGTTTCAAACAAAAATTTCACTATAATAAGTTATTTCGAAGAAAAAGGACGTAGTTACACCTGCCCGCAATTTTCAGTTAACAATCAACCACTTACGTTTTACCCCCTCAGCCCCGAAACGACGAAGAGGTTCCAAATGTTTAAATAACGATACCCTTTCATTCTTTCTTTGAGTTGAATGGCTTGAAAAGAACTTCAGGTAACCTATTCATTTTACAACTGACTTTTTCATATCTCGGATGTTTTCAGAATTGCAGCGTGTTTCATGAGGAGAAAAGAATTCGAGGAAATTTTGGAAGAAATTGAAACTATCGCATTTTCTGAATCAATGGAGGAAAAATGGCAGAATTTGTAAGAAAACCATGGTTTATAAAGAATTGTAATATAACAGTAACATTAAGTCTGTCAGTCAGAAAATATTGCAATAATAAAAATAATGAAGATGTCAAAAAGTCAACAACAGACTCACAGTAACTCTACAAATAAGCTCCCGGGGGCTTATTTCGCCAAAATTTTTTGGGGTTGGTGCTTACTCGAGGGGGAGGGGTTATTTAGCAGCAGCCAAAAATATTAACACGGCTAATTTTTTTTTTACTTGAGGCTGGTCAGTATGCTGAAAACAACATATATATATTAGGATATTGGCAATAAAGAAACAATAAAATGGATACTATAAGTGCGGATGAAGAACGAACGAGAAATAGACAAAAATTTGATGTTTATAAGAATTTCAATTCAGTTTGTCAGTCAAACTCTGATGATAGTAATGACTTGAAAGGCCTTAGTGTGCTAAAAAACATCAAACATTTGTCTATTTCTCGTTCGTTCTTCATCCGCACTTATAGTATCCATTTTATATATTAGGATATATTGTTTTCAAGGCAATATCTAAGCCGGACAGAGTACGTTGAAGGAAAGACGAAGAAATTCAGTTAAAAAAAAGAACCAAAAGTATTCACTAAAATAACAATTTGGTTAAGATATCAATGGGGGCTTTTTCAAGGGTGGGGGCTTATTTCACAAAAACTATTTTTGGGTGGGTCGAGGGGGGTTTATTCGAAGGTGGGGCTTATTCGAGGACTTACGGTACAGTGAAGTACATGAAGTTCCTGTCCATTCATTCAATCGAGAGAATTTATGGCCATTTACACTAGCAAGGGCGAATCTTGTAACACAAAGGGTACACTTCTTGTTAAAGGTAATGTGTCCATGTAAGTACAGCGACTTTGCTATTTTCACGTGATATTTCACGTGATCAAATAACAGTAGTGATAAGAAGACAGCTAGCTCTAATATAAGCAGATTCATGATTTACTTGCGGTTGCGATTCCAGAGCTGAACCTGAAGTCTCACAGCAGGCAGCCTCGTTGTGAAAATTAAATTCTTGTTTTGCATGTGATCAGTTAAATTCTACCTATCACAGTGCGCTCTTCGGGCTCTTCGTCAGCATGGCTTCAGCAAATTTTGACAAGAGTGTATACGCAGCTGTACTTACATGAAAACATTACCTTTAAGACAAAGCGATTTGGCAGCCCCAGTAATAGATTTCACACCTTCAACGCAGTCGACTATAATGTTTTGCTTTCCCTGCTTATTTTCTATTTGATTGAGTGCACTCAGATGTGTGAAATCTATTCTTCACAAAGGCAAATCATTTTGTATTTTCGGAAATTTGAATCTTTTGTTTCACAAAATTTGCCCTCGCTATTTACATTAGCTTTTTAAAGATATGAAGCCAATGCTTGCTGTTACTATCGGGTGAATAAAAAAAAAGTGTACACGTTTGATGGGCTGTGAAATAAAAATTATGCGGTCGATATTCAAAACTAACATTTTATTCTATCAGTCAAAGGTTAACTTAGATAAGAAAACATTGCTTGGTAAAATCACTCCTCATCTTTAAGAACCAAAAATTCGAAAAATGCCTTTGAGGGGTTTGTATGGGAATCAAGAATTCCACATTCCATTCTGGCCCATGATATATTTGGCATTGAAAATTAAATTAAATTCAGTCGTCAGTTTCAGAAATAGAATTTTGATTTCAATAGCATGTAAATCATGGACCTGAATGGAAGGTGGAATTCTCGATTCCCATGCACACTCTTTACAGGCATTTTTCTAAATGTTGGGTCTTCAAGATGAGTGATTTTACCAAACAAAATTTTCTTATCCCAGTTAACCTTTGTCTGCTAGATTAACATCTTGGTTTTGAATATCGGCCACATACTTTTTTGCACAGCCCGCCAAACGCGTAAAATGTATTTTGACTCGCCCGGTACATCCTTCAATAACAACAACAAAACCAGAACAATAATTCTAGCGATTGCTACATAGCAAAAAATATCTAAATATTAGTTTGACAGCATTTGTCATTACATGTTATTACAATCCATCAGTTCAACTGATAAGAGAGCTAAAATGAAGCTTCGTAAATATTGTTAAAATAAGCGCCTGCCATATCATTTATACATGTAGCAAGTACAAACGTGAATAACAAACTGTTAAAAATACTGGATAACTATAGAGAGATAAGTTGTGCAAATAAGTCCTACAGATGTTGTTTAAGTTTCATAAAGCAGTGCATCACCTATATAAAACCTAACCAAACTAGAAGCTTGACTTTACCTCCGAGGTTGTATTTGAACCCAACTAGATTCATTTTCATAGACCCAACGCATTTGTTTCGGCACGAATTCTGAAAATTACAGGACTGTCCATTCAATGCATAGGCCTTGCATAGGTTCCAAATCTTTGAAAAGGTTGGTGCAAGATTCTACGACTTATTTCATTGAGCTGAATGGCTTCAAGGAAACTTCAGCCATTTCGCTATAATTCTACCGGTGGACTTTCAAGCTTAGAGTGTTTTTAGGCGAATTTATCATCGAATTTGATAATATTGGCAAGTTGAACTTATCTTTGTTTACTAAAATCTGGTGCAGCCCCTTTAATTCTATGAAAAATCATCTTTTATCATGCAATAAAAGTTTCATTCGAATAAATCCCTTGAAAATGTACAATTCACTTCGTGTAGAAGAAATTGTGTGAATGAAACCTCTGGATAAACTAAATAAAGGTTGCTTCCGACGACCTTGTAACTTCGCAACTCAATTCTTTACTTTAAATTGGTCAAAATTGTGAGAATCAAGTTTTCCTTTGATATTTCGATTGTGTAAAAATCCAAATAAAATCTTTTCCAGGTGATTAAGAACTGGATCACGAATTCAATAACTTAAACATCTGCTGCGGGCTTTGGTATTCAAATAACGGAAATTCGAGAAACTTTTAGTGCTGGGTCAAATTCTTATTTCTCATACAAACTGCACGTGTATCTCTTTATTGCCAAATCATACATAAAGCCTTTGATAAAAATAGCCGTGCAAACACAACATACTTTGACACGCGCAAAACAATACTTGGGCAGCTGATCTATGTCTAAGGAAATATTAAAATCAGGTAAGGTAGAATTTGACCGCAAGTGGCTTGAGCCATTTTTATATGCTTAGTCGACATAACTCGTGCGGCTTTTCACATTTCCTTCGTTTTCCAGGCATCAAGGATGTTTTCAAATTGCCTGTGATAAGGAAACATTATTGGCACAGTATGCTACCTCGCCGTATGCAACGATTGCAACTCCTTGTCCACATTGTCGAATTTTCACAAAAGTTTGAGTGAGTGTAAAATCTACAGTGCATGCTAAATCTGCGGCAACTCCTCAAGCTTCGAAAGATGAACTGCAGCACACATGTCTACAATTCTCATCATATTGGGGAAAATAATGCTTGCCGAAACAGATGCTTTGCCGAGGGGGGGGTTACTTTCCATCCCAGGGGGTTCCCTCATTGTGTCAAAACATGTCAAAACAGGGTGGGTCCAGTCAGTGTTAAAGAGGGCCAAAGCTAAAATTTTGCAAAATACCTTCAAAAGCTAGTATCGTTTTACAAAAACCCCCAAATGGTAGTTCATAGACATAAAATTGGGCCATGTGGTAGCATCCAGTAATGGAAATTTTCTGCACTTTTTTTAATTTTCTATTGCAATATTTGACGGCACAAAGCAAGAAAACTTCAAAATTAATTTGTGACTATTGCTGCAATGATCATGTTGCCATGCGGAAGAGCGTACTGAGTTGAATGATCTTATTGTTGACCAGGAATCTTAGGATAAACCCAATTGGTAGTATGATTTTGACAAATATGGACATTTGGTAGCCATTTGGTAAGACCCTCAAACCGACTGGACCCCCTGTTGGGCCATAATAGGAGTATCCCCCCCCCGGGCTTCCAGCTACATAATCAAATCATCTTCATCCAAAATGTTCTATTTCTATGCCTTTGTGATGTCTAACGAAGTACGCAGCACCTTTCAACTACGGCTAGCCAATTAAAAAAGTCTTCATATACAAAAATTGAGAATTGCTTCGAAATGAAAACTAATAGCAGCGTGCCACAAATAAGGATAACATTTCTTAATCCAGACAATTGTTAAAAAAACAATAGCTAATAACCTGCATTGCTAACTGCCTTCACGTGTAGGCGAAAAGGCGTCGTTAACAGCAGTCGTCAGAGCACAATGAAAGAAAAAGGCAAATATGTGCTGCTTTTTCCGATCTCTACTCTTGACTTCTCTTCATGACATCTCTTACAGCTTTGTTTGTTTTGATTTGTAGCTTGAATTCCCTTTGTCTGCGATCGCTGATCACTTTGAATTGGCGGTCAGTGAAATGCTACTGTTACAAAATTTTTCATTTTCAGGCACGATACGAAATTACCCTTCTCCTTTCCGTTACCATAACTGTCATAAGTCAAAAATCCCTGATGCGAATCGTTGAAAATAATATGGCTTCATTGCTCAAAGCAATTCTCAATATAGGGCATTGGGAAGGTGGGAGTAGTGCCCCCTTTCTGAGACGGGAGGCTTTGTCGAATGTGATCGTATATAACAGGCTGTTGTTTGTTAGTTCGAATTAAATACCCTCATAGTGCGCAAAAATATCTAACCCCTAAGATACAAAAACAGAACCCAATTATAAAAATATTCGATAACTCCAAGAAAAGAAGAAAATTATTAATTCTAATTGCGTACAAAAATCACTGAAAAATTGATTCAAAAAATAAACAAAAAATTATTTTATTATTCCCTTATTGAATTCTATACGGTATGATTCTAGAATGTGATTATTGAAAATGCATAAACGTGAACTATATTTTTTAAGATTTTTATGGTTCAAGGTTTTTCTTTACTACTATAAAATATGCCAGAGGTACCTTTACAATGACATCCCTTTTGTAGTTGTCTTGATTGTTGTTACAAGTATATCATGTATTGGTCTACGAATGAAAAATTTAAATGATAAACGAACGAATCATTTCATAGAAGGAAGAATAAATGATAATGGTAATTATGAAAAGATCAGATCTTTTGCTAAGGCAGATTTCCATTTAATGATTTTTGTCGCGCGCGCGACAATCTGCCATCAGCTTTTAGCGATCGCACCATGGGTTGTAGGATAAATTTAGGTTCTAGTAACTAGTAACTAGTAAAACTAGTTTCGTGGCACTCTCAGTTTCGTCGCGTCTCGTGAGAGTGAGACGAAACTAGTTTTTGGTGATTTCCACGTTTATCTTTTCAGCAGTTACTGGTGAGTTATTAACTTGTTTCTTTCCTTTCAGGTTTTAAGGTTAATTCGGTTTTGTCTTACAGGATTTAACATTTTTTCTCCTGTTACAGGCTTATTTTGGTTGTTGTTTCTTTTACATGAGTTAATAGTCTTCTTTCTACTGATTTCGGTGTTTTTATTGAGTTTATGGGTTTAATATGATGAGTCCGTTATTTAAAAATATAAAATTTCAAGATCAGGATCAGAATGAATTTTTGGTGACTTTTTTCTAAAACATTTTCCCTTTTTAGATCACCCGGGATGTGAATAAAAATCCAATATCAAATTCAATCAACTTTCTTCTTGGACACCGCCTACCAGGAATGAGTGTTTCAATTCAATTTCAACTTCAATATTTATACAACGATTGGGTAGCCCTTCAGCCCAAGTGCTCGTTTTCAAGAGGCCTTCCCATAAAATACAAATAAATCCAAATTAAATTACAATATCAGAAATCTGCAACAAAAAGCTAAATACGTTGACAAATTTACAATTAAAACTGTTGAAAAGAATTTAGAGAGGACGCTTGCTCATGTATCCTCCCATAGCAGATATAAACTTAGTGTTTACCAAAAAGACCAAATAAAATTACAGATTTTTTATTTAGAGTGAACTGGATAAAACAGCGATTTTCAAAGTCTTCTTCCAATTCAATTGAAATTAAGACTTCGCCAAAAATCTTTAGCACCTTTATAAAATCATTTGCAATATGAGCAGATACGACCAACTCTGAAGAACAAAAAAAATTCTTTAACTAAGACTGCGTTCACGACACTCTCGCATAGTCAAATTTTGCTATGCGTTTGTGTACTCGGACACTTGCCGTTTCCTTTTTAAATTTGCCGTTTTCTTGTGAACGGGAGGCCTATCCGTCACATTTTTCATCGTTTTCAAAATGTGCGGGCATCGTGTGAACGCAGTCAAGTTTATATGTTAGCTGCATGGGTAGCATTAGTTTATAGGAATCTGATAGACGGTAAGAGAGCTACCGGGTGAGTCAGAAAAAGGAATCCCCGTTTGAAAGGTCATGGCTCTATGGATATCAAGACAATAATATCGGCAAATATATAGAGAGGCTTCGCCCTAAATGGTCAGGTTTCGCAACAAAATCGATTTGAAAATAAGAAAACGCCCTAAAATTGGGCAAATCACGATAAACATATTCATTAACTCTTTCTGAAAGCTAAACTTAAATATAACGACTAGCTTCTTGTTTGTCTTGGTAAATTTTCAGTTCAAACGCAAGCCGGTCTGAACGGCCTAATCTTTGGCATGGCGTCTAATTTGGACGTACCCTTAATTCATAACGATGCCTTCGCAGTTACCTGGTTGAACTTATCTCGTCGCAGCAAACCTAAGCAGGATTATTAAACTGTGAGTGCCGGGGAAGGAATAAGGAGGTCTACGGGATATTTTTGAAAATGAAGCAAAGGGAGGAGGGGTTTGCAAGAAGCATGAATTGATATGGTTACATTTCAAATTATTGATAGATAAAATGATGAAATTGACTACAACGGGAAGTTAGTTCGTGAATGAAACCTTACAAAAATGAAATCAACAATGCAGTAATTGACAAAAAATCAAGATTTATAATTTTACCATTATCTTGAGGATTATGACTTTAACCTTATGACTTCTAACAGTGTGGTAGACAGGGTGGGGGTCAGTAAGGGAAGTCAGAATCAACAGGCTGACCAATAGGGGCGCAGGTTGGCCAGTCTGACCACAACCGAAATAAAGCCCCCGGCTTTACATTCAATGCAAGTTTTTGAGATTTTTCTTCAAAAATAACCTTTGGAGGGTTGGAGTTGCCTGAAAACAAGGTTTAGTTGTACTTTATACAAAATCCCGAGGCAACGCGAAGAAAACAAATATTGGGCTTGGAAAACAACAAGGCCATAAAATACTCTTACCTTTATCCATTTGAGGTAAGTGTTTTAAAAACATCCTTCAGGACAAGGATAGGCGGTACAAAACGACAACAACAAGACAAAATCTGAGAACTGGCATCAGCGAATAATTTTAACGCATTTTCCTGCAAAATCCAGGCCCGAACTCCTTTTGAAACGAAGTTTTTGCAGCGCGGTCAGATATGATGAAAAACGTTGGCTGACCATTTAGGGCGATGCTCCTCTAGTTTAATGGTAGAAATGTTCAAATCTACTATAAAAGTTACCTGACTGAAATCGGCCACTCCGTTCTGAAATTATGAAGGATTTTCTCGAGAAACCCTATTCAAAAAACCTTCAAAACCAGAACAAATTTTCCTAACGTTTCTGTTTGAAAGACTACTGCTCCCTCTTGAATATATAACCTATTCAATGATATTTTGCAATATCTGATTGAATAGCTACCATGTTCAATCGGGTATCTGAATCTAGAATTTTTCAAGACTCTGAAATCATTGTTTGATATCCGTTCAGATTTTACAAGGTGATTTTCTAAAAACATTCCCTTCGAGAAACCTTAAAAAACGTTTCTGGCTGAAATCGGTCACTCCGTTCAGATTTTACAAGGAATTTTCTAAAAACATTCCCTTCGAGAAACCTTAAAAAACCTGCTGATATGATTACCTCACAGCAGCAATTACTTTAGCGCGCTTTAGCTCTTGAGGGAATTAAAAAGTCTTCCCCCTTGTATGAATAACTTATTCAGGGGGATTTCATTCCCCCATGAAGACAAATCATATAAATGGATGTGTCATTTTTGCTAAGAAAAAAACAAAGGGAAATTTTGTTCGTTGTTTTCTTCCGTTTCTGCAGCTTTTCGAAAGGAGGCTTTCAACAGAAAATCTCCCATATCGACGAATAGGAATGACCGATTAAAGCCGGGTAAAATACTGAACCTAAAATTGGACATATTGCGAATAAAACAAGACAGTTTTCAATACTATTGCTTTGATATTCAGGGAGCAGCATTTTTCAAACGCTGGGCCTTTTAATTGACTCACCCAGTACAGGCTTTCAACCATCTATCTATAAATTTGTTGACTCAACCTGTATGGCAACATCTTTTGCTTACCCGTTGAAAGGTGCAAAAATGTTAGGTCACTCGTCATGTGACTGTTACAACCTTGATTGCGCATGCACCAAGGATTGATGGGCAGAACCAACAAAAGGCTGTTTTAGCAACAAGGCACGGGCGTCTTCGAAAACGCAGACACTTAGAGGTTTTTGGAGCATTCCAATTTTCCAGCCTTTTTTATCCCAAAAAGCTGCTCATAAAGAGGAATACTGCCTGAAAATAGTTTGTGTTCTCGTGTCTCCATTGGTCATAGATATGCTCACATAGTTATTATTTTCCATATCGACGTTCTACTTTGGTGGGTGGCCTTCAAAAGTGCACTTTTCAGGTTGTCGATTTCATAACAGAACTTACACAAAGCCTCTGGAGATTCACAAAAGTTTTGAAGTTGATTTCGCTTTGTAAATTATATCCTCGAACAAAAGAATTCTGCTGGCGTCTTCCAGGCTCACGTCTCTTTGCTAAAATAGCCTGAAGAGGATTGATGGACAGACGGGTAAGCCATGACCCAGCGTCACCCAAGCCTTGATATCTTGTAAAAATAAAGTATACAAAAAAAGTTGCTGTCTGACGTGGTAGCAAATATTTGAAAATCAAAGAGCTGTAGATAAATATCTCAAACTTTCCTATTCTTTACTAAATGTAAACAGTAAGACACCCTGGATTCATAGATCTATTTGTACACTCAGAATAAAACTGATTTCAAGGTGACCTGAGGCGAAAAACATTATTGGTGCAAATGGATGGCAATGTTGAATCATAAAGATACAGCCAAAAATTGTAAAATATTTTTCATTTTCGAGTTCTCCGCTATCTTTTAGGATTGGCTGATGATGTCATTTTGTCTGTAAAAAGTACAAATAAAACATGCAACTATGATTCCACAGGTACGACTATTCAAAAACAAGTCTTTCAGCAAGCATGTTTGTGTTTGTTTGTGTTTTTTCCACGAATCTGTGACTGCATATGCCATAAATCACACTTTGTCACATTTGACATGACAACATCTGCATGGTGTCCCAGAAAAGGTATACAGATTTGGTTTGATGCAAATGCAGTGACGTGAATTTAGCTTTAATCAATGGCTAGTCAATTTCAAAATTTCAAAATTTTACTCGATAGTTGATTTGAATATAGCTAAAAAATTATGCGGATTTGGCTGGTTCCAACGATGTGAATTTAGCTCTAATCAATGGCTAATCATTCTCAAAATGGTCCTCGATAGTTAATTTGAACATAGATAAAAAGGTAGATCGATTTGGTTGGCTCCAGCGATACGAATTTAGCTCTAATCACTGGTAAAACATTCTCAAAATGTCCCTCGATATTTAACTTGAACATAGATATCTCGTTTGTTGATATTGGTGCTTTGAAGGGTGAAATATTAATGTTGAAAGTTCACGTACCATTTATGTTCCTACTGTTATCATCGATCGAGAACATAGAATACAATTAGAGTGACCTAATTTCCTAAGCTAAACTACTTTAACTCCGTTGATTTATTCCAATGACTAGAAAGAGCAATAAGATTTTTCCAGAAACCTAACATCTGGTGTAATGCATACAGATTACGAAATTTTCCATAAAAGTAAAGCTTGGGGTAATGCACACAGATTCCTTTAAGCTTAAAGATTAACAATTTCTAGGTTTCAAACAAATAGAGAGTAATGCATGCTTTTGGGATTTATCTCCACATTATATCGACGCAAAGACTGTACTTTAAAGGCAGTTTGCCTTATTCATTATTGGCTAAAGATTGTATAAGGGGATTAAAGATTTGCATGTCAGAATTAACAGAAATGAATTGGAAAGAAATCGTTTCGAATTGAACTGAATTTCATCACATGAAAAATTCATAGAGCCTGGGCTCTAGCTCCTTGAGGAAACCGAGATCTGTAACTATGCGGACGATACAACGAAGATGCCCTTAAGTTGACTGAGTAGTTTCTCATGAAGCTAAATGAGGATAAATGCCATTTGCCGAATTTATCTGTTTTCTTTGCTCATAAAAATGCGAAAAAGATCATAAAAAATACCTCCGTTTTTCTGCTATGAAGCAAAATTCGATTTATCAAAATACATTGAGTATTACTACGATGCTCAAACGCCTGAATATCTTGTTGGCTAGACTTTGCTACAAGTCTCTCTCTTGTCAGCACAAGACACAACAGATAAGTGGGAGAACGACAGACGAAGAGAGAAACAGAGAGAGTTGTAGATTAGGAAAAAGAAAACGAGACTCTTTTGTCCACAGACAGACGGTGGATATTCATTCATTCATTCATTCATTCATTCATTCATTCATTCATTCATTCATTCATTCATTCATTCATTCATTCATTTTTATCTATTTAGGCACGGTAGCCCCGTCAGTCCATAAGAACTGCTTTTCAGGGAGCCGTGGCAAAACATTTACTAATTTAAAAGATTACTATATAATAATTAAAAAAATAAGAATTTTCGTTATGGCTAGTTTTTGATTCTTCTCTTAAAGGTGGCAAGGGAGGGTGCCTGTTTAGCATCAGGTTCAAGTTGATTCCAAAGGTTAGGTCCACAAAATTCTGTCCACCGGCAAATCCCTCTGATGAAGGCACAAAGCCAATCAAATGAGCGGCACGTGTCGCTGCATAACAGTGATTAAATCTAACTATCCACTTCTTTGTGTTAGGGTCTCAATTTCGATTTCCTAGTCTAAGAAGTCTCTCTCTCCTTCCTTCTCCTTCTTCCTCGCATTGTACATCTTACGACTTGTGCTGAGAAGAAGAGAGAAAGACTGGTAGCAAGTCCACTTGTTGGTTCATTCGGTACATTAATTCCTTAATTTCCAATAAAGACAAATTCTTGATCATGTCTTACCTGTTTAATCATCTTTCACGACTTTATCCAACATTATACTGAGTTCATCATAGTCAATGACATCGTCCTTGTTTGTGTCATTCGGTACATTAATTCCTTAATTTCCAATAAAGACAAATTCTTGATCATGTCTTACCTGTTTAATCATCTTTCATGACTTTATCCAACATTATACTGAGTTCATCATAGTCAATGACATTGTCCTTGTTTGTGTCATACTTCTCAAAATCAGCGGCAACTTTCTGAAACTTCTCTTTGAGATGTGTTGGTACTCTTACCAAAAATTTGTTAAATTCATCCATTGATAAACCTGCCAATGGATAATTATGATCATTTTACATTTTATACCAGGAAAACCCGAAAAGAGTTATCGGTAGTAGGGCAAAACTCCAGAATATTTCAAACACTGATGGCATTAGCCCTAAGTTTGTTATTGGTGATGAAGTTGTGCCGATGATAACCGAGGCTAAGTATCTTGGAGTACAGATCGACAAAACATTAAGTTGGAAGGAACATATCAACGTTATTGCTTCGAAGATTTCACGAGGGCTAGGGATGCTGAGGGATGCTGAGATATGCAAAGAGGTACGTTCCACTCAGTACAGTAAAAACCATGTACAGAAGTATAGTCGAACCCTATCTACGATATTGTTGCACAGTATGGGGATGTTGCACAGAGGCAGACCTAAAAAGACTGCAAATTCTTCAAAATCGCGCTGCCCGTATTGTGACAAATAGTGCTTATGATGCACACTCCTTACCTCTGATTAAAGGTTTGAACTGGCTAACTGTTAGAGAGCTGATCAGGTTTGAGACAGCAACTACTGTTTTCAAACCTGTGAATAAACTGTGCCCAGATTATATGGCCCAAATTTTTCAAAGACAGCGTGAACAGGCAGTAAGGATGCTAAGAAACACCGAAACTGACTTGAAACTTCCTTTGTTTAGAACAAACAATGGGCAAAAATCATTTGCATTTCGAGGGGCGACCGTTTGGACTGGTCTTGATCACCAAAATCAAGCTGTCTCCCTCGCTATCAAGTTTCAAATTAAAACTAAAGGAAGGTTTATAACAACCAATTCCACGTACTTCCTTGCATATTGACCAAAGTCTGTCCCACATTAGACGTCAGGCTAGATTGCCGTCAACGTCTACCACTTACCCAAAACTAGCCATCATTCTATTCACGAAAAGTCTTTTGCCTGAAGTGTAATGTGGGGTAGGCTATAGATTTTCTTTCTGTAGCAATGTAATTTTCTTTTTCTTTTCGATCGTACTAATTAAAAAATGGGTTTACTTTTGTAATTCATCTGAAAATGTAGTAAGTAGTATTAGATAGTTATTTATTAATTGACTTATTGTTATTATTATTTTTTTTCTATTTCAACAGGGCACATTGCAAAACAGTTTTTGATTAATAACTGAATGTTTTCACCCTGTACAGGGTGTCCCAAAAAAATTGTTCGAAATTTGATTAAATATTAAAAATAGCGAAATACTGAACAGATTCCATGGTAAGATAATCATGTTGCTGAGATTTCAAACTAATTTTAGACACTAGAAGCTAGAAAAACGGCTAAATATTCATGGAGTTACGAGCTTTAGAAGTCCAAGTTTGTGCGAAAGCTGAAACCAGACGCCCTAAATTGTATATTTTGTGAAAGTAGCATCTCGTTTATTCAAACCAAATCAAATGGAGTTTAAAAAGCACTTTCGATAAATTAGCTTTCTCTAACATTGAATAAAAATTATCGATGCTTGGAGGAATCCTTTTCAGCACAATTTGGAATGGCCCCGTCTCTCATCCATTGAGTATTCAGTCCATGTTTTTGGATACTTGCATCCTTAAGTAAAGTTTGGCAATGGTTACATCCATTCAATTACTTTTAAGTCCTATTTGGTTTGCTCTGACATCAACGAGAGGCTAAACATTAGAAAGTCTTCTTTTACCTCGATTTTGGGACGTCTTTTTGAAAAACAATTCAGTTAGTGGCGTCTGGTTTCAGCTTTCACACAAACTTGAACTTCAAAAACTTGTAACTCCGTGAATTCTTAGCGGATTCGCAAGATTCTGGCGTCAAAATCAATTTAAAATCTTAGGAAAAGGGTTGTCTAACAGAAACCTGTACTTTTTGTCATTAATTTTTAATATTCAATCCAAGGTCGAACAATTTTTCTGGGACACCCTGTATAAAGAATTTAAAATGAAATGAATGAGTTATTCTGTTTGGAAGACCAGTGCAGAAATGGTATTGGTTATTTTTCTACCAAAACCTTATTCGTGCTCTTCGTAATCTTCTGAAAGGCAAGTTAGATTTCTAAGTTAGATTTCTAACTTTCTCGTTAAAAATCCATTGTCAACCAGCGTCTTTTGCGGGCACGCTGCAATTTCTGACAGTGAAGGTGAAGGTGAAGTTAAGTTTTTAGCACCAGGCGCTAGGATCGCGGCCAGGCGCTAGAATCGCGGGAGTAGAGAGTACCTAATCGAGTCCGCAACCCCTTGTAATGAAGCTCAAGTGGTGGGGCTCTACCGGGTATCGAATCCTGTCCGCCTGATTCATCTGGCTGTAAAGTCAGAGGATTACACCCCCACTGCGTCACAACACCTCCTGGCACAACACCATAACAACAACAATCTAAAAATCCAGTTTGACCAAAGTGGAAAAAATGATCCACTTTGCAGCAGTTAAGCTAACAGACAAGTAAACTGAAGTCAAACGTTTCTATAAGTTTAGCCACATTAGCAGTTGTGGCTAAACTTTTGATAATACCTGGATGGCAAACTGTTAGTGAAATTATTCAAATAGGGACCTTGAGTATGGTATACAAATCTACCAATGATCTGGCTCCCACTTACCTTACAGAAATGTTCTCAAGACTCTCGGATACATGTAAGAGAGAATTACGCAATACTAGATCCGATTTAGAAATTCCTATGCGAAAATCTGCAAATGGCCAAAAATGCTTCTCATATCAAGGCGCGAGAATGTGGAATTGTCTCAGCCTAGAATCAAAATTGTCCCCGCCATTGAAAACTTTCAAAAAAAGCATAGCAAATCTTGCATTTAGCTAATTCTCTCTCATATCATATCTAGCATATGCATGATCATATCTACAATTTTTATACACTTTGCTAATAGCTGTATAGATCCAATTGATTGTAGTTTAATTTTAGATTTACGTGTAAATTTATATAGTTTCTTTTCGTTTGTAAGTTTTTTAACAGGGTACAATGTAAAACAGTATAACTGAATTTTTTACCCTGTATAAATATTATAAAATAAGAAATAAATAAATAAGAAATAATACCTTCCAAGCGCTTCCGCGTGCTGTGGCTCATCATGTGGCGGGGGTGTTGGCCTGGGTGTGAGGATTCTATCTCACTGTATGCAGTGGGGTGCGTCCTTTCAGCTTGGTGGGCACTTTTGCTGTGGGGTGGTGCATGGCGCGTGGAAATGGCTTGTCTACTCAGATTGTTTATGTGCCAGACGTTGGCGGGCATTTTCGACTCAGCCACTACATTATGTCATAACACAAAGCAGCAACCCCTCTCCCTGTATACATACATACATACATACATACATACATACATACATACATACATACATACATACATACATACATACATACATACATACATACATACATACATACATACATACATACATACATACATACATACATACATATATACATACATACATACATACATACATACATACATACATATTTTTGATTATACAGGTTAAATCTAAGGCAGCTGTGCAGCTGATGTGGACCTGTTTTACTAAAACTAAAATATAACTTAAAATTACAAGTAAGAACTATATCTATGATTAAAATGTTTACAGGAAAAAATTGAGTAAATAGTTGAAATTAAATCTTGATAAAATGTAACTAGAAAAACTTAATGTCCAATGGAATACTGTAGTCTATAAATTGGAAAATGTCAATTCAAGTTTAATGTTCAATACACAAGAATGATCTTTTGATTTGATTGCTAATGTCCCTGATTAAAAATTAATCTTATCTAATTTGTCCTCATATTTATGTATACACTTCTTAAATTTTTCTTGTTTCAAAGCTTTAATGTCATTATCAATCATACTCCATAGGAAGGGTCCTCTGAACAACACTGACTTTCTACCACTTTCTGATCTTATTTGTGGAATTTTGAAGTCTTTGTTGTTACGCAGATTGTATGTGCAATTTTCTTCCTCAAAAAATGAGCTTATTCTTGGGTTCATGGTTCCTGCTTTGACTCTATGCATTAATGTTATGAGTCTTTTCTTGTACATGTAATCAATTGAATCCCATTTTGCAACTTGCAGCACTTGGTCTGATGGTGTATTTGTGTCAAGTTTATGAATTATTCTAGCTGCAGTTCTGTGGATTCTTTCAATTCCAGTCATAGCTCCTATGGAACAATTTCCCCATACAACAATGATGTATAGCACTACTGGAATGACTGTTCTGAAGTATATCTCTTTTGCATGTCTTTTGGAAGATAAGACATAGATCTTATTGTCTTCACTTTTGCTGCAAATGCTTTTCCAACTTTCTCTGTTTGAGCCTTCCAGTTGAGCCTGTTGTCAATTTTGACTCCTAAGCACTCTGTCACATCTGTATATTCTAATGAATTTTCTCCTAATTTCATTTCTGGCAATGGACCAATGAGCCTATGCCTTTTCATATATTTCGTATGTGTTTATTTTTGTTCGTTTTTCTCCCTATATATAGCATAGTTAAATTGTAAGTGCCAGCCATAGTGGAGACCAGATGACCCAGTGTCTTTCCCCGCTGTGGCTGGTACATAGGAATGTATGTATTGTGTAGTTTAGATAATTTTTTCAAATCAACTTAAAAAAAACATTGGCAGTAATGCTGCCCATTTTTAACCTGTTTGGAAATGAATATGATATGATACTGCAGTGCAGTGTGGAACCATATTTCCGCTTGGATCAAATTTCAGTCAAAAACGGTCTCAAATTGCAGCGTCCCTGCACAGGACGGTTGATCACAACAGCTCTTTACATACTGGGCGTTGCCAAAAATGTACTCAAGTTTAAAAATCACAAAATTTCCCTTCAATACCAATCTTCAAATTTTCTTTTCGGGCGAAAAGATAATAGCCAAATTATGTTTCTACGAATAGACTATTCTTTGATACGTTTAAATATGTTTGCAAGAATTCACATTTCAGATTGATTTGTTTGTCTAATTGAGAGTCTAAGAATGTGAGAAATTTTGCATCAGAATTAACAGACAGTAATATGAATTTTGCTTGATCTTAGATGCCTCACCTTGTTCTTTGTCCATCATCTCAATATCAGCAGCAATTTTCTCCAACAAAGATCGATCCATGGCCTTCATTTTTTCATTCAGCTGAGAGAATATCATATCTTGCAGTTTCTGGAAGCCCTGCATCAAAAATATATGCAAATTAGAATATGAAACAGTGAAAATAGAATTACTACAGGGTGTCCCAAAAAAATTGTGCCCCGTTTGTCTGAAGATTGAGACAAAACGGCAAAAGATTCTCGCCAAACTTTTGCATGATGGTACTCTTCAGATGTTCAATTAAAGTTTGCAACCATCCCCATAAAAATCCGTTGAAAAATGATGGAGCTATGACCTTCAGGAGACCAAATTTGCCCGATGACTGAAACCAGCGGTCGGCCATTTTGTCTTACTATTTTGCAGCGATAAATAGCTTTATGGAATGAAAGTGAAACAGCAGCCTCCAATTTCAAAGCTCTCGTGAAAATTCCGATAATCCTCGGAGTGTTCCACTATTTCTGACCTCACGGAGATTATTTCTTAACTCACGTGAAGATACTAATCACTGCAAAACAGTCAGGCAAAATGGCCGACTGCTGGTTTCAGTCGTCAGGCAAATTGGGTCTTCTGAAGGTTGTAGCTCAATCATTTTTCAACGGATTTTTACGGGGATGGTGGCAAACTTTAATTGAACATCTGAAGATCACCAACATGCGAAAGTTTGGTGAGAATCTTTTGCTGTTTTGTCTCAATCTTCAGACAAACGGGGCACAATTTTTTTGGGACACCCTGTATATACAGTATATAAACTATAGAGATACTATTTACTATACTACCGGGTGTCCCAAAATGATGTATTATTGTTTGATTGCTTACATGTCTATAACCAATGAACCGATTTTCAAACACTTTGTTTTATTTGATTGCCTAAGGGCAAAATTGAATTTTAAGATATTGGTTGTGGTTTTACCACTTTTTGAAAATCGGTTCATTAGTTATGGACATATAAGCAATTAAACGATAATACATCATTTTGGGACACCCGGTATACTATATACTATCAGGTGAGTCGATCTGGAGTTAGACGGCCTAAATTTCGTCCATTTTCTTGCTGCTGCAACCAAAAGAAGACGCCAACAAAGCCCCGGTTGTGCAAAGGATAAAATATTCATGTTTGAACATTCTGGTTGACGGAAGATTGATCGGATTCCAATGAATCGAGCAGAAGTTGAAGTACTTTTAGCACCTCTTCCCATAATTGTCTGAGCGCTACAAATATGGATAGTTAAGAATAATTTACAATAAATTCTGATTTTACAATGTTTGAAAAGGCGACATAAATCTTCGATCAATTCACTGCAGACTTCCGCAAACAGCATACTACAAAATAACATTTTCCCAATATTCTGATAAAAGTCCTAATATTCAGTGTATATATCTTCCAAAGAGTATCGCAAGATGTAATAGAAAAAGAAATATCAGCAGACGTATTGGATTATAAATACCCCTTCTACTTATACTCCTTTCAGATATTTTAAGAGTCTGGATTAGCCTCACTACATAAGGACCTTCAACTTACGCTCATCTAATTGAAGTGAATTAATGTTGTTGTTGTCGCTCCAGTCAAGGGCCTTATGGACTAACTCTTCTCAAAACGGCAAAAAAATTCTCGCCGGGAACAAATTTGTCTTCTGTATTTACGTATTCATTTCCTTAAAGTTATTTTTCCATTTGTTAGTAGATTCGATTTAGATTAGTTGTATGTGTATATATTTGTATATAAAAAAACTTGGTAAAATATATAACTAGAAACTTGATGTAGAGAGGTTGGACGACAAAAAATACTATAAGCTATGTTTTAACACACTGAGGCCTTTCGGACTTGTGTCCTCATCAGAGTATGATTTCGAATGATTCTAAACTATCAACGATGTGTATATAAGCTTTTGCGAGGAAATTCTATACTTGAGGATTATGATGCACGAGGTAGATATTTAATTAGGAGTTTAGAAGGGCGTGTCCTTCTTTGAATAGTTTTTCTTCATAATATAAAAGAGCAGACGAGTTATTTAGAGCAAAGAATACGAATATTTTGAAAAACGGCTCTTTTAGCTTGTTGTGTCTTATTCCGCATTCGTGGACGTGTTTGGGAAAGCTACAAGTTGAAATGCCACTTCTGGATTCTGAAATATGATTATTCATGCGATTGCGTAAGGTCCGTGTCTGTCCAATGTAACTCATCTCGTTGTTGCACATGTTACATGAAAGGAAATAAACCACATTTTCACTCTGGCAAGTAATGCTGGATTTGATTTCCCAAGTGCTGTTATTTGCGGTCGTGAATGAGGTGACAGGCTGCAGATACTGTTTGCATAGCTTACATCTTTTGTTTGAACAGAGTGAAATTCCAGGGATTCGATGTAGTGGTCGTACGTGTTTGGTCTCAAACTTTGCTTTTGTGAGTGTCGATAATAAGTTTTTAGGTTGTTTCAATGCAACGACTGGTTTCGATTTTGCGAACACTGTTTTTAATTTTAATTTTAATTTTAATTTTTAATTTTAACTATCTCAATTTTGAAAGCGCTCATCCTGTACATATTAAACAAAACATTCCTTACAATCTAGCGAAAAGAATTATCGTGTTCGTCTCAGACCCAAAAAGAGTCGAGTTTCGCCTTAAAGAGCTTGAAAATTGGTTATTAGACTGTCATTACCCACTTCATGTACTACGAAAAGCTTTCCATAATGCAAAACTACAAGGCCCTGCTCCATGCCCGTCGAAAGATATCGTGCCTCTGGTTACAACTTATTACCCACAATTTCGTTTTAACAATGTATTGAAGAACGTATCGAACCTTTTGAAAAATGCCAATGATAAGAAATTAAAAACAGTGTTCGCAAAATCGAAACCAGTCGTTGCATTGAAACAACCTAAAAACTTATTATCGACACTCACAAAAGCAAAGTTTGAGACCAAACACGTACGACCACTACATCGAATCCCTGGAATTTCACTCTGTTCAAACAAAAGATGTAAGCTATGCAAACAGTATCTGCAGCCTGTCACCTCATTCACGACCGCAAATAACAGCACTTGGGAAATCAAATCCAGCATTACTTGCCAGAGTGAAAATGTGGTTTATTTCCTTTCATGTAACATGTGCAACAACGAGATGAGTTACATTGGACAGACACGGACCTTACGCAATCGCATGAATAATCATATTTCAGAATCCAGAAGTGGCATTTCAACTTGTAGCTTTCCCAAACACGTCCTCGAATGCGGAATAAGACACAACAAGCTAAAAGAGCCGTTTTTCAAAATATTCGTATTCTTTGCTCTAAATAACTCGTCTGCTCTTTTATATTATGAAGAAAAACTATTCAAAGAAGGACACGCCCTTCTAAACTCCTAATTAAATATCTACCTCGTGCATCATAATCCTCAAGTATAGAATTTCCTCGCAAAAGCTTATATACACATCGTTGATAGTTTAGAATCATTCGAAATCATACTCTGATGAGGACACAAGTCCGAAAGGCCTCAGTGTGTTAAAACATAGCTTATTGTATTTTTTGTCGTCCAACCTCTCTACATCAAGTTTGTATATATATGTATAGCTAGGTGTAAAAAATCGAATAAAAATAAGATAACAAACAAAGTAAATATATGCATGTAAATGCTAATGACCCATTTTGCTCCACTCTGACCACAAATTTATTGATGTCTTGATTAGTTTCAAAATGGCGGTATTTATCAAATTTGCGGCTATGACGTCATCAAATTTCTAAATCCTCCACCAGAAAAGCTACAGATTTCTGCTTGCCATCATATTGTAGACCTTCATAAACTATGCTTTTCATGGAGATTATATCATTTTCCCTCTATTGGTTTAGGATTTACGATGATTTAAAGTTTTTCAAAATGTTCCATGAATGTTTTCAAAAATAATTAGATTGCCGCCATTTTGAAAAAAATCAAGATATCAAATAATGTCCACGCAAAGTACAGATTCAGCCTCACAACACAAGGACCCTGAACTTACGCTCATCTAATTGAAGTGAATTGATGTTGTTGTTGTCGCTCCAGTTGAGGGCCTTATGGACAAACTCTTCTCAAAACGGCAAAAAAATTCTCGCCAGGAACAAATTTGTTCCTGGACCAATCAGGATGCAAGGCTTGAAATAACTTGATGGGATTGGCTGATTCTTCTTCAATTCAAACTTCCCACCAAAGGCAAACAAAAGCGTTCGATCAACGCGTTCGACTGAACTGCTCCAAAGATCAAAATCTCAAAGTAGCGAACGAATTTACGAGATCTTTTGCGTCCCCAAACAACCAAAATATCACTTATGGGTAGGATTTTTTTGCTTTAATAGCTTGAAGAAACATTCATCTAAGTACTGATAGCTTGTTTTGCAGTGTAGCACTTCAGGAAAACCACTTTTTGCGGCGATTTAGGGTCAGTGGTTTCAAGAAAAAATAGCAGGTGATTTAGGCCATGTCCGTTTTTGGAAGCGTAAGTCCATGAGTCGTAGTTATAGCGTCCATCAGCCTATCAATAGCGATAACCTACGAACATATAATCAGTCTAAGTCTGGATCGCGCAATATTTTTAATTCATTTTTACACAAAGTGTTTCGATTAAGTGGCGTTGGAGCTTCTACTACTTTTGTGCACATTCGAAAATTCTTCAAAATGTATAAAAATATCGTTGGATCTAGATTCTGTCTTACAATAACAAAAAGGTCTACCAGGTGAGTCAGAAAAAAGAATCCCCATTTGAAAGGTCACGGCTCCCTGGATATCAAAACAATGATATCGGCAAATATATAGTTTTATGGTAGAAATGTTCAAATCTACTATAAAATTTACATGACTGAAATCGGCTACTCAATTCTGAAATTATGAGGGATTTTCTCGAGAAAGCCTCTTCAAAAAACCTTCAAAACGTGCCCAAAATCATGAACAGATTTCCCTAACAGTTCTGCCTTACAATGCCTTACAGCAATGACTTGTGAACGCTTTAGCACGTGCTATCCTCTTGGGAGGATGAACAAGTCCTCCCCCTGGTATCGATGACATGTTCAGGGGGATTCCATTCTCCCAAGGGGACAAAATACATGAATTTATGTGAATGTCATCAATTTTAGGAAGGAAAATGTGCTCATTGTTTTCATTCGTTTTTGCAGGTTTTTGGAAGGGGCTTTCTGCAGAAATCACCCATATTCACGGGAAGGAATGGCCGATTAAGGCCGGGTAAATTACTGAACCTAACTGAACATATTGGCAACAAAACAAGACATTTTTCAAAGCATAGGGCTCAAATCTTTCAAATCTTTAAAAAGGTCGGTGTAAAATTCTTTTGCAGTTTTCTTTGAATTGGATTGCTTGAAAGGAACTTATGGTACTTTGCTGTAAATCTGACGTGGAAATTTTTTGACATCTTGATCTTTTTCAAAATGGCGGTAATTTCACTATTTTTGAAAAAATTCATGGACAATTTTGAAAAAATTTAAACACTCGTAAATCCTAAACTAGTAGAGGAAACATTATATAACCTCCAAAGAAACCATAGTTTATGAAGGTCTACAATATGATGGCAATCAGAAATCTGTAGCTCTTCTAGTTTAGGATTTAGAAATTTGATGACGTCATAGCCTCAAATTTAATAAATGCCACCATATTGAAACTAATCAAGATATCAATAAATTGCCAAGGCAGATTTACAGCAAAAAACCCTAAGTTCCTTCCAAGCCATTTATTTCAAAGAAAACTGCAATAGAATTTTACACCGACCTTTTTAAAGATTTGAGCCCTATGTTATTTTTCAATATTATTGCTTTGATATTCATGGAGCAGTGGCCTTCCAAGCGGGGATCCTTTTTTCTGACTCACCCGGTATTTCTAGGGTTAAAGATTCGTTGTTTAACCCTCTTTTGGATGGAAATATTTTTGCCCCCCCCTCCCCCTGTGTAAAATTTTTCGGATACATTGGCAAGAAGAAATACTTTCCCATTGAAACATTTCGACTTTTCGCAGCTACCGATCATGCAATTTCCAATGAAACTTCTTTGAAAATGGGACCAGTGTAGCAGGCACGGATCAGTAAAAAAGGAGTTCAGAACAGTACAGCCCTCTTCTCTCTTTGGATAAAATAAATATGCCGGCTTGATTTTGAAGCAGGATTCCACGTAAAAGTAGGACTCCAGCTCCCAAAATTGCTCTGATCGACTATTAACAGTTGATCAATGCGTCTCTTTGATACGGAAATGATTGTAGGTTCCAAACCCAAAATCAAGAAAATTTTTCTTTCACAGTTTCTCATTAATGACTCTCAAGTTGAAATCCCCCTTGTCACCTCCCTTGTCACCTTGTAAGGAAGATTAAGAGAAAATCAAAAGACAAATTGAAACTTCTAATTTTCTGGTGATCCTATGTTGGTTTGTTGGGTATTTCAATTTTTGGTTTCAATTTGTAATTATTTGCCACAGCCCCCTGAACAGCAGTCCTTTAAGACTGACGGGAGTAAGATAGGCACTAAATCCTAACTGGCTAACGAGCTTGGCACGTGACACGCTCTGAAACCAATCAATGGAACGGAAAACCGACCGGGAAATTTGAAAAGTCAAATTTAGGCCGTTTTTGGACGATTTTACCACCCTTCACCAAAAAAAGATTGTACGGAAGGAAAATTAAGATTTTCAAAAAATTCTTTCACAGACGTGTTCCCAATACTTGAATACATGCCTGTTCACGGGGGCTAAGAATTATCTCAAAATCTGGAGAGATGCCGAAGTTTTGAATTTGACCTCACTGACCTCACTGTAGCGTGTCATAGTAAAAACCTCAGTAAACACAGAAACGTATTCTTCACATGCATCTGGAGACTAAATACTTTGCTTCGAAGTTCTTATTCTGTGTGTTTAAAAGATGCCAAACTTAGAGCACTACAGCATCTGAATCTTTTTTAGTTTGAATCTAACATGAATACCACCGGCGATTTTCAATATTTAATGCCGAGGGGAAGGTGAAAAATGGGAAGATTTGCACTGCACTGGCCTAATAAAACATCACACTGTAAATAAGGATGAATTAACAGATACTTACATTTCCATCTTGAAAAATGAGGACCACAAACTGAAAATATGAAGCAGCACAAATGCCAAAAGTATTTCAACTGGTTTTAATGGCAAAAATCCACTTTTTTGACCGTAATCTGCAGCCAGTTTCTCCAACAAATCGTTCAGACTTTCCTCTTGCAACATCATTGTCAATAGAAAGGGCGCGGAAATTTCAGTGATCAGCTGCATGCTTGCTAGTCATCATCAAATAACATACAATTCCAATGAACTTTGAATAAATAACAATTATTTCAGGAATGGCACGATCTGTAACATCCAACGTGGCCAGAACGAAAGATTTGTGATGTCCTCTTCGATAACCATTGCTCCCATTCCTTTATCCAATTCTGCTCTCATCTTTGTGAGATCCCCGGGGGGGGCACTCCCATACTTGACCTGACGGGATGTGCCGCTGAACAGGGTGTCCTTTTGCGGTAAAAATTATGCGACAGGGTGTCATTTTCTAGCGAAAATTATGCGACAGGGTATTATAATTGGTAAAAAAATTATGCGACAGGGTATCTCAAGCAAAAATTGCGTTTTACACTGTATTTGAGAGGCAAAATTTTTAGGCGACAGGGTATCACAAGCAAAAATTGCGTTCTACACTGTATTTGAGAGGCAAAATTTTTATGCGACAGGGTATCTCAAGCAAAAATTGCGTTTTACACTGTATTTGAGAGGCAAAATTTTTATGCGACAGGGTATCACAAGCAAAAATTGCGTTCTACACTGTATTTGAGAGGCAACATTTTTATGCGACAGGGTATACTTTTGGCCTATTTTGTATGCGACAGGGTGCAGGGTGTGGAGAGGTTTTCCGCACACCCCTGTCACTTCCCTAGTCAAGTACCCCCCCCCGGGGTGAGATCATAAGAGAGGGAATCAGCAATTGCATGAACCAAAACATCATATAAATTCATGAATTGTGTCCCTTGCTTTTTAGCGCAAGAAATGGCTATCATCTCGTCTAGCAGGTACATGAAATGAATATGAAATGCTAAATTTAATTTTGCGAAAGATCACAATAACAACGAACGGAAGAAATGTACATCTTGTTTTTAATGTGAAAAATAGATTGGCCATTTCTGCAAAATAACATTTAAAATACTATTTTTACAGCTCCTTCATATCAATTTCACAGTTTGTGCGGATATCATAGAATAATATCTATCTTTGGACTACCAGAGGTCATCCATTAGAAAATCACCCCTATGCGGTCAAACGAGAATAAGAATTTTAAGAAACTTCAGTCTATGGGGGGTCGAAGTTTTATCATCTCACAGAAAATATGCGTTGAGTCTACAAAGTGTCATGTCCAGTTTTGCTCTATGATGCTGAACACAGGCTTTGTTGTTTGACAGTAAAGGAGTGATTTTCTAATGAATGGCCTTTGGTAGTCCAAAGATAGATATTTTTCTATGATATCAGCACAAACTGTGAATTTGATATGAAGGAGCTGTAAAAATAGTATTTCAAATGTTATTTTGCAGAAATGGCCAATCTATTTTTCACATTAAAAACAAGATGTACATTTCTTCCGTTCGTTGTTATTGTGATCTTTCGCAAAATTAAATTTAGCATTTCATATTCATTTCATGTACCTGCTAGACGAGATGATAGCCATTTCTTGCGCTAAAAAGCAAGGGACACAATTCATGAAGTTATATGATGTTTTGGTTCATGCAATTGCTGATTCCCTCTCTTATGATCTCACAAAGATGAGAGCAGAATTGGATAAAGGAATGGGAGCAATGGTTATCGAAGAGGACATCACAAAATCTTTCGTTCTGGCCACGTTGGATGTTACAGCTCTTGCCATTCCTGAAATAATTGTTATTTATTCAAAGTTCATAGGAATTGTATGTTATTTGATGATGACTAGCAAGCATGCAGCTGATCACTGAAATTTCCGCGCCCTTTCTATTGACAATGATGTTTTATTAGGAAAGTCTGAACGATTTGTTGGAGAAACTGGCTGCAGATTACGGTCAAAAAAGTGGATTTTTGCCATTAAAACCAGTTGAAATACTTTTGGCATTTGTGCTGCTTCATATTTTCAGTTTGTGGTCCTCATTTTTCAAGATGGAAATGTAAGTATCTGTTAATTCATCCTTATTTACAGTGTGATGTTTTATTAGGCCAGTGCAGTGCAAATCTTCCCATTTTTCACCTTCCCCTCGGCATTAAATATTGAAAATCGCCGGTGGTATTCATGTTAGATTCAAACTAAAAAAGATTCAGATGCTGTAGTGCTCTAAGTTTGGCATCTTTTAAACACACAGAATAAGAACTTCGAAGCAAAGTATTTAGTCTCCAGATGCATGTGAAGAATACGTTTCTGTGTTTACTGAGGTTTTTACTATGACACGCTACAGTGAGGTCAGTGAGGTCAAATTCAAAACTTCGGCATCTCTCCAGATTTTGAGATAATTCTTAGCCCCCGTGAACAGGCATGTATTCAAGTATTGGGAACACGTCTGTGAAAGAATTTTTTGAAAATCTTAATTTTCCTTCCGTACAATCTTTTTTTGGTGAAGGGTGGTAAAATCGTCCAAAAACGGCCTAAATTTGACTTTTCAAATTTCCCGGTCGGTTTTCCGTTCCATTGATTGGTTTCAGAGCGTGTCACGTGCCAAGCTCGTTAGCCAGTTAGGATTTAGTGCCTATCTTGACGGGAGTACAGTGCCCAACAAGCTAAAATAGAATGGAATAGAACTGCCAGCAGTATTGTGGTGAGTTCCATGGAGTTCGAGACCTTGACTATCTTCACATTTAGTTCAATTTCTTGACATAAAAACCCAGCTGCTTTACACCTTTTACGTTGTGAATGAAAGAACTATTTTGGCTTAAAATGTTTGTTATGTTCCTCGCGTTAATTTCATTTAGAATTAAATGCTCCTTCCTCTCATTCATGCTAATTTAAGTCGCGTACGATTTGTAGACATGAATTTCTAGTCGTGTTAATTTCTCATAATAAGGTAGCTTTGCTAAAGTCCTAAGGTGTCGAATTTTTATCGCTATCCAGTTGTTTTCAGGTTCCATTTTCATCCTTGTGGAATCGAAATAATTTGATGAAAATAAATAAACGCTACATGTAGAGAAATTCCTGGAAAAAAGAATCCCTGCAGATTTTATGAGATTACAGAACAGCGTTTTTGATCCTTGAAATTCAGAATCTTGGCTTACGTAGATTTATGTGAATAAACCGCGATCGCAATTTAACAAACAGCAACACACGCTAAAATCACCAAAAGAAGAAAATGTCTACGTAGAGGTTGAAATAGACCTAGATTCTCTTGTTTCCAGGTGCTTTTCACTCCAAGATGGGGCTTCGGTCCACAGAGACTCATAATATTACTCTGAAAAACCTGACCCTATTTAGGCCCGCGTTTAAGCCCAAAGTCTGAGCTTTTTAGAGTACCAATCAGATTGCGAGATTTGGAAAAGAACAATAAGTCTCGAAAACTCGATTCGATTGACGCTGCTGATTGGATTTGAAGGAAGTTGCTGCGGCAGGTACTTGAAAATTTCTCTGTTATATTTTAGTCTTAAAAACATGGAAATTGTAGCATTAAGACTTATTTTGCACTCTCCAGGTAAAGTGAACTTTCTTCTTCAGATGAATACCAGGTTTCGTTGATTAAGTGTCTGCTTACCGTGATTTCTATCGCATTTCCTGTCTGAGGAGTGACCGTTGAACAGAGCCGAAGCAGTCGTTCGATCCACACTCGATCGATCGAATGCAATATATAGGGTCAGCTTTTTCACTGTTTCATTATGAGTCCCTGTTGAGCAAGGTTTTCCGCAGGGATACAAGGGACGCATCGTCATAAGTCTAAGCTTGATACGGCAGCCCAATTAATCATTTCGATCTCCTATTCAAATGATGTGTGAGAATCGTCGCAATAAACGCAGCATAGAATAAGTTGCCAGCATTCTGGAAACCGCTGTAGCAAGTTTTTGCTCTTTGTTTCCTATACCCTATTTTCCTTTCGATAGTGGGTCTGCTCGTAGGCTATCACAGCTCATTTAAAAGTAGAAACGATTGTTTGATGAATATCTGTTATTTACTTTTCACGGAATATATTTTTAATTTGCAGATATCTGCCGGGCAAACTGTTCTTGCTTGTGACAAACAGAAAATGTTTTGAAATCGAATTTTGAGTTCGCTTTTGACAAGCAGAAACAACGGCAGGTCTTGTAACAAGGGCATCAGTTGTGTTTGAGTGACAGGCCATTTCAAAGCGAATAGCGATCACAGACCGTGATTCTTCTGATGCAGAGTTTGCTGCAACGGCATCGGTTGTGTTTCAGTGACAGGCCATTTCAAAGCGATTAGCGATCGCAAACCGTGATTCTTTTGAAGCAGAGTTTGCAGCGACGGATTCAGTTGTGTTTGAGTGACAAGCCATTTCAAGGGATTAGCGATCACACACCGTGATTCTTCTGAACCAGAACTTGTAACAACGGCATCAGCTGTGTTTGAGTGGCAGGCCATTTCAAAGCGATTAGCGATCGCAGACCGTAATTCTTCTGAAGCAGACAACATAAAACTAGGGTCACAGATGTTTAAATCTATCTTCTTCCGATATGCGCTCGTTTCTTCTCCTAGAAACACTGTTTCACTTGCACAATGAGACAGTTAGCTAGAAAACCGTCACGACTCGCCTTCAAGGCACTTAGTATGTGGCTCTGCAAAGCAGTGGAAGATTCAACTGAAGTTTTTACGATGGCTGGTTGGTTTTTCGTCTTAATTGCGTCTTGTTCAAAACCATCTTTATCAAAGCATCCATCACAGCTTTGTCAAGGTTCCTGTACCTAACTGAACTGAATTTTCACGGTACGTAAAATTTGCACTTTGCATGTGACTAAGGGATATGAAAAACAGTTAATGTAGTTTGAACAAGGTACAGATCAACTTTGAAACAGTGCTAATCTAGTGAGCAGAGGCATCGAATCTTTGCAAAACTTTGAAATCAATCGCGTCAAATGCTATTGCCTCATTCTTTCAAAATAATTACTCGAAGGAAACGTTAAGAAATCCCTGAAATCCTATAAGAAGCATTCTTGATATGATAATCATTTTCCGAATTACAGGGTTTTAATGATTCTGGTAGTTTTGAAGTTGTGACGTCATGAAACTGCAAAATCGCAAACCATCTGAGCTACAGACGTTTGCTTGCTACCATCTTGTAGACCTTCTAAAATTGAGCATTTCTTGTATTGGTCATATTGATTTTCCTCAATCAATTTAGAATTTATAGTGCTTTCGATGTTTTGTTGAAATTCAGATGCCTCCTCTCGCACATCCTTTCAGAAACATAAAACACTGTACCTCCAGCATAGGGCTCAAATCTTTAAAAAGGTCGGTGTAAAATTCTATTGCGGTTTCACTCGAATTATATGGCTTGGAAGGAACTTAGCGTTTTTTACTGTAAATCTGCCGTGGCAATTTGTTGATATCTTGATTAGTTTCAAAATGGCGGCATTTATTAAATTTGAGGCTATGACGTTATCAAATTTCTAAATCCTAAACCAGAAAAGATACTGATTTCTGCGTTTCACCATATTGTAAGCCTTCATAAACTATGGCTTTCTTGGAAGTTATATGATTTTTCCTCCTTTGGTTTAAGATTTACGATGATTTAAATGTTTTCAAAACTTTCCATCAACTTTTTCAAAACTCATTAAATTGCCGTCTCATTTTGAAAACAAATCAAGATATCAAAAATTTCCAAGGCAGATTTACAGCAAAGTACTATAAGTTCCTTTCAAGCCATTCAATTCAAAGAAAAATGGAATAGAATTTTACACCCACCTTTTAAAGGTTTTAAAGATTTGAGCCCTATGCTCTGTACCTCCAAAAATGAACATGATATCAAAAAATTTCTCTCTGGAGTTATGGCAAATTACATAAAGTTCTCATCGAGCGATTCAGTGGAAAGAAAGGGGCAATAACATTTTACAAAGTTAATTTCATCAAAGTTTTGCAAAGATTTGACAACAAGGCTTCTGCAGTGTCCTCCTGCCGTGGCCTAGAAGCACCCTCAACGTGAACCACCTTTTAAAAATGAATAAAAGAAAAATCTCCACTTACGCTCAGCTGTTCTTGCATGTCATCTCTAATCCGTGCAAGTTTCTCATTCTCTCCTTGAAGTTTCAAATAAATGGTCTTAAATTTCTCGGCTTGCTCTTTCAAATCGCTGACACTGCTTTCTAACTGTTTGTTTTGTTCTGCAAATTTCGTATTCTGTTCTTCTAGCTTGCGATTATTTTCGGCAAATTTTTCGTTCTCTTTGGTCATCTTATCGACCTGTTGAATAAGGAAAACATTTTAGTGTGAAACCAGCAGGGAAATGTCTTGATTTGTTATCAATACTCAGTTATTACAGCAAAGTGGGTATGGACCACTCCTGTATGCTTCTATGCAAAATCTTGGAACAGCATTTCGCATGTTATAAAACAAGCTTCAACAGTAATGAGTTTCCGGTATCAGCTTAAGCTCCATTTCTTCGCCACCAACTACCAGTCCTAGAACTTCGAAGAATCAGCTAATATTAGCAGTCATACTTAAAATTTGACATTTTCGACTTAATGGAATCTTTATTATCTATCAATCTAACTCCAAAATTTTGTTTTTAACCAAGGGGGTGCTCTCTCCTCGATTAGTTTACCTATTGAGAGAGCTCCTCCTTTAAGAAATTCCCTGCATGCAAATCCATTGTTAAGTTGTTATTTTGTTAGTTTGTATTTCTTTATTGT
Source organism: Aurelia coerulea (assembly GCA_039566865.1). Lineage (NCBI taxonomy): Eukaryota > Metazoa > Cnidaria > Scyphozoa > Semaeostomeae > Ulmaridae > Aurelia > Aurelia coerulea. The sequence continues at coordinate 5,587,752 of CM076952.1, read as the reverse complement.
AAATTGTTGTGATAGTGTATTGTAATTTATTATTTATTTATTTATTTGTATGTAGTGGAATTTTAAAATGAAATGAACTGAACTGAACTGAACTATGCAATGGATGGAACTACAACAAACGATTTCTGAGACTTTCAGTTTTCACGAAGAGACAACAACATGCGCAGCAGATTGTGCATTGAAACAGCAAAAAATGCACCAAAGATTAGGCAGTGATCCCCTTTATTATCAGCGTCATGCTTACTTCAAACCCTTCAACCCTTCACACCCTTCAAACACACATGGCCTAGAAGACTGACAAGCGAAGCGAGGTGAAAATGTCCAATCCTCTTTATCACTAAGTAAGGTGTGCAATTGCATGTTTAAAATCTGCTAGTAATAGTAAATAAAGAAGTGTTTCTCAAATAATCATATGTCTGACTTGATAAACCTGTAACAGGACATTAACCTTAATGAGCTGAGCACCAGGGATGCTATCCAGTGCTAGGCTGAAGGGGGGAGGGCAACACGCAATTCTCGCATTCTTCCCTAAAACTATGTAGATGACTTGTTTCCTAAATGTTGCAGCTTGCATTCCGAGTGAGTCAAAACACAGTTAACAGTTGGTGGGGTGTGGAATATAAAATATGAGTTGTTTCTTAAACGTTGTAGGTTCCTTAGATATACTGACGTGAATTCTATGTCAACATGGAAATATTTCTCTGAATTTCAAACAACAGAGTCAGTTTCAGGTTTTACGTAAAATCACAAAAAAACAAATGTAACGTGTTTTCATATGTGTCAATCTTTGGTTAAATTCCACAGCTTTCCTCATACCAAGGTGATAGAGTATTTTACTACAAATTTCCAAGGGTGGAAATGCCATGTTAGCATATTCTACGATCGAATCAAGAAAACTGTATCAACTGAGTAACTTGCTTAAAGGGCCCTGGTCAACATTGATGCTTTGCGCGCATAATTCGCCCTCGATACCCTGTGTTCTTGAGTTTCTGTTTAACTGAGTGAATCAGAAAAATGTATCCACTCTTTGAAAAATAGTACAGGGTTAAACAAGGGTAGATTTTGTAATACAATAGCAACAGTTGCGTTTGATTGACACCTCAGTTCAAAGCGATTAGCGACTGCAGACAAATGAAATTCTCTCAACAAACAAAGCAGCAAAATTTCCCCGAAACCATTTAGGGCAAACTCTCGCCTTGTGCATGCGGAAGGTGGTTTTTAGCTCATAATGAAAGAAGAAGGGTAAATCCAAAGTTCTATCTGGCGGATTTGCTTATTAAGGCATTGCAATTCTCGCGAATTTAGGGCTTAAATGAAACGATTACCACACAGCTCTTGAATCCTCAGGTTGGGTTCATAAAAGGAAAGACGATGTGTAAATCCTGTAATTAGAATCATATATATTACATTTAGATCAAAATTTGAAAAGGATCTAAATAAAGTAGGCCTTAATTAGCTGTAATTTTAGCTATTGTTTTCGTTTGGCCTACTTTATAAAATAAATAAGATAAAATGAAATAAAACAAAATAACTGATGACGATGATGATCATGAGAAAGTATTACATGACCTAGAAAGACATTCTTTAACCATTTTAATTGATGAAACATTGATCAAATTAAGCCAATGATTTATAGTTTTGGGAAAAGCCAACAGAAGCTACTGTCGGGAATCCTTTATTTGAGATCAAGATGATGCATTGCAAATTAGATACACATTCTCAAAATTAAATTAAACCCTCAGTCAGGCAACGGAGCTGCAATTTTGCAAATCACTTTGACAGTTCTAGTATTACGACTTTTCAAAGAGAGGAGAAATTTTTCTGACTCACCCAGTGCAGCCGACGAAAATTTAGCCTGCGAGTAGACCCACTATCCAACTGGAGAAAGGGTCTACGATTTAATGAGTGAAAGCTTGCTACTACAGTTCCAGATTTCTAGAACTTAATTTATGCAGCCTTTGTTTAGACAGGTGTCATACATTATTTGAATAGAGGATTAACGAAATTGATTGGGCAGCCGTAGCAAGCTTCATCTCCTTATTTCGTAGACCCTTTATTCTTTATAATAATGGGTCAACTCGTCAGCAAGGAAAATTCAAACGCGAAGAATTTGTCAATGTTCGCTGCAAAAATGTTCACAAATGTACGGGAAATCGCCAGCGATGGAATCACCGAGAATTTCAGTAAACAACTAGGAAGGAAAGCCTAAAAAAATTGCAATACTCAAAAAATAAAACTTCTAAGAAACTACTGTGCTAGGTCAAATCTTCAGGCATAGTTTAGACAAACACTGAGAATTTCAGTAAACAACTAGGAAGGAAAGCCTAAAAAATTGCAATACTCAAATAATAAAATTTCTAAGAAACCACTGTGCTGGGTCAAATATTCAGGCATAGTTTAGACAGCGCATTGCAGGCGTCGTGAATCAAACTCAATTGAATGCGTTCTCAACGTGTATGAAATTATGCATTGATTATATAAAAGCAGAGGAGACCACCTATTCAGGCAAAACACGTGCATTAGCAAGAATTTCTGGTGGTGATAAACTTTACGTTATAAAATGCTGTTACCACTGGGCGTTGTTAGCGAAAGTCACGCAGTTGGAACAAGGTTTAAATGTTTGAATCAACACACACCAGTGACGTGAAATACGTTTGCTGGAAAGTAAACCCCCTGGCTGATTTGCTTCAATATCATTTGCCAATACAATTGATGGCGACAGGTGCTTTGGTTTATTATCAATGAACCTCTTAAACCTGACTTCATATCTATCTCACACTGATTGCAGACAGTCATGAAATCTGACTTGAAATTCTTGGTTCCACTTTCCGCATCCGTCGTCATTCTGAACACATTAGCGATATTCGTCATCGTGAAGACGCGCACGGAAAGACGCAAGTCAACGACATTGATCTTCGTGAGTCTTCTGGTTAGTGATATACTCATTGGAGCTGTCGTTATACCCGCGCGGATAGTCCAGATCCTCTTGCTGCAGAGTGACGTATTTGCATACATCTATGGGTATATCTTATTCGTCGCTGCCTTCAATGTTGGCTTTTTGGCATGGGACCGCTACGCAAGCGTAGGACGACCGCTATGGAGGCGACAGCTTGGAAACGGTAAAGTTATCAGCGTGATTGTCCTCAACTGGTTGATACCGGCACTTATTAGCCTGCTGCCCTTGTCATGGAGATATGCTAGCAAAGATATCTTTAACTTATCCAGTGCCATCTACACATACTTGTTAGTAGCAATTTTAGCAGTAATACTCGTTGCAGTGGTAATATTTCAAGTCCTTCTCATGCAGGGACTTTACCGATTTTGGAAAGGCCACAAAAGGAATCTAACGCCTTCACAAGCATTTCAAAATAGCCCTTCGCGTAATTTTCGGCGAAAAGTGATATCGACCGTTCTCGTTATCGGCGTTGCGATGAGCACAATCGCAACATGGTTGCCGACGATAATTCTGAACCTCAAGCCCGAGTGGGCTGTAACGTGGGTTCTTAAATGGTCGCTTTATTCATTTTTCGTGAATTCACTCGTAGATCCAGTATTAGTGGTTGCGTTAAATTTCCATGTGTATTGGCGCGTATCCAGGCAAAGTACGTCAGGTACTCGTGAAATAGTCTTAACACGGCGGAGAACACTATCAGACCAAAGCAATGAATTGCAATTACAAAGGACCAGCAACAAGAAAATGAGTTTGCCGACTATTGTAAAAATGATATGAACCTTGAACAAACGTCGTTTCCTTCAGACACTTTAGCAGCAAAACTTCATGATTCGCAGACCACTGTCAAAAGTGTGTGAACGTTGGAATTACATTGTTGCAGCATGAAACAATAACAATTGGCAAAATTACTAAAGTAGGCAACGGGATAAATCAGGGATTTCTATCTTTTTAGATAATTTCCGGGTACTGTTAAAAGAGAGTCTGATCTTTGAACATTGCTTCATTAATTTTGGGTACATGTCGCATTGATCAGGCTGAACATTGTTTGATTAATTTGGGTACATGTCGCATTGATCAGGCAGGCAGCAGCAACCAGAATCAGCAACAAAAGGCATAAATTTGCAGACAACTGTGAAAAGTGTATGCACGTTGGACCAACGTTGTTACCTTCGTGAAACAATGCTACTGGCAATATTGCTTAGGCAACAAGATATATGAAGGATTTCTATCTTTCTACATAATTTCAGGGTACTGTTGAAAGTGTCTAGTCTCTTAACAAACAATATTTCATACATGATGCACTCTGTCTACTGGCATGATTAGAAAGGCAGCCTCGTCACTCCAGACACCTTAGTAGCGACAAAAATTAAACTTCTTGTTTCGTACACTGAAAGAATCTGCAACGAAACACGCTATTCGCAGACAACTGTGATAAGTGTATGAGGCTTGGATACAAATGTTGTTGCCTTCATAAACAGTAAATATTGGCAAAATTGCCCAAGCAGGCAACAACACACATCAGGGACTTCCTTCTACCAAAATGATTTCAAGGTACTGGTAAAAGTTTCTCTTAGACAAACATTGCTTCATTTATGAAGGAGACAGGGACGGAACAGCATACCTCAGACACCTCATCGCCAAAACAGGCACTTTTTTTGCATCGATCACAGACATGATTCCCGTGGCATGTAATTTGAGACAGACTTTAATTTTATTCTCTTTGTCCAAATGGCCTCAGGGTAGTCATAGCCTTTAGCTCCTCGGGGTATCGCTCCAGTAGTATTGTATAGTTGTATATAGTAATTTTATATAGTGTAGCTTTAAACTTATATTGTAATCTTTTAGTGAATATGAAAAAAGTCTAGACCTTTAGCCAACGATGTCGGCCTCATGAAATACCAAAGGTACTTTTGTACCAGTAGTATGAACCACGTTTGAAGAACTTCTATCAACGCACTAAAATGCAACAATCCATGAAGAATATAGGTTATTCATAGAAGTTTATGAAAATTCCCCCACTGAACGCGTCATACCTCTGGGAGAATTTCCAAATTAAAGCTATAACTCCTAACTTACCGTAAAAGCTCTATTAAGCCCCAAGGTGGCTTATATAATATCGGACACAGAGGGGGTTTAAAAGAGAGGGGAGTTATTGGAGAGCAAGGGATTATTTGCAAAATCAAATGACAAGGATATATGTAATAGCTTTTAAGTTCTTTTAAACCATATTTTGCGGACTCAACATGCAATTTTACGAGACAAATACATAAATTCGACACAGTTTTATCTCAAATCGTATCAAAATTAACATGCAAACTTATTCAGGTCACAAAATGGAAAATCTATGGTAACCTCTGGAATTTGACTTAAGTGGGGGGGGCTTAATAGAGAGGGGGGCCTATTTAAAATTTTGGCTCAGAGAGGAGGGGCTTATTAGAGAGGGGGGCTTAATAGAGAAGGGGGCTTAATAGAGCTTTTACGGTCGGTGAAAACTGTTCATGCGAACTTCTTTCTACTTCTACTGCTACCAATGTACTGAATGCCTTCTAAAAAGAAACTTAGCATCAGTTTCTAAAATGGTAATAAAAAGAAGAAAGTGAATTTATGTATTTATTTTTTGTTTGATTTAGAAGTTTGGTGCAACTAAATATGGAATAAGGGTTAGTGAGATTTAGGGAAGGTATGGTGAGCAATACCTTAGATCATTGACTATGCTTAGATCATGATGTAAATGATATAGATTATCTCAATCTAAAAAATACTTCTAACGCCATAGAAAGTAGCAACTAAACGTATCGGGCCGTGCCCTTTGTCAGTAGTGACGAAGGGCACGGCCCGATACGTTTAGTTGCTACTTTCTAAGGCGTTAGAAGTACTTTTTAAAGATTGACATAATGATTTGTCTGTTGCAGCTTTCACAAAGGACATTAAAATTTGGGATGGGACCAGATCTAAGATCTAATATTGTTCAAATTTTATCAAGGTAATCGTTGGTTATATGCGGTGCCTTAAGAAATTGCTTAGGCCAAAAGGCTAAAGCTCTGCTTGCAGGAAGAGGCAAATTGGAGCTTTCAAGATTAACATGTCTGCTCTCAAAGCACCAATATCAACTGATATCTATGTTCAAGTTAACTATCGAGGAACATTTTGAGAGTGATTAGCCATTGATTAAAGCTAAATTCACATCGCTGGAGTCAACCAAATCCGTATACATTTTTTTGGGACACCCGGTATATAGTTTTACTTTGTTTTCTTTTCCATTATTCCATTTTTTCAGGGCGGCATTCAAAAGCACACTTTCAAAACAGAAGGTACACAAGTTACTGGAAATTCACAAAAGTTTTATAGTTGACTTCACTTCGTAATTTACTTCTTCAAACAAAAGAATTATGATGGCGCCTTCATCAGTAAAGTATTCTCGCTAAAACAGCCTATTCTAGCAATGAGATGTCAGTCAAGATGACGTCACCATTATCCTTTTATCGTACAAGATGAATTGCCAAAGTGCGATTCTAAACTAAAGTCAGTTTCAAATATGATCTCACGTGAAACTTTCCACGAATAACAACAATTGAAATGTTTGCAAGAGTAATTTTGCGTTATCGCAAATCTCAAGTGACATCAATCTGGAGACTGACCCAGGTAATCATTTCCAACAAGTGATTTTTCCTAGATAGTTCATGGGTAGTTAGACACCGCGGTTATGCTTGATTCCCACAGATTTGTTCTTTTGCGGAGGAAAACAATATTTACTACAATGGAGGAGCTAGCGTAAAAGATTAAGAGACCTCCTCCGCAGGTACATATTAGTTGCAGCGCTCCTCCATAGAAGCACACCAGCAGTGTCTAGCTACCCATGGATAGTTCAAGTACATGCATTTATGAACAGTACGCCCGAGACCAATTCAGCTTGAAGTAACAAGGGCAGATTTTGTAGGACAATAGGATGAGTTGCTTTTGATTGACAATGCAATTCAAAGCGATTATCGATCGCAGACAAAGGAAATTCTCTCAACCAGTAAATCAAAACAAACAAAGCCGCAAAAGTTTCTCTGAAACCCAGGTAGCTAGCGCGCTCATTGTGCATTCCAGAAATTGTTTTTAAGAGCAAATATGAGCATAGATCAAAAGAAGAACGATCTATCTATATATCTGCCTCGGGCATTTCATATGTTTGGTTCAAAAAAAAAAATCGGGAGGCGAGGCGATTCAATTCTCTCCTTTTTTAAGGTGTAATTAAAACACTTACTGCTCAGCTTCTGAACCAAAGAAATTAAATGCCCCTGTTTGCTCTTAAAAACAACTTTTGGAATGCACAACGTGCGCGCTAGCTACCTGGGTTTTAGTGCAACTTTTGCAACTCTGTTTGTTTTCAATTTATGGTTGAGAAAATCTCCTTTGTCTGCAGTAACTCATCGCTTTGAATTCAGGTGTCAACAAAAGCAACTTGTGCTATTCTGTTACAAAATCTGTCCTTGTTGCTTGAAGTATAAGTAATAAGAACGATCAAGTAGCATTTATACAATTGGGTTTTGATAATTTCATCGGAAAATTTAAGAGAAGGTTATTTTCTGTCGGATGGATGTCCCGTCCGACAGAATTTTAGTACCACATACCTGTGAAAAAAATTCGCTTTCAATAATTAATTTCATACAAATTCAGGGTCTGCAATTTCAAAATCAAATTGCGCGGTTTGGCTCAAGTTGACATTTATGATAAGTTTTTTATGAGATAGCAAAGTTTTTCGTCCAACACTTTCATTCAACAGAATAACCTCTCCACGTTGAAGATGATTATCTTGCTTCATGTCATACTCAACAGATTATAATTAATTGATTTAGCGAAATTAAGCCTACAATCGCAGACAAACTCATGAGATACGCTGCTTTTTCGAGGAAATTTTGAGTTAGGATCCCCCCCCCCCCCGCCCCCCATTGCAATGTTGGAGGCTGATGAAAATGTCATAGATGAGTTGAAAAGTATGTGTTCTTCAAGCAACCAACATTGCAAAGGGGGGAGGGGGGTCATCAGCAGTGCAAGATAGTAGTTTACATGCAGGGAAGACCTCTTTTAACACAAAACTCATTTGTCCCATCGAGTTTTGTCCGCGATTGTAGCATTTTACATCATCATACTTTCTCCATGATCGCAAGAAAAGTTTTTCATTCATTCATTCATTCATTCATTCATTCATTCATTCATTCATTCATTCATTCATTCATTCATATATTCATTTAAAGCTGGTATTTACATATTTTTAAAAGAATAAAGCTAATTTACACCAACTATTTACAATAAACCTAAAATAATACATGCTAATTTACAATCAAAGGAATTCAGTGTCTATTCACAAAGTGTACAAAGGCAACTGGTTCCATCCCAAGTTTTAATTTCCTTTTTGAAAGCTGCAACAGACGCTATATTCTTTACATCATCGTTTAGGGTATTCCACAGCAAAGCTCCCATAAATCTGAGGGAGTTTATCCCATATTTTATTGTGTAGGACCTCTGAGGAAGTTCCCATAAAATTTTTTTCGTAAGCTGTAAGATACAGATTTTGTTTGGAAATTCTCCCAGAGGTATGACGGATTTAAGTGGTGGATCGTTTTATAAACTCTAAGAGCAGTTGATGTTGGTTCTTTAAATGTATTGTAACATCATCATGTCTCAATAGAAGTACTTCAAAAGAGGATTCGAAATCCTGGTATAAAACCCTTAAAGCAAGTTTATGTACTCGGTTGATGTTACTGTTGGCAGATTTGCTACAAAATAGACAAATCAGGGGGCAATAGTTGAAATGTGATAGTATAACAGCGTTGAATACGACCCTTGCTTGATTAAAATTGATATAATTTAACAATCTACAGAATGCCTTTACCTTTGTACTGACTTTCATGCAGAGATCCTCTACGCGTTGGCCAAAAGTTAGTTTTTTGTCGATAGTGACTCCTAGTAGTTTCACTTTATCACTAGCACGTATGATTTGGCCATTGATATTCAAGCCCAAGTGCTCAGTTTCTTTCATACCCAGGAACATCAATTGAAACTTTCCAGGGTTCGCAACAACATTATTTCTGAAGAACCAATCTAGGATCTTTTCAAGATCGTTTTCAAGTTTTGAAACAACTGATTCAAAAGAATAGCCAAAAGTACAGGAAGGGACCTTTGCTTAAAGCATGCAAATTTAGCGTTACAATTTTTACATTATGTCGTTACGTCCACAGGATTTTTCAGTGTGCTGTAGGATATTCATTTTCTAATTTACACCCAAAATGTTAAATTCCACATGCCAAAGTAACAGCTTGCGTAACTCAGTGCAGATTTTGAATTAATCTTGACAAGTTGAGTATTACATTTTTGATTGGATGACTTGAAAGAAAAAAAAGCCACTTTGCTACCAGGTGTCCCCAAAAAAGTATACCGATTTGGTTGACTCCAGCAATATCAATTTAGCATTAATCAATGGCTAATCACTCTCAAAATATTCCTTGATAGTTAACTTGAATATAGATACCTCGTTTGTTGGCATTGGTGCGTTGAGAGCAAAATATCTATCTTGAAAGCTCAAATTTGCACCCACCTGCAAACAAGAGCTTTGGTCTCGTGGCCTTGCTTGGCAAGTTCCCGAAGCATATCGGAATTGAAAACTGAAATTAATGAAGAATTAAGAAACTGCCCAATAGGTGACTAGGGGTGACTTCTGGAAAACAGAATAACACAAGATCTAATATTGCTCAAATTTTATCAAGGCTATCGTTGATTTATACGCTGTGTCTCAAAGGACAAATCCGGGGTTGGTATGATTGATGATAAAATACAAGATAATATTGCTATGAACGTATTCAAATAAGCAATTTGGGCGAAGTGACGTCATATCACGCAAACGAAAACGAGGCTGTGCGATGGTTTTTTCACCTTTTAATCGCTGTTAGCCTCTTTATCGTGTACTCATGCATTGAAAATGGCAAAAAAAAGTCTAAAGCTCTTGTTTGCAATACGAGGAAATTTTGACCTTTCAAGATTAACATGTTTGCTCTCAAAGCACCAATACCAACAAACGAGGTATCTATGTTCAGGTTAACTATTGAGGAACATTTTTAGAATGATTAGAATAATTGAAGCTAAATTCACAACGCTGAAGTCAACCAAATCCGTATACATTTTTTGAGACAGCCGGTACAATTGTTTTTCTATCATTTTATATAGATTAACTGTAAATTATTAGATAAACTGTAAATAAGGTTTTAAATTTTGTAGTATTTTGCACGGTCCCTTCTAAAGCAGTCTCTGCAGGCTGACGGGGCTACCGTGGTTAAAAAATTTAAAATGAAATGAAAATGAATGAATTCTACCGCCAGAGTTTACTGAAATCTCCAACATTGTCAAAATCACAGCGAACTTCATGTTTCAACTCATTTAAGGACATCAAATCTATAAATCATGTACCAAAAGAGTCAATCGATTGTACCTGATACCATATTGTAGACATTCACAAACTATGGTTTTCTTGAAAATCGTGCTATGTTTCTTCAAAAAGTTTAGAGATAACGATGGCTTTAAATTTTTTCGAAATTTGCTTGAATTCTTAAAAAAGAAAAAATCATGAAAATATCGAGACTTCAGCTTAAGTCCAACGGTAGAATTATAGTAAAATAGCTCAAAGTTCTTTGAAGCCATTCAGTTCAAAGAAACAGGTCATGGAATGTTACGCCAACCTTTTTAAAGATTTGAAACCTATGCTCATTTACAGTATCTTTTGAAGAATTGACGCCGATGCTGAAATTCCGACTTTCAAACTTCGCCGTACAGAGTTTGTACGTTCAAACAAGGAGGCAAGAATATTTTGTCAAGGCCAGTTCTAGACGATGGAGAAGCGAACTCGTTTCGTTTTCAGAGGAGAGCAGTTTCTGGGAGGTGAACACTTTAAGCGAGGTACACTCGAAACAACGTCGAAGCACCTGTTTTTACAATTGGTGCTGTGTCAATGTTGTGAATTATTTAACGCAAAAGGCATATCATTTTGAAGTAGAATTTGAATTTTCAATTTTCAAACTACGCCCACAGACGCAATAAAAAACCTCCACGCTCAGAAATTACAACTTCAGAAGGATGCTGTCGTATCTGTATCTGTTCTCCAAACAGGGACGTAAGAAGCATCTCAAACTTGGGCGGCACGACACTTTTTTGGGCACTTTTTTCATTAAGCTAAAGGGGCACTTAATGAAAATAAGAAGGACGCTTGTTTGTTTATTGCCAAATCTTGGGGACACATGCCCCCAGTGCCCCCCGCTTCTTCCGTCTCTGTATCCAAAAAACCCAGAATATGCCATCTACAGATTTTTGGTGCATTTAAGTTTAAAGGCAGAAACACCACAATGCGACAAAAACAACAGCAAATATGATGAATTTATTTTTTGCCAATATTTCGTCCTGCCATGCAGGACTTCTTCAGGGCAGTAAACATTTGCCATCAGTCTGGGTGTATGAGCGCCCCCCCCCCCAAATTTTATTGGTCGGATATTTTTCTTTGCTTGCCAGATTTTATCACAGTGTTGATCGAATTGTGCAGAATTTTGTCTGCATTTCACTATTTGTTACGAAATTTCACGATGGGAAATAGTGAAATCAAATGGTTAAGACGCTGGACAGAAAGTCTCGAGATCGCGGAATTTTCTCCGTGGATATTCTGAAAAAGATTTGATATTTAAGTTTCATTTTATACTGACAAAGAAGAGATCTCATTGCTAACAGGTGCGCCAAAACAAATTATAAGGCCCTCAGTGGAGCGACAACAACAACAACAACAATTCAACTCAATGAGATGAGCGTAACTTGAGGGACGTCATGGAGTGAGGCTAACGTACCACTCCCACTCATCATCAGCATGATATTTGGCTTAGAATGAAATAAAATCAAACTCAAATCTATTTCTTCTTATCTTTTCTGCTGACAATTTGAACATATTCGAACCACTAACAACTTCAGTTGGACGCTATGCGCTATTTTGTCAACCTCGTGATCACAGCTTCTTTTCCAATTAGATCAAAAACCGGTTCAACCAGAAAGACCAAAAATAAAACAGGAAAAGCGAAAATACTGAGATGCTCTCCCCGTATATTATCTACCCACGGAGTACTACTAAGCCCCGCTTCGGTGCGTGGCAAAAAATATTTTAGAGAGAAGAAAATGCCTCAAAAGCATCAAAAACAAAATTAAATCTGCTAATTTAGTGAATTAGAATTGTTACAGAAGTATCGCTGGTTACTCTAAATCATAGCAGTTCATAAAAATATACGACATGTTCTTAAAAAATCGGTCATGCAAAATTAACTGACTGGCCTAGGCCTTGTTTGCATCATGGCTTTGTTGAGGTAGTTAGTAGCCTGCGTGCAGCCTCAACTCCTCCTCAAACGAAAAGTAGAGTCTGCGCAACAACGAAGCAAAGCTACTACGCTGACGCTGCAAAACTGGTAGCCTCTGTCTGATATTCTCGACGCGCGGCAAAGCAGTTGTGAGCCGCTTCATAGCGCGTGATACCTATTGAATGCATAAATCCGTGAAAAAAACCGCAGGAAATCCCACGAGATCCAAGATTGGTAATTGCTTGAACATAATTTTCCTGATGGAACTGAAATAAATTTGCTTCGACGCTCTCGCCTGAAGGAAGCCTATTATGATGAAATATAAACTGAATTTATCAAGCATGTGAAAGTAAATGCTGATGGCATAATTTGGTATTCAAAGTCAGCAATGATAACATTCCGCCCTTTTCATTGAGAAGGCCAGTACATTAATCCCCATTGAAATGTTCTTGCCGTCCATAAACGACATTCACTTTTCTTTTGTAATTTGAATTTACAATAGTTGTTTTGGAGAAACACTGCCCCTACTATTTATGAATTTCTTACATTCAAATATCGGTTTTGTTGCGTCTCGCCAACAAGGCAAATTTCGAGTTGTTTCACTTCAAGAGACGAAGGCTGTGGCCTTGACAAATAGAATAAACTGTGATGTGAGTTGTACGACTCAGCCTGGCTCGTCCGGTCCTGCCTGGTCTTGCAGTGCTGCAGTTTCTTCGTTTACATCGAAGTTTTGGTTCATTGTGACGGCGAGCAAGCTTGAAGTGCGAAAGGCTGTTCGTTGTTCTACTAGAGAGAGCGTCAAAACACAAGTACAAGAAACTGCAATTCAGACAATTTGACACGAGCAGACTCTTGGCTATTTTAAAGTCTGTGAGGTTTGTTCATTGCTTTTTTTCGCACCGCGCGATTCAAAATTTGTATGCAGAAAGGCAGTGAACAATCAACAATAGAAACTACAATCAAACCAATCTGGCAGAAAGTTGCCAGATGGATTTGATTGGGCATTTGCTAATCCACGGCACCACGGCACTGCGGCACTACGGCACTACGGCACTACGGCACTACGGCACTACGGCACTACGGCACTACGGCACTACGGCACTGAGTATCTGTATTATTAATTTATAGAATTCCGTTTAAATATCTTAAGAGCATAGTTTTGGCAATTGTCTGACCTGTAAACGCCAAGGTGTACAAGCAGTGTACACCAAATCATGTAACAACAACAGCAACAAAACAGTTACAGCTGAATACATATTTTTGTCAAAAAATGATAAAGTCAATACACTTCACACAGGATTTCATTGGAACCTTTTCTTTGGTTGTTCTTTGGTTGCTAAGCAGAAGTCACTCTGTCAAAATTGCGAATGGAACACTCGAAAGGATATTTGTTTTTTTCGGATTTTTTGGGATCTTCCTTGGGGATCTTTCTTGAAAGTAAAGGTATCCTACTTTAGTTAGTTATTGTTTCAAATTCCTATCATTTCGGCTGGTTTCAGTAGGTAGTAGTGCCAGGGGCTGAGGGGGCGAGTCCCCTCTTATCAAGGACTTATTAATTTCGAATTCATCAAACCAAATCCATCGAGAAATCATCGAGTGGATGGAGGGCGAGAGTCTCCAGTTTGATTTTCAGGCCCGTAGGAAGCGGGGAGGGGGCAGGGGGGCTAAAGCCTCCCCCAATAATTTTGAAAACAATGGTGCTACGTCACACGAATTAATTAGATGTATTGTTCTCTATTGTTTTAAGAACAATTGCCCCCCCCAATCTGCAGCTTCTTCCTACGGCCCTGGTTTAGGTGAAAGAATGGCGTCTTGTATGTTTTAGTAGGAAAGGGGCTTTTATGGCACTGAGGTATTATCCAATGAACACATCGATGAAAGTGTCCTGTTGAGGCTAACTTGCAATGTTCAAGAGACGGAAACGGAACGCTCCTTCTTGGCTCGTGCTTATGTGATCTAAGTTCAGATCTTCTAAAATAATGTACAAATTAACAAAGACTTTTTGCGAGGACTGCAGTCTCACAAGATATTTAATCAGAATTCATAATATCAAAATACTCAGTGTTGTGGTGCCGTAGTGCCGTAGTGCCGTAGTGCCGTAGTGCCGTAGTGCCGTAGTGCCGTAGTGCCGTGGTGCCGTGAATTAGCAAATGCCATTTGATTGGATCATACACAATCAATAAACAATCAAAATTAATTACCACCGATGATCCAAGCGAGGCAGTACGAGCTTTGTTTCGTTGATGCGCAGACTCTACTTTTCCTTTGAGGAGGAGTTGAGGCTGCACGCAGGCTAGGTAGTTAGGGGCCAATGCTGTTCCCCTGCTATGGCATGCTCTGCTGGTCTCCTTCTTTTCACCGTCAAAAATTGCCCACTACTAGCTTTGCCAAAAACCATTTGTTTGTTTTGTTTTGTTGTTCTTATCTCAAACAGTTACTATGGACACCCCTGAGCCTTTTTGGCATGGAAAGAAAGAGAATTTCCTCCTCTGTTGAAAGCCCTTTGTTTCAGATACAAGAGTATGCTGAGAGAATACATATTACGTTACGTAATATGTTAAGCATCATATGGCGTGATATCATCATTATTCTATTCTCCTTTATAATCCAGCTCAGTAAAATACAAACTACAACGAGTGCAGTAAATCTATGGCTTGCGAACCCGATTAAACCTGTTTTGACAGAAAACCAATCACATTCCACCATTCTCAAACAAGCTTGCGTAAAACCTTGTCAATCCTGTATTACGACGAAAAATTCCAAATATGCGAGGATTTGAGATTCGAAGCCCTAGCCAGTGCAGCCTCGTATGCGCGCGGTGGGCTATAAAGCCCCACTTCGGTGTGGGGCAATGACATTCATTTGATAATCATCTTGAACTTCGAATGTAAATTGCTTTATCTGGTTTTTTCCCCGGGGGGGGGGGGTACTTAGTATATTTGTCCGACGGGGATGTGCCGTTTTTAAGGGTATCGTTTTCACCAATTTTTTCTAGAACAGGGTATCAAAATGAGGCAATTTTTCTAGAGCAGGTTGTCAAAACATGTCAAAGGGGAATATTCTGCTAGATCGGGTCATTTTTCGGTCAAATTTCATGTTTTTGAGTATACTTTTCACCAATTTTTTCTAGAATAGGTTATCATTTTGAGCGAGAAATTCTGGAGCAGGGTAAGAAAAAAATTTTTCGTGGGCACACCCCCGTACAAATTTAAGTCAAGTACCCCCCCCCCCGGGTTTTTTTCATATCTGTATTGTTACTTTAATGAGATTCATTTTCAATACATGATTACGCTAAAGATCATTGAAGATTGCGGCGAAGGACTTTTTACTAAGATCGAATAACGAATCTTTAATGGTTCCATTGAAATTCGATTAAAGAACGCAGTGCATCTTGGTAAAAAGTTCCTCGCCGCCATCTTTAGCATAATCATTAGCATAACCATTAGTAAATATTTCCGGTACTAACATTAAGGTATAGGGCACAGATATACTCACGAAATAGTCACAGTTATCGCAACAACAACAACAACAACAACAACAATATAAACGACAACAAAAACAACAACATATTTTTGCTCAAACTGGTAGTTGTAGCGTCCATCAGTCTATCAATAGCAATAACTACGAAATTGTAGAAATCGGAGTGTTGGCAGGAAAACGAACTTTCACCAAAAAACGGAGTACAAGAATTGCGACTCATGTTCATGTTGAAAAAGACATTCCAAGTTTGACAACTTAATTTTGAGACTACGAACTTGTAATCAGTCTAGGGCACAGGACACACATTGATAACAGCAGTTTTTAACTTGTTGAAGTTAAAACAGAAAGGGGAAAAACTGTACAATATCATAGAATCTAATTTAGGCTTTTTGATAGAAGTTAAGTCATTAATTTTAGAAATTGATTCAGTGTACAATTTAACATAGCCTGTAAAACTGGAAAAATGAAAAATTAACTGAAACTGGAAAATTTTCTATCCGATCTTTTACAGAGTAGGGTCAACTGCCTAGCTTCAAATGTTAGAGCCATTTTTGTCTGTTGCCAACCCTGGAAAATATTTGTCCTGCATTGATCTTCGATGCATAGCTTAAACAAACAACACCATGCTAACAGTCCTAGTGTAATCTTCAAATTGTCTCTTAAAGCATGATTTTGATATCTGCAGTTTTGCAGGATCTTAATTCTTAGTCGGTTTGGCTTAAATGAGTAAACTGCACAGGTTGTCCCAAAGTATTGTTGAGCATTTGCTTGGATATTAGAAAATAACGCCAAAATAATGGGGCTCCATGGCAACAAATCCCTGTCCCTAAAACTTTAAATCAATTGCAGACACTCCCTTCGTGCAAATCCGCCGAAAACTAATCAAGCTACCAGCTTTAAAGACAACGTTTTGCGACAGCTGAAACTAGAGACCCCCCAATGATATGCGAAAGAAGCTCTAAAATCGCAGTGAAAGAATGTTATTCAGTACCTACTTTTCATTGATATAACAGGAACAAAATAGACGTTGGAAAGCAGCTTATTTTCAGTAACCATTGTCAAGATTTTCTGAAGAATGCCATACCCATAGAACATCAAAGCAAAACTCCATCAATAAGCGGCTCATTACATGAGAAATTTCAGTCCGTCCTATGTTCAAAAAGGCTGAGATTTGAAAGTATCGCTTAGTTTGCCCTGCGCTCACATGAAATCTCAACACGGATTAGGTCACATGACATGAATGCGGTGGTATCCCAAAATGCAACGACTTCCAAATCTTTAAATCGGTGTAAAAAGGTGGGTGTAGAATTCTATAACCTATTTCTCTTAATTGAAGGGCTTGAAAGAAAATTTAGCTACCATCTACAATTCTACCGCTGGACTTTCACAAATCTTGATTTTTTTTAAATTCAACAAATCAGAGGATGTAACGTCATCAAATCTCTAAATCGTAAACCAAAAGAGTAACAGATTTTCGCTTGATACCAAATTGTAGACATCCATAAACTATGGTTTTCTCGAAAAGTACTCAATGCTTCGTTAACAAGTTTAGAGATTACGATGGTTTAAGATTTTTTCAAAATATTTCCTGATTCTTTAAGAAAGAAAAGAAAAAATCTAATTCTGGAAATATCTAAGTTTCAGAAAAGTCCAATGGTATAATCATAGCAAACTAGCTAAAGTTTCTTTTGAAGCCATTCAGTTCAAAGATATAGGGCATCAAATTTTCCATCGAAATTTTGAAGATCTGGAATCTATACAGGGTGTCCCAAAAAAATTGTTCGA
Organism: Aurelia coerulea; assembly: GCA_039566865.1. Classification (NCBI taxonomy): domain Eukaryota; kingdom Metazoa; phylum Cnidaria; class Scyphozoa; order Semaeostomeae; family Ulmaridae; genus Aurelia; species Aurelia coerulea. Next base: position 5,570,172 of record CM076952.1, on the reverse strand, counting down.
CATTTTATTAAATGTCAAAAAATAATGATAAAATGTGCAGGTTCCTGGTTCGATAACCCTGTTCCTAAGATTTTAAATTAATTTTTGACGCCAGAATCTTCCGAGTCCGCTAAGAATTCACGGAGTTACGAGCTTTTGAAGTTCAAGATTGTACGAAATCTGAAACCAGACGCCTCTAACTCACTTATTTTTCAAAAAGACGTCGTCCTAAAACCGAAGTAAAGGAAGGCTGTCCAATGTGTCACCTCTTGTTGATATCAGAGCAAATAAAATAGGACTCCAAAAGTAGTTTAATTCTTGCAACCGTTGCCGAAATTGATTAAGAATTCAAGTATCTGAAAACATGGAATGAAAACTTAATCTATGAGAGAATGGGCAATTCCAAATTGTGCTGAACAGGATTCCTCCAAGCATCCACAACCTTGGTTCAATGTTATAGAAAGCTAGTTTATCGAAAGTGCTTTTTAAATTCCATTTGATTTGCTTTGAATAAACGAGATTCCACTTTCACAAAATATGCAATTTAGGGGTGTCTGGTTTCAGCTTTCTCGCAAACTTGAACTTCGAAGGCTCATAACCCCGTGACTATTTAGCCGATTTGCTAGCTTCTGGTGTCTAAAATTAATTATATGGTTATCGTACCATGGATCCCGTTCATTATTTCGTTATTTTTTAGTATTTAATCAAACACCGAACAATTTTTTCGAGACACCCTGTACTCAGTAAAATCTGTCGTGCAAACTTGAACTTCAAAAACTCATATATTGGTGACCTTTCAGTGGATTTGCAAAACCATAGTTTCTAACATTAATTCAAGGTCTTAGAGGTACGGATATGTTACCGTGGAGCTTGTGTATTTTGTCGTTATTTTTCTATACTTAAACAAGCGTTGAACAAGTTTTTAAGGATACCCTTTATAACGATTAACATTATGTGTGTTTAAAGAATCTAAGGCTTAGATATTTGGTGTTTTTAGAAATTTACTTGAACGATAAATAATTAAAAGAGCGACTCTTCTTTAATCTCGACTTTTTCTGATCAGCCTGTTGGTAAAACACCGAACTATTTTCAGCGTTCATCCATCCGATGATTGGACTGTCGTAGTTGTAACTGTGTTGGACAAGGGCTAATTTCAGGATTGTGTGAACTTTAAGGCTGACAACCACCCAAACGGATCTCTTTCTGTGAAATTAGACATGGGTCAGACAATTCTAACACTCCTACACAGAATCAGTTGCACTGCGTTCAATCAAGGAACATTTGTCTTTGGGGTTGCAGCACTTAATAACATTGAACACTCCCACACTTACTACAAATATTCAAGATTACAGATCTCAGAGAAACGCAAAAGTTGAACTATGTCAGCTGCCTAGACTGACGATAGACTGATGATATGGTCGTAGTTATCGCTATTGAAATACTGCCGGTGGTGTACTGGTCTCGTTTTGAATAGCGGTTACTGGGACTCATCGTAATCAGTCTAGACTGACGATATGATTCATACGATATGATACGGATGAAAATCTCTTACAATAAGACCATCAATCCTGTCAAATTGCGTGGAGATTACCAGGAAGTTTAAATCAAAACGATTTTAGTTTTAAACATTTCTTAGATAAATTCACAAACTTATCATATCGCATCACTGCAAGAAACGTTCCAAGTCGGCAAAAATATTCATTTCCGGTCATTTTCCTATACAATTGTATAAGGGCATCAAAACGAGGCTGAACTCATCGAGAAAGGTGTTGTCGGCCGTGTGATTCCTCGTATTCGTTCAATGTTCACGATATCTTTATTTTCACTCATACAAAGACGCACAACCAAACAGATTCTAAACACAGACCAAGGTCCCATACACGCGAGAACGCAATCATTCCGTTCCATATCGTTCCATTCCGAAAAGTGGAACGCTTAGGGGTTGCGTTCAGACAGGAACCCTTCAAATAACATCGTTTCCTTCAAAAAGTGGAACGCTAAGAAAGTTCCGTTCTATTCGCGTGTGCACAGGCAATGATGTGTAGAACTGGTCCAAAAACGGAACGATACGATGTTTGCCCTAAGCGCACGCGTGAATGTTCTTGTTGCTGGAAAGAATAGAATGAACTGAAGAACAACTGTGGAACGGAACGATAGCGTTCCCGTGTGAACAAAAACAAAAATCGATATGCAATCCCGTTCCCATGTGTACAGTCTATTTTTGCTTCCCAGAAACTGGAACGAAGATGAAAAGGAACGATTGCGTTCCTACCGTGTGAAAGGGGCCTGAAATCTTATGAAAATGTGCCGAAAAATCGAACGTCTTCTTTCCTTCGAAAGCCAAACAAAAGATGGAACGCTGTTTTGAAGAGTCAGGATCTTCTCTTTGAAGAATCGAACTTTGATCTAATCAGCCAATCAAACGCAAGGGAAGGCACGTGGTGTGACCATATTAAGAAAAAAGCGATTTGATTGAACACACCCTAAACGCAGCGCATTTGGTCTGTGTTTGAAGCTGCATCGTCGTGAGCTGCAATTGGAAGCCATAACTACAATTCAATTCAATGCAGAAAAATGAGACTCATGTAATCAGTTTACCAGCTGCCGCCCATTTCATTCAGAAAACCCATCAATACAGTTCCATAAACCCATAGATAATGTTTCAAGCCCAAAAACCAGTAGCGCTACTTCAGGTTTAGAAATAATTGCTTTTGAGGTCAACACAACTGGGAGCACTCCATTTAATTTCCAGGAAACAAAAACTACAGGCACGGATCAAAATATACACCTGCAAGCTTTATGGAAGGGGCTTTGGAGTTGCACAGGTTGCAGATTTCACTAAGTTTCTGACCTCTCTATAAATGCTTGATAATGAACCTGCAAGTTGTGTGAAGGGGGCTTTGGAGTTACTACACAGGTTGCAGTTTCTGACCCTCTGTAAATGCTTGATAATGAACCTGCAAGTTGTGTGAAGGGGGCTTTGGAGTTACTACACAGGTTGCAGTTTCTGAACCCCTGCAAATGCTTAGTGGATACGTAACCCCTACAAATGGACTCAGAAATTCAAAAATGAAGCCCTTGTATGTTTCCAGCCTGTGGTCTTCTCTAAGAAGGCATTATTCTACGTTTCTAGTCTATATGTATTGATGTATTGATGTATCAAAATGTTCTAGTTATTATTCATGGAGTGGCCGGGGGTTGTCATAGTCGTTGCTTCCCTCTGTATCGTTTAGTAGTATTGTATTGCAAAGTAGTTTGTATATAAAGTTTGTTGGTAGTTTGTTTATATGTGTTGGCTTGATAACGGGCTATGCTCGAAACGTCGTGCTTGTTTCAATTCGCATCAAAAACCTTATAGTTTACTTTATTAACTTGTTTATCATTGTACTATTGCACTACACGCAACAAGAAGATTTTTTTGACAGTTTGTATGTAATGTAGTAATATGTACATTGCAAACTTTTCAGTGGAATATAAAAGAAATGCCTAATGGTATCAACTTCAATTAAAGAATACGTAATATGTAATAATGTGGGAAGTTTTCCCTTTGGAAACACGTTAAGATTGTGCTTTTAACTAAACATTTCAAACATTGTTGGCTCATGCTTCCAGCAGTAACAGATAAAAACAGAGTTAATAATAGGAAGCATTCTAAACTTAGGGGGCATGACATTTAAAGGGCACTCTCCATTAAGCTAAACGAGCAATCCCTGTAACGAAAAGGGCACTTTTCACTATAATTGCAAAATCTGGGGGGGGGGCAAGTGCGCCCAGTGCCCCTCCCCACACGCACACACACACAGTGGAGCTCGTGGAAGGGGCAGTACGACATTTGTACACTATGGTAAACATGGCTCGAAAAACCATGTTAGCCAGGGCACATGGCCCAAAAATAAAATTCATGATAGTTGCAAACCTCTACAGCATTGCATCATAAGGAATTTTGAAATTTGAGTCATTTATAGGTGATCTATCATGCTCTAATCGCATGCAAAACGAAGCATCTTATAGCAATTTGTAGTTATCAATTTGATGTATGCTCTGATTGCTTGCAGTGCTTCAATAGCAGCTTTCGCACGCCCTGAAGGTTTGATGACAAATTCTACCTAATAGAAAAGCAACAGTTTATTTCCGTGTAAATGAATAAAGGCAATAAATCAAAACTTGACCTCATCCCAAAACAATTAAATAGCATCTTTGGTACATATTACAGGATATACCAGCTGAGTCCAAAAAAGGCCCGGCGTTTGAAAGGCTACGTCTGCTTCCTGAATATATAAGCTATGCTATTTTGCAACATCTAGTTGAATAGCTAACATGTTCAATAGCTTTTAAAATTTTTCCTGGCTGAATCCGTTAAAATTTCACAAGGGATTTTCTAAAAAATGTCCCTTCGAGAAAAATTGAAAAACGTGCTAAAATCACGAGCAAGTTTCCATAATATGTTTACTTTACAGCAATGACTTGAGAGCACTTTAGCATGTGCTATTCTCTTGGGGGAATGAAAGGGTCTTCCCCTGGTATGAATAACTTATTCAGGGGGATTCCATTCTTCCAAGAGGACAAAATACACAAGTGCATTTAAGTGTCATTATTGTTAGGACGGAAAACAAAGGGAAATTTTGCTCGTCGTTTTCATTAGCTTTCGCAGGTTTTCGAAAGGGGCTTTCTGCAGAAAATCTCCCATATCGACGTAAGGAATGGCCGATTGAAGCCGGGTAAATTACTGAGCCTGATTGAACATATTGCGAATAAACAAGACAATTTTCAACATAATTGCTTTGATATTCAGGGAGCAGCATTTTTCAAACGCCGAGCCTTTTCATTGACTCACCCAGTAGCTTCCAGAAAGCAAATGCCATGAACACAAACAACGCATCAGCATGAGGCAGAAGGCTTTGGCTATCTTCTGAGGTGTTGCTTGATCAGTTTAAGCAATAACTATCCTCTAAAAAACCAGTTTCAAAAAGTCATCCATTTCTTTGATTTCTCCGTCCATTTTTTTAAAGAACATGAAATTGGAATAAGCAGCAAAGATCGGTCATTTTACAATTAATAGATTTCATTAGACGACTTCAAATCCATCACTATGTTCAGTTTTCACAAAATGTTGACTGGAAAAGGATAACTATCATTTCACTCATAATGAGAAATGCAGGGTTCGAAATTTTCCTTCAGTCTGGTGTTTTCAGAGTGATCATTGCTTGGTGACCATGCAGCATCTCAAATGATAGGCGAGCCTTTCAACTAAACGGTGAAACAAAGCCTTTGTCAATAGCTCTTGATTTCAGAGAGCGAGCTATGATCCAGCTCATGAAGTCTTGTTTAGGTCACCCGGTACTACAGAACATGCTTTCCAATAGCAGATGGTAACAATATTCATCGATGGCGTGTTGAATTATCAATATTTAGAAAATTAGTATTATATTTAAACCAATTAATTCAAATTAAACAAGAAGCTGCTGTAAGAATTCTGAAATGAATGATTTTCCCCGAAAATTGCTACCATATTGCCCTTTAAATCAAATTTACTCAGAAAGGTATATTAAAACGAGACAAAAATATCTAAACAGTCGCAAAAACATATTTACACCAAAGCAGCCGTTCGTTGCGGCACACGGCTGCCTAATCGGATCTTACGTCTACATCCTGATTTTCAGACTTAGAGGCTTGGCGACTTTTCTTATGCACGTCTCTGGATAGGATTCCTGAGGCTCTCGTTTACGTTTGTTTAAAGGGGCTCCGTCGTCAAACAATAAACAAATCCGTAAAACTCGCACGTGTCACCAATTATCCATTGTTCATCCATTGTTTTCTGCAGTTTGTTTGGTGGCTTCACCCAAGCCACCAAAAAGTGACCGTTAAAAATCAACTTCTATCCGAGCAATCGTAGAAGATATGAATGTTTGGTTTCTTCCTTAGTGAAGTACAATGATTTATGTCCAAATAGCAACTTTCATTTTGAAAAAAAAATGAAAATCCTATGTGATATCACCTTTCAAAACACTGCAAAAATCATCGTTTTGTTTACATTTGACGACGGAGCCCCTTTAATTGAAACTGAAATATTCGTTCGTTGCAATTTATACGAGCATTCCTAAATAGTATTGTTTTCAACTGTCATCTCATCAGTCCCGACTAGCAAAACACTCCAAATATCTCGTAAACTTTCGTGAAAATCCGAATACGTCAGCAAAAATGCTAGAAATCTGGAGAAACCTTGAACATCTAAAAAATCTCCACAAAATCTTAGAATCCCTATGAAAATCCTAGAAATCTTTGAAAATCTCAAAACATCTCAGAAATCTCCCCCAACAAATAATACAAACTCTCAAAAAAACTTCGACCATTTATTGAAAATCTCGAAAATCTTTGAAATTCTCAAAAAGCTTTGAAATCTCAAAAAGTCTTAGAATTCCAATTAGGAACAACAATGGGTGAAAACGTCTCTCGGGAAACAAAACTTTGTGCACAACTCATGAAATCCAAATTCATATTAAATTTGTATATTCAAATCTACATATTGTGAACCAAGGCACTCTGATCCTATAGCATGGGCGTAAGGCGTTGCATAATGGGGATTCTCGACGGGCAACAGTGGCAGCAGCAGCAAGTGTTGTTGTTGTTGTTCTCCCGGTCAGGATCACCGTTGTTCAGTTCAGAATCATGCACCTGTGCTGGCCGGCATCCAACGTGAAACAAGCCTCAGTATTTATCAGCAATAATCGTTTCATGTGAAGCTCCTTGCATTCGTATACCGGGTGTCCCAAAATGATGTATGATTGCTTATATGTCCATAATGAATGAACTTAATTTGCTTCTTTACGGTAGCCTAATTTTTGATGAAACTGACAATCGAATGATTTTAGAGGCATCCATAGCATATATCAAAGCTACTAACAGGATTAACTGAGGTGTTCCCGGGGATTCTGTGGGCTGGGGGTGTCTTTTGGCCATGGAGCTGCCGCTTTGCTGCCGGGTGCTGCGGGCTGGGCGTCATTCGGGGGCGCTTGGTGGGTGGGGCTTGGGCCCTGTGGTGGTTGCGATCATTGAGGGGCTCGGGCTCCGCTTGCTCGGCTCATTAGGGTGTGGCTGGTTTGTGGTTTTTGGCGGTGGAGTGGCTGTTTTGTGGCCGGGGGCGTTTCTGGTCTGTGGGGTCTTTGGGAATTCTTCGGAAACTTGATGAAAACCTGACGATTGGCGACCCCTTATTCTTATTTATGTTTAGTCTTGTTTTGAGTAAGCCCTTTGTGAACCATGGCACCAGTCATTGGTGACTCACATCCAACCATCTTTACACAAGTTTTGCACCAGTGCATAGTTTATGTTTTTGTTTTTATTTTGTTTGTTTGTTTGTTTGTTTTTTTTTGTTTTTTTTTTTTGCTTTTTGTTTTTTGTTGTTCCTTTTTTGTTTTACAATAATTCACCTAAACTAAGCTGGCGTATGCTAGCGTCTGCCAAAATGTAATGGTGCCATAGTACACAAAGTGCTTAATAAGATTGCTGTTAAAGGAATTGTCAAGTGCCGTTCATAGCCAGAACCAGATGACGTCATGTCTATTTCTGCTATGGACGGCACAGAATATTGTATTTGTATATTGTTGAGTTTTAACTGTGATATAAAAAACAAAAAACAAAAAAAAACAAAAAGAATGAACTGATTTTCAAAAACTTTATTTCATCCGATTGCCGAAAGGCTAAATTGTATTCGACGATGTCGGTTTTGGTTTTGCGCGGATGTTTTCATGTCGAAAAGAAGATCGATAAACCTGCGCAAATTTAAGCCTTACATGCATGAAAAAGAAACGACCTACTTGTCCAGCCAATATTTTAGATGCGACAAAAAAGGCCCAACTTATATGTCGTTCAGAGAATACGACATCAGTTAATACTGAATTCAGATGGGTGGGTGATTTAGAGAATACGAATGCGAGTTCAGCCTTTTGTATCACATCTAAAATGTTGACTGGAAAAATAGGCCGTTTCGTTCGCATATGCCATTTAAGGCTTGAATTTGAGCAGGTTTATCAATCTTCTTTTCGACATGAAAACATCGTCGTAAAGCCAGAACCAACATCTTCGAATACAATTTAGCCTTTCGGCAATCAAATAAAACAAAGTTTTTAAAAATCGGTTCATTGGTTATGGACATGTAAGCAATCAAACGATAATACATCGTTTTGGGAGACCCGGTATTTAGTTGTAATTCAGTCACATTTTTCTTTATGCTATGACCATGGGGTAGTCATTGTCTGTTGCTCCCTGTGGTATCATCCCAGTATAATGTTGCATAGTTGTATAGTTGTGTAGTAATTAGCAAGTATAGTAAGTTGTAGCTTGTATTGTAACATTTTTAGTTTGATATAAAAGACCTAACATCCAAATAGCTGCACCCTATGAGAATATCGGGCTAAAGATAGAAATGAAGATAATTTTGCCATTAATATAAACAAATATCCACTTACCTCCTCCTTCAATTTCGCATTATTTTCAGCAAATTTCTTATTTTCCTCTCCAAGTTTCTCGACTTCTGCTTTCAAGCGTTTGATCATTTCTTCCAAGTCTTTGTTGCTTTGTTCAAATTTGCTGTTCTGTTCAGTTATTTGGTTAACCGTGAGTTCAAGTTTAGCGTTGTTCGCAGCAAATTTCTCATTTTCAGCCGCCATTTTGTCAACTTCTCCTGACAAGCGATTCACTTCACCTTGCAGTTTTTCGTTATTTGCAGCGAATTTGTTATTTTCCTCGGCCATTTTTTGCACTTCACCTTGAAGACGGTTTACCTAGTGATCAAAGCGGTAACTGTCTGATCAAAGATCAAGCAAAGTTGTTACAAACCAGTAAATTAAGCAGGCTAACGAGCATCTTCTGGTAATGCTGTTGATTTACAGTAAGAACCCACAAAATAGAAACCACTCTATAAGAAACCTCAGGCTGATTTTTTTGAGAAATGGTGCCATCATATAAGAAACTTCTCAGCCTGATTCTTGGAAGGTTTCCTACAGGAGGATCCCAAAAAATTTTCATATTTAGTAATTTTTGTTTAAATCAGGTGCTAAATATTTTTTAGAGATTGCATGCAAAAGCATCTCCATCAACAGTATAATTGGCATGCTTGCTATGATTGACCAAATTTGGAGAGAATGCTACGTAACAAGAACATATTGTTTGATAGCGTTTGCTCTGGGGTTTCTTTAAATATTTGAAGGTTTCGTAACCATGTGATAAGAAACATTTCAGCCTGTTTGCAGATTGATGCCCTTTAATAAGAAACCCAACAGGCTGTTTTGAAAAAACTGGTTTCTATTTTGCGGGTTCTTACTGTATGGCAGGGGAAAGGGAAAATAAGAAGTTGCTTCAAAAATAGCACTTCTATTGTTCTCCAGCAATATCAACATCAAGTAACGTTTGAAAGAAATCGTTCTTGCGTTATACACAACGTTTCTCTACATCTTAAAAAGCGTTGGCAGCGCTGTCTTAAAGAAAAACAACGCTATGAATCCTTTTAAAATGTTGAAAAATGTAAATACAATGTCAGAACCCTTTCTTGGAAAATTTCTTCAATTTTCACATGGCTGGGGAACAACAAAAGTGCTATCTTTGAAGCAACCACTAATTTTGTCTTTCCTTTTCCATAAATGAGCGACCACTTTTCAGATTTACTCAAACACGGACTCAAACTCTAAGTTGAAGCCTGGCCTACGCAATTGTGTAAAAACCTAGAAAATTGAAGCTACAGCTGTTCCAAAGCAGCCATACAAACGGGGAACAACATTTTTGGGACACCCTGTACTTTCAATTTTCCCCTGTATGTATATACAACTCTAAAAATTAGATTATTCTAAAAAAAAGTGACGTAAACAAGAATCATCGAGATTGACAAGGAAAATTACGGAATTGATGACTGTTGTAACTTAAAAGCAGTCTGTCCCCTTTGAAAATAAACTCGATAAAGATCTCAATTGTATATTCCAGAAGTTTGCGCTAATTTGCTTTATCCTGAGAAATCAGGGTCACAGAGGCTCGCTGATGCACGAATTTCATGGCCACGTAAATAAGCAGTAACTAAGTTAAAAAAAATAGGGAACAAACTGACTGTAAGTGATGGTCAGTCTTACATTATAATGCTCTGGCTACAGGCTAGAACCATTATCGATTACATTTATCGAGGAAAGCTATTAACAATCTAATGACGCGAGGAGTTATCTAGATGGTACTTAAATATAGTTCAACAATCAGATTATTTTGACAAAGTGAAATCGACAAGAATCAAAAGATACACTCGAGGAAGATTCCCTATAATCTTGATGAACGATGACAGATAACGAAGAAAGATCATCAATATTTTCATTTAGTCCCAATTTTGGACATCAGTGCTTAGATTAAAAGCAAACCTACCTCAGCAGAAGAGTCTTTTCAAAACTCTTCACCCACAAAATAGACCGATACGTTTCTGCTGATGATTTAGGCCCCTTTTGGGTCAGTCAGACGTGTCGTCGAATCACAATTGAACTTTGCATTATTCGATAAAACGATAGAACTTCTACGGGTATCGTTAAGAAAACTTATCATCTTTCAAATTCAACAATGCAATCCAATTAAACCTCTGATTCTCCTGGAAAGTGAGTGTGTCCACTAAAGCACATTTATTCCAAATTAACAAACTATGATTTTAAGACCCTGTTTACATGATGCTGATAGAATTTAAAAAAGGGCAGGATTTCGTGTCGGTTAGCAAACGGCGAAGCTTGAAACTCTGCCGTTTTGAAATTCTTGGACTCTGACGGTAGAATTTTGTGCTACTTTCTTCTCGGGGGTGAAATTTTCCATAATTCCTATTGTGCTTATTGTTCTCGTTGTTTTACCTATCTTGATTTATTCTTGACGTCAGTTGCTCTGTCTAAGGAATCAGCACAAAATCCTTACCGCATTGTGTAGACGAGAGGCAGAAAAAACTTTTTATGCCGTTTTCAAATTCCACCGGCATTGTTGGGGAGACGACATATGCTTTGTCCGAGGAAACTTATGTGTCCCCCCGTGCAGTAGGTTAATGCTCATGCGCCCGTCAGAGTTCCAACCGAAAAAAATTACTGCGCATGAGCTTTAACCTACTGCACGGGGGGACACATACGTTTCCTCAGAAAAACCGTATCTCGTCTCCCCAACAAGACATAGGCATAGTAGACGGGAGCGCATTTTCCAAGGGGGCACAAAATTCTTCAGTTTTCAAATTCTACCGGAATCGTATAATGGGGGTCTAAGACATCAAATAAATTGACAAACCTCGCCTTCAAGCTTCTTGTTGTTTGCTTCAAACTTCTGATTTTCTTCCGCCATCTTTGTTACTTCCCCTTCCAATCGGTTGACTTCACCTTCAAGTTTCTGATTATTCGCTGCAAATTTGTTATTTTCTTCTGCCATTCGGTTCACCTCACCCTCGAGACGGTTAATTTCACCTTCTAGTTTAGCATTGCTCGCTGCAAATCGGTCATTTTCACCAGTAAGACGGTTAACTTCACCTTCGAGTTTCTTATTATTTGCTTCGAATTTGTTGTTTTCTTCGCTCATCTTATCTACCTGCAATTTATAAAAAAAACACGTTGTTATCAAAGAAACTTTTGATAACGAAGGCACCTACCGGGTAAAGGATAAAGGTTGATTTCCATAAGAAATTTTCCTGCTTCTGTTGCTCGCTTTGGTTTTTAGTTTCTCGTCGCCCAAATGCTCTTTCTTGCACGTTGAGAAGTTGTTTGTTTTTGCTTTAGATTCCGTTTACTTTCCATTGGTTGTAGTTGCTCCTTGTTGCTCGTTTTATTTTTGTTGCTCGTTTTGGTTTTTCATTGCTTATCTACCAAATGCTCTCTCTCTTGCACTGCGTCGTCCCTTGTTGCTTGTTTAGGCTTTAATGAGTGTTTCCATTTACTTTCCATTGGTTTGGTTACTCCTTGTTGCTCATTTTGTGATTCTTTTGTTGCTAGTTCTGGTTGCGTTTCCATTCGGTGCTCATTTTGCTCATTTTGCTCATTTTGGTTTCAGTACGCTAACGTAAAACCAAAACGCACAATGGAGAGCAAAAAAGTTCCAATGGAAACAGGGCTTAAAAGTAACAGTTATAATTGAGCTCGATTCACTCAAACCCTTCACTGGGAAATCCGATGAACTTCAGCTAAGCCTCCGAATATTGAAAACAGTGGTGTAAATGTCTATTGCAGCTTTTTTGGATAAAATTGCTTCAAAGGAACTACAACCTCGGTTTCTGACGAGCGATCACTAGGATTCATCGTAATCAGTCTACAACTTCAGGTATTGAGGATACGGAACATTTATTGTTGCTCTGTCCGTCTTTTGACTTTCAACGACGAGATCTTCTCACTAAAGTTTTTTGCATTGATACGAACATTTGGACACAGTAATAATTCAAACGACGTTTTGACGCATCTTAAAGACCTCCCAGACGAAATTAATAGAAGTATTCTTGAGTTAGCTCTACTTTTTATCCATGAAACTGGTCGATTTGACTGAATTCATTGAAATTTCTGCCATCCGTCTAGCAATCGCCAAGTCGCCCTTTTTGTGAATCTTCCTTTTGAAGAAGTAGTTATATATAGTTTTCGCATTTTTATTTTATTATTTATCTTCTTCTTTGTGCCACGGGGCAGACATGATATTTTGCTCCTCGTGGTATCATCTTCGTAGTATTGTACCGGGTGAGCCAGAAAAAAGTTCCCACTTTTGAAAATTCACAGCATCAAGAGTACTAGCCTGCGCGCAGAGATCGAAGTATTTTTGTGATTTTTCTCGCCTTCTTATCAGCACTGGGAAAATTGGTAAATTCAAGTTTACAAAAACTTTGTGGTTGTAAAATGACTGAAAAAGGCCTAAAATACTTGATCAAATCATAAAGGACTCCTCACTCGGAAAAAACAGAAAAAATGCAATTTCTTATGGGTGAGAGATATCGTCTGCACATTTATTGCCATGGGATTGAAAATCTTTAGTATCTGTATGTCTTATAACTCTTGAGAGAGGTGAAACGCCTGTGCGTATCGTTCCGTGTTAGGGGAGTCCTAACGATTTGATCACGTGTTTTAAGCCCTTTCTCACTCATTTTGCAACCATGAATTTAAATTTACCAACATTTGCAGTGCTCGTAAGAAGACGAGAAAAATCACAAAAACACTTCGATCTTTTGGCTTTTAACTAGAATTTGAATCATTCAAATCCATGAAGTACTTGTGGTGCTACGAATTTTCGAAAGTGGGAACTTTTTTCTGGCTCACCCGGTAGAGTATTTCGTAGGTAGTGTCATAAGTATCGTGTATTGTAAATTTTTAATTGATGCTGTAAAAAAAATCTTCAGGTGATCTGCTATGACTCTACCGTGATTTGTTTTATACCTTGACTATTCTAAACAATACCGCGTTTTTCTCTTTTCGAAAAATGGTTCAAGCAAATTTTTGAAGAAGAAAAATCATGGAAACCATATACAAGCATAGTTTCCAAGTCTTTAAAAGGGTTGGTGTGAAATTCGATGACCTATTTCTTTGAACTGAATGGCGTCAACGAGACATTAGCTATTTTGCTAGAATCCTACCGCTGAACTTTCCAGAAATCTTCAATATTTTCAGAACTAGAGTGTTTTCTTTTTTAAGAATTCAAGAAAGCTTTTCAAAAACTTAATACCATCGTGATTTCCAGACATCTTGAAGAAACAAAGGATAATTTTCACGAAAATCATACTTCATGAATGTCTACAATATGATATTAAGCATCAGTCTCACGCTCCTCCGCAGCGCCCTACTAATTTGACTTTGTCTGTCCTTGTGTCATAAATTTGTTTATTTTGCTTAACCCCCTGTTATTCTTAAACCAACTTCAAAACGCTTGTTTTCACAATTGATTTTATAGTAGTTTCTATACGTAGTAATTTTGCGAAATCTGACGCATGAAAGTTGCTGCGAAGGAGCGTGGCACTAGTCTATTGCTCTTCTGGTTTACGACTCAGAAATTTGATGACGTCACATCTTCAAATGAGTTGAAATGTAAAATACGCTGTAATTTCGAAAAAATTCAAGACTTCTGACAAGTCCAACAGTAGAATTAAAGCAAAGTGGCTGAAATTTATTTGAAGGCATTTGATTAATAGAAATAGGCCATGTACACCCACCTTTTCACACCTACTCAACGATTTTGAACTTATGCTTAGTTGATGAAGGTCTACAATGTGGTGGAAATCGGAAGTCTGTCCAACCTTATAATCAATTGCTCTCTGACGTAAACAGACATGAGGGGATTTAAAGGTCTGTAGCATAATTGAATTTCGGTAGGTTCTGAACGACGGGACTGCTGTTAGGCCTGGCCATATGTGATATATGATATAACGTACGTGATATAACATAAGATATCCCGCTTTGCTAGGAAACATGCTTCACTGAAATCATCCTCTCAGAGTCACTTCCTTGCAAAAATCACGCTGATAGTCCCACAACGAGATCTAAACTGCTAATCTTTGAGAAATCACAAAAATCTGACTATTCTCTTTCTGGGTAATTTTCTTCTGTGCATCGATGTTTTCATTCCATTTGGAAGTGAAAACTCACTAAAAGTTCGTCCAAGCTAGGTAAACTAACACAGTTAAACAAGGTCAGAGTTGGGACAACGCATGCTCTTAGACAGATTTAAATGAATTTTCATTGAGGGTTTCTAACGCGACTTTAGCAGATGCATTATCTATCCCTAGTGTGGCCTTCCAGGGGTCTTAGGAAACAGGGCATGTTGAGAACAATGGAACAACTGTTCGAACGTTCTTATTTTCTTTGGTGTTGAGACTATACCATGTTTGAGCATCTTCTGTGCCTGATAAAAGCCAACATAACAATTCATATGTAAAATGGGAAAGAATTTGTGGAAAATGATTTAATTGAGGAAAAACTGTTGAAATTAATAATTCGTCTTATAAGGAATGAGGGCACAATCAGAAAAAGAGGTGGGAGCAAATTTTGAACCCCTCCTGGGAGGGCACCCTAGTCAGTCACTTACGTCGGAGTTTCTAAAATCAGATAGATTGAAGGCTTTTCCAGCATGACTTTTAAAACAAGAATTACATTCTTTTGCTGCACCCAATGGAACATAATAAAGCATTTTCGCCTGACACTCATCAGAGTAAGAAATGTCTCATTAATAAGCGAGAGGCCAACCAAAAACGTCCCAAGCTGGACTGGAATCCTGTTTCGAAGAACAATCAGAACCATTTAAAATGGGGTGGCCCAAAAGCAGTGAGAATTACGCGAAAAATCCGCCGAAAGAGATTATTGGCTCCTACATAAACAGAAACGGGGCGTAACTCTAAAAATCTCGTATCCATGTGGCAAAAACTCTTTTGTTTAAAAAAAATCGCCCAAAACACACTCTAAAAATCCTGTTGTTCTCAAATCTCCTACATTGTTTCCAAAGCGTGGTACACCATTTGTCGAAAGATTCCAAAACAAGAGCGGTGATGGCTCAGTTGTATTGCACTTGACTATCAATCTGAAGGTTGGTGGTTCATTTCATTTCATTTTTTTTTTTTCATTTTATTCTTATTTAGACACAATACCCTATCAGCACTTCAAAGTAAATATGAATATTAATCTAAACAAAAAAAATAAAGCTGCTCTTCCAAGGGGTTGTGTTTGCGTCGCTCTACCTCAAGAACTCCCTTAATCTTACTTTAAAGGAGCTCAATGTTGCAGAGTCTCGTATATGCTTCGGGATCTCGTTCCAGGTACTTGCTCCCTGGTATCCAAAAGACTTTTTGCAGTATTCAAGACGAAGCCGAGGAATTTCGAAATCATCAATTTTTCTTGTGTTATATCTCGAAATATTCGACCTAGGAGTGAATTTATTTTTGAGGTTCTCTGGGCAGAGTCCATTGTTAATTTTGTATGTAGTAATTAGCCTGTCATATTTTATTAGATTGCGTACATCGAGCCAATCACATACCCAGCCATCTTTGTGCCTTGCGCATTCGATTAGTCTGCGTGCCCTGTTTTGCAACCTCTGTAGGGATTCCAGTTTTGTGTTTGACAGACATCCCCAAATGACACTGCAATATCTCAGATGGCTTTCAATTAATGCTCGATAAACAGTTGCCAATTGTTTCTGGGAAAGGATGTTTTTGAGTTTAAACATCGCCCCCAAACCGTTTTTTATCTTTCGCTTTACGGTTTTGAGTTGTTCTTCCCAATTCATGCTTTCGTCTATTATGACACCTAGATATTTTGTTTTTTGAACTCTGCATAATTTTTGATCTTCTACTTCGAGGTCAGGGAAATCTTTGGCTCTGTTCAATTGTTTTGGATGCCCTATCAACATAAATTCGCTTTTTTCAGCATTTAGGCTAAGTTTGTTTTGCCTCATCCAGGATGATACAAGATCAAGTTCGCCCTTTATGTCATTAAAGAGCTCGTTGATCTCCATGGAGGCATAAGAAATGCTCGTGTCATCCGCGTACATATTTGGTTTAGATTTTTTCAAACATTTTTCAAAAGAGTGCCTGCACTGTCGGACTTGCTACTACGTAGAGTGAGGAGAGTCGCCAATTCTCGTAATTCCAGGCTAAAGGAATCACGAGGTGTGGTCAAATCGAGAGGAAGGAGCAGGACACTGCTTCAATAATTTTAACTTCTCCTTATCCTTAAAGGGGCTCCGTCGTCAAACAGTAAACAAATCCGAAAAATCGCACGTGTCGCCGATTATCCATTGTTCATACATTGTTCTCTGCAGTTTGTTTGGTGGCTTCACCCAAGCCACCAAAACCTGAGCGTTAAAAATCCACTTATATCCAAGCAATTGTAGAAGATATGAATGTTTGGTTTGTTCCTAAGTGAAGTACAATGATTAATGCCCAAACAGCAACTTTCATTTTGAAAAAATACGAAAATCCTGTGTGAAATCACCTTTCAAAAAACTGCAATAATCATCGTTTTGTTTACATTTTGACGACGGAGCCCCTTTAAACTTCCTTCGGATGTTAGGTAAAATTTAGAAAAATTCCAAAACACATAAATGAAAAGACGGCCTTACACTGCCAATTTCATTCGATACCTGGGTGCTCTAGCAGTCTGAGTATTTCAGTAAAAATGGCCATTAGTAAAGTCAAAATATTCTTGTGTGGTTTTCGCCTTTCACCTTGGAGTAGAAAACTGATTTTGGCGAATACGGGATGGAATACGCCATTTCATCCAATCCACTAATAATTAATAACTTTATACCAACCTGAGCCTCTAGCTTTTTGTTATTTTCGGCAAATTTCCCATTCTCTTCTTCCAATTTCTTGTTGTTGTCAGAAAATCGATTATTCTCCTCTTCCAGCTTCTTATTATTTGCTGAAAATCGGTCATTTTCTGCTGACATCTTGTTGACTTCCCCTCGAAGATGGTCAACCTCCTTCTTAAAACCATCAAGATCTCCTTGCAGTTTCGTATTCTCTTGTAAATTGTTGTTCATCTCTTGGGATACTCTTTGCAGTTTAGCTCCAGTCGTTTCGAAATCTGGGACAATCTCTAGAACAACTTCTCCTTCTCCATTGCCCATGATGGGTAAAACCTGCAGAAAAGTGAAGGTATGCTCTAAGCAAGGGCGCCTACCTTGTAGGAAGTGTGTTTATTCCCAGTACCGTACCCGTGACCCAGTACACAGAGTTACCCATTACACATAGTAATTGGTGTCCTGTGACCCAGTCCTGTTAATCTGTGTATATCATAAGAAACTTTTTTAGTTACAAAGACTTTCAAATTCTAACGTCTGTTAGTGTTGACCAATGAAAAACGACGCTGTCTGGTTCCCTGTGGCCAACTCAAAAAACTGTTGATCTCGTATTACATCAACACCGGAATTTGAAACCACAAAGTTATTCATGCGTCATCTTGACCTTGACAGGACTGATTAACAACTGGGTCACGGTGCAGTACTGGGATACTCTTGTGTACTGGGTCACAGGACACCAATTACTCTGCAGTACTGGGAATAAATACAGTTCCTACAAGGAAGGCGCCCTTGCTCTAAGGACCCGTTTACACATTGTCACATCAAAACGGTACAAAACCAAGTCAGATTGGCCTTTTCTGTTTACACTGAAACATTTTCGTAACAGGCATCAAATTAAAGCGATTTCGACAACCGTACGGATTGAAAATTTCATAAAACGCTTCGGCACAATCGCTTGAAGATACCGGGTGAGTCAGAAAAAAGAATCCCCTTTTTCAAGACAATGATATCAACAAATCTATAGCTTAATAGTAGAAATGTTCAAATCTACTATAAAATTTACCTGACTGAAATCGGCCACTCCATTCTGAAATTATGAGGGATTTTCTCGAGAAAGCCTCTTCAAAAAACCTTCAAAACGTGCCCAACATCATGAACAAATTTCCCTAACATTTCTGTCTTACAATGGCCTTACAGCAATGACTTATGGACGCTTTAGCACATGCTATCCTCTTGGGAGGATGAACAAGTCCTCTCCCTGGTATCGATCACCTATTCCGGGGGAATCCATTCTCCCAAGAGGACAAAATACATGAATTTATGTAAGTGTCATCAATTTTGGAAAGGAAAATTTGCTCATTGTTTTCATTCGTTTTTGCAGGTTTTTGGAAGGGGCTTTCTACAGAAAATCACACATATCCAAGGGAAGAAATGGCCGATTAAAGCCGGGTAAATTACTGAACCAAATTGAACATATTGGGAATAAAGCAAAACAGTTTTCAATATTATTGCTTTGATATTCATGGAGCAGTGGCCTTCCAAGCGGCGATTCTTTTCTCTGACTTACCAGGTAGATGATTTCGTTTCAGATGAAAGTAAATCAACTGCGTTAAAAGCAAATAAGCTAGGGGGACTGGGTCAGTCCAAATACCACCTATTGTATTTGATGTTCTCGATCGATGAAAACAATAGAAACATAAGTGGCGTTTGCCGTTCTTTTGTACTATGTTTAGATCATGTCGCTATATCTCCGTTCATTTACATAGAGGGAAGCTATTACTGCTTTTGTCTCGCTTTGCTTCCGAAACAAAATCGTTCCGTTTTCAAGAGTTTATAATGAAACGCCTCATCCACTTTCAAATATTAGCATTTTCAAAGTCATAATAAACTATACCACCATCAATACTTAACAGAAAATAAAAATAAAAACACAACTGTTAAATGCCTCAAACGTTTCGATAAAAATCTTCGTCAGTGAAAATGACATTTTCAAAGTCATTTTCATTTAATGCTGGTTATTCAAACATCTCAATGTAAACGGAAGAAGAAAATGGATTGATAAATAACGAATTTCGCCAGCCTACCAGGTATCCCAAAAAAGTACTCTACTCTACTGTTTAAAAAATCACCAAAAATTGATTATCCATCCTTTGATAAAAATGTTTTTGGAGTTGCTTCGTCAAAGACCCAAAAATATTCGTAGATGATAAATGCTTGCTTTTGATACAGCAAGGTAGAAAAATTACACGTTGAAAAACCTTATTTTGAGCTATAGCTTTTGAGCAAAATACTCAATCTTGCCTAAGAGTCAAAATTTTCAGATTTTTTATCATCATCAACGTCTGCAATGATAGTGCGCATTTTTTCTGTAATTTATGACCAAACTTAGATGCTTTACATGCACAAAGAAATTGATCTGGCAATCATCAGTGCTTTTTTGCAGTATGATTCAAAACCAGGTAGCCCTAAAAAAGTGCCAAATTTGCTAATTACGAATCTACAAAGTTCAAAGCAACAGTTATCCCCCAAAAAGGAAACCTGTGATCATGCGCAGAAATCATGTTTGGTTTTGTGGAAAGAATGTGGGCGGAAAATCCGGATACATATGATAGCTTTTTAGTTCTTTTACACCATATTTTGCGGATTCAACACATAATTTTGCGGCTTTGTGGAGGAGAGAGGAAAGAGCGGGAAGAAAATCCGAAACTGCTGATCTTACGTTGGTCTTCTTCTGGTCGGTCTTCTTCTGGTCGTAACAACTGTCAGACCAGATCTTTAAAAATGCTAATCTCTTTGAAGCCATTATGTCACCACAAAATAAGATTTTGAAATGAAATTGAATTAAAAAAGCTCCCTTACCTTTTTAGTTGCTTTATCTTTGGGACAGTCAGTAAACGAGGCATAGGTGAACCCCATGAAGTTGTCTTTCGTGAGAGTATTTTTGTCCCAAATTGAGATGGCCAACGTTTCACTTGTTAGATCACTAACATTAAATAACAAATCTTCCTTCCATACAGGATTCAAGTTGTTGTCAATTGATTTTGTTTTCTTGGTTTCTTTCCCATACTCGATCATGCAGTATGGATCACTTTTCTGAAATCTTTCTTTGTTTTTCAGCTTGTTCGCAGAAACCACATGAATTTTCAGCTTTCCTGCAACCATGTTGACTCAAGTAATCTAAAAGGGGGTCAGATATGAAGAAGATATTATATCCCAGTAGATTTCAGCACTGAGAAACTTAAAAAGCTAATAGTACAGAATTGCATATAGTATTACCTTCTGACACCGATCACAGTTAATCATCCACACAAAAAGAGATAAAAACAACGCAAAAATGGTCAGAGAGATAACTCGGAAAGCTCGTTAAACTCAGAAAGATGGTAAATTCTTACCAAACTTTACATGTGCAACTTTTCATATTTCCCCCATACGAAATTAAAAAACACGGACAAAACTGTCCAAATTTTGAAAACACAGACAACATTGTCCAAAGTTTCGAAAACACGGATAACATTTTCAACATTTTCTAAATCTTTTCTTCTGCCCAGGGGGGAGGTTACTGAAATACTCCATGGTACGGAGTCGTGCCATTTTTAGGGCGCCTTCTTTAAGATAGAATCAGGACTTATGGGTGTGATTTTTAAGGGTATTTTATGATTTCCTGATTTATAAGTATAATTTGATACAAAATCACTTAAAGGGGCATTCCTCGAAAATTAAATGCATGCAGAGATTCATACCGTCATCCCGATCGAGAAACAGATTATGTCAGCCCTTGGAAGTCGTTTTCCTTGTCGATCGCGCTTCTCAAACGCGAGATATGGAAGAAAACATATGGACGAATTTTAATTTCAATACCCTATCAATTTTATGCATCGTTCTCGGCGAACGAAGGTAGCATATTTTCGTTATTGTCCGTCAGTCGGTTATCGGCGAATCTTGATAGGCTCGTTGTGCGTTGCTCGTTAAATTGAGCTTGAATGCCCTGTTCTATTCGTTCATTCATGTGTCCACGGTCGACTACGCGCAAGAGAATTGATCGGCTTTACCGAGAATTCTCGTTTTCTGTCTCCGATGAGTTCTCGGTCTCTATTTTGAATAATATCTGTTTCGTTTTTGGCCCGTTGGAACTTTATTCAAGTTGAACAAACATTGGAAAATGTCTATAATGATAAGCATGTTCGTTTTAATAGCAAACAACGCAGTTCAAAGACATCCGGTTGTTTTCTGCGGAATGCCCCTTTAACCCTATCAAGCCTAGGGTATTTTTTTTTTTTTTTTTTTTTCATAAACTTATTTACAGTTGGTTTTTGATCTAGTTAACAACAACTAATTAACACCAACTATCTATAATATACAATATACAATATAACAAAAAGATAAAAAACCCTAATGAATTATCCTAAATTAAGTGCAAATGTAGCACGTACAGTTATTGCCATCCCAGCAACGTATTTCTTTCTTGAATTTCATGAGAGAAGTTGTCAATTTTAGGTCATCACTAAGATTGTTCCACAATAGACTCCCTCTAAAGGATAAGGAATTTATTCCGTAGCGCTGAGAACTCACTGAGGGGAGCTTGCATAGTTCCTTTGTCCGCAGGTTGTAGGGAACATCTTTTTTAACAAAGAAATTCCACATGTACTCTGGATTGAGATGGTTCATTGACTTGTAAATTTCAACCATGAGGTTTTGTAAGTTCTTTTTATGTATTGTCTTTGTCTCAACCCTATCTAGAAGTTCCTCAAATGTGGATTGATAGTCTCTATATAAAGTTCTCAGTGCACGCTTGTGGGTGCTATTAATTTGATTATTTGCAACTTTGCTACAAAATAGCCAGATCAGAGGGCAATAGGAAAAATTCGACATAACCACAGAGTTTAAAAGTAACTTTGATTTTTGCTCTCCTAAATATGGTCTTAACCTTCCAAATGCATGCACCTTTTGGTTGACCTTCCTACATAGTTCTTTCACATGCGTTTCAAACTTGAGTGAGTTGTCAATGTTTACCCCCAGAAGTTTTACATGTTCGCTGCATGGAATCAATTGACCCCTCATGTTAAGGCATAGTTTATTTGTTCCCTTTAGCCCCAAAAACATGATTTGGAATTTTGAAGGATTGGCACTCATGCCGTTGTCAGTAAACCATTGCATTAATCCCTGTAGGTCACCCTCTGATCTAATCATGACTGCCTCCACAGATATATCACACGCGTAAATTGTCGTGTCATCAGCAAAGTTACATATCTCCGATTCCAGTTCCATATAAAACAGGTCGTTTATAAAGATGTTGAAAAGTAAGGGTCCAAGAACAGACCCCTGTGGTACACCAATCGATACACGTTGTGGTGAGCTATATGTGGAGCCTATTTTGACCCTTTGTGTTCGGTTTGTCAGGTAACTACAAACTAGTTTTAGAGCATTTTGCTTGAATCCATATGCCTCTAACTTTGCAATCAGTAGGTCGTGGGGTATACAATCATATGCTTTTGACAAATCCATCAGGATTGTTCCTACTATACCCGACATATCGAGACACTTTTTCCAAGTCTCAACGACTCGAAACAGAGCATGCTGTGTGCTATAGCCTTGTCGAAAGCCAGAAAGCAATGAAGACAATATACCTACAAAAAACTGATTTATTTGCTCACTCATGATCCGTTCAAAAATTTTGGACATGGCTGATAGGATACTAATTGGTCTATAATTGACTTTTTGGCATGTATCATCCTTTTTATGGATTGCACAAACGTCTGCTTCTTTTAGTTTATCTGGAAAGCAACAGTTGTCCATAGTTGCATTTATGCAATCAGTTAAGTATGGGCAAATCACCTCTTTCGCCTGCTGTATAATTTTTGTTGGTATATTGCCACTACTTGACTTACTATTATCTAAGGCTTCTATTTTAATCATAACATTTAGCAAATTAACATTACTAAATTCAAATTTTTGGTCAATCGGGACTTTACTTTTTATAGCAACAATACTTGGATGGTTTTTATACTTTAATATAGCTATGTCTACCTTTTTGATGCTCTAGGAAGACCAGAGGGTTGATTCATCCCCCTATTTCTGTTCTGTTCTGGACAACCTAGAGCCTTGAGACTTGGCATGTGTATAGTACATCATGACCCGAACCCAAAAAGGACATCTATTTTAGTTATGTCACATGACCTGCTCCTGACGTTACAATGTTGCATGTTTTTCAAAGTCATAAGCGTTCAGTACTAAAAATCTTCAATCATTATAATTGTGAGAAAATGAAAAGCAGTGCGGACATCTGTCCAATTTTAGTGCATTCTGTGGCTAACGTAACTCTGCTTTCCACTCCAATGAACAGCAAGGTGCCGTTTCGCAAAACCACTCTCCTCAGAAAACACTTAATTTCTCCAACATCATTCGGCCTATCAAAAAGTAGCCCTGCAGACTGCAGTAGAGGCTGAACACAGGCTAATCGAAAGCGGTAAACGGAGGTTTCCTGTACAGTCTGGGCAATCGAAAGATTAAATTCGCAATCCTTTCTATCAACAATGGCTTCGCAAGTCCTGGTTCAAAATTTTTTGTTGATTTCAGAAAAGTGGATTTTTTTCGCTCCATCTCCATCTAATTCTCGATGCAATTGTAGCAAAGCAGGTGGTTAAGTATCGCACTTCCAGGCCTTTCTGCTTTCAGATGAAGTAATTCTAAAACATTTCCTTGAAACCAGAAACGCCGGAGAGGGGGGCATGGGGGGGGGCAAGCACCCCTCCTGCCCTTTCCTAATGGGGGCAAGGGGGCAAAAGTGCCCTTTCAATGAAAAACAATATTTACTTTGAAACTTGATAGAAAAGCCGCCATAGCTTCATTCCCTTATCAGAAACACACCAGTAACAAAAAATGACTGGCAATTGCAACTTCAAAATAAGCAATATACGATTTTATGCGATTTGCAATGAGGACATGTGGAGAAATAGCCAAAAAATTTTGTGAAAGAACATGATTAATGTTCGTTAAAACTTTTTTGATAGCATTTTAAGCCCATCTAAAGGGCGTGGCCACAAAAATTTTCCTGGAGGAGTACCCCCAGACCCCCAATTCTTAGGCTCACTTCGCTCCCCTTCAGTCTCGATTGCCCTCACGTTTCCTAACGGGGGCAAGGGGGGCAAAAGTGCCCTTTCAATAAAAACAATAATTCACTTTGAAACTTGATAGAAAAGCCGACATAGCTTCATTCCCTTATCAGAAACACACCAATAACGAAAAATGACTGGCAATTGCAACTTCAAAATAAGCAGTATGCAATTATATGCGATTCGAAATTAGGACATGTGGAGAAATAGCCAAAAAAATTTGTGAAAGAGCATGATTAATGTTTGTTAAAACATTATTGATAGCATTAGCCAATTTAAAGGGCGTGGCCACAAAAAGTTTCCCTGGGGAGTACCCCCGGACCCCCAATTTTTAGGCTCGCTTTGCTCGCCTTCGGTCTCGATTGCCCTCACATTCCTAGTCGCCCCCCTTGCCCTACCATCGCTCCGGCGTCCCTGCTTGAAACCAGTGGCAAAGATCTGGAGAATTTAGTCTGTTTTTTTGAGAATTCGGAAAGATTTTTGTATTATCAAAACTTGAGATAATTTTGTCTCTGTTTTGAATTTGGTATTGGGGACATGCGAAAAGTCGAACAGAACAGTTTGGAAAAAATTTCCTAACTTTCCGAGTTTCAGAGCTGTCCGAGCTTTCGGCCTGGTCCAAATAAAACAGGGGGCACTACACCGTGTATATTCTTGGATACGGGGGATGTGCCATCAGGAAGGGCAACAATGTTTACAAATTTTGCAAAAGGAATGGTTACCTATCAACATTTTTCTTATGATTTTTGCGCAAAGAACAATATAGGTCAATTTTGAATTCCCATGGCAGACTGGCTTAGAATTTTTCATCAGTCACAGAGGACTGAAGGAGGCCCTAGTGGATGCGGCCTGAACAATGAGAGTGTGAATGAAATTAGCATCCCTAGGAAAATTGTTGAGTGAACATCATTTTCGGTAGCTTGGAATGAATATCTACAACCTCTCTTTACCAGTGCCAAATTGGAATCTTTCACAATTTTGCAACCGTTTTCTATGAATCACCACCTTCAAGAACATTTTTGCATTGACACCCTTTACTGATTTACTTGTCTTATAGAAGGCTTGTTGTTGTTGAGGGTTGATTTTTCAAAAACTGCAGGAAAGATAAAGA
This sequence comes from Aurelia coerulea, assembly GCA_039566865.1. NCBI lineage: Eukaryota > Metazoa > Cnidaria > Scyphozoa > Semaeostomeae > Ulmaridae > Aurelia > Aurelia coerulea. Next base: position 5,544,729 of record CM076952.1, on the reverse strand, counting down.
GGGCTGCTAATCCAATTGCAACCATGAAGCATTCTGTCAACAATTGCAACCACGAAGCTTTCTGTCAGGAACCACAATGATCAGAGGCATTTCCGCGTTCTTACAGCATATTAAGCATGCTGTTGTTATGGACATAAGGGATTAAAAAATGTAGATCAGCCTATGAGTACTGAGCACAAAAAATTCCGACATGCAAATCGATGAAGTAGTAGCACAAAAACAGAGCTGCATTTTCAAACGTGTAGAAGAAACGAAATAGAAAAATGGCTTATAATATTTAAAGTGAATTTGAAATTTTCTCATTCAGAGTAGATTGGAAAGTTCAATGAATGATAGGCCTTGGCCCCCTTCCCCCCACACCAGTCATAATAATGTATGGAAGTAGGAGTGGTTTTGCAAACCTAAGGATGTCTTTACATGTATGGAAGGCAAGGTATGTTTAAAGAGTATTACATCTTTCGTATCATCAGAAAATTACATGAGAAACTGGGATGCAAGGTGCTCCTGATCTTCGACAGTTCTGCCTAGGCCTAACCTACCCTGCCCTGCCTACCCTCCGCTTCCTTGCTCAACTTCCTTCTCACGAAACATCACAAAGCATGCTCACTTGCTTTCATTGCAATAAATAATTAATGAAAACATTCATAAATCTACTGGCGAAATTTCATTCAAATATTATACTCAGAAATGAAAGAAACTTACAATTTTCCACCTGCACTTTACTGTTGAGGCGTTTCCTTTTGGATGATCTTTGAAGAGAGAAATATGCAACCACAGAGAGTTCACTGTTTACGCTCCAGAGCTAATGATGCATCAATCAGGTATGCCGCCTTCGGAGAAGTTCTCCGAAATCAAAGGAGCCACACACAATCCTCGAATTTTTTCCACACAGAGTCACAAAAGTGATCCTAGAAATAGGAAAATTTTCATTTTCATTCATTTCATTCATTTTTCATTTTTAATTATTTATACACGGTGGCACCATCAATCAACGACTGCTTTACAGGGGGCCGTGTTAAAAAGCTTACAAAATTAACAATACTTTTCTACAATAACCTAATTACAAGTGATAAAATCTAAAAAATCTAACTAGAATACTTATTATAAAAATTTGAAAAGAGTAAAATCAAAACTGGTGAATGGAACGAAAATCACAATCAAATGTTCAAGCAGAAGGCTGCAGATGGTTTTTTAGTTGGCATTTAAGCGAATTTGCTTGTTTTATATCCAACGGAAGCTGATTCCAAGTTGCCCAGGGGGGGGGGGTAACTTGGACCAAAAGATGACGGGAGCGTGCCGCCCAAATTGTAGGGTCATACCCACCCTTATCAATTCACATACTTTTTTCATACCCACCATAGTCCTTGGAGAAAACATACCATGGAGCATTGCGGACACCTTTATTTTGTCGGAAATTTTTATTCGATACTACTACCTTAAGTCCCCTGTGGAGGAGCATGCGGAGGAGCTGTGGGGTGAGTGGCCGAGCGGCTTAATCAGTTTCCGTCAGGAGACTGAAGTTAAGCTCAGCCGAGTGAGGTCAAACTCCGGATGGGTGACCTCGGAGGCTTGGCTTCGCAACTCACCTCGCTGTCCTTCGGAAGGGACGTTAAAATAGGGGTCCCTTGCCTGGATGCGGCATGCACAGTGGGCTTAAATTAGCTTTAAGTAGCTAGAAATACTTCCTGCCCACTCAAAATAAATTACTGAAAAAAAAATTGCTTGCGAAGCGAGCTACATACATACAAACATACATACATATTTTACTAGCTGTTAACATAGTTAAGTGACTGCAGCTTCAAGCAAGATTGAAAGATCTGCCTTACGCGCAATCTATGTGAAGGAATAGCCTATTTTTGAGAAAAATGAATTCTTGCAAATAGACCTTCAAAAGGATCGGTATCGAGGAACATTTTTTAAGCATTTTTATACAAGAGGCTCGATTTGAATGGTGTTAGAGCTACTATCACTATTGTGCACATTCGTGAATTCCAGAAAATGTATCAAAATATCTTTCGATTCAGATACTTTTTAGAATAGCTAAAATGTCTATGTGTCAAAAATGAAATTTTACATTGTAATGCCCTCTCAGGGAGCTGTCTCCAATGTTCTGAGGTCGAAACATTCCAAAAATGACAACGGTTTCCTCATTTCAAGACAGGTTACCACAATTACAAAATCCATTATAGCCAAATGTAATGCTGGTCTCAATTACTAAATTGCAAATTATCAGGTACAGGTACTGTAGTTAATGTTCATAGTTCTAAAGTTCCTGTGGACTTTATTCTTTGAAACTGCCATGGATGGCACTTCACAGTCACTGGCTTTGATCCATTCTTTGTAATTAGCTTTTCCTTGTCGTTCATTGTTTGCTCCATCCAACTGCATTGCAGGAATAATGAAACAGCTGTATCATCACAACAAATTGTTCAATGTCTAATTCCAAACATAAGATCCTTTTGGATGATTACAAAGTACGACCTGAGCTAAGCAAGCATGAGAAAACTGAATATTGATTTCTCCATAAGCCCAAATGATCATTGATGCTGCTACAGTCAGAGAGATGCGTGTTGCTGCTAAAGTTGCCTTCAATAGAAAATCAAGCGCCTTGTATAAGGACAAGAATCGTTTGAAAGCAATATTTTGATCTTTATGTCAAACGAGGATGATACGCAAAAAATCAAAAGTCATTACCCCCAGTTTGCTTAGTTCGTGCATGAAACTATTGGTGCATCTGTCTCAAATTAGATGTCATGTGAGATTCACGATAACGCAAAATTGCTTATACGGAACCCTGCAGAATGTATCTATTCGCGGGCTTCTAATTTGAGGCAAGCAGTCACGAAGATAACCTCTGTGCAGAATCATATGCATGGAGATCTTTTGGTTCAGTGTGACCACGTGCCTTCCCCCAGTCAATGCGCCATTGTTTGCTGTAATTCTGCACCTTTCCTCTCAACTTCACCTGCGACGTTTGCATCTGTAGCTGTGTAGGAGGGGGGTCCTTCTACCTTCGGTGATGCTGCGAATGCTAGCCTCTGTGCAGGCCGCCGGTTACATCATCCTCTAAACTTGACTTATTTGTATAATGAATACCATCAATAAGTGGCTAATGATGCGTTCGTTCTAGAAAACGATTGTTTCAACATAATTAAGCTGCTAATGAAGTCAAGAACGTGCCAATTCTGGGTAAATTTGTTGTTGTGCCAGGGTAAACATCGTGGTGATTTATCCATCTTATGGTGTCAAATCTGTCTAACATGAAATAAGCCGACGTCAAATGTTGCTATAGGATCGCGGGAAACTTCTGTCTTGTATGCGCTTTCTGTGCGCTTTCTTTATTTCAGTGCCAATTAGCAGAGATAAAACGTTAATCAATTGCTTTAACGAGCGTGACGGACTTTCTTTCTTTCTTTCTTCCTGACCTGGAGCCCCCTCTTAGATTACAAAGTACTTTGTAATCAAAAATGGAGGAAAACAGGTTTTGCATGAGTGAAAACAATCTTGATGGAAAAAGTTCATAATGTGCAGTGCAGTGTTTAGTCTGGACAACTGTAATGGTCCATCCCACTGTGATTTACTTTGCATGAATGCAAATCAGACCTGAAATGCATTCATTACAGGAATTAGAACTGGCAATTCTTTGGTCCTGCAACAAAAACAAAAACTGAATGAGGTTTTATTTAATGTAAACTAAAATGTAAAGGTTTTATTCTGTACGACATATGGTGTGACGAAGATATCATTTTTCTTTACAATTCAAATGTGAATAAATTTTATTTGCTGAATCTATATTACTACTCGCTGAGACGGTCAGATCAAACGCTGAATTTGTCTGTCTGCCGCACTTATTCCAGACCTCTCCCGTGTCCTGGAAGCAGAGGCGCCGGAGGCTCCATGATGCGGCGGGGGCAGGAATCGCAGAAAGGGCACCTTAGGGTGTCAAAATTTGCCGTTGAAAATAATCGGGAATCTTCATTTAGGATATTGTGCTCAACATCTATTTCGAAACGGGTGTCGCCAGCCCAAAAAGCTGGGGCGGAAAGGTATAAGGGGGTCTGGGGGCTAGAAAAAATACTCCTGGCCGCGCCCTTTAGACCCTCGGAAAACGTGCGAAACGCCCTTCAGACACTCGGAGAACATGATGAGAATGCTCTTTTTATTATTTTGATCTATTTAGATATTTCTGGAAAAGCAACCATCTCAAGCAGTACTTTTTACAACAGCGGGCATTTTGGTGCAACAAAAATCGAAACAGAGAAGAACATCATATATTTATTTACGAGGAAGGAATAAATATGGTTAGAAACAGCGGCGTGGCCAGGGCAAATTAAGTGGGAGGGGAATGTAAAAATAGGGGGTCTGGGGGCGAAGCCCCAGGAAATTTTTTGGGGCCACGCCCTTTACTTTGGCTTAGAATGCATCTTCCAATATCATGCTTGCCTTTAGCGACGAGGAAACCTTGATCGTTTTGTAAAAGTTATCCTATGAATCAGAGCACGAGGAACAATTTTGAAGAAATATCCTTTACTTTGGCTTAGAATGCATCTCCCAATATTATGCTTGCCTCTAGTGACAAGGAAACCTTGATCTTTTTGTTACAGTTATGCTATAAATCAGAGCACGAAGAAAATTTTGAAGAAGTATCCTTTACTTTGGCTTAGAATGCATCTCCCAATGTCATGCTTGCCAGTGGTAAAATGGAAGATTTGACATTTCTCGGAAAATTCTTACCCAACCTATACGCAGCTATTTTCTCCTCGGTTTTAGAGGAATCTCGAGGACCATCTTCCGACAAAAGTGGGGGGCAATTGCCCCCCCATACCCCCACCGTGGCCACGCCACTGGTTAGAAATTGAAATTTAAGGCCTTTCTCGAAATCTTCAATAAAGGAATTGAGAATTCAGGAGGAAGGCCAGTTATCACAAAAGTTTCAAGTCAATAAAAATCTACCCTTCCCAATCTTTTTGACTGATTTCGAGAAATTATAACATCGACTCTGTGAAAACTGTGGTCGACATGTCCACCCCAGACCACCCCGTGGCGACGCTACTGTCCTTCGAACGTACTGTAATCTTGAGAGCAGAAGGAATCGTTCTATTATTGTGACTGCGGACGAGAAACAACTCGCTTCCAACTAACAGGCGCGATTAATCAATAGTTTTCTGAAATGTATTTTTTGGAAAGGGCACTTTGCTGCCCCCGCGCTGCCCCCGCTGCCCCCGTGGCTCCGGCGCCCTTGCCTGGAAGCTCGCTCTTCATCTCCAAAAATCGACAGGAAAATCTATGTGTGCATGAGGATGTCCATATTTTGGGGTAACCTCCTGCAGCTGGGGTATCAGCGGGGGAAAATTGTTGGCAGCCTTCTTCAGCAGGTTATTGTTTTTTGAGTGACAGCCGATTGTTAGCCGATTGTTAGCCGATTGTTACTAACGACACTTGATGGTGCTATTAAGGGCCATCAACGAACAAATCACTTTGTGGTCGATGGTAAACAACCAAAGACGTCACATCGGACGTCACATGCACATTCACCTTCGCAGTGGCTCGCAGGCCTCTGCCAGCGGTATTCTCCTTCACAACGGCACTCTAAAGGGTTTCATCATCCCGCAGTAAGTATTGACGAGGTTGTAGGGTGGTGGGGTGCATGATCGATGCCAGCGATTGTTACCAACTAATAAATTCACCCCCTGATGACATGCAGCACATTCCCCTGATCATTATTTCAAAAGCTACCTTGCATAGGAAGATTCAACACTTACTGACCTGCTAAAAAAAACAAAAAACGAAGCTAACGTTACTAAGGCAACCAGCGCAAGTAAGACAGCAGCACCAGCAAGAGCAGCTAACGCAGCAAATGCTACTGTAACAACGTAGCTAACTAACTAACTAAGAAAAACCTAAATGATACATAACTAAAGGAATCGAGCAAGCAAGTAAGCCAGCTATCTTGAAACTAATCCATATGTGAGCCGGGCTTTTCAACCCTCTTCCAAGTTTTACTTGTCACGTTGTTAAACGAAATCAGCTATGTCACCTCAACCTCCCTGACTTTTGCTAATTATTGTTTAGTTACATTTTGACAGAAAAATGTTTAAACAATAGAGCTCACACAAGTCACGTGATATGCCCATACTTGGAAGCAGGTAGCAGCAAGATCATTGTTTTCCATGATTTCCATGGAAAGATTTCCTTGAATTATGGAGCATCACATAGCACATGAATCTGCAAATAAGAGCTTTCGTTTGATGCCAGAATTTCTAGAATTTGCCGATGTTGGCATTTTTTTATTATGATGTCATTCTGGCTCCCATTTTCGCCTAATTCGTAAATTTTTTCAATTTTCTCAAACTTTTCCAATTCAGTGAGCTCTATTGATACATTTGTTATAGGTTACCACCATTTTGCAGCCACTTTCTATCTATTTTTACATAGAAAAAGCAGTGGCACAAATTACGTCATCAGAATTGGCTAATTTCGCTCAAAATATCACTCCAAAATCGTCATTTTCAATAAAATGATATTTTCCCATCAGCTATGTTGATAAATTTAACCAACAACCACAAATTTAACTTTAAACGCCTAATTTTTACTGATTTTCAACTTCATTATGTCACTGTGACCACATAAGACGTGGCAGCCATACCCAAATTGCACTACATGCTACAAACTACTTGCTCTGTAATTGAACCAAGCTCTATTGAATTCTGGTGACTCTAAGGCAGTTTTCACAGAAGGGCAAACCCCCCCCCCCCCCCCATAAATGGTAGCTCAAAAAACCCACACGGATTAGGGTCACCTAAGGCAACATGATTGATTTTATTGATTTGATTGGTTGATTTTATCTTTCTTACCCATGGTAGCCCCTCAATAAAAATAATTGATTTACAGGGGGCCATGCTAAAGACTTACAAATAACTACTAATCTACAATAGAACGAAATTTGCTATAAAACCTAAACCTAAACTAATTACAATTTGTGCTAAATAAACGAAAGAAAACAGAAAAGAACTGGTGAGTGAAATTCATGGTTGCACCTTCTTTTTAAACGATCTCAGGGTTGAAGTATTTCTGATCTCAGGCCCAAGACTGTTCAACAAACAAGACTGTACAACAAAGGCTACTGGGGCAATACCCAACTAATTTTCCCTATAACTTTTTTAACAAGCTGCTTGGGCCAAGTAAAGCAATTACAGCAAATAAGGCAACCACAACATTCACCCTACGTAACGTATACAATAATATAACCGAAAGCGCCACTATATCATTGAACGTACGTAATGTCATCAAAGCAAGGCCAATACGACAACTAACATAACTAAAGGTGCTGAGGCAACCAAGTCCACTAAGGAAAGAAAGAACACAAAACCAACTCCACAACTGAACGAAGACAACACCTAACGTAAGTTAGTCCACTAAAGCAAATGAGGCCAATAAGGCAACTAACGCCACAAAAGGCACTGAAGTTAGAAATTTCCCCACCCTGAAAGCATTAAAAAAAGAGTTGCAAAAATGCAGCATCAAACGACCAATTGTAATTTACCAAATTAACAATGTACATGTACATTATTAGTTATTTTAAGTTTTTATCATAGCCTCCTGAAAATCAGTTATTATAACTGAAGGGCTGCCATCGGTAACAAAGATAAAAGCAAAGCAAACAGCATCAAGCTATAACCACGTCCACTAAGCCAAGAAACGCAACTAAATCTACTCAACAACTAGAGCAAGAAGCCACTAACGTAAGTAAGGCCACTATACCAACTGAGTCCCGTTACGCAACTTTCGCACCCCCAAGGGGGGTACTTAGTATATTTGTCGCACGGGGATGAGCCGTTTTCAAGGGTATCGTTTTCATCAATTTTTTCTAGCACAGGGTATCAAAATCAAAATGAGGCAATTTTTCTAGAGCAGGTTGTCAAAACATGTGAAAAAGGAATATTTTCTTAGATCGGGTCGTTTTTCGGTCAAGTTTCATGTTTTGGAGTATACTTTTCACGAAATTTTTCTAGAACAGGTTATCATTTTGAGCGAAAAATTCTGGAGCAGGGGAAAACAATTTTTTTGCATGGGCACACCCCCGTACAAATTTAGGTCAAGTACCCCCCCCCCCCCGGGTGACGCACCTAAAAGCGTTAAGGCAGCTGAGTTCTTAAGGCAACAAACGCCGCTAGATTAAGTCAACTGAAACAACTGAAACACCCAAGGCACCCACAATAATGACGGCAACTAACTTTTCAGCAGATTATCTCTTTCACGTCCAAACTTCCACGGAAGAAGCAAGTCCCAAAATACACTCATATGCATTTCCTTGAATTTCCACTCAAGTACTGTTTTATTGAATGAACTAACGAAGATACATTTTCCACTGAAGTACTGCCACTTAGACGAACTACAGCGAAGCTAAAAGGAACGCGGAGGCGCGGCGAAGCCGCGCCGAGCAGGCCTAGTTAAGTATAAAAATTGCACAAATCAGTATCACAATAGCATTGCACTAAATCTTGAAACACAAGAAGTAGATATTATTTGGCCTGACCCTATTATGTAGCCCTCATAATAAAATGACGATAATTCTTTTGTTGTATGAATAATAACCGGTGTCAGTAAAGACATTACCCCCTGCCAGCAAAGACATTACCCCCGAGAACGTAGACGCGGAAGTGTCGAATTATCTTAGTTTCTTAGTTGTTGAGAAGTTTGTTGTGATCTCGAAAGGAATATGAAGAGATATTATTCTCAAACTTTATGAAACCACACCGTGCCTTTTTACTATCTTTTAATACTAAGATATTGGACACGTTAAACCTACTATTTGTTGCAAACCTCCGGTGTCAGTTTTGAGCATTCCTTCTTCGTCAATCCCCAACCAGCATATATTTGTTTGTGCAAGTCAAAGTTACCTCCAGCTAGCTAGGCCCTGGAATCATAGTCGTCATGTTCCTGTCTTTGAACAAGATAAGCTGTAGAATCCATTCTGTGAATGGTCGAAGCAAGACAGAGAATAAAACCAAATCCTCGCATATTTGTAATAAACACATGATGTGATACGCACCAGATATGTGAAGAATCCCCTTCTTCCTTCTTCGTGAACTGCAGCCAGGAAGTTTGCAGTGCAGCAGTGAAGCAAACATTTTGATTGAATTGAATTGACACGTAAGGTAAGGTAGTAGAGCCGAGCCACATACATAAATAAACAAGAGATATTGCTATCTGAAGATTTGCGCTGTGAACTGCGACAGTATTTTGAGGATAGACGCAAGGGTGAAGATTATGTCATATGTATTGTTACAAATGAAGTTTTGTTGCAAACTGTGCAGGAATGATAATGAATGTGCATGATTTGTGTAGAGCACACAGATTACCTCGAAGAATGCTTGCTTGCACGTCTGCAAGTTTTTTACCTGTCCAGGGTACTGTGGTATATCTAGGATAGGGGTGGTCAGGTTCCTTTTTTGGGTCTAAAATTTAAGGAAAGCAAAGCGATGGGAGTATCATTCTTCCAGAAAAGCGTGAGAGATTTTTTTAACACTAGGATTTTCAGGTTTTTTTTTGCAGATTTTTCCAAAGATGTACGAGATTTCTTTCGAAAATGATACGCTCTTCGTATGCTGCAATATGAAATTTATTACGGAGAGCAGGGAGACAAAAATGACAGAAATACAGAAACATTTACCAGGAAAGCATTTATTTACTCGACTCCATGATATCGATAAATTTTATGATTCTAAGAAACATTAGAAATGATCAAATAGGCCTAATCAAACACAAAGTAACTTAAAAAGGGGAGCTTTTGCAGTATCACACACAATAGGATTTTGGTAGGGAAATTTAGTTCAACTCTCTTCTGTTCTTTACAATGCCATGGATCGCATTTTGATTATTATACACACGCAATTACCACAAGACACTGGCGAATAATCTTTGCTCATTGACTGGGAAACTTCCACAACCTACGCGTCTCACAACACAACCCAACTGCCCTGATCTTTCTCTGGTCTCCAAATTTGATGCCAAAAACCTCTGCAGACATGCCAATTTTAATCAATCAAAAACATCCAATGAATGGACTGTTACTTCCTGATCACTTCCTCCTGCGCGCGCTTAAAATTTTGTGACGTATGTGGACAACAATGGATGACAACTTCCGATGACGTCAATCCTGAACGCAGTAAACATGCGTCTGTTTTCTAGGAATGTCATTGGCTGAAACCATGAAATGTTCACTGTATGTTTAGTTATGCGCGCCATGTCAACGTTCGTTCATCGAGCCTACGAGCCTATTTTAAAGATTTGCTGCTGCTGCGCAGCGCAAATCAATAAGTATTGTTACAAATGAAGTTTTGTTGCAAACTGTGCAGGAATGATAATGAATGTGCATGATTTGTGTAGAGCACACAGATTACCTCGAAGAATGCTTGCTTGCACGTCTGCAAGTTTTTTACCTGTAGGTCGACTCCATGATATCAAATTTTATGATTCTAAGAAACATTAGAAATGATAAATAGGCCTAATCAAACACAAAGTAACTTAAAACGGGGCTATTGCAGTATCGCACACAATAGGATTTTGGTAGGGTTTAGTTAGGCTCAGTATAGCAACAGTGTGCGAAACTGCATTAGCGCCAAAACGGGACTTACTTCAGACACTTGCTCTCTCGTTGCTCATTGACTGGGAAACTTCCACAACCTACGCGTCTCACAACACTACCCAACTGCCCTGATCTTTCCCTGGTCTCCAAATTTGATGCCAAAAACCTCTGCAGACATGCCAATTTTAATCAATCAAAAACATCCAATGAATGGACTGTCACTTCCTGATCACTTCCTCCTGCGCGCGCTTAAAATTTTGTGACGTATGTGGACAACAATGGATGACAACTTCCGATGACATCAATCCTGAACGCAGTAAACATGCGTCTGTTTTCTAGGAATGTCATTGGCTGAAACCATGAAATGTTCACTGTATGTTTAGTTATGCGCGCCATGTCAACGTTCGTTCATCGAGCCTACGAGCCTATTTTAAAGATTTGCTGCTGCTGCGCAGCGCAAATCAATAATCCACGATGGGCTATTTGTCGTGTCTACATTGCCGCTTCGCAGGCGCTTCGCGCCCCCGCAGCTGCAATAAGGAGGTTAATTTACTGGCAGCTAAGCAAGCTGATATGGACCTCCTGCCTAACTAAACACAGACAATGTTATAAAACTAAAGTAAAGTCATTTAACCTATTTCCATTGTTTCTATTAAAGTTAAAAATATATAAAATCGGAGTCTTTCTTTAAAAATTGTCCCGTTCCTTTGGTAAATGAAATGGCATTTATCTTCTTTCGTTCATATTTAAGATGTTTTTAAATGTTTCAATGGTTGAATTCTTCATTTCTTTGCTCAATGAATTCCACAACACAGGCCCCCCGGGGGGTAACCCCTATATGTAGCTGAACGGGGACGTGCCGCCCATAAGGATGGGTTCGAAAGCTTCAAAATCCCTAAATATGGGTCTCAAAATGCAGTGATTCCAATAGAAATGGGTTGGTTTTACTGTCCTGAAACCTTAATAATGGGTTTTGAAGAAATGATATTGATATTGGGAGATGTATTCTGAGCCAAAGTAAAGGATTTTTCTTCAAAAATTTTCCTCATGCTGTAATTCACAGGATAACGGTCACAAAACTATCAAAGTTTTTCTTGTCGCTAATGGCAAGCGTGATATTGGGAGATGCATTCTGAGCCAAAGTAAAGGATTTTTCTTCAAAAATTTTCCTCGTGCTCTGATTCATAGAATAACGGTCACAAAACTATCAAAGTTTTTCTTGTCGCTAATGGCAAGCGTGATATTGGGAGATGCATTCTGAGCCAAAGTGAAGGATATTTCTTCAAAAATTTTCCTCATGCTCTAATTCATAGGAAACGGTCACAAAACTATAAAAGTTTTTCTTGTCGCTAATGGCAAGCATGATATTGGGAGATGCATTCTAAGCCAAAGTAAAGGATCTTTCTTCAAAAATTTTCCTCACGCTCTAATTCATAGGATAACGGTCACAAAACTATCAAAGTTTTTCTTGTCGCTAAAGGCAAGCATGATATTGGGAGATGTGGGGGTCGTAGGGGCTGACGGATTGCGGTTTTCAGCCATTTTGGGGACGGTTTCACGGTTTTCGACCTCAAAAACGACGGTTTTACGGTTTTCGCCAATGGCTGACGGTTCGCGGTTTCTAGCCTTTTTGGAGACAGTTTCACGGTTTTTAGTTTTAAAAACAACGTTTTCACGGTTTTTGTCTCTCCTCAGCGATTTTCAGATATCTCTTCAATCGGAAATGTCGACGAGAAGACGAAAAGTGGCACGCACAATACGAGACTCTTCATATCAAATTCCAGACCTGAAAACGATATCGAGGCAAGCTGCTATCATGCTATCACGGTATATTCCCAGACATTTGGAAACTTGCAAGAGTAACTCCTATATTTAAATCAGGTGCAAAAAAGGATGTAAACAATTATAGGCCCATTTCAGTTATTTCAATTTTTTCTAGGATCCTGGAGCGGATAGTACACGATCAGGTGTTTGATTTCCTTCTTGAAAATAATGTAATCACCAAGAATCAGTCAGCTTTTCGTAAACTATACTCCACAATAACATCCTTGATATGCAGTACCGATTTTTGGTATGAAAATATTGACAGTAAGTTTTTTACAAAACTGTGAAGGGTAAAGTTTCTGGAGGACTTGCGTCATTAAAGAAATTAAGAAATATAATTCCCCAAACAAAGCTGTGTAGTGTCTACTACGCTATTGTCGAGAGCCATCTACGTTATGCTAATGAAATATGGGGCAGCATTCCAAAAACAAAACTTGATACCCTCCAACGTCTGCAGGACAGGGCCCGGTCAATAATCGAAAGCGCCAGATTCAAGGATAACTGGTCATGTGACTGGCTGAGCGTTGAAAATATTATTCGATTTGATAGATCGGTCATGACATATAAGATTATGAACAAATTAAGCCCTGAAAGCCTCTGGGATAAATTTCAGCAAAGATCGTCGCAGTCAAACTATGCAACAAGATACTGTAGAGATCTACAAATTCCTAGACTAAATACAGAATATGCGAAAAAGAGTTATTACTATTCTGCTATGAAAGTTTGGAACAATATCCCAGTTGATATTAGAGAACTCCCGACTATTAGTCGCTTTAAAAAAGAACTAAAGGAGTATTTGAAGAGCTGACTGAAAATATCAGTTTAAAACACGACCCCCTGGAAGAACAGCATCTTAGGTAATTTGATCTTTTGTTAATAACCAATTTATTTATTGTATTTAAGCTGAAGGGTAGTTTCGTGTATAAAAAATTATATCATATCATATCATATCATGCAGTGGAGGTGAAAATCACACCAAGTGCCGAAAAGCCCGGGAAACCCATTTTTGAGTACAGTGTGTGGCCTATAGGGGTGGGGCCCATTGAGTGCTCTCGACACTGTGTGATATCTTTGAGGTATCGAGTATGATAAAAATCCTCCAAATCTTTATTTCCTTGGGAAAATATCTGGCGGATGAGTGAAGCAATCGTGAGTTTAAATGACAAATATTTGCTTTGCTCGGTGAACTTGCTTTATGGATCGTACGTCCCTGAAATGCATAGTTGAATGCCGTTGAGTGTGTGCCACTGCGTCTGAATGGAAGTGATGTGGCGCAGTGGTGTAATCCACTGACTTTGCAGCCAGAACAGTCAGGTGGACAGGGTTCCATAGCCGGTAGAGCCCCATCTTGAGCGTCATGACAAGGGGTCGCGGACTCGATTAAGCCTATTCTACTTTTGCGATCCCGGAGATGCATCCTAAGCCAAAATAAAAGATCTTTCTTCAAAAATTTTCCTCGTGCTCTGATTCATAGGATAACGGTCACAAAACTATAAAAGTTTTTCTTGTCGCTAATGGCAAGCATGATATTGGGAGATGCATCCAAAGCCAAAATAAAAGATCTTTCTTCAAAAATTTTCCTCGTGCATCGTGCTCTGATTCATAGGATAACGGTCACAAAACTATAAAAGTTTTTCTTGTCGCTAATGGCAAGCATGATATTAGGAGATGCATCCTAAGCCAATGTAAAAGATCTTTCTTCAAAAATTTTCCTCGTGCATCGTGCTCTGGTTCATAGGATAACTGTCACAAAACTATCGAAGTTTTCTTGTCGCTAGTGGCAAGTATGATATTGGGAGATGCATTCTAAGCCAAAGTAAAGGACGTGGCCCCAAAAATTTTCCTGGGGGCTTTGCCCCCAGACCCCCTCATTTCAATCCCCCCTCTTAATTTACCCTGGCCACGCAAATGATTGTAAGCAAAAGTAAAGGATGTTTCTTGAAAAATTTTCCTCGTGCTTTGATTTATAGGATGATAGCTGTCACAAAACTATCAGGTTTCCTCGTCGCTAAAGGCAAGTATGATATTAGGCGATGAATTTTAAGCTAAAGTAAAGGATGTTTCTTCAAAAATAATCCTCGTAGTATTAGAAGATGCATTCTAAGCCTAAGTAAATGGTGTGGTCCAAAATTTTTTCCGAACGCCTTGCCCTCAGACCCCTTATTTAATTTGCCCCTATTGTAATAAATTTTCTTGTGGGCTTCGCCCCCAGACCGTCACAATTTACATTAGTGCACTCGATGTCTGAATCTAGCCTTGGGGCAGGTCAGGGTCTCAAAAGAGTAAGCGGAAGAAAGTTGCAACATTGCCAATGTCGTCAGAAACTTGATGACTATGCTTGATATAAGGGGGCGCCATTTCGCTGCCGGCCCCACCGGACGAAAAAAGCCAGGCCGCCACTGTAGATCTCAAGAAACATATCTGCAGCAGTGTTGGGACCACAGTGGCAATTCATGAATTTAAAAGATGAGAAACAAATTAAGAAGCTGTCTAGTACTAAAATGCGAAAATTTGCTTGTTGAATTATGAAACGTTTAGTGCTATGGCCAGATCCAAGTCTCTTATAAAGAAAAAACATATAAAATGTTAGTTGTAGTTTATTTACGTTCTTATTCAATCCCATGCATGTTACATAAAGTTCAATTTGGAAACCATAAAACTGGATATATTTTTCTCCAAATCCTTAAAAAGTGGGTATGAAAAAATTATGTGAATTGATAAGGGTGGGTATGATGCTACAATTTGGGCGGCACGCCCCCGTCATCTTTTGGTCCAAGTTAACCCCCCGGGACAGGCCCTCTGAAGGAAATTGAGTTTCTGCCAATTTCTGTTCGGTATCTAGGAATCCTAAGTATATGATTCAACCGGCTACTGTGTCTTTCCGTTTTTGATTCAAAAAGCGTATCGAAAGAAGCTGGCAGGCTTTCTAGTTTGTACTTTTGCATAAATATGAGGATTCGTCTTTTATATTGATTGCTGAATGAGTCCCATGTTGATGCATTCAACACCTCACTGTCTTTCACATTTGGTGGAATTCTCTTAATTATTCTTGCAGCTTGTACATGGATGTTACATGTACATGGATGTTACATGGATGCTTGTACATGGATGTTACAGCTATCTCTCTGAAGGAGCGAGGTGTCCGCAATGCTCCATGTTGAAACTTGCTTCGAAAGCTGCCATCCGCCATTTTCTGCCTCGATTTGAAAGTTGCCTACCAGCTTTTACCCTTTATTGGAATGAGTCTACTTTTACCTAGACTGATTACAATTCGTCGTAAATTTCGCTCGTTTTTTATATTTTTGACTTTAACCTTTTCGCTCAATCTACGACTCATAAAAAAGCTATGTGAAAACGAGGACAAAACTAATGTACGAGAATTCGACCGAAACTTGGTCGGTCGATTGATTGATTGATTGATTGATTGATTGATGGATGGATGGATTCGATTGATCGGTCGTGCCGCAGGGAGACTTCCTAGCTGTGATGGAGGTCATCTGACTTTTCCACGCCTTCAAACTTTTTCGGAATGAGTGAACCAGACAAACTTGTGTTCCTTTGACAATCAAAATAAAATAAAAATTTCGTCAAATTCAGCCAGCCAGCGGGATCTAATTTCTTTCAAATGAACCAATGATAAATCTAAAACAATACAATCATGATTGTTTTGATTGCCAAAGGAACCCAGAAACTTTTTGCTGAAGCCTTCTGCAACCTATGTGAGACTGTTTTACGCAAAAAACCTGCACGAGCCATTTTGTAATAATTTCAATCACTAATATTTCTGCTGTTAATACTATGGTTAACAAAGCATAAACGTTTCAACAAGTTTCGGTTATTCTTTATCTTAAAATGCGCGAGTTTTCTGGCGTTATCTTCAGGGGAATTTTGCAATGTTTTCTAGAATGTTCTTCGGTCGGGGAAGCTCAAGAAACGAACCCAAATTATTCTCGCAAAGAGAAACACCCAAAAAGGCTTCTCAAATCTATAAATAATTCTCCTAAAAAATATATAGTTATCCACAAAACTCTTATGACACATTTGTGTCGTAAGATTGAATATAGTTTCTGTTTAAGCAGCTTTGTACTGTAGTCTGTGATTTTAAACTTCAGGAGGAAAGATAAATTGATCGGCACTTTGCAAGAACCCCGCAAGAACGAAGAAACGTTTTCAAGGTTCAAGCCTCTTTGACAAATTTACTATAATTTGCACAGAATTTCAAATAAGAATACTTCTGCTGTTTATAGAGGAATGTTTCAAGAAATTTCGGGTATCTTATTCACTGTAAGAAATATTGGTAGACTTTTAGTTCTAAAGGACATTAGTCCGGGTTTTAGCCCGTGCGTATTTTGTTATTTGATATCGAACGATTGTCGTAAGCTTCGAGCCAGTTCGTTGTAGACCGTTGTTATGTTAGATTGAGAGAAATTACGTTACGATGTTGCATAAAGTTTGCATCGAAGTTTGCCAGAATATTCATGTGTTTTAATTGTGAACTCGCACGGTTGGGGTATTTCCAACATCACTGGCACCTCCGACGGGACCCACTTGGGGGTCGAGGAATATTTTGGTGAATTTTGAAGGGCAAGAAGATGTCTGAAGACGGCCGCGAAGATGGCAACTTGGAAGCAACGAATCGAGATGAATTAATGGCGCTTCACGATCTCAAAGATGAGAGAGAAGTATTTAAAGAGGCCTTAAGAGATTCATTTTCGCGATTAAATGAAATAAATTGTGTCGAACGGGTCGACGAAGACTTGGTAAGTGAAATTAAAGAACTTCAAATCGTGATAGAGCCGAGCTTGATTGAAATTAAAGATTTGGACATTAAAATACAAGCTGAAATGAGGAAATTGAAGTTAAGGGATAGTTTAGTCGATGAAATAAAACGAAGTAGGTCGTACGCTGCTAAGGTACAGGTAGCCCTAAACAAGGCGACAGAATTAGAAAAGAAAGAAACCAAGAAAGATAATGTAGCTGGACTTGGGGGGTCACTTGGGGCTCAAAGAGATTTAGTTAGGCCAGCACAGAGAAATTTGTCGCCAGGGTTTTTGTTTTCTAATTTTCCTAGTTCAGATTTGTTGGGTGATGGAGCTGGGGAAAATTATTCCGGACATGATTATGGGGAAAGAGCTCACACCGGACAGCAAGGGTTTCTTGGACAACCAGAAATATTGGGGCAGCCAGACTGCTTCGGACAGTTTGGAATTCCCGGACAGCTAGGAAATATTGGACAGTCAAGAATTGTGAGAGAATCTAGAAATATTGGGTCAACAGAAATTCCCGGACAGCTAGGAAATATCGGACAATCAAGGTATGATCCCTTTGGGGGGAACTTAGGATCCACTTTTGGACATGAAGTGAATGCAGGCAGAAATGAAAATGATTTTAGAAGTCAAAATGTTGTGAAATTGCCTAAGTTAGAGTTAAAGCGTTTCAGTGGAGATCCAATGAAATGGTTAGAGTTCTGGGATAATTTCCGGAGAAATGTTGATGATAATCCAGGATACTCTGATGTGCACAAAATGTCATATTTGAAAGCTTGTTTGGATGGTGCTGCAAGCACAACAATTGCCAATCTCTGCATAATTGGTGACAATTACAAGCCAGCAATAGAAACATTAAAAGGAAAATATGGCCAAACAGGATTGTTGAAAGGGGCACACATGGCAGCATTAAAGGCAACGCAAGGAGTATCAAATCCAAGAGATATAAATAAATTACGAAAGTTGTATGATGAAGTAGATTCCCATTACAAGGCGCTATCAGTTTTAGGAGTCCCAGGAGATCATTATTCCGTAGCGGTTCTACCAGAATTGATGAAGAAATTACCAAGAGATATAGCGATTAATATTCGTCGAGCAAAGGAAGTGAACCACGAATAGGGGATAGGAGGATTTCTAGAACAATTCTGGCAAGAGTTGGTGCTCAGAAGTGCGGACGAGTCTCAGGAGCAGCCGGTGGTAGAAAGAAAGAGAGAGGGCAGAGTGTTAGCGGTCAGCAGCGCAGCATGTGTTTATTGTTTAGGAGAGCATGCAAGTAAAGAGTGTAGCCAAGTGGAAGATCTTGATAAAAGAAAGGGTATCTTGAGGAAATATAACAGATGTTTCCAGTGTCTGCGGAAGGGGCACCCTCAAAGGAAATGTAGAGACAAGAAGGAATGCGACAAATGTAAGAAAACGGGTCACCATGTGTCAATTTGCAAAGAGGAGAAAGTAACCAGTTTACATGTAACAGCAAAGGGAGCCATTGCATACCAGACAGTACAAGCTAAGATCAACATTCCAGGAAAAGAACCAGTTCCATGCCGTATGCTGTTAGACACCGGAAGTGATAAGACTTATGTGGTGCAAAAGATTGCTGACAAATTGAATGGTAAGCCAGTTCGACATGAAACCAAAATTCTGGACACAGTCCACGGCAGCAGGAGTCACAGATGTGCAGTTTATGATTTAGAGGTTTGAAACATGAATGGAGAAGTTAAGTTCACTACAGAAGCTGCCACCCTCAGTAAACTGACAACTGTGAGGAACGCTAGACCGGAAGTGGTGCAGCAAAAATTTGAGCACCTAAAGGATATCAAGTTCTCTGATGTGTCTCAACACAATGAGTTAGAAATTCATGTGATCATTGGTTTGGAGGACTTAGGTAAGGTAAAGACAGGACGTATGATACGGGGGGAGGAAAACCAACCCATTGCTGAGGAAACCAAATTAGGATGGACACTGCTAGGACCAACCTATCAAGGAACAAAAGATTGTGGTCATGAAAGTAGTGTGCTATTTTGTATGGAACAAAAACAAGAGATATCTACTGAGGTAGAAAGACTATGGGACTTAGAGACTGTTGGAATTAGAGAAGGGGATCGAGTACATACTGAGTTTAAAGATACAGTCACGTTCAATGGTACACGCTATGTTGTTAAGCTACCCTGGAAGTCTGAGTTAATTAGATCATCGCTACAAGACAACAAACAGCTATGCGAGAAGCGGTTAAGATCACAGATGAAAAGATTATCAGCAATACCTGAGCAATTGGAAGCCTATGATGGTATCATACAGGAGCAAATAAAGTCTGGAATCGTTGGAAGGGTTCCAGAGAAAGCAGTGGAAGTCAAGGAAGGAAAGCACTATATACCACATCACACAGTCATCAGACGAGAAGCTGAGTCAACCAAAGTAAGAATAGTGTTTGATGCGTCAGCAAAGGAGAGAAGAAGTGGTAGGTCATTGAATGAATGTCTTCACAAAGGACCGGCGTTGATGCCTATGTTGTTTGACATTGTTTTGCGTTATAGAATGTATGCAGTCGCATTAGTGGGTGATGTGCAGAAAGCTTTTCATCAGATTGAGGTATCTGAAGAGGACAGAGATTTTTTAAGGTTTTTGTGGATGGAGGATCCAAAGGATGTGTGTTCGAAGGTTTGTGAGCTGAGGTTTGCAAGAGTTATTTTTGGGGCAGGGCCCAGTCCATTTTTGTTGAATGCTACGCTGCAAAAGCACACTTCAGACTATGAGCAGGCGGATCCAGAGTTTGTAAGGAAGGTGGTTAGAAGTTTATTTGTGGACGATTTTGTTGGTGGAGCTATGAATTCGAGTGAAGCTGTAGTCTTGAGAGGGAAGCTCACAGAAGTTATGCAGAAGGGGGGATTCACACTCCATAAATGGAAGTCCAACAGTGAGGAAGTACGAAGGGGTCTGACAGAGGAAAGGAAAGGTGATAAAGAGAAAACTTTTGCGAAACAAAGTTTAAATCAGAGTGAAAGTCAGAGTAAGGTACTTGGGATCAAGTGGAATCCAGAGAGCGATGTCATGGCTGTGGAGATATCACAAGTTGTAGAGCAAACAGAAAGAAGTCAAACCATGACAAACAGAGAGTTGTTGAGCCGGTTGTCAAGAATTTATGATCCACTAGGAGTGGTAGGACCAGTCACGATTGTAGCTCGAAAGATGTTTCAAGATGTGTGCAGAGAAGGAATAAGTTGGGACAGTTCAGTAAGTAAAGAAATGCAGAACAGGTGGGACGCTTTTGTGAGTCAGGTGCAGCAACAGCCAGAGATAGAATTTCCGGGATGTGTGACATCAGCAGAGAAACCAGAAGAGATGTCACTACACACATTTGCAGATGCTAGTCAAACAGCATACTGTGCTGCAGTGTATTTAGTAGTGAAGTTACCACAAGGAAGATTCGGAAAATTGCTGACTGCCAAAACAAGATTGCCACCATTGAAGAAGAACATGACAATTCCACGTTTAGAGTTGAATGCAGCGAGAGTAGCAGCAAGATTAGTCACCACAGTAAGAGAAGCATTGAAAGAATGGTTGGGATTACGAAGTCGACACTTTTCAAGGTGTTAGGACGTTCGAAATTGAGTTTCAGAGAAGTCGAGACACTGTTGATACAAGTTGAAGGTTTAATGAATAACAGGCCTTTGATTTACCAAACAGATGAACTAGAGGAAGAACCATTAACGCCAAATCATATGATGTTCGGTTACGCTTTGCCCAACATTGCTAGTGACATAAACACAGAAATCGACGAGGATGAAGATTATTTGGCGGCAGTCAATAAGAGGCTGAAGTATATTTCATCAGTAAAAGCACATTTATGGAAGAGATGGACACGTGAATATTTGCAAGGTCTTCAAGAGTATCAGAGACAAAACAAAACACCAGCTAGAGTGCCTGAAGCAGGCGAAATTGTTCTTATTGTTGACAGTAGCGTCAAAAAGAGATATTGGCGTATGGGAAAGATTATCGATCATATAAAGAGTAGAGATGGAGTGATACGAGCTGTTAAGCTTCACATACTGAGTCAAGGACAGTTGATTGAAATACAAAGGCCACTGAGAGGCATTGCATCATTAGAGTTAAAGGGACCTGTAACCAAGAAGGTTTTAAAGTCAGACTGTGAAAAGAGGAATGTAAGATCAAAGAGACTTGCTACGTTTACAGGGGAAGAAAAGAGAGAACTACAAACTGAGATTTTGAATCAAGAAGATTAACTTCTTGATTGGGGGGAGTGTAAGAAATATTGGTAGACTTTTAGTTCTAAAGGACATTAGTCCGGGTTTTAGCCCGTGCGTATTTTTTTATTTGATATCGAACGATTGTCGTAAGCTTCGAGCGGAAGCCAGTTCGTTGTAGACCGTTGTTATGTTAGATTGAGAGAAATTACGTTACGATGTTGCATAAAGTTTGCATCGAAGTTTGCCAGAATATTCATGTGTTTTAATTGTGAACTCGCACGGTTGGGGTATTTCCAACATTCACATCAAATGTGAGTTTTCTCTTAACTTTTTGCCGGGTCGAAGTGCTTACCTCAAGCTCCTTTTTTGTTTTGCTCAGGCCAAAAAGGAATCCTGTGTTTCACGATTTAAATTCGCCAAACAGTAAGTCTTCCGGGGTCTTCCTACAGCAAGTTTGCAAACAAACAAATGCATCCTTTCCCTTCAAAACTCTTTCGTACAGTGCTTTTTGAGATCATCTTTATCCTGTCCGTAGCTGCGATGATAACAACCTCCATTTTGACAAAAAGCAACGCGAAGCACCGACAATTTTAACTCATTTTAACTCATGGCATAAACAGGTTTCGACAAGCCTTCGCCGATTTTGTCTATTGGAGAGGCAATAACTCCACCAATCCTGGAGATATTTTAACCGGCATCCAAACTTTTACTTCCAAACATCTGGAGAGTAGATTGCTTTAAAAAAATTCGGGAAATCTCAAGCAAGGAAAATCTTCACGGGTTTCTTTTGTCTCCCTCGCTTTTTAGCCGTGTGATTGGTCCGTGGGCTTTCGCGGTTTCGACCATGGGCCACGAGCAAAGTTGAAAAGAGCATTTGAAGAGCTTTCGAATGATGTATAGCTTTTTGCAATTTAGTGAAATGCGAAAATTTTCCATGACGTCATCAACTACATGTCGTCATAATTGACTAATTTCAAAACCATTTCAGCTGAGATTTTTTCCTTGATTTGTACTAAATCAACCATGTATATTCCGAATCTGCGGTCAGAAAGCACTAATAATTCATAAAAATGTAAATTTTTTCTTGTCATTTTCCCTATTGTGTTCAAACTGAGGCAAAATAAAGGGAAAATGCCCAAGCCCAAATTGACATACCTATGAACTACCGAGGTCGCCCCTGGGCTCTGAACTTTGTATTTCGGTTTCTTAACGTTGGGCCAAGCTAATTCTTTTCGCGAATAAAACTCCTTGTTTAGTTTAGGCTTAGTATTCATAAAATTCATTTTACCGTTAATCATAATTTCTGATTTAGGACCGAAAAAACGCAAAGACAAATAAAACGTAATTTCCATACTTTCCAACCATATTCGGAACAAATCTGTGCAAGATTGGATCGAGGGGTGAATCACTCCTAAAAATCTCGTACACCTTTCACAAATTACCAAAAAAAATCTCTGAAATCTCTATGAAATTGTTGAAATCTCAAAATCTTTAGAAAAAAGTCATAAAATCTAAGAAATCTTATAAAAATCTCGAAATCTTTCAAAAAATCCTGGAATCTTGAAGAAAAGACCTTGAAATCTCAAAATCTTTCGCAATAACCAAAAGAGTTTGCGCAATTTCGGAAAATTTAAAGCCTTGAAGGAATCAAATTTCATTCAATTGCCAATCGAAATATCCTTGCATTTTTTTCTTGCTTTTATGAGCACTGCAAATGAGGTAGATTGACTCTCGTAGATTTCTTGTTTTCAAAATGGAATCCCTCACCATGAGCACATCCAAGGTACATCCAAGAGAGTTAAGAAACTCTAAAACAAACCTTGCAATACCCATGTTGAGAATTGGCAATGGCCAAAAATCCTTTGCTTATCGTGGGGCCAGTCTCTGGAACAGTCTTGATTTGGATACAAAGATGGCTCCCTCAATCAATGCCTTCAAGTCCAAAATCAATGAAAAATAAACCTTTTATATATGGAGGTGTATCGCTGTAAATTTATATATCTTTAATTTTGACGTATCCCGCTCTTTTTATTGTAAATTTTGTAGTATATAATTCTTTAATTTTGTAAGTAATTTTTTGCAGGGCCAATTGTAAAACAGTATTTATACTGAATTTGTACCCTGGGTAAACAATTTTACAATGAAATGAAAAATGAATATGAGACCAAGTGTGTGAAAGATTTATAAGTAGCGAGCCACCTTGACGTTTTATTGGTAGCGAGCCACCTTAACCAATTGTTTTGTGTGTTTTACCAATTTTTACTTGATAGTGAGCCACCTTATCGTTGTTTCGTCATTTTGAAATTTTCGGCAGTGAGCCATCTTAAGTGCAGATCCACCTTAACCGTGAAACCTCCGTGGGGCACCTTTTTTGTGTTGTTACCTATTTCTGCTTAAGGTGGATATGCACTTAAAGTGGCTCACTGCCAAACAAAATTCAAAATGACGAAACAGCGATAAGGTGGCTCACTACCAAGTAAAAATAGGTAAAAACACACAAAAACAATTGGTTAAGGTGGCTCGCTGCCAATATAAAGTTAAGGTGGCTCGCTACCAATAAAACTTTCACACACTTGGTGTCCTATCGCTCATGCCCTCACATTGAACAAGATCCAATGGTGTTTCTATCTCTCCCGAGATATGAGGGAGTTGGATGAAGCATATGTCTCTAGAGATGTTCTAATCCAACTTTATAGACTTTATGTTAGGCCTCATCTTGACTATAGCAATATAATTTATCACAAATACCATACTATACTAGTATGCGCCTTTATTTCAAGAACAAACTCGAACAAACTCTGTATGCTGCTGCTGTAGCTGCTAAATGTTCCAAAAATCCCAAAATCCTTAGGTTCCTACCTTTATCGGAATGAAAAGTCAAACCTCAAAGATTTTTAAAAATCTTGAAATCTCATGAAAAATCCCGAAAAATCTCAAAATCTCTCATTTTATCATGGGATTTTTCAAAATCTCAAAATCTCGTACACCCTTTTCAGGAGTGAATCACCCCTCGGATTGGATTAAACTGACGCGCCACTTGCTGTCCTCCCCCTCTTTTAGGAGAAGCGTGTTAACCGACTTCACTCTAAATTCTCCCAAGCTTTCACAAGAAAGAGTGCCGTAATTTGCAAACTGATCCTCAGGGACTAATTTAGACGCGTCTCAGAACAATAGGTACGACGCCGTTTGCACAAAAATGGACATAAATTGTGTTTATGCGGTTTATGCACATAAACTAGGTTTATGTGCACAAAAATGGACATAAACTATGTTTATGTTTATGTACATAAACTATGTTTATGTGTACATAAACATTGTTTATGTACATAAACACAGTTTATGTGCACATAAACATAGTTTATGTAACATAAACTATGTTTATGTCATTTTTGTGCAACCGGCGTTCCATACTCGGCGTTGTTCCGAGCGTTGCGACAATACTAAGGCCACTGGATGTCACCAAATGTAAACTGTGTGGTTCGGCGAGGGCGTCCCTGCCATTGGACCTTGAAGACTTCGTTCAGGGTTGCCAGATGTCTGAAATGGTCTGCGGCCAAACTTGTTACGGTTCGCGGCCAAATTCGGCCAAACAAACAAACCGTTCAAAAACAGCCAAATTTCGGCCAATTATGTGCAGTCATAGTGTAATTAAGGTAACTCTGCTTTCCGCTCTAGTACACAGCGAGATGCCGTTTCGCAAAACCACTCTCCTCAGAAAACAGTTAATTTCTCCAATATTATTCGGTCTATCGAAAAGCGGTAAAAAGGATGTTGTTCTGTATAATCTGGGCAATCGAAAGATGTATAAATCGCAATGTTTCCGTCAACTCTGGCTTCGCAAATCCTTGCTCAAATCTTTTTGCTGATTTCAGAAAAGTGGATTTACCTCCAAACCTACTCGAAAAAGTTTCGATTTTTTCCGCTCCATCATTAGCTAAGTAGTTGATCTACAACTTTGCCAAGTCTGATTGAAAAAGCTAGGCTAGATTTCCTGCAATCGAATTTTACATTTCTGTTTACTTTTTGACATCGAAGGGGAAAAGCGTTGGTCAACAGTTTAGCCCATGCAGAACGATTTGAACGCCCGTAGAATGATTTTGCAAAAAAAATTAGTTCTTGATCTAAGATCTACGCTCATTGTGGACTCTAAAAAGAAATTGATAATCTGTGAATGCTTACGAAAGTCTCGAAAGACACCCAAAGCATGGTTTCGTGAAGTTGCTGGTAAAATTCAGTAATTTTTAATCAATAGATGCAAATGTTACTTTTACAAGCGCACTAAGGATTTCTTTTGAGACCTGCGTATGGTATTCCCAAAAGATGACGTTCATTTGTTTTCCAATGGAAAAACTTCTGAAAGTTGTTTCAAGCCTGAGCTTTAGCAAGCGTGCTTCATAGCATGGCAATCTGTTGACCAAGGTTTCTCCATTTTGCTGTCGAGAAGTAAACAGAAATACGAAATTCGATTGCAGGAAATCTAGCCTAGCTTTTTCAATCAGACTTGGCAAAGTTGTAGATCAACAACCTAGCTAAAGATGAAACGAAAAAAAATCGAACATTTTTCGAGTAGTTTTGGAGATAAATCCACTTTTCTGAAATTAGCAGAAAGATTTGAACTAGGCTTTGCGTAACCAGGGTTGACGGAAACATTGCGATTTATACATCTTTCGATTGCCCAGATTATACAGAACAACATCCTTTTTACCGCTTTTCGATAGGCCGAATAATATTGGAGAAAGTAACTGTTTTCTGAGGAGAGTGGTTTTGAGAAACGGCATTTCGCTGTGCACTAGAGCGGAACGCAGAGTTACCTTAAGAATGACTTTGTGTGCTAGAATAACTTTTACACCTTTCTCTTTGAAACCTTCAATCATGTTTTACTTCTTTTTGTTATTTTTCGCTGGCAATTTTGAGACTTTCAAGGTGATTTTGAGCATCAATTGTCAAATTAATAGTTGTTTCCTTTGTTTATTCATGATTTTCCAATTACGGCCAAAATTCGGCCAACTTTTACCTTTCCGGCCAAATCATTTTTAGACGGCAAAGGGTTTTAAGAAACGACCAGAATCGAGAAATTTGGCCGTCAAATCGGCCAAATGGCAACCCTGCTTCGTTACTCTCCAAGCAAATATGTTTATAATGCTACACAAACAATAGTTACTTCGCGACTATCAAAACAAAGGATCTTATTGGTTGATTCGTGATCTTAATGTGTCAAATCTGATGTCAAAGATTAACAATATTGCAACAAAAGAGTATGTTTTGGGGAATTCTAGCTAAAGGAATAATAGCAATCATTCTGCAACGAGATGCAAAGGAATCCTTCAGTCTAATTATTTCTGTGATGATTGAAGATCTTAATCCGATTAAAAGATTAACTTGTTTCACATTCTTAATGGACACCAATACAAATATAAACGAATCTAGCAACGGCTATCTGTAAAACATGAAGTGTGGAATGATGGAATGGAATGATGGAATAGAATAATGGAATTGAATGATGGAATGGAAAGATGGAATGGAATGGTATAGATGGAATGGTAGATATGGAATAGCTAAACTACTGGTCGCTTTGGAAAAAAAATTGCACCGATGTGTTCCTCAAGATCTTCTTAGTTTATTTTACATATGTTTTCTTGAAAGTCTCATGAAATTCCCTTAAATATCGACTGAAACAACAAGCATGATAACAGACTGTGTGGGCAGACATCAGTTAAGTCGTTTAATTGATGTGAGTTGTAGGGAAAAAATCTGTAAAACATGGAGTGATGGAATGGAATGGAATGGTCGACATGGAATAGCTAAACTATTGGTCGGTTTTGAAAAAAAATTACACCAATGTGTTCCTCTCGATCTCTTCAGTTCATTTAGCGCATATTTTCTTGAAAATATGCTGGAATTCCTTCAGATTTCAACCGAAACAAAATTGGATCTATGCTAGGCTCGCGTGAACACAGCTGTGGAATGTTGAGAAGTGACAGGGATCAATGACAGTTTTAATCCTTATCCTGTAATGGCGCCAAGATCATTTTTATCATAAACGGGGGTTCGTAAGAAACTTTAGACAACAGCAAATTGAGTTATTGCTGCCCTCATGCACTCACTCACTATTGTGCAGAGATTCGATTGAAATTAGACGGGAAGTCAGAACATTATGATTCACTGCTGGTTTGATTCCGGAAGAAATTCTCAACAATAATACACTCTCATTTTTATAATAAAAGTGGTTCAAGTGGCTCTAGCCATATCGGATATCAGAATTTCCTGTTATTCTTGTCAAAGGTTTATAGATCGGCTATTAGAAATCACCGGCCCCGGCCCCCCGGCCCTCGGCACCATGGCGCTCGGCCCTCGGCCCCCACAAATATAGGTATTTCTTCGTTTCATAGCTGTCTGGCTGTTCCCGCATTTAAAATGATCCCAACGGTGCCGTTCAATCGAAAAATCGCAATGTTCGAAGCCTCCAAGAGCTTAAGAAACTCTTTTCAAGTAAAGTGAGAGAGGGGCCGGGCAGTCATCTGAGTCTCGCAAAACAAGTTGAGTATGATTTCCTAAACAAACCACAAATGTACACACACCACACGCTCCTTCGCATACAATTCATGCGCTTTCGTAGTCGTTCTGGCTAACTGTCGCCCTGAAAACCCCTCTTTCCCCTGTTTCGAAATTACGCAGAGTAAATTGTTTGTAAGTAACTCTTTCTAAGAAACTAAACGCACCGATGGCGAGATGACCATTACCAAGAAATTAGGAAACTCCAAAGACTTTGTTGAGAAAGAAATTAATTCCTCTTTCCACTTTCTTCTCATAACCTGTGCTTGCCTGTGTCCAAGACATTTATTGGAAGTCAAGGGGATCCCGCCGATTTAAAGAATGTTCGTAAAAACGATTTCAAGAGGAACCTTCAATATTCTCATTTACATGAGTATTATTCCGTTTTGATTATGGTTTCGAAGTACACTTTACTTCATGTTGCTTCACTTTGGTGTCCTGTCACCCACTCGAAAAGCTGTCCGTTCCAAGGGTCAAAAATAAGGAATTATGTTGAACAGTTTGCGGTCCACATATTTGTAAACTAGCTGTTAACGCAGTTAAGTAAGTGCTGCTCATAGCCATAGGCGTAGGTGACAAGGAGGCTGGGGGGCTGTAGCCCCCTAACGTCAGAAAATTTTGCAAAAATCAGCCATAATCGGGCAGAAATGCGCCTTAAGTCAGGCAAAATTTCCTGAAACAATGGATTTTTTATCGGGCAGCCCCCCAAATTTTATCTCCCCCTACGATGATTTCAATAGCACTAGTCAAAATAACAGTCGGCAGATTGTTAAAAGAATAAATGTCAGAGTGGATGTTTTGGAGCATCTGTTTGAAACCAAGGTAAATTGCAGCTTTTTGAGGTAGAACAATTAAAAAACTATGAGAACTGTACTATGTAAATTTCAAGACTGCATTACACGACTATAATGCTAGTTAAAACGTCATGTGATATTAATCTCAATTCAGTCTTCAATTGTAAATTTAAGACTTGGTTAATCAATGTCAGTTCATTTTGTACTTCCTTGGACTGCAAGGCTATCTTTTCCCCAGGTGGTACCTCAAATAGTATTTATGATGTTCTCATTTGGCCACAGATCAACACTGGCATTTTGAAGTAAAAATAGTTTTGATGCATTAGAAGTAATACAGTAGCTTTTATGATCATTCCTTTGTAATTAGCTCAAAATGTCAATTATCTGCTTCCATCTGCATTAATCAGCCTCTTCAATAATATTCAAACAACTTGATACATGATGGCAATACACAAAGTGTCCCCTTTTCAATCCTGTGTCAAATAACAGGTTTTGTATTATGCCTCAAATGAAAACAAGTCTTGA
Source organism: Aurelia coerulea (assembly GCA_039566865.1). Lineage (NCBI taxonomy): Eukaryota > Metazoa > Cnidaria > Scyphozoa > Semaeostomeae > Ulmaridae > Aurelia > Aurelia coerulea. The sequence goes on along the minus strand of CM076952.1, from coordinate 5,515,478 downwards.
GGGTATATGATGCACAACAGTTGGCCATAACAATTCTTCAAAAGTACATCTGGTAACAGTTTGTATCAAAGTTAAAAGGTCACAAGGTGCAAAGAATGGTCGCAGAAGCAATGCTGATCCAATGCTTTTTGGTCTTTGTAAGAATGTGCAGCTAGCAATTTATGCTGTTTTGGTCTTTGGATGTCAATGGTTAAAGAAGCAAATACTGATCCAATGCTGTGCAAACAGTTATCGGAATATGCACTGTTAATATGTTGCTAATCCAATGCTGTGTTAATCTTTACATGAGCTGTCACAAATTAATAAGTTACCTTTCATTTCTGCAACAAAATGTACATGAGATATTAAGCTTTTGTGTATGAGATATATATGTGCATAGTCATATGGCAACATTAAAGGGGCCTTTGCAACGAGCATGGTTTGTGAATACACCATTTGTGGTCTTTTCGTTGTTGCCATTTTTACAGTCCATAAAAATGACCACCAATAAAAAGATGGCACATGCAAGGTATGCTGGTTGAAAAGGCTGATTTAGGTACCTAAATAGATAACAAAAATATACTGACAAAAATATTTGAGCTAAAGGAGGGGAAAAGTTAATCAAGAAGCCAATCAAAACTCTTCCAGGGGCAAAGAATCATGGTTGAAAGATCCTTTCAATTATCTTGTTTGCAATCCTCTCTTATGATTTTCTATGCAATGGGAAATTATCTCTTCTGTTCTGCAACAATTCATGGCACATTTATGCGCCAGATGTTTGCAGTTTTCAAAGCAAAAAGAAAACTACTATTCTAAAGTGCAACAATACTCTACTAAAAGATGAATTCTTACCTATTCTAATCAAATACATAAAACCCCGAGTTAGGATCGTGAATAATAGATACCATGTACCCATCTAATATGAAAATTGCATGGTTGTTATCTGTGAAAACATTTTCAGGTGTTGTATGCAAAGGAATGAATGGTGAATCATTATCATCTTGTGTATTACTAAAGAAAGAGCTTTGACAAATATTTCCAAAAGTAATTGAGCATCCTGAATGATCAGATTCGTTGTTTAATTTGCTGTTTTTTTCAGTTGGTTTTGCACGGTTTTGAAGTAGTAGCTTTTGTTGCCACAATATAGGCAATTCACTGTTTATCACCACATGGGTGATTCACTTCTTCTTTCCACAATGGGAAAGTCACTGTTGTTGGATGCCTCAGTGGGCATTTCTGATATATTTGCTTTTGTTGCTACAAGTGGCAATACCACACACAATGGGTTTATACGTTTCATTTGTTGCCACAAAGGGCAGGTCAATGCTGTTTATTTGTGAAAGTGTAAGAAACGCTTAGGCCATCGTTGATGAAATCTTCCTTCTGGAACCTATCCGCTGCAAAACAATAAATTGTCAACACAGCAGAGAGGATAAAAAGAAATCCTCTCATATTTACTATGAAATGAGATTTTTAAAAATGATTTGATACGTACCAGAGTCAGTGAAAATCCCCTTCTTCTCGCAATGAACGTAAGCCAACTCCTTGCATCCTTGGCGGCATTTCTATTTCTATGGTGGGCAGTCAACAAAACATACATACATAGCGATCGACACTAGACTGATTATATGTTCGTAGGTTATCGCTATTGATAGGCTGATGGACGCTATAACTACGACTCATGGACTTACGCTTCCAGAAACGGACATGGCCTAAATAACCTGCTATTTTTTCCTCAAAACCACCGACCCTAAATCGCCGCAAAAAGTGGTTTTCCTGAAGTGCTACACTGCAAAACAAGCTATCAGTACTTAGATGAATGTTTCTTCAAGCTATTAAAGCAAAAAAATCCTACCTATAAGTGCTATTTTCGTTGTTTGGGGACGCAAAAGATCTCGTAAATTCTTTCGCTACTTTGAGATTTTGATCGTTGGAGCAGTTCAGTCGAACGCGTTGTTCGAATTCGTTTGTTTGCCTTTGGCGGGAAGTTTAAATTGAAGAAGAATCAGCCAATCCCATCAAGTTATTTCAAGTCTTGCATCCTGATTGGTCCAGGAACAAATTTGTTCCTGGCGAGAATTTTTTTGCCGTTTTGAGAAGAGTTAGTCCATAAGGCCCTCAACTGGAGCGACAACAACAACATTAATTCACTTCAATTAGATGAGCGTAAGTTGAGGGTCCTTATGTAGTGAGGCTAGATCGACACAGGAATTTCAATCAACCCGTCTAAATGTCTGCTACGCGCATGCGCTAAGCAGCAATAATGCATCAAAGAATGCAACCATATGGAATGTGACTCCCTCGATTGACTACGAAGGCGCATGAATTGTATGCGAAGGAGCGTGTGGTGTGTGTACATTTGTGGTTTGTTTAGGAAATCATACTCAACTTGTTTTGCGAGACTCAGATGACTACCCGGCCCTTCGAAGTTCTCTCACTTTACTTGAAAGGAGTTTCTTAAGCTCTTGGAGGCTTCGAACATTGCGATTTTTCGATTGAACGGCACAGTTCGGATCATTTTAAATGCGGGAACAGCCAGACAGCTATGAAACAAAGAAATACCTATATTTGTGGGTGCCGAGGGCCGAGCGCCATGGTGCCGAGGGCCGGGGCCGGGGGGCCGGGGCCGGTGATCTCTAATAGCGCCTGAGAATTCCCTTTAAAAAACTAAACTATGAATTAAAAATACGAAACTTTTGTAATTTACCGTTATAATGTTCTCCGGTGACTCAAAATATGTTTTAACTATTTTTAAATTGTCTTGAGCGCAAATCACTTTATTACTAGTTTGAAATCTTATTACAAAGTGATTTAAGAGCTCTTCGAACAAAAATAAATCATTCCAGAATGGAAATTAAAACTCATTCAGAGACTTTAGGTAGCAAAAGTATCCTAACATTTAAGAGACTGTCTGGCAATCTTTGACCTTAATTCTTAAAAAAAATTAGTTTAGACGTACTTTTCTTACAATTTCTTATTTTTGGGAAGTCCAAACATGACAAAGACTCTGGGGACTGAGGTTGAAGAAACGTTCTTTTCTAGCTCCCTAGCTCCCCTCTCTAATAAACCCCTCCCTCTCTGGTAAGCCCCTCCCTTCTAAGGTAAATGTTCTAAAGAAGCCCCACTTTCCATCCTCCTTCATTTGTATTAAAAAGGATGTCAAATTTCAGTTTATTTAGCTAAAAAAGTGTGCAGGTTAATTTTGATACTGCTTTGATAAATATGTCGAATTTGTTCATTTGACTCGGTATGTCATTCCTCAAAATTGGGGATAAAAGAGTTAAGATGCTTTAATTTATATCCTTTTCATTTGAGAATAAACCCCCTCTCTAGCTGACAAGCACCCTCTCCCTTAAAGCCCCCTCTGGAGTCTCCAAGATTGAGTAATAAGCACTTGGGGCTCAAAATAGCCTGTGTTCCAGACCATTACGCAAATACAATTTATTTTTCTGGAGTCTAGAACACAGGCTAGCTCAAAAAAGCTTCTTGCTACTAAGAGTTTCTTGGAGTCTATCAAATTTGCACTATTTTTCAGAATCATTCTGTTTTTTAAACAGGGCGTCCAACGTAACCAGTAAGATAAAACAATCTGTGGTACAATCTGCGTTAAAGTTATCCATTTTCATAGCATTTTGAAGGCATTGTTCATGCTCTAAATGACAATCGTGTATGTAAAACCCACCATGGTGAAGCCTGCTGCACAGGCAAAATATGCTAGCAGCTTAAAACTATGGATTCTTCGACGAAAGTCACAACGTGGTGAAGCAAGAAGCATAGCTTTTGAAAAATCGACGCAGTTCAGTTCACAGTTGCACAACGCGAAATGAAATATAAACAATACCACAAACTGTGCAAATGATGAAAAACTGGGCATTGTTTTCAAACAATAGCGAGTGAATGCATGAGGGCAGCAATAACTCAATTTGCTGTTGTCTAAAGTTTCTTATGAACCCCCGTTTATGATAAAAATGATCTTGGCGCCATTACAGGATAAGGATTAAAACTGTCATTGATCCCTGTCACTTCTCAACATTCCACAGCTGTGTTCACGCGAGCCTAGCATAGATCCAATTTTGTTTCGGTTGAAATCTGAAGGAATTCCAGCATATTTTCAAGAAAATATGCGCAAACTGAACTGAAGAGATCGAGAGGAACACATTGGTGTAATTTTTTCTCAAAACCGACCAATAGTTTAGCTATTCCATGTCGACCATTCCATTCCATTCCATCACTCCATGTTTTACAGATTTTTTCCCTACAACTCACATCAATTAAACGACTTAACTGATGTCTGCCCACACAGTCTGTTATCATGCTAGTTGTTTCAGTCGATATTTAAGGGAATTTCATGAGACTTTCAAGAAAACATATGTAAAATAAACTAAGAAGATCTTGAGGAACACATCGGTGCAATTTTTTTTCCAAAGCGATCAGTAGTTTGGCTATTCCATATCTACCATTCCATCTATACCATTCCATTCCATCATTCCATTCCATCATTCCATTCCATTATTCCATTCCATCATTCCATTCCATCATTCCACACTCCATGTTTTACAGATAGCCATCTAGCAACTGTGGACTTTCGCAACTCTGTTGATCTAAGTTTAATTGGTTTCTAGGCGTTACCTCTACTTTTGCATTCTATGTGACGTTTTCTGTTTCTAAGGCTAAAGTAATTCTGTTGGCTCATCTTTCAGAGCATCCTAAATACGATACAACAAAAAAGGCACTACTCAGTCTCTCACAAGCAATGATAGTCCTTGAATAATCTAACTCCAAAATGTTTTGCCTACTGCCTACTGCCTACTGCCTAGCTAGGGCTTCAAACAGCTTCGACTACAACTACAAGTAAACACAACATGGACACAAGTACTTTCACAAGCTACTTGCACCAAGGAACATAAGATCCTTTTGGATGATTACAAAGTCTGTCCTGAGCTAAACAAGCTAAGAATATCTGAATATTGATTTCTTCATAACCCCAAATGATCGTAGATGCTGTTTTTAGCTACAGTCAGAGAGATGAGTGTTGCTGCTAAAGTCGCCTTCAATGGAAAATCAAGCGCCTTGTATAAGAAAAAGAACCGCATCAAAGGCAACATTTTGGTCTTTATATCAAACGAGAATGATACGCAAAAATCAAAAGTCATTACCCCTAGTTTGCTTAGTTCGTGCACAAAACTATTGGTGCATTTGTGTCAAATGAGATGTCATGTGAGATTTACGATAACGCAAAATTACTTATGCAGAACCCAACAGAACGTTTCAATTGTTGCTATTCGCGGGCATCTAATTTGAGACAAGCAGTCACGAAGATAACCTCTGTGCAGAATGATATGCATGAAGATGGTTTGGTTCAGTGTGATCTCGTGCCTTCCCCCTGACAATGGCGCCATTGTTTGCTGGGATTCTGCAACTTTCTGTAGCTGTGTAGGAGGGGGATCCTTCTACCTTCGGTGATACTGCGAATGCTAGCCTCTGTGCAGGCCGCCGGTTACATCATCCTCTAAAGTTGACTTATTTGCATAATGAGTACTATCAATAACGCTAATGATTCGTTCGTTCTAGAAAACGATTGTTTTGACATAATTGAGCTACTAATGAAGTCAAGAACGTGCCAATTCTGGGTAAATTTGTTGTTGCGTCAGGGTAAACATCTTGGTGATTTATCCATCTTAAGGTGTCAAATCTGTCTAACATGAAATAAGCCGACGTCAAATGTTGCTATAGGATCGCGGGAAACTTCTGTCTTGTATGCGCTTTATGTGCGCTTTCTTTATTTCAGTGCCAATTAGCTGAGATAAAACGTTAATCAATTGCTTTAACGAGCGTGACGGAAGTGGGTTACTTACTTACTTACTTACTTTCTTTCTTTCTTTCTCACTGACTGACATCGAAGCCCCTTCTTAGATTACAAAGTGGACTTTGTAATCAAAAACTAATCGTCCGACCTTACTTTGCCTTACTTATCCGGTCACTAATTAAGGAAATATCTTCTGCATATCATGAATAACTTGGGGAACAACAACATCGACACTTTAGCTGTATTTTACTCTACAGCGTAATTTACATAAGTTAAACCCACCTGAACCTAGCTGAACCCATCTGAACCCAGCTGAATCCATCTGAACCCAGCTGAATCCATCTGAATCCATCTAAACCCAGCTGAATCCATCTGAACCCAGCAGAGACCAACCTGACGCAATAGAAATCCCAAGAGGTCATGTGATTTGTATGAAGCACACAAGCAGGGAATTGGCATTTAACACTTGTTCATAATGCTAATGGCTCTGTTTGGAATTATATCGGTCATGCAAAATTAACTGACTGGCCTAGGCCTTGTTTGCATCATGGCTTTGTTGAGGGGCAAATGCTGTTCCCCTGCTCTGGCATGCTCTGCTGACTGCTGGTCTCCTTCTTTTTACCGTCAAAAATTGCCCACTACTAGCTTTGCCAAAAACCATTTGTTTGTTTTGTTTTGTTGTTGTTATCTCAAACAGTTACTATGGACACCCCTGAGCCTTTTTGGCATGGTGAAAGCCCTTTGTTTCAGATACAAGAGTATGCTGAGAGAATACATATTACGTTACGTAATACAAACACGGAAACTCAAAGGACGTTTTCGGACGTTTTAGTCCAATATATGACGAAAACAATATTGTGTACACGTGAAGGTGAAAAAGTTAGGCCTGATGATTTAGTAGGAAAGTGATATCACTGCGAAAGAAGTCTATGACAATTTTTGGACGTACAGTTTACCTACCTTCATAAAACGCAACCAGGAAAGAAATTGCTTGAAATTTCCCGAATTTTTTTGAAGAAATCTACTCTCCAGATGTTTGGGTATTAAAGTTTGGATGCCGGCTAAAATATTTCCTGGATTGGCGGAGTTATGGCCACACACAAATCGATAAGGCATTTTGAGCCCATAAAATGCCAAAATGAAAAACCGTCCAAGCCAATGAGATCAGAACGATTGTTATTCAGCTGTTTTCATTAACACCATAAAGCGCTAACTATGCTTATCACCCGCTTCTTTTGATACATTGTTCTCGATATTTCCAAACGGAGCCATCACACCTGGTAGGGAACCTCTTGGGAATTTCTATCGAGTCAGGTTGGTCTCTGCTGGGTTCAGGTGGGTTCAGATGGATTCAGTTGGGTTCAGGTGGATTCAAGTGAGGGTCGTATAGGGGGTCCTTGTTCCCCTGTTCCCTTATAAAATTATCATTTGTTCCCATGTTCCCTAGCGAATTTTAAGAATGTTCCCTGCAAAAATGTTTGTCAAACAACAATTGTCAAGATCCCTTGTAAAACTTCCTTTTTGGCATCTTCAAATCATTACTTTTAGAAAAAACTGTTTTTTGTATCCTAACAAGCCAGAGAGAATAAAACAAAGCATAAAAAAAACAACAATAAAAACGAATAAAACAAAATCAACAAAATCAACATATCTGAACAGCTACGTTCTGTTATAAAAAACTGAACATCCACATCCACAGCAGTAAGAGCCTAGACAACTATGGCTTCTCCTTAAAGGGCTGCAGTGCAACATAACATTCAGAGGAATACGCAGCACATGAGAGCATAGACAACTATGGCTTCTCCTTAAAGGGCTGCAGTGACGGGCAGTACAACATTCAGAGGAATACGCAGCACATGAGAAGTGAGGGGATCTGGGGCGTAGCCCCTGAAATTTTTTTGGACCACACCCTTCAGACGCTTGGAAAATAAGGGAAACGCTCTTTTTAGTTATATCTTGCATCGTGGCTGCAATAGAAAAAAAATAGGTAGGACGTTTTGTTGCATTTTGCATTGAGAATTTATACCCACAATTGAAAGTTAATCTAGGAAAGTAGACGGAGAATTGTTTTTCGAAAACAGTCCAGCATATCAAGTACGAAATTACAAATTGCCTTTCTTAGCTTTTACTCCAAAATGGTTTAGCGCTGGTTGTTCGATCTTGATATTCGAGGAAATATCTTTTTTCACCACTTGATCATTATCTAGTCAGTCATCTTTTGCCAGAAGCTTTTGCAAAAGAAATTGCTGTGGCAATTTGAATCATTTTAAAAAGGTCAGAGTACAGCTCTTAAAAACATTTCAGATGAGATTGTTCGAGGAGAGCAGCAGCAAATAGGGATCACTGTAGCCAATGCCACGTTCAGAAGACGAGTGGGATCTGGGGGATCTCGAAATGAGTGGGTTTCACAAATTAAGCCTTCACAAATTTAAGCACAATTTTAGGGATACCATAAATCCAATGTGCCCTACTAACGATGGTATTGAGAGCACGGAGCACTTTTTGTTGCTTTGCCCCTCGTTTGAGGATCAGCGTCGAGACCTTCTCGCTGGAGTTTTTGCATTACTACGACCATTCAGATATATCGACCTTACAAATGAAGTTTTGACGCAGCTTTTATTGTATGGTGATAAAGACCTCCCAAATGACGTCAACAGAAATATACTCGATTTGACTCTACAATACATCCACACAAGCGGTCGATTCAATTCAGATCACAGAAATCTAGCTAAATGCAACTCGACCACCATACCAAGTCCATATTCGTAAAGTATCCTGTTCGCCGAGTCCCGTTCCTCTATTCTTTTGTTCTTTTGTTTGTAAGTAGCTTTTCGTAACACACCCTTTAGCTATTCTACAAAAGAGCCTGGATTGAGCGTCTTTCTTATACATTTCAAATGCGACTTTCGATTGAGTGGCGATAAAGCTTCTATCACTATTGCGTACATTCGAAAATTCCATTTGCAAAATATCGTTCAATTCTAATTCTTTTCTGAATAGCTAGGGGGCTTCTTATATATTTAGTTGTATTTTAGTTTGTCTCCTTCATGTGATGGCCCTGGGGTAGTCATGATCTTTTGCTCCCCTTGGTATCGTTTCTGTAGTATTGTATGGTAGCTCATTTGTAATCTTAGGTAATTCGTAAATTGTAAATTTTTAACATTGAATTTATAGAAAAAGAAAATGAGTGGGTCTGGGGGCAAAGGTACCAGGCAAATTTTGAGAACATGCATTCTACTTTGGCATAGAATGCCTCTCCCAACATCGTTCAAGCATTTCTTAGAAATCCAAAACATTGCTCTATAAAACCTTGACAAAACCATTCTCTCCTGGCTTTTCAAGAATCTCAAAGACCACCGCTTGATAGATCTGCCTAACCCCCCCTGAGGTACAAATTTTATTGCTTTTTTGTACGAATCTCAAGGACCATCTTTTTGAAAAGTGAGGGGTCCGTACCCCCCATCCCCCTCTTGGGTACGCCACTGTCACAGTGAGTAGCGACTCTTTATCCAAAGACACAGTTCTCATGCTTGAGCTTGTGGTGGTTGTACGCCGATCCTTCACCAAAATCCTCCAATGCACGCGCAGCTCCCTCGACCCTCGACCTCATGAAACTGCATCAAATATGAGGTCAATGGATTAGTGTGACCACTGCTCCGAGTGTGACTCAGACACCAATTCCAATTCGCATAAAAAATATTGTGAGACACAAAGAGGAACGAAAATTCCTAAATGTTGACAAGTTTCATCAATCGACTTTCTTCTCAAAAACTTTACCTAATCTTCTACAGTGTTCCCTGATCCCTGATAGGAAACTGATTGTTCCCTTGTTCCCTCTACAGACTCTTGCTTGTTCCCTGTTCCCTCAATCATTTTTAGGCATGTTCCCCTGTTCCCCAAAACCCCTATACGACCCTCTCAAGTGGGTTTAACTTATATAAATTACGCTGATTACAGCGACAAAGCGAAAAATCGACCCATCCCTCCTCCCGCAGTGACGGTTCGCTGGTTATCAGCAACCTTGCTACTGAAAACAGCATCTCTGGTGCGCTCTCCATATCTTTGTCGGTTTTGGTAGCAGGGGTGCGTAATCCAGTGAAAATACGTTACGTACGATCGGAAGTGAGTCCTTATATGAGAGAAAATAAAATATCAGATTAAAAATGTTGAACGAATACAAGGAATCAGTCGTAAGTCTAAGTTGAGGCCATGATTTCTTGGCTTAGCAACAAATTTCTAAAGCATCTTCTCGATTTTCTTTTCAGCTCCACTTTTCTTTTCTTTTTTGCATTCTGCATATAATCTACTCAAATTATCAACAATTTTACGACTTCAGGGTTTTGATTTTAACATGATGACATACACAGGGGGTCCATGCCACTATTTCTTCGCTGACCCCTAATTATTAAGCCTAATGCTTTGGGACCCCAAATATTGAGTCTATTGTTTTTGGAGACCCCAAATATTGCTATCTATTTCTGGGGCCCCTAAAATGTTTTTGAATGATTTCAATTAAAGCTTCTTGATCTTTCTCGGTTTTTAAATAATACCAAAACATTTATCTCATAATTCGCAACTTCAGGGCCAAATTGCGCCATTCTTTCTTTCTTCAGAATTGTGGACCCCAAATATTGAACTTTGGTCCATGTTGTAATTCACAGACCCCAAATATTGATTCAACGTAAAATTTCGGACCCCAAATATTGGCATGGACCCCCCCGTATTGAAAATCAATGAGTACCCCCCCTGGGATGACATATCTGTTGCCCTAGCAATGCCGGGCAACAAGAGAGTCGCCAAACAATAAAGAACAGTATGGTATGGCTCCTTATGTCATTGTACCATAAAAAGGCATATATTAAGGTAGGTCACTGGTCGAAAATCACACAAATTTTTTCATAAAACAAATTTTTTTTTCACTTGCATTAGGGATTTTCAACATTGTAGAATCTGAATTTGAAACAACTTTAGTGGAGAGAGTGTGCTAAAATAGAAATATTTAAGGTTTTTGTGAAGTAGGTAGTCGTAAAGATCTCGAAAAATCATAAACAGAACAAAATTGTGTTGCTATTTGATGGCTGATTTCTAAAAAATTCCTGCCTCCAAACAGCTAGACCCAATACATCAATTGAATGCCCTGTTTTTCCTCTGTTTGATTACGAGGATGTAATTGGCATATGGTTCACCTGTGCGCCATGAAAGACAATATTCCTGAACTGATAAAACAAAAGATTTACGTTGCAACCTTGCATGGCAACCATTGCCTACATTTGATTGGATGATATATCTAAATGCGCTATCTGATTGGCTGTTTAGATCATGTGCTCACAGTAATGGCGGCCCACTCCAACAAAGTTAGGCAATCGTGAACTATCTTCAGTTTGTTTACCACTGATTCGAAAGTTCTTCTCGTATTTGTGGTATTTCTTGTATGCAGTTGTTTCCCTTGATTTTAAATGGCCAGGACAAAGCAGAGATCGATGAACCCGTACCTTGGGCGAAGAAGGAACCGTCGAATTATGAAGCAGAAGCAAGAAGTCATGTCTACCCCTCAAAGGATTGATCCACACGAGGATCCACAGGAAGGGTCATCCTCTACAAGTGCAAGAAAGATGAATTTGTTTGGAATAACTTTGGACAGCATCCAATGTGAGAGAAAAATAAATGAAGGGGCTGTCAATGAAATAGAGGACTGTTTTTTCATTGCGCAGTTATCTTCCTTGGTCAGTCTTTTGACTAAAGTCTTATGCCCAGTTTGCAAATCTCAAAGTGTACAGTTTGAGCTGTCAAATAGCAAGGCCAATGGCTTTGCGATGAAAGGTCAATTGAATTGTACAACTTGCAATGAGAGTATTGTTGAGGACTATTTGTGTCAAAGAGTTGGGGGAGCAAAGTCGACAAGGGCTCCTTTTGAAGTTAATAGTAGAGCAACATTGGCTTTCAGGGGAATTGGATGTGGCTTCAGTGCCATGAAAGAGTGGTGTGGTGTTATGAACATGCCCTATGCAATGAGCCAAGATGCTTACACTGCACACCACAACAAAATTCATAAGGCCAGTATCGAAATGGCAAAAATTTTACAAGATGACTCTGCTAAGCCAATCAGGGAAGCATACAAAGACATTGGGGTTCTTCCTGATAAGAATGGAGTTCTAGAAATTGCTGTATCATTTGATGGTGCATGGCATAGGAGAGGACACTCATCCCATAATGGGCTGGCATCAACGATTGACTTGCTAACTGGAATACCCACTGATTTTGAGGTACTCAGCAACTTCTGTTTAAAATGCAAGATTGCTACTGAAAAGCCAGATGATCCAGAGTGGAGAGAAAAGCATGCAGCAAACTGCCCTAAAAATTTCACTGGCTCTTCCAATGCAATGGAAGTTGAATGTGCATTGCGATTGTGGAACCGATCAGAGGAAAGGCACAAGCTCCGTTACACTACAATGCTGTGTGATGGAGATAGCAAAGCATTTGATGCAGTAGTAGCTGCAGTGCCATATGGTCCTGACGTGAAGATAGAAAAGGAAGATTGTGTCAATCACGTCTCTAAACGGATGGGAACAGCACTTAGAAACATAGTTGCAACATCCAAAGCACAAAAAGATTCAATATCAGGAAAAGGAAAGCTTACCCAGGAGAAAATGACAAAAATTCAAAATTATTATGGCCGAGCAATAAAGGACAATGCAAATGATGTTGATCTACTGAAGAAGCGAATTTTTGCAATAATTTTTCACCTCTCATCATCAGATTTAAACCCTAAGCACACCCGCTGCCCACCAGGTGACAAATCATGGTGCTTTTGGCAAAGAGCAGTGGCACAATCCAAAGATCCAGGAAGCCACAAAGAGCATGACACTTTGCCAGCAGATATTGGTAAAAAGTTAGTGCCTATTTTTCTACGCCTGTCTGATTCAGATCTCCTGAAAAGGTGCTCAAGAAATAGGACGCAAAATCCAAATGAGTCCCTGAATCACTTGATTTGGCAAATATGCCCCAAAGCCACATTTGCAGGCAGGCAGACAGTGGAAACAGCAGTGGCATTTTCTGTGTGCCAGTTCACATTGGGTGCTTCATTCCGTCACACTGTCTGCAAGCTATTGGGGATAGAGCCAGGTGATTTCCTCCAAAAGTCATCCAGTGAGAAAGATATAAGTAGAATAAAGAAAGCAGAGAAAGCTGGCAAAGAAACCACAAAAAAACGAAGAAGAGCATTAAAATATAAAAAGAGTGCCCAGGAACAAAAGAAACAATCCAATGAAGGAACAACCTACGCCTCTGGTTCCTTCAATGTACAGGCTGGAAATATTAAATAAAATTAAAATAAACTGCCACAGATAACAATTAAATAAAAGAACCATAGATATGAGTGGGTTATGACATAGTTTTGTTGCTTTGTTGATCATTCTTGACAATTCAGTCAACTTTGAACACAATGTTAAATTTCAAACTCATTTTACTCAAAACTTGTATTTCATAGAGTGCGAATGCTTAGTGAACTAACTTTTTTGCCAAAACAGATAGCAAAGGGCAATGTTTATATATCATTTTAAAGCTAAAGACCTGAAGAGTGATTTAATAGGCTTTATTTTTGAATCAAGTATACTTCTTTACATATATGATGAAGGCATTTCAGGAAAAAATCTTGCGGAAAGTTAATTTTGACAATTTTCAAAATATTTCAATGCAAAAAAGATATTTTGAAAGACCAACAACATTACATCACTCCCCAGGTCCTATGCATCAATTTGATATGCTGATATCAGAACCTAAGCCTCTAGCTGCAAATATTAATGTTCACTAAATGATATTACTCAAACCTCTTTGTTTTTCAGTTACCATGGAAACCAATTATCTAATCTAAGAATAGATTTCAAATTTGAAATCAGCATGTTGACATTGTGCTGGGAGGTTAGTTTAAGGGACTTATCTTGAAAGGATAAGATTTTAGAATTTCGACCAGTGACCTACCTTAAGTAAAAAACGGACCTTGGGACCCAGGATCCTAGGATCTTTAAGTACCAATGAAAGATAGGACCCTTATCATCGGAGGGTTATCATCCTCAAAAGAAAATAAAATGCGAAAGTGTTCTTCCATTTTCACTGTCATAATACTTTTTTTCGTTGTCATACTATAGATCAAGAGTTCTGGAAGAGTTCTAAGATATATATTTTTGCTTTCACAATGTGTGCGGTTTATTTAAAACAATCGAAATGCCAGCTGCAATGAAGCAATACAAAGTCTCCTTCCTTTGTCCGTATGCTCATACTGAAGAAAACAAATGAAAATATAATGGTAGAAGGATGCCATTATTGCTATCTGTTTCTGATTGCCATGCCATGGTTTTCTATGGTGGCCTTTTAAAATCCCATAATATTCTATTTCCATTCTTGTTTAAGAGAATGCACTGAAAAAATTAGAAGTTTCCCTGCATCACACGCAATGGATCGGTGGAGGAAGATGAAATGTTGTGCAGATAATTTTGGCAGGCTTGAGTCACCAACAAAACGGCGAAAAGATTGCTTTTACCATTCCCCAGCAATACACGTTTTTTTTATAAGAAACTTGGATCAGCACTTAGTACTAAAAGTTTCTTAATTTCGCATAAAAATTTCGGTGTTTTAGTAATAAAAGTTTCTTAATTAGTTTCTTACTTTTTTGGGCCTAAAATTGCGGTATTGCTCGAAGTTGAGCCTTCTTCTCGAGAAAGGGCTTCCTTTTTGCATTGAAATTGTCATCAAGAAGAAGCCATGCACATTAAGGCAAAAATTTACCAATTTTGCAGTTAAAAATCAAGAAAAGACGAATGTACCTTTGTTAGAGAGACATAGAATAAGAGAGACATACAAAAATAAAGTTTTAGAGTTTCTTAACTGTTCTTGAGCGTAGTACTAGAGTTTCTTAAATTTTTGGTCATCGTAGTACTATTTTCTTTTAAACCAGTTTCTTATAAAAAAACGTGTAGAACGAGTCTATATGATCCATCTGCCTCAAGATTCAACTATTTCCTCCAAAAGTCAGCCAAAATTATATAATTTTTCTGAATTTCCCAAAACATCATGTTTACCAAAACTTTCTATTGTATAATCGCGTGAATATTTCTATTTGGTAGCAATCCGTCTAAAATTGCAAGCAGAAATGTGCTGAAAAAGTAAAGTAAATAGCCATTAAGTATGCACATATTTCAGTATGAATGAGGTGATTCTTTCCAGAATCCAGAATACCATACCAAAAAACCAATGTTATTTCTTTGTGTCCCATGGAAACAATGGACATTCATTTATGCTCCATGGCAAAGCTATGCGAACCCCCATCCCCATTTCTGAGAGCATTATTGAGGTTGAAACACTACAAAACGACGATGAAACAAAGCAGCATTCTATTGTGTGGGTGATGCCCCCTCGGATGTCTAGGGTCTTATCTCTCATTGGTACTTAGGGGTAACAGGGTCTTAGGCAGCCTGCGTGCAGACCCATTAGACCCATTGTCCAAGGTCTTATGATCCCAGGGTCCTGTTTTTACTGTAAATGCCTTTCTCGATATCGGCTGTGCGTGTCAAAGAATATTGGAGGCAGCGCAGCGCAAATTAATCAGTTGAGTCTCCACCCAAACTATGACTGAACATGGCTAAAGGTTGTTGCAAATTTACACAAAAATTGGCTTCAGAGCCCTTTCTCTTGCTTCATATCATGTGCTTCGGAGCTAATATCAGTCTGTTTCCTCAGCTTGTTATATCAAAGCTGTGCCATCAACGATATAACAATACTGTGTGTCAGAATCTTGCATCGAGGCAGTTCAAAGCGGAGGAAGACGTCGTTTACAAGCAAGTTGCAACTTGGGATACAATAATCTTCTTCTCTGTTAACATTCCATCCATCTTGACAGTCCTCCCGATCGGTGCATTTGCCAATTTGATTTCCAAAAGGAAAGTTCTGTTTCTACCTCCAGTTCTGATCATTCTCCAATCGATATTGTATATTATCTGTGCGAGATATCAATCAATGCATCTTGGGTTTGTCGCATTAGCCGCTGGATTGACAGGGATTTTCGGTGGCGTCAATGGAGCTGTCCTGTTTGCATTCATTTATATGGCAAGCGTAACTAACAACGACCATGTACGCACACTTCGGTTTGCGATTCTTGAAGGTTCATTAGCATTTGGAAAGGGTTTTGGCACTCTCATCGCAGGGGTATTGTTGAAACATTATGGATTCACTGCAGCGTTTTCTCTTGGCGTGTCAGCTAGCCTCATAAATATTCTCTTCGTCGCGTTCTACCTTCAAGAACCATCCGAACCGAACAAGAAATCAAACGTACAGGCAAAAATCACGACTGAAACGAGACTAAATCTTTGCAGACATTTTCTTGGCATCATGAAAGAAAGCTGTGCAGATATCGCTCGATTCGCGAGGAATCATTCCCATTCAACCGTAGGGAAATCAATTGGCCTATTATTCTTGGCTTTATTCTTTCAAGTCTGTGCTCTGTATGGTGAGGATGTTATCATTACACTTTTCGTTAAGCACAGCCCCTTGAACTTGTCATCAGATGAAATCGGTTTATATTCCTTCACTCTGCACACAATTCGAGGTGCTGGCCCATTACTTCTCGCATTCATTGCAGCTAAATCCTCTCGCCCGTCCGATTTCACCGTGATCACCATAGGTAGTGTTAGCATACTTGCTACACATGTGTCAATGGCACTAACAACAACGAAAGGAATGCTGTTTGGGTTTGCTATATTCGCTCTTGCTTTCTCATTTGCAATGGGAGGCATCAACTCACACCTTACAAAACTCGTCGCAGAAGAAGAACATGCAACTGTCTTGTCATACATAGCATTTATCGGCCTGATTAGTGTTAATGTAATTGCGTTTAGTGCAAATAAAGTGTTCATGGTTACGGCTCCCGTCTTCCCTGGTGCTAGCATCTTATTTTTGGCATCTTTAAGTTTCATAGCGTTGCTGATAGTCGTTTTTGTGTTTTGTGTTGTGGAAAAACCAGATAAGTGGATTCAGATTAATGAGCAGGGCTCACACACCCTACATGAAGAAGAACAACAACTAGTAAAACTAAGGCTTGGAAATCAAAAGGTGTATGTGTAATTTTAAGACTAGCAATAGTTACTACTAGGTGCCCCACACCAGATATCTCTAGTAGGTATGGTAAACACTAAAAAGGTAGATCAGTGTTGCAGTTTTCACATAGTGATTCCCATATCCATTCTGTACAGGCTAAATATTTGACACTTGTGCATAAAATCTGCCACAGCATGTATTTACAGAAAGCATAGGGCTCGAATCTTTGCTACATAACTCATTAACTATGTTAGTGTTTGGCATAACAACATAACTGATTGACTGTGTGATAACAAAAAATAATCTTGAAAAAATAAAGAGAAAATATTGAAGTTTGCCTTCTGGCATTAGATTCTTCAAAGCCGACTTTTCATTGCATTGTTGCCAAACGAAGAAAGAAGAGCATAAGAATCAGTCATAACAAGAGAAGAAAATGCCTCAAAAGCACCAAAAATCAAATTAAATCTGCTAATTTAGTGAATTAGAATTATTACAAAAGTATCGCTGGTTACTCTAAATGATAGCAGTTCATAAGAATATACGAGATGTTAGGCCTTGTTTGCATCATGGCTTTGTTGAGGCAGGGCCGCCGAGAGCGAGGGCGGGCCCCGGGGCAACTAGTGGATGCGGGCCCCTTGCTTGGCACTGGCACCAAAAGCGTAGATTAATAGGTCCCTCTAAGGACCTCTAACGTTTGCGTTATGTTGTTGTTGTTATCACTCCTTTCTTAGCGGCAAGTCAACAGAGGGAGGGAGCGAAACAAGAGACTTTTGGAATGAGTCTACTACGAGTGCACAATTGGGAAAATTTCGTGAATGCCAAAACGTGAAAATCGTGAATTTTTATGTCGGATTTTGTGACTGTGCAATGCAATATGTCTAACCCTCATCAATTTCTAGCTGCAAAACGATCCATGGTAAGAACTAGGCATGTCGGAATGGAATTCTATTTTGGGAGGCTAGAACTTGATGCGAGCGCGGCGAGCAAAAATGGGGAAAATTTTTCATGACCACGCCCTTTAGATCGCTGGAAAACGCATAATTTTTGTAAAATCTGCCATTTAAAGAGGCAAAGGATCGTGACTGATGGAGGTTTTTCCGGGAAATTTTTATAATAGGACCTCAATCAATTTCACGAGGATATACCGGGTGCGCCAAAATAAACTATGAACGTTTGACAGGCCAGAACAAATCGTACACTGGACCGATTTTGCAGATTTATGACTAAATCATTTGCAGAAAGCCTGATACTGAGATTTTGGATACTGGGATTTTTTGCAAATTTTTCATTTTCAGCTTTTAGAGCTAGAAGCGAGTTTCCTAAAATGTTAATTTTCGAAAACACTGAAAAACGATCCAAAATCATCGATCAAGTTTTCTATAGAATCGACATGAATGGTCAAAGAGAGAACTTGTTCGTGGTGATTTGCGATTTGGAAATCGAAAAATTGTAATTTGCTGTACGAGAGTTCGTGCTAAACCCCCAAATGCCCCTGAAAACGTTTTCTCTTTATTCATTCATGTTGAATCTTTTAAAATTTGATCAACGTTTTTTGATCGTTTTCAATGTTCTCGAGAACGAACATTTTAAGAAACTTGGTTCTTGCTCTAAAAACTGGAAACGAAAAAATTTGCAAAAAGTCCAGGCTTTCTGCTAAAGATTAAGTCATAAATCTTCAAAGTCGGTTCAGTGTACGATTTATTGTGGCCTGCCAAACGTGCATAGTTTATTTTGGCGCACCCGGTAGAATATTTTTGAATTGCATAATATAAAAAATGGCAGATCTTCCGACGGGCCTGAAAAAAGTGGATAGAAAAGTAATAAACTTTCTGACAGAGTCTATTTATTCGAAAACATCAGTAATGGCATGAGAAATATTTTCAGTAGCTTTTGATAGCAGCGAGGAGATGTAGACTCCCGTTCGATTTCTATGCATTTTTGTTGTTGTTTACATTCGGCCAGAGAAACTTACAACACAACGCAAAGTTTATTGCAATTGAAATGAACTGAGGCCCGTGATATCATTTGAACTTGGAAGTGCAATGGACAAGAAGAAAATTTGATTTTGCCGGGGCCCCTTGCGGGGCCCAGCTAGATGATATCATTACAACATACAATGGAAAAACAAAGCTTCATTTTCACGGGCCCCTGGCGGGGCCCGGGCCCCGGGGCAGTTGCCCCGGCTACCCCCCCCCTCTCGGCGGTCCTGTGTTGAGGTAGTTAGGGGCAAATGCTGTTCCCCTCCGCTGGCATGCTCTGCTGGTCTCCTTCTTTTTACCGTCAAAAATTGCCCAACTACTAGCTTTGCCAAAAAAAACCATTTGTTTGTTTTGTTTTGTTGTTGTTATCTCAAACAGTTACTATGGACACCCCTGAGCCTTTTTGGCATGGAAAGAAAGAGAATTTTCTCATCTGTTGAAAGCCCTTTGTTTCAGATACAAGAGTATGCTGAGAGAATACATATCTATTCTCCTTTATAATCCAGCTCAGTAACATACATTTTTCATTATTTTTTTTTTCATTTTTCATTATTTTTACACGGTGGCCCCGTCAATCGAGAGGATTGCTTTACAGGGGGCCGTGCCAAATTTTACAATGTTACTAAAAATTACTATCAAATTACCTATATTTACAATCTAAATAAAAAAAATAAAATAAATGAAAAACAAAGGAGTTAGCCTGAGAGAGGCAAATTACTCTTCAGCATACTTTTAAAAATGCTAAGAGAGGGTGCTTGTTTGCCATATTTTTTTAGTTTCGCAAGTAAAATTTGATGATCAACGGTATCAAAAGCTTTTTTCAAGTCGATAAATACCATCGCAGTGTATTTCCCGTTATCCATATTTACATACCAATCGTCAGTGCTATTTAATAAACAAGTAACCACCGAGTGCAAAGACCTGAAGCCAGACTGGTGCGGGAAAAGGAGCTTGTTTCTATCCAAGTATTCGTAAACCTGGTTGTAAACCAGCTTTTCGAATACTCTAGACAAGAAAGGGAGCACCGATATTGGTCTGTAGTTAGAGCGATCATCTTTTTGCCCACTTTTGAATATAGGGGCAACTCTCGCAACCTTCCATGAATTGGGAAAGCTCCCAGTTGCTAGAGATAGATTGAAAATATCGCAAAGGGACTCAGCTATGACCGGAAGACCAGCTTTCAAAAAGAAATTAGCAATACCATCAGTACCAAATCCCATCGATGATTTGAATTTGCCTAGAGCCTTTTCAACCTGCCGAATACCTATCGGCTGGAAATGAAACTGGGATTTCTTTTCGTTAACTGAATATTCATTTTGCAACGAGTGCAGCAAATCTATGCCTTGCGAACCCGATTAAACCTGTTTTGACAGAAAACCAATCACATTCCACCATTCTCAAACAATTTGAAAAAGTAAAGGCCACGATACCAACGTCGATTGCCGGATCCGAAGATGCTTGCGATGACGAAAAAATGAATAAATTTAAAGGCAGAAACACCGCAACACGACAAAAAACAACAGCAAATACGACTAATTTAATTTTTGCCAATATTTCGTCCTGCCATGCAGGACTTCTTCAGGGCTGTAATGTGACAGTTACAATAAAAATTTGAATATGTACAGCGATTTGAAAAGGAGAACAAACGTTCCGACACATCCGGGGTTGCAGAACACTTTTGTAAACCCAATCACTCCGTACAAGACTTACAACTACTACCGCTACTTAAGATACATGACACCAGAGAGAGTGTTAGACGAGCCAAGGAAAATTACTTCATTGACTTAGCGAACACTCTCTCACCCAACGGACTGAACAGAACCACAGACCGCTAACAAACACAGTTGTAAGTAACCTAATCTACTCACTCTCTTACCTTACCTATTCTCCTCACTATCCCCATCATTATTATTATCATTATATCGCAGTTAGTTTCTAACATTGCATTTACATAATCATTATCATTATTATTATTATTATTATTATTATTATTATTATTATTATTATTATTATTATCATCATCATATTATTATTATTATCACCATCAGCATTATTATTATCATTATTATCTTGATTAGCATCATCATCATTTTACTACATACATTACATAACCGTTATAAACCTAACCCATATAACCTCTGCGTAGCCATCATATCTAACCAATCACGTGTTACTTCTCCTTTTCAAATCGCTGTACATATTCAAATTTTTATTGTAACTGTCACAATTCTCAAACAAGCTTGCGTAAAACCGCGTCAAACCTGTATTACGACGAAAAATTCCAAATATGCGAGGAGTTGAGATTCGAAGCCCTAGCCTGTGCAGCCTCGTATGCGCGCGGTGGGCTATACAGCCCCACTTCGGTGTGGGGCAATGACAATAGTTAGTGGGTGCGGTGAACAAGGACAGATTTGGTAAGACAATAGCATGGGTTGCTTTTGTTGACACGTGAATTCAAAGCGATTAGCGATCGCAGACAAGGAAATTCTCTCAACCAGTAATTCAAAACAAACAAAGCCGCAGAAGTTTCTCTGAAACCCCGGGGGGGGGGGGGGTACTTGACTTAAATTTGTACGGGGGTGTGCCCACGAAAAAATTTTTTTTACCCTGCTCCAGAATTTTTCGCTCAAAATGATAACCTGTTCTAGAAAAAATTGGCGAAAAGTATTCTCTAAAACAATGAAATTTGACCGAAAAATGACCCGATCTAGCAAAATATTCCCCTTTGACATGTTTTGACAACCTGCTCTAGAAAAATTGCCTTATTTTGATACCCTGTGCTAGAAAAAATTGGTGAAAACGATACCCTTAAAAACGGCACATCCCCGTCGGACAAATATACCAAGTACCCCCCCCCGGGTCTGAAACCCAGGTAGTTAGCGCGCTTTTTTTCCAGAAATTGTTTTAAGAGCAAACATTAGCATCTATCGAAAGAACAAGGATAAGGGAGTGGTCATTTTTAATCCTGGGTACCAGGGCGGAGGATAATTTCACACAATTACAAAAATTTGATACCCCATCTGAAATAAAGTAAAAAGTTTTTTTACCCCACCTTCTTTCGGCAAAATGGTTTGGTACCCCCATCCAGACCTCTTTGAGTATAAGAAGTATATATGGACACATACCAAGTTGTCTAAGGCAATTTTCATACGGTCGAGTGATTCATCATCACCAGATGTCTGTTAATATTTCTTGTAAAGGATGATTGACGACTTCACATAAAATGTTTCAAGCACAATTGTTTTGTGTCCCATAAAAATATATCTTGATATTTTTGTACCCCCACAAAATAATGAAAGCAAGTTTCACACCCCTGCCAAAAATCCTCCGCCCTGGTACCCAGGTTTAAAAATGACCGCTCCCTAAATCTACATATGTGCCTCGCCTCGGGCATTTTATTCTTTTGGTTCAAACAGTGCAGAGGCGATTCAATTCGCTTATTTTTTGGGTGTAATGAAAACACTTACTGCTCGACTTCTGAATCTAAGAAATGAAATGTCCGTGGTAGATGTGTAGATATATTCTTCTTCTTTCGATATATGCTCATGTTTGCTCTTAAAAACAATTTCTGGAATGCACAACGAGCGAGCCAGCTACCTAGGTTTCGGAGAAACTTTTGCGGCTTTGTTGTACTGAATTACTGGTTGAGAGAATTTCCTTTTGTCTGCGTTCGCTAATCGCTTTGAATTGCGGTGTCAATCAAAAGCAACTCATTCTATCGTCTTAAAAAATCTGTCCTTGTTGGTGTGGTGTTTTGGGAAAAGGAAACAAACTTGAACGGGCACCAGCAAAAGGAATATCTGTCGAAATGATTAGTGCTAGTTATTACTTCGCCGAAACATGGCAAAATTACGTTGCAGTGATCACAATTTACGAGTTGAAATAGGCCGAAGAGAAAATATTCCAGCAGAGCAGCGATTATGCCTCCTGTGTCCCCTAAACAAAGTTGAAAATGAAGAACATTTCCTTCTGGAATGCCCAGTGTATCAATCACTGCGAGTAAATCTCTTCCTCGCGTTTGAGACAGAACCAATCAAAAGTTAGTTTACCTACAGTCTTGCAAAGACCAGAAACTACAATCCTGGACATAATATGTTGAGAAAAACTGCGCCCCCTCCCCCCCGTTCAATGTTGATTATGATGAGAAGACGTTTGCTGGCTTGCTCCAAAAATTACCCAACATTGAATGGGGGGAGGAGGGGACAGTAATGCGGTATCGTTTCTAAGTGCTGTAACAATGCGTTTGCACACCATGACCTCGGCAATATTTCTCAACAATTTTGTCCAGGATTGTAGTCTTAGAGGTTGCAAAATATGTAAGAGATGCCAGGGACGTAGGAAGCATCTCAAACTTGGAGGGGCACGACACTTCAAGGGCACTTTTTTCATTAAGCTTAAGGGGCACTTCCTGAAAAAGGGCACTTCTTTGTTTGTTCTAAAATCTTGGGGCACGTGCCCCCAGTGCCCCCCCCCGGTTCCTACATCTCTGAGAGATGCCTTTACACTACGCCCAAATATCCCTGCTCTAATACCATAGAATTCTCGCGTAATCAGTAGCCATCATATATTTATATATACCCCTACTTTTCTTGTTAGTTATTTTGTTCTTCATTATAGTTCTTGTTATATTTTTGAGACATTCATTCTATATTCATGTTTTTTAAGTAATTGTTCATTTCGCATTAAAAATTGCAGTCACCCACAAAAGATGTTTTGTGACCATAACTGAAGTCAGTCAAATACACATTCCACGTAACAAGAGGCAGATTAAGAGGGTTTGGTTACCATAGCCTGTACAGAAAGCAAAATTTTCTTGCTTTCGGTCTAACTTAACGCCCCCAACTTCTGAAGAATCTCCATCAAATTTAGAGTACGCAAATAGACAAAACCTTGACATCCTCCCCAGCTATCTTCGATTATCAACACTCATGGTTGTCCTGCAAGTGCATTATCTATTTTTTACCGCTATGAATTCGGAAACAATCGTGCGAATAGTTGCAACTTCAGTGGAATTCATACGTACGAAAAATGTGTTTAAGTTGCGAGAGAACTATACTGTATATTCACGAAACAAAAAATACAAGCTCTCCCTTGATTGGGCCGTGCTGGGAACCGGTCAAAGGGAAGGAATATGTGGGGTTTACAAGGGGTTTACTAACTTTTCATGTAGACTAAGACTCCGTTTACACGGTAGCGGATCACTTTTGATCCGATACAAAAAGTGTTGCGGATCAGCCTCCCGTTTACACGAGCTCGAAGTGATCCGATACACTTCTGCTCCGCTATCCGCATCAATTTTGATCCTGCTACGAAAGCGAACTCGTTTTGGGTCGGATCACTTTTGTATCGGATCACTCTTGCTCTGCGCCATGTAAACGCAAGTGATCCGCATCAATTTTGATTCGGATTCATTACGAGGGTATTTTTAATACAAACGAGGTTTAATCATTATTGCAGTTTGTTTGAAATTTTGACGTTAAAAGGAAATCACTGAAAATCCGAGAAAAACTTGAATGTGACCTAGCCCTATTTCTATGGTGACCGCTGATCCGCTACCGTGTAGACGAGACAGTGATCCGATACAATTTTGATCCGCTACCGTGTAGACGGGAGGGTGATCTGTAACACTTTGATCCGCAACACTTTTGATCCGCTACTGTGTAAATGGGGTCTAATTCTTGCTAGAAACTCAGCAAGCATTGTCCTCTGTGATCATGGGCAATAATGCACTGTTGATGAGACCGTTACTCTGATCAAAATGGTATGCTTACTCGCTAAGTGTTGTTTCCCTTCCAGGGATTCAGAGTAAAGCTTGATAATGTTGCCATTCCTTCGTTCTTCTCTCATCACAACGAAGATCGAATGCTGCCATTATTCAAATACAGTTGAAACCGTTAGAGCTCCTAAGCAACGATATGTCTCATTTCAAACTTAGGTTTTAACTCTATTTGAATAATGGCGGCATTCGATCCTTGTTGTGACGAGAGAAGAACGAAGGAATAGCAACATTATCAAGCTTTACTCAGCATAGGTTCCAAATCTTTAAAAAGGCTGGTGTAAAATTGAGTGACCTATTTCTTTGAACTGGATGACTTCAAAGAAACTTTAGCTATTTCTCTATAATTCTACCGTTGGACTTTTTGGAAATCTTAAATATTTTCAGAATTAGAGTGATTTTCTCCTTTTTCAAGAATTGAAGAAAAAATTTCAAAAAAACTTAAAACCATCGTAATTTCTAAACTGTTTGACGTAACATGACGTAATTTCGAAGAACACCATGGTTTATGAATGCCTACAATATGGTATCAAGAAAGAGTCTGTCACTCATCTGGTTTTTTATTTAGAAATTTGATGACGTCACATCCTCAAATGAGTTGAAATGTAAGATACGCTGTAATTTCCAAAAATATGCCAAATTTCTGAAAAGTCCAACGGTAGAACTATAGATAAGTATCTAAAGTTTCTTTCAAGTCATTCAAACAGAAGAAATAGGTCATTTAATTTTACACCCACCTCTTTACGCCGAGAAAACGATTTGGAACCTATGCTGCTTTATTCGCAATCCAGTGGAAGAGAAACAGCACGCAGTTAGTAAGAATACAACTTTGATCATAATGTAGGCCACATCAACGGTCCATTATTGCCCATGCTGTGATGCGATATCTAAAGAGACAAAGAAAAAGAAGAACGTGAAAAATTATCATTCTAATGAAATATTTTACATAAGCTAAACTCGGCTATATAATCAAGGAAATTTCTTACAAATGCACTTAAAGTTTTTCGAATCGGGTAACTGACAATACGTTTCCTTTGCGTGGAGCTAATTTCGATTTGTTGGCTCTTCTCCGCAAAAGTAAGCTGCTAGGCAAAACATTAATACAATAAATTCAGAATCATAAATTGCCAGACAAAACAGTTGTCAAGTCTTGGGAGTCTGAAAGCTGAAATTCGCAGTTTACCTGAAACCTACCCAGTCTACCGTTTTCCGAACAAATTCCCGAACAAATTCCCTCTCAAAAATCATTTCACATACACCAAGATGGGTCATGTCCGGAAAATGAGGAGGGCAAGAGCTTTTAAAGCTGCGAAATACAAACTTATGTCCTCCTAAAAGTAGGCGGCTTCCAGCTCATTTGTCTACTATCTACCAAGCACACAGAGTGTCCTACATTTCTTGGAATATTCAAAATGCAGGATAAAAAAATTGACTATACGATGGCATAAGCCTATACCTAATTTAATTTTGCATAGAAGCACACCAGCAGTGTCTTGCCACCCATGCACCCATTGCTTACTTTCGCGGAATTTTCGTTTGCCGCCAGCTACCACCGACGAATAGCATGGTCCAACAACTAAAGTAATCACAGGTAAAGCTTTTCCGTTCAATTTTGTTGAGCTCCAATCGGCCCTATTCAGCCGTAGCTGAGCTGGGTTTAGCCGACGTTAGATGTACACTGATCAAATATTTGTTAAGCTCAAATCCAATCTTGTACAATGAAGATTAAAAGTCATTTGCTTCTCTAAGTTACCGTGGAATAAATCAACAACCATCACTGCTATTGGCCTCTAGACTGGCTACACAATCTCTGTATGCAGCAACAACAACAACAGCGAAATTAACATTTGGCATTTCATTGTGAAATTATCTAGTTACCAGCGTTGTAAGTACAAGTTTCTCCGAAAATGAACTAAGTGACCCCTGACTATCTTCAAAGCTTGACGTGTTACGACGTTTCCTGGTCAAAAAGGAGTTTGTCCAATGTCCTCTTGCTGTGCAAATCTCAGAGCAACCGAGACAGGATTTGAGAAATAAAACATCGAGTAATTTGCTACATCGAGTAATAACGCTGCTAGAGATATCCTTAGGTGTGCTCGCGAGAAAGTTTTGCAAATAAATAACCTCTTTTTACTTGAACAGTGAACTTTCGTTACACATCAGGTAACTGCGGGGTACCTTGTTTCAGCGTCGCACAAATTCGACCTTTCAAACTTTGTAACCCTGTGAGTTGATATCGAATTTCAAGCACTAAAGTGTCTAAAATAAACACAGGTTCTTTGGGGGCATGGTTATGAAAAAGTCAGTTTCTCTTGTCGTCTATTTCAAATATTCAAAAAACCTTGAAGACTTGTTGGTAACTCTGTACCAAAAAAGAAACAATACAGACTTATCCTAAAGCCGATTCCCCCATCGGTAAGTTTTTTCGCGCGAATAATTTTTCACCACGAAAAATACTGAGCACGCAGAAATATGGTCGAAACTGATCGAACTCACTTTTTCATAGAAGAGAACCGCCGGAGTGAATCTAATTTCAACTGAGAATAATTACACTCGAAACATTTCGATTCACAGGAAATAATTCCTCCAGTTGAGAACCGGCTTAAAGCGAATAACAATAACGTCTACGTTAAAAAAATACGCATTTACATACAGAAGAGAATCGTATACAATATAACATGATTGCACAGTCGCCCTTAGTGCCCTTCTTAGACAGATACAAATCACATGGTTGCATGCATGAAATGACGAAGCGTTGACGCAACGCGGCCTATTTTATCTTATTAAATTAACTAATATAAATCAACTTAAGACCTAAACTGTCCCATAGTTCCTTGCATCGGTGTCTGATACATCTGTGCTTGCATCGGCATTCGCATACCCATATTTTGGTAATTGTACTGCATGCCGGGTGCCATACCCATGTTCTGGTTACCTAGGTTACCTTGATTACCCATCATTCCCATATTCATACCGACACCCATACTCATGCCCATTTGCTGAGGGCCCGCCATCTGTTGGGCTCCTATTTGTGCACCCATTTGCTGCATAGGTTGATTGCCCATTTGTACAGGGCGGCCCATACCAGTTCCTAGATTCATATTACTCATACCAGAGTTCATAGAAGCCATATTAGTTGCTTGGATACCTTGCATATTCACTTGTTGTTGCTGTTGTTGTTGTGGCATCATATTAGTCATCTGACCTGGCATCGCTTGCTGATTGGTCAATTGGTTCATGCTTGGTTGCAACGGTTTGTCCCTTGACGCAACAGGACTGAGTGTATCTAAGCTGATATCTAGGCCAGTGTTACTCCACAGCGACGACTTCTCTTTCGGGGAAGATCCCTACAAAGTAACGAAATATCATGCCAGAGATTGGAAGGAACTTTTTTCATTTCAAACTTATTCAAACGAGGTTACAATTCAGAGTTAAAAACCTAGTTGACAACTGACCCTGTAAAACACATAATATCAACTTAACCCTAATCCACATGGGGGAGGGTGGATTTATTTGCCGCATTTTTAAACGACATTTGCTATGTCCCCCAGCCTCCCTGACTTTTATTAATTATCTATTAGCTACATTTTGGTAGAAAAATTGTTGAACAATAGGACTCACAGGTCACGTGACATGCCCATATTTGGAAGGAGTTCATATTTGGAGGAAATCATTGTTTTCAATGATTTCAATGGAATTATTTGATTGAATTATGAAGTATTATACAGCAAATGAATCAGCAAACAAAGGGTTTCAATTTGATATCAGACTTTCTGGAATTTGATGATGTCAGCATTTTTTGATAATGACGTCATTTTGGCCGCCATTTCTGACTAATTAGCAATTTTTTCAAGTTTTTTCGAACTTTTTCAATGAAAAACACTCTAATGATACATTTGTTATAGATAATCATCATTTTGCAGGTTCATTTGGTCTCTTTTTACATAGAATAAATTAATCGCACAAATGACGTCACAAGAATCGGCTAATTTCTGCCAAAATATCACTCCAAAATCGTTATTTTCAATAAAATAATATTCTATCACCAAATATATTGACAAACTGAACCAAAAACTGCATAAAGTTCATGCAAAATCTTCATTAAACTTAAATTCAACTTGGAAGCCTGATTTTCACAGATTTTCAGCTTTGTGACGTCACTGTGACGTCACAAGGCGTGGCAGCCACACCCAAATTAAGCTACAAGCTGCAAATTACCTGTTCTATAACTGTGCCAAGTTGTATTGAATTCAGATGCGTCTAAGGCAGTTTTCAGAGGGGGGTGGAAAGCACCCCCCCCCATACAACTTATGCAACAGAATACAACAACAACAACAACAACAACGACAACAACAACAACAATACAACAACAAAAACAACAATACAACAACAGAATACAACTTATATATATATATATATGTCAAATATATATTTATATCGGTACTGTTGTTCTGTTTGGTGGGGTTGTCCTGGTATACAGACATTGACCAGTTGACGAAGTTTGAAAATCGTGCTGCTGTAATCATGACAAATAGCAGCTTTGATACCCCAAGCAGACCACATCTCCAAGAGTTGGGTTGGAAGACACATTGAAGAACTCATTGGCAATGAGTCTAAAACCAGAATAGCATTCAATAACGAATGACACTTAAACAACATGCTCTGATTAGTTGATCAAGCTGTCATGGCAACCATGCCGACATACGTTGACAAGAAACTCTCTAAAGAGCCACATTTACAAATTTAAGTTGGAAATCAAGCCGTAAAATTGGTTTGTTTGTTTGTTTGTTTGTTTGCCGTAAAAGTTTGGAAATCAAGCTTGTTTGCGTTGTTTATAGCTGCAATTTTATTTTTTGTTTGCGTTGTATTTCTTTTTTGGTATTTTGATGAAAACACATACATATGAAACAGTATTTTATGGGGCTTCTTTTACATTCGTTTCTTTTCTTGGCTCGCACTTGATCGCACTAGTTTGGATCAGATCCATGTGTTCAAAGGGAATCCAAGCATACATAAGGCCTTGATAAAAATAACCTTACCAAGACAATAGGCCGTAACACGTGCCGCACCATATTTGGGTAACTGCTCTATGTAAACAGGAAATACTGATCTCTGATAGGCTAGAATTTGACCGCAAGTGGCTTGAGCCACTTTCATATGCATTCCTTTTAAACTGGACCTACACAGGACTGGATTTAACAGAGGCGACTTTTCAAAGCCATCAAAAAAAAGGAAATCAGATCTAATTGGTCCAGTGCAAACGCAAGGCATATCTGTGCCAGTTTCGGAACGGACCAATTCGTACCTGTTCTGGGGCAACAGGTTCATAGTTGCCCTCACAAATCACTTGATTCTGGCGAGTCTTCTAACAGCAACAGATGCTGTTGTTACGAACCCTGCCCTTGCAGTCTAGACTAGTGTATAGTATCTTAAGATAAAATGTTATTCTGTGGAAATGAATTACTAAATTGAAGAAAAAATTGCCATCAGAAGCTATTAACATTATTGTCTTAATTGCATTGGGTGGTAAATTTCTCAAAAGACTCCCAAATTCTCCATTTGGAAATCAGATTGAAGTATTTTTCAAGCAATTGGCTAAAAAGATTTACTTAACTGATGTTATGAAATTGCTAAATTAGTCATGTTTTGAGAATTCAGTCTGGAAAGTGTTTTCATTTTGACACGAGACGCCAGAAGATGATCCTTTTACAAATACATTAGCGTAAAGTAATATTTTAAAGGTAAGAAACAATGCATTAGAGATATTAATTGGTTGTTTAGAAGCAGGGGGTCACATCGAACTTGGATTCTCCGGCAAACAAAGTCACTCGTACCAGTTATTTGCTTCCAACCAACATAACATAAATAAACACGAGAACTTTCGGGCTAATAAGTTTCGGACAAAATGTTTCCCCCACAAAAACTTTTAGGACGACTTACAAAAAATTTCAGACGACTACGAACACCGTTCTACAGGGTATTCCAAAAAATTGTGCCCCGTTTGCCTAAAGGGTGCGAAAAAAAAGGGAAAAAATTCTCGCCAAACTTCAATATGATATTGCCCTTCAGATGTTCAAATAAAGTTTGCTGCCATTCCCATACAAATCCGTTGAAAAATGATAGAGCTATGACCTTCAGAAGACCAAATTTGCCTGATGACTGAAACCAGCGGTCGGCCATTTTTTGTCTTACTATTTTGCAATGATGAATAGCTTCACGTAAGGTAGGAAATAGTTTCTGTGATGTTAGAAATAGTTGAACTCTCTGATGATTATCGGAATTTTCACGAGAGCTATGACATTGGAGGCTGCTGTTTCATTTCATCCATGAAGCTATTTATCGCTGCAAAATAGTAAGACAAAATGGCCGAACGCTGGTTTCAGTCATCAGGCAAATTTGGCTTCTTGAAGGTAATAGCTCCATCATATTTAAACTGAGTTTTATGGGGATGGTAGCAAACTTTAATTGAATATCTGAAGAGCAACATCATACAAAAGTTTGGCGAGAAGCTTTTGCCGTTTTGTCGCAATATTCCGGCAAAAATGTATAACATTACAAACGTTCCCCATTCTATGCAAGGGTCTTCGTCAGAAATATTCATTGAATGACTATTAAAGGGACTGGGTCATGTTAAATAAACATATTTTCAAAACGACGATTTTAGAGGCGAGCCAATGTTATCGTGGGCAGATTTCATAGTTGCCATGATACTAAAAAGATCCCATGATGCTCCGGGGAAGTAGATGCGTAGTGTAGGTTTGAGAAAGAATGTTTACAATTTTCTCTGTCTGTTTTTCTCCTCTATCGGATTAATTGATGAAACTCTCCTGACCTCAACATCACAGCACTTTATTTTCCGTTACAGGGAACATTTAGGTGTCAGCAAAGAAGGGAAAAGTACAAAAGACGTTCCTTCATTCATTTGAAGGTATGATATGATATGATATAATTTTTTATACACGAAACTACCCTTCAGCTTAAATACAATAAATAAATTGGTTATTAACAAAAGATCAAATTACCTAAGATGCTGTTCTTCCAGGGGGTCGTGTTTTAAACTGATATTTTCAGTCAGCTCTTCAAATACTCCTTTAGTTCTTTTTTAAAGCGACTAATAGTCGGGAGTTCTCTAATATCAACTGGGATATTGTTCCAAACTTTCATAGCAGAATAGTAATAACTCTTTTTCGCATATTCTGTATTTAGTCTAGGAATTTGTAGATCTCTACAGTATCTTGTTGCATAGTTTGACTGCGACGATCTTTGCTGAAATTTATCCCAGAGGCTTTCAGGGCTTAATTTGTTCATAATCTTATATGTCATGACCGATCTATCAAATCGAATAATATTTTCAACGCTCAGCCAGTCACATGACCAGTTATCCGGTGTTGTGGCGCAGTGGTGTAATCCTCTGACTTTGCAGCCAGAACAGTCAGGCGGAGTGGGTTCGATACCCGGTAGGACCCCATCACTTGAGCGTCAGGACAGGGGTCGCGGACTCGACTAGGTCTGCTCTATTTCTGCGATCCCAGCGCTTGGCGCTGAAAAACATAACTTCACCTTCACCTTAACCTTCATCAAGGACTAAATAAATTTCACGGATCACACAGCGCCTTCACAGGATTTTAGTATTTTGGAAAAGGCAAACAACAACTTTGATCTGTTGATTCACGAGAGCCTTGTTATCTTACGGGATCGACCAGCACTAAATTTTCATACCCTCTCTCTAATACCTTTGCATTTGTTTTAACTCTCCCTGGACTCTCAGATTTATTTCACTTCAATAGTCTTACCTTAGTCAATATACGATTGCAACATGAACTATGTGAAATCATTTTGCAATAAATTCTCACAAGCGTTTTAGTGTCTTAGCTGAAGATAGGACAAGCTCGTCTCAAAATATTCTATATGACTTAGTCAACTGAACTCGTCGATTTTCTCATTAGTTGTAAATTTTAGTCATTACTTATTATAGCCTAGTTTCAACAACCAACTGGAATTGTCAATTATCATTACAACTTAATCAACTGGAAAATGGTCAACTGAATTTGTCATATTTGTCAACTCAATATATCTGCTGGGCTGGTCCAAAACATGATTTTCGTCGCCTTCCTTCTTATCAAATTCATCATCACGCTGCACTTCCCAAACAATGCTTCAATTTCTTGTTATCTCCTTTTCATCTTCCTCTTTCTTTTCCATTTGTCCTTATCTTTCTTTTCCTTCCTCCTATTTCCCCTTGACAATTTGTTTACCCTTAAGTATGCGGCTTGTATTTTTTCCAACTCAACTGGAATGATCCTTCAAATATCGGATAACTTTATCTAAAGTAAAGCCCCGGTCAAACGCATCCAACATTTCATCCAACATGCTGAAAACCAATGTTGGATGAAATGTAGGATGCGTTTGACCACCCATGTTGGATCATCCAACATTTGCAAACTGATGTTGGATGAAGTTTGATCGAGATCAAAAACAAATTTTGTTTTTAAATGTTGGATGCAAAGTTGGATGCGTTTGACCGCCTCATCCAACATTTCGTCCAACATTTCATGTTTGGGTATGCGCAGAACGTTTCGTTTGTTTTTCGCACCTTTTTTAATTGATGTAAACACGTTGCTGCGCAGGTGAGGTACGATCAAGGAAATTTTGGATGAAATGTTGGATGAAATGTTGGATGCGTTTGCCCACCCCCTCATAAACATTGGCAAACTTTAAATTGTTTTGGGTTGCATATGCAAGTCTAGAATCAGCTTATTGCACTTGATAATTCGACACGTGCGTGGATATTGCTCAGCTAGAGGAGCAATAGCGTGTTTGGGCGTTTTCTTCGTCCTATTTATAGGCTATCTCCACTTAGCTCCGTTTCTGAATTGAATCACTCGGTAGGTTGCACCGGGTGAGTCATAATACATTTTACACGTTTGGCGGCCTGTGGAATAATAAGTATATGGCCGATATTCACAACAAAGATGTTAATCTATCAGACAAAGGTTAACTTAGATGAGAAAATTTTGTTAGGTAAAATCACTCAACTTTAATACCCAAAAATTAGAAAAACGTCTGTAAGGGGTTCAAGAATTCCATATTCCATTCTGGCCCATGATTTTTTTGGCATTGAAATGTAAATTCAATTGAATAGTCAGTTTCAGAAATAGAATTTTGATTTCAATAGCATGTAAATCGTGGACCAGAATGGAAGGTGGAATTCTCGATTCCCATACAAACCCCTTACAGGCATTTTTCTAATTTTTGGGTCTTAAAGATGAGTGATTTTACCAAGCAAATGTTCTTATCTAAGTTAAAGTGCTTATGCAACCAAATAATCGATCTTTAGTAGACTTGCCCCAAGTCTGTTTTGTCAACTGTAATAAGTCTACCGGAAAGTATATTGCTAAACAGACTTGTTGAACTGCGGCCCTCATGAATAATTAATGAGTAATTTGATCCGAAGCGTCCCACATTTGGGACGCTGTCGGTACTTTTGATGTGGACTTCAGCCAATCATTGAGCTCTTAGAAACAAAAGAATACAATAGGCAGGCCACACTGAAGAGGAGATCGGGGTGTTGTGTTGCACGTTGCGCACTTCTGCTCACTTGACTGACTGAGCAACGAACAAAATGGCAGAGAGAAGGTTTGCAGCAGAAGTTTGAATTTTGCAACGGAGAGCAATCGAGGCTTCGAAGACAGTTTTAAACATGGAAGAATTGCGATCCTATCAAGTGGATGCTCTATTAGGATAAATGTAAGGTCGCAATATGCTTGTAGCACGGTGAACTGGCTTTGGCAAATCGCTTTGTATATCATCACCAAAATTCTTAATGTTTGCACAAAGCTGCGAAGACAGTAAATGCCATGGGAAGTTTTTAAAGGTACTGCCTGTAAGGGATGAACAATTCCTCGTGCAAACAAGCACAGACTGACAGATACATGGCAGCATTTGGGCCTAACAATCTACACATTCTCTCTTTATTGGCCTTGTTTTGTTATGACCAGAGCTTGGGAGAGTAGAAGAAAGAGCAACTTGTGAAAAAGACATGACCAATTGCAAGAAAACAACTCTGCAGTTTTTTGGTTATATAACCTGTGATATCTTCTTGATGAAAGATCAAATGCAGTCACTGACTGGAGGCAAAAGGATATATTGGATTGGTCATAGGCCTATGCTAATTGATGTATTCCTCAGAGCCAGGGGTGTCATCAAAAGGGGACAAAGATAACTTTAAATGATACGGTTTGAAATTAGAACAGGCATCAGTTGTTTTGTAAATATTTTCAGGCACGGGGGGGGGGGGGGGTTCTTCCATAGTAAAGGTACCTGGGGATGTGCCGCAACGAAGAGTATACTTTTTCGGACTTCTGGTCTAGCCAAGGGTATCATTTTGACAATATTGGTCTAGCGAATGGTCATGATATCATATTTGGTACAAATTTGACAATATTGGTCCAGAGAATGGTCAACATTACTGGTCTAGCCAAGGGTACCATTTTCGTAAAAATTAGTCTAGCCAACGGTACGATATTGAATATATGCTCAAGGCAGACCCCTACCCAAAATTTAGCCAAGAGCCCCTCCTCATGTTTTCAGGCCACCACCCTTTTTGATCCATACAGTTTATGAAGTGCAGTTGATGGGATGATATACGTAAAATTTTGGGTCTTATCTCATTGTTGCTGCTAGGAAACGCAAACAGTAGGAAACACCTTCTTTACAGCTAGAAAACACCCTTCAAGCACCCATCAGCATTAAGAAGCGGCAATATCTCAGGAATTTTCAATAGAAATTGATAGGAAATCCTGCAAAACAAAAATTGGGAAACGCAGAGGCTCTACTATTTTAACATCAAATGTTTTTAGTGATTCAGCGTGCTCTCAAGTTACAAGTAGTTTTCCATAAGAAACAAGAGATAAAAGTACCAAAAGTACTTCAGTAAAATCTCACCGCTCCCTCAACATTTTCTCCTCGGATTTAGATGAATTACAAATTGATCCTGGGAAGAATAGCAGGGGATAAGCCCCCCAGTCCACCCCCATGGTGCTGCTATTGCTCACTAGAAGTAGTGCTATACACAGAGCCATTTGAAGATCTCCTGCTTTCTGAGATCTCTCTGATTTCTCTGATCTTAAGATGTCTCTGAGAGGAAAGTTGACTATTAAATATGATAAGATTGACTATGTGATCTTTTTGGGGCCTCTCAAATCAGTCATCTTTCACACACCCTGCAGGATAATCAAAGAGAAAGACACTTCATTTTTTGGAATTCCATCCATGAATTCAAAGGCTAGCTGCCCAGTGATACCATTTTCAAAAGAATAACCAGTTGAAAACATATATTCCTTTATTGTTTCAGAGTTTTATTTTGCAAATTGACATGCAATTTCCAATTGTTGTTTAATTACTAACTTTGTGTGTTTTCATTATTCCATGCTACCAAATTGAACATTCAAACAACCTCTGATCAAACATTTTGAGCTTTTAATAATTCACAGCAGCCAGACACATATCTTTTATAAGAAACTTGGATCAGGCTTGTACTAACCTTGCGTTCCTTTGGCAATAAAAATAATCATGATTTCATTCAAAATCAGCCAGCTGGATCTAAATGCTTTTAAATGAAACAATGCTAAAAATCTTAAACAAAACAATCGTGATTGTTCTGATTGCCAAAGCAGCACAAGGTAAAAGTGTCTTAATTCATCATGAAAATAATCACATTTTAATGCTGAAAGTTTCTTAATTTTTTCTTAGTTTTTAAATGCATGAATTATCAGTGTGGTCTGTAACACTGCTGCAGATAGTGTTTCTTGACATTAAGCATAATATAGGAATAATAAACAGTATTCTATTATGCTCAAAGCATAAACAATTAGTTAACATTACATTACTCAAGAATAAAAGGTTCAATGACATTTGCCATATAACTATCTAACTTATTTGTATGTGTTTATTATATATTTCTCAGACATAGTGCTAGAGTTTCTAAAAGTTTTTGGCCATCTTATTTACTAGTTTCTTATGAACCAGTTTATTATAGAAAATATGTTACATCTGTCTATTGGAAGCATATTTTTTATCAACTTAAATTTTGTTGATGCTAGACTGAAGCCAGTGATCGGAAGAAATCCAGAAAATGGATCAATGAAATCCCTTCCAAAAAGGATGGGGCTGTCCAAAAGTACTGGCACAATTTTTAGTTTCTTACAGACATTTTTTATAAGAGACAAAGATTGTGGCCCAGTACTGAAAGCTTCTCTAACCATCTTCATGTTCACTACACTGTATACCCACATGAACTATTCAACACAAGGCTTTTGAAGCCGTTTCAATGTTTAGACATCACTTTAACAGGAAACAAATGAATATAACTAAAATATACTCAGAGTTTTCATTGTCAAAAGAAAATTACTCAATTCAATTTCTGTAAGCCAGTCAAGGGAGTCTGCACGCAGGCTATATTTTCCCAGCACTGGAGTTTCTTAATGTTTTGGCGATCTGAGAGTTGAGTTTCTCATAAGCAGTTTCTTGTGAAAAAATATGTGTACATGTAGATAATGATTTGCCAAAACCATTTCCAGAGTATTCAAATTGTTGAGCGAGTCATGTTGTGCCCTGCTGCATCCTTCTGATGTATCATCTTTTGCAGAGTTTGCCAGTGTTGAATGTGGATCAAATTTTTTCACAAAGCCTGTGTTCAGTAATGTGAAGTGGATCTTGCCATGATGTCTGCAGAATAACTGTGTTTACTTAAGATGGAATTAGTATGATACTTCACAAAATTCCTTCCCCAATTAGGATGCATACACTGAAAGAATAACAGAATAATCAAAATGAATTAACAAAATGGTACATATCAAAAGACAAAAGATAAACATGCATTGTATACACATATTTTTTTCATAAGAAACTAAGAATTTGGGCCAGTACTAAAAGTATAGTATCTAGAAATTATCTAATCTGTGACCCCTGAACACTTCAAAACAAGATGTTTTTAGCCTTTCCAATGTTTAGACATTACTAAAGTACTTTCCAAATAATATGATAAAGGAAACAAGTGAGAATAAAGACAAACATGTTTGAGTTTCTTAATTTTTTGGCGATTTGAGAGTCTGAGTTTCTTAGAAAAAATACAGTATATGTACTGTATATCACATGAGAACATGGTAAATCAAGGTAGCTAGTTTTTGTTTGATCAAAATCAATCACAAAAGCTTTGCACTCTGACTGAAGTTGAGATAAATTGAGTTCTGTAAGTAATATACATTACAGTCACTCTTTCTGGTGTTTCTTATATTTTCAATGCCGAGAAAAGAATCATATACTTATAGAAGGGCTCCGAAATTACTTAGTAAGATTTAAAAACGAAACGAGTAATCATAGTTCACACTTCAAAACAATGTCAAAACAGTTGCTAATATTGTCCAGAGTCATAACACTTTTGACAAATCACAAGTTGCTTTGATTTTTTTAATCACGTAGGGTAGCTTCTAGCCTGCGTCACAGACCGAGCTAGGCAGCTTCTAAAGTCTCCAAAATTGAGCCTGCCGTTTCTTATAAGCTTTTTTATAAAAAATGGGTGCATTGCATTGTGAACTGATATTTCTGTTCCAACATTAGTTAGGGCAGAAGGCGCTCGACCCAGATCAGACCCTAGGCCTAGCCCTACTAGGCCTAACTAAGCTGGAAGAACCAACTGCCCTTTTTATCATATACTCGACTCAAGGCAAGCTAAATCATACCTTTTGCACTTTACCAGGCAAATATTCTTTGTCCTGCTCCACCATTGCTAGCCATCTTTGGCCAATGCCTCGTTTGACCATTCAGACATAGACACATAATCCAAAATACTCTGTTATTCGATCTTCACAACATGTCGCTGCGCGCCGCCATCTTTGGTCAGCTTCCGTTTTTGAACGCAACCCCCTGTTTTTTCAGTTGACCACAAAGAGATTAGCTATCTCATTAATTATTCATGAGGGCCGGAGATATACAAGTCTATTTCGCTTTTCACTTTTCCCTTCAATTTTTTTGACGAAATTTTTTTTTTGACGAAATAGACTTGGGGCAAGTCTATTTACCGTGACGCATTTGGTTAAATTTGACAAATTTGTAGGGTCCATGATGATGGATGGCAGACTGTTAGAAACCACATAGGCCCATCAAACTCAATTGGATCATAAACGATCAACGTATTTACGTTGCAATGCAAGGAAGAAGGAATATAATAATAACATTGCAGATCACGAACACTATAAATCAGAATAAAAAGCAAACCATTCTTGCCAACTATCAACGTTAACTCAACTCGTCGGTCAAACCTCGCTTCAATCGTTGCCAGTAAAATGCCGTCTTTGTATTCGTCGAAATGATAGACTGGTGCTTGACCATGAACAGCGAGAGGCTCACCTAGGGGCGTTTGTGCCAAGATTGACGACACCATAATCCTCCTCACTCTCAGTATCTTCGTTTAAAATTGACCCAACATAGCTGAAGCTTAGCTCGATTCATATGACGACATTTTGACTGAGAACGATCGAAACGCAATGCAAATTGTTCGCGATCTTCCCATGTGGCCTAAATGACTTCCAACAGTGCAATTCAGTTGGCTACTACTTATGACGTCATTAACAAGTTCAACATTTCGCAACAGGTACTTGTTTTTACGGGCGGATTTTTCACACTTCCTGGTGGCAGAAATTTGTGAAAGTGTTACCAAAATGATCAGGAAAGATCAAATTTTCTAAAATTGGTGTTACCCCATTTTTGATAATTTGGTTGCATAAGCACTTTAACATTTGGCTGATAGATTAAAATTTCATTCTTGAATATCGGCCACATACTTTTTATTGCACAGCCCGTCAAACGTGTAAATTTTTTTCACTCACCCGGTATAATATGGACACATCGAGCGCCTTACATAAACAAACAATTGAATACAACTTACCGATGATTTAGGTTGATTGACAGCTAGATTACTTTGGTTCATTTGCGGCGTAGTCATTGACTGTGTCATGCCTTGTGGCGCAGCTGCAACAGGCTGGTATGGTGACGTCATATTGAATGCTAAATTCCCTTGTGTGTTCATTGTTTGTATCGTAGGTGCTTGTGGTTGACTGATTATTGATGCACTTGAGCCGAGTAGATCAAAGCTCTGAAAATAGCAAACGGGGAACATCTCTTAGGATTGAAATAAGAGAGGGAACAGGATAACAAATAGACATTCTACCGGGTGAGTCAAAAAGAATCCCCGTTGGGAACGCCACTGATCCCTGAATAACAAAGCAATAATATTAAGAACTGTCTTGTTATATTGCCAATATGTTAAATTAGTTTCAGTCACTTATCCAGCTTTAATCGGCCATTACTTCCCGTGGATATGGGAGATTTTCTGCAGAAAACCCCATCCAAAAACCTGCAAAAACGAGTGAAAACAATGAGCATATTTTCTTTGGTTTTCCTTCCTAAAAATGATGACACTCGCATGCATTCATGTATTTTGTCCTCTGGGGAGAATGGAATCCCCCTCAATAGGTTATTGATGCCAGGGGGAGACTTTTTAATCCTCCCAAGAGGATAGCACATGCTGACGCTACGGAGCATGCCATATTTTGCGGATTCAAAATACAATTTTACGAGTCAAATACATGAATTCGACATAGTTTTTATCTCGAATCATAAAAAAAATAAAAAGCAAGTTTATTTTGTTCAATAAATGGAAACTCTTTGGTAACCTCTGGAATTTGATATAAGTGGGCGGGGGCTTAATCGAGAGGGGGGCTTATTCAGAATTTTTGCTCAGGGGGAAGGATCTATTAGAGAGGGGGCTTAATAGAGGAGGGCTTAATAGAGCTCCCCGTCGTCTTGTCCTTGCAGTAGAGTAGAGTAACTTGTAAGTATAGTAATTAAGTAAATATTGTAAATTTTTAGCAGAATGTATAAAAAAAGAGCTTTTACGGTAATTATCTCTTTTTCGCGCATTTTGAAGAGTAGGAATTTGTATAAATACGACTTTTCCTTTATTTAAAATGTTCAGAAAAATAGAAGAAAATAACTAAAAATACTTCAGCCTTTCATCTGTCAACCAACTTTGATTTATTCCAATGCCTCAATTATTATCTGAATGAAGAATTTTCAAATATGAGAAGTCCCTTTTGATTCACCCGATACATGTAACCATCCTTTGAATAAGAAAATTTTGCAAATAAGAAATATTATTATTTCAAATATGTATCTAAAATATATTTAAAAAATACCTGCAAGGATGTAGATGCCTGCGCAGTAGACGTCGATGTATTGCCAAAGGCATTGAAGTCTCCGAATTCATCTGGCGTTGTTGGTTTGGTTGCATTAAATGCACTAAAATCTGCAAAATCGTCATTGCTTTGTTGAGCTGAAAGACAACGTAACATTTCGATGATGAAAATGCAAAACACATGAATTAGGTACCGGATGTCCCGTAAAAATGTATACAGATTTGGTTGACTCCAGCGATGTGAATTTAGCTTTAATCAATGTCTAATCACCCTCAAAATGTTCCTCGATAGTTAACTTAAACATAGGTACCTAATTTGTTGGTATTGGTGCTTTGAGAGCAGAAATATCAATCTTGAAAGCTCAAATTTGCGTCAACCTGCAAACCAGAGTTTTAGCCTTTTGGCCCAAGCATATTATTAAGGCAAATCGTATAAATCAACGGTAGCCTTGATAAAATTTTAACAACAGTGGTTCTTGTGTTATTCTGTTTTTCAGAAGTCGCCCTCCAGTCACCTATTGGGCAGTTTTTTAATTTTTCATTAATTTCAGTTCTTAATTTTGATGTGCTTCAGGAACTTGCTCAGGCCAAAAGGCCAAAGCTCTGGTTTGCAGGTTGACACAAATTTGAGCTTTCAAGCTTGATATTTCTGCTCTCAAAGCACCAATACCTACAAACGAAGTATCTATGTTCAAGTTAACTATCGAGGAATATTTTGAGAGTCATTAGCGATTGATTAAAGCTAAATTCATATCGCTGGAGTCAACCTAATCCGTTTTCCTTTTTTTGGGACACCCGGTAGTAATGAGTAAGATACTAGGTCTATGCAGCCCATCATTGCGAAGTTAAATTCAGCGGGGTCATAAAAAAATCACAACTTGAAATCCTACCACGTGTCACCCAAAAGCGTGAACATCTTTGCACATAACCATCAGTTAAAGACCCTGTGCTAACCAGCAGTCTTTGCAGGCATTCTTTGCAGGATAGATAAACAACCTTGTGCAAGATGACACGTGCAAGGTATGCAAGTTGGAATGGCTCCTTTGAAATTGGAGAAAGGGAAATATCAAATTTTGGACCCTACAGCATTGTCTATGTAACAGCGCCATTCAGTTGGAAACTTTATCAGAGATTTGTTTTGTTATCAGGAAGAACAGTATTTAATTGTGCATGCAACTGACAGGAAACTCGGCATTGAAACTATTCAATCTGTGGAATTGACATTCTTAAATTAGCTCACAAGCTGACGAGACTTTCTTTTGTTCTTTTGGGGACTAGAAATTTTCGCAATGATCTGTGGGATTTTAAGGGTCTCTGAAAATGCATTGTGGGATAGCTGATGACCACAAAGACCCATGGTTAGCACAGGGTCTTTAAACATATTACTAATCTTGAAAAAACTTAATTGCTTGCATCTTTTTCAAGGGTCAAATTAATTGGTGTGATTCCTGAAATCACTTTGTTTGTCGTAATTTGAGCTTTCATGAGGAAAACTTCATTTTTATTTATCATTTTAAAACATTTGAACACTTACAAGATTCAACTAAAAGTCTTCACTCTGGCCTGTTGCAAAAAGCAAAAGAAAATTAAATATCCAAAGGAGAAAATGCACGATCAATTGAAACTTATCAGCCCAAACTGTAAGTCTTTTCCATCAGTTTTTAACTGATCAGTTTCGCCTGCCTACACGATCAGTGTTTAAACTGATGAAATGGGATGGTTTTTCTGCATTTTCACAATGGGGGTGCCTCGGAATGTGCTGCTGCAACTATAGTAGTTGCTGTGGTTTTAAAACGAAGAAAGAAAAGGTTAAAATGCAGAAAATGCAGAAAATGCAGAAAGAAGAAGGAACTTCGTCTTGAAGAGGAAGAAGACTACGACATAAACTACGACTACGAAGACTAGGAAAGATTTTAATATTACCTGTAGGCTGTGCACTTGAAAAGTTACCAAATAAATCAGGTTCTGATGATACATTCCCTGGCACTAATGGAGCATCTTTAGGTCCTGTGTTCATCAAATCGACGAGATCATTCATAGCAGATGCGTTCTTTTTACTGTTAAGCTGCTCCGAAGCAGATCCGTTTTCTGTCGCTTGCGGCTTTGCAGTTTGTGCAACACTGACAAGCGTAGCTGCAGCCCCTAAGTCGATTTTCTTCATTGGTTTTCGTGTAGGAGGAGGTGTGGGTGATGCTGAGGCACCCTTTTCTGAACTAGCATCAGAAGAAGTTAGTGCTGATGATTTGTATGAGAAAATAT
Source organism: Aurelia coerulea (assembly GCA_039566865.1). Classification (NCBI taxonomy): domain Eukaryota; kingdom Metazoa; phylum Cnidaria; class Scyphozoa; order Semaeostomeae; family Ulmaridae; genus Aurelia; species Aurelia coerulea. The sequence goes on along the minus strand of CM076952.1, from coordinate 5,472,342 downwards.
CTTCATCGGCTGCGTCTTTCTCCTCCGAGACTTCTTCACCGTCTTCTGGCTCGTCCCTGTATGCACTAAGAGATCAGAAAAAGATACCGTATAATCAAAAAAATATTCACTGATTCTATAGGCTGTATGTTCATCTTTACTACGCAACCTAACTAAATAAGTGTGGCTAAGTGTAACTTAAAAAGGAGAGTGTAACTAAATATCGAAGACATGACACTCGTTTTGCTGTACGGTCATAAATATGATGCACGTAACACTCATTTTCTCGACAGGGTTCAATGAAATTTCGACCTGAGTGATGCCTAGCTAACTCATCGCTATGCCTGGACATATCTGTTTACTTTTTTGCGACACTCGACATAATTTCAAACATAACCAAAAACTTCACGAGTAGTTCAATCTTCTTCTCATTCATGAATCAATTCTAATTCAATTCAATTCCAAGATTATAGCGTAAGTACTTCTGCTTCAACAATTTTACAAACATGGGAAATTTCTTCGACTCAACTTGTACGGAAATTCTGTTTCATTCCTTGTATCAAAGTTTATTGCAGTATTGCTATGTGGGTGTATAGGTAAACGATTCTTCAAGCGTAAACATTTGCTGTTACCATCTGCAAGGTAGTGCTACGACCGTTCTGTTTTCGTACAACAGCGCTCAAATTTCACCACACGATTTTCCTTTCACGAGGAACTCGTTTCTTAAGGCCTAGTCACTAAGTAAAGAAATTTCAGTACTTGTTAAAAAAGATTTAAAATTTTAAAACTATAAATGCAATATTTGGTTCAAACGTATGAGCCACTGCAAAAATCAATCTTTGTGGTCATCTCGAAAACATTCCTGATTTAAACGTTTCGGGTATGGACTCCAAATCGCTTTGTAATCTACTCCTTTTTCGAAGTTCTGATTTAGACTTGTATGCAAATAAAATGATTATGGAGGAAACGATTCTCTTTATTGAAAACACGAAACGAATGTAGGTTAATAATTAATTGTTGGAAAGCAGCAGCTTATGTCTGAGGTCCCTCATGTCTTGTATTTTTTTTCCTTAACCGTTTTCATTTTTGTTTTTTGTTATTGTATCTAATTCTAAGAAATATTGTAAGTGCCAGTCATAGTGGAAACTTGATGACCTCATGTCTTTTTCCGCTATGATTGGCACAGTTGAATTGTATTTCGTAGTTTTAACTTTGATAGAAAAAAAATCATTCAAGCACCGCCGAGTGAGTAAAAGAACTATCCCCCGTTTGAAGGCTACGCCCCCCCGATATTAAGATGATAATATTGGCAATGAATCATTTTATGGTGAACATGTTCAAATCTATCTCAAAATTTACCTGACTGAAATGGGCCACTCTGTTCTGAAATTTTGAGAGATTTTCTCAAGAAAGACCCTTTAAAAAGCCTTCAAACCAGGCCTAAAATCACGATCAAATTTTCGAAATATTTCTGCCTTGCAGCAATGATATCAGCATGGTTTAGCACGTGTTATCCTCTTGGTAGGATTAAATCGCCTGGCATGTTGTTTTGCTCCCTGGGATGACACGTTTATCCTCCAAAATGAATAACACGTGCAAAGCATGGAAAATTTTGCCGTGATTTTAGGCCTGTTGTGAAAGTTTCTTGAAGGGCCTTTCTGGGGAAAACCCTCCTGATTTCAAAACGGAGCCGCTGACTTCCATTACGTAAATCTTTAATTTATTTTAACATGTCCACCATTGCATAACATACTTGCCAAAGATCATTGCTGTAATATCCCGGGAGCAGTGGCCTTCTTCCCGGGAGCAGTGGACTGTGTTTACTCACCTACATGGTGTCCCAAAAAAAGTACTCCTGTTTAAAAAATCACAAAAAATCAGTCATCGAACCTTTGATAACATATTTCTTTGACTTTATTTGTCAAAGACCCGAAAATATTTATAGATGATAAAATGTTTGCTTTTGATATAACAAGGTTGATAAATTACACGTTGAAAAACCCTACTATGAGCTATATTTTTTAAGTAACATACTCAATCTTTTGAAAAAGTAAAGGCCACGATAGAAGTCGGCGGCCTAAAATGGAAGTCGGCGTGATGGAAGGAAGTCGGCGGCCTAAAATTAATACTCAATTAATACTCAATTAATACTCAATCTTGCCTAAGAGTCCAAATTTTCAGATTTTTTATCATCATTGAAGTCTCCAATGATAGTGCGCATTTAATTCAATCATCTATGACCAAACAGAATGCTTACATCCACAAAGAAATTGATCTGGCAATCATCAGTGCTTCTTTGCAGTATGATTCAGAACCAGGGAGCCCTAAAAGAGCTTAAAGTTGCTCAATTTAAGCCCATTACAAAATCAGCTAGTCTGGGAAATAATTTGGCCCTTGATCTACTTGACAAAAAAAGAAAATTGAAAATCAGTCGTGTAATCAAATTTTGGTGATTTTTCAAACGGGAGTACTTTTTTGGGGACACCCGGTAGTAGGCCTATCTTCTGAAAGTTATTATGAAGAAATGGAACCTACTTTCTACCGCCGCCACCTTTCGATTCTTCTTGATAATCTTTATAATCTCTCTTTCCAGGTCGAAGTTCACCTAATTTCTGTCCAATCCTATCCTTGAATTCACCCAATTTACTCTTTCTCTGAAGATCCATTGAATCAAAGTCATCTTTACCAGTTCTTCCACTTGGTTCTTTGTCATATTTGTCACCTATGATATTTGAGAGATGATGTTGAGAGAGGATTCTAAATGTGATTCTTACTTTATTTCAAAATCAAGTGACTTTTGAAAGAGAGGTTTCCAGCTTTGTGTTCAATTTTTTTTCTTTTTCCTATAGGGCTAACAGTGTTTTATTATATTTAAACTAGAAATAGCTGCTGCTAAAATGCCCGCGTTTTTGAAAAAGATTAGTAAAAATCCTATAGGCTAAACTTTCTTGGGCTCAACCGTACCGTTAACCCAAAAGTCATGAGACAAACATCGCCATTGGAAGAAGAGAATGACATTGCATCTTTGACACTCTAATTTGGTTACATTAGGAAAACTAAGATAGCTGAGAAAAAGTTCTAGGTGGTCGCTAGCTTTTAAACTTTACGTAATGTGCTGTTCATTTATCAAAGTTGAATCGTAGAGTAGAAACAATTTAATTCCTAACGAGCGTTTCGAGAAAAAATAAGATGGTATTTTAAATTTACAAGTTCACATACTTTCGACGCTGTGAAACGTACTATACCCATGGGGCATTTCACTCAATCAAACAAGCGTACGAGATTTCTTCAGAACATATTTCTGAAGACCTTTTTCTGAAAACAAAAGCACTTTGCGAAAGTTGTGCGAGATTTTTAGCAGGGAAATGCCCCTCGTACTATACAATAACATTTCTTGTCTTCACATGACGCTCTAAATCCATGGATTCTCAAAGTATTAAAGCCATATGACTACGAAATTGAGACAAAGGTGTTTTGCAATCAATGAGCTTCCTGGAGTTAGCATTTCATCAATTGTTTTGATAGGCTTTGTGTCGTGTCTAAGGAGTGATCGTTAATCTCCATTACACATGAAAGCTCTTCTCCATTTGAACATTCCTTTTCTTTATGGAGCATAGTTTCTGCTGTAGGACGGACGTTTGAAGGGGTAAAATTTCCGCGGCCCAAGCTCCGAAGGAGCCTGTAAAAAGTTCTGTAGCTATATTGATTATGGTAAAACATGAAAGAGCAACATATCTTTACGAGACAACTTATCAGCCTAAAAAGTTTGTCACTGTGTCCACTCTCTTGACGAGTAAATACTTTCTAGCTTGCCTGTGAGAGTTGCATTGCGTGGCACTTATTCAAGAAACTTTATAAGCAGAACAGTGACCTACGATTGGCTGGGCTGATGGATCTGTCGTGTTTAGGATAGGACGTGATGAGTGAATTTGTAGCTGTAGCCCACAAAGGGTTGTCCTCAGCGAAGGATATTGCACTCGCATAAATCTCGTACACCTTTGGCAAAGTCCTTTTGTTTTCAACAAAAAGTCTCCAGAAATCTTTTTGTTTTGAAACGTCTCGTACCCTTTTTTGATTGAATGAAATGCCCCTCGGTTCTGAGTGTGTAAAAACTTCTTCTTGATAATTTTACTTTCATGGAAGAATTTGGATGACCTTCATTATAGGTATATGCTGTGATTCTCTTGCAAGGAAAAAAATCGGCTACACGTATTTTTTTATAAGAAACTAAGAATTTTGGTCAGTACTGAACGTTTCTTCAAGGGGCTGGGTCACATAACCGTAAACAAATCTGTTATCTCCACAATCTAAATTTTTTCCCACACGTGGCCATTGTGTTCTGGGCAAAGTTTGGTGGATAGGGTGAATCCACAATAAAGTTACTACTAAAAATCCATCAATATCTTTGGAATCTTACAACATATGGTTGCTTCGTTTGTTTCTTTCCGAAATTCAAGAGTTCATCTTCAAAATAGCACTTTCATTTTGAGAAAAATAGTGGAAATCTGTCTGATATGGCCTTTCAAAAAAACTGCAAAATCGTCAGTTCGAAAGAAGTTTGCTTACGTTATGTGGCCCAGCCCGTTTAGAATTATGAGACTTTGAGTACTCAGAGTTTCTTACGAGTTCTTAAAGGTTCCATAACAAGCTTCATGTTTACTACCTGTTCCCTCATGAACATTTCCAAACAAGGTCTTTTTGAGCCTTTCTAATATTTAGGCATCACACTCAAGTACTTTCCAGGTAATATGATACAGGAAACAAGTGAAAGAAAGTAAAAATTTGCTCAAGATTTCCTTTATCAAAATAAATAGTTTCTTATAAGATTTGCTTTCCCAGTACTGGAGTTTCCTAATTCTTTTGGCGATCTGAGAGTTGAGTTTCTTCTCGGTAGTTTATTAACAAAAAAATACGAGCAATATTGATTGACGATCTCTTACAAGCAGTGGTCACATAGAACTAGTCAACAAATGGCTCTTTTAGTCAAAATTACATTGAAGAAGTACACATTTAAAGAGGTATTACTCACTGTAAAAGCCATCGGAGACAACATCAGAAGACAATCCAATGTACTTTTCTCTGTTTTGTTTCGCTCTTCTTCTTTCTTGCCTCAGACGATCATTATCTTGTACGAAATCTATCAACTCTTTGACTTTGTGTCGAACTGAAAATTCACGAACGTACATCATTATGAAAATCTTGAATAAATATTTCTCCTAGGTGTAGAACTCACAGAAATGGTAGGACTAGGCAAGCTTACACTTACACTTGAAAGAGGTCCTCAACCCCGTCAACTGTTTCTCTGCAAGCAGAAACCTAAAGAGGTAGAAGTCAAGAAACAGCCTTTATCAAACTGTCAATAGCCCTTTGAGGTCATCATCTTATCATCCATTGTTCCATGACAATAATGAAATTCCTGTCATCCTATGAGTCCATCTAAACATCCAAAAATTCCGACAAAAACGGTAGGTCAAAGGACTGCCCAGCTTGAAAGACAAAACAATGAGAATGTAATTCAAAGCTTATAACCACATTAGACTTGAATATTGAGCAATATCAAGGAAAACATAGACTGATGATATTCGTCTAAGTTTTGCTCCATTGAATTGAATTATTTTTTACTGTTATAGTCATTCCGCTAAAACTTAGACTCATAATCATCCATACATTGTTTTGAGACTAATTTTTGAATTCTGCTCAACTTTTTGAGCCGCCAATCAAATTGCGTCTTTTCGGTTAACTCCTCCACAATAGTAAAGTCTGCACGCAGGCTAGGATTTGCGCGACATGATTGGTTAAAAATTGTTGTAACGACATTTTTACGTTATGATCGCAAAAAATTGACCATCAAATTTGTTGTGGTCCGGAGTCTCCAAGGCTTCGCGCGAAGATTTGAAAATGGCCGACCAAGTCGCCGAAGCTGCGGAGGAAGGATTTCATCGAAGCACGTCGTTTTAGAGGTATGCTGTAGCTGAAATTGATGCAAAACGAAGGCTTTAGGATGGACTTGCTCTCTGGCAAACCATGTTGTGCTTTGCTTTACTGTCGGAGGCTCGTTTTGAAACCGTTATGTTCGTCGTTATACTGCATTGTAATCGAGAGCCTTCGACAGAAGTCAGGAGGTGATCTGAAGCAAATCTGGTCAGTTCGTCACTGTTTTCAAAGTGTTCTCCTCTCGAAAGTCTTATGTTGGAGCAATTTCTGCAGGATCAGCTATTGACAAGGCTAACGGTGTGTGTTTCTTCTGGTGTTCCCACTGGTGGTATGTTGTGCAATTTTATTTAATTAATACAGTAGTCAAAAGTTCGCTACAGTAAGAAACCATTTTAAACTCCATTTTGCAGCCAATTGTCCATGTTGCCTTGAGATACTTCAATGATTCTTTTTGCATTTATGTGACAGTTGCTACGAATTGTTATCAAGAAACTAGTTCCATGGTTGTTACCAATTTTCTTAAATTTTGGGAGAAGTTTGTTTACCAACAGCTTCTTTGACTTTCTGGATGTCTTTGATGCGAAAATTTAGGACTCTTTTAAATCCTTATTTCTAAAATGCTACTCTAACCAAATCATTTTTCTTAAAACAGATTTTTGCAATGAAAAAAATTTGTTTACATCAAAATATAAGAGTTGGTATGCCAGGAAATAATTGAAATTATCAAGGATAATTTGGAAAAGTTTTTTAAATCATATTTGAAAGCCACAAGAAAGGATCTTCAGTATCATGTGCAGTAATTATCATATTGAGTTTTTACCCCCCAACTCAAACTTCAGTTGGTTATACAGGTACAGGCATTTTTAAACAAACCACATAAACAGTAAGAAACTCAAAACTGTCAGATCACTGATCATCGCAAAATCATTTGCATATTTTTACTACATTTTCACTTGTTGCCTGCTGCATCATATTAACCAAAAAGGTACTTGAGTGAATTCTGAAAATTAGAAAAGGCTTCAAAACTTGTTTTGAAATTATTACTTGGGCACAGGTAACACAAAGATCATTGTGAAACTTTGAGAAACTTGTACGAAACTCTTGGATACTCAAAATCTGATAATTTTGAAAAACTTTCAGTACTTCTGACAGTTTCTTATGAAAAACCTGTGCTGCATGTGGGTGTCATATTTAATATATATTTAACTAAGTAGCCCTTCAGCACAAGTGCTGGCTTTCATGGGGCCCTCCCATAAAATGAATTACAAAACTAAATTGCCAAATCATTACATTAAAAACTATGTTGCCACATCGTACTTCACAACCTAAACTCCTATTTACAATATTGTTAAAAATTTACAGTAAAAGAAAAAGAGTTAACCCTAAATCATCTGAGGGAGGATGCCTAAATCAAGCTTAGGTAGGATGCCAGGCCCCTAGGAAGCGGGGGGCTATGGGGGCTCAAGCCTTCCCAATACTTTTGAAAAAACGATGATGCTACGTCGCAAACATTAATTAGATGTATTGTCCTCTATTGTGTTAAGAACAATTGTCCCCCAATCCAAAGCTGCTTCCTACAGCTGCTCAGCTGAAAGGCCATTCCACAACTTTGCTCCTCTGAAAGTGAAACATTTTTGTCCATTTGCTGTCTTCTTGATAGGTAGCCTTAAGTCTATTTTGGTAGTGCAGACTGAGGCTACGGGAGGAGCATTCTGAATTCTTTGTGAGAAGGTTACACAAGTATTGTGAGCCAACCCATTTAGGGATTTGAAGACCATTGTTCTAGACTCATTTTGAATGAGTCCCTGAATGGTCATCCAACCCAGCCCTTCAATAAGTGGTCTGTTTGGGGCGTTGTAGATGCTGTTTGTTACAATTCTTGCAGCAGGTTTGTGAAGCTTTTGAAACTGAATTCAGTTCAGAGGAGCCTGCGCAGCACCAGACAGTATCCAAAGAGGAGCACCACAATACCAATGTGCAGTAGAGAGATTCAAAGATTCTCTTGGTAGGAATGATTTGGCACACTTCAAAACGAACACTGCCCTAGAAACCTGCACAGAGAGCGTCTTCCCTGTCCTTGAAAAATATTTCATACAATAAAGTAGGACTATCACAAGATGTAGCTTTTGATTATTCATGCCACAAACAATTTTCATCACTTCTCTCCTGAAGAATGGACAGAAGCATAATAGTATCATGGTGTACTTTTTTTAGCAAATTTTTTGGTCCCTGCCACGAATAAACTTTGAAGATCAATAACATAAATTGACAGTAATTTTGTATGATTTTTTGGAGATTCTCTATTAATGGCTGTCTTGAATAACATGGCCTTAAATTGAATTTTAGAAGTAGAACTTTTCTAGCAAATTTTTTGGTCCCTGCCACAAATAACTAACAGAGAAAATTTGAAGATCAATAACATAAATTGATAGTAATTTTTTTGTGATTTTTTGGAGATCCTTATTAATGGCTCTCTTGAATAACATGGCCTTAAATTGAATTTTAGGAGTTGAAATTGTACAAATATATCTGTAAACATATATATTTAGAATCAAAACAAAGCAAGGGACATTTTACAGTATTTGACATCATCAACTTGTTATGACGGTATTGCCAGGCTTCAAATATTTTGAATTAGTATCTTAAGATATCTGCCATGTTTCAAAGAGTAAAAACACAAATTGGGAAGAAATAGGATTCAACTTCAGACTTGCATCATGATTTCTGTTGTTATGTCACCCCCACCTCCTCCCATTTTGGGACAATTTTTGAATCTTGAAAAGAAAACTGCCTTTGCCTATTTACTGTGTGTTTATGCTCAAAATACCATGTAGCCAGAATTTTCTCCCCATGGGGATTATTTTTTGCAGCATGGCAATACTTATCAAATATCACTTTGCAGAATGCGGAAGACAAAAGGAAAAAAACAGTTTTCAGGCTCTTAGTATTTCATACAGTACCTTATAAGCAATATTATCAAGTTAAATGAAAGATAGATGTCCAGTGAAGGTTGGTTCACATAAAATGCGTTCATTAGTAATGAGTATCAACATAATTTTGCAGACAACAAGATGGAATATATCTAAAAACCCAGAACTGCTACCAGTAGAGCATTCACAACTACACAAAGGGGGGATTAAAAATTAAATTTGATGATAACAAAACAATGAAATATTGCAAATTTCTGAAAATTAAATAATCCCCCAAGAGCATTTGTGGATCATACTTTGCAGAAAAAACCCATTTTCAATAGGTGTTAGTATCAGAGTTCAGAGGTAATTTAGTTTGCCAAAAAATGGTAGGTGATGATAACAGATGTAGCTGGAGAAAATTTGAAGATATGTGGAGATTATTACAAATTTATTCACATTTTTGCCTTACCCCTTTTACCCCAAGCTGCCCCATTTTACTCATATCTATTATCAACTATTAACTATTTACATATTTGATGATGTCCACTACAGTGCATATGATTTGTTCTATTTACAGATTACCTCCACTTGGCTCCATTAAATTTTTTTATAAAAAGCATCTTCTCTGTATTCTTTCTTTTTGCATCTGCATTACTGTACTTCAGAGATCCTATAGTCTTCCACCTCCTTCACTTCAGGTATATACTGTAATTGTAATACACCTGTTGGCAAATCAAAAATTATGTGATAGGATGTGTTTCTTTCATAAGAAGCTGCTAACTAAAGTCGACCCTCAAACGTTAATTTCACAGCCTGCATGAAAGCAAAATTTCACTATTTCACAACATTGGCAACAGTCATCCTGTCACTGCAGCTGGAACTTTTGAAGTACAAGTAGCACACTGTCTGGCAAGAAGTGCCCCTGAAAACACTCTATAAACCCACACACACTTAAAAAAAAAATCCAAAAATCAACTCCCCCCTCAAGGTCGCCCCTGGTTCACACATAGTTTCAAGTCAGTCAGTGTGGTGTGGTGCCTTCTTATTTTCTTTGAGTGAATTTAGGCCTAACAGACTGTTAGCAGCTCCATTCGCAGTCATGGACGAGTCACGAAGGAAAAACGTATTGAATGAGATCCTAAAGGATCCCATGACACTTACCTGACAATTAATTAACGATGGTAACCAAAGACCAAAGCAACAGTTGAGTGTCTTGGGTAGAGCAAAGCTTGCTGTGTTGTGTGATCGTTCAGATATTCTCACTTGAAACTTGAAAAGCCAAAGCCAAAAAGGCGCTGTTCAGTATATTAACTACTTTAGTCCCGGTCTCCACTCCATTTATTGAATTGAATTAAAGTTGAAGTCGATTCTCGAGTCACTCTGGCAATGAGTGAAAGTACAACAAATGTAGTAAGTGCGCTGCTTCATATCCATTGTCGTATTCCGGTAGTCCGGCTTTTCACTTATGCCATTCTAGATTCCACCTTTTCGCGTGGAGCAGCTGGCTTGCAGGAATTAGTCTCAAAATAATGTATGTTTGATTATGAGTCCTTCGTTGAAGCGGAATGGGTAGTGTGGGGGGAGGGGGTAATGGAGCGAAAACAAGGACGAAATATCATAAGTCTAAGGAAAACATTGCAGTCTGAAAGAAAAACATCATTGAAAAAAGACAATAATGAACAACGAACAGTAAAGTAAACATTGTCATATAAGATAAGTTGAAATAATATAAAGAGCTTGGTTAATAAAGGAGAATTCAAAGAGCAATAGATTTGCACAAGGTCTGCATGTGATAATAACAGGAAGTGACCTAAAGTAATTCTATAAAGAAAAGCATGAATAAAGTTCTTAGCCAATCAATTTTTACTTCACCTTCAATATCAAGCAGCCATAAATCGAAAGGCCTTAAAGCACAGCGTTTGAATCTTGCGAGCAAACAAATTTCTGAGATCAGTGCAGGGGATCTTGTCTGCTGGGGATTCTAGCAATTTTTTGGTTTTGTTTCAACTTGTATAGAAAATCAATTTCCTTTCGATTCAAATATTATTTTGAGAATATATACCGGGTGTCCCAAAAAAATGTATACAGATTTGGTTGACTCCAGCAATTTGAATTTAGCTTTAATCAATGGCTAATCACTCTCAAAATGTTCCTCAATAGTTAACTTGAACATAGATACCTCGTTTATTGGTATTGGTGCTTTGAAAGCAGAAATATTAATCTTCAAAGCTCAAATTAGTGTCAACCTGCAAACCAGACTTTTGGCCTTTTGGCCTAAGGAAGTTCCTGAAGTGAAGCACATCGAAATTAAGAACTGAAATTAATGAAAAATTAAGAAACTCCCCAATGGGTGACTGGGGGGTGACTTCTGGAAAACAGAACAACACAAAATCTAATATTGTTCAAATTTCATCAATGCTATCGTTGATTTATACGCTGTGCCTTAAGAAATTGTTTAGGCCAAAAGGCTAAAGCTCTGGTTTCCAGGAAGAGGCAAATTTGAGCTTTAAAGACTTACATGTCCGCTCTCAAAGCACCAATATCAACAAACGAGGTATCTTTGTTTAAGTTTACTATTGAGGAACATTCTTAGACTGATTAGACATTGATTGAAGCTAAATTCACAGCGCTGGAGTCAATCAAATCCGTATACATTTTTTCGGACACCCGGTATATCAATAATTGGACCCAACAGTGGATACTGCTCCCCTACATCCATACAAATTAAGCATCACATGTCTGCATGATATATAACGTTCAAAGTATCGACAACAGAAGCGGTTTGTAATATGTGAGGGGTTTGTAAGATGGCAATTTTACTGAAATAGGCCATTCAATTTCATCAAAATTTGCAATTTCATCAATACAAACTAGGTGGCATGTTTCGTAACTTTTTGCTTCCCATCCATTACAAGTAAAAGAGGCGCTCCCTTGTCAATAGAAATACAAACATTCTTAATTAACAAGAAAATGTTGTAATTTTGAATGAAAATTTCTTGGTTTTTGTCAAAGAATTCTTATGCAGTTTCTATGACTCCTTTGGAAAAAATTTCTGACATATAAGGCAAAATGCAGCAAAAAGGAGGCCTGTTTGGGCTCAAAATATAGAATAGATACTACTTTTTTATTCCAGAACACAGGTTCTAAGGAGTACTTTCCAGTTTCACAAAAAAATTCCAAGAAAAGCTGTATGATTTGAAGTCTGGGATCGAGATAATGGATGTTCTGCTTTGTAATTGCATTCTATGAAATTTTCCACACCATTTAGAATCAATTGGTGTAATGCTGTCATGATGTATAAGAACTAGGCTATATTCAAGTGATGCTGGAACATGTCAAAAACGGTTAAAAATGTGACAGTACCAAACTTTAGCTTAGGGTTCATAAGATACCAGCCAGCACAAATTGAAAACAATTAAAAGTTCCACAGTACTTTCCACACAATTTGTTTGTCATATAACAAGACAGCATTGTATGCATTGTCAACTGATTTGAATAAAGGCAAAGGCAGTTCCACAGTACTCTTTGGAATCTCTGGACAGAAGAGACTGGATTTTTGAGGACAAAGAAACTTATGTAGGCCTAAGGAATCAATCGGCCTCATTTCAAAAGAGTTGAAAAAGTTCAAGACTTGCCCCCAAGTCTATTCCTTTAGTCCATCTTACCATTCCCTTTTCGGTAGTTACTGGATCTACCATTCCAGCATTCCGTCAAGAGGGCGAGAGGAGAGAAGTAGAACAGACTGATTGAAGAGATAGACTTGGGGCTAGTCTAAAAAAGTTTCAACATCATCATTTTGAAGTGTTCACATGATGCCACTTCTAAATTCTGTCTTTGAAATCACTGTCATCTGATTTAATCATCAAAGTAACTTGCAACAATGTTAGTCAAGCAGTGCTGCGTAGTGGGTTTATTCGCAAAAATAGTTGTCAAAATGTTTACAATTGTTGTTAATAGCAACTCATGCAGGCAATGGCATCGTGTACGGATCCTCTAAAGTTCTGAAATCAAGAAACTCCAAAAATCGTTACAGTTGCATGACAAATTGGCTGGTATATTGCCTTTATTCAAGTCAGTTGATAATGCATACAATGCTGTTTTGTTATATGACAAAAAATTATATGACAAAAAATGTGCCATTGTTGTGTGAACAGGAGGCCTACTGTATATCTGTAACAAATTTATGTTGTTTTCAAATCATGCTGGCATCGTGTGAATGCAGTCACAGTCAACAAATCTATTTATGAAAAGAAAGCTTCCTTCCACTAAAAGCTTTCCTCAGATAAATCATCAAAGAAAAATTAGGGAAATAAGTAGAGTTTCTTACCGTTTAAGCCTTGATCTTTGCCAGCTTCATCCAAGCATTGATAATTTTCTAATTGTCTCATGTCATACAAATGATCTCTAGCACTTGAAACAACTTTTTCTGAACCATTCCTCAATAGGTAATGTAACAACAGTAGAGACTATGATTTAAAAAGTAATGTTAAAACTCTGAAATCACTAATTATCATCTGATTTAATGTAAAGGCTCTAATGAGTTCCTTGGGGCTTATCCAGTTGTGGAGGCTCAACACAGGGAGCTTCAAGGAGATCAGGCTCATTAAAGAGGGGGCTTATTCACAAAGTCAAATGAAAAAACTATAAATGATAGCTGTCTATGTTTTTTAAGTCATATTTTGCAGAGTAAACAAAGATATCTAGTTGTAGAAGTCATGTACACAAATTCAACACCGTTATAATCACAAAGCTAACTTATGGAAATTTTGGCATCCTCTTGCATTTGGTTTGGTGACAAGGGGCTCGCTTGAAATTTAGGCTTAGATTGAAGGGGCTCGTCAAAGAACAGGTCTTAAGGGGTCTAAATACAAAATGAGTTATTTGAAATCATTGAGAGTGGTGGGGAAATCGATATCAATGATTTTTAAGACAAAACAGTAGTATCCATGCTAGGTTCACTATTTGGAGTGGCTGTTACAAACTTTTGTAATGTCTGTTACGCTCTCAGGTAAAACAAAATGAAGAAATTTGCATCTGGTAAATATTTATGTATAATACGAAAAGAAATTCCTGAAAATAGACACTCCAGGCACAAAATTTTTGATTATACTGGGTGTCCCAAAATGATGTATTATCGTTTGATTGCTTTTATGTCCATAACCGATGAACCGATTTTCAAAAACTGGTAAAACCACAACCAACATCTTAACATCCAATTTAGCCTTTAGGCAATCAAATAAAACAAAGTTTTTGAAAATCCGTTCATTGGTTATGGACATACAAGCAATCAAACAATAATACATCATTTTGGGACACCCGGTATGCTACACAGATACCAGTTTTGTAACAGACATTACACCATGGAGTTTTGTTTTAAGGTTTCGTTCAGATGAAAACTTTTCGATTTTTCGTTTTTGTCATAATCTGATGGTATAAGTATTTGAGTACTGTTTAAACCAACTCGCTTCCAGAAATAGCCACAATTACTTGGAAATTTGAGCATCTTAAAGGGAGCAATGCTCTTTCTCAAAAATTGCGGGAATATACATTAGGGGATTAAACTAAACTCACTCGACCTTGCAGCTATGTTCATGACATCCTGTGCTGCTTTGTTATTGACATAATGCTTTACCAAGATCGCGCTTAAGCTTTATTGCTTGACCTTTCATGCATAATCGTTTTTCCCGCAATCTTTGCTTCATTCTGATAAAAGCCTGATTTCTCGAAACAGGATTCCGGAGTACTGGTGGGTAATAAAAATCTTTGTGTACCCAACAGGCCAATCGAATCGCTTGAAACTTGGCACACAGAGTCACAATGCATATAACTACGAAACCGTGTCAGCGATTTGTGATAGATCCACTGGTCTGATTTTTACAAAGGTCTGAAAGTTAAGAAAGACATATAAGATATTTACATTAATTTGAAATGATATAATTTCTAGACAGTACCTTTTATCAAAAATTCGTGACACGGTTTTGCAGTTCAGGGCCTTAAATCTCTGGTAAATAGATAGTCGTGGTCCAACGATTATCATTGGGGTACACAAAGATTTTTTCGCAAGGGTGGTCGATTTTGCCTAAAATCTAGAATAAATCATTTGCGATTTTATTAAATCAACTGAATATATTTTTATGATATTCTACGTTTAATTCTGCGTCGAATGATGCATAAGTTTGTTTGGTATATTTTGACGAACGGCCGTAGTAAACGGAGTTTCTTAATCACCACCTGAACCGTTACAGTAACCTTAATGTACAAAACATTTCCTAAGAACTAAAAACTCACCTTGTAAGTTCTTCTCCAATTTTTCTTTTCAAGTAACATTCTCTTCCAAAGCATACCCATAACTTCAGGAAAACTTTCATACATAAATGTATACTTTGCTATGTCATTCATGAGAGACCCATGAGGGCCCCATTGATCATCATTTGTTGCTTCTCTAACTTTTGACTCTACCTCTGAATAGTTCATAACAACATTGGCCCTAAAAAGTAAGAAAATTTAGCAAAATAAAGCTTGCTGCACCTCAAAGTAGACGTGGCACCACATGTAAGAATGGAGAATGAACAGTTGGCATTGGTTGTCAGTTTTTGCAAGTTGGCTTGGGATTCTGAATAAAAAAACCCACAGAAATTATTCAAATATACAGTATCCCTTTTTCCCATGAGTTGGAATAATTCTAATGCTGTAGCTGATAATTCTGTATAATTCTGTTGAACAATGACAGCTTTTGTAAGACAATAGCATGAGTTGCTTTCATTGACACCTCAATTCAAAGGGATTAACGATCAGAGACAAACCAGTAATTCAGAACAAACAAAACCGCAAAAGTTCCTCTAAACCCAGGTAGCTAGGGCGCTTGTTGTGCATTCCAGAAATTGTTTTAAGAGCAAAGATGAGCATATATCAAAAGAAGAAAGATATATCTACACATCTACCTCAGGCATTTCATTTCTTTGGTTCAGAAGCTGAGCAGTAAATCTTTTAATTACACCCAAAACATAAGAGAATCGAATCGCCTCCAGACCGGCTTTTGAATCAAACAAATTAAATGTCTGAGGCAGATGTGTAGATACAGTACATCCTTCTTCTTTCGATATTTGCTCAGGTCTGCTCTTAAAAACAATTTCTGGAATGCACAACAAGCGAGCTACCTACCTGGGTTTCAGAGAAATTTTTGCAGCTCTGTTTGTTTAAATTACTGGTTGAAAGAATTTTTCCTTTGCCTGCAATCGCTAATCGCTTTGAATTGCAGTGGTGTCAATCAAAAGCAACTCATGACATTGTCTTACAAAATCTGTCCTTGTTATTCTGTTGTAATTAAGTTCTTTGATTATTGTAATTTAGCTATTGAGACTGAAGTATCAAAAAAATAATTTTTGACAATTATTTACAACATTTTCAAGGACTGTTTTTGACCAGCTGTTGTGCACAGCATGTGAAGGTGAAGTGGTGCAGGTGAAGTTTCAGCAGCAAGTTCTGGGATTGTAGTAGTCACAGGCCTTGCAAATAGAGGCACTCAGGCTCAATCCAGCGCCTCCACACACACCCGGAAAATTCCAGGAGCCTGATAGAGTGAGCGCCTGGGTGGACAACCTTAGTGAGTCTGCATATACTGTAGATTTCATCCCAAAATGCTCATTGCCATTGGTCTGTTATTGCCATTTTTTGCAGTCTTTGCTTCTGTTGTTGTAAATTAATGACAATTGAATGTTCTTGAACAAAGATCAAGCACCTAGAGTCTCAAATGCACCTGGAGTCTTTTAAGGGATCATCAACTTTTGATTTTCGTATTTTTAGCGGCATTATTAGGCTTTTACGATTGAAGCCACCCCCCCCCCCCTCCCACTTAATGGCCTTCTGCCAGTCCCTCCGGTTGACCTAAAATAGATTATATGCCTAGAATCATGTATAGAGTATAGAGTGTGTTGATAATAACAATGGCCTACAGTATGGAGATATCACGATGCTTGTAGCCAAAGTTGATACTGTAAGTATTCAATGAAATCGAAGAATTTGAAACTTTCATTTTCTTAACGGCCTAGGGTGAAACCCTCTCCCCTTTAACAACCCAATGCCATTAAAAGATATGAGAATCTAAAGTTGATGGCCCTTAAGGTGCTCTAATTGCTACTGTAAGTGCCTGAATCTTCCTTCCTTGCTAGGCCTGGGTAGACATTGAGCACTAACTGAGCAATAACCCCTTAGCATGAACCTAAGTGCTTGTGGGGTTTCTACCCCCATCCATCTAACTGTTCTGACTACAAAGTCATTGAATTACAACACAGTGCCACCATCCAGCGGCAAAGCCAACGAAAAATAGTGAGGGGATTAAAGTCCAAAATTTTCCCATCTGGACGAGGCATTAAACAGACATACAGACATTTTTACTATATACAGTACATTTTTCATCTGCAATTTTTAGCCAGACTTTCTGAAAGGGGGTGTATTTGCCCCTTCACATCTGCCACAGACACCTTCAATTTAGCATGAGTTTATTTTTCCATCAATCTGGGGAAACAGTTACAGGAAAGAAAAAGAAAAGAAATTCTTTCTGTATATATATTGCTTGGTTCTGTTGTTGCTGGGTTTTCTCTCATAAAATAAAGTAAATAGATAGCACTGTGTAGATTCTTGGCCATGAAACAACAAGTTCTCTAGTATTCAAAATGTTCATATCATTAAATTGCCAGAATCATCCTTCTTTCAAGACCTCTTTTAGCTACATCAAGAAAGCAGATTGAACAATGAAGATCAAATAAACTAGGCCTGAGCAGAAATTCACATTAAGTCAAAATAAACTGATAAACAGAAAAGGATTTACCTTAGCACCAGAAAGTGATAACATACATAATATATATGATCTATTCTTATTTGCTATTTTATTGTAAAATTGCTTGCTTTGCATATCAATATTTAATTGTTTACCAGCATGCATGAAATGAGTTTTCCATGCTACAAATTTTGCTGTTAAGACTTTAAGACTGGAAAATTTGCCAAATCATGGCTAGTCCTGTTGTATTTAATCAATGATGTTTTGGACCTCACTAATTTACCTGCCAATCAAAGACAATTTTTTCCAAAATATCCAGAGAGAGGAAAATGACATATATGTGTTCTACTAAAACCGAGCGTCCTCTCTCACACTTCGTGATTCAGCCTTACTAAAATATGCTTCATCCAAAAGCACATAAAATTATATTGTTTATGATTTTTTGCAACCACCTCTAAGGGGACCATTGTGGAAATAAGGTCAACTCAATCTTTTAATGTTATCCCTGCCACCATGATTAGGGGTGTTTTTAACTCATATTCATTAAAGTTTTTATGTAAATTGTATTTTAACTATTTTATATTTATTTGAACTATTGTAAACATTTAATTTTGTGGCAAATTTTAACAAACATACATACATACATACATACATAGGTACAAACTATCATTAAACATAGCTCGCAGACTGTACTTAGAGTGTTTTGACCACAGGCACATTTTTCCTCACAATTTGCTTGCATGCACAGAATATTGCTAAATAAGCCTGGTTGTTTTCAGTTCCTCCAAAAAATCTCTGCGTCAAAAATTGTTCCAACAATGACCAAAACGTTCAGAGAACAATATTGATACTGGAGGCTCAATTAAAGAAGGAAAGTCTGCTATAAATGAACTTGTTGCTGTGCAGTATCTCTTTTCGCGTGCTGTTTCAATGCCGTTATCATTCCATAATGCAAAGGTATCTGGTACAGAATAGATGTAACAAGATAGAACAAGGCCTGCTGAGCACACCTTTGCCACGCTTCTGTATTTCTTTTATTGAATTTTAGTTCATCTAATCAAGCAGTACATAACTGAAAATGCAAATCTGCACATGGTATCCACTTGATGAGTTTGAGTTTGCCTTTTGAAGTTAGCCTGTTGATTTGTGACATGAAATACAACAATCTGTGAACAAATTGGCTGCTGAAAGTTAGATGCTTGCATTGGTGTGGTTGGTTTGGTTGTTTTTGCTTTATTTGCTGCCTTAATCTTGTTACCTTCTTGCGCATGTACAAGGCCAAAATATTGCTTGATTTTTCACCGAGGTGCTCCAATTTTATGATGAGCATGATGATTGATGAGGAACTGTTTGTACAGTTTGGCATTATGCAGCCAGGTTTGACTTGTGGGGTGTTTTTACCAAGGAGATTCATATCTTGTTCATGGTCAGATTCTGCTTTATTTTTCAGCAGGGAAATCACCAGAGACTCACAGTGTTTGAATGTGCCTGGGCTTGGGCACCTATAAGGGTGGTTTTGAATTAACTGATTACCAAAAATCAATTACTTTTCAAACGGTCAGTAATTACTGAAAATTTGGTGAAACCCATCCATGCACATGCATCATTTGGAAAAATATCTTTTATTATGTACAGTTGGCCATAAGCGTACAGGGTGGGGGGGCCGGGGGGGCGGCAGCCCCCCCAATGTTGGAAAAATCGTCGAAAATCAGCCCCAATCGGGCAAAAATCTGCCCTCAGTTGGGCAAAAATGTTGGTAAACAATGGACTTTGTGTCCAGCCGCCCCCCTAGATTTTTTCTTCCCATACGCTTATGCAGTTGGCAACTATACTTTCCTCCTTTTTCATTCATTTCACTATTACATTCAAAAGGCATTTTTATTTATAAAGCAAAGCATATGATAATGCAACATGTCCAAGCATCAATATTTCTATAAAGCCACATTCATTTGGGGACCTAACAATACAGACTTTGAGCTTACGACAGACAGTACCAGCCAGACAGACAGAACTTAGCATAATTTTTATTTATTTTATGGCCTAAAAAGAGCAAGCTAATCGGATATTGAGTATTGACAAAACATCTTGCTAACGATACAGCCAAAGAAAGAAGTAATCAATCAATCTCCATTATAAATTCCTATTTTCACAAGACAGTTTGTTCACATGACAACTGTTCATTAATCTTTGCCGACCGACCGACAGTGGACAATTTTTTGAACGACGCTTTGATTTTTATACTCACACTTTGTCTTGAATTTCCCTAAATTTCCACATCTTCAGTGCTTTAAAATGTCTTTAAATTGCCAACCACGTCTTTTATTAGCTTTATCTTTTTTGTTGTTGTCTATTTGCGGATGAAACCAGGAGAAATTCATGAAATTCCTTCAGTTGCTCTGTACATTGAGCAGTGAGTTGTCCAAAATGGCCGCCGGAAAAGGACCTGGGATCGAACGATTTGTCATTTTCAAACCCAGACTTCTTTGGTCTGGCGGAAAGGCAAAGGATGTGGGTGGGGACATAGAAATTTGATAGGGGTCTACAGGTACAGTAAAAGCCTGCGTAGAAGGGTTTTTTCATCGGCTCTTCCTTTGAAGAACAAATGCAACATGAATTTGATTATTGTGTGGAATCGTATAAAGAAATCAATATTGCTACTCAGATTTCAAGCAAAGATATTTCAACGACAGAAAACAAAGAAACGTCTTTGGAAAAAATTTGGTGAACAAATTTAAGAATCTAATTTAAGAGTCTACAACCTGATTTCATGAAATTTATCCTTTGCAAGAAATCAAAAACAGCTTGGTTTGCAAATTGTAGAATTGAATATTGAGAAATGTTTGGTACACGTATTCTTTTTATAAGAAACTGCCCATAAGAAACTCAACTCTCAGATCGCCAAAAAATTAAGAAACTCCAGTACTGGGAGAATATAAGTTAAGAATAAGAAACTATTTACTTTGATGAAGGAAATCCAGAGACGTAGGAACCGGGGGGGCACTGGGGGCATGTGCCCCCCAAGATTTTGCAATAAACAAAGAAGTGCCCTTTTTATTTTCTGGAAAGTGCCCCTTTAGCTTAAGAGAAAAGTGCCCTTGAAGTGTCGTGCCCCTCCAAGTTTCAGATGCTTCCTACGTCCCTGAGGAAATCTTTGGCATATTTGGCATAATTCATCGAAAGGTACTTGAGTTGAGTAAATGTCTAAACATTGGAAAGGCTTAAAAAACGTTCTTTTGAAATGTTCAGGAGGGCAAAAGGTAGTGAACATGAAGATTGTCATGGAACCTCTAAGAAACGCATAAGAAGCTCTGAGTACTCAAAGTCTGATAACTTTAAGAAACTTTCAGTACTGGCCCAATTTCTTAGTTTCTTAAACAAAACGTGTATAACAAACACACTTGAGAAATGTTTTGAAGCATTCGAGAGGTGATCGTACAGAAAAATGCTAAAACTGTCATGGGCAGAGAAAGTAACAAAGAGGAAGGTGCTTCAAAGAATGAATGAACAAAGAAAACTGAAAATTATCTTGAGGGGAAGGAAGCTAAGATATTTTGGGCATTTGATACGACAAAACAACATTAACAGAACGCTGTTAGAAGGAAATATAGATCAAGATGGAAAGAGAGGCAGAGGTCGCCCAAGGATTATTAGTTGGTATGACAACATCAAGGAATGGACTGGTATAAGAAATTGGAGACACATTTGGCATGTGTTTTTGGTTTTTCCCTGAAAGATTCTCTCTCATATGCCTTCCTCTGTCGTTGTTGTCGTTGTTCTGGAACCAAAATTTTGCAAAATTTTGTATTCAAGGACAAACCAAGCAAAATGGTCAATTCATTGAAATCTCTACCCTGGGTACCAGACTCTCTAACACAAAAAACATTTTATGTCAGAGAGTCTGGTACCCAGGGTATGAAATCTCATGCAAAAGGAAGATATTGAAAAGTAACGACTACAGTAACCATATTGTGCATCATTAGGCCTCATCTACTTATTAATTGGTTGGATGTTAGACCAAATCTTTTTGATGAAACGTTGCTAATTGGTCTCACTAGCATCGGCGTCAAATCTTCTAAAAAGATGCGACAAAGGTTATTCAATCTTCCTTTTGATTCAATGGCCAGAAGGAAACTTCAGGGACTTAACTACAATTTTCCTTTGGGGACTTTTGATATCTTGACTATTTTCAGAGTTAAAGTGTTTCTCTTTTTATTACTCATCGTGGTCTATGGCAAGCAGCGAAAGTCACCAAAATCATAAAAACCGGGTTTTTCCAGTCTCATTCTAATTACGCTTTTGGCAGCAGTATTGTGCAATTTAGACAGTTTGCTAAGTTTTTATTTTTTGGGAAAACTCGGTCTTTCTGGAGCATTCTGTTTTCCCACAAATTCCCCGAGTAGCTCGGTGCAATTGGAAGGCAATTTCATCAGATAAATTCGGTTCAGAAAACTCGGTTTTTCAGAAAAACTAAGTTCTCAGATAAACTCATTTTTCTGCAGATAAACTCGGCATTTCTACGGGCTTATCTGATTTTGGTGACTTTCGCTTGCCATAGAAGTCACCGCAAATCCTAAATGGATAGAGTGAAAACGGTGGAACAATTTCAAAACAACCAAAATTCACACCGTTTGAGTAAAAAAAAACAGTGAACATGTTTGGTGGGCTGTGGAACAAAAAGTATATGGCTGATATTCAAAATTAAAATGTTAAGCTATCAATGGAAGGCTAACTTAGACGTGAAAATTTTGCTTGGTAATCGTAAAACAGTTTTACGATTCAGAATTAAGGAAAATTCTTGTGAGGGGTTTGTATGGGAACGAGAATTCCACATTCGATTCTGGTCCATCATTTACCTGCCTTGGAAATATAAAGTCAATACCATTCTCAATTTCAGAAAGAGCAAAAAACATTAGCATAAATCCAAAGAAGAATGTTACATCGAAATTTCTGCCTCGGTTATCTTATTTGTTTGGTTCAGAAGCGGATCGACAGGCGATTCAATTCTCTCATTTTTTGGGTGCAATTAAAACACTTACTGTTCAGCTTCTGAACAAAAGAAATAAAGTGCCCGAGGCATAGAAGTTTAGATATATTTGTCTTCTTTCGATATGTGCTCATGTTTGCTCTTAAAAACCATTTCTGGAATGCACAACGAGCAAGCAAGCTAACTGGGTTTCCGAGCAACTTTTGCGGCTTTCTTGTTTCTGCTTGTAAGTTGATACCCTGGGTACCAGCCTCTCTAACATATAGAGAGTCTGGTACCCAGGGTAATAAGTTGACCGACCAGGCATTGAATTCCCTTTGTCTGCAATTGCTAATCGTTTTGTACTTATGTGTCAATCAAAAGTGGCGGTTCCTATTGTAACATTGTCTGTCCTTGTTGAAAGTAGAAAATAAATCGAAGATTTTCGCTTGTTGATTACAATAATTTCTTATCAAGATAACACCTACTAATATACATATCTCTAAAATCAGTTATAAAACCCCGGGAGGGGGGGTACATAACATGTCCAGGGTACCGGTATGTGCCGCCCATATATGGGTGGGTTTTTGGGCCTAAAATTTCGCTAAAATCATCTAAACAAGGGTCCTTTTTCGGCAGATTTTCCATAAACATGGGAGGGGTTTCGCTGAAATTCGCAAAAATAGTTAAACGTAGGCAGTTTTCCGCCAAAATTCATCGTAAAAGTGGGTACCAAGGTAAGTTTCGCTAATTAGATGAGGACCCCCGTCCATCCACAAGTCACATACCCCCCCCCGGGTATAAAACAGTATACAATATTATTACAAATGGGATAGTAGGAATATGGAAATCTACATCTATCCAAAATTTACCCGATAAGATCATAAATGTTGGTAATACACCTTTTATCCCATGTGTGCAGCATAAATCGTATAAATCCATAAATCGTATACTGGACTGATTTTGATGATTTATGATTTAATCTCTAGCAAAAAGCCTGAATTAGATTCTAGGATTTTTTGCAATTGTTTTTGCTCAAGAAAATTTTAAGAAACTCGCGTCTAGCTCTAAAAAAAGTAAAACAAAAAATTTACAAAAAATCCTAGAATCTAATTCAGGCTTTGTGCTAAATATTAAGTCGTAAATCTTCAAAATGGGTCCAGTGTACGATTGATCGTGGACTGCCAAAAGTACATAGTATATTTTGGCGCATCCGGTAGATTTTCTTAGCTGAGTTGATAAGTTAGCTACACAGGCATTAACAGTTTATAGGAATCTGATAAGTGGTTAGAGAAGTAAATGTTCCAAACGTCTACACATTTTCCTGATTCGTCCGGTAAATATTTCAATACAAACATTCATAATCCCAACTGCCTTTGCTTTCTCCTCGCAAGGGTTCATATAAAATACTGCAGATATCTCGAAAATTCCATTTCTCGAACAGACTTCTCTTTCTCTTGCGAGCTCGATAAAGCGGAAGCGGACTTCCAGTGTGTGATTACAAGTCAGCGATAGATAAAACAGGACTATCTGCAAGTTTTCGTAATCCAAGTTCATTTGTAGGTGCTGTCAATGACTCCATCGATCGTTGTAACTCTAACTTTCGTCTCCATTGCAATGTCAATGCAGCACTTTTGCTTTTCCTCTTAGGCGAGTTTGGATCATCTTTCATCTGAAATTAAAAGAACGCTACTGTTGGTCACAAAAGACAAACTAACCGTATCCATGGTCCAATAGAAGTAAACATGAATGGAGGACCAATCAAACGGGTCAAAAAAGTTAACTATCTTGGAGTTACAGTGGACGAAAACCTTACATGGAATGAGCAATATAGAAACCTCACAGGCAAAATTAAAAGTGCCCTTTCGTCCTTGCGGAAACTAAAGAACATACTACCGCAATCAAAATTGGATCAGGTGTACAAGACACTGCTTGAGAGTCATCTGAGATACAGTGATGAACTTTGGGACAGTTTGTCAAACACAAAGCTTGATCATCTTCAGCGTCTACAAACTAGAGCACGATCGCTAATAGAAGGCTCTAGAGTAAAGGATGGGTGGAGTTGCAGCTGGCTTTCAGTCTCAAACTTACCAAAAATTTGACAGGGCCGTGATGATCTACAAAATAATGAATGGTCTCTGCCCGGACAACTTAAGAGGGAGATTTGTTACCATCTCAATTATCCAATAAGAAATCAGTTACATCTGGACACCCCAAGGCAGAACCTAGAATTCTCCAAAAGCAGTTTTTTCTACTCTGGTGCTGAGACGTGGAATGAGATCCCATTAGAAATCAGAATGAGTTCCACAATTAGCATATTCAAAAGAAAATTGAAGGAATTCCTACACAATTAGCATCCTTCGGTGATCAAATGGGAACAGGTGTTTCCATGGTGGCAAGTCAAGGACAATTCATTGGGATATTTCATTTCAAAGTAGCCATATTTTTGTACCATACTGAGCACAAACGTCAATAATAAGTCATATAATAATATAATAATAATATATAATAATATAAATAATAAGTCAGAGTCAATAATAAGAAGCGAAAAATTTTGAAAAATCATCAAAATTTGATTACGTTACTAATCTTAAAATCTTCTTTCTGTTTATTTGTGTTGAAGACCAAA
The DNA here is from genome assembly GCA_039566865.1 of Aurelia coerulea. Classification (NCBI taxonomy): domain Eukaryota; kingdom Metazoa; phylum Cnidaria; class Scyphozoa; order Semaeostomeae; family Ulmaridae; genus Aurelia; species Aurelia coerulea. Next base: position 5,447,149 of record CM076952.1, on the reverse strand, counting down.
TGTATTTGACAAGAGATCGTTACTTTATTCTTACGAGAGGGAGAGAAATAAGGAAAGTATGGCACGAAAGACCACGTTTTGATTAATAATATTTTACGAGGAAGCTGCATCTGCATTTCATACGAAAGTTAGATTCCCACATGACATAACAGTTCTGTCGAGAACACATGAAACCATTAAGTGATTGATGGCAGGTGATGAAAGCTAAATCTGCCGATCAAATTTTGTATTTTCGGAAAACCAGGTATCTTTTATAAGTACAAATTTCCTTCAAATTCAAGGCCATCTCAAGACTTTGCAATGGCTTTCAAATTAATTTGGTCCTTGACATTAAGGTACAGAACAGGATTTTCATAATCTGAGATATGATAAAATTTTGACGATTTTTCAAAAATGTTCACGTTTTTAGAGTCACCGGTACAAGAAATATTATGAAGCATACCTTAACAGAAGCCGATTCTGCAGCCCGCAAAGTTGCAAGCACTGATTTCATAAGATTCTCTGCATTTCCAATTAGCATTGTATCAGCCTGTAAAATAGAAATCATTTACAACGTGCAACAATAGCAATAAAATGGATTTAAGTGGAATGATATCAATAGCCATGCAATTTCCAAGTAAGAAATGTCTATTAATCACATTTGGAGGGTACTAATTCACTTTCATCTCCTACAAAAGAAATACACATATTTCTAAAAAGTCTCCACCTTCAACAATATTTTAAGCGCGTCAAAAATGGTTACTTCTCCAATATACGAACGGGGCAAAATTCCAGATTGAAGCCATTTTTTCAGCCTTTTGCCGTCGCCTTTTCAAAAAATTAAACATATTCTGAGGAATCGATCTTCTTCTACTGCCTGGGAATTTTTAAAAATTGTGTTAATATTTTGCTTAACGAGCATAATTAAAGAATCTTAGCTTTCATGTGTCATCACAGGGGCATATCAAGCATCGCTTCCGTGTTTCATGCATCCACCATAGTTTATCATGTATTATCATGTTCGTCCCTATGTTTATCCTATACATACTTAGCAATCTGTTAAATTTTGAAACAGCTACATTGTACTGGAACTATTTTCATTCAAAATTTTTAGTTTATATTCTTATTTTAGTTAACGGCCCAGGCTTGATAAGCTATGCTTCTCCTGGGTCGTATAGAATACACATCTTTAATGAGAACCGTGTATTAGGGTATATTTCTATGAATAAAATATTGAATTGAATTTCATGCATCCATCATATGGATGATACGGATAAAATCTGCACGTAAAGGTTGCATCTAAATCAAACATTGGTTTGCTGGGTTGGAAATATTTGTGGTTGCATTAGCCTCCATGCAGACTCGGGTCCAGGCCTCCCCGTTCCTGGAGTACGCACGCAGGCTAGATTGCATACGTAGAAACAATAATAACATTTAATTACCGTTTCGTCATCAGGGGTCGCTGCCTTCACAGAAGCAATAATCTTCAACTGCGTGCTTATCGTAGGTACGATTTCAGCATAATGAAACAGGTTCATCTTGCATCTATAAGGATTAATCATATGAATCAAAGAGATGCGCCATGTTTGTCTTATATTAGACTGATTACATGAGTCTCAGTTTTCTGTATTGAATTGAATCATTGAAAAAGGGTTTTTGGGACTTTTTATAACGACTTTAATATACCTTTCAGCTATTCTTTAAAAGAAACTCTGGGGTAGTCATGGTATTTTGCTCCCCATGGTATCTCGTCCTGGAAGTGTAGTAAAGTAGTTCGTAAGTGTTGTTATAAGTAATCCCGTTTTTGTAAATTTTTATGCTGAATATATATAAAAGAAAAAAAGAAACTAAGAAACTGAGTCGAACGATATTTCGATTTATTACCTGACTGACGTTTCAAAAACGAGGCAATACAAGAATCCCGCCAATCCTATTGGTTAATCGCACGCTTCCCGCGGTATTCCCGCAGCCTTGTATAATACGATACAAGGACGCGTTTTTGTCACCACAGCAACTGATTTAGGCCTGTGAGATTTACAATAAACTCAAGCGACATAACAGTAACAAAATGGGTTTGACTAAGTGATATGAGTCAAAATTAGAAGCTATCAGGTAATAAAACTCATACTAACCGGTTTTGTAGTTGCACAGGAAAATATAAAACCCTCGGTCTTATTGCACAGACCTCGCAAGCTCGGTCTGTACTTTTAAGACCTCGGGCTTTATATTTTCCCGTGCAACACAAAACCGGTTAGTATGCGCATAATATTTTGTATAATTTTCGAATGTGTACAATACACTCATTTTTTTTATAAGAAACCGCTTATAAGAAACGGTAGGCTCAATTTTTCGAAAGTTAAGAAACAACCCTTCCTGAATTGAAAAAGCTAAGAAACTTTTATAATTGACAGTTTTAATTTTCCTATTGCATTCAAAATTTTCTGACATTGTACAGTTATAGCAACTGTTTGGACATTATTTTGAGGGCGAATTATGTTATTTACTTGTTTTGAGATCTTACTAAGTCATTTGGGAACCCTTTAGACAAAATAAAATAAACTTTACACTTCTTCCATTAGAAATATAAGAAACATGTTAGAAACTTTTGATAGCAAATTGACCCAAAAATTTAAGAAACTGCCTACCAGCCCCGGACCTTAGTTTCTTATAAAAAAAATGAGTGCAATGATAAAAGATTAAACGCTACTCAATCGAGCCCTTTCGTGGAAAAATGTACGAAGATATCGCTCGATTCAAACTCTTTAGAAGAGTAGCAAAAAGGTCCATTGCATTCATCAGATCAAAGGAGATAAATGAGGAGAGTATATATTAATTTGACGTTACTGTTCAAGCCTTAAAGCGTTCAAAATTGCGAAATATTAGCAATCATAAACCTCAAATCAGCATTATCATTTTATGAACAATTAATCTTTCATCAAAATATATCTATTGTGACAATGCTGTAATCTTCGATATTTACTCATATTTTTCTTTTCTTTTTTGCATTTTTATTTAACGGCAAAAGCTAGATAAGCTATGCTTTACTTTGGTCGCATAGAATACAGATCATCTTATATATACCTGTAATAACTTTTAGTCCTGTAGTCTATGAAAAAAGTTGAATTGAATTGAAAAATTGATTTTAAAAGGTGTGTGCAAGGATAAAGGCTTGCATTTGCAAAAAGCAAAAAATTTAAAGATAGCCTATTCAAATCGATGTCCCACACGCGCTTTCAACAATTAATTGCCAAAAAAACAATGCTGGGTCTGAGAGTTTTCTTTGTTTTATCTATAGAGAAGCCTATATACCATTGCACACTCCCTTTAATTACGTGTTGGATGCAAGGCTTTACAGAGCATAGGTTCCAAATCTTTAGCTCGGCGTAAAAAGGTGGGTGTAAAATGCAATGACCTATTTCTTCTTATTGAATGGCTTGAAAGGAACTTTAGATATAATTCTACCGTTGGACTTTCCAGAAATTTCGATTATTTTTCAAAATTACAGCGTATTTTACATTTCTGCTCATTTGAGGATGTGACGTCATCAAATTTTAAAATCATAAACCAGATGAGTGACAGACTTTTGCTTCATACCATATTGTAGGCATTCATAAACTATAGTTTTCTTCGAATTTATTTCATGTTGTGTCAAACAGTTTAGAAATTATTGAGGATTTAAGTTTTTTTAATTTTCCTTGAATACTTGAAAAAGAAGGAAAACACTCTAACTCTGAAAATATTAAAGATTTCAGAAAAGTCCAACGGTAGAATTATAGAGAAATAGATTAAGTTTCTTTGAAGTCATTCAGTTCAAAGAAATGGGTCACTCAATTTTACACCAGCCTTTTTAAAGATTTGGAACATATGCTGCTTTACAGCAGGAGATTCTTACGTTTCGTCGAGACAATGATCAGCAATAATAACAGCAAATTTAGCAACAATTTGAGCATTTGCAGCTATAGCCCTTGCAGTATTGATGAAATCCTCCCTACCCTGCAAGGAAAAAAATAAATTGTTAAGTATTGGGTGAAACGAAAAGAGTTTCGCGTACTTGATCAGTCAATAATTCAAAATATGGAAAATAATCACATCTGACCTGTGTCCTGTGTCGCTGAAAAGGGAAATTCAATCTGCTCAAACTTTACCAGTAGCATTTCATATTCACAGGAAGACTTCATTTGCTCGAACGGATTGTGTAGAAATACAAACAATTCCAAAACATTTTGCATCAAGCACTTTATACAATACTAATGTTGTCAGAAAAAGCCTATCTAAAATACGTAACAGTTTCCTGAATATAAAGTGTTATCTTGATAGTATAAAGGAGAGACATTTCGTATTTATTTTTTCATATTTTCAATACTTTCATATCATCAAATATCTTGATAGTATAAACGAGAGACGACAGACTTCTCATAAACACAGAATCTGAAAGAGAAAACAAATTACGTACCCTTAACAATCCTTTTCCTCTTGTATAGTCTGCCATTTGTAGCATTTGACTACTCATTTGCTTCACTACTGTAATTATTGAATTTCCATCTTCTTCCCATTGTTCAAGTTCACGCTGCAGAATTTGTGCAGCTGCCTGCAGAAGAATGTGACAATATGAGTCAAGTCTGTTTCAAATTAGATGTCACGTGAGATTTGCGACAACACAAAGCCACTCATGCAAAATAAAGTAAGTTCTCGCATATAAGAAACGGACATAAAAGGAACTGGAGCCTGCCAGCATAGAGAATACTTTCTCCTGTATAAGAAACAAGGCAGCCTGATTTTTTCCAGTTTCTTATAAATGATGCGATGTTGAAAAAGTACTCAGCTACACTGCCATTTTTATGTGTAGCTTCAGTACTAAGAAACGGACATATAAGGAACTGCAGCCTGACAGCATGGAGACTACTTTCTCCCGTATAAGAAACCAGGCAGCCTGATTTTTTCCAGTATCTTATAAATGATGCGATGTTGAAAAAGTACTCAACTACACTGCCATTTTTCTGTGTAGCTTCAGTACTAAGAAACGGACATATAAGGAACTGCAGCCAGCCAGCATAGAGAATATTTTCTCCTGTATAAGAAACCAGGCAGCCTGATTTTTTCCAGTATCTTATAAATGATGCGATGTTGAAAAAGTACTCACCTACACTCCATTTTTCTGTGTAGCTTCAGTACTAAAATTTGTAAAATCCACTTAACGTCTAGATATACAGTAATTCATATTTGCTCCGCCCATAATCATTTCTTGGGCATCCATGGGAATCCTTGTTTATGCAGCAGGATCCTCGATTTTAAATCTGGTTTTTTACAAGGAAGCATTACGTAAAAGAAAGTTGAAATCTGCCAGACTCATTTGAAAATATTTTCTTGCATACAAGAAACCAGATAGCCTGATTTGAAATTTGAGTTTCTTATATGCGGGGATTTTTACTTCAGTTAATTTCATTCGCGGGCATTTCAAATGACTTTCGATGTGAGAATACTGTGGTAGATCGGGTGAAAGACCATGATACCGTAAAAGCTATATTAAGCCTGCGGGGGGCTCATCTAATTCAAGAGACTCCAGAGCGGAGGCTTAAAAGAGGTGAGGGGGCTTAGAGAGGGGGATTATGCACATAGTCCAAATGACGAGGAAGTAAATCGTAGCTTTTGAGTTCTTTTTATCCAATATTTTGCGGAGTCAGCATACAATTTCGCGAGTCAAATACACAGATTCGACACGGTCTTTATCCCAAAAAATATCAAAAATTAACAAGCAAATTTCTGTAATTACATAAATGACAATCTTTGGTAGCCTGTGGCATTTGATGTAAGTGGGGGGGGGGCGGTTGATAGAGAGGGGGCCTTTTAAAAAATATTGGCTCAGAAAGAAAGAAGGGGCTTATTAGAGAGGGGGATTAATAGAGAGAGGGGGACTTAACAGAGCTATTACGGCAAGTAGCACACAATGCCGATTTCAAAGATTCTTGACGTAATCTAAGGTCTGAATCCCAAATAATACAGTAAATCCCCGCATATAAGAACATACAAAAATAAGAACATAGAGGCTATTTTTCTTAAATTATGCACCTCGTAATTAAGAACCTGCTTCAGTTTGAAGAAAAATATGTTCTCATTGCAAAAGTAGCAAAGTTGATTTTTCTTTATTGTACTCATCAAGTTCATTTTTGTCCCAGTTGGCTGTTAAAGTTTGAATCTCCTCCCCTGCTGTTTGTAAGCTTAGAATTCGTTATCAGGTCCATAATAACTTTGCCAAAACAAATAACAGGGTTGAACATCTCTGGTGAAGACTCTGAGAAGGACTACACAAGGCCCCCTTCGAATAAGAACCTTTATACCTTGAAATTAGTCTTACTACCTTTGAAATAAGAACCTACTTCAACCTGGCTCTCAAAAAAGTAGGTTTCTTATATGCAGGGATTTACTGTACTCAGCCATTTTTTCACTAGTCTTGGCAGCAAACCTTCCATTAAAAACAAATGTAATACGTGGCACCACTTACAGCTATTGATTTCGAAATTTTCGAATCATCCTTTGCGAGAAGATCCTCTTTAGTTGAAACTCCATTCGAGTATCTGTTTCCCACTGGTGAATATCGAGCACTTTCCCTTGACAGTGCCTCGACATCATGATGCTGCAGTCTGTCAATGCCAGTATCATCAGCATCTCGTTCGTAATCACTCAAGTTACCTCTACGATGTGGCCTTCCGATGAAAATCTCAGTATCTTGAGACATAGTGTCAGAGGATCGCCGTGAAGATGCAGATGATTGTGGATTGAATGTATCAGGAGTCTGGATCACAGGTAAACGAAGATCAGCGTCCTAAAGCAAGGAAAACAATATTGAAAAATCAACGCATGTCAACATACCTACAAGGCGTAAGATCCTAGAATCATGTGTTAGATCAAGACTTACATATGGAACAGCTGCCTGGCTTCCAAATGAACAAGAGCTCAAAAAACTTGAATCCCGTTGGAACCAATGCTTATGGGACATGGTGAAAGGTGGATGGAAAAGGAGACATGTTCCTGAGAATGACGATGATGACGAGGAAGCAAATTATGCCTTCATATCCACAAATGAGAAAATTCAGAACATCCTCAAAACAACACCATTAAGGAATTTCACATACAGTCAATACCTGAAGTATATTGGTCACATATGTCGTGCAGAGAACACAGCACTAATACAGATATTATTGTTTGCCATTTCTGGGTTACTTGGAGTATCAAGTGATCAAGCTAAGAGGGCTACTCAGTCACGTAATGAATTCGCCGAGTTGATACGGAAACGTTTCAACTCGCCTCTGTAATGACAACGTTCATTGTTGGAGGAAGATACAGGTACAGGTAGGTGGCAAAAATCATGCTGAGAAACAGAAATAACGGGTGTTCCAAAAAAATGTATATGGATTTGGTTGACTCTAGCACTGTGAATTTAGCTTTAATTAATGTCTAATCATTATAAAAATGTTCCTCGATAGTTAACTTGAACATAGGTACCTCGTTTGTTGATATTGGTACTTTGAGAGCAGACATGTTGGTCTTGAAAGCTCAAAATTGCCTCTTCCTGCAAACCAGAGCTTTAGCCTTTTGGCCTAAGCAATGTCCTAAGGCACAGCGTATAAATCAACGATAGCCTTGATAAAATTTGAACAACATTAGATCTTGTGTTATTCTGTTTTCCAGAAGTCACCCCTCCTCCCCAGTATCACATTGGGAAATTTCTTAATTTTTCATTAATTTCAGTTCTTAATTTCTATGTGCTTCGGGAATTTGCTTAGGCCAAAAGGCTAAAGCTCTGGTTTGCAAGTGGACGCAAATTTGAGCCTTCAAGATTGATATTTCTGCTCTAAAAGCACAAAAATACCAACAAACGAGGTATGTTCAAGTTAATGATCGAGGAACATTTTGAGAGTGATTAGCCATTGATTAAAGCTAAATTCATATCGCTGGTGTCAACCAAATCGGTACACATTTTTTGGGACACCCAGTAGTTGTTGAGAATGGGACTTAAATGAGATTTAATCCCGGGGGGGGGGGGGTACTTGACTAGGGAAGCGACGGGGGTGTGCGGAAAACCTCTCCACACCCTGCACCCTGTCGCATAAAAAATAGGCCAAAAGTATACCCTGTCGCATAAAAATTTTGCCTCTCAAATACAGTGTAGAACGCAATTTTTGCTTGTGATACCCTGTCGCATAAAAATTTTGCCTCTCAAATACAGTGAAGAACGCAATTTTTGTTTGTGATACCCTGTCGCATAATTTTTTTACCTATTATAATACCCTGTCGCATAATTTTCGCTAGAAAATGACACCCTGTCGCATAATTTTTACCGCAAAAGGACACCCTGTCGAGCGGCACATCCCGTCAGGTCAAGTATGGGAGTGCCCCCCCCCCGGGGATTTAATTCCACAGTCATTCACCTAAATGATTGCAGAGCATATTTCTATGTTAAGGTTCTTTTTCTGAGACTGAAATATCATAAGCCAGCAAAACAGACGTTTACCATTTATTGGCAAATTGATTGGATAATTTTTTCAGCCATGATTTTTCAAAAAATTGATTTACGTTTGATACATCAAGATAGTCATAACTCATGTCATCTTTCTGTCGCTACCTCTCCTGAAGGCGCAATTTGACTCCCCGTGCACGCCACTCAAACGGAAACTCCATTTTACCACAGGTTAGTGGCATAATGGCTCTTGGTCATATTAATCTGTCACGCGAATGGATTTAAATGGCACCTTCGCAGGAGAGGTAGAGACAGAAAAACAAATATACATAGTGTCCCAACAATTTGTGCCCCGTTTGCCTGAAGATTGCGACAAAACAGCAAAGATTCTCGCCAAATTTTTGGATGATGTTGCCCTTCAGATATTCAATTAAAGTTTGCTACCATTCCCATAAAAATCCGTGGAAAAATGATGGAGCTATGACCTTCAGGAGACCAAATTTGCCCGATGACTGAAATCAGCGGTCGGCCATTTTGTCTTACTATTTTGCAGGGATAAATAGCTTCATGGGTGCAAAATAAAGTGAAACAGCAGCCTCCAATGTCATAGCTCTCGTGAAAATTCCAATAATCCTCAGAGAGTTCCACTATTTCTGACCTCACAGAAATTATTTCTTACCTCACGTCAAGCTACTTATCACTGCAAATAGTAAGACAAAATGGCCGACCGCTGGTTTCAGCCATCAGGCAAATTTGGTCTTCCAAAGGTCATAGCTCAATCATTTTTCAACAGATTTTTACGGGGATGGCAGCAAACTATATTTGAACATCTGAAGAGCAACATCATATAAAATTTTTGCGCGAATCTTTTACCCTTTTGTTGCAATCTTCAGGCAAATGGGGTACAATTTTTTGGGACACCCTGTACTATTATGACCATCTCGATGCATCAAACGTAAATCTACTTTTCAATTCCAAGTTCCTACAACCCATGCATAGAGATCATTTTGTCATTATGAAAAACTGAACGAGAAAAAGGCTTCCTCACGACGGATTCGTAAGGAACACCCTTTGTACTTGTTTGATTTTTTGTCATTTACTCTGAAGTTCTCTTACTTTGGATATCATACAGAAAACATCATTAACAAATATCCACATTTAATTGCAGCAAATACCAATATATTTTCAAAACAATCTTCAAAGTTTTCGCCCAACTTTTCACTCAATGCAAACGGATTTTAAGAAAAAATAGCACGATGAAAAAACAAAACCATACCTCTCTGTGAGAACTTTCAAAATTACGAAAATAATGATAGGTTGAATGCTGATTTCGTGGGGAAGTATTCGACATCTGTAATAAAATAATTAAAGTTAAATATAAGGCAGTGTCCAAATAACAAGGACAGATTTTGTAACACAATAGCATGAGATGCTTTTGTTGAGACCTGAATTCAAAGCGATTAGTGGCTGCAGACAAAGGAAATCCTCTCAACCATAAATTCAAAACAAACAATGCCACGAAAGTTTTTCTGAAACCCAAGTAGCTAGCGCGCTCGTTGTGCATTCCAGAAATTATTTTTAAGAGCAAATATGAGCACATGTCGAAAGAAAAAGGATACATCTACCCATCTATCTTGGGCATTTTATTTCTTTGGTTCAGAAGCTGAGAAGTAAGTGCTTTAATTACACCCAAACAAAATTAGAGAATTGAATCGCCTCCTAATCGGCTTTTGAATCAAATGAATTAAATGCCCGTGGCAGATGTGTAGATATATCCTTCTTCTTTCGATTTATGCTCAAGTTTGCTCTTAAAAACAATTTCTGGGATGCACAACGAGCGAGCTAGCTACCTGGGTTTCAGAGAAACATTTGCGGCTTTGCTTGTTTTGAATTACTGGTTGAGAGAATTTCTTTTGTCTGCGATCGGTAATCGCTTTGAATTGCGGTGTCAATCAAAACTAACTCATGCTATTGTCTTACCAAATCTGTCCTTGTTTGTCCAAATACGATTCAGATTCTGAGATTTCACCAAAGTGAGTTTCCACAGATTTGAAACGAAACACAATTCATTTCATAGTAAAATAGGAAACTTAGATTCTGAAGTCGATCTCATCAAAAATTGATCATAAAATTCTAAAGAGATGGTCGAGTTTACTTGAAAACTGCATCTGAAAATGCTGCCGGGTATAAGACTGACTATATGGAGGGGGGCTTTGGGGGGTACCAGAACCCGCAAACCCGGACCAAAATTTGCAAAAACCCGAAAACCCGCAAGCAAAAAATTCGAAACCCGAAATTGCACTTCGGAACGCAAAATTTCAATTTTCGGTAATAATCTTCGACTAAATCCGACATTTTCGTTCTCAGTGACACTCTGTGCATCGTTTCAAGCATTCGGAAGCTGGTTTTTCGATCTCAGCTAACTAAAAGGGAATTTATGACTTCGAAAACGCGAAAACATTGGAAATTTTGAAAGAAATCCCGAAACCCGAGCATCAAAATTGGCCAAACCCGTAACCCGTGGAGCATCTCAAAACCCGAAAACCCGCACGATTTAGACGTAAAACCCGAAACCCGAGGGCTAAAATTGATCAAACCCGCAACCCGTGAAACCCCAAAGCCCCCCTCTATATGGCCCTGGGTCTCGCTATTGAAAGGCTGCCGGGCGCTCCTAGCTATGAGCGGTCTCCGTTTAGTGCAGTAGTCTCGTTTTGAATAGCGATTACTGGGACTCATCATAATCAATCTAACCGGGTATCGCGTTTGAGAATTGCCAAAATTCGATAATATAGCATATCATAAAATTTCCTTTTTGATCTCTATTGTCAATGATCCAAATGTATTCAAATATGGCAAAATGTTTGTTTTCATTATCTAAAGGGTATGAAATAACGCAATAGACGATTACGCGAAATTTATTCACATGCCACGAAAAGAAATTCAAAGATCAGCCATTCTATCAAATTTTGGCGATTTTTCAAACAGGAGTACTGTTTGGGACACCCGGTAGAAAAAAGTTTGAAACAGGCCACAACTCACAAAACTTTATCGATCTTTAAGACCATTTGAAGGAAATTTTAAAACAGTTTTCAAGAACAATGTCTAACAACAGCAGTGTGACGTGTGACTGACGAATTTTAGTGACGTGAAGTTGCAATAAAAGCAAGCCTTGTAGCTATAAAGTGACCTACAATGTACTAAAATTGTCTATGCCATGAGTAGAGTTAAACGTCAACCCTTACCAGATCAGTATCCCTTGACATCGGATAATCCAAGACGCTACTGAGAATACTATCATATTCCAATGCATGTTCTCCCACATCGGGTATATCCGGAGATAAACCTCTCGTTGAATTCCAAGAATTCTGTGTAATCATGCTGTTTCCACGTGATCCATCATCACATAAGATATCGATTAGTTCATCAAGGCGACCTAAATGTGAGGCTGATTGTAGATGGCGCATAACACCTGAAAACAGGATGCAACATTGATTCAAATTTAAAACCAAATAAATCAATTTTGTTGGGACATTGGGATAGGCAGCCTTTTGTCTCAACTTTGTATGATAATGGAAATGATAGGTAAAACTGCAAAATTTTACAAATGGCCATAAATCATATGAAAAAAATTAGAAAGTTTTTGCAAAATATTTTATCAAACATACTACCGAAACATCTAAATAAAAAATATCTGGAAAATCAGATATCATATAGTTAAATGATAAGTGCGTTTAGACCCTACAGTATTCCAGATTCTAAGTCATTCTGTTGCAGACATTGAATTTTCAAGTTCTGCTATAGAGCAAAAGTGTAGCTAACGAAATTTCACATAATATAACATGTAGTAAGTGATTTTTTTATATATATTCAATCAAAAGTTTTATAATACAAGATACCATTTAACGCTACTTACGATACTACAAAGACGACGTTAAAGTCTATGGCAACTCCGCAGCTATTACATAAAACTAAAAGTATTGAAGTGGTCTTGTGGCAACTTTGCATTGCCCAAATCTAGTGTGAAATCTTCCATCCTTTCGAAATTACAGCGTATTTTATATTTCGACTCATTTGAGGATGTGACGTCATCAAATATCTAAATCGTAAACCAGAAGAGTGACAAACTTTTGCTTGATACCAAATTGTAGACATTTATAAACTATGGTATTCTTGGAAAGTATTTCATGTTTCATCAACAAAGTTAGAATTAACGATGTTTTTAGGATTTTTTCAACATTTTTCTTGAATTCTTAGAAAAGAAGAAAAACGTTCTAATTCTGAAAATATTGAAATTGTTTCTAAAGTCCAACGGTAGAATTATAGCAAAGTAGATAAAGTTTCTTTGGAGCCGTTCAGTTTAAAGAAATAAGGCACATAATTTTACACCCACCTTTTTAAAGATTTGGAGCCTATGCTTGTAACGTAGCGTTAACTGGATTATCTTTCCATTATAAATGAGGTCTTTAGAGCAAGTTATTCTTACCGGCTACTGCTGTGAAATTCACTTCGGGAACGCTTTTGATCACTTTTATCAAGTATGTTGCTTTCACCCTCCATCGCAGTTTTAACAAATCGAGGTCCCACTTGCTCGCATCTATAGAAAAAAGAGTGCAGCTATATTAAATTGTGCACCAAAACTAATACCCTATTCACACATGCAAGTAAAACAAGCTTTAAAAAAACCAGGTTATCGAATGAAGCCTTTTAATTGCTCAATCCAACCAATCGAATGGATTAGATTGGTTGAAAGTTAACCTGGCTTAGAAAAAGCTGGTTTAAATGTGTAAGTGTGAATGGAGTATAAATTAGGTTGAATCACTTAAGCTACATAATAATCAATTTAATCAATTTCACTGCAGAACCACGATACAATGAAATTCCAAGAAACGCATTTATTGTTGCCGATCGGTCTTCGAAGAGCGTAGGTGCTATTCTCGCAGATTCCAAATCATTTGAACAAGGAAATCATTGTAAGCTTCGGCTTTTACTGTCAAAGACGCAAGAAAATGAAACGAGAAAAATAGCAATTTTGAGCCCCCCCCCCCCCCCCCAGCAAAAGAGACAACACATGAAATTTCCTTCCTCATGACCTAAACTCTTGGTTCATCTTTTCAAAACGCTTCCTTATGTTAGATAGAGCGATGAAGACATTTTGCGCAGTTGCTGTTCAAGATATGTGAACACAGAAATACCAGTCGGCTCCAAAGGTTTGAATCCATTTCCCATACCTACTTTTTATCAATATTCATTAAAAACCATTGATTTACCCTGGATCAGAGTATTTTTAGTATCTGGAAAAAAATGAAATAAAAAATAAAAAATTTGGAAAAAAGTGAAATAAAAAATAAAACAATTTAATAAAAAAAATAAAAAAAAGAGAGAAGAGAAGGGAGGATACGAGAAGGGACTTGGTAGCTTTATGAAAGTAACGCAGCGTTAACTCCCTTCCTTCCTCCTTTCTTCTTTTTTTCCTTTTTTTTTATTTTATTTTTTTTCAAATACTTTAATTTTTGTCAATTTTTTTTCAAATACTTTAATTTTTGCAAATACTAAAAATACTCTGATCCAGGGTATGATTCATCATTCTTTCTGAAACAACGATTTCTTCCACCTGTGCTAACAATTCGTGAAATAGTATAACACAATGTTGACTACCAAATACTACGCTGAGACAAATTTTTGTGGTGGTTTTCATGAATAATACAAATGCACGAATGTAGTAGCAGACTCAGCCTTTTGGACCTTACTGTGTGCTGAATGATATTTTTTACCAGATTTTTGACAAGCCAAAATTGCATTTGAGAGAACAAGTAGTTACCGAGGAGGACCATTTTCAAAAATGGCTTTTTGCTGGTTATAGGAGGAGAACGAACAGACTTATGACGATGAGTCCCTTGTATCGCTGCGGTAAACCTGCTCAACAGGGACTCATAATGAAACAGTGAAAAAGCTGACCATGTAATATGCATTCACTAGTCAAGTTATGATGGAATCACGGCCTCTAATCTCGAATCTCGTCCGAATGTTATCAGTTGTTCGATCGAATTGAAAGTTCCATCATATTTGCCGTCACCATAGTAATCCACAAATCTCTCAATCTGATTGGTACTCTAGGAAGCTCAGAGTTTGGGCCTAAATAGGGTCAGTTCTTTCAGAGTAATAATATGAACCTCTAATGACTGAAGCGCCATCATCAAGTCAAAAAGCACAGGGAAACAAGAGACTCCAGGTCATAAGTCTAGAGAACGAATAGCTTGGCAAAGATAGAAGTAAACAAAGGCAGAAGTGCACATCAACTAGGAATAAACTTACCATCTGACGAACTAATGCAATCCAGTATTTCCACAGAAATTTTCTTCAGTTCCTCCACCGCGGCAAATACCAGATGAGCCTCGGTTCGACAAGGAGACTCCTCAACTGCCAAACATGCCATTGTATCTACCGTGTCCATTTTCTCGATAAATGCATCTTTTATCGCTTTATAACTCTGGAGGGATGGTGCAAATGACAGGCTTGCTAATGGATCTATGTAAACACGCATTGGTTCAGAGACGTCCAGCGTTAGAATGTCAATAAGTTCTGACAGAAGTAACACCTAGAATTTGAAAAAAGGCGTTAGAGACAACCCCAGAGAGGCCAAGTTTATTTTCTCTAACATGGTAGAAAATCGCCTCACGCACTTAACAGTAGGGGATGCACGCAGGCTATGACCAAGCAACTAAATTCACCATCCTTCGGCAGGGACGTTAAACTATAGGGGTCCCATGCCAGGATGCGACATGCACAATAGGCCTAAGTTAGCAGTAATATAGCTAGAAATCTTTCCAACCTACTTAAAATAAGGCAATGAGAAGAAAGCCTTTCTCTTCGTAATTGTAGCAGTAGAAAACATCGAGTATTTCGTAATAACGAATCAAGGAACGATCGCACGGTTTTCTTGACCGAACGACCTACATCTTATAAACTGTCACGCATCAGTCGACGGGTTGGGTTCCTCTAACATTCAAAGAAGTTCTAAAGTTTTACAATACCCTCTCAAATGATTTAGAAAGCAATTCTGTACTGCTATGGTCCCTCTTAATGTCTAGTCTAGAAGGATTTGACACATGATAGAAGTCAAAGATTCCAGTTTCAAAAGAGATAAATGTTTGTGCAAAATAAGAGAAGGTCCTCGATACGATATTTCATCTTCCTAAAGCAAATCGAACAAACTAGGCCTTGCTTCTCTGCTTAAATACCCTACGCTATGAGTCACCTAGATTTTTTTACATTTTGTTGGTCGAATAGGTAGAGAATGGTTTGACGCAACGTGTACTGAGCATAACTTCTAAATCTATAAGAAGGTTGGTGTAAAATTCTATGGCCTATTTCTTGAAACTGTATGGCTTCAAAGAAACTTCAGCTATTTTGCAATGATTCTGCCGTTGGACTTTTCTAAAACCTTCAATATTTTCAAAATAAGAGTGTGTTTCCTGGTATCAAGCAAAAGTCTGCCATTTTTCTGATCTAGGATTTAGGAACTGATGACCTCACATCATCGAATGATTTTAAATATATAATATGCGTAATTTCGAAAAATATTCAATATCAATGGTAGAAATATAGAAAAATAGTCAAAGTTTCCTTCAAGGCATTCAATTCAAAGAAATAGGTCATAGAATTTTACTCCCACCTTTTCCAACCGATTTGAAGATTTGGAACCTATACTCGTGCACCGTATCTTAAAGGACAAGGCCGGGGTTCTTATGATTGATGATGAAATGCAAGATAATACTGCTATGAATGATGTATGATACTTTTTTCCACTATTTTTCGCCTTCTCCTTGTGAAATTTACGTATTCAAATAAGCAATTTGATCGAAGTGACGTCATATCGCGCAAATGAAAACGAGGCTGTGCGATTGTTTTTCGCCTCTTAATCGCTGCTAGCCTCTTTATCCTGTACTCATGCATTGAACATGGCGTGACAACACGATAAAGAGGCTTGCTACGATAAAGAGGCGAAAAAACAGTCACACAGCCTCGTTTTCGTTTGCGCGATATGACATCACTTCGCTCAAATTGCTAATTTGAATACGTAAGTTTCACAAGGAGAAGGCAACAAATAGTGGAAAAAGTATTATACATCATTCATAGCAGTACTATCTTGTATTTCATCATCAATCATACCAACCCCGGACTTGTCCTTTGAAACATCAAAATTACATAACAGACTGCAAACTGATTACTGGCACCACTACTCACCTTTGCAGACCATTCTCTCTTTACGAGGATACCATCTTGGGTCTGTTGTAGCAACGTTCTTTCACCATTCATCTGTTCCTGAAAGTTCTGACATAACGATTCAAGATCATCAATACCCTCTGTTATTTCCCTTGAAGCTTCTTCGTCAGTGCAGCTATGGGGTGACATAAAAAGTGACGTCGAAATAGGATCTAGAAAGCGACTTCACTACAAACCTTACCAAAAAATACCAGGCGCTTAATTCTACCGGGTGAACCAGAAAAAAGTTCCCACTTTCGAAAATTCGTACCACAACCAGTACTTCATGGATGTGAAAGATTCAAATTCTAGTTAAAAGCCTTTGTCGATCGAAGTATTTTTGTGATTTTTCTCGTCTTCTTACGAGCACTGCAAATATAGGTAAATTCAACTTTACAAAAGCTTCAAGTTTTCAAAATGACTGAAAAAGGGCCCAAAACACTTGCTCAAATCTTTAGGACTCTCCTAACCCAGAACAATACACACGAGCGCTTCACCTCTTTCAAGAGCAATAACACATAAGATTCTCAAACAGATACTAAAGATATTCAATCCCATGGCAATAAATGTGTAGACGATATCTCTCACCCATGAGAAACTATTTTGTCTATGTTGTAGTCCTTTATAATTTGATCATGTATTTTAGGCCTTTTTCAGTCATTTTGCAACCACAACTTTTTTCTAAATTTGACTATACCATTTTTTCCAATGCTTGTAACAAGGCGAGAAAAATCATAAAAATACTTCGATCTTTTGGCTGTCAAGCAAATATTGATTCATTCCAATCCATCCAGTACTCTTGATCCTATGAATTTTCAAAAGTGGGAACTTTTTTCTGGTTCACCCGGTAGTTTAGCAAAATCAAGTAATAGCACTTAGCCTGATCTTGGAAAGTTGACCTTTCTATTCATGAAACTACAAGGAATGACTCTCGCATCAAATTCTGGGCATATTTTCAATTGGTCACCGTAGAATACAGCACAATTAATTCCAGAATCTTTATCAAACGGCTTTTGCTCCCTGCTTCCTTGCTTGCATGTTTCCAGCAC
The DNA here is from genome assembly GCA_039566865.1 of Aurelia coerulea. NCBI lineage: Eukaryota > Metazoa > Cnidaria > Scyphozoa > Semaeostomeae > Ulmaridae > Aurelia > Aurelia coerulea. The sequence continues at coordinate 5,429,404 of CM076952.1, read as the reverse complement.
GTGAAAATGATGCTTCTGTTTTGGAAAACAGCACGCCTAATTACCAAAACTAATTGCTGATATCAACTCACAAAAGTGAAACTGATGCATTGGAATCAGAATTTTGTTTTAAACAATCGATCGAAATAAGTTATCTCGATCAAATATAGCTGAGCTGTTTCCTGCATAAAGAGCCCACATCAAATAAAGTTCATAGTGCTTAGCCTGGCATGACTGCAGTGACGCATTTACGAATGGGCCCACTGGGCTCGGGCTCAGAGATCCCCTGGAATTCTTACATTTAGGGACCCCTGAGTAAATCTTGAAATCAGCAATTGAAACGATGCAAGTTTAGTGGTTTACTCAACGAAACAATTTATTTGCAGATGATTACTAGATGCTCTATATTCACAATTTCATGAGAAAGCCTTTTTGTAAATCGCAACCTTTTGCTCTATTGACGAATGTATATTTCACAACAGAGGCGATTTCAAGGATCTGAAAGGCGTGGTTTTGATCACTTTTCCCAGGTGCAAGTCCACGGGCCCTCATTTTAGTTCGCTGCACTCTAATAGACTTTTTAGCAATTCTAAAGAAAATCTGCATCGAATGATATCTTTATAGATTTTAAAAAATTTTCGAAAGTACATAAAAGTGATAGAACCTCTAACGCCACAAATTGAGCCTCGCGTATAAAAATGTATGAAAATAACGCTCGATCCAGACTCTTTTGCAGAATAGCTAAAAGGTCTATAAAAGGTCACACACAAAAACAGAGTTTTTCTCGCGACATTTGATTTTGAGTCGTTACAGCCCCAACCTTTCATCTAATGTTAAACATTCTCCAGTAAAGTATTTATCGTTTATGTCTGTAGCATTTATCTAAAATTGTATGTAGTTTAACTCTTATTTTTTGTTTAACACCATGGGGTAGTCATAGTCTATTGCTCCTCATGGTATAGTTCTTGTAGTATCATTAAGTAGTTTGTAGGTAGAGTAATCTGTAGCATGTATTGTAAATTTTTAAAGGTATATATAAAAAAAGGTCTATTTAGTGGCAGCCATCGAACCGATATGAATTTCGTGCTAATGGGCCGTGTTAACTTGTTTTGTTATGACTAAATCTATGGCCCTCTTCATAAAATGCATATGCTAATACGAAACAGGATACCATGTAGGTGACACGAACATGTATTCCGTACAGTTAACGGGACCGTGATCAGTGTCGGGCACAGGGTCCCCAACAAACTTAATGCAACCCTGTAGGACAGTAGATTCATTACGATGAGTCCCAGTAATCGCTATTCAAAACGAGACTATTACACCAGACCGAGACCACTCATACTGGGACTCATAATATTACAGCATTTTTTTGGACTGACTTTTTTCACTTTTGAATGCCCTTTGGAACGAGGCTGCGATACACAACCATGTACAAAGTATACAACAAAATACAACACCATAAGAATTTGTGCAAATTCGATTGATTGATGTTGACCAATGGAAACTCGAAGCTCAAAGCAGAGTTTCAAGGAACTTGGCCGGACAAAACAAAGTCTTACGAACAAGAGGACCATGAAAACAGTTGGCGACAATGTCAAACCTTTTACGTTGGTACTATTTTGTTGCTTTCGCTAAACATTGATTGAATTACTGTGAGTTTTCACATCAATGTCTTCCATTTGAAAATACAAATGTTTATGTTCTTCTGCCTAGACCCTTATCGAAACGAGGCAGTTAATAGTCATTTCAAAATAATGGTGCTTGATTATGAGTCGTAGTTAGGAGCGTCCGGCAGCCTTTCAATAGCGATGACTAGGGCCATATAATCAGTCTAGTAGGACAGCACGTAGCAGAAAAATCTAAGTGAAGACATACCACACAGTTAAATCTTGCAACATGGATACCCAACTCTTTGTGCTGTCAATCAATTCATAATTCTTCATCCCTGCAGATGAAGCTTTGCTCTTGGAAGTGATGTCATCAACAATCTTTATAAGACTTATTACGGAACATGTCCATTGCAAAGACAGGGTTTCCATACTGTAAGCATCGATCTTGTTGCTTCCTGAAGATCCCTGGTGAAGACGAAATAACGTTACTGGAATATAAACACGATTACAGACGCATAGTAATGAACAAGAAAATCATAGAAGCTGAGGCAAAATATTCATCGTGAGATGAAAACTGTGAATTCAAATTTTTCTCTACCGGGTGACCCAGTGGCAGATTGAAATACATTGTGAGTATTTTTCGCATTTTTTTGGGCACGGGAAAGTTCCCGAATTAAGGATATTGAGGAAAAGGGCAGGCTTGAAATTCTCAAAACGTCGTCAAAAACAGGGGATCGATTTGAAACCATTTCAGATCTTCAAAACAACGAGGAGCGTGTTTCATTCTGCCTGAGAATATTTTCAAGTACCTAGGGACTATAAACTTGCTCTGAAGACTTCTGACTGGGTTACCTATTCCCAGGTTGAAATGAAACACGCTCCTCGTTGTTTTGAAGATCTGAAATGGCTGTAAATCAATCCCCTGTTTTTTTGACGACTTTTTGAGGATTTCAGGCATGCTCTTTTCCTCGAAATCCTTAATTTTGGAAATCTACCGTGCCGAAAAATATTGCGAAAAATACTCATAGCATAGGCTAGTCTTTTAGCGACAGAAAAACGTTTGAAGCATTTCAATCGGCCACTTACTTAATTTTCTGTAACAGATTGCGTTGGGTCACTTTTTTCTGGGTCAGTCGGTATCATTATTATGAATCTATTATCGTTTTACTACAACATATGCTAGCTAGATAAAAGTAGTTATATGATTAATTCCAACTTTAAAAATCTATATACAGAGTGAGTCAACAAAAAGAATCTCCGTTTGAAAGGCCACGGCTCCCTTGATATCAAGACGATGATATCGGCAAATATATAGTTTAATGGTAGACATGTTCAGATCCATTTAAAAATTTACCTGACTGAAATCGGACACTCCGTTATGAAATGATGAGGGATTTTCTCGAGAAAGCCTCTGGAAGTTTTTGGAAGGGGCTTTCTGCAGAAAATCTCCCATATCCACGGGAAGGAATGGCCGATTAAAGCCGGGAAAATTACTGAACCTAATATTGGCAATAAAACAAGATAGTTTTCAATATTATTGATTTGATATTCATAGAACAGAGGCCTTCCAAACGGCGGGGATTCTTTGTTTTGACTCACCCCGTACGATATTACATAAGAATAATGGGTAAGATATTTACGAGTCATCAACGTATACAATATAGATCGAACCTAACTTACCTCGTGTTCCTTTGGCAATCAAAACAATCAAGATTTCTTTCAAATTCAGCCAGCTGGATCTAATTTGTTTCAAATGAAACAATGCTAGAATCTTAAACAATGCAATCATGATTGTTTTGATTGCCAAAGGAACGAAAGGTTAGTTAGGAGCAGGGAGATTAAGTAGCGACACTTTTGCATATTTAGCGCACCATCCGTTTCAAACGTCGAACTTGATTATGTCGCTCCAAATATGTTTTACAATTGTTACATGAAGTATATAGTTTAGTTTAGGCGCGTAAACTCATGCATTTAAATGCACTTGTGCGTTGAGTTCAGCATATGAGAAGTTCGACGTTTGAAACCAAGCCGTGCTTGAGTCGTGCAGCTCGGCAAGCTCTGCCGATCCAAAGTAGATTGCCGCTCCCGACTCATCTGCCGTAGCCAATCGATTCAAACGTCGTGCCCCTCATGTACTTAATTCTCGAGTTAAGTTCAGCACATGAGAAGAGCGACGATTGAACCAAGCCTAAGAATGACACATAAATCAATAGTCCCCAAAATGATACCGGGTGCGCCAAAATAAACTATGCACTTTTGGCAGGCCACGATAAATCGTACACTGGACCGATTTTGAAGATTTATATGACTTAATCTTTAGCAGAAAGCCTGAATTAGATTCCAGGATTTTTGCAATTTTTTCCGTTTTCAGTTTTTAGAGCTACAAGCGAGTTTCTTAAAATCTTCGTTTTCGAAAACACTGAAAACGATCAAAAAACGTTGATCAAATTTTCGAAAGACTCAACATTAATGGACAAAGAGAAAGCGTTTTCAGCGTGATTTGGGGATTTGGAAATTGACTATTGTAAACTTCTGCACGAGCATTATTTCACCGATTGGCCCGTTGCGAAATTCTGTAGTAGTTACAATAAAGTGCCGCCCCAAAAGCCGTTACAAAATCAAAATGTAACAAGACTCCATGCTTGCTGGCCTCATGACGCTTCCTCACTTGTCTTTTTAACCCCCTTGACACAGGAACATAACCTGCACCAAAGCATAAATTCAATGAAATTACAAAAGAAAAGATATTTCTTTATATCCTTGAAAATAAAATTACATTTCTCCCAATATAGTACGAATTCTCGTACAGCAGCTTACAATTAATCGATTTCTAAATCCCAAATCACCACGAAAAAGTTTTCTCTTTGTCCATTCATGTCGATTCTTTAGAAAATTTGATCACCGTTTTTTGATCGTTTTCAATGTTTTCGAAAACGAAAATTTTAAGAAACTCGCTTGTAGCTCTAAAACATGAAAACAGACAAATTTGCAAAAAATTCTAGAATCCCATTCAGGCTTTCTGCTAAAGATTAAGTCATAAATCCTCAAAATCGGTCCAGTGTACGATTTATCGTGGCCTGCCAAAAGTGCATAGTTTATTTTGGCGCACCCGGTAGAAAATGAATAGCATTAGTTCTTCCTTTTTTGCTCCAACATAATACGTGCTTTGTTTCAATTTGCTGGTAGAAAAACAATGTGTTTGTCACGGTTTAAAAGTTCATACGTGCAATAATATGAATCTAATTGCAGGCCAATTTAAGGAATCTTGCGAAACACCATCTTACTAAAGTCACTCGTCATCATGGAACGGAAAGATCAATTTGAGCCAAAGAAATTTTTATATCCAAGTTAGCCTTCTACTATATGCAATTTGTGTTCAGTTATTTATCATAAGTGGGCTGAAAAGATTTCTAGCTATGTAAAGCTAACTTAGGCCCACTATGCATGGCGCATCCAATCATGGGACCCCTAGTTTAACGTCCCTTCCAAAGGACGGAGAGGTGAGTTGTGAGGTCAGGCCTCCGAGAGGTCACCCATCCGGAGTTTGACTTCACTCAACCGAGCTTTACTTCAGTCACCTGACGGAAACTGTATAAGCCGCTCGGCCACTCACCCCGGACACTTGGCCACTCAATTGCAAGCTCCACGGTAAAATTAACTTTAAAGAAAGGAATTTACAAAGAAAAACGCATCAACAAAATTAGCAAATAACCTACGCTTTTCCTGACTCACTTGGTAGAAACAAAGTCTTGCAGAAACAAAAATCCACTCCTCGTCCTCACTGTTCCACACACCATTTCATAACAATTAAGCAAGAGATATTCATACCTTGGTTGTGTTGATAATTTTCCCAGCTGAGGTCTCCACGATCTTTGATAATTTTGTAAGTTCGCTACTCAACTTGTTGTTTTCAACGCACTCAGTTGAATTCAATGTTTCTACAATTTTCCTCATTTTTTGAGTGACTTCAAGAAATGTGCTTATCTAGGACGAAATACCACAAAATATTAACCGGATGCCATCAGCACAAGATCTAGCTAGCGAGGTATGACAAGAGGCTGAGAGTAAGTATTTTCGGTATTGCCCAAAGGAAACAATCATCACATAGTTTATCATCATATGGCCACGACTGGATGAAGGTCCTTTGTTTTCTTTCAAGTAAAAGGATAACTTAATTCAATTCAATTCAATTCAATTCAATTTTATTTGTAAAATACGAGCTAATATAAAAATAAAGAACTTCTAAAATATTCGTATTCTACGCGACCCAAGAAAAGCAAAGCTTATCTAGCTTGGGCCGCAAAAATAAAGTTTTAAAGGACTACAATATGTGCTACTACAAAAACAACTAGAATTTTTTTTTTTTTTTAACTATAAGATTAATAAGGAACAGCTACTTGAAATACATACGAATCAACTGTATGGTATTACTATTATCATTTTATTTTTATTTTTTATCATTTAACCAAGCTGTATGGCAGTCAGGTTAGTATTGATCAATAACACTTTTCTTTAGTTTGAATGCGAACTTTGCTGGGTTTTGAATGCTTTTGAACGAGGAAGGTAAAGCATTCCACAATCGAGCCCCTTTGTTTCGCATCATTTTGTTTCCCCATATTTTGTTTGCCTTACGAATTTGATAATGTTTACTTTGACGAGTGTCGTATTTATGTAAATTTTCATTTGTTACGAAGTAATTTTGAAATACAGTTGGAAGTTTATCATTGTTATGATGAACATGTTGCATGAATTTTAAGATTTTCAATTCATATAAGTCAGTTACTTAAGATATAAAATGATTGAAGGCCTACCAGGAAGCTGTTGCAGATGAGGTCTGATTATGCTGTTCCCGTTCGAAGCTGAATTCTTACGTAATGAGCTGATAGTATCGGATAATAAGGCCCTCTCATTACGTCATATTCAAAAATTTCAGCCAATCACAGATAGCATAAAATGTCAGCCAATCACAGGTGCTGCCCTGACCATAAGGTAATAAATTCGTTGGAAAATGTGAATATTTCGGGTACTTGAAAAGCAAGAGTTCTCGAAATGAAGGATATCTTCTGTACCGGCTGTTTCACAAAAGTCCTGCAATTTGAAAAGCTACGAAGAAACAGCAACTGTCTCGCTTTCAGTGATTCAATTACATGATTTAGATTGAAAGTATGATCAAGACATACTTGGTACCCCAAAAAATTGTTTGATGTTTGATTAAATTTTTTGAAAATTGCAATAAAAGGCACAAGCTCCATGGTAAAATCTAGCCATACAAGGTGCCCCAAAAAAATTGTTCGATAATTTTCTGAAAATTCCAATTAAAGTCACAAGCTCTATGGTAAAATCTAGCCATACAGGGTGCCCCAAAAAACTTGTTCGATAATTTTCTGACAATTCCAATAAAAGGCACAAGCTCCATGGTAAAATCTAGCCATACAGGGTGCCCCAAAAAAATTGTTCGATAATTTTCTGAAAATTGCAATAAAAGGCACAAGCTCCATGGTAAAATCTAGCCATACAGGGTGCCCCAAAAAACTTGTTCGATGTTTGATTAAATTTTCTGAAAATTGCAATAAAAGGCACAAGCTCCATGGTAAAATCTAGCCATACAAGGTGCCCCAAAAAAATTGTTCGATAATTTTCTGAAAATTCCAATAAAAGGCACAAGCTCTATGGTAAAATCTAGCCATACAGGGTGCCCCAAAAAACTTGTTCGATAATTTTCTGACAATTCCAATAAAAGGCACAAGCTCCATGGTAAAATCTAGCCATACAGGGTGCCCCAAAAAACTTGTTCGATAATTTTCTGAAAATTCCAATAAAAGGCACAAGCTCTATGGTAAAATCTAGCCATACAGGGTGCCCAAACAAAACTTGTTCGATAATTTTCTGAAAATTCCAATAAAAGGCACAAGCTCCATGGTAAAATCTAGCCATACAGGGTGCCCCCAAATAATTGTTCGATGTTTGGTTAAATTTTCTGAAAATTCCAATAAAAGGCACAAGCTCTATGGTAAAATCTAGCCATACAGGGTGCCCCCAAATAATTGTTCGATGTTTGATTAAATTTTCTGAAAATTCCAATAAAAGGCACAAGCTCCATGGTAAAATCTAGCCATACAGGGTGTCCCAAAAAACTTGTTCGATAATTTTCTGAAAATTGCAATAAAAGGCACAAGCTCCATGGTAAAATCTAGCCATACAGGGTGCCCCAAAAAACTTGTTCGATAATTTTCTGAAAATTGCAATAAAAGGCACAAGCTCCATGGTAAAATCTAGCCATACAGGGTGCCCCAAAAAACTTGTTCGATAATTTTCTGAAAATTGCAATAAAAGGCACAAGCTCTATGGTAAAATCTAGCCATACAGGGTGCCCCCAAATAATTGTTCGATGTTTGGTTAAATTTTCTGAAAATTCCAATAAAAAACACAAGCTCTATGGTAAAATCTAGCCATACAGGGTGCCCCAAAAAAATTGTTCGATGTTGATTAAATTTTCTGAAAATTGCAATTAAAGGCAAAAGCTCCATGGTATAATCTAGCCATACAGGGTGCCCCCAAAAAATTGTTCGAGGTTTGATTAAATTTTCTGAAAATTCCAAGAAAAGGCACAAGCTCCATGGTAAAATCTAGCCATACAGGGTGCCCCCAAATAATTGTTCGATGTTTGGTTAAATTTTCTGAAAATTCCAATAAAAAACACAAGCTCTATGGTAAAATCTAGCCATACAGGGTGCCCCAAAAAAATTGTTCGATGTTGATTAAATTTTCTGAAAATTGCAATTAAAGGCAAAAGCTCCATGGTATAATCTAGCCATACAGGGTGCCCCCAAAAAATTGTTCGAGGTTTGATTAAATTTTCTGAAAATTCCAAGAAAAGGCACAAGCTCCATGGTAAAATCTAGCCATACAGGGTGCCCCAAAAAAATTGTTCGATGTTGATTAAATTTTCTGAAAATTGCAATAAAAGGCACAAGCTCCATGGTAAAATCTAGCCATACAGGGTGCCCCAAAAAAATTGTTCGATGTTGATTAAATTTTCTGAAAATTGCAATAAAAGGCACAAGCTCCATGGTAAAATCTAGCCATACAGGGTGCCCCAAAAGAATTGTTCGATGTTTGATTTAATTTTCTGAAAATTGCAATAAAAGGCACAAGCTCCATGGTAAAATCTAGCCATACAAGGTGCCCCAAAAAAATTGTTCGATGTTGATTAAATTTTCTGAAAATTGCAATAAAAGGCACAAGCTCCATGGTAAAATCTAGCCATACAGGGTGCCCCAAAAAAATTGTTCGATAATTTTCTGAAAATTGCAATAAAAGGCACAAGCTCCATGGTAAAATCTAGCCATACAGGGTGCCCCAAAAAACTTGTTCGATGTTTGATTAAATTTTCTGAAAATTGCAATAAAAGGCACAAGCTCCATGGTAAAATCTAGCCATACAAGGTGCCCCAAAAAAATTGTTCGATAATTTTCTGAAAATTCCAATAAAAGGCACAAGCTCTATGGTAAAATCTAGCCATACAGGGTGCCCCAAAAAACTTGTTCGATAATTTTCTGACAATTCCAATAAAAGGCACAAGCTCCATGGTAAAATCTAGCCATACAGGGTGCCCCAAAAAAATTGTTCGATAATTTTCTGTAAATTCCAATAAAAGGCACAAGCTCCATGGTAAAATCTAGCCATACAGGGTGCCCCAAAAAACTTGTTCGATAATTTTCTGAAAATTCCAATAAAAGGCACAAGCTCTATGGTAAAATCTAGCCATACAGGGTGCCCCAAAAAACTTGTTCGATAATTTTCTGAAAATTGCAATAAAAGGCACAAGCTCCATGGTAAAATCTAGCCATACAGGGTGCCCCCAAATAATTGTTCGATGTTTGGTTAAATTTTCTGAAAATTCCAATAAAAGGCACAAGCTCTATGGTAAAATCTAGCCATACAGGGTGCCCCCAAATAATTGTTCGATGTTTGATTAAATTTTCTGAAAATTCCAATAAAAGGCACAAGCTCCATGGTAAAATCTAGCCATACAGGGTGTCCCAAAAAACTTGTTCGATAATTTTCTGAAAATTGCAATAAAAGGCACAAGCTCCATGGTAAAATCTAGCCATACAGGGTGCCCCAAAAAACTTGTTCGATAATTTTCTGAAAATTGCAATAAAAGGCACAAGCTCCATGGTAAAATCTAGCCATACAGGGTGCCCCAAAAAACTTGTTCGATAATTTTCTGAAAATTGCAATAAAAGGCACAAGCTCTATGGTAAAATCTAGCCATACAGGGTGCCCCCAAATAATTGTTCGATGTTTGGTTAAATTTTCTGAAAATTCCAATAAAAAACACAAGCTCTATAGTAAAATCTAGCCATACAGGGTGCCCCAAAAAAATTGTTCGATGTTGATTAAATTTTCTGAAAATTGCAATTAAAGGCAAAAGCTCCATGGTATAATCTAGCCATACAGGGTGCCCCCAAAAAATTGTTCGATGTTGATTAAATTTTCTGAAAATTGCAATAAAAGGCACAAGCTCCATGGTAAAATCTAGCCATACAGGGTGCCCCCAAAAAATTGTTCGAGGTTTGATTAAATTTTCTGAAAATTCCAAGAAAAGGCACAAGCTCCATGGTAAAATCTAGCCATACAGGGTGCCCCAAAAAAATTGTTCGATGTTGATTAAATTTTCTGAAAATTGCAATAAAAGGCACAAGCTCCATGGTAAAATCTAGCCATACAAGGTGCCCCAAAAAAATTGTTCGATGTTGATTAAATTTTCTGAAAATTGCAATAAAAGGCACAAGCTCCATGGTAAAATCTAGCCATACAGGGTGCCCCAAAAGAATTGTTCGATGTTTGATTTAATTTTCTGAAAATTGCAATAAAAGGCACAAGCTCCATGGTAAAATCTAGCCATACAAGGTGCCCCAAAAAAATTGTTCGATGTTGATTTAATTTTCTGAAAATTGCAATAAAAGGCACAAGCTCCATGGTAAAATTACGATGTCTCTAAGATCTTACATTGATTTTAGTATTCAGAATTCGTCAACTCCACTGAAACTTTACCGAGCTACTATCTTTAAAAGGTCAAGGTTATGTAAAGCTGAAACCAGAGACCCCAAAACAACTTGGTATGTAAAAAAAAACTCCACAATTGAGGTAAATGAAGGTTATCCAAGATCATATCTCTCGTTAATATCAGAGCAAACCATAGGACTTCGAAAGTAATTAACTGTTGTAACCATTGTCAAAATTTAATTCAGAAAGCAAGTATCCAAAGAACATTAAAGGAAAACTTAATCAATAAGAGATTGATCTTTTTCAAACTTCGCTCAACAGAATTTGCCCCCCCCCCCCCCCCCCCCCCTCCTCTCCACTTAAATCAAATTCCAGTGGTTTCCAAAGATTTCCCATTTATTGAGCTAGATAAGTTTGCATCTTAATATTGATATGGTCCCATTCCTCTATTCTTTTGTTCTTTTGTTTGTAAGTAGCTTTTCGTAATAACACCCTTTAGCTATTCTATAAAAGAGCCTGGATTGAGCGTCTTTCTTATACATTTCATACGCGACTTTCGATTGAGTGGCGATAAAGCTTTTATCACTATTGCGTACATTCGAAAATTCCATTTGCAAAATATCGTTCAATTCTAAATCTTTTCCGAATAGCTAGGGGGCCTCTTATATATTTAGTTGTATTTTAGTTTATCTCCTTCATGTGATGGCCCTGGGGTAGTCATGATCTTTTGCTCCCCTTGGTATCGTTTCTGTAGTATTGTATGGTAGCTCGTTTGTAATCTTAGGTAATTCGTAAATTGTAAATTTTCAACATTGAATTTATAGAAAAAAATATGGTTTGAGACAAAATTGTGTCGAATTTATGTATTTGACTCGTAAAATTGTTTGTTGAATCAGCAAAATATGGTGTAAAAGAACTAAAAAGCTGTCATATGTATCCTTGTCATTTGATTTTCTGAATAAGCCCCCCACTCTAATAAGCACCCCTCTGGAGTGTCCGAAATTAGATAAGCCCCCCGGGGGCTTAATAGAGCTTTTACGGTAGTCAAACATTGAACAATACCCTGTAGTAACTGTTCAGAGTCAATTTTTGGAATTTGAGAATTCATTAATAACAGTTCCAAATCTGTAGAATTCATGCATCAATGTTTTTTAAGTCTCTATTTTCTCTATTTTCATCTCTATTTTTGAAGTCTTTTAATCATGATCATTAAAACATACCTTTGCTTTAACATCAGCTTTATCACTATCGTCCTTCAACTGTGAAATATCAAACCATGGCTGCAACACTGCGCTACATCGTTCCATAAGTTCATCTCTACTTTGCTCCATTTCTTTCCCAATTTTCCGCAGATTTTCAACAGCCTCTTCGGCATTGTCAGCTAGTGCAGCTTTTCTTGCTTGAGAGCAGAATGAACCACATAGCTTAAAATACGGACCATAAGCATGTCGCAGTTCTCTGCAATATAATCAAATCATTGGATTACGAGCAACATCTAACATATGCATCTGTGTAAGATTTCATACACTATTTCTCTTAATTGTATGGCTTGAAAGAAACTTTAGCTACTTATCTACAATTCTACTGTTGGTTTTTTCAAATACCTTGCGCAATTTTCGAAATTACAGCATAATTCTTCAACTTATTCAACCCTATCTGTACTGGGCGATTTTTTTAAGGCACTTTGTACTGGGGGGGAGGGGCGTTTTTCGAACCCACCCTCCTTTTCTCCAAAACTACAAAAGATATAACAGTAAGACTTACCACTATTGTTCTTTAGAAAATTTGCTATTCAAATATAACAATGGAAATTAATAAGTCACGTGATTCGTTGCTAGTCAACCGAAAAACTGAGGAAAATTGGCAAATTTATACCTTCTTAACCAGAAAAATTCTATTTAATCAAGCACTCAACCGATTTTCTCCAAATTTGTTTCAAATAGTAAGAAACATGTCACAGTTCAAAAATATATACTTTTCAAAACTTTTTAGTTTCTATTTTTAACACAATTAGCTTTAAATGAGCCTTTTGTTGCATGCATTTATTTTCATGACAGGTTTTTGCCAGTCCTGTCCTTTTACCTGGTAAATATAGACTCAAAATGAATCAAATTAATAAGATGAAGCAAATTAGACTAAAAAATTTATATTTTACACTTCTTTATTAGAGCAATGACGTCATAAATGTGAATGACGTCATAGATATTAGATTTTGCTGACATCAACAAATATGAAAAATTTATACATCAAATGAAAGTACTCACCAAATGCAATCGAATGGTGCATGTTTGAGATCGATCAGGCAAACGACACGAAAACTACGGACATTTTAAGCTTCTTTTTGCTTAAAATACAAAAATTTACATTTCTTTTTCATGCCGTTTCTTTTTCATGCCATCTAAGGCTTGAATTTTAGCAGGTTTATCAATCTTCTTTTCGATATGAAAACATCGGTGTAAAAGCACAACCAACATCCTTGAATACAATTTAGCCTTTCAGCAATCGGATAAAATAAAGTTTTTGAAAATCGGTTCATTGGTTATCGACATATAAGTAATTAAACGATAATACATCATTTTGGGACACCCGGTATTCCTTATTCAAATTACTATGAAGAATTGTAGAATTACTGTAGAATTGGTATGACTGGCATAAAATACCCTCTGAGAAAGAGGTTTATTACTGGATTAAACTGTGAAGCGTTGGTTGTTCTGGGAAAAATGATTCATTTCTATGAAATATATCGATCTAGGGCAAGGACTGTAATCTCTCGTGATCTGACGCTCACCTCTGTTTGCTTGAAGATTTCATTGATATTCTTTGAAGCAAATCACCAATCACTTTGATGCCACCCATTAGTCTATTTGCGAGCACTTCTACAGTTCTGTAATCGTTATTATTGATAGCTTTGTAGACTTCGTTGAGATAGAGAGCAAAAGACGACTGTTCTGGGAAAAAAATCAAGAACGACATTGCAACTACCGGGTGTCCCAAAATTATGTATTATTGTTTGATTGCTTACATGTCCATAACCAATGAACCGATTTTCAAAAACTTTGTTTTCTTTGATTGCCTGAAGATTAAATCGTATTCTAAGATGTTGGTTGTGGTTTTAGCACGGCGTTTTCATGTCGAAAAGAAGATCGATAAACCTGCTCAAATTCAAGCCTTAGATGGCATGAGAAAGAAACGGCCTACTTTTCCAGTCAACAGTTTAGATGTGATGCAAAAGGCTGAGCTCGTATTCGTATTCCCTGAATTCAGTATTAACTGAATTCGTATTCTCTGAACGACATATATTATTTGAACGACATGTAAGTTCAACCTTTTGCATCACATCTAAAATATTGACTGGTAAAGTAGGTCGTTTCTTTTTCATGCCATATAAGGCTTGAATTTGAGCAGGTTTATCGATCTTCTTTTTGACATGAAGATATCGGCCTAAACCAAAACCAACATCCTCGAATACAATTTAGCCTTTCGGCAATCGGATACAATAAAGTTTTTGAAAATCGTTTCGTCGGTTATGGACATATAAGCAATCAAGCGATAATACATCATTTTGGGACACCCGGTATCTTACAAAACATTGAATTTATAGCACATTGGCATACTCATCTACTTTCGATGCACATTTCAGTTCTTTCATCAGAACCAAGGTCAGTAAGGTCATTTCATTAAGGTCACACACTCTTGATGATAACATAAGATTGAAGGGCCTCAGTGTGCTAAGAAAAGTTTCCATTTTTTGCATCTGCCTTTTATAGTATCTATCTATAAGTAAACAAATTTTTACCAATATCATTAAGGTCAAGGTCATTTCGGGGTCATTTGCTCTGGTTTGGTCTAATTCAATCTTGTCAATAATGGTTTCTATTTCTATCATATTTCAGTTTGGTAATTAGTTTTGTAATTAGCTTATGCATTTTTGTTTAATAATATTTCATATCTATTATATTTCAGCTTAGTAATTAAAATATGCATTTTCTTTTGAGATATTAGATTGTAAATTGTAAATTTTTGCCACGGCCCCATGAAAAGCAGCCTTTGCTGACGGGGTTACCGTGTGTAAAGAATATAGAATAAAATAAAACGAGTAATAAGTACAAATTCATATCAAGGGCCGCCAAAGAGGATAGAAGGAAATATAAGAAGAATAGTTAGTGGAATCAAATTGATCTGCGATACAAAAATAATGCAAAAATAGAAGGTTCAGATATAGCTCGCTGGTTAAGATCGACGTGCAGGAGCGTGATTGAATTTTAGTGATCTATCAAACGGCTTATTTGGCTCCTCGGTATAAAAGAATGAGAGAAATATCAAGAGGGCCAGCAAGGTGCCTTTCTAATGGTCAAGACTCATTATCAGTGAAAATCTTTAAAATGCCAAGTTTGTAAAATACGGTAGTGTTTTCTTGACGATGTTTCCATATCTTTCGTTGGCTTTAATTTAAACCTCCCAGTCGACCTTTTAGCTATTCTGAAGAGAATCAGAATCGATAATGATTTGCTACAATTTGTAGAATTTTCGAATGTGCATACTAGTGATAGAAGCTCTAACGCCACTCGATCGAACCTCGCGTATAAAAATGTATAAAAATAACGCTCGATCCAGGCTCTTTTGTAGAATAGCTAAAAGGTCTATCCAAATGGGCCTACCTTGTAGGAAGTATGTTTATTCACAGTACTGTACCCATGACCCAGTACACAGTGTAATTGGTGTCCTGTGACCCAGTCCTGTTAATCTGTGTAGAACATGAAATTGGTTTTTTAGTTAGAAGGATTTTCAAATTCTAACGTGTATAGACCAATCAAAAATCACGCTGTCTGGTCATCTCGCATAACAGCTGATCTCGTATTACATCAACACCGGAATTTGAAACCACAAAGCTATTCATACGTCATCTTGACCTTGACAAACTGACTCTGTGTACTGGGTCACAGGACACCAATTACTCTATAGTAAGGTAGGCGCCCTTGGTCTATCATCATAAATCAATAATAACGAACATTTACCATATGCGTCCAATGCTACCGCATCTTCTTCTATCATGCTTTTCGTGCCATCATGAAGATGTTGTGCTGCTGGTGCTTCTTTGAAGTGAACGCTTGATCGGTCTGGATAACAAAAAAATAACAGTTGCTTTATAAAGAAAGATTTTCAAAAAACATAGACACATGCTATAACGTTCCGCTTTCACTTTCTCAGAACTCAAAGCTCTGATGAAGCGAAAGTGAAACGTTACAAGAAAGGTTAGTTTAGCATTAAGAACAACGTTACTGTTGATTGAAGGTTTCGGATATCTTTATCAACGCTTCTGTCATCTATTCAATAAAATAGGAGCTCTCTAAATTCCGAAAATCCTCCTTCGCATATTTGGCAATTTGGCAGAAACTGCCCATTTTAAACTCTTTTTGCGAATTTCAGCGAAACCACACTCATATTCATGGAAAAACTGCCGAAAAAGGACCCTTGTTTAGGGAATTTTGTGCCCAAAAGCCCACCCATATGGGCGGTACATACCCGTACCCTAAACATGTTATGTACCCCCCCCCCCCCCTTGGAAAATATGCTTCAGATGAACAAAACTAGAATCCCATAATTTATGTCAAAGCAAAGAACGAGTCTTGGTACAACAAACACTTTGTACAACAAACACTTAGCAATATAAGTCATACATACTGTGTTTAGATGACAATTGCCGTAACTCTACCAACGACGCCAAGACATCTTCCATTTTGACAACTGCTAAATTCTGATTCATCCTATCGTTGATGTCACCAATAAGCTCATTTGAAATACTCTCGAACTCAGATGCATCTAAAACAGAATTAAAGAATCAAAGTAAATATTTGTTATTCAAACGATGCGATTGTTTCTGCTCACTCGACATGACAACTAAGAAAGAAATCTATATCGTCAAGGGCGACTCCTGCCATCGTTGCATCTATTGGTAACAGCCGGTGGATTGTTGTTGTTGTTGGTCATTTTAGCATCGGAGCTTGGCTGGTTCCAGAGTCTGGCCCCACGATACGAGAAGGGCTTTTGCCCGTTCTTAGTTCTCATCAGTGGGACACGAAGATCAGACTCACTATTTCTTAAATTCATGTGGCTATTTTCTGAACATTTTTTAATCGAAACGTTTTAATTTCTTTTATCATTATTATTATTATTATCATTATTATTATTATTATTATTTTCTAAACATTTTGTGAAAAGTTCCGACAAATATTGAGGTACAAGACCATTCATTGTCTTAAAGACCATCGTCGATGTTTCAGCTTTGATCATGTTGGCAATAGTAGGCCAGGAAAGATTTTGGATCAAGTTAGTGGCAGATGCATCATAAGCACTACTTCCGACGCTAAAATGGCGCCCTCAATTGGTATTTGCAAAAGACTACAAAAGAATTGATACCGCTCGTGTTACTCCGTTTCTTTTTCATTTTTCTTTCCATTTCGATACGCATTATTTCGTTTCCTTTGAAAAATTGTAAATATTGTAGCTATTATTCAATTTTCTTTTCAACAGGACCAATTGTAAATCAGATTTGATTAGTTAGATTCTGCATTGTTACCCTGTATAAATAGGTTTAAAATGAAAAAAAAGTTGTTGCTGTTGTTGTTGTTGTTGTTGTTGATGTTGTTGTTGTTGTTGGTGTTGCTGTATTTTTATTTCACATGTGTACAAATTTTCAAGCAAGCTAATGAAAATCGATGGAACATTGATCAAAAATAAAGCAACTGAATATCTTTCTGATTCCTACTGCTTCCAAAAGGAAGGCAAGTTTAAGAAGAGAGTGTTTACAGAATTCTAATAAAATACTACCTCTGCTCAGCTTTTCCCTGATGAGCAACATCCGTTCTTTCGCATCTTTCCCAAGTTTCAGTTTGTCGCTTATCGTTTCCAATATCTTGCTTGATTTTCTGACTAATTCCATAAATGAACATGTTGATTCTGCTAAGCTAATGAAATCTCGTCTGGACATGGCCTGATAGAGTTCTTTGATTAGCTTTTTTGCTGAATTTTCTGAAGATGAATGGAACAAAGATGCCATTAGACGGACTTGCAGGAAAGAGGGCAGTGGCGTCGCTTTATTCACGACTCTGTCGCTTATTGCTTAATTTATAACTCTCTGGTAACTTAACCAATGCATCTTTTTTCTTGTGAATTCCCTAGGGACCTATTTGCAAAAACTATACACCAAATAAAAGCATACAAGTCGGGCTTTCAGAAAATCACTATCTCGTTAATGTCAGACCTTTCGTTGAAGAGAAATTCAATGTTTTCGACCAGTAGCCTTTTTTATGCACCCAGTAAAGCTAGCTTTTTACTATTAGCTTGCTACATCACTCGTGTAAGCTGAAGTGATCGCAACTCGTCTGCAAGCCACAGATCATAAATTGCTCTATAAGTGACTAAAAATTTGCCTTAAATTAGATGTCACGTGAGATTTGCGATAACGCTAAACTTACTGATGCTAAACAGTTCAATTAGTGCTATTCGCGAGTATTTTCACGTGACATCTAATTTGAAGCAAGCAATGAGAAAGTATATTTACCATTTGAAATGAGAGTCACCTCTTGTCCTATGACTTTCTTCATAGATTCAAATACTTGATCCAATAAATCAACAAATGAGCTATGCACTTGCATCAATGCTCTAGCTGATTCTCCATCAAATCTTTCCTTTGAATTGTCAACGATCATCGATAACATATCCCTTGTCAATTCCTCAAGATTATGACAACCTCTTTGCAATTTTGTACGCTCTGTTAAAATAAAATCATTTTGCAAACCTTGAAAAACGTTGGTGAATTTTCATATCATTGAAGTGTTGCATGAAACAAAATCAATTGCAAATTCATATCTTGCAGACAAGAACGAGAACTTTCTTCCGGGTGTCTGAAAAAAGTACCTTCTTTTGACTAAACAAGGGAACAACACGACTTTTTTAGTTCAAAGCTACATTTGTTGATCTTCAACTCAAATGCACATACCTTGTATTTTAAAACTGTCCACCAAACACAGGAGATATGAGTTCACAAGGTCGAAGTTTGGAGTGCACCTGAAACCAGAGCTTTTGAGAAAGGGCGTAGCCATGATTTGATATCACAGGAAAACAATTACCACAGGTGTTTACAAAAGAATTTTAAACTTTGACCTCTAGTTTTCACTTTTGAAAAGCTGCAATTGTTCAATACCTTGAGTTGCTTCAATTGAAATCACTTTTCTTTTGAGAAATCGGTCCTTGCATGTTATTTGCATCAAAGAAGATGAAAAAGAGCACCTGCACGCTTATTTTGGAGATGTGGCACGACTTTATCATTCTTACCACATTTTTATTATACTTGTTTAATCAAGGCTATGTCCATACGTCTTTCATTCTTTTCAAAAGCAAAAACCTGAAAATTTTGGACATGTCCATGATACAAATCATGGCTAGGCCCTTTTCAAAACCTCTGGTTTTTGGGGCACTGTAAATTTTGACTTTGCGAACTTGTATCTGCGGCGTTTGGTGGACGATATTTGTTTGTGCATTTATCATCTACATGCAAAAATTCATAAATTTAGCTATGAACTCGGAAAGTAATGATATCTTATCGTTTTCTCCCTATTTTAAGTCAAAAGGGGGTACTTTTTTGAGACACCCGGTATTTGTTGTGAGGTTTCTGACCTGATTCTTCTCATTTCATGATTAAACCAGAGCATACAAGACCTTACCTAAGATTTGGCTGCAGTACGATGCTTATCTACCTGATCTTCTACATAATGGTATAGGGAAACTGAGGGCTTGGTTAGCTGCTGCTGAACCAAGTTTGGTTCAAAATGTTCGAATAAAACATTTTTATGTCTAATTGATTAATTTCTCTACTTGGAATGTCTTTGACTGTTTACGTCACCTTGACGTATAAAATATTGCAAACATGGAATGTCAATGAAATCAAAATGAAGATTTACTCAATGATTGTCGTACGCTTGCCTTATCCTCCGGACGCTAAAACTATTCATTGCTGGTTCATTTGGAGTTTTTTGAGCTTCGAGCAGTATTCCTGTCATGTCTAGATATTGATATCAACATACTCTCTTGATTGGAAGTTTGTGCATTGAAATTCACAAGACCATGAAAATACAAAATCCTACTTTTATGCAGGATATTTTTCATTTCAAATCAGTTTCCAATCCGAATCATTCTTCGAGAAACCCCCGCGACCTTCATCGCCACAGACCTAATCAAGCATCATTTGGTACAAACAGTCTTAGATGTTTAGGTTCCAAGGTATGGAATAGTTTACCTAATGAGATCAAATCCTCGGAAACTCATTTTCATTTGATTTATTTTAACAGGGTTAAATACATTCAGTAAATATAAATTAACTGATTTACAATGTGCCCTGCTTAAAAACATAACTAACCTAAATACATGATATTACAAATAAACTTGAAGATCCTACATAAAAGAAAGAAATATATGTAAAAATAAAGGGACTCGGAAGTCAAACGTATGTGCTGAATGTTGAATTAGATTATCAGCCTCTTTGATCTTTCAAAAATGCTTTTAGCCTCGTTTTGAAAGTGGCTAGCGAAGGAGCAGTTTTTATTTCATTGCTCAGCTGGTTCCAAACAGTAACTCCTCGATACGAAAAGCTCCGCTGCCCATTTGAGGTCTTACAGAGTGGAATCCTGAGGTCAGTACTGGTATTACGTAAGGTCCGATTGCAAGAATCGGACAATTTGTGAAACATTGACTGCATGTAAGGGGGTGCAAGCCCATTCAAGGCTTTATATACTATACAAGCTGTCTCGAAGTCGATCATTTCTTTGACTGTTAACCACCCTAGTTGTGATATTAATGGCAGCGATGATTGATCGAAGGGACTGTTTGTAACGACACGCGCTGCTCGATTTTGCAGCATTTGCAATTTTCTTAGTGTGGTATCACCTGCACATCCCCAAACAGAGCAACTGTTAACATATTCAACAGATTTTCCATAAACATAAGTAGGATTTCGTTGAAATTCGCAAAATATGGTTAAAGATGGGCAGTTTTCCACCAAAATTCATCATAAAAGTGGGTACCAAGGCAAGTTTCGGTAACTAGAAGAGGGTAGCTTTCTGAAAAGCAGGCGGCAGATCCCCGTCCATCCACAAGACTTATCCACCCCCCCCCCCCCGGGTCCAAACCTCTTTTATGAGGAATCCTGGCAGAAGGAAACTAGACACTCGAACAAATGCAACGAAGTTAAGCTCAATAAACCATGCAGAGAGTTATCGTACCTGTTGGTCTTTCGTCCAATATGAGGCGATCAGCAAGATCAATGAAACTTCGCACATCAGATAAAAGACTTTCTGCTCTACCCAATGTTCTTCTCGGGCTAAATTGCTTTCCTTTCGCCTGTGTAAATAGAAAAGGTCCGTTCAGAACAAGTTGGCGAGACTTGATCATAGGCAGCTTCTCGTACCGGTGAATAGATCTGTACAGCCCTTCCTGCAGTACAGGTGGACTTGCTCCAAGTCTCGCTCTTGATCAATAAAGAAACGGGAGGGGAAAGGGAGGGGAAGAAGAAGAAGAAAAGGGGAAGGAGAGCAAGGGGAAGGAAGGCGAAGAAGAGCTCAAGGCATGTACTGTGGATTCGCTCTCCTTCCCCTTTCATTTCCATTTCCTTCTTCCTCTTTTCCCCTCCCATTTGTTTGTTGATCAAGAGCGAGATTTAGAGCAAGTCCACAGTACGGGCCTTGCGCATATGAACATGACCAGAATTCTTTACATTATGGAATTCTTCAGCCATATGAAAGACTGTAAAGGTTTCTAAACAAGAATTCTCAAGCAGAAAAACCAAGTTTGATGTGCGCAAGGCTTGTACTGCATCACTTGCTGGTAGTTTTACTTACTATATTTTAAAAGTAGGTGCGAAGCTAAAGAAAACTATTGCAGAGTGACAAACCCTGATTTGCAGAAAAAATAAAGTGTTCCTTGGTTTTCATTTTGAAAATAATACCCCATAGGAGGAGCGGCATCCTCGACACCCTTTCTGTGACGCCCTTACCTAAGAGTGCCATAACACTTTCACTATAAATAGTTCATGCATGCTTAAGCAGTAGCCTTGGAGGAGGGGGCTAACACCACTGTAACCTATCGGGTGAGTTAATAAAAAGAATTCCCGCTTGAAAGGTCACGGCTCCCTGGATTATAAGACGATGATATCGGCAAATATATAGTTCAATGGTAGACATGTTCAAATCCATTTGAAAATTTACCTGGCTGAAATCGGCCACTCCATTCTGAAATTGTGAGGGACTTTCTCGAGAAAGCTCCTTCAAGAAACCTTAAAACATGCCCAAAATCACCAACAAATATTCCTAACATTTCTGCCTTACACGTGCCTTACAGCAATGACTTCTGCACGTTTTAGCCCGTGCTATCCTCTGGGAAAGATGAAAAAGTCTTCCCCCTCGTATGAATAACCTATTCAGAGGGATTCCATTCTCCCAAGAGGCCAAAATACATGAATACATGTGAGTGTCATAATTTCTAGGAAGGAAAACCAAGGAAAATTTGCTCATTGTTTTCACTCATTTTTGCAGGATTTTGGAAGGGGCTTTCTGCAGAAAATCTCCCATATCCACGGGAACGAAGGGCCGTTTAAAGCCGGATAAATTGCTGAACCTCATTGAACAAGACATTTTCAATATTATTGCTTCGATATTCAGGGAGCAGTGGCCTTTCAAACAAAGATTCTTTTCTTGATTCACCCGGTAGATGAATGTACCAAACGTGCAAACTGTGTCAAGGGAGCAACGAATATAAATTCACAGATTACTTCCTGTTGCCTGCTTTTCAATGGCTACAACAAATCATCACATAAGATCAGAAAGGGAAAAATGAACAGACATGGTGAAAATAACTGAAATCTAGCCTGTTAGAAAGTCTTGTCCACAAGCACAGCAAATATCTAACATTATCATTCTTATAATCAACCTGCTGCATAACTGAGGTAGTAGAAAGGCCACATACCCCATTCTTTATCAATGCATCAGCTTGCATTTTGATGGTGTCAAACATCCTTAGAAAATTTTCGACACCAGTTGTCTCTGCAACAAGAGCTCTCTGTGACAATTTGGGTGAAACTGATCTTCTTGAACTGTCCACAACAGACTCCAAGGCAGTATCTATGCTTTCATCCAATGTTAGTGATGACAGTTTTGATGAAGCAACATCATGATAATCATCATCAACGGCTTCACTGTAAGATATACTAGGCACAGGAGATCTTCTCGCCTTTTGCTTCCTTTGGACCATATTTCTTGATGTTACTATCTTGTGTGTATCATTTTGTCTCATTACAAGTTTCAATGTCTCATCAACTGAAAAGATCATCTTGCTGATAACCTCTTCTTGAAGGTCCTATCAGAGAAAAGGTATCATTGCTGCTATCTTCTCAAACAAGTAGGTATCAAAGGGGTACCAGATTGCATATACCGTACTAGTACCACAGTAATCCTGTACGAAAATACGAGGCCTTGTAATAGCGATGTACAAGCCTCGTAGTTACGGCCTTATAACCTTGTTCTAGCCTAGAAAAGTCTTACTGTAACCTTGTAAATGGCTCGAAAAATGTTAATTAGCCTTGTGGAAACCTTGTGGAAGCCTTGTGGAAGCCTTGTGGAAACCTTGTGTTAGACTGGTTGTAACTTGGAATCTTACTGATAGCCTTGTAATTTTATTCAAAGGTTAGTACAAGATCACAACAAAGTCATAATCCCCGCTACTAAGTCTAAAACTTGGCCTGTACAAGGCCAAGTTTAACCTTGTATTTTTGTACAGGATGAGAACAATGTACCATACTGTATCTAAAATTGGAGGCTTTTCATAATTTTCAGTTTCAAAGTGCTTACCCTTGGGTGCCAGAGCCTTTAAAATAGAGAGTTATTGATATATCAAGAATTGTTAAGAATTCACGAATGTTAAAGGGGCTCCGTCTCCGAATTTCTGTCTAAACGGTGATTTTGCAGTTTTTTGATGGGCAATATCACACAACGTTTACCTGTTGTTTTCGAAAATGAAAGCGTCATTTTGAAGATGAACCTTTGTACTTCACAGAAGAAACATCAAACATTCATATCTTTTATGATTGCTTAGATATAAGTGGATTTTTAACGAGCATTTTTTGGTGGCTTGGGTGAAGCCACCAATTAAACTGCAGAAAACAATGGAGAACAATGGACACGTGCGGTGTTATCAGATTTGTTTACAGTCTGGCGATTGACTTCAAATGGAACATGCAGGAATGATGGTTGAAGTTCTTTGGCAGGTATGGAAGTTAAATTATGTCTAAACCTTTTCTTGGAAAGCGGAAATTAAAAAGCAATGATCAGAAAAAGTCTTTACCTGAACTGCAGGATCTTGTTGGGCTTTAATATATAACTGACATGCATTTGACAGCTCTGGAATGCAACTTTTCAAGGTTTCTAACAACAGCTTGAAACTTTCCTGTTTCAGATCATCATCAGTTGCCTTGAGATAAAAGGGAAAGTTGGATATTGTTCTACAAGCTTTGTAATATTTTAGAGGCATTACTATATTTTCCTGTAAATTATCAACTATTCACTAACATGCTGATGAAAACCAGCCCTTTGTAAGGTGTTGTGGTGCAATGTCAATGTCAATCCACTGACTCTTGCAGCCAGAACAGTCAGGAAGACACCTAGATGAGAGGTCACGGACTCGATCAGTGCTTAGCCACTTCTGTAAAAATGCAGAATCTTTTATATGATACCACAAGCGTAAATACTAGCCTTGTAATGAATATACTTAGACCCTATGAGTTCAAAATTTGGTCTTGTCATAGTATTTCTCAATTTTCCATTTGTTGAAAATCTTAGTCTCAAATTAATGAACATAACAATTGACAAATAGTTCTACTAGAAGAATCAAAATTTTACCTTTTTCACTTGGTTAACTTTTGAAGAAAATTGTAGAAGTTTGATGACAACTTCCTGAAACAGAAAGTGTAATCTTAAATATCTGCTGATAAGACATTGAAAAATTCCAGTAACTTTGATGTTGTGTCAAATTTCACAAGGTAAAGTGTTTGGCACAATCTCAATGAAAATATTCTGTATCTAGCATATTGAATAAAAACTAACACTTAATATCTTGCATAAGAATCAACAACTGGTTTCTTGCTTCAGAAATCTCTTCTTATCAGAATGCACAACATTCTTGAAAATTCTACAGTAACTAACTCTTGGGAACTCTTGAGTTGTTAACAGTAATTTACACAATTACAGTGTGCACTGTGAAGGTGCTTACGTTAAAATGAAACATTCACTTAAGTGGATTAAATACACAGCAGTCAACCAGCTTTGCAATATATTCTTTGAGAATGTCATACCTGAAAAGCTGGCACCAGCGATTTAAATGACCTGCAAGATGCAATTTCTTCAAGCCTCACTTTAATATCTGCAGCGAGTATAGCAACATGTTCAAGTGTATCTGCATCCATTTGCAATGTTCTCGTGAAACCTCTACAAACACAAAAGAAGATCAATTACAAGTATCTTGGAAGAAAACTCTAGGGGGACTGCCCCGGGGGGGAGGGGTACGATCTTTCTGTGGAAGTCAAATCCTCCAAAACTTATGAAATATTCAAACAAGTATCAGCATTACCAATAGCGAATGCCGATTCTCTCTTTTATGCTATAATTAGCATTACTTTAATTCGCTTATTAGATTGTTTTGTAAATAAGGTTAATTTAATTTTGTATGCTTTTCTTTTACATTTAGTTATTGTAAGTATTTGCACGGCCCACTGTAAATCAGTCTTTTGACTGACGTGAGCACCGTGCCTAAAGAAATTAAAATCATATCAAATCAAAATCTTATAGACTTATAGTCATAAGGCTATGGATTGCATCCTGCATTTGCATAGGAAAATGTACCTGGCAGACGCACACTTATATTGTGTGGGCCGGAACCTGACACTCGCAAATTACGCGATTACCTACACCTTTAATTCGAAATCGCAAGTAGCAATCATCTACAAAGGTAAAGGATAAATGATGATGTATAATATCAATAACATATGCATTAAAACCTTATATATCAAAACACTAGGGTTGTGGATAACACCATATTTCGATATATAATATTTTATGCTGCTGCCAGAGTGGAAGGATATACTTGCAGGAGTACCGCAAGGGTCTGTGCTGGGTTCTTTTTCCTTTTTATGTAGATGATCTTTGTGACAACCTGAATAGTGACGTCAGGCTATTTGCAGATGATACTTCTTTGTTTTAGGTGATTGAAAACGAGATTGTCGGCACTGAGGAATTGAATCGAGATCTTGAGAAAATACGGCTTTGGGCATGGCAATGGAAAATGCAGTTAAATACGGATAAAAGGGAAGAAGTTATCTTCTCTACCAAAATAACTAGAATCATCCACCCACCTATACAGTTAGGCAACGATGAAATTAAGAGGGAAAACGAACACAAGCATCTTAGGAATTATTTTCGATTCAAAATTAAACTTTCAGAGTCCCATCAGAGCAGCTATCCTAAAGGCAAGGCGAGGAATCAGGCTTATACCGGGTGAGTCAGAAAAGAGAATCTCCGCTTGGTAGGCCACAGCTCCATGAATATCAAAGCAATAATATTGAGAACTATCTTGTTTTATTGCCAATATGTTCAATTAGGTTCAGTAATTTACCCGGCCTTAATAAGCCATTCCTTCCCGTCGATATGGGTGATTTTCTGCAGAAAGCCCCTTCCAAAAACCTGCAAAAACGAATGAAAACAATGAGCAAATTTTCCTTCCTAAAATTGATGACACTCAAATAAATTCATGTATTTCGTCCTCTTGGGAGAATGGAATCCCCCTGAATAGGTCATCGATACCAGAGGGGGACTTGTTCATCCTCCCAAGAGGATAGCACGTGTTAAAGCGTCCACAAGTCATTGCTGTAAGGCCATTGTAAGGCAGAATTGTAAGGGAAATTTATTCATGATTTTGGGCACGTTTTGAAGATTTCTTGAAGAGCCTTTCTCGAGAAAATCCATCATAATTTCAGAATTCTATCGCGCTTTTCTTAGGGCATTCCTTTGCTGTGGAATGCATGGCAATCTATGTTGTGCTCCGTTGCCAATAGTTTGGCCAAATCCTTTACTTCGTTTGTAAAATCTAAGTAGACCGCAGCATAGATGCATTTGATCGCTCCAGCCAGCTCTTTGGCTACTGCAGTCCAGCCCCAATTTTCTTCTGTTTATCTTTGGTTTGTCTTCAACCATGCTTGTATTCATTTATTTTCAGTTGGACGTTTGGTGTTCGAAGGAAATCCTTGCACAAAAATTTGTTAAGGTTTTTTTACTGATGGTGGCCGTTAGTGCTGCAATTGGAATATTTGGGAACAACCACTTTATTTTTTGTTTGGTGAACATTCTTAGAACAAATAATAATAGGCCTAGGGTAGATAAGCGTGATATTTATTGGATGTGTTCCAGGTATAGTGAAGTTTGGGGGTGGCAATTTGATTTTTCTTTTCAGAAACAAGAATCCTTAACTTCAGAAACTGAGACGTCCTTCAGGAAAGAAACCATTATGAAGGAAACCTTTCAGAGCGCCTTTGTTTATGTTCTTTTATTTTATGAACTTCTGCTTAATTTTTAGACTGCACTGTGTAGCAAAATGAAAAGACCTCTCTCTCTCGTCCTTTACGAAAGGAATTTTCCCGTCAAATCAGGATTTTATTTTCCTTTGCCATTAATGGAGTCAAAAGTTAGATATTTACAGAGCATTTTTTAATAATAAACAAAAACATTCTTACGACTTTTGATCTTCCTCTCCTTGGCCCTTGGCAACAACCTCTCTCTTCTTTTTTTTCAAGATCATGCCATCCTCTCTTTGGAACTTGATAACGAGGTAGAGTTCTTGTGCGGCACAAGATGGCGTCTGAAGCACAAGCTAAAGTTCAGCAAGCTGTGGAGAAAATGCTCAATGATGTTGAAAGACAACGGTTAAGACCATTATTGGTAAGACTGTTTGGTAAAATGATATGTTTTGATTCAGTTTGAGTGCCGATTTTTACCATTTTATTGCCTCAAACTTGCCATGAAAAATAAAGAAAAGATAAATGACATTGGGACAAAGAGACTGAAGCCAGACTGATAATTTTGCAAAGTGCGCACGGAAGATACGCGCCTGCCTATTGTTTTAAAAAGAATGGTTCTATTGTTCTTCCTTTCTTATACATGAAATTGCGTGGAAGATCTTCCGTGCGCATGACATAAATAGCAGTCTGGGAATGAAGAAGGAACTTTATTTGGTTCAATTGAAACTGCATGCTGTGTGTGGAGAGACTATCTATGCGTCTTTACACAGCAAATCTTTTGAATTCAAATAATCCGAAAATTTTTGAAGCGATTATTGGAAGGATGCCCCATTAATTTTAAAACAGCAGCCAATTATTGTCAGTTCGGCTCGACTCTCTTTCCCAAATAATGGGAAATGTTGCCCGCCCAGACTGCTATTTATGTTGTTAGCGCGGAAGATCTTCCGCGCGCAATTTCATGTATAACAAAGGAACAACAATAGAACCATTCTTCTTAAAAAAATAGCCAAGCGCGCATCTTCCGTGCACACTTGCAAACTTATCAGTCTGGTTGCCTGCTTGTTTAAAACGCAGGTCTTGCAGGTTAAAAAAGGCAGGTCAAAACTAGCGGCTACTGGCACATTGGCTTTTGGCTTACAGCCTACTGATGTTACAAGCGCGGTTTTAAATACAATAGTCCAAAGGTTACGTGGTTACATTGTGATAAGAAACATTGATAGTCTCAACGATCGATCGTTTGATTTGGGAAATTTTTAATGTAAATTACATTGCACAGAATGAGATGCTTCCCAATCTGGCAGCGTTTCCTATTTAGGAAACAATCTGTTGCCTAATTGGAAAGTGGTTTCCCACTTGAAACTGTATCAGCGCAAAAATGGTACGGTAGATATCAAATTTCTTTAAATATTTGGATTCAGCATTTGAAAATACACAAATTCACCACAGGAAATTTTGCTCTATTTTTGTTGCCCAATTGGGAACTGTTGTAGAGCATGTGCAAGATACAGGACACAAAAGAACTTGCTCAGTTTTCGGTCTAGGCGGCAGAGTCACAGATAAATAAAAGAGTTATTGTTCTGCCCTGTTAATTGTTCCCAACCATGGAAGTTACAAAATTCTCGTGGAAATCATGTTCAGGCCACCTCAACTTGCATAAATGCAAATTTTTCAGTTGGCCTGACTGAATCTGCCTTTCAGCCTGCTAATTACCACTTAAAATTTCTTTCATAGTCACAATCTCACATGTGTGCTGCAAGATGTTATTCAAATCAAATTTCTGGGAAAGAACATTTGGAACAGTGTACTCAACAGTGTTTCAAACCAGTGCAACAAGTGCAAGAATACATAGGCAAGGAACTTGGAAATTTTCAGGTAATACTTTATTGTAAATTCATATACAATCAAATAGGGTCTGAAGGGGTAAAGTGGGTAGACTGGCGGTAAAATTGGTGGCGTGCTGGAAAACAGTTAACCCTGCACTAATAAACCAAACCAACATTCATTTTGTCATAATGGTTAGTTTGAGTGGTTGTAGCTGGAGGAGAACTGTGAACAAACATTTTTATTTAGCAAATTTTACGTCAAATTTTCTCAGTTACTGTACCTGGGTCTTACTTGCGGCTCTCTCAGCCAGGATTCCAGGGGGAGGGGGTACTTCAGTATAATTATCTGACGGGAATGGTCATTTTTCAGAGTATCGTTTTCGCCTATTTTTCTAGCGCAGGGTATCGAAAGACGCAATCTCACAATCTCCCCCCCGGGCCAGGATTCATGCTTGAAAAAGTCATGGTATAGCCGGGTTGTGATTACGACTGCGTTCACATGAAACTGGCACAATTTGAAATCTTCCAATATCATACCTTGCCATTAGCGGTAAGGAAACTTTGATTTAATTTTGTGACAGTTATTCTATAAATCAGAGCAAAAGGAAAACCTTTTAAAGAACCATCCTTGGCTTTGGATTAAAAGGCATCCCCTGATGCCATATTTACCAGTGCCAAAATGGAAGGTTTGACAAATTTTGGTAACAGTTAATATCTTATGGTGCGCTAATATGAGCTTCAACCGTTTTTTAATTTTTCATTTCTTTCCAATGCAGACAATGACCCCTTCTAGCATTCCTTGAAACAATTGTTACCCAACCTTCACCCTCCCCCTCCCCCAGTTACCTCCCCCTTCTCCCAGTGGTCACGCCACTGATCTCTCAAAGTGATTTGATGCCAAAGAAATGTACCTAAAAATTAAGAATCGATCAACCTTATTTTGAAAGCACCAAAAAATGTTCTATTTCCATCGTTAGAGTTCCGTTTTCAAAACATCTACCGTTTTCAAAACCTGCTGGCAAAAATGTGATGCTTTTCTTGTGAATGGGAGGCCTATCCGTGACGTTTTTTGCCGTTTTCAAATTGTGTTGGAATCCCTTGAAGCAGTCTTATCTAAAAACTGAAGACTATTTTATACTAGAATCAGTGTTTTTGAAAGTATGCCAGGACTGGTCAAGTGTTCCTCAAGATGTGTTTTGTTTGCATTGCAGGATAGATTGGGTCGATGTGCCAAGCAATGTCAAGATGCAGTGCAAGATAAAGTAGATTCAAGTACAACGCATGCAGAAGTGACGTCATTACAGCAGGAATTAGACACTTGTGTAGTAAATTGTTGTAATAGTTATGTAGATTATGTTCCTAAAATTATGGGAAGAATCAAAGAGATTTTAGACCAATTCAATAGTGGTGACCAAAACACTAAATAATACTTTATAGACATGGTATGTTTTCAATTTGGCATTTTATATTATTTAGATTTGTGTGCACAAATGTAGAGCAATGTAAGTAAAGGTTGTCTGGTGGATTAAATGTCGGCCTAAATACATTTTCATTTGAAAACATGCGTCATCGCCGTTTCTGAGATACCTGTCCTTTTATGCCGAACATTTTTTCGAAATTGTGAATGCTTTACAAAAGGGAGAACACATTCAGATTTTAGAAGCTGTGAAAATAGTGAAAATGAAGTTTAAATACACACTCTTTGATGATAAAGATCAGGGAGATACCGGGTGAGCCAGAAAAAAGTTCCCACATTTGAAAATTCATAGCACCACAAGTACTTCATGGATTTGATTGATTCAAATTCTAATTAAAAGCCAAAAGATCGAAGTATTTTTGTGATTTTTTTTTTGTCTTACGATCACTGCAAATAGAGGTATATTCAACTTTACCAAAATTTCATGGTTGCAAAATGACTGAAAAGGGGCCTAAAACACTTGATGAAATCGTTAGGAATCTCCTCTCACAGAACAATACACATGGGTGTTTCATCTCTCTCAAGAGTAATAGGACATAGATTCTCAAACAGATACTTCAAATTTTCAATCCCATGGCAATAAATGAGCAGACGAGATGTCTCACCCATGAGAAATTGCATTCTTTCTGTTGTTCTGAGCTAGGAGTCTTTTATGATTTGATCAAGTATTTCAGGCCTTTTTCAGTCATTTTGCAACCACCAAGTTTTTCTAAATTTGAATTTACTAATTTGTCCAGTGCTCGTAAGAAGGCGAGAAAAATCACAAAAATACTTCGATCTTTTGGCTGTCAAGCGAATATTGATTCATTTCAATCCATTCAGTACCCTTGATGCAATGAATTTTCAAAAGTGGGAACTTTTTTCTGGTTCACCCAGTACAGACAAAGATAATGATATATGCATGTATTCTGAAAACTTGCACTTTTGATTGACTAGTTGAAAACACAATAAAGTTTCGTTTACACCAAGGGTGCCTACCTTGTTAGACTTGCTCCAAGTCTCGTTCGTTATCGTATTGCTGTTTCAAATTCCGGTGTTGATGTAATACGAGATCAACTGTTATACGAGATGACCACAGGGAACCAGATAGCTTGATTTTTGATTGGTTAACACTAGCAGACGTTAGAATTTGAAAATCACTGTAGCTAAAGAAACTCTAAATTTTCATATGTAATATTAACAGGACAGCAATCACTGTAGCTAAAGAAACTCTAAATTTTCATATGTAATATTAACAGGACAGCAATTTGTACATGTCACGAAAACAGTACTGGGAATAAACCAGAATAAACACAGTTCCTACAATGTAGGCGCCCTTTTGGTCAAACTGTACTGTGGCAAAAATGCATCATTCTTAGGCTCATTTTAGACGAAGTTGTCGCTGTCAAAGAGAATTAAACTTGATGATTTTTCGTCCAAATGCGCTAATCTTCATCGCATTCCTGGTGCATTCCTAACTCATTCATTATCCAGTTTGAACCAAGCTTAAAGTGTCTGTAAACCCAACGCATTTTCTCAAACACTTATAGGGGGTATGCATAAGAGAGTTCAAAGTACCCCATTTTTGTCGTTCATTGAAAAGTCTTCACTTTAAGAGCCTAGGGCGAGAGTTTGATAACGCAAATCCTAGGATGAAATGCTGGATCCTCAAAGCGGTTATATTCACGATATGATGATTTCCTGTGCAAGTGGCCAATGCTAAACGAAACTATTCAGCTATGGCCTCATGGAGCTTTGTTCAACGATATTTTGATGTTCTTTGCCATTCAAAGACAAACATCAAACACAAAACTCGTCAAAACCTACGCAATTTGGTATTTTGAAGCACAATTTTTCACGATGTTCTGATAATTTTTCATTGGTCTGTATGGCAAAAGTTTTCAAATCTCTGCAGATGATTGCGCGCACTGGCTTGTGCTTGGAACCATCACCTCTGCTTCAAAAAGCCGTCTATGCGAATATTACACCACGCTGAAAAGAATTCCATCTTTGTAGAAAACTTTTCTTTTGCATCTTCAGCGATAGTCAGTAAAGCCTGAACGGGCATCGCACTACTGAGGACTTTTTAAACGCTTTAATGTTGACTCCTGTAAATGTGGACCAACGCCAATCGCTGTGAAAAGATTCGCTTTCGAATGAAGTGGTTTAGGTGTGGCACCAGTGAAGGGGCCCATTACCCTGAGTAGCAGAGCCTTGAACATTTAAAACGTTAATTTTTGACGGCTCTAGTACCCAGGGTACGCGTACGGGCCCATGTGTCAATGAAAATTTGTTATATTCACATTAAAAGTTATAGACGGATATCAATCCTCCTAAATCCTTACCTTGTGACCTGTTCCTCTTTTTGCCGCTTTCTCTTACAAGGTCTCCCATACTCTGAATTGGTGAATCGGAATGTTTTATTAATTTGTTCAAGATTTTACATGCTATCCGATGGTCACGAAGATTTTCTACCTGGTGAATCAATAAATACAATCCCCTTTCTAAGGCCACTGCTCTCTCGATATCAAGTTAATAATATTGGCAAGTTTATCATTCAATAACCCCTGTTTGAAAGGACACTGCTCCCTGAATATTAAGAAGATGATATTGGCAAATATATTATCTAATTGTCGACATGTCCAAATAAACTTTCAAATTTACCTGATTGAAATCGGTACTCCGTTCTGAAATTATAAGGGATTTTGTCAAGAAAGCCCCTCCAAGAAACCTTCAAAACCGGGCTAAAATCACGACCAAATTTTTTCCTTACAGCTATGGCCTTTACATGCTTTCTTTAGCGAGTGCTTTCCCTTTGGGGGATGAAAGTGTCATACCTGGAAACATAACAACATTATTCAGGGCAATTTCATCCTCCTAAGAGAATAACAAATGCTAAAACGTGTTGAAACCACTGCTGTAAGGCAGAAACATTACGAAAATCTGGCCATGACTTTAGGCCTGTTTTGAAGGTTTCTTGGAGGTGCTTTCTCAAGAAAATCCCTCATAACAAGGGAACAGAGTGGCAAATTTCCGTCAGGTAAATTTTAAAATGGATTTGAACATGTCCACAATTGGATAATATATTTGCCAATATCATCGTCTTGATGTTCAGAGAGCAGTGGCCTTTCAAAAGGGGTTCCTTTTACGCATCTGGTGCCTCACTGTGTGTTGCATATAAATTTCTGACTTCCTGACCCTTCAAAGGGAAAATTCGTACTTAAAAATTCTGGAGAAATCTCAAAAACAGAATGGGGCGTTCGATGTTGTTCAGTTTATTAATTCGTATTTATTGGAGTATACTTTCATCGCTTTTTCGAGAGCCTGCTTGAGAAACATTTTGGAGCCAGGTGGAAAAAATTCTTTGGTTGCCAAACCCCAGTACAAATAAAAGTCAAGTACCCCTTGCATAGGCGTAGGAGACAGGGGGACAGGGGGGCTGCAGCCCCCCCAACGTCAGAAAAATTTGCAAAAATCAGCCATAATCGGGCAGAAATCCGCCTCAAGTCAGGCAAAATTTTCTCATATCGGGCAGCCCCCCCAAATTTAATCTCCCCCTACGCCGATGCTTGGGGGCAATGACATAAGGAAAACAAGGCAGCAAAAACCAAGGAATCGACATTTTTCTTTCAAAATAATAGGATTTAACTGTTGCGTTATTATTCGATTTGAAGATGAACTAAATTATAGAATGAATAAGTGATTAAATATGCGCGATTATACAGCTAGATACGAACTAATATTCAACTGGGGCTTAGCTGTGATAAAGTGAACATTTATACATCAAAATATACTTCTAAAACTCGGAAATATTTAACAAAAATTATCCACCGGACAAGTAAAAGTGCTTGCTAATTTCGCTCGCTACTTCGAGATCTTTATCGTTGCAGCCGTTCAATTGAACGCATGTTTGTTTGCCTTTGGCGGGAAGATTAAATTGAAAAAGAATCATCAGCCAATCCGATCAAGTTATTTCAAGTCTTGCATCCTGATTGGTCGGGGCACAAATTTATGCCCCCCCCCCCAAGAAATTTTTGCCGCTTTAAGAAGCGTTGGGAAATAAGGCCCTAACTGAAGAGACAAAGACATGTGAACTTCTAAGTCATGATATATTTACTGTTTTTCTGCCAAAACTGGAAACAAGGCAGACATGGTTTCACTGCAGAAAAAGAAAAATTACTGTTTTCTATTTAGTATCCCTGGGAGACGCTTCATTAATTATAATTGCTATGATGCGGACAATTCTAGCAATTTAACCAAATTGCAAACCACAAAATCGCAAAAAATATGGAAAGAAAGGACCTATATTTGAACAGACAGAATTTCTGTAACTAATTCAACTTTCCTTCCGCATTTTAAAACCTCAACAAACACAACCTGAGCTGCTTTCGCTAAAATATGGCTTGTTAAACACCCTTCGTATTTTCAGATTCACCCAGTATATTCCAGCTCAAAACAAAATCGACATTTTCGAGGGCAGCGCGGAACATTGATTATGTATTGATGTTATCTTACCTTCGTGTTTAAAATGCCCAAAGATGTTTCGTAAACGATTTCATTGCCCCCTTTTGAACAATGAGCATTACTGTTCGCCTTTTCAGCACAAAAATGTGCCTTTAATTTGTCAAGTTTTTCCCGAAATGTTGATGCTAAGCGAAGACTAGAATTTTTAATATTCTCAACAATACTATACGGACAGTGGCGGACACTTGGAAGCGAGGGGGTGCGATCGCCCCCCCCCCCCCAATGTTGGCTAGAACAAAGATCTTTTGTTCGAAAACAATAGAAATAAACAACGCTTTTTAACTGAAACAATAGCTCCGCCCCGCCCCCCACAATATTGGGCAAAATGTCCGCCATTGTTTACATTGGTAACGCCATTAGAACTATTTATCATTTTTCAGTCAAGCAAACGCTACTCGGCAACCAGTACATTCCATGAAGCCAAATTGGATCAACTCTCTATTTACCCAATTCAAATCTCTTTGCTTTATGCCAAATAATTTCTGGTCCCCCTCCTTTCCTTGGCATAACTTTGAGCTTGACACTTCCACTTCCAAGCTACTGCATTGACAGATGGCAGTAAATTCTGCTCGAAAGGGAGAAAGAAGGAGGCCTCTCTCACCACGGGGGAATGCAAAAATAGGGAATAATTTTTGCGGTATTTATTTTGTAAACAAAATCAGAAAATATGTGGAATTGATCCAGTAGCCTGCGACACTATCGTGAAGCGAGACATAGCCTGTTTGAAAACATACAGCTCAAATGATTCTTTCTTAATGGGGAATCCGCTCTCTTTCTGTTTCAGGATCTGGCAGCCATTGAATTGCACCGCTGTAACTCCCCCCCCCCTCCCCCCGCCTAATTCCTTCCAATCCCAAACAACGCTCAACCATATGTGAATGAACGTAAGCAACATCTAACTAACTACAGCCTTGACGACATAGGTGAAAAAACTGAAAAACTTGAATCATTCTCATTCAAAAAGCATCGAGCAATGTTTCGTCTTCATCCCTTTTTAGTGTTCACACAATGCAGTTTTCAAGTTGTGCAGGTTAGAATTTTTTTAAATTCTGCTTCATTCAAACCTGCCGGCAAAAATCCCAGGGGCGCACTTAGCACATACGATGGGGGATCAGTCTGATAACATTTTAGGCAACCCAAAAATATCAATTTATCTTCATTGCAACCCAAAAATATCGGCTAATTCATACTTAGAAACCAGTAAAAGAACATAAAACATCCTGAAACAATGCAAATAGAGGTCAGACTTGACTAAAAAAAAACCCAGAAATATCAGTTTTTACACTATTTGATGCCAAAAGATATCATGAACATAATTTCAGTTTGTTTGAACCCAAAAACATAACTTTCGGCAATATTCTAAACCAGAAATATCGGACTTACCTCCCCGTATGTGGATGTGCCAAGTGTCCCCCCCTGGGAAAAAAATGCACCGTTTTCGTGTGAACAGGAGAATTATAATTGCTATGATGCGGACAGTTCTTACAAAAAACTCTTTGCTGCTGGAGAAATGCTGTTTTCCAACTGTGCCAGCATCGTGTGAACATAGTCTCAGTATGTACAACAACGCATGCAATAAGTAAAGACACTCATAAAGAATTCAGTAAAACGGAGCTACCAAGGCAGTTACGAAGTCGCTGTAGCTTTTCACACCCATGCCGTATAAACCAAAATCTACAATGCGCACATATGCTAAAAGAAAATATTTTTTACTTGAACTACTTAAATTGTCCCAAAATACACTTCTGTCCCAGACTGTCCCAACCAACAGATGACAATAAACAGAGCTGCTCACCCTTGAAATGTTGAATGTTTTCATTGCAAAACTAATCCAGTGATAACATCGTATTCTTAATAGTTGTGAATTTCATCGAACATCCTTTGTATTTCACTTCTCAGTTGTCTTGTCTTTGAACTAATTGCTTCAATTTCATCTGCAGAGGAATACCAAAGATGAGTTTCTTTTTGCAACCACCAAGGGCGCCTACCTTATAGGAACTGTGTTTATTCCCAGCACTGTTTTCGTGACATACCGGGTGTCCCAAAATGATGTATTGTTGTTTGATTGCTTATATGTCCATAACCGATAAACCGATTTTCAAAAACTGGTAAAACCACAACCAACATCTTAACATCCAATTTAGCTTTTAGGCAATCAAACAAAACAAAGTTTTTGAAAATCCGTTCATTGGTTATGGACATACATGCAATCAAACAATAATACATCATTTGGGACACCCGGTAGTACACGGAGTCATTGCTGTCCTGTTAATCCGTGTATAACATTTTCAAATTCTAATCTTTGTTAGTGTTGACCAATCAAAAATCACGCTGTCTGGTTCCCTGTGGTCATCTTGTACAGCAGTTGATCTCGTATTACATCAACACCGGAATTTGAAACCACAAAATTATTCTCACGTCATCTTGACCTTGACAGGGCAGACGCTGTGTACTGGGTCATGAAGACAGTACTGGGAATAAACACAGTTCCTACAAGGTAGGCGCCCTTGCAACCACCAACATAGTTTTCAAATCTTTAAAAAGGCTGGTTTAAAGTTCTATGGCATATTTCTTAGAACTGAATAGCTTGCAAGAAACTTAACATATTTTGCTGTAATTCTACCGTTGGATTTCTCTAAAATCTTCAATACTTCAGAATGAGGGTTTCTTCTTTTTCAAGAGTTCAAGACACATTTTGTAAAAAAGCGTCATGCTAAATATTTCTAGAAAACATGGAATGATTGTCAAAAAACCATAGCATATAAATGCCTATTCTACAGTATGGTATCAAGCAGAAGTCTGTCACTCTTCTGGTTTACGATTTAGAAATGTCAAGATGTCACATCCTAATACGAGCTGAAATGCAAACTACACTATGATTTCGAATAGTATTCAAGTTTCTGAAAAGTCCAACGGCAGAATCATAGCAAAGTCAGTAAAGTTTCTTTCATCCCACTGAGACTTTACACCACTACACCGACCGTTTTAAAGATTGGGAACCTTGGCTGTAACCACCGGCAAATTGCTTTGGTGTTCAAAGAGATGCACAGAACATCCCAAAAAATTGTTCGACATTGGTGAACATATATTCGAAATACACGACAAAGCACAATCTGAGCATACGAGAAAATAATCGTGATTGAATTCTAATCAGAACAATTGAAACAGGTTTTTGAATTTATCGCTAATCGAACATACGGGATAATTCTTGATTCAAGCTAGATAAGCGTTGCTTTTCTTGGGTCGCGTAGAATACAAATATTTCAGAAGTTTTTATTTTTATATTAGCTCGTATTTTACAAATAAAATTGAATTGAATTGAATTGGATTCAGCCGGTATACCGGGTGAATAAGAAACAGTCCTTGCTTGAACGGTCATTGCTCCCCAGATATCAAGACAATAACATTGGCAAATGCATCATTTAGGGCCTGTTTAAATCATCCCGCCTTGCTGGGATATCTCGCCTAGCAAGCATAGGAATCATTCGTCGTACATAGCCGATTGCTCGTGGCCCATGGTCGAAACCGCCAAAGCCTCATTTTCACGGACCAATCAGACAGCTAAAAAGCGAGGGAGACAAAAGAAACCCGTGAAGATTTTCCTAAATTTTACCTACCTTCATAAAACGCAACCAGGACAAAAAACTGCTTGAGATTTCCCGAATTTTTTTAAAGTAATCTGCTCTCTAGATGTTTGGGAGTAAAAGTTTGGATGCCGGTTAAAATATCTCCAGGATTGGTGGAGTTATGGCCACAAACAAACCGACAAGGCACTGAACCTTGAACAATAGAGATTCTGGCCGGAAGACAATAGTAATAACAATAGTGATTGTTGTAAGAACGACCCGAAAACGCCACAATCTGTGTTGTCAATTGTTCTTGCTATTGTCTTTCGCTAAATTTTCTTTTACTGAAGATTCAATGCCCCTACGGTTTCTATGTGAATTGAAAAAGTCTACAAAGGCTTGTTCGCGCATTTCAAGTCATGTGGCAATACTCTAGGGAAGTTTCTGTATTGTACTACTTTTTACATTCATGGCAAATACCCGAAACGTTTAAATCAGGAATGTTTTCGAGAATAGCACCCTCGAATGAAGTTCATCGTACAGCGAGGTGTAAACTAGTCTTGCTCCCCAAGTTCTTTCCCCAAGTTCTTTGACGTGTGATCTCACATATTAATAATTCAACTGAATTACACACCAAAAGCAAATTAAACGTTAATATTTTATGATTTCTTTCTTTTTTAATTGTTGTAATTTACATAAATATTTGATCAGGGAAAATATTTCCACAAACTTTTAAATTAATCAAAAAGATCTTACTGTGGCTAATCAAATACGATTTGTTTCGTTTGTGATAAATTCAAACAGACGCTATTAACTTATTTTGTGGTTCATTTGTACAGCAAGCGAGTAAAATAAAACGAAATGCGTACGATTGAATATCATTTGAACTGTTCAAGGTTGGTTTGGAAACGGAAAAAGATATAGCGGATGAGTCAACAAAAAGGCTCGGCATTTGAAAAAATGATGCTCCCTGACTATCAAAGCAATGATATTGAAAACTGTCTTGTTTTATCACCGATATGTCCAGTTAGGTTCAGTAATTTACCCCGCTTTAATCGGCTATTCCTCCCTATCGATACGGGAGATTTTCTGATATATCGATACGGGAGACTTTCGGATATATCGACCTTTCAAATGAAGTTTGACGCAGCTTTTATTGTATGGTGATAAAGACCTCCCAAAAGACGTCAACAGAAATGTACTAAATTTGACTCTACAATACATCCACACAAGCGGTCCATTCAATTAAGATCACAGAAATCTAGCTAAATGCAACTCAACCACCATACCAAGTCCATATTCGTAAAGTCTCCTGCTCGCCGAGTCCCGTTCCTCTATTCTTTTGTTCTTTTGTTTGTAAGTAGCTTTTCGTAACAACACCCTTTAGCTATTCTACAAAAGAGCCTGGATTGAGCGTCTTTCTTTTACATTTCATACGCGACTTTCGACAGAGTGGCGATAAAGCTTCTATCACTATTGCGTACATTTGAAAATTCCATTAGCAAAATATCGTTCAATTCTAATTCTTTTCTGAATAGCAAGGGGGCCTCTTATATATCTAGTTGTATTCTAGTTTATCTCCTTCATGTGATGGCCCTGGGGTAGTCATGAACTTTTGCTCCCCTTGGTATCGTTTCTGTAGTATTGTAAGGTAGCTCGTTTGTAATCTTAGGTAATTCGTAAATTGTAAATTTTTAAAATTGAATTTATAGAAAAAAAAATATTTTCTGCGGAAAGCCCCTTTCGAAAACCTGCAAATCCGAATGAAAACAACCAGCAAAATTTCCCTTCGTTTTCCTTCCCAGCAATTATGACACTTACATGCCTTCCTGTATTTTGTCCTCTTGGGGAATGGAATCACGTTGAATAAGTTATTCATACTAAGGGGAATACTTGTTCATTCCCCCAGGAGGATAGCATGTGCTAAATAGATAAATACATGATTATAATACAGAAATATTTCTGGTGAAATTCCCACGGACTCTTTATCTACATATTTTGCATGAGCAACTGTCACCCTTCCACTCTTTAATTGTAATGAATCATTTCCATATGACAAGGTGTTGGTGCTTGGTAACCGTAGAAGATTTTTAGTCCTTAGTGTGCCCTTTTATGGACTCTGTTTATTGCTGCATTGGCATCTTTCCCACAGAACATCCAGATTAAAGGACAATAATTAAAATTTGACATGATAAATGCATTATAAAGAATACGCCTCTTGTCCTGATCTAAATATTCTGCTGAAGTGCTGAAGTCATTGCTGTAATGTAAACATATTAGCGTGAGCGATAGGACACCAAATGTGAGAAAGCTTCATTGGTAGCGAGCCACCTTAACCAATTGTTTTTGTGTGTTTTTACGTAATTTCTACTTGGTAGCCACCTTATTGCTGTTTCGTCATTTTGAAATTTTCGGTAGTGAGCCACCTTAAGTGCAGATCCACCTTTATGGTAAAACCTCCAGAGGGAAAATTTTGTTCCAAATATAGACTTGCTTGTCACCCCTCTGCTGTCTCTATTCCAATTTGTATTGCCTTGATTGAAAATGAATTGAATTAATTGAATTGAATTAAACCAGAGATGCCGTATACGAAATTAAATGTACTTGTGGAGAAAGCTACATTGGAGAAACAGCACGCAGCTTGGGAGAAAGGTGCAATGAACACATCAAGAAACTTGAAAGAAGAGAGAACTCGTCTGTATTCCATCAGCATATGCTTGAAAAACACAAAGGAATAAAACAAGCACTGTCTTTAAAGCTTCTAAGAACATGTCAAAACGATGCAATGCTAAGGCAAGTAACAGAGGCGACTTACATCCATGCGGAGAATCCGGAACTTAATGCTAAGGAGGAGTGGGGAAATTCGAACGTTCCTAGAACTCGATTCGATCAAAGATCAAACGAATCGAACATTATCAGCAACTGGCAAGCTATCGATTCGACTCATTAACTCACTGATGAGGCTGCCGATGGGCAGCGAAATATTTGAGGTAACAATGTTTAGTTTTAAAGTTAGATAATTGCGCGTGTCTTAAAAACAATGGTCACCAAAACGAAATTACCAAATTACAACTTGTCGTACAAGACACGGGATCAACTGAGAGATTTAGGAAACAAAATCTCACAACGCAACTGAATTAATTGAGTTTCCTACATACCTTCAATTGCGTCCTTTGCTCTTGTCAATCCCTTTACTTTATCTTCACTCAAAAACCATCTCTCTTGTGCTCCTCTTAATTTATCAGCCACGAATCTCATCTCATCTTCTAATTCCATTTCCCTGTCTGTTGATGACATTTCCTTCCTTTCCATCTGCCTCAACTGTTGTCCGGCATATTCAATCTCAGAATCAAAGAATTCCACTTTCTCCTTTGATTCTGTGATCCGCTTCTGGGCTTTCCCAAGGTCGGTCGCTAGGACTTGTCTGCGTCGTTTGGCCTCTTCCAGCAATTGCCTTCTCTCCTCGAAATTAATCTTTGCAATTCTTAATCGCTCTTCAAGAAGGATCAATTTGTCGTCATAATCGGTCTCTCGTCTATCAAGTGCTTTTCGCTTACTTTCGTTCACATCAACAATAGTTTCTAATTCTGCGAGTCGGTCTAATCCTTCTTGGTAACGTGCTTGCGTTTCATCTATTTTCCTCAATGTATTATCCATCTTTCTCTCTAAGGATTCCCGCTCTAGCAAGCATGATTCTAACCTCTGTTGCTCCATACGAATGTACATCTGAGTGTCTTTTGATTTCTCTTCTGTATCGTCAATTTCAGCACGAATTGAGTTTAATTTTTGTCTAACGGCTTCCATTTTGCAGTTGGGTGAATTTCAAACTGGAGTGACCTAGAAACAGGAAATTGAAAGAATACATAATAATGATTTTTTTATATCACCATAAAATATCTAAACAAAAAATATATCCACATTACTGTGTACCATTCACAACGGGAGAGAATCTATTTTTTTATATATACCTTTAAAAATTTACAATACATGATCCAGATTACTCTACCTACAAACTATTTAACAATACTACAAGAACTATACCATGAGGAGCAATAGACTATGACCACCCCATGGCGTTAAATAGAAAATAAGAATTAAACTATATACAATTTTACACAAATGCTAAAGACATAAACGATAAATACTTTACTGGAGAATGTCTAACATCAGATGTCAGGTTGGGGCTGTAACGACAAATGTCACAAGAAATCTCCATACTTCATACCTGACATCTAATGCGAGACAGGATTTCCAAACAAATAGAAACGTTACTTTAAGAGACTTGGTGTTTGCATGGTATGTGACTAGGATTTGAAATGATATTAGTCAAATCGACCAGTTGTGTGGATGAAGCGTAAAGTCAACTCGAGTATTTTCGAGTTCCAGTCATGAGAAAGGTCTTTCTAATCATATAATAATAGCTGTGTAAGAGCATCGTTTGAAAAATTGGTGATTTGGACAAATGGCCGTAATAAATCAACAACTCGGAAATCAGGGAGAGAACTCAGGGTTATCTTGCTCCCAGTGCGAATAATAATGAATACATCACGATCACATGTTCTTAATCAAGAGCTGGTCGATACCATAGCTTCCAAATCTTTAAATCGGTATAAAAAGGTGGGTGTAAACGTCACGTCTATGACTTACTTCTTTTAATTAAATGACTTGAATTGAAGTTTTAGCTATTTATCTTTAATTCTACCGTTGCAAGTTTCAGAAGTCTTGAATACTTTTCGGAATTACAGCATTTCTTATACCGCAACTCATTTGAGGATTGACGTCATCAAATTTCTAAATCGCAAACCAGAAGAGTGTCAGACTTGTGCTTGACACCGAATTGTAGACATCCATAAACTTTGGTTTCTTTCAATATTTCATGTTTCGTCAAGAAGTTTAAAATTTAC
Organism: Aurelia coerulea; assembly: GCA_039566865.1. Classification (NCBI taxonomy): domain Eukaryota; kingdom Metazoa; phylum Cnidaria; class Scyphozoa; order Semaeostomeae; family Ulmaridae; genus Aurelia; species Aurelia coerulea. The sequence goes on along the minus strand of CM076952.1, from coordinate 5,385,918 downwards.
GACAATTTTTCAAACTTGTTACTGAATTCTTAAAAAAGAAGAAAATACTCTAATTCTGAAAAAAATTGAAGATTTCAGAAAAGTAAAACGGTAGAATTAGGACGAAATAGCTAAAGTTTTCTTTGAAGCCATTCAGTTTAAAGAAATAAATCACAGAATTTTACACTAACCCTTTGTAAAGATTTGGAGCCTTTGCTCTGGTTGATACGTATGTGCAGGAATGGGCTAGAGTTGCATACCTCATAATAACTACAGTAACAAGGGCAGATTTTGTAAGACAATAGCAACAGTTGAGTTTGATTGACACCTCAATTCAAAGCGATTAGCGACTGCAGACAAAGGAAATTCTCTCAAACAGTACAGTAAGTACTCGAAAATAAGAAACCCCATTGTATAAGAAACAGGCCTCATTTCCTTCAAAAGGGGCTCCTTTAATAAGAAACAATTTCAGGTCTGAAATTTAAAAGTTTCTTATTTTCAGGTTTGTCATAGTTCGTTCCTAAATGCCAAAGAATATTCCAATAAATGACTGTAATATATGTAGCATTCTCAACACAGAATGGACAATTTCAAAATTAACGATCCACACAACAAAAATGTAACAAGGCAAATTGCTGTTATAAATATTTGGCTTTTAAAAGTTAACAAATGCTGTATTGAAAAATACTGTAACAGTTCAATCAAATTACTATCTTGTTTGTTTCTCCTCTGCGGGGTTGCGGGTGAGGCTTGGTGGTGTTGCTGTTCCTTCGTTCTTCTCTCGTCGCAGCGGGGAATCGAATGCTTTGCTGTGGTGGGAGGGGGGACGAGGGAGTGGTGGCGTTGTAGGTCTTTGCTCGCAGTCCCGTGGAGGAGGGGCGGGGCGGGGCGGGGGTGCATTATTGCTCATCAGGTTAATTAGGCTTTTAATTTGAAATGTTTTGTACGGCCCCCTGCAAAGTAGTCTCTGCAGGCTGACGGGGCTACCGTGGTTAAACAATTAAAAATAAAAATGAAATGAAAGATTAAACAAGAAATTTCCCGAGTCCTCATTTTAAAAAGTGGTTTCTTATTTGCGGGTACCCGCTGTAATTCAAACAAACAAAGCCGCAAAAGTTTCCCCGAAACTAGTAGGACAAACTCTCGCCTTGTGCAAGCGAAAGGTGATTTTGAAGGGAAGTGACGTCCTTACAATGAAAGAATAAGGGCAAATCTAAAGTTCTGTCTGGTGGATTTTTTTATTTGATTAAGAAGCCGAGCAGAAGGCATTGTAATTCTTGTGTATTCAAGGCTTAAATGAAACGATTACAAAACAGCTCCTGAATCGAATAAAAAAAATTTAACAGAGAGAACTTTAGATTTTCCCTCCTTCTTTCGTTATAAGGACGTAACTTTTCTTAAAAATCACCTTTCGCTTGCACAGGGCAAGAGTTTGCCCTGCTAGTTTCGGGGAAAATTTTGCGTCTTTGTTTGTTTTGAATTATTGGTTGAAAGAATTTCCTTTGTCTGTAGTTGCTAATCGCTTTGAATTGAGGTGTGAATCAAACGCAACTATTGCTATTGCCAAAACATGTGCACTGTTTGAGTGGCTGCTGTGGAGCAGCCATTAATCCAATTTTTCCGTTATTAAGATTTTTAATAGAAGAGACTTCAACTTAAAGTTTGACACCAAATTTGAATAAATCTGATAAGTAGCTGCTGATTTATGGAGCAAGAAAGTCAAAATCATTGCCTGCCTCAAAACCAGAGGATTCATTGTTCTCCATTTTGTTAGAATCAAAGAAATCGATTGAAAAAGAAAACAAACCTAGCCCGGTTTTCTGACGTTCACAAGTGAAACAGATGAGCCAGGGTTGCCAGAAATGGTGATGTGGAACACAAATGCTGCAGGCCACGACCCAACGACATGCGTCCGTCAGTTATTTTGCTTCTCAAAAGTGATAAAGTTGCTTTAAACCAAATAATATTGCGTTCAGCAGGCTGCCTGGTCAATATCCTTGAGTTATGTGGTCATTAATTACTCTCAAATGTGTTTCCTAACATATCTGCAAATTTTAAGTCCATTTGATGCTAAAATTCAAGTTATAAGGTTAAGTACGGAAATAAAATCCTCTGGTTTTGAAACAACCACTGATTTTGACTTTCTTCCTCAATAAATCAGCAACCACTTATCAGATTTGCTCAAACTTGGTGCCAAACTCTAAGTTGAAATCTCGTCTATCTAAAATTTGAAAAATGGGTCAAGTTGGATTTATGGCTCCTCCATAGTAGCCATTCAAACAGCGTACATGTTTTTGGGACACCCTGTACAGTACACCTGGTATGACAAAAAGGATTGATGATTGAAGAACAATGAAAATTAGTACCAGGCGAGTGTATCAGATAAAAATGAGCCACTTTTGATATGCCCTTGTGGTTGCACCTGATATGTAAACATTTTAGATTTAGGATCTTTAAAGTCTGCAGTGTCCCAAAAAATTGTTCAACCTTTGACTAAATTTTTAAAATAGCAATGTAATGAACCGGCTCTGCGGTACAATAACCCTGTCCCTGAGATCTTAAATTAATTTTAGACACTGGAATCTTGCAGATCCGCTTAAAGGTAATGTGTCCATGTAAGTACAGCGACTGTGCTATTTTTATGTGATATTTCATGTGATCAATTTACCATGGAATTGAAAAGATAGGCAATTCTACTATAAGTAGACTGATGACTTACTTGCGGTTGCGATTCCAGAGCTGAACCCAAACTCTCACAGCAGGCAGCCTTGTTGTGAAATTCAAATTCTTGTTTTGCATGTGATCAGTTAAATTCTACCAATCACAGCATGCTCTTTGGGGCCCTTCGTCAACATCGCGTCAGCAAATTTTGACAAGAGTGTATAAGCAGCTGTACTTACATGGACACATTACCTTTAATACTTTTGAACTTCAAGTATGCATGAAAGCTGAAACCGTTTAAGCACAAAATCAAAGAAATTGTTTTCCAAAATAAACAGAGAGAGGAAAACGACCTATATGTGTTCTACTAAAACCACCTCCTCTCTCACATTCAGAATTCGGCCTTACTAAATTATGCTTCATTGAAAAGCATACGAAGATATATAATATATTCTTTTTTTCTTTTCTGCAACCACCTCTAACGGGACCATTATGGAAATAAGGTCAACTTGATCTTTTAATGCTATCCCTGCCACTATGATTAGGGGTGTTTCTTAATTTATAATCAATGTATTGTTATGTAAATTATGTATTTTAAAACCTCTGTATTATTTTTAAATTGTACATATTTTAATTTTGTGGTGAATTTGAACATACATACACCTAAGTCTTCTAAATAGCATTTGTAGGTAAAGTAGTATTGAGCTTTTGTTTGTTTGATTCTTGTTCATTTCAGAGCAAACCAAATGGGATTTGGAAATGACTTTCAATAACCTAACTACTTTCTCCTTACATTGATAAAAGCTTATGGATGCTTTGGAGGATTCCGCTGAGCAAAGTTCGAAAAATGCGATAGTTTCTCATCGATTTTCCATTTGCAAAATATCAGGCCCAGGACAACAAGGGCAGATTTTGTAATACAATAGCAACAGTTGCATTTGATCGACACCTCAATTCAAAGCGATTAGCGGATGCAGACAAAGGAATTCTCTCAACCAGTAATTCAAAACAAACAAAGCCCCAAAAGTTTCCCCGAAACTAGTAGGGCAAACTCTCGCCTTGTGCAAGCGAAAGATGGTTTTTAAGAGAAGTTATGTGCTTATAGCGAAAGAAGAAGGGTAAATCTAAAGTTCTGTCGCTTAGATTATATTTATTTGATCCAGGAGCGGAGCAGAAGGCATTGTAATTCTCGCGTCTTTAGGGCTTAAAATGAAACGATTACAAAACAGCTCCTAAATAAAATAATCATAATCTAAGTGACAGAGTTTTAGATTTACCCTTCTTCTTTCGCTATAAGCACATAACTTCTCTTAAAACCATCTTCGCTTGCACAAGGCGAGAGTTTGCCCTACTAGTTTCGGAGAAACTTTTGCGGCTTTTTTTGTTTTGAATTACTGGTTGAGAGAATTTCCTTTGTCTGCATCCGCTAATTGCTTTGAATTGAGGTGTCAATCAAAAGCAACTGTTGCTATTGTATTACAAAATCTGCCCTTGTTGCCCAGGACAGGAAGTGACATAACAAAATCCCAGGAGGGTTGTTGGGCATGAATAAGATATTTCTAGTACTGTTTTGGACTCTGTGAGGCCATTTTTTACCATGCCCATGCATAATCATGGCCTGTCAAACACTACGAAGTTGGGGATGTTGTTATGAAGTTGGAGATGTTATTAGTTACAAAAGAACTGTACTACTGTAACAAATCTGGAGCAGCACCATTTTTCAAATTATATCAAGTAGAATTTGAGGGTGCTCTTAAATGATAGCCTGCACACAGACCCAACATTCCGAAGAAGAAAGGGTCTGCGCAACAACAACCAAAAGCTTGCTACACAGTGCAAATCCTTTTAGGCCGTTTATTTTACTTGGACTATGGATAAATTATAGCATTTATAAGAGGAAACTTAATTTTTCTCTTATGACTATGATAATAGCGAACAACATGTTTTCAACACGCTAAAACAACACATCGTTTAAAACCACACCTTGTCTAGTCCTCTAGGGGTCCTTCTACAACTAAACAATTAACATTCAAAGCAAAAGCCACAATACAATCCAAAACATACAAGTGATGAGAACAAACAACACAATACACTACTGAACACAAATGTGTGACAGCATATTGTAACAGAAGCAAAATGATATGCATAAATCAATTACCCATGATTGCATAAATTCTTTTCCCTGAAACCCAAAATTGGGCAGTTGCAAGATTTTGGTTGTTGTTGTGCAGACTAATAATGAATTAATTCTCTTCAAAATCACAAGGCTTAGTGCAGTTCCTATACAAAGAATATCCATGTGGCATAAGAAACCAGAAGATTAGAAAATAAAAACCAACAAAAGAAAACCACATCTCCAAAGGAGAGAAACCTGAGAACATTGTGAAAGCATCTCTTAGAAATGAATAGAATTTATTGAATGATAAGAGGATCAAGGATCAGGAAATTTTGCTTCCAGAAATCATCAGTGAACAATGAGCACTACATCTTAAGACCATTAAAGGGGAGATTATATCAAAACGACTGGATCAGTACTGTTTTCAAATTTGAAACAATTTGGAGATTAGGGAAAGGAGTGTGAATAGAGGAATCCTAGGGTGTAGTTTTTAATGAGTTTTTTATCCTTGGGTTAGTACACACAATATGAAGAACCATATTAGTCAAAAGTTTTACACAATGGTTGTATATGTTAGTTGACTGAATGATAGTCAAAACATTGTGGTGACTTGAGATAAAGAAAGAACTGAAAGTGTTGGCCATTGGTGCCAATGGAAATGTGCTTTCAGGGGATGCACAATAAAGATTCCAAAGATTTAAATTGTCTGACAAACTTTAAACCAATTTGATGAAACCTTCACTGTATATCTCATTCTGCAACTCATCAGTTAGATAGCCCCTTCTGGTTGCAAAGGTGAAGTTACACTTTCCTGTTGCAGGGATTACAGAAGTAGCAAAGTGCCAATTAATTGAGCCTGCAACCCTTTGCAATGATGCTTCAGAAGTGTTGATGGGGCTTCAACCCGTTCCAACTGACTGCTCTAACTGCAAAGTCAATGGATTTTAACAAAGCACCTTCATAGGAGGCATCTTTCTCCCTTTCCCCACAGCCTACATTATGTTGCTGGCTTAACAATTTCATTTCACTTCATTTATCTGTGGGGAGCGTAGCACTTCAGCACCGGTGCTCAACTTGAATCAACTTGGCGGTCAACTGGCAGGACCGTTTAGAGGGGGGTTGGGGAGGGTAAAAGGTCCGGGGCCTTGGTCCCACAGGGGCCCGTAAAATATTGTTGCACATACATTAATAATTGCTGTAAAATTTCTTTACATCAACTTTTTATGGCCATCTATCTGCCTTAAACATAGTCACAAGAAATCTCTTGATTGTTTACGGTCAATACCAATTTTTGATAATACGACAAAACAACAGGTTAAGGGCAATCTCTCTTTGGAATTATAGGAATCACAGTTATCAATCTAAAATGAAAAGCACAAAGCAATCCAGAGTAATCTAAGAAACAACTAGAGGTCAGGCAAAAGATATGCCACCAGGGATGCATGACTCCAAGCTGGGAAAGTTGTGCATTCCTCAAGGGCTTTGCATACCTAGCTAGTACAATACATGAATTCAAATATTTTAGAGCAAAAGCACTCTCCATAAGCAGTTAATAGACAAGCATACAGGTATAAAGTGCAAAATCCAAGGTATATGGAAAATGCAAGCGAGGCATAGGTATAAAAACTTAATGAGGCAGCCCTAATCCTTGGTCAATGCTATGGAAATTTTGCCAGAACGAAATATAATATATTTCCTCTAGGGATCTTTCTGGGACGCCAGATGGGTAAATTGTTTATAGGGGGGAAACTGCACATTTGAAGGTAAAACAATAGGAAAATAAGGTATTTAGTCAATTGTCAAGAGGGCAGGAGGGGTGGTTGCCCCTCGTGCCCCCTCTCTGGTTTTCCTGGATGGTCACAATGTTTCTTTCAAAATGTTTCTTCATCTGATACATTAACTCTGCCTTGGATTTAGCATGGTTCAGATTCCTTAACTGTCCTAACTGTTAGGTCATGCCATTAGGAGATCTGATGGTATCATATTGCAGCACAAAAACTGTGCTGTTTTCTGACAAAATGTTAGCTAGCTATTGGTTAACCAATAAGTTGGTAAAATTTTGCTCACGGAGCCCATTTTCAATGAAAAAGCGAACTCAATTCACTGACAGAACCAAATTCAAACTATTCTCTTCATACCATAATCCTTCAGCACTTTGAAAGACTTTGGAAGGCAATAAATCTCCAGGTCTTACAGCATAAATCCAGTTTAGAATTTCACTCTGATAGTTTATAGGTAGTCAATAGAAATTATATCTAAATCCCTTTTAAAGTACTAAATTAATATGATTACTCAATATAAATGTACACAAAGCTCTCAAAAGTACATATAAGCATTGAGCTTTTACAATATGGATATTTCACTGGTCTTCTGCTATTTTTCATTGGTTGTTTTTGTTTGCAAATTGAGAAAAGTATGCTTAGAACTGATGTCCAAATTGATCCCTCAAACCCAAGTTCTTGGTCATCCTACCACGAACAAGTGACAACAATATGTGCACAATAACATGAGGTGTTAATTAACAATCTTATCAGAGACAGACGAGTATCAACACTTGCTGGGCGGCGTCGAGTCTGGTTTTGTTGTCCTGGAGACATGTTTATGCTTGGGTATTTTCGAATCCCTAAACACGATAAAAATCAAACGAAAAACAGTTATTATGACAAAGGTAGCAACTGAAACCTAAAACAGGTGTGCATGTTGTACCTACACCATCCTTCGTGTCCTTTGTTGTCCGGTTTGTTGTACTATCAACAAGCAAAGAACAGTGTGGTGGCCTAAGCTAAGCTGTGGAGTTAGGCTGGCCTCGAGCAATGATATTGACACCACTTTTCAAACTTTCGGCACATTTGCAGAATAAGAATCATACCTTAATGTGTTCAGTCTCGGTTGTGAAGTTAGTTGTGTGTATAGAAGAAGGTGTTGGCGTTCTTTCAGATGTTTTCGTCTGTGTACTTTACTTTGCAGCCTTTCTCTTTCTTGCAGGTTTTTGATTCCGCCCAGTTGCAGATGCGAAAGAGGCTTTTCAATTTGAACAAATCGCTATTCAGCGGCTTGCGGTCTCCTTGCGGGCTAAGCGCGGTTTTCGTGATAAAGGATCAGGGGCAGATCCCGGACATATGCTGAGCCCCCTGGTTACCCAAAGGCTGGAAATATGATACAGCAAAGGATTGTTCGTTTGGAAAAGAAATCTAACCTTTTCCCAATTTTAAGACTTTGAAATTCAATTCGCAGTACTCCTTTGATGGGCCCTCACTGACCCTGAGCCTCTGACCTCCCTTCCTTAGGCCCTTAGCAAAGGGCGGCCACTCTTTACCTAACTCTTTTATATCTCGTCTCGTCCACCCTTCACAAAAATCGTTTTATTTCAAATCTGAAATCGCCATACACTCTTTTTATAAGAACAATGTTTATAAGAATATTCAGGCTCAGAATCACCCAATTTTAGCTCGCATATTTGTGCCTCATTTTTTAACAGTTGCCTGTTTTGAGTTTTTTTTATAATTGCTTAGAATTTTCTTGCGTTCGACTGGTTCGACTCGACCATTTTCTCGTAATGACATGAAATTTCTTTTAACTGTGTTCCCCTGAAAACATATCAGATTTGAAAATAAGAATACTTTAAGAATATATTCAGGCTCATAACGAACATTTCTTGATTTAGAATATCGAGGCTGGACAAAATTTATAGTATTCTTATATGAGAAAGAATATATTATATATTTTTTTAAATCGGAAAATTTTTGTCTCGTAAAACCCCGTCTCCACTCGTAAACTCCCCCCCCCCCCATTCCCTCTAATGGAAGCAGGAACAAACGACGGCTAAGAGTTTTTTCGTTCCTTTTTTCAATCTTCCAAGAGTCGAAAGCAGCATACCCTGGGTACCAGAGCCAAAAAATGATACAATAAAAAAATAAAAAAACAAAGAAGGATAGAAAGTTCCTCCTTTCTTCCTTCCCTCTTACTTCTCCAAATTTTAAATTTCCTTCTAATTTTGAGGCTCTGGTACCCAGGGTAAAAGCAGCAAAGCAAAAGTAAACATAGGCTGTGTCCCAACCTCGTCCACAGGGCCCACAAATTGAGCCAATCACATTGCGCAAAACTGCAGTAAGCTCAAATTTAGGCCCATTTTGCAAACTTTCATTGTCTTTAAAAATGTCATTATCTGTGACAGGAAATTACATTTTAACAAACTTGGTATGGTTTGTGCTTTCAGTAACTCATCCAATAATTTCTGTAACATGATCCATGTTACATCATAAACACATAATTATAGACTTTATAAAGGAACTGCTTCCGCTTGTAAGAAACTCAACTTTCAGGTTGCCAAAAAAATAAGAAACTCCAACACCGGGAAAATTTAACCCACGAAACTATTTATTTTGATAAAGGAAACCTTGTGACATTTTTAGTTCATTTTCACTTGTTTCCTGAGTGTATCACATTACTCGCGTCAGACTAACTAAGACCTTCAACCCATCACCAAGGGTTAGGGTTAGGGTTAGAGTTAGGGTTGACCCATCACTGAAGTAAAAGTTTTACCCTGAGTTTGTTGAGGATACCGAGGACTGCCCCTTTTGTCTGAGCCTTTTGTTATGCTGGTAAAGTTCAACAGATAAACAGCTGGGAAAATTACCATGCGCGAGAATCTCTTTGTCTCTTTGCTAATTCTTGTTTGGATTGTGGCCGGATTATCCGCCCACATCCTTTCCACAAAACCAAACATGCTTTCTGCGCATGATCACAGGTTTCCTTTTTGGGGGATGACCGTTGCTTTGAACTTTCACGATTGTATCCCCAACAAGAGTAAAGATGGATTTCTTCAACCTGAAAAAGGAAATTTTCTTCCTGTACCAGTACTGAAATTTCTTAATTTTTGGTTGATTATATATCATTTGGAAATTGCATCACTGCTAAATTTAGAAACTTAGCGACTGTCTGCACCTGTTTGACTGATGACGAACAGGAATCAAGCAGATCTTGCGTCATCATTTGCTGATTTGCAAAGCTTGCAAAATTTATCTGCGTTTTCACCGCGGTGTCTTTATAACAACAATTGAAATTCCAAAACGAGGCAGTTTTCCCCGCGCTTTCTCAGAAACTAACCGAACGATTTCGTCACTTCCGCAACAACAAAATTTGTCGCAGTCGTATGTCTTTCTAGAAGGGAGCAGCGAAATTCATCATTTATGATCGCAGATATCTAGGAAATTGGCAGAAATTGTCGATTAAAGAAGACGAAAAGCACATTTAGAGCGGCAGTTGACCTTCAGGAAGAAACAAATTTTCTCCACAGCAGTAACAAAAAATTGGAAGCTTTAGTTAGGCCATATTGCGTAATCAGAGATTTTGTGGAAGCAGAAGCAGTGGGCCTAAAAGACAGTCTTGGAAACCGCCTAGTTAGGAAGATCCATATCTTCTGGCTCCTTGAACTTTATATTACTACTTATCAAGGTATCTATCAAGCTTGAAAATTAAGGGATCACAAGCACGATGAGTCTTTTTTCTGGAATATTTGGCTCAGGCAATAAGAAACAGAAGGCCCCTTCAACGTTGGAAGCCATTGCAAAGTTGAAAGAAACCACTGAACTTTTGGAGAAAAAGAGTGCTCACATAGAAAGTAAAGTTCAAGCAGAAGTTCTGATAGCAAAGAAAAATGCTTCGAAGAATAAAAGAGTGGCACTTCAAGCCCTCAAACGAAAGAAAAGGCTTGATAAACAGCAGCTGCAAATTGATGGGACTCTTTCAACACTTGAATTTCAAATAGATGCACTTGAAAATGCAAACACTAATGTTGAAGTATTGAGTTCAATGAAGTTTGCATCAGAAGCACTCAAAGATGCACAAATGGATCCTGACGATGTCCATGATATAATGGATGACATGGCTGAGCAGCAAGAACTTCAGCAAGAAATTGGAGATACACTCTCACAATTTGCGCAGAGCAATGCGGATTATGATGAAGATGAACTTGAAGCTGAGTTACAAGCATTAGAGAATGAAGACATTGAAACAGGTCTCCCCGAACTTGAGAATTTGGACCGATTGCCAGATGCACCTGTCAGTGAACTTCCAAAGGTTAAAGCAAAGAAAATGGCTGATGATGATGACATGAAAGAATTGGCAGCTTGGGCATCATAATACTGACTGTGACTGTAAATAAAGTACCTTGAACAATTTATAAGCTGGTTTGAAAAATATAAGCTGGTTTGAAAAATGTAAGCTGGTTTGAAAAACTGAAGAATTATAATTGTTATTTCATCAATCCAAGGAACTGATGAAGGTCTGTACAAGAGAATGTTTCCCATTGTCATTTGTTAATCCAAAATGGCCAAAAGAAACATTTAGTACAGGCCTCCTAAGAGGGTCTGTTTCATCCAGCATGTCTTGCACGTGTTGTCTCTTGGTTGTCCTTTGTTGTCGCCATTTTCATGGGCCATGACAGCAAAGGACAACCAAGATACAGCACGTGCAAGGCATGCTGGATGAAATTTTGTTTGTTTGTTGCCTTATTTTTATTCGATTTTTTACACCTAGCTATAGTACGGCAGATTTCGGCATAAAAATGATGGTTTTGTTCGTTTTGTGATAAAAGCATGAAACTTGGTGAACATAGGCAGTTTGACACGCTGAAAAATATTGGATATAGAGCCATTCCGAAAAATGCCCCCAAAGGCTATTTTTAGACGGGGTACTGGATCCCAATCCCCAAAAGTGCAAAACTGGTGTAACGAATGAAACAAATGACGGATAAATATATTACTTAGTATTCTTAGCAAGTTTGACATGCAGAAAAACATGGAATATAGAGCCATTCCAAAAAATTCCCCAGATGCTATATTTAGATGGGGGCACTAGAGCCCAATCCCCAAAAGTGAAAAACTGGTGTAACTAATGAAACAAATGATGGATAAATACATTACTTAGTCTTATTAGCAAGTTTGACATGGTGAAAAACATGGAATATAGAGCCATTCCAAAAAATGCCCCCAGATGCTATTTTTAGATGGGGGCACTAGAGCCCAATCCCCAAAAATTGAAAAACTTGTGTAATTAATGAAGCAAGTAACGGATAAATACATTACTTAGTAGTCTTAACAAGTTTGACATGCTGAAAAACATGGAATATAGAGCCATTCTAAAAAATGCCCCCAGATGCTATTTTTAGGCAGGGGTATTAGAGCCCCATCCCCAAAGAAAAGTAACGATGGTTAAAGATGTTATTTGTTAGTCTCAGTAAGCTTGAGGCACTGAGAATCGTGGAATACATGGCCATTTCTAAATGTTCCTCAGAGCTTTATTCACACTGGGACACTGGGCCATAATACCCCAAAAGCGAAAGTTTGACACAACTATTGAATATGCAATCTCTTGTTGTTCATAATTTGTTATTTGCAGGCAGAAATACAAAGTGCCATCCATTGAAATTGAAAGGTGACTGGGAAGATACTAGCATACTTTTCTTGATATCATAGTTACAGTGAGCGGCTTACGATAGGCTCGGCAGTCTCCATTATATTTGCACATAGCAGTACAAGCAAAAGCAAGTCCGGCCTTCGCACATTTGAACTGTGAACCACACCTTTCCTTACATGAGCATTTGATCAATTCCTGGCAGGCCGCCGGTGCATAAGGAAGAGTAGTCCGTACTGGACACAATAAACTGTTCTGATCACGCTTCATTCTTCATCAACTGGCATTGACTATTGGCCCAGAAAACGCAAAAAAGCGTTGGCATTGCTAAATGAACTAAGTGGGTGTGAGAGTGTGTTACTATTTGCTGGCATTGGTAAGAAAACGGCATATGAAATCAAACGTTTCTTCGTCCTCTAGTACGTTTCCAGACTTAATGTGTTCCACAAAAGTGTGCCTCTAAATATCACGGATGTGCGTCCAACTTCCTTGCAAACTCTAGGTAAATTAATGGAGCATCCATCCCGTGAATGAAACAGTGTCTTTTTGAAGTGATCTTGGATGGCATCCGGAATAGTTTCATACTGAAATTTGTGCATGACTGCTAGAATCTTTCGCTTGTAGATATAATCAAGACTGTCCCATCTTGCCATGTTCATTGTTTCCACGTTGTCTGTATAGCTCGGTATTTGATGGATTATTTTGGCTGCTCTCACATGTATCTTTTCTAAATCATTGAAAAGTGCTGGAGAGCAGGTACCCCAGACTGCTACAGCATACGTAACAGCCGCAATAACAGTCTTGAAATATATTTCTTCTTGAATTTTAACGGGTAAAAATCTCATTCGTTTGAGCTGGCTGACTTTAGCTGCAAACGATTTAGACACACGTTTCACCTGTGCATCCCATCTTAAGTGATTGTCAATCACGATTCCAAGACATGTGGCAGTTTTCACATACTTAATTTCTTCCTCATTGATGTTAACAGGTCTAAGGGGGCCTACAAGATTCCGATTAGTAAGTAACATTATCTCAGATTTTCCGGTGTGAATAGTCAGCTTGTTTTTACTACACCAAGTAGAAATCTGTTTTCCAGTCTCGTTTAAAGCATCTATTACCTCCTCGATGTTGGTACCAATAAAGTAAAATGTCGAGTCATCGGCAAAGAGACATACTTCACTGGATGTTATGGCACTGGGGAGGTCATTAACGTAAATTGAGAAAAGTCTAGGACCAAGCAAGGAACCCTGGGGTACTCCGTAAGTTAAGGTTCTTGTCTTTGACTTAGATTCATTTAGCTGGACATACTGAGATCTTTCTTGCAAATAACTCTCTAACAGCCGTAAGAGTTGTCCTGATATTCCACATCCTTGCATTTTCTTCATCATAATGTTATGATTTACGTACGAAACGATCAATAAATGCAGCTAGGAAGGAATTTTTTACTCATTAGCGGAGGCAGGTTGATGATATCCCTTCTGCAAGGGAAGCACAAACGCAACACATTAAATGCGTAATCTACCAAGGAGCTCATATTTGGGGGAAGTGTCTCGTCAAACGCCCAGAAATCCCATGCCCTGATAAATGGAGATAGCAGCGTGATCAGAAGAGTCCGCGATGTCACTTATGGGCTATTCTTCTTGATGCATCGATGGACTACCAGGAACTAATCAAATGCTATGCTCCTCCTATAAGTAAAGGTGTGGTGGACAGTGCAAATGTGTCAATGCTGGACTTGCGTGTACTACTGTGTGCAAATATAGTGGAGACTGCTGAACCCATCGTAGACCGCTCAATTTAGTTATACAATCAAGGAAAATATTTTACTATCTTATCAGTCACCTTTCTTTTACAATGGATAGCACGTAGGATTATTTTTTGAATGAACCAATGCGACTAACTTTTGGAGACTGCCATTGCATAATGAATTTTGTATAACAAGATGCAGCATATTTCAATAGTTACGTGAAACTTTCGCTTTGGGGAAACATGCACCAGTGCCATAGTGTAAATAAGGCATCGAGGAACATTTGGGATTGGCCGTATATGTATGATTCTCAGTGCGTCAACCTTGTTAAGACTGTAAGACTAACAAGTAACGTATTTAGCTGTCACTCGTTCCATTAGATACACCAGCTTTTTATTTGGGGAATTGGGCTCTAGTGCTCCCATCTAAAATTAGTATTTTTATTACTATTATTATCACTTTATTTACAATGTTGTCATAAAAAGTATACGATAGCTATACATGTATGTACGAGAACATTTGCAAACACAGCTAATAGAAGCCACCTGGTTCATATGACAAAGAACTGAATTGATAAAACTATCATATAAAACCTAAATACGGTACAAAATTTCGGCAAAGTCTACACTGGCATTGGCACTCATTTCCTTTCCAGGCTTTGATTTTGGTCTTAAGCTCAGTCAGGCTGATTGACTGTCTAGTCAAGACTGGAAGCTTATCCCATAACTGTGGACCCCTATATCAAACAGTTTCTGGGCCATACATGACTTATCTCACTTTGGGTAGACTAATGTCGCGATCATTTTCGAGGTGATGCTGTTAGGTTTGTGGACAGAAAATTTCATTCTTAAAAGGAGGTATGTAAAATTCACAAGATAATTTGGGGGCCTTTTAAGAATGGCTCTATATTCCATGCTTTTCAGCATGTCAAACTTGCTAAGACTACAAAGTAATGTATTCATCCGTCACTCGTTTCATTAGTTACTCAAGTTTTTTACTTTGGGGGATTGGGCTCTAGTGCCCCCGTCTAAAAATAGCGTTTGGGGGCATTTTAGGAATGGCTCTATATTCCATGTTTTTCAGCATGTCAAACTTGCTTAGACTACAAAGTAATGCATTCAACCGTCACTTGTTTCATTAGCTACACCAGTTTTTCACTTTTGGGGATTGGGCTCTAGTGCCCCCATCTAAAAATAGCATCTGGGGGCATTTTAAGAATGGCTCTATATTCCATGTTTTTCAGTATGTCAAACTTGCTAAGACTACCAAGTAATGTATTCATCCGTCACTTGTTTCATTAGTTACACCAGTTTTTCACTCTTGGGGATAGGGCTCTAGTGCCCCCATCTAAAAATAGCATCTGGGGGCATTTTAGGAATGGCTCTATATTCTATGCTTTTCAGTATGTCAAACTTGCCAAGACTACCAAATGTATTCATCCGTCACTTGTTTCATTAGTTACACCAGTTTTTCACTTTTGGGGATTTGGCTCTAGTGCCCCCATCTAAATATAGCATCTGGGGGCATTTTTTAGAATGGCTCTATATTTCATGCTTTTCAGCATGTCAAACTTGTTAAGACCACTAATTAATGTATTCATCCGTCACTTGTTTCATTAGTTACACCAGTTTTTCACTTTTGGGGATTGGGCTCCAGTGCCCCTGTCTAAAAATAGCCTTTGGGGGCACTTTTCGGAATGGCTCTATATCCAATATTTTTCAGCGTGTCAAACTGCCTATGTTCACCAAGTTTCATGCTTTTATCACAAAACGAACATTCCAACCCTAAATCTGCCGTACTTAACTAAGGAAATTAATACGTAAATACAGAAGATAAATATCAAATATCAAAATAGACCCGTTCACATGGTTTTCCTAGAATTCCTTGAGAACGTTTTCAATTTCTTATGAATTCCTTTTAAAGAAAACTCAGAAGTCTTTTATATGGCTCAAAAATTTTATCTAAATGTGAAGCCTTGAGAAATCTTCAAATGTTAGAGTTAGTTGACAGAGATAAATAGCTAACTCAATGGCTGCATATGCAGGTCTAAAATTAGCCTATTGTATTTGATGATTTTGACACGTGCGTGCATATGTTCTCACTATGGGAGCAATTACATGCGTAGGTGTTTCTTTGTCCTATTTATAGATTGCCTCTACTTAGCTCCGTCAACTATTTTTTATGTTATTGTAGGCTAAAGGCCAACCTCCACTGCAGTGGTTTTGGTCACGTATTGAAGAAAGAATAGGTTCCAAATCTTTAACTCAGCGTAAAAAGGTGGGTGTAAAATTCAATGACCTATTTCCTCTGATTCAGTGGCTTGAAAGAAACTTTAGATACTTGTCTTTAATTCTACCGTTGGACTTTCCAGAAATT
Organism: Aurelia coerulea; assembly: GCA_039566865.1. Classification (NCBI taxonomy): domain Eukaryota; kingdom Metazoa; phylum Cnidaria; class Scyphozoa; order Semaeostomeae; family Ulmaridae; genus Aurelia; species Aurelia coerulea. Next base: position 5,369,626 of record CM076952.1, on the reverse strand, counting down.
TTGAAAAGTTTTCGAGACTACAGCGTATCTTACATTTCAACTCATTTGAGGATGTGACGTCATCAAATTTCTAAATCATAAACCAGATAAGTGACAGACTTTTGCTTGATACCATATTATAGGTATTCATAAACGATGGTTTTCTTCGAAATTATATCATGCTGCGTCACAGTGTCGAAATTACGTTGGTTTTAAGTTTTTTTGAAAATTTTTCTTTAATTCTTGAAAAAGGAGAAAAACACTCTAATTCTGAAAATATTGAAGATTTCAGAAAAGTCCAACGGTAGAATTATAGAGAAATAGCTAAAGTTTCTTTGAAGTCATTCAGTTCAAAGAAATAGGTCACTGAATTTTACACCAGCCTTTTTAAATATTTGGAACCTATACCTATGCTATTGAAGAACATAACTACTGGCTTGGCTTACCACAACCATATCCATGTGCCTTGCTGATCTGAGTTGACTTTGAAATTAACAAAATCAAAGCAAAGTTCCACTTCAGGACTATTCAGGTGCAAGAAATCAGAGATGCATTCGCAAAGGTTAAAACAGCAAAGAACTTTGGGATTGATACTATCTTATAGCAACTTTCTGAAGCTTGCTTTTCCTTTCATTAAAAATTCCCTGGCTTGCTTATCATATTATAGGTAATTTGAAAGAAGGATGTTTCCAGACTCATGGAAAATTGCTAGAGTTACTCCCAGAGACGTAGGAACCTGTGGCACTGGGGGCATTTTGTGCCCCCCTAAGATTTTGCTGATAAGTCAAACTATCGCCCCATATCAGCCTTAACTGTCATTTCAAGGCTCTTTAAAAAATTCTCAACCAGTTAGTTGTACCAGCATATGGAAGATAATGGTCTGTTTTCATCTGGCCAATCTGCCTATTTGCACCTTCATTCCACTGTAACCCACACCGACCTACTTAAAAGTACTTTGACTTAACAGTGGGCTGAATCTTAGATTTTATGCAAAAGAAAGACTGCATGCAGGCTAGATAAGGTTGTTGTGGGCCTAGTTTTCATTTAAAAACGCAAAAAGCATTGACACTGTTGACAATGAGATTCTTTGCCAAAAATTGGCACACTACGGTGCTCAACAGCAGAAACCCACTTGGTTTAAATCGTACATGTGCAACCGAAAATAGTTTTGTCGGGTCAATATGGTGTCAGTTCAAAAATTGAGGGTATTGATATTGGTGTGCCCCAAGGCTTGTGTTTTGGTCCCCTTCTTTTCCTAATTCATATCCAATGATCTGCCGCAAGCTGTCAAAATTCAGTCGTTTTCATGTATGCCGATGATTGATTACAAGTCTATGCTTACCAGTCTTCGGATGCAAAGGAACGTGACGTGGTGACCCAAGCTGTTGCTCCTGAATGCTTTTTTCAGATTGCTCAGATTTAGAGCTTCCAGCAACGAAAAAACTAGAAGAAGGCTAATGATACGGTGGCATGACAGGCCCGTCGGAAGCAGGGGGGGGGGGGGGGGAGGGGTAGCCTACGTGTTTGCTGAAGTTCGTTCACTTTTGTAAGTAAAAAAGGCTGTGAAAGCCAATCTCATGGAAATGAAGATACAAACTTATCTATATTCGAGGAAGTCAAAATTTATCAAGCTATCACCTTTGATGTTATGGAATTCAAATATAATATTTCATTTCGTTCATTTTCATTTCATTTTCATTTCTTTAAGCACGGTAACCCCGTCAATCGATAGATGCTTTTCAGGGGGCCGTGCATATCTATATATCCTCGTGAAATTGAAGTCCTATTTTCCAAAATGTTCCTGGAAAGACTCAACGTGATCCTTTTCTTCTTTAGATGGCCAATTCTCCAAAAATTGGGCGTTTTCCAACGATCTAAAGGGCGTGGCCATAAAAATTTCCCAGGGGCAAGCCCCGCACCCCCGTTTTTCTTCGCTACGTTCGCATCAAGTTTCAGCACAGTTTCAGTCCCCCCCCCCCCCAATATGAATATGAACTAGGAGTCATTCAGTTTGCATGAAACGAAAAGGGATCAGGAAATGCCCCACAAATGGTCCGAAATGGTTTCCGAATTTTGGTGATTTAATTAAATTTTAGGTAATTTCTGGTTCCGTGACCATTGTTGCCATTTCCTTGCCTCGCTTCCGATCACCAACATCAACAACATAAACAGTAAGATTCAAAATGGACGGTCAAAATCCTGGTGATTTTCTCGCGCGCTTTTCAGTGGCATTTTCTTGGGATTATCCAGATGATTACTGCTTGAATGATGTTTTATGCTCTATATTTTATATCATCGATGACAGAGATGCAAGGTAAATATTCATCACCAACCTTTATTTGATCTGCTGTGACTGTGTGCGTGTGTGTGTGTCAGTGTGGAAATTTCAACGATTTGCAAATTGAAAATTAACAGCACTTATAGGTAAGACTTTTTTGCCTTAACAGCTTGAAGAAACATTCATCTAAGTACCGATAGTTTGTTTTGCAGTGTAGAGCATAGGAATCATTCGTCGTACATAGCCGATTGCTCGTGGCCCATGGTCGAAACCGCCAAAGCCTCATTTTCACTGACCAATCAGACGGCTAAAAAGCGAGGGAGACAAAAGAAACCCGTGAAGATTTTCCTAAATTTTACCTACCTTCATAAAACGCAACCAGGACAAAAAACTGCTTGAAATTTCCCGAATTTTTTTAAAGCAATCTACTCTCCAGATGTTTGGGAGTAAAAGTTTGGATGCCGGTTAAAATATCTCCAGGATTGGTGGAGTTATGGCCACAAACAAACCGACAAGGCACTGAACCTTGAACAATAGAGATTCTGGCTGGGAGACAATAGTAATAACAATAGTGATTGTTGTAAGAACGACCCGAAAACGCCATAATCTGTGTTTTCAATTGTTCTTGCTATTGTCTTTCGCTAAATTTTCTTTTATTGAATATTCAATGCCCCAACGGTTTCTATGCGAATTGAAAAAGTCTACAAAGGCTTGTTCGCGCATTTCAAGTCATGTGGCAATACTCTGGGGAAGTTTCTGTATTGTACTACTGTTTACATTCATGGCAAAAGTTTGCTCGTTGCGAAATAACTTATAAAATCCAAAAGAGGTTTTATCAAGAGGCTTTATCACCTGACTTGAAGTGGCGTAAACAGGTCTCGACAAGCCTTCATCGATTTTGTCTATTGGAAAGGCAATAACTCCGCCAATCCTGAAGATATTTTAACCGGAATCCAAACTTTTACTCCCAAACATCTGGAGGGTAGATTGCTTTAGAAAAATTCGGGAAATCTCAAGCAGTTTTTTGTCCTGGTTGCGTTTTATGAAGGTAGGTAAAATTCAGGAAAATCTTCACATGTTTCTTTTGTCTCCCTCGCTATTTAGCCGTCTGATTGGTCCGTCAAAATGAGGCTTTGGCGGTTTCGACCATGGGCCAGGAGCAATCGGCTATGTACGACGAATGATTCCTCCTGTACGAAAATACAAGGCCATGTAATAGCCATGTACAAGCCTTGTAGTTATGGCCTTGTAACCTTGTTATAGCCTGGAATAGCCTTGCTGTAACCTTGTAAATGGCTTGAAAAATGCTAATTAGCCTTGTAGAAGCCTTGTGGAAACCTTGTGTTAGACTGGTTGGAGCTTGGAATGTTACTGATAGCCTTGTAATTTTCTTCCAAGGTTAGTACAAGGTCATAACAAGGTCATAATCCCCTCTACAAGGCTAAAACTTGGCCTGTACAAGGCCAAGTTTAGCCTTGTATTTCTGTACAGGCTATGCTGCAATGTAGCACTTCAGGAAAACCACTTTTTGCGGCGATTTAGGGTCGGTGGTTTCAAGAAAAAATAGCAGGTGATTTAGGCCATGTCCGTTTCTGGAAGCGTATTTTGCTATTTTACGGCTGAGACGATTTTTGTATTTGACCGATTTCGAGATTTTGCGGCACTCTGCACCACCACCGGTCGAGTAGGGGACAGTGGGCAGTATAAATACTGTAGTTGGGCCCTGCAATCGTTCCTCCTTTTCAGTCGTTCATCAGTTTGGGTTTGGGTCAACTCCCAGATCGCCAATATTTAAGAGACTCCAATAAAATACTGGGAAAATCTAACTTGATATGATAGGGAAGGGAACTATTAATTTTGATAAAGGAAATCCTTTTTGCATATTTTTTACTTTATTTTCACTTGTTTCCTGTATCACACACACCACACACAATGGAAAGGCTCAAAAGCCTTTTTTGAAATCACAAGTTGGGAATATGAAGATTGTTTGCATTGATAAGAAACCCACAAGAAACTCCGAGTACTCAAAATCCAATCATTTTATAAGAAACTTTCACTTTCAGTACTAATGGCTTAAATTCTTATTTCTTATAATAAAACATGTGTACTACACTCTTTTCTTTTGATAAGAATAATGTTTATAAGAATATTGAGGCTCAGAATCATCCAATTTTTAAGAATATTATAAGAATATTGCTCAGCCTCTGCTGGCATATTTGTGTATCATTTTTCAGCAGTTGCCCGTTTTGTGATGTTAATAACAGAGAATCGCATGACTGACATAAAAAGTTTAAGAATATGTTCACCTGTACAGAAATACAAGGCTAAACTTGGCCTTGTACAGGCCAAGTTTTAGCCTTGTAGAGGGGATTATGACCTTGTTATGACCTTGTACTAACCTTGGAAGAAAATTACAAGGCTATCAGTAACATTCCAAGCTCCAACGAGTCTAACACAAGGTTTCCACAAGGCTTCTACAAGGCTAATTAGCATTTTTCAAGCCATTTACAAGGTTACAGCAAGGCTATTCCAGGCTATAACAAGGTTACAAGGCCATAACTACAAGGCTTGTACATGGCTATTACATGGCCTTGTATTTTCGTACAGGCAGGCTCAAAACGAAACTTTCTTAAGAATATCGAGGCTGGACAAAATTTAAAATATTCTTATAAAAAACAAAGTTTAAAACAGCTTAGAGAAAAAGCTTCCAAATAACCATTGCAGACAGGAAAGAGCACATACATGGTGACCTTCAGATGGGAGCAATGCGAGCTGTGGCAATTCCAATACTTTTCATATTTCATAGTTCTATTTTCTACTGGGGGTAGCCCTTCAGCACAAAAGAGCTAGTTCTCAAGGGGTCCGTTGTCCGACCTTCATACAACTTGTTAAAGTGGATTAATGCTTGCGCAGCGGCACCGAGTCAACTCTAACATTTGCCCCAAGAAAGTAAAATTTCAAAACAGACATTCCTTTACCCCATCAAGCCATTGATTAAGGCCTGACGTCAACAGTCCAGTGTCAGGTTTCCAAAGCAGTTAAAGCATCTGCATCTGCGATCTGCAAATAGATCTTTTACCTATTCTAAAAAGATCTGAATCAACGACATTTTTATAGATTTTCTAGAATTTTGGAATTTGCACAAAAATGATAGAAGCTCTAAACCAACTCAACCATGAAAATAGCAAGTATGTTCGAGGTCGAACGCGGCGATCTGTAACCTCTGCGATGGCACATGAAAGCAATTTAGCCGGGTACCATTGAAGCTGTGAGGCGCAGCAACAATACAACGGTTGGTAACTGATTGCATTCTTGACATTTTCAGCTGGTTCGCAGAATGCGTTCTTGGTTCGTGAGTCAAATTGGACATTAATCGAAACTGCGTCACAATGTTTCTTCTAGAATTTTCGTTGATCACATGACATCGAAAATAATTAGTGCAAATGGTTTTTTTTCCTGGTGCTCTGCCAAAAAGGTCTCAGCAAATGCAGTGATCTGATGGTGCGGAGGCGCAAGCAACACCACAGCAGTTGGCAACTGATTGCATTCTTGGCATTCTTAGCTGGTTCGCAGAATGCATTCTTCATTCGTGAGTGAGTGAGAGAGAGAGTGAAGGCGTTAGTGCATTACACAACTCCACTCCTATATGTACTCGTTTTACTTCCTGTACAGAAATACAAGGCTAAACTTGGCCTTGTACAGGCCAAGTTTTAGCCTTGTAGAGGGGATTATGACCTTGTTATGACCTTGTACTAACCTTGGAAGAAAATTACAAGGCTATCAGTAACATTCCAAGCTCCAACCAGTCTAACACAAGATTTCCACAAGGCTTCTACAAGGCTAATTAGCATTTTTCAAGCCATTTACAAGGTTACAGCAAGGCTATTCCAGGCTATAACAAGGTTACAAGGCCATAACTACAAGGCTTGTACATGGCTATTACATGGCCTTGTATTTTCGTACAGGTTCGTACATAAACGAGGTCGAACGCGGCGACCTCTGCAGTGGTACATGAAAGCAATTTAGCCATTGTGGGATTTGGCTTCGAAGCAGAAGTCCGGGTACCATTGAAGATATTTACTTCCAGTATTCAAAATTGTTGAATTGAAAATCTGCCAACACTTTTGTATAGAGAGCAATACAATATGGTAAATTGGCTGTTTGTGGTCGAATTGGACATGAATCGACTGCGTCACAACGTTTCTTCTAGAACTTTCGTTGATCACATGACATCGAAAATAATTAGTGCAAATGGTTTTGTTTTCCTGGTGTTCTGTCAAAAAAGTCTCAGCAAATGCAGTGATCTGATGGTGCGGAGGCGCAGCAACAACGCAGCTGTTGGCAACTGATTGCATTCTTGGCATTCTTAGCTGGTTCGCGGAATGCGTTCTTGGTTCGCGAGTGAGTTAGTTAGTGCGTTACACCACCTCACTCCTATATGTACTCATTTTACTTCGTACATAAAAAGAGTGTACTGTAGCTAAATTTAATTGTGCTTGGCAGTGTAGAAGTTGTTGTTGCAAATATCATACCCCAGATTCAAAACTCTAAATCCGTTGCAGAAGGAAGCAGAACTCTTAAACAATCACTTAAACAATTGGATGTCTGGTATGTCAATAAATAACGCATAGCATTATGCCAAAGACTTAAAACAGTTCACTGAAGGGAGGACCCTGTACGAAAATACAAGGCCATGTAATAGCCATGTACAAGCCTTGTAGTTATGGCCTTGTAACCTTGTTACAGCCTGGAATAACCTTGTAAATGGCTTGGAAAATGCTAATTAGCCTTGTAGAAGCCTTGTGGAAACCTTGTGTTAGACTGGTTGGAGCTTGGAATGTTACTGATAGCCTTGTAATTTTCTTCCAAGGTTAGTAGAAGGTCATAACAAGGTCATAATCCCCTCTATAAGGCTAAAACTTGGCCTGTACAAGGCCAAGTCTAGCCTTGTATTTCTGTACAGGACAGCGGATACCGTGTCGAATGGTCTTAAAAGTTCATGGCGGTAGTTCTCGGACACCAAATAAATCAGTTGTTTGGGAGCATGAAGAAAGTTGGATTTGAAATGTGATTTGGAGCACTTCCTACGCATGTCCCCGTCTCAATGGTATTACCTTTTCACTATCCACAGCTGACATGAAATAAATTTCTCCACAGGAGCCAAGATCAGTTGGTTTGTTCAGGAGTACAGTCAGCAGGTGGTGGAGTATGTCTTGCTCAGCCGCACCCAGAAACGGACATTGTTCCATGTGAAATGACCTTCAAGGCTCACCCAATTGCCTGTGATTTCTGCATCACTAAAATTATCATTGTCAGTGAATCAAGAAATCTTGAAATGTATGTTGACGAGATGTATGAAAGAACAGCAAAAGGAATAATGCTGACCTTGCGTAAAGGAAAGTGAGTCAATTAATTTAAATTGGTTTCTTATGTCCTTGATTATCTCTCTTATGTTGTGTTGGACTCAAAACTTTATATGAGATCCTAAATCATAATTGTCTGGTTAAAAATACCATGTATTGTGTGAAAATTTGTAAAGCAGGTCGCAGAGAATATTTAAGGTAATCAAAGTTTGATTGAAGCTGGACTTGCTCCAAGTCCCGCTCTTGATCAATAAATACAGAAGGGGAAAGGAGGAAAAAGGGGAGGACACGGGGAAAGGAAGAAAGAAAGAAAGGGAAGGTAGCTCTCATTCCCCTTTTCCCCGTGTCCTCCCCCTTTCCTCCTTCCCCCTCCTGTATTTATTGATCAAGAGCGAGACTTGGAGCAAGTCCAGATTGAAGCCAAAGATCTGAAGTATTTTAGTGATTAGTGATTTTCTCTCTCTATCTTTCAGAGCATTAGAATTTGAATATATAAGCAAATTGAATTTATGAAATTTTGTAATAGTAACACGTGGTAACACATTGTAAATTTTGACTAATGTGAAATGTTGAACTTTGAACTTTGAAAAAAATTGTTTAAGTGTAAGTGTGTTTTTAAATTATGGTTATTGAAACTCAATATATACAGGGTGTCCCAAAAAAGTGTGCCCCGTTTGTCTGAAGATTGCGACAAAACGGCAAAAGATGTTCAATTAAAGTTTTCCACCATCCCCGTAAAAATCCGTTGAAAAATGATGGAGCTACAACCTTCAGAAGACCAAATTTGCCTGACGACTGAAACCAGCAGTCGGCCATTTTGCCTTACGCAAGTGATAAGTATCTTCACGTGGCTTCACGTGAGGTAAGAAATAATTTCTGTGAGGTCTGAAAGAGTGGAACTCTCCGAGGATTATCCGAATTTTCACGAGAGCTATGACATTGGAGGCTGCTGTTTCATTTTCATTCCATAAAGCTATTTGTCTCTGCAAAATAGTAAGACAAAATGGCCGACCGCTGGTTTCAAACCGCTGGTGATTGGTAATATGACCAAATTTGGTGATTTCCCAAATAATGCAAATTTTTTTATTCGCCTATGGTATCTTGTCATCTCAGTTTCTAATGATTTTATCTCCAGAGCACCACCATTGTATGAAAATGAGTTTGACCTTTCAAATCATATCCAAGGATCAAACAAAGTCACTATAAAGGTTTGTTAAATACGACTATAGTCAGTCTCACATTAGATATCACATGAAAATGCATATGAATAACAAGTACTATTAAAATGCCTTGAATGATTAGTGTTATGCTGTGACAAACAATGACAGATTTTGTAAGACAATAGCATAAGTTGCTTTTGATTGACACCGCAATTCAAAGCAATTAGCGATTGCAGACAAAGGAATTTCTCTCAACCAATAATTCAAAGCTAACAAAGCCACCAAAGTTTCTCTGAAACCCAGGTAGCTAATGCGCTCGTTGTGCATTCTAGAAATTGTTTTCAACATCAAACATGAGCATATATCGAGAGAAGACGGATATATCTGCACAGCTACCTCGGGCATTTTATTTCTTTGATTCAGAAGCTGAGCAGTAGGTGTTTTAATTACACCCAAACATAAAAGAATTATTCGCTATCCAATCAGCTTTTGAGTTATTTAAATACCCGAGGCAGACGTGTAGATATATCCTTCTTCTCTCCATATATGCTCATGCTTGCTCTTAAAAACAATTTCTCGAACGCACAACGAGCGAGCTAGCTACCTGGGTTTCAGAGAAACATTTGCGGCTTTGCTTGTTTTGAATTACTGGTTGAGAGAATTTCTTTTGTCTGCGATCGGTAATCGCTTTGAATTCAGTTGTCAACAAAAGCAATTCATGCTATTGTCTTACAAAATCTTTCCTTGTTGCTGTGACATGTAATCTAACGTGACGTGTAATTTGAGACAAACTTTAGCTTATGCACGACTGATGTTCAAAAGGCCAATGTCAGATTTTTGTTAGCATAAAACACTTTGGACATGGTATTTTTGCATGTTTCAAACTTCCTAAAATGTTAGAATCTGAAGTTTTTGTTTTCTAAAATACTTACTGTCCAGAATTTTTTACAGTACAGAAATGTCACAGAAACATCGTTGCCATTTAAAAACGTTTTATGTTGCTTACTCATCAGTTCGTAGTTCAAAATGAATGTGCTGACAGAGCGGATAGTTTGCACTTTAGTGGACACACTTTTAACATTTCCCTGTGTTTTAATTTTCTGGGCGGCAGCCCCCGAAAATTGTCAGCTGAAAGAATATATCGATCACCGGTTCCTGCTGCAGATTTAGGCCTTGTTTACAACATTTTGACGTCCTCTCGCAAGTGTGAATCAGTCGAATCACGATCGAATTTTGCATCATCCAATCAGATGACAGGATGTGTATTACTATTGTTTAATAAGCGAAAGAGCGATAACCAGATTAATGACAGCTATCATTCTCATCATCCTCAACATCGAAGAAACTGTATCCGCATGTAGTTCATGTGTATTGATTTTCTACCAATATTTTCCTGAAAAACAAAGTACCTGAAAAATTCACAAAAGAGCTATAAATGTCTATCGATAAGATTGTTAAACCTGCAGCTCAGATCCACAGTGCTCAAACTTTTTCAACAAATTCCAACAGCAAGGAGCTTGATATCCAAAACAATTACCCAAGATTGGGCAAGGCAGGGGCAATTTCAGTCTACGGGGTAATTTGGGTCTGCTTGCTAGAAAATGAATTTGAGCACTAGAAATTATAAGTTTTTACTACCCACTGAGCCATGAATCGAATTTTTAACTTACGATCGTTTTAATAGCGAAAAAGCAAATAGACCCAAATTACTCCGTAGCCCACTTTACCCTAACATTTGTCTGTTGTGCACGTAAAATATGATTTTGCTTGATTTATTGAGAAAAATATGCTTCCTAAGGCAAGGTCCAATGGTCCGCATTTTCCACATTGGTGAGTTTCAATGCTGAGCTATCAAACTGACATGGAACATTGTACATCCTTTATCGCTAGATTTTTTCCCTTTTCGAAGGTTTTTTAGAGATGAAGGTTTTCGGAAGTCAGCAAAAATAAAAAAAAGATTTTTGGGTCCAAGTTTATCCGTGAAAGAATGCCGTTTAGATTGCTCAAAGCGAGGTAAAGCTCGTTTTTTCTGTAGCTGTTCATTTAGGAAAACTTTTTTGGACAAGCTGTACTAAATGGAAAGTCCTGACTAGAAGCTCTTTGAAAACTATGAAAGTAAAACGCAATCTGTAAACGTATAATGTAACGAAAGAGTTTATTACAAAAAGCAAAGTAAACTGCACGGTAGATACAGTTTAAAAAGAATACTCTTATACAGTTTTAAAAAGAATACTCTTTGTAGTTGCAATCGTCCAAAATTTCTTCAGCAATTTTTGAAATTTCATGACAAAAGTCCAAAAATATTTATAATGTTATGAGGCGTAAGTCGATCGAATAGGTAAATCCAATTCATTAAGGTTTGAAGTGACAAGAACGAATCAAGTCATGGCATATCTCTATACTTTCAAGAAAGGGGTTTGCTTTGTGACTTTGAGGCCAGTTTCCAGTCAATGGTGTTTTCCGAGTGGGCAGAAATTCTTTTGTTTACAAGAGAAATGTCACTTTGTGTGTTGAATAGAAAATTTATGGTAGGATGACTTTTCATTATGTAAAATTCCGTCCTTTCGGAAAATTCCACTGTTAATCTAAACTGGCCTTCAGCGTGACCCTGAAATTCTACACCACCGTGCTAAGACATAAATTACAAGTTATTCGGGTGTATGATATTGATTATTAGTTTCAAACAAATAATTTGTTTCATTGCTCCTTTTTGTTTAGTTTGTATCAATGCCAGACACACAGGTTCTTCGACTGCAAACAATCATTGTAAAAGTTACAAAATGTTCTGCTGAAGGAATCAGCCCATCAAAGCCAAAGGTAATATTTTTAGCATTCTCGTATAGACCTTATACCGGTTGACCCAAAACAGTGAACCAAAAAACTTTCAACCCATAAAGAGTAATCAATAGAAATCAGTTCATTAATTGAAACATTGTTTGGTAGCTGAATGGGTTGGCCATATCCTTGTCAAAATACGATGTTTTTGTCACCAATTGTCTAGATAAGTCTTTCACTGTTCATCTAATCTGACTTTGGATTCACTTGCAAGTAAGGCTAACGGGTCTCCAGTGAGATCCGGAATTAAGGTGAAGCTGGTTGCATACCGATAATCAAAGATTAACTAAAATGTTACAAAATATGTTGGAAACTACGCGGAAATACGAATTAAGACTAACCAATCAAATACAGGAATAGCAGGCAAATGACTAACAAAGACTGTTACTGCCATTTCTGGTGAGCAATGCTTCAAATGACGATTCGTAGTCTTTATAGAGGATCCGAAGAGCACGTTTATGAAAGTGGTCAATTTCTTTGTTTGCACCTTTATTGCAGAACAGCCATATCAAAGGGCAATAATTGAAGTTCGACATAATTACCGCATAATAGATTGTTAATACCTGCTCTCTAGGAATGTAATTATTTAGCCTAGAAAAGGTGCTTATTTTTCATTGACTTTAAAGCATAATGTTTCAACGTGGTTATTAAACGTTAGTTTGCTGTCAATTTCAACCCCCAGAAGTTTTTTCTATACTCAATCTAAAAATGTTTACAAAAACGAATTACCTACGACACTACTTACGAAACATTTTACTACACTACAAAGACGATACCCCTATATGATTCTTATTTTCATTTGCCTTCAATCATACTCTGGCAACTGCGATGCAACTAGGGTGGGAGAGGGTATTTTCGTTTGGCCTATTTGTATGGAATTCTCCCTTTGACTGGCTATATTGTTCTTAAATGCTGTTCATAAACGTCACTTTTACAACAGAATTTTATAGTGATGATATTCTATATGTTTGATTGATACAATTGAATAAAATGTTCTATTTACAATTATAATCGATATACGACTGTAACATTGCCATCTGGTTCGTGTGTGTTCATGGTGAATTACGTCATCAGTGCTCGCCACAAGGCTCACTACAATGCTCACCAACATTGCTCGTTTGTATTCCTTGTTTCTAACGAAGAAAAACGAAAAAAACTTTGCGCAAAACGCATATTATCTTGTGAGTATGAGCAGACACTCTCATTGCAGACCAATGAAAATAAAAAATCTCCGCGGTGAGTTGAAATTGAACCAATTTACCAACATTGCTCGTTTTTAGTATCATCATCATCATCATAATAGCATAAAAGCTCTACCTTATTACAGGTATGGCAGCTATAAAACAAACTAAACTAACGCATAATATTAAATACAACCCGATAAAAGAAAAAAGAAAACTTGAACAAGAGACTGAGCTAAATAAAAAAAATAAAAAAAAGAAATGAACTAAAAAGTATCAAATAAAGCTACGTGAAATGTAAAATAGCAGCAACAAAAAAAGCGAGAATGTGTTTAGATGTCTTGGAACACCCAGGCTGGGCCTAGGTAACAATATGAAGCGAGTCTCTCAGCTTGTTAGCATCAATAATAAACTCAGCCAGGCATCTAAGAACTGCAGTGTTTTCGCTACTCATAATATTGGAAAACTGTATCTTTGTTTACTGTTCCGATCAGAGTTTAGACAGGCTAAGGATATTTCAGAATGCCAAAATTTCTTAAAAAGTGCTGCTGATTCGTACTTTAACTTTCTACATACTTCCTTTTCAGAGAAACTGGAAGGGTTATTCCAAATTGATGATAGGCCAAGCAGATTCAGTGTAGTTTTAACAGTAGTTAACCAGTTCGATAAATTATCTGGTAGAGAAGTAGATTCTAGGAATGCCTTTTTTACCAAAGTGTTATCATCTATTTGCACGATTCTGTGCCAGAATTTTATGACCCGTAGAATACTGTTTAATGTTGAAGGGGTGGCACCTAAATCACCGTATACAGCTAAGGTTGAAGTGTTTCGCTTCAAGCCTAGAATTAGTTTCGAAAATTTTAATTTAGGCTTTTCAGTAGGTGAGTCTAATAAGTATTTGCAGAAGAGATTAGGGTCCTTTGAAATAGATCTTAACTGGTGATGGGAAAGCACTCCCCATACTTCACTGCCATAAAGTACTATAGGTTGTATAAGTTTGTCAAATAGATTCATAGACGTTGATACTCCTAGACTGAATTTGAAAACAGTGTCTACGAGAGGGTGCATTGCCTTACTTGCCTTATCTTTAAGTGTTTGGATAGCATTAGAGAAAGAGCCACTTATAGAGAACGTAATGCCAAGATAGCTGAATTCTTTCACCATCTCAAGAGGTTGGCCTAGGTACGAGAATTTGTTATCTGTGATCAGTTTGCCCGATGGATTAAATACCATTGTCTTACTCTTTTTTATACTTACAGTTAGGTCCCATTGTCGAGAGTAAGTCCCAAGGGCGTTTAAACAATTTTGGAGGCCCTCGGGTGATGTGGAAAGGAGAATAAGGTCGTCAGCATACAGGAGGTGGTTTAGTTCTATGTCCATAAGAGAGATTGGGCAACAGGTTTTGTCAAAAATATTACCAATGTCATCGATAAATAAATTGAAGAGCATTGGGCTTAGAACGCAGCCTTGTTTAAGTCCCTTTTCACTGGGTATGGGGTTTGTATAGCCATTTGCCAGTTTTATACAGTACTTGACTGAACTATACATGGACTTCAAGCTATTAAGAAAAGTGTCACCAACTTCTGCTTGCCTTAGTTTAAAGAAGAGTTTTTCCCGATTTATAGTATCATAGGCTTTCTTGAAATCCACAAATGCAGCATACATCCGTTTCTTTTTGTACTTAACAGTTTTGTCAATTAGAGACTTAAGTACAAACATGTGATCAGCGGGTTGGTTCCCCTTCATAAATCCAATTTGGTTGTTCTTTATGAGATCGTGTTCTTTAACATGTAGTTGTAATCTGTTTAGAAGAACATAGCTGTAGAGTTTGCCCAAACAGGATCCAACGGCTATACCCCTATAATTATCGGGGTCTTTCCTGTCATCTTTCTTGTGTATAGGTCTAAGGAAGTTAATTGACCACATTGAAGGGTAAGTACGTGAGGTAAAGATGCGATTAAAGATTTTGCAGAGTGGCTGCAGGAGACTTTCCTTGCCAGAAATTAGAAATTCATTGAGAATGTTGTCAAAACCTGCAGCTTTAGATGTTTTCAAACACTTAATGGCCTTTGAGATTTCTTCGCATTTAATAGAAAAGTCAAGTTTAGTTTCAAAGGGGAAACATATACCCTTTTCATTCATTTGGCATTTAAAGAATAGAGGAATATTGGCCAATAAAGCATGGAGCCGTTATTGTCACTCCCTCAAGCAGCATGACAAATACTGCTAGCAACATTACTTTGCGAACCGAACAAACAAGGTTAAACAATTTTCTCAGTTGTCATATGTTTTAAGGTGAAATTTCTCGATCATGATGGCAATGAAAGAATTTAGACAAAGGCCTGTGTTTCTCCGTAAACACAGGGCAGCGAGTTGTCATCGTATGAAAGTAATACCGATGGTAATGAAAACCCCCATTCTTATGCCGTTCAAGCGAAGTTTCCCACATTGAAATGCGGATAATCCTTACTGCAAAACACTCAACCACAACATCTGGAAAACTTTGACGACTTGGAAACTTGTCTAAGTCACCTTGACTGTACGTGAGGAGAAAGATGGTGCGCTGTGGTGAACTTGCTGCCATTTTGAAGTCGAACTGTCGAATTTTCAAATTTCCCGCGCTCACTCAAGTGCATAAATTCCCTTCTAAATACAACAATATGGGATATATTTTGTCGATTATGGAGGTAATTGTAGAACAATATGTTTTCTAACTCGAAGATACAACTAACAGAGACTATAGATGTTGTAAAGTCGTTTGGAAATTAAATTCCTTCTTTAAATGCGAGGCGTAGCAATGGTAAATTTAGGACGGCTGCAGGCCTACAAGTCTTCAGGCAGAGGGAAGTAATGGTAGACACGTTATCTGTTTAAAAGAGTCTGTATTTAAACGTGTATATTGCCATGTTTAACAAAATAAATTTTCCAACTTCGAATTATCGTTTCCCCATGCAACAGTCTTTATGAAAAAAACAGGCAGATTCCGATGAATTACCCAATTTTTTTGAAAAGCACGCAGAAAATGGGAAGTTGTGCTGCTTCGCCATTTTCATTTAAAAAATATAAGTTAGTAATTCAAAATGTTGATTCAAATTCTACTAATGCAATAACAGTAAATATCTTGTCATGTGTCAACGCCTCAGCTGCTTATTAAGAGATGTAACCAACTAGGCCAATGGTGTAAAAATAGCCAAAATGAGCATATTTTCTAAGGGACGCTGCGAGGCCGCACTAGCGTTCAAAAATTCAAAAAAATTAGAGGACTGCCTTTATGCAATTATTGCTAGCCCTGTTAATTTGAAAGTATTTGAAGGAAAGACCTTAAAGTTATGACGCCTTAAAGGTACAACATTTTCAGACAATCACTTACAAAATTGTTGAGCCACCCTGAAAAAAATGAGTTTTTTGGCCCCCCTTTCCCCCATGTCAATGTTGTTTGGAAAAAAGTACTTGGTCATGCTGACAGACGTGGTTTGGCAACTTTTTAATGGTTTTTCAACATTGACTAGGGGGGAGGGGGGGAAGCAGAGGCAAAAAACTGAAAATCTGAGGGTGGCTCAACAATTTTGTAAGTGATTGTCTGAAATGCTTGCAACTTCGACTTCAGTTTACGCGAAGAGTACCGAGGCCAACTGCATGAAATTTTGTACTTGGCATGTTATTGACACATAGTTTAAAATGTGTTGTTTTTTAAATTTTTTACCAACTGCAATTAATTTACGAGATTTTTGAAAAAGGCACTTTTTCGCCATTTTGCAAGAAAATGGCATAATTGCATAGTTTTCTCAAAATTTTCATTTTTTTGACGTACTTTCCTTTTAGCTTCAATCTTGTAAGATATTGATATGATTCTTATTTTCATTTGCCTTCAATCATACTCTGGCAACTGCGATGCAACTAGGGTGGGAGAGGGTATTTTCGTTTGGCCTATTTGTATGGAATTCTCCCTTTGACTGGCTATATTGTTCTTAAATGCTGTTCATAAACGTCACTTTTACAACAGAATTTTATAGTGATGATATTCTATATGTTTGATTGATACAATTGAATAAAATGTTCTATTTACAATTATAATCGATATACGACTGTAACATTGCCATCTGGTTCGTGTGTGTTCATGGTGAATTACGTCATCAGTGCTCGCCACAAGGCTCACTACAATGCTCACCAACATTGCTCGTTTGTATTCCTTGTTTCTAACGAAGAAAAACGAAAAAAACTTTGCGCAAAACGCATATTATCTTGTGAGTATGAGCAGACACTCTCATTGCAGACCAATGAAAATAAAAAATCTCCGCGGTGAGTTGAAATTGAACCAATTTACCAACATTGCTCGTTTTTAGTACCTTTAAAATATTTTTGAAATCCTTTTTAGTAGCTATAAAAGTGGGAATTGTTGAAGTTTTAGTCATTTTGCATCTAATCAGTGTAGAATTTTTGAGTAAAAAGCTAACCTATGTGTACACACGGGCTTTTGCTACATCTTGGGTGGCTTCGTTTATTTGTTCGTCAACTTTCTTGGACACACAAGAAACTTTAAAAAGTGAGAATTGTTGGCGAGCAATGTTCAAGATCACTCACTCCGTCTATCATTTAATGATTTGACCTCTTGAACAATTGCAGTTCAGTGGTCCGATGATAAATTGTTTGTTATCCTTTATAAGCGGTTCCAAAAGAACTAATGCTGGTTTCAAAGGGGAAACATATACCCTTTTCATTCATTTGGCATTTAAAGAATAGAGGAATATTGGCCAATAAAGCATGGAGCCGTTATTGTCACTCCCTCAAGCAGCATGACAAATACTGCTAGCAACATTACTTTGCGAACCGAACAAACAAGGTTAAACAATTTTCTCAGTTGTCATATGTTTTAAGGTGAAATTTCTCGATCATGATGGCAATGAAAGAATTTAGACAAAGGCCTGTGTTTCTCCGTAAACACAGGGCAGCGAGTTGTCATCGTATGAAAGTAATACCGATGGTAATGAAAACCCCCATTCTTATGCCGTTCAAGCGAAGTTTCCCACATTGAAATGCGGATAATCCTTACTGCAAAACACTCAACCACAACATCTGGAAAACTTTGACGACTTGGAAACTTGTCTAAGTCACCTTGACTGTACGTGAGGAGAAAGATGGTGCGCTGTGGTGAACTTGCTGCCATTTTGAAGTCGAACTGTCGAATTTTCAAATTTCCCGCGCTCACTCAAGTGCATAAATTCCCTTCTAAATACAACAATATGGGATATATTTTGTCGATTATGGAGGTAATTGTAGAACAATATGTTTTCTAACTCGAAGATACAACTAACAGAGACTATAGATGTTGTAAAGTCGTTTGGAAATTAAATTCCTTCTTTAAATGCGAGGCGTAGCAATGGTAAATTTAGGACGGCTGCAGGCCTACAAGTCTTCAGGCAGAGGGAAGTAATGGTAGACACGTTATCTGTTTAAAAGAGTCTGTATTTAAACGTGTATATTGCCATGTTTAACAAAATAAATTTTCCAACTTCGAATTATCGTTTCCCCATGCAACAGTCTTTATGAAAAAAACAGGCAGATTCCGATGAATTACCCAATTTTTTTGAAAAGCACGCAGAAAATGGGAAGTTGTGCTGCTTCGCCATTTTCATTTAAAAAATATAAGTTAGTAATTCAAAATGTTGATTCAAATTCTACTAATGCAATAACAGTAAATATCTTGTCATGTGTCAACGCCTCAGCTGCTTATTAAGAGATGTAACCAACTAGGCCAATGGTGTAAAAATAGCCAAAATGAGCATATTTTCTAAGGGACGCTGCGAGGCCGCACTAGCGTTCAAAAATTCAAAAAAAATTAGAGGACTGCCTTTATGCAATTATTGCTAGCCCTGTTAATTTGAAAGTATTTGAAGGAAAGACCTTAAAGTTATGACGCCTTAAAGGTACAACATTTTCAGACAGTCTGAAATGCTTGCAACTTCGACTTCAGTTTACGCGAAGAGTACCGAGGCCAACTGCATGAAATTTTGTACTTGGCATGTTATTGACACATAGTTTAAAATGTGTTGTTTTTTAAATTTTTTACCAACTGCAATTAATTTACGAGATTTTTGAAAAAGGCACTTTTTCGCCATTTTGCAAGAAAATGGCATAATTGCATAGTTTTCTCAAAATTTTCATTTTTTTGACGTACTTTCCTTTTAGCTTCAATCTTGTAAGATATTGATATGATTCTTATTTTCATTTGCCTTCAATCATACTCTGGCAACTGCGATGCAACTAGGGTGGGAGAGGGTATTTTCGTTTGGCCTATTTGTATGGAATTCTCCCTTTGACTGGCTATATTGTTCTTAAATGCTGTTCATAAACGTCACTTTTACAACAGAATTTTATAGTGATGATATTCTATATGTTTGATTGATACAATTGAATAAAATGTTCTATTTACAATTATAATCGATATACGACTGTAACATTGCCATCTGGTTCGTGTGTGTTCATGGTGAATTACGTCATCAGTGCTCGCCACAAGGCTTACTACAATGCTCACCAACATTGCTCGTTTGTATTCCTTGTTTCTAACGAAGAAAAACGAAAAAAACTTTGCGCAAAACGCATATTATCTTGTGAGTATGAGCAGACACTCTCATTGCAGACCAATGAAAATAAAAAATCTCCGCGGTGAGTTGAAATTGAACCAATTTACCAACATTGCTCGTTTTTAGTACCTTTAAAATATTTTTGAAATCCTTTTTAGTAGCTATAAAAGTGGGAATTGTTGAAGTTTTAGTCATTTTGCATCTAATCAGTGTAGAATTTTTGAGTAAAAAGCTAACCTATGTGTACACACGGGCTTTTGCTACATCTTGGGTGGCTTCGTTTATTTGTTCGTCAACTTTCTTGGACACACAAGAAACTTTAAAAAGTGAGAATTGTTGGCGAGCAATGTTCAAGATCACTCACTCCGTCTATCATTTAATGATTTGACCTCTTGAACAATTGCAGTTCAGTGGTCCGATGATAAATTGTTTGTTATCCTTTATAAGCGGTTCCAAAAGAACTAATGCTGGTTTCAAAGGGGAAACATATACCCTTTTCATTCATTTGGCATTTAAAGAATAGAGGAATATTGGCCAATAAAGCATGGAGCCGTTATTGTCACTCCCTCAAGCAGCATGACAAATACTGCTAGCAACATTACTTTGCGAACCGAACAAACAAGGTTAAACAATTTTCTCAGTTGTCATATGTTTTAAGGTGAAATTTCTCGATCATGATGGCAATGAAAGAATTTAGACAAAGGCCTGTGTTTCTCCGTAAACACAGGGCAGCGAGTTGTCATCGTATGAAAGTAATACCGATGGTAATGAAAACCCCCATTCTTATGCCGTTCAAGCGAAGTTTCCCACATTGAAATGCGGATAATCCTTACTGCAAAACACTCAACCACAACATCTGGAAAACTTTGACGACTTGGAAACTTGTCTAAGTCACCTTGACTGTACGTGAGGAGAAAGATGGTGCGCTGTGGTGAACTTGCTGCCATTTTGAAGTCGAACTGTCGAATTTTCAAATTTCCCGCGCTCACTCAAGTGCATAAATTCCCTTCTAAATACAACAATATGGGATATATTTTGTCGATTATGGAGGTAATTGTAGAACAATATGTTTTCTAACTCGAAGATACAACTAACAGAGACTATAGATGTTGTAAAGTCGTTTGGAAATTAAATTCCTTCTTTAAATGCGAGGCGTAGCAATGGTAAATTTAGGACGGCTGCAGGCCTACAAGTCTTCAGGCAGAGGGAAGTAATGGTAGACACGTTATCTGTTTAAAAGAGTCTGTATTTAAACGTGTATATTGCCATGTTTAACAAAATAAATTTTCCAACTTCGAATTATCGTTTCCCCATGCAACAGTCTTTATGAAAAAAACAGGCAGATTCCGATGAATTACCCAATTTTTTTGAAAAGCACGCAGAAAATGGGAAGTTGTGCTGCTTCGCCATTTTCATTTAAAAAATATAAGTTAGTAATTCAAAATGTTGATTCAAATTCTACTAATGCAATAACAGTAAATATCTTGTCATGTGTCAACGCCTCAGCTGCTTATTAAGAGATGTAACCAACTAGGCCAATGGTGTAAAAATAGCCAAAATGAGCATATTTTCTAAGGGACGCTGCGAGGCCGCACTAGCGTTCAAAAATTCAAAAAAAATTAGAGGACTGCCTTTATGCAATTATTGCTAGCCCTGTTAATTTGAAAGTATTTGAAGGAAAGACCTTAAAGTTATGACGCCTTAAAGGTACAACATTTTCAGACAGTCTGAAATGCTTGCAACTTCGACTTCAGTTTACGCGAAGAGTACCGAGGCCAACTGCATGAAATTTTGTACTTGGCATGTTATTGACACATAGTTTAAAATGTGTTGTTTTTTAAATTTTTTACCAACTGCAATTAATTTACGAGATTTTTGAAAAAGGCACTTTTTCGCCATTTTGCAAGAAAATGGCATAATTGCATAGTTTTCTCAAAATTTTCATTTTTTTGACGTACTTTCCTTTTAGCTTCAATCTTGTAAGATATTGATATGATTCTTATTTTCATTTGCCTTCAATCATACTCTGGCAACTGCGATGCAACTAGGGTGGGAGAGGGTATTTTCGTTTGGCCTATTTGTATGGAATTCTCCCTTTGACTGGCTATATTGTTCTTAAATGCTGTTCATAAACGTCACTTTTACAACAGAATTTTATAGTGATGATATTCTATATGTTTGATTGATACAATTGAATAAAATGTTCTATTTACAATTATAATCGATATACGACTGTAACATTGCCATCTGGTTCGTGTGTGTTCATGGTGAATTACGTCATCAGTGCTCGCCACAAGGCTCACTACAATGCTCACCAACATTGCTCGTTTGTATTCCTTGTTTCTAACGAAGAAAAACGAAAAAAACTTTGCGCAAAACGCATATTATCTTGTGAGTATGAGCAGACACTCTCATTGCAGACCAATGAAAATAAAAAATCTCCGCGGTGAGTTGAAATTGAACCAATTTACCAACATTGCTCGTTTTTAGTACCTTTAAAATATTTTTGAAATCCTTTTTAGTAGCTATAAAAGTGGGAATTGTTGAAGTTTTAGTCATTTTGCATCTAATCAGTGTAGAATTTTTGAGTAAAAAGCTAACCTATGTGTACACACGGGCTTTTGCTACATCTTGGGTGGCTTCGTTTATTTGTTCGTCAACTTTCTTGGACACACAAGAAACTTTAAAAAGTGAGAATTGTTGGCGAGCAATGTTCAAGATCACTCACTCCGTCTATCATTTAATGATTTGACCTCTTGAACAATTGCAGTTCAGTGGTCCGATGATAAATTGTTTGTTATCCTTTATAAGCGGTTCCAAAAGAACTAATGCTGGTTTCAAAGGGGAAACATATACCCTTTTCATTCATTTGGCATTTAAAGAATAGAGGAATATTGGCCAATAAAGCATGGAGCCGTTATTGTCACTCCCTCAAGCAGCATGACAAATACTGCTAGCAACATTACTTTGCGAACCGAACAAACAAGGTTAAACAATTTTCTCAGTTGTCATATGTTTTAAGGTGAAATTTCTCGATCATGATGGCAATGAAAGAATTTAGACAAAGGCCTGTGTTTCTCCGTAAACACAGGGCAGCGAGTTGTCATCGTATGAAAGTAATACCGATGGTAATGAAAACCCCCATTCTTATGCCGTTCAAGCGAAGTTTCCCACATTGAAATGCGGATAATCCTTACTGCAAAACACTCAACCACAACATCTGGAAAACTTTGACGACTTGGAAACTTGTCTAAGTCACCTTGACTGTACGTGAGGAGAAAGATGGTGCGCTGTGGTGAACTTGCTGCCATTTTGAAGTCGAACTGTCGAATTTTCAAATTTCCCGCGCTCACTCAAGTGCATAAATTCCCTTCTAAATACAACAATATGGGATATATTTTGTCGATTATGGAGGTAATTGTAGAACAATATGTTTTCTAACTCGAAGATACAACTAACAGAGACTATAGATGTTGTAAAGTCGTTTGGAAATTAAATTCCTTCTTTAAATGCGAGGCGTAGCAATGGTAAATTTAGGACGGCTGCAGGCCTACAAGTCTTCAGGCAGAGGGAAGTAATGGTAGACACGTTATCTGTTTAAAAGAGTCTGTATTTAAACGTGTATATTGCCATGTTTAACAAAATAAATTTTCCAACTTCGAATTATCGTTTCCCCATGCAACAGTCTTTATGAAAAAAACAGGCAGATTCCGATGAATTACCCAATTTTTTTGAAAAGCACGCAGAAAATGGGAAGTTGTGCTGCTTCGCCATTTTCATTTAAAAAATATAAGTTAGTAATTCAAAATGTTGATTCAAATTCTACTAATGCAATAACAGTAAATATCTTGTCATGTGTCAACGCCTCAGCTGCTTATTAAGAGATGTAACCAACTAGGAGCAAAATATAATGACTACCCCGGGGCCATTTCATAATAGACATAGAACTAAACTAAAATCAAAGATGCGATTACTAAAAGCTACATGCAAACCAATTTACCGATAACTAAAGAAAGAAACCTGTTTCGCACTAGATCTCGAGCTAACAAATTCGAAAATGTTGGGAAACAGGGACCCCAGCCGAGAGATCACCAACGACAACAACAGCCGCCGTTACTCCCTCGCCCAGTGTCCCCACCGGCCAAAACACTGAGTCAATGCTAGTTAGTGTTTGGATATTGGAGATCAGCTGTGACACTTGACATCAACTGCGAAACAGACGTAAAGCACTCTAAAAAGACAAAAGGACTTAGTGACTAGAAGTTTAACCCTATGTATTCAACTTTTAGGCAATGAATGCATCAACAGTTGAGATGGATAAAGTGAAAGAATTAATGAATTCACTGGGTTTGAGTATTCCACCTGGTGCGCAGCAATTAATGGGACAGATAGAAAGACAGCAACAACAGGTAAAGGCTAATTTCCAGGCATTGGAATTCTCCGAGCGGGTGGAATTTCTATTGCATGCGAGAGAAAACGTCGCTCTGAAATTGAATAGAAATCTGTGAACCTTTTACTGTGTAAAATTCCGCCCGCTCGGAAAATTCCACTGACTGGAAGTCAGCCTTAATTCTTAACTGCACAACTTTTTCTGAAACATTCTGGCGTGTAAACCGGGTGGGCCAAAAAAATTTCTTTATGCAGAGAATACTCAGGGGCGTAGGAAGAAACTTCGGATTGGGAGGGAAATTGTTCTTAAAACAATAGAGAAAAATACATATTATTGATTTGTGTGACGTAGCACCATTGTTTTCAAAATTATTGGGGGCTTCAGCCCCCCTGCCCCCCCCCACTTCCTACGGGCCTGGAATACTTGAGGTCCTTGAAGTACTGAAATCAATCGAAATTTTGTTGATATCCAAAAGGCTGAAGTTACACTTGCAATTACCGTATTTGATTGCAAGCTACCTTGGCTTGTAGCTTACTTTTCCGTTTGTATTTAAACATTCCTTTTATTTGTAGTAGCAGTTACGTGTAGTTTTATGTAGCTCATTAATTATTCTTAGAATTGCCACAGGGTAGACATGGTACTTCGCTCCCTGTGGCATCGTCTCTGTAGTATTGTAGCGTAGCTTGTAAATATTGTAATTAGTAATATTGTTGTAAATTCTTGATGGGATAGAAACAAAGGAAGTGTTTTTGTGATTTTTTAAAAATGTTCTGAGCATTGGAAATATAGGTAAAATTTAATTTATTACAAATCTGTAACTTGCAGGAAAAGAGGCCTAAGACCCTCGATAAAACTTGTAAACAATCTCGTAACGCAAACAATTTCATCCCCCTGCTGACTTTGGAACCAAATCTTTATTTATTATTAAAGTAATGACGTCTGATACTTTTGTAAGAATCAGTTTTCAGCATCAAGGGAAATTAAATGTGTTCGCAAGTTGTTCTAAATGAGGAGATTGCTTTTTACAATGGTCAGAAAATTAGAAGAAAATCATAAAGCATTATTTGAGCCTTTCGGCTATCCACCAAAATTTGATTCATTTCAATACCACAATTATTCTCTGCATAACGAAGTTTCAAACATGTGAAGCTCCTTTTGATCCACCTGGTGTTGTGTTTAAACCTGAAATCTTTCCCTAGCAATGACTTTCAATTGGCAAAATTTCCAAGTTTTTGGGGCGATAACTACCACGAAACTCGTGAAACGTAGGAAATCTTTCTATTGTTACGCCAAGCGCGCCTACCTTGTAGGAACTGTGTTTGTACCCAGACCGTTTTCGTGACATAGTACACAGAGTAATTGCTGCCCCATTAATCCGTGTATAACAGTGATTTTCAAATTCTAACGTCTGTTTTGACCAATCAAAAATCACGCTGTCTGGTTCCTGTGGTCATCTCGTATAACAGTTGATCTCGTATTACATCAACACCGGCATTTGAAACCACAAAGTTATTCTGACTTCATCTTGACAGGACAGCAATTACTCTTTGTAGCTACTATGTCACGAAAACAGTACTGGGAATAAACACAATTCCTACAAGGTAGGCGCCCTTTGTACATGTTTGAGCAAGTTGTTATGTATCGTGGGTAAACACGAAAATATATATTTATTTTACTGAAATATCATTGCAAGTACGTATTGTTCGGATGAATTGAACTATGTAGGTAGCAAACCCAACATGGGAATCTGATCTCTAAAAGATATTGTACACTCTTTTTTTTTATAAGAATACTATAAATTTTGTCCAGCCTCGATATTCTTAAGAAAGTTTCGTTTTGAGCCTGAAGATATTCTTAAAATATTCTTATTTTTTCAAATCTGATATGGTTTCTTTCGTTTGGCATGATGGCTTGAAAGGAACTTCAGAAACTTCGTTTTAAGTCTTCGTTGGCAATCTTTGATATCTTCATTATTTCAAAATTCTTGTCTTCTTGGTTTCAAACAGTTTTCCGGTTATGACGTCACAACCAAACTTATTTCAACACTAAAAAAGTAAAACAAACACTAACAATACTGAAAATGAATCAAGAAATTACATTACATGATTGCATGTATGATTGATTGATTGATTGATTGATCGATTGATTGATTGATTGAGTGATTGATTGATTGAGTGATTGATTAGGGAGGAGCTCTCTATGTAGGTAAACTGATCGAGAGAGAGCCCCCTCCCTTATAAAAGAAAATTATGAAAAGGGAATTTCATTAAAGATACAGATGATTTAACTAGGTGTTGTTTACATAGCTTGTTAGTTCTGAGAATATGAATCAAGGAAGTAAGTCTTCATCTTCGAACGAAAAAACTATAGTAGAGCTAGCAACGCGTACGAACAGTTGAAGAGCGTTCCAGCGTTTTGAACCGAACTACTGCATCGTTTGAGAAACTGCTAAAGCTTAGACCACAAAAGCTAAAGATTGCTGCTTACCGCCATATTATTGACCTTTAGTGACTATGGTTTTCTTGAAGATGCTACCGTTTCTCCTCCATTAATTTAGGATTCACAACGATTTTGATCTTTCTCAATGATTTTTGTGCATTCTTTCGATATAAAAAAAATGCAGTAACTCTGAAGAATCGACGATTGACCACTTCTAATTAAGCACCTGAAATTTTTCAAGCTATTAGATCAAACGAACGATGCATCAACCAATCGTGCAATGTTTCATAAAGATTTGTTTCCAATGTTGAAGGGGCTCCGTCGCCAAACAGTAAACAAATCTGTAAACTCGCACGTGTCACCGATTATCTATTGTTCATCCATTGTTTTCTGTAGTTTGTTTGATGGCTTCACCCAAGCCACCAAAAAGTGACCGTTAAAAATCCACTTATATCCGAGCAATCGTAAAAGATATGAATATTTGGTTTGTTCCTTATTGACGTACAATGATTAATGTCCAAACAACAACTTTCATTTTGAAAAAAATATGAAAATCCTGTGTGATATCACCTTTCAAAAAACTGCAAAATCATCGGTTTGTTTACATTTTGACGACGGAGCCCCTTTAATGAAAATATATAACGGAGTACCTGAAGTTATTTTCAAGCCATTAAATCAAACGAAAGATGCATCAACCAACCGTGCAGTGTTTCATAAAGATTTGTTTCCAATGTTAATGAACACATATAATAACGAAAATACCTGAAGTTCTTTCCAAGCCATAAAATTTAACGAAAGATGCATCAACCAATCATGCAATGTTTTTTTAAAATATTTTATTCCTGTGCTAACCCTACCTGTTAATTCTATGAAAAAAGTCATGAATCTCAGATCGACCTATTGAGATTCACTTAGACCGTGTCCTTGAAGCTTATTGTGAAAGCAATTATTTAATTTTAGGGTTTCCAATTGCAACAGTTGTTATCGCTTGGTTTAGGACAGGCAATGATGATGCCACAACAACAGCAACAACAAACCACACCCCAAGATCAATCACCAAAGGCCTTTAGAAGATCTAAATCTAGTTACTCAAGCCAAAGGAGACATGATTATGAAGAATCGATTCTTGCAAATGCAATTTTGAATACCACGTTAGGTGTAGGGCATTGTTTCTCAGTACAGACCGTTGGATCGGCAAACAAGGACAGATTTGGTAAGACAATAGCACGAGGTTGGTTTTGATTGACACCACAATTCAAAGCAATTATCGATCGCAGACAAAGGAAATTCTCTCAACCAGATAATCAAAACAAGCAAAGCCGCAAAAATTTCTCTAAAACCCAGGTAGCTAGCTCGCGTGTTGTGCATTCCAGAAGTTGTTTTTAAGAGCAAACACGAGCATAGATCGAAGGAAGAAGGATACCGGGTGAGCCAGAAAAAAGTTCCCACTTTCTAAAATTCGTAGCACCACAAGTACTTCGTGGATTTGAATGATTCAAATTCTAGTTGAAAGCCAAAAGATCGAAGTATTTTTGTGATTTTTCTCGTCTTCTTACGAGCACTGCAAATATAGGTAAATTCAACTTTACAAAAATTTCATGGCTGCAAAATGACAGAAAAAGGCCTAAAACACTTGATCAAATCGTTAGGACTCTCCTCACACAGAACAATACGCACATGCGTTTCACCTCTCTCAAGAGTTACAAGAAATAGATTCTCAAACAGATACTAAAGATTTTCAACCCCATGGCAATAGATGTGCAGACGATATCTCTCACCCATGAGAAATTGCATTTGCTCTGTTGTTCTGAGCGAGGAGTCCTTTATGATTTGATCAAGCATTTTAGGCCTTTTTCAGTCATTTTGCAACCATCAAGTTTTTGTAAGCTTGAATTTACCAATTTTTCCAATGCTCGTAAGAACGTGAGAAAAATCACAAAAATACTTCGATCTTTTGGCTGTCAAGCAAATATTGATTCATTCCAATCCATTTAGTACTCTTGATGCTATGAATTTTCAAAAGTGGGAACTTTTTTCTGGCTCACCCGGTATATCTACACATCTGCCACAGGCATTTAATTTATTTGGTTCAAAAGCCGATTAGGAGGCGATTCAAATATCTTAGTATCGAACAAAATGACATTTGTACCCATTGATGAAACATATGTGCTGAACGCCATAAAGCAACTGAAAAATGGCAAAGCACCAGGCCCAGACAAGATCTCCACTATGCTAATTAAAGATGCAGCAGACTTCATTTGGAAGCCTCTAACCATGGTTTTCAACTCGTCATTGAAGTATGGTGTCTTCCCAGATATCTGGAAATTAGCAAGAGTCACACCAATTTTTAAAGCAAGTTCAAAAAGGGATGGAAACAATTATAGGCCGATCTCGGTCATCTCAGTTTTTTCTAGGATGTTGGAAAGAATAGTTCACGATCAGCTCATTGATTATCTCATAACTAACAAAGTATTGACACCAAATCAATCTGCTTTTCGAAAACTATATTCCACTGTAACATCCCTGATAAACGGTACTGATTGCTGGTATGACAATATGGATAAAAAACAGCTCAATTTGGCCATATTTCTTGATTTAAAAAAGGCGTTTGATACCGTAGATCATACAATACTGATAAAAAAGTTAGGTGCACTCGGTATCAGGGCAAGTTCAGGAGAATGGTTCACGTCCTTCTTAAGTGGTAGAAAACAATTCTGCTCAGTTAATGGACAACAGTCGGGGGCTAGATTGGTAACATGTGGTGTACCTCAAGGATCCTGCTTGGGACCACTCCTATTTATAATCTACCTTAATGACTTTGAAAAATGCTTAGAATTCTCTAGGGCTAGTATGTATGCAGATGACACACATGTTACATTAACATCTGGTAACGTCGATGATCTAATTACAAATGCCCACAAAGAATTAAGAAACATCTCGGAATGGATGCGGATAAACAAGTTAAGTGCCAACCCGAAAAAAACTGAATACATGATCATTGGCCATCCACGGAGGACAAATAAGGTTGAAATCTCAGAACCACTGAATCTTAACAATTCAGAAATTAAGCGTGTGGTGAAGACTAAATCACTAGGGGTTATTGTGGATGAAGGGCTAAACTGGGATGAACAATTCAACAAAGTGAAAGGGAAGATTAGTGGCGGTCTTAAGTCACTAAAAAAATTGAAAAATCTCATTTCCCAATCCCAGCTGGAGCATGTGTACCGTGCACTTGTAGAAAGCCATCTGCGATACGCCAATGTTATTTGGGGGAGTCTTCCTAAATCAAAATTGAATACCCTCCAACGTCTGCAGGACAGAGCCCATTCGATTATTGATAAGGCCAGACTAAAAGACAATTGGTCTCATAATTGGTTGACAGTTGAACAACTAATAAACTTTGATCGATCAGTTATGACATATAAAATAATCAACAGGCAATGTCCCGAAAGCCTTTGGGGTAAATACCATCATAGGACCCAGCATTCCAACTACAGAACAAGGAATTGCAGGGACCTACAAATCCCAAGAAATAATCTTGAATATGTCAAGAAAGGCTTTCACTATTCGGCTCTGAAAGCTTGGAACAATATACCCGTCAATATCAGAGAGCTCCCTACACTTAGTAGATTCAAAAAACAATTGAAAAGTTATTATATGAGCTGAACACAAACTAAAACACGACGCCCTGGAAGAGCAGCTGCTACTACATAGATTACTGTACATAATTTTGCTTTAACTGTATATAGACTATACTATAAATTGTAAAGAGATTCGGATGCAAAAAAACTGTGTGCTAAATCTTCTCGTTTTTTTGCATCCGAATCTCTTTACAATTTATTATTAAGTACCTTACCTACCAAAGTAGACTATATTAATGTAATTAGGATATTTATTTTCTTATTTAAGTATTGCGTTTGTTAGCTGAAGGGTTTTTGTGTATAAATAATTTAAAATGAAAATGAAAATGAAGTATTTTGGGTGTAATTAAAACACTTACTGCTGAGCTTCTGAACCAAGGAAATGAATTGCCCGAGGTAGATGTGTAGATGTATCCTTAATCTTTTGACATGGGCTCATGTTTGCTCTTAAAAACAATTTCTGGAATGCACAACGAGCGCTACTTGTTGATGCACTACTTGGGTTTCAGAGAAACCTTTGCAGCTTTGTTCGTTTTGAATTTATGGTTGGGAGAATTTCCTTCGTCTGCAGTCGCTAATCGCTTTGAATTCTGGTGTCGAAAAATCATCTCATGTTATTTTGTTACAAAATCTGTCCTTGCTGTTTCGGCATGGAAACAAAATGGAAGCTGATAAACAACTTGTTGGCGATTGCAAGTTTCGAACAGTATCCAGTGGGTTCATCTTTGATGGCTTCGTACTAGACCTTCGATTATTTTTACTATTTGAAACAATCTTTTCTTGTTTCCTTCTTTTATCAATCTTTTAAAACGAGAAGGTGTCTAGGCATGCCATAGGGTAATAAACCAAATAATGACTCTTTCCTTCGAGCAATACGGAAAATATTAACCCTCGCAAGCTCGGTTTTGTGCTGGTTGCTTCGGGTTAATATTTTCTGTTATTGCCATAGGAGGCCCAGACTATTGTGGTGAGGGGGCCTTCCTACATTCTTACGTAGTACAGTTCAGTTCAGTTTAATTTTAAAATTCCACTACATACAAACATCTCTTTAAAACAACATACAACTAACTAGAATATCAATTACAACAGGATATAAATCATAAATGGCAAATTATACAACAGGATTACATAGAATTTTGTATGGAGAAGAATTTCTTAAGGAGGAGCTCTCTCAGTAGGTAGACTAATCGAGGATAGAGCACCCCCTAAACTAAAAACTTATTCGTCAAATTATAAGGAAATGTGGATGTTGGGATTAATTTCAGAAAAAGTTATTCGGTAGAAGTATTCAGGACTGGTATTTGGTGGAAAAAGTTTCAGTTCACGACAGAAAATCACTACTGAAAGAGACTGTTTGATATTGGAGGGAGCTTCATTCCAGGATTTAGCGCCAGCATGTCTAATAGACCTTAAGCCATAAACAAGGGCAGATTTTGTAATACAATAGCACGAGTTGCTTTTGTTGACACCTCAATTCAAAGCGATTAGCGATCACAGACAAAGGAAATTCTATCAACCAGTAATTCAAAACAAACAAAGCCGCAAAATTTGCTCTGAAACCCAGGTAGCTAGCTCGCTCGCTGTGCATTCCAGAAAGTTTTTTTAAGGGCAAACATGAGCATAGATCGAAAGGAGAAGGATATATCTACACATCTGCCGCGGGCATTTTATTTCTTTTGTCCAGAAGCTGAGCAGTAAAAGTTTTGATAACACCCAAAAAAATAAGAGAATTGAATCGCCTCCTAAACGGCTTTTGAACCAAACAAATAAAATGCCCGCGGCAGATGTGTAGATGCATCCTTCTTCTCTCGATCTACGCTCATGTTTGCCCTTAAAAACAGTTTCTGGAATGCACAACGAGCGAGCTAGCTACCTGGGTTTCAAAGAAACTTTTGCGGCTTTGTTTGTTTTGAATTGCTGGTTGAGAGAATTTCCTTTGTCTGCAATCGCTAATCGCTTTGAATTGAGGTGTCAATCAAACACAACTGTTGCTATTGTATTACAAAATCTGCCCTTGTTTAAGCCATATTGCAAAGTATTTTTACGCGTCATAAAAATATCACCCTTGCGAGCCTGCCTCGTATCATACAAGGTTTCAAGAAAATTGTGGGAGAAGGTAGGAGAAATAAGATTAACACATTGATACACAAAGCTTTAGATGAAATAAATTATATAACTTAAGAATTTTTAATTCAGAGAAAATTGGTGTAGATGGAGAAGTAAAATTCTTTTAAGTAATAGCTCTAAGAACTTTCTTTTGTAAAAGGTAATTGGTTTAGTATGGATATCGTAGGTAAGACCCTATACAATAATTCCATATTGAAGAAAAGAGGCAAGTAGTGAGTAATACAAGGAAACTAGAACACTAGTAGGTAGGAGATGCCTTATTTTGAAGAATATACCACTGGTTCTTGCTAATTAATTGTGTTCGCTTATGTGCAAATGCCTCATTTCCGTAGTAATGGATGAACGAGAACGCCAAGCAGAAAATGATGCACAAATCAACATTCTAAAGCAGATGTTACTTGGCTCTTCACAAAAGACAGACTCCGTACCAGATCGTCGCTCATCAATGAGAGGACCACGCCATAAGTCATATCATGAAGGGGATACAAGGGGAGATAATTACAAGCAAATGCTGGAAAACTTGTTAGCAGAGAAAAATATGGCTGATCGTGCAATTGGCAGTGATGTTGAGGCAGACAGATCTGGGTATGTTGTTCCTCTTTTTGTGACATATCGTCTCGTGCTATATCTTCTGGAAATTAAGAGTCATTCTCAAGATACATTCTTTCTACCATGATTTTGTTAAAAAGTTTGGCTATCTTTTAAGATCCTGCATGATTCATGGATAATTTTCTTTTATTTTGCTGATTGGAAATACAGGTAAAATTGGAAATACTTAGACGCAAAAATTACATGTTGAACAACTAACTTATTTTGAGCTATACTTTTTGAAAAGATACTCAATCTTGCCTAAGAGAGAAAATTTTCATATTTATCTTTGAGGTTTCTAGTGACAGTGCACGTTTCCTTTGTCATTTATGGCCAAAAGTTAAAAGCTTACCATGCACACAGAAATTGATCTGATAATAATCAGTGCTCATTTGCAGTATGATTCAAAACCAGGTGGCCCTAAAAAGAGCTAAATTTGCTAATTCTTAATACGATTACAATATCAATTATGTCTGGCAATTTCTTATGTTTGAACACAAAAAGAAATTTGAAGATCGGCCTTGTAATCAAATTTTGGTGATTTTCTCAAACAGGAGTACTTTTTTGGGACAACCGGTGCTTAATCCTTACAGCTATCAAGTTTTGATTCGTTCAAGTTTATTAAATATTCTTCGGACACAATTTTCAAAAATACAGATTTATTTTTGGCGCACCTTGTACATTAAAAAAAATGAAATATATCTCTCACTAACTATTTTTATTGCTAGTTTATACTGGGTGAGTCAATAAAAAGAATCCCCGTTCGAAAGGCCACTGCTCCCTGGGTATCAAGACGATGATATCGGCAAATATATAATTTAATGGTAGACATTTTCAAATCTACTTTTAAATTTGCCTGATTGAAATCGGCCGCTCCGTTCTGTAATTATAAAGGATTTTCTCAAGGAAGCCTCTGCAAGAAACCTTCGAAACGTGCCCATGATCACGACCAATTTTCCTAACATTTCTGCCTTACACGGGCCTTACAGCAATATCTTCTGCACGCTCTAGCATGTGCTATCCTCTCGGGCGGATGAACAAATCTTCCCCCTGGTATGAGTAACCAATTCAGGGGGATTTCCAGTCTCCAAGGAGGACACCTGAATTGGTTTGCCAAATGAATTAAAATCAGACGAGAAGTGAGACAGTTTCAAGAATATGATCAAACAATGGGATGGCCGAAACTGTAAATGTAACGCCTGTCAATTCAATGATATCCTGTAAATCTTGTCCATATATGTCTTGAATATTTAATTATTTAACTTATCTATTAATTTCTTAATTTATACATTTGTATGTTCGATTTAGATTAGCTGTATATATGTAAATATGTATAGCTAGGTAAAATCGAATGAAACTAAGTTGACAAACAAACAAAAAAACAAACAAACAAACACAATATACGAATACACGTGAGTGTCATCATTTTTAGGAAGGAAAACCAAGGAAATTGTGCTCATCTTTTCACTCGTTTTTACAGGTTTTTGGAAGGGACTTTCTCCAGAAAATCTTCCATATCCACGGGAAGGGATGGCTGATTAAAGCCGGATAAATTACTGAGCCTAATTGAACATATTTGCAATAAAACAAGGCAGTTTTCAATATTATTACTTTGATATTCAGGGAGCAGTGGCCTTTCAACCGGGAATTCTTTTGTTTTACTTACCCGGTATGTTAAAGTGTAACACCACTGCTATCATTATTTTTTTTAGATATGAACCAATGTCGAGATCCCAAAATCGTGCAAGCATTAGATCAGCGACATCATTTTCGACCCAACGCACGTCTCGCCCTGTTTCATCATGTTGTAGTGAACTTTCAGATCGAGATTTCCATCAAACTTTTCCTGAATTAGAAGATGGACAACGAAGAAATTTACCTCCCATGTTTCCTGCTAACAGTATGAGGTAAGTGATATATTACTTGCTCGTGGGGGGGGGGCATCTTAGTATATTCTGTGGTATGGGAACGTGCGATTTTCTAAGGGTACTTTTTTTAATAAGTTGCAGAAGTATGTGTATCTTTTTCAGACATTTGACGAAAGTACGGGTATCCTTTCCAGAAATTTTGCAGAATTACGGGTCCTCTTCTGGAGAAAATTTTGCAAAGTATCGGAATTGCAGGAAGTTTTTCATAATTTCGGGAATTATGGCCAGGATTCCAATTTCAATTTAATTCTCAAATAGCCTGACATAGCACCACGGTTATATAGTTCAGCAGCTAGACGAGATACTAACTAAACATAACAGATCGAAGCAATTAAAACAAACATAATTATAAACAAAAGTAGTTAGAGCTTCAAGCTGGATCGGTATGTGTCTTATTCATATGTTCATAGCTGGCGAGCAAGCTCGATTCGATAAACTTATCTATTTGAGTACTTAATTCTGATCTGTTTTGTATCAAATATACAAACTTGTCTTTGAAATGCATAAACATGAAGCTGGGTTTTGATTTTATGATCTCGTCAAAAAGGACATCGCGGCTTGTCCCATTGATCTGACATGTTACAAGACAATGAATTTCATCTTGGATTACTTTGCACACTGGGCAAATACGGTCTTTTGGATCAACTTTAGGTCTTATGTATCTTCCAGTTTCTATTGCTAGTCGAAGGTCAGAGAGTCTAAACTCACTCACAGCGACCCTCGTCTTTATGCTTCTTATGTTAAGTAAATAATTTTCCACGAGGAAGTCATTTTTTACCAAACAGTATAGGAATTGCAGGAAATTTTTCATAATTTCCGGAATTATGGCCAAGATTTTGATTAAACATGCGGAATTATGACCCTAAAATTCTTTAAAATTTGCTGAATTATGGGTACCAATGTTTTGGGCAAAATGACACGTCAGATGATAGGTTGAGATACATTTTAACACAGCTTCGTGTTGGACTTAGCAAGCTGAATTTTCACAAATTCAAACATAACTTCAGTGATATTTTAAATCCTTTATGCCCTATAAATGATGCTATTGAGAATACGGAGCATTTTTTGCTGCTCTGCCATGCTTATGATGAAGATAAACGCGATATGCGATGTTAACAGACCTTTTAAAATAAAAATTTACTCCAAATCATCCTGCATGGCCACGAAAAGTTATCTTTAGATTCAAATAAAAAAATTCTCTAGGCAACGTTAAATATATGCAGGCCTCAGAACGGTTTCAGTAAGTTCCTAAGTTGGTTGTTAAAAACCTCCTCTCTCTTTCATTCTTTTCTTACGTTTTTTTGTTGTTGTTGTAATCTTTGTTGATGGAATTATACGTAATTGTTATTTGCTATTTGCTTTTTGTAATATGATATTTGTAATATTTAAATGTAATATTAATTTTAATCTCTTGCTCTTGAACAGCTCTTGAACATCGAGAAGATAAAAGTATTTCCGTTGATTCTATCATGGAACTGGCGCGCGTTGTTCTTAAGAACAATTTTTTCGAGTTTGATGGTGAATTTTATCATCAGTTGAGGGGTACAGCTATAGGTACAAAATGCGCTCCATCTTATGCGATTCCTTTTATGGCAGCATTGGTAGAAAAATTATTATCTCAAGCCCCGGATAGACCTTGGTTATGGTGGCGGTATATCGATGATATTTTCTTAATCTGGCAGCATGGTGAGGAGAAATTGCATCGATTTATAGACTTCCTTAACCAAGCCCACCCTTCGATAAAATTCACAGCGGATTGGTCAAAGGAGAAGATAAATTTTCTCGATGTTCAGGTGATAAGGGAGGGTGATCGATTAATCACAGATTTGTTTACTAAGCCAACGGATACTCACCAACTCCTTCATCGTACCTCATGTCATCCTGGTCATACTAAAAAGGGTATACCGTATAGCCAGGCCCTGCGAATTAGGCGGATTTGTTCTGAGGATCGCTTTTTTAATGAGAGGGTAGGGGAACTTAAGGGGTGGCTGTTTAACAGAGGCTATGGTGAAAATGAGGTTCTGGAGCAAATCAGCAAAGTTCGCGGCCGCGATCGCTTAAGTCTTTTGGATAGGCAACCTAAAAATAAGGACGACAAGAGAATACCTCTGGTTCTTACGTACCATCCAGCTCTCAACAAAGTTTATGACATTTTAAAAGAAAATTCAAAACTCCTTTTGGTAGACAATGAACACAAAGCGTTGTTCCAAAGCAAGGTATTTTTGTCGTTTCGGAAGGCCAAAAGTCTTAAAGATGAACTTGTTAGAGCAAATTTGCCAGTTGTTGGTGAGACTCCGTTGGTTAAGGGTACCTACAGGTGCAATGGCAGGAAGAGTTGCCAGATCTGCAACGTCATAACTGAGGGGGATAATGTTGAAAACTCGGACGAAAATCGATCTTTCAAAAATTTTTCGGGGAGGTATAACTGCAACTCAGAGAATGTAGTGTATTTGCTACAATGTGAGGTTTGCAACAAAAAGTATGTAGGTAGCACCAAAACAAAATTTAGGCAAAGATTCAATGTTTACAAATCATATTTTAGATCTTAAGGCCGGTTTACACGGGCGTTTTTTCCTGAATTTTTCGTAAACTTTTTCTGAAAGTTTGAACATTTAGAAAAAAGTTACCGTGTAACAGGAAAATATTTACGGTGAAGTTTGATCTTATCTCCCGTTTTTAATCTCATTAATTGGTTTTAATGAGCCATCGTTGACGATTTTATTCTGATCCAGGGTCAAAATAAAATCGCTTCTAGCATTTTTTTTCAAAGGAGCCGACAAAATTTGAGATAATTGACTGACTTTGCTCAAATATTTTGGCGCGCGATTTGAATTTATTTCACAGAGGATGAAAACTAATTCGAATTGAGTTTCTTCAGCGACTTTATGGCTGTAGATTAGAATTATCTCCATGATAAGCATACTTCCCCTTTCGATTTCGTTGCAAAAATGGCAAAGCACGACAAAACCGGAATAAGATCATGACGTCAGTAGCAACTTCGTTTCCAAACCAATGTCCAATGCTGGGGACCATCTGTATTGAAGCATAAATTGGCGACTTGTGAAATGTCACCTCATAATTAAAATCTACAAAGGTCTACAAAGCTTCAAAAGTTTCACTCCTGTTCACCAAAATTGGAATGACAGTGGAATATCTCGGATGCGGGAAACGTATCAGCGATCGTTGTCAAGAGCCAGTACATCCGCCCTTTCACCAAGAGTACCAAGAGTAGAACTTGGAGAACAATACGATACAACAGAACAAATTGATATCGAAAACGAGTTTTGAATGTAAAAGAATTGTATTTTTCTTGAAAACTGTTGCTGATAGAAAAAATCTTTTGTTTTGTC
Organism: Aurelia coerulea; assembly: GCA_039566865.1. Classification (NCBI taxonomy): domain Eukaryota; kingdom Metazoa; phylum Cnidaria; class Scyphozoa; order Semaeostomeae; family Ulmaridae; genus Aurelia; species Aurelia coerulea. Next base: position 5,331,786 of record CM076952.1, on the reverse strand, counting down.
TTCTCTCGATGCTGTTTTCCAAAGTATCCACCAATCCTCTGTGAAATGAATTCAAATCGCGCGCCAAAATATTTGAGCAAAGTCAGTCAATTATCTTAAATTTTGTCGGCTCCTTTGAAAAAAAATGCTAGAAGCGATTTTATTTTGACCCTGGATCAGAATAAAATCGTCAACGATGGCTCATTAAAACCAATTAACGAGATTAAAAACGGGAGATAAGATCAAACTTCACCGTAAGAATTTTCCTGTTACACGGTAACTTTTTTCTAAATGTTGAAAATTTCAGAAATAGTTTATAAAAAATTTAAAAAAAAACGCCCGTGTAAACCGGCCTTTACGCACGCAAACATAGCGAGGGATCACTCGGCAGGGGTAAATTAATCCCACAAGCACACTTTTTCAGTCATTTCTTTGAGGGGAGTCACAATGGTAAATTCACGGTTAGGGTTAAAATGATCGATGGGGCTGATGATGTCTTTTCATTGCGACGTAAGGAACTTTTTTGGCAATACGGGCTGGGAACTTTTTTACCCAAGGGTTTGAATGAACGGGCTGCAGATGTAGAACTCGATATGTTTGCGTGTGGCGTGGCCTAATTCCTGCCATTGTATCTGATGTCGCTGGGGGGTTTTGCTGGCGGTGCTCTATGGTCTTCCTATTTGGCTTCATGTTTATTTGCATGTGGCGTTAGGGTGGAATCCCCTATCAAGCCATTCAGGATTCAGCAATTTGCGAATCATTGAAAGGTTAGATGGGAGGGTCGTGGGGTTGCCGGCTGGATCCCTTGGAGGTTTGGTCTGTGACTATTTTGATCCTCCAGGGTGAACATTTGCTAATGTGCCAACCATTTCATTTTCTTGTTTACGCTAAAAAACAGTTTGGAACAAAACGTGATTTTCATTCCCACTTGGTTTTAATTTCGGGGGTAGTCATGTTTCCTGGGAATAGGGTTCTTTGTAGTAAAAATATAATTTTACTTCATCTTTAGTTTTACCTTGCCTTGTTTATCACGTAGTATCAATTCTCGGTTGTCCTTTAGAAAGTAGTGCTGACGAAGATTTTTAATCGAAACGTTCCAAGATTTTAACAGTTGTGTTTTTATTCATTTTATTTCTGTTAATTTTTGATGGTGGTTTAGTTCAATTTAATTTGAATCTCTATGTTAAGTGTTATGGTCGCAGGGTTGCTATGTATTTTCATGCTCCTCGTGGCATCGTCTTGTAACCTTTGTCTGTTGATTGTAAATTTGATGGGAATATAAAGAATATAAAAAAGATACCCCCCCCCCGCCCCCCAGATGTCTCGTATCCTCAAACTGTATTTAGGTAGGTTGTTTACACTTATGATCTTGAGTCCCTTGTTTCCCTGTGCTCTTTGACTTGATGATAGCGCAGTTTTGTGCTTCCTCCATAGTGCATATGAAAACTGTTCCGAGAGTCAAATATGAATTTTTTAATATTCCCACATGGACTCTATTAGCTTTTTGAAAATTCGAACTCTTAGCAAGAAAGGGTTTGGCACTGTATCTGAATTTGTTGTACATTTAGAAAAGGGTTGACAGTGCTGTGTTACGAAGAAATAACATTATTGACAGCATATGGCTCAATCTTTAAAAGGGTGGGTGTAATATTATATAACTGCTATTATTTGAAGCAACCATTTCCGGGGGGGGTAACTACCATAAATACCAGTACGGGATGTGCCATTTATTGGGGTACCCTTTTTCAGGCTGAAAATGAATTTTAGGGTGTCATTTTTGGTAAGATCACAAATAGACATAAATTTTGGGGTGTCATTTTGGAAGAATAACGCTTCAGGGTATTAAATTTGATCTAATTTCATATACTTCAATAGAATTTTGAATTTTTGTCACAATTTTAAGGTATCTATTTTGAATGGCCCGTAAATTTTTGGGTATAGTTTTTGAAAAATTCATAAATTTTAGGGTATGATTTTATAAATTCAAAATGGCACACCCTCGTCATCCGCCTGTTGAATTTACCCCCCCCCCCGGAACCATTTACTTTGACCTTCTTGTGTTATATATTAGCAACCACATGCCAGATTGAATCAAAGAAGCTCTTAAACTCTAAAGTTGAAGCCTACCCCATGCCACTATGAAAAAACAACAGGACAAAGTAGCCGCACAAACAATATGATTTTTAAAATTTTTTAAGTTAGTAGGTAGAAACAAACTTTTTAGGGACACTCTGTGTGATTTTGGCATCGTATACGGTGCAATGTGTGCTGAAACCTGTCTCGCAGCACGACTGCAAGCGCGTTTTAGGCAAAGATCTCATCCTGTAACACAATCTTCGGTACTCATGATGCTATATCACGTGAGTAAAACAATCGCATGGCATTTTAGAAATACTGCTCCCTAAATATCAAAACAATGATGTTGACAAAAAAGGTTTTATTTCGTAGCCATAATGTAAGGTTAGGTTCAGAAATTTGATCAGTCATTCCTTATGCAGTGGCGGACACTTTGCCAAATACTGGGAGGGGGCGACGCTATATCTTCAGTTAAAAAGCATTGTTTATTTCTATTGTTTTCAAACAAGAGATGTTTGTTCTAACCAACCTGGGGGGCGATCGCACCCCCTAGCCCCCCAAGTGTCCGCCACTGACCTTATGGGAGATTTTCTGCAGAAGCCCCTTCCCTTTCAAAAACCTGCAAACGAGTAAAAATGGTGATAAAATTTTCCGGACAACAATGACAATTGCATGTGATATTATGGTGGAATTTAATTGCGATTTTAGAGCACATTTGAAAGTTTTTCGAGGTGGACTTCGCGTGGAAATCTATCAAAGGCTAATTTTATCCAGGAAAATGCCTGAAATTAATTCTAAATGTCAGCTATGCAACACGATAATGACAAATATTATTGCTGTGATGTTTAGGGCACAGTATAGCCTGCGTGCAGACTCTGTAGAAAAAATTGAAAAAGAGAGAAAAGTAGAGTCTGTGCAACTGATCCACTTTTCTTGTTCGCTGATGTCAGCATATTATTTTAACTACAGGTTTATTTCCTCTACGGAAGGCATTGTACACATTTCAATGCTTTGTCACGCGCTTCCTGATTCCAGACAAACAACAACGTTGCTTGCTTTGATGATGCCATTTCGAAAAATGCGAAAGGCGATAGAATTTCCCCAAACCAATCAAAATTGGTTCCTTGATTCCTGCGAAACTTTGAACAAGAGAAGTGGATCAGTTGTGCTGACTCTACTTTTCTCCCTCGTTGCCGTCCAGTCCAAGATTCTGCACGCAGGCTAGGGACAGTAGCGTTTCAACTGCCATGTATTTTCTTCTGATTCTCTGCCATTTTTATTACAGGTGTCAGGAATGCGGTTGTCCGGGATGTCTGTCAGTCTACACTTCTATAACAACGAATATATACGCCATGGAGGAGCGGCTTGTAGGAAGAATGGATCTCAAGATGCAAGAGTTATCCCGACATATTGATAACAAATTTGAAGCTCTTAACGATTCCTTGTTTTCAAGGCAAGAACAACTGGCAACGCAGTTGATTGACTCTATGCCACGACGTTCGGAGAAAAAGAAACCTAGTAACGGGGGTATATTGTATCGTACTGAAGAGCCTTGAAATTGGCAAATATATCTATATTAGGGCGTGCGTATTATGTTATTAAGGGCCTGTTCATATGGAGAAAGTTTCCCCGGCATTTTCCCGTTTCACCGGGAAACTCGCTCAGCCGAGGTAATATTATTGACCTTTCACATGAGAAAAGTTTCCCCGGCAAGCCGAGGAATTAAAACAATAGATCTTTGTAGCTGACGCCAAATAATTCGAAAGGATTAACGATAAACAACCGGTAGAGTTCAAGCGAGATCTCGGCTAGCCGGGGAAATGTTTTCTCATGTGAACGCTCGTTCTATTCTATGTGGTAACGCTATATGAGGCGGGATCTCGGCTGAGCGATTTTCCCGGTGAAACGGAAAAATGCCGGGGAAACTTTCTCCATATGAATAGGCCCTAAGTTATCCTTGAAGTCCCCTAGAAGTTTGGCTGCAAGCTTCGCAAAACTAAATATTAGGTTGAAAATGTAATTAATAAAAAGGCAGAAAATTTCTTTGGCAGAGTGACAAGACTCCGAAATAGTGATTTTGCTTGGAAGCAAAATTCTCAGCGAAGTTTGTGATCTTCCAAATACATGGCTGGAAGACTCATGGGCTTCTTTTTGACTCATTGCTCTTGGAGAGCTGGCAACAGGAATACACCTCGATGGTGCAAAATCAACAAGGACAGCAGAGGCAGATAAAAAAGATTCGTCCCTTTTGTCACACCGAAAACAGCTCACTGTCAAATATCTTTGCCTTCAAAAAACTTGAGTTGATCATTGATCAACGAATTTTCTCAATTCTGGAATTTTATGAAAAACAATTCTTTGGAACGGGTTTTAGCGGGAAAACCTAGGCTAGGCAAAATCTTGCTTAGAAGAGGATTTGAAAGAACTTTGGCATAACTTTCTGCTGGTTTGGCAAATACTTAAGCTCTCTGATATTTGATTGTTTGCTCGGGGGGGAGGGGGAGGGGGGTGGTGGTATCTTGATTATCTTGATCTTTCATCTGACGAGGACGTACTATTTTGCCCAAAGAACTGGGACCCATAGCTCTACAAATTTATGAAAATCTGGGCGCAATTCTTCAAATTACGTAGTATTCCGTGTTATTTTGTACTTCGCAATTTTTCAGAACAGGACTCCAAAATTTGTTCGAAAAGTACCCCTGAAAATGACACGTCCCCGTACCACTAATCTGCTAAGCTACCCCCCCCCCCTCAAGACTGCTTGCTTTCGTATTTTCATGCGATTTTCAGGTTTTTTACAGTAAGAGGAATTTTTGTCACGAAGCTTCTTTGGTACTGGGAGATGATACCGTGTAAGAGTAAGTTTGAGTTGTTAAAAGATTAAGCAGTTTATTTTATAATTTGAAAAGTGTGGCGTGGATAAATGATAATGTTTAAGAGGGTTGGGTTTCCAGAGGTGACTTTTTATGACAAGAAATTTATAGACATTTAACTTGAATATTAAAGAGAGTTTATTTACTTGTGTTTAGATAGTACCGTTTCTCTCGTATAGAAATTAGAAATTTAGAATTCCAAAAACTCGTCTGGGTCGGACAAGCCACTGCCATGAGCAACGAACGAACTTTAAAGAACCATACTTTATTTCAAATGGGCTCGCAGAATTTCTAGCTACTTAAAGCTAATTTAGGCCCTCTATGCATGCCGTATCCAGGCATGGGACCCCTAGTTTAATGTCCTTTCCGTAGGACGGCCAAGTGAGTTGCGTCGTCAGGCCTCCGAGAGGTCACCCACCCTGAGTTTGAGGACCATCGCATTTCCCTAAACGTACGTACATATCTGCCAATATACGTCATCATTTTCTTTAAGTACGCTTGCAAGTTAAGGAGTGGCTCAAACAGAAACCGAAAATGATCCATAATAGGTTGTTCATTTTCATCTATGTCCCGGGGGGGGGGGCACTTGGTACCTGATGTGTTATCATACGCGTACGTACGTCTCTCTCCCCTGCATTTGAGTCATCAATGACTGAATTTAGTTTGCCATTGGCATTGGCTCCCAGGTAACTTGAACACATGAACAGGAAAGTGAAAGGGGTGTGCCATTTTGGAAAAGATCCTTCTCCCAAATTTATTGGCTTTTTGTTTACTATACCACATAATTTATACCACATAATATATATTTGTTCATGGTTAGACACTCCCAAAAATGCAGCTTTAGCTGTTGGAATAGAGTTATTCTTGAGTGTCTCGATAGTAACATCAGAAAATTGAAAATCGGTGTCATTCGAGAAATTGTGCCTAAATGTTGCCGAGAATAAAGGAAGAAACGTTGGGTATGATGGCATTTCTCTCAGAAATTTTCTCAGCAACTCAAGAACTTTAGTTTTTACTGTAGGTATTTCTAAAAACTATGGACCGAACGATCTGCAGACACAATTATTTTTTATTGTGTTGCGCTGTTTATTTAGGATATCTTTTATACGATGCATTCAAGTTGTACATTTTCGTTTTTAGGGGATGTTTCTGAAGTCTGTATCACATTAAATGTTAGATGAATTTTGCGATGACGCAAAATTACTCATAGAAGTATTCCAAATTATTTGTGAATGTTTTCGCCCGACATCTGATGCGAAACAACTTCTGCATTATCTATGTATCCAATAGAAGATTAGAGAAACTGTAAAATATTTCTATGTGTGATATCACCCCTGAGTGTTTATTGAGTGTCCTCATCTGCAAAGCATTTGTCAGTGTATGTGTATATTCCACAGTCTTTCGCAAAGAGAGTGGGTCTTCCTTTTTCTCATTGGCATTGCTTTTACCTGAAATTTTATAACAAAAACAGAAGAAACAATTTTACAATAAAACAGACAGATAGATAGAGAATAAACAAAATGAAGACGCAAATAGTCACTTTTTCGATCAAGTAAAAGGGTCACTTCTTGAAAATAAAGAGGACACTTCTTTGTTTGTTGCAAAATCTTGGGGGGCACGTGCCCCTTGGTTCCTATGTCTATGCAACATCCCTGCTTTAAGAAATTCCCAAGCTCAAGACTGACTCAAAAGCTCAAAGTTCACTTCACTTCGAAGACTTGTAACCTGTTTTTAATGATCTTAATAAGTATACTTCTAAACTAACACTCTAATCCAATAAAACTAATGCAAAGGAAATAACGATAAATTTGAAGCAAAGGATGATTAACTGAAAAAAAGAGAAATTAAAACGAACCAAATAAAACTAAAATCAAATCTAAACTGATGACAACAAAAAGAAACAATTTTAGCTGAATTGAATTTCGAGCTGAATGAGAAAGCAAGGCTCTACTTGACTTGTTTATGCCAATTGTAGGCAAGACCTAGACTTATTACATGAGTCCTTGCTTTCGCTCCATTACCCCCCCCCCACACATATACCCATTCCGCTTCAACGAAGTTTTAGCGGAATGACTATAACAGTAAAAAATAATTCAATTCAATGGAGCAAAACTTAGACGAATATCATCAGTCTAGGCAAGGCCCATGTTTATACCAGAATCTTGAAAAATCAATACTTCATACATTATTGAACAAGAAATCCAAAAGGGTTCAAAAAATCTAAAAAATATCGCATTCAAATAAAATCGAAGTCACACACTCGCCGTCAACAATGGATAGCAAAAGGAACAATACTGAGAACAATGCTGAGGACCTCTAGAGAAAGCTCTCAGTTTGTCAGGGGTAGACAAACGCCGAGAAGGGCACTTTATTATTCAATCAATGGAATATGCAATGATAGAACATTCAGACACAGTACTGTTCCTTTTGCTATCCATTGTTGACGGCGAAGAGGTTTCTACATTCCTGCGCCTCAAGTGCCTCCACGCCACCCTTCTTGGTTCCAGGTTCCAGATGCACCCCTCCGCCCACCACTGTTGTTCAGCCTCATTTCATTTGTTTCTTTCGGCCAGGTCGAAAACACGGAACTCTCGGATCTCTCGGAACGAAGCTGTTCCGATGTTTCCATGATTTCCGAGAGTTCTGTGTTATCGAGTAGACATAGGCCAAACTCGAAAACAAGGAAATGTTAAAAATGTACAGTAATGGCGTCATCGAATTCCGTGACAATGACTTAGACTGATGACAGTGAGTCCCAGTTATCGCTCACCAAAACGAGATTACTGCCTACCAAACCGAGACCGCTCAAACTGGGACTCATAAACAAGCAGCGAAAAAACCGGCCTGTTCACTCCCAGTTCCAGGAGGACCAATCATCTTGCAGGAAGCAAAATGCATAAATATGATTGTTTTATTCTTGCAATCTGTTTACAAAGAAGCCGATCTGTTATTTCAACCTGAACGTAAACAATAGCTGCCATTGCATTCATGAAACAACAGAATAGGCTCCCGGAGGAAAAAATGTTTACTACGGAGATTTGGATATCGAATGGTAAGCATAGAGGCTATTCCCATGGTCTTTTTCATATTTATTTTCATTTTCTATTGAATCTAGAATTCAGCGCAGTTCTGTGTGCTGAATTGAATACAAGTGACAATGAAAAAGGTAGAAAAGGCCATGAGACTTGCATCTATATTCATAATTCGATATCCAAATCTCCGTAGCAAACATTTGTTTCCTCTGGGGGCCTATCCAACGCAAAACACATATCATAGCGGCAGATCATTATTGCATTCGCTTTGCGTTTGTGTAGTTGTAGCGGGGTATATCAGATTGGCGGAGGAGCGAAACTCGACTCGTAATCAGTCTACCAATGACTGCCTGGCATTTGTTGTTTGGATAGCGTTTTGCCTGACCTGTTGCATGCATTGCTTTAATACACAATCAACGAAAACATACTGTTGATGCACATCAATGGTATCCTTACCCTGATGTCCTTCTGTTCACAGTAATTTGTCTGGAAAATAGGACAAGTACGGTCGTAACATTGTGCTTTGCTAGTAACGCCATGAAATGCATCAAGCTTACGCTCAAATGCGACTTTAACTTATCCATTTACATCTCATTCCGAGATATCCTAGATTTCCGAGATGTCCGCGTTTTCGAGTATGCTCGAAAACGCGGACATCTCGGATATCTCGGAATGAGATGTAAATGGATAAGTTAAAGTCGGATTTGAGCGTAAGCTTGATGCATTTCATGGCGTTACTAGCAAAGCACAATGTTACGACCGTGCTTGTCCTGCTTTCCAGACAAATTACTGTGAACAGAAGGACAGCAGGGTAGAACAGAAGGATACCATTGATGTGCATCAACTGTATGTTTTCGTTGACTGTGTATTAAAGCAAAGCATGCAACAGGTCAGGCAAAACGCTATCCAAACAACAAATGCCAAGCAGGGCCGTCGAGAACCAGCTCGGGCCCCGGACCGATTCTTAGGATCGGGCCTCCCGCAAAGAAAATTTTCTGGGACCACGCCCTTCAGACTCTTGGAAAATGAAGGAAACGCCCTTTTTAAGAAAGCTAGTTTAGAAAAAAATTGTTGAGATATTCCATGAAAAAGGTATCAAGCGGTATTTACGGTAAATAATGAAAAGATTCGCTCTTCCAAGGTGAAGGTACGGACACAAAAACTTTTAAACATAGCCACATAAGAAAACAATTTTCTTATGTCTATGTTTTAAGGCAGGTAGCTAGATTGTCATAAAAGTTGCTGTAAGGAGATTTTACAGCAAAAACTAATTTTTGTCGAACGATATTTTTACGGGCCCCTTCGAGGCCCGGGCCCTGGACCTTTTACCCCCTCCAACCCCCCCCCCCCCCTCCCCTCTCGACGGTCCTGATGCCAAGCAATCTCACGGCATTCAATGACGCCATTACTGTACATTTTTAACATTTCCATGTTTTCGAGTATGGCTTATGTCTACTTGAAAACACAGAACTCTCGGAAATTACGGAAACCTCGGAACAGGTTCGTTCCGAGAGATCCGAGAGTTCCGAGAGTTCCGTGTTTTCGACCTGCCCGTTTCTTTCATTCTTTCTTTCACTTTCAATTTATCAAAACAACGCGGGAAAGAGATGCACGTCACCTTCGTTCGTTCTCATTTGTCATAGTGGTCATAATGGTTTTCCCCATCAAGCAATGTTTCGTTGCCGATGTTTTTCTTGATGCGTCTTTTTAGAAGTGTACTCGGGTATTTCCTAGGAGTATTTCAAGGAGATGGGATGGAGAATGCTGCTGTAGTAGAAGAATGCAGAGGTGATGGGCCTAGCTGTAGGCCCAAAAGTCCCACGCACGCCGTCACAATCAATGATCGTCCTGGTGATGGGAGCGACGCTACCAACGGCGAATTGGTTCAAGTTGTAATTGGGGGAAAGCCGTTACGAAAATTCCTATCATGGGATAAGTATGTTTGTGGTTTCATTTAATCTGGTTGGAATTACTGTTGGTTTTCTTGTGTGGTTGTGATACAACAGTTAAAAACCCGCAAATGTTTTGATTTTCTGTAACAAGGAAATTGCTCCAAGGGTAGCCTTTACATACAGAGGTAAATCTTATTCTTAATCCGCAGTTTCTTTTATATGGGGTTTTTACTGAGTATGGTGTTCAATGGCAGCTTAGCTGGCCAACGTCAACACAACTGGCATGGGATGGGGGTGGGGCCAAATAAGTATGGGGTTCTGGGAGTGAAACCCCTGGAAAATTTTCCAGGAACACATCCTCTTTGTCCTTGGGAAACACCCTTTTTTGTAGCTAAGAAACAAATTGGTTTAATCAAATTAAATCCACAAATTAAATCAAATTGTCAAATCAAATTTGTTAAAGGGGATCTTTGTCAGAGCTTTATTATTGGGGGCTGTCCAAAAATCTATTTGGTTCATTTCAAGATGTACTGGTAAAGAATGAGAGTTATAACCTCATTCACATTGAACATCTAACCAGTTTAATAGAAGTGAAGCTGGTTTTGCCAAAATTACACTAAAATTGCCTGCACTCCCAGTATAAACCTCAGTGTAAATGTAGTTCGCATTTATTTATGAAGAAATTTGGATCAGATGACCTGTTTGGAAAGTAAATTTTTGTGCGCTGTTCATTGCGCTGATAAAACAATGAAAACAACAGAAACCAAGTGCTCTGTGCGCCAGACATGTCGGGACATGTCCGGCGCAGAAGCCTTTCTTTCCATAGAGGTCAGATGATTGTACTAACAGTACTTCACATGAAAATTTCTACTTTTTGGTACTAAAGTTCTTAATTTGTTTCTCTTTGCTTGAATGCATGAATATGATGCTGTTCCAAATCTGCTACAGATAAAACTCTTGGCAGATAAAACATCAGTTGAGAAGAAAAGTGTTTTATCCGGTGGGGGGGGGGGGGGACAGTGGGCCCAGAATGCTGATTTTTGGAAATTTCATGATTTACCATTTTCTGTGGAAGTAAAATACATACAATCAATTTTTTACCTACCTGGGCTGAAGAATGTTTCAACATGGATGTAGAGACCACATAATTGTAGTGAAAATGATGGGACTGGGACCAAATTGAACCAAATGTAACATATCTGGGAATTTTGCTTAACCCTATTCCACATGGGGGGCCCATTATGCCCCCCCAACCAAACATTGCTATGCAGTGCTTAAACCATTACAGTTAGAAGACTAGTACTCACTGACTTTACCTAAAATTTAATGACCTACAATATTCTGAAATTTTTTGTCTAATTTGATGCGTCACATGACTATTAATTGCCCTTATTTGGAGAGAGGTCACAAAAGAAAACAGTAAATTGCTTCTAATTTGGCCGATCATTTTTTGATTTTGTTCTAGTTAGTCTCATTGAATTGCTCTTGTGAAGACCTTTCATATGGTATATAGTTTGCTAATTTTATTTACATTTAGTTTTTGAGATCAATGACATCATAGATCGTTATGACGTCATTGTTTGAATAGATGTTTGAACAATTAAAGACGAATACAGTATTTTGTGAGAAAACCTGTTGCTATACTAGAATATTGATCATTTATTAGGATAAACTTTGGTTTCTTAGAAATATTGGATACTACAGTATATCAGTTCCCATACATTAGATCACGAAATAGTCCCAGTTATCAGTTCCCATACATTAGACTCACGAAATAGTCCCAGTTATCGCAACAACAAACAAAGCAATGACAACGACAACAACATATATATTTTTGCTCAAACTGTACAGCGTTGCTATGGTTTCCATATCGGACATGAAATCGAGGGAAACAATTTCGTCCCAGTGAAAGTCCATGTCGTAGTTATAGCGTCCATCAGCCTATCAATAGCAATAACTACGAACTTGCAATCAGTCTACCCATACATAAGCTCATTGCAGACTGGTCTCACAATAATTAGTTGCCTAGCAACAGGTCACGTGACTAATTGGAATCTAATCAATTAGATGCACAATAGGTTGTAAATACTATCTACCAAGTTACAACTTCATAACCCTATTGGTTTTGGATATAATTAGGAGGGCCATTCCCCCCCACGCGAGGAGTGAATGCAATGACCCCTCATGGAACAGGGTTAAAGGCAAATGACGGATATATAGCGCCTAGTTTAAAAATAGAACAAAAGATGGCTTAGTGCTTTCATTTGTCTAATTGATTTGCTAATCTCTCGATATCAGCAAATACAATGGAATTCAATAGGTTATATTTAGATTGCCCACAGGCCCCTGATTTAAGTCACTTTAGAATTCCGCCTCAGGATTCAACAGATTTAACTCATGAAATACACGGCATGTTTCCACTCACAGTGGCCATGATTCTCAGCTACTTCAACAACAACAACAACCACAGGGGGCCTAGTTCTTAATGTCTCAATAGGGCCCCCAAACTAACTTTAGACTAATAACACAAACACTACAGTCACCTTATATCTCCGTCATTTGTCTTTAAACACCCAAATATCAATTAATAGTTTAAGAGCCAAATTATTTAGTAGCTGGTTCATAGCTTGTTTGAAGCATATTTCTAAAGGCGAATTCAGAAGTTGAAAATAATTTTGTTTGGTAAATTTTCATGGGGTCTGGAGCCAACTCACTTGAGAGATGAAGTCTATGGTGAAAATGTAAATAAGCTTTATTTCAAAAATATGAGTGGAGTAGTAATGAACCATCAAACACCCTGTCACAGACAATCTATTTTCTATAAAGTTATATGGTTTACAACTATTCCGTTTATAATTTTTGAAGTGTTACAAAATTTAATCTCAAATAGTGGCTGCAAAAATGTTGGAAAATCTGACTGTCTTGCAAATATTTTAATGGTTTAGAGAAAAACCATCAGAATACTGAACAACAGACCAGATTTTATGATATTTTGTTTGATATTCTCCAAACTTTGATGCATTGCTGGTAGATATTTGTGTGGATCAAAGCATTTTCAGCATGATTGAGAATTTTTACATTTTTTCCGAGTTTTACCAGTTGAGATTTGAGACTGATTTGTTCATTTTCAAACTGCTGTGAATTTTTATTGACAACAGACAAAAAATTTAAAGAGAATTGGAAAGCCAAGGATCTCATCTATTTTAGGATTTACAAGTTTCTTTGCTCTTTTCAAACACACATAGTACTGGAATGTCTTTAATTGTTGGGCTTCATGGTACTACAGTGGTTTCTTCTAAACCAGTTTCTTACATAAAAAACACGTATTTACAGTGTTATAAATAGAAAATTGTTGTTGAAAGTTTCCTTCCTTTCTACAGTCTTCATATGATTATGCAGTTGGTCACTAGAATACCACTTGATGTGGAAGCCATTAAAGAATGTATCAACAATCAACCAGAATCTCTCAGTTATGTTGACGAGAAGGTAACTTACTTTTTATCAAATTTGTAGAGATCTTTGATCATTCGCCAGATTAGTAATAATAGATTTGTGGCTAAAAATACTATATCTTGTAAGATATTATCGCTAAAAATGGGGTTTTCCATGCAATAATTTCATAGTCTCTCCTGGAAAACAAATGATGAGTACCCATTCAATTTATTTAATTTGACACAGTGCACAAAGAGAAAATATAAAAGTTGGTAGTAGCATCAAATAAAATTTCGTGATTGTCCAAAGGTTCAATTTTTCCTCACGCAGTACATCCTAATGGTCCCGGTTTGATTAGTTTGTCTTTGGCATGTTTTTGCACAATGTTTTGAGTTGGGAGGCGGTAGCAATCGGATGCGGAAAACTAAATCTTTCTATGAGAAAAATTAATCACAGACGAACACCAAAATTTCCAGGTGAATGGACAGGTATTTTGGCATATTTTCCACAGTGTTTTGGTCTTTTACTTTGCCGGCAATGGTGTTCTTGAGGGTGACCTTGACGGTGGTTTTTGGACAGTGAGCTTACGATGCAGAATGTGCCGAGAAATTAAGCTTTTATTTATTCTTGGCAAAGATTCCATTTGTTAACTCTTCTGCTTTATATTATGTTTTGTTGGTCTTATTCCCCTATTCTTGAATGCGAAAGTAGTGGTTTGATTATCGGTTCTCGCAACAATGTTTCAGAGTGCTCTCGGTACACTCAAACTGATTTTACTACCGGGTGTCCCAAAAAAAAGTACTCCTGTTTAAAAAATGATCAAAACTTGATTATCAAACCTTTCATAAAATTTTCTTTTTGAATGGCTTTGTCAAAGACCCAACAATATTCACAGATGATAAAATGTTTGCTTTTGATACAGCAAGGTAGAAAATTTACAGGTTGAAAAACCTTATTTTGAGTGATCGTTTTTATGCAAAATACTCACTCTTTCCTAAGAGTCAAAATTTTCAGATTTTTATCATCATTGAAGTCGCCAATGATAGTGCACATTTAGTTTTGTCATTTATGACCAAACTATAAATTTTACATGCACAAAGAAATTGATTTGGCAATCATCAGTGGTTTTTATAGTATGATTCAAAACCAGGTAGCCCTAAAAGAGTTACATTTGCTCATTTTAAAACCACTTACAAGATCAACTATGTTTTGGAAAATATTTTGGTCCTTGATCTTCGTGACCAAAAAAGAAAATTGAAGATCGGCCGTTTAATCAGATTTTTGTGATTTTTCAAACGGGAGTACTTTTTTTTGGGACATGCGGTAGAAAACAAGAAGATGAATGGCAAATGTTGTTTTGATCTCATTACAGTACTAAATTCAATTGATTAATGAGAGGAATATGAAAATCCAAATCGCATATCAAATCTGAACTGTATTCATCCTCTCAAACAACTGATCAAATTTTTTCCAAAAATCATACCGCCTAACCTTCAACTTCGATGCTTCGAAGATCACTCAGAACAGTACCCCACCTGTCCTCTCTGCAGTGAAACTGTTGGCACAATCCTAGGTGTTATTCACATGCTAGACATCCAATTTCGTTGATTGTTTAAAAATGTTTTCGTTCTGCAACCGATTCATGGTTTTGAATCTAGGTGTGAGTTCACAATGATAACTTCTTCATGTCCAAGCACAACAGAAGCAACAAGCGTGTTTTACATTTAAGAAGGCTTTCCGTAAAGATGTTTAGTATCTATAATGTTAGCTTTCGTTTGTAGCATGCTTTTATGTTGATTTTCGAGATCTTTTCACAAGCATCCAATCACCACCGCCACCCGATTACCACCGCCACTATCCCAACCCTTGAGCCCAAATTTAGCTCGCTTGGCTTGCATTCAGGTCCCCATTTTACACGATACTGTTCTCATTTCATGTCGGATTGGCTTTCTTTTGACACGAAAACAAATCAATCCGATAAGCTTCATACCGTTTTTGCGTTTTCAAACGATAAAGCCCTGAAAGTGGCATGAAATGAATCCGATATCGTGTAAACGGTCGAATCTGGTATCGACTCAAAACGGAACCTCTTATCAGTTCTACGAGCCTCCTATTCATTTGGTGTACTGCATAGTAACAGTAGGTGGGAAAACAAAGGCGAATCCTCCGCAGAACAAGACAAAGTGAAATGAAAACGGTGTCATGTAAACAGAACCAGAAAAACTTTCGTATCGGATTGCCACCCTCGATCCGATATGAAATGAATACGGTATCGTGTAAACGGGGCCTCAATTCTAACCCTCTCCGATTCGTTTCTCGTTCCAACATGCCTTCATGTAAAACCTCAATAAACGCTGGCTATGGAATTTTGCTCTGCAGGCTTTCCTTTGAAATTATTTTGCTGACAAAAACACAAGTTTCAACGTTGGAAATTTAGCAACATTTTGTTGAGCTATTTGCAGCCTGAGGGAGGCCCCTTTATAGCTAAAATTACTAAGGGCCCAGAACTGCGCCGTTACACCATTACACCAATTCCATACAAACTTGCAAACTCCAGAAGAACAATAGAGCATGCAAACTGGATTGCAAATTATATTTTTTACTGATATTTTGTAATGATTCTCAATTTTTTTGGAATTACAGGGAGGCAATACTGTGTTGCATAGGCTCACTGAAAGCCTCGAAGAGCATGATGATAAGATTTCAAAGAGCCATGGAGGACTTTTAAAGTTTGTGCTTGATCAAAAGAAAATTGATGTCAATTCCGTAAATATCGTAAGTGGAGATTGTTTTGTAAAAACTTCTTGACTTTGTTTGAGAAAATAAAGAAATTTACACAGAGGGTAGAAAAACGTGGGGTGTTTGGCGGACTGTGACGTCGCTTGTAGCCACCCGATCATCGGGAACTAATTTTTTCCGTGCAGCAAAAAGTCTAACTTAGATCATAAACCTTTCCCCGTTGAATCG
Organism: Aurelia coerulea; assembly: GCA_039566865.1. Lineage (NCBI taxonomy): Eukaryota > Metazoa > Cnidaria > Scyphozoa > Semaeostomeae > Ulmaridae > Aurelia > Aurelia coerulea. The sequence goes on along the minus strand of CM076952.1, from coordinate 5,315,535 downwards.
GTCGTTTGATGCATAAGTTAAAATGGAGTTTCATTGTGAGACCTTGTATGGGAGTCTTGCAAACTGATGAAATCTTAAACCAACCCCTTTCAGCATTTTATCCTTCCCAATGTTACAAGTACACATGGTATTATCAGGAGAGAATGAAATATTTAGACATAAGTGCTTTCTCCCCTGAGATGCCTTGTCATAGCTTGCCCTGCACAGAAAGTATGTTTGAAAGACGTAAGAAATTGTGCTTCTTTGTGTTGTGAAGAGATTTATTTCAACCTGCCAAGCACCCCACGTTTTTTTCTCACCCTGTATTGTAGATACAAATTAAGCAAACTTGCCTTAATCCACTCTCGTCCAACAGGTGAAGTGCTCATTCTTCACTAAACATGAGTTTGCTTTGCTGGAAAATTTTACAATCTACCGGGTAAGTCAATAAAAAGGCCCCGCGTTTGAAAAATGCTGCTCTCTCAATATCAAATCAATAATATTGAAAACTGTCTTGTTTTATTCCCGATATGTCCAATTAGGTTCAGTAATTTACCCGGCTTTAATCGGCCATTTCTTCTCGTCGATATGAGAGATTTTCTGCAGAAAGCCCCTTTCGAAAATCTGCAAAAACGAAGGAAAACAACAAACAAAATCTCCCTTTGTTTTCCTTCCTAACAATAATGACAATCACATGCATTCATGTAATTTAATAATAATAGTATATTTGTAAATTTAACAATAACGTTTTACAGGTAAATACCTACAACTAAATTTACAAACATATCTAACTAAGAAGAAACAAAACTAAGGTTATATAAAGCGAAACGAACGAGAATAATATCTAAGTTAGACGTTAGACACTGTGAGACGTGGGGTTCGAGTTACTGACACTTTCATTTCTTTTATTATGTATAGTCAGAATAAATGTCAAGAGATCTTGGACTAATTCTTTATTGATAAAAAGGTATTGAAACAGGCTATTTGGTTTCAAGAGTTTGCAACTTGGAAATTGGTTCACGATTTTTGACATGAATTTCACACGAATGTCACTATAGGCTGAACAATCACTTAAAAAATGGAGTTCTGTTTCGACGGAATTATGATTGCAAGATTGGCATAGCCTTTTCTCTCTCGGAACAACAGAGAGAATGGAATCCCCTTAATAAGTTATTCATGCTAAGGGGAAGACTTTTTCATTTCCCCATGAGGATAGCACATGCTAAGGCGTTCTCTCTCAAGTCATTGCTTTAAGGTAAACGCATTAGGGAAGCTTGCTCATGATTTTAGCACGTTTTTCAAGGTTTCTCGAAGGGACATTTTTTAGAAAATCCCTTGTAAAATCTTAACGGAGCGACCGATTTTAGCCAAGAAAAATTCTAAAAGTTATTGAACATGTTAGCTATTCAACTAGATATTGCAAAATATCATTGCTTATATATTCAGGGAGCAGTAGCCTTTCAAACGATATGCCTTTTTTGACTCACCCGGTAGGTTTTTCGGATGTGATACACCACTAGTACATCTTTCTGTAGCAAGTGCACTTTCTTCTTATGGTGAAGGAAAAATTCTTCAGAGACTTGGAAAGAATTATCAAATGCAGAGGACATGTTTTGCAAGAATCCTTTTTTCCAGGAGATGTCATCCTCTCAAGAGGATAAAACTTGCTAACTCATGAATATTTTATTACTGTGAGACAGGAAAACTGACAAAATTTGATCATCATTTTCAGCCGCTTTTGATGTTTTTTGAAGGGCTCTTTCTCAGGAAATTCTTCATATTTTCAGATAGGAGTGACTGATTTCAGCCTGGTAAAATCTCAAATTTAATCCATACCATTGCTTTAATTGTTAACGAGCAATAGCTTGTCAAACGGCGATTGCATTTTTACTCACCTCGTCCCCCGTTATCTTGAGAGTTCTCCTTAGATCAGGATGAAATTGTTGGGAAGATGAGATACGGTTTGTTCGAGAAAACTTATGTGTCCCCCCGTGCAGTAGGTTAATGCTCATGCGCCCTAGACTTATGACAATGAGTCTCTTGTATCCTTGTGCTTTTTGACTTTAAGATGGCGCTTGTGAGCAATGTTTGCTGCAGGGAAACGAGAGACTCATCGTCATAAGTCTACATGCGCCCGTCAGAGTTCCAACCCAAAACGCTACTGCGCATGAGCATTAACCTACTGCACGGGGGGCACATACGTTTCCTCGGACAAGCCGTATCTGATCTCCCCAACAAGAAAGCTTTTCCCATTTTATGTCCGTGTGGTTGTTTTTGAAAAGGCTGGCTGAAGGTTTTTGCAAACAATTGGCTTCCAGCATTAATCTACTTACTCAGTATCAGGACCACAACAAGCATCATCTTGAAGGTTCAAAAAGGGAAACAATGAGACGGATGTAGTGTAAATCGACGTACAAAATGTTTGACAAAATCAGTTAGATTATCATTAGAATTGTAGGGACTAGGCCAGGATTATTTAGGTACGTCTGAAGACAGCGTAGGTTCCAAATCTTTGTATCCGCGTAAAAAGATGGATGTAGAATTCAATAACCTACTTCTTTTAATTAAATGGTTAGAAAGAAACTTTAGCTACTTGTCTATAATTCTACCGTTGGACTTTTCTGAGATCTTGAATATTTTTCGAATGACAGCGTATTTCATATTTCAACTCATTTCAGGGCGTGACGTCATTCTAAATCGTAAACCAAAAGAGTGACAGAGTTTTGCTTGATACCTCGTTGTAGATATCCATGAATCATGATTTTCTTGGAAATTATTTCGTATTTCATCACAAAGTGTAATAATTACGATGGTTTTCAGTTTTTTCAAAGATATCTCTTTAATTGTAAGAGAAGAAAAACGCTATAAAATATTTTTGTTAAAGTGTGTAACTTAAAGGAAATCTAACCACAGTGAAATTCAGCTTTATAAGAATAGCCATGCAAAGAAAACAAGCCTTGACACACGCCGAACCATATTTGGGTTTCTTTTCTACTTCAGCAGGAAATACTGATATCTGATCGGCTACAATTTGACAGAAAGTGGCTTGAACCAGTTTTTCATGGTTGGTCAAAGAACTTTTTCTGTATATCAACACAACATTGAAATGTAAAGACATATAGAAATAAACTGGTGGAAATTTTAAGTGCAGGAGACCTCTAAGATAGACTATAAAGTTCCGCGAAGAAAGAACACAGCACATACCTCTTTCTGCAGAAATTCTATTTGATCTTCCAAAACCTTTGTGTGCCCATCTGTCATAATCCCTTGCTTAGTTGGGTTCGATGGAGCACAGGTTCCAAATCTTTAACTCTGCGTAAAATGGTGGGTGTAAAATTCTATGACATATATCTTCTGGTTGAATAGCTTGAAAGAAACTGTAGATATTTATCTATAATTCTACCGTTGGACTTTTCAGAAGTTTGGATATTTTTCGAAATTATAGCGCATCTTATATTTCAACTCCTTTGAGGATGTGACGTCATCAAATTTCTAATCATAAACCAGAAGAGTAATAGACGTTTGCTTTATACCATATTGTAGACATCCATAAACTATGGCTTTCTTCGAGATTATTTTATGTTGCGTCAAACAGTTTAGAAACCACGATGGTTTTAAGTTTTTTTGAAAATTTTTCTTGAATTCTTGAAAAAGAAGTAAAACAACCAACGGTAGGATTATAGAGAAATAGCTGAAGTTTCTTTAAATTTACTCAGTTCAAAGAAATAGGTCATTGAGTTTTACACCAGAATTTTTAAGATTCAGAACCTATGCTGTTCAACGGATGTGTCTCACTGTAAACAATCAGAAAATACGAGGACTCTTATACACCGCAATTTGTGTTTGAAAGGAAGAAGAAGTGATTTCAGAAAAGTCCAATGGCGGAAATATAGCGAAATAGCTAAAATTTCCTTGAAGCCAAAATAGGTCATAAATTTTACATAAAAATTTTAAAAGATTTCGAACCTATGTTTTTGAAGACGAGCTTGCCTCATCTTCAGCTAGATAAATAGTATACATGTGGGTTTTTGTAGCAACAAAATTCAGACACGATGTTGACAGATCCTTTAATGTAAAATGGTTTGAATCTTACTTTATTTTCATTGCATGTTTTCTGAATGTTTTTTATCTCTTCAACAAAGAGCCAAAACACACCACTGCATATAGCAGCGAAGAATAACAAGTACAAGACAATAAAAATGCTTTTACAAAAAGGGGCCAATATCAATGCTAAAAACAATGTAAGTATCAAATCATACCATGGGCAGCACGAAAGATGGTTTATTAGAAAGTATGTATTTGCTCACCTAGATGTTGTGTGCTTTCCTTCAGTTCTTTAGGCCCTCAGGGGTGGTGCTAGCCCTGAAAAAAGGGTGGACAAGGGATAGAATTGATTGCCAGAAGGTAAATATTTTTTTACATCGTTTTTTGCTTAACAATACCAACCTGAGAAAAGTTGGGTGGGCATGTTCCCCAGTCCACCCCCTGGCACTGCCCTTGTAGGCCCTTAACTTTGCAATGGAATAAAGCGCGAACAACAATTTTCCACCTTCACCCCAGTCCACCCCCTGGCGCCGCCCTAGTAGGCCCTTAACTTTGCAATGGAATAAAGCGCCAATTTTCCAAGAATTTCCTAACCTTCCAGCCTGTTAACTCAAATGAAATTGTCCTGCATGAACGAAAGAAGGAAGGGAAAGGAAAGATGGTCTTTAGACTTTCTATGAATTATACAATCTATCAAACAACTTTCGGCGTTGCTCATGATCGTCCAGTGTAAAGATCTGCCTCAAGCGCTTTTCTAAGTCAGAGGCTGAGCATTTAATATTTGAATCACGCAAGAAATTACGAGAGAACTGTACTACCTACTCAGGCATAAGACTAGATGGCATAAGATTGCCCAACGAAATAGCCTGGCCGCACTCTTTCTTTTGTAAAATTGAAAGGACAAAATAAAGACTTTCTCGAAATTAATTAGAATAAAAGATCCATGAAATAGTAGCATTGAAACAGTGTGGCATTTTAATTAGTTTAGTTGATATTGTATATTTGTATAGTTGTCAATATTTTACGAAATTGATTAGCTTCTCTTATTTTATATATTTAGAAGCTATTTGTATAATGCATTCTTTTTCCGAAATAAACTAAGATGACACACACAATACTGCATGCAGGCTACCAACGAAAACGTTTGGATCTGTCCGTCTGTTTTCAATGAATGCTCAATGTCCACTGTAAATCATCGGATAATCAGCAGGGGCTTACAATTTTATGTAGAAAAAACGATAATTGCTTTCAATTTTTGGATGGTGAAAATTTTCAATAAGAATCCAATTTTTTTGCTTTAGAGGTGGAGGTTTTTTAGAGGTGGAGGACTTGTTCGGATGGAAGGGGGGGGGGGGGGGGACTCATGATGATATGGTAGATATGTTTGATGGAATACTACAATTCTAGCTGATAAAGTTATTTGGAGAAAAGTGAAAAACAGATAAATTTTAAATTAGAATTCACAGGAAATGACATATTAAAGATGTAACATTGAACTATAACAAGTAAACATGATTCCAAGACAAAAATGGTTGCAAAATTCCCCCTTTTTGTGAAATTCAAATATCCCCATGGGGCTTATTAGAGGGGGCTTATTTATGAAAAATTAGCTCTGAGTTGGGGGCTTATTCGAGGGGATAGGCTTATTCGAATGTGGAGCTTAATCAATGATTTACGGTACTCCTTTTACGTGTACAGCGAGTGAATTAGCCATCCGGTTTTTATGGCATCCAGTCTTACAGTCTACAGAGTTGTCTCACGAATTCGCTCCATTCTAATTTTGACTGCCTGATTTAACTTGCGCTTTGTTAACCTAAATGACCTGCGTTGTACACCATCTGCATCTCACTTTTGCTCCAGTCGGATCGCTAATTTTGACTGCCTGATTTACCTGCTTTTTATTACCTTGCATGACCTGCGTTTTACACCAGTGTTGAAGGTGTTGTGGCGCCGTGGTGTAATCCTCTGACACTGCAGCCAGAACAGTCAGGTGGACCGGGTTCGATCCCAGGTAGAGCCCCATCACTTTAGCGTCATGAAAAGGGGTCGCGGACTCGATTAGGCCTATTCTACTTCTGCAATCCCAGCGCTTGATGCTAAAAACCGCAACTTCACCTTCACCTTCACCAGTCGCATCTCATTTTACTCAAGTTGTATCGCTAATTTTGACCCGCCTGATTTTACCTGCACTTTATTAACTTGCATGACCTGCATTTTACATCAGCCTGATCTTAGATATAAATGGTTTGAGAGCTACGGGCTCTCAAACATTTAAACATTGTTTCAATCCCCGATGGTATATTTTTCAAGCAGTGGATACAGTTTCTTGACTTATCCGGTGTTTATTTCAACAGGATGGCGACACTTGTTTGCATGTCGCTGTAAAGCATGGATCAGTTGAAGCAGTCGCAAAACTTCATTGCTATGCTGATGACCATCTCGATGAAGAACTCACAAATAAGGTGAAATGTTACAAGTCTACTGCCATACTCAGTGTGACAAGCAAGGGTGAATTTTTTGGAACAAAGGATACAGTTTTGTTTAAGACAAAGCAATTTGGTAGCCTTATTGATAGATTTCACTCCTTCAATGCAACTGACCATACTGTTTTGCTCTCTCTCTCTCTGTTTATTTGATTTGATTGAATGCACTCAGACGTGTGAAATCTATCCTTCAGAATGGCAAATCGCTTTGCGTTTTTGGAAACCTGAATCTTTGATTTAACCCTATAGTGGTTGGACTATCTGAAACGTCCTATTTTGGTTGCTACCTAACTCTTGATTGGAAATAGATAGAGCAACCAGATTTGGTGTACTGATAGCCCCAGGCATGTACTTTATGAAAATACAATGTTTAAGCTCTCTTAAACCAGACTTTGAAGCGATTTTGCTGAGTGTACGAGGACTCCTGCTTGTTTAGGCCATTTTGAAACAGGGGGCCTACTTTATAAGAGTAATGGTATGAGTTCCTATTGAGCAAGTGACATCAGCAAATCAAAGAACGCAGGGAAACAAGGGACGAAAAGTCATAAGTCTAGCAAGAGCTGCTAGGCTTTTGGCCTTAGCTCCTTTGCAAATCCCAATAGCCATGATAAGATTTGAACAAAACTCAGTCATATTATATCATAGTTGCTAGAAATCAGTAATATTGCAGATTTTTTATTGTTCTCAAATTTTTTATTTTTTATTTCGATGTGCTTCAGGAATTAGGCCAAAAGGCCAAAGCTCTGGTTTCGAGGTGGTGGCAAATTTAAACTTTCAAGATTAATATTTCAATTTTCAAAGTACCAATATCGACAAGAAAGACAAGTATGTTCAAGTTGATTCTCAAGGAATGTAAATGATTATCAGTTTTCAAAGTTCAAATTTGCCTCCACATCCAAACCTGAGCTTTGGCCATTGATAAAGGCTAACTTTTCATCGCTAGGCCCGGCAAAATCTGATTGCCCTGTCGGGACACCCGTTGTCCCAAAAACTGTAAGCCCATTGGATGGGCCTAGTGATGACCAATTAGCTTTAATCAATGGCTAATCCCTCTATTAACGTTCGTCGATGGTTCACTTCTACGTAGACGCCTTATTTGTTGATATTGATATGGAGAGAAAATCTTGGAAACATGAACCCTGAGGTTTATCGCGTGAATTACTTATGTTACACACTGGACTTTCTATGAACCATGCTTAATTCAACCTGTAAGCCTAAGAGTTCATGTTTCCAAAACCTATGCTAAACTGACTTTATAAAGATTTATTTTAATATTTTCATTGTGCGTTTTCAACAGCAAGGCTTTACAGCTTTGAATCTGGCACAGCAAATATTGTACAATGAAGATCGAACAACGATGGGAAAGATTTGCGAAATATTGAATATACCTGCTGTCGAATTTCGTGACGAAAAGGTAGATATTTGCGAATTTATAGGTCATTTTGAGCATGGTTCCAGATCGCTAGTAAAAAGCAAAACAATTTATAATATCTATCCAAGGGCGCCTACCTTATACTGTACGCGTGACCTACTGTTCACAGAGTAATTGGTGTCCTGTGACCCAGTCCTGTTTATGGGATTTCCAAATTCTAACGCCTGTTATTATTGGCCAATCAAAGATCACGCTGTCTGATTCCCTGTGGCCAGCTCGTATAACAGTTGATCTCGTATTACATAAACACCGGAATTTCAAACCACAAAGTTATTCATACGTCATCTTGACCTTGAGAAGACTGACTCTGTGCTGTGTACTGCTGGATCACGGTATGGTTCTGGGACACCCTCTGCACTGGGTCACAGGACACCAATTGCTCTACAGTACAGGGAATAAACACACTTCCTACAAGGTAGGCGCCCTTGATCTATCTAAAAAATGCTTCTAGCGCCATAGAAAGTATTTTCTAGAAAGATGGTGTCAACTGTTTTGCTATTAATACGTCGCCACACGCTTCACAGTTATTTGAATCTTTAGTAAAAAGGTTAGTGTAAAATTCTATGACCTATTTCTTCAAACTGAATGGCTTCAGAGAAATTTTAGCTATTTCGCTATGATTTTAACGCTGGACATTTCCGAAATCTTCAATAATTTCAGAATTAGAGTACCTTTCTTCTTTTTTAAGAATTCAAATAAATTTTAAAAAAATGTTCAACCATCGTAATTTCTATACTTTTTGACGAAAGGTGAAATAATTTTCAAGATGGATGTCTGCAACATTGTATCAAGCAAAAATCTGTCACTCTTTTGGTTTACGATTTAGAAATTTGATGACGTCATTTCCTCAAATGACCTGAAATATAAGATACGATGTAATTTCGAAAAATGTTCAACATTTCTGAAAAGTCCAACAGCTGGGTCACATATGAGTAGCTAAGGTTTCTTTCAAGCCGTTCAATCAAAAGAAATAGGTCATAGAATTTTACACCATCCTTTTTATAGACTTAGAACCTATGCTGCCATTTTTGTCTCTCTTTGCACAGGCCTTTGGGTAATCTGCGAACTTTTAAAGTCCATCATGAGTTTTTGAATAGATTCTCAATGAAGTTTAAATTTACTTAAGTTGTGAATGTCTTCAAGCTTTGATATCATTGTGGACACTTCAAGGCAAGAGGAAGAAATTATAATCAACTCGAGCACTGGGTGTCCCAGAAAGGAGTATACAGATTTGGTTGGGTCCAGCGAGGAAACTTTAGCCTTAATCAATGGCTAACCAATTTCAAAATGTTCGTCGAGAGTTTACTTGAACACAGATACCTTGTTTGTTAATATAAGTGCTTTGAGAGCTGATATATTAATCTTGAAAGTTCAAATTTGCCTCCACGTCCAAACCAGAGCTTTGGCCTTTTGGCCAAAGCAAATCGCTTAACCACATCGAAATTCAAATTAAAGAATAATGGAAAACATGGCCCAATGATTGACTTCTAGCAAACGGAATATAGTATACTCTAATTTTAGCTCATATTTTATCAAGGATACTGTTGATTTATTCACTGTGCTTCAAGAATTTGCTGAGGCCAAACTGTAAAAGCTCTGGCTTGGACGTGACAGCAGATGTGAACTTCCAATGTTAATATTTCATCACTCGTTTTTGGCCGAAATTCGCGAAAGTTTATTCTGCGAAATTTCCTAAAATATGAAATTCGCGAAAGTTTATTCCCGCGAAATTTCCTGAATATAGAATCAGATATTCATATATTCAAAGATTTATATTCCTCTTATTATTTTGTTGTATGTCTTAATAATATGCAAGGAAATTCAATATGATCTTGTTTAAAGGGGCTCCGTCGTCAAAATGTAAACAAAACAATGATTTTTGCAGTTGTTTGAAAGGTGATATCACACAGGATTTTAGTATTTTTTTCAAAATGAAAGTTGCTGTTTGGGCATTAATCATTATACTTCACTAAGGAACAAACCAAACATTCATATCTTCTACGATTGCTCGGATATAAGTGGATTTTTAACGGTCACTTTTTTGTGGCTTGGGTGAAGCCACCAAACAAACTGTAGAGAACAATGGATGAACAATGGATAATCCCCGACACGTGCGAGTTTACGGATTTGTTTACTGTTTGACGACGGAGCCCCTTTAACAATCCTATCGAACTATGCTACTAACAAGCATAAGTATGGAAGATTCAGAAGCTGTCGAGTCGAGGATCGACTCGCGAGCCGAAGAGTCGAGGATCATTTATTAAGCATTTGAAATTTTATAAAAACCTTGTTCAAGAAAGTTTATTCCAGTGAAGTTTCCAATTTTGGCCGATTCACGACAGTTAATTCCAAAGATTTCGCGTTTTTTCCAACTCGCGAAAGCTTCTTCCCTAGACCTTTTCTTCCCTTGAAGTGTTTTACATAATTTATTGCAATTTGCATTCATAGCATTTCCTTTTTCTACGTCCGATACAGTGTTGAGATGAATTTATTTTCTTTTAGATTTACGAGGATTACCTCTTGAAAGAATCAGAGGGTAAGTGTCACACTGTGTTGTCACTCTTATTCAAAGGATTTTCAGATTATCAATTGATAATATTTGTCAAGTTTGTCATATAGTGCATGGGCTCCAAATCTTTAAATCGGTGCAAGTAAAAAGGTGGGTGCAAACTTCTGTGACCTATGTCTTTTAATTTAATCGCTTGAAATATACTTCAGCTGTTTATCTGCAATTCTACCGTTAAACCTTTCAGAAATCTTGACTATTTTTAGAAATTACAGCGTATTTTATACTGTAACTCATTTTGAGGATATGACGTCATCACATTTTCTGAATGGTAAACCAGAAGAGTGACAGATTTTTGCTTGATAACATATTGTAGACAACCATAAACTATAGTTTTCTTGCGAATTATTTTATGTTTCGTCACAAAGTTTAGAAATTACTACAGGGTGTCTCAAAAAAATTGTTCGACGTTTGATCAAATATTAAAAACTAACGAAATAATGAGCAGATTCCATGGTAAGGTAATCATATTGCTGAGATTTTAAATTGATTTTAGACACTAGAAGCTAGCAAAACAGCTAAATATTCATGGAGTTACGAGCTTTTGAAGTTCAAGTTTGTGCGAAAGCTGAAGCCAGACGCCCCAAAATTGCATATTTTGTGAAAGTAGCATTTCGTTTATTCAAACCAAATCAAATGGAATTTATAAAGCATTTTCGATAAATTAGCTTTCTCTAACATTGAATAAAAATTATCGATGCTTGGAGGAATCCTTTTGAGTACAATTTGAAATGGCCCCGTCTCTCATCGATTAAGTTTTCATTCCACGTTTTTGGATCCTTGTATTCTTAAAAACATTTTGGCAACAGTTACAAGAATTAAATTACTTTGAAGTCCTATTTGGTTTGCTCTGACATCAGCAAGAGGTTAAACAGTGGAGAGTCTTCTTTTACCTCGATTTTGGGACGTCTTTTTGAAAAACGATTCAGTTAGGGGCGTCTGGTTTCAGCTTTCGCACAAACTTGAACTTCAAAAGCTTGTAACTTCGCGTGAATTCTTAGCGTATTCGCCAGATTCTGGCGTCAAAAATCAATTAAAAATCTTAGGAACAGGTTGTTCAACCAGAAGACTGTATTTTTTATTATTAATTTTTAATATTTAATCAAACGCGGAACTATTTTTCTTGGATGGTTTGAGGATTTTGTCAAAGTTCTTCTTGAATTCTTGAAAAAGAAGGAAAATACCTTAGTTCTGAAAAGATTGAAGATTTCCGCAAGTTCAACGGTAGAATTATAGTGAAATGGGTAAATGTTGCTCAGAGCCATTCAGCTCAAGGAAATAGGTCATAGAAATTTACAATAATCTTTTTGAAGAGTTGCAACCTGTGCTCAGTCGTTGCGTTCTGTTTCAGCAAAAGTGATTTGATTATTTCAGAAATGGGTTCGAAGCAGCATAGAACTCAAATCTTTTAAATCTTTAAAACGGTGGGTGTAAAATTCTATGAAATTTTCTTTGAATTGAATGGCTTAAAAGGAACTTATGGTACTTTGCTGTAAATCTGCCATGGACATTTTTTGATATCTTGATTGCTTTCAAAATGGCGGCAAATTAATTATTTTCGAACAAATTCATAGAAAATTTCGGAAAAATTAAAATCATCGAAAATTCTAAATCAATAGAGGAAAAATAATATAACCTTCAAGAAAACCATAGTTTATAAAGGTCTACAATATGGTGGCAAGCAGAAATATGTAGCTTTTCTGGTTTAGGATTTAGAAATTAGATGACGTCATAGCCTTAAATTTAGTAACTGCCGCCATTTGAAACTAATCAAGATATCAATAAATTCCATAAATTCAATAAATTCCCACGGCAGATTTACAGCAAAAAACCCTAATTTTCTTCCAAGCCCTTTATAAAAAATAACTGTAATGAAATTTTACACCGACCTTTTTAATCATTTTGAGCCCTATGTTGCTTGGACTTGTCCAAGTCTCACTTTTTTTCATCAGTCGATTGAGCCACAAAAATGCAAAAGGTAAAGGGCGCTCCTGTACCTTTTGCATTTTTGTGGCTCAATCGACTGATGAAAAAAAGTGAGACTTGGACAAGTCCATATGTTGTTCGAAGCAAAGCTTTTTGATAAATCGAAGTAGCAGGACAAGATCATGATGTTATTGCAAATGTTCCAATAGATAGATAAAAGGGGCTGTTTCCTCCATGTATTAAAATTTCTTTTTGATCTGTTTCGTCAATGTCAATGTCAGTGTCAATAAGATAACGACTAATACTTTTCAGTCAAATTCCAGCCGTTCGATTTGAAGGGGCAGTCAGACGTGACGTTGCGCGGGACATTTTCATTGTATTTGTATGAAAAGTGCTTAGGCTTAGCATCGACTCGTCAATGGAGATTTTGAATGGGATTATCGCATATTTCAATCCATCTCCATCGACCACGCTCTTGACAATCTCAAGGATTTAATTGACAGATATTGTTCGTCTATGTCAATTTCATGTATTTCCAACGTTATTTTGTCTCTCACAAATTCCTGAAAGTCGTAAACAGCGATCTTGCTGAAGCAACTTTGAAGCTGCGAAGAGATAATCTACAAGTCGAAGTGGGCAAGAAACTCACCAAAATATGTGGTTTTTGAGTCAGATTTATGATACTTGGTGAAACCGAAAGGTGAATAGAACCTTCTCAAACACTACTGGATTCATTGCTCAATTAATTTCATCAGAATTACAGCGAACACCCGGGGGGGGTAACTCCTATATGTAGCTGAACGGGGACGTGCCGCCCATAAGGATGGGTTCGAAAGCTTCAAAATCCCTAAATATGGGTCTCAAAATGCAGTGATTCCAATAGAAATATGGGTTGGTTTTACTGTCCTGAAACCTTAATAATGGGTTTTGAAGAAATGATATTGATATTGAGAGATGTATTCTGAGCCAAAGTAAAGGATTTTTCTTCAAAAATTTTCCTCATGCTCTAACTCATGGGATAACTGTCACAAAACTATCAAAGTTTTTCTTGTCGCTAATGGCAAGCGTGATATTGGGAGATGCATTCTGAGCCAAAGTAAAGGATCTTTCTTCAAAAATTTTCCTCATGCTCTAATTCATGGGATAACTGTCACAAAACTATCAAAGTTTTTCTTGTCGCTAATGGCAAGCGTGATATTGGGAGATGCATTCTGAGCCAAAGTAAAGGATCTTTCTTCAAAAATTTTCCTCATGCTCTAATTCATAGGATAACGGTCACAAAACTATCAAAGTTTTTCTTGTCGCTAATGGCAAGCGTGATATTGGGAGATGCATTCTGAGCCAAAGTAAAGGATATTTCTTCTAAAATTTTCCTCATGCTCTAATTCATAGAATAACTGTCACAAAGCTATCAAAGTTTTTCTTGTCGCTAATGGCAAGCATGATATTGGGAGATGTATCCTAAGCCAAAGTAAAAGATCTTTCTTCAAAAATTTTCCTCGTGCATCGTGCTCTTATTCATAGGATAACTGTCACAAAACTATCAAAGTTTTCTTGTCGCTAGTGGCAAGTATGATATTGGAAGGTGCATTCTAAGCCAAACTAAAGGACGTGGCCCCAAAAATGTTCCTGGGGGCTTTGCTCCCAGACCCCCTCATTTCAATCCCCCTCTCTTAATTTACCCTGGCCACGCAAATGATTGTAAGCAAAAGTAAAGGATGTTTCTTCAAAAATTTTCCTCGTTCCTTGATTTATAGGATGATAGCTGTCACAAAACTATCAGGTTTCCTCGTCACTAAAGGCAAGCAGGATATTAGGCTATGCATTTTAAGCCAAAGTAAAGGATGTTTCTTCAAAAATATTCCTCGTTGTATTTGAAGATGCATTCTAAGCCTAAGTAAATGGTGTGGTCCAAAATTTTTTCCTAACGCCTTGCCCTCAGACCCCTCATTTAATTTACCCCTATTGTACTAAATTTTCTTGTGGGCTTCGCCCCCAGACCGTCACAATTTACATTAGTCGCACTCGATGTCTGAATCTAGCCTTGGGGCAGGTCAGGGTCTCAAAAGAATAAGCGGAAGAAAGTTGCAACATTGTCAATCTCGTCAGAAACTTGACGACTATGCTTGATATAAGGGGGCGCCATTTCGCTGCCGGTACCCACCAGACGAAAAAAGCCAGGCCGCCACTGTAGATCTCAAGAAACATATCTGCAGCAAATTAAGAAGCTGTCTAGTACTAAAATGCGAAAATTTGCTTGTTGAATTATGAAACGTTTAGTGCTATGGCCAGATCCAAGTCTCTTATAAAGAAAAAAACATATAAAATGTTAGTTGTAGTTTATTTACGTTCTTATTCAATCCCATGCATGTTACATACAGTTCAATTTGGAAACCATAAAACTGGGTATGTTTTTCTCCAAATCCTTAAAAGTGGGTATGAAAATATTATGTGAATTGATAAGGGTGGGTATGACGCTACAATTTGGGCGGCACGTCCCCATCATCTTTTGGTCCAAGTTAACCCCCCGGGAGCGAACACTGAGGTACAGTAGGCATGTTTTGGTATTTAGGCAACAAGAGCAGATTTTGTAATACAATAGCAAAAGTTGCGTTTGATTGACACCTCAATTCAAAGCGATTAGCGGATGCAGACAAAGGAAATTCTCTCAACCAATAATTCAAAACAAACAAAGCCGCAAAAGTTTCCCCAAAACTGGTAGGGCAAACTCTCGCCTTGTGCAAGCGAAAGATGGTTTTTAAGGGAAGTTATGTGCTTATAGCGAAAGAAGAAGGGTAAATCTAAAGTTCTGTCGCTGAGATCATATTTATTTGATTCAGGAGCGGAGCAAAAGGCATTGTAATTCTCGCGTCTTTAGGGCTTAAAATGAAACGATTACAAAACAGCTCCTAAATCAAATAAACATAATCTAAGCGACAGAACTTTAGATTTACCCTTCTGCTTTCGCTATAAGCACATAACTTCCCTTAAAAACCATCTTTCGCTTGCACAAGGCGAGAGTTTGCCCTACCAGTTTTGGGGAAACTTTTGCGGCTTTGTTTGTTTTGAATTACTGGTTGAGAGAATTTCCTTTGTCTGCAGCCGCTAATCGCTTTGAATTGAGGTGTCAATCAAACGCAACTGTTGCTTTTGTATTACAAAATCTGCTCTTGTTTATTTAGGCCTATACGAATTGGATTGTGACACGCAGAATCTGCTACCCGCGTTTCGCGTCTGACCGCCCCTTTGAGGTCTGGGTTAGAGAGAGAGATCCCATTTATCAGGAGGCTCGTAGGTCATGGGACATTTTTTCAGTTAAATTTTGGGCAATTATTTCGTTATTTCTCGCCGTGAATTCAAAACCTACAGATTAGTAGAGCTCAATTTATCATTTGTAAAAGCCCCGTGACAGCCATTTACGAGCTCTGTGTGAGCTGTTTATCAGAGAAATGAAGCTCTCCCCAGACCTTTTTCTATACGTCAGAAATACGTATTATCTTCAAAGTATACTGGGTGAGCCGGAAAAAAGTTCCCACTTTTGAAAATTCGTAGCACAGAAGTACTTCATGGACTTGAATTATTCAAATTTTAGTTAAAAGCCACAAAATCAAAGTATTTTTGTGATTTTTCTCGTCTTCTTACGAGCAATGCAAATATACCGGATGTCCCAAAATGAGACGATTTTCAAACACTTTACTTTATTCGATTGCCGAAAGGCTAAATTGTATTGTAGGATGTTGGTTGTGGCTTAGGCTGATGTCTTCATGTTGACAGAAGATCGATAAATTCAAGCATTAGATGGCATGAGAAAAAACAGCCTACTTTTCCAGTCAACATTTTAGATGTGATACAAAAGGCTGAACTCGTATTCAGATTCTCTTAATTCAGTATTAACTGAATTCGTATTCTCTGAACGACTTATAAGTTCAGCCTTTTGTAACATATCTAAAATGTGGACTGGAAAAGTTGGCCGTTTCTTTTTCATCCCGTTTCTTTTTCATCCCGTTTCTTTTTCAATCTAAGGCTTGAATTTTAGCAGGTTTATCGATCTCCTTTTCGACAAGAAAATGCCGTGGTAAAACGACAACCAACATCTTAGATACAATCTAGCCTTCAGGCAATCAAATAAAACAAAGTTTTTGAAAATCGGTTCATTGGTTATGGTAAGCAATCAAACAATAATACATCATTTTGGGACACCCGGCAGGTAAATTTAACTTTACACGAATTTAATGCTTTCAAAATGACTGAAAAAGGGCCTAAAACACTTAATCAAATGGTTAGGACTCTCCTCACACAGAACAATACATACGGGCGTTTCACCTCTCTCAAGAGTAATAAGACATAGATTCTCAAACAGATATACTAAAGATGTTCAATTCCATGGCAATGCAGACGATGTCTCTCACCCATGAGAAATTGCTTTTTCTCTGTTGTTCTGAGCGAGGAGTCTTTTATGATTTGATCTTGTATTTTAGGCCTTTTTCAGTCATTTTGCACCCACAAAGTTTTTATAAATTTGAAATTGCCAATTTTTCCAATGCTTGTAACAAGCCGAGAAAAATCACAAAAATACTTCGATCTTTGGGCTGTCAAGCAAATATTGATTCATTCCAATCCATGCAGTACTCTTGATGCAATGAATTTTCAAATGTGGGAACTTTTTTCTAGCTCACCCGGTATCGTAGCACGTTGAACAATTATTTTGAGCCATACTCTGAATGAAGTTGTAAATCATGCTTAAGTTTTAGATTCCAATGTTGAAAATTGTTTGATTTTGAACTTTTGAATTAATCTTTCCTGTCAGATGCTGACTGGTCGCTAAAGCCAATGATAGGTTAGTTGCAAATATCATTGACTTAACTTTTAAAGAGCCATTGTCCCCCAGGGTCCTTTGCGGGCATGCTGAAATTTCATGCTACTAAGGCGATCCGTTGGGGAGCAAAGGATGTGCTTACACTGTGGGAATCTTTTGGACAAGCTGAAATTTTGGTTGGAAAAATTTACTCTGTCCTCCCTTCCGAAACGTTTTGTTGCTGATGTGAATTCCATGATTAGAACTTTTATACCGGGTGTCCCAAAAAAATGTATACGGATTTGGTTGACTCCAGCGATGCGAATTTAACTTCAATCAATGTGCAATCACTCTAAAAATGTTCCTCGATAGTTAACTTGAACATAGGTACCTCGTTTGTTGGTATTGGTGCTTTGAGAGCAAACATGTTGATCGTGAAAGCTAAAATTTGCCTCTTGCAAACCAGAGCTTTAGCCTCTTGGCCTGAGCAAATTCTTCAGGCACAGCGTATAAATCAACAATACCCTTTGATAAAATTTGAAAAGTATTAGAACTTGCGTTTTCCAGAAGTCACCCCCAGTCACCCATTGGGCAGTTTCTTAATTTTTCATTAATTTCAGTTCTTCATTTCGATTTGCTTCAGGAACTTGCTTAGGCCAAAAGGCCAAAGCTCTTGTTTGCAGGTGGGTGCAAATTTGAGCTTTCAAGATTGATATTTCTGCTCTCAAAGCATCAATACCAATAAACAAGGTATCTATGCTCAAGTTATAACGATTGAGAAACATTTTGAGAGTGATTAGCCATTGATTAAAGCTAAATTTGCATCGCTGGAGTCAACCAAGGCTGTAAATGTTTTTGGGACACCCGGTACAAGAACCCGCAAGATGCTGAAATTTCTGAAGGTTCTTATATAATAGTTTAAAAGATAGTACTTTACTTCAAAACTGCAAAAATCTTTGACAATAAAAACTTTATCAAACGAAATATATTGAAAACTATTCCAGTGAATGAAAGAATGCACTAGCAAGAATGCACTGCACTGGCATCCATAAAAACTGTACCAAGTATGAGCACATTTGTAAGAACCTTACAGGCTGGACTTGATTATGGTATCAGCTAATCAAGATTCTCACTCAGGCTGCCTCAAGAAAAACTTGGTTCTATTATGCAGGTTTCTACTGTACTAAACCAACCATGATAATCATCATTTCTCTCACAGTGCTTAACACAAATGTCGAAGAAGGTGGCAAAGCAGTTATTGGAACCAATACATTTATTTTTGAAAGTTAGTTTTCGCTTTCTTTTCTTTATGTTCTTCTATCATTCTCCGAGTATACGTTGATATGTTTATACCTCCGTTAATAGAGCATAGGTTCCAAATCTTTATCTCGGCGTAAAAAGGTGGGTGTAAAATTCAGTGACCTATTTCTTCTAATTGAATGGCTTGAAAGAAACTTTAGATACTTATCTATAATTCTACCGTTGAATTTTTCAGAAATTTTGACTATTTTTGGAAATTACATTACAGCGTATCTTACATTTCAACTCATTTGAGGATGTGACGTCATCAAATTTCTAATTCATAAACCAGATGAGCGACAGACTTTTGCTTGATACCATATTGTAGGCATTTATAAACTATGGTTTTCTTCGAAATTATTTCATGTTATGTCAAACAGTTTAGAAATTACGATGGTTTTAAGTTTTTTTGAAAATTTTTCTTGAATTCTGAAAAAAGAGGAAAAACACTCTAATTCTGAAACTATTGAATATTTCATAAAATTCCAACGGCAGAATTATAGAGAATTAGCTAAAGTTTCTTTGAAGTCATTCAGTTCAAAGAAATAGGTCACTCAATTTTACACCAGCCTTTTTAAAGATTTGGAACCTATGCTCGTTAATAGACCCTTCAACTGTTCTACCAAAGAGTCTACATCGAGCTATATTTTTTAGATTAAAGGTAATGTGTCCATGTAAGTACAGTGACTTTGCTATTTTAACGTGATATTTCATGTGATCACTTCACCATAGATTTAGAAAGATAGCCAGGTCTAATATAAGCAGACTGATGACTTACTTGCGGCTGCGACTCAAGAGCTGAACCCAAAGTCTCACAGCAGGCAGCCTCGTTGTGAAATTTAAATTCTAGTTCTGCATGTGTTCAGTTAAATTCTACCAATCACAGTGCGCTCCTCCGGCTCCTCGTCAGCATCGTGTCAGCACATTTTGACAATAGTGTATACGCTGCTGTACTTACATGGACACATTACCTTTAACGCATGCGTCCTTGCAAGACAAGTAACAGTTCTTACTAACTTGTAGTTAGCCCCATCCCCAGAGCCGCACCGCCATGCAAGTGCTATTAGTCCCCTCCCACAGTGAGCAAGGACACGAGCTTTTCATTAAGCAACTTGGCCCTGGCAGTCAATGCCAGGTGATAAGCCTCATACTGTCTCGCGTCACTGCTGAGCCCTGAAATTGGGCGAAACCGGTCTATAGCATGACTTATGAGGTGCTTGTTGATTTCTCTTTATGATGTTGTATTTTTACATGTTACAGAAATTTGACTATTCAACATTTTGCAAGGTATCTGTTTTGCGCAATCATGCTTACGTTTACTGTTGCTTTATGCACGGGCGGTGGTTTAAAATCTACCAGATTTGGAGTAAAGAAGGTCTGTTGTTGACCGTGCACAGCAGTGAAAGAAGCTCTAACGCCACTCAATCGAAGCATAGGCTCCAAATCTTTAAAAGGGTTGGTGTAAATTCAATGACCTATTTCTTTGAACCGAATGGCTTCAAAGAATCTTCAGCTGTTTTGCTATAATTCTACCTTTGGACTTTTCAGAAATTTTCGACATTTTCAGAATTAGAGTGTTTTTCTTCTTTATCAAGAATCCAAGAAAAATTTTCAAAAAAACTTAAAACAATCGTAATTTCTAAACTCTTTGACGCAACATGAAATAATTTCGAAGAAAACAATAGTTTTATGAATGTCTACAATATGGTATCAAGCAAAAGTCTATCACTCCTCTGGTTTATGATTTAGAAATTTGATGACGTCACATCCTCAAATGAGTTAGAATATAAAATACGCTTTAATTTCAAAAATATTGAAAATTTCTTAAAAGTCCAACGGTAGAATTATATGTAAGTAGCTAAAGTTTATTTGAAGCCATTCAGCTGGAAGAAATAGGTCATAGAATGTTACACCCATCTTTTTGCGCCAATTTAAAGATTTGGAACCTATGCTCTCAACCGAACCTTTCAAATGAAAATGTATAAAAAATATCGCTTTATCCAGACTCTTATGTAGAATAGCACATAAATTGCTTTTAGCTTTGTCTTGTAAACTGTGCCCTAGATTTTCTTTGGATATTCCCTTGGATGGCACCTTTATGCAACTTGCTTGGCAGAAGACGTTAGCGCACCGATAATCTTTATAGGAGCAGAAGTGAATGACTGACTTTTAGTTGAACTGTTTTAGTAGACCTTTCATAGAAGTCTTAGATGGTTCGCTACTTGACTTGAAGGTAGCGGAAATAAGTATGAAATATTAAGAATTAAATATGAAGCGGAGATTCAATTATATGGATCATAGAGGACCACGAAGGCTTGACAAGATGAAAATAAATAGTTGCTTATCCCATTAAGGTGTAGCCTACGAGTAGACCCATTATCCTAAACAATAAGGGGTCTACGAAATAAAGAGATAAAGCTTGCTACGGCTACTCAATGAATTATGCTAATCCTCTATTCAAATATTGTGCGAAACGCGTCTCCAACAAAGGGAGCATAAAATAAGTTCCAGAACTATGGAACTGTTGAAGCAAGCTCTTGCTCATTGTTGCGTAGACCCTTTCTTTTGGAATAATGGGTCTACACGTAGGCTATTTAAGGTGATATTTAGCATATTTTATGAAGAAACAGTGTCTTTTCTAATTTTATGAATCTGGATTGCATGATGATTATTAGCTAATTTTAGACTTTTATTTATGAATGAATGGAACTTAGATATTTCTAAATTCGCAATTTTTGGTGAAAATGACAATCTTATGCCTCGCTTTTTTGATGAGAACGAGACATTTCGGAAAAAGGCTATTTGTAGTAAAGATTTCAGAAATGGGTTATTTTTGATATGTAATAATAATAATAATAATAATAATAATAATAATAATAATAATAATAATAATAATAATAATAATAATAATAATAAGAATCACTTTGTTTAAGGTTGGCGTAGTGTATAGCACTAGGCTAATTAATGCCAACCATTATCAATAAATACCAAAATGTGACCTAAATGTAACCTAAATTTACAAGAAAATCTTTACATAATCTACAGTTGCATGAAATATTCCAAAACTTAATTTCTTTTTAAAAATACTCTACAGATCGGTACTCTTTTATATGCAATGGTCAAGTCACGCCAGAGATTCTTCCCCAGAAAAGTCACAGTTTCTAACCCATAGGCTGTAGTCCTAGGTTTGCGTGCATAGATGTTGCTCGTAACCCTTAAGTTGTAATGTACCGGGTGTCCCAAAAAAAAGGTAACAGATTTGATTGGGGCTAGCGATAAGAGTTTAAGTTGATTCGACCCCTGATAAGTTTTGAAGTACTCTTCGATAGTTAACTTGAAGATTAATACCTCGTTTGTTGATATTGGTGCAACAAGAGTTGGAATATTAATCTTGAAAGTCCAAATTTGCCTCCTACTCCAAACCAGAGCTTTTGGGGTTTGGCCTAAGCTGTTAACTCGCTGTGCTGTGGAATCTCCTCAATCATAGCTAAGTACAAACAAAAAACCTCGTGCTTAGGAACACATTCTAGTGGAAATCTGACTCTGAACTTCACAATCAGATTCAAGAATTTAGCCCCGAAGAGACCCCATTCTTGATTCTACAAGAAACATTAAATTACACCTGTCTGAGAAAAGTTATTCATCAGCGAAATAAGTCCCGTAGGCTTTAACACATAGACTATCTTGCAATCTTCATTGCTTGAATGAAATGTTTTTTGCATCATCTCTCACGAAATTATTACGAAACAAGCAATCGTGTATGCCCAAGGGAACATAAAAAATGCTCGTTCGTGCTTGGCTTGGTTTACTTTTGTAAATGCATTTTGACCGGAGAAAAGTATTCCTTGGTGACTATATTCATTAATTTTTTTGTTAGTTTTCAGTTTTTTACGCTCTTTTCAAACGAGTACCCAAAGGACCGATCCTTGTCCAAAAATGTCTTTGACTGAGGAGATTCCCCTAACCAGCCGTTAGCAGTTTAGGCCAAAACCCAAAAGCTCTGGTTTGTAGAGGGACGCAAATTTTGGCTTTCGAGATTAATATTTCAACTCTCGATGCGCAAATATCAACAAACGAGGTATTGATCTTCAAGTTAACTATCGAAGAGTACTTCAAAACTTATTTGGGATCGATTCGACTTATACTCTCATCGCTAGTCCCCATCAAATCTGTTACCTTTTTTTTGGGACACCCGGTATTTCTCCACATTTCTTTCATAA
Source organism: Aurelia coerulea (assembly GCA_039566865.1). Lineage (NCBI taxonomy): Eukaryota > Metazoa > Cnidaria > Scyphozoa > Semaeostomeae > Ulmaridae > Aurelia > Aurelia coerulea. The sequence continues at coordinate 5,292,791 of CM076952.1, read as the reverse complement.
AACAAGGATTTAGATTCATCCTTGTTCGGTAAATTTCAATGACAAGCAACTGTAGATTTCGTTGATGAATGGAGACTGAATGGTCTGTAATTAACAGTTCTTCAAAACTTGAGGTCCGATCATGATACGCTATTCGTAATGCTCTTTCGTGAATGGAGTTAATTTTTGCATTGATATAGATGATATAGGCCATCCCGTACCCTTGAGTTTTGATATTTTAATTTTTCTTTTTTAGCTGCAGAAGCCGCAGCAAGTTTTGCAGTGGAATTTACAGGAACAGGTATCGTTGTTTTTTTGCTATATGTTGTATGATTGATAACCCAAATACTGGGGCCTCAAAATTGTTTTGCCAAAATGTACCGGGTGTCTCTAAAATTACTGCCGTTTGAAAAATCATTAAAATGAAGGCAACATTGGACGTGAGCAGACAAGCAGACATGAGCATATATCGAAAGGAGAAGAATCTATCTACACATACCTCGGGCATTTTATTTATTTGGTTCAGAAGCTGAGCAGTAAGTATTTTAATAACACCCAAAAGGTAAGAGAATTGAATCGCCTCCCAATCGGCTTTTGAACCAAATAAATAAAACGCCCGAGGTAGATGTGTAGATATATCGTTCTTCTTTTGATCTATGCTCATATTTGCTCTTGAAAACAACTTCTGGAATGCACAACAAGTGAGATAACTACCTGGGTTTCAGAGAAACTTTTGCGGCTTCGTTTGTTTTGAATTACCAGTTGAGGGAATCGCAAATCGCTTTGAAGTCAGGTGTCAACAAAAGCAACTCATGCTATTGTCTTACAAGATCTGTCCTTGTTTACCCTTGCTAGATTCTTTCCCAAGCCTATCGAAAAGGTCGATTTGTTTCGTTTACTAATTTATTATCAACAAAAATGGGTTGTCAGGATGAAATTCCTACTTTGAAAGGCTTTTTTTTTAATAAAAACACAATTTGGCTGAAAAAATGACCGTGTCCTAGACCAATATTATCAAATATGATACCCTTGGCTAGACCGTGGCTAGGCCAAATTGGAAAAGAGTATAGGGGAGACCGGGGACAGTTATAACACGGAGCAATTGTAACACTAACTCTCACGCCCTACAGAAAAGTTCAAAAATTTGATTTTTTTTACAGAACATGCTCATTCTAACCTTTTACATACGACTTGAGATACAGGAATGTTCAGCCAAGCTTGCAACATTTTCGTGGGAAAAACATGTTTTTGAGTACGAAAGTAAATACGTGCTTTCACTGTAAATTTGTGTCTGAAAGATTTTGCTCTCGAGTAACAAATTTCATTTTCACACCACAAACATGACCTCTATTTAGGATTAAAACTACGTTAAAAATTTGAAGCTCCACAGCTTGTGAGAGTTGAAAATGGAAAATAACGATAGCTGAGCAGGTCAGGGGCAGTTGTAACACGCTGTTACAATTGGCCGATGGTAGCATAGGTTCCAAATCTTTATCTCGGCGTAAAAAGGTGGGTGTAAAATTCAATGACCTATTTCTTCTGATTGAATGGCTTGACAGAAACTTAAGATACTTATCTATAATTCTACCGTTGGACTTTTCAGAGGTTTTGAATATTTTTGGAAATTACAGCGTATCTTACATTTCAATTCATTGAGGATGTGACTTCATCAGATTTCTAAATCATAATCCAGAAGAGTGACAGACTCTTGCTTGATACCATATTGTAAGCATTCATAAACTATGGTTTTCTTCGAAATTATTTCATGTTACTTCAAACAGTTTAGACATTTCGATGGTTTTCAGTTTTTTCTGAAAGTTTTTCTTGAATTCTTGAAAAAAAAGAAAAACACTCTAATTCTGAAAATATTGAAGATTTCAGAAAATTCCAACGGTAGGATTATAGCGAATTAGCTAAAGTTGCTTTGAAGTCATTTAGTCATTTAGGTCACTCAATTTTACACCAGCCTTTTTAAAGATTTGGAACCTATGCTGCCGATGGTCTGGTTTTGATTAATTTTCTAATCTGGTCGAACAATGTGCGTCCATGCAGAATTAAAGAGTTAAAGGTTGAAATTTGTAAAAAAGAACATTTTTTTCTCATTCGATTCCATTTTTTTCAACTGATGCACCCAAAATTTAGAAAGATCTAAAAGTCATGTCTTATTTTGAATTTGTTTTTTTTTTAAAGCCATGAATAGTCTGCCACCTGGTGCTACATTTCGTGTAAGGAAAAAGCAGAGTCATGCAATAATCATCTGTGATGATTTTAAAGATATGTAACAATTGCTCCAACCATCTGTTACAATTACCCCGTGTTGCCGGGGCAATTTCAACATTTGACCTCTCATTTTGAAACTATCACAGCGTCACAAAAATTGGATATGATGGAAACTAATGTCTATTTTATTCCAAGGGATGCAACTACAATTTCATTTACTTCCAAGAGCGCAATTAATCATTACTTAGACGATATGGTTGATTTTCCAAAAAGTGTTACAATTGACCCCGGTCTCCCCTACCCTTTGGCTAGATTAGAAGTCAGAAAAAATACACCCTTGAGCGCGGCATATCCCCAGGTACCTTTAATATGAAAGAACGCCCCCCCCCCCCCCCGTGTTGGTCCCATCTAATTTTTCATGGTCATTCATTGACATTTTTTTCAGGCGATGCAACTCTTGCTATAAAAGCTCAAGAAGAAGAGGTGCTTCCAATTAAATAGATAGTACCAGATGAGCTTGACAAAATGTTCCCTCTTTTGAAAATTTACAGCATCAAGACTGCTTGACGGATTTGAAAAATTCAAATTCTAGTTAAAAGCTGAAAAACCAAACTATTTTTGGGATTTTTCTTGCATTTTTATGAGCACTGAAAGTATCGATAAATTAGACTTTTTGAAAATTTTTTGGTTGTAAAATGTCTGAGAAGGTCCTGAACCACTTGATGAAGTCATAAGGAATTTCGTCACATAGAACAATACGCAATGGCATTTCATTTCTCTCATGAGATATAAGAAATACATTTGTCAAAACAACTGCTTAAAATTTTCAATTTCATGACAATCAATGCTGCAGATGATGTGATATCTCTCACGAGTTATAAGAAATACATTTTCAAAACAACTGCTTAAGATTCTCAATCCCATCATGGTAAAAAAGGGTGAGATGATGTGATATCTCTCACGAGTTCACGAGTTATAAGATTTTCAAAAGAAATGCTTAAGATTTTCAATTCCATGACAACAAATGTTCAGATGATGTGATATCTCTCACCCGTGAAAAATTGTACTTACTTTATTTTTCTGTGCGAGCGAGTTTCCTTGTGATTGGATAAATTGTTTTTGGCTTGTTCAGGCATTTCACAACGATTAAATATTCGTAAAGTCAAATTCACCTATATTTTCAGTGCTCAGAAAAATAAGAGAGAAATTATAAAAATACTGCAATCTCTCGGCCATCAAATAGAATTTATTTCATTCCAATCCATCAAGTGCTCTTCGTCGTACATAGCCGAATGCTTGTGGCCCATGGCCAAAACCGCCAAAGCCTCACTTTCACGGACCAATCAGACGGCTTCTAAATTTTACCCACCTTCATAAAACGCAACCAGGACAAAAAACTGCTTGAAATTTCCCGAATTTTGTTGTTGAAATCTTCTCTCCAGATGTTTTGGTGTACAAGTTTGGATGCCGGTCTCCAGGATTGGCGGAGTTATTGCCTCTCCAACAGACAAAATCGGCGAAGGCTTGTCGACGCCTGTTTATGCCACTTTAAGTCAGGTGATAAAACCTCTTTTGAATTTTATAAGTTATTTCGCAACGAGCAAACTTGTGCCATGAATGCAAAAGTAGTACAATACAGAAACTTCCCTAAAGTATTGCCACATGACTTGAAATGCGCGAACAAGCCTTTGTAGACTTTTTCAATTCACATAGAAACCGTAGGGGCATTGAATGTTGAACAAAAGAAAATTTAGCGAAAGACAACAGCAAGAACAATTGAAAACGCAGATTTTGGCGTTTTCCGGTGGTTCTTACAACAATCACTGTTGTTATTACTATTGTCTCTCGGCCAGAATTTCTATTGTTTAAGGTTCAGTTCCTTATCGGTTTGTTTGTGGCAATAACTCCGCCAATCCTGGAGATATTTTAACCGGCATCCAAACTTGTGCGCCCAAACATCTGTAGAGTAGATTGCTTTTAAAAAATTTGGGAAATCTCAAGCTGTTTTTTGTCCTGGTTGCGTTTTATGAAGGTAGGTAAAACTTAGAAAAATCTTCACGGGTTTCTTTTGTCTCCTTCGCTTTTTAGCCGCCTGATTGGTCCTTGAAAATGAGGCTTTGGCGGTTTCGGCCATGGGCCACGAGCAATCGGCTATGTACGACGAATGATTCCTATGCTGTGCTCTTGGTACTATGAATTTTCAAAAAATGGGAACTTTTTCCTGGTTCACCTGGTAGATAGGTCACACAAAGCTGGGTGAGTCAGAAAATAATTGTTGGCGTTGGCGTGGCAATGACCGTAACCGTCATAACCGTCCGTAGATGACGCTCCTGGGTGAACAACTATTGAAAGTAGTATCGTCTCCACAGTAAAACAGTATTGCAATGATAGCTGGCTATCAGCCCTGCTAAGAGAATGATAGAATATTTTGAAATTTTAATGTAGCGGGTGTCTCAGTAGACTTGCTGCATAGTCCTAGTTATCGCAACAACAACAACAACAACAACATTCTTTCACATTTTTCATTGAACTGAATTGTTGGCTCAAAATGGTTATAGTGTGTACGTTCATCAGTGTATCAATAGCGACAACTAGGACCATGTAATCAGTCTAATGTCTCAGAGAGTATAGTACCCCCATTTGCGTCGCTGCACAATATAACTAGAAATCTTTATCAAAAATATTTTCAAGAGTCGTAATGTAAAGGCTTTAACTTAAACATTGATGCAAACTCTGTGAAAATAGGTCAAAACTTGCTGATTTATCTTTGCCTCAACCCACAAAATTAGTCGTAATCAAAACCAGAGACTGAATCGAAACACCCAAGAGTAAAAAGATGATTCACAAGACACTAATCATGGGTCATGCTTCGAAAATTGAGGCCTAGTGTAACTGATAAATTGATTTTCAAAAGCTCTCCTTGGCAGTGACGTAAAACGGAAAGCGCAGCATACGCGTACTACTCGTAATCAATTTGCAATGAGTTAATTGATGACCTAAAACAACTTTGCTATCGATATTTGTAGCCTTTAAGCATGGGTAATCAGATGCCGCATTTGTGTTTGATTGCCGTAGCCTTATGATTTTGCGGATGATAAATTTACGTACTGCTACCACGGAAGAGCTAGCAAAAGATGTAAATTTTCCTCCACAGAAACATACAAGATGAAGCTTTACTATGGTGTCTGACTACCCATGCTTTACATATTAAATGTGACGAGACAAATTATCACGATTTTGTTCTGCCCTTATGTTTTGGAAGCGGTTCGTGAGTTTTGTTATTCGAAATGCAGCATTGGATCGATAAATTTTGTACATCATTGTTCGAAATCGAATATTCGTTGTTGCCGCACCAGAAGGTCTGGTTTCACCCATGGCCTACTTTTATAGATGAAGTCTTCATAAATATGCAAGTTTGTGAGAGTCTAAGTTATGGCCTCCAGATTGCATTTGTTGACAACTAGTCTATTTTCGACAATAATTTTTAGGTTTACAGTGACCAAGATGGGAGTAGTTTTCACTGAGACACCCGGTATTTGCCCAGTAGATGCTAATTGTGTGAAAGGCTGGCTTCAACCAAAAAGGCATAGTGTTTCTCTTTTTTTTCAGTGACCAGCATCTTAGGATAAGCCCAAATTCTCTTAGTTCGACAGGGGCTGCATTTTATAGCATAGGTTCCAAATCTTTGAAAAGGCTGGTGTGAAATTGATTGACCTATTTCTTTGAACTGAATTACTTCAAACAAACTTTAGCTATTTATCTATAATTCCACCGTTGGACTTTTCTGAAATCTTCAATATTTTCAGAATTAGAATGTTTTTATTCTTTTTCAAGAATTCAAGAAAAAATTTCAAAAAAAACTTAAAACCATCGTAATTTCTAAACTGTTTGACGCAACTTGAATTAATTTCAAATAAAACCATAGTTTATGAATGTCAACAATATGGTATCTAGCAAAAGTCTATCACTCTTCTGGTTTATGATTTAGAAATTTGATGACGTCACATCTTCAAATCAGTTAAATATGAAATACGCTGTAATTTCGAAAAATACTCAAGATTTCTGCAAAGTCCAACTGTAGAGTTATTGATAAGTATCTAAAGTTTCTTTCAAGCCATTCAATCAGAAGAAATAGGTCATTGAATTTTACACCCACCTTTTTACGCTGAGTTAAAGATTTGGTACCTATGCTGCATTTTATCACATGCATAGCAAGGGAAAATTTTTAAACATAAGCAGAGAAAGCAAAACATTATAGTCGGCTGCACTCAAGTGTGAAATCTATTCTTGAAGTTGTAAGATCGCTAACAAAGACAGATAATGATGTTACAATAATAATAATAATAATAATAATAATAATGATAATAATGTCACTCGCTACTTTTCATTGAAACCTAGATACAAAGCAATTTGTGATTGCAGACAAAGGGAATTCCATGCTCGGTTGGTCAAGACATAAACAAAACAAAGCTAGCAGCAAAAAGTGCCCTGAAACTCGGGTGGCTAGCGCGCTCGTTGTGCATTCCAGAAATAGTTTTTAAGAGCAAATATTAGCACATATGGAAAGAAGAATCTATCTAAACTCCTGCCTCGGGCATTTTATTTATTTTGTGCAGAAGCCAATTGGGAGGGGATTCAATTCTCGTACTTTTCAGGTGTAATTAAAATACTTACTGCTCAGTTTCTGTACGAAAAAAATAAGATGCCCGAGGCAGAAGTTTAGATATATCCTTCTTCTTTCGATATGTGCTAATATTTGCTCTTAAAAACCATTTCTGGAATGCACAACGACCGAGCTAGCGATCCAGGTTTCAGGGCAGTTTTTGGGACTTCCTTTGTTTAGTTTATGTCTTGAGCAACCGAGCATAGAATTCCCTTTGTCTGCAATCACAAATTGCTTTGTATCTTGGTGTCAATAAAAAGTAGCGAGTCCTATTGTAACATTATCTGTCCTTGTTCCTTCCCTCCGTTTCCGACAACAGTGACAGTAGAGGCTTCATGCAGGCAGACCCTACAATCCTGGACATAATATGTTGAGAAAAACTGCGCCCCCCTCCCCCCGTTCAATGTTGCTTATGGTGAGAAGACGTTTGCTGCCTTGCTCCAAAAGTTACCCAATACCAAACATTGAATGGGGGGGGGGGGGGGGGGGAGGGCGGTAACGGGGCATCGTTTCTAAGTGCTGTAACAATGCGTTTGCACACAATGACCTCGGCAATTTTTCTCAACAATTTTGTTCAGGATTGTAGACTAATGACGATGAGTCCCTTGTATCCATGCAATAAAAGTGCCATCATCAAATAAAAAAGCACAGGGAAACAAGGGACTCCAGGTCATAAGGCTAGGCAGACCCCTCCATGGTAGGGGAGGTTGCTGACGCTCAGAAAGAGCGTATATAAAAAGACGCACATAATATATAATAATGATCTTTCATATTTATACAGGTTAATTTGTTCAGTAAATACGATTACAGTTATCAATCAAAGACCTGTATTTTACAAAATAAAAGTTTATATCTACAAGAATAAAGTTAAAAATGTACAAGAATAAAAGTTCTATACTACAAGATTGAAATTACAACTGATAAATGGCTAAAAGTCTAGGTTTGTGTCCTTGCTGGATGCTTTAAATTTCAACAATGATGTTTCAGTTTGTAAGTTATCTCATGTTTTCGTGCAAAGCTAATTGTCGACACTTTGCGATACAGCTTTTCATCAATGATAAAGTTGCCTCTGTCGAATCTTGTTGTATTTATAATTAAAAGACCTTTAAGCTATATTTATGAGATTATTTTGAGTAGCATTCGTGTAGATTTCTAGTTTCGTAGTATTGAAGGTTTTGTAGAACATATTATTCACAAGAAAGGACTTGTGTCCTCCACGAATTCGCTATCGTACTTATTAAATTGGTAAGCGAGTACTTTTTAGCATATGGCTCAAATCTTTAAAAAGGTGGGTGTAAATTTCTATTCCATTGTTCTTTGAATTGAATGGCTTGAAAGGAACTTATAATTCTTTGCTGTAAATCTGCCGTGTGCAGTTTTTGATATCTGGATTTTTTTCAGAAAATGGCGGCAATTTAATGATTTTTGAAAAAATTGATGGACAATTTTGAAAACATTCAAATCATCGTAAATCCTAAACCAAAGGAGGAAAATTCATATAACTTTCAAGGAAACAATAGTTTATGAAGGCCTAAAATATGGTGAAAAGCAGAAATCAGTATCTTTTAGGGTTGAGGATTTAGAAATTTGATGACGTCATAGCCTCAAATTTAATAAATGTCGCCATTTTGAAACTAATCAAGATTTACAGCAAAAACGCTAAGTTCCTTCCAAGCTATTTAATTCAATGGATACTGTAATAGAGTTTTGCACCGACCTTTTTAAAGATTTGAGGCCTATGTTGTACTTTTTGGCATACTGCATTGTCCTATAATGAAACTATTCATGAACTACAGTAAACCTACTTGCCATTATTTTGTTCATTCGTTGATGCAAAGGTTTTTTTTAGCCCGGAGCTTTCGCCTCACTTTTGAGGCCTGTCCAACAACTCTTTAGTCGTTGAAGAGGACTCGGGAGGTGAAGTGAGAGCTCCAGCCAAATGAACAAAACTTGCTTTTAACGTGTGAAGAACAAACTAATGGTAAGTAGTCTAGGCTACTCTAAAATTCACTAATAGTTTAGGGTACAGCACGCAAGATTACATCCGAGTTCTTTTGAAGTCAATACAAACTAAACCAAGAAAAAGAAACTAATAAAATGAAAAATTTTCAAAATTTTCCAAAATTTTATCAGGGTGAACTGCTGACTGTTTGTTGTTGCTGATAATTTGAGGACCAACCTTTGGCTAGAAACTGAATTTTGGGAGAAATAAGGAATCCAAACCTATGATGAAAATATAATGAATTAAGTTGAAACCCCATTATTGGTCTTAGTAGAATCGGTCTTTGTGGTATGATTTTTTCCGAAAAGTACCAGGTGTCCCAAAAACCAAGTATACAGATTTGGTTGACTTCAGCGATGAGAATTTAGCTTTAATCAATGGCTAGTCACTCTCAAAAATGTTCCTCGATAGTTAACTCGAACATAGATGCCTCGTTTGTTGATATTGGTGCTTTCAAAGCAGAAATATCAATCTTGAAAGCTCAAACTTGCGTCCACCTGTAAACCAGAGCTTTGGCCTTTTGGCCCAAGCAAGTTCCTGAAGCACATCGAAATTAAGAACTGAAATTAATGAAAAATTAAGAAACTGCCCAATAGGTGACTGCTGGGTTGACTTCTGGAAAACAGAATATCACAAGATTTAATATTGTTCGAGTTTAATCAAGGCTATTATTGATTTATACGCTGTGCCTTAAGAATTTGCTGAGGCCAAAAGGTTAAAGCTCTAGTTTGCAGGAAGAAAATTTGAGTTTTTAAGATTAACTTGTCTGCTCTCAAAGCATCAATACCAACAGACGAGGTATCTATGTTCAAGTTAACTATCGAGGAACATTTGAGAGTGATTACACGTTGATTAAAGCTAAATTCACATCGCTGAAGTTAACCAAATCGGTATACACTTTTTTAGGACTTGTGTTTTTTCTTCAATTTTTTTAGATGCACCTGCACCAATGATTAGTTGGAACTTATGTTCAAAACTATTAAGTTCAAAATTTTTTGTGTGAGCAGAAAAAAGGTTCAACGATTCTGTATGCATCAGATATCTTCAAACTGATGTCAACTAGCTGTAAAGTATGGCTAGAATTAAAGCTTTGATATGAAAAATCGAATTGGGCAAAATTGTTGTATCTTGAGATTACTTGCAGGAAGCAAGACATCCAGACAGGGTTTGGTTTTGATAGATGAAAGCCTGAAGTTTTAACTAACCTTCTTAAGGATTTTAGGCCTGTCTTGAGGGATTATGAGATAAGATAAAGCGTTTTAACCAAATTGCCTAGACTGATTATATGGCTGTAGTTATCGCTATTGAATGGCTGCCGGACGCTCCTAACTACGGCAGTATGAGCAGTCTCAGTTTGGTGTAAGTCTCGTTTTGAACAGCGATTACTGGGACTCCTTGTAATCAGTCTACACATTTTCTGCAAGTTAAGAACAATATGACCTATTTTGCCCAACTAAATGTTCGTTTTATATTTATGCTAGTTAGCTATACGATAGTAATAAATTTGAAGTAATGTGATGTGTAGTTGTGAAGCTGCATGCTCGCTAATAATGGTTACCTTTTTGCCTTTTTGCCTCTGTTGGGGAGACGAGATACGGTTTGTCCGAGGAAACGTATGTGTCCCCCTATGCAGTAGGTTAATGCTCATGCGCCCAGCAGAGTTCCAACCCAAAACGCATGAGCTTTAACCCACTGCACGGGGGGACACAGATGTTCCTCGAACAAACCGTATCTCGTCTCCCCAACAAGTGCATTGAGTAGTATGTTTGCATGGTCTATTTGCTTTAGTTTGTTGTAGTTATTGACTGTTGTTGTTGTTATCTAACTCCAAGCTGTGGTATTGCTTTATGAAAATTTAGGTTATCAAATTTGCTAAAACGTTAAAATTTTGATAATTAGTCTTGCAGTTGATAATCATTACCTACATGCTTTTTTATGAAAGTTGTGATGGTTAATCAAGCGTATATTATTGGCTCTGTCAACCAGGCGAACCTTTCGCCCTTTCGGCCAGTTGCTGAACAAGAAATTGACACGAAGCTGGTATCCAAACCAATGACCTACACTTATTTTTTTACAAGAAACTAAGAATTTGGGCCAGTACTGAGAGTTTCTTAAAATTATCAGATTTTGATTACTCAGAGTTTCTTACGAGTTACTTAGAGGCTCCATAACAATCTTCCTGTTCACTACCTGTGTCCCTCGTGAACATTTCAAAACAGTATTTTTTAGCCTTTCCAATGTTTAGACATTACTGAAGTGCCTTACGAGTAATATGATACAGGAAACAGGTGGAAGTAAAGTGAAATATGTCAAGGATTTCCTTTATCAAAGTAAATAGTTTCTTAACTTATCTTCTCCCAGTACTGGAGTTTCTTAATTTTTTGGCGATCTGAGAGTTGAGTTTCTTATGGGCAGTTCTTATAAAAAAAAAATAGGTGTACCTCACGCCATAATAAGGACCCTCAAGTTACGCTCATTTCATTGAGTTGAATTGGTGTTCTTGTGAATTGGTGTTCAACCAAAAGTAGTTTTGAATGAATTGAACTTTTGGTACCCTGGGTACCAGAGCTAACAAAACTAAAAAATGGTAAAAAGAAAGGTTTGAGGCTCTGGTACCCAGGGTAAACTTTTTGGTAGTAGAATTGCCCCAATACAAGTCTATTTCGTCAATAAGAAATTTCGTCCAAAAATTCTATACTCTCGGGTAGACTTATTACAGTTGACGAAATAGACTTGGGGCAAGTCTAGGTTGGTAGCGGAAAGACCGAAGTAGTCTTATAATATTTCTTTGGTTTTTATCCCGTTTTTATGACTTCTTTAGTCATAAAAGAAGACTTCACATGAGTACTTATATTTTGGGTCATTGCCAAAGCAAATCAGAAATAGAATTTCATCATTGGCTTGATAATCGAGTTTTTGTGATGTTAAGAACTTTTTGGGCCCAAATCGACCGTTTTTTGCAAAACATGTGGAGGAATAGCACTGCTTTGATCTCAGTCTAGTTTTTGACTAAGAGTTGGCCGGTACTTCTCATTGTAGTCTTATTCTGATTCTCTTATTATGTGCTTCAATGTTAAACATGTTCGCCTATTTTATTTTGCCCTTTTGAAGACTAACGAAGATTCCTGTCCGCTAAAATCAATCGCAAAATTCAAGCATTAACACAAAAATGTATGTTTTGCTATGTTTGGGGTTTTTAGGAGCACCTTTCTTTCTAGCAAGTTTCTACAAAAGGCCTGGTGCCAACTCTTCTCGTCCAAAAATACCGCGCTAGTGCTAATCTCCCATTTGGCGCGCATTATGTTCTGTTCGCCAGTTGTTGTTGCTGGCGTCGTTGTCAGGAGGCCATCTTGAAAGATTATGCTGAACTGAAGGCTGCAAAGAGCAAAGATTGTTGTTAGAGATATGGAGAGACTGAATCGAATGAAGTTTGTTAGTGCTTGTCAAGAAATAAGGTACAGTTTATATCTTACTCAATTCTCATGTAAATGCCATTTATTTAAGAGGTATTAAAAGCTGTAACTAGTTTTGTGTTGGTGATGTGATGGACAGAGTCGGTCTGGTATGATGTTGATGGAGTGCCTTCTTCTCCTCTTTCCTGGAGCAAGCAAAAGAGATTGTGCGGTTTTAAGAGAATTTAGAAAGTTTATCACCTCATTAGCAGCTCACCTTGCTGTGCAATGTCGTCAGACACAACAAACATACGTCTACGTATGTTACCATATAAAATAATAGAAAGCCCTCATCAGGCTCAAATCAAGTGTAGCACTTGCATGCATACCCAAGAAAAACAATAGGATATTCAAAATATATATCAATAGATAAACAATGGAGGACTCTTCTAGCACGCCTGAGATCTTGGTAAAATTGCCCTGCATCAGGGGCAGATCCAGCCTGAAGTTGAAGGGAGGCAACTTGCAAAGAGGGTGCAAGAATATAATAAAAGTAAGCCTGCTGGAGGCGCGCACAAATGTTTTGGACAATTTCTAAAGAAAATTATTTGATTTACTACCAAATAATGCCTTGATTTATATGTTTCACCCATATTTAAAGCGAAACAATTAGAAAATTATGCGTTAGAGTCAGGATGAGGGGCGCTTATCTCACCAGAACAGGGGCACCAAGTTGAGTTTTCATCATGAAGGGGGGCAATTGCCCCCACTTTCCCCCTAAATCCACCACTGCCCTGCATAGTGCTTTCCATCCTGGCCTTGTGGAATCGAATTAGAACCGCCCACCAACCTTATCATACAGGGGCGGCGCACTGAGGGATATTCAAGGTATCAAGGTATTCATTGAATACCTATTTTGCAAAAAATTCTCATCATTTTTCAACCTTTGAAAATAAGTTTCCTGCAACAACCCTCTTAGCCGGAGTTGCCGAATTTGAATCAGAAAAATGATTAAAGTCTTATCTATTTTTGGATTTAGGTCATTTAACTTGGGTGCTATCCAAAAATCCAGTTTGTTACGGAAAGCAGAATTTGACTACTAAATTCTGATACTCCCTCCCTCACTCCCTCCCTTCACTCCCTAACGGACATACAAAATATTGTGTTTACCTAGACCTCACTAGCAGTCTTATCAAGATTGATATAAACCTTTACTTGGGAGCATATGGAAGACTTCTTGTGGGGCCCTTTCTGTCTATGTTTTATATTATCCAGTGTTGAAACCTTGCAAAATAGGGTGGAAGAAATTGCTACGTTCCATACCGTCAGGCTTAACAGATTGTTAATAAACCCTATCTCTCCATAACGGCCAAATGTCGCTATCTGTGATGGAATGGATTTTTAGACAGCCCCTTAAGCCCTTACTGATCATGTCAAAATGTCTTTACTAACCTGATAGATTTGTCTAATAAATTATATGAATCAAAGCAAACATGTTTGCCATCTTGCTCCGGTCATTCTAAAATTAAGACTATTGTCACAATTCTTGCCTTTTGTTGTTTGATGAAGCTTTCGATTTCTTGCTAAACACTCTCTTTTCTTTTGATTATTGCAGTTACAAGAGAATCTCAAAGATCCAAGAATTTTTAAAAGATAGCAAATTCAATGTTGATTGCCTTCTTATTATCATTGGTAAGCTTTTAATTGATTGTTTAATTTAGACCCTACCATTCTTCTTAAAAGTACGCTTTTTGTATTTGAGCAATAGATCTGTAATAGAACTCTTTGGTGATTTTCACGTTTATCTTTGCAGCAGTTACTGGTGAGTTATTAACTTATTTCTTTCCTTTCAGGTTTTAAGGTTAATTCGGTTTTGTCTTACAGGATTTAACAGTTTTTTCTCTTGTTGCAGCTTTATTTTGGTTATTGTTTCTTTTACAGGAGTTAATAGTCTTCTTTCTACTGATTTCAGTGTTTTGTTGCGTTTATGGGTTTAATATGATGACTCCGTTATTTAAGGCTATTTTTTAAATTTTGTACCACAAATCATTTGTTTACATAAAATCCTTGTGGAAACAGTATTTTAGTTTTCATTTAAAAGTCCATGTGCCACCTTCAATTTTTTATTTATTATTTTGATTGGAAGATCATTAATAACCAAGAATATAAAGTGTATCTACTTTTTTGGACACAAAGTACTGTACAGACAGTGTTGTAGCAAACATACAATTTTTGGGCAAGATGTTTTTGAGCAAAGGACTTTTCAAGGAATTCTGTACGTTTTTAGAGATGTTTTGACCAAATTGACCAACCACAAAAAATTATTCATTCTTAGTTTGCTGTGCTTATAGAAATGTTAGAAATGCACGATTAATGCTTTGTTTTAAGTTTTCAAAGAGGTCCTCATCAAATATCTTGAGTGAATAATTTTTGTTGAAAATGATTATTATTTGAACAAATTTTGTGGCAAAATGCAATTTCTTTTCACTAAGTATAGCTCTCTCTTCACATTCTTTCTTCTATAAAGATTTACCATGATCAAGACAATATCTTTGAACTGCAAGAATGCTTATCCTGTGATTTTTCTATGCCACAACAATTTTGTACATTGAAATTGTTAGATGCTTGGAATGTCCGGAACTGTTACTGTGACATCAACATTTTTTGTGTTTGATATGCACCGTAATTTTCCTCCATTCAAGTTGCATTTAATATTCACTGTAATTTTGACTCATTTGATTCTTTGGTTTTATTTATTCAGGCGTTGACAGTAAGTTTAACAGTGGATGTAGAAATGCCATTGAAACAATCTTGCCTGGTTTTTCACAAGCGTTCAAATTATCGCCCGCAAGGTTAGTACACTGTGAATCCTTGCAAGACTTGCTTGCAAATACAGTATATCATCTTGCTTTTAGAATCATTGATAATGCTACAATAGCAGACTCTGTGAGGTGCAAATGAGTAGAATTCTTTTTATTTTATTGTTTATTTTTTATATTCACGTAAAGATTACAATATAAATTTACAAGCTACACTACTTTACAAAATTACTATGCAACTGTACAATACTACTGGAACGATACCCCGAGGAGCAAAAGGCTATGACTACCCCGAAGCCATTTTGACATACTAGAGATTAAAACTAAAGATTAAAACTAAAGTCTAAAACTAAAGCTAAAGTCTGTCTCAAATTACATGCCATGGGAAATGTCTGCGATCGAAACAACAACTTCGTTTCGATGGGTAATTAGACATTGTTGCAGATATTGCGTGGCATCTAATTCGAGACAGATGTTTAATATACAATGAAAAGGAGAACAAAATAAAAGCAAAGAAAAGAAGAAAACCTTTACTTAAAGGAGACATGGTGGTTGTGATTGTGTGGCTTATAACGGAGTGTGAAATTTTCTAATCAAATCGACCAGATTTGTGGATAAATTGTAGAGTTAGCAGGAAAATTTTTCCATTAATTTCGTTGGGAAAATTTTTATCACCATACAATAAAATTTGCATTAGAACGTTATTTTGGAGATTTTTATATCCAAATGAATTCTTTATGGCCTTGTGGAACAAAACCTGAAAGAAAAATTTTCCCAAAATGTCCTGTATTTTCTCTATTTAATCTTGTGTTATCAGATCAGAGAGCAACTTTTATAACAAGTCTATCTTCTTTACAGCTCTTTCAAACTTTTCAAACTCTTTTATAAAGCTAATCAAAATATTAGATAAATCAATGAATCTTCACAAAATGCTAAATTTTATATCTTGAAGTACTCTTGTTAACAAAGTGAGTCGAAGAGCTCAGAGTTACTGCAGTTGCAAGGAATGTGGAAAGTGTGTTTAGGCTCTATCATACATTTCTATGAGATAATGTTCTTGATTTTGATCTTCTAGTGATGAATTTGCAGAAGAGATGATGGACGGTATGTGAAGTGATATGCCTATACACATTGTTTGTAACCCTGCAGGCCAAAAAGAATAGAGAATTTTTGCTCAATTTCAAGATGATTTCATAGTTTTGACTTTGCAGAATATGTGTGCTGTATTGTTCTTAGATTTCCCTTAAAATCTAATAGGTGACCCAAAAAAGTACTGACATTTGACAAATCGCCAAAATCTGATTATCAAACCTATCACCAGTTATTCTTTTTGATCTCTTTTTTCAATGATTCAAATATTTTTGAAGGAGCTAGGACAGATTTTGTAAGACAATAGCATGAGTTGCTTTTACTGACATCTGAATTCAAAGCGATTAGTGATCGCAGACAAAGGAAATTCTC
Source organism: Aurelia coerulea (assembly GCA_039566865.1). Classification (NCBI taxonomy): domain Eukaryota; kingdom Metazoa; phylum Cnidaria; class Scyphozoa; order Semaeostomeae; family Ulmaridae; genus Aurelia; species Aurelia coerulea. The sequence continues at coordinate 5,276,255 of CM076952.1, read as the reverse complement.
TCAACCAGTAATTCAAAACAAACAAAGCCGCAAAAGTTTCTCTGAAACCCAGGTAGCTAGCTCGCTCGTTGTGAATTCCAGAAATTGTTTTTAAGGGCAAGCATGAGCGTATATCGAAAGAAGAAGGATATATCTACACATCTACCTCAGGCATTTGATTTCTTTGGTTCAGAAGCTGAGCGGTAAGTGTTTTGGTCACACCCAAAAATATAAGAGAATTTAATCGCCTTCCAATTGGCTTTTGAACCAAACAAATTAAATGCCCAAGGCAGATGTGTAGATATATCCTTCTTCCTTCAATCTATGCTCATGCTCGCTCTTAAAGACAATTTCTGGAATGCACAACAAGCGCACTAGCCATCTGGATTTCAGAGAAACTTTTGCCGCTTTGCTTGTTTAAAATTACTACTTGAGAGAATTTCCTTTGTCTGCGATCGCTAATCGCTTTGAATTCAGGTGTCAACAAAAGCAACTCATGCTATTGTCTTACAAAATCTGTCCTTGTTTTTTGAAGATGATATGATATTTGTTTTCATTGCTAAAAGCGTATGAAATAATGCATTGAAAACCTCTTACTCTTTAAGCAACATGATTAATCTTGTTGCTTAGAGGCATTTTATTAAGATTCTTCATTATCCATCAAGTCTACGATAATAATTGGTATTTCTTTCTTACATTGATGACCCATCAAGAAGCTTTATATGCAAAAAGAATTTAATCCAGTGATCATTAGTGTTTTTGCAGTTTGATTCAAAACCAGGCAGATTTAAAAAGAGCTATATTTTCTAATTTTGAAACCAATCACAAGAGCAGCTATGCCTGGAATGATAATTTGGTCTCTGACCTACTTGCCATTTAGGAAGAAATTGGAAGATTGGCCTTATAGTAAAATTTTGTTGATTTTTCAAACAGGAGTACTTTTTGGGGTCACTCTGTACGTCATAGCTTATGTGATGTTCAAAACTTCTTGCCTCTGATAAGCTTAATATTTCATGAAAAGACAAGCCTGGTGTTAGATTTCTAAGCATAGGTTCCAAATCTTTAAAAAGGCTGGTGTAAAATTCAGTTACTTATTTCTTTGAACTGAATGATTTCAAAGAAACTTCAGCTATTTCTCTGTAATTCTACCGTTGGACTTTTCTGAAATCTTCAATATTTTCAGAATTAGAGTGTTTTTCTTTTTTGTCAAGAATTCAAGAAAAATTTTCAAAAAACTTAAAACCATCGTAATTTCTAAACTGTTTGAAGCAACATGAAATAATTTCAAAGAAAGCCATAGTTTATGGATGTTTACAATATGGTATCAAGCAAACGTCTTTCACTTTTCTGGTTTATGATTTAGAAATTTGATGACGTCACACCTTCAATAGAGTAAAAATGTAGCATACGCTGAAATTTCGAAAAATATTGAAAATTTCTGAAAAGTCTAACGGTAGAATTAAAGATAAGTAACTAAAGTTTGTTTCAAGCCACTCAGTCAGAAGAAATAGATCACAGAATTTTACACCCACCTTTTTAAGTCGAGTTAAAGATTTGGAAGCTATGCTAGATATCTATCCCTTTTAAGTGTAACAATCACGGCTGATATGGATAGATGGATACACTATTTTCATTTCTTCGATGAAAAGTATGTCATCCTTATTTCTCAGTAGTGAACACTCAGAAGGATGAAAGAAAGATAGCGAGAATGTTTTTGAAGTGCCCTCTTTTGAAGCAAATCATGTTTCTTTCATAAGATCTTTAACTCATTGTTTTGCAGATCTTGTCATTTGTATTCACAAGCAAAATGTTGATGTCTACTGCAATCCTGAAAATTATGACTGCATCATGTCATATGCAGCATGCTGGAATGATTTGCATGTTTACTGTCTTGATGAAGATCAGGTATGACCATTCTTCAGACATAAAGTCCAGTAAACAGCTGCTCTTAAAGGGCATATATCGCGATAGCAGTTGGTTGATACAACAAAGAAGTTTGGAGCGGAATTCCATTGTTTCGTGACTTTTAATTTCTGCTTCATGAATTTTTACTGCCGTAAAAATGCAGCCTCGGTCCCATGCTTTGTACTAAACAAAAGAGATAATTGTATTACATTAGCCAATCAGGTTCACGATACATGCCCTTTAACATACTATGTGAGTCAGAAAGAAGTTTCCGCCTTTGAAAATTCATAGCACCAAGAGTAGACTGATGATATGGTCGTAGTTATCGCTTTTGAAATACTGCCGGACGCTCCTAACTACGACTCATAATCAAACGCCATTATTTTGAAATGACTATGACTGCCTCGTTTCGATAAGGGCCTAGGCAGAAAAGCAAGAACATTTGTTTGTAGTTTTGAAATGAAACAAATTGATTTGAAAACTTGACAATAAATCAGTTAATGCTTAGCGAAAGCAGCAAAATAGTACCTACATACAAGATTTGATATTGTCGCCAACTGTTTTCATGGTATTCTTGTTCGTAAGACTTTGTTCTGTCCGGCTAAGCTCCTTGAAACTCTGCTTTGAGCTTCGAGTTTCCGTTGGTCAACATCAATCAATCGAATTTGCAGAAATTCCAATGGCGTTGTATTCTGTTGTATACTTTGTACATGACTGTGTATATCAGCCTCGTTCCCAAGGGCGTTCAAAAGTGAAAAAAGTCAGTCCAAAAATATTGCCGTAATAATATGAGTCCCAGTAAGAGCATTCTCGGTCTGGTGTAATAGTCTCGTTTTGAATAGCGATTACTGGGACTCATTGTAATCAGTCTAGCACCAAGAGTACTTGACGGATTCGAGTGATTCAAACTTTACTTAAAATCTGCAATATTTTTTTATTTCTTTCATTTTGAAGGGGGCACATTCCCTCAGTAAATGTAAAAATGGAACAGTAGGAAGTAAGGACACCTCGAAATATACTTGCGTCGTTGTTTACCAGTTCAATAAAAATACAGTAAAGTAAAGGTTTTCGCTAAAACAAATACAGTAAACACAATTAGTAAACTAAATTTAGTACCAACGAAAAGAACGGAGAAATACGGAGGAATCGAATGAACTGTAACCTGCTCACAAATATTTGTCCATATGTCCATTGATATCCTTCATCGCGCTACCAAAATATCACCGTTACAAATTTAATCTCAACGAAGTAAACAACGTTATTTTAACAGTTTCTTATTCACGCTCTGATGCGTGCTACAGTCACAATAGGTCCTTTTTCCTCACAACAAAAATATGGAACGATTCTATTGACGATACAAAAAAGGGTACAAACAAACAACGAAGACAATAAATCTTTAATCAAGCGTTTATTCTGTTCGTTCCAGTCGACGCGAGAGTCCAAGCGGTGCAACAAATTGCCCCCCTTCCTTGAGCTAAGAGTTCATAAAAGGGGCGAGGCCGTAACACATTTTTTTAGAAGCACTGAAAATAAAAGTAAAAGTTGGACTGTACGAAGTCTTTATTAGTTGCGAAATGCCTATAACAGGCCTAAAACAGTTGATCAAATCTTAAGGAATCTCCTCACACAGAACAATACGCAAAGGCATTTCACCTCCCTCGGGACTTACAGGAAATAGATCTTTAAACTATACAGAAGATTTTCAATCCCATGGCAATAGATGTGCAGATGATAGCTTCTCGTGAGCAAATGTATTTTCTTTATTTGTTTAAGGAAAATTTTCAAGCATTTCACAGCCAAGAACGTGTCGTTCAGTCGAATTCACTTACATTTCCCATCTAATAAGACACGAGGAAAATTGAAAAAATACTTCAATCTCACGGCTATAAAGCGTAATTTGATCCACTTCAACCCGTAAAGTACTATAGATGCTATTCATTTTCAAAAGTGGGAACTTTTACTGGCTCACACGGTGTTTATCCATCTATTTGCTTCATGAAATACTCGTTTTACATCTTTTGTAGGGAGAGATCAGCTTTCATTTGGTAAAGACCTTTTCTTTGGGGACTCAAATTATCTGTTTTCTCCTTGCTTCTGATTTATTGAACCCTATTCTGCTCAGGGGAGGGGGCCAAAAGAGACCCCCAACCAAACTTTCAGCAGGAAAACGAAACTGAAGCGGAAAGAGGGCTAAACGGTCTGATTTTTTGCCCCCCCCCTGGGGATACAAGAAACAAAGGAAGGAAGCAGGTCTTATCAAGAAAACTGATTTAGGGTCCTTACAGGGGCTCCGTCGCCAAAATGTAAACAAAACGATGATTTTGCAGTTTTTTGAAAGGTGATACCACACAGGATTTTCATATTGTTTTCAAAATGAAAGTTGCTTTTTGGACCCAAATCATTGTACTTCACTAAGGAACAAACCAAAATTTCATATCTTCTACGATTGCTCGGATATAAGTGGATTTTTAACGGTCACTTTTTGGTAGCTTGGGTGAAGCCACCAAACAAACTGCAGAAAACAATGGACGAACAATGGATGATTGGTGACATGTGCGAGTTTACGGATTTGTTTATTCTTTGGCGGCGGAGCCCCTTTAATTAAGGTAATCAAAGTTTGATTGAAGCCGAAGATTTGAAGTATTTTAGTGATTAGTGATTTTCTCTCTCTATTTTTCTGACCATTAGAATTTGAACACATAGGCAAATTGAATTTATGAAATTATGTGTGGTAGCACGTAAGGTAACACGTATGGTAAATTGGCAACACGTGCTAATTTACGGATTTGTTTATTGTTTGGCGGCGGAGCCCCTTTAAGAATTGGTTTCTCACCTTCTGCGCAGTCGACCATTGTGTTTTGCTCTCCCTTTTTATTTCTATTTGACCCAATGCACTCAGAGTTGTGAAGTTTGTTCCTCAGAAGGCCAGATCACTTTGTCTTTTCAGAAACCCAAGTGATTTTATTGAAAGTTTGTCAGCTTGTTTACCTTGTTGAGCTATGCGTTTTGTGAAAATATGAAAGAATTATCTCCAGTAGTTTCAGAATTATGATCCATTGAACTTTTGACCTTTGCGGTGAACTCAATTGACCCAAATTTTGTAACTTCCCTAATATTTACCCTAAAAAAAACTTGTTCTTTATGTCATATGAAAGCTCTTGAGCTGCAGAGACCATTGCAACCAAGAAAAATGCCATAAAACATTGTTTTCATGTAAAGAATTTAGGGTTAAGGTCAATAACTTCAAACATTCTGCTGAATAGATTTCCATAATTATTTTCTCGCAAAACTGATTTAGTAAGACTTCAGCCAAGACTTCAGCCTGCAATTTATTCTAAGTCACTGCATTGGCATTGGGTTGTTATAGCCCTTGCAAAACAATATCTTGGTAAAACACAACAAATGCAGAAAAAGTTTCTCCATTCATGGTAAGCTTTTCAAAACTAGAAAGTTTAAACCAAACATAATCAATATCACACACAGTACAAGCCTTGCATACATTAACATAGCTCTCCTGCCTATAAATGATCCCTAAGAATTTTTAAGAATAATTTCAGTTTCCTGAGAATTCACGTTTAGAAAATTCACAGTGCTTCATACAGTATGACCTAACAATTCTTATGAGCTTGTAATGAATTTTTGACGATTCTTAAGCATTGTTAGCAATTCTTGAGAATTCTTGTCATGTTAATGTGCGCATGCCTCTTATAATTTTTGCATAACACACCAGCTTCTAATATGTTTATCCTTCAGCTCTATTGGCTCCTTGCTGCCATTGAATGATTAAAAAATTATTGAGTGCAGTTATGAAAACATTTTGTAAAGCAAATGACTCAGGGGCTAGTATAGTTTACAACACATTTGTAAGATGCTGCATTGTTGCTATATAGAAAAGACGCATTTGAATATATTTTCGGCCAAATGTTAAATTCAAAGTAATTTGCCATGGCAAAGCACATGACCAAACCAATGCCCGTACCAACATTTCTGAAAACGATTGAACCATATACTTTGAAATTTGAAAGAGAATTGCAGGAAGTTTGAAGATGAGCGTTCAGGTAAAGAATCGGTTTCTCCAAATTTGCCATGCAGTGACCAAAGCATTGTGCATCAGCCGGTTTTGGCAAAATATGTTCTGATTATGTGTGCAATCCTCAACGATGTCTGGATCATGTTCCATTGTGGAAACAGGTCATAGACAGAAAGATTCCCATGTAAAGCATTATAGCTTTGCTGTTGCATTTATCTGATTACAAGAGCTGGTCTAAAGCACTCCTGTAAAGATCAAGCCCTTTCCTCTAATATAATGGATATAGTTTTTTCATCTAAGAAAGCTGCTGAAATTGCATTATGCCTAGAAACATGAAATAACTGTCTTGGAATATTGAAAATTTTGTAGTTTAAAGTTTAGGAAGAATTTGCTGGGGAGAAAATGTTTTATTTCTTCATGTTTTGTTGAGATATTTGCAATGAAGGATATAGTTTGCACAAGAACTATAATTTATGACGATATTAAACCAGAAAAAGTTTAAAGCAGATCTTTTAATCTTCAAGTGTTTGCAAGGAACTACAATCGCTAATTTTGCGTCCTATGGTGACAGAATTAACCATAGTTATGGTACAAGAGGCAATAAAGCTACTTTGCGCGTTCCAAAGGTCAGAATAGAAGCCGCAAAAAAGTCCTTCTGGTTCCAAGGCCCATCTTGTTACAACGAACTACCAATTGACATTCGAAGTTTAGAATCCATTGTTGTTTTCAAGCATCGACTTAAAGAACATTTGCAAGGATCATAGATATTTTACCAAACTACAGGATTTTTAACGATAAATATTGAAGAACATTTTAGGCTTTTTTACATTGTATAATGATGGTTTTACTTTTCTTTAATTTTCAAACAGGGCCCTTATTGATAACAGTACTTGTAGTATTGACAAGGTAAACCCTGTATAAATATTTCTCTTATTATTATTATTATTATTATTATATTTGAGATGTTTTGCATATGAATATTACATAGAAACTGTTGACCACTGTGTAATCAAAATCATCTTGTGATCAAACCCATTGGAATCCCACTCTGAAATTCACCCTGGTTAATAAATATAGATAGATGAACATTTCCACAAAATTTCGTGATTTTCGAAATTGCCGCTGACCAGGGGTCAAAGGTCAAACTTTAAAAACTTCATTATTTAAATGAAAACAATGTTTTATGGCACTTTTCTTGGTTGCAATTGTCTCTACAGCTCAAGAGCTTTCATATGACATAAAGAACAAGTTTTTAGGGTAAATAATAGGGAAGTTACAACATTTGGGGTCAATTGAGTTCACCGCAAAAAGGTCAAAAGTTCAATGGTCCATAATTCTGAAACCACTGGAGATAGTTCTTTCAAATTTTCACAAAATGCATAGCTCAACAAGGTAAACAAGCTGACAAACTTTCAATAAAATTAAAACATTGATATTTTGAGGTGGTTACACTTGACATGGAATGTCCCCCAAGTCTTCTGTTTTATAAAAGTAGCCCTTGCTTTTTAGAACTACACCAATTAAAGATTTTTAAGAATCCTTAGTCATAATTTAATGTTTTCTTTTATAGTATAAGAATCATGAAGACCTGAGTGAAGATCTCAAAATTTCAAGCTTTGTTAAAATGGTAGAAGGATGTCCTCGTGTTGCCATACCATACAACTATGCAAGTAAGAAAAGCTATAGACTAGTTAGCTACTTGAAAACAGAAATCTAAATCTGATTCAAAATTATTGCAGTTATTTTCATCAAGAGGGATTCCCAGATATGTTGTTATTTGGGGGACCAAATATTGTATATTGATTTTTCAAAGGCAATATTACTAAACTCCTTCTCAAATTAGATGTCACCTGAGATTTGGGATAAAGCAAAATTCCTTAGCAAAAGAGTTCTATCGTTGTTATCGGCGGGGATTTGCAAGTGATATCTAATTTGAGCTAGACTATATAGTATTCTTCAACCAGTTTACATAATTGAAATTTTCGTATCAGTTAAGTTATAAACTTTAATTTCAAGACTTGTTCATAAATTGGGATCGCAATATCATCTACATTATAAAATTAACTTATTTTATATTTCATTGCATTCAACCGAAAATAACTTTATTTATTAACTTAACTACGATACACAGATAGTAGTGAGGTCAGTCTAGCAAGATTACATATAGGTGTGACAAATAGAGCAATCACGGAAAGCACATTATTCCTATCACTCGTATGTTCATTTGATACGTGTAACCTGAATCTCTGAAAAAAGGAGGGGATGGGTGGGAGAGATCCTATCTTCATAAAAGTACTTGCTATCGACCTGTGATTTTCCACGCCTTGAAGAGCTTTTTATATTTGCCAACTAAACACGCCTCCACGGAGATCGTGCAACAGTATTCCCTTAAGAAACTTAACAATGTTACTACAAAATATTTTCCTTAGTAACGGGACCATTTACCCAAAGTAGACAGAGCAGAAACTGTGCGTGAATGCATGAAAACTCGTACCTTTGAGCAACCCTAGCTCCCAGAAACAGATCCCGAAATCTAGAAATCGGTGTATTGGCAGGAAAACGGAGTTTAATGAGGAAGCGAAGAGCAAGAATTGCGACGATAATCATTTTCATTGTTTATATTATTTCATTCCAAGACAATCCAAGTTAATAATTACGACAAATCCATGTGTGACATGTTGAATTATTGACGTTTCGAAGCAAAGCTGTGCTTCATCATCAGAATACCAAGTTTCCTAAAGCACGAGGCTAAATTTATATCCATAAAGACAATAAACTACCAAAAATGCGTTGTTTACAAATCCTACGTGAAAAATAAATAATGAGGTAAGCCCGGAGGACAATACCTAAAACAGAGCTAAGGGAATAGAAGATTGCTGAGAGTTAAGTGACGGACGATCGCGCAAAATTAATAAACTTTCATGAATGAGCAAATCAAAATCATTATTAGCTCTGTCCAAAACTGAGAAATCTTCCACCGACGCGGCGTGACCTGATTGGTTAATGTGGTCCCAGATGGCTGAGGGACTTACTTTTATTTTCTGACCTGCCTTATTTATTCCCAAATGCTCCCTGCAGCGTGTAATCAAGTTACGGGTTGTTTTTCCAAAGTACAAGGCATGGCAGCCAGGACACTTAAATTTGTAAACAACAGAGGAGCGAATGAGAGTTGGAAAGCGGTCTTTAAATGGAAAAAAAGACTGGATGCGTTTTGAAGATCGAAAGATAACCTTAAGTTGAATACCCGGATAACATTGCTTAATTAATCTACAAATTCTAGTTTTCATCTGTAAACTGTACCTGCCAAGATATGGTATGCAAAACAATAGGGCCGTTTTGGCTTCTGCTAGGGCAGGGGCTCTGGGTGCGAACCTTTTATCCAGGAAGGATTTAATAATACGATCTGTCAGCGCCCTTGGAAAACTATTTTTAGATAAGATCTCCTTTATTCGAACAATTTCATCGTGAAAGTTCTTATATGATGAGCATATATGAAAGGCTCGATAAATCAAAACGCTAATCAGATTATTCTTGTATTTATCGGGAGCAAGGCTGGCAAAATCCGTATAAAGGCCAGTAAATGTCTTTTTCCTGTATAGACTAGTGATAAAATTATTCCCTTCACGGGTAATGAGAACATCCAAAAAGGGTAAAGAGTTTTCCGACTCAATTTCAATGGTGAAATTGATGTTAGGGTGCTGACAATTAATATACTCTAAGAACATAGCAATATGGTCCCTGTCCCTAAATAAACAATAAGTATCATCTACATATCTACGATACAGTACAGGTTTAAACTCAGCGGGGCAATTAGTTAAATAGCGTTTTTCCAGGTGACTCATAAATATATTAGCAAGTGACGGTCCCAAAGGAGAACCCATTGCTACACCATCAATTTGATCAAAAAGTTGCCCATTAAAAACAAAATGATTTTCTTTGACAGCAAAGCCCAACAATTTACGAAACTGAGTGCGGTCCAACGAACAATCCCTATATTGTAATTTATCATTTCCATCAAATATTAAGTCAGTGCATAAATCTATAGTTTCTTCTAATGGGATGTTCGTAAACAAACTGGAGACATCAAAACTGGCCATAACCAATTCCTCATTCGCACTAAATGCGGTAATTTCAGACACGAAAGAAAAAGAATCCTTAATAACAAATTCATTTACCGTGTAAGGCTGTAAAATGGGAACAAAAAACTTAGCAAGTTTGTATTTGTAAGTCCCTATTGCGGACAAAATAGGCCTTGCAATTTGTTTTATGTACTTTGGGTAGTCCATAGAGAACTCCTGGGGTACTACCAGAGGAAAAAAGTTCCTTATAGACTTCATCTGAAATAGAGTTCTGCTTAAGTAATTTGTCCCTAAGAAAGCGGATAAGTTTGCTTTCACGTTTCAGGCAAAGATCTAGCATTTCAATATCAAGTTTTTTAAATTTAGAGGCATCTGAGAGGAGGGATTCAACCTTATTAATATAATCTACACGGTTGAGAATAACCACCCCATTTCCCTTGTCTGGTCTCAGAATAACAAGGTTCTTATTTCTAGATAATTTCTTAAGAGCAGATAATTCTGCTTTGCTAATATTGAGAGGAAACTGTGCAGAATCATATCCATAATAGGCACCCAGCGCGATACTTTTTAGTTGGGTCTTAACGTAATCAAAATTGACCCCTTCTTTAACAATAGGACGATTTTTCAAACTGATCGCCAATTTTTCGAAAGGTGTAAGAAAATCACAATAGTCCAGTTTATCAGGACGTATACTAAACTTGAGACCCCTTGAGAGCACTTTCTTTTCGACATCGTTGAGAATGTAAGTCGAGTAGTTAAAAATAACCTTATCGGGGTCAATACCAGATGCTAAATATTCACGCTTTAAATTTTCAAGCTTACGATTCTGCACAATTTCAACTCTTTTGAGAGACTTAATATTGAACGTAGTGACAAAGGAAATAAGGTGGTTATAGTCAAACCATGAGAAGATGGAACGTAAATGTTCTTGTGATAACTTGATCTTTTCTTGAGTCCTCTTCAGATGCCTTCTTTTCTGTGCCAATTCGGTCGACAGTAGTCTTCGCCTGCACGTGTCATACATCGCAGATGAACGGAGTCGAGGATTAGCCAGCTTGAAGTGCAAAAATTTTGGGACAACACCAAAGTAGTCGCATGACTGTATAAATTCCAGGTCCAATTTTGTCTTTCGGAGTCGCTTGTCTAGTTTTTCATATGCTCGGAATGGTTGAAGTCCCTCACTGCCATATCGTCGTTGTAGAATCGTAGAAATCGGTGTATTGGCAGGAAAACGGAGTTTAATGAGGAAGCGAAGAGCAATAATTGCGACGATAATCATTTTCATTGTTTATATTATTTCATTCCAAGACAATCCAAGTTAATAATTACGATCCCGAAATAAAGGCAACAATTGATATTTTCTTCTTTAGGCCTGAAACTCTTGATTTGTTGTTCATAAAGCTTATATGATCCAGCACTTCCTTATGTTGAAATTAATCCCCCACTGTTAGCGCCAAACCATCATTTTTAGTTTAATCTGACCTGTATCCAATCGAAACCTTTTTCGTTACTCGCATTTTAAAGTATTAGCCCAGAATTCGACTTCTTCCATTTGCAGTTGCTCGAGAATATCAAACAATTCCTTTCGATCCTATGCTGGTGGAGAAATGGCCTCTAATACAAGCTTTTGGTTTAGAAGAGATTGGCGGGTGAGTTACAGTAATAACCCGCACATAAGAACCTAAGATTTTGAACTCAGCCTGTTTAGGTTCTTATGCCACGAGGCACATCCATTAATCAGGGTGTAGGTTCTTAACAAAGGGAAATATGTGCATCTAAATCTTAGCCAAACTTATTTACACTATTGGCTCTATCTATTTCAACCCAAGCTTACCCAGTTCTGCAGGCCCTGCCTATCACAGTTCTGTAAGTAATGTTAATTGGAGTTCACGAAAGAGGTGATTGGCAAACAGATTGCATTTGTTTCCCAATGCATGAATGAAACCCTTTATTAAGAACCTAGTTATGATATCAGGCTGAAATAGTTCTTATCGATTGGGTACAAAATATATGATTTCTTGCTGTAGGTTCTTAACAAATGAAGGTTCTTATGTGCGGTTTTTTCTGTGCCAATTTTGAGTGGATGCTCTTAGATTTTTTTTTCTACTTTCCATTAAAAATTTACAATACAAATTTACTAGTTACACCACTTACAAATACTTAAATACACTACAAGACGATGCCACTAGATGCAAAATATCATGACTATTCTGTGGCATCACGAAAAACTAAGACAACATACATATGAATATTCAAGGGAAAACAAGACAATAATGCATGGGAAAGCAACAAAAAAACTACATTCTGTCTCAAATTAGACATCAGGTGAAAAATTGTCCGCGATAACAACAGACAAGATGCCTGCCGCCGTTATGGATAATTTTGCGCTATCACAAATCTCACCTCATTAGATTTATTCACCATGAGTGTGGCGTAGCTTACGGAAGGAATTCATACAGACGTGTAACGTGATTGCATCACTCCGCGCCCGAAAATCAGACTTGGGGTAAATTTAGGCCATTACAAAATAGCGTCACACTGGGATTTCAAGGGCATTCGTTTATTTATCGGATAAAATCAATTTTAAGAGTTCGACAACTTTCCAGACCATTCCAAAACTTAAGATAGACGCGTGTTGAAGAGGAAGGTTGACCTCAAAGGAGCGACGATCAACTCACAACTCATGTTCATTTTCATTTATTTCAACAGGGTTAAATGCATTCAGTAAATTTAAATACACTGATTTTCAATGTGCCCTGCTTAAAGACATAACTAGCCTAATTACTTATATAGATTACATATCAACTTGAAGATCCTATGTAAAAGAAAAGAAAACACATGAACACGAAAGGGACTCAGAAATCAAACGCATGAGCTGAATGTCGATTTAGATTATCAACCTCTTTGACCTTTCAAAACGCTTTTAGTCTCGTTTAAACTGATCGAGATTGTTGCGCTGTTTACAAAATTTTCGTCGTACGTAAGGGCAAGTTTCTCACAGCTTTCTTGTACTAAATTAATGGTTTACTTCAAACAACAGCTCATTCGTATAATTATTTCATTGGTTTGGGTATGAATAACATTTCTACCTATCTTTTCCTTGCTCACTATCGCGAGGGAGACTATAGAAACAATTGTATGGAACTTTTTGAATTTTCATATAAAAATCTATCAACATTTTAAGTAGATTTACCGCAAAGCAAGATGACATCGTATTTTCAAGGTTGCTGTAACGTCATACCGTCTGGATGAATAGCTCGATGTAGTTTCAGCGTTGTCGCGAGACTAGACTCTTGAAAGTAGAAAGATTGTATTTACCGGTATGCCGAATTGAAACTGCGACTACCCGAGAAACTGCCAAAATTGGATTTTGTTTTGATCTTAAGATTTTCTTCATGATCTATTTCATCTGGAAACAAGAAACAAGTTAATCGAAGAAATAGATGGCTGTTTTTTTTTTACTCCGAAGGGGAAAAGGAGACGAGACTTTAAGTTGAGCAACCTTATTTTGGTCAATTGCATTCGACAATGCATCACATTTTTAGCGAGAAAGCTACATCTTGAGATCACTTATGAAAGACCAAGCGTCATGGGATAAGAAAGCTGTAATTAATATAAAGAAGCAATGTAACAAAATTAAGTAGCAGTGCGGAATAGCATAGGTTCCAAATCTTAAATCGCCCTACAAAGGTGGGTGTAAAGTTCTATGACTTTTTTCTTCTGATTGAATAGCTAGAAAGAAAATTTAACTATTTATCAATAATTCTACCGCTGGACTTTTAAGAAATCTTGAATATTGCTCGAATTTGTAGCGTATTTTATATTCTAACTCATTCGAGGATGTGACGTCATCAAATTTCTAAATCATAAACCAGAAGAGTGACAGACTTTTGCATGATACCTTATTGTAGACATACCGTAAACTATGGTTTTCTGAGAAATGATTTCATGTTGCGTCAAACAGTTTAGAATTTGCGATGGTTTTAACTTTCTTGAATATTGTTCTTGAATTCCTGAAAAAGAAATAAAGCACTCTAATTCTGAAACTATTGAAGATTTCAAAATAGTCCAATGGTAGAATTATAGATAAGTAGCTGAAGTTTCTTTGTAGTCATTCAGTTAAAAGACATAGGTCATAGGATTCTACACGAACCTTTTTAAAGATTTGGAACAAATGCTTTGCGGAGTAAGATTAAGGTGTTATAAATAGGTGTTCCAAACCAGGCAGCTTGTAAAAACACAAATTTCGAAAATTTGAAGGTTTTTTAAACGTAGCTTACAGTACATATTGAAACCATTGTGCATATCAGTGCTAGTTAGCTTCCATTCACAAAAACAAGCATTCCAAAACACTGAACACTTCAATCTTGACACGAATAAGAAAGGTTAAAGTGTAATTGGACAAGATATTTCAAATGTAGGAAATTGAAATCATTATCTTCAACTAATAGTGGACAAGGCTAATAGTTTGCTGATATTAGCAAAAGAGAGCCATTTTTCACCACAATAATTCTTTTCGTTTTATTTTAGGGGCGGTTTCTTCACAATGAACCATGAGGTATGTCATAGCAAGAGCCATACCTTTGTTTTCTATAGGAATTGCACTATTATTTTTTACAGGAAATGACGATTTCTTACTTATAGGGGCTCCGCCTCCAAATTTCGGTCGAAATGTTGATTTTGAAGTATTTTGATGGGCAATATCACACAGGCGTTTACGTGTTTTTCGAAAATGAAAGCATCCTTTTGAAGACAGATCGTTGTACTTTACAGAGGAAAAAACCAAAAGTTCATGTCTTGTACGATTGCTTGGATATAAGTGGATTTTTAACGAGTTGTTTTCGGTGGCTTGGGTGAAGCCACCAAGCAAACTGCAGGAAACAATGGAGAGCAATGGACACATGCGGTGTTTACAGATTTGTTTACAGTTTGGCGACGGAGCCCCTTTAATGTACACACAAAGAATTGAGAGACATGTGTTTTATGAAAGGGGATTGGGGAGAGCTGAGGATGCTAGCTTGAAGTTTTGTATTGTCAAAGACATTTCAATCGAAATCTTCTCCCTGTGCTACTGGAACTTAGCTTCAGCAACAGGAAAAGAACTACAGTTTGAACAAATTTATGAGTTCTTCGATTGCAATTTGAAATTCTTTCTTCTGCATTCTTTGCAGGTTATCGATGCAGCTGACTTGCTCAAGGAAGCTTTCTCGCTTTTCGACGCCATTGGATTAGAAACGTTGGTGGCAAAGGTTTGTGATCCTAG
Organism: Aurelia coerulea; assembly: GCA_039566865.1. Taxonomy (NCBI): domain Eukaryota; kingdom Metazoa; phylum Cnidaria; class Scyphozoa; order Semaeostomeae; family Ulmaridae; genus Aurelia; species Aurelia coerulea. The sequence continues at coordinate 5,260,999 of CM076952.1, read as the reverse complement.
TCTCACTGATGACTGTTCAGTGTTTGCTAGATTGATTCAACTCGTCGAATTTCTTTGCCCCTACATTTTTTCGTTTGGCCCCCTTAACAATTTGGCCCCCTTATGAAGTGCCTGTAAACTTTGATTTAACATGTTAACATCAACTATACTGACCAGAATTTCCAATTGAGTATTTTTAAGCACAACTTTAACTTATCGTCTACAACCAAACATGTCTCAGGTTTGAATTTCATCTTTTTGCTGAATCATGTAAATTCACACTTGATTATCTACCTGGTGCGCCAAAAATTTTCCGGCGTTTAGAAAATCGTATTACAGAAAGTTCTGGATTTACTTCAATGATTCGAATTTTGCTTGATACTATGCGCATACTAGCCGGTTTTATGTTGTACAGGAAAATATAAAGCCTGAGGTCTTAAAAGTACAGACGGAGTTTGCGAAGTCTGTGCAACAAATACCAAGGGCTTTATGTTTTCCTGTACAACTACAAAACCTGTTAGTATGAGTTTTATTAGCTGATAGCTTCTAATTTTGACTTATATCATTTGGTCAAAACGCATTTTGTTACTGTTATGTCGCTTGGGTTTATTGTAAATCTCACAGGACGAAATCGGTTGCTGTGGGGACAATCGGTATCGTAGTATACAAGGCTACGGGAAAACCGCAGGAAATGTGTGATTAACAAATGGGATTGGCGGGATTCTCGTATTGCCTCATTTTTTAAACGTCAGTTAGGTAATAGGTAATAAAGTAGCAGAAAGACAGAAATATTTTTGTGTTTTTCCTCGTGTTTTGATGAGCAAGGAAAATATGAGTAAATTCAAGTGTACACAAATCCAATGGTTGCGAAATGGCTAAAAAAGGGCCAAAACATTCAATCATATCGTCACGCATAACATTACGTAAAGACATTGAATCTCTCTCAAGAGTTATAAGAAATAAATTTTTAGACATATGCAGAAGTTTTGCGATTTCATGGCAATGAATATACCTGTTAGCTATTCTACAAAAGAGTCTAGATCGAGCGATATTGTTCCACATTTTTGTACGAAAGGCTCGATTGAGTGGTGTTAGGGCTTCTATCACTGTTGTTCGCGTTCACAAATTCTACGAAATGTATCAAAATATCGTTCTATTCAGATTATTTTTTAGAATAACTAAAAGGTCTATGTACAGACTTTGTTTGTTTGTTACCTGGTTTAATTCGTTCTATTACGTATATATATATACCGGTACACACATACAACTAATCTAAATCGAATCTACTAGCAACTGAAAAAGGAAATAACTAATAGAAATTAACACATAAATACATGAGGTAAATATTAGAACTACGTGGACATAAATAGACAACATCCGATGCCCGTGAAACAATTACTTTTGTGTTGTTCAGTGTGAGTTCATTCGCTCATTTCGTGGGCCTAAGCTATGGAACCAATTAAGATCAGATGTCATACGTGCAACCTCGCTTCTTACCGTCAAAAGAGGTTGAACGAGAAACTATAGAGGATTGTTCACTTTTCTTTTGTTTTAGCTTAATTGGATAATTAAATTTGTAAATTATCTTTTTACTTTATTAGCATTTTGTTACTTTATTTTGGAGGCCAGTAAGATTCCGGCGCCCTGGAAAGCAGTCTCTATAGACTGACGGGGCTGCTGTGGTTGAATACTAGAACATGAAAATGAAAAGATGAGTTATTTCTTTACGATTTGATCAAGTGTTTCAGGCCCATTTTTGTGCATTTTGCAAACAAGGGATGTCCGTGCAATCAGTCGAATTTACCTATATTCTCATATATAGGTAAATTCATATCTAGCATATATAGTTTATATACTCATAAAAACATGAAAAAATCGCAACAATACTCCGATCTTTCGGCTGTCAGACTCTAGGTACCATGAATTTTGAAGCGTCCTAACTGTTTTGGCGCTCCCCGCTCCCTGTACAACCCGGCAATATGCCATATTGTCTTTGACCCACAGACGTTAACTTGCGTATTTACTTTGCTAGCATTTACAACAATTCGAGAAGCAATGGAAATCACTGGTAGACAACGTTACTATGGCATGGTAAGCTATCTTTCACACACCACTCCAACTGAGGTTAATACTGTGTGCGCCAGGAACAAAGTTATATATTCCTAAGATTTTAATGTAAATTCAATATGAAAATTTCGGCTTGAAAAGTGCCGCCTTACGAGCACTCAATTGACAAATTGTGTAAAAATTGAAATGAACGACTTTTTGCCTCCACTGCATGTCCCTTTATGCTACAGTTCTACTTGTTCAAACATTAAGGCTAATTTCCAGTTTGTGGAATTTTCCGAGCGGGTGCAATTTTAGACAATAAAAGGTCGCTCAGCTGTAACTTTCTATTCAATGCCAGAGCGACGTTTTCTCTCGAATACAATAGATATTCCGCCCGCTCGCAAAATTCCACTGAACTGGAAACTGGCCTTTAGAATAAGATTGCAATGAGGTGAAAAAGATGAAAGTTCCTGGTTTCCTTTTTCCACGTTGTTATCGTATCGGTCATATTTCATTATGATTATTGGACACTGATAACTCCGCGAGTCCCCATCGGACTGTGTAGAGATGGCATCAAGCCTTCAGTTAATAATTTTCTCGTACATTCCTCTTGCAAGTACAATTAATATTTTTTGCAGAAAGGTTTAAAATATGGCTGTTTTATTTTCCAGTTCACAGGACGTAGGAACTTTGGAAAGCTCTATGGTTGCAGAGGTGTGTAGAATCCTCATATTACTTGTATTCCTTTCTTGTGATTGAATGCCTTTGAAACATGTGTTCCTTTACATGATTATTCAGTAAATATATGACATTAGCACACAGACATTTCTTCAGATATGAATACTGTAAAAGCCGTATTTGACCCCATCTCTATTAAGTCCCTCTCTGATAAGCCCCTTCTTTCTGAGCCAAAATTTTGAATAAGTCCCCCTCTCTAATAAGACCCCCATTTATATCAAATGCCAGAGGTTGTTAAAGATTTACCTTTTATTTAGCTAAACAATTTTGCATGTTAATTTTGATATGGTTTGGGATAGAAACTATGTCGAATTTATGCATTTGACTCATAGAATTCTATGTTGAATCCGCAAAATATGGGGTAAAGAACCAAACATCTATCATTTATCTCCCTGTCACTCAACTTTGTGAATAAACCTTTCTCTCTAATCAGCTCCCTCCCCTTTAAGCCCCCTTTAGAGTCTCCGAAAGTAAGTAAGCCCCCTTCGAGCTTAATAGAGCTTTTACGGTACTCAGGCTAAGGCAAAGCTAAGTTTTCTTTGTGAGTATCAAACAGATTGCTTGCATTTCAGAAACTATTAAGCCCTCACCGAAATTAGTTTGTCGCTCGCTTTGTGTATTTGTTTTTGCTTTTATTTGTATTTGTTTTTGCTTTTATTTCTTTCAGCCTCTGATAACTTACTTCCACCACGCTGCCAACGAATTTGGTGTTACTACTGCAAGGTGAGAAGCCAAAGTAGGAAAAACTTCTGCAGCTTCTTTGCACTTTTGCCCAGGATCTAGGACGCTTCCCCCATCCAGTGTAGTTGTTCGGAATACTGCGAACTCCCCCTGTTGTATATCACAATGGAAAAGGCGTTAACTCTGATTGGCTCGCTGATCAATGGAATGGGCGAAGAGCTTTGGGGCATGCGTGAATTCACAAAGGAAAAATGAAAGATGATGACCCTGCAATCACTAGTGCGTAGACTCCAAAGCTATTAGACGGCGGCTTGCTCTTCTGGAGAAAACCCGCAATACTTTCACTGATAGTATCCCGAACAAGTAATGTTTTTGATTTTGCTTTTGATGAGAATATGCAGGCTTTCTATCATTAGTTCTTTACGGTTCTGGGTTCTGCCAGGGCATTGAATTGGATCTCAATTGCATTGAAGACCCTCAGTTGAATCTTTGTCTTTAATTTCTTCATCAGAATCCGTTCTTGTCTAGCATTCATAGAAAATTGAACCTTTTCAAGGAAATTTAGCTTTATTTAGATATGAAGACAATATTGAAAGCATCTCTGTTTTGGAACTTGCCCTGAGTGAAATGGCCATTTGCTAGATTTTTCGTTTGACACGGTTAAAGACAATCGTGAGACATTTGACTGATCCTACAGAAATAAAACGAGAATATATACAGTGTTGAATGGCACTAAGTTCTAGATTTAGTTCACTGATTTTATTCCCGTTCCTGTCTGATCTGACAATGTCTGATGACTGCTTTGACCGTGTCAAACGAAAATTTGTAGGAAATGGTTTTCTTTACTCTCAAGTACCGAATAATCTTCCCCCCCCCCCGCTTATTAATTTTTGAAAAATTTTCCAACCCCCCCCCCCCACTTTTATTCCAACCCCCCCTTTTATTAATTCTTGAAAAATATAAATAATAGTGAACATAATTTTTTAATAATTCCTGCTAAGCAAATGTACTTACTGTATTTATTACCTTTATTCTCCTTTGTTTGTCTGACCCGTGTTACATACGTGTTTTACATACGTGGTACCCATGTTAGATCCGTGTTTTACTAAGAAAACGAAAAACGACTATTCTCAATTTTTCCAACCCCCCCCCCCCGATTGTTCCAACCGCCCCCGATTATTATTATATTTAACCATTTCCAACCCCCCCGATTATTCTCACCCCCCCCGTTTATTCGGTACTTGAGAGTACTCAACGCAGCTTTCAAAACGATATTTCAGCTTATAGAAAGCCGTTGCACTCACCTAAGAGAATTCTTATTTTCTTGAAGTGAACCATCAGTTGAATTTGGTATTTACACTAGTGACAAACATTCAGATGCGAAAAGCAAAAGCAGATTACTAAAGGAGAGTGGATTGAAGGGTTCGCATGGATACCATATGGTACGTATCAATGTCGTTGTTGTCGTTGTTGTTGTTGTTTTTGTTGTTGTCCTTGTCGTTGAATTTGTCCTTGTTGTCTTTTCAAAGATGGAAAACTGATGCTTACCGGTATTGCTACCTATTAACATACCGTGGAAATTTGTCAGTAAGATTTTTTTCTACTTGTTGTTGTTACTACGTTTGTCATAATTCAATTTATGCTGCTTTTCGCTAGGTGACTTTTATTCTTTGTTGGTCATTTCTAAGGGCTTAAGTAAGAACAATTTTCTTTTCTTGGGTCATGTAGAATCAAAATGAAATAAGGAGAACGTAGAATTCACACTTTGTTAGCTTCATTGTAAACTTTATACCTGGGTGTGAAGTCAACAAAGGGTCTTCTCATTGGCCTAGCATCTTGCTATGATTTCGTTCTTGTTCATAAATTTGTGGCCAGTTTCATCATGCTCCTGCAATAACGTCAAAGTTATGTACCGGATGTCCCAAAATTTATTGTTTGATTGCTTACATGTCCATAACCAATGAACCGATTTTCAAACACTTTGTTTTATTTGATTGCCTAAAGGCTAAATTGTATTTTAAGACGTTGGTTGTGGTTTTGCCAGTTTTTGAAAATCGGTTCATCGGATATGGACATATAGGCAATCAAACAATTATGCATCATTTTGGGACACCCGGTATGTCTTTCAGAGGTTTATCATTGTTTTTGCTATTTCTCTTGATCACATGCTTCCACTCAAACTTTGATGCATTATTCCACACCATCTATTTTCTAGGTGTGCGATGGAAAAGATTCCAAAGGAGTCATATCATGCAAGAGAACCTACTTCTTTGAACCATATGCGAAATATGACAATGGTAAGTTTTAACTTGGGAGGGCAGTCTTAACAAATGATAAGCCCTATAAGGGAAATTTACAGTCAAGTCAAGTAATCCCAAAAGCACCTACTCAATTAAAGAAAACCATGTATTTTACGAAAACTAGACGACTCCATTGTCAGTTTCATTCCAGCCTCATGATGACGATATTTATTGAAAAATTGCTATGATTGTAATGATGCGAACTTTCTTAAATACGCTCGAGTACCCTTACATCGCCCCCCCCCCCGCGCGTTACGTTTTGAAAATTTTTCCAACCCTCCACTTCTATTCCAACTCACCCTTTCATTAATTCTTGAAAAGTTTAAATGATAGTGAACTTAATTTTTGAATGATTCCTTTGAATATGAATACAATCCAAAGCAAATGTACTTAAATAAACTTATTAACCTTCCCCCATTGTTCCAACTCCCTGTTATCATTATATCGAACCATTCCCAATCCCCTTGATCATTCTCAGCCCCCCCCCTCCCCCCTCCGCTTATTCAGTACTCAAGAGTAACTGTGAATATCGTAGCCTTTGAAAAAACATGTGAAACACAATGGAGAAGCAAGGTATACAAAATACAAACAGAAAATAACAAAAATCTACCCCATCAGTGCATTCCTGAAAGTTGTTGAGGGGAAATTTCCCAAAATAAGCCGTTCAGTGCACTGTGTATTGATTAGAAAAGTGAAGCTACCTCCTTGAATACTCCTTGTGACTAGAATTGGATGAACATATTCAGTACCGAATGAAGATATGTTGAACTTCGTTCACTGTATCTGTCTTGTCTATGTCTGTAGTTTTCTTGTGGCATGTATTTGTGCGTCTCTGTGTGTCTGTGTCTGTGTGTACTTTTGTTTGTGTAGCTTTTCATCTTTTGCTGGAAGATAGTTGTAGGAGGGAGGTGGCCTGGAAGCGCTATATTTCTAACTCTTGATAAATTTGCTCAAGCCTAGACCTCCGAAGGTGCACGAGTGTGCACCTCTGGGTTGTTGATGTTGCTGGTCAAACCCTAGAATGCATATGGCGAATTGTTTGCCACCGGGCTGTCCCCTCCCTTACGACTATCATTGGAACACTTTAGATTTAATTGTAAATGCCATATATAGTGGGAACTCAGTTCTGTGACTGTAAGTGACTGTAAGTACTTTTCCACTAATGATGGCACATAGTTAATTAGCCTTCTTGTTGTGCAAATAGTTTTTGACGAATAAAGAGGAAAAAGAGATATTCAGCAAGTGCTTCCTGTTATTATTTACGTCTGGGATCTTTTTAGGGCGAATGGCTCTTTATTTCAAATGTTTTTGTTGCTCTAGAGAACAGAGAAAATGGCAGCGGCTCAATCGATGAAGAAGTTAGGTGAGATATTTTATATCTTTAAAAGGCCTCCAAAATTTCACAGTCGGGAGGTGATTTGGATGCGATGATAAATGAGGCAACACTGCTTTCTTTTTGGATTACTGTCAAGATATAGGTTCGATGTAGTTAACATTTAATCATATTTTTAAAATGTGAGGTTTGGAAAAAGCCAAAAAGCCTTCTTCTGAGAAAACCACACTGAGGGAAAGACTGGAGAGGTTTACTGCAACGAGAGAGGGTAAATTTGATGGTTCTTTCGAATAGAGACAGGTTGTATTGACAAAATGGAAGACATCAAATTCTTGAGATTATATTCAAATATTGTCTGAATAATTCCTCCTGCCATTAGACTATAAATAGATTTTTTCTCTTCAATAATTGTGAGTGATAATGGTTCTAGCCTAGAACCGAAACGTTCCTGGATTGGTCAAGGCCTAAAGGAAGAGTAATGAATTTGTCAAAAAACATGATTTAAGTCAAATACATTAAAGGATATGAAATGAAGATGTGACAATATTACGAACGGCGGAAGGAAGATTAACTATTAAGTGGATTCACTGATAAGGAGTAGCGTCCGCATGATCGATTTATGGAAGATAGAGAACTACAGTAGCAGTAAAACAGCACAGTTTTCATTGTATAGAGTGATAGATAAATTTATGCGATATGATTTCATTTGTTTCGTTAGCTGCCTATCGTAATGTTAACATTTTCCTTTCAGATTATTGGAGACGTGCTATTTGCTGACAGTCGAAGCCGCTGATCTTGCAATCAAGGATTTCACAGTGAATCTAGACGCCGAAATGGTAATCGGATAAACTCGTTTGCATTTTTACTGATGAGTATTTCATTTACAAGGCAGATTGATAAGAGATTCTTCCACATACAATTGAAATTGCTGGGTGACTCAAGATTGTTATTATTATTATTATTATAATTATAATAATAATAATAATTATTATTATTATTATAATTATTATTATTATTATCAAATTATTTATAGTTGGTAATTACAATAGATTATATACAATAGCTAATTCAAACCAACTATCTACAGAGAAAAAAAAAGTTTACAATAGAATTAAGAAAATATGTTTAGCTACAACGATTTACATGATTACTTTTGGCGGAGAGATTTCCAGAGATATTGTTTCTTCAATCAATTTTTGCATGTGCATTTTCACCCTTCCATTCTGTTATAGCCTACGTGTAGACCCCTTATCCAACTTTACGAATTAATGAGCGAAAGCTTGCTACTACAGTTCCAGGTTTCTAGAACTTATCAATGGGTTTCACACATTTTGAACAGAGGGTTAACATAATTAATTGAACAGACGTAGCAAGCTTTATCTCATTATTTCGTAGACCCTCTATTCTGTAGGATAATGGGTCTACTCGTAGGCTATTCTGTTATCAATCTTTTGAAACATACAACAGATGGTGAGCCTTTTACAGTGTCAGGCAGGCCATCTAAAAAAGATCATCTGAAAAAGATCATCTAAAAAGAGACATTGTTTATTCAATTAATCGCAAAAATTTGAACATGTCACAGTCATTTTATGTTAGTTTATCAAATTGATTTTGAGAGAAGTTGTTTATTCTGTGAGAGGCCTTAAACCTAATGTAATTGAATTGATGTGTTATTCAGTATTAGGATCTTGCATTAGGTATCAGCATAAGGCCCTTGAGGCTGAATCATGCTATGATATTATACCAGGTGCTAGCCACTTTTGACAGGCAAGAGAGCTATTCACTTTTGACAGGTCACGATAAATCGTACACTGCGCCGATTTCAAAGATTTACGACTATAATCTTTAGCTAAAATCTGGATTTCGGTTCCAGGATATTTGTAGTTTTTTTGTTCTCGAAAACACTAAAAACGATCAACACTCTAGAGAATTTTCTAAAGACTCGAAATGAACGAACAAAGAGACAACTTTTTAGTGGAGATTCGGGAGTGAGAAATTGATCATTTAATATCTGCTGCACGAGCGTTAGTCAAACGACTAGCCTGTTGCAGTGACACGCCGCACCAAGCCATTGGCAAGACTCAATGCTTGCTTCATCTCATGGGGCTTGAATGTTTGTGTTTTTAACTCCCATAACACACACAGGAACGCGTACCTGCACTGCACACAAGTATAAATTCAAAGAAATTACAGCAGGAACACCTTTCTTTTATCATTGAAAATAAAGTTCTATTTCTCCCAACGCTCGTGCAGGAGATTATAACTGATCAATTCCTAAATCACCAAATCACCACGAAGAAGTTTTCCCTTGTCCATTCATGTCGAGTCTTGTTTGATCAACGTTGTTTGATCGTTTTCCGTGTTTTCGAGAAAGGAAATGTTAAGAAACTCGCTTGTAGCCAAAACAACAGAAGACCAAAAGATTTACAAAAAGTCAAGAATCTAATCGGTTCATTGCACGATTTATCATGTCTTGTCAAAAGTGGATAGCTTTTTTTGCGATATTAGTATTGAAAAAAGCAATTTTTGAGAATAAATATAGTTGAATTTGTCACTGAGAAGGCCTAACTTTTGTATAGAAATTTTCAGAAATCTGTTTTTATAGTATAGTTTCGTAATCTTCCACGCATATAAACAACGTAGTTATCACCTGCAAAGTAGTTTTTTGTCACAATTGTACAAAGAGAGAATTAGCAGTCTCTCCAGCAGTCTGAGTTCAGATTCTTTGCATGTTTTAATATTTTGGCACCTAGTATGCAATGGGTTGTCCTTTTTCGGCAAGAAATATATTTCTGTTGCTGCATCTAATGTTTAACTAATGTTCAATATTATTTTATGTTATTTCAGTGCAAAGAAGTAGCTATGAATCATATACTACAAAGTTCTGAAGACGAGAAAATTCCATTTTCATTGAAGCAATCAAACATCACTGTTAGCTTGCAGTCTTTAGATCAGCATGGAAGGTACTGTTCTATTTTGTTGTAGCTGACTAAATGACTGATGCTTTTGTTTTGTATTTTGTATTTTGTATTTTGTAATTTTCATAATAGCAGTTCTGTGGTAAATTCGAAAGATTGAAAAAATTGCCACTGTTCCAAAAAAGCCCCAGATTTTCTATTTGCCAAATATCAACAAAATATTTTTATATGATATACGACCTACTGCAATGTATTAATTTGTACAATTTTTTTCATTTCAGGACGAGTTCATCATTAAACGGAACTACCAAAATTGTGAGTATGCTCAAATGTCATTCGGTAACTTTCCATCTATGTATCAGGTGGGCAAGAAAACGTGGCAACTTCTCATTATTGAATTTTCTTCGAAAATCGGTGTCTCTAAAAGTTCATTGCACAGGAAAAGGCTAACGTAGATATGAAAGTTTAGTTCTTCGAAATTGGTCTTCCATAATTAGCAGCGATTATTAGTAAAGATATGTTCTGCTTTTCATAACACCCTGTTTCTCATCTTCTAGATTGAGGTTGAAATTGATAAAATACCGAGTATTAAACACAAAGGAGAATCTCTTGGATCAGTTTCTTTTTCTGATACTTTCCTCACATCTACAATCAACCTGAACGATTCTGCAGGTCAGTTGATGCTTTATTGTGAAGCATAACTTATTTGACGTCATTTTCTATTTGACCCAGTCTCTGACGCCATTTTATGTATGTATGTATGTTAAAATTTGCCACGTAAAAAACAATTTACAAAAAATAAATAGAATTTACAAGTTTTAAAAAGCTAAAGAATAGATAAAATACGATGACAATGCTAATTAAATAAATACGTTAAAAACACCCATAATTTCAGTGGCAGGGATAGCATTAAAAGGTCATATTGACCTTATTTCCATAATGGTCCCCTTAGAGGTGGTTGCAAAAGAAAAATAATATAAGTAAACAACAGATGTTAAAGTGATTTTGGATGGAGCATAATTTAGTAGGGCTGAGTCATATATATGGGAGAGGAGGCGTGTTTCAATGGAACACATATATACGTTGTTTTCTGTATCTTTCTTCTTTCCTTTCAAAGATACTTGAAAATGCAACGTCTTAACATTTCCCATATTTAAACATATTGCAGAAAAAGAAAGTATTAAGACCTATGAATTGTGATACTGTGCAGAGAGGGTGCAATTTTCACATCAGTTGAAAGGCTGTTCCACATATTTAAGCGTTTGAAAGAAAAACTTTTCTTATCTTCAACTTTGCTTCTCCAGGACGATCATAGCTTTGCTGCAACCAATATTGGGCCCCTTGGTTGACAATCATTCTCTTTTCGAAGATCTAAACATCCAAAAACGAGGTACTTTCCAGTGATGGAAAAAATATTTGCCGTCTTGCGAAGGAAAATCAAACCAGAATTCTTCCTTCCATTGTTTTCTCAATTTTCTGCAGTCCCGGATTTCAGTTGAATTGCAATGCTGTGCACAGTGTAGTTGATAAGCCACTAGGACCTGGAGTTACTCTCAAAAGCTTCCTTGGATCCCAAAATTGTAAATGAAAAGATCCAAACATTAATTTTCTTCTATTCTTTATTCCTTCCTGTTCTCTTCATATTTTCAATCTTTGTTTTCTTTGTGGTCCTATCTTCTTCCTATCCATCCTTCGTTCTTTCTCCTCTTCCTTTTCTTTCTTTCCTGTTTCCTTTTATTTCTTCGTTCCTCCCTTCACTGTTTTCTTTCTTTCCCTTCCTTCTATCCCGCTTTCGCTCTTTCCTCCCCTTTTCTTCTCTCCAGACAAACAAGCTTTCTGCGAAGCTGCTTCACGTCTTCAAGCATTTTTTCCACCTCTGGACTGTCACCACAGAGGATTACATCTGGGTAGCAGAACTACAGAAATCTATGAAGGGAAGCAAATTTGTCCGTGCAACTGGATAATCTATTGAGAATGTGGTTGCAAAAAAGTGTTATATTGTGTTGCGTTGCCCTTGTTTTCTGTTACAGTTTCCAGGCTTGGCCATATGAATTTCTTAATGCATGCCGTATAGGTCGAATAATTCTTTGGCATTTGGATGTCTCCAGGTTTGGAAAATGCCTCTCAAATTCCTGAATTAAAGGTTTCCTTGTTGTACATTAACCCACAGGGGAACCAGTATTCTGCTTTCAGTTTGCTAGTTTTTATCTTTTGGACACTGCGTAGCTTCTGCGGCACTGCGGTGGTGGAACTTTGAATGCGTAAAATGGTATGCAGCGTCAAAAAGATAAACAGCAATAAACTGAAACAGACTACTGGTTCCCCTGTGATTAACCATTCTAGATAGTGAAATTTAGTTGGTCATAGTGTTCCGCAGTTCTAGGAAATCTGTTCAGCTGTGTTTCGTTTATTATTCGGACGCTGTATCATATTTTAATCTTTTATTTTTAGAAACGAGAAACACAGAATGTCTGCTTCTGACTCGTGGCGTACCAAGATTTGCAAGTTGGCCGGTATGTCTCATGAAATTCTCAAAGCATAGGCAAATGCAAGGAAAATTGGTTTCAACGTAGACTATTTTCGACATGTCAGTGAGAATGAATTTATTTCTACAGGATTTGAGCTATATCTCGCATCTCCATAAGACAAAGGAATTTCCATCGAAGGTTCATGGTGAAGGTGAAGTTGCGATTTTTAACGCCAAGCTCTAGGATCGCAGAAGTAGAGAAGACCTAATCGAATCTGCGACCCCTTGTTATGACGCTCAAGTGGTGATGCTCTGCCTAGTATCAAACACTGTCCGCTTGACTGTTCTAGTTGCAAAGTCAGAGGATTACCCCACTGCGCCACAACACCTTCAAGTGAGAGTAATTTATCCCTTGTAAAGAGCCACGAATTTGAGCAACTGATAGAGGTATGAATGAAAATTGAGCAATTTGAAGCAATTTGTCAATGGTTGTACTGAAAAGCCTGTTTGTTGTGGGCACAAGGTGTTGATTCATGACACCGCACCTCGAATATATTTCTTCTAATCTCCTTGCCTATACTTGGTAATACTTGTTATATGCAACATTATGATACAATTTGTGAGAACACGATTGTCTGAGCTTTTTTCTATGCACAGTAAAATATGACTAACTAATATAAATACGTTAATACTGTACCGTTCTTGGTGTAGACACAGGGTCATCTGGGCTTCACCAACAACAGTACTTACAACTCTATAAATCTAATTTCGACATACAATCAGATTACGTAAACAATCAAAATTAAAGAGTGTGTGGGTATTATCTAGACTGATTACAAAGTCGTAGTTATCGCCACTGACAGACTGATTGACATGTCTAAAAAATGTGAAAGTTTGTTGTTGTTGTTGTTGTTGTTATTGTTGTTGCGATAACTGGGACTTTGCAATGAGTCTAGGTACCAAAGATTTTTCTTTTCTTTATTCATTTAAAAAAACAACTATTTACAAAAACAACAAGGCTAATTAACTACGTGCCATTCCATTCATAGTGGGAAAGGACTTATAGTCAGCGAGTTCCCACTATGTATGGTACTTATAATTAAATTGTTTATTTTTTCATTCCAAAGATTTTCATCAGCTTTTCACCATCAAGTCGCAACTGGATGGTAATGACAACAACAAAATCCAGCACTTTGAACACAGTCTAAGGGGCCATCGACTTTCGATTTTCGTATTTTTAACGGCATTTAGCCCATACGATAGGAACCCCCACCCCCTCCCCCCGGCCTTCTACCAAAGATACCTCCGACCGCCTGTGGAATTCAGCTGGACTTCATTCGAAAATATGCCAGATGATGAGACAGGGAGATGTAGTAAAACCGTTCTATTCTGCATTATTTGTGAATTTGTTTATCCATGTTTTTCAAAAACATCCCTTCGGAGATTTTCATACGATTTTTCATTTCTGAGGGTTAAACCCCCTCCCCCTATAACGGCCAAATGCCGTTAAAGAATACGAAAGTCGATGGCCCCTAAGATTTGCATTGTTGTTAGGAAAGTGTAAAAACTTCTTATCAAATACAAATAACTTATTTGCAGATGCAAAAGGAAAAATCTTTTGTGGATGAAATGAATGAGCACCTGGAAGAGAAAAATGTGACTTCAGTACATGGGCATTGTTTGATTGACGGCGTCAGTGCTACTTTGATCTCTGGGAGTTGGCCAGCATTTTATCCAAATGAAGGTTCGTTGTTCTTATAACGATTACAGACACACCAAAGCTCTTTTTCTGAAATCTGTTACTACCTACTCTCGAAGGGTGGTCTTAGTCGTTTGGGTGAGATGTGCAGCTCTATGGTTTCTTTGCTTCCAGTTCTGTTTTTTAATCGTATGTAGAATTCATGTAATATTGTATGTAGTATAATATTTTTATTCAATTCCATGGGGGCAGTCATAGTCTTTTGCTCCTCGTGTATAGTCCTTGTAGTATTGTAAAGTAGTTTGTAGGTAGAGTAGTTCGCAATATGTATTGTAAGTTTTTAATGGAATATAATAAAAATAGAAAAAAGTTGTATTTAGTGCAGGTAAAGGGCTGATATGACAAGACATGAATCCTCCTATCCTCTAATATGTTTTTCTTTCTTTTAGTGACGCTGTATGGTTTTGAGAATTGTCTGGTTCTATATCACGCTCAAAGTGGTAATATCAGAATTCCATGCAGTTTGATCAAATCATGGACTGTGTTTGACAATGTAAGTTTACCTTTTGGTTTAAGCTTCGTTACTTTATTCTTTTTTAGAGGCCATGATAATCGGACATTAAAAAGATTTTGACGATTCATAACTTAGCATGTAGCGAGTGCACAGCAAATTTCTGATTCTCAAAATGAGAAAAAATTATACCCTAAGATAAACAAGTAATTAAGGGTAAACAAGCGTGAGTTACATTTCCTACGTGAGAGGGAACCCCGGGGCCTAAGACCCAAGTGAATAAAATAAGGCACATCAAAAAAGAACTAAGGGGATAGATGACTGCTGGGAATTAAGTTCGGGCCGATCTCGTAAAATCAAAAGGCTTTCATGAATAAGCAAATCAAAATCATTTTTGGCTCTGTCCAAAATAGAGAATCATTAACCGACGCGGCGTGTCCTGATTGGTTAATATGATCCCCGATGGCAGAGGAACTCCCTTTTATTTTAAGACCAGCTTTGTTAATTCCCAAGTGCCCTCTGCATCGAGTAATCAAATTACGTAATGTTTTTCCATAGTACGAGGCATGGCAGCCAGGACACTGAAACTTGTAAACAACAGAAGAGCGCATGGAAACAGGAAGGCGGTCTTTAAACGGGAAGAGTGATCCAATGCGTTTTGGGGACTGAAAAATAACCCTCAGTTGGATGTTAGGATAACATTTTTTAATAATTCTACCTACCCTAGTCTTGATTTGCAGACTGTACTGCCCAAGGAAAGGTATACAAAATAGAAGGGGGACTTTATTATCCGCCTCTTTGGGAGGGTTGGGCCTAAATTGGCGATCCAGAAATTTCTTAATAATACGATCAATAAGGCTTTTAGGGAAGCAATTTTCAGTCAAGATTTTCTTAATGCGAGTAATTTCTTCATGAAAATTGCGGTATGAAGAGCAAATGTGGAAGGCACGATAAACTAGAACCCTGATTAGATTAATCTTATACTTGGTGGGTGCTAGGCTAGAGAAGTCCGAATAAAGACCAGTAAATGTCTTTTTCCTATATAAGCTAGTTGAAAAAGTATCATTATCATGAGTAACAAGTACATTCAAAAATGGCAAAGCATAGTCCGACTCTAATTCATAGGTAAATCTAATATTAGGATGTTGACGATTTATAAATTCAAGAAAACTATATATGTGATCTCTATTTCTAAATAAGCAAAATGTATCATCAACATACCTACGATACAGTACAGGTTTAAATTCAGAAGGACAGTTGGCTAGATATTTCATTTCTAGAACATTCATAAAGATATTAGCAAGGGTTGGTCCGAGAGGTGACCCCATAGCAACACCATCAACTTGGTCAAATAGTTGTTTGTTGAAGACAAAGTGAGTGTCCTTAACTGCAAAAGTAAGTAATTTTCAAGTAAGTAATTCAATGACTTTGTATTGAATTATTGTTTGAAGACACTGAAAACTTGAAGTATAGGGACTGTTCCCTCAACCCCTCGCAGTTTCGCAAATTACTTACTTTTGCAGTTAAGGACACTCACTTTGTCTTCAACAAACAACTATTTGACCAAGTTGATGGTGTTGCTATGGGGTCACCTCTCGGACCAACCCTTGCTAATAGCCTAGCACCCACCAAGTATAAGATTAATCTAATCAGGGTTCTAGTTTATCGTGCCTTCCACATTTGCTCTTCATACCGCAATTTTCATGAAGAAATTACTCGCATTAAGAAAATCTTGACTGAAAATTGCTTCCCTAAAAGCCTTATTGATCGTATTATTAAGAAATTTCTGGATCGCCAATTTAGGCCCAACCCTCCCAAAGAGGCGGATAATAAAGTCCCCCTTCTATTTTGTATACCTTTCCTTGGGCAGTACAGTCTGCAAATCAAGACTAGGGTAGGTAGAATTATTAAAAAATGTTATCCTAACATCCAACTGAGGGTTATTTTTCAGTCCCCAAAACGCATTGGATCACTCTTCCCGTTTAAAGACCGCCTTCCTGTTTCCATGCGCTCTTCTGTTGTTTACAAGTTTCAGTGTCCTGGCTGCCATGCCTCGTACTATGGAAAAACATTACGTAATTTGATTACTCGATGCAGAGGGCACTTGGGAATTAACAAAGCTGGTCTTAAAATAAAAGGGAGTTCCTCTGCCATCGGGGATCATATTAACCAATCAGGACACGCCGTTTTGATTTTACGAGATCGGCCCGAACTTAATTCCCAGCAGTCATCTATCCCCTTAGTTCTTTTTTGATGTGCCTTATTTTATTCACTTGGGTCTTAGGCCCCGGGGTTCCCTCTCACGTAGGAAATGTAACTCACGCTTGTTTACCCTTAATTACTTGTTTATCTTAGGGTATAAATTACCGCTTAACACTTAATTATTCGCTGAAGATGAACCAAGTATGGTTCGAAACGTACTACTGATCATGTCTTAAAACTGGATTTGTCTTTGTAAATATAACTGGATTTGTCAAACATGAATGATGAATAAATTTACTATGATTGTCGTCGCTTGCCTCATCCTCCGATTTTTAGTCAAACTGCGCTTTCCACCTAAATGTTCTATTAGAAAAAAATAACTAATTTCAAGAACAAAATTTCTTGAAACAAGCACATTTGTACTTGTCCGTGTGGTAAGCAAAAAAATCTTAGTAAAAATTCTTAGTAAGAATATTTGTACTTGGTTAGTAACCGTTTGCTTAGAACAGGAAAGAATTTTCTTAAAATAAGTATTTGAGTCTACTTATTTTGAGAAATATTTTTCCAGTTTCAAGCAAATGATTGATTGATGTTTCTACTTTGTAAGTAATTGTTTGCTTGAATTTAGAAAAACATTTCTCAAAATAAGTAGACTGAAGGACTTATTTCAAGAAAATTCTTTCCTGTTTTAAGCAAACGATTACCAACCACATGTCCAGAATTAGATTCTAGGATTCTGCAAATGTTTTGGTTTTCTGTTTCTTGAGCTGCAATCGAATCTCTTAAAAGATGTTCTGTTTGGAAATTGGACAATGAAAACGATAAAAAATGTTGATCAAATTTTCTGAAGACTCGACATGAATGGACAAGGCGAAACTTGTTCGTGGAAATTCGGGATTTAAAAATAAATTCGGTATAACTTGCTGCACGAGCAGTAGTGAGTGTTGGCTGAAAATTAACGCTGCTACAAATTAACGGATATTAAATGTAACATGGCTTAAATGAACGCAAATGAGAAGGCCTAAATGCCTAAAATTCAAGGAAATTAATGTGAAAAGTCAAGGAAGACATTGCTTTAAAAGAAATTATGACGAAAAAACTGATATTAGCCGGTTGGTCCTTATTCCAATTGGTTGTTATTCGCGATATTTACTGTAGTTTTCAAACAAACGTTTACTCAACAAAGAGATTCAGTTAGGGTGGCTCTGCTCTCTACTCTGGTTGGCACGGAAGACCGTTTCCGGAGGTGATCGCTGCGCTGGGGATCGGTTTTCCGTGCTTGTTGGGATGGGGGCGGAGTTACCTTAAATTTTTGAGTAAATTGCAGCGCCCATTCTTTCCGTCTTCGTAACGTAGTGTTTTTGTGGTAATGTTTTGTTGATAAACAATACTATTTATTAAAAAAATCGAGAAAATTAAAAATTACCACCGCCGGAAAACGAACCACGGATCTCCTGCTTTCCGGGCAAGAAGCGTCTTCACCACTAGAACACAGTGGCATGTTTTAATCCTCTCGATTTTAGCACCTTATAGGTTGCTTTCGGCTTTCGCCTTTTTCAAGCAGCGTATCTACAAGTAGTCAATAGCTTCTTTCGCCATTGAACGTCTTTCTCTCTTTCGTTTTTTAGGATTCAACAGCATCCATTACACTACTGACGATTCACGCAAAGGATGATTTATTAGCGTCGCTACCCTTCTGGCTGGCAAAAGACCAGAGAATTATGCTGGCTATCAAACCCAAGTCAAAGGCACATTCTGCGTTTTATAATAAAGCATACCATGTTTGGAAGGAGAGCAAAGACTGCCCCTTGACAAGCACTAAAGGTATAGTCTGTCACAAATTAGTTGTCATGTTGGCATGTGAAAGTGCCCGCGAATAGCAGAAATTCAAGTGTTTTGCATGAGTAATTTTTGCGTTATCGCAAATATGATCTAATTTGAGACAAACTTTAGGTTATGTGAGATTTTGTGGAAAGAAAAAGACAAGAAAAAGAGGCATATGTAAACACATCTACGTTACTGCGATCTTCGTGATACTCTTTAAGAATTTTAAATAGCTGAACATTTCTTCAAAAGTAAAACCATCAAACACGAGAATAACAAACGTTGCTTTTGAAATATGCAAACTTAGGTGCCCCGAATGATATTCCCCAAAGTATTTACAAATTATTTATATGCATTTATATTTTTACAAGGCTCTTAACAAGGGACTGCCATCAGCTATTCTGAGTAAAACTAAATTTTCCTTTAAAATCTTAGGATGTGGTGATCAAGTATCAGGGTGATTGGAATGGAGGGTAAACGGCTGAGACATGAAATTTTGAACGATTTTCCCAGCCTGGGGTATGAGATTTGTTTGGCACTTGTTGCTGGGGTGCTAAATTTCTTCATCTTACAAAAATTTCCTTTGATGCACGAGATCTTTTAAGGGTGACTTGTTAGCTTTGATCACACTGCATCCCATAGAAATTTCTATGGTGCATCCACTTAGATTGATCCTGTCTTGATAATATCCACATTATAAGAGGGCGGCTTTAGGGGGTACTACCGTTGAACCCGCAAACCCGGACCAAAATTAGCAAAAATGCGAAAACCCGAACGCTAAAAAACCAAAACCTGAAACTGCATATCTCAACAAAAATGATCAATTTTCTTCAGTAATCTTCCATTATTTTCAATATTTTCGTTTTCAATGACTCTCTGTGCATCTTTTCAAGCATTCAAAAGCTGGTTTTTCGATCTCAGTTAACTATGTATGATTTCGAAGACCCGAAAAATAGGAATTTTTGAATGAAATTCCCGAAACCCGAGTATGAAGATTGGTGAAATCCGCAACCCGTGACGCATCTCTAAACCCGAAAAACCCGTACGATTTAAATGTAAAACCCGAGGCCCGAGGGCTAAAATTGGCTAAACCCGCAACCCGTGAAACCCCAAAGCCCCCCTCTTATAGCTTGATATTATGTCTTCTGTTGCTTTTCTCATCTTTTGCAAATTCAAAAAAGTACTCTTAAGATGAAGTTTCGGCTCAAAGAAATGTAACTGTGACGCCATTGATATACTCTACTGTGACAATAGGATAACAACATTTTTCAGCTCTTTTACTGGGGTGTGACAATTTTTATGTTTGCTTACTGGGGAACAAATTTTTTGGCGCAAGATTTTGAAAAGGCCTCCCCAATCTCCCTGATACTTAATGACTGACCGCTTCCGTAGGATGCTGTGGTATGCATTGGATATTCATTGCAGAGAACTTAACTTTTGGAACATCGTTTGGAAATCGCAGCTTGATAAGAAATCTTAAAGCAAGGACGACCGCAAAACCCGGGGGGGGGGTAACTCCAGTACTCAAGTGGTACGGGGTTGTGCCATTCTGTGTATAGCACTACCCCCCATAAATCCGGGAAATTTCAAAAAATGATACCCATAAATCCGGAAAATTTCAAAAACTGGTACCCATAAATCCGGAAAGCTCAAGAAAAGTACACCCATAAATCCGGAAGTTGAAAGCATTTGGCACTTGAAATAAAACTGAAAAATGTTATTATAGGTAACTAGAGAAGGAAATGGTCACTATTAAGTGTGATTTTACAAATAAAAAGAAAGTAATGACATTATAAAAGCAACAAAATCTGAGAGTTTCTCAAAAGTATACCCATAAATCCGGAGATTCCTCAAAAGCATACCCACAAATCCGGAAATTTCTCCAAAAAGGTTACCCATAAATCCGGAACTTCTGATGAAAAAGGTACCCTAAAATATGGCACAACCCCGTACCACTGAGTACTGGAGTTACCCCCCCGGGCCACAAAAACATCATGTTGATTGACTCATATTTCATTCAATCAGTTTCAATAGTTTCAGAGATTATTGAAACTGATTAAAAGAAATATGAGTCAATCAACATGATGTTTTTTGTCGTCGTCCTTGCTTTAAGATAACTTAACTTTTATGTAAAGCCTGTAAAACCATTATTTCAATATTCGGTGTTTTGTGCGCAGTAGTAGTTGAATTCAAGTTTTTTGAGTATTATTCTTTTCGTTGCAGAGTTGCATCAAGATGACCATCTAATGTATGTATTAGAACATCTTTTTGAATATAATAGAGGTAAATAATGAAATAATGAGCAGAATGAAAATAAATGTATGAAAGAAAACAATAAGAGGGAGTTCTTTCCATCACCAGTTACTTTTCTTTATCACCTGTTTGATATGGCATCTAATTTCATCTTGAATCAGACTTATGTATCAAATCGTTTGTAAAGTTCTTAACGTATATCTGTATTTATGTTTTGTTTATTCAATGGCCAACATAGGTTCCAAATCTTTAACTCAGCGTAAAAAGGTGGATGTAAAATTCTACAGGGTGTCCCAAAAAAGTGTTCGACGTTTGATTAAATATAAAAATATAACGAAATAATGAATGGGCTCCCTGTTAACATAACCATATTGCTGAGATTTTAAGTGAATCAAGGAATCCTGTTCAGCACAATTTAGAATTGCCCCATCTCTCATTGATTAAGTTTTCATTCCGTGTTTTTAAATACTTGCAGCCTTAAGTAAATTTTGGCAACGGTTACAAGAATTAGATAACTTTGTAAGTCTTTTGTGGTTTGCTCTGATATCGAAGAGAGGTAAAACATTGGACAGCCTTCTTTTATCTCAATTTTAGAACGTCTTTTTGGAAAACAAGTCAATTACGGGCGTCTGGTTTCAGCTTTCGCACGTATTTGAACTTCAAAAGCTTGTAACTCTGTGAATTCTTAGCGGATTCGCAAGATTTTGGCGTGTAAAATTAACTTAAAATCTGAGGAACAGGGATATCTAACAAAGGAGCCTGTACCTTTTATCGTTATTTTTCAACATTTGATCAAACGTCGAACAATTTTTCTGAGAACCCTGTATGACCTATTTCTTCTGATTGAATGGGTTGAAAGAAACTTCAGCTACTTATCTACAATTCTACCGTTGGACTTTTCAAAAATTTTGAATATTTTTCGAAATTACAGCGTATCATACATTTCAACTCATTTGAGGATGTATCGTTATCAAATTTCTAAATCTTAAACCAGAAGAAAGACAGACTTTTTCTTGATACCATATTGTAGACATCCATAAACTATGGTTTTCTTGGAAATTATTTCATGTTGCATCAGACTGTTTAGAAATTACGATGGTTTTAAGTTTTTTGAAAATTTTTCTTGAATTTTTGAAAAAGAATAAAAGCACTCTAATTCTGAAAATATTGAAGATTTCAGTAAAGTCCAACGGTAGAATTATAGATAAATAGCTAAAAGTTTCTTTGAAGTCATTCAGTTCAAAGAAATAGGTCATTGAATTTTACACCAACGTTTGTAAAGATTTGGAACATATGCTGTATTGGTCACGGGGTAATGATAATCTTCTGATCCCCGTAGTATTGTCCTTGTAGTATTGTAATGTAGATTGTTTAGTAGTGTAATCTGTGACATGATTTGTACCGGGTGACCCAAAAAAATTCACAAGCTAGATCATAACAAGCTCTATGAAATCAAAAGCTATTGTCAAATGCTTTGTATCACGGTTTAGTTGAAAGAATTTGCTGTCTTTTGAGATGCTGCATGATCATTTTAAGCAAGGATTAACATCCGAAAAATCAGATTCACAGAAAATTTCGAATCCCGGATTCTTTATTTTAAGTGAAATAATCGCCATCATTTTCCAGTCAACATTTTGTGAAAACTCAACGTAGCGATGGATTTGAAATCGTCTTGGGACACTTCTTAATTACAAAGTCCAACTTTGTAATCTAAGAGGGGGCTCCAGGTCAGTCAGAAAGAAAGAAAGAAAGTCCGTCACGCTCGTTAAAGCAATTGATTAACGTTTTATCTCTGCTAATTGGCCCTGACATAAAAAAAGCGCACAGAAAGCGTCAACTTTAGGGGATGATGTAACCGGCAGCCTGCACAGAGGCTAGCATTCGCAACATCACCAAAGGTAGAAGGACCCCCCCCCCTCCTACACAGCAACGGATGCAATCATCGCAGGTGAAGTTGAGAGGAAAGGTGCAGAATCCCAGCAAACAATGGCGCCATTGACTGGGGGAAGGGACGCGATCACACGAAACCAAAACATCTTTATGCATATGATTCTGCACATAAGTTATTTTCGTCAATGCTTGTCTCAAACTAGATGCCCACGAACAGAAACGTTCTGCAGGGTTCTGCATAAACATAAGTAATTTTGCGTTATCGTAAATCTGACATGACACAGATGCACCAATAGTTTCATGCAGAGACTAAGCAAACTAGGGGTAATGACTTTTGATTTTTTGCGTATCATCCTCGTTTGACATAAAGATCAAAATATTGCTTTTCAGGCGATTCCTGTCCTTATACAAGGCGCTTGATTTTCTGTTGAAGGCGACTTTAGCAGCAACACTCATCTCTCTGACTGTAGCTAAAACAGCATAAAAGATCATTTGGGGTTATGAAGAAATCAATATTCAGATTTTCTTATGCTTGCTTAGCTCAGGACGGACTTTGTAATCATCCAAAAGGATCTTATGTTTGTTTCCAAAATGACTGACCTCTGTTCCTCAATCAAATTTCGTGCTCCAAAGCGAATTTGGAATTCAGCTTTTTCACATCTTCCAAAGCATCGACTAGAAAACGAGGGAATCATCCGAGGATTGAATGAATTTTCATATTTTTGAAAGTATTTCTTCAGACAATAGACATGTCTTAAACTGTCTAAGGAACATTTCAAAAGATGGCCGGAGTCTTTCAGCTACATGCTGATACCTTGTTTGTGTTCATAACGTTGCTTTTAGGAACTATATGCGATCTAGCTCGTAATGTTTTTTGGTCACCCGTTTCATTCTGTCAATGCTACCGGGTGAGTCAGAAAAAAGAATCCCCGCTTGGAAGGCCACTGCTCCATGAATATCAAAGCAATAATATTCAAAACAGTTTTGTTTTATTGCCAATATTTTCAATTAGGTTCAGTAATTTACCCGGCTTTAATCGGCCATTCCTTCCCGTGGATATGGGTGATTTTCTGCAGAAAGCCCCTTCCAAAAAACCTGCAAAAACGAATGAAAACAATGAGCAAATTTTCCTTCCTAAAATTGATGACACTCACATGAATTCATGTATTTTGTCCTCTTGGGAGAATGGACTCTCCCTGAATAGGTCACCGATGCCAGGGGGAGGACTTGTTCATCCTCCCAAGAGGATAGCACGTGCGTTCACAAGCGTTCACAAGTCATTGCTGTAAGGCCATTGTAAGGCAGAAATGTTAGGGAAATCTGTTCATGATTTTGGGCACGTTTTGAAGGTTTTTTGGAGAGGCTTTCCCGAGAAAATCCCTCATAATTTAATAATGGAGTGGCCGATTTCAGTCAGGTAAATTTTGTAGTAGATTTGAACATTTTTACCATTAAACCATATATTTGCCGATATCATTGTCTTGGTATCCAGGGAGCCGTGACCTTTCAAACGGGGATTCTTTTTTCTGACTCACCCGGTATTATTAGTGAATTTTGTAGCCACAGAACAGATGGGGAAAAAATTTTAGATCTGTTTCCCTCATTGATCTCATTCAGTACGTTTTTGAAGTTTGCTGGAACATAGAAAATTGCAGCATTTTCAACACGTTTCTGCTATTAGTAAACTAAATCATGGAGACCATCTTTACAGTTATTTTGTCTTTTGAATACAATGAGCAAAATGAGTGTTAATCTTGAAAATTAAGATATTGGCTTTCTCTTGAGAAGTTTTTTGTCTGTGTTGAAAGCAAATTTCGAACTGCCCGCTCAAACTTTTGACTGTCTGAAGATATTTTTGGGACAATTATTATGAGCAAGTTTTAAGACAAAATTACTAATTTTGAAGAAGAATATTTTTTATATTTTTATTTATATATTTTTATATATTCTGTGTATTTTATCGTTGTTTCAAACAATTGTGTGTACTATTTTCCTCTAGATATGCAATCATTCAAGACAGCTTGGTAGGCAGTGATGAAAAGCAGTTACCGCTGGCACAACAGTTCAAAACATTTCCGAATCTGAAGATGTGAGTATTGATGCATCATTTTCTTGAGTCTAGTGCCAATGATTCCCATTTGTCCTAAAGGAAGTTTATCGCTTTGTTACCTGCTGCCTGGATCTCGCAACTACCACCGGTAGATTAGTGGTCATCTCTTTCCAGCATTCTCGATCAGCAGCCCACCTGACAAATTTCCGATGTTTGCTCCTGTCCACTCCTTTTATATCTGTCAACCATGTACTTCGTGGTTTTCCTCTCTGTCTTCTTCCTTTTACTTTTCCCTGTATCAGTGTCTTTGCGTTCTATCACTTCTTATCATGTGTCCAAAGTAGTGCTTTTTTGTCTTTATCATATTCATTTTGAATGATCTGCCATTTTCTTTCAGTTTCATCATTTTGAAATTCCACAAACGTACAATATTGAAAAAAAGTAATTAATACAAACACAGCAGAAAATTACAACTAAGTTTAACTTAACTAATAAATAACAATGATACTAATCAATTAAATACAAATGAGGAGAATTGTATGTAGGGGAATTTCTTGAGGAGGAGCTCTCTCAGTAGCTAGGCTAATCGAGGAGAGAGCACACCCTGTTTTAAAAATGGCTAATGAAAGACCTTTGACCCGTTCAATAATTTCATCATTTGTTACTTGGGCTGTGTATGGAACTTTGAGAATTTTTCGAAACATCCACATCTCAAAGGCCTCTATCTTGTTCCACATTTCCTTACTGAGTGTCCATGTCTCACAAGCGTACAAGAAGGTCGATAAAACATAACAGTTCATGATTCTTTTCCGTGTTTCGCCTCGTTATTGTTAAGAAATTATAACACTGAAGAAATGTTTAGTTCAGTACAGTTCGGTTCATTTCATTTTAAAATTCAACTGCATACAAATGCCATTTAAAGAAGTACGATATGCTAAAAAAAAAACAGCAAATTACAATAAGGAAATAAAAAGTAACAAGTATTGAGCGTCTTTCTTATACATTCCAAATGCGACTTTCGATTGAGTGGCGATAAAGCTTCTATCACTATTGCGTACATTCGAAAATTCCATGTGCAAAATATCGTTCAATTCTAATTCTTTTCTGAATAGCTAGGGGGCTTCTTATATATTTAGTTGTATTTTAGTTTATCTCCTTCATGTGATGGCCCTGGGGTAGTCATGATCTTTTGCTCCCCTTGGTATCGTTTCTGTAGTATTGTATGGTAGCTCGTTTGTAATCTTAGGTAATTCGTAAATTGTAAATTTTTAACATTGAATTTATAGAAAAAAAAAAAAAAAAAAAAAAAAGTAACAAAATAACAAGGAAGAGCTCTCCAACCAGCTAAAATGATCAAATTTAGACTTTGATTGACAATAAAGATTCCGTTAATTATACAATAATGGCTATTGTGCAAGCTGAAGTTCACCTCAAATTAGATGTCACCTGAGATTTGCGACAACCCAAAATTCCTATGCGAAACACTTCTATTGTTGTTCAGGGCATGAAAACCCACCCGACCATGTGACCGGGCGGTCGCAGGAAATTTTCCATTTCAAATTTCCTGCAGGAAAGTTTTCAAAATATATCCTGTTCATTCATGCTCTGATGCTCATTTGTTGGTAAAAACGAAAAAGGTAATATATGAATTCAAGTGAAATTAACTGGATTGCTTCTCAATAAGCAGTTATATTTGCAGTGTAACAACAAGTATGAGATCAGTAAAGAAATTAGCTGAACCCAGTCTTAATAATTTCTGCGTTTGGGTTCAAATCGATTTCAGATCCAATATTTGACAAATACTATGGACATGTGGATTTTAAAAAATGATCATTTGGAACCTTTGAAACTTGACTTCTTTTCAAGAAAGCTGGACGTTCTAATTCTTCTATGCTTGCAGGAAATTTAAGTATGATTTCTCTCCGGTCACAGGAAGAAAAATGTTTTTTCATGCCCTGTATGTTGTTATTCGTGGGAATTTGCAGGTGACATCTAATTTGAGAATTTGAGTCATTCCAAGAAAAAGAGGCATTTGAATCACTTCTTGCAACAAGATTGCTGATACTGTGTAGGATTTCTTGTTTCACTTTTTCTTCTTCAAAGTGTTGCTATTTCCTTAGGTTTTTTAGACATTTCGAGTTGTCATCAAGCATCAACAAAGGCCTTCAAGAAAAAGAACTAAATACCATGTTATCACAAGGCAAGGAGGATGCACAAGAATCAGAACCTTCTTCAGATGATTCTGAGGTTAGTCTGCATAAATTTTAATCCAGGAGATTCCTAACTTGACATTCTTACTGATTGAAAGTCTGTTCAATTTTTGCCATCTCGTTCTTTACAAAGGAATGCTTATGTTACACTTCCATCCATGTCCATAAACTGGGATCTATAGTGTTTAGTGCTCAACCTTTGTAGGTCCTACGCATGCTCTGCCTCATTTCTTAGGCAAAACTTTTGAGGAAAATTGCTGTTTTTTCCTTTCTTTATGCATGTCAGTTGTTCATTGGAGGTTATTCTGGTTTTGTGTCTTTTAGCAGAAATTTTTTTTTTTGGTTTTAATCTTTTTATTTGGGGGGGGGGGGCTCTCTCTCGATTAGTTTATCTATAAGAGAGCTCCCCCTTAGACAAATATATCTAAGTACATCGCTTGTCTTGTAATGTTTCGCTTTGTTAATTTTTCATTGTATTGTAGTTTGTAGTTTGTATCATGTATGGATATTAATTATTTATTTTAAGTTAGGTTTTCTATGTTGTAGATATGTACTTGGATATGTTTGTCAATGAAACTGAAACTGAAACTGAAACTTTGATGTAGGCGTCTTTAAGCTGGTACATCATATCAATCAAGGAAAATAACTTGCAAGGCAAGGACCTTAAGGCAAGGACCTTGTTATAATCAACCATTTCTTTTATTGAAATTCCTAAAAAGGAATATTTCATTGAAGATCTGTTAATAGTTACTCTAGCAGTTACTTCTGACATACAAAGAACAACTGTATACCCCCATAAAATGCTTTTGCAGCTTGGCAACATCATGAGAATTTCCTATCAAATTAGAAAAATTTCCTTTGCCCAAGCTTTCCTGCCAAGAATTTCCTGGGACGGCAATCTCCTGTTTGCGTACTTTATCGGGCTCATTACGCGACAGGAGCAATCGAAAGGACAGGGGTTCCCTGATAATTTTATCGAGGCTAGAAGAGTGCAGAAGAAAATTGGGTTCCTCAAAAAGGAACTAATTTGCTGGTAGTAGAGATATTTGGATGCAAAGGTAGCAGTACAGCTTGATTGAAGACTCAGTGTCACACAGGTCTTGTTAAACATGCGTTCTCTTCACAGTAACGCATTTGATATTGAGGAAGAACGACTCGTTGAATTATATGAATTTGAACCAAGCTTGAGGAACAAGTGGCTTTGGTTTCAATATCGGAAGCTACGCTACCTTTTGGTTGTAAATTTTGAGCATTATTGTATATAGGTTTTAAATATTGTAAATAGGGTTTATAGTTTGATTTAATTAGTAGCTCCTTACTTTGTTTCCTTGGGTTGTAATTAATTTTTATATCTGAGGGCTCCTTGAGAATACTTCTGTTGTGGGCAACCCTCTTTAAAAGAATTGATTATGAAAATACCAAAAATATATGAAAGATGGTATTAGCCCACAATGTCAGACATATCGAAGGTGCTGCATACGAAGGCAAATTATAGTTTCAGCGAAAAGCTGATATTTGGTTGGTGTTTCTAGCTGAGTTCTTGTTTTTATGTAATATACTTGTGTAATAGTATTTTTATGTTTTTTATGTTTTTATGTTTTATTAGTTTTATGTAATATAATATACTTGTGTTTTATTGCGTTGATGGGTTTAGTACGATGAGTCCGTTATTTAAGGCTATTTTCAAATTTTGTACCACAAATCATTTGTTTAATATACTTTCAGTAACGAAGTTGTTTGACACTGACTTAAAACCTTTTTCCTTTTATTTTATTTTTGAACGTATTTTACATTCTGCACTTGCAGCTACGCATAAAAGCAGTTAGCCAGTCGCAAATTTTGCTATTTCTTGACGTTTCTTACCACAGGTGACAGTAACAATTCTAACTGGTCTTCCTGGCAGCGGGACGGAAAATTTATGCAAAGCATTGGTTGCTTTAGCCAGAGAAAGCAGCAGGTATAATTTGCACTATTGATTTTGAAACTAATTTCGAGTTGACTGTGCTTTGATCTTTACAATATAGTAAAAATTACTCACTGTGAGTAAGTGACAGTGACTCTAAACAGTAATATCAAGCTGTGGGGTGAGTGGCCGAGCGGCTTATACAATTTCAGTCAGGTGAGTGAGGTCAAACTCCGGATGGGTGACCTCTCGAAGGCCTGACCTTGCAACTCACCTCGCCGTGCTTCGGAAGGGACGTTAAATTAGGGGTCCCATGCCTAGATACGGCATGCATAGTTGGCTCAGATTACCTTCATATTGCTAGAAACCCTTCCAGCCCACTTAAAGTAAGTTAATGAAAAGGAAGCAGTAACACATTATCGGATGAGTCAGAGACAAATGTATTCACTGTTTGAAGGAACATAGGGCTCAAATCTTTAAAAAGCTCGGTGTAAAATTCTATTACGGTTTCCCTGTAATTAAATGGCTTGGAAGGAACTTTGCATTTCTTACTGTAAATCTGCCGTGGCAATTTGTTGATATCTTGATTAGTTTCAAAATGGCGGCATTTATCAAATTTGAGGCTATGACGTCATCAAATTTCTAAATCCTAAACCAGAAAAGATACTGATTTCTGCTTTTCACCATATTGTAGGCCTTTATAAACTATGGTTTTCTTGGAAGTTATATGATTTTTCCTCCTTTGGTTTAGGATTTACGATGATTTAAATGTTTTCAAAATTTTCCATCAATTTTTTCAAAAATCATTAAATTGCCGTCATTTTGAAAACAAATCAAGATATCAACAAATTTCCACGGCAGATTTACAGCAAAGTACCATAAGTTCCTTTCAAGCCATTCAATTCAAAGAAAAATGGAATAGAATTTTACACCCACCATTTTAAAGATTTAAAAGATTTGAGCCCTATGAGGGAAAGTTTTGCAACCAAGTTGTTAAATTTTATTCTACCATCTTACTGAAGCTACAACCTAATTTTTGAGATTTTTCTCATAATTTTAGGAGCATTAGTTCCTCCTGAAATCAGGATTTAGCCAAAAGCTCTGTTTCTCAATTTGCCAATAAACAGCCAAAAATGGGTTGTTAACAATCATCGAATTTATTCGAATTTTTGATGCTCAGCATTGACGAGAGAGCATTATCACATTTTAACAGTTTCTGTATCACTAAAAGGCCATGACTGAGCTAAAGAAAACTTTACCATTTTGATAATTGAAAAATGGCTTGAGTCGAGCCTCACACATATAGTCTAAGCCAAAGCCCGTGGAAGCTAGTTTTCGCGAATTTTTCATTTGAAATTAAGATTATGCATTGTAGATTTTGAATAAATTCTTTCTTTTTACTCACCGGGTTCTGACCTGGTTTAAGGCTAACGATAAGGGTATGAAAAGGTTGCATGTTGTTTCTCGTTTCAGTCTTGACACTAATCTGGTTTTGAAAGGTCGAAAAGGAGCAACTACATCAAATAGTAGTGTCCGTATGTTACACCTCGACTTGTTTATCAAATCCTTGGCAGTAAAAAATGTTCTTTCATTGCATTATTAAAATTACAGAAATACAGCAGTTGTAATTTTTCAGCTCACTTCTGGTGTGTTTCCTTTTTCGTATCTACCAAATATATATGTTTTTTCTGCTGTAGATGGCTCACAATAAAAGTGCCAAAGACGATCGAAGACCCCTTTTCTATCCAAGGTTTGTATCGTTATAATCCATTTTCTTGAGTGGTTAGGCCCTCTTCAACGGTACACTATATATAGTTATAATCCGTTATAATCCATTAGATTTATTCAGAATTTATGTGACAAAATGCTTTTAACAGTTGTTTTCTTCATGAATCAAACGCTCCAGTAGTTGTGTTTTTGCAGGTTACAAAATAACAAAAAATCCTACCATTGCTGAAATCATGTTTTTAATGATGTATTGTTTTGTAGCTTTTCAAGATCAGCTTTTGCAAACATACAGAAATTTCACACAGCCAAAAGGACGTCCACAAGCAAGCAGTCGAAAACGTCGAAGACTGATCATCCAAACACAGGGGTAAATGTTTTTCGAGTTCTAATGGAAACTCTAACTTAGATATGCAATTTATTTTGGTCAAATCTTTTCCAGAGCCCATTTTTACTTGAGCGAAAAAAATTCTGTGCGAACCAAAGCTAAAAAGTTAAAGAGAGATTCAGCTTGCAGGGCCTGGGTTTATTTTGCAGAGAAATCCTTCGTGTGATGTGCGCATGCTTCGGTATCTATTCGCTCCAATTTCTTTCATTTTTTTGTTCCAAACTTTTCAGTGAAAATTTGATCTTGCTTGGAAGAGTATTATGGATCTGGAAATGCTTATCTTCACCTTTCAGCTTCTTCATCTTTCAGCTTCTTCATCTTTCAGCTTTGCAGCAAAATGACAACAAGCAAGACATGATAAATAGAGAAAAGAAAAAACAATTAGCAAAAGTTAAACTTGCGTGAAAAATATGAAAGTGGCTTTTTTACGTTTCTTGGAGGCACACATATGATATTTTTTTAATGTGGAATATAAAGTTTTACAAAACAAGGTACTTAAGACACTACGTACGAACTACTTTACTACACTACAACGGCGATACCACGGAGAGCAGGAGACCATGACAACTCCGCAATCATTAACATAAAGACGTGCAACTAAACTAAATTAACTGTGGGCACAGCTGCGAAAAAATACACAGAAACGATTTTGACTGATAAATACTAAAGTTGGTTTCATTTTGTATGTCGGGCTAAATTTGGGCTAACGTAGGCGATAATGCTGAACGATTTTTACTGATAAATACTAAAGTTGGTTTCATTTTATATGTCGGGCTAAATTTGGGCTAACGTAGACGATAATGCTGAGCAACAGGACCCCGGCCGAGCGAATTTACAACGAAAACAAATACTGCTGTCATTGCTCTCCTTCCAGAGTCCCCGTTGCTCAAGATCATAGCCCTTGCAATCAGGTCTTTTCCATGAAGTGGGTGATCTGAAGATACAATCTCGCATTGGATGGAAAAATTCTAAGAATAATTGAACATTTTGGCTATTCTATCTCATGCTGGAAAATATCATTGCTTATATATTTCAAGTATTTTTCATTAAATTTTTCAATCAGGTCTTTTACTTTTTTACTCACCCGGTAATTTCCTTGGGTTTGTAAACTAATGTTATTTTCCGTTTTCAGGTTCATTGATATTAGAGACATCATAAATGCTGTTGAAGAACACCCAGATGATTTGATCAAAACCAAATTAAAGATTGGCTCCGTGACTTGTTGCATAAACCCAAACAATTTGTATATCTGTGGAAAGTACGCTAAATTGAATAAAATCTTTTTAATTCTGAGTTCACGGCCCTTTGTAACATTCGATCATACAGCTGTAGTTTATTATGTTCCTTGCAGGAAAGTGTTCTTCATAGGGGATGAATTACCTTGTATGTTGCCAAGAAACGACCACATTATTGAAATACAGGGCCCTGAGGACATTTTTTGCTTGGATTCCGTTCCTAATTTCATTTTCGACTCACAAAGTGCAACGAAATGAAGTCTATGGGTGTTGTGTGTCATCCATCTATTGTTTAATTGGGTATTGTTCTTTAACGAATGAGGATTGTTTGGTTGA
This sequence comes from Aurelia coerulea, assembly GCA_039566865.1. NCBI lineage: Eukaryota > Metazoa > Cnidaria > Scyphozoa > Semaeostomeae > Ulmaridae > Aurelia > Aurelia coerulea. Next base: position 5,228,308 of record CM076952.1, on the reverse strand, counting down.
TTTGTCTTTGATTAATCAGAGCTTGTAATGGTGCATTGCGAGAGTGCTTGTTTCCAGTGCGAGAATTGTTTGAAAGCTGCGTTTGATCTAGGGTACGAGGGCAAATTTTTTCGATATCTGTCTCACCAGTGAATCATATAAATCAATTTATTAACAGTACAATAGGAAAATGTTTTGAAGTAGCATTGTTAAGTTTCTTACGGAAAACTGTTGGACGCTCTCCGTGGAAGCGTGTTTAGTAGGCAAATATAAAAAAGATAAAGCTAAAGCATAAAGACAAAGCTAAGATAAAAAATTGGGCCGGAGAACATTGCACCTGCAGAATATGCCAATAACAAAACAGGATGTGGTACTAGTCGATTTTTTTTCAGATTTTAAGTATTTATGTATGTAGGTTGGTCTTAATTAGTATTTATTTATACTATTGTAAACCAACATTAAATAATGAATAAATGAAAAAAAATGAAACGAAAAGCTCTTCAAAGCGTGGAGAATCACAGGTCGATAGCAAGTTTTTTGTGAAAGTTAGGATCCTTCTCGTCCATCCCTTCCCTGTTTTCAATGAGATTCAGGTTGCATGTATCGAACGAACATACGAGCGATAGGAGTAATGTGCTTTCCGTGTTGAATACATTCTTGCTAGACTGACCTTACTACTAACTGTGCATTATAGTTTAGTTAATAGATAAAGTTATTTTTGGTTGGATGTAATGAATTAGAAAATAAGTCGTGTTTATACCTCACTTACAAATCATTGAGGGAAGAAAGCTTAATGAATATACGCAAAATCATTTAAACCCATTTCAAGTCAAATGATCAATTTCATGACAGACTATCTTTTGAATTCTTTAACATATTTCGCGTCATAAAATTTGTGCCATTAATGCAAGAAGTAGTATACTACTAAAGCTTCCAAAGAGTATGGTCACATGACTTGAAAAGGGTGAAACAAACCTTGGCCAATTTGTCTAATTGCTAAGAAACGCTGACAAAGCGTTCAGACGCAGACAATTGCTTGATAAGGTTCTTTCATCTATTTCAGAACTCACGTCCCAATGGTACTAGAGCAGTGTTGCGCAGGTAACAATACTTTCTTATAATTTTATTTGATACTGATGTATCGGTTGACCAGAAGGGTGATTTGATGTCACCCTTCTGTAAAAATCTGCCCACAACGATTCAAGTGGTTGAACCCGCCAGAAGCATAGGCCAAACAACTAAGCAATAATTACAGTAAATCCCCGCATATAAGAACCTACTTTTTTGACAGCCAGGCTGAAATAGATTCTTATTTTAAAGGTTCTACGACTAATTTCAAAGTATAAAAGTTCTTATTTGAAAAGTGCCTTGCGTAGGCGGTTTTAGAATCTTCACCAAAGATGTTCAGCCTTGTTATTTGTTTTCCAAAGTCATTAAGCACCTAATGCCAATTCTAAGCTTACAAACAGCAGGGGAGGAGATGCAAACTTGAACAGCCAACTGGGACACAACTGAACGTAATAACGAGAATCCAAAATCAACTTTGCTACTCCTGCAATAAGAACATATTTTTCATCAAACTGAAACAGGTTCTTAATTACAAGGTGCATGAGTTAGGAAAAACAGCCTCTAGGTTCTTATTTTTGTTGGTTCTTATATGCGGCGATTTACTGTATTTTTAGGACAGTTTTGTTAAAGCGAATCAAGATCGTTTTGCGGACACCTGAATGAAAATAGTAACATCTTAAACTCAGTCTTTTCTCGGAACAATTGCCTGGAATTTTTGAGTTTGTTTCACCTCGATGCACTTTCAGCACTTAGGAATATATATACAAGCTCTAAGAATCTGCAAGATACTTCTGAGGATGGAAAGATTTGAAGGATGGATCAGTTGTGAACACGGGAGGCAGAAAGCACAGCAAGCATAACAAAAAGGACAAATCTTTTAGTTTTGCCATGACTCTTTTGCTTTTGCTTTTGATGTGACCGTTTCGCTTTTGCTGTGACAGTTTCGAGATCGTTTTGCAAGACACCTGAATGAAAATAGTAACATCTTAAACTCAGTTTTCTTCAAAGCAAAATTTCTTTTGTGCTCCGTAGATCGTCCTTGTAGTATCGTAAAGTAGCTCATGTGTATTGTCTTAAGTAATTTGTTATTGTAAAATTCTTAATTGAATAGAGAAGAAACATGCAAAACGTACACCACCTGGATATCCTCCGTGAAAGAATAAAAACTTTTTGTATTCATTTACTTTATTCCTGAGGAACCACTCGTCGGGCCTGTTTATAAGAGGAAGAACACCTCACCTGCCACACCTTCCCATAGAATCATTTGTATTTTCATTTTGCGTTTATATGACGAACGCAACACCACACCACCGGTATAGTGAGATTCCACCTCATTTTTCCACATAAACGAAACACCACCGGTATGGTGAGGTGATGTTTTTATACATAATTGTACGCGAAGTTCCCCCGAAGTTCGCTCGAATGGCGTCAGAGCGTCTGTCGCTTTTGTGCACATTCAAAAAAATTCTACAAAATGTTTCTTCTTATAGAGGTGCTAAACTATGGAATAGCCTGTCAGCCGAGTCAAAGCAGGCAACCTCTCTGTATAGTTTCAAGAAAACTATTTAGAAACCGACATTTTTCTTCTTTCGTTTTGATTGTAAATCTTGAAAATTATTGTACATAGGTTTTGAATATTGTAAATAAGGGTTTTATAGTTTAATCTAATTTGATTAATAGCTTTTTACTTAGTCTCCTCAGATTGTAATTAGTGTTTTTATCGGAGGCCCTCTTGAAAACCAACTTGTTGAAGGGCAACCCTTCTTAAAAGAATTAAATTTGAAAATATGAAATATGTATCAAACATCGTTTGATTCAGATTCTTTTTAGAATAGCCAAAATCGCCTCTCAGCCCCGGGGCTGACAGGTGAGGTAAAATTCTCATATAAACAGTGGCTGAAAATTACCTCGCTAGGTAGCCCCGGGACTCAGGCTATAATTCTACCGTTTTTCCGCATATAAACGGGCCCTTAAAGATGCAATTTTAAAGCATGTTTTCTACACAACAGGTTTTGTCAGCAATGTACTGTTCACGAGCTGCTTGGAATATGACAAGGTATTTTGTGTTGTTAACTGCCTTTCACTCTTAAGAACCTAGAAAGTAAACGAACAACACATAGAAACCTAGCTATCTATTGATACTGACAACGATATGTTCCCAGATGAATGAAAAGCGTGGTGCATTTGCCATTTTATGTAGTAAAGTAGATTTCCCAACTTTATTTGTTAGGTTTGTGGTGCATGGGGGAAATGCGAACTTAGATAGGAAAAATTATTTGATGGAAATCAATATTTTTGTTTTATAGTTATGAGTGCTGTTAAGCATAGGTTCCAAATCTTTAAAAAGGCTGGTGTAAAATTCAGTTACGTATTTCTTTGAACTGAATGACTTCAAAGAAACTTTAGCTATTTCTCTATACTTCTACCGTTGGACGTTTCTGAAATCTCCAATATTTTCAAAATTAGAGTGTTTTTCTACTTTTTCAAGAATTCAAGAAAAATTTGCAAAATAGCTTAACACCATCGTAATTTCTAAACTGTTTGAAGCAACATGAAATATTTTCGAAGAAAACCATAGTTTATGAATGTCTACAATATGGTATCAAGCAAAAGTCTGTCACTTTTCTGGTTTATGATTTAGAAATTTGATGACGTCACACCCTCAAATGAGTTGAAATGTAACATATGGTGAAATTTCGAAAAATATTCAGAACTTCTGAAATGTCCAACGGTAGAATTAAAAAGATAAGTAACTAAAGTTTGTTTCAAGCCACTCAAACAGAAGAAATAGATCACAGAATTTCGCAACCACTGTTTTACGCGGAGTTAAAGATTTGAAAGCTATGCTGCGCTGTTACTTGAATTAGCTTTTATTCTACAGCTACTTACGTATATGCCTACTTTGAATAAATGGATAATAATAATACTCAAAACTTGGTTCACAAGATTTCTAGCTATAAAAGCATAGGATTTAGATCATCCTCCAGTTTGGATGCACTTGTGGGCTTCTTAGCCACGGCAAGGCCGCAATTTCTCCTCCGAAGAATTGAATTGAAACGACAGAGATGTGATATGAACAAGATGAAATGAATGGGACTTTGTTTTCTCCCAATTTTCATCAGTGCGTTACACGGTGCCACGTTACACGTTACACGGTATACCAAACGAAATAAAATCAGCAGAAAATTTGAAAAGTCTTAAGGTTTAAATAAAACAATGGGATGGCCCGAATTGCAAATGTAGTGCCTGCAAGTGCCAACCAGTTTAGATTTTAGTTATATAGGTAAGAAAAAAATTTGTTTTTATTATTAGTTATGTAAATTCGATTTAAATTAGTTAACTTGTATATATTATTAAATAGTGTATACATTTTTAGCTACCTGTAAATAATCGAATGAAAATAAAGCTACACGGTGCAATGATTGCCGAAACTATCTGGCAATGCCACTAAGACCGAGTTTCACTTAATTTCATTTGATCTCCTAGAGTTTTAATTCCTTATGTTCTTGCATTTTTTGATACTTTGTAATTCAGATTGTTACCTATTATGTAGACTTATTCCAAGTCTATTCCGTCGTCTATAAGCGTCAAAAGAATATAATTACCCCTGCAAGTTAGCGTTCTCTCAGTTGTTTACGCCCCAGCAGGGGTCATTATATTCTTTTAACGCTGATAGACCACGGAATAGACTTGGAGCAAGTCTACCTATTATACTGAGGATGATGTAATGTTAAATTGAATCTTTCAGGCAAGCGTTCTTACGAGTGCACAGAGGCTTATACGTCAATGCAACCATGACATTGCTTTCATTTCTGCAAAAGGTGGCGAAATAAATCGGTAATTAAACAATTTCGTATCTTTGTCTATCGGATTTTTCTTTCATCCTACCGGGTGTCTGAAAAAAGTACCCCCTTTCGACTGGAGAGAGGAACGAAATGATAAAATATTAGGACTTAGTGATTCCACAGCTAAATTCGTTAATCTTCAACTTAAATGCACGTACCTTGCATTTAAGAATCAACCTTAAAACACCGGCGGTACTGTGCGAAGGCAAAATTTTGCTTGCACCTGAAATTTGATATCATGGGCATTTTGCAGAGCACCTGCAAACTTTGATTGTTCAGTTTTTTTATTTTGAAAAGAATTATGAACCCATGACCATGACTCTAATTAAGCGAATAGAATAGAAACGTGATATGAATGATAAATTCGTGCCACATCTCCAAAATAAGCGTGCATGTACCCCGTTTCTTTTTCTTTGATAAGAATAGCGTGTTCAATGGAATGTAACGCAAGGATCGATTCCTCAAGAGAAAAACAATATCAAGAACAATTGAAGCATCTCAAAGTATAATTCTTTTCAAAAGAAAACCTAAAAATCGAAATTGGAAATTCCTTTGCAAACTGCCGCTGATCATTTGGCAGGCTGTTTCTCAAAACCTCAGGTTTAAGGTGCACTCTAAATTTTGAATTTGTGAGCTCGTATCTCCGGTGTTTGGTAGACGATTCTAAAATGCAAGGTATGTGCATTCAAGTTGAAGATAAACAAATGTAACTATGTTTTCGGAAAATCCCGATAGCTTATCGTTTTGTTACTTTATCCAATCGAAAGGGGGTACTTTTTTGAACACCCAGTATAACTTCGCTTGAGCCATCATGCATCAAAATATTTTGATTCTTTTGGTATCTACAAGATGCCAGCATAGGGCTCAAATCTTTCAAATCTTTAAAAATGTCCGTGTAAAATTCGATTATATTTTTCTTTGGATTGAATGGCTTGAAAGGAACTTATGGTACTTTGCTGTAAATCTGCCGTGGAAATTTTATGATATGTTGATTTTTTTCAAAAAAATTCTTGGAAAATTTTGAAAAAATCATCGTAAATCAGAAACTAATAGACAAAACATTACATAACCTTCAAGAAAGCCATAGTTTATGAAGGTCTACAATATGGTGGCAAGCAGAAATCTGTAGCTTTTCTAGTTTAGGATTTAGAAATTTGATGACATCATAGCCTCAAATTTAATATATGCCGCCATATTGAAACTAATCAAGCTATCAATAAATTGCCTAAGCAGATTTACAGCAAGAAGCCCTTAGTTCCTTCCAAGCTATTTATTTCAAAGAAAACTGCAATAGAATTTTACACCGAACTTTTCAAAGATTTGAGCCCTATGTCCAAGATGCCCAAAAACCTCTTTATCCAAATAGATTTTTTGCACTGTGTTTCTCCTGCAGGGTCGAGACAAAGGAAAGGATAACCATAGGTAGTTAGACGCCGCAGTTGTTCTTTTGCGGAGGAAAACATTATTTACTACTATGGAGGAGCTAGCGTATCCGCAGAACTGTAGAAATTAATAGCTCTGTAGGTACATATTTGTTGCTACGCTCCTCCATAGAAGCACACCAGCAGTGTCTAGCTACGAGAGTTTCCTTGGAAAGTATTTAAGTGCTTTAGCTAATCTCAAATGCGGTACTAAAGTTCCTGAATTTGAATGTCCTATTGGTTGTTTCTTATAAAACAAGTTTGTCCAGGCAATGGTACTTTTAGTCGTTAATGTTTTAGAATATTAGAGCTGCGAAACTTTAAATGCAATCAGTTACAATGTGTTAATTGATGAAGAGGGAAAGATACACCGATTTCATAAAGAGAGCAAAGAAGAATGCTCGCTTTTAATTCATTTAGTAATACGGTCGTTTCGCTTAAATATGTAATATCTTTTTTCTAAACCGAGTGAGTCAAAAAACGCACGTCGCTTGGTAGGCTACTGCTCCCTGAATATATAAGCAATTATATTTTGCAAGATCTGATTGAATAGCTAACATGTTCAATTATTTTAGAATTTTTCCTGGCTGAAATCGGTCACTCCGTTCAGATTTGACAAAGGATTTTCTCGAGAAACCTTAAACAACGTGCTAATATCACAAGCAAATTTTTCTTTATGTTTTACCTTACAGCAATGATTTGACCACGCTTTAGCATATGCAATCCTCTTGGGAGGATGAAAAAGTCTTCTCCTTGGTATGAATAGCTTATTGAGGGGGATTCCTTTCTCCCAAGAGGACAAAATACATGAATACATGGAAATGTCATTATTGTCAGGAAGGAAATACCAAGGAAATTTTGCTCGTCGTCTTCACTTGTTTTTGCCAGGTTTTGAAAGGGGCTTTCTGCAGAAAGTCCCCCATATCCACGGGAAGGAATCACTGATTAAAGCTGGGTAAATTACTGAATCTAATTGAACATGTCAGTAACAAAAAGAAGATAGTTTTCGATATTATTTCTTGGATTTTCAGGGAGCAGTATTTGTTAAGCGCCGGACATTTTTTCGACTCACCCGGTAGTTCGCTTCCCAATCACATTCATTCGTGTCTGCAATTTTATTCTACAGAACGCCAGACGTCGAGCTAATCTTGTCAGAAACAGCTTTCGAAGAGCATAGAACACTAAGAGCAAGGAAAATGTTTGACACGAGAAGGTATCTATTGCAATACTTCCCCATTCATTTGCACCTAGGAAATATTACTTTGCTGTTTCTGTGGCAAAACATTTTGTCCGTTTGACAATTTTATATAGATTGATCAGAAGATGCAATCATTTTTAGGCCGAGAAAAAAGCCTTTGCTGTAGTGGCATCGTCTTCAAAGCAATCTTTTTTTATATTTTCTTTATTCAATATAAAAATTTACAACAAAAATTACCTAAACACTACCTACAATCTACTATACCACACTACAAGGACGGGGGCCAGGAGGAGCAAAATATCATGTCTATCCCCTGGAATTAACATAAACTAAAATAAAACTAATATAAACTACTATACATACCACGCTACAACTAATGAGGATAGAAATGCCAATTATAAAAACATTTTACAAATGAATATTTGAGCTGGTTTCACATTAGATGTCAGGCCAAAATGTAATGGTGAGCAATCGGAACACCGGCTGAGGAATCAACAACGACAACAACCGTCCCCGTCACTGCTCCCTACCCAATATCCCCATTGCTCGAGACACCGCTATGGGGTCTGGATTTCTAATGATAAGGCTAACATCTAATGATGAGCCTAGCAATCTTTTCTACGGTATATCAAGGGCATTTTTCTTTAATCTGTTGGAGATATTTCTAAGTTGTATTTCTAATATCTATACATCAATGGTAGTATGTTTTTTTGTATACATTTCTACCTAGCATCCGAAGGCAGTTTTAGGACACTGAGAAGTTGAGCTCATCGAAACAGCGCAGCGTCCTGGTCCTTCCTCTCGATGTGACCACACCTCTGATTCCTTTAGCCTGGAAATACAGAGAGTTGGCGACTCTCCTCACATTTTGTAGCAGGTTCGGCAGGGCGAGGACTCGAACCACCAACCTTCAGATTGATAGCCATGCGTGCTACCACTGAGCCAACCCCGCTACTAGTATGTTTGTTTAATTTGCTTTGTGACAGTATATTGTCATTTGTTATTTATATTTTTTTTTTTATATTTTATTCTTATTTAGACACAATACCCTATCAGCACTTCAAAAGTAAATATGAATATTAATCTAAACAAAAAAATAAAGCTGCTCTTCCAAGGGGTTGTGTTTGCGTCGCTCTACCTCAAGAACTCCCTTAATCTTACTTTAAAGGAGCTCAATGTTGCAGAGTCTCGTATATGCTTCGGGATCTCGTTCCAGGTACTTGCTCCCTGGTATCCAAAAGACTTTTTGCAGTATTCAAGACGAAGCCGAGGAATTTCGAAATCATCAATTTTTCTTGTGTTATATCTCGAAATATTCGACCTAGGAGTGAATTTATTTTTGAGGTTCTCTGGGCAGAGTCCATTGTTAATTTTGTATGTAGTAATTAGCCTGTCATATTTTATTAGATTGCGTACATCGAGCCAATCACATACCCAGCCATCTTTGTGCCTTGCGCATTCGATTAGTCTGCGTGCCCTGTTTTGCAACCTCTGTAGGGATTCCAGTTTTGTGTTTGACAGACATCCCCAAATGACACTGCAATATCTCAGATGGCTTTCAATTAATGCTCGATAAACAGTTGCCAATTGTTTCTGGGAAAGGATGTTTTTGAGTTTAAACATCGCCCCTAAACCGTTTTTTATCTTTCGCTTTACGGTTTTGAGTTGTTCTTCCCAATTCATGCTTTCGTCTATTATGACACCTAGATATTTTGTTTTTTGAACTCTGCATAATTTTTGATCTTCTACTTCGAGGTCAGGGAAATCTTTGGCTCTGTTCAATTGTTTTGGATGCCCTATCAACATAAATTCGCTTTTTTCAGCATTTAGGCTAAGTTTGTTTTGCCTCATCCAGGATGATACAAGATCAAGTTCGCCCTTTATGTCATTAAAGAGCTCGTTGATCTCCATGGAGGCATAAGAAATGCTCGTGTCATCCGCGTACATATTTGGTTTAGATTTTTTCAAACATTTTTCAAAATCATTCATATAAATGATGAAAAGTAAGGGACCCAAACACGACCCCTGTGGTATTCCACACTGTACTAAACGCTTGTTTGACGATTTACCTTCTACATAACAATACTGCTCTCTCCCGGCAAGGTATGAAGTGAACCAACCGTTAATTTCACTGATTTCTCTCAAGAGGCTGTAGCACAAACAGGCAGATAAAGCGCACATAAGAATAGACTAGCTAATACCGCTTGAATAAGAAACAGATTGTTTATTTTGGTCGAAAAAGAGAGGCTATAATTTCCCTCCAACGTTTTTGGCTCCAGCCACCTCGGTTAGAAAACACCTAAAACAGGACTAAATTGCGGTTATCTCTTTTGCAGTTTGACTAAAGATTCGAAAGTTAATCAGGTAGGGTATTTTTGTGTTAATTTCAGTCTGCGTTCACACGATGCTGCACAGTTCGAATACAGCACGAGAATGTGATGGATAGGCATCCCGTTCACACGAAAACGGTACATTTCTTGCCGACAGATATTGAAAATGGTAGATTTTTGAAAACGGAACTCTAACCTAGACTCAATACAAAGTCCCAGTTATCGCAACAACAACAACAACAACAACAACAACATGTTTTATAATTTAATTGAATGCTCCTGCACAACAACGTATTTCCGCTGCAGTGATCGTACCATAAAAATGGAATGGAGTGAAAAGATTGGGATGAGTGGAGTAAGCCTAACTCTAACCAGCACATCATATGAACACTCGAAAACGATGAAAACTGAACATTTTTCGACGCTTTCAGAACGAGGCTGATTCATTCTTAAGGTGTAGATACTTTTTTGCGTATAAAATCCTTGGGGAGATGGCAACCTTAAATATGTTTGAGTGGGGAAATACCTTATGATTTTGATCGAAGATTGTAGGCTTTTTATGCATTTCAAACAAACAGATTTTTCGTAAATTAGATTCTACCTACATTTTCCATGCTTATAAATAGACAGAAAATCACAAAAATTACTTAAGCTTTTCGGCTATCAGCCAAACTTTTATTCATTCCAATTGATCAAATATTTTTGTATAACGAATTTTCATGGGTGTTAAGTTCTTTTTGCGCATCCGTTATTCACATTAAGTTGTCTGACCTTGGTATCGATAAAGAGATCAGAGCAGCAAGGGCAGATTTTTTAATACAATAGCATCAGTTGCTTTTGATTGACACCTCAATTCAAAGCGATTAGCGACTGCAGACAAAGGAAATTCTCTCAACCGGTAATTCAGAACAAACAAAGCCGCAAAAGTTTCCCCGAAACCAGTAAGGCAAACTATCGCCTTGTGCACGCGAAAGGTGGTTTTTACGAGAAGCTATTTGCTTATAACGAAAGAAAAAGGGTAAATCTAAAGATCTGCTTGGCAGATTTTGTTTATTTTGATTCAGGAGCTGCTTTGTAATCATTTCTTTCAAGCCCTAAATCCGCGAGAATTACAATGCCTTCTGCTCGACTTTTGAATCCAGATAGACAACATCCGTCTGGCCAATCTTTAAATTTGCCCTTCTTCTTTCGTTATAAGCAAATAGCTTCTCTTAAAAACCACTCTTAAAAACACAAGGCGAGAGTTTGCCCTACTGGTTTCGGGCAGACATTTGCGGCTTTGTTCATTTTGAATTACTGGTTGAGAGAATTTCCTTTGTCTCACTAATCGCTTTGAATTGTGGTGTCAATCAAAAGCAACTGCTTTTATTGTATTACAAAATCTGCCCTTGTTGATCAGAGCTTAAATATTCCGTCACTACCGTTGCAGGTCACAATCCCTTTCTACAAGCCACTGGACAAGACAAGGTTCTTGAATTCTTTAAAAGGTGAGCAATTACTAATCATTGTTTTTGTTTTTTTATATATTATATATTCCAAATAAAATTTACAATACAGATTACGAACTACATTACTTACAAAATTACTCTACAATACTACTAGGACGATCAACCCCAGGGAGCAAAAGGCTGTGTCTACCCCGAGGCCATTAAATAAAGATAATAAAGGAAAAGAAACTAAGTTTATGGGACAAAATCGGGTGGCTTATGAAGGGATGGGTAAGTGGCTACAGAAATTCACTCGAATCGACCAGTTTCATTGATAAAATGTAGCGTTAGCTCAAGAATATGTCTATTTAGTGAAATGGGAAAATCTTTATTGCCATACAATAAAAGTTGTAGTAAAGCTTCATTTGCAAGATTTACATATCCAAGTGGTCGTATTAATGCATAGATTCCAGCGATCATTGTTTGCCAATCAGATAGAGAAGTTTGGTGGTGTCATTTTCTTCTAGCTTTTTGATAAATGTACCTGTTATGGTGACAAAAAATTAAACTTTTTGAAAAATTACAAAAGATCGATCGTGTTTCCAATCTTTAAATTTTCTTTTCAACATTTGAAATTCACATGGAAAGGTATACCCCTCAAGTGTTGCGATGATCTTCGGCATTTACTTTTTATTTGCTAACTTACATCTCTTTGTTTTCTAACAGCAACTTATCTTTTACAGAAATAAAGGGGAAAATGCCAGTTGAAAACATGTTTCAAGGTTTGAAAATCATAATTATTTTGTCCAGGTGTTCTCTCTCACTCTAATTTGTCACCTTGCAGTTATTAGAGGATCAATATTTGATGGCTCTGTTTTTCTTCTTACTGGCTTTTCCGTCTTAATTCAAGACATTAGCCTTGCCATTGTTTTCTTCCATTCCTTTCGCTCATAATCGTTCTCAGTTAGTTCATCCACTGTTTTATTTATTGGTTTCAGGTCTTTATTAATTTGTCTGATCCATGTCTGTTTTGGTCTTCCCCGATTACCCTCCGCTTTTTTCAAATATTCTCTGAAAGCTAATTTTGCTGGTGTTCTTTCTGGCAACCTTAACATGTGCCCAAGCTCTGTTAGATTCAGCCAAAAGCTTGTAACTAGATATTCCAAATATTTTGCCACCAAGTGAACTTTAGCTGTTATCTTTGTTTGGCTGGAGGATCTAAGCAGATTCTGTTCCTTGTCATCTTGTCTCCTTTCGTTCTAGATGTTATACTGTACATGGAAGGCAGAGTTGAGTTCTTAGGTAGGTATCTTTTTATGAAGAACTATTACCGCTACTTGAGGTGATTTGATACAGGAATTGATATAGGGCTGTTCTTATTCAAGACTTGCGTTTTTAGCTCAAAATTTTCTATTCTTGTTTTTCTGCCAGACCCTCTGAGCCTGGGGATATTCTTAGAATGTTCTTAATTTTGGGCAAAAATTTTGTCTGATATTCTCGTAAGGAATATTCTTATAAAATACATGGAAGTAAAATGGCAGGGTCTTGAGAAAGAAGTTCGCCAGCTCGCCGTCTCTTTCGCCAGCTCACCATCTCGCGTATAGACATAAATGAATTGGATTCAAATACACTTAGTAATTTGCTTCTGTTTGGGAGCCAAGATCTATACATAGTTGAGAACAGAACCATCATAGATGCAAAAATTTCTTTCATAGAAGCAGCAGAGCATTTTAATTAAAAAATTAGAACGTTAACAGCAGCACCCCTCCCCCTACCTTTGTTAGTTTTATCAGGGTAATTTGGTACCAAATAGTCAAGTCAATTAAACCTTGAAATGTATATTTTTTGATCCAGATTGGATCCCAAATTTTGAAAATCTGAAGTTTTTCTTCATCATTTGGTATTTGGTACCAAGTTACCTTACATTGTACCTTTTTTGTTTGTTAAAGTATTATAATTGTAAGTGTCATCCAAAGTAGGGAGCAGATGTCCTTGTGTCTTTTCCTGCTTTGGATGGCACAGTAACGAGTAATCTTTTTTGTGTTTTAATTGTTTTAAAAAGAAGTTACCTATTTTAATAAACAGTCAACAAGAGCGACTTTTGTTACAATTAAACTCAATATAGAATAGCCAACAACTTTATAAAATAGAAAAGTCTCCTTGCTGCGTGTGGTGCAAGTGCACAAATATAAAATAGTAGTATATAAAGCAAAATATAAGCATTTAGCTCAAATTTGCCTCTTCCTGCAAACCAGAGCTTTAGCCTTTTGGCCTAAGCAATTTCTTAAGGCACAGCGTATAAATCAAAGATAACCATGATAATATTTGAACAATATTAGATCTTGTGTAATTCTGTTTTCCAGAAGTCACCCCCAGTCACCCATTGGGAAGTTTCTTAATTTTTCAATAATTTCAGTTCTAAATTTCGATGTGCTTCGGGAATTAGCTTAGGTCAAAAGGCCAAAGCTCTGGTTTGCAAGAGGACGCAAATTTGAGCTTTTAAGATTGATATTTTTGCTCTCAAAGCATCAATACCAACAAACGAGGTATCAATGTTCAAGTTAAATATCGAGGAACATTTTGAGAGTGATCAGCCATTGATTAAAGCTAAATTCAAATTGCTGGAGTCAGCCAAATCTGTATACATTTTTTTGGGACACCTGGTAGCAAAATGTTGTTCGATTCTGATTCTTTTCAGAATAGCTAAAAGGTCTATTCTGTTTGAAATGGAAGGTTCTTTAGTAATTTTGATTGCTTTTTGCAGACCATCCTGATACCTTATATGAATTTAAATGGAGTAAACTACTTGGCATGATTTCATTTAACCAACAAAGTAGTACATTGTCTCCTCGACCTCCATCAAAACAAGATACTCCAGTTCAAGATGACAGAGCAGGGAAGCTTCGGGTTACTTTCTTTGGCTTGCGAATAACTGCAGAAAAGCTGAAAGAATTCATGAAATCTTGGGTATGTAATCTACTTTCATACGATTCGCATTAAATAGAAAACAAGAAGGAGTTTTTCTTTTTTGCTAAATGTTTTGACGAAATTTTCCTCAGCTTCCCAAGATTTTCAAAATGACCACGTTCTGTTAGACATTAAAATATACCTTTTAACTGTTCTACAAAAGAGTCTGGATCGAGGGATATTTTTAGTCATTTTTATACGACATGTTCGATTTTTTTAATTCACATAAAATGTTACATTACATGTTACATACTATACTTTCTAGTTACTATACTACTATGCGACACTACAGGTACGATACCACATGCAGCAAGAGACACTGACTACGCCCGTGGCCATTAACATAAAGACATGCAAATAAATGAACATTAAGTAAAACAACCACAAAAAGCTACACATACAATTAAGTACTGATGAATACTTGGATCTGTTTCACATTTGATATAAGGCCAGCATAGGTGCATGATGTCGAGCGATTGGAACCCCAGATGAGAGAACAACAACGAAAGCAATTGCTACCACCACTACTGGTAGGTGTTGTGGCGCAGTGATGTAATCCACTGACTTTGCAGCCAGAACAGTCAGGCGGACATGGTTCGATACCCGGTAGAGCCCCACCACTTGAGCGTCATGACAAGGGGTCGTGGACTCGATTAGGCCTATTCTACTTCTGCAATCCCAGCGCTTGGCGCTAAAAACCGCAACTTCACCTTCACCTTTACTGGTCCCCCTCCTGAATCCCAACCGTCCAACACACCACGCAGATGCTGTCAGGTCAGGGCTACTGATTTGCAATGTCATTTTTCTGAAATACTTCGATTTTGTGTGGATGAACTTTCATTTACAATTCATTACATATTCGATTGAGTGGCTACATCAACATTGTGCACATTTGAAAATTTTACAAAAATTTATAAGATATTGTTCGATTCGGATCCTTTTTTAGAATAGCTAAAAGGTATTTTGCTGAAAACAAATTCGTATCAAAGATTTTGATTAAAAAGTCTATTCTGTTATGATGTTTTTGAGTTATCGCTTTTCTCTTGAAAATTTGTTTTACAACCTTAACAACCCAAAAACTTAATAGTAGGTAGAAACATTGTTTATGTCAACGTTTTGTCAGGTATAAACAATCTTACCGCGTAAGACTGAACGTTTGGACGTCATTACAAATGCTTTCCTTGATTGAAATGCAGTAATGAGTATCTGGTTATTGTCCGTGATTCCAACGCCCGGCTGTTCAAAACAGGTATTTCACCAACACCGGTAAAGTACTATGCAAACTGTCACAGAATTATTAATCTTAATCTAAGAAAAATGCCAATCGTATATTGAAAGTAAAATGGTTCTAATCAGCTAATTTAACAATGAATGATACACATATAGTATAGGGCTCAAATCTTTAAAAAGGTGGATGTAAAATTCTATGACATCCCTCTTCGAATCAAATGGCCCGAAAGGAACCCATCGTACCCAGCCATAAATCTGCTCTTGAAATTGCGCTCAATAGACGATTACGCTAAAGATGGCGGCGAGGAACTTTTTACCAAGATGCATTGCGTTAGAATTACGAATCTTTAACAAATCTATAGGAATTCGATTAAACAACGCAGTGCATCTTGGTAAAAAGTTCCACTCCGCCATCTTTAGCGTAATCGTCTATTAAGTGTAACATTATCTTGGTAAACTATTATGTAATTCATATTTTCTTGCTGTCCTTGATTAAAAGTAATCTGTCCCCTATTGTTCTGACCTTGGTTACCGCTTTTTTTACCTTATTTACGCTGCAGCTAAATTCATGCATCACTGAGTCTCTATGACCCTGATTTCTTTGGATAAAGCGAATTAACACCAACTTCTGGAATATACAATAGAGATCTTTATCGATTTTATTTTCATTCATCGAAGGGGACAGATTGCCTTTAAGTATCAGTTATCTGCCCTAGATGTTAGACAATGCTATTTCTTGACGATAACTGACGTTCTTTGAGATGCCTTTTTTAGTACGTTTTCTATGGTTCGTTTTGCCAGTCGTGATTTTTTCCACTCTTTTATTTATTACCGTTGATATAAGATGTGCGCCATTATCTTTCTTATCCAGGCCGAACAGAAGAAACCTCTCGTAAAGCTTGCTGATATATCTAAAGACAAGCTCAAAGAAATAGAGGTTAGATTGCTCTCTGCTCTTTGTAATTTGAGATTTCACTGTTAACTTTAGTAGGATTTTCATAAGTAAAGACATTGCTGCAAGTAAGTCAGAAAAGAACACCCGCTGTTTGAAAGGCTACTAATCCCTAAATATATAAGCAATAATATCGTGCAAGATCTGATTGAATAGATAATATGTTCAATTATTTTTAGAATTTTTCCTGGCTAAAATCGGTCTTGCCGTTCAGATTTTACCAGAGATTTTCTCGATAAAGTCGCTTGGAGAAACCCTTAAAACGCGAGCTGAAATCACAAGCAAATTTCCCTGATGTTCCTGTCTTACAGCAATGACTTGGTTGGACACGATTTAGCACGTGCAATCCCCTTGGAGGATGAAAAGTCCCCCCCCCCCCAGTATGAGAAAATTCGAGGGGCGAATCACCCTGTAAAAATCTCGTACACCTTTGGCGAAAATCCTTTGTTTTCAAGAAAAATCCTTAAAAAATCCTATTGTTTAAAAAAATCTGGTACGCCTTTTCGGAAGAGTGATACACCCCTCGAGAAAATTATTCATGGGGATTCCATCTTCCCAAGAGAACACAAATATATGCCAATACATGGAAGTGTCATTTATTGTTAGGAAGGACAACTAAGGAACTTTAGCTCGTTGTTTCTCTCATTGGACAGGTATTGAAAAGGGCGTTCTGCTGAACTCAAGGACTAACCGATTAAAGCTGGGTAACTAACGCTATCAAATTCAATATATCGGTTGTGAAATAAAACAGTTTTCAATATTATTGCTTTGATAGTCATGGAGCAGTATCTCTTTCAAACGCTCATTCTATTTTTTTTTGTTTAGTTTTGTTTTGTTTAGTTTTGTTTTGTTTTGTTTAGTTTTGTTTTGTTTTGTTTTGTTTTGTTTTGTTTTGTTTTGTTTTGTTTTGTTTAGCTTGTTTGGTTTAGTTTTGTTTTGTTTTATTTTGTTTTGTTTTGACTCACTCGGCATAGTTTAGGATTTCACTTCTAACTTTAGTGGAATTTCCATAAGTATGTAGATCCTTTATCGACTTTATCGAGAAAATCTCTGGTAAAATCTGAACTGCGAGACCGATTCTAGCCAGGAAAAATTCTCAAAATAACTGAACATGTTGGCTATTCAATCAGTTCTTGCAAGATATTATTGCTTTAGGGAGCAGTAGCCTTTCAAAGAGATTTGCCCTACAATATCAGAATTTTTATAGAATTTGAAGCTGTTATGATCCTCAAAGAGTGAAATAAAGTTAGTTAGTTTTCTAGCATTAATCATACCAACCCCGGACTTGTCCTTTAATGGATCCCGTGTGTATGTGCTAAACATTATCTTGATGATTTCATACCTTCTATTGTGAACCACACATTTGTTTAAGACATATTTACATATTCCATCTTGTTTCTAAAATCTTCACCGTTCTCCTGCGGCCGCTTCAGTGAGAACTCACTCTCACTGTCACTGAAGAGGCCGCCACCGGAGGGCCGTGAACATCTTGAGAAAGAATATGAAACATGCAATTCCGTTTGAAAGGAATGGGCCAAGACAGGAGCCCTGGGGGACACCACAACTTACATCGTTAATACTAGAGGAGGTGGAATTAACCTTGCAGAACTGTTTTCGCTCCTGCAAGTTGCAAATAGGAAGTGAACCAATCAAGCTCTAGTCTATATCATGGTTCACTATAGAAGGTGTGAAGTGAAATTACTAAAATTGAATTAGAATTCTTCCTTGATAAGTTCGTCATGTTCCATCTTTCTTGCAGAAGTCCCACAAACTTGATCCACTCCCACCTGGTTGGTTCTATAATGGAACTCAATACGTCAGTTTTGGAGGAGAGAAGCAGTTTCGGCATCCATGTATCCTTTCATATGTAAGCCTGAGAAGCCCGAGTAAGTATGATATAGACTTATGACTTTTCGTCCCTTGTTTCCCTGCATTTTTTTATTTGCTGATATCTTATAAAGTGGCCTAAACTAGTGGGAGTTCTCGTACACTCAACAAAATTGCTTCAAAGTCTGGTTTAAAGAGCTTAAACATTGAAAAGCAAACTTTTAGTACAAAGAATAATGTATTCCTGACCTACAAATCACAAAATATATACCTTTCAAGCAGTAATCTTCCTCTGTAGAAACAAAATAGATCTATCGCAGCTACGAGAACTCTAGGCCGTATCAAACGTATTTTGTATGCAACAACAACAACAACAACTGTCTAAATAGCACCTCCTTATTGGTTGAAAACTAAATTCTAGCAATTTGATTGGTCAATACGGAACCACTCCACATGGGCCTAAAGGGGCCCATTTTATAAGAGTAATGGTATGAGTCCCTATTACCAAGTGATATCAGCAAATCAAAGAACGCAGGGAAATAAGGGACGAAAAGTCGTAAGTCTAAGTATGATATACGACATTTGTGCTTGTTGAGAAATACCGTCTGAGTCAGAAAAATGTACACATTCGTTGGAGTGTCGTAGCACAAAAACTAAAGCACCGATTTGAAAAATTACAACTCCGTTGCCTAACTAAGGGTTCAACTTAATTTTGAGAAATTATTCATAATCTACATGCAATATTTCAATCTCAAATGAAGGAATCCCAAAAACTATAGTCTGTTTCAAATTAAATGTCACCTGCAAATGCCCGCGAATAACAACAATAAAGTGTTTTGCAAAGGAATTTTGCGTTATAGCAAATCTCTGGTAACATCTAATTTGAGAGGGTGGGCTTTGCCTAAAGCTGTAAGTATTTAGTTCAATTTGATCCATCTTTCAACGATCAAAAGTGGCAAAATTATGTTTTTCTTAGCCTAGGCATTGCTTTCTATTGATACAATGGTCATGCTTCCACACATAAAAAGTCAGAAAGCCCGCGAATAACAGCAATAGAAGTATTTTGCAAAGGAATTTTACGTTATCGCAAATCTCAGGGGACATCTAATTTGGGAGGGACTTTAGATTCCGTGGGCTTTGCCTAAAGCTGTAAGTATTTGGTTCAATTTGATCCATCTTTCAACTATCAAAAGTGGCAAAATTATGTTTTTCTTAGCCTACAATCTCTTACAAAAGTGTTGGACCCCTATTGAAAAATTCGAATTTTTGTTCCCCCTCCCCCCGTTTCAATGTTGATTGCCTGGCAAAGAGGTGTTTTTCATGCAGATCCACCAAAAGAATGATTCGCCAATGCAAGCAACATTGAAATGGGGGGCAGGGGGACAATATTTCCGAAAAACGTAGATTTTCGTAGGGGTCCAACACTTTTGCAAGAGATTGTAGGCATTGCTTTCTAATGATACGATAGTCATGCTTTCACAACAGTCAGGGCCGTCGAGAGCCAGCTCGGGCCCTGGACCGATTCTTAGAATTGGGCCTTAGGGGGGGGCTTGGGGGCGAAAGCCCCAAGAAAATTTTCTGGGAC
Source organism: Aurelia coerulea (assembly GCA_039566865.1). Lineage (NCBI taxonomy): Eukaryota > Metazoa > Cnidaria > Scyphozoa > Semaeostomeae > Ulmaridae > Aurelia > Aurelia coerulea. Next base: position 5,208,479 of record CM076952.1, on the reverse strand, counting down.
CACGCCCTTCAGACTCTCGGAGAATGAGGGAAACGCCCTTTTTAAGAAAACTACTTTAGAAAAAATTGTTTAGATATTCCATGAAAAAGTTATCAAGGAAGCGGTATTTACGGTAAACAATGAAAAGATTCGCTCTTACGAGGTGACTTAGCCAAAGTCACCTCGTAAGGTACGGACACAACTATTTTCTTATGCCTATGTTTTAAAGCAGGTAGCTAGATTGCCATAAAAGTTGCAGTAAGGAGATTTTACAGCAATAACTAACTTTTGTCGAACGATATTTTTACGGGCCCCTTCGAGGCCCGGGCCCCGGACCTTTCACCCCCTCCAACCCCCCCTCTCGACGGTCCTGATAACAGTATAAAAAGTCAGGTCATCAGCATACTCATGATTTCGATGTACATCGATTTGCTGAGGCTTGCCTAATTCTATTCTTTTGGATTGTCTTATTTACCCAATCAGCGCCATGACAGTGTGCCTTTAACATTTATCTGGAATGATTTGTACAAAACGCGTGGCACATTGTTTGTTGGTTTAACCATGTTTAACCAATGTCTACAGGTATTTTGCAGATTGTTGTACTGTTCTCAAATGTCCTTAACTTGAAAATAGTATTTAATACATTAGTGGATGAGTATGTTGAATCAGTGAACAAGGATATCAAGGCGTACAATCAAACTGTTCTCAGTGAAGATATTTTCAACAGGAAAGTTGCTCATTAAAACAGGACTTTAGTGTTGAGACAAGTTTATTATACGTTCACTTCGGACTTGGTCTGAAGCTGTTCATCTCAGACACGTTGTATGTTGTTTCTATCAGTTTCACTGATTTTCATTTAACGCTGAAGGCCAACAGAAAGAGAGGAGGCCCTTCTTCATATTTCTATGGACCGAAATTACCTGTCCCTAGACTGATTACAATTCGTCATAAATTTCGCTCGTTTTTTATGCAACCTTTTTGCTTAATCTGTTTGAGCGAGCAATTCAATTCAATTCAGCAAATAAAAGAGTAAAGCCATTCAGTTCATTATATGAGTAAGTAATAAAGTTTTCGTATTTGCGAGCGAAAATTGGGACGAATTGTAATCAATCTAACCTATCCCGTGACCTGACAAGAGAACTGTTGCTCTCGTTCTGTTGCTCTCGTTGGAAACTATTTTCGCCTTGACGAGATATGCAAAAACGAAATTTGTAATTAGAATCCGGAAAAACGTCCGATGAGTGTAATGATATTTCAACTCTTTTTTTTTTATGGAATATTATCTTGCTTACGCCCCAATATTTTTACAGGTGCTATTCTCTTCTCTGCAGCAAAACAAAATTCACCAAAACCTTTTTTGTCATCCTATTGATTTTACTTTTTGCTGACAATTTTGCAGGTGATTTAAAGATTTGAAAAATTACTCCTGTTTCAGTTACATTGAATGGTGCTTTTGGTGCTATCTGGAAAGTCTGACAGAGTATGAGTTCTAAGTCAAAATGAAAGGAAAGTCCCTTGCGGTAGGCCAGCGAAACCTATCGAATTCCACTGGAATTTTTTAACTGCGGTACCAGTGGGTACCAAGGCAAGTTTCGGTAATTAGAAGAAGTAGCTTCCTGAAAGCCGCGCGGCAGACCCCCATCCATCCACAAGCTATGAACCCCCCCCCCCGGGCGTTTGACGGGGAAACAGTTATCTTCATTCACATTAGTTCAGTAGAACGTTCATGCTATATATTTCATAAGTTATTACAATGATGCTGTATATGTTTAGTCACTTGTACATATTTCTGACAATCAGTGCCTTTGCTTCATTCAGTGCAGCGTGTTTATTCGTTTATTTCTTCTGTCGAAGGCTACGGAGATTCAGACTTTATCTTTCATATCAATGAAGATTCATTTCATCTTTCAATTCCTTTTCGAATGCATCATCAGTGAGGTAGCCATCTACCAAATGAATAAAAAACGACGTTTGAAAGACCATAGCTTCCTAAGTATCAAGGCAGTAATGATATATATTTAAATGAATTTTAAAATTCACCTGACTAAAATTGGTGACTCCTTTATCAAATTAAGAAGAGTTTTCTCAAGAAAGCTCCTTCAAGAAACGTCGAAAACAGGCCTAAAATCACGACCAAATTTCTTGCCATCAAAAAGAAGAAGAGATTCGTTCAACTGAGAAATCGTAAACAGAGCAGAGGGGAAATTGCCCTGCTGAAACACAGCTGGAGGAACGAGTGTAATCAAAGGATCTTAGAACTGACTCACGGTTCTTGATATGCTTCATGAATTTGTTGTGCGATTGTCGAAAATTTTGGCTTTTACTACTAAAAGTTTCTTTATTTGTTCAGTTAGTGAATCTTCAAACAGGGCATAGGCTCAAAAATCTTTAGAAAGGTTGGTGTAACATTTGAAGAGCTACTTGTTTGGGGGAAATGACTGGAAAGCAACTGCTTAAGGGAAGAAATTTTCGGGTTTTTGCGTTTTTTGCATAAATTTGCAAAAGTTTATTTCGCAAAATTTCCGAAAATGTGAAATTCGCGAAAGTTTATGGCGCGAAATTTTCTAAAATATTAGTTGTTAACTTTTGTTCCCCTAAAGTGTTGTAACAATCATGCTATTCTCGCAAACGTGAAAGTTTATTCCCACAAAATTTCTTATTTTCGTTGATTCGTGAAATTCCAACAATTTCACACTTTTTCCAACTCACGAAAGTTTCTTCTCGCAAAAGTTTTTTCCCTTGAAGTATAGCTATTTTGCTATAATAGACGATTCCGCAAAAGATAGTGTCGGGGGGGCATTTGACGAAGATGCATTGCCTTTGATGATCGAATCTCTATGGAATCTCTGTCGATTCCATTATAAAATGCAATGCGTCTTGGTCAAATGCCTCCAGACACCATATTTTGGGGAATCGTCTATTCTACGATTGTTTCTTCCTTTTCTTTATCAAAGGCAGTCTGTCCCTTGATGACTAAAAAAATCGGCAAAGAGCTCTAGTGGATATTCTAGAAATTTACGCTATTTACTTGATAATTTGTGATGAGACAGTTACTGTGATAAAGTACTGTGTTGTCTTTGTGATGCTCTTGTACTAAACAAACATAGTAATGCTAGCAATCTGTTCCATTGTTGATGATCTTGCAACATAAACCAGTTTCAATATCACCTTGAATTACCAAATGAACAAATTGATGATCTTCCATGGTTTCAGAGATGAGATCATTATGTGAAACATTGTCTCTTGAAAGTAATATTGGAATTTGGATGCATGTTTGTGACATACTTGTGGATCAGTATCATTGTGTTGTAACCGCCAAAGTTATCTATATGAAGTTGAGCACAATCTTCTTCCTACATGCAATTCTTTTAGTACACAGTAAAATGTGGTCTCCAGAGTGTTAGTCTTGCTTTAAAACTATTTCCATGTCATTTGTTCATGCAGTTTAACACTATGTGCAATATAACGCAGATTGAATGGTACAATATGGACAAACTTAGTACTGTGCCACTTTTCAAAATGTAATATTAAATTGCGAATCAGCTTGCAGTGAGGAATTCAAGTTCCATTGTTTCTTGTTACTTGTCAATGTTGAAAACATCATCTGCAATAAATGTGTCAATGTTAAAGTTTTCCTCTACATTTGTTTGTGTTGGATTGGAACAGCTTGCAAAACTGGTATCCAGAGGCATTCTAGCATTTATCAATATCAGCTCTCTGAAGCAATGTCTGCAAGTGTGGCTTTAAATTACCAACATGCTTGAATGCAATGCATCTTGTCACTATATCTGCACCACCTGTACTAGCAATCTCCTCTCCTCTGGAATCATGATGTTCACCTGAAAAATATGAACAGTGTTAGCCGTACAAATGATAAAATTTCTCATGATGCAGGTTTTTAATACGAAAAAGTTAAAAGGAATAGCAGAGGTAAGAATAATTGCAGGAAATAGAAATTCACAAACCTGAATAATTAATAGCAATGAATTAAAACCAGATAGAAATGAAAAATATAACATCTGACTTACCTTTGAACTAGGCAGGAACATGCAGAAGATGGGCAAACTTTGTTGCCCATTCCTTAGGAGTAGTATCCAAGATCAAAGTTGTTCTTAGGGCTGTTTTGGTGACTGGATACTCTACAAGTCAAATATATATGAAATTGAGTAAAAGCGTACTCCATCAATGCATGCTATATTTTATCAACAGGAAGTCCTATGTACACATATGCAAAATGCAAATTTGAAGATACTGTACATTCCTTAATAATAACTTTGTCAACAAATCACAAAAGATTAATAAAAAATGCTTTGCACCTGATGGTGTGGATTTCCTATCTCATGCAAACAAAGACTGGCTTATGGTCAGAAAAGTAGGATTCTAGAACTCCAGCACTGCTGACAAAATTGCATGGTATATTTGTGTATGATCTAGCATTGACCCATAGTCTGTGGTTGATGGTTGAAAAAGACAATTTCCATCTCCAATCATCTTAGACAATTTAGAAGGCTTCCTCAATGGTTTTGCTGTAGACTTTTTGTGAGTATCAATTGATACACCAAGCAGCTTCAACTGACAACAAATGTAAGACTGAGATACAGAGGAAACTGGAAGAAACTTTATGCATTCTTGGGGTATAGAATTTGTTTCGGAAATAAAGGTAGGCCCTGGGTTCAATTCAATATCTCCTGATAGAAGAATAAACAACACAAGTATGCGTCTACCTTGACACTTTGCACTAGGGTGGTCGTTGCTTGCCATTATCTTACGGTGCCATTTTGAAGAGTTTCTTTTGATCCATTTCCTTGATGATAAGCCTTGTTTAGTGGATATGGGAATTTGCTGCTTACTCATTCCCTGTCTGAATTTCATGATTAAAATGACAAAGAGTAGCAGTATTCTGGACATACGTTGATCCATCTTGAGAAAGATGTTGAGCTCAGTAACATTTACTCTTATTTGGTCAAGTTTCAAGTTGGTCTAGTAAGTTCAATATGTTCAGGTAAGTTTAGGTAAGTGAAGTTCAATTTGTGCAAGTTCAATTCAGTATGATCAGTCAAGTTCAAGTTAAGTCAAATGTCAGTTTGTCCAAGTTAAATTTGTTGAAGTTATCAACTTGGAGTGCTTTCGATAACTCAATTTACTTAATCAATTTGCTTTCAACAAGTCAACTTCGAGCTCGGACTACTGTCTGGTAGTCCGAACAAAACATTGTGTTCAGACTATTGCTGTAGTCTGAACAGAAAATCAAAAATCAAGCAAGTAAAACGAAAGATTATGCAAAACACTACAAAAAGGAACTGAATGTTAAAGCTCACAAAACAAAATATAGGGTCTATCAATCAGGCTGGGGCAGCCAGGGAGGGGCCTTATAGCTTAGTTAGGCCAAGCAAATCGGCTGTGATTCAAATAAAATGCACAGAAAATTAAAAAATGCTGGACTTGAAAGAGATATGTTTAAAGTGAAAAGAAAATGATTTTAAACAGCTACGAAAAAGTAAGTTAATAATCCTCTTGATAAAAGATGAGAGACGTACCTTCCTTCGCTCTTCTGTGCTTTTTTCTGCTTGTTTCTGCAACGTGCCGTGCAGTTCCTCGTGCGTCCAGGCATAGAGGAAGGTACGAAATAGCTCCCAACGAGCGCGCGCCGCCGTAAAAGCTGCTCTCCAAATTCGAGGCATAGGCCTATCCAGCGTATTGAGCGCTGCGATTTCAAGCGCCCACGCTAACGCTAAAATTTTATCAACTGCGCATACTCGTATTTCGTCGCAGCGTCCGCGCGTGCTGAAACCGCTGGAGCGTTTGACCTCTGAGATGTCATACACCTCAGGAGGGCCTCCGCTGTAAGACAAGCTTTGACCTCGCGTTCTTGGAAGGCTTGATGTAGACTTTATCACTTCCTTCACCCCATGACATAAAAGATTTTGTAAACAGGAAAATGCCCACCACCCCTATGACTTCACTACCGTGAGTCAAAAATTGAGTTGGTCACCCTGTTCCATTTTTATTGGAACAAAGCATTGCAGCCTCATTTCCAACTTGTCCAGCAAGTTAGCAACAGGAAGAGTTTTGATTGCGTGGCCTTCGCTGTTATTTTGATGCTTTCAAGTTCTGCTTGCAACGTGAGCAGTTCTTGATAACAGAAGATAAACAAGATAAAAGTGGAGCTGCAAAGCACATCCCAAAAGATATCAAAGGGAAGGCGTTGATACCTTTAGGCCATCGATTGCTGTGAAAAATGGCCACGGGGGCGGTGTCCAGATCGTGGATCTTCGTGGTTCTAGCATGTTTTTTGCTCACTTTCGTACAAGCATTTTACTTTGAATTATTTGAGAGGGATCCAGAGAGATGTTTTATTGAAGAATATGATGACAATGAATCCACAATTAGAGGTGAGTATCGGGCCGTTAAGGAGCAGTCCCAAATCCCTTTTTGACGAGATATCTCCCCGTATGGGTGTGCAGTGTGCACGACCAATTTTAGCCAATTTTTTGTTCTCTCTATCTATTGTCTATTTTGAATAGCCTATTGTCCCTCGGTGTTCAAAAATATAACGATTGTGGTGTTACAGGCCAGCCCACCGTTTTTAGGCAGCAAGAGGGGGTGGGCAAGGGGGTCAACCTCCCAATTATTTTAGAACAGTGGTGCTACGTCACAAGCATAATTTGATGTATGTCCTCTATCGTTTTACAAACGAAAGCCCCCAAGCAGCAGCTGCTTCCTACAACACAGCTCTGATGCCCAAATAGATTAAATAAAAGGGACGAATGAGTATACAGTATGTATGCGAAGTGTTTATATGAGGTGAAACCGTACCAAAACAAAGCAGCCGACCTAGAAATACCCAAACGGGTCCATTCGCAAGGTAGGGAGGGTGGATGAACGGAGTTCGGGGCAAGTTAACATTTATAAAGACTCTCCATTTTGAAAAGCCTGTGTTTTGAATAGCCCATGTTTTCAAGGTGAAGGTGAAGGCAAAATTAGGATGTTTAGCACCAAGCGCTGGGATCGGAAAACTAGAAAGAGCCTGATCAAGTCCATGAGCCATGACCCCTGGTCGAGTTGACGACTCCTGGGATCAAGCCCTGTCTGCCTGTTCTGGTTGCAAAGTCAGAGGATTACGCCACTGTGGAACACAAAGAAATGCCCGTTTTTTTAACTGTTGTTCCTGTTTGCATAAACATACAAGCCAGGGTCTGGGGGCGGCTGGCCCCCTGAATGTGGGAAAATTTACAAAAATTGGTCACATCCTGCAAAATATTGTTGGGCTATGATAAACAATCAAATGGATTTTTTTGGGTGGTCCTTTACAAAATTCAAGTTGCACAATCCATTATTCCTGTGGACTTGTAGTACTTTGTATGGAGTTGTGAAAATTTGCATGTTCACAAAGCTTCAAACAAACTGTCTGGATGAATATTTCGAAAATGATACAATTCACGGGAAAGTAGGTTACATATTTGAAATCAGAAGGAACTGGGGCTCTCAGATAATGGAAGATTGGACTAAACTCCTGTTTCTTACCTTTAAAACTCCAATCCTGAACTATGAAATTTACAGCCAAAACAGTTTTCTTCATACTAGGAATACTAGCAACTGTGCATATATCATCAGCACAGCCAAAAATAGCAATTTTTTCTTGTCATTTCTACTAACTGAGTGAAGTCAGATGTGTGAAAACTGCAGTATTCAATCTCTTTATGCTACAAGAGATAGATGCTCTCTGATGCAAGCCATTTTTACAAAAAACGTTACTATTCTTGTTTCTCAATTGAAAATAATCAGCTATCAAATCAGCTATCAAATCAGCTAACTGCTATGCAGGGCCTCCGATGACGGGGGGCCAGGGGACCATGCCCCCCACTTTTTTGCAAATTATACCTTTCAGATATTGTTTAGGGCAGGCAATGAAATGATACATATGTGTAAAAATTTGCCCCCCCCCATTTTTCTGATCTTGTCGGATGCCTTGCTATGCAGTTGACGGAGATTTCCCAGACTGGTTTTCTTCTACTTTAGTGTAATCATCATTCCAATAAATTATTTGATGTATGATTGTTCTTTCAGGGTCCTACAAAGCAATACAATTCGACAAAGGTAACAAGCAAACTAGGGAAGGATCAGTGCATATTACGGTTCGCAGCCCTGATAAAGTTGAGATATTGTCAAGAGAGTACAAAAAGGAAGGGACATTTGCTTACATGACAAGTAAGGGTGGTTCCTATGAATTGTGCTTTCATAGAATTAAAGCCAGTGACCAAGTCACAGTAAGTATTTCATTTTCAATTCATAGTTACAGCAAATACACAACTAGAAATGACACCACGTGAGTCAGAAGAAACGCCCGCCATTTGAAAGACTACACCGCTGCTCCCTAAATATCTGTAAGCAACAATATTTTGCATTATCAATTGAATGGCTAACATGTTCATGATCTATTGTTAGGATTTTTCTTGGCTGAGATTTTTTACTCCGTTCAGATTTTGCAACCGGGATTTTCTTGAGAAAGTCCCTTTGAGAAACTTTTGAAAATGTACTAAAAGCACACAAGCGAAATGCAAACTTATTTAGCTTAATAAATGGAAGTCTTTGGTGACCACTGGAATTTGATATAAGTGGGGGGGGGGGCTTAATAGAGAGGGGGGCTTAATAGAGCTTTTAGGATAATATCTTCATAGCAATGACTTTTAAAAGCTTTAGCACCATACTATTCTTTGCGGGGAATACCTTAATCAGGGGGTTCCGCTGTCCCAAGAGGACAAAATACATGGACGTATTTATGTTTCATTATTTGTAGGAAGAAAAACAAAGGAAATTTTGCTCATCTCATGAAATTGTAAGCTGCGCTAAAGATGACGGTGCTGCTTAGCGCAATGCAGCACCCTCTAGGCGAGAACCTCCGTTGCTCGACGGCACAGCGAGGATGAGACGGTCGCAGAAGTCACTCGTTGCACACCACAGGCCGCTTAAGGAGAGCATCTCACCGCGCCCTTCTGTCGTTTTTTGGGTTGCACCCAAACTTCGCCAAAGGTGATTTGGCATCGCCTTGTAGTTGAGCTGCCAGAACTGTAGTCATGTTGACTAACAGAACCGCCTGAGGGGATCTACTCCTACCCGTAACCCCGGTGGGGGCCCTGACAGGTACTAATCCCTCCGGACCAGAGGGAACCTGGAGCTCGTCTAGGGCAGGTGTGCTCACGTACCTGTATAGGACAAGACGTCCTACGACTACCCTACCTACCTATCTACCTACAAACTGATGTACAATATTACAGACTCACATGAATGATATTCGCAGGGAGCAAAATCTATGCATACCCCATATGGCCATTACACAAAGAACATACAAAATTACACAGAAGTACACGGCAAGAAATACACAAATTTCATCGTGTTTTTTAAGACGTAATCTGCTGTTAAAGGTCCAGTTTCCTGTAGTTTTTCTAAATCACACGAACAGGAAACATGAGGTTTACGCATTAGTTTTCAACTTGAGAAATTATGGTTAAAGGAACGTTTCCATTTCCAATGTTTTATCAAGTTGCAAACTCGGCGTTTCCAATGAAGGGAACCCGTGATAAATTGCAAGTTTCAACGTGAAACTGTTGTGAGATCTTTAATGTTTTCATTGTACACCGCACGTGTAAAGAGGACATTTTTAGGAGATTAAGCGTTTCGCAAGTTTAAATGCATAATTTTTCTTGCAATTTCACAGTAGTTTCCATTGTACGTGTTCATTGCGTAGCAGTAGGCCGGTATTCTATGACGTATTTTTCTCTGCGCAATATATCTATTTTAGAGTTCTAGAAAAGGAAAATTATGTTCTCTTTCGTTTCGCTCAATTTAACTACAATTGTTGACCATTTGAGATGGGCCTCCATTTTCACGAGCGCTTTCTCCGATGAAGGAAAATAGAATACTTGAAACGGCAGTAACGATGCACCAACCAAGAAACCTATCATTCCCATGATGTCATCCTAATTTGTTTTTGCAAACATGCATGTAGCAGAGACGAATTGAAAAGCAATGTCAGGGCATGATGATGTATAAATATACGCATGAATCATAAGATAGCGGACGATATCTAAATTAATATGACAGAGATTACAATACACAGGGTGCACCATAAAATAAACTGAGACAACTGCAATGCAAAATTGAGTACTAGGATCAAAGGACAATGATATAAACGCTGTTTTGTAGCTAAACAGCAAGCCTGCATCATCACTATTTTGCTATTTTCATCGAAATGAAAAGTTAGTAATAATAATGATTTTGCCAATTTTTGATTTCTATAAAGATCACATAAAAAGGATGGCAATGTTGGTAAGTTATTTAGCTACAAAGACATTTTAAGTAACTTCTTTCTAGCCTTTCACTATATTTTCTCCCACAACTTCTCTATGTCGCATAGATACATTTTTTCAAAACAGAGCCAACGAATTTAGCATAAAGCTTTACAAATATTGCAAAGTAAAAGTATGAATTACACAAAAAGGCCTATATTACTACAATCAGTGGTTGCAGGGTTCGTTTTGCGTAAGAGAACCCACAAATATTGCAGGAGTTTCAATGCCTATTAGACCTTGAAACATTGTCTGAAGGATGGATAATCTTTGCCATTAAATCTTTCGTTACATTATTTACGTGATTGCAATGCATGTCAAGACAAAATTTTTGATTAAATTTCTTCTACTGGGCCAGTGGAGAAGCTGATCTGTGAAACTCCATGCTTTGATGTTGTCTTTTAATTCATTTTCAACTGCGATAAAGCTATATTCTAACCAAAGTAATACCCAGCCAGTTAGCAGGACGCAACGTCACAATAACATTAAAGACACGATTATCTCTCAGAGACATTTTGTAGGTACTGTAGCCGTTGAGTTACCGGGTGTTCCAAAAAAGTGCTCCCGTTTGAGAAATCACCAAAATTTGATTTCACAGCCGATCTGCAATTTTCTTTTTTTTCATATAGAACAAGGACCAAATTATTTTCTAAAATATAGCCTACCTTGTAATTCACTTAAAAATTAGCAAATCTAGTCCTTTTTAGGGCTACCTGGTTTTGAGCATACTGCAGAAAACCACTGATGATTGCCAGGTCAATTTCTTTGTTGCATGTAAAGCTTCATAATTTGGTCATAAATGACAACAAGAATGTGCCTTATCATTGGAGACTAAACTGGTAACAAAAAATCTGAAGATTTTGACTCTTAGGCAAGCTGAGTGCTTCGCTTGAAAGCCATAGCTCAAAATGAGGTTTTTAACGTGAAATTTGTCTACCTTGCTGTAACAAAAGTAAAAATTTGATCATCTACGAATATTTTTGAATCTATGAAAAAAACAACTCAAAAAAGATTTCATCAAAGGTTTGATAATCAATTTTTGATGATTTTTCAAACCAGGGTACTTTTTTATGGGACACCCAGTAGAAAACGAACGGCCTTTGAAAGGATACTGACCCCTGAATACAACAGCAATAGTATTTGTTATTATCTTGTTGAAAGCCAACCTGCTAAGTCAGCAGGAATATTGCTGCCTAAGATAAACTACTTTTTCCAAAAAGGGGAGGGATTCTCCGAGAAGGCCCCTTTAAAATGATTTCGATAGTGGTCCAAAATCGCGACCGAATTCCCCCTCGATTTCTGCCCCACTAAAATGACTTGCATACCTTAGCACGTGTTTTCCTCTTTGGACGACAAACAGTTCTTGCCCAGTAGTATAAGAAACTTACCTTGCGTTCCTTTGGCAATCAAAAAATCAAGATTTGTTTCAAATTCAGATGAAACAATGATAAAATCTTAAACAATACAATCATGATTGTTTTGATTGCCAAAGGAACGCATTGTTAGTTATGGAGATTTTATTCTCCCAGGAGGACAACATATGCTGACACCTGTAAAATGTTATTTTTGTTAGGAAGGAGAACGGAAGACATTTTGTAGTTTTTTTTTCATTCTTTTGCCGGTTCTGAAGCGGCTTTTCTGTAGAAAATCTCCCATAGAAGTGGAAAAAAATAGTTGATCAAGGCTGTGTCGATTTTCCAAATCGAATTGAATATGTCGGCTAAAGACATTTTTAAATTGTATTGCTTTGATATTCAGGGAGCAGTATCTATTCCAACGCCTTCCATGTTTGTTTTTCTCACCCAGTATAATATCACTTCCACAAGTTAGCTACTAATATGTTTAACTAAGTATATTTGCCATATTTCACGTGTTTCATGGATGATGAAAACCCAATGCTGTTATCACAAAATGGTTTCTTATCATGGTTAAATTTTTGTATCAAAATAGGTGAATACACGACGTCTTCCCGCACTCGCAAGTTTTTGAAATTCAGTCGGAAATGTATCTAGTTGCTTGGAATTAGCTACCCTGAGGGTAGCTAATTCCAAGCATTCTGGTGTAAACTATGCTCTTTGTATCCAGCTTGAAATAAATTCTTCATTATTCTTATAATCATTATTTCCATTATTGCCATATTGTGGCTATTATAGGAGAACTTGCTCCTCGCATGTGAAATATGGTAAATAAACATCACAGTCCTCTCTTACTGCCCATCATCATTATCATCATCATCATCATAACGAATAAGGTCTTGTTTTATTTTTTTCGAAGGAAGCCTCTTCATTGGAGATTCAGCCACCATTCTTCCTTTCTTCAATACTTGTCTTTCTAAAGCTTGCATCTTAGACTTACTTCTCTCTTCGAGGCTCTTGATCAGCTGGCTTAGTTCTGTGCAGTTCTTTGTCTGACATCACATTACACATCAGTTCCTGTGTCATATCGCTCCAAAAGGACATTTCTTCAGGAAGCACGTGTTTACTCCTTGCTTCAAAGAGCTGAAGGTGAAAATTAAGGGAGATTAACGCTTGGAATACTTTTCAGAGTACAATGAATCCAAAGTATTAACTGAAAATAATAGGGCAAATGCCATAGATTCATCCTCACTTCCTGATGGAAAGCACTGATAATTTGTCAGTCCTAATTTTATCCGTTTGATGACTTGACTAAGTTAACCCTATCCAGACTAGGCTTTTTGAAAATTTGGCATTTGGGGAGAATATTTGTAACAGAGCATATTTGATCAACTGGCTTACTGTTTGCTGACTGACAGCTAGAACTTACAAACAAATATGAGAGATTATGGGCTCCAGAAAAATTTTGATTGGCTTGCAATAAGACACACCAATAGAAAGTGTTTAAACCACAGTGCTTTAGAAACCATGGCAATCGTAAATTTTTTGGCCCTTTATACCCCATTTACCATCCTTCATTATAGCATTTCTCATGGTTGAGAAAGTCAGATTTCTTAACTTTTTGAGGATCAAACACAATTGATATTGTACTGAGTACAGTCACATTTGATGGAGGCATTTTATCTGAATAGCTGGAATAATACCCTGGGTTCTAGATCCTTCTTTTTTAATACTGTTATTTTTGTTGGCTCTGGTACCCGGGGTACTCGAAAAACTGCATATCAACAGACAACAGTGAACAAAATTTTGCAATGAATTCTCTCCTCGAATCTAGATTAGGCCATAGTACATGCCAGGGGCGGTCAAGCAATGTAGATAGTTTGACCCCTCTCTGCCCTTGGAGTACCCGGGGTACCAGACTCTCTAACATGTTAGAGAGTCTGGTACCCAGGGTATCCTTGGAGCAGAAATAAACCAAACTAGTTTTTTCGAGGTCAATGGGAAATGTATAACTCTTGGGTTAAAACCATTTTTTTAAGGATAGAAAAAGACAAAATGGGCCTAAATTTGCATTAATCGAAGGTTTTAAATAGTAGACTTAGTTTCTCTAGCCCAATGCATGGAAGCGTGTCTTACTTACCAGATATTCAAAGTATGGTGCCGATATATAAATATCTATGAAAGCAAAGCTTTTCTGAGAATTTTAATGGATATAGTAGTGGATGCACCTAAGATGTACCCAAGATGCAGTGTTGTACGTTCTAGTCAAAACAGTAGTTTTCTAGAATTACCAGTGAATAATCGTAAAATAGGCGACTTGCTTGGTCAGGCTTTTTTGTTGCCCTAGGGGTGCACTAATTTTAACTATCCTAGTACTGTGCCTGAGAACCCCGTTACATACAGTTTTATCTTTAGCAAGTATAGAAAATCCAAATAATATCTAAACAATGTCTAAACAATTCTTGATCAAACACACAGTTTTTTATGTCTGACACTAAAATGGCAAAAATTCTAAGAAACTTTAGTATATTATTAGCCAAGTATTCACATGGCATGCACGCGCCTTCGCATTCCGGAAAAGAAAGATTTGGTTTCAGAAAGAAAGATATGGTTTGTATTTTTGAAGAAGAATTTTGGCTTCTAAAACAATTATTTTGGTTTCTTAAAGAAGAAGTTTGGTTTCTAAAAGAAAAATTTGATTTTGAAAAGAAAGATTTGCCTTTGAAGAGAAAGATTTGATTTTGAAAAGAAAGATTTGACTTTGAAAAGAAAGATTTGATTTTGAAAAGAAAAGAGTGGTTTTGAAAAGAAATGTTTGGCTTTGAAAAGAAAGTTTTGGTTGTGAAAAGAAAGATTCGGTTTTGAAAAAGAAAGATTTGGTTTTGAAAAAGAAAGATTTGGTTTGACTTGTTGGCCACCTAGATACCAGCCATGACTGCATAGGGGGGAAAGAACCGAAGTTTTCTGACTATAAAACTATCAACAACAACAGTAACAACAACAGTTGTAGAAACATGAGTGAACTCATTCCTCAGTAACTAGAATTTAGCCATATTTTGCAATCTAAACTTGCAATCCACACAATTAGTAACCATTTATCAAAATATGCCATAAATTCAATGATTCCTGTTAGAATTTATCTTTAAACGGTCATGAATTCATGCTTTTTTGAATCATTTCTCTTAAAAATCTTCTAAAGATAGAAATTGAACACACAAAAATCTGACAAGAGAGCAAAATGTATCCTCCCCCCCCCCCCCCCCAACTGGCTTCGGCTCTGAATATAGTAGAAGAATTTGATCTAGTACCCAGGCCCTTTATATATAGATAATGAGTTTATCTACATCAGAAATGCGTGAATCAAGATACTAAAATAAAATGGACTGACTCTTTTATGTACTCTGTAATGTACTTGATCACAGTTGTGACCGTTAATACTTTTCAATGTTATAAGAAAGGCAAAAAGGCAGGAGTGAAAACAACAAGAAATAGGCCGAAGTGTTTAGGTCAAATATTGCTCCTCCTTGATGGTATCTGTGTTTAAAGATTGCCGAAAGGATAGTTAATAAAGGAAAGAATTGATTATGGCATCAAATAAAAATCATGAATTTCTTACCTGTTTTCCTTTCTCTTGAATCTTGGCTTTTCTTGAGCTTAGACAAGAAGGAGAGGGAATGCTAAGATTTCAAGTTGTAAAAAGGTATCATTCTTTGATAAAGACATGGGAGACATATGTTATTGTAGATATAAGAATTCCTAATATCAGACTAGTTTTCCCCAGGGGGGGGACTTGGTAGTTCAAGGTGACGTACCCGTTGCAAAATTTAGGGTCCTGAATTTTGCAATTTACTACCCTTCAGGGTAGAAAATTTTCAAATTTACTATCGCTTAGGGTTGTGAAAATCGATATGATTAGCTCGCGGAATTTTAACACAGTTTGATGAATTGAATTTTTGTTAGTAAGACTCTGTAACAACAGAAATCAACCAGTTATCCAGTTATTCACTATCTTCAGCAGCACCTCAGGTTATTGCAATTAATTTTTATCAATGATCTACGATTGACCACACTGCCATATGCCCACAGAGTTGGAGAAAGTTCTCCAAATCCCACCTTTACTTCTACAGTATTAAACTTGCCTACTTTTGGTTTTGTTACTAATAATCACAGAAATCATGCTCTTAACTTTTGGCATCTACTTAATAACAAGCAGAGTCAATAATTTGGAGAGGAGGAAAGACAAATCTCCACTTTCTCTGTTATAATAATGCAGCCAATAATACCTAATCACTCAGGGCCTAATCATCATAATATAGATAGGAGCATCCTCTTTCTCAAACCTTCTAAAAGCTGTTGAATCCATGATTAACTTATAGCATTACAATTTTGAATATGGGTTGAATGCTAATCTTACTACGAGCACAAAAAAACTCACCCTCCGTTGCTTGGCTTAGCATCGTTCTCGTCTCTTGCTTTTGTTACAAACTGAGTTGTTTTGTAATGGTAGGCCATATTAAGAGATAAACATCAATAATAAACTTAGTTTGTTTCAGGTGCAAAGCATCATCTTTACGTAGCATAAAACTCCTCTTCTTATAACATAGCTTTAGTTGTTGTAAATGATGCTTCTTCATATGGTCCTCTGGCTCTGCTCACTTTGTGCGGGAATGAAATTTTATTCCAATTCCAAATGAAGAGCAAATTCACTAACTCAGTTCCAAGCAAAGATGTATTTCCCCGCCATTCTGTTTCTTGGCCTCGTTCTCGTTACTGCTCTAAAGTGAGGCACTTCTATTGTTTCTGGAACAATTGACCTATTGTTATTGCCGCTTACGGAAAAAGTTACTACCGCTTAGGCTACAAGGTACTACCGCTTAGGCTAAAATCTACTACCGCTAAGGGTTTAGGGTTTTACAACATTTTGCAACGGGTACGTCACCTTGAACTACCAAGTCCCCCCCCTGGGACAAGTTGAAAGACTGACTTTTGGCGCCCAATTGAATACTCGTGACATCATCCATTCAGTTCGAAATTCGTATTTGCCAAATGGATGAAAAGGCCAACACGTTTTCCTGCGGCATGTGCATAACGCTTTTGATCTTTATGTCACCCTTCCATCATGCTTAATTAAAGCCGCGGATTAATGCCGCAAAATTTACCACGACGCATTCAAGGTCAGCTTTTCTATTACCTTTAGGAAAAAGTTTATTATGCCTGGTCAATTCTAATAATGAATCTATTATCCGAATGCATTTCGTTTTCAATTTGACCATTTCGAAATTGATGATGAGAAAAGCGATTGTAGTTTCTCGAGCAATTGGGAACCAGCCTTTGGAGAACTCTCCTTAGTAACTTAAAAATTTGACTTGGTTACAAGAGCAGGATGACCTGATTGAAGTTCAAAAGTTCATATTTCTTTTTCCAGTTTTAGAGGCAAATATGTAACAAATGTGACTCTGGTACTTCACGGCTATATCTGAGGTAACAGCCAGAACAGCAATTTTAATAGATATGTTACATCATAGTAAATCCAATATAGAAACAATTTCTTTATTGATTGTATGCCGTTCATACTAAAATTTTACATAGAAATATCGGATTAAATGTAGTTAGATTTTGTGGGGATGGGTAGTTTGGAAATTAAGTGGAAATGGGAAATCTTCATAGAAGGAGACTATGCGTGTTGATTTATGCACGGTAGACGCTTAGCAGATTAAGAGTGTAAATCCCCAAGATAGGAAACTGTTGTGAAATTAGTGAAATAAAATTTCCACTTTGGAAACTAAAGGAGATTTCAACATGTCACATAGTAGAAATTATGTTGAAATTATCCTTTTTCTTGCCGTGGTACTACGCGCAGGTAGAACACTTATAAAAGGGAACTACATTAAATGCTAAAAATTTCAGACGAATGAATTTAGGAGCAAATATTTTTGGACGAAAAATGTTTGTACGTTTTTCACGGATTTTCGGGCGCTTGCACAGAAGTTTCGGATGACTAAAACACGATCTGTTTCTGTACAGTTTAAGTTTGCTTATTTCATACTAAAAAGGTCATATACACAGGGGGGGGGTTCTTCCATAGTAAAGGTACCTATGGGGATGTGTTGCGAGCAAGGGTATACTTTTTCGGACTCTAGTCTAGCCAAGGGTATACTTTTTTGCAATTTTGGCCTACAACGGTCTAGCCAAGGGTATCATTTTGGATAATATTGGTATAGCGAACGGTCATGATATCATATCCCCTATCATATTTGGTACAAATTTGACAATATTCGTCCAGGAAATCTCCAAAAGTGGTCTAGCCATGGCATGGTACCATTTTCGTAAAAATTGGTCCAGAGAATGGCCAAATTGGTCCAGAGAATGGCCAAATTGGTCTAGCCAAGGGTACCATTTTCGTAAAAATTAGTCTAGCCAATGGTACCATTTTGAATATGCTCGTGGTAGACCCCTACCCAAAATTTGGCCAAGAACCCCCCCCCCCCCCGTGGTCATACATTTATAGATTGTGTTTCTTTCTAAGGACTCTAGGTCAGAACCTTCAATAAATGATTATTATTAAGGATGGTGACAATGATTGCTAAGATGGATATGATGTAAGAAAATGCAAGATTTTTCTCTGGAATTAACACTCTCACCACGTTCCTTTTCAATGCAAAGCGTTTCACGAGGAAGACATTTTGTTTTCAAACAGTGGAACGGAACCGTTTTGCTTTGATTTTTCTGTGCTGAAAAAGATTCCGGACACTAAATACTTTGGACCAAGTACAAAAGTATTTCGGCAGTAAGATTTTCGGACGTATGAAATGCCCGAAAATATCAACGTCCGGAATTTTGGTATTTAATGTATCAGCTCCTTGGGTATAAAACTGTTTGAGACGCTCTTAATCGATGGTTAGTCACACCAACCAGTTTTATCCCTTTATGGATGATACATATCTTCATTGCGATACGATAAAATTGCATTTAGAAGTAACGGGTGTCCCAAAATGATGTATTATCGTTTGGTTGCTTTATATGTCCTTAACCAATGAAGCTATTTTCAAAAACATTATTTTATCCGATTGCCGAAAGGCTAAATTGTATTTGAGGATGTTGGTTGTGGTTTAGGCCGATGTCTTCATGTTGAAAAGAAGATCGATAAACCTGCTCAAATTCAAGCCTGATATGGTATGAAAAAGAAACGGCCTACTATCCCAGTCAATATTTCAGATGTGATTCAAAAGGCTGAACTTATGTGCCGTTCAGAGAATATATGTCGTCCAGAGAATACGAATTCAGTTAATACAGAGTTCAGAAAATACAAATAGGAGCTCAGACTTTTGTATCACATCTAAAATTTTGACTGGAAAAATAGGCCGCTTCTTTCTCATGCCATCTAAGGCTTGAATTTGAGCAGGTTTATCAATCTTCTTGTCGACATGAAAACGCCGTGGTAGAACCACAACCAACATCTTAAAATGCCATTTAGCCTTTAGGCAACCAAATAAAACAAAGTTTTTGAAAATCGGTTCATTGGTTATGGACATGTAGGCAATCAAACAATAATACATAATTTTGGGACACCCGGTATTTGAAAAATTAGCATATCCAAATTCTAAATAGCTGTAATAAAGCAAAACTCCAGTGAAAAGAACGCTTCAGAAGAAGGGCAGAGAAACACAAAGTGTTCCGTATCCTCAATGTCATCATTTGTATGGCACATTGGGTTTTATTGTATCCCTTAAGTCGTTTCCTGAATGCTGGTTTAATTTGCTGCGACTTCTGAGCGAATCAAGAGACGTCTTGGTTTGTTCAAAATCAAAGAGAAGAGAAGACAACCCTGGTACCCATTCTTTCCACGATGCCGTACCTGCTACCACGTTTATCAAACCCCTGTAATTCAAAATCTTGGTAACTCTTTCACTATTCACAAACGCTTTACTTGTTCTTCCACATGCCTTTTCTATTGCAGAAAGTGTGAAATTTTGTTTATTGGGGAAACCTACCGACAACTCAATAAAAGATTTGGAGAACATATAAGGAACGTCGAACAAAAGCTTCACGAGACACCCCCGTCTAAGTGCCCCGGTAGATCCTACCCCGGAGATTTCCTCGGTGAAAAATTTGGAGCCAAATCGGTCCCCGGACAAGACGTCAGTCTCCCCGGTACAAAATGCCTCTCAAGTGAACCTCAGCTGCAATTTGGCGAACCCCGGGGAGAATTTTGAGAAAATATGTCCTCGTAGAAACAGTTCCCCGCCAAAAATTATGCTGTCCTCGTTACATAATTGGAACTCCCCGGTGAAAATTTGACCATGCTTTTCGGTCACTGAGACCCCGGTGAACACCTGACCTCTCGCCGGGGCACTTAGACGGGGGTGTCATGAAAATTATTGGAAATTTGCTCTTTGTTTTGGCAAATAGGAATCAATAAGATGCCTGACTAAAATGTTCATCATAATCATCATAACTTTTGCCAAAAATTTTGAAAGAACTGTTGACAATTAATTTGAACGAATCCGAACGAAAGATTTTAGGTAGACACTCAGAAGACGCTCGCTAAGGCTTGGTCGAAGTTCCCAGTTTTGACTTGGGTAGAGTACAAGGGACATAACATTGCATAGTTCTTGGAGTGTCTCAGTGGTCCGATTTTAAAACTGTTTGTTGCATGTTAATCCTCAGGGTCCTCCATAAAGTCTGTCGTGTATTTTCGAAAATTCATTTTTTGAGGGATCACTGTGCGGGGGTGTCATGAGGATGAAAATAAGAAGGACAAAAGCGATATTAACGTCTCGCAATATTTTAGTTCGACAGGACATTTCGTTCAGGATATGACCATTCTTGGACTGTTAGATGCCCCCCCCTAGACTCACGAAAAAGAAAAACATTAGAGAAAAGAATCATTTTTAAACTGGACACGCGTGTTCCGAAAGGACTTAACCAGAAAGCTTTATACATAGCAATTTTCCACTTTATGATTTTATTCCTCTTGCTTCTGAACGTTCTATTTTCGCTCGTCAAATTCTTCCGTTACTTTCTCGACCTTACTATTTTATTAAACATTCTTTCTTCTACTAAGTTCTTTTACCATTGACGCCCGTGGGGGGGGGGGGGGGTACTTCATTGTGAACATGATTCGACCTGAATCTGGAATTTGAGAAAAGGACCCATTCGTATGACGGGATATTTGAAAATTCCGAGCCCATTTGCATGAATATCAGGAAATTTCTCACCCATGTGTTCATACACATTTTCTGAAAATTTTCTTTTCTTCATGAAAATCAAGGAAGTCTTCTGTTTTCTGGGTATCTTTTGTTTTCTCTTCATAATGAAGATAAACTCTCTAAAAAGAAACAAAAACTTTGTTTGCCTTGTGTGTAAACAAACTGTGGAAAATTTCAGTTGTTTGGTGTGGATTATCATTATTGGGTCAATTGATAAGAAAGTTCTACCCATCTACCAGTATTATGGTTAAAAACAGACCCATGTGTAGGGAATTTCAGAGGAAGAAACCCACCCATACGAGCGGCACGTCCAGTATCACTTAACAATGAAGTACCCCCCCCCCCCCTGGGTACTGACGAAGGGCATGGCCCGATACGTTTAGTTGCTACTTTCTATGCCGTTAGAAGTATTTTTTAGATTGAAATATTCCTTTGCTTTCGCTATTTATACGTCGCCACACGCTTCACTGTTATTTAAACCTATCGCGTCATGGGTACCAAAGGCTGATCATGTCGGGGATCCGATTTTTGACAGAAATCTTTTTTTAAAGGTGATCTGAAGCGAAAATTTTTATTGATGCAGATCAATAGCACTGTTGAGTGACAGAAACGTCTGTCAGAATTGTTTTGATACCTTGTTTCATTTTTGAGTTATCCGCTATTTTGTAAGATTGGCTGATGACGTCATTTTGTTTGCACAAAGTTAAGAAAGTATACGAGGTTGTCTATGCTTCGAAAGAGAAATCTAATCAAAAACACTTTACTTTAGGCAATCAGCATGCCTTTCTAGACATTGTCTTAATTCACGAGCCAATTTATATTCCACAAATGTAGCTCAGCTGCAAAGTTATTTGCACATGTACCCATTTAAAGATCATATACAGCTACATTTCCATGCAGTATCCTAATAATTTGCAAACAAATTGACGTCATCAACTGATACTTAAGATCAGTGGATAAACTTGAAAAACGAAATGAGATATCAAATATATTTTGAAAAGATTCCTTATCATTCAACAATGCTATTC
Source organism: Aurelia coerulea (assembly GCA_039566865.1). Taxonomy (NCBI): domain Eukaryota; kingdom Metazoa; phylum Cnidaria; class Scyphozoa; order Semaeostomeae; family Ulmaridae; genus Aurelia; species Aurelia coerulea. The sequence continues at coordinate 5,186,562 of CM076952.1, read as the reverse complement.
ATTTGCATCAATAAAAAAATTCACTTCAGGCCACCTTTAAGGCAGCAACAGAAGGGGGCAATCTAATTTCAGGATCAATTTTGTTCTATTCAGATCAGCAATTGCGGTAGAAGCTAATTATAGCTGGCACAGTCATTAATATTCAAGTCCGTGGCTACCATTTTGGCAAGTTTCATTTTGTTTACACAAAAGGCAAACAAAGTTTTTGTTTCTTTTTAGAGAGTTTATCTTCATTATGAAGAGAAAACAAAAGATACCCAGAAAACAGAAGACTTCCTTGATTTTCATGAAGAAAAGACAAGGGCAGATCAAGATCCAGAGGAACACGAACGAGAAGAACGCGAGCAAGAAGAGCGTGAACGAGAATCCAAAGGCGAGAAAGGTGAGTCCCAGGAGAAGGAGAACGAATCTAAGCTTGAAAAGAAGGAAAGGATGAAGAAAGAAAAAGAGGAAGAAGAGCGTGAACGAGCGGAGGATGAAGCCCGTGAAAAGAAAGAGAAGGAGAATGAATCTCAACATGACAAGGACAAGACGAAGGCAGAAAAGGAAGAAGAAGAGAAAGAGCGAGCAGCTGATGAAGCCGGGGGAAAGAAGGAGAAGTCGGAGCATGAGGATGAATCTGAGGGTGAAAAGGATGAAGGTGAAGATACAGAAAGAAGAGGGAAGAAAAGACCAATTGCACAAAGGGTCATTTCAGCAGCAGATGAAAAATATGACTTGGTGTGGCAGATGTACATGAGATATAAAGTAAGTTTTTTCTTTTTTTCTGTAATTTTTTTTGAGTGGGCAGGTAGCATTTCTAGCTATTTAAAATTCAGCCCCCTGACGGAAACTGTATCAGCCGCTGCTCGGCCACTCCCCCAAGTTGTCAATGCATTTGGATTCGTTTCGCCGTTGTCAAATATGTTTTTACAAAGCCATGTTTCAGCAACTGAAAATAGAGTTTCTTGGTTGGAACTCTGAAATAAGTAGATTTTGGGATAATTTTCTGAAAAGTTAACCATTTGTCTGTTGTTGCTTCGACAATTGACACAAAAAAGACGGATTTTAGGTGCAGTGGGCAATCAATCGCAGTCAGCTACAACCTGCGTGCAGCCTCAACGATCCTCCTCCGGGACTTTAGGACTGTTAAAGCTGCACGCAGGCTAAGTCAGCTATGGTTATCACTATTTCAGTCAACATGCTTTGTACGCGGACTGTAGGAAACTCTGAATTAAAACCAGTCAAGTAACAATTTTAATCCCCACGTGTGGCAGTTTGAGGTGACCTAGACGGAGCCATTATGTCTCATACCGGGTGAGCCAGAAAAAGTTCCCACTTTCGAAAATTCGTAGCACCACAAGTACTTCATAGATTTGAATGATTCAAATTCTAGTTAAAAGCCAAAAGATCAAAGTATTTTTGTGATTTTTCTCGTCTTCTTACGAGCACTGCAAATATAGGTAAAATCAACTTTACAAAAATTTCATTTTTTCAAAATGACTGAAAAAGGGTCTAAAACACTTGATCAAATCGTTAGGACTCTCCTCGCACAGAACGATACGCACGGGCGTTTCACCTCTCTCAAGAGTAATAAGACATAGATTCTCAAACAGATACTAAAGATTTTCAATCCCATGGCAATAAATGTGCAGACGATATCTCTCACCCATGAGAAATTGCTTTTTCTCTGTTGTTCTAAGCGAGGAGTCCTTTATGGTTTGATCATGTATTTTAGGCCTTTTTCAGTCATTTTGCAACCACAAAGTTTTTCTGTATTTGAATTTACCAATTTTTCCAATGCTTGTAACAAAGCGAGAAAAATCACACAAAATACTTCGATCTGTTGGCTGTCAAGCAAATATTGATTCATTCCAGTTCATCCAGCACTCTTGATGCTATGAATTGTCAAAAGTGGGAACTTTTTTCTGGCTCACCCGGTACATAAAAAAATACTTTTTTAACTCAGCGTCTCCTGTTTATACCATGGAAATCGTGATGCAGGGAACACTGATATGGTCACTTGACCTGAAAATGGTGTCGTATAAACAACGATAGCTGAATTTGTCTATTGTCTCAATGTGCCTATATCTTCACCCAACATGACATCTGATGAGAGAGATACTTTAGGTTTTCATTCAACGTTTTATGGGCCACAGATAAACCTTTCTGTGATAGGAATCTGTTACCACGCAAAGGTTCTTACTGGTTCAAGAGTCTAAAGTTAGTTACAGATAAGAAAAAAGAAGGCTCGCAACTTTGAAGAGATTCATAGACTCTTCTCTCAAATATTTAGCCACCGAAAGTCTGTCTCAAATTGAATGTCACGTTAAAACTTCCACGAATAAAAACAGTGCAGGTGTTTTTTGCATTGCATGGTTAATTTTGCGTTATCGCAAGTCTCGCGTGAAATCTAATCTAATTTGAGGCAGACTTTGATGGCTTTCAGGAACACAACCATTTCTTGACAAATTTAAGCGTTAATGAATAGATTCTGCTCGTCCATAATGAATGAATGATAAAGAATCACACTCGATGCATCATTCTTGTGGCATTGGTTTTGTAGTCTTAATTTTGTAAAAGGAACTGGTCAATTATTGAATAAAGACAATAGTTTTATATATAGGTAGCTTTTAATATGGACATGGACATACTTTTTCTTTTCGTTTTAATTAATATATAGTTTTAACTACGTCAATCTTAGTTATTTTATTTGTAGCAGGTACACATCAGCTGCAAGCTGCCAGTATCATACCTGCTTTAACAAAAAATATATGTATGTATGTATGTATGTATGTATGTATGTATGTATGTATGTATGTATGTATGTATGTATGTATGTATGTATGTATTGGTGGGGCACATGCATGCTGAAGTACGACATCACAAATGGAAACCGTGAAAATCAAACTAAATGTGAATAAAATGATTGTTACTGCAGGCCCTTCATATTGAGGTTTAACACAATTTGGCAACAGGCTGTTTTCATCAGCAAGAACGTTTTTCAAATATGTTTCATATTTTTTCTTTTCAGAAACGAGAAAAGGTCTTCAGAAACTTGAGCAAGACTACAAACAGCCGTGTCTTATGGTGGGGTTTCCTGCAAATAGTTGTGCTTGCTCTAACTGCTGCTTGGCAAATGAGACATTTAACAAAGTTTTTCATCTTGAAGAAGATTGTGTAGGACATATTGAATAAACATAATTCTATATGGCCATGTACTGTATACATTGAAATCGAAAACTTTCGGACGATCAAATTTTCAGGCAATCAATTTTTTGTCCGAAAGTTGTAAATTCTTTGAAAATAGAAAAACCATATTTTGCAATGCCACTGTTAAAAAATTATGTAAGCTTAATTTGCACATGATTAAATAACACAAATTACAAATAGTTTCAACATATATTTTGGTTTCATGCAAAAATTGTTTGTCCAAAAGTTTTTTGTCCGAAATTCTCGAAAAAGCGTCAGAAGGTTTTTCCAAAACTTTTCCGTCCGAAACTTTTCAATTTTAATGTATTCAGTTGATTCTACCAGATATGCTAGAAAGACTTATCCACACTTTTGAATGGCCACGATAAATTGTACACTTGGCTGATTTCATAGATCTAAAATGTAATCTGCAGTATAGTCGAAATCCCAAGTAATTCTTGGACATTTTGAACTGAACAAGTTCAGACAACTTACAGTATTTCTTGCGCTTCAAGAGATTCTTAGTTTGGCAACGGCCTAAACCAATTAAAAAACAGCGATCTATTTTTCTAAAAAGATTGAGCTGGACAACATCAGAAAACTATTTTGAAAATGACTTGGGGATCAAAAAGTGAGTTGTGATCAGCTCCAGGGTGGTTGCTCGATTCATGCACAATCTTAGCATTACCTTTACCAATTTCAATGAAGAATTTTTATTGATAAAACAGTTTTATATCAAATTTTATCAAATGTTTTCTGTCAATTTCAGGCGTTTCTAAACTAACAATCTTACATTTTATTGCTTGTTAGGAAGCAGCACATTTGAAAAATTGCAAAAATTTGCCAATCATTATTTGGGAATTTGAAGAAAGATTACAGTACATTATCAAATCAATTTTGAAATTGGCCTTGTGTACCATTTGGGATGGCCTGTGAAAATTTGAAAGTTTGTTTGTGCACACCATGTTTTATGATAAATTCTTTATTGGACCAAACTCATAAAGTCGGACACTAAAGGCTAGTTCAAGTCAGTGGAATTTTCAAGAATGCACGATTTTGAGAATGAAAATTTTAAAAATTGTTGCCAACAAAAAATATGCTGTATACTGCAGTTGATATCCATATTTTTTTACTTTGGTGCATGCAATGACTTCGCTTCAGCAACAGATACAGTAAATATTACTCTATAAAGTTGATTCTACTTTTTCATTCACCACTAGCTGGTAACACAGTACAGTAACTACATTTATGATATTGCATATACATTTCATTTATTGTGTCAACTTTGGTGGAAACAGTGTTCTTTCTTCTATTGGTCTTGAGATAAGAAAGTACGGTACCTTCTGAGAAACTGCCTTTACAACACAGAAACATCTTTGAAATTGCCTTAAAGAGCCATGATTGCCACCCAGAATCCTTTGTGAGCATGCTGACATTCACACCGTCTGAAAATCAATTTTGGACAGTGTGAAACATACAGATACACACTGTGATAGTTGAAACTGACCAGTAAAGTTTGACTCTTGAAATTGGCTTTTGGTATGGATTCATATATCTGCTTCTAGGTCAAATTTGGTTCTCAGACAGTCGGCGAAGGGACCCTGAGTGAAAATGCTCTTTAGCCTTCTTGTGGTTCTTATTCATGAACTGTGACAGATAAACCCATTGTTCTGGTTCCAATATGACCCACATGTATTTCTTTGTTGAACTGACTGATGGAACTTTGTTCAAACGACGATTTTCATGACTGTGTTGTCATACAGTGGATGATCATATTGTAGGTTTTAGCTTGAGTAAGTAATGCTTTGTTGTACCATCTGATGCTTTTCCAGAAATCCACCTGAAAATTGAAAAATTGCAATGCAATGACAGTGTAAAATTTCTTTGACTTGGAACTAATCAAAGTATCAATTATCCAGCACCAGACTGCTAACTTTTCCCCTCGCACAAGAAATTCCACATGCACATCAAATCTCCAAGCAAATGAAGCTTTTGAAAGATTTTTGTCGCATACTTTCATAGGGTGTGAAATCTGCAGTAGTCTACAATCTACAATCTACAATGTCAATCTCCAAAAAGGCTCAGCCCATGACGGAGATACACAATACTCACACTACATCACACCTACTTTACGTAACTACATAGAACTACAACGATATGTTAACGGATTAGTAGTTTTGGTGCAAGAGCACTTGGTCAATATATTTTACTTTGGCTGCATGGCAATGCATACATGCTACAGTTTGAGTGATATGACAGATATGACACATTAATATCAACAGTAGGCTTGCGTGGTTTGCAGTTTCAGATATCAAGGAAAGCAATACATGAACCTAGGCTTTATACCGACCAAGTGACCTCAGACCAAAAGAAAGCCAAAACAAACTTTTTGTTTTTCACTACGTGTAGCAGAAGACGCCCACCCCCACCCCTCACCACAGCCCCCGCCACCCTGCAACCGTGCCCCGACTATCCAGAACACGAAGCGCAAGACGGCGACAACCACAACAAGAGACAAGAAAATGAACGCCCCCCACCACACGTATTTTGGGATAAAAATAAACATGTCAAATAAGTTTTTAATTAATTAATACGAGGAGGCGCAAAGTGCCCAAGTGTTTGTGGCAGGGTTTTTGATCCATGCTTGTGGAGCTATCCACTGTGTAATGCCGTTCTTGAAGGAATCTACCGAAGGTTTTGTGATGACCTCATCTGGAATAACGTTCCATAGTCGAACTGTCCTGACAAAAAATTGATATTTGTAAGCTTCAGAATGCAGCGACTGGATATAGTTGAAACGGTGAACGTATCTGGAAGATGCAGCTACAATACTTGGAAATGATATATTCACGAGACTGTTCCGAATTTTGTAGAACAAACATAAATCATTTATGGCTCTGCGGTGTTGTAATGGAGGCCATTTCAAAGTGTTATGTATCTTTCCTGTGAGATCAGAATTTGGACTATAGTCATAGTAGTTGAGGACAAAGCGTGCCGCTCTTCTTTGTACTGCCTCTACTTTATCAATGTTTGACTTTGTGTGAGGGTTCCAACACCCTGAGGCATACTCAAGGTGTGGCCTAACGATCGAGTTATATGCCATAGTCTTTACTTCAGCAGAGCACATGTGGAGGTTTCTGCGGCACAAATTTAACAGTTTTGTAGCCTTTTTCGTAATTTCATCTATATGGGCATTGAAGTTAAGTTTGGAGTCCAATATTACACCTAAATAACGAGCTGATGTAACTTCTTCCAAGTTACAGAATTCTGAGTTGGACATGCTGATACCTGTTGCTTGGGAAGCTATATGAAGAAAATCTTGACTTACTGGGTCACCTGACACGTTTTCTTTGTACATCTTATAAAAAACATCAACTTTACGAGACTTTCTGTAAGTGATACGCAACATTTTACATTTTCCTACATTGAAGTCCATTTGCCAGGTGTTTGCCCATTTCTGGAGCTTGAAAAGATCTTCTTGAAGAATTTTTGAGTCTTCGGAAGTGATTATATTTCTATAAAGTGCACTATCATCAGCAAATAGACGAATTGAGCTTTTGATATTTTTTTCTATATCATTGATGTACAAGAGAAACAACAAAGGGCCCAGTACTGTTCCTTGAGGTACACCCGATTTTACCGGCTGTCTGGATGAGTGGGACCCATTTACAACTACTTCCTGTGTTCGGTTTCCCAGAAATCCTTGGATCCATCCTACTGTTTTACTAGAAACCCCGTACATATTCAGTTTGGAAAGAAGGCGCTGGTGAGGCACTACATCAAATGCTTTACTAAAATCGAGTAGAATTATGTCTACTTGGCCACCTCCTTCATTTAGTGCATTGGTCCAGTCATTCATGGCCTCAATTAACTGTGTCTCACATGACATGCCTTTCCGAAAACCATGTTGTTTTGATGTGACAATGTTGTAAAGATTCAGGTGATCCCACATTTTTGAGACAATACAGTGTTCCATAATTTTGCATGGTATGGCAGTTAAGGAAACTGGACGATAATTTACAGGAAAACTCTTTATACCTTTCTTGAATACAGGGCATATAACTGCATGATTCCAGGTTGATGGTAGTATACTGGTATTGTAAGACTGTTGAAATAAATGATGGAACATTTGTCCAGATTCTATGGCTGTTTCTTTCAGATACCTTGCAGGTAGTTGGTCTGGACCAGATGATTTTGAGGGGTTTATGTTCTGGAATTGTTTAATAACTCCTTCCACACCAAAGGTGATATCAGGCATATCAGGATACAATTTACTTGTAATTGGAATATTTTTGGTGTCTTCATCCGTAAAGACCGATATCTTTCTTTCCGTAGGGCTTTGATATAGGACCAAAAAGTTCTAGGGCTTTCATGCAAACTGTTTCCAACAATATTTGTTATGTAATTTGTGTGGCTCTTTCGAATTCCTTCTTTAGCTAATGCTCTAGCTTGCTTGAATCTAAACCAGTCATTTGGGTTTTTTGACTTTACAGCTTTGATATAAAGCTTGTCTCGCTTGTTTTGTAGCTTTTTAATGTCTCTAGTAAGCCATGGCAAATTAAATTTGGACTTACTAGTTTTATTTGGCACATGTTTGGTAAGGACTTCTTCAATGCCAGATTGAATAAATACACTGTTTTCTTCCACAGAGAAATTATCTGGAGTTCTGGAAAAGTATTGATCTTTCAATAATTTTGCTTTTGTTCTGACATTTTCCCAATCAGTTTTATTATATAGATAGATGGTTCTTGGTGGTTTTCTGATATGTTGTAAGGTTACGTTGAATACACTTATTACCACATTATGGTCAGACATCCAGTAGTAAACAAGAGGGTATTTAGCAAACATTTAACCAATTACTAAACGGTTTTGAACGCTCATTTATGCATTGCATTTGGTATTTGGAAATGAAACCTTCCATGCACCCTTGCTTTGCTTAGTTAGGCCAGACTGTATTTCACGTTGTGTGCATGGAAGATCTTTGTGTGCAATTTGTAGTATAACAACAAAGGAAGAACGATTGAGTCATTGTCTTCCATGCACACTTTGCAAGATCTCCAGTCTGGAGGTTAGGAGTCTTCATCCTGTCGAGTATCTAAAAAAGGTCTTTTTGCTGCATGGCACTAAATGACATCTGTCACAGGGGATAGACAGGGTTATCTGCCAGATTGGACAGTTAGTGTGTGCCAGTATGGAAAGTACGGCACTTTTCGACGAGATCTCGGGTGTGCACGAAAAAATTTCTAAGTGTGCGGTGTGCAACAGTCAGCAAGTGTGCAGTTCAAGTGTGCACATCCTGAAACTTTTCAAATAAAAAGTGCTTAAAAGTATTTTAAATTGACCTTTAAAGCTTTATTATCGGTATATAAAGCACAATTGAATTATTGGCAGCCAATTGTCATCATCGCCAACACCCTTTCAATTTTTCAATTGCGCTTGGGAGGCTGAAAGGTACCAATTTTCGCGCATGCGCACTCAGTTTCTGCTTTGTCGTTTTTATCGTAAATCACTCAGGTGTGCAAGCAGCAACTCAAACAAAAATCTCGGGTGTGCATCTGCCATACTTTCCATACTGGAGTGTGTGCAAGACATGCCCCCTTCTTGCAAAACAATGAACAAAAATCTGATCGTTTTTTCCATTTTTGGAAGTTGCCAGTGCATGCTGATATCATCAAAGCTTCTGGTACTTGAGACGTCTGTGTAATTTACTCTTCTTAAAATGCATTATAAAATCAAAATTGTCTCTCGACTCTTTCTTGCAAAATTAGTTTGACAAAAAAGTGAGTGGTGCATGCAGCTGCAGATTTGTAGTAGTTTGTGCGTGGCCGGTGCAGTATATCATACTCACCATCGTGAAAGCCTTTTCTTGCTCTCTAGTGTCTTTCCGATGCTTCTGAAAGCAATCCAAAGGAGTACAACTGTCTTCATTTCACTTTTTTATCAAAGGGGCATCAACTGTCAAATCGGTGTTGCTTTCTGGTTTTTTATTGCTGTTCGATTAGCCTCGTTTTACTTGCATTCCTAATGTTCCGAACAATAGATTTGAAACGAGATTTTGTGCAATGGCGGCAAATTCACACTTGCTGCGAGAAACCAAAAGTTTAAGGAAATGTCGGTTTCTGAGACGTTGAAGACTCGAACAGGGATCAAGAAATTCATCCTACCAACTGGCAGTGAAGAAAATGCTGTTTTGGCTTTCGAATACGTCGACAAGAAGACTGAAGTTCACTTGCTCAAGGTCTGGTGAATGAAAATATAGTACAACAAACATTATTTGTACCTAGATGTTTATTTAGGCCCTGTCTGCCTGCCATCCTCGGTCTTGTTGGTGCATTTTTGCTATGGCTATGCCAAAAGTTTATGCCACGCCAACTGTCTAGAGGCAATTGGTCTATTCTTTTACTATTGTTCTTGATCTCGCTTATGCCTTAGATATTTGGTGCAAAATCCATGTTTTCCATCCAGCATAAGCCTACCTCAACCTGCTGATGCCATCAAGTCAACCAACTGCGACAAGAGAGGAGGATAATATTTTTCACAGTCATATTTATTTGAGCTCGCCAGATAAAGAGAGAGAAGGTTGTAACCCACTACAACAAAATAGCAGATTTTATTTTATTTTTTTTGAAACAAAGTTCTTATGTGCAATAATGGGTATCAACATTTTAAAGTTTTAAGAGTCCAGTCTAGATGTGTTTGAATCCATTCTTCATCCCATGATGTCTGCAAAGTAATTGTTACAAACTAGCACAAATTTAGACAAATGTAGGAGTTTCATGATACATTAATAAGTGCAAACTTGAGGAGGGTGCCGAGGCTCCGGCCAATGGCCAGAGCTTGGCCGGAGCCACAGGCCGGAGCATTGGCCCTTTTTGTATTTTTTTCGCCAGCTCCGGCCAGCTCCAGCCATTCAATAGAGAAATGTGAAACTGTAAGATATCTTTTTAATTACTGCTAGAACAAAATTTGGTGTTGATATCTAGTGTGATTTATCATTAACAGTCTTTAGTCCCACATAGACCTTTGTTTCCCACCATTAACATTGATTTGGGCCAATACCCTTTTTACATTTGTTTTCAACTGCTCCGGCCATTGGCCGGAGCCTCGGCACCCTCCTTAAACTTGTTGGTGTAACAAACTTTTGAACAATGAGTCGTTTGAAAATTTATTTCTATGAAATATGGAGTTGTCTGAAATTTGTCACATTGAATATCTTTTAATTGGATGAATTATATGGCTAAGATCACAAAGAAGTTAGAAGAAGTCGGAGGAGAGATGACAAAATTATTGCTCTTGAGAATAGAAAGGAATTGAAAGAAAAATTAAAAGAATGGGAAAAACCATATTTCTATGGGAAAAACATTAGAAAAATGATGTGTATCATTCCAATGAAAGGAAAACAACTATTCAAAACACTTCAAGATAAATTTAAGAGCACTAAAGCCAATTTTTTTCATTAGAGGTAATAAAATACATCCACATTTTGGGCTATTAATTAGGCCCGTAAGAAGCACATTCAATTTCTCCTGCCTAAAATTGGTCAATCAGTTCCTTTGCAAACATTTTTTGCTTTATTCTCAACATGTAATATTGAATGTTATTTTTCACTACAGCGAGAATGTGCTCCACTTTATTTGGAAGAGAATACAGTAGTGGCATTGATAAGTGATGAACAAGTTGGCTCATTCCTGTTAGCAATAACTCCAAGTGCTAAACAAGGCAAGGGATGCTGTTTGACTTTTAAACTCTGGGATTCAGCAAGTATTTTGGGGTTCACACCAAAAGAGATTCAAATTCAGGACGCTGAAAGGTCGATCATACAGGATGGAAAATTTAGGTAAGCTCTAATACAGTGTTTTTAGAATTACCGAGGTGCAAATCACTCCAAAAGCAATCACAAAATTCAAAAGTTCCAAAAACCCCAAACAGTCTTGAAAATCTCAAAATCTTCGCAAAAACTAAGAAATCCCAAAGAGATCTTGAATAAAATCTCACCCACCAAAAACATCTTTTGAAAATCTCAAAAGGATGGTTTAGATCCTCCAGAATCTTGCAAAATCTCAAAAGTTGTTTAAAATCTCAAAAAACCTTGAAAATATTGAGAATCTATGTATAGAAATCCAAAGGTCTTTGGAATCCTTGAAAGTCTTCGAAAATCTCAGAAAAACCTCTCAAAAATCGATGAAAATCTGAGAGATCTTAAAGTACCAAAGTCTCATACGCTAATTTTGGAATGATTTCCCACTCGGAAGTTATTCTCACGTTGACGTGATAAATTCTCTTTCAAAAAGGAGAAAACCTTACTACCAAGGGTGGATTCAGCCTAAAGATGACAGGAATCAGTTTGCAGAAGGAGCACACAACTTTGATCAAAAATGTAAAGTTGTACCAAGTCTACAGTATTTTGTGAATTCCGTCTTCCCCATCCATTTCCTGAAATCCACCGGTGCAAAAATTTGGGAACAAATGAGACTAGTCAAATGGATTATACGATCTGTTCACTACACTCATTCTCGATTCTCGGTTTGCTGTGCAAATATATATCTAGCATGCAAAAAGGTGCTACCTTATGCCCTTTTAATTCAAACATACTGGGTGAGGCAAAAAAGAACAATCCCAATTTAAACAATCCTCCCTGGATATCACAACGATAATTAATATTGGGAAAGATATCATCTATTACATAACATAACATAAATAGATTCTGTTTGAGGCTAAAAGCCTATTACAGTTCAAATTTTTTAATACTTATAATTTTTCATTATGTATAGTCTCATTATAACATAGATCTAGGGATCGGCTGTAAGGGTAAAAAGGAAAGATTTGTTCAAAAACATGAGCCTTCATCTAAATTTTAGGGTCCATCCTAAAAGGGGGCATGTTGTATGTTTGATGTTGAGTATGTTATACTGGGACAATACCGTATCTAAAAACACAAGTTTCCCCAAATTTAAATAATATTTTATTGCTATTGGTGATGGACATGTTCAAATCCATTTTTAAATTTATTTGACTGAAATCGGCCACTCCATTCTGAAATGTATTTTTCGTAGCCGTATATTTAATTCTAGTTTAGTTACATGTGTTCTCTATGTTATGGCTGCGGAGTTGTCACGGTCTCTTGCACTCCGTGGTATCGTCCTCGTAGTTTAGTAAAGTAGCTTGTACGTAGTGTCTTAAGTAGTTCGTTCTTGTAAAATTTTATATTGAATATAAAAAAAAAAAAAAATGTTGAGGGATGTTCTCGAGTAAGCCTCTAAAAAAAACTTCAAAATGGGCCTAAAATCATGACCAAATTTTGATGATATTTTTTTGCTATTCAGCAGTAACTTCAACAACAAGGACAGATTTTGTAACATAATAGCGTGAGATGCTTTAGTTGACACCTGAATTCAAAGCAATGAGTGGCTGCAGACAAAGGAAATTCTCTCGACCATTAATTCAAAACAAACAAAGCCGCAAAAGTTTCTCTGAAACCCAGGTAGCTAGCTCGCTCGTTGTACATTCCAGAAATTGTTTTTTAGAGCAATCATGAGCATATATCGAAAGAGGAAGTATATATCTACACATGTACCTCGGGTATTTTATTTCTTTGGTTCAAAAGCTGAGCAGTAAGTGATTACACCCAAAAAAATAAGAGAATTGAATCGCCTCCTAATCAGCTTTTGAATCAAATAAATGAAACACCCGTGGCAGATGTGTAGACATATCTTTCTTCTTTCAATATATGTTCATGTTTGCTCTTAAAAACAATTTCTGGAATGCACCACAAGCGTTCTAGCTTCTAGCTACCTGGGTTTCAGAGAAACTATTGCGGCTTTGTTTGTTTTGAATTACTCGTTGAGAGAATCTCCTTTGTCTGCAATCGCTAATTAATGGCTTTGAATTGCGGTGTCAATCAAAAGCAACTCGTGCTATTGTCTTACCAAATCTGTCCTTCTTGTTTGCGTGTCAACAAAAAGTAGTGGATCCTACTTATCTTTCCTTGTTAACTTTAATACATTTTAGCACATTTTATCCTCTTGGGAGTTTGAAGTTGCCGGTATGATGTTGTTATTCTCCCAGGGATGACGCATTTATCTTTCAAAAGGAATAACTCGTGTACATGTAAAAGCCATTGCTGTAAGGCAGGAAATTTGGTTGTGATATTTGGCCTGTTTTGAAGGTTTCAGTTCAGTTCATTTTCATTTCAAAATCCATCTATTACATTTTATAACTCTACATACCTACCTACCTAATTAACAAAGATGAATTTAAAATAAAATACAACATATAATATTTAAAAAACACAGGATGGTACTTAAAGCTAAATGTAAACAGACTAAATAGGTAAGTATGAAGAGCCATAATGAGATTTGGGGAATTCCTTAAAGGAGGGGCTCCCTCAATAGGCAAGCTGATCCTGAAGCGGTTTCCTGAAGTGGCTTTCTCAAGAAAATCCTGCACAATTTCATAAAAGAATGGCCGATTTCAATGGGGTGAAATTTTAAATTTATTCGAAAATGTCCACTATCGAATTATATATGTGCCAATATTACTGCCTAGATATTCAGGGAACGGTGGTATTTCAAACAGGGATTGCTTTTTTACTCATGCAGTAGATAGGAGAAATTTTTGGAAATATGCTCGATAACAATTATGCTCTTTTTGCCATCTAAAATCAGCGCAAAAAGGGGACTATAGAACAATTTCTGCATGAACCCATCCAACGTGCATCTCAAGGAAAAATTAATGCTGTGATTAATGAACCAAGTACTAATAACATTATGAAAAAGAAAGTGGTCTGATTACAACAGGTACGTAAAATTTACAGGCAAAAGCTAAAAATAGAGTCTAAAAAACACCCCAGGCTAAGAATGGCAGGGATAGCACGACCTTGTTTCCATAATGGTCCCTCCAGAGGTGCTATCAAAAGAAATGTGTTCAAGAAAAAAACGAATTTGTGTCAAAAATGAAGAAAAAAAATTCTCGAAAGTCTTAACCAAACGTTTTCATTGGCTGATTTTGGGTTTTCATTGATATATGTAGGGACTATCATCTTGACTTTGGAGATCTTGCAGATTTTAGTTTTGATGGTAGATTGTTCCATATTTTAGGACCGAGATTTTAGGTCTTTCATCCATTTCTTACTGTATGTGCGTCTCAAATGCTGTATTTTCTTTTCAAGATCTACCCTCACTCTTGCTGGGACCGCTGATATATCAACAATGAGGTTAGAAAGTTTGAGTACCATGGTGGCATTAATTCTTGAGAATGAAGTGCTGATATGGAAGGGTGTCAAGGTATGGATGGTATTTTTATATCGAAAAATGAGTCTTTGTCTCTCAGCATAAAAGACATGAACTGAGCTTTTTAATTCAACTTGGACCACAGAAAACCATTGGATAAAGATTGATTATTATCTGATTGACATTTCAAAAACGAGGCAATGCAAGAATCGCACCGTTCCCGCGGTTTTCCCGTAGCCTTGTATTATGTGATGTAAGGACACGTTTTTGTCGCCAGCAACTGCTTTAAGCCTGTAAGATTTACAATAAACTTAAATAGAATAACCCGAGTTAAAAGATGAGATGTCACAGGTTTATAAATAGCCTGTTATATTTTTTAATCCAATGCAAGGCGAAAGAAAGAAAGGCCAAAGAAAACAATATGAGGTGTTTAGGTTTCTCTTCGTTCGTTTTGTTGCAGCTTTAGTGCCAAGCGCTGGGATCGCTGAAGTAGAGAAGACCTAATCGGGTCCTTTTTATAGACGGACGCCATCTTTTGTCTTATTTCTCTTTGTCCTATTTATAGACGGAATCCATATAGCTCATTTCATTCATTTTAAGCGACATAACAGTAGCAAAATGCGTTTTCCTAAATGATATGAGTCAAAATTAGAAGCTACCAGGTAATAAAACTCACACTAACCGGTTTTGTCGCTGTGCAGGAAAATATAAAGCCATAGGTCTTAAGACCTCAGGCTTTATATTTCCTGTGCGACACACAACCGGTTATTATGTGCATAAGAAATAGTGATAGGACATTGTGGCCTAACTGCATAAAGGCATGATAACAAAATAGTACTAGGTGAGTTAGAAAAAACGCTCTGATAAACTAAATTCTGCCTAAATTCTCAATGCTCAGAAAAGTAGATGAAAATCTCAAAGATACTTCACCCTTCCGGCCATCAACTGAACTTTGATTCAGTTCAATACCTCAACTTTCTCCGCATGGCAAATTTTCAAATAGTTGACCTTTTTTGTGCACCCGGAAAGATTTTGGTTGTCCCGGTGTATCTCATGGTTGATCATTATATACACAGAGAAATTGCTGGCTTGTCAAGATGACGTCAGAATAATTTTGCGGTTTCAAATTCCAGTGTTGATGTAATACGAGATCAACTGTTGTACGAGGTGACCACAGGGAACCAACCCAGACAGCATGATTTTTGATTGGTCAACACTAACAGACGCTAGAATTTGAAAATCACATAGATGGATTAACAGGACAGTAATTACTCTGTGTAATATGTCACGAAAACGGTACCGGGAATAAACACACAGTTCCTGCAAGGTAGGCGCCCTTGGTCTGTCAAAGCAAATTATTCTGTTTCTGCCAACTCTGCATCATTTTGTTATTACTATATCTATTATATATTCATATTTCAGAAAGACTCCAATGCGCTAACACTGCAATTCTACAACAGCATCAAGATTAGGGGAAGTTCCGATTTCATCCTTGTTGAAAAAAGCGGTATGTATTCGTAGTTTGTTTCCCAGGAAAAGGACTAAAGTTGTTGACGAAATCGTGTCTTGTTTCCAGCATTGGAATAATGGCAGTAGACCTTCTAGCTATTCTGAGAAGAATCAGAATCAAACGATATTTTGCTACATTTTGTAGAATTTTCAAATATGCACAATAGTGATAGAAGCTCTAACGCCACTCGATCGAGCCTCGCGTATAAAAATGTATAAAAATAACGCTCGATCCGGGCTCCTTCGTAGAATAGCTAAAAGGTCTATCGTGGTCATTATCTTCTGAGAAAATAATTTTTCATAAATATGTCAACTTTCCACTTCATGTGTGATTACTGCCAATCGGTTGGGAATTCAACAATGAGCCAGAGGAGTCAAAATGTGGTGCGGTTGACAATTCATATGGCTGTGGTTAGCTTCGCAAATTCATTTCTTTGAACACATTTTTGCACAGCAAGCTAAATGCACAAGAATTCGAAAAACCTAGTTTATCGCCTATAAACCCACTTTTTCGATCGAGAAACTAGGTTTTTCACTGATAAAGTAAATTTTTCGATCGATAAAGTGGGTTTATCGGCGATAAACCTAGTTTTTCGATCGAAAAATTGGGTTTCTCGCCGATAAAGTGGGTTTCTCGCCGAGAAACCTACTTTATCGATCGATAAACCCACTTTATCAAGCAGAAACCCACTTTTTCACCGAGAAACCCACATTATCGATCGAAAAGTTCGGTTTTCATCGATAAAGTAGGTTTTTCGATCGATAAAGTGGGTTTATCGGCGATAAACCTAGTTTTTCGATCGAAAAAGTGGGTTTATCGCCGATAAAGTGGGTTTCTCGCCGAGAAACCTACTTTATCGATCGATAAACCCACTTTATCGATAAAGAGACCCACTTTTTCACCGAGAAACCCACATTATCGATCGAAAAAGTAGGTTTTTCGATCGATAATGTGGGTTTTTCGATCGATAAAGTAGGTTTTTCGATCGATAATGTGGGTTTTTCGATCGATAAAGTAGGTTTTTCGATCAATGAAGTAGGTTTTTCGATCGATAAAGTAGGTTTTTCGATCGATAAAGTGGGTTTATCAACGAGAAAGTGGGTTTTTCGGTGATAAAGTGGGTTTCTCGTTTGGAAAAGCTGGATTTTTCGCAAGAAAATTTGGTTTCCCATCAAAACCTGTCTTTTCAATCAAAAATTCCAGTATTTCAATGACAACTTTACAACAGCCTATTGAAAACACAAGGCAACATGGATGGAAAGAAAGTCTTGCTAATAAGTTTGCTCTTAGCTGGCAGTTGCATTGCACCTTTGCCGCGTAGGCACACATGTTTGTGTTTGTGATATTATGCGTACACACCCGGCTTTAGAACACCACGTTTTTCTCATCAAAAAACCTACTTTATCGATCGAAAAACCTACTTTATCGATCGAAAAACCTACTTTATCGATAAAGTAGGTTTTTCGATCGATAATGTGGGTTTCTCGGTGAAAAAGTGGGTTTCTGGTCGATAAAGTGGGTTTATCGATCGATAAAGTAGGTTTCTCGGCGAGAAACTCACTTTATCGGCGATAAACCCACTTTTTCGATCAAGAAACTAGGATTATCGCCGAGAAACCCACTTTATCGATCGAAAAACCTACTTTATCGATGAAAACCTAGCTTTTCGATCGATAATGTGGGTTTCTCGGTGAAAAGTGGGTTTCTGCTTGATAAAGTGGGTTTATCGATCGATAAAGTAGGTTTCTCGGCGAGAAACCCACTTTATCGACGATAAACCCACTTTTTCGATCGAAAAACTAGGATTATCGCCGATAAACCCACTTTATCGATCGAAAAACCTACTTTATCAGTGAAAAACCTAGTTTCTCGATCGAAAAAGTGGATTTATCGGCGATAAACTAGGTTTTTCGAATTCTTGTGCATTTCGCTTGCCATAGAATGATTGAACTTTCATGCAAATTATAGTCTGTCTCAGATTAGATGTCATATGCAAATGCCCGTGAATAACAACAATAAAGTGTTTTGCAAAGGAATTTTGCGTTGTCGCAAATCTCTGGTAACATCCAATTTGAGAGGGACTTTAGAGTCCATGGGCTTTGCCTAAAGCTGTAAGTATTTACCGGGTGTCCCAGAATGATGTATGACTGTTTGATTGCTTACATGTCCATAACCAATAACCCGATTTTCAAAAACTTTGTTTCATTAGATTGCCTAAAGGCTGAATTGTATTTTAAGATGTTGGTTGTGGTCTTACCACGGCGTTTTCATGTCGAAAGGAGATCGATAAACCTGCTCAAATTCAAGCTTTTGATGGAATGAGAAAGAAACGGCCTATTTTTCCAGTCAAAATTTTAGATGTGATACAAAAGGCCGAACTCGTATTCGTATTCCCTGAACTCAGTATTAACTGAATTCGCATTCTCTAAACGACATATATTCTCTGAACGACATCAAAGTTCAGCCTTTTGCATTACATCTAAAATGTTGACTGGGAAAGAAGGCCGTTTCTTTTTCATGCCATCTTAGGCTTGAATTTGAGCAGGTTTGTCGATCTTCCTTTCGACGTGAAGACATTGGCCTAAACTACGACCAACAGCCTCATATACAATTTAACCTTTCGACAATCGGATAAAATAAAGTTTTTGAAAATCGGTTCCTTGGTTATGGAAATATAAGCAATCAAACGATAATACATCATTTTGGGATACCCGGTAGTTCAATTTGATTCATCTTTCAACTAGCAAAAGTGGCAAAATTATGTTTTTTTAGCTTAGGCATTGCTTTCTAATGATACGATAGTCATGCTTCCACACATAAAAAGTCAGAAAGCCCGCGAATAGTGGCAATTGAAGTGTTTTGCAAAGGAATTATGCGTTATCGCAAATCTCAGGTGACATCTAATTTGAGACGGACTTTAATGCAATGACCAAATTTCAAATTTACTCTAGCGATGCTTTAGTCATCAGGCTGGAGCAACCTGTTTGAAGCTTTGGGACTCTGGGTACTTTTGTGAGAAGGTTTACAGCTAGTAATTTCAAGACCATCATTGCTTCTCGTGGCCTGTCAACTAGACCCAATTTCAAAGGAAATATCCTTTGAATTTAGAAATTTATATATGATTTTATTTAGAAATTTTATTCATAAAATCATTTACTTTTTCCAGGTCAGCATAGCGTGATAATTGCTGAAAATGGATGTCTTTCTGTTTGGAGCCTCAGTGACTCAGGTATCATACTTGTATTAAGCTGATTAAATACGACAAAAATCACAGAAATTACTTGGTGTTCCAAAAACGTACTCCCGTTTGAAAAATTCCCGAAACTCGATTATTTAACCTGTCGTAAAATTTTGAACACACACTATATTAGCGTGCCAAAAGTACGTAGAATAGAACTGCTTTTGCCCATAAAACTACAGTACCATTGTTTCCAAAGTACTGTGAACTACCAGGTGTCCCAAAATGATGACCGGGTGTCCCAAAATGATGACCGGGTGTCCCAAAATGATGTATTATCGTTTGATTGCTTATATGTCCATAACCAATGAACCGAATTTTAAAAACTTTATTTTATGCGATTGCCGAAAGGCTAAATTATATTCGAGGGTTTTGGTGCTTGTTTTACGCAGATGTTTTCACGTCGAAAAGAAGATCAGTAAACCTGCTCAAATTCAAGCCTTAGATGGTATGAAAGAGAAACGGCCTACTTTTCCAGTCAACATTTTAGGTGTGATATAAAAGCCTGAACTTATGTGTCGTTCAGAGAATATATGTCGTTCAGAGAATACGAATTCAGTTAATGATGAATTTAGAGGATACGAATAAGAGTTCAGCCTTTGTATCACATCTAAAATGTTGACTGGAAAGATAGGTCGCTTCTTTCACATGCAATCTAAGGCTTGAATTTGAGCAGGTTTGTCAATCTTCTTTTCAACATGAATTTAAAAGAGTTTAGCGAGCGGAAGTTGCTTCTTGCGAGCATTGTAAAATTTTAACAACTATAGGGGAATTTTAGGATTTTTGTTTTGCTTCACAAATATTTGGAACAATCGGGGGATGTTGGAAAAATTGAAAATAGTCGTTTTTTTAGTTAAACATGTATTTTTTTTTATATTAATATAAAATCATTCAATAATTATGTTTACTATCATTTCAATGTTTCAAGAATTCATAAAAGCGAAGATTGGGATAAAAGTTGTGAGGGGTTGGAAACATTTTCTCAAATTAATAAGCGGGGCGGGGGACGATTATTCGGTAATCGAGAATAATAATCTAATTTTGTGATTTTTAAACGCCGACACATTTGGGGCATCCAGCATCTCAAAACATGAACTTGTCTTATGAAATTAGATGTTTTCTTTCAAAGGTGTATTGGTTTCGAAGTCAGTCTCCATCCCACCGAAGCCAAACGGAACAGTAACGCTTCCACAAAGTAAGTTGAAGCATGTTTATAATTGACTCTGTTGTGAAACTTTTTTCTTTTCTTTGAAATTGCTTCTCATTACTGTGAAACATTCTCTCCCCTTCTCTCATGTAAATGCAAGGGTGTTAGGACACGGATGTTTTGATTACGTATTTATTTACCTTTTTTTGATCTTTTTCTTGTTTTCTTGTCTTTTTTTCTTCTCTGTTTCCTCTTCAACTGATGTGTGCAACTGAACGGTTTAGACCTAAGTGCCTCCTGTTATTTGAATATGTCTTCCTTGCATTCCTGCGTCTTAGCGCGCCTTCGCAGAAGAAAGGTTTCAAACTGCAAAAAACGAGGTAAATAAATACGTAATCAAAACATCTGTGTCCTAACACCCTTGGAAAATGTTGAGAATGAGAAACACTGATGCAAAGCAAGAAATTTCACGCAAATTTGACTGCGGGAAAGAGGGTTACCTTACATCAAGGAGACTTTCACCATGAGTTATCAAAAACCAATTGAGACTGCGCGCAGGCTAGTAATATTTCGTGTTGTTTGACCATGATTGTTGTTACTAAAGTTCCTACTTATGTAGAAAGTACAGGGTGTCCCAAAAAAATTGTGCCCCGTTTATCTGAAGATTGCGACAAAACGGCAAAAGATTCTCGACAAACTTTTGCATGATGGTGCTCTTCAGATGTTCAATTAAAGTTTGCCACCATCCCCGTAAAAATCCGTTGAAACATGATGGAGCTATGACTTTCAGAAGACCAAATTTGCCTAACGACTGAAACTAGCAGTCAGCCATTTTGCCTTACTATTTAGCAGTGATAAGTATCTTCACGTGAGGTAAGAAATAATTTCTGTGAGGTCAGAAATAGTGGAACTCTCCGAGGATTATCGGAATTTTCTCGAGAGCTATGACATTGGAGGCTGCTGTTTCATTTTCATTCCATAAAGCTATTTATCGCTGCAAAATAGTAAGACAAAATTGCCGACCGCTGGTTTCAGTGATCGGGAAAATTTGGTCTCCTGAAGATCATAGCTACATCATTTTTCAACGGATTTTTATGGGGATGGTTGCAAACTTTAATTGAACATCTCAAGAGCACCGTTTGGCGAGAATCTTTTGCCGTTTTGTCGCAATCTTCAGACAAACGGGGCACAATTTTTTTGGGACACCCTCCTGTATTTCCCGTAGCTTCCTGAGAGAGGTGAGATGTCCTTGCGTACAATAAAAACTTATGTTTTGGGTATTTAGTGGGAAATGAGGCTGTTCAGGTTCTTAAATTGTTTCTTATTTTATTCATGGCTTTCAGGAATTTCTTTTCTTCAGATTCAAACTTCAGGCCTATTATTTACTGTCAGTTAACATCACTTGAGTTTATGAGGTATATTGTTCCCAACAAAAATTTGTGGAAGAATCAGAAATGTTTATATAATCCAGAGAAAAGCTTTCAAAAGCTTCTCATCAGGTAATATAAACATTTTTTATTCTTCCACAAACTTCTGCTGTGAATAAGACCCCATGATCTCTACAAATAAGAACCTATTTCAAATTCCAGGCTGAATGGGTTCTTATACAATGTGGGTCTAATTGTATAATTTCAGCCTGCAGGTTCTTAATCCACTAAGTTCTCATACGCAGGTTTTTACTGTATTGTTCTATGTCACGAGATTTTTACGATTTGATCAAGTGTTTCAGGCCCATTTTCAGTCATCTTGCAATCGAGGAATTTTTCGAAAGTCAAATTCATACCTATATCTTTGGCGCCCATATAAATGCAAGAAAAATGTGCCCACTTTCGAACATTCGTAGCACCACAAGTAATTTATGGATTCGAATGATTCGAGTTCTATTTAAAGCCAAAAGATCAAAGTATTTGTTGGAATATAGGTAAATTCAACTTTACAAAAATTTCATGTTTTCAAAATCATTGAAAAAGGGCCTAGAACACTTGATCAAATCATAAGGACTCTCCTCACAGAGAACAATACATACGGGCGTTTCACCTCTCTCAAGAGTAATAATGTCTTATTATAAGACATAGATTCTCAAACAGATACTAAAGATTTTCAATCCCATGGCAATAAATGTGCAGACGATATCTCTCACCCATGAGAAATTGCTTTTTCTCTGTTGTTCCGAGCGAGGAGTCCTTTAGGGTTTAATCATGTATTTTAGGCCTTTTTCAGTCATTTCGCAACCACCAAGTTTTTCTAAATTTGAATTTACCAATTTTTCCAATGCTTGTAACAAGACGAGAAAAATCACACAAATGCTTCGATCTTTTGGCTGTCAAGCAAATAGTGATTCATTCCAATCCATCCAGTACTTTTGATGCTATGAATTTTCAAAAGTGGGAACTTTTTTCTGGTTCACCGGGTATAAGTTGGTTTTTTGGCTTTTAAGTAGAATTTAAATCATTCAAATCCGCCAGGTACTCTTGATGCTCTAAATTTTTGAAAGCGGAAACTTTTTTCTGGCTCCATGATCTTAAACGAATAAGCAGCAGTTTGATGACGTCATAACCTCAATTCTGAAAATACCGTAAAAGCTGTATTAAACTCCCCTCTCTGTTAAGCCCTCTCTCTCATAAGCCCCCCCCCTCTAAGCCAAAATTTCAAATAAGCCCCCCTCTCTATTAACCCCCCTTTTTTATAGAATTCCAGAGGCTACCAAAGATTTTCCATTTATTGAGTTAGATAATTTTGCATGTTAATTTTTTTAAGGTTTGCGGTAAAACTCAAAAATTTTAAGGTTTGAGATCACACTGTGTCGAATGTATGCATTTGACTCGTAAAATAGCATGTTGCATCCGCAAAATATGGTGTAAAAGAACTAAATAGCTCATAGCTGTCATATATATCCTTGTCATTTGATTTTGTGAATAAGCCCCCTCTCAAATAAGCCCCTCTCTTTTATCCTCCCCCCCCCCTCCTCTGGAGTGTCCGACCTTAAATAAGCCTCCGGGGCTTAATAGAGCTTTTATTGTAGTCAAGATATAAAAAATCCCCAGAGTAGACAGAGGACCGAAAAGCAATGAAGAGTGACCCAAAAGAAAGTGACCCAACGCCATCTGTCAAAGAAAAGAAAATGAACGACCGATTGAAATGCTTCAAACATTATTTTGTCGCTAAAAGCCTAGCCTTGCTCTGAAAACTTTCCACTGAGTTGCCCATTCCGAGGCTGAATTGAAAACACGGTCCTCATTGTTTTGATGATCTGAAATGGTTGTAAATCGATCCCCTTTTTTGACAACTTTCTTGAGGATTTAAAGCATGCCCCTTTTCCTCGAAATCCTTAATTTACGAAATTTACTGTGCTGAAAAAATTACGAAAAATACTCGTAACGTAGGTTAGTCTTTTAGAATTATAGTAAAGTTTATATTTTGACGAATTATTAGTGCTGCCGAAGTATTTAGACTATCGAACTTAGATGGTTCAAATTAATATGTATGAAACCAAGAGTTGGAATTGGCAAAAGTCGGTGGCTTCGTAGAAATCGGATGATTTTGAAATGAATGATTTTTGTGCCGATACCATCCTGTAGGTTTAATGATACGGCGGTTTTTAATAGGAAGCAAAGAAAAGTGTAATTCTAGCATAATCTTTTGGGCTTTGGGATTTCAACCATGCTAAAAGGAGAAAGGTTTTGTTTCAACGACCTAAAGGCTAACCAGAAGGCATTGCGCGCTGTTGCGTCCCATAATGCACTGCAAAAGGAAGTTCAGATTGCACGTTTTTTATAAGAAACTGGTTTATAAGAAAGTAGTACTACTACGACGACCAAAACTTTAAGAAACTCTAGTACTGTGCTCAAGAACAGTTAAGAAACTCGAACATTTTGTTTCTGTATGTCTCTCTTATTTTATGTCTCTCTAGCAAGCTACCTTCACCTTTTCTTGTTGGTAACTTTGGTAACTTTTTGCCTTAATGTGCATGGCTTATTCGTGGTGACAATGTCAATGCAAAATGCAAGCCCTTTGTCGATAAGAAGGCTCAACTTCGAACAATAACGCAATTTTAGGCCCCAAAAAATAAGAAACTAATTAGGAAAGTTTTACCACTAAAACATTGAAATTTTCATGCGAAATTAAGAACATGTTAGTACCAAGTGCTGATCCAAGTTTCTTATAAAAAAACGTGTATCTGTAAGTCTGCGAAGTTAGGCCAGTGTTTTGCTTTATATCGCTCCTTCCATATCGACGGGAAAGTCAAGTTACAATGGATCCAGAGAAGAAAGTAGTGTCGTCCACAGGGGTGGCGCCAGGAATCTTCTGACAGAGGGGCTGGAGCTTCCGACAGGGGGGCTAAAATGGCTAAGAAATGCAGTTTTCATACATCATTTTGCCAAATTTCCTCCGACAAGAACCCAAAATGTCCTCCGACGGACGGGCTAGATACTTCTGACGAGGGGGCTGTAGCCTCCCTAGCCCTCCCCTGGCACCACCCCTGGTCATCCAAGACTCCCACAAGAAAGCAGAGTGGTCTATCGTTCATGCCCTTCTTCGAACCTGATAGAACAACCGGAAACAGTTACCACCGCCATTGCTCAGCTTGTGTTTGTGTTGTTTTTCTTATGTGCGGCGCGCAAAGCCTACTGTTTAGCAGAGGGTCTCAGTTCTTTAGCGCAGACGTCGAATTTTCCAAAACTTTAAAATGAAGCGTGCTGCTATGAATGGGCTGAAGAAAACGCTATCGCACACATCGTTTCTTTAGCCACGCAATAAAAGAACACGTGTCAGAGTTATCTAATACAATAGACTACAGGGTGTCCCAAGAAACACGTGTACTGTTTGAGTGGCTGCTGCGGAGCAGCCATAAATTCAATTTTTCCGTTCTTAGCATTTTTGATAGTAGAGACTTCAACTTAAAGTTTGATACCGAGTTTGAATAAATCTAATAAGTAGCTGCTGATTTATGGAGCAAGAAAGTCAAAATCATTGGCTGCCTCAAAACCAGAGGATTAATTATTCTCTATTATGTTAAAATCAAAGGAATCGATTGAAAAAAAGCCTAGCCCGGTTTTGTTCACAAGTAAAACAGTTAGTCATGAATTTGAATTTGTGGTAATCAATAATATTGAACATAGCTAGGGTTGCTAGAAATGGTGATGTGGAACACAAGTGCTGCAGACCATGACATGCGTCCATCAGTTATTTTGCTTCTCGAAAGTGATAAGGTTGTTTTAAAGCCAAGGAAATTGCGTTCAGCAGGCTGCTTGGTCGATATTATTGAAGAATATGGTCATTAATTATTGCCAAATGTGTTTCCTTACATAACTGCAAACTTTAAGTCAATTGCATGCTTTATTCAAGTTATAAGGTTAAGTACGGAAATTAAATCCTCTGGTTTTGAAACAACCACTGATTTTGACTTTCTTTCTCAATAAATCAGCAACCATTTATCAGATTTGCTCAAACTTGGTGCCAAACTTGGTCCCTTTAAGAGCCCCATCAACTCTAAACTGATGGAGGAAAATCAATATGACTAATACAAGAAATTGTCAGTTTTTAAAGCTCAACAAGATGGTAGCTAACAAAATTCTGTGGCTTTTATGGTGTACGATTTGGCTATTTGATGACGTCACAATGTCAAACTAGCAGTGATCTAGAAAATTCTGTACTTCTGAAAGTAATGATGATAACAAAAATGAATACATGCGCACAAATCTTCGAACAACAATGAAACTTACATGTATTAGTGAATACGTGCGCACAAATCTTAATGAGTGTCTCATACTAGGGGAATGACTTTTTCATTCTCCCAAGAGGGAATAGTACGTGATAATGATTTATGAAAACAACTGATGTTAAAACTAACTACAAACGTTTTCATACGCCCTAGAGAAGCATAGCTTATCGAGTCTATAGGGCTCTTACAATAATAGCGAAAGCTTTTCCGAATGTAAGGGAAATTGTTCGTAATTTTAGGACGCTTTTTAAAGGTTCTCTTTCTCTAGAATATCCCTCGTAAGTCTGCAAGAAATAACCAATTTGAGCCAGAAAAAATTCTGAAAGTAATGTAACATGTTATCTATTCAAGCAGATATTGCAAAATATTGTTGCTTTGATATTTAGCGAGAAGTAACCTTTCAAACGGCCAGCATTTTTTCTCGATGTGATATCCCCAAACCTTTTTTGTAGATCTTCAACGGATTTCGAGGTCTAATATCATGTTTACTGATGACGATGGAAGGTTATGGCGTTACTCCCTAGAGAGCAACCTCGTTTCTAATGTGAGGCTACCAGGACTGCCAAATGGCTGCAACGTGTATAGCATCTGTAATAAGAGCAAGACAAACCAAGGTATGTTGACATTTTCTTATGTCATTGGCAGCACAAGGGAGCTGTTTTTACCAACGGATGAATCAGACAATGATTAGATGTTTGAAAGTTCCAAAAAACAGCTTCCTTCTTGAGCAATGTCAAAATCAAGTAATTTTTGGAAAATAAAGGGATCTAGTGTTGCATTCAAATTCTTTCTACGTTTGTGAAAGAGTTAAGAGTGTCGTCTGCCTATAAGACAACATTTTAAAATAGCCTTAAATAACGGACTCATCATATTAAACCCACAAACGCAACAAAAACACCGAAATCAGTAGAAAAAAGACTGTTAACTACTGTAAAAGAAACTCACCAGTAACTGCTATAAACATGAATCACCAAAAACGCGTTTCGTCGCACTCTCATCAGTTCGTTTCGTACTAAGAACAAATTAACAATAAAACAGGCCACTTTAATCAGCAGATGAACAAAGAAAATGGAAAATCACACGCCAATAACACCTAAGCCACTTATTGGCTAAACTCAGTCAACAACCGCCAAAGATCAAAGCCTTTGGCGCAAATTAGAACAATTGCAACGTGAAAACAAACTCCTTCTGTCCGCAGAGGGAGGGATATCGAAGTTTAACAAACACCGCTTCTGAAACCTTGAGGTGGAAGGAAAACCTTGCCCTACCCAAAATTCGGAAACAATCGTCGCTATAGTTGTCACCACACTCGTTACTGCTCAGTAAATGAGTACTAATGGCAGAATCACTTTCTTGTTTAGCCGGACTAGCTTAAGACAACACTAATTTAGGGCACAACTTTTTTTGGGACACCCTGTATAATTATCAAAAAAGAGTTGCAAGTTTTTTCTGACGCAGCCTGTAACTCGAGATACAGTAAAAGCCAAAAATTTCGAACGTTTATACTTTCGAACATTTCATACGTCCGAAAATGTTAATGTCTAAAATGTTGTGGGGTCCGAAGTATTTAGTGTCCTAAATTGTTTGCAGCATAGAAAACGTACAACAAAAAATTTCCACAAACATAATGTTTTGATCACGAACGCTTTATGTTGAAAAGGAATGCCGTGAGAGTGTTCATTCAAAGTGAAAAATATGATATTTCCTTGAACTAAATCCATCTTATCAATCATTCTCATCATCAACAATAATAATTTGTGGAAATTTCTGACCATGCACCTAGACTGATTATATGATCGTAGGTTATCGCTATTGAAAGGCTGCCGGACGCTCCTAACTACGACTCATAATCAAACGCCATTATTTTGAAATAATTTTTTCTGCCTCGTTTTGATAAGGACCTGTGCAACATATCTTTTCTAATGAAACACGAGGGGCAAATCACTCTGTAGAAATCTCGTACATCTTTGGCAAGAATCCTTTTGTTTTCAAGAAAAATCTGCAAAAAATCCCAAGAAATCCTATTGTTTTAAAAGATCTCGTACGGCTTTTCGGAAGAGTGATACACCCCTCGATGAAACACTTTGAGTTAGAGACTTCAAAGTAAATTAGTTAATGCTCAGCGAAAGCAACGAAATTGTACCTACGTACAAAGATAGACGTTATCGCCAACTGTTCTCGTGGTATTCTTGTTCGTAAGACTTTGTTCTGTCAGGCCAAGTTCCTTGAAAATCTGCTTTGAGCTTCGAGTTATCGTTGGTCAACATCAATCAATTGAATTTGCAATTTGAATTTACTCAAATTCTTATGACGTTGTGGCGTTGTGTTTTTGTTCTATACTTTGTACATGACTGTGTATAGCAGCCTCGTTCCAAAGGGCGTTCAAAAGTGAAAAAAGTCAGTTAAAAAAAAAATACCGTAATATTATGAGTCCCAGTATGAGTGGTCTCGGTTTGGTGTAGTAGTCTCGTTTTGAATAGCGATTACTGGGACTCATCAGTCTACCAAGCACCCTTAAAAGAAGCACAATCTATAAATGTAGGAAATTTTTAGTATGAAGTAAGCAAAAATAAACTGAAAATAGATAGCTTTTTAGTCATTAGAAATTTCTGTAGAAACGTCCGAAAATCCGTGAAAAGACGTCCGAAAATATTTTGTCTGAAATTTATTCGTCCGAAATTTTTGGCTTTTAATATCTGATCTGGCAAGATTTAATTATTTTGTCAAGATAATAATAATAATAATAATAATAATAATCCATTTCTTTAAAGTTGGTAGAATACGTCTATAGTGCACATCAAAAGATGTGCACTAATTAATACCAACTATCTACATAAATATACAAAAGCAACTTAATTACAATTCAACTCTTTACATATCTATTTACAAACTCTGCAGGTACATGTATTTACATTCCATTCTCTGATTTTTCGTTTGAAAGAGAGGACACTGTCACAGCTCTTTACCACATCAGGTATGCTATTCCAAAGGTAGCTGCCTCTGTATGTTATAGAATTTGCCCCATAAGTTATCGTTTGGAATCTTGGTATCTGCAGGAGATCCTTATTGCGTAGGTTGTAATTCGTTTGCTTCCTCTCAAATAATTCCCACATAAATGCAGGGTTTATTTGATGGAGGGACTTGAAAACCTCCATGAGTAATTTTTGAAGATTTTGTAAATGGACTGGTTTTTGGCCTGATTTGTCCAGAAGTTCTTTGAAACTTGAACTGAAGTCATTGTACAACCTACGAAGTGCCCTCTTGTGGATTCTGTTTATCTCTTCATTGGCAGTTTTTCCGCAGAACATCCAAATTAGGGGACAGTATCCAAAGTTTGACATGATAAATGAATTGTAAAGGAGCTTGGCCTGTTCAAAGGTAATGAAATTTGCAACCCTAGAAAAAGCACTTACTTTCCTGCTTGTTTTGGCACAGATAGCCCTAACATGGTTATCGAACTTCAGTTTTGAGTCAATATCTATCCCTAATAATTTAACTGTATCTGATGATGGGACAATTTGGTTGTTGATCTCCAGACACAGTTTATGTGTATGATGCAATCCAAGGAACATGATTTTGAATTTGGATGGATTTGCCACCATGAAATTGGTTTCAAACCAATCCAATACTATCCCCACATCAAGTTCCAAGAATGCGAGAACTTCAGGTAAATGCTTACTGGTTGCATACAAAGTGTTGTCGTCTGCAAAATTGCAAACCTTTGAGTTTTTTACAAAGAAGATCATGTCATTTATGAATATGTTAAATAGAAGCGGTCCCAAAACGGAGCCTTGTGGCACACCTGATGTGACACCGAGCCATGAGCTATAAGTGGAGTTAATTTTGACACGCTGTCTTCTCGCCGTTAGGTAACTGTGCAGCAGTCGTAGACTGTTCATCCCAAAGCCATACGCTTCAAGTTTTGCGATAAGGAGATCATGTGGCAAGCAATCATATGCTTTTAAAAGATCCATAAGCACCATGCCCACTATATTTTTATCATCTAGTCCTGCACGACAGTTTTCGACCAGCTTTATCAATGCATGCTGGGTACTGTAGCCTTCTCTGAAACCGCAAAGTAGATCTGAAAGACTGGGTCTTATAAAGGGTAACATTTGTGATAGCAAAAGTCTTTCAAAGACTTTTGAGAGTGTTGACAGAATTGCACTGATAGGTCTAAAGTTCTCTTTTATGTGGGAATCTCCAATTTTGAAAATGGGCGATACATCGGCCTTTTTTAAGTTATCGGGGAAAGTGTTTTTATCGATTGCATTGTTGATATGATAAGAGATCTCCTTATAGCAAGACTCTGCAACAACTTTCAGTTTATCCACTGGCACTGGGCCACTTGTTTTCTTGGCACTGTTTAGTTTATTGATTTCATGGAGGACAAGACTTGGGTCTATCTGAGAAAACTCAAAAGTGTGATCCCTCGTCCTGTCCTTTATCATTAAAATACTCGGATGCGTCCTGTATTCCTCAACTGCATCAATTATCGTGTCTGTGATATTGGCGAAATAATTATTAAAACACTGACTTTTAGATTGATCATCTACTACTATTTTACCATCCTCGATAAGTGTAATTTTTTCCCTAGATTCCTTTTTGAGAACAATGGTTTGAAAGTCCTCCAAAAACTCCTGTTTGTCTCAATTTTACTGGGGTCGAGAGAAGTGTAAAATTCACGCTTTGCGACTTTGTTCATCTTAACAACAAGGTTTCTTTGTTTACGATACTGTCGCATAACGGCTTGATCCTTGGTTTTATTTGCTTTATTCTTCAAGTTAGTTCTAAGCATCATTGCTTTTCGTAGAGATTTTGTCATATGGGGCTTGTTATTCCCCCTGATAGTTACGCTTTTGAGGGGAGCATGCTTTCCCAGGGTTTCATCAAACAGTGATTCAAACTCTTGGAGATCACATGGACACTTCTCAGCAATGGTACCAGATTAGTCCGCCTCAAAATTTTCTTTAGAAAAGACAGAGCGCTCTCAGTCTGCGCTTCCCGACTTTGGAACATACTACCAGGCAATGTCAAAACTTTGGATACTTGGAGATTGTTGAGAAAAATCTTAGTTTACTTTGCTTTTATTTAAGCGAAATTTTTCTTTATAGACGTATTGCTTAAGCATTGCTTAATAGTCGTTCTAAAGATTTTTAATGGTTCCTTTGATTAAAAGAAACAGAAGGACAAAACCCCTCAAGATTTACATTGTTTCATTTGACTTCATTTAAAGACAAGATCCACATATACTGTCACTGAGGTTTTGTCCGCGCGGTTCCGAAACAAGTAGAAATGCGACAAAAGGAATTTTTTAGCGCAAATTTGGATGATTTTGCGAAGTAGTCCGAAATAACTGATTGCTAGAAAATTGGGCAGTAAGTGCAGCCGCCCGGAATTTGCTAGCACGAACATACAACAACACCTTTAAGGTCGGTGATTGGACTAAAATAAATACTTTATTATTTTTCCGGGCTAATGCACCTGTCACGCGACCGACGGCCGCGGAAAGAAAAGAGGCAGAAAATAAGTGGTGGAGGGTGGGTGGGGCAAAAAACCAACTGCTCTTCTCTTGTGCAAAACAGCGTGCTGCTTTCTTCCCTTCTCTGTCTTGTGGTTATGGACAACTGATAAACTTGCCAGTAGGGTAAGACGGGGTAAAGTGAACTACGGGGTAAAGTGAACTACTCAGAACATTCGCGCTTCTCTCCAAAACCAAACATGCCATGATAAAACATGATTTATGCCCAATGCTTTGTTATGTGTGCTCACAGAAAATGAAAACATTTTTGCAAAATAGTTCTTCCTGTTGTTGCAAAAAATCCCTTTACCCGAGGCAGTAAAAACAACCTCGGGGAATTATGTTAGGTTTGGGCTCCTATCTTTAGTCTTAATTTTTGACCCCAAGAGGAAATTCATTTCTATAATTGTTTTGATCGATTTGAAGCACATACCATGTGTTTACTTTTTCCAAAAGGAAAGTGCCAAGAAAGACTTTTCTGTACGCTAACATAATATTTTAAAATATCTACCGTCCAGTCGATATTTTGCTTCGACCGGGGTAAAGTGAACTACCCATGATTTTTTATTTTCTCATCTGAACATGAAGTCAGATGAAGAAGACCTTTTCAATCTCATTTGGTTCATCATTCTGCCCTCAGAAAATCCTGATTTGCAGGATAATTTTTCGCTCTGATGACACAGAATATATTCAGATACCAGCTCCCTGAAAAACCTCCAAAAATTTGACAGCCTAAGTTTGACCTTCATTCAAAAATGCGGTTACTGATCCAAGAATTTTGTTGGGATTTGATGAAGCAAGCATACCTATTGATATGGAAAGGATAAATGGCCATCACTGTGAAATTAGAATATTGATAATTGTTATAGATTTATAACTATTTTTGGTTTTATTTCTGGGCGGAGGTTTCAGGGCAAAGTTAACTACTTTGAAAATATTGTTTCTCTTTGTGGTAATTTGGTATTTATATGCAATATAGTATTTTCCAAGTATATTCCCGTTATTGTTCATCAACTTGTATTCAGCTCTCGCAATCTGACTCGAATTTGTGACTTAGACAATAGTTTTTGGTTAATATTTGATCTGCAAAGATCGTTCTCAACATAGGTCTTAATTTAGTTTTTTTAAATATCACTCTTTGGTTTGTTTCGTTTTGGCATGCGAAGAACTCCTTAGAGTTGCAAAGTAAATCATGTTTTCAGGTATTACCAGCATCATTTTGGTTTTATCGAACAATTGCTGAGTAGTTCACTTTACCCCATCCTGGGGTAAAGTGAACTAGGCAGAGCGGTCGCCAAAGAGATCTCTTTTGTGAGACAATGGAAAAAGATTTGAAAAATATTTTTGCTGGATAAACTGACCTAAAGACATAATGTCAAAACAACGTTAAAAAGTTTGCCCTCAGCGACAATCTCTTTAGGATATCCTTGAAAAACCTCTAAAACAGTTCACTTTACCCCGTCTTACCCTACTACTTTTTATACACCCCGCGAGCACAGGCACTTCCCGTGCAGCTGACACGCACCAACGTGCAAAGTTACGACCAACTACTTTAACATAAAGATAAAGATACAACCATGATCACAAGGGACACAGTCCTTAGACTACGAAACTAAACAAACATCACGTCCCATTAATTGCGATTAAATTTCATTCAATCGCTATTTATCAAGTAGAGGACTTGTTGATTGATGATCTATGTTTCAAACCAGTTATTTTAATTATTATAAAGCGCCATAGATAGATGATAATTTGTATATGCGCTCTAAAAATGCAAATTTCATTATTATTATTATTATTCTATTATTTGTGTGCTGCGTTATAAACTTTATCAACGTCTAAGGATATTTAAACCGCTTTTAAATTGAGTGGGTCTTTTTAATGTTGTCAGTAAAGTGATTTATCGTGAGATCTCAACGTCAGTTCTTGACATTCATATTTTCCAAAAATGTACTATATATCGAATCCGATTTGTCAAAATCACAGCCAAAATTTATCTGATGCCAATTTCTCTATCTTGCGACCAATCTTCTCAAAGTCTTATATTCACAGTGTATAGTTTGCTTTTTTATTATCAAGTCCGATTTATCAAAATCGCAGCCAAAATTTATCTTATGCCAATTTCTCTATCTTGCGACCAATCTTCTCAAAGTCTTATATTCAAATTGCATAGTTTACTCTTTTTGTGACGATATATCGCTGTCGACGCAGCATAAGGCTCTATCGAATCCTTAAAAAGGTGGGTGTAATCTTTCAAATCCTTAAAAAGGTGGGTGTAAAATGCTATGGCATTTTCCTTTGCATTGAATGACTTGAAAGAAACTTATGGTACTTTGTAGACTTTCCCTCAAAATGAAAATAGCTTATAAAATCAAGCAAGTTGCTTAACATAGATTGTATCTCATGCACAGTTTTTATGAATATTGTTTACGACAAATATAAGAGAGGTGTAGAACTTGATTTTTACTTCTGCCTTTTAGAAATCATAGATGATTTCGTTCATGGTTTTCCAACTTAATCGGCTCCAAACTTCCTTGAATTTACTGTCCACCAAGTTTCATTCGCATTTACAGATAAACCAGTTGGCCATTTATTGCCTATCTTTGGAACATGACCTTTCTTTAAGAAAGCTCAATATTTTCACTTTTGTGTTTTTGCAGGAAATTTAGGCATGATCTTTGTATGGTCGCAGGAAGGCAAACATTTTTTCATGCCCTGGACTTTCCCCAAGTCTATTTCGTCAACTGTTATAAGTCTATCTGAAAGTATACTATCTGAAAGTATACTATTTCGCTTTTCACTTTTCCCTTCAATTTTTTTGACGAAATAAACTTGGGGCAAGTCTATGTGAAATTAATGGGTGGGCGAAAAAAATCTTTGCCGCCAATTGGAACCGCGGCACTAATCGTTGGAAATTATTGGAACCTCAGCCATTACTTTTTAATGAAACTGTACGACGCTCCTTTTTCTCGAACAGACTGTCTTCTTCCCCCGGGGGAGGTACTTGGTTTACGAAAATACGGGGAGGTGCCGCTGGAAAATCTGAAAAGGCACCCTGTCCAGGAGTAAAATTCTACAAAATGATACCCTGTCCCGGAGGAAAATGTTTAAAACGATGCCCTGTTCTTGAGTTTCTTCATGCAAAATTGTAGGCTGCCATGGAAATTTGAAAGAAATCTACCAGAAAAACGGAAATGTTGCCATCCAAACGATTTACATCATACTTGCGGAGTGCAATTGGCTTACAACGAGGTTACGTAGTCAATTATAGAAAATATGGACCCTGTCATGGATCCGACCGTACGAAAGTGATACCCTGTCCGGGAGTAGGAATCCTGAAAATGATACCCTGTTCAGCGGCACGTCCCCGTACGGAAAAATATATGAGTACCTCCCCCGGGCTTCTTCCCTCGGGAAATTGATCTGATTGTCTCTTCTCTTATATTTTTAAAATCTCTCAGTTGATATCTATCTCATGGCAATGACTTGATGAATAGCATGAATCTCATAACTAATGTGACGACGAACAGTTTCATTTTGACCCCTTCAGGATCACATGATGAAAGACAACATCGTTGACATATTAAAGTGACAAATCCGTTAGGAATCGGTTAAGTAAATAAATAAATAAATAGACAAGTCCATTTTAGAGCTTAATACGACATATCCAAAATTTAAAGTATGAATCTTATTGCTAAAACTCAAATCTGTCTAATTAACATTTTTGGAGAACTTTAGCCCAAATAATAACCAAACTCTTATGAATTTACCATCCGTGTGCTGTGTTACTAAAGCGCTGAAATTTCATATAACATTTCTCACTCAAGAGATACAGGGGTTACCTTTGGATAAAGTAAGTGTAAGTCATGAGTAATGGAGCGTTCTTCACTTAAAATCCCAGAACGCTTTCACGTGGTGGGCTTAGCTGAAGATTGTATGGCCAAAGGCAGGCTAACTGCAGCGTAAGGTCCTAATTGCTTTGTGCTGGCACCTTGAATATATTAGGGTCATTAACAAAACAAATCAAAGAGGGCGTTTTATCAATTGATTGATAATCAATTTTTAGTGATTTTTCAAACAGGAGTACTCTTTTGGGACATACGGTGTTCTATAAAAGGATGATTTTATAAAATTGTTCAATCTAAGAATCCTTTAAAGCAGGCCAAAATCCTTGATCAAATTGCTAATTCAGCATGGTGATTATTTTCGCTTAACATCCAATGTGAGACAGACTTAAGTTCTATGAACAGATCTAAACTTCTCGTTGCAAAAACGTGCACTTAATCAAAAGCTCTCTTCTACGCAGATCAACATATCAAAGTTTTAGATTAAATGGTAGTTTGGGGTAGCTTGCAACCAAGTAAGGAATTTTGCAAGCCATGATATCTGGGTCTAAAGGTTAGACTCTTCATTTAATTTGCAATTATTTGGTTGCGAACTATCCTGACTTGTAGCTTTATTTAATGTTCGTATGCTGTTCGTTCTGTTCTTTGTCCCTTTGTTTGCTGTCTTTGCGCGCTGTTCTAGTATTGTCCTCGTTTTTGACTCACGGTAGTGAAGTCATAGGGGTGGTGGGCATTTTCCTGTTTACAAAGTCTTTTATGTCATGGGGTGAAGGACGTGATGAAGTCCACATCAAGCCTAGCAACAACGCGAGGTCAAAGCTTGTCGTTCAGCGGAGGCCCTCCTGAGGTGTATGACATCTTAAAGGTCAAACGCTCCAGCGGTTTGAGCACGCGCGGCCACTCTACGGAAAGAACGAATCATGGTCGCGGAGCCTGCGCGCTCAAAATGCTAGATGAAAAACTGCATTCAACGAGCAAAGAAAGGTACGTCTCTCATCTTTGATCAAGAAGTTTATCAACTTACTTTTTCGTAGCTGCTTAAAATCAATTTTCAATTCAAGCCTTGCATTTTTTAACTTTCTGTGCATTTTATTTGAATCATAGCCGATTTTGCTTCAAAAGTAGGCCTAGACTTTTAATTTGTTCAGCAATAGTCTGAATTCAATGTTTTGTTCGGACTAGACCTCTAAGTTGACTTGTGCAAAGCACATTGATCTTGAGGTTTGCGCTAAATTGTGAATAATAAACTTCTGGAAAATAGAGGGACTGCAGCTGAGAACAGGCCGAGATTGGAAAATATAATGTGTGTGGCATGGCAGCCACCTTGCTCGCCTGTATTGATGCATCATTTCACAGAATGAGATTGGTTGCTAAGGGAAACTTCTCCAACAAAATGAACTCTTTGAGTGCAGTAATTAGCTCAATGACGTTCCCATCAAAATTATTTCAAAAAGCTCTTTGTTAGCATTTTTTCAAGATTATTGTTAGTTTTCTAAGAACTTTTAGGCAGCTGATCAGTCAAGTGTCAAGTAGAACAACAATCGAAGAGTTTTCAAGAAACCAATAAATTTTCCCACCCAGTACTGAAAGTCTCTTTTAGCTTTCAGTAAACAGTTGAAATTAGCAGATCATGGGTACCAAAGTTTTTTTTGCAGTTTCTCCGCATCCTTCTTAAATGTTCGCTGTATTCATTGATAGGTAACTTCCCAAGCATTTCGTGAGTTTTACCAGAATACAACGGATTACACGTTTTTTTAATAAGAAACTGGTTTATAAGAAACTAGTACTACGATGACCAAAAATTTAAGAAACTCTAGTACTACGCTCAAGAACAGTTAAGAAACTCTAAAACGTTATATCTGTATGTCTCTCTTATTCTATGTCTCTCTAACAAAGGTGCCTTCGTCTTTTCTTGACTTTTAACTGCAAAATTGGTAAATTTTTGCCTTGATGTGCATGGCTTCTTCTTGATGACAATGTCAATGCAAAATGGAAGCCCTTTCTCGAGAAGAAGGCTCAACTTCGAACAATACCGCAATTTTAGGCCAAAAAAATAAGAAACTAATCAAGAAACTTTTACTACTAAAACACCGAAATTTTCATGCGAAATTAAGAAACTTTTAGTACTAAGTGCTGATCCAAGTTTCTTATAATATAAAAAACGTGTATTTCGTGATTAATTTGATTGCTTGTGTGTTTAATTAGATTGTTTGTTCTCCACTGAAAAATCTTCAAGCAAAGACTAAACATTTCCTGCACGCCAATTTTTGATGGTTGCTTCCTCAGACTGCATTCTGTAACGTAACATTACAGCATATTTACTCATATTTCGAGGAAGGTGCAATAAAATTGCACTGATCTTCCTTTGCATTCTCATGGCATAATTTGGAAAATTTCACAAT
Source organism: Aurelia coerulea (assembly GCA_039566865.1). Lineage (NCBI taxonomy): Eukaryota > Metazoa > Cnidaria > Scyphozoa > Semaeostomeae > Ulmaridae > Aurelia > Aurelia coerulea. The sequence continues at coordinate 5,148,778 of CM076952.1, read as the reverse complement.
AAAAATCATTAAGCCCGTGAGTCACTTCTAAGGTCCTTTGATTTGTTTCATGTTATGGCCTTGGGGTAGTCATGCCACTTCGCTCCTCTTGGCATCGTCCCTGTAGTGTCGTATAGTTGTAATTAAATAGTATAGTAGGAGGTAACATTGTATTGTAAATTTTTATCTGCTGAAAATATATAAAAAAAGTTTATGAGGGAATTTAGCACCTGGGATCTATACGTAATTTAGATTTAATGCCTGTTGTTCAGCATGACGATTATTTTCGCTCAACATCTAATATGAGACAGAGTTGAGTTCCATGAACAGATCTAAAGTTCTCGTTGCAAAATGGGCATTTAATTAAAAGTTTCCTTCTACGCAGATGAACATATCAAAGTTTATGAGGGAATTTAGCACCTGGGATCCATACGTAATTTAGATTTAATGCCTGTTGTTCAGTATGACGATTATTTTCCTTTAACATCTAATATGAGACAGAGTTGAGTTCCATGAACAGATCTAAACTCCTCGTTGCAAAACCGGCATTTATTCAAAAGCTCCTTCTATGCAGATGAACATATCAAAGTTTATGAGGGAATTTAACACCTTGGATCTATATGTAATTTAAATTTAATGCCTGTTGTTCAGTATGACGATTATTTTCCTTTAACATCTAATATGAGACAGAGTTGAGTTCCATGAACAGATCTAAACTCCTCGTTGCAAAACCGGCATTTAATCAAAAGCTCCTTCTACGCAGATGAACATATCAAAGTTTATGAGGGAATTTAACACCTTGGATCTATATGTAATTTAAATTTAATGCCTGTTGTTCAGCATGACGATTATTTTCGCTCAACATCTAATATGAGACAGAGTTGAGTTCCATGAAGAGATCTAAACTTCTCATTGCAAAACTGGCATTTAATCAAAAGCTCCTTTCTACGCAGATGAACATATGAAAGTTTATGAGGGAATTTAACAGCTGGGATCTATATGTAATTTAAATTTACTGCCTGTTGTTCAGCATGACGATTATTTTCGCTCAACATCTAATATGAGACAGAGTTGAGTTCCATGAACAGATCTAAACTTCTCGTTGCAAAACCGGCATTTAATCAAAAGCTCCTTTCAACGCAGATGAACATATCAATGTTTATGAGGGAATTTAGCACCTGGGATCTATATGTAATTTAAATTTAATGCCTGTTGTTCAGTATGACGATTATTTTCCCTTAACATCTAATATGAGACAGAGTTGAGTTCCATGAACAGATCTAAAGTTCTCGTTGCAAAACGGGCACTTGATCACGCAGAATGAACATATCAAAGTTTATGAGGGAATTTAGCACCTGGGATCTATACGTAATTTAGATTTAATGCCTGTTGTTATTTCAATGGCATTAGATCCCATTACCTTAAAGAATACAAACGGCTGTCCATATAAGTTGAAATTAACTTTAAAGATAAATATTTTGACATCATATTTGAGTGAGAGATGTCCTTATAAGATTCGAAAATATCAACCAATTTTCTTCCAGCTTTATTTTAATCAAATAAAGTTCTTAGAAAAGGTAAAATATTTTGAACGTCGCATCAACCGTTATTGAATCAAAAAGTATTAATTTCCAAAACAAAGAAACCAACTTTGAAAGCGTAATAAATTTATAATGTTATGATTTGTTATGCGTAAGCCTCTCCTGATTAAACCACTGTAATCATGGCTATCATAATTTTTGACTCACAGAATACCTGGTGAACCAGAAAAAAGTTCCCATAGCATCAAAAGTACTGGATGGATTGGAATGAATCACTATTTGCTTGACAGCCAAAAGGTCGAAGTATTTTTGTGATTTTTCTCGCCTTCTTACGAGCATTGGGAAGATTGGTAAATTCAAGTTTTACAAAAACTTGGTGGTTGCAAAATGACTGAAAAAAGGCCTAAAATACTTGATCAAATCATAACGGACTCCTCTCTCAAAACAACAGAGAAAGTGCGATTTTGCATGGGTGAGAGCTATCGTATGAACATTGATTGCCATGGGATTGAAAATCTTTAGTATCTGTTTGAGAATCTATTTCTTATAACTCTTGAGAGAAGTGAAACGCCCGTGAGCATGGTTATTTGTGACGAGAGTCCTGGCGATTTGATAAGTGTCTTGGGCCCTTTTTCAGTAATTTTGCAACCATGAAATTTTTGTAAAGTTGAATTTGCCTATATTTGCAGTGCTCCTAAGAAAACGAGAAAATCACAAGAAGATTTTTATTTTGTGGCTTTTAGCTAGAATTTGAATCATTCAAATCCATGAAGTACTTGTGTTGCTACGAATTTTCGAAAGTGAGACATTTTTACTGGCTCACCCGGTAGTATTCCGTGGAGTGGAGCCAATGTGGGTATTCGGAACTTTTCGTATGTCATCACGTCCTTGATTGGATGTTAATTTTTGAGATTTTGGTATTCACACAGACCACATGACGTCACAGCAGCGATGAAAACACGACGCCATCTTGTTCTGAAATAAATCTTCAGAAAATTTCTACAGGTTTCTATAGAAAATTAGCAAACAATATACTTTACAGTATACTTTGCACTAATGCTGGTAGCTCTGGTTTTACCCTGACAGCAAATTTGAAGTTTGTTGATTTTTAACTCTGCAACCAAGTCACCAAAAATTCTGAAAAATATACCAAAGTTTAATCTAATCATTGCAGATTCAGATAAAAATGGTCATTTGCTTATCAATTTTAAACAGCTTGCTTCAGAGTTTTTTTAATCCGTTGCTTTTTTTTTGGGACACCAGGTATTTTTCTGTCGGTTTTCGCAAGTGTTGATTACCACCGCCGTCCGATTACCACCGCCGACACCCTATACTTTTGACCAATTTTTCGTAGAATCAGCTATCATTTAAAGGGAAAAATTCTGGAGCCGTGTAAACAAAGGTTTGTCTCGTGCGCATCCCGTATAAATTTAGGTCAAGTAGGCCCCCCCCTGGGATGTTATTCAGAAGATAAATCAGAATTGATTATCCAAGAAGTAGACTTGCCCCAAGTCTATCTCTTCCGTCCGTCTACCGTTCCCTTTATAGCCTGCGTGCAGACTCAACTCCTCGAAAGTATATACTTTTGAGGAGTTGAGTCTGAACGCAGGCTACTCCCTTTACAGTAATTCCTGGATCCGCCATTTCCTGGATCCGCCATTCCAACATTCCGTCCAGAGCTCTGGGTGGAATGTTGGAATGGCAGATCCAGGAAATGGCGGATCCAGGCTCTACCGCAAAGGGAACAGTAGACGGATGGAAGAGATAGACTTGGGACAAGTCTATCCGCGAAGAGGCGTGTTACAATCTCCTAGCACATGTCTTAGAACATAAAGATCAAGTAAAGATAAATTACACGAGGAAGAGGAAAACCACAAATGAAAAGATAAGACGCTTATCTAGAAACAGTAAAGAATTTTCCATGATTTCATGCACTGTGAAGGAATTAGAATGATAACAAATGAAAAGAAAATTTTTAGGAGCATATTTTGAGATGTTTGCCTTTCTCCTGCTGATTGTGTGAACACTGACTTGTTTCACTGATCCCGGGGGGGGGGGTACTTGACCTAAATTTGTACGGGGGTGTGCCCACGAAAGAATATTTTTTTACCCTGCACTAGAATTTTCGCTCCAAAGCATAACCCGTGCTAGAAAAAATTGGTGAAAATTATACTCAAAAACATGCAAATTTGACCGAAACACGACCCAATCTAACAAATATCCCCTTTTGACACGTTTTGACAACCTGCTCTAGAAAAATTGCCTTATTTTGATACCCCGTGCTAGAAGAAATTGGTGAAAACGATACCCTTAGAAACGGCACATTCCCGTCGGACAAAAAATATACTAAGTACCCCCCCCCCCCTCCAGGACACTGATACATGATGTTGTATAAATGCTTTTGCTTTTGGGAGGGGTTATCTGACCTTGACCTGCCATCTGATAGGAATGTGCCATTTTGCGTGTTCATAATACCGCAAATTTTATTAGGGTCCTATATAATTCTACAAATTTGAAGAAATAATTCCACGACCAATTAACCCTATTTTGGTTGGGGGGCAAATTTGCCCCCCCCCCTAGTAGACTTTTTGTCATAACTCTGTCAGTATGACAATTATGGCCCGGAAATTTTCTGACTTTTTGCTAATACTTATTGTGCAATGACTCAAGAAGTTTCATAAAAATATTTTGACAAATGAGGGGGAGGGAGACAATTTTCCGGAACTGACTCTGTCAAAATCGCCAATTCTAAAATATTAATTTTCGCGAGAAAAGCAGCAAAATTGCAAAATTTTGCAAAGATATTTTGTAGGGTAGTGCTATTTGATGTATTCTATCATAATCTTCATGTTTGGATGGAAATTGTGCTCCAAATTAAATTTTATCGCATTTTTCCTGATTTAGACCGATTTTGACACTTTTCTTGACCACACAAGGAAAAATGCTGACACAAGCAATAATGATGGCTAATTTTAGGTTAGTTTTTATATTTTCATAAAGTACATGCCTGGGGCTATTAGTACACCAAATTTGGTTGCTCTATCTATTTCCAGTCAAGAGTTAGGTAGGGGTTGGCCCCCCCCCCCCCCCCAACCAAAATAGGACGTGTCAGATAGCCCAACCACTATAGGGTTAAGCATCCTCTATAATTCCAATGATTTTGCCAATTTCTTTCCAGAGCCGGACGCCTACCTACACCAAAAAATGATTGAAAATGATACCCATAATTCGCAATCTTTTAACAGGTACCCTAAAAAATCCCTGTACCATTAACATACTAAGATACCCCCCCCCCCCCCCGATTATCAAATGATTTGGTCCCAAATTTTGAATAAGTTACTGCATAACATTTTCTAATGTTTATCAAAGGTCAACCTCGTTTTCTTCACATTTTTACGTTCATCTTCCTCTTGTAAAGTCTTCAAAATTAAGCATATTTCAAATATCGACTATCAATATGAAAAGCATGCCTACCAGAACAAGGGAACATACAGTAAGTCCCCGCATAGAAGAAACGGACTAATAAGAAACTCCAGCCTGCCAGCTGAGAAACTATTTTCTCCTTGGTAAGTACCCGTGGTACCAGACTCTCTAACATACCAGGGTACTTGATAAGAAACCAGGCTGCCTGATTTTTTCCAGTTTCTTATAAATGATGCGAAGTTGAATAAATACTGAACTACATTGCCGTTTTTCTGTGTAGCTTGAGTATCAAGATTTGTAAAAAAATCTGCTCAACGTCTAGATAGCTATACAGTGTTTCATATTTGCTTCATCCATACTCATTTCTTGGGGTATCCATGTTTACTACGCAGCATGATCTGATCGTAAGCTGTGTCCCGATCTTAATAGTCTATTTGGGTTGGGCGCGATTTGGGCTTCCTGTGTTCATACCAAGGAACGTTTTTTCTCTTTTTAGGGTTGCTGGCCGTTTGCACCGATGGACACACGATCAATCTATACTCTTCAGTCGGCATTATGGACAACCCATCAAAAGGGACCATTGTTTACCCAAGGCCTTTCAAAATACTCTTCAGTACTGTTTCAATCAATGCTATGGTTTTCTCGAGAGATGACACACTTGCACTAGCCTCAACGTCAAATCGGACGCTGACAATCTGGACTGGCATTTTGCAGTCAGCTTGAAATGGTATGTTTGATTTTGTTTACATCCAGAGTCAAGTCGTTGCTTTCACAGCATAGGCTTCAAATCTTTCAAAAAATGTTGTCCATTTGATCGTTCTTTTTGTTGAATGGCTTGAAAAATACGCAATCTTGGGCATAGATTGGTTTTGGTTGCGCAATTGGCCTCGCATTACCCTGTACAGGAGGAGTCCTCCCTTTTCACAAAATCAAACTGGCGGATGCAGCGAGCACGATAGGACTACAGTAAAAATCTGCCTATAAAAACCAAGTGGATTAAGGACCTGCAAGCTGAAATTTTGCAATTAGACCCCTATTGTATAAGAACTAGGCAGGGAAATTTCTCAAGCGATCTAAGGATCTACCTAACTGTTAATTTTATGCTTGATTTCTACTAAATCAACCATGGAGATTCGAACTAGATTCGAAAACATTTTTGATTTTCACCGAAAGTATCTATTTTGATGATGTCAATAACTGACACTTTTCACAACAAAAGTGGATGTAACTCTTTGCAAGTAAGTCGAATGTGATTGAAAATACTGCAATTAGATTGCGTTTGATTAGAGCTTTCGAATTATCTTTAATTTTTTGATTTTGACGAAATTAGTAAGATTTCTATGACGTCATCAATGCTATGACGTCATAATTGAGCTTTTTTTAGAGTGATTTCAGCTCAAATTTGTTCCTTACTTTGTACTAATTCGACTATACAGATTCCGAATCTGCCATCAATAAACAATTATTTTACTCAGAAATATGGATTTGGACCATGTCATTTAACCATTGTGTTGCCCCATGCTGCAAATAATGAGTATGATTTCCTAAACAAAATGCATACACACTCTAGACTTATTACATGAGTCCTTGTTTTCACTTACCCCCCCCCCCACAATACCCATTCCGTTTCAAAGAAGTTTTAGCGGAATGACTATAACAGTATAGAATAGTTCTATTCAATGGAGCAAAACTTAAACGAATATTATCAGTCTACACACACTCCTCGTGTAAAGTTTGCCGGACAAAGGTACCACCTTGTTGAAAATGTGATTTTATGGTCTTTTCTGTGTAACTTTGCTGGATGAAGGTAGAACTGTAAACGCTTGAGCTAAAAATTTGAGTCGTTTGTTGTTTTCGCAAAAATTTGCCAGACGAAGGTAGAACCAGTGAAGGGTAAACTTTAGAACTTTGGTCAGATAGAATAGCAGTAGAAGGCATTTTGGTAGAACAGAAGATCAGATAATAAAATTTCACTTTGTCCAAGAAACTTTAACGGCTTAAATTTGCGCCCGCCTCCTAACCAGAGGTTCGGCGTTTTGACACAAACGAATTCTTGAAGCACATTGAGTAAATCAACCAGAACATTGATAAAATCTGAAAAAACGTGAAATCATACCATAATCTCTTTGCTAGGGGTCAGCTTTTGTGCAATTTCGTAATTTTTCTGTATTTTACTTGCTAGAAAAGAGGTTAGGATCGAGCGTCAAAATCCGGTAAAGTTTGAGAAGGAAAAAGAAAGCAGGACCCCCGTTCTCCTAAGAAACACTGCTTGCTGTGGACCCCCGTTCTCATAAGAAATACTACTTGCTGTGGGATGAAGTTGCTTAGGATGTCAGCACTTTTCAGAGAGTTTTTATCAACTACTTTGTGCAAAGGGGGTTAGCAATGGTTTAGTTTACACACAGGCAAATGTTATTAGTCTTCTTGCTTTGTTTCTCGCTATTTTCGTTCTCAAAGCACGTTATTTTCATATGTCCTTTTAGAATTTTACCAGATTCGATCCAAACCTCTTTTCTAGGTAGACTGATTACACGTTCGTAGTTATTGCTATTGATAGGCTGATGGACGCTAGTGGGTGTCCCAAAAAATGTATACGGATTTGGTTGACTCAAGCGATGTTAATTTAGCTTTAATCAATGGCTAATTACTCTCAAAATGTTCCTTGATAGTTAACTTGAACATAGATACCTCGTGTGTTGGTGTTGGTGGTTTGAGAGCAGAAATATCAACCTTGAAAGCTCAAATTTGCCTCTTCCTGCAAACCAGAGCTTTAGCCTTTTGGCCTAAGTAGCTTTCTGAAGCAAATTGAAATTTAAAACTGAAATGAATGAAAAATTAAGAAACTTCCCAATAGATGACTGGCGGGTGACTTCTGGAAAACAGAATAACACAAAATTTAATATTGTTCAAATATTATTAAGGCAATCATTGATTTATACGCTGTGTGCCTTAAGAATTTACTTAGGCCCAAAGGCTAAAGCTCTGGTTTGCAAGAAGAGGCAAATTTGATCTTTCAAGATTAACATGTCTGCTCTCAAAGCACAAATACCTGCAAACGAGGTACCTATGTTCAAGTTAACTATCGAGGAACATTTTTACAATGATTAGACATTGATAGAAGCTAAATTCATATCTTTGTAGCCAACCAAAGCCGTATACATTTTTTTGGGACACCCGGTATAACTACGACTCATGGCCTAAATCACCTGCTATTTTTTTCTCAAAACCACCTACTCTAAAACGCCGCGAAAAGCGGTTTTCCTAATGTGTTACACTGCAAAATAAGCTATCAGTACTTAGATGAATGTTTTTTCGAGCTATTAAAACATAAAACTCCTACCTACAGATGATATTCTGCTTGTTTATGGACGCAAAAGATCTCCTAATTTCGCTCGCTACTTTGAGATTTTGATCGTTGCAGCTGTTAAATCGAACGCGTGTTTGTTTACCTTTGGCGGGAAGTTTAAATTGAAGAAGAATCAGCCAATCCGATCAACTTATTTCAAGTCTTGCATCCTGATTGGTCAGGGAACAAATTTGTACCCAACCCAGCAGGCAGCTGTTGCCGTTCTGAGCAGAGTTTGGCCATAAGGCCCTCACTGGAGCGACAACAACAACAACATCAATTAACTTCAATGAGATGTGCGTAAGTTGAGGGTCTTTGTGAAGTGAGGCAAGTAAAAAGGTCTATTTCAGGTTTTAATTTCGATGCGCTTCAAGAATTTGTTAGGTCTAAATTCCAAACCTCTGGTTTGCAGATGGACGCAAATTTGAGCTTTCAAAGTTGATATTTCTACTCTCAAAGCACCAATATCAACAAACAAGATATCTATGTTCAAGTTAACTACAAGTAACTTTTTCAGTGGGCATTGATTAAAGCTAAATTCACATCGCTATGCCCAAACAAATTTGCATACTCTTTGTTACGACATCCAGTACGTACACAGCATTTAGAGAATTCAAAGTTTGTCTTGAGGCTTTCCTTAAGAAGTAAACGTTGGAAGCATTGTTATTTGTGAACTCAAAGCTATTTTGACGACGAATGCGATTTTGAGGAAGATTTAATAGACCATCCTTCCTGTGTGCATTTGCGTGTGCGAAAACCATTCGTTCTGAAAAGCATCTCAGCCAGAATGTTGAAATAGTTTGTTTCATCCTGCTGTCGGCTCGGCAAGAATCTTCTTTTGAGGCAGATTGGCTAGACAGGCCATCCTTGCTCTATGCTTTATTTCTGCGAATATGGTAAATTCTGCTAAGGTTCTTGGTTAGAATGTTGATACACCCACTTTCGGCTCGGCTTGAGGCGCTTTTAGGCGCATTGGCTAGCATAGCTTCCAAATCTTTAAAAAGGCTGGTGTAAAATTCAGTTACTTATTTCTTTGAACTGAATGATTTTAAAGAAACTTCAGCTATTTCTCTGTAATTCTACCGTTGGACTTTTGTGAAATCTTCAATATTTTCAGAATTAGAGTGTTTTTCTTCTTTTTCAAGAATTCAAGAAAAAATTTCAAAAATACTTAAAACCATCGTAGTTTCTAAACTGTTTGAAGCAACATGAAATAATTTCAAAGAAAACCATAGTTTATGAATGTCTACAATATGGTATCAAGCAAAAGTCTGTCACTTTTCTGGTTTATGTTTTAGAAATTTGATGACGTCACACCCTCAAATGAGTTGAAATGTAACATACGCTGAAATTTTAAAAAATATTGAAAAGTTCTGAAAAGTCCAACGGTAGAATTAAAGATAAGTAACTAAAGTTTGTTTCAAGCCACTCAGTCAGAAGAAATAGATCACTGAATTTTACACACACCTTTTTAAGTCGAATTAAGGATTTGGAAGCTATGCTGCATTGGCTAGGTTATCCTTCCTTTGTTTACGTTGTTTGCGAAGATATAGTAAAGTTTGCGGGGGGACTTTTAGCCTGAAGTTTTGATGTTTTTAGCTCGGCTGGAACGCGACTTTGGGGCAGATAGGCGAGGCAATCCTTCCTTTGTTTACTTTGTGTACGAAGACGGTAAATTCTGCGGAGGATCTTGGCTTCCTTTTTGATCAATGGCTTTTTGTGGCGTTTTAGATTCAACGGTTTTGAGGAAAAAATATCAGGAGATTTAGGCCCTAATAGACCATTTTGACATTTAGAAAAAGGCCTGGGGAGAGCAAAATTTTTCTGGTAAATGGCTGCTACAGTGCAGTTTATCGTTGGTGAAAAGCCCTGTGGCAGCCATTTACCAGAAAAATATTGCTCTCCCCAGATCCTTTTTCTAAATGTCAAAATGAAGGTGTTGTGGCGCAGTGGTGTAATCCTCTGACTTTGCAGCCAGAACAGTCAGGCGGAGTGGGTCCGATACCCGGTAGGACCCAACCACGTGAGCGTCATGACAAGGGGTCGCAGACTCGATTAGGTCTGCTCTATTTCTGCGATCCCAGCGCTTGGCGCTGAAAAACGCAACTTCACCTTCACCTTCAATAATCTATTAGGTATATATGATATAAGTACGAGGCTAATCCGTTTTTGGAAGCGCAGGAAAAAATAGCAGGTATATAGACTCACGAAATAGTCCCAGTTATTGCAACAACAACAACAACAACAACAACAATGTCAACAATAACGACATCATATTTTTTGCTCAAACTGGGACTTATGGACTTTCATATAAAAAGTGGGACGAAAAGAAACAAAGGGGACACCGATTTTTCTGTTCACGTCGAAACGAGGTTAATTCGTAGTCATGGCAACCTTCGGTTGTTGGAAATTTTCATTCAGCTGTGGTGAGGTTTGAGGAAATTCTGATTGAAACCGAAAGGCTTGTTGATTCTTGGATTGAGGAAACATTCATATGAATACTTGTGGCTTTTGTTCCTTGCTAACAACGTCTCTCAAAACTTGAAGTTTGAGGTGTTGTATTATCTGAGGATTGAGCCGACAAGTTAGGCCCATCCGCCATTGCCTGGAGCACTCGTCTCTTCGTACAGTGTTGCTATGGTATCCATATCGGACGTGACGTCAAGGGAAATTGGACGTGACGTCAAGGGAAATTGGACGTGATGCAAATTTTCAATGTGAAAGTCCATGAGTCGTAGTTATAGCGTCCATCAGTCTATCAATAGCAATAGCTACGAGCTTGTAGTCAGTCTAGCAGGTATATAAAAAGCAGGTATATATGATATCAGTACGAGGCTAATCCATTTCTGGAAGCGCAGGGATATGAGTGGTACAGTAAAAACCCGCACATAAGAACCTAAGATTTTTAACTCAGCCTGTTTAGGTTCTTATGCAATGAGGCACATCTAGTAATCAGGGTGTAGGTTCTTAATATAGGAAAATATGTGAATCTAAACCTTAGCCAAACTTATTTGCACTCTTGACCCTATCCATTTCAACCCAATCTTACCCAGTTTACCCCTGCATGCCCTGCCTATCACAGTTCTGTAAGAAATATTTTGGAGTTCACGAAAGAGGTTGATTGGCAAAAATGTTGCATTTATTTCCCAATGAATGAACAAGACCCTTTATTAAGAACCTAGTTTATATATCAGCCTGAAATGGTTCTTATTTATTTGGTACAAAATATATCATTTCAGGCTGTAGGTTCTTAACAGATGAAGGGTATTATGTGCGGGTTTTTACCGTAGTTGTAGCGGTGTCAGTTCACTCAAAAAGAGCGAAACTACGACATAAAGTGTGTCTGACGAAAGCTGTTAATCTTTAATTCTATCCATCTAATCGATAAGATTTTGCATCGTTATCAGCAGTGTCGTGATAAAATTCTCGAAAATGCAACCAATCTCTCTGTTCTGTTTGATTTCGCCATTTGTTCCATATCAACTACACTCATTTTTTTTTATAAGAAACCGCTTATAAGAAACGGTAGGCTCAATTTTTCGAAAGTTAAGAAACAGCCCTACCTGAATTGAGATAGCTAAGGCACTTTTGTAACTAACAAATAACAATTTCAATTTTCCTATCTCACTTAAAAATTTTTTGACAGTGTACAGTTATAGCAACTGTTTGGGCATTAGTTTGAGTGCGAATTATGTTAGTTATTTGTTTTTAGATCTTATTAAGTAATTTAGGAGCCCTTTAGACAGAACAAAATTAACTCTTCACTTCGGGCAAAAATATAAGAAACACACAAGAAACTTTTGCTAGCAAAATGGCCCAAAAATGTAAGAAACTGCCTACCAGCAACGGACCTTAGTTTCTCATAAAAAAAATGAGTGTATAATATTGAATAGATACAATCAAAATGCAAATCATCACTTGAATATGAGAAGTGATCAACGCATGATCACGTAAATAATGGTGAGAAACAGAACAGAACATTCAAGGAATATCTTGTTCACTTTGTGTATTCTCCGCTCCAGCAAAGCCAAGAAAATGTATCCACGCTTGATCGTGTGGGCTTTCAGAAACATGAGTTGTTCCCTAAAGTAATTACTTCTTCACTGTGTCCAGGCACACACATGCAGGTTGTTGATATTGTCTTTGTTTCCTAGCTGTAGGAACCCAGAAGGGCATCCAAGAGACCAAAAGATATCACAATCTGGTAACTTTTCCCCCAAAATTATCAGATGTTTCTACGATACACAGGTTGTAGTTATGCTTCATACACTACTGGCCAAAATTATCCGGCCAACCTGCATAAACTGGCGCTCCTTGGCATAAACCTTCAAAATACATCGTTACTGTAGGGTAGGGTGGGGTAATGTGGGTCTAAAATGAGCAAAATCTCAGAATAGATAGCTGGTAAAAGGAGACTAAAATGCAAAACATTTCAAAAGTTTCGTTTAATTGACATTCAGTGCTTCTTCTTTCTTGGAGAAAAATCTCAGCTCTGACAAAGGCAGTTAAATATTTTTAAACAATTTTTTCTTTTGGCAACTAAAATAGGCCCACTTTTGCCGACGAGCGGGAAAAGTAGGTCTATTTTCAAAACTTGTACAAAATCGGAATATGAAAGGCTAAATGAAAAAAAAATCAATGGACTTACATTTTCCAACTATTCTCTATTCAATAAAATCACAGTCTTTGCCCTTTATCGCAAGCAATCCCGTTCCCGCGACGAAAATAAAACTTCGGTCGTTATGCTGTGATCCACCATCGTTGCGACTTGCAAGTCAGTGATCGAATTTGATAATAACAGTCAAATAAAAATGTTTGCAGTATGCTTACTCCAATTTACTGGCTACAAGACAGCAACTTCGGTAATAGGAAACCCGTTTTCGTATTTTAGACAGAAAACAACGTGGCAAGATGAATATAAATGCGAAAATGTTAAGTAATTCAAGGCTTCGTTGAATTTGAATTATGGCTGAATTCTCAGTAGGCCCACATTACCCCACCTGGTAAAAAAATAAAAATAAAAAGAACAATCGCGTCAATGACTTCGAACTAAATGTTATTTCATTTGTAAAAGACCAAACTCTCACCTCATGGTCATTAAATGGACCAGAAAAGCAAAACAACAGTGGAAGGAGAAAGTTTCCTTGGGCTTTGAAATTCTTGCACAATAGGCCGTTCAGTAAAATTATTTTATAAAACGAGTGGAGATACATTTAAGATGAATATTTTATGTAAAAAGGCAGTTTATTATGCAGACATTAAAAGAAAATTAGCCAGCCTTTCTTCCATTTAACGAGAAAGGATGTTTCTAGCGAAAAGCTCAGTAGACCCACTTTATCCCGTAGACCCACATTACTCCACCCTACCCTAATCCAGTGCAAATGACACTCCTAGTTTGTCACTCTCCATTGTTCTAGGTCAGTTTTTCGTGTAGATTCAGTGGCTTCATGTAGTTTTCGAATATGGAGGTTTCTTTTGCAAAATCATGCACCATTTACTTGTGACGCCATGATGACGTTTATAGGAAACTAGGAAATGTTAGTAGTCGAGTCAGCCGTATTCTCCGCATTATGAATTTTCAAACATGTCAGGTTCTTTTTGGTCCACCCTGCACATTTATTAAATTGAATCGCCATAGTATTGTTGAAAAATTGAAAAGCTCCTCCTGTTCTCCTGATCCCGATTTTACTGACATACACGTATTTTTTCCATAAGAAACTAAGAATCTGGGCCAGTACTAAAAGTTTCTTAAAATCATCAGATCTGTGCCCTCCTGAACATTTCAAAACAATATGTTTTGAAGCATTTTCAATGTTTAAACATTACTTGAGTACTTTTTGGGTAATATGATACAGGAAACAAGTAAGAATAAAGAAAATCGTGCTAAAGTTTCTTAAATTTTTGGCGATCTGAGAGTCTGAGTATCTTACAAGCGGTTGCTCATAATAAAAAACACGTGTATGTGTATACAGAGTGTTTCAGAAAAAACGCAACCCAGCTGCACGTATTTTTTTATAAGAAACCGCTTATAAGTAACGGTAGGCTCCATTTTTGGAAAGTTAAGAAGCAACCCCCTGAATTAAGAAAGCTAAGAAACTTTTCTAATTTACTGTTTTAATTACAGCAAATGTTTGGACATTATTTTGAGTGCGAATTATGTTATTTACTTGTTTTGAGACTTACTAAGTGATTTGGGAGCCCTTTAGACACAAAAATTAAATCTGCACTTCTGGCATTAAAAATGTAAGAAACACGTAAGGAACTTTTGGTAGCATAATGGCCCAAAAATTTAAGAAACTGCCTACGAGCCCCGGACCTTAGTTTCTTATAAAAAAAATAAGTGTACAATTTTTTCAGCAGATAATAAGATTTCAATAGATGTAACGTATACCATCTGATAGTGAAATCTTTCTCCCCACTACTAAGTTTGCCAATGGGAAGGGTCCGAAACTTTCATGTCCAGCCTATAATTTTCCATGAAAGATGCATCGAGCAATTTTATATTTCTTGTCAGACTCGTTTTGAAGTTTCTTGATCAATCAATCAATCAATCAATCAATCAATCAATCAATAACTTTATTTATATGTCGAAATGTTTAGCTTACAAGCTAATTGGGGACACAACGAAAAGGTATAAAAAATTAAATTAAAATACAAGATATAGAATTACAAAATATTTGTTAAAATTATACTGATCTGGGTACACCAAAAAGAACCATCCACTCTCGACAGCCCACGACAAATTTGATTCGGAAATTTAGACTATGGAACCTCTAAGAAACTCATAAGAAACTCTGAGTACTCAAAATCTGATAATTTTAAGAAACTTTCAATACTGGCCGAAATCATTAGTTTCTTATAAAAATACGTGTCAACAGTACAGTAAATATTTGAGCGATCAAAATTGCACATTATGAATTGATAAAAAATGATGAGGCAGGGTGTTATCCAGAAAGGAATGTTTTAGAGTTCTCTTGGAACAATTGATCATGTATACTTTTGGGAAAATTTCGATGCGACAGGGTATACTTTTGCGACATTTTTTATGTGACAGGGTACAGGGTGTGGAGAGGTTTTCCGCACACCCCCGTCACTTCCCTAGTCAAGTACCGCTCGCCGGGAATAATGTACAACAAACGTGAACAAAATTTTCTTGAATATTATTTTTCAAATACTCTAGTTTCTCAATGGTTTTGATCAGGTACTTAATCTCCCTGGTTTTGATGATCTGAGAGTTGAGTTTGTTATCTCGAGGTTCTTATGAAAGATACCTGTATCAAACATCAACCCCCGGTTTTACTAGAAACTTCTTTCAATAGTGCGTACGCATGGCTAAAAGTATAAGTTTGACAAATGTAGGGCTACAGCTGCGATATTATTATTCAGACTTCTGGTGCCGTAGAATGCAGATGTGTCCGATGCATTAGCGAGTTCTTGAAGACCTTTGTTGAAATAAATATCTGCAAGGTAGGAGCTCTTCTTATTTTGTTCTCTCATGGTACAAGTATGTTTTTTAAGTATAACTATATACGCTCATTTTTATAGAGAAACTAAGAAGGTCCATGGCTGGTAGGTAGTTTCTTACATTTTACAACACTTTTCCTACCAACAGTTTCTGATGAGTTTATTATATTTATAATGTCGGAATTTAGAGTTAATTCAGTTTTGTCAGGAGGGCTCCCAAATTACTTAATGAGATCTCAAAACAAGATATAGCATAATTCGCATTTAACGCAATTTCAAAACAGTTGCTATTACTGCCCAGTGTCAAAACGTTTTTGATTGCAAATTAAAAATGTTTCTTAACTTATTTAATTGAGGTAGGGTAGTTTCTTAAGCTTCGAAAATTGAACTTGCTGTTTCTTTCCAGCTGTATCTTATGAAAGAAAATTAGTGTACTATGAAAATGATTCAGATCCCAGAAATTGAAGAAACTGGGACGAAATTATTCTAATGTAAAGCATGCATTCTCGTGTTTCGCGTAGTCCGTATAGTGTAAAACTTGAAAAATGTATAGATGTGTGTGTTCATAAAAATCCGTCGTAAGTAAAATTTTGAAAATTTGCTACCGGGTGCGCCAAGATAAGCTATGCATGTTTGGCAGGCCACAATAAATCGTACAGTGGACCGATTTTTGTAGATTTATGACTTAATCTTTAGCAGAAAGCCTGAGTTAGATTCTAGGATTTTTTACAATTTTTTCAGTTTTTAGAGCTAGAAGTGAGTTTCTTAAAATGTTCGTTTTCCAAAACATTTAAAACGATCAAAAACGTCCATCAAATTTTGAAAGATTCAACACGAATGAACGAAGAGAAAACGTTTTTAGGGGGATTTGGGGTTTAGTACGAACTCTGGTATAGCAGATTACAATTGGTCGATTTCTAAATCGCAAATCACCACGAACAAGTTCTCTCTTTGTCCATTCATGTCGATTCTTTAGAAAACTTGATCGATGTTTTTTTTATCGTTTTTAGTGTTTTTGAAAACTAAAATTTTAGGAAATTCGCTTCTAGCTCTAATAACTGAAAATGAAAAAATTTGCAAAAAATCCCAGTAATTAATTCAGGCTTTCTGCTAACGATTAAGTGAAAAAGCTTCAAAATCGGTCCAGTGTACGATTTATTGTGGCCTGCCAAACGTGCATAGTTTATTTTGGCGCACACGTACACAGTTGAGGAAACCTCAAAGAAACCGTTTACAAACTTTTCGTGTTAAGATGATGAGAATTTCTATGTTCAATTTTGACAAACTAGATTTATATGACTGATATAATCTTTTTGCTTGCTGCAAAGTAAAACCTCAATGTACGCAATTCTCGCAAAAATAGCTATTGCTTAAAATCACAAATATCTATGGAAAGAAATATTCGATTTTAACAAACTAGATTTATGTAACTGATTTAGTCTTTTTGCTTGCTGCAAAATAAAGGCCATTAAAACCTCAATGTATGCAGTTCTCGCAAAAATAGTTATAGCTCACAATTGCAACTATGTATGGAAGGAAATGCTCGATTTTAACAAACTAGATTTATATATTCTGACTAATTGAATCTTTTTGCTGCAAAGTAATACTCCAATGTACGTGATTTTACATGTTTTTACCACAAGAAATCCACTACTAAGATTGCTTTCTAAATTGTGTTTCTTTGTAAAAATGATTGCTCTCCTAACAGTGCCATCGCAGAGGAAAACAATTAAAGTTTTCGAAAGCAATCGTGTTAGAAAGAAGCGAATTTTAGAACGCAATCTTAGTGGTGCATTGCCTGTGGTTTTTACTAAAGTATGGCTCGTTCAACGCTCCGCGTTTTTCTAACTTACTCGGTATATTTGCAGTGCTCATAAAAACAGGAGATAAAGCAGGATACTGACCCTATTTCGGTCCATCCACTACTCACAAGGTAGACTTATGATGATGAGTCCCTTGTATCCCTGCGAAAAACCTTGCTCAGCAGGGACTCATAATGAAACAGTGAAAAAGCTGACCCTAACATCCGGTAGTTTGAACAAATTAAAACCCACTATTTACATAAAGAGAGAAATTAATTATAATCAATAAATATAATGTCTCGTTCAATTCCTACCCTGACCATCCCCCCCCGGGACACCCCCGGGCATTTGCACGAAAAATATTCCCGGCCCCCGGGCATTTGACCGTAGATTTTCCCCCGGCCCCCGGGCATTTGAATAGCATTTGACTAGAACAGGAGCTTTTGCTTATACAGTAACTGGGAATATGGCATTTTCTCATTGCCCGGCCCCCGGGCATTTGACCACATATTTTTCCCCGGCCCCCGGGCATTTGAGCAAGAAATTTTTGTTGACCCCCGGGCTGCCCGGGGGGGGGATGGTCAGGGTAGGAATTGAACGAGACATAACATTCAAATACACTTCTGGTGAAATTCCCACAGACTCTTTATCTACATATTTTGCATGGGAAATTGTCACCCTTCCACTCTTCATTTGATTTCTTAAAGCTAGCACTGGTTGCCAGGCTTTTTATCGAGCCAGACTAAGTTTTCCATAGGATGGCTGACAGAAGCGGACTGGCCCACCGGGACACCGGGAAATTTCCCGGTGCGCCCTTTGCCTCAAGTTTGTTTTTCAAAAAACTTGTTATTTTAAAAGGCAAACAAAACAATCATCGTACAGGACTAAAAATGAATACAGCCATCAATTGACCTGTCGGAAAGTAATACATATTTTTCATGTATTCCAAATGCAAATGCAGTCTATTTAGACGAGAATCTTCTTCTTCTCAAAAGCAAATTGTGTATAAAGAAGCATTTATTATTCATAATGGGGCATTTTCCGACATTCTAAATGGTTTGGTTTCAAGAATTTTCCGGGGGCAGGCCATCGGACCCAGTGGCGAGGTGACGGGGAGTATCCAATTTTGCCGAAAGATGGTCCTCGAGATTCCTTTAAAACCGAAGAGAAGATAGCTGGGTATAGGTTGGGTAAAAATTTTCCGAGAAAAGTCAAATCTTCCATTTTAGCACTGGCAAGCATGATATCATCGGGAGATGCATTCTAAGCCAAGTAAAGGATCTGTCTTCAAAATTTTCCTCGTGCTCTGATTCATAGGATAACTGTCACAAAACTATCAAAGTTTTCTTGTCGCTAATGGCAAGCATGATATCGGGAGATGCATTCTCAGCCAAAGTAAAGGATCTTTCTGCAAAAATTGTCCTCGTGCTCTGACTGATTCATAGGATAACTGTCACAAAACTATCAAAGTTTTCTTGTTGCTAGTGGCAAGCATGATATTGGGAGATGCATTCTAAGCCAAAGTAAAGAGATGCTTTGCCCCCATTTTACATAGCCCCCAGCCAAAGTCCGCCACTGCATAAAATTCTAAGCCTAAAGCTAACGATGTCATGCTAAAACGCAGATCTTTCGTTGCTGAAAGGGCGTCGCACCGAACATTTTCCTGGGGGCTTTGCCCCCAGACCCCCTCATTTCAATAGTCCCCACTTGATTTACCCTGGCCACGCCGCTGCCCGGACCTGGATTTTTGGACCATTCCACGGTCCATGGTGAGGGGTTTAAAAAGATGTTATGAGATAGTTTTGAATAAAACTGATTCTCCCCCACACACAGTTTTTCGGGACCTGTTCACTAACCCCAAAGTTAAGCAGCTTGACCACCTATTGGCGCCCTTTTGGTTGCTTTTCCCGGTGGGTTGAATGGTAGCCAGTCCGCCACTGGGATGGCACCCCTGAAGAGGAAAATAAATCATTCCCATGTGACAATGTGTTGGTGCTCGGTAACTGTAGAAGATTTTTAGTCCTTAGGTTATAGGCTACATCCTTTGTCTGGAAGATATTCCACTTAAATGTTGAAAGCACTATGTTTTTTCACGGGCTACGTGAAGATCAAATGTTGGCCTACCTTAGTTTTTGTAAGCCATGACGGATATTTAGTAGGCCAACATTTGATCTTCACGTTGCCCGTGATCTGATCAATTGTTTAAGATCCACATGCTTTCGAATGTCTAAACATTGTTCTGACTCGCCCGGTATCCTACAAAATGAAATTTCTTTAAAGTTGAATTTACCTACATTTGCAGTGCTCGCAAGAAGGCAAGAAAAATCACGAAAATACTTCGATCTTTTCGCCTTTTTAACTAGAATTTGAATCATTCAAATCCATGAAGTACTTGTGGTGCTACGAATTTTCGAAAGTGAGAAGTTTTTCTGGCTCACCTGGTATGACTTAACAAGATGTAAGAAAATTCAATATGGTCTTCTTCAACAACAACCTTTTCGAACTTTGCTACTTAACAAGCATATCTACTATTTGAATCAACTACTTCAATACTGAAGGCTCTGTTGATGTAAAGAAAAAAAAGAAAATAAAAGAAAATAAGATGAAAAATAAAGGAAAGGTACAGAAGATTCAGAAAAGGAACTGAAGAGTGGAAGAACATTTTTGAGAAACCTGATTCGCGAAAGTTAATTCCCGCTAAATTTCCCATTTTGTCTTATTCGCGAAAGTTAGTTCCAAGAATTTCGCGCATTTCCAACTCGCGAAAGCTTCTTCCTGCCCAGTATTCTTCCCGTAAATTAAAGGCAGTCTGTCACTTATCTGATTGGCCGCAATCTTGCCGCAACAAAGTCAGAGCTCAACACAACGGATTTCTTTGTGAATCGATGTATTTGAAACAAAAGTGGGCTGATCGTTATCGCTTTCTACGGTCGTAGAAAGTCAGTAGGATTAGCAGACATTCAAATTTTTTATTCTTTGTATTGTTATTGCAGGTATTCTCCTTCACAGCGACGTTGGTCATCACTCCAATAGACACTGAAAGAAGAAAGCCTTGTCTAAAGCTCTTCAAAATGGATTTGATGTCAGAATGGAAACCACTCGTTGCTACAGCTGTTCTCGTAGTGTTTATCAACTCTGTTGGCATAATAATTTGCATCGTAACCAAGCAAGAACGGCGTAAGTCCACTACGGCACTAATGGTCAGTTTGCTGTGTAGTGACATGTTGTTTGGAGCAGTTTTGATTCCAGTACGTGTGATAGACATTTGGTTTGCCAAGAGTGACGTTTTTCTGTATATTTATGCTTATGTCCTATTTCTCTCAGCTTTTAATGCCCTCTTCTTGTCCTTTGATCGCTATGCTAGCGTGGTCAAGCCGTTGTGGAGGAGATTGGTAGAAACGCGGACCATCATTAAAGGGCTGTTGATCACGTGGATCATCCCTGGTGTGCTCAGCCTCTTACCCATATCATGGACGCACACTACAGGATACAGCAGCCAAGCAACGAGCATCTACCGATATCTGCTGCTGACACTGCTCTGTGTTATCCTAGTCTCCATAGTCATCCTCCAAGGACTGGTTTTCGTGGGTCTTGTCAAGTACTGGGCAGCTTCGAGAAGGAAGAAATTCCCACTGCGAAGATCACAAAGCGGTGAAAGTAACCCTGCGAAGGAGTTCAAGAAGAAGTTGTGTACCTGCAGTCTGTTTGTTTGTTTGATAACAACATCAGTAATCACGTGGCTTCCAACCATTATTTACAATATCACTCCGTTTCCTCATTTGTCAACGATCTCCCTGTTCGCATTGCTGGTAAATGCTGTCTGCGACCCACTCCTTATCATTTCATTCAACATCAAATCATTGCGCAGGAAAAGAGCCGTAAGAAGGAAAAGTCAGATGACGGCAAGAACAAACGTTGTTTGTAAAAGCGCGAAATCTTGCGAGAAAGAACGTGAGAAGGTTTCATTCATTTAGACCCGGGGGGGGGGGGGGTCATTTGACTTTCACTACCGTTGTACGGGGGTGTGCACTCCAAGAAATGATATGGCCGCCTTTGAAAAAAAGTGGCGAAAGGTATGCTCCAAAATGTAAAATCTATACTAGAAAACAATAAAATAGCAGCCCACTCTAACCAATTACCCCTTTTGACAACCGGCAGTAATTGCCTTCTTTCAATACCTGGAGTTAGAAAGAAGCAAGAGTAAACGATACCCGCGAAGGAGTGCACATCCCGTCAGCAAAATATACCAAGTATTAGGGCTTAGATCCTTTTAAAGAACATGCTGAGAGGTGGCATATCGCTACTATGCATTACGTCATTTCCAGTTCTTTGATCGTTTAAGATTATTGCGTCCGAGGGGCCTATCACTCTGTAAAAATCTCGTACACCTTTGGCAAAAATCTCTTTGTTTTCAAGAAAAATCCGCAAAAAATCCCTAAAAAATCTTAGAGTTTAAAATAATCTCGTACGCCATTTCGGAAGAGTGATACACCCCTCGATTGCTTCGTTCAGCAACGGATTTAGAATTTTGAATCCAGGTGTGATGTTCACAACGACAACTGCTACACTGCCAAGCACAACGAAAGCAACTGGTTTCACCGTGTTTTACATTTAAGAACGCTATTCGTAAAGACGTTTTGTATCTATAATGTTAGCTTTCATTACCAAGAACTACCCTCCTTGATGGATTTCATTTGTAACGTACTTTTCTGTTGGTTTTAGAGAGATTTTGTCGCAAGTGTCCGATTACCACCGCCGTCCCATTACCACCGCCAATACCCCGGAGCCTGACATTTACAACCATTTCATTTCATTTTTCATTTTAACTTTTTTATCCATGGTTATCCACTCAATATTTACATATTGCTTTACAGGGAGCCATGCTAAAGTAATATTACAAATTAGATAATAACTAAATATATAATACACTCCTATTTACAATAAATTGTTGACAAAAAAGAAAGAAAAACGAGAAGAGTCATAGTTTGGCTTTATATTTTCTTCGAAAAGTGCGGAGCGATGAGGACGCCTTGACACCACTATCTAGGTCACTCCAGACCTTAGCCCCTCTGTAAGCAAACGATTTCTGACCAGTTGATGTTCTTAGTAATGGTAATCTAAGGCCCGTTTTAGAGTTCCTCAGCTGACGGTTAGTAGCTTCGGATACACTTTGAAATATGTTACTCAAGTAATCAGGGGCAAGGGCGTTAAGAGATTTATAGACCATCTTGCTAATCTCAAAATCGATCAGTGAACCATTTTGTGAACAAGCTGATTTCACTCGTTTTTGCAGATTATCGACTTGTGTTTCATGTGCATTTACCGTTACCATTATAGTTACCATTGTAGTTACTGTTTTTGTGGTGTAAGGTTGTATTGAATTATTGGAAAGTAATTGCTGACGTCATTCTGCCATCATGCTTCTTCAAATTTTATCAGGAGTCATTCTTGTTGGTATACGAAAGGGGGGGGGGCAACTCCTATAGGGGGTTTGGTATATATACCGGGTGTCCCAAAAAAGTACTCCTGTTTCAAAAATCACCGATAATTTATTATCAAACCTTTGATAAAATGTTCTGTTTGACTTGTTTTGTCAAAGACCCAAAAATATTCATTGATGATAAAATCTTTGCTTTTGATGCAAGAAGGTAGAACAATTACGCGTTGAAAAACCTCATTTTGAGATATAGTTTTTAAGCAAAATAGTCAATCTTGCCTAAGAGTCAACATTTTAGATTTTTATCATCATTGAGGTCTGCCATGATTTTGCGCATGATTTTTCTTTCTGTCATTTATTTTATGACCAAACTAGATGCTTTACATGCAGAAAGAAATTGATCTGGCAATCGTGAGTGCTTTTTTGCAGTATGGTTCAAAACCAGGTAGCCCTAAAAAGAGCTAAATTTGCTACTTTTTAAGCCAATTACAAGATCAGCTATATATTGAAAAATAGTTTGGTCTTTGATATACTTTGCAAAAAAAGAAAATTGAAGATCGGCCGTGAAATCAATTTTTGGTGATTTTACAAACGGGAGCACTTCTTTTGGGACACCCGGTATGCCTTCGAGAATTCAGAGTTAGGACCAATAACCACGGCAAAATTTTGAAATATGACCCCATAAACTGGGCAAAATTTTCCACAAGAATCGTAACATACAGAATCAATTGGACATTTATGGAGCTACATTCCTTTTTATGGAAGTTTTTTGTCATAATAGCCAATAATAGCAATAAACTGCTAGCATTTACCCATAACTACGGCATATCCTGTAAAGCAGACCCAAAACCTGAACACAATTCACGAAACATGACACATAACCAGGGCAAAATATCACAAATTGACCCATAACCCGGGCAGGCACACGTATACCAGTCCCCCTATAGGAGTTACCCCCCCCCCCCCTCGTTGGTATATCAGTTGATATTTAAGATTTTGGTGCTCAGAACGAAAGAACAATGTGCTAACTTAAATTTGGTTCACACGATACTTGCACATCTTGAAGATGGCATGAGATTCTTACAAATAGGGCTCCCGTTCACTCGAAAACGACACATTTTTTGCCAGCAGAATTTTTCGAACCTTGAGATATTTTTGGTTTATTGCACTAACATCTGTGGAATACGTTTCCTCCAAAACTTTATGGCGATTTCAAGTAATTTAGTGTTCGTGTTCTTTTTTATGAAGGGTGAGAAAATGAACAACAGTTTTGCAATCGCTATCGTTCCAATAGATCTTGTGCAATTCGATTGATCCATAAAGATGAGGCATGATGTGGGCTCGTACCGTAGAAAGAGCAAAACAGTTAATGCCGATGCTTTTCGCAGCCACTTTCATTGCTTACCTAATTCAATTTTGGAGTTTTTCATCCAGAGATACCGGGTGAGTCAGAAAAAAGAATCCCCGCGTGGAAGGCCACTGCTCCATGAATATCAAAGCTATGATATTGAAAACTGTCTTGTTTTATTGCCAATATGTTCGATTAGGTTCAGTAATTTACCCGGCCTTAATCGGCCATTCCTTCCCTTGGATATGCGTGATTTTCTGCAGAAAGGCCCTTCCAAAAACCTGCAAAAACGAATGAAAACAATGAGCAAATTTTCCTTCCTAAAATTGATGACACTCACAAATATTCATGTATTTTGTCCTCTTGGGAGAATGGAATCCCCTTGAATTGGTCATCGATACCAGGGGGAGGACTTGTTTACCCTCCCAAGAGGATAGCACGTGCTAAAGCATCCATAAGTCATTGCTGTAAGGCCATTGTAAGGCAGAAATGTTAGGGAAATTGTTCATGATTTTGGGCACGTTTTGAAGGTTTTCTGAAGAGACTTTCTCGAGAAAATCCCTCATAATTTCAGGATGGAGTGGCCGATTTCAGTCAGGTAAATTTTATAGTAGATTTGAACATTTCTACCATTAAACTATTTATTTGCCGATATCATTGTCTTGATATCCAGGGAGCCGTGACCTTTCAAACGGGGAATTCTTTTTTCTGACTTACCCGGTAGAATTCTTTTGAACATAAAAGCATAGGTTCCAAATCTTTAACTCTGCGTAAAAAGGTGGGTGTAAAATTCTATGACTTATTTCTTCTGATTGAATGGCTTGAAAGTAACTTTTGATACTGATCTATAATTCTACCGTTGGACATTTTGGAAGTTTTCAATATTTTTCGAAATTTCAGCGTTTGTTACATTTTAACTCATTTGAGGGTGTGACGTCATCAAATTTCTAAATCATAAACCAGAAAAGTGACAGACTTTTGCTTGATACCATATTGTAGACATCCATAAACTATGGTTTTCTTCGAAATTATTTCATGTTGCGTCAAACAGTTTAGAAATTGCGATGATTCTAAGTTTTTTTTTGAAAATTTTTCTTGAATTCTTCAAAAAGAAGAAAAACACTCTAATTCTGAAAATATTGAAGCAGGTCCAACGGTAGAATTATAGAGAATTAGCTAAAGTTTCTTTGAAGTCATTCAGTTCAAAGAAATAGGTCATTGAATTTTACACCAGCCTTTTTAAAGATTTGGAACCTATGCTGAACACAAATGATTTGCGATTGACGTAGAATTGCGTAAATCACCATGAAAGAAGGTGGCAGGATGACTTGTTTCGAACATTTCACAGCTGGATAGCCGGATGATTTTTGGAAGGCTGCTTTTCTTATCTTGATTTTTGACAATTAGTAATGAAGATTTTGAATTGCTTCCGGTTGGCTATTGCAAGCATTCGGTCAAACGAGGTCACTATCATCTTTTGAATAATTAATGAGAAGCTGTTCAGAAGAAAAGTCGTCAGTTCCTTTTCTTCCAAGACGACTTATGCACAGCACAGGCGTCGAAAACTTTCAAATCAATACACGTTTTTTTATAAGAAACTGGTTTATAAGAAACTAGTACTACGATAACCAAAAATTTAAGAAACTCTAGTACTACGCTCAAGAATAGTTAAGAAACTCTTAACATTCAAATTCTGTATGTCTCTTTTATTCTATGTCTCTCTAACAAAGGTACCTTCATCTTTTTTAACTTTTAACTACAAAAATTGGTAAATTTTTGCCTGAATGTGCATGACTTATTCGTGATGACAATGCCAATGTAAAATGGAAGCCCTTTGTCGAGAAGAAGCCTCAAATTTTAACAATATCACAATTTTAGGCCCAAAAAATAAGAAACAAATTAAGAAACTTTTACTACTAAAACACCGAAATTTCCATGCGAAATTAAGAAACTTTTAGTACCAAGTGCTGATCCAAGTTTCTTATAAAAAAACGTGTAGTGCAAAATGTTGCTGCCCCATCCACCCATCCATTCAAATGATTTGCTCGAAGGGAATTTCAGGTAATTGGCCATGATGTTAGAGTTAGAGAGAGCCTTTTTGATGCCATCATTATATTCAGATTTATAGCATTTTAAAACTTTCTGCTAGTTTTCAAGTAATGATGTCATCAGATTGCTAAATCGTAAACAATTAAAGCTACCGGGTGAGTCAATAAAAAGAATCCCTGTTTGAAAAATCACCATTCCCTGAATATCAAGATGATGATATTGGGAAACATACCATTTAACAGCAGACATGTTCAAATGGACCTCAACATTTACCTGACTGAAATCGGCCACTCCATTCTGAAATTATGAGGGATTTTCTCCAGAAAGCCCTTTCGAGAAATCTTCAAAACAGGCTCAAAACAACGACCAACATTTCCCGAGCTTTCTGCCTTATCTCAATGAGTTCAACACATTCTAACATGTTTTATCCTCTTGAGAAGATGAAATCGTCCGGAATAATGTTGTTTTGCCCCAGGGATGACATTTTCATCTCCCAAAGGGATAAAACGTACCAAAGCATGTACAAGTCATTGCTATAAGGCATAGACATACGAGAAATTTGGTCGTGATTTTATGCAGTTTTTGGAAGTTTCTTGGAGGGGCTTCCTCGAGAAAATCTCTTATAATTTCAGAACGGAGTGGCCGATTTCAGGCAGGTAAAATTTAGAATATATTTGAACATGTTCACTATTGAATGACATATTTGCCAACATTATTGTCTTGATATCGAGGGATCTGTGGTCTTTCAAACAGGGATTCTTTTTTTTTTTACTCACCCGGTATATGCACCATTTATGTGTCCTACATCATGATCAAAATTGTATTCTTACTCACTATGTGCTGTTTCTCTTGCATGGGATTGCGAGTAAAGCTTGAAAATATTGCTATTCCTTCGTTCTTCTCTCGTCACAACAAGGATCCAGTGCCGCCATTATTCAAATACAGTTGAAACCGTTGGAGCTCCTACGCAGCGGTACATCTCATTTCAAACTCTCCTGCATCCCACATAAAAGTAAGTATGGCTATATCAGTGTACGGAATCACAATGTGGGTGTTTTTCATTCAACACGAGGCGTAACGAGGATGACTGCCCGCTGCTGTGTAACCTAAACCTCCAAAAATCTACGTATTTTCTCCCCCTATAACAGGGAAACAGCAGCAGATACATCACAAATGAAGACATTTTCTATAACTCTGTACAATTACCCAGTGCAATAAGACTTCATACCATCATCGGTAACTCAAATTAGTAATTCAAAGACATGCCAACTCATGACAACCTCCGTGAGACCGACATTTTAGCTTCATCGAGGAGATGGCCGTTGTTGTTGCTTTACAGCCCATCGCCATTAATGATAACCTGCAACTTGCATTATGCAACCTGCATTATCCAACCTGCTTTATGCAGATTACACCAGCCGCATCGGTAACAACTATACCCGGGATGATGCCATCAATGACTTAGGAAATGCAGCTGGATCCGGAGCCACAAATTCTATTATAGATGTATTTACAGAGACATTGTTTTAGAATCCTTAAAATAGAAACCACTTTTTTCAAACCAGCCTGTTTAGTTTTCCATTCAAACTTATAGAAGTTTTTATATAAGGGTACCATTTCTAAACTTAAAAAGTGGGTTCTTTGGGCTTCTACAGAGTGTCCCAAAAAAAATTTCGACATCTGATCAACTATTACAAAATAGCGAAATAATTAACGGGCTCCATGTTATCATAACCATATTGCTAAGATTTTAAATGAATTTTGGACACCAAAAGCAAGCAAATCGGCTAAACATTCACGGAGTTACGAGCTTTTGAAGTTCCGGTTTGTGCGAAAGCTGAAACCAGACGCCCCTAAATTGCATATTTTGTGAAAGTAGAATCTCGTTTATTGAAAGCAAATCAAATGGAATATAAAAAGCACTTTCGATAAACTAGCTTTTTCTTACATTGAATCAAGGTTATGGATGCTTGGGGGAATCCTGTTGAGCACAATTTGGAACGGCCCCATCTCTCGTCGATTAAGTTTTCGTTCCCTGTTTTTGGATACTTGCATTCTTAAATAAATTTTGGCAGCGGTTACAATAATTGAATTGAATTATTTTTGAAGTCCTATTTGGTTTGCTCTGCTGTCAACGAAAGGTAAAACATTAGACAGTTTTCTTTTACCTCGAGTTTAGGACGTCTTTTTGAAAAACAAGTCAGTTAGGGGCGTCTGGTTTGAGTTTTCACACAAACTTGAACTTCAAAAGCTTGCAACTACGTGAATTCTTAGAGGATTCGCAAGATTCAGGCGTCAGAAATTAACTTAAAATCTTAGAAACAGGGTTTTTCTACCCAGGAGCCTGTACATTTTATCGTTACTTTTTAAGATTTAATCAAACCTCAAGAAATTTTTCTGGGACACCCTGTATGTTGAGGGTTCTTACTCAAGTCGTCCGGCTGTCCACTCCGAATCCTCGCAAATCCAATGCAAAGACATCCTTCCTATATTCAAAGCTCATCATTTTCGTACACACAGACGTCTGCTGACGTCTTTTAAGCCACGCTGTTTCATGGCAGTTTTTGTTTCGCAGAATTACTGCTATTTAAGATTCATGAACAAGACAATTTTCAGACATCTCTGTGCTAAAGTTTGATATCTATTACCTCGACGACACCTTCCAAAGAATGACCTGCATGTCAGACTTTCACACAAAAAAGTAAGTCCAGTTTGTATAGAATTGAGGTAGACAGTGTGGGAAGTGGGAATGACTTCACTTAGTTAAAAAGACATACCAACATTTTAAATCGTTTACTAAAATATTGATATCAGTAAAGTCGTGGTGACCTTGTGAGGACAAGCTCCCGCCATAGAAGCTGCTTAAATGTGCTGGAAATTTTCAACCCCACATTTCATTAATCATAACATTTACGTTTCACTTGTAAACTTCCTTTACTTAAGGCAGGAGGGAATGGTTCCAAAAAATGGATGTTGTGTATAACAGACTTTTTTCATTGATCAATTAGAATTCGCACTTAAATATTTTAACAGAATGTTTAAGGGAGGAGGGTACTTTTGACAGAATCCATCAATGACACAGGTTAATGAAAATATCTTTTCTTCCATCGTAAAGGAGCTAAAGAGTAGTGGCGGACTGGCTCCGATTTTTGCAGCGGCCATGCCGGCCATGGAGGCCATGGATAAGTTAAGGGGGCCCTAAGTGGGTGTGGTCTAAATGGTGCGGGTGCGGTCATACAAGCAAAATTCGTCGCAATTCCTTGATTTCTTACCAATAGCAAAGCTAAAGTCACTTTCTTTGAAAATGCGTGGCCAGGGTAAATTAAATGGGGGTGGGCAGTACAATGAGGGCGAACCCCCAAGGAAAATTTTTGTGGACTTTGGCTTAGAATGCATTTCCCAATAGCATGCTCGCCTTTTGCGACAAGGAAACCTTGATCGTTTTGTGACAGTTATCCTATGAATCAGAGCACGAGGAAAATTTTTGAAGAAAGGTCCTTTGCTTTGGCTTAGAATGCATCTCCCAATATGATGCTTGCCAGTGCCAAGATTTGACATTTCTCGGAAAATTCTTTCCCAACCTATACCCAGCTATTTTCTCTTCGGTTTTAGAGGAATCTCGAGGACCACCTTTCGACAAAAGTGGGTGGGGGGTGGCAATTGCCCTCTCCCCGTGGCCACGCCACTGATCTCGAGAACCATTTTCTTACAGAAGTGGAGGGGACCTTTACTTTTTCTGCAACGGTGCCCCTTTCTTCGCCATCCGTATCTGACTATATTAATTTCTTTGAACAAGTACACTAACTCGGAAGGATTCAAATATGAGGGGTACTTTGGGGGGGTCCCAATACCGCAATACCGCACGAAAAAGACACTAAATACCGCAATACCGCACCAAAAAATAACAAAATACCGCAAACGCTAGAAAACTAAAAACAACCCTGATAATACAGTATGCCAGTCTGTAGCAGTATGATTCTGACCTATAAATCCACCTTCCTTCATCAAAACTTGTAGTTTGGTCAACAAGATCATAGTTAGATGTTTTACAGACAAAAGTTTGACTTGAGAACGACGGGAAAAGTTTCATTGATGTGCTTTCAGTAAAACTGCATTGACGGCAGAAATTATGAATATATACAGGGTGTCCCTACAAAATTGTGCCCCGTTTGCCCGAAGATTGCGACAAAACGGCAAAAGATTCTCGCCAAACTTTTGCATGATGGTACTCTTCAGATGTTCAACTAAAGTTTGCAACCATCCCCATAAAAATCCGTTGAAAAATGATGGAGCTATGACCTTCAGGAGACCAAACTTGCCCGATCACTGAAACCAGCGGTCGGCCATTTTGTTTTACTATTTTGCAGCGATAAATAGCTATATGAAATGAAAATGAAACAGCAGCCTCAAATGTCATAGCTGTCGTGAAAAATTCCGATAATCCTTGGAGAGTTCCACTATTTCTGACCTCACAGAAGTTATTTCTTACCTCACGTGAAGATACTTATCACTGCAAAACAGTGAGGCAAAATGGCCGACTGCTGGTTTCAGTCGTCAGGCAAATTTGGTCTTCTGAAGGTCGTAGCTTCATAATTTTTCAACGGATTTTTACGGGGATGGTGGCAAACGTTAATTGAACATCTGAAGGGCACCATCATGCAAAAGTTTGGCGAGAATCTCTTGCCGTCTTGTCGCAATCTTCAGACAAACGGGGCACAATTTTTTTTGGGACACCCTGTAGAACATATTGTTTTGAATATCGATTCTGCTACATAAGGGCTGACTTTTTCGTGAATACGAGATGAAAAGTTTACTGTGGCTGACGCTTTTTTGTACACATTTTCCAAATGTCGATGAAGGTTCAGATGGTTATCCAAATCTACACCAAAGTACTAGTATGATTTTGTCTCATGAATAGCTTTTGATGTAATCCATATAGCACAAATTCAGTTTTACCTTTTTTTAAGTTAATGAAAAAGTTAATTATTTTCATCAAGCAGTCTGCAACTTTTTGTATTTCACTGTTAAGTAAATGTTCTATTCAAATTGAGTTCTTTCTTGCACAATATGAAACAGTATCGTCGGCATACAATATAATGCCAGAAGCATCAGTGAGAGGAATATGGGTGTCGTTGATTATCAACCCAAAGAGAAGGGGCCCCAGGATGGATCCTTGTGGGATACTACATGTAACATTTTCTTCGTATGAGCTGGTGTCATCAACAATTACTTTTGTTTCCTATTAAAGAGAAATTCACCTATCCATTGCAATTCCACATCATCTATATCATAACTTGGCAATTTTTCCAGCAAGGGTGCATGACGTACTGTGTCGAAGGTTTTGCGGATGTCAATATAGACAGCACCACTAAGTAGCCCTTTTTCAACGTTCTGTCTAAACTTTGCTGACAGTAAGGTAACTGCATGTTTCGTACAGTAGAAACCCGCATAAAAGAACCTAGGTTTTTTCTGGGCAGCCTGGATAGGTTCTTAATTAAATGGCTGCTATTCTAAATTCCAGCCTGTAAGGTTCTTAAAAAGGTTCTTATATAAAAGCAGGCCTTGCACACATTAACACTGGCCCAAGAATTCTTGAGATTTCTTGAGAATTCTTGAGAACAAATCTTTTATACCTATGAAGAAGTCTGATCAGAATGTGAAGAATTCTAAAAATTCTGGTCATTTTCATAATTTACATGAAAGCTATTATATAAGAACCTTAGTTTCAGCCTTTTAGGGGTTCTTATTTAGGGGGTTTAAAAGATGGAATTTCAGCCTCTAGGTTCTTATAAAAACAGGTTCTTTTATGCGGGTTTCTACTGTAGATCTCCCTTGTCTAAACCCAAGCTGATGTGGGCACAACAGGCCGTTCGATTCCAGGTACTAGGACAGTTGATTATAAATGATCTTCCAGATAACTTTTGACAGAGCAGGAATTACCGTGGTGATAGGTATAGTTGTCGAACATTGTCGGATTGCCTGATTTGGAAATAGGGGTGATTTTCCCACATCTAAAGTTTTGATTCGTGCAAATATTTTGATTCTTTTTCTTCAGATAAAATTGTTGCGTGTTCTCGCAGGTACCTTTTCAAGGTTGAGCAGGTGGAGCAGGCACAAGGAGAGAGAGATAAGAGACCTCCCTCTCCTTCGTTTTTCGTTCCTCTATTAATTCGTCTCGAAAATGTATTGTTCTTCAACAGGAAAATGGCGCGGAAAATGGCATTGCATGAAGTTTGGATGTTAAATTTCGTACAATACCGCATACCGCGCTGTAAGAGCTCGATACCGCAATACCGCAAGTTTTTTTCGTCATTACCGCAATACCGCACAAAATTTACCTCCGATACCGCAATACATTTTTCATTTTTCATTTTTCATTTTAAATTGTTTATACACAAAAACCCTTCAGCTAACAAACGCAATACTTAAATAAGAAAATAAATATCCTAATTACATTAATATAACCAATATACAGTTAAAGCAAATGTACAGTAATCTATGTAGTAGCAGCTGCTCTTCCAGGGCGTCGTGTTTTAGTTTGTGTTCAGCTCATATAATAACTTTTCAATTGTTTTTTGAATCTACTAAGTGTAGGGAGCTCTCTGATATTGATGGGTATATTGTTCCAAGCTTTCAGAGCCGAATAGTGAAAGCCTTTCTTGACATATTCAAGATTATGGTATTTACCCCAAAAGCTTTCGGGACATTGCCTGTTGATTATTTTGTATGTCATAACTGATCGATACCGCAAACCCCGAAGTACCCCTCAAATATGAAGTGAGATGTCCATTATTCAAAATGTAAAACTACGAAAGAAGTCCCTTATTTTGCCAAAGGGGCCCTTTTCCAGTAAAAAGGGGGCCGTTTTTACAAGATTTTGAGGGGGTCCCCCCGCCGCCACTGCTAAAGAGTTAATATGTCCATCATTACATTCGCAAAAATGTGGACAAGAGATTGTTCTGACTGGCCTAAACATCACATGCCAAAACATTCCCTCTCAATGTACGACATTGTCGAAAATGGCAATTATCTTTGAGCCAGCAGTTAAATTTTTGAACTGTGTTTAACCTTCATATTAGGTTCTTGTCTTGATTTGGCTGGAGATTTATTTCGATCATCAAGTTCAGATTCGATTGATTTATTTTCCTTCAAGTTAAACAAATCGTGTGTCTTTCAAGTTAATGTCCACCTTAGAATATGCTGTGCGCTCTCTTCATTACATCAAGATAAGATAATGTAGCAACCAGGTCCGAAGCCAGTGGGGGACCGGGGGTGGATTGCCCCCCAGAATGCCATCTGTTGGGGAATTTTATTCTCCCTGTCGGATTTTAAGTGATTTACAGGCCGTTTACCAATTTACCAACACTTTAAAGATGTTATTGGCCAAATATGCACAGAACATGAATGAATTCTGACATAGATTTGAAATCTACAGCATATTTTGCCTCATGTTCAATAACTTTGAAGGTTCCAACATTGAATATTGCAAATAATTCCAGACCCCTGTCATTAAAAGAGTATACGAGTCATTTAATGCATGATTGTAGCGCATGTTCCTAAAACAGATGCTGTTGCTGTTGTTGATTTTGGCGTTGGAAACTTTTTGGTTTTTGGTCCCCCTAAGAATTCCAAGGTTGGTATCGGGCCTAACTCCTTATTTTGTCTTCATTACGTAGTTTTTTCTTGACGATATAAATTTGAACTACCTTCCTTTCAGTACTCAAAGGCACTTCCTTTCTCGATTTAGATTCAAACCTTCGTCTAGAAGGGGAATGGGTCCTACAATTTAACAAGCGCGCGAAAAATGCTTTGCTTTCGCCATGAGACGTGGTTTACTTTTTTCTGGCGTGTGAATCCAGCGATATGGGCCCCGGGGGGGGGGGGGGTACTTCACATATTTTGGGTACGGGGACGTGCCATCGGGAAGGGTATCGATTTTCGCGATTTTGGTCTAAGGAACGGTATCGATTTTCACGATTTTGGTATAAGGAACGGTATCGATTTTCACGATTTTGGTTAAAGTATAAGATCGGATATACATTTTCGGAAAATTAGTATAAGGTCAGGTGTACCCAAAACCTGGTCAAATAACCCCCCCCCCGGGATATGGGAAGCTAAAAAAGGCCTGTGATGGAATCGTAAGTACTCAACATCCTTTTCCTTCATGTTTCCTTGCAGAAATTATATTTTCTCTTGTTTCTCTGCTACTGTTCACCAGAACCGCAGTCAAAACAGAAACACTTCAACCTTTACTCCAACTCTCTCTCAAAATCATAAAAATTTGACCGAAAACGAGCTGAACTTGCAAAATATCCCCTTTTGACATCTTTTGATACCCTGCGCTAGAAGATATAAGTGAAAACGATACCCTAAGAAACAGCACGCCCCTGTCGGACAAATGAGGGAGCGCCGGACAAACGCACTAAGTACCCCCCCCTCCCCCCGGGTGGAAAGGGAGACCGGCACGCATCAAGTGGTGATAGACAACATATCCTCACATACGGTTTTATTATGATATGTATAAAACCGTATGTGAGGATATAGTGGGGGAGCTTATTACATGAATCGTGCAAAATGTGATACCAGCATGAAATTTGGTGGAGATGGGCAGTTTGATACGCTGAAAAAGATGGGATTTGGACACAAGCTGAAAAATGCCCCCTTGTGCTATTTTTAGACTGGGGTACTAGGCTCCAGACCTCTAAAAAGGAAATAGTAATCATTTTGCTGCAAATTATGATACCAGCATGAAATTTGGTGGAGATGGGCAGTTTGATATGCTGAAAATGATGGAATGTGGACACAAGCTGAAAAATGCCCCCTTGTACTATTTTTAGATATGGGTACTAGGTTCCAGGCCTCTAAAAAGGAAATGGTAATAATTTTGCTGCAAATTATGATACCAGCATGAAACTTGGTGGAGATGGGCAGTTTGATATGCTGAAAGTGATGGAATGTGGACACAAGCTGAAAAATGCCCCCTTGTACTATTTTTAGACTGGGGTACTAGGTTCCAGGCCTCTAAAAAGGAAATCGTAATCATTTTGCTGCAAATTATGATCGGGATTATGATACCTGCATGAAACTTGGTGGAGATGGGCAGTTTGATATGCTGAAAATGATGAGATGTAGACACAAGCTGAAAATGCCCATTGTGCTATTTCTAGACTGAGGTACTAGATTCCAGGCCTCAAAAAAGACTTTCGCAATCATTTTGCTGCAAAATGTGATACCAGCATGAAATTTGGTAGAGATGGGCAGCTTGATACGCTGAAAAAGATGGGATGTAGACACAAGCTGACAAATGCCCCCCCCCCTTATACCAATTCTAGAACGGGGTACTAGGTTCCAGGCCTCCAAAAAGGATACAGTAATCCTTTTGCTGCAAATTGTGATACCAGCATGAAACCTGGTGGAGATGGGCAGTTTGATACGCTGAAAAAATTGGATGTGGACACAAGTGTAAAAATGATCCCAAATTTTCTTTTTAGATTTGCTTATTTGGTCCAATGCTTCTTGTTGAAATTTGGAATTGATGTTGTGAAACTAGCTGATCACAAGAATTATTTTACTTAATGTTGCTGTTGAGCGGTGTAATCCGCCCATTTATCTAGCAGGGTGGCCCTATTTTCACTCCTGATTTTCTGCCATCATTGACGCACCTTGCTAAGTTGCTAGCAGACACACTTACATTTACACTTACAATTCAATGGATAGTTAAAAAACAAACGATGCAAGTCTTCATGCAGACAAACAGAACTTGCAAATAACGCAAATGTTATGTTCATACTTTATACATAGCCTGTACTGTAATTCATTGATTAATTTAATGGTACCTTTCCCAAAAACTTCGCATATAACGTTAAGGCAATTCCCTTTCCCCAATCACCTATGCTTCCCCTTTCCAGTGCTTCATGTACAATTCGCTCCATCCCATCATTAATACATACATTCATAACACGACGATAAACTGATACAACCAATGATTACAGCTATAAGGCCTAAATTCGACACAATGCCAAATATCTCAATCCAAACCTAATCATCTCCCTTCAAACCCATTGAAACAAAAATCACAACAAAACGAATTATATGTAGTCATTGACAGTGTTCCACTGTCCAGGGATCACTGAGGGTACCCGTATCCCCCTTCGGGGACAATATTCCGATCCTATACAGGAGAACCGCTGAAGATCAAATGATTTTGAAAATAAACAACAAAAAACAAAAAACAATAACTAGAAAGTGATTTTAACAAATGACACCACCAATCAAATTGCATCGCTTAGCACAACCCCCCCCCCCCCCCTCAAACCTTCATTCAGCATATCCTTGTGTCAGCACCTCCCGTTGAAATGGTGACCCCGGTGAGCCTATTCTCCCACCCTACCCTGTACAACTTGGAACAAATGAGTTTCCCATTTACTGTTATGCCTTTTTCATACCATTCCAAACCAATCGGAAAACAGACGAAAACGAAAACAAATGGTCATAGCAGAACACGAAAACGTACACAAGGAACTTAACATCACATAAAATACACGACAGAACCTTTAACGACCAAATTAAAAAAATGCGTTGGAAAATTCTAGCCCCCCACTCTCATGCCCCATTCCCTATTTCCTCCAAACCACAACATGACACACAATATACCAATCCCACCAGGCAACATGATAAGTACAAGAGGCCTCTGTATACGGAGATCCTCTACCACACCTAACTCAGCCCCATTCTTCGCATCCTTCTCAGCGTTTTCACCATGTACCTTCTTTTATTCTCTTTCAAACAAACACCAGTAGTACACACGAGAACAAAAACCTGATATCGAAAGATTTATATCTCAGAAAATATAACAAAATAACAACCTAAATTGTGGAGACATTTGGTGAAATCCACCCCCGTCCCTTTACGAACTAAGACACTGTAAAACACCGGTAAAAAATCCATAAAACATTAACAAAAGGCTCCCTTTGCATGGTGATCCTACAATACAACAAACTCTGCACCAGTCCTCGAGAACAGTAAGAACAGCCGGTTGGTAATACCTCTTATATTTCTTATTTAACTTTATTATTGTTTCTTGAAACAAAATAGCAAATTTTAAACTCTCAGCGAACTCTTTGTTTTGGGTGCGATATTACGAAGTGGAAAAGGGGGCATAGAGCCTAGTATCTAGTATCCAAATCGGAAAATAGCAAGGGGCATTCTTTAGCTTGTGTCCACATCCCATCCCGTTTTTTCCAGCGTATGATAACTGCCTATCTCTACCATGTTTCATGTTGGTATCACATTTTGCAGCAAAATGATTGTGAAAGTCTTTTTGAGGCCTGGAATCTAGTACCCCAGTCTAAAAATAGCACAAGGGGGCATTTTTCAGCTTGTGTCCACATTCCATCATTTTCAGCATATCAAACTGCCCATCTCCACCAAGTTTCACGCTGGTATCATAATTTGCAGCAAAATGATTACGATTTTGTTTTTAGAGGCCTGGAACCTAGTACCCCAGTCTAAAAATAGCACAATGGGGCATTTTTCAACTTGTGTCCACATTCCATCATTTTCAGAATATAAAACTGCCCATCTCCACCAAATTTCATGCAGGTATCATAATTTGCAGCAAAATGATTACGATTTCCTTTTTAGAGGCCTGGAACCTAGTACCCCAGTCCAAAAATAGCACAAGGGGACATTTTTCAGCTTGTGTCCACATTCCATCATTTTCAGCATATCAAACTGCCCATCTCCACCAAGTTTCATGCAGGTATCATAATTTGCAGCAAAATTATTACTATTTCCTTTTTAGAGGCCTGGAACCTTGTACCCCAGTCTAAAAATAGCACAAAGGGGCATTTGTCAGCTTGTGTCTACATTCCATCATTTTCAGCATATCAAACTGCCCATCTCCACCAAGTTTCATGCTGGTATCATAATTTGCAGCAAAATTATTACTATTTCCTTT
Organism: Aurelia coerulea; assembly: GCA_039566865.1. NCBI lineage: Eukaryota > Metazoa > Cnidaria > Scyphozoa > Semaeostomeae > Ulmaridae > Aurelia > Aurelia coerulea. The sequence continues at coordinate 5,110,430 of CM076952.1, read as the reverse complement.
TTAGAGGCCTGGAGCCTAGTACCCCAGTCTAAAAATAGCACAAGGGGGCATTTTTCAGCTTGTGTCCACATCCCATCATTTTCAGCATATCAAACTGCCCATCTCCACCAAGTTTCATGCTGGTATCACAATTTGCACGATTCACCCATTTTTTTGTGCTAACATCATCATCATGTTTCCTATTTCGCGGGCTCCTCCGCATTAGGCATCTCCTGCACACACCTCTCCACTATTCTTCTCCAGTTTTTTCTGTCTTGTGCTATTTCTACTATATTACTTGTGTCAATGTTTATTTTTTCTAAATCTTTATGCACTTGTTTTATCCAAGTTTGTTTTTGTCCTCCTCTTGGTCTTTTGGTTGTTCTGTTGTACTCTGCTAAAGCTATTTTGCATGGGGTATCTGCAGGTAACCTAAGTGCATGCCCATACCATCTGATTTGACTTTTGGTTACGATGTTGCTCCATTCCTCGTATTTTATTATTTCTTTCAGTCTTTCATTTGATAGCTTTTTTGGCCATTTTATATTTAGTAGGAGTCTGAGCAATCTTCTCTGGAATGAATTTATTTGTTTCTTTAATGATTCATTTACAGTCCACAATTCTGATCCTGCTAACATGACTGGGGCAACACATGCATTGAAGATTCTGAGTTTAAGTTTCATGGACAGGTGTTTATTTTCCCATATGTGGCTAAACGCATTCATTGATGTTATTGCCAGCATCTTTCTTCTCTGAAAATCTTTTTTTGTGTCAAGCATCGTTCCTAAATATTTGCATTTTTCAAAATCTTTTGACCCATTTCTTGTGACAACATAGTCTTCATTTTTGCTCTCATTACAAATCAGGTTTCTCTTTTTCAATTTTTTTTTTTTTTTTTTTTTTTTTTTTTTATATTCAATATAAAGATTTACAAGAATGAGGTACTTAAGACTATACTTACAAACTACTTAACTACATAACAAGGATGATAACCCGGGAAGCAAGAACCCATGACTATCCCAGGGTCATTACACAGAGAACATTTAACTAAAGTTACACCTAAAATCTACATTTACAAAAACAGCTACATATAAACGATGGTTACTGATAAATACAAACAAACGGAAATAGGAACAAAAAGAAAAGGACTTTGTGGTTGTGTGGCGTGAAACAAAGTTTTGACTTATCTTAAACAAACCGACCTGTTTTGTGGATGAAATCTAAAGTCAGTTCGAGTATACTTTTATTAACGTCATTAGAGAGGTCTTTATCACCATATAACAAAAGTTGTACAAGGACGTCGTTAGAAAGGCTATTGATTTCTACAAATGGTCGTAACACTACCGAAACTCCAGCGAGAAGATCTCGTCGTTGAATAACAAATGAAGGGCAAAACAACAGAAAGTGCTCCGTGTCCTCTATACCGTCATTCGTTGGGCACATTGGGTTTACGGTGTCCCTGAAATTGTGCTTGAATTTATGGAAATTTAGTTTGCTGAGACCGACTCTTATTTGGGAAAGAAACGATAGGCCTATTGGATTATGAATACCAAAGACAGATTTTTCAGAGGGGCGAATCATCGATAGAAGCTTTGTCTTAAAAACAGCAACAGACGGTGCAAGCCTGATTTCAGGATCAAGTTTATTCCACTCTGAGATGCAGTTTGGATAGAAGCTAGATTTAAATTTGTCTGTTCTTGCCCTTATTCGCCCAATAGCATCCTGATTGCGAAGGTAGTAGTCCGACTGATGAAGTGGTGGGATTGGCTCCTTTGTATACAAGGGGGTAAGATTATTCAAAAACTTATAGAACAAAGTCAGGCGTCTACTCCACCTTCGGGAACTTAGCGATTCCCAGCCAAGCTCTGCGTACAGCTTTTCACGAGATGATCCCCTCCATGTTCCTGTTACAGCAAGAGCAGCAGAATACTGAACAGACTCTAGTTTTTCCATTAGATTTGGTAAAAGGATGTTCTGACTGAATTCACATACTTTCGATGGAATATGATAGATAACATCCCCATAGTCCAGGTGGGGTCGCACATAAAGCTTATATAATTCATTCAGGGTATGCCTGGGCAGATATTTGGAGAGATATTTTAGCAGGCCAATGCCCTTTCTCGTTTTTGAGATAGCAGATCTAATATGAGCTGAGAAAGTAAGCTTCGAGTCCAGGATAATACCTAGATGTTTATGTTCATCTACTTTCTTCACGGGTATGTCATTAAAGAGGATAACGGGGTGATCTATTTCATGTCTTTTCTTTGAAAGTAGTAATTCGACAGCTTGTTTTTGGGGATCGGGATTAAATGACATCCTCCAATCATGGGCCCACTGACTTATCAACTCCAGGTCATGGTTCATATCCTCGGCAGCTGCATTAGATTCTTGAACAACCGTAAACAACGATGTATCATCGGCAAAAAGCTTAACATTACATTTCAAGTCAGCGGTAAGATCGTTGATATACACAAGAAAAAACAATGGTCCTAGTATAGAACCCTGGGGCACTCCTGCCAAAACATCTCCCCAATTAGAACACTGCCCGTTCAAAACTGTTCGCTGTTTTCGATCCTTAAGAAAATTTTGGATGACAGAAAGAAGTTGTCCTGAGACGCCACATCGTTTTAATTTATAGATAAGCCCATCATGCCATACCCTGTCAAAAGCTTTAGAAATATCAAGATATACGGAACGAACATCAAGAGGAGGGTTACAGTCAAATGCTTTGAAGATTGTATGCGTTATGGAAAGTAATTGGTTGACTGTTGAGTCACCTGGACGAAAACCTGATTGATTGGGGTTAAGTAAATCACACGAGACCAGATGTGAGTATAAGGAATCATACATGAGTTTTTCGAGCATCTTCCCAAAAATTGGTAAAAGGGAAATAGGACGGTAGTTATTCTTCACATTTTTTTCATTTTTCTTATGAACCGGGACTACATTTGCACACTTCCATATTCCGGGAAATACACCTTGTCTCAGGCAGTTTACGAATATAATTTTTAGAGGAGTAACTAATGAAACATCGCTTAGTTTTATCATTCTTATAGAAATTTCATCCCAGCCATGTGCTTTGTTAGGATTTAGTGATCTTATGATTTCCAGTATCTTTTCCTCAGAGATGACAAAATCACTTATTAAGATAGGATTTCCTGGGACTTCAGGTGGAATGTCGCTGCCTGTGTCTATTGTCGTACATTGGAGTATGAAGTAGTCATTAAATAGCTGAGCCTTTTCAGTAAAATCAGTTACAAATAGCCCATTCTCTAAGAGGGGTGGTATTATAGGAATCTTTGCCTTATTGAGAACGGTATTGATTAAAGACCAGTAGGTTTTGCTAGAGGTCCCAGGATTTGCTAAAGTTTGCCCTGTCTTACGGAGGTAATTTTGTTTGGCATCCTCAATCATTTTTGCACCTTCCGCGATCATACCTTTTATCCCCTCAAGCTTGTCCTCTGGTTGGCCGTTCTTCACAAAGTTTTTATAAGCATGATTCTTTTTCCGAAGAAATTTTTTGACAGATTGTGTTATCCAGGGTGCTTGGCGAGGTTTAATCGTTTTAACTTGGTTGGGAATGAAATTAGAATAAATGTTCAAAAGGACTTCGTTTAGTAGTTTCACCTGCTCATTAGGGCATATAATTTTGTCAAGATTCTCGCGCCAGCTAAACATTTCGATGCTTTTCATGATGGCAACAAAATCTGCTTTATCATAATGCCAGATCCTGCGGGTATAAGGAGGTAGTGCTACATTTGAAACAGAAAGTTTTCCATAAATAATTTGATGGTGGCACTGCTCATGTAATGACGGATGAACACCAGACTCGATAAAGAGGTTTGGTTGATCAGTGAAAATTAGATCAATGCAAGATTTGGAATCTCCTATTAAGTGAGTTGGTTCAGAAATCAGCTGATGAAGACCAATGTCAGCTGTTATTGGCTCAAATAGCTTTCCCTCGTTATTTTCGATATCATTTTCCCACCACTGGGTTGATCTACAGTTGAAATCACCAGTAATGATAATGGAAAACGGATTTTCAGCATGCATTTTGGATAGCATCAGCTCAAAATTAATTGTGAAGTTATCAAATTCACTCTGGTCTTGACTTGGACTTCTATAGATTACGGCGAAAAAGTACTTTTTCCTACTTTTCCTACTTTTTTCAATTTTGATGGTATTGTTGCTGCTGTGTATTTCATGAGGTGAGGGTCTTTTGAGACAAGTGTGCTAACAGCCTAGACTTATGACGATGAGTCCCTTGTATCCCTGCGGTACCTTGCTCACAGGGACTCATAATGAAACAGTTAAAAACCTGACCCTATTTTGTAAAGTCTCGCTTTCAGATTGCCTGCCAGAGAGCCCAAACATTTTGCGAAATATTTTTGCAAAACCTCCAAGGACTTGTCTTTTTGTGTGAAGAACAAAACTCTTTCGCTTATTTCAGGATGTTCGATTAGTTTCCCTAGAGACGCTCTAGAGTCCAAAGTCCACAGCAAGACTTCGCTCGTTGTTTGCAAGTGGTGGACTCGGACATAAAAGCAAAGCAATAAGTTCTAAAAATAAGAAATAAGTTTTCCCTGTTCCTGCAGCCAGACATGAAGATATCTTCACCCTTCAAAACTTTTAAATAAACAGCCTGGAATTAGCACAACTCAACTCCAGAATGTGTTTCTGTTTTCTGCAGAAGCTCCGAGTCAACCATCTTGCATTTTGTTTGGCGAATAAAGATTGCGAAATCGCTAAATCGTGAAAATTAAAAGATGAACAGCCTCCCTTTGCTACCTGCCCTGCCAGACCTCGCCTGATTGGCTAAAAGTCCAGCAGATTTGCCGTAACCATGGTAATTCGCAAATCTCGCAAGCTGATTGGTATGCTAGGAATCCCAGCATATTAGGCCTAAATAGGGTCAGGTTTTTCAGAGTAATAATATGAGTCTCTATTGACCGAAGCGCCATCATCAAGTCAAAGAGCACAGGGAAACAAGAGACTCGTCGTCATAAGTCTACTAACAGCCCTCACTAATATGCAGGTATTTTTGTGAACCAAATTGGTAGCTCCACATGTGTGGGTTCTCTTTGTGATACCGACTATCATCCAATTCAATTGCTTTCTTCATGAATAGCAATGGCCTAGGCAAACATGGCGGAAAAGGAACGCTTAGAGGCTGTTATCAAGAAATTGTCGATAAAATTTCAAAAAAAGGCTGAAGAACGCAGAAAGTATGAGGAAACTCGTACTAAATTTCAACAAGCGTTTGGTGAGACTATCACGGACAGTATACACCGAGAACTATTCAATGCAGCGCCTTTAATGAAGAAGAAAAAAACCGAGCAACTGCCAGCTCAAATCTCTTCTGCTTCTGGCAGTGCAAAAAAAGGTGTCGAAGGTAGATCTAAAACGGATGATGCTTTGGGGGACAGCCCATCCACCAGTGATGATGAAATGATGGAGTATGGTGATGGTGATGGTGATTTCCAATCGATTTCGTCGTCACTAGGAGGGCAAGCAACCTACGGGGGACCCGGTGTGGAAGAAGGTCAAGGTCAAGGAAGGGGATGCTGCTCCGAGCCGCATCATGGCCGTAGTGGCAGTAGAGGGATGTCAAAGGTTCTGTGTAAAACTACTACGCTATATGAAAATATAAATCTTTTGTTTACCTATCTCTTTAGGTCTTTATCAAGATAAACAAGGAGGGTGCCGAGGCTCCGCTGGCCAATGCAGGGGCGGATCCAGACCAAGTTGAAGGGGGGGGGCAACTTGCCAAGAGGGCGCCCAAAATATAATGGAAAGTGAGCGCGCCGAAGGAGCGTGAAAATCTTTGGACGCTTTTTAAAAAAATTCTTTGATATACTACTAAATAACACCTTGATTTATATGTTTCCCCCATATTTAAATCGAAACAGTTAACAATTTGTGCATTAGAGTTAGGATGAGGGGCGCTTTTCTTGCCAAAAAAGGGATGCCAAGCTGTGTTTTCATCGTGAGGGGGGGCAGTTGCCCCCACTTGCCCCCTAAATACGCCACTGGGCCAATGGCTGGAGCCTGGCCGGAGTAGGTGAAAACAAATGTAAGAAGGGTATTGGCCCAAATCAATGTTAATGGTGGGAAACAAAGGTCTATGTGGGACTAAAGCCTATTAATAAGCCTATTAATGATAAACCACACCAGATTTAAACACCAAATTTTGTTCTGAGCAGTTATTAAAGAGATATCTTACAGTTTCAGAGTTCTCTATTGAATGGTCGGAGCTGGCTGGAACTGGCTGGAGCTGGCAAAAAAAATACGAAAAAGGCCAAGGCTCCGGCCCAGCTCCTGCCAAGCTACGGCCAAGCTCCGGCCAAGCTCTGGCCATTTGCTTGGCACCCTCCTGATAAACACAAACATAATATGTGAGCGTCTAAGACTTTTGTTTTGGCCCTTTCCCCTTAGGTTTAAGGGGCCACATACACTAGAAAACCTATGCGCACTGGTGTGGTGGATTTCCCATAGAGAGGCAGGGTACTATGCTTGATGTTTTGGATACGCTATACAGGGGCAGGTTATTATGCCCACCACATCAAGCATAATTTTTAATCTTTTAAAGGCAGTTTTCAACCTGAGCCACGCAATTGCCAATAGACAAACAAATTGTTGTAACCTATGTTTCTCAACTGTGTAAACTATAAAATTTTCAGTCTATGTAGGAATCAGACACAAACAACAAACAAAGCTGTTTGATTAGTTCAATAGATATGCTTTCATTATTTTATAAAATGAAGTGAAGTTGTGGAGGAATTAGTTAGGCTTTTGTTTAGTAATTTCTCTTTCACATTCCATCTATTTCTATTAACACCATTCTTGTGCTCTAGACTCTACATTTGGCAGATTTATCAACTGTGTATGCATTTGAACTTAGTCAACATAGTGGAATCACTGCATGTAATGATGAGTTTACTGTGTTCTGCATGCTGGATTTCAATATTGAAAGACGGTGTCTGAAGGTAATCAAAGTCAGAAAGATGCCACATCATATTCTTTATCTGTAATATTATCCTGACATGAGATTTTACAAATATGTATTTTTAAACTTGAAAATAAATCTTTACAAAAAGCATTTGCTAAAGGTGTATTGGAAATTTCATGTTAATTTAAAAGTAATCTACTGAATTTTCATTTGGATAACTGCCCATATATGAATCTCTAACCTTCATGGATGTTTGTAATATTTTTAACATAAACTGTGCCGTAGTTACAGTACAGTAGGGTGCTGGCGGTGGTAAACTGTCACTTAAGGAAACTAAATTTTTTCTTAAGAAACTTTAATGAAAGACAAAAACCAAAAGTACCAAACCAAAACTTCTTTAGTGTGTTTACATTTAAGAAGGCTTTTAATATCTAATTATAATGTTAGCTTTCAGTATTAAGAAATACCCTCTTTGATGGATTTCATCTGTAACATGCTTTTCTTTTGATTTTAAAGATTTTTTCGGAAGTGTCTGATTACTATCGCCATTCAATTACCACTGCCATCTGATTGTCACCACTGACACTGACACCCTAGTGCAATTTATTTATGATTGTGTTTTATGTCTGTACTTGACTTTACATGTGTATTCTCTCCGGTCTGGGGCTGACTGACAATCACAAAATGAAACCAAAAAGTTCCTTTTTGGCTTTTTATGTGATGGTTGGTCTAGCTTCACTGATGAGCCCTGATATTGGGTGAAACCGGTGATTTTCCATTCCACTTTTATCCGTTTCAGCCTATTAAAGATATTCATTCTATTCAGGGAAATAGCTTTATATTCATTGAACGTAAAGCAATAATGTTTGATAAAGAAAGGTATGAATGGATATTTGCTTGCTCCTGTGTGAAAGGTCAAAAACGATTCTTGAAGAACATGACCCCAAAGATGAACCTGACATTTGAAGGTAATTGTAAAGTTTTTAGAATAACTGACACTGTGAGAGAAAGCAGTGATGTGAATATATATCTGAAATTCTCATCCTGCAGCAAGTTTACGAATCTTACATCCTTGTCAACTATTGCTGGGCATACTTAGTGTGCAGAAGCCAAAGAGCAGTTTTTTGCATATAATTAAAAACATGGGATTGATTGTGATAAATCTCATACGAGATTTAGTTCCATTCCTTTTTGTAGAATCATGCTGTATCACATTAAAGGCACTGAGTCCGCATAAATATCGCACTCATGACCAATATCAACTTCTTTTGAATCATAAAATAAAAGTTGTGATTTGATCGCTATTGAAATTAAACCAAAAAAATTCCTGAGGATAATGGTCTCCACTGCTAATGACTTCAGCATTATTGTGCGATAACAAAGGCCCATCAGCAGAAGGTCAGCAAAAATTCAGGACAGCGTTAACGCTCAGCTATTTATATGGACTCGATGCCTTTAAGCAATATAACCTGGCTATAATATTAAACACCCAGATATCCATAATGAAGCAAGATAGAGCACATCAAAATTTCATGAAATTGCTGAGAAGACCCAATGCATTGAAATGAAGCAAAGAGACATTTTGAAGCCCAAAAAGCACTTATTTTGTGTTCAGTTATCATCTTCCTTCTGTTTGAAGGATTGTTTCATCTTCATGATGATTTTTTTCAGCTACAAATTTTATATGGAAGTTGTAAGATAAACCTTAGATGTCTGGTCATATTGCTTGCCATGAGTTGCAACTATGTATGATGTGTTTCATTGAACAATTTGCCATAAGGAAGAATATTACAACAGAATTGTACTTATGTATTTGCATATTTGTTGTATAAAGTGCCATGTCTGTAAGTCTGCAAGGAATATCTGAGAAGAATTTAGCATTTGATTGATTTGTAGAGTTCTCATCATTATATGACAACTGCTTACATGCAACAGTAGCTGCAATACTCTTGAAAAAGATTGATGCACTAAACAATTGTCACCCTTATGATTTCTACACATGTGAGTGTTTGGCATTTTATCTAAGATAATGTTTGGTTGGTTATCTTTGTAATGCAATTGACAAATATCGAAAGTTCTGAAATCATGATGAGAAAGATCTTGATGGTTTGATTCAGAATATGTGCTTGTTTGTCACATTTGATTCTTTCATGGATAAATTTTGTCACATCGTTTCTAACTAGTCAATCATAGTCTATGCAATGATCAAACGTGACACTGGTGTACATTTTCCACATCCGCAGTTTCACTTCAGTTTCATTGATTTATCAATTAACCTTAAATACAATTCTACATTACTACATTACAGCTAATTACATAAAAAACAGTGATTACATTAAGAAACCTTTACAAGATTGCATTTGAGATTAATTGACCAAGGAGGAACTCTCTAAATAGATAAACTAATCGAGAGAGAGAGTCCCCCCAATAAAAACAAAGAAACCACAAGCATTTTATATAAAAACAGCAAACAACAAGACTTTTCTTACCATTACATTGTTGCTGGTCCAAAGCATTGTGCGCTCCCCTCGATAAATTGTACACATTTGCTTTGGATTGAAAAATAATGCCCGCGTTTACTCGTACCTTTGCATCGTCAAAAATCGATTTTTCTGAAGAAGCCAAGTGGGACGAAAAAGCTAGTATGATATATCTTTGAAGATCTCTATTAGAAAAGATTTTAACAAAATAAGAACTTTAGAAATTAAAGAAACTTCATCAGTTTAGAACTATTTGCAAACATTATACGGTAAATGTCAAGAGGTAACTTTTTCATGGAATTAACTTTTGTTATAGATCAAAACAGCATTTCTACATCCGATAGCCTTTCACTATCTGTTTAAGATATGAGAAAGTAGTCTTTAAAGATTCCAGTGAAATGTTTGCATCATTATCTGCAGATAGTTTATTTATCTAAAGTATATGTTTTTCAGTTGCTGACATGGCAGAAGATACCGAAGTATCATCAAGAGTAATATTTGACACATGCGCTGGTGGATTTATTGCTGTTTGGGATCAAGCAACAGATAGCTATTCTGTACTAACTGCAAAGAACGGCAAACTCTCGTGCCTTCATTGTGTAACCCCGAATTGTTGCCATAAGGATGTCTTTCTTTCGCAAAAGAATAGTGATGGCTTATCGGAATCGGCACTTTCCATTTTAAAACAGCTTGGAGCTGAATTTCGTCACATTTCTCAAATCAATCCGGCAGTTTCTAAATGTAGAATTCCTTTTCTTCATTTTCATAAAATTCACGATGGAGCTCAAGAGGAAATACAATTATTGCTCAGTTCTGAAAATCTCTCCTTAATACCTCCAGCCAATCAGACATGCATTTGTGGTTCCATTGCAAGGTTGGAAGATCCTCTTTCCGAGGATTGGATATCATTCAAAAATATTCCAGTCTTCATGCAATCAACAGTACTCAAAGCCACAAGTAAATCATCGATTGTTTTCTCTTTCTACTATGTAAAAAAAGGACTCACGTATCTAGTAGATTTAGTTGATCCAAAATTGACCATTTATCCACGCGGGATGGACACATAAGCAACCGTATTCCAACACATGTTAAGACCGGGTGACCCAGAAAACTTCGCGAGGTAGATCATAACAATTTAGTTGAAAGGCTTGCCTACCTTTTGAAATGCTGCTTGCGCACTTTAACCTATGACCACCACCCGAAAAACCAGATTCAAAGAGAATTTTGAATCCTACCGGGTGCGCCAAAATAAACCATGCACGTTTGTTAAGCCACAATTACTTGTACACTGGACCGATTTTGAAGATGTATGACTTAATCGTTAGCAGAAAGCCTGACTTATATACTGGGATCTTTTGCAATTTTTTTCATTTTCAGTTTTTAGAGCTAGAAGCGAGTTTCCTAAAATTTTAGTTTTTTCAAAAACACTGAAAACTAGGTATCAAAAAACATTGATCAAGTTTTCTAAAGAATCCACATGACTGGACAAAGACAGAGCTTGTACGTGGTGATTTCTGATTGCGATTTAGAAATCAACCAATTAAAATCTGCTGTACGAGAGTTCGTACTAAACCCCCAAATCCCCCTGAAAACGTTTTCCTTTGTTCATTCATGTTCAATCTGTTAAAATTTGATCGATGTTCTTTAATCGTTTTCAATGTTTTCGAAAGCGAACATTTTAAGAAACTCGCTTTCAGCTCTAAAAACCTGAAAGCGGAAAAATTGCAAAAAGTCCTAGAATCTAATTCAGGCTTTTTGCTAAAGATTAAGTCAAGAATCTTTAAGATCGGTCCAGTGTACGATTTATTATGGCCTGAGAAACGTGCGTAGTTTATTTTGGCGCACCCGGTACATTTCTCAAATGATTGCTATTCTTTTCCAGGCAATATTTTGTGAAACCTTCACGTGGAGTTTGAATTCTTCTGGGAAAATCTACTTTTTGCAAATAATTGACCTCTGCTTCATGTTCCAATTTTGTGCTCCTAACAAATTTGGAATTTGGCGTTTCTCACGTCTTCAAGGCCAGAAACGGACAGTTTTGGGTTACCCGGTAGAAATAAATGTTCTATGAGGCCGAACCTGTCTGTTAAATATCTGAATAAATGGTGAGAGCTCGCTCGTATTTTTACTCAGCCAGTATGAGGTTGTTTCCCTTCTTCCCTTCATACTCACTTTTTTAAGGTGAACAAGTTAGCTTGGTTATGAGAGATTATCACACTGATAGGATGCCTATGGGGTGCTTGATTAAACATCACAATGTTGTATGAACACTATCTTTAAAATAAACATGACTGCAATCAAAATAACCCTGCTGCACGAGCAGCATTTCAAAACAATTCGTTGACGCATTACATGATTCATTAATTACCTTTTTAGCGTTTTATCGTCGCTGTCAGGATGACGCTTGCCGAGAGCGAATTGAGTTCGATGGCATTGAACAAGGTTTGCTGAACATGGGGACATACATCGTAAGCCACAAGCTCCTGAGAAATTACATGTATCATTTCTTGTTTGGAAGGTTTGTTCTAAATTATTCATTGCACTGGGGACTTTTATATGTATGTAGGGGACACCGTTGCTACGTTTATAAGAAGAAAGTTGTAAGAACACATTAGCAGTTCTATCAATGTTCTATCAACTGTTTTTTCTCTGTCGTGGACTTTTCAGGTATTCTGTTTTTCAGGGAAATATTGATAGAAAATCGATAGTTGCAGATGCAGAAATAGAATAAATACTCAGATCTATGTTGAGCATTGTGGAATAGATTCATGTTTGAATCCTTATTAGACAACATTTTCACTACACTAACAGCTAATCTGGAAACTTTTTTTGGGACACCCGGTTCGTAAATAGAATCTACCAGGTGAGCCAGAAAAAAGTTCCCACTTTCGAAAATTCGTAGCACCAAAAGTACTTCATGGACTTGAATGATTCAAATTCTAGTTAAAAGCCAAAAGATCAAAGTATTTTTGTGACTTTTCTCGTCTTCTTACGAGCACTGCAAATATAGGTAAATTCAACTTCATATACATTTCATGTTTTCGAAATGACAGAAAAATGCCCTAAAACACTTGATCGAATCGTTTGGACTCTCCTAGCACAGGATTCTCAAACAGATACTAAAAATTTTCAATCCCATGGCAATGAATGTGTATACGATATCTCTCACACATGATAAATTGCATTTTCTCTGTTGTTCTGAGCGAGGAGTCCTTTATGATTTGATCATGTATTTTTGGCTTTTTCAGTCATTTTGCAACCACAAAGTTTTCTAAATTTGAATTTACCAATTTTTCCAATGCTTGTAACGAGGCGAGAAAGATCACAAAAATACTTCGATCTTTTGACTGTGAAGCAAATATTGATTTATTCCAATCCATCCAGTACATTTGATGCTATGAATTTGCAAAAATGGGAACTTTTTACTGGCTCACCCGGTATAGCACAGAAATCTTAGAGTCATATATTTTTGTGGGATATCCAGCATGCTTTCATATTTTTCAGAATGCCAATGTACACTTTTGTGAATGTTACATTGGAAGAATCGTTTGACGTTGGTCTATCTACCCTCTATTCGCTGATGACATATGATCGATTTCGAATGGCCTGGTACAACTATTTGGATTTGTTGGACATAGCCTTTGACACTGGATTTTGCTGTTCAGTATGTCAGATGCAGCCAGACACAGTTGTTTTTGATGCCACAACCCTGTCCTACAGAAAAGAAGCGCTACCGTTGGGTCTGTCGAGAATCAATGACACGAAAGAAAAATCAATAAAGCGAGCTAGGTTTGTTTTGCATGAAATTTTGGGATGTCTATGCCCATTTGTGCCTGGTTTTGTCTATTTATTATGTTTTTTCACTAGTTTAAGGGTACATTATTTGACGCGATTCGGTAATGTAAAATGGTTGTCCTCAAAACAGCAGTTGGCTGGCTGGTTAGATGTGAGCCGTAAGTAAACGTTTTACCCAAAGTATCAATAAAAATTAGACCGACATTTCGTTGCTTATTGTGTGTGAACTCGGTATCTAAAATTTTTAAAACAGCTCAGTTTTCTCGCTAGCATTTAGAACTCAGAGATGCTACTTCATCCAGTTCCATTTCATACCCTCTCGCTCACAATTCAAATGTTATGTTTATTCTACGCTAGCTTTAGTCACAATTCGTGTAACTTCCATTGACAATATAATAACCAGATATCTGTTCATATTTTCACAGTCTGTTTAAAGACCGAGTGTATATAAAAGAACAGGGAACAAGATCTTTATTGCGAAGATATTCCACAACATCGAAAAAGAAAAGCAAACCACTCAATGGCAATGAATATGAAAACCTCATCAGTTTGCTTGAGCAAAATGCGCCAGAACTATATGACGTTATGCATAGTTTTCAGAGAGATGCCGAGTTGGAAGACCATTCGTATGCCACTTTCCTGGGTAGTAAACGAACGATCATACCCCGTCTGTACAAATGTCCCCCTAAATGGTCACCACTATTATCTGGTTTAGCGAGTGCCTTTCCTGTTTGCGGTTTTCTTCACTTGGATGATGATCTCCTAGCAGTTATTCGAAGAATAGCCATTTCATCCACATCGGTAGATCTTGCTGATCTGGAGATACTAAAGCGCAAGTTCCCTGTCATGTACGATTTGCTGATGACAATGGATGACCTAGCCGTACCCGCGTGTCTTCGACCAGTCCTTTTGAAAATGGAAAGAATTGCAAAGCAGCCATTTACGAAGTTTGTGTCATGGAATTCTTGTGCCTTGGCCAAAGAAGATTCCCAGCAAATGCCCTTCTCGTATTGGCCAGCTCTCCCATTACTTCGACGGAGAGGAGAATACCAAGCTGACACTAAACAGTCAAAGACTCGTCGCCAAGAACGCTGCACGAAATTATCTTCTGGTCATGCATTCCTTCTTCCTGGAATTTTCACATTGTTCTGCAAGCATGGTAGCTTTTTTAGATTCTCTTTCGTGTAAAAAATGTGTTATTGACTGTACGTGTGTAAGTTGTGTGTAAGTAGCAATACATAGAAACTGTGACCTTTAAACTGTACAGAGCAAAAATATCTGTCAAACGAGTTGAACATGTGCTTTGGCTTCTAAAGAGTCTTTTCTTTCAGAGATCTGCTATGGATTTGAAGTCATGCTTTCGTCAGAGTCACCAGACGTACCTTTCAATGTTATCTTTACGAGATTCAAAGAAGGTACTCTTTCGTATTCACCTTGCCTCCGCTTTTAATCTAACTTGGACCCAAAAGTATGCTGCAATTGCTCGTTTCGTCTTGTTATAAATTCAACAAAAATAACTTTGCATCTGGTGTAATGAAAAAATATCGTCACAACCACAATTTTTCATCAAAATGAAACTATTTGTTAATGTGGTAAAGACGCAAAACGTTGCTGCTGGTGAACTTTTACTGGTACAATTATACTGTGCTTTAAGAAAATTGTTGCCATTTCCCAATATGTTAATATGTTTTAAAATGTGTAAAAAGTAACCAAGTAAAACAACGAACATTTTTTTCAAAGCTATTCCTAATGCAATACTAACAGAAATTCTTTCTATTATAGCTCCAAAGCTCTGTATTTATGACAATGCCTGTAATCTACACGAGTATTCACTAAATCGCCAGCCCTCATTCTTTGAAAAGACAAAGTTCCTCGTCGACAAATTACATTGGCCTGGACACACTGGTAACTCGATATTCGTTATACATGCGCTTTTAGGTTTTACCATCTAATATTTGCAATAGGTGATGACGCAAAGATGGTGACGAGGAATTTTAACCAAGATGCATTTCATTTACGAATTTTCGTCGATTCTATTGGGGTTTGCAGGGTTTGATTAGAGAATACAATACACCTTGGTAAAAAGTTCCTCGCCACCATGCGTGATTGTCTTTTACTCGATTGATGTCAAGTTGGCATTGCATTGGAAAATGTTAATTGTATACAAAATTGATTCCATCATCTTCGACCAAGGTGCCTGAGATCTGACAATCTATTCATTTTTATTAGCCAACAAATTTTACTGTCAGGAATCCCTCATAGTTTTAGAACGGAGTGGGCGATTTCAGTCAGCTAACTTTTAAAATGGATTTGAACATGTCTACCATTAAACTATATATTTGCTGATATCATCGTCTTGATATCCGTGACCTTTCGAACGGGAATTCTTTTTATTGTTTCACCCGGTATTCTATTAAGAATTAACAAACAGATTACTAATTACAATACTTATTGTACATTTAAGCTGCGCTACAGTACTACAGAAAAGATCCTACAGGGAGCGAAATACTATGTTTACCCTGCGGTCAATCTAAAGATAATTAAAAGCTACATAAAACTACACGTTCAACATCATCCAATGCACGTCTTTCTTTTTCCTAGGATGCTCAAAGGGCTATCAACTTGAGTCCTATCCAGAAATCTCAAAGATCAATGACCAAGTAAATGAGCAAACCAATGCATGCTTGAAAAGAATAAAGCCACAGCTCTCTTATATGACGAGAGATAACTTCATGAAGCATTGTTCTTTCTTTCTTTGGTTCAAAAATGAACTGACACGTCGCCGTTTAGCAACTGTTTAGTGTCGAGCGGAGCAGTATCAATTATGACCTGGTCAAATAGTTTTCATCAATGTCAGAAAATGTACTGTTTAAAAGCTATTACGTCCTTATAATAACAACACATATCGTAGAATAATACAAAGTAATTATCTGTAGTTACCCAATTTCAATAGAAAAACATGACATTTTTCAATGAATAATGTGTGGATTGACTGATTTTGGTATACCCACATTCCATACTGAAGGTACTAAAATCTCGTATGTGTAAGAGACTGTTTTCATACTTCATTGGTAAAATTTTACCAAGTCTAAGAATAGTGTGTGGATTGACCGATTTTGGTGTACCCACATTCCATACTGAAGGTACTAAAATCTCGTATGTGTAAGAGACTGCTTTCATACTTCATTGATAAAATTTTACCAAGTCTAAGAATAGTGTGTGGAAATACCAAAATCGGTCAATCCACACACTATTCTTAGACTTGGTAAAATTTTACCAATGAAGTATGAAAGCAGTCTCTTACACATACGAGATTTTAGTACCTTCAGTATGGAATGTGGGTATACCAAAATCGGTCAATCCACACACTATTCTTAGACTTGGTAAAATTTTACCAATGAAGTATGAAAACAGTCTCTTACACATACGAGATTTTAGTACCTTCAGTATGGAATGTGGGTATACCAAAATCGGTCAATCCACACACTATTCTTAGACTTGGTAAAATTTTACCAATGAAGTATGAAAACAGTCTCTTACACATACGAGATTTTAGTACCTTCAGTATGGAATGTGGGTATACCAAAATCGGTCAATCCACACACTATTCTTAGACTTGGTAAAATTTTATCAATGAAGTATGAAAGCAGTCTCTTACACATACGAGATTTTAGTACCTTCAGTATGGAATGTGGGTATACCAAAATCGGTCAATCCACACACTATTCTTAGACTTGGTAAAATTTTATCAATGAAGTATGAAAGCAGTCTCTTACACATACGAGAATTTAGTACCTTCAGTATGGAATGTGGGTATACCAAAATCGGTCAATCCACACACTATTCTTAGACTTGGTAAAATTTTATCAATGAAGTATGAAAGCAGTCTCTTACACATACGAGATTTTAGTACCTTCAGTATGGAATATGTGTGTACCAAAATCGGTAAATCCACACACTATTCTTAGACTTGGTAAAATTTTACCAATGAAGTATGAAAACAGTCTCTTACACATACGAGATTTTAGTACCTTCAGTATGGAATGTGGGTATACCAAAATCGGTCAATCCACACATGATTCATCATATGTAGTATGCATCGGGTATGGCTCAAAAATTTGAAAACTGCGGTTTGACTGAGAAAAGCATGGCATATGAATGGGAAGTTTCTTATTGGATATTGAATCTGGCAGCCTCTTGCAAAGCAATTTTCTTGCATATCTAAAATCAAACAGCCTTTTTTTAATATTCAGCTTCTTGTATGCGTAGACTATGAAAACTGACGGATGATCTATGCTCTTTTGAAATATATTGATTAATTTAGCTTACCTTATATAGAAGTCGATGGTTTTGCTTCCTATCCCATGGCTCATGGTTTGAATAACATCTTCCAGGGTAATTTGAACAGTTTTGTGATGCTCTTTCTTCTCGTTTCTTTTAAAGAATCCTTTTTGAGGCCATTGAAATAACCTAAAATTGATGCAGAAGATGGACTTATGAGACAAGTAGTCTACTCGTATTGTTTTGAATCTTGTTGATTGAGACCAAATTTGACCGAAAAACATTGATAGCAAAGAAAGAGATGTTGAGCACTATTTCCACATCACAAGAGAATCGATACAGTATTGATAGTTTTTCTTTAATTATTTTTGGGAATCGATGTTATCTTTTTAGAACATTGATTCATTCATAACAATCTGACAATCAGTTCAACAACTGAGCTACAATTCTCAGTTCATGGTACAAAAAATCACCAAGTAGCTAGCAAGAAGGGCTACACCTTTTTATGGAAATATTGGGTGTTGCAGTTAATGAACCAAGGATTTAATTTGCCTATATATGAGTTGCGTTCTCCGACAGTTTAGCGCATCGTGTGCCTATGATAGTATGTTCTGGATGGTTAATTGCGTGAAGGTTTCACAATTTCAATTACTGAATTATTCACTGTGATGTGTGATATCAAGTTATGCTCAAAATACGCGAGAAAGCTTTCTCCTCCTCAGAAAGGAACCTTGATTCACTTACACTGTTTTTAATTCCTTTTGCCTGTCAGTGCAGCAACTGAATATCTTGGCATTGCGTTCTCCTATCCCACAGCAAACTGCATGATACCATACGTGACAGCTCTTGCATTGGATCCAAGAAGCAGCGTTTTTTTTCTCTTGAATGCACTTCAGAACTTTCTGTGCACAACAAACATCATTTTCATTCACCAACTTGAAATCTGGCACGGTATCTGGCACTTTGGCTCTCGATCCTGCAGTAAAGGTTGCTCAATCTTAACTCTTTTGCGTCCATCTCTTTGTTTAGAGAAATGTTACAGACCAGAAAAAAAACTATCAATTTACATGTCTTTATTGCATCTTATGAACTAGTATAGCTGAAATTCTTAATAGAATTAACATTCACCTCAAAGGAATGTCAATTACTCTACCGAAGTAAGGATATCTTTCAATATCTAGTTGAATAGGTAACATGCTCAATTATTTTTAGAATTTTTCATGGCTGAAATCGGTTGCTCGGCTCAAATTTTACAAGTGATTTTCTAAAAAATTGTCTCTTCGAGAAACCTTTAAAAAGTGCTAAGATCATTAGCAAGTTTCCCGCATGTGTTTACCTGCGCATCAGCAGTGAAAAAATCTTCCCCCTAGCATGAATAGCATAAACAGGGGGATTGCATTCTCTCAAGAGGTCAAAATGCATGAATGTTTGTGAGGAAGGAAAACAAAGGGAAATTTTGTTTGCCGTTTTCCTTCGTTTTTTTCACAGGTTTTCGAAAGGGGCTTTCTGTAGAAAATCTTTTATTATCAACGAGAAGGAATGGCAGATTAAGTCGGGAAAATTGCTGAAGCTAATTGGACATATCGGGACTAAAACAAGACAATTTTCAATATTATTGCTTTGATGTTGAGGGAGAAGCATTTTTTCAAACACCAGGCCTTTTTATTGACTCATCCGGCATTGTGCAGACATATGTCCAATTAAGCTAAATTACCATTTGAAACATCTTCCTTAAATATCACCAATATCACTTCGGTGCAATTAAGGTTTAGAGAACTCTTCGTGTGTCTAAACAGCCTTGAAGTCAAGAGCATTCCTCTGTAGAACCTGGAGATCTTGTCGAAACAATTTTGTAAGCATCATTTGAGGTAATAGCTTCAAGGTAAAATCGTATTTGCTAACAAATGACATGAAAGATAAATGAAATTACCTCTCATATAGTAGACAGGTATGACATGGTTAACCCTGCCACTTCCGTCATTAGCATGA
The DNA here is from genome assembly GCA_039566865.1 of Aurelia coerulea. Lineage (NCBI taxonomy): Eukaryota > Metazoa > Cnidaria > Scyphozoa > Semaeostomeae > Ulmaridae > Aurelia > Aurelia coerulea. Next base: position 5,090,957 of record CM076952.1, on the reverse strand, counting down.
TTTGTCCACATAATATTAACGCTGGTTCCATATGTGTGACCATCAGCACAACTGCAAGGATTTAGTCTTCCAGTATAAGAGAATCGGTTTAGAAACTCACAATCCATGATGACTGGGCGATTTATGAAGGCGGACAAAAATTGAACTTGCAATGGACCTGGAGAGAAGTGAAATTTCCGATAAATATCAAGGCTTTTTACCAAATCAGTTTTTGTTGCATGGGGCCAAAAAGAATTGTGCACCAAAGTCCACATGTGCAAATCCGAAAGAAAATTGCCACACATCGAAAGAAAATTGCCACACATAGCCTTATGTTGTTAAATCGATGGATCCCCGTTTAATGTCTACCCTGTTCACACATTTTACAAACGACAAAATTGCATTTGAGAATAAACCATCATTAAAGGCTGACAAAAATTAGCACCGTGCCTAGGTTTCTAGGTTTTCCTTGCCAGAGGAAAGTGTAGAATCATGCTCTATGTAAGAAGATATATAAAAGGTGGTCACCTGAAAACTCTCCTCTCTTTGATGTTATCATAATCTCATGACTGAGCGTGTGATTGATAAGGTCATCTAGCGAGGGATCATCCTTTGGGCGATTTTCAAATGCAAAGTCACTGCAATTTTGACTCATAAATGCCACTGCCATGTCCAGATTAGACAATTTGGATTTGAACTGTGTTTAGAAACAGAAGTATGTTCAAAGATACGTCCAAAACATGTAAAAGGAAATAATTTCACAAGCAGGTAAAACTATTCACCTTTTAGGCTGTCATTACAGCATACAAATCCAATAAGATGAATCTTAGTGCTGGTCAAAGTTCAAGGTATGTAGATTCGACTTTAGAGGTCGGTGTACCGTCATATATAATGGTACCGTGAAAAGTATTCTCTTCGCGCAACTTTTACTTGTGCTGGTGTGGTGTGTCCGTTTAGCTTTCAGAATTTTTTCTCTCAAAAATCGGTGATATGAAGTGCCAAACACTGAACATTCTTTATGAATACAAATTCTTCACTTCGAACAAACAGTTGCATCTCCAAGCACGTTTAAATCAGAATCTTGTTGCAGCATTGCCTGCGTTGCAATAAAACTTGGGTTTTACAAGGAAAAGTGACATAGAAACATATGACATCACAGAAAAATAAAGCTGTTGATTTGCATGTGCATAAGCAACAAAAATATATTTAAAAATGTTTCAGCAATTCCAGAGAACTAACCTCATCAAAGAAATGGCTGTAATGTTCTATTGCAAACAGTATAGACCCAAGCCGCAACAAAGGTGCCATTTGTTCGCCAAGTGACAGGAGGCGCGCAATTGAATTAAATAAGCAGTCACCGTTCCCAGTTGATGCTCCTGGGATCATCCCAATGGGAACTGAACCCTTAAGTCTGTAAAGAGGAAAAGAAACATGATTACCATGAATAATGAATAATAGTGAATAATGAATTATGAATAATGAACCATGAATAATGCACGGAAAAGTGCAATCGGTATTCTCTTCATATACTGGTTTGAAATAGTTCAATAGTCGTAAGACCTTGGGTGTCTCTTGGGAGATTGAGCACCCGGGGATGTGCCTGCTGATAGGGTCTCGATCTCCATAAAGAATAAATTATATAAAGCTAACTTTTCCAGGACAGGTCGAAAAGACGAAAACTAACAGAACAATGACATTTATCATCCCCTCCTTTTTCAATAATATATCGAAGCAGGAGCAACTGTTAACTAAACCATACAAGGCGAAAATTTCTACAAATATTAGTTCAATTGATCAATTTTTATATAAGATCATTTGGTAAATTAAAATCAACAAGTATCTTGACATCTCTCTGATCAGTGAATAATTTGAGCTCCTAGCTAGGAGATTGTTTTGGTTGCAACTATTTTTAATAAGATTTGGTGAAAGGGTTGAAGCGATACCTTTAATGATCAGATGGAAGAGCAAGCCAAAATTGAGATTACCTTTCCTCGAACGATTTATCAGGCAGGTCTTTGTAAAACGGTTGCTCACCCAAACCGACTGCAACCCCGAGTAATTCATCTTGTGCCTCGTGGATCAACATTGTGGCAGTTGTCTTGAAATCACTCCAAGAAGATTTCTTCTGATGGAGCTCATCCAAAAACGTTGCACATTTCTTGGACTGAAAGAGAACAGGTGTTAATTTAACTGGACATTCTTTTCAGTAAAAGACACTAAAGAAAAATGTTGAATTCTGTAAAAAATTATGCTGTGTCTGCAACTGTCATACAAGTTTTGGAATTAAGTTCGTTCTTCCAATCATCTAATCATATATGCATCTTATAAGTGATGTCGAGCGCTTCATCAATGTGCAATAGTTTGGAACATATTGCTGCAATTTCATATGCAGCAAAAAGGGGACTCCTCGAAATAAAAAGGGAAGGGGCGCTGACTTTACTCTGGAATTTTGTTTCAAGGATAATAGAGAACAAGATTGACAAGTCTTACCAATGAATCCATTGCGGGCCTCTGTTGTGATCGGAAGCTCTTTCTGGCCTTCCTTTTCTCTTCGCTTATCTCATCTTCGAATTTGTCCTCTGGTGCTGGATTATCCGGCTCCTCCCTCTCACCGTCACTATCAAAATCATTTTCTTCTCCTGCCGTCCTCTCGTCATTCTCTTCGCATTCTTCCGGAGAATCCATTTTGGGGCGCTTATTCGGCGGATCATTTTCCTGGGCTCCGGTACCTTCTTCGTGTGACTCGTCAGCATCTTCCCCCTTTGGCTCTGCATCTTCTTCATAGGATCCGCTCCCTTCCTCGGTATCCATCTCACCCGAGGGGGCCATTCCTTGTGCCAACATATGCTTCCGGAGAGCGTTGCCAATAACGTCCAGATCACCTGGCTCCATCACTGACTTCCCTAAAAGTGTGAAGCAAATTGCAGAATTTGTTTTAACTCAGGAGACTTTTCACGGAAACTGATTAGATGGTCCGCTATATAATTTAATTTTGCTCTGTGTAAGTTAGCCATTGCATTGCGACATTAAGACATTGAGGAAGAACTGAATATAGAAATTGTAGATTTTTATTAACGAGGACTGATGTGAGCGTTTTCTTTGCTTAATGTCTTTAATGTGCTTTTTTAAGTCATTGCTTTGCAAAATTGTTTGAATAGTAGTTGCATCGTCTTAAGCTGACAAAATTCAATATTCATGTTTCAGCAGTTATTTGATAACGCTGTTTATATTGATGTAGGTACACATCTTCGATTGCATCGCATTTTGGCAGAAATTACTGGGAAAGGGGATGCTGCAGTTCAAAACACTTTGAATTAAAATTGCCATCTCCGATATCTATGACATTTAAAAGAATGAAATCCTCACCATCTCGATTCCTATAGTTTGGTGACGTGAATTCAACCGTCCTTGGCCACCACGAGGGACAAAAACTTTCATCACCCCATATGCCCTTTTGACCGACATTGCCTTCCAACACCACGTTGACGATGATGTTTCTTAGGTACGAATTCGGTATCTTCTTTGCAGCTTTGAATGAAATTAATGATAGATTACAATTACATAAATTTATCCTGCTAAAATGATTGAACAGACATCTAAGATAACTGCTATCTAAACATCGTATCAAGGCTGCATTTCACTGGCTCGAGTTAAAACAAACATGGGATAAAAGTAATCGTTTTTAAAATGAGTCAATGATAACGCTAGTTTTACCATCAACCCACTTTTATTCGTTTCAATCGCTTCCACCAGTTGTATTTGGTTATTCTATCCCCCTTTTTGGTTGTTTCATTTTTAATTTGAAGTGCTGTACTGTTGAAGTGAAAGTAACTGGCTTAAAAGTTATCCGTTTTAATGCATTTCCATTAGCCCATTGGTGGGTCAAAAGATATGCGGGTTTAAACTTACAACTCATTACAGCGTTTTCTTACTGGGCTAGTGGGAGCGCAAAAGCGGATAATTGTTAACCCGTGTTCTTTTTAAACCCGAAAAACGAAACTTTAACATTTACATTAGCTTAGATACTGATTCTAAACAAGAAGAGGGGTGTTAAAAACAGCTCGTTATTTTCAGGCGAAGCATTTCTAGAGAATTTTCAAAATATTTCAAGGAAACAAAAGCATTTCTGTAAAAATTGTGAGAGATTTCCAGAAGATGATTTGCCTTTAGCTCCAAGACGCAACAATGAAGTAGGTACTTTTTTGGAAGCAATTTTGATTTCTTCATTCAATCGTTCCTTGGTTATTTTATGTTTGAAGCTATCTTAAGCCTGACGTAGAAAGTAGAAATCAAATACCTAAAAACTTGTCAGTGGTATCATCGGGAACAGGCAGCTTTGCCGAGCTAAGTTTGAACCCTAACTGCGTCTTGTTCTTTTTCATGGTAGCAGGATCCATCATGAATTCTTGCACCTTCTCTGTCATGTCACCCTCGGAAAGCTTTTGCACCAGCTTAGGATGTCCTGAAAAAGTTTGCAACGTTTTATTTTATGAATATCATTATTGATCGAGATCACAAGAGACACAAGAGACAGAGGCAAAGGGACAAAGATGCAATGAAAACTGTTAATCTTACCTATCATCTTTATTTCTCCTTTCAAGATGCACAAGAAGAGAACCGGTGGTTGTGGCTTCTCTTGTACCCATGTCGTAAACTGAAAAAAAAAACCATGACAGTTTTGTGTCGGGTAGAAAAAAGTTTTATTCTGCACGAGCCTTACTAAATAATCCCATAAAGGCGCTTTTCCACTTGGGTGAAAATATTTTTGCGCGAAATAAAGTTGATAAATTAAAAGAAATGCAACTTGCAGATGTCGAGTTTTTTTCGCTCCAAAATCTTTCATGTGATGTGCTTATGCTCTGGTATTAATCCACTCGAGATCTTTTCGCTCTTCGGTCTATACAATTTCAGTGAAAATGCGCCAAGCAAAGACAAGCCAGTAATACGAGATTGGTGAACATCATAAGATGGTACACGCATTTTCATTCTTTGCAAGAACAATATTTCGAAACAAGTTGTTAGTCTTTGAACCTGATACAAAGCATACTTCGATTTTTCTTCTTTTTCATCTTTTATTACGTGACTTGTATGCATTAACGAGATCCTCAACCACGAATTTAATAAAATTTTGAGGGAAACTTGTGTGAAACTGCTGAGATTCTTGAGTGAAAATGTCAATACTCTAATTCAGACCATCGTAAGAATTTTTCTGCACTTTGTTGAGTTCACAGTTTCGCACATAAAATACCTGTATAAAAAAGAGCAAATCCTTGTTGGGGTGATTATTTGCATATTGAGAACAAATTTAGCTGAGAAAATAAATTACCATTTCAATCAAGAACCAGGAGATATGGGCAGCTAAAATTTCAAGTTTAGCTGTCTCCCGTTTTGTAATCGTAACTTCAGAAAGAAGTAATTGTGAACGTTTCAATATAGCGGGCGATGATAATGATACACCAATTTTTTGGAGAGGGGGACACAAGAATAACTCAATTCCCTTCTTTAAGTCCCCATTTCTCATATATGCATCTCCCTTGATCACTGGTGTGGAAAAGACTGATAAATTATGAATGGAACGTAGTCATTTGTCTTCTTTCTCACTCATTTTGGAAAGGTTATTGTTCGATTCCTCTCAAAGTAATCAAAGAAGCTGGAGATCATAAAAGATTAAGGCAACAAATGGTTAGAAAGTTTTGCTATTCTTATCTTGCCTTCCCAAAAAATCTGCGCACTGTCACCGATTGTCAGAAATGTGCCCGGGGGGGGGGGAGTATATTTGCTTTTAAGGGTATCGTTTTCACAAATTTTTTCTAGCAAGGGGTATTAACAAATTAAGGCAATTTTTCAAGAGCAGGTTGTCAAAATGTGCCAAACGAGGATATCTTGCTAGATCAGGTCGTTTTTCGGTCAAATTTTCATGTTTTGGAGCATACTTTTCAACAATTTTTCAAAAATCGGTTATCAATTAGAGCAAAAAAAATTCTAGAGCAGGGTAAAAAACCTTTTATTGGGCACATCCCCGCACAAACTAAGTAAATTACCTAAAGTACCCAAATTGTTGTTTCATTCATGCATTTTTGATACAGAAACTATATGCATTGTAAATACCTAATATCAAATGAGTGACCGAATGAAAAAAACATACAGGAAAATTCTTACCCTGTCAATCATCCGATTGCATTTTCTGTTATAAGCTGTTCGCTTCCTGGAAACTTCGTTTCGCTTTTTCTGTTCCTTGCCTTTATTTCTCTTGCCAACCTGCTTTCCTTTCTTGTCATCTCCCATCCTTTTTAGTTCTCTTTTCCAGCAACGCAGAATAAAAAGAGCGAGGAAACATGTGCGAATTGCAGGAATTGTCGTGTATTACGTATATTGCGCAACTTTTTGTCATACGATGACGTAAAAATAGATGACATCATTGCCTCGATCTGATGTTATTGATGACGCAGGCGCGCAGGCAGGAAACCATCATGGCCTCAGCCTCAAGTTCAATATCAGTGTCTCGATTTCATGAAATAAATATATTTACTTTTTGTAGATTGAATTGAATTCTTTAAGAAAACCCACACATGTGGAGCTACCAAAACGGTTAACAAAAATACCTCTAATATGTTGTGATAGAGGAAGTAAGGAGAGCCTCTTATTCAAAACGAGATGCATGTCGAATGCCAAAAAGGAATGGCGGACAAAATGGCGGGAAAACTAATGCAGAGCTCCGAGGAAAACATGCAAGAGAACAAGGTTGTTTGTGAGGAAACACGAACGATTGTAAGCTTATTCAATCAGAAGATGGCATCTGTGTTGCCTAAATTTGTCGTAGTAAGTTTTCAAAGTTTATGGGAGCAGTTTGAGAACATTTTGCCTGAATGGTGGCCTAAGCAAAAAGTAGAGTTCTTGTCACGTTTTTTGGCGGAAGCAGCCAAATCTTTTCAGAATATGATAAGTGAAGGGAGTTTTGCACAGGAAAATAGGGTTGCAAAGGCTTTTCTTGAGTTTGCAAATGAAGCTCTCTCCAAGAACATGTTTTCTCTGACTGACCTTTTAGGAGCACTTGTCAAGCATGTTCATTTGAATTTACAACTCAGCAACTTCTTTAGTTTTGGAGAGAAGGTGACAGAGAATGCTTTAAAGGCACTTGATGCAAGGTGTCTATCAATGCAATGCGCAAATATCTTTATGAGGTCACTGGTTTTATTGCTAAAGAGTGCAGATCTGGGTGATGTTACTGTACCACCGCAAGTATTTCAGGAGAATATTTCATCACTTCTTGGGGGCATTACCAATATATCAAATTTCCCAGAGCATGCAGATTACAAAGATATTTCTCTGCTTGATAGTAAAGGGATGAAACTGTATGCTAGAATTGTTGAATATTGTCTGAAATCAATAAATGTTATCCTTGAATGGTTTTCTGTTGAAGAAACTGTTGAAAATAAAGTACCAAAGAGCCTAGTAAAGTATATCATTAAAGATTGCGTTCCAGATGTCATGACTTTGCTGTTGGCACATTTAGGAAAACATGAATGGACAACTATCGAAACAAGGAAGGAAGCCCAAAGAGCATGTGAACTGTTATGCAAAATCACATCTTGTCAAGATTTGGAATCCCTTTTCATTGGGGAGGGAACTAAAATTCTACCAAATGATAGTGCAGATTTGATGTTTCACAAGGGTGTTCTAGGGCTCGTACTTAGCAAAATTTCTGGAAAGTTTGTCAGTGATGGATGGAAAAGAAATCCAACTTTGAAGCATTGTCTTCTTCGTGCAATAATGAATGTGAAATACCCACATCTAGGGCAGCATATAAAAGTAGTTGTCCCTTTGTTGCTGGAAATGATAGAAGACTACAAAAGTGAAAATCAAGTTCTTGGGGTCGGTTGTATGGAATATTTAATTGAAAATGTCAACGCAAGTGATTTGAATTTACACAGTCATGCTGCTGTCATCTACCAAGTTTTGTTCAAGTTGTTGTTTGGAGCTAAACATGTGACACTACAAGTTCTGTTGCCTTGTCTTCTAAAGATTCTGTTTGTTCTAGAGCCATTTCCTGGTAGAATAGATATTGGGACAGTTTCAAAGTGGAATGAGACAATCCAGAAGGTTATTTCAAACTTTGAGTATGAAAGTGATGTGAATGCAAGGAGATTATTATTGAGAAATATTAAAAGCTTTGTTGCTGCAGTGGGAATTAATCTTGCAAAATATATGAAAAGTGTTCTTAGAGTTTTAGAAGCCACACTAGAATTCCACGATGGACAGGAAGAAGCTGCTAGGAAGTTGGCATTGGATGTTTTGGAAACTGTAGTAGTCTCTTGTTGGCCACTTGTCCCTCACCATGTTGGAACAATTTTGAAAATGATTTTGAAGTTGATTGTAGATACAAATGCAAGTGAATCTTTGATATCCACTGAAGTACACAATCAACTGAATAGTAAATCAATGGGTATCATACTGCTACTTGATGAATGCTGCAAAGCAGGGGTAGTAACAGAATATTTAAAATGTGCAATGGACTCTGAAGTGAGTGGGAATTTTTCAGCAGTAAAGAAATTTATCAAACAGGTAATGGAAAGGGTTGTGGAGGGGCATAAGGCAATGATGTGAATCAGGAATGAGAAGCAAAGCTTGGACATAAAAACACTATGAACTTACAGGCAGTTTTCAGGACATAGAGTGTTATGAGATCTTAATGTCATATTCGGAATGTTCATCAAGAAATGGAAGATCATACGGTACGAGGTTAAAAAATAAATCAAGAATGTTGATAAATACACTTGAAAATTTTAATCTTAAAATGCATGATAGAACTTTGAAATAAAACTTAACTTGTACCAAATGTGTAAAATTGAAATGGTACTCTAGAACAATCTTAGAAAGAATTGTAGTCTGGAGTGAGATAAGGGAGAAAATAGTCAAATTTCTCAATTATTGTTTCAAATTGTTTCAAGGTTTTTGTTTGGTAACCGTAAAGTTCCAGTTTGGATTCAATCAAAAGACCAAAGGTAATTTGTCCAATATTTCAAAATTCATCGCAAATCGGACATCGAAACGGAAACTTTTGGAAGTTTTGACTTACATTGGCTGATGCCCTATTTTTTACTTTGTACAGCTAAAAACGAGAAAGAATTTTTAGCCACAATTAATGAAGAAATTGGATGTTGCAGCCTAGATGGGTACGAACACTTGCCATATGCCATCAAGGAAGAATGGATCTCAAAATCCCAAATACCATGCCCAAACTTTTTGCCAATATAACATTGTGAATAGATTTCATATCCATTAAAAAATTGTCATATCAAGCCCTTTATCAAATTCAGAAATGTACATTCCTTCAGGGGCGGATCCAGCCCGAAGTTGAAGAGGGGCAACTTGCAAAGTGGCCGCCAAATATGCGATAGAAATTGAGCGCGCCGAAGGCGCGCAAAAATTTTTTGGACGCTTTTCAAAGAAAATTCTTTGATTTACTGCTAAATAACGCCTTGATTTATATGTTTTCCCCATATTAAAATCGAAACAGTTGAAAAATTATGCGTTAGAGTCAGGAAGAGGGGCGCTTTCTTCGCCAAAAGAGGGGCTCCAAGCTGAGTTTTCATCGTGAAGGGGGGGGGGGCAATTGCCCCCACTTGCCCCCCCTAAATCCGCCACTGCATTCCTTCATAAATGAAGTCTGATGGGGGTCTGATGAAGCACCCCGCTTCCGACGGGCCTGCCAAGTGAAATATATCCTATACTTGCTTACTATTCCAAATTCTTTCATACTTCATATGAAGTATAAAAAAGTTTCTTCCCATTATCTCGATATTCTCATGAAGTATCTCAATATTCTCATTTCACAAACCTGTCAATCAATCAACCATTTGACAGCCATTTGGAGTAAGGGAATCACTTCGTACAAACAAGGCATAGCAGCCAGCCTGCTGAGCCTGATTAGCCAGAATTTATTGTCGAAGTCGAAAGATGATTATTCAATGCCAGATCGTCTTACTGACAAACAAACAAGTGCCTCTGCAGTTGGTTTTGGTTTGATTGTTTGTCATTTAAGGAAACAGAAGGATTTCCGTGGAAACTGTAACGAGATTTCTGGGAGATTTCTGGAGACTGATTTGCCCTCTGACCTAGAAGTGCAGTGTTAATACATAATTGATAAGGTGCATCCTTCCAATGAAAATAATCTGTTTCTTAGAATGCACAAATTTTTCATAAGAAAATAAGATTTTGAGCCGGTACTGAAATCTTCTGGAAGTTTTCCGATTTTTGAGTACTCAGAATTTCTTAGGAGTTTCTCAAAGGTTCCCGAACAGTTTTAAAACGTCTGTCTGTAATTTGCAGCTTTACGTTTCCCAGGCCACTCCAAAATGTTTCGACGCTGTACAGTAATAACAACTGTTTTGAAATTGTTTTTGAGTGTGAATTATGTGATTACTTGGTTTGAGATCTTAATGCTCTTAAAAATTTTTTATTTTTGATTCATTTTCTCTCTGGCTCAACCGTTTCATTGAATTTAAGAACATGTATGACTCATGAGTCGTGAGTATGGAATCCCTAAGATAGACTCTTCAATATTATCCTTTAATGGGGACATTGGAACAGAAACTTTTGGAAATTTTGACTGTCGCTTTGAAAATGAGTAGAAAATGTATAAGGTTGTAATGTAAACTATTAAATTGTAAACTATTTAATTCAACAAATCCGACCTGCTCAGAAAATCAGTTTATCAGCTTCGACGGAGGAGAATTTGGTGGATGCTTGCCGTTCATGCGCAGGAGCTTCTAGTTGAGTTGGATTGTTTGTGTGATTTATTTTCTTGATGAAGAGCTGGAAAGACACAAGCAAAGCTTGATGCATCCCAAATAAATTCGTCCTATGGACTTCTGATAACATGGCTGATATTAAAGCCTTGGAACATAGCACCTTAAAGGTTTGTACCTCATAATTCATGATAAATTTTATAATGAGAAGTCTTTACATCGTCGAAACGAGTCAATAATTTACTCGCGAGTGGCTAGGCCATCTACAATTCAATTCAATGTACCTATGTTGTCTACATTTCAAGGTCGGGGAGGGTTATTTATTTGCAAGCAAAGATGTTTTACGTTCACCTTTTGTGGTTTCTAAAGGTTAAAATGTCGAGGCTGTAATTCGTAACTTATGGATGCTTAATAATTATTGATTGGTCATTATAAAAGTTGTTGCTGGTTGGTTTGGGGCAAATATTTTTTGAATAATTAATTTGATTAGCATTGACCTGCTGTTAAGAGCTATATTGAGAAGCATTTCAGGTTGACTAGAAGCCTGCTTTCAATGAAATATTGATGTTAATAAAACAGAAGGGGTGGATGAAGTTGCAGTTTTTATTTTAGCACCAAACGCTAGGATCGCCAGTATTGTAGAAGTAAGAGAACACCCAAGTAGAGTCTACAACTCAGGCTGTTAAGGTTTTTCTAGGTGGGGAATTTGTACGGACTCTTTTGTTTTCAAACAATAAGCTACATAATTGTTTAAGATTGCATGGAGAAAACTTTCCCTATGCAAGAAGGCAAACTTTTCAGTCTGGTCCGCAACTCCTTACCATGATGCTTAAGTGGTGGGCTCTACCTGGGATCAAGCCTTGTCCGCCTGACTGTTCTGGGGCAATGTCAGAGGATTAAACCACTTCGCTGCAACATCTTCAAATGATGATACTGGAATGATATCTCCGAGTAACTCGAAGATCTAAAAACAAACTAATTCAACCTTTCCGAAAAAGCAACACAGGACAAAATGGTCTCTCATATTTAGGACCTAGAATATGGAACAGTTTACCCTCAGAACTAAAATCTGCAACAAACAACAACAGTTTCAAACATAAAGTCAAAGATCAATTCTTTAAAAATCTCCAAAGTCTTGATGATAGTCCCTACATATATTATTAGAAATCTAAAAACAGCCTACAGACATGCTTACTTATCATCCTTAAGAAAGGCTTTATTTCAGGTCTAGATGAATTTCTGTTTTTCATGAAAACTTTCTCTGATTATCTCGCTAATTTTTTCTTAATTTCAAAGGGCACTCCTGGAGGGACCATTATGGAAACAAGGTCGCATTGACCTTTTAATGCTATCCCTGCCATCTTTAACCATGGGGTGTTTTTATTAAATTAGATTTTAAATTAGATTATGTAACTTTTGCCTGTAATTTTTTCAAACTTGTAAATATTGTAATTAGATCTTTTTTTCTGAATCTGTTATTGTTCATTTTTATTTTGATGGCGAAATTTTACATGCATACATACATACATACATACATACATACATACATACATACATACATACATACTGCATAGAACTATGGCAATATCATTCCCATGTAGGACCCTTCAATTCATAAAGCAACCACTTCATGCAACTACAATGCACAGTTAATGCCTTTTCAATCAAATTCACTTTCAATTTGAACACTTTGTCCTCCAAATATTGCCATAAAAACAGTGTGGGCATTGGTAATATTGCTAAGATCTTTATAGGAAGGCAGGACCTGGAAAGTTACATTAGCTTTATTCCATGAAAAGTTACTGCAAATAACTGTTTTTCTTTTTATCTCATCAGGTGCCTTATGAAATTCTCAATAAGAGATTTAGAAATGCACAGAAGTTGATTGACAAAGAAGTTGCTCACATATCATGTCATTTGAATGAGGTGATATCAACAACATCATGTGAAAATATGACAGTAGAATCAGCATCTGATTCTCTTACGACAACAGTCCAAAAACTTGAAGATTTGAAAAGAAAGGTATGAGTAGTTAACTTCATTTGTTACCTAAGGTCATGTTTTGCTTTGCTGTAGTACTAGATGTTTTGTAAATGTAAGGTGAGCCAGAAACAGTTTTTAACATATTTCAAAAATCCTTAAGGCTTGGTTTTTTTTATTATTTATGGGATGTCCTAAACATATTGTGCCCTGTTTGCATGATAGCTGTGGAGGAGCTGTAACTTCTATTGTAAATTTTTAACTGTTGCATAGGATAGGCTTCAATGAAAGAAAGTGTTCTACCGTGTAGTTCAACGTTGTCTGCATTTTAAAATGACTTCACAGTAGGCTGTCCACCGAAAGTCGAATAATTGCTATTCGGTTATCTGATCACCATTCAAATAGCAGTGAAGCGCAACGATTATTCGCTGCCAACCAAATAGTTCAGTTCAGTTCAGTTCATATATTTTAAATTCACAACATACAATTTATAATTGACTATACCAACAGATAACTAAACTACAAGGAATAAGATAATATTATGAAAATTAATACATTGATACGGAAAATTAATACAATATACAAGTACGAGATAAATTGTATGGAGGGAATTACTTAAAGGAGGAGCTCTCTCAATAGGTAAACTAATCGAGGAGAGAGCCCCCCCCCCTATCTTACGATAATTTCAAATGATTATGGTTGGATTTAAATGATTCCGAGAAATATACGCATTTGGTTTTCATACAATAAAATTAGAAATTGTCAAAGTATCAAAAATAGTTCAGAGTTATTGATTGACCTTGTTCAGTAAGTAAATTTTCAGTTGTTTTTTGAAGGATATTTTTGATGGAGCATTTCGGAGTTCCACAGGTAATGAATTCCAGAGTTTGGCACCAAGATATCGAATTGACTTTAGACCATATTGAAGACTGTTCATTCGAGATAAGTATAGATCACCTTGACTGGCCTGTCTAGTGGAATAATGATGAACAGATGAATTGAATAGGAAGAAGTTATGAAAGCAACAAGGTGAAGTTTTATTAACAGAGTCAAAGACAAAGGTTAAAAGTCTGAGTTCAAATATCTCAGAAAGTTTGAGAAGTTTAAGATCTTTAAAGATCGGAAGAGAGGGTGACAAGCGAGGCTGAAATGAGATAGCTCTAACTGCTTTTTTCTGTAATTTAAAAATTGGATCAACGTATGATGCATATGTTTGACCCCAAACAATAAGGCCATACTGTAAGAAGGACAGAAACAAAGCATTGTACAAGCAAAGCAAGGCATCTAATGGAAGTAATTTCCTAATTTTATAAAAGATTCCACAAGTTCTGGCTAATTTTTTAGAAAGTTCACTAAGATGGTATTTCCAGCTTAGATGTTCATCTAAGAGGAGTCCCAAGAATTTAACAAATTTGACCCTTTTAATATATTTTTTCCCTATTTTAATGGTAGAATCAGAAGGAATATTCCTAGAAGAAGAATGAAAGATAATATAGTTTGTCTTATCAATGTTTAATGATAATTTATTAGCATCAAGCCATTTCTTTATTAATCTAAGTTCTTTGTTAACAATTTTAACTAAATTAGGTAAATCTTTGGATTCACAGTAGATGTTTGTATCATCAGCAAAAAGATAGAAATTAAGTTTCTTAGAAGCATTTGGTAAATCATTGATGTAGATGAGGAAAAGCAATGGGCCCAATACAGAACCCTGTGGTACACCACAAGTGATTGAAAGTAAGTTAGAATTACTTCCATTAACAGAAACATATTGCTTTCTGTCAGATAGATAAGATCTAAGCCATTCAAGGGCACAACCTCGCACACCATAGTGTTCCAATTTTGATAACAAAATTTTATGATTAACAGTATCAAAAGCCTTTTGCAAATCAATAAAAATACCACAACCAAATCTTTTATTATCAAGTGTGTTTCTCACAGCTTCTGTCAAACTTACAAGGGCATTGTCGATAGAGTGGTTTTCTTGAAATCCAAATTGTAAAGAATAAAGAACATTGTGTAGTTCAAGGAATCTATACAGTCGCCTGTACATCAACTTCTCAAATATCTTACTGAAGATGGGCAAAAGAGAAATTGGCCTGTAGTTAGATGGCAGCTCAGGATTCCCTTTTTTGAACAGAGTTATCACCTTAGCTATCTTAAGCTTATCAGGAAAAATACCAGACTGGAAAGACTGATTCACAAGGAGAGCAAGAAGTGGGGAAACTGAGGATCCAATGATTTTTAGTAATTTTATGGGTATACTGTTAGGACCTACAGATTTAGATGGATTTAAAATGTTGATTAGGTCATTAACTTCTATCCAAGTAACTGGAGTAAGGAAAAGTGAATTAGAAGTTCTGTTAGATAAATAGTACGAATAGTGCGATTATTCGGATTGAATGACCAGTCAAATAGATCGATTATTCGGATACCAGGTGCGCCAAAATAAACTATGCACTTTTGGCATGCCACAATCGTACACTGGACCGATTTTGAAGATTTATGACTTAATCTTTAGCAGAAAGCCTGAATTAGGTTCTAGGATTTTTTGCAAATTTTTCCGTTTTCAGTTTTTAGAGCTACAAGCGAGTTTCTTAAAATTTTCGTTTTCGAAAACACTGAAAACGATCAAAAATCGTTGATCAAATTTTCTAAAGACCCAACATGAATGGACAAACAGAAAACGTTTTCAGCCTGATTTGGGGATTTGGAAATTGATTATTGTCAACTTCTGCACGAGCGTTATTTCAACGATTGGCCTGTTGCGAAATTCTGTTGTAGTTATGATAAGGTGCCGCCCCGAAAGCCCTTACAAAATCAAAATGCAACAAGACTCCATGCTTTATGGCCTCAGGACGCTTCCTCACTTGTCTTTTAAACCCCCTTGACACAGGAACACAACCTGCACCAAAGCATAAATTCAATGAAATTACAAAAGAAAAGACACTTCTTTATATCCTTGAAAATAAAATTACATTTCTCCCAAGATAGTTTCTAAATCCCAAATCACCAAAATAAATTTTCTCTTTGTCCATTCATGTCCTATTCTTTAGAAAATTTGATCAACGTTTTTTAATCATTTTCAATGTCAGCTCTAAAACATGAAAACAGAAAAATTTGCTAAAATCTTAGAATCTTATTCAGGCTTTCTGCTAAAGATGAAGTCATAAATCTTCAAAATCGGTCCAGTGTACAATTTATCGTGGCCTGCCAAAAGTGCATAGTTTATTTTGGCGCACCCGGTCGACTGGTTGGAATGCAAAATGATCAGTCAAACAAACCGAATAGGTTGACATAGCGAATAATCTGAATAGAACGACAAGTGAATATTGTGAATATTGCGAATAGTATGACTGATTGAATGGATCGAACTGTCTTGTTTAGACAGTAGGCGGATAGTGAGACAAGGGGCAGTGGCAAGGATATTGTTGTGTAAAACAATGTTAGCTTGTTATATTTCTCTGCTTTACTCCATTGTATTGCTATTTTATGGGTGAATAACCCATGAATAACTGAAGCACAATAATGTGGTGTAGCAACCTGTACGAAAATACAAGGCCATGTACAAGCCTTGTAGTTATGGCCTTGTAGCCTTGTTATAGCCTGGAATAGCCTTGCTGTAACCTTGTAAATGGCTTGAAAAATGCTAATTAGCCTTGTAGAAGCCTTGTGGAAACCTTGTGTTAGACTGGTTGGAGCTTGGAATGTTACTGATAGCCTAATTTTCTTCCAAGGTTAGTACAAGGTCATAACAAGGTCATAATCCCCTCTACAAGGCTAAAACTTGGCCTGTACAAGGCCAAGTTTAGCCTTGTATTTATGTACAGGAAGCTTTATTTAGTCTGCGTGCATGCAGGCAAGCTTCATTTTGTTACCCCCCAGCAGGCTAGCACTGTAGCTGGACCAAAGTTGATAAGACAATTTCCCATACAATGATTGATCTGTGCCATAATACTAAAATTGTAAATTTCTTTGAACCACGCCACGCCTTAGCCAGGCCCCTATTCGCCGAATAACCGAATATTCGGTAAAATTAGCACCGAATATTTGAATACTTATAATCTTTCATTTGGACAGCCCTACTTCACAGTAGTGTTTATCTATAAGACAACACTGAGCCATTTTAAAATGTAGAAAAAAAATGATGCTAGAACTCTTTCTTTCAAGATTTACGCACTGTAATTTTGACATTGTTGGAGAACAAAGGAATTTTTAGTTTTGTAGTGACCACTTCTTTGCCTTTCCAAGGCCATAAAATCAGCAACCATTTTTGAGCTTTATGATATCAATGATATGCATCAGCTGAAGCCAGAGACCCCTAGATGACTTAGTTTTTTTAAGCCTGCATGCAGCCTTAACCGGAGTTGAAGCTGCGCACAGGCTAGATTTTTGAGACACCGTGTAAACATGATGTTTGCAGCATGCTTCAAAACCAGGTAACCCTACAGAGAGCCACATTTGCTAACAGACCCTTTTACTTGCTAGAAAAGAGGTTTGGATCGAGCGTCCAAATCTGGTAAGTTTTGTAAAGGAGAACAAAAGCATGCCCGCCGTTCTCTGTGTAAACACTGCTAGCTGTGGCAAGAAATTTCTTCGGTTTTCAGAACATTCTTCAGGTATTTGATAATTGAAAACTTTTCTCAAACTGAGCTACAAATGTTCAGTTTATACACAGGGAAGCTTTATTTGCCTTTTGGCCTTGTTTCTCATTGTTTTCGTTCATTGTTAGCTGATTTAGTTGTGTGACAGTTTCAGTCAAAAAGCGCGAGCACGCAAGGATTTTATTTTGTGAGTTTGCAAATCGAAGTTTGCTGGTTTGAACCATCGTTATTGAAATGGAAGAAAAGTGAAGTATTAATTACACGTTTTTTTTTATAAGAAACTTGGATCAGCACTTAGTACTAAAAGTTTCTTAATTTCGCATGAAAATGTCGGTGTTTTAGTAGTAAAAGTTTCTTAATCAGTTTCTTATTTTTTGGGCATAAAATTGCGGTATTGCTCGATTTTGAGCCTTCTTCTCGAGAAAGGGCTTCCATTTTGCATTGACATTGTCATCAAGAAGAAGCCATGCACATTAAAGCAAAAAATTTACCAATTTTGCAGTTAAAAGTCAAGAAAAGACGAATGTACCTTTGTTAGAAAGACATAGAATAAGAGAGACACAAAGAAATAAAGTTTTAGAGTTTCTTAACTGTTCTTGGGCGTAGTACTAGAGTTTCTTAATTTTTTGGTCATCGTAGTACTAGTTTCTTATAAACCAGTTTCTTATAAAAAAAAAACGTGTAATGAAAAAAATGAGAAACAAAAACAAAACGACCAATAACACTTGCCTGTGTGAAAACCAAACAATTACAAACTCACTTTGCGCAAAGTAGTTGATAATACAAACTCTCTGAAAATTGTTACGATCTGAAGGAACTTTGTGCCACAGCTAGCAGTGTATTAACTGAGAGTAGGGGTCCTGCTTTCCAAACTTTATCAGATTTGGACGCTCAGTCCAAACCTCTTTTCTAGTTAGTGAAAATGTCTATTTCTAAACAAAGTGATACATTAAGCTACATTTTTTAAATACTTTGTTCCCCGCTTATCATGCCAAAAATAATTTTGAAGATTGGACTATTGCAATCAGATTTTGAGGTTTGCCATGCATTGAAGCTTTTCTGGGACAGCCAATTTGTGACATGCCCTGTTCTATAATTGTTCTACACAGGCAGAAGATGCATTGAGCAGAGAAGAAGAAACCGGTAGAAATTGCAAAGCAAGAATTGGATTATTAAAAGAACACACAGACACAAGGAAGAATGCTCAACTTGTCTGGAAGAGAACAAGACTGGAGCGAATGTTGATTGATCATTTCTTAAGATCTGGATATTATGAAACAGCCATATTGATGGCTAAGAAAGCAGATATTGAGGTATGATAATTGGGGTAACGCCACGGGAAGGCCAATTGGGATGTAGCCATCCCAACGTAGAAATCTTATAGTTTTTTAGGGGAACAGGAGTATGAAAGTAATGAGCTTGAACCAATATTTTGATGCACTTCCCGTACTGAGTTCAACACATGCTGAGTTTCAACTTGGCTAATGGTGTAAGCCTTCATCACAGATACACGAAGGAGGCCAAGTTGAAACTCAGCACAGGCTCAGCTCAACTCGGCAGCTCAACCTATGTTGAAATTTTAGCATTGGTGGAGATTCTCACGTATATGCAAAAGTTTTTCAGCTTGGGCGTGTTGAAATCAAAGATGGAACTCGAACAAAAGAGATAAAATCTATTATTCAGATTTTTTGAATTGACTCGCATTCCTGCTTTTATTGTTTGCTATTGCATTCGTATCATGTGACCTAATCACATTCCATGATGTGTTGAGATTTCTTGTAAACGCAGAAACAAAATACTGCAAGCAATGCAGTCAAAACTCAACCTGTGTTGAACTCAGTACGGATTGAAATTTCTCCTGTCAAGGGCCTCTTGGACCTATTCTGAACGATTTATGAGATTAAACATTTTCTGTTAATTTATTGAAACATTTATTTATTGAAACATTGTATTATTCGTAATTTTGCAAGTCAACTGATTTTTTATTTTGATCTCATTTTTTAGAAATATGTGGATGTGGATCTTTTCCTGTCTGCTCGAAATGTTGAAGATGCGCTCAGGATGAAGAAATCTGGTCCTTGCCTTGCTTGGTGCCATGAAAATAAATCTAAACTAAGAAAGATGAAGGTTTGTTCAATACTTTTTATGATTTATGAACTTCTTGCCATCAATGCGAATGTTTTCCTGAGAAATTTTGAAACTGTTGATATTAATTGAACCTTTTTCGGGGACGTATGCTTTATCTATAACTAAGATTTCAGACCACATGCTTATTCTTACAGATGACATGCACGTGACTCTATCATTTTCGTTAGGAACAAATGTTTCGTTTGAGTAAGCCGCTGCATGGTTGGAGATTGACCATTTTACGTCATATTCTTCATTTCTATCCTTATGTTCCCAAATGTGCTTCGATAGTTCTGTGCTGTTCTCGTTTCCGTCAGACACAAATCACACCTCTTTGTTCCATTTGTCTAAGCCGCTGCATGGTTGGAGATGGACCATAATGATAGGAATTGGAATTACAATTTTTTAAATTGTGGATGAATTCTTCTGACTCACCCTGTATAATTCTGGGAAATTTAATCTACTGTTTTCTTCTCTCATAGAGCACTCTTGAGTTGAATGTCAGGATTCAGGAGTTTGTGGAGCTAATCAAACAGAATCTGAGATTAGAGGCTGTGATGTATGTATAGACACGATTGGTCTTCTCGTTCTTTAATTCGTTGTTATCACTTCTATGAATGAACTTTATTCGTTTAGGAATAGGAAAACAAGGCTTCCTTGCTGAACAGTCTCGTAATTTTGAAGGCTCTGTGGTAGAAGCTAAAGAGACAAATATAGATAGTGCCCATTTTGGTTATAAAACAATATGCCAGCCAGCAAGCTTTAGTATAATGTTTAAAGTATTATTAGTATAGATATCAGCATGTGTTTCAAACTACTTGTGACTCCAAATGTCAAGGATGTTGTTTTAATAATTACAACTATAAGGCCTAAATTTAACAGATTACTCAATCTCGCAATCCAAACCCACCTCATATCCCTTCATACCCAGTGCAGCATAAATCACACTACAAAACTAACTATACAGTCATTGACAGTGTCCCACTGGCCAGGGATCACTGAGGGTACCTGCATCCCCCTTCGGGGGCAATGTTCCGATCTTAATACCCTAGAAACATTGGCAGGAGAACGGCTGATGATCAAATGACTGCAAAAAATAAACAACAACATACAAAAACAACAACTAGAAAGTGATTCCAAAAAATAACACCACCAATAAAGTTGCCTTGCTTAGCACCACCCCCTCCCCAACCCTCACTCAGCATTTCCCTGTGTTAGCCCCTCCTAGGAAAATCGTGAGCCTATTCCCACACCCAACCCTTTTCAAACTTGGAACAT
The DNA here is from genome assembly GCA_039566865.1 of Aurelia coerulea. Classification (NCBI taxonomy): domain Eukaryota; kingdom Metazoa; phylum Cnidaria; class Scyphozoa; order Semaeostomeae; family Ulmaridae; genus Aurelia; species Aurelia coerulea. Next base: position 5,070,241 of record CM076952.1, on the reverse strand, counting down.
ATGAGCTCCCATTCACTTTATGCCTTTTTCATACTATTTCAAAGCAATCAGAAAACTAATGAAAACGAAAACGAAATCCAGAACAAGAACGAAAACAAATAGTCTTACGAAAACAAAAACATTTATATAAGAAACTTAACATCACATATTAACATCATATAGAATATATGCTAGAACCTACTGCAACAATATTCACAAAAAGGTGTTGGTGAACTCTAGCCCCCCCCTCCCATCCTCATGTCCAAGTGCCCCTTCCTCCAAACCACAACATGACACATAATATACCAATCCTTTCAAACAACATGATAAGTACAAAGGGCCTCCGCATAAAGAGATCCTGTACCACACATAACTCTGCCCCAGTCCTCGCAGCCTTCTAGCATTTTCACCATGTAGCTTCTTTGATTCTCTCTCAAAACAAACACCAGTACACACGAGAACAATAAACTTGATACCGAAGAAAATATATTTCAGAACATATAACAAGATAACAACAAATCTGTGAAAAGCTTTGGTGAAACTCCCCCCCCCCCCTTACGAACCAAAACACCGTAAAACATTCATATAACATTAACAAAAGGTTCCCTCAATGTGGTGATCCTAAACTACAACAGACTCTGACCCAGTCCTCGAGAGCAGTAAGAACATGCTGAGGAGTAGCCGGTTGGTAATACCTCTTATATTTCTTATTTGACTTTATTATCGTTTCTTCAAACAAATTTAATTGTTTATAAGTTTTTCATCCATCATGCTGCTTTAGCAAATGCTCCTACAGTTATTAAAGTCTGTCTAAAATTAGCTGTCTCGTGAAAATGTCTCTGAACATAAAACAAATAGAAGTGTTCCCCATGATTGATTTTGCGTTTTCGCAAATCTCTTGTGACATTTAATTTGAGGCAGACTTAAATATATGTGGATGATCTACAGGTGATTGTAAAGGCCATTTTAACACAATGTTCATTCAACAAAATAGCACTGCTTCAGAACTATGAAGCATGATTAACATGTTCAAGACATATACATGATTAACATGATTAACATGATTAACATGATTAACATAATCAACATATACTTGTTCATTAAAATGATCAAAGCATGATTATTTATACCGTTATTTGTTTGTATAAAACCTAAACTGAGTTTAGTGAATATAATATGTTACCTAAAAGCTTAGCCATTGCAATATGTCGAGAGTTGTAGGTTTTACTCTTTCTTTGGTAAACGATTACTTGCTTGCTTGCTTGCTTGCTTGCTTGCTTGCTTGCTTGTTTGCTTGCTTTCTTGCTTCCTTGTTTGCTTGCTTTCTTGCTTCCTTGTTTGCTTACTTGCTTGCTTGTTTGCTTACTTGCTTGCTTGCATGTTTGCTTGCTTGCTTGCTTACTTAACTTACTTTCTCCACGAGCTGACTAAGTATGATTTTTTCACAGGTACGCAAGAAAGCATTTTAGTGTTGCAGGTAGTGACAGTTATTCAGTTCCTGATATTCAGAAGACAATGGCATTGTTAGCTTTCAACCCAGATTGCAGATGCCCCAGATATCAGGTAAATTTAGATTTTTGCATAAGCAATATAATAATATAACATAATATAACATAATATAACATAATATAATATAATATAATATAATATAATATAATATAATATAATATAATATTAAATAATATGATATAATATAAATATAATATAATATATTATAATATGATATGATATGATATGATATAATAATAATCATCATCATCACTGCAAACACCGGAGTTACTAAGAACTATTGGCTAAATGCTTGCAGGATACCAAAACTTTAAACAAAACGCAGCAAGCAGCTTCTAAATATGTACTTGAAACCAAAACAATTAGCTACGTTAGAGCAGTAAGTGGAGTTTTGTGAGGGCATTAATCCGTTGCTACATGTGAATTGTAGAACGTCACATGTTTATCAGTGTTTTAATGTAATCAGCAATGAAGTTGCCTAATTTTGTCAAAGCGAACAAGGACAGATTTTGTAAGACAATAGCATCAGTTGCTTTCGTTGACACCTAAATTCAAAGTGATTAGCGACTGCAGACAAAAGAAATTCTCTCAACCAGAATTTCAAAACAAACAAAGCCGCAAAATTTCTCTGAAACCCAGGTAGCGAAAGCGCTCGTTGTGCAATCCAGAAATGGTTTCTAAGAGCTAACGTGAGCATGTATCGAAAGACGAAGGGTATATCTACACATCTGCTGCGGGCATTTCATTTGTTTGGTATAGAAGTCTATTAGGACTTGGGAGGCCATTCAATTCTCGCATTTTTTGCGTAGAATTAAAACCCTTACTGCTCAGCTCCTGAACCAAAGAAATAAAATGCCCGGGGTCGATGCTTAGATATATCCTTCTTTTTTGATATATGCTCATGTTTATTCTTGAAAGCAATTTCTGGAATGCACAACAAGCGAGCTAGCTACCTGGATTTCAGAGAAATTGTGCGGCTTTGCTTGTTTTGAATTAATGGCTGAGAAACTTTCCATTGTCTACAATCGTGAATCGCTTTGAATTCAGGTGTGAACAAAAGAAACTTATGCTATTGTGTTACGAAATCTGTCCTTGTTGTCGAAACGGTGATTTTGTAGTTTTGACAGGTGATATCACACAGACGTTTCATCTTACTTTCAAAATGATAGCGTTATTATGAAGATAAATCCTTGTACTTCACAGAGGAATAAACTAGACATTCATATCCCTTACGATTGCTATGATACAAGTAGATTTCAGTTTTCAGTTATCTAGAGTCTGAGGGAAAAGAGATCATCTTATTAGGTGACACAAATTGTGACGTTAGCTCTGCTTTGAATCCCTTAGAATGCCTAAATTCTGATGTTCCAAGTTGCACTAAATACATGTTGGATTTCTATAACTCCTTTGGACTGAAGCAACTTATTACCGAACCTACCAGAGAGACAGTTGATACTGCCACTATAATTGATCATGTCGCAATCAGCAACCCTTCAAATATTGTCGAATCTGGCGTTGTAAAAACATGCATTAGCGATCATTATTTGGTATATGTGACTCGTAAGTTTCGGGGATCTATCAAAGCCAACCATAAAGTAATAACGTCTAGACAGATGAAAAATTTTGACAAGGACCTGTTTTTAATTGACCTTGCCGAAACTGACTGGTCTGCTATTGTACACAACAGCGATGGTTTAGACAATGCAGTTCGTTTGTGGTCAAATCAATTGTCTTCCATCATTGAGAAGCATGCCCCCTTAAGAGAGCGTAGAGTCACTGAGCGTTTCAGTCCTTGGATCACCCCTGATCTGAAGCAGCTCTTCAGGACACGAGACAAATTGAAGGCTGCTGCAGTAAAGGCAAAATCTGAGCTACTTATGAGTGCCTACAGACAAATGCGATGCAAGGCCAATAATTTGAACTCTAAAATGAAAAGAGAATATTTTTCAAATAAGATTCAGTCTTGTGCTGGGGACACTAAGGAAACATGGAAGACTATAAACCAGTTGGTGAATAAAAGGTCCAAAACTACTGAAATATTGTCTATTAAAAATGGCGAGGATAAAATTACTAACCCCCAAGAAATAGCTGACACTATGAATAATTTTTTCTGCAATGTGGGGAAAAACCTTAGCGAAAATATACCTAACAAAGAAAACCCTCTTCTAGATGGTGATTGTGGTGAAGGAAAGACTGATTCTACTTTTTTCTTTAAGCCTATTACCACTGAAGAGGTTATAAAAGCATGTTCCAAGATCAAAAAATCATATTGCTGCCCTGTCTGGGGAAATGCTGGGGTGACTGCCATTGAAAAATTGCAGAAACTTCAAAATCGGGCTGCAAAACTCGTCTCCAACAGTCCATTTGATGCTACTGCTTTACCAGTTATTCGGGCGCTTAAATGGCCGACTGTCAGGGAGCTTATTGATTTTGAAGCTCAGAAAATGGTCTTTAAATCCCTTAATGGTGACGTGCCTTCTTATATGAAAGACATGTTCACGAGAGTCAACAACTCTACCAGTCGTTCTCTTAGAAACGCCGAAGTCAATCTCAGGTTGCCATTATTAAAATCGGCAGGGGGGCAGAAATGTTTCGCGTACCGAGGCGCCAAGCTTTGGAACAGTCTTGGCCCTGAGATCCGAAATACTTCAACCCTGAGAGCGTTTAAAAAGAAGGTGCAACCATGAATTTCTCACCAATTCTTTTCTGTTTTCTTTTATTTATTTATGACAATTTGTAATTAGTTTAGGTTTAGGTTTAGGATTAGGTTTTATAGCAAATGTCGTTTTTATTGTAAATTAGTAGTTATTTGTAAGTTTTTAGCATGGCCCCCTGTAAATCAATTATCATTATTGAGGGGCTACCATGGGTAAAAAAGATAAAATGAAATGAAATGAAATGAATGTAGATTTATGACGGTAACTTTTTGGTGGCTTGGGTGAAGCCATCAAACAAACTGCAGAAAATGATGGGCACGTACATAAAACTTGTGAACTTTACGGTAGATCAGTTAGCTCCCATCGCTTCTTTGCTTTTGATACAGATCAAATGCGACACTAAAAGATTTGCATGCTCAGAATCCACACACAGCAGAGTTCATTTCTCTGGACGCCTGAGTTCATTTGTTCGGTTTTCTTTGTCAGAGGGTCTTTCTCGTGGTTTATGAATTGGTCTTATAACTCCCAGTTGCTCCTTCCCTTTTGATGTAGATCAAATGCGACGCTAAAAGATTTGCATGCTCAGAACACACACGCAGCAGAGTTCATTTCTCCGGACGCCTGAGTTCATTTGTTCGGTTGTCTTTGTCAGAGGGTCTTTCTCGTGGTTTATGAATTGGTCTTATAACTCCCAGTTGCTTCTTCCCTTTTGATATTGATCAAATGCGACGCTAAAAGATTTGCATATTCAGAACCCACACATAGCAGAGTTCATTTCTCAGGGCCCCTGAGTTCATTTGTTCGGTTGTCTTTGTTAGAGGGTCTTTCTTGTGGTTTATGAATTGGTCTTGTAACTCCCAGTTGCTTCTTCCCTTTTGATGTAGATCTACTGCGACACTAAAAGATTAGCATGTTTGGAACCCACGCATAGCAGAGTTTATTTCTCAGGCCCCTGAGTTCATTTGTTTGGTTGTCTTTGTCAGAGGGTCTTTCTTGTGGTTTATGAATTGGTCTTGTAACTCCCAGTTGCTTCTTCCCTTTTGATATAGATCTACTGCGACACTAAAAGATTAGCATGCTTGGGACCCACACATAGCAGAGTTTATTTCTCAGGCCCCTGAGTTCATTTGTTCGGTTGTCTTTGTTAGAGGGTTTCTCTTGTGGTTTATAAATTGGTCTTGTAACTCCCAGTTGCCTCTTCCCTTTTGATATAGATCTACTGCGACACTAAAAGATTTGCATACTCAGAACCCACACATGACAGAGTTCATTTCTCAGGCCCCTGAGTTCATTTGTTCGGTTGTCTTTGTCAGAGGGTCTTTCTCGTGGTTTATGAATTGGTCTTATAACTCCCAGTTGTTCTTCCCTTTTGATATAGATCAAATGCGACGCTAGAAGATTTGCATATTCAGAACCCACACATATCAGAGCTCATTTCTCAGGGCCCCTTGATTCATTTGGTCGGTTGTGTTTGCTAGAGGATTTACGGTACATGCACACTCATTGCTTAAAAAGGCCTTTTCGCGTGCACAACGCGACAGTGGCATCTCTTTTGGCTTTGTTGTTTTTATATGTTGCTTGAAAGAAGTCCCTTTGTCTGCAATCGCTAATTCCTTTCAATTGTTGTGTCTTTCAAAAGCAATTGATATCATTGTTATGAAATCGAGCACGGGCAAATTTTGTAAAGCAAAGGATTAAAGTTTCCCGAAAAGGCAAAGTGATTTGCTTTTCTAAGGAAGATATTTCACACCTGAGTGCACTCAATGAAAATGAATAGAGGAAGCAAAACATTATGGATGGTCGGCTGCGTTGGCGGTATGAAATCTATTCTCTAGTCTGTCAAATTGCTTTGCTTGAAACAGAACTGTGTCTTTTGTTTTTGCAAAATTCACCCTTGCTGAACTGAGCACAAAGTTTTTGTTTTGCTTACACTGTGAACAACCAGGACAGATTTTGTAATATAATAGCATGAGTTGCTTTTTTTGGCACCTGAATTCAAAGCGATTAGCAATTGCAGACAAAGGAAATTCCTTCAACCAGTAATTCAAAACAAACAAAGCTGCAAAAGTTTCTCAGCCGATTGGGTGGTGATTCAATTCTATAATTTTTTGGGTGTAATTAAAACACTTACTGCTCAGCTTCTTAACCAAAGAAATAAAATACGTGCGGTAGATGTGTAGATATATCCTTCTTCTTCTTTCGATATATGCTCATCCTCTTTTAAAAATTTATGGAATGCACAACGAGCGTACTAGCTACCTGGGTTTCAGAGAAACGTTTGCAGCGTAGTTTGTTTTGAATTACTGGTTGAGGGAATTTCCTTTGTCTGAAATTGCTAATCGCTTTGAATTCAGGTGTCAACAAAAGCAACTCATGCTCTGTCTTACAAAATATGTCCTTGTTACTCTGAACACATAAGAATTAGATAAATAAAATCCGAGAGTAGATTTTGAGATCTTTCTTTCTTATAGACCCCTGGAATTTATTTGTAAAACTAGTTTTTGGATGGAGGGCTTATTCAAGGGTTGGAGGCTTTTTCGAGGGGGGACTTATGAATTCAGCAATGAGGTAGATATTTGATGGCATACTGCGATGCTAGCTGAAGGTATGGAGAAAAGTGAAAAAAGTATTTCCTTTTTTTTGCAAAATTAAACTTTGCTGCAAAATCGACCCTATGATAATTGCTTTTATTTTACAGGAATTGTTCAGTCCAAATCGATGGGAAGAGCTGGTACAGCAGTTTCGAAAAGAAAACTTTGCACTTCATCAACTAAATTCACAGTCAATTCTAGAGGTGACTTTGCAATGTGGTTTGGCTTCGCTGAAAACGCCGTATCCTTTTCCAATCTGTTACGAACGAACAACCAATGGATGAATCTAGAGCAAATTTAGTAAAAAACAGGATTCTAGTCTGTTCAAGACAAAGCGATTTTGCTGTCTTAAGAATAGATTTCCCACCTTCCGTGCAGCCAGCCATAATGTTTTGCCTTCTGTATTCATTTTGATTTGACTAGGTGCACTCTGAGGTGTGAAATCTATTCTTCAAAACGGCAAATCGCTTTGTCTTTTCAGAAACCTGAATCTTTTGCTTTACAAAATTGCCCTTGCTGATGGATGACCCAATAAAACTTTCAGGAAAATCATCAAAATTTTTAAATCAAAAATTGAAAATTTGTTCAAAATCATCATTTTCATGATTATATTACCAATCACAAAAATTTCTTCGTGTGCAAGGCCAAATTAACCTTGCACGTATTGCAAAATCTTGGAATGGCATTGAATTTGTGGAAATTAGTCCTTTTACAAACAACATAATGTTTTACTTCATTCCAATAAAATGTTAAAATACATGTTACGAGCTACACCAATACCTTGTAGGAATTGTGTTTATTCCCAGTACTGCTTTCGTGACATAGTAGCTACAAAGTGTAATTGCTGTCCTGTCAAGATGACGTCAGAATAATTTTGTGGTTTCAAATGCCGGTGTTGATGTAATACGATATCAACTGTTATACGAGATGATCACAGGGAACCAGACAGAGTAATTTTTAATGGTCAATGTTAACAGACGTTAGCATTTGAAAGTCACTGTGATTAAAGAAATACTTTCCTTTTTTGTAAAGTTTTCTTATGTTATACACAGATTAACAGGACAGCAATACTGTGTATTTTGTCACGAAAACCTTACAAGGTAGGCGCCCTTGGCTACACTGCTAACAAAACTACAATACACCTAGGGCGATACCTTCAGCATTTTCAGCAAGTCGTTTAGGCCATTTTGAAACAGGGGGCCCACGTTATAGGAGTGATGGTATAAGTCCCTATTGAGCAAATGATATCAGCAGGTCGGAGAACGCAGGGAAACAAGGAGCGAAAAATCATAAGTCTAGACCACGGAACCATGCACCACGGAACTACGGAACTATTAAACAAAAACAAAAAACCTCGCGAAGCAGAGTATTACCAAGGTCAAAAATTGGCACGTCGGTCATGAATGCAAGAACAAACTAAGGCTGCTCACTGTGACAATAGTACTCCCCAAAGGGGGGAAATGCCTGAGCTGAGGGGACACACTCATTTTTTATAAGACACTGCTTTTAAGAAACGGTAAGCTCAGTTTTTCGAAATTTAAGAAACTCCGCTACCTGAATTAAATCAGCTAAGAAAGTTTTGTAATTTGCACTCGGCAATGTTTTGACGCTGTACAGTAATAATACACCACTTCAATTAGCAGCCTCGTTTTGGAAATTATTCAAAATTCTTTCATGTTAAATGTTAGAGGCCAAATTCGGATTAAGCACCCAAACTTTCGTTTACCGGCGAGTTTTCATGTTGCTACTAGCGGTCGTAATGTTAATTTTATAGCGATGTACAGTTTGAAAACCAATAAGGGATTTGACCGTGAAAAATGACTCAGAGTGCAAAGTTTCACCCCGAACGATTTTAACGGTCAAATGCCTTGAAAATCCTTAAACTTTTTCATTGTCATAAAGTCAACATCACAATCGCCAACAGTGTAAAACACAGACCTAGACTAAAGTTTGGGTGCTAAATCTGAATCTGGGCTCAAAATTTTTATATATACAATAGGAAGAAATTTGGGCAAATTTCCAAAACGAGGCAGCTTAATTGAAGTGGTGCATAACAACTGTTTTGCCGTTGTCTTGACTGTGAATTAAGGCATTACAAATATAAGAAACGTACATAGAAACTTTTGTTAGCAAAATTGCCCAAAAAGACCAGCCCCAGACTTTAATTTCTTACAATTGAAATGCGGTTTTTGTCTGTGATTTTTCATCAAAAGTGAAAGTTGAAGCAAGACCGTAGAATCTTACTTTCCTTGACGTTCCTATTAGCCACTGCTACCATGACGACGAGAAGAGCAACGATTGTCCAGTGTGCAGCAGGCTGTTTAATGATTTAGCAAAGCATCTGCCATTTGCTCATTGCGCTCAATCGAGGCTGATATGTAGCTTGACAGGCGAGGCTATGGATGAACACAATCCACCAATGATGCTTCCCAATGGAAATGTTTATGGCGAAAATGTAAGTCATTTCGAAATTTCTTTCTTTGAGAATATGGCAATAGACGATTGCGCTAAAGATGGCGGCAAGCAACTGTTTACGAAGATGCATTCAACCTCGTTCCCAAGTGTATCTGTTGTTGTCAATAGACCTTTTAGCTATTCTACAAAAAAGCCTGGATCGAGCGTTATTTTTATACATTTTTATACGCGAGGTTCGATTGATTGGCGTTAGAGCTTCCATCGCTATTGTGCACATTTGAAAAATTCTACAAAATGTAGCAAAATATTGTTCGATTCTGATTCTTTTCAGAATAGCTAAAAGGTCTATGTAGGCGTTGCAGTTTACGGAAAACCTTCATTGTCACTGGGTACGAGGTTGACATGCATTGTTTTCAATTCAGAATCGTTAAAGATTTTACAGGAGTTCGATTAAAAGCAAATGAAGAGTTATTATTGGAGGTGGAGGGAATGTTATTTTCCTTGGAAATTGAGCAGCTTTTGCAAATTGCAGATGTCCTAAAGGTGCCTCAAAAAGATGTTTTGGGTAAGACAAAATTTAAGGTGATAAAGGTTTTGTCTACAGTTTTGGAGGGCCTGCAGGATAAAAGCTCTGAAGAATTGTCCATGTCCTTAAAAAGTGTCAAAGATGTATATGTACCCCCTCCTTTAGAAGGTGATACAGGTGGAGATGATGGTACAAGTAACCCTGAGGGTGATGGACAGGGTATTCAGAATGTTTCACAAGTAGTTACCCAAAAAGTTTCTTGTGAAAATTTGTCACCATCAGTTTCCCAAAATATATCTTCCCAAAATCCTCCCCAGCTATCTGACCAAAATGTTCTTCATAACAGTATGTTTAGAAGAGAGTTTAGAATAATTGGCCAGGTTGGTGAAGTAGGTCAAAGAGATAAATTATCCTATGTTTCTTTGATAAGACAAGTAGAGGCTGGTTTAGAGAGAGGGTATGCTGAGAAAGAAATTGTAAACGCAATCATAAATGCAATTTCACCAGGTTTAAAAATACGCAGTTATTTGGAGGGTTCTGGTAGTATCCCTTTGCCCAGATTAAGGAAAATACTCAGATCACATTATAAGGAGGGAAGTGCTACAGATCTTTATCAACAGCTTCTCACAATGTCACAAAATCAAAATGAGGATCCTGTAAACTTCCTCATTCGTGCAATGGACTGCAGACAAAAGATTTTATTTGCCTGCAGAGAGGAAACAGAAACTGATCTAAAGTATAGTCCAAGTTTAGTGAGTGGGTTATTTCGTCAATCAGTTGAAACCGGTTTAGTAGATGATGTTATTCGCATGCGTCTGCGTTCATTTTTACAAGATGCTACAGTTGATGATGAGAGTTTGATAAATGAAATGCAACTAGCAGTTTTGGCTGAATCTGAGAGAAAGAAAAAGTTTGCTTTGAGTACAAAAGTAAAAAAAGTTAATGAAATTTCAGTTGCTGAAAACCCCCCCTCACAAAACACACCTAAAACTGTTAATAATTCTGAGAAAATATTTGCAGCAGTTGAGCAAATGAGGTGTGAAGTTGCAGCTATCAAAACAGAGTTAGCAGAAGTAAAAAGTTCTCAGAAAGAAGGAACAAAACCCAATAAAACCACTCAACGTCCAATGTGCACTTCATGCAAAGAAGCTGAAAATTTAAGTTGTGATCATTGCTCTATTTGTGGAAGCTCAGATCATTTTTTCAGAGGTTGTAAAAAGAGAAAACAGGGAAACTACAGGGGGCTACCGAAGCGGGGCGGCCGTTAGCCTCTGAAGTTGAGACGTCCCATCATAAACAATGCAATAATTGCCATTTGTTAGAACAAGGTAACAGTTTTATGCTGTGTAAAAACTGTAAAACAGTGAGATATTGCAGCAAACAGTGTCAGAAGGCACAGTGGAATGAGCACAAGATAATTTGCTCAGCTATCAGTGAATTGTCTAAGAAGTTATTCACAGAAGAAAAGGGATTAGGAGACAGTAATGATGCAAATGTATTTGCAAGCCATGTTTCTCCAAAGAAACATGCACAAATCTCAAAGCTTGTTGGTAAGAAATGTATTGTGAAATGTTGTCTTAATGAAACCAAGTTGGAAGCTTTATGGGATACAGGCTCACAAGTTTCTCTTATATCTTCAGCTGTTGTGAATAAATACTTTCCTGGTGTTCCAGTGAGAGAAATCTCTGACATTTTTGATGTTGCTTATGCTAATTTGAATCTTGTTACAGCAAATGGTACAGCGCTACCTTACAACGGATGGATAGAACTCAACTTTAGCCTAGTTTTTCCTGAGAAACAGGGTGAGAAAGATAGTATTCAAGTACCATTTTTAGTCACTCCAGAGAACATTGATACACCTATTATTGGCTTCAATGTCATAGAAGAACTATGCAGAAATGCTACTGCTGATTCAGAATGTAGCCCTGACTTTGTCAAAGCGATGTGTCATAGTTTACAAAACTTATCGGAGAACAAATCAGCAGCTTTGGTAGACCTTATTTATCAATGCACCATAGAGGAAAGTAAGTTTAGTGTCAAGTCATTTAAGCATGCAACCATTATTCCAAAGAACAAAACAGTCAATGTTGCATGTAGGGCGGATATAGGACATCGCGATCGTAACCTGCCAATGATGTTTGAGCCATATCCAGAATCTTTATTACCATCTGGACTAGAAATTACCGAGTCAATTTTAGTGGCAAAGAAAGGCAGCTCACCAGTGTTAAAGTTGCAAATTGCTAACAAAACAGATCATAATATATCATTGCCAGCCAGAACGGCTTTGGGAACCCTAGAGTTAGTGAGATCTATCACTCCGATGAGCATGAATTTAGGTGAACCACAGTCCGCTAGACCCGGAAGCTCTACAACAAAGTGTCACAATGGAAAAGTAACAGATGTCAAAACTTGTCAAGTGACTGAAGGAGTTCTACAGAAGATTGATCTCAACCATCTAAGCTCAGACGAGAGAAAATTGGTAGAGGCTATGCTCAGGGATGAAATAAGTTCATTTTCAAAAGATGACCAAGATATCGGCTGTGCGAAGGAATTACAGTTAGAAATCAAGTTAAAAGATGATCAGCCAGTTCAGAAGAACTATGCAGCAATTCCCAGACCTCTTTATGGTGAAGTCAAGCAGTATATCGAGGACTTACTCAACAGGAAATTCATCAGACCTTCAAAGTCACCATACTCTTCGCCATGCGTTTGTGTAAGGAAGAGAGATGGATCGTTGCGATTATGTATTGATTACCGATTGTTAAACCAGAAAACGATCCAAGACAAGCATCCTTTACCCAGAATACAAGAGACGTTGGACAGCTTGGGAGGAAGTTGTTGGTTCACCACACTTGACCAAGGAAAGGCGTACCACCAGGGGTTTGTGAGTGAACAGAGCCAACCATTAACTGCATTCGTAACCCCCTGGGGCCTCTTTGAATGGGAACGTATTCCATTCGGCCTGACCAACGCTCCAGCGGCCTTCCAACGGTATATGGAACAATGTTTGAGTGATCTTCGTGATGAAATTTGCCTGCCGTATCTTGACGATGTAATCATATTCAGTAAATCATTTGAACAACACGTTGAAGATGTCAGGAAAGTGCTACAACGCCTCCGAGAGAATGGAATAAAGCTAAAAGCAAGCAAGTGCTCACTCTTCAAGCAACAAGTAAAGTTTTTAGGATGGATTGTCTCAGCTGATGGATATACAGTAGATCCCAAGAATACCGAAGCAGTCACAAGCTTGAAGGATAAAACACCAGCAACAATCGGTGAAGTTAGACAGTTACTAGGTCTTCTGGGATATTATCGTCGATTTATCCCCAATTTCTCATCAATTGCCAGCCCAATCTATGAACTCCTGACAGGAAAAGATGCAGATTGTAAGCCCAAAATACGCGTGAGAATGACGAAGAAAGCAAACGGACAGTTGCCATCTACTACAAAGATAAAATGGAGACCAGAACACCAAGCAGCGTTAGAAGACCTTATCAGACATATTACTAGTCCACCGATAATGGCATATCCTGACTTCAACCTGCCATACATTGTCCATACAGATGCAAGTGAAAAGGGCCTGGGTGCAGTTCTCTACCAGCAACAGGGTAGTAAGATGAGAGTCATATCATATGCATCTCGCACCCTAACCCAAAGTGAGAAGAATTATCATATGCACAGTGGAAAACTTGAGTTCCTTGCTCTAAAATGGGCCATTACAGATCAGTTCAGGGATTATTTATACTATTCACCACCATTTGATGTATTTACAGACAACAATCCGCTAACATACGTGTTGACCACAGCCCGTTTAAATGCAACAACACTTCGTTGGGTGGGAGAGTTGGCCGATTTTAAGTTTAGGATTCATTATCGTCCAGGAAAATCAAATGGAGATGCAGATGCCCTGTCACGCAGCCCACTAGATATGACAAAATATATAGCTTCGTGTACAGAAAACAGTTCTCCAGAAGAGATTAATGCAGTTATCAATGCGGCTACGTTAGTTGCATCTGGTGATACAGCTTGGATTAACTCAATTTCTGATCCTGACAGTATACTTTTCGCTAACAACCACATCCCCGATGAGCAAACAACAAGAGACGACCAAGACAAGCTTGATATAAAAGATGCCCAAATCAAAGACAAGAGTCTGAACACAGTCATCCAGTATCTGAAACAGAAGCAACGACCAAGTCCTGCTGAAGTCAAGACTTTAGATCACAACACAAAGCAATTGCTATATGAATGGAAGAAACTGAAAGTATCCGAAGATGGTACCTTGAGGCGTATTTCAGGACAGTATAATCAAGTCGTACTACCATTGAGTCTTCGCAATGTCGTTTATAGTGAGTTACATACAAATATGGGACATTTAGGCCCAGAGAGAGTTGTTCAGCTTGCCCGTGAACGTTTCTTTTGGCCACACATGCAGAGAGATATCACAAACTTTATTACGCGTAGATGTCGCTGTGTCAAACAGAAGCCGCCAGCATTCAAGCAGAGGGAACCATTGACACCAATACACAGCACAACACCATTTGAAATCATTTCGATAGACTACATGCATCTTGAAAGAAGCAGCGGAGGATATGAATATGTGCTCGTTATTGTTGATCACTTTACACGATATGCGCAAGCATATGCAACCAAAGACAAGTCCGGAAAAACTGCCGCAAGACTATTGTTTAATGATTTTATCCTACGATATGGTTACCCCATTAAAATTCACCATGATCAAGGGGGTGAATTTGAGAGTCAGATGTTTCGTACCCTTGAACAGATTTCCAGTATTGGACATTCAAGAACTACTCCCTATCACCCAGAGTGTAATGGAAAGGCCGAGAGATTCAATCGTACCCTACTTTCGATGTTGCGAACATTGCCCGAAACGTATAAATCACACTGGAGAGACCATCTGCCAAAACTTGTCCATGCGTACAATTGTACAAGGCACGACTCTACAGGATTTTCACCATTCTTTCTTCTTTTTGGCCGATCACCGCGACTACCCATTGACCTTGTCTTTGGACTGAAAAAAGGAAATTCTGAATCAAGTTATCCTGCTTACGTGAAAAACTGGAGAACAGCCATGCAACAAGCATACGGAATTGCAAATGCTAAGAGCCAAGCTACCGCAGCACAAGGGAAAACACAGTATGACAAGAAAGCAAAAAGCCGCACTCTTGATCCAGGTGACAGAGTCCTTGTTCGTAACTTTGAAAGAGGAGGACCAGGAAAAATCCGTGCTTTTTGGGAAGATCGTATCTACACCGTGTTGAAGCGAATGAGTGAAGAGAGTCCCGTATATGTTGTACAACCAGAGAATAGTCAAGGACGTCAACGTACTCTTCATCGTACACTATTATACCCATGTAATGATTTACCGATTGATGAATCGATAGAGATTGAATGTCGTAAAAAGAACATGACACAAAACCGAGTGAGAAATGTAGCAAATAGAAGTAAAAGACCAGATCAAGCCAGAGGAGTTGATGGTGACGATGATGAGATTAACGTCGGATTTTATCCAAATGAACTGCAGCCGAACTCGGTACAGGACAATCTAGATCCGCCGGCCTCGATGAATGAGACGGAGCAAGATCCCGAACAAGACATTACAGCGGATAATGTTCAAGACCCAACAAATGAACCGGAAGTTGATCCTGAACAAGACCAAGTCATAGCAGCGGACCACGCTGACCATGCTCAAGATCAAAACATCTTACAACCACCTTATAACGCTCCTGAGCACGACGATGCAGCACTGAGTCCAGATGCTGAGCCACCTCCACGACCCCAAAGAACTCGATTACCACCTACTCGATTAATGTATGCCACACCAGGACAACCTGCAAATTATCACGTCAATTATATTCAACAAATTCCCAGATATGTTGAACCGTTTCAAAGAACAGGCAGATCTCAATTGATTCCATTTATGCCAGGATATGTTCCTCCCTACCATCAGTTGTTTATGACACCAAGAGTTCAGTTTTGTCATCCGCAACCGTCGTTGCATCCACAACAATTTTGGAACTCGTATCCTATAACTGTTTAAACTTATCGAGTTTTGCAACTATACAATTGATCGTTTATGTTGAGAGAAAAGACTCGATCCCTACCGTTATTTCGTTGAGAAAAGACTCGTTTTTAATACATTATTTGACCAAAGTTTTAAAGATACACGTGCGATGAACATTTTCATCATAGACCGATGCACATTGCTTCACATTTGACGAATGACTCGAGCAAATCATTATATTTCAGAAATACGTTATTGTTCTGAATAGTATGTGATACTGTTGGCGCCAATCACAGTGAACCAGAGATATTTGAACGTTGATTTCCTGAGTCCTACGATGTTTCGAAGACATCTTCAATTCAATGTTGCGGACAACATTTCTTTTGGAGGGGAGTATATGAAATGTATGAACAATGGTATTGTTTAGCATTTTACGCTTCATGTAGTTTTTGTTTTTTTGATGTTTGCCCCCCAAAAGAGACACTTTTCTTAGTATCGATTACGTCATCGATCAGCCTCGATTTGATATCGTTGTTGTTGTTGTCACGCTAGGCCTAAGTTTTTGACCGCCTGTTTTTATGAAATCGTGTATATTTAAAGCTGGAGTTCTTATGAAGTATCGCGTTTAAGACTTCGTTTATTGGTGTCAAACCTTATTAATCGAGTGTCTAACATAAAGAACTCAATGTATCTTGGTAAAAAATTCCTTGCCACAATCTTTAGCGTAATCGTCTACTGAAAAGTAATTTTAAAAATCTGATAAGACACGTTAATCCCCCATTGGAGGTGGAGGGAGTTCAGTTCATTTTAGATTCAACAAGACTTCCGCCCAGGTTTTCAAATGCGACCCATGTCACCCATGCACCTAGACTGATTACAAGTTCGTAGTTATTGCTATTGATAGGCTGATGGACGCAATAACTACGGCGCATGGACATTCACATTGAAAATTGGGACGACATAGTTTTCCGTGACGTCACGTCCGATATGGAAACGATAGCAACACTGTACGAAGAGCCGAGTGCTCCAGGCAATGACGGATGGGCCTAACTTGTTGGTTCAATCCTCAGATAATAAAACGCGTCAAAATTCAAGTTTTGAGTGATGTTAACAATGAACAAAAGCCATAAGTATTCACATGAATGTTACCTCAATCCAAGAATCAACAAACCTTTCAGTTTCAACAAGAAATTCCTCATTTTGAAGTCATGTAAGCTCATCACAGCTGAATGAACATTTCCAACTACCGAAGGTTGCCTCGTTTCGAATTAACCTCGTTTCGACATGAATAGAAAAATCGTTGCCCCCATTGTTTATTTTCGTCCCACTTTTTGATGTGAAAGTCCATAAGTCCCAGTTTGAACAAAAAAATATGTTGATGTTGTAGTTGATATTGCTGTTGTTGTTGTTGTTGCGATAACTGGGACTATTTCGTGAGTCTACCATGCACCGGGTGACTCAAAAAATTCTCCTTGTTTGAAAGATCATTGCAGCAAAAGTAGTTGCGTGATAATCATAAGGATTAATTTTTCTTATAGCTCAAAGATTGAATTATCTCTTTGCATTTTTGGTAACTTTCAAAGTAGTAGTCTTTTGGCAAATTCAAAAGGCTTAACAAATCGGTCTTTCGGAAAAGTTGGACAATGACCTAAAACGCACGATCAAATCTTCTGGGTCATTTGAAATCTACTCGAAATCCTTTTGAGATTTAGCATGACTATTAAATAAGATAAAGTGAAACTGAGATGGAAACTGAAATTGATATCTCATTTATTGCCCTGAAAACAAGATTATTGAAAATAGTCAAACTACACTCTTTTTTTTTTGTAATAAGAATACCATAAATTTTGTCCAGCCTCAATATTCTTAAGAAATTTTCGTTTTGAGCCTTAACATATTCTTAAAGTATTCTAATTTTTGTCGAAGCTGATATGGTTTCAGGGGAACATAGGAAGTTAAAAGAAATGTCATGTCATTTCGAGGAAATGGTTAAACGTTCTTAACAATCATTAAGTTTTAAACATGCTTTTTTTTTAAATAATGAGATACGTCAGTCATGCGATTCTCTGTTATGAACATTGCAGAATAGGCAACTGCTGAAAAATGAGACACAAATATGGCGAGCTGAGCCTGAGCAATATTCTTATGATATTCTTAAAATTTGCATGATTCTGAGCCTGAATTTTCTTATAAACAATATTCTTATAAAAAAGAGTGTAACAGGTTATGTTTCTTTTATTTCGAGATGCATTTGATCATGCCTTTTTTTAGAATATTATTTTGATATTTGCAAGACTAATTTTTGAATCTTTCGAATTTACCACTGGACTTCTGTCTTGAAAATTTACAAAAAATACTACAACCTTGTAGCTATTAGAGAAGTCAAGTTTGATGATTGCAAAATTACTAAAATTTGATTATGGTACCGATCTTTAAATTTTCTTTTTCTATAAGAATCAATTGAATTCAAGACATGACAATTGTCTTATCTTGTCATGGACATCTAAATATTTGATAAAGTTGGTGAAATTCGGACAATAGAATGATATTAAAATGGCAGATGTGATTAACGAACAAAATATAAGCTAGTGTGCCAGTAATGCCAAACAATTTCCTTCGTTTTTGCATCTGCCATTTCAATAAGAATTTTTCTTCAATTAGCAGCGACATGAAATGTTCAAAATATGATATTCTTTACGCAGGCTCTACAAGCAATGGCTCTCCTGAGTGATGACAATTTGATCCAGTGCCCTCGAACGAAAGAAAAGTACAAGATTGAAGAAGCACAAAGAGTATATGTCATGTAAGGACGTCTGCTAACCAAAAACTGTAAGTTTATAATACTCCTATTTGCGATTAATTACTTGTTGTTACAATGTAAATAAATTCTAAGTTTTTCATTATCGAATTTGGTTTAAAAACAAGTTGTTTTTGTGTTTTGCTGTCAGTACATAGATACAGTTAAGCCGGAAATTATTCATACCTATGCCAAATTTGGAGTATTTTCAATCGTTATATTTGCTAACCAATTCACAAGATATTTCATTCCTTGAAATGTCTCTTGTAGCACTTGTTTCAGCCTTTTATCACATTTTTACGAAACTTCAGCCACAGTAAAATTGGTCCTCAAATAGAACGATGCAAAATACTCAGTATGAATAATTTCGGGCTTAACTGTAGATGAGTGATCGATCAAAGATGGTTTGTCAAATAGATTTCTTTCGAAATTTGAAAGTCATTAATCTTAGCTGCACAGTTACTGAAAATAGAACGAACTGTATTGCTTAAAGATTAGAGTCAAAGCTTGTTGTAACAAGTGTCAGTGGCCCCTTAGGGATCGTCCGAATTGAGTTTCTTGCAGGTAAAGATGTCTATGGATGCATCAATTTGCACTCTCCTCCGCAGAGGCTTGAAGGGGGCTTTTGGGAGGGAAGGAGGAAATCAGTCGATGGTATTCATCAAGCCTCTGCGGAGGAGAGTGATCAATTTGTGTAGATAACGGATTAATAAAACAGAATGTATAGATGTTTGAGAGGCTGTTGCTCTCAAACCATTTATCAGATTCCAAACATACCGATAACCTCTGTGTAGCTAACATATTTAGCTTAGACTGCATTCACACGATGCCGGCACATTTTGAAAACGGTGGAAAATGTGACGGCTAGGTTTCCCGTTCTTACGAAAACGGCACATTTTTTGGCGGCAGATTTTGAAAACAGTAGATTTTGAAAACGGAACTCTAACCGGCACATTTTGAAAACCGCATCGTGTGAAATTTCGATAATGACGAAAACGGAACATTTGTCAACGCATTCGAAATGAGACTGATTGGATCTGGCGTGAAAATCCAGCTTCGTTCTCGTGGAGCTTGAAAAGAATTTATTGCCATCAAAATTTCTAGCGTTTCGAAATATTGCCGGTATCGTGTGAACGCTAGCTCAAAGTTTGCTACCGTCACATTATTTACCATTTTCAAAATGTGCCGTTATCGTGTGAACGCAGTCTTAGACAAGAAAGTCTGTCTCAAGTTAGTTCTCACGGGAGAGTGTAGAAATAACTGAAATGTTTGCATGGTACTTCTGCGTTATCGCAAACACATGACATTTGACTCGAGACAGACTTTAGTGAAAATTTTGTCGATTTTTTCAATAAGAAGAAATATGCTTTAACTCAGAAAATACTCAAGATGTCAAAACTCGCCAATCAATAATAATTGCAAATACTGGACCTTCTTTTTGAGCCATTGAATAAAAGAGGAATGCAATAGCAATTCGTGCAATCTTTTTTAAAGACGTGTGGCCCGTTTTACATGAGAAACTCAAACCGTTTTGAAATTTCACCCCGATATGAGTTGAATCGTTGTCTGGTCAAAGCCCTCATAGTGTTTACATGGAAAATGCGATTCTATCTCAAACCGGGGTGGAACTCTCGCCTGTTCAGATCGGTTTGAAATGTCACACCAGTTTGAAAACACCATGTAAACACAAGATATTTTCAAATCGGTTTGAGATGCATTGTTTCAGGTTCAAATTTTAGATTGACCTATTGTTTTACTTGGCGCTCAATAGATCAATGAACAACAACACAGGTCTCAGACCTAACCGGTTTGAGTTTCTCATGTAAACGGGCCCTTGATGTCTGTGCTGGATTTTCCAACCCCTTAAAGGCATTGACTCCATATAAATACTTGAGCATCATCGCTATCCTCAATATTTGCTGACAAACTGCTGATGGCCCTTAGTTATCGCACAATCTCACAATAGAGTCGCACAAACCCAACAGCACAAGGTAACAAAGACATCTTGATCCTTGCATTATCCTTGGGAATTTCTTTAGTTGTCTTTCAATAGCAATAAAATGACAAATCTTGTTTGAAGATTGTTAGTCATGAGCGGGCTAGTCATACGGACTCAATGCCTTTAACATGCGCCTTTGATATTAACAAGTAAATAAAGTAAAATACAAGCACTTTGATGCGAATTGAAATATGCACTACATTTCGAGCATAATAGCCAGTTATTATGCGAAGGAAATATTAGTAGAACCGACCAGTGGCGGCGCCAGCCGCCATGAAGTGGGGGGGGTAAATAGTGAGGGGGATCCGGGGGCGAAGGCCCCGGAAAATTTTTGGGGACCACGCCCTTTATATTTTAGGGAAACGCCCTTTTTGAAAGTAATACGCCCTTTTTCTAGATAGAAAACGACAGATGAAATCATTGATATGCATGTGAGAAACTTCGATGCAAGGCTTTTTAATTGTATTAAAATTTACAACATGTATTGAAGATAGTAAAACTGAAAATGAGTTTTATGAGAATGTATCTTAAATATACAATTGATCATGAACCCAAGTTCCCCAAAGTATGTAGTCTAAAGAAGGCAGGCTGCAACGTTGATAATGCTCAAAGGGGACTTTTCTTGGCTTGCTAGCAAATTGGAGATATCCCGCTCACTGCTAATGAGCACCAATTGCTCAAGTCGTTCTTCTCCCATTTTTGCACGCAAATATGTGTTGATCAACTTCACTTTGCTATGCGATCACAAACGACACACAAAGATTTCAGAATGGTGAGATTATATTTAGCACTAGATGACCAAGAAAGCGATATTAAAGACTAAGCACAGACCTACCCCTACCTTAACATTTTTATGTCATTTTTGGACGAATCTAAATTACCACATTTTCAAAAAAGTAGGGGGGTATTTACATCCCCATACCCTCCCGTGGCTCCGCCACTGGAACCGACACTAATCCATATTTTACTTTATTCACTCGTTTATCTTTGTACAATTGGACTACGCGCAACAAGAAGATAACATAGGGCTCAAACCTTTAAAAAGGTCGGTGTAAAATTCTATTGCAGTTTACTTTGAAATAAATGGCTTGGACGAAACTTAGGGTTTTTTTGCTGTAAATCTGCCGTGGCAATTTATTGATATCTTGAATAGTTTCAATATGGCGGCATTTATTAAATTTGAGGCAATGATGTCATCAAATTTCTAAATCCTAAACTAGAAAAGCAACAGATTTCTGCTTGCCACTATATTGCAGACCTTCATAAACTATGGTTTTCTTGAAGGTTATGCAGTGTTTCCTCAATTAGTTTAGGATTTACGATGATTCAAATCTTTTCAAAATTGTTCATGAATTTTTTCAAAAATAATCAAATTGCCGCCATTTTGAAAAAATTAAGATATCATGAAATTTCCACGGCAGATTTACAGCAAAGTACCATAAATTCCTTTCAAGCCATCCAATTCAAAGAAAAATACAACAGAATTTTACACTGACCTTGTTAAAGATTGGAAAGATTTGAGCCCTATTATGCTCAAGAAGATGCCTTTGATATTAATCAGCTGATCCCCCACTTCCAAACGAAGATCCCTCATCCTCTAGTCTATGTCTACTTGTGATACGGCTTTTTATTACATCAACCGATGGTAATTTCCTCGGTTTTCTGTATTCTGCTGGTTCACTGTTTACTAGTCCTACTGATTTTTTTAATTCTGAAGAGTTACTTTGTTCAGGTTGAAAATGCACACGCCTGTAGCTAGAGACGTCCTCTAAATCGTTACTAATATCTCGATGTCTGTGTGTCGATGTGTAATCTCTTCGGGGTCTGTCCGTTGTGAGTTCTCTCTCGTGATGTGTTGATGGTGGGAGTGCCAAGTATGCACCTAAAATCAGAAATAGCAGCCAATTAGTTCCATGTGGATTTTAAATCCCAGCTGGTGTTGG
Source organism: Aurelia coerulea (assembly GCA_039566865.1). Lineage (NCBI taxonomy): Eukaryota > Metazoa > Cnidaria > Scyphozoa > Semaeostomeae > Ulmaridae > Aurelia > Aurelia coerulea. The sequence goes on along the minus strand of CM076952.1, from coordinate 5,047,800 downwards.
ACTTTGGTGGTATGGGGAGATTCATAACGCCGTCGGTCAGTTAGAGCGTCGCTAGAGCACTGAACCAGTTATCCAGAAGTTGTGGGTTCGAGACCTACTGGGGTCTTATCAGCGGTTAGAAGTAGATATGGTTGTATCTGCCCTTACAGGCTTCCTAAAAAGGTGTTATCTACCTCAAGGCAGCTCGCAAGACTGCACACAACGCCATCAATATCTCAACAACCCATATTTCAAGCCTCTAAATGTTAAAGTAAATCAGATCTCATTTGAGAACGTATGCTGCTGACTCATTTTGCTGCTAACTCATTTAAACTTCAAGGGAAAAAGAGCTATTTAGAGAATACATGATGATATATTGAGAGTCGAAATAGATCTAAACGGCTGCCGCCATAAGTTGAAGTATACGATTTGGAAGCAGCAGTGGCGGCGCCAGCCTGAAAAAAGTGGAGGGGACGAAGGAAGGTGGGAGTCTGGGGGCGAAGCCCCCAGGAAAATTTTCAGGACCACGCCCATTTTATACTCAGGAAACGCCCTTTTTACCCTAAGGAAACACCCTTCTTTGTTTATCAAGCTCTAAAGATACCTACCTAACCCCTCCTAAGACATGTTCTCAACGGATTTAGACGAATTGGAAGAGTGACCTCAGAGAAAAGGGGGGACTTGTCCCCCCCCATTCCCCCCCGTGGCTCCGCCACTGGGAAGCAGATCATTCAGTTACTGAATTATTTACAAAACTGTGCAGTGTTCCGCTTCTAACTAGGTAGATGTCAAAATTCTGGTGGCTTATTTTTTTGGTTTGTTCCTTTACTTTCGTTGCATATTCATGTCTTCTCTTAACAACCCATTTTTGCATGCACAATGATTGATATAGCCATCTAGATTTCAATGCATCTTGGGTTGGGTTGCTTTGTTTACATTTTCGGCGTCACTATTTTACCTCAAAAATCCGTCACTCGTCGCTTTGTCTTTGCGTGTCTTGCTGTTGTTACAAAATCTGCATAATGAAGCGATCTTTCTAGTCAGGACCTTTGAATATCCTCTCATGTTGTTCAGCATAACCGGAGATGTTGCTTTTTCAAGAATGACTTCACTTACCTTTCAGTAAACTTCTGACTTTTTCCTGCATACTGTCATCATGATAACACGTGACTTCTACTACACCCCCATTTGGGAATACTTCTTTTATTGTTACTTTTTGTCTTTCCATTTCCAATTGTCTTTGTTTCAATTCAAGTTCTCTTTCCATTATATCTAATTCTCGATTTCGTTCTTTTCTTCCTTCATCTTCTTCTCGTAGTTGCAAGTCTCGCCATAGTTTCGCACAGCTAGAAAATTTGAAATTCATTCTACTGAAGAAGAACAAGGACAGATAATGTTACGACAAGACTCGTTACTTTTTATTGACACCTGGATACAAAGCAATTTGTGATCGCAGACAAAGGGAATTCCATTCTCGGTTGGTCAAGACATAAACAAAAACAAAGCAAGCCGCAAAAATTGCCCTGAAACCCGGGTCGCTAGCTGCGTCGTTGTGCATTCCAGAAATGGTTTATAAAGAGCAAATATTATATCTAGAAGCATTTGCCTCGGGCATTTCATTTTTTTCGTACAGAAGCTGAACAGTAAGTGTTTTAATTATACCTGAAAAGTACGAGAATTGAATTCCCTTCCAATTGGCTTCTGCACAAAATAAATAATATTTGCTCTTAAAAACCATTCCTGGAATGCACAAACGAGCGCGCTAGCGATCCGAGTCTCAAGGCAATTTTTGTGACTTGCTTTGTTTTTGTTTATGTCTTGACCAATCGAGCATGGAATTCCCTTTGTCTGCAATCACAAATTGCTTTGTATCTAGGTGTCAATGATTTTCCTTGTTCTGAAGAAGTACTACACTCATTTTTTATAAGAAACTAAGGTCCGGTGCTGGCAGGCAGTTTCTTAAATTTTTGGGCCATTTTGCTACCATAAGATTCTGATGTGTTTCTCATATCCTTATATTTTTAATGCCAGCAGTGTAGAGATAATGTTGTTTTGCCTAAAGGGCTCCCAAATTACTTAGTAATATCTCAAAACAAATAAATAACATAATTCGCACTCAAATTAATTTCCAAACAGTTGCTATAACTGCATACTGTCAAAACATTTTTTGAGTGCGATATGAAAATTGAAATTGTAAATTACAGCAGTTTCTTAGCTTTTTCAAATTCAGCTAGGATTGTTTCTTAACTTTCGAAAAATTGAGCTTACCGTTTCTTATAAGCGGTTTCTTATAAAAAAATACGCATACTGAAGGTTCTGAACACATATTTCAACAATGAGAAAAAATTCGATCAGAACATTTATTTAAACTTTCATTGTCTAATCATGTTAAAGATTAAACAGTTTCCTCCTCAGATGCAGTTTATGAGCGCTGCCTGGTTTTAGTAGAAAATGTTCAGTCGGAAATTAATACACTCATTTTTTTTATAAGAAACTAAGGTCCGGGGCTGGTAGGCAGTTTCTTAAATTTTTGGGCCATTTTGCTACCACAAGTTTCTTACGTGTTTCTTATATTTTTATTGCCGGAAGTTTAGAGTTGATGTTGTCTTGTCTAAAGGGCTCCCAAATTACTTAGTAAAATCTCAAAACGAAACGAATAAATAACATAATTCGCACTCAAAATAATATCCAAACAGTTGCTTTAACTGTACAATGTCAAAACATTTTTGAGTGTGATAGGAAAATTAAAACTGAAAATCGCAGAAGTTTCTTAGCTTTTTGCAATTCAGGTAGGGTTGTTTCTTAACTTTCGAAAAATTGAGCTTACCGTTTCTTATAAGCGGTTTCTTATATAAAAATACGCATACTGAAGGTTCTGAACACATATTTCAACAATGAGAAAAAATTCGATCAGAACATTTATTTAAACTTTCATTGTCTAATCATGTTAAAGATTAAACAGTTTCCTCCTCAGATGCAGTTTATGAGAGCTGCCTGGTTTTAGAAGAAAATGTTCAGTCGGAAAATTAATGCACTCATTTTTTTTATAAGAAACTAAGGTCCGGGGCTGGTAGGCAGTTTCTTAAATTTTTGGGCCATTTTGCTACCACAAGTTTCTTACGTGTTTCTTATATTTTTATTGCCGGAAGTTTAGAGTTGATGTTGTATTACTTAGTAAAATCTCAAAACGAAACGAATAAATAACATAATTCGCACTCAAAATAATATCCAAACAGTTGCTTTAACTGCACAATGTCAAAACATTTTTGAGTGTGATAGGAAAATTAAAACTGAAAATCGCAGAAGTTTCTTAGCTTTTTGCAATTCAGGTAGGGTTGTTTCTTAACTTTCGAAAAATTGAGCTTACCGTTTCTTATAAGCGGTTTCTTATAAAAAAATACGCATACTGAAGGTTCTGAACACATATTTCAACAATGAGAAAAAATTCGATCAGAACATTTATTTAAACTTTCATTGTCTAATCATGTTAAAGATTAAACAGTTTCCTCCTCAGATGCAGTTTATGAGAGCTGCCTGGTTTTAGAAGAAAATGTTCAGTCGGAAAATTAATGCACTCATTTTTTTTATAAGAAACTAAGGTCCGGGGCTGGTAGGCAGTTTCTTAAATTTTTGGGCCATTTTGCTACCACAAGTTTCTTACGTGTTTCTTATATTTTTATTGCCGGAAGTTTAGAGTTGATGTTGTCTTGTCTAAAGGGCTCCCAAATTACTTAGTAAAATCTCAAAACGAAACGAATAAATAACATAATTCGCACTCAAAATAATATCCAAACAGTTGCTTTAACTGCACAATGTCAAAACATTTTTGAGTGTGATAGGAAAATTAAAACTGAAAATCGCAGAAGTTTCTTAGCTTTTTGCAATTCAGGTAGGGTTGTTTCTTAGCTTTCGAAAAACTGAGCCTACCGTTTCTTATAAGCGGTTTCTTATAAAAAAAAATGAGTGTAGTATTTGCGGCAAGAGCTGTAATGTTTCTTGAAGGATATGGTCTCAAGAATTTTCTGTGCATATCCTATCATAATTTTGCCATAATTTTGGAAGGTTAGACAGCTTGAAAAACTGATGATTTTGTTTGAAATAACTTATCATTTGGCAATGCAGGATTTTGAAGTGACGAACTCAAACATTTTTTGGCTTTAAAAACAAGGACAGATTTTGGTAAGACAATAAGCACGAGTTGGTTTTGAATGACACCGCAATTCAAAGCAATTAGCGATCGCAGACAAAGGAAATTCTCTCAACCAGTAATTCAAAACAAACAAAGCCGCAAGAGTTTCTCTGAAACCCAGGTGCTTGCTCGCTCGTTGTGCATTCGACAAATTGTTTTCAAGAGCAAACAAGAGCACACATCGAAAGAAGAAGGATATATCTACACATCTACCTCGGGCATTTTATTTCTTTGGCTCAGATGCTGAGCAGTAAGTGTTTTAATTACACCCAAAAAATAAGAGAATTGAATCGCCTCCCAATCGGTTGCGTTTTTCTGAAGCGCTCTGTTGTAATTTTTGTCACATTCCTTTTTGATCTGGCGTCAAATACTGCGAAGGCTGTTTGCCCCATATTCATCGAGGGTCATCTATAAACAGTGCCTCTGTTGCAAATAGTACTGGGTACTGGATGTAGTGTGATGCTTTGCTGGAAATGTGAACTTCAAGTGACACTATATCTCCTGAATTCAATGATATGATGATATCAAGATATGTTCTCTAAGCCTTTGTACCATTGGTATGGTAAGAAATATGATGTATAGAGGTTTTATCCGCAATTGAGGATTTTTATCAATCCTATCGGACAAGTACAAAATCTCGTACGTTTGGAAAATTGTGGGAGCTGATCTACAGGACCCATTCTATAGATACATTGTGCTTTAATTTACTGCTGTAGTTCCAAACTAGATTTCTAATTCTGACTTAGGTATCGTCAAAGTGATTTTGAAGTTTGATCGTTTCCTCATTGTCGGACAAGGCTAATGGCTGCTCGTCCAGATCTTGATCTGGACTTTATTTTAGCACGCAAGGATCAAAACACCAAACTGTAGGCCCTGGTGTAGCTGATTCGATCAGGTAATTAAAACGATACAGAAGATATCAGACCTAAACAGCAGCAGATATGAATCAGTTACAGCCGAAGAAAGTTACAACGTTCTAATCTGCAAATGCTCCAACTCATAAAAGCCATAAATTCCTTTCGAATTTTAACACTCTCGCAGCCAATTGGATGCGCTACAGACTATCTTGGAGATACTACAATGCATGTAGGCCTCATCAAAATTGTGTTTTTCAGTTCATAAAATCAATCCAGTGTGTGAAGATAAACAATCATTATTGTCTATATTAACAAACCTTTCACATCTTGTTTCTTTTCCTTTTCCAACTCTACTTCGAAATGCCTTTTTACAAGTTACGCAGTTGACCATTATCTTGAAAAAACTTCTGGGAAAATTTCAATGTTTCTCTCCTCAAAAACTTCGATTTCAATTTTTTAACTTTATCAGAGTTTTAAGTCCACTATGATTCCTTCATAAAATTTACGATAACCAGTCAACCGTGAAATTATGAGTTTAGCAACCCGCAATTGGATAGGTACCCATTGAGTAATATCTGCAGGTCAGACAAGACCCTTGGTACTACAGCGTTGCAGAGGACTCTTTATTCAGGTCTAAATCATTGGCTAATTGTCGTACAAAGAAATATTGTCTGGAGGGTTTGTTTTTAAAAATGATGTCAGTCAGTTGATACAAATGCGACTTATAAAAGTCTGTTTCTTTGTCTCATCGTCTCTTCTACAATATAGGCCTTGTAAACATTAACACTGTTTTCTGGTCTACGAATTAATGACAAGTCTCTCTCGAAATTCTTACTGTTCTTCATAACCAAAAAGAGTTCTCTTATGAGAATGCGAAGAACGTCTTGAAAATTGAATCCTTTGACTTTTTGTTCAAATCGATGATTCAATGGCACAACAGGGAGAATTTTTCAAATCTATGTTCAAAATACAGTTGTTTAGAATTTATAACTGCTACTTTAGTAGAAGTGATAAAAATGATTATTTTAAATTTCAGACAATGTTTTCATAAAATCTAGAGGGTTTTTGGAGCAGTTTGGAATTGGTAGAGATGATTTGACTCCGGGAAGTGTTGGGAAATTGTTCTCCTCTTTTGAAGACATCGATTTTGTTCTTTTCACTTGTACAATTCTTTTATTCTTGACTTGTAAATTCAGCTACAGTTGTTTCTGAAGGAGGAAAAATCCCAAGACTGACAATATTTCCTAAACTTTTTGGTGTCTCTTCTCGTCGTTCACAGTTGTCCCAAACCGTACTGTTTCGTAATTGCGAAGCTGGTTTGCATCTATTCTGCGAAGGAGAATGCCTCTGCCTCTGAAATTATTGAAAAATCAAACCGATAAACCGATGCTTATATTTGCACATGGTACGAAAATCTCTCAGCAATGGCGGAAAAGTTTCAAAGCAGCGAGAGACTTGGCGTTGATGCTCACATTCCAGACAATGATGCTCAAATGCCATTTTGCACACATGGTAAGGATCTCTAGCTATTAATCAGTGCTTGTTTTTATGATTCCTTATGCTTATGCTGCAATTTAATTACGCGAAGAAGAAGACAAAGTTCTGATTTATTTACGCCCGCCTTCTTATCCATACCATGACTAGGCCTAGCCTAGGGTATGCACTCCCTTTTGTTTTTAAATTAGGACCTTGTTCAAAATCGATGTGCACATTGAAATTTTTTGAAAAATCTTGTGCGTATCTGCTGTTTGTTGACATATTCTGTAGAGTAGCGACTTGCCCATTTTGAAAGTTGAATTTCTTTAATTACACCAATTTCCATTGACAAATCATCATATTGATAAAAGTAAAACAACAAAATTATAATAGCAATTATTTATTAAGAAGAAGCTCCAAATTTCTATTCAATAAAACTAGAAGTGTGTGACTTTTATTGCAATTTCCGGTCAGCCCCTCCCTATGGTGCTCAAAAAAGGAAGGACCCATCAAAGGACTGATCTCCTTGCTGGAATCAACACTCTTGTAGTACCATTTATCAATATGCAAATCTTGCAAATGAAATTCTGTTGCAAATTTCATTGTACTGTGATAAGAATATTCCAAATGAACATTAATAGAAACATCCTTGAATTATACATAGTACTGGTCGCTTTGAATAAAGTGTCTTACCCTTATCCCCCCTAGTAAGCCACCAATTATTTGGTGAACTATTATAGTATGTTTTTGCTTGGTTTTTTATGTTTTGTTGTTTTCTTTGATTATTCACAGGACCGTCGAGAGGGGGGGGGGGGTAGCCAGGGTAGTTACCAGGGGGCCCGCAAGAAATAAGTTGTCTTTTTTCTTTGTTGTAGTTTTCTTTGAGGAACGTTTTCAGGCCCGTGGGCCGACTGAGATTGTAAATAAAACCTAAAAGCAGCGTTTTGCCAATGCATAGGAGGGCGTGGCCCAAGGATAAAAGGGCGTGGTCCAAAAAAATTTTACCCCCCCTTCGGCGCCGGGGGCCCCTGTCCCTACCCTAGCCCTGGGGCCCGGCCACTCTCTCGACGGCCCTGATTATTCATGGTACTCTAGGTTGACTTAGTTTAGTGCCACAGAGTAGTCAGTAGTATTTGCAGCCAGCGGCATCGTCCTTGCAGTATTGTGAATTTTTATTGGAATGTAGAAAAAATCTTATATGCCATACTTTCCAGACTAGGCAAAAGCGGCTACAGCCAACACAATAACAGCCAACAAAATTTCTTTTGTTGTTGATTTGAAACCAGTTTCTTAATCAAGACAAATTAGATAAATACAGCAGATGGATTTACAGTGAATACCACAAATCAGAAGTTCATTTCCAGATTTGAATTGGCTAAGACTAGTGGTCTCCATACACCAGACTGATAAGTTTGCAAAGTGCACACAGAAAATGTGCACCTGGCTGTTGTTTTAAAAACAAAGACTCTATTGTTCTTCCTTTGTTATACTTGAAATCGCGCACAGGAGATCTTCCGTGTGCACAACATAAAAAGCAGTCTGGTCCATACCTCCATACTTTGGTAAAGTTGTTTGGTAAAAATAAATGAAATATTGTTTACTTTCTTTCAAGGGCCAACAATTGTATTTGAAAGATTTTTCAAAAATAAATCACCAAGAAGATTCTTTGCCTGCTCAGCATCAAGAGATAGAAAAGGCTGCCCTTTCTTTCAATGGGAAGATGAGAAAATAACAACTGGAAAGGAAATCATACAAAATGAAATCAAACAGAAACTGCAGCAAGAAAGAGAAGATGTCGAAAAAGTAGCAAAGAAAAGAGAAGAATGGCTGTCTGCTCATAAAACGGTCCATTTCTGCTTTGATTGTAACAAAATGTTTGTTGAAACAAATACGGGACACAAAGATCATAAAGTTAAAAAGCTATCCAAGACAGATTTAAATGAACCAAGCAAATTCATGCATCCTGCAGAAAACAAGAAAACCAATGCTGTAAGTGTTTTTTTTTTCAAATTTAAAGAAAACATGAGAAAATTTAAAACCAGCAAAGTGTAATCTTGACCTACATATAAGAAGGAAGCAGTGTGGTATAGGAATTTTCAAGTCCTTGCTTTCTTTCACTATTGCACATAAGAAATCATCCAGACACAAGATATGCATACAATGTGCAAAGTCAAACTTTAGAGTGCACCTGAAACCTAGAGGTTCGAAAAAGGGCCCAGCACTGATTTTGATGTTATTGGCATTTTATACAGGGATTTTTATCTTTGATTTTACTTTTGAATTAGATTATACCTTGAGATGTTTTAATTGCCCTGGAAATTTCTTCTGAGAAATCCTTACTTTCCTTTGCAAAAGTTACAGTGTATAGATACAGTAGGTGTTTCGTTTTTTAATTCTGTTTTATATGTATTTTATACTATGATTTACAATGAAATTTAATTAGAAAAAAAGTTTCATTCATACTAAATTTGTTCTCTACCATCAAAATATTCTTCCATTTTGTAGCAATACCTGTTCTCAGGATCATCATGTTCATTCATTGCTGATCTTCTCATTAAATTGGGATATGAAAAAATTATCTGCCTAGGAGTTCCAAGGTAGATGAAATTTTGCAATCATTTTTCAATCTGGTGAATTTTGGTTTTTATACAAAGAAATGATAACACAACTTGGTATCTTTATTTTTCTGTGTCATTGTTATTATCTGCATGTCTTATAAAACTTGTTTAAAACGTTTAGTAAATAGAACGTTTGGGTGGAAAGCGCAGTTTGACAAGAAAGTGAAGGACGAGGCAAGCGGCAACAATAATTTTGTATTCATTTATTACATTCCATGTTATTGACAAATCCAGGTATTACGACATTCTAAGTAGGGGACACAAATCAGGCTAAACGTTTATAATTGACTTAAAACATGTTTATTAAATTTGATAAATACTTTTGAGCTTACAAGGAATTGATATCAGATGATAGCTCAACAAAAAAGGATGAGTACGAGAAGTCGATGAAATGAAGCAAGAGGAGAGACATATAGGAATACAAGAGAGCAAAATTCAGTATTTTGAACTGAAGGTTGAAGAAAAGCAAAGCAACTTTTAAAGCTGCTAATTTGTACCTCTTGTTAAATATTTTCTCTCTAGTTTCAGGCTTATTTTGGTTATTGTTCTTTTACAGGAGTTAACAGTCTTCTTTCTACAGATTACGGTGTGTTGTTGCGTTTATGGGTTTAAGATGATGAGTCCGTTATTCAAGGCTGTTTTTCAAATTTTGTACCACAAATCATTTGTTTAGATATTTTCTGTTGCATGGCGTATAACATAAGCCTTATTACTTTTTTAGAGTTCATGAAAGGATTCAAACGCTGAAAAGATCCAAGTCAGGCACACAAGAAAGCATCTTTTTGGATATCGATAAAAGATATGTAAGTGTTGATGAATAACCTTGCATTTATTTGCAGACTTTTACTCAAGCTTCTTAGTTTAGCTGGACGAAATCTTTCTCAAATATGAATTCCATTCAACTTTTTACATACCAGATGAGTCAGAAAAAGAATCCCCGCTTGAATGGCCACTGCTCCATGAATATCAAAGCAATAATATTGAAAACTGTCTTGTTTTATTGCCAAGATGTTCAATTAGGTTCAATAGTTTACCCGACCTTAATCGGCAATTCCTTCCCATGGATATGGGAGATTTTCTGCAGAAAGCCCCTTCCAAAAACCTGCAAAAACGAATGAAAACAATGATGAGCAAATTTTCCTTCCTAAAATTGATAACACACACATAAATTCATGTATTTTATCCTCTTGGGAGAATGGAATCCTTTTCTGAATAGGTCATCGATACCAGGGGGAGGATTTTTTCAGCCTCCCAAGAGGATAGCATGTGCTAAAGCGTCCACAATTCATTGCTGTAAGGCCATTGTAAGGCAAAAATGTTGGGGAAATTTGTTCATGATTTTGGGCACGTTTTGAAGGTTTTTTGAAGAGGCTTTCTCGAGAAAATCCCTCATAATTTCAGAATGGAGTGGCCGATTTCAGTCAGGTAAATTTTATAGTAGATTTGAACATTTCTACTATTAAACTATATATTTGTCGATATCATTGTCTTGATATCCAGGGAGCCGTGACCTTTCAAATGGGGATTCTTTTTTCTGACTCACCCGGTAGAATACAGGACTAAATGCTATTACAGGAAAATGTAAAAAGATCTGTACCCTATACGACCAAAGTAATACATAGCTTATTTAGCTTTGGCCGTTGAATTAGGGGCCGATTACATGGAGCGGGCTAGCCCGGTTAACCGAGATGAAGGTTTTCACCCGGGATCCCAGGGTCAATAGAATTTACTATTTTTCGTATATTTTTGATTATATGGCAAGCGGGCTGGCCCGTTTAGCCGAGATCCCATCTGCTGCCTACCTGCAAAACGGGCTTAGAGTTGCACATTTTTCTCATGTAATCGATTTCAGACTGGGCTGGCCCGGCAAAGCAGGCTGAGAATTCTCCAACGCATACGCTTTATGAACAAATTATACTATCATGGCGCCAAATATTTTACAGCCCGGGCTGGATTTCTCCATGTAATCGTTTAGGTCATCTGAGAGCCAGCCCGCTTAAACGGGCCAGCCCGTTCCATGTAATCAGGCCCTTAAAATGGAAGAAAGAAAATGAAAATATGAGTATCTATCGAAAATAACAACAATGTCAAAGTAGATGTATGTTGATGAAAGATCAATTGTTTATAAAAGGATAATTCAGATTTCAGGTTTGCTTATAGTATACTGTTTTATTTTCGTTATGTTTTTTATTGATTTTGGCTGATTGTTCCATAATCGTGCACCCTTGTTTCTGAAAGTTTTATCCCCCCAAGTTTTCATGATAGTCCGTGGACATCTTGGTGATATTCTGAATGGCATATTTTAGGGTTTGGTATAATGTCAAATGACAAATCGCTGAATGAAACATTGTGTTGAATTGTTAGTCAGTGACTAGAACGCTAGGTAAAGAACACCAACAGTACAACATTGATTATTTGCGGTCAAGAGGAAAAGGTTTGGAAATTCAGTGTTTGTGCCTTTTTTCCCCAGGCCCAGTTCTTCCCACCATCAGAGTTCCTACATTACAACATGTTTAACAATTATTTCTTTGGTGGAGATGCAGCTGAGAAAACGTTCAGTGATTTCATTGCTGATGCAAAGCATGGAAAAATAGCTTTAGTAATGGATCCTCCATTTGGAGGCGTGATGTCAATTTTAGCAGCATCGCTTAAGAAATTGCTAGGAGCAGTTGATAAAGGTAGGTTCGTTTTTAAGTTCTCGTGTTTTTAACTGAGGGACCTATCAATATAAGCTCATTTATTGACTCGAGAAACCAGGAATTGGAATCCTTATCTGCAACGTTGATTAAGAATTTTTTAACCTATAAATAGTGTACAAGCTCAAGTTCCAGGGCTATTTAGCAGGACTTACAACAATTGATTATTTGAAATTCCATGTAACCTAGAAATCAAAACTGTGTAGGCCATGTATTTGTTTTCTCCATACATATTGTAACGGCCAATTATCACTGATGCTGTTCAGACAAATATCGTAATTTAGAAAGCGAAACGCTCTAGAAAAGGTGTGTCTGCAGCATTGTTTGTCCGCCAAGTTCTATGATCTCTTTTTGACGCCTCTGATACAGCCTGTATTCTGTGACTGCACCAGTCTCAGTCCAAACATATTCTCTGGGATATTTGATTTGGTAGCTGCAAGAGAAGCACAAGAGACACCCCTGCTAAAATCTTTTCTATCAAGTCCTACCTTACTAAACTTAGGCGTGATATAGTTTCATTTATCTACGGTATGATGTTAGCAAATGCATGGCAGGATTTTGTGGACAATATCGCATTTCATAAACACAGTTTATCTTGGCTTGATGAGTGTCTCATCTTTTTTTATATTTCCATATGGAATATTTCTTACACTCTGCTTTCATCCTTAGATTGCGTTCTTGAAATAAAAGATATTGCTGTGATGATGATCTTTCCGTATTTCTTGGAAAGCCATGTAACAGAAGCATTTCCTTCTTTGAAACTCATGGATTATAAGGTAAATATAAATGTTCGTTCTCCTTCTTCTCATGTGCCACCTACTTGATGTAGGTAGGCTGCTATGAATTGTTTCCACTTTCCCCTATCCTGGGCTTTTCTTACAAGCCATCCATAATGTTTCCTTCCCACCCAATCTCCGATGTTGTCCATCCACATAGCTCTTGGTCTTCCTCTGGGTCGTCTTGATGGTATTCGACCTTCCAGTATGACACGATGTATGTTGTCCCTCCTTATCATGTGACAGAAGAATGTTAGTTTCCTTGACATGATTAATTGCATGATGTTTCTTTTCTCTCCTATTCTTTCTAATACTGTCTCATTTTTAGTATGGCTTTGCCATGAAATCCTCTGTAAAGATAAATGTTACTACCTTGAAAGTTTGTGTAGCTTAAGTGGTCTTTTGGTTCAGGTGATTGCCATCTGTCTTTCAAGTTTTATTGGAGTATAGAGAACGATTGTTCCATCTGCAGTGGGAACTAGGCATGTCTTTTCCCGCTGTGGATGGGACAGTAATGTATATTATATTGAGTTTAGATTTTACTTGATAGAAAGAAAAACAGAGAACGAAATCTTGCTTGGTTATTAAGCGATACCAAGATCAATACTGGAAAATAGAGCTCAAATTTGCTAGCTCGACTGCCTATTATTTTTTTAACTTTTGATATTTCAACGAAATTTTCATTTTTCCTGGTAACGGTTTCTGTTGAAGTACTGCCCGTTTTTTGGAGTTTTCGATTTCTCAAAAAGGTTTCCATTTCTTTAATTTCAATCCTGGACAAAGTTATTGAGAAAAACTGACACTGTTATAGAGTTTGAACGCCTTGTGACAGCACTTACATTGGATGCCCTGCTTGCTATTGCCCCCTCCTCCATTCAATGTTGGTTAGATGGGCCGAAAAAGTCAGTGCATCATAAGCAACATAGAACGGGGGGAAGTGGGGTGGCGCAGATTTTCTCGACATATTATGTCCAGGATTGTTGATTATATCACGGTGTGAAAAAGACTCAAGGAATTATTACTTATTTGGTTTTTTAAAAGGGTTCCTATAAAATTTCAATTTACTTCATCTCGTTTTAGATAAGCTATGAGAATCATCCAAACTTCAAAGAACGATCCTTGGAATCCAAGCGAGGGTCACCTATTAGAATATATACAAACATCTCTGGTGAAGAATTTGTACTGCCAAAAAGCGAAGGGTACAGGTATGCGAACCATATATTTTAAGGCAAAAGGGTTACCTTCCTTTTTACCTATTGACCATCACCACAATTTTTAATGGTCACTTCTATTGTCCTAAAATTTATGCTAAATTAATGACCTATTTCTTTCACAAATGGTAGATATATCCCCAGAAGCTGTCCCCCGTTCCATGATATAGGGATATCCATGCTTTCTTTATGAAAAGCGCGTCGAAGACATTTTTTTTTTAACATTTTAGATTTTAAAAACTTTCCAAGATTGTCAGAAGGAATGTAGCAATGAACGGTAAAGGGACATCATCGCATCTACTTGAAATCAAGCAACAAGTACAGGATATAGAAATTTCGAATATTTGACCATTCTTTTGGTTGTCACGAAAGCTTTTTTCAAATTACACATTGATAGCAACTGTATAATTCAATAACCATGTCTTAGGCTACCTCAGAACTTTTGCCTGTTCAAGTGAATTACTCTGCAAATACAAACCCGATTTGGACATGCGATGTTGCAAAATCTAAGTTGAGATTTCATCTATACCATAAAATGAAAATGAAAAGTTTTGAATCCAAGGCTCCTTCGCAGGAACTGTTGAAACGCGTGTACTTTTTTTTGCGACACCCGATATGATATTTAACGGAATGTATCAAATAAAGTGTACCGTGGAAGAGGGCCTAACCATCCGAAGAAAACAGGCATCAATTTGGTCTTTTGCGCTTTATTTTTTATTTCAGTGCTGACTAGTTTCGCCCACTAGGGCATCTTCAGAGCAACAACGGAATGTATCAAATGTTCATTAAATGTCCCAAACTTTATCAGAAAGACAACCAAAAGTTATCTTGAACCAAAAATTGTCTTGAAATATTTGTCCCCCTTTTTTATATCACCATGAAATATCTACACAAAAATACATATCTACATTACTGTGTACCATTCGCAACGGGAGAGAACACAGGGTCTTTCTTACTCCCATTGCGTCCCCTTGATTTTTGCATCCCAAAATGTTCTTTAAACGTAACGTGTAATATTCATCTGGAATTTTTCGAAGAGCTCTGTGGATCCTGTGGGATGCGTTTTTAGCGCCAAGCGCTAGGATCACAGAAGTAGCTAAGCGCTAATCGAGTCCGCGACCCCTTGTCATGACGCTCAAGTGGTCGGGCTCTACCGGATATCGAACCCTGTCCGCCTGACTGTTCTGGCTGCAAAGTCAGAATTACACCACTGCGCCAAAACACCTTCAAAAGCAAAATTTAAGCAAAATTACGATATTTGTGAATCAATGGACCAAGAGAGTAGACCTTTTAGCTATTCTACAAAAGGTGACATTTTTATAGATTTTATACGAAAGGGTTGATTGAGTGGATCACCGTTGTGCACATTCGAAAATTTTACAAAATGTATCAAGATCTCGCTCGATTCAGATTCTTGCAGGATAGCTAAAAGGTCTACCGTAAAACCTCTATTTAGCTCCCTCTCTATTAGGCCCCCCTCTAACAAGCCCCTCCCTTCTGAATCAAAATTTTAAATAAGCCCCCTCTCTATTAAGCCCCCCCCCCCACTTATAACAAATTCCAGAGGCTACGAAAATTTTCCATTTATTTAGCTAAACAAGTTTGCATGTCAATTTTGAGATGGTTTAGGATAACACCTGTGTCGAATTTATGCATCTGACTCATGAAATTGTATGTTGAATCTGCAAAATATGTGGTAAAATAACTGAAAGTTATAATGTACATCCTTGTTATTTGATTTTGTTAATAAGCCCCCCTCTCTTTGAAGCCCCCCCTTCTGGAGAGTCCAAAATTAGATAAGCCCCCCGGCGGTTTTATAGAGCTTTTATTTGTTTATCATTCTAGGTTTTGTGAAGAATGCAAGCGGTATGTATCTGAAGAAAACAAGCACTGTGACAAGTGTAACCACTGTACTTCGAAGGTTTGTGATATTTCTTCTCACAGAGAAATCCTTTCTTGCTTTGTATTGTTGCAGTATGGTACAGTGTGTCCTGAAGAATTTGTGACTCGCTTGTGAGGCTTGTTGGAAGCAGCTTCATGTAACATTTGTGCAACATAGTTTGGGACGACTGCACTTTTTTGGACTAGCTTTATGTCATATCTCTCGGGAACGTATTTAACTAAATACCCTACTAGCCCTAACCTAACCCTAACTTACCCTAATTTACCCTAACTAACCCTAACTACCCTAAATAACCCTAATTTACCCTGAAAACCCCTTTTCCAAAACCTTACCCTGACTCTAACCCTTAACCCATTACACGTAACGTCCCGATATTGAAAGCTGGTCCGCTAAAGTGCAGCCCAGCCAATAGTTTAAGTTCAATATACCTGTATATTTTCAGACTTTGAAAAGTAGACTGCTTAACAGAAAACAGAAGTCACTGCTCCTCCGCAGCAGCACAAGTGGGCAAAGTTTTCGAGACACTCTTCTGCATTCGTTTTATTTTTTCTTAAAGAACTGTGAAGGAATTTCTGAAAAGAAAGTCTAGACCTGAAAGTTTTCTTCCATGTTTCCCTGTAACACTTTTTGAACACTAGTGGTAACCGTAAAAGCTCTATTAAGCCCCCTTCTTTATTAAGCCCCCTCTCTAATTAGCCCCTCCCCCGGAGCAAAACTTTGAATAAGCCCCCGTATTAGGCCCCCCCTCCCACTTATATCAAATTCCAGTGGTTACCAAAGATTTTCCATTTATTGAGCTAAATGAGTTTGCATGTTAATTTTGATATGGTTTGAGATAAAGCGGTGTCGAATTATATTCTACTCGTAAAACCGTATGTTGAATCCGCAAAATGTGGTGTAAAGAACTAAAAAGCTATCATATATATCCTTGTCATTTGATTTTGTGAATAGGTCCCCCTCTCTAATATGCCCCCTCTCATTTAAGCCCCCTCTAGAGTGTCAAAAATCAAACAAGTCCCCCCCCCCGGGGCTTAATAGAGCTTTTACGGTAATTCTCATGAAGCAATAGCCTGTCAACAAATTCGAAAAAAAGGCGAGGTGACGAAACAATGCTTTGTGTCGCGACCCAAACAAGCATGTACCAGGATTTTAAATATTAAAATGTACTCTGAAAAGCGAATGCATCATACACACAATAAAGCAATTGAACTACAGATTGTTTTGGAACTTAGATTCGATTTCAAATATCTGAGCATCCGAAAACAGGCACAGAGGTAGTGAAAATATGGAAAACAGGACTGTTAATGTCGTGATTTACCCTCTGTATGAGTAGTTCTTGGACCCTTTAGAATTACGCTTGCTGAAATGTTTTGTTGAGAACTAATGACTCGTTGAAGAGTATGTAGAGTATGTATTTTTAGATACGCGTATTAGATTAGATTCGACATGCCATGATTAGGCCGACCGATTTGATGCCCTGAACAAGAGGATAGATTTCAGCCCCCTTGGGGAAGTTATCTTGAAACACGACAGTTAAATTGCCACGAGGTACTACATTTTTCTGGTGATTAAAAGGCATTTTTTATAATTTAATTGTTTATAAGATATCTATTTTGCACATTTTTATTCAATTTATGATCTTTCTTTAAGGATGGAAGAACTTATGTTCACTGTGATCTTTGTGACAAATGTGTTAAACCAGGTAACTGACGAATACGCCTGAACGATTAATTTCATCTCACAATTCTTTTTTTGAATTTGTCGGTTAAATTTCGGTACAGAGAAATCTCTTAGATAGCAGCAAGTTGCGGGAAAAGACCTAGTAAGCTGCAGAATATCTTGCTGAAATATGGAGTGCCTAATGTTTCGATTAAATATCCAGGAAAGCAGATCTCTTAGCCGATATTCCGCTGTTTCTCGATGCACAGCTAAATTCTGTTGCAAAATAACTGATTTCCAAAATTACAGTGACGAACACTTACATTGCAATACAATTTATTTTCGGTAGAATTCGGCTACAAACAACTATCAATTCGGACGATTCCTTCGATTAGTTCCGGGCGGGGGGGGGGTTACTTAAGTTTCCATGATACGGGGTTGTGCCATTCAAAGCGTAAAACTACCACCCATGAATCTGGAAAAATTCTGAAAGTATACCCATAAATCCGGAAAATATAAAAATCTTTGAAACCATACCCATAAATGCGGACTCTATCATTAACAGGTACCCTAGAAAATGGCACAACCCCGTACCATGGAGAACATAAGGAGGCTCAATTTTAGGCAGATTTTCTCGTTTTGTTCTATTCTGTGTGTCACTGCCTGTTAGAAAATTACTGCAATTTAGTTTTGCAAAAATGATAGGTTTGCCTCATTTGACAAATATTTTTCTGGAGATGATGCAATTTATATACTAATTTAAGGATTCAAACATGTTTACTCTTTCAGCAACATCATTCATTGAGCATGTTGGTTTTGCTTACACTACTTAAAAAAACGGTTCAACTTTCAATATGAATTGCACATTTCTCTTTATCCAGTTCTTGTTTTGTTCGTTATGGGTACAGGGTGTCCCAAACAAATTGTGCCCCGTTTGTCTGAAGATTGCGACAAAACGGCAAGAGATTCTCGCCGAACTTTTGCATGATGGTGCTCTTCAGATGTTCAATTAAAGTTTGCCACCATCCCCGTAAAAATCCGTTGAAAAATGATGGAGCTATGACCTTCAGAAGACCAAATTTGCCTGATGACTGAAACCAGCGGTCGGCCATTTTGTCTTACTATTGTTAAATATCTTCACGTGAGGTAAGAAATCATTTTTTAGAGGTCAGAAATAGTGAAACCCTCCGAGGATTATCGGAATTTTCTCGAGAGCTATGACATTGGAGACTGCTGTTTCATTTTCAATCCATGAAGCTATTTATCGCTGCAAAATAGTAAGACAAAATGGCCGACCGCTGGTTTCAGTGATCGGGCGAATTTGGTCTCCTGAAGGTCATCGCTCCATCATTTTTCAACGGATTTTCATGGGGATGGTGGCAAACGTTAATTGAACATCTGAAGAGCACCACCATGCAAAAGTTTGGCGAGAATCTTTTGCCGTTTTGTCGCAAGACAAACGGGGCACAATTTTTTTGGGACACGCTGTAGTACTTTAGTCAGAATTGATGCATAGATTTTAGCAAATTAGCTTCATTTACAATTCCTCGTCATAATCGATCTGTAGGTATTTCTTATAAATTTGTCTCCTTGCTCTTAGGAAGAATTCATTGCCCAAAATGCCAGAGATGTGAGCTTGATAAACATAATTGTGAACTGTGAGTGTTGTTTTAAAATCAAATATTTGATGGCTAATGATAGATTTGTAAAATGGACTGAACAGGGAAATTGCGAGTTTGCGTGAAGTGAAATATATTTACTTCATTTCATTTCATTTCATTTCATTTCATTTTAAATTCTTTAAACAGGGTTAAATATACAGTTAAATACTGATTTCCAAATTGCCCTGTAAAATAATAACAAAATAAAGATATCTAATCAAAATTTACAAGTAACGATAAAGATGAAAATAAAACTGGTATGTAAATAAGGAGTTCAACCGAAAAGATTACTGGCTGGTTTTATATGCAGCTTTGAATCGATTTAAGGTCGACGCTGTCTTGACATCAGCGTTAAGGTTATTCCATAATCGTGCTCCTCTATAAGCAAAGCACCGTTGACCACTGGACGTTTTTAGGAAAGGCAGCTTCAGGTCTGTATTTGTATTTCGAAGCACTCTAATACCATTATCCGACAACCTCTCGAACAAAGTTGCAAGGTAATTGGGAGCTTCCTCATTAATTGACCTGTACACCATCCTTGCGGTTTCCATGTCAATAAGTTCTCTGACCGTTTGCCATTCTAGTTCCTTCAGAAGTGGCTGTGAGGACGCATCGTAAGGGCTGTTTGTAGCTATCCTCACGGCACGGTTTTGTAGTTTCTGTAGTTTGTTTAAGGCAGTGGTACTACAGACTCCCCATACGGAACAACAGGATCGGAAATATGGCTCGATAAGACTTCTGTACATTGACTGAATCGTATTATTTCTGTTATTATTTCTATTATTTCTGTTGATATATATCTTTGATACTTTCTTTTTTATTTTTAGGAAAAGCATGGACAGTTTTGCTTGTCATATCTGTGGAGAAGTAGGGCATAAGCGAAGGGATTGTCCTACTAAAGTTGCAAAAACTTTAAAGAGGTAAGGTAACCATTACGAATACATTAGAATAAATTTTGTTTGTAATTTTTATAGTGTTTCATACTGCCTCATATAAGAATGACAGCCTAGCTGTTAGCCCAAAGGTGTCGTCTGTTTTATTTATTTTGTTCATTATTTTCTGTTAAGTTTGTAAATTTTAGAACCTGACATAAAAGTATACCCTGGGTACCAGCCTCTCTCTGTTTTTATGTTAGAGACGCTGGTACCCAGGGTAATAAAAGTCATACAAGTGGGCAAATAGGAAATTTTCTTTTTTTGGCTCGAAATCCTACTCATCCTGTAACGGGAACCAGTACATTTTCCTTTGACCTCAATAAAAGTTGTAATCGTCTATTCTTTGTTCGAATTCCTATTAGTACAGTAACGGGAACAGTGTACCTATACTAAATTAGTATTCACCGTTCCCGTTACTGCATGAGAAGGACATTTTCCTTTGACCTCAATATCAAATCATCAAATCAAATCAAATCAAATCAAATCAAATCAAATCAAATCAAATCAAATCAAATCAAATCAAATCAAATCAAATCATAATCATTATTTACAGTTGGTGTGACAATAGTTGTAGGAAAATTAATTAATACCAACTATTTACAATATAATTTACAAAGATGTCTAACAAATATTATTTACAAGCTACATAACATAATGGAGAGGCTTACACATTTTACAATTACACTGTTCACCCGTCCAGACTTTGATCTTTCTTTCAAAGCTTGCAACTGTTGGTAGCTCCTTTATCTTATCGTTTAGATTATTCCACAATAAGCTTCCTCAATAAAAGTTGCAATCTTCTATTTTGCCTTGATATCTTACTCCCACAGTAACGGGAACGGTGTATACTAAATTAATGTACACCGTTCTCGTTACTGCACGAGAAGCAGTTTTCCCATTTACCTCAAGTTGGAAACTTTTATGTTTGGCTCGAAATCCCATTACTACTACTACTAAGACGTCACACGCAGTTAATACTGCACAACGTGTCTCACAATGCCACGCCAGTTCTTTCTATCTTGTGTCAGTTCAGACAATCTATTCGATGTTTGTGCTTCTTTTGAAAGATCCAGTTTAATTCCGATGCTGGCCAAATCTTGCCTTACTGTCTGCATCCAGGTCGTCTTTGGTCTTCCTTGTGGCCGTTTCATTGTCCTGAGATATTCTTTAAGGGCTTTTCTTGCTGGTGTTTCTGGTTGCAAGCGCATGAGATGTCCTAGCCATGTTAGTCTCCTTTCTCTTATTATTTCACTCCATGGTTCACATTTCGTTCTGGCATAGAGCTCGTTGTTGGTAATATTTCTTTGCCAGCTAATTCCTAGAATCTTTCTTAGATGTCTACGTTGGAAGGTGTCGATGGTGTTTTCTAGCTTCTTGGCTCGAAATCCCATTCACAAACCTAAACGAAATAAAGCAAATAACATCTTTTTGCCAGAAGGTTGGCTGTAGCTCCTTGCTCCTACATGCAGCAGTATGAAACATCGCAAGTGCATCGTAATGAAACCATCTTGAAGAACTCCTTTGATGGTGTCGTGAATAATGTCGGAAAGTTTTCAGTTCAGGATTGATGAGATCAATAATAATAATAATAATAATAATAATAATAATAATAATAATAATAATAATAATAATAATAATAATAATAATAATAATAATGATAATAATAATAAATGTTGGTTAAGGGGCTGGAAGACCAAGGCCTATAAAATCCTGATTGTCTATGATTACTAATCTAGTTTAGTTTGAATTCGAATTTTGAATCCCGTGTAGCCGGTCAAAGAGTTTTTCGAACGTTATCACATCCTTTGCTTCGACGATGTTAGCTGGCAAGCAGTTCCACTCTTTTATGATACGCTGAGAATAAAAGTTCTTTCTTACATCTAGTCTGTATTTGTTCAACACTATTTTGTATTTATGACCCCTTGTCTTATTATCGTTTATCAAGTGGCACAGGATGTGATTTCTTTGTTTTGTCTTTCACAGAAAATCACCAAATGTACAAGAAAATGGCAAGAAAGTGAAGTTATCAAAAGGAAGAACCAGAAAGAACAAATCAAAGAAAGCTCGATAAAGTCAGAAAAATGTAAACCATTGTCATGTAGAAGAATTATTACGAGGACGAGCTTCACAAATACATTATACACTGTATACGTATGACTGTAAACAGTTACTGAATAAGGATGTGTTTTGCTACGGTATACTGAAATAGCCTATAATTTTATCAAAGATTTTAAGTTATGAAAACCATTTTTGTTTCTTGCAATCGATAGGGAATCCATACTCGGGGGGGGGGGGGGGGGTCGACCTACCATCTAGCGAGGACGCGCTATTTTGCCCGAAGGATCGGTACCCATATAATTCCCTAAAAATACGGCCACTTTGACCGTTTTGTCGCCGTTCCTCTCTATTACCCTGGTTCCAAAAGGCTGTGGCACCCAGATCACCCAGGGTGACGCCCCATGCACCTGCCTCTTGGTCCGTTCAGATAAATACGATACTAAAAGTGACAAAAGATCATCATGGAGATGACAAAACAGGGAAAACCTTGAAGATACTTGCTGTCACGGTTCACAAAGCTAAGAGAGCAAAACAATCAAGACAAGAGCTCGAAAATTTGGTACGAAGACGCAACAACCCGCATGTGTGATGACAAAATCATTTTTAAGACGGCATGGGTACAGGTAGAGTAGAATCTGAACATGAAAACAAGATACAGATATTTTGTGGTTCGGGGGCATGCCATTTTTAGAGGCATTTTTTCAAAACGTCACAGAATTATGGGTGTCATTTTCAGACATTTTACGGAATTTTTTTGCAACTGTATAAGATTTACAGCAAAATTTTCAAAATTTCCGGAATCATGGCCTAGATTTTCATTAGATTTCCGGAATTGTGGCGCTAAATTCTTAAAGTGCCACTGAACTACTTTTGGACGAAATCAAATTTTCGCCAGCTAGGATGGTTCCTGATGGCAAAATCATCGTAGAATCGATTGCCATAAATATTTCTTAATTTTGGAGACGAGAAATGCCATTTTTTTGGGCGTTTTTACCCCATGGTCTTGCGAAAAGAGCCTGGGGCGAGTGACGCAATGTGATTTATACAGCGTTCAATTCAATTCATCCCTCTGAAAAACACACAGTAAAGGAAGGAAGCTTGCAGGCTGACAAGGTGGCGTGTGGAAAAGTGAATATTATTGCATGTTTTGTCGCGATTTCGGAGATAGATTGAATTGCAATTGCCTCAGTAGCAACAAGGGACCACGAGATGACATAAAATGAATGCAATGGAGTGCTGTAGCCGGTTAAAAGCCGTCGTGGTGTTGACGATGATTTAGGCCCTCTCACCCGCTGCAAGAGGCGATGATGGCAGGATTGAAGCATCAATTACGGCTTGTTGGGAGACGAAAGATTCAACTTAAAGGACACCTGGGAGAGCTTCTACAATCACATGGTGAGAATTTGTGCATGAATGTATTATTTGTTCTTCTTTCGTGTTTTGTGTTGGGTCATTTGATTTTATGCTGACGGCAGATAGAGCAATCTTTCGAGCCTGCCTTGACCACAATACAAGGGGTTCAAATATGAGGAGAGGATCAAGTATGGGTTTTTTGGCAAACTCAATCGACAATAACGTAAAAAGTAGGGAAAAGCGAGCCTCAAATGATATGCAACTGAACATGATATTTGTTTCTAGTTATCCTTTGCTGTTTAATCTGTTATAAAAATGGCAGACAGAAAATTAAAGTTTGCCTGAATGGTAGGCAATGTGGAGACATCGAGTTTTGCCTTTATTGCAATTGACTGCCGTTGATGAGCTAATTGAAAGCTAACTTTGTTTTTTATTGTTATTCAGGTCCAATATGTCTGGAATAAACAGTGCTTAGAGCATGGTTGACTGCTATTGGATCAGAACTTTTACATGCAAAATGGCTTTGCAACCTGAATCCAGACAAAAACAGTAGCACAAACTGGAAATTCAAAAATCTATTGGCACTAAACATTGGATAAACAACAATTAGAACTTTGCTGTTGATGCTACTTTGTAATGTATGTATAACAGAAAGTAGTGTGGTTTATCTTTTTGTCTGTCAGTAATGCTAATGACAAACTCTACACATGGCTCAAGGGTTACATTAAATCTCACAGTACCTGATGTTTCTTGTCACAGGGAAAAAAACTTGCACTTTGCGTCATTAGGTTTTCATAAAAACGTTGAAAGTAGATCTTAGAAGATTTAAGGAAATGATGTGGAAACAAATTATTTGAAGACTTCTCATATTTTGAAGTATTCTGAAACAAAGTTATTTTACATGTACTTGTGTTTCATGATGTACCCTGAATATTTTAATACCATATCACAACAAATTTGATGATGGTTTTTCATAGATGAGAAATGTTGACTCAGACTTTAGGACCTGACTGTATGATAGCTGTAAATCCTTTTGCAAATATGAAATTTACAGAAAATGTTTCAAGTGAGGGTGGTAGGATAAACTAAACAATATAAATTTTGAACAATTGGGGAAAACCAGACTCGGAATAACATAGTTTCTCAAAAGTGTTTAATATTTCAACCCAAGGTCCATGCCACAGTTTCCCAATTTTGTAAGAGTCCTATGCAGTCGAGTTGTTTAGAGCAGTTTCTCACAAGAAAAATACCGCGAGCAAGGGCATACTTTTTCTGACTTCTAGTCTTGCCAAGGGTATACTTTTTGCAACTAGGGAATGGTCATGTCATCATATTTTTGGTACCAAGGGTATCATATTTGAGGACATTGGTCTTTGGAATGGTCGAAATTGGTCTAGCCAAGGGTAATCTACCATTTTGGTAAAATTAGTCATAGCCAACGGTATCATTTTGAATATGCTCGAGGGAGACCCCTACCCAAAATTTTGCCAAGAACCCTCCCCCCCCCCCACCTTGTGGTCTGAGGTTGGTATCAACATTACACATGTTTTTTATAAGAACCTAATAATTTGGGCCAATACTGAAAGTTTCTTGAAATTATCAGATCTGGGCCCTCATGAAAATTTCAAAACAAGGTGTTTTGAAGATTTTTCAATGTTTAGACATTCAAATACTTTCCTAGTAATATGATACAAGAACCAAGTGGGAACATAGAAGAAAATTATAGTTTCTTAATTTTTTTGGCAATTTAAGAGTCAGAGTTTCTTATAAGCGGTTTCTTATGAAAAAGTATGTGTACTGCTGAGTTCAAAAGAGGGATATCAGCAGGAAGGGATAGTTTTATTTTATACTATATTCAACTAACCTGCAAGTATAGTTTAGAAGGTTGCAATGATCCAGTGAACAATTATTACCACTTATTTCTGTTATTTTCTTACTGAGCTTGTGTTACCCTCCTGAAGAATGGTAGTTTAGGAACCATCCAGTGGTGGACACTGCACTTGGGGGGGGGGCATGCGATCCCCCATGTTGGTAACAACAAAGATCTTTTGTTTGAAAACAAGAGACATAAAAATTTTTTTTGACTGAAACAATAGCCTTGCCCCAACCCCCAATATTTGGCAAAATGTCCACCACATGGGGCTATCATCAATAGCTTCTCATACTCCAAATTGAAGAAAATTAAACACAGTGTTTATCACATACAAAAATATGTGTATTATTTTTGGCACACATATGACATACATGATGATCTAAGGAACAGAAAAAGACAGTTTGATCTCAAGATTGTATTTCTTTGGTTGATGATAATAATAGATCAATGGAAGCACCATACACCATAAATAAAACGTGGTTGGTATTGGTGGATTTATAAAAAAAACAGGCATATCATTGCTGAGATATCTACAGTAATATATGCTGGCGATTCAAGATGTGTAAGCTTGTATGAACACCACATTGATTTTGCAATCAGGGGTAAGGCCTTCATTAAAAAATTTGTAAATGTTTCTGTAACTGGAAGCAGTGAAGGCTGTCAGACCACCTTCATTTTAAATCCAATTCTTGAGATAATTTATCATTACTGAATATGTCCTTGGGATTATTCAGTCAATATTATATTATGTCATTCATGGTGATGGTGCATGTTAAACAGTTTCTGCATCTGATTGATCTGCTGAGTTGACTTGATCTTTCATTCAACCTAAAATATCAAATAAAATTGCATAATGAGCAACAGTCTTGGTTATTGCAGGCATAGGCATAGGAGACAATGGGCCTGAGCCTCCCCCCCCCCCAACTTCGGAAAATTCTGCAATAATCAGGCAGAAATCCACCTAAGTTGGGCAAAATTTTCTTACACAACGGATTTTTACCGGGCAGCCCCCCCAATTTGATCTCCCCCTCTGCCCATGATTGCAGGTCTGGTTATTTAGATAAAAGACACCATATAAATGGTAGAAAAGAAACTACACCATATAAATGGTAAAAAAACTGCACATATCTTTTTATAAGAAACTGCCCATAGGAAACTCCCAGGAAACTCAACTCTCAGATTGTGATAAATTAAGAAACTCCAGTTCTGGAAAATATAAGTTAAGAAACTATTTTGTTTGATAAAGGAAATCCTTAACCTATTTCTAATTTATTCTCACTTGTTTCTTGTGTCATTACTCGCAAGGTACTTGAGTAATGTATAAACATCGGAAAGGCTTGAAAAACCTCGTTGTTTCGAAATGTTTACGAGAGCACAGGTAGTGAACATGAAGATTGTTATGGAACCTCTAAGAAACTCTGATTACGCAAAATCTGATAATTCTAAGAAACTTTCTGTATATTTCAGATATTTCAAATTCTTAGTTTCTCATGAAAGAAATAGACTAGGCTAGCTACGTGTAGCAAAACAAAACTTGCACCCACCTGAAGGAAATCAGGATTTATTCTTTGCTCCTCTCACCACAGCATATTCCCTCAGCTTTCAGACCTAGATACTATGTTGATCTTACGACGTATCAGCAGTTTAATTTCGTCAGTAAGGCAAGTGTTCAAACTAAATCAATTCTGTGCAGAAGACAGGTCGAGCGAGCGAGTCTTGTTGCTTCAGCTGGGCCTAGGTAGGCCCAATACCTATGCCCCGCACATCCTCTCCTTGTACAGAGTTCCTGATGCTTTTGCTGGTGTTATGGAAGTTCTTCGGAGAAATTGCGAGCTTGTGACTATACCTCATACAGCTGGCAGAGCTAGAGTTACCAGAAAAGCAATATTTTTCTGCTTTTCAAACAGGTTACCAGAGGCTCCGTGCGACTTCAAGGTTGGAAACGCAGTTGTAAACATACCACGCTATGGCGAGTAATAAATCACATCACGTCACACATTCCACAAATTCCTGTTTGACCGCGCATTATTTTTCGCACAAAAAGACTACAGAAATGGCACTTTACTTAGGGCTCAAAAAAACATAATTATAGGAACAATACACAGGAAATAATTACACCATTCGATTCAGCAGCTCTTGTTTATTCCGAATTGCCAACAAAATCACATTACCAAAATTTTCAGTAAAGTAGTTCAGTGGCACTTTAAACATCTATGGCGGGTATTATTTGAAAAGGGCGCGCATCTCCTCGTTTTCATGACTGGATTCCAAAGTGAGGCGAGAGCTTCCAGAGAAATTTTCAGCAGTCTGCGGTTGTGAAAAGGTTGATCCCACAAAACGAAAGAAAGAAGAAGATTCACTGAAAAGTTAGAGACTATTTGATTAATTTATTGATGAAGAAATAATACTGAACCAATGAAGATGTCTTGAGTGGCAAAATTGGGCTCCGTTGCAGAATAAACTGAGGAAGAAGCGAGGGTTGTCGATTTAGGCCTACTCTACTTTTTAGGCCCAACCGGCAACCAAAAATAAACGAGGCGAAGTGAAATACCAAAAGCTGCAGGCACAGAAAATATGGACCAAAGGAGATGCACAGAGAATGAAGAAATACAGGCAAATCTGTCGGAAGCAAGTTGCTCTGAAAGCAATGAAGAGAAACAAGAAGAAAACGAGGATTTAAAATCCAAGCAAATTGATGATGAAAGTCCATCACATGCATCCAATGAAAATACAGAAAACGATGATGACGTTGAAGAAATACTTTCTGAAAGTGTTCGAAAGGTGATCAAATAAAATAGTTCAAAAAAGCAAATGCCACGATACTAGCCTCAATCCTCTGATCCGAAGATGCTTGCGGTGATGAATAAATGAATAAGTTTTAGGCAGAAACATGACAACACGACAAAGAATCAACAGCAAATGTGTGTGAATTTAAAGAATATATCTATCTTACCAACATTTCATCCTTCCATGCATGACTTCTGCAGTTAATTCACACACATTTGGTGTTGTTTCTTCTTCTTGTTGTGGTGTTTCTGCCTACAAACCAAAGTGGAAATTCTTAGGCCTGTTGTTTTTTCAATTGTTCTTGATGCGTTCCGCGCCAAATATATTTGGTGTAAAATACATGTTTTCCAGTGTGGCTTACAAATCCTGATGGAAACCATGCAAAGTCCACGCTGGAAATTCTTGCTGAAACAATGGAAGAGAAGAGCAATATATTATGGCGACTCCACGCCGGAGATCTCTGGTGTAGGCTGCATGGATTCCACCCTGTCCTACAAACTTAATCATATGAAAGTTGCTTCAAAGCTTTAAGACACACATAAATAGCACAGAACCATCTAATTTAAATTGATCAAGAGAAATTGAGCAAATGCTGAAGTAAATCTGTGCAAGTCCAGTGTTTGATGGCAACATTGGTTATGCTGGGTAAAAAATAACTTGATTTGAAAATAAGAAATGATGTCTTTCATCATTTTTCAGGAAAGGATAGAGGAAGCACTAGATTTAAAGACAAAAGGCAATGCTCAGTTCAAAGAAGGAGGTGAGTTTTTCATATTGTTCAAACTACGCACAGAAGCTCCCAGTTCTGGGAAATGTTTGATCTATCTCATGTGTGCATGTGCATTGTTGGAAAAATGATGTAATTGTTGCAACACAGTAGTTTTCTTCCCGGAATGCATGGGCATTAGACTTTTTTCTAGCATAGCAGTGACAACAGCCAGAAAGTGCTGTATATTGGGTTTACTCTCAAAAATGTTGTTGTCAAAATTTTTATGATTGTGATCAGTACAGCATATAGGTTGATGACTTGGCATAAAAGGTGGGTGTAAAATTAAATTACCTATTTCTTCTGATTGAATGGCTTAAAAGAAACTTTAGAAAAGATACTTATCTATAATTCTACCATTGAACTTTCCAGGAATTTTGAATATTTTTCGAAATTACAGTGTATCTTGCATTTCAACTCCTTTGAGGATGTGACGTCATCAAATTTCTAAATCATAAACCAGATGAGTGACAGACTTTTGCTTGATACCATATTGTAGTCATTCATAAACTATGGTTGTCTTCTAAATTACTTCACGTTGCGTCAAACAGTTTAGAAATTACGATGGTTTTAAATTTTTTTGAAAATTTTTCTTGAATTCTTGAAAAAGAAGAAAAATACTCAAATTCTGAAACTATTGAAGATTTCAGAAAAGTCCAACGGTGGAATTGTAGAGAAATAGCTAAAGTTTCTTTGAAGTAATTCAATTCAAAGAAATTCTGTAGGTCACTAAATTTCATACCAGCCTTTTTAAAGATTTGGAACCTACTGTATGCTGATCAATACCAACTTGTGCAAGTCATTGGCTTCATGTAAGAATCCTCTAAATTCCTGAAGTCATGAAACTCCAAAATAGCTATATTTATGTAAAAATTGGTTGGTATGTTGCCTTTAATTAAGTCAGTTCACTATTTGTATAATGCTGTTTTGCCAGACAACAATATAATATTGATATTTTGCTTTCCATGTCTACAGTCACCCACCACACTAATACCCTTAGGTCAGCAAAAGTTTTCAAAACAAGGAAGACAACAAACAGATAAACCAAACTGATTGCCAATAATTGAATGCTGCTTTAAAGCAAAAAGTTGCATATGCAGACAATTTTTGAAACTGTGAACTGGTGTGATACACTGCATGAAATTGTGGATTATGAACAAAAGGAGAGAGCAGAAACTGTGCATGCATGCACAAACATTCGTTACTTTGAGCCCCCCTAGCTCCCTGCAACAGATCCCAAAATTAGGCAACACTTGATTGATATAGTTTTCCATGGGCTTTAAACCTTTGATTTATCATTTCAAAAAGCTTTTGTATCCAAACACTTCCTTATATCAGATTGCTCGATGACGTCATTTTGCACTAATTTTAGCTGCAACCAATGAGATTTTCTTCCCAGGGGGGGTACTCATTGACTTTCAATACGGGGGGGGTCCATGCCAATATTTGGGGTCCGAAATTTTATGTTCAATCAATATTTGGGGTCTGTGAATTGCAACATGGACAAAAAATCAATATTTTGGGGTCCACAAATCTGAAGAAAGGAAGAATCGTGCAATTTGGCCCTGAAGTTGCGAATCATGAAATAAATGTTTAGGTATTATTCAAAAACTGAGAAAGATTAAGAAGCTCAACTTGAAATCATTCAAAAACATTTCAGGGACCCCAGAAATAGATAACAATATTTGGGGTCTCCAAAACGTTAGACTCAATATTTGGGGTCCCCAAAACATCAAGCTTAATATTTAGGGGTCAGCAAAGAAATAGTGGCATGGACCCCCCCGTATTGAAAGTTAGGGAGTACCCCCCCCCCCTGGGGATTTTCTTGAAGAGAAAAATAAGATATATTCAAGAAAAACAATGAGAAAAGCGAGCCCAATCTGTCAAAGCACTACTGTATATTGTATGTTTGCCTTTATCCCAGATTTATATTCTATCCCCAACTTTCTCCAAAAAATTTACTTTGAGTTGATTATTTATGTTTTGATGTGTTCTTAGAATTTGAAGAAGCTATCAATCATTATACAAATGCATTGAAAGTTTGTCCAAAGGATTCTTCAAAAGACCTTGCCATATTATTTGCAAATAGAGGAGCTTGCTATGTGAAGATGGTATGGAACTGTTTTATTTGATTGTTTTGTAGTTGTAGTTTTTGGTTGACTGTGCACTTGCAGCATTGAAGGTTCCAGCAATATTATTTATCATGGGAAAAGTTGAAAGAACATTTAATCAATAATACTGAATTAAAACATGATGAAACATTAAATACAAGAACTGTCACATTCATTTTATATGGCCTTTGCTCGACAAAAAACCCTCCAACCCTAAATATTATATGAAGCTCACAAATCTGCTTCAAGTATGTTAAGTTTGGAATTGTTGATAGTATTTTCCTGTGTTTGCCTGAAATGAGCTCTGGGTCGCATCACACACAATACTGCAGCTTGTTTTTTCAAAAATTTTAAAAGGAAATTTTGTCCTTATCCATGTTATCATCACGCCATTTTGTTTGTTCTTCTTTGGAGCCAGCTTGCTTGCTAACTTCTTCAAAAAAAGATCACGCTCTCTTCAAATTCCACTGTTTGTACCAAAAATCAGCTGTGTTAAAGCATCTCATTCAACTTCTATCACTTATTGTGTTCTTGTTTTATTTTTGCCTAAATATCAACAATAAAGTGTCTTGTGTTGCCAGAGAAGTTGACCAATACCTTTCAAATAGCAGTACATGTCTCTCAAGAATAACAGGAATGAGTTGATAATCAGACCATCTGGTTCTATGTTCAAAATGTAGTTTAATTTTTTAATGTTTTGCAATGGTAGAAAAGTCTGATCTCTAGAGAAACATTTTGTTGTTTCTTACAGAAAGAGAACTTGCAAGCAATAAAAGATTGCACATCAGGTAAAACTCCATCCTTTTGTTTAATGAATACTTTTAATCCAAGAATGTATATAATATGTTATATGGCTTAATCATACTTTCTAGAATGTTGAAAGAATTCAAATCCCCAACAGGAAAAATCAAATTTTGTATGTCAAAGCCAGGCTACCTTCCAGGCTACCTACCAGGCTACCTTCTGTCTGGAGAGGGGCTACTTTAGTTTCCATGTTACAGGAGTGTGCGTTGAAAACCTAAAGGTACCACTTGTAAATCAGGAAAAAGATTTAAAAGCATGTCCATATATCTGGGGAAAGCTGAAAAATATGGCCATAAATCCAGAAAAGAAATGAAAAAGTATATCATTAAATGACTGTTTACCAAAAAATCATATTGTACATCCGTAAATCATCGAATACCATTAAAATGGGACCCAAAATCCGGATGCTATCATAATGGTAACCTAAAAATGGCATAACCCTGTACCATGGAGAACTCAAGTGATCTCCCCTGTGGGCTTTCTATCTCCTCTTACAAAGAGAAACTACAAATGAGATATTATCAAATGACAATGAGAGGATGAGAGAGTCTGCTAATACTGCTATTAGTTGAAGATTAAATTAGGTCAATCTACTGCAGACAAATTAGTATTTCCATGCATCCTATAGAGTTCTGAAATGTTACGTCACACACGCATAGCAACCGCGATCTTGGTTCTAAACAATTTGTTACTATGCTCCATTAATCAGTTATTTGCAATAACAAGGGCTATAACGGACTGTTTCGTATTCCAATTATCATGTTCAGATGCCTCAGTAATAGTTAAAGGTTTTGTTCCAGCTTGCAAACATTGTTGAAATGTTTCTATTCCAGACATTATCCTCTTGCCAACAAGGACAGATTTTGTTACACAATAGAATGAGATGCTTTTGTTGACACCTGAATTCAAAGCGATTATTGGCTGCAGATAAAGGAATTTCTCTCAACCAAAAATTCAAAACAAACAAAGCCGCAATAGTTTCTCTGAAACCCAAGTACCTAGCGCGCTCGTTGTGCACTCCAGAAATTGCTTTCAAGAGCAAACATCAGCGTATATCGAAAGAAGAAGGATATATCTAAACATCTACCTCGGGCATTTTATTTCTTTGGTCCAGAAGCTGAGCAGTAAGTGTTTTAATTACACCCAAAAAAAATAAGAGAATTGAATCCCCTCCCAATCGGCTTTTGAATCAAATAGATTAAATGCCCATGGCAGATGCGTAGATATATTCTTCTTCTTTCGCTCTATGCTAATGTTTGCTCTTAAAAACAATCTCTGGAATGCACAAGGAGCGAGCTAGCTACCTGGATTTCAGAGACACTTTTACGGCTTTGCTTGTTTTGAATTACTGGTTGAGAGAATTTCCTTTGTCTGCGATCGCTAATCGTTTTGAATTGCGGTGTCAATCAAAACCAACTCATGCTATTGTATTACAAAATCTGCCCTTGTTCCTCTTGCCAAATATGAATCTCATGGGGGTAGTGCTGGGTCATTTTATGTCAAGAGTAGAATGATACAATAGAGGGAGGTATTGACGTAATTTTACTTTCAATTTGCAGCTTTAGAACACGATCTGTATTACATCAAAGCAAGATTAAGAAGAGCTCAAACTTATGAAGCTGAAGACAAACTTGAGGATGCTTATGAAGGTACGATTCCAAGTTATGCACTATATCCTTTCTTTTGTCTCAACAAGAAAAGTTTATGTTGTTCTTTCAGGTGCACAGGAGGATTCTAATGGTTTTTAGCTAAAATGACGTTCCGATATTTAAAGGGTCTGGTTCAACCAGCATGCTTTGAGCGACGTGCAATGCACGTGCCATCTCTTGGTTGGCCTTTGTTGTCGCCATTTTCTTGGCTCATGATGTAGGTCGATTTTGCATGGTCACTTTTTGATGGCTTGGGTGAAGTGTGGGGTGAGTGGCCGAGCGGCTTATACAGTTTCCGTCAGGTGACTGAAGTTAAGTTCGGTCGCTTGAGGTCAAACTCCGGATGGGTGACCCCTTGGAGGCCTGACCTCGCAATTCACTTCACCGTCCTTCGGAAGGAACGTTAAACGAGGGGTCACATGCCTGGATAATGGGCCTAAATTAGCTTGAAATAGCCAGAAATCCTTTCAGCCCACTTAAAATGAATTACTGAAAAAAGAGCCTCCAAAAACAATGTATGAACAATGGACATGTGCGATGTTTACAGATTTGTTTACAGTTTGGCGACGGAGCCCCTTTAACAGCAAGGAGGAATCATTGAAGATTTGAGGAACATTTGAGACATTTACAAATTTTGATAAGAAAATTTAGTGTGCGAAAGTTTATTCCGATCAACTTTCCCATTTTGGCCGATTCGCGAAAGTCAATTCTATTTTTAGATTTTTCCCGTTTTTTCCCAACTCGCGAAAGTTGCCTCCTGTGATTCACTCTGATCTTTTTGCAAATGAAAAAGTCCTGCATCAATTTTTTCGAAATATTTTTGGTATCCTAATTGCAGCTTTCAGTAATTTGAAATCGTTGAAGATGAAAGCTCGAAAACTGTTAGATTTGTCTCAAGTCTATTTCTTCAACTTCAACCATTCATCAGCAAGTCGCGATTTAATTTCAGACAGACTTATTACAATCGAAGAAGAAGACTTGTGGCAAGCCTAATCAGATGTTAGATTTACTACTGTAGTCATTGGCTTTTGTTTTGTCTTATGGAATGAACCGCCCATGTACGCTGCAACTTGATTTCATGAGATCATAGTAAAGGAATCAGTGTGGGAGTTAATTTTTACATTCATTAGTTGAATCGATTCCCAGGCCCCATTTCAATCGGTGTTTTGTACCATGATGTCATGAGTTCAAGCTGCATTAATAATAATAATAATAATAATAATAATAATAATAATAATAATAATAATAATAAATTAAACTAAAAGCACCATCAAAAAACAACAGAAAATAAAATATATGAAAAAACACACTGTTATTTTAAAAAATGTTTCGATTAAAATCTTCATCAGTTAGTTATAATATAATAATAATAATTAATGGGTGAATGTGGTTCAAGATATACACAGAGTGCTCAAGTTGTCACAAGAACAACGAGCGTAATACATGTAGTCAAGAAACCCAATGTGCCCTCCCGGTTATCACCATGCTGGCTGCATGACAACTCGTGAACTTGGGCACACGATGTACGGTTACACATTTTTGGTATTCAAGAACCAAAGAGTGCTCAAGTTACTACAAAAGCAACGAGCATAATACTATGCTCGTTGCTTTTGTAGTAACTTGAGCACTCTTTGGTTCTTGAATACCAAAAATGTGTAACCGTACATCGTGTGCCCAAGTTCACGAGTTGTCATGCAGCCAGCATGGTGATAACCGGGAGGGCACATTGGGTTTCTTGACTACATGTAATAATAATAATTATAATGATAATAATAATAATAATAACAATAATAATAATAACAATAATAATAATAATGATAGTATATCAATATTTATACAGGTTTACTTGGTCAACTAAGAGCAGCTGCTATAAATCAAGGACCTGTGTCTAACGAAAAGTAGTAAAAACTATTATTTACAATATAAGGTTTCTTCAAAGTTAAGAATTAAAATCAAAGTCATTGCACCCGTTCCTGAATCTCACAAGTGAGTTTTCATTTTTTAGTTCAGGTGGCAATCTGTTGTATATCTGTTCACCTTGATAACTAAATGTTTTTCGGGCGGTTTCTGTTCTTATATGAGGCATCAGGAGATTTGACTTATTACCCCGAGTGTCCTTTTGGTGATCCAATCTTTTAAAATGATTCTCTAATATCTTTGGTGCAAGGCCGTTCAGGCACTTAAATACTTCAATAGCACAACGTTTATTTCTTGCATGATTTATCGATGGAAAGTTTATTGTGCTATTTTGTCCATTTATGATCCTCATTGCACGATCTTGAAGTTTTTCCAGCTTTGATTTGTATGAGTCTGAAATTCCAATGCTTATGTTGCTGCAGTATAGGAGTATGGGCAAGATCATTACTTTATAGATGGTTTCAGCGGTTGTAGGGCTCACATTCATGCTCACTCTCGAAAGCAACTTGATTCTTGAAGATGCTTTTTTGTACATTTTTTCAAATTGGCTCAATAGATTTAGGTTTTTATCAAGTGTTATCCCAAGGCATTCGTATCTATCTGATTCGACAATTATTTGCCCGGTCATATTAATCACAATTGTATCGGTTTTTGGTAATTTCTGATTGCAGTACTGATCTGAGAATGCAGCTCGATATAACGAAATGGGAGCAAGGATTCAGATAGTAAATCTGGTCAGATTCCGGCTAGCCTGCGTGCAGACTTGACTGGTCTTTCAAAATGGAAATTCAGTTGAACGAATTTCAGTTCTCCATTCAACTCAATTTCTATTCTGTAAAAACCAGTTGAGTCTGCACCATAGAAATTTCTAAGGACTGCACGCAGTTTCTGGCTAGAATGATTTCCATGACGTATGGTGTGATTTCCAAATTGGAGAAAAAACCCGGAACAGATTGCAACACAATGATACCAAGTTTCTTTAAAGAATGGCATTCAGAGTTTTTTCCAAATTCTCTCATAGATTATAAAAAAGTCCTGGAACAAGACAGAGGCTGCACAGTTGCTGGAGAAGCAGTGATGGTATGTTTGGCTGACTACATTGCTGGCACTTAGAGCACTACTGTTGAATTCCTGGCCAGGTTCCTTAACCCTATTGTGGTCAGGCTATCTGACACGTCCTATTTTGGTCGGGGGGAGGGGGGGGGGTCTCCCCAACCTAACTCTTCATTCGTAATAGGCAGTGTGGCCAGATTTTGTGTGCTTATAGCCCTAGGTATGCAGTTTCTAAAAATATAACAATCAAGTGAAAATTCGTCGGGCAAAATTGGTCAAAATGAGGAAAAATGGTATGAAATCAACTTTGAAGCCCAATTTCCACCCAAACACGATAATTATGATAAAATACAACAGGTAACACTAGTCTGCAATAGAAATTTGCAAAACCTGCAATTTGGCTACTTTTCGCGAAAATTGTGATTCATGAATTTACGATTTTGACACGGTCTGTCCAGAAAAATTTTCTCCCTCCCCCTCATTGGTCGAAATATTTCAATGAAAATTTGCTAGTACTAGCACAATAGGTAGCTACGAAAAGTCGTGAAGTTTGGAAATTTGGAAGTTTGAAAGTTTGGAAGTTTGAAAGTTTGGAAGACATAGACTTCCTCATAGCAGAGATCTCAGAAAAAATCTACTATTTGCCCCCGACCAAAATAGGGTTAAGACGATTCTGCTTTCCACTCTAATAAGCACAGAAATCTGGTTATCAGAGATTCTCCTCCACAGAAACTTATTAATTAAGTTTGGAGCCAATTGATTGATGGAAATTCTGTGAAAAGTACGATTTCAATAATATTCTTTTCAATCAAAAGATGCTTTAAGCGCAATCGTTTGCTTTCCCAAGTTTGGAGAAAGCTCATTTTAGAATACTTTATAGTTTCAGTTTCAGTTTCTTCATTTTAAAATTCCATTACATACAATATTGAAAATAGTTAATAAATTAACACAAAAGAAAAATAACAGCTAAATCTGATTAACTAAAAAAGTAGCAACAATATAAATGAAACAAGGACAGGTTTTGCAAAACAAAAACAGCACCAGGCTCCACCAATGGACATCGGAACCCAAAGCAACCAGCCAAAGGTTTAGGTTTCAGAATATATTGGTTTCAGAAGTTAGTTTCTGAGTTTCTTAAACGCTTGTTTCTTATTCGTTAGTACGTTAGTACCTACTGTATGATGTAGCATTTTTGATCGATTCGAATATCTATTTTCAGAGGCTACCAGATCAGATTAAAGAGAGAAATGAAAAACTAAAGGATGAAATGATGGGTATGATTTTAAAGTTATAGAAATGAATTCGAAGAGTTTTAGTCGTGCCAAACTACAGTCGTGGCCAGAAATTTAAGACCACATTTTTGTCAACAACTTTTCTTGGCGTAACGATATGGAACCCTGCCACTCTGCCTATTTTACTCTCTTGGAGTTCCTTTAGATCAACTTTCCATGTAGATTCCAAATTTTGATGTTGTTTTTTGAATTTCGGTGCCATTTTGCTATGACGTCACAATGAAATCTATAGAAATTCTCGTAAATTACAATGGTTCTGTCGACAAGGGGTGTGACCCAAAAATTGTGTTACTCATGTGGATTTTACATCAATCTAGGCACAATTGATTTCTATGATTTGTTAGCAAAATATCGAAACTCCACGAAGAATATTGCTTCAGGGAAAAGGGTAGTAGAGGGACTTCAGTCCACAGCTACGGCCATAAGTTTAAGACCAGCCCTTGGATTTTTAGTTTGAAGTTATAAATCACACGGTTAGTCGATTTAATGTTCAAGAGTTATTTTATTATTTGAATTATCGAACATCACAGGCTCTTACCTCATAAGCACACCATTTTTTTGAACGTTTTTCCAAGGGTGGCCTTAAACTTATGGCCATAGCTGTGGATTGAAGGCCCTCCACTACCTTTTTCCCTGAAGCAATATTCTTCGTGGGGTTTCGAAATTTTGCAAACAAATCATAGAAATGAATTGTGCATAGATTGATGCAAAATCCAGCTGAGTAACACAATTTTTGGGTCACACCCCTTGTTGGCAGAACCACTGTAACTTCCGAGAATTTCTATGGATTTCATTGTGACGTTATAGCCAAATGGCACCGAAATTAAGAAAACAACACCAAAATTTGGAATCTACATGAAAAGTTGATGTAGATAAACTTCAAGAGAGTAGCATGGTAGAGTGGTAGGGTTCCATATCGTTACACCATGAAACGTTGTTGACAAAAATATGGTCTTAAATTTTTGGCCACGAATGTACAATATAGTCTCGAAATCCAAAACGATATTTCAACACACAGTAATTTTTTTCGTCTGGCACTCAGCAGGTTATAGAACTTCAGAAAGCGGCCAAAATTGAAACGTGATTTCTATGCTGCGTTGTATTTTGGAATGAGCCAATCGGAATGGAAATAACTGTGCTTTAATCATATCTATGACTGGTATTCAGAGCACAAGACCGATCTATCTCACCTTTTTTCTGATATTTTTTTGTTCAAAACAGAAATAGATTTAAAATCACCGTTTTGCCTTTGGTCACTAGAGTTTTTTCCAATCTTCAAGGCAGTCTTCAAAAGTAACTTTAATTCCAGATTCATTTTAATTGTAGATTGCGAAAATTGGTTCAATTTTGTTTAATCTTTACGCTATTCGTTGTGACGTCAAAATTAAATGTATGGGAATCCTTGGGAATAGTAGTAGTCCAATCGACAACGGAGTGACCATGGTAGTGAATTTGAAAATTGTTATGGAACCTTTACGAAACTTGTAAGAGACTCTGAGTACTCAAAATTTGATAATTTGAAAAAATTTTCAGCACTGGCTCAAATTCTTAGTTTCTCATTAAAATATACGCGTACTCCTTTCTTGTGGCTGATTTATGCATAGCATAGGGCTCAAATCTTGCAAATCTGTTAAAAGGTGGGTGTAAAATTATATGGCATTTTCCTTTGAATTGAATGGCTCAAAAAGAACTTATGGTACTTTGCTGTAAATCTGCCGTGGACATTTTTTGAAATCTTGACTTTTTCAAAATGGCAGCAATTTAACTATTTTTGAAAAAATCATGGAAAATTTGAAAAAAATTAAATCATCGTAAATCCTAAACCAATAGAGGAAAAATGATATAACCTTCAAGAAAACCATATTTTATGAAGATCTCCGATGTGGTGGCAAGTAGGAATCTGTAGCCTTTCTGGTTTAGGATTTAGAAATTTGATGACGTCACTACATCAAGTTCAATAAATGCTGCCATTTGAAACTAATCAAGATATCAATAAATTTCCTCGGCATATTTACAACAAAAAACACTAAGCTCCTACCAAGCCATTTATTTCAAAGAAAACTGTAATAGGATTTTACACCGGAATTGAGCCCTATGTTTTTATGCATCGAAATTCGATCAACTTAGACTTGCTCCAAGTCTATTCCGAGCTTCCAAATGCCTCGTAATTGCTTGCATCCCCGCAGGGGTAATTATATTCTTTAAGCGCTGATAGACCACGGAATAGACTTGGAGCAAGTCTAAAATCAACTCGTATCAGATCCCTGTTAGTTGGATGTGCAACACGAGTGCAGTTCGTCAGTGGCTTTGGACGTCGCACTCATCATGCATCAACTGATCGTTGTGTGTAATGATTTGATTTCGCTTTCTTGTAGGAAAATTAAAAGACCTCGGCAACATGGTTTTGAAACCATTTGGACTGTCAACAGAAAACTTCAAAATGCAACAGGACCCAAATACTGGAGGTTATTCAATTAATTTTCAAAAATAGATAACGTGCATTTGATTGAAATTGTTTAGATATTTTCCCACTTAAAACCTCGCAATTACTAGAATAGGGCGGTGGTCCCAGCTTCCTTCAATGTTGCAACGATAGCTGAACTACTCTAGATCCTCGTGGGGATTTTATTTTTTATATCAAATAATCAAACCTACAAAACTACAAGAATACATAACTACAAACCGTAACTACTTACAAAGAAAACTATAAAATTACTTAAGACGAAAACTGCATGGGGTGTGGACTAGCACATCTCTTCTGCAGCCAAAATTTAGACATAGAATAACACAAACAACAGAAATACACAAGCAATGAAAATGGTACAAAAAGAGAGGGAGGGAGGGAGAGAGAGAAAGAAAGAGACAGCTCAGTTCAGTCGAGAATTCACTTTTTCAATTCTTACGAATTTCAGAATTCCCATGGAGAATTCACATTTTGCAAAATTTCAATATGCATTGTGACCCCAGTTCTGAAATGAAAAAATTTCTGTTGGGTCTTAATAGCAACAGAAAAAATTGTAGTAGCACAGCGTAGTTGTAAATATAAATATTGTCATGCTAAGAATGTAGCTTTGATTGTTTCTGAATATTGTGTATTTCTTCGTTGCCTGATAAGTAAGGCAGTGTAGCTTGCATGATTCATGTATAGGTAAGATGTAAGCGGCCTTGCAGCACCAATGTGTTCTGTTCTTGAAAAGTCTGTTTCAAAAGCCTTGACACATGAGTAACAAAAATTATTACAAGCGTATGTAACTTTAGTGCACTGAGTACTGGGTGAGTGCAACGAGGAAGGCCATCTCTCAGAGCCATTCTCCGAAATTCACGTCAAACGTACGAGAAACTTTGCGTCAATTCCTCACAGGGACTTTGTCAAGCTCCCAACCTTAGATAATAAAGTAGACTTTACTAACATGTAGAGTTGAACATTTCAGATTAAAACCAAAATCTTTTGAGGTTTCATACTACGTTTTGTAAACTGCTACCCGCAATTTTGTTTGTTGCGGGGATGTTGCGATTTAACAGCAAAATATGCAATTTTTTTCATATTTGCTGTGATGACAAAGTATACCCCGAAAAAGGGTAAGAAAAAATTGCCAATAATCTGGCAGACATGAAGGCTGACCGAAAGAAGGTTCAGTGGTAGGGAAACGAGTTTTTGTGTGATGAATTAGATATTTCCTAATTCTTGATGCTGCCAATAATTAGGAAAGAAAGCTGGGGCTCTGAGGACAGAAATGTCTCTCAAAACTATAGTCGGTCTCAGAATAGATGTCACGTGAAAATACCGGCTACTAACAACGATTGATGCGTTTTGCATGAATATTTTTGCGTT
Source organism: Aurelia coerulea (assembly GCA_039566865.1). Taxonomy (NCBI): domain Eukaryota; kingdom Metazoa; phylum Cnidaria; class Scyphozoa; order Semaeostomeae; family Ulmaridae; genus Aurelia; species Aurelia coerulea. Next base: position 5,006,345 of record CM076952.1, on the reverse strand, counting down.
ATCGCAAATCTCAAGCAACATCTAATTTTGAGACAGATTTTACTTTCCTTCTGGGACTAAAAAATGGGTAGGTTGGGGGTAAAATGGGTAGGTTGGGGGTAAAATGGGTAATGTTGATTGCCGAAAAACGGTAGATCAACATTTGTTCAATCAACATTCAATGCTTCAAGGAGGGTAGTTGCAACAGTTGTAGCTAGAGATAATCAGTAGGGTCTGCTGGGGGTAAAATGGGTAAGGTTGGGGGTAAAATTGGTAAAATGAAAGATTTGGATAAATTTTGCCAAAATCTTTGTTTAGAGTTTTCCTCTAGCTAGAACCGCTCGAACTACCCTCCTTGACGTAGTGGATTCCGATTTATCCGTTCCGGGTCTACTGTTTTCCAGCAGCCAACACTGCCCATTTTACCCCAGCCTACCCAATTTACCCCAATAGACCCTATGAGGGTTTTTATACAATTCATTCAAATGTTTGCCTTATCCATTTCCCTTATGCTGACCCATTCCACCTCGGTAGACCCTACACAGTTTAACATGAATCGAGAAATTTGAAGAGAAAAGCGGTCGCCTGTGGCCATTTTAAGACCATGCCAGATCAAAGCCTGCCTCAAATTGGATGTCGCGTGAAAATGCCCGCGAATAAATATAATTGAAGAGTTTTGCATCAGTAATTTTGCGTTATCATAAAATTGCATGTGACATCTAATTTGCGATGGACTTTAGAAAACCTGAATATATTTGCGAAGAAGGCGACGAGAGAAAACGAGACTAGGTTTGTGTGAAAAGATTACTCTTTAACACAATATCTCAAACATACTGAGAGTTAATTAACCAAACTAGGCCTACACGTGCATTTCTAATAAAAAACAAATGTTCTGTGATTTTACGATTTTTCATGAATGGTCTTTTGATCACGTTGTGAGATTTTGTTTCCTAAATCTTTCAGTTGATCCCGTGTCTTGAACAACAAGTTGTAATTTGGCAATTTTGTTTTGGTGACCATCGTTTTCAAGACACGCGCAATAATCTAACCAAATTTAAAACCAAACATTGTTGTTACCTCAAATATTTCGCTGCCCATCACGTCCCAAAAACAATGGTCACCAAAACAAAATTGCCAAATTGCAACTGGTCTTTTGATCGAAACTTCAGAATTCATCATGCAGCAACTGAAAGATTGAGGTAAAAGAAAGAAACCTCGCATGTCTCACAGATTCAAACAGAGTTTTAGCGAAAACACGGCGATTAATGCATTTGCTTTCAGAAAACTGCAGTTAACGAGGTTGACGCCGATGATAACATTGTAAAAGGCAGCTTCAAGAAAAAGTGCAATGATTTCGAAGGGAATGAATAGACAATGGCAGTCTACGAAGCAATCAATGAGCTCGCAGTTTGTTTCTTTGTTTCAAAAACTTTATTTGACGAAGAGCGCGTAAATATGCGACAAAGCAGTTGTTTTCACATTTCCAAAGACTTTTAACCCACTGGGACTTAAAAAACTTATGAGCTGTTCAGATTAAGCATAGCCTCCAAATCTTTTCTTTTGTCCGAAGTTCCCCTGGGACGCTGACTCATCCTCTGATCAGATTGCGTTTTCTCCTAAGATTGACCAATCAGGTGCCGTCATTTCATTACTTCCGCGTTTCGCAGCTAGATTTAGGCCATTTTGGGTACCCCCCAATAAAAAAATATTGCACGCTCGAATAAATCGAATTTTTTGAAAATTTCAACGGGAAAAGGATGCTTATACATAGGACCACAAGTTTTCATGTAACCCACTTGCCATCACCTAAGATTGACAAATTACGGCGATTTGAATGTTTATCTTTGGTATTTTTTCAAACAGGTAGCGGCATCCTGCTCACCCTCCCCCCAAAAATTAGTTTTTTAGCAAAATTATCAAAAATATACATATTTCCATGAATAATTCTTCCGAAATTTTTGAAATTTGCGCTTTACTTCATCTTGACTTGCGAATTTGCGACACCGCCAAACTCTGTCCTTCTTCCCTGAATGACCACTTATGCCTCTCTCTGGTCTGGACCCAACATAACAGGAAAAGGCGGGAAAAGAAATCTTTAACGGTGGCGGTGTCGTCATGTTTTGTTTGTAAAATCATTTATCGTCTCAAATGTTTCTTCACAAATCTATAAGAAGATCGTCGATTACCATTGAAGTTGAAGCAAAGTATCGAAACAACTGCCAATATTTTTAATTCCTGCGCTTGGGATGTAGGGTGAGTGAAACCAAACTGACAGCATTGCAAACAATTCTCAAAGAAGACGACGGCATTGCATCAGGACAGGCCCGTAGGAGCATTTTTCAGATTGGAGGGGCACTAATTCACACCGGAGGGGTAAAGCTTCCCGGGGTTCGAGGGCGAAGCCCCCGGGAGAATTGCTCGGTCAATGCCCTCTCTTCTTTTGGCAACTACCTTCTGTGCATTGCTGAAAGGGCATTTTATGATAGGAGGTCCTGAAGAAAAATAGGAAATTTACGAATCCAAATATATTTCAAACAGATTAGCTAAAATCAAACTACGGTAGAATAAGAATAATTTGTCGAGAGCATTGCGTACGATTTACTTGATATTTGATTTACAAAAGTCATCACACAATTTTCATGGCGTCCTACGAAAGCCATGGCATGGCCAGAGTAAATTAAACGGGTGGAATTGAAATGAGGGGGTCTGGGGGAAGCCCCCAGGAAAATTTTTGGGGCAACGCCCTTTACTTTGGCTTAGAATGCATCTCCCAATATCATGCTTGCCATTAGCGACAAGGAATCTTTGATAGCGTTGTGACAGTTCTCTTATGAGTTGAAGCATGAAGAAAATTTTTGAAGAAACATCCTTTAGTTTGGCTTAGAATTCCATATGTTTCACCATCAGGTGGTTGAGGCGGTAGTTTGCTGTTCTTGAATCCTGTTGAACTTAGATAGGTCTTGACTCGCTTCAGTGACAAGGGCCTGTCACTGATGATCAGTTTTCTATGTTATTATGAAGAATAAAAAATTCAACTTCTGGAAATTATTGGGGGGGGGGGCCCGGGCCCGACCGGCCCCAATAGGTGCTACGGGCCTGATCAGGAACGATCAAGATCACGATGAAGTAAGTTTTCCTTCTACTTTGTCTTGCAGTGAGAGTGAGCGCATTTCAAATTTTTACATTCTTATCAAATAACGATTTTGACAACGATTTCCGCTCAATTTTTACAAGAAAGAAGCCGCTTGTGCTGTGTGAAATTGTAAAATTCAATTTTGTAAAAATTAAGAAATCTAGGAGAAACTTTTACCCGGAGACCAGTTTGTTGTAAAAGTTAGTGCACGAGTTTATAAGAAAATGAAAATTTGGACCAATGGAGAAAGTAATAAATGTTTCTTAAATTATCAGATTTTGAGTAGCTACTCAAAGTTTACCTGTGCTGTGCCCCCGTGAACATTTCAAAACAAAGGTTTTTGAAGCCTTTCCAATGTTCAGACATATAACAATCCTCATGTTTACTACCTGTGCCCCGTGAACATTTCGAGACAATGTTTTTGAAGCCTTTCCAATGTTTAGACTTTACTCAAGTACCTCCCGAGCCCCTTCGGAGCAACATGATACAATAACCAAGTGAAAATAAAGTAAAAATATCCCAAGGATTTCCTCTATCATAATAAATAGTTTCTTAACCTGTATTTTCCCAATACACGTATTTTTGATAAGAAAGGGTAAAAAAGTCAACTCTCAGATCGCCAAAAAATTGCAAATTTGGGAAAATATAACTTAGGAAACCATCTATTTTTATAAAGATTAAGGAAATCCTTGACATATTTTTACTTTATTTTCACTTGTTTTCTGTAATGCTTAGCATTGGAGAGGCTTCAAAAACCTTGTTTTGAAATGTTCACGAGGGAAGGAACATGAAGATTGTTATGGAACCTCTAACAAACTCAGAGTACTGAAATTCTTTTAAGGAGCTTTCAGTACTGACCCAAATTCTTAGTTTCTTACAAAAAAGTAAGTTTCTTAATATTTGGCGATCTGAGGGCTGCGTTTCTTAAAAGCAGCTTCTTATCTTACAAAAGAATACATGTGTGTGATGCAACTGTTGGTAATTGTTGTCTCTGAAATTTATTTTGTTTTTACAACTCCAACAAACCTTTTGATACAGAGGTAGACTTTTGATTTTAGTTGGCAAAATTCTTGTATATTCTCTCTTGTTGAGACATATCATCAGGCAGTCAATGCAAAAAAATTGTTCATGGTGCCTTTCTTTCAATAATGTGAATGCTTTGGAGAAGATGTTGCCAGTCCAAGATGCTCTTTCATATTTAATGATAAAACTGTTGTCGAGCTCTTCCAGTCAGCATGCATTGAATTTAAACGAGATTATTCTTTTCCTTTCCCCATTTTGAAGAAACATTCGAGACGATAAATGATTTTATCAACAAAAACATGACGACACCGCCACCGTTAAAGATCTCTTTTCCCGCCTTTTCCTGTTATGTTGGGTCCAGACCAGAGAGAGGCATAAGTTGTCATCCAGGGAAGAAGGACAGAGTTTGGAGGTGTAGCAAATTCGCAAGTCAAGACGAAGTAAAGCGCAAATTTTAAAAATTTCGGAAGAATCATTCATGGAAATATGTATATTATTGATAATTTTGCTAAAAAAACTAATTTTTGGGGGAGGGTGAGCAGGATGCCGCTACCTGTTGGAAAAAATACCAAAGACAAACATTCAAATCGCCGTAATTTGTCAATCTTAGGTGATGGCAAGTGGGTTACATGAACACTTGTGGTCCTATGTATAAGCATCCTTTTCCCGTTGAAATTTTCAAAAAATTCGATTTATTCGAGCGTGCAATATTTTTTTATTGGGGGGTACCCAAAATGGCCTAAATCTAGCTGCGAAACGCGGAAGTAATGAAATGACGGCACCTGATTGGTCAATCTTAGGAGAAAACGCAATCTGATCAGAGGATGAGTCAGCGTCCCAGGGGAACTTCGGACAAAAGAAAAGATTTGGAGGCTATGCTTTCAGATTATGAAATTAATAAAATGTTATGTTGCAAATATCAAACAAAGAAAGCACGAAATACTTTGCAAATGGGCATCAAATGCTCACGCGTTTATCCTTTGGGATCAAAACCACATTTTCAAAAATGTACTGGTATGGCAATGTTTCAGTTGAGATAAACTCTCGTTAGTTGTTAGTCGTTGAAAGTTTACGAACTAATGGATTTTTTCGTCGAATTTTGTGGAAGGAGCCGTTTGTGGTAGAGCACCATGATGTTAATCTCTAAGATCAGGCACGTTTGCACTTTAGAACATTTGTGAAAATGGATCTGCTTCGTGGCGTAGACAAAACGTTGCAACTTCTGATGTCACTCGTTCGGACTGAAATAGGCCTAAGCCTTTGCAAGGTAAGAAACATGATCGTAACGTGAAGCTGTTTCTCTCGCTTTCGATCGATATTGCGTTTAGCTTTCTTGGACGGGACAACACAACTCAAATCTGATAAGGGTGGCAAGATGCTTGGAATATGGATACCATGTCTACCGAAATTATGTATCATGAATTATGTATCCATTTGAATAAATGACCAGTAATTTTGAAGCAAAGGGGTTAATTTAGACCCTCGTTCCTTCTAATCCGTAACACTTTTTGTCCCTTCTATCCATTGGAGCAGTGTAAATATTTTTGAACCGTAACAATTTCGTAACTTATCAAGACTGTACCGATACAGTGTAAACATGGCCTTCGACGCAGAAAGTTATTCAAATGTTCGTTAAAAATCCACTTATATCCAAGCAATCGTAAGAGATATGAATGTTTGGATTTTTCTTCTGTGAAGTACAAAGATCTATCTTCGAAATGATGCTTTCATTTTCGAAAAAACAGGTAAACGTCTGTGTGATATCGCCCATCAAAAAACTTCAAAATCACCGTTTCGACCGAAATTCGGAGACGGAGCCCCTTTAAAGTTTTGCTGGGAATTTAGAATTGATGCTAGATTTCTTCCATGCTGAAATTTGGAAACCTTTTACAGTGGCGGGCTTCCGATAATGAGGCAATGGGATGCCTTCCATTTCACATCACTTTGGTATACAATGGAAGAAATGGGGGGAGGGGCACTCTCCTCCACAGGGGAAGAGGTGAATTAATAGAACGTAAATTAAAGACTTTACATGATGATCTAATCAAACAATAATCGTAATTCCCCTAGGAAATATCATTAATCAATTCTAACGACTAATTCTAGGTAGTTTAAATTTAAGATACAAAAAAAAACGATGAATTTAAGGTCGGTTACATCAAAAGCAAAAACCAGTTCCGCACAAGAAAGGAATGGAGATAATCTACACGTAGTTTTTTTATAAGAAACTAAGGCTGGTAGGTAGTTTCTTAAATTTTTGAGCCATTTTGCCACCAAAATTTTTTGCGTGTTTCTTATATTTTCAATGCCGGAAGTGCAGAGTTAAATTAGTTTTATCAAGAGGGCTTCCAAATTACTTAAAAAGATCTCAAAACAAGTAAATAACAAAATCCACACTCAAAATAGGGTCCAAACAGTTGCTATAACTGCACAGTGTCAAAACATTTTTGAGTGCGCTGGGAAAATTAAAACTGCAAATTACAGAAGTTCGTTAGCTTTCTACATTCAGGTAGGGTTGTTTCTTAACTTTCGACAAATTGAGCCAACTGTTTCTTATAAGCTGTCTCTTATAAAGAAAATACGTGTAATAGAATACTCGACAATCTGATACGGTTGTTAACATATCATTACAGTTCTAGGGTTAAAACTCCAAGTATATACAGGGTGAACCAAAAAGAATTTCAACTATTTGAAAATTTGAAATGCAGAGAATACCTAAGGTAATGAAATCAATCAAAGTTTGATTGATAGCCGAAAGTCTGAAGTATTTTTTCTTATTTTTGTTCTGTTTTTCTAAGCATTGGAAGTATAGGTAGAGTTTAATTAAAAAATCCGTAACTTCGAAATGCGTGAAAAGAGGCCTAAATCCTTGATCAAAATTATAAACAATCTCCTCACTCAAACATTTCGTTCCTCCCAAAACTTAGAAATCAAATCATTATTAAAGCAGTAACGTGTACGTGTGCTGAAACTTTTCGAAAAATCACTTTTGTTGCATTGAGGGAAATGAAATATATTTGTTTGTTGCTCTAAGGGCTTGTTTATTTGATGGAAAACACTCCCCTGCCAGACCCTGGGCTGACAGGTGAGGTAAATTTCAGCCACTGTTTATATGGGATCTGTTACCTCGCCTGTCAGCCCTGGGGCTGAGAGGCGATGTAGAGTAAAAGTCTCTCTTTCGTGAAATCAAAACGAATTAACCAATAGGAATGAACGAAGAATGCCAATACACCTCACCATATCGGTAATGTTTCGTTAATATGGAGAAATTTCACCTATGTGCGTTTTTCATATAAACGCGCAATGAAATTACAAAAGATTCTACGGGAAGACTGATCCCTTCTTAGCGTATCTCGAAGTGAAGTAATTCTCATGAATCCAATTTTTCCTATATTTACAATGCTCACAAAATCAGAAAAACAATCATAAAAATATTTCAGCATTTCAGCTTTCAACGAAACTTTGAATGATTTCAATTCCTCAAGTTTTCTGCATGGAGGGCCCCTTGTAAAACAGCTCCGGCTGAAGGGCAACCCTCCTTAAGAGAATAAAATATCAAATAAAAATATCAAAATATCAAAACGAATTTTCAAACATTAGAAGTTCTTTTTGGTCCACTCAGCAGAGAATTTCCCAGTTAGGAGAGCCAAAACGGTACTTAGCATTGAGCTTCTCTTCCTTCTTATAATCTTAATTACCCGTTACCTGCACCAGACAGAAATATCCATCCAAGGGCTCTGATATTTAGAGCAACTTCTGCGGCCAGTATGACTGACGAACTAACTTTGAAAATCTTATTATTTAGTGAGATAAAATGTGAGCATTTTTGGCATCTCGATTATTCCAAACTTTCAGTCATGTTATGTTTCGGCTCGTTTCAGCGCCATCGAATTTCGAAATCGTAAACCATAAAAGCGACACTTTACTGATGAAGGGATAAAAAATGCTCGTGGTAGAGGTACAGTAAAATGCCTAAATTTCCTTAAAATGGTTTATTCGAAGGAAAAGTTTAATAACTATTTACGCAATTATTTTGAGATTTGACGTCTATGTACCCGGTGGTAAAGGGCAGATTTTGTAATACAATGGCATCAGTTGCTTTTGATTGACACCTCCATTCAAAGCAATTGGCAACTGCAAACAAAGGAAATTCTTTCAACCAGTAATGCAGAACAAACAAAGCCGCGAAAGTTTCCCTGAAACCAGTAGGCCAAACTCTCATCTTGTGCACGCGAAAGGTGTTTAAGAGAAGTTATGTACTTCTAACGAAAGAAAAAGGATAAATCAGAAGATCTGCCTGGTGGATTTGGTTTATTTGGTTCAGGAGCAGAGCAGAAGGCATTGCAATTCTTGCATATTTAGGCCTTAGATGAAACAATTACTTCTCGGCTCCTGAATCGAACAAAATCCGCCAGGCAGATCTTTAGATTTGCCCTTCTTCTTTCGTTAGGAAGCACATAACTTCTCTTAAAAACCACCTTTCATGTGCACAAGACGAGAGTTTGCCCTACCGGTTGGTTTCAGGGCAACTTTTGCGGCTTTGTTTATTTTGAATTACTGGTTGAGAGAATTTAATTTGTATGCATTCGCTAATAGCTTTGAATTGAGGTGTCGATCAAATGCAACTTATGCTATTGTATTACGAAATCCGCCCTTGTTACCGAAAAGAACCGAAAAGAACTTCATATAATTGAGAATTTGTGATGCAGAGAATGCTTGGGCTATTGGAATGAGACAAAGTTTGGTTGATCGCCAAATACTTAAATATTTTTACAAATTTTCCTTTTTTTCTGAGCATTGTACATATACGTAAAACTGGATTTATGACAATTCCTTTTCTTCGAAATGTGTGAAAAAGGGATAAATAACCTCCTCATTTATCTCACTGAAGACTGATAAAGTGAATTTTCCAAAAATATGAGGGCATTTACGTTATTGCTTATAAAGATCGATTCTTATCTCTTAGTGGGAGTGAAATGTGTTTGAGTGATGAGATTATCTATAACTTTCGTCAACGGTTTTACAGATTTTTGTAGATTACATTTTACCTATACTTCCAATTCTCGGAAAATTGAACAAAAATGACAAAAATGTTTCAGCAATTCAGGTACTGATTAAACTGTTATTGATTCCAATATCTCAAGCATTTTGCACATAACAAATTTTCAAACATGTGAACTTCTTGTTGGTCCATGCGGTACTTTCTACCAAGTGAGACAAAAAAGATCCCGACGTTTGAAAGGCTACTGCTCTCTGAATATATAAGCAATGATATTTTGCAATATCTGATTGAATAGCTAACATGTTCAATTATTTTTAGAATTTTTCCTGGCTGAAATCGGTCACTCCGTTCAGATTTTACAGGAGGAGTCCCTTCGAGAAACCATAAAAACGCGCTACAATCATGAGCGAGTTTCCCTAATATGTTACCTTACAGCAATGGCTTGAGCACGCTTCAGAACGTGCTATCCTCTTGAGGGAAAGAAAAAGTTTTCCCACTGATATGAATAACTTATTCAGGGGGGTTCCATTCTCCCAAGAGGACAAAATACATGCATGTGTGCAAGTGTCATTATTGCTACGAAGGAAATCATGAACAATTTGCTCATCGCGTTTGCAGGTTTTTGGAAGGGATTTTCTGCAGAAAATCTCCCATATCAACGGGAAGGATTGGCCGATTAAAGCCGGGTAAATTACTGAACTTAACTGGACATTTCTTTTAATTTCATAAGCTTTCAATATTATTACTTCAATATTCAGGGAGCAGTATTTTTTCAAACGCCGGGCCTTTTTATTTACTAACCCGGTATAGCACCATGATTTTAGTACATATTGTGACAAGCTAATAATTCATCTACGAGTTACGAAGATACAATCATGTTACCTTGTAGTATTGGTGTCCACAACCACGAAATTTGGTTCACTTTTTGACAAGATTTCTTTGTTCAATGTAAACATTTCTTTGAGCAACTCTTCACCTTGCTCTCGTGCGCGATTGTTCTTCTTACAAGACAATTCCAACACCTCATCAACCCTCTCACCACCTTCAGTGTTCAGATTCAAGTCTCGAATTGGAACCATACATGGAACGGAGTCTACCAGCCGAGCTGCACTCGCTGATTGGCCTGCTAATGACGAGCCTCCTAATGACGATAGATCCTGGCTACTTCCTCGCCTCCGTAATCCTTTGTGTTGTGTTGGGTATCTACGACGGCCTATTCTTGAATACTTTGTCCCGCCCTTCAATTTTAACTTCTTTCCTTTGCTATTCGAAACTCTGATTAATACTTCTTTGCCATTTTCTGGGCACGAAGTTGAAAATTCCTCGTGTGTTGCCTTCTCGCTAGAACCAACGTGCTTTTGAAACTCAAATTGCAACAGTTTTGCCTTGACAAACTCATTGGGAATATTCTTATACGCTAAAATCTTGGCATGCGGACTGGTGGACCTTGGGGATATCTCCTGATGCAAGCCTTTCAACAATTCATTGCTAAAATCTGCACTGTACATTGGATCCATACCGCTCTGTTCTATCAGGTCTTGGTAATCTCTTTCAGACATCGCGCTTTCCATAAATACTTGTTCTCGATTTTCAAGCACCGTATAAACATCTGCATCGTCTTCAATTTCTTTCTTGATTTCATTCTGATCAACAGAAAAGAAGTTTTTGGAACTAGCTCCAAAATGTTGTCCTTGCTCAGCCAGACATTTCTTTGGTTTCCCGCTCTTTCTACGTCGCCTGTTATCCTCACGATTTAGACTGCCTTTGGTCTGCAAAGAACCAGGGTCTCGTTGCAAATTCTTTATATTTCCGCTGGTCTGCGTACTACTTGTGCTCTGAACACCCTTCGTGTAGGCTTCTCCGTTCTCTTTAACTTGCATCCCTTGTAGTCTTCGCTCCATATTTGCTAAACCCGAAATTGCTTCTCTAGAAGATCGTTCTGGTGAAATGTTCTTGGCCTTGAATAAGTTCCCTTTTCCCTTTTTATTCTGTTTGTGAGGGCTTTTATGCACACCATATGACAAACTGGAGTCATGGCTTCCTTCTACTCCGGAGCTTGGCTTTTGTGGATCTTTTGTGGACCTCGTGATATTCTTCAAAGCAATCTTGAGGGCAAGAGAACCCTTACGTGAACTTGATGGGATTTCATTGTCAGTGCTAGAGCTGTCTGCCCTTTGCTTGATGCCGTCTTCCTCAATGCTACTAAGCGCTGTCAACAATGCAGTGTCCCTTCTCCCGTGCACGCTGGTGCGATCACGTTCTTTGTTATCATACACATCGTCTTTTAGATGATCTGAAGCTCCAAATAGTCCTTGAACTACACTAGATAAGGATTTCTTTGGTGGAAAGGATGCGGCTAAAACTTGCTGACTGCCAGTTGCATCCTCATTTCGGTGCATACTATGTTCATGAGAATTTAACAAGGCCTGCATAAGTAAGCTGTCTTTATTTTGAATCTTCTTACAGCCTATGGACTTGTTTCTGGACTGATCACTGCTCTTTTCACAAGGATCATCTTCTTCCTGAACCGTATCATTTTCCAACCTTCTGCCTGATCGTGACGCCTCCAGTATTTCTCTAAGGGCCTTGGATGCTGGAAATACTGGAGAAACCAAACTCCCTTGGGCTCCATCTTCCCCTTGTCGAATCTTGTGATCATTCTCCACGTTACCTCTCAATGCTTCCGCATGGGCTGAAGCAACCAATCTCTGAAATGACATTTGTGCATATATTGAATTGTTCCCCCTTTCCCTGGAATTTTCTTCCTCATTTAACTGCTCAAAAGCTTGACTGCATCTTTCCATGTCACTAAATGGCCCTTGATTGCCAAACTCTACCATTTGATCTGTGTCTGATGAAGAGGATTCGTCAATATAATTGTCACTGTCATCGTCATATATCATACTTTCTGATTCGGTCAGCCTTACATTTGACTCAAATTCCAAATTTGTCTCTCCTGGGTCAGTTGTATTTGGGTCTAATTCCGACCAACTTTGGGCCAGTTCTTCTCCAATGTTTTCACAAAGACGAGCAGCAGATAAGTTTCCAAATGATTCAGTTCTCATTTCATCTTCATGAAAGGCATTGGAAGCATTCTGGGGTAAAGAACCTGGGGCTGCTTTATGGCTCATTGAGCCCCCAGTTTTTCTTTCGTTGGACCCGGAATGTTCCTTAATGATTCCTTTGTTTGGTCTTTGACGCTTTTTACCCTCACCAGCTGTCCCTCCTTTCAAATTTTTCGTCTCTGTATTTCCTGATTCAGGGCTCTTTTTCTTTGATTTCTTAGGTGAATTGATTGTATACTCATCATAATATTTGACTCTTTGTACCTCCTGTGTCACCGAAGCTTCATCAGGAACTGTAACTGTAGGTTTAGTATCGACTGCTTCTTCGTCTTTTTCACCAACTACAGGTGGCGTCGAGTTGTTGCTAACAGCCTCCAAAACAGTGGTATCAGCGTTCACTTGACCTTCGACTTTCTTTTTATTACCCTTTTTTGGCACGATGTAAACAGGCAAAGCTTTGAACATCTTCTTGCCTATTTTCCATAACTTTTGTGTTGGGTCAATATCCTTCCAAGGCTTCGCAGGAACTACTGGCAAACTAGATTTCACTTGTTGAAGCTGTGTTGGGTCGATGTCCTTCCAAGGCTTTGCAGGGATTACTGACAAACGACTTTTCACTTGTTGTCGTTGTTCTAAACTCAACGGCCTACTTTGCGCCACCTCTTCTACACCAGAGGCAGCCGACGTGCTGGCACCATCTGTTTCTTTCCCTATATTCCTGGGCGCTCCCCCTAAAACTTTAGCTACCACCCTTTCTTTAAATACAGTTGCATTCTGTTCTGGAGCCCCTTGATTTGAGGCATTCACGTCTTTATTAGCGGAATTCTTAGGCACTCTTAGGTTCTTGGTGGCACTGACTTCAATCTTAACAGTTCTGCGACCTGGACCTGGTGTAATATTATCAAAAACTCCAGCTTCTTTGAGATTAACAAGAACATATCTTTTGCCCTTATGTGTCATACCTCTGGATCTCTCATTGTGCCTTACTGTTGCTAGTATCTCCCGTTGTCTTGCTGCTTCTTCGAAAGGCGCAATTTCAGTGGCATCTAGCAATTTTATTTTTCCATTCAATAATTTCTGCGCTTGCTTCATGACACTCCATTTTGCAAGGTAGCGCTCACGTGCGCTTAAATCTCTGCATAACTGTCCACTCACTGCAGGCTCCTTACAAAACAGCATATCTTCAGTGACTATTCTCTGTTGCAAGGTGCTCTCAAGATTTGGCAATGCCTCCTCGTCACCTGATTTGCTGGCGATTGAATCAATATTCTTTTGCATTTCATTTTCGAGTGACGAGGCTGACATACGCGAGAGGCCTACTTTCTGCTTCACAATATTTTCAAGACTTGGCAGTTTCCCCTCTTTAGCTGATTTTCTGCTACCGGATTTCTTCTTAACTGGTGTTTTCTTTTGGACTGTCACTATCTTTTTGGGTGAAAGTCTCTTCCGTGGAGATGTCATTATACGACTGCAATTTTCTGACTCTTCGCCTAAATCAGCCGATGTTTCTGCTACTCCCCCAAGCTCTCGGATCATTGTTACGCGAGACATATCCTCTTCATTACTGATCACTAATTCTGTTTTGGTAGTTACAGGCATTTCCTCTTGCATCACTTGCACTACCATGTCACTAACATCCCTCGTGTATCGATCAGCATCATTGCTCAAAGCTCCATTAACTTCCAGGCTAGCATCGCTTGCCGTCTCCTGTACTGCCAGCCCCTTCTCTTCACCTACTACACTCTCATACTCCATAGTCTTGTCAACTATACCTCCCTCTTCCGCATTCTCTTCCACATACTTCTGAACTTTGATAGACTTTCGCTTTTTAGCTCCTCGTAGGTACGCATCAGCCTCAAATGCCTCGAGTTTCCTTTTTGAGGGTTTGCGAGTTCGAGTGCTTTTCGAGTCATCCAAAACCTGCCTTTCAGGCTGCACCTCGGGAATATTATCTTCACTGGAGTTTCCATTCTCGCAAGATTCCAGCAAACTTTCCCCAAAGAAATTCAGTGGCTTTCGTAACTCAAATTCTTCACTCTTCACAGCATCACCCATCTTATTCTCACGAGATTCAGACTTTGATTTTATGGCATTCTTTGGCTTCCTTGTCTTTTTCTTTTTTACTTCCTTCTTAGAACCAGGTGCGGGTTTTTCTTCCGCCTTTGCACTTGAACTCCCATCAGCATCTATTTCTGCTTTTGGTTCACTGCAAATGGTCTCTTGTGAATCCGTCATATCATCAATTTCCTTCTCAATGCCCTGCATCTCGTCCCTAATAGACGTGACCATGCATTCGGCTAGCTCCTCAGAAATGATCACAGAACCTTCATCGATTTTGGGCGATTGCAAGAGATCGTTGTGCTTCTCTGAATCTACTTGAAGATAATCTTCTGAATCTGGAAAAGATGCAGTTTTATCTGTAGAACTAAAATAGCCTTCGGAATTGATGTTCTCTTCCATGTGTTTGACGCTATCTTCGCTGCATGTCAAGACAGTTTCTTCTTCCTCTGGACAATTGACAGCAAATTCACTATTTTCTGCACTATCCTCAGTGGCAACCAACCCCAATTCTTGGCTTTCATTCTTCTCTTTCAAAACATCCTCACTACTCGAATTAGAATTTACTTCCGTCTTGTCACTGGTATCATCTTCCTTCTGAGAATTCTGCATCTGTTTACCTTGCTTCTTAGAAATCTGTTCACGCTTCTCTTTCTTACCGACCAGTTGCTCATTTTCTGGTTGGTCTTTGGAAGGTAACACAATTTCCAGATCTGATTTAGTAATTTGTTTTCGTCGACGCTTGGTGATGTAAAACTGATTATTATATTCCAAGCTGGCACTGCTTTCCGTGCTTGAATTTGAATCGCCATCATGGTGATAGTCGATGTAAAAATCATCTAACACGAGGCAACTTGGTTTCTTCTTGTTGCGAAGGAACTTTCCAGAAACGTTCTTTGAGTTGAAGGTTTCGATGAATGATGACGTAGCTTCTTTCGTAAGAGTGGGCTTTTGACTTGGCTCTTTGCGCTGTATGGCTCTAAAAATGAAACGATAGTTTGTCTCAAAACTGTTGTCATAGTTGATTCTTTGGCACGAAATTAGTACAGGTCTGTTTACACTATGCCGGTACGAAACAAATACGCCATAAAACTGTGCCGTATTGGTTTCTCTGCTCAAAAGGAATCGCCGTTTATACTTTACCGGCATAAAATGAATACGATATGTCTTAACGATGAGCAGAGCGAGGATTTGTCAAGGCGCATGCTCTCGTTTGCCATCTGACATGGCATGATGCCGTATTCGCTACACTATGCCGGTTGAGCGATGAAGCCAGTTAGCATACCGCATTCATTTCGTGCCGTATTTAAGTAAAAACTATGCTGGCATAATGTAAACGGGAGGCCAATACGGCACGGTTTCATGCTCTATTCATTTCGCACCGGCATAGCGTAAACGGGGTCTAAAAAACCCGCATATAAGAATTTGCATTTTTTAAACCAAGCTGTTTTGGTTCTATATAAAACTTAATATAAGTTCCTGAGCTTGAAATTTCAGAATGGAAAATGTCATCATAA
This sequence comes from Aurelia coerulea, assembly GCA_039566865.1. Taxonomy (NCBI): domain Eukaryota; kingdom Metazoa; phylum Cnidaria; class Scyphozoa; order Semaeostomeae; family Ulmaridae; genus Aurelia; species Aurelia coerulea. The sequence continues at coordinate 4,990,568 of CM076952.1, read as the reverse complement.
AACCATTTAAAATTAGGTAGAGGCATTTGACTTGATCAATGCTTGACATTCATGATGCCTAAAAAGTCAAATTCTGTTTAACTAAAGACTTTTTGTCAAGCCCTTGCTTCAGAAAGTCTGCAAGTGGTCTTGTTTCAGCAAAAAGTTTGGCAATCAATTTGGCGATCCATATTATGTTATCTTAAGTTCAGGCTTCTCCGGATCTCAAATCCGAAATTGTTTTTCTGATAGAAGATGCAGGTTATGAATTTAAAGTCAAAGATTGGATTCTGGTGCTTGGATAAGATAAAAGTCGGAAGGGTATCGAGGAAGATAACATAAAAAGCTGCCACTAGGGTACAATAAACAGCTTATGATCCAAGAAGTACACACTTTACAGAAACAAAGATCTGATCAATAAATCACGCGGGAGAAGAATGTTTGAAGAAAAACAACTGAAAACTGATTTCAAATCTTGTTATTTAAAACGTACGCTCCCGAGCTTGAAATTTCAGAATAAAAAATGTCGTCATAAAGCCATTTAAAACTAGGTAAATGCATTTGACTTGATCAAAGCTTGACATTTCATAATACCTAAAAAGTCAAACCTGTTTAACGAATACTTTTTGCCAAGCCCTTGCCTAAAATAGTCTGCAAGTAGTATTGTTTCCGCAAAAAGTTGTTCAGAAAAAAGGAAATTTGAGGTGGACTACAATATTACAAATTGTTTTGCATTGACATAGAAACAACAGCGGCAAACGCAAAATGAAGCATCATTGTTTTAAAAAGCAACAAATTTCATTAAGCCACTGATCTCAAAATTTGTCTATGGCATGGCTGCGAAAAAACCACAATAAGTTTGGAGTGAATAACTGTTTAATGCTGCGAGTTAAAGCTGATGAAAGCTGAGCTGGGCAACATCTTGATTTTTAGCTGCAGTTCTTAAGTTATTTCTATGATTTTGAATAACCATGTAATTCTTACACAACTGCATTTTGTGACATGAACATTCAAACTATTCACAATATTGCAACATGCTATTGGGGAAAGATAATGAACTGACTTTCTTGAGACTTGAACTGAAGCATGGGTAAGGAAGAGGAAGCAGAATAGATTTTTCAGGAAAAATAGATGCTTGTGAAAAAAAATTTAATCCTTGCCATGGCGATAACAAAGGTCAACCGAGAGACGGCACATGCAAGGTATGCTGGATGAAACAGACCCTTTAAAGACAGGTGATCAGACAAAAACTCCCGGGGGGGGTACTTGACCTAAATTTGTACGGGGGTGTGCCCACGAAAAAATTTTCTTTTTACCCTGCTCCAGAATTTTTCGCTCAAAATGATAACCTGCTCTAGAAAAAATTGGTGAAAAGTACACTCAAAAACATGAAATTTGACCGAAAAACGAGCCTATCTAGCAGCATATTCCCTTCTGACCTGTTTTGATAACCTGCTCTAGAAAAATTGCCTCATTTTGATACCCTGGGCTAGAAAAAATTGGTGAAAACGATACCCTTAAAAACGGCACATCCCCGTCGGACAAATATACTAAGTACCCCCCCCGGGCAAAAACTAGATCTGAAAATACTCAATTCAATCCAAAAAGTTATGTTGCTCAGAATAAAATCGAGCACCTCCTGTCTGAGGTCATTGCCAAATAAAATTCAGTCCTTGGTATTTTTCAAAAATCAATTTTTTTTAATTTTTTGTTTGCACCAAGCAGAAGCTTCCGGAGGTTTAACACAATTTTACTTGGCTACTTATTTATCTTCCTAACTGCTCTTTGTTCAATTATGTCAACGAAAATGCAAGTTTTACTAACAATAGCAATTTTTAATTTGCTGTTGAAGTACAGTCAATAACGGTTGGGGTGGTATATTTTGAGCCATGCAGCTTTCAAGAGGCAATATGCTGCAATCAATGCCTAATCCTGAAGTTATAATGTTGCACTTCTATTTTAGCTATAATTTTTACGTAATCACATAAGACAGCAAAAAGGGACTGGGCTTGAAAATGATTAATTTCATAATCATTCTGGGCACTTTTAGGATGCCTCAAAATATTAAAGAAAATTTGCAAAACATCATAATTTCAGATTCCAAAAAAGTTGGTGAGGAAATTAGCATGACTACAACCAATTGGGTCCTGGGTGTGTGTAATGAAACAAATGTTTTCAATTTAGTAGCAATTCAACTGGTATGCTTTTGAACAGTAGAAACTTTGTTATCAAATGTGAATTGACAATAGCTTACTTCCTTGCTACATACGTAATAATTCAAATGATTTTGAAATTCAACCAAATTCAAAACCTCAACTTCCAAGTTATAATTTGAAATAGTAACTATCAGATTGCTTTCCTTGTCAACTTTGAGAATGGGTTTTGCTATATAATTTGCATGGCTAAAACATTGAAATTATTCAATTGCAAGAAATATTTTTAGAACAGGAGCAACTTGTAGGATTGCACAATTAAAAATGTAATATCAAAAGCCAATAAACTTTATTTTAGTACAAGAATGGAATAGAAGTTAATCATCTTGCACCTAATCACCGATAATCTATTTTTGCAGAACAATATATCGCTAACATCAATTACATTCACAGTGTTTTTATATTTCCTATTCAGTGGTACTCCTAGCCAAACTAGCAACATTTATGGCAAAACATCTTCAAATTTGCTTACAAAACAAAATATTCCCTTTTGTATAATCACAAAACCAACAAATTCTGCTCAGTTCTTGTTGTCAAGCAAGCTGCTTTTGAAATGTGGATAAACGGACAAACATTTTGTTTAGAAAGCTAGCCACTGTGCAAAAAGTTGCCAGCCTGTGCGAAACAGTCCAGTCATAGTTTAGCAATATCTTGGTCATAGTTTTTAATGTTTAGCAGTTCTACAACAGTCAAACAACCTGACTTTGACAGTGTTTTACCAAAGTATACTTAGTAGCTCTAATCTGCAATGCTTTAGCAGTATTAGATTCAGGTAGCATACAAAGAATGATGCACTGTCGTGGTACTCTTAAAATTACTTCTACCGCTCATGACATTATTTAATTCATCACAACCCTGACCTGACATCTAATTTTAGACAAAATTTAGTATAGTATCCATTAGTTTTTAATCCTCCGTAGTGTAGTTGTATGTAGTTTAATATTGCGTGTCTGAATGTATTGACCATCGAGTAGTCATTGTCTTTCCCTCCCCATGGTATGGTCCCTGTAGTGTCGTATAGTAATCAGAAAAGTATACTAGAACATAAGATGCATTGCATTATTTTATATGAAAATGAAAACATCATTTCTACCTTAAAAGCAGTATGGCTGAAGCATGGCCATTTACTGCTACACTTAACATACTGTTTCATACAGGAAGGAAGAGTGCAATGATTTGATCTGTACATTAGAGCCAAAGAAAATTGCCTGCAGAGGTTAGGATCTGGAAGGGTAAATGGGCAGACCAGAGGTAAAATGGATGGTATTGTTGGCTGGAAAATGGTAGATCAAGCGATGTTAAATTACCATTGGCAACATTATGAAGTATACCAGATGAGCCAGGAAAAAACCTTTAGGAAAATTCATAGTACTGAGTACTTGATGAACTGTGAGTTTCATTCTACTTGATGGCCAAGAGACTGAAGCATTTTGTAATTGTTCTCATGTTTTTATGAGCACTGAAAATAAAGGCAAATTTGACTTTATAAAAGCTTCTTGGTTGCAAAAGGGCCAAGCAAAATGCATGAAAAAAGGTCTGAAACATTTTATCAAATCTTGCAAGTGTAAAATTACTATATCTGCTGTGCCAGACTGCTAACTTTGCAAAGTGAGTGCAGAAGTTTTCTTTCCAAACCTAAATGTGCATGAATTTCATCAATGTTTAGTAATTTGTAAAATGTTTGCTAAATACTTAATTGTTTAAAAAATTTAAAATAGAAAAATTGGCACATGAAATTCCTTGAAATAATGTTGGTGTACTTGAAGATTTGAAGTAAAGCCTGTTTTCCACAAGGCCAAATTTTTCGCTCGAACGCCAAATTTTGCTTGATTTTTTTTCTGGGCACACGCAAATAAAAAATATTGTGTGCTCGAACTCTGCACATACCCAGAAAAAAGATTTGAGCGGAATTTAGAGATCGAGCAAAAAATTCTGCCTCGTGGAAACCTGAAATTCTTGTCAGCATAGCGCCATCATTTTTCAATAAAATTGGTTCTTGACGTGACAGGGAAGTTGTCCTCGATCTTTTCTCATGTGAATTAGCAGTTTCTTTTGATATGATCAAATATGTATGATGTGTATTCTCTCTCCCTGAAAATACCTGGCGTACGAAAGCTTAGAGCTTGGTGTACCTTCGGCGTAGGTTTTACATGGAATGCACCCTGGAATTCGTGGGGCTCTACCTGGGATTCAAATCCTGGGATTCCAACTTTCCAATGTCTTGGACGCACCAGAACTCACATGGTTTTTAATCTAAGCCATACAGATAATAATAATAAGCAAAAGATCTATTGTTTTGACCTGTTGTTCTCAACTGTGGAAATTGAAATTTCTGTGATAAATTAATCTTACTTCGGCCATCTCAACTTGCGTGCACAAAATACAAACTTTCCAGTCATCTGTTACTGTAATAAAATTCAAGTATCAATTCCCATGCTGTAATCCGAAAAAGAACAAAATCTTTTGTGATTTCAAGTTCAGAACTTCCCGGATGATGTTCACTGCTTGAATGATGACCTGCTCAATTTTCTGCCGCCATTTTCTTTACGCTGAATTTAACACTAACTTTGCCCCTTATTATGTTACTTAATTTAGCTTACTGGCAGCCTTTTTCAGCGATAAATAAGATCCACCGGTCAGGATTAGTATTTCATTGATCATTTCAGTCTAAAAAATATTCTTACCGCTTCGTGGCTGAGCATTTTTCATCGATCAAAACCCCTCTGAAGATTCGTGCCTTGTTCTTCCCTTTGCCGCTTTGAAATCGTACAATCAGGCAGTTTGGAAGTTGCTGTTCGACAACACATGTTACTTTGTCACCTGCTTTGATTTCTCGTGCCATTTTCAAGCCATTTATATGCGAAGAATGGCTATTTTTGGGGGTAAACTCGAAATAACTCGAATCAACCGGCAAGTTTCTTCTTTGTCAGTCAACGCCTGGGCCTAACGGCTAGCTGCGCCAAAGTGCTGCGCAGTGATTGACACGGTATCCGGACCTTAAAGGAGACCATCCATGGGTCACAGGACATCTTACTCAGGGTCATGTGATCTCCACATCAAGACAAGAGCGTGACAGAAGAAACCAAGAATTCGCGTATTATTTCAAGAAACTCTTTACAAGCAACTCAGCTCTCTGATCATAAGTAAAGAATGTACAGTACTGGGACTAAATCATTCAGAGACTTTTTCTTTCAGTGAAGGAAATCCACAGACAACATTTTCATTTCATTTTCAATTGTTTCTTGTATCTTTTGCATCGGAAGGTATTTGCATGATGGCTAGAAAGTGGCACCACTTTGAACCATTACTGAAAGTTTCTTAAAACTCTCATTATTGTAGTAAGCGTATTTTATTAGAAACTGAGAATTTGGGCCAGTAATGGAAGTTTGTTAGAATTATCAGATTTTGAGTACTCGGAATCTCTTACGAGTTTCTTAAACGTTCCATCTAACAGTCTTCGTGTTTACTCCCTGTGCCCTCGTGAACACTTCAAAACGACTTTTTCTGAAGCCTTTCTAATGTCTTCCAGACTTCCAGACACCATAGAAATGGCAATTAAAAGGAAGACACCTTGAGTGGAAGAGTGGAAGCGGAGCTGTGAAGGAGCAAAAAGCTGTTGCTGCTGTTGTTCGTGATGAAGAAGCAGCAAGCTGCCATTGCATTGCTGATAAGTCGAAGTGCACAGCTCCTCAGATTTCACTTTTGCAAACGGCCCATGCTTGGGCTGTAACTTTGAAGGTAAGGTAAAAAGTTCACTGCGATGTTTTTATTCTATTTCGCAGAATCTTTGGTTGAGAAGAGAGCAAGCAGTTTGCATGGCATGCATTTTAGCTTCCAGGAGGCTTGTTTGTTAGGCCAAAAAAGGAAAGGCTAGAAAGAAGAGGCTATCATTGCGTTCTTTTGACTTAAAGGCAGTGTATTCCCTTGATAAAAGAAATTAAATCGATGAAGATCTCTATTCAATATTTCATAAATTTATGCTAATTTTATTTTTTTCAACAAGAAGAGAAGGGCAAGGTCATTCATTCATGCGGAATTTCCATGGCTATGCATATAGAAATTATGCATGAATAGCTTTGCTTTCTTTGGATGTAGCAAATTATCAATGGGACAGACTGCCTTTAAAGATTCATCGCTAACCATGATCCTGCAGCCCTCAAAAGTGAATTTTGTGTGGTATGGAAGTCAGTTCTGGCCCAGCTAGGTTCTCTTTGTTTAGCTGGGTTCTCTTTGTTTCTCTTTGTTGGCAATGGGTAGTCTAATGATAATGATGCGAATCTTTATGCAAGAATTAACACTTAAACATTTAATGCTCTTATCAACCTGTGTCATGATTAAATCAGATGGAAAGAGGACAAACAACTAAAGACCGAACCGAATAAAAGTTAGACGAATATTCGTCCAGACGCAGATCCATATTCCAGACTAATATTCGCATCCCAGACTAATATTCAAAATTTTCTGGTTTCAATTTAAAATAATCAAACCATAATTGCATTATCGAAGTTTCCATTCATATAACTCTCATCTACACTAAATTGGGCATAACTTAGCATGAAAACCGCATCTCAAAACGCTTTGGTCTTTCCAGAAAAACGGGAAATAGGACACCCATTCTCCGATTAGTTTGCCACAGCGAAACTCTGTCCGACCTCTCAATGTCCAATATTTTAAGAAACAATTTCAATATTGAAGTTCTACTCATATAACCCTCATCTACACAGTATTGGGCATAATTTAAAGTGAAAACCGCATCTCAAAACGCTTTGGTCTTTCCAGAAAAACGGGAAATAGGACACTCATTCTCCGATTAGTTTGCCACAGCGAAACTCTGTCCGACCTCTCAATGTCCAATATTTTAAGAAACAATTTCAATATTGAAGTTCTACTCATATAACCCTCATCTACACAGTATTGGGCATAATTTAACTTGAAAACCGCATCTCAAAACGCTTTGGTCTTTCCAGAAAAACGGGAAATAGGACACTCATTCTCCGATTAGTTTGCCACAGCGAAACTCTGTCCGATCTGTCAATGTCCAATATTTTAAGAAACAATTTCAATATTAAAGTTCTACTCATATAACCCTCATCTACACAGTATTGGGCATAATTTAACGTGAAAACCGCATCTCAAAACGCTTTGGTCTTTCCAGAAAAACGGGAAATAGGACACTCATTCTCCGAATATATTGCCACAGCGAAGCTCTGTCCGAACTCTCAATGTCCAATATTTTAAGAAACAATTTCAATATTGAAGTTCTACTCATATAACCCTCATCTACACAGTATTGGACATAATTTAACGTGAAAACCGCATCTCAAAACGCTTTGGTCTTTCCAGAAAAACGGGAAATAGGACACTCATTCTCCGAATATATTGCCACAGCGAAACTCTGTCCGACCTCTCAATGTCCAATATTTTAAGGAACAATTTCAATATTGAAATTCTACTCATATAACCCTCATCTACACAGTATTGGGCATAATTTAACGTGAAAACCGCATCTCAAAACACTTTGGTCTTTCCAGAAAAACGGGAAATAGGACACTCATTCTCCGAATATATTGCCACAGCGAAACTCTGTCCGACCTCTCAATGTCCAATATTTTAAGAAACAATTTAAACATTGAAATTCTACTCATATAACCCTCATCTACACAGTATTGGGCATAACTTAGCATGAAAACCGCATCTCAAAACGCTTTGGTCTTTCCAGAAAAACGGGAAATAGGACACTCATTCTCCGATTAGTTTGCCACAGCGAAACTCTGTCCGACCTCTCAATGTCCAATATTTTAAGAAACAATTTCAATATTGAAGTTCTACTCATATAACCCTCATCTACACAGTATTGGGCATAATTTAACGTGAAAACCGCATCTCAAAACGCTTTGGTCTTTCCAGAAAAACGGGAAATAGGACACTCATTCTCCGATTATTTTGCCACAGCGAAACTCTGTCCGACCTCTCAATGTCCAATATTTTAAGAAACAATTTAAATATTGAAGTTCTACTCGTATAACCCTCATCTACACAGTATTGGGCATAATTTAGCGTGAAAACCGCTTTTCAAAACGCTTTGGTCTTTCCAGAAAAACGGGAAATAGGACACTCATTCTCCGATTATTTTGCCACAGCGAAACTCTGTCCGACCTCTCAATGTCCAATATCTTAAGAAACAATTTCAATATTGAAGTTCTACTCATATAACCCTCATCTACACAGTATTGGGCATAATTTAAAAACCGCATCTCAAAACGCTTTGGTCTTTCCAGAAAAACGGGAAATAGGACACTCATTCTCCGATTATATTGCCAAAGCGAAACTCAAAAATGTTTTCAAACTGTACAGTTATAAAAACTGTTTGCACATTATTTTGAGTTCGAATTGTTTCATTCACTTATTTTGAGATCTTACTATGTAATTTGGGACTGGGAGCTCTCTTGACAGAGCTAAATTAACTCTAAGAAAAGAGGTAACGCAAGCAGAAAATATTTCACGCAAAGCAAATGCCAACCAATAAATTCCTTTCTCTTAATAGATTCTATGAAGGAAAAGACCAACAAAAATTTCTTTCAAATGATAGCAACAACAACAAGAAATTGTATGACAATGGCTGAAGAGATGAAAATAAAATCAGTTGCATTTGATCCACTCCCAATCTTCAACGAGGGAGTAAAGGCAGGAAAGCAAATGAATAATTTCGTGGACACACTTTTGGAATGCATAGATGGAAACGAAGCAAGCAAATGCTCCTTGAAGATAATCCGGATAATCGCCAAGGAGGGAAAAATTGATGTAGCTCTTAAGAAAGCCGTAAAACAAAAGAAAACAGTGAACTGGTCATGACCTGACAGTTCCTGAGTATCTCATAAAGTTATATTCGTAAATCTTATTTTCTTCGTATTTCCCAGGCTCTGTATTTAGGTTTTATATAATACTTCGGGAATTTAACATTCGTGTAATTTCCCATTTTGAAATATCCTAATTCCCGTTTTTCTGAAAAGACCAAAGCGTTTTGAGATGCGGTTTTTACGTTAAAATATGCCCATTAAAATGTATATGATAGTTAAATGAATAGAGCCTCGATATTGAATTCTTTTCTCAAAATATTGGACATTGACAGATCGGACAGAGTTTCGCTATGGCAATATAATCGGAGAATGAGTGTCCTATTTCCCGTTTTTCTGGAAAGACCAAAGCGTTTTGAGATGCAGTTTTCACGTTAACATATGCCCAATACTGCGTAGATGAGAGTTATATGAGTAGAACTTCAATATTGAAATTGTTTCTAAAAATATTGGACATTGACAGATCGGACAGAGTTTCGCTGTGGCAATATAATCGGAGAATGAGTGTCCTATTTCCCGTTTTTCTGGAAATACCAAAGCGTTTTGAAAAGCGGTTTTCACGTTAAATTATGCCCAATACTGTGTAGATGAGAGTTATATGAGTAGAACATCAATATTGAAATTTTTTCTTAAAATATTGGACATTGAGAGGTCGGACAGAGTTTCGCTGTGGCAATATATTCGGAGAATGAGTGTCCTATTTCCCGTTTTTCTGAAAAGACCAAAGCGTTTTGAGATGCGGTTTTCACGTTAAATTATGCCCAATACTGTGTAGATGAGAGTTATATGAGTAGAACTTCAATATTGAAATTGTTTCTTAAAATATTGGACATTGACAGATCGGACAGAGTTTCGCTTTGGCAATATAATCGGAGAATGAGTGTCCTATTTCCCGTTTTTCTGGAAAGACCAAAGCGTTTTGAGATGCGGTTTTCACGTTAAATTATGCCCAATAATGTGTAGATGAGAGTTATATGAGTAGAACTTCAATATTGAAATTGTTTCTTAAAATATTGGACATTGAGAGGTCGGACAGAGTTTCGCTGTGGCAAAATAATCGGAGAATGAGTGTCCTATTTCCCGTTTTTCTGGAAAAACCAAAGCGCTTTGAGATGCGGTTTTCACGTTAAATTATGCCCAATACTGTGTAGATGAGGGTTATATGAGTAGAACTTCAATATTGAAATTGTTTCTTAAAATATTGGACATTGAGAGGTCGGACAGAGTTTCGCTGTGGCAAACTAATCGGAGAATGGGTGTCCTATTTCCCGTTTTTCTGGAAAGACCAAAGCGTTTTGAGATGCGGTTTTCATGCTAAGTTATGCCCAATTTAGTGTAGATGAGAGTATTAGTCTGGGATGCGAATATTAGTCTGGAATATGGATCTGCATCTGGACGAATATTCGTCTAACTTTTATTCGGTAAAAACCGAACCTACTTCTATGAAAATCTCCAAAAAAACTCACATCAATATTGATTATGAGCTATCTACAATGGTGGTGAAATAGATTGCAAAACAATTGAAACTGTTCAGCTAAAAGTTCTTTGAGAAGTTTATCATAAGTGCTGAAGGATTCAGTTTTCTTGATGTCAACAGGCAGTTTATTGTAGATTTGAGCTCCCATGAAACAAAACAGACTTGCAAGCATATTCAGTCTAAATTCTAAGGAGTTTTAGCAAATGTTGATTGTTTCTTGTCTTTATCGCATGCTCTTGGACTTGCAAGGATCCTTGCAAAATGTCACATATCTCTGTATATATATATACCAGGTGAGTCAGATAAAATATGGAGTATTTGGCGGACTGTGATGTCATGTTCAGCCATCCGCTTGTAGTGAACTAAATGTTTTCTTGCAGCCAGAGGTCTAACTTAGATCGTAAGCCTTTCCCCATCGAAATCGGTCACTTGATGTATTAATAAAAAAATATTTTCTTTGTAAGACGTTGCATGGGAGTCTTGCAAACTGATTAAATCTTTGACAAAGCCCCTTCAGCATTTTACCCTTGCCAAAGCTGCAGGTACACGCGGTATTATCAGGGGAGAATGAAATAGCTTTGTCATGATACAGCGCATTGATCTTGTTCAAAGAAATCTCTTTACAACGCAAAGAAGCATGCATTTTTACTGTCTCTCAAACATATTTTCTGTGCAGGAAAAGTTATGACAGGGCATCCCAGGGGAGGAAACATTAGTTCTGAACTGTTTCATTCCCTCCTGATAATACCACATGTACCTGTAACTTTAGTAAGGCTGCCAGGGCTGGAAAAAGTGCGCGACCGCGCGACCGTCGGTTGGAGGCATGTTTTAAAATCTGACAAAACAATGGAGGCACATTTTAAACTTTTCTGAAAGGTCTTTTTTCTGGATATTTTCCACTCTTAAGTTTTCAATAGAATGTATTATACGAGATTTTTGTGAAAGAAAAAGAGCCTCATATTACTGCATCGAAAGTTAGGTAGGCAATCGTAATTTCAGAATATCTTCTTGTCATTTTTTGGCGTGATAGCGAAGAACTCATAGGTGTTTAAACAATTTGGAGAAAGAATGTTTCTTAAGATTTGAAAATATTTTTATAAGAAACTCTTGACTTGAAAACTGGCAGAACTTGTTGAAAACTGATTTTTGCACTTTCAATAATTAACAGCTGTTCCGTGGTATTTATACCGATTGAATCTTAGAAAGTTTAAGTGTTTGAAAATGTCTGCAGAACTAACTTTTAAAATTGAAAAATGTTTCTTTGGTTCAATTAGCCAGGCACAGCTTGGAAGCCCTGCTTTTAAGCCATAGATTGTTACAAAGTATCATCAAACTTGGCAAGAGTCTTTTTTTATAATTACCTGCTAATTTTCTATTCATATATCGTCACTCGACATGTTCACCTAAAGCTAGAGAACAGGTTTTCCTGGCAGCAAAAATCGAAAGGATTATAAGTTGTTATATTCCTCCACTAGGCATAGAATTTCTTCTAGCATACCTAAATTCCTTTCAAAATGAGCTTGCAGACCAACACAGGAATGATGTCCATGCATTATTTGACAATGCTAACGCAATGCTTATATTTCTACTTGAAAACAGCTAATCGTATTAATCAACTAGGAAATGTGTGGGCATTTTGATATTAGGGGAGGCCGGGGCTTGTTGTAACGCATTTTGGAAAAAATGGCATGTTTGTCCTCAAGCGCAACAGGCAGGTTCTTTGTGCTACCACCATTTGCCAGGTTTGGCCATTGGCTGACGAATGCAATTTATTTTTCGTAGGCGGGGCTGCTGTTTTCTCACAGATGGGAAATAAAATTGAGATTGAAGAGTTGCAACTTGCCTGGGCATGGGACGAGTTGTGACAGACACAGAGGAAAATTGTAAAACATAAAACAAATTGATGGTTCTAAATACTTACTCAAAACTTGAGGTGTTGGTACATCCCTTGAACTCATAAACTTACAACACCCGGCAAAATAAGGCTTTAGAGCCATGAAACATTTACCTCGATATTTTAGGCTACCTTAAAAGTCCATCTCAAAGTGGAATATTCTAGACTTCAATGGCAAATTCTATCTTTAAATGTAATGTTTTGTAATTCTAATACACAAATTGTTCGATGATGATAGCAAAGTACAAAATAATAGCATTCTGATCTCTCATTTGGTAGACATTCTCGTTGGTGTTTTAACTTGCTACAGGCTGACAAACAATAACAGTTTACAATTTGCAAAGTTTTCTTGGGATACTTTGCTCTCAAATTTGATTGGACAGAGACATCACACGGCTTGAACATGACTGAACTTGATTTAGGTGTGAACACAAATGCAGCGAAGGTTTATATATAATGTTTAATTATTTCAGTGCCAAAATGCTAGTATTTTCACGCTACAAAATTGCAAGAAACAACAGGAATAAGAACTACTGAAACTTAGTTGGCAAATGAAAAATAAAAACGGAAAAAAACTCCACTACCATTCCTTATAATATTTCAGAAATGTCCTGTGACGTAGTGACAAATTTCCTGCTAGTCTTTTCATTAAAAATTTCCTGGCAGCGCTGCTGCCGGACTTTTTCCAGACCCGTATTCAACCATGTCAAAACATTTGAAAAGATTAAATGGACTGTAACAGTTCTATGTAGCTTTATATTTTACAGCAGAACAAGGTAGCTCACTCCTATTTTAAAGTCATTGCTAGGATAATCAAAGTTGATAAATCAATTTATCTTTGACGCTACACTGGCTAAACTTCAAATTTTAGATTTGTAGAATTTTGATTATCTTCAAACCAATATTGCACTGCAGTTCAAAATTTCCATTATTTTTCATGCAGTTTAAACCTTTTACTATTCAAACAGGTACTCTCACGACAATTCTTTTCAAAAATTTTGGAGGCACATTGCCTGTGCTTTTTACCGGTCGGAGGCACTAAAAAATGTTTTCCAGCCCTGAAGGCTGCAATGCTAAAGGGGCTTTGGTTAAAGGTTTCCTCAGTTTGCAAGACTCCCATACAAAGTCTTACAACGAAAATATTTTTTAAATAATGCATCACATGGCTGATTTTGATGGGGATAAGTTTATGATCAAAGTCAGATTTATGATTTCATGGAATAATTTAGTTTACAATGATCGGATGGCTAAACGAGATGTCACAGTCCGCCAAACACCCCACGTTTTTCTGACCCACCTGGTATATGCAGTACTTTTAGCGGATAACCTTACATGCTCAGGTGTTACTTGCATTTGCAACGGATACCTGGTTTAGTTGATGAATTATCTTGGTATTAATCTTAAGGAGCAATTTACAATTATGAAACCATGTGAGTCTTTGGGGTTGTGGTTAACTTCAGCTGCAAAATTTCGCAGAAGATGCGGTACAGGTATATGATTTCTAACTTTTCTTTCTCCTGAAGGATGAATCCTGAAAACTTGAACCTAGCCAGTAAAATCATTTCACAGTCTTATGCACAACAGGCAGCAGATGCCAGGAAAGGAATTGAAAATAGAATCAGATTGCTATTAGAACAGGTATGCAATTTGTCAAGGTGTTTGAAATCAATTTTATTAGTGTATGTGATGAATCAATAAAAAGTTTTAGTATAGCTCTACATCTATACTATTACTTTGCAAGACCAATTGGCATTACTGCAAGCGGGTTATTGACCCAAAATTCAAATAAAATCCTAAAAGTCGTAATTACGAAGTCTCTAAAATACATAATCTAATTACCAAGTGAAGATCTAAGACCACTATGCTGGTGCGAAAGGAATACGACATAAAACTGTGCCATATTGGTTTCTCTGTTCAAACAGAATCACCGTTTACACTTTACCGGCACAAAATGAATACGATAGGTTTTTGACCATGCGCAGAGTGAGGATTTGTCAAGCACATGCTCTCATTTGCCAAATTATCGCCTCGATGCGAATTTGACATGAAATGATGCTGTATTCGCCGTTTACACTATGCCGGTTGAGTGATGAAGCCAGTTAGCATGCCATATTCATTTCATGCCATATTCAAGTAAAAACAATACCAGCATAGTGTAAACAGGAGGCCAATATGGCACAGTTTCATGCCATATTCATTTCGTACCGGCATAGTGTAAATGGGGTCTGACTTGAATTTCAATTTTCTTGTTACACCTAGTGTGCTTTTTATTGCAAACTGAAATCTGCACAGATGGAAAAATATTAGTCATTAAAGGGGCTGGGTCACCTAACCGTGAACAAACCTGTTATCCCCACTACTCAAATTTTGGTGGATAGGGTGAATCCAGGTTGAAGGTACTCTTGGAAATCCATTGATATCTCTGTAATCGTACAACACATGTCTGTTTTGTTTGTTTCTCTACGAAATTCAAAAGTCCATCTTCAAAATAAAACTTTCATTTTGACCAAAATAGTGGACAATCTGTGTGATATGTCGTATCAAAAACTGTGAAATTGTTGTTTCAAAAGAAGTTTGTTTACTTTACGTGACCCAGCCCCTTTTTTAGACACCAAAATTTTTCATGTGGAATTGCAATGTTCTGGATGAGTTAAAAGAAAGCATAGGTGTTTGAAAAAATACTGCTCCCTCAATATCAAAAGTAATATTGAAATATGTTTCATTTTATATGATTTTTGCCAGTTTGTACGTATGATTAGAGTTTGATCAAGCTTGACAATAATCTTATGCTAGAATTATTCTCAAACATACTACTACAATCAAGCTTTTTTTTATTTTTCTTCAGTTTAGAAGATGCATATGCTGCAAGCTAGACCCAGGGGGGGGTACTCTGTTATATTCAGGATGGGGATGCTCAGGTTACTTTTTTTGGGTCTGAAATTTAGGCAAGGATTGTTTTTTGGGTCTGATGATTTGTACAGTTATTTTTTTGGGTTTCTGAAATTCTGGCTTACTTTTTTGGGTGTCAAATATGAGAAAAAGTGAAACAATTGGGAAAAATGTAATTTACAAAGAAAATTAGAGTCAAGGAACATTACTAAAATCAAAAACATAGATATCCAAATACATTATGAGAAATCTAATCAGTTAGGGCACTTTTCTGCAGATTTAAGATACTGACTTCACAACTTTTGGGTACGTAATGTCGGACAAATTATTTTTTTGGGTCTATCTTTGTGCTAGAAATTATCTTTTGGGTTGATGCGTTGTACCCCAGCCTGAGCACCCCTATCCTAAATATACCTGAGTACCCCCCCCTTAGGAATCTAGCACAAGCGGTGCAAAATTTTTACTTGAATCAAGCTCTCAAACATACTCAAATAACACTCAAAACAAGTTAGTATCGGGCTTGAAGCATGCTGCAAACATAATTAACATTTTGCTGAGGGAAGACCTTTTATACCCCAAGAGGAAAACTTTTCCAAAGCACATGCACCATACAACATTGTTGTTAGGCAGAAATTGTAGGGGAATTTGATCATGATTTTAGGCCACTTTCGGATGTTTTTGAAGGGGTCTTTCTTCTCAAGAATATTTTTGGCAGAGAGTGGCTGGTTTCAGCAAGGAAGGTTCCTCAAATTAATTTAACATGTCAACAATTCTACACAATAGCAATAAATATTATTGGGTCAGTAGCCATGCATTTTTCTGATTCATTCACTACTCCTTAGACAAATATATTTAAATTCATAATGTCTTGTAATGTTTTCCTGGTAGGTTAGGTATTTTGTCTTGTTGTTATGTAACATGTCTTATTGTCTTATTTATTTTAAGTTACTAGATATTGTTGTATTTGTATGTGAATTTAGGTATATTTGTCAATGAAAACTGAAACTGAACTGAAACTACTTGAACTGTCATGGGGATGAATGGTTTTGTAGGAATCTCAGATTTTTCTTTTACTTTTAATGAATTTTCTCTTCAGAGAAAACTTCCACAAGAAGGATGGGATGATCTCTCCATTGAACATTTTTTGCAAGAGATGGCTTTGATGGACAGCAACAATTTCTCAGGTGACAATACTTTCTTTTGAAAATTGGCTACCTCCAGGACAACAACACTAAAATTGAGTTGAAAAGAACATCAATATGCCATCTGATATAAGAAAGTGTTTGAATATGTGATCTTTTTTAGATGATGACTCAAGAGTTTATGTGTCATCTTAAGTTCTCCCATGGTAAAATGAACGCATGCAGGCTAAAGCCATCGTAATTTCTAGGAATCACACAATAATTTTCAAGGAATACTTTTATGAATGTATGAAATATAGAAGCAGATTCTGAAGTCTTTATCTCTCCTGGTTTACGATTTAGAAGTTTCATGACGTCAGTTCAGTTCAGTTCATTTCATTTTGAAAATCCATCTAATACATTTTTATAACTCTACATACCTACCTATCTAATTACCAAAGATGAATTTAAAATAAAATACAACATATAACATTGAAAAAAACACAGGATGGTACTTAAGGCTAAATGTAAACAGACTATAGGTAATTATGAAGAGCCATAATGAGATTAAGGGAATTTCTTAAAGGAGGAGCTCCCTCAATAGGCAAGCTAATCTAGGAGGGAACACCCCCTATCTAAAAAGAAAATTGACTTTTCTAGATGTTATTTGAAACTGGTGCAGAAAGACACATATAATAAAGTGTGAATTACTGGGTGTAATTGTAGCACAAAAAGTAGATCTTTACCTTGGTTTTGAATGAAGCTTTCGAGTGAGAGTTTCTTAATTCAACAGGGATTTCATTCCAAAGCTTAGCTCCTTTATATCGAATGAAGTTGAGCCCAAATTGAAGGGTGTTCTTACGAGCAAGAAACAAATCACATTTACTAGCCTGTCTAGTGTTATACTGATGCATGGATGAATTCGATAGGAAAAAGTCATGGAAGCAACTCGGTGATAATCTATACACAGTTTCAAAGACAAAAGTGAGAAGTGTAAGCTGAAAAAGATCTGATAGTCTGAGAAGTTTTAAAGACTTAAAGATTGGAGCAGAAGGAGAAAGAGCAGGCTGAGAAGAAATTATTCGGATAACACATCCTCACATCCTCAAATGAATTGAAATATAGAATACATTGTAATTTCGAAAAATGTGCAAGGTTTCTGAAAATTCCAACGCACGGTAGAATTATAGCAAAGTAACAAGTCATAGAATTTTTACATCCACCTTTTGACGCCGATTGGAAGCAACAATCTCTTACAACAGTGTTGAACCCCTGTTGAAAAAGTCAAATTCTGCAGTGGTCCAACACTTTTGTAAGGGACTGTATGCTGTCACCTGGTATTATCCCCCTCCTTACCTCTTTTTATGCAACAATATTTCTCCAGGTAATGTTGGCATTGGAGAAAGAGAGGCACGGATTGCCTCCAGTCTTGTTGCTAGAAGACATTATTATTTAGGACATGGTATTGGCAGGTCAGGTGACATCTCTGAGATTCAACCAAAAGCCGCTGGCTCATCACTTGTATCAAAGCTGACAAATTCTTTTGTTATGGACATACTAAAGATGGCAGGTATATGCTTCAAGGCTTTTGCATCTTTTTTTTTATTCAGCAGATAAAAATTTACAATACAATGCTGCCTCCTACTATACTCCCTAATTACAACTATACAGCACTACAGGGACGATGCCAAGAGGAGCGAAGTGGCATGACTACCCCAGGGCCATAACATGAAACAAAAAACAAGGAAAATTCTAGAACAGTTTGTAAAGAAAGCAAACAAGGGGAAAAAGAACAGAAGGAACAGCATAAGAACATTAAAGTAAGCTTCAGGATAGCTTGCAATCAAATAATTGCATTTTAAATGAAGAGTCTAAACTTTAGACCCAGATATCATTTTGCAACTTGCCAGTGCAGTACAGTAAGAACCCGCAAAAAGAAACCAGTTTTTTACAAAACAGCCTGTTTAGTTTCTTGTTAAAAGTTCATTAATCTGGAAACAGGCTGAAAGGTTTCTTATCACATGGTTTAGAAACCTTCGGTGATTTCATCTTCAATGTTTAAATAAAACCCAGAGCAAACGCATCGAATAGTAGGTTCTTGTTACCTAGCATTGTCTCTAAATTTCCTCAACCATAGGATACATGCCAAGTATATAGATGGAGATGCTTCTGCAGGAAATCTAAAATTGTATGGCACCTGATTTTAACAAATATTATTAAATATGAATTTATTTGGGATCCTCCTATAAGAAACCTTCCTAAAATCAGACTGAGAAGTTTATCATATGAAAGCACCATTTCTCAAAAAAATCAGCCTGAGGTTTCTTATAAAGTGGTCATCTCAAAATAACTTTGCCTTTGATACAACTGAAAAAGAAGACATTTTCAAGATAAATACGAAACCAAATTATTTTTACATCCCGCAAAAAATTTACAACGCATATTACTATTAAATGACCCTACTTACAGGCTACTTTACACTACTAGTTGGATAAGACCACACCACAGGGAACAAAATCTATGTCTACGCCTTGACCAGGATTTATAAAAACTAAATTTTGCCGATATTTCAAATGTCGAAGCTTCTTTATGACTCACTGGTAGCGGACAAACACTTTACTTTTTTGCTCGCCCAGTATCACTTCCAGTTTAGTCCATCATAAGAATGTTAGTAGAAATAAGAATCCAGGAGTGACATAGCTACAGAGTGTCCTAAGAAAAGTTGTGCCCCGTTTATGTGGCTACTGTGGAGGAGCTGTAAATTCAATTGACCCGTTTTTACACAGCATAGGCTTCAACCTTGGCTGTGTCAATTTGACAAATGGTTGCTGATTTATTGTAAAATGAAGGCAAAATAGGGTTTGCTTCAAAAACAGCACTTCTTTCGTTCTCAAGCAATGTCAAAATCAAGTGAATTTTTAAAGAAAGAGTTCTAGCGTCATATTCAAATATTCTCTACATTAGTAAAAGGGTTCACAGTCTAGTCTTATTGATAAACAACGCTACTAACCCTTTTGAAGATACAGACAAATTTTGATGCAACGCCAGAACCCTTTCTGTCAAAGTTTGCTTGATTTTTTTTATTCAATATAAAAATTTACAACAAAAATTACCTAAACACTACCTACAATCTACTATACCGCACTACAAGGACGGGGGCCAGGAGGAGCAAAATATCATGTCTACCTCCTGGAATTAATGTAAACTAAAATACAACTAACATAAACTACTATACATACCACGCTACAACTAATACGAATAGAAATGCTAATTATAAAAACATTTTACGAATATTTGAGCTGGTTTTGCTTGATTTTGACATTGTTGGAGAACAAAGGAAGTGCTATTTTTTAAACAACCATTTATTTTACCTTATTTTGCCATAAATCAGCAACCACATGCCAGATTGATTCAAACAAGAGCTCAAACTCTAATTTAAAGGGGCTGTACAGCCTGTCCTCTCTGCGTGGCTCTGCGTGTCAAATCATCGAATGTGTTTAGGCTAAACACAACATAGCTAATGGTGATTTTGCACAGAGAATAGTAATCCAAAGTATCTGCCAGAATCTTGGTGATCGAAGTTTGGTGGAAGATTTTTTATATTGTTCAAACGCTGAATATTTCAAAGTTTTAATTTTTTTTCTATTCCATCAAGAATTTACAAACTACGCTACAATACTACAGGGATGATGCCACAGGGAGCGAAATACTTTGTCAACCTGCGGCCGTTCGACAGATAATTAAAAGCTATATAAAACCACACGTAACTGCTATTACAAATAAAAGGAATGTTTAAATACAAACGGAAACTAAGGTACAAGCGAAGGTAGCTTGCAATCAAATACGGTAATTGCAAATGTAGGTTTGAAAGTTAGAACCAAACATGGTAAATTTGCAAATTCAAATTCGAAAGTTTTAATGCACACTAAAAGTTCAATCATATTTCACAGACATAGACAAGAAAACATTGCACTGCAATGAAACTTACGTAGAAGCAGCGATGAGACTGGCCGCCATTAAAAACCCGAGGATTTAGTCACGTGCGCGGGTTGTCCCGTACTTTCCGATTGTTTACAAACATCTTGTACAGCTCCTTTTAAAACCTGTTGTATGCAGCTGGGTACAATACGAGACAATTGAACTTACATCTCCTCCATACTAATGGAGCACATTTTTGGGACACCTTATATGTCAAAAGTAGATGCGTGTTTTGAATAGACCCCAGGGGGGGGTACTCAGGTATATTTAGGATAGGGGTGCTCAGGCTGGGGTACAACGCATCAACCCAAAAAAGTAATTTCTAGCATGAAAAAAGACCCAAAAAAATAATTTTTCCGACCTTACATACCCAAAAGTTATGGAGTGAGTATCTTGAATCTGCTTAAAAATGCCCTAACTGATTAGATTTCTCATAATGTGTTTGGATATTTATGTTTTTTTATTTTAATACTGTTACTTGACTCTAATTTTGTTAGTAAATTATCTTTTCCCCAATTTTTTACTTTTTCTAATATTTGAGACCCAAAAAAGTAAGCCAGAATTTCTTGAACCCAAAAAAATAACTGTACAAATCATTGACCCAAAAAAGTAATCCTTGCCTAAATTTTAGACCCAAGAAAGTAACCTGAGCATCCCTATCCTAAATATACCAGAGTACCCCCCCCCTGGGGAATAGACCTGATTGTTGCATCTCTTCTATTGCCGTTTTATTATATATTTCAGGTACCCCTCATGTACAACACTGCATAGTTGTTCCAGTTGCAACTGGCATGGCCTTAGTATTAACAATGTTGTCACTGAAAGCAAAGCGCCCTTCTGCTAGATATGTCATATGGCCTAGAATAGACCAGAAATCATGTTTCAAGTCGATACTAACCGCAGGTGAGGTAACAGTTTTTAGTTATTTATCATCCGTCGGGGTTGGAGTCAGTTACATATGGTAGGAGCCCCTGGATATCAAGGGTCACTGGGGCTCATTTTGGAGCATGATGGACAGGTGCAGTTGCGTGGTCTTGGCAGAATTCTGGTCAATGAATCATAGGTGACCATCATCATTGGACACCAAGCAGAATGTCCAAACCGTTTTCGTCTAAAGTATTTGGATGCTAAAGGAACTGTCCGCTGTTGATATGATTGATGATAAAACACAAGGTGGTACTGCTATGAATGGTGTATCGTACTTTTATCTGGGAGAAACCTTTACTCATAATAATTGAAGCTAATTCTCCATTTCGGAGCAGTTACCCAACAACTGGGTACACTAGGTGGTGCTAATATTTTTTTTAACCAATCATTATTTGTAGAAATTTTGTAGCGTTTTGTTGATACTTTTGAGTACGTCGGATTTATTTTTATCCAAACAAGTCTTTTTCATCTTGGGTTTTGAGAGAAATTTGGACAATCCCATAAGTGTTCCATGTATTCGTCACAGGGGGGGGGGGGTACTCCCTAACTTTCAATACGGAATAGTCCATGCCACTATTTCTTTGGTGACCCCTAAATATTAAGCCTAATGTTTTGGGGACCCCAAATATTGAGTTTAATTTTTAGAGACCCCAAAAATATTGTTATCTATTTCTGGGGCCTCTAAAATGTTTTTGAATGATTTCAAATTGAGGTTCTTGATCTTTCTCAGTTTTTGAATAATACCAGGACATTTATTTCATGATTCGCAATTTCAGGGCCAAATTGCACGATTCTTCCTTTCTTCAGATTTGTGGACCCCAAATATTGAACTTTTATCCATGTTATAATCCGTGCTTGCTGGACCTCATTGTGCCTTACTATTTTTCTTCTTAATCACCCTGACCACGGAACACATACCTGCACCAGACTCGCCAAACTATCAATTAAATGAAATTACAAAAGGAAAGCCATGTCTTTTATTTATCATTAAATATAATCATGGGTGGTTAGACACTGCTGGTGTGCTTCTATGGAGGAGCGCTGGATAATATGTATCTGCGGAGGATAAATTGTTTAGTACTGCGGAGGAGATATTGCAAGAACGAAAATATATCTCCTCCGCATTACTAAACAATATTTCCTCCGCAGATACATATTATCCAGCGCTCCTCCATAGAAGCACACCAGCAGTGTCTAACTACCCATGATATAATGTTACACTTCTCTCACCTTGTTACACTTATTACACTTGTTACACTTGTTACACTTTTTGAACTAGAGCTCGTACAGCTGATTATAACCAATTGATTTTAAAATCTGTAAATCACCACGATAAATATTTCTCTTGTCCATTCAAGTAGGGTCTTCAGAAGATTTGATCAACGTTATCTACGTTTTTAGTTTTTTCGAGACTGACATTTTAAGAAACTCTCTTATAGCTCTTTAAACGGAGGACTTAAAATTTGCAAAAACAGCATTTCTAGCTCAGGCTTTTCACTAAAGATTAAGCCATGAATCATCAAAATCACCCCAATGCTCGATTTATTGTGGCCTGTCAAGAGTCACTGATTTTTCGCGCACACCAGTAATGCTCTAACCATTACATCCCTCACTGCTCAAACGAGGACAAACAATATTACGGCTCAAAATAGGACCAAATTGTTTTCTTATACCAACACTTGAAAAAGCTTTTATATCCTGAAAGATCTGAAATTTCATTTGAAATCGAACGATATTCGTGTTTAGCTAGAAAGACCACAGGGGGTCCAGGAATATCAGTGAACAGACTGTAGTTTTGGTTTCTTTGGTTCCTTGTGATCTGGATTATGAAAACAACAGCTGTGTAATTTGATACAGATTACATCATCATTGCGGTTGGCCTGCTATTGTTGCAGTTGGAAAATCTTTTGTCATGTGAGAGCTCTTATCTCATTGGCTGCTATTTGAACTCGCGGTTTTTTCAAATCCCGCGCTTCGTAACTGTATTCTACTGTAACAATAGCAGACCGACTGCAATGATGATGTAATCTGTATCAAATTACACAACTGTTGTTTTCACAATCCAGATCACAAGGAACCAAAGAAACCAAAACTACAAGTGATATTTCTGGACCCCCTGTGTAAAGACCAGCAAGTGATTTGCGGTACAGAATTTCAAAATAGCCTTAAATGACGGACACATTGTGAAAAAAAACCACAACAGTGGCGTCGCCACGGGGTGGACTGGAGGGAACATGTCCACCCCAACTACCCAGAACTCGATTTTTTACTTTCTTGAAATTCATTTAAAAACTTTGGGGGGGGGTAGGTTTTTATTGACTTGGAACTTTTGTGATAACTGGTTTTCCTCTTGAATTCTGAATTCCGTTATTGAAATTTTCGAGAAAAGACTTAAATTTCAATGTCAAATCATATCTTTTTCTCGTGTATTGATGTATGATGTGCTTTTCTGTTTCGATTCTCGTTATGCAAAAATGTCCGCTGTTACGAAAAATGCTTTGGGATGATGGTTGCTTTTCCAAAAATGTCGAAATAGATCAAAATGATAGAACAGGCGTTTCCCATGTTTCCCCTTGTTTCCCATATGAGTGGTCAGGAAAATGTTTTCTTTGGCCTTTGCCCCCAGACCCCCTCATAGTTTTCCACCCCAGATTTTTGGGCTGGCCACGCTCCTGCTCCTGACCCACAAATGCAACATTAGATACTGTAATCTTTGTAAACAATACTGTTAGCTCGTGTAAAGGAATAACAACCAGAATAAACTTGTAGCGAGGGATAAAAACTGTTGAACTGCAAGGGAAGCAAAGAATTCACATGAAACCCTGAAAGGAATGACAATAAGTTAATAGGTGCAATAATAATAATGATAATAATAATTAATTTCTTTAAGGTTGGCGTGGTATATAGCACTAGGCTAATTAATGCCAACCATTATCGATACAAAAGATGTGTAATAATTATAATCAACCTAAATATAACCTAAATTTACAATAAAATCCTTACATAATCTACAGTTGCATGAAAAATTCCAAAACTTAATTTCCCTTTTAAAATTCCCTACAGATCGGGACTTTTTTATATGCAATGGCAAATCTCGCCAGAGATTTTGCCCCAGGAAGCTCACAGTTTCTAGCCCATAGGCTGTAGTCCTAGGTTTGCGTGCATAGATGTTGCTCGTAACTCTTAAGTTGTAATGTATTTCTCTCTCCGCGAAAATTTCTCTCATAAAACAAGGATTTAAATACATTCTTGTTCGGTAAATTTCAGTGACAAGCAACTGTAGATTTCGTTGATGAATGGAGACTGAATGGTCTGTAATTAACAGTTCTTCAAAACTGGAGGTCCGATCATGATACGCTATTCGCAATGCTCTTTCGTGAATAGAGTTAATTCTGCAACAAAGAGCAACATTAGATAGCCAAAAACGCTTTTCGTCGCACACTCGTCAGATTGGTTCGTGCGAAGAACAAATTATCAATACAAACATGCCAATTTATCATCAGAAGGACAAAGGCGTGGGCTTTAGCGATTTTTCTTTTTATCTAGCCAATTATTGGCTCGGGTGTTATTGTCATGTGGCTTCTGGTGTTAAATCGGCTGCTTTGTGTCAATAATTTGTTCCATGCACGAACCATACTGACGAGTGTGCGACGAAACACGTTTTTGGTTATTCAACGTTGCACTTTATTGCAGCCATTAACTTATTTTCTTTCCTTTCTGGGTGTCAGGTTAATTTGTCGTTTCTCTTGCAGGATTTAACAATGTTCTCCCTATTTACGGCTTAATCTGGCTCTTATTCTTCTGCATGAGTTACAATATTGTTCAAAAGATGATTTTCATGTCCCTACTTCATCGCCTCTCCCCAAAAGACAGAACTCATATCTCCATTAAATTGATTTGGTCCTTGACGCAAATACAAACCAAGAGGAAATTCAAACACATGTCACATTTCCAGGTCACATAATCAAATTTTTGTTATTTCCAAAGAAGTCTCATTCTTTATTGGATCATCCTTTGTTATCTTGACCACGTAAAGTTTATTACTATTTTCTTACATTATCTCTTGATAAATTATTACATTTGGACACATGCTCATGTCATTGCAAATTACAACCAATTTTAATCTTTCTAATACCCTTTTCACTCTGACACAGTTAAACCAGCTTTATCTAAACCATGTTAGATTTTAACCAATCAAATGCATTTGACTTGTTGGATTTCATTTTTTTTTTCATTTAATATTATTTATACACAAATTAACCCTTCAGCAAATTAAGATATATAACATCTATTTACAATGATGAAACCTTATGAATAAAAACCTAAAGCCCAATAAAACTTAATCCTTGCTGTTCTTCCAGGGAGTTGTGTTTGGCTTGAGAGTCTAGCTCTTTAGATGCGTTTTAAGTTGTTTTTTAAAACGATCAAATGTCGGTAACTCGCGAATTTCGGCAGGTGTATCATTCCATGACTTGAGAGCTGCGTAATGAAAGCCCTTTTTTGCAAATTCAGTCCTATATCTAGGGATCTGGATATCCTTATAGTGCCTCGTATTGTAGGTCGAGTGAAAAGATCTTGGCTTGAATTTATCCCAGAGGTTTTCAGGGCATAGTCTGTTCATAATCTTGTAAGTCATGACATTCCTATCGTAACGGAAATGATTTTCTACGTTTAACCAGGATGCCGACCAGCCATCTTTTATTCTTGCGTTTGCAATTATCGAATACGCCCGGTCTTGAAGGCGTTGGAGAGCAGCTACTTTTGTTTTTGAAAGACTACCCCAGATAACATCGGCATAACGCAGGTGACTCTCGACTAACGCATAATATACATTACACAATTGGGATTGTGGAACGACATTTTTCAATTTTTTCAAAACTGCAAGACCTCCACTTAGATTGCCTTTGGTGCGCTTAAAGGCAGTCTATCACGTAGCTGATTGGCTGCAACAGAGTCAGCTCAACACAACGGATTTCTTTGTGAATCTGTGTATTTGAAACAAAGAAGGGCTGATCGTTATCACTTTCTACGGTCGTAGAAAGTCAGGGGATTAGCAGCCATTCAAATGTCCTATTCTTTGTATTGTCACTACCACCCAATCAAATGCGTGATAGAGTGCCTTTAAACTGTTCATCCCAACTTAGTTTTTCATCAACTATTACTCCGAGGGATTTCGTCTTTTCAACTCTTTTGATATCAGAGTTATTTAGTATAAGCACTTCTGGCAGGTCTAAATTTTTGGTTTTAAGTGGATGCCCTATGACCATGAACTCAGTTTTTTTGGGATTTGGGCTAAGTTTGTTCACCCTCATCCACTCAGAGAGATTGGAAAGCTCTTGATGTGCGTCCTCAATTAGTTTCGCTACATCGTTCGATGCAATCGTTATATTGGTATCGTCAGCATAAATGCTAGCCTTGGAGAATTTAAGACACTTTTCCAAGTCATTCAAGTAAATGATGAAAAGAAGAGGGCCCAAACAAGAACCTTGGGGAATACCACAGGTTACATCTCTGGCTTTAGAATGCTGACCGTTCAGAGAGCAGAACTGTTTTCTATTATTTAAGTAGGATTCAAACCAATTCCCAGTTTTGCCTCTTATTCCATATGCACGTAATTTTTTGAGTAATATATCGTGATCAACCGTATCGAAGGCTTTCTTAAGGTCGAGAAAAATAGTGAGATTAACATTGCTGCGATCTACGTTTTCGTACCAGAAGTCTGTGCTGCTTATGAGTGATGTTATCGTGGAGTACAACTTACGAAAAGCTGCTTGGTTGCATGTAATACTCTCATTGATTTTGAGAAACGCAAATAGTTGATCGTGCGTTAGTCGCTCTAGCATCCTTGAAAACACTGAGTTTACAGAGATAGGTCTGTAGTTGTTTAGATCAGTTTTTGGGCCCGACTTGTAAATTGGGGTGACTCTCGCTAATTTCCAGATGTCAGGAAAAACACCATTCGTAAGTGATGAGTTATAAATCAGCATAAGGGGCTGAGCTATAAATTCGCTCGCGTCTTTTACCAAAGCTATTGACCAATAAGAACTCAATATAAAACAACCTGGTTTACTTTAAGCTTGTTTAACTTGCCAGTGTGAATAAGGTATTAAGATGTACTTTATGTGCCACAATTTAAGCGACGATAACCTCACTGCAGAAGGAATCGCTAGGCACGGGGGGGGGTTCTTGGCCAAATTTTGGGTAGGGGTCTGCCGCGAGCATCTTCTAAAGGGTACCGTTGGCTAGACCAATTTTGACCATTTCCTCGACCAATATTGTCAAATTTGTGCCAAATATGATATCATGACCGTTCGGTAGACCAATATTGTCAAAAATGATACCCTTGGCTAGACCGTTGCTGGCCAAAATTGCAAAAAAGTATACCCTTGGCTAGACTAGAAGTCTGAGTAAATTGAACTTTCATAAATTCAAGCATAATTTCAGAGATACGGTGAACCCAATGTGCCCAACGAACGATGGGATTGAAGATACAGAACACTTTTTGTTGCTTTGCCCTTCATTCGGCATCCACCGACGAGATCTTCTCGCTGGAGTTTCGGAATTGTTACAACCATTTGTTCACATCAACAGCCTTCCAAACAACGCTCTAGTACAATATTTATTGTATGGTGATAAAGACCTTCCTGATGACGTAAGTAAGAATATACTAGAAATGACCTTAAATTTTATCCACAAAACTGGTCGGTTTGGCTGAACTCAAATTTTTATTATACGTCACACAGCCACAAAGTGTTTTATTTGCTCCCCGTTTGTTAAGTCTGTTTCACACTTGATGTTCGGTAAACGATGTATGAACCAAAGTTCATCCACACAAAATCGGAGTATTTCAAAAGGATTACATTGAAAACCAGTAGCCCTGTTCTGTCGTCTGGGGTTCCTATCATTCGGTATCGTGCGCCCATGCTGGCCTTACATCAAATGTGAAACAGTTCCCAGTATTTGTCAGTAATTAATTGTATTGTATGCGTAGCTTTTTGTAGATGTTTTACTTAATCTCATTTATTTGCATGTCTTTATGTTAATGGCCACGGGCGTAGTCATTGTCTTTTGCTGCCTGTGGTATCGTACCTGTAGTGTTGTATTGTAGTATAGTAATTAGAAAGTATAGTAGGTAACATGTAATGTAACATTTTATGAATATATATATAAAAAAAAAAAGACTAGAAGTCCAAAAAAGTATACCCTTGCTCGCGGCACATCCCCCGGTACCTTTACTATGGAAGAACCCCCCCCCCCCCGTGTTTTAATCTTTCTAAAGATGTACTTTATATGCCACAATTTAAGCGACGATAACCTCACTGCAGAAGGAATGGCTAGGAGTGCTGATGGTGATTTTAGATAAACATTTCTTGGTTGTTCAGCACAACAAGCGTATTTTACAATCGATTGCACTGTCTATATTAAGTCGTACATCATCATCAGATGCTCAAAATGGCAGCAAAGGAAACTATTGAATCTGCTGCTCCTTCTGGATCAAATGTATCGGATACACATCAAATGCAGGATATTACTCAGAGATCACTGGGTTCCCAACCAAATACAATCGATGAGATATCAAATGAAGTTGATATTAATGTCATTCCTTCGGCTGAGATTGGACAAGGAAAGGAACTTCGGAAAAAAATTGGCCCTGTTTATGCTATTGCTTATGTCATTGGGATATTAATCGGCAGTGGAATCTTCGTTTCTCCAGCCTTAATCGCGAGACAAACAAGCAACATGGGAACAGCTCTGATAGTGTGGATTGTCACTGCGATACCTTGCATCTGGGGCGCCTTTTGTCTCTGCGAGCTTGCTTGTATGTTGCGAAAGGCTGGAGGACCCTACCTTTACATTTTAGAGGCATACGGTGAATGTGCAGCTTTTGTTGTGTCTTGGTCAAAGCTTATTATCATTGTTCCTGCTGCAATTGCAACGATTGCAGTTTCAATCGGCCAGCATATCAGTGAGCCATTCTACGACGTAAACACTGACAATGGTGCTTGGCTAGCTAAAGCCATTGCGATATGTTTTGTCCTTGTGAGTTTCATCATTAATTGCTTCAGTAACACATTCGTTGGCAGGTCTCAAGTGTTTTTCACTTCTGTTCAAGCACTCTCTGTGATCTTCCTAGTCGCTTTAGGCATATACAAAGCTTCATTTGGAAATTTTGAAAATTATATCGTCATGTTCAAAGGGACTGGTAATGTTGACATTGGCAACTTTGGTCTTGCACTGTATAATGGTCTGTGGGCCTATGAAGGATGGGCCCAGTTGAGCAATGTGTCTGAAGAGCTTACAAATCTTGAAAGAGATCTCTGGTTGTCGATTGTAATTGGCTTACCATTCGTAATGGTGTGCTATGTAATGATCAACCTTGCATTGATATCTGCTTTGACACATGATCAAATTGCTAACTCCCCAACAGTGACGTCACTCTTTGTAGAGACAGTTCTTGGGAAAAAAGCATCATTCGTCATACCGTTTGCAGCAGCAGCCACTTGCTTTGGTTGTATTAATGCCGCTTTGTTTTTATTTGCACGTTCAATTTTATCAGCAGCACGAGAGGGACATCTCCCTAATTTCTTTTGCTTCATACACGAGAAGCGGCGAACGCCAGTAGTAGCGCTGTTCATCCTTACACTAAACGCAACCATTTGGATCTTAGCCGCCGGTGCAAACATTCAGCAACTACTGACGTATTTCTCCTTCGCAATGTGGGTTGAATATACTTTGGCTATATTCGCAGTGATAGTGTTCAGAATCAAACGGCCTAATGCAGCGAGGCCTTTCAAAGTGTGGCTTGCAAATCCGATCATCACAACAATCATAGCACTATTCTTGGTTTTTGTGCCTTTTATTCGAAGCCCTATCGAATCTACCGTTTGTTTACTGATCATAATGACGGGGCTACCAATCTACTTTGTATTCGTCAAGAAACAGAACAAATTGCCCAGATGTGTACCTTCTTTGTTGAAATCTATCGAGGGTGGTTTGCATCGGTACTTAAATGTTGTTCCATGTGTTTACAAAGAAGAAGCTCGTGACATTGATGCAAACAAATAAACTCAATAAACTCTAGAAGGGGCTACCAATCTACATTGTGTACATCAAGAAGGAGCACAAGTTACCCGACTGTGTAGTCTTTTTTTCACATCTATCCAAAGTCTCTTGCATTGATATTTCAATCTCGTTCCATGTCTTTACAAAGAAGAAACTCATGACCTTGATGCAAACAATAAATTAGCTTTTGTCGGTTAAAACTGTTATGATAATTGTGGAAAAACAGGTTTCTTTTGATATTTTTCCCCGTGTTATATTGAATAACATTAGATTTTGTTCTCATTGGAACAAGGCAGATAGTATGTTGATCTTTTTAACTTGACGTTTTCACCCATATAATAATAATTATTATTATCATTATTATTATTAAAAACACAACTGTTAAAATCTTGGAACGTTTCGATTAAAAATCTGACGAAGATTTTTAATCGAAACGTTCCAAGATTTTAACAGTTGTGTTTTTATTCATTTTATTTCTGTTAATTTTTGATGGTGGTTTAGTTCAATTTATCATTATTATTATTATTATTATTATTATTATTATTATTATTATTATTATTATTATTATTATTTCTTTCTTTAAAGTAGGCTTAAAATACGAGATAGCAAAATTACTGCTAATTCAGGCCTACTATTTAGCAAACATATAAAAAATAAAATAAATTGGGGAAAAATCCTATTTACACAACCATTAAAACATTAGCATTGAACATAATAACATAGTTAGATACCCAACCTGCGGAATGTATGTTTTGCATAGCCTACAGTTGCAGTTCTCGCCCTTCCAACATCTAATCAGGTTTTCAAAGGATGTGAAATGATATGGCACAAATAACGTACGATGCCCGGCATCTAATGTTAAACAGAACTTGCAAAGAAACGGATCATTTAAGTTAAGGGATTTGGTGGTTGCTTGGTACTGAAGTTAGAAAGGATTTTAGTCAAACCGACCAGTTCCGTGAATAAAACGTAACGTCAATAGAGGATTGCGCTAAAGATGGCGGCGAGGAATCTTTTACCAAGATGCATTGCGTTCTAATTAAGATTCTTTAACGATTCTGTAGGAATTCGACTAAAGAACGCAATGCATCTTCGTAAAAATTTCTCGCCGCCATCTTTAGCGCAATCGTCTATTCGAGTATACTTCTGTTCAAGTCATTAGAAAGGTCTTGATCACCATATATCAAAAGTTGCGTCAGAGCATCATTTGGAAGATCGGTGATTTGCACATATGGTCGTATTAATACAGCAATTCCAGCGAGAAGATTTTGTCGTTTAACATCAAAAGATGGGCAGAGCAACAAATAGAGCAACATATCTGAATGTTTTCACACTTACAAAGAATTTAAAATGAAATTAATGAGATGACCTCGCGATTAGAAGATGCGGAACGTCTGGTAAAATTTTTCAGAACTGAAGTTGGTTTTGAAAGGACAAATGAAACGATGGTGATATGGTCGATGTAACTCTGCCCACTTTTCTGTACGATGTAGATTGCTGCTCGCCAGACCGATGAATCTACCGGTTGAATAAAAAAACAGTTCAGGCGTTGACCAAATTTTAAAAATATGATAAAAGCAATCAAAAATATAGCTCAATTTTGCAAATTAGCTTGACTTAGATCCATATGTTATCAAGGGCGGTAAGAATAGTTGGTTGATTATGTGTTTGAAAATAAAACAACATACCATACCAGAATGGTCCTTCATTTTTTCCTTGTTGGTTATTCTCTTGCCCGGGGGGGGGGGTACTTCACTATCGGGTCAGACGGGGATGTGCGCCAGTTTTGGGTAGTTTTTGGCCTAAAAATTCTGGGAATGGGGTATACTTTTACTGGAAATTTTCTGGGATTGGGGGTTAACCGTTATACTAAAAATTCTGGTAATGGGTGTTCAATGTCCCCATTGATTCAGAACAGATTTGTTCTGCTTGTGACCATAACTGAGACGAAATCCGTTCTTTCGCCTTGAAATTGAGTGCCATTTAACGTTGAATTGTTGTTTGTTACTTCTTCAAAATTCTGGGATTGGGTATCAATATCTGACCTACATTCTGGGATAGGGTATCATTATTTGACCAAAATTCTGGGATTAGGTCATAACAGAAATTCTGGCACCGCACACCCCTGTATGAATTTATAGTGAAGTGCCCCCCCCCCGGGTTCTCTTGGCTTTGCTTTTCAAACAACATAAATCCCTCGTTTTCTTAAGTTAAGTTGAAACATAAGCAACAGGAGACATAATGATTTGAATTTGCAATTGATACTTAATGGGAACTTACTAGAGTTCTTTTTCGTCGTTTTTTAATCTTGCAATTACTGTCTGAAGCTTATTTTCCAAGCCTATACAACCGAAACCGACCGCCGCCATCTTGAATGAAGCTTCGCTCCTCCGCAATCAATCTGACGAAAACGCGCTGTACTGGCGCGCGTTTTTGAAAGATTGCTTGCGGAGGAGCGAAGCTTCACTCAGAAACCGTAGATTAAGAATAATGGCGCTTAAAAGGGACTCTAGCTGTGATGCTGATTGTGTTGGCTTGGAAAATGCGATTCAGGCTTTGTTTGCGA
Source organism: Aurelia coerulea (assembly GCA_039566865.1). Classification (NCBI taxonomy): domain Eukaryota; kingdom Metazoa; phylum Cnidaria; class Scyphozoa; order Semaeostomeae; family Ulmaridae; genus Aurelia; species Aurelia coerulea. The sequence continues at coordinate 4,957,607 of CM076952.1, read as the reverse complement.
GACAAGGAAACGACAAAGAAGAACTTGAATAAGTTGTCATGATATCTTAACAGCAGAATGAGTTAACTACGTTGTCAAATCATGATGAGAGTAGCTTAGGCCATTCATCGTATTTTAGGCCATTGAAGTCACTCATTTTGGTTGAAACCCATTTCCCACCTCCTAAGTCCCACAGTAAGAGCTTCTCCTTTGTAAACACATGGAGCGAAGTGTAAGTACCGATGATTAATGAGTCAATATTAATCAATAAAACGAATCAATCAAAGAGTTAATTTTGAATATGAATCAATTGTCATAATCAGTGGCAGCGCCAGGGGGATGGGGGTGGCAAGTTCCCCTCCCCTCACTTTTCCCTGACTTCTGTCTCGCAATTCGTCTAAATCCGTTGAGAACATGTCTTATGAGGGGTTAGATAGTTATCCTTAGAGTTTGAAAGAAGGATGCTTCCTGATGAGGGTAAAGAGGGTCTTTCCTGAATACAAAAAGGGCGTAGTCCATAACATTTTTCCATGGGGCTGCGCTCCCAAAGCCATCTACGCTTGTCCCTCCACTTTTTTGTGGCTGGCGCTGCCTCTGGTCATAATTCCGCAGCTTAACCTCGATAACTTTTTGAAACTTTTAAAAATGTTGTCAGTATGCAGATTCAGTTTTGCGTGAATCAGTATTCAAGCATTTTCAGTTGCAATAACTTTAATAAAAAAAGACCTTTAAAGCTGCAGCCACTTTAAACTCCGTCAAAAAGTTATATGACATATCTATTAACAAAAATAGGTCTTGCTGAAAATATCGTGGCTCTAAACTTCGTATACCGGGTGTCTCAAAAACTGTACACAAGTTTGAATAATTTTGACGCCATAAGAGCTTTCGTCAAATAATCCCAAAACTGTCTATATTTCAATTCCTGATGGCTGAATCAAATTTGGTATTTTTATTATTATTTTGGTAACTTGGTTGCAGTGCAGTAAATCATGAAGTGTAGCATTCCCTCTCAGGCCCAAACCAGAGCTGCCAGTAAAGACGAGCTAACAATTCTAGTCCAAAGCAGATTTGCCTCATGGTTCTTATTGCTAGAAGCGGGTAAAAATTCCTTCTCAAGTGACAAATATATTACATTATTATTGATCAAGAGATTTCGTTATTTTTGCTTTTCATAAAATGGTACTTTTAACAATAAGTGGTTAATTGCGGTAAAATAAAGAATTATCTTGACCAATGAGCAAAATTAATGCTGGAAAACTAACCTAGCCTAACCTACCAATGCTGCCGCGAATTCTTAACTTTGTTCCACTTTTTTAGGTTAGTAACAAGTGTAAGCTCAATAACAATTCTGATATTTTTTAGGCCAAATCCGGTCGCTGTGTTGCCATTTTCTTGCATGAGCACACGATAAAGAGGCTGGTAACGATTAAGAGGCGAGAAACCAATAGGGAAACTAAGTTTTGGTTGAAAGTGGCGTCAGAAGACAAATTCTTTGCGCCTGAATGACGTTATTTCGCTCAGGTCGCTTATTTGAATACGCGATTTCGCAGAGAAAAGACGAAAAATGGTAAGAAAAAGTACGACACACCATTCATAACAGTATAATCTTGTATTTTATCATGAATCATACCAACCCTTGAGTTATCCTTTGAGGAAAGTCTTTGAGCTTAATCAAATCCAGCAGCAAATTGTTTGCTGAGAATATCGAGGACTACCCTACTTCATCGTTTCTTGCCTTCTCAAGTGTCTAACAATGGCGGCTATGGTTTGGGCCTGAGAGTAAATTTTAATTTTGTTGATTTATAGCTCTACAGCCAAGTTACCGACAATCCCAAGAAAAAATATGAAAATTCAATTTTGCCATCGAAGGTTAACATAACAGTTGCTTTGGGTAGTTAGGCTTTTGCGCAAGGGGGGGGTTCTTGGCCAAATTTTGGGTAGGGGTCTGCCGCGAGCATCTTCAAAAGGGTACCGTTGGCTAGACTAATTTTACGAAAATGGTACTCTTGGCTAGACCAATTTTGACCATTTCCTCGACCAATATTGTCAAATTTGTGCCAAATATGATATCATGACCGTTTGCTAGACCAATATTGTCAAAAATGATACCCTTGGCTAGACCGTTGGTGGCCCAAATTGCAAAAAAGTATACCCTTGGCTAGACTAGAAGTCCGAAAAAGTATACCCTTGCTCGCAGCACATCCCCATGTACCTTTACTATGGAAGAAGCGTCAGAATGTTTGAAACTTGTGTACAGTTTCTTTGGATATCCGGCATGAAGTTAATTGATCTGCATCAACAAAACCATGACTTTCTTCTTTCTAAACGCATGGAACAAGATTGAAGTATCGATGCAGGATACCTTCGATACTCTGTTGATGTCAACAAAATGGGTACACATTTAGACAATTTGTCCTTCCTCTTCAAAAACCCGTCTAAAGTTTATACAGTTTATTGATTTGCATCAATATTATGAGTTTCTTCTGTGTAAACACATGGAACAAGATTTAAGTACCGATGCAAAACACCCTCGATAGATTTCAACAAAGAGGGTACACATCTGGGCAATTTGTCCTGTTTCTTGACGAACACAAAGTAGATTGGTAGCCCCGTCATTATGATCAGTAAACAAACTGTAGATTCGATAGGGCTTCGAATAAAAGGCACAAAAACCAAGAATAGTGCTATGATTGTTGTGATGATCGGATTTGCAAGCCACACTTTGAAAGGCCTTGTTGCGTTAGGCCGTTTGATTCTGAACACTATCACTGCGAATATAGCAAACGCAAATTCAACCCACATTGCGAAGGAGAAATACGTCAGCAATGACTGAATATTCGCACCGGCAGCTAAAATCCATATAGTTGCGTTCAGTGCAAGGACGAACAGTGCCATTACTGGCGTTCGCCGTTTCTTGTGTATGAAGCAGATGAAATTAGGGAGATGTCCCTCTCGTGCTGCTGATAAAATCGAGCGTGCAAACATAAACAAAGAGGCATTAATACAACCAAAGCAAGTGGCTGATGCTGCCAATGGTATGGCGAATGATGCCTTTTTTCCAAGAACTGTCTCTACAAAGAGTGACGTCACTGTTGATGAATTTGCAATTTGATCACGTGTCAAAGCAGACATCAATGCGAGGTTTATCATTACGTAACACAACATCACAAATGGCAAGCCAATCACAATCGACAACCAGAGATCTCTTTCAAGATTTTTAAGCTCTTCGGATACATTGCTTAAATAGGCCCATCCATCATAGGCCCAAAGGCCATTGTACAACGCAAGACCAAAGTTGCCAATGTCAAAATTACTAGTCCCTTCGAACATGATGAGGTAATTTTCAAAATTTCCAAATGAAGCTTTGTAGATCCCCAAAGCGACCAGAAAAATGACTGTCAGTGCTTGAATTGAAGTAAAAAGCACTTGAGACCTGCCAACGAATGTGTTACTGAAGCAATTTATGATGAAACTCACAAGGACAAAGCAAATTGCAATAGCTTTAGCAAGCCAAGCCCCATTGGCAGTGTTTATGCCATAAAATGGTTCTATGATATGCTGCCCAATTGGAACGGCAACTGCTGCCATTCCAGATGGAACAATGATAATGAGCTTTGACCAAGACACAACAAAGGCTGCGCATTCTCCGTATGCCTCTAATATGTACAGGTAGGTTCCTCCAGCTTTGCGCAACATACAAGCAAGCTCACAGAGACAAAAGGCGCCCCAGATGCAAGGTATTGCAGTGATAATCCAAACTATCATAGCTGTTCCCATGTTGCTTGTTTGTCTCGCGATTAAGGCTGGAGAAACGAAGATTCCACTGCCGATCAATACACCAATGACGTAAGCGATTGCATAAACAGCTCCAATTTTTTGTTTAAGTTCTTTTCCCTTCAAAGGTTCAGCTGCAGAAATGACGTTCGTCTCAACATTACTTGATATTCCTCCGGTTGTATTTTGCTGCGAACCCAACGATCCTTCAGCAATATCCTTCATGTTGTTTTTTTCCTTAGCCGCTCATGTAAGGCTGAATGTGCGCATTATGAAGTTTTGATCCGCCCTATTGCGCTTATTGTTGTTGAACAATAATGAAAAACCACCAGCCACAAAAGGCCAGGTTGCGCGCAGACCCATTGTCCAAAGGAGAAAATTGTCCTCCTTTGGACAATGGGTCTGCACGCAGGCTAGGTCTCTCGCGGACCACGGACCTCGCCAGCCACAAAACGTCTTCTACAAGCGGCTACGTCGAAAACAAACAACGCTTCCTCGTAGATTGCCACGGGTACTCTTCAAGAGTTTTTATGATGGTCCAGCAAGAAGCGCCTTGTTTACTCCCATGGATTCTACGTGTAGATAAATTCATTTACCTTCACTCCTGTGAAAACAGTAAGATTGGAATAGGTCTCGCGAAATATTTGAAAAAAGCATTTGTGATACTAGCCTGCGTGCAGACTCTACTTTCCACTGCGAAGGAGAGCCAAGGCGGATCTTGTAAACTCATAGGCTCTCCTTCGCAACGCAGGCTATTGTGATACGAACTGATATGTTATTAAGGTTAACGTCCAAACTTTAATGAGGAAAAAGCAGAGGAGCTATCGAGTGCAAGGGCAAAAAGACGATTTTTGTGTAGATAGGCCTAAAGTATGTGGTGCTTTGGCCTTGATCGTCTCAATTCCATGGCCTGAAAATTTAATATTAACGTGTTCATTACCTTTATACAATATTCATTCATTTGTGTTGTGTTTTATCTGCGTCTGAACACGTTAATATTAAATTTTCAGGCCATGGAATTGAGACGATCAAGGCCAAAGCACCACATACTTTAGGCCTATCTACACAAAAATCGTCTTTTTGCCCTTGTCGAGTGCAAGTGATCGAAATCGAAACTTCCATCCGCAGGACGATATGAATTTGTCTGGCTCAAATCTGTTGTTCAGTTTAGATTTCATAAGGGATTTTCTCGAGAAAGTCCCTTCGGGAAACCTTAGAAAACGTGCTAAAATCATGATCAACTTTCTCTCATATTTTTACCTTACAGCTTACAGCTATGATTTGAAACGCTTTAGCACATGCTATTCTCTTTGAAGGATGAAAAAAGTCTTCCCCCTGGTATTAATAACTTATTTAGGGGGACTCCATCTTGCCGAGAGGACAAAACACATGAACACATGCAAGTGTCATTGTTGCTAGGAAGGTCAACAAAGGAAATTTTGCTCGCTGTTTTCTCTCGTTGTTGCAGGTTTTTGAAAGGTGGTTTTCTGCAAAATCTTTCCCATACCCGGGGGGGTACTTGACCTAAATTTGTACGGGGGTGTGCCCACGAAAAAAATTTGTTTTACCCTGCTCCAGAATTTTTCGCTCAAAATGATAACCTGTTCTAAAAAAATTTGTGAAAAGTATACTCAAAAACATGAAATTTGACCGAAAAACGACGCAATCTAGCAGAATATTCCCCTTTGACATGTTTTGACAACCTGCTCTAGAAAAATTGCCTCATTTTGATACCCTGTGCTAGAAAAAATTGGTGAAAACGATACCCTTAAAAACGGCACATCCCCGTTGGACAAATATACTAAGTACCCCCCCCCCCCGCCCGGGCTCCCATATCAACGGGAAGGAATGACAAATAGGCTCCGGGTAAATTGAGCATATTGGCAATGAAGCAATGTAGTTTATAATGTTATTGCTTTGATATTCAGGGAGCAGTATTTTTTCAAACGGGGGGATTGTTTTTATTGACTCACCCGGAAACTAAAGTTTCTTTCAAACCATTCAAATACAAGAAATAGCCATATAATTGCCAACCAAACTTTTGAAAGATTTTGGAACCTATCCTACTTTCAGGTTAGATGTACTGTGGATGTTTCAAGCATTGATTAAAGGACAAGTCTGGGGTTGGTACGATTGATGATAAAATACAAGATAATACTGCTATGAATGATGTATGATACCTTTTTCCACTATTTTTCGCCTTCTCCTTGTGAAATTACGTATTCAAATAGGCAATTTGAGCGAAGTGACGGTATATCGCGCAAACGAAAACGACGCTGTGCGATTATTTTGTTCGCCTCTTAATCGCTGCTACCTCTTTATCGTGTACTCATGCATTGAAAATGGCACGAGAATACGATAGAGAGGCTTGCAACGATAAAGAGGTGAAGAAATGATCGCACAGCCTCGTTTTCATTTGCGCGTTATGACATCACTTCGCTCAAATTGCTTATTTGAATACATCATTTCACAAGGAGAAGGCGAAAAATAGTGGAAAAAAGTATCATACATCATTCATAGCAGTATTATCTTGTATTTTATCATCAATCGTACTAACCCCAGACTTGTCCTTTAAAATTCGATGCATTAAGGTTTACTGTACCATATTTTGTTTTCAACGCAAGTGAATTGAATTTAGATGTTTCTTATTGCATTATGTCCTGACTTAGCGCTATAGAATTTCAACACAGTTATACCCCATATTTTACTTCAAGTTTTTATGTATCTTAATAACAGCCCCAATTTTCATGCTTCTAGGGTTCGAGCCAATAATCATCGAGAATATTCTGGAGAAAGATGAACTGAGGACGGATGTAAACAAAATATCTGAAAAAATAAAAGAAATTGGTTCAGAAAATATTCTTTGTGTGATGACAACAACGAGTTGTTTTGCACCACGAGTGCCGGACAGGTAAGCAGCATATCATCATCATCATCACCATCATCAACATCATTATCATCATCATCATCATCAACATCATCATCATCATCATCATCATCATCATCATCATCATCATCATCATCATCATCATCATCATCATCATCATCATCATCATCATCATCATCATCATCATCATCATCATCATCATCATCATCATCATTATCATCAACATCGTCATATGATATGATATGATATGATATGATAACATATGATATTTACCTACTTTCTGTTGCCTATGGCTATTTTGACCAAAGGCTTATATATGCGTTGGTTCTTTTTAATTAGCTGTCATATACCGGGTGTCCCAGAAAGTATGCAAATTTGGTTGGGTCCAGCGATGTGAATTTAGCGTTAATCGATGGCTTGTCACTCCCAAAATGTTCCTCGATAGTAATGATATAATATTGTTCAAATTTTATCAAAGCTATCGGTGACTTGTTCGGTGGTTGAAGCTCTGGTGTGAAGGTGGACGCAAATTGAAGCTTTCAATACTGATGATTTACTCTCAAAGCACTAATATCAACTAATATAAAAAGGTGTCAATGTTCAAGGTTACCATTGAGGACATTTTAAATTGATTTGACATTGATTAAAGCTAAATCCACATCACTCGACCCAACCAATTTTGTATATTTTTTCTGGGACACCCGTTAAGAGTTGGTTATCTTTAATTAGCTTTCATCTTGCTATCACAGTTGTATGCCAACTTTAAACAAGTCATTTATTTATTATGTATGTTGTTATATAAACCTTGCTCACATCAGCATCTTCCTCTTGTTCTCATCAGGCTCGAAGAAGCAGCTGAACTATGCAAAGCACATGACATTCCTCATATTGTAAACAATGCATATGGCGTACAGTCTTCAAAATGCATGCATCTTATAGAACAGGTAAACGAGTTGTTTCATTCAAATGCTTTCAGTGATCATTTTTAAAGTGCATTATTCTCCAACTTAAACATAGTTAGTTTCAGGAAAAACAATTTCTAGACTTATAACGTGATTCTTTGTTTCGCTCCAAACTTTATTGAATTTGCTCGGTTGAACTACTACTCGGGTTTTTAAAAGTGGTTTTCGAACCTTACTGTTCAAAAACCTGGACAAGCAGCCCAAACATTTTGGGACGGCGGAAATTCTCATTCTTATGCCAAATTTCCTTCTCTTAAGGATGGTTGCCCTTCAGCAGTAGCTGTTTTTCAAGGGGCCCTCCAGTACAAACATTAAAAGTTGAAACGTTAAGAGATGTTTCGATAATTCTCAAGAACATTTTGAGGTAAAATCGGAAACATTCTCAAAGTGATTCGCTAGTTAATGCAACTCAGCATAGGTTCCAAATCTTTAAAAAGGCTGGTGTAAAATTGAGTGACCTTTTTCTTTGAACTGAATGACTTCAAAGAAACTTCAGCTAATTCTCTATAATTCTACCGTTGGAATTTTCTGAAATCTTCAATATTTTCAGAATTAGAGGGTTTTTCTTCTTTTTCAAGAATTCAAGAAAAACTTTCAAATAAACTTAAAACCATCGTAATTTCTAAACAGTTTGACGTAACATGAAATAATTTTGAAGGAAACCATAGTTCATAAATGCCTACAATATGGTGTCAAGCAAAAATCTGTCACTCATCTGGCTTCGGATTTAGAAATTTGATGAGGTCACATCCTCAAATGAGTTGAAATGTAAGATACGCTGTAATTTCCAAAAATATTGAAAACTTCTGAAAAGTCCTACGGTAGATTTATAGATAAGTATCTAAAGTTTCTTTCAAGCCATTCGATCAGAAGAAATAGGTAATTGAATTTTACACCCAACTTTTTACGCCGAGATAAAGATTTGGAACCTATGCTAGTGCAACTCCTGGTGGAAAACGCAGTCTGATTAGAAATTGACAAGGAGGAATGTAATGACGATCATTTTAAAACAAGAGACAGTCATGATATAATATTTGATGACAATAGACGATTACGGAAAAGATGGCGGACCTCATTTCACGCAATACATGATAGGAATATGCCCCATAGCAATGCATAGCTACCAAAATTTACGACTGCAGCATAAAATCTTGACCGCAGCTGCGATAGATTTTGGCCTTAGCAACTTTATCGTGAAACGGTAGAGCTGGCAAACTTGGCAGAGAAAAATCCCAAAAGAATGCACATTTTGATTTCTGAAAGTAAGAGAGTTCGAATGTTGTGTTCGGCCGAGCGCATTGAAGTCAAAATCTCAAAATTTCAGAATTGAGATTTCAGAATTTCAAAATTTCAGAATTCCCGTTGCTAAGGGGCATATTCATATCATGCATTGAGTGAAATGAGGTCCACAATCTTTTCCGTAATCGTCTATTATTTAAGACAATTCACGAATATGACAATTCCATTATCATCATCATTAAAGACGTGAACGGTAGGACAAGGCCATATTATCATTCGAACGTTTCTATAGGTTGTCCCTTTGTCAGCTAAGAAACTAAACGTACAAATTTGTTTTCAAATCCTTGAATTTTCAATCAACATGCATAGTTAATTTATATCATCAAACCTAACGAGAGTGAGACAATAACAAAGGCTACATTGTTTGTTGTTACTCAGAGTTTCACGCTGCACGACTGGATTAATAAACTTCAACAAAGACCATACGTAGGAAATGAGTTACGTAGAAAAAACTTTGAGTCGTAATCCGTTCAACATCCCAGTGTATATTAAGCAAGACATTTTAATGGCGCATCCTGTTTGAAGATCACTGTATAGCGTGAAACTCTGCGTAACAACAAAATATAGCCTTTCTTATTGTCTCACTCTCGTTATGATTTACTCTGCCTACACGGCTTTGGGCAGCATAGGTTCCAAATCTTTAAAAAGGCCGGTGTAAAATTGAGGGACCTATTTCTTTGAGCTGAATGACTTCAAAGAAACTTTATCTATTTCTCTATAATTCTACCGTTGGACTTTTCTGAAATCTTTAATTGTTTCAGAATTAGAGTGTTTTTCTTCCTTTTCAAGAATTCAAGAAAAATTTTCAAAAAAACTTAAAACCATCGTAATTTCTAAACCGTTTGACGCAACATGAAGTAATTTCGAAGAGAACTATAGTTTATGGATTCCTACAATATGGTATCAAGCAAAAGTCTGTCACGCATCTAGTTTATGATTTGGAAATTTGATGACGTCACATCCTAAAATGAGCTGAAATGTAAAATACGCTATAATTTTGAAAAATATTCAGAATTTCTGGAAAGTCCAACGGTAGAATTATAGATAGGTATCTAAAGTTTCTTTCAAGCCATTCAATCAGAAGAAATAGATCATTGAATTTTACACCCACCTTTTTATGCTGAGTTAAAGATTTGGAACCTATGCTGCTTTGGGCAGTGTTTTGACCAGTCAAGATAACTGCAATATTTGCTTTATCATCAAACCTACAACTAAGGAAAGCTCTGATGATGCTATAGTATAGTATTATTCTCTTGTGTTATGCTAGAATGGCAACATTATTCCGGGCGATATTTTTGCTTCAAAACTATAGCTCAAAATAGGGTTTTTCAACATTTAGTTTCTCTACCTTGCTGTGTCAAAAGCAAACATTTTATCATGTATGAATATTTTTGGGTCTTTGAGAGGACACCTGAAAAAAACATTTTTATCAGGTTTGATAATCAATTTTTGATGATTTTTCAAACAGGAGTACTTTTTTATGGGACACCCGGTAGTAATTGTCTTGATACCCAGAGAGATGTGCCCTATCGAATGGGGATTGTTTGCTTGTTTGTTCGTTTGTTTGTTTGTTTGTTTGTTTGTTTCTCATCCTGTATTTACTTATTTTATAATTTAGGCATCTCGAAAAGGCAGATTGGATGCATTTATACAAAGTACAGATAAGAATTTCATGGTTCCTGTTGGTGGCTCTATTATCGCTGGATTCAATAAAGCTTTCATTGACAGTATCAGCAAGACATACCCAGGTATGTGTCAGCTACCTGGGGTCCCAAAAAAAGCACTCCTGTTTAAAAAAACATAAGATCCTTTTGGATGATTACAAAGTCTGTCCTGAGCTAAACAAGCTAAGAATATCCGAATATTGATTTCTTCATAACCCCAGAAAATCAAGCGCCTTGTATAAGAAAAAGAACCGCATCAAAGGCAATATTTTGGTCTTTATGTCAAACGAGAATGATACGCAAAAATCAAAAGTCCCCGGGGGGTCTACATAATACAATAACCACCCGGGAATGTGCCTGCCAATAGGGTGTCATTTTCGGCTGAAAATTCCGGGACAGGAGTATACCTTTTGCACCTTAATTCCGGGACCGGTGTGTCCTTTAGAGCTACTTTTTCCAGGACAGATCAGATCATCATTTAAAAAGTTACTCCAATTCATGAACTTATTAAATTAAAATGTTAGTAGCGTTGGCAATTAGCGAGAAGTACTTTTAGTAACATCATTTTCACGAGAACCATCAATTTTCCCAATCTTATTCCAGGACAGGTATTATGTTTTCAGAATTTTATTCCAGGACAGGGTCATAAAATTTTGTTCTGGCAGGCACATTCCCGTTGTTTTTCTCCAAGGTAGACCCCCCGGGCAAAAGTCATTACCCCTAGATTGCTTAGTTCGTGCACAAAACTATTGGTGCATTTGTGTCAAATGAGAAGTCATGTGAGATTTACGATAACGCAAAATTACTTATGCAGAACCCAACAGAACGTTTCAATTGTTGCTATTCGCGGGCATCTAATTTGAGACAAGCAGTCACGAAGATAGCCTCTGTGCAGAATAATATGCATGAAGATGATTTGGTTCAGTGTGATCTCGTGCCTTCCCCCTGTCAATGGCGCCATTGTTTGCTGGGATTCTGCAACTTTCTGTAGCTGTGTAGGAGGGGGATCCTTCTACCTTCGGTGATGCTGCGAATGCTAGCCTCTGTGCAGGCCGCCGGTTACATCATCCTCTAAAGTTGACTTATTTGCATAATGAGTACTATCAATAAGGCTAATGATTCGTTCGTTCTAGAAAACGATTGTTTTGACATAATTGAGCTGCTAATGAAGTCAAGAACGTGCCAATTCTGGGTAAATTTGTTGTTGCGTCAGGGTAAACATCTTGGTGATTTATCCATCTTAAGGTGTCAAATCTGTCTAACATGAAATAAGCCGACGTCAAATGTTCCTATAGGATCGGGGGAAACTTCTGTCTTGTATGCGCTTTATGTGCGCTTTCTTTATTTCAGTGCCAATTAGCTGAGATAAAACGTTAATCAATCGCTTTAACGAGCGTGACGGAAGTGGGTTACTTACTTACTTACTTTCTTTCTTTCTTTCTTTCTTTCTCACTGACTGACATCGAAGCCCCTTCTTAGATTACAAAGTGGACTTTGTAATCAATCACCAAAAATCAGTTATCAAACCTTTGATAAAATTTCCTTTTTGACTTGTTTTTTCAAGGACCCAAGAATATATCTACAGATGATAAAATGTTTCGCTTTTGAAAGCTTTGCAGCAAGGTAGAAGAATTACAGGTTGAAAAACCTCATTTTGAGCTATACTTTTTAAGCAAAATGCTCAGTCATGCCAAGAGTCAACATTTTTCATATTTTTTATCATTCAATCTCTAACGATAGTGCTCATTTCTTTCGCTCCTTTATGACCAAACTATAGAAGCTTTACATGCGCAAAGAAATTGATCTGGTAATCATCAATGCTATTTTGCAGTATGATTCAAAACCAGGTAGCCCTAAACGAGCTAGATTTTCTAATTTTTAAAGCAATTACGAAATCAGTTATGTCTGGGAAAATAATTTGGTCCTTGATCTACTTGACAAAGAAAGGAAATTGCAGATCGATCGTGTAATCAAATTTTGGTGATTTTTAAAACGGGAGTACTTTTTTTGGGACGCCCGGTACAATTTTCTAGATAAAAGAGTTTCTGAGAAAGATTTTGATGAGATTTATATTCCACCAAGTACTGAATGAGTCACAAAATGTGTCCCAAAAACAGAGTTGGATCCAGATCTAGATTTCTTTTCTGTTGTAAATAGTTGGTCTTCATCAGTTCTTGTATTAGAGCTATTTTATAACCAACTTTAAAGAATTTAATGATAATGAAGTGAAATTTGACGATCGGCCTTGTAGTTCGATTTTGTTGATTTTTCAAACAGGAGTACCTTTTTGCGACACCCTTTATACATAGCTCAATATATGGTTTGTGGCATAATAGTACCATCATGTGGCTGTTTTGAAGAACTTTGAGACAAATATTTTTTGTGAAATTGCTCGTAATTTGAGAAAGATCAATTGAACTGATTTGACGAACCAAATTTGCGTATTTAAGTTGATTTGTTAGCTGGTCGCTTTGATTAAGGTCTATTTAGACATCAGCTATGTACCAAGCAACCACCAAGTCTCTTATCGTAGATGGTTCTTTTCTTTGTAGATTCTGTTTCACATCAGATGTCAGGCATTTTACTTACCTAAATCAACTACAAAATGAGCTGTGCTCGTGACATCATTTAATTCATTGCAACTCTGACCTGACATCTGATATGAGACGGAATCTAGTATAGTATCCATTAATTTTTAATCGTTCGTAATGTGACTGTATACAGTTTAACGTTTTATGTTTTTATATATTGGCCATGGGGTAGTAATTGCCTTTCGCTTCCCATGGCATCGCACCTGTAGTGTTGTTTAGTAATTAGAATAGGTATAGTAGAATGTAAGATATATTGTAAAATTTATATTTGAATAAGAACAAATATGTTAGCTACGAAAAACAATAGCTTATGTATGTTTCCAATGTGGTACCAATCATAACTCTGTCATTCTTCTGGTGTACGATACCGGTATAGAAATTTAATGACGTCACATATTCTGATGAGTTGAAATGCAACATTACACGGCCATTCGGGAAAGTTGAAAGATGTTTGGAAAGTCCAACTGTAGAATTATAGACAAGTAGCTGAAGTTTCTTTCAAGCCATTCAATCAGAAGAAATAGGTCATAGAATTTTACACCCACCTTTTTACACCGATTTAAAGATTTGCAACCTGTGCTGACATATAGCAAAGTCTTGGAATGGCGTCGAAGTTGTGCTTTAAGAAGCTTCCTAGTTTTAAAGATACTTATGATTACAAACAATGATTAGCAAATTTGAATTTTAATGCCGTACTACCACTTAGATTGGTTTCTCATGTCCTTAACGAAGCTTGTATGTTGTGCAGGACCCAAACTTTCATCTGCAATTGCAAATTATAGATTTCTGGCAAAAAACACCATCTCCTGTAAGATACTACACGTATTTTCTATAAGAAACTGAAAATTTCAGCCAGTACTGAAGGGGTTCTTTAAACTATCAGATTTTGAGTACGAGTTTCATCGCAGTCTTCATATCCCCTCGTGGACGTTTCAACGTGCAGTTTTTTAGGCCTTTCCAATTTAACTCCTTCGTTCGTGACCCAAAATTGTCATTTTAAGATTTATTCGCAAATAACGCTAATTTTTACAGCTTGCACTGTAGCGTTGCAATTATCTTCATTTCGCGAAAATGCCACGTTAGGTCGTTTAGGTCGGGCTGTAATTTCACTGTTCCTTCTACGATGCTGCATGTAAAAATAGATGATCGTATCGAGTAATGGATTACTACTGGCAGGTAAACAAAAAATATTGATACTTGATGCAAAATTATTGAAAAAGAGCTCGTGAATAGCGAGAGGAAAGAAACAGATTACGAATGCACTTGTCACCAGAACTGAATGCAATAAAACAGCACGACTTCGACTTCTGTCTTCACGGTGTATTATATTCTGCAAGGACTTGTTGTTCCGATATGTCATGTAAGATATCCCAGCATACAAGGTGATTAACAAAATGCCATTAATGAATATCACATATGAATTAAATCGGCCAAAACTCTGCCCAACTATTGCGATGACAGTGCCATACAGACATCCTGCTATCCATGTTAATGCAAGGAGGATACGAAACCGGGGTTTGCTAAGTATGACTCTGACCCTCAAAGGGTGTACTACAGCTACGAGCCTCTGTGTTGCAATTAAAATTGTATGATTGAACACCGTTATCGAGAAGGTACACAATACTACAGCTATCTCCATCCAGAAGCTCAGGTTACAAGCTTCAACAATTCCCATGATGACTAAGGAAAGAGACGTGAAAATATCAGCGAAACTCAGACTCAGTAGTGACTTTTCAAAATTCGTTGAATGCTTCATCTTGAGTATGCAATATGTTGTTTGAAATACGTTTGCTAATAGTCCAAGAGTGCCAAGTCCCATGCGCACAAATCCAATTGTGTAGTACAAGGTCATATTTAAGTGAGATGTTCTGCTGTAGCTAAACCCTCTTGCCAACGCATCATTTAGTATCCAACATGGGCATAATGGGCGACACCACTGTAGATGTTTTCGTAATATTTTGTAATATTTTGTAATAATAGGTTTTAGGATTGTTGTGTATTTCCATGCTCCCTTTGCCGTTGTTTTGTCATGTTGAAATTGTTTGTTATTGTAAATTTTATTAGGATGTGAAAAAAAAGATAAGTATACTCAAATTAATTATTGAAGAGATATCTGGTTATAAGTTTATTTCATTAGAATGGTATCACCGGGGGTATTAAACTTGTGGTCGGACCGGGAGTCTGATGTCAAGTTTTCAGCGAGCTAACCACATTAAACACAGAGACTTTGGACGTTAATATTTTCGAACATTTCAAGCGTCCGAAAATATTAATGTCCCGAAGTTTTTCTAATCGATTTGATAATCTCATTCATCGGCGAATTTTCAAAAATGTTCACTCTTTAGGGAACAAGGGCAGATTTTGTAATACAATAGCATGAGTTGCTTTTGTTGACCCCTCGATTCAAAGCGATTAGCGATTGCAGACAAAGGAAATTCTCTCAACCAGCAATTCAAAACAAACAAAGCCGCAAAAGTTTCTTTGAAACCCAGGTAGCTAGCTCGCTCGTTGTGCATTCCAGAAACTGTTTTTAAGGGCAAACACGAGCGTAGATCGAAAGAAGAAGGATGCATCTACACATCTGCCGCGGGCATTTTATTTGTTTGGTTCAACAGCCGTTTAGGAGGCGATTCAATTCTCTTATTTTTTGGGTGTTATCAAAACATTTACTGCTCAGCTTCTGGACCAAAGAAATATGATGCCCGTGGCAGATGTGTAGATATATCCTTCTTCTTTCGATCTATGCTCATGTTTGCCCTTAAAAATAATTTCTAGAATGCACAGCGAGCAAGCTAGCTACCTAGGTTTCAGAGAAAAGTTTGCGGCTTTGTTTGTTTTGAATTACTGGTTGATAGAATTTTCTTTGTCTGTGATCGCTAATCGCTTTGAATTGAGGTGTCAACAAAAGCAACTCATGCTATTGTATTACAAAATCTGGCCTTGTTTCTTTAGGGACTTGTCATTTCATTGACGGGTACAGGAGTGGCAAAAATTTTGAGGGATTGTTTAGCTTCGTTTTATTGGGCTATCAAACTTTTTGGAAAAATATATGATGCAATGTAAAAAGAAGTTTCAGAGTCTTTTAACTGAATATGAAATTTACATGCATTATTGTGGACATTTTGCGCGTCTCTGCTATGTCCATCGGGCCAGACGTTACTTAAAGTAGTTGATAAGTTTTTTTTTTGTTCTTTGAATCTTTCATCTTTGCCAGTTTACTCTCTTTTATGTCCAGATTGCGTTTCTTAGTAGTTCCAAGTTTTTCATCGAACTCCAAGATCAATGACTTAATAGGAATTTATGAAATTTGTTCTCTCGATATTTTGAAACACTCTACTGTCATTGGGGCTGAATGGGTACAAGAAACTATTAGCAAAAAGAAAGGTATACCCTTTTACTAGAAACTTGGATATAAAAATGCTTTTGTGTGTACTATGTAGCAAAGGGGGAAAAACGATTTTCCCATTTGTATCCAAAATTCTTCTTAATTTCTCGCACTGTTTTGATTTGGCGCCAATAAAGGCGTTGGACTTAGGCGAGTCTTCTTTGAGTTTAGCAAATCATTGGCTTGGGTGTTATTGTCATGTAGCTTTGAATTTCCTTTGTTCTCATGGTGTTTAATCGGCTTGTTTTGTATCGTTATCTGCTCTTCGCATCAACCAAATTGACGAGTGTGCGATGATACGCATTTTTGGTTATTCAACGATGCTTTTTGTTCTCTGGGGGAGGGGGGGGGGGTACTTGACTTAAATTTGTACGGAGGTGTGCCCACGAAAAATTTTTTTACCCTGCTCGAGAATTTTTTGCTCCAATATGATAACCGATCCTAGAAAAAATTGGTGAAAAGTATACTCTAAAACCTGAAAATTTGACCGAAAAACGACCCGATCTAGCAAAATATCCCCTTTTGACATGTTTTGACAACCTGCTCTAGAAAAATTGCCTTATTTTGATACCCCGTGCTAGAAAAATTGGTGAAAACGATACCCTTAAAAACGGCACATTCAAAATATGCTACAAAATATACTAAGTACCCCACTCCCCCGGATCTTTATTGTAGCTATTAACTCGTTTTCTCTCTTTTCATGATTTCAGGCTCATTCGTTGTTTCTCTTTATTAAGCAGTTTTACAGGTTACTTTGCTTGTTATTCTTTTACAGGAGTTAGCAGATTTCTTTCCATATATTATACAGTGTCTAATGTTGCATTTGTGAGTTTATTACCGAGAGTCCTTTATTTAAAGGTGGTGTGAAGCGAAATTTTTATTGATGCAAATGAATAGCGCAGTTAACTAATGAAGAATTTCATTTAAAGTGTTTTGATACCTTGTTTCATTTTAGAGTTATCCACTATTGTGTACGATTGGCTGATCACGTCATTTTGTTTGCAAAATGTAAAGAAAGTATACAAGGTTGGCCATGTTTCCAAAGAGAAATCTAATTAAAAAACTTTGTACAATCAACATGCCTTTCTAAACATCATATTAGGTCATGAGGTAATTTATATAACTTCTATCCAGCTCAACTGAAATATTTCTTACAACTGTAACCTTTCAAAAATCAGATACAGCTATATTTCCACATGTTATCCTAGTAATTTGCAAACAAAATGACGTAATCAGCTGCAACTTAATATCAGTGGATAACTTGAAAATGAAATGAGGTATTAAAGAAATATAGACAGGATTCTTCACCATTCGACTGTGCTGTCCATTTGCATTAATAAAAATTTTCGCTTCAGGTCACCTTTTAAGGTTATTGTTGAATTGTGTATCGTCAAATCGTTTTTCCAACAATCTTCCAGCCCTGTCCCAAGAGTGAATAAATATCTCAGATGCTTCGTTGATTGTTTTGATTGTGTGCATGAATAATGCCTATTGTTACAACATTCCTGATTCCTATCTCTCTATATAGGTAGGTAGGTGTATTCCTTCCGGTTGGAGCAAAAGCCCCTCCTTGTTGTTTTCATTCTTCAAACATAAAAACGACAACTTGCTTGGAGTTACCAGATAATCTCGTTAACTCCTCTGCTTTCGTTCCTTTCAAGGTAGAGCGTCTGCGAGTCCAGTTATTGATCTGTTCATCACTCTACTGTCATTGGGGCTGAATGGGTACAAGAAACTATTAGCAGAAAGAAAGGTACACCCTTTTACAAGAAACTATGATTAGTCCATAGTAGGACGTCTTTTGAGACCTTCTTACTGGCGGGGAATCTATTGAAAGGGCACTTAACATAGCCCCAAAGGGCATTTTACTAAGTCAATAGAAACAGCTATTCATGTTGGTAACATGCAATGGAATTATCGTAGCATGCAAAGGAGTCATGTTGGTAACATGCAAGGGAATTATGTTGGTAACATGCAAAGGAGTCATGTTGGTAACATGCAAGGGAATTATGTTGGTAACATGCAAAGGAGTCATATTGGTAACATGCAAGGGTATCGAGTATAGCATAGCTTCTGAATCTCAAAGAGGTTGGTGTAACATTCAATGATCTATTTCTTTGAACTTAACTGAAAGGCTTCAAAAAACGTTAGCTATTTTGCTATAATTCTTCCTTCGCACTTTTCTGCAATTCTCGATTTTTTCAGAATTGGAGTGTTTTTCTTCTCTTTCAAGAATTCAAGAAAAATTTCGAGAAAAACTCAAATCCATCGTAATGTCTCATCCTTTTGAAAAAATATGAAATCATTTTCATGAAAGCCATAGTTCATGGATATCTAAAATATGGTATCAAGCAAAACTCTTTCGCTCTTCTGGTTTGCGATTTAGAAATTTGATCACGTCACATCCTTTTTTTGTTTGCGTTTTAGAAATTTGATGACGTCACGTTCTCAAAGTAGTTGAAATAAAAATACGCTGTAATTTCCAAAAATATTAAAGAGTTCTGAAAATTCCAGCAGTAAAGTCCGTTATAGATAAGTCCAGTCTGAAAAGATAAGTCCAGATCAGATAAGTCCAGTCTGAAAAGTCCAGCAGTAAAGTATCTGAAAAATCCATTATACCGGGTGTCCCATAAAAAAGTACTCCTGTTTGAAAAATCACCAAAAATTGATTATCAAACCTTTGCTAAATTTTTTTTTAATTGTTTTGTCAAAGACCCAAAAATATTCATAAATGACAAAATATTTGCTTTTCATACAGCAAGATAGAGAAATTATGCGTTGAAAAACCTTATTTTGAGCTATAGTTTTGAAACAAAATGCTCAATCTGGCGTAAGTGTCAAAATTTTCAGATTTTTTATCATTATTAAAGTCTCCAATGATAGTGCGCATTTCTTTCTGTAATTTATGACCAAACTAGAAGCTTTACATGCACAAAGAAAATGATCTGGCATGCATCAATGCTTTTTTGCAGTATGATTCAAAACCAGGTAGCCCTAAAAGAGCTAAATTTGCTAATTTTGAAACCAATTGCAAGAATAACTATATATTGGATAATAATTTCGTCCTTGGTCTATTTGACAAATAAAGAAAATCGAAGATCGGCTGTGTAATCAAATTTTGGTAATTTTTCTAACGGGAGTACTTTTTTGGGACACCCGGTAGATAAGTAGTCAAAAATTATTTCAAGCCATTCAATTGAAAGAAATAGTTCATGGATTTTTTCACCCACCTTTTTACACCGATTTAAAGATTTGCAACCTACGCTATCGAGTCATACACAACCTACGACCAACCAACGATACACAACCTACGCTATCCCAATATCGAATTTTCAAACGTGCGAAGCTAATTTTTGTCGCATACGCATCTGGTATATTCACTAAATCACACAACTGAGACTGGCCAGTTTTTAACTAGCCTGCGCGCAGTCTTTCTGTTGTTTTGATTGAAAAGTGAACGAATAGACTGCGCAGGCTAGTTTTTAACACCTTTCCATATTCAACAGGAAAGTTATAAGAAGTTATCGGACGGATTACAACGTGTCTGTGATGCAAACGGAGAAAGGTTGCTTGATGTTAAACACAATCCCATCTCGCTAGGTAAGTCATGTTGGGTGAGCTCGGGCCGGGGGGACATCTTGACCTTTCTTCTAACGGGGACGTGCCATTTGTCCGATAGATTGGTAAACATAATTCCGTTGATTTCACAGAATTTTAACGCCATAGTTCTGCGAATCTAATGAATCAGGGCCATAATTCTGGTTATTATGAAACATTTCCTGTAATTCCTTTACGTTTGAAAAATTTTCTCCAGAACAGGAGCCATTATTCCGCAAAATTTCTGAAAATTGATACAAATAATTCTGTGACGTTTTGCAAAAAGTATTCCGGAAATGGGACGTCCCTAATACAAAGATAGTCAGATAGTCAGTTTGCGTTATCACAAATCTCACGTGAATTTTGTTTCGTTATAGACTTTACGTCCGTCTGTGACAATAAAAATCAACATTTCAGTTTGTTCTCCAAGCTACCTTTTGCCAATACCGGGTGAGCCAGAAAAAAGTTCCCACTTTTGAAAATTCATAGCATCAAGAGTACTAAATGGATTGGAATGAATCAATATTTGCTTGACAGCCAAAAGATCGAAGTATTTTTGTGATTTTTCTCACGTTCTTACGAGCATTGGAAAAATTGGTATATTCAAGCTTACAAAAACTTGATGGTTGCAAAATAACTGAAAAAGGCCTAAAATTCTTGATCAAATCATAAAGGACTCCTCGCTCAGAACAACAGAGAAAATGCAATTTCTCATGGGTGAGAGATATCGTCTGCACATCTATTGCCATGGGATTGAAAATCTTTAGTATCTGTTTGAGAATCTATTTCTTGTAACTCTTGAGAGAGGTGAAACGCATGTGCGTATTGTTCTGTGTGAAGAGAGTCCTAACGATTTGATCAAGTGTTTTAGGCCTTTTTCTGTCATTTTGCAGCCATGAAATTTTTGTAAAGTTGAATTTACCAATATTTGCAGTGCTCGCAAGAAGACGAGAAAAACCACAAAAATACTTCGATCTGTTGGCTTTCAACTAGAATTTGAATCATTCAAATCCACGAAGTACTTGTGGTGCTACGAATTTTAGAAAGTGGGAACTTTTTTCTGGTTCACCCGGTATATTAACACCTTATTTACGCACATGGCAGAATCGTTGCATAATACATTACATATTTTTTCATATCTGTTAGATTTAAACGTTTATTTTTCAGCAATATCATTGGATAGCCTTTCAGTAAACGGAAAAGATGAACAACCAAAAATGATGACAGAGTTTGGATCCATGTTATTTAAGCGCTGTATTTCAGGAACAAGGTGAGATTGCGGTTTCAGAGAGTACCTACAGGACCCAAACACAACTCTTTGATAGAGCAGCAAATTAATGTGAATCTCTTCTAGGCGGGAAAAGCCCAGGGAGGGGGAGGGGGGTACTTAGTATATTTGTCCAACGGGGATGTGCCGTTTTTAAGGGTATCGTTTTCACCAATTTCTTCTAGCACAGGGTATCAAAATGAGGCAATTTTGCTAGAGCAGGTTGTCAAAACATGTCAAAGGGAAATATTCTGCTAGATTGGGTCGTTTTTCGGTCAAATTTAATGTTTTTGAGTATACTTTTCACCACTTTTTTTCTGGAACAGGTTATCATTTTGAGCGAAAAATTCTGGAGCAGGGTGAAAAAATATTTTTTCGTGGGCACACCCCGTACAAATTTAAGTCAAGTACCCCCCCCCTGGGGAGAAAGTCGAACTACTTGACTTTATCCGCGCTTGCACTTGCACAGTTGAAATTCTACATCAAGTCGCCAATGAAAGTGTCGAGAGCTACAAACTACGATCTGTTTCCACTTTTCGTCGAATCGCTCTCTTGAAGAACCAATCAGAGCGCTTTGAAGACCTGTTACCAGGGATACCGAAATTGAACATCGGGCAGAACAAAAAAAATTGTAGTGGAAAAAAATTGCATAACTTCTGCAATAGAATGTAATGTGAGGACCGATTCCTTAAAAAGAAAAGTGATTTACAGAACAATGAAACGCTTCAAAGTGTAAGTCTTTTCAAAAGTGAAACTAAAAAATCAACTCTGAAATTCCTTTGCAAAGCATATCCATGACGTCAAGTTTGGACTTTGCGAACTCGTATCTCCGGTTTTGGTGGACGATTTTAAAATGCAAGGTATGTGCATTCAAGTTAAAGCTTAACAAACGTAACAAGCTTTTTTGCTTTGCTCCTTTATCCAATCAAAATGGGGCACTTTTTTGTGAGACACCCTGTAGATGATTCATTCATTCATTTCATTCATTTTAATTTCTTTACACTGGCCTCAGGGAATTCTTTATGATGATCCATTGCTTCTTGCAAAATTTAACTTGATTTGATTGGATAATTCCCACCGGAGGACACTAAGGATTATGGTAGAAAATTAGAAAACGATAACGAGGCAGCGCTTGCGACATACTTGGTGAGTAAAAATAGAACGCCCGGCGTTTGAAAAGATACAAGTCCAAGTGCGGGGGAGGAGGGGCATTTTTCATCCTTCCAAGAGGATAGCACGTGCTAAACCATTTTCATGTGAAGGGAAGAATATTAGGGAAATTTGCTCCTGAATTTAGCACGTTTTTTAAGATTTGTCGAAGGCCATTTCTTGAGAAAATCCCTTGTAAAATCTGAACGGAGTGACCGATTTCAGCTAAAAATTATAGAAATGATGTTGGCTATTCAATCAGATAGTACATAATATTATTGCTTATATATTTCGGATTCGGGGACAGTGACCTTTCTAATGGTGGGCAGCAAGGGCGAAATTTTTTGTAACACAATAGCAACAGTTGCTTTTGATTGACACCTCAATTCAAAGCGACTAGCGATTGCAGACAAAGGAAATCCTCTCAATCAGTAATTAAAAACAAATAAAGCCGCAAAAGTTGGGCCAGGTCCATAACGCGGAACTCGCGGAACTCACGGAAACCGCGGAACAGAATTTTTCCGCGATATATAGTTCCGTGTTATTAACTGGCGTATTGGGCAAAAGTCCATAACGCAGAATTGAATAACGCGGAAATTTTTTTCAGCCTTGAAAATTGCATTCTTTTTCAATTTCATCCTTGGATCTTCGAAACACTTTCAACAGTGCACTTGCCCCCTCTTCAGGATCGGCGTACTATTGCATCGGTGTTGTTATTATTCATTTGGCTAGGCCCATCGAGGTCAGTGGCCTAACTATCAACAATGCTGACAAATTCAGAAGTAAAGCCAGGTTATCCGCAAAAAATTCATAAGTTCCGCGTTATGGACCTGGCCCAAAAGTTGCGCTGAAACCAGTAGAGCAGACTCGTGCCTTGTGCTCTCGAAAGATGGTTTTTATGAGAATTTATGTGCTTATAACGAAAGAAGAGGGGTAAATCTGAAGTTCTGCCTGGCGGATTTCGCTTATTTGATTCAAGAGCTGAGTAGTAATTGTTTCATTTGAGCCCTGAATATGCGAGAATAGTAATGCCTTCTGCTCGGCTTCTGAATCAAATAAACAACATCCGCCAGGCAGAACTTTTAATTTACCCTTCTTATTTCGTTATAAGCACATAAATTCTCTTGAAATCCTCCTTTCGCGTGCTCAAAGCGAGAGTTTGCCCTTCTGGTTTCATGGCAACTTTTGCGGCGTTGTTTGTTTTAAACTACTGGTTGAGAGAATTTCCTTTGTCTGTAAGCGCTAATCGCTTTGAATAGAGGTCTCAATCACAGGCAGCTGATGCTGTTGTATTACAACACCTGCCCTTGTATCGGTGGACTCATGGGGGACTCATCCGGTAGAACCGAGGTTATATTTGCAAAGCGTGGAAAGATCTTATGTCGAAGGCGGTTTTTCGGTAGGGTAGGGTGGGGTAATATGTGTCTAAAATGAGTGAAATCTCAAAATGGATAGCTGGTAAAGCGACAATAAAATGCAAACAATTTCAAAAGCTTCGTTTAATTGACATTCAGTGCTTCTTGTTTCTTGGCATGGGAAAAAATCTCAGCTCTGACAAAGGCAGTTAAATATTTTTAAAAAATTTTCTCTTCTCAACTATTCTCTATTCAATAAAATCACAAGCTTTGCCTTTTATCGCAAGCAATCCCGTTCCCGCGACGAAACTAAAACTACGGTCGTTAATGCTGTGATCCACCATCGTTGCAACTTGCAAGTCAGTGATCGAATTGGATAATAACAGTCAAATAAAAATTGTTTCAGTATGTTACTCTAATTTATTGGTTACAAGACAGCAACTGCGGTAATAGGAAACCCATTTTCGCATTTTAGACAGAAAACAACGTGGCAAGATGAATATAAGTGCAAAAATTTAAGCAATTCAAGGCTTCGTTGAATTTGAATGATGGCTGAATTCTCAGTAGGCCCACATTACCCCACCTGGTAAAAAAATAAATATAAAAAGAACGATCGCGTCAATGACTTTGAAATAAACGTTATTTCATTTGTAAATGACCAAACTCTCACCTCATGGTCATTAGATTGACCAGAAAAGCAAAACAACAGTGGCAGGAGAAAGTTTTCCTGGGCTTTGAGATTCTTGCACAATAGGCCGTTCAGTAAAGTTATTTTATAAAACGAGGGGAAATACATCTAAGACGAATGTTTTATGCAAAAAAGCAGTTTATCATGTAGAAATCAAAAGAAAAATAGCCAACCTTCCTCCCATTTAACGAGAAAGGATATTTCTAGCAAAAAGCTCAGTAGACCCACTTTACCCCGTAGGCCCAAATTACCCTACCCTACCCTAAATGTTAAAGGCATTGAGTCACGGTAGATAGACCGCGTATACCCAATTTGCAAAAATCGCTGAGTCATGATAATAGCTTACGCCAATCTGATTGGCTGTAATTCAAACTGCACATATGATATTCTCACCTGAATGGATTCTTAAAGCTTTATTATTGGGGTTTCCCTTTGAAGTCAACAGGGTGTAATTTCACATAGCAAAGAAAACTAGAGGATCTGACGACCGTCTCTCATGGCCTTACAAGACAACTGATAAATCGAGGCTAGGAATATCATTTATATCGATAGTAACCAAGAGACTTAAAACAAAGTGTTCGCTTGAAAATTTTCAGGATCAACTCAATAAAAGGACAGCAATATGCTTGGGGCCAAAGGATTCAATTGCATAACAAATTTTTCTGGGGATTAGCAAAAAGAGTTAGGTTTACAAAATGCGAAACATAGGCCACGTGCCACGAGACGCCAGGCGGGACAGTCAGCGGGATCCGATGTAGCCTAGCCTGTGTTCCAGACCACTTGGAATGGAAAGTGGTCTGTGTAACGGAGCGCTAATCCTTGTTCAGACGATGAATTGAATTGTGAAATAATTAAGGGCATTCTAACAAACGAGGGCTGATCGTTATCACTTTGTTCAGTCGTAAAAAGTCAATAGGATTAGAAGGCATTCAAATCTCCTATTCTTTGTATTGTAATGTGAATTCTTTGCACAAAACAGGCTTTTCTTTCTGATAACAAAACAAAAATTCATTATGCGAATTATTGGTTGCATATACTAATTTTTCTTCAGATTCTCAAGAAAATTTCTGAACACGGAAATGCGCGCCGTTACATAGACTACTTTCTTTTCCAAATGGTCTGGAACACAGGCTAATGTAGCCTCGTATTAGTGAAGTTCATCTCTGATCACATGAAAACAGACTGATCACATGAAAGCAGACAGACCCCCAGCGGAGAATCGCTATTTACCATGACTCAATGCCTTTAAACCAAAGTGTTTCCCATTTCAGGGTTATTACAGCTGGTGAACCAAAGACAATCGGAGGATACACATTCAAGAACTGGGGATCACATTCAGATGAGTACCCATATACTTATATGACTGCAGCTGCTGCTATAGGACTTACTACTGATGAAATCGACATTTTCTTGAAAAGATTGGATAAAATATTTGCTAAATTTAAAAGGAAACACGCGTCAAAAGTTGAAGATAGTATTCAAGTAAGTTGCACTGCAGTGCCTGAAGCGACTTGATAATTTTCTGTCATTTAGGTGGATCACAATTGTATTTAGTGCTTTGAAATTTTAGAATGCAATTCTATTATGATTTTAATTTGAGATCAACATTTTATTATTATTTGTGATCTGATATAAATGTACTGACTACCACTAACTATGAATGTGTGAATGTACTAGACTGATTATATGTTCGTAGGTTATCGCTATTGATAGGCTGATGGACGCTATAACTACGACTCATGGACTTACGCTTCCAGAAACGGACATGGCCTAAATCATCTGCTATTTTTTCTTGAAACCACCGACCCTAAATCGCCGCAAAAAGTGGTTTTCCTGAAGTGCTACACTGCAAAACAAGCTATCAGTACTTAGATGAATGTTTCTTCAAGCTATTAAAGCAAAAAAATCCTACCTATAAGTGCCATTTTCGTTGTTTGGGGACGCAAAAGATCTCGTAAATTCGTTCGCTACTTTGAGATTTTGATCGTTGGAGCAGTTCAGTCGAACGCGTTGTTCGAATTCGTTTGTTTGCCTTTGGCGGGAAGTTTGAATTGAAGAAGAATCAGCCAATCCCATCAAGTTATTTCAAGTTTTGCATCCTGATTGGTCGAGGAACAAATTTGTTCCTGGCGAGAATTTTTTTGCCGTTTTGAGAAGAGTTAGTCCATAAGGCCCTTGACTGGAGCGACAACAACAACATTAATTCACTTCAATTAGATGAGCGTAAGTTGAGGGTCCTTATGTAGTGAGGCTATGAATGTACCAGGTGTCTAAAAAAAACGCAACAGATTTAAAAACTTCTGATGCAAACTGTTTCATGCTTATTATCCAACGATTATTTTCATTCAAATCTGCAATGATTAGCTCACATTTTGATATATTTTCCAGTATTTTTGGTGTCTTAGTTGTAGATTTTAAAATCAGCAAACGTCAAAATTGCCCCAAGGTCAAAACCAGAGCTGCTGCATTAACAGGAAAGCTTTGCTGACAAACACACAAGCACGCAATTTAATTGAAAATTGAACTGACACTTTGATAAAGATTTCCGTCAAAACACAGAAGTGCGCATGATGGTTGCTTACGTTTCTAAATGACAAGGCCATCATTACATTTATACTTTCAATCATAGATAAACACAGAGCTCCTTCGAGAATGGATAACTTCTGAATCAGCAAGGGATCCCTTTGTTAGAGTTCTTTAATCAAGGTTGTGTGCTTGTTGGTAACCAACTGAAGTTTTATTTAGATATCGCCATGTTTTTAATCTTACAGTATACTTTGCACCAATGCTGGTAGCTCTGGTTTTGCCCTGACAGCAAATTTGAAGTTTGTTGATTATCAAGTCTTCAATCAAGTCACCAAAAATTCTAAAAAATATATCAAAATTTAATCTAATCATTGCAGATTCAGATAAAAATAATCCTTTTATTATTGATCTGAAACAACTTGTGTCAGAATAAATATTTTGATATATTTTGCGCGTTTTTTTGGGACACCCGGTACATCATACTACATTGGAAAACTTATCGAATTATATCTGTAATAAATTTTAGGATGCAATTATACTATGATGCAGTTGATCTGAAATAATGAGCCCGGAAATAACGAAATTCTCGGTAGGACAAACGAAACGTTTTGTCTGTTGAAAGCAAATTCTTCATAGATTATTTCAAATTTGCGAACTGCTGATGTGATGAATTTTTTCTTGTTGATGATGATAATAATATACTGATACCGATGAAGATTTTAAATCAAAACGTTCAGTGATATCGACAGTTTTTGTTTTTATAATGATAATAATAATAATAAATCGAATTTTCATGCAGGACAATCTATCAGCGCAAGAAGCACTGTTATCACTAGAGTCCTGTTCCTACCGTTGAATTAAAAATAAAATCTTATAAAATTTCAAATTTGCAGTTGTCAAATCGTTGAAAATATAGTTTATGGCTGTTTACAATGTTCTTCTAAGGCGCTCGCGCAAACGAATGGGCCTTTTAACAAACTCTAAAGGGGACCTTAATCTGAAAATTATCCAAAGCATCGAGAAAAGGGGAAGAACATAATTGCATCATCACTTGGAAAGAATATGGAAATACGAATTCCATCAGGTGAATGGGCGAATTTCCGCTACAGACAGTATAACTTGCGGTGTACCACAAGGTTCATGTCTTGGACCACTTCTCTTTCTGGTCTATATTAACGATCTTCCTTGTTGTTTGAAAAATTCCCTTGTATCCATGTATGCAGATGACACAAGCATTTACTATGCCTCTGAATCTGTTTCGGAAATTAATCAAGCAGTTAATGCTGACTTAGAAGCTTTGCAAGGATGGCTTGAAGGGAATAAGTTGTCTTTAAACGTTGCAAAGACAGAAGCAATGATTATAGTGAGTAATGGTAAGCTGCGAAAAATTGACTCTGTTGATTCAACCAAACCACACCTTAAGATTGGTTCCGAGGATATCAAGTTGGTAAAGGAGGTCAAATACCTTGGTGTTCAGGTTGACCATCAACTTAAATGGACATCTCAATTGGCCCTAACAACTAATAAGATCTCTAGAGGTATTGGTGTGCTTCGTTATGCCAAGCAGTACCTTCCTATTTCAACTGTCAAGACAATGTATAAGAGTTTAATGGAGCCTTACATTAGATATTGCTGCCCTGTCTGGGGAAATGCTGGGGTGACTGCCATTGAAAAATTGCAGAAACTTCAAAATCGGGCTGCAAAACTCGTCTCCAACAGTCCATTTGATGCTACTGCTTTACCAGTTATTCGGGCGCTTAAATGGCCGACTGTCAGGGAACTTATTGATTTTGAAGCTCTGAAAATGGTCTTTAAATCCCTTAATGGTGACGTGCCTTCTTATATGAAAGACATGTTCACGAGAGTCAACAACTCTACCAGTCGTTCTCTTAGAAACGCCGAAGTCAATCTCAGGTTGCCATTATTAAAATCGGCAGGTGGGCAGAAATGTTTCGCGTACCGAGGCGCCAAGCTTTGGAACAGTCTTGGCCCTGAGATCCGAAATACTTCAACCCTGAGAGCGTTTAAAAAGAAGGTGCAGCCATGAATTTCTCACCAATTCTTTTCTGTTTTCTTTTA
Organism: Aurelia coerulea; assembly: GCA_039566865.1. Lineage (NCBI taxonomy): Eukaryota > Metazoa > Cnidaria > Scyphozoa > Semaeostomeae > Ulmaridae > Aurelia > Aurelia coerulea. The sequence continues at coordinate 4,928,405 of CM076952.1, read as the reverse complement.
TTTATTTATGACAATTTGTAATTAGTTTAGGTTTAGGTTTAGGATTAGGTTTTATAGCAAATGTCGTTTTTATTGTAAATTAGTAGTTATTTGTAAGTTTTTAGCATGGCCCCCTGTAAATCAATTATCATTATTGAGGGGCTACCATGGGTAAAAAAGATAAAATGAATGAAATGAATCAGTATCAAGTCTGATGAAAAGGGAGCATGTACTATAATATTCGATTGTTTAAACACTGACGTTTCTGAACTGTGTGAAAACTATTTGGGAAAAGGGACCATAAATATGCAACGCGAAGGAATCAGAATTCAGTGACGTTACCTATAGCATGCTTAAAGTGAAGCTTGAGAATCCAAAAAGGTGTACGGGATTTGTGTAAACAATAGGATTTTTAAGGATTTTTTACGGATTTTCTTGAAAACAAAAGGATTTTTGCCAATGGTGTACGAGATTTTTGCAGAGTGATACGCCCCTCGGACGAAAGGGCTTTTATTTTCTTGCTGCTAAAACGTTTAATGCACTCCCCTCGCAGCTAGGAGCATTAGATATAGAACTGTTTCAGGAAAGCATTAGAAGGACCTTATAAATAGGCATAAACTATATTTTCAACGCTCAGGCATAAGATATCATTACATATTAGTTGCTGGCACCTTTACTGTACTCAGAGTGCTTTGACTATACAGGGTGTCCCAAAAAAAATTGTGCCCCATTTGCCTAAAGATTGTGACAAAACGGCAAAAGATTCTCGCCAAACGTTTATATGATGTTGCTCTTCAAATGTTTAAATAAAGTTTGCTGCCATCCCCGTGAAAATCGGTTGAAAAATGATGGAGCTATTACCTTCAGAAGGCTAAATTTGCCTGATGACTGAAACCAGCGGTCGGCCATTTTGTCTTTCTATTTTGAAGCGATAAATAGCTTTCACGTGAGGTAAGAAATAATTTCTGTGAGGTAAGAAATAATTTCTGTGAGGTAAGAAATAACTGAACTCTGTGATGATTATAGGAATTTTCACGAGAGCTATAACATTGGAGGCTGCTGTTTCATTTCATCCATGAAGCTATTTATCTAACCCTAAGACAAAATGGCCGACCGCTGGTTTCAGTCATCAGGCAAATTTGGTCTTCTGAAGGTCATTAGCTCCATCGTCTTTCAACGAATTTTTATGGGATGGTAGCTAACTTTAATTAATTCTTGGGATCAGAGGATAATAGGCCCCTCAGAGCTTCTAAGCACACTTTCAAACATAAAGTGATTTGCTTTTTCCCAACGATAACCAACAGTGGTGTTCTCTCATTCTCTCATCATCGGGGCCTAAGTTTGGGCTGTTAGTGCATTGGCCAAATTTGCACTCAGCTCAACCCCCTAAATTTTGCCAGTTGGGGGTTACAAGAAATAAGCCATATTTTTTTCCACAAACCAATGCACTAAATGTCCATGCCAATGATCCGTGCCTCCGAAAGAGACAACGGAACATCAGCATGAAAAGATTAAACAGAAATAGAGGAGGGTGGGTGGGAAAGCGAAAATCAGCCACCAGCCTATCGATGATAACCAGAGATGTTTGCATTCTCAATGTTGAAATCAAAGTGTGAGAACAATGCTAATTTGCAAATGCCTTTATATAAGTTTAAGACGCATGCTAAGACGCACGTACGCATCCAGGGAACAATCGGAAATTCCCTGAACAATATTGAACCTCGTTTTGCAAGGCCACAGGGGCTTTGATCACTCAGTATTTTCCAAATAACATTCTAAGGCACCAAGCACGGCAGGGGTGTTTTCATGCAGGTACACAGGGGTACAATAACCGATACCCTTCCTTTTTAGAGACGCCATGACACACGACCTCTTTGCCCGAATTAACTGTGATGTAAAATTGCATTTTAATCCCTATTTAATTCTTGGGATCAGAGGATAATAGGCCCCTCAGAGCTTCTAAGCACACTTTCAAACATAAAGTGATTTGCTTTTTCCCAACGATAACCAACAGTGGTGTTCTCTCATTCTCTCATCATCGGGGCCTAAGTTTGGGCTGTTAGTGCATTGGCCAAATTTGCACTCAGCTCAACCCCCTAAATTTTGCCAGTTGGGGGTTACAAGAAATAAGCCATATTTTTTTCCACCACAGAACACAACGTGTTCCCCCAACCCCCAACAACAACAATGCCAAGAAACCGATGAAGAATGAGAGAAACACCACTACCTGGAAACGCTATGGGTCCCGCCTTGTTTACGATTTGCCATGATAAAACAGACATATATTGACCAAGCCGAAAGATTTTTGCATATCTCAAGCATTTCACAGGGCATTATGGACAATGGCACCGACACTGCCATTGTTGAATTCGAATTTACAAACCAATTTTCTGATGCTGACAACAAACAGACAACAAACAGACAACAACAACAACAATTAACGACAATATATTGGCACTTCACAATACACAATCGACTGACATGAATTGGGTCCGACAGGTGACCCATACCTTCTTACCGGGTCCGACAGGTGACCCATACCTTCTTACCGGGTCCGACAGGCGACCCATACATTCTTCAGGTCCGACAGGCGACCCAACCTTCTTCCGGATCCGACAGGCGACCCATACCTTCTTCCGGGTCCGACAGATGACCCATGCCATGCCTTCTTACAGGGTCTGACAGGTGACCCCTACCTTTTTTCCGGGTCCAACAGGCGTCCCATACCTTCTTTCCGGGTCTGACAGGTGACCCATACCTTTTTTCCGGGTCCGACAGGTGACCCATACCTTCTATCCGGGTCCGACAGGTGACCCATACCTTCTTACAGGGTCCGACAGGTGACCCATACCTTCTTCCGGGTCCGACAGGCGACCCATACCTTCTTCCGGATCCGACAGGTGACCCATACCTTCTATCCGGGTCCGACAGGTGACCCATACCTTCTTACAGGGTCAGACAGGTGACCCGTGACCCCTGATCTGACAGCTGACCCTTCACACAAGGGCCCAACAGTTGACCCCTTATCTGACATGAGGTTCCTACAGTTAACTCATAGTTAATTAATGTCCGTCGAAATTAATCTTTAACAAATTGATTGTGACACTGACAATTGATCATTCAACAGACGTACAGGGCTCGACAGTTGAACCTGCATGCGACCAATGGGGTTCACCAGTTGACTCTGCACCCGTAGTAAATTAGTACTAATTCCTTGAATCGTTACAGGAGATACTGTGCACCAGACCTTCATTCATGTGTATTTCATGTGTTACCCTTATTGCGCATCTGTATAGTCCATGACTACAGTACTCACATGAGTGCGATACTTGTATTCCGTTTTCTCCATTTATATAAATAAGACCCAATCCAGGTCTTGATGTCATCGATCCAGTGACGTTCCGGTGTTCCTCTCGATTCCTTGCACCATTGGCGGAGCATTTTAAGAGCGATCTAGGTTGTCCCATTGATGACCCTTCCAACAGACGTATAGGGCTCGACAGTTGACCCTGCATGAGACCAATGGGGTTCACCAGTTGACTCTGCACCCGCAGTAAATTAGTACTAATTCCTTGAATCGTTACAGGAGATACTGTGCACCAGACCCTCATTCATGTGTATTTCACGTGCTACCCTTATTGCGCATCTGTATAGTCCATGACTACAGTACTCACATGAGTGCGATACATGTATTCCGTTTTTTCCGTTTTAAACAAATACGACCCAATCCAGGTCTTGATGTCATCGATCCAGCGACGTTCGGTGTTCCTCCCGGTTCCTTGAACCATTGGCGGAGCCTCCTAAGACCGATCTAGGTAGTCCCATTGATGACCGTTTTATAAGGCCAAAAACATTTTAACTTTGATAACAGCTGATACAGGTTTTAGTTCTGTTTGGGATCGTAGACTTTCTCTCGTGACATGATCTTGCAGCTTGCGGCCAATCATAAATCTGATGATGTGATTTTGAAAAATTTTTAAATTTAGTAGTTGATGCTCCTGACCAAATTGCTCATTCTGCCTGTATAAGATGACTGGTAGCGTGTTGTAGATTTTGGTTGTTCCTTTCTCAGCCAGTAGGGCAGCTTAGCCTTTTAAAACAGATTTCTCATAAGATCTCGAATCCCTGGATATCTCATAACACAACTTTGCAGGCCTAAAAAATCCACGAATAATTTTTCCAAAAAACACTACAGTGTTGTTAAGATTGTGATATTTCTTTTTCTTTTGTCTCTGTTATTATACTTATTTCACCCCGTTTTTTCTATAGCCCAGTTTTCTTGCCGAAATATCATTACAAAAGCTATTCCTCGCCATTTGCCAGTTACGAAAATAAAACCTATCCACTTGCACCAAATGACCCTCAACCAATACCGACTCTGTCACCGTCATTATACTAGCTAATACCCGGAATCTTTGTTATTGTTTTCATTTTTGATGCACCTCTAAAGAGTTCACCACGCCCGACCATGTTTGTTTCTCTAAAAGAGGAACTGCTAAGACACTCTCTGACCATTTCAATTACTTTTGATAGTATTCCACAGCCTCCAAACTTCCTTTTCCTAGTACTTGAAATAAAAAACAAGTACAAATACTGTTTCCACACTGCTCAACAACTTGAAAACAGTGTTGCAAATTATAAGAATAAAGACAGCAGTTATCACCCTCTGCATTTGCCCAAAGAACAAAACAGAAAAAGCAAGTTCCCTTCAAACTGAAACCCGCTCTGACTTTTGGTTGTATTTTTTGTATGATTTCGACAAATTACACCAGCACGAAGGATTCGGACTGAAGCTAGTTCACCCGTGCCCGCTAAACATCCTATTCTGCCGTTGCCGCTCTCACTGTTCTCAACTAAGAAAAAAGAAAAAAGGAGGAAGGAAAAATAGTTTAATTTAATTTAAGTAAAACTATTTTTCCTTCCTCCCTTCTTTTCTCTTTTTTTTATTTTTTTTTTCATTAAATTTTTTTTATTTTTTTTTCTCTTTTTTTTTATTTTTTTCTCATTAACTTTTTTAATGTTTTTTTTATTTTTTTTATTTTTATTTTTTTCTCCATATACTAAAAATACTCTGATCCAGGGTATCACTGTTCTCAACTAAGAAAGAATTAATTGTAAATAAATGATGAATCGAAGTAGATCTCACCCCGCTTGTCAGAAGACAAGCGAAAATCAGCCACCAGCCTATCGATGATAACCAGAGATGTTTGCATTCTCAATGTTGAAATCAAAGTGTGAGAACAATGCTAATTTGCAAATGCCTTTATATAAGTTTAAGACGCATGCTAAGACGCACGTACGCATCCAGGGAACAATCGGAAATTCCCTGAACAATATTGAACCTCGTTTTGCAAGGCCACAGGGGCTTTGATCACTCAGTATTTTCCAAATAACATTCTAAGGCACCAAGCACGGCAGGGGTGTTTTCATGCAGGTACACAGGGGTACAATAACCGATACCCTTCCTTTTTAGAGACGCCATGACACACGACCTCTTTGCCCGAATTAACTGTGATGTAAAATTGCATTTTAATCCCTATTTAAATATCTGAAGAGCAACATTCTGCAAAATTTTGGCGAGAATCTTTTGACGTGTTATCGCAATCTGTAGGCAAACGGGGCACAATTTTTTCGGGACACCCTGCAGGCACATTTTTGATTGCAGCACACAATGAAACGGCAGGCGTCAAAGTTGTTGAATACAATAGATTATATTTTTAGCTTGGCCTGGGCCAGCTTTTAACTTATGTCGATTCCCTTTAAAAACAACATTCTTTATAACTTGTACCGGGTGAGCCAGAAAAAAGTTCCCACTTTTGAAAATCCATAGCATCAAGAGTACTGGATGGATTGGAATGAATCTATATTTGCTTGAAAGCCCAAAGATTGAAGTATTTTTGTGATTTTTCTCGCCTTCTTACAAACACGGGAAAAATTGGTAAATTCAAGTTTACAAAAATTTGATGGTTGCAAAATGACTGAAAAAGGCCTAAAATACTTGATGAAATCATAAAGGACTCCTCACTCAGAACAACAGAGAAAATGCAATTTCTCATGGGTGAGAGATATCGTCTGCACATTTATTGCAATGGGATTTAAAATCTTTAGTATCTGTTTGAAAATCTATGTCTTATAACTCTTGAGATAGGTGAAAGGCATGTGCGTATTGTTCTATGTGAGGAAAGTCCTAACGATTTGATCAAGTGTTTTAGGCCCTTTTCAGTCATTTTGCAAACATGAAATTTTTGTAAAGTTGAATTTACCTATATTTGCAGTGCTCGCAAGAAGACGAGAAAAATCACAAAAATACTTCGATCTTTTGGCTTTTAAATAGAATTTGAATCATTCAAATCCACGCAGTACTTGTGGTGCTACGAATTTTCAAAAGTGGGAACTTTTTTCTGGCTCACCAGGTATCATATTTGCGAACTTCTGGAACTACGAACTCTTTTCTGGTACTCTTTGGAGGAGCTCATTGTACCGGTATTTCACAGTATTACATAACTTTAGAAACTTGATCGAAATATCGAAATCTGTGAATTTTTATTTCAAAACGCATCTTTTGAGGCCAATTTCCAGACAATAGAAATTGAAATGGGAATTTAAAAGATTTGAATCAAATTTTTTGTAACTTTCACTGGCGATCGCTGAAAAGTTCAAAAAACTTGAATATGTGACAAAGGCTTGCATTATTCAGCTCTTACTGTATGGGACACAGGTGAAATCTTAAAATCAATTTTCCTTTTCCATCAATGTTCACAAAAATGAAATTTTCTAACCTCCTACCTATTCTAAATCGTAAAGTAAAATCTTATATAATTACCTTTTTCAGGATTAAAAGGCATTTCCTTTTTTCCTTCTGTTGCTCTGTAGTTTTTTATTGTTCTTTCTATATTCATTTTGCTTTCTTTTCCACACATATCATGCTGCGGTTATATATATTTTTTTCTATCAAGATTAAAAAACTACATTATTGATACTTACATTACACTGTACCATCCATAGTGAAGAAAGACAAAGTCACCGGGTCTTCACTATGGATGGCACTTACAATTCAAATTAATTTTCAATACACAAAACAAAGAACAAAAACGACAAAATTAAAGATACATTACACAAAACAGACAACAAAACAACAAAGCTAAGGCAGATTACTGGTTAAAAAGGAAGATTTGAACTTTTAAAAGCAATCTGTCCCCTATTGTTCTGACCATGGTTACTGCTTTATTTACCTTATTTACGCTACAGCTAAATTCATGCATCACTGAGTCTCTATGACCCTGATTTCTTTGGATAAAGCGAATTAACACCAACTTCTGGAATATACAATAGAGATCTTTATCGATCTTATTTTCATTCATCGAAGGGGACAGATTGCCTTTAAACTCATAGGTGTAAAACGAGAAAAACAATGTTGTGTGGAACTCAGCAATGTGGAACGACAAAGAAAGAAAAGAAGAACACAACACAAAACTATATGCGGTTATATGATGAGGACAAAGAAGGGACAAAGATCGCTGTTGCTGGGAAGTCAAGCAAAGTATTGCAAAGCTTCCTCGCAGTTTCACTTCGCAACCATAAAATATGAGATTTTACTGGGAAAATAATGCGACCAAAATGGCGATGAAATAGCCTTTGGCGGAGCAATGCAGTCATGTACAGAGAAAATACCCCGGGGGGGGGGGGGGGGCACTCCCATACTTGACCTGACGGGATGTGCCGCTCAGGAGGGTGTCCTTTTGCGGTAAAAATTATGCGACAGGGTATCATTTTCTAGCGAAAATTATGCGACAGGGTATTATAATAGGTAAAAAAATTATGCGACAGGGTATCACAAGCAAAAATCGCGTTCTACCCTGTATTTGAGAGGCAAAATTTTTATGCGACAGGGTATACTTTTGGCCTATTTTTTATGCGACAGGGTGCAGGGTGTGGAGAGGTTTTCCGCACACCCCCGTCACTTCCCTAGTCAAGTACCCCCCCCCCCCCCGGGGAAAATACACTAATTTTTGATTACAAAGTCCAACTTTGTAATCTAAGAGGGGGCTCCAGGTCAGTCAGAAAGAAAGAAAGAAAGAAAGAAAGAAAGTAAGTCAGTCACGCTCGTTAAAACAATTAATTAACGTTTTATCTCTGCTAATTGGCACTGAAATAGAGGGTGGTAAAGGGGGGGTCAGGGTCACGAATCACGGAAATGAAATGTTCAATTTCACGTTTCACGTTTAAAAATATAGCGTTTTCACGTTTCACGGAAAAATGTATTATTACTAGGCTATGGGAGAATGCAGATGCACTGACCCCACTAAAGATGTCTCAAACCTGTTAAAACTCTTCAAAACAACAAGAAAGGCTAACGAGCATCTACTATCACTTATACAATTTTCGAGCCAACTTGAAAAAATCATCCTTTCGCCACCCCTCTCACCAATGTCAATGATTGGTTGAGCTGACAAGAGCGATTCGGCAACCTTTGTCTGACATTACAACACTGCTTATGGGGAAAGGGGAGAGCAGAGGCAAAACCGACAATCTTAGGGTGGCTCAACCATTGTTATTGTTTAGTGATTGCAGGCAATTTTTAAGGGCTAAGGTTCCGAGGCAGAAATTTGGCATGCAGATAATGTATTTCTGATTAAGATAGGACAGATGGGATTTAGATAGGAGAATTCAAATGCTTTCAAAGTTCTGCTCTCAAAGATCCCATGAAAATTCCCCCTGATGCTCAAACCACTTCGTATATTTTAGCTTAAGTCTGCCCAGAAAGTTGTGACGTTGGATTATATGCCCAAATTATCTGTCTCTGTTTTCATGTTCTATATGAGTATGCTGTGCGAGCGCAACGAGCGGAAAATTTTTGGCTCAGAAAAGAAGAAAATGCCGGTTCCAAAGTAATGAAATCGATGATTCGAGAAAAATTGGATGAAATTTAGGGCACAATTGCTGTTTTTATGGAAAATGCCAGGTCTGGAACACATAACAACCCCATAGGTACGCCTCTAATCTCTAATCAATAGGTACGCCTCTAGGTACGGCTCATTCCCTTCTATCATAGCAAACTATTTTCAAGCCAGTCGGGACGATTTTCGTATTAGGGAGCTGCAAGTGGAGGAAGCAAATTTGGAAGTCTGGGGCTTGTCCTGGGAAAATTTTGAGACCATTCCTATTACAGTAGATCGCCGGAAAACGACCCTCATGTAAAATTTCTGCACTATTTGATTGATGCACATCACCAACTAAAGTTTTTTTACGGGCATTTCAAAACTAGAGCGCTATTCAAGCTGCTTTCTCGTCTCGGAGCATTTCAAGAAACAATATTTGAAAGCTACTAAGGGGCTAAAAGACCCCACCAAGCCCTTTGCACTGTGATCTATTAGGCCCTTTTTTATCTAATAGTGCTAAAAAATAAAGTTCTGAATTCCAGCTAGATTTTGGGCTGGCGTCATGGAGCATAACCTATGGGTGTGACCATTTGTTGCAAGCATGACCCGTAGAGAAATTGCACTTTTTTGATCGCAGTTTACAATTCCTTGTTTCTAGGCTGAGCCTTTAACGACCTCTTTCAGCCCAGTCTTATTCTGATTCTCTAACTGCGTGCTTCAAGGCAATAAGCATGTTTGAATAGTTTTCCTTTTTGTGACCGTTTTTAGACAATAGAAGATTACGCTAAAGATGGCGGCGAGGAACTTTTTACCAAGATGCATCGCGTTCTTTAATCGAATTCCTACAGAATCGTTAAAGATTCATAATTAGAACGCACTGCATCTTGGTAAAAGGTTCCTAACCGCCATCGTTAGCGAAGTCGTCTGTTGAACAATAGTACTTTCTGAAAAATGTCAGTCTTCAAAAATCCATTGTAAAATTAAAAGCTAAAGAAAAACAATATTTGTTTCGCTATGTTCTTCAAAACAATATCAAAAATTAGAAGCAGCTTTGTTGCAAGTTTCTACCAAAGGGCTCGTGCCAATGTGTGCCAAAAAAATTTGAGGGCAATTTTCATTTTGTGTGTACATGATTTTTACATTATTGTAAATTTTTTATGAAAAATTAGATAAGGTGAGACGGAAAGCTTCCCCGTTGTTGAAAAACGATGCAAGGTCGATGGTTTGTCATTTCTTTCGCATTTAAGCCTGCTGCAGCAAGTGAAAACTTTTCAAGGCGATAATCGTATTTTGTAAATTTTTATGCCAGCTAAAGCCACACTTTAGCAGGGGTTAAGCAGAATCCCTCGAACTTCCCCCTTGGTTTTCAACGATCCTCGTATCAGACTTTTTTGTTTTCAAATCGTGTAGCTCTGCACGTAACGAAACCCTTCCACGAATTATTGGCATGGCAAGTCTAAAGTCCAACCATACAATTTTAAAAGGAATATTGCGATCGAACGACGAATTCGGAAAATTTAGCATTTCACAAAACTTTTACGATCGAATTCTACTTTCACGCTTTTAATCTATAAATCATACGGCAGAAGAAGGGTTTCAACAGATGACCTCGAGATAGTGGGTCAATAGTCAGGTGACGAATACACCGTTTTCTTGACCAATGAAGTGAAAGACATTCAAAGCCTCGTGACCAATTGTAGCCAATCAAATGCATTTCCGTTACAAACAACCAATCAAAAGCCACTAAGTGTAACCGTTGGCATCGAGCATACAACCACGAGCTCTAGCTTTCGAGAACATTCTCGACACGGCACAAGCCTGCATAACACTTCAAAGCGACCCAACCCACCCAACCCAGTTCTTAAAACTGAAGCGGCAAGGCATTTAAAACAAACAAAACCAAATCCCCGAAGATTTCGAATGGGCAGAGTTAGTTCAGTATTAGTTTCGTTAAAACACGTTGTTTAATCAGTTTGTTGGACCACAGGAAGCCCAATCGCGTAATTTGTCGGCCTAAGCTAATACTAGTAAATGAAAATAAAATTCATACCGTAAATGGCTGATTGTTATCTCGGTTATCTCTGTCTTGATTGTGTCTTTCTTCTTGTGCTCTTGTACCCCGAAATGATTGAAGCATTCTGCCACCATGGTAACAGAATTGATGTTGTTACTGTTGTATTGAAATAACGACGCAACATTATAGTTTGAAGTGTGTATACATATAAGAAAGAACAAGGACTGAAGCTTTCTTACTTACATAAATCTAACAACAGTTTTATCCTCGCTCAATCTCGGTGAATTTTGCATCAAACGCCCAGTTCTTTGCATGAAAATGTTCCCCAGCTTTTAAACTTCGTACTCAATGCATTTGTCTTCACTTTCCTCCCCGAAATGATTTAAAACAAACGCGAAACAAAACTGATCACTTTGACAGTTTGAAATATGCTCAAGCTCCGTCCACCATCGTGGCCAGGATAAAAGGTGCCGACATTCGAAATTCGTCAGATTCTCGACGAAAATTACGACGCTAACCCCCGGGTCTCCAACGAACGTATTTGCTGCCAATAATCCTTACTCACAAACATCCGGGGGATAAAACCTTGATTTGCTACGAGTTTTGTTCGAATTTCGAACGTCGGCGCTCTTTATCCTGGCCACGATGGTAGACGGAGCTTGAGCATATTTCAAACTGTCAAAGTGATCAGTTTTGTTTCGCGTTTGTTTTAAATCATTTCGGGGAGGAAAGTGAAGACAAATGCATTGAGTACGAAGTTTAAAAGCTGGGGAACATTTTCATGCAAAGAACTGGGCGTTTGATGCAAAATTCACCGAGATTGAGCGAGGATAAAACTGTTGTTAGATTTAAGTAAGTAAGAAAGCTTCAGTCCTTGTTCTTTCTTATATGTATACACACTTCAAACTATAATGTTGCGTCGTTATTTCACGCCCGACAACACCTTTCTCGAGGAGTTCAGCCTCGCTTTGATGCCCCTATACAAATGTATAGGAAAATGACCGGAAGTGAATATTTTCGTCGACTTTGAACGTTTCATGCAGTGATGCGGTGTGATTTTTCCGCGTTAATTTAATCTTAAAAGGTAGTGAATTTATCTAAGAAATGTTTAAAACTAAAATCGTTTTGATTTAAACTTCCCGGTAAACTCCACGCAATTTGACAGGAGTGATGGTCTTATTTTAAGAGATTTTCATCCGTATTTGGGCAAATTTTTCGAATTCATTGTCTTTGTTGAAGTAAAAAGCGCCTTGAAAGCCATGACATTTAGAAAATCTCGTAGATCGTAGAAATTGTTTTGAAGCGGCGTGGTCTGCTTGCTGCTTGCTTTCAAGAAAACCCTTTAATTCTGATAGGAAACGAAGCAATAAACCAATATGCAGAGCACTAGCGATCCTTTTACTGCCAGTGAAGGACAAGAGATGCTTTCATGTTTTCAAATAATTCTCCAACCCGCCAGAAAGAAAGAGACAAGAAGAAGCAGCTTCCAACGAAAGAACTCGGATATTTATGGATCAAGAACTAAAACCGTTTTGTTTATGATGGCATATGTCTTTGATGGACAAATGGATAGCAAATTATAGAAAATATGTTATTTGTACTGGGCAAGTTCCTCTCATTGATGGAGCAACTCAATGCAGTCTGGAAATCTTCTCTTGTTGGTTCTAAAAACTCACAGACAAGGAATATAGGGAAGGATGCTGTCTATTGAAATTTCAATGACTATTTCTGAATGGACAACGGCAATAACTGCTTTTTGGTAATTTTCAGAAACTCATGAATAAGCATGGCATTTCACCTACAGGGTGAAACGGGCGAGCTTTGTCTTTGTCTTTGCAAACAATTGTCTTTGCAGATCAAATTCAGAATAAGTTTCAGACTGTTTCAGAATTGGAAGCATTAAAATTTCAATTTTGTGATGATTCAATTGCTATTATCTTACCATCTTCCTATCATCAGAGTAAAATCATCAGAGTATCAATTATTGGATTACTCAATTTTTTTTATATATCATAATATTGTTTTTCATTGAATGCTTTGTTTGCAACAGTCATGTTCCATCAGTTTTGCATCAGTCTTCAGGCATCAGGCATTGAAAAAGCAAGAATTGCAGTCTTTTGTGGTTGTTGTCAAATGCTGCTTCAAGGTTGGGCTTGATTGGTAAAGGATAATCTTGTTCTGTTTGGGTCCTAAAATAAAACAGAGACAATATTATTTCCTCCTACTAGAACTGTTTGCTGCATAGCAAATTTCACTTTGTCTCATAGAGAATTGCATGTACAAAAAAGAGCAGCAAACCAAAATAGGAGATGTCTTTGCAAACTTAAATCAGAGCAACAATACCCTGCTCAAGAAAAAGAAAACAGATTTAAAGGCAAATAATTGCAGTAAACTATCGTTTTTATAGGCAAAATAATCAAAGCTGATAATTTTTTGTACAAGGTAGCCTTGATAACATTGTTTTAGTAAGCAAATCTCCTATTTCTAGGTCAGAGCTTCCCCATTAGTCTTGAAGAAAATAAGCAACAATGCAACTTTATGTTTGTTTACAGTTAGGCCAAACCCGACGAAAAGTTCTCTGAGAGCGAAGTCAAAGTTTTGTAATTATTTTCATTGCTCTGGTGGCCAAAACAGCTAGCAAGTACTCTAAAATACTTTCATTTCTGAAAACATCAGATTACGTTCGAAAGTGATACATTCAACCAAGGTTAACGTTTGTTTTCTGACTAAAAAGCAGACAAGTTTGTGAAAGGAAGCAAGTAAAGTTAACGAAGATTAGATGGTCATGGCTCTCGAGGAAAAATTGCCTTTGAAAATTGTGGGAAACCGGCAAAGGCTACAGCAAAACAGGCAACATTCCTACAAACTAGATGCTTACAGCTATTGCGTTATATCTCCAAAATGAGAATTCCTGTCTTAGTTTAGAAAATATTGGAGTTTGAAAAAATTTTGGTTAGATTTAGGCCAACAAAAGTTCATTTTCTTGAAACTGCAAGCCGAAGTTCAAGACGAGAAAAAGACAAGTTTATTTCGTCAACAATTGGCGAAAGGTGGCAAAATAGGACAAAACGACATCGAGGAATCCAAAACTTTCAACAAAATTTCCATGAAACAAAGGAAAAACGTTAAATTTATGATAAAGTCTGCTTACCTGCTGTGCTGAATCCCAAGTTTGTAAACAGAGTTGTCCACGGCCTTTGAAAAATATGAAAAACCAAGAAGCTCTGAGTCCAAAATGCTCAAAGAACTTGAAAGAGCGAAGATACAGCTATTGCGTTATATCTCGATATTTTGCTTTGGGACACTTGGGACGCCTGCTGACGCCATTTATCACAAAATTTTACTTTCGCGCCACAGCTTTCTTGCAAAAGAGGCCGGAAGTGACGTCAGAATTCAGGCTTGGTGTTGTCGGGCGTGTTATTTCAATACAACAGTAACAACATCAATTCTGTTACCATGGTGGCAGAATGCTTCAATCATTTCGGGGTACAAGAGCACAAGAAGAAAGACACAATCGAGACAGAGATAACCGAGATAACAATCAGCCATTTACGGTATGAATTTTATTTTCATTTACTAGTATTAGCTTAGGCCGCCAAATTACGCGATTGGGCTTCCTGTGGTTGGACATTACGAACAGTTTATTGATATTCGCTGCTTATCGACCTTATACATGATAGATCTAGTTGAAGCGTATCTTTCGTTATTGTTGAATTAATTATTTTATTCATCATTATTGTACATTTTCAGCCGCGTCTCATCGCAATGAAGCGCTCTTGTGCTGCAGCAAAAACCTCCAAAAGGACGTTTTCTCCCCCCTAAAAGACTTCGGATCGAATATTTCCTTACAAAAATATGTTTCCTTACATCGCCAGATAACAGGAATAATATTCCATCTCTAATTTCATAAAAAAGGACATCCTCGTTTGCTGAGGGTGGGGTTATTCCCCTTGCCTGCAGAGATATTCCTGTGCATGCAAACTTGTAGAGCTATTCCTATGCAAGTCACCCTCAGCAAACCGAAGTTTTCATTCCCAAAGTCTCGTTTCATTTGTTAAAACATTTCATTTCTTTCCATCTCTAATTTCATAAAAAAGGACATCCTCGTTTGCTGAGGGTGGGGTTATTCCCCTTGCCTGCAGAGATATTCCTGTGCATGCAAACTTGTAGAGCTATTCCTATGCAAGTCACCCTCAGCAAACCGAAGTTTTCATTCCCAATATTGAGTCCGCGTTCAGGCTAATTCCGGTCCACCCGGACGACTGGGAGCTTCTAGGAATGAAGTGGCAGGGCCTTTACTACTTTGATAAGGTCCTCCCTTTTGGTCTTCGAAGCGCGCCGTTTCTTTTTAACCAACTTTCCGAGGGAGTAGAGTGGATTTTAAAGGAAAAATGCGCGATATCTTATGTCTGCCATTTACTAGACGATTTTCTAATCTTAGAGCCAAAATCTGCACAGGGTGATGAGAGCTCCGCCTGCCAGGTAAGTCTTACAAGCATGCTATCCACATTCCAGAACCTGGGAATACCGCTTTCTCCAGGCAAAACGCAGGGACCTTCTACGGAGCTCAAATTTCTAGGAATAGTTCTGGACTCAGACAGCATGGTTGCACGCCTCCCCGAAGACAAGGTAACTCGTCTCTCGGAAGAGCTGGCCAAGTGGTCTTTCAAAAAGCACGCAACATTGGTTGAAATTCAGTCACTAGTGGGCTCCCTTGCTTTTGCCTGCAAAGTTATTCCTCCAGGGCGGGTTTTTCTACAGCGCATTATTAATCTCATGTGTGGACTGAAAAAGCAACACCATCGCATTAAACTAACAAGGGCATTCTTTGCAGATTTGGAAATGTGGAAGCAGTTCCTAGTTGGGTGGAATGGTAAGGCGTTTTTTCTGAACCCGTACTGGGAAAATTCAGTAGATCTGCAACTCCACACAGATGCATCAGGTACACTAGGCTATGGTGGAATCTGCGGTTCTCAGTGGTTCCAGGGTAGGTGGCAACTGCACCAAATGCTTGGTGCCCGCGGCATTAGTATTAATTGGCAAGAACTATTTGCTATAGTTGCTGCATGCGCTATTTGGGGCCGCAATTGGTCACGCAAGCAGATACTGCTTACCTGCGACAACCTAGCTGTTGTTCAGGTCATAAATTCCAAAAAATCTAAGTGCGAGAGTATCATGAAGCTCCTTCGACATCTAACTCTCATTACAATGTCAGGTAATTTCCACATTAAGGCAAAGCATGTCCCGGGAGTACAAAACGAACTCGCTGACTCTCTATCTCGGTTTCAGGTGACTCGCTTCCGGACATTGGCCCCCTCCGCGGACAGCACACCACAGCAGATTCCTTCCAGCATCTTGCAGCTCTGAATGCACATTTTCAGCAATTTGCAGAATTTTCGTTAGCCGAGACAACCAAAAAGAGCTACCTAACAGGTGAAAAACAGTTTCTGTTATTCTGTCATCATTTCAAACTGCACAATTTTGGACCACTGCTACCAACCAACGAGACTGTACTGTGCTACTTCGTCACTTATTTGGCCAAAACTCTAAAACACAGCACAATAAAATGCTACTTGTCCGCTGTAAAACACCTTCACCTCAAGAATAATTTTGCACTTAAACTCGAATCGTTCGAACGCTTACAATATATCATGAGAGGTATCAGAAGATCTCAAGGTGATTCCGAAAAAATAAGAAAACCTATCACTCCAGCTCACCTCCAGCTTTTCTACCAGCTTTTACAACCCGGTTTCTCGAACAACGTGGACAACAAGATGGTCTGGGCGGCGATCTGCCTTGCTTTCTTCGGCTTCATGAGGGTCAGCGAGTTCACTTCAAGCCCCAACTCAGAGGATAAGAAATCATTAACCCCTGAAGATTGCTCAATTAGTACTGTTAACAACCAAGAGATGATGCACATCAGGTTAAAATCGTCAAAAACAGACCCCTTCCAAAGAGGCACAACTTTAACGATCGGAGGAACTGGTCATGAAATCTGCCCCGTTACCGCACTCAAACAATACCTAGCTATAAGGGGATCTACAAGGGGACCTCTCTTTACTTACAAGTCTGGAAAACCACTATCAAAACAATTGTTCACCCGTGAAGTCAGGTATTTGCTAAGTAGAGGAGGTCTGGAGGAGCACGAATTCGCAGGACACAGCTTTCGCATAGGGGCAGCAACCGCAGCCGCAGCCGCCAATATTCCTACATGGCTTATCAAAGCTCTAGGGCGCTGGTCTTCAGATTGCTTTGAGAGATATGTTCGCACTCCGGTCTCTACCTTTGCACAAGCTTCAAAGAGCATTTTACAGTTACCAGGCTAAAAACTGGGTCATCAACTCGAAATCTTCTGTCATGGAAATTCACATAAAGGACGGTGCGGGAATTTTTCTATTGCATGTCAAGGTGCAAAATTCAACAGGGCCACTAATTTTGTTGTTTGCTTTGAGCATGGACAGAACGGGATCTACCCTTTCAGTTGAGAAAGTACCTAAGGGGCAGTAGCTCAAGATGGCATTTGAGAATTCTGATATAAAACCAAAAAATAAGAAACAAACAAACAAACAAACAAACAAAAACAAAACAAAACAATGCGCAAATAGTACATGAGGGCTATTGAAAAATGCTCAAAGAAATGTTTAATATGCAAAAAAAAAAAAAAAAAAAAAAAAAAAAAAAAGATTGGTTCAAAGCGACATTAATATTTTAGATATATAAAACGTAAAGAGCATATTTCACCATTCTATCTTTTTGAGATCAAACATTTTAGACACGGGGCAGTCATATAGGGCTGACAGGGCATTTGGTTTGGAGTAAATTCTTTGTTTGTTTTTTTTTAGATTTTCAGGACGAGCTAATCTCCCACTAGATTTTGTTTCCCCACCGGCCGTGCAATGGGAAACATTTCGCACCGTCCCTAACAATGGAAACTAAAGAACTAAGAATTACATTTAGAAATTTATTACGCCTCTGGATAGCAAATCGAAAGAATTAAAAATCCCCCCCCCCCCCACCTCTCTAAAAGTCCTAGAAACGAACATCTTTCCCTTCGTCTTTTGGGGAACCGCGCAAGCGCGTTCTGTGGCAGCAAAAACCTCCAAAAGGACGTTTTCTCCCCCCTAAAAGACTTCGGATCGAATATT
This sequence comes from Aurelia coerulea, assembly GCA_039566865.1. Classification (NCBI taxonomy): domain Eukaryota; kingdom Metazoa; phylum Cnidaria; class Scyphozoa; order Semaeostomeae; family Ulmaridae; genus Aurelia; species Aurelia coerulea. The sequence continues at coordinate 4,910,388 of CM076952.1, read as the reverse complement.
TCCTTACAAAAATATGTTTCCTTACATCGCCAGATAACAGGAATAATATTCCATCTCTAATTTCATAAAAAAGGACATCCTCGTTTGCTGAGGGTGGGGTTATTCCCCTTGCCTGCAGAGATATTCCTGTGCATGCAAACTTGTAGAGCTATTCCTATGCAAGTCACCCTCAGCAAACCGAAGTTTTCATTCCCAAAGTCTCGTTTCATTTGTTAAAACATTTCATTTCTTTCCATCTCTAATTTCATAAAAAAGGACATCCTCGTTTGCTGAGGGTGGGGTTATTCCCCTTGCCTGCAGAGATATTCCTGTGCATGCAAACTTGTAGAGCTATTCCTATGCAAGTCACCCTCAGCAAACCGAAGTTTTCATTCCCAAAGTCTCGTTTCATTTGTTAAAACATTTCATTTCATTCATGCGGGTAAGCCTGTGCAGCTATTCCTGTGAGGTTGCTCCCGATGAATAATTTTCCAAAAAATCAAGGGCGATATGTATTTTGCGCTCATCTGATAAATCTGTGCAGCTATACCTGTGAGGTCGCTTCCGATGAGCGAAAAATCTAGTACCCTTAGGTTTTGCTGCCGCACAATCGCTTCCGTTCCCCACAAAGAAAAGGATAGTTAGATATGTAATTTAGTTATTAGATTACAAGTTTTGTTTCAACGATACGTGAATATGGATTACAAGATATCTATTGCTTTCCTCTGCCGGGCTATGAGAGGGGCATTTCACTCATTCGAGAATCGTACGAGACTTTCAGAACAAAAGGTTTTTACGGATTTTCGATGGATTTCTTGAAAGCAAAAAGGACTTTGCCTAGGTGCACGATATTTCTCTTTGGAGTGAAATCCCCCTTGGGGCTATGGTTCACGGGCCGAACTGTCACCTTTTCGAGGGGTTTGGTTAAATGCCAGCTAAAGCCACACTTTAGCAGGGGTTAAGCAGAATCCCTCGAACTTCCCCCTTGGTTTTCAACGATCCTCGTATCAGACTTTTTTGTTTTCAAATCGTGTAGCTCTGCACGTAACGAAACCCTTCCACGAATTATTGGCATGGCAAGTCTAAAGTCCAACCATACAATTTTAAAAGGAATATTGCGATCGAACGACGAATTCGGAAAATTTAGCATTTCACAAAACTTTTACGATCGAATTCTACTTTCACGCTTTTAATCTATAAATCATACGGCAGAAGAAGGGTTTCAACAGATGACCTCGAGATAGTGGGTCAATAGTCAGGTGACGAATACACCGTTTTCTTGACCAATGAAGTGAAAGACATTCAAAGCCTCGTGACCAATTGTAGCCAATCAAATGCATTTCCGTTACAAACAACCAATCAAAAGCCACTAAGTGTAACCGTTGGCATCGAGCATACAACCACGAGCTCTAGCTTTCGAGAACATTCTCGACACGGCACAAGCCTGCATAACACTTCAAAGCGACCCAACCCACCCAACCCAGTTCTTAAAACTGAAGCGGCAAGGCATTTAAAACAAACAAAACCAAATCCCCGAAGATTTCGAATGGGCAGAGTTAGTTCAGTATTAGTTTCGTTAAAACACGTTGTTTAATCAGTTTGTTGGACCACAGGAAGCCCAATCGCGTAATTTGTCGGCCTAAGCTAATACTAGTAAATGAAAATAAAATTCATACCGTAAATGGCTGATTGTTATCTCGGTTATCTCTGTCTTGATTGTGTCTTTCTTCTTGTGCTCTTGTACCCCGAAATGATTGAAGCATTCTGCCACCATGGTAACAGAATTGATGTTGTTACTGTTGTATTGAAATAACGACGCAACATTATAGTTTGAAGTGTGTATACATATAAGAAAGAACAAGGACTGAAGCTTTCTTACTTACATAAATCTAACAACAGTTTTATCCTCGCTCAATCTCGGTGAATTTTGCATCAAACGCCCAGTTCTTTGCATGAAAATGTTCCCCAGCTTTTAAACTTCGTACTCAATGCATTTGTCTTCACTTTCCTCCCCGAAATGATTTAAAACAAACGCGAAACAAAACTGATCACTTTGACAGTTTGAAATATGCTCAAGCTCCGTCCACCATCGTGGCCAGGATAAAAGGTGCCGACATTCGAAATTCGTCAGATTCTCGACGAAAATTACGACGCTAACCCCCGGGTCTCCAACGAACGTATTTGCTGCCAATAATCCTTACTCACAAACATCCGGGGGATAAAACCTTGATTTGCTACGAGTTTTGTTCGAATTTCGAACGTCGGCGCTCTTTATCCTGGCCACGATGGTAGACGGAGCTTGAGCATATTTCAAACTGTCAAAGTGATCAGTTTTGTTTCGCGTTTGTTTTAAATCATTTCGGGGAGGAAAGTGAAGACAAATGCATTGAGTACGAAGTTTAAAAGCTGGGGAACATTTTCATGCAAAGAACTGGGCGTTTGATGCAAAATTCACCGAGATTGAGCGAGGATAAAACTGTTGTTAGATTTAAGTAAGTAAGAAAGCTTCAGTCCTTGTTCTTTCTTATATGTATACACACTTCAAACTATAATGTTGCGTCGTTATTTCACGCCCGACAACACCTTTCTCGAGGAGTTCAGCCTCGCTTTGATGCCCCTATACAAATGTATAGGAAAATGACCGGAAGTGAATATTTTCGTCGACTTTGAACGTTTCATGCAGTGATGCGGTGTGATTTTTCCGCGTTAATTTAATCTTAAAAGGTAGTGAATTTATCTAAGAAATGTTTAAAACTAAAATCGTTTTGATTTAAACTTCCCGGTAAACTCCACGCAATTTGACAGGAGTGATGGTCTTATTTTAAGAGATTTTCATCCGTATTTGGGCAAATTTTTCGAATTCATTGTCTTTGTTGAAGTAAAAAGCGCCTTGAAAGCCATGACATTTAGAAAATCTCGTAGATCGTAGAAATTGTTTTGAAGCGGCGTGGTCTGCTTGCTGCTTGCTTTCAAGAAAACCCTTTAATTCTGATAGGAAACGAAGCAATAAACCAATATGCAGAGCACTAGCGATCCTTTTACTGCCAGTGAAGGACAAGAGATGCTTTCATGTTTTCAAATAATTCTCCAACCCGCCAGAAAGAAAGAGACAAGAAGAAGCAGCTTCCAACGAAAGAACTCGGATATTTATGGATCAAGAACTAAAACCGTTTTGTTTATGATGGCATATGTCTTTGATGGACAAATGGATAGCAAATTATAGAAAATATGTTATTTGTACTGGGCAAGTTCCTCTCATTGATGGAGCAACTCAATGCAGTCTGGAAATCTTCTCTTGTTGGTTCTAAAAACTCACAGACAAGGAATATAGGGAAGGATGCTGTCTATTGAAATTTCAATGACTATTTCTGAATGGACAACGGCAATAACTGCTTTTTGGTAATTTTCAGAAACTCATGAATAAGCATGGCATTTCACCTACAGGGTGAAACGGGCGAGCTTTGTCTTTGTCTTTGCAAACAATTGTCTTTGCAGATCAAATTCAGAATAAGTTTCAGACTGTTTCAGAATTGGAAGCATTAAAATTTCAATTTTGTGATGATTCAATTGCTATTATCTTACCATCTTCCTATCATCAGAGTAAAATCATCAGAGTATCAATTATTGGATTACTCAATTTTTTTTATATATCATAATATTGTTTTTCATTGAATGCTTTGTTTGCAACAGTCATGTTCCATCAGTTTTGCATCAGTCTTCAGGCATCAGGCATTGAAAAAGCAAGAATTGCAGTCTTTTGTGGTTGTTGTCAAATGCTGCTTCAAGGTTGGGCTTGATTGGTAAAGGATAATCTTGTTCTGTTTGGGTCCTAAAATAAAACAGAGACAATATTATTTCCTCCTACTAGAACTGTTTGCTGCATAGCAAATTTCACTTTGTCTCATAGAGAATTGCATGTACAAAAAAGAGCAGCAAACCAAAATAGGAGATGTCTTTGCAAACTTAAATCAGAGCAACAATACCCTGCTCAAGAAAAAGAAAACAGATTTAAAGGCAAATAATTGCAGTAAACTATCGTTTTTATAGGCAAAATAATCAAAGCTGATAATTTTTTGTACAAGGTAGCCTTGATAACATTGTTTTAGTAAGCAAATCTCCTATTTCTAGGTCAGAGCTTCCCCATTAGTCTTGAAGAAAATAAGCAACAATGCAACTTTATGTTTGTTTACAGTTAGGCCAAACCCGACGAAAAGTTCTCTGAGAGCGAAGTCAAAGTTTTGTAATTATTTTCATTGCTCTGGTGGCCAAAACAGCTAGCAAGTACTCTAAAATACTTTCATTTCTGAAAACATCAGATTACGTTCGAAAGTGATACATTCAACCAAGGTTAACGTTTGTTTTCTGACTAAAAAGCAGACAAGTTTGTGAAAGGAAGCAAGTAAAGTTAACGAAGATTAGATGGTCATGGCTCTCGAGGAAAAATTGCCTTTGAAAATTGTGGGAAACCGGCAAAGGCTACAGCAAAACAGGCAACATTCCTACAAACTAGATGCTTACAGCTATTGCGTTATATCTCCAAAATGAGAATTCCTGTCTTAGTTTAGAAAATATTGGAGTTTGAAAAAATTTTGGTTAGATTTAGGCCAACAAAAGTTCATTTTCTTGAAACTGCAAGCCGAAGTTCAAGACGAGAAAAAGACAAGTTTATTTCGTCAACAATTGGCGAAAGGTGGCAAAATAGGACAAAACGACATCGAGGAATCCAAAACTTTCAACAAAATTTCCATGAAACAAAGGAAAAACGTTAAATTTATGATAAAGTCTGCTTACCTGCTGTGCTGAATCCCAAGTTTGTAAACAGAGTTGTCCACGGCCTTTGAAAAATATGAAAAACCAAGAAGCTCTGAGTCCAAAATGCTCAAAGAACTTGAAAGAGCGAAGATACAGCTATTGCGTTATATCTCGATATTTTGCTTTGGGACACTTGGGACGCCTGCTGACGCCATTTATCACAAAATTTTACTTTCGCGCCACAGCTTTCTTGCAAAAGAGGCCGGAAGTGACGTCAGAATTCAGGCTTGGTGTTGTCGGGCGTGTTATTTCAATACAACAGTAACAACATCAATTCTGTTACCATGGTGGCAGAATGCTTCAATCATTTCGGGGTACAAGAGCACAAGAAGAAAGACACAATCGAGACAGAGATAACCGAGATAACAATCAGCCATTTACGGTATGAATTTTATTTTCATTTACTAGTATTAGCTTAGGCCGCCAAATTACGCGATTGGGCTTCCTGTGGTTGGACATTACGAACAGTTTATTGATATTCGCTGCTTATCGACCTTATACATGATAGATCTAGTTGAAGCGTATCTTTCGTTATTGTTGAATTAATTATTTTATTCATCATTATTGTACATTTTCAGCCGCGTCTCATCGCAATGAAGCGCTCTTGTGCTGCAGCAAAAACCTCCAAAAGGACGTTTTCTCCCCCCTAAAAGACTTCGGATCGAATATTTCCTTACAAAAATATGTTTCCTTACATCGCCAGATAACAGGAATAATATTCCATCTCTAATTTCATAAAAAAGGACATCCTCGTTTGCTGAGGGTGGGGTTATTCCCCTTGCCTGCAGAGATATTCCTGTGCATGCAAACTTGTAGAGCTATTCCTATGCAAGTCACCCTCAGCAAACCGAAGTTTTCATTCCCAAAGTCTCGTTTCATTTGTTAAAACATTTCATTTCTTTCCATCTCTAATTTCATAAAAAAGGACATCCTCGTTTGCTGAGGGTGGGGTTATTCCCCTTGCCTGCAGAGATATTCCTGTGCATGCAAACTTGTAGAGCTATTCCTATGCAAGTCACCCTCAGCAAACCGAAGTTTTCATTCCCAAAGTCTCGTTTCATTTGTTAAAACATTTCATTTCATTCATGCGGGTAAGCCTGTGCAGCTATTCCTGTGAGGTTGCTCCCGATGAATAATTTTCCAAAAAATCAAGGGCGATATGTATTTTGCGCTCATCTGATAAATCTGTGCAGCTATACCTGTGAGGTCGCTTCCGATGAGCGAAAAATCTAGTACCCTTAGGTTTTGCTGCCGCACAATCGCTTCCGTTCCCCACAAAGAAAAGGATAGTTAGATATGTAATTTAGTTATTAGATTACAAGTTTTGTTTCAACGATACGTGAATATGGATTACAAGATATCTATTGCTTTCCTCTGCCGGGCTATGAGAGGGGCATTTCACTCATTCGAGAATCGTACGAGACTTTCAGAACAAAAGGTTTTTACGGATTTTCGATGGATTTCTTGAAAGCAAAAAGGACTTTGCCTAGGTGCACGATATTTCTCTTTGGAGTGAAATCCCCCTTGGGGCTATGGTTCACGGGCCGAACTGTCACCTTTTCGAGGGGTTTGGTTAATAAGATTTAAGAGTTAAGATTTTAACAAAATGCCTTGCAAAATATCTCAAATGTTAATTATTACATTGTTTTAACATGTAAGTGATGTCCAGTCACCTTAAGTCCATTCATTGGTAGTCTGTTAAAATTTAGTTGCTAAAGCATCTAAAAATTTTAGAAATCAAAATTGAGATTTTTGAAATAAACTTAGTCATAAAAAACTGTTTGGGTACGAATTGGCAAGAGTCCTTTGGTAGAAACTTGCTACAAAGGTGTTTCTAGTTTTTGAAATTGTTTTTAAGAGTATAGTGAAACATATATTTTCTGTCTTTAGCTTTGAATTTTACAGTTGATTTTTGAGGGACACATTTTTCAGAAAAATACCATTGTTCAATTGTCTAAAAAACGGTCACAAAAAGGCAAACTATTCAAACATGCTTAACATTGCCTTGAAGTACACATTTAGGGGATGAGAATAAGACTAAAATGAAAAGGATCGGTGAAGTCTGAGCCTAGAAAAACAACCAATTGTAGGCCGCCATCAAAACAGTACCATGCCTCTACAGGTTATGTAAACAAAGTTCTGATTTAGATCAATATCTCTGCTTTCTGTGGCCTGATCTTGAAACTGTTTTGCGGCAAATTAACCCCTATGTTATGGTGTATGTCTCAAGCCCAAAATCAATCCGGAATCTAAAACTTCCAATTTTGGTATAAATTCGATGCCCTGGATCACAGTCCTTTGGCTCTGACGGGCCTGCATTATCCTTTTTGGAGGGTCTGGAACACAGGCTAGCATTGAGCACCTAAAGAGATGAATGGGGCCTGCTGGACCATAGAGCAAAGTAACACCTATTGGACAATAGTATTTCTTGAGGTTCCAGAGCCCATACCCAAATGACAATAAGAGATAATTGAAGAAACTGTGAAGGGCATGATCGTATAAGCCGCGTGGAAGCATAAATATTATTTGTTGCACCAAACTGCAATTTTTTGTTAAAAACAAGAAAAACAACAACAACAACAAAAACACAAGAAATGCTGTAATGTTCATGCAAAACTTCTTAGTTTCTCGAAGAATTTGTAACCCATAAGATTAGGCTAATCTATTTATGGAAATTATTGCAAATCACGTTCCGCGTAAATGGATATAGGCTTTCACGTTTCACGGACAACGTTTGCACTTTCACGTTTCACGTCAATAAATAATGGTTTTTCACGTTTCACGAGAAAAGAATATGGCCGATCACGTTTCACGAAATACCCTTTACCACCCTCTGAAATAAAGAAAGCGCGCAGAAAGCGCATACAAGACAGAAGTTTTCCGCGATCCTATAGCAACATTTGACGTCGGCTTATTTCATGTTAAGCAGATTTGATACCGGAAGATGGATAAATCCTGGAGCTAAAAACGATCATTTGGGGTTATGAAGAAATCAATTTTCAGATTTTCTTATGCTTGCTTAGCTCAGGACGGACTTTGTAATCATCCAAAAGGATCTTATGTTTTTATAAGAAACCGCTTATAAGAAGCGGTATGGTAGGCTCAGTTTTTCGAAAGTTAAGAAACAACCCTACCTGAATTGAAAACGCTAACAAACTTTTGAAAATTTACAATTTCAAGTTTTCCTATCGCAATCAAAATGTTTTGACACTGTAGATTTATAGCAACTGTTTGGACATTATTTTGAGTGTGAATTATGTTATTTACCTGTTTTGAGATCTTAGTAATTTCGGAGCCCTTTAGACAAAACAGCTTAACTTTACACTTTTGGCATTAAAAATATAAGAAACAAGAAACTTTTGGTAACAAAATGGCCCAAAAATGTAAGAAACTGCCTGCAAACCCCGGATCTTAGTTTCTTATAAAAACATCATCCTCTAAAGTTGACTTATTTGCATAGTGAATACTATCAATGAGCGGCTAATGATGAGTTCGTTCTAGAAAACGATTGTTTTAACATAATTAAGCTGCTAATGAAGTCAAGAACGTGCCAATTCTGGTTAAATTTGTTATTGCGTCAGGGTAAACATCTTGGTGATTTATCCATCTTATGGTGTCAAATCTGTCTAAGATGAAATTTGCCGACGTCAAATTTTTCTATCGGATCGCGAGAAACTTCTGTCTTGTTGTGTGCGCTTTCTGTGCGCTTTCTGTGCGCTTTCTTTATTTCAGTCGCAATTAGCAGAGATAAAACGTTAAATCAATTGCTTTAACGAGCGTGATGGAAGTGGGTTACTTTCTTTCTGACTGACTGACATCGAAGCCCCTTCTTAGATTACAAAGGACTTTGTAATCAAAAATGAGTGTATTGTGAAACTCACTTCCTCTCCGGGGAGTCCCCTTGTTTTCTAAGAAGTCTCGTGTTCATCGAAGTAACTGACCAATCAAAACCCATGTTGTGGGCGTAAGGCAAGCTTCCAGACAATAAAGATCCATTCCTTCTTCACATCGCGGTTTGCAGTTGCAGCAGGTAATTGCTAGCAGACAATTTATCTGTTATTAAACTCCTGGAAGACATTGCAGATACGGTCCGAATTCAAGAAAACTACATAAATATTGCAACAAGTTAAAAGTTATTGATTCTGTGCACAAGAAACGTAACAGCAAACCAACTGTAGAAGACCTTCAAAGAAGCTTCGACAGAACTTTGAAAACTGGCCTAACCTAAATCTGGGTGAGTCATTAGTTTCGTAAACTTTGTTGAAAAAATTTATTCTGACCATGATTCAATCTTTCTAGTGCAGCATGGTATTGGCTTTCATCAGTAATAGTTTTTAAGTATAAAGACAAGGAAAAAGGACGTTTTGCCAATGCTGGCAATGCTATCGGTAGAAAGTTTCAAATACCAATAGGAAGGGCGAGGAGAAAAATGGAACGAAGTCGCAAGACAAGCAGACAAGGCGAATTCATAAACAGATCACAAGCAAATCGGATGAGCATTGAGCAGATGAGTCACGGAGCCTTTTTCATGTCGAACGGCAAATGCATGTATTTTTTTTTAAGAAGCTCAACTCTCAGATCGCCAAAAAAGATAAAAGAAACTCAAGTACTGGGAAAATATAAGTTGAGAAACTATTTATTTTAATAAAGGAAATCCCTGACATTTTTCTACCAGGTGAGTCAGAAAAAAGAATCCCAGCTTGGAAGGCCACTGCTCCATGAATATCAAAACAATATATTGAAAAAATGTCTTGTTTTATCGCCAATATGTTCAATTAGGTTCAGTAATAATGCTACCCGGCTTAATCAGCCATGCCTTCCCGTCGATAAGGGTGATTTTCTGCAGAAAGTCCCTCCCAAAAACCTGCAAAAACGAATGAAAACAATGAGTAAATTTTCCTTCCTAAAATTGAGGACACTCACATAAATTCACGTATTTGGTCCTCTTGGGAGAATGGAATCCCCTTGAATAGGTCATCGACACCAGGGGAGAACTTGTTCTCATCCTCCCAAGAGGATAGCATGTGCTAAAGCGTCCACAAAGGCCATTGTAAGGGAAATTTGTTTATGATTTTGGGCACGTTTTAAAGGTTTTTTTCGTTATAAATATGATTCCTAAGCCTCCCTTTATCAGTTGACCCTCAACGCCACAAGAGGCGGTCATCCAATCCCTTTTGTTTTCCGTGTTATGGAAAATTACAATAAACTAAAGGATTGTTATGTAACCTCTATGAAACTCCTAAGAAACTCTGAGTACTGAAAATCTGATACTTTTAAGAAACTTCCAGTACTGACCAAAATTCTTAGTTTCTTATGAAAAAGTACGTGTATCAAGCAAGGCAGTGATATTGACTAGCATTCCAACTAATCAAATCTAATCAATTATTTAATGACAAATTTTCCCAATTTTCCCCTTTCAAGAAGCCTACCAAATTTTCCTTATTTCTATTTTACATTTGCCATATTCTAGGTTAGGAAAACTGCATTGAAAATTGTTCTAAGCCTTAACTGAAGTAAGTTCTATGGTGCTAAAGTTAAAAGTTCTTTCCAAGATTTGCCATGGGGAAATAAAGCTATATTTTGCGGTTAAGACAGTTACACGTTTTTTTTATTATAAGAAACTTGGATCAGCACTTAGTACTAAAAGTTTCTTAATTTCGCATGAAAATTTCGGTGTTTTAGTAGTAAAAGTTTCTTAATTAGTTTCATATTTTTTTGGGCCTAAAATTGCGGTATTGTTCGAAGTTGAGCCTTCTTCTCGAGAAAGGGCTTTCATTTTGCATTGACATTGTCATCAAGAAGAAGCCATGCACATCAAGGCAAAAATTTACCAATTTTGCAGTTAAAAGTCAAGAAAAGACGAAGGCACCTTTGTTAGAGAGACATAGAATAAGAGAGACATACAGATATAACGTTTTAGAGTTTCTTAACTGTTCTTGAGCGTAGTACTAGAGTTTCTTAAATTTTTGGTCATCGTAGTACTAGTTTCTTATAAACCAGTTTCTTATAAAAAAAAACGTGTACTGAAGAAGACGAAAATCGAAACGTTTAAAAAGTCGTAGTATATTTCTGAATTATCTTTAAAATGTTTTACATGCTTAGATGAATTGGCTATTGAATTATCGCTATATTTTTCGAGTGTTCATTCGTATGTAGCTAAATTGTTACCAAGACGACCCCAAGGCGGTCGCTTTGCTTATCAAATACCTGTCTCAGAAATAAAGATCATTCTCAGAAACGCTGTTCAAAGTTCAAATGAAGTTTTCAAAACAAAGCAGCAGGTCTACAGCTCCCAGGCTGCGTTGTCATAGTTACTCATCGAAAAACCTTAGTTTGATTCCGCAAAAAGTTTTATTACATTCAAGTATGCAATCCTTTATGCACGGGGGGGGGGGGGTTCTTCCATAGTAAAGGTACCTGGGCATGTGCCGCTAGCAAGGGTATACTTTTTCAGACTTCTAGTCTAGCCAAGGGTATACTTTTTTTCAAGCCCGTAGGAGCGTTTTTCAGATTGGTGGGGCACTAATTCACACCAAAAAGGGGTAAAGTCTCTGGGGTCCGAGGGCGAAGCCCCTGGAACAATTGTTCGGTCAATGCCCGGTTTTCTTTTGGCAACGCCATTCTGTGCATTGCTGAAAGGTCATTTTCTGCTCGGAGGTCCTGAAGAAAAACAGGAAATTTACGAATCCAAATATATTTCAAACAGGCTAGCTAAAATCAAACTACGACAGGATAAGAATACTTTGTCAAGAGCATTGTGTAAGATTTACTTGATATTTGATTTAGAAAAGTCATCGCAAAAATTTCATATCATGGCGGCCTACGAAAGCCATGGCATGGCCAGAGTAAATTAAATGGGCGGAATTGAAATGAGGGGGTCTGGGGGAAGCCCCCAGGAAATTTTTTGGGGTCACGTCCTTTACTTTGGCTTAGAATGCATCTCCCAATATCATGCTTGCCATTAGCGACATGAAAACTTTGATAGTTTTGTGACAGTTATCTTATAAGTTGAGGCATGAGGAAATTTTTTGAAGAAACATCCTTTACTTTGGCTTAGAATGCATCTCCCAATATCATGCTTGCCATTAGCGACATGAAAACTTTGATAGTTTTGTGACAGTTATCTTATAAGTTGACGCATGAGGAAAATTTTTGAAGAAACATCCTTTACTTTGGCTTACAATGCATCTCCCACTATCATGCTTGCCATTAGCGACAAGGAAACTTTGACAGTTTTTTTTACAGTTATCTTATAAATTGGAGCATGAGGAAGATTTTGAAGAAACATCCTTTACTTTGGCTTAGAATGCATTCCCTGATTCAACATTTGCCAACGCTAAAATGGAAGATTTTACATTTCTCGGAAACTTCTTTCCCAACTATACCCAGATTTTTCTCTTCGGTTTTCGAGGGATCTCGAGGACCAAGCCACTGCTCGTGAGTTTAGACGTGATTATTGAAGTCTGGGTTCTTTTCGCCTCACTTGAAAAAGTGCTTCTGATGTCAAAAGGGCTGAGCTTTCCAAAATTAAATTTTCTTGCATTAGAATCTCCAATAAATTCGTTTACGATGCTGGCAAGGTTGAGTTTATGAACACTGTCTTTGTGCACATGTTTCACCATTAGGTAGTTGAGGCAGTTGTTTGCTGTTGTTGAACTTAAATAGGTCTTGACTCGCTTCAGTGCCAAGGGCCTGTCACTAATGATCAGTTTTCTACGTTATTATGAAGAATAAAAAATTCAACTTCTGAAAATTATTGGGGGGGCCCGGGCCCGACCGGCCCCAATAGGTGCTACGGGCCTGCTTTTTTTGCAATTTTGGCCTACAACGGTCTAGTTACGGGTATCATTTTTGACAATATTGGTCTAGCGAACGGTCATGATATCATATTTTGTACAAATTGGACAATATTCGTTCAGGAAATCGTCAAAATTGGTCTAGCCAAGGGTACCATTTTCGTAAAAATTGGTCCAGAGAATGGTCAAATTGGTCTAGCCAAGTGTACCATTTTCGTAAAAATTAGTCTAGCCAACGGTACCATTTTGAATATGCTCGCGGCAGACCCCTACCCAAAATTTGGCCAAGAACCCCCCTCCCCCCGTGCCTTTATGACACTTGCGACAGCCTTGGTTTTGTAAACTGGTTATTTTTGTTCCAAGAGCGTTGTCACAATACTAAGGCCAACTAGATGTCACAAAATGTGATCTTCATGGAACCAAATGTAATAGCGGATGTATGCGAGCGGTCTGACAAAGAAAGTCAATCAGCAAAGACAACTACTAATTATATCTTAATTCTTTTCTCTCATATTTTCTTTGAGTATTCCGTTGAACGTATATATATATCTAGATATATTACTGTCACCAAATGTGAACTGATGTGTGTGTGCGGTTCGGCGAGGTGACTTGCGTCCCTGCCATTGAACCTGAAGACTTCGTTATTCTCCAAGCAAATATGTTTAATTACACTCGGGATTAGAAGCTTGAAAAGCACCCCTCAGATTAAGCTCTGTCTCCAAACAAAAGAGATTCACTAATTTACCATCATTGAGGTACACCTTGAAGGATTTTAATTTGATCAAACCTCGATCAAATTGGCCAACTGCAGGAAACTGGGAGGTAAGCGTACCGGCCCACGTTGCCTGCCCGAAATTGCTTCTCTAAGGCTGGTGATTGCCATTGAAATACCAAATTTCCGGGCCAATACACCGTTCCACCGAGATTGTGGAAAGAACAGAGAGATAATCGGAAGAAGAAGTAGAAAGCAAGGAGAAAATCAGAGGTAGTGGGTGGGTGGGCAACGAAACGGTTGCGTCGCTTTTTCTTGCAGGATACCTGAACGGAGTGCCCATCAAGCTTCTGTTTTACTTTTATACGTACATACCCAATTCCCCCAAGTGAAAAAGCTTTTGGCAAGGACATGGGCGAATCTATTGAAAATGAACTCTCATGGGGAAGAAAAACGATGAGAATAGTTTTATTCGCCACGTGTCCTCTAGAACCTACATTTGTTGTTGTTGTCAAGGTGCACAAAAAGGGGAAAAAGGGGTGTGCCACACCTAATACCATGAAACATGCCTTCCCTCGTAATTAACTCTAATTAAATATTCAGTTAATTAGCATTTAATTACACTCGGGATTAGAAGCTTGAAAAGCACCCCTCAGATTAAGCTCTGTCTCCAAACAAAAGAGATTCACTAATTTACCATCATTGAGGTACACCTTGAAGGATTTTAATTTGATCAAACCTCGATCAAATTGGCCAACTGCAGGAAACTGGGAGGTCAGCGTACCGGCCTACGTTGCCTGCCCGAAATTGCTTCTCTAAGGCTGGTGATTGCCATTGAAATACCAAATTTCCGCCCAAAGAACACGAAGTGTGCCCCCCAATCACCACCTAGAGGAGAAAAAGTGGGGAAAAGGAGGACGGATTAAGAAAGATTGAGAAGGACCTGCTGCTGCTGCTGCTGCTGCCGCTAAACAGGTGCTGCTGCTGCTGCTGCGGCTACATCATTTTTGATGCAGATAAGTAGCGTCAGGCGGGCACTAATACCCTGCAATGAACCCTAGCTACATTTATCCTCTACGCTGGCCGCTTCGAAAAAATAGATGAAGTGAATTAGAATTCACATCAAAACAAATTTTTTTCAAAGACAGCGTTAACGCTGCCTATGAACCACAACAATGAACTTGGGTATCAAACCCTAAAATTTATTACATTACTAACGAAAACCGAACACAAACGAAAACACCAACAAAACAAACGTTTAAACATGCCTTCAAGTTAATTAAGTTTTTGTTTTGTTTTTTGTTTTGTTTTGAATAATCAAAGAATCGAGCTTGAGCAAATATCTGCCTTGCCAGCATAAAAATCAACGCTGGCCCAAGATCAATGTACCAAATGATGGTAAAAAAAAAAAAACAAACAAATCCAAAAAGCCATTTCTATAACAATTGGTCACTCAAAAAGATCGAAAACAGTCGTGGCCAAATTTAAGAAATGAGTCTTTAAGGTTTACGTATTCTAGACAAGAGACCACCAAGTTGAGAAATTGTTGATGTTTAGCCTAGGCTAGTTTACAAAAATAAGAAATATTCGTGGCGGCAAGATTTTTTTTTTTTTTTGTATGGAACAGTTCAACTGCTACATTTGCTCTTATCGAGATGATCGAAGCGAAAAACAATCCTCCGTTGAAGAGACCAGCAAAATTTATGAAAATATATACACAAATTTGGGAAAAAATTGCTTGCATAAGCGTAAAGGACTTTCAAATAAAAGATCAGACCGTTATGATTAAGACTCCATTTGTTATTATTCTTATTCTTATTTGTTTTTTGTTTTTTTCATTTCTTGAGCGGGTTCACATGAGCGGAATGTTTGTATCTCCAAAAACATAAAGATATACAAATATGATATGTGGAAAGACCGCGTTAGACTGCTGAAACAATTTTGTATCCTTTCTTGAATGGATTGAAATCCCATTGAAATGAAACATTTAGTATGAGAAACCAGCATCTTTTGACATACTGAACATTCTACATTTGAAAAAGTGTGTTTTTGCAAAATTTTCAAAGGACATAACAATGAAATATTACGTTTGAGCAACAAGAAACATTTGTAAGGTCAGATAAAAATGATTTATCTTTTCGTATTCATCAAAGCATAAAATAAGGTAAATTCGAGGAAGTACCCATGCCCCAAACAACTTTCTATGACAATGATTTAGAACTGAATTCTGAATCCTAAAAAATTTGGAATTTAACGCTAGAAGACCCGCAAGAATTTTATAAATAGGAACTATCAATGCCACGAACCCTTGTAATGAAAGCTTTTCTCGCAAGTTTAGTTATAAAAAGTAGGTACCACAAGTGTCTAAAACTGCTTGAGACCCCAAGTGTATGCACACAAAACTTTCCTATTTGAGTGACAGAATAATTTGCTAAACATTTTCGTCTGACAACGGCCACATCTTATCACCATAAAATTCCGAAAGAGAAGAAAACCGAAAAATGAATTCATAGCACTTTTTGAAATGAGCCAATCAGAAAGTCCATTAAAGTTATTTAATGAAAGACATTGAAAATATCATGAAAATACTAAAGACAGCTAATCTCTCTTTTCCATTTTGCATCAAGAAGAGAGCAAATTCAATTATTTATTGCTTTTTTTTTTGTTGGAATCAAATACCAGGAGCAGAGAACCATGCAGAGAACGTGTCACTTTGTCAAAAAGATCTCATTATCAGTGATCAATTCGGATTTTAGGTTGTGCCTGCCTCAGCTTTAGACATTTCGCAAACAAGAAAAAGGAGCAGCCAGTAAGATTTTGTTAAAACATTATAAGCTGCATAGGGACCTTTTTTTTAAGGATCTTTAAATCTTAACACCTAAAGGCGAAAAGACTGCAAAAGTTCCCAGTCCACTGAAATACCTGCAAATGACAAAAAATTAACTCGATACAAAAAGAAGTATAACGATTTCAAGGGAACATGGAAATGTCTTCGGAGAAGAAAAAGGTATATAAAACATCCTCACTAAGAAGACAGCTTGCAGTCCATCCGTCGAATTTGTACCAAATGAGATCAATTAATGAGATAAAAATGTTTTCTAATAATACTTCTCCATGAAAGGAGGGAAAAATACACGCATCCTCTTTCCACACGGAACTGCCCGAAATTCAACTCTCAGATCGCCAGAAAAATTAAGATAACTCCAGTACTTAGAAAAAAGAAGTTAAGAAACTATTTATTCCGATAAAGGAAATCCTTAACATATCTACAATTCACTTCCACTTGTATCCTGCATCATAATACTCTTATGGCACCAGAGTAATGCCCCAAAGGCACAGTTAAAGAGCATGAAGACTGTTATGGAACCTCTTAGCAACTCGCAAGAAACTCTGAGTACTCAAAATCCGACAATTCCAAGAAACCCCCAGCACCAGCCCAAAATTCCTAGTTCCTTACAAAATAAAACACGTGTAACATATTGGGAACATATTGAAAATTTTTGCGAAAAGACAGAATTCGTCGTTCTAAAAATAGGGCCTAATTACAATCTAACTACCGGTAAAGCCAATCAAACACTGTAAGGCTGAGCTACATCATTCATAAACAAATTCGTTCATTTGGACACTATAGCATGCATGGTTTTGACAACGTAAAACGAAAGTTTGCATGAAGAGGAGAATTAATTCCCAAAATGATATTCCGTAGCCCACGAGAAATAAATAAAAATAGTTCGCATGCAGCAATCGTTGATAAGTCAAAACAAATCCAGTCCAACACGTGCAAACAACAGCCAAAATGGAATTCCCGAAGGGCATGACCGAAGAAACGTTTTTAGAAAACTAGGAGAAAGGAAACTAAGGAAAAAACTCCCAAAATATTTCATACAGCAACATTCTTTTCATATTCCATATACACAAAATAAGGACGGCTCACACAGAAATGTACTCGCTCTCTGTCGGAGAAAATTAGAAAAACCTTTCTGTTTTATTATAATCGGTAAAGACGTTTTGTTTTTGGTAGCTGCAATTTTTAGGAAAAAACTTCATAGACCCAAACCTGGAAAATGACAATTGCCATAGCAACATTGGCAGCAAGTTAGAATAAACACGAGGAAGGGCGAAGCCTCTAAAAATTGAGTGATAAATTCGCATTCTTGGTGGAAGAAAAAGGTCATTAGATTCTAGCATATCATAACGGAAAAAATATTGCAGGTACTTTTAGCGTAGGGGGAGTTTAAGGGAAACAGAAAAATGAACCATCGTTCCCTGTCCAAGCAGTGATGATAGAGCCAGCTGCAAAATATAGGACTTGTAGAAACTTTAAAACATGCTTTCATCGAAAAACTATCAAGAAATATCTCCAAGACCATGGATTAATTCAGTCCATAGTATACGTTGACTTCGCGAATTCCGACGGAGAAGATATGGCTCCTAAGCCTAGACCCAAAAACTCTTACCACAATATCAATACGTAGCCCAAAATATCGATACCTTGATAAAATGACCTGACACCAAATGGAAAGACAAATACAAGGAAGCATATAATCAGAATTATCTCACCCAATGCGTCAGAAACCCGGGGGGGTACTTGACTAGGGAAGTGACGGGGGTGTGCGGAAAACCTCTCCACACCCTGTACCCTGTCGCATAAAATATAGGCCAAAAGTATACCCTGTCGCATAAAAATTTTGCCTCTCAAATACAGTGTAGAACGCAATTTTTGCTTGTGATACCCTGTCGCATAAAAATTTTGCCTCTCAAATACAGTGTAGAACGCAATTTTTGCTTGTGATACCCTGTCGCATAAAAATTTTCCCTCTCAAATACAGTGTAGAACGCAATTTTTGCTTGTGATACCCTGTCGCATAATTTTTTTACCTATTATAATACCCTGTCGCATAAATTTCGTTAGAAAAGGACACCCTGTCGCATAATTTTTACCGCAAAAGGACACCCTGTTGAGCGGCACATCCCGTCAGGTCAAGTATGGGAGTGCCCCCCCCGGGGTCAGAAACAGCGCTTTACATCGTGCACAGCTTCGATGATGATGGCCTTGCCAACGAAACGGTTGCGTCGCTTTTTCTTGCAGGATACCTGAACGGAGTGCCCATCAAGCTTCTGTTTTACTTTTATACGTACATACCCAATTCCCCCAAGTGAAAAAGCTTTTGGCAAGGACATGGGCGAATCTATTGAAAATGAACTCTCATGGGGAAGAAAAACGATGAGAATAGTTTTATTCGCCACGTGTCCTCTAGAACCTACATTTGTTGTTGTTGTCAAGGTGCACAAAAAGGGGAAACATAAGATCCTTTTGGATGATTACAAAGTCCGTCCTGAGCTAAGCAAGCATAAGAAAATCAGAATATCGAGTTATTCATAACCCCAAATGATCGTTGTGATGCTATTTTTAGCTACAGTCAGAGGGATGAATGTTGCTGCTAAAGTCGCCTTCAATAGCAAATCAAGCGCCTTGTAAAACGACAAGAATCGCCCGAAAAGCAAAATTTTGATCTTTATGTCAAACGAAGATGATACGCAACAAATCAAAAATCATTACCCCTAGTTGGCTTGGTTCGTGCATGAAACTATTGGTGCATCGTCTAAAATTAGATGTCATGTGAGATTAACGATAACCCAAAATTACTTATGCAGAACTCTGCAGAACGTTTCTATTCGCGGGCATCTAATATGAGACAAGCAGTCACGAAAATAACATCTGTGCAGAATCGTATGCATGAAGATGTTTTGGTTCAGTGTGATCATGAGCCTTCCCTCAGTGAATGGCGCCATTGTTTGATGGGATTCTGCACCTTTCCTCTCAACTTCACCTGCGACGTTTGCATATTTGCATCTGTAGCTGTGCAGGAGGGGGTCCTTCTACCTTCGGTGAGGCTGCGAATGCTAGCCTCTGTGCAGGCCGCCGGTTACATCATCCTCTAAAGTTGACTTATTTGCATAATGAGTACTATCAACAAGTGGCTAATGATGCGTTCGTTCTAGAAAACGATTGTTTTAACGTAATTAAGCTGCTAATGAAGTCAAGAACGTGCCAATTCTGGGTAAATTTGTTGCTGTGCCAGGGTAAACATCATGGTGATTTATCCATCTTATGGTGTCAAATCTGTCTAACATGAAACATGCCGACGTCAAATTTTTCTATCTGATCGCGGGAAACTTCTGTCTTGTGTGCGCTTTCTGTGCGCTTTCTTTATTTCAGTGCCAATTAGCAGAGGTAAAACGTTAATCAATTGCTTTAACGAGCGTGACGGACTTTCTTTCGTTCTTTCTTTCTTTCTTTCTTTCTTTCTTTCTTTCTTACTTTCTTTCTTTCTGACTGACCCGGAGCCCCCTCTTAGATTACAAAGTTGGACTTTGTAATCAAAAAGGGGTGTGCCACACCTAATACCATGAAACATGCCTTCCCTCGTAATTAACTCTAATTTAATGTGTCAAATCTGATGTCAATGATAAACAATATTGCAACAAAAGAGTATGTTCTGGGGAATTCTAGCTAAAGGAATAATAGCAATTATTCTACAACGACATGCAAAGGAATCCTTCAGTCTAATTATTCCTGTGATGACTGAAGATCTTAATCCGATCCAAAGATTAACCATTAAATCGCGGAGTGTTGCAGGGGTGCAGGGGGGTTGCAGAGTGTCGGAGAATTTTGGTTTGCTGCACTCTGCGACTCTCTGCGACAGGATGCTTCCATTAGTCGCAGAGTGTTGCAGAAGTTTGGTGTCAAACAGATCAACATCACGTGGCTCTTTTGTTTTGGGAGCGGTAAAAAGGATGTTGTTCTGTATAATCTGGGCAATCGAAAGATGTATAAATCGCAATGTTTCCGTCAACCCTGGTTACGCAAATCCTAGTTCAAATCTTTCTGCTAATTTCAGAAAAGTGGATTTATCTCCAAAACTACTCGAAAAATGTTCGATTTTTTTTCGTTTCATCTTTAGCTAGGTTGTTGATCTACAACTTTGCCAAGTCTGATTGAAAAAGCTAGGCTAGATTTCCTGCAATCGAATTTCGTATTTCTGTTTACTTCTCGACAGCAAAATGGAGAAACCTTGGTCAACAGATTGCCATGCTATGAAGCACGCTTGCTAAAGCTCAGGCTTGAAACAACTTTCAGAAGTTTTTCTTTTCCATTGGAAAACAAATGAACGTCATCTTTTGGAAATACCATACGCAGGTCCCAAAAGAAATCCTTAGTGCGCTTGTAAAAGTAACATTTGCATCTATTGATTAAAAATTACTGAATTTTACCAGCAACTTCACGAAACCATGCTTTGGGTGTCTTTCGAGACTTTCGTAAGCATTCACAGATTATCAATATCTTTTTAGAGTCCACAATGAGCGTAGATCTTAGATCAAGAACTAATTTTTTTGCAAAAACATCCTACGGGCGTTCAAATCGTTCTGCATGGGCTAAACTGTTGACCAACGCTTTTCCCCTTCGATGTCAAAAAGTAAACAGAAATGTAAAATTCGATTGCAGGAAATCTAGCCTAGCTTTTTCAATCAGACTTGGCAAAGTTGTAGATCAACTACTTAGCTAATGATGGAGCGGAAAAAATCGAAACTTTTTCGAGTAGGTTTGGAAGTAAATCCACTTTTCTGAAATCAGCAAAAAGATTTGAGCAAGGATTTGCGAAGCCAGAGTTGACGGAAACATTGCGATTTATACATCTTTCGATTGCCCAGATTATACAGAACAACATCCTTTTTACCGCTTTTCGATAGACCGAATAATATTGGAGAAATTAACTGTTTTCTGAGGAGAGTGGTTTTGCGAAACGGCATCTCGCTGTGCACTAGAGCGGAAAGCAGAGTTACCTTAATGGAAAGCAGAGGTATACTCAATTTGAACAAAGAAAGTAACTGATAACAGTCAGTGCTTTCACTTTCTTGAGTATGCCTCAAAACCAGGCAGGCCTAAAAAGCTAGATTTGTGCGACAAGTTCTATGTTTCTGTTTTTTCTGATTTATGCAATCTTTTCATTCCAGGGAATGGGTAAAATGATCGATGTCATTGTAATCTAATTCAATCACTTATGGATTTGCCAGGTACGTAGCGCCATTGCGTTAGTATTTACGGGAATTTCACATGGCACAAGAGGTCAAGCTATGCTACCCCCTAAGCATAGCACTCAAATGTTTCAAATATTTGAAAAGGTGGGTGCCAAATTCTATGACATTTTGCTTTGAATTGAATGGCTTGAAAGGAACTTATATAAATCTGCCGCGGAAATTTTTTTTCAAAATGGCGGCATTTTAATTGTGTTTGAAAAATTCATGGATATATCATGGGCAATAATGCACCGTTGATGTGGCCTATATTATGATCAAAATTGTATTTTTACTCACTGTGTTTCTCTTCCACAAGATTGCAAGTACAGCACTTGATAATGTTGCTACTCCTGTTCTTCTCTCGTCACAACAAGGAATCAAATGCCGCCAATATTCAAATACAGTTACAATGGTTGGAGCTCCTACGCAGCGATACGTCTCATTTCAAACTTCCCTTTATGGGAAGTTTGAAATGAGAATTATCGCTGCGTAGGAGCTCCCACCGTTTCAACTGTATTTGAAATTTGAATATTGGCGGCGTTTGATTCCTTGTTGTGACGAGAGAAGAACGAAGGAGTAGCAACATTATCAAGCGCTTTACCTGCAATCTTGTGGAAGAGAAACACAGTGAGTAAAAATACAATTTTGATCATAATATAGGCCACATCAACGGTGCATTATTGCCCATGGATATATTTGAAAAAGTTCAAATCATTATAAATCCTAAACTAATAGAGAAGAGACGATAAAGCCTTCTAGAAAACCATAGTTTATGAAGGTCAACAATATGGTGGCAAGCAGAAATCTGTAGCTTGTCTGGCTTAGAATTTAGAAATTTGATGACGTCATAGCGTCAAATTTGATAAATGCCGCCATTTTGAAATTAATCAAGATATCAATAAATTTCTATGGCTGATTGATAGCAAAGTACTCTAAGTTCCTTCCAAGCCATTTATTTTAAAGAAAACTGTAATGGAATTTTACACCGATCTTTTTAAAGATTTGAGCCCTATGTTAGCCCCCTCTCTGTCTACTTATAAATGTAGATCATGGGTAGCTAGATGCCGCTGCGGAGGAAAATATTATTTACTTCGTTACATCGTCCGCAGACCGCGGAACAATAGAAACTATTCCTCCGCAGGTACATATTAGTTGCAGCGCTCCTCCATAGAAGCACACCAGCAGTGTCTAGCTACCCATGTTATAACATAGTAAATAGATCTTGCCACGGCCCCCTGAAAAGCAGCCTTTCTTGGTTGATGAGGTCGCCGCGTATGAAGAATTTAAAATTAATTGAAATGCAATGTTTACACTGTACTACTGGTACAACTCTGAATCCATAACTAAAGTGTCACAGATCTGCCTCCAGTTAAAACTGTTCCTGTTCTTCTGCCACATTTCTGTTCTTTCGATGAAGGTGAAGTGAAGGTGAAATGAAGGTGACGTTGCGGTTTTCAGCGCCAAACGCTGGGAATGCAGGCAGAAGTAGCATAGGCCTAATCGAGTCCGCGATCCCTCATCATGACGTTCAAGTGGTGGGGCTCTACCTGGGATCGAACCCTGTCCGCCTGACTGTTTTGGCTGGCAATGTCAGAAGATTACACCACTGCGCCACAACACCAATATTGAAATATCGATATATTGAAAAAAATATGTTCTGGAGCAATATAGACACTTTTGAACTGCTTTGTAACGGTTCATTTTCGTTTTTTCATTTTAAAATTATTTATCCACGGTAGCCCCGTCAGTCAGTATGATAGATTTTCAGGGGGCCGTGCCAAAAACTTTACAAATTAAAAATCTACTAAAACTATAAACGGGAAAATGAAACTAATTACAATCATAAATGATTCATCTACAACTAACTACAATAGATTTACAATCAACCCTTTATCTTGTTCTTAAAAGAAGATAAAGAGGGAGCTTGCTTCTGCCATTACTAGTTTTCATGAATGGCACTAGCAAGTCAGTTTTGGCATTTCTAAGGTTGATTTGCGATCAGAATTGCTAATAAACAAGTGCGAGAGATGATCAGGCGCAAGACTATTAACAGACTTGAATACAATTGTTGCAGTCTCGCTTCTGATCACATCCCTCACAGTTGGCCATTTTAACTCTGTAATCAGAGCATCGTAGCTGCTATTTGTAATAATTTTAGCGGCACGATTCTGCAATCTTTGAAGCTTAACCAGTCGGAACTCAGCACAGTTCCCCCACACAGAACAGCAGTACCGAAAATGTGACTCTACAATACCTCTGTATAGTTTTACGATACCAATGTAAAAGCATTTTTAGAAACTGTTCAAAACTGTACTGTTACAGTGGTCACAAGGCGTACAGGCGTACAATTTACTCGGGTATAACAATGCTCATAGGCGTAAGGGGTGCCTAACTTTTTGGGGGGCTTAGTATGGATCTTGCCCTTATTAGATGGCTTCGTTGAGATAAAACTGCCTGAATGAAGCACGAAATGCGATTAATTTGCCTGATTTGGGCGGTTGCAGCCCTCCCTGCCTCTGTGCCTTCCGTGATATCATCAACAGGCTGCTGTTTCTTTCTTTGTCTGTTTCTTAAATGCCGGGAAATACTGTAGCTTGCGAGAGAGGGGGAGGGCAAACATGAGATTGAAGGTTATAGGGGTGAAACAAGATAAGGTTGTGTGTCTACAGCTGGGTTTTTACTTTCTTTAGGTGCTGCTGGTCAGAATGCCAGAGGGGGTCGCTCGAGAAGACGAGGTGGTCGCAATCGAGGCCGAGGTGGTCACAATCAAGGGCCGGGGGGCCACGCCGGAGCTCAAGGAGGAGCGCATGCAGCACCTCTTGAGGAGTTAGCTGGTCACAATATCGGTGGAGTCATCTTTAGAGATCTCAATGCGAGGGGACAAAATGGTCGAGGGAGAGGTGGCGAAGCAAGAGGACAAAATGGGCGAGGCAGAGGTGGCGAAGCAAGAGGACAAAATGGGCGAGGGAGAAGAGGTGCTGAAGCAAGGGGACAGCATGGGCGAGGTGGAGGTGGTGAAGAATTGGGGCAACATGGTAGAAGGGGAGGTGGTAACAGAGGAGGGCATGGTGGAGGGAGAAGAGGTACGTTTAGGATTCTCAATTTATATTTCTACATGTATCTATGATGCTGAGCATTCAATATAAAATATTGCGTTTAACCCCTGAATTAGTGTCAAATTTTTGAAATAGACTGAATAGAAACTAAATGTCAGGAAAAGTAGACAATTCTAGAGATAGGGTAGGGTGGGGTAATGTGAATCTAAAATGAGCAAAATCTCAAAATGGATAGCTGGTAAAACGAGATTCATGTGCAAAACATTTCAAAAGTTTCGTTTAATTGACATTCAGTGCTTCTTCTTTCTTGGGGAAAAATCTCAGCTCTGACAAAGGCAGTTAAATATTTTTAAAAATTTTCTCTTTTGGTAACTAAAATAGGCCCACTTTTTCCAACGAGCAGGAAAAGTGGGTCTATTTTCAAAAATTTTACAAAATCGGAATATGAAAGGCTAAATGATTAAGAAAATTAATGGACTTACATTTTCCAACTGTTCTCTATTCAATAAAATCACAGTCTTTGCCTTTTATCGCAAGCAATCCTGTTCCCGCAACGAAAATAAAACTACGGTCGTTATGCTGTGATCCACCATCGTTGCGACTTGCAAGTGAGTGATCGAATTTGATAATAACAGTCAAATAAAGATGTTTGCAGTATGTTTACTCCAATTTAGTGGTTACAAGACAGCAACTGCGGTAATAGGAAACCCGTTTTCGCATTTTAGACAGAAAACAACGTGGCAAGATGAATATAAGTGCGAAAATTTTAAGCAATTCAAGGCTTCATTGAATTTGAAATATGGCTGAATTCTCAGTAGGCCGACATTACCCCACCCAGGGCCGTAGCTACATTGGGGGTGCTGGGGGTGCGGCACCCCCCCTGGCCAAATCTCAGTCGGCAAATCAAGTAAAAGTTACACTCAGTCGGCAAATCCCTGAGATCGGAACAACAGCAGTTCAGTTTTGCCAAGTTACGTTACGTCACAATGCTAAGTTCGTTGACGTTAATTTTGTTCAGCAGAAATTCTGCTCGTAGTTTTGATTTCGAGAACGAACATTTTATGTAGCTTCATTTTTTTTTTATTTCAAAATTTCTGTGAAGCTCTGTGGTTATCACATTTGTTATAACCGCCCAGGCACCAAGGAACAGACATTCCCTTACCAGAGGGTAACCAGTATAATTTTCGGGAATCGGGAATTGCCACTTTTTTGGAAGCGTGAACCGGGAATCGTCATATTTTTCAAGCAGTATTCGGGAATTTGGCAACAGCTTTCGGGCAGCAGGATTGACCCATTTTGAAAAACTGGTTCTAGATTCAGCTTCAGCCTCGTTTCATGTGCCTCATTTCGGAATTTGCGTGTCCACGGATGGGGTTGTTAAAAGATGGTCCTCGAGGTTCTTTCAAATTGAAAAGAAAGTAGTTGTGTATAGGCAGGGAAGGGTAAGAAATTTTCTGAGAAATGCTGGATGTTGGATGGGAGAGTCATTTTAAGCCAAAGTAAAGGTTGGTGTTTTAAAATTTTTCCAGACAATTGGGAGCGGGCAAATGGATTGTTAGAACCGTTCTAAGATAAGGTAAAATGTGTCTGCACAAAGATTTTGGTGGATGTTGCGATTCATAGAAAATTGTTACAAATTGGGATTCTAAGCCAAAGAAAAAGTTCCTTGGGGATACTATAATTTTTAAGATTACCTGTTACAAAATGTTCAATGTTAGCATTACTGACGTTGGATCACTAGAAGTGTTCAGGGGAGGTCATGTCCCAATGGAGACTGTGGTTCTAGGTCTGTCCCAAAAGTTGGCTTTTTCCCCTGAAATCTGGGCCAGCTTTGTCCCCAAAAGTTGGGTTTTTTGCTTTCAATGAATTTGGCTTTTTCTTACGATATTATTGGACAATTTGCCATTGGGCAAGGTTTGTCCCCAAAAACTGGTTGCATTTGCACATGTCAGCACTGGTTCTTTTCTGTTCAATGGCAAGCCAAAGCTGACACTGCCATTATTTCCAAATTCAAGAGACATTCTTTGGCTTATTTCTTCAATTCTACGGACAAAAAAAATTGTGCCGTCGTTGTCCAATAGGTATGTAAAAACTGGATGGGTTTCGGCACTTCTTTGGGACAGAGGTAGCACCGCTGTACATTCAATGTACGATTCCATGCAAAAACTGGGTGGGTTTTGGCACTTATTTGGGACAGAGGTGGCACCGCTGTACCTGAAATTCATCTATGTTAATTTGCAAGATGCAAAACCTGGGTGAGATTCCTGCAACAAAAAGGACAGAGGTAACGACGCGTCATCTATTATTGTATGTGAAAATTTTAAAGTGGCTAGAAACTATGTGGCAGCTTGCAGTGCTGCATGAGAGAATGTCCATAATTTGGTGGTGACCAGCTATGTCCTCAAAACTTGGCTTTTTCTAAGTTGTGTAGCACGGATTTCGGTCAAAAACGGGTTGGTTTATTTTTGTTCTCAGGACAAAGGTGGGGTCACAAAATTTACCGTACTTGACCGCCCCTGGAAGTGTTCTAAGCCAAAGTAGAGGGCGTCTTGTTAAAATTTAACTGGGCGCTTCGCCCCCAGACCCCATCATCTTGATACCCTCCCTGTTAGTTTGCCATGGCCAAGACGCTGCTCATTGCATTAATCGCACACATAAGTCCCTAATCATGAACTGCTCAAGAAGAGGGCGGAAGAAACTTTGGAAATAATGTCAAAGAAAGATAAAAAAACCTTACATAAGGTTAAACCAAGATATTATAAATTTCTTTATGATATCTTTGATAAACTGAATGATAATTCTAGTCAAAAACAGAGGGCATGCCTCTGGGTACCACCAAAAGTCGTGAAAATAATGAATCTACCGTAGGTTTTGATGTACTCTAGGAAGGACAGCGGGAATTCGGTAAAAAATCATGATATGAATCGGGATTTGGCTGAAAATGTAGCTGGAATTCTGGCATGTAGTAGTAGTAGTAGTAATTTATTTTAAGTGGGCTGATAACCTGATAGGGTTTCTAGCTATTTAAAGCTAATTTAGGCCCACTATGCATGCCGCATCCAGGCATGGGACCCCTAGTTTAACGTCCCTTCCGAAGGACGGCGCGAGGTGAGTTGCGAGGTCAGGCCTCAGAGGTCACCCATCCGGAGTTTGACCTCACTCGACCGAGCTTAACTTCAGTCACCTGACGGAAACTGTTTAAGCCACTCGGCCACTCACCCACGCCTGACCTCGCATGAGGCGGCCTATTGCGTACCCTCTTACCAGAAAAAGAACAAAATTCAGTGTTCGATATCGCCAAAGCTAACGAGAAGTTTCAATTAACAAAAAAGTTGGCCTCTCCTGTTGTCATGTTAGAGCCCTATCTTGTGAGAAGGTAAGGGAAAGTAAAAATCAAATTGTTTCTCTGTGGAGAGGAAATTGAGCCACTCAACAAGAAGTATGTGTGTATGACAATTAAATGCCACGCCCAAAAGCCACGCCCATCAGTCGGCAAATTGAGAGCTTGCACCCCCTTGCCTGATATCTATAGCGACGGCCCTGGGCCAAATTCTCACCTCATGGTCATTAAATTGACCAGAAAAGCAAAACAGCAGTGGCAGGAGAAAGTTTTCCTGGACTTTGAAATTCTTGCACAATAGGCCGTTCAGTAAAGTTATTTTATAAAACGAGTGGAGATACATCTAAGACGAATGTTTTATGTAAAAAAGGAGGTTATTATGCAGACATTAAAAGAAAAATAGCCACCCTTTCTTCCCTTTAAGGAGGAAGGATATTTCTAGCAAAAAGCCCAGTAGACCCACTTTACCCCGTAGACCCAGATTACCCCACCCTACCCTACTCAAGAAGGAGCTGCGTGAAAAGATTCACTTGGGAGGATCACTTAAAGCCCCCTGGTCTGGATAGGGTTAATCAATGGCTGATCAATTTCAAAACGTTTCTCGATACTAAACTTGAGCATAGGCACCTTGCTTGTTGATGTTGGTGCTTTGAATGTTGCAATGTTATTTAAAAGGCCAAGTTTGCTGTCACCTCGAAATCAGAGCTTTGGCGTTTTGGCTTGAGCAAACTAACAAAACACAGCAAATAAGTAAACAAGAAGTCTGTTTGCTAAAAGTCATCCATTGTGCCCTTTTCTCATTTTTCTTTAATGTTAATTTGTATATGATTCAGGATTTTGCTTTGTCAAAAAGGCTAAAGCTCTGGGTTTGGACATATGGTTTTTTCGATACTAATATTTCAGATCTCAACGCACCAATATCAACAAATGAGGTACAGTAAATACCCGTATGTAAGAACTTACAATTTTTTTGCAAGTCAGCCTGACTAGGTTCTTATGTTTTGGGTATTTAATGGGAAATGAGGCTGTTCAGGTTCTTAAATTGGTTCTTATTTTATTCAGGGCTTTGAGGAATTTCTTTTCTTTAGATTCAAACTTGAGGCCTATTATTTACTGGCAGTTCACATCACTTGAAGTTATGAGGTATTGTTCGCAACAGCATTTTGGAAGAATCAGAATGATGTTTAGATAATCCAAAGAAAAGCCTTAATAAGCTTCTTATCAAATAATATAGAAATTTATGATTCTTCCACAAACTTCTGCTGTGAATAAGACCCCATGATCTCTACAAATATGAACCTATTTCAAATTTCAGCCTGAATGGGTTCTTATGCAATGTGGAGATCCCATTGTAAAGTTTCAGACTGCAGGTTCTTAATACACTATGTTCTTATACGCGGGTTTTTACTGTATCGATGTTCAAGCAAGTTAACTATCAATGAACAGTTTGAAATTGATCAGACATAGGTTGAAGCCAAATTGTCTTCGCTGGACCCAACCAAATATGTATACTTTTTACTAGAACACCCACAGATGCTTAGACATTTTCTTTCCTTTCCAGGAGGTGGCGACAACAACAGAAATGAGAGAAGCAGAGGACCTATACTTGGCTATCAACGACTACTTGAATTAAGCATGATGGAGTCTGAAAAAGTCATCTTTGAAGTTGTAAGATCGAGAGAACCGTTAAAAAATTTGCTGCAGAAATCTAACGTGAAGCCTGATTGGGTGAAACTCCTCGTGATCATTTACTCAAAAGTTTGTGAGTCAACCATGCGCACGAATGTCCTTAATGTCATGTCATTGCTGCCAGGATCAAAGCTGATCAAAGATCGCTTAAGAGAGATCCTACAAGAGCTTCCTCTACATGATGACATTATTGAAAGGAAGCAACAATTTGTTGAATCAATTTTGAGCTTGTTTGAAAGATTTAACGAGATGTTCCCAAGCTCTGCAGGTGACCTCCCAATCGCAGAGCTGATGTTGACTGTTACAAGGATGGAGTTTGAAAACAGAGCTGAATTGCAGGCTAGAGTTACGGAACTCGTCACGACAAGGGAGAGAATGCTCGAGGAGAGTATGAGAAAGCTTCATATTAGAGGTAAGAGGCACATTGGAGCAGAGGGACCGCCACCAGAGGATTACCGCACCCTGTCTGTGGAGCCGACATTTGAAGATATCAAGCCAGAGAAAGATCCCTACCTACGACCAATCAAGGCTGAAGGCCAGTACTCAGATGGAGAGGAATACCTTGACATACAATTCCGCCTGCTCAAAGAAGATTTGATTGCTCCCTTGAGAGAAGGTATTGAAGAAATCACACTGGGTTTGTCACGTGCAGACAAGAAGCAGAACATCAGAGTGTACACAGGAGTGCGAATCATCGCTCCTCACATTTCCTATGGAGGGATCATTCACAGGATTCAATTTGATATGACCCATTTGCAACGAGTTCCATGGCATCATACACGTCGTTTAATCTTTGGTTCTCTCCTCTGCTTCTCATCAGACAACTTCCAACATTTCTTTTTTGCTACCGTTGCAAACAGAGATGTGAAAGATCTGATGAAAGGGGAACTTGATGTCCGTTTTGTTGGCGGACTGGGCAATGCTTTGATCAATATCACTATCCAAGATGTGTTTGATATGGCAGAGTCACCATCTTTCTTTGAAGCATACCGCCACGTGCTGTCAGCCTTGCAGAATATCAATCCAGACACTGTCCCGTTTGCAGATTACATCATTTCAGCCTCAAGTGATGCAGGATTCCCGCAGTATTTACGCAGACAAGAGTCGATCCCTTACGATCTAAGTGGCTGTCTCACAAAGCCTGGTGATACATGTAAAACAGCTCTCTCAAAAATTCCAGATTGGGAACATAAAAGCGTGCTGAACCAATCACAGTTGCTGGCTGTCCAAAAAGCATTGTCCCGGGAATTTGTCGTAATTCAAGGGCCCCCTGGCACTGGAAAGACCTTCGTGGGACTGAGAATTGCGCATGCTCTGTTGGAGAATAAGAGCATTTGGGAGACTGGTAATGGGTCACATATCCTTGTTGTATGTTACACAAATCATGCCTTGGATCAATTCATTGAGGGGCTCCTTCAGATGGGGCACGATGATCTCGTCCGTGTTGGTGCAAGATGCAAAAGTGAGTTAGTGGAGCAGTACAACCTGAGAAACAGAAAAGGGGAGACGAAAAGGAAGCAGAGAAACAGAGGTGAAGCAGATCAAGATTTGCAGCAAATATTCCGTGCAAAAGGAAACGTGCTACGAGACAGGTACAGAATAAAAGATGGTATAGCTGATGCTTCTAAACGCCTTGAAAAGGTGCAGCGAGATGCTCTCGCTGGCAAAATCTTGCCTCTTGCCATTTTGTCAAAATATTTGCCAGACAGGCTCAAAAATTGGTTCGATAACCTGGACCATGTGAGCAGACAGGCACGAATCCCATTCTTGGAGATTTTCCTCGAACTCTTCCCCGTTCCATTGGAGGTCATTGGAGATATTCGAAGGGAAACAGTTGCTCTGCAGGAAGAGATAGTTAATCAGGAGACAGAGATTGCCAGACCAAACCTTCATCAAGGCGAGGAGGATGGAAGTGACGAGGACCAGTTTATTGGCATAGAAGGGGAAGCAGAAGAGCTCCTAGATCGATGGGTTATTGATGAAGATCAGTATCGGCCAGTTGAGGACCATGGCTTTGATAGGAATAATCAAATCGTGGAGGAAGAAGAACCAGATTTTGTTTTGGTTGATTCACAAGGATTCACAACCGTCGCCCCGAAGAGAGCGGCCAGAAGATTTCGTGCACGTACTAATTTGCTGAACACGGCACCTATGACTGTGGAGGAAGTCAATCAAATCGCTGACCCCATGAGGTTGCCTATTCAACGCCGCTGGATGCTATATGCATACCTTATTGGTACATTCATGGAGGAACGTAAACGAGCAGTTGTCCGACTAGGCCAAGAGTATGAGCAGTTATCAGAGCAGATTAAAGAGCTAGATGGCGGAGAAGATGAAGTGTATATGCGCAGGAGCAGAGTTATTGCCATGACAACGACTGGGGCTGCAAGATACCGTAATGTGCTTGATCGAATAAAGCCAAAGATAATCATCGTTGAAGAGGCTGCGGAGGTGCTGGAAGCACATGTTATTACGTCACTGACAGATGGAGCTGAGCATTTGATTTTAATTGGCGATCATAAACAACTGAAGCCAAAGCCCTCCGTGTACAACCTTGCAAAGAGGTATCAACTGGAATTGTCTTTGTTTGAACGAATGATCAGCAATGGAATGGACTGTCATCGACTTGATATTCAACACAGAATGCGACCTGACATTGCACGCCTTCTTCGAGACATATACCCAAAACTTGAAGATCACCCGTCAGTTTCGCAGTACCCAGATGTCCATGGCGTTTCCTCCAATCTTTTCTTCATCGACCACAGATTTCCAGAGAGATCAGACGGAGAGTTGAAAAGCAAATCAAATGTTCACGAAGCTGAATACATTGCTGCATTGTGCTGGTATCTGCTGTTACAAGGCTATCCACCTGAAAAGATCACAGTCCTTACCCTATACACCGGTCAGCTTTTGACTCTGAAGAATCTAATGCCCAAAGCAAAATTCGAAGGTGTTCGTTTAACTGCCGTTGACAACTTCCAAGGCGAAGAAAATGACATCATCTTGCTCTCTCTTGTCAGAAGTAACAAGGAAGGAAGCATTGGATTTTCTGGAGAGGAAAACCGAATTTGTGTCTCTCTTTCAAGAGCGAAACATGGTTTGTTCGTGATTGGCAATTTCGCACTTTTGGCCAGTAAAAGCCAATCGTGGGCTAATATCGTGGAAGGAATGAAGGCAAGGAATCAAATTGGCGCATCACTGCGGTTGTTCTGCCGTAATCATCCTAAGGAATCAATAGAAGCCGTTTCGGCTGATGATTTCAAGAAGGCACCTGAAGGTAACAATTTTTATGTGTTGGGTATATTGCCTCCTCCGTCTTGATGTCACTCCAGCTTCAGTGAAGCACCTGGGTTAGAGAATCGCCATTTAAAAGGTCACGGCTCCCTGGATATCAAGACAATGATATCAGCAAATATATATCCTCTAAGCATCCATAACCTTGATTCGTTGTCAGAGAAATTTTGTTGATCGAAAGTGCTTTTTGAGTTCCATTTGATTTGCTTCGAATAAACGCGATTCTACTTTCACAAAATCTGCAATTTAGGGGCGTCTTGTTTCAGCTTTCGCACAAACTTGAACTTCAAAAGCTCGTAACTCCGTGAATATTTAGCCGATTTACTAGCTTCTGGTGTCTAAAATTAATCTAAAGTCTCATCAATACCGTTATCTTACCATGGTGCCCCTTCATAATTTCAATATTTTTTTATATTTAATCAAACGTCGAGCAATTTGGTAAAAATAGCCATGCAAAGACAATTGGCCTTGACACGTGCTGCACCATATTCTGTTAATTGATCTACGCCAATAGGAAATACTGATATGTGATAGGCTAGAATTCGACCGCAAGTGGCTTGAGCCACTCTTATATGCTTACATTCCCTTTAAAAGATGTGAGTTCGTAGGTTTATAAATAGCCTATTGTATTGACAATCCAACGAGTGGTTTAAAAAAGCAAATCCAAGTGAAACAATGGTGTTTTTACGTTGGCCTTTGTCCTATTTATGGACCGGTGCCATATAGCCCAGGTTGTTTGCTTCAAAGAACTCATGAAATTACTTTGAAGGGGAGGCATCTATTTTCAGTTTCGTTCTTAAAGTACTAGAGGGTGACCCTGACCCAAAACATTGTTCGACGTTTGATTAAATATTAAAAAATAACGAAACAATGAACGGGCTCCATGGTCAGATAGCCATATTGCTAAGATTTGAAATTATTTTAGACACCAGAAGCTAGCAAATCGGCTAAATATTCACGGAGTTACGAGCTTTTGAAGTTCAAGTTTGTAGGAAAACTGACACCAGATGCCCCTTAATTGCATATTTTGTTAAAATAGAATCTCGTTTATTTAATGCAAATCAAATGGAATTTAAAGAGCTCTTTCGATAAACTAGCTTTCTATAATATTGCATCAAGGTTATCGGTGCTTGAAGGAATCCTGTTGAGCACAATTTGGAATTGCCCCGTCTCAAATCGAGCAAGTTTTCATTTCACGTTTTTGGATACTTGCATTCTTACGTAAATTTTGGCAACGGCTACAAAAATTCAAATTACTTTTTAAGTCCTATTTGGTTAGCTATGATATCAACGAAAGGTAAAACATTGGACAGTCTCGATTTTGGGACGTCTTTTTGAAAAAAGTCAGTTTGGGGCGTCTGGTTTGCACACTTGAACTAAAAAAAGGCTTGTAACTCCGTCAATTCTAACCGGATTCTCGAGATTCTGGCATCAAAAATTAATTTGAAATCTTATGAACAGGGTTATCTAGCCAAGAGCTTTGTATCGTTATTTAGTATTTAATCAAACACCGAACAATTTTTCTGGGACACCCTGTATATGGCCTAATTGTCAGAATATGTTATACCTAACCAGTTCGTTTAAAAGCAGGCACATCTGCCAATGTAAAGATAACAAAATGATAAATGTTAAATTAAAACATAATTTGAACTTTCATCTACCGGGTGAGTCAGAAAAGAGAATCCCCGCTTAGAAGGCCACTGCTCCATGAATATCAAAGCAATAATATTGAAAACTGTCTTGTTTTATTGCCAATATGTTCAATTAGGTTCAGTAATTTACTCGGCCTTAATCGGCCATTCCTTCCCGTCGATATGGGTGATTTTCTGCAGAAAGCCCCTTCCAAAAGCCTGCAAAAACGAATGAAAACAATGAGCAAATTTTCCTTCCTAAAATTGATGACACTCACATAAATTCATGTATTTTGTCCTCTTGGGAGAATGGAATCCCCTTGAATAGGTCATCGATACCAGGGGGAGGACTTGTTCGTCATCCCAAGAGGATAGCACGTGCTGAAGCGCCCACAAGTCATTGCTGTAAGGATATTGTAAGGCAGAAATGTAAGGGAAATTTGTTCATGATTTTGGGCACGGTTTGAAGGTTTTTTGAAGAGGCTTTCTCGAGAAAATCGCTCATAACTTCAGAATGGAGTGGCCGATTTCAGTCAGGTAAATTTTATAGTAGATTTGAAAATTTCTACCACAACAATATATATTTGCCGATATCATTGCCTAGATATCCAGGGAGCCGTGACCTTTCAAACGGGGATTCTTATTTCTGACTCATCCGATTTTATCCTGAGAACAAAATTCACAGATTGATCTTGTGACCAAATTTTGGTGATATTTAGAACTTCCTTGTATCTTTTGGGACATTTAGGAAATTAGCTCTAAAGGATACAACCATTTTGTACTAATCCCCTTGATTTTTTAACAGGTGGATGCATAGAACCTTGCAACTTCCGTTTGAAATGCGGCCATGTTTGTCAGAAAGCCTGCCATCCTGTTGACCAAGAGCATGTTGAATACAAGTGCCAGAAACGTTGTCAAAAATTGCTTTGCAGTGATACAAATCACAGATGTCGAAAGATTTGTCACTTTGGAAAAGATTGTGGCCCTTGCATGACCAGAGTGCCAAAGATTGTTCCAGTTTGTGGCCACAAGCAGGAGATTCCTTGTTCCGTGGATCCTGCATCGTTTAGCTGCGTGTTTATGGTTCAGAGCAGTTTAGACTGTGGTCATATGGTTGATGTGCAATGCCATGTTACAGATTTCAGAGACATCGTTTGCAAAGTCAGATGCGAAGCACAGTTGGAGTGCGGCCATCATTGTGCGGGGACCTGCTCAACATGTCATCAAGGTAGGCTGCACAGAAGATGCAGCCACCCTTGCCAGCGGCCTTTGGTATGTTCACATTTGTGTGGAGAGCCATGCTCAAGGGAGTGTCCCCCATGCGAAATTAAGTGCAACAACACATGCAGGCATAGCAAATGCTCCAAGCGATGTGGTGAAGAATGTGCCCCCTGCATGGAGAAATGTGCCTGGAAATGCTCACATAAGCAATGTTCAATGCTATGCCACGAAGTGTGTGATCGAAAACCATGTAACAAACCTTGTCAGCGTAAAATAGAAAAATGCAAACATCCCTGCATTGGCGTTTGTGGGGAAAAGTGTCCGAAAGTCTGCAGAATCTGCAACAAGGAAGAAGTGGAGGAGATATTCTTTGGCGATGAAGATGAAGAGGGTGCACGATTTATTCAGCTCATTGATTGCCCGCATTTCTTTGAGGTGAATGGTTTAGATACGTGGATGCAGACAGAGCAAGAAGGAGAGAATGCGTCCAGCATCGGGATGAAGTTGTGCCCAAAGTGTAAAGTGCCCATAAGAAAGTGTTACAGATACGGGAATATCATCAAGAAGAAGCAAAAAGATATTGACGCTGTGAAGAAGATTTTGATTGATCAAAGAAGACGGTTGGCTGACGATCTACGCCCGAGACTGCAATCATTACTGCATGATGTTCAGGTTTCAATTTCATTTTCATTTTATTATCAATCCATTCTACAAACAGTTCCAAACGATTACAATACAATTGAATACAAATACAATACTGAAATTAACTACCGGGCGTCCCAAAAAAGTACTCCTGTTTGAAAATCACCAAAATTTTGTTATAAGGCTGGTTTTTAATTTTTTAGTAAATAAATCAATGATCAAATCTTTTTTCCAGGCGTAGCTGATCTTGTGATTGGTTTCAAAATTAATAAATTTAGGGAGCTGTCATTATTAATAACAGGGAGGGGGGTGGAAGCATTTTGAAAATTTGCCCAAAAATTTTAGACCCTTTCATTCTAGCCATGAAAATTTTAGACCCCATCTAATTTTCACCAAGAAATTTTAGACCCCTGACAGCACAATATGACTTCAAAAGAACCAGACTGTCACAAAAGCATCAAATCAAACAAAGAAGAATTCAATCGAAGAAAAGATGGAAGAACTTAACAGACGAAAAACACTGATGTCTAACTTTTTCGTGAAAACTGATAAATAGTTAAGCTAAAATCTACAAAATCGAATTCTTTTCGAAAATATTCAAAAATTTGGCATATTTATTCTCAGACCCCAGCATAAATTCCTCTAAAGTTTCAGACCCCAATAAATTTACCCTAAAAATGTTCAGATCTCTCCTCATTTGCTTCCGCCCCGGTCCCTGGAATTATTTATGACTGCTCCCTTAGCTCTTTTTAGGGCTGCCTGATTTTGAAGCATGCTGCAAGAAGCACTGATGGTTACCAGATTAATTTCTTATTGTATATATGAAGGTCCTAATTTGTTCATAAATATCAGTAAAGAACGCAAGCTATTATAGTAGTGGGGATGGCTCAGTGGTAGCACGCTTGACTACCAATCTGAAGGTTGATTGTTCGAGTCCTCGCCGTGCCGAACCTGCTACAAAGTGTGAGGAGAGTTGCCAGCTCTCTGTAATTCCAGGCTAAAGGAATCACAAGGTGTGGTCACATCGAGAGAAAGGACCAGGACGCTGCATTGATAAGCTCAGCTTCTCAGCGTCCTAAAACTACCCTCGGATGCTAGGTAGAAATGTATAGTGGCCTTGAAGGAAAATGAAAAATTTCACCAAAATGGCTCCAGGCAAGATATGCGATGCTGCTTAAAGCACATATGTCACAGTAGCAATTGGTTAATACAACAAACAAGTTTGGAGTGGAATTCCATTGTTTCGTGACTTTTTATTTCTGTTTCATGAATTTTTATTGCAATGAAAATTCAGCCTCGATCCTGTGCTTTGTAATAAACAATAGAGAGAATTGTATTGCATGAACCAATCAGCTTCATGACATATGCCCTTTAAAGAATATAGCTCAGAATGAGGTTTTTCAATGCGTCATTTCATAC
The DNA here is from genome assembly GCA_039566865.1 of Aurelia coerulea. Classification (NCBI taxonomy): domain Eukaryota; kingdom Metazoa; phylum Cnidaria; class Scyphozoa; order Semaeostomeae; family Ulmaridae; genus Aurelia; species Aurelia coerulea. The sequence goes on along the minus strand of CM076952.1, from coordinate 4,872,718 downwards.
CCTTTAAAGACAAATGACGGAGATATAAGGTGATTTAAATCAGGGGCCTGGGCAATCTAAATATAACCTATTGAATTCCATTGTATTTGATGATATCGAGAGATTAGCAAATCAATTAGACAAATGAAAGCACTAAGCCAGCTTTTGTTCTATTTTTGAACTAGGCGCTATATATCCGTCATTTGTCTTTAAGTAACTAAAAAAAACATCATACCATCCTTGAATGATTTTGAATAATTGACAAAAGAGATAAAAAGAAATTCTATGAAAATCTCGATAATCAAATTTTGGCGATTTTTCAACCGAGAGTACTTTTTATCGGGGCACCTGGTCCATCAAAGGGCTACAGGAATTACAGACTAAAGGAAAGGACATTACATGATTGTAATAAAGACATACCTTTTGAGGAGGCAACCTAATCGGCAGAGAGACCCCCCCCCCCCTATCAAAGCAAAGAAACTGGAAGCCTTATAGACAAAAAACCAGATGGAAATCAGCAATTTTACAAATATATGAGTCAATGAAATGGGTTTTTACTTTAGAGCGGAAAATTGAGATGGAACCAGCAACGCGTATGAAAAGTAAGAGTATTCCACAATTTAGAGCCAAAATATTGAACTGTTTTGAGTCGACAGAGGGTGGTCCTTTTTAAAGAAATGAAATGAATAGCTTAACTCTGGTGTCCTGCCAAGTTCCAAGCCTATGAGTAAAAGGGTTTGGAGTGAAATAGTCATGAAATTAGATTGGTGAGAGTTTATTGCTAGCCTGGGGGGGGGTACTCCCATACTTGCCTGACGGGATGTGCTGCTTAACAGGGTGTCCTTTTACGGTCAAAATTTTGCGACAGGGTGTCCTTTTCTAACGAAAATTATGCGACAGGGTATTATAATAGGTAAAAAATTTAAGCGACAGGGTATCATGCCGAAAGGAAAATTCTGCGACAGGGTATCACAAGCAAAATTGCGTTCTACTCTGTTTTTGGGAGGCAAAATCTTTATGCGACAGTGTGTACTTTTGGCCCATTTTATATGCGACAGGGTGCAGGGTGTGGAGAGGTTTTCCACACACCCCCGTCACTTCCCTAGTCAAGTACCCTCCCCCGGGATTGCTAGCTTTAAAAACAAATGTTAAAATATTAAATGGATCATATCTTAATATCTTTTTGATGTCTTTAATGAATGAAATACGCTCGTCTCTACAGGTCATACGTCCATCTGGATTAGGCATGAGTGGTCTTAGCAGATCAATCAGAAATCTTCACTTTAGAGGCAAGGTACAGGATGAGAGTAACAGTGGTTATTATGAGCTCATCAAAGATGGTATCGTTGCAAAGCACAGCAATCTTAGTTCATCATTGGAAACAATAATCGAAAGTCAAGTTGAGTTGCTAGAGAGAATTATTGTGCTTCTACAAGAGTTGAATAGCATCGAGAAAGAAAAAAGGTATGCATTTCCAGGTGTCGGGTGCTTTCAACAATATTTGCAACATACCTCCAGTCCTTTGCTAACTAAAGCATGCTTAGCATCAATTAAATGATAAAATCATCATGTTTGCTCCATTTCAGTGTTCATCTGCTCTCTTATAATTGAAAATGTTTGGCCACACAGCAAGCAATCCAGCACCGCCATAACTTATTCCGTTAGGCCCTACCTAATTTTAAAATGCGCCTCCAGGAGTAACGGAATAAGTTATGGCCGTGCTGGATTGCTTGTTGTGTGGCCAAACATTTTCAAGTATAAGAGAGCAGATGAACACGGAAATAGAGCAAATATGGTGGTTTTATCATTTAATTGATGCCAAGCATGCTTTAGTTATCAAAAGGCTGGATGTATGTTGCGAATATTGTTGATTTTTGGGCATTAGGCCAAACTAGATAGGCCAAAATAATAGGCTAACATTAGATCTTAATGGTTCCCGTGGTAATACTTGAAATGTAGCACTTGAAATAACATATTTTACTAAATTGTTTTAGGTATGGTGCCCCAAAGGAAATCAACCAAATCTTGTCATGCCTTTATGCTCTGACTAAAGTTTGTCTCGAGAATAACATCACAGTCCAACAAGTGCAAGATGCAGATTTGGAGATGCGTCGCTTGACGTTGTTTTATGGCGTCGTTATGACAGCGAATAGCAAAGAAAATACAAAAATTGCAGAAGGTCATCTACTGATAATCAACGCATATCTAGATCGCCTGCGAGCTGGTAAGAAGCTTGGTCAGGAGAAAATGGATCATATGCGTGCCAAGGTTGCATCAATACGGAAAAAGGCAGGTATGGGTAAACTAACCACCGAAGAGATCAAAATGATTGTCAAAGCCATGAACTTCTCTGCAGGGCATTGGTATAAATGTCCAAATGGTCATGTCTATGCTATTGGTGATTGTGGAGGAGCAAACCAAGAAGCTACGTGTCCGGAGTGCAAAGCCAAGATCGGAGGGACAAGTCATAGACTCGCAGCTGGTAATCAGCATGCAGGGGAGTTTGATGGATCGCGCCATGCAGCTTGGTCAGAAGGTAATAACTTGGAGAATTTTGATCCACGTGATTTGAATTTCATGGACTAGCACGCAGGCAAACATATCGGGTAGCCAATAACAACTGAAAATTGTTTTAAAATTACCCATATCTCATATTGTTACTGATCTAGAATTTTTGTTTGCATTTGTGCCAAGGTTTAGATTATCATAATTGCTAGCTCTAACATAAATTTGACAATAGGCCCGATTACTACTCGGGGATAGAGTGTGCTTATAGGAGTGCGGCCAGCTACCTAATAACAACAGCAACAGCATCAGCCTTAGTCCTTACCAACAGCAACATGGTTACCGTATGTATGGCAATATTATGGTTTCTGTGGATGTGTTTGAAAGCCTTTACCTTGCGTCTACCTTCAATAGCTAAGGACTTGCCACATGCATGTTCTAAAACAATGTGATGACGTAATTGATCAAAAAGATCAATTTTTCTCAGCAAATATGTTTCAGTATATGTTTCAGCAAAGCAGCCAGAAGTCAGAAAAATGAGTTTAAATCGTTTTTGCTTAAATTGGCAAAAAGATCATTTTCATTTTATCTAACAAACTGGAGACATCTTTTGTCTACTGTTTTGTTCCCTCTCTATACATTTGTTCTTAGCTGCCCCCACGGAGGGGGGGGGGGGCGTTCTTCCATAGTAAAGGTACTTTGGGATGTGCCGCACTCAGGGGTATACTTTTTCGGACATCTAGTGTAGGTAGGATGGTCTGCCATGCCTGCCTTCAATCTTTTGCCATTTTGGTCTAGCCACGTTCAAGCCAAGGGTATAATATTGGGCAACATTGGTCTTAGGAACGGTTATGTTTTCAGCCAAAGTAGTCTGGGCAAGTAGAAACTTCATCCTGACAACCCATTTTTGTTGACAAGAAACTAGTAAATGAAACAAATCGATCTTTTGAAATTTCCAAGTTCAAACCAACACATTTTGCGATATATGCTGACTCAAAAGGCGAGGGTACCATTTTCGTGAAAATTAGTCAAGCCAATGTTACGAATTTGAATATGCTCGCGGCAGACCACCCCGGGAGAGGGGGGTTACTTCACTATAAATTCATACAGGGGTGTGCGCCGCCAGGATTTCTGTTTTGACCCAATCCCAGAATTTTGGTCAGATATTGATACCCTATCCCAGAATATAGGTCAGATATTTATACCTAATCCCAGGATTTTGAAGAAGTAACAAAACAATTAAACGTTAAAAGGGCATTCAATTTCAAGGCGAAAGTAAAGATACCCTCTCGCATATGATCACAAGCAGAACAAATCTGTTCTCAATCAATGGGGACATTCAACACCCATTACCAGAATTTTTAGTATAATTTATAGTATTCCAACTGAAAGTATACACCAATCACAGAAATTTTCCTGTAAAAATACACCCCAATCCCAGAATTTCCAGGCCAAAAACTACCCAAAGCTGGCGCACATCCCCGTCTGATCCGATCCGGGCAGACCACCAGACCACTACCCACAATTTAGCCAAGTCCGTGAGCTGCCCTTAGTTCTTCAAGATATTGACGGAAGGTATACTGGGTTTGAGTTTTTCAGTAATTTACTTTAATTGGGTAGAAGGATTTCTAGCTAATTGAAGATGATTAGCCCACTATGGATGCTGCATCAAGGCATGGGACCCCTGGACGGCGAGGTGAGTTGCGAGGTCAGGCCACCGAGCTTAACTTCAGTCACCTGACGGAAACTGTATAAGCCTCTCGCAGGCTTTCTGCCACCTAAAAGCCTGAAGTGAACCAATTTGTATACACTCATTTTTTTATAAGAAACCGCTTATAAGAAACGGTAGGCTCAATTTTTCGAAAGCTAAGAAACAACCCTACCTGAATTGAAAAAAGCTAAGAAACTTCTGTAAATGTCAGTTTTAATTTTCCTGTCACACTCAAAAATATTTTGACATTGTACAGTTATAGCAACTGCTTGGACATTATTTTGAGTGCGAATCATGTTATTTACTCGTTTTGAGAGACTTACTAAGTAATTTGGGAGCCCTTTAGACAAGACAACATCAACTCTAAACTTCCGGCAATAAAAATATAAGAAACACGTAAGAAACTTGTGGTAGCAAAATGGCCCAAAATTTTAAGAAACTGCCTACCAGCCCCGGACCTAGTTTCTTATAAAAAATGAGTGTACAGGGTGAGTCGGCAAAGTGTATACACTAATTGAAAAATCATATTTCATAAACTAAATTTTTTGATATCTTGATTTTTTTCAAATTGGCGGCAATTTAATTAGTTTTGAAAAAATTTAAATCATCGTAATACCGTAATCCCAGACCAAAAGAGGAAAAATGATATACTGTAACCTTCAAGAAAACCATAGTTTTTGAAGGTGTACAATATAGTGGCAAGCAGAAGTATGTAGCTTTTCTTGTTTAAGACTTATTGATGAAGTCTTAGACTCAAATTTAATAAATGCCGCCATTTTGAAACTAATCAAGATATCAATAAATTTCCACGGCAGATTCACAGCAAAAAGTCCTAAGTTCCTTCCAAGCCATTTATTTTAAAGAAAACTGTAATAGAATTTTACACCGGCCAGTTGAAAGATTTGAGCCCTAGAGTGGTGTCGCCCATGATGCCCATGTCGTCACTGATATTCGAATTAGATCCTCAAGGAGGATTTTATGAAAAAAAACGAATGAACTGTTGATATCACCAACTAATTTAGAAAAATGTTTGAAAGTTTGAATCAAATCAATCAACTCTACATATGGATTGTTGAAGGTTTTGAAGATGAGGGTAAAAGCGACGTTTTCGCTAGGCGTCGCCCATTATGGCCGCAGTTCAAACAAGTTACGCCACTCTGTAGAGAAGAGTTAAACTAAGAAAAACGGCTTTAATTACAATTATCTATTCATCGATGAGCACATTGAATGCAAAAATTTCAGTATGACTTTGCATTAAGTTTGGGATAACGGGAACGGGTATTTTAGGAAGGCTGATTTCACCTCGAATGGAAGTCGATGTTTCGTACCCGGGGGGGGGGGGGTACATGACTTGAGGATGGACGGGGGTCTGCCGCCCAGTTTTCAGAAAGCTACCCTCTTCTAATTACCGAAACTTGCTTTTGATACCCACTTCTATGATGAATTTTGGCGGAAAAACTGCCCATTTCAACCATTTTTTGCGAATTTCAGCGAAACCCCACCCATGTTTATGGAAAATTTGCTGAAAAAGAACCCTTGTTTAGAGAATTTTAGGCCCAAAAACCCACCCATATGGGCGGCACATACCCGTACCCTAAATATGTTATGTACCCCCCCCCCCGGGGTTTTGTAACGGCTTATTGAATCGATAGGATTACAGAATCGATAGGACATGTCCCTGAATGGGCTTCGATGCAAAGAAACTGAAACTTCAGTGAAGGTCAAATTGTGTTAAAACTGACATCTGCAACAAAGATTTTCCGTGCAATTCTAATTTGTTTACTCGTTCCCAGTCTCCTGAAATTTAATTTCTCTTATGACATAATGGGCGATAGGCCATAATGGGTGTTGCTACTCTCTGTTTGAAATAACATACTAGTTTTGTTTTGTTTTGTTAGGAAATATTTATCGTATTTGATTTTCTTCTCCTTGATATTCCTTGCTTAGAATTAAATGTTTATGTTTCTAAATAATTTTTGCGTGTTGCTTAATAGCAAGTGTTTTGTTGATCAAATTGGTTTTTTCTCGGTTTATTCTCCAATGCAAAGGTTATAAACCATGGATAGTTGGTAAATCAAAAGACTGATCAAAACCCGGGATAAAATTGACTTGCCCCAAGTCTATTTCGTCAACTGTAATAAGTCTATCTGAAAGTATACAACGAAATATTTCGCTTTTCACTTTTCCCTTCAATCATAGATGCTTCAATTTTTCTTGACAAAATTTTTTTGACGAAATAGACTTGGGGGAAGTCTATAAACAGACAAAAGCACAATGTACTCATTTTCTACGAATGATGCTTTCGCACATGTTTTTTTGAGTGGCATAAAACTGCCATTTTTGACCATCTAAACTAAATTTGATATGTGAAATCGTCGTTCCTTTTTCAAGTGTCTGTACGGTTACCGTTCAAATGAGAAAAAATTGAATTTCTAGGTCCCTTTTGCTCCATGATTCTGTGACTCTTTGTTCTTGAGCTATCAACGGTCAAAGTTAGGAGTAGTTGTTGAGCCATTGAAGAGTATTCTATATGTCGAGCCTTCGAGCCTCGAGCCTTCGAGCCTTGTGTTTCGAGCCTCGAGCCTTCGAGCCTTGTATTGCAGGCTACATATTGCCAGACTGGATCAAACATAATAACAAATGAGGCGACATGTTTTAATGAAGGTATAATCAACTAAGAACACAGAAATCTAACAGTACCCTAGAAAACTATATTTTGAACATGAAATTGAAAGCAACAACGGCATACGAACTTAAGGCATTAGAGCCCTTTTCACCCTTGAGAAACCTGTGTTCTCACAATTGTGCTCACTCTCACTGTGTGTTCACTCTCACAATTTACAGATTTTGCTGCGATTCTTGCTGTTGCCGTGATTTAAATCCTAGCAATTTTGAGTGTGATTTCTGTTAAAATTTGTCATAGGACTTTACTGGGTACTTTTGAAGTCCTTTCAACAAATTAAATTATCTTTTCCAAAAAATTAGAGCAGTAACAATTTATTCAAGCATTGGAGCATTATTATTAAAAATTCAAGAAAGAGACAACTGGTATCAAAAATGGACTAAAACTGGCTGCCAACGCTGGGCCTAAGTTTCTCACAGAAAATACGGGTATACTAAGATAAAGTTAAATGATTGAGGTCTGTTGGCTCATGATATACAACAGGAAGGCTCGAGGCTCGAAACATAAGGCTCGAAGGCTCGAAGTTTAGAAACGCTCGCCATTGAATCCTTGCTTGGATCGGATGAGCTGAAAAGTCTTTAAGCAATAAATTAATCTTAAGCTGGTATGTTGTCTGCAAGACATGCAGGCTGACTGACGACTGTAATGTTGGTGATATTGCTTTGTGAGGTGTTAAAGAAAGAGCACTAAGTGAGCACAATAGTCCTTGAAATGTAGAATTACCAGACCTCTTCCTGACTGGATCTTAAAACCTACTCATTGATTACAAAGTCCAACTTTGTAATCTAAGAAGGGGCTTCGATGTCAGGCTGTCAGGAAGAAAGAAAGTAAGTAACCCACTTCCGTGTCACGCTCGTTAAAGCGATTGATTAACGTTTTATCTCTGCTAATTGGCACTGAAATAAAGAAAGCGCACATAAAGCGCATACAAGACAGAAGTTTCCCGCGATCCTATAGCAACATTTGACGTCGGCTTATTTTTAATCTTATTAACAGCATAATATATTCTATTCTGCAATATATTCGCTGCGCATCAGAAACCAGAAAAATCGTGAATTTGTAAAAGAAACAAATCAGAAATAAGACACAAAAAAGAAGAATATTGAAAAATATCGAAACTGATGCCCCTCTGTGCCAAGAGACGGGACGTGCAAAGAAAATAAAGCCAAAAGCACGCAACATTTCGCGCGCTTTTCATCAAATGTTTCGCGGTATCAAAACGAGGCTTTGTTTGTTGTCAAAGTCAGGCAGCCATTTTGTTCTTGCATGGTTACCAATGGAGTTTCAAGAAAGTAAAAGGAATAAAGAGAAGAAAAATGTAGCAGTTTGTTAGCTTCTTCGCCCTTATTTCGTGTGGCAAAATAGTAAGTTATTCAGTTAAAGTTTTGTGATATTATTTGCAAAGAATGAAACCATTATTTCCAAGGAATGCTGAACCAGTCTGCAGTGAGTATGGCACTTTTCGACGAGATCTCACTGAGATATCCGGTGTGCAACGAGAAATTTCTTTTGTTCTCTATTGTCTAATTTGAATAGCCTATTGAAAATATCCGGTGTGCGAGTGCCATACTCTGCACACTTGATGCTGAAGCCAAAAAAAGAAGAGCCGAGGGAGCAGGATGAAGAGGCAGAAGAAAAAGCTTGGCGTTATTTTATAAAATTTAGGCCAAAAAAGATTGAGAGAGTATTATAATCTATGACCCATGTTTAGTGAGTCAGCCAGAGTATCCCAACTATCTGCAGCAGGAAACTGATCTCAGTTTCACAAGCACCCGAAAAGAAGCTTTCATGCATGGTGGGGTGGTCACCCAGGGGGGTACTACCATTAATTGTGGCCTGACAGGGGGGTCCAGTCAGGGTTAAAGAGGGCCAAAGCAAAGATTTTGAAAAATACCCTCAAATGGTAGTAAATTTTTACAGAAACCCCCAAATGGTAGTCCATGGACCTAAAATTGGGCCATTTGGTAGCATCTGGTAGCAAAAATGTTTTGCAGTTTTTCAAAATTTTCTATTGTGAAAACTGATTGAACAAAGCAAGAAAACTTCAAAATTCAATGATAATTAGTGATGCAACGACCATATTGCCATGCGGAGGAGCCTACTGAGTTGAAATCTTATATCTGGCCAAGAATCTTGGAATACCCCCAATTGGTAGGAGGAGTTTGACATATAGGGCCATTTGGTAGTCATTTCTTAAGACCCTCAAACCGACTGGACCCCCCTGTTAGGCCATAATGGGAGTACCCTCCCGGGGGTGGTCATATATATCTATATTAATAAAAGAGGCGTTACATATGATAGTCGTATGATATTGTCACAAAAATAGTTTGAGTGGACCACGCACGCAAATTATGGAGAATGAATAGTGGATGGATATGGATGGATAGGGCCTGATACTTTGGAGCTCAAGCCATAATCAAAGATAAAATCCACATGGCTCATGCGGTACGGGACAAGCCATTTCCCATTGGCTTTTAGGTGTTGGCGCCAACGAAAGCATCCATATTCACAGAAACTCTTCTAAGAAAAACAACTGGAAAATAGTAGGCATATTGTCCATCTCTGCACAAGAAAGAAGTATAAATACACGTTTTTTTTTTATAAGAAACTTGGATCAGCACTTAGTACTAAAAGTTTCTTAATTTCGCATGAAAATTTCGGTGTTTTAGTAGTAAAAGTTTCTTAATTAGTTTCTTATTTTTTGGGCCTAAAATTGCGGTATTGTTCGAAGCTGAGCCTTCTTCTCGAGAAAGGGCTTCCATTTTGCATTGACATTGTCATCAAGAAGAAGCCGTGCACATCAAGGCAAAAATTTACCAATTTTGCAGTTAAAAGTCAAGAAAAGACGAATGTACCTTTGTTAGAGAGACATAGAATAAGAGACATACAGAAATAAAGTTTCAGAGTTTCTTAACTGTTCTTGAGCGTAGTACTAGAGTTTCTTAAATTTTTGGGCATCGTAGTACTAGTTTCTTATAAACCAGTTTCTTATAAAAAAAAAAACGTGTAGAGTGTAATGAATACTGAAAGATAATAAAAATTTAAAGTAACAAAAAATTATACAAAAGATTAACAAAACCAACATGGCCAACAAAATCAACAGGCCAATAAATCCGACAAAGTCAGCCATGCCAGTAAAATCAACAAGCCAATGAAGCCAACAGGCCAAGAATCAACCAGGCCAACATAGACAGCCATGGTTGGCCTGTCGGTTTCATTAGCCTGAAAATTTTGTTGGCTTTGTTTTTCTTTTTGTGTAATTTGTTGTTACTTAAATCTTTCATAGTTCTCATTAAAATTTTTCAGTTCTCAATACATTCTATTGACCAATACTTCTTACTTATGCAGAGATGGACGATATACCCACTATTTTCTAGTTGTTCCTTTGTTTTTTCTTGGGAGAGTCTCTGTGAATATCGAAAGGCTCTTGGGTGTCAATCTTATGATTTTGAATTAGAGGGTTGTTCCTTGTCTTGTTGCGTTTAAATTTTTCAGAGGAAACAATATGAAAAAGCTCTATGCTGATGAAAGGCCCTGTTCAAATTTTGACAAATGGAAGGACACTTCAGAAAGATTTTACAATGGGTTACCTAGTGGTGAGACCATCCCTGCATTAATGAGTTTTATTTGGTTCCTTGCAGTATGGAAGAAAGATGGCTGCCATAAATAATACTGATTCTCCAAAAGAAGAGAACAAAGAGGCTTTGAATTTGATAAATGCAGCAAAGGCATTAAATTCAAAGAAGCTTGATTTATCAAAGAGAAGAATTATGAATATTCCTACTGAGTTACAAAGCTTGCAACAGCTTGAGGTATGTAATTCTGTTAACTTTACAGGAAGTCTTTTTTTTCATACATTCTGCTAAAAAATTGCAATACATATTTACTCAGTAGCGTAGCCAGGGGGGCAAGGGGGCGGCCGCCCCCCCAATCATCGGCAAAGGTGGTTTTCGTGATTCGTCCAAATCCGTTGAAAAACTGAAGGGGGGGGGGTAAGTTGTATTTACCGCAAACAGTTGTCGCAGCGCTGTTTGTGAATGTCAAACGGGGACAAGGAATTCAATCCCTTTAACTAATAAATGGCATCTTCGCATCGTTTAAGTCAACAAGGATAGTAAAAATTTTTGCTCGCTTCGCTCGCAATTCCAAACATCTGTCATAGTATGTCTCGCATAACATCATACTACCGCTTGGCTTGTTATCACGTCCAGGCATTGCAGCTTTCTTAGAATCAATGAACCCGACTTAGGCACCCCTTTAACTGTGTATGTGTATTGGATCTATTTGGAAAAAAATATAAATCAAATTAAGTGCTTCTCAGAAATTTCTGCTCGCTTCGCTCGCACTTCTATGTGTATTTACACTTTTCGTCTTTGGCAACATGCTGCCACTTGTTTACTTCGGGTCTACTTCATCGCGATTTCTACACTCCCAGATGCATCTAGCATTTATTTATAATGCCTTCCTTAATTTTTATCGACAGTGTCCTTCTTTTCGAAAATGCCATGAAAGTCAATGTGCGCTTCTCAAAAATTTCTTCTAAAACCGAAGAGAAAATAGCTGGGTATAGGTTGGGAAAGAATTTTCCGATAAATTTCAAATCTTGGCACTGGCAAGTATGATATTGGGAGACGCATTCTAAGCCAAAGTAAAGGATCTTTTTTCAAAAACTTTCCTCGTGCTCTGATTCACACAATAACCGTCACAAAACGATCAAGGCTTCCTTGTCGCAAAAGGCAAGCATGGGCATGATATTGGGAGATACATTCTAAGCCAAAGTAAAGGGTCTTTCTGGCGAACGATGGTATAAAACCTGCTTCATGGGCCCAAACCCTTAGAATTCTTCGTGGGCCCTCAATGGGTCAATCAACCCTTCTGCTGACAAGTGTTCCAATCAATCTGCCACGCATGACATGGGTATTCTGATGTTAGCAGTAACATTAGAGTTTCTAAACTACAATATTTTGATTAGAATTCAAATAAGACTAACAGAAGAAGGGAAGCTGTCATTGATTGCTTTTTAAAATGGCATCGAAAGTTTAATGAACCTATTTCATCTGCTTGTTTTGTTCAGGCATATTCTTGTTTTTGTCCTGGGAGTAGGCAACTCCAAGTACCTAAATTTTCATCTGCAACTTTAATGAACTTAGCCCTTTTATTCTTCGATTCTGGGTGACTTTGTCTAAAAGAGGGTGTTTCCGGCATTCTAAAGGGCGTGGCCCCCGAACATTTTCCGGGGGCAAGCCCCTGGACCCCCATTTTTGCTCGCTTCGCTTGCATCTTGCCCCCCCCAAAGACAGGACCCTGGCTACGCCACTGTATTTACTTAATTACTTTACTTTATATGTAAGCTACTCTACTCTACTACAAGGACAAGACCACGGGGAGCAATAACTATGTCTAACCACAGAAAGTCTGTCGTTTTCCCTGAGTTCATTACTTCTCTTTGCAGTGGTGCAGCAGTCTCAAAAATATTTTGTGACCCCAATATCATTTGGTAGGACTGACACAATATGCCGCAGAGTTTTATGATCTTTAAAGTGTACCAGCTGTGTGCCAGGGATTTTCCAGAAATTCTACGGTGCACTCTGATATTGAATGATTTTTTTTGTTTCAATGAACTTTTTATGCAAGTATTTACATATTAATATGACAAGGATGAATTCTTCAGAATCTTGAAAAATTCTTTGCATTCTGATAAGAATATTTGACTCACATCAAAGACTGCAAATTTCTTTCAGCAAGAACATTGAAAAGCTGAAAACGTTCTTAAGAATTCTTCAGAATTCCCAAGAATTATATATGACTGTATAAGCATATGAGTCAAATCTTTCAATAGGGCACAGGGAAACCCGCAAATCTTCCAATTTCACGCTTATAAGCCAATGATATCGTTGTATTCCGATCACATGACTGAAAATAAGGCTTTCGAGATAAATTTTCGAGTACCTTCACGAAAATAAAAATGGATATTCGAGTAATAAAGATACAGAGCTGGTTTTACCACGAATCGATTCGAGAGGCCTCACTCCACATTTGTTTTTCTGCATTTGGTTAAAATCTCGTCAGAGATCGGCGTTACATCGAATTTCATTCCTTCGAAAATTGGCCGATGTTCAAGAATTCTTCAGGAACGCTACAAATAAGATATAGCTTTCAAAATTTCACATGTTACGTGAACTATGTTCAGGAATAACATGAAAATATTTGTTTGTGTGATTATCGAAAATGGTAGACGAATTAAAGCTATTTTCTGCGAAGAAAGCTAATGGGCCTACCTTCACCCGCAGCAAAATCCCAGTAATCGGCATTAAATCACTCTTTTTCGCAATAATAACCAGCGGATACATTAACGAATAACTTCACCACAAATCCAATTTCTTTCCACCATTCTATCATCGATAATTTCGATGAAATGTGACAAGACTTTACAGCCTCTGCAGCAAACCGTCCAACTACCGTCGATTCAAAGTTTTCTTGTTGCAAACACGTTGGAAGTCTTGCAAGACTTCATAAAACAAAAGGTTTTGCAAGACTTAGGTCTCCCATATGACACAGCAAAATGACACCTTTGAGAATAGATTGCACACTCCTGGAGGCATTCTATCGTTGCAAAATAAAGAAAAATTAAAACATTTCTCAAAGATTGCAAATTCCTTTGTCACATCGGAGAAGTACATAATTTGTGTAAAGAAATTTCCCCTGCAATCTATTCTCGAAGGTGTATAAGCTATTATCAAAGGTAACAATTTGCTGTGTCATATGGGAGACCTGAGCCTTGCGCAACCTTTTGTTTTATGCAAGCTTTCCTGGTGTTTGCATCAAGAAAACTTTGAATCGACGGTAGTTGGACGGTTTGCTGCAGAGGCTGTAAAGTCTTGTCACATTTTATCGAAATTATCGATGTTAAGATGGTGGAAAGAAATTGGATTTGTGGTGAAGTTATTCGTTAATGTATCCGCTGGTTATTATTGTGAAAGAAAGTGATTTAATGCCGATTACTGGGATTTTGCTGCGGGTGAAGGTAGGCCCATTAGCTTTCTTCGCAGCAAATAGATTTAATTCGTCTAGGATTTTCGAAAATCCCACAAACAAATATTTTCGTGTTATTCCTGGACATAATTCACGTAACCTGTGAAATTTTGAAAGCTATATCATATTTGTAGCGTTCCTGAAGAATTCTTGAACATAGGCCAATTTTCGAAGGAATTAAATTCGATGTAACGCCGATCCCTGACGAGATTTTAACCAAATGCAGAAAAACAAATGTGGAGTGAGGCCTCTCGAATCGACTCGTTGTAAAACCAGCTCTGTATCTCTATTACTCGAATATCCATTTTTATTTTCGTGAAGGTACTCGAAAATTTATCTTGAAAGCCTTATTTTCAGTCATGTGATCGGAATACAACGATATCATTGGCTTATAAGCGTGAAATTGGAAGATTTTTGGGTTTCCCTGTGCCCTATTGAAAGATTTGACTCATATGCTGACTGTATATGACTTATACAAAGCTAATGTGCACAAGGCTTGTACACTGGATTTATCCTTTCCTGCACCTCTTTGATGAAAAAGATAGAAGTTATGTTTATTTTTCCTCTCACCTGGGCCCTGGCAAAGTATAAGGAAACAATATGTAGCAGTTTATGAAAGAGTAACATATTGTATTTTTGCTTGTCAAGTATACCATTACGTAACTATGTGAAAGTGTGCACCATGGTATAAAACAGGTCTAAAAATATGGCCAGGTCAACAAGTCTAAGAATAAGTGGATAAGAATGAGGATGATGAAAACGTTGGTTTGACAAATGGTCACGGACATTTCTTTCTACACTAACATCATCCAAGCTCAATTTCTGGACCTTAATCTGTTCTTACTTCCTTGCTGTTTTAGTTTCTGTATTTGGAAGGAAACTTACTCCAAACTTTACCAGAAGAATTGTTCACTTGCTTGCACCAACTGAAATGGTTGGATTTAAGAAACAACAAACTGCTACATCTACCTTCAAGTATTAAAGAGGCAAGGTTAGATTATGTCATTTTGCTCATCACTATAGATAGTTGTGATATTTCTATCATCAAACAGGTCTTGCAAGGAAGAAAAACACAGGTGCTTGATGATTTGAGCGCGCCTTAGAAAATTTCATATGCTTGGTTGAGCACCTGGGAAAGAAGTTTATCCCTGGAAATCAAGAATTATTTTGTTAATATGTGACATTGCAAAAATGCAACAGAAAATGACAAAATCAGGGTGCCAAATACAATCATAATCTTTGTAGTGAAATTTGCAAACTCACTAAGGTTTATCAACGTAGGTATCAAGCTACTAGAATTATCCAGGTGTGTGCCCTTAGTAAAAATTAGGGTTTGTATTTTGCTTGCACTTAATTTGCAGCAAATTTGTGCAAAGTTTGTGTGACTGTGTAGCTTCTTGTGAACTTGTGCAAATATGCACAAAATCGATACATAATTAGCAAGGGTGAATTTTGTAAAACAATGGAAACAAGTCTGATCAAGACAAAGCGATTTCAGTGCCTAAAGAACACAGGCTTCACTTGTTGTATTTCGGGGTACAAGAGCACAAGAAGAAAGACACAATCGAGACAGAGATAACCGAGATAACAATCAGCCATTTACGGTATGAATTTTATTTTCTTTTACTAGTATTAGCTTAGGCCGCCACATTACGCGATTGGGCTTCCTGTGGCCGGGTGAACCAATTATTTCTTGGAGTGCTCACTCCCGTAAAATTGAAAGTCAAGTCCCCCAGGCTTCTGTTGATTACTCTGTTAGGGTGTAAGGTTTTCTTTGTTCAATTTTTCTTTGGTCACCCTGTTAGTAGATTTTTTATGTGCTTTGCAGGTGTCTGCGATCTCTGCTCCTGGAAGAAAATAAACTGAAGATACTCCCCTTTGAGCTCGGTATGTACGTTTTAATGCAACATCAAGAAACTGTTCAATTTCATAAGAAACCTTGCTGCTTGCAGTACCTTGCTGTTTGAGAGTCAAAGCATGACTACAGTAATAACCCGCACATAAGAACCTAAGATTTTTAACACAGCCTGTTTTAGGTTCGTATGCAATGAGGTACATCCAGTAAGCAGGGTATAGGTTATTAACATAGGGTTAGGGTTAGCCAATGTATTTACATTCAGAAGCCGAACATTGTAATTCTCGCATATTTAGGCTTACATAAAGCGATTACAAAACAGCTCTTGAATCATATAAGTAAAATCAATCCACCAGACAGATCTTTAGATTTACTCTTCTTCTTTCGTTATAAGCAAATATCTTCTCTTGAAAAGCATCTTTCGCGTGCTCAAGGCGAGAGTTTCCCCTACTGGTTTCGGGGAAACTTTGCGGCTTTGTTTGTTTTGATTTACTGGTTGAGAGAATTACCTTTGTCTGCAGTCGCTAATTGCTTTGAATTGAGGTGTCAATCAAAAGCAACTGCTGCTATTGTATTACAAAATCAGCCCTTGTTTTTCGGGGCACAAATTTAAGACATACAAAATTAAGACTGAGAGAAAAATGATACTGTGCAAGTTCTGATAAAAATATAGACTTGCTACAAGTCTAAGTGTCTCGTCCAATAAGAATAGGATAATCTAAAAGCACAGTTTAGTTTAACTGTGGACAAACACAAATATGATAACGAAAGACAAAATACAAGGCATAAGAGAAAGTTGCTGCTTTTCAGCTGTTGGTTGTTAATCTAAATTCGTGTGATTCTTTCCATAAAACAAAATGATTCCTCCATGATCATTCGCGTCTAGATTAGAACTTCCAAGAAAAGAGTAGACTGCAAGATGTTTAGGAGACCATATCAGAAACATTTAAATCAGGAATGTTTTCAAGATGGTGGAAAAGATCTTGCCGTAATCCAGTGGTGGAAAAAAAGTTTACCTTCCTGCGAAGCAACTTCAACATTGAATTTTTCCTTCTATTGTTTTACCAGTTGTTCCAGTATATTGGTTTTTGAAGTACCATTGAGGTACCTTAACATATATATGTAAGCCAGTTCATTAAGTATTTTTACAGTTGCTCTACTACCGGGTGTCCCAAAAAAAATATATACGAATTTGGTTGACTCCTGCGATGTGAATGTAGCTTCAATCAATGCCTAATCACTCTAAAAATGTTCCTCGATAGTTAACTTGAACATAGGTGCCCCGTTTGTTGGTATTGGTGCTTTGAGAGCAGACCTGTTAATCTGGAAAGCTCAAATTTGCCTCTTCCTGCAAACCAGGGCTTTAGCCTTTTGGCCTAAGCAAATTCTTAAGGCACAGCATATAAATTAACGACATCCTTGATAAAATGTGAGCAATATTAGATTCTGTTTTCCAGACGTCACCCCTAGTCACACATTGGGAAGTTTCTTAATTCTTCATTAATATCAGTTCTTAATTTCGATGTGCTTCAAGAACTTGCTTAGGCCAAAGGCCAAAGCTCTGGTTTGCAGGTGGGTGCAAATTTGAGCTTTCATGATTGATATTTCTGCTCTCAAAGCACCAATACCAACAAATGAGGTATCTATGTTCAAGTTAACTGTCGAGGAACATTTTGAGAGTGATTAGTCATTGACCGAAGCTACATTCACATCGCTGGAGTTAACTAAATCTGTATACTTTTTTGGGACACCCGGTATTTTTTTTATAAGAAACTGCCTATACGAAACTCAACTCTCAGATCGCCAAAATATTAAGAAACGCCAAAGATTAAGAAACTCCAGTACTGGGAATGTTCAACTTAAGAAACTATTTATTTTGACCTAGGAAATCCTTGACCATATTTTTACTTTCCCGTATCATATTACAAGTCTTGTAGGTTACTTGAGTAATGTCTAAACATTGGAAAAGCTTAAAAAACCTTGTTGAAATGCTCAGGAGGGCACAGATAGTGAACTGATATTGAAGATTTTTATTCGGTTATTGAACCTCTACGAAACTCGTAAGACATTCTGAGTACTCAAAATCTGATAATATGAAGAAACTTTAAGTACTGGCCCAAATTCTTAGTTTCTCATAAAAAATGCGTGTAGATAGCGGTACGCTCTCCACGCTCATTATCGTCAAAGTTTGAATCGAAACTGAAACGAAAAATCTTTCCAAAGAGAAAATCCCACCCTTCCCGTATAGTAGCCTAATACAGCAACCAATTCACGTAGGTAGGATGCATGCGGCCTTAATATAAGATACAAGTCCAATCTTTCAAATGCTAGATGAAGCAAAGAACATCGTTATTTGTTTCACATCGAAGTGCAACTATGGCAAGGGAAAATCGGGAAGTAGTAGGTCGTAGGGATTACCCGACGGGGGAAGGTGGTTTATGATGACACATTTTTTTATAAGAAACTGGTTTATAAGAAACTAGTCCTGGTAATACGTTCAATAACAATTAAGAAACTCTAAAATTTCATTTCTAGAATAAGAGTCGGTAGATTACGGTTCTCGCAGCATTGCGTTTGTAAATATCAAGTTTTGACTGCAAAAATTGGTAACTTTTTATCCTTAATGTGCATGGCTTATTCCTGGTGACAATATCAATGCAAAGTGAAAGCCCTTTGTCGATAAGAAAGCTCAACATCGAACCATAACGCAATTTTAGACCCCAAAAATAAGAAACTAGTAAGAAGCTTTCACTACTAAAACACCAAAGTTTTCATGCGAAATTAAGGAACTTTTAGTTCTAAGTGCTGATCCAAGTTTCTTATAAACAAACCGTGTACCCTAGGAGGCACATTGCAGCATATTTCAGCTGCTCTTTTCTACTGATTCATAGTAAAATAAAAAAGAAAGCTTGCCGAAGCAGAGGGGCGTATTACCCTTCCGAAAAAGAGTGCGAGATTCTTTAAGACATTAAGATTTTCACAGATTTTTACGAATGTTTCTTGAAAACAAAAGGATTTTTGCCAACGATGTACGAGATTTTCAGAGAGTGATGCGCACCCTCGGCCTTTGCTCTCCTTTCACACCCTTCTCCGAGCCCTTCTCCACCCTCCCATATTTCTTTCCTGCCTTCTTATTTCACTCAGGTCCTTCCTCCTTTCTAAACTTTGTTCTTTGCCTGCAATGTTTTCCTACTTTCCTTTTTTATTTTCGCCTTGGCCCGTTCTTTAACTTCCTTCGTTCCTTCCCTTTTCTGTTCTTCCCCTCCTCTTAACGTTATTCTTCCTTTTTCTTTCTTCCTTTCCTTCCTTTTCTTTCATTCTTTCTCCTTTTTCTTTTCTCTCTTTCCTCCTTTCTTCTCTCCTTTTTCCTTCTTTCTTCTCTCCCTTTTTTCTTTTCTTTTTCCTGCCCTTTTTCTTCCTTCCAGACGATGGAGCTTCCTGCGAAGCGGCTTCGCGCACTTTTTCCACCTCTGACGTAATCTGTCATTTCATTTTCATTTAACTTTTTTATCCATGGTAATCCACTCAATATTTACATACTGCTTTACAGGGAGCCATCCTAAAGTAATATTAAAAATTAGATAATAAATAAATATATAATAACCCCTATTTACAATAAATCGTTCACAAAAAAAAAAAGAAAAAAGAAGAGTCATAGTTTGGCTTTATATTTTCTTCGAAAAGTGTGGAGCGATGAGGATGCCTTGACACCACTATCTAGGTCACTCCAGACCTTTGCCCCTCTGTAAGCAAACGATTTCTGACCAGTTGATGTTCTTAGTAATGGTAATCTAAGGCCCGTTTTAGAGTTCCTCAGCTGACGGTTAGTAGCTTCGGATACACTTTGAAATATGTTTCTCAAGTAATCAGGGGCAAGGGCGTTAAGAGATTTATAGACCATCTTGCTAGTCTCAAAATCGATCAGTTCTCTAATAGTAAGCCAACCGAGATTCCTTATTAAAGGCAGAGCTGAAGTGTCATAGGGGCTGTTTGTGACTATCCTGGCGGCTCGATTTTGAAGTTTGTGCAACTTATCGAGGGCTGATGCACCGCAAGATCCCCAGACAGGGCAAAAATACCTAAAATAGGGTTCAACGAGACTTCTATACAGCATAATGAGGTTTTCCTTAGGTAGGTATCGTTTAGAATACTTCAACATACCGATACCTCTAGAGACTTTCTTGATTGTAGAGGACAAGTGAGCGGACCATTTAAGTTGATCGTCAACCTGCAAACCAAGATACTTGGTATTGTTGACCATGGTGATCACCTCATTACCAATGTTAAGGTCAGCTTTGGAAGAACTGGGCAAGTCTATACTTTGAAGCTTGCACCTGCTACCTATTATCATCCCTTGAGTTTTTACGACATTAAGCGATAGCTTGTTGCCCTCAAGCCAACATCTAAGAGCTTCAAGGTCAGCATTGATTGCAGCATTGATATCGTCAATAGAAGGAGAGGAGTAATAGATAGTGGTGTCGTCAGCATACATTGCCACGTCAGAAGTCTTTAAACAGTAGGGGAGGTCATTTACATAAACTAGAAAGAGTAGGGGTCCTAGGCAGGAGCCCTGGGGAACTCCACAATCTACCCCTTCAGTTGAAGATGAATGACCATTCACTCTACAGAATTGCTTCCTATTGAAAAGATAAGACCGAAACCAGCTCAATTCTTTACCCTTGACGCCATAGTAGTTCAGTTTGTCCATAAGGATATCATGGTCCACAGTATCAAAAGCTTTTTTGAGATCGATAAAGACGGCAGCAGTGTACTTCCCCTTGTCAATATTTAAATACCAGTCATTTGTGCTTTTAAGTAGACACGTTAGGACTGAATGCAGTTTTCTGAACGCTGACTGTAGGAGAAAGATGAGCTGATTTCGGTGAAGGTAGTCATAAAGCTGATCGAAGATTAGCTTCTCGAAAAGTCGAGAAATTACAGGGAGCACAGAAATAGGCCTGTAGTTTGATTTGTTATCGGTGGCTCCATCTTTAAAGATAGGTGCTACCCTCGCAATGTCATAGATAGGGCAGTGCAGGAGAAGCTGTATTTGGTCGGTAGGCCAGAGCGAACCGGTTAAAGTTTTTAGGACATCTTCTATCTTTCAGGTCGACATTTCTTATGCTAATGAACGCATATAACCAAGTATCTGCAGTTCTTTTCACGCCATTAAATCGATGAATAATGCATCAAACAACTGTGCAATATTTTCAGATATTTGATTCCTTTGCTTTTCGACAGTTACTTGCCTCAGATTTTAACTGATTAATTTTTCCTCCCAAAAAGGTTTTGTAAAATCTTTGTCTGGACTGCACCTTGCTGGCAATCCATTGGAATTCCCACCTTCAAGTATCATAGAGCAAGGGACTCAAGTAAGTACGTTATGTATCATAGGAATCATTCGTCGCACATAGCCGAATGCTCGTGGCCCATGACCGAAACCGCCAAAGCCTCATTTTCACGGACCAATCAGACGGCTAAAAAGCGAAGGAGACAAAAGAAACCCGTGAACATTTTTCTAAATTTTACCTACCTTCATAAAACGCAACCAGGACAAAAAACTGCTTCAGATTTCCCGAATTTTTTCAAAGCAATCTACTCTCCAGATGTTTGGGAGTGCAATTTTCGATGCCGGTTAAAATATCTCCAGGATTGGCGGAGTTATTGCCTCTCTAACAGACAAAATCGGCGAAGGCTTGTCGAGGCAAGTTTACGCCACTTCAAGTCAGGTGATAAAGCCTCTTGATAAAACCTCTTTTGAATTTTATAAGTTATTTCATAACGAGCAAACTTGTGCCATGAATGCAAAAAGTAGTACAATACAGAAACTTCCGTAGAGTATTGCCACATGACTTAAAATGCGCGAACAAGCCTTTGTAGACTTTTTCAATTCACATAGAAACCGTAGGGGCATTGAATCTTGAATAAAAGAAAATTTAGCGAAAGACAATAGCAAGAACAATTGAAAACGCAGATTTTGGCGTTTTTGGGTCGTTCTTACAACAATCACTATTGTTATTGCTATTGTCTCCCGGCCAGAATAAATTTCTATTGTTCAAGGTTCAGTGCCTTATCGGTTTGTTTGTGGCCATAACTCCGCCAATCCTGGAGATATTTTAACCGGCATCCAAACTTGTACTCCCAAACATCTGGAGAGTAGATTGCTTTAAAAAAATTCGGGAAATCTCAAGCATTTTTTGTCCTGGGTGCGTTTTATGAAAGTAGGTAACATTTAGAAAATTCTTCACGGGTTTCTTTTGTCTCCTTCGTTATTTAGCCGTCTGATTGGTCCGTGAAAATGAGGTTTTGGCGGTTTCGACCATGGGCCACGAGCAATCGGAAGGATTCCTATGCTACGTTATGGTAGGTTGTATGAGACTGTAATTTGATCGAATAGGTAAATATTACAGTTTGGAGTGAAAATAACGGATCAAGTAATAAATCTAGATCCTATTAGCCAAAAATAATGGCTGAAACAGTTAATTTGTATACATTCAATTTTTTACGATTTCAGGTAATCCTTAGTTTTCTCAGAGACTGCTTCTTCGAAAGACAAAATGAGGAACAAGGTTAGAATTGACATTTTATATCAATATTTTAATGATATCGGTTAAACTAGAATATTTTTGATTGGCAAAATTATAGATGTGTATCCATTGCGCAAACTTAAAAAGCGAGCTGAAAGAAGTCCCGGCCTCCTTGCGAAAGCTGAACAACATCCTCCCGCAAAGGAAACTTGGCAAAGTCTATCAAAATTCATCTAAGACCATCTAAGGCCATCTTCGCTAAGACAACATTGTTTGGAGTAATCTTTCCAACACCAAGCTATCCCGACTGCAACGATTGCAAGCAAGGGCAAAGAAGTTATTAGATGATACCAAGCATAAGGACGGATGTACTTGTACATGGCTCACTGTTAAGTCTAAGCTCTCCTTTGACTAGCGAGTCATGAAATATAAAATTTTGCATGACCTTCCGTCCCGAAAAATCTTTGTAATAAGTTCACTTAAAGATCCCAGGTTTCAGAGGTGTTGTGGTGCAGTGCTGTAACCCACTGACATTGCAGCCAGAACAGTCAGGTGGACTGGGTTCGATCCCAGGTAGAGCCCCATCACTTCAGCGTCATGACATGGGATCACGGACTCGATTAGGCCTATTCTACTTCTGCGATCCCAGCGCTTGGCGCTAAAAACCGCAACTTCACCTCATTTCAGAGGACAGAAGCAGAAATCGTGGAGATCTGTAAATTCCCAAAGTTAAGTTAGAATGTGCCGAGCGAAGTTCCTACATCTCTGGTGTCAAAAATTGGAATGATATCCCTGACAACATTCGAGAAAGCAATCGATCGCTCGTTTTAAAGGAGGTTTCAGAGACTATGTTTTGAACATACAGTATCCAAACACGCCCATTGGTAGAGCAGCTCATTATACTAGTTTTGTTATTTTTCTTGAACACAAAATGATAATTGGTTAGCTGATAGGAGTACCTTGTATAGATATTGATAAAATGAAAAAGTGAATAAAGAGCTTTTATTAACACTGATCCTTTGTGGGCTTAGTAGATTTTAGCAAATGCTATGAGGGCCTAATCAGAATCGAATTGGTATGTCAAGTATTCTGTGGCACTGCCACAAAGGATCAGTGTTATCAGCGATTGCCGACACAGGAAATTCTCTCAACCAGTAATTCAAAACAAACAAAGCCGCAAAAGTTTCTCTGAAACCCAGGTAGCTAGTGCGCTCGTTGTGCAATCCAGAAATTGTTTTTAAGATCAAGCATGAGCATATATCGAAAGAAGAAGGATATATCTACACATCTACTTCGGTCATTTTATTTGTTTGGTTCAAAAGCTGAGCAGTAGGTGTTTTAATTACACCCAAAAAAATAAGAGAATTGAATCGTCTCCCAATCGGCTTTTGAACCAAAGAAATTAAATGCCCGGAGCAGATGTGTAGATATATCCTTCCTCTTTCGATCAATGCTCATGTTTGCTCTTGAAAACAATTTCTGGAATGCACAACGAGCAAGCTAGCTACCTGGGTTTCAGAGAAACTTTTGCGGCTTTGTTTGTTTTGAATTACTGGTTGAGAGAATTTCCTTTGTCTGCGATCGCTAATCGCTTTGAATTGCGGTGTCAATCAAAAGCAACTCATGATATTGTCTTACAAAGTCTGTCCTTGTTGGGGTTGGATAATAACGGATGTCCTTTTTCATAAGAGATTGCAGCTATTTTAACTGAATACTACTTTTATCATTTTTCTTTAACAGAGTCTGGAGTTATTTCAGGAGAAGAAGATGCCATGCCCTATGACAAAGGTAAGCAATCTATAATATTAATTTACCGTTTTGCATAATTCCAGTATCTTTGCAAATACAGTGGTGCAGTTCGATGAATACTATTTTTAGGCATTGCTCAAACAAGTGGACATCGTTTTGCCAAACATTTGAATTTTGCTTCCCATGTGAAGTGCTTGTCCGTTTTGCCACGTCGCAAACCATTGCTTGAGAAACACTTTTGTTTGTAATAGCAGAAAATGTGTTTGAAGAAATGTACCGGGTGAGTCAGAAAAAAGAATCCCCACTTGCAAGGCCACTGCTCCATGAATATCAAAACAATAATATTGAAAACTGTCTTGTTTTATTGCCAATATGTTCAATTAGGTTCAGTAATGTACTCGGCCTTAATCGGTCATTCCTTCCCGTGGATATGGGTGATTTTCTGCAGAAAGCCTATTCCAAAAACCTGCAAAAACGAATGAACACAATGAGCACATTTCCCTTCCTAAACTTGATGACACTCACATAAATTCATGTATTTTGTCCTCTTTGGAGGATGGAATCCCCTTGAATAGGTCATCGATACCAGGAGAAGGACTTGTTCATCCTCCCAAGAGGATAGCACGTGCTAAAGCGTCCACAAGTCATTGCTGTAAGGCCATTGTAAGACAGAAATGTTAGGGAAATTTGTTCATGATTTGGGCATGTTTTGAAGGTTTTTTGAAGAGGCTTTCTCGAGAAAATCCCTCATAATTTCAGAATGGAGTGGCCGATTTCAGTCAGGTAAATTTTATAGTAGATTTGAACATTTCTACTATTAAACTATATATTTGCCGACATCATTGTCTTGATATCCAGGGAGCCGTGAACTTTCAAACGGGGGATTCTTTTTTCTGACTTACCCGGTATTATTTGTCAAGCAATGTTTGCGACAGGATATGGTCAAACAGAGAGGCATTTCTTGGCAGGCAAATCTTGTTTGTTTGGCGAGCAACGCTTTCTCGCTTGGCCAGGACTTAAGTTCCGGTGAGATGATACCTTTTTAGCATGTTGCAAAGCAGTTGTCCGACCAGCTAAGGTAATAAGCCAGCAAAAATCATCAGGATAATTTATTTATGGGCAAGCAAACGTTACTTAAGCTAAGTTCACTCTTGTAGAAGTTTCCTTGCCACTTTCCAAAATGGTGCTTGCATTCTATTGCGAACAAATTTTAAACACGAGCCTTATTAGGGCAGCGGCAAGACAATTCTCCTGTTGTGAGTTCAACTTTAATACTAACTAAAAATATCAGATATTTCATACTTGTCAATAGTTATATACAATAACATAGGTTCCAAATCTTTAAAAATGTCGGTGTAAAATTCTATGACCTGTTTCTTTGAACTGAATGACTTGAAAGAAACTCGAGCTATTTTGCCATAATTCTACCGTTGGACTTTTCTGAAATCTTCAATATTGTCAGAATCGGAGGAGTTTTCTTCTTTCTGAAGAATTAATTAAAAATGTTGAAAAATCTTGAAATCATTGTAATATTTCTAAACTCTTTGGGAAAACATGAAATATTTCCCAGAAGACCACAGTTTATGAATGTCTACAATTTGCGATTTAGAAATTTGAAGACGTCACATCTTCCAATGTGTTAAAATATAAAAGATGTTGTAATTTCGAAAATATAGAAGATTTCTGAACATTCCAAAGGCAGCATTATAGCAATGTAGCTAAAGTTTCTTTCAAACCGTTAGCTTCGAAAGACATTGTAGGATTCACACCGACATTTTTAAAGATTTGGAACCTTTGCTGTATACAGTCAGGAGGATTTTCCAAAACTAATTTCCTCGTTTGTTTCCTTGCTAGGAAAGGACAAAGCTATGCAACATGCTTCAACAAATATCTTACCAAGCCCTAATCTAAGATTACCGCCAATCGAGCAGTCTAATAGCATTAACATTGACGCTGCTGTACCAGAAAAGGCTCCGAATATTTCTGTGTCAATGACTGGTCGCAGCAAAGCAAAATCTCCCGAGAAGCCAGGGCGCAAACACGAGAAAATCAAATTGGAAAAATTGCCAAGCAATAGGATAGAAGAGGCTATTTCTCCAAAAGATAGGCCATTAGAAGCTGAGTCTAAAAGTGCTCGGAAGCCGACGAAATCTCCAAACAAAAAATCCCCCAAGCGTAAAATGAAATCAAAAGTCGTGAAATCTAAGGTGCCGGAAGGAAAGACTATAATGAATGCAAAGATAAAAGAAAGTGGAATGATAGAGATGGATTACAAAGTTTTAGCTGAGGAGGAGAAATCCCTTGATGATAAAGAGCAAATCGAAAGACTGGACACTACTGTTATGAATGAACAAGTGAAAGAAATAATGGATGAGGAAAAAGCAAAAATGAATAAAGTTCGAGAATTGATTGAAGCACAGACGATATCAGAAGTTAGGCCTAGCAAAAGCAAGAATGCGTTGGTTGATTTAAAAGAGATAGCCATTGATGACATGGTTGTTATAAAAGTGCCAGAGAAACATTTCATCCCAGGGCAACCATGTTTGGGAAAGATTGTCTCGCTACCTGACGCAACAGGGTTGTTGTTGGTTCATTATTTCTCTGGTAGCTACGATGGAGAATGGCGCCCAATGATGAGTAGATCGAGTCCATATTTGAGGAAGGTTCCAGCATCAAGACTTGTTTTTAAATTCAAATTCGACGAAGGCAACAAAATTAGGGTGGAAGATGCTAGAAAAATCAAGGAACTTATCGATGAAACTGAAGACTAAGTTATGTAATGCATGAAGAGTGCTAGTCAAGCTGTTTGTCCCTATTTGAGGAAGGTTCCAGCATCAAGAGTTGTTTTTAAATCCAAATTCGACGAAGGCAACAAAATTAGGGTGGAAGATGCTAAAAAAATGAAGGAACTTCGCGACGAAATTGAAGACTAAGTTATGCAATGCATAGGGAGTGTTAGCCAAGCTGTTTGTCCACTTTTGAGAAAAGTTTCAACATCGAGAATCGTGTTTAGATCCAAATTAGATGAAGGTAGCAAAATGGGGGTGGAAGATGCTAGATGAATATAGGAATTTGTTGATGACACTGGTGAATAATCTATGCTGTGTGTACAACTGAGTTAGATCATTAGCCTAGCTATTCGTCCATACTTTAGACAAATTTCTACATCGAGAATTGTGTCAAAAGTCAAAATGGACGAATAGAAGAAAATGGCCTGAAAGGATCTTAGAAATACAAAAAATTATCAATGACACTGATGAATAAATCATGGTGTGGGTGTGTTAATCGTTTGTCGACATAGCCATAGGAACGTGCCCCCCCCCCCCCCACCAAGATTTTGCTGTAAACAAAGCAGTGACGTTTTTATTTTTACGAAGTGCCCCTTTAGCTTAATGAAAAAAAAAATCCCAAGAGGCGTTGTACTCCCCCCCCCCCCCAAACTTGAGATGCTTCCTGTGGCCCTGTTTGTCGAGCTGTCCTTCCTTTTTTGAGGAAACTTCTTGTAACCGGACGGGTTGAATAGAATAGCACCAGAGGATTTTAGAAGCCCTTTTTGGTCAATTTAGCGATAACTCGTACTGAAGATCTTTGAAAGATTAACATCATCCAGCTAGCTGATTGAACATAAACGTGACTGTGAAAATCACAACACACGCCTGCCCTTCTGCATAGCTAGGATCATTTTGGATGTGTGTTTGGTCATTAGCCGAGCTGGTGAATACTTGGGGGTGAGGGGGCTCCGTTCCCTCAGTATTGGAAATGATGATAATCCCTTGTTTGAAAGCAATAAAAGACAATAGTTTGTAATCAAGCTTCCCTACTTGATTAGGGGGTGTAGTTGCTTTCGATTTTTTTCTTTTTGTAAAATAAAATTTGTTTTTGTTTTTGTGTTTTATTTGCTTAAAGGGAATAGACATAGCTATATCGAAAAGCTGCTATAAATAGGCTGAATAACGCCCACAAGCCCATTGTTTCCTTCGCCACACAATGAAACCGCAGGCGTCAAAGTTGTTGAATACAACAGATTATATTTTTAACTTGGCCCGGGCCAGCTTTTAACTATGTCGATTCCCTTTAAGATTTTTTTTGCGACATGAATAGCATGAACAATTTTCAACATGGACTTTTGTAGAATCATAAGGGTGTAATTTTATAATTGCATAGGATTAAGATAAAACACTGCCTAAAACCTTTAGATAACAATATTTATTTTTTAGAATATTTTGATACCTCTCAATGCAAAATATTTATTATGTAGAACTCCTATTTTAGAAGAAAAATTCTTGTAGACTTGGATGATCTTTTTACTTTCTTTCTGAAAACACGAGCATTGGTCTCAAATCTTTGAAAAGATGGGTGCAAAATTCTATTCCAGTTTTCTTTGAACTAAGTGGCTTGAAGGGAACTTAGATTATTTTGCTGTGAATAGACTTTTTAGTTATTCTAAAAAGAATCAGAATCGAACGATATTTTGCTACATTTTGTAGAATTTTCGAATGTGCACAATAGTGATAGCAGCTGTAACGCCATTCGATCGAACCTCGCGTATAAAAATGTATAACAATAATGCTCGATCCAGGCTCTTTTCTAGAATAGCTAAAAGGTCTATTGTTTGATATCTTGATCAGTTTTTAGATGCAGGCATTTATTATATTTCAAGCTGTAACGTCATGAACTTTATTAATCCTAAACCAGAAGAGCGACATATTTCTGCTTGCCACCAGACCTTCATAAACTATCGTTTTCTTGAAGAGTGTCATTTTTCTCTATTGATTTCAGGATTGAAAATGATTTTAATTTTTCCTAAATTTTCCATGAATTCATTCAAAAATATTGAAACGCCGCCATTTTGAAAAAAATTAAGGTTTCAAAAAATGTCCACGGCAGATTTACAGCAAAGTACCCCAGATTCCTTTCAAGTCATTCAATTCAAAGAAAAATGACACTGAAAACTCCTCGTCAAGACGCGAAGTTGTTTCAGAATGAATGCAGCTACAGGGATTACAGCTAAGCCTAGGCGTGACACAAGATTGCAGAAATGGTTTATTAAAGGTTAATGCAACAAAGAAGTTTGGAGTGGAATTCCATTGTTTCGTGACTTTTTATTTCTGCTTCATGAATTTTATTGCAATGAAAATTCAGCCTCGATCCTGTGCTTTGTAATAATCAATAGAGGGAATTGTATTGCATGGACCAATCAGGTTCATGACATGTGCCCTTTAATCTTCCATTTGGTTTAATGGCTTGAAAGGAACCTCAGGTACTTTCCTAAGATTGCATTTGTGCGATTTTTACATCTTGACTTTTTTCAGAGTTACCACATCTTTCTCCTTATTCATGAAGAGTTTTTGAAAACATTAAAATGATTCATATTTTTCGATTTGTCCAAAAATATCCAAAAAATTTCTTCATTGAGGGTGGCAAAGTGTATTCATTGAAACGCGATCGGCCATATTCAGAGACGTGAAAACGCTATATTTTTTGACGAGAAATGTGAAATTGAGCATTTTATTTCCGTGATTCGCGTTCCTGACCCCCCTCCCCCTTTACGACTCTCTCCATTATCTTTTGAATTTTTGGCAGCCAGTATTGCTGGGAGGGTATAATTACATTTCAACAAGTTCCCTAACAGTTATTTAGCATTACTTGAGCTAAGAGTAACATTGTTTTACTATTTTAAGCGTGCATTAAATTGAGGTATTGGCTTAGAGTGCTGGCCAAAGCCCATGGAAGATAGCTTGGGAATTCTTCATTTGAAATCAAAATTAAGCTTCGCTATCAGGCAAAGGAGTTAAATTGCTCAAATTGCTTTTGTAGGTTTTATGTAAAACTGGGTGTCCCAGGAAAAAGTATACAGATTTTGTTGGGTCCAGCGAAAAGAATGTAGCTTTAACTGACAGCTAACCAATTTCAAAATGTTCCTCGATAGTTTACTTGCACATAGATATATCGCTTGTTAACATTTGTGCTTTGAATGCTGAAATATTAATGTTGGAAGTTCAACTTTGCTGTGACCTCCAAACCCAGAGTTTTGGAACTACTTTGGCCTATTTTGCCGTTGTTTCATTTTTCTTTAATAATGTGCTGCAGGAGTTTGCTTAGCTCCGAAAGGCCAACGCTTTGGTTTGAGCTCAATTGAAACTTAGAATGTTCAACATTGATATTTGCGCTCTCCAATCACCCATATCAGCAAATAAGGTATCTATGTTCAACGCAACTATCGAGGAACATGTTGAAATTGGTTAGCCATCGATCGCCGTTGATTATAGCTAAATTCTCATCGCTATACCCAACCAAATGTGTATACATTTTTCTGGGACACACTGTGTGATTTAGCAGGTGGATCCAAAGTTTCTGGTTTAGAACATTGCTTAAAGTGATATTTTTGGGTCCAAATAAACTGAGCTTTTGTTCATAATATTTGTTGGCATCAAACTGATATTCCTGGGTTTGTTAGAAGCAATCCTGGCGTCTATTAGCATTGTTTCAGGATCTTTTATGCTCGTTTACAGGTGTCTAAGTATGAAATGAGCTGATATGTTTGGGTTGCAATGAAGCTAAGGTGATGCAAGACTTCTTTTCCTTTCTAGATCGAAGAGCTCATAGCAGCTATGAATATTCAGATCGACAGCCAGAACGAAGAGGCTCCGATCCAACTGGCATTCCATCAAGAATCAATGATGAGAAAACTCCCTTTAATGTCAGATCTTCAGTTTTGTCTAATCCTCTTATATACAATAAAAAGTATGCCTTAGAAAGCATCAATGGTGGTGGAAGAAGCAGTAAGGGATCTAGAAGACAGTCGAATAAAACGAACTCCGCTGTTTCTGAGAATTATGGAGAGAAAAAGAGAAAACAGAAAGGTATGCGATTTAACTATTTCACGTATTTTTTGTGAGAAACCCTTTTTAAGAAACTCAACTCTAAGATCGCTAAATGATTGATAAACTCGAGTGCTGGAAGAATCGTTTAAGCAACTATTTAATTAGTCAAGGCAGTCATTGGCATATTTTATTTAATTTTCATTCGTTTACTGTATCATATCATTCGGAAGGTACTTGAGCAATGACTAAACATTGCTGGGGCTGCAAAGAAGTTCGTTTTGAACTGTTCACAAGGGCCCAGGCAGTAAACATGAAGACTGTTACGGAAGTCGTAAGAAAGTGGTAAGAAATTCCGAGTGTTCAAAATCTGATAATTTTAAGAAACTTCAGCACGTTCTCAAACGCATATTTTGTTACAAAAGAGTACGTGAATTAAGCCCCTGGGGGGCTTTTTTAATTGCGGAGGCTCCAGAGGGGATTTAAGATAGAGGAGGCTATTAGAGAGGGAAGCTTCTTCAATATATAAAAGTTAAAGGCTCTGAATTATATGTTCTACGACAATTGCATCGTATTGCCCAAAATTGATAGATTTAACAAATAGATTTAACAAGTGCATAGGTATGGCTTCAGCTTAGAGTTTGAGACCTCGTTTGAGTCAAGTGATGCTGGTTTATGGCAAAAATGTAATTACTGCAAAACAGTGATTCGTTCGTTCTCCAACCAGAATACGCAGGATACGCCTTTTTGCAATAAGTTACTGCCAATAACCTTTTATTTTGTGCCATAAGTCAGCAACCACTCGTCAAACTGACCACAGTGTTGGGCTGCTCATCACAATGGACACATATAACTGAACACAACGACACAATTTGACAGCACTTTCTATCACTTTTGTTCCAGGTAAAACACTCAACTCTGCAGCTTCGACACACGAGATGAAACGCACTAGGTCTGGTGTTTTATCAAAAGAATCAATAGAAAGTCGGATACAGGAAGAGATGAGACAAGCTGAAGAAAAGATAACTAATTCGAGAATAGACAGTATTATACAGAAACAAAAGTGAGTTGTTCTAAAATATCCCAGGATTCCTTGCTTAGTACTCCAGCTCCTTGCAGATTTATTTCAAATTATTCCAAATGCTGTGGCTGTTTGCGAAATGGTTAATCTGTTGTTTACTCGACATGGAATCGTTTTCTTAATCAAGGAAAAATATGAACTGTGCAGTTAGTTTTTTTTGGGACAGTTTTGTCGTGTCCGACCAGATTTCTCTTCTCCTAGCTACTGTATTTGCAATACCAAGTGCGGCGAAAAGGTTAGGCGTTTGAAAGTTCATAGTATCTAGAATTCTGGATGGATTGGAGTAGTATCAATTCTCTTTGATGGCCGAAAGACCGAAGAATTTTTGTGATCTTTCTCATGTTTTTATGAACAGAAATTTAAGGTTGAACGACTTTTGATTGTGCCAAATTCGGCTCATTTTTTTCATTTTATCCAATATTTATACACGATACACTTTTCAGCATCTCTCAACATGGCGGCGTCCAACATGGCTGCGTGCAACACGAGGGCAACATGGAGGAGTGACGTTGCCCGTTGAAGAGGGTCTAACTCTTTATGAGACTCTCATCTTTTTCACAATTTGATATTGAAGTTTTTGAAGAAAATGCACAATTATTTAAATTCATCTAAATTTAGCTGGTAATACTTAAGGATGGGGGGGGGGGCTCTCTCCTCGATTAGTTTACCTACTGAGAGAACTCCTCCTTTAAGTAATTCCCTGCATACAATTTATTTAGCTCCTCTTTGTATTTGTATATTGTATTAATTTTATGTATCATTGTATTAATTTTCTGTGATATTATCTGTTATCCATGTACTTCAGTTATTTATTTGTATAGCTCGGATTATCAATTGTATGTAGTGAATTTAAATTATCTGAAACTGAACCGTATTAACAAATCATTTTCAAAGAAAACAATAAATAGAATAATTTGTAAATAACTTAAATATGCTGCTCTACCAAGGGGTCGTGTTAGGGTAAATCGCTGGGGTAAATCGCTCGCTCGGAAAATTCCACTGACTGCAAGTAACTCGGCTTGTATTTTTCGCTTTTTCAGTGATTTTAGAACTCCAAGTCTGTATGATCCATTCATTCATTCATTATCAATAATGTTGTGCTTTGTTCTTTTCATCCCATAGGGACAAACAACTACTCAGTGATTGGCGGAGAGATTCAAAAAAGATGCAACGAGACCAGAACTATATGGTTTCAACACAAGGGTTTAAATATGGTAAGCAGTGTCTTTCATTTGTTCTTGTTGGAGCTGTAGTACACGGGCAATAATGCACCATATTGTGGGATGACGTAAATAATATGTCACGTGATAGCCTGCGCACAGACTTTACTATTTTGCGGAGGAGGACTGTTCCTTTCCTCCTCCGCAAAATAGTAAAGTCTATGCGCAGGCTAATCACGTGACAATTCAAGAGAGAGTGTGAGAGATGCCTATTTTTTTGGCTTTGAGATCTTGAGTGATCGTTCGTTAGAGAAAGTTGAGTTGAGAATCGTTTGAGATCGTTAGAATATATCGTGTAAAGACAGAGAGAGAACGAGACATTTCATAGAACAATCATATCGAAGAATCATCACGCATCGTTAAAATGTTCGAATTTAAATGCAGTTGAGAGAAATTTTCAAATGTATATACGTAAATATTGCTGATATTTAATTCTTGCGTTTTGTGCATTCTCATGCTTGTGCAATTTCGCCGAAGCACGTTAATAGTACTTGAGTGGGAAAGCTTCGTTGAACCATAATACACTTACCTCACATAAGTATTGCACCACCTAACACAAAATGGCGGCCAAAAGTGTCTTTCAACCAAATAAAAAAAATTTACATAATAAAAGCATCAGCATTTAAGGGTTTCTCTACCAGGTATTTTGGTCGGAAAATAATTGTTAATTCGTATGCTTTTCATTCATTAATAAATGAAACGTTGGTTTGTTGGCTTTTTTGATAAATTAGCAAAAACATTCGGACAACACTGAACAAGATTTTGGCAGCATGGCTGGAGGAGTAGGCCAAAACAAAACGAGAAACGGATAGAAAGCTGGGGGCAAAGACAACAAAGTCTTAGTGTTCTCAAATTTGGATTCTACAAACTTTATCGCCATGATAAAAGTTTTCCACTTTGAATGTGAAAAAAGAAGAAATTTCAAATTAGTAACGAGGCCGTCATTCAATCTAACTGAACTTTAATTTCTCTAAGAAGGAGTCACGTTAAAAAAACATGCTCCAGTCACTTGTTAAATTTCAAAATTACTTTAAAACTAAATTGAAATAAGCGATTTGGTTAAGCACATCAAAATCCATATATTTAAGCGTCAATCACTTGCCTAAAGTCTTCCAGGAAGCAAAATTAATTTTAATCTGATAAAAGTAATATCAAGGATATTCTTACGTTGGAATGGTTTCTTTCCGTTTTCTCTTTGTGTTTATCCTTCTGGCATTCCTCACGGAAAACTTTTGTCACAGCGATAAAGTTTGTAGAATCCAAATTTGAAAACACTAAAATGTTGTTGTCTTTGCCCCCAGATATCTATCCGTTTCTCATTTTGTTTTGGCCTACTCCTCCAGTTATGCTGCCAAAATCTTGTTCAGTGTTGTCCGAACGTTTTTGCTAATTTGTCAAAGAAACCAACAAACCACCGTTTCATTTATTAATGAATGAAAAACATACGAATTAACAATTATTTTCCGACCAAAATACCTGGTAGAGAAACCCTTAAATGCTGCTGCTTTTGTTATGCAAATTTTGTAGATTGAGCTGAGCGACACTTTTGGGCGCCATTTTGGGTCAGGTGGTGCAATACTTATGTGAGGTAAGTGTATATAACACACCATGGATGTGGCCTATATTATGATCAAGACTGCATTCTTACCCATTGTGTTGTTTTTTCTGCCACGGGATTGCGAGAAAAGCTTGATAATGTTGCTTTCCATAGACTGATGATATGGTCGTAGTTATCGCTATTGAAATACTGCCGGACACTCCTAACTACGACTCATAATCAAACGCCATTATTTTGAAATGACTATGACTGCCTCGTTTCGATAAGGCCAAGGCAGGAAAGCACAAACATTTGTAGTTTTCAAATGAAACACATTGATTTGAAAACTTCACAATAAATCAGTTAATTCTTAGCGAAAGCAGCAAAATAGTACCTACGTACAATATTTGATATTGTCGCCAACTGTTTTCATGGTATTCCTGTTCGTAAGACTGTGTTCTGTCTGGCCAGGCTCCTTGAAACTCTGCTTTGAGCTTCGAGTTTCCGTTGGTCAACATCAATCAATCGAATTTGCAGAGATTCTAATGGCGTTGTATTTGGTTGTATACTTAGTACATGACTGTGTATAGCAGCCTCGTTCCCAAGGGCGTTCAAAAGTGAAAAAAGTCAGTCCAAAAATATTGCCGTAATATTATGAGTCCCAGTAATAGCGGTCTCGGTCTGGCGTAATAGTCTCGTTTTGGATAGCGATTACTGGGACTCATCGTAATCAGTCTATGCTTTCCTGCGTTCTTCTCTTTAAACACACCTTCAATTGATGCCGCCATCATTAGAAAAGTTCAAACCGTATAACGCACCTGAGTTCCTACACAGCAGTGCTTCTCATTTCAAACTACAACTCAAAATCTAAGTGGGTAAAAACAGAGGAACTTTCCCCAAGCGAGGTTTCGTCACTAGCTGGACATTGTCGTGTGCTGGAACAAAACAAAAGAATGACGAACAAAGGGATTTGCAAGGCCATAATATCATCATCATAAAAATCAACATTTAAATTGTTTTAGTTAATGAATGGAAATCGTTGGTAATCTCTTGCATTGGATGCTAGAGAGGGGCTTAAGGGGCTTATTAAAGAGAGGGTGTGGGGGCGAGAGAAGGGAGAGGGTGCTTATAGAAAATTGCTAAATAGTACGTTTACGGTATACGAAGTTGCCCTGCAAAAATAACCTGTAAGCTGTTGTCATCATATGTGATGACATAATCCAGGTCTTATAAAATGCTTTGTTATTTTCGTTACAGAACCGTTACCTCCGCCATTTGGAACAAAGGATCAAGCGGCCGCTACTCCTTCAAAGGTATGTTACTATGTTTTGTGCCGGAGGCGTATTAACACTGGGGCACGTGCCCCCCCCCCAAGGCTTTGCAATTATGGTGAAGTGTCCTTTTTGTTTCAGGAAGGGCCCCTTCAGCTTTGCGAAAAAGTGCCATTGAAGTGTTGTGTCTCCATGTGAAGTGTTGTATACCATGTTTTGTGCCGGAGGCTTAGGAACACTGGGGGCACGTGACCCCCCCCAAGATTTTGCAATTATGGCGAAAAAGTACCCTTTTTGTTTCAGGGAGTGCCCCTTCAGCTTTGCGAAAAAGTGCCATTGAAGTTTTGTGTCTCACAGTTTCAGATGCTTCCTGCGGTCCTGTTTTATGCCAAACTGTCTGCATAGACATCAGATCTTTTCAAAACTTTAAAATCAATAGTGTGAAATGTTATTGCTGTTTCCTTTCAATAGAATTGATCTCAGAAAACTTGGGCTATTTCCCACAATCCCAGAGAGAACGTTTTTGATATCATTATTTTCAGAATTAAAGTGTTTTTAAAATTGCTGCTAATTTTGAAGTTGCGACATCATCAAATTGCTAAATTGTAAAACAGACTTTTGCTTCCTACCATCTTGTAGATCTTTAAAAATTGAGTGCCGTAAAAGCTCTATTAAGCTCTATTAAGCCCCCTCTCTTTTAGGCCCCCTCTCTTATAAACCCCTCCTCTCTGAGCCAAAATTTTTGATAAGCCCCGCTCTCTACTAAGCCCTCCCCCACTGATATCAAATTCCAGAGGTCACCAAAGATTTTCCATTTATTGACCTAAATAAGTTTGCATGTTAATTTTGACTTGGTTTGAGAAACTACTGAATCGCATTTACGTATTTGACTCGTAAAATTGTATATTGAATGGGCGAAATATGGTGTAAGAGC
The DNA here is from genome assembly GCA_039566865.1 of Aurelia coerulea. Lineage (NCBI taxonomy): Eukaryota > Metazoa > Cnidaria > Scyphozoa > Semaeostomeae > Ulmaridae > Aurelia > Aurelia coerulea. The sequence continues at coordinate 4,835,813 of CM076952.1, read as the reverse complement.
ACTAAAACGCTATTATATATATTCTTGTCATTTGATTTTGTGAATAAGCCCCCCTCTCTAATAAGCCCCCTCTCTTTTAAGCCCCCCCTGGAGTGTCCGAAATAAGCCTCCCGGGAGCTTAATAAAGCTTTTACGGTATTCCCTGTATAGGTCATATTGATTTTCCTCAAGCAGTTTAGAATTTATGGTGCTTTTAATGTTTGCCAAAGCTTTAGATACTATCTGTCGTACATCCTTTCATAAAGATAGAAACATTGTAATGCAAACATTAGTGTTGATATCAAAGATGCTCTTTCTGGAATTATGGCAAAGTACACAAAGCTCCTCAGAGTAGCCTGCCTGCAGACTCTACCGGGTGCGCCAAAATAAACTATGCACGTTTCGCAGGCCACAATAAATCATACACTGGACCGATTTTGAAGATTTATGACTTAATCTTTAGCAGAAAGCCTGAATTAGATTCTAAGACTTTTTGCAAATTTTTCTGTGCTCAATTTTAGAGCTAGAAGCGAGTTTCTCAAAATGTTCGTTTTCGAGAACATTGAAAACGATCAAAAAACGTCGATCAAATTTTAAAAGATTCAATATGAATGAACAAAGAGAAAACGTTTCAGGGGATTTAGGAGTTTAGTACGAACTCTCGTACAGCAGATTACAAATAATCGATTTCTAAATAGCAAATCACCACGAACAAGTTCTCTCTTTGTCCATTGATGTCGATTCTTTAGAAAACTTGATCGGTGTTTTTTGATCGTTTTCAGTGTTTACGAAAACTAACATTTTAGAAAACTCGCTTCTAGCTCTAAAAACTGAAAATGAAAAAATTTTCAAAAACTCGAAGTATCTAATTCAGGCTTTCTGCTAACGATTAAATCATAAATCTTTAAAATCAGCCCACTGTACGATTTATTGTGGCCTGCCAAACGTGCATAGTTTATTTTGGCGCACCCGGTACTGGTTTTTTTTTCAAAGGAAACCTCTCTGAAAAGAAATCTTAGAGTCTGCACAAAGGCTACCTTATAGCATTGTTGGGGAGACGAGATACAGTTTGTCCGAGGAAATGTATGTTTCTCCCCCCGTGCAGTAGGTTAATGCTCATGCGCAGTAGCGTTTTGGGTTGGAACCCTGGCGGGCGCATGGGCATTAACCTGCTGCACAGGGGGACCATTAGTTTCCTCGGACAAAGCGTATCTCATCTCCCCAACAAAGCAATTCAGTTGAAAGAGTGGAGCGACGAGATTTTCATTTCATTATTTATGTAGCATGGTCAGCAAGTGAAAGAAGCTCTTGAAAATATGGATGCAGGATCACTTTCAAAACTGACAAGAGACAGAGATGTTCTTGAAAAGATTGAAGATCACATTCGAAACATGCGAATACGAAGACCATCACAAGATAAATATACTCCAGGAGAAGAGGTCGAAAAAGCGAAGAAAAATTTAGGAGAGGTAACGAATTTTTCTTCTTCATTTAATCTTTCCGACGTTAAATCGGCTAAGGTTAGTTTACACTCAATTCGATTCAAGTGATCAATCTTTGATGCCTTTAACATGTTTTGTGTCATGAAAAATTGTGCCATGGCTGCAAAAAGTAGAATGATATTTTTAATGATACGAGCACTTCCCAAGGGATGTGTCACATCACTTGAAATGGGTAAATTAGACCTCAGCCGATTTGGTCTACAGTAAAAACCCGCACATAAGAACCTTCATCTGTTAAGAACCTACAGCGTGAAATAATATATTTTGCACCCAATAAATAAGAACCGTTTCAGGCTGATATCTAAACTAGGTTCTTAATAAAGGGTCTTATTCATTCATTGGGAAATAAATGCAACATTTTTGCCAATCAACCTCTTTTGTGAACTCCAAAACATTTCTTACAGAACTGTGATAGGCAGGGCCTGCAGGGGTAAACTGGGTAAGATTGGGTTGAAATGGATAGAGTCAAGAGTGCAAATAAGTTTGGCTAAGATTTAGATTCACATATTTTCCTATATTAAGAACCTACACCCTGATTACTAGATGTGCCTCATTGCATAAGAACCAAAACAGGCTGAGTTCAAAACCCTAGGTTCTTATGTGCGGGTTTTTACTGTATTTTGTTGAAATATTTTTTCGATATGCTTTGATTGTTTTTATCGAATTTTAAAGAGGCCAAGAAACCATGACTTCTCTCCAAAATGCAGGCAAGTAGTCGCAGATACACTTCAAACTAAGCTATTTTCTGTAGGCTTAAACTCTAGAATTAGCCTATACAATCATATTTTTCATACCGTCGACGAATCTTTATATACAGCTGGATTCAAAGCCACAAGTTTTAGATGTGTTTAGCCAAAACACACCGAAGCCAACTGCTGTTTTAAGAAATACTATGCCATGTGCCTTTCGTTTACTAACATCTTGTACAGCCCCTATAATCCGACTTCATATTGAATAGAATGAATATAAAAAAGTTACGGCTTTTAGAAATATTAAATTTGGAGGTTCCGATCAACTTTAACAAACAGTAAATCATTTCATATCGGAAATGGTAACTTTGATATGAAAATTGTTCTCATTGAAATTTGTTATAAAGTTGTAGGGTTCGATAAGATTGAGCATACAGCATAGGTATGAACATACCGGGTGCGCCAAAATAAACTATGCACGTTTGGCAGGCCACAATAAATCGTACACTGGACCGATTATGAAGATTTATGACTTCATCGTTAGCAGAAAGCCTGAATTAGAGGTTGGGATTTTTGCAAATTGTTTCATTTTAAGTTTTTAGAGCTAGAAGCGAGTTTCCTAAAAGGTTCGTTTTCGAAAATACTGAAAGTGATCAAAAATTATCGATCAAGTTTTCTAAAGAATCAACATGAATGGACAAAGAGAGAGCTTGTTCGTGGTGATTTGCAATTTAGAAATCGACCAATTGTAATCTGCTGTATGAGAGTTCGTACTAAACCCCCAAATCCCCCTGAAAACGTTTCTCTTTATTCATTCATGTTGAATCTTTTAAAATTTGATCGACGTTTTTTCATCGTTTTCAATGTTCTTGAAAACGAACATTTCAAGAAACTCACTTCTAGCTCTAAAAACTGAAAACGGAAAAAATTGCAAAAAGTCCTAGAATCTAATTCAGGCTTTCTGCTAAAGATTAAGTCATAAATCTATAAAATCGGTCCAGTGTACGATTTATTGTGGCCTGCCAAACGTGCATAGTTTATTTTGGCGCACCCGGTATAGCGTATAAAAACCTAATGAATCGAGAACCCGCATGCTGAAATTTCAAATTAGGCCCCCATATCGTATAAAGACGTATTGTATAATTACTTGTATAAGAGCTCAGGTTGGCTTCCAGAATTGTACGTTCTCATATGCGGTTGTGTACTGTATTTAAGCCTTTGGTGAACATAGTCGCGCAAAGAAAATAGGTCATGACACGTGTCAAGCCATGTTTGGGTAAATGATCGACGTCTACAGGAAATACTAATATCTTACAGGCTAGAATTTGACTGCAAGAGCTTGGGCCACATTCATATGCTTAGACTTGTTGCAATAAGATTTCAAATACATATAACAATATAATACAGATTCAATTTAAACTGTTGGAGTGACAGGCAAAAACCTAGGTAGGGAGCAGTCATGAATAATTGCAGGGACCCGGGTGGAAGCAAATGAGGAGGGGTTTGACAATTGTTAGGGTAAATTTATTGGGGTCTGAAACTTTCAGAGGAATTTATGCTGGGGTCTGAACATAAATGTGCCAAATTTTCGAATATTTTCGACAAAATTTCAATTTTATAGATTTTAGCTTTACTATTTGTCAGTTTTCTCAGAAAATTTAGACGTCAATGTTTTTATGTCTGTTAAGGCTGATTTCCAGTCAGTGGAATTTTCCGAGCGGGCGGAATTTCTATTGTATTCGAGAGAAAATGTCGCTCTGGCATTGAATAGAAAGTTACGCCTGAGCGACCTTTTATTGTCTAAAATTCCGCCCGCTCGGAAAATTCCACTGACTGGAAATTAGCCTTTAAGTTCTTTCTTTTCTTTAATTTACTCATTCCAGTAAAATGTTGTGCTTTCAGAGTTCTGAAATTTTTTGGTGAAAATTAGATGGGGTCTGAAATTTTTCATACCTAGAATTTAGGGGTCTAAGATTTTTTTGGTAAATTTTCAAAATGCTTCCAATCCCCTCCTTGTTATTAATAATGACAGCTCCCTTATCGAATTTCCTCTCTCCCTGCATCGCTAATTTACATGCAGATTTTCATGCAAAAAGATTGAACTATACACACAGAAATATATGGCTACATTGTATTCAGGGCAAATAGACAGGAGATACAATAGTGTCCCGCATATAAGAAACAACTTTTTCAATTTAGGTCTTACATGTTTCTTATAAAATGAGGTAAAATTCAAATCAGGATAAAGTTTCTTATTAGAAAAATCATGTACTATCGATCAACTACTCAGACACGAGCTCTATGATTGTGATAAAAAAACACATTATTTTGATTTGCATTTGTAAATTTTCCCTTCCAGGAAATGATGTAATTATTTCAGGAAGGTACTTTTTTTGTTAGTTTTGTTAAATAAGAAATAATGTTTTCTTCAGACCTGTACTTGTTTTTTATAAAATGGGGTTATTATTTTGAAAATCAGGCCCTGTTTTCTTAAATTCGTGTTTCTTGAATTTTTTGACTTTGTGTCCTCATTTTAGTTTTGTAAGTGACGTAAGTCACACTCTGATGAAGACACAAGTCAGAAAGGCCTCAGTGTGCTAAATATCTTGTCTTTTTTGCATCCGAACTTCTTTTATACAGTTTATTCGTACAAATTTCTACCAATGTTGTGTTTCTTATATGCAATACACTACTGTACTTCAACGACCCGACAATCCCCCAACGCCCTTTGCCACAAGGCAAACACCATGCTTATAATCCCATTAATGTCTTGCTTTCCACAGGCAATCAGATTACAACGTGAACTTGAAGAGAAAAGAACGTTAGAGTATCGACTAAGAGCTTTCACTGCTGAAGATTATGCTCCACCAAGTCATACATTATTTAGAGACAGTAAAAAAATGTAAGTTGCACGATTTAATTTCTTCGTATTTATAAACATGTTCGACTGACTGGGTGAGTCAAAAAGTTAGCATGGCTATTGTCTCGTTCGATTCCTACCCTGACCATCCCCCCAGGCAGCCCGGGGGTCAACAAAGATTTCCTGCCCAAATGCCTAGGGGCCGGGAAAATTTTATGTAGCGAATGCCCCGGGGCTGGACACTGAGAAAATACCATATTTCCAGTTACTGTATAGGGAAAAGCTCCCTTTTTTGTCAAATGACACTCAAATGCCCGGGGGCCGGGGAAAAATTTAAATTTAAATTAGAAATATTTTTTGAGCAAATGCCTTGGTGTTGTCCAGAGGGGGGGGGGGTGGTCAGGGCAGGAATTGAACGAGACATTATGTTCTGTGTGTATAACCTTCCGTTACTGTTTTGCGCGAGGAGATTGTTTATCATTTGATCAAGGGTTTCAGGCCTTTTATCAAGCATTTTACAGCCAAAGAGTTTCGTTAAGTCGAATATAACTAGATTTTCAATGCTCAAAAATGTAACAAAAATTTAAAAAATGCTTCAGTCTTTCTGCTGCCAAGCACGATACACCACTTCAATTGACAGCCTCGTTTTGGAAATTGTGCAAAATTCTTCCATGTGAAATTTTAGAGGCTGGATTCGAATTTAGCACCCAAACTTTAGTCTAACTAAAAGTTCGAAAACCTAGAAGCCTATGAAAAATAACGCAGGGTGAAAAATTTCACCCCAAACGATCTTGATAAATCTTTGAATTTTACATGGTTATAGAATCGACATCACAATCTCCAGCAGTGTAAAAACACATGATTATGCTAAAGTTTGGGTGCTAAATCCGAATCTGGGCTCGAAATTTTCATATGAACAATAGAAAGGAATTTGGACAAATGTCCAAAACGAGGCCGCTTGATCGAAGTGGTGTATTCGATCCATTCCAATCCTTGCAATACTTTAGGAAGTACAAATCTTTAAATATTTGAACATTTTATGGCGCACCCGGTAGGTAATACATTTTTGGTTATTTTTCGAGCTTCCGAATGGTTGTAACCGACATTTCTTCTTCCTTTTCCTGTAAATTTACAAGTTGAATATAGCATAAAGTAGTTTTTAGTTTGTTTAAAAATTTCGAGAAGTTTAAGAGTACCTACTGTAGAATGTTTGATATAAATGCAATTTCGAGAATGTTAAAGAATACAAAGTTTAAAATCAAATACAATTTGAAGGAGACAGTTCTTTCGTTGAGTGTTATCTATATGGAATGTACCTCTATCCCGATTAAACGAACAAGGATGATTTTAACGCAGAATAATTTAACTACCGTGAAAAGCAGCTGATATTAATGAAAAAGCTACTTATCGACTTACTTTTTAATGAAAAATGGGGACCTTTAAAAACTGCCAAATTTAGGGGAAAGGGTAAACCTGTAGCCTTAATTTTCGCTTCACACTGAGTACAGTAAATCCCCGTATATAAGAACCTACTTTTTGACAGCCAGGCTGAAACAGGTTTTTATTTTAAAGGTACTAAGACTAATTTCAAGGTATCAAGGCTCTTTTTTGAAGAGTGCCTTGCGTAGGCCATTTTAGAATCTTCACCAAAGATGCTCAGCCCTGTTATTTGTTTTGGCAAAGTTATTATGTACCTAACAACCAATTCTAAGCTTACAAACAGCAGGGGAAGAGATTCAAACTTTAACAGCCAACTGGGACAAAAATAAAGTTAATAGCGAGAATCCCAAATCAACTTTGCTACCCATGCAATCAGAACATATTTTTCTTCAAACTGAAATAGGTTGTTAGTTAAAAGGTGCATACGTTAAGAAAAACAACCTCTAAGTTCTTATTTTTGTTGGTTCTTATATGCGGGGCTTTACTGTACCTTGAAAACAACTAATTTTGGCAAAAGGGCAAGCCTATGGCCTCGTTTTTGGTGAAAAATAAGTACCTTCTAAAGCAGGTGATTTTGATGAGAAGAGTGAGCCTACTACCTTACCATTTCGTGAAAATTAAGTGTCGTCTAAAACATCTGATTTCGGCGAAAAGGGCAAGCCTATAGCCTTCCTTTTTTATCATAAATGAATACCTTGAAAGACGGATAATTTTGGCGGAAAGGTAAGCTTATAGCCTATGATTTAGGTGAAAAATGTGTACCTTCAAAAGAGCTAATTTTACCAAAAAAGTAAGCCTGTAGCCTTTGGTTTTGATGAAAAATGAGTACCTTCAAAATGAACTAATTTTGGCAACAAGGTAAGCTTGTCGCCTTTGATTTTGATGAAAAATGGGTACCTTCAAAAAGAGCTTATTTGGCAAAAAAGGTAAGCCTTATAGCCTTTGATTTTGATGAAAAATGGGTACCTTCAAAAAGAGCTAATTTTGGCGGAAAAGGTAAGCCTATAGCCTTTGATGTTGATGAAAAATGAGTACCTTCAAAAAGAACTAATTTTGGCAACAAGGTAAGCTTGTCGCCTTTGATTTTGATGAAAAATGGGCACCTTCAAAAAGAGCTTATTTGGCAAAAAAGGTAAGTCTTATAGCCTTTGATTTTGGTGAAAAATGGGTACCTTCAAAAAGGGCTAATGTTGGCGGGAAAGGTCAGCCTGTAGCCTTACTTTTTTGATGTAAAATGGGTACCTTCAAAAAGAGCTAATTTTGGCGGGAAAGGTAAGCCTGTAGCCTTACATTTTTGATGAAAAATGGGTACCTTCAAAATGAGCTAATTTTGGCGGAAAAGGTAAGCCTATAGCCTTACTGTTTGATGAAAAATGAGTACCTTCAAAAACTGATAATTTTGGCGGAAAAAATAAGCCTATAGCCTTTGATTTTGATGAAAAATGGGTACCTTCAAAAAGAGCTACTTTTGGCGGAAAAGGTAAGCCTATAGCCTTTGATGTTGATGAAAAATGGGTACCTTCAAAAAGAGCTAATTTTGGCGGAAAAGGTAAGCCTATAGCCATTGATTTTGATGAAAAATGAGTACCTTCAAAAAGAGCTAATTTTGGCGGGAAAGGTAAGCCTGTAGCCTTACTTTTTTGATGAAAAATGGGTACCTTCAAAATGAGCTAATTTTGGCGGAAAAGGTAAGCCTATAGCATTTGATGTTGATGAAAAATGGGTACCTTCAAAATGAGCTACTTTTGGCGGAAAAGGTAAGCCTATAGCCTTTGATGTTGATGAAAATTGGGTACCTTCAAAATGAGCTACTTTTGGCGGAAAAGGTAAGCCTATAGCCTTTGATGTTGATGAAAAATGGGTACCTTCAAAATGAGCTACTTTTGGCGGAAAAGGTAAGCCTATAGCCTTTGATGTTGATGAAAAATGGGTACCTTCAAAATGAGCTACTTTTGGCGGAAAAGGTAAGCCTATAGCCTTTGATTTTGATGAAAAATGGGTACCTTCAAAATGAGCTAATTTTGGCGGAAAAGGTAAGCCTATAGCCTTTGATTTTGATGAAAAATGAGTACCTTCAAAAACGGATAATTTTGGCGGAAAAAATAAGCCTATAGCCTTTGATTTTGATGAAAAATGGGTACCTTCAAAAAGAGCTACTTTTGGCGGAGAAGGTAAGCCTATAGCCTTTGATGTTGATGAAAAATGGGTACCTTCAAAAAGAGCTAATTTTGGCGGAAAAGGTAAGCCTATAGCCTTTGATTTTGATGAAAAATGGGTACCTTCAAAAAGAGCTAATTTTGGCAAAAAAGGTAAGCCTATAGCCTTTGATTTTGATGAAAAATGAGTACCTTCAAAAAGAGCTAATTTTGGCGGAAAAGGTAAGCCTATAGCCTTTGATTTTGATGAAAAATGGGTACCTTCAAAAAGAGCTAATTTTGGCAAAAAAGGTAAGCCTATAGCCTTTGATTTTGATGAAAAATGGGTACCTTCAAAAAGAGCTAATTTTGGCGGAAAAGGTAAGCCTATAGCCTTTGATTTTGAAGAAAAATGAGTACCTTCAAAAGAGCTAATTTTGGCGGAAAAGGTAAGCCTATAGCCTTTGATTTTGATCAAAAATGAGTACCTTCAAAAGAGCTAATTTTGGCAAAAATGGTAAGCCTATAGCCTTTGATTTTGATGAAAAATGAGTACCTTCAAAAGAGCTAATTTTGGCGGAAAAGGTAAGCCTATAGCCTTTGATTTTGATGAAAAATGGGTACCTTCAAAAGAGCTAATTTTGGCAAAAATGGTAAGCCTATAGCCTTTGATTTTGATCAAAAATGAGTACCTTCAAAAGAGCTAATTTTGGCAAAAATGGTAAGCCTATAGCCTTTGATTTTGATGAAAAATGAGTACCTTCAAAAGAGCTAATTTTGGCGGAAAAGGTAAGCCTATAGCCTTTGATTTTGATCAAAAATGAGTACCTTCAAAAGAGCTAATTTTGGCAAAAATGGTAAGCCTATAGCCTTTGATTTTGATGAAAAATGAGTACCTTCAAAAGAGCTAATTTTGGCGGAAAAGGTAAGCCTATAGCCTTTGATTTTGATTAAAAATGGGTACCTTCAAAAAGAGCTAATTTTGGCGGGAAAGGTAAGCCTATAGCCTTTGATTTTGATGAAAAATGGGTACCTTCAAAAAGAGCTAATTTTGGCGGAAAAGGTAAGCCTATAGCCTTTGATTTTGATGAAAAATGGGTACCTTCAGAAAGAGCTAATTTTGGCGGAAAAGGTAAGCCTATAGCCTTTGATTTTGAAGAAAAATGAGTACCTTCAAAAGAGCTAATTTTGGCGGAAAAGGTAAGCCTATAGCCTTTGATTTTGATCAAAAATGGGTACCTTCAAAAAGAGCTAATTTTGGCGGAAAAGGTAAGCCTATAGCCTTTGATTTTGAAGAAAAATGAGTACCTTCAAAAGAGCTAATTTTGGCGGAAAAGGTAAGCCTATAGCCTTTGATTTTGGTGAAAAATGGGTACCTTCAAAAAGAGATAATTCTGGCAAAAAAGGTAAGCCTATAGCCTTTGATTTTGATCAAAAATGGGTACCTTCAAAAGAGCTAATTTTGGCGGGAAAGGTAAGCCTATAGCCTTTGATTTTGATGAAAAATGAGTACCTTCAAAAGAGCTAATTTTGGCGGAAAAGGTAAGCCTATAGCCTTTGATTTTGATCAAAAATGGGTACCTTCAAAAGAGCTAATTTTGGCGGGAAAGGTAAGCCTATAGCCTTTGATTCACCAGCTGATGAATAAACGATCCAAATCCACTAATATTGACCTCTTGAAACAAGATGGAAAAGATATTAGTAACAGAAAAGAAATTTCCGATACCATGAACCAGTACTTTTGTTCGGTTGGGAAAGCTCTAGCAGAGAAGATCGAGGATACACCTAACCCTCTCCTGTCAGGCGAGTACCAACTGAACCCAAAGAACTTAAGGTTTGAATTTAAACCAATAGGGCTCCAGGATATTAGAGAAGCAATTGGCAAGATTAAAATCTCAAAGGGCTCCGGAGTTGACGGTATCTCAAGCTATTTTCTGAAACTTGCCTTGCCATTCATTGAGAATTCTCTTGTTCTCATGTTTAATACCTCTTTGGAAACCGGCGTATTTCCTGATAGTTGGAAGACTGCCAGGGTTACACCGATTTACAAAGATGGCGAAAAGGCTACAAAATCAAACTATCGCCCTATTTCCGTCCTTCCCGTCATATCGAAGCTCTTTGAAAAGCTAGTTTTCAATCAATTGTACCAATATCTAAATAAGAATCGCCTTCTTTACAAGGGCCAGTCTGGCTTTAGAGAACTCTTTTCCACAGTCTCCTGTTTACTTAAAAATACGGATGATTGGTACAAGGGATTTGACACAGGGCACCACGTAGGATCAGTTTTTATCGACCTCAAAAAAGCTTTTGATACAGTGGACCATAAGATCCTTTGTGAAAAACTAATGCATTACGGCGTTCGTCACAGAGAAATAAAATGGTTTGAATCATATCTTTCGAACAGAAAACAGTTCTGTCGGGTTGGTGGAATTGACTCAGAAATTGACAATATCGAAGTTGGTGTACCGCAAGGCTCATGCCTTGGTCCCCTTCTCTTCCTTGTTTACATCAATGACCTACCATGTGGTATTCAAAGCTCAACTGTGTCCATGTATGCTGACGATACCAGCCTTTCTTATCAATCTAAGGATTTGACTCAGCTGAATGAGGCCATGAATAATGATCTCAAGAGTCTTGAATCTTGGTTGAAGGGAAACAAAATATCGCTAAATGTCGCGAAAACTCATTCCATGCTCATTTGCTCCAAATCTAAACAGAATTTCCTAAAAAGATCCAATGGAAAATTGGATCTTAAAATTCAGGAAGACAGTTTAGAGGTAGTGGACAAGACAAAGTACCTTGGTGTACAAATTGATCAAAGCCTGGATTGGAAGGAACACATTAAATATGTCGCGTCGAAAGTTTCGAGGGCTATTGGTTTTCTGAAACATGCGAGGAGCCTCGTCCCTTCTACTTCCTTGATTAGTTTGTACAGAAGTATTGTGGAACCACATTTTCGTTATTGTTGCTCGGTTTGGGGCTGCTGTAGTTCCACAGAAAAAAGCCGCTTGCAGAAGCTACAAAACAGAGCTGCTAGAATAATCACTGGTAGTCGTTTTGATGCCTCCGCCATGCCCCTTATAAAAAGTCTTGGTTGGCAAACGATTGAGGAATTGATTGGTTCCGAGACCAAAGTCATGGTGTTTAAGGCATTAAATGGTCTTGCTCCTCAATATTTGACCGAACTTTTCTTGAAAAAGTCGCAGGGCTCCCTTCACACCCTCCGAAATACTTCTACTGACCTAAAGATACCATTAATGAAAAGTGGAAATGGTCAAAGATGTTTTTCGTTCAGAGGAGTAAAATATTGGAACAGCCTCTCAGCTGAGTCGAAGCAAGCCGTAAAACTCAATAGTTTTAAAACAACAATTTAGGATATGTTTCTTTTTTGCACTTTTTCTTTTTTGTTTTTTGTTTTTTTTTTTTCTTCTGTAAATTAGAACAATTTTGTATTTTAGATTTTCATTTTGAAATCATATATTGTAATTATTTTAATAGTAGGTATATTCCATAAATTGTAAGATTTTTGACGGAGGGCCCCTTGTAAATCAGCCTTTGCTGAAGGGTTACCCTCCTGTAAATAAATGAAATGAAAAAAATGAAAATGAAATGATTTTGATGAAAAATGAGTACCTTCAAAAGAGCTAATTTTGGCGGAAAAGGTAAGCCTATAGCCTTTGATTTTGATCAAAAATGGGTACCTTCAAAAAGAGATAATTTTGGCGGAAAAAATAAGCCTATAGCCTTTGATTTTGATCAAAAATGGGTACCTTCAAAAGAGCTAATTTTGGCGGAAAAGGTAAGCCTATAGCCTTTGACTTTGATGAAAGATGGGTACCTTCAAAAAGAGCTAATTTTGGCGGAAAAGGCAAGCCTATAGCCTTTGATTTTGATGAAAAATGAGTACCTTCAAAAGAGCTAATTTTGGCGGAAAAGGTAAGCCTATAGCCTTTGATTTTGATGAAAAATGGGTACCTTCAAAAGAGCTAATTTTGGCAAAAATGGTAAGCCTATAGCCTTTGATTTTGATCAAAAATGAGTACCTTCAAAAGAGCTAATTTTGGCAAAAATGGTAAGCCTATAGCCTTTGATTTTGATGAAAAATGAGTACCTTCAAAAGAGCTAATTTTGGCGGAAAAGGTAAGCCTATAGCCTTTGATTTTGATCAAAAATGAGTACCTTCAAAAGAGCTAATTTTGGCAAAAATGGTAAGCCTATAGCCTTTGATTTTGATCAAAAATGGGTACCTTCAAAAGAGCTAATTTTGGCGGAAAAGGTAAGCCTATAGCCTTTGATTTTGATGAAAAATGAGTACCTTCAAAAGAGCTAATTTTGGCGGAAAAGGTAAGCCTATAGCCTTTGATTTTGATGAAAAATGAGTACCTTCAAAAGAGCTAATTTTGGCGGAAAAGGTAAGCCTATAGCCTTTGATTTTGATCAAAAATGAGTACCTTCAAAAGAGCTAATTTTGGCGGAAAAGGTAAGCCTATAGCCTTTGATTTTGATGAAAAATGAGTACCTTCAAAAGAGCTAATTTTGGCGGAAAAGGTAAGCCTATAGCCTTTGACTTTGATTAAAAATGGGTACCTTCAAAAAGAGCTAATTTTGGCGGGAAAGGTAAGCCTATAGCCTTTGATTTTGATGAAAAATGAGTACCTTCAAAAGAGCTAATTTTGGCAAAAATGGTAAGCCTATAGCCTTTGATTTTGATGAAAAATGAGTACCTTCAAAAGAGCTAATTTTGGCAAAAATGGTAAGCCTATAGCCTTTGATTTTGATCAAAAATGGGTACCTTCAAAAGAGCTAATTTTGGCGGAAAAGGTAAGCCTATAGCCTTTGATTTTGATGAAAAATGAGTACCTTCAAAAGAGCTAATTTTGGCGGAAAAGGTAAGCCTATAGCCTTTGATTTTGATGAAAAATGAGTACCTTCAAAAGAGCTAATTTTGGCGGAAAAGGTAAGCCTATAGCCTTTGATTTTGATCAAAAATGAGTACCTTCAAAAGAGCTAATTTTGGCGGAAAAGGTAAGCCTATAGCCTTTGATTTTGATGAAAAATGAGTACCTTCAAAAGAGCTAATTTTGGCGGAAAAGGTAAGCCTATAGCCTTTGATTTTGATGAAAAATGGGTACCTTCAAAAGAGCTAATTTTGGCGGAAAAGGTAAGCCTATAGCCTTTGATTTTGATCAAAAATGAGTACCTTCAAAAGAGCTAATTTTGGCGGAAAAGGTAAGCCTATAGCCTTTGATTTTGATGAAAAATGAGTACCTTCAAAAGAGCTAATTTTGGCGGAAAAGGTAAGCCTATAGCCTTTGATTTTGATGAAAAATGGGTACCTTCAAAAAGAGCTAATTTTGGCGGGAAAGGTAAGCCTATAGCCTTTGATTTTGATGAAAAATGGGTACCTTCAAAAAGAGCTAATTTTGGCGGAAAAGGTAAGCCTATAGCCTTTGATTTTGATCAAAAATGAGTACCTTCAAAAGAGCTAATTTTGGCAAAAAAGGTAAGCCTATAGCCTTTGATTTCGATAAAAATAAGTCCTTTCAGAAAAGCAAATTTTGGCGAAAAAGGTAAGCTTATAGCCTTTGATTTTGATAAAAATGGGTACCTTCAAAAGAGCTAATTTTGGCGGGAAAGGTAAGCCTATAGCCTTTGATTTTGATGAAAAATGGGTACCTTCAAAAAGAGCTAATTTTGGCGGAAAAGGTAAGCCTATAGCCTTTGATTTTGATGAAAAATGGGTACCTTCAAAAGAGCTAATTTTGGCGGAAAAGGTAAGCCTATAGCCTTTGATTTTGATGAAAAATGGGTACCTTCAAAAAGAGCTAATTTTGGCGGAAAAGGTAAGCCTATAGCCTTTGATTTTGATGAAAAATGGGTACCTTCAAAAAGAGCTACTTTTGGCGAAAAAGGTAAGCCTATAGCCTTTGATTTTGATGAAAAATGGGTACCTTCAAAAAGAGCTAATTTTGGCGGAAAAGGTAAGCCTATAGCCTTTGATTTTGATGAAAAATGAGTACCTTCAAAAACGGATAATTTTGGCGGAAAAAGTAAGCCTATAGCCTTTGATTTTGATCAAAAATGGGTACCTTCAAAAAGAGCTAATTTTGGCGGGAAAGGTAAGCCTATAGCATTTGATTTTGATGAAAAATGGGTACCATCAGAAAGATCTAATTTTGGGGGAAAAGGTAAGCCTATGACCTTACTTTTTGATCAAAACTGGGTACCTTCAGAAAGAGCTAATTTTGGCAGAAAATGTAAGCCTATAGCCTTTGCTTTTGATGAAAAATGGTTACCTTCAAAAAGAACTAATTTTGGCGGAAAAGGCAAGTCTATAACCTTTGCTTTTGATGAAAAATGGGTACCTTCAGAAAGAGCTAATTTTGGCGGAAAAGGTAAGCCTATGACCTTTGATTTGGATGAAAAATGGGCAAATTCAGAAAGAGCTAATTTTGGCGGAAAAGGCAAGTCTATAACCTTTGCTTTTGATGAAAAATGGGTACCTTCAGACAGAGCTAATTTTGGCGGAAAAGGTAAGCCTATAGCCTTTGACTTTGATGAAAGATGGGTACCTTCAAAAAGAGCTAATTTTGGCGGAAAAGGTAAGCCTATAGCCTTTGACTTTGTTGAAAAATTGGTACTTTCAGAAAGAGCTAATTTTGGCGGAAAGGTAAGCCTATAGCATTTGATTTTGATGAAAAATGGGCAAATTCAGAAAGAGCTAATTTTGGCGGAAAAGGTAAGCCTATAACCTTTGATTTTGATGAAAAATGGGTACCTTCAGAAAGAGCTAATTTTGGCGGAAAAGGTAAGCCTATAGCCTTTGACTTTGATGAAAAATGGGTACCTTCAGAAAGAGCTAATTTTGGCGGAAAAGGTAAGCCTATAGCCTTTGACTTTGATGAAAAATTGGTACTTTCAGAAAGAGCTAATTTTGGCGGAAAGGTAAGCCTATAGCCTTTGACTTTGTTGAAAAATTGGTACTTTCAGAAAGAGCTAATTTTGGCGGAAAAGGTAAGCCTATAGCCTTTGACTTTGATTAAAAATGGGTACCTTCAGAAACAGCTAATTTTGGCGGAAAAGGTAAGCCTATAGCCTTTGATTTGGATGAAAAATGGGTACCTTCAGAAAGAGCTAATTTTGGCGGAAAAGGTAAGCCTATGACCTTTGATTTTGGTGAAAAACGGGTACCATCAAAAAGGGCTAATATTGGCAAAAAAGTACCCTAGGTACCAGCCTCTTTATGTTAGAGAGTCTGGTACCCAGGGTAGCAAAAAAGGTAAGACTGTAGCCTTTGATTTTGGTGAAAAATGGGTACCTTCAAAAAGGGCTAATGTTGGCAAAAAAGGTAAGCCTATAGCCTTTGATTTTGATGAAAATGGGTACCTTCAAAAAGAGCTAATTTTGGCAGAAAAGGTAAGCCTATAGCCTTTGATTTTGGTGAAAAATGGGTACCTTCAAAAAGGGCTAATTTTGGCAGAAAAGGTAAGCCTATAGCCTTTGATTTTGATGAAAAATGGGTACCTTCAAAAAGGGCTAATTTTGGCAAAAAAGGTAAGCCTATAGCCTTTGATTTTTACGAAAAGAGCAGGTTGGCAAAGAATGTAAGCCTATAGCCTTTGATTTTAATGAAAAATGGGTACCTTCAAAAAGAGATAATTTCGGCGGAAAAGGTAAGCCTATAGCCTTTAATTTTGGTGAAAAATGGGTACCTTCAAAAAGGGCAAATTTTGCCAAAATAGGTAAGCCTATAGCCTTTGATTTTGATGAAAAATGGGTCCCTTCAAAGGGCTAATTTTGGCAAAAAAGGTAAGCCTTTTGGACTTTTTGTGAATAAAAGCCACTATAAAAATCCCGTTGGAGGCTTTACTCTTGGGCCAAAAGCTTGCTTACTTTCAAGAACAAAATTGGCTTCTTATGATAGCATTTCCACCAAAAATAAAGCGTTACGCATGAACTGAAGATACGCTATTTGGCATCTTTTGGTGACACGAAGAAAGTGTTGCGTTTTTAAAGCAGAAATGGCCAAAGACTTCGTCATCGAAAATTCTTCATAAAAAAGGAAGACCTGAAACAGAAAGACTAGTCACGGTCATATTGTATACTATTTTCTTGATTAATGACATTGTACAAATAACGCTGTCTTCAAATATTTTCTTCAATGATCTGATAAAAATGTACATTTCATTTCTTTAAAATTATTTCTTTTAAAGAACGCCAGTCAACCAGCATCCTTTGCGCGCGTCGCATTTTGCCTTTCCACTGCGGCAGCCATTTTCACATGACATCGTACATAGCAGTGCTCAGCAAAGCGCGACCGCAAAGGATGCTGGTTGACCGGCGTTCTATAAATATTTTAGACAAAGCAAGCCTTCGAGAGCTTCGCTTTGCAAATTTCCTTCTGGTTTGGTTGTACAAGTTGATTAACAATAAAATATACCTCATTCAGTGCGCTTAATCATGGATGGTTAGATGCGACAAAAGTAGTCAGTTGTTCATAAAAACCTAATCTTACACTTTCGTGAATAAAAGCCACTATAAAAATCCTGTTGGAGGCTTTACTGTTAGGCCAAAGGCTTGCTTGCCTTCTTCAACAAAATTGGCTTCTTATGATAACATTTCCACCAAAAATAAAGCATTACACATGGATTATTGCTGCGGAGGAGCTCATGCATGAAAAATAATTTGAGCTTTGCTTGATAATGGTGGCGTTCAGGCCAAGTTGTGAGGAACCAAAAACGAAAGAAGAACAATATCATAAAGCTTTTTTCTCTAATGTCTCTCTAATTTATCTCTAAGTGTCTCTCTAATTTCTCTAATCTCTAATTCTTAATAGAGCTTTTACGGAAGAGAAAGCAATGGGCAAGAAGACACAATTTGGATCATAATACAGGCCAAATCAGCAGTGCATAATTGCCCGTGTTCAAAAGTCAACCGAAAATTCATGAATGATCTATTTTGTAATCAAACCATGGGCAGTTAATGCTTCAGCTCGTACGCCTCTGCGGAGGAGTTCTTCCCTTCGATTTCTTTCACTGGCTCCTCCGTAGCTGTACATAAAACTTTCCTCCGTAGAAGCATAAATTCAAGCTAATCAAGCACAACTGTGGCGTCTAGCAACCCATGAGCAAACACATTGAAATAATCCAAATAAGCAATCGGGTGAGTCAGAAAAAAGAATCCCCGTTTGAAAGGTCACAGCTCCCTGGATATCAAAACAATGACATCGGCAAATATATAGTTTTATGGTAGAAATGTTCAAATCTACTACAAAATTTACCTGACTGAAATCGGCCACTCCATGCTGAAATTATGAGTGATTTTCTCCAGAAAGCCTCTTCAAAAAACTTTCAAAACGTGCTCAAAATCATGAACAGATTTCCCTAACATTTCTGCCTTACAATGCCTTACAGCAATGACTTGTGAACGCTTTAGCACGTGCTATCCTCTTGGGAGGATGTACACGTACTCCCCCCTGGTATCGATGACCTATTCAGGGGATTCCATTCTCCCAAGAGGACAAAATACATGAATTTATGTGAGTGTCATCAATTTTAGGAAGGAAAATGTGCTCATTGTTTTCATTCGTTTTTGCAGGTTTTTTTGAAGGGGCTTTCTGCAGAAAATCGCCCATATCCACGGGAAGGAATAGCCGATTAAGGCCGGGTAAATTACTGAACCTAATTGAACATATTGGCAATAAAACAAGACATTTTTCAATATTATTGCTTTGATATTCATAGAGCAGCGGCCTTCAAAGCGGGGATCCTTTTTTCTGACTCACCCGGTATATTCTATTCTTCAACATGGGCTACAGCATGGTAACTTGCGCCCGTCTTTTTGCATTTCTTAATAGCATAGCAAAAACATAAAATGACCCCAAATGCGATCACGATAGCACTTAGAGAAGTAAAAAAGAGGAAATCATCTCTTGAGATTCTGCTTCGCGGTTCTTCTTCTGGTATCAGGTTACTTGCATTGACCATATAACCAAGTGACCAGTTAACATCCATGTCATTTATCTGTTGTTAAAAGGTATGAAATGCTATCAAATAAAACAACAACTGCTTCTTACAATGTTTGATAAGGGATACAACATTTAGATCACAATTCTTCAAATTACTTACTTGAGGATAGAGGATAGAACAGTATATTAGAATAGTGAAAACTGCATCCTTTATTACTTGGGATACGGGAATACGTTACGTTCATACTGTGTGAGTCAGCAAAAAGGTTTAGACGCGTGAAAGCCTATAGCTCTCAAACCATATACTAGATTCTTATAAAATAAGAACCTACTTCAGCCTGGGTCTCAAAAAAGTAGGTTCTTATATGCGGGGATTTACTGTACAACAAGCGATGCAAAATAAAACTGAGTTCATGTCTCTATTTAATGAAATACCGGGTGTCCCAAAATGATGTATTATTGTTTGATTGCTTGCATGTCCATAACCAATGAACCGATTTTCAAAAACTTTGTTTTATTTGATTGCTTAAAGGCTAAATTGTATTTTAAGATGTTGGTTGTGGCTTTACCACGGCGTTTTCATGTCGAAAAGAAGATCGATAAACCTGCTCAAATTCAAGCCTCTGATGGCATGAGAAAGAAACGGCCTATTTTTCCAGTCAAAATTCTAGATGTGATACAAAAGGCTGAACTCGTATTCGTATTCTCTGAACTCAGTATTAACTGAATTCGCATTCTCTAAACGACGTATATTCTTTGAACGACATATAAGTTCAGCATATTGCATCACATCTAAAATGTTGACTGGGAAAGTAGGCCGTTTCTTCTTCATGCCATCTAAGGCTTGAATTTGAGCAGGTTTATCGATCTTCTTTTCGACATGTAAGCATCACCGATTGGCTACGTGATTAAATTTCAACGTATTTTCCGCTCTTGTTTTCTTGCGTTTGTAATGGGCCTTGCAACGTGTCCACCACCAACCAACCACAACCAACCAACCAACATCCTCAAACCACAACCAACATCCTCAAACCACAACCAACATCCACGAATACAATTTACCCTTTCGGCAAGCGGATGAAATAAATTATTGGAAAATTGGTTCATTGGTTATGGACATATAAGCAATCAAACGATAATACATCATTTTGGGACACCCGGTATATTAGTAAAGACACTCTAAAGATACAACATACCTAATAGAGAACCATGATGATGATGATGATGATCCACTCGGTATCAGGGTGTTTCAAAAAAATTGTGTCCCATTTGACTGACGATTGCGACAAAGCGGCAAAAGATTCTCGCCAAACTGTTATATGATATTGCTCTTCAGATGTTCAAATAAAGGTTGCTGCCATCCCCGTAAGAATTCGTTGAAAAATGATGGAGCTATGACATTCAGAAGCTCAAATTTGCCTGATGACTAAAACCAGCGGTCGGCCATTTGGTCTTACTATTTTGCAGTGTGATAAGTATCTTCACGTGAGGTAAGAAATAGCTTCTATGAGGTAAGACATACTGTAGTTGAAAACTCTCTGATGATTATCAGAATTTTCACGAGAGCTATGACATTGGAGGCTGCTGTATCATTTCATCTATCATGGAGCTATTTATCGCTGCAAAATAGTAAGACAAAATGGCCGACCGCTAGCGCGCTGGTTTCATTCATCAGGCAAATTCGGTCTCCTGAAGGTCATAACTCCATCATTTTCAACGGATTTTTACGGGGATGGTAGCAAACTTCAAGAAGAGCAACATCATGCAAAATTTTGGCGCGAATCTCTTACCGTTTTGTTGCCATCTTCAGGCAAACTGGGCACAATTTTTTTGGGACAACCTGTATGTACAAGTAAGAATCCCTATCTTTTCATTTGTCTTTAACAGTATTTATCGGTAAACACGCCATGAATACACATCTGCTACACACCTTTCTATACTTGATATGTCCTTCGATATTTCTAAACATTTTTACCAGAGATCCTACAAAATATTTCTAAAATGCCGACATACAAAGAAGAGCAAATTTACCTTGGTTACAAATTGGACTTTTTTGGATTCTTTCTTAAAATGAAAACCATGAGTCAAGATTTTGGATACATAAACAGCATCGAAGCAATATTTATGCAGATATTTCTCTGGAGTTGATTTGTGGCTTTCTTTAACCTATAAGAATGAAAGAGTAATTTTGAGTTGGGAATACGTACAATAAAATTAATTCCTAGTAGTATTAATTCCTAATAACAATTGTAAAACATATTTGGAGCGACATAATTAAGTTCGACGTTTGGGAAGGAAGTCACGCTAAACATGCACAAGTGTCGCTACTAACTGAGTTAGGTTCGGCACATGAGAAGCACGACGTTTGAACCAGGCCTTAGACAAATGATGCAAAACTCTTCTCACCTTTTCCCAATTTTCACTGCAAAAATTCTCTCCTGCCTTTATCATACTTCCAATGCTATCATCTTGCGAAAAGTTGAAGAATTTTGCAACAAAGCCATACCCAGAGTATGCCTGCAAAATACAAAATAAAGAAACATGAAACGTAGTAGAACGTAAGAACAGCATCACAACGAAGTTAAAGAAAGGGTATCGGGACTATCAACCAGTACTGAATAAATAACGCAGTGACGGAAAGCCCAAAGGTTACACATATTTACCAGCTTAGGGAATGTAGGTTTTGACTGTTGGTGTCCTATCTTCAGTTCAGTTCGGTTTCATATATTTTTAAATTCCACAACATACAATTTTTGAAATAACTAAACAGACAAATAACTAAACTACAAGAAGATAAGATACAGAAAATTGATACATCAGTAAGCAAAATTAATACAATATACTACATACAACAAAACAAAGAGAAAAGATGAATTGTATGGAGGGAATTACTTAAAGGAGGAGCTCTCTCAGTAGTCAGACTAATCGAGGAGAGAGTACCCCCTGTTTTAATAGTATTTCATATACATTTGATTACTTTAATTGAGATTATATGACTAGGGCGGATGGTGACCTTTCTGTGCCTACTATTCTAAGATCAATTTTGATAATTATTTAAAAACAGAACATGATTAATCAGCTAAATAACGATACAGCCCTGTCAGGCTGTTGCAAGGCCATGCATGTCCTCCAGAGCTCACGCAGCACGACCGTCCACCATCTTGCATGTGATCGACCTCTGTTCTGTATACAGACTCGATTGCAGACCTGAATTGTCCTATACTAGAGAACAAATACAGGGAGTGTTCAAAGACCTATGTCAGAATTTTAGGGTTTCAGAGGGTTTCAGTTTTAGCGTCATAATTCCACAAATGTAATAAAAGTCTTTGCAATTAATGCCGTAAATTACGAAATACTTTCTGTAATTTATACACATTTGTAAATTTTTTTCTATCAGGACGATATCAGGATGACAACGCCAGCAGTACTGTCATCTTGTATCCTGCACACAAAGCATTGTTTACTGTACACTACCTTTTGCATCTTAATCAGAAGGCCAAGTCAAACAAGTCAAAGAAGTGCTAAAACAACCTAATACCTACCATAAAACGACCGTAAATTTCTGGTTGATATGCACCATCGAATGAGCATGATCCAAAATTACATTTTGTCTCATTAAACAAACGAATCACTGATTTTTCGCATTCTTTAAAATCGCTGGTCCCAGTGAAAGTGTAGCTTTTCTTCTCTGTCAGCGGGAAAATAGTATTGTCTGGCTTCAAACTGCAAGGCGCTAGCCATAAATCCTCCGCAGTTTGATTTGATTGGAATCCAATTGGATAGCATGGGTTAGAAACGTTGGTGCTGTAGCCAGATCGCTGAAATTGACAGAATAGAAGAAATTAAACATAATGGTATACGAAAGGCATGAAAATATATCGTAAAAGCTCTATTAAGCCCCCGGAGGGCGTAGCTAATTTTGAAGACTCCAGACGGGGGCTTATTCACAAAGTCAAGTAACAAGGCTATAAATCATTAGCTTTTAGCGATATTTACCTCATATTTTGCGAAATTAACAAACAATTACTGAGTCAAATACTGGGTGCGCCAAAAAGAACTATCCACACTTGAGAGGCTATGATAAATGATACAATGGACACATTTATCTTGAGCTACAAACGAGCTTCTTAAAATTTTCGGTTTCGAAAACACCGACAACCATCTTATATTGCCTTCCTTGTAATATAAATCAGAAACTTCTTGTCACAATGAATCAAAAAAGGTCTCAAACTTTAATTTGAAGCCTTTCCTGTGCAACTGTGTACAAAATGGGGGTAATTGAAGTTTCGGCTCCTCCAGAGCTGCCATAAAAATGGGGCACAACTATTTTGGGACATCATTTTCGGGCATTGTAAACTAATTATTACTTTCCAAGATGCACTGGTCAAAAGATTCTAAAATATGAATATTTAAGCAAGTATTCGCTGATGGTGGCATACAAAATACAACATCGTTAGGGAAGTACCTAAAAGTAGCATGTCACAAGTAAACCACGGGCGGTTGGAAACGCTGAATTTAGAAAAAGCTTTATGGTTGATACATGGAGTTATTCCTATCCTTATATATCATTCCATTCGTGATATATCGACCTGTTTTCCTTCTGTGTCTACCTCTCATGCGAAGGCACCATTTTAATCCGATTGACATGCCTTCAAGGGCCATACCGCAATTATGCCATTCAAACGGAAATTCCGTTTCATTATACCACACTTGAGTGGCATATTACTCCAGGGCCCTTGAGGTCATGTCAATCGGATTAAAATGGCGCCTCCGCAAGGAGAGGTAGACACCACAAGGAAAACAGGTCGATATATCACGAATGGAATGATATAATAGGATAGGAATAACTCGATGTATCAACCATAAAGCTTTTTCTAAATTCAGCGTTTCCTACCACCCGTGAGTAAACTAAGCATTCACAAGCGTTCAATCGAAAATGGATATTCTGCAGCCAACAGTCTTTAAGGCTATTGTTGACGGATTGTCGTCACTGTCATTGTTATCGTTTAGAAATCTGTATGTATTTCTAGACCATGTACCAGATGGTATAGGGTCTCATTTTGAAGAAGAAAATAAAAATGGATTATAACTGAGAAGGCAATCATTTGCTTTCAGAGGTAAATAACAAGGGAACGGGGAAAGATCCTTGGTGGATTTAAATGAATACGACATAGTACAAGCATTAAAGGGCTGGGTCACGTAACCGTAAACAAATCTGTAGTCTCTATCATCTATATTGTTTCAGGCATGTGTCCATTGTTTTCTGCACATATTTTGGTGGATGTAGTGAATCCACAATAAAGTTACCTTTAGAAATCCATCGACATCTCTGTAATCTTACAAAATAGGAAAGTTTCGTTTCTTTCCCTGTGAAATTCAAGAATCCATCTTCAAACAACATTTTCATTTTGAAAAAAGTGGAAAATCCATGTTATAAGGCTTACCAAAAACTGCAAAATCACCATTTCGAGAGAGGTTTGTTTGTGGTT
The DNA here is from genome assembly GCA_039566865.1 of Aurelia coerulea. Taxonomy (NCBI): domain Eukaryota; kingdom Metazoa; phylum Cnidaria; class Scyphozoa; order Semaeostomeae; family Ulmaridae; genus Aurelia; species Aurelia coerulea. The sequence continues at coordinate 4,811,752 of CM076952.1, read as the reverse complement.
ACGTGACCCATCCCCTTTAACTACAAGTATAGCCCTGTTCACACGACACAAACTAACCCGGGGCGAACCTGGGTTAAACTAACCCTGGTTCAAACTGCGTCTGTTCACACGAAAAGATCCTCAAAATGTGTGTGAACACAAAACTGGGGCGAACCTGGGTTAGTTTTATTCCCGCATGCGCAGTTGGTAAGATAACAAAGTAAGAATTTGAGAAAATGGCGGACAGAACCAAGATGACAATGCTTTGTGCATGCTTATGTTTTGCCGGCAGATTTTTGTTTTAAAATGTATGGTTTTGGCATCGCATGTGTTCATGAAGAGGCGAGCACTAGCACGAAAAAGGCGGCTAGAAAAGAATCGAGTTTCTGCTCGAAATCGTATGGCTTCGTAGGGGCTTCGTATCTCAAGCGTATCATAAAAAACTTCTTCGTCCTCCCAAATTGATCCTCGGTCTATTTTTTCTCGATTCATAGCGTATATAATGACCAAATGAATATGTATAAAAGTTTAGAATGAATAAATATCTGTGAAGATAACACAACTTCAGTGCTTTCATCCGATCCAAATAATGGCGGGCTACAATAATGCGCATGCATGAGATCAAAACTAACCTAGGTTCGCCCCAGGTTTGCGTTCACACGACATTTTCCACAACTAACCCAGGTTCGACCCAGGGCGAACCCATCTCCTGAGGTGGGTTAGTTTAACCCGGGGCGAACCCAGGTTAGTTGCGTTCACACTACAAAAATCTAACCTAGGTTAGTTTAACCCAGGTTCGCCCCGGGTTAGTTTGTGTCGTGTGAACAGGGCTTATAACAACAACAATCAACTGTTAAGGACAGCCTCTTACCTGAACAAGGCTCGCAAGCAGCCTCCTTTCAGCTTCCTTCTTTCCATAACATAAGAAGCTATGTGTGTACACCGTGTAGTTCTTTCCATATAATCGCAGCGAAACTTTATAGTCATCGGGTATTTTAGTGCCTTCTTTTGGAATGAATGAAATTTCTGCTGAAGCGCCACCCATATCTAATGCTCCAAATGTTCTCGTGTCATTTTTGTCCTACGAAGACATCAAAATATTGAAATTCATGAATATTTGTACTGTATGAACTAAAACAACTACCGGGTGCGCCAAAATAAACTATGCACGTTTGGCAGGCCACAATAAATCGTACACCAGATCGTTTTTGAAAACATTGAAAACGATCAAAAAATTTTTCTATCAAATTTTAAAAGACTCAATGTGAATGAACAAAGAGAAAACGTTGTCAAGGTGATTTGGGGATTAATCGATTTCTAAATCCCAAATCACCACGAACAAGTTCTCTCTTTGTCCATTCTTGTTGATTGTTTAGAAAACTGGATCGATATTTTTTTATCGTTTTCAGTGTTTTCGAAAACTAATGTTTTAAGAAACTCGCTACTCTAAAAACTGAAAACAAAAAAATTTGCAAAAAATCTCAGTATCTAATTCAGGCTTTCTGCTAGAGATTAAGTCATAAATCTTCCAAATCGGCCCAGTGTACGATTTATCGTGGCCTGCCAAAAGTGCATAGTTTACTGTGGCGCACCCGGTACACGAACCAGATCGCGCCTGATTCCCTTAAAGCAAATGTTATGAACATAAACAAGGTATCAGCATGTAGCTGAAAGGCTCAGCTATCTTTTGAGATGTTGCCTGGTCAGTTTGACCTATGACTACCCTTCAAAACACAAATTTCAAAAGTATGGTAATTCAATCATTTCTCTCACTTCCCCTGCTTTTCCAGCCCATTTTTTAGAGGATGTGAAGACAGCTGAATTCCAAATTTGCTTGGGAGCACAAAATTTAAATAAAGAGCAGAGTTTCATCATTTTGCAAACAATAGATTCCCTCAGACGACTTCAAATCCATCTAAACGCTAAGTTTTCATAAAATCTTGACTGGAACATGATGGCGACTATTTCACTCCAAATGACAAATGTAGGTTTCTGCATTTCCTTTGAATCTGTTTCTTTTGAATCATAACGGGTGTCCCAAAAAAAGTACTCCGGTTTAAACAATCACCAAAGATTAATTATCAAACCTTTGATAAAATTTCCTTTTTCACTTGCTTTGTCAAGGACCCAAGAATATTCCTAGATTATAAAAGTTTTGCTTTTGATACAACAAGGTAAAAAAAATGCAGGTTGAAAAACCTTATTTTGAGCTATAGCTTTTAAGCAAAATAGTCAATCGTGCCTAAGAGTCAAAATGTTCAGATTTTAAGTCTCTAATGATAGTGCGCATTTCTTTCTGTCATTAATGACCAAATTAGAAGCTTTACATGCACAAAAATTTGATCTGGTAATCACCTGTGATTATTTGCAGTATGATTCAAAACCAGGTAACTCCAAAAGAGCTAAATTTGCTAATTTCTAAACCAATTACAAAATTTGCTATATCTGGGAAAATAATTTGGTCCTTGATCTACTTGACAAAAAAAGAAAATTTAAGATCGGTTGTGTAATGAAATTTTGGTGATTTTTCAAACGGGAGTACTTGTACCCGGTAGTTTAAAGGGACCATGCAGCATCTCAAAAGATAGCTAGCTAACAGCGATACAAAGCAGAGAGCTATTTAAAATCTAGCTCGTGAAGGTATTTTGTAGACTTATGACGATGAGTCTCTTGTTTCCTTGTGCTCTTTGACTTCAAGATGGCGCTTCAGTCAACAGAGACTCATAATATTACTCTGAAAAACCTGACCCTATTAGGCCTATTATGCTGGGATTCCTAGCATACCAATCAGAATGCGAGATTTGGCGAAGAACAATAAGTTTCGAACCTTCGATTCGATTGACGCAGCTTACTAAATTTGAAGGAAGTTGCTGCGGCAGGTACTTGAAGATTTCTCTGATATTGTTTTGGTCTTAAATTGCAGCATTAAAAAACTTATTTTGCACTCACCAGGTAAAGTGAATTTTCTTCTTCAGATGAATACCAAGTTTCGTTAATTAAGAGTCTGCTTACCGTGGTTTCTATCGCATTTCCTTTCTGAGGAGTGACGGGAGTGACCTTTGAACAGAGCCGAAGCAGTCGTTCGATCCAGATTCTATCGATCGAATGCAGAAGATAGGGTCAGGTTTTTAACTGTTTCATTATGAGTCCCTGTGAGCAAGGTACCGCAGGGATACAAGGGACTCATCGTCATAAGTCTAGGTATTTTGTTGGGTCACCAGATATTAAGCTGAAGAGTATTACATTGATTGCAATAATTCAAGTTCTGGTTCTATTTGAAAGTATTTTTGCAAGATTATTAAACAGTATTAGAAAAACCCAGACACTGTCTCCTAATCTGAGGCTGCTCACCACAGCGCTGGTTCTCAAGCAATGCCAAGAAAGCAACTATAGTCTGTCTCAAAAAAGTATTCCCGTTTGAAAAATCGGAAAAATTTGATAACAAGGCCAATATTTAATTTTTTGGCAAGCAAATCGAAGTCCAGACCATATCAAAGTAAACAACATCTGTTGTTTGCTTTTATTATTTTTCTTTTGCAACCACCTCTAAGGGGACCATTATGGAAATAAGGGCAATATGACCTTTTAATGCTATCCCTGCAACTACAATTAGGGGTGTTTTAACGTATTTATTTAATGAACATTGTCATCGTATTTTATCTATTCTATAGCTTTTTAAAACTTGTCAATTCTATTTATTTCTTGTATATTTTTTATTTTACGTGGCAAATTTAAACATACATACATACATTTTCCCAGGCATCACCTGCTTTTGATGCATATTGCAAAAATTACAGATTACCAGATTGATTTCTTCTTTAATGTCAAGCTTCTAGTTTGGTCGTAACTGTTACGAAATTAGCTAAACATACATACATACATTTTCCCAGAAGCATGCAGAACTATCATTGGAGATTTGAATTATAATAACAAATCTCAAAATAATGGCTCTCAAACAAAATTTACGATGTTGCTTTGAAAGAGTATAGCTCAGAATAAGATATTTCAACTTATTATTCTATACCCTTTAAGTAATGAAAACAAACATTTTATCATCTCTAAGTATATTTGGATCATTGACAAAAGAGATAGAAAAAGAAAAATTTAAGATAGATTTGATGATCGAATTTTGGTGACTTTTGAACGGGAGTACTTTTCTTGGGACCGGTACAATAAGTCTTGAAGTATCACTCCTAAAGATTCTTGCATGATAAAAATGCGCCATCACTTCGGGAAGAAAGACAAAAAAAGTCTGATAGGATTCCTGTCCAAATGAGCCGCCAGTTTCAGTCATCAAGGGCCTACGCAATAAATACCCAGCTGATCAATTTTGTTTGAAGAGTATCCTGCATTTGGCAGGATGTCGAAGCAGACTTGAAGTTTTTATAATCCTATTTGCTCATAATGTTGTCGTTACAGCTAAAATGCAGGCACTTTTCTGCAAAACTTGACAATCTGGCAAGCGTGGCATGCAATAGAAATTTTAAACCTAAAGCAAATAAAGTACACGGAACGATGTGAGATTCTATTAAATCGTAAACTACTTGTTTGAAAAAGCCGTTTCAGATTGTTAGCTAAGAAGGAAGGTTTGTTTGTGTCTGCAATTTGTATTGCAAGATACTGGGATTTGCCGAGATATCTAATTTTCAAGGTACAAGAAAGATTAGATTGGAGGTGATAAAAAGAGTAGGCGAAGAATGAAGGCAAAGAGGACGGAATATTGGACTTTGCAAAGTTAATATTTGGTAATTAAATTTTGTGTGGGCAGGTGTGAAAAGGTTCGAGAGATTAATAATTAGTCAAGAGATGCATAAAATATGTGTGAGCATGCAGAATCCAGACAGCTTTCTGCATATGTAAATGTAATGTTTGTTGTGCTATAGACTAAGAATCTCATGAGAGCATCTATTGACCGAAGTGGAAAAGGAAAGAGGTTTGAGCTCAGAAGAATTCTGATACAGCAGTCTTGCCTTTGTGGATACAAAGTCTGTTGTACTACAGACTGAGTTTGGGCTTGTCAAGTACGAAATTTTTTGAGAGCATCTTTAATGGCAGAAGTGCAAAAAGAAAGGAGCCTGAACTCAACAGAGCTCGGTCGGTTCTGAGTGCGCGAAATGATCTTCATACACATATAGATTCAACTTCAAGTGATTAAGTGAGAAGATTCTAACGAGAGCAACTATTGGCTGAAGCTTAAAAAGACGCCTGAAGTTGAAGAGACTCTGTCACTTCTGCGTATCTAAATGCTTCCTCGCAGATAATCATAATTGCAGTGTTCAGTGTTCAGTGGTTAGGTGTGAAAGACTTTATGAGAGCAACTATTGACAAACATGACAAATAAAAAGGTTTGATGGAATTCGAGAAAGCTCGTCCAGTTATACTAGAACATTACATCGAGATGTAAAATCTTGATGAGAGCAAATATTACCCAACACAAGTGATAGAAAGAAGCCTTAATTCGAGATATGTCATCCAGTTCTGTCAATATAAATATAACGATTCCATTTGAGTAGATAGGTGTTAAAAAATTGATGAGAGGTGTCATTGACTAAGAGAAGCGATAAAAAGAGGTCTTCGTTCGAGATAACTTGCCCAGTTCTGTTGGAGCATTACATCACATTCAGTTAACAATTACGTTTGAGCAGGTAGGTGTTAAAAGTTGATTAAAGGAACTATTAGCTAAGTAAATGATACAAAGAGACAACTTGGAAGGAAGCTGATTAATGTCGTCTTTCGTCTCAGTTAGTCGATAAAACAAGTTTCCGTTTGTGAAACCAAATGATAAATAGCTGGAATGTGCAACTGGCGGTTGAGAGGTGAATGACATCAGATTTCGGGTCATCAACTCCTCATCAACTCTAATTTTGTGACTGAGTATCTTCTTGGTCCGGTTGGTCGTGCACTAGTTGAACAAGCTTGTATGTTGTAAATTTGTTCAGAATACTGGCTGATGCCCGATAGAAATAAACGACGGCAGAGACTGGAAGAAGCTGTGGCGGCAAACATCAGTTTAGGCTTTGATTCACAAGATCTTGTGGAGTTCCTGTCATTGTACCACTTTATGGGAAACAAAGACCTGAATATGAAACAAGCTTCTGAAGAAAGCATTGAGTGAGAAGAGGACACAAAAGCTGCGAGAAACATAGACATGAATTCACTTGCTGACAGTATCATAAGAGACAATATCATAGGGTTTGTAAGCAATCAATTGGCTGTACGATTTGACTGGCAAAGACGCTAATTGCTTGAAGAAAAAATCGAATGAGAAGAAAGACAACATATGTGAGAAACAAGGACATGAATCTACTATCTGTCTCTAATTTTGAATTCTAAACAAAGAGACAATAGCATAGGTTTTGTAAGCAAGCAGTTAGCTGAGCGATTTGACTGGCAAAGACGCTAAGTAATTGCTTGAAGAAAAAATCGAATGAGAAGAAAGACAATATATGTGAGAAACATGCACATGAATCAACTATCCATCTTTAATTTTGAAATCTAAAGAAAGAGACAATCTCATACGGTTTGCAAGCAAGCAGTTAGTTATGCGATTTGACTGGCAAAGACGCTAGGTAATTACTTGAAGAAAAAATCGAATGAGAAGAAAGACAACATATGTTAGAAACAAGGACATGAATCTACTGTCTGTCTCTAATTTTGAAGTCTAAAGAAAGAGACAATCTCATAGGGTTTGCAAGCAATCAATTGGCTGTACGATTTGATTGACAAAGATTGGCAATTACCTCGGCAATTACTTCAAGAGAAGAAAAGAAGAAGAGAAGAAAGGACAACATCTGCGAGAAACAAGGACTCGAATTTACTTATTTATCAGTTGTTTCCAATAAACACTTTTGTAAGTCAAGACAATATCATAGACTTGATAAACAATTAATTTGATTGGAAAAGATACCAAGCAATTGTTTGAGGAAAACCATCAAACGAGAAGAAAAACAACATTTGAATTAACTAGTTGTCTGCAGGTGCGAATTTTAAACAAACACTTGCGTGAAACAAGAAAACAAGACCATAGCATAAGGTTTGTAAGCAAGTAGTTAACTGTACAACTTGATTGGCAAAGATTGCTCAAAGAACACATAAAGTGAGAAGATAGCAAACCATCTGCGAGAAACAAGAACTGAATGAACTAGCTATCTCTAATTTTGTATTCTACAAAATAATTTAGTGAGGACAATTTGGCTTCTCGTTAATCGCAAGTTACTCGAAGAAAGCTTCTAAAGACCAGATGAATTAAGTAAAAGAAGGCCAGAGGTTACAAGCAGCTAACCCAGATTTGTCCCCCTTGTGTGCTTGAGCTTGAAGCAGAAAGAAATAGAGGGTTCAAACCAACAAGTTAAGATCACAATTATATTCTCCACTGTCAGTTCGCCAGCTGAAAGCCACAGAGCTTCCTGGCACAAGCCTAAGAAACAATTTTAGGCACGACCAGAAATTGATCTACAGAGACAAACGAAACTGCCTTGGGATCCTGCCTGAAGTGACAACATCCTTTGACCATCAGACAGGATCAAAGGTTTCGGGAGACCTTTCAACGTTCTTCATTGGCAGAAAACGAAAAAAGAAGCTATTCCCAGCAGATTGAAAAGCTGCCAATTACACACAAAAATACAAGCCAACGGATTAGAGGAAAACATACTTTAAGATGGCTGCCTTAATTGCCACCATACTCTCAGCTCTCCTTTTCAGACTCCTTGCTTCGAGCAGCCAATCCTCGTATGGAATATATTTCGAGGAAATCACAGGAAACACGGACAAAGAAGAAATTTCACCAATAAAAGAAATGTTCAATAAAAATTTTCATCACTGCAGCCTTGATAAAATTTGCTCTTTTCTGATCAAGAATATCAAAGAAGGAACATATCAGAAAATTTCAACAGAAGCTGCATTGCCAAAAGCAAGAGACGGATTGCTCATTTGGAAGAGGATGACTGTTGATAATGATGCTTCTGAGCAGATTACGACAAAACAAGGTAATCTTGATTCATGTTTTCCTCTCTTTGTTGACTCGTTGTTGGTTGGGACATTAAAATCAACCAATCGCATGACGCATGAATTTTAACAGCAACAAAATAGTATTCGACATCACATCACTTTCTCAGAATGAACACTATTTTGATCAGCAGAGTTGCTTGGGGTTTTATTAATGAAACACGCGAAAGAAGCGATGTTTTCCTCACTTACTCCTTAAATTTCTCAAACACTAATTTGAATCCCATACAACTATCAACAACTATAACAGAGAGTGATCAATTTTAACTTCAGTATTTCATTCAGCATTTCGTTCACTGAATGAACAGTTGATTAGCAGAGTTGCTTGGGGTTTCATTAATGAAACACGCGAAAGAAGAAATGTTTTCCTTACTTACTCCATAAATTTCTCAAATAATAAATTGAATCCCATACAACTATCAACAACTATAACAGAGAGTGATCAATTTTAACTTCAGTATTTCATTCAGCATTTTGTTCACTTAATGAACAGTTGATTAGCAGAGTTGCTTGGGGTTTCATCAACGAAACACGCGAAAGAAGAAATGTTTTCCTTACTTACTCCCTAAATTTCTCAAATAATAAATTGAATCACCCCATATAACTATCAGCAACTATGAAAGAGAGTGATCAACTTTAACTTCAGTATTTCATTCAGCATTTCGCTCACTTAATGAACAGTTGATTAGCAATTTTTTCAATTTTTTCAATTTCATGTATATTCTCAGCTAAAAGCTACATGTTAAACTAATATAATATGATGCTAAATTATACAGATAATGAGAAACGCGTGAAATATAATTTACGTAATGCATCTAAATCAGTGGAGCTGAAGAGGACATATAGAAAGAACTCTGGTAGAGCTTTCGAGCTATATGCCCTCGGTTACGTGGTTTATAGCGAGCGATAACATTTATTTAAATACGAGAAATTTTAATTATACAATCATGCTATTGGAAATACTTTTGGCTACAAATAACGATATACAAAAAATAGAGGCAAACTGAGGATAGAGGGAGGAAAAGAAAATGATAAAGAAAAGAACCGGGAGAGAGTTTATAAACCAATGGCTTTTTAATGATTAATACGTCTGCATCAAAAGTTGCTTGTACAGCTTAGATTTTCAGTACCTTGTTGTTCACCCATACGTGCCATGATTTAAACACATTTTAAGTAGAATATTAGAATTGTTAATTATTTGCAAAAAGTGCGAGACTATTTGATATACATAAAAGAATGAGTGCTTACCAACGGGATACGGTATGAAGGGACAAAATACGTTCAAGAAGTCTTTTAAATCCTTTATATAATCTTCTTTGCAATGTCCTCGAAGTCGGATATCTTGGCAGGCGCAGAGTTTTCGTTCTTTTTGGCATATACAGTTCCATTTTTGTCCAGTAAAACTCCCATTTCATCTCATCGGCTTTCAATTGAACCAAGCGAAATAGATTTTTGTTGCGTGGGGTTAGGGATTCGTTGATGAAGACTTTGTTTTGTTTTTTATTCTCTTCAGCTGGGAAGCCAAGGCGCTCGACCGTTTTATGTTTCAGATTCTTTCGATTTCTCATGACATTTTCTTTCGTCTTTCGGTTAAGGAACTTTGTTATGATATATGGATCTCCTTTGGATGTTTTAACTCGATGGCAAGCAACGACATCACTTTTTTCGACGGTAACTCCGATTTCTTTGCAGATATGCATCACAATTTCCTCTGTATTTTCGTCATCGGTTGGCGGTACTCCATTTATCTCTATGCATTCAAGACGGCTGTACTGTTGGAGGTTGTTTAGCTCACTTCCTTGTTTCTTAAACTCTTTTTTCAATTCTACGATTTCTTTGGTGAGATCGGCATTTACTTGTTCAAGCTTCATTTGGTCCTTGATAACGGATTCTGTCATTTGTTTCTGAGACTCATATTGGTTGTTAATGAACTCGGCTGACTTTTCGTGGCTGTCGATTCTTTCTTCTAGGTCTTTGAGTTTTCCAAGAACCACTGAATTAACGTTGTCGATTTTGCTTGTAAGCTCGTCCAGCCGTTTGTTCAGGTTGAGATCTTGTTTCTTGAGCATAGCTACCAAATCTTTCATTCCCATTTCGTCTCCCATGTTGTCTTTTGTAGTGTTTTACCATGTGAAAAGCGTAGATTGAACCATTGGTTGAAGGAATTAAAACTTAAAATTGTAAGAATGAAAGAGAGGAAATTAACTGCATTAATGAGATGGCATAAGTGCCCTACATTCTGATTGTCGATCTTTGGATTTGAGGAGCTCCAAAAACCACGTCCGCACGCCACGATGACATGCGCACAACCGCAGAGTTGCTTGGGGTTTCATCAATGAAACACGCGAAAGAAGAGATGTTTTCCTTACTTACTCCCTAAATTTCTCAAATAATAAATTGAATCACCCCATACAACTGTCAACAACTATAACAGAGAGTGATCAATTTTAACTTCAGTATTTCATTCAGCATTTCGTTCACTTAATGAACAGTTGATTAGCAGAGTTGCTTGGGGTTTCATTAATGAAACACGCGAAAGAAGAGATGTTTTCCTTACTTACTCCCTAAATTTCTCAAATAATAAATTGAATCCCATGTAACTATCGCGAAAGAAGAGATGTTTTCCTTACTTACTCCCTAAATTTCTCAAATAATAAATTGAATCCCATGTAACTATCAACAACTATCACAGAGAGTGATCAACTTTAACTTCAGTATTTCATTCAGCATTTCGTTCACTGAATGAACAGTTGATTAGCAGAGTTGCTTGGGGTTTCATCAATGAAACACGCGAAAGAAGAAATGTTTTCCTTACTTATTCCCTAAATTTCTCAAATAATAAATTGAATCCCATGTAACTATCAACAACTATCACAGAGAGTGATCAACTTTAACTTCAGTATTTCATTCATCATTTCGCTCACTTAATGAACAGTTGATTTGCAGAGTTGCTTGGGGTTTCATTAATGAAACACGCGAAAGAAGAAATGTTTTCCTTACTTACCCCCTAAATTTCTCAAATAATAAATTGAATCACCCCATATAACTATCAACAACTATAACAGAGAGTGATCAATTTTAACTTCAGTATTTCATTCAGCATTTCGCTCACTTAATGAACAGTTGATTAGCAGAGTTGCTTGGGGTTTCATTAATGAAACACGCGAAAGAAGAAATGTTTTCCTTACTTACTCCCTAAATTTCTCAAATAATAAATTGAATCCCATGTAACTATCAACAACTATCACAGAGAGTGATCAACTTTAACTTCAGTATTTCATTCAGCATTTCGTTCACTGAATGAACAGTTGATTAGCAGAGTTGCTTGGGGTTTCATCAATGAAACACGCGAAAGAAGAAATGTTTTCCTTACTTACTCCCTAAATTTCTCAAATAATAAATTGAATCACCCCATACAACTGTCAACAACTATAACAGAGAGTGATCAATTTTAACTTCAGTATTTCATTCAGCATTTCGTTCACTTAATGAACAGTTGATTAGCAGAGTTGCTTGGGGTTTCATTAATGAAACACGCGAAAGAAGAAATGTTTCCCTTACTTACTCCATAAATTTCTCAAATAATAAATTGAATCCCATGTAACTATCAACAACTATCACAGAGAGTGATCAACTTTAACTTCAGTATTTCATTCAGCATTTCGCTCACTTAATGAACAGTTGATTAGCAGAGTTGCTTGAGGTTTCATCAATGAAACACGCGAAAGAAGAAATGTTTTCCTTACTTACTCCCTAAATTTCTCAAATAATAAATTGAATCCCATGTAACTATCAACAACTATCACAGAGAGTGATCAACTTTAACTTCAGTATTTCATTCAGCATTTCTTTCACTGAATGAACAGTTGATTAGCAGAGTTGCTTGGGGTTTCATTAATGAAACACTCGAAAGAAGAAATGTTTTCCTTACTGACTCCATAAATTTCTCAAATAATAAATTGAATCCCATGTAACTATCAACAACTATCACAGAGAGTGATCAACTTTAACTTCAGTATTTCATTCATCATTTCGCTCACTTAATGAACAGTTGATTTGCAGAGTTGCTTGGGGTTTCATTAATGAAACACGCGAAAGAAGAAATGTTTTCCTTACTTACTCCCTAAATTTCTCAAATAATAAATTGAATCACCCCATATAACTATCAACAACTATAACAGAGAGTGATCAATTTTAACTTCAGTATTTCATTCAGCATTTCGTTCACTTAATGAACAGTTGATTAGCAGAGTTGCTTGGGGTTTCATTAATGAAACACGCGAAAGAAGAAATGTTTTCCTTACTTACTCCCTAAATTTCTCAAATAATAAATTGAATCCCATGTAACTATCAACAACTATCACAGAGAGTGATCAACTTTAACTTCAGTATTTCATTCAGCATTTCGTTCACTGAATGAACAGTTGATTAGCAGAGTTGCTTGGGGTTTCATCAATGAAACACGCGAAAGAAGAAATGTTTTCCTTACTTACTCCCTAAATTTCTCAAATAATAAATTGAATCACCCCATACAACTGTCAACAACTATAACAGAGAGTGATCAATTTTAACTTCAGTATTTCATTCAGCATTTCGTTCACTTAATGAACAGTTGATTAGCAGAGTTGCTTGGGGTTTCATTAATGAAACACGCGAAAGAAGAAATGTTTCCCTTACTTACTCCATAAATTTCTCAAATAATAAATTGAATCCCATGTAACTATCAACAACTATCACAGAGAGTGATCAACTTTAACTTCAGTATTTCATTCAGCATTTCGCTCACTTAATGAACAGTTGATTAGCAGAGTTGCTTGAGGTTTCATCAATGAAACACGCGAAAGAAGAAATGTTTTCCTTACTTACTCCCTAAATTTCTCAAATAATAAATTGAATCCCATGTAACTATCAACAACTATCACAGAGAGTGATCAACTTTAACTTCAGTATTTCATTCAGCATTTCGTTCACTGAATGAACAGTTGATTAGCAGAGTTGCTTGGGGTTTCATTAATGAAACACTCGAAAGAAGAAATGTTTTCCTTACTTACTCCCTAAATTTCTCAAATAATAAATTGAATCCCATGTAACTATCAACAACTATCACAGAGAGTGATCAACTTTAACTTCAGTATTTCATTCAGCATTTCGTTCACTGAATGAACAGTTGATTAGCAGAGTTGCTTGGGCTTTCATCAATGAAACACGCGAAAGAAGAAATGTTTTCCTCACTTACTCCTTAAATTTCTCAAATAATAAATTGAATCACCCCATATAACTATCAACAACTATAACAGAGAGTGATCAATTTTAACTTCAGTATTTCATTCAGCATTTCGTTCACTTAATGAACAGTTGATTAGCAGAGTTGCTTGGGGTTTCATCAACGAAACACGCGAAAGCAGAAATGTTTTCCTTACTTACTCCCTAAATTTCTCAAATAATAAATTGAATCCCATGTAACTATCAACAACTATCACAGAGAGTGATCAATTTTAACTTCAGTATTTCATTCAGCATTTCGTTCACTGAATGAACAGTTGATTAGCAGAGTTGCTTGGGGTTTCATCAATGAAACACGCGAAAGAAGAAATGTTTTCCTTACTTACTCCCTAAATTTCTCAAATAATAAATTGAATCCCATGTAACTATCAACAACTATCACAGAGAGTGATCAACTTTAACTTCAGTATTTCATTCAGCATTTCGCTCACTTAATGAACAGTTGATTAGCAGAGTTGCTTGGGGTTTCATCAATGAAACACGCGAAAGAAGCGATGTTTTCCTCAATTACTCCCTAAATTCTCAAATACTAATTTGACTGACCCCATACGACTGTCAATAACTATCAAAGAGAGTGACCAATTTTAACTTAAGCATTTCATTCAGCATTTTGTTCATTCAATGAACAGTTGATTATTAATGTAACACGTGAAAAAAAGCAATTTTTCCCTTGCTCACACCGTATATTATACAAATACTTCACAACAACATCACATCAACTGAGCGTTTATCAATGAAGGCTCAATTTAAATCAAATTAAAATCCCTAAATCTCCAATTGCTCATCTATGTTTTGATATGATATGATCAATGAAATTAGTTTAGACTATGGTTTAGGGGTGAAGAAGACTATTTCGTCTGCAAATTGCGGTTTTTATGATCCATATGTACAATCGCTTATGCTCCCTAGGGCACAATGACCCAGCATGTATAACGATGTGGCAAATCATTTTCTACGGATAAGACAAATCCAAATTGTGCAAACCAGTAATAGTCTAGCGAATGAAAGGCAAAGTTTTTTTTATATTCATTTAAAATGTTACAATACATGTTACATCTACATCCTACTATACTTTCTAATTACTTTAGAGACTATACAACACTACAGGGACGGGACCACAAGGAGCAAAAGACAATGACTACCCCGTGGCCATTAACACAAAGACATGCAAAAAAATAGCAACTAAATATACAACTACAAAAAGCTACAAATACGATAAATTACTGATAAATACTAGAATCCGTTTTACATTGGATGTCAGGCCAGCACAGTAGTATGATGCTGAGCAATAGGAACTCCGGACCCCCCTCCAGAGTCCCCAATGCTCAACACATTGCGCATATGCTGTCAGCTCTGGGTTTCTGATTCGCAATATCAATGGTCCGAAATACTGTCGATTTTGTGTGGATGAATTTACATTCACCCTTTGTGCCTAACATCAAATGTGAAACAGACTTACAAAATAAACGGGGAGAAAGTGTACATAGTGGTTGGTTTAGGCATTAAAATCGTAAACCTTACCCATAAACCTTACCCATAAAGGCAAAGTTTAGTGGAAACAAGAACAAATTGCGACATCTTTTAGGGCTGATTGCATATCAGTGGAATATTGTGTGTGGGCAGGGTTTTAAGCACTAAAAATTCAAAGCGACATTTTCTCCAGTAAACGATGAAATTTCCGTCAGTTCGGAAAATTTCAATGATTGGGAATGAGCATCTAGAGCAGCAAATGTTCTAATGAAAAGCAGGCTTAACTTAAGTATTTCATGTTCCACTGGGTGAGTCAAAAAACGTTTCATATATTTGAAAAATCGCACAAAAACTATAATACTGATTTGAAAAATTACAACTTCATTTTTTGACTGAGGGTTAAAGGGGCTCCGTCGTCAAACAGTAAACAAATCCGTAAACTCGCACGTGTCGGGGATTATCCATTGTTCATCCATTGTTCTCTGTGGTTTGTTTGGTGGCTTCACCCAAGCCACCAAAAAGCGACCGTTAAAAATCCACTTATATCCGAGCAATCGTAGAAGATATGAATGTTTGGTTTGTTCCTTAATGAAGTACAATGATTAATGCCCAAACAGCAACTTTCATCTTGAAAAAAAATACGAAAATCCTGTGTGATATCACCTTTCAAAAAACTGCAAAATCATCGTTTTGTTTACATTTTGATCACGGAGCCCCTTTAATGAGCACCAGGAGACAAAATGGGTGATTTGAATGGCCTAAGCTACGACTGGCCTGAGCTTCTCTCATCATGATTTGACAACATAGTTAACTCATTCCGCTGTTAAGATATTATGACAACTTACTCAACTTCTTCTTTGTCGTTTCCTAATCTCGCAATTACTGCCTGAATCGCATTTTCCAAGCCAACAATCAGCATCACAGCTCGAGAATCCTTTCTAATCGCCATTCTGCATCAACGGTTTCTGAATGAAGCTTCACTCCTCCACAAGCAACCTTTCGAAAACACGCGCCAGTAGCGCGTTTTCGCAAGATTGTTTGCGTAGGAGCGAACATTCTTTCAAGATAGCGGTCAGTTGCATTTTGATTAATGTTTTCAGAGGAGGGCCCCTTGTAGAACAGCTCCGGCTGAAGGGCAACGTCCCTTAATAGAATCAAATATCAAATGTCAAACGCCAATTGGCTTTCAAGCGTCTATATGTTAGCAGAGTTGACAGTACCACGGATGAGACCTGGTACTAGCCGACCAACCAGGAGTTTGGGGACGAGACTAATGGGCATGGTGGCCTTGGCGACCAGCAGCCTTTGCGTGCATTCTTTGCAAAACAAAAGAAACAACATTTTCCAACCAAAGTTGACGGCACGTGGAAGGTATGCAGGTTGCAAAGGCCTCTTTGACAATTGGAGAAAGCGAAATATCGATTTTTGGACTCTACGACTTTGTCTATGTTGAAAGCTCTGTTCAGTTAGAACTTGATGCAGTGATTTGTTTTGTTATCAGAGAGAAAAGCTTGTTCTCATAAGAAGACTCAAAATATATTTGTAAACAAGTGGACGTTCTAGAATTGCAATATGGGATTGAACAAAATGCATTGTGGTATAGCTTCATTGTGCAGAGGCTGCTGGTTAGCGCAGAGTCTTTAAGCTCAATTTACGAGCGTAGAATTTTCGATTATCAAAAGTCTTTCATTCGTAGGATACAAAAGCTGCCAGGAAGCAAAACAAGCAGGCATCAATGAAAGTGGAATAGTGGTGTTAACACTGGATAAACAAAGTTTTCGCGTTTTCTGCGACATGAAAACAGCAGGAGGAGGATGGCTTGTATTCCAAAGACGATTAAATGGAAGCTTGAGCTTCAACAGAACATGGAACTACTACGTTAATGGCTTTGGAGCTCCCAACGACAACTACTGGTTTGGGCTACAGCCAATGCATCGATTCACTAAAGGCAAAAATGCCACGTTGCGCGTTGATTTACAGCACATGAGTGGAGAAAGGGGATTTGCAGAATACACAAATTTCGAAGTTGGAGATGCTGCTTCAAAGTACACTCTCAAAGTTGGAAACTACACGGGGGACATTGGAGATGGTTTACGAAAGTCAAATAACATGCAGTTTACAACTAAAGACCAGGATAACGACATGTTACCCCCGGCTAATTGTGCAATAGCGTATGGAGGAGGTTGGTGGCATAAACATTGCTTCGATGCATTCTTGACTGGGTTGTATCCTGATGGCAAGGATGAAAATTTGCGATGGTCTATGTCTTGGGTAACATGGAAGAATGGACAGGGGAACATTACTTTTTCTGAAATGAAATTTCGATTCAACAACTGACAGTTACTGTGACATTTTATTATGCGCAACGCTGCCATTGTATTGTTAGAAAGTATCATTTTACTGACCCAAATACTGCATGCTTCCTCGTCAGTTCTTTGGGCCCTTGATTTTGGAATTGAATAAACCGCTAACAACAGTTCCTTCCTTCCTTCGTTCCGGTTGTGGAGGAACTTTCCTTTGGATTGGATTGGGAAGAGCAAAGGAAAATTTTGTAAGAACAAAGGATTCAAGTCTGATTGAGGCAAAGCGATCTTGCAGCCTCAAGAAATAAATTTCACTGCGCAGCCAACCTTAATGTTTTGCACTCTGTTTACTTTGATTTGGTTCGATGCAATCAGGTGTGAAATACTATTGTTGAGAAAGGCCAATCGTTTTGTCTTTCCAGAAACTAGAATCTTTCGTTTAACAAAATTTGCTCTTGCTGTTGGGAGGCGGAAGGTCATTGTTGGCGGTTTATTCCATCCAAAATTGAGGCTTAAAGCATGGGCAATCGTTGATGAAGCCTATATTATGATCAAAATTGTATTTTTACTCACTGTGTTGTTTCTCTTCCACGGGATTGCGAGTAAAGCTTGATAATGATGCTATTCCTCCGTTTTTCTCTCGTCACAGCAAGGAATCGAATGCTGCCATTATTCAAATACAGTAGAATCAGTTGGATTCAACGCCGCGATACGTCCTATTTCAAACTTCCCTAAGTTTGACATGAGACGTATTGCTGCGTAGGAGCTCCAACCGTTTCAACAGCATTTGAATAATGGCACATTCGATTCCTTGAAAAGAAAAGTCATTTCAAGAACAATTGAAGCAATCCAAGGTATAATTCTTTTCAAAAGTAAAAAATAAAGTTCAAAGTTGAAAATTCTTTTGCAAAATGTATGTGATGTCAAATCATGGCTGGGCCCTTTCTTAAAACCTCTGGTTTAGGGTGCACTCCAAATTTTGGCCTTGTGAATTCATATCTCCGATATTTGGTGGACGATATTAAAATGCTAGGTATGTGCATTTAAGTTGGAGGTCGACAAATGTAGCTATGAACTCAACCAATCCCGAAATTTTAACGTTTTGTTCCCCTGTTCGGTCAAAAGGGGGCACTTTTTTTGGACACCCGGTATATGATATGAATCGTCATTTCATTGGCTTTTTTTTTAGTCCCATAAAATTTACAATCAACAGACAAAGGTTACAAGACGATGCCACAAGGAGCATGGAAATACATAGCAACCCTGCGACCATAACATTTAACATAGAGATTCAAATTAATGTTACATTTAGATAATACAAATTACATATTACAAAATAGCAAATGGCAAATAACAATGACATAATTCCGTCAAAAGAAGTTAAAACAACAAAAAACAAATGTGAGGAAAAAACAGATTACAAGAGAGAGGAGGTTTTTAACAACAAACTTAGGAAGTTACTGAAACCGTTCTGAGGCCTGAATATATCTTAACGTTGCCTCGAGAATTTTTTTATTTGAATCTAAAGATAACTTTCGTGGCCATACAGGATGATTTGGAGTAAATTTTTATTTGAAAGGTTTGTTAATCCATGGGGTTGCAATATCGCATTCACACTGTTGAGAAGATTGCGTCTATCTTCATCATAAGCAAGGCAGAGCAGCAAAAAATGCTCCGTATCCGCAATACCATCATTTACAGGGCACAAAGGATTTAAAGTATCGCTGAAGTTATGTTTGAATTTGTGAAAATTCAGCTTGCTAAGTCCTACACGAAGCTGTGTTAAAATTGATAAACCTTTTGGGTCGTGAATGTTGTAGATCAGTTTTGAAGGTGGAAGGAGGAGTGATAATAGTTTTTTCTTGAAAACATATTGTTGAATCTCAGGTTCAAGTTTTTCCCATTCCGACAAACAGTTTGGATAGAAACTTGATTTAAATCTCTCAGTTCTCGCACGTATTTGCCCTGTTGCAGCTCTTCTTTCACTGGTTTCCAATGCTATATTCGGAAGCTGACCTATATATATTTGAATTTCACTTACCTTCCTTCTGCCAATTTTCTTTTTCATTAAATTAACGCTGACCCATCCATATATCCCTTCTTCTTTACCAGTTAAAACACGTACATTTTCTTTCTTCTTTTCAAAATCATACTTCTTCAGGCCTTCTCTGACTGATTCGATAATTTCATCGCAAGTAGTACTGTTTCTTGCACTGAAACAAATATTCATGCTTGTGAGTTACCATATAGTTTTTACAGCAGTCAAGCGATTTGAATGGCTCTTTACCCGGGGGGGGGGGGGGTACTCCCATTCTTGACTTGACGGGATGTGCCGCTCAACAGGGTGTCCATTTGCAGTAAAAATTATGCGACAGGGTGTCCTTTTCTAACGAAAATTATGTGACAGGGTATTATAATAGGTAAAAAGATTATGCGACAGGGTATCACAAGCAAAAATTGCGTTGTACACTGTATTTGAGAGGCAAAATCTTTATGCGACAGGGTATACTTTTGGCCTATTTTTTATGCGACAGGGTGCAGGGTGTGGAGAGGTTTTCCGCACACCCCCGTCACTTCCCTAGTCAAGTACCCCTCCCCCCGGGGCTCTTTATCAGCAAAGAACAGGTAGCTGAAAATTTTGGAGCCTCACTGGAAAGGAAAGGTTGCATACAACTTGAAGCTTCGTGATTTCTGTTCCCTGGTGATTTTTAACGCGAGTATCCGGTATGAAGTTGATGACTCAAGCAGGTTTGAAATATGCAAAGAACAATATTTTTGGCAAAAACTGACCGATTCGGTTGCACCAAGTGTGCATGACTGGCTGTTGGAATTTAAGGTCACATCAAACAAATTAAGGTCACATCGTTATTCAGTCTTTTCGAACGTCTAACCTTCATTAGCTCCAAACATATAAACGGAACGGAGCTCATTGAGCATATATCAAAATATATCACTTCTATATACTAAAGCGTTGAATTATACGCGTTTGGAGTTTCAGTTATAAATAACATCTCCTAGTTAGGCTCAGAACTTTTACATATTTGCTATGTACAGCCTTCAACATATCATGACTTTGACTGAGTCGAAAAAAGGAGTGGACAGTTGCATTTAGCATTGTCATGCCAAAAATTTTACCGATTACCAGTGATTCAATTAATTTAAACAAGGGTGTAGATATGAATCTAACATACCAAAGCAGCCTCATTCCTGCAGTAGCTCCAACATAAACTGGTGTATGTTTTCTGTTATGTTTTGAAACCTTCTTCAAAGCTATTGAATCCATACAAATCTTGATGACATCTTTTGCTTTGTCAGGATCATCTTTGAAACTTGATATCCCAACACCTTCAAGATATTACAGATCAATATTTTTAGTAATGTAAAGCTTCAAAAGAAATAGATATTTTCATTCACAAAGGGCTGAGTATGATGATAAAAAATAATGGCTCGTTTTTCACCAAAAGTTTAATTTTCTTGTTACATGTATTTTACAAGAAGCTTAACCCTATCAAGCCTAGGGGGGGGGAGCTGAATCAACCCCCCTGGCGGCTTTTCTTCTGTGGATTTTTACCAAGCGCACTTACAACGCTGAAACTTCCTGACTTTTAGTTTTTATCTTTCTTATAATCAAAAGTGAACTTTTTAGAAAAATCAAATTCATTCCAGGGGGTAAACGCGATCAATTTTTGAGAGATGTTTGTGCAAAATTTCAATAAATGCTAATAAAATCTACAGCACATGTAGGCAAACAATGAAATTGGAGGAATATATGCTACTTTTGATCCTCTATCCAACTGCATAATTTGTTGGGAATTTAAACGTATGATTATGCGTATTTTGGCTGTACGCATACACACATTCTTCGAATTCCTGTGTGATGACATCATCACTTTTTACAAATTTTTCTTTGCAAAGCAAAAGCTATTCACCCATAGAATACACTAAAATTGGACCCATGTTCTTATTGCCTTTTGTTCTCTCGCAATCAACGATTTAAAATTTTTAGTACTGAAGCCTATTGACTTCGAAAATTCTATATTATGACGCATGAGCACGTCACGTGACATAACTAAAAATAGATTTTATTTTTGGGTTCAGCTCATGATGTACTATGCACATGCCAAGTTTCAAGGCTCTACATTGTTCAGGACGGAAATAAAACAGGGGGAGAGCATCAAATACCCTAGGCCTGATAGGGTTAACTCTCAAAATCAACCAAAAATTAAGCATAATTTGTTATATAACTTGTCAGATCAGAAACATTTCTAGTACAAACAACTCCTAAGGGACTAAGGAAAAGTTTGCAAACGCATTGTGGGCAACGGATTCTCTTGAAACTTTCAAGTATAGACTGAAAACACATCTGTTTCAAGAATTTTTTAATTAGGTTTTATTTTACCAACAATTTTTAGCATTCTTTGTAATATTGTAGATAAAATCACCGTATTAGTTTTATAAATCATGTAATGCGCCTGAGAGCTGTGTGGATTAAATGCCAAACAATGGACAAATATTTTTGTCTCAAAGTACACTATGAAAACGATGATGACACCCCTTTACAGCAGACACCACCTCACATCAGAGATGACAACATTGGTCCCAAAGGAGTCCGCTATATGGGAGGATTTATTGTAAATAGGTATCATTCAAAAGATCCTACTGTAGTTTGCAGTATTTTGCAATAAATTGCAGTTCTGTGGCCAAAAATATTTTCTGGACTTCTGAACCAGACATTACTGTAAATTCAAAGACCTGCAGCTGATCAGGAGTTGATATTACTTGATTTTAGTGACTGCACAGAGATGTCAAGGAATGTAAAAGTTTCCTGCAAAATAAATTACAAAATCAAACATGAGTTCAATATACATTGACATGGTACAGTGTCACTTTGTGCTGCTTACCTGAACAAGTTGCATATGCCATTTGCTTCACAAGTGCAGTCCCTCTATATTTTCTGTCACTAGGCCATCTATAAATAGTTATTTCCGTATGTGATGAACCAGCATCAATAATGACTCCATACTGAAAAGTAAATGTGAATAAAATTGATGATTTACAATTCTAATGACTGTTAGAAATTAATCGATTACAGAATAAATGTGCACAATGACAATATTTTCTTGCCTTGGAATTTGTGAGAGGTTTTTCAAGATTATTGCTGACAACTCACAAAGTTATCTACAGTATATTGCATAATAGCTGTCCATTTTTCTAAATCTCTTAGCAATCTGCAAAAGAGTTTGGTTGGAGGCTCTTTCTCCATTTATTCAGAAAGTTGTCAAATTTTCAAATTTACACAAAGATCTCATGATGATCACTTGAACCTTTCAAGCCAAAAAAATGTTATTGCAGCCTAGAAAAACAGTTCAAATAAACAAGTTATCTAAAAAAAAGACAATTTTGCTATTTCAACAGAGAAAATGCATACTCCAACTCCTCCAAAATCAACAGTTTAGTAAGAACTACAAAGACTGTGTCACCACAAGGTAAACAAAAACAAGATCGCTCAGCCAATAATATTGATCTTTTAGTAAAATGTCCTCTTGATTATTCAAAGGCAAAGGAAACTACTGTATGATTTCATAGCACAACTTTGGTCTTTCAGTGTATCTCAGCAATTATTTGAAAGAAAATAAAATTTAGAAGAATGCACAGAATCAGCGATTGTTGACTTATTAGATAGCTTCTTGAAAGAAAGCTTCCTGCTTTGCTTGTCCAAAATTTTGTCACCTTAGCTTGCGGAAAATTTTCATTCAAAGCCAACAGTTTTGATATTCTTGATGACAGTGACAGCCTGAGCTTTTAAAAGGAAGCTGATGTAGGCAAGACAGAATGCTTACATGATGAGCATGTTCCAGATTCTTGTCACGAAGCATTGCATATGTGACAATGATACCTGTGACACCAACTAAAAAGAAAGACAATGCCATCACCAGCATGGGCCATCTTTGACAAATGCAGCCATCTGAAAGAAAAGTTTTAGATTAGCGAAAGATCAAATTAATCAGCGCTTGTAAATATTCTGGAATACAGTATATAAACCGCTGGGTGAAAGAGCGTTAAAATTTATTGTGTTATAAGAAGATTAAAGATTAACATTTGGTCGGTGCTACAAGAAACGCTCTGATGCATGAATGAATTTTGGCGTTGATTACAAAATTTGTTTTATTTTGGTTATGAGAAAATCATCACCATCATTATTTGCAAAGGGTTTGATTTGGCAGGTAAAAGATAAAATTAATCAGCGCTTGCAAATATTCTGGAATGCAGTATATAAACCGGCTGGGTGAAAGAGCGTTAAAACATTTGGTCGGCAGTGGAATAAAATGTACAAGGCCGATGATAACTAAGCATCAATCTACATTATATTAGATGTGAAGATTTTGCTTGGTAGAAATAGTCATCTTTCAGACCCAGAAATCAGAAAATGCTGGGAAGGGGTTTTCATGGAAACGAGAATTCCATGCTAGATTCTGGTCCATAATTTACTTGCCATTGAAATTTAAATTCTCTTTCTGAAACAGACCATTGTATTGAATTTATGATTGAAGGGCAAGTAGATCATGGACCAGAATTGAAAATGGAATTATCGTACCCAAACAAACCCTTCACCAGCATTTTCCTTATTTTTGCGTCCAAAGATGAGTGATTTTACAAATTTTGAAATCTAATTTACCTATACTTTGACTGATACATGATTTAAATTTTTAGTTTCGAATATCAGCCACGTAGTTTTTAGTCCAGAGCCCATCAAACATTCTAAATCTTTTTGACTCATCCAGTGAAGTCGTTATCCACCTCCTTAAACGCAAGTAGCGTCCAGCAATGAGTGTGCTGACCATTGACGCTGTGATCAAGCTGTGAACAGAGCCCTCTATGGTCTGCAAACAATCAAGTACTTTGGCTCAAAACACTGGAACACTCTTCCTCGGTTCATTCGTGTTTCTGGCTCCGTTTCCACATTTTGGTCTTTTAAATTGAAAACCTACTTCATAGACTCATATTGAATGTTTTGAAAATTAACAAAAATTCCTCTTCTCTCTGTCATTAGTTACATCTGGTTGTTTGCTTTTTTCATATAAAATGCTTTTGGTTTCTTTGTTTTTAATTTGGGGGACTCTCTCTCTCAATTAGTTTATCTATTTCGAGAGTTCCCCCTTAGTCGATCAATCTTAAAAACAATCTTGTCAAGTTTTCTTTTTCCTTCTATTTGATACTGTTTGTGTAATATGTTGTAATGTAGTCACGTAGAATTGTATCTAAGATTAATTGATAAATCAATGAAACTGAAATCAAAGAATGATGTTTGAATAATCAATAGACAATTTCTGCAGCCAAAAACAAGATGAGGAAAGGCTACTCTGGAAAATTTTATGCTCCATCAAATAGGCTATGGAATTCTTTAGCACCAAAGAAAGAATAACTAAGATTTTGTTCAATGGGTTCACAAATCAGAATTCGTGGACGAGGCGCAGAAAGAAAAAGCGCAAGCAGAAAACAAATAAATTGCTCTAAAACATTCATTATATTACCGTCTTGCTGCTCTGCGTCCTCCATCCTCTTAGATGCGTTTACGACCAATTCCTTACATTGTGACTGGCATGGTCCTTGCAATTTGGAACTTATTTACCGAGACCAACAACAATATCTGCTATCTATCTGCTCTGCTTGTAGCTGCTTGTCTGCTTGTCATCAAATATCTCGAGAAAGTGGCAGAAATATTGCAATTGCCTCGTTTCCAAAAACTGTGAACCAAGACGCTAACAGCCGCTGCACAGCCGTACACCGCCCAAGATTCTGGTAAAAGCAAAGGCATGGGGCATGGGGGCAGACCATGGAAAGGGCAGACATTATCTAAATTGGTAAAAATATGGGTAGGCGAGTAGAAATTGTAGTTATTGTTGGAAACATAACATCGGACATGAAAAGGTGTGCAACCAACCAAACCAATTTGTGAAATATCAATTCTATCATGTGGAAGAGTCTCCAGAAGATTACAGTAAAGAAAAGAAAAAAGGAGAATAACTGCTCATGGGCAATGGCCTCTTTTAACATATTAGCTGGGTGGGCAATTGCCCCCCTAGCCCCATCTTGAGATCTATTGTTATACTTTCTGAAACAATAGGTCTATTGTCCCTGTTAATCAAGGAAAAAATTGCTTTCTTCTTGTTTCCTGCTTCCTGTCTTGGAGACCCGAGGGGTCACTACCGTATGTACCACGGGATGTGACATTTTTTGGCGTACCTTTTCTCAGGCTGAAAATAAATTTTAGGGTGTCATTTTTGGTAACATCACAAATGAACATAAATTTTGGGGTCTCATTTTGGAAGAAAAACGCTTTAAGGTATTGAATTTGATCTAATTTCAGATACTTGGTTAGAATTTCTAATTTTGGTCACATTTTTAGAGTATCTATTTTGAATGCCCTGTAAATTTTGGGGTATGGTTTTTGGAAAATTCATAAATTTTAGGGTATGATTTTTCAATTCAAAATGGCACACCCCTGTCATCCGCCTATTGAAGTTACCCCCCCCCCTCCCCGGGCTTGGAGATGTGGAAAAACATCACCAGGACTCAGGAGTCCGAAAAATGCAGGCTGCCTGAGCTTTTTTGACTGAACAAAAAGTTCAGCAGTACAAGAGCTCATTTTGACAAACCTTCAACAACAATTTGATTTTGACAAAGGGAATGCTTAAAAGGCTATTGCGCAGCCTTATTGCGCAGCCAGCATGCATTGCAATCGTTCGTTTTTTCTGAACTTTGTGGATTTTAGATTTTATAAGTTCATGTCCAATGTTAAACACGGCGCCCGGGGGGGGGGGGGGGTACTTGACTTAAATTTGTACGGGGGTGTGCCCACGAAAAAATTTTTTTTTACCCTGCTCCAGAATTTTTCGCTCAAAATGATAGCCTGTTCTAGAAAAATTGATGAAAAGTATACTCAAAAAAATGAAATTTGACCGAAAAACGACCCAATCTAGCAGAATATTCCCCTCTGACTTGTTTTGACAACCTGCTCTAGAAAAATTGCCTCATTTTGATACCCTGTGCTAGAAAAAATTGGTGAAAACGATACCCTTAAAAACGGCACATCCCCGTCGGACAAATATACTAAGTACCCCCCCCCCCCCCCCCGGGCACGGCGACGGTATAGGAGAATTATGGCTCCATCTGGAGACGGGTTTCACCACCCACAGCGTGCTCCTGACTTCATGGACATCACAAAGTAATTTTCGTGCAGCATGTAATTAGTCCCCCTTCAAAAATAAGGCTGCAATGCATGCCGGTTGCTCAAGAACCTTTAATTTAAAAATGCAATTGAAACAATTTCAAACCGTTTTAAAGTTGATATCTAGGCTATTGATCTTTGTTCTTGTGCATGCACAGGTTTATGACGCCACATGCATCTCATATTGTTCACCGAATGATCTTTCGGTCTTGCAAGCTGGTTGCAAAATTATGATGATTATTATCATAATTTGATAACAAAATAAAAAATCAATCAATAAACCATAAAACATTATTGATCTGAAGAGCGGTAGTATATATTGTTATTAAAAGCTGACTATTTGATGAGATGATGGCAGACGACAAGAAAACAACAGAATAATGGTATGGTATTTGATTTGCTGCCTTTGTTGGCCATGCAGTAAACTATGGAGATGTTTGGGCCTAAAACCAATCCGTCGTTCCACAATAACCCGATTGATATGCCTTATAATACTACTGCTCTTCGCAATCGTTGCAATGGTGTTACTAACTCCCAGGGCTATAGACAAGATTTTGACGGAGAGAGTTTGCGCAAAAATCGGGCACAGGACTTGCGAAATTTTGCACGGTCCCGCACCTGTTTATAGGATGTTCATGATACTGAGTGCTTTCTACTTCATCATGTCTTTGATGTTCATCGGAGTTACAAACGCACTTCAGAAACGAGCTTATTTACATAATCATTTCTGGATATTGAAAATCGCCTTTATCTTAATTTGCACTGTTGGGTTTCTGTTTTACCCGAAGACGTCATACACGGGAGAGATCTGGCATTTTTTTGGCCTAAACTCGGCATTTGCATACATCATTCTACAGTTCATTTTACTCATAGATATCGTACACTGTTTCAATACTCAGATCGTCAGAGCGATAGAAAACAGCGAGACTAAATGTCAGTCTGTTTACCTATATCTACTGCTATGGGTGCCGACAATTGCATTGTATATATTATCAACAATAGCGACGATATTTTTATTCAAGACTTACGGCCTAACAGCTGAATGCAGTAATAACACGTTCTTTATAGCGTTTCATGTGTATATGTGCCTATCAGCAACGTGCATCTCGATAAACCCTATCGTGCAGCAAGCACGGCCTAAATCAGGGCTCCTTCAGTCTTCCGTCGTGACATCATATAGCACGTATATACTATGGATAACGTTATCAAATGAACCTGATGATCGTTGTAATCCGAGTAGAGAGTTCATATATCCGATGGATCCGTTGAAAAATGTTCAAATGATAGTTGGCCTGATTCTAACTTTTTCAATTCTGTTGGTACTGTGTTTGCGGAATGTCAGTTATCCTCAATACGGAAACGCAAAATCGCCGTACACCTCAAGTGGAAATCACCGTCACCGAGCACCTTTCGGGCAAGAAACATACCGCGTGGATATTCCCGCGTTAATTGACAACGGCACGGCAGTTCTTGAAGATGAGAATGACGGTGTGGAGTATAGCTATTCATTCTTTCATTCTGTTTTATGCCTTGCTGCCTTTTACGTGATGATGACATTAACATGTTGGTATAGGCCCGAAGAGGGCGAACATCATTCGGTTAAACTCATTGCTGGTTGGGGCGCTGTTTGGATCAAATTGTGCAGTGGCATATTCAGCGTTTTTACATATATTTGGACGTTGATTGCACCTGTTATATTTCCAAGATCTTATAAAGACCTCGTATTTTATGATCTTCTCTTTTCGACTAGTTGATATTAGTAATTTTGATATAAGCTGATGAAATGATTTCTCACATGTGTTTCTTCTGTTTTGCTAGGGTGAAATATCTGCCAAAACTCTTGAAAAATCACATATCTTTGCTCAGTCCCCTCCCTTCCCCCTCATAATGCTGGTCCCCAGTGCAATTACACAGTGCTTACCGGCACGACAAAGCGGCCGAACATAGGCCGAACAGCTTTTCTTCACATCTGGTGATCAGAGTTTTAGATTGATACTATTCAAAGGGCAGGGGGACGGAAAGAAAGAGTGAATTAAAGTTTCCTGCAGTGTATTTTGGCCTATTTTCGCTTGTTTGTTAGACGAAAAAGTAGCAACGATGAAGTTCTTTTTGCAAGCTGTTTTGGCAAGGATAGCAGGACTAGCAGGTTTTCAGCGATTAAACGAGGCTGTCGGTTAAAGCAGGAAAACAAGAGACCTCTTTCAGAAGGTGAGCACTACGTCCCTATTTAGGTACCAGTTTGGATTTCCAGCTGTGCACTCGGTTGTTATTTTTGCTACCGATGATTGGTGGATGATTGGTATCTTGATTTTGACAAAGGTACCGGGTGTCCCAAGAAAAGTACTCCCGTTTCAAAATTCACCAAAATTTGATTACTTGGCCCATCTTCAATTTTCTTTTTTGTCAAGTAGATCAAGGACCAAATTGTTTTCCGAGACATAGCTGATCTTGTAATTAGTTTAAAAAATAGAAAATTTAGCTCTTTTTAGGGCTACCTGGTTTTGAATCATACTGCAAGAAATCACTGATGATTGCCAGATTAATTTCTTTGTGCATGTGAAACTTTTAGTTTAGTCATAAATGACAGAAATAAATGCATACTATCATTGGAGGCTTCAATTATGATAAAAAATCTGAAAATGTGACTCTTAGGCAAGATTGAGTATTTTGCTTGAAAACTATAGCTCAAAACATGGTTTTTCAACGTGTAATTTGTCTACCTTGCTACGCCAAAAGCAGACATTTTTTTCATCTGTGAATATTTTGTGGGTCTTTGACAAAGCAATCAAGAAAATAATTTTATGCAAGGTTTGATGATAAATTTTTGATGATTTTTTCGAACAGGTTGGGACACCCGGTATTTTCGCGACTATGATCTCTATGCCGGCTGTCCCAAAAAATATTATTGAACTTTCAAAATTCTGACGCTAAGAGTTTACGTCTAAATTTACCAAAGCAAATTTTTATGTTAACCCTCGATGGCTAAACTGAATTTTGATAGTTTTCTTACCATTGTCGGTAACTTGGTTGCAGAGCTAGAGTAGCGTCGCCCATTATGGCCGGTCGCCCATTATGGCCGGCTAGCCAGATAAATTAAATTTCAGGGGACTGACGACTAGTAATAAAATTGCAATTGCGCGGAAAATCTTCGCTGACATCTGTTTTATCATGATTTGACCTTAATTGAAGTTTCAGTTCTTTTGCATTGAAACCCGACGAGATGGTTTAAGCATATCTCTAATTGATTCTTTCAAGTATTGCAAATTTCATGACTCTATTTACATTCCGTCCTTCTTTTTGTTCGCTCGGCACCTTGCAGTTTGAAATTTTTGAAATATGTTTTGATTTTTCAGAAGTCCTGTCTCTAGAGAGGAAATCTACAATAACACCAAAGCAAAGTGGCTTCTGATTCAGATTTATGGTTATGAAGTCTCAGTGCTGCTAATTGCTATTTTCGTCGCCCATTATGCCCATCAGTTTACCAGAGAAGTTTCCAACCGCTTCAAAATATTAAAATGCAACATTTATTAAAAAAACACCAATTTGGGTTAAAATCTTAGTTGCTGACTTGGAAAATCATCGAAACCCAGAAAAACGCAACATTATACCAAGTCTATTTTCATTTTAGAAACTTTACCAAAACTTACCCATACATTAAGGCAGGATTTAGAACAATTCGAAGCATGTATTTCAATTGCCAAAAACTCGAAGTTTAGGTTAATTCTTATTGATATTTTTGGGTTTACAGTACCAAATGATAAACAAAGAACAGTAATTAAAGCTGTTTTTCTTATTACAACTTTTTACCGGAGAGTAGCGTTCATTGTTTCTCCTGCGGCCATAATGGGCGACGCTAGAAGAAAACGACGTTTTTACCCCCTTCTTCAAAATCTTCTAAAATCAGTATAAAGAGTTTACGTAAGAAATCAATACTCTGTGATCTTTTTCTCCATTAGTTGGTGATATGATCTGGTTATTTGGTTTTTTCATTGATTGCTCTTTTTGGATCTAACTCAGAACTTCGCGACGACATGGGCATAATGGGCGACACCACTCTATAAATCATCGAACGCAACATTTACTCTGAGGGCCAAAACCAGAGCTGCCTTTCTTAATACGATCCGAGAATGCAAGAAACCCTAAAGCATGAAAGCGCTCAATATGCTCAGTAAAAGATTTGCTGCTGTTTTTGATTGAATAAAACTAAACCATCGAAGTTCCTACTGAAAATTGGTGCGCATCCCGTATGTCTGGATCGTTGAGGCTCCCGGGCTGAATTTCTCGCAAGAGAAGAATTTTCATTTCGTTATAAAATCTTAACTATGTGCTATTTCTCAATTTCATCAACAGTCAAAAGGTATATATTTTTTGCACCGAATCTCGATAAAGGAATATTTTACAGTTGCATCAAAAAAATTACCTCATAGCATCCTAAACCTATGACAAATTCTACATTCGTTCAACCTATCAATGTAACTTCATACAATACGAATTCGTCACTATATTTTCCACCTGAATACAAAAAATTTTGACACAACAGAAGATTATTTGCCTTAAAATTCATAGATTTAGATTTATAAGCCTTAAAATTCATGATAGGCTGAAAATATTGATTTAAATCAACCCTCACACCAAGATCTGTATAAAGGGCAAAGGAAGGCTTTCTGAGCGGGCCAACTTTTCTTCGCATTTTTGCCATTACAAGGCCTACGTCTGCGAACAACTCCTTGCAATCCCAAGGTGAGATTCCTTTGAAACTCTTTCTGTGCCAAGGACGGAGCTCGTAGTTGTAGACTACAAACTCGACACATGAGACCAATGACACACCAGTGAATTGAAGAGTACCCTTCTTTGTTGGTACTCTAAAACATCGACTTGAGCCGGAGCATTCTGATAATCGCCTTGTGTGTACAACGCTGTTCGTACGTTCCAAATCATGCATAACAATAAAAACAAGCCGCCAGTAGTTTGCATTTAATTTGTCCTTCACTGATTTTTCGGAAGATATTATGGATCTCCAGTAATGGCTTCTTTCCGAATCAACTTTGAATAAGTTTGGATTTTCGAATGTTCGAAAACACAGATTTCTCCAAACGATATTATCGATACAAATCGCTCGCGCAACTTTGCATGTTCTTGCCAACGACAAAATATCTTTGGCACCAAGAAAACCAATTATATTGTAAATCCAAATGCATCGAGGCAGGTGACAAATAGTGGTGTTTCCTGATGTAGTTTCAGCTTCAGGATCGATAAATCGATCGTAATCTATTTTCGCCGTGCTTACGGCACCTTCCAACAGGCTCAGCTTGTGTTTCGCAAATGTTGTTCCATCTGTAAACGCCTGTACAGGATGACGTTTATACCAATAAAGTATGCAGGGGCTCTTCGTGTCTTCCTTTGAATGTGGACAGAATATTCGATAAAGTTCGTTGCGGCCTGTATCCCCTCGAGTTCTAAGCAGCATAGCCTATGCTCGTATCGAAAGAAATGCAAATATTTCGAACTGGAAGTTCGTCAACTTGCCTACTGATTCGATAGCAGTTAGGTCTGAACGTGTTGTAAAGGTTTTCCCTCAACTGTTACTCAGATCTGACGTCAAATCATAGAAAAGGGTTTTAAGAAGATCCAAAGTTTCGCACAAACTAGCGAATGGGCCACAAGAGTTCAAACCAACGAAGAGCTGCGCTCGTTACTTTTTCAAATTTCATCACAAAACCTGACCTAGCATCTGACGTTAGGCAGAATCTAATATAGTATCCATTAGGTTAATCATTCGTAGTGTACCTAATTGTATGTAGTTTAACGTTGCGTGCCTTTTCTATTGGCCATGGGGTAGTCATCGTCCTTCGCTCCCCTTGGCATCGTCCCTGTAGTCATGTAGTGTTTTACAGTATTAGGAAGGTATAGTAGAATGTAAGATTTATTGTAATATTTTATATGTATAAAAAAAAAGTTCAAACGTTTGGAAGAGTTCAAACGTTTGGATTACCGAGATCCTTGCTTTTTGCACTATGCTTCCAAACCAGGCAGCTCAAAAAGAGCTAAATTCGTTCATTTCAAAATCAGTCACCAGATCTACTATATATGGGGACTTATTTTGGGCTCATGTTTCATAATTGAACCGACATTTTATGTTCCTGCGCAACAACGTATTTCCGCTGCAGTTATAGTTCTGTAAAAATGGAAAGGAGTGACAACATTTGGGACGAGTGGAGTACGTCTACTTGCCAATAAGAAAAATGTAGAGATTGGCAATGTAATAATATTTCGGTGATTTTTCAAACAGGAGTACTTTTTACACCAACTTCCTTAAAGAAACTTTCTCGATTGGCGATGAAATCAAATTTCAGTTGTTTTTCAAAATTTTACTTTTTGGGTCAGCTGATAGCTGTTGGTAGTTTTGTTGAATCTGATTACTGAAATCGTAAAATAATTGTAGCTTTTGACTAAAAATACCATGTTTATAAAACAAAGATGTTCGGAATTGAGGTTATCTAGCAATTTTTCGGACATCTTTTTCTTACATCGAAAAAAAAACAGTTTCAAGATTGATATGATAATCAAGGTCTTTGTGAACCTTAATTAAAAAAACTGCAGTTTTTTGGGGTCATCTGGTGGGTGTCTTGAAAAAAGCATGCAGATTTTGTTTTTTTTTTGTTTTGTTTTTTTTCTTTTCATATCATCATAAAATATTGACATATACAAAGCAACGAAAACAGTTAAACTAGAATTGAGAAAGATTTTGTTCGATCCAGCGGTGTGAATTTAGCTCTAATCAATTGCAAATCACTCTCAGAATGTTCCTCGATAGCTAATGTTCCTCTTTAGCGGGTGAGTGGTCGAGTGGCTTAAACAGTTTCCGTCAGGTGACTGAAGTTAAGCTCGGTTGAGTGAGGTCAAACTCCGGATGGGTGACCTCTGGGGCCTGACCTCGTAGCTCCTCGCGCCGTCCCGCGCGCCGTCCTTCGGGAGGAATGTTAAACTAGGGGTCCCATGCCTGGATGCGGTATGCATAGTGGGCCTAAATTAGCTTTAAATGGCTAGAAATCCCCTCAGCCCACTTAAAATAAATTACTACTACTACTACTACTACTACTACTAATTTGAAAATAGCTAGCCCGTTTTTTGGTAATAGTGCTTTGAGAGCAGAAATGTCAATCTTGAAAGCTCAAATTTGCATCCAACTCCAGGCCTTCGGCGTTTTGGTTTAAAAAAAATTCTTGAAGCACATCGAATAAACCAATGAAACCCTTGATAAAATTTGAACAACATTAGATCATATTTTTTTTTTTTTTATATTCAATATAAAATTTTACAAGAACGAACTACTTAACACACTACGTACAAGCTACTTTACTAAACTACGAGGACGATACCACGGAGTGCAAGAGACCGTGACAACTCCGCAGCCATTAACATAGAGAACATGTAACTAAACTAGAATTAAATATACGGCTACGAAAAATACACATAAACGATTTTTACTGATAATTACTAAGGTTCGTTTCACTTTGCATGTCGGGCTAACTTTGGGCAAGCAGGTCTTTTTTACAAAATGGGTGAAATTGGAGATTCGATATCAGATTTGGATGGATTTGTGCCCAATGAGCCTAACATCCAATGTGAAACAAACTTACAAGCAAAAGAAATAGAGGTAAGGGGACTTGGTGATTATTAAGTGTAAAACAAAGGTTTAGAATTTCCTTAGTCAAACCGACCAGTTTGGTGAATGAAATTTAGAGTCAGTTCGAGAACATGTTTATTTACGTCACTAGAAAGGTCTTTATCACCATACAATAAAAGTTGTACCAGAACGTTGTTCGAGAGGGTGTTGATTTGAACAAATGGTTGTAATACTACTGATCATATCATATTCTGTTTGCTAAAAGCTACCCATGGGGCAATTTTTTATTTAATTTCAGTTTTTAATTTCGCTGTGCTCTTCAAGAATTTGCTTTGGCCAAAAGACAAAAGCTCTGATCTGGAGGTTGACGCAAATGTGTGCTTCCAAGATTAATATTTCTGCTCCCAAAGCACCAATAGCAACAAAAAAGGTACCTATGCTCAAGTTAAAAATCGAGGAACAATTTGAAAGAGATTAGCCATTGACTAAAGCTAAATTCAGATCGCCGGACCCAACCAAATCTGAATACAATTTTATGGGATACCTGGTAAATATATAAATGCACATAATCAATTATCCAATTGGTCTTTCTTCTTTTGTCAATTGTTGTAAATTTAGAAATATTTAATAATAATAATAATAATAATAATGAATCATGACCAGCATATCCACAGAGTGGCTCTTCATCTGGTCGCTGAAAATACTTTACAAGGTTAAGTTTCTAATATGATACTGTATTTCTAAAGAAAGATACAAAGCAAGAAACAATGTTACGTCAAATCTGAAAAGTAAGGGTTAAAATAGTTTAAAATTTAATTTAAATAAATTAGAATTAAAAGTTAAGTTCTTCTCTTTTAGGATTCAAACGAACAGCCTCATATTTCAATGTTTACACTATTTCATTGTAAAATAACAATATGACATTGTAACCAGACAATAACTGAGCAATAAGCCATTGCATGTACAGGGTGTCCCAAAAATATTGTGCCCCGTTTGCCTGAAAATTGCGACAAAACGCAAAAAGATTCTTGCCAAATTTTTGCGTGATGTTGCTCTTCGGATATTCAATTAAAAGTTGCTACCATTCCCGTAAAAATCCATTAAAAAATGATGGAGCTATGACCTTCAGAAGACCGAATATACCTAATGACTAAAACCAGCGGTCGGCCATTTTGTCTTACTATTTTGCAGTGATAAGTATCTTCACGTGAGGTAAGAAATAATTTCTGTGAGGTCAGAAATAGTGGAACTCTCCGAGGATTATCGGAATTTTTACGAGAGCTATGACATTGGAGGCTGCTGTTTCATTTTCAATCCACGAAGCTATTTATTGCTGCAAAATAGTAAGACAAAATGGCCGACCGCTGGTTTCAGTGATCGGGAAAATTTGGTCTCCTGAAGGTCATAGCTTCATCATTTTTCAACGGATTTTCATGGGGATGGTAGCAAACTTTAATTGAACATCTGAAGAGCACCATCATGCACAAATTTGGCGAGAATATGCTGCCGTTTTGTTGCAATCTTCAAACAAACAGGGCAGGGCACATTTTTTTTGGGACACCCTGTATAACCAGATTTATGCAGCCATGATCTTTCCATAAAAATTTCAATCATAAGCCTCCAGAAACAATGAGAATTAAAATATGATCCTTCCCGTGAAAACAAAATGGATGCCACTGTAATGTGGCGGAGAAGATTGAGGAAGAAATACTGCCAGAACGTCGTTGATTGCAGCAGATGTTCAAAATTCAGAAGCCACAATAAAGTTTGGTGGACTGGACTCAGATGAGGATGAAGAAATGAAAGATGGTTAAACGCGGCTAGAAAGGTGCGTTCATCTAGAAAGGTGTTGTTCAGGCCAAACAGCAAAACAGCAACTAATTGGAGGGCGAAAGAGTTTGAACTTGCAGCACTTGCATTGCGCACATCAACATGATAAGAATCCCCAAGAATCCTAAATTCCGATAGGAATCCTTAACGTAGAAGAAAAACAGTGGAAAAAGATATTCGGAAGAATTCTAAGAATTCTTGAGAATTATTGGGCAGGAAAAGGAAAAATATGTTGTGCGCAATGCCTGTACTGTGTACTGTACCGGGAGAGTCAATAAAAAGGCCCTGCGTTTGAGAAAATACTGCTCCCTGACTACATATCACCGGTTCTGACTGCATATCACCGTAGGATAAGGGGGGCTCTCTCCTCGATTAGTTTACCTATTGAGAGAGCTCCTCCTTTAAGTCATTCACTCAATACAATTTATCTCATTTCACTGTATTTGTATATTGTATTAATTTTCCGTATCAATGTATTAATTTCTGTAATATCTTATTTCCTTGTAGTTTAGTTATCTGTTAGTAGAGTAATTTATAAATTGTATGTTGT
This sequence comes from Aurelia coerulea, assembly GCA_039566865.1. NCBI lineage: Eukaryota > Metazoa > Cnidaria > Scyphozoa > Semaeostomeae > Ulmaridae > Aurelia > Aurelia coerulea. Next base: position 4,775,477 of record CM076952.1, on the reverse strand, counting down.
GGATTTAAAATATATGAACTGAACTGAACTGAACTGAACTGAACTGAACTGAACTGAACTGAACTGAACTGAACTGAAGTGAAGTGAAGTGAACTGAACTGAACTGAACTGTATCAGTGGCATATTGATGCTTTGGAAGTGACTATGTGTCAATGTATCGACATAAAATAAATTCTACAAAAGAGAAGGGGGTGTTACAAAGTCTAGCCAAGCTTCTCAAGAGTTTCTTTATTTTTTTTAACGTTCCTGCAATTTAGATCAACATGGGCTACCTTTCAAGTATATAGATTTACACTAAAAAAGAGGTTAGCACCTTTTGAAAATAGATCTTTCGATGCATTGCCAAGTTCCTTTGGTGTGAAATGCAACAAACTCTGGCATTCTCTAGCATCCACAACTAAACTCATCAATTACAATCTGTACCTCTCCTGTGAAACTTTCCTTGCAAAAATGAAACATCTTGGCTTTGCCGATTCAGTCATATTTTGGTTTAGATCTTATATAACAAACCAAACTTTCTACGTGAACAGAGGGAAAGAGACCTCATACCCTGTATTATAAGATATTATTTCTCAAAATAAGGGTTTTCGTGCCATAATTTTCATTGTTTTTTCCCAGAAGAGCATAGCACAGCATCGTTTCCATTTGATCGTAATCTTCAATCTCAGTGTAGAAGTGAACCATGGTCACTAGGAGTGAACGAAAAATGTCTGCCATGTGCGAAGTTTCGAAAAACGGCGCTCAAAAACTTCGCGGGGAGCTTTGCCACCCTCACTTTATTATTATCATTATTATTATAACATTCTTTAAAGTTGGTTATTAAAAATAGCTCTACTTCAAGAACTAATAAAGACCAACTATTTACAAAAACAAAATGAATTACAGTTCATGACAAGAAACGAAAATACCCTAAAATACCCTATTTACAAATTTTGCAACGGCAAGTCTCTCCAATCCATTTTTTTATGCATGACTTAAAAGAACAGACGAAGGTGGCAATTTTTGTATCATTGGGCAGGGAATTCCATAATATGCTACCACGAAAAGATAAACTATCGTTGCCATAAGTAGTTGTTTTAGTTTGAGGCAACATCAACAGATTCTTTGATCGTAGATTGTAATTATTGTCCTTTTCATGGAACATATCCCACAAAAAAGAAGGGTTTTGTTGTGTTAAACTGCTATAAACCTCGAGCATTAACTTTTGCAAGTTCTTTTGATGAATAGTGCACTCCTTTCCTCTCTGTAACAACTCATCAAAAGAAGATATAAAATCGTTGAAGAGAATTCGAAGCGCTCTCTTATGGGTGCGATTTAGATCATTATTCGCAACCTTTCCGCAAAACATCCATATCAACGGACAATAATTAAACGGAGACATTATGAATGAGTTGTACAGTAAAAGAGATTGTTTCTCATCTAAATAATTTGAGACTCTAGAGAAGGCACTGATCTTGTTGTTTGCTTTTTGACATAATTTTGCCACATGTTGGTCGAATTTAGTCTCGAGTCTATGGTAATCCCCAATAATTTAACGCTACTGACAATATCAACAGATACATTTCAAATATCGAGAACAATATTATCATTTGTCTTCAAACCGAGTAGCATAACTTGGAATTTTGATGGATTGGCTACCATTTGATTAGTTTTGAACCAAGAGATCGCTTGAGACATATCTTCTTCTAGGTTTGAAGCCACACTTTCAAAAGTGTCATCACAAGAAAAAATGGTGTCATCATCAGCAAAATTGCACACCTCCGAATGTTCGACGATGTAGATGAAGTCATTGAGAAAAATATTGAATAGTAGTAGCCCTAGCACAGAGCCCTGGGGGACACCAGTTTTTGTTTGTAACCAGTCACTATATGTTGAGCCAACTTTTACTCTCTGCTTTCTATCTGAGAGGTAATTTGCTATCAATCTGAGACCCTGCAGGCCAAAACCATACGCATTTAATTTAGCAATAAGTAAATCATGTGGCATGCAATCGAATGCCTTTGATAAGTCCATCAAAATCATACCAGCAACACCTTTCTTATCTAATGTCTTGCGAATAGTTTCAATAAGCCGAATCAGGGCATGTTGTGCACTATGTCCTTTTCTATAAACACATAATAGATTTGATATCTTTGCAGTCACAAAAGAATTGATCTGTTTAGCTATCAAACGCTCAAAGACTTTGGACATCGCTGTTGCTACACTAATTGGTCTATAATTTACTTTACAGGTGGATTCAGAACTTTTGTATAACGATGATACATCGACGGCCTTAAGGGGGTCGGGGAACTCACTAGTGAATAGCATCGTGTTGAAATATTTAGTAATCTCGATGTGACACAATCCGGATATTAATTTAAGAATGTCAACTGAAATACATCCACTCGTTTTCTTCGAATTATCTAGCTGCCTAATTTCATTCCAAACATCATTAGGGCTAACATGATGAAACTCAAACGTCTCGTTATTTACAACATTATTTCTAATCAACAATACACTAGGGTGGTTGATGGAATTCAATCTTGATGGCATTCAAAACAGGGTCCTGCAAAGGGACATATGATGGTGGGGTCACAGGAGCCTCAATAGGTAGTGTAGCAGTGATATTAACAAAGTACTCGTTAAAACATTCTTCTATTTGTTTGTCACAGGTGATTCTTGAACCATTTTCAACGAGAATGATCTTCTCTTGAATATTTGATGATTTGCTGGAAAATAACGGCTTAAAAATTTTCCAGAAACGTTTGATCATTACCAATAGTTGCGGGATCTAAACTTCGAAAATATCTTTTCTTTGCAACTTTGTTTAGTTTAACAATTTTATTCCTTTGCCTCTTATACCTACGAATATCTCCCTGCTGGTGACGCAAGGATCATACAAATATTTGTGACCAGCGATCGTTGAGTCAAAATGGAAACTGTCTGGTCAGTTTAGTAGCAATCGTTGCGTTGCCAGCGATCCTTGCATTTGAAATAGAGAATTATCTATCTCAGCGATCGTAGCGTACGAGTATGAATAATGAATTTCAGCCATCGAAGTCTCTCTTTCGAAAGCTGTGCCTATGTCATCTGTTCCCACCTCTATGAGAATTATATTTTGCCGCCAAAATTGTAAAACAAAGTGCGATCGTTGCGATAAATAGAAACCACATGACGCAAGGATCATTGAGAATTGCTGGTCAGAAATTTGTCCAATCGTTGCGTCACCAGCGATCCTTGCGATCATATGGAAAAGAGGCTTGACGATCACTTGGTTCTTGACGCGAATACAAAACATAGTTAAAGCTGCTAATGAGGTCAAGAACGTGCCAATTCTGGTTAAATTTGTTGTTGTGTCAGGGCAAACGTCTTCGTGATTTATGCATCTTATGGTGTCAAATCTGTCTTACGTGAAATAAGCCGACGTCAAATTTTCCTATAGGATCGCGGGAAACTTCCGTCTTGTATGCACTTTCTGTGCGCTTTCTTTATTTCAGTGCCAATTAGCAGAGATAAAATGTTAATCAATTGCTTTAACGATAACGGACTTTCTTTCTTCCTTTTTGACTGACCTGGAGCCCCCTCTTAGATTACAAAATGGACTTTGTAATCAAAAAGGAAAATTCAAAGATCGATGACATAATCAAATTTTGGGATTTTTCGAAATGTGCAAGTTTCTAATTTACCAATGGCATAGAATGAAATTACAGTATGTTTCAACTTGTGACTAATCGAGATGACAAAGCAAGGAACTTGGTGGACTTGTCCAAGTCTCACTTTTTTTCATCAGTCGATTGAGCCACAAAAATGCAAAAGGCAAAGGGTCGGCGCTGCGGTCCAGGAACTTGGCTCTGAACTTTTTTAAGGGTTTCTTAACTTTGGGCTCAATTCTTACAGTAAAAGTTTCTTGAAGTGTATCTCAATTTTTATCAAACTGAATTTCACAACATATCATAATTCATCGAGGACCACTAACGTAGCTTTTTTGGCTGAGCGGATTACAAGAAAGAACCAAATTTTAGCTAAAAATCATACTGTTTCGTATCATTTTTGTACCGGGTGTCCCAAAAAAAAGTACTCCAGTTTAAAAAACCACCAAAAATTGATTATCAAACCTCTGATGAAATTTTCTTTTTGAATTGCTTTGTCAAAAACCCAAAAATACTCACAGATGATAAAATGTTTGCTTTTGATACAGCAAGGTAGGAAATTTACACGTTGAAAAACCTTATTTTGAGCTATATTTTTGAAGCAAAATCTATCATCATTGAAGTCTCTAATGATAGTGCGCATTTATTTCTGTCATTTATGATCACATTAGAAGTTTTACACGCACAAATAAATTGATTTGGCAATCATCAGTGCTTTTTTTGCAGTATGATTCAAAACCAGGTAGCCCTAAAAAGAGCTAAATTTGCTCATTTTTAAACCACTTACAAGTTCAGCTATGTCTTGCAAAACAATTTGGTCTTTGCTCTACTTAACAAAAAAAGAAAATTGAAGATCGGCAGTGAAATAAAATTTTGGTGATTTTTCAAACGGGAGTACTTTATTTTGGGACACTCGGTAGGTAATGTATTTTTTTGTTTTAAAGACTTTGCATTTGGTAACCAAACGTGGAACAAGTTTCTTTACCTCGAATTCCCCTTTGATCGCTTCTGGTTGAGTTCTTTAATTTTCTGGAAGAGCCTACTGGTGGAGCTAAATGGTTTCTTGTAAAACATTATGAGCGCTGTGCTGTCTTTGACCCATCCGCTACACTTAGACTGGTAATCAAAATTTGCCATTCGTAGAAAATAGCAAAAAGAACTAACGAAAGTCCTACTGCAAATAATTTTAATATGATTTCAGCACATTAGTTTCCTTTCAGGCTTCAAACTTTTCTATTTGGCTATAATACAATTTGTGTTTATAATTGGTGTTTCTGAATACATTGTCAAATAAAGAATCCAAAGCATACAAGAATAACATTTTGTTTTCCTTTGAGAGTTAGAATTCTGTATCTTTTTGTTTGACTCCAGTCCGAAGCAGCCATTCTTTTAAATCACTCCTGATGTCCTCAGCAGATTCGACCAACTCACCAACTTGAGCAAAATGAGCACTTGATAGCCTGATTTTTCCTCCATTGATACCGCCAGCTTTGTATTCTCCTGAGATCTGAGGTTCTTTGGCTTCCATTTGCCCATCTAAACCATGATACATTTCCTTCAAGAACGTTTCCCTCTCTCCATCAACCAGCATATTCCCAGCTTGTTGCCTTTCATCCCCAAATTGGCTTATACGTCGATGACTTACTCCCCGCTTGCCACCTCGAACCTGTCGCTTGACAATGCGATGAGCTGTGTTACTAATTGCATCTCCATCCACGCTTTTCTTTCTGCCACTTCGTACTTGTCGCTTGTAGAAATTGCCAGCATCCGAGGACTCAATGTCCTTAGTTAGCAGATTATCATGATCCAAAACTTCTGGCGATGTGTCTGTGAAAGCAACCGGGTGAACATTCTCCAAATTCGCTTCGAGGAGATACTTTATCCTGTTCTTAAGCAACAGACACTTTGCTAGCAACTTCATGTAAGGTTTACTCCCAATACTTCTCTTCAACTCATCAGCCAGTTCTCTGTGCTGTCTTCCTTTCAAATGAGTGCAAAGTCTTAGTTCGATAACCTCGACACTTCTCAGACAAAAACTCTGGCTGATCACAGCGCTTATAACAGCTGCGAAAACCAAGTAACTATATCCCATCTTCGTGAATTTTTTCTTCACAATCTTACGCTTTGCAAAAACGGCGTCGTTGTTATCAGATATGTCGAATTCTCTCACTAGAATTCTCACAGTCAGCACAAGTAAACGTGTAAATTACACCAGACCGCTTCAGGAATGACATTGCACTTCTCAGCCAATTTATAAGAAATGGCGAATTTTGTTTTGGTAACGTTCTCCCTCCAACAATCGAACATGAACAATGGCACAAGTAAACAGCCGTTTCGAAGTAAAACTTCCTTGATCCCGTATTAAATCCAAATGAATCAAACTGAATTCATATCAAATTAGGAAGAAGCTCATGAGCTTAAGAAGCAGTAATAAAAGCAGTACTCGACACCTAAGTCGCATGCTAAAGATGGAATTCATTACAAACACACGTGTTTTATTTTCCTTCCTTTTCCATCAGAATTAACATGTGCACATTCTGTTAAAAATAGATAATTATGAAAATAAGTTTATTAAGAGTCTTTTAATGAGATCTGCCCACGGATAAGTGAGTCTGCTCCAGGGCGTATTTCAAACTGGCTATCCTTCATATCGGGTGGGCCAGGAAATGTATGCAATGTTTAAAGAGTTGCACAGAAAAAGCTACGCGACTGATTTGAAATACCTTAATTCCATCCTCTTACTGAGGCTCCTGAGGCTTCAACTTAAGAACAGGTTTTGTGGCCGGGGGCGTTTCTGGTCTGTGGGGTCTTTGGGAATTCTTCGGAAACTTGATGAAAACCTGACGATTGGCGACCCCTTATTCTTATTTATGTTTAGTCTTGTTTTGAGTAAGCCCTTTGTGAACCATGGCACCAGTCATTGGTGACTCACATCCAACCATCTTTACACAAGTTTTGCACCAGTGCATAGTTTTTAGTTTTTGTCTTTATTTCTGTTTTGTTTGTTTGTTTGTTTGTTTGTTTGTTTGTTTTTCCTTTTTTGTTTTACAATAATTCACCTAAACTAAGCTGGCGTATGCTAGCGTCTGCCAAAATGGAATGGTGCCATGGCACACAAAGTGCTTAATAAGATTGCTGTTAAAGGAATTGTCAAGTGCCGTTCATAGCCAGAACCAGATGACGTCATGTCTATTTCTGCTATGGACGGCACAGAATATTGTATTTGTATATTGTTGAGTTTTAACTGTGATATAAAAAAAAACTTAAGATTTACCTTAGAGCTTGCCGCTTGCACGAATTTATCAATGCGAGAGCAAGATCGTTGTCAGCCTCGAAACCAATCTCTTCCCCGAGTGACCTCCAAAGCTCAAACGTTGGTTCTTTCAGACAAATCTTCTGATACTTCGTCTTCTCTGAGCTTCCTAGCCTACGACAACCAAATGGATTTCCACCTTTGCTCAATCTTTATGTGCGCCGCTCCGCCTTCTATCTTTCTATCAGAAGTTACATTAATTTTCGTTCACAAGGTCCCCGCACTGCAAGTTAGGCCGTACGCCATTTCTTTTGACAGTGTAACGAGGAGAGATATGAACGGAAAAGATACGATAACATGATCAGAATTTTGAACTCTGATTAGCTCCTGATTTCAGAAGTTTTCCGTAGGTAAAGGTAGGTAGGCTTTGTAAATCACGGATGCATTCTCGAAATAGTCTAAACATCGCTTTCTTGCTGTGTCGAATTCAATACCGGGTGTCCCAAAAAAGTACTCCCGTTTGAAAAATCACCAACATTTGATTACACCGTCGATCTTCAATTTTCTTTTTTGGTCACGTAGATCAAGGACCAAATTATTTTCCAAAACATAGCTGATCTTGCAAGTGGTTCTAAAATGAGCAAATTTAACTCTTTTAGGGCTACCTGGTTTTGAATCATACTGTAAAAAAGCACTGATGATTGCCAAATCAATTTCTTTGTGCGTGTAAAACTTCTAGTTTGGTCATAAGTGACAAAAACAAATGTGCACTATCATTGGAGACTTCAATGATGATGAAAAATCTGAAAATTTTGAATCTTAGGAAAGATCTAGCCTGCGTGCAGACTCTACTGATTTCCTTTCATTTCAGAGAGGTTCTACTCCAGTAGAGTCTGCGCAACAGCGACCAAATCCTTGTTTTTGGTCACGCGCGGTTCAAAGGATTGAGGAACTAACTCATTGAATTTGATTCAATAGAGCTGCCTATGAATAGGGTAGACAAAACACCGACACACATTTATCACGAAAGGGTTTCTATGGCTATCTTTGTTCATGCATACGCCAATTGAATATCAGCAGTCTCGAACAAAGACACAGACGCTCCATCAAACAAAGGGGATATGCTTTGGCCAATCAGGAAAGGTTCCTCGTTTCTCATGAACTGAAAACAAGGATTTGGTCGCTGTTGCGCAGACTCTACTGGAGGAGAACCTCTCTGAAATGAAAGGAAATCAGTAGAGTCTGCACGCAGGCTAGAAAGATTGAGTACTTTGCATAAAAACTATAGCTCAAAATAAGGTTTTTCAACGTGTAAATTTTCTACCTTACTGTATCAAAAGCAAACATTTTATCATCTGTGAATATTTTTGGGTCTTTGACAAAGCCATTCAAAAAGAACATTTTATCAAAGGTTTGATAATTAATTTTTGATGATTTTTTAAAGAGGAGTACTTTTCTTGGGACACCCGGTAGATTTTGCTAGAAACTCCTAAGCGCCAATTGAATTTGATATAAAAACGATGCTTCTGGTGTATCAAACGGCAAAGAAAGACTTGATTGAAACATCGTATTCTTGCTACACATAATTAATCGATTCTAGGCCATGTTCCATGGTTTCCACGTGTGATCAGCCACTGCGCTTGTGCATTTTGAAAAATGGCCATTTTTATCCATTTTAATTTCAATCCGACACGGCAGAAAAACGATGTTTAAATCAGAATTTTAGAGGCCCTTTACATGAGAAATTTCAACCCGTGTTGAGTTTCAACACGGGTTGAGTTTTAACAGCATTGCTTATTTTGCCTTGCGTTTACATGAAATCTCAACACGGGTTGAGATTAGGTCACATGGTTGCAAACAATAGAAGAAGGAATGTGAGCCCACTCAAATATTTGAACGATTGCGGAAATAGATTCGATCTCCTTTGTTTGCATTCTAATCTCGCCCCGAGTTGAAAAAATTTTGCGTTTACACGAGAATTTCAACCCGTGTTGAAATTTCAACACGGGTTGAGTTGCCGAGTTGAGTTGAACCCGTGTTGAGTTTCAGCTCGGCTTCCTTCATGTAAACGCGATGAAGGCTTACACCGTCAACCGAGTTGAAACTCAACCCATGTTCAACTCAACCCGGGTTGAAATTTCTCATGTAAAGGGCCTCTTAGACACGGCAGATTATTATTATTATTATTATTATTATAACATTATTTACAGTTGGTTAAAAAAACTGATAGTTCAAAATTGAACTAATTAAGACCAACTATTTACACAAAAAGGAATACTAATTACAATGAATAGATAAATACATGATTATAATACAGAAATATTTCTGGTGAAATTCCCACGGACTCTTTATCTACATATTTTGCATGAGCAACTGTCACCCTTCCACTCTTTAATTGATCTCTTAAAGCTAGCACTGGTTGCCAGGCTTTTTATTGAGTCAGACAAAGTGTTCCAAAGGATGGCCCCCCTGAAAGATAATGAATCATTTCCATATGACAAGGTGTTGGTGCTTGGTAACCGTAGAAGATTTTTAGTCCTTAGGTTATAGGCTACATCTTTTGCCTGGAAGATATTCCACATAAAAGATGGATTTTCCGAATTGAGGCATTTATATATTTCCAGCATTAATTTTTGCAAATTTCGAGTGTGAATAGCACATTCGCTACCCCTAGCTAAGAGTTCAGCAAAGGGGGCTGCGAAATCCTCCCACATTATTCTCAGTGCCCTTTTATGGACTCTGTTTATTGCTGCATTGGCATCTTTCCCACAGAACATCCAGATTAAAGGACAATAATTAAAATTTGACATGATAAATGTATTATAAAGAATACGCCTCTTGTCCTTATCTAAATATTCTGCTACTCGTGAAAACGCACTGGTCTTGTTGTTGGCTTTTGTGCAAAGTGTTTTTACATGTTCGGAAAATTTTAGCCGGGGGTCAATAGTAATACCTAAGAGTTTCACTGTGCTAGTTGCAGGAATCGGTTTCTTATCAATTTCAAACATGTATTCCTGGCCTGGTTTCAGCCCAAGAAACATGACTTGAAATTTGGAAGGATTTGCAACCATTCCATTGTCCCGAAACCAACACAGCGCATTATGGGTATCATTCTTAAGACAGGATATAACATGTTCTAGGTTTTGACTGCATGCATATATTGTATTGTCATCTGCAAAATTACAGAACTCTGACTTAGTAATGGCATATGTGAAATCGTTCATGAAGAAGTTAAACAGAAATGGACCTAACACTGAACCTTGGGGGACACCTGATTCTATGTTTTGCCATTCGCTAAATGAGTTGCCACATTTGACTCGTTGCTTCCTGTTTGAGAGGTAACTTGAAAAGAGTTTCAGGCTTTTTAGACCAAAACCATAGGCATTCTGCCTTTTTTAATGCAGCTCGATTCGACGCGGCAAAAAAACGATGTTCAAACTAGGGCTAAGTTAAACCCTCTGCCAGACAATGGAGTTTTCATTTTTCAAATCGATTATAACCGAGTAACACGCAAGTCTAAGTATAAATTAAACCTTCCATTTCGGAAAAGTAACACTGGCCAAAAATGCCTGTCGTACTTGGGGCCAAAAATATGGAATAGCGTTTCTTCTGATTTATAATCTACAAACAGTATCAACTCGTTCAAAGACGAGATCAAAGACAATTTTTTCCAAAATATGCAGAGAGAAGAAAACGACATATGTGTTTTACTAAAACCACGCATCCTCTCTCGCATTCATGATTCGGCCTTACTAAATTATGCTTTATCCAAAAGCACACTAACATCTATTGATTATTTCTTTTTTTGCAACCACCTCTAAGGGACCATCATGGAAATAAGGTCAACTCGACCTTTTAATGCTATCCCTGCCACTATAATTAGGGGTGTTTTCAACTTGTATTTATTAACGCTGCAGTATGTAAATTGTATTGTATCTATTTTGTTCTATTTCAACCATTGTACATGTTTACTTTTGTGGCAAATTGAAACATAAATACATAACATACATGCATACATATATATAGTTTTTGTTGTACACTTTTTAAACAGTGTATACATTTTTCTCAATCCTCCGATATACACCTCCGATATATACAGGGTGTCCCAAAAACATGTGCGCTGTTTGAGTGGCTTCTGCGGAGCAGCCATAAATCCAATTTTTCTGTTTATAAGATTCTTGACAGAAGAGACTTTCAATTAAAGGTTTATACCAAGTTTGAGTAAATCTGATCACTAGTTGCTGATTTATGGAGCAAGAAAGCCTAAATTATTGGCTGCCTCAAAACCAGAGGATTCATTATTCTTCATTGCGTTAAAGTCAATGAAATTGATTGAATAAACATACCTAGTCCTGTTTTCTGATGTTCGTAAATGAGACGGATAGTCATACATTGAATTTTGCCATAACTACGAACGTGTAATCAGTCTAGCCACCGTGTATAAAGAATTTAAAATGAAATAAATGAAGGTGAAAATCATTTTGGTACTGACTAAGTGGCAAGGAATAGTGATCAAATCAAAGCAGTGATGGCTTACTTGCGGTTGCGCTTTCGGAGCTGAAATTTTATTTCGCATGTGATCAGTTAAATCTTGCCAATCACTGCGCGCTCTTCGAGGCTTTTCGTCAGCATCGTGTCAGCATATTTTGGTAAGAGTGTAAACACGGCTGTACTTACAAGGACACATTGCCTTTAACGAGCCATATCTTGGTGAAAAATAAGTCAGAGAGCGGGCAGGTTTGCTGCGGTTTTTTAACGTTAAAGAAAAATCGACTTAGTTATACCGGGTGCGTAAAAAAAATTAACACGTTTGGCGGGTCGTGGAATAAAAGGTATGTGGCCGATCTTTAAAGCTGTTTATCTCTCAGTCAAAGGCTAACTTACATGGGAAATTTTTGGTAAAAACGCTCATTTTGTAGACACAGAAGTTAGTAAAATGCTGGCAAGGGTTAATATGGGGACGAGAATTCCACGTTCGATTCTGGTCCATGATTTACTTGCTATTGAAATTTAAATATCTATCGTTTCTTTCCATACTTATCTGCACGGAGGGGGGGGGGGGGTTCTTCCATAGTAAAGGTACCTGGGGATGTGCCGAAAAAAATAAAATGCCCGAGGCAGAAGTTTAGATATACCCTTCTTCGTTCGATATGTGCTAATATTTGCTCTTAAAAACCATGTATGGAATGCACAACGACCGCGCTAGCGACCCAGGTTTCAGGGCAATTTGTGCGGCTTGCTTTGTTTTTGTTTTTGACCAACCGGGCATGAAATTCTCTTTGTCTGCAATCACAAATCGCTTTGTATCTGGGTGTCAGTGAAAATTAGCGAGTTCTATTGTAACATTATCTGTCCTTGTTAAGTTGAAGACCTATTTTAGAATTCTTGAGACGAAATATTTCTAAAATCGCTCGTACTTATGGAAGGGGGTGAGCGGGGTGAGTGGCTGAGAGAACAAGGACAGATTTGGTAAGACAATAGCATGAGTTGGTTTTGATTGACACCGCAATTCAAAGCGATTAGCGATCGCAGACAAAAGAAATTCTCTCAACCAGAAATTCAAAACAAACAAAGCGGCAAAAGTTTCTCTGAAACACAGGTGCTAGCACGCTCGTTGTGCATTCCAGAAATTGTTTTTAAGAGCAAGCATGAGCAAATATCGAATGAAGAAGGATACATCTACACATTTACCACGGGCATTTTATTTCTTTGGTTCAGAGGCTGAGCAGTAAGTGTTTCAACTATACCCAAAAATATAAGAGAATTGAATCGCCTCCCAATCGGCTTTTGAGCCAAATTGATTAAATGCCCGTGGCAGCTGTGTAGATATATTCTTCTTCTTTCGATCTATGCTCATGTTTTCTCTCAAAAACAATTTCTGGAATGCACAACGAGCGAGCAAGCTACCTGGGTTTCAGGGCAACTTTTGCGGCGTTGTTTGTTTGAATTATTGGTTGAGAGAATTTCCTTTGTCTGCGATCGTTAATCGCTTTGAATTGCGGTGTAAAGCAAAAGCAACTCATGCTATTGTCTTACAAAATCTGCCCTTGTTGGGTGAGAGGCTTATGCAATTTCCGTCAGGTGACTTAGGCCCCGTTCACACGAGAACAGAACGGAACGGAACGGAACGGAACGGAACGGAACGGAACGGAACGGAACGGAACGGAACGGAACGGAACGGAACGGAACGGAACGGAACGATATGGAACTGGTCCAGAAAACAAAGTAATTTTTGCAGGTGTTCAGACGATAACGATGTGAAACGTTCCGTTCCGTTCTGAAAACTGGACGGACTCTGAAAAGTGAGCCGTAAAACGGAGCGGAAAGGAACGGGGCAATTTAGCTCTCGTGTGAACACATCCTTGGACAGTTCCATTCCATTTATGGATTTATTTCGTGTACTTTTACATGAAGTTCGTTGTGAGCAAAATTGGCCGCAGTAAATAGAGTGGTGTTCTTGGTTTCTGCGAAGGAGCCAGTCGATCTGAGAACCGTTCCGGTGTCGTGTGAACACCTCTCAAAAAGTTCCGTTCCGTTCTGGTCCGTTCCCGTTCCGTTCTCGTGTGAACGGGGCCTTGTGACACGGTCGACACGGTCGAGTGAGGTCAAACTTCGGATGGGTGACCTCTCATTCGGAAGGGACGTTAAACTAGGGGTCCCATGCCTGTGTGCGGCATGCATAGCGGATTTAAATTAGCTTTAAGTAGCTAGAAATACTTCCAGCTCACTCAAAATAAATCACTGAAAAAAAGATGGAAGTCCGATGTCAACCTAATAGATTTTCGATCTAAGATAGCCTTTTTTCCAAATGAAATTTCAAAGCAACGATTTTACGAAGTAAATTGCATCAATAAAATTGCCAAACGCCTCACGTTTTTTCTGACTCACGAGGTGATTTTGTAGTGTTTTGAAAGGCGATATCACACAGACTTTACATCATCTTTTTTTCAAAATGAAAGCGTCATTTTGAAGAGAAATCTTGTTACTTCACAGAGGAACGAACCAAACATTCATACCTCTTACGACTACTCGTTAACTTCCTGGTCCACTCTGCTAAGCTAAGGTTATAATCAACCTTTTTGCCTCTGGCATTATAGGTATGTGCACAAGGAACACGCCAAACTTGAAGACAGAGCTTGGCTAAATATTCTGTGATAAAGTTCTAAATTTTGGGAGCCTACAGTACTCGACAAAAAAACACCAAAACAAAACTGGTCAGCCATAAATAGATAGGCAAATATGAATGGCTTGGTGAAGTACTTGCAAGAATACATGAAATGGTTGAGTATGGCCAAGTACAATGTCTAGAAGAATTCGTGTAGCTACTCCGCCAAAGGTTTAGCAATGGATTGCATAACAGCAATATGACCCAGTATCATTTTTAAATCAAAGAAATTCATATGTAGCCTCCAACCTCACAGGAGATGAACAACGTTTTGGCCTACGCCGGAAAATGGGCGTTGCAACAATGCAATTCTCCTATTGAGACAATAAAAGCACTCAAAGGCGGTGATTGAATCAAGGTGGTTAATTTCCGACTAGTGCACCTGCCAATTACGAATTTCGCAATAAATTAAATAAATTGTAAACAAATTTTTTTAGTTCTAGAAGAAGATCATGTGTTCTATTCATTATCACACTCCCCTGCACTATCCAAAACTATAAAGACGATGCCTTAACACAGTAAAACTAGCATAGGCTGCAAATCTTTGAAAGGCTTGAAGCAGATGCCTTAATACAGTACAACTAGCGTAGGTTCAGCACGGGGGGGGAGGGGTTCTTGGCCAAATTTTGGGTAGGGGTCTGCCGCGAGCATCTTCAAAAGGGTACCGTTGGCTAGACTAATTTTTACGAAAATGGTACCGTTGGCTAGACCAATTTGACCATTGTCTGAACCAATTTTTACGAAAAAGGTACCCTTGGCTAGACCATTTTTGACAATTTCCTCGACCAATATTGTTAAATTTGTGCCAAATATGATATCATGACCGTTCGCTAGACCAATATTGTCAAAAATGATGCCCTTGGCTAGACCGTTGCTGGCCAAAATTGCAAAAAAGTATACCGTTGGCTAGACTAGAAGTCCGAAAAAGTATACCCTTGCTCGTGGCACATCCCCAGGTACCTTTACTATGGAAGAACCCCCCCCCCCCGTGAGGTTCAGTGGCGTAATGGAGCAGCTATCTTGGTAATCTAGCTATACAGGGGCCCCTTAGGCTGCAAATAGATCAACAAAAGTTTGCAAGATTACCAAAATCGAGAACAATGTTTTTATCGGCGACATCAATAATCTAAAAGGTAAGGCCAGCGCCACAGTAAAATCTCCAAACATCACTATCAAAAGCAAAATTTGGACGTTTAGATAATTTAACGTTTAGCCCATTAGCAATAGAAACATATTAGGATTGCTGAAACTAAATGAGACCAAAGGGAGCCAAATTAGGGCATCTCTTCACAAATATTTTTTTGCAGCAGGCTCTTTAGTTTGTCGGAAAAGTTTGTCATCTCCCGTCGTAAGACATGACTCACTATCGAATTATCGAATGGAAAATAAGGGTTGTGATTGAAAAGAGCTTCCCATGGAAATTTTTGAAAATTAAGCTTACACATCGCACAGAAATGGATTTTTGTCAGCTTATCTACTAAAACTGTAAATATATTCATGTTCCCTGAAAGAGAATTAGGCCCAAGCATTCTTTGTTAAATATGCAATTGGCAGTATTTTTAAAAACGACAAGCTTGTGTTCAATTCGATTCACAACGCGTTCAATTCAGTAGGAGTCTTCGTAAAGTATTCCGTTTCTCCAAAGTTAAAAAGTACTTTGCTGCAAATCGTAAGGGGCCCCCGGGGCCCCTGAAGCTTGGGGGCGGGGCCCTTGGGAGTTGCTCTAACCCCAACCACCGTGCGTTACGTCACTGCATAGGTTGCAAATCTTTGAAAGACTTGATGTAAAATTCTATGACCTATTTCTCTGAGCTTAATGGCTTGAAAGAAACTTTTGCTAATGTGCTGTAATTCAACCGTTGGACGTTTCTGTAAACTTCAATATATTCAAATTTTAGAGTGATGTTGCTCTTTCAAACAGCTTAAAACAATCGTAATTTGTAAACTTTTCGAGACAACATGGAATGACTTCCAAGAAAACCATAGTTTATGAATGTGTATGGTATCAAGCAAAAGTCTGCTCTATGATTTAGAAATTTAATGACGCCAAGTTCTCAATAGTGGAATTATAGGCTGCGTTTGATTCAGCGGCGTGGCCAGGGTAAATTAAGTGGGGGGGGAACCTAAAGGAGGGGGTCTGGGGGCCTGCGTGCAGACTTTGGTTACTGGGGAGGAGAGGGAAGAAAGGAACTTTGTTGTTCCTTTCTCTCCACTCCTCCCCAGCGATCAAAGTCTGCGCGCAGGCTAGTTGGGGCCACGCCCTTTACTTTGGCTTAGAATGCATATCGCAATATCATGCTTGCCAGTGCTAAAATGGAAGATTTGACATTTCTCGGAACATTTTTACCCAACCTATACCCAGCTATTTTCTCCTCGGTTTTAAAGGAATCTCGAGGACCATCTTTCGAAAAAATTGGTTGCCCCCCATACCCCCCCCCCCCCCCGTGGCCACGCCACTGGTTTGATTGGTACCAATTCTGAAAACGGTGGACTTGGTAGACTCGGAATTTCTGTTTGATTGACTCCCTTGACTCCCAAATTCCGAAAACGGCAGGTTTGGCAGGTTTGGAAAGGCCTGATGCTGAGCCTTCTGCTCTAAAAGGCAGAAGGTTTGGCAGACTGTGGAGAGATTCTCATTTTCATCTACGAAACTCTGAAAACGAGGCGAATTTGCTCGGGTTGCTACTCTTTGTTGCCAAGCACCAGACTTGTCTTCGTGTTTTTCAACTGGAAACCTCGTTTTGCTAGGATGAATCTGACACCTGCTATTTTGAAGAATTTTGTGTTTGATTGGGCAATGTGTTTCCGTCTCTGCGAAGCCTACTGTTTTCAGCATTTGGTAGGTTTGGAATTACCAATCAAACCCGGGGGGGGGGGTACTTAGTATATTTTGCTGACGCCATGTCCACTCCTTTCCGGGTATCGTTTTCGCCTCTTTTTTCTAACGCCGGGTATCAAAAGAAGGCAATTTTTCTAAAGCCGGTTGTTCAAACGTGTTATTTCATTGTTTTCTCGACGAATTTTTACGTTTAGGGGTATGCTTTTTGCCGATTTTTACGTTTTGGGATATGCTTTTCGCCGATTTTTTCTAAAGCCGGCTATCATTTCGAGGGAAAATTTCTATAGCCGGTTGAAATTTTTTTTCTTGGAGTGCACCCCCCCCGTACAATTGAAAATCAAGTACCCCCCCCCCCCCCCCCCGGGCAATCAAACCATGAGCGTGTCCTTACGCTGACTTCATAATCAGAGTGATTTCCTTCTATAACAGCGTCTTTTTCTGTTTCCTACCCTTCAACAACCGTTTGAGCTCAATGATGAGCCTAAGTGTATTTTACCCGCCATTTTGAAAGTTTGTTAGTAATTTAGTAATATGACTGCTACTCCATAAAACGATAAAAAATATTCCTCCGCAGATACATATTAGTCCCCATCGCTCCTCCATAGAAGCACACCAGCAGTGTCTAACTACCCATGATCAAACACACCCATAGATAAGTAGCTTTAAGTTTCTTAAATAAAGATAAATAGGTCACAGAATTTCACACCCACCTTTCCACACCGATATAAAGATTTAGAAGTAGAACCTATGCTAGCAAAACTTCCCAGAAAGGACGGCATCGGAAAAGACGTGTCTATGACGTCAGTCCAGGACTTATGCAGTTATTTACTCGTGCAAGATCGCTGAGTAAACAACTTAGATAGCTGGATGTCTGGCAGTGCAGACTCTAGCCAGGAAATCCGGGAAAGCTTGCTTAAACATGTACGATTATCATCAAATATACGCCAAAATGTCAGGCTAGTACGATCAGCCACACAGAGGCGCGGGAATAAATCCGGATTGAAAAGCATTTTCTATTACGAACCTACCAGGCCAGATGCTGCACGATGTTTTTTGAAGCGATGCAGATATAGCGTAAACAACATTCGGCTTTGTAGATACGCGCGAATGGTGAATTTCTCTCTGCTCAAAATAGAACAAAGTTCTATTTCTATCTGCCGACATTCTGCAAGGAAGAGCATATGGGAAACCTGTCTGGGTTAAGAATGGTCTTCATTTACATTATAAAGTTTAACACATTTTCTTCACTTTATGCTTGTGAAATCATCAACATTCTTAACAGGAAAATATATTGTGGGGTGAGTGTCCGAGTGGCTTAAACAGTTTCCTTCAGGTGACTAAAGTTATGCTCGGTCGAGTGAGGTCAAACTTTGGATGGGTTACCTCTCGGAGGCCTGACCTTGCAACTCACCTCGCCGTACTTCAGAAGGGACGTTAAACGACGGGCTACGGGAAGATCAAACTGTAGCTACAGGGGCGGACTGGCACTTTTTTTCTGGGGTGGCGTTATGGCTCAGCAAGGGCCCGTAGGGCGCGGCCAGTCCTTAATTGGGTGCGGTCACTTGAAAAAACTAAATTTCACATACTATGTTATAAAAGGTGATATGAATTTTTGCAGTACTCAATCCGTTCGTTAGCGAGGAATCATTGCAAAGTTAAGCTTACTAAAGGCTGGAATCGGTTGCAACGAATTTGACAGTTGATATCGTTTTAAATCTGTATGATGATGAGTAACGTATCTATATTTCTACATTTCTAGATTCTACTTCATAACTTTTGCGCCAAGACCAAATCGAATGCGCAACCCCTTGTCATGACGTTCAAGTGGTGGGGCCCTACATATTTCATATTTCATATTTCAATTTATTAAGGAGGGAGGCCCTTCACCCTAGTGGCTGATTTTCAAGGGGCCCTCCACATAAAAACTTACAATAAAAATTGGCTAAAAACATCTAAAAACTACTTACAATGAATATATACAACTAAACCAAAAAACCTAATTAATAAAAGTAAAAGAAATGAGCATAAAACCGATAGACTGGGAAACCTCTCCAACGATCCAGCAACCAGAGCAGCCCCCGTCCCCACGCCCGACCCCGCCAAATCGACAACGGAGATCCCAAAAACAGATCTCCGTCGCCGATCCAGCAGCAATCAAGCACAGAAACCGCGGGCCGCGGCTAGCCACCCGACCGCAAGAGAAGCCCCCCAGCCTATCATATATTCTGCTTGAACACATTAATGGAGGGTGCCTGTTTAGTCTCAGCTGAGAGGCTGTTCCACAGCTTTGCACCTCGATATGAGAAACGTTTCTGCCCATTTGCGGATGTTTTCTTTGGTAATCTCAAATCTGTTTTCGTATTTCGAAGGCTGCGAGAGCTGCAGGCGGAGTTTCTTGTGAAAAGATCGCTCATGTACTGTGGAGCAAGCCCATTAATAGACTTGTAGACCATCAGTCTAGAATCCTGGTCGATAAGCTCGCGAACGGTTTTCCAACCAAGACTCCCGATGAGTGGCCTACTTGGAGCATCAAAGCTGCTGTTCGTTACAATTCTGGCAGCTCTGTTTTGAAGCCTTTGGAGCTGATCAATATCAGTTGTGCCACAACAACCCCATACAGAGCAGCAGTATCGAAAATGGGGCTCCACAATACTCGAGTACAACGTTTTCAAAGAAGCAATTGGGAGAATATTCTTTGCATGTTTTAAAAATCCGGTGGCTCTCGATACTTTGGTGGATACCGCTTTAATATGTTCTTTCCAATCTAGACTATTGTCAACGTGAACACCAAGGTATTTGGTCTTATTGACAATGTCCAGTTCACTACCACGAATTTTAAGATGCAATTTTTCTGCAGCATTGTTGACCGTTCTATGCTTCGGTTTAGTTGCGATTAACATAGATTGTGTTTTAGCAACATTTAGCGAAAGCTTATTGCCCTTCAGCCATGAGTCTAAATGCTCAAGATCGTTGTTAATAGCCTCATTCAGCTGAGAAATATCCCTTGATTTTAAGCAAAGGCTAGTATCATCAGCATACATGGATACAGTTGAACCCTGGACAGCACTTGGGAGATCATTGATGTAGATCAAAAAAAGAAGTGGCCCCAGACAAGACCCTTGGGGTACTCCTACTTCCACTTCCCCAATTTCTGAATCGACCCCACCCACTCTGCAGAACTGTTTTCTGTTAGAGAGATAAGACTGAAACCAAGACAGTTCCCTTTGCTGAACACCGTAGTGCTCTAGCTTTTTGCAGAGAAGGTCATGGTCGACAGTGTCAAATGCCTTTTTGAGATCAATGAATACTGTACCCACCATCTGTCCAGTGTCCAATCCACTATACCAGTCATAGGTGTTTTTAAGTAGGCAGGTCAATGTAGAGTGGAGTTTTAAGAAGCCTGATTGATCAGGATGAATAAGGTTATTCTTAACAAGATACTCGTAAAGTTGGTTAAAGACGAGTTTTTCAAAGAGCCTTGAGATGACAGGGAGAACTGAAATTGGGCGATAGTTAGACCTTTCAGCCCTATCACCTTCCTTAAAAATTGGTGTGATGCGAGCATTTTTCCAAGAATCAGGAAACTGACTTGTCTCAAGAGAGGTGTTAAACATGAAAACTAAGGCGTTTTCAATGTATGGAGTGGCTAGCTTTAAACGTGGGATCGAGCCCTGAAGGTGAAGTTGCGTTTTTCAGCGCCAAGCGCTGGGATCGCAGGAATAGAGCAGACCTAATCGAGTCCGCGACCCCTTGTCATGACGTGTCTTGTCATGTATTGTCATGACGCTCAAAGGGTGGGGTCCTACCGGGTATCGAGCCCATTCCACCTGACTGTTCTGGCTGCAAAGTCAGATGATTACACCAGTGCGCCACAACACCTTACACGGCATGGCCAGGGTAAATAAAATGGGTGGGGTACGAGAATGAGGGAGTCTGGGGACGAAGCCCCGAGAAAAATTTTTTAGGCCACGCCCTTTACTTTGGCTTAAAATGCATCTCCCAATATTATGCTTGCCTTTAGCGACAAGAAAACCTTGATGGTTTTGTGACAGTTATCCTATGAATCAGAGCACGAGAAAAATTGTTGAAGAAAGATCCTTTACTTTGGCTTAAAATGCATCTCCCAGTATCATGCTTTCCAGTGCTAAAATGGAAGATTTGACATTTCTCGGAAAATTCTTACCCAACCTATACCCAGCTAGTTTCTCTTCGGTTTTAGAGGAATCTCGAGGACCATCTTTCGACAAAATGGGGAGGGGACAATTGCCCCCCATACCCCCCCCCCCCGTGGCAACACGACTGTCCATCTGAATGTTCCAGCTGCAAAGTCAGAGGATTACACCACTGCGCCACAACACCTTCTGCCAGTCTGGGAAAATGGAAGGGCCATGGTTGATTCCTCTATAAATTTTATAGCAAGGTCTCTATCTAATACGTCTAGAATGTTGAAACAGAAAGGTCCATCTAAGGCTGAGTAAAACTATGAATGTCAACTGCACTGGAACGACTTTTTGGCGCTTGACAATAAAGGGGTAAAACTGTAAAATAAGTTGAACGAAAAGGGCCCAAACTAATGGGCCAAAAATGGGGATTATTGCTTCACTACTGGGCCAGGAAGAGGGCCTACTTGGCCAATGGCCCGCTAGTTATGATATTAAAAGATGCCCTGACTGAACGTGAAAAGGTGTTCATTTGGTTGGGGCCCAGAGACATTAGACGTGACAGCCATTGTTTCGAATCAGCTTGCGAAGCTTACGTGTATGGGTTATAGATTGATGCTTAAATTCAAAAATTTCTCTTTATGAAGGGCCCGCTTTTCAAAATTATAAGGGGGCCCGGGTGGCGATCGCCACCTAGCCACCCGGGCCAGTCCGCCCCTGTGTAGCTAGGCCTATATTAGCTTTTGCCCGTTATGGCCTAATACCCAAAAATCAACAACCTTCGCAACATACCTCCAGTCCTTTGTTAACTAAACTAAAGCATGCTTAAAGCTAAAGCATGCAAGAAGATCAATAATACCCTTTTTCTTTCGATCTATGCTCATATTTCCTCTTGAAAACAGTTTCTAGAATGCACAACGAGCGAGCTAGCTACCTGAGCATAGGAATCATTCGTCGTACATAGCCGATTGCTCGTAGCCCATGGTCGAAACCGCCAAAGCCTCATTTTCACGGACCAATCACACGGCTAAAAAGCGAGGGAGACAAAAGAAACCCGTGAATATTTTTCTAAATTTTACCTACCTTCATAAAACGCAAGCAGGACAAAAAACTGCTTGAGATTTCCCGAATTTTTTTAAAGCAATCTACTCTCCAGATGTTTGGGAGTACAAGTTTGGATGCCGGTTAAAATATCTCCAGGATTGGCGGAGTTATTGCCTCTCCAATAGACAAAATCGGCGAAGGCTTGTCGAGACCTGTTTACGCCACTTCAAGTCAGGTGATAAAGCCTCTTGATAAAACCTCTTTTGAATTTTAT
Source organism: Aurelia coerulea (assembly GCA_039566865.1). Taxonomy (NCBI): domain Eukaryota; kingdom Metazoa; phylum Cnidaria; class Scyphozoa; order Semaeostomeae; family Ulmaridae; genus Aurelia; species Aurelia coerulea. The sequence continues at coordinate 4,753,113 of CM076952.1, read as the reverse complement.
AAGTTATTTCGCAACGAGCAAACTTTTGCCATGAATGCAAAAAGTAGTGCAATGCAGAAACTTCCCTAGAGTATTGCCACATGACTTGAAATGCGCGAACAATCCTTTGTAGACTTTTTCAATTCACATAGAGACCGTAGGGGCATTGAATCTTCAATAAAAGAAAATTTAGCGAAAGACAATGGGAAGAACAATTGAAAACGCAGATTGTGGCGTTTTCGGGTCGTTCTTACAACAATCACTATTGTTATTACTATTGTCTCACGGCCAGAATTTTTATTGTTCAAGGTTCAGTGCCTTATCGGTTTGTTTGTGACCATAACTCCGCCAATCCTGGAGATATTTTAACCGGCATCCAAACTTTTACTCCCAAACATCTGGAGAGTATATTGCTTTAAAAAAATTCGGGAAATCTCAAGCAGTTTTTTGTCCTGATTGCGTTTTATGAAGGTAGGTAAAATTTAGAAAAATCTGCAAGGGTTTCTTTTGTCTCCCTCGCTTTTTAGCCGTCTGATTGGTCCGTGAAAATGAGGCCTTGGCGGTTTCGACCATGGGCCACGAGCAATCGGCTATGTACGACGAATGATTCCTATGCTAGCTACCTGGGTTTCAGAGAATCTTTTGCGGCTTTGATTGCTTTGAATTACTGGTTGAGAGAATTTCCTTTGTCTGCGACCGCTAATCGCTTTGAATTGCGGTGTCAATCAAAAGCAACTCATATACTATATTGTCTTACAAAATCTGTCTTTGAGTCTGTTCTAGGTGTTGTTTTACTGAGATAAAATGGCTGAGACCTGAAACGGTACTTGTGAATGGCTACAGCTACTGTGTATTGACACCTCAATTCAAAGCAGTTAGTGACCGCAGAGAAGGAAATTCTCTCAACCAATAATTCAAAACAAACAACACCGCAAAAATTTCCCTGAAACTAGTAGGGCAAACTCTCGCCTTGTGCAAGCGCAAGATGGCTTTTTAAGAGAAGTTATGTGCTTATAACGAAAGAAGAAGGGTAAATTTAAAACATCTACCTGGAAGATTTTGTTTATTTGATCCAGAAGCCTGGACTTGCTCCAAGTCTCGCTCTTGATCAATAAATACAAGAGGGGAAAGGAGGAAAGGGGGAGGACACGGGAAAGGAAGAAAGAAAGGGAAGAGAAAGGGAAAGGAGAGCCATCCCGCTCTCCTTCCCTTTCTTTCTTCCTTTCTTTCCCCGTGTCCTCCCCTTTTTCCTTCTTTCCCCTCCCGTATTTATTGATCAAGAGCGAGACTTGGAGCAAGTCCACCAGAAGCCGAGCAGAAGGCATTGTAATTCTCGCGTACTGAGGGCTTAAATGAAATGATTACAAAACACTCCTGAATCAAGTAAACAAAATCTGCCGGACAGAACTTTAGATTTACCCTGGCCTTCTTCTTGAAATTGAAATGATTTTCCATTCAACTCAATTCGATTTCGTGAACCAGTCGAGTCTGCACGCAGGCTAACATCTTGAGGCTGCCACCTTTTAACCCTGCGTTAACAAATTAATTATGATATGATGATATGATATGATATAATATAGTATGATTAAAGGGAACAGACATAGCTATATCTCGTAGCCGCTATAAATAGGCTAAAGAAACGCTCACAAACCCATTGTTTCTTTACCCACACAATGAAACTGGATGCGTTAAAGTTGTCCAGTACAATAGATTATATTTTTGACCTGGCCTGGGCCAGCTTTTAACTATGTCGGTTCGCTTCAAATACATCGAAGGATAGCCTATTTAGTCTGGTTATAGTAAGCAGAAGTTAACTGTTGTGGGTCAAATGATAGTTATTCAAGGTTAACAAAGGTTCATTAGGAAACTGAACTAAACGTTTTAATTGCAAATATGCGAAAGAGACCGAAGGTATTTTCGAAACTTTAGTATCATTAGAAAAATACACAAAATTTCAACTTAGCACAGTCTAAGTTCTGAAAAAATAAGGACATTCGGTTTCAGATTGAAAAAAAAATGAATAAGAGGAAAATCATTCACAGTAAAACAGTGAAATTTTTTCTCGGTTTGTAACTTGATTTTTTACTTCATTTGGCAACTTTGTTAATTAAAATCTTCTTTCAGAATCTGCTAAGATAAATGACCCAAAAGGATGGGCGTATATGTGGCACAGTCGATAAATAGGACAGAGAGAAACCTAAAAATGTCATTTTTTTTCTTTGGCACACCATAGTCAAGGGCACACGTTGTATTATCAAATGCAATAGACTATTTCAAAAACTATGAGATATCATCTTTAAACTCAGGTCATTCAGTTTAAACAGCTTCAAGGTTTAAATATCCTGTAAAGTTTGCTTCTAATGGGAAAACGTTAAGATGATAAAAGATGCTGACTTATACAATACATGAAGTATTTGTGTTGTTGTTGTGGTTGTCGAGAGCACACGTGTGCACTTCTTCGTGTCATCCTGCAAGCTATTTAAACATGGTGTCAGGCGTGGGATAAGAATTTGAAACAAATAATGAATTTGAAACTGCATTCTGTATTATCTTTATGTCTGTAGAAGACACTTTCTTACTGAGAAAGAAACATTCAATGATCTTTAATTTTACAAACAAATAACGAAATTGAAACCTCTATTTTTCTGAAACTCTTTGCCTACCCAAAACTTTGTCTTTGCATGCAGGTTCCCAATTCAGCCATATGCTTTTCATCTTAAAATACACTAAGGGATCATCAAATTGATTTGTTTTTTTCTGAGCCAAATTCTACCAAGTTATCAATGCCAAATTCTACCAATCTTATCTGCAATTTAGGTACTTGGATATTTCGATTTTGGAAATCATCTATTTAGTAAGCCAATTTACAGTAGCTGTTATCAGCTAAATAGGTCCAATTTTGTGGTTATCTAATTGAAAAATTCAGCATTTCATATTTTTGGCACAAATTTAGCAAAATTTTTTAATATCCAAGTGGCAGTATTTAAGTAAATTTATCAGCAGCTTTGCCATAATTTGCTGTTATTTAAGAGATTTCACTGTGCCAAAAGTAAACCAACCAATTCAGACAGTCCCTAAATCTTTAAAGAATTCAAAAGTCAAAAGTTGCTGAACCTTGACTCTCCGCCTTTACAGCAGTTTCATCTTTCAAAATATTATCATATCTCTGTTTTGCTTTCTGCCATTTTGAATTCTTTGGTTTCCCAGAGGCATCATCAATAGATTTGATGACCCCGGTACCAAGACCTTTGTTCTTTTCTCTTATCAGTACATTTATAGGCTCTGTAATACCACTGCTTTGCTTTCCTAATCCTTCACCAAGTTTCCAACCCATCTTCTGCATCATTTTATGTCCTTTATTTTCCTCAGGAATCATCTTTGTGACAGAAGCCTTTGATTCTGGTCTCACTTTTTCATTCATTATCGGCACACTTCCAATTTTCTTCCTCCTTGTAATAGCTCGGTCCTTGTATTTCCCTGATTCCATTGGCTGCATGGCTTCTCTCAGCCCATCCCCGCTTATGGAGTACTTCTGCTTCAAACCTTTTAGCATTTTCTTTCGTAATTGCTCTTTCCCTAACCTTGCAGTATTTTCTTCCTCTGCTTTTGTAGCAGCAGCTGATAACATAGCTTGAACCTGTCCTGGTTCACAATGATCGCATGTCTCTTGAGCTCTATGCAAATGTATCAGAAAAACTGTGTTTCCAATTTTTAGATAATCCTTATGGTTTACTGGTGACCATTCACTTGCCTTCTTTGATTCACTCACTTTTTTGTCATTGATATAAGTTCCATGATTACTTCCCATATCTCTTATAAAATATCTATTCCCCTTGTCATCATACACTATCTCTGCATGATTCTTGCTTGCATTTTTGTCAGGTATGTGAAAAGCATGCTTCCTATCTCTGCCTAAAACAGCACCATTACAAGTCACAAGATACAAAGACCCAGGTTTCATAACATCTGAAGAAGTGACAATGGCCCTTATGCATGGTACTTTTTCAGGCTCAGCTTCATCTTCAGTGCTACTTAGTTCTCCCTCACTTTTATCTTGGCTAGCTTGCGGACTGGCGTTGCCTGCTTCATTTGGTGAACCTAAATCAATTTGTGAATAAAACACATAACTTCCTTTAGTACTGTCATAATAATAATAAATCCCATTGTCATTATCATAATAAAGATGTGTTGAAGGGTCATAATACATGTGTGCATTCCAGTCATAGTATAAGCCAGTGTTGGCATCATATGACATGCCAGTGCTTGCAAATGCATGTTCTGCTGTTTCTTTCAACATGTCTGCCACCGAATCACTGCTTTCTGTTTTGTCAGACTCTTTATTACTAATATCTTTATGGTCTGCAACTTTGTTTCCCTCATTTTCTTTATTTTTGCCACCTTCTGTTCCTATCATAATTTTATTCCAATCAATAACAACCTTGTCTCCAGCTTTATCTTGCTGTGTTTCCTTGCTGACTTTTGATATAATTTCACTGCAATTTTCTTGCACTGGTGCCACTTCATCCTTTTTCCCACTCATATTTGCTGACAATTTTCCAAGCCATGAATTCCAATACTGAATTTGGACATACATATTGCTGACTGTGCTCAAGATTTCCTGCCTTTCTTTCTTCGCAATGTCCAAATCTTCTTTCAACTTTTTTACCTCTTCTTTTGATTCAAAGAGTTCTTGTTCAATTGATTCTAGTTTTCGTTTCAAAACAGGACTCTCCTCAAGCAGCTCATCAGCGTCAGCCCTGCCCTCAGCATCATTCTTTTTGTCTGGACTTTCACTGGGTATACCCCCAATTTCTTGGCCTAACTCAGACTCTCCTTCCTCGACCTCTTGACACTCAGTTTTAGGCCTAATATTTACACCATTTGCATTCCGATATGGGTCGACTAATTTCACATTCTCAACATCACCTTCACTGCTTACTTCGACATTGCTGCTTTCTCCGTCAGTTCCATCCATTTTGGGTTGTCTACAGCAGCAAATTTGAAGAACAAGGCCTGCAAAGTTTCAGTAGCACCGCTGTAATCACCGCAGGCAGAGCAGATGGGCCTACTGAACATTATCTGGCCCTCAGTTTGAAACTGAGGCAAGTAAAACAATGCAACGCAACGAACGTCACAGGGGCAAGGCCAGGGGCAGTTGGAAGAACAGGGGCAGGGCAGGGACAGTTAGCTGGAAGGGATTGCTATGGGTTTCTTGTAATTCCATGCCATTCTTTATCAAGGCTCAGGTTCATCATTTCAAGATTTCACAATTTATACATGACAGAAATTAAGATCTAAGAAATTTACAAAGTACGAACGAATGAATATAGATTTACAGGTGTTCTACAAAAACAACAAGATTTCATGAGCCCTTGCAGCAGCTGAACTAATAATCGAGGAGAGAGCAGAGCATCCCCTTCTCTCATGAAATATTATTGTAACTTATCATTTACTTATTGAACTTTGTTGAATTGAAGGACTTAAATTTTTGTACCTAATTGTAATTAAGTTCAATAAGTTGCAATCATTTTTCGTAATTGTTTACATCTGAGTCAGTAATTCTTGTTTATAACATTTAATGTACTTGATTTCCTAATATCTACATACAACTAATTTAACCCCTGATCATAATTGCTTCATTTTGAAAATAAATATAGAAATAGCTAGCTTTACTTTCTCTTGAGGAATCTAGTCTACTCTACTTCTATTTTTTCTGTCTTAACAATTCAGTCGTACGATTTATTTTATTTGAAGTTGATGCTTCTATTTGTCTTGAAATTCTGTCAGATGTTCATAATAACGATATCGTCAAGGGTGATATTTTTATGATACGTCATCACACCTTGCAATATCGTGAAACATCTATTAGGTACACTGGTGCTAAATCTTGGAACAGCATTCTCCTTCAGTGATCAGTTTTCGTCGCCAACTAAAATTACGCCTATTCTCCACTAATTAGCAAGTATAGATTAGTTTACTTTTGCTGCATCATTCAATCGCTAAATCCTTAAAATACTTCAAAATGGCTGATACATTCTTTTTTTATAAGAATATTGTTTATAAGAATATTCAGGCTCAGAATCATCCAAATTTCAAGAATATTATAAGAATATTGCTCAGCCTCAGCTAGCATATTTGTGTCTCATTTGCCAGCAGTTGCCTGTTTTGTGATGTTCATAACACTCTTATTGTTACAACTGCTTAAAATTTTCCTTCGTTTGACCATTTCTCTTCATAATGATATGACACTTGTTTGAACTATGTTCCCCTGAAACCATACCAGATTTAAAAAAATAAGAATACTTTAAGAATATGTTCAGGCTCAAAACGAAAAATTTCTTAAGAATATTGAGGCCGGAAAAAAATTATAGTATCCTTTTAAAAAAAGAGTGTAAGTTTTTATCAAAAGGGGTGCTCTCGCCTCAATTAGTTTACTGAGAGCTGAGCTCCTTCAAGAAAATTCTTCTCCATACAAATTCCTAATGTTTCTGTTATCTTATTTTTGTTTAAAGTTGTTGTTTACCTTTTTCATCTTCTGTAACTTGCCATTCTAATCTTAGTAAATTGTTGTTGATTAAAAGGTATCATTTGTATGTAACTGAATTTTTAAATAACTGAATTAAATTCATCTAAAACTCTATTTCTAATTTTTTTGCAAAGATCTTTAAGGGACTGATCATTATTCCGTTCAAGCTTTCTGAGTAGCTTATGTCTGACAAACGCATCAAGTTTTGTATTTGCTATTCTCGTTGCTATTGATACGAGGTTTATTTCTGAATTTAATATCTCTCTTGGTAAGCATTTTCAAAGGAGCATGACTTTCAACTAATTCATCAACCACGGTCAGTGACGCTTAGTGGCCAAATGCTTTTTGCATGTGTTTTGTTAAGCCGAATTGTTAAATAGCGAAATTAGTATTTCACTTCATCACGTAACTGGCTAAAGCTGTAAGTCTTCGATCTTTCGAAACAAAGAGGATGGCACATAGATTTTGAGTTCAGGTTACAGTATCTTAAGGTCATATATATAGTGGCCACTAAGATACACGCAACTTCATTAAACGCGACAAGGACAAAAAACTGCTTGAAATTTCCAGAATTTTTTGAAGAAATCTACTCTCCAGATGTTTGGATATACTCGTTTGGATGCCGCTTTAGATATCTCATTGTTTCGAGGAGTTATGGCCTCTCCGATTCACACACAAACCAACGAGGCACCGAGCCTTGAACAATAGAATTTCTGGCGGAGGGACAATAATAACAATAGTTATTGAATAACTATTGTTAACTTATTGAGACAGAAACTGAAATTAAAATCTAAATCATATTGCTATGAAATAGGAGTATCAAAAACAGTAAACGTAGAAAGTTGTGTTTCTTTTATTTCGATATGCCTCTGATCATGAGTTTTAGGGCCATTCTCGGGATTTCCTGCAAAGCTAACTTTTTGAATCTTTCGAATTTAACACGGAGCCGCTATTTTTAAAATTATCCAAACAATATAAACAATTTAAATCTTGTAGCTATTAGAGAAATCAATTTTGATGACTATAGCGCACCTAAATTTGTTACTATGCTTTTTTGAAGAGGCAGATATTTTTCGGAGTTACCAACATTGACAGATTTTGCAGACAATAGCATGAGTTGCTTTTGATCGACACCACAATTCAAAGCGATTACCGATTGCAGACAAAGGAAATTCTCTCAACCAGTAATTCAAAACAAACAAAGCCGCAACAATTTCTCTGAAACCCCTTTAGCTAGCTCGCTCGTTGTGCATTCCAGAAATTGTTTTCAAGAGCAAACATGAGCAAATATCGAAAGAGGAAGGATGTATCTACACATTTGCCCCAGGCATTTAATTTCTTTGATTCAAAAGCCGGTCGGGAGGCGATTCAATTCTCCAATATTTTTGGGTGTAATTAAAAGACTTACTGCTCAGCTTCTGAGCCAAAGAAATAAAATGCCCGAGGTAGATGTGTAGATGTATCCTTCTTCTTTTGATATATGCTCATGTTTGCTCTTAAAACGATTTCTGGAATGCACAAAAAGCGCGCTAGCTACCTGGGTTTTAGAGAAACTTTTGCGGCTTTGTTTGTTTTTAGTTCTGGTTGATAGAATTTCCTTTGTCTGTGATCGCTACTCCCTTTGAATTGAGGTGTCAATTAAAGCAACTCATGCTATTGTCTTACGAAATCTGTCCTTCTTGGAGTCACCCGGTACACAAACACAGACACTTTTTTGGCCATCCAGTGCATATGAACAAAATGTCACAACTGGACACATACATCTAAAGCACATATTTCTTGGGTATTATCTATTTAAAAAGTCAGTAATTTAAAATTAGTCTACAGATTCAGTGCACTCCCATCAATATAATCATTAAATAGGCACAAAATATTAGATTCAAAGTCGTTCTTACGTGAAACAAGATTGTCTTCGCCGAAATCAGTTTGCTCATTTCTACCAAGATTCTTACTTGGCTTAGAAACTTCATCATTGCATAATAATTCAATGTGGCCTGATTCAGACTCACTTGTCTTATCTTTCGAAATGCGTATCAAATTCATGTCCAACTTTTTCAGTGTCTCATTTGACGCCTCTAACGAGTTCAAGAAACTTTTCTTCTTTGTATTTAACTCCAAAGATTCCTGACGCAGTGTTGCCTTAGATTCACAAAGTCCTGTAATAAAATAAATCATTTTTTGTACAAAGAGACTCAGCATCCTCCCATTTAGTAAATCTCAAGGAGTCTTGGGTGAGCATCTGGAGGTGGTACGTGATTCTATGGGTTCGATTCCCGTTGTTACCACTTTCGAAACAAAAAATTGCTAGAATTCCCAAGAGACGAAACCCCCTTTTCTTTGCTCAAAACTCATAATTTCTCTCAATCTTCAAACTCCGCTCTTTGGGAGGGGACCATTATGGAAAGAAGGTCCACTCGATCTTTTAATGCTATCCCTGCCACTATGATTAGGGGTGTTTCTTAATTTATATTAAATGCATTGTTATGTAAATTGCGTATTATAATTACTCTGTATTATTTTTAAATTGTAAATATTATAATGTTGTGGTGAATTTAAACATACATACATACAGTTTGATTGCTGCATGTTTTTCATTGCTTTGATGAGAAAAAATACTTCAAACCTAAAAAAATTTTTGTCTAACTACTGGTTTAGTAAAAAACATCCAAATTTGAAAGAAGGCTGGGACATGCTCAAATCTATTTTAAAATTTAGCTTACCGAAAATCGGCCACTCCGTTTTGAAATTATTGATTTTCTCAAGAAGGCCCCTTCAAGAAACCTTCAAAACGGGCCCAGGATCATGACCAAATTTTCCTACTATTTTTGCCTTACAGCAATGACATTTTAGCATATGTTATCTATCCTCTGGGAAGATTAAATTGCCTACCGGGTGCGCCAAAATAAACTATGCACGTTTCGCAGGCCACAATAGATCGTACACTGGACCGATTTTGAAGATTTATAACTTAATCTTTAGCAGAAAGCCTGAATTAGATTCTAGGACTTTCCGTAAATTTATCCGTTTTCAGCTCTTAGAGCTAGAAGTGAGGTTCTTAAAATGTTCTTTTTCGAAAATATTGCAAACGATCAAAAAACGTTGATCAAATTTTAAAAGATTCAATGTGAATGAACAAAGAGAAAACGTTTTCAGGGGGATTTGGGGGTTTAGTACGAACTTTTGTACAGCAGATTACAATTGGTTGACTTCTAAATCGCAAATCACCACGAACAAGTTCTCCCTTTGTCGATTTTTCTTTAGAAAACTTGACAGATGTTTTTTTGATCGTTTTCAGTGTTTTCGAAAACTAAAATTTTAGGAAACTCGTTTCTTGCTATAAAAACTGAAAATGAAAAAAATTGGAAAAATCTCAGTATCTAATGCAGGCTTTCTGCTAACGTTAAGTCATAAAACTTCGAAATCGGTCGAGTGTACGATTTATTGTGGCCTGCCAAACATGCATAGTTTATTTTGGCGCCGGTAGAATAACTTTGTTACGCTCCCAGAGATGATACTTTCATCCTCTACGAGGGAAAACACGTGCTACATCAAGTAAAAGTCATTGCTGTAAGGAAGAAAGTTTGGTCGTAATTTCAGGCCTGTGTTGAAAGTGTGTTGAAAGTTTCTTGAAGGGACTTTCTCAAGAAAATTCGTCGTCACTTTAGAACAGAGTAGCCAATTTCAGTCAAGTAAATTTTCAAATATACGGGGTGAGCCAGAAAAAAATTCCCACTTTCGAAAATTCGTAGCACCACAAGTACTTCACTCAAGGATTTGTATGATTCAAATTCTTGTTAAAAGCCAAGAGATCCACTGCAAATATAGGTATATTCAACTTTACAAAAAATTTCATTGTTGCAAAATGACTTAAAAAGGCCTAAAACACTTGATCAAATCGTTAGGACTCTCCTCACACAGAACAATACGCACGGGCGTCTCACCTCTCTCAAGAGTTATACGACATGGCTTCTCAAACAGATACTAAAGATTTTCAATCCCATGGCAATAAATATGCAGACGATAACTCTCACCCATGAGAAAGTGAATTTTCTCTTTTGTTCTGAGCGAGGAGTCCTTTATGATTTGATCAAATATTTTAGGCCTTTTTCAGTCATGTTGCAACCACAAAGTTTTTGTAAACTTGAGTTTACCAATTTTTCCAGTGCTCGCAAAAAGGCGAGAAAAATCACAAAAACACTTCAATCTTTTGGCTGTGAAACAAATATTGATTCATTCGAATCCATCCAGTACTCTTGATGCTATGCATTTTCAAAAGTGGGAAATTTTTTCTGGTTTACCAGGTATTTGAACATGTTCACGTTCGAATGATATACTGGCTACTATCATTGCCTTGAAATTCAGGGATCAGTGGCTTTCCAAACGGTGACTGCTTTTTTTACTTGCTCGGTAGAAGGAGAGTAGCCTGCGCCTTCGTGCAGCCTGATGAGTTGAGGCTGCACGCAGGCTAAAGGAGAGCAGTTCAATGAAGCATTTTACAATGGATCGCAGGAGCAAACAATAAATTTCACCTCGTAAATGTTGCATGCGAGAAGAAATTTCTTTTCTGATGACTTGATCAGCTTGATGTAGTATATTCTGCAGATTTATTTGGCAAGCTGCTTCCTGCTGACGGAAAAAATTGAAGATTTATCTATAATTAGATGTTATTCAAGGATTAAACAAGAAAAGCAATTTGAGATGCATATGAGGTTAAAATAGATTGGATCATTGCATGATTGACATCTTCACCAAGGATTTCCATCTTTCCTGACATGTGTTAGCTCTCAAAATGGAGGAAGCGTTGATTTAGAATTTATTAGCAGCAATAAATCTCAGAAGTTAAAACAAGGGACATTTTACGCGTCCAAAACTTTTCATGACAAAAATTGTTTGTGGTCCCAAATATTCACCGGCCGAGATTTCTTTGCAGCACAGAAATATCACAGGGCTGCATTCTTAATCATTAACGATGACCATGAAACAGTAAACATATCCTGCTCATTAAACATCATTCATAAAACGGGAATATCACGAGAGAGGTACTTTGTGACACAAAATTACATTTTCAAAAACTACATTCATTTTAACAATCATTCTCAGAATCCTCATCAACAACTATGACGAGAAACCCTTTGAAACATAAAATATAGCATGACCTGCAAATTTACAAAACTATAATTATAAAAGAAGCAAAATTAACTGTGAATCAATTGTTTTTGGAAGTCGTACAACACTGCTCCAAAGGGTCTGAAATTCTTGCGAAAACTTTAAAAATTCTTCTTGTCCTGTGCCAATGAAGGTATTCCGTAAACAGTAAGGCTTACATTGACCCTGGATCCTGTTAAGCTATTATACGGTACAGTTTGAGTGGCTCTTTTTGAAACAAACCAATTTCTCACCTAGAGGAAATGGTTTTCAGTCGAACTGCAGAAAGTTCCAAAGGCCAAATATCACAATGAGGGTGTTTGAGCAATGGAATATCAATTTCGAAATGCCAAATATGGGATTCAAAAATGCTTTAGAAAATTAGTAATTTAGACATTGATTAGTTATGATTAGTTGCACGGGCGGTAGTAATCTCCTTGCACACTTGCTTTTAGGGTCACTTTCTAAAAATAAGAACCTAAGTGTTTCGATTTCAAAACAGGCCTGTATTGATAACTACAGGAACTACAGACAACAGAATACAGTTTACGTGTATTGATGAATTGATCAGAATACTATAAAAGGTAGTTTTATCTTATCCTTTCTAATTCAGACTTTCTTGATCGAACACCTGATTGATGTTTTAAATCAATTTAGGCTTTTCTAAACCAATTACATTCAGCTTATATAAATAGTCCTTGATAACGAGTATAGGCTCGAAACGTCGTATTTTCACATCTACTTTATCATACCCTGGGTACCAGAGCCTTATAGCTTTATTAGTTTATAAGGCTCTGGTACCCAGGGTAACTTTATTATTGTTACCAAAATTACTTACTGAATACTGTATATTGTCGTTTAATTGTTATAGTACCACACGCAACAAACCCATTTCCATATAAATAGTCCTTGTCTGCAAGAGTATTCATGCTTTCCACCATCAAAAAGGCTCTTGAAAAGATAAGGTACAATGCTTGCCAAAAGACCTTGGAACACTTAGGCCATTTCTTGACAATCCACAGTTCTAACCACAGCGATTAGGCTTAAACACCCCCTCACCCCCAAAACAATGTTGATTTGCAAGGTTATTGTCCTAGCATTCCATCAGAGTCGCGAATCGTCCGGCCATCCCCATTTTGTCATCACAGAACAACATTGTTCTGAGGGGGAGAGGGGGAAATCGCAAAAAAAATGCAAAAATAGCAAAGGTGTTCCAAGACTTTTGGCAGGCATTGTAGATAACGCGTAACGGTACCTTTTCTGCAAGATTTTCTTCAACCATGGGCTTTACAGGATTTTCAAAGCAATTTTGTATCACAGTGAAGACTTCTACCCTGAAAGGAAAGGGAAGAACGTTACTACCAATGATTACCAACCATCGGTCGCCATCGTTTTCTGCACCCGTTCAGCTTCCACAGACTAACCTGATACCTACCGAATGGGGGGGGGGGGGGGGTTGGTATATAAGAGGATATTCAAGAAAAAATAATTACAAAAAACAAATATAAGAACATTTAGAGATTTGATGACATCATAGCCTCGAATTTAAGAAATGCCGCCATTTTTAAACTAATCAACACATCAATAAATTGCCACGGCAGATTTAAAGTGAAAATCGAAAGTTCCTTCCAAGCCATTTATTTAAAAGAAAACTGTCACAGAATTTTACATCGACCTTGTCAAAGATTTGAGCCCTATGTTAGATTAAATATATTTGGAAGAATTTATAACATTTAGCTTTGGTAAAATTTTTCGACAAATGGAAAAATGGAAAAAGTGTGATGAGAGCGAGTTCGCGTCGAGGGCATAGAGCCGATCTGCGTTTAGGACATTGAGTCGCGCGGGCTAGACATTATACAGGTTACGTCACCACACTTATCTGGATATCCATAGAGCACGCTTGCTGTATAAGCGTGGCCGAGATAGCTCAGTCGGTAGAGCAACTGCCATGAATGCAGGTCGCGAACTCCCTCTCGTCACACTTTTTCCATTTTTCCATTTGTTAGATTTAACAGGTGCACAAGCAAACTCACATTTTGTCACATAAATCATCATCCTTTGAGTTAAATTCAATGTTGTTTGATTCCCATTCAAATTTTTTTGGATTTGGTTTCTCAAATATTGAGGTCATATGATGTATTGTGTCTCCTGGTATTGGCTGTCTCCTTTTCGAGTTTTGCTCCAGAAGATTTTCCATATCACAAGTGACATAAACTTCAAGAAACCCAATGGAATCTGTTGTAAAGTAACACAAGATAAGCTAGACAGTATTAAACATTAAAATAGGGGGCGCAGAAAGAGTCTTTTACTCTTCTACAATCTTCGCCAAAATGCTTGGGACAAATCAAAAAATTGCATTACCTCAGCCTTTGATTACGTGCCCCCGCTCCTCCCGTTTCAACGTTGCTTGAATCAAACGCCATTCGACCTTCTCGACATTGAATTAGGGGGAAAGGGGGAATCAGGAGGCTCTAAACGTATGTTCTAGCCTCGATATTTTAGGAAACATCGTGAAAACACTGAAATTTGCCTATGTCGCAGCTTGTTTTGGCCAGGATTGTAGGTCACTTTGAAACAACTTACATCGTCTTGAGCACTGCCAGTCAGATGCTTGACAGGCTGCCTTTGAAGAAATTTGGCTAACTAATATCCTGTTTCGCACTGGCATGGTTAAACCAGCTTTTTCTAAATCAGGTTAAATTCCACATTTCATCAAATGCTTTCCTTGGATTGACCAAAAACGATTACAATGCAACATTTGATAATGGTTTAGTTTAGACTCTTTTGACTTGCAGGTGTGAGCGGGGACAAGTATCATTTATTTGTCCTGGGTTGCATTGTTGATTGTTCTTATTGTTGATTTGTACTTTGCTGCATCGTTTTTGTTTGTTGTCGTAATGTTCGTTGATGTAAAATACCACTGTTAAAATTGTACGATGCGCAATGGGAGCAAGATGACCCTGACTTCCCTCCCAGGGGGGGTACTCTGGTATATTCAGGATAGGGATGCTCAGGTTACTTTTTTGGGTCTAAAATTTAGGTAAGGATTATTCTTTTGAGTCAATGATTTGAACAGTTATTTTTTTGGGTTCAAGAAATTCTGGCTTATTTTCTTGGGTCTCAAATATGAGAAAAAGTAAAAAAATTGGGAAAATTATAATTTACAAATAAAATCAGAGTCAAGTAACAGTACTAACATAAGAAAACATGAATATCCAAACACATTATGAGAAATCTAATCAGTTAGGGCATTTTTATGGAGATCTAAGATACTGACTTCATAACTTTTGGGTATGTAAGGTCGGAAAAATTATTTTTTGGGGTCTATTTTCATGCTAGAAATTATTTTTTTGGGTTGATGCGTTGTATCCCAGCCTGAGCACCCCTATCCTAAATATACCCGAGTACCCCCCCTGGGACTTCCCTCTAGACTCAATTACATGCCGTAGCTTCGCTTTTTGCCTGACTGATAACGCTACAACTTCAACTCTTGACTCCACGCTTGTAGACATGGAAAAGCTTCTGTAAGGCCTATACAATAAACCTATTAGCTGTCCTACGGATTACTATTGTATACATACGAACGTTCTACCATGGGTAGTTAGACACTGCTGGTGTGCTTCTATGGAGAAGAGCTGGATAATATGTATCTGCGGGGGAAATTTTTTATAGTACTGCGGAGGAGATATCTGCGGGGGAGATTTTTATGGTACTGCGGAGGAGATATAGTTTAATATTTTTGTTCTTTCGATATCTCCTCCGCAGTACTGCAAAAAAATTTCCCCCGCAGATACATAATATCCAGCGCTCCTCCATAGAAGCACACCAGCAGTGTCTAACTACCCATGGTTCTACAAAATGTTTGAAGTATCGTTCGATTCGGATTCTTTTTTAGAATATAAAATCAGTGCGGCGACAACAACAACAACACAACAACAACAACCATTCAACTCAATGAGATGTGCGTAACTTGAGGGTCCTTAAGGCTGATTTCCAGTCAGTGGAATTTTCCGAGCGGGCGGAATTTCTATTGTATGCGAGAGAAAAAGTCGCTCATGAATTGAATAGAAAGTTACGGCTGAGCGACCTTTAAATGTCTAAAATTCCGGCCGCTCGGAAAATTCTACTGACTGGAAATTAGCCTTTATGGAGTGAGGCTAACTTCCCTCCCGTTGCGAATGCTACATATTAATGTAAATGTTTTTGTTTAAATGTTTGTTACAACAGAGAAGCTGGTTAGACTATGTACTCACATTTTCTGGCTATTTGGTAATATTCATATCTCATGCTTGAATAAAACATATTGTCGTCAATTAGAATGATATGCTTCTTCCTACAACACCTGAAATTTAAAGCAATATCTCAGTAAGATATTTAGATATTTTGATAATTTTTCATTTTCACCAGAATCTTATCCCAAAGAAAATGCTGAAGTTTCTCTGAAATGAGTTTATCTACTATACCGGGTACGCCAAAATAAACTATGCACGTTTGGCAGGCCACAATAAATCGTACACTGGACCGATTTTGAAGATGTATGACTTGATCTTTAGCAGAAAGCCTGAATTAGATTCTAGGGATTTTTGCAAATTTTTTATTTTCATTTTTTAGAGCTAGAAGCGAGTTTCCTAAAATTTTTGTTTTCGAAAACACTGAAAACGATCAAAAAACGTCGATCAAATGTTCAAAGATTTAACATGATTGAACAAAGAGAAAACGTTTTCAGGGGGATGTGGGGGTTTAGTACGAACTCTCGTAAAGCAGATTACAATTGGTGGATTTCTAAATCGCAAATCACCACGAATAAGTTATCTCTTTGTCCATTCATGTTGATTCTTTAGAAACCATGATCGATGTTTTTTGATCCTTTTCAGTGTTTTCGAAAACTAAAATTTTAGGAAACTCGCTTCTAGCTCTAAAAACTGAAGATGAAAAAATTTGCAAAAATTCCCAGTATCTAACTCAGGCATTCTGCGAAAGCTTAAGTCATAAATCTTCAAAATCGGTCCAGAGTGTACGATTTATTGTGCCCTGCCAAACGTGCATAGTTTATTTTGGCGCACCCGGTATATACGGGGTGCCACGATCAAAAATGTTTGACGTTCGATTAAATACTAAACAGTAACGATACAGTGGGGTTCCATGCAGTGGCGTCGTGGCCGGGGGGGGCAGGGGGGGCCATGGCCCCCCCTGTGAAAATGTTGTCGGAAAATTCGTCAGTTTTCCATTCTTGTCGGAAAATCGAAAAAAATTGAATTAATCTATTTTCTTTACATAGCTACTTTATGGTAATCGAAATGTGTACATGATAGATCGCTTTTTCGGTCGCGAAAACGCAGTTTTTGATGAAAAAGTAGGTCTTTCGGCAAAAAACTAGGTCCTACGTTCGTTTTTCTGCAAAAAATTCCTTTTTCAATCGATAGAAAAGTGTGTATTCTATTGGAAAAATAGACACAATAGGCGCAAAATTTTCGGACGAAGAAATTTCAGACAAATGCTTTCGGTCAAAACATTCCTGGACTTTTCCCCGAAAATTCGGTAGTTTTACCTTCATTTTGGTGGTTAAAAACGATAAATTTACAATTCATTTTGCACGCTTCATATACTTAAAAAATGTCATGCATTTATGGTTTGTGCATTAAGCTTTCAATGAGTTGCTCGTCAGAATTTGCACAAGTGAATATTGTTGAGGAAGATGGAAATGATTACTAAGATAGAACTACTTTAAGTTTCTGTGAACGGATGCTTATGGAAATGAAGATTTATATCAAGGTATCACGTTGTTATCTAAAATTTGAAAACGATCTATTTTTCAGTGCTTTTGAGGTCCTTTTTTCGAAATTTCCCATGAAAAACAAACAGTAGATTCTTCAAAATAGGGGCGTTTTGCAACGATCTAAAGGGCGTGGTCACAGAAAATTTTCCCGGGGGCAAGCCCCCGGACCCCCGGTTTTCCTCCCTCCTTGCGCATCTAGCTTCAGCCTCACCCCCAACAGCAATCACGTCTCGACAACAGCCTCACCTCCAACAAGAATCGCCTCTTAACAGGACTGCTGTTTCCCTTTGAAAAATTCTTCGCTATTATGGAACTTTTATATGACAAAAGTTCTGAGACATTTTGCCACTTTTTATACGTTATATTCCTGCTTCAGTTTTGTCGGAAAAATGTGTCTTTGTCGGAAAATCCTGACCCTTGGCCCCCCCCCTAAAATCATGCTCCCACGACGCCACTGGTTCCATGACTAGATAACCCTGTTGATGAGATCTTAAATTGAGTTTAAACATAACAATCTTGCAAATCCACTGCCTATTAACGGGGCTACAAGATTTTGAAGTTCACGTTTGTGCGAAAGCTGAAACCAGAGACCCCTAAATAGTATTTTTTGGTAAAAGTAGCACGGATTATCATTCTTTTGTTTTTCGTCTAATTCAGAGCAAACCAAAATTGGATTTGAAAAGATTTTCGATAACCTATAATTCAAGCATATGCAGTAGGTGCTTCGAGGAGTTCTGCTGAGCAAAGTTTGAAAATGCCAAATGCCATTAAAAATATAGAAAAATAAACGTTGATGGGCCCTCAGTAAAAACTGAGTATGTTATGGAAGAGTTACAAAGATATAAAGTTGCTAACCTCCGATTCTTAATCATGTTGTCCCAGCAACTGCAAACATGTTTTCTA
Source organism: Aurelia coerulea (assembly GCA_039566865.1). Lineage (NCBI taxonomy): Eukaryota > Metazoa > Cnidaria > Scyphozoa > Semaeostomeae > Ulmaridae > Aurelia > Aurelia coerulea. Next base: position 4,734,784 of record CM076952.1, on the reverse strand, counting down.
TTCATTTTCCTGTATACATAATCCAGCTGCTCGTTTAACATTAACTGTTCATCTTCCGTGACTGTATCTTTGAATTCACTATGGGTGCTTATAAAATGTTCAACTGACTGGCTTATAAACTTTCTATATTTCTTCCATTCTTTGGTATCATCTGTTTGACAAGAGTCTGTCCTCTGAGAGTCTTCTCCACTCTTTCTGCCATTGGTTTGGATATTCAACTTTATGTCTTTGCTGTTTTCATTACTATACAGATGCTCAGGAATAATGTCATCAAAGCATACATGAATGGTATGAATATCAGATCTCCACTCATCAAAATGTACATCATGCTGCCAGAATCTGGAAGATCTTCTAATCAAAGATTCCTTACTTTCAGACCTGACCGCCTCTGCTATGTTTGATGCAAATGTGGATTTTCCAACAGCTGGCAGGCCACAAAGAACAACTAAGCATGAATTGGCCATTTTGCTAAGCTGTGCAATTGAAAAATACTACTTAGTGAGAATAACAGGATCGTGAGGGGTTTTTTAATATCCACTGAAAATTACGATACGTATTACTTAATACACTACCTACAAATTATTATACAATACTACCGGGAACGATACCCTGAGGAGCAAAAGGCTGTAACTACCCTGACACCATTTAGACATGGAGCTAACAATTTTTAATGGTCTGTCTCAAATTACTTGCCACGAGAAATATCTGCGATCAAGTTGACTTCTGTTTTGGACAGGTAAATTAGGCATTATGTCGCAAATATTGCATGGCATCTAATTTGAGATTGATTTTTAAAATACAAGACTTAACCAAAGAAAGACAAAAACAAAACGAAAAACAGGTGAAGATAAAATGTGACATGCAACATGGTGACTTATAACGGAGTTCTTTGGAATTTTCAAACCGAATCGACGAAATTTGTGGATAAATTTTAAAGTTAGAAGGATTCTATTTTTGTTAAGTTCGGTGAGAAAATTTGAGGTGAGGTGAGGGGTTTCTCCCATAAAGGTAAATATATGAATGTGCCACCCCCAACGGTATCCTTGTTGAGGTTCTAGTCTGGCCAACAAGAGTATATTAGTTTATGCAAGTTTAATGTGGCCAAAATTTCAGGCCTTGCACGAATTAACATGGTCTGAGAATTCTTGTTCAGAAAAATTTACAGTCCTTCATAAAGATGAACACAAAAATAAGACGACTTGGAGTTCTTCTACAATTTTCTTTTATTCTCTTCTTCAATTCTCTACGCGTTTCGACTCTATGGTCATCGTCAGGAGAATGAATATTTACGTGATGGTATGCCCTTTTTATAGCCTGTTAGCGGTCACGTGATTAAAAAGGGGTCACGTGATGCCTAGTTGGGGTCACTGACCTTAAGATGCAAAATATGATGTCACATGAATCCTTGATTGGATTTTAAAGTTACGTTTTATGTGTAGAAAATGATAGGCCACAGGGAAACAAAGTATTGAATAAATGAGCGAACGGAAACAAAATGGCCTATCCATTGGTTTTTTGAGGAATTTTTTGCTAATATTTGTCTGGGTGGTTAAGTTAATTGTTATTTAGACCTACCTTTTGGTGTAAGAGTCTGCAGTCGCATAATCCAGTTATCATGAGTTTCCAATAATTTTGTTATATTGTTGGCGTCTTCTTTTACAGTCCTTCATATATATATAGCTCAAAAATTTTTATCATAATGTAAATAATTCTTGTCGTTAATGTGCACCAAGCCTGTGTACTGTACTGTCCCTCTGGATTTTGGCATTTTAGCATTGGCAAAGATATATTTTTTTAAACAGGTGCAGCACAAAATTTTGCCAAGGACCCCTTTTGAGTTTAATGCTAAACAAGACTTTTAGTGCCCATTGTAAAGAGACATTTTTTTGTTTCAAATCAATCCAGGGTCATACAGTATGTACAAATCAAATGATACCTGGATATCACCCCACCAGGTCACCCCTATGCATCTGATCATGCAGTAGATTTGAACCAAAATGAAAAATTACATCAGAAGAGGATTTTAATCCTTATTGGGCCATCTGAATCATGTATACTCTATATTTTAAGACTGGAACACATGATGGAGGTTGCTGGCCACAGGGTGGGAAATTTGACCAATGGCACTGAGAACACACAAAAATCAAATATTATCAAATGCACAGCAGGCTGATATCCAGGCATCAATTTGGCTTGTACAATATCAGAGAGTTATTGCTTAGACCTTACTGAGTGTGAAATTCAAAAACGCGGATGAGAGAACTGTACACTATTGATTGTTCTTGTTGGTTTGGGGTAAATCCACGTCAATGAGGGACAGCCTGTTAACCATGTACTCTTAGATTTTGCTGATTTTAGGTTTATTCATTTAAGCATGATGATAATAGTAATATATCAATCAGTCAATTGTAAATTTTAAGAGACAGTGCAATCAACTTGGCTGTGATTTTTAATTTTATTTTTGTATTATCTGGCTTTTTTACACTTGAACTTGTAATTTGATATCTTTGATTTTTTAGACTTTTAATTTTAACAGGACCTTGAATGATAGCAGCTTCTGTGCAAGCTGACCAAGTTTACCTGTATGAATATAGATTATTGTTATTATTATCCAAATTTCAGCTCAGTACCATTATTCATTCTGGAAATATCTTAGTTCAAAGTTTTGACATTTTTAGGCCTAATTTGTCATTGGCCGCCATTTTGAATTTACACTTTTAGTGAAATTAGCTATCTTTTGATCACCTTTTCATAATTTTATCATCCAAATGTGGTTTTTACATAAATTTGGGGTGGAGAGCCCCGAAATAACCTCAAAACTATGATACAACCAACAGAAATGACAAAACTGATATTTTGCAGGCAAACAGTAGCCATATGCACCTACATTCATGGGAAAAATCTTTTCAGACAAACCTACCATCAAAGAGTTATCCATGTTCAATTGTTTGTCCTTATATTTGTATTATGCGCAACAACAACATCTATGTTTGTAAAGTATTTGGTAGCATGTTGGCACCATAATGTTGCATTTAGAAAGAAAGTTACAGAAGTGTAATGCAAGTTGCAGGAACCGTAGCAGGTTTGCAACTCTTTTACCCATTGTTTGCAAACCATGAGCGACAGGACACCTAAACTGTGTATTAATGTGAAAGTTTTATCAGTATTGAACCACCTTAACCAATCGCTTTTTGTGCGTTTTAACTTATTTTTACTTGGTAGTAAACCACCTTATCGCTGTTTCATGATTTTGAAAATTTCAGTAGTGAGCCACCTTAAAACACAAAAAATTATTTGTTAAGGTGGTTCACTACTGATACAAACATAAGGCAAATGATTGAACATGGATAACTCTTTGATGGTAGGTTTGTCTGAAAAGATTTTTCCAATGAAAGTAGGTGCATGTGACTACTTTTTGCCTGCAAAATATCAGTTCTGTCAAAGTCAAGCAACATTGCAAAAATTAGTTAAGTATGAACAAAGGAACATTGTTAAATCAAACTTAATAGTGCATTTATGAGGATTTCTGTTGGTGGTATCATAATTTTGAGGTTATTTTTGGGCTCACCACCCCAAATTCATAAAAAAACAACATTTGGATGCTAAAATTCTGAAAAGGTGATCAAAAGATAGCTAATTTCACTGAAAGTGTAAATTCAAAATAGTGGCCAATGACAAATTAGGCCTAAAAATGTCAAAACTTTGAAATAAGATATTTCCAGAATGAAGAATGGTACTGAGCTGAAATTTGGATATGTTAATATCATCATAATGCTTAAATGAATAAACCTAAAATCAGCAAATCTAAGAGTACATGGTTACCAGACTGCTATTTATGTCGTTAGCGCGGGAGATCTCCCGCGCGCAATTTCATGTATAACAAAGGAACAACAATAGAGCCATTCTTCTTAAGACAATAGCCAGGCGCGCATCTTCCGTGCGCACTTTGCAAACTTATCAGTCTGGCATGGTTAAAACTGGTTAAAAAGTTATCTTTTTTGTCCCCCTTTGATGTAGAATTACCCTTTTGGTCAGCACGCGTGTCCACATTATAGACCTGGTCAGATGAGCAAATGAGCACACTTCTGAATTCTTTTGTGCTGATTTCGTTTTCTAAGGAAATTTCTCCACAACATTCGTCTAATAAAAATTTTCTAACTTTTTCTTTCTGTTTTTATTTATCGACTCTTTCCATTTGTCCGTTTGAATTATTACTTAGCGGTATAGTTATCATATATGATGTATAAATCTGAAGCTTTAATCATTCATTCAATGAAAACCGAAGACCCTGACCTCTCTTACCCGTTAATCCGATATTCTGCTTGTTGCAAAGGGGAGTTGCCAGAAACCAACTACTCACATCTGCAGCCATTTTGATAGTCTTCTCATGCTGTTGTGGTTGTTGTTGCTGTGAGTAAATTTTGTTGTTGTTGCTGTGAATAAATTTTGTTGTTGTTGCTCCTGATGCAATCATTCCCAGACCCCCATCTTCAAAATCCTGTGACCTTCCCAAGATCGAGAAACCGAAGGGTGGAAAATATCTCGCTTTGTTTATGAAGAAAATATGGCTGGAAGCGCAGTTATTCCTGTTGTCGTCATGACGCTGTTATGGCTTGCTGTTGGTGCAGTTGCTCCTTGCTTCGTTAGGGGCCCAAATAAAAGGTGAGTATGCGAAAAAGGAGCTTAAGTCGGCCACGAAAACATCGAATGAAAGGGCCAGCAAGCCAACCTAGGAGGGGCCTACTACTAAGGCCTATCTAAAACAATCTGAAACGAACAGTTGGGAATATTTGTGCAACTGGTTTTCAACTTAAGAATGCAGATCTTGTAAAGACATGTTTTAGTGTTTGAAATAATGGGGAAATATAATAATGTCCAGTGTGTCTTTGAAATGGGAAAAATACAATTATTAGACTAAGACTTTTACATTTTTACATTTTTATTTACTTTTAGATAGTGAAGAAATTTTTATTTATTTGTTTTATTTTTTGTTTGCATAATATCTATATATTATGACTGATGCCCAGACTGCTTTTTATGTCGTGTGCATGAAGGATCTTCAGTTTCTAGGATAACAAGCAATATTATAATTAATTATATTCTTGGCTTGCATCTTCCGTATCGTATGTATGCTTCTAATCTATCAGTCTGACATAGCACACCAAAGTCAGCTGTATTTGAAATAATACAATAACCCATTTTTTCTTTTGCTACCATTGAAATTGTGCACCAAAGTTGTTTGGTGCGCACAGCAAAGTTTCCAGCCAGGTTTGCCTTAGACTGATGATATGGTCGTAGTTATCGCTATTGAAATGCTGCCGGACGCTCCTAACTACGACTCATAATCAAACGCCATTATTTTGAAATGACTATGACTGCCTCGTTTCGATAAGGGCCTAGGCGCAGAAAAGCACAAACATTTGTAGTTTTCAAATGAAACACATTGATTTGAAAACTTCACAATAAATCAGTTAATGCTTAGCGAAAGCAGCAAAAAAGTACCTGCGTACAAGATTTGATACTGTCGCCAACTGTTTTCATGGTAGTCTTGTTCGTAAGACTTTGTTCTGTCCGGCCAAGCTCCTTGAAACTCTGCTTTGAGCTTTGAGTTTCCGTTGGTCAACATCAATCAATCGAATTTGCAGAGATTCTAATGGCGTTGTATTTGGTTGTATACTTTGTACATGACTGTGTATAGCAGCCTCGTTCCCAAGGGCGTTCAAAAGTGAAAAAAGTCAGTCCAAAAATATTGCCGTAATAATATGAGTCCCAGTATGAGCGGTCTCGGTCTGGTGTAATGGTCTCGTTTTGAATAGCGATTACTGGGACTCATTGTAATCAGTCTAGGTCTGCCTGCCCAAACTGGAAAGTTTGCATTTAATGCATGCAAGTTGAGATGGCCTAAACATAATTTCTGCAAAAATTTCACAGTTTCTATGCTATGATAATGTTTAACTGCTTTTTAGCCAGGTAAGCAGTTCATTTCTATGCTGAGAACAATTGGTTAAACAATAGAACGTTTGTTTATCTGTGACTACATGGCCCAGATAAAATGGCGTAAGTACCTGCAGGTGTGCCCATGCGCACACTATACACTTTCCAGTCTGCTTGGAAAGCTTTTTTTTGTGCACACAGATTTGAAACAGTAAATTTTCACAGCCATATTCAAGTTTCAGTACTCTTTGGTTCTCTGCAGGTTTCCAATTTGTGCTTGATGTACCAACCATTCATTTTTAATCTCTCCATGTCTACCTTTTATTTTCAATTTACTTATTCATCCTCTCATTTCTTTGCAGTGTTATTCAAACAAGTCTGGTAATCACTGCAATTTGCTGCTGGCTTTTGTATCATTTCTTCACCAAATGTTTTACACAGAAAACATTTTATCTCATGATACAGTAACCATTAAAACCTTACTGATGCTATCTCTAGCTCAATATGCATAGGAGATTGCAAGGACAGATACAGTACCCCTCCGAAAATGTCAGTTATGGTTCATTGCCCAACAGTGGTGTTGAAATAATAATCTGACCATGGTCATTTGAAGTATCATACATACCTACAACATATATATTTAACTTGATATAACATCAGTCAGCGAGTGCTGCCGATTGTACCAAATGCGATTGTAGCGAGGTCAATTTTATAGAAATGAATGATTATCGCTAAGGAAACGTCTATTGTGTTTGGAATTTACAGTTGGGTAATGGTTCAAAAGGTAAATGATTTGAAATATTGAGTTCTGCTTTTTCAGGAATAAATGGTTGTTGTCCATTAATGTAGGTAGGAAGAACTCATCATCTTTTGTTGGAGAACTTATAGATAGCACATTTTTCATGTTTCAATCCAACTTACAGAATGCTATTTATTGGAAAGATCCAACTTACACAAGTATATCTGACTTAAAGAATCCAACTTAGTTGAAGAATTTTTCCAGGATTATTGCAAATAGGCCTGTGGCTATGCTTTGTTTGTGCTGGATGACCCCAAGGAATAAGCAAAGGAAAATCTGTTGCAGAAGTATAGAGTAATCCACCAAAATCAATGAGATCACTGATTTCTGTATAATCAATGATTTCTGATGATTATTCTTCTATGTTTTTTGCTGTTTTCTTAACTGTTGGAATAGCTGGTTATGCACATATCTATGCCAAGTAAATCCATTGATTGGACCTGAGATTTCCCCAGAGATTGCAATCAATATTGTAAAGCAATGGGGGAAGAAAAATACAACGTCATGAAGAAAATTATAACAGGTAAAGTCATGTTGAGAATTCTTGTCTTTTTAATATGCAAAAGGCCTGTATGGTTGGTTGTCTTTTTTCTGCAATATACAGATTTTTTTGTAAGAAACTCAACTCTCAGATCACCAACAAATTAAGAAACTCCAGTACTGGGAAAATATAACTGAAGAAACTGATTATTTTGACAAAGAGAATCTTTAACATATTTTTACTTTATTTTCATGCACTTCAATGGTGGCAAAAATATTTGCCTTCCTGCGAAGCACCATCAAACTAAAATTCTTCCCTTCATTGTTTTATAAATTTTCTCCGTGCCAGATTTCAGTTGAACTATTGTACAACACACATTTCAGTTTCGTGAACTGTTTAGAGTCACTAGGAATGGTCTGGCATTTCTATTAATAGCTTTCTTGGACCATGCAACTATAAGTGGACAGAGCATAATCCAAACACTGCATTCCATTCTCTTTAATCTTTCCTGACTTTATTCCTTCCTTTACAATTCACATTTTCAAACTTTGTTTTCCCTCGTTCTTCTCCTTTTCCTTCTTCTGTCTTTCCTTCTATTCCGCATTCTATCTTTCCTCCCCTGTTCTTCCTACCAGACAAACAAGCTTCCTGCAAAGCTGCTTCGTGGCTTCACGCATTTTTTCCACCTCTGACGCACTTCCCATTTCATATTACTGGGAAGGTACTTGAGTAAAGTCCAAACATCGGAAAGGCTTGAAAACCTTTGTTTTGAAATGTTCAAGGGGGCACAAGTAGTGAGCATGAAGATTGTTATGGAACTTGTAAGAAACTCATAAGAAACTTCGAGTACTCAAAATCTGCTAATTTTAAGTAACTTCCAGTACTGGCCGAAATCCTTAGTTTCTTATAACAAAATACGTGAACAATAAATTTCAGGTGGAAAATTGTTTCTTATATATCACAGATAAAAACAACTAACTGCAATGAAATATAGACATTCTGTGACTGCCATAGCTGGAAAAGACATGATGTCATCGAGTTCCAACTACGGCAGCCTACTACCTCAATGGAAAACATTCTAGGAGCTTGGTTCATATTTTATATCTGATATTCATTTCTGCTGTGAATGTAGGATTGTAAAATTAGTTATTACTCTATTGCAGATCTAATAATTCACAAATTAAAAGAAGTGAAAAATTTCCAAGTGGCGCAGCTTAAAATCAAAGAGAGGAAAGAACCAATAGAAGACAACCAATTACTGACAATTTCCTTTTGTAAATAGCGTTTGAAAGTTGCAATGATTTTTGAATAAAAAGTCTTCAAAAATACATCTTTCCTTCACTTACTTTCTTCATGAGGTTAAATTTATCTGCCATAAGCGTTACTGCAGCAAACTGAGCCGTTATCCCATCACATTTTATTAATCAGGGCTCCCAAACACCACAGTAGCACGCAAAACTGCTTCATTGAAGCTTGCAACTCAACCAATTTCAGCGGATCCCATTCTGCAGCTTAAAGGGTCTGTTTCATCCAGCATGCCTTGCACGCACCGTCTGTTGATGTTCCTTTGTTGCCGCCATTTTCATGGCCCAGGGCTCGGTCGTCAAACCGTAAACAAATCCGTAAACTCGCACGTGTCGGGGATTATCCATTGTTCATCCATTGTTCTCTGCAGTTTGTTTGGTGGCTTCACCCAAGCCACAAAAAAGTGACCGTTAAAAATCCACTTATATCCGAGCAATCGTAGAAGATGAATGTTTGGGTTGTTCCTAAGTGAAGTACAATGATTAATGCCCAAACAGCAACTTTCATTTTGAGAAAAAATATGAAAATCCTGTGTGGTATCGCCTTTCAAAAAACTACTAAAAGCATCTTTTTGTTTACATTTTGACGACGGAGCCCCTTTAAAGGCACAGTGTCGTGGCGTTGATTGGGCGAAAAAGACAATAAAAATAATAGATTTAGGTAAGCTTCAGTAATTTCGCTGTGCATTGAAATTCATGAAGGTGATAACGGTAACGATCTGACTTCCTTTATTCTCGAAATAAAGTATGATCCAAGAGCACAGGGCTTGGTTATTATTAAGAGGCCAGGCTCTTTGTTAGTGACTTCAACATTACTACTAGCCAATCACAGCCACGACAGTGTGCCTATAAAGTAGGAATGGACAGAGATGAAATGATCTGGTATAAACATGAAATAAAGAGGGACCAACGTGCTGCTCTCGTTAAAGTTAGTTGACGGAGATAAATAGCCACCTCCAGGCCTGCATATGCAGGGAGCTGGGCAAGCTAAAAATAGATCTTGCTTCTTAGCCAATGAAAATTGAGAACTCCTATGGTGATCACCACTTTCACGTGATCAAGTTTTCTCGAGATCAAACAAATTCAAAATGGCTAACGGATTCAGAGTTGTGCTCTCCTACAAGAAACTAGCGAACTCAACGAGTTGAAAAGTTGTACACTTTGTTTTTGGGGTACAGGTAAAAGGACGAGGAGTTTTAACTTTGTTTTTATCGATCAAGAACGTGGAGGACAGTGATAAGGATGTTGAAAGAATAAACAACAATAGGCTATAATAGGCTATATTTAGATTGTCCCAGTCCCTCTATCTAAGATGCTTTAACCGCAGGGGGTCCAGGAATATCAGTGAACAGACTGTAGTTTTGGTTTCTTTGGTTCCTTGTGATCTGGATTACAAAAACAACAGCTGTGTAATTTTATACGGATTGCATGATCATTGCGATCTGCCTGCTATTGTTGCAGTTGGAAAATCGTTTGTCATGTGAGAGCTCTTATCTCATTGGCTGCGGTTTGAACTCGCGGTTTTTTCAAATCCTGCGTATATTCTACTGTAACAATAGCAGGCCGACCGCAATGATGACGTAATCTGTATCAAATTACACAGCTGTTGTTTTCATAATCCAGATCACAAGGAACCAAAGAAACCAAAACTACTGTCTGTTCACTGATATTCCTGGACCCCCTGTGCTTTAACTCTGTTGATTACTTTAAAAGAGAAAATAGTCCGGGCAACTTGATGACTGGACTTGCTCCAAGTCTACTCCTCTGATCCATCCCGGAGAGAAAGCCCCCCCCCCTTTGTCTCTGGGATGGATCAGAGGAGTGTCAGAGGAGTAGACTTGGAGCAATGATGACTGCTTGATGACTGGAACAAAACTTTGGGTACTTCACTGTAATTCTGCACTTGATTTCTTTGATACTTGTTTGATATTTGTTAGCGTTATACTTTTACCACAGATCCAAATTTGTGCTGGTACACTGTAAACAGGATCTTGATTTAAAGAAACAATAGAGACGGTAGCGTAAATAGAAGATGATTTTACAGCACTTCGTTTCATACGTCAAAGAAACATTTACCATACTGGAAGAAAAGTGTCGAACTGCTGGAATCAGAAAATTTACGTCCAGTTTATCAAAGTTCCAATCGTATGAATTCCACAAATCTGAAGCGCGCAGAAATATAGGGTAAATGGCACGGCATCCTCCTTGTTTGTTTGTTTATTTGTTTGTCCGCTTATTTTATATCGATTATAGAATTTATTAATTTATTATCAATTCCTCATAGTCAAATACGATTCCCCCTCATTCCGCATTGTCAAAGGGAATAACCTGAGGTAAATTTTTGGAATCTGGAACTTTAGCTCAGTGTCTTCACTCAACCTTCCCAGTCCAAAATAGTGCAGAGATGATGTGCTCCTAACGTGCTGCTAGCTTGCTGGTAACGTGCTAAGTGCTGGTAGCGCGGAATTGTACATAGACTTGCTCCAAGTCTACTCCTCTGACACTCCTCTGATCCATCCCGGAGACAAAGGGGAGGGGGGGGGTGAGAAAAAAAGAAAAAAGAAAGGAGATGGAGGAGAAATTCCTTCGCCTCCTCCTTTCTTTTTTTTCTTTTTTTCTCATTGTATTTCTCTCCGGGATGGATCAGAGGAGTTGACTTGGAGCAAGTCCAAATAATACCGTAATCGGTAGGAAGATCTCAGGGAGCATTCTATTGATTATTTATGGAGATAAACTTCCGGAATCTGGAACGTTGCCTCGTTTTAAATCCAACTATTTCCAGTCGAAAACTAACGGTGTTGCTACCGTGAACCAACGAATATAGCGTAAGTGGTAGGTCGATCTTCAGTAGTGTGTTCCTTATGTCAAAAAAACGTTCCGCGTTGCCAGTGAATAATCATAAACTGCTGGAAGCCGGAAAGTTCTTCTTTATATTTCCTTTATAAGTATCTCCTTGTTTTACTGTTCAAAACAATTGGAAGAGTGTTTTCCACCAGAAGAAAATCCAAAAGGTTTCCAACAGGAGCACAACTGGGTATAGACTACAGGCATAGGAACAAATAGGCCGTAAGGTTTTCACAAAATATCAAACATGAGCATACAGATGATTCACATAAAACGATTTACATCAATAGCTAAAGTAAGATGTATTCACATGGGCATCAAAATAGTTGCTTTCATGGGCAACGAAATTAGAATACCTTGTGAATGAGAAAAAGTGCCAAATGTTTAAGAAATGTTAGAAGATCTTATAATTCCTGGTCTCAATAGTATTAATGGATAAATTAATCTATCGTACATTTAACTTTCGATTTTTTGGTGTGAGTAAATGCACCTTTTCGCCTGCACCAAGAGGTAATTAGGAACATCAATTCATTCAAGAATATGACTTTGTACGAATACTAAGAATAGTTGCAACATTTCGAGCTTAACTCTTCATCAGGTATACAGATAAAAGGAGAAGCGAGCGTAATGATGCAGATATAACTATGTGGTTTCTACGCTCGCTTCTCCTTTTATCTGTATACCTGTAGCCTGTGTTCCAGACCACTTGAGAAGGAAAGTGGTCTGTGTAACCAAGCCCTAATCCGTGTTCACAAATTTTCTTTGAAATCTGAAGAAAAATTAATATATGCAACTAATAATTCGCATAATCACTATTTGTTTTGTTATCAAAAGGAAAAGCCTGTCTCATGTGAAGAACTCACATTACAATACAAGAATAGAAAATTTCAATGTCTGCTAATCCTATTGACTTTTTACGATGAAAGAATAGGAGATTTGAATGCCTGCTAATCCTACTGAGTTTTTACGCCCGTGCAAAGTGATAACGATCAGCCCTGGTTTGTTTCAAACACACATGTTCACAAAGACATCCGTTGTGTTGATCACTGACTTCATTGCAGCCAATCAGATCCTTGAACGAATGCCCTTAATTATTTCGCAATTCAATTCATCGTCTGAACACGGATTAGTGCTTGGTTACACAGACCACTTTCCTTTCCAAGTGGTCTGGAACACAGGCTATATACCTGATGAAAGTTACGCTCGAAACGTTGTTACTATTCTTAGTCTTCGAACAAAGTCGTATTTTTAAATTAATCTATATTTTATTGATACTATCGACGTACAACGCGCACAACAACTTTGTTTTCTATGGGTACAGTAATCAGTAATAGGGAATTTTGTATAGGGATATAGAAGATTCATTACGAAAGTCTCTTGTCTCCGTTTTCCAAATTGATTTTGACACTTCTCATGTAAGCATAAAAAGCTATAATACCATAATCTTTAACCCCCGGAAATGAATTAGTTACTGAATTTAAAATTAGTGGTTGAAAATTATTAGAAAATTTACCCCCGTCGCATGCTCCTTCGCATTCCTCTATATTTCGCATTTACCAACATTTACCAACTATCAACTATCACTGACGAAACAAGAAATAGACTTGGAGCAAGTCTACACAAATGCGAAAAAAGAAATTTAAGATCAAATGTATGGCCAAATTTGGCGGCAGAAACAGATTTCGGAAAATCGAGGATTTTGAAAGTCCAGTCCTTGAGAAATCGAGGTGCACTTGTAGAAAGGCAGCTTCTCAAATAGCAACTTGAGTGTGTGCGCTTTGAAATGTAAGTAGATGTGAAGGGTTAACTATATTATTTGTTATCCAATTGAACTGTATGTCGGGATTCTTGCTTTGATGATTGCTAGACATTCCTATGACACAAATTATAGCCAAAGTAAGTCAAATGAATTAAACTGATGGAGAAAAGTTGTCAGAAGATACAAGATGAAGTTGACTGCAAATGTTTTTTTATATCACAAATAGAAACAACTAACTACAACGAAATATAGATATTCTGTGGCTGCCATAGCTGGAAAGGACATGATGTCATCGAGTTCCAACTACGGCAGCCACTTACATCAATGGAAAAATATACATTAAATTTAAGAAAAAACCTACACAGGCGTCTCAGAAAGAAGAACTCCCTCGACCTTACAGCAGATGATTGACTCTCAAACGAGCACATATAGATGAAACACCCAAAGATACCACGAGGATTATGTTTGTAGTATACCAGATCTGCTATTACACCCGCTACAAATACTACAAATAAAACGAAAATGTTGTTGCTGTTTGAAAACCTTTTCGTATTTTTGATAAAAGAAATTGTTGCTTCAAGGACTATTCGATTGACAATGACATTATACTGCGAGTCCCCGAGGAATTTCAGAGAGCTGATCAAAGAGGTCTTGTCGCATCGTGTCAAACTGGGGGCAATGCAGGAATTGCAAATTTCAAAATAATACACCAACTTCAGATGCCTTCACAACGGAGGCATTTATTGGTATTATGATTTACTTTCAGAAAGAAGCTACTGCATCAGAACCAGAAGTAACTACCACAACACGCGATTTCCATGATCGAATAGTCAAGTCGTAACTGTAAATAAGCGAGAGAGCCACACAGAGTGCCACAATTACACCCAGTAATTCACACTTTATTATATGTTTCTTTGTGCACCAGTTTCAAATAACATTTAGAAAAGTCGATTTTCTTTTTTAGATAGGTGGAGGGAGCTCCTCCTTTAAGAAATTCCCCTAATCTTATTATGCCTCTTCATACTTACCTATTTAGTCTGTTTACATTTAGCCCTAAGTACCATCCTGTATTTTTTCAATGTTATTTGTTATATTTCATTTTAAATTCATATTTGTTAATTAGATAGGTAGGTATGTAGAGTTATAAAATGTATTGGATGGATTTTTAAAATGAAATGAACTGAACTGAAAAAAAAACAGAAAATATGCTACAGCTGTGTATTTGTACCCACTTTTAGACTTGAAAGAATTTTATACTTGTTAGAAAAGAGGTTTGGAGCAAGCGTCCAAATCTGGTAAACATTGTGAGAAAGATAACGAAAGCATGATCCCCGTTACCTGCGAGCTGTCGCAAGACGTTCCTTCGGATCTCAGCACACCGTTCAGTGAGTTAATCAACGATAACTTAACTTTGCTCAAACTGACTTACGAGTGGTTCAGTTTATACACTGACAAGTTTTATTGGTCTTTTTGCTTTGTTTCTAGTTATTTTCATTCATCGTTAGCTGATTTTGTTGTGCAACAGTTTCAAAACAAAATGCGAGCCACGGGGGGGGGGGGGGTCTTGGCCAAATTTTGGGTAGGGGTCTGCCGCGAGCATCTTCAAAAGGGTACCGTTGGCTAGACTAATTATTACGAAAATGGTACCCTTGGATAGACCAATTTGACCATTTCCTCCACCGATATTGTCAAATTTTTGCCAAATATAATATCATGACCGTTCGCTAGACCAATATTGTCAAAAATGATACCCTTGGCTAGACCGTTGCTGGCCCAAATTGCAAAAAAGTATACCCTTGGCTAGACTAGAGGTCCGAAAAAGTATACACTTGCTCGCGGCACATCCCCAGGTACCTTTACTATGGAAGAACCCCCCCCCCCCCGTGGTGCAAGCATACAAAGGTTTCATTTTGCGACTTTGCAAATCCAAGTTTGCTGTTTTCAACCGTTGTTATACAGATGAAAGAAAAGTCAGCTAAACATGAATGAAAAGAACGAGAAACAAATCAAAAAGACCAATAACACTTGCCTGTGTGTAAAGATTGCTAACTTACTTCGCGCAAAGTAGTTGATAACAAACCCAGAAAAGTGTTCTGAGATCCGAAGCAACTTCATGCCACAGCTAGCAGTGTATCCATTGAGAACGGGGGTCGTGGTTTCGTTTTCCTTCCCAAACTCTACCAGATTTGAGCGCTCGATCAAAACCTCTTTTCTAGCAAGTAAAAAGGTCTATGTATAAGGGAGGGCTGCAACTTCAATACTTATTATTCTACAGCTAAAGAGGAGGCTAATCTGATAACGATGACCAGTAATCGCTATTCAAAACGAGACAACTACACCAAACCGAGATTGGTTATACTGTCGTATTTAGGAGCGTCCGGCAGCCTTTCAATAGCGATAACTACGGCCATATAATCAGTTTAAAAGGAGGCCTTAACGTAAAGTTTGATCACTTACCCTTCCACCATTATACTCAAGGCGCTGTAATGCAGATATAACCTTATCTTTATGGTTTCTATCGAGTATTCTTTTTGAGACCTGCGTAGAAAAGAATCAATAAGTTGAAGTAGGATGAGGGGCTGGTTTCTCTGCAAATCGGAAACCCAAGTAAGCACGGACATCAGCATTCTATAAAGCGATAAATTGACCATGAAAGAAATGTCAAACTACGAAGCATATTTCTATCTATCCTAAAGCTAGGACGAAGGTTTCAAAATTAACACAACTCTAATTTAGTGCGGACTAATGTTCTTATTCTCCCAGGGATGACATTTCCATCCTCTAAAACGGATAAGACGTGCTAAAGCATGTAAAGCCATTTCTGGGAGACAGAAAATTTGGTCGTGACTTCAAGGCTGGTTTGAAGGGGTCTTCTTGAGAAAATCCCTCATAATTTCAGAACGGAGTAGCCGATTTTAGTCCCATGAATTTCAAGATTTGTATAAACCTGTCCACTATTGCAGAATATACTTTCCAATGACATTGCCTTGATGTCCAGGGAATGGTAGCCTTTCAAACGGAGTATTTTGTTTTTACTCACCGGTCATGAATAAGATTATGCTTGAAGGAGCAAGGGCAGATTTGGTAAGACAATACTACGAGTTGGTTTTGATTGACACCTCAATTCAAAGCGATTAGCAATCGTAGACAAAGGAAATTCTCTCAACCAGCAATTCAAAACAAGCAAAGCTGCGAAAGTTTCTTTGAAACCCAGGTAGCTAGCTCGCTCGTTGTGCATTCCAGAAATTGCTTTTAAGAGCGAATATGAGCATAGATCGATAGAAGAAGGATATATCTACACATCTGCCACGGGCATTTAATTTATTTGATTCCAAAGCCAATAAGGAGGCGATTAAATTCTCTCATTTTTTTGGGCGTAATTAAAACACTTACTGCTCAGCTTCTGAACCAAAGAAATAAAATGCCCGTGGTAGATGTGTAGATGTATCCTTCTTCTTTCGATACATGCTCATGGTCGCTCTTAAAAATAATTTCTGGAAGGCACAACGAGCGCACTAGCTACTTGGGTTTCAGAGAAACTTTTGCGGCTTTGTTTGTTTTGAATTTATGATTGAAAGAATTTTCTTTGTTTGCAGTTGCTAATCGCTTTGAATTCACTTGTCAACAAAAGCATCGCATGCTGTTGTCTTACCAAGGGTGTTAGGACACGAATATTTTAATTACGTATTTATTTACCTTGTTTTGATCTTCGTCTTGTTTTCTTGTCTTGTTTTCTTCTCTGTTCTGTTTCCTCTTGCTGATGTAAATGCCTCGTGTTATTTGAATATATCTTCCTTGTATTCTTGTGTCTTAGCGCGGGAAGATATATTCAAATAACACAAGGCATTTACATCAGCAAGAGGAAACAGAACAGAGAAGAAAACAAGACAAGGAAACAAGACGAAGATCAAAACAAGGTAAATAAATACGTAATTAAAATAGTCGTGTCCTAACACCCTTGGTCTTACAAAATCTGTCCTTGTTGCTTGAAGGAGATACCTGAGGTAGAACAAACTTGAGGTGTGGATTAAGTGCTGGTCCAGTAACATCACTTAGCTGTGTTAAAGCTTGCAACGCTTTGTAAAAGACCTCTACATTTGTCGATGCCTGTAATAAAAAAGAACTCTGATTCAGTTCAGTTCAGTTTCAGTTCAGTTTTCATTGACAAATATACCTAAATACATTTCAACAATAATACATTACCTAACTTAAAATAAATAATACAATAATACATGTTACAGGAAAACAAAATACTTTTACATATACACTAATAAATTAATAAAATTACAAAACATTATGTATTTAAATATAATTGTCTAAGGAGGAGCCCTCTATCTCCACCAGGGATTCAGATATTAGCAACGAGGCGAATAACATTGTGGGATCGTGGGAACTAAAGTCTGTCTCAAATTATATGTAATGCGAAAATGCCCGCGAATAAGACGGTTGTAGTGTTTTGGATGGGTAGGTTTGCGCTGTCGCAAATCTCATGGCATATCTAATTTGAGACAGACTTTATCATGTGGAAACTTGAGTCGCTAGAATAATCATTGAGACGTTTTACCATACAAAATATAGAATAAGCAGTCGTAAAAGTAACCTCTATGAATAAAGAGCCAAGACAAAGTTTAATTTCATTCCAAGGCACGTCGCGAAACAATTTCATTCTCTTCAAAATCGAGGTGCTACGTCCATGGATTGACACAACGCACAAAATTCACGGATTTGATTAGAAAATGATTCTTGCCTATTCAAGCATTGATTTTTCACCTCCAAGCAACAGACACTGTGCCGATTGCGCTGGAATAAATTAGTAATTTTTGTCAAGCTATTTGTAATCTATCACTTGGCCAATTTCGAAGTTAATATTTGTCGACAATAGTTGAGATATTAGCTAAAACTTGGCTTTCTTCCTCCATAAGATTACTTTTGAAATACAATAAACCTTCACAAAACAAGATAAAATGAAACTGCTACAGGCAGATGCTATATACATCTAGTGCAAAGGCTTGTAGCTGTGAGGCCAAAGTTGGATCGATCGAAAAAGACATAGACGAGTCAGTCATTGAACTCATGATAAAAAGACCATGATTGTTGCATAGACTGATTATTTTCGTGTAGTTTTGCTGCCCTGAACTGATATGTTAGCGACAACAACGACCATCAATTCAATTCAATGAGCGAAAGTGGAGGGACTGCAACCGTGGCGAGTCTAATTGTTATCCTCAGACTGATTACATGTTCGTTGTTATTGCAATTGATAGACTGATGGACGCTATAACTACTGGACTGGGGCGACAACAACAGCATCAATTCAAATCAATGAGATGAGCGTAAGTTGAGGGTCTTTGTGCAGTGAGTCTATGTTGTCCTGCTACTGAAAATATGTTAAAACATACCAGTATTATTTGAAAGCAGTAAAAAATGTGACGGTACCAAAATCTTAGCTAGAGTTCACACACTATTGAGCGGGAATGGCTCAGTGGTAGCACGCTTGACTACCAATCTGAAGGTTGGTGGCTCGAGTCCCCACCCTGCCCAACCAACTACAAAGTGTGAGGAGAGTCGCTAACTCTCTGTAATTCCAGGCTAAAGGAATCACGAGGTGTGGTCACATCGAGAGGAAGGACCAGGGCGCTGCTTCGATAAGGTGAACTTCTCAGCGTCCTAAAAATAGCTTCGGATGCTAGGTGGAAATGTATACACTACCAGCACAATTTGAAAAGGGGCAAAAATTTAAAAATTATCAATTCATTGCAGTCTCCTTGATAAAGAGGGTGCGTGGATATGGATTTTTAAGACGACAAAATTTGTCAGGATAAAAATCAATCATACAGTACCCACTTCGAAAGCATCAACATATTCTCTTTTCTCGTTGCTTACATGACGCCATTTTCAAATTGTATCAGTTAAAATTTCATTTTAAAATTCTGCCATTTTAAAATCTTGCATGCACAATTTGTGCCATTTTTGTGCAAGCGGGAGGCCTTATGTGTGACAATGTACCATTCTGTAATGAAGGTAGCACTTCATATAAAGGTAGCCCAAAATGAAGGTAGCCCAAAAAAACTTTTTGATTCGAAGTCAGCGCATCAGATTCTACGAAATATCAGAGACAGGTTTTGGATTTCAGTTCTCTTTTAGTGTATATTTTTCCATTGAAGTGAGTGGCTGCCGTAGTTGGAACTCGATGACATCATGTCCTTTCTGGCTATGACAGTCAAAGAATATTTATATTTCTGTGTAGTTTAGTTGCTTTTATCTGTGGTATAAAAAAAGGTAGCCCCAGCTACTTGAAGAAATTCGTCGCATTTTCCTTGTCTTTTAAGGTAATAACTCTTTATTTTGCAATTGGAACTAGGCATAAAACATAACGAAAATTGGTACTTACCAAAGCAAATCGAATAGGTGGTATTAATTTTGGCAATAATGGCACAGTTCGTTCTTCAGCTTCTTCAATCATTAGCATTTCTTTAAACCCTTCACATGCTACAAACGTGTATGGGTGTCGTGTTTCTCTCAAGCCCTTGAAAAAGAAAATTTAGGAAACTGTATCAACGAGAAATATCAGTCAAGATGACATTTTGATCAATTGTCCTATGAATTGCTACCCTAGATTCAAGTATTTCTTAGAGGATCCAGAAGTATTTTCACTTTAAAATCTAATAAATTTAACAAACGAATTCAAAATTTGATAAAATGGCCATCAGTTTATAAAATTTAGGTCTTTGAAATTTCAAGGTTATGAAAATTTCAGCCACTAGAAAGTGATTGTAATACATTAAATGACATCTTCATGGGAGAAAATGACACAGGAAGAAACAACATTAAAATTCTAAATGCTGAAACAGAAGTGTCTGTTAACAATCTTAAGAATGCAGCATTATTTTCAATTTTTTGACACAACGATATGTTGTTTCTTTCCTATATTTCATGAAAACTTTCTTTCGATGACACCTCTGGAGGGACCATTATGGAAACAAGGTCACATTGACCATTTAATTTCATTAGTATGAGGTGTGTTGTCCCCCCCCCCTGGGCATTGCCCTCAAAGTTTTCTTCTGTGAGCTGAAGAAAACTAATTTGCAAATTAAATATTGAAACTTCTATGCCTACCTCAGCAAGTGTCACAAGTATGGGATCATAATTTAAATTCTCTGGGGGAGTTGTCCATTGCAATTTATGCTTCACAGAACCATGTTGTAACCTGTAATTGATGATGGAAATTTTTCACTGAAATATGAAATATATTCTCTTTAATTTTGGCTCAACAACATTGATTTGAATACAAGCATATGTCTATTATGGGAATAAATAATTTATTTGCTTTTAACATCTGAAAAACGTTTTCAACAATTTGCAATAGAGAAAAATAGATAAATTTGTCAACATTTGATGAATCAAGATACCTGCATGGAACTGCACCATTTGCATACGCTGTTTCAAATACTGATTTGGGTGCCTTTTCATCAAACTATAAAAAATAAACCACTAATTATCAAACTGACATGTACAAAATGATAAAAAACCAATCCCAATTTGAAAGGTCATTGTCCCCTGGATATCAAGGCATTAATATTGGCAAAAATCACATGAACATGTTCCAATAAATTTCAAAATTTACATGACAATTAATGGATTGAAATCACTCTAAAATTGGCCACTATATCCTGAAATCATGAGGGATTTTCTAAAGAGAACCCTTCAAGAAACCTATCAAAAATACCATAACATCAATCTCCCGATATTTCTGCCTTTCAGCAATGACTTTTTAAATCCTTGGGTTATCCCTTTGGGAGGATTAAAGGTGCTTTCCCTAGGAACAAAAATAAGGAACTAGCTCCTTATTCTCTATGTTGTTCATGATTTCATCCACAGGGAACACCCTTAAAAAGTAGCAGAAAACAAAATGCGACTTTTGCGAGTGAGACAACAGTGAAAAGCAGCATCTGTGAAGGTGTGAAGGAACATCGTTCAGTCCTCATTGCTCCTTCACAGATGCCCCTTTTCACCATATTTCCTTTGGTTTCTGCTACTTTTCAAGAGAGCTCCCTTGTGTTTCATCCTTCCAAGATTACCATTTACACATGAACGTAAACGCAGATGTAAACAATTAGAAAATTATCAGAACGTTCTAATAATTTCGTAATCGTTTATGTCTTATTTGATCATGCCTTAATTAATTGATCATGTGTTAATAATCATTATTGGATCTTTTCCTAACATTTTGACTTGTCAACATATATACTTTTGAAGGTGTTGTGGCGCAGTGGTGTAATCCTCTGACTTTGCAGCCAGAACAGTCAGGCGGAGTGGGTTCGATACCCGGTAGGACCCCACCACTTGAGCATCATGACAAGGGGTCGCGGACTCGATTAGGTCTGCTCCATTTCTGCGATCCCAGCGCTTGGCGCTGAAAAACGCAACTTCACCTTCACCTACTTGGATTTGTCAAAATAATATGGTCCCTTCACTGGTTCAATCTTTTTATTATTATAATGTCATCCAGAGGGTAAAAAACTGAGATAAAATGAAACTGTTCGTCGTTACACTTGTCGTCAAAAAGACATTAATATTTCATGTCATGATATCATGAGGGAGGCAGGAGAAAGTCTGAAAGCTTTCTATGCATTGTCATTGATTTATATATGATTGACTGCTGTGAAAGAACCAAAACTTCAATCATCTTAAAACCAAATAAAGCAACATACAGGATTTATGGTCTTTGCGTTCAGCTTTGACGAAGGTTTTGAGTTTGCAGCAGTTGCATCTCTCGAGTTGCTGGATGGTCGACCCTGAAGGCCTATCCTGGTGTGGCCTCCACTACTTGCTCTGTTTTGGCCTGAAAATCCAATGGAAGGTGTCGTCCTTTTACTTGAATTTGCAGATGCACCTCTGCTTCGAGCGTTGTTCATTCCGTCGACGAAATAGTGCAATGTTTCTTGACCATAGCTTCAGATGCCTCTGGTTTTGATAGTAATGTTTTATATTCCAGACGAGGATTCAAGAAAAGACGAATTTTATAGTAGAACTTAATAAATTTTCAAAATATAACATAAATGCCCGACAATTGCAACATATTTGTGATAAGAAACAGTTATTTTCTCCTTTCTATCGTTTACCGTTTTTCCGTAAAAACTCAATATGTGTCAGTACGTATCCACAAATGGCTACTGAGAGACCTTCAACTTTGCTAAATATATTCATAAAACGAGATAATTTCACTTAATAACATAAATGCCCGACAATTGCAACATATTTGTGATAAGAAACAGTTATTTTCTCCTTTCTATCGTTTACGGTTTTTCCGTAAAAACTCAATAACTGTTTCTTATCACAAATATGTTGCAATTGTCGGGCATTTATGTTATTAAGTGAAATTATCTCGTTTTATGAATATATTTAGCAAAGTTGAAGGTCTCTCAGTAGCCATTTGTGGATGCGTACTGACACATAGTGAGTTTTTACGGAAAAACGGTAAACGATAGAAAGGAGAAAATAACTGTTTCTTATCACAAATATGTTGCAATTGTCGGGAATTTATGTTATTAAGTGAAATTATCTCGTTTTATGAATATATTTAGCAAAGTTGAAGGTCTCTCAGTAGCCATTTGTGGATGCGTACTGACACATATTGAGTTTTTACGGAAAAACCGTAAACGATAGAAAGGAGAAAATAACTGTTTCTTATCACAAATATGTTGCAATTGTCGGGCATTTGTGTTATTAAGTGAAATTATCTCGTTTTATGAATATATTTAGCAAAGTTGAAGGTCTCTCAGTAGCCATTTGTGGATGCGTACTGACACATATTGAGTTTTTACGGAAAAACGGTAAACGATAGAAAGGGGAAAATAACTGTTTCTTATCACAAATATGTTGCAATTGTCGGGCATTTATGTTATTAAGTGAAATTATCTCGTTTTATGAATAGATTTAGCAAAGTTGAAGGTCTCTCAGTAGCCATTTGTGGATGCGTACTGACACATAGTGAGTTTTTACGGAAAAACGGTAAACGATAGAAAGGAGAAAATAACTGTTTCTTATCACAAATATGTTGCAATTGTCGGGCATTTATGTTATTAAGTGAAATTATCTCGTTTTATGAATATATTTACCAAAGTTGAAGGTCTCTCAGTAGCCATTTGTGGATGCGTACCGACACATATTGAGTTTTTACGGAAAAACGGTAAACGATAGAAAGGGGAAAATAACTGTTTCTTATCACAAATATGTTGCAATTGTCGGGCATTTATGTTATTAAGTGAAATTATCTCGTTTTATGAATATATTTAGCAAAGTTGAAGGTCTCTCAGTAGCCATTTGTGGATGCGTACTGACACATAGTGAGTTTTTACGGAAAAACGGTAAACGATAGAAAGGGGAAAATAACTGTTTCTTATCACAAATATGTTGCAATTGTCGGGCATTTATGTTATTAAGTGAAATTATCTCGTTTTATGAATATATTTAGCAAAGTTGAAGGTCTCTCGGCAGCCATTTGTGGATGCGTACTGACACATATTGAGTTTTTACGGAAAAACCGTAAACGATAGAAAGGGGAAAATAACTGTTTCTTATCACAAATATGTTGCAATTGTCGGGCATTTATGTTATTAAGTGAAATTATCTCGTTTTATGAATGTATTTAGCAAAGTTGAAGGTCTCTCAGTAGCCATTTGTGGATGCGTACTGACACATAGTGAGTTTTTACGGAAAAACGGTAAACGATAGAAAGGAGAAAATAACTGTTTCTTATCACAAATATGTTGCAATTGTCGGGAATTTATGTTATTAAGTGAAATTATCTCGTTTTATGAATATATTTACCAAAGTTGAAGGTCTCTCAGTAGCCATTTGTGGATACGTACTGACACATATTGAGTTTTTACGGAAAAACCGTAAACGATAGAAAGGAGAAAATAACTGTTTCTTATCACAAATATGTTGCAATTGTCGGGCATTTATGTTATTAAGTGAAATTATCTCGTTTTATGAATATATTTACCAAAGTTGAAGGTCTCTCAGTAGCCATTTGTGGATGCGTACTGACACATATTGAGTTTTTACGGAAAAACGGTAAACGATAGATAGGAGAAAATAACTGTTTCTTATCACAAATATGTTGCAATTGTCGGGCATTTGTGTTATTAAGTGAAATTATCTCGTTTTATGAATATATTTAGCAAAGTTGAAGGTCTCTCAGTAGCCATTTGTGGATACGTACTGACACATATTGAGTTTTTACGGAAAAACGGTAAACGATAGAAAGGAGAAAATAACTGTTTCTTATCACAAATATGTTGCAATTGTCGGGCATTTATGTTATATTTTGAAAATTTATTTAGTTCTACTATAAAATTCGTCTTTTCTTGAATCTTCGTCTGGAATATCGAACCCATGTCTGAATATCGAACCCATGTCTGGACGAATATTCGTCTAGCTTTTTTTTGGTTAATGTTTTTCAATCACCCGCCAGAAAACAAAATGTAGGCCCAAACAAAACAGCCTCGATCTGAAGACGCGTTGCTACCCTTGTCTTGTGGTGACGTCACAGGCGGCAACCAAGAAATTGACATCAAATATTCATTGGCTGACGAATAAGACACACCTCTACTGAACTGACCAATAACATCGCAGCAAGACACAATTTTGCAAATTTAACCCAATTTTTCAGCTTTTGTAAGCCAAACTTGATTTTAGACCGTCTGAAATTGTAGCATGCCCACTAAGGGCCTTGGGTGACAATGGGGTGACAAAGGCTCTTTGACAGTTTGGATTTGAAATCAATATGATATTTGCTGGAATCTTTGTTTTGTTTTCCAGGAACTTTCTGGACAGTTCTCCTCGATTTTCCATTCCCTCACTGCTCACTGAGTGCAGTTGCCACGTTTTCAAACAGATATCTGGAAATCAGAGGTTTAAACTTGCGCTGGATTTTAAAGATGCTAGACCAGATTTCTGGATGCTTTGACATTTCAGCAAATAGACCTTTTAGCTTAGACTCACGAAATAGTCCCAGTTATCGCAACAACAACAGCAACAGCAATGACAACAACAACAACAATGTATATTTTTGCTCAAACTGGCGTCCATCATCAGTTATAGCGTCCATCAGCCTATCAATAGCAATAACTACGAATTTGCAATCAGTCTACTTTTAGCTATTCTCAAATAGAATCTGAATCGAACGATACTTTGATACTTTTTGTAGAATTTTCGAATGTGCACAAAAGTGATAGAAGCTCTAATGCCACTCAATCGAACCTCTCCTATAAAAATGTATAAAAATATTGTTCGATCCAGGCTCTTTGGAGAATAGCTAAAAGGTCTATTGCAGGGAATATTTTCATAAAAGGAACCGATTTTAGCAGAACGAGAGCAAGAGCGTCAGCCTCTGTGCAACGACGCAATCTTTTCTCCGCGTGTGCAATGTGTTGCAAGTTAAATCCGTGTACTGTAGGCACAAAATATATGCAAATATCCTGCATATCACTTGTGACACGAAAATGCTGAAAATCGAAACAAATCAGTTTTGCTGCAGCAATTTACAGAGCATCCCGGAAAATCTGCTGTATTGCATGAAAATACCGGGTGAATAAAAGAAAGCAATCGCCACTTCAAAGGCAACCACTCTCTGGAAATCAAGATGAAAATATTGGCAAATATATCATTTGATGGTAGACATGTTCAAGAAATCCAGTTTGAAATTTACCTGATTGAAAAATTGGTCACTCCATCCTGAAATTATGAGGGATTTTCTCGAGAGAGCCCCTTCAAAAACCTTCAAACAGGCCCAAAATCAAGACAAAATTTTCCTAAAATGTCTGTCTTACATTAATTACTTCAACGTGTTTTAGCGCATGGTATCCTCTGGGGTGGATGAAAACTGCCCAGAATAATGTTGTTATTCTGCCAAAGCTGACATTTTCATCCTCTCAAAGGGATAACACGTGCGAAGGCATGTAAATGTCATTGCTGTAAGGCAGAAGATGTTGGTCGTGATTTTAGGTCTGTTTGGAAAGTTTCATGAAGGGGCTCTTTTAATGATATCCAGTGAGCAGTGGTCTTTGAAACGGATTCTGAAAATAATGAAGATGCCGGGTGAGTCAGAAAAAAGAATCCCCGTTTGAAAGATCATGGCTCCCTGGATATCAAGACAATGATGTCGGTAAACATATAGTTTAATGGTAGAAATGTTCAAATCTACTATAAAATTCACCTGATTGAAATCGGCCACTCCATGCTGAAATTATGAGGGATTTTCTCGAGAAAGCCTCTTCAAAAAACCTTCAAAACGTGACCAAAATCATGAACAAATTTCCCTAACATTTCTGCCACACAATGGTTTTTTTCTCGCCAGGTAGAATGCTCCACGTTGCAAATTTTGCAAACACAATTGCTCCGTGGCCCCTGAGCTTTACACAGAGAAGACAGGGGGTGTAGAGCTTCCCTCCCTTTGATCTTCAACATACCCATTCATATGACTTTATGGCTAATGGGTTCCCTTACGGATTCCCATTGTGGAGCCTCGTAGATACAACTTACAAACCCTTTCCCACAACAGAAAAGATCAAACACAAAATGTAAAAATGTATCACATGGAAGTATTTTTAACCTGAATCCCTATAGCTATCTAAAAACAATTTAATTACACATGTAACAATTCATATTTGGTAAAGGTGGTACGATAAAATATGGTATTAAAATGGCAGATGCAAGAAACGAAAAACAGTCTAAGTAATTGGCACACTGAGGTCGTTCGAGCTTAAGTTATCATCAGAGTGTGATGATAATAACATAAGTTTGATGATAACACTCTGATGATAACATAAGTTTGAAAGGCCTCAGTGTGCCAATTACTTAGACTTGTTTCGTTCCTGCATCTGCCATTTTAATACCATATTGTACCAATTGATTTGAATAATATCAATTGAAGATAATCATGCATTTAAACAAAGTAAGATATGCATCATCACATCAAATGCAGTGCATCCATATAGCATAGCTTCCAAATCTTTTAAAGAGGTTGGTGTAAAATTCTACGACCTATTTCTTTGAACTGACTGGCTTCAAGGATACTTTAGCTGTTTCGCTATTAATCTATACCGTTGAAATTTTCTGAAATCTTAAATATATTTAGATATAGAGTTGTTTGTTATTTGCTGAGAATTAAAGAAATATTTTCAGAAAACTAAAAACCATCATAATTCTAAACTTGTTGACGAAACACAAGTAAGTGTCAAGAAAACCATAGTTCGCGAATATCTAAAATATGATATCAAGCTAACGTGTGTCTTTCTTCTGTTTACAATTTAGAAATCTGAGGACATCACATCCTCAAATGAGTTGAAAATGTAAATAAGCTGTAATTTCAACAAATACTCAAGATTTCTGAAAACTCCAACGGTAGAATTATAGAAAAGTGGCTAAAGTTTCTTTCAAGCAATTCAGTTCAAAGGAATTGGTCATAGAAATCGTATACCCACCTTTGAAAGATTTGGAACTTTGGCTATTATCACATAAAGTGCAGTACACCCATATACAAAATTGATATTAACGAAATCAAGTAGAATTAACTATACAAGTACAAAAAGGTGAATAATCGTCTATCTACTAGCAGACTACCGGGTGGTTCAGAAAGATGTATACAATTGCTGAAACATCGTAATACATCACTTCAATTAGGCGGCTTCGTTTTGGAAATTCATTAAAATTTGTTTCCTATTCTTTATATGAAGTTTTCGAGCCCAGATTCGGATTTACCACCCAAACTTTAGTCACGTTACGTGTTTTTAAACTGCTGGCGCTTGCGATGTTGATTTTATGACGATGTAAAGTTTGAAAATTTATAAGGAATTTGACAGTGAGGATCTTTCAGGGTGAAAATCGACACCCCAGGCCATTTTTCACGGTCAAATCCTTTATAGATTTCAAACTTAAAAATCGTCATATACCTGACATTGACGTAAAGAATTCCTGAAAACTAGCTTCTGGTAGCTTTCCAAAAACTTTAAGTGACTGGCTTAAATTGATCAATATTTGAGCAATAAAAATGGTAAAATAATGTTTGTCTTAGCTTAGGCATTGCTTCCTAATGATACGGAAACTATTGAAATGTTATTATGCTTCCCTATCCATTCTCTATGCTTCTCAATGCTGGACACCAAAAAGTCTAAATCTACCGGGTTTCCCAAAAAAAAGTACTCCGGTTTAAAAAATCACCAAAAATCAATTATCAAACCTTTGATAAAATTTTCTTTTCCACTTGTTTTATAACGGACCCAAAAATATTTCTAGATTGTAAAAGTTTTGCTTTTGATGCAACAAGATAGAAAATTCCAGGTTGAAAAACCTTATTTTGAGCTATAGTTTTTAAGCAAAATACTCAATCGTGCCTAAGAGTCAAAATTTTCAGATTTTATAACATTATTTACGTCTCTAAGGATAGTGTGCATTTCTTTCTCTCATTCATGACCAAATTAGAAGCTTTCCATGCACAAAAATTTGATCTGGCAATCACCAGTGATTTTTGCAGTATGATTCAAAACCAGGTAACTCCAAAAAGAGCTAAATTTGCTAATTTTTAAACCAATTATAAAACTTGCTATATCTGGGAAAATAATTTGGTCCTTGATCTACTTGACAAAACAAGAAAATTTAAGATCGGTTGTGTAAGCAAATTTTGGTGATTTTTCAAACGGGAGTACTTGGGTTTTGGGACACTCTGTACATGATTGCGAACAAGCCATTTTTGTTTTGTGTTTGGGCTTATCAACAACTGTGACTAATTCCTAATTTCTGAAAGAAATAATGCACCTAAAACTATGAGAAAAATCTTGAAAAATTAAGTGGAAGCCTCGGCAAGATGATGGAATAAAAATATTAGAAATTGGTTGCATACGTAATTCTGCACAATTTTTCAAATAGTGGATGAATTTTTCCGATTTACCCGGTATGGAAAAAAAGTTGGGTAATCTGAAGCTACAGGGTGCCCCAAAACATTGCGCCCTGTTTGCCTAAAGGTTGTGAGAAAGCGTCTAAAAATTCTCGCCAAACTTTTATTTGATGCTGCTCTATAGATGTTCAAATAAAGTTTGCTGCCATCCCCGTAAAAATTCGTTGACAACTGATGAAGCTATGACCCTTTTAAAATTTGCGAGTTGATTGAAACCAGCGGTCGGCCATTTTGTCTTACTATTTATCAGCGATAAATATAAATAGCTTCACGTGAGGTAAAAAATAGTTTCTGTGAGATCAGAAATAGTTAAACTCCCTGATGATTGTCGGAATTTTCACGAGAGCTACGACATCGGAGGCTGCTGTTTCATTTCATCCATGAAGCTATTTATCACTGCAAAATAGTAAGACAAAATGGACAACTGCTGGTTTCAATCATCAGGCAAATTTGATCTCCTGAACGTCATAGCTCCATCATTTGTCAACAAATTTTTACGGGGATGGCATCAAACTTTATTTGAACATCTGAAGCGCAACATTATATAAAAGTTTGGGAAGAATCTTTTGCCGTTTTGTCGCAATTTTCAGGGAAACGTGGCACAATTTTTTTGGGACACCCTGTATTTGTAATAGATTTATATAGTGAGTTACATATCTAAGGGCATGAAAAATAACATAACAGACTATCTAAACAGTAATCAACTCAACTGATCACGAATATCATTTCTTATGTCTAATGTGCGAATTCTACTTCAAACAGCAAAATCATGTCGCTACGACACCATGTAAAAACGGTCAAATTGAGTGCTCCCTCAATTCGGTAATACTGGACAAAATCATAAAGTCTTCACAAATTAAGGACATTCTGCTTTCCGTTCTAGTTCTAGTGAGCCGTGAGTTACCGTTTCGTGACAGACTATCTAAACAGTAATCAGACTCAACTGATCACGAATATCATTTCTTATGTCTAATGTGCGAATTCTACTTCAAACAGCAAAATCATGTCGCTACGACACCATGTAAAAACGGTCAAATTGAGTGCTCCCTCAATTCGGTAATACTGGACAAAATCATAAAGTCTTCACAAATTAAGGACATTCTGCTTTCCGTTCTAGTTCTAGTGAGCCGTGAGTTACCGTTTCGTGAATCTACTCTCCTCAGAAAACAGTTATTTTCTCTAATATCGCTATCATGTCGCTACGACACCATGTAAAAACGGTCAGATTGAGTGCTCCCTCAATTCGGTAACATTGGCCAAAATCATAAAGTCTTCATAAATTAAGGACATTCTGCTTTCCGTTCTAGTTCTAGTTCTAGTGAGCCGTGAGTTACCGTTTCGTGAAGCTACTCTCCTCAGAAAACAGTTATTTTCTCTAATATCATAGGATGTATCGATAGCAGTAAAAAAGATGTTTTTCTGCATAGTCTTGGCAATCAAAAGATACATAAATGGCAATGTTTCCGTCAACGCTGGCTTCGAAAATAATTCTCAAAGCTTTTTTGGTTGGTCTCAAAAAAGTGGATTTACCCCCAAAAATAATGGAAATTTGTTTTATTTCCTTTCACTCCATTGTTAGCTAGGCTAGATTTTTTCCAATCGAATGTTATATCTGTTTATTTTCGACATTAAAGGGAAATAAATATTTGGTGCATCGAAGGAGCACTAAATGAATAGAACATTTTTAGTTATTTTCTGTCAGTTTATCAAGTTGGCCACTAGGCCTGAACAAGCTATCTCCTTAATGTTTCTTGATGATGCAATTTGTCTACCTGAAAATAGACAACCGCTACTGCGGGTATTTCTGTACATTTAGTGGCGGACGCAAGGGGGCGAGGAGAGACTCACCCCATAAAAATGTTGGAGAGAGTAACCACCTTTTGTTTGAAAACAATAAGAGTTTCAACTAACCCATTCGAACTTGGGCAGTGGCCGCCACTGAGTACATGTCCAACAGTTTGACGCCAAGACTTGAATAGCTCTTACTTTCCAATTCGATATAAAATTACAAGCATGCGCATACAGCTGAATGCTGTTTTGATCTTGTTGTTGAGTTTTCTTGACTCAATCTTGTATCAACTAAAGCATATCAAATGATCAATGAAAAAGAAATGACTAAGTATAAGAGACCTATTTAGTTAGGTCTGATTGGTTGTGTTATTTGTTGTGTGATTTCCTGTTGTGTATTCTGATGGTGGTGGACTACTGCTTGTCTGGCTGTAGAATCGACGTTGTTCTTCCTTCTCTCGGGCAAATCCATCTTCAAGAGCCTACAAAATGCAAAATTGAAAGAACCATAGACAAGATGATCTACCTAAGACAATTATCGGCAACGCTCCTCAGTAGGTAGGCACATGCAAGAGTATTATTTCACAACACTGAAATGTCATGACGAAGAGTTACCAATTAGGAAGGACTAAAACTGAGGAGGATCTTCAATATATACGTTGAGGTCTGAAACTTTGAACTTTGTGAAGGCATTTGAAATTAAGTAGTAGGGTACCAGAAGTGAGGCGAACGGAAATAAATACTGTGACTCGTGAATACGTTTGCAATAATATTCCAAATAAAAAGTGGCAATAACAAGAAGATCTGGTGAAACTAACAAAAGGACTTAGACTTAACTTCTGCCTGGAAAATGTTTGGATCTCCTCTACAGAAACGAGAACCCGTTGGCTGAAAGACCTAAAGCACTTTCTCTTGCTATGATAAAATTATCGTAGTTAGTCAAAGAAATGACGTACCAATTCAGAGCAACTGCAGTTGAAAAATCCCTCTTGGGTTGTTTCAATTGTTAACATTCTTACTATTTACCTTCAGTTCCAGCTGTTTCAACAAGTTTCAATAAATTTTTGCTGAGGTCTTACCTAAAACATGACCATTTTCTGTACATTTTCTTCCTATTCCCATAAATATTCACATGCTAACCGGTTTTGTGTTGTAGAGGAAAATATAAAGCCCGAGCAGACCGAGGGCTTTATATTTCCTGTGCAACTACAAAACCGGTTAGTATGAGTTTTATTACCTGATAGCTTCTAATTTTGACTCATACGATTTAGCCCAACGCATTTTTTACTGTTGTGTCGCTTAAATTTATTGTAAATCTCACGGGCCTAAAGCAGTTGCTGTGGTGATAAAAGCGGCGTCCTTGAATCGTATTGTACAGGGCTACGAGAAAACTGCGGGAATTAGGTGATTAGCCAATGGGATTGGCGGGATTCTTGTTTATTGTCTCGTTTTTGAAACTTCAGCCAGGTAATGTACCGTAATACAATATATCTTCTTACCCTTTTTCGTGGAACCAGACTTTCTCTCCATTGCTGCAGTTCAGTGTTATGTTTTTCATCCCTGTCTTTCAGTTTTTCTGTCTCACTCTGAATCAACATGTGCCTCTTTTCATTCTACGAGAATTATGAAATGATAATTTCAAAGCTTTTCAAAGGTATGGTATGTTATAAAACACGGCTAGAAATCAAGTCATCTGTGATCTTCCTTTTATCATCCGACCATTAATGTACTGTTGAGAGCAGACAAACAGCATCACTAATATAATAATAACAAAAATACATATACAAAGGTAACAGCTTTCTGTGCCAATGGGGTATGAAGTATGAAGTCTCAGAGTCATAGCTCTTACCTCTATAGGTCGAAAAATGCCGGACTCTTTGGAATCAGTAAAATAAAACAGGCCTCAAAAAACCTTCGTGTAGCACTAGCAGGGCATGGAAATCCACCCAATTTTGAATCATAATTTCCTGCAGGAAATTTTTCATAATAAAAATAGCTTAGAAAATTAGGCAAGTTACCTAACATAGATTGTATCTCATGTGCAGTTTTTATGAACATTGTATACAACAAATATATGTAGAAACAAAAATAGGTGATAACAGATGATTTTGTTCATGGTTTTCCAACTTAATCGGCTCCAAAAAACTTGCTCCGAATTCAGTCCCATTCGCATTTACAGAAAACCAGTTAGATGTTCATTGCCTTTGTTGAAACATGACCTCTCTTTGAGGGAAAGTTCAATATTCACTTTTGTGTTCTTGCAAGAAATTTAAGCATGATTTTTGTCTGGTCGCAGAAAGGGAAATATTTTTTCATGTCCTTGCACATAGCGGGAATTAGCGAACTGTTCATGAAGAGTATCATGTGCACACTTACTTGTAATTGCTGTAGCTCCTGCAATTCATTTTCTGCTGTCGTTTTTAACTCATCCTCTTCCAATTCTTGTCGTTTGATCAGTTTCTCATACTCAGCATGTGCATTTCGTCGTAAAGCATCTCCAAACTAAAGACAAATAACTTCTGCTTAAAAAATTTCATCACAAAAATTTGAACAACTTTCGGATGAGTGAAAAAAAGTTAAAACATTTGATGGGCTGTGGACCAAAAAGTATGCGGCCGATATTAAAAACAAAAATGTTAATCTATCAGTTAAAGTCCCACTTAGATGTGAAAATTTTGTTTGGTAAAAGCATTCATCTTTTAGAGTCAAAACTTAGGAAAAAGCTGGTAAGGGGTTTATATGGGAACGAGAATTCCAAGTTCCATTCTGGTCCATGATTTACTTGGCATTGAAATTCAAATTCAATACAATTGTCAGATTCAGAAATAAAATTTTAATGTGTTGTTTGGCAAAGCGAGCTGGAGAAAACAGCTTCAGAGATTTCCAAAAGCATCACCATTACCTCTTTCAGTTGTTCTTTGTCACTGGAGTTCAAATAACCCATAATTGAGTCTCGTTTCCGATCTGTCCTCAGCTGTCTTCGCAAAGCTTGCACTTGGTCTGCAATTTCTTTTCGCTGTATTTTTGGTAGCCGCTTCTTCTCTAATTCATGGCGTCTTTTTACTTCTTCGTCTTTCATTTTATAGAGCCGGTTGTGTTGATCGATTTCCTGGAAAAGAATGACATATTTAAAAATAGCCTTAAATAACAGACTCATGACAAATCTATCAGTACAAACACAAAGATAAGACTGCTAAAATCAATAGTATTTCCAATTGCAACATATGGCTCTGAATGCTGGGCAATGAAAACGAGTGATAGAGCTAGAATACAGTTATTTGAGCTGTGGGCATACAGGAGACTGTTAAGAATCAGCTGGACGGAAAAGAGATAAAAAAAAGTGTTCTTGACGAGATCGGGGAAACTAAAGGGCTTGTTAACGAGATAGAAACACAGAAACTTCAATTCATGGGACACATTATGAGACATAGATGCATAGAAAATGACTTACTGACAGGAATGGTATTTGGAAAAAGATCAAGAGGACGGCAGAAAACCAGAATGACAAATACAAGCTAGGACTAACTATGACTGAGGCCATTACAACAGCCCAGGACAGAGAGAAATGGAGGAACGTTGTGTATGCCATTGTTCACGTTTTTGGCCGAGATTTGCGAAAATTTATTCCGCGAAATTTCTTATAACGTTGTGAAATTTGCGAAAGTTTATTCTCGCAAAATTTCCCAAGATATAGAATCAAATGATTATATAATCAGATATCAATCTTCCTCTTCTTTAATAACGACCTTTCGAAATATGCTACCACAAGGTAATTTATGGACGATTCGGAAGAGTTGAGGAACATTTGAGACGGAATAAAAATGTGATAAGAAACCTAATTCGCGAAAGTTTATTCCCGCGAAGCTTTCTTCCCTTAAGTAGTTCCTATGCTCGAAAATGTAAATATTCTAATGGAGCCTCATCAAGTTCAGAAATCATTTATTGAAAACTAAACCCTGAAGGTCCTCAATAATAATGATATTGAAATGTGGGTTGGATTGGATTTTTCTTATAACTGTACATAACAGCCCTGGTTTGGCATAAAATTTATTCAACCATTTGCTGTTGTTTTTGTTGTATTGCGGTGTTTCTGCCTTTAAACTTCTAGTTCTATTGGTTGTTTGGATTAGCCATACTATGTAGTTCTTTTCGAAATAATTATCACAAGACGCAAAATAAAATGTACCTTAACATGTCTTGCAAACATTTGTGATCTCTGTAGAAAGAATGTTTCTTTGAGTTGCCCTTTCGTGAGCTGATGTTTATTGTGGATATGATTCTGCTCCAATTCCCATTCATCAGATTTTAAATCTGAAAAAGAGGTTTAGAATTAAGTTTCATAAGGACATAAAGGCACACTGCCGTGGCTGTAATTGGCTGGCTGTGATGTTGAGACCCCTAACAAAAGACCTGGCCTCTGGGTCATTATAAAGCCTTTATGCTCTTAGATAATACTTTGTTTTCAGAATAAAGGGAGTCTAATCGTTATCCTCTTCGTGAATTTCAGTGTACAGCGAAATTACTAAAGCCTGCTCAATTCTATTCTTTGGTGTTGTCTTCTTCATCCAATCAGTGCCACGACAGTGTGCCTTTAACGTATCAAATTGAAAGCTTTTATTCTTTGGAACGGTTTAAACAAAGAAACTAAGATAGCGAGTACTTTCACCCATTTCAAATCATCATTGAAAAATGCTAAATCTTGAGCATTGTCATATCTTTCCTTTTATTCTAATATATATTTATTATGCCAAGATTTGCTATCAAAATATTGTAACTTTGAAGTTATTCTTTATTTAACAGGGCAGTTCAATCAATTATGTATATCTGTTGAACCCTGTATAATAATATAAAATCAAATCAAAGCTTTTGAGAAAAAAGGAGGGGAGGGAGGAAAAATAACAAGGACAGATCCCACGACTATCTTTCACAAGCCCGAGACCTTAATTGGCAGCAGACCTGGCGAAGCTTTCAAGCAGGCCAAATCTACCGAGTGAACCAATAAAAACAATCCACACGTTAACGGCTACTGCTCCATGGATAGCAAGGCAATCATATTTGCAACTATATTATTTATTGGCGGACAAGTTCAAATTCATTCAGAATCGGCCACTCCATTTTCAAATTAAAGAGATTTTCTAGAGAAGGACGGCAACATGCTACTCACTTCGTAGTAAATTATGCTTGATTTCTAAGAATCCCATTTCCTTTTCGAAGATAGATTGTTTCCCTTCTTCTGTCTTTTCACGATGGAATATTTCGAAATCTAACGACTGTCTTGCTCTGAATTCACGTTCCTGGAAAAAACGAAAATGATTATACGTTAATTTGAAATTTGAAATATAGGCAACTCCTCTTCGTTTGAACGCTTGATTATGTTAAAGACATGTTGCTAACCATAGGGCTCGAATCTTTCAGGAGCTGGGTGTAACATTCTGTTGCATTTTCTTTGAATTAAATGGCTTGGAAGAAAATTAGGCTTTTTTGCTGTACACCTACCATGGAAATCTTTTGATATCTTGACTAGTTTTAAAATGGTGGCATTTATTATTTATGAGGCTGTGACGTATTCAAATTTATAAATCCTAAACGAAGCTACAGATTTCTGCTTGCCACCATATTGTGGACCATCATAAACTATAGTTTTCTTGAAGATTGTATCAATTCTCCCCTATTGACTTAAGATTTCCAATGATTTCAATTTTTACAAAATTGTCGATGAATTTTTCAAAAATAATCAAAATGCCTCCGTTTTGAAAATAATCAAGCTATCTAAAAATATCCATGGCAGATTTACAGCAAAGCGTCCTAAATTTCTTTCAAACCATTTGTATCATAGGAATATATGATAGAATTTTACAGGCATCTTTTTAAAGATTTGAAAGGTTTGAGCCCTATGCTATGTTGCTAGAAAATATAATTCAACAGGTACATGAAACTGAAGCGAAGATGTGGTGGTAGCGGTGATCAAGATGGCAGTGAACTAGACGCACCAGAGACAAAACTAACAGCACATATAGAAATTTATAATATAGGTGAGGCAATCCTCGACCATAATTCTGGATTGCTCATGGCATTGGCTCCGTAGCTGGGTCCATTAAAAACCCTTGTAATGTTCGATCTGTTACACAACAAAATCTGCCAACGACAAATGAAAATAATGAGAACCAAGGCCAGAAGGCAAATAAAACTTGCTAGTGTATTCAAATTGAACCAGTCGTAAGTCAATTCGAGCAAAGTTGTCGTTTGTGTGCTCTATGTGTTCTGAGATCCGAAGAAACTTCTTGCCTCAGCTAGCAGGTATCCATCAAAAACGGGGGTTGTGTTTCCATTTCTTTTTACAAAACTTACCAGGTTTGGACGCTCGATCAAAACCTCTTTTTTAAGAAGTAAAAAAGGTCTATTCAAAAATTCCCAGCATGATTGCACAACATGAAGAATTATCTCTACAAATCATTGAAGCTAAAATGGCAACCGAAAGATATTTTTGCTTTCGACAAGCAAAATGAGATGAAATCTTTTCGTAGCTTTTTCTGTCTCAATAATTTGAACAAGAAGCAAAATCTTACATGATCTCGCTGCCAGTGATCCAAAAGTTCCTTTCTTCTTTTGTATTCTTCCTTTCGAACGGATTTAGACATCTTGTCAGTCTGCAATTGAAAGGGTTGTAAATTAGATCGCACGAAGATTGAGGAGGTCTCACATCAATGTTCATGACTGACACTACAATTTTGTTGCTTCTGCATGAGAAGGAAAAGCCATTTACGACGGCCAGACTTAGGTAAAGCTAGAACACCCTTGCAAAAAAGTCCCATGCCATCTTTGCTAATTTCAGGGGCAATTCATAAAGCCCGCGGAGCTAGCTAGCTCATTAACTGAATTTGTTCAGGCAATTGCATTCGCTTAATAACAAGGAACTGCTGCACCTTAATATCTTGTTTCACCACATTGGATCTCATCTCGCATTTTTGTAACAATACCAAATAGCTCTGCTTTGAGTGCTAATTTGCATTGAAAATTAGCATACACATTGTTTTGTGGTCAAACTTTGCAAACATAGCTCAGAGTCTAGGCTGAAAGCGGCTGGCTGCAGATGCGCCCCCTTCCATATCTACAACAGATCTTTTGGCTATTCTAAGAAAGAACCTCGATCGAGTGATATTTCCATACATTTTATAACAAAGGTTCGTTTGAGTGGCGTCAGAGCTTCTTTCAATATTATGACACTCCAAAAGTCTTCAAAATGAATAAAATATCGTTCGATTCAGATTCATTTTTAGAATAGCTAATAGGTCTATGTCAAATGCAATGTTCATGAAATTTAGTGGAAACTACTTAAAGTGGAGCGAAATAAAACATATTCTATACCTCTTTCTTCAACGATTTTTGTTCTTCTTTCAGAGATTCCTTGAAATCTTTGAAAGCTTTATCCTGCGAAAGAAGAGCACGCCATGTCAGTGAATAAGAAATCCATTCACAAATTACCATAAAAGTTACAACATAAATTTTTTAAATGGCTCAAAATCAAGGACTGGCAAAGGTGAAGGTGAAGTTTTTAGTGTCAAGCGGTGGGGTCGTAGAAGTAGCCAAGCGTTAATCGAGTCCACGCACGACCCCTTGTTATGACGTTCAAGTGGTAGGGCTCTACCGGGTATCGAACCCTGTCCGCCTGACTGTTCTGGCTGCAAAGTCAGAGGATTACACTACTGCGCTACAACACCTTCAAAGTGTTCTGCCTGTCCTGGCTACCAGCTACTTTATTTGCTGGCAGGGGTTTGGCCACCGAAGACTTCAATCCATTCAAATCATTAGTGTCCGGAACCAAGTGCGCCAAAAATAGTCAAGGTGTTTAAAAATTCATAGCATTTACTACTGGATCAATTAGAATGGGATGGAATAAATGTTGTCTGATAGCCATGAAGGATGAAGAATTTTGGAGATGTTTTTCGAGCTTTTATGAGCTGAGAAAATGTACCGAGTGTCCCAAAAAACTGTATACACGTTTGAAATGTTCTGACGTCGACAGTTTAATCCTAATTGCCCAAAGCATATTTTTTTGTTAACCCTCATTGGCTAAATAAAATTTTGATATTTTTCTGACCACTGTGGGGAACTTGGTTGTAGGGCTATGAATCAACAAACACAAAATTTACTCTCAGGCCCAAACCAGAGGCGCCATTTTTAGACCACATAGTCAAGAACCCCCAACCATAGCAACCCGTTATTTCTCTGGAAACAATTTCCTGCTGATTTGAATTGAACTAATTAACAAATTTAAATCAAAGACTTCCCTGGAAAAATTATTTCACTGCATCTTATTGGTCAAGGGATCTTAGTAAAATGAACCAGTTATTCTGAAAATTACAATTTTGATGTAAAGTAAAGTAAAATAAATCCCTTGATTAATGATAACGTAATATGATTGTCCTTTGAGAATGTTTTCTTATCGGTTTCTAACAATAAGACTCCCGAAACATATCAGTGCTGGATTTCGAGGGTCAATATGCTTCTGTCATCCCTAGAATCGTTAGCTCTTCTCTACTGGGAGCTCTGGTTTGGGCCTGAGAAGAAATTTTACACTTGCTGATTCATTGGTCTGCAACCAAGTTACCGAAAATGAAGAGAAAAATATCAAAATATAATTCAGCCATTCAGGGTTAACATAAAAATAGTTTCTGGGTGACTTGACCGAAACTCTTAGCATTAGAATTTTTCAAACTTGTATACACTTTTTTGGGACACCCGGTAGGTAAATTCGACCCTGCTAAAATATCTTGGTTGCGAAATGCCAGAGAGGGCACAAAACGCTTGATCAAATCGGAAAGAAACTGCTTTCACAGAAGAACACAAAAGTATATCCAGAGCTGCAAAAAATATTTTCCTTTCTGGGAACCTGGGAACCAGGGAAAACATCTTCTGCGAAGTCAAATTATGTTGTGCAAATACTTGATGTCTCTTATAACCACGATGTGCTCAAGAGGTCCAAAGGATATTCTGACCAAGCTAGAGTTGTATAGAATTGTAAAATCCACAATAAATTGGGGAATGTTTTACAAGACCTCAAACTTTTAAGTTTTCATGTAAATTTTTTGCCATTTGGTACAACGTGCGCTTTCTTTCTCGAAAAACATTTTTTGGACAATTCACTAGTTTGTACACTCAGTCATGAAATATTATTACATCCAAATGCAAAAATACATAATCAGTTTATCTATGCAATCTTGGTCCAAATTTGCCTAAAATTGCTGAAAGCAAGAATGGGAGAACAAGCACACACAAATACATATCAATATAATGGTCTGAACTGAAAATGCTCATCTTTTCATGAAAAACAGGTTTTGTGTTCCATGTGTTTTGAAATTTGAAATCAAACGCACTCTAATGCTTAAAAATATTGAAGATTTCAGGAAAGTCAATTACGGTAGAAGTATAGAGAAATAGCTAAAGTTTCACTGAAGTCTTTTATTTATTTTATATTAATATTTATTTTATTTCAATTACTGTATCCATCGATTGTGATTAGTTTCCATGTACATCTGTACATAGCAGACTAGATGACTTTTTCAATCGATGTAAATAAAGATACAACAACAACAACAACAACAACAACAACAACAACAACAACAACGAAGTCATTCAGTTAAAATAAATCGATCATAGAATTTTACACCAGCCTTTTTGTAGACATTTAAAACATTGTAAATATTAAAAGTAATGTAAAAATCTTTAAAATGTATCTGTATTTAATCATTCGGAATTTTATTTATTTTTTTAACTTTTTCTTACAAATTTTACTTTTTTAGATAGTAGGCTTGAATTAGCTCTTAGTTATAGCTATTGTATCTATATGTATATATGTCTTGTATGTATAAGATGTACACAACAACATATGTATATATGTCTTGTATGTATAAAGATGAACACAAAAATAAGACGACTTGGAGTTCTTCTACAATTTTCTTCTTCAATTCTCAACGCGTTTCGACTCTATGGTCATCGTCAGGAGAATGAATATTTATGTGATGGTATGCCCTTTTTATAGCCTGTTAGCGGTCACGTGATTAAAAAGGGGTCACGTGATGCCTAGTTGGGGTCACGTGATGCAAAATATGGCGTCACATGAATCCTTGATTGGATTTTAAAGTTACGTTTTATGTGTAGAAAATGATAGGCTACAGGGAAACAAAGTATTGAATAAATGGGCGAACGGAAACAAAATGGCCTATCCATTGGTTTTTTGAGGAATTTTTTGCTAATATTTGTCTGGGTGGTTAAGTTTGTTATTTAGACCTTTTGGTGTAAGAGTCTGCAGTCGCATAATCCAGTTATCTTCGTGAGTTTCCAATAATTTTGTTATATTGTCGGCGTCTTCTTTCTCAATTCGTTCGATTATTGTAAACCTTGCGTCCCTTGCAAAGATATGGTGTTGTTGTTTAAAGTGTTTCTCTACGGGAAGGAGCTTGTCGTATTGAGTTGATTTTATTCTAGAACGATAGTTGTTCAATCTGTAGTTAAAAGGCCATTCAAATTTACCGACATATTGTATGTTACAGCGAACGCATTCAAGGAGGTAGATGACATTCATGCTCCTACAGTTTGATTTATGAAAGATCTTGTATGTTTGTTTGGTGGTTGCACTTATAAAAGAATTAGTTTTGATGACATGATTGCAGCAAAGGCTTCTACTGGTGTTACAAGGTGAGCAATATTTAGCTATTTGGTTTCTCGCTTTCTTTCTGAAAACTTTGTTATTAGTTGTGGTGTTGCTACCAATAATCTCTCGGAGGTTCTTGCATCGACGGAATGCGATAATTGGGGGTTCTGGGAAGAGTGCCTTTAATTTTGGTTCAATATTTAAGATATCCCATCTTTCTCTTAGGATCTTACCAATTTGGGGAAGTGTAGAGTTGAAAGTAGTTACTAGGGGGATTCTTTTTGTTCTTTCTTTCGAGGTTTTTTGTAGCGTAGTTTCTCTTGGGGTCGTGATGGCTTTGTGGATCTGCTCGTGGAGTATTTCTTTGTGATATCCACGGCGTATAAAATTTGCTTCCATTTGTTTGCAGTGACTCTTTAATTCACTATCTTTAGTGCATATTCTTCGGAGTCTAAGTGCTTGAGAATATGGTAGACTGCTCTTTAAGTGCCTGGGATGAGCTGATTTGTAGTGGAGGTAGTTGTGTGTATCGGTTGGTTTGGTGAAAAGGGTTGTTTGTAGTTGTCTATTTTCGTCGATGTATATGCGGGTGTCAAGAAAAGGAATTGATGTCTTTAATATTTCGTAGTCAAATTTTATAGATGGGTGCTTGGTGTTCAGCCTTTCGGCAAAGGTCTTGAATCTTTGTTAATCGCCTTTGTAGATCATCAAAATGTCGTCTATATATCTGCCGTAGTACAGGCAATCATTAGTTACTTCAGGGTAGATGTATTTTTCTTCGAATTCACCCATGTAAATTACTGCGTATGAAGGTGCTGCAACCGTGCCCATGGCACATCCTCTTGTTTGGAGATAGCTGTTTCCGTTAAACGTAAAGCAATTAAGCGTGAGCACATGTCTCATGAGGGTCAATAGGACCTCAGTGGCTGGCTCTTTTTCGGGTCTTGCGTTAAGTGCATTTTTAAGGGATAATAGTCCTTCTTCGTGGGATATGTTTGTGTAAAGGGACCTTACGTCCATGGTTACGAGTAATGCATCATTCGGTATTTTACCTATATTCTTTATTTTGTGAAGTAAATCTGTAGTATCACGGATGTATGATCGAACTTTTTTCGCTAGCGGTTGTATAAAATGATCTACGTATTTTGATATTTTCGTTGTGTGACAGTTTGTAGATGCCAATCCAAGCCATGTCTTGTATGTATATATATATATATGTAAGCCTTCTTTAAATAAATTGATAATAATAATAATAATAATAGACTTAAAACCTATGCTGCCCCAACCTGGTGTGTCTTCTCA
The DNA here is from genome assembly GCA_039566865.1 of Aurelia coerulea. Lineage (NCBI taxonomy): Eukaryota > Metazoa > Cnidaria > Scyphozoa > Semaeostomeae > Ulmaridae > Aurelia > Aurelia coerulea. The sequence goes on along the minus strand of CM076952.1, from coordinate 4,691,964 downwards.
CATCACATTATTATGAGCAATATTTTACCTGGTCAATCTTCAATTTCTTGACTAAAATTTTCAAATCTTGCTGTTGATGAATTTCAAGTTTCTCAATATCCCTCTTCTGCAGTTTACTTGTCATTTCTTGCTTGACTTCAGAAGCTTTCTTCAGCTCCTTTAAATGAAATGAAAATACGTATAATATTTTGTTTACAAAGAAAGAAACGCAAAGAGTTGGCTTGAGTAAAATAAATTATGGTGAAATCATCATGCATTGCGTGGTTCTGAGTTTACAAGTCCAAGGATTGTGTACCTGCAACATAAAAACTTGGGCTGTTTAGGAATCCTGCGCCAGATTACAATTCCCATTTAGAGTGAAAGAATAGCCATCCCTTTCCAGTCAACATTTTGTGAAAATTCAACGTAGCGATGGATTTGAAGTTGCCTAGGAAAATTCGTTGTTCGCAATATTTGTTGACATCTGGTCCTAATTCAAATTTCGTGCTCGAAAGAAAATTTGGAATTCGGCTTTTTTCACTTCTTCAAAAACCTGGACTGGCAAAGGAAGGAATGGTCTGAGAAATAAATGAATTACAATATTTTTGAAACTGTTTTTTTCGGACAGTAGGCATAACTTAAACTGACCACGCAACATCTCAAAAAATAGCCGAGCCCTTCAGCTACATACTGATACCTTATTTGTGTTCATAACATTGCTTTCAGGAAACTATGTGCGATCTACGGTCTTTTCGAACAGAAGGCATAACTTAAACTGACCACGCAACATCTCAAAAGATAGCCGAGCCCTTCAGCTACATACTGATACCTTATTTGTGTTCATAACATTGCTTCCAGGAAACTATGTGCGATCTACTGTTTTTTCGGACAGTAAATATAACTTACATTGACCAAGCAACACACCCAAAAGATAGCCGAGCCCTTCAGCTACATGCTGATAACTTGTTTGTGTTCATAACATTGCTTTCAGAAAACTATGTGTGTTGTAGCTTTTGAAGTTCTTCTTGGTTCATCAGGTATTGTGTCACAAGACCTAACCTTACTGATAAACCTACCTCCTCTTCCTGTCTAAATTTCTCCTCCATATGATCCCATTGAAGTTTGATTTTAGACATCAATTCGTTTCCTTGCTTTTGTTCTTCTCGCCTAAGTATCTTCATTTCATGTAGCCCTTGCTTCCTACGAGAAATTGTCTAACGTTATAAAAAGCCTACACATTGTCCCTAGCCTGCGTGCAGACTCGACTGATTTGTTTTCATGAAAGAGGTTTCTCCTCCAGTATTGCCTGCGCATCAGCGACACAAAGCCTGTCCTAAGTCACGTGCGGTTCCCAGGATCGAGAAACGAAGGGATGCTTATTTTTCTCATTCAGCTCGATTGATTGACAAATAACTTCAAGGAATTCTCGTAATTATTCTCATTGAATTAGGTTGCCTTATAACTAGGATTATAGATATTGGAATCAAAACATCCCTACCCAATAGGCTTTGTTCAGCTAGTTTGTTTATGCACACGCCGCGCCAGTTAAATCAAAATGTGCCCATGCTGATATCAGCAGACTTTCATTTTGAAATGCGCCTAGGCCTAGCTAGGAGTTAGGAGTGATGGCGGGTTAGCTGCATCGCTTGCAGTGTGACTTGACCAGGGAGCGCCGAAGGCGCGGGAGGGGAAACGGCCAGTGCTGCGCATTGTTCCTATGTTTGATGCAAATTCGAAGCGAGGCGCGCTCATTTTTGATTGAAACTTGCATCGTGGCAGACGTGGATCTGGAGGGATAACTTTGGAGTAAAACATTATTCTTCACAATTTTGGCTGACTTAGGTATGTGATTCCATCAATTACTTCTTTAGTAACATTTTATCTTCATATTTCAGCAACTGTTGCAGCAATCATTCCAGGGTGATAGCTGCAAGGATAATTTTTACTGGGGAAGGAGTGCCTAAATGTCATGTGATTCAGTCCAGTCCAACAACAGCGGCTTTTATTTCTTTCTAACATGCAGTGTTACCCGTTGAATTTCTTGATCGATTTCACTCGGTGAAACCTTCGTCTAACTGAAGGCGCTAAACATTTTATTTTATTTTGTTACAATTTTCCAGTTTCAAGCGGATTTATTGTGAGTAGTCACCTTCGGGCCTATGCGTTTTCCTATTGAAATGTATAGGCCAAATCGCTGATCACAGCAATCCGATAGCGGCATTCAATTTTCTCCAAAATGCATAGTTACCCGTTGAGTTTCTTGGTTGATTTCATTCAGTGAAACCTTATTCTAACTGAAGGTGCTAAACATTTTGTTTTATTTTGTTACAATTTTCCAGTTTCAAGCAGATTTATTGTGAGTAGTCACCTTCGGGCCTAGGCCTATGCGTTTTCCTATTGAAATGTACTGTATAGGCCAAATCGCTGATCACAGCAATCGGATAGCGGCATTCAATTTTCTGGAAAATTCACAGTTACCCGTTGAATTTCTTGTTTGATTGCATTCGGCAAAACCCTATTCTGTTCGGAGAAGCTAAAATTTTTATTTTATTTCGTTACACTCTATCTGTTTAAACCAGATTTATTTGGGGTGGTTTTCGCCTTCGTATCTTCTGGTTCATGACACGCTTTCTGGTATGGGCCTAAGCAAAATCACTGTTCAAAGCAAATGCAATGACCGCTTTCAAGTTTCTCCAGAATTCTTCGTTACAGATGAATTTTCATTCCGATTTAGTAATTTCAAACCAAGATAAAGTTGGAGAATGTTGATGCGCAAAACAATTTCTAACACTTTTTTGTTTTCGTGGTGTTTTAATAATCATGAAGTCCTCCTCGATATCGAAAACACGTTTTGGGCATTCTTTTCTGAAACGCGAGAATCTAGTGTTCACTTTGTTATATGAAACAAACATGATTTTGTTCCACTGATCTCTGAAAGGAGCTTTTTAATGAAAAAAAGTAGTTAAAAAAAGTAGTGAAAATGAGGGTGGAGTTGAAAAAAAGTAGTGAAAATGATTAAGGTGGAGTTGAAAAAAGTAGTTAAAATGAAGGTGGAGTTGAAAAAAGTAGTGAAAATGATGAAGGTGGAGTTGAAAAAAAGTAGTGAAAATAAGGGTGGAGTTGAAAAAAGTAGTGAAAATGATGAAGGTGGAGTTGAAAAAAGTAGTGAAAATGAGGGTGGAGTTGAAAAAAAGTAGTGAAAATGATGAAGGTGGAGTTGAAAAAAGTAGTGAAAATGAGGGTGGAGTTGAAAAAAAGTAGTGAAAATGAGGGTGGAGTTGAAAAAAGTAGTGAAAATGATTAAGGTGGAGTTGAAAAAAGTAGTGAAAATGAGGGTAGAGTTGAAAAAAGTAGTGAAAATGATGAAGGTGGAGTTGAAAAAAGTAGTGAAAATGAGGGTGGAGTTGAAAAAAGTAGTGAAAATGAGGGTGGAGTTGAAAAAAGTAGTGAATATAATGAAGGTGGAGTTGAAAAAAAGTAGTTAAAATGAAGGGGGAGTTGAAAAAAGATAATGAGTGAAAATGAGGGTGGAGTTGAAAAAAAGTAGTGAAAATGAGGGTGGAGTTGAAAAAAAGTAGTGAAAATGAAGGTGGTGCTGAAAGAGATAACGAGTGAAAAGGATGGTGGAGTTGAAGAAAAGAAGTGAAAATGAAGTTGGAGTTTGAGTGAAAATAAAGGCAGGCTCTATCTTCAAAGAGTCTAGGCTTTGATCAATCGTGCAATAACTTTAGGACACAATTGTAGATGAACTGTATGTTGCTCAAAAGCATGTAGTTGGTACAACAGTTAATGGCAGTGCTTTATCATCTGTCTTGTATTTAAATAGTTTGTTGCTTTTACCGTTAGAATTTTGCAACAGTTTCTGTTGCTCGTTCTATGTTATCAATTTGCTTGAAAACAATATTCTTTACTTGCAATTCCAAAGTGTAAAGGTTACTGTAACATTTTTCCAAAGTTGAAAATGTTTTGTGTTCTAGCACTAACTATCAGTTGCCAAGCATTCACACAGATGGTTCTTTTCTCTGGCTTATTCTCATGCATTGGCTTTGCGTTTTTCCAGTTGGTTATTTTGGGTTGCTGTGTGCTTATTTTTCTGTTTGCATAAATGCTAGGGAATGGTAGGCAAGTACTGGACATTCATTATTCACAGCAGATGGGCATGCAATAGATGACTACACTATTGAACATTCCTGTCAAAGAAGTTTCTTCGTGCTCTTCCGATGACAATAATAATAATAATAATAATAATAATAATAATAATAATTTGAATCTCAAAACAGGAATTTACATTTCAACATGTAGTGCTGTTATCAACGTGTGTTATCAACGATAAAGATATCAACCGTCATCGATCACGTAATTTGTGCAAATTCTTGCAAAAGGGTACAAGGCTCCACTGTGTACTTGAGGTCACTAAAAGTTTTGACAGCGAAAATTGCTAGGTTTTTCTCAGAAAATTCCTGCCGATTACATTTGTTACGGTTATTCTTATATTGAAAAAAGATTTTTCATCAGTTGCAAGAGGTTAAGTTGCTTTGGAAACAGGTTATAGACTGTATTCTCGTTGTGCCAAGAATGATACAAATTACTGCCGGTTGCGTCAAAATAAACTTTGCACTTTTGGCAGTCCACAATAAATCGTACAAGGGGCCTATTTTGAAGAATTGCGACTTGTTCTGTAGCAAAATCTCTCAGTTAGATTCTAGGATTTTTAGCACATTTTTTTTTGTTTTCGGGTTTGGAACTTTTTGCGAGTTTCTTCAAATTTATGTCCAATTTATGACTCGACATGAGTGGACAAAGAGAAACTTTTCGAGATGATTTGGGATTCAGAAATCGATCAACTGTATTCTGCTGCACGAGCACTGGTTCCATCTTGAGAGAAATGTGAAATCATTTTCAGAGATACGAAGAAATGCCTTTCCTTTTTATTTGTGATGTAATCAAATTTATGCGAGTTGCGAGTTGCGAGTTGCGTTCCTGTGTCAAGGGGGTTAAAAGAACAAACAGGGAAGCATCGTGAGGTCAAGCAAGCATGGAGTTTTGTTGAAGTTATGATACGGGAATAGCCTGGCGTGGCATTTTATTGCAACAAACAACTACGGAATTTCGCAACAGGCCAGTCGTTAAACTAATGCTCGTGCATAAGTTTACGCTATTCAGTCTCTAGAATCTAATTAGGCTTTTTGCTATCTTCAAAATAGACTCAATGTACGATCTATCGTGGACTGCCAAAGTTGCAAAGTTTATTTTGGCGCACGTGATATGATATTGAGAACTGTTGTTTAATTAATGGTTTTTTTGATATTTTTCGGTAATTGTCATTTGTCTAGAATCGTTTTAATTATTGCTTCAACTTGCTTTGCTTTTGATTTCTTCTTCATTGAAGGTTTCGAAAGGCAAACGAGGATTTGGGAAAGCTCTTCTCCGTTTAGCTTAGTTAAAATTTGTTCAGCGTTTGGAAGCATTTTGATGCGATTCAATGTGAGCAACAGTTGCTCTTTATCTTTTATGTTCTCTCTAATTGAACCAGTTTCATTCTGAGTGCTTGATGGCCCTTTTGGAGCATCAGATTCTTTTCGCTGCTTATCTTTACCTGCTTTAGGCTTGACACTTTGTGCAAGGGACTTGCTTTTTTTGGAGGGCAAAAGGTCCATTTGATCTAAAACCCGTCTTTGTTTCGATTTAAGGAACATTGCACAGACTTTCTGAAGCAGCACAATTTTGGTTGCCTTTGAAAAGCGGCTACCAGCCGTATTACTGATAGCCAACAGCCATTCACGTTGACATGCAGAGTCGAGTGCCAACTTCTGGAGACAATTAACCACGGCTTCCTTTTCGTTTGCGCGTATTTGGGCTTTGAGGATGGCTGATGTGCTTTCATGAAGATGCTTCATAAACGGAAGAATGCTCATGTCTGCTTCGAACAGGAAAAGACCATTCATTCCTTGGACATCCTTGCCAATGGAACTTATAAGTGCCAGTATGTCGGACCGAGAAACAATGATGTATTCATCACTACTGATATTTCGTCGTATTTTTATGTCAGACGGACTCTTCGTGACTTCATCGCGAGCACGCTTGAAGCACCAGCCTGCATGTCTCATGATAGCATCGTCACCGAGCTGGTCTCCATTGGTTCCATAACTGGACCGTCTTGCCTGTAAACTCGCAGGGTTCTTTAGTTCATTGACAATTGAACTCACGAAAAGAGACCAGATGTGTTGCACAATGTGCTGCAGAACGACATTTGCGTGTTCAATGTTAGAGGTCGAAAGATGTGCAAGCAATTTAATCCATGAAGCATCAAGAGGACAGTGTTGCCTTGCATTCAAAAACGAAATTTCAACTGACGTTAACGTTTTTGCAAAATTGAGTATGTTTGTCTCCAGTACTGCGGAAAAAGAAAGTAAAATTGTTCTCTCTATCAGTTCGACGACAATTTCAAAATTCTCCTCGTCAGTCTCTATAATTGCTGTCAAAGCACGAGCAGCCTCCGCCTGCCCCTTCTCATGGGGTAGTGTCGCATTTCCTAGCCTATGGAGTACTTCTAATATACCAGATACTATCATATGCCTTTTGCCTTCTAAATACTCCGTGAAATTCTGCTTGTTTTGAAAAATATTAAATTTCTCAATTGCCACATCTGTCTCTCCACCGCTGACTTCCATTGCTTCCATCTCGACTTTAAGTCTGGTTGAGTGAGTGGTCGGTTTTCAAGTTTGCGAGATTCTTTTGTACATGGAGACTACATGAATTCTTTTGTGCACAACAACTATGTTACCATGGAGACTAAATTTTCAATGTCTTTGCTCAGTTCTCATAGGTGTTCATATTTTATGTCATTCTGTTCTGTTTGTAGCTTTGTACATTAAATTTGTTGGTTGGTTTTACAGCATTTATCAAAACAGAAAAGCAGTGGGATTCGTTTTAAAGCAATTTTTGTAGCTCGTTTACAACATCTTAAATTAGACAACATCGTGGAGTCTTGTTGCGGAGGACCCTTTTTCAAAATGGCGACTAAGTTCATTTCCCATGTTTTCAATGAATTTCTTGATACCTGGAGACATTATTCCATTTCCTCGTCGTTTCTTGTGCAAGGAAGGAGACAAGCGAAAGATTTTACTTTTTGTTTTAACAATGCCGTACAAAATTATGTTCGCATTCTGTTATGCATTCTATTTTAGGGTTTTAAAGCTATGACGAGAGAAAAATTGGAAAAAGAAACTGTTTAGGCCCATAAATTGAGTTAAAAATTTAGACCATCGACCCATACATGAACAAATAAGATAATAAAACTGCCAACGGCCCAAATAGATGGGTTTCAGCCCAGGGCTGAAAATTACTCATGACTTTTTCTAGAATTCTTTGATATAAAGAGGCTGTATAATTTAAACTTAAAGTTGGGCTAACCGCAGGGGGTGCTCTGGTATTTCTAAGATAGGGGTGCTCAGGTTACTTTTTGGGTCTAAAATTTGGACAAGGAAACAGTTTTTTTGGGTCAATGATTTGTACCGTTAGTTTTTTGGGTTCCTAAAATTCTGGTTTCTTTATTTTTTGCCCCAAATATGGGAAAATAAAAGAATAGGAAAAGTATAATTTACAAACGAAAATAAAATCAAGTAACATTGCTAAAATAAAAACACTTGAAAATCCAAATACAATGGGGAGAAATCTAATCAGTTAGGACAATTTTCTTAAGATTTAGATATTTATTTCATAACTTTTGGGTAGGTAGTGTCAGAAAAAGTATTTTGTGTCTTTTTCCATAAAAAATAATTTCTTGGGTTGATACAGTTGATACTACTGTAGTTGTACCTCAGCCTGAGCACCCCTATCCTAAATATACCTGAGTACCCCCCCCCCCCCCTGGAAGCTAACTTTCTCCCCTCCATGCAAATTTCATTGGATGCATTACAAAATGAAAATATGTTCTATACCTTTGGACTATCTAGAATTAGCCAGTGCAATCAAATTTTTGTACATCCACCAGCTCGAATCTCAGCACTAATCTTTTGAAATTTCATACCATGTACCAATTGGAGACAAATTTTCTCATTTAATTTATGATATTTGCTGGCAGATCTTTACCTTCAAAAAGCTGTAAATTCTGTATTTTGTATTATCAATTCACCATTCACAATGAAAAGCAGAGTTATATGCCAGTGGTACCTGGGGGGGGGGGGGGGGGGGGATACTTCATTGTCAACATGATTCGACCACTTTGAGAAAAGGACCCATTCGTATATGGAATATTCAAATATTCAAAAATTTCGAGCCCATTTGCATGAATATCGGGAAATTTTTAACCCATCTGTATGAATTTGTTGATTTTAGACAAAGGAAAATTCCAGTTTTTGGTACGGATTATCATTATGGGACCCATTGATAAGAAGATGCTGAAAGAACTACCCATCTACCAGAATTGTGGTTAAAAACAGACCCATGTGTAGAGAATTTCAAATGAAAAAACCCCATCCATATGAGATAAACTCCCCTTCCCCCAGGAGTGGTACTTGGCAATGCAAAGGAGAAAGAGACCAAGTAAAAACCGAAAGAGTTTAGCTTATTAACTTTGAGCAAATGAAAGTATCTTGTGGAAAGCCCAACCAACTTGCTGATATATAAAATAACTGTGTGCTTACAAAGTCCTTTTTGCGACCCTGTGTCAATTTTCAAAATTCTCCTTTAGTTTAGTACTGTATGCGTGAATACAATGGTGGTCTTATAGAACACATCAAAAGGATTGGACTTGTGCAGTGTTTGCAAGCATATAAACTGTAATCTTGTCTGTCTTTATTTCATCTAACATGGACACACTACTTATAACAATGAAAATTCACATGTATGAATGAACAAAAGTGCAATACAGTATGGTGAGAAACGCATCTCAGCAGTCACAGAAACCACACCAAAACTTTTCCTCCAAATTGTAAGAGTCAATTTAGAAACTGTTAGTTGTAAAATGATGAAATTTTCCCTCACATTATTTTATAGTTTTTAGCACTACTGTGGCCTGATAAAAAATTTCTTGCTGCAAAAAGAAACATTTTTTCTTTTGTGAGCAACTGGTTTAGAAGAAGCTGCACTTGGATGGCTGCAAATTTAAGAAACTTTTACTATTTTCAAAAATGTTAAGAAACTTTTTAAAGGTGAATTAAAAGAATTGCAAAATATATCTTATATCTTTGAACCCTTATTCTTTAGTAGAATTAACCCCAGTTATGTCTTTGAGGTAACATGACACCTTTTCTTCCCAACTGATGTTCTGCTTGTGAAGAAAAACTATCTGTAGCAGTGTCAGAGAACCAGGTGTCAAATTTTCAGAAGGAATTGACACAGCCATCAAGTTTACACAATTTAGGGACTGTGATATCTAACAACACTTCCATCCAGCTCAGACTGTTTCGTTAAAACAATTGGTTCAACCATAAGTTTTTTGTCATAAAAGGCATTTATTTGATCAGTTTTTATCAAAGTGAACATGACACTGGGGTTCTCATCAGTACAGTTAATGCTTTATGTGTTCATTGCTTGCTGTCCTTTTGCTCCTGACTTGTTCATGCAAATAAATCTGCTTGTCATTGTGATCAAAGACAAAAGTGCTATTCTTTAGGTTGAATGCTGCTTTTCAACAATGAAACCAGCAGTGGATCTCTTTTGGTGCTATAGAATCCGTGTCTTTATCATTTTCAGGATTTTGTCATTTCATTTGAACACGAAAATGTCTCCGCAAAGTTCTCTGTGTTAAACTTAGGCCCAACGATCCGGATAAACAAGTTCCCCCCTCAGTCAGGACTTGACTTATGATATGTCATAAGCCCATCAGTAAGTTTCCCTCCACTCGATTCTTCTGTTCCTTTAATGTAAATAGCTTAAACACCTTCTTTATCTAAAGCAACACCTCTTCGAGCTTGAGAAAAACAAACCATCGTGCTCTTTTCGATTGTAAAAACAGCAGCGGCTGCAAAATTCAACGCTCCCGTCACTTTCTGGCACTCGATGACTTTGCTTGGAAGTCGCCATTACGTGGAGCCTCGTTTTCAAATGCCGCATCAAACATCGGAAATCAATTGAATGGCCGTTTCCCCTCCCGCGCCTTCGGCGCTCCCTGGACTTGACAGTTTCGATAATATGAGAGCAGATGAACACAGAAGAAAAACAAACATGCCCGGAAGGGTACTTGGTGTACGAAAATACGGGGTGGTGCCGCTGGAAAATCTGAAAAGGAGTAAAATTCCCGAAAATGATACCCTGTCCCGGTGTAAAATTTTGAAAAGAATACCTTGTTCTTGAGTTTCTTCATACAAAATTGAAAGATGCCCCGGAAATTTGATAGAAATATATCAGAAAATACGGAAATGTTGCCATCTAAACGATTTAAATCACATTCGTGGAGTGAAAATGGCTTACAACGACGTTACGGAGTCAATTATAGAAAATATGGACCCTGTCATGGAGCCGATTATACAAAAATCATACCCTGTTCCGGAGTAGGAATCCTGATAATGATACGATAGGCCTATATGCCATCAGTTGATCTTTACGTAGCCCATGGTAATCTCAGAGAACTGAATCTTTGCTTTACGAAATTCACCCTTAATGTTTAAATGTTTAATTTCCAACTTCTAAATACCTCAAAAGCTGTTCCCTTCGAGCTGCAGCTCGGTAATCTTCTGAGCTAACGTCCACAATCCTCGATGTCGTTTCTGTTACAACTTTCCCATCTTTTTCATACTTCCTTACTCTCGTTAATGTCTTGTACTGCTTTGACTCGGGATTCTAAAAAGAATAATAACCAAGAAATAAAAAAACTATTTTCACACAACAACTCAAAACTAGCTTCTGCGAATCATCAAAGGGTGTGAGAAGGAAATGCTACAAATAGAAAATTAAGAAGCCATCAAATTGAATTCGCTCAGTCTCTTAAAACTTCTTTCATCTATTATTGAAACGAGTAAAAATATTTGTTGATTTATAGCTTTTCTGATTGAAAGCATGAGATGTTCGTTTTTGCTGAAATTTTTAGGGCTTTTTAGGAAATTTCTAGGAAGCTACACGGCAAAATCCCCAAATTGCCCCGGCAAAAATGGAACTGTCCACAAATTATGTCACTTCTTTTGAAGTAACAGTTTTTGACTGGATGATGAACTAAATCTCAAATGCATGCATTGCTCTCAGCAACGCATGGAAGGGCTTTCAACCTGTAATTGCATCCAAAAATACACTGTAGATTTATGGCCGTGCTGAGATTTGTAGAATTCGTCTAGACCCCGTTCATACTACTACGCAGGAGCTAGTGTAAGAGATTGAGAGAAAGGAACGATGTCGTTTTCTTTCCTTCGGTATCACCTCCGCAGAACTGTGGAAATTATTCCTCCGCACGTACATATTAGTTGCAGCGCTCCTCCATAGAAGCACACCAGCAGTGTCTAGCTACCCATGCCTAAGCTTGAAAATATGGCTAACATTACTGTTAAAATGCAGAAATTTAAAAACAGCCGTTTCTGTGTTCTCAAATAATTTCACAATCAAGTTATTGACAAAAAAGGTTCCAGCGCTACATTGAATTATGTCTACATTTGAAAAAGGGTTAATTGTGTCTCTCATTTAACCCTTCTTCAGATGGTGCTAAAATTCAAATAATATGCTGGAACCTTTAATTTCGGTATCTAGTTCGCTAGAGCAGAATAGAAGTACGGTTTGTGAAGCAGCCATTTCTCTTAACATTCCTCTGCCATAAATCAGCAACCACTTGTTCGATAGACAATGAGACAAACGAAGTTGCAGCTCTTTTATGGGAGCTACAAAATGGGACACATATTTCTGGGACAGCCTGTAGTCCAGTAAAGCTATTAGTAACAGACAGAGTAGGTATGATTCATGGTACAGCAAGCTGTAAAGAAAGGAACATGGAAGATAGACTCACTGCATAGTCTCAGTTATCGCAGCAACAAAAATAACAACAACACTTTTTACATAATGAAACTTGAATGAATTGTTTGCTCAAACTAGTTCAAAGCGTCCATCAGTCTATCAATAGCGATAACAACGATTATGTAATCAGTCTACCGGATGAGCCAGAGAAAAGTTCCAACTTTCAAAAATTAGTAGCACCATAAGTGCTTCATGGATTTGAATGATTCAAATTCTAGTTAAAAGCCAAAAGATCAAAGCATTTTTGTGATTTTTCTTGTCTTCTTACGAGCACTGGAAATATAGGTAAAGTCAATTTTACGAAAATTCATGCTTCAAAATGACTGAAAAAGGGTCTTGAAAATCGTTAGGACTCTCCTCACACAGAACGATACACACGTGCGTTTCACCTCTCTCAAGAGTAATAAGACACAGATTCTCAAACAGATACTAAAGATTTTCAATCCCATGACAGTAAATGTTCAGACGATATCTCTCACCCATGAGAAATTGCATTTTCTCTGTTGTTCTGAGCGAGGAGTCCTTTATGATTTGAACATGTATTTAGGCCTTTTTCAGTCATTCTGCAACCACAAAGTTTTTCTATATTTGAATTTACCAATTTTTCCAATGCTTGTAACAAAGTGAGAAAAATCACAAAAATACTTCGATCTTTTGGCTGTCAAGCAAATATTGATTCATTCCAATCCATTCAGTACTCTTGATGCTATGAATTTTCAAAAGTGGGAACTTTTTTCTGGCTCACCCGGTAGATGGCAGATCAACTGAGAGAGACAAACAAAACCAGAACAATTCTTACCCTTTTTGGACTTGCCACCGTGCTACTCGACTCAGATTCTGAATTCGATTTATCGTCACCATTAACTATTTTGCTCTCATCCGCCTTACTTGCACCCTCAAGATTCAGCATATTAAGCTCTGCTTTGAGACCTGCCACATCTTTGTCTCTGTTTTCAGCATCACCTGCACCCTTCTCGGCCTTCTGGGCATCATGTTGCTCTCCAGTGTCTTGTTTCTCAGTCTTGGAACTCTCCTCTTCAGCTGGAGGGGTTTTCTCAGCTTTGGAACTCTCCTCTTCAGCTGGATCCGTTGCTGGTGTCTCTTTAGTCTCAGTTCCTTCCAGTTCCTCCAGCTTGGCAAGAGCATCGTCTAATCTTGAAGAATATTTGTCCGTTTCATCATTTTCAAGCGACCCTGCACTCTCTTCTATCTCAGATGCTTGATCATCCCCCTTAGTTTTTTTAGGCGCCAGCGCCTGGCCTCGTTTCTGTAACGAGGGCAGATCATTCCTTACAGCATCTTCTTTCTCAATCATTCGCATTTGCGACTCCGCAGATGGTTTAAAACCAACAAGCTCCGCAGTGGTATTGCCGCTCGGCACAGGCTCCTTTGATTTCGATTTTGTGATGTCTGTATTATCATTAATGTCTTCGTATTCGCTCATTTCCTTGATCCTCCGCAGAGGCATTGGCGGGATACCACTGTCACTGTCCCGTATTGATGAATCGTCTTTCTGACTTGAGTTGCTATCGTCTTCAGTTGCAATACTGTTCAGTGTGTCGGATGATAAAGATTTTGTGATGCTTGATCCGTTGTTTTCCTTTGTCTGAAATGAATAGAAAGAGAAGGCAAGTTAGGCCACGTTCTCCATTTTCATTTCTGTTTACTTTGTCGATGAAACCGCTGCCCATTCACATTGCTCCATCTTCAAATGAATACATTTATGAACACGATAGGCGCTCGCATGCTCCAGCAAAACGGTGTTCTTAAAGACCCTCTGCTAACATAGAGGCTTTGCGAGCATTCTTTGCTGAGCAACTAGAGATGGCACATGCGACGTATAGGAGGTATGTTTGTTACAAAGGCCCCTTTGAAATCGAAGAAAGGGAAATATCAACTTTGGACTCTTTGCTTTTGTCTACGCTAAAGACCCATTGTCAAACAAAATCCTTTGTGTGCCGAATGAAAAGCAAGGCAGAAAGAATTTAGGCCAGAAACGACTTTTAGATAATATGACAGTCGACTTTGGCGCCAGACAGTATCATGGTTAGCAGTGGCTCTTGAAAGGCAGTGAGTCATGATAAGTAGACCTACTTTGCTGTGTATCATGTGACCCATGTGATAAAGAGCAATTATCATTCCTAACAAACTAAAAGGACCTGCTGTTGCACAATGCGTTTCATGTGATCAGTTTCATTTCACACGAATGTTAGCCAATCAGATGCGCCATCAAGAACCATGAGTCCGCAGATTCTTGAAGTTTGGGTATACGCAATTTACTTAACACGACTCAATGCCTTTAATCCTCTTTTTTAAAACAAAACTAGAAGCTTTCAAAAAGGCGCCAATCGCAAGTTTGAAGGCCATTGTTATCAACAACCTCTACAAAGGAATGTGAAGGGTTTTCAGCTGTCTCCGCTTTTTTGCGTTCACACTGAAGGTCCTTTTAAAACGCATCGTTTCCAAACTTATCCGTTTTCATCAGCGTTTCGAAAAGCTCTGTTTTCATAGTGGAGTAGTGTGAACGCAAGGCAAACACGAATAAGGTTTGTTCCGTTTTCATATGAAACGGAGCAGTGTGAAATGGGCCTTATTTAGATTTCGTTGAAACTGTCTTGGATAATCGGTGTGTTGTTGTATTAGCAACTATTTTCATTGGACATTTTGCAAAATAGGAATATTCAATTTTCTCTAAACACTTTTAATTAAGCCCTGCGTGCTGCTCTGGCAATAGGAAGACCCCCCCCCCCCCCCACGCCCCACAAAATAAAGAAGAAAGAGCAGATGCTCTTCTTTGCTCGGTTCCGTATTTCATTGCCCATTTTGGTGTTTTGGGGTGCATTTCCATTTGATACTCATATTCCTCGTTTTTGTTCTAACATGCAACGTGAAAACCAAAGCGAAGCAATAAAAAGAACAGAAGAAATTCCGATGGAAACCAGGCTTTAAAAGAAATAAGTTGAAAGATTGTGCCTAGCAGAAATTGTTTATTGCTTTTCACAAAGGCTTCAGGCTCACGCTATTTTAGTCCCGTCTTCTTGTTCAGATGCCCAACAGATCATTCCTGATGTTAATACATCAATGAATCAAATAGACTATCTACTTACGTCTTTGTCCTCTGGCAGGTCTTCAAGCACTTCTACAACCTCTGTCTTCATCAGACGATAAAGATCAATAAGAGGTTGGTTGTCAGATATTTCTCGTATGAACGGGTGCTGTAAAGGAAAAATAAATACAACATTTTCGACATTTGCTCTGCAGGAATGTACGAATAACATTCAATCCTTTGCTGGAGGCTTTTTCTTGATCTATCTTATGGCAGATCAAAATAATCTAGATATTCTTCAGAGACGATTAAGATAAAGATGATTGCGAGGAACTTTGCACCAACATAAATGGCGTTCTAATCTTTCAATGATTGTACAGGAATTTGATTAAAGAACGCAATGCATCTTGGCAAAAAGGGTAATCGTCTATTGCATCAATAAAATCAAAATTAAAAAAATTATTCCATACCAAATCTCGCAATCTGATTGGTATAATAAGAAACCGGGGACAAATGCACTTTGGCGGACACAGTTTCCAAGGAAAACAGAGGTTGAATTGAATTGTATTGTTAGAACTAACTGCTGATTGGCTTTCTAAACAATAGTGATGTAAATCCTATCATCTGATTGGATAATGCAAGATTCGAACGTAATTCGACTAATTCGCAATTACTGGAGAACGTCAACATGACTTAAATATGGCCTAAAACTGCAGCAGGAACCGGCAATCAATGAATTTGTTTCGCTGCAAATGTTTGGGTGCTGCCGCCCCCAAGCCCCCGCTGGTTCAATAGGTATACTTTAGTCTTAGTACTGATACATTTTCCATCCAAAATCGGTACAAAATTCACACACGGAGAAATGTTAAAAATGTGTCCGCTAAAGTGCAGAATAGCCGGAAACCGTGTGCGAGGGCCCAAATAGGGCCAAGTTTTTCAAAGAAGTATTATGAGTCTATGTTGACCTGATCAACATCACTCAAGTCAAAGAGCACAGAGAACAGAGGAAGTCAGTAGACGATTACGGTGAGAAACTTTTTACTAGACTTATTACCTGGAGTCTCTCGTTTCCCTGTGCTCTTTGACTTGATGATGGCGCTTCGGTCAACAGAGAGACTCATTCCCATACGCTTGTAGAAACGGAATATCTCTGTCCAGATTCTATTAATAGACCTTTCGCTATTATACAAAAGGTTTGATTATGTGGCGTTGGAGCTTCTCTCACTATTGTATACATTCGAACGTTCTACAAATGTATCAAGCTATCGTTCGATTCGAATTCTTTTTTCGAATCTTAGCTAAAAGATCTATTGGGCCTAAATCGCCTGCTACTTTTTTCTCAAAACCACTGATCTTAAAACGCCACAAAAGCGGTTTTCAAGAACTCCAGTACCATAAAATTTGCTATCACAACTTCGATAAATGTTCATTCTAGCTATCAATGCAAAAAGCGCCTTCCTCTAAGCCATACTCTAATCAGCACATGAGTTTGCGACAAACACTTGTCGCAGATTGACGTTTTTGTCCGGTTTTACAGCTCTATGGTTATAAGGCCCTCAGTGCAGCGACAACAACAACAACAATTCAACTCAATTAGATGAGCGTAAATAGAGGGTCCTTATGTAGTGAGGCTAACTTTTTACCAAGACGCACTGCGTTCTTTAATCAAATACCTATAGAATTGTTAAAGATTCATTATTCGAACGCAATGCATCTTGGTAAAAAGTTCCTAGCCGCCATCTTTAGCGTAATCGTCTGTTGATAAGTTTAGGCTGTACTTACGTCTAATAATGCTTGGGAAGAAAGCCTTGCCGCTGGATCCTTCAATAAACAATCTTTGATGAAATGATGGAAGTCAGCAGACCTAAGGTAGTGGAAAAGAGGGATATATCATCACGCTACCGGATCAGTTCAAAATTTGTACTGACGTTTAAAAGCATGTAGTTTTCAAAGCATTTATCAGATTCATATAAACTGACAAAACCTGTTCAGCACAGGGCTGAAATCTTTCAAACCTTTAAAGGGGTGGGTGTAAGATTCTATGACATTTTTCTTTGCATTGAAGGGCTTAAAAGGAATCTGTCGTACTTTGCTGTAAATCTGCCGTGGACATTTTTTGATGTCTTGATATTTTTCAGAAAGGCGCCAACTCAATTATTTTTGATTAAATTCATGGAACATTTTGAAAGATTTAAATCATCGTAAATCCTAAACAAGCGGAGGGAACATGATATGACCTTCATGAAAAACAATAGTTTATGAAAATCTACAATATGATGGCAAAGAGGAATCTGTAGCGCTTCTGGTTCAGGATTGAGAAATTTGATGACGTCATAGCCTCAAATTTCATAAATGCAGCCATTTTGAAACTAATCAAGATATCAATAAATTTCCATGGCAGATATACAGCAAAAAACCAGAAGTTCCTTCCAAGCTATTTAATTAAAGGAAAACTGTAATGAAATTTTACACCGACTTTTTTATAGACTTGAGCCCTACGTTTACCTGTTCAGAAAGCATTGCAACTTTATAGATGAGAAAATTTACAGTGTCAAAACTGACTGGTCGTATTGTTCTCATATTACAAGCAATTTCATGAAACTGTTTCATCGCAAAGTCCTTGAAAACAGGCCTAAAAATCCTTGATCAATTTTTCAGCAATTTAGGCCCCCTTGCAAATCGGCCTCTGCTGAAGGGTCACCCACCTATAAATGATGAGTCTGAAGGAATCTGATTATTAGTTTCAAAATATCTGAGCTTTTTTCAACTAATCCGGTATAAAAGAAAGGGTTAGGGTTAATGATTTGTCTACAAAATACGACAAAAGATCGAAACTCTGCGAAGAATATTGCTTGATGGAAAAAGGTAGTAGAGGGTCTTCAGTCAAACGCTATGGCCATAAGTTTAGACCAAGCCCTTGATTCTTGGTTTGAAGTAGCAAATCAGATAGCTATTGGAATTACTGTTCAAGAATCATTTTATTATGGACATTATTCGATTCATCGAATATCACAGGCACTCCATTATAAGCATAGACATATTTTCAAGCTTTTCCAAGGGTGGTCTTAAACTTATGGCCATAATTGTTGACTTAAGGCCCTGGGGGTACGTGACTTATGCATGGACGGGGGTCTGCCGCCTGGTTTTCAGAAAGCTACCCTCTTCTAACTACCGAAACTTGCCTTGGTACCCTCTTTAGTCTTTTATGATGAATTTTGGCAGAAAACTGCCTATTTTTTACTATTTTAGCGAATTTCAGTGAAATCCCACCCATGTTTATGGAAAATCTACCGAAAAAGGACCCTTGTTTAGAGAATTTTGGGCGCAAAAACCCATCCATATGGGCGGCACATATACGCACCCTGAACATGTTTGGTCCTCCCCCCCCGGGACTTAAGGTACTCCATTTCCCTTTTTTCTGCAACTATATTCTTCGTGGAGTTTCGAAATCTTGCAAACAAATCGCAGAAATGAATTGTGCATAGATTGATGTAAAATCCAGCAGAGTAACACAATTTTTGGGTCACACCCCTTGTCGGCAGAACCACTGTAATTTCCGAGAATTTCTATAAATTGCATTGTGATGTCGACAGAGCCACTATGATTATGATTTCCGAGAATTTTGATAGATTTAATTGTGACGTCATAGTGAAATGGCGCAGAAATTCAAAAAACAACATCAAAATATGGGATCTTCATGGAAAGTTACTAAAATGAACTGCAAGAGAGTAAAATAGGCAGCGCTGTAGGGTTCGATCTCGTCACGCCAAGAAACATCATGGTCTTAAATTTTTGGCCCGGGGGGTCTACTTAATACATTGAGCACCCAGGGATGTGCCTGCCAATAGGGCCCCATTTTTCGGTGAAAATTCCAGGACAGGGTTATACCTTTTGTGTATTTATTCCGGCACAGGTATGTTCATCAAAGCTTTTTTCCAAGGACAGGTCAGATTTGACATGCAAAGTTAAGGTAACTTACAAAAGACACATGTATTATCCAGGACAGGTACTATGTTTTCAAACATTTATTCCAGGACAGGGTCATAAAATTTTCTTTTGGCAGGCACATCCCCGTTGTTTTTCTCCAAGGTAGACCCCCCGGGATTTTTGGCCACGACCGAATAGGCAAAAATCTATTGGGTCAAGAAGTAAAAAGAGCACAGATTTGAATACAGAGCTAGAGTAGAGCTTTTTAGCCATATATATTTGGACATCGGCGGCTGCGTAGACCAAGAGTTGCCTTTTGTTTGAGACTCGATTTCAGCCACCGTCTGCAAGCCTAAATATCGAAAGATTTCACGAAAATATTAGAGAATGTTAAGGAAATGAAATGTTCATTCTCACGTTTCACAGCAAAGAATATAGCGTTTTCACGTTTCACGTCAATAAATACTGGCTTTTCACGTTTCACGAGAAGAACATATGGGCGAAAAATAAGGCCGATCGCATTTCACGTTTTCTTTCTCTTTCGAAAGAGACCTTAGCGTTTGCTATTGAGCAAGTAGAGCTGAAATGACATCGAAAAACTGGAAAACGTTTTTACTGTACATAGATTTTGGTCGTACATTAGTCGACCCCTTCAGGACCTTCAAAACATCAGAATGATTCAATTTTCATCTCCGCAAATTGATGCTTTTGTTTATCGACCTTGTCCATACGCAGCAACACTGCCTGATGTGAACTGCATAAAGTTCCATATCACTATGTATTTTTACATCTACAGGGCAACTACTACAGGGAATGAGACATATCATGCAATGTTTTGAAGAATGGCACGCAAAAACTTTGCAGGGGCCTTTTCAACAGCCTGTGCAGCGAATAAAAAGCAGCTGTCCTTTATTGTTCTGACCCTAGTTACTGCTTTATTTACCTTTTTACGCGGAAGCTAATTTCATGCAATATGGAGTCTCTATGACTCTGATTTCTTAACCGCCAAAACTATTCTTGAGGCTGATCCACTTGACTGAATTCATTGTATTGTGTAATGTATGGCTTTGCATATCAAAAGAACCAAGGGTCCATATGTTGTGTAAAGAAAACTGAAATGTGTGACAATGGGGAACCAACCAAAATCCAAGTTCAGTTCATTTCAGTCCAGTACAATAGAGCATCATTCATGAGCCAAGCCATGGATGTGGTTCTGGAATTTGAGGAGCATACAAAGGTCGACGACAGATTGCAGGATCTGAACAATCATTATCTTGTTTTGTGGACGCGCTGTGACACGGAAATATGTGACAACGACGAAATTACTGGAACATAAGTTCAGTGGTGCAGTACAGCAGAAGTCAGAACATCATGAATGATGATATGGTTCTACAGTTTCTAATGTTTACAGAAGTCCATGAACGATGGGAAGATTTGATTCTTGGAAATGCTAATCTTTTGCGCAGAGTTAAAGAAGTATTACCGAATTTGAATTGGAAAGAATATGTCAGAGACAAAAATTTAGCTGAGAATCTTTTGCTTGTTATACAATTTTTTGAGATGAATGGTATCAGGAAGCGTTTGCAGGATATGTTCATTTCTGATGATGATGGGCTAATGGCTGCACTTGCAACTGTAATAAAGGAACCGAACTGGCAAGTTATTGTCGGAAATGAAAAAGCTAAGAATCTTTTGTATGTTGTGCAATTTTTGGAGTTAAATGACGTGAGCAAAGCTTGGCAAGATTTGGTTATTCATAATGATACATCTGATGAACTACAGGCTACACTAGCAGCAATTCTCGTAAAGGAACCAAAGTGGCGAGAGTTTGTCGGAGAAGAAAGGGCTGCGAATCTTTTACATATCTTACACTTTTGTGAGGGTAATAATGTCAGGAAAGACTGGCTCTATTGGATCATTTCTAACGATGGCCTAATGGCGACACTTGTAAATGTCATAAAGAATCCAGTCTACCAAGATATTGTCGGAACAAAAAAGGCTGAGGATCTTTTGCATCTTTTAAAATTCTGTGAGTGTTATAAAGTCAGCACACCTTGGCTTGACTGGATTATCAAGCATGGTGACGTAATGGCTGCAATGGCAACTGAATTAAAGAAACCAGATTGGCAAGGCCGCATTGGAGAGAAAAGAGCTGAAACTCTTCTGCTCACTTTACACTTTCTGCACTACACTAAAAACATCCAAAAATGGCTGCCTCTCGTTTTTGAAAATGGTATACTAATGGTCAGACTTGAAACGGCAATAGCGAAATGGCGCCAGGAGGATGAAACCAAAATGACACAAAATGCCAAGAACACTATGACTGCATTACACTTTTTGGTGTCGAATGGAGTCGTACAAACATGGGAGAATCTGATTTTGCATAACACTGATTTTGCTTCAAGCCTTGCAAGGGTATTAAAGAAAGGTGCCTGGCAAGGTATTGTTGGAGCAGTAAAAGCAGAGAATCTTCTGCAAGTTGTACACTTCTGTGCCTGCAATGGTATCAGCCAAACTTGGCTAAATTGCATTATTCAGTGTGACGATGTCATGGCAACATTTGCAACTGTATTCACGAAACCGCAGTGGCAAGGGATTGTCGAGAAAGGTAGAATCGCGAATCTTATGCTCATAGTAGACTTTCTGTACCACATTGATGACCTCCGAAAAAGGTTGCGTTGGATGGTCGTAGATGGCAATTTTATGGTTAAAATGGCAGCGGTAGCAACGAATTGGCTCGACGAAGACAGAATTGGATTAAGTATGAATGCTGAGAACGTTCTCCTTGTTTTGCACTTCTTGGAATTTAATAAAGTGAAAGAAGGATGGCAGAATCTTATTCTGTATAACCTTGACCTTGTTGGTAGCCTTGCAACGATATTAAAAAAATTGGGTTGGGATAACTTCATGTTAGATAAAAATGCTAACTATCTACCAAATTACCTTCCTGATGCCAGGAGTATTTTCAAGGCATTTTCGTATGCTGAACCGGAGAAAATCAGAGTGGTTATGATTGGCATGTCACCACTGGCAGATCGAGATTTAACGACTGGTCTTGCATTCTCCGCTAACTGCTGCAAAGAGGGCTTCCTTAACACCGGAAAGTGGATCCTGACGGTTCACAGGTCCTTGAAGATTGCAGGTCTATTAAGTGAAGATAGCTGCTATGATTATTCTCACGAAGATTGGGCAAGAAATGGCGTGCTCCTGGTAAACGCAGCTTTTACAATCACAGAACAAGCGGGAAATGATATCCGCGATGATATCAGTGATGTAGGGAAACATTTTGACATCTGGAATGAATTCTGGAAAGCTTTTCTGGCTGATTGGATTGCGAAGTGTGAGTCTGACCATAAAGTATTCGTCATGTGCTGGGGCAGTGCAGCAGTATGGAGAGAAATGTTGTCTTTGTGTGAAAGAGAAACATTCGGAAAGCATATGAAATTCATAACACTCCAAAGTGATCACCCGACGTGGCCAGGCGAGCAAGGTAACTTTCTTAACGAAACACCACAACATTTTCAAATAATTAACGAATGTTATCCGGGAATATTCAATATTTCAAAGAGGAAGACAATCTCAACTTAAAACACCTTTTGACATTTCAGAGACATTTACAACACAGTGTTTTGTTTTCATAAAGACCGAGTAAATACTCGCTGTCCCAGAAAAAAGCATACAGATTTAGTCAGGTCTAGCGATAAGAATTTAGCTTTAAAATCAATGGATAGCAGTGATTTATTCATTGTCCTTCAAGAATTGCTTAGGCCACAAAAACCTCTGGTCTGTGGGTAACAGCAGATTTGAACTTTCAACATGAATTTTTCAACATTCAAAGCACCAATATCAACAAACGATGTATCTCTGTTCAAGTTAACTATCAAGGAACATTTTGAAACTGATTAGCCATTGATTAAAGCTAAGGTGTTTTTGCTGAGCCCATCCAAATCTGTAAACTTTTTCTCTGGGACACCCGGTACTTTGCACCCTTTCTTTAAAACATGTTGGACATTAATTTCATAGACCAATTTCAAAGATTTTCATTTTACAATCTATCAATAAAAGCATATAGGGCTCAAATCTTTAGAAAGGTGGGTCGGGTGTAAAATTCGATTGCATTTTTCTTGGAATTAAAAGGCTTGAAAGGAAATTAGGGTACACAAAAAATTTTTAGCGGATAAAATTTCGGACAATAAACTTCGGAAAATCTTTTTTCGGACACATTTTTGGTATTTCGGACAAATAAATTTTCGGACAACAGTTTGACTAGTCTTTGGATCATTTGTGCAAAATCACACCAGGTTTTAAATCTATTGAAACAAAACACCTTCATACAGTTTGAAAAAGAAGCCTAGCATGTCCTAAAGTCCCTTCTAACATAAAATTTTCTGAAATAGAATGACACAACATTCACTGATTTTCTTATTTCTATGCACATTCGTCAATTTTTTGTATACGTGCTTTAAATTGTAGTTGGTTGTCATAGGCACTTTATAAATCTGCAAAGGGTCTTCTTGTTCAATGTCTTTTTGATAGCATCATCAATTTTGGTTATTTTGATATGAATTCTTTTCGAATTACATCAGCAATAATAAGAGCATGCAAATCATGATAGACAAAGAGGACGTTCTTGTTATTTATTCTGATCATATGTTCTGACTAATGACAACAATATTGGATTGGAAACAGTTTTTTTCAAAAACTTTTCATGTTTACAATAATCTTTATTGATGTGCTGGAGATTTGATTTCAGGTTTCTAACGTTGGCATTCAATTCATAATGCGCATGCGCATATCTATGCAAAATTTTCGGCGTGACAAATTTTTGGACTCCATATTTCATACCAATAAATTTTCGGACAACTCTTTGTCCGAATGTTTGTCACGCCGAAAATTTTTGCCCTTAATGTAGAATAAAATACATATTTACCATTGTGATTTCCTGCTGAGGCCTGGTGGGTCACCTTTCGTAATTTTGAATAAGACTCTCATTGGATGCATTTCATGGTAAGGAGGCTGCATTTCTGCAAGTTCAATCAGGGTGATTCCAAGACTCCAAATATCGGCCTAAAGGTGAAAAGAAATCTTCAAAGTTTTCAATCACTGTTGGCGCACATTGTAAAGGTCGTTTCAAATGAGAAAACGTTGTTATAGAAACAATCATTGGCTTTGTTTGTTGCTACCGAAGGCAGCCTAACTATTCTGCTTCAATCAGCGAGCGAAATTAGCCTGTCTGCATGCTGTCTCTGTCTGTCTGTTAGACTTGCTCCAAGTCTCGTTCGTTATCGTATTCGGGCCTACTCGGTTGGCAGTGAGCGGCGAAAGTGCAGCGAGCGAAGCGAGCGGAACAGGCAGCGAACGAGACTTGTGAAAGGTGGGTGCTCATGAATAATTAATGAGATTTTTAATTGGTAGCGGTCAAGATTTTGACCGGTGCGGCAGCTTTTGAAGTTATATCTAGCCAATCAAAAATGTCACAAGACAAAGGAAATCGATCGTGGGAGAGAGAGCTATTTTGGACAGGGGGGGGGGGGATACTTTGCGTGCGAAGCAAAGCGGATTCTTGGGCCAATCTTCAGAACATTGTAATTTCTATCCACAAGAAGTCCATAGAAGTTGCGAAATAAGTCATGAACATCGAACAGCTTGGCTTGTTACAAGGAAAGGACGTTGTGTTGCATTGCAACCAGCTGCTTCAGGAAAGTCTGTCGTTTAATATCCTAGATATCTAAATTGTCCTAAGCAATGCAAATTTGAAAAATGACAAGCGTCTGAACTGTCAACTTCTCAGTCTCACTACGCTAAATAATGTTCTTGGGCTGTTTCTCTTTTTAATAGGCTAAAACTTTTACCCGGTTGTTTTGTGGCTTCAAATTGTTGTTTATTCTCATTTGAACCCGTAGGTATTCTATAAGGATTTTGTAAAACTCATGTTTCTGTCCGTTTTGATAAAGCAAACTCTTTATATGGTCTTTAGGTGACTTGTATCCATTGAAATAAAATGATCACTAAACTTCGTTTGTGCAAACTGTAAACATAGTTTGAAAAAAGCTTCCTTCCACAATTGACAGACTGAATATTCAATAGCCTTTTATAACATGCAAGTAATCCCCTTTGAATTTAACCTAAACTACGTCATTCGTTCAATTGTAATTCATATTTTCATTGAATAACAGAATGTCATGATTTCAATAAGAAAACTCTCGTAACAATTGTTGGCTAGTGCAACCCCCTGACGCTCTTTGCAATTCAATCAGCCTTGGTTACATCAAGAATCTCATTAATTATTCATGAGCACCCACCTTTCACAAGTCTCGTTCGCTGCCCGTTCCGCTCGCTCCACTTGCTGACCAACCTAGTGGGCCCAAATACGATAACGAACGAGACTTGGAGCAAGTCTATTTGTCTGTCTGCTGTCGTCAGGCTTTGTAGATAGACGGGCCAGCTCACGGCTGCGGTTCGCGGGCTCGCGGCTTGTGAGCATTTATCCAACAAACAACGACGAAAGTTCTCCAACAAAAGATAATGAGTTCTTCCTACCTACTTAACTACCTAACTACGCCAATGGACAACAAAGGTTTATTTCTGACAATGCAGAACTCAATATTACGGACCACGGAACCATGGACTACAGAACTACGGAACCAAGAGTCTTGGACTCAGGAACTAGAAACCGGCGGAGGAGAGTAACTCAATATTCTAAATCATTTACCTTTTGAACCATTACCCAACTGTAAATTCAAACATAATACATGTTTCTTAGCAATAATCGCTCAATTAATTTCTATAAAATTGACCTCGCTACAGTCGCATTTGGTACAAATACTAATCGGCAGCACCCGCTGACTGTTGTTATATCTAGTTTAACAAATATTTTGTCATCTGCGCATAATTTTACGTCTTGGAAGCAACAACTGTTTTTCAATGTTCTCAAAAATATTTTCAGCTTCATGGACGTTTGCTTACAGAGGGGCTAAGGTCTGGAGTGACCTAGATAGTGGTGTCAAAGAGTCTTCATCGCTCTACACTTTTCGAAGAAAATATAAAGCCAAACTATGACTCATCTCGTTTTTCTTTTCTTTTTGTCAAAGATTATTGTAAATAGGATTATATCATATATTTACTTGTTTTTACATTTTCTTTTAGCATGACTTCCCGTAAAACAGTATTTAGAGTAGGCCTGTCCACCGAAGGTCGAATAATCGCTATTCGGTTATCTGATCACTATTCGAATAGCAGTGAAGCGAAACGATTATTCGCTGCCAACCGAATAGTCCGAATAGTACGATTATTCGGATTGAATGACCAGTCGAATAGATCGATTATTCGGATAGTATGACTAGTCGACTGGTTGGAATGCAAAATGATCAGTCAAAGAAACCGAATAGGTTGACATAGCGAATAGTCCGAATAGACTGACAAGCGAATATTGCGAATATTGCGAATAGTATGACTGATTGAATGGA
The DNA here is from genome assembly GCA_039566865.1 of Aurelia coerulea. Taxonomy (NCBI): domain Eukaryota; kingdom Metazoa; phylum Cnidaria; class Scyphozoa; order Semaeostomeae; family Ulmaridae; genus Aurelia; species Aurelia coerulea. The sequence goes on along the minus strand of CM076952.1, from coordinate 4,665,609 downwards.
TCAAACTGTCTTGTCTAGACAGTAGGCGGATAGCGAGACAAGGGGCAGTGGCAAGGACATTATTGTGTAAACAACGAGGTATTGTCAGACTGTTGTATTCCTCTGCTTTACTCCATTGTATTGCTATTTTATGGGTTAATAACTGAAGCACAATATGTGATATAGCAAGCTTTATTTAGCCTGCGTGCATGCAGGCAAGCTTCATTTGGTTACCCCCAACAGGCTAGCACTGTAGCTGGACCAAAGGTGATAAGACAATTTGCCATACAATGATTGATCGGTGCCATACTACCAAAATTCTAAACTTCTTTGAACCACGCCCTGGCCACGCCCCTATTCGCCGAATAACCGAATATTCGGTAAAATTAGCACCGATTATTCGAATACTTATAATCTTTCATTTGGACAGCCCTAATTTAGAGTATTGAATGGATTACCATGGATAAAAAGCTGAAATGAAAATGAAATGAAAATTAAGAATCCCCAGAGGACATCACCTCTGTTATGAAGTAGAGCTACAATCTCTCCCAAAACTCTTTGAAAAAATCATATAATTTTGCTCTTCTCCCCCTCTCCCCCTTGCAATGTTGGTTCCTTGTGCAAGTACGCAATGCTTCAGGGCACAACAACGCAGCCTAACTACTTTTCTTCATGACTAGTAATCATATTTTTGGACCAACATTGTTCAGAGAGCAAGAGGGCGGAAAAAGAATGAAGAGAAGTTTCTTATTGTGTATTTTGGATGGTTAATCTTCCTCCTTATTGCTATTACAAACTTTCTAGAGTAAAATGGGGCAATTACATTAAACTTTAAAATGGGCCTAAACTAAGAAATTACTGAAGCTGCAATGCGAAGGTACCGAAGGAGATGCCAAATTGCAAAAGCAACAAGGTAGACCTGGGGAAAGATTAGGCTGAAAAATTAATCAATTGAAGTTTAATTTCCTCAAACCTAAGTGCAGGGAAATATAAAATAATTCAACAAATTTTCACTAAAGAAGCCAATCATCAAGCTCATTTCCCATCCATTTTCTTCCGACTAGATTGTTCCTCCTTTTTTAGGCTAAGTTCCTCGTTCATCTATTTGCAAGTACGGAAGTATACGGACAATGGACCAAGAGCAATGAAATGAGAACAGAGAACAGCAACTCACTTTATATGTGTATGGATCATCCTTGCATGTTTCTGTAACAACTACTTCGGGGGCCATCCTAAAATAACGATTTAGAATATTGAAAATGTTAAGAACTGTCAGCCAAATGTTAAATTGTATTCTTTCAACTGCATTCTTGATTCAGATAAACAATTCTGTTCTACGACAACTTACCAGTATCCAAGAAACTTATCTAAAAAAATGCAATTGAAGCTATTGGGTGTGAAAATACCTGTCCCATCGTTTGAACAAATAAAATGTGCTTCAAAAGATTTAGGCCCCGCTTACACGAGATCGGATCCAAATGGATCCGTACCCAAACAGTAGTGGATAAGCCTTGCCATTACACGGGACCCAACGGATCAGAACACATTCGGATCTGCTGTCCGTACTTATTCGGGATCGCCTTCGAAAGTGATCCCGTTTGGATCTGATCCCAAAAATGTCTCCTGTCAACAGTTGGGATCGGATCCAAACGGGTACGGATCGAAAGAGAGGCATAGCGAGCAATACAACGTTGTCGAATGCGCGTGGGCAGCATTCTGGATCCGCTTTGGATCCGATCTAATGTAAACGCAAACAGTTCCGGATCCGATCCCGTGTAAACACTCCTTCGAAAAGTGGATTGGATCCAAATGGACCCGCTCCAATCTGGATCCGATTTCGCGTAAACAGGGCCTTATACTCCGGTTTCCAAAGTCACATTTAAATGTTGCCGCGTTGCTCTTAGCCATATGTCAAACACTCGCTGACTTTCTGAGTTCAAAATGATCTATTGCGGGGACAAATTTTTGGACAGTTGCTCGTTGATGGGAAACAAATAGGCGTTTGAATTACTTAAGAAAGGATATTTCAGGAATACTTCGATCAGGGTGATACACCGGGTGCATAAAAAACAATCTCCACTTGAAAGGCTGCTGCTCCATGGATAACAACATTGGCAATTATATCATTTAATGGTGTGAACATGTTCAAATCATTTTAAAATTTACCTGACTGAAATCGGCCACTCTTTTCTGACATTATGAGTGATTATCTCACTGAAGCCCCTTCACGAAACCTTCAAAACAGGCCTAAAATTACGACCACATTCTCTGCCTTGCAGCAATAGTTTTTGCATGCTTTAGCATCAACAATATCTTTCAAAAGAAAATTGAAAATATGCCTATTGAACAAGTCAACCAACGAATATAAGCAAATCTAAGCTATGTTGATACTTGCACAGTCTGCTGTATATTTTATATAAATCAAATGCAGAAATTTATTGAAATTCATCTGTTAATATCTTAGAACAGGGGGGAGGGGGCTCTCTCCTCTATATTAGTTTACTTATTGAGAGAGCTCCTCCTTTAAAGGACAAGTCCGGGGTTGGAATGATTGTTCATAAAATGAAAGATCACAATGTTGTGAATGGTGTGTAGTACTTTTTTCCAACCTTCTCTGTCTTTTCTCTGCGAAATTGTGTATTTAAATCTGTGAAATGAGCGAAATGATGTCATTATTCATAACGTAATTTCACCCATTTCGCCTTCGACCTGAACGAGACTGTTTTCTTATAGAATTCTCCAGTAATTTCCGGCGTCACAATCGAACCTCCAAACCGAGGCTAGCCATTTGATCGCGTTTTACAACATGGCGAAGACATTGGGCCTACAGTAAAAACCCGCGTATAAGAACCTACAATTTCGCAAGTCAGCCTAACTAGGTTCTTATGTTTTGGGTGTTTAGTGGGAAATGAGGCTGTTCAGGTTCTTAAATTGGTTCTTATTTCATTCATGGCTTTCAGGAATTTCTTTTCTTCAGATTCAATCTTCAGGCCTATTATTTACTGTCAGTTCACATTAGTTGAGTTTATGAGATATATTCCCCAACAGAAATTTGTGGAAGAATCAGAAATGCTTATATGAGAAAATCTTTCAAAAACTTCTCATCAGGTAATATAAACATTTTATATTCTTCCACAAACTTCTGTTGTGAATAAGACCCCCATTGCTCTCTAAAAATAAGAACCTATTTCAAATTCCAGGCTGAATGGGTTCTTATATAATTGGGGTTTAATTGCAAAATTTCAGCCTGTAGGTTCCAAATCCACTAGGTTCTTATACGCGGGTTTTTACTGTAACTTACGAAAAATGATGTACGAATTTACAACGGAAAAAGATATCAAAACTTGGAAAAAAGTTACAAGTGGTATTCGGCAGTTGGTAAGGTTGCTTTTTGACATTAATAGCAGAAACCCCGGACTTGTCCTTTAAGGTTTCTTGAAGGGGGGCTTTCTCGAGAAAACCCCAAATAATTCCAGAAAGGAGTGGCCGATTCAGTCAGGTAAATTTTAAAGTGGATTTGTTGAATATGTCTATCATCAAATGATATGTTTGCCGATATCGTTGCTTTGATATCAAGGGAGCAGTTGCCTTTCAAATAGGGATTGTTTCTTACTCATCCGGTAGCAGAATAGAACTTCTTACCAGTATGGAGTTCCAATGAATGTATCCCTCCTTTGTGAAAGTCTCTTGTTCTTTGCAGACACCCCAAAGTCACCTACAAAGAAGAAGCAAACGAATTGAGCGAGATGGATGGCTCGAACAGTCCAGCAAGCAAGGAAAATAGCGTAAAAAGTGAAACCAACCATAGCATTTATCAGTAAAAATTGTTTACCGCAAAAGCTCTATTAAGCCCCCCTCTCTATTAAGCCCCCTCTCTAATAAGCCCTTGACCTCTGAGCCAAAAGTTTAAATAAGACCCTCTCTCTATTACCCCCCACTTCAACCAACTTCCAGAGGTTACCAAAGATTTTCCATTTATTGAGCTAAATAAGTTTGCATGTTAAGTTTAAAATGGTTTGAGATCAAACTATGTCGAATTTATGTATTTGACTCGTAAGATTTTATGTTGAATCCACAAAATGCAGTGTAAAAGAACTAAAAAGCTATCATATGTATCCTTGTTATCCTATTTTGTGAATAAGCCCCTTCTCTTTAAGCCCCCCCCCCTCTGGAGTGCCTGATATTAAAGAAGCCCCCCGGAGGTTTAATAGAGCTTTGGCAAAATTGTTTGTACTGCCATTTATATGCTTAATCATGCACACAACTGTTCTTTACAAGGAAATAGCTTGATGCTCATTCTCTATTGTAGTAATAATGTCAACTGATTGCAAAAATTTTTATTTACTAAGTTAACAGGGTAATCTCTCCGGACGACCTGTCAAAATTGATGGAAACTCATATCCCGTGCATTAGCTAATTGGTCGATAAAATAACACGTCAACAGGCCATCAAACTAATCAATCAATCAATTTTTTTGTGATCTTATTTAATTCTATAAGATCAATCAATCAATCAATCAATCAATCAATTAATCAATCAATCAATCAATCAATCAATCAATCAAGCAATCAATCAATCAATCAATCAATCAATCAGTTAATCAATCAATCAATCAATCAATACATCAACACCGATTCAGCATGTCATTATCCAAGCTTCAAAAGTATACAGCGCAATGAAGTGCGTTCAGAAAACGCATTGAAAATAATTTGCAAATTTCAACCATACCTAGTTTTATGTTGCCATTCTCTCTAAGAAGTACATTTCCAGCTTTTAAATCCCTATGGATTACTCCTCTCTCGTGCAGAAATGCCAGTGCCTGAAAGAAAGAGAGATTTGTTGTCACAGAGGTATATTTGTAGGCCTCACACTATGGTGAAACAAATTAATGAAAAACGATTGAAGATCGAAATGTGTTAACAATGCAATGGTGACTATATTTGGTGACTATTTTCTAATGCAATTTCCGCGTCTTTTACAGAGATAAAAACCTCCAAGCTCTGATAAATCTGCATACGATATCACTCCTCCGTAAAAATTGCACTTTCGTCGATGTTTTGTTCGAGAAATTTCTTCATGATTTGATCCCAAGTATTTCAGGCCTTTTTCTTATATTTCGCAACCATGAAATTTTTGCAAATTCGAAATACCTATATTTCCAATGCTCATAAAAATGCAAGAAAATTACAAAAAATATTTCAATCTCTCTGCTGTCAAGCAGGATTCATTTCATCAATTCACTCCAATCCATTCAGTAATCTTGATGCTATGAATTTTCAAAAGTGGGAACTTTTTGCTGGCTCATCAGGTATGTGAAGCATAAATTTACATGTAATTTAAATTTAAATTTCTGCCGTTGTTAGAAGTCGATGACGTCCTGTCCTTTCCAGCTATGCCCGGGGGGTCTACCTTGGAGAAAAACAACGGAGATGTGCCTGCCAAAAGAAAATTTTATGACCCTGTCCTGGAATAAATGAAAACATAGTACCTGTCCTGGATAATACAACTGTCTTTTGTATGTTACCTTAAATTTTGCATGTCAAATCTGACCTGTCCTGGGAAAAAAGCTTTAATGAACATACCTGTGCCGGAATAAATACACAAAAAGTATAATCCTGTCCTGGAATTTTCAACCGAAAATGGGGCCCTATTGGCAGGCACATCCCCGGGTGCTCAATGTATTAAGTAGACCCCCCCCCCGGGCAGCTATGGCAGCCACAGAATATTCATATTTCCTCCTAGTTTAGTTTTTTGTGTTGAACGAAATGTTGTCGTTTTCATCACATCAATTAGCTGATGTTAATAAATTGAAAAACCACAAACATACGATGAACAGCCTATGTCTGTTTTAATATAATACTGGTTTCAACTTTCAGGTTAACCCAAAACCAAACAACATGGGACATCTTTCCACGTGTTGATATGTGAAATAAAAATCACAGGAAACAAGAAATCACACACCCAAACCAAATGTTTCAATCTAAGATAAGATAAATACTCCGTTGAGAAACAAATTGGAATCTAAATCTGATAATGGAAAATCTACCCTTGCTTTTTGTTCATATTTTGTGAAGGTATACCATGGGTGGTTAGACGTAGCCTGCGTGCAGACTCCCGGGGGGGGGGTACTTCAAATATTTTGGGTACGGGGACGTGCCATCGGGAAGGGTATCGATTTTTGCGATTTTGGTATTAGGAACGGTATTGATTTTCACGATTTTGGTATAAGGAACGGTATCGATTTTCGCGATTTTGGTTTAAAGAACAATTTTGGTATATTTTTTCGGCAAATTGGTATAAGGTCGGGTATTTTTTTTAGCCAAATTGGTATAAGGAACGGGTATGTTTTTGAAGCTTCGATGGCACGTCCCCGACCAAAACCTGGTCAAGTATCCCCCCCCCCGGGCGCAGACTCTACTTTGTAGAAGCTAATTAGACGCTAGTTGTGCTTGGTTCCCACAGCTTTGTTCTTTTGCGGAGGAAAACATTATTAACTACTACGGAGGAGCCTTTCGTTATCTCCTCCGCAGGGCTATAGAAATTATCCCTCCGCAGGTACATATTAATTCCAGCGCTCCTCCATAGGAGCACACCAGCAGTGTCTAACATCCCATGGATATACTGACCGGGTGTCCCAAAACAAGGTACTCCTGTTTGAAAAATCACCAAAATTGTGATTACAAGGCTAACCTTTAAATTTCCTTCAGTGGCAAGTACCGTGTGTCCCAAAATGATGTATTATCGTTTGATTGCTTATATGTCCATAACCAATGAATCAATTTTCAAAGACTTTGTTTTATTTGATTGCCTAAAGGCTAGATTGTATTTTAAGCTGTTGGTTGTGGTTTTACCACGGCGTTTCAATGTCGAATAGAAGATCAATAAACCTGCTCAAATTCAAGCCTTAGATGGCATGAGAAAGAAACGGCCTACTTTCCTAGTCAACGTTTTAGATGTGATGCAAAAGGCTGAACTTATATGTCGTTCAGCGAATATATGTCACTCAGAGAATACAAATTCAGTTAATACTGAATTCAGGGAATACGAATACGAGCTCAGCCTTTTGCATCACATCTAAAATGTTGACTGAAAAAGTAGGCCATTTCTTTCTCATGCCATCTAAGGCTTGAATATGGGCACGTTTATCGATCTTCTTTTCGACATGAAAACGCCGTGCTAAAACCACAACCAACATATTAAAATACAATTTAGCCTTTAGGCAATCAAATAAAACAAAGTTTTTGAAAATTGGTTCATTGGTTATGGACATGAAAGCAATCAAACAATAATACATCATTTTGGGACACCCGGTAGATCAAAGACCAAATTATTTTCCGAGGTACCGCTGATCTTGTGATTCGTTTTAAAACATAGTAACTTTAGCTAATTCTAGGGCTACCTAGTTTTGAAGCATACTGCAAAAGCACGATGATTGCCAGATTCATTTCTTTGTGCATGTAAAACTTCTAGTTTGGTCATAAATAGACCATTTAGCTCAATGCAAAAGAGTCTGGATCGAGCGTTATTCTTACAAATTTTTATCATAAGGTTGGATCGAGTGGCGTTAGAGCTTTTATCACTATTGTGCACATTCGCAAATTCTGCAAAGTGTAGCAAAATATCGTTCGATTCTGATTCTTTTTAGAATAGCTAAAAGGTCTATTGCAGAAGGAAGTGCAAACTATCATCATAGACTTAAAATCTCAATATATTGGCTCCTTTGAATACTTCGGTCTAAATAAGCTTTGAAAGTTCACATCGGCAAAGGAATGCCTCCAAAAGAAGCTAACGCAAGTTTAGGAAAGCTCTTGCTATTGACTGTTAAGAACATACCTCTACCATCTGCCTGCAAATCACTCTGACGACATTTTCATCCAAGCCTCTTTCCAAATCTAAACGAAAAATATTGTATGTTAACCCAATCTGTATTGGGCGATTTCTTAGTTGTTTTATACTAGGGGGTGTTTTTCGCCCCCCTCTTTTTCTTCAAAAACTACAAGAGATATAACAATAGGACTTACCCTTATTGTTCTTTGGACAATTGGCTTTTCAAATATAACACTGGAAATTACCGTAGGTTTTCCTTTCATGCACTGATTTTCTTTGCAGTATTTTGTAAGTCTTGTACTTTTATCTAGTAAACTTTGGTAGATAAGGTACTTAAGAAAAAAATTGTAAAAAGATTTGGATGCAAAAAAAGAGAAGATTTAGCACACTGGGGCCTTTCTGACTTGTGTCGTCATCAGGGTGTGACTTAAAACAGATCAGCTTAACGAGAAAATCACACTCACACTCTAATGGTGTTCTTTTTCTTTTAAGTCACACTCTGATGACGACACAAGTCAGAAAGGCCTCAGTGCGCTAAATCCGCTAAATCTTCTCACTTTTTTGCATCCGAATCGTTTTACAATTTCTTATCTAGTAAATATGGACTCAAAATGAATCAAATTAATAAGATGAAGCAAATCAGATAAAAAAATCATATATTTAACATTTCTTTATTAGAACTTGAATTGGGATGCAGTAGTCTTTCCTTATGGAGGGGAAGTACTGAAGTAGCTACGGTAAATCGAGTCAAAATCTTGGCACGGCTAACCGCCTCAGCGAACAATCAGATCTGCAGTCGTGAGGTTTTAGTGATAGCTATAATTTCATGCAGAGGAGAGAATACGCTGGGTGCATTAATACTGCCGAATAACAAGAAAACGGTACCAGGAAATTTCTTGGTCCTAACCCATTTTCAGAGTAACTTCTAAAATGCTGTTAGGAAACTACTTCATTTTCAGACAAAACTAACAGAAAACTGCGCATTTGGAGAGTTTCAACACACACAATGGAAAAGACAATATCATAGAACTGACGCAAACTAAAATTTCATATGGACATGAAAGAAACTAACATCACATACCAAGGACAATATCATCCATAGCTCCTCCAGGACAAAATTCTAGCATCATCTGTGAAAAAATCATTAACGTATAAACGCAATAGATAACATGCACACTCAAGGTAAATGCACTTTCTGGAGGGTATTGAAAGGGATACAGCCATACCAACTTAATGCAGCCCATTTTCCTTTAAATGTACAGCATCCATAGAAAAACACAAATGAATTAAATGAATCAATAGAGTTGAAAATGGCGTTAGCCAGGGGGCCTGACCAATGATTTTGGGCCTGAACAATCTAAATAGTCTACAGTAGAAACCCGCATAAAAGAACCTGTTTTTATAAGAACCTAGAGGCTGAAATTTAATCTTTAAAACCCCCTAAATAAGAACCCCTAAGAGGCTGAAACTGGGAAAGGTTCTTATGTAATGGATTTAATGTAAATTATTAAAATGACAAGAATTTTTAAAATTCTTCACATCCTCATCAGACTTCTTCATTGGTACAAAAGATTTGTTCTCAAGAATTCTCAAGAAATCTCAAGAATTCTTGGGCTGGAAAACAGTGTTAATGTGTGCAAGGCCTGCTCGTATATAAGAACCTTTTTAGGAACCATACAGGCTGGAATTTAGAATAGCAGCCATTTAATTAAGAACCAATTCAGGCTGCCCAGAAAAAACGTAGGTTCTTTTATGCGGGTTTCTACTGTATTAGAACGATCTAAATTTGAAAGAGAGTGGAGGCTAAAAAATACGACTTATATTTCAGCAAACTTAGGCCTTTCGAACTTACGTTATCTTCAGAGTGTGGCTAACATTTAAAAGTTTTAAATTCACAAGCTAACTTTTAAATGTTAGTCACACTCTGAAGGGAATGTAAGTTCGAAAGGCCTTGGTGTGCTGAAATATAAATCGTGTTTTTAGCCTCCACTCTCTTAAAAATTTTTAGTATACCTTCTTACCAAATATGACTAAGAAATGGGACAATAACTGGCACGTGGCCTTCCTTTGTTCTAGTTTTACACTAGAGTGCTACGTTAATCTACTTTGAGAATCACACTTTAAAGTTAGTTGACGGAGATAAATAGCTAACTCAAGAGCTGCATATGCATGTCTAAAATTAGCCTATTGTATTTGATGATTTCGACACGTGCGTGCATATCTTTCACTAGGGGAGCAATTACGTGCGTAGGCGTTTGTTTGTCCTATTTATAGATTGCCTCTACTTAGCTCCGTCAACTAACTTTAAACATGACTTTTGCATTATTGAAAATGTCACTTGACATCTATTGCGAAACGGACATCAACATCAATATCTATTCGCTGTAGTATTTACGTGTACAGCATAGCAGTTGTATGCAATTTTACGTTTCATGTAATGTTCAAGAAGAAGTTATAGTTTCTTGCTCCCTGTGGTATCGTACTTGTAGTACTGTCATGTAGTTTGTTATCCCCCGCTCTTCCCTTCTCCTCCGCAAAGCCGCAAAGCGCGCACAACGTACATTGCTCCTGCACAGATGCCGCCTTCACCTTGTCTCCCTCGCAGAAGGCGCATTTCGTTTGCTTTCTGCTACTTTTCAAGGGGGCTCCCTGTGAGTGTAGTTAATGGGTAGGCTATAACAATAGCTGAGCTATAACAATAACTCGCTCTCGTCATATTTTTTCCATTTGTCGAAAATTTACCAAAATGAATTCAATGGAATATACTCGTATAAAATGTTAATACATTGGTCTCCATGAATTCAAGAAACCCTGGCGCTTGCCTGGACTATCCTATGGTAAAAGCAGCTATGTTTGTAGGCCGGCAAATAACTCGTTATCATCGACGTATCATGAGGCCCTAAATAAGCGTGGCATGAAGAGGAGGGTATGAATAGTTTGAACCATGGGCACTTTTAAACGTGAAAGATTTACCATTAACAATAGCAGCTTACGTAGGCTATAACAATAGCTGGTGGGTGCTGCATTAACTTGCAAAAGTGTTTTTCAAAATATTTACACGAATTTCACTCTATGCTTCCAGTGTTTACATTCATTGAACCGAAATGGGTTACGTGTGACAAAACAACAGGAGTAATGCAATTACTCGTCAGTCGATAATAAGTGTGAGTGCTTCTTTTGTACTACGCGTTGGTGTTGGTGGAAGACTCCTTTTCGGATATGGAGTTGAGGTTGATTTCGCCCACATTGCTTGCCACATCTAGATTAGACTCACGAAATAGTCCCAGTTATCGCAACTACAACAGCAACAGCAATGACAACAACAATATATATTTTTGCTCAAACTGGGACTTATAGACTTTCACATCAAAAAGTGGGACGGAAATAAACAATGGGCGCACAGATTTTTCTATTCCCTTTGAAACGAGGTTAATGGCCTCTTTTCGGTAGTTGGAGAATTTCAGGAGCTGTGGGCTGTTGGCGTGCACTATTGCTAGATGAAGATTGCCTTCAAAATGAGGCGTTTTATTATCTGACGATTGAGCTGACAATTTAGGCCCACCGCCATTACTCGCCTTTTCGTACAGCGTTGCTATGGTTTCCATATCGGACGTGACGTCGAGGGAAACAATTTCGTCCCAATTTTCAATGTGAAAGTCCATGAGTCGTAGTTATAGCGTCCATCAGCCTATCAATAGCAATAACTACGAACTTGCAATCAGTCTACATCTCGATCTCAACAGCAAGACTGAGAACGATTAGTTATGTTGCTTCGCAGCAATTAAATGTCCCTGTGAAGTAGACGTTGTGATCAAGAAAACAAATTCTTCCTCACAAGATAGAAAGAGAGGATCTTCGATAAATTAAGAGACTTTTCATTTGATGTTAAAACGAGGCAGTCGACCACTTGACGTAGGCTATGCGGTCATTACAATGGCATCACGTTAAGTTGAATGACTTGTAATAAGCTGAATGGTTGAACAGATTAATAATTAAACACTCTCAAAGACATGTTGAAAACATGTGATCAGCCGACTTCTTGTCTGATAGAAAAAAGCTACAGCCAAACTTCAAAACATGGCATTAGTGTTTAAATTGACATAGTGGAAAGTATGAGACAAATTTTGATCATCTAAACATTGATTTTAAGCTGTAAGCTTATCTTTCAGATTATGCCGTCTCGAGAAAACAAGAAAAAACTGCCAACAAACTTCGAAACAAAGTAATAGATCTGACATGGTGGAAAGTATGAGACAAATTTTGATCCTCTAAACATTGATTTTAAGCTGCAAGCCTAGCTTACCTATCAGATTATGCCGTCTTGAGAAAACAAGAAAAAACTGCCAACAAACTTCGAAAAAAAGTAATAGATTTGACATGGTGGAAAGTTTGAGGCTAATTTGACCTCTTAGAAACTATTCTTTAAGCTGTAGGTCTAGCTTATCATTCGACGTATGATGTCCATCAAGGGTGTCGCCAGGGAGTGGAATGGGGTGGACATGTATACCACAGTTTTCTCAGGGTAGTAAAGCAGTGCATAATTGGATAGGTGTAGTCAAATCCACCCAAATCTTTTAGGTCTGGCAAACAAGAAATAGCTGCTTTTAACGAAATTAAAAAAACAAATTTAACATAAGTATTTGGACGATTTTTTTCGTTTAATGCTCATTCTTTAGCCGAAAGTTCAGCTTAAGATTGACTTATACTTTGATGTCTAGAATAAGAAATCCCCTGATCCATGATTGCATCATTCTACAAAGCGACTGTTTATGAAATGGCTCATAAGATTACTGTTAGGCACTAAAACCTTGTAAATACACTGATTTTTGTACGCGACACCGCTCATAGAAAATATAGTAGCCTCTTCCACTGCAAGGCCCTGGGGCAAGTTGCTTATACAAAATGAGCGTCGATCACTACGAAGTGTAGAAATATGAACATCGTCTGAGGATACATCCTTCAATGAAAATAGCTAAATTATACCTTCCTTCGAGTCCTTTCATAACAATAAAAAGGACACATTTTTTGCATGATTGCTTGAAACTAATCGTTCAATAATTCTTCGGTCTTAATTAATCTTTTTGGGACAAAGTCTAGCGAAGAGGATCTGTGGTTCCAAAATCTTTGACCTATACTGGTTTTAAGGAGGCATTATCACCCGGGGTCCTTTGCAGACCCTCTGCAATTTCAGAACGTCTGAAAATCAAATTTGGCCTTGCCAGAAAATATGGATTTACATTACAGTAGTTTGAGTAAAAAAAAAGGCCCGGCGTTTGAAAAAATTCTCCTCCCTCAAAGCATTAATATTGAAAAAAGTCTTGTTTTATTCCCGATATGTCAAATAAGGTTAGTAATTTACCGGGCTTTAATCGGCCATTCCTTCCCGTCAATATGAGAAATTTTCTACGAAAAGCCTCTTTCGAAAACCTGCAAAAACGAGGGAAAACGAGGGAAAACGACAAACAAATCTTCCTTTGTTTTTCTTCCAAGCAATAATGACACCTATATGCATTCATGCATTTCGGCCTCTTGGGAGAATGGAATCCCCCTGACTCAGTTATTGATACTAGGGGGAAGACTTTCTATTCCCCCCAGAGGGTAGCAAATGCTAAAGCCTTCTCAAGTCATTGCTGTAAGGTAAACACATTAGGGAAGCTTGCTCATGATTCTAGCACATTTTTCAAGGTTTCTCGAAGGAACATTTTTTAGAAAATTCCTTGTAAAAACTTGACGAAGTGACCGATTTCAGCCAGGAAAAATTCTAAAAGTTATTGAATATGTTAGCTATTTAACTAGATGTTGCAAAATATCATAGCCTACAGATTCAGGGAGCAGTAGGCTTACAAACACCAGCCCTTTTTTGATTCACCCGGTGGAAAATATTGACTTAAATTGACTTTTCTGTTCGTTTAACTTCCTGGCTGGACAAAAAGCTTAGCAAGGATACACTTCCAACAACAGCATATCCTCATGTGTGAGCAAACCCTTAATTTTCATGAATTTCTAAAAAATTGGCCGTGATTGAACCTCTCAACAGCTGCTTCTGGGTCATTCTATTGCATATTTTTCATTCTTAAAGGTTAATGGTTTAATGACTTTACTTGCAAAGAAACCACATCTTTTAAAACTTGAGGTCTCACTCACAATAAGAATTCATGTAAAGAAAATTTCATAGATGTTGAAATTGGCTAACATTATAAGAACTAACCACACATTCTATGTACTGTCGCCCTTTCTTTCACAGCAAATATCACTTTGGATTTTCATGATTAACCAAAGACTAAATAATTCTTTTTGCACAAATTCAATCAAAGTTTGTTTGCATTCTATTAGTTGTAAAACATGTTTGCCAGAGACTGCAGGTCATCAGATCAAATGGAATATTTTCCCTAGGGATGGCCATTTTAAGAAAGCCATAGCTCTCACCTCCCTTCAAATTCCCCATTAAATGCTGGTTGGTAGGCCGTAGATTGCTCTCCTGAATAGACATTTTGGCTATTGTACAAAAGAGTATGGATCAAGTGACATTTTCATGCATGAGGTTCGATCAAATGGCGTTAGAGCTTCTATCACTATTGTGTACATTCGAAAATTCTACAAAATTATCAAAATATCATTTGATTCGAACTCTGTTTCAGAATAGCTAAAAGGTCTATTGTCCAAATCAATTTTTTCCTTTGTTTTCTATTCATTCCAGTGGCAGTAGCAGCTCTAAAAATTTGAAAGTCACAGGGAGGATTATGATGTAATTTTTCAGCGTAAAGGTATCCCAACTAATTTTATGTCATTTTTCTTTGACAATTTTTGCCAACTTTTGAACTTTGGGGGGAACCGTCCCCCCAATCCCCCAGGGGCGCCGCCGCGATTGATTTATTCATTTAGGAAATGGTCATTTAAACATTGCCAAGAGAGCTGTTTACTGCTTCCCTACCAAAAATCTTATGACAAACCAGCTGCCCCCAAACAATAAATATGCAAGCTTTGATAGCATTTTGATTTCATGTTGGATATCCTATGTAGATGGCTGTGGTTATCCTACAAGGTTATGAGTCAAAACATCTACCTTTTGATGCCATCTTTTTTTAATCGTTGAGCATGCATTTTGTTGTTATTTGTTGATGTTGCCAATTTATCTTTATCTCTTTTCAAAAGCTGATAAACAGAAGTGTTGCTGAACTGATTAAACTGGGGGTCAAACACTTTCATCAGCGCAAATGTCAAAGTGCTGCAAGCAAAATTTTTGCCCCCATCAGAATGACTCTAAATACAAGATTGGCATTAAGTGTTGTTTCTTCCCTTAAGTGTGTTACAATCCGTGAACATGTGAATTCCACAAGTGTATTCATCTAAGCAGCCACTTTCAAAATAAAACAATGCTGATAGATTTTTGGAAAAGCAGCTTTTCTGTGATGCAGACTAAGGGGCAATTCAAAGAACTGGGGGCTATAGCCCCCTTCACCCCATGTACCACCAATCCTCCATCAAAAAGCACTTGAAAGATTTGCTACCTGAACTTCCCTATATGCTTGATCTATTGTTTGGGCTCTAGAAATAGCAACTAGAATGGTTATTTAGGCCCAAGCACTGGGGGCACAGTGTCTCTTGCATCATGGAATCTTTTTGATCAACATGTGACAAACATTTGTCCGAAATTTTACATTGCTAAATATTCAACGAACTAGGCTTCTTGATTTTGAGGGCGTTGCACTGTTTCATGAGGGGCCCTGGAGAAAATGGACAAGATGTGCCCCCTATTGATTCATTTTTTAGATCATTTGGTATGCACTCACGCTGCAAACTGTCTTTATGCAAATAAAATATGCTGTTCCATAAGATTCTGTTGTCTTAATTCAAGATAGAAAAGACATATTTACCCATAACTCATTGTCATGAACATAAGCTTGAAACATATCAACAACATGTTTGTGTTTGCATTCAGAAAGAATATCAATTTCAACCATGAAATCTTCCAGTTCTGCATCATCTTTTACTGGTACAATTTTTGCTGCTGCTAAGAGGCCATCACTTTTCCTCTTTGCCTGAAACAAAGAATTAAAATCAGTTTTGACCACACACTGTATATATTGACAAGGTGTGCATCACATCCTCAAAGCGTCCAGGGCTTCTCTGGAAAACATAGGTGAAGTTGGATGAGTTCAAAAGGGAGTAGTCAATCATCATAGGGATGTCATTCCTGTTCTTATGTACTCCACTCCCTTTGGAAGATGCTGGGCATATTCTCCTTTTATCATAACAAAAGTCACCCAGTGACTAATGGAGGTGAGAATAAAATGTACAGGGAGATGATAAAATACCAGACCAGGAAGCAAACATGAAAGTAGGAAGCAAAAACAGGGAGAAAGAAATGTGTAAAAAATTTATGGATTTTAAAGGAAACTACACCCAGTTCTTTGCAAGGAGACCCAATTTGAGAGATGCACAAAAAAATGGTATTTTCTGCCATGGTAACTTGTATGGATCTTTTTTTTTTTTTTTATCAATCTAAAACTTGAAAAACAACAAGTTAATGCAAATTACTGTGGCATTTGCAGCGAGGAAAGACGCATGGTCACCGGGTCCTCACTACAAATGCCACTTACAATTTTCTAAATACTATCAACAATAAATTAATAACAGAACACAAAAAACAAGGTGGGTCTGGTCTGACCTTCAACGGTTGCCATAGCTTGCCTAGACATTTCCATAAGGAAAACACCCTTCACCTGATTAGCATCATGTACATAGACAATAAATGCCTTGAAAGTACTAAGTCTCAGTCTATGACCCAGATTTGTTTGGATAAAGCGAATTAGCACAAAGGTCTGGAATACATAATAAAGATCTTTATCGATTTTATTTTCATTCTCCAATGGGGACAGATTGCCTTTAAAGTCTAGGTGGCTTGGAGTACACAGAAATCTTCCTAACTAAAAAATGTTTCATTTTTTCAAAAAACTTACTGCACTCAATGTTAATTTTCATGAGGTTTCCTTTCCATTTCATTTTTCCAAAATACAAGGGTGTCCCAAAAAATGTATACAGAGGTTGACTCCAGCGATGTGAATTTAGCTTTAATCAATGGCTAATTACTCTCAAAATTGCTCCTCCATAGTTAACTTGAACATAGATACCTTGTTTGTTGGTATTGGTGTTTTGAAAGTAGAAATATCAATCTTGAAAGCTCAAATTTGCATCCACTTGCAAACCAGAGCTTTGGCCTTTTGGCCTAAGCAAATTCATGAAGAACATCAAAATTAAGTACTGAAATTAATGAAAAAAGTAAGGAACGTCCCAAAGGGTGACTGGGGGGTGACTTATTGAAAACAGAATAACACAAGATCTGATATTGCTCAAATAATATCATGGCTATTGTTGATTTATATGCTAAAGCTCTGGTTTGCAAGAAGAGACAAATTTGAGCTTTCAAGATTAACATATTTGCTCTCAAAGTACCAATGTCAACAAACGAGGTATCTATGTTTAAGTTAACTATCAAGGAGCATTTTCATAGAGGTTAGAAATTGATTGAAGCTGAATTCACAGTGCTGGAGTCAACCAAATCCGTGTACATTTTTTTGGGACACTCGGTTAAATTTGCAGGTCCCTTGCTTGCACAAATGTTTGGTGCAAAACAATTAATAACGCCACAATCTTACATTGATTGTTTGCAGAGCTGCTTTGCACATGTGGAAATAAATATTTGAGAAAATTTGAACAGCTTTCAGAAATGTTTGTAGGGCTTCCTGGGAACTAGTGTGAAATGGAATAGCCTACCCAGAGATTCTGGGAATTTGTGATTTATTGGTTTATTTCCATGCAAATAAAATGTTACCTGCATCTCTTGTGGCAAAAATGACTTTAAACTTTACCTTTGAAACGCAGAAAAAATTCAGTGTAACTTTTCACCTTTATCTTTGAAACGTAGAAAGAATTCAATGTAACTTTTCACCAGGATACAAAATCAAGGTCTGATAGTACCACAATGGCATTGACAGTTTTTCTCAAATGTGTTTCAAATCACCATTTTTCAATTCCTATTGTTCTGTAGAGCGCATCTTGTCAAGTAATATTTGGTCAAAACGATTTGAGCTGAGTAACTACAATGAAAGGTGAGAGAGAAGAAAATCCCAGCCCATACACTCTCTTGGGTCAACTTGACTTTAACGGTGATTGGTGATATGGCTACAGTGGTTGGTTTTGGAGGCCATCCCTTCCAAAACATCATATCTCTGATAATGATAAGGACAGCTGATATGTGCTGATTTTAGCTCAAAATGTGTGCCTTTTAACTTGACGCAGTAGGATTTCGTTAAGAGCTCTTCAGAGATCCTCAAATTCCTAGACTAAATACAGAACATGTGAAAAAGAGTTGTCACTACAGTATTCTGCCATGAAAGTTTGGAAGGATAATCCAGTTGATGTAAGAGAACTCCTGACTTTAAAAAGAACTATCTATGTATGTATGTATGTATGCATGTAAAATTGCGCCATCAAAATAAAAATGAAAAAGAACAGATTCAGAAAAAAAGATCTAATTACAATATTTACAAGTTTGAAAAAATTACAGGCAAAAGTTACATATCTAATTTAAAATCTAATTTAATAAAAACACAGATGGCAGGGATAGCATTAAAAGGTCAATGCGACCTTGTTTCCATAATGGTCCCTCCAGGAGTGCCCTTTGAAATTAAGAGAAAGAAAAATTAGCGAGATAAACAGAGAAAGTTTTCATGAAAAACAGCAATTCATCTAGACCGGAAATAAAGCCTAGGATGATAAGTAAGCATGTCTGTAGGCTGTTTTTAGATTTCTAATAATATATGTAGGGACTATCATCAAGACTTTGGAGATTTCTAAAGAATTGATCTTTGATTTTATGTTTGAAACTGTTGTTGTTTGTTGCAGATTTTAGTTCTGAGGGTAAACTGTTCCATATTCTAGGTCCAAGCACTAGTAAAGGAGTACTTGAAGAGCTGACCAGGCCCGTAGGAGTGTTTTTCAGATTGGAGGGGCACTAATTCACACCGAAGGGGTAAAGCTTCCGGGGGTCCGGGGTCAATGCCCTCTTTTCTTTTGGCAACGCCCTTCTGTGCATTGCTGAAAGGGCATTTTATGATCGGAGCTCCTGAAGAAAAATAGGAAATTTACGAATCAAAATATATTTCAAACAGGTTAGCTAAAATCAAACTACGATAGGAAAAGAATACTTTGTCGAGAGCATTGCGTAAGATTTACTTTATATTTGACTTACAAAAGTCATCACACAATTTTCATGGCGTCCTACGAAAGCCATGGCATGGCCAGAGTAAATTAAATGGGCGGAATTGAAATGAGGGGGTCTGGGGGAAGCCACCAGGAAAATTTTTGGGGCCACGCCCTTTACTTTGGCTTAGAATGCATCTCCCAATATCATGCTGACAGTTCTCTTATGAGTTGAAGCATGAGGAAAATTTTTGAAGAAACATCCTTTACTTTGGCTTAGAATGCATCCCCTGATTCCATATTTGCCAATGCTAAAATGGAAGATTTAACATTTCTTGGAAAATTCTTTCCCAGCTATACCCAGCTTTTTTCTCTTCGGTTTTCGAGGATCTCGAGGACCACGCCACTCATCGTTAGTTTTGATATGATTATTGATTCTTTAAGTCTGGGTACTTTTCGCCTCTCTTGACGAAGTGCTTCTGATGTCAAAAGATCAAAAGGGTTGAGCTTTCCAAAGTTAAATTTCCTTGCATTGGAATCTATGACAAATTCGTTTACGATGCTGACAAGGTTGAATTTATCAACTCTGTCGTTGTGCACATGTTTCACCATCAGGTGGTTGAGGCGGTAGTTTGCTGTTGTTGAACTTAGATAGGTCTTGACTCGCTTCAGTGCCAAGGGCCTTTCACTGATGATCAGTTTTCTACGTTATTATGAAGAATAAAAATTCAACTTCTGGAAATTATTGGTGGGGCCCGGGCCCGACCGGCCCCAATAGGTGCTACGGGCCTGGAGCTGACTGAAAACATCAGTTTAAAAACACAACCCCCTGGAAGAGCAGCATGTTAGGTTATTTTTACATTTATGATATTTTGGTACTTAACCAATGCATCTATTGTATTTAAGCTGAAGGGTAGTTTTGTGTATAATAATTATATCACATCATATCTCCATTAGGACGTTTTCAGAAAGTTTTTTGGCCCCCCAAGCTGATGATTTTATGCTAAACATTTGATTCTTTAGTTTAGACTGGGTTTTGGGGGGTTTCAAGTCTGTGTCAAGCCACTCTTTGGTGAAATTTGGATACTACATGACACATACTGTAATATATCACTTTCTAGTGTTTGCAGACTGAATTTGTCTACCTCAGAGCTTTGCAAGAAGTGCACTGACACCAGTCTGGCAGAGGGGCATTTCACACCTTCAAAAGTGTTTGAGATTTTTTCAGAAAAAAGTATTCTTAAGAATTCTTGCTGGATTTTTATTGAAAAAAGGATTTTTGTGATTTTCATAAGTGAAATGCCCCTGGTGTCTAGCCACAACCACCATACCTTAGAATTTGATGATAGCATGACCACAGCACCATCTCAGTTGATAAGATTGACTGAATTTTTAAGCAACAAATATTCCCAAAACAAGGCAACTGAGCATGAATTATTTGGCTTCCTACTTTTAAGAAAATTAATCCAGCAATAACTATCACAGATGGAAACCTGTTCCTACATGTCCACCACACATTTAAATGAATAGCATTACATTGGAAATCCGTTTTTAGGAAATGAGAATTAAAAATCTTATGGAAAATTATTTACTTTTGATGAATGGGATCAAATTTACCGACGGATACAGGGGATTATTGACATTGGGCAACACTTGGAATGCACATCTGTTTAAAGTCTGAAGACCGGAGGAAACTGAGGAAAAGCTTGTCAAGGCTAGAATAATATGTTTGGATATTCCTAGTTGTGGAGAATAAACGGAAGTCAATAAACCTGATTCAGAGGGAAAAACATCCGGAGCCTGATAAAAGAAGGCATTATTCTGGGGGTGCAATAAATGTGCCCTCTTTCACCATCTGAGGCAAATCAAGTAGACCCCCCCCCATCTGAAACTTGAGCAAGTACAAATTACATTTACCTTATGAACTTTCCCAAACGTGCCATCCCCAATTTCACAAACCAGCTCCCAAATTTCATTCGGGTCGACACCTTTGATAACATTTGAGTATTCTCTCTTCTTCTCTTTCTTCGTGAAGAACGGGAAAACGTTTCTGAAGAAGGCAGACATCTTTGCACGGACGATACAGTCCTATTTCAGTACTATGGTGTGAAGGGTATGACTCACTAGGCGAGGGGGTACACATCCACGTGAACTGAAGGTCATCTCATGGACACAAGGCTATATGTTTTAGTTTTAGGCCATTCCATCCAATAAACTTTTGCGGCGCAGCGAGTAACAAATTAGGAAATCACAAGTGATGATTCTTAACTTCTTCCAAGAGATCCCGTGTGTGTTTAATTGCCACTGAAATCTTGTGCGTTGTTTTATAAATACAGCAAATCGCAGATAAATGCAAAGACCTTTACAGACTGCGTGGGAAAGCCACTTGAGAGGAAAGTCCTGTCTTGTTGTCCCAGCTCTGTTTATCTTTGGCTCAACTCGATGTATCTCAGAAAATCAGCGACGCTTCTTCCTCTTTCGACGTCCAGGGCTACCTCCAACCCTTCTGCTATTCCCACTTCACTTTAGGCTTCTTCTCGGTTGTCATAAATCCATAAAAAGTAAAATAATTCCAAACTTCCGAGTTGTGCTCAACTTTTTTCGTCTTTCAACGCGATTTTACTTCTGTCAACTGAAAATTTTTGAAAGCCTCGTTCGGACTGTAGACCTCTGCGAAGGCAAAGGTGTACAAATCTCTGAAGATAATTTTCCTTTCCTAATTTTTTGTTTCCTTCCTATTCGTTCCGTTTCGTCCAGTGGGGCTCAGCGGCAATGCCACAGGGGGGAGTCACGGAGGGACGAGTCCCCCAATTATCTCCGAGGTCATTTTTCCTATTCGCCCAAATCCGTAGTGAAATTGTCAAAGGAAGGTTTTTGTACACTCATTCAAACTAAGGTCAGGGGCTGGTAGGATGGGCAGTTTCTTAAATTTTTGAATCATTTTTGCTACCAAAAGTTTCTTGCATGTTTCTTATATTTTTAATGCCAGAAGTGTAGAGTTAATTTTGTTTTGTCTAAAGGGCTCCCAAATTACTTAGTAAGATCTCAAAACAAGTATTTAACATAATTCGCACTCAAAATAATGTCCAAACTGCTATAACTGTACAGTGTCGAAACATTTTTTAGTGTGATAGGAAAATTAAAATTGTAAATTACAAAAGATTCTTAGCTTTTTCAATTCAGGTAGGGTTGTTTCTTAACTTTCGAAAAATTGAGCCTA
Source organism: Aurelia coerulea (assembly GCA_039566865.1). Lineage (NCBI taxonomy): Eukaryota > Metazoa > Cnidaria > Scyphozoa > Semaeostomeae > Ulmaridae > Aurelia > Aurelia coerulea. The sequence continues at coordinate 4,643,381 of CM076952.1, read as the reverse complement.
CATGAGTGCAGTTGGGTTAGATCTCGAATTTCGAGAAAAGCACGGGCCAATGAGGGCGTTTCTTAGCAACAAATTCCCCAAAGGCAAAGAGGTGAAGCCCTAAATATTTTCTCCAGGGCCCCCAAACTCTAATTTTTGCGTGTCCTCCGCAGTTCTTGGGGGCTGGCACCGCCATTGGTTTCACTTTCATTCACTTGGTTTCAATTCCCACTTCCTTCCTTTCGATTCTGATTTGTTCGTCGTTATTTTACGTGGTCAACAAAACTAAGAAAGAACTTGCATTAATTAATCTGCTTCTCGTTCTTATGGCACACGTGTTTTTCTATTTATAGCCATACATGATATGGAAAGCTCAAAGGCTCAAATTAAAGAGCTTCATTCGTCCATTGACCATTCGTCCACGCTCTCTAAACTCAAGCTTCACCATCTTTATATAAAAAAACTGATCGAAAGAAACTAGCATTTGGATGGCTGACAATTTAAGAAACCCTGTACTACATTTGAGAACCTCTATTCTTTATTCTTCACAATAATTTTACGTTTTGAGCGCAATATAAGTTTTTTGCTAAACAGTCTGCTGTATGCATGTCAAGAAATGCAAGTAGAAAATACACGATGATAAGAAACAGACTAAGAAACTTTTGGTATTATGGGAAGATCCAAGTTTCTTAGAAAGAGAAATGAACGTCTGGTAATAATATTATCAACGCTCTTTTCTAATACTGAAATATCAGAAGATTGACAATGAAGAAACTTATAAGTACTGGGAGCTTACTATATTATGAGTGCTGGGTACGATTTTGCAACGACTGTGTAGATCTAACCCCTCTAAGGTGCGTTGCATGAGAAAGGTGGAACCAATGTGATTGGAGCAGAGAAATGGGTGTTTGATCTCACTTCTCCTGAAATCTGAAATTTCTGTTGTGCACAAACGATATCCATTCATATGAGATCAAAAAGAATTCAGCTGCATTGAAAAGACATTTTTTCTGTGTCATTTAACATTTTCTGTGTCAAAATTTTTCAAAGAAACAGAACTCAAGTATAATGATAAATTTCTTGGAATTAACATTAATTGTATCCCAGCAAAAATGCATATTTGAATAAAGTTGATTTCATAAGAGTATCCTTACTTCTTGCACAAGGTGTCTTTAACCATACAGTAGAAACCCGCATAAAAGAACCTAGGTTTTTCCTGGGCAGCCTGAATTGGTTCTTAATTAAATGGCTGCTATTCTAAATTCCAGCCTCTAAGGTTCTTAAAAAGGTTCTTATATACGAGCAGGCCTTGCACACATTAACACTGTTTTCCAGCCCAAGAATTCTTGAGAACTCTTGAGAACAATTCTTTAGTACCAATGAAGAAGTCTGATCAGGATGTGAAGAATTCTAAACATTCTTGTCATTTTAATAATTTACATTAAAGCTATTATATAAGAACCTTTCCCAGTTTGAGCCTCTTAGGGGTTCTTATTTAGGGGGTTTTAAAGATTGAATTTCAGCCTCAAGGTTCTTATAAAAACAGGTTCTTTTATGCGGGTTTCTACTGTATACGTATTTTTTATAAGAAACTGCTTACAAGAAACTTGGCTCTTAGGTGACCAAAAATTTAAGAATCTCCAGAAGCTACTGGGAAAATATAACTCAAGTAACGATCTATTCTAATGAAAGAATCCTTGGCATATTTTGTACTTTATTTTCACCTATTTCCCCCATCATATTACGGGGAATTTGCTAGAGAAATCTCTCAAAAATGGGAAAAGGCTTCAAAAAACTTTGTTTTGAAAGTTTCACAAGTGCTCAGGTAGCAAATATCTGAATGTGAAGTACTCAAAATTTGATCATTTTAAGAAATTGTCAGTACTGGTTCAAATTCTTAGTTTCCTATAAAAAATACGTGTATTCCACAAGACTTGATAAAAAACGGGGCAATTTCTTTGTCAGTTGTAGTAAACTGATGAATTTCTTAAACTTTATGACTTTCTTTTCATCTAAAAATATGCCTACAACTCTTATTTGAAGTTTTGTGGTGTTACAGCTGCATGCAACAGTCCCTTAACAGTCAAACAACATTGTTTCGTTCATGTTTCATTTAAACTTGATTCTTTGTATCCCTGTGATTCCCACCAATCTTGTTATTGTGCAGTCCAGTTACAACAGTGTTGCGAAGTCCAAAGCCGTTTGAGAGTGCAACTCGTCCGTTCAGACGTCTCTACTTGAAGTCTTCATGCTTTCTCGATGATTCTGAGAGAAGACACGCGGACTAGGACACTTGGAAATGACTCATGATCGCTTCAACGAGGTCAGCCTTCTTCGTGGATGCAGGTTTTATTTTCTTTGTTTGACAAAAGTCTTTCAAAATAGGCACTGTCAGTTTATTCAGCTGTAATAAAAAAGATAAATAATTTAGCAAAATTCGCGGTAAATTATACACAATGTGCAAACTTTTAACTTATAATTTAAAAGGGTGTTAACATCTATAGCATCTATAACGAATTGTGCACGCAATAACGTAAACTGGTCAATACGTAAATCTTTGAATGAAAGTTGGGTGATACTATTATGTGCTTGGATTGTAGTAAACAGGAGTTTTATCTCTCGTGAAACCGGTGAATGGAATTTTCCAAGCGGGTGGCAATTTCAAGCGCAGGTGGTTATGCATTCCGAGTAAATAAGAAAGTCTTTTTTAAACCTGGAATCTCATAAAGGACTACTCGTTCCGTATATTCTTAAGCTTAGGAATTCTTGAAAGGTTCGTGCAAAGTTAAAGCTTGAATTTTGCCGCAAGAGCAATAACATCTAAAATTATCTCATTCAAATTGAAGTTGCGTACGCGCCGTGAACAATAGATTGCTGAAGAAACAATGCTGTGTCTGAGTGTTTGATTTGTTACATTCATAGAAAAGACTATTTACCATTGCACGCTCCGTTCAAGTTTGAAGGCACACTGTCGTGGCTGTGATTGGCTGGCTGTGATGTTGAAGTCCCTAACAAAAGACCTGGCCTCTGAATCATTATAAAGCCTTTATGCTCTTAGATCATACCTTGTTTCGAGAATAAAGGTAGTCTGATCGTTATCGTCTTCATGAATTTCAGTGTACAGCGAAATTACTGAAGCCTGCCTAACTGTATTCTTTCATATTGTCTTATTCATCCAATCAGTGCCACAACAGTGTGCCTTTAACGGCATTGAGTTCATATAAATAGCTGAGCGTTAATGCTATCCTGAATTTTGCTGACAAACCGCTGACGGCCCTTTGTTATCGCACAATAGTGCTAAAGTCATAAGCAGTGGAGACCAAAGGTTTCTTAATCCTTGCATTATCCTCAGGAATTTCTTTGGTTTAATTTCAATAGCGATTAAATGACAAGTTTTGTTTTATGATTGAAAAGAACTTGATATTGGTCATGAGCGCACTATTTATGCGGACTCCATGCCTTTTTTATTGATTCAACAATACTCAAAATGGGAAAAGGAACTCTGGAGAACTTAAAAAATGGTGCAAACGACTTCAAAATCATGTTGCCGGAAGGCATATAGTTTGCAATTTTCTCTGCAACCACCTCCCCGGAGAACATCTTTTCAAACTCTGTTCCAAAAGGGCAAATTTTCGAAGTCTCACTTTCGGTGTAATCTTTAAATATTGTTTTTATCATCCGAAACATTCTTTCTAAATGCGACAAACTCTGCCAGAGATCAACATTTTTCTTACGATCCTAAATTCAATGCAATCAATTTTCTGCAATTCTGCAATAAGAATGAATTTTATTGATTTTCGCATACCTTCCTGCGGGGTTTTCAATGCAAAATGTTCTGAATGTGAATAACAATTAATTTGCTAAATTTTTCATGAGCTGGAAGAATTTTGATCAAGAAATGCATTTTACATTGAAGTAAATTATTGAAGCTAATATGAGATCTGCCCACGTTTCCGTATAATGAGCTGTTTAGAAGACGGTAATCAAGAACATTCTAGGAAAATTCATTTGATAACAAAAATCATGGCAAACGGTAGAAATAATGGAATAAGGGGCCCTTTACATGAGCAAACTCAGACCGGCACGAGTTTCAGATCGGCATGAGTTTCATTTCGGTGTCTGGTCAAGGCCCTTAGAGTGTTTACATGAGAAGGGGCGAAATGAAACTCGTGCCGGTCTGGGTTCGTTTCGGTCTTTCAGATCGATCTGAAAACTCAGGTCGACCTGAAATTCTCATGTAAACAGAAATTTTTTCAAGTCGGGGCGAAATGAATAATTGCGGAAGTGATAACTGCACTATTGGGAGCCATTTTCATTGTTTGGTCGTCCATTTGTTTTTCTCCAGACGCAAAAAACTATAACTAAGAAACTAAACATAAAAAACTAAAGCCTCCTGTTTTATTTTCAGGTTCTGAAGCAGCATTTGAACCATCAAACCAAAATAGATTTGTAATGCAGTACAAACGTACAGTTGATTATCCTTGATTATCAACTCTAATAACATCCTGTGTTGTTGATAACTTAGCGCAACAATGAAAATAGGCCTAAATCCAAAACATGAGAAAAGAAACCATTGTCACAGTTGCCTCAATTGCATTCAACGCATGTGCAATGTGACGCTAGTATAATTTCAGACCGGTCTGAAACTCCATGTAAACGCAACGCAAAAAAGCAGACATGGCAAAATTTCAAACCGATCTGAAACTCGTGCCGGTCTGAGTTTGCTCATGTAAAGGGCCCCTAACTCTTCAGGGACATTACACATGCTCTATGTTTAAGTACTTTCCAGAAAAAATGATCATGGAAAAAAAGTTCTGGAAAAAGCAAACGATTCACAGAATATGTAGCTGTTCCAAAAACACCTCTTCAAACTATCTCGAAAATTATAAGCCTCTGTTCGAGTGGCTTTCTGAAGAAAGAAAATTGCAAATTTTTGTAAGCACATCTGCAAAATATGCACATTCTGGAAGCACATTTGATCGAAGGAAGACAGTGTATTCGCTGTTATTTCAAACAGAACTACTAAACATCACTGTTACGGATGCATGCTGTCTTTGATCATTGGGTTTGTTGTGCCACTTCGTCCTCACAAGTTGTTGTCAGTTAGTCAGACAGCAAAATTTTTCATCTTACAACGTATTAAGCAATTCCCTGTGCATAATTTCGTTACGAAAGTGGAGTTTTGGGAAAAAAATATGCCCACATATAACAAGGACAGGTAATGTTACAATAGGACTCGCAACTTTTTATTGACACCTGGATACAAAGCAATTTGTGATTGCAGACAAAGGGAATTCCATGCTCGGTTGGTCAAGACATAAACATAAACAAAGCAAGCCGCAAAAATTGCCCTGAAACCCGGGTCGCTAGCTCGCTCGTTGTGCATTCCAGAAATGATTTTTAAGAGCAAATATTAGCACCTATCGAAAGAAGAAGAAGATATCTAAACTTTTGCCTCGGGCATTTTATTCATTTTGTGCAGAAGCCAATTGGGAGGGGATTCAATTCTAAGAGGTGTAATCAAAACACTTACTGCACAGCTTCTGTACCAAAAAATAAAATGCCCGAGGCAGACGTTTAGATATATCCTTCTTCTTTCGATATGTGGTAAATATTTGCTCTTAAAAACCATTTCTGGAATGCACAACGAGCGAGCTAGCGATCCCGGTTTTAGGGCAATTTTTACGGCTTGCTTTGTTTTTGTTTATGTCTTGACCAACCGAGGATGGAATTCCCTTTGTCTGCCTTCACAAATTGCTTTGTATCCAGGTGTCAATAAAAAGTAGCGAGTCCTCTGTCCTTGTTCCCACATATGCGAAAATTTTTGCTAAAAAATAATAGGAAGAGAATATCTGAAATATCCTAAATAAAGCCCCATGTGTATCAGGTCACAAGGGGACACTGTATCTGTTATCAGATAAAATAGAATCTTTAGAAATCGTTTTATATGCAAACTGGTTTTCTGACGCTTGTCTCGTCTCACTGTGCCGCCCTTCGTAAACAACCACACCATTAAATATAAAGAAACTAGAAAACCAAGCTGCAGAATACAAAGAACAGTGGAATTTATGTTTAATAAATAATTGCCCTACGAAGGGACAGATAGCAAACAATTGTTTAGGCCAAGTAGGTGGCAAAGAAAACAGTTGTGACGACTACTGAATCGATTAACTGTTCAAGAATTAATAATAAAAACATAAAAGCTAAGCGTTTGTGATCAGGTAACCGATTGTCATTAAACTGAATTTAAAAAAAAAACTTTGCACTGCATGCGTCTGACAAAAATAAACAAGATCTTCGAGTCTCCAAAGCGAGTTTTCGACAGGACAATCTTGCTAACGAAGGTCATCAAGAAGTGGTATGCTGCTTGACACATTTTCTGTAAAAGAGTGGCCTATAAGAAAATAGACTAAACGTAGCCTTAAAATGAAGTCATGTACGATCTGCCATGAAGCGAGATTACCACAACAAACTTTGCTAATTTTTTCCTCAGCAGACTTAGCTTACGAAATGTTGCAATTTTCTTGCTTCAAAAAGAAAAGCCAGCGAGAAAGAGGCCTGTACATTTAGGGATAGTTGGCAGATTTTCTTCTTGGATCAGTTAGATATTGTGTGAATTGTTATGCTTCTGTCTTAAGAACTGCTTCGCCGATAATTTTTTCAGAAAATACACCATCAGCGTGAAACAGAGAATGTATAAAGTCTGTGAAGAGTCAAAAGTAATTTCATTCCATCCGCTGCGTGCCTTTCTCATTTTCTAATCCACCACTTTGTGGTGGAAACGAAAATAAATTTTTTACCATTCAATTTTCCGGAGAATTAAGGAAATCTATCCTAGGTGAATTGAAGGTCTTCACGAAGGTGTTGTGGCGCAGTGGTATATCCTCTGACTTTTCAGCCAAAACAGTCAGGCGGAGTGGGTTCGATACCCAGTAGGACCCCACCACTTGAGCGTCATGACAAGGGGTCGCGGACTCGATTAGGTCTGCTTTATTTCTGCGATCCCAGCGCTGCTACTACGTCCTTTGGGATCGAGTCTGTAGCTTTCCTTGGAAATAGGATGTGGCAGCTGCTACCACACGAGATAAAAGACTCCAGCACCCTTCAAATTTTCAAAAAGCAAATAAGGTGCTGGAATGGTGATAAATGCAACTGTAGGCTTTGCAAAACATATGTACAACAGTTGGGTTCATAACAGGATAGTTAGTGAAATTACTGTAATTATACATATACATATTATTTTTAGATTAGATTGTAAATTTTGTAAATAAGTAGGCCTTAATTAGCTGTAATTTTAGCTATGGTTTTGTTTCAGCCTACTTTGTAAATAAATTAATGATGATGATGATGATGATGATGCTTGGCGCTGAAAAATGCAACTTCACCTTCACCTTCACCTTCATACACTGCAAGCATGCGTGATTTGCAACTCGCGAGGGAAAAGAAAGGTATTGAAATAAATCATTTCAAACAAATAATTCCTTCAAACACAATAGTAAATATATATATTCCCAACTAAAATCCATCAAAGGACAAGCCTGGGATTGGTATGATTGATGATAAAATACAAGATTATGCTGTTATGAATAGTTTAAAGTACTCTTTCCCACCATTTTTAGTATTTTCCCTACAAAATTGCGTACTTGAATAAGCGACCTGAGCGAAATGACGTCATAAAAGCATGTCTTCTGATGTCAGTTTCAACGAAAACAAGGCTGTCCTATTGTTTTTACACCTCTTAATCGTTGCCAGCCTCTTTATCGTGTGCTCATGCAAGAAAATGGTGACACAGCGACCAGATTTGGCCTAAAAATATCAGAAGTTTTGTTGAATTTACAGCTGTTACGAACCTCCATAAGTAGAACGAAGTTAGGAATTCGCAGCAGCAGCAGTTGGTTAGTTAGTTTTACAGCATTAATCATACCAACCCCAGACTTGTCCTTTAAAATGTACTTTACAACTGCCGTGAGACACAAAATCTATGGAAAGTAAGCAATGTGTGAAAAATAACTTACTCTGCCATTCTTCGCTTCACTTTCCATATCAATGTCACCAAGTTCAACTTTAGGTTTCTTTGCAGCTCCACCCTGACCAGTTGTAGCCTGAAAGAATGATTCTCAAATAGACGATCCTTCAAAAAACATTTTATTCTTGTCGCTAAAAAACTTTCTCACGAGAAATTTCTGGAAGGTAATAAATAATACGTCTGTAGGATGTGGTTTGTGGGGTGCCGTCTTTCGGGAAGTTTGGGGTTGTGGGCGTTTGGACGTAGCCCTATTCATCTACTTAACGTTAGACCTTGTTGGGGAGACAAAGTGCTGACCCTATTGTTTTGACTCATTGTTTTTCAGCTTTGTTGTGAGCGAATCAACGTTGGGACACGCGATGTCATGCGCATCGTTGCTATTCTTCCTTCTCTTGTTCTCAACGGTCAAGCCAATTTGCATATTATGCCATATAAGTAAATCGTTACTACGCATGGGATTTGGAGCCATTTTCGGGGGATTCCTTGAGGCTCACAAGTTACCTTATTGGTACCCCTAACAAAACCCCTTGGAAGAGCAGATCTTAGGTTTCTGATAAGTATCTGTAACTTATTAACTCCATATTTTGTACTTTTTTAGAAGCTGATAGGGCATCGTGCCGAAATATTGATACTATATCCATCATATATATTATGTTATATTATATTATATTATATTATATTATATTATATTATATTATATTATATTATATTATATTATATTATATTATATTATATTATATTATATTATATTATATCGTATTGTATACATGATTTTGATTCTGACAGTAAGAAGTCAATGAACGTCGGTACAATGTTGGTACCTACATAGAAACTATCTCCTTGGTAATATCAGGGAATGAGTTTCTTGCCCAAAGGACAAGTCTGTTACATGGTGGCTAAATAAGTACAAAGCATTCCTTGAGTTATTTTCAGGGCTTTTGAAGGTACCAGAAATATCCCTATTTTAGGTATCATGTTTTGGAAGCTAACAGACCACGGAACTTAAAACCTTGCGATGGAACTTAAAATCTTAAAGTTGATAATTTCAAATATATAGTGACAAAGATTAATTACCTTTCTTTTGCCTGCCATTGGATCGTAACCAATAGGAAAAACTAGACTTTTGAATTCTTCCATGACTTTTCCTGCATTCTTTTCAATTATTTCTGTGTCTGGAACTATAAATGAAAGAATCATTAACAACAGACTTTGCTGAAAGCATTAATGCAAGGGTTAACGTTGCTTATCGATTACGTACAAGTAAAATGACTGAATCGGGAGAGTAACAAAACGTTGCCCTTGATGAAAGTGTACCTACTAACAAGGGCAGATTTTGTAATACAATAGCACGAGTTGCTTTTGTTGACACCTCAATTCAAAGCGATTAGCGATCACAGACAAAGGAAATTCTCTCAACCAGTAATTCAAAACAAACAAAGCCGCAAATTTTTCTCTGAAACCCAGGTAGCTAGCACGCTCGCTGTGCATTCCAGAAAATATTTTTAAGGGCAAACATGAGCATAGATCGAAAGAAGAAGGATATATCTACACATATGCCGCGGGCATTTGATTTCTTTGGTCCAGAAGCTGAGCAGTAAATGTTTTGATAACACCCAAAAAAGTAAGAGAATTGAATCACCTCCTAAATGGCTTTTGAACCAAACAAATAAAATGCCCGCGGCAGATGTGTAGATGTATCCTTCTTCTTTCGATCTATGCTCATGTTTGCCCTTAAAAACAGTTTCTGGAATGCACAACAAGTGAGCTAGCTACCTGGTTTTCAAAGGGGCTTTTGCGGCTTTGTTTGTTTTGAATTGCTGGTTGAGAGAGTTTCCTTTGTCTGCAATCGCTAATCGCTTTGAATTGAGGTGTCAACAAAAGCAACTCGTGCTATTGTATTACAAAATCTGCCCTTGTTGTAGCTACCGCTTCGATACCATGTTTTTAACTTTTGTCAACATTGGAGAGTTCTTAAAGTGATCGGTATATCATAGCATAGGAATCATTCTTCGTACATAGCCGATTGCTCGTAGCCCATGGTCGAAACCGCCAAAGCCTCATTTTCACGGACCAATCAGACGGCTAAAAAGCAAAGGAGACAAAAGAAACCCGTGAAGATTTTTCTAAATTTTACCAACCTTCATAGAACGCAACCAGGACAAAAAACTGCTTGAAATTTTCCGAATTTTTTGAAGAAATCTTCTCTCCAGATGTTTGGGCGTACAAGTTTGGATGCCGGTTAAAATCTCTCCAGGATTGGCGGAGTTATTGCCACAAACATACTGATAAGGCACTGAACCTTGAACAATGGAATCTCTGGCCGGGAGACAATAGTAATAACAATAGTAACAAAGCTACAATTTTGATTGCAACTGTAGATTATGTCAGCGATATGTCGAAAATTTAGGGTTTTGTAGTTGTAGATTATTCAATATTGTTGTAAGCTATAGATTTAATTTTGTTATTAACATGTATTTAAGTTTTGGTTGGCGTTAATTAGCATCAGCTAGACGAGAAGCCAACCTTAAATAAAGAAATATATAAGAAATTATTATCATTATTATTATAATATACCCTACCCCAAGTGTTCTCCGCAGAACAAATTTTCAAACATGTGAAGTTCTTCTTGATCAACCCTGGATAATTGAAATTAACTTACTTGTCATATCTTTGATCGGTTCAACATCATCTCTATCCAATGCCAATGCTTCAAGTGTTCTAAAGAACTTCTGGAGACCTGTATTGAATTCAAATTATTTACTATGCGCATACTAACTGGTTTTGTGTTGTACAGGAAAATATAAAGCCCGAGGTCTTAAAAGTACAGACCGAGCTTGCGAGGTCTGTGCAATAAGACCGAGGGCTTTATATTTTCCTGTACAACTACAAAACCGGTTAGTATGAGTTCTATTACCTGATAGCTTCTAATTTTGTCTTATATCATTTGGTCAAACGCATATTGTAACTGTTATGTTGTTATGTCGTTATGTCGTTTGAGCTCATTGTAAATCTCACAGGCCTAAATTAGTTGCTGTGGTGACAAAAACGAGTCCCTGTATCGTATTATACAAGGCTACGGGAAAACCGCGGGAAATGTGCGATTAGCCAATGGGATTGGCGGGATTCTTGTATTGCCTCGTTTTTGAAACGTCGGTCAGGTAATAATGGTCAGTACTAGCATTTTAATCAGTTTGATAAACGTATATACCAAAAACGAAAGGAGGTTGGTTCTAATGAATGCCATTCAAATGCGTTGGTACACTTTTCTGTGAATGCAAAAATGGCAAAAATGTAAAACTAAAGTTGACTGAATCGGTCTGATAAATAATGTTAGCTTTACTCTTGGAATATAGCAACTTAAATTCGCTTTATGAAATTCCATATTCTTTCAATTGCTCCTTTCTTAAGGAATTTCTAAGCATAGCCATAAGTTAATCAATCATACAGTTGCAGCGTACCATCGCAGCGAATCCCCTTTCCCTGTTTTATAGTATCTTGTTTTAACTGTTGAATTATCAGAGAAATGTAATGTCATTGACAGTGGGAACTAGATGACTGCGTGTCACTCCCCACTGTGAATGGCAAATAAGTAATGTATGTTGTTTTGTAGTTTAATTATGATTTGTTTGGATTTGTTTCTATACATAAATATATATATATATAAAAAGTTACTTGATATAAAAAATAACTTACTTGGATTTTCAAAGTCATCGCTACTGAACTTGAATTTCAATTTTCCAATCATTTCCTTCGCTTTGTCAATCTGCTCAATTGTGGCTGAATGAAAAAGAAAGCAACTGTGGATCATTTTATGAAGAAGAGGCAAACATTTCAAGGGAAACATACTCCCAGGTGAATCAAAGAAAGAACGCACGACGTTTCAAAAATTGTTTCTCTCTGAATATTGAAACAATGATACGGCAAATGTCTTCTAGAATAGCTGACACATTTAATTGGCTATCAAAATTTACCTGACCGAAATCTGCCACACCGTTTAGAAATTATGTGGGATCTTCTCGAGAAGGCTCCATCAGAAACTGTCAGTAAATAGCTTAAAATGACGGCTGAATTTCTTCAGTATTCCTGCCTCACAAAAGTGACTTGAACACATTTGGGCAGAATGCGCCTCCAGGAGGGAAGGAAAATGAGAACTTTGTAATTCTCAATTTGGGCCTAATTGAACTTGGAAAATGCGGTCGGTAGCTTGCTAGCTGAGGTTTGGATAAGCATGGTTTTATCATTGAATTGATATGAAGAATGTTTTAAAGCCGACAAAATTTTGAAAAAGATCAAGATATCAAAAAATTTCCACGGCAGATTTACAGCAAAGTACGATAAGTTCCTTTCAAGCAATTCAATTCAAATAAAACTGCAAAAGAATTTTTACACCGACCTTTTTAAAGATTTGAAAGATTTGAGCCCTATGCTACAAAGGACTGAAGGTATGTTGATCAGTGGGCTCTAGGCCTTTATTTTGATTACTGGGCTTTTGGCCAAAATTCGTTTCTCCGGATCGCGCATGATTCCATGGAGTAGGACTGCGGCAAATGTCGATACAATCATTTTTGGACATCGGCGTTAGGGGGAAATAAAATTTGGGGGGGCTGCCCGATAAAAAAGTCTGTCGCTTGATTTAAGAAGGAATTGTTTCCCGACTTAAGGCGGCTCCTATTTAATCTGCCAGAACTTTAGATTATGGCTGATTTCCCTTAAAAACCATCTTTCGCTTGCACAAGGCGAGAGTTTGCCCTACCAGTTTTGGGGAAACTTTTGCGGCTTTGTTTGTTTTGAATTATTGGTTGAGAGAATTTCCTTTGTCTGCAGTCGCAATCGCTTTTGAATTGAGGTGTCAATCAAACGCAACTGTTGCTATTGTATTACAAAATCTGCTCTTGTTCATGGGGCAAATATTATTTCTTGGCTTGGTTAAAAACATTACTAATCAACAAAATTTGAACTATATAATTAAAAAATGCAAAATTTTTACGAAGAACGAAGATTAATGAAAACTTGTAGAAAACGCAGTCTGTCAAAGAAATGTGATAGCCAATATTGAAATAACAATAACGTTCAGGCAATCATAAAAGAAAGAACACATTAAAATGATAATTCTGTGATCTGAGATTGAATTCCATTAAGTGCTCAATAATCCTGCGTGATAAATGATTTGACATGAACGATTTGACGTAAATAACATCGATCAAGTAAATGATTTGACAAGGCCATTATCTCATCTGGGCGTTTCGAAAGTTATCGACTACCATCAGATGTTTGATTGGCATCTTTGAAGAAATACGAGAAACATGGTGAATTCTAATATCCTTGAGGCTACATTGAAATATAAATACGAATGGACGTAAACGACATCGGTCACGTAAATGATTTGACACGGCCATTACATCATAGGGGAGTTTCGAAAGTTATCTACTATCATCTCATCAGATGATTGAATGACATCCTTGAAGAAATATTAAACCATCAACCAGCTCATAACACGGAATGATAAACAAATCGAGACGCGTTTACCATGTTTTTAGCAAGAAGGAAGACTAATTCAGGCATGAAAACCTATCTGGTAAAAAAATTAGTCCTACCACTTAGCGATTTACCGAATGTCTTCTGCCGTCCTTATCAATCCATCCTAATTGCCTTTGGTACATTTACACCTATAACAGTGTAGATTGCGCTGCTTCGAGTGCGAGGGACGGACCGATCATAAGAACTATAGAATGAATTCGTTAACAAATATTAGACAAAAACAAACCTTTCGGCGCATCCTCTACTTTTAACTTCCTTATATCATCACTGAATGGCAAAAATGTCAGGTTGAATCCAGATGGCTTTATTTGGTACCCATGTTCATCATATTCCCCTTTCTACGACAAATAGATAAATGAATAAATATATAAAATAAGTAAACAAATGAAAAAATGAAAAACAATCTCTCTTCGCAGGAAAATTCGAGGTCTTTATCCGTTGCACTGGGTCAGAAAAATACCACCATTTGAAAGACTACTGCTCCCTAAGTATCACAGCAAAAATGTCTTATTCATAAGCACCAACATGTTGAATTGAATTAACTTTCGAATTTTTTCCTGGCTGAAGTCGGTCATTCCGTCCTGATTTTGCAATGGATTTTCTGAACAAGGTCCCTTTGAGAGACACAAAAATTGTCCATAATCAACATAGGAATCAGCTGTTCCCACCGATATTTGCTCGTGGCCCATGACCGCAACCTCCAAAGCCTCATTGTCACTGACCAATGAGACGGCGAATAAGCGAAGAAGACGAAAGAAACCCGTGGAGATCTTTCTCAATTTTACCTTCCTTTATAAAATGCAAACAGGACAAAAACTGCTTGAAGTTTCCCGAATTTTTCTACAAAATCTACTCTCCAGATGTTTGGGTATACAAGTTTGGATGCTGGTTAAAATATCTCCAGGTTTGGCGAAGTTATAGCCTCTCCAATTCACACACAAACCGATAAGGCACTGCACCTTGAACAATAGAAATTGTGGCGGAGAGGCAATAGTAATAATAATAGTGGTCGTGGTAAGAACCTTCGGAGGACAATAACGATACAGTTTAACTACATAACCTTGTATGGACCTTATATTTTTATCATATCTAGAGGTTGATCTTTGAATATCAATCAGTTGCACGGAAGATGCCCCAATAAATAAATAAATGTACAAAAGGTCAATTTGACGCCTGCTTTCGTATGCTGTTGCATCTTCTTCGTTCGTATACTATACACCTTTTTACACTGATTTAAATAGTTGGAACCTATGCTGTGAACTACTTACTTGCGGAATCAATGCAGTGTACTACTTACTTGCGGAATCAATGCAGCAATTCTGGGAGCAGCAGTTACTCTTGGGATATATACACAAATAGCAACAACCTTCCTTGCGAGACAACGCTTTAACAGAGCGGCAAACATCGTTTTACTTCCACTGATGACCTACAAAGAAACAAAAAGCAGGATTTAAAAACACCGAATCAGAGTTTTTACAGGGTGTCTCAGAAAAATTGTTTGACGTTTGATTAAATATTTAAAAGTAATGATAAAAAGTAAGGTTCCTTGTTAGATAACCCTGTTCCTAAGATTTTTAATCAATTTTTGACGCCAGAATCTTGCCAATCCGCTAAGAATTCACGGAGTTACACTTTTGAAGTTCAAATTTGTGCGAAAGCTGAGACCAGACGCCCCCAATTGACTTGTTTGTCAAAAAGAAATCCTAAAATCGAGGTAAAAGGAGACTGTCCAATGTTTTACCTCTCCTTGATATATTAGGGCAAACCAAATAGGACTTCAAAGGTAATTCATGGAGCCCGTTCATTATTTTCTATATCTAATCAAAGGTCGAACAATCTTTTTGGGACACCCTGTATATGAAGGTAGCATATGGCTCAAATCTTTTTAAAAAGGCATGAGCAAAATTCTGTTCCATTTTTCTTCGAATTAAATGGCTTGGAAGGAAATTAGGGTACTTTGCTGTAAGTTTGCTTTGGCAATGTTTTGATATCTTTATTAGTTTCAAAATGGTAGCATTTATTATTTCTGAGGCTGTGCCGTCATACAATGTCTAAATCCTAAACTAGATGGGCTACAGATGTCTGCTTGCCACCATATTGTACCCAGTGAGTAAAAAAAGGTTTACCAGTTTGGCGGGCTGTGACATGAAAAGTAAGTGGCCGATATTAAAAAGTAATGTGTTAATCTACCAGTCAGAGGCCAACTTAGATGAGAAAATTTTGTTTGGTAAGACCCAAAAATTGGAAAAATGCCTGTAAAGGGTTTGTATGGGAATTGAGAATTCCACGTTCCATTCTGGTCCATGATTTATTTGGCATTGAAATTTAAGTTCACTACAATTGTCAGTTTCAGAAATAGAGTTTTAATTCCAATAGCAAGTAAATCATGGACCAGAATCGAATGTAGAATTCTTGTTCCCATACATGTCCCTTTCAGACATTTTTCTAATTTTTTGGTCTTAGAGATGAAGTCCTAAGTTATTTGGTATTTTTGCACGGTTTTGCCTTTTTTTGGTACCCTACGTTACTGCCTTATTTAATGGCGACTACGCCCACTTGTAACACGCTGATGATGGATCTTGGAAATTGATCCGAAACGTTCTGATATCAATATGGCTTAGCCACTCGTTTACGTCTCTTGGACTTGTCACTTTTTTTTGTCAACTGGATTTGTCGTTAAAATGGAAATGCTGAAATAATTATAATACAACACAATGATTCTTTGTCGTCGTTCTTGCCCTCCGATTTATCGTGAGACTGCGTTTTCCACCTGATGTTTCAATTTCTTGGAGATGAGTAATTTTACCAAACAAAATTTTCGCATTTAAGTTAGCCTTTGCATGATAGATTAACATTTCAGTTTTGAATATCAGCCGCATATCCACAGCCCGCCTAACGGGTAAACTTTTTTTGACTCACCCAGTAGATCTCATTTTTGACTCAATCGATTTCTTGCAGATTGTAACATTTTTCCTTTATTGATTAAAGGTTTATGATGATTTTAATTTTTCCAAAATTTTCCAAAAATAATGAAATTGTCGCTATTTAAAAAAAAAGATATCAAAAACTTTCCACGGTAGATTTACAGCAAAGTACCTTAAGTTCCTTAAAAGCCATTCAATTCAAAGACAAATATAACATAATTTTACATCAATTTTCTTAAAGGTTTGAGCCCTATGCTTGTGAAGGCGCAGTGACAACTAATTTTTGAATTCAAGCAACAGAAGTGTGCAGTAGTAAGTTACATATTGTGTTGGGAAAATCACAAGCAGACAACAAATGTTCGTCCACCAGATCAACTTAAGTTTAAAAAATATTTGTTTCAACAAATGTTTTACTCTACTACCTAAGATTATCCGACAATTTCTATTCATCACATGGGACAATTCTGGGATCCCCTCGCAAAGCTCTTTAAGTATGCTGACACAAATCTTGTTCAGGTTTCTAAAAACTCTGTATTTCTTCAGTGACAACCAGTTCTCAAAGTAGCTCCTGGATCAAGTTGAGTGGCCGAGCGGCTTATACAGTTTCCATCAGGTGACTGAAGTAGAGGTCAAACTCCGGATGGGTGTCCTCTTGGAGGCCTGACCAAGCAACTCACTTCGCCGTTCTTCGGAAGGGACGTTAAACTAGGGGTGCCAGTCCCATGCCTGGATGCAGCATGCATAGTGGGCCTAAATTAGCTTAAAAAGCCAGATATCCTTCCAGCCCACTTAAAATAAATCACTGAAAAAAATTAATTGTTCTGAGGCGTAATAAACATGGCTCAATATACATTGCAATAGAGCGAAAGCTTTCAAGAATCATGAGCAGTTTCTAAGAAAAATTGACAATGTTATGTCACTTTCACCTTTTAGATACGTCCCTTTCCAAACTAGGGCCGCTAAATTGCCCCTTATCCTACTTCGATAACTATCACATCGATCGAAGTTTATGTAATGAATTTTCTCACCGTCTCGTCTGGATAAATAAATTGTCCTGGTTTAACATAGTAATATGGTTTCATAAGATCCTTGGATTTGAATCCAAGCAGATGAAGACCTGCCAAATTACAAAGCAATGTAAATGCCAGAAAGGAGAAAATATATAGATAAATAAACCCAATGCTGGAAGAATTCAAGAAAAAAATGATGTAATAATTCCAAATGAATAACACAGACTAAAGTCTCAATATTTCTTAAACTTGCAAAGTCATCCATCACGCAGAGAGAGCTCGGAAAAATACATTTTACCATCAAGTGCTTTTAAAGGGGGGTAAACCCCTTTCTAGAAATGGGGGAAAGTCTCTACTGTGATCAACACTAGGTCGCATACCTTAGCAGGGGCGGATCTAGGAAAAATTTTGAGGGGTGCTGAAGAGAGAACAACGAGGCAACTGCAACGAGGGGGTCCGGGGGCGAAGCCCCCGGAAAAATTTTTGGTGACCACGCCCTTTACTCTCTCGGAAATGATGACCACGCCCATAAATAGCCAGAAAATGCTTTATTTACCAGTTGAACGATTGGGTAGTTTGTTGCTCAAGCTTGATACGAGGAAATCTCTTTGAAATCCTATGGAAGTATTCTCGTAATTTTCTTTCTTTCCCGAATGAATTGTCGAAATATCCCATTGTTTCTTGATAAAAGATGATATGGGATGCAGAAAATTTGTCTCACATGGTCTGAACTGCGTAGGCGGCTGATCTATCGTTTACACTATTACACAAGAACAAAACAGAAGACGATAGAATTCATGATTCATGAACAACAATAGGCCTTAATGTCAAGGAACTCTGAAGCTGTCGCTGTGATCCCGGGTGTGATCCTCAATATTTCTAGGAATCATTAGCATCTGAAACTATAGCGAGAACCCCAATAACCCAAAAGTGAAGCATAAACCATATTTCATCTCATCTTACCGTAATACGCCGTAACACCCGATCTTCCTTCTATCTGGATCTCCTCTTGTTCACCCCTTCCAGCCCAAAATTTGTAGTTGCAGTAAAATCCATTTCAAAAATCTTTGATTAACTCTTGTCCTTCTTATTTTGCTTTATCATCTTAGATTCCCATTCGAATTACTGTCTTCCAAATGCATCACACATTTGAGTTGTTTAGAACAGTAACTGAAGGCTGGCAACGCACATAGCTTAGGCCATTGGCGAGCAGCAAACTGCCCCGCCAAATTTTGGAAGGATAAACTTGGAAAGTATGATAATTTATCCCCCCCCCTTCAACTGCTTTCTGTAATTCTTATGTCTATGTTGTAATGAAGCTCCCCCTGGTTAGTTTTATCCCCCCTTGATGTGATATCGTAGTATCATCGACTTTGATTTCAGACACTGAAATCCCCCCCGAACAGCTCGGTTTCTTTGATGTTTCTGGATTTTCAAATTGCATGGGTGCTCCCGCCAAATCTGAGCACCCGTAGATGCGGCAAGGCTATTGGTTTATTCACTTCCACGGGTGCTCAAACTCGGATGATTTACAGGCCATGGGTGCTCTGTTGCGCTGGTTATAGAGAAGACAATCGATTCCGAGTCGGCAAAGTGTAGGAAAGGTCAACCAGGGGGAGTTAAGACAGAAGAGTTTTGAGTTGTAATATCGACAGTGTGGAGGAGGCGAGACGGGGGCTTGATAAAGCAGTGATAAATAACGTCGAGGAATGAAGAAATGCGGAGCTTCGGACAGCTCGCGAGCTTTCATTTTGTAGCAGAAAAATGTATGCATATTATTTTTGCAAATAATTAGATTGAAAGAGAAAAATGTTCAGTTAAAAAATCTGACGGGTGCTTGAGCACCCTTCGCGCCCCTCTAGATCCGCCACTGCTTAGAGCAAGTAAAAACCTGAATTCAACTCCAAATTGCGTACCGATATGTAAAAAACCTGGTGCGAAATACTAAAAACATTAAAGGCAATGTGTCCATGTAAATAGCATGCTTCGAGGAGGATATTTCGCAAACGTGTGATATTCTCCAATTTATTAAGGTGACTCATGTCATCAGCTTTTGTGCGAATACGAGGTTGAGTATTGGATGACTTCCTACGCAGTCTAAGTTCCAATGTTTTTCATTTGATCAGTCTGAAACAGACTCAGTCTAAACCAATCAAATCATCCAAAAGCTGCATGCATGTCAGCATTTTGTCAGCAGTTTCAACAAGTATGCATGCAACTGATATTTATATGGGCACACTGCCTTTAACTTGGAGCCTGATTGAGGTGAAGGGTTTGAAATTAAATAAATTGGTTGCAAGGTTAATGAGCAACATTTTCTTGAGCAATGAATAGTTTTCTTACTTATCATGCATAACCCAGATCTTATTTAGATGGCTTTGTCATTATCAGTTTCTTTTTCGTTCGATTACAGTATATGATAGCTAAAAACAGTTAGTTAATTCCAACTTTAATTCAAACGGTAAAAAATATGTACATATACAAATGTTGCATAAAATAGGTGGATGAAAATATTTCCAATTCATCGAAAATTTACAATACAAACGAATATCTGAAAACACTTAGTGTAACGAGCCCAAGTTCGGTATAAATTGTGACACAGCTTGCAATTAAAATTCTCTCCTTTTCAATTTTTTACAGCTGAGGGGTACTTTATGTAAAGGCTGACGGATAAAACATTGCAAGATTTTTGGAATAAAAAATAGTCAGTTGCAGCTACCTGGTTCACCGAAAGATTTAATGTTTTGAACCTCATTCTTCTCAAAGACGACCTGAAATGACAAAAAGGTTTCAAACACTACAAGAAGTGAACCAGAGTGGGCTCTTGAAAAAGGTTTTGTCGGCCACACAGAAATATATGCGTCTATCACGGGCTCTAACAGCTTTCCCAGAACTAAGCAATACAGCTCAAAACTCGATCTATGTAAAAACTACATCCTGTGCCTCTAGCTTCTCTATGACCTGTTTCTGATAAGGAAATCTGTAGAGCTATCCCAGTTGGCAAGCATGGGACTAAAACACTTTGCACAGATAGTAGCAGCCCGAAACGTTTCATAATATTCAAATAACTTAAAAACTTTTTTAACTAAAGCGAAGTTTATATCTCGAGTCATTCTACACGATTTTATCGTTCCCCGTTTACTTTCAAATACAGTATTCCAACTATGCCTACCATGTTAGAGAAAAGGGAGACTGACTCATGTAAACAGTCCATTTCACACATCACAGGGGAACGAACTTACCTTGCTGCCTCCAAATTCTTGGCTATATTTGATATCAGTTGGCATCAATTCTTGCCCAGTGTCCTACAAGAGAAAAATTGTATCTATTCACTGCGCTATACAGTTTACGATTC
Source organism: Aurelia coerulea (assembly GCA_039566865.1). NCBI lineage: Eukaryota > Metazoa > Cnidaria > Scyphozoa > Semaeostomeae > Ulmaridae > Aurelia > Aurelia coerulea. The sequence goes on along the minus strand of CM076952.1, from coordinate 4,622,549 downwards.
CGTAAGGGCAAGTCTGCACTCTCACATTATGATTCGGCCGTACTGAATTATGCGTCATCCAAAATCACTGTAACATTTGTTGTTTATTATTATCATTTTTCTTTTGCAACCACCTCTAAGGGGACCATTATGGAAATAAGGGCAATATGACCTTTTAATGCTATCCCTGCCACTACAATTAGGGGTGTTTTAACGTATTTATTTAATGTGCATTGTCATTGTATTTTATCTATTTTTAGCTTTTAAAACTTGTAAATTTATTCATTTCTTGAAAATATTTTATTTCACGTGGCAAATGCTTACATACCTACATACATACATACACAGAAATATCCAGAGGGTTTTAAATAATTTTAGTCGTTTCATGGATAATAGAAAAGTATTGCAATGAACTATCCACAAATTCTAATGTAACCTTGCAAGCATTTTTGTCCCTAGAGGATAAAGCCTATTTTTGCATCCGCTGAAACGTGTTGGAGTCTTTGCTGTAAGGCAGAAATATTGGGAAAATTTGTTCGTGACTTTAGGCACGTTTTGAAGGTTTCTTAAAAAAGCTCCCACGAGAATATCCCTCATAATTTCAGAACGGAGTGGCCGATTTCAATCAGATAAGTCTTGAAATGGATTTGAACATGTCCATTGTTAAATTATATATTTGTCAGTATTATAGTCATACCGGGTGTCCCAAAAAAAGTACTCCTGTTTAAAAAATCACCAAAAATTGATTATCAAAGCTTTGATAAAATTTTCTTTTTGAGTCGTTTTGTCAAAGATCCAAAAATATGCATAAATAATAAAATGTTTGATTTTGATGGAGCAAGGTAGAAAAACTACACGTTGAAAACCCTTATTTTGAGCCATACTTTTTAAGCAAAATACTCAATCTTACCTTCAAGTCAAAATTTTCAGATTTTTTATCATCATTGAAGTCTCCAATGATCATGCGCATTTCTTTCTGTCATTTATGACCAAACTAGAAGCTTCACTTGCACAAAGAAATTGATCTGGCAATCATCAAGTCCTTTTCGAAGTATGATTCAAAACCAGGTAGCCCCAAAAAGAGCCACATTTGCCAATTTTGAAAGCAATTACAAAATCAGCTATGTCTGGGAAAATAATTTGGCCCTTGATCTACTTGACAAAAAAAGAAAATTGAAGATCGGTCGTGTAATCAAATTTTGGCGATTTTTCAAGGACACCCGGTATTATCCAGGGAGCTGTGACCTTTCAAACGGGATTGTATTTTCTTGTAATTCTGAAAACATACACTTGATAACATTACACACCTCACAAAGATACTTCGTAACAGTTTTAACTTCCTCGTTCGTCCTGCTGTCAACTTTAACATAAGACGCCTTCGTAGCAGCTCTTGTCAGGACATACACCGCTACGCCAAGCTGCAGCCCACCAGCTATTTTCAAAGGGACCCTCGTTACAGCGCGCTTTTTGAATTCTTTGCCTTGAACCCTAGAAAAGATGAAGGAAATTTGTAAACAAATGGTATGTGGTAAAGGACACAGATATTTGGGCTGCCATGATCGTCAACGTCGGTAGGCATGGCATATAGACCATAGGATAGACTCGTGTTTTCCAAGTTTTTACTCATATTTTCCAATTACATTTCTAGGAGGGGTAGTGTTTACAGGAATCTCAGAAAAAGGATGAAAAAGTACCTCGCCAATAATTCTTCAAATTTTTCAGATGGATCAGACAAGGCATCCATGTCTTCATCTTCATCACAAAAGACAACATCCTAGAAAAATTTCACAACTCAAATTTCACGTACAGTAGATTTAATGAAACTGGTAATTACGACAATAGATCAAGGGCGCCTACCTTGGTAGGAGTTGTGTTTATCCCCAGTACTGTTTTCGTGACATTGTACACAGAGTAATTGTTGTCTTGTTAATCCGTGTGATTTTCAAATTCTAACGTCTGTTAGTGTTGACCAATCAAAAATCACGCTGTCTGGGTCCCTGTGGCTGTGGTCATCTCGTATAACAGTTGATCTCGTATTACATCAACACCGGAATTCGAAACCACAAAATCATTCTTACGTCATCTTGAAAGGACAGCAATTACTCTATGTAGTACCGGGTGACCCAGAAAAAAAGTGACCCAACGCAATCTGTCATAGGAAAAAAAGTAAGTGGCAGATTGAAATACTTCAAACGTTGTTCTGTCCCTAAAAGACTAGCCTACATTGTGAGTATTTTTCGCATTTTTTTGGGCCCGGGAAAGTTCCCGAATTAAGGATATTGAGGAAAAGGGCAGGCTTGAAATTCTCAAAAAGTCATCAAAAACAGGCGATCGATTTGAAGGCATTTCATTTCTTCAAAACAACGAGGAGCGTGTTTAATTCTGCCTGAGAATATTTTTAAGTACCTAAGGACTATAAACTTGTTCTGAAGACTTCTGACTGGGCTACCTATTCCCAGGTTGAAATGAAACACGCTCCTCGTTGTTTTGAAGATTTGAAATGGCTGTAAATCGATCCCCTGTTTTTGACGACTTTTTGAGGATTTCAGGCATGCTCTTTTCCTCGAAATCCTTAATTTTGGAAATTTACCGTGCCGAAAAAAATTACGAATTAGTCTTTTAGCGACAGAATAACATTTGAAGCATTTCAATCGGCCACTTACTTAATTTTCTGTAACAGATTGCGTTGGGTCACTTTTTTCTGGGTCACCCGGTATGTCACAAAAACAGTATTAGGAACAAAGACACTTCCTACAAGGTATGGGTCCTTGAATATGTAATGTTTTTTGCATCAAATGATATCACAGGGGATCCAGGAGTGTCAGCAAAGACAGTAGTTTTTGGTTTCTTTGGTTCATTGGTTATTTCATTATTGTTCACAATCGAAAATTTGTCTGTAATATAAAAATGTATAAAAACAGCGCTCGATGCTGACCTTTTGTAGAACAGCTAAAAGGCCTATTCTTTCATAATAACTAAGAAGCCTAAATTTGTCGTTGAATACATTTGATACACTTACAAACTATTGTGATTGCAGAGAAACATTACATTGGCTTAAATCAAAAGATACCTGAAAGCCAGGAAAGCCGTTATCCCAACTGTATGCTATGGGCTGATTCAGAAAGGTTATCAAGACTATTTCAAATTAGATGACATCTGAAAATTCTCGCGAATAACAACAATTGCAGTGCTTTGCATGAGCAATTTTGCTTTTTCGCAAATCTTGCGTGATATCTAATCTGAGATGACCGTTAAAAATGTTAACGATTCAAATATAATTCCAATGCTAGACGCTTTAACATAACTCTTGTTACATTTTCTAGATCAGAAATTCAGTAATCAAAATATCTAAAGGTAAATGAATACAATGAATACATACATACATACATGTACATATGCATATATACATAAATACAATCAAATAAGATCAAATTGATGCCTGTTTTCTTCGAATGGTTAGGCCCTCTTCAACGGTACACTTTATACATAAATACATATATACATACAGGGTGTCCCAAAAAAATTGTTCGACGTTTGATTAAATATAAAAAAATAACGAAATAATGAATGGGCTCCCTGTTAACATAACCATATTGCTGAGATTTTAAATTAATTTTGAACACCAGAAACTAGCAAATCGGCTAAATATTCACGGAATTACGAGCGTTCAAAGTTTAAGTTTGTGCGAAAGCTGAAACCAGACGCCCCTAAATTGCATATTTAGTGAAAGTAGAATCTGGGTTATTCAAAGCAAATCAAATAGAATTTGAAAATCACTTTCGATCAACTATCGTTCTATAACATTGAATCAAGGCTATGTATGCGTGGAGGAATCCTGTTCAGCACAATTTGGAATTGTCCCTTCTCCCATTGATTAAGTTTTCATTCCGTGTTTTTAAATACTTGCAGCCTTAAGTAAATTTTGGCAACGGTTACAAGAATTAGATAACTTTGGAAGTCTTTTGTGGTTTGCTCTGATATCGACGAGAGGTAAAACATTGGACAGCCTTCTTTTACCTCGATTTTAGAACGTCTTTTTGGAAAACAAGTCAGTTAGGGGCGTCTGGTTTCAGCTTTCGCTCATATTTGAACTTCAACAGCTTGTAAATCCGTGAATTCTTAGCGGATTCGCAAGATTTTTGCGTCTAAAATTAATTTAAAATCTGAGGAACAGGGATATTTAACCAAGAGCCCGTACCTTTTATCGTTATTTTTCAACATTTAATCAAACGTCAAACAATTTTTCTGAGACACCCTGTAAATGAATAAATATTGTATGTACCTTGTAAAATTTGTTGGCGTCGAAAACTTTATCTGGTTGCTGCATATGCATCAATTCAATGAAAATACCAAGGTCAGCCAAATCCTACAGAAGAAAAGTGTTGCTTCATTTTTTACTTATTCATATAAGATATTACATAACATCTTACATTCTACTACACTTTCTAATTAGTGTATAACACTACAGGGACGATAGAATGGGAAGCAAAAGACAATGACTGTCCCATCGGCAATACATAAAGACACGCAGAGTTAAACTACATACAAATGCACTACGAATGATATCAACCTAACTGATTCTATACTAGATTCTGCCTAACATTAGATGTCAGGTCAGGGTTGCGATGAATTTAAATTTGAATAGATATGGCTAACGACAATTGATCCCATCATTTTTAGCGAAGAAGTTCAGTTGCATAAAGACAGCCGTACACAGATTTGCAATTAATCATGAATCTTTGGTACACTTGTTGTTTGAATGGCCAAAGTAGCAACAGTGCAGTACATTGGTACCTTAACATCCCGGAATTCCGAAGAATTCGTTTCAGAATTCAAAAGATTTCATTTTTTCAAATTCAGAAAAAGCAAAGGACAAAGCTTTCACATCAATCTCGGTTGTCTTTGATTCCCAACGCGCATGGTTGTTTTGCAAATGCGCGAGTCATCTTTGATTACTTTAACATAGTCAGCATTTTCTGAATCTGGCAAAAATCGTGCGAACCATTACAACTTCGAGGGAATTCTTCATGAGGAAAATTGTGTTAAATTACGAAGAAACTGTATTGTATTTTTTTACAATAATGCGTCCTTGAACGTAAGGCCGACATCAATTTTTCATTGAAGCAAAAGCAAGCAATTTTGAACGTTAATATTTTCGGGATGTCCAAAATTTCTTGTGGTCCTAAATGTTTACTGTCCAAAAATGTCTGCAGTACAGAGAACTCAAAGGAAATCACCTTCACAGCAGAGTCCAGAAATGTGAAACCTTCCTCCCTCCGGATACCAATTTCGTTATTTAAACCGACCTCTTTTGCCACATCAAATAACCAGATTTTTCGACCTCATCGCGTGGTTTAAAAGCCCTAAAATTTATAAATAAGTTGCCGTTGCCATAGGCCCAAATTTTCAATGTTTCTTATAAAAATTACTGAGCCCTCCTCAAATATGACATTAACCAGCAAAGGCTTCCTCTGGCTCAGCCGTGGAACCGTGACATTTGAGGAATCTGTTTCAATGTTTAAAAGCGTACGTTTTTGTCCACCAAACACCTTGCATAGAAAAGGAATACACTCTTTGAGCCTTAACATATTCTTAAAGTATTCTTATTTTTTCAAATCTGACATGGTTTCAGGGGAACATAGTTCAAAGAAGTGTCATATCATTATGAAGAAATGGTCGAACGAAAGAAACATATAAGCATTTGTAACAATAAGAATGTTATGAACATCGCAAAACAGGCAACTGCTGGAAAATAGACACAAATATACGAGCTGAGGCTGAGCAATATTCTTATAATATTCTTAAAATTTGGATGATTCTGAGCCTGAATATTCTTATAAACAATATTCTTATAAAAAAAAGAGTGTATGCAAAGAGAGCTACCGGGTGCGCCAAAATAAACTATGCACGCTTGGCAGGCTACAATAAATCGTACACTGGACCGATTTTGAAGATTTATGACCCAATTTTTAGCAAAAAAGCCTGAATTAGATTCTAGGATTTTTTGCAAATTTCTTTGTTTTCATTTTTTAGAGCTAGATGTGAGTTTCTTAAAATTTTCGTTTTCGAAAACACTGAAAACGATCAAAAAAGTCGATCAAGTTTTCTAAAGACTCGACATGAATGGAAAAAGAGAAAACTTGTTCGTGGTGATTTGGGATTTAGAAATCGATTAATTGTATCGATTAATTAATCCATTTCTGAATCCCAAATCACCAGGAACAAGTCTTCTCTTTGTCCATTCATGTTGAGTCTTTATTAGAATATTTCGAAAACGAAAATTTTAAGAAACTCGTTTCTGGCTCTAAAAATCAAAACAAAAAAATTTGCAAAAAATCCTTGAATCTAATTCAAGCTTTTTGCTAAAGATTAAGTCATGAATCTTCAAAATCGGCCCAATGTACGACTTATCGTGGCCTGCCAAACGTGCATAGTCTATTTTGGCGCACCCGGTATTTGCTGAAAAAACTATGTTTTCAATTAACTTCATTTCAGTATTTCAGCAGGCTTTTCATCATCCTCATCAATGATCATCGAAAGAAAGTTTCTGACAAGGAACCCTTTAAATATTAAAAAAAAAGCACGATATTTAAGTTGATCACATTTTTATAATGAAGCAGGCAAAGCAAACTGTAAATAGAGTACTTTTCATGGTTATCAGAAATTTCTCCAAAAACATGCCAAATTTCCCTAAAACGTCAAAAATTCTTTGCCCGAAAATAAGTCTTACGAATAGCACCAGTGAAATAGAGTTTAGTTGAGTTATCTCTGTCTGCATCGATCTGCAGAATTCAACCAACAATGAACGTTGATATTTTCGAACCGCACTACAAAAAAGTGCGAAAGACACAATACAGAGGCAGTAAATTCAAGCTTACCTTGGCTTTTCTTAATGCCCTTCTCTAATAAAGAAAACGAAAATTTTATTAGAAAAGAAAGAAAAGAAAGAAGAAATTCGAAAAGTTAAGTACTTTAAAACTTTAAACTTGGCTTCTAACAACTTCATGCCTGCCAGGGGAGAAGGGACGGCGAACCGATAGTCAGTTTCAAATTACGTCACATTTGGAAGGAACTTGAGTAATATCTGAACATTTGAAAGGTTGAAAAAACTTTGTTTGAAATTTCATAAGACACAGGTAGTAAACATGAAGATTGTTATGAAACCTTTATGAAATTCGTAAGAAAGTCAGAGCACTGAAAATCAGACAGCTTTCTGACAGAAAATCTGAAATCTGACAGAAAATTTCGGTACTAGTTCAAATTCTTAGTTTCATATGAAAGAATACATGTACTCGATACCTAATTACGCTCTTTGTCAAAACTGAGAGATTAAGGCTTCACTTGCTATTTCAAAACATGATTCAATCCAAAGTAGATGATACGTCTGTGTACGTAGACTTCAGGAAAAAGATACAAAGCAGATAAAAATGGATGATTACCTTCAGATCTGGATTAAGCTCATGGGGATCATCTGTGTTCGTAAAAAGCATGACACGGCGATTTCCTAGCTTTAAATTGCTGAAATGATAAGACTTAGATTTAACATTTCAGTATGAAATTGACCTAGAGCACCCAATTCAGAACGAACAGAGAAGAAACTGCGTAAATGAAGCCATCGTGCATTCTGATTTAAGGAATTCTTTGACCACACAAGCTTTTGAAACGAAAAGCCTAAGGAAGAAAATATCACGCATTACCAGTTCTTCTCCATGGAGGTTTACGCTGGATCTGCATTTAAGGTGGCTCACTACTGAAAATTTAAAAATCATGAAACAGCGATAAGGTGGCTCACAAATAATCTCAAAGCACAGAAAAAACAATAGGTTACGGTGGCTCGCTACTGATAAAGATTTCACACATACACATGTGGTGTCTTACCTGGGTATCAGACTTTCCTATGGCTCATAAACAAATTAAGACATTACATTCTGTAAATAAACGTCGTCTTTTTACTAAAGACTCTTCATAAGAAAATAAACTCTGAGATCGCTGAAAATTAAGAAACTCCAGTACTGGGAAAGAGATATTCCAACAACTATTGATTTTAATGAAGGATATCTGTTGATGGTAAATCAAACCTTGCATCCTGCACGTGGCCACTTTATGTTGTAATGACACAAGTATACTTCCAAAAAGCCACGACCTTCTCTAAAATCCCTTTGTTCAACTAGAAATCTCATCATTAGTTTGGCGAATAGTAAGAGAACTTTAACTTACCAATTGGCAAAGATGTTCGAACAAGCCCACAATGCATCTGCCATTGAGAAATCTTGGCTGTGTCCTAAAGCATTCTCAAATTTGCCTTGCTCTTCCTCTGTAAGGTAATATGCAATGTGTATATGCTTTAACTGCCATATTCCGTTGATCAAAAAAACATGTTTGATTAGCAGCTATTTACCAGCCTTCAGTATACTGACCGGGGCATTAGTCTAGACTTGTTACAATTCGTCCAAGTTTTCGCTCGCAAATACGAAAACTTTATTACTTACTTATCAATTGAACTGAATGGCTTACCTATGAATGATCTGATCAAAACTTTAAATAACGAGCGAAATTTACGACGAATCGTAATCAGTCTAGCATTAGTCTAGTCCGACAATAAGATTCACATCCATCAATCCCCCATTCCACTTTAGGAATTCCTGCAACATTAGCATCCTTCCCAAAGCATGATCCCTAGAAAGATCAGCATATCTTCAAGGTATTGATTTGTACTCATTTATATAGCAATTATCGTTCTTTCAGTGAATTATAGATAGCTGATATGGTGTTTGTGTCAGAACATGATCAAATAACATGGAATCTCACTCTGCAAGACTGAAGGAATGTTTGCACCTGAATTTAAAGTTCTGCGCATTGCCCTCACAGTATCGAACCAAAACTCAAAGTGATACTGTTTCCCCATTCAAGCTGACATACAGGGTGTCCCAAAAAATTATGTCCGGTCTGTGTGAGCTGTAATTTTCAATTTGTTGTTTTTTCACAGTTGTACCGGGTGTCCCAAAAATACGCCACAGATTCAAAAATTTCTGACGGAAGCTGTTTCAAATTAATAATCAATTGATTATTTTTATCTAAATCTGCAGGGATTAGATTAAATTTTGATATATTTTTCAGAATTTTTGGTGACTTTATTGAAGAGTTAAAAATCAACAAACTTCAAATTTGCTGTCAGGGCAAAACCAGAGCTACCAGCATTAGTGCAAAGTATACTGTAAAGTTAAAAGAATGGCAATATCTGAAACTTTACATGATTGCATTAACAAGCACACAACTACACCAAGAAACTGCAACAAAGGGAACAACAGATTCATGAGTTATCCATTCTTGAGGGAGCTTTCAGTGTTCATTTATAATTGAAAGTATAAATCTAATAATGGCCTAGTCATTTTGAAAAAGCAAGCAACCATCATGGACACTTAAGAAGCATGGCAGTGTTTTGACAGAAATCTTTATGAAAGTGTCTGTTCAATGTTCAATTAAATTTTGTGTTTGCGTATTTGTCAGCAATTCTTTGCAATTGCAAGGATTTTCATGTTTTACAATTTGACATTATGATTCACCATTGTTAATGCAGCAGCTCTGGTTTTGACCTTGGGGCAATTTTGAAGTTTGCTGATTTTTAACTCTGTAACCAAGTCACCCAAAATACTGAAAAATGTATCAAAATTTAATCTAATTATTGCAGATTTGTAGAAATATAATTGTTGGATAATGAGATTGAAACAGATTGCAGTAGAATTTTTCAAATCTGTTGCGTTTTTTTTTGGGACACCCGGTATAGGACAGGCTTCAACTTAGAGTTTGAGACCTTTTTGAGTCAATCTGACAAGTGGTTGCTGATTTGCGGCAGAGAAAGGGCAAACGAAGTGGTTGCTTCAAAACAGAACTTCTATTGTTCTGCAGCAATGTCAAAATTAAGTATCAAATTTTCAAAGAAAGGCTTTTCATCGTTGTATTCACATTTTTCTATATTTTTAAAAGTGCAAGCGTTGTTTATCTATAAGAGAGCACTGTCAACCCTATAACTATATTGGCAAGCATTTAATTTAATTTAATTTAATTTCATTTCTCATTTCTTTCTTTAAGGAGGGTAGCCCTTCAGCAGAAGCTGGTTTTCAAGGGGCCCCCCGATAAAACATTAATTACAATCTAAAAAATACTCAAATTAAACTATAAAACCCTATTTACAATATTCAAAACAAATGTACAATGATATTAAAAATTTCTTTAAATAAAAAAAGAAACCCTGTTTCAAACAGTTTTCTTAAAACTATATAGAGAGAATGCCTGCTTTGACTCGGCACTACGTTTGCAGTTGGATTCATAATTCATACCATAATACAACATACCTTGCATAAGCCTCTCTAGATCCTTGATCTTTTCAGCATCTGGCATGTCTAGATCCTACAACAAGAAATTATTCTTAATACTGCAGAATGTTCTCGTGCCACGGGTTAGACATGATATTTTGCTCCTCGTGGTATCATCTTCGTAATATTACAGAATATTTCGTAGGTAGTGTAACAAGTATCGTGTATTGTATGGGTCTACGGGTCTACGGACTATGGGTATACGTTTGAAGAGCTCCTTCATAAGAGAGGCAAACACACAATACATACAAGAAACTCGCAAAAGCTAATGCTTGAGGTCTACAAATGCTTAACCTCTGGCATTCCCTCCTTCTTATGGGACCTCTTCAAACGTAAACCCATAAATTATAATCTTAGAGTAAAGGATCTCGTCCAACTTCCAAATACCAGGGCTCTGAGATACGGGAATGATTCTTTGTCATTTAGAGGAAGCATACTTAGGAACACACTCGCTGACACAATAAAATCTGCAGTCAATTTAAAAACAGCATTAAAGATTGGACGGGATCCAATTGCAATTGTATGATATGTAGATAAAAGAGAACACTGTAAATAGGTAACACCAGTTGGCCTTCATTAGTTTATAAACTATTCCTTTAGCCAACTTTAAATAAATGTATTATTATTATTATTATTATTATTATTATTAAACGTTTTGTTCTTTGCTTTTAATGCAGTACAGTTCTCGCCACTGTGCCGAGGTCAGTCCATGTCCCTAAGGCAACAGCAGTGTTCACTTGATGGACAACGTTCTTCTCAGGATGTGGGCGCTTCCGAGGAGAGCAATCTTCTGCAATTCTTCAATCCGTATGTGGCCAGGAATTTGACTGACGTACTTCTCAAGGCCTTTCTTGATGAGTCCCAGTGCTCCCACTACAATTGGAACTGTCGATGTCTTCATTTCCCACATTTTTATTACTATTATTATTATTATTATTATTATTATTATTATTATTATTATTATTATTATTACTATTATTATTATTATTACACGCTCTAATATTATTGGAGCGAACTATATCTGGAGGCACAGGGTGAAAAAATTGAGTCACTGATTTCTTTCCATTTCACCTTTCCTTTGGGTCTGCTTTTGATAAACCTGGCTTTTAAGCCCATATCAAGTATCATTCTGTTCATCTTTGATACTCAGTGATAAATTTATTCACCGTTTGTACCATGGCGTTTATTAACGGTAACTGTAAAACCAGCAAACATTCTGTATATATTAACTAAGCAGTAGGTTTTGCCATTTGCTTGGGTGCAGAATAATTTAGAATCGTATTACTATTATTATAATTATTATTATTATTATTGCAGTTAACTTATGTTGCATTTAGCATATGGTGATTAATTCCAAGTATTCTCTTTTCTTGTTATTGTTTTTGCGTATTGTCCTGTAGTGTTTATTGTTTTTGTTATATGTAGACCATGGGGCAATCACGCCATTTTGCTCCTCATGTTATCTTCCCTGTAGTGTTGTATAATTGAATCGTATCAATATGTAGGTAGAGTAAATAGTAACATGTAATGCAAGAATTTTATCTGGATATAGAAAAAAAGTATTGCGTATTGTAAATTTTTAATTAATAATATAAACAGAACATAAAAAACAATTAAAAATTTCACTCAAGCTTTCTAAAACATTATGGTTAAAAAAAGACATTTTTAGCTATTGAAATAAACATTTTCTACAAGAAACTTGAATTTGCCTTGGGGATAGTTTCTTACTACCTATAAACACACAACTGTAAAGACTGATCCTCAAAAATAAGTTGGATATTTCGAAAAAAAAAATTACAGCGTCCAAAATTTGTCATGGTTCTCAAATATTTAAAGGGCATATGTCATGAAACTGATTGGTTCATGCAATACAATTCTCTCCATTGTTCATTACAAAGCACAGAATCGAGGCTGAATTTTCATTGCAATAAAAATTCATGAAACAGAAATAAAAAGTCACGAAACAATGAAATTCCACTTCAAACTTGTTTGTTGTATTAACCAATTGCTGATGTGACATATGTGCTTAAATGTTCAACATCTTTTTGCAGCACAAAAAATCACACAAATCATTTTGCTGCATAGAAAGTGATATCTTGCAAAAGAGTCGATTTGCACAGAAAAGGAAAATGTTAAAGGACAAGTCTGGGGTTGGAATAACTGTTCATAAAATGAAAGCTCACAATGTTGTGAATGGTGTGTAATATAATATATAAATGATTTAAGTACCAAAAATAGCTAAGATGTTTAAAACACGACGTTTCGAGCATGTACTCGTTATCAAGTTACATGCTTGAAACGTCGTGTTTTAAACATCTTAGCTATTTTTGGTACTTAAATCATTTATATATTATATTACTGTTCAATTACATAGTACCACACGCAACGAACATATTTTTTTGTGAATGGTGTGTCGTACTTTTTTCCAACATTGTCTGTCTTTTCTCTGCGAAATTGTGTATTTCAATATGTGCAATGAGCGAATTTACGTCATTATTCATGACCTAATTTCACCAATTTTGCCTTCGACCTGAAAGAGGCTGTTTTCTCATAGAACTCTCATAGCAATTTCCGACGTCACAATCGAACCTCCAAACCGAGGCTAGCTATTTTATCGCGTTTTACAAAATGGCGACGACATTGGGCCTAACTTACGAAAAATGTCGTACGAATTTACAACTGAAAAACATCTCAAAACATCGAAAGAAGTCACAAGTGATGTTTGGCAGTTGGTAAGGTTGCTTTTTGACATTAATTGTAGAAACCCCGGACTTGTCCTTTAAGGCTGCATACTGTATATGGGATGAATTTACCTGAAATACGTAAATGTTCTTGAAATCATTGCTGTTCTTGGTCTTGTTCTGCAAATGGCAAAAAAAAACAAAATATCAATGATTGAGCAAACAGATTTACAAATTCAAATTCATTCATATTCAGCAACGATTACAAGTTAAAGAATACAAAATAAACAAATTTTATTATACCGGGTGCGCCAAAATAAACTATGCACGTTTGACAGGACACAATAAATCGTGCACTAGACCGATTTTGGAGATTTATGACTCAATCTTGAGCAAAAAGCCTGAATTAGATTCCAGGAATTTTTACAAATTTTTCTGTTTTCATTTAATGGAGCTTGACGCGAGTTTCTTAAAATTTTCATTCTCGAAAACACTGAAAATTATCAAAAAACGTCGATCAAATTTTCTAAAGAATGAACATGAATAGACAAAGAGAATACTTTTTCGTGGTGACTTGGGATCTAGAAATCGATTAATTAATCGACACAATTAATCGATACAATCAATCGATTTCTAAACCCAAAATGATCACGAACAAGTTTTCTTTTTGTCCATTCATGTCGATTCTTTACAAAACATGATCGACGTTTTTTGACTATTTTCAGTGTTTTCGAAAACGAACATTTTAAGAAAGTTGCGTCTGGCTCTAAAGACTAAAAAGAAAGAAATTTGCAAACAATCCTAGAATCTAATGCAGGTTTTTTGCTAAAGATTAAGCCATGAATCTTCAAAATCGGTCCAGTGTACGATTTATTGTGGCCTGCCAAACGTGCATAGTTTATTTTGGCACACCCGATATTTATACAAAGTAAACTAGAATGAGAGTTGCCAAGGGGGCTGTGGATGAACTATAACATTTTTGTTTTCAAGCTCAACCTAGCTTCCGTATCATGATAATGAAAACAACAATGAAAGCGATTCAATTAACTATAATTTTTCGTCAATCTTTATGTTCTACTAAAACAATAGCCTAAGAGTAGACCCATTATCCAACTGGAGAAAGGGTCTACGAATTAATGTGCGAAAGCTTGCTACTAAAGTTCCAGATTTCTAAAACTTAATTTATGCAGCCTTTGTTGAGACGGGTCTCATGCATTATTTGCACAGAGAATTAACATATTCAATTGGGCAGCCGTAGCAAGCTTTGTCTCTTTATTTCGCAGACCCTTTATTCTTTAGGATAATGGGTCGACTCGTAGGCTACTAAAACCACGCATCCTCTCTCACATTCATGATTCGGCCTGACTAAATTATGCTTTATCCAAAAGCACATAAAAATATATTGTTCACATTTTTTTGCAACCACCTCGAAAGGGACCATTATGGAAATAAGGTCAACTCGATCTTTTAATGCTATCCCTGCCACTATGATTAGGGGTGTTTTTCAACTTATATTCATTAAAGTGGTTATGTAAATTGTATTGTAACTATTCTATATTATTTTAACCATTTTAAATATTAATTTTGTGGCAAATTTTAACATACATACAAACAAACATACATACATACATACATACATACATACATACATACATAGTTTTAAACTATGTACATCACTGAATTGGAAAAATATTAAAAGCTATAGCCTACGAGAAAGATACAGAGGAACGGGGAGATCAGAATGCATGGTGCTTTACAATGGCTTGAATGAGCATAGGTTTCAAATCTTTAAAAAGGCTGGTGTAAAATTGAGTGACCAATTTCTTTGAATTGAATGACTTCGGAGAAACTTTAGCTATTTCTCTATAATTCTGCCGTTACACTGTGATCCAGATTTCCGTTTTAGTGTAAGTAATGCCAAAAAATGAAAATTTCAGAATTGTACAAAACTGATTTTTCTATATTTAACTGTAGCCTGAGGTATATCAAGACGCAAAAAATTTTCAAATCGGACAATTTTGTGCTGAGAAAATATCATTTCAAGTTAGGCCTAAAAAGTGTACTGCAGGCTTCTTTTGTAGAACAGCAAGGCCACAAAATAGCACTAACTTTCAAATTCAAATTTCTTGGCTTGCATTCACTCGATTTTCATGATCTTTGTTTTGTTTGACAGATTGAACCCTGCAGAATATGTAGTGAAAAGGTCGATTGAAAATTTCATCTTGGGATGTGCAAATTTTTCAAATCCATAATGGTAACCAATCGTTCATAAAAACTAAAACTGAATCACGAAACGCTCCTTCAACATTGAAAACAAAAAATCTATGTTTCAGAACTCTCGTAAAGCCTATTGCAGAATCAAGTTTGACCTATTGGGAACATTTTTGCAAAAGGGCTAAGTAGAATAAGCTCTCAACTAACTTTGGCGAATTTTTCAAGAAGGCTAGTGAAGAAGAAGTCTTTTTCAGCAAATTCTGTCTGTGTTTGCCACTGTGCTATAGACTGAACTAGATGTTCAATGAAACAAATATTTCCCGCTTATAGTCAAAAGGAGGTTAGAGATCAACCCCCTAATCATATTAGGTATCTAGTTTGGTGTTTGTTCTGTTTTCCGATGTACTAGGCGCATTTTTCATCTTGGGATATAACAAATCATTGTAGAGTTGGCTGCATGTTTTCAAAACCTGAAAAATTAGTTGATTATGTAAAAATACTTTATACTACTATTGCTAAAAAGTATATATTTGAAATTGTGAAGATATGATGAAATATTGCCTTTGCTAATAGGTGTTCGTCATAAAAAAGCAATTTTTTACTCTGAAAAGGCGCAAAACTGGTCTTCGTGAAAAATTCGCCAAAATTATATGAGAGCTTATTCTACTAAGCCCTTTTGCAAACATGTTGCCAATAGCTTAAACTTGATTCTGCAATAGACTTTTCGAGAATTCTGAAACATAGATTTTTTGTTTTTAATGTTGAAGAAGCGCTTCGTGATTCAGTTTTAGTTTTTTTAACGTTTAGTTACCACTATGAATTCGCAAAATTTCCGCATCCCAAGATAAAATTTTCAATCCACTTTTTCACTACATACTCTGCAAGCTTTAATCTGTTGAACAAAACAAAGATCATGAAAATTGGGTGAGTGCAAGCCAAGAAATTTGAATTTGAAACTTAGTGCTATGTTGTGGCCATGCTGTGCTTAGAAAGAAGCCTGAAATACACTTTTTAGGCCTAACTTGAAATAATGTTTTCTCAGCACTAGATTGTCCAATTTGAAAGTTTTTTGGGTTTTGACATTCCTCAGGCTACGGTGAACAATAGCAAAATCAGTTTGGTACAATTCTGATACTTTCATTTTTCACATTAATTACATGCCCTGGAACACTGTGCGTTAGACTTTTCTGAAATCTTCAATATTTTTGGAATTAGAATGTTTTTCTTCTTTTTCAAGAATTCGAAAAGAATTTTCAAAAAAACTTAAAACCAACGTAATTTCGACACTGTGACGCAGCATGATATAATTTCGAAGAAAACCAAACCATCGTTTATGAATACCTACAATATGGTATCAAGCAAAAGTCTGTCACTCATCTGGTTTATGATTTAGAAATTTGATGACGTCACATCCGCAAATGAGTTGAAATGTAAGATACGCTGTAATTTCGAAAAATATTCAAAACTTCTGAAAAGTCCAACGGTAGAATTATAGATAAGTATCTAAAGTTTCTTTCAAGTCATTCATTCAGAAGAAATCGGTCATTGAATTTTACACCCACCTTTTTACGCCGAGTCAAAGATTTGAAACCTATGCTGGAAGTGTGTATCATGGACTATCGAGTGTGGACACACTTTTTAGCACATACTTACAGTTCCAAAGAGGATTACAGCGACAAGGTCTTTATCACTGCTGATTGCTTTACTCATCAAAGTATTTCTTGCACACTATAAAAAAGTTTATAAAAGCATCAACATAAAATATAATGTCCTTTTATACTGGGTGTATCAGAAAAAACGGGCCGCTTTCAAATGCCTCTGCGATAGCAATTCAAACGCCATGAACTCATGCAACAGGGCATGAAAACCCACCCGACCATGCGGCCGGGCGGTCGCAGGAAATTTTCAATCATAATGTCCTGCAGGAAATTTCTCAAAATCAATCTTGCTTCGTGTATCGAGCTCTGTTTTCTCATTTCTCAAAATGAAAATAGCTTATAAAATCAAGCAAGTTGCTTAACATAGATTGTATCTCATGCACAGTTTTTATGAATATTGTATACAACAAATATAAGAGAGGTGTAGAACTTGATTTTTACTTCTGCCTTTTAGAAATCATAGATGATTTCATTCATGGTTTTCCAACTTAATCGGCTCCAAACTTCCTTGAATTTACTGTCCACCAAGTTTCATTCGCATTTACAGATAAACCAGTTGGCCATTTATTGCCTATCTTTGGAACATGGCCTTTCTTTAAGAAAGCTCAATATTTTCACTTTTGTGTTTTTGCAGGAAATTTAGGCATGATCTTTGTATGGTCGCAGGAAGGGAAACATTTTTTCATGCCCTGTCATGCAATAAGTTTTTGCAATCGTTTTGAGTTGTTTTAAAAGCTGGCATCCTCAGAACTGAATTTGGTGCACCCAACAGCAAAATATTTATAATTAACTCAGATTTCTAGGACAGGCAATGACAGAGGGGAAAAAGGAGAAAAGTGGCTACAGGACAGGTAACGATGATCTGAGCGCTAACGTTAAGGCATTATAGTTTATTCCTGTCTAATGTGCACAGCAAACCATTAAAAATTTTCATAAAAGAATCCATTAGTTGGCCATCAATAGTTGTGCATGCTCTGCATCGGCCTCTCATTGTATCAACTGCTCTCATACTTCTTTGCATCGCATTGCATTCTCTCGTTATGGCATCTTAAGGTCATCTATGTTGTAAGGCAGACAATTTGTTGGGACATCTCAGATTTTCAGGATGGAAACCGAAAGAGAAACATAATTGCAAGCATGAAACTAACCATTCCGTACCGAGGGAGATAATAAATTCCAAAATTGGGAGAATAATGCCTATTTCTTCAAACATGGTCAACAATTAGCGTTTTCAGGGGTTAAAATTTGCTATCAAGAACGCTCAAATCACTGATTTGAGGTAAGAAATAATTTATTCTAGCCTTTTAAAACATAGTTGTGAAGAATCAAACAAAAACAACCAAACATTTATTTTCTGGGAATTTTAAAGAATTGAGACGCATCAGAAAATTGGGACCGTCTGTCATCGACCGTAACAAATCTTTTTTGGTTGGCAAATATAGGTAGGGAATATATCTAAATTTAAGTTGAGGCTTCTGGATTACGAAAATCGATGCCATAAATTTGCAAGGTTCAAGTCGCCATCCAGCGGCATTTTTGAAGTGGCCCCTTTTTTTGATACACTTGGTATATGAGTGACAGATGCAGTAAGTCTATGACAGATGCACAAAAAAACATGCAGTACAGGCCTTGCACACAGTGACATCACAAGAATTCTTTAACATTTCAAGAATTCTTAACAGCCTGATAAGAATTCTTGAGAGATATGAAAGATTGTAAAAACCACTGATCGTGATCGATAAAATCACTCACATCCTATAGACCCAGAAATTGGGAAACTGCTTGTAAGGGAATGAGAATTCCACGATTCATCTTGGTCCATGATTTACTGGCCATTGAAATTTAAATTCAATACAACTGACTGTTTGAGGGATAGAATCTCAATTTCAATGGCAAGTAAATTATGGACCAGAACGGAATAAGGAATTCTTGTTCCCATACAAACCCCTTACCAGCACTTGCTAATTTCTGGGTCCACAAGATGACTGATTGTACCAAACAAAATATTCACATCTATAAGCCTGTACAGAAATACAAGGCTAAACTTGGCCTTGTACAGGCCAAGTTTTAGCCTTATAGAGGGGATTATGACCTTGTTATGACCTTCTACTAACCTTGGAAGAAAATTACAAGGCTATCAGTAACATTCCAAGCTCCAACCAGTCTAACACAAGGTTTCCACAAGGCTTCTACAAGGCTAATTAGCATTTTCCAAGCCATTTACAAGGTTACAGCAAGGCTATTCCAGGCTGTAACAAGGTTACAAGGCCATAACTACAAGGCTTGTACATGGCTATTACATGGCCTTGTATTTTCGTACAGGAGTTAGCCTTTGACTGATAGGTTAACATTTCAGTTTTGAATATTTGTCACATACTTTTTATTCCATAGCCTGCCAAATGTCTTAACTTCTTTTTCCTCACCCAGTATGTATAATATTCTAGATTTGATACTGTATGATGATTGTGAATAACTATATACAGCACATGCATTGTCAAGTAATACCTTGAGGCAGATCTGGAAAGATGATTCTCCATTTGCATTCTTTTGGAACATTGGCCTGGTTGCATCTATCAGCATTATCAAACCATCTCTTCCTGAAGTCCATGGATCCTAGTATTGATAGTTCAGTTCATTCATTTTCAAAGATTCCATTTAATATACATTAACACTACATATCCACCTATCTAATTATCAATGATAGATTAACATTTAGAAAAGAGAACAAGATGGATGACACTAAAAGGATAAGTTTAGGGTTTGGTATGATTGATGATAAAATACAACATAATACAGCTATGAATGATGTATGATACATTTTTCCACTATTTTTTGCCTTCTCTTTGTGAAATTACCTAAAACAATTTGAGCGAAGTGACGTCATATTGCGCAAAAAAGAATGAGGCTGTGTGATTGTTTTTTTACCTCTTTATCATAGCAAGCCCCTTTATCGTGTTCTCATGCCATTTTCAATGCATGAGTACATAACAAAGAGGCTAGCAGCAATCAAGAATCCAAAACAATCGCACAGCCTCGTTTTCATTCGTGTGTGCGATATGACGTCAGTTCGCTCAAATTGCTTATTTGAATACGTAATTTCACAAGGAGAAGGTGAAAATAGTGGAAAAAAGTATCATTCATCATTCATAGCAGTATTATCCTGTAATTTACCATCAATCATATCAACCCCGGACTTGTCCTTTTTAAAGCTAAATGTAGGCAGAGCTAAATGTAGGTAAGTGCTGAAGAGCTCTAATTTTAGGATAATTTTAGGGCTATCTGAAGAAAGAGCTGATGGAGGGATAGATCTAGCTATGGGCCCATTAGGAATCAATATTTGTCACAGTTAGCAGAATTGGGCCTTCAGGGGGGGGGGGGTGCAGCTCAAATAGCTCAAATCTGTTAAAAATTCTACTTTTGTGATGAAAATTGAAATAAGTAATCTTCATTATCAATCTTTAAAGAACAACTCATCATCAGTAATTTTTTGGCAGCGCACTACGTAATTTTGACATCGTGATCTTGACGAAAAAGTGGCGGGGGGCTTAGACCTCAACAGAAAACACACATAGACCTATAAATGAGAGGTGGATGTAGGCCTACCACAGGAGAAAATCTAGTGATAAATCTAGTGGTCCGTTAAGAGGGGGAGGGGGGGGGGGGTCAGCCATTAACAGCCCGATTCCGTTAACTGTGATGAAAATTGTTTGTCAATGACCCCTAATGCAATTTTGCATCCTTTAACGTCCTATGCCTACAGTAGTCTATGTGGTTTTTGTTGATTCTCAATTTGTATTGTGATGAGCAATGATGGGAATGAGCAAAGGTTTGCAATTGCATATATATATGCCATATATATGTGCAATGCAACATCCAATTATTTTTCATCCAAACATCCATGCCCCACATTACACCAATTCTAAGGCTCCCAAGTATGGACACTGAATTTCTTTGGAAACCCAGAGGGACTCCAGTTAACATACCCTTCATTCCGATTCCAGGCTCGTCATCATATAATAATAGTAGTAAACACCTCATTTTCCAGGGCTAAAACTTTGTGATCCCCCTGGATTTCTGGGCCTTTAAAGCACAATAATACATACCTGCTGTTGGTTATCTCCTCCTTCGCCTGCATCTGCTTCAAGGTCATCTAAGAAGCCCCCAGAGTCACCCCAAAATGATGCAGTAGCCATCTTCCTCCCAAAGTGAGTGCAACCACTTCAACAAAGATACAAAACAGCAACAACAACACTGCCTTTGGCGCGCGAATTTATCAACCAGTATCCGTCGCTGCGAGGCTGCAAAGTTGCATGCACGCTTTGGACAAGACAAAGGATAAAAGGACAAAGCGAAAGCTTCTCGCTGCGAAGGAAAGGGACTCCTTCTGGTTCAGTTAGGCCAAAGCCAACTTTGAAAAATTTTCAAAATGGAAGCCACAGGAAAGAGTGAAGAAAAGCTGCCCTACGTTCCAAACGACTGGAATGACGATGATAGAATGAATTTCATGTTTTCTGCCTTCCCAAAGGACCGTAATGTAAACCCAAAGCATTGGGACAGCAAAATGAACTACTGGATTGAAGAAATCAAAAACTGCTGCATGTTTAATCGAGACATTTGCATAAGCTGTGAAAAATTGAGAAATAGGATGAAGAGAAACGAAAGATTCCCACAAGGTGAGTACACCCATCACAGAAAGAAGAGTGAAAGAAGACTAGATTAGAATCTTTTACACTGCTAGCTTAAGCAAGGCAAACAAAAAGGTTTTTCTGAGCTTTTGATGTGCAAAATGTTTATTGCCCAGCCCGCGATAAAGTTTCGGTTGATGGGGCAAGTCCAGAAGAGAGGAAAAAATAGAAAAGGGTCATCTCATTAATCCTCTATATATTCCTTTAGTTCATCAGTTCAGTTTCATATTTTAGATTCCTCTACAGTACTACAATAATAATATCTTCTGATTAACAATACAAACAAAAGTACCCCTTGTGTGTGGAATCGGTGTACCCCGTCCACCAAGACTTACGCCAATTTCTTTTTCTCTTGTTATTCCTATTGTTTAGAGAGAGAGAGTCTGTCCGCCAGATGTTTAGCAGAAAGGGGCTCGATTCCAGACAGGCAAGTAACTAATAAATGCCTACTACACAATATTACATCAAATTAACACATCAACACCTAATAGTATTCTTTTTAGAAAAGCTGAAAGGTCTATTGGGTGTTATATAAGCATTAAGTACTGAAATATTCATATTGATTTAAATAAATCTTCAATAGATGATATTGTTTAAATCACTGTATAGGGTTAGTAAAACTCGATCTATTTTCTTGTAAACCACTGCTTGATTTCCTCTCTTTGGGTTTGCTTTGGTTGTGTAAAGGGTCATTGACCAACAAGTTTTGTCACAGTTAACAGAATTTGGCCATTAAAGGCTGACCCCCCTCCCCCTCCGCGTGGATTTTCTCTTCAAAGGCCCATTCAGTCTTGGTTTGGGGCCTAGCCTACAGCAACTTCTTTGTCCAAATCATAGCGTCAAAATTTAAAGTAGTGCACTGCCGAAAAATTTACTGAGCTACAGCACGAGTTATTCTTTAAAGATTGATAATGAAATACTGTATTGCCCATTCAGTTTTCATCGCGAAGTAAAATTTTTAACAGATTTGAGGTCGCCTCCCCCCCTAAAGGCCCAATTCTGTTATATTGTGGTCAAAAATTTTGATAACCAGGAAGCCTACCCCAACAACACTGCATACAAAAAGCCACAGGTTATAGACATGACACTGAAGCTCACAGCCTTCCACAGAGAAGGATGCATCCATGAAACCGTTATCCTTGAATTTCAGTATGATAAAGCTACATACTATGCGTATCTTTTGATATGATTACAGGTCTGAGCACCGTCATTTCGCAAATGGAAAGACAAGGGATGCTTACAAGTCCAGAATACGTTCTTGGTGCATTGGATAACAGTTGGATGAAATGGGGTTTTGGTATTGCAAAAGGATCAGCTAAATGGATTTGGGGAAGTATTTGGAAGGCACCTGGCACTGAAGAACAGAAAGACTATGTTGTTTATGAAACACTGGAGGTCAGTTTCTTGCAGTTATACAAGGTGTCTCAATAAAGGTTTCCCCATGTGTGTGGTTACTGCACGGGAATTTCCGGTTTTTTATTCAGTTTCATTTATTTATCAATCAATCCTACATACATTTCAACATAATTACTATACAAATACTAATTCACAAGATACCATACAAAACTAAATGGAATGCACTACTATGAATACAGTTAAACTTAACCTAATTACACATTTTTTTTTTATAAGAAACTTGGATAAGCCCATAGTACTCAAAGTTCCTTAATTTCACGTGAAAATTTCAGCTTTTTAGTACCAAAAGTTTCTTATTTTTTGGATGCATTTAGGATGCATGTAGTTTCTACCACTGCCACGTATTCGTTTCTTGACAGACAGCACAATTTTTAGCGAGAAGGAGAGTTCTATTTGATTCAAAACATAAATCTATCATCAATATTACTAAAAATATAAAGACCCAACGACAATTTTCCCATGATTTCCTTGTGTTTGGCTTTAAAAGTTCCTTAGCAATTCTCAAGCATAGTATTAGAGTTTCTTAATTTTTTCGCTATCCTAGTACTAGTTTCTTATAAACCAGTTTCTTATAAAAGAAAATACGTGTACAATACAACTGCTGCTTTACAAAATATTACAATACTTACAATACACTACAGAGAAAACAATATTACAACAAAGAAAAAACTTTTCATGTGTATATAAGATTGATTGATTAAGGAGGAGCTCTCTAAATAGGTTAACTAATCAAGAGAGCCCCCCCCCCCCCATAAACTAAAATTTTTTATAAAAGCAACAAGTACAGTTGCAGACTTAGAACTGTAAACTTAGAACTACAGTTGCAGACTTAGAACTGTAAAGATTTAGACAGGCTTTGAATTAGAATTTTAGAGCTGGTTTTAGCCAGTCTGATCACTGGTTGCTCATTTATGGCACATACAAAAGTCAAAAATGATAACTTGAAAAACAGCACTTTCTTTGTTTCCTAAATTTTTCAGTTGATCCAGTGTCTTGTACAACCATAGGTTGTAATTTGGCCATTTTGTTCTAGTGAAGATTGTTTTCAAGACATGTGCAATTATTTAGCTTTAAAATTAAACATTGTTACCTCAAATATTATGCTGCCCATCAGCAGCCTCATCAGTAAATTAATGAGTCAAATCAACAGCTTGCAACTTGCTGATTAAGTTTGATTTGTTTGATCTTTGATCGAATAAAGCTCTAGGAACGTTCAAATTTCCCCACGCCTCTTAGCATTCAATCCCAGATTCTCTTCATAGATGTAAGTTGCCTCTGTTACCTGCTTGAATATTATTTCATTTTGGCATGTTCGTAAAAGTTTATTGCACTTTTTCTCCCAAACTGCGCGCTGTTTCTCCAATGTAGTTTCTCCACAAGTACATTTAATTTCATAACAGGCATCTCTGGTTTTGCAGTTCAGAGTTGCATTTATCTTGCAGACACGGCATGCTCCACTTTCTTTGTTCTCTAGAAATGCCAAAATCAAGAGTTAGAATATTTCATACAGTTAAACTATTTTAAAAGTTTTCTGATAGGGTTAATTAACCCTTTTCATGCTGAATTGTTTCCAGGCGATTGTACTGTGACGCTGATGCTGGATATTTCCCGCAAAATTTTTTCAATACCTGTACCTGTACCTGTAGGGTCCTCCAAACAACTTCTTCAAAGTCAGAGAGGCGAACTGGTCCGTTTTTGGACCAGCTCGGCGAACTTGTGCTTATTTTGTGTTCCTTTCTTAGCTTGTTCAATGGACACACCCAATATACCAGCAATCTTCAGCCATGGATCCCAAAAGTATTTCTTCGTAGCCTTTGCAAATAACAGTTTTGTTGTGATGGAATTGTTCTCATGTCTACATACATGTGCGATGTATTTTAAGTATTGTGCATGTATGAATTCTCGCAGGGGAACTGTTGGAACTATATCTTTTACTTCTTGATTCGTACATTGGAAGCTGTATTCACCTTCATCGATATTCTTACGTTTGCAACCACCCTTAACCATGCTTCTAAGGCATCCTATCCAGAACACTTCTAGTTTTCGAGTTTTCTCTTCTCTAGGAGCCCACACCTGTACTCCGCATGTAAGCCGTGATCTTACGCATGTCTCTAATAACTTCCTCCTTGTAGTCATGTTAACGTTAATGTCCGTAAGTACTTTACGAAGCTCATTAAACTTTGCCGTTGCCTTTGCTATTTGGTGGTCAGTAACATATTCTTTATCATCATTTGTTATCACATTTCTTAAATATACAAATTCCCGTAGATTTTCAATTTCATTTTCTCCAACGCTGATAAGAGTTTCCTTCTCTGCCAATTCTTCACTGTTAAATGCCTCGATCAAAAATTCCAAACTCTTTTTTTACAGGGAAGAAATTCTTTAATTTGAAATTAAAGTGTATGAAAACTGTTCAGATTTAACTGAAGTTTTCTTTTCTTTCCTCTATTTCACTTTTAAAAGTTTTATTTTACCTTATTTAGCAGTTGAATTTCTAAGAAGTTTTCATATTGAAAGTTCCACAAATATCAACAAAAAACTTGCTATTTAGTTGCAGAAGCTTCCATCACTAATAAATCAGTAAACTTCACTTTAAACCATGTTCATTTTTCGTTGGAAACAATTTCTCATTGCTTGAGGAACAACTTATTCCAGTTTTGCCCAGATTCACACAAGGGAGAGATCAAAATACAAGAAAAAGAAATTACCAACGTAAGTCGGAATTCTGCGACTAGGAGAATTATTCTGGTTGCAAAAATCTGCAACTGCAGCATGCAAAGGGTTAGTTGTATTTCTTGCTGATTACACAATAACATGTGAACCATTTTCAAATGTAGCAATAATGCAGATACAATGCTGAATCCTTTCTTTCAAAATGTGATATTGATATTTTGACATGATGAAATGATGACAATGATAACAGCTTTTCCTGTTTCCATATTACAGAATGTTGCGATGGAATTGTTAGCAAAACATCAAACAGTGGCCAAAAATGATAAAACTGATCATGTTGTACCATGGAATGTCGTGAAGAATCTTTATGTTTTAAATGATAAGAAATTAACAGATGAAGAACTTCTCTTGGTTATTGCATTTCTAAAAAGAAAGAAATTTGCTGATATGGTGTCTAACCCACAAGGGGAAAAGGTAAATAAAATTTGACTCCAACGGCAAACGGATCCTAAAGAAATCTAGCCTGCGCGGAGACTTTGCGAGCATAGGTTCCAAATCTTTATTTCAGCGTAAAAAGGTGGATGTAAAATTCAATGACCTATTTCTTCTGATTGAATGGCTTGAAACAAACTTTAGATATTTATCTATAATTCTACTGTTGGACTTTTCAGAAATTTTGAATATTTTTAGAAATTACAGGGTATCTTACATTTCAGCTCATTTGAGGATGTGACGTCATAAAATTTCTAAATCATAAACCAGAAGACTGACAGACCTTTGTTTGATGCCATATTGTAGGCATTCATAAACTATGGTTTTCTTCTAAATTATTTCATGTTACATCAAACAGTTTAAAACTTACGATGCTTTTAAGTTTTTTTGAAAATTCTTCTTGAATTCTTGAAAAAGAAGAAAAACATTCTAGTTCTGAAAATATTGAAGATTTCAGAAAAGTCTAACGGTAGAATTATAAAGAAAAAGCTAAAGTTTCTTTGAAGTCATTCAGTCAAAGAAATAGGTCACTCAATTTTACACCAGCCTTTTTAAAGATTTGGAACCTAATGCTGACTTTACGGACCTTAGACTATGGACTGCGCAGGAGAAAACGAAGTAAAGTTTACTGTTCCTTTTCTCTTGTTTCCTCCTGCCCAGTCCATAGTCTAAGGTCCGTCAAGTCTGTGTGCAGGCTAAAAAGATCATTTTTGCCTTTTTGTGACCTCAAATAATGCTCATCAGGTCATGCTTGCATTTTTCTACTGCCAGTTTCTTCATCTTGTTCCCCTCAAAGTCCTAAATATATTGGCAGAACGTTCTTAATTGATGCATTGCAGGCCTTTGGCATATTATATTTCCCTGGCAGAGAAACCTCAAGAGTTCTTAAGAATTATTGAAAACTTGTATTGTTTCTTAAAGAATTCTTGTTTCAAAAGTTCTTGAAAATTCTTAAGAATTTTTGAAAATCCTCATCATGTTAATACCAGGGAACCATTATGGAATTAAGGTAATCTTGGCCTTTTAATGCTATCCCTGGCACTGTAATTAGGGGTATTTTCCTTTACATTTTTAACCATATATATTATATTGTAGCTATTTTCATATAGTTATAAAACTTGACGATGACCATAGAGTCGAAACGCGTAGAGAATTGAAGAAGAAAATTGTAGAAGAACTCCAAGTCGTCTTATTTTTGTGTTCATCTTTATAAAACTTGTAAATAGTTTTGAATGTATCAAATGATACATACATATTGCGTGTGTATCTTACAAGGCATATGCCGCACTATAAGTCAGCATCTTAGCAAAAGGATCCCTTTATTGTAGGAGTTTTACCATACTTGATTCCTTGCTGCGCTGGGAAAGTGACAACCCTGTTGAGTTGTACATGAATAACTCATATTGTCAACATTTGACTTTTCTAATATTTGTTCGATTTCAGTTGGTAAAATTTGCAAAGAATAATTCTACAGTTCATCCAGTCAGTGAAACTGACTGGCACATAATCAAGTAAGCTGATCTATCTCTGTCTATATATCCTATGGTTACAAGGGGGAAAGTTTTATTAATTCACCTACTTTGTTGAACTACCGGGTGAACCAGAAAAAAGTTTCCACTTTTGAAAATCAAAGCATCAAAAGTAGTGGATGGATTGGAATGAATCAATATTTTTGTTTTTTTTTTTTTTTTTTTTTTTTTGTATGCTCATAATATTTACAATATATCTAAACTACAAATACAACCTACATACACACAATCACATACGATTACACAACGATGCCACAGGGAGCATGGAATTTCACAACAACCCTGCGGCCATTTAAAATTAACTCAAAGTTTGTCCCAAAATAGACGCCAGGCCAGACATTCAGGAAAATTTCGATGAATATCGAGATATGCATGAGTAATAGTGATTGTCGGAGGAGAAAGCCTTACCTGTTACTATTTTGGAACAGACTTTGACAACAAATATAAAAGAAACAAATAACAAGACTATAAAAGAAAAATCACGTAATGAAAAATAAGGGAAACTGTTTGCGAGAGGAAACAATTGCAGCGATTTATCGGAAACGTTCTGATGCATGAATGTATTTCAGAGTTGCCTTGATGACTTCTGTATTCGAGACAATTGGCAGCCTTTCATCGCCATACAACAAAACTCTAAGCATAATTTTGTTAGAAAGGTTTGACAGGCCATGTTGGTGCAATATTGCATTGACACTGTTGAGAAGATCACGTCTGCAAACAACATACAAGTGACAGAACAGCAAATAATGTTCCGTATCCTCAATGCCATCGTTTATTGAGCACATTGGATCTATTGTATCCTTAAAATTGTGCCTGAACTTGTGGAGATTTAGTTTGCTAAGACCCACACGTAACTGTGTAAGAATTGCTAAACCTTTTGGATCGTGAATACTGAAAACCGATTTTACAGGGGGACGAATGAGAGATGATAATTTGTTCTTGAATGCACTTACTGTGGGTAATGATCTGATTTCAGGATCAAGCATGTTCCACTCAGATAGACAATGAGGATAAAAACTTGCACCATAACTGACTGTTCTTGCACAGATTCGCCCAACTACGTTGCGTTTGCGAAAAGGGTAACGCCATAATCCAGATGTGGTCGAACGTATAGTTTGTACAATTCTATGAGAGTTTGCCGGGGCAGGTACTTGGAGAGAAAGCGTAGCATTCCGATTGCCTTTCTGGATTTGGTAATGGCTGCCTGGATACGACTAGAGAAAGATAATTTTGTGTCGAGAACAAGCCCTAGGTGTTTGTGCTCACTAACGTTCATAACTGGGGTATCATTGAAAAGGATTACTGGATGGTCTACTGAGGTCCTTTTCCTTGAGAAGATGACTTCAACTGCTTGCTTAGTCGGATCAGGATTAAAGGACATTCGCCAATTGTGTGCCCATCGCGTAATGATATCTAGGTCATGGTTCATGTCGAGAGCAGCTCTATTTGGGTCGTGAACAACTGTGAAAAGTGATGTATCATCTGCAAAAAGCTTAACATTGCACCTCAGGTTATCTGTCAGATCATTTATGTATATTAAGAAGAACAGGGAACCTAAGATAGAGCCTTGAGGAACACCAGACGCAATGTTTCCCCATTCAGACATTTTGCCATTTAAAACTGTACGTTGTTTGCGATTACGAAGAAAGCTTTCGATTAAAAGAAGCAGTTCACCTGATACAACACAACGACGAAGTTTGAAGATAAGACCCTCGTGCCACACTCTGTCAAATGCTTTGGATATATCTAGATACACTGAGCGAACATCGAGTGGAGGATTACAATCAAAGGCTTCGAAGATGGTATGAACTATTGATAATAATTGGTTTATAGTAGAATCACCAGGGCGAAAACCCGACTGATTAGGGTTTAGTAGATTATTTAATGTCAAGTGTTCATAAAGGGTATCAAATATTAGCTTCTCCAGCATTTTCCCAAATATTGGAAGCAGGGATATCGGACGATAATTTGTTTTCAAGTTTTTGTCATTTTTTTTGTGAATTGGTACTACATGAGCTCGTTTCCAAATGTCGGGAAAGGTACCTTGCATCATGCATGCTTCAAAAATCAGTTTAAGAGGTGTTACAAGTGAACAATCACATAGCTTTATCATACGTATTGAAATTTCGTCCCATCCATGGGCCTTGTTGGGATTTAATGACCGAATGATCCGAAGTATCTTGTCCTCTGATATTTGGAAGCAATTCAACGGAGGAGCACACACTGGCACATCACGTGGGATTTCACTACCAGTATCCAGGGTTGTGCATTGGAGTATGAAATAGTCGTTAAATATTTGCGCCTTCGCTGTAAAGTCTAAGACAAATATGTCGTTTTCTAATAGGGGAGGAATTATTGGGATTTTGCTTTTATTTAGAACTTTATTAATTAAAGACCAATAGGACTTGATACCTGTTGTTGGACTAGTCAATATTTGCTTGACAGCCAAGAGACTGAAGTATTTTTATGATTTTTCTCGCCTTCTTACGAGCACTGGAAAGGTTGGTAAGTTGAAGTTTACAAAAATTTAGTGGTTGCAAAGTGACCGAAAAAGGCCTAAAATACTTGATCAAATCATAAAGGACTCCTCGCTCAGAACAATAGAGAAAATGCAATTTCTACTGGGTGAGAGATATTATCTGCACATTTATTGCTATGGGATTGAAAATCTTTAGTATCTGTTTGATAATATATGTCTTATTACACTTGAGAGAGGTGAAACGCCCGTGCGTAATGTTCTGTGTGAGGAGAGTCATAACGATTTCATCAAGTGCTTTTGGCCCTTTCTCAATCATTTTGCAACCATGCAATTTTTGTAAAGGTGAATTTACCTTTATTTGAATTGTTCATAAGAAGAGGAGAAAGTTTTCAAAAATACTTTGATCTTTTGGCTTTTAACTAGAATTTGAATCATTCAAATCCATGAAGTATGTGTGGTGCTACGAATTTTCGAAAGTGGGAACTTTTTTCTGACTCACCCGGTAGTTCCTTTGTAGTTCTGTTTGGAAAAACATGATTTGTTTTACTTTATATACTACGTGACCGAAGAAATCTTCACAGTAAAGGTCTACCCTTGTTTTTCCTCACATCAAAAGATACTGACATTCAACAAGTTATAATAATACAATGAGTCAAAAGTTTTTTACCGGATAACCGCCAGTGCAAAAGCATTGTTTTCGTCAGAGTCCTGATTACGAGCTTTTAAATCCCGGGGGGGGGGTACATGACTTGTGGATGGACGGGGGTCTGCCGTCCGGTTTTCAGAAAGCTACCCTCTTCTAATTACCGAAACTTGCTTTTGATACCCACTTTTATGATGAATTTTGGCGGAAAACTGCCCATTTTAACCATTTTTTGCGAATTTCAGCGAAACCACACCCATGTTCATGGAAAATCTGCCGGAAAAGGACCCTTTTTTAGAGAATTTTAGGGCCAAAAACCCACCCATATTGGCGGCACATACCCGTACCCTAAACATGTTATGTACCCCCCCCCCCCGGGTTTTAAATATCAAGTTTGTGCAAAAAGCTGAAACCGTAGACCTTTCTGTAACTTGACGTGGAAACATGCTCCAAAATGGAATTTTTCTCAAATTTTCAAAGACGAGCAGTCAAATCGTATTTTGAAAGGAATTTAATTTCTGTAGCTACAGTACAGGTCTTGTTCACATCATGGTTTTCCTGCCAAAGAAGTCTTTGAGTCTATGGGCGCTGTTTGGTGATTATGAATCTAGCTTTTAATGCCTCCTTATTAAGATCAAGGAAAATAGCCACCCACACACAAAAACTTACGAAGAGTAATGACGGAGATACAAGATATGTTTAATGCACCAAAGAATTCAAGTATAATAACAATGATAATAATCACTTTATTTACAGTTGGATAAACTCATAACGCAATTTGTGCCAGAAGGCACAAACTAATAAATACCAACTACCCTAACTAATTTACAGCAGTACTATTTACAAATTTTACAATTGCAACCCTCCCCAGCCCAATTTTTTATGTATTTGCCAAAACAGAGACTGTATTGCTGCTCTTAATCACACCAGGTGTACCGTTCCCCCTGAACGCTATCGAATTTGTACCGAAAGACGTGGTTGATGCCTTTGGAAGTGTGAGAATATCTTTGATTCTCAGGTTGTAATTAATTTCTTTTCTTGTGAATAAATCCCATAAGAAAGAAGGGTTTTCATGATTGAGTGATTTATGAACTTCAATCATAAGTTTCTGCAGGTTCTGAACATGAACGAACCAAAAATATATAAAAAAAATTAGTATCCAAAAATATCAATCATAACTTTATCAATAAGACAGTGAGTCACATGTAAACCTAACCATATGCTTAAATATAATTTAGAAATACTTAGGTTGTCGTCCATTCTTTCCAAATAACATCTGTTTGTTCAGAAATGATCGAGAAATATAGTTCATATAAATTTGCACATTGAGGCTAAGAAGCCTCTGGTAAATGCTTTTGCACAAACTTGATATTCAAATGAGTCGTGAACTCAGTTTATTTTCAGGTGATTCACAAAATGATGATGTCTGAAAGTGATTTAAGGTCATGGGGACAGGATTACGCTGTCATTGCCTGTATGAAAATACAAGGCCATCTAATAGCCATGTACAAGCCTTGCAGTTATGGCCTTGTAACCTTGTTCTAGCCTAGAAAAGCCTTGCTGTAGTCATGCAAGTGACTCGAAAAATGCTAATAAGTTTAACCTAGGCTAGCACAAGGTTGGTCTTAGCCGTGTGGAAACCTTGTGTTAGACTGGCTGTAACTTGGAATCTTACTGATTGCCTTGTAATCTTCTTCATAGGTTAAAGGACAGCGTCATAACAAGGTCATAATCCCCGCCACAAGGTTAAAACGTCGCCTGTACAGGGCCAAGTTTAGCCTTGTAATTGTTGGATAGGTGACCACATTTGTTTTGTCATTGTTATTTAAAATTAAGAACAAACTATCAGACAGAAAATTCTCTCTTTTCAACTCACAGGGTAAAGAAAGCCATCGCAAAACTGAAGATGGAATCTGCAGAAGCAAGAAAGGAATTAGCAAAGTATGCATTCTTTACGTTTTCTTTTCTCAGTGGTGGAACATAATATTTTAATTTCTGGGACCAAAAAGTCGTTGAAAAACTTTCTGTGATAGTCATGTTCTCCAAACAAGAATCCACCTTTGACGAGTCATGATAGAAATACATGGGGAAAATTTTGAAGATTGATGAGTGATTCTCAATCTTAATCGTAAATCGTATTTAGCGAATGTTGTTGATTTGTTTGTTACTACTTACCGAGTTATAAACAGTGTTTTTCTTAGACCGGAAGCAGCCTAAATTGACCAAACATCAATCTAAGTTTCTAAAGACTTTGTTTGAATGCAAAGATAAGATTTTTGATTTTCACACACAATTTAAATTCTCAATCCCCCGTTCTTCTCACTTTCAATTCTTTCTGGAGGCCTGAGAAAGTTTCTGGGACCATTCGTGCCTTGGTCCGCTATTTTTCCACCCATTTCTTTTCCCCGGTCAGCTGCGATTTGTTTCAATAAGTCCGGAGCTTTTCTTCAGTCGCAAAAATTTCAAAAATTTAAATCCATCCACATATATTTTCAGGCTTCAGGATTCAGCGCAGATGTACATCAAACAAGGAGACAAAAATCAGGTCAGTTTTTCAGATTTATGGCGTTTTTCTTAGTGGTTATAAGTTTTCATGTTACTAATATTTTACATATACGTTGTATAGCCTGACTAAAAATGCACGTGTCTTCAAAGCAAAAGGAATTTCATTTCAGTGGAAATTCATCGTACTTGAATGAAATTGCAAGAGAAAAAAATTTATTTGTAGACCAGAAAGACACCCCTTGGATAACGAATAACTCTTTAAAGATTTCACCTGTCCACGACTTCAATAGGAGGATGATGGGACGGGGGTATGCCATTGTGATTTGTGGAGTCAAACTATCCACTTGTTGACACTCCACGATAAATCGTACACTGGACCGATTTATAAGATTTATGATTTAATCTCTAGGATTTTTTGCAAATGTTTTTATTTTGAGGGTGTAGAGCTATAAGCGAACTTCGTAATATCTTTGTTTTCGAAAACACTGGAAGCGATCAAAAAGGTCGATCAAGTTTTCTAGAGACTCGGCATGAATGGATAAAGAGAAAACTTTTCCGTGGTGATTTGGCATTTAGAAATCGATTAATTGTAATCTGCTGCACGAGCATTAGCTCGACGACTGGTCTGTTGCAAAAATTCTATCGTAGTTGCAATGAAGAGTTCTTATGACTTATGACTTCCGGCAGGCCATAAACACAAATAGAAGTAAATTTAGGAGGAGAATGAAATTAAATGCTATGACAACCGAAGCAGGAGTCAGGAAGCAGTAATTGATTACAGAGGCGGCACAAATTGACCAGAATTTATCAAATGTGCTTCCTTTTGCTTTATTAGCTATTCTTCAGCATGGTGAAATATGATACAAAAGAAGACAGTTACAACGATCCTTTAGCCTTTTGAACAGCCCTATTACTTTCAACACTAGTTTCCAAAAGATAGTCGTTTGTATTTGTGTTGCTTTACGAGATGTGACAAACACGAACAATGCAGTGAGTTTATTTGACACACTTGTTCGAAAAGAAATTAGTCCGTAAAAATGCTGTGGCGCAGTGTTGTAATCCTCTGACTTTGCAGCCAGAACAGCCAGGAGGACTGTGTTCGATACCAGGTAGAGCCCTATCACTTGAGCGTCAAGGTAAGAGGTCGATGACTCGATCCGGTCCTATCTAGTTCTTCGATCCGAGTGCTAGGCACTAAAACCGCATTTCACCTTCTGTGTTCATTCCACCATTGAGAATTATGTCTATCATTTTCGTAGGCGAAACGACAGTTGCTGCAGAAGCGCAAGCTAGAAAGATTATTCAACATGAAACAAGATACATTACTAACGCTTACAGATCAGTTAATTACGATACAAAATTCAGAATCGAATAAAATGGTATCATTGTAATTGATGCTTCTCGTTTGCAAAGTCAAAATTTACAGTGCACCCAAAACCAGAGGTTTTGAAAAAGGGCCTAGTCATGATACGATACAAAACTCAGAATCGAATAAAATGGTATGTAATGGACTTATCGTTGAATTTCCCTTTTGAATTCGATCTTTTTGCACATGTTACAACTTTAGTTCAAATGATCTTTTCCAAAATACACAGGTGGGGGACTGACATATTTTTACCACAGGCTGGGGGGTGGGGAGAGCTATCTAAGCCTGCTGATAATTTGTAGGAATACTAAGACCCTTCTCACTCGTTCTTCGAAAATTATTTCACATCTTTGCAGTCCTTTGAGATGTTTTGTTGTAACCAAAAACAAAATCTGCATTTGTCTTGACTTTATCTCTGATATTGATCGTGATACTAAAGCTGCGTATATCTACCTCGCTTCTACTTTAGTTTTTTACTCGTTGCGAATTCCCGGAAGGCCTAATTTGCAAAAACTACACATCAAATGA
The DNA here is from genome assembly GCA_039566865.1 of Aurelia coerulea. Lineage (NCBI taxonomy): Eukaryota > Metazoa > Cnidaria > Scyphozoa > Semaeostomeae > Ulmaridae > Aurelia > Aurelia coerulea. The sequence continues at coordinate 4,587,328 of CM076952.1, read as the reverse complement.
AAGCACAAGAGCCGAGCTTTCACAAAATTGCTACCTCGTTCAATTTAATTGTTTCGTTCCAGAGAAATTCAAATTTTTCGGCCGGTAGCCTTTTTGATACACCCTGTATTTGAGCTCAGTCATCATACCATGGGTTGTAGGATAAATTTAGGTTCCCATGAATGAACTAAATTGGTATTGAATAAAGAATATAAATCACGTTGTATCTTTCTTCTATTTATCTTTCTCTTTGCTTTCTGGAGCAGCAAATAAGCTTCTTTCAGGTCTAATACTGCGACATTCACCTTGGCTAGGCCCACCTCGTTGTTGAAAATAACCGCGAAAGTGCCAAAGTTCAAAACCTCCTTCCTAGCTACAATGCAACGCAGGAAGGAGGTTTTGAAATGTGACACTTTCGCGGTTATTTTCAACAACGAGGTGGGCCTAGCCAAGGTAAATTTCGCAGTATTAGACCTGAAAGAAGCTTATTTGCTGCCCCAGAAAGCAAAGAGAAAGATAAACACAAGAAAGATACAAGGTGATTTATATTCTTTATCTAATATCAATTTAGTTCTTTCATGGGAACCTAAATTTATTCTACAGCCCATGATCATACAGGGGATGGTTTTTAGGGTTAATCGAGCTTCACAACTTAATAAATTTTTTTTCAGGTCATGGATGCAATCAGTAGCAGTGCCGCAGTATTAAGTAGCTCTGCTCAAGAGGACGGCCTGTCACTAGACAAGATTGATGACGTCTTTGAAAAGAGTATTGAGGTATCTACAGGATGTCCCAAATTGCGACAAAACAGCAAAAGATTCTGGCCAAATTTTTAGATGATGTTGCTCTTCAGATGTTCAAATAAAGTTTGCTGCCATCCCCGTAAAAATCCGTTGAAAAAGATGGAGCTATGACCTTCAGAAGACCAAGTTTGCCTGATGACTGAAACCAGCGGTCGGCCATTTTGTCTTACTATTTTCAGTGATAAATAACTTCATATGCTGTAAGAAATAGTTTCTGTGAGGTAAGAAAAGGTTGAACTCTCTGATGATGATCGGAATTGTCATGAGACATGAGTCATGAGCTATGAAATTGGAGGCTGCTGTTTCATTTCATCCATGAAGTTATTGTGATCGCTGCAAAATAGTAAGACAAAATGGCCGACCGCTGGTTTCAGTGATCGGGCAAATTTGGTCTCCTAACTGTCATAGCTCCATCATTTTTCAACGGATTTTAATGGGGATGGTAGCAAACTTTAATCGAAGATCTGAAGGGCACCATCATGCAAAAGTTTTGCGAGATTCTTTTGCCGTTTTGTCGCAATTTTATTGCAAACGGGGCACAATTTTTTTGGGACACCCTGTATGAATCATCAGTTCATCAGCTTATTGATTCATCGATTCATACTAACTTGCAGTCACAAAAATCTGTTCCGAAATGTTTGCAACTTCTCAGAATTTCACCACAGTCTTTGAATTAATTTCGTATTGTTTCTGTGCTCTTTGAGTGCTTCCGAACGTAACAGATTTTATTTCCTTTGACAGGCCTTGGATTTCGTGAAAGATATTAACGTCTCGGTTTCTCAAGGTAAAGAAAATATGAATTATATTCATGTATTACGTGATTGTGTTAGTTAGTTAGTTAGTTAGTTAGTTAGTTAGTTAGTTAGTTAGTTAGTTAGTTAGTTAGTTAGTTAGTTAGTTAGTTAGTTAGTTAGTTATTTGGACGTCACGCGAAGATACCCGCAAATAACAACAAATTAAGTGCTTTGGATGTGTAATTTTGCGTTGTCGCAAATCTCGCGTGACATCTAACGGGTGGGCCAAAAAAGTAACCCCGAAGATAGAGGATTGTTGAAAAGCTTTCTGATTGTAAGATTTTTATAAAATTCATGTGGCATTGAGTACAACATAAAATACACCTACTGACAGAAAATCAGGTCATTATCAGCTGCATTTAGAGGGAAAGGCGGTATTGAAAAAGATGGTTGCAAAAACCACTGCACTGTGCAAGGGGGGGGGCTCTTGGCTAAATTTTGGGAAGGGGTCTGCCGCGAGCATATTCAAAATGGTACCGTAGGCTAGACTAATTTTTACGAAAATGGTACCCTTGGCTAGACCAATGTTGACCGTTCCCTATACCAATATTGTCAAATATGATATCCTTGGTACCAAAAACATCATATTATATGACCGTGCCCTAGACCAATATTACGAAGTATTATACCCTTGGCTAGACTGTAGCTAGACCAAAATTGCAAAAAGTATACCCTTGGCTAGACTAAAAGTCCGAAAAGTATACCCTTGCTCGCGGCACATCCCCAGGGACATTTACTATGGAAGAACCCCCCCCCCCCGACACTGCAACAAAATTACTTATCATCAATAATAACCGACCAACTCATTTCTTGATATATACAGAATAATTTTTGCGCCAATAACGGTTTTCACAATTTTCTAGTGGCAAAGAGATTGGTAACTTTTGGATTGGTCTTTGTAGTCTCAAAGAATTGAATCAAATTTTTAATAGGATACCATAACACAGTTCGTAAGTCACACAATTGTTCGATCAGTATTCTTGACGCACCGTATATTTTAGCAATACCTTGTAATTCAGTAATTATATTTATAAAAAAAGATGACAGTAGAGTTGGGAACAATGCAATGAAAAGTTTACGAGAAAAAGTTCTTGTTTTAACCCCTCTCTTGATGGTTTTGATGATATGTGATCTCGTTACAGTGGTTTTGTAACCATCATTTTTCAAAACCTTATTTCTCTGTAACTACAGCTGATGATGAACTGATTTGTACTTGATTTGTGTGTTTTATGTTGTACTAAGTTCCTTGTAAATATCATCAAAATTTTGCATTCAGAAAAGTTTTGCAGAAAATCTTCTACCTTAGGAGTTAATAATTCATGATAAAAGTTTGAACTTTGGATGTATTGCTGCACACTCTTTTTATAAGAATACTATAGAGTTGGTCCAGCCTCGATATTCTTAGGAAATTTTCGTTTTGAGCCTGAATATATTCTCAAAGTGTTCTTATTGTTTTCAAATCTGGAATGGTTCGTTATGAACATTGCAAAACAGGCAACTGCTGAAAAATAACACAATTATGCGAGCTGAGCCTGAGCAATATTCATATAATATTCTTAAAAATTGGATGATTCTGAGCCTGAATATTCTTATAAACATTATTCTTACAAAAAAGAGTGTATTGAAGCAAAAGAAAAAATCTAAATAGTCCGTAATCTCATCATGTTATGAATAAGTCTACGTTTTGATTGAATTTTCAGGTCTGAAGCAAGCTGATGACGAAGCAGAATTACAACAGCTAGAAAACGAATTAGCGGAGCTCATGGCAGAAAAAGGTAGGATCTCCTTGTTCTATAAATTCACGAAAATATCGGACTAACTCTAAATTTAGAAGATGCTAAATTCTATTTCTGAAGCTGACAATTGCATTGCATTGAAGTTTCAATGGTAAGTAAATCATGGATCAGAACACGCGCAATAAGAAACGTATAGTGTACTCACCGACCGAAAATGTGTGTTTTTTGTGTCAATTCTCCTGTGTTCTGTTGTTTTCGCCATTTTGTTTGTGTAAATTCTTCTCAGTTGCGCGCGCATGGTGCCTCGCAGTCGTGCTCGCAGTGGACTGTTTATCACAAGGGACGCTTTCCCCCTTGCTCCCCTGTGATAAATAATCCACTGCGAGGCACCATGCGCGCGCAACTGAGAAGAATTTACACAAACAAAATGGTGAAAACAACAGAACACAGGAGAATTGACACAAAAAACACACATTTTCGGTCGGTGAGTACACTATACGTTTCTTCTTGCGCGTGATCAGAATGGAACATGGAATTCTCTTACCATGCAAACACCTTACAGGCATTTTTTTAAAGATGAGTGATTTTACCAAACAAATTTTCATATCTAAGTTAGCTTTTGATTTCACTTTGGAACATCGGCCGCATACTTTTGTCACAGCCTGCAAAACGTGTTAACTCTTAATGATTCACCCGATATAAGTATTTGTCATTTTCCTTTCAGAAGAAGAACCACAGGAGGAGGCTTTAGATGTTTTGGATTTGCCACGAGTGCCAACGCATTCTCCCTTGCCATTGAAACCTGAGGCAGTAGTAAAGAAGAAAGTCCGAACATTAGCCCTGTAAGATTTATGATGCTTGACTAATTATCTTATGAAATTAATTATTGTTCTTAACCTTGTAAACTTTCTGCTTGTGTCTCCTCCAATGTGGTTTGTGTTGCAAGAAAGTTTGATCCTCATCTGACGCTGTTAAAGTGAATGAACGGAGCTAAGAGGAGGTCATCTATAAATAGGGCATTGAAAACTCCTACGCATGTTATTGTTCCTCTTGCTAAACAATATCCATGATCGTCTCGAAATCATCAAATACAATAGGCTAATAATAGAATACCCAGACTCCTTCCGCGCGGGGCTTTTATCTCCGTTGATTCTCTTTAATCTTAATACCCCACTCACACTTGCAAGTTTGGCTGTACACAGGCTACCGAAGTACTGCAACTGCATTACATTTTGCCATGTCCTATTAGAGCACAAACAAATATCTAAACAAATGATTCGTGGTACAAAATTTAAAAATAGCCTTAAATAACGGATTCATCATATTAAACCGATAAACGCAACACAAACACAAACAACAAATATTGTTGGAGAGATGAACTGCAAAACCTTTTGTTTCAAAACAATAACGGCTAACCAATAATCTGCGATACCTTGGGGGCGCATGCGAACTAACCTGTTATTTTAACCAATCAGAATGGATCTTCCTATGCTCCCTCACAGCTACGACCAGCAGCAACAACAATAACACAGATTTCCCGCTAAAATCGCCATTTCGTTTGGAGGAAAGATGAGCGGTTGGAAGGCCAGCCAGGCAGGGAAACAGTTCGTAGAGCCTTAATATCTGAAGAGTACTTGTTTCTAGGCTTCAGTTGTTTTCGTTTTTGTGGTTAGAAGGCCGTGGCCAAGTTGTTCGATCGTTATATTCTTGCTCTTGCATTAACTTTTATGACACAGTTGAATAGAACCACAGGCAAAGACGAGCACAAGCAGGGGTACACTCATTTTTTGTAAGAAACTGAGGTCCGGGGGTAGGAAGTTTCGTAAATTATAGGACTCATGCAGCCAAAAGTTTCTAACGAGTTTCTTACATATTTTGAAACCGGAAGTGTAGAGTTAATCTGTTTTTGTCAGTAGGGCGAGTGTAGGGCGTCAAATTACTTGCTAACACCCAAAACCAGTAATCACATAATTGACACTCGAACAATGTCAAAACATTTGTTATTAGTATCGAAACAATCCTTAGGCCGCCACTTCCTTGTTGTTTTTCAAAGAAATTTGCGCCGATGTGAAAATATGAGCAACACCAACAACTATTTTAGCCTAAGCCTACTACGCTTGCGCAGACAAGGTACGGTACCAGACCTCATTAGCCCGGCCGAAGTTGGCACTCAACTCATCTCTCCAACAAAATATCTCTTCCCATTGCTCACTTTATGCCGAACGGCTGGCTAAATTCTTTCAGCTTCATTTGCTTCTGGTCGATAAAGCTATGGCAGAGTGCCGCCACTGCTTAGCTTCTTCTTAACCCTATTTTAACCGGGTAAAAAAAAGTGATTTTCTACCGGGGGGGGGGCGTTTTTCGCCCCCCCTGTTTTTCCCCGCGAGTATAAGAGCTATGACAATGATTATTATTATTATTATTAAGAGGGTTTGGAAAACAACAGAAATTGCTCCACGTGCACACACGTTTGCAACAACATTTAAAACTTGGAATGGCATTTGTGGCGAAGAGTTGTTGCATAAATAGGAAAAAGAAAAACACCCAAAAAAAACCTGTGTTACTGGTGCAATACCCATGTTTTGTAGCTTGTAACTGCTCCGGAATGGAGAATTGGTTGCATATTAATGAAACTTGCACTGTGTCATAATTGAACAATGGAGAATCTAAAAATAGCATCAATCAATAGATAGTCACGTGATTGGTTGCTAGGCAACCAAAAGTAATGCAAATTTTGAGAAAATCGAGCTATTTGCAGAAAAGGGCCCATTATTAGCAAATAGCTAGATAAAATTGGCAAAAAACCATCCAAATACCTGCTCGATATCATTAATTTGTTGTTTCATATGGTTTCGTACGGATATTTATGGTTTCTAATAAATTAACTAATTAAATAATGAAAATTTGATTCAATGCAAAATTGTTAGCTCAATAATTATGATTTAAAACCATTAATTTCGCATATTATTGGTGAAATCAAGTACCTTCATCGATATTTGAGGTAATTCCATCAGTTTTGGATGAAAAATTACTAATTAATTAAGAATATGACGTCATAAAGATTGATGACGTCATAGAAATAATAAACTGCTGATGTCAGCAAATATAAATAAATTATATATCAATTGAGAGTACTCATCGAGATGAATCGAATGGTATATATATTGTTGAGATTTAGTAACAAAGGAAGAAATTAGAGCCGTTTTAAAGAATTTCTTTGTGACCACTCTCCAAATATGGGCATGTGGTGGTCACGTGGTCAAACAATCGGTATTGAAATTTCTATTTTCTGATTGCCAACTAAATTTTAGGAAAAGTCAAGAAGTTTCAGCATTGTAGGTGGCATCGTTTGGGAGCTATTAAAAAAAATCCGATAGGGGGGGCGAAAAACGCCCCCCCCCCGGTTAAAATAGGGTTAAAAACTCAGAACAAATTTGCCTCACTTTCAAAGGGAGGTTTTCGAATAAAAATAAGTAAAGAGAAGAAAAATCGATTGGCTACCAAATGATTTGCTATTGTTTTAGTCGAAGGGGTCGAAATGCTCCACTCAGATTACGAGCAGGATTTTCCGTTTGAAGATTCCGATTTAAGACACTCTCTGGAAACTAGTCCCTCATTCCCGGGACTTGTGAATGGGCGGGGGCTGCCACCCAGTTTTCAGAAAGCTACCCTCTTCCCCGGGGGGGTACTTAGTATATTTGTCCGACGGGGATGTGCCGTTTTTAGGGGTATCGTTTTCACCAATTTTTTCTAGCACAGGGTATCAAAATGAGGCAATTTTTCTAGAGCAGGTAGTCAAAACATGTCAAAGGGGAATATTCTGCTAGATCGGGTCGTTTTTCGATCAAATTTCATGTTTTTGAGTATACTTTTCACCATTTTTTTCTAGAACAGGTTATCATTTTGAGCGAAAAATTCTGGAGCAGGGTAAAAAAAAATTTTTTCGTGGGCACACCCCCGTACAAATTTAAGTCAAGTACCCCCCCCGGGCCCTCTTCTAAATACCGAAACTTGCCTGGATAAGCATAGCCGTCAAATCTTTTCTTTTGTCCAAAGCTCCCGTGGGGTTCTGACTCACGCTCTGATCAGATCGCATTTTCTCCTATGATTGACCAATCAGGTGCCGTCGTTGTGTCTACTTCCGCGTTTCGCAGCAAAACTTAGGCCATTTTTAGCCGTTTTGACCACTCTCCGGAAAAAATCATTGCACGATCGGATAAATCGAATTTCATCAAAATTTCAATCGGAGAAGATTCTCCATGCTTTGGACCATAAGTGTTTTCGGTATGGCTTTGCGATCACTAAAAATAGCAGAATTGTGGCATTTTTAAGCTCAATGCAGTCATTCATCGGTTACAGACTCTATGGTTAGCGAAAAGAAGAGTAGAAAACTGAACACCTGAAGAAGAACTAGTGCATACACATACCTCAGATGATTTAATAACAAACATCCACTTTTTCTGCTGTGATCTACAGCGAGTTTCACGAGCAAATAACACAGTCAACAAAAATGGGCGCGAGAACTTGAATGATCAGCTACATGCAATCGTCGAGTGAGAACAACATCCGATTCCAATGAGCAGAAATATCTGGAAATATGAATAAATCAACGGTGAATAACGAATACATGAACTTGCCATGCTGAAGATTACGGGAGTAGCTGTACGTCCACTCTGACCCAGAAAGAACAATTTCGTGATGTCTTTTCGATAGTGCCACCATTCCTTTATCCAACTGCGGCTATCGTTGCCAGATGGAAACCGGCAATAACATTACCAAAACGATGTACGAATTGATCGGTCACATCCCATCTTTTATTGCAAGAAAAATGTCTATCGTCTTATGGTCTAGCAGCTTCATGAAACAAACTGAAATGCTAGGTTTAGTGTTCTTACGAATTTGAATAACAAGAAGAAATGTACATATTATTTTCATAACGAGTAAAATATCTTTTCGACATTTGAAATATTATTTGTCTATATACAATCAGTTTCACCTATTCAAGCAAGGGGCATCTCACTCTATCGAAAAGTGTACGAGGTTTTTCTACCAAAAAAAGGGTTTTCGAAATTGCCTTTTCTTTTTCTTTTTTGTATTTACATTCTCTCTTGATTGATTTTTCTCAAAAACAAAGAAAAGGGATCCTTGCAAGAGAATTCGGTATTTTATTTTGGGAGTGAGATGCCCCTCATAGCTTTGTTTTCATAGATCTGTTTTCATTAGTGACACGCCTTGTCCGCGCGGTGGGTGGATTAGCGGACGGGTTATTTTTACTTTGTTTACCATATTCTTGCAGTTTGCCATTGAACATTTTAAGTTGAAAAGTTGTGTAATTTGGTACGCGCTGATAGTCAAAAGGGTCAGTAGGGAAAACAAACTGGTGCATATCTTTACAAATCGCTGAATTTTTCATTTGTTTCATCCAATTCATTCTGATACGAAAGATCTGAAAAGAGCCGTGCATTTCCCAGCCATAAGACCCACGAGACTCCCATCCCTCGTGATACTAGCTACTAGTTATGTATGTTTATACTCTTGAGTTCGTATATTTTGCCTTTCGTGTCTGTTTATCCTGTATGTTATTTTCTTTAGGACTTTTTAATTGTGGTTACATTGAAACTTGTCGTCCCTTAGGACCAGCGAGAGGATTTCTGCACGATGATGCCGGTTGAAGTGAATCAATGGCGAGCAACAATAGGGTGTTTTCGTCCATCCATGCAAAAATCGTCCCCGTTGAGCAAAATTGTAAGGCCAATTTCAGTCTTTTGGCTATTTTGCTTTTGTTATGAGCAAAGACCAGAAATGTTTCTTATGCGCGCGCAGAATCGTCATGCATGGCTCCCGAATACGAGGCGAACTGATCACGTGATAATCACAACGATGGAAAGCAGAAATTAAATCAACTGAATCGAAATGAAGAGCTTACTGAAGTGATTATTTGTAGCTTATTTCACAATTTCTAGCAAAAGATTGATATCAATCAGTTTTAGTTTCAATCCTAGGCCCCTTTCAAACTTGACCAGAAACATATAGGCCAGTGTGATGGATGATGCAGACCAAACTCGAAGAGCCACAACATTGAATGGCATGACAGCGTTGCAATCCAGCATGAAATTTTTTACTCTATTTAACGAAAATAATTAGGTTTTTCTTCTAAATGATCATTGTATTGCATATTTCCTTTCATTTTGTCTGAAGCAGATCAAAAGAGGTTACTAACACAGTTCTAAGTGTATTTCTTGCCAAAATTTGAGCACCAAGCAGAATTCTGATCATCTTGAAGGGACGAGGGACGACAAATGATTTAGACTTAAAATGTTACAATTGGTTGGTATCAAAAGTATGTCACCCAGCTGAATGGCTCCTAAAAGCAATGACACCCTTTTGTTGTAGAAGTCACAATTTTCTTGTGAGGCACAACATTGTGCCTGTTTGTACAACAATAGGATACCATTGTTTTTAGGAGTCAATACGCTGCAATACAGTACTCCTTCAAACCAGAGACGTAGGAAGCAGTTAGGGAGCAAGGGGGGGGCTTGACACTTCAAGGACAAACACCTCCTGAAACAAAAGGACACTTTGCTATCATAATTGCAAAATGTTGGGGAGCATGCGCTCACAGTGCCCCTATGGCTCCTACGCCTCTGCTTCAAACTCATCTGCCTTTTTCATGAAGCACATAGATTTGATGAGCATAATTTACAATAAATGCATCTTGGTAAAAGGTTCCTCCCCTCCTCCCCTCTATCTTGAGCATAATTGTCTATTCTGGACCTTTGCATCAAATGGTAACAGTTTCAACAAAATTCTAAATTTAAAGATCCCACTATTTCATGGTCAGTTGAGGAATTCAAACAAAAAGACACAACAACTATCAGTGTAGTCACAGAAAAATGCTTAAAGACTTTACAGACCACATCACTGACTAATTCAGAATCATTCAAACTTGTTTGTCAAATTATTTTACATCGATTATGTACATACTCTAGCTTACTATATACAAACGTACAAAGTAAACTAATCTAAATCGATGGAAAACATTAGGAGCAGGAAAGAATCAATCTGAAATTCCTTAGATTTTTTTACATACTTTGCAATATTTACGCAAGCCTAAATGAAGATATGGCAATGCCTCAGGATTTGGTAGAATCCATCCTATTCAAACAGTGTCCAATCTTCTGTGGGAATGCGTTGAAAATCTTGTAAGTTCCAGCCAAAATTTGCATCTTGCAGGAGCTGTATCCAGACCAAACACATTTGAAGGAATACCTGATTTGATTTAAAGGGCGTAAAGTATCTGAAAAAAACAAGGGAGAAATTAGAGATTTTTGGTCAAACTGTTCTTTCCACCAAGTGCCAAACTGCAAAAATCAGAGAATGAGAATAGGGCAGAGACGTAGGAACCAGGGGGGCACTGGGGACACGTGCCCCCCAAGATTGTGCAATAAACAAAGAAGTGCCCTATTTATTTTCAGGAAATGCCCTTTCAGAGTAATGAAAAAAGTGCCCTTGAAGTGTCGTGCCCCTCCCAGTTTGAAATGCTTCCTACGTCCCTGGAATAGGGTGATGGACGTACAGTAATAACTGAAACATCATCGTGGAATTATTGCTAAACTTTGTATATAGGCCATGGGCAGTGCACCGATATCGTTTAAGTTCGTTGGACCCAACTTGGAGACTACTTTCTGATAAAATGAAATTATCAAACATACTTTCCTGATTACTTTTCCACTTGTTCGCGGTTGCACAGACCCGCAGTTTGTTAAAAAATAAACAATTTGTCTCCTTATTTTGACAATAGGAAACTTCCTAGCCAGCGCCATTTTGAGATTCGCTTTTGGTGGATTATAAAATGCGGACCAAACCCCAACAGAGGCTAAGGGTACTTTCTAAGTTCGCACGGCAAGGAGGCTGTGCTGTTCCAGGAGCTCTGGAGTCAGGATGAAGACCCGAGGTAAAATTTCGAATGAATGAAAATTTATACAAATACATATCTCTGTTAAAAATATCGCAGAATTGGACAAAACTTATTGAAAATGTTAGTGCAAGTCTATTACCAAAATTTTTACAAAACTTTGATCATAGTTTTGCAAATTCTGTAATAAACCCCTGGAAATGTAACGATTGCAGTTACATTTGTTTCTTCTTTCTTAACTTTATTGAAACAGAAACTTGTTTATAATAAGCTAAGAATCCAAAAAACTCTTTAACTAAACTTGAGAAGCACTGTGCTTGTTATGACAACACGTTATTCGACTCCTCTCCATAGATTTTTGGTCGCTGCACCTGAATTTCCAATTTCGTCACTTGTTTTCTAAGTCCTCGTGTTCAAATAGGAATTGACTTTTAATAAAGTTACCGTTCCTTAGTTTATTGCTATACCTATCATTATCATTTCTGGCTATACCTATGGGGAGAGTGCGATCACTTGCCCCCCCCCCCCCCCAGTAAGCCTTGCACTCCTGAGCAACGAGGGAATCCAAGGATCTCTCAAAACAAAGAGCCGACGTTCTACAGATAAGGTCGAGTCCAAGTGGATGCAAAGTTCCGAATCACTAGAAAGACTGACGAAACCCAATCCAGCAGTGTCTTCTTTAAAGGTTTTTGCAACGAGGCTGTTTTTATCAGGAGTCAGGAGTCTTTGGTAGTTTCTAGCATAGCAATCTTCTAAATTCTCCAAGGACCGCTGTTTAGCCTCATGAGCTAATAATACCCTGTACATTTGTACAAAATCTCAGATGTTCCTCTAAAAGCTTGTAGAAGAGAATCCATTAGGAGGGGACAAGGTTCTCTCATGGGTGCAGACCTTACCACATTGGTAGTTAAAGCCAAACAACATCTAGCAATGGTAGTCAAGAATGGGCAAAATTGCAGTCTCGAATACTTTTAAGCTCAGCCGCAATACAGCAGACCATAGTAAAATTGCATCGCCACGTACTCCATAAAGCTTAGATACTGTAGGGTTCAAAGAGCCTGATAAAAATAAAACTGTGTGCAAAAGGTATTGGAGTCTAATAACAGCTAGAAGTGGCGTATTGTCAAAACTAAACGAGCCTTTTTCAGTATTTCACTCTTCGTGACGTTACTTTAAATGTTCCACTGAAGTATAAGAAGTATGTTTCTAGGTTGTGCAGAGCTATATTTTAGCTCCAATGGAGACTGGGTAGCATCCTCCTCAAATGCAAATGCAAACCTCTTCGATAAAGAAGTTAAACAAGAACGGAACAAGAGAGCAATCCTCTTTCACCTCGACGTCTTACATAATAGGCTGTACGATGAGATATCTCAATGCTGCTGACTGATTGGATACACCGTCTTTGTTTTTATTAGAGTAAATGATTATACTGCGAAGGACAGGCCGGGCCGGGCCGGAATAACTAAGGTCCCACGGAAGTTTTTGGCAAATTAATTGAGATAACACAACCTCTTAGAGGGCCTTTCACGACCCCTTTTATCCCCCCCCCCCCTCTCTCTCGAAAGTACTGTGCAGCTTGGCAAATTTTTCACCAAACGTTGTCCACGTTAGGAAATTCAATCAAATGTACAAATCATTTTTGCGGTAGAACTTACATTAAATCCTGGTTTTGAGAATGAAACTGTCACAGATATTATTTAGAAGAGAGTCAGATGACTTTCCTCGTTTTTTCATAGATACATAGATTCAATTCTGCGTTCAACTTCAACCCCTTGCAGCGCCGTTCTTTTCCAGTTCATTATGAGGGTTTTATTACTCTTCCCTTTAGATTTAAATAGTTGGATGTTTACACGTATTTTTTCAAGTAAGAAACTGAGAAATTACCCTTACCCTATGTTTGTTAGATTTACCAGATTTTGTTTACTGGCAGTTTCTTAGACTTTTCTTGTGGTCCCGGGTACCGTTAAAGCTCTATTAAGCCCCCTCTCTATCAAACTCCTCTGTCTTATATGCCCTTCCCCCCTAAGCCAACATTTTGAAAAGCCCCCTCTCTCAATTAAGCCCCCCCCCCTACTCATATAAAATGGCAGAGTATACCAAAAAATTATATTTATCTAGCTAAAAAACGTTGCAAGTTACTTTTGATATGGTTTGGGATAAAAACTGTGTCAAACTTGCGTAAGTGACTCGTGAAGTGTATGTTGATTCCGCAAAAGATGTGGGGTAAAGAACTGACAAGCTGTCGTTAATTTTCTTTTCATGTTACTTACGAGCCCCACTCTCTTGTAAGTCCGCCCTGTGGAGTCTCTGAAATTGCATAAGCCCCCTGGTACCTAGGGTAAAGCCCCCCCGGGCTTCAGAGAACTTTAACGGTACGACAAATATGGCAAATATGGCAAATATGGCAAATATGGCGAGCTGCAACCTGAATATAAAAAGGTTCAAACTCTTTTATCTGCGAGTTGAGTTTCTTTCTTCCTTGAAAATAGTTGTAGCGGATTTCTTGTGATGAAAATTAAAGAAACAAATAAATTGAAATATTCCAGCACATCTTCGCCATGTTCTTGATGTCCTGGAATGATATAGCCTCTTTTTCATATCACTGGTGAAAATATAACGAGCCTCTTTTCAAATATGGTCCGCATTTTATAATGCGCTAAAAACAAATGTCAAAATGGCGCTGGATAGGAAGTTTCCTATTGTCAAAATAAGGAGACAAATTGTTGATTTTTTAACAAACTGCGGGTCTATGCAACCGCGAACAAGTGGAAAAGTAATCAGAAAGGTATGTTTGTTGATTTCATGCTATCAGAAAGTAGTCTCCAAGTTGGGTCCAACGAACTTTTTTTTGAGGCGCTTTATCACTGGACTGCCCATGGCCTATTGTTCAAATGCTGTTTACAAACTAAAACACGAAAATTAACAATGTTAGCCAATTTTTCGACAAGATCAGGTTTGAGAAATTTGAAGCTGAACATCTCGCCAACACAGTGATGATAGTCTCGTTTTGCGGCAGGGACTAGATTTTGCGCAAATTTCTGTTTTTTGGGGTTACTAAAATGTCCTTCTCTCCCGTCAGAAAATGACTTGCTGCAAGAAATTAAATATTTTTGTGGACAAACAACGACAGGATAAATGATCGGAATACGATTCATGAAATTATATATCCTAACGAAGCTGGGATAAAAATTTCCATGGCATATTCATTGTTTAGACCTTCCTACAAGCTGCCTGTTTGCATGTAAACAAACATGAGATATTTTTCGTCATCGAAAGCAGCCCTAACTTTATGGCAAAAAATGAAACACTTAGCCAATTTTTCAAGAATACTGACCTGTCTCAAAATGATGCTCACATCTTGCAGATAATGTCCACAAACGTTCATCTTGCGGCAGGGACCAGTTTTTCCACAAAATCCTTTTCTCTTTCTTGATTTTTTCTTGCAAAATATCGCCTTCAGCCCAATGTTAAGAAAGGCAAAAAATCCACCTTTATCGAAGCTTTCCAGGGTCGATGATTTTTTCAGCCATATTTGATCCCCTTCTCGACACATTCGGCGTGTTCTCAAACTCAAGCCGCGTCTCAAGAGGCCTGGATCACAATAGATTCCTTCGCAACTGCGTGCAGTCCCCAGAAAATCACCCCTCTCCCACCTTTCTGTTTTGGCGGCTTGCGCAGACGCAAAAGCACTTTGCACAGCGGTCGAAACATTTCTGGTCTTTGCTTTTGTTATGGCTTCATTGCAATTTCCGTCCTCGTTCTACCCTTTGCGCTATTGTTACAGTTCTTTGCATTACACTGCGCAGGAACACAATTATGTTTCCTTCCCCTCTTCGCCCGTATGCATCATTTTGCGAAGACTGTACTGTATGTGACTGCTGAACTTCTCAAGCGTATCCCACTCGGTGTCATTATTCTTGTTAGATATAAACATTTTGCTTTCAAACAATTTCATTCCCAATATGCCTTCTTTAACATTGCGTGCATAACTTATTCCATTCTACATATACAATGGTTGGTCCTTAGGACCATTCTGCTTAGCGGTGATGTCGAAACTAATCCTGGTCCAGACACTCTTGGTTTTTGTTGTTGGAATCTGAACAGTATTGCCGCGTATGACTTTTTACGAGTATCACTCATTGAAGCATATAACTCGGTTTTCAACTATGATTTAATTGGCATTGTCGAAACTCACCTTGACAGCACCGTTGATAAAGATAGGCTTGCACTAGATGGCTATTCATTTATTAAAGCAAACCATCCACAAAATGTAAAAAGAGGTGGTGTTGGGCTTTACATCAAAGATTCTCTTCCTTCAAAAAACCGATCTGACTTAGTAACCCTCCCCGAGTGCATTGTGTATGAGATCCAATTAAATAGGAAAAAGTACTTTTTCGCCGTTGTTTATAGAAGTCCAAGCCAGAATCAGACTGAATTTGATAACTTCACAATAAATTTTGAGCTGATGTTATCCAAAATGCATGCTGAAAATCCATTTTGCGTTATCATTACTGGTGATTTCAACTGCCGATCAACTCAATGGTGGGAAAACGATATAGAGAACAATGAGGGAAAGCTGTTTGAGCCATTAACATCTGATCTAGGCCTACACCAGTTGATTTCTGAACCAACACACTTGATGGGTAATTCAAAATCCTGCATTGATTTGATTTTCACTGATCAACCAAACCTCGTTATCGAATCTGGTGTTCATCCCTCTCTTCATGAGCAGTGTCATCATCAAATAGTCTATGGAAAATTATCTGTTTCAAATATAAAACTACCTCCCTACTCACGCAGGATTTGGTACTATGACAAGGCAGATTTCGTTGCGATTATGAAAAGCATCCAACTTTTTCGCTGGCAAGAGCACCTTAACAAACTGACATGTCCCAATGAGCAAGTTCAGTTACTTAATGAAGTTCTGTTAAACATTTACTCTAATTTCATACCTAACAAAGTTAAAACGATTAGACCCCACCAAGCACCCTGGATAACAGAAAAGGTTAAAAACTTTCTGAGAAAAAAGAATCGTGCCTACAGAAATTTCATAAGGAGGGGCCAACCAAATGACAAGCTAGAGGGAATACAAAAGTTGATATCCGAAGGTTCGAAAATGATAGAGGATGCCAAACGAAATTACTTTCTCAAGGCAGGAAACACTTTGGCTAACCCTGGGACTTCTAGTAAAGCTTATTGGTCTTTAATCAACACCGTCCTAAATAAGGCCAAGATTCCAATAATACCACCTCTTCTAGAAAACGGGTTGTTTATAACGGATTTCACTGAAAAGGCACAGATATTCAATGGAGGGTGTAGAAAGGGGGGTACCGCTAGTCACTAGTCAAGCAGTAAAGCGTCCAGTTAGTCACTAGTCAAGACATTTGGCTTCAATTAGTCAAAATTTCCTTTGAAAGTGAAATTTCTGTTATGAGCTCTTCTATGCAAAAGTGTATGATAAACTGCAGTAATTACCTATGTCTGAATGGGAAATCAATCAAATCTTCTTTTACGTTAACTCTGATTTCGTGGGTGCACCACCAGTTTTAAGAATTTGAGTGCCAAGCTGCGGGTGAAACTGTTATACATAAACACTTTATCTGTCCCCTTTTTCGATTAGAACATGACAGAAGTGGCCTATGTATCTCAAGACCAGACTTCCTGCTGACACCACCATCATATAAGTTGTAGATCCCTGAGATCGGTGTAATGAGTGACATTATATTATTGCATACAGCTAAAGATATGCACGTCACAATTGGATTGCTTATTTCTTTGTCAGGAAGGGACCAGTAGTTAGTCTCCCAAAACATTCCATCACCTTTGTCCCAAGATAGTGCCAAAAATTGTGTTGTAATTGCGTGTGATTAAATACACTATTTCCTCAGCCGAAAACGTCAAGATAGAACCAGATTGCTGACTACTGTACTACACGATAAGGTCGTTTTGTGTCCCTTGCTTGACCTAGAGGTATTACCATGGGTAACCCAAAATATTTTTGAATTGAACAGTCAGGGTAGAAGTGCTTTCCTGAATGGAGGATCAAGAGGGAACACAAACTTGGTATGTGTTACAACCATTTTCTGGCCCCATTCTCGAGATATTGATGCTGAAGAAGGAAAGAAGAAGAATTGAAAAAAAATCTCAGCCTACCACTGATCAGAGACGTAGGAACCAAGGGGGGCATTGGGGGCACGTGCTTCCCCCAAAATTTTGCAAGAAACAAAGAAATGCCCGTTTATTTTCAGAGAGTGTCCCTTTAACTTGATGAAAACAGTGCCCTTGAAGTGTCATGCCCCCCCCCAAGTTTGAGATGCTTCCTACGTCCCTGCCACTGATTGTTTTTGAAAAGAATATTTTTCGTGTGGTAAAAGTTGGTCGTTTTTCCATTCCTTTTGACATTCATTGCTGAAAAAACAGGGTTTGTGTTACTTCTGGCCTCTGTGCAAATGTACTTTTGACTAAATGCAGAGAAAAATAGGCTTAGTCAAAAGTCAACTACAAAATATAGTTAGTCATTAGTCTATGCTTTTGAACAAAATTAGTCATTAGTCAGTGTGCAAAACAGTCTGTTAGTCAGCTAGTCAAAACCCCTTCTACACCCTCTCAATGAGTATTTCGTACTCCAGTGTACAACAATCAATACAGGTAGCGTAATTCCACCTAATATGCCAGCTCCTTCTTCCCTCATAAGCGATTTTCCTATGTCTAACGAAAAGATACTGAACATTATAAGGTCTCTAAATCCTAATAAAGCTCATGGTTGGGATGGAATATCAATCAGAATGATAAAATTAAGTGATACTGCACTAGTTATTCCACTAAAAATAATATTTGAAAACTGTTTGAGATGTGGTTTATTTCCCAAAATATGGAAATATGCAAATGTTGTGCCGGTTCATAAGAAAAATGAGAAAAATTTGAAGGGAAACTATCGACCAATTTCTCTCCTACCAATCTTTGGGAAAATACTTGAAAAACTTATGTACGATTCTTTATACTCACATCTCGTTTCATGCAATTTACTCAATCCGAATCAATCAGGCTTTCGTCCCGGTGACTCAACGGTTAATCAGCTGATTTCCATAACGCACACGATCTTTAAAGCCTTCGATTGTAATCCACCTCTTGATGTTCGCTCTGTGTATCTTGACATCTCTAAAGCATTTGATAGGGTATGGCACGACGGTTTGATTTATAAACTAAAACGATGTGGCGTTTCTGGAGAGCTCCTTTTACTTATCCAAAGTTTTCTTAAGGATAGAAAACAGCGAACAGTTCTAAATGGACAGAATTCTGATTGGGGAGATATTTCAGCAGGAGTACCCCAGGGTTCTATTCTAGGACCCTTGTTTTTCCTTGTATATATCAAGTAGAAGACTCTAACTCGGCTGCCAGTGATATGAACCATGACCTAGAGTTGATAAGACAGTGGGCCTACGATTGGAAAATGTCCTTCAATCCTGATCCGCAAAAACAAGCTGTTGAACTGGTATTTTCTACGAAAAGAATTGAAATGAATCATCCAGAAATTCGTTTTAATAATATTCCAGTGATGAAAGTGGATAAACATAAACATTTAGGAATTATCCTGGACTCAAAGCTTTCTTTTTCGGCTCATATCCAGGCAGCTATCTCTAAGACAAGGAAGGATGTCGGTTTGCTGAAATATCTCTCCAAGTACCTACCCAGACATACCCTAAACGAATTATTCAAGCTCTATGTGCGGCCCCACCTGGAATACGGAGATGTTATCTATCATATTCCGGCCAAAGTATGTGAATATAGCGGTAACACTACTTTGTCAAGTTTGATGGAAAAGTTGGAGTCAGTTCAGTATTCTGCTGCTCTAGCCGTTACAGGAACGTGGAGGGGGACATCGCGAGAGAAGTTGTACGCAGAACTTGGTTGGGAATCATTGAGTTCCCGAAGATGGAGTAGACGCCTTACGTTGTTTTACAAAATGATACATAATCTGATGCCTGAATATACAGCTGATCCAATCCCTCAACTTCAGCAGTCGCATTACTCTCTTCGCAATCAGGATGTCATTGGGCGAATAAGGGCAAGGACAGAAAAATTCAAATCTAGCTTTTATCCTAATTGCCTGTCAGAGTGGAATGAACTAGATCCGGAGGTTAGACTTGCACCATCGGTCGCTGTCTTTAAGAGAAAGCTGATTTCAATTATCCGCCCCCCTGCTAAATCTGTCTTTGGGATTCATGATCCAATAGGATTATCCTATCTGACTCAACTTAGAGTGGGTCTTAGTAGGTTATGCTTTCACAAATTCAAGTACAACTTTAGGGATTCCATAAATCCAATGTGTCCTACAAACGATGGTATCGAGACTACGGAACACTTTTTGTTGCTCTGCCTCTCCTTTGAGGTTGAACGTCGAAATCTTCTCGCTAGAGTGTTTGATTTGCTGCGACCATTTGGACATATCGATCTTTCAAATGAGGTTTTGACGCAACTGTTATTATATGGCGATAAAAACCTTCCAAAGGACCTCAACAGAAATATACTCGAGTTGACTCTACATTACATCCAAGCAACTGGTCGCTTCAGTTGAGATCACCGTAAATCTAGTTAAACGTCACCAAACCACTAAGTCCATTTTCGTAAAGTTTTCTTGTCGTAGAGTCCTGTCCATATATTCCTTTGCAAGCCTGTTTCACATTGGATGTTAGGCTATTATTAGAAATCCAGACACGATAGCGGTGTCTCGAGCGATGGGGACCTTGGGTGGGGAGCAGTGACGGGGACAGTTGTTGTCGTTGTTGTTTCCTCGGCCGGCGTTCCGATTGTTCACTATTATATTTTGGCCTGATATCTAATGTGAAACCGGCTCAAATATTTATTTGTAAAATGTTTTTATAATTAGAATTTCTATCTGTATTAGTTGTAGCGTATGTATAGTAGTTAGTATTAGTTGTATTTTAGTTTATATTAATTCCAGGGGGTAGACATGACATTTTGCTCCTCCTGGTCCCCGTCCTTGTAGTGTGGTATAGTAGATTGTAGGTAGTGTTTAGGTAACTTTGTTGTAAATTTTTATATTGAATAAAAAAAAAAAAAAAAAAAAAAAAAATTATAGAAAGCTCCTCAAAATTCTCATTTTCTGAGCACAAAATGTTTCGTAAGAGTTTCTTAAAAGTTCCCTCAAATTTCTATGGGTGGTGTAGGATCTCTGGGATCTCCTGTGCCTTCGATAAAAATTGCGCGGCAAATTTTGAAATCATGCCACAATGTAGATCACATACGACATCTCATGTAAGAAGTTACCATACGAAAAGTGAAATTAATTTGTTTCAGTTTCCAAAAAAGTTATATTTACTTTAGGCTTGATTCTAATAGAAAGGTTTCTTCTTAGGTTCCCAAATTTTTCAAAATTTCAACTGACAGTTTGTCGACGTTCATTCAGAACCACATTTTGAACCAATGAATTGTTAAAAACGAAATAATAACAAAAAATATTACTTTTTAGTAATAGTTGAGTGGGTAATGCAATTTCATGCAAAACATGTTTTGCAACTGATAACTTACTTTGAAAAAGTTCCTTAAATTTGAAATGACCTTTCGTCGCTTCTAATAGAGTTTCTTAATTTATGGAAGAGGCAGCAACGGTTTCCTTCAAGCAGTTTCCTGCAGAAAAATTGTATGCAGTTAGTTGCATTGATAGAGGTCCGCTATCAAAGGAAACTTTTTAAGAAACTGAACTCTCAGGTCACCTAGAATATAAAATCTTGGGTACTGGAACAAATTAATTTCACTTTTCATTTAGTAATTTCTTACATGAGACTTCGTACATGATCTACACTGTGGCATGATTTCTTAATTTGCCGCACAAGTTTATCAAAGGCACAGGAGATCCCAGAGATCCTACACCACCGACAGAAATTTGAGGGAACTTTTAAGAAACTCTTACGAAACATTTTGTGCTCAGAAAATGAGAATTTTGAGGAGCTTTCTATTTTGGATCAAAGTTGCAAAGTCTTACAAAAATAGGGTTGTTCTTCCATGAATGGGCAATGGGTTTGCAAACTGCCCAACTTTGCTTTGATGCTACTGTGTTGCTTGACTGTGAAGGGGTGATTTTCTAATGAAGGACTTCTAAAATATAAATATTTTTTATGATATCCGCCCAAAATGTGAAATTGACATGAGGAGTTTCTATAAATAATATTTCAAATGTCGAAAAGATATTTTACTCGTTATGAAAATAATATGTACATTTCTTCTTGTTATTCGTATTCGTAAGAACACTAAACCTAGCATTTCAGCTTGTTTCATGAAGCTGCTAGACCATAAGACGATAGACATTTTTCTTGCAATAAAAGATGGGATGTGACCGATCAATTCGTACATCGTTTTGGTAATGTTATTGCCGGTTTCCATCTGGCAACGATAGCCGCAGTTGGATAAAGGAATGGTGGCACTATCGAAAAAGACATCACGAAATTGTTCTTTCTGGGTCAGAGTGGACGTACAGCTACTCCCGTAATCTTCAGCATGGCAAGTTCATGTATTCGTTATTCACCGTTGATTTATTCATATTTCCAGATATTTCTGCTCATTGGAATCGGATGTTGCATGTAGCTGATCATTCAAGTTCTCGCGCCCATTTTTGTTGACTGTGTTATTTGCTCGTGAAACTCGCTGTAGATCACAGCAGAAAAAGTGGATGTTTGTTATTAAATCATCTGAGGTATGTGTATGCACTAGTTCTTCTTCAGGTGTTCAGTTTTCTACTCTTCTTTTCGCTAACCATAGAGTCTGTAACCGATGAATGACTGCATTGAGCTGAAAAATGCCACAATTCTGCTATTTTTAGTGATCGCAAAGCCATACCGAAAACACTTATGGTCCAAAGCATGGAGAATCTTCTCCGATTGAAATTTTGACGAAATTCGATTTATCCAATCGTGCAATGATTTTTCCCGGAGAGTGGTCAAAACGGCTGAAAATGGCCTAAGTTTTGCTGCGAAACGCGGAAGTAGACACAACGACGGCACCTGATTGGTCAATCATAGGAGAAAATGCGATCTGATCAGAGCGTGAGTCAGAACCCCACGGGAGCTTTGGACAAAAGAAAAGATTTGACGGCTATGCTGCCTGGATACCCAATTTTTGGCGAATTTCAGCGAAACCCTAGACTTATTACAGTTCGTCCCTAGTTTTCGCTTGCAATTTTATCGATGCAGTAGAATTATTTTGCCTATCTATTGAATTACTCGCTCAAACAGCGAAAAGGTTGAAGTCAAAAATATAAAAACGAGCGAAATTTACGACGAATTGTAATCAGTCTAGCGAAACCCCACCCTGGTTTATGGAAAATCTGCCGAAAAAGGACCCTTGTTTAGAGAATTTTTGCCCCAAAACCCACCGATATGGGCGGCACATACGCGTACCCTGAACATGCCATGTACTCGCAATTTTGGTTTAAAGAACGATTTTGGTATACTTTTTCGGAAAATTGGTATAAGGTCGGGTATACTTTTTCGCAAAATTGGTATAAAGTCGGGTATACTTTTTCGCAAAATTGGTATAAGGAACGGGTATGTTTTTGAAGCTTCGATGGCACGTCCCAGACCAAAACCTGGTCAAGTACCCCCCCCGGGCTCCCCCCGGGCCCTCATTGAGCTTGGCCATAATCAGCATAACAACAACAACAATAGCGAAATTGAGGGACTAATGTAGCTAGTCTAGTAGAGAGCCTCTCTTTCACGATTACTTCCGCCTTCTGTTATTGTTTTTTCGTCTTGCCACGCCAGGGCATACATTTCACTTTCTCTTTCGCAAAGATCCTGCACCTCACCACAGTCGAAAAGCGTACTCCTGTTTTGAGAATTTGAAGTAAGTAGATTAACTTTCTCGATTTGATTTATGAGGCAAGCTGAAGCTTTAAAGTTGGGGCTTGGCTACCGCCGCCCCTTCCAACCTGTCGTCATAACAAATATATTGAGGAATCGATACGATGATCGTGCTAAAATATTTAGGCTAGGTAACTGGTTGGGGGGGGGGGGGGGCTATAGGCCTTTAGCAGTTTCAGTTTCATTTATTCGCCAATCAATCCAAAATACAATTCTACACAATTACTATACAACTACACTACAATATAATACTACTTGAGAACACCTACTATACATTACAGCTAAATACTTACAAAATACCGCACAACACGAAAAATATATCAAAATTAAAATTAATTAAAATTAAAAATGACAAAAAATAACTTTACAGGATTGTATTTACGATTGATTGATTAAAGGAGCTCAACTTATTTAAGACATTCAGCTCTCTAAATAGGTTAACTAATCGCGAGAGAGCCCCCCATAAAAACAAATAAAACTATAACATATTTAATGAAAATTAAATCAAAAACATTACCAGACATTTCATTTCACAGAGACTTAATAAGAATATTGAATAGGACTTGCAGGAAAATTTGCCAGAAAAACGGTTATCAAGCCAATGATGTGAGTTTTCAATTTGGACTGAAAAATTGCCACAGAGCTTAGCAACACAACACAACATGGATGAATGGTGGAAGAGTGTTCCAAAGTGAAGAACCAAAATATTGAATTATTTGAAGACCATACAGAGTAGTATTTTTAAGGGATTTGAAAGGATCACCTCGCTTTGCCTGACGAGTTCCAATCTTATGAATAGTTGCGTTAGGGTGGAAATAATTGTGGAAGTAAGGAGTCAACTTATTAATTGCTTTATATGCAAAAGTTAAAGATATTTACTCGTATTTGCATCAGACAAATGGAGGTGTTGTGGCGCAGTGGTGTAATCCTCTGACATTGCAGCCAGAACAGTCAGGTATACCGGGTTCGATCCCAGGTAGAGCCCCATCACTTCAGCGTCATGACAAGGGGTCACGGACTCGATTAGGCCTATTCTACTTCTGCGAACCCAGCGCTTGGCGCTAAAAACCTCAACTCCACCTTCACGCATCAGACAAACACACGTACATAGTACCCCAGTACATACTAAACTAAGGAATGACCTGCAACAACCACAACGATCCACAATGAACTGTTTTGAAACAAAGGTAGCCGAGGAAGCCCTCTCTGTTACCGTGTTGGGAAATGCCCTAATTTATCCGAATTTATCTATCAAACTCTCAAGATGGACCTCTGACCCCCTCAGACACCTTGTTAATGGATGCAGATGAAGTGGAGGAGGGTGGAAACCTTTATATTTCGATTTATAGATATAAAATGTGTTATTAGTATTATATATCAAACTATAGTGGTATCCGTAACTTTTATTTGTCAATATATAAAATGGTATATACAGTATCAAGGTGTTATGGTATCTGCAACCTTGGCATTTGGATATATAAAGGACTGTGCAGCAAAATGTTGTGCTATCCACAACCTTGGCATTACATCATAATTTATCCTTTACCTTTGTAGATGTACCTTTGATTACCTTTGATTTGCAGTGAGGCAGAGATGGCGCCAGGGAAGAAATGCTAGGGGGGCAAAGACTGTCAGATTGCCGACAGTGAGAATTTTTTTATGAACGAGCTCAATTCAAGTTCACTCAGATGACAACGCAGCAAAGAAATTTGGAGGTAAAGGTTAATATGTAAATGCCGACAGTGCGTAGAAATTGTCGAAAATTCAAGTGCCGATGGGGGGGCTCAATGAAATTTTGGGGGGGCTCCTGCCCCCCCTAGCACCCCCGCTGGCGCCATCCCTGCAGTGAGGTGTAGGTAATCACGTAATTTGCAAGTGTCATAGGTCCCAAAATTACGTACAATAACCAAATTAGTTTGATTTCTTCTACATCTGAATACACAAAGTATTTTGAAAGAGACCATCAAAGGCATGTGACAAGCAATCTAGCCAATCTAGTTCCTAAATAAAACAAAAGAGGCCACAAGATATGATTTTTCCTATTATCTTGGTCATCAATCAAAATCATAGATGCCTCTGTTCCAATCCATCTGGATGTGTGGAGAAAGTGTCTAATGTGGGGTTAGGTACTAGGTAGAGGGGCGTCACCTCAAATGAGCACCCTGAGAATTTGCCTTGTTTTTGACCACTTTGAGTAAATTCAAACTAGAAAGTGCTTGGGTTTAGCTACAACCAAAAAACCAGAAAAATAGCTTGCTGACGCCATTAGTAGGCCCCTGCTCATTTTCTTTGACATTCATGCATAAATGTAATTAGGGTGAATTTTGCAAGATGGCCTTCTTGGAATAGAATTGTAAGTGTCTTTGAATTCTCCTTCATCTTTTGTGGAGGTGTTTTATTTTTCTCCGTGAAAATTTTTAAAGCAAATGAAAACAACATGCCACAAAAGCTTGATCTACCTCTCTCCAGATTTCAATCCTGGGTACACTGAATATCCAAAAATTCTTCTTGTTGCGTGTAGGGCAATTGTACAATGATAAACAAGTAAATAAAGTAAAAAGCTCAAAATGTCGTGCTTATTTCAATTCGCATCAACGTGCTTATATTTTACTTTATTTACTTGTTTACACTGAATATCCCCCACTGCACTCCAAGATGCCTCCGCACGCACATCATGGTATCCCTCCACTGTCATCCAGATTCCTTCCCACTGTACTGAATATCCCCCACTGTTCTGACGATGCCTCCCCACACACACCATGGTATCCCTCCACTGCACTCTGGATGCCTCCCCACTGTATTGAACATCCCCCACTGTACTCCAAGATGCCTCCACACACTGAACACATCATGCACGCACATCATCCCTCCACTGTCATCCAGATTCCTCCCCACTGTACTGAATATCCTCCACTATACTGATGATGCCTCCCCACGCACATCATGGTATCCCTCCACTGCACTCTGGATACCTCCCCACTGTACTGAACATCCTCCACTTTTTTCCAAGATTGCCTCCCCACACACATCATGGTATCCCTCCACTGTCATCCGGATTCCTCCCCACTGTACTGAATATCCCCCACTATACTGATGATGCCTCCCCACGCACATCATGGTATCCCTCCACTGTGCTCCAGATGCCTCCCCACTGTACTGAATATCCCCCATTGTACTCCGGATGCCTCCCCACTGTACTGAATATCCCCCACTGTACTGACGATGCCTCCTCACACGTATCACGGTATGCCCCCACTGTACTGAACATCCCCCACTGTACTCAAAGTATGCCCCCACTGTACTCCAGATGCCTCCCCACTGTATTGAACACCCCCCACTGTACTTAGAGATCCCTCCCCAATGTAATGAACACCCTCACTGTACTGCACACCCCCACTGTACTGCAAACACGTTCCGTGGGGGTGCCTTTGCTCCTGCCGTACTCTTGCGCTTATCAAATGAGATCCTAAGATTATCTGAATGATAGTCCTAGCCTTGATTTACTGTTGATAATATTAATGAATAGGTTAAGGTCGAGCAAGGAAGAGGTCTGATGATTTTACATTTCAAGGACCATCGTGCTCACTTAGTGCTCTAACATCTCACGAAGCAATAGCACCAACAATACAGTCTTCAGTCAGCCTGCAATGTCTTGCCGACAACATACTAAGTTAACAAAGATTTTTTAGCTCATTCGATCCAAGGATTCAATGACTCGACAACTACTCCAAACATTGACCGTTGATATCTCAAGAACAAAGCGTTACAAAATCATGGAGAAAAAGGACATAGAAATTCATGTGTTCGCGTTTGAACCGTAACCCCACTGACACATGAAAAAGGAACGACGATTTCGTATATCAAATTAAGTTAAGATGGTCAAAAATGGCAGTTTTCTGCCACTGAAGAAACATGTCCTTATAGGATTTTTTCTTTCTCTTTCTTCACAGAACACATATGGATAACAGCACTTCTGGCTGAAATGTATATCCTGTAGAAAGATTTGTTATATCATTACTATTATTATCATTATGTTATCATTATATGTTATAATCCTAACTGACAACATTTCTATAATTCAACCTTTTTTCTTCGCCAGAACCTGTGATTTGCTAAACGCCCTACGTTTTGTCTGACTCACCCGTTATTCGAGTTACTTTGATAGAAAATCACACATTTAGTTTTCTCCGTTACGAGTTATGTTTATTCTCGAGGATGTGTGAGGGTACTTCTTTAGTGACAAAATGTGGTTCATTGCAGGTTCATACGTGCCAAAGAAAATGACGACACCAGGCAAACAAGAAGAGAACGGTTGGCAAGACTCAATTGCAACCTTGAAAGAAAGGATGTCTCATCTTTTGCGCAATCCTTTCATGAGCGATTTCACCTTTGTTTGTGATGATACACGGATTCCAGTGCACAAATTCGTGCTAGCTTCATCAAGTTCTGTTTTCTATTCAATGTTCTTTGGCCCGTTGGCAGAGAAGAAGCCAGAGATTGATCTCACTGATTTTGGAGATAGTGAATGCATTTTACAATTCCTCCAATTTCTCTATACATACGAAGTTTCCTTAAATTGGAATAACGTGTTTCAAATCTTAAATTTGGCGAAATGCTACATGATAACATCTCTTCAAGAGAAATGCACCGAATTCATTCAAGAATCCGTCACGGACGATACTGCATTGCATGCTCTGCAACAATGTATTATCTATGATGAAAAAATAGCCGTCAAGAAATGCCTGAAACTTATCAGTGAAAATGCTACTCAGATGATAAAGAAGGATAAATTCTTAGATTTAGGTTTGGAATCGCTCAAGGAGATTCTGAAAATGGATACGTTAAAGGTAAAAGAGGTTGATCTTTTTCTGGCCGTCGATAAATGGTGCGAACAGAAGTTAACGAAAGCAGGAAAACAAATTTCTGCCCAATCAAAACAAGAAATGTTAGGGGATGCAATTTATCTAATTCGCTTTCCAACGATGTCTTTGCAAGACTTTGGAAAACATTGCAGCATGTCTGGATTGCTAACCTCTGAGCAAGTAATGCATGTGGTGCATTACCTTAGTTTGCAATGCAAAGATCTTCAAGAAACCTTCTTGGAGAGGATTCCATTCAGTAGCAAACCAAGGTATATGCAAAGAGAAATTTTAGCCAGTCGTATGGGACCAACGTGTAAGCTGCGTGATTGGGTATACTTGGGGAATCCCGATGCTCTTGCCTTTTCCATCAATAAACAAGCTGCTCTCAAAGGTTTCTCATTGTTTGGTGATCCAACTCGAAACAAAATTACAGATATAACAATTAAGACTCATTCCAGCACAATAACACCTACTTTTACATTGGCAAACCCTAATTCAGGAAAAGTTCCTGGCACGTTCCGTGTGACATTCAAGCAACCTGTTGAAATATTGCCAAGCCAGCAGGTTGATCTTAGTGTTAAAATTTCTGGACCAAAGTCAAGTGCAATTGATGATAATGCTGTGAATAAATTTGAATTGGAGAACTTTGTGTGCCAATTCATGTCTTCTTCTTTTTTTCCTAATACTAATTGCACAAGTGTCTCTCGTGGACAATTTCCAGAACTGTTGTTTGACGTTTGAGGGTATGGATTTTATAAGATTAATCTTTTTGACCAAATCGATAACTACAGCATTTGCTAAGACCGAAAGCAAAGGACAGATTTTGTAACAATAGCAAATATTGCTACCGGAGGAATAAAAAACAATCCTCGTTTGAATTGTTCTTGCTTCTGGGGGAGCGAAACAAAACGGGGTCTGGGGCAGAGCGCCAGAAAAATTTTCTTGGACCACGCCCTCTACTTTGGCTGTAAATGCGGCCAACGCCCCTTTTATAAGTTGACATAAAGATAAATGAATCTGTTGAAATAGCACAAGTAGGGTGCCACAATTAGAAAATGGCGTCCTACCGGCGACCGAACGACGAACTTCGGATTTCCAAAAATTTCCGCGACGAATCTAAAACGTCATTCCGTAATGGAATTATCGAAGGGCTGTCAAGTTCTCTCAGATTCAGAAATCTGATGTATATGGTTTGTGAAAAAGAGGGCATCGGGGCCAGCAGAAGCTTCAAAGTTCTGTATACAATCAGGGGTGGATTTCACGAGAAAATTTTTGCAGCCACGCCCTTCAGATCGCCTTAAAATGCTATCAAATTTTTCTTAACTAATTAATAACTGATAAAATTTTGAAATGAATAGCATCCCACCAAACCAATTTTGGACCTTCATATGATCATAAGGCCTAAGTTTACCTCAAATGTTTCATCTTTAGCCAGCCACATTTTGCCTTATTGACTCATATAAGTGGCCTAAAATAGGTACTAAATCCTAACTGGCTAACGAGCTTGGCACGTGACACGCTCTGAAACCAATTAATGGAACGGAAAACCGACCGGGAAATTTGAAAAGTCAAATTTAGGCCGTTTTTGGACGATTTTACCACTCTTCACCAAAAAAAGATTGTACGAAAGGAAAATTAAGATTTTCAAAAAATTCTTTCACAGACGTGTTCCCAATACTTGAATACATGCCTGTTCACGGGGGCTAAGAATTATCTCAAAATCTGGAGAGATGCCGAAGTTTTGAATTTGACCTCACTGACCTCACTGTAGCGTGTCATAGTAAAAACCTCAGTAAACACAGAAACGTATTCTTCACATGCATCTGGAGACTAAATACTTTGCTTCGAAGTTCTTATTCTGTGTGTTTAAAAGATGCCAAACTTAGAGCACTACAGCATCTGAATCTTTTTTAGTTTGAAGCTAACATGAATACCACCGGCGATTTTCAATATTTAATGCCGAGGGGAAGCATGAGTGGTAGGAGACTGCTGTGTTAGCCTAAACACTGCAATCGCCAAGAAAAGTATTCAATTAAAGTTTCTCTTTCGTACTTATTGCGTTCGGCCTAACATTCTGATCTCTTGCGGGTGCTAGTATATTGCATTGATCCTACGCATGCGTATTTAGTGCTCAGATTGAATTTTGCTAAGGAGAAAGAATGGGCAGGAGGAACCCTGCCGCTGCGCTTGATTCTTTCGACAAGGCGTGGAACATTGGACTACCAAAATTTGTATTGGATGCCCAGGCTGTGACGTCACAGCCTGGGCGCTCGTTTTATGACTGACGGGGGAAATTTCAATGAGTAGATCTCGTTCCTACTTCTCATCAAGAGGCTATATTTGAACGGGAAACATTTTGGAA
Organism: Aurelia coerulea; assembly: GCA_039566865.1. Classification (NCBI taxonomy): domain Eukaryota; kingdom Metazoa; phylum Cnidaria; class Scyphozoa; order Semaeostomeae; family Ulmaridae; genus Aurelia; species Aurelia coerulea. The sequence goes on along the minus strand of CM076952.1, from coordinate 4,557,001 downwards.
ATTGGAAGTATATGCAGGCACGTAGCGAGAGGAAAATATGGCCGCAGTACGAGAACGCTCAACCCTGTATGAACCATGAAGATTTTGCTTACAGGTAAGATGATAACAACTCCGTTTCCTCTACTTTAACTAGTTGCTTACAGTAGTGAAAATTATCATTTCTGGCCCACATTTTTTCATAATATTAGTCCAGACCATGTTGGCAGTCAGAGTCGCAGCATAGTCGTTGGGGGATTCCCCGTCCTTCCTCGTTTTCTCGTTAGCGTTGGAGAGTTCCCAGTAACTCATTCCGAGGCACACAATCAACACTTAATACGCATGCGTAGGATCAATGCAATATGTTGGCACCCGCAAGAGATCAGAATGTTAGGCCGAACGCAATAAATACGAAAGAGTAAGTCTAATTGAATACGTTTCTTGGTGATTGCAGTGTTTAGGCTAACCATAGTTAATAATTAACTATGGGCTAACACAGCAGTCTCCTACCACTCATGGGGGAAGGTGAAAAATGGGAAGATTTGCACTGCACTGGCCTAATAAAACATCACACCACACTGTAAATAAGGATGAATTAACAGATACTTACATTTCCATCTTGCAAAATGAGGACCACAAACTGAAAATATGAAGCAGCACAAATGCCAAAAGTATTTCAACTGGTTTTAATGGCAAAAATCCAATTTTTTGACCGTAATCTGCAGCCAGTTTCTCCAACAAATCGTTCAGACTTTCCTCTTGCAACATCATTGTCAATAGAAAGGGCGCAGAAATTTCAGTGATCAGCTGCATGCTTGCTAGTCATCATCAAATAACATACAATTCCAATGAACTTTGAATAGATAACAATTATTTCAGGAATGGCAATAGCTGTAACATCCAACGTGGCCAGAACAAAAGATTTGGTGATGTCCTCTTCGATAACCATTGCTCCCATTCCTTTATCCAATTCTGCTCTCATCTTTGTGAGATCATAAGAGAGGGAATCAGCAATTACAGGCGCGGATCCAGGAATTATGGTGACAGGGTTCATTGGGGGTCCGGGGGCGAAGCCCCCGGAAAATTTTTGGGACCACGCCCTTTTTTATTTTGGCCAACGCCCTTTCCCTTAGGGGAACGCCCTTTTCCCTGTGGTCACACCCTGACGCAATATATTCATTCTCATCGAGTATTGGGATAGAATCAGTGTAGAGTTCCTTGGTTCAGATCCTTTCCTTTAAAAACAAACTTACCTCTCTCCCCTCCCCTCTCTCCCCTCTTCAACCGTTCGTTCAAGAAGCTCCCTGTTTCTCTTTTCAACGGCTTCTAACGTCTCGAGGCAAGATCGCACTTCTTTGCCATCCATTTTATTTGCTTGTATTTGGCAGGAAAAGATCACGGATATCACCTATTTTTCATCACAGTCCAGCAGTTGCGAGTATTGCCATGGGCAATAATGCACCTTTGATGTGGCCTATATTATGATCAAAATTGTATTTTTACTCACTGTGTTGTTTCTCTTCCACAAGATTGCAAGTACAGCGCTTGATATTGTTGCTACTCCTTCGTTCTTCTCTCGTCACAACAAGGAATCAAATGCCGCCAATATTCAAATACAGTTGCATTGGTTGGAGCTCCTACGCAGCGATGCGTCTCATTTCAAACAGGGAAGTTTGAAATGAGACGCATCGCTGCGTAGGAGCTCCCACCGTTTCAACTGTATTTGAAATTTGAATATTGGCGGCGTTTGATTCCTTGTTGTGAAGAGAGAAGAACGAAGGAGTAGCAACATTATCAAGCGCTGTACTTGCAATCTTGTAGAAGAGAAACAACACAGTGAGTAAAAATACAATTTTGATCATAATATAGGAGGGGTACGTCGGGGTTTGCGGTATTGCGGTATCGGGGGTAAATTTTGTGCGGTATTGCGGTATCGAGCTTTCACGGCGCGGTATGCGGTATTGTACGAATATTAACATCCAAACTTCATGTAATGCCATTTTCCTGTTGAAGAACAACGCATCTTCGAGACGAATTGATAGAGGAAAGAAAAACGAAGGAGAAGGAGGTCCCTTATCCCTCTCTTTGTTGGGGATACGAACAGGCTAAGTTGAGAGCCTCAAGGAATCCCCCAAAAAGGGCTCCAGATCGCATGCGTAGTAGCCATTTACTTCACTTATGTAACATGCAAATTAGCTTGACCGTTGAGAACAAGGGAAGAAACAAAAGTAGTGACGCGCATGACAACGTGAGCCCCAACGTCGATTCGCTCTCAACAAAGCTGAAACACAATTTATCAAAACAATAGGGTCAGCCCTTCATTGGACTTGTGCAAGTCTCACTTTTTTTCATCAGTCGATTGAGCCACAAAAATGCAAAAGGTAAAGGGCGCTGCGGGGGATGGAGAAAAAAAGGCGGAGGAGAAGGAGAGAGAATTTGTGGCTCAATCGACTGATGAAAAAAAGTGAGACTTGGACAAGTCCAGCCCTTCATCTCCCCAACAACTCTCCTTTTGCCCGCTCCACCTGCTCAACCTTGAAAAGGTACCTGCGGAGGAGAGCACTTCCCACTTTTGAAAATTCATAGGATCAAGAGTGCTGGATGGATTGGAATGAATCAATATTTGTTTGACAGCCAAAAGATCAAAGTATTTTATGCTTTTTCTCGCCTTGTTACAAGCATTGGAAAAGTGGTAATTTCAAATTTAGAAAAAATTTGTGGTTGCAAAATGACTGAAGAAAAGGCCTAAAATACGTGATCAAATTATAAAGGACTACAACATAGAAAAAGCAATTTCTAATGGGTGAGAGATATTGTCTGCGAATTTATTTCCAAGGGATTGAAAATCTTTAGTATCTGTTTGAGAATCTCATGTATTATTGCTCTTGACAGTCGACAGAGGTGAAGCGCTCGTGTGCATCGTTCTGGATTAGGAGAGTCCTAACGATTTGATCAAGTGTTTTAGGCCCTTTTTCAATCATTTTGAAAACATGAAACTTTTGTAAAGTTGAATTTACATATATTTGCAGTGCTCGTAAGAAGACGAGAAAAATCACAAAAATATTTTGAGGGTACCCAATAGACCCCCTGATTCCCGAATTCCCGCCACGTTTTTGGCCTAAATCCCGATTCCCGACCATCGTTTTTAACGAATTCCCGCTTTTCGTCTGAACATGGTCTGAAAGTGTATTGAAGCCAAAATTAATCATTTTCACGACTTATGGCGAAGACCAGGGGCCTGCGCTCTATTTATGGCTCGAATGATCATGGGCGGAAATGCAATTTTTTGAGGGGTGTGTGTTCAAAGGACCGAGTCTCTTCCCTGCGGATCGATTTTTGCGAAATAAATGTTGTTGCAAATGTATGAAAAAATAAAGATTTCCTTTCTGCCATAATTTGCCGAAAATAGACTATAACAGACATAATGTTTTCCCAGCAATTGAAACGGAATTAGGCAAACAGTTTTTGACATCAAGTTGTCTCTGGCTAGCATCTTAGCCATCTGCCCTGAATGATTCAGTCAAAGCATCACAGAATAGCCACGTTTTTAGGCATGCAAGCTTGGTCATATCGAATCAATTAGCGTCGTGGCCAGGGTAAATTAAGGGAGGCATTGAAATGTAAGAGCCTGGGGGCCAGGAAAATTTTTGGGGCCACACCCTTCACTTTGGCGTAGAATGCATCTCCCAATATCATACTTGCCATTAGTAGCGAGGAAACCTTGATAGTTTTTGTGACAGTTATCCTATAAATCGAACCACGAAGAAAATTTTTGAAGAAACATCCTTTACTTTGCCTTAGAATGCATCTCCCAATAGCATGCTTACCATTAGCAGTGAGGAGACCTTGACAGGTTTGTGACAGTTATTCTATAAATCGGAGCACGAAGAAAATTTTCGAAGAAACATCCTTTACTTTGGCTTAGAACGCATCTCCCAATAGCATGCTTGCCATTAGCAGTGAGGAAACCTTGATAGGTTTGTGACAGTTATCCTATAAATCGGAGCACGAAGACAATTTTCGAAGAAACATCCTTTACTTTGGCTTAGAAATGGGGTATTCTATCGTTTTCTCCAAACTTTTCCTTGTGGTGAAAGTTGGTGCCACTCTGACTCTGTCGCCTCTCATAGTAAATTGCCACGCAGTTGATGATATCGTATTTCATGGCCTGGGCTGACTTCATTTTCCATGCGTCTTCTCACAAGACGTATGACCTGGAGTCCTTTGTTTCCCTGACAAAATGGCCTAAGAGAGCGGGAATTCCCCTACACTCCACAAAATCACTTCAAACTCTGGTCTAAAGAGCTTGAACATTAAAAAGCAAACTGATACAAAGAATGGTGCTTTCCTGACCTAGTAATCGCAAAATATATACCTTTCAAGCAGTAATCTCCCTTTGAGAAATAAAATAGATCCGTCGCAGCTACTAGAACTCTAGGCCATATCCACCATTTTTGTATGCATCAACAACAACTGTCAAAATAGCGCCCCCTTATTGGTTTAAAACTAAATTCTAGCAATTTGATTGGTGAGTACTGAACCACTCTGCGAGGGCCTAAAGTGTGCCCACTTTTTCGGAGTACTGGTATGAGTCCCTTTTGACCAAGTGATATAAACAAATCAAAGAACGCACGGAAACAAGGGACGAAAAAACACAAGTCTAGGTAAATCCCGCTTCCCGAAAGCTGGTGCCAATTCCCGAATCCCGCTCACAAAAATTTGACGTTTCCCGATTCCCGATTCCAAAAAATGGCGATTCCCGCTTCCCGAAAAACATATTGGGTACCCTCTTGCGGTATTTGGTGTCTTTTTCGTGTGGTATTGCGGTATTGAGACCCCCCCCCCCGAAGTACCCCTCATATAGGCCACATCAACGGTGCATTATTGCCCATGATTTAACTTCAGTAAATTGAGTTCATTGAGTACACGTGGTGCTTTAGAAAGACCTATGGTACGTCAGATTATTCGATATGTTCGATATACGTTTGAGAAAAGTATATCTGTGTGTGTTTATTCGTGAAGACCCTGCTCGACATGAGCGTACTTAGATGAAGATAACATTTGGGAGTGGGGGGGTTGCCCTACTAAAAATCCATTGTTTGCTGAAATTTTGCCCGAATTATAGCCTATTTCTGTTTCTACCCGATTATGGCCGATTTTTGCAAATTTTTCCATTGTCTCCTACATCTATGCTGCTTGGAATCCCGGCGGGGTCACTTCTATATGGATTTTTTTATCATGCGAGTTCCCGAAATCTCTGAGAAAGGGTATCCTAGGACCAATTCCTAAAAATAGGGTAGTTTTTTCATGGAAAGTCAGAGAATTTCAAAATAAGGGTATCGTTCCATGATACCAAATATCAAACTTTCCTGTAGTGTAGCTTAATGTTTCTTACAGTAGACAAATCATTATCCACAACAACTGTATTGACTATTACTGTTCAATTTGAGATTATCAATCGATTCTGTACGACATAAATTGCATGTAAGGGGTAATATTTTGAATGCAGCAATTTTTAAGTTGTATGCTGATACAGTTTGTTTGTCTGTTTGTGATCTTATTTTCATTCAATTTTTACCTAGCTATACATATTTACATATCCTATACAACTAAAAATCAGACAGTAAAAATTTTGCTCAAAAAAGTTAAATCAGAATATGTCTATGACAGCATGTTATTCAAAAAAGTGGAACTCATTTCCAGTGATTTGGCTGCAGTATTATTTGCGATTCTTAGACTTCGGTCACTCCTTTTCAACTCTTCTTCTTGTACTTGATTTGTGAGTCACTGCTTTTAAAGTTTGCATCCATCAAAACCAAACTGCATCATGATGCCTACTTCTGTCTTGTTGAAAAACGTTAAACCCAAAATGGCATTTTTGAGAATATGAGAAAGACTATCTGTTTCTAAGCCACTAAATATACCATAACAGCGGGGATATGGCAGAAATCCAGTCTAGAAGATCTTGTTTGGTCGATGCCCGCTGGTTAAAATAGGGTTAAAATCAAAAAATTCTCCTGACTACGCCCTTCATATCCTCGGAAAACGTGTGAAACGCCCTTCAGACACTCAGAGAACGTGATGGGAATGCCCTTTTTATCATTTTGATCTATTTAGATATTTCTGGAAAAGCAACCATCTCACGCAGTACTTTTTACAACAGCGGGAATTTTTGTGCAACAAAAATCGAAACAGAGAAGAAGATCATAAATATATTTACGAGGAAGGAAAAGATATGGTTAGAAATTGAAATTTAAGGCCTTTCTCGAAATCTTCAATATAAAGGAATTGAGAATTCAGGAGGAAGGCCAGTTATCACAAAAGTTTTAAGTCAATAAAAATCTACCCTCCCCAATCTTTTTGACTGATTTCGAGAAATTATAACATTGACTCTGTGAATAGACTAGCTACACTAGTCCCTCGATTTCGCTGTTGTTGTTGTTGCTGATGGCCAGCTCAATGAGGGACTAGTTGCCAGAGAGTGTCTCAAATCGGAATTTTCAGAACGAAAAACCGAATTGTAAATCTGATTGGAGCATTTCGGCTAAAACAATAGTAAATTTTTTTGTAGCCAATCAACTTTTCCTCTCTTTACTTATTTTTACTGGAAAACCTCCCTTTGAAGTAGAGGCCTGTTTGGTCTGAGTTTTTCAAGGAGAAGCAATGGCGTCGCAGCTTGTCGTCGTCGCAGCTTGATCGACCAGAAGCAAATGAACCTGAAGGAATTTAGCCAGCCATTTGGCATGATAAAGTGGGCACTGGGAAGAGATATTTGTTTGTGCTCTAACAGGAGATGGCAAAATGTAATGCTGTTGCAATACTTGAGAGGCATTTTCAAGACAGCAGTGAGTGTCATTTGTCAGTACAAAACTGCAGTGTAGTGTAGGTGTAGGCCTACTCTAAGTTCAGGTTAGTAGTGATTTTTTCGTTTACATTTGGCTCGTGTATTTCAATTTCTAATATTATCTAACTGCAAGCATGTTACTTCGCAATGTTGGACTGTTGTACTTTATCACCTTACAGTTGTTTTGGTTTGAATGCACTTGATTTGCCAAATGAAACAATCTTTAGATATTTTAGTAAAAAAATGTTATGGTTTTTTGTGAACATGACTAAAAATCCCCAGGTACTTTTACTATGGAAGTTCCTTATGTGATCCAACCCCCCCCCCCCCCGTGTTTGGATCACATAGGGAAAGGAAAGGGTGATATAATTTTTTGCTTGTGATTTAACAAGTATTTGTTACTTCATCACATTGATGTTGATATCTTTAATCCATAGGGGTTTGTTTAAAGCAAGATACCTGCTTCATTATTATCAGACCTTGTACCAGGATGCATTTAGATGGCACTTTTCTTGGAGAGAGATTGTCTATATCACTTGGAGCAAATATAAAGGACAGTTCCTTTGAAAATTCCTTGCACTTCAGATACCACTTAACTGATTGCTAATGATAATGTATAATGATGATGTAATGCCTAATCTTGTCAAATCTTTGATTCCTTTATCTTTGGTCACTCTGAACTCCTCTGAAATTTCAAATTTATGTTCACTGTCCATGCTCAATTTTGTCAGAGTCATAAACTGTCTAAAATTCTTTCAAATTCACATGAATAAAACTTGGTATCAATGTGTTGTTTTCTTGAGTCATTTTGATGATTACTGATCACAGCAGCAACAACAACCAAATATTAATTCCGTGGTCCGCGTTTTACGCATGTAGCGCTTATGAAAACGAGGCTATCAAGTTAGTCCGATTTCAGACACTGTTTGGCAACAAGTCTCTGTATTTGCGACAAATCAGTTCTAAGGAGCATACAGAGATTGTGTAGCTAGTCTACTCTGTGAAAACTGTGGTCGACATGTCCACCCCAGACCACCCCGTGGCGACGCCACTGTAATTCGAACGTACTGTGATCTTGAGAGCAGAAGGAATCGTCATATTATTGTTGTTGGGGATACATGGTACCCGGTGGAACCCATGGTACCATGTATACCCGTGGTATTGTTTTTCAGCTTTGTTTTTTGGTCAACTTGACAGCCAATCAGCACGGGGACTATGAACTCATGCGCTGTGGACGTAATTCAATCATTCAAATATATGCAGCCGTTGCGAAGAAAGTTGCAGTGACAGCAAGCAGTCGGGGAAGATTCGCAGCTCGATATGCGGGAAACTTAGCATATATTTTATCAATTCTTAACTGCAGTTATGTTTGATATATGCCCACAAGAAACTGCAAACAAAGATTTCATGATGGACCCTTCTGAAAGCTTGGCACAGAAGTAAATGTTGAACGGTTTTGGTCTTGCGTTGATAAATTGGCCTAGGCAAAACAAGATAGCGCTCCGTGCTATGGAAAGCCCCGTTAAATTTCGAGGAGGCCATTTGAAGCAAACCAAGCAAAGTTAAGTTGGCAAATGAATATCATTTCTTAACCAGATAAATACAGTTCTTTGCCAAACTTCCATGAAACGCTATCGCGAGCGATTCTGATTAAAAAGTTTTCACCGATTGTTCTCTCATCAAAAATTGATTGTTCTGTGGCGGATGTGGTTTCGTTTCAATGTCTGATTTCCAATTTCCTTTCAAATGACTAAAAGCTCGTGATGAAAATAGTGGCATTACGTAATCGAATCAGCAAACATTTACACACTACGCATGCGTTCATAGTCCCCGAGGGGATATCCACGTCCTCGTCAACTTGAGCTTGCACGTATCCCCAACAAATTGTGACTGCGGACGAGAAACAACTCGCTTCCAACTAACAGACCCCGGGGGGGGGGGCACTCCCATACTTGACCTGACGGGATGTGCCACTCAACAGGGTGTCCTTTTGCGGTAAAAATTATGCGACAGGGTGTCATTTTCTAGCGAAAATTATGCGACAGGGTATTATAATAGGTAAAAAAAATTATGCAACAGGGTATCACAAGCAAAAATTGCGTTCTACACTGCATTTGAGAGGCAAAATTTTTATGCGACAGGGTATCACAAGCAAAAATTGCGTTCTACACTGTATTTGAGATGTAAAATTTTTATGCGACAGGGTATACTTTTGGCCTATTTTTTATGCGACAGGGTGCAGGGTGTGGAGAGGTTTTCCGCACACCCCCGTCACTTCCCTAGTCAAGTACCCCCCCCCAGGTAACAGACGCGATTAATCAATAGTTCTCTGAATGCATTTTTTGGAAAGGGCACTTTTCTGCCCCCGCGCTGCCCCCGTACCACTAGGGCAACGGGGGCAGCTGCCCCCGCTGCCCCCGTGGCTCCGGCGCCCTTGGTTAAAATCGGTTAAAATATGTTATGTCCGAAAATTCCCCGCTGAAACTATTCGCTAAAAAGTAAAAAGTTTAGATAGCTCTCTACAGACAGTATGCGGAGGAGATGGCCTCCCTCCGGTTTATAGCTTCAGGTTGTAAGGGAGGCTCCAAGTGCAAACGTCAGCCAATTACGTCACTGTGTAAGATTGGCGGGCCTAACAACAACAAGAACCAAGAACTCTGTGAGAACCGTTCTGGAAGTTTCTCGAACTGTGGAGGGTTCCTAACCATTGCTGGCAAAAAGAGGAGCAGATTCATGGACAGTTATCATGCCCAAAACAGATGGAAAGGGAAATGTCCGAATTAACGTGCTCTTTGTATGCATTTTCGCCCATCTTGTTGGTGTGGTGACAAACATTGAATCTGATGATGAACCAACTCAAATCAGCCAATGCTACAAAAAAGATGGAAGGAAGTAAGTATAACAATAGCAAGGTATGGTATAGGAAATTTACCAAATGCGAAGAAATTAGTGAGAGACTTGCCATTAGCACTTGCAAGAAAATATTGCACATGCATGGACAGAGAGCACACAGCAGCCAGAGAAAAACATTATAGTTTCTTATAAATTTGTTCTAGCTACTAGCTAGCTATTATGTATGTATGTATGTATGTATGTATGGAAGTTTCGGGTATTCTGGAACGGTTGAAAAAATTATTCGTCAGCATAATTCATGACACATTTAGTTAATAAACAAGACAAACAAGTGAACCCGGGTTGAGTTGGGCATATATATGGAACACTGTTGGGTATTTTGGAACTAAGTTATTTGTATTGTTTGTATACTGGCTCATGTTTGAGATGTCTAAAGAAAATGGCAGCCAGAGATCACTTTATGTCTGATGTCCTTCATTATCAGCGATACGGAGAGTACACAAAATGCTACAGCAGCCTAACATTGATCAAAATATGACAGAAGAGGTATGAAGACTTGCATCAAGTGAAAGAAATTAACAAGTTTCTTTCTCATCCCCAGGCCCCTAAACTTCATTTACTGAATAATGTCCCAAAATACCCGACGTCCCATAATACCCGACGTCCCATATTACCCGAAACCACTCTAGGCCTATTGATATGCGTTACTATTATATAATATACCGTAAAAATACCGTATGTTTAATTTTGGACACTTTTTAGTCCTTTTTGCACTACATTTTACGGATTAAGCATACAATTTTACTAGTTAAATACATAATTTCGACAAAGTTTTATCTCAAAACACATCAAAATTTAATTTCGACAAAGTTTTATCTCAAAACACATCAAAATTAACATTACAAACTTATTTAACTCAATAAACGGAGAAGAATCTTTGGTAACCTCTGGAATTTGATATAAGTGGGGGGGGCCTGTACAAAATGACAAGGCTAAAACTAGCCTTGTACAGTCCAAGTTTTAGCCTTGTAGAGGGGATTATGACCTTGTTATTACCTTGTACTAACCTTGGAAGAAAATTACAAGGCTATCAGTAAAGTTCCAAGCTGCAACCAGTCTAACACAAGGTTTCCACAAGGCTTCTACAAGGCTAATTAGCATTTTTCAAGCCATTTACAAGGTTACAGCAAGGCTATTCCAGGCTATAACAAGGTTACAAGGCCATAACTACAAGGCTTGTACATGGCTATTACATGGCCTTGTATTTTCGTACAGGGGGGCTTAATAGTTCACACTGATCCGCACAAAAACGCCACAAAAGCGGAAGTTTTTGGAAACGCTATCAAAATAGATATCCACAAAAATGGAGGTTTTGAAAATGCACTTGATCAGTGTGAACACAATTCAATTCAACAATGAGTTTCATAAAAATGGAGCAATGTGAACTCACAAAAACAGAGGTTTTTCTCTCCGTATTTGTTATCAGGCGGGTCAATGTGAACGGACAAGAACGGATGCTTTTCCCTCCGTTTTTGTACAAAAACGGAGCAATGCGAACGGGTAGCTTGGATGCCACAAAGAGGGGTACTTACAAAAACGGAGCAGTGTGAATGGGGCCTTAGTCTTCACATTTTCTCTTTTAGGCCTCTGACACTGGTCAGCACACTTGATGGAAAATTTTTTGCCCTTGACTCACATTCGGGTGAAATGATATGGAGTTTGGGTGACTCATCTGGACCACTTCTGTCATCAAGCCTCAGTTCTGTCAAGGTTTGATTCAAAGATATACAATAATTACAAATTTTTAGATGCTGGATCTCAAATATTGTTTTCTTCTGGGTTTATGAGAAAAAGTGGCAGTCACTTGCAATGGGCCACTGTAGTGGCACTTTGAAATGGGCCACTATATGGTGGCACCTTGATCTTTAAAATTTATTTTCTTGATTTTCAAACCCATAAACTCTAACTTAAACTTGGAAGCCCTTCCTATGGCTATGAAACAGAATTATTGCTTGAAGTTACCCAACTTTGTTGATCAGTTGATGACAGATGTCTCAATTTTCTGAAACATCTTATTTTTTCATGATTCCCAAAAAAATAAGTTTTGATTGCTTTGGTTTGATTCTTCAAGAAATATGTTTCAAAAGGCTAATAGTAATTAACTTTTACACAAACGATTTGTGATACAGAATTTAAAATTATGTCTTAGATATTAGACCCAATGTAATAAACTCCCAAAAACAAGATGAAATACTGTAATATGTGGAAAAGAAAACTGTTAAGTCCAGCTGCATGAATAACAAGCAGACTAACCATGGGCAATAATGCACCGTTGATGTGGCCTACATTATCATCAAAATTGATTTTTAATCACTCTGTTGTTTTTCTCTTCCATGGGATTGCGAGTAAAGCTTGATAATGTTGCTATTCCTTCGTTCTTCTCTCGTTACAGCAAGGAATCAAATGTCGCCATTATTCAAATACTTTTGAAACTGTTCGAGCTCCTACACAGCGATACGTTTCATTTCAAACTTCCCTTTTAATGAGACGTATCGCTGCGTAGGAGCTCCAACCGTTTCAACAATATTTGAATAATGGCAGCATTCAATGCCTTGAGAGGAGAGAAGGACGAAGGAATAGCAACTTTATCAAGCTTTACTCGCAATCCCATGGAAAATAAACAACACAGTGAGTAAAAACACAAATTTGATCATAATTTAGGCCACATCAACGGTGCATTATTGCCCAACAACTAACCTGTAACTAGGGAGAAAATTGTTAAATTCTGCAAGGGAAAAACTAATTAAATATGAACCCTGAATGCAAATCAAATAGATTGGTAACTGCAATAAAGAGCAATCAACCAAGATTGTGTTTTTCCTATACACTCATCATGCCACCCAAGCCAATAATTGGGCTAGACTCAAAGAAGATCCTGTTGGAAAAATGCAGATTCTGTTGCTTATGTTTCAATACAGTATAACAGATGCCAGAAATTCTGAATTAGCTCTTAGAACAACATGCATAAACACTCATAAACATCATATCCCATAAAATTTGATATCTTTTACTGCAGCATGCTGAAGACATTGCAAAACTCAAGTTTGTGCCTTCTCTTGATGGAGGAATTTTTCAGTTCCAAAGGGACAAGATTGAGGTAAAGCATCGGCCAAGTCAATAACACGGAGCGTGAAAATTCCGCGGATCCCCGTGGAACGTAAATTCCGTGATCTGGTGTTCCGCGTTATTAATCTTTGCATAAGGTGAAAATCGATGACGTGGAATCAAATTTCTTGGAACATTTTAAAGCACATATGTCACATTAGCAATTGGTTAATACAACAAACAAGTTTGGAGTGGAATTCCATTGTTTTGAGACTTTTTATTTCTGTTTCATGAATTTTTATTGCAATGAAAATTCAGCCTCGATCCTGTGCTTTGTAATAAACAATAGAGAGAATTGTATTGCATTAACCAATCAGCTTCATGGCATTTGCCCTTTAAGATTTGAAAAATGCGTTGTTTTGCCAAAATATGAATGTCAGAAATATTACTAGTTATGGCCCCTTAAGTGTTAGAACGTTTATAAAACAGTTTTTACTAAGAAGATTTGTTTAAGCCAGTGTTCTTAGGTCCATCCATGGGTAGTTAGACACTGCTGGTGTGCTTCTATGGAGGAGCGCTGGATATTATGTATCTGCGGGGGAAATTTTTTTGCAGTACTGCGGAGGAGATATCGAAAGAACAAAAATATATAAAAATTTCCCCCACAGATATCTCCTCCGCAGTACTATAAAAAATTTCCCATGCAGATATCTCCTCCGCAGTACTATAAAAAATTTCCCCCGCAGATACATATTATCCAGCTCTTCTCCATAGAAGCACACCAGCAGTGTCTAACTACCCATGGTCCATCTTGAAAAATGCAACCTTTCGTGTTTTGAAGATGAGCGTGTTGTGTCGAAATTACTTATTTTATGCTTTATTTTTGTGAAAAAGTTTATAAAACACTCCAAGTTGTCATCAGAAACCAAGAACAGCTGTCTCCCCAAATGACTGGCCTATCAGGTGAGTTCCGCGAGAAGGAGTTCCGCGAGACGGAGTTCCGCGAGAAGGAGTTCCGCGTTATTGATTTATGTGTTTATTTTTTATTAAATTTTTGATTTAAACAATGAGACTGAGCTGAGCACTTGAACATATTTAAACAAGTGTTGCAATTGACCCTGGTCTCCTACCGGGTGTCCCATAAAAAAGTACTCCTGTTTGAAAAATCACCGAAAATTGATTGTCAAACCTTTGATAAAATTTTCTTTTTGACTTGTTTTGTCAAAGACCCAACAATATTCATAGATGATAAAATGTTTGCCTTTGATACAGCAAGGTAGAGAAATCATACGTTGAAATACCTTATTTTGAGCTATAGTTTTGAAGCAAAATACTCAATCTTGCGTAAGAGTCAAATTTTTCAGATTTTTTTGTATCATTATTGAAGTCTCAAATGATAGTGCGCATTTTTTCTGTAATTTATGACCAAACTAGAAGCGTTACATGCACAAAGAAATTGATCTGGCAATCATCAATGCATTTTTGCAGTATGACTCAAAACCAGGTGGCCCTAAAAAGAGCTAAATTCGCTAATTCTGAAACCAATTACAAGAATAACTATATGTTGGATAATAATTTGGTCCTTGATCTACTTGACAAAAAAAGAAAATCGAAGATCGGCTGTGTAATGAAATTTTGAGGATAGGTTCCAAATCTTTAACTCAGCGTAAAAAGGTGGGTGTAAAATTCAATGATCTATTTCTTCTGATTGAATGGCTTGAAAGAAACTTTAGATACTTATCTATAATTCTACCGTTGGACTTTCCAGAAATTTTGAATATATTTCAAAATTATAGCGTATTTTACATTTCAGCTCATTTTAGGATGTGACGTCATCAAATGTCTAAATCATAAACCAGATGAGTGACAGACTTTTGCTTGACACCATATTGTAGGCATTTATGAACTATGGTTTCCTTCGAAATTATTTTCATGTTACGTCAAACTGTTTAGAAATTACGATGGTTTTAAGTTTTTTTGAAAATTTTTCTTGAATTCTTGAAAAGGAAGAAAAACACTCTAATTCTGAAACAATTAAAGATTTCAGAAAAGTCCAACGGTAGAATTATAGAGAAATAGCTAAAGTTTCTTTGAAGTCATTCAGTTCAAAGAAATAGGTCACTCAATTTTACACCGGCCTTTTTAAAGATTTGGAACCTATGCTGAAATTTTGGTGATTTTTCAATCGGGATAACTTTTTTTTGGTACACCCGGTAGATTGACCTTGTGTATGATTTATTGTGGCCTGTCATTGTCAGCAGTGTATACCGGGTGTCCCAAAATGATGTATTACTGTTTGATTGCTTACATGTCCATAACCAATGAACCGATTTTCAAAAACTTTGTTTTATTCGATTGCCGAAAGGCTAAATTGTATTTGAGGATGTTATTTGTGCTTTAAGCCGATGTCTTCTTGTCGAAAAGAAGATCGATAAACCTGCTCAAATTCAAGCCTTAAGTGGCATGAGAAAGAAACAGCCTATTTTTCCAGTCAACATTTTAGTTGTGATACAAAAGGCTGAAATCGTATTCGTATTGTCTAAACTCAATATTAACTGAATGCGTATTCTCTGAACGACATATATTCTCTGAACGACATATAAGTTCAGCCTTTTGCATCACATCTAAAATGCTGACTGGGAAAAAAAGGCCATTTCTTTTTCATGCCATCTAAGGCTTGAATTTGAGCAGATTTATCGATCTTCTTTTCGACATGAAGACATCGGCTTAAAGCACAAATAACATCCTCAAATACAATTTAGCCTTTCGGCAATCGAATGAAATAAAGTTTTTGAAAATCAGTTCATTGGTTATGGACAAATGAGCAATCAAACGATAATACATCATTTTGGGACACCCGGTAGTTTTCAACGCACCTGGTATAACAATGATATCCTTTTTGCGTCATATTTTAGGCTGTTCCTTTGTCTGCTGAAATGCTCCTTGGGAGGTTTCAGAAATTGCCTGATGGTACACATATAGTTGGGGGCAAGGATATTCGAAGCTTTGGAATTGATGCTGAGACTGGAAAGGTAGGATTTTTCTGAGATAGATTAAACAAAAGCTTGATAATACATAGCTCTTTTATTTTTTTGCCCTCTTTTTGTGATCTTCAAATTGCTTAGAAATTTCGAGGTGACATCTTCAAAATTTACATTTCAAGTCATACGCCCATAAAGAAGCAAAGCTTATCGAGTCTGAGGCGCTTCCGATAGAACAGAAAATTGAACTTTCAAGAAGGAGAATAAATGTTGAATTTTGAAGAATCAGACACAGTTATATTATGCGCATACCAACCGGTTTTGTGTTGTACAGGAAAATATAACGCCCGAGGTCTTAAAAGTACATACCGAGCTTGCGAGGTCTGTGCAATAAGACCGAGGGCTTTATATTTTCCTGTACAGCTACAAAAAACCGGTTAGTGTTTTATTACCTGAATAATTTTGTCGTATTGCTTAGTTGTGCAAGTTATAATTTAGTTGCTACAAAACTCCTTTATCGTATTATACAAGGCTACGGGATATTACCAATGGGAATGGTAGCCTCGTTTTTGAAACATCAGTTCATACGTGTTTTGAATACGTGCAAGTTTTTATTTATGTTTTACCTGGAATGGTAGCTTTCACGGCGTGCGTTTAATTTACTTTCTTGCAACCTCGTATAAACAACTTCCTAACAACGTTTTTTTTCTCATGTTGTTATAGCTGATATATGAATGCAACATGAATGGATGTCAGCCTGTCACAGAAAGTTGGAACTTATCAGAGCGAGATGTCTTTGTTCTACGAAGGACACAGCAAGTGGTTAGGGCTGTTGATCAGAAAACGGGAGAAGAAAGGTATTGTTGTCAGAATAAGTATAGGCATGGTTGCCAAAATCATTCCTAAATTTGCTGTCAGAACGGAAAAGTGAAATATTTAGCTTTCTTGAAGAAAGGTCGTGTTTCAAAAATTGTAATAAACGTGGAAAACCGGTTTTATGTAAATGCAGATATAAGACAGAGAGACAAATAAATTAGGGTGAAAATTGGCACACCATTAAAAAAGAAGAGAGGTCGCATTTCACAGAATAGTTGGCCCATTGTTTGGAAAAGATAAGCATAGGCGCCGAATATTTGCAAAACGTATATTGATTTTCCTCAATCAGATTCAAATTTACGGTGCTTAGCTTAGGCGTAATTTATAAGCATAGGCGCCGAATATTTGCAAAACGAATATTGATTTTCCTCAATCAGAATCAAATTTACGGTGCTTAGCTTAAAAGTACGACCAAAAACTATGTAGAATAACACTGTTTTTCGCCATGGAACAAGGAACATTTTCCAAAACAGTGCAAACTAGATATCATTCGAAAGAGTTTAGTGAGCAGAATTTTATTCTTACAAGCCCTGTAAATTCTTAGGAGATTAAGGGGCGGGGTTGTAGTGCTTTGGGAGTTTTCGGAAATTTTTTGCTGCACAAATGGTTGTGCAGGTCTTCGCAAACAGTAATATAAAGTTATATATAGCACTGAGTAATTGGTTTGACCGTGGCTTGTCATAGAATGCACTGCCGTGGTCAGTTTTTTGCTCCTATACGTTCTTAATTAAATTTGGCAGAAATAACCTCGAAATAAGTTCATAAGGAAATACTCTTTCCGTTTTTTGCGTGCAGATTCCTTATTATTGCAAAAAACAACTCTCCCGTCACCCTTCCCTTTAAAAAAAATGTCTCCCGTATTCATAAACAACAGATGTTGTAAAGTACCATCGATGAATTAGCCAAAGACTATAACAAAATCAATTCTTGCCATTACCAGTCTTTGTCAACGAAAAAATCGACTTTGAAGATGAAAAGAAATGACTGATGAATCGTTCTTGCAAACGACTGACAAGGACATTTTGGATCATTTTCATACACAACCTTCCAAGCATTTCTCAACTTGCACGATTCACAATTTCGTCCTCAAAATGAGCCATTTTATATTTCAAACTTCATCTTGAGCTCATAAAAAGTTACTGCCCCGTTCATATTGCTTTGTAAAAAGTGTTGACCCAGTTCCGTACAAGCTCAAAAAAAGTAGTTGCCCCGTTACGTTTTGCACCGGCCATGTTATAAAATATACTTTGCATTTTCCGTTCATTTACTCTTCACAGGTGGAATTTTTCTGTTGGCAGTTATGACATCAGCTACATGGATTCACCTGATCACCATACCAACTGCGCTTCATATTCCGAGAACGAAAACTTAGAAATGAGATTCAACATTGCGAATGGTTTCATGGAGGCCTTTAGGCCCGATGACGAAAAAGATGTCAAGTGGAATTTCAAATTCGATTCAGCAATTGCTTCTGCTTGGAGATTTCATCAAAGTAAGGTTCAGCCAGTCGATATATTCAGACAAGGGATATTGAAGGATATTGAGGTTGAAGAATTACCAGATGAACCTGTGCTTTATTTAGGTATGTGTTCTGGAACTTTTTAAAGGTATCGGGTGAGGCAAAAAATGTTTTGACGTTTGAATGCATGTAGCTCGAACAAGGGCAGATTTTGTAACAATAGAACTCGCTACTTTTCATTGACACCTTGATACAACGCAATTTGTGATTGCAGACAAAGGGAATCCCATGCTTGGTTGGTCAAGACATAAACAAAAACAAAGCAAGCCGCAAAGATTGCCTGAAACCCGGGTCGCTAGCTCGGTCGTTGTGCATTCCAGAAATGTTTTTAAAGAGCAAATATTAGCACATATCGAAAGAAGAAGGATATATCTAAACTTCTGCCTCGGGCATTTTATTTATTTTGTGCAGAAGCTGAGCAGGAAGTGTTTTAAGTACACCTAAAAAGTACGAGAATTGAATCCCCTCCCAATTGGCATCTGCATAAAATCATTATCTTTGATAAAATAAATAAAATGCCCGAGGCAGAAGTTTAGATATATCCTTCTTCTTTCCATATTTGCTAATATTTGCTCTTAAAAACCATTTCTGGAATGCACAACGAGCGCGCTAGCGACCCGGGTTTCAGGGCAATTTTTGCGGCTTGCTTTGTTTTTGTTTATGTCTTGACCAACCGAGCATGGAATTCCCTTTGTCTGCAATCACAAATTGCTTTGTATCTAGGTGTCAATAAAAAGTAGCGAGTCCTATTGTAACATTATCTGTCCTTGTTGCTCGCAGACCATTTATCAAATTCCTATTAACTTATGAACTGAAAAAGAATTAAGTATGAAGCATCGATTAGATTATGAAATTGATATTTCATGATTCATTAATAGACCTTTTAGCTATTCTACAAAAGAGCCTGGATCGAGCGTTATTTTTATACACGAGGTTCGATAGAGTGGCGTTAGAGCTTCTATCAATATTGTGCAAATTCGAAAATTCTACAAATTACCCTTTGTAGAATTTTCGAATTTGCACAATAGTGATAGAAGCTCTTAACACCACTCTATCGAGCCTCGCGTATAAAAATAGCGCTCGATCCAGGCTCTTTTGTAGAATAGCTAAAAGGTCTATTGGTTTTTAAGCTTTTCCTTTACAATTTTTCAAGCTGTGGAGACAAATGCAGTTTGGATACAATGATGGAATCATTTATCATTTAATTGACATTTTAATACATATGGCCGATTTCAAATGCAGCAAGCTGTAAGGGCAAAGTTAACACATTTCATTACTGCAAGATTAGGAGATAGATGTTGTCAAAACAATTCAGGCCTAGGAAGACCAGAGGTGATGCCCTAAGGTAGGAAAAAGACAAATTTTTGTTCCCATAAGATGCATCTAATAAGCTTTAGAGATAAAATAAGCTCTCACAAAGATGGGTCTTCGTCTATGTAAATGTCCTATCATTTTCTTGCATCTGAAATAGGCCATACTCACGAATACGTCAATTAAGTGAGGAATAATTCAATTAATACATCCAACCTGGATATCATCAGAAAGAAGACAGATTATGCTTTCAGATGGTATGCGTCAAATTTATTCCAACATTATCATTTTCTGGAGGATCTCAAATAGATCTGGGTCGCATTTTTTTAAACACCTTGTATTTCAAGAAAAAATTACTGAGGAAGGATGCCTTCTTTGACTCAGCTGGAAGGCTATTCCACAGCTTAGCTCCTCGAAAAGGAAAATATTTCTGCCCGTTAGCTGAATTTTTATTTGGTAACCTCAATTTTGATGTAAGGCAACTCATTGCAGTACCAAGTTGCATTATTCAGTCCTGTAAACTTTGCCAAATTGTCTGGGGGGAAGTGAAGCTATTGTTTCAGTTAAAGCATTGTTTACATCCATTATTTGCAAACAAAAGGTCTTTGTTCTACCCACAATTGGGGGCGATTGCACCCCCTCTCCCCCCATTGTGGGTGCCACTGGCATTATTACCGTTTATGCGTGATGACTTCAAGCTTGAGAATTATATTTTAGAGAAATGCTCTTGCAAACTTTACCAGGGCCTTATTGCTTTTCCCAGGTGTTCACGAAGGCCAACTTTACGCCCAATCCTCCAAACATATTCCTCCAAATTCATTGCCTAACAGACAAAATTCTGATTCACAACCAAGTGCAGAATCACAGGAAGTTGCTGTTGTTGACCAACCTTACATAGGAACATGGCGGCCATATATCTCATCATCTCCATCAAGGACTCCTGCGTTGATGACTAAAAATGGTCTGACTGTTTGGAATCAACTGGATTATCCCTTTGGTGAGTTGAATTAATGTTGTTGTTGTCGCTTTAGTGAGAGCCTCGTGCCAAACTCTTCTGAAAATGGCAAAATATCTCCTGCAAGACCAGTTTTTTGGCACCGACCAATCAGGATGCAAGATTTCGCATACCTTGATTGGATTGGCTGATTCTTCTTCAATTTAAACTTTCCTCCAAAGGCAAATAAACAAACGTTCAAGTGAACTGCTGCCACGATCAAAATCTCGAAGTAGCGAGCTAATTTACGAGATCTTTTGCATCCATAAAAAGCAGCATATCATCTGTAGGTAGGAGTTTTTTTTTGCTTTGATAGCTCAAAGAATCATCTATCCAAGTACTGATAGCTTGTTTTACAGTGCAGCACTTCAGGGAACCACGTTTTGCGGCGTTTAAGGGTCGACAGCGAAAAATAGCAGGTGATTTAGGCCATGTTGAATTAGAACGAGACTAATCCGTTTCTGGAAGCGTATGGACATGAATCGTAGTTGTAGTGGTATATTAGTTCAGGCAAGGAGCGATTCTACGACAAGGAGTGATTCTACGACAAGGAGCGATTCTACGACAAGGAGCGATTCTACCAAGGAGCTGCAAAAAATATTTTCCTTTCTGGGAACCTGGTAAGCAGGGGAAAAATGTTCTGCAAAGTCAAGCCATGCTGTGCAAAATACTTGATGTCCCTGCTGGCCACGATGTGTTCAAAGGGTTCAAGGATATAGACAACGGCGTGGCTTAGAGTGGGGTCTGGGGGTGAAGCCCCCAGGAAAAAACTTTGGGACCACAACCTTTACTTTGGCTTAGAATGCATCTCCCAATATCATGCTTGCCATTAGCAACAAGGAAACTTTGATAGTTTTGTGACAGTTATCCTATAAAATCAGAGCATAAGGAAATTTTTTTTGAAGAAACATCCTAATGGCTTAGAATGCATCACCTGATTCCATATTTGCAAAGTATTTGCCAATGCTATAATGGGAGATTTTACATTTCTTGGAAAATTCTTACCCGACCTATACCCAGTGGCCATGCCACTGCTAGTAGAGTTTTTAGATATAGAATTGTACAATCCATAGTCAATGGGGAATGTTGTACAAGACCTCAAACTCTGAAATTCTTATGTAAATCATTAGCCATTTAGTAAAACATGTACTTTTTATCTGGAAGAAAATGTTTTGGACAATTTCACAAGTTTGTAGACTCAGTCACAGAAAATATTATTAAATCAAAATGCAAAATTACATTATCTGTTTATCTATTCAATCTTGGTCCAAATGTTGATAATATTGCTGAAATCAACAATGGGAGAACACACATATACATATGAATAAAATGGTCTGAACTGAAAATGCTCAACTTTTCATGAATAGACAGTATTTTGTATTTACTAAAATAGTGAAGTATTTTGAAATGTTTGTGCTGTACTTTGTAATGAAAACAAATTTGTTGTAATTTAGGTTTCTAGAATTATGATTTGTACAGTGCAGCCTTGTGTAAATTATTATGGATTCTTAATGAATATTTAATCTCCTGAGGTATAAAAGACTGTGACTATATTAAACAAGAATTCTACAAAATTTAAAACTTTTTGGCCAAAAGATCAAAATTTTTACTGAGACCTGTACTGTAAAAGAGGTGTGTTAATTAAGTAATGCTATGGCTGCAGCACAAGAATTTCAGGCAATAAAATTTTCTGAATATAAAGTTAAAAAAATAATCCTATGCAGGGTGTACACTGTAATGTAAGGGCTTTTCAAAGTCCTTGGAACAATTGTAGAGGGTGCTAAATGTCTACAAAAGTGAGAAATTTTCATTGCATTGCAAATATTCAGTTTCAGTGCAGAGCATGCATGCAGTGACACTGTTTCTCTCCCAAGAATTCTTGATTGAAGATTGTAGTCTTTCATGTACCTCTAAAGAATTTTCATCAATTATGTAAAGAATTCTTCAAAATTCTCAAGAATTCTTAAGACTTCTTGAGAATTCTTGCCATACTGATGTGTGCAAGGCTGTAACCTTGCATCTTTACTGGGGATTATGATCAATAGTATAGAAAATCAAGTAAGTTTTCTCTTTTTGAAAGAAATTGTAAAAAAACAATCATTTTCTCCTTGTTTGAGCAAACTTTTCTTGAAAAATTTTCTGCCAAGGCTGAAAATTTTCTGGGAACCTAGTTCCCGGGTTCCGATACTTTTTGCAGCTCTGCTACCAAATATAATCAGTTTATTTGGTGAATACATTGAACGCAAAAAAGTTTTACGAATAGATTTGGGCAAACGAATTTCGAGCAATCAATTTTCGGATGTTTTTAACGGGATTTTGGATATTTCTAGGAAAATTTCGAATGATCATGCAAAACGATCAATTTGCAGTATTTTCATCGTTGTTTTATGATAAAAATGGTATAGCCTTGCCGCTTGTGCTTTTATTTTAAGCTTTCAAAGATCTTGCGACCATTTGTAAAAATGGTAAAGACTGCCAGAAGTATAGTACACTTAGCTATTTCTAAGATGAAGTTAAGGTGAAGTTGCGGTTTTTAGCGCCAAGCGCTGGGATCGCAGAAGTAGAATAGGCCTAACTGAGTCCGCGACCTCTTGTCATGACGTTGAAGTGATGGGGCTCTGGGATCGAACTCGGTCCACCTGACTGTTTTGGCTGCAATGTCAGGATTACACCACTGCGCCACAACACGACACATTTTTAAGTGGTGAATCATGATCCTTTCAGCTTTTGCTGCAATGTATAGCTACAAACATCTGTTCTATGGATCTCCTCGTCATAATTATGGTACCTATTCCCTCCTTCGTGTCTAAATCCATTTACAGTTGCATTCATATTATTGGTTCCTATATCCTTCTTGTAAATCAAAGTTGATACATATTCGAAGAAGGGTTTCTCGCAAGGTTTTCCAGACTCAAATGGAAGAATATCCAACCCTGAGTCGTAGTCTATGAGCAAATAGGTAAAGTTCTGAGCGAAAACAATGACTCAGGTTGCAAGTCTAAGTCTCCAGCTTGTCTCTCGTCATCATGGTGTTATTCCTTCGAACTTTCAGATAATGGATTCTGTATGATAGCTTTAAAGAGAATAACAACATTGAAAACACTGAATAAAAAGAATGTACCAGTGTACAACAAATCAATGGAAAGTAATGATGATTATGTTATACCAGTGCCCATTGTTGAAAGATGGTAAGTTTTTATGAAGAACTTTTAAAATACAGTAAAACCCGCATAGCTGGTGCGCCAATAAAGTGAAGACGTTTGAAAGATTGTACCGGGTGTCCCGAGAAAAGTATCCTGTTTGAAAAATCACCAAAATTTGATTACACGGCCGATCTTCAAATTTATTTTTTTGTCAAGTAGATCAAGGACCAAACCATTTTTCCAAATATAGCTGATCTTGTAATTGGTTTAAAAATTGGCAAATTTAGTTCTTGGTAAGGTTGCCTGGTGTTGGATCATACCGCAGAAAAGCACTGACGATTGCAAGATCAATTTCTTTGTGCATGTTAAGCTTCAAGGATAATAAAAAATTGAAAAATGTTGACTCATAGGTAAGATTGACTCTTTTTCTTAAAGAGACACAATCGCAAATTTTTGATGTCAGAAAATCTCAATGAGATTCTTCATGCATTAAGAAGAGACCTTGTTTATTCTGAAACTGTATTTTGGGGTTTCGTGCGACTTTTAGAAGTATCATAAACAGTGAAATGAAAGGCGAAACGACGTATTTGTACCCACACTTTTCTGTGGCACGTGCGCATAAACAATGGAGAAACAATAGACAAATTCTCGCCTTGCGAGTTTCTTTTCATAAAACTCGGTCAATTAAATTGTCGGTTTTGTGTATTAACCATATTTTCAGAATGTACAAGGTCTCTACTTTATGCATGAGGAATCTCATTTAGATTTTCAGACACAAAAAATTTGCGATTGTGTCTCTTTAAAGAGTATAGCTAAAAATAGAAAATGGGGTTTTTCAACGTGCAATGTTTTTTTTACTTTTTTGCATTAAAACAAACGTTTTATCATCTTTATATATTTTTGGGTCTTTGACAAAGCAAGTCAAAAAGAAAATTTTATCAAAAGTTTTATAATCGTTTTTTGGTGATTTTTTAAACAAGAGTCCTTTTTGGGAAACCCGGTGGTATGTATAGTACTTGATAGATTTGAATGAAACGAATTTATTTAATTTCATTTTAAGATATTTATACAGGTTACAAAAGATTCATGTAAGTGTTTTCAATCTGATTTGTTACAAAAAGCAACAGAAAAATAATGATATGAGAACATAAGGAGTTAAAAAGTCTAATTTGAAATATATGAGCAAGCTTCAAT
This sequence comes from Aurelia coerulea, assembly GCA_039566865.1. NCBI lineage: Eukaryota > Metazoa > Cnidaria > Scyphozoa > Semaeostomeae > Ulmaridae > Aurelia > Aurelia coerulea. The sequence continues at coordinate 4,532,205 of CM076952.1, read as the reverse complement.
ATCCAAGAACTTTGGCAGGAATTGCAAGTTGATCGCTTATACTTTCATTTGAGGAATGCTGTGCAACTGCGATCTCAAAGTTGATGCTGTAAGGGGCCTGCAATTGTTGAATGAATCAGAAGAGTAGATAAAGTCATCTTTGGAACCCTTTTCTACAATGCCTGCCAAGAGTCCTTGGAACACTTAGGCCTTTTTTTGAGAAACCGTAGTTCTAACCATAGCGATTAGGTTTAAACACCCCCTCACCCCCGAAACAATGTTGATTTGCAAGGTTATTTTCCCAGCATTCAATCAGAGTCGCCAATCGTCCTGCAATCCCCGTTTTATCGTCACAAGAACAACATTGTTCTAAGGGGGAGGGGGGGGGGGGGGAAATCGCAAAACAGGGCAAAAATAGCAAATGTGTTCCGAGACTTTTGGCAGGCATTGTAGCTCATTGGATAGGGGGATAATGCTTGTGGGAATATTATTAAGGCCCATCTTATTTGATCAAAGGAATCTTCTTGTTGCGTGTAGTGCAATTGTACAATGATAAACACGTAAATAAAGTAAAATATAAGCACTTTGATGCGAATTGAAATAAGCACGACGTTTTGAGCATAGCCCGTTATCAATCAGGCTTGCTTACTTGCTTACTGGCTTTATAACGGGCTATGCTCGAAATGTCGTGCTTATTTCAATTCGCATCAAAGTGCTTATATTTTACTTTATTTACGTGTTTATTATCTTATTTGATGCAAGCAAACAAAACTATTATGATTTTATTTTGATTTTGACAATTGTTTACCAACTAGGAAAGAAATTCTGGCACTCGCTTTCTTCATATCGATATTCCTACAATACACGATCTTCAAGCTGGTTAGGAGGAGATGGAGAAAGTATGCAGAAACTGTCGTAAGTAGAATATCTTCAGATTTGCTTAAAAACTTAATTCATGTTGGAAATGAGTCGTCTTAGTTATTTTTTATGGGTGGTATTTGAAAATTGTGTCAAGCATTGGAGCCAGTTGTTGAATATTTTTGTCAGACACTTGTCACAAATAGTCAGATAAGATAGGAAAAAGAGGAAATGTGAATTATTGATCCTGAGCAATCGCGACGTTGTATCATATTTTCAATGTTCAATGAATCTTTTAATTTCAAACAACACATAGACTATTTCTGCAAATAGTTGAAGGATTAGGAGAGTTCTGCTTCATGTCGCTGTTTGAGTTTCTGTTATTGTGTGTTCAAAATATGTTGCAACAGTCAATATGATGTATTGATAGTGTGTGTGCGTACAGAGGATCATGGGTAGTAATGTTTCGTTTAGAAAGTTTAGAATAAACCTTTTAGCTATTCTGAAAAGAATCAGAGTTGAACGATATTTTGCTACATTTTGTAGAATTTTCGAATGTGTACAACAGTGATAGAAGCTCTGTCGCCACTCGATCGAACCTCGCTTATAGAAATGTTCAAAAGTAGCACTAGATCCAGGCTCTTTTGTAGAATGGCTAAAAGGTCTATTTTCCAGTTAGAGAACTCGCTACGTCTTCCAATGATCACTGGAAAGGGTGCAATGAATCAATGAATAGACATATCATCCTTATAGCAAAATGATGGGTTGTTTTTGGAACGTCCGAATCGATTATAGTCTTTCAGCTGAATCCTTCCGAAAGTAAATTTTATCTGCAATCTAAGTATTTGGATATTGCAAATTTGGAAGTCAGTTATTTAGCAAGCGAATTCACCTCTTCAGCGAGGAGCAGCCGAATACCGGCTAAGAGACCGGTCATTAATTATCTGAGGGACCGGCCCATCCTTTATGGCCCATTTAAGGAATCGTGCGCCGTGGAGGCCGTGAATTCAACAAGTTCCAGTTCAGAATCAGAAGAGGACGAGTTACAAAGAAGATGTATCGTATTTAGACTTTGTCACCAAACAGGTCTTGTATGATTGTTGAGAAAGTCATGTTGTGCTGAATTTTGCATTATCAATCAATCCATTTGTTTCATCTTTCATGGCCCATCCAAAAATGCAGAAATTATTTGGTAGCCCACCCAATTTGTTGGAATTGATTTGGTGGCCCATCCATATTCTCTCCGGCCCATCCTAGCAGATACTTAATAACCGGCCGGCCCCTAAAACGACCCGATTTTTCTGAATATTAGCCAAAGCATTCGACTTTTCATATTTTTGGCTTAAAGTCGGCAAAATATTTTATCATCCAATTGCCGGTATTTTAGCTGTTTTGTCGGCTGTTTTTCCACAACTTTGTGCTATTTATGAGTTTTCATTGTGCTGATACTTAAACAATAAATTTGGACAGTCCCTTAGCCTTGATGCATGGGTAGCTAGACACTGCTGGTGTGCTTCTATGGAGGAGCGCTGCAACTATTATGTACATGCGGAGGAATATTTTCTATAGTTATGCGAGGAGGTAATGAATGAGTGAAAGAATCTCTTACGCTAGCTCCTCCATAGTAGAAAATAATGTTTTCCTCTGCAAAAGAACAAAGCTGTGGGAATCAAGCAAAGCTGTGGCGTCTAATTACCCATGCTTGATGTACACGGCCTCAAGGGCCCTGAGGTTGAATTAGGAAGATGCTCTACCAGGAAGGCCCATTTTACTATTTTCGTGATTTGGATGACAGTAAATGCTAGAATAAATTTGAAATCACACTCTGATGAGGACACAAATCCGAAAAGCCTCAGTTTTTTCAAATTAATTCTGGTATTTTGTTTGTCCTAATGTCTCTACATCAAATTTATAGTTACACCGGTTGAATAACAAAAAGCTATCAAGCTGTGGAGTAAAAAGTACGTGGCCGATTCTGAAAACTAAAATGTTGATCTTTCAATCGAAAGCTAACTTAGATGCGACAATTTTGTATGCTAAAATCCCTCATCTTTTAGACCCAGAAATTAGGAATATGCTGGTAATGGCTTGTATGGGAATGAGAATTCCACATTCCATTCTGGTCCATGATTTACTTGCTATCAAAATTTGAATTCAATACGATTGTCGTTTTCAGAAATAGAATTCAAATGTCAATGGCAAGTAAATCATGGACGAGAATTGAATATGGAATTCTCATTCCCATATAAACCCTTACCGGTATTTTCTTTTTGTTTTGTCTAAAAGATGAGTGATTTTGCGAAACAATATTGTCAAGTCTAATTCAGCATTTGGCTTAAAGATTAACATTTTATGTTTGAATATCAGCCACGTCCTTTTTATTCCACAGCCCGCCAAACTTGTTAACTTTTTTCGATTCCCCCGGTACATTTGATCAAGTTTCTTAACCTTTATGACATTGTCTCTATGATAATGATATTATAATAAAATAATGATAATACAATAAAATAATGGAAGTATGATAATGGTTTCTTTATTTTAAGTTGGCTTCTCGTCTAGCTATTACCCGGGGGGGGGGGTCACTTCAATAGGCGGATGACAGGGGTGTGCCATTTTCAATTGTAAAATCAAACCCTAAAATTTATGAATTTTTCGAAAACCATACCCCAAAATTTACGGGCCTTTCAAAAAGATACCCCAAAAATTGTGACCAAAATTCGAAATTCTAACCAAGTACCTGAATTCAGATTAAATTCAATACCCTCAAGCATTTTTCTTCCAAAATGACACCCCAAAATTTATGTTCATTTGTGATGTTACCAAAAATGACACCCTATAATTTATTTTCAGCCTGAAAAAAGGTACCCCAAAAAATGGCACATCCCGTACTGGTACATATGGTAGTGACCCCCCCCCCCGGGAGCTAATACCAATAAACACCAACTAAAACTTAAAACATGTTAATGATAATTAAATCTAGCTTACAATACAAGGATACCAATCTCTCATTCTCTCTTTTGAATGTTTCTCTATGCCCATAGCTTGATTCCGACGAACCTACGAGCTTACAAGGATACCAATCTCTCATTCTCTCTTTTGAATGTTTCTCTATGCCCATAGCTTGATACCGACGAACCTGAACACGAGATCAAAACAAGGACAGATTTGATAAGACAATGGCACGAGTTGGTTTTGATTGACACCGCAATTAAAAGCGATTAGCGATCGCAGACAAAGGAAATTCTCTCAACCAGAAATTCAAAACAAACAAAGCTGCAAAAGTTTCTCTGAAACACAGGTGCTAGCACGCTCGTTGTGCATTCCAGAAATTGTTTTTAAGAGCAAACATGAGCAAATATCGAAAGAAGAAGGATACATCTACGCATCTACCACGGGCATTTTATTTCTTTGGTTCAGAGGCTGAGCAGTAAATGCTTCAATTACACCCAAAAATATAAGAGAATTGAATCGCCTCCCAATCGGCTTTTGAACCAAATTGATTAAATGCCCGTGGCAGATGTGTAGATATATTCTTCTTCTTTCGATCTATGCTCATGTTTTCTCTCAAAAACAATTTCTGGAATGCACAACGAGCGAGCTAGCTACCTGGGTTTCAGGGCAACTTTTGCGGCTTTGTTTGTTTTGAATTATTGGTTGAGAGAATTTCCTTTGTCTGCGATCGTTAATCGCTTTGAATTGCGGTGTCAATCAAAAGCAACTCATGCTCATTGTCTTACAAAATCTGCCCTTGTTAATCGAAACAAATTGAATTAATCCATTTTCCTTACATAGCTACTTTATGGCAATCGAAATGTATACATGAAATATCACTTTTTCGATCGCAAAAACTTAGTTTTTGATGAAAAAGTAGGTTTTTCGACAAAAAACTAGGTCCTTCGTTCGTTTTTCTGCAAAAAATTCCTTTTTCAATCGAAAGAAAGTGTGTTTTCTATTGGAAAAATAGACACATTAGGCGCAAAAAGTTTCTGACGAATAAATTTCAGACAAATGCTTTCGGTCAAAACATTCTTGGACTTTTTCCCCGAAAATTCGGTCGTCTTACCTACATTTTGGTGACTAAAAACGATACATTTACAATTTATTTTGCACGTTTTATACCTAAAAATGTCATGCAATTATGGTTTGCGCATTAAGCTTTCAATGAGTTGCTCATCAGAATTTGCACAAGTGAATATTGTTGAGGAAGATGGAAATGATTACTAAGATGGGATTACTTTCAGTTTCTGTAAACGGATGCGTATAGAAATGAAGATTTATATCAAGCTATCATGCTGCTATCTAAAATTTGAAAACGATCTATTTTTCAGTGCTTCTAAGGTCATTTTTTTCGAAATTTCCCATGAAAAACCAATAGTAGATTCTTCAAAATAGGGGCGTTTTGCAACGATCTAAAGGGCGTGGTCACAGAAAATTTTCCCGGGGGCAAGCCCCCGGACCCCCAGTTTTCCACCCTCCTTGCACATATAGCTTCAGCCTCACTTTCATCACCAATCACATCTCAACAACAGCCTCACCTCCAACAAGAATCGCCTCTTAACAGGACTGCTGTGTCCCTTTCAAAAATTCTTCGCTATTATGGAACTTTTATATGACAAAAGTTCTTGCCATTTTGCCACTTTTTGTTCGTTACATTCCTGCTTAATTTTTGTCGGAAAAATGTCTCTTTGTCGGAAAATTATGACCCTTGGCCCCCCCTAAAATCATGCTCCCACGACGCCACTGGGAAATAAAATAGAGCTCTTTCAAGAACAGATATTCTTGGCAGAATTTTAATTTCTACGTTCATGCGTTTGTGACTGCTCTGTCATGCTTATTACGATCTTGTTTCTATATTCTTTCCTTTGTGATCATTTTTAGCAAGCTGAGGAGAAAGGCTTTCAAAGGACACCATCAAATGATGAATTTTCATCCCGGTGAGAATAACATTTCTACGACTGACGACATTATCTTTTGTTGTTGAATCTTTGCAAAACTTTATGATATAATGCGTAAATGTTATCACTCTATTCTTTCAACTGAATTGATCAAAAAGAACTTTATGTAATTTGCCATAATCCCAGGAAGAGCATTTTTGATATCGTGATTATGAAAGGATAATTCTTGAGCCCCCCCCCCCCCTGTCACTATATAAAATTAATACTGAAATTAAAAAAGGGAGATTTCTCAAAAATGTAATACTTTCATTTATATAGTACGTTTCGCTTTTTTTCTCATGGGATAGACGGCTCCCTTTTTCTGCTCCTAACTGTTGCCGCAACTCTCTTGCTATTCCTTCTGTTTCCCTTTCGGCTCTCTTCCCATTTCATCTAGCTGTATTTCGACATTTTGTATAAGTCTCTTTGTTATGTTGTTGTTTCCATTGTAATTTAGGTTTATAGGTAGGCCCCCAATTTTTGTAAGGTGAGTTATGATTATGAAAGGATGTACGAGAGATGGTACAGTATCTGAAGCTTCGACAAACATTAAAGGGGCTCCGTCGTCAAAATGTAAACAAAACGATGATTTTTGCAGTTTATTGAAAGGTGATATCACACAGGATTTTCGTATTTTTTTTCAAAATGAAAGTTGCTGTTTGGGCACTAATCCTTGTACTTCACTTCGGAACAAACCAAACATTCATATCTTCTACGATTGCTCGGATATAAGTGGATTTTTAACGGTCACTTTTTTGTGGCTTGGGTGAAGCCATCAAACAAACTGCAGAGAACAATGGATGAACAATGGATAATCCCCGACACGTGCGAGTTTACGGATTTGTTTACTGTTTGACGACTGAGCCCCTTTAAACTCTCCATAATTTCTAAACTAACTGAGGAAGATCAATATGACCTACAAAAGAAATATTTAGTTTTTGAAGGTCTACAAGGATCGTAGCCACGGGGGGAGGGGAGGGGGGGTTCTTCCGTAGTAAAGGTACATGGGGATGTGGTGCGAACAAGGGTATACTTTTTCGGACTTCTAGTCTAGCCAAGGGTATACTTTTTTGCAATTTTGGCCTACACGGTCTAGCCAAGGGTATCATTTTTGACAATATTGGTCTAGCGAACGGTCATGATATCATATTTGGTACAAATTTGACAATATTGGTCCAGGAAATGGTCAAAATTGCGCAAAATTGGTCTAGCCAAGGGCACCATTTTCGTAAAAATTGGTCAAAGAATTGTCAAATTGGTCTAGCCACGGGTACCATTTTCGTAAAGATTAGTCTAGCCTACGGTACCATTTTGAATATGCTGATCGTAGCAAGCAAAAGCCTGTAGCCTGTAGTAATTTCAATAAACCTTCAAAAACAGCACGAAATCATGAGCAAATTTCCTAATATATGTGCTTCTCAGCGATGACTCAAACATGCATCAGCATGTATTTTCCGATTGGGATGAAAAGATGAAAGTGCCGTCCCTACGAGCACACTTAAATTATTATGGGCGATTTCATCAACGCAAGAGGGCAACATGTGCTAAAATGTGTTGAAGTGATTGCTGTAAGGGCAGAAATATTTGGAAAATGTGATCGTAATTTTATGCCGTTTTTGAAGGTTTCTTGAAAGAGGCTTTCTCAAGACAATCCCTCATAATTTCAGAACGGAGTGGCCTATTTCAGTCAGGTAAACTTAACATCGATATGAACATGTTCGATTTTAAAGGCAAAAACACCGCAATGCGACAAAAAACAGCAAATATGATGAATTTATTCTTTGCCAATTTTTCGTCCTGCCATGCAGGACTTCTTCAGGGCTGTTTCTTCCTTTAAACTTATTCATTTTTTCGTCACCGCAAGCATCTTCGACTCCGACAATCGACGCTGGTATCGTGGCCTTTACTTTTTCAAATTATTTTATGAACATGTTCACTATCTCTCAATATATTTGGCAATATAATTGCCTTGATATCTGGAGAACGGTGGCGTTGCAAACGGGAATTCTTTTTATTGACTCGCCCGTTCTCTTTACTTTGTCACTAGATTTTGTAGGGCTAACTGTAAAAAATCAAATGCACTGAATTTGTACCCTGGATAGCGTAACATAGGTTCCAAATCTTTGAAAAGGCTGGTGTAAAATTCAGTGACCTATTTCTTTGAAGTGAATGACTTCAAAGAAAGTTTAGCTATTTATCTATAATTCTACCGTTGGACTTTTCAGAAATCTTTAATATTTTCAGAATTAGCGTGCTTTTCTCCTTTTTGAAGAATTTGAGAAAAAGTTTCAAAAAAACTTAAAACTATCGTAATTTCTAAACTGTTTGACGCAACATGAAATAATTTCGAAGAAAACCATAGTTTATGAATGCCTACAATATGGCCTCAAGCAAAAGTCTGTCACTCATCTGGTTTATGATTTAGAAATTTGATGACGTCACATCTTCAAATGAGTTGAAATGTAAGATAAGCTGCAATCTTGAAAAACATTTAAAATTTTTGAAAAGTCCAACGGTAGAATTAAAGATGAATAACTAAAGTTTGTTTCAAATCACTCAATCAGAAGAAATAGATCACAGAATTTTACACCCACCTTTTTACGTCGAGTTAAAGATTTGGAACCTATGCTGGATAGCGTATTTTAAAATGAAATTGAATGAAATCTAATGAAAATAAAGATCAAATTGAAAACGGACTAAATTATATTCTTTATTCGACAGATATTTGCTAGATTTCGATCACCTTGAATGCATCGGGAAAGGTGGTTTTGGAGTTGTTTTTAAAGCAAGAAATAAGATCGATGGTTGTGATTATGCTGTAAAACGGATTTACTTGCCAAACTGGTGAGTTATAACTGTTTCCATTGGTGCTCAACAATACATTGATTGCAATGTTTTCATAGTTTTGAAAGCGTGGCTTACCCCCATGTCCCCTTGATGAATACTTTTTATTGAATAGACCTTTTAGCTATTCTACAAAAGAGCCTGGATCGAGCGTTATTTTTATACATTTTTTATACGCGAGGTTCGATCGAGTGGTGTTAGAGCTTCTTTCACTATTGTGCACGTTCGAAAATTCTACAAAATGTGGCAAAATATCGTTCGATTCTGATTCTTTCCAGAATAGTTAAAAGGTCTATTAAGAATTTTACTCCAACAAGGTACTTAAGACACTGCATACTTAAGACACAACACTACGAGGACGAATTGGTTATTGGCATGGATCCCCTTATTGATAGTTAAGATGTACCCCCTGATGTTTGCTTACAAGGCACAATAAACCCTAGACACGTTACCTATAAGCGTCTGCAAATCTTTAAATTGCCAGAAACCAACATTCACAACCAACATTCACGTAGGATCTATTCATAAGAAAGGAGTTGACGTACGATCTTACGGCAAAAGATCTATTACAGCTACTTGAAGCTAGAACTGCTTCAACGGCTTAAATTCAATTGTCTTCAGCGGCAGTATTCTTTGGAAATGCTATACCTGATGAGATGAAGTCCAGCAAATCTATAGCCTCGTTCAAAGTTCAAATCAAATCTTGCAATGGAGACACTTGTAATTTTAAGGTTTAGATATTGTATTTTGCAAATTTGTGTGTGCTAGTTACCATCAAGTACCCTATTCTTAGATTGAACTATGCTTTTTGTATCCAACTTTAAATAAATTCTTTATTGTTATTTTTACATTGTAGCGATGAGGCACGCGAGAAAGTCACAAGAGAAGTCAAGGCATTGGCCAAACTCGATTATCCGGGTATTGTCCGGTTCTTTTATTCTTGGTGGGAAGAACCACCATCTGGATGGCAAGAACTGACTGACAAGGATCGTCTTATGAAGAAGTATGTTTTCTGGGTGTTTGGTCAGAGCCCGGGGGGGGGGGTACTTAGTATATTTGTCCGACGGGGATGTGCCGTTTTTAAGGGTATCGTTTTCACCAATTTTTTCTAGCTCAGGGTATCAAAATGAGGCAATTTTTCTGGAGCAGGTTGTCAAAGCATGTCAAAGGGGAATATTCTGCTAGATCGGGTCGTTTTTCGGTCAAATTTAATGTTTTTGAGTCTACTTTTCATCAATTTTTTCTAGAACAGGTTATCATTTTGAGCGAAAAATTCTGGAGCAGGGTAAAAAACAATTTTTTCGTGGGCACACCCCCGTACAAATTTAAGTCAAGTACCCCCCCCCCCCCCCGGGGCTCAGAGGTCTCGTCCATAGCCAAGAGAAGAGTCTAGTTTTTAACCATTAATCTCAACGATAATCAAAACGAAATAAACGAATAGCAAATACAAATCTACTACCCTTGTATTTATAGTAAAAACCAGTTAAAAGTCCAGTAAACAAAGTCTAGACGCTTTTGTCTAGGAAACCCAAAAATACTACTATTTTATTACAACCATGTCTCATGAGAGTTTCTTATCCACTATGTTTGAATGATGTCTCTCGAGGGAGTTCCTTATTCGCACTTGTCTGAAAAGTGTCTCTTGAGAGAGTTTCACCCTTGGACTCATCATCGTTCATAACACTGGGTAACCCAAAGAAAAATTTCACGAGCTACAAGGTGTCCCAAAAAACATGTTCGCCGTTTGAATGGTCGCTGCGGAGCAACCATGAATCCGATTTTTCCCTTTTTGGGATTTTGCAATAGAACAGGCTTCAACTTACAGTTTGAGACCTTGTTTGCTTTAATCTGATGTATAGTTGCTGATTTATGAAGCAAGAAAATCTAAATTATTGGCTGCTTCTAAACCAGAGTATTTAATACTCTCTATTTATGCTAAAATCAAAGAAATTAAGTGAAAAAACGTACCTAGCCCGGTTTTCCAATTTTCATAAGTGGATCACGCTGTCATAGATTAGACCTAATGGTATGTATGTAATGTATGTTTGTATAATATCTTCAAAGTACATAACAGGACCAAAAATACCAGGACCAAAAATTGGTGTACCAAAAATACTTGAAAAGCTACATTAGTATTTTTAAAAGATTAAGATATGTATGTAGAAGGATTTTAATGCAAGAAAGGAAAATATTTACAATTACAGAATCCATCCGTAGTTAAAAGTGTCCATGCTAATCTTGTCCATTAAAGAATTTTTACACGACTTCTTTTTATGTACATGGCATCATTCGATGCTGATCGGGTCCTGTGAGTGTGCATTTTGGAAGTGCTCGCAAACATGTGTTGGAGATACTGGGGGCACATTGCATGTTTGATTTTGTAAATTAACACAGCAGTTTATGGCTCCAGGATCTGATGAAATGGCAGCTGTGACCAATCGTTTCATTTAAGCCCTAAATACGCGAGAATTACAATGCCTTCTGCTCGGCTTCTGAATCAAATAAACGAAATCCGCCATTAACATCTCTTTCCTCCTTTCATTCGCAGCATACCAGGTGGGCCTTTCGTTGGATTATCAAAAGAATGGTATATTCATATACAAAGCGATGCAGAGGACACGTTTGATAAAGGTAAGCTTAGAGTTTCTCTTGCATTAGACGTTACGTGAAAATGCCCGTGAATAAAAACAATTCAAGACCTTTGCATGAGTAATTTTGCGTTATCGCAAATGAAGGTGAAGTTGCGGTTTTTAGCGCCAAGCGCTGGGATCGCAGAAGTAGCCGAGCGCTAATAGAGTCCACGACCCCTTGTCTTGACGCTTAAGTGGTGGGGCTCTACCGGCTATCGAATCCTGTCCGCCTGGCTGTTCTGGCTGCAATGTCAGAGGATTACACCACTGCGCCACAACATGACATACAATTTGAGACAGACTGGTTTATATCTTTGAAAAGCCTTCTGAAAGTAAACAGAACAAGGATAGATTTTCTAAAGCAATAGCATCAGTTGCCTTTGATTGACATCGGAATTCAGAGCGATTAGCGATTACAGACAAAGGAAACTGACAAAGCTGCAAAAGTTGCCCTGAAACCAGTAGAGCAAACTATCACCTTGTGCACGCGGAAGGTGGTTTTTTAGAGAAATCATGAAGTTTTAATGAGAAAGAAGGATAAATCTGAAGCTCTGCTTGGCGGATTTTGTTTATTGGATTCAGGATCTAAATAGTGAGTGTCATTTAGGCCCTAGATATGCGAAAATTGCAATACCATCTGCTCGGGGTCTGAATCAAATAAACAAAATTTGCGAGACAGGTCTTCAGATTTTTCTTCCTTATTTCGTTATGAATTCATGACTTCTCTTAAAAACCATCTTTCGAGTGCACATGGCGACAGTTTGCCCTGCTGGTTTTCAGGGCAACTTTTGTGATGATGATGGTGATTAGAACTACTCTGGTTATGACAAATTCTTTTTCTTTGCAGATGAGAACTCAGAAGAGAGCGGAATAACAATCAAACGAAAAAGAAACAAGAGTAGCATGTCATGGGGCTCAAAGAGGTCTTCTAAAAGCATAGGCGATGATCCCCTGGGAAAGAAGATCAATGAACTTTTTAACATCGAAGACGAATTATTAGAAACGGACTTATTGAAGAATAATGATGTGTTTCACGATGAGAAATCTGATGACGATTCTTTTAATATTGAATTCAAGAACGATAGTTGCTCAGATAAAGACATTAAAGATTCTGATTTTGAAGATAATGGAACTGAAGATATTTCGTTCGGATTTAAGGAGGAATCAGAAGAAAAAGGAAAGTTTTGGAACGATTTATCTCGAAGTAAGTCATCTCGAAAAGATGCAGAGCCATCTCAAATGAGTGAGGGCTGGAATCAAAACGGGAAGTTGCTTAAATCCAGGATGTCAACAAAACTTGTGGGTGAGTAACGGAAAGATTATCTCAAAATGTATATACCGTAAAAGCTCTATTTGTTGGGGAGATGAGATAGGGTTTGTTCACGGAAATTAAGTGTCCCCCCGAGCATACAGTAGATACGCATGCGTATTAGCATTTTTAACATCGATGCGTTGCGGCCCTGGCTATTATCCACAACAAACGATTACGACTGCTGAACTATCCTGTGTCAACGGCTGATTGGCGAAGCGGTAGGCTCCGGCTCCTTTCACGCACGCAACCCGAGTACTTCACGTCCCTGCTTGTTCTGCTAGTGCAATCTGGTATGAACATCATATTCTGAGCTCGCCATAATGCAAGCAACAGGCCTAAACCAGAACCAACCCTACGTTTAGGCTAAGAGCAAAAGAGGCATCGCACCACTTGGACAGACGGGTATTTGTCTCACGACACAAGCACTCTACAGCATAACTGTGTCGAGCTGTGTGCTGTTGTTTCTCCGCTACCCATACCCTGATAACAACGAGTGAAGATTTTTTTTTGTGGGAAACTCTCCGTAATTTTTATTTTCCTTGTTACTGTTATCCCAATGGTTCTAGCAACCAATCAGTCCTGAGAATGGAAATTAAGAACTCTTGTAGTAATTCAAAACCTAACTGTAATACGCATGCGCATCCACCGCACGAAGTAGATTGCTTTGTGAACAAACCACTTACGCTTTTGTTCTACACAATAGAATCGAGACCTCGTCTCCCCAACAGTCCATTAAGCCCCCGGGGGCACGCCTGCGTGCAGCTTCTTGAGGAGTGTTGAGGCTGCACGCAGGCTACCGGGGGCTTATTTAATTTAGGACATTTTTGAGTCCTTTTTGTGCCACATTTTGCGGTTTAAACATACAATTTTACGATTTAAATACAGGAATTCGACAAAGTTTTATCTCAAAACACATCAAAATTAACATGCAAACTTATTTAGCTCATTAAATGGAGAATATTTGGTAACCTCTGGAATTTGATATACATGGGCGGGGGGGGAGGCTTAATAGAGAGGATGGCGTAATAGAGCTTTTACTGTATTCTCTCCAGCTTTAAAAGGAGAATAAAAACATGGAAATAATTTCTTGCATGCCAAAAAGAAACATTGTAAATACTGGAAATACTGTCAAAATATTGTGAAAATTTGCCTACTTCGAATAAATGGATATAATTAGAGACTAGTTAACGCGTTTGGCGGGCTATGGAATAAAAAGTATGCGGCCGATTTTCAAAACTGAAATGTAAATCTCTCAGTCAAAGGCTAATTTTTAGATGTGAAACTTTTGTTTGGTAAAATGACTCATCTTTTAGACCCATAAATTAGGAAAATTCTGACCAGGGGATTTTATGCGAATGCGAATGTGAATTCCACGTTCTATTCTGGTCTATGATTTAATAGCTATTGCAATTAAATTCTATTTCTGAAACGAACAATTGTGTGGATATCGAGACAGTCACCAGACTGAGCCCGGTCAAATAACTTTAAGGGAATAAATTTTCACGAGAAGAAGCCTTCGCGTTTTGCTGGATTTTTGGCTGAAATTCGTGGAAATGTATTCCGCAAAATTTCCTGAAATGTGAAATTCGCAAAAAGTTTATTCCTGCGAAATTTCCTGAAATATGGAATCAAATTTTGATATGATCAAACATTGACATACTTCCAATAGCTCTTTCGAACTATTCTACTAACAAGCATAGGTATGGAAGATTCGGAAGAGTTATTGAAGAGTAAAGGAACACTTGAGATTGTTCAAAATTTGATAAGAAACCTGATTCGTGAAAGTTTATTCCTGCGAAATTTCCTGAAATATGGAATCAAATTTTGATATGATCAAACATTGACATACTTCCAATAGCTCTTTCGAACTATTCTACTTACAAGCATAGGTATGGAAGATTTGGAAGAGTTATTGAAGAGTAAAGGAACACTTGAGATAGTTCAAAATTTGATAAGAAACCTGATTCGTGAAAGTTTATTCCTGCGAAATTTCCTGAAATATGGAATCAAATTTTGATATGATCAAACATTGACATACTTCCAATAGCTCTTTCGAACTATTCTACTAACAAGCATAGGTATGGAAGATTTGGAAGAGTTATTGAAGAGTAAAGGAACACTTGAGATAGTTCAAAATTTGATAAGAAACCTGATTCGTGAAAGTTTATTCCTGCGAAATTTCCTGAAATATGGAATCAAATTTTGATATGACCAAAAATTTACATTCTTCCAATAGCTCTCTCGAACTATTCTACTAATAAGCATAGGTATGGAAGATTTGGAAGAGTTATTGAAGAGTAAAGGAACACTTGAGATAGTTCAAAATTTGATAAGAAACCTGATTCGTGAAAGTTTATTGCTGCGAAATTTCCCATTATGGCTGATTAGCGAAAGTCCTTTCCAAAAATTTTGCGCTTTTTCCCTTAAAGTAGTCCTGCAGCCAGCATAGGTTCCAAATCTTTATATTACAGCGTATCTTACATTTCAACTCATTTGAGGATGTGACGTCATCAAATTTCTAAATCATAAACCAGATGAGGGACAGACTTTTGCTTGACACCATATTGTAGGCATTTATGAACTATGGTTTCCTTCAAAATTATTTCATGTAACGTCAAACTGTTTAGAAATTACGATGGTTTTAAGTTTTTTTGAAAATTTTTCTTGAATTCTTGAAAAAGAAGAAAAACACTCTAATTCTGAAAATATTGAAGATTTCAGAAAATTCCAATGGTAGAATTATAGAGAATTAGCTAAAATTTCTTTGAAGTCATTCAGTTCAAAGAAATAGGTCACTCAATTTTACACCAGCCTTTTTAAAGATTTGGAACCTATGCTCCTGCAGCCTATCAATAGCGATAACCACCACCATGTAATTAGTCTAATCAAGTCTTATAAAAGTCCTTCTGGTTTTTGAAACAAAATGTCCCCCGTGTGTGCTGAATTTCTCTTTGATTGTAGGCAGATGCTGTTGCAAATCTGAGGAATGCGTGAGAGCGCCACCACTGTATTTATATATTCAAATGCAATTATGCATGAGCAGTACTCTAAAGGATTGGTTAAATGAAAATATAACATCTCGACAGCGACGTTATATCATGGGAATCTTCAATCAGGTAAAGTTTGTTATTTTGTTTATTGGAGCATGGGCGCCTACCTTGTAGGAACTGTATTTATTCCCAGTACTATAGGGTAATTGGAGTCCTGTGACCCAGTACACAGCCTCAGTCCTCTCAAGGTCAAGATGACGTATGAATAACTTTGTGGTTTCAAATTCCGGTGTTGATGTAATACGAGATCAACTGTTATACGAGTTGGCCACAGGGAACCAGACAGCATGATTTTTGATTGGTCAACACTAACAGACGTTAGAATTTGAAAATCCTTTGACAGGACACCAATTACTCTGTGTACTGGGTCACAGGACACCAATTACTCTACAGTACTAGGAATAAACACAGTGCCTACAAGGTAGGTGCCCTTGATTGGAGCTATGAAAATTCAGACTTGCTCTAAATCAATTTTTACACGATGGTTGCAACACGAGAATTAGATTACTTTTGAAGTCCTGTTTGGTTTGCTCTGGTATTAACCAGGGGTGTGCCATTGTAGAACCTCGTTCACCTCGATTTTGGAGCTTTCTTACATGACAAGTCATCAGGGCTCTCTGATTTCAGCTTTCGTACAAACTTGATCTTTAAAACATTGCAGCTCAGTGAATTTTCAGCGGATTCGCAAAGTTCTGATGTCTAAAATCAATTTAGGATCTCACCATCGAGCATTTTTCGGAAATTTCACTCTACTTGTCGAATTTGTTTGTGGTTACAGGCCAACATTTAGAAGATTTTATTGGGAGAATGATCCACAGAACATGAATTTATTGACTTTCGAGGATAAATTCTGACATGAATTTTTAATCTACAGCATATTTTTGCTTTATATTCACTAGTTTTGAAGGCTCCAACGTTGAAACTGGAAAATAATTAAGCACATCAGTCCTTTCGTGCATGATTCCTAAAATTTGGGTTGTTGCTGTTGCTGTTGTTGTTGTCGATTTTGGCGTCGGAAAATTTTGGTTCTTTGCCCCCCTATGAATTCAAGGCTGGTGTCGGGCCTGTCATCGAGCCTCTGTTCATTTTTGGTTTATCGCTGCTTTTCAATACAGTGAATTCCCGCAAAAAAGAACAAACCATTTTTTTAAACAGCTTCTTGATTACAAGGTGCATGATTTAGAAAAAACAGCCTGCAGGTTCTCATTTGTTGTATAGGTTCTTATATGCGGTGATTTACCGAAACAAATGAAATGTTGAATATTTTTTGAGACAACCTGTATGCTTTATATTATTGGAATTTGATATTCAACAAAAAAGATTGGTTTTGGTTGGTTGAATATCAGAAAATTGGGTTCTGTCTGCCATCACCGACTTTCTGTTTTTGGTTGAACGGCTGCCAAGGGGAATATTTTCTGACGATGAATTGGTTAAAAAATTACACCAAGGTTGCGGAGTAAATGATTTTGCGAGTCGTTTTTCATCGCGGAAAGAGCTAAATTTTTGTTGAGGATAAACCCCAACCAAGTTTCTTTTGACTTTTTTAAAGGAGTTTCAGTATTTTAGACAGAAAGAATGTCAATTTTCAAATAAGTTCATTTTGTAATCCAAGGAGTGATGTCAGCCAGCCAGCAAGAAAGTCGGCCACATTTGTCAGTGTAAATCATTACCGCAAGGAGCCTCGAAAAAAAGAAAGAGTATAAAATACGCACATTTCTCCCGTGCTCATTAAAAAGTTTGACGTCTGCTTGCTTTCCTTTTGCTGTGTAGATAATATATTTTAGATACCTTGTAAATTGATTTTAACAACATAGGGCTCAAATCTTTAAAAAGGTCGGTGTAAAATTCTATTACAGTTTTCTTTGAATTAAATGGCTAGGAAGAAACTCAGCCTTTTTTGCTGTAAATCTGCCGTGGAAATTTATTGATATCTTGATTAGTTTCAAAATGGCGGCATTTATTAAATTTGAGGCTATGACGTCATCAAATTTCTAAATCCTAAACCAGAAAAGATCCTGATTTCTGCTTTTCACTATATTGTAGGCCTTCATAAATTGTGGTTTTCTTGAAAGTTATATGACTTTTCCTCCTTTGGTTTAGGATTTACGATAATTTAAATGTTTTCAAAATTTTCCATCAATTTTTCGAAAATTGCCGCCATTTTGAAAAAAATCAAGATATCAAGAAATTTCCACGGCAGATTTACAACAAATTTCTAAAAATTCCCTTCAAGCCATTCAATTCAAAGAAAAATGGAATAGAATTTTACACCCAACTTTTTAAAGATTTGAAAGATTTGAGCCCTATGCTGATTTTAACACTGATCATTTTGTTAACATTGATTTTAATAGATTAATTAGACTTTGACACATTGTAGATAGGTTTTCCTTTCCTTTGTATTACACGTATTTTTTTATAAGAAACTGCTTATAAGAAACTCAACTCTCAGATCGCCAAAAAATTAAGAAACTCCAGTACTGGGAAAATATAAGCTAAGAAACTATTTATTTTCATAAAAGAAATCCTCAACATATTTTAATTTATTTTCACTTGTTTCCTGTATCATATTACTCGTAAGGTACTTGAGTAATGTCTAAACATTGGAAAGGCTTAAAAAAACCTTGTTTTGAAATGTTCACGTGGGCACAGGTAGTGAACATGAAGAGTTTTATGGAACCTCTGGAACCTCGTAAGAAACTCCGAGTTTTAAAATCTGATAACTTTGAGAAACTTTCAGTGCTGGACTTGCTCAAATTCTTAGTTTTTTATAAGAAATATGTGATGGAGGGCCCCTTGAGAATCAGCACTTGCTGAAGGGCTACCCTCCCTAAATATATCAAATCAAATCAAATCAAATCCTTTATCTGCAGTTTCTTCAAGATTTTCCATTTTTTTCAGATTTTGAATGCCGTGGAATATTGTCACAGTCAAGGGATGATGCATCGTGATTTGAAGGTATGGGAAATTCAATTCACTTATGTTTCTTACTAAAATTTCGGGTGAATAGAAAATAAACGTATGGGGTTTGAAAAATACTGTTCTCCGAATATCAAAGCAATAGTATTTAGATGCAAAAACAAACTTCTTGTATGCGTGTCATGTTGCCTGCGTGTTGCACGATGTTTCAGTAAATACAAACAAATAACAATATCAATCATGCTTTGAACAGAGTTTTATTTTGTAGTATTTAGCAATGTCTTATTTCATAGATGATACGTTCAACTAGATTTTGAAATTAGCCCGGCTTTAAAGGTAATGTGTCCATGTAAGTACAGCGACTTTGCTATTTTCACGTGATATTTCATGTGATCACTTTGCCGTAAGTTCAAAGAAATAGCCAGGTATCATATAAGCAGACTGATGACTTACTTGCGGCTGCGATTCCAGAGCTGAACCCGAAGTCTCACAGCAGGCAGCCTCGTTGTGAAATTTAAATTCTAGTTTTGCATGTGTCCAGTTAAATTCTGCCAATCACAGTGCGCTCCTGGGGCTCTTCGTCAGCATCGTGTCAGCACATTTTGACAAGAGTGTATACGCTGCTGTACTTACATGGACACATTACCTTTAATCGAAATTTGTTTTGGACATGTCAACTATTGAAAGATTCATTAGCCAATATAAGTGCCTTGATACAGTATTTCCCCGCCACTAAGAAACTGACTTTTAAGAAACTGCAGCCTGCCAGATGGCACTATAGTCATTGTCCAACATTTGGTTTTATACATGAGGGGGGGGGGGGGGGTTCTTCCATAGTAAAGGTACCTGGGGATGTGCCGCGAGCAAGGGTATACTTTTTTGGACTTCTAGTCTAGCCAAGGGTATCCTTTTTTGCAATTTTGGCCTAGCAACGGTCTAGCCAAGGGTATCATTTTTTACAATATTGGTCTAGCGAACGGTCATGATATCATATTTGGTACAAATTTGACAAATTGGTCCAGGAAATGGTCAAAATTGGTCTAGCCAAGGGTACCATTTTCGTAAAAATTGGTCCAGAGAAAGGTCAAAATGGTCTAGCCAAGGGTACCATTTTCGTAAAAATTAGTCTAGCCTACGGTACCATTTTGAATATGCTCGTGGCAGACCCCTGCCCAAAATTTGGCCAAGAGCCCCCCCCCCCCCCCCCCCCCCCCCCCCGTGGTTTTATGTAACATTTATATGATATTTATAAGAAACCAAACAGCCTAGTTTTACAAAATGAGTTTCTTAGTGGCGGGGTAATACTTGTTGAGGATACGGAGGACTGCCCCTTTTGTCTAAGCCTTTTGTTATGGTGGTAAAGTTCAAAGCAGATCAACGGCCGGGGAACTTATTCCCATGCGCGAGAATCTCTGTGTTTCTTTGCTAATCTTTGTTTGGAATGTGGTTGGATTCTCCGCCCATGTTCACAAACCAAACATGCTTTCTGCGCATGATCACAGGTTTCCTTTTTGGGGATAACCGCTAGTTGGAACTTTGATGATTCGTATCCCCAACAAATACTGTATCCGGGGAGCAGTGGCCTTTCAAACAGGGATTATCTTTGTATTACTTACCCGGTATTAAAGTTGTGTTTAAAAAGTACCAGTTTCCCAATGCTAACTTCAACCAACGCAGAAATCTGTATCTTAGTGTCGAATTATAGAACAAAAGCAAATGTTTTATTTTAAACTAAAATCAACTACGATAAGACATCAAGTAATCGAATTCTCACTGTGAATGGTGCTAACAATTATACGAAATACAACATCGATGATATAAAAGTTTATAAAGGTTAAAGCAAACTGAGCAGTGCATGTGTAAAGAGCGGGAATGGCTCAGGAAAGATGCCCCTGACTGCCATTCTAAAGGTTGAAGGGTCGATTTCCCGCTCCGTCTGACCTGCTAGAAAGAGTGAGGAGAATCGCCAACCCTCTGTAATTCCCATACATAGTGGCTCGGAGAAGACCCAAATGGAGTAGGGACCAAATGGAGTAATTCTCCTATCCAGGGCCCAAATGGAGTAATCCTATTAAATGGTATTTCAACTCATTGTCAAAACTAATCAATACTCAAAGATAACATTTCATCATAAATCTATACCGAATAATACCTAATAATAGATGTATAGACTGTCTAGACGAGCAACAGCCGAATGCTTTGCAATGGCTTTTCCAGATTTCTAGTTTCCTTCAAATTTCTTCTTTTCGTTAATTATGTTTATAATTTGTAATTCTTTCATCTGTAATTCTTTCTTCTATTTGCTATGATTAAATCAATTAAAATGATACCTCCCATAACGGCTAAACAGAACTTGACACCAACCCCTGTCAGAGACAAAGATCACGATGAAGGTCAAATGTCATCAGGAATATTCAACAGGCAGCGAGGACAGTTTTATAAATCTATTGTTAGGAAAAGATTTATGATAAAACGCTATCTCTAGGTGTTAATTAGTTTTGACAATGAGTTAAAATACCATTTAAAAAGATTACTCCATTTGGGCCCTGGATAGCAGAATTACTCCATTTGGTCCCTACTCCATTTGGGTCTTCTCCGAGCCAATGCGTCTCGTAATTCCAGGCTAAAGAAATATCGAAGTGTTGTCATATTGAGAGGAAGGACCAGAACGCTGCCTCAGTAAGCTGCACTTCTCAGCGAATCAATGAAAAAAAATCTGTGTGACGTTTAGGGGCGGCATATCTTGGATCTTCAGTGAGTCAAAATTACTCGAACAGAGCCTAAATTGCGATAGATTTTCCCTCATTAGAGGGGCTGCGGCCCCCTGCCCCCTGCCTCATACGCCTATGCGTGTGACTCTGTTTTATGGGTTGATCTTATAGTTACACCAATTTCTGATGTACTTAAAGCTTGTTCTCTCCAATTTCAGCCTTCGAATATTTTCTTTGCAATGGATGGCTCGATCAAAATTGGTGACTTTGGACTTGTGACAGCAATTACAAGGCCTGCAGAAGGGAAAGGTAAGTGTGCCTGCCTCTTTTCCTCCAATGACACGTACTAAAGTCTGTCTCAAATTAGATGTCATGTGTCATGTGAGATTAGTGAACATGCAAAATTACTCAGAGAAAGCATTTCCATTGTAGTTATTCGCGGGCATTTTCACGTGAAATTTAATTTGAGACGGACTATTGCTCTAAGATCTTCTTGAATGAAAGTTCAGCTTGAAATCCTGAATACGTTACTGAACATAAGGACATAAGGAGGCACTTTCATTTTTTTTAATATATACGTAATTGCATTTCAAGGCGGATCAGCCCTTGAGCGATAGAAAACCAAATGTGTATCCATTGTGTAGAACCAAGTAAAAATATACCCTATTGCATGTGAGAACTTCACATGCCATATATTTATTTTCAATGAGTAGTGAGCCTTATGATCACAGATAATCATACGTTACTATACAGCATGATTATGGTTTGGGTATGTGCCACTCGTATTGGGCATACCGGAATTTAAGGACCCGAGACGGTGGGACCCTGGGACGGTGGAACCCTGGGACGCTTTAAGTATTATGGGTTCTCTAACATCATATTTTCCTGAAACAGGTACTTTCTTTTTGGTCCTTTTTTCTGAAACAATGGTCTTTTTGGCTGAAGTCGCGAAAAGTGGTGAAAATAAGCCGTTTTGGCAAAATGTCTCATCAAAGAGGGCGCAAATGCACATTTTAGTAATTTGAAGTTGGTTGTATCGCTCTCTAAGAAATGAGCGGCAGACCTCTTCCTGTCTTTTCCTCAATCAACAATTCCATCTTTCGTTCTAAGGCACTCCCAAAATCTATGTAGACCAACAATGTTTATGGCCATAAAATTACCATTTTATTGCCACATGCTTTACAAGCTTGGTATCGTTCGAAAGATCTTAGCGAGTATATCTTGATTCTTGCAAGGACCATGAGCTTCTGCGTACAAATAGATATTCTTTAGAACCTTATTGAGCGGTCTTGGCCTTGTTCAAGCATTTGTAGTAAAAGAATGTTCACGAATTTAATTTTATCTCTATTTCCAATGCTTAGGAAAATAAAACAAAATAACAACGACGAAGTTTGATTTTGTCCAATTTATTAAGTATGCTCCGTTGAACGAATTTTCAAACGTGTGCAATTCTATATGGCGCACCCGGCACACATAATGTTCCTGGGGGAGGGGTGTGACTTATTTGAGTCTAATGATGTCGGGGAAGTGCTGCCCAACTATTACGGAAAGACCCATCCTTAGGGGGGGGGGTTTCGGTCGATTTTCATAACTTTTTAAACGATTTTAGGGGGAAATGCCTGGTTAAACTTCCCAGAAATCAAGTTTAATTTCACTTTTAACATACAATTATGAATATAAAGTTATCATCAACCAAGTTTTCGAACTATAACGAAAAACATTCCATCGTTAAAAGAGACTCAAGAAGGGTTTTGTTACGATTTAAAAGTTGCCCATTTCTAGTGGAGTTCTAGTGGAGCTTCTTTAGGGGTTCTCCAGGTTTAAAACCCACATTTCTGGTTGGGTGGCATGTTCCCTTTGTTCCATACATGAAAGTACCTCCCTTCCAGCTGGTTTTTGGGAGTACTTTAACAAGGTATCAAACTGTTGCATCACTGCTCAAACTTATCATTGACCATTTAGAGTTTTCAATGTCATTATTGCTACACTTCTCCGAGTTCTTTTAAAATTAACTTGCTACAATCCTGCATAATGCCTTTTCCCAGAATAAATAAATTAAACGATCGTAATGCAAATTTGTCCTTGAATTTCTTGACCATTGCGATCTTTCTTACGTTCTCTAAAAGCACTTCACACCAATCAACCAAGCTACTGCTGACGCCCACGCCCATGTCCACTGTCTTGACAAAGGGGATTAATCTAGCTGCATGTTGCAAACTTTTTACAGGCCAATATTTGAAGCTTTGCTGTGTCAGTGACTGATTGGGAAAGATACCAATTACCATCTTGAAATGTCGATTAATTGATTCAAATTCTCTGATAATTTTCTGCACTAGTGCCTCCCTTGATGCACCTTGGTTCTGCTGCCTTACTAATTCTTTTACTTCACTATGGAGCTTGATCATCTTATCCTCTTTTAACCTTTGACTTCGAATCAACATATCCAAAGCTGGATGTTTAATAGCCCTAGATGAAGCACGTAGTTCTTCAATTTCCGACGATAACTTCACTTTTTCCTCTTGAACCTTCTCAATGGCTTTCGTGGTTTCATTATACTGCATATTTAAGTTGCTGCAATTGGCAACCTTTCGCTCGATCCTCTCCAGTTCTTTTAAACACCAAACACTGTTATTGCTCTCTTTAAAAATATAATTCTTCGCTTTTTCAATACCTGATTTAATATCGACTGCAATCTCCTCTACAATTTCCAAATCTCTCTTCAGCTTTCCCTTTCGAAGAGTGTTAACTACCCTCTGATTCATGAAAAGAATTACAAAAGACGCTGCCTCGTTTGATTTCCTCCAGTTTATCTTCAACTTTTGTGCTAAATGCATATTAACATTTACAATTTTAGCAATTCCTCGTAGATGACTCTTAATAACTGGTAACACTGCCTCAGATTCCTTTGATATCAGTAAACAGTAACTGAATTTTTCCAACAATGACACGAAGTTAGTCTTTAGTTCACTTAAAGGCTTGGCGATGACATTGACCAGTTCCTTTTTTGAATGTACAGTCAAGCTTTCCAATTTTACCATGTGTTTGCTAAGGTAAATATACTTTGTGGCAAGGGAGTATCGATACATCAAGGTAAATCGGAAATGCTGCAGCT
This sequence comes from Aurelia coerulea, assembly GCA_039566865.1. NCBI lineage: Eukaryota > Metazoa > Cnidaria > Scyphozoa > Semaeostomeae > Ulmaridae > Aurelia > Aurelia coerulea. The sequence continues at coordinate 4,507,859 of CM076952.1, read as the reverse complement.
TAAAATATTTCTTCTTTTTATTACTTGTTGCACATCGCAATACTGAAGTGGAAAGGGCCTTCAGATCATTTAAAGACAGACCAATTGTTTCAACATCAACATAAGGGATAAAGGGAATAATCTTCGCAATACCATCTGCTATGAAATCTTCATAACCGCCGAGTTCGAAATGTTTGTAACTATTTGCTGTCGCAAAACTTATCGTCGATTTATCCACACTAGGCAGGATTTGAGCTATCCACGCCTCGTGGCTTTTGTAACACGAAGAATCTTGCTTCAATAGAGAACAACAGATTTGGAACTTTCTTAACTTGATCTCTCCATTTTTTTTCAAAATATCAAGAAAAGATTTGACAAGCTCTGTTACAAATCTTTTTGTCAGCATGACGCAATCCAAGCTTATGGTTTCCAAATAGGGGATACCTGCTGCAAGGCCGCTAATAGAATCTGATGGTACATGGTCAAAGTTACATAAATCTAAGTTGTTCAGTTTTCTTTCAAAACCAATGGAAGTATTCGTTAATACATTGGTGATGCCTTCAGCTACCCGTTGCAAGCCATACAAACTTTCTGAGCTGAAAATCCTCAAGGTGTTTACATAAGGTAGAAATTTTGCCAAATGCGCATCAGTTCCATTTTCAAAAGAGCAAAAACCAAATTCTATTTCCTTTAATCGAAAAGCAGATGCAGAAGACTTCTTAGCCAATGACCTCCTCGAAGCTCTTGCTAATCTTTTTGCATTTGATACGGTAAAATTTTGAAAATGAATATTTACTTTTTCCATGTATGGAATAACATCAAGCACAAGATTTCCTGTGTCATTGGATAAATAACATCCTTTCAGGTCTAAAAAACTCAAGCTGTGTATTCCGTTTTTAAACGGAACCAAAAGTCTCTTTGACGTGTCACTATCGAGCGTATCTACCAAGCGGATACTTACCATGCTTGCAAAATGGCAAACTGGCAAGACCTCAAACAATTCAATTAAGACGTTCTTCTTAAGCCTTATATTTATCAACCAAAGCCAAAAATCTTTCGAAAAAAATCTCAAGGAAACGTCTCTTGCATGCTCGGTTGCAAGACGCTTCCAAAAATGGTTCATTATAGAGAAAGTTGTTGATACGATCGTCCTCCATTCGAAGAAACTTTCCTACAAGCAAATGATTGATACTATTTGCCTTTCGACGTCGTGTGCTGATAAACCCAGCCATGAACTGAACAGTCTTGTCCCAGTTATTCTCTTGCAGGATTAATGTCGGACATTCCATTTGAGTAACGCAATGATAGGCTGCAAAGTACTCTTGCATTGTCACATGCCAAAATTCACATTTGGATTCGATCTCATCTTCACTTCTTAACACAAAACCATTCACAAGATTGCGTATGACAGGATCTGACATATTTAACTGGACAACTTCTTGCAATCAAACTCAAGCTCGTTAGCAACTAGCAGCTCGTAAGAGTCCTCAGAGATATCTCTTAAAAATTTTCTGACATCTCCCCTACTGAACAATTCATTCAATCTAATTTCACTGAATTCCTGGTCTTTCGATGCAAAATGAAACTTCAGGAAAGACCCGACAATCCATGAATAGATGTCTGTCATTTTAACCAGGCTTGCATCTATGAATTCATCACCTTCGCGATATAACATGGAACACAATGTACGCAAAAACACTGGAGTTGTTGCGAGACTCTGTAACGTGACAGAAGAGGCTATACGACCATTTGTATGTATGCAGCTAAACTCGAATTACCCTCAGAGAACTGGTCGACATATTTCTCCACAGCATGTTCGCTGAATCCTAACCTCAACCCACCTTGCCTTCCCTGTATCTTTTTCTCTTGTTTGCAGAAGATCAACGGCATGGTGACGACCGGTCACTAAGGTGTAATGACCTGGAAATAACACGGTTTCTTGCGTAAGAAATTTCGTACGATGCTAGTGATGCTATCCTCTTTGTTACAATGTTAAATATATCGCTATAAGCAAAGAATTCATCGAAGCCATCTAAAATTATAAGGATATTCTCACCTTATCACCTATATCTGATATGTTTACGTTAAAATTTTCCATAAACAAATCTTTTGCTGTTAATTTCCTCCCTTTGTAACGATTTAATGATCTGCATTGAAACCGGAACACAAACGAAAATTGCATTTCTTCTTCTTGCTGAAACATTTCATTTTGTGCCCACTGATATGTGATGTAATCTACCAAGCTTGTTTTCCAATGCCTCCTGTTCCTTGTACTATAGTAATCTTGCTATCTTTCTGCATTATGTCCCGAATCTCAATGAGAGATATGTTCTGAAGTCCAAACATATTCAGGTTCCTTTGATGTGTTTCATGCAGCGTCGAATGTGGTTTTTCGTCGTTTTTCTCAATGATTTCTCTCAGCAACGGTTCAATCATTGCCGTCTTCCGTCGCTTTTTCGTGGTGCCAAAAGTGCCTTTATGTTTAGATAACCGGAGAATTGGCATTGTCCAGTTCTCTAGCGCAGCCGTGTATTGACGCTTGAGGCCATCAGACATTTCCGCGACTGTGAAACGAAGGAAAAAATTTCATGAATTGGGCATGCTTTTGAAAGACCTTAAAATTGTGCACCATAAGATGTGTGCATTGTGTGAGCAGTTTCACTGCAATGGCTGTTACTTCTACCTTTAGCTGAAAGGAACTTCAGCTACATTGCTATGATCGGACTGTTCGACTTTTTCTTAAATCTTCAAAATTTCCATAATTAGAGGGTTTTCTTTAATTCTCAGAATTCAAAGAAGTTTTGAAAAAATGAAAACATCGTAATTTCTAAACATTTTGTGGAGGAATGACAAAATTTGAAGAAACCCATTGTTTATGTATGTCTGCAATATGGTATCAAGCAGAAGTTTTTCACTCATTTGGTCTAAAATTTAGAAGTTTGATGACGTCACATCCTCAAATGAATTTAAATATAAAATACACTGTAATTTGGAAGAATAGTCAAGGAAAATCCAACGGTGGAATTATAGCAATTTAGCTCAAGTTTCTTTCAAGCTATTCAATCCAAAGAAAGATGTAATTATAGCAGTTTATATGCAGTTTATAAAGCGAAAAACGCCCCTCCCCCAGTATGAATAGGGTTAACACCCTGTATTGTGTATATTGCATTATATTGTAATACAGGTCTTTGATTGATAACAGCAATCTTGTTTACTAAACATATTAATCTGTATGAATTTGAAAGATTATTTTTATATTGTTATCATCATTCAATCAAAAAGAGAATATTATTGTTATTATCATCGCTTCATTTACAGTAGGCATACTGCACATACATATAGCTATGAAATAAAAGCTAATTCACGCCCATGATGCAAAACAACTAGCTACAAATATATGGGGTGTCCCAAAAAAATTGTGCCCCGTTTGTCTGAAGATTGCGACAAAACGGCAAAAGATTCTCACCAAAGTTTGCATGATGGTGCTCTTCAGATGTTTAATTAAAGTTTGCAACCATCCCCATAAAAATCCGTTGAAAATTGATGGAGCTATGACCTTCAGGAGACCAAATTTACCCGATCACTGAAACCAGTGGTCGGCCATTTTGTCTTACTATTTTGCAGCGATAAATAGCTTTATGGAATGAAATTGAAACAGCAGCCTCCAATGTCATAGCTCTCGTGAAATTTCCTATAATCCTCGGAGAGTTCCACTATTTCTGACCTCACAGAAATTATTTCTTAGCTGACGTGAAGCGTGAAGATACTTATCATGCAAAATAGTAAGGCAAAATGGCCGACTGCTGGTTTCAGTCGTCAGGCAAATTTGATCTTCTGAAGGTCGTAGCTCCATCATTTTTCAACGGATTTTTACGGGGATGTTAGCAAACTTTAATTGAATATCTGAAGAGCACCATCATGCAAAAGTTTGGCGAGAATCTTTTGCCGTTTTGTCGCAATCTTCAGACAAACGGGGCACAATTTTTTTGGGACACCCTGTATATAATACAGATTCTTACAATGTTCAACAAATTTTGTATAATAGATGCAATACCATATTTTTAAATCTTTTTGAAGATTTGAAGCCAATGTTACGTAAAAGATGAGCCGTCATACATCACATAAAATCACAAAACATGAGTTCTAATCAAAATGCCCAAAACAGATAAAATTGTAATTTTGAGATGTGTTAAAGAAAGATAAAAGTCTCAAAATTAAATACCATCTATTAGCCTAAAAACTATGAAATTACCGTTATCTCTGGATTTGCCAGTCCTGAAGTAAATACCAACTACAACAGCCAACAGCAACACCCCAATTGTTAACCCTGTAAATAGAGATCAGCATTAGTTTATTAAATGGCAATAGCCATAGTAAGCCATAGCAGCTAATTTTCCATTCAATTCCAGCTTCTTGTGAATGTGCCGAGTCACGCCTTTCATCTTAATACCAAAATGGTGCAAGGAAATCACCAGTTACCACATCTGTCTTAAACTTGACGGGAATCTTCGCATGTCAATGTTGGCTTTGCGTAATCTGTGTTTGGTAAATGATCTTACAAAAATTTTTCAGTTCAATAGGCTTACTTAACGAGGGAAAAATATAAGTTAATTGCTATCATCTACCAAATTCTTAGTGGCAAAATCAGCCAAAAAGGCATACATCACAATATGAAATATTTGAGGGCAGGTCGTCAAGATATTTCAGTATAATAAAATCATATGTAAATTCTCAAACCTTTCGAGTTCTGCATTGATTGCAGCCATGTTCCAGGCGCACCTACGGACAAAAACCAGAAAACTGAGTTAGTAGACTGTCACTGTGGTATCAAATGTTAAATAAAATCATCATGATAGAAATAAATCATTGCCAGAAGCAAGCAAACAGAAATCATTCAAATTAGAACATATATGTAAACAAAAACAGCAAAAACTGCAAAGGGAAAACAAGTTCTCTTGTTACAGCCAGAGTAAAGTCACTAATCTATAACATGCTATCTATTGTAATTGGCAGTGTTTTTAAATCATTGAAGATAGGGGGAGGTTGCAAAATATTGACACATGAAACTGTTGGACTATTCATTCATTCAAATAAAGGTAATTGCATACCAGGGGTTGGCTGTGATAAAAATAAGTTTGATAGCATGGGTGCAGTATCTTGAACGATAGGGGACTCTGGGCTGGAAAGCAATGATGGTGGCAGTTGTTGTTGTTGTTGTTGTTGTTGTTGTTGTTGTTGTTGTAGCTGTTCTCTCACCGGGGATTTGGCCGCTCATCAGTATTGCTTTTACTTGCCTGGCATGCAATGTGAAATTGGCTCAAGTAAATATCAGGGGGTAGTCATGATATTTGCTCCCCTTGGTATCGTCCTTTTAGTGCTGTAAATAAGTTTGCATGCTGTGTCTCATCTCAAGTAGTTCGTTTTGGTAAAGTTTTATATTGAATAAAAATAAGTTTGGTTTTCAGTAGTGTAGTGCTAGCTGGATACTTGAATTTGCAATTTAACAGTTTAAAACAATTGAACTAACATCCTTAGCCCTTAGTTGGTATGCTACCACAGTTTAATATTTTTTTTGTTTTTTCATAACAATTTTACAATACATTGATATTTACAGATTACTCTAGATGACATCAATATGAGACAATTTCCAAACAAAAAGAAAATTTACTTCAAGGGACTTGATGGTTTGATAGCATGGCATATGACGGAAGTTTGAAATGATTAGTCAAATCGACCAGTTTTGTGGATGAAGTGTAAAGCCAACTCGAGTATATTTGTGTTCAAGCCATTAGAAAGGTCTTGATCACCATATAATAGAAGCTACTGTACTGGATATTGTTTCCAGCATTGTTTCAAAGTTTAGTGATTTGGACAAATGGTGTAGTAATTCAACAACTCAAGCGAGAAGATTTCTTAGCTAAGCATCAATAGAAGAGCAGAGCAATAAAAAGTGCTCAGTATCGTCAATGGGGCACATCTAGCAATGCAAATGGAGTAGTAATAAATCAAATATTCTATGATACCTTTTTCGCGAATTTCTCCTCCTTCTCCAATTAACACATTTCCGCCATATATATTGATGTTTGTGACTGGAGATTGCTGGGGTTCTATGGAGAGAATATAACTCAGTTAGAATATAGCATAAACGGTTCAGCTTGTAGGTAATGCGACAGGGAAACACTCGAGGACTTTACATTCTTCAGAGCTCATGGATGTCAAGTCCCTCTACAGCATCATTCCACATAATGATGACCTGCTTGCCCTCAAAAATTTCATTGACAAAGGTACAATTCAAGACCCTCCAATGGAAACCCTTATTCGCCTGGCTGAACTTGTCCTTACCACAATGCATTATTCCTATTAACGATAATGCCTTGTTACAAACCTTTGGTGTTGCGATGGGAACCCGCCCCGTCTATGCTCGTCTTTTCGTTGTTGGACACAAAGAACAGCTCATTTCATAATGTTACACAGGTCCGTTCCCTGTCTCTTGATGGCTACATTGATGACGTTATTGGCACAACATCACCCACGCTCAGTCAACTGCAAGACTTAATCAACTGGTCGACAATTTCCATCCAGCCCTTGAATTCACACCCACACAATTACAGAAAACAGTCAGCCATTCCTCAAAATCAAACTCTCTATATGACAGAATCACCACCTCTGTTTACTACAAAGAAAGTGACACACACTGCAATTTGCCAAAGACTCTTCACATCACATCTTCACGCCACCATTTACGTCGCCTCTCCTCAACAAAACAAGATTTTCAAGCCAAAACAGACAAAAAGTTGACCTTTATCCGCAGCAGTAACTATCCACACAATATCTATATCTGCCATTGCAAATGTATCAAAATTTAACGAAAGAAGCCTAACCAAAGCACTAGAGAACGAATTCCTCTTGCCCTCACCTTCCATCCCCTCACACACAAGTTAAAGACCTTATTTACAGAAATTTCCAAATATTCTCTCATGATGACAAAATGTCTGATATATTCTATTGTTATGGCATCAACACCATCAATGATAGGACAATTACTGGACTTTCCTCGACTCAAAAAACGAAAACGGTAGAAAAATGAAAAAATAAAGCGAAAATAAAACGAAAACAAAACGAAACAAAAACTGTAGCGGGTGTCTCAATAAAAAGTACCCTCTTTTGACGGGATAAAGAAACGAAACGAGGAGATATCGGGAGATCCAGTGTAAATAGATACATTTGCTAATCTTCAACTTGAATGGACATACCTTGCAATTTAGGCTAACTATCTAAGTCTCCAAAAAGCACAATTATTGTACCAATCTTTTATTGCATCAACTTTCAAGTACTGCCCATTGATTTGGCTTTTTTGCCGAAAAACGTCAAATAACAACATACAGTGGCGGATTTAGGGGGGGCAAGTGGGGGCAATTGCCCCCCCTTCACGATGAAAACTCAGCTTGGCGCCCCTCTTTTGGCGAAGAAAGCGCCCCTCTTCCTGACTCTAACGCATAATTTTTCAACTGTTTCGATTTAAATATGGGGGAAACATATAAATCAAGGCGTTATTTAGCAGTAAATCAAAGAATTTCCCGAATTTTCTTTGAAAAGCGTCCAAAAAATTTTCGCGCGCCTTCGGCGCGCTCAATTTCTATCGTTTTTGGCGCCCACTTTGCAAGTTGCCCCCCCTTCAACTTCGGGCTGGATCCGCCCCTGACAACATAGATAGAGTACACAAAAGCGCTCTGCGGGTCCTTCTTGACGATCATGAATCCACATTTGAAGTTTTGCTGGCAAAGAACAATGAAACAACTATTCACATCCAAAACCTTCGTGTGCTTATGATTGAGATATACAAAACACTTAACTGTACCAATCCGTCCTTCGTGCAGGAGTGTTTTGTTAGAAAGGACACCAAATATGACCTAAGGACGAAAGATTTATTACAAATTCCTGCAACGAAAAGTATTATGTTTGGCATTGATTCTATTAAGTTTCGAGGCAGCCTCTTATGGAACAGCATGCCTGATTTAATAAAGAGCGCTTCATCAGCTGCTATATTTAAGAGAAACTTAAAAAATTGGAGTGGAGACAAATGTCAGTGTAAAATTTGTAGCTAATGATTATTAGTAAGTTGCATTACATTGTATTATAGGTTTATTTTTCTTGTAAATAGTTGGTATAAATTAGTTCACATTATTGTCATGATGTAATGTAGAACTAGAGCTGATGATGAACCAACTTTAAATAAATTGTTAAATAAATAAAAAAATCAATAAAATTTAAAACTATCTATCAAACACAAGAAATAGGAGTTCGCACAGTCAAATCTAGAGTGCACATGAAACCAGAGGTTTTGAAAAAGGTCCTTCCTTTGCAAGATGGCTCCATGATTTGATATCAAGAGCATTCTGCAAAGGAATTTTCAACTTTGATTTTGAGGTTTACTTTTTGAAAAAATTATACTTTGAGATGCTTCAATTATTGTTGAAATTACTTTTCTTTTGAGAAATATCAATCCTTTCATTGCAAACGTTACTTTTATCAAATTTGGGTCGTGGCCATGCGTTTAATTAGGGTCGTCGTCACCATGTGTCCATAATTCTTTTCAAAACCAGAAACTGGAAATTAACGTTTTCAGTTGTTTTCGCAAATGCTAATGATATCAACTCATGGCTAGGCCCTTTTTCGAAACCTCTGGCTTCAGGTGTACTCTAAATGTTGACTTCGCTTACTCAAGAATTAGTGAATTTAGCAGAGGACTCAGGAAGTCCTGATATCTTATCGTCTTTCCCTTTCTCCCTTCAAAAGGGGATAACTCAACATCCCTGCAGGTCTTAAAAAGCAGTTTTGGTATCTTTTATAAAAATGGAAACTAAACCTTCCTGTTTGTTTCAATCTTTCTATTCAATGATTGACTGATTGATGTATCCTACCTTTGACTGAATTATCCTCTTTGTCTCTGCGGGATTTCTAAGGAGAAAAATTGTTCAATGAATACACTTGACATCTGCCGGAAAAATCTGCAAAAATCTACAGTAAATCTATGTATTAGCCAGAAAAATGCATTGTTCCCAAATTGTGACAAAAAACGATTGTGCTAAAGATGGTGCAGAAGAACTTTTACCAAGAAGAAATAAATATTCCGATTACAATCTTTCGCAATGCTGCATGAATTAAATGATAGAACTTCATTCATGATAATTTTTTTTAGCTGTTGCAGTGCCCATTTTCTGAGGAATAATTAATTGATGACAAAGTGGTTCAGAAATGACTTAAATCGATCAACACACCCCAATCAAAATTGTGCAAAGACTTGAAAAAGTAACTTGGCAGTTACTTTTATCAATGAAAATATTTTACACTGGAATCATAAAATATTGAGGTTTTTGCACCCGGGGGGGGGGGTACATAACATATCTAGGGTACAGGTATGTGCCGCCCATATGGGTGGGTTTTTGGGCCAAAACATTCTCTAAACAATGGTCCTTTTTCAGCAAATTTTCCATAAACATGAGTGGGGTTTCGCTGAAATTCGCAAAAAATGGTTAAAATGGGCAGTTTTCCTCCAAAATTCATGATAGAAGTGGGTATCAAAAGCAAGTTTCGGTAATTAGAAGAGGGTAGCTTTCTGAAAACCAGGCGGCAGACCCCCATCCATCCTCAAGTCATGTACCCCTCCCCCCCGGGTTTTTGCATTGAGAAAAGTGGCTCACCTTGCACGAGCACAGAGGAACCGTGTCATGCAAACAGATCATAAATAATCCATGTTTATTTCCAAGGCTTTTACTTATCTCGTTGTCTTATTATCTAAGTTCTTGTAAATGTTACCCACAATTCTCTATTCTCTGATTCAAAATTAAGAATTATTCGAGATATCAAGTATACCTCATGAAGCATCATGCCAAAAATCAGCAGAAAATCAGTTAGTATGATTGATGCTTTTAGATAAAGACCCAGTCATCATTCTTCAAAATCAGGCCAATGTCTCATTATCAAAAGTATGAACTGTTCTCCTGTGCCATTAGCTTGGCACTACTCAAAGCTAGATGTGCAAAGGATCTAAAGTTCATTCTTTAATGCAAAATACTACAATACTTTTCAATTTAATAGAATAAAAAGAACGCTACTGACCTCTTGCTGGCTGAGATCTGCTATCGCTTCAGAGTGTTTTCTGTTCTCATCCTGCAGCGTGGTAACAGACTCGGTGTGTTCATTGCTCTTCACTTTGAGATTAGCTATTGACTCAGTGTGTTCGCTGCTCTTCACTTCGAGATTAGCTATTGACTTGGTGTATTCACTGCTCTTCACTTCAACATTAGCTATTGACTCGGTGTGTTCACTGCTCTTCACTTCCAAACCTGCTAAATCCGTGTGAAATTGTGACAAGACGTTTGTATGTTGACCTATAGTTGCACCTTGTTCACTGGTCTTCATTTCAATATCTTCAACCTGAAGACAAAAAAATGAAAAAGAAATTAGAGCTTCAAACTACTATAGCAGCAGTTGATGAATCACATGAAGTTTGCAGCAAAGACTAACATATTTCGTGAGAAGAAAAGGCTTGCCTTGTCACATAAAAACTTACTCCGTTTGTCAAGCCCGAGGGGGGAGGGCAACTCCTATAGGGGGTTTGGTATATACTGTATGTGCCTTTGAGAATTCAGAGTTAGGAACCATAACCAGGGCAACATTTACAAAATATGACCCCCATAACCAGGGCAAATTTTGAAATATGACCCCATAAACAATAAACTGCTAACATTTTCCCATAATTGCGGCAAATCTCGCTAAAGCACACCCATTAACCAGGCAAAATTCACGAAACATGATCCATAACCAGGGCAAAATATTGCAAATTAACCCAAGGGCGCCTACCTTGTACTGTACCCGTGACCCAGTGTTCACAGAGTAATTGCTGTCCTGTGACCCAGTCCTGTTTATCTAGTGTGTATAAGGGATTTTCAAATTCTAACGTCTGTTAGTGTTGACCAATCAAAAATCACACTGTCTGATTCCCTGTGGCCAACTCGTATTACAGTTGATATGGTATTACATCAACACTAGAATTTGAAGCCACAGCTGGGTCACGGTACGGTTCTGGGACACTCTCTGTACTGGGTCACAGGACACCAATTACTCTACAGTACTGGGAATAAACACACTTCCTACAAGGTAGGCGCCCTTGGTCATATAGGTTGCGGTTTTTAAGATTGAAATAGCCACAATGTCTTTATAGCCGCTTCATTTCATTTACTAGCCACTTGACTGCTTGCCCAGCAGACGTTAATCTCCCCATCGCAACTATCTGAATAAATCTATGGGAAGAAACCAAGGAACTGGGGAAAATAAGTGCTATTGTTTATGGCAGCGTGACCTTTCTACTAGAGCTCATAACGTTCCATTGCAAGCTCAATAGTTTTGGGATAGTGGATCATTTTTTGGTGCATCCGCCCGGTACTTTTTGCGAATGCTAATGTGTTATTTTAGAGAATTGGGATATTAAACTTACCTTTTCCTCAACAAGACTGAGTCTGCTATTGAACTCATCATTCTTTTCTTTTTCTGCCTCAAGCTGTCCTTTTAAACTTTTAACATCCACAGTTTCCATGGTCGTTGTTTCAACATCTGTGATGTCACTTGTGTTGAAACCAAGGGCTGTAAAGTTCTGCATCAGATTTGCCATTAAATCATCAAACTCTTGCTTGGGCAACTGCGATGATGTCATGTGACCAAAATATTTATTTCGCATGATACGAAGATTGTCCACATGAGGTTTCTCTGCAGCGTCAATGATTTGAACACGTGAGTACAAGATTGCAAAGAAAAGTGTTGTGCAGTCCCAGTCACTCGTGTCTCCATTTTTAATCCTTTCCTTGATTTGTTGGTCTTTCATTTGCGTTTTCTTATTTTTCATCTCTGTCATAAAATGTTGGCCACTAGCTGCACCGTCAATCCACGGCTTAAGTGGAAACTTTTTGTTCCAGCTATCTTTGAACAGTTGTCGTAGATGCATTGGAATAACATCCAAAACCAAAAGGGCAACACGAAAGAAGTTCTCTTTTTCAGTTGTGATGTCCATTTTAGATTGATCTAAAGCAACAAGAGAATTAGCTGTTAGCATTGTTTGGTGTAAGTGCTGGGTATCTGTTGGTTGTGTACACTCATTTTTTTTTATAAGAAACTGCTTATAAGAAACGGTGGGCTCAATTTTTTTAAAGCTAAGAAACAACCCTACCTGAATTTAAAAAGCTAAGAAACTTAATGTAATTTACAGTTTTAATTTTCTTATCGCACTCAAAAATATTTTGGCATTGTACAGTTTAAGCAACTGTTTGGACATTAGTGCAAATTATGTTAATACATGTTTTGAGATCTTACTAAGTAATTTGGGAGGCTTTTAGACAAAACGAAATTAACTCTAGACTTCCGGCATTAAAAATATAAGAAACACATACTGTAAGAAACTTTTGGTAGCCAAATGTCCCAAAAATTTAAGAAACTGCCTACAAGCCCCGGACCTTAGTTTCTTATAAAAAAAATGAGTGTAGTTTGTTGAAAAGACAATGTCCGCCTTACAACGTAACAAGTCAAGGTCCATAAGACCATAACCCAGCCCAGCCAAGAGAAGCTAATTTGAGCCCAGTGCAGTTCTGCCCAGCGCAGTTCAGCCCTGTATCATTTCAAAAAGCTATCCAAACGTTTCTTAAATGAGATTGCTTGATGATGCATGTCGGAGATACTCTTACCAGTTAGCCAGAGCCGAATCACTCGAAGATCTAAAAACAATTTTAATCAACCTTTTCGAAAGAGTAACACAGGGCAAAGTGGTCTCTACTTCCTAGGACCTAAAAATCTGGAACGTCTACACTCTGACCTAAAATCTGCCAAGAACGTTAACAGTTTTAAACATAAGATCAAGGACAATTTCTTTAAAGACCTACAAAATCAAGAAAATAGCCCCATGTATATTACTAAAATTCCAAAAGCTACAAAAATTTGACAAAAAATTTTTCTTTCAATGACACCTCTGGAGGGACCATTGTGGAAACAAGGTCGTACTGACCTTTAAAAGCTATCCCTGCCATTTTAACATAGGGGTGTTTTTTGGTTAGATTTGAACTCTTATATCTGTATATCGTATAAAGTGCACGATGAGAAGAAGAGGGACAACATCAACAGAGAGCAGGCATGGAGTTGATCTTTTGCGCTTTTTTATTCAGTTATCTGCTAACTAGTTTCGCCCACTAGGGCATCTTCAGAGCAACTCTGTTCGTACACATATAATTAAATATCTCTTTTTTTCTTCCTAATATTTTATAATACACTTAATTTTAATTTTGTAATTAGATATCTCTTGCTCTTGCTTGCTCTCTCGATTAGTTTATCTACTAAGAGGGCTCCTCCTCAGTCACTCATTTCTAAATACAATGTCCTTTATTTTTCTTCATTGTAGTTGGTTTTTCTGTAGATGATATTTATAAGGGGAGCTGTATTGTAGAATTGTAATATTGTATTTAGAAATGATTTGATGATGATACATATGAAATGAAACTGAAACCCTTCTTGCACACCCTTCATTCTTCCAAACGGCCACCCCCGCCCCACCTGCATGCAATCTCTACGAAGGGTGCAACAGATTTTTGCAAGGAACGGTATTTGTGCAAAACGAGAGATAATGTGATAATGTTATCTTCCTCAGCTGGAGCAGAATGCAACATCCTCTTGGGAGAATGGAATCCCCCTGAATAGCTCAAAGATACCAGGGGGAGAACTTGTTCACCCTCCCAAGAGGATAGCAGGTGCTAAAGCATCCACAAGTCATTGCTGTAAGGCCATTGTAAGGCAGAAATGTAAGGGAAATTTTTTCATGATTTTGGGCATGTTTTGAAGGTTTTTTGGAGATGCTTTCTCGATAAAATCCCTCATAATTTCAGAATGGAGTGGCCGATTTCAGTCAGGTAAATTGTATGGTACATTTGAACATTTCTACCATTAAACTATACATTTGCCGATATCATTGTCTTGATATCCAGGGAGCCATGACCTTTCAAACAGGGATTCTTTTTTCTGACTCACCCGGTATAAAGAATGTGAATTCACAAGGGCTTTGACCATGAAATCGGAGTTTGGACAAAAATTTGTCCTTTAAATTCTGAACATTGGCATAATTTTGAAATGAAGACACAAATGATTGTGAAAATTTGCTACTCTGCTAAAAACTTTTTACGCAGAACAAGATTTTGGCCTCAAAAATGCAACATCTCTCAAATAACAAAACACTTCCGCTGCCCTCTTACCTTGAAAAGGTGGATTGGCATGCACAAGGAAGTTCACGAGGAAGTAGGATTTCGATTTCAAATATTTTGACTTTGGCCACTTTCTGAAAAGAAAACAAGAATTCCTAAAAAGACAGAAAGGGCTCAGAACAGAAACAATTACTATTTGGCAAGGAGGCAAGTAGTAGCCTGTGGACAGGCCAATTTCGTTTTTTATGCCCACCTGCCTTCCACAAGCTAGGCAAAGCTATGCTAGGCAAGGAGAGAAAGACAAGTCATGTGATTTTAAGATTTTATAAAATTCTGGTCGTATTTTTCTTTAATTTTTGAAAGACTCAGAAAATCCACGTTTGTTACTTAAAAACGTTGATGAACCGCCTATATCACCAAAAAAAGGTGTAAATATGCGCTAATGCAGTTTTGCACACTCTGCCTATACTCATGGTGGTCCTAACCTCCCTTACCAACAAATAGACAAACAAGACCCAACTCTCTTCTTTAGTTCTACCATACCGTTGTAACAAAATATTCAACAAATACTTACCAAGTGTGATGAAAGAATACAACAACGCGGCTATTGGAGTACAGCTTTCCAAATTGCTTTGTTTTGTTTCTCAAATGAACTTATATTATTAAACGCCCTAATAACGTCGCCAACTGTTGCCAACAACAACAACAAACTTTGCTTGCTTTGCAGCTGGCGGCGGCCTAAAGCAGTCAAACCGCAGCCTGAAGAACAATGCACCTCCGTACTTCCGGGAAATATCTTTGTATTCTTCGAAATCAACAGGCCTGCTGGGAGACACAAAAGACGCTTCTGATATCCCGAAAAGGAAATAGACAATCCTGGCCAAAGGAAGCTGGGACCACGGGTGGGGGGGGGGGGGGGGGTGGGGTTGGGGTTCTTCCATAGTAAAGGTGCCTTAACCTGGGGATGTGTCGCGTACGAAGGGTATACTCTTTCGGACTTCTAGTCTAGCCAAGGGTATACTTTTTTAAGCAATTTTGGCCTTTTAAGCTACGGTCTAGCAAAGGGTATCATTTTTGACCATATTGGTCTAGCGAGCGGTACATACATACGTACATACATACATGGCTTTATTTGTTAAAGCAGGTGATAGTTAGCAGCACAGAAGTGCTGATGTGGACCTGCAAATTAAAGTTTTCTAAATAATTAAAGTAAAAACGAGCTAATTACAATTGTTAAAATAAGTTCCTAAAAATAAATAAAATCATCTTTCTTGTTAGTTCCAATTGATGCTTCCTTTCCATAGTGAATTTTCTCTAGTTCACAAAATTTTGATTTTTTCTTTAGATTGTTCCAGGTAAGAGGACCGCGATAACAGATAGATATTTGGTACAGATATTTGGTCAAGATATTTGGTACAAATTTGACAATATTGGTCCAGGAAATGGTCAAAATTGGTCTAGCTAAGGGTACCATTTCGTAAAAATTGGTTCAGAAAATGGCCAAATTGGTCTAGCCAGCAAGGGTACCATTTTCGTAAAAATTAGTCTAGCCAACGGTACCATTTTGAATATGCTCGTGGCAGACCCCTGCCCAAAATTTGGCCAAGAACCCCCTCGTGGCTGGGACATAAGCAATAAATTTCAATGTCTTCATGATATTTCCTAAAATATCAAGGAGAAAACATACGTTTTGACCTCCTAATATCCCCTCCCCCTTATTCAATGTTGGCAAATGGCAATAAAAGAAATGAAATAAAATGAAATGAAAGGAGAAGGTCGAATGACGTTTGATTCAAGCAACTTTGGAACTGGGGGAGCAGGGGGCACGTAATCAAAGAGCAAACGGTTATCCCCCAAAAGGAGCGTGCTTGGTTTGGTGTCTAACTACCCATGGTTTGTGGAAAGAATGTAGGCGAAGAATCACACCCCATCTTCAGTGCAGATATCTCGACAACGGATTTCATTGCTGGAAGAGCAGGCAATTTTTTCCCGTAATGCTTGTCGTCAAGGGATACAAAAATGGCGCTTTAGTTCTTGCGTTGCTTTTATTGGACTTGCCATGCTTTTAGCAGTTTAACGTGTCACTGTGTCGATTGTTTTCTTTTGTTTCCTCTAGATCGGGCAATCAATCAAATATTAACTTTTGAATTGGGCAATGTGGAAAACATCAAGCTTTGTTTGGTCGTCGGATCGACCTCGGGCTTGATAGTTTTCCGTATTTCCCTCTCAAAAAGTTAGCATTGTCAATTAATGTAAATATTTGACAACGCCATTCTCATGTGATGCGTGTCAGCTGAATTTTCAACTGAAACTAAGGCATACTCTTTATTTTTCAGGTCCTGGTCAACCGGCTATTGACGAGAACCATACCGGAAATGTCGGAACTCAGATATATATGAGTCCGGAGCAGGTAATGCTTAGTGTTGGATATTAATTGAATCAAATGTATTCTTCCGTTAAGGGCATTCAAAGTTTAACCTATTCATCGTAGCTCACCAACAACATGACCAAATACGACTTTTATGGAGCGTGGTTTGCGTCTTTATTACAATACTACTTTTTGTATGGAGATTGATGAATTTATTTGACAATTAAGCATTTTTATGATCTTTCTTTCACTTTCGGATGACATATGGTTTTTCTTATGCCTTTCACATTCTTGATGACATATGACATTTCGTGTGGTGTTTTTATTTCGTATGACATTACCCCCTGTTATTCATACCCTTTCAAATTGTCAATGACATATGACATTTCGTGTGGTGTTTTTATTTCGTATGACAATTACGTGATGCATTTCTGCATGACATGATGCATTTCTGCATGACATGATGCATTGCGCGTTGGCGGGAAAATCAAGGGCTGTGGACCACGTGATGTGACGGCCTACTCATATTCACAATCTGTGCAAATCCGTCAAAGTCAAGGAAGCATGCCAAGCCATCGCCAACTCCGGGGGAGGAGGGGGTACTTGGTATACGAAAATACGGGGAGGTGCCGCTAGAAAATCTGAAAGGCGCCCTGTTCCGGAAAAAAATTCCCCGAAAATGATACCCTGTCCCGGAGTAAAATCTTAAAAACAATACCCAGTTCTTGAATTTCTTCATATAAAATTGGATATAAAACAATACCCCCAGAAATTTGATAGAAATCTATCAGAAAACGCAGAAATGTTGCCATCCAAACGATTTGAATCACACTCGCGGAGTGAAAATGGCTTACAACGACGTTACGGATTCAGTTATAGTAAATTTGGACCCTGTCATGGAGCCGACTATGCAAAAGTGATACCCTGTCCCGGAGTAGGAATCCTAGGGCAGAGGAGAATGCAGGGGGCTTTGAGAGGACGAGGCGTCAGAGAGTGTAGCAGCAAAGAGTTCGTCAGTGCAAGCCAAGGAAGCCAAAATTCTCTGCCCTTCTGTCGCTAATTTTGTCGCTAATTCTGACAGCTTGCCGCACATCTTCACTGGACATCGTTGATATGGGTGCTGCATTGACAGATTTGCTCAGATTGTGAATGTGAGTAGGCCGTCACATCACGTGGTCCACAGCCCTTGATTTTCCCGCCAACGCGCAATGCATCATGTCATGCAGAAATGCATCATGTCATGCAGAAATGCATCATGTCATGCAGAAATGCATCATGTCATGCAGAAATGCATCATGTCATGCAGAAATGCATCACGTAATTGTCATACAAAATTAAAACACCACACGAAATGTCATATGTCATTGACAATTTGAAAGGGTATGAATAACAGGGGGTAATGTCATACAAAATAAAAACACCACACGAAATGTCATATGTCATCAAGAATGTGAAAGGCATAAGAAAAACCATATGTCATCCGAAAGTGAAAGAAAGATCATAAAAATGCTTAATTGTCAAATAAATTCATCAATCTCCATACAAAATGTAGTATTGTAATAAAGACGCAAACCACGCTCCATAGAGTTTTTGTGAAAGTCGTTTTCAAATGATAACACTTTTTAGGGTTTCAAATAAGTTTAGAGGTTTAGAGCAAGAGTGCAGCTTGTGAAATATATTGAAAAATATTACATGCTAGGCATCATTTAAAACAGATTTGAAACTAGAACTTAAACCTTTCAAGCGTCATAAAATGTTTGATTGCAAAACAATTTTGGTGTCTTATGAAACTGTGATGCCTGCAAGAAGAATACGGAACAATTTCAGGGGTGGCGCCAGGGGAGGGCTAGGGGGCTACAGCCCCCTCGTCGGAAGCATCTAGCCCCCCCCGTCGGAGGACATTTTGGGTTCTTGTCGGAGGAAGTTTGGCAAAATGAAGTATGATAACTGCATTTTCTAGCCATTTTAGCCCCCCTGTCGGAACCTCCAGCCCCTCTGTCGGAAGATTCCTGGCGCCACCCCTGAACAATTTGTTCCTTATGATCAAGTGAGCTTCGGAATAGCCTCTGGTCGAGGTTATTATTATGACCGAAAAATGTTGTCTTTTTTCCAACTTGCTCAGTGCAAATGAAGTTTCTCATTTCATTGTTTATCAGTCTGCTGCTATTGATTGAAGGTGTTTTGCCGCACCAATTCACTGGCTTTTTATCTTTAGAAAATTATAGCATGATTTTATAAATGTGTGCTACATTTATGGTGATAAAGGGGCGAGAGTTATTAATTAATGGGTGATGAAAAGTTTCCCAAAAATCCCTTAGTAAAGACCTTTAATTATGTTTACCAAATCAATGCCCTGGCCCTATGGTCTAGTGTCTTCTTATTACAAGCAACACGAATTCTAATCCAATACTTTGTCAAACCAAGATAAAATAAGGAACTTATTTTATCTTTGTCAAACTCCCGGGGGGGGGGGTACTCCCATACTTGACCTGACGGGATGTGCCGCTCAACAGGGTATTCTTTTACGGTAAAAATTATGCGACAGGGTGTCCTTTTCTAACGAAAATTATGCGACAGGGTATTATGATAGGTAAAAAAAATTATGCGACAGGGTATCACAAGCAAAAATTGCGTTCTACACTGTATTTGAGAGGCAAAATGTTTATGCGACAGGGTATACTTTTGGCCTATTTTTTATGCGACAGGGTGCAGGGTGTGGAGAGATTTTCCGCACACCCCCGTCACTTCCCTAGTCAAGTACCCCCCCCCCCCCCCGGGGTCAAACTCTTAGTCAATGTATTTGTATTAAAAAGGACCCTAAGCCAATGGGCAAGAGGGTCATAGGGGGCTATAGGATCATAGGAGCACATAGCTGTCATGGGATTGAAATATTTCGTTTCCACTTAGACGATCAACACTGCCGCACTTGTTCTTAAGAAGTGGCTGTGGTTTTAGTCCAGGGATGGGTAGTTAGACGCTGCAGATGTTCAAAATAGCATCAAATTCAGATGTGCTACATGCGTTGCAGTTTTGCCCAATGCTTCAGTGAACTTCAGTGGAAGAAAAATGTTCTATACTTTCCACCGCAGAAGCGTATAATTACTCCTCCTCGCAGAAATGGACCTGCGTTGTCTAACAACCTATGTTGCAGGATAGATAATTCTTGAGTATTTACCGACAAATTGTTTCTTTGCAGGTGTTTGGGAATTCATACAACCACAAAGTGGATATTTATGCATTGGGGCTTATTCTCTTCGAACTTTTGCTTCCATTTTCTACGCAAATGGAAAGAATAAAGGTAAGCTATAAAATTTCTTTGAAAAACATCTGTTACCTCCAGCAGGCAGAGTTAGAACCCAGAGAAAGTGTCATATCATATGAATACATGTCCTAGTGTGTCGCATCCCTAGGGGCTTTGTCCTACCATGGGTGGTTAGATGTTGCAGTTGTGTCGCAGACTTTTGGAAAATATAGGAATCGCCCTGTCAGGCACTTTTTCTTTGTATGCTAACTTTTTAGGGGTTCCTTTGAAGCTAGGACCTTTGCTGTCTTAGTCCTTTCTCTGCTGGCCTGTTCTAGTCTGGCTTTCCTCCCAGGTGATGTTACGTTTTATCAGAATGGATTTTAGCACAGCGCCAATCAACTTTTTCTAGTGAAGCAGGACTGCAGGACCTAAGCGACGAATTCCAGCATTCATTTTTTCTTCAGCAGTTTATTTATAACAACCGATTAAGGTTTCAGGTTTCTGAAAACACCAAGCGATGTGCCTTCTGAAGAATAAGTTCCTCACCTCTTAGTGCACTCAATCAAATCAAAGCAAACAGATGTGAAAAACTTGAAGGTAGGAAATCCATTCTTGAGGCTGTCAGATTGCTTTGTCACAAACAAAACTTTATCCGTCCTTTGCTTTAAAAAATTCACCCAACTGGTTTCGCGGCTCTAGCAGCGCTTTCAACTTGACATTGCAGAGTCTTTTTGGCGTGAAGCAGAACAACCTTCCGAGCGGTTTTGAAGAAAAGTATCCCGATGAGGTAATGTTCTTTTAACAATCAAATTTTGTCAGAAACGTATATCTGTGAATTACCCAGGGTAACTTCAATAGGCAGATAACGGGGACGTGTAATTTTCACATGTAAAATCGAACCCTAAAATTTATGAACATTTCATAAACCATACCCTAAACGGATATGGTGTATACGGATATGGTTGACTCCAGCGATGTGAATTTAGCTTCAAACAATGTCTAGTCACTCTAAAAATGTTCCTCGATAGTTAACTTAAACATAGGTACCTCTTGTTTGTATTGGTGCTTTGAGAGCAGACATGTTAATCTTGAAAGCTCAAATTTACCTCTTTCTGCAAACCAGAGCTTTAGCCTTTTGGCCTAAGCAAATTCTTAAGGCACAGCGTATAAATCAATGATAGCCTTGATAAATTTGAACAGTATTAGATCTTGTGTTATCCTGTTTTTTAGAAGTCCCCCCTAGTCGCCCATTGGGCAGTTTCTTAATTTTCCATCAATTTCAGTTCTTAATTTCGATGTGCTTCAGGAACTTGCTTAGGCCAAAAGACCAAAGCTCTAGTTTGCAGGTGGACGCAGATTTGAGCTTTCAAGATTGATATTTCTGCTCTCATAGCACCAATATCTACAAACGAGTTATCTATGTTCAAGTTAACTATGGAGGAAAATGTTGAGAGTGATTAGCCAATGATTAAAGCTAGATTAACATCGCTGGAGTCAACCAAATCTGTATACTTTTTTTTGGGACACCCGGCAAGCATACCAAAATTAATGTCTTAAATCAAAATTACGTACCGTAAAAATCATTTTTAAAGACGATACCTACCCCAAAATTTATGGTCAGTTATGATCTTACCAAAAATGACACCCTAAAATTTAGTTTTTGCCTGAAGAAGCACGCCCCAAGAGATGGCACATCCAGTATCTCTATTTATGGAAATAGCCCCGTTGGTGTAGTGTACTTTTCTCTCACTAAATTCGTGTTTTGATTACAACAGTCCTTCTGTGCCATTGAATACTGAAGCCTGGTTTCCTTGTAGCCGTAAGGTGCCATAAATTTGTCGCAGTCATTTCAACTTAACCTTATTTTCGTTGGGGGGGGGGGTAAATTCCTCCGGTAGATTTTTCTTGATAACTCCACAATGAGTAAATCTAGGTATTTATGGCAATGAAACTTTGTGAATTTTTGCAGCCACCCATTGTGCTGCTACTCATAAAGTTTCGTGGAAATATTTTTACAAATGAGCGGGCGAAACCTACCCTGTCAAAATCGCTAATTCTTGAATCTAAATTTCCAAAAATTTAGCAAAACTGTAGTTATTTGCACATTTATTTTGCAGAGTAGTTTCATCATGGGCAGTTAGACACTGCTGGTGTGCATCTATGGAGGAGCGCTGGATATTATGTATCTGCGGGGGAAATTTTTTGCGGTACTGCGGAGGAGATATCGAAAGGACGAAAATATTAATTATATCTCCTCCACAGTACTATAAAAATTTCCCCCGCAGATATCTCCTCCGCAGTACAATAAAAAATTTCCCCCGCAGGTATCTCCTCCGCAGTACTGTAAAAAATTTCCCCCGCAGATACATATTATCCAGCTCTTCTCCATAGAAGCACACCAGCAGTGTCTAACTACCCATGGTTTCATTTGATGTATTCTTATCATATCTCTCATTTGCCTTGATTTTGGCCAATTGTGCCGCTTTTGTTGACCACACTGCTGGCATAAAATGCTGGCATGAGCAATAATGATGGCAAAGCGCTTAAGCACCATCATCTATCTGCGACATTTTACCTGAAAGCGTCCTCGTTTCAGAAATTATTGCACGTTTTATGTTTCTGTACTTTGCTTTTTGTAGGCAAAGATTATACGTTGGCTTTTATATGAAGACCCTGAAAGGAGGCCGGAAGCGAAAGACTTTAAAACTAGTGAATTATTTGGTAGTATTTGTAGCAAGAATTGACTTTGAAATAAGTGAATCGTTTTTATTTGGATTATTACCTTTCTAAAAGCCCCCTGAAAGTAACAGTATTTTGGCCGTAATCAGTGAAGTTATGAAGTTAACCGCCGAAGATGGACGTCGCCTTCGAAGAAGAATTCGAGTAATTCGTAGCTCTCCCTCCAGTGTCGTTTGTTTTAAAGAAGTCATGTTTTATTCAACAAAATTAGCCGGTAACCCAAACATTTGATTGACCACACTCGGATGTTGGAAAAATGAATCTTTCACACTTTTGAAATCACAAGGAAAATGTTGGCCAACACTGTCACGATAAATGTCTCTGTATTTAATCAACCCGTAAAACGTCTTTGCAGTAGTATGGAGGCTATTCAGTAAGGTGAAGGTTGTTCAGTGCGATGGAGGGATCAATCATTTTGTTATGTTGGAGGGATAGCATGCAGTGTGTCTGATGATATTCAGTTAAACTAGGTCTCAGATATCCACAGGGATGTCAAACAGTGCGATGGCGGAATAACAGTGACTGTCTCGGGAATGGTGACACTGTTGGTTTGCCCATATAACGTACAAACAAGTCACATAGGAAACACACAGTCAATAACATTACCTCATTATGAATTCCCATGAAAATGTTCAATAATTACTATTTACTATATACAAATCAATTACAAAGTTCTTTACATAACGTGTCCTACAACTTTTATGTTTGATCGACATCAAGAGTTAGGTCGACTTTCGTCATTTTCGTTCTTGTTGAATCACAGCCGCGTAAACCAGCGATGAATACTGATGGTTTGGGAACATTTGAAGAACCGTCTCTCTTTGTTTGTGTCTCGATATTCCTATGATTTGAATCACAATATTAGGTTGTGCAAAGGAAAAATAATGTAATTCAAAATATGCGTAAAAACTTGGCGCTAGGACAGTACAGTTCATTTGTAACTTAAGCTTTTGTAAGACATGAGTTGGCATGAGTTGATTTCGCTGACACCTGAATTCAAAGTGATTAGTGATTGCCGACAAAGGAAATTCCCTCGAGCAGTATTACAAATCAAACAAAGCCGCAAAGGTTGCTCTGAAGCCTGGGTAGCTAGCGTGCTCGTTGTGCATTCCAGAAATTTTTTTCAAGAGTGAGGATATCGAAAGGAGAAGGATATATCCAAACATCTACCTCGAGCATTTTATTCCTTTCGTTCAGAAGCTGAGCAGTTAAAGTTTTAATTACACACAAAAAACTAAGAAAATGGAATCGCCTCCCAATCGGCTTTCGAACCAAAGAAATTGAAAGCCTGAGACAGCTGTGTAGGTATTTCCTTCTTCTTTAGATCCATGTTCATGTTTGCTCTTGAAACATTTTTATGGAATGCACAACAAGCGAGCCAGCTACCTGAGCTTTGCTTGTTTTGAATTAATGGTTGAGAGAATTTCCTTTCTCTGCGATCTCTAATAGCTTTGAACTGCGGTGTCAATCAAAAGCAACTCATGCTATTGTATTACAAAATCTGTTCTTGTTTAACTTAACACAATTTTCTTTCGTAAGAATTCCCTGAAGTCGTAAGGATTCTCAAGATTTTTCCCGAATTCAGAGAATGTCTATTTCGTTGTTATAATAGTTCAAAGTAAATCATTTATTTTCAAGACAACCATGCGCGTTGGAAATCAAAGATAACTGGGAGAGAGGTCAAGCACGTCCAGGTTAGCCATTGCTCTCTCTGAATTTGAAGGAATGAAATCTTATAAAAAATCGCATGGCCTTTATTTATTTATTCATTTTGTTATTTATTCATTTATTTATTTATTTATTTATTTATTTATTTATTTATTTATTCATTTTGTTATTTATTCATTTATTCATTTATTTATTTATTTATTTATTTATTTATTCATTTTGTTATTTATTCATTTATTTATTTATTTATTTATTTATTTATTTATTTATTTATTTATTTATTTATTTATTTATTCATTTTGTTATTTATTCATTTATTTATTTATTTATTTATTTATTTATTCATTCATTTATTTATTTATTTATTTATTTATTCATTTATTTATTTATTTATTCATTTATTTATTTATTTATTTATTTATTTATTTATTTATTTATTTATTTATTTATTTATTCATTTATTTATTTATTTATTTATTTATTTATTCATTTATTTATTTATTTATTTATTTATTTATTCATTTATTTATTTATTTATTTATTCATTTATTTATTTATTCATTTTGTTATTTATTCATTTATTTATTTATTTATTTATTTATTTATTCATTTTGTTATTTATTCATTTATTTATTTATTTATTTATTTATTTATTCATTTATTTATTTATTTATTTATTTATTCATTTATTTATTTATTTATTTATTCATTCATTTATTTATTTATTTATTTATTTATTTATTCATTTATTTATTTATTTATTTATTTATTTATTTATTTATTCATTTATTTATTTATTTATTTATTTATTCATTTATTTATTTATTTATTTATTTATTCATTTATTTATTTATTTATTTATTTATTCATTTATTTATTTATTTATTTATTCATTTATTTATTTATTAATTTATTTATTTATATAAGAAGTCGAAGCAGCGCAGAATGTAGGAATGCTTGGTAGACGATATATGAAAATAATCAAAAAGGCAATTCAAGAACTTATTGAGGGTGTTTTGATGTTATGCATCCTGTCCTATATACAGGGTCCTGTTTGAAAAATCACCAAAAATTGATTATCAAACCTTTGATAAAATGTTCTGTTTGACTTGTTTTGTCAAAGACCCAACAATATTCATAGATGATAAAATGTTTGCCTTTGACACAGCAAGGTAGAGAAATCATACGTTGAAAAACCTTATTTTGAGCTATAGTTTTGAAACAAAATACTATATCTTGCGTAAGAGTCAAATTTTTCAGATTTTTTATCATTATTGAGGTCTCGAATAATAGTGCGCATTTCTTTCTGTAATTTATGACCAAACTAGAAGCTTTACATGCACGAAGAAATTGATCTGGCAATCATCAATGCATTTTTGCATTATGACTCAAAACCAGGTAGCCCTAAAAAGAGCAAATTCGCTAATTCTGAAACCAATTCCAAGAATAACTATATGTTGGATAATAATTTGGTCCTTGATCTACTTGATAAAAAAAAAAATCGAAGATCGGCTGTGTAATCAAATTTTGGTGATTTTTCAAACGGGAGTACTTGGGTTTTGGGACATCCGGTAGAAGAAATATTTCAGCCTGTTACGAAAAATCACAGGTTCTTTTACGCGGGTTCATACTGTATTTGAAAATTCGAGAACACAGAATCTGCAAAAATTATGTGCAGTAGCAGTTTTAAAAGATCACAAATTGCCGTATTTGCAATCAACTGATATGATGGCTTTCACCGCGGGGGGGGGGGGGGGTATTTCACAGATAGTTTGGGGGGGGGGGTACTTCACTATCGGGTCAGATGGGGATGTGCGCCAGTTTTCGGTAGTTTTTGGCCTGAAATTATGGAATTGAGATGTACTTTCACTGGGAAATTGCTGTGATTGGGGTATACTTTCATTTAGAGTTTTCTGGGATTGGGGTTGACTGTTCTAGTAAAAATTCTGGTAATGGATGTTGAATGTCCCAATTGATTCAAAATGAGAGGATATCCTTTCTTTCGCCTTGAAATTGAATGCTCCTGCCTGTAACGTTGAACTGTGCTTTGTTACTTCTTCAAAATTCTGGGATCGGGTATCAATATCTGAGCTATATTCTGGGATAGGGTATCAATATCTGACCAAAATTATGGGATTGAGTAATAACAGAAATCCTGGCGACGCACACCCCTGTATGAATTTCTAGTGAAGTACCCCCCCCCCCCGGGGCTTTGATAGAGATGCTTGGATGTTTTTTCGTCAAATTTAAAAAGAGAGATAAGAAGACGAAGTTACTTACTTTGGCAGATAAACTTGAGTGTCATTGTCACGTTTGTAATTGCTTAGGTCTGTCTGCATAGAATGAGTGATCTTCGTTCGCAGATTTGTCTAGATTGATAACGATAAATTGTTTTGTAATCAAAATTTGAATCATTGCAGGGCCAAAAAAGTAACGCCCAAGCTAAACAAATTTCTGAAAAAATTTCAGACTGCAAGATTTTTATGAAATTTATGTGGCACTTGGTAGAACCATGGTAGAACATAAACTACGCTTATTGAGTAAAAACCAATTGATTAGCGGCTGTATATATAGAGTAGTGTGATCTGCAGAAAAGATGGTCGCAAAAGCCATTGCGACAAAATTACCAATCATCAACAATAACCCATCCATGTATTTCTTGGTAAACATTTAAATTTTCTCAACTTTGACATGTTTGGTCAGTATTTTACTGACTCGTACTCTGTAGCATTACTTCATTGTGACCATAATCATACCCGAGGGGCGTATCAATCTTCCGAAAAGGCGGACGAGGTTTCACCTATTAACAACGAGTGTCACTTATCAAATAATTCTCTCTCAAGAGAGCACAAGGATACAGGGGAGAAAGTTAATAAATTCATGGCTCAATCTCATTCCAATCCAGCCAGTTCTTTTGATACTATGAATTTTCAAAGGTGGGAACTATTTCTGGCTCACCCGGTATTAACAACGAGTGTCACTTATTAAATGATTCTCTGATGTTAATGAATTCATATTCAATTGTTCAATGCAACAGGACAAGTAAAATCGCAAAATATATCTGATAGGAGGGTAAATTTTCCGGCAAATAGCCTTCTGGGAGGGTGCTTAGCCCCCCTAGCCCCCCATTGGCTTCAGCCCTTCTGACCCTAATTCCAAAACTTGCAATAGACTGTGCGCTGGGGTAGTCGAGCCACTTCGCTCCTCTTGGTATCGTCCCTGCAGTGTCGTATAGTTGTAATTAGAGAGTATAGTAGGAGGTAACATTGTATTGTTAATTTTTATCTGCTGAAAGAATATATATAAAAAAAGACTGAAAAGACACACAGAGGAAACAAGTTTTAACAAATACCAATTTGATGGCTTTTCTTCTAAGTTCCCATTCATTCCATTCATAAGTCTTTACAATATTTGATTCCATGAAATGTGTATCAGTCTGGGTTCCACAATCTGCCTTTGTTTTTGGTGCTTCCATCAGTCCTCCTGGTCCCTTGCCCTAAAAATGACATCAAGAACATGATCAGAAAGCAAACCGAAAACATTAAAAAAATACAAAAGGTAGGACCGCAAGCAATAACCCAAGTTGCGGTCTAGTCTAAACCCAACCTCGTCCCCAGGGCCTTTTGTCATATTGGGACGGAGACGAAAAGGCCCTGGGATCGGCTGATCACATAAGCAATCTGATTGGCTATTGCCTTTTCGCATAAATTATGTACAATTCAATTCAAAGGCCCTGGGGACGAGGTTGGTCTAAACCAGGACCGTCGAGAGGGGAGGGGGGGGGTTAACCAATCTTCCAAAACATGGACTTGAAAAGGGCGGAAATGACGAATTACCATGTTTTTAAAGATTGTATTTGGAAGGCAGTCATGACCGAGCAACACCTTTGAAGAAAATAAAAAGGCTATCAGTAAGATTCCAAGTTGCAAGCAGTCTAACCCAAGGTTTCCACAAGGCTAATTAGCATTTTTCGAGCCATTTACAAAGGTTATAGCAAGGCTTTTCTAGGCTAGAACAAGGTCACTAGGCCATAATTACAAGGCTTGTACATGGCTATTACATGGCCTTTTATTTACGGGGAAGCCCCTCAGCTATATTCTGATACCTTGTTTGTGTTCCTAATATTTACTTTGTGGAAGCTATGCGTGATCTAAATCGTGAAGGTTTTTTCGGTCACCCAGTAAATAGGGAAAGTTTAGACCTGTACGAGCGGAGCGATCCTAAATATGCTTGAGTACCCCCTCCCCCTGGTAACATACCTTAGCATATGGTGTAATAGCAGCAAACTGTTTATGCAACTCGAGAAGCTGAAGCAGGTCTATTTATCATGACTCAGTGCCTTTAATTTAAATTGTGACAAAACAACAATTAGCACAAGAAGAACATACCTTAGCATATGGTGTAATGGCAGCAAACTGTTTATGCAACTCGAGAAGCTGAATGAGTTCTGGCGACTTTTTAGCTTTATCCGCAACATTGACGATGAAATACTCAGGTCGGCTAGCAAAGTCATAAGCAGCATCAGTTGTCGAAAATGCGTAATAATTGTCTTTGTATAGCAAAACACCCATTTCAGGGTTAGCAGGAATGAGAAGACGGTCTTTCGCGACGATCATGCATCCACAGAAACCCTGAAACAATAAATTTCGAATTAAATTAATATCTGCCGGGAGAGTAAAACAAATGTTGGAAGTGCTTATGATGCTTCAACTCTACCCATCATTAGAAAACTTGGTTGGCCCACCATCAACGAGCTTATCAATTCAGAAACTTTAAAAATGGTGTACAAGTCGGTAATTGACCTAGCTCCCACTTACCTAGCAGAAATGTTCGTCAGGCTATCCGATTCATGCAAGAGAGAACTGCGCAATACCAAAACAGATTTGGCCGTTCCTCATCGCAAATCGGCCTTCGGACAAAAGAGCTTCTCGTATAAGGGTGCTAAATTGTGGAACGATCTTTCTATTGAAATCAAATCATCAAAAACTTATGAAACATTCAAAAAAAGTATCAGCAATACCAACAGCGAATGCTGATTCTCTCTTTCATGCATTACTTTTAATTTGCTTATTAGATTGTTTTGTAAATAAGATTATTTAATTTTGTATGCTTTTCTTTTAATTTAGTTATTGTATGTATTTGCACGGCCCACTGTAAATCAGTCCTTTGACTGACGTGGCCACCGTGCCTAAAGAAATTAAAATCAAATCAATCAAATCAAATTTTTGATGGACTTTAGACCTGCTCCGAGTCCATTCCGTGGTCTATCAGCGCTAAAAGATATAATTACCCCTGCAGGGGTGTAAGCAACTAAGAGGATGATGCGAAGAAAAGCCGTTTTTCTTAGCCTGCGTGCAGACTCAACTGATTTCTTTTCATTTCAGAGAGGTTCTCTTCTACTGGAGGAGAACCTCTCTGAAAAGAAATCAGTAGAGTCTGCACGCAGGCTATTTTTCCTCCGCATCGTCCTCTTAGTTGCTTACGTCCCCACAGGGGTAGGGGTACATTCTTTTCGCGCTACTAGACCACGGAATAGACTTGGAGCAAGTCTAGGTGGACTGTAACGTCGCTTGTAGCCACCCAATCGTCGTGAAATAACTTTTCCGCGCAGCCTAAAGTATCATAAACCTTTCCCCACTGAAATCGGGCACTTGGTGCATCAGTTCAAACATATCTTCTTCATAAGACCTTGTGTGACAGTCTTGCAAAGGAAGTAATGTTTTCTCCCCTGGAATGCCTCGTTAAACTTGCTCCCTGCGCAGAGGTATGCGGAGTGAGTGGCTGAGCGGCTTATAAAGTTTCTGTCATGTGACTGAAGTTAAGCTCAATCGAGTGAGCTCAAACTCCGGATGGAGACCTCTTGGCGGCCTGACCATGCAACTCACTTCGCCGTCATTCGGCAGGGACGTTAAACTAGGGGTCCCATGCCTGGATGCAGCAAGCATAGTGGTCTAAAAAATACTTCCAGCCCATTTAAAATGAATGATTGACAAAGAAGAGAATATGTTTGGAAGACAAAGAAGCACACTTTCTTGATGTCTTTCAGCTAAGGCTATTGTTACAAAATTTGCTATTGTTTTTACGAATAAAATTGACATCGACATGGCTTACCCTGTACTGAATTGGAAGTTTTTCGAAATTTTTTATTTGTTCTGGATATTGTACTTCAATCTCTTTGCTGGCTAATCTTGATTTAATGATCCGATATTCTGTTGAACTTGTCTGAAAGCAAAAGAAATATGATATCTTTAAAATTTTTCTCTGGTGTCAAAATCCTTGGTCAAATTTGCTAACAAATTATCCCTACTCCTATCTTATCGCCAAAAAATATTCTAAAGACCTAAAGGCAGTCTATCACGCATTTAATGGAGGGATACATCACTCTTGTGAAAAGGCGTCCGAGATTTTCTTTAAAAAATTGGATTTTTAGGGATTTTTTACGGACTTTTCTTTGAAACAAAAATATTTTTGCCAAAGGTGTAGATATTTTTACAGAGTGATGCGCCCCTCGCATTTCATTGGGTGATAATGAATCCTCTGACCTTCTACGACCGTAGAAAGTGAAAACGATCAGCCCTCCTTTGTTTCAAGGCAGTCTGTCATGCATTTGATTGGGTGATAATGACAATACAAAGAATAGGAAATTTGAATGGGTGCAAATCCTCTGACTTTCTATGACCATAGAAAATGAAAACGATCAGCCCTCCTTTGTTGCAAATACACAGATTCACGAAGAAATCCATTGTGTTGAGCTCTGAATCTGTTGCAGCCAATCTGATACGTGATAGACTGCCTTTAAAGAGGCTTCTGCGTATTCTATAGAAATTCGTCTGTATCACGAGGCTGGATTATTTCAATTCAATTCAATTTTCTTTGAATTGAATTACCAGAACATTTTATCACGGATTTTAGGCCTGTTTTTAAAGATTTTGAGATGATGCATTTTTTTTAAATCGCTTGCAATTTGAGAGCGATACTACCGATTTTTACAAACAAAATTTGCTAATCTAAGTGGATATCTTAGCTATACAGGTATTATCATTTTACAGGAATCTGATGAACGGTTTCAAGGCTGCCAGTTTTCAAACATCTCAACGAGTTTTAAATCAATCGTTACAAACCGAATGAAACGGGAGGTCATGAGAGTATAATGAGGTCACGTTCACACTGCTCCGTTTTTGTACAAAAAATGGCGAGAAAAACCTTCATTTTTGTGAAAGTGTTCACACTGATCCGCACAAAAACGCCACAAAAATTGATGTTAAAGGCATTGAGTCCGCATAAATAGCGTGCTCATGACCAATATCAACTTCTTTTCAATCATAAAACAAAAGTTGTGATTTCATTGCTGTTGAAATTAAACCAAAGAAATTCCTGAGGACAATGCAAGGATTAAGAACCCTTTGGTCTCCACTACTAATGATTTTTGCACTATTGTGCGAAAACAAAGGGCCGTCAGCGGTTTGTCAGCAAAATTCAGGATAGCGTTAACGCTCAGCTATTTATATGGACTCAATGCCTTTAATATTCAACAATGAGTTTTACAGAACAGAAACAATGTGAACGCACAAAAACGGATATCTTTGGCTCCGTATTTGTAATGATTTGGGTCATTGTGAAAGGACAAAAACGGATGTTTTTCCCTCCGTTTTTGTACAAAAATAGAGCAATGTGAACGGGTGGCTTCGATGCATCAAAAAACGGACCATAACAAACACAGGGCAATGTCAACGGGCCTGAGTTGGTCGAACGAACTTTGCATTGAACATTATAAATGCTAAAACACATCATTTAATAGATACAAGGTGAGTTAAAAAAAAGTCAACATGTTTGACGGGATGTGGAATGAATAGTGTGTGGCTTATATTTCAAAATTGAAAAAACAATCTATCAATCATAGGCTTACCTAAATGTAAAAAATGTTGTTTGGTAAAAATCCCAATACTTAGACTCAGAAATGATGAAAATGCTGGAAAAAGGTTTGTATGGTAACGAAATTCCACGTTTAATCGTGGTCCATCATTTACTTGCCATTGAAGTCTAAACTCAATACAATGGTCTGTTGCAGAAATAGAATTTACAGTTCAATGGCAACTAAATGATGGACCAGAATCGAAAGTGGAATTTTCGTTCCCATACAAACCCCTTATCACCATTTTGCTAATTTCTTGGCCTAAAGGCCAGTTTCCCGTCAGTGGAATTTTACAAGCGGGCGAAAACTCCTTTGTTTGCAAGAGAAAATGTCGCTTTATAAGTGAATAGAAATTTAGGGTTGATTGACCATTTATTCTGCAAAAAATTCCGCCCGCTCGAAAAATTCCACTGGCTCGAAAATGGGCTTGAGAGATGAGTGACTGTGCCAAACAAAATTTCCACATCTAAGTTAGCCTTTGACTGACAGATTAATATTTTATTTTGAATATCAGCTGCATACTTCTTATTCCACAGCCCGCCAAATGCTTTGATTTTTCTAACTCAACTGTTATGTGAATGAAAATAGCATTTACCTCAATTAATCGTTCGTCATCCGTTTTCACAGTTACATGTTGAAGGAATGGCTCGACAAGCCTTTCAGTCAATATATCATGACGTATCTAAAGGAAAAAATCAAGTTTTATCATGTTGTTTTCTTTTGGCGCAAAATTTGCGACAACTGGCGCTGAAGAGGTGTGATATACTGCACACACTTAAACCCCTTGTCAGAAGAACATTATTATTATTAATTATTATTAAACATCTATTTAAAGTAGGCTAAAATAATGAACAGCTAAATTACAGCTAATTAAGGCCTACTATTTACAATATACATAATTTACAATAAAACTATCAATATATATTACAGGAAAAATCAGAGTTAAAATCTATCATGTTAGAAACCCAACTTGCGGGATATATACTTTGCAAAGCCCACAGTTGCATTTTCCACCATTCCAGCATCTAATTCGTTTTTTGAACATAGGAAGGCTGTTAGATTGTTTTATTTCTTGCGGTAAATGCTGCCACAGTTTATTTCCAAGGTAAGTAGTGGACTCACTCCAAAGAACGTAGTTCGTACTTTTGGCAGTTGAGCATCATCACCATGCCTTAGACAGTACCTAATATTGAGTTGCATGAAAATATCCTTCATGAATGGTGGATTCAGACCGCCTTTTGTTTTATAAATTTCAGTCATGAGCAACTGTAGGTTTCTTACATGGATTGGCACCGATTTAGATTGCTCCAGGAGAAAACCGAAATCATTCTCGTAATCTTTATATGCAATGCGTAATGCCCTTTCTTGAATATGATTTATTCTATGATTCAAAGCTCTATCATAGAACATCCAAACAAGCGGACAGTAGCTGAAATGAGACAAAACAAACGCCCTCGTTAACTGCTGCAGACTTGTGACCATTGATAGCAACATGTGATCAGTGATAAGCGGATCGACGTTTTGTGTGCACATTACGTGAAATTTATTGTTATTTTGAACAAGTGATGACAGTTCCTTAGGCAGCGAAAGGCTAGACTTGCCTCAGTCCGTCTTACTGTTCCCTTTTCGGTAGTTCCTGGATCCGCCATTACAACATTCTGGAAGAGAGCTAGAGCGAGATCTCTCGCGCCCTCTTGACAGAATGTTGGAATGGCAGATACAAGGGAATGGTAAGACGGACCAAACAGATACATTTGGGGCACGTCTAGCCGGTCTAGCGAAAGGCCAAAGCGCTGGTTTTAGCGTAGAGACAAATTTGAATTTTAGAGATTGATATTACAGCTCTCAAAGCATCAATATCAACAAAGGAGGTATCTATGTTCAAGTTAACTACCAAGAAACATTTTGAAATTGATTAACCATGGATTGAAGCCAAGTTCTCATCGCTCGACCCACCCAAATCTGTATACTTTTTGTCAGGGACAGCCGGTAGCAGAATTAAAGACACTGGATCATTTAACATAAGTTCCAAATATTCTCCACTGAAAAGCTTTTTAATTGGGTCATAGGTCCCCATAAACAATAATATGTAAATAATGCAATCTATAAAACCACAACACTGCCTGTATCTTACTGAATAGATTCAAGTGCGGTGCGACAAGGCGGTGCGACAAGGCGGTGCGGTGCGACTTAAATAGGCGGTGCGACAAGAAATCTAGGTTTTCAAAATGAAGTTTAGAAATGTAGGTATTCAAATTTACACATAGATACCTTGCTGAACTGCTCCAGACTTGCAAAGATGTTACTCAAGACACTCAGTAAAACCATTTCATCTTGAAAACCAGTCCAAATGTGGGCGAGATTAATGAATTGTGGCTGCAAAACAGAGAGAAGCGCTGCTTAATGGAAAGATATTCTTTAATATGAGCAAAGCAATCCATCATTCTCATTGGGAGATTGCAGTTATCCACAGTTGACTTGAAGAACGAGAACAGATTTCGTAACACATTAGTATCAGTTGCTTTTGTTGACACCTGAATTCAATGCGCTTCGCGATTGCAGACAAAGGAAATTCCCTCAACCAGTAATTCAAAACAAGCAAAGCCGCAAAAGTTTCTCTGACATCCAGGTAGCTAGCGCCACTCGTTGTGCATTCCAGACATTATGTTTAAGAGCAAACATGAGCATAGATCCAATGAACAAGGACACTTACTGCTCAGCTTTTGAACCAAAGAAATAAAATGCCCGAGGTAGATGTTTAGATATATCCTCCTTATTTTGATGTATGCTCATGTTTGCTCTTAAAAACAATCTCTGGAATGCACAACGATCGCACTAGCTACCTGGGTTTCAGAGAAACTTTTGCGGCTTTGTTTGCTTTGAATTACTGGTTGAGAGAATTTGCCTTGTCGGCAATCGCCAAGACTTCAGGTGTCAACGAAAGCAACTCATGCTACTGTGTTACGAAATCTGTCCTTGTTGATACGCCCTTCTAGAAGGCTTCAGAAGGATTTGGCAACAAAGCAGCAACTGCGATTCGCGTAATAAATTTTTTCTGTAACTAAAAGATGTATACAATTTTAACACTTACGTAGACCTGAGATGTTGGTACAGCAGTCTTTGAAGAAACTGTTTCTTTTAAAACATCCATTCGAGCACGATACTGTGATTCCAATGATTCGATTTGTGATTTGCAATTCTTTATGTCATGCTAAAAAAGCAATTAAAGCCAAATTACTCACTTCAAACTCCTCTACTGGGTGGATCTGACACTTTTATGAAGCCATAGCCTGGCAAATTTGTTTGAATCAAAATGTTGAACTGAGTGTTGCACCAATTCTGAAAACCCGAGGGGCAAATCACTTCAAAAATAGCGTATGAGATTTTGGGATTTTAAAAATCTCTCAGATTTTGTGAAGATTGTTTCTTTGATTTCCGAACCTGCAACCTGAGCTTTCACCTTTTAGCCTAAGCAAGTTCCTGAAGCACATCGAAATTAAGAACTGAAATAAATGAAAAATGAAGAAACTGCCCGATGGATGACTGAGGGGTGGCTTTTGGAAAACAGAATAACAAAAGATCTAATGTTGTTCAAATGTTATCAAGGCTATCATTGATTTGTACGCTGTGCCTTAAGAATTTGCTTAGGCCAAAAGGCTAAAGCTCTGGTTTGCAGGAAGGGGCAAATTTGAGGTTTCAAGATTAACATGTCTGCTCTCAAAGCACCGATACCAACAAACGAGGTACCTATGTTCAAGTTAACTATCTAGGAACATTTTGAGAGTGATTAGACATTGATTGAAGGTAAATTTACATCGCTGGAGTCAACCAAAACCGTATACATTTTTTTGGGACACCCGGTATTTCATGCTCTGTGAAGCCTATTGTTTTCAGAAATTGATAGGTTTAGAATCACCAATCAAACATACACTAAAATATCTTCTCTGTATTTGCGTCACAAGTGACAGGGAAACTTGGCAAGCTCAGCAGTACATTAAATCCCCGCATATAAGAACCTACTTTTTTTAAACCCAGGCTGAAAGAGGTTCTTATTTTAAAGGTACCAAGAGCAATTTCAAGGTATAAAGGTTCTTATTTGAAGAGTGTCTTGCGTAGGCTGCTTTAGGATCTTCACCAAAGATTTCCAGCACTGTTATTTGTTTTGGTAAAGTAATTATGTACCAAATACCCAATTCTAAGCTTACAAACAGCAGGGGAGGAGATTCAAACTTTAACAGCCAACTGGGACAAAAATTAACTTAATAATGACGATCCAAAATCAACTTTGCTGCCACTGCAAAAAGAACATATTTTTCATCAAACTGAAACAGGTTCTTAATTATGGGGTGCATAATTCAGGAAAAACAGCATCTAGGTTCTTATTTTTGAAGGTTCTTATATGCGGGGATTTACTGTAAGTCTTTCTTCAAAAGATCTTCACTTGTAGAAGCATGATTTCGTATATATTTTGATCGCCGCCTAACAAATACGCTACAATAAAAAACTCTTACCAATAGTAGGCTAAGAAATGCCTCGTGTTG
This sequence comes from Aurelia coerulea, assembly GCA_039566865.1. NCBI lineage: Eukaryota > Metazoa > Cnidaria > Scyphozoa > Semaeostomeae > Ulmaridae > Aurelia > Aurelia coerulea. The sequence goes on along the minus strand of CM076952.1, from coordinate 4,471,174 downwards.
CCTCCCATTGATTTGTGTATCCCTCACTTTATCCCAGTTGACATCGAGGTTAAGCTTTTTCAGGTGATCGGCATGTTCAAGTATTGCTGTCAATTGGAAAGGGAGTCTCAAAGTTAAACTACAGGGAGTCTCAAAGTTAAACTAAAGTCTTAGCTGTCACAGTAGATTTGTGACAATGAAGAATTGCTAGTGCAAGATTCAACAGACGATTACTCTATCTAGAGATGGCGGCGGGGAACTTTTTATCAACAGGCAATTAATTCCAATACAAATACCGGGTGAGCCAGAAGAAAGTTCCCACTTTCAAAAATTCGTAGCACCACAAGTACTTCATGGATTTGAATGCTTCATATTCTAGTTAAAAGCCAAAAGATCGAAGTATTTTTGTGATTTTCTCGTCTTGTTACGAGCACTGCAAATGTAGATAAATTGAATTTTACAAAAATGTCATTGTTGCAAAATGACTGAAAAAGGACCTAAACACCTGATCAAATCGTTAGGACTCTTCTCACGCAGAACACTACGCACGGCCGTCTCACCTCTCTCAAAAGTTAAAAGACATAGATTCTCAAACAGATAATACTAAAGATTTTCAATCCCATGGCATGGCAACAAATGTGCAGACGATATCTCTCACCATGAGAAATTGCATTTTCTCTATTGTTCTGAGCGAGGAGTCCTTTATGATTTGATCAAGTATTTAGGCCTTTTTCAGTCATTTTGCAACCACCATGTTTTTGTAAACTTGAATTAACCATTTTTTCCAGTGGTCGTAAGAAGGCGAGAAAAATCACAAAACTATTTCGATCTTTTGGCTGTCAAGTAAATATTGATTCATTCCAATCCATCCAGTACTCTTGATGCTATGAATTTTCAAAAGTGGAATTTTTTTTCTAGTTCACCCGGTATTTGGCGATTCCGCAGAGATTCGATTTATGAAGAACGTAATGCATCTTGGTAAAAAATCTCCTCACAGGGAGCACTTTTTTTTAACCGCCGGGGCGTTCTTTTATTCATTCAGTATTTTAAATTCAATTTTACCTGCATAATCATAAATAGCTGATGACACATTATCATAATCAGTCTGGACATTTTCAATTGTTGATGGTACAGCCTCTCGTAGGATCGTTAGCACTGAAATAAAAATGAGAGATTTCATCAAAAAGTCCAAAGACATTTTCCTTGTCAAAGATATCATTATAAGGGTATAAAAACAAAAACAACAGAAACAAAATAGCTTGCGATGGTCGAGAGAGGGGTAAATGGTAAATAATGGTTTCCCATTCTTAACGATTTCGCTTTTCCGAATGCCAATCAGATTTCTGGAAGAGCTCACTACGGAGTGCAATCAACGTCGTTGTTATCGTCATCATCATCATCATCATCAACATCAACAACATCATCATCATCATCATTATCATCATCACCATCATCATCATCATCATCATCATCATCATCATCATCATCATCATCAGCATCAGCATCAGCATCAGCATCATCATCATCATCATCATCATCATAATCATCATCATCATCATCATCATCATCATCATCATCATCATCATCATCATCATCATCATCATCATCATCATCATCATCATCTTCATCATCATCATCTTCACTCATCTATTCTAAGTAGGTTCATAAACACATGATATAGCAAAATTACTCCTAATTTAGGCCTACTATCTGGCTTACGAATCAAATAAAGATATATTTACAATTAATAGCATAAAATATGTCATGGCTGTATATCATGCTCGGTATGACAGAGCAGAAACTACGCGTGCACGCGCCCAAATTCGTAACGTTGAGCCCCATCCCTGCAATAGATCCCGAAATTAGGCAACACTTGATATTCTCTTCCTTGGGTCTGATCATTTCAAAAAGCTTATACATATTCAAACACTTCCTCATATCAGATTGCTTGATGATGTCATTTTACGCAGCTTCTGCTCTGCTCTGTCGCTAGATACCCAAGAGCTGCCGTGTCATTGTGGTAAAATGCATTCACAGCTGTTGAAAACTTCAGACAAAGTAAATGATATAAAAGTTACGATTGGAAAGAAAAAACTTACGATCATCAATTCCTTCACCACCTTTTCCGCATTCTTTATTGAACAGGCGAATCCCTGATGCAATAAGTGCCAGTTCAACTAACTGTCTCTCTTTGTCTTTCTTTATCAGTGACATGAAAGTGCCAAGTTCACTTTGGGGGAAAACGCTTTGCAGAGCAGCTAAAACAGAATTCATACAGCTAAACTAAAAAGTGAATTTATTTTAGATGTTGTTCTTACCAAGACGTACGGAACTTGAAGTTACATCGAATTGCATAACTAACTGATACGGCCATCCATACGAATTTTGCTATAACAAATTGTTCGCATTGAATCGATCATGGCACCTTATCCGCAAAAATTGACTATTTTCCAAGAGTGATCATTTCAGGGCAAAAGTTAGACTTTAGGCTTGCTTTTCCGTCAAAAATTGACCTTTTTTCAAAGTGCTCATTTTCCGCAAAAATTGCCTTTCAGTTTGAGGTTTCGCGTTAGGCTTCCCTTTCTGTCAAATATTGCGTATTGTTCAAAGTGCTCATTTTTGGTCAAAAGTTAGGCTTTAGGCTTGCCTTTTCAGCATAACGTGACGACTGCTTTCCAGAGTGCCCATCTTTGGCCAAAAAAGAAGGTTTCAGGGCAACCTTTTCGACAAAACTTGCTGGTTTTTCAAGGTGATCATTTTTGGCCACAACGTAGCTGGAAATCTGTTGAAGTACGGCAAAGTCTGCTAAAGGAATTTCCGTTCTTAGCAAATAGCCAAGCTTAAGTGTCGTCTGTGTCTAAAATCAAATACCTGCATTATAAACTCCTAAATGGGCCCACAAAAATTTGCTCACATCGGAGCTAGCTGGTTGGTCGACATCAAGTTACCATTGTCTCGATCAACCAATCCGAGTGCTTTATTCAAGCTGTTCAGCCATATTTGGCCCTTGGATGTAAATGCTTCAATCTGATTGGTGAACGACAGCAACAAAGCTATCTCGTCTATCTGTTTCAGTGAACAGTTAAGGATAGACGGAAGTATTTACGTCATAGAAAGGTTTATGTTATTTTAGGTTCAAGCATCTCTATGTTACCTGTAGCTTCTCGGACTGCAGCAATATCAGTTGGTGATCCAAGACCAGATCTCAGCAATATATATGATACAATTTTTCTGTACAAGCCTGAAGTGAAGAAAACATTACAATTACGAATTTTCAAGAAAATCTTCTTGAACTCTAGAATCCTCAAACTTAGTCATCAGAGGGGTTTACTTGACAACTGCAGCACCCAATGGATATAGGAAGTTGCAATGCAAGGAGGGGCACAGATTTCAGATTTAATAGTTTTGGTATGTTTCAGATTTAGGAGTTTACAAATTGTTCATAAATAGTTTCAATGTTGCACCAAATCATTTGCAAGAAGCCTCCCAGAAACATGCACATTAGTACAAACTCTAAACGAACTTGCAAGCTCCAAAAGAACAAAACAGCATACTCAATGCAAACCGACCGCAAAGTTTTAGCCTGTGCGCAGACCTTAGTTACTGGGGGGGGAGAGGAAAGAATCTCCTCCCCAGTAACCAAAGTTTGTGCACAGGCTACCGAAGTTTGTGCAAATTGTGTTTTTTACTAAAGGTAAACCTGAGAATTTCCTTCAAGGCCTCATACAGTAGGTTACCTTGAAAAGAAACTAAGGGGAGTCTACTAAATGCAGAGACATAGGAACCGGGGGCACTGGGGGCACATGCCCCCCAAGATTTTTGCGATAAACAAAGAAATGCCCTTTTTATTTTCAGGAAGTGCCCCTTTAGCTTAATGAAAAAGTGCCCTTGAAGTGTCGTGCCCCCCCCAAGTTTGAGATGCTTCCTACGTCCCTGACTAAATGTACCTGATTGGAGCTGCATTCCTCCCACTAGTCTACAAGTGCATGAGCATTTCATGCTTCATGAAAGAGATGACAATATGTCCACATTTTGCTTTAATTTAGAAAGCATTAGAAATTCTATTATTTTTAGGGATAAAGATCAACTCACCTTCAAGTTCATCTCTCGTTCTTGCTCTACTGTCAGTTATCTCTCTAACAATTGGCTGGAGCCTCATTTCTAGAACCCTTCTGTGCTCCTCAAGAAAGTCATTTCTATTTGTATAATTCATGTCAAAATAGACCTGCATTTTGATGGTGTCAAGGGCTGGCTCATCTTCATTGAGAAGCCTTGACACACAAATCTAAATGAAAATAAAATAAAGGCCTGTAAAATAGCCACTCAAATGGTGATGTAACTGTCGTCAAGAAGAAATAGTCAAATTTTGTAGCAGCGAAACTACTTTGACATTATGGCTTAAAGAGCTCACGATTTGTTAGAGATTTGTGATTCCCACCCAATTCATTTCTACCCCAATTCTGTGAATGTCTCACTTGACATCTGCTGCATTTTGAGCCAGAGTTTGAGTTAATTGTAAATGGCCTCAGGGCCTTATGGCCTTATTAATTCCATGTTAACTGTGGTACTGCTGTGTCGTAGTTTATTTGTTGTAATCATTTTATGTGAGCATGTAAAAGATTTATTTCTAATAACACCATAAATGATTAAAATTCAAAAGCCATCTAAACTTAGATATTGAATAAAATTATGCAAAACTTTGGACACATACTTTGATAAGCCTTTGCACATCATCTTTAGTGAGTGTTCTGTCAACATTGAAGCCATTGTCTGGATTCAAGACAGCCGCCTTCACCTACAATCAGGAGAAGAGTATGGTGCTATTGCAAAATCGTAGCCCTTTGAATCAGGTTACTCAACAGGCCTGATGGGTTTTATGGGGTAAGTTAGGGGTTTGTAAGGTTAGTACCTTTTTGTAGGAGTTTGATGATGCTTGAAAGTAATTATGGATTTAAAAAATCTTTCCCAAATTCTGGCTCTACCAAGTTGCAGGGTAGCACAGGTAAAACAGCTGCGCAATCCACACATTGTGATTGTACAGTACAGCTTGGAAGCAGTTAAGTTTGTATTGGGAGAATTTTTGGTAAAGTCTTGCAGTCTAAGGATTGCATTGAACAATAATATGATTTTCAGTCACTGTTTCCAAGACTTTATCAATGATTATGTAATTGCAATGAATATGATAGTTACAGATTGCACTGCTGTTTTACCTATCACATTCAATCCAATCAGACAATTGTTGGTAAAGTCAGATAATTTTGGAAAAAGTAATGATTGGTAACATGGAAAAATCATGTTTCATTATTGTTCAGTGCAATCCTTACTAATTGCATGACGTTTTCAACGTTCCCATTGCAATAAATCTTTACTAATTCCAAGCATATGTACTGTGCAAAAATTTATGGGGGTGCACCATTCCTCAGGGTACCTTCCTATACAGTGGATTATCCTTTTACATTCAGGTATTTTAAGTTATTGCTTTCTCCAGCTCACCTAAGGAAGCACAACAAAAATAACCTCTGATATTTGCAGCTTTACTGTTGTTCTTTCTAACTCCTTGAGGATGGATGCTATGTTTTTCATGTGGCCTTATGAAAAGGAGGATCTCATTCATACATTACCATGAAGGCAACCAATGTTTCTGTGGAGATTACTTGACGCCTGTTCTCGCATTCTTGCTGACCCTGTTCTTGATAACACTTTCTGACCCCTCTGACAAGAAAGTTTATTGGTTTTTTTGTATGTTTTATTTGTTTTCCTGTTTGTTGTGAAGGCTAAAGAGTCTAGTCCAGTTTATGATTAGCAAACAAAAGTACGCTGCTGATAATTGCAGCTTTGTCGCTGTCTTTTCAAACTCTTGTAGAGTGCATCATATAATGATGTGGCATGTGGACGCTTACTTCCAGAAGAATTCTTGCTTAGTAGATCCGATCGATGGTGGGGCCTAGCCAAAAAAGATAACCTCGTTTAGTTTATATACATTACCATAAAGGCAACCAATGTTTCTGAGACGACTTGACGTCTGTTCTCGCATTCTTGAGCGATCTCTCTGATAATATTCTTGATCACACTTTCTGCATGAGCTCGAGACATCTTCTCTCCAAACTGCAACCTGCAGCTTTGCCACTGTCCACAAAGATAAGAAACTTTACATCGTTACTTAGCAACAACTGGAGATGAGGCTTCAGAAAGGAGGCTGATGAAGAGAGTTGCTTAGGAACAATTGGAAACGAGGTCATCGAAAACGAGACTAAAGAATCGCGCCTAAAAATTCAAAGCATGTTTCGCGCAAAATGGAGACCTGACAGGTTTTAAACAAAACCCGAAGCTGCGCTGTTCCGTTTTGATTTCATCCTGCATGAAAGAAAGAGCACAACAAAGGAAGGAAGACCGCATCATCTTAATATTGCTTTAGTTTTTATTGCAGGATGAGAGAGAAATGATACAAATTGCTGATCCAGTTCTGTAAAATACTTGGGTAGGCCGCAACAACAAACTGCCTGCCTTCATCCATGCACGCTTTTCTTCTGTTCTGGCGTGTTTCTGAGCTGCCAAAGTTTAATGATGAATAGTGAGAAGAATCAACGACAGAGGATTTATTTGTCAAATTTCAACCAACGATTGCTGAAATTATTTGACATTTGACTGAAAGAGTTTTGTGACAAAACAACATGACCGATTATGGCCGAGGTTCCCTCTCCCGTTCAAAATCAGAGTCGAATCTGGCAGATAGAGCCTTTCAGAGAATTGCGAGATCCAAGAGCTTGGGCGATGTTCAATATTCGTCTGCTTTGGATTTGCAGATGCGAGAACATATACGAGAACTTCAACGGGATTTAAATCAAAAGCGATTTCATGTTGCTGGACTAAAACGCGAAAATGTTGGGAGAGTGCGAGCCGCCCGGGAAGAGGAGATCAGCGAATCAGTTTCATTCCAAAATGATCTTGTTTTCAAGGTTTTACTTGACAAGGATAAAGAAATCAAGCAACTGGAAGACCAGGCGAGAAAATACACTAACGAAAAGCTTGATGAGTTAGAGCGAAAGAAAAATGAAGAGTTACGAAGAACGCGCAAAGATTTCGAATACGAAAAGGAGGTCTTGATCAATACGCTAGCTGCAAGGTTTCGAGATGAAGCGCGAAACGAGATCGAGGGGGATTTCGAAAAAGCAAGGCGAAACATGGACCAGGACTATTACACTTTGTTGTCAGAAAATATGAGATTACGCGAAGATTTGAAAACTATGAAAGAATCTGATGAAGAAAAAGCTGAGGAAATTCGTAAGATGCACGACGAAAACAGCAAGAAGATGGCTGGTTTGAAACGGGACGCCTCCCAGGACAGCCGTCGGCAGGTAAATGAGTGTTTGATGCGTTGACCCTACTAGTGGCCTGATTGTTCAAATCTGCGTTAGTTACTTATGCGTGTGACCTTTGGTGGCTAAAGTTGCACAGTTGTCTAAAACCTTGGACAGCAGACGCGAAATCAAAGGGATCGTCGTGATCATAACCCGTTTTATGCTCTAGATACATACGTATTAAAGAAAATCTTGCTTGGGCTTACTGTATTTCCACCTTACCAACAACTTCTATTCTTACTATATTTGCGAATCTACATCGCATTTCGTATTTGAGACGTTCGCGAAACTGAAAAAATGTGCACGATCTACAGAGTTTCTCGTAAGTCACAGAAAATCGTACTTTACCCATGCGCAAGACTAAGTTCTGCTTCATCAGAATATTTCGCTAGATCGAGAATTGAGCGAAATTCACAAAACGGACCTGTGATTTAGCTGACAGTAAATTTTGCAGCACATGACAATTTCGAAGTTGCAAAGATTGCTTGCGTATGTTTGAAAGGGACGTGGGTAGAATGGTGTATGGAAAATGAACGCGTGGAAGGCCCAAAATGAGATTTGAGGACAATATAAAGAGCATTGCGGCATTTGAGAAGTTCCTGTGAGGTGCCATGCCACGGCAGATCGTCTCAACGATCCAGCCGTTTAGTGATGATGATGTTTGAAAAAGCGTTTTTTATGCGAACATGAAGCCTTATTGCACGTCCATACGGTGATAACTTTAAGTTGAAAGCCCTCCAAAGCACTATCTACTGGGTTCCCCATCCCCGTGAAATCCATTCTCACCCAGGGTCCTTTGCGGGCTCACTGCAATTTCAGACTGTCTGAAAATCAAATTTGGCCTAAGCAGAAGATATAATTATAAGAATAATGTTTATAAGAATATTCAGGCTCAGAATCGTCCAATTTTTCAGAATATCATAAAAATGTTGCTCAGCCTCAGGTCGCATATTTGTGTCTCGTTTTTGAGCAGTTGCCTGTTTTGCAATTCTGTCTGAAACTGCAGCATGCCGGCAAAGGATCCTGGGTAACAATGGCTCTTTAAATGTAGACCCGTGTCGAGGTTGGTGAGTGGCGGAGCGGCTAATACAGTTTCCGTTAAAGGGAATGTAAACATATAAAAGTGGCTCAAGCCACTTGCGGTTAAATTCTAGCCTATCAGATATCACTATTTCCTGTTGACATAGATCAGTTACCCAAATATGGTGCGGCACGTGTTACGGCCTATTGTATTGGTATGGATATTGTTATCAAAGGCTTATACATGCTTAGATTCCCTTTAAGTAACTGACGTTAAGGTTGGTGGTGTGAAGTCAAAATCTGGAAAGATCCCGATGCCTGCCCAAGCAACTGACTTCACCGTCCTTCGGAAGGTAGGTCAAGTTAGGGGTCCCATGCTTGGATGCGACATGCATAGTAGTAGGCCTAAATTTGCAATAGAATAGCTAGAATTATTTTCAGCCTACGCAAAATAGAATATTGAACGAATAAAAGTTGAAAAAAGTGAATGGTAACTGCAGCTTCCGATGGACAGGAATTTCCATCTGCCGACTGGAGAGTCTGCGCTTATTAAACATCAGTGATGGTCGTACTTTTTAAGAAAACATCGAGAGGTTTAAAGAAAATATAAACCTATATGCTTATAAACATGGGATGACTCACTTAACACTCCTATTTTGCTTTAAATTTCTTCAGCGAGCTTTCATTTGTTTAACTGAATTGTTTTGAAATCATAGTTAGCAGAAATGAAGGAAATGCAGAAAGTTATTGAGCAGCTGGAAAGAAAACTCGGTTTGGAGTCAGGAAGCTGTTTGCGATTGCAGATGGAGAAGGAATCCTTAGACGAAGCTCTCTCAAGACTAAAGCTTGCAGATTCATGGGATAAAAGAGCCTCTAAATCAAACATCAGAGGATTTGGTGATATTGATTTCGAGGCTAGTTTCGCTACTTGTTATCCATCGAGACGGGTGAGTTGAATTGCACACAGTGTCTCCAAAAAAATTCAGAATTGCGTAAATTTGAAAGAATTGGCTATGGCGTTGTATTTTTATGTTTTCTTCGTTTGAAAACGACTCAATGGTAATGTTTTGTCAGACCCCGTTTACACGGTAGCGGATCACTTTTGATCCGATACAAAGAGTGTTGCGGATCAGCCTCCCGTTTACACGAGCTCGAAGTGATCCGATACACTTCTGCTCCGCTATCCGCATCAGTTTTGATCCTGCTACGAAAGCGAACTCGTTTTGTGTCGGTTCACTTTTGTATCGGATCACTCTTGCTCTGCGCCGTGTAAACGCAAGTGATCCGCATCAATTTTGATTCGAATTCATTACGAGGGTATTTTCCATACAAACGAGGTTTAATCATAATTGCAGTTTGTTTTGAAATTTTGACGTTGAAAGGAAATCACTGAAAATCTGAGAAAATCTTGAATGTGACCTCGCCCTATTTCTATGGTGACCACTGATCCGCTACCGTGTAAACGAGACCGTGATCCGATACAATTTTGATCCGCTACCGTGTAGACGGGAGGGAATCCGTAACACTTTGATCCGCAACACTTTTGATCCGCTACCGTGTAAACGGGGTTTCAGTAAACGATACGATTAACTCTTTCTAAATTGTAGAAAAATTCCAGCACAGCAATAGAACCATTCCTTGCAGTAATTACTTGATTTTTGGCAATTTATGAGCATAATTTAAGGACTTTTTTACGTCCTTCCAGGTATCAAGAAACCATTACCAACCCGATCGAGCATTACAACGAAAAGTGCTAGAAATGACGTCACTCATACGAAGAATCGACGAATCTAATCAGAATCTAGCTGCCAGGAATCAGGAACTGGTATGTTATTATTTATGATTATATAAATTTCCACAATTGTTATTCCTTCACGCAAAAACTTCAGAAATAAACATTTTGCTATACTATGTGAGTAAAAAACACGCACATTGTTCGAAAAATACTGCTTCTTGAATTTCAAAGCAATTATGTCGACAATTTTCTTGTGCCTGACACAATGGGCCAAAAGAAATATGGTCGTAGTTTTTTGCGCCCGGTCTCCCTATACCCGCCAAGGTTGTTGTTATTTTTGCACCCGAGAAACTGTCATTCAAATTTCAAGGACACAGGGATACAAGAAAAACCGAGCACATGAAAACAGGGACAAAATTGCTGTAGGAACAACAACTACTGCGTTTCTTATCGCCCATGCTGACACTTAGCATTACGGTAAGCTTGCCAGTGAAACCAGTTTCTGTCAACCTCGTCCCCATGGCTTTTTGTCATATCGTAACGGGGTAACAGGGACGAAAAGGCCCTGGTCTCCATCCCAATATGACAAAAGGTGCTGGGGACAAGGTTGAGTTTCTGTCTTTGAAAGAAAATCAAGGGTGTTGCTTAAGAATACGACCTTACGCCTTTCAGACCGCATTTAGATGCAAAAATGGTTGTAGTTTGAGTTCCCCTTTCAGTTCAATCTAATTTTAAGGGACTGGCAATGATGCTCTGAAGTCTTTACTAGAGATAGCTGCTTCCATCTTTCTCATTAGGGACTAAATCCATGGAAGGTATGGGTCCTACAAAACTGTGGGAAACCTTTTGATCAAAATATCTTCTTCTTTGCATGTCAAAATTTATTCACTGTTCAGGATTATTGCAGATTTCGCACAATCTTTTATTCCTCCTCCTATTTGATTTTAATGATCCTTGGTAAATATATAAATTAAAATTTAAGTGAATAAGATTAAAGTAATTCTTCAGGAGACAATAAATTGTTAGGTTAAAGTATGATTTTAAAACTTTAATTAACTTTTGGTCCTTCAAATCGTTACGGCAGAGCAGTGGATAGATCAAGCATTAGAGGCTTGCAATCTTCATTGCTATTTATGGGGCATCAAAGGAGTCCGAACGAGGATTAATGTCTCAGGGCAACACAAGAAGGCAAGGTATTTTTAAGAAAGATATCAGACTTCGCACTCGTAGTTTTATGAATTAAAATTTCATAATAGTAATGGTTAAATGTACGTTGAATAGGCAATATGATTTTGAGCACTTAGGGTTGGTCTCAGCAAGTTAAATTTCCACAAATTCGAGCATAATTTCAGGGATACCATAAACCCGATGTGCCCAACAAGCGATGGTATTGAGGACGTGGAGCACTTTTTGTTGCTCTGCCCTTCTTTTGATGCTCAACGCCGAGATCTTCTCGCTGGAATTGTTGAATTATTACGACCATCTGTACATATCATCAATCTTTCAAATGATGCTTTGGTGCAACTTTTATTATATGGTGATCAAGACCTTTCTTATGACTTGAACAGAGATATACTCGAACTAACTTTACATTTCATTCACGAAACTGGTCGGTTTGAATAAGATCTTCCAAACCTCAGTCATGCACAAAGCAGCCACCACGTCTCTTTGCGTAAATGTTTCCTTTTCTTTGTAAATTCTGTTTCACATCAGATGACAAGCATTTGATTTACCTTAAATAACTAGAACGAGTTGTGCTCGCATTGATCACAACCCTGACCTGACATCTGATGTGGGATGGAATCTAGTATAGTATCCAGTAGTTTTTAAATCGTTCGTAGTGTAGTTGTATTTAGTTTAACGTTGCGTGTCTTTTCATATTGGCCATGGGGTAGTCATAGTCTTTCGCTCCCCATGGTATCGTCCCTGTAGTGTAGTATAGTAATCAGGAACGTATAGTAGAATGTAAGATTATATTGTAATATTTTAATATGAATGAAAAAAAAAAAAAATTTTGAGCATCTTCGCAGGTTTAGCACAACACATTTGGAGGCAGGAACACCACAGAACAACGCAACTTTTTTTAAGCTATTTTCAGATTAGATTTTGATTACATATACAGGGTGTTTCAGACAAAACGCAACCCAACTGTATGGGAGCATAGGGCTCAAATCTTTCAAATCTTTAAAAAGGTCGGTGTAAAATTCTATCATATTTTTCTTTGAATTGGATTGCTTGAAAGGAACTTATGGTACTTTGCTGTAAATCTGCCGTGGAAATTTTATGATATCTTTATTTTTTTCAAAATGGTGGCAATTTGATAATTTTTGAAAAAATTGATGAAAAATTATGAAAAAATTTAAATCATTGTAAATCCTAAACTAATAGAGGAAACATTACATAACCTTCATGAAAACCATAGTTTATGGAGGTCTACAATATGGCGGCAAGCAGAAATCTGTAGCTTTTGTAGTTTAGGATTTAGGAATTTGATGACGTCATAGCCTCAAATTTAATAAATGCCGCCATATTGAAACTAATCAAGATACCAATAAATTGCCGCGGCAGATTTACAGTAAAAAACCCTAAGTTCCTTCCAAGCTATTTATTTCAAAGAAAACGGCAACAAAATTTTACACCGACCTTTTGAAAGATTTGAGCCCTATGTTCTGTATGGGCAATACAAGAATCCCACCAATCCCATTGGTTAATCGCACATCTCCCGCGGTTTTCCCGTAGCCTTGTATAATGATGAGATATAAGGACGCCTTTTGGTCACCACAGCAACTGATTTAAGTCTGTGAGATTTAGAATAAATTCAAGCGACATAACAGTAACAAAATGCGTTTGACTAAATCATAAAAGTCAAAATTGGAAGCTATCAGGTAATAAAACTCATACTAACCGGTTTGGTGTTGTACAGGAAAATATAAAGCCCTCGCTCGGTCTTATTGCACATACCTCATAAGCTCGGTCTGTACTTTTAAGACCGCAAGCTTTATTTTCCTGTACAACACGAAACCGGTTAATATGCACATAATCTTGATCAAAAAGTACACCATTTTAACAAAACAAAGAACATGAATATCAAACTCTCTCCTTTGCTAATATACAATGACCCATTCAAGATTTTGACCTGGTTGAAATAGGGCTCCTGGTAGATATATCTATTAATCTCATATTCAATAGTAAAGTGGCTTACATATCCATTAAGACTATCATGGGATTTGATAACACAGGATAGCCTGGATGGTTTGCGTCCCTAGAGACGAGGGGAAGCACCATCTAATTTGTGATTTGCCTCGTTTAGAGAAGATTGTGCGTGGAGTAGGCCAGTTTTGAAAATAACAAGAAATGGACGTATCCACTACTGTTATCATAAGCAAGAAAAGATTTTCTTCTTTCTCGAAAGGGAGAGAATGCAAATGGTAAGGTCTATAGCTTTCTATTTTGCTTCTTGGTTAAATGTCTATGAATATATATGACTTTGAACTTCACATGCCATCATAGATCATGATGCGATACAATGCGAAGCGATGCGATGCGATGAGCACGGAACCTTGGTGCCAGAACTTCCTTAATGTTTCACAAAAAATTTGCTTATTTTAGTGCCAATTTTTTGGTGCACAAATTATGTTCTAGTGTCTAACTAAACTTGGATTAGCACTAAACATCAGATAAACATGAAATAATTAGTACGTTATGATCAAAATTGACCAATGAACAATTAAAGATCAATTTCATATGCGGCAGTTCTATCACAAAAATTGGTTTGAAATGCCAACATGGAATCAGCTGTTAATTTTGTTCAGGGAAGCAACCATGACTTAGATTGGCAGTTTTTGTAACAATAGAATTCCAAAAACAGAACAGAGCTTTTGAACAGTTTGAACAATAGTTGTCATATCTATAGCTTTAAATTTAGTTATTGAATATTCTCCGCTGATAATATTAAGTTTTTAGGTAAAGAACCAAAATCTGCAAATTTCCATTGTTTTGCTTTGCCTAGCAACTGATAAGATGACTTATTAGCACATGATTTTTAGAATAATAATTGCTTGGTAATCATATGTACTAAACTGCATTGCCATAGACATTACGGTTGCTTAGAAAATTGGGAGGCCCCCATGAGAAAGAGTTGCTTTATTTATCCATGTAGAACAGGTTTAAGAAATTGAAGAAAAATCTGTCCTTTCAGTCTTATAACGGAAAAATATTTCTCATACTGGCAGGCTGCAGTTTCTTGTACGTTCGTTTCTTGTGTGCGGGGACGAGTGCGGGGATATGGTGTAGCGTATTTTCATAATTGCTTAAAGTAATTTGTCCCTTGCTATAACTGAAGAAAGGAAATTCTAGATGGCTGTATCAAAAGCCAAATTTGGCAACTTTTTAAACGTCAAAATTCGTTTCTGACGCACCCTAAATGTTTTTATAAACGAGGCTTGTATAATAGACATAATAACGTGTGGTATAATCGCACGTACAACCGTAGAATTTTCCCGACTATGATTATGTATGGGTTATGTATATCCTTTAAGACACGCTCAGCAAGATGACTGAGGCCAACTGCGGGAGAATAATGCAAATCCATGTCTTAAGACCAGTTGCTTTCTTTCTGCCAATTTTGAGAGAATCTGCACAATTCTGTCATTCATGTGGTACTCCCCTGAAACGAGTCGTAACGTAATGCATTTATTGTTTGGCATATGCAACTTGGACGTCTACATAAATTTCCGTCTATCGAAGGAGGCGGTTGATCGAAGAAATGCGTTGTAACGCTGCATGTCAGGGCCCTGGAATAAGATGGACTTGTCACTTACTGTTGACGGGACAGGCCCTGGAAGAAAGGGCCCTGTAATAGGTTGGACTTGTCACTTACTGTTGACGGGACGGACTCCGAAGGGGCTCCGGAAAAGTTTGTTGCATCGGTACTTCGTTAAACCGATGGAATCTACAATGAATAGGGATAACGCAATTGCTTTGCTACAGCAGTAATTTCACTATTTCGAAGGTGCACTGTTTTGGGATTAAACTAAAGTTTCAGCAAATATATATCGTCACTTGGATCAGGGTATTTTTGAGCAGTTTAGGAAATGAAAAAAGAAAATAAATCGTAGTTTTTGATATTTTAGAAAATTAAAAGACATAGAATGATATAAAGGAAAAATTTTATTTCTTTTCTTCATTTCTAATTTTTTGTTTTCCAAAATACAAGAAATACATTCTGATGTTTTCCTTTTGTTTGTTTTCAATTCCAGAGTAAGTCCTCCAGAAATTATAGAGATAAAAAAATGAACTGTGACAGGATCATGGTGAGGATAACCTGCTTCAAGCTTGCTATCTCAGTGCTATCTGACCAAATTTGCTTTTTATAATTCACTGGGATGTTATCTTCTTTTTCGGTAATTGAAGATGAAAGAAATAACAGTAAATTTTCGCGAGATCTTGTTGAATTTCTCAAAGTAATTTCTTATCTTTTTCAGATAAATGAAATCGAAAACATGAGAAACGATCGAGATCCATTACAGCAAAAAGCAAAGCGGTTAGGAGCTAAGAACATGGAACTTGTGCAGGCGAATCGAAGACAGGAAGACAGAATAACAAACCAACAAGATGAAATATTATCATTGGTAATTATCTCTTTGTATCAAGGGCCCTAGGACGATATTAAAAGATCTTACCTATCCAACGTTATCTTTGGTTGTTTCTTTATTGATTTTGATCTTGGTTTTGCTTTTCAAACGACATATATCCCATGCTTTCTCAAGTAGAAATGAACTGTTTGATCGTTGTGCTGTCGTCTCTTGGCGAGCCATTTGCAATTTATGTGAACGAAAGTGAGGTCGTTCTCAGCCTCTGAGAACAACAAAAACAGGCTTGATAAGCGTTGCTTCTCATGGGTCGTATACGGTAGAATACACATTTTTACCGATAACCTTATATTAGGATGTATTTCCATGAATAAAATTGAATTGAATTGAATTGAATACCATAGCTTCTTGTATATGCCATTTGAGAAGCTCATGCAAATCTAATGTTACTTACTAAGAGATCGCTATGGAACTTGAAAATCAACCAGAAGATTTGTCTCTTTGCTTTGTACTCATAAGATTTGTCTCTTTCTCTTTGCTTTGCACTTACAACGCAGAGACGTAGGAACCTGGGGGCACTGGGGGCATGTACCCCCTCCCAAGATTTTGCAATAAACAAAGAAGTGCCCTTTTTATTTTTAGGAAGTGCCCCTTTAGCTTCGTGAAAAATGCCCTTGAAGTGTCGCCCCCCCCCCATTTTGAGATATCTCCTTCGTCCCTGTTACAAAGTCATTGACATGTATTTCCTCGTGAAATAATTTATGCATTTGTCTTTCAGCGAGAGAGATTAAAGACATATGAAGAACTAATTGCAAGAAAAGACAAGGAATTGTCGAAATTAAGAACCAAAGCAAAGGTCAAAAATGATGCTGAAATACAGGTATGCTTACTTTCTATGGCTTAAACGGGATTAGAAATTCTTATTTCGTCAAGAGGAGCCATACACTCATTATTTTTATAAGAAACCGCTTATAAGAAACGGTAGGCTCAATTTTTTGACAGTTGAGAAACAACCCTACCTGAATTGAAAAAGCTAAGAAACGTTTGTAATTTACACTTTCAATTTCCTATCGCACTCCAAAATGTTTTGACAGTATACAGTATAGCAACTGTTTGGACATTATTTTGAGTGCGAATTATGTTATTTACTCGTTTTGACATCTTACTAAGTAATTTGGGAGCCCATTAGACAGAACAACATTAACTCTACACTGCTGGCATTAAAAGTATAAGAAACAGATAAGAAACTCTAAAATTTCATTTCTCTATGTCTCTCTTATTCTATGTCTCTCTAACAAAGGTAAATTCATCTTTTCTTGACTTTTAACTGCAAAATTGGTAAATTTTTGCCTTGATGTGCATGGCTTCTTCTTGATGACAATGTCAATGCAAAATGGAAGCCCTTTCTTGAGAAGAAGGCTCAACTTCGAACAGTACCGCAATTTTAGGCCCAAAAAAATGAGAATCTAATTAAGAAACTAATTAAGAAACTTTTACTACTAAAACACCGAAATTTTCATGCAAAATTAAGAAACTTTTAGTACCAGGTGCTGATCCAAGTTTCTTATAAAAAAACGTGTAATAAATATCCTAAATATCCTTATGTTTTTCAGAAAGAAGAAGTGGAAACATTGCAAACTGCAGTTCAAGAGCAACTGCAAATCATTTATGAACTAAGACAGCAAGCCGTGGTAAGTAGACGTTATCGTTGAATGTTTAATGGACAAGTCCAGTGTTGGTATGATTGATTCTAGAAAATAAACTTACCAACTGCTGCTGCGAATTATTAAGTTTTTTCTATATTTTGAAGCTCGTAACAGCTGTAAATTCGTTAAACATTTTATGAATTTAGGCCAAATATCATTGCAATTTCACCGCAGTTCTTCGTCAAAACACAACAAAGAGGCTAGCGTCACTATCCTCTGGTCACTTATTTGAACACGCGATTTCGCAGAGAAAAGACGAACAATGATGTGGAATCGATGCACCATTCATAACAGTGTGATCTTGTAACTTATCATCAATCATACTAACCCCGGACTTGTCCTTATTTGAAATTGCGGTCTTTAGTGTCAAGCGCTGGGATCGCAGAAGTAGAAAAGACCTAATCAAGTCTGCGGCCCCTTGTTATGATGCTCAAGTGGTGGGGCTCTACCGGGCATCGCACAGTATCAGGGACCATTACGGTCACAAGGTCACTGACCGCAAGGAAGGTTTTTAAAAGCATAGGAATGAGTTATGCCACGCCCTTAACACACCTGCTTTTCTTTCAAATGTGAAGAAGGTTCCAACAAAATAATATATTGGTCCAGAGGAATATTGAGTATTTTCTGGGTTCTGGAATCGAGCCCTGTCCGCTTGACTGTTCTGGTTGCAAAATCAGATGATTACACCACTGCGCCATGACACCTTCAAACTTGCAGACAGAATAATGAAATGTGCAGTTATCTGATCTCAGAAAGTTGCACTTCTTTATCAGAATATCATTTTAAAGTTTGATATTTAAAAAATGTAGTGTCTCTCTAATCAAGATCAGCAAACTTTTTGCAATTCAAAATTTATTTAGAAAATCTGTCATTTTGAATTTCAGGAAAAAGATCGTCGTATTGATGTTTTGCGAGAAAGATTGCAGAAAAAGCAAGCCAAGAGAAATAGGAAGGTAACTTATCGATAATATTGCTGTTTTAATTCTCCTTTGTTTTATCTACCGGGTGAGTATGAAAATACGCCCGCCGTTTGAACAGCTACTGCTCCCAAGATATGCGGGCAAGTTGTGCAGTGAGTGGCCGAGCAGCTTATACAGTTTCCGTCAGGTAACTGAAGTTAAGCTCTGTTGAATAACATCAAACTTCGGATGGGTGACCTCTCGAAGGCCTAACATCGCAACTCACTTCGCTGTCCTTCAGAAGGGATGTTAAACAAGGGGTCCATGCCAGGATGCGGCATGCATAGGCCTAAATTAGCTGTAAGTAGCTATACATTCTGCCAGCCTACTTGGAATAAATTGCTGAAAAAAATAATAATAAACAGGCAATAATACTTTGCAATATCTGATTGAATAGATAGCCAACATGCTCAATTATTTTTTGCATTTTCCGTGACTGAAATCGGTCACTCTGTTCAGAGTTTACAAGGGATTTTCTCGAGAAAGTTCCTTCGAGAAATATTTTAAAATGGGCTAAGATCACGAGCAAATTTCCCTGATACTTTTACCATACAGCAATGACTTGAACGTGCTATCCTCTTGAGGGGATGAACGAAGTCTTCTCCCTGGTATGAGTAACTTATTCAAGGGATTCCATTCTCACAAGAGGACATGAATACATGCAAGTGTCATTATTGTCAGGAAGAAAAACCAAGGAAATTTGCTCGTCATTTTCACTCGTTCTTGCAGATTTTTGAATGGGGGTTGCTGCAGAAAATATTCCATATCTACGGTAAGGAATGACCGATTAAAGGCGGGTAATCTACTGAGAATGTATTTGAACACTTCAGGAATGAAACAAGACAGGTTTCAATATTATAGCTTTGATATTCAGGTAGCAGTATTTTTTCAAACGCCGGGCTTTTTGTCTGACTCACCCGGTATAATTTGTTACAAATATTGTATCAGAAGCTTTTCATTAGAGCAGTTTTGATGCTCAAACATCACCACAGTAAACAAGTATACTATGCTCAGCTAATGGACCATATACACGTTGAGGCGTTCCTTGCCGAAAAATGCCTTCACAATTTTCCAAAACACACCAATCGTGCTGCGCTAAGAGCCTATTTACAGCCTCGTCCCCAGGGCCTTTTGTCATATTTGGACGGAGATGAAATCCAAATATGACAAAAGGCCCTTGTGACCAGATTGAGCCTATTTACTTGCAGACTGGGCAATTCAATTCTTCAAACGTCAAGTGTGCTCTGGACATGCTACAAGTTATACAAGTCTCTCTCATGTCAGCACAAGATGAATTTGATCATATCCTCTATTCCACTCCAGAGTGAAAGAGAGTGGAGGGGGGGGGGGGGGGTTAGTAGCAGGGCCAAGTGGTCCAGTAGATTTAATTTTCTCATATACAACAAACTATCGAATTCAATTTTAGGCAAATGGCCGCAAGTCTACTTCACCAGACAGCTTGAATAGTGTTTCTATGGAGGAAGATAGCCTCTCTTCTACATCAGAGAATATTGCTGATCCACACATGGAAGATCTTGATGTAAGAAATTTTAATTTATCATCTCCATCTCAATTTTGGTTAATTGTTTCATAATTCTTTAATAGATATAAAGTTTACATGGTATACTGTGCCAAAAACTAAATCTACGAAGACTATATAACATGACCAGTAACAGTAAATAATTAATTAGGGTTCTAAAAATATCATGGATATAGGATATCAGATCTGAAAGAAGTTGGGGACTGGGGCTCATGAAAATGTATTGGAGAAGATCATGGTTACCTAGTTGTTTGGTCCTTTGGAATAGATGATAATATGTTTGGCAGAAAATGAGATCTTTGGGATTTATACTAGGTGCATTCGAAGATAAAATGTGTTTCGTCTTTAATTTGGTTTTTGTTCCAAAATTTGCAAGATCAATTTTCTCTTAATATAACTGGTTTGTGGTATTTGGTAAAACAGTTGCAGTTCTTATGCCAGCTCTAGTTATTCCTACGACACACATTCTAGATACCTTCTGCTTTCTCCAGCTAGGACTCAAATTCAAATACAGCTCAATGCTAGAATTCGATGCTGATATGAGCTCCAGGGGGGGGGGGGTACTTAGTATATTTGCTGACGGGATGTCGACAGAAACAAATCATTTCCGAAAATGATACCTTTCCGGGTATCGTTTTCGCCTCCTTTTTCTGACGCCGGGTATCAAAAGAAGGCAATTTTTCTAAAGTCGGCTGTCAAAAGTATGATTTCCTTGTTTTTCGACCAACTTGAACGTTTTGGAGTATACTTTTCGCCTATTTTTGAAACCGGCTATCATTTCGAGGGAAAAATTCTAAAGGCGGGTGGAAAAGATTTTTTGGAGTGCACACCCCCGCACAATTGAAAGTCAATTACTCCCGGGATGAGCTTAAAACATTTCCATTTTATGAACCGTTTGTCAAACTACGGTCTTGTACCCAGAGTATTAAACTTTAAACTATAAGGAACCGTTCTTTATTTAACCAGAGGTTGGTGCCAAAGAGAACTTAGTTGGGTTGAAAAAGAATTTCCTACGCTGGAAAGGTTTGGTAAACAAAAATTTCTTTACAAACAAATGTTGGGTAAAATATAGCTGCCTACTTTTTTTGAGCTCTAATCCATTTTTGGTACAACGAAGATGCAAAAATACTTATGCTGATCCCAAGTAATGTTTATGATGATCGATACCATTGTTTTCACTGGAATGGAACATTTGAATTGAACCATGCTGAATAAAGATCCAGGATTTTTCAGCTGAATTGCCACAGCTGCAGTGCAGCTTGGGTAAAATTTTCCCATGATACAATTGGTCGGGGTTGGGTACAAAAATTGTGCAAATGCTCGCAGTTTGATCAAATATATTTTCACTATCAAATTAACTTCGCTTCGTTCCCAACTCGTGGCTATATGTTGAACAGTATCTAAAAATACATGAAAATTGATTTGAAATGTAGGAAATGGTTACAGCAAGGACAAATTCTCGATTGTTTTGTTACAGTTGCAGTTGCAATACCCTGGGTACCAGACTCTCTAACTATGTTAGAGAGTCTGGTACCAGGGTACAGTTGCAATGAAGTAGGTGTACGTATGCTGATTTTGGAGGATTTGTTGTTGCGTATGAACTCATTTTAGTTGTACCACTCAGACTAAATGTGACTGATTTCAAGACGGTGGCGATGGAACTGCATGAAACATTGAAAACCTCACGAGTTCGTTTGAGGTGGTTCTTGAAGGTACACTGTCGTTGGGACTGTGGTGGATATGATCTTCTGGATTGCAGGATGAAATGACAAGCAAAGATACACCCTTTGAGTTGGTACCAAACCACTGTGGCCTTTAGATCAGTCTTTCTTTCGAGAATATAGAGAGAGTCAGATTGTTATCACATTCGTAAACTCCGATGTACATCAAAATTACTGAAGCTTGTCGTCTAATTACTATTGTTGTCGATTGTCTTATTTGCTCATCAACATTTGCAACCAGATATCCTGTGGACAGGCAAAGGTTTCTGCCTGACACTTATTCTCATGGGCGAAGGTGGCAGTGACTCATGGGATTTGCCTGTTCATGCTGCAGAATTTGCTAAATAATTGATACTCTCTTGGGTTAAATATTTTGAGGAATTTGCAGTAGACTGACCTTGTTTGAGTTCTTTCAAACCTTTGCACAGTCTTTGGATTAGCAGACCTTCTAAGAGACTACTAAAAGACATGTTTTATGTAAACAAATCTATTCTTTCAATTGTTCTATTGTTTGGCTTATAAGACTTCAGAAAACAAACCTTAGGCGTTATGTTTGGACAGCATGGATTATCTGAATTTCACAAATCAGATTCTAGCTGGTTTTGTCGTCGTTTGACTAGCTAGTTTTGTTGTCTTCTCGTGTTTTGAAGTCAGCTGATATTCAAGTTAAAGATGCAGAGGACACCAGGAATCGTTGTAACGGATGCGGAGGAGGTAGTTTTGCTATTTATTGTTGATTGAGGATGTAGACGTTTTTTGCTTAGAAATAGAAATAGGCCCATGTGCAATGAAAGTCTAGTGATATTTAGAGCCAACTAACTCAGGAACAGTGTTTTACAAAACATCATAGGTCTAGTCAAAGATCAAGGTATTTTGAAAGATTGTTGAGTTCTTTCGGGTGAAATGTTAGACTTATGACTGTCAGTGTTCGTTTGTGTCCCTGCGTTCTTTGATTTGCTGATATCACTTGGTCAGTAGGGACTCATACCAGCTGTATATATTTCTTCCTGCACATGTATTTCTTATATAAGAAACTAAGAATTCTGGCCAATACTGAAAGCTTCTTAAAATTATCAGATTTTGAGTACTCACAGTTTCTTATGAGTTTCTTAAAGGTTCAATAAGAATCTTCATGGTCACTACCCGTTCCCTCGTGAACATGTCAAAACAAGGTCTTTTTAAGCCTTTCTAATGTTTATGGATCACTCGAGTACTGTCCAAGTAATATTATGCAGGAGAGAACTGAAAATAAAGTAAAGATATTTTAAGGATTTCCCTTATCAAAATAAATAGTTTCTTAAGTTATATTTTCCCAGTACTGGAATTTCTGAAGTTTTTGGCGATCTGAGAGTTGAGTTTCTTATGGGCATTTTCTTGTGAAAAAATATGTGCGCAGAGTCTGTTTTTTTTACTTTTCCCCAGGTACTTCTTTACTCGGTGTTTTTTCCTTTGAATATTAAATTGCATGACTTAAAAGCATTTTCTGCCTTTATCTTGATCATACCACATTGATTATAAATAGCTTTCTTACTCTTAATTTCATATGTTGATAATGAATCGTGGACGATTCGAAACATATAGAAAAATGATTTGGGTCTGATTTAGTTTTGCCTTAGGTCAACTGATAATGTCGTAATGTCTTTACTAATGGATCTGTCTAATAAAGTATATGTTGTTGTTGCTCTCTTGTTGGGGGTCCTGTTGTTCGGCATCATCGTCTACGGTTGCCTGACATCCAATGTGAAACTGACTCCAGTGTTTATCAGTAGAGAGATTGTTTATGCATAATTGTAGTAGTAATTGTATTTAATTGTATATTTAGGTTTAATTTAGTTGCTCGTCTTTATGTCATGGTCTTTTGCTCCCCATGGCATCTCGTCCTTGTAGTATAGTAAAGTAGTTCCTAAGTGTTGTTATAGGTAATCCCGTTTTTGTAAATTTTTCTACTGAATGTATAAAAAGAAATTTATATTAATCAAAGCAAACATATTTGTCGCCTTGCTCCTCGTGCTACCTTTACAGAGTAACGCAGTGCAAAACAATTCGCTGGGTTTAATGATTTTGAAACTTCAGTCTCTCACTAACATTAATTTGCTCTTTTCAGTCATCATTCAATGACAATGAATCTTCAAGGCAAGAAAAAGAGAGTTACACAAAGTTAATGAAAGATCACATGGAACTTGAACGTGCTTTTGGGTTGCTGCAAAAACAGGCTGGTGGACATCTTGATCCAGAGAGGACACAACTGGTAAGATTAAGTTTGGAACATTTCACTTTCCCTTTGTACTTGATCCTAACAGGTTTACAAGAAATCAATCAACCAATCAACTACTCGAATCAATCGATCAGCCAATTAATTAATCAATCAATCAATTAATCAATAAATCAATCGATCATTAATTTTTTATATTCTCACAAAATTTACAATAACAAATAATTACAACGTTGTAAAACAACTGCAAAGGGAGCATGGAGATACATAAAAACCCTAAAACCTACACTTAACATAGAGACAATTATTACAAACACTACGAAAATGACTACAGTGGTGTCGCCCATTATGCCCATCATCATTCATTCATTCAATTGAGGTACTGGAAACAGAGAGTCGTTTTCTCTGACGATTTTCAATCTGAATACTCATCTTGAAAAATAATGTTGAAAAGAAAACCCGCTAAATAATAAATTCTAATATTTCAAGCAAAATACCAGTAAAGCATGAGGCTTTTAGCTAGACTTTTTGCATAAGTGTCAGTATCGCTCATTGAATTGGATAGCATAAACAGATCAGATTTAAAACATTGAACGAATGCAAGTAATCACGCCGTATGTCTATAATCAGTTGCAAAATTGTTGAGCCATTGTAAATTGTAAGGTTTTTTGGCACTTTGCCCCCGTCCCTCTTTGCAATATTGAAATTAGTCGGAAAAGTTGTACATCGTTAGTTGCCAACGAAAAATCAACGCTTGTTTCCAAGCAACATTGCAGCAGGGGGAGGGGGCAAAAAATGTTAATTTTCGTCAATGACTCAACAGTTTTGCAACTGATCGCAGCTTTGGGTCTGAGATTAAGCTAAGCGTGAATTTAGCATCTAATAAGGTTAGGTCCAAACAGTCCAAATGTGCATTGAAAATTCTGATATGGCTTTAAAAGACGGTAGTGTTTGGTGTTATAAAGATGCCTCATAACGCCCATTGATGACTAAATGTTCATTTTTTTCATTTTTTCATTTTAAATTATTCATACACAAAAATTCCTTCAGCTATATCTAATACTACATAAAGAAAGTTTTATTAATCAATATCATATACGTAAAGAAAAATACTATATGCTAATGGGCATTGCTGATTTTCCAGGGCTTTCCGCTCATCAAAAGGTTTTTAGTTGCTTTCTGAATTGGCAAAAGGTAGGAAGCTGCCTAATACTTATGAGAATTTCATTCAAAACCTTAAGAGCTGAATAGCAAGATCCTTTTTGGCATACTCAAGATTGTACCTCGGAATCTGAAGATCTCTGCAGAATCACGTGTTATAGCTGGAGTATTAGGATCTCCGTTGGAGTTTATGTTATATTATCAAGATATCTTCTTTGTTGCAGTCATTTAACAGAAAATTGTTATGTATCATCTTGTCCTCGATCTATATTGAGCTACTGATGTATTTTCTTTCAGCATATTGATGCTGTTCAGTCAGATTTGCTGGTGGCACAAGCAAGGATACACGATCTTGAAACACAATTAGAAGAAGCGAATGCACAATCTTACACCGTTAGTTGATAAGTTTTTATTTTTTTTCTCGTGCTGCGTTGGTTCTGGCTACTCTCGAATACCGAATAATCGTCCCCCATGCTTATTAATTTTTGAAACATTCTTCAACCCCCCCACTATTATTCGAACCCCCCTTTTATTAAAATAGAAATGATAGTGAACATAATGTTTTAATAATTCCTGCTAAGCAAATGTACTTACTGTATTTATTAACTTTATTCTCCTTTGTTTGTCTGACCCGTACGCGAGAAAGGAAGTACAATGTATTAGTAACATGACTAACATAAAAAGGTACATGTTTAACTAAGAAAACGAAAAACGCTATTCTCAAATTTTTCCAACCCGCCCCCGATTATTATTATATTGAACCATTTCTAACCCCCCCCCCCGATTATTCTAACCCCCCCCCCCGTTTATTCGGTACTGGATAGTATCGTAGTCAAATTACTAATTGTTTAGAGAGCGAATATCTCTCATTTTCTCTATTTAAATTTTAAAGAAAATCTTCAAAATTTCTGTTACCACACCACAAAGTTTGCCAAAATGTCCCAAAATCCTATACTCATTACATAAGTCTCAGCATCGCTCATTGAATTGGATGGTAAATAAGAAATCAGATTGAAAATGTTGAACGAATACAAGGAATCACGTCGTAAGTTTACCAAAATCCTTGCCCCAGACTGTTTTGTTAAAAAGGCTTGTTTTAAAATATTTTGTTTCTACAAGTGGTTGTTAACTAGAACTGTGAATCAAATAGAAATCTGTTTTGTTGTAAATCCTCTGGCAAAAATTAGACTTATTACAATTCGTCCCAGTTTTCGCTCGCAATAACAAACTTGTTTACTTACTTATCTATTGAGTAGAATTACTTTCCCTACCTATTTATTGAATTGAATTGCTCGCTCAAACAGGAAAGATCAAGCGAAAAGGTTCAAGTCAAAAATATATAAAAACTGAGCGAAATTTTCGACGACTTGTAATCAGTCTAGCCAAGATCATAGATAATTGTGCAGTTGATATCTGATACTTATTTCTTAAGTTTTCTTTACTGTATTGCCTACTTATATCTTATTTTCTGTATTTTTCCAGACTATTTACCAAGCACCTCAAATTTACGCTGATGATTTCAAAGAGGAGAGGGCCAAACTAAGGAGTGCAAATAAAACTGTGCACGAGAAGGTTGGTTTTTTCTTTGAATCTTCATATCAAAATCCATTTCTATTTTTTCATTATCAACCAATTTTTAGCTTGAAAAGATTGAATTTTTGATTCGAGCGTTCCAAATGTCACACTTAATGCTAGCGAAATTCCTTCCGAAAAGAAACGAACTCTTTGGAAATGGCTTGTGATTTTACTTTGGTATACTTCATGAATGTGCCCACAGGGTTATTTTCGAGGACCTAAGAAAGTCTCTTATGGATCCATATGGGATTAAAATTGTATCGACACCTCTTGAGGTTGCCAAGCAGTACACCTGCAAGAATTGCATTAAGAGAGGCTCAGAGACAAGTGAAGAAACCAAGGGGTGGACAAAAGTTAGCATGGTTAAAAATGATGAAAAAAATATCTTGAGACAGCAAGGCTCCTGTGATCGTTGCAAACGAAGATAGATCGTTGCAAAAGAGGATTGTGCAATATTTATAGCGACTGATGAATACCTTGCAAATACTTATGGCAATCTGTAGTTAGCCGCGCTATGTCCAAATAGACGAACAGCCATAGATAGAAGACGATCCCTTGAGACTATATAACCGTTTTGAAGTTGATTTTTGTTTCTCCACTGGAAGGAAGAACCCTCATAAATCACGTCTTCTTGCCAAAGTGACAACAAATTTCAAACCCTAAATCATCGTAATGTTCTCTTTTCTGCAGTTGATAAGTGCAGAATCAGAAGTTATTACGAAAACTATGGAAATTAAACGATTAACACAGGTAAGAATTTTTTTTTTATATCAATATCTAAGAAAAAAACTACAATACAAGAATCTGAGCCAATCATAGCGGGAAAAGACATATGGTCATCTAGTCCCCACTATGAATGACTCTTACAATAAATATAAACAATAATCTGATTTAACTAACAAAAGAACCCAATACCACACCACACTACTCCACACCAAAATACACTAAACTATACAACGAGAAGACACTCTAGGTACAACGAGAAACCATGTAGAGCAGAGCGGCTCCTAGACTGAGGACATTCGTCTAAGTTTTGCTACATTGAATTAAATTTATATTTAATGTTCAAGAATAGTCATTCAAATTATAGTCATTCAAAAAAGAAGGCAGCCCCACTCTACATAGCCCCAAGTTGCACTTCACACTACAATACAGTACAACAATCTCACACATTACACTACAGACGAAAAGGGATTGCTGCTAATGTTGGTATTTAGTCCAACCGCATAGACCTCTCAATGAATGACATGGTTGCTTCTAGGATTATTCTATTGTCGATTATAGTGAACTGAGGGCTGCCGTAGAGAAGCAACTCACACAATGCTTTTGAGTCCATATTTGTAAGATCGAGACCGGGGACTTCAGAAAGGTAAGAAATGAGGCTGTCTTTCTTTTGCTGTAACTATCCAAGACTGTAAACTTGTAGAGAGCACTTGCTTTACTCAACAAATATGTACTCGAAAACATATATCAATTACAGATTTCTCCTGTTCAAGGCAAGCAAGAAAAAAGATCCGAGACTTAATCATCTATTTTCGATAAAGGAATGAAGGATGTTATCGTTGCAAAGCGCGTTTGTTTTGTAACTTGAAGCACGTCTCTTTTGGGTAACCACAAACCAAGACGAACTTGTTGGAACGAAGCGAAACGTTTTTTCATTTCATTTCATTTCATTTCATTTCATTTCATATATTTATTTAAAGTTGGTATTTACATAGTTTTAAAAGAATAAAGCTAATTTACACCAACTATTTACAATAAACCTAAAGTAATACATGCTAATTTACAATCAAAGGAATTCAGTGTCTATTTACAAATTGTACAAAGGCAACTGGTGCCATCCCAAGTTTTAATTTCCTTTTTGAAAGCTGCAACAGACGCTATATTCTTTACATCATCGTTTAAGGTATTCCACAGCATAGCTCCCCTAAATCTTAGGGAGTTTATCCCATATTTTATCGTGTGAGACCTCTGAGGAAGCTCACATAATACTTGTTTTCGTAAGTTGTAAGTCATAGATTTTGTTTGGAACTTCTCCCAGAGGTATGACGGATTTAATTGGTGGAGCGTTTGGTAAACTTCTAAGAGCAGTTTCTGTAGGTTCTTCACATGTATTGTAACATCATCATGCCTAAATAGAAGTTCTTCAAAAGAGGATTCAAAATCCTGGTATAAAACCCTTAAAGCACGTTTATGTACTCGATTGATGTTACTGTTGGTAGCTTTGCTACAAAATAGCCAATTCAGGGGGCAATAGTTGAAATGTGATAGTATAACAGCGTTGAATACGACCCTTGCTTGATTAAAATTGATATAATTTAACAATCTAGAGAATGCCTTTACCTTTGTACTGACTTTTATGCAGAGATCCTCGACGTGTTGGCCAAAAGTTAGTTTTTTATCGATAGTGATTCCTAGTAGTTTCACTTGATCACTTGCACGTATGATTTGGCCATTGATATTCAAGCCCAAGTGCACAGTTTCTTTCATACCCAGGAACATCAATTGAAACTTTCTAGGGTTCGCAACCATATTATTCCTAAAGAACCAATCTAGGATCTTTTCAAGATCGCTTTCAAGTTTTGAAACAACTGATTCAAAAGAATGGCCAAACGCATATAATGTGTTGTCGTCTGCAAAGTTGCATAAATCTGACTGAAGATTGATAAGGAATAGGTCATTAATAAAGATATTAAATAGCAAGGGACCCAGGACTGATCCTTGTGGCACGCCAACTTTTGTCTGTTTATATGAACTGTAATGCGATGCAACCTTAACCCTCTGTTTACGACCATTTAGGCAGCTGTAGATTAGTTTCAGGCTTTTTCTTCCAATTCCGTATGCCTCCAATTTCGCTATCAATAAATCGTGCGGTAGGCAGTCATACACCTTTGAGAGGTCCATTAGAATAGTACCCACAATGCCCTTTGAATCTAAAGATCTTTTCCAATTTTCAATAACTATTTGCAAGGCATGTTGGGTGCTGTACCCTTTTCGGAACCCCGACAATAAATTGCACAATAAACTATTTCTGCTTATGAAGTGATCATTTAGTTGATCGCCGAAGAGTCGCTCATATACTTTAGACACGCAAGGTGATATGCTTATTGGCCGAAAGTTTTTCTTCGTGGTTTTTTCCCCACCTTAGAAGAGTGACGTCACATCAGCCTTTTTTAACTCTGTTGGAAAAATACCATCATTTATGGAATTATTGATGCAGTCAGTGACATATGGGCATGCAATTTCCTTCGCCTTTTTTAACATATTGGTAGGAATATTACCACTAACTGATTTGCTACCATCGAGTGACTCAATCTTTTCCATAACATTCCATGGGTTGACATGCTCGAAATCAAATTTGGTGACATTTTTCGCTGCTTTTTTGATGGCCAGGATACTTTGATGATTAGCATACCTTGCAATAGCAGTGTCAATTCGACTATTGAGCGAATCCTCAACGTTGCTAAGTAGCATTCAGATTTAAAGAGTCAGTAATATTTACAAAGTAGGAAACGTACGAGTTTCGCTTCGTTCCCGAATTCCTGCCCCATCTTGTGCTGGTCTGCTAGGTTCTTTGGCTCGTTACAAAAAATATCATTGCAGAGGGGTTTAGATTTATCAAATGCAAAAAGTTCACCTTTTTTGAAATTATGGTCGAATTGGCACCCCTAACTAAACACAGGCCCGGGTGGGCCCGTGCCTTCTTTGAAGAAAGGCACCCTTTCCCGCGTATTTTTGTACGAACATGATATCATTTATGTCTTTGCAGGACCTCATGGATGTTGAAGAGCAGAGAGATCTTCTCGAATTTAGAATTGCAGAACTAGAAGAAAAAAGTAGGGTACGTACTTGAAAAATTTTATGTTAAGTAACTAAACGACTTTCCTAGTATCACAGCTGAAAGGAGCACTGATTATGTTGTGTGTTTTTGCCAGTTTTAGTTTCAGTTTCAGTTAGTTTCAGTTAAAATTCTCAACGTACAAATAACTGTGAAAATAACAATTAACTAGCTAGGAATGTAACACACGCAGTAATGGTTTATATGCAGTTGGAAGATAAATACGGCAATAGATATTTGCATAACAGGAATTTCTTAAAGGAGGAGCTCTCTCAGTATGTCCGTATGTAGAATAATCGAGGAGATAGACCACCCCCAATTTTTGGCTATTTTTAAGAATAATTCATCAGGGTAATGTAGATGTGACAGGCTGTTGGTAGCAAAAATTGACATTTAATTTTTGCTGAAAATTTCGAATGGATTCTTTGACGCTACTTGCAATAGTGTTCCAGAATTTTGCACCCCTAAAGTGAACTGATTTGATATACTGCCAAGTCTCTTTCCTAGATTGGAAGACAGCCCTCTTACAAGGTTGCCTTGTACCACATTGGTGAACAGAAGGAAGGGCAGGAAGGGATACACAAAAATCATGTTTAAAGCATTTCTTATTCTTTTTGCAGGCAAAGTCACCCGAAATAGAATCATCACAGCTTACAGACGATGACAAACTCAATTTGTCACAGGTAAAGATTCCTGCTACATTTGTCGAGTGCATCAGTCTTTTTTTTGCTCGCCTGTCCCCATATCAATTGAAATTCTATATAACTATTTTCATGATTTATTAGGCCCCTCCCCTCTGAACCAAAATTTGTAGTAAGCCCCCCTCTCTATTAAGCCCCCCCCCACTGTATCAAAATCCAGAAGTTACTAAAGATTTGCCATTTATAAACAAGTTTGTATGTTGATTTTGATGGTCTGGGATAATACCTTGTCGAATTTATGTATTTGACTCGTAAAATTGTATATTGAATCCGCAAAATACGGGGCGAAAGAATTGAAAAGCTATCATATATATCCTTGTCATTTGATTTTGTGAATAAGCGCCCCTCTCTGATATGCCCCCCTCTGGGGTAGTCGAAATTTAGTATGCCCCCCCCCGGGGCTTAATAGAGTTTTTTTACGGTTATTGTTCTATTGTGATTCGATTTAGAATACTTAAAAGATCTATTCGACGGTCCCTTATTTGGTTCTAAAAAACCCGAACTACCTGTTTGATTAGTACATATTATTATCTTCAGGAAATGGATGAGGTAGAATGTGATCAAATTTCTGTGCGAATTGCTCTTAAAGAACTCGAAATAAACAAGGTCTGTATAATTCACTATGTATATTGAAAACTAGACTTATTACATGTCCTTGTTTTCGCTCCATTCCCCCAACGCTACCCCCTACAATACCCATTATAACAGTAAATAACATATCAATTCAATGAGGCAGAACTTAAACGAATGTTATCAGTCTAATTGACAACCGTGACTCTTTGCTAAATTTGGAGAATGACCACCACACTGTGCAAAACCTAAGTAAAAATGATCCATAAGAAAAAGCCCATTCGAGTCTTGTTCTAAAATCAAACCATATATTCTTTCAGGAGGCTGTCTTATCAAAAAGAGAAAAAAGTGCTCTGGTGCAAGCTATAACTTTGGTTGACAAGGAAGAGAAGGTAGGCTGAAATATCGATATGAAGAAGTACTGAACAAGACTTATTTCATGAGCCCTTGTTTTTGCTCCATTCCCCCAACGATATCCCCTCCCCCCACACAATACCCATTCCGCTTCAACGAAGTTTTAGTGGAATGACTATAACAGTAAATAATAATTTAATTCAATGGAGCAAAACGTTAACGAATATCGTCAGTCCAGTACTGAACCTATTGCAAAACTTCTGTGTATCAGATTCAAGTTACTTGATCTAAAGTCCGTCTCAAGTTAGATCTCACCTGAGATTTGCGATAACGCAAAATTCCTTTGCAAAACACTTCTATTGCTGTCATTCGCGTGCATTTGCAGATGACATCTAATTGATTGCATGGACACATTACCTTTAAGCAAAACCAGACCCGATACCAGCCTTAATTCTTAGGGGGGCAAAGAATCAACAACAACAACAGCAACAACCCCAATTCTAGGAACATACGTTAAAACATGCACGAAAGGACTGATGTGCTCCTTTAATGACTAGATTTTTGAATTATTTTGTAGTTTCAACGTTGGAGCCTTCAAAATTGGTCAATATGAAGAAAAAATGCTGTAGATTCAAAATTCATGTCAAAATTTATCCTCGAAAGTCAATAAATTCATGTTCTATGCATCATTTTCCCAGTAAAATCTTCTAAATGTGGGCCCGTAACAACAACGAAAATCCGACTAGTGGAGTATAATTTCCGATAAATGGCCTTCTGGGGGGCGCTCCGCCCCCAGCCCCCCATTGGCTTCGGCCCTGAGCAAAACTGTAATTCAAAGAAGTGATCCTACTGATGGTAAATTGGCACCCTTCGCTCGCTGTATACATTAAAAAATTCAAATAATTTTCTTTTCTGTTATGTATGTATTGTGCACATTGTTCTTTAACTTGCTATAATTTATTTGTTTTAATAATTACATATGTAGCTTTTTGATTAAGTATTTTTTGTATGATTGTCTTTGCAGATGGAGGGTCCGTTGAAAGCCAGCCTTTGCTGAGGTATGACGCTCCATAAATGACTGAATACAGTAAAAACCCGCATATAAGAACCATCCACTTATAAGAACCTGAGGCCTAAAATGTTCTAATTTCACTCCCTTAAAGAAGAACCTATTCATCTTTAAATTCAAGGAAGGTTCTTATCTTAAAAAAGTTAAATGTAAACTACTGGTTGGTAATATGTGATAAAATGTTTTAAAAAATTTAGCCAAATACTTAAGTAGATGCAAAGCATATGTAAAAAATTCCTTGTATGAATGGATTTGATACAGATAAGGTTAGGTAGATAAAGTTGTTCTTTATAAAACTGTGTCATGATAGTGAGTACGTGAAAACGTTGTTTTCTTATATTTGGCCTAAATTCCTGAACGTATGTAATTAATTCTTTTGATAAGAACCTATTTGAGAACCTTGCATCCTGTTTTCAAGAATAGTATCACATGCATAAGAACCTAAACAGGGTGATTTCAAAATGTAAGCTTCTTATATGCGGGTTTTTACTGTATGGAAACTGAAAAGCTAGTGCACGGCAATGTTTTTTCAAGACGGAACGAATTCAAACAAAGATACGTCCGAGATTTTTTCGGGCAGAACGATTTCTGTGTGCATCGATTCTAGACTTGCTATGGACTTTATATATTATATATTATATTATATATTATATTTGTTGAACTTAAATTTTTGAGCCAGCTTCTTCTTGTTTTCTCAGGAAATTCGGTCCTTGGAAGCAACTGAGAAGCAACTGACGAAGCGAGTAAATGAGTTGGAAGGCAAGGTAGTGTCTCTCTTTGTTTTCTACATGACCATAAACCTTGTTAAGGTTACGGTAAACGTTCGTAGGCCAAACGTTTCGATTTTCGGATTTCTTCAAATCTCAACAGCCAAACTTTTGAGAAACACAAAAATACCACCTTTGGAAGGTACAGAAATGTTGAAATTGGAGAAATCTTGATTAAGAGAATGAAACTACAATTTTCACACAAAGTTTTCCGATGTGGTTCAAACGTTAGTTTTTTACGTATTAAGCCGATCGCATGCTTGAAAACAAATATGAAATCACACTATGTGTATCAATTCCTTTGTTTAAAAGGTAACTCTGCTTTCCGCTCCAGTGAACAGCGAGATGCCATTTCGCAAAACCACTCTCCTCAGAAAACAGTTAAGTTGTCCAATATCATTCAGCCTATCAAAAAGCAGTAAAAAGGATGTTGCTCAGCGAAGTCTGGGCAATCAAAACATTTACAAATTGCAACGTTTTTGTGAACGCTGGCTTCACAAATCCTAGTTCGAACCTTTTTGTTGATTTCAGGAAAGTGGATTTATCTTCAAAACTACTCCAAAACGTTTCGATTTTTTTTCGCTCCATCTTTAGCTAGGTGGTTGATCTACAACTTTGCCAAGTCTGATTGAAAAAGCTCGGCTAGATCTCCTGTAATTGAATTTTATGTTTGACAATTTGATTGAGATTTTAGACTATTGTTAAACTGACAATTTGATTGACAGGTTATCCTTATTAATTTAATTCTTCTTTTTAGTACAACACCCTGAAGATCAAATTTAGCGAAAAGGTATGATATTATTTAACTTATTTCCTGAAGTTTTTATTGCTCTGCTAGCATAGTACTCAAATCTTTCGAATCTTTGGAAAGGTGGGTGTAAAATTATATGACATTTCTCTTTGCTTTGAATGCTTGAAAGGAACTTAGGGACCGTTCATTATTTACAGAGGGGATGGTACTGAAGAGAAATGTTTTCTTGTCCAAAAAATCTTCTTACACAACTCTAAAAGTGACAGCAAAAACATCTACCCAACAATTTTCAGGTTGAAAAAATTTTGCCCAACCCCTATCTATAAACATGGTTTCAATGTCAAACGATGTAAATTGTAAATTCAATACTGTAAATATTGATGACAAAGATGAGCAAAGTAGACACTGAAAATGGAAGGGATAATGTTGATAATATTGATGATGATATTGAGATAATTTTGGACTTTAAACATTTGGTATTAATTGGTGGGAAAATTTTGTTTTTCCAACCTTAAAATTACATGAACAAAATAGTTACCCAACCTTTTTATGTTAGAAAATTTCTCTTACCCAACCCATTTCTCTTCGGTACCAACCCCTCTATAAATAATGAACAGTCGAGTCCCTTATGGTACTTTGCTGTAAATCTGCCTTTTACATTTTTGATATCTTTATTTGAGTTAAAATGGCAGCAATTGAATTATTTTTTTTAAATTCACGGAAAATGTTGAAAAGATTTCCACGGCAGATTTACAGGAAAAACCCTAAGTTCCTTGCCAGCCATTTATTTCAAAGAAAACTGTAATAGAACTTTACACCGACTTTTTTAAAGATTTGAGCCAGATGTTTGCTCTGCCCTTCTTTTGAAATTCAACGATGATATCTTCTCGCTGGAATTGTTGAATTATTACAGTCATTTGTACAAATCACCGATCTTTGAAATGATGCTCTGACGCAGCTTTTATTTTATGGTGATCAAGACCTTTCTAATGACTTGAACAGAAATGTACTCGAAGTGACTTTACGTTTCATTCACGAAACAGGTCGGTTTGACTAAGATCTTTTGTAACTTCAGTTCCAAGCAATCACCAAACCCCTTAACTTAAATGTTCTGTTTCTTTGTAAGTTCTGTTTCAAATTAGATGCCAGGCATAGTTTATGACCTCTACCAACAAGAAGAGCTGCGCTTGTCACATTTTAATTTATCGCAAACATGACCTGACATCGAATGTTAGACAGGATCTAATATAATATCCATTAGGTTTTAATCGTTCGTAGTGTACCTAGTTGTATGTTGTTTAACGTTGCGTGTTCTTTTATTGGCCATGGGGTAGTCATTGTCTTTCGCTTGCGCTCCCCTTGGCATCGTCCCTCTAGTGTTGTGCAGTAATTAGGAAGGTATAGTAGAATGTAAGATTTATTGTCATATTTTATATAAAAGAAGTTATGTTTCTCACCAGCCAAGATGAGTATAAAGCCGCTGATACCATTTCATATTTATTTCATATTTCACTCTATTAAGGGTGACTCTTCAGTCTAGTGGCTGATTTTCATGGGACCCACCCACAGCGTGGGGCAATCCGAAGCACACCTTTATGTGGTAGGGATGGAGGCTAAGTTTGTTAAAACGGCCGATCGACACGGATCCCTTGAACCACCAGGAAAGAACTACTGGTCCTGCATATTTCTTATTTAACCCCTTTTGATGGCTGTGGAAAAATGTATGCAGCTGATATTCAAAATTGAAATGTTAATCTGTCAATCAAAGACTAACTTAGATGAGAAAATTTTGTTGCTAAAATCATTCATCTTGTAGAGCCATAAGTTAGGAAAATTCTGGCAAGGAGTTATGTGAATGAGAATTCCACGTTCCATTCTGGTCCATAATTTACTCACCATTTGAATTTGAATTCTATTTCTGAAGCTGACAGTTATATTGAATTTAGATTTTAATGGCAAATAAATCATGGACCAGATGTGAACGTGGAATTCTCGTTCCCATACTAACCCCTTTGCAGCATGTTCCTAATTTCTAGGTCTAAATGACGAGTGATCTACCAAACCAAATTTTCACATATAGCCTTAAACTGATAGATTAACATTTCAGTCTTGCATATCGGCCTTGTACTTCCTATTTCTTTCTTTTTTATATATATTCAATATAAAAGCTTACAACAACAAATTACTTAAGACACTGCCTACGATCTACTATACTACACTACAAGGACGGTGCCAGGAGGAGCAGAATATGATGTCTACCCCTTGGGATTAAACACAAACTTAAAATACAACTAATATAAACTACTGTACCATAAAATATGTTCGCTGCATGTGGTACAATAACAATTAAACGATGATATAATAAATAAATGATTTTAGTACCACAAATAGCTGAGATGTTAAAAAACACGACGTTTCGAGCGTATACTCGTTATCAAGTACAATACCATACCACACTACAACTAATACAGATAGAAAATGCTAACTATAAAGACAATTTACGAATGAATACTTGAGCCGGTTTCACGTTAGATGTCAGTCCAAAAATAAGTGATAATGGTGAACAATCAGAATCCTGGCCAAGAGAACAACAACGACAACAACCGTCCCCGTCACTGCTCCCCACCCAAGGTCCCCATCGCTCGAGACACCGCTATCGGGTCTGGATTTTTTATATAAGCCTAACATCCAATGTGAAACAGGCTCATAAAGAAACATATGGACAGGACTCTACGACAAGAGACTTTACGAAAATGGACTTGGTGGTTGAGTAACGTTTAACTAGATTTACGATGATCTCAACCGAATCGACCAGTTGTGTGGATGTAATGTAGAGTCAGCTCGATAAAAGTACTTTTTATTCCACAGCCCGATAAATGTGTTATTTCTTTATTCGACTAGTATGTGTTCTTCCTTTGACTATAATCCATCAACGCATCGACTGTAGCGAGAATTTATTGTCGGCTCTGTTGGTATTTTGCTTTTCAAAGAAATTGCTCGTTAGATGCCCGTCAGTATGTTGACAGCGCGGCAACGCTGAAGCCGAAACGCGAAGTACACTTAATTGCTATGACTTTTGGAATCAAAATTTTGATTTCTAATATGAGATTAGAATAATAGTGAATCTTTAAGATGAGATTGATTTCTGTACTGGGCGAGGCAATTGATGTAATGGGTTGAAAAGAAAAAACGCGGGCATTTGCTGAGATATTTGAAAATGGGCATTAGCCGCCTCGATCGGGCCACGTTTAAGACATACCTCACCATATTGTATTTTATAACTTAACTGAGGAGCATATCTATTCATTCTTTTTTACGCAATGATCAAATTAATGCTTTGGACTGCCACATCTGAAAATTCGAGGCAACTAATATATTTACACACTTGCTCTTCAAAATATATTTGGTAGAATTGATAAAGTTTATTTTGGTCAATTTTCGACGAATGGAAAACCAAACCATGCTTGCTGTATGAGCATGTGTCGAACAAGGGCGGATTTTGTACAATAGCAACCATTGCGTTTGATTGACTCCTCAATTCAAAGCGATTAGCGACTGCAGACAAAGGAAATTCTCTTAGCCAGTAATTCAAAACAAACAAAGCCGCAAAAGTTTCCCCGAAACTAGTGAGGCAAACTCTCGCCTTGTGCAGGCGGAAAGTGGGTTTGAAGAGATGTTATTTGCTTATAACAAAAGAAGCAGGATAAATCTAAAGATCTGTCTGGCGGATTTTGTTTATTTGATTCAGGAGCTGTTTTTTAATCGTTTCATTTAAGCCCTAAATACGCGAGAATTGCAATGCCTTCTGCTTGGCTTCTGAAACAAATAAACAAAATCCGCCAGACAGAACTTTAGACTTTCCCTTCTTCTTTCGTTATAAGCAAATAACTTCTCTTAGAAACCACCTTTCGCTTGCACAAGGCGAGAGTTTGCCCTACTAGTTTCGGGGAAACTTTTGCGGCTTTGTTTGTTTTGAATTACTGGTTGAGAGAATTTCCTTTGTCTGCATCCGCTAATCGCTTTGAATTGAGGTGTCAGTCAAACGCAACTGCTGCTATTGTAAAGGGTGCGCCAAAATAAACTATGCACGTTTGGCAGGCCACAATATTTTGAGCACTGGACCAATTTTGAAGATTTATGACTTAATATTTAGCAGAGAGCCTGAATTAGATTCTAGGACTTTTTGCAAATTTTTTCGTTTTCAGTCTTTAGAGCTAGAAGCGAGTTTCTTAAATGTCCGTTTTCGAAAATATTGAAAACGATGAAAAAACGTCGATCAAATCTTAAAAGATCCAACATGAATAAACAAAGAGAAAACGTTTTCAGGGGGATTTGGGGGTTCAGTATGAACTCTCGTACAGCAGATTACAATTGGTCGATTTTTAGATCGCAAATCACCACGAAAAAGTTCTCTCTTTGTCCATTCAAGTCGATTCTTTAGAAAATTTGATCGATGCTTTTTGATCGTCTTCAGTGTTTTCGAAAACAAAATCTTAGGAAACTCGCTTCTAGCTCTAAAAGCTGAAAAAGAAAAAATTTGCAAAAAACCCGGTATCCAATTCTGGCTTTCTGCTAACGAATGAGTCATAAATCTTCAAAATCGGTCCAGTGTACGATTTATTGTGGCCTGCCAAACGTGCATAGTTTATTTTGGCGCACCCGGTATTACAAAATCTGCCCTTGTTCATGTGTCGTGATAGCTCAGTCGGTAGAGCAAGTGCCTAGATAGCAGGAGGTCTCGAGTTCGAAACTCACTCTCCTAACTTTTTCCATGCTCTCCTTCAATCTATGAACCTATACAAAAACTTGGCTGAAAAGCTTTTTGCATAAAGGAGTAAATATTGAATATTTCTGACTGTAGGCCGTTATTCAAGGAAGGCTCGTATCATAGGCTATTATCTTTAAATCGGTGTAAAAGGGTGGATGTAAAACTTTATGACCTATTTGGGCCTATTTCTTGGAACTGAATCGCTTGAAAGAAACTTTAGCTACTTTTCTATAATTCTATCGTTGGACTACTCAGAAGTCTTGAATATTGTTTGAAATTACAGCGTATTTTGTATTTCAACTTATTTGAGGATGTGACATCATCGGATTTCTAAATCATAAACCAGCAGAGTAAAAGACTTTTGCTTGATACGATATTGTAGACATCCATGCACTATGGTTTTCTTGACAATTATTTCATGTTTCATCGAAAGTTTTAGAAATTATGACGGTTTTAAATTTTGTTTTAAAATTGTTCTTGAACTCTTAGAAAAAGTCTGAAAATGTTGACGATTTCAGAAAGTTCGACGGTAGAAACATATCGAGATAGCTGAAATGATTTTCAAAATTGTTCTTGAACTCTTAGAAAAAGTCTGAAAATGTTGACGATTTCAGAAAGTTCGACGGTAGAAACATATCGAGATATAGTAGTGTCCCGCATGTAAGAAACACAAATTTAAGAAACAGAGACCCTGATTTTCAAAATAATGCCCCATTTTATGAGAAACTAGTACAGGTCTGAAAAAAGCATTTTTTTCACAAAACTAAGCAAAAAATGCATTCCTGGAATAATTTTATCATATACTGGAAGTGAAAATTACAAATGCAGATCAAACTAAATAATTTAATATGTTCTTTTATCACAATCATAGAGCTTCTGTCCAGAGACGTAGGAACCGGGGGGGGGGCATTGGGGGCACGTGCCCCCCCACAAGATTTTGCAATAAACAAAGAAGTGCCCTTTGTATTTTCAGGAAATGCCCCTTTAGCTTAAGATAAAAGTGCCCTTGAAGTGTCGTGCCCCTCCAAGTTTCAGATGCTTCCTACGTCCCTGCTTCTGTCTGAGTAGTTGATCTACAGTGCATGATTTCTCTGATAAGAAACTTTACCTTGATTTGAATTTTAACTCATTTTATAAGAAACATGTCAGAACTGAAATGGAAAAGGTTGTTTCTTATATGCGGGACACTACTGTAGCTGAAATGTCTTTGAAGCCAAGTGAAAGGGTTATAGAATTTTACATCAACCTTTCTTTTTAAAGATTTGGAGCATATGGTAAGGTTCTTAGTGTACGAAATGACCAGGCTTTATTCCTGTAAAGTGTTCAGACGTCAAACGCAATTTCAATGAATTACATAGATGATGCGCTAGCCACCGCGATTATGAATGGATTTACATGCAAGGCTTTTAATCGTGCAGAACATGTGGTTCGCTTTTCTTTAATTGAATATTCATGAATCAAGATCTGACGTTTAGATTTAGGCCTTATAAAATATTCTGTGTCATAGGAAAACGAGTTGTCTTCTGTCCTCGGAGAGAAAGCGAGATGCGAAGAGAAGCAGCTTATTTCAACAGATGATATTTTTGAAGGTTTGAAATTTTACTTCATTTAATGTTGATTTATTAGAATATCATCCCTTGGGATTTATGAAAGATATTATTTCATTGTATTTGAGTGCGTCGATTGTAGTGGCAAGCCAATAAAAACATCTAATCTGTGTAGGTATTTAATTTCTTGAGTATTCTTGACTAAATGCAAGCATTGCATCAGTATGTTTTTTTTGGAATTTATTCAGTTCGAGGCAAAAGCTGCAAGCTCCAAGCACGACCAGAAATTACACTGTTTCTATTTTGATGGAAATACGAGTGTGGCATTTAGCGCCACATTGACATAGAGGCAAATGCAGTGACGTATAATTTGCGAATAGGTTTGTATCGTCAATTTTCATAATGTTACAAAACTAACAGAAGTAAATGTTGACCACGTTGACACTGTAACGGTACAGTTTTGATCCGTTACAAAGTTGCTGTAGACCTGCAGATTCAAGACCTGCAGACCCGCAGACCTGCAATTTACATTGCTCCAGAGCAAAATTATTCTAATAGATAGAAGGAAGAAGATTGTTACGGATTACCAGGAACAGTGTAAACGGGAGGCTGATCTGTTACATTTTTCATATCATAGTTGTACTGAAACGGTGTAAAGAAGGTCTTAATAACAACAATAATAATAATAATAATAATGATAATAATAATAATAATATAAGTAGTTAAGGGAGTGGAAGGTCGTGAGACCTATGAAGCCCTGTTACGTTCTATCACGCGA
Source organism: Aurelia coerulea (assembly GCA_039566865.1). Classification (NCBI taxonomy): domain Eukaryota; kingdom Metazoa; phylum Cnidaria; class Scyphozoa; order Semaeostomeae; family Ulmaridae; genus Aurelia; species Aurelia coerulea. Next base: position 4,429,474 of record CM076952.1, on the reverse strand, counting down.
CTAAATTGTGTACGAGAATCTGTCTACGTATTTTAGTCGATCATATGCTCGTTCAAATTGCTGCACCTTCGAACAGTTGATGACTTCGCTTGATAATTTGTTCCATTTGGACTTTTGTCTTAGCCCCTACTACCCCACCATTATATAGAGACAAAGGCTGTCTTCAAAAGAATTGACGTATAGTTTGCGAACTGGTCTATTGTCAGTATTCTTCGTAGTGTTACAAAACTAACAGAAGGAAGCTTAGAGACCAGTTTCTTGCAATGTTTCTACAGTTTGTTTCGATCAGTGAAATAAAGTGGCCTGAATTTTGAATATTTGCATTTTCGGTTCTATTTTTTCATCGAAGATACGCATTCCAAAACTTACTTTGCAATTTTTCATCACGAGATGTTTTGTTACCTGTCATGTGCCTCGATGACTTGGATGACAACGTTTGTTTTTGCTCTTAACATTTTAAATTTGAGCTTTTGTATTTGATATTAATTATTAAACGTTTATGAATGAAAGTTCAATTTTACGTCCTTGTGATGAAAATATGTGGTCTTGCTTTGTTCATGATATGATCATGTTGCCTCCCAGGATGTTACAGCAATAATAGACCATTTCATCAAGAAAGAACAATCCCAAGGAAATGTTCAGGCCAAGGCTGATAATTAAGGCGTCAAACATTTAAAAATGATTGCACAAACGGTTAATGAAGCGTTCGTTAAAAGGGGCTCCTTCTTCAAATTTAGGTCCAAACGGTTATTTTGAAGTTTTTTAATTGACAACATCACACAGGCAGGTGTTTACCCGTTTTTTCGAAAATGAAAACATCATTTTGAAGATAAATCTGTGTACTTCACAGAGGAAAAACACCAAACATTCATATCTTTTACGATTGCTTGGATGCTTGGATATAAGTGGATTTTTAACGAGCACTTTTTGGTGGCTTGGGTGAAGCCACTAAACAGACTGGAAAAAATGGAGAACAATGGACACGTGCGTTGTTTACAGATTTTTTTACAGTCTGGCGACGGAGCCCCTTTAACGCCATCCGTACTACTACTTTAGGGTTGCGCAGCATGGACGTAAACCAAACAGCTCGAGAAAAACATCGATGGTACATACACTAGAATGGCAAGGATAGCGCTGAACAGGGCCACAGAAAGCATCTTAAACTTGGGGAGGCACGAGCACTTTTCCCTAAGCTGAAGGGGCACCTCCTGAAAATAGAAAGGGCACCCCTTTGTTTTTGCAAAATCTTGGTGGGCCCATGCCCTAAATGCCCTCCAGTTAATACGGCTATGGCGCTGAATATATCATTGCGGCAGATTTACAATTGTACGATTATTATTATTAGATATTATTAAATATCTATTTAAAGTAGGCTAAGAAATGAATAGCTAAATTGCAGCTAATTAAGGCCTACTATTTACAATATATATAATTTACAATAAAACTAAAATTAATGTATATTACAGGACAAATTAGAGTTAAAATCTATCATGTTAGAAACCCAGCGTGCGGGATATATACTTTGCAAAGCCTACAGTTGCATGTTCCACCATTCCAACATCTAATTCGTTTTTTGAACATAGGAAGGCTGTTTAATTGTTTTAGTTCTTGCGGTAAATGCTGCCACAGTTTATGTCCAAGGTAAGTAATGGACTCAACTCCAAAGGCCGTAGTTCGTACTTTTGGCAGTTGAGCGTCATTACCATGCCGTAGGCAGTACCTAATATTTCGTTGCATGAAAATATCCTTCATGAATGGTGGATTCAGACCGCATTTTGTTTTATAAATTTCAGTCATGAGCAACTGTAGGTTTCTTACATGGATTGGCACCGATTTAGATTGCTCCAGGAGAAAACCGAAATCATTCTCGTAATCTTACGCTCCCAAAGGTACTGCCGAGGTTAGTTAAAAGTTTGCTTATCTTTTGAGATGCTGCATGGTCACTTTAAGCTATTATTGCCATCCGAAAAACCAGATTTAGGGAGCTGTCATTTTTAATGACAGGGAGGGGGTGGAAGCATTTTGAAAATTTGCCCAAAAAAATTTAGACCCCTGCACTCTAGCCATGAAAAATTTCAGACCCCATCTAATTTTCACCAAAAAATTTCAAACCCCTGACAGCACAAAACGACTTCAAAAGAACCAGACTATCACAAAAGCATCAAACCAAACAAAGAAGAATTCAATTGAAGAAAAGAAGAAAGAACTTAGCAGACAAAAAACATTGATGTCTAACCGTTTGAGAAAATTAATAAATAGTTTAGCTAAAATCTACAAAATTGAAATTTTTTCGAAGATATTCAAAAATTTAGCACATTTATTTTCAGACCCCAGCATAAATTCCACTAAAAGTTTCAGACCCCAATGAATTTACCCTAAATTTTTCAGACCCCTCCTCATTTGCTTCCACCCGGGTGCCTGCAATTATTTATGACTGCTCCCTTACGGAAAATTTTGAATTCCAGATTTCTTATTTAGAGTGAAATAATTGCCATCCTTTTCCAGTCGACATTTTGTCAAAACTAAACGTAGAGATGTATTTGAAGTTGTCTGGGAAAATTCTTTGTTTGCAGAATGATTGAACTTTGTCATTCATTCAAATTTCGTGCTCCTGAGCAAATTTGGAATTTGCCTCTTTTCACATTTTCCAAAAAATGAACTGAAAAAGGTGAGAATGATCCAAAAAGGAATGAATTACCATATTTTGAAACTGTTTTTCAGACGGTAGGCGTAACGATCATAGGTTTCAAATCTTTATCTCGGCGTAAAAAGGTGGGTGCAAAATTCTAAGCCCCATATGTCTTCTGATTGAATGGCTTGAAAGAAACTTTAGATAATTTACTATAATTCTACCGTTGGACTTTCCACAAATTTTGAATATTTTTGGAAATTACAGCGTATCTTACATTTCAACTCATTTGAGGATATGACGTCATCAAATTTCTAAATCATAAACCAGATGAGTGACAGACTTCTGCTTGATACCATATTGTAGGCATTCATAAACTATGGTTTTCTTCGAAATTACTTCATGTTGCGTCAAACAGTTAAGAAATTACCATGGTTTTAAGTTTTTTGAAAATGTTTCTTGAATTCTTGAAAAAGAAGAAAAACACTCTAATTCTGAAAATATTGAAGATTTCAGAAAATTCCAACGGTAGAATTATAGAGAATTAGCTAAATTTTCTTTGAATTCATTCAGTTCAAAGAAATAGGTCACTGAATTTTACACCAGCCTTTTTAAAGATTTGGAACCTATGCTGGCATAACGTACACTGACCAAGCAACATGCCAAAAGATGGCTGAGCTCTTCAGCTATATGGTGATACCTTGTTTGTGTTCATAACATTTGCTTTTATTAAAGATTTGTCGCCTATACTAGGCTGATGAAGGATAACGCACGAGAAAACCGAATTTCGTAAACATGAGCTCTGGTCGAAATTCGCATTGTAAGAATGTCAGCGTGTGTGGTCGAGTGACGCTGTGCCTGAAGTGTGCACGTGGTGGGTTCGATTCCCCCGCAAGCTGCAGGATTTCCATTGCGTTTTGATGAGAATATTTTTGTCGATATTTGCTAAAAATAAGTCCGACATTCATTTGCTTGCAAGCTGATAAAATCCCTTGAGAAAGACGTTTGTCCTTTACTTGCGTTAAAGGGGCTCCGTCGTCAAACAGTAAACAAATCCGTAAACTCGCACGTGTCGGGGATTATCCATTGTTCATCCATTGTTCTCTGCAGTTTGTTTGGTGGCTTCACCCAAGCCACCAAATGTGACCGTTAAAAATCCACTTATATCCGAGCAATTGTAGAAGATATGAATGCTTGCTTTGTTCCTTAGTGAAGTACAAGGATTAATGCCCAAACAGCAACTTTCATTTTGAAAAAATACGAAAATCTTGTGTGATATCACCTTTCAAAAAACTGCAAAAATCATCGTTTTGTTTACATTTTGATGATGGAGCGCCTTTAAAGACCGTGAAGTTTTTGTAGTTTCATCTCCTACACTCTGTGAGTCAGACAAATGTATCCACTGATTGAGAAATCGTACAGGGAAAGATATGCGATTAATTTGTGAAATTTTAATGTCATCATCTTGCTGAGACTTTTATCTAATTTTTGAGATTTTGCTCGTATATTTAGGTGCCTTAGATGTCTTTTTGAAATCAGGATTTAGCTAGAATTCTTTTTCCTCAATTACCCCCAAAACAGCTTGAAATTGGCTGTTCATAACCGATATAACAATCAACCATTTACGGTATGAATTTAATTTCCTTCAATTCAAAGAAGAAATACTGCTATCTTAGAAAGCTAGGCCGCCATATTACGCGATTGGGCTTCCTGTGGTAAGATGACCGCTATTGTCTTCCATATTTGTCATACTGCTTCTGACGAGTCGCTCGAACGTTGCAACTGTTTTACGATCATATACTAAAAAACAGGCCTAAATAATTTTCGCCTTCTTATCACAGATGGAGACATTCATTATCAAAATAACAACACCCTTGAAATGAATGAACATCCAAGAGAGTTATTGGCCAAAGCACAACAGGTATGCACTATTTTGTTATTTTCGATGCCGTACCACGCAATTATTACCAGCTTTTAAATAAAAATTTTTTTGGAAAATAGCTCCGCTGTGCTCGAAATAGCTGTTGTTCCGTGCAGTTTTGATTTCATGTGATTTCCACTTTGAAAAACATTCTTGTCGTGCAAAGTTCTAAGATTGCTAAAGAAAAGCAACCGAGAAACTATTTACATTTTGCCCATACAACGAGACTGCTCTAGTCTGTAATCTTATACTTTGTAAGACAATTTCTGCACATATAAACTACAAACTCATACCACATGGTGAGTAATAAAACAATTCCAATTTGGAAAGCTGCTGTTCCCTCAATATGACAGCAATAATAATAAACAGCAACAATGGCAACAACACTAGTTGTAAGAACATCCGTTTTAACATGGGTACCATCATTCTTGAAAGACCTTCAATAGACTCATGACATAACTGCCTCTAACTTTCGCGTGTTGTTGTTGTTGTTGTTATCGCTTCAGTTATGGCGACAAGTCTACAAGATTTTTTGGAATGAGTCTACACCTTCAACAGCTAAGATATATAATTCGAAATCAGTGAATATAAGGAAAAATATGCTATAGAAACTTTAAATTCATCTCAGCATTCACCCTCGAACGTTGATAAAATCATTTTCAAATGCATAGTCAAAGAAGGCCTATTCCCTTGATACAAAATTCTATTCAAAGGTGGACTTTTCTATAACTCACAAATATTGTGTAATTATTGAACAGTACCATTTCGGACTTTATGGTTTATTGATAGGGTAGATTTAATTTATTGTATATTGTAATCTCAAACTTTTTACTGGAGGGCCCCTTGAAAATCAGCCTTTGCTGAAGGGTAACCCTCCCTAAATGAAATAGAATGAAATGAAATGAAAAAATAGTTTCTCCAACGAAATCTTTCAAAGGTAAAGGTAAATCACAAAAAATCTGGGGGATGAGTGCCCCCTGTCTTCCCAGTTCATACGGCTTTGCCTATGAAGAGAGGGCGCTCCACCCCCGGACCCCCATCAAATATCCTGTTTGATAGGAGATTTGTTCAGTTATGTTCAAGATTTGCATGGCTTAAACCCCTTTCTCGATTTTAAAATCACGAAGGATTTTCTGAAAAACGGAGGGAAATTTATCATTGACAATCTTGTAGATGTCAATGTTATAATGCTTTAGTCCAAAAAAATCAGTTTCCTATCATGAGCAGAGACGATTTTATTCATTGGAAAAACTGCAAGTTTTCGACCAAGAACATTTTGTCTCAATTTTAGAAGCATAACCAAGTGACCCATTTGGCCCCACCTCCACTCCACGCTATTCATAGGCGGTCTTGATAGCTTTCCTTCTCATTGTAGCCCTTAGAAATATTCTAACACTGTTAGGTTTTTGAAGCTCTATGGATAACCAAAGTCTCTGACAAGTGACAGTGACAACGGACATCTGGGTTAATAATGAACTAACAGGAATTACATTTTCCTCTGATTTTGCAATCTACCGGGTGAGTAAAAAAAAAGTCCTGGCGTTTGAGAGGCTACTGTTCCCTGAATATATAAGCAATGATATTTTGCATTATTTGATTGAACTGCTAACATGTTCAATTGTTTTTAGAATTTCTCCTGGCTAAAATCGGCTACTCCGTTCAGATTTTACAAGGTGTTTTCTAAAAAATGTCCCTTCAAAACACATTGGAAAACATGCTAAAATCAGGAGCAAGTTTCCTGAACATGTTTACCTTACAGCAATGACTTGAGCATGCTTTAGCACCTGCTATCCTCTTGGGGGGGGGGGGGTGAAAAAGTCTTCTTCCTGGTATGAATAACTTGTTCAGGATGATTCCATTCTCCCAAGAGGATCAAATACATGCATGCATATGCATGTACGTGTCATAATTGCTAGGAAGGAAAACGAAGGGAAATTTTGCTCGTCGTCTTCGTTCATTTTTGCAGGTTTTCGAAAGGGGCTTTCTGCAGAAAATCTCCCATATCGACGGGAAGGAATGGCTGATTAAAGCCGGGTAAATGACTGAACCTAATTAGATATAACGGGAATCAAACAAGATAGTTTTCAATATTATTGCTTAGATAGTCAGGGAGCAACATTTTCAAACGCCGGGCCTTTCATTGATTCACCCAGTGTGGTTATATGTTAGAATTTAAAAGTTAGAGATCAAAGGTGAGAAGTTAAAAGCTAAAGGTGAAATGTTAAAGATTCAAGGTACATAATCAGCAAAGGCCTGGGATAATTAGAAATTTAAATTTTAGTTAACTTAAATTCAGACTTCAACAATTTCATTTTCTGGCGTGCGACATGTCATGCACAATATTTTCATAACACCGCATGATCAATAGCTATACATTAATTTCGCCACAACATGTTTTGAAGTGGGCGTATCGGGACCACCTCTTCTTGAAATAATGAAACTTGGCCACTTAGAAAGAGTGATTCTTTCCAACTCTTTATGATACATCCTGTTTTGCATTAGAATGGTCGTGAGAGTTACAGTTTTGAGCCCGGATAACTCTTGGCTGCACGACAACTTAGACCAGGAGTATGCTCCAAAACCAGGCATCCCTAGAAAGAGCTAAATTTATTAATTTTGAAACCAATCACAAGATCAGCTATGCCTGGGAGAATAATTCGATATTTGATCTGCTTGCCAAAAAAAATATTTACAGAATTCAAAAATCAGGCTTTTTAAAGATTTGAAAGATTTGAGCCCTATCCTCTGGGAGAATAATTTGATATTTGATCTGCTTGCCAAAAAAAGAAATTTCAAAATCAGGCATGCGAACAAATTTTAATGATTTTTCAAACAGGAGTACTTGGGACACCCAGTACCAGCCAACGACCACAGAAAAAGAAAAAGCAGGGGGAGTGAAATTTTTCCAACCTCAGCATTTTGACAAATAATCAATAATCAATGTTCTGACGGTCCCTCCCTGACATTGTATTATTACAGAGTCCCTCCACTCCAAGAGCATTGGTCATAGTATATAAAACCGGGGGGTCTTGCAGTGAAGGAGAGTGTGCAGCCTTGGTTTACTGGTTCCAGTAAATTTCAACTGTAGGTGTAGAAACCTATCAAGCGACTCCCGTCTCTGATCAACAACTTCCAGTATATAAATGAAGCAGTTTTTTTATATAGGTCATTTTCTGTTATTTCTGCTTGGAGAATGTAATAACTCTTTGGTTACTGATAGCAAAAGAGAAAAATTCCTCGTCAGAATGGATCACTTCACAAATCCTAAAATGTTGGATCGACTATTTCTCGACCCGAAAGGAGTTTCCCGCAAGAACACTTGCGTTCAAAATATGGCAGATAAGCAGTTCGACTATATCGATAAGTGTTACGACCAGGCAAACAGGCGAAAGATTTCAATCGAAAGAACGCGAAATGTTTTCGAAAGAGATCTGGCTGATAGTGAGAAAAAGTCTGAGAAACGTGCTTTCGTGAAGAAAGTACGACGCCGCTCGCAACAAGAACTTGAAAATGCATTAGAGAAGGCGAAATTGTTTGCTTTTGATGACGAGAAACGTTGTACCGAACACAAAGACACTTTGCCACCTTTGGTAAACTCGTTACGCCGATGTTCCGTGGCTGCGTTACCGACTTCCGACAAACAAGAGCAAGTTACTGAGTTTGTTGGAAGAGCAAAGGATTCTCCTTTTCCAGTGAGACAACGCTCATTTTCTATGCCTGAGAAGATTTCCAATAATTTACCGGCCTTAGAAGAAAGTTCAAAAGGTGGCGATAATTCCGTTGTGGGCAAACCTGATGATAACAGGCTTCTGAAACGTCGTCGTCGCCGCTACAGTGTTCCTGTGTCCACTTCATCAAGCCAAATTGGAGAGTTTCAAACCAGCGAGGTTGGTGCTGAGACGTTTACCTTAGGCCAATCAACAGTAACGTACAAGATGAAACAATACAGAGTTCTCGGAGCGGCATTTGATGTTGCTTTTCGTGATAGTGATGCGAATGAAAAACAGACAACCACAAAGCCTAGACCTCAAAGAAAGATCAGCATTGAGATGAAAAAAACTTATAAACAAGACTATAGTTGAACTGAGGGACGAAATTGTGGGAGATCTATACAGATCATAGACTTTTGCTTTACGTTACTTTCTCTGTCATCAACTTGCAGTAAGAAACAAGGACAGATAATGTTACAATAGGACTCGCTACTTTTCATTGACACCTAGATACAAAGCAATTTGTGATTGCAGACAAAGGGAATTCCATGCTCGGTTGGTCAAGATATAAACAAAAACAAAGAAAGCCGCAAAAATTGCCATGAAACCTGGGTAGCTAGCTCGGTCGTTGTGCATTACAGAAATGGTTTTAAAGAGCAAATATTAGCACATATCGAAAGAAGAAGGATGCATCTAGACTTCTGCCTCGGGCATTTGATTTTTTTCGTGCAGAAGCTGAGCAGTGAGTGTTTTAATTACACCTAAAAAGTACGAGAATTGAATCCCCTCCCAATTGGCTTCTGCACAAAATAAATAAAATGCCCGAGGCAGAAGTTTAGATTTATCCTTCTTCTTTCCATATGTGCTAATATTTGCTCTTAAAAACCATTTCTGGAATGCACAACGAGCGCGCTAGCGACCCGAGTTTCAGGGCAATTTTTGCGGCTTGCTTTGTTTTTGTTTATGTCTTGACCAACGGAGCATGGAATTCGCTTTGTCTGCAATCACGAATTGCTTTTTATCTAGGTGCCAACGAAAAGTAGCGAGTTCTATTGTAACATTATCTGTCCTTGTTGCAGTAAGACATTTGCAGGCCTATGAGGCAAGGGCAAATTTTGTAAAGCAAAGTTCAGGTTTCCAAAAAACAAAGCGATTTGCCTTTCTGAAGAATAGATTTCACACCTCTGAGTGCACTCAAGCAAATCAAAATACCGGACAAGGCAAAACATTGTCGTTGGCTTCACAGAAGGTGTTGAATTTATTCTGGAGGCTGCCAAATTGCTTTGTCTTAAACAGCAAAACAGCACTATATCCTTTGTTTTACAAAAATTCATCCTACGATATATTCACGATATATAGCTGTTTAAAAATTCACTAAAATCAAATTGAACGCCAAAACAGTCAATGAACAAATTTTGGCAGATAAACCTCGACGATGAAACTTTCGGCAAACGTTTCGGAATTTAACAATGTTCAACCAAAAAAATGTTGAGAACGTTTAAAGATATGAGCTTTTTTGTTGGAAATTTTAATGTTAAAGCAACGAAAAGTTTGATGAATGACTTCAGGTTTCTCTGAGATTTCATTGCGATTTGATTGAGTGGTGCAATGGATCGTCGGAGAAATTTTCGCGTGAAGATCCTGGGCTCGATATGATTAATGATGCTAGGCCTATTCTCGATTCCCAGAGATTGAGCCCAGTCCAGTCTCGATTAGACAGTCAATTAGCCTGACTGAGTTTAAGACCAAAATCAAAGCCTGGAAAGGAAATGAGTGCCAATGCCAGTGTAGACTTTGCTGAAATTTTGAACCGTATTTAGTTTTTATATAATATTTTTATCAATTCAGTTTTTTGTCATTTCAATTAGTTGGCTTTCATTAGCTGTGTTTGTAAATATTTTCTTACATACATATACAGCTATCGTATAATTTGTTATGCCAAAATTGTAAATAAAGTGATAATAACAATAATGATGATAATAGGCTTGTGTTGAGGGGTCTTGAGGTGAAGCATTTTATAAAATTGCTTGTATCATGAGAATGATACGACCACTAGTGACCAATTAAACTTTCTTATCTAAGTTGCTGAAGTTGATATTTTAGCTACACAGGTATTATCAATCTATTGGAGTCTGTTAAATGTTTCGAGATCTTCATGCTTCAAGCGTCTAACATGTTCTAAATTCTCTGGTAGACCATGTCTCTCTGAAAACTATTGCTTGGAATCAGTTTTTCGAGTTGTAAATTCGTAATCTTTAACCTAAAGTCTGATGATTTTTCAAAAAGTAACTTGGGCTCATCCGGTCGTTGACTTTATTCTTAAGAAATGGAGGATTAAAAAAGCAAGAGTTTAGAAAGATCATTGCAGGGCGATTTCTTCTTCCCAAGAGAATAAAACGCGCTGAAACGTGTTGAAATCAATGCTGTAGGGCAGAAATATTGGGAAATTTGTTGGTGATTTTAGGCGCGTTTTGAAAGTTTTTTGAAGGGGTATTTTCGAGAAAATCCCTCTTTATTTCAGAACTGAGTGGCAGATTTCAATCAGGTAAATTTTGGAATGGATTTTGAATATGTCCATCATTAAATGATAACATCCTATTCCTATAAATGATATATACCGGGTGTCCCAAAAAAAGTACTCCCGTTTGAAAAATCACCAAATTTGATGACATGGCCGATCTTCAATTCTCTTCTTTGTGATGTAGATCAAGAACCAAATTATTTTCCAAGATAAAGCTGATCTTGTAATTGGTTTAAAAATTCACAAATTTAGTTCTTGTTAGGGCTGCCTGGTTTTGAAGCATACTGCAAAAAGCACTGATGATTGCCAGATCAATTCCTTTGTGCATATGTAAAGCTTCTAGTTCGGTCATAAATGACAGAAAGGAATGCGCACTATCATTGCAGACTTCAATGATGATAAATCACTCTTTGGCAAGATTGAGTATTTTGCTTGAAAACTATAGCTGAAAATAAGGTTTTTCAACGTGTAATTTTATCGATCTTGCTGTATCAAAAGCAAATATTTTATCGTTTTGAAAATTTTTGGGTCTTTGAAAAAACAACTCAAAAAGAAAACTTTATCAAAGGTTTGATAATCAATTTTTGGTGATTTTTAAAACAGGAGTACCTTTTTTGGGACACCCGGTACTTGCCAATATCAATGCTATTAAAGAAACTATTAACGTGCTTTATGGACACTGATCCGTCCTTGCTCTTCGAATTGAAGCAAAGCAATACAGGAGGACATAAACTAAAGTTATTCAAGAAGAGGTGTAACTTAAACGTTCGTAAAACATTTTTCAGGCAACGAGTCATTAATGACTGGAATAATTTATCAAGCGAAGTTATCAACTGTTCGACAGTGCAACAATTTGAACGAGCATATGATCGACTAAAACACGTAGGCAGATTCTCGTACACGATTTAGTCGTGTGTGATAGAACGTAACAGGGCTTTATAGGTCTCACGACCTTCCACTCCCTTAATTACTTATATTATTATTATTATCATTAATGCTCTCATGTCCAGGGAGCAGTGTCCTTTCAAACGGGATTATGTTATTTACTCACCCCGTACGTATTCAATTTTGAGATTCGTCCTGCAGGTTCTGCCATCAATGTTTTATCGTAAAGTCGCTCCGAAAATTTTCTCAGTTTAAAATTTCCGATCTTTATTTCTGAAACAGATGCTCTTGTTTTCAATTTCGAAGGCGGACCAAATTGGATTGAGCAGACAAGGACCGAAAGCGGTTTACGGGCAGGCGTTATTTCTAAAAATCAACTTAAACAACCAGAATATTGGCTGAGCATTCAGACTATTAGCTCAACGTTAATTGTAACAAGAAAATTTCATTTCGCTTGCTTTCTTTTCGACCAGGTGCACTCTCAAGTAGATTATATGGGCGTTGGGCGCCATTTTAGTAGATTGTTGCAATTACTTCGCGGTACCTAGCTTTGCAAAAGTAAACGAATAGTTTTTCCAGACTGATAATTAGCTTTAGTTTAATCTGATCATCTGGTTTACGAATCGCAAAGAAATCCATGTTTTCACGTTACTGTTTTACTCTATGTTAGTGTTGCCACTCCTAGTTTGTGAGAAGGTCTTCAATTATTTGAAATGCGAAACTTTTTTGTGAAATCGATCGTGTGATGACAAAGGCTACTAATTTGATTGGTTCATCGTGTGGAGATGGCTCGCTTTCTCGAGAAATATTTCTCATTTCGCGGAAGTTTTTTCCAAAGTGGAATATCGGCTGCCACTCCTAGTAAGCTCTTCGTGCATATTTTTGTCATCAGAACTTGGCAGTTGAGATTGAAACGAACTGGAATGTTTACATTGATCGAATGATACGATCTTGCAGCGGGACATTTCACAATATTAGTGCTGCTGGAGTTGCCTGTAGCTTTACGCTGATACTTTACCAAAGCAGCTGGCCTTAGAAATACTAATGGACCATATCAGTTTGATCTAAAGACATTTGCAGGGCATTTTGATACAGAGCCTCTGTAGACCCGAAGATTTAATTGAAGCACTTTTTATTCCCCAGAGGATTGCAGAAATGGAATTGGCGAACTGCACGTTGCAGCAGCAGATAGACAGATACGAAAACGAGAAGGTAATTTTGAAGTTACTCTAATGAAGCTTAGTTCTCATCTACCTGCGAGGCAAAAGGTGAAGGTGAAGGTGAAGTTGCGGTTTTTAGCGCCAAGCGCTGGGATCGCAGAAGTAGAATAGGCCTAATCGAGTTCGCGACCCCTTATCATGACGCTGAAGTGATGAGGCCCTACCTGGGATCGAACCTGGTCCACCTAACTGTTCTGGCTGCAATGTCAGAGGATTACACCACTGCGCCACAACACTTTCAAAAAAGTGAGGCAAAGCTGCGAGGCAAAAATGTGAGGCAGAATGCGAGGCAAAAATGCGAAGTAGAAATGCAGAGTAAGATTGTGGATGACATACTATTTAAAATTGCACAAATATTTTGCTGCAGGGGAAAAGCTAAGTTAGATTAATAATTTACATAAATTTCAAGAGTTATGAATGATTTTGCTCTGCATGTGCTAATAAAAATGTTTGCAAATGTTTACCAAATTCGATCGACTTTTATTTTGTTTCACCAAAATTGCTTCTTTTATCATCTAAATGCTGGTTTGCACCGCGCAACAAACTATTATAGATTTCCTCATTGCCAATTTTTAAAATATGATGAATATTCACCTTGCACTGGGAGTGAAATCTGACTTTTAGGCCATATTTTTACGACCAGTGTGTGAATCAAGCTATACAGAAAATGTCGTACCCAGTGCACCTTAGGGCTCAAATCTTTAAAGAGGTGGGTGTAAAATTCTATTACATTTTTCTATGAATTGAATGGTTTGAAAGGAACTTATATTACTTTGCTGTAAATCTGCCGTGGAAATTTTTTGATATCTTGATTATTTTCAAAATGGTGGCATTTTGATTATTTTTAAAAAAATTCATGGAAAATTTTGAAAAAATGTAAATCATCGTAGATCCTAAACTAATAGAGAAAAATAGATACAGACATCAAGTAAAGCCATAGTTCATGAAGGTTTACAATATGGTGGCAAGCAGAAATCTGTGCTTTTCTGGTTTAGGATTTAGAAATTCGATGACGTCATAGCCTCAAATTTCATAAATGCCGCCATTTTGAAACTAATCAAAATATCGATAAATTTCCCCGGCAGATTTACAGCAAAAAACCCGAAATTCTTTCCAAGTTATTTATTTAAAAAAAAATCGTAATATTTTACACTGACCTTTTTAAAGATTTGAGCCCTATGTTACCCAGTGCTAGATGAACTTTCAGTAAAAAAAAACTTTTCAATAATTGCTATGAGGAAGGCAATGACAGTTCATTGAGCAGTGGAAACCAGCTTTAAAAAACAGAAATAAGCAATGCACTTATTTTTACATGCAATGAAGACGTGTTGATCAATTGTTGATTCCCCAGATGCTTGGTCTATTACTTGTTATCATTTTGAAGCTTTGAAATTGGAAATGATTTGATCGACCATTTTAGTCTTCTTTCAAGCATATTCAGAATCACATTCCTATCAAAATCAACCATAACTTTGAAACTATATGATTCAATGAACTGAGATAATTCTTTTACTATAAAAAAGTATCCCCTTAATTTTAATTTGTAGATGATACCAATTCTTTCAGCACATATCATCGTTTCTCAGAAATTTTGAATCTTCTTTCTTTACTCTTCCCAAAATATCGACAACGTGTTGAACGAGAATGGACATATTGTTCTCAGTTTTGGCAGAATTATCGGCGATTTTTGAACAGAATCTAGAAAAGCAACAGCGGTCTTTAAATCATGTGATCTTTAAATAGTTTGTCTCAAAAACATCACAAGGTCGAAATCGTAACAGACGTACTATTTAACATATATTTGATGCCTGTTGTAGCATTTTATTGATGCATAATCTCGTTTCTAGAAGCAAGCTCTGTCGGAGCATGATTTGGAAGTTCTCAAGCAGAAGGTTGATGAACTGGATGAAGTTAGAAACGTGAGTAAAAAAGCACAAGATTCTCTCAGAGGTACCTTTCGGCAATTTTTATGATGGGTTTCGCAGGCATTGCGGTTTGAAGCCTTTCTTCTGCGAAGGCGCGCTAAGACACAGGAATGCAAGGAAGATATATTCAAATAACACGAGGCATTTAGGCCTAAACCGTTCAGTTGCACACATCAGTCGAAGAGGAAGCAGAAAAGAAAAAAAGACAAAGATCAAAACAAGGTAAATAAATACGACATACGCGTAATCAAAACATCCGTGTCCTAACACCCTTGTTATAACCTGCAATAAACATTGCGCCATAATATTTAAAATCCTTGACTTCAAAGACACATGATCAGAGACACAGACACATGACCTCAAAACATTCCCTTTACAAAGTACATTAATTAAAAGGTTTCCAACCATACCCATTAAGATCAAAGAAAGGATTAAAACATTACCTTCATGACCAATGTGTGCGTAAATTCAATAATCTACTGCTTAATTTTTAGCGTTTGAATAAAGTCATGGATATAAACGAAGAGTTAGAGAGCCGAATTGAAGATTTACTGCTTCAAAAGGTTTGTAAAACTACGCATTTCTGGTTTTTTAGATTTGGGAAACATGGGCAGATTTTGTAACACATAATACCATCAGCTGCTTTTGATTGACACCGGAATTCAACGCGATTAGCGATTGCACATCAGTAATTCAAAACAAACAAGGCCACAAAAGTTGCTCTGAAACCCAGGTAGCTAGCTCGCTCATTATGCATTCCAGAAATGATTTTCAAGAGGAAATATTAGCATATATCGAAAGAAGATGGACATATCTAAGCATCTGCCACGGGCATTTTATTCGTTTGGTTTAGCAGTTGATTAGGAGGCGATTCACTTCTTGCGTTTGTGGGTGTAATTAAGACACGCACTGCTCAGCCGCTAAACCAAACACATAGATGATCAGGTGGATCCTTCTTCTTTCGATATAGGCTCATTTTTTCTCTCAAGAACCATTTCTGGAATGCACAACGAGTGAGCTAGCTACCTGGGTTTCAGAGCAACTTTGTTTGTTTTGAATTACTGTGGCCTACTGGTTGAGAAAAATTCTTTTGTCTGCAATCGCTAATCGCTTCGAATACCGATTTTAATCAAAAGAAATTGATGCTATTGTGTTACAAATTCATTTTTGTTTAGCTAAAGCAAAGTTTGCTCATTGATTGAAATAAAATGTTATCGCACAGTTATCCGTCGTCGGAAGTTACCAAAATCTCTACTTTGACTTCATGCATAATGTAGAAGCATTTTGATGACGGTAAAAGTATTAAAACCTCAATTTTGATGCATAGGGCTCAAATCTAATAGAGGAAACATTATATAACCTTCAAAGAAACCATTGTTTATGAAGGTCTACAATATGGTGGCAAGGTGGCAAGCAGAGATCTGTAACTTTTCTAGTTTAGGATTTAGAAATTGATGACGTTATAGCCTCAAATTTAATAAATGCCGCCATATTGTAACTAATTAAGATATCAATAAATTGCCATGGCAGATTTACGGCAAAAATCCCTTAGTTTCTTCCAAGCCATTTATTTCAAAGAAAACTGCGATAGAATTTTACACCGACCATTTTAAAGATTTGAGCCCTATGTTCAATTTTGATCCTTGCGTATTTGCTAGGAAACATTTTGTGGGTGTTAGGGCGTTTTAACATTTGAAGTCGATTTTCGCAATCACTAGCGATCACCACATCAGGTGAAATTTTCTTACCACGTGCGGAAAATTGATGCTTTGTTTCCAAACGGTTTGCATGTTGCGATATTGCACAGTCGTTTGATGAGTATGAAGCTTTCGACGTCATCAAAGCTCCTCCTTCTCAGTTTCAGTGTATTGCTAATTATTTTCAACCAAGAAGTCCAGGGTCTATGGAATATGCAGCAAATACATGGTAGCCTAAGAAACGTAAAAATTTTTCAATTCGCCAAAAATATGATTGTCGTACTGATCTTTCAACTTTCTTTTAGTTGATTTGTCTAAAGGATCAAATTTGTCTGAAGGTTCGATTGAGTTAGGTCTATCAGTGAAATTCCGACTCGTTTCTCATATTTTCCTAGACTTATGACTTTTCTCTGCGTTCTTTGATTTGCTGATATCACTTGGTAATGGGGACTCATACCATTACTCTTATAAAGCTTTTCGAAAAACCCTTTTCGATTTTCCCAGCAAAAGGGAAAAGATGGTAATGAGCCTAAGCATTTCTAGATATATACCTGTCTACAACTTTCTTATCAAATAACTGCAAAGCTTGAAAATTTAAAAAGAAAGATTCTAGTTGTGATGAAGATTAGCTTCCCTTGAATATTCTCGATTCGAAGCTTTTAGTTTTGTTTGAATGACTGGATCGATGGGGCAAATTTCATTTCCAAATCGAGTTCATTCCATTCTTTGGCTCCATGAAACGCGAATGACTTTTGGCCGTAAGTTGTCCTTATCTTTGGTACAGCAAGATTGCATACGGTACTGTGTGAATAAGCTGTTCCCCCGCCATGCAACTCGGGCAATCTGGATAAAATGTGTTTGCAGAAAGTATTTTTACACCCATGTGTTTTGTTTTGCAGAATAACTGAACAACTTTACTGCCACGCTTATCAATGTAATAACAATGTGCAGTCGGTACAGCGTTCTTTCCCTAACGCAGTCTCTCTATAATCCTGAAACTGCCACAATCGCTACTAAATAATAAAATTGCGTAAATCCACACCAGTGTTAACTGTTGCAGAAACCTTTGCTTCATTCAAATTTTTACTTTACAATCTATTTTGAGAAACTGAATTAGTTTAAGTAGCAGGTGCAGTGCTCAAACGCATTTCCAAACATTTTTCAAGATAAAACACAACAAAAAATTTAAGTATGATTCCTGTTCTTCTTTTGCAGAAAGCATCTGACTTGATTGGAGATGTTGTGAATGGCATTCCGAACACGATTGCTTCGGTGAGTATATCAGTTGCTATTACCAGACATTGTTCAGGTGCGTTCGTGTGCGTTTGTGTTTGCGTGCGTGTGCATTTCAATCGTTTCAAAAAACAACTTAAAACCCATCTAAAGAGCTAGACTCTCAAACACAGCTTCCTGGAAGAACTGCAATGATTAAGTTTTATAGAGCTGTAGGTTTTTATTCTTAAAGTTTTTATCATTGTAAATAGATGTTATATATTTTAATTTGCTGAAGGGTTAATTTGTGTATAAATAATGTTAAATGGAAATGAAATGAAAAAAAGACGAGAATACTATGCGGTTATTAAACGATTACGAGGTCCATGCTGGAAAATATTTGGATCGCAGTTTGACGTCGTACAATGAACTAAGGTCCAAATATTTTCCAGCATGGATCGAGTAATCGTTTAATAAAGGCTTTATTATATGACAGAACCTTTGAGAATGATGTTTATAGTTTTCTATTGTGTCTTCGATCCTGTAATTCACTGTAGTTGCTCGTTCCGACGTTAACCACATTGGCATTTTCTTCATGTATAATAGCAATTTCGTCTTCAAAGTTTACAGAAAAGAAATCTTCGATGAATAAGCTAAACTTTGGCTGACACTTCTTGCGGCCTAAGCCTACACAAGAAGCTCCTCCCTTGTTGTTGATTTTTAAGGCAACGCCCGGTCCAATACGGCTTCGAACGAAAAATGCGGCTTTTACGGACCGATTAAGAACCAATCGAATTGCTGCGTTGCAGGTCCGAGGAGCCGTATTTTCGAACGCCATATAATAAAAGACATTATTCACAGTTAGTGTGCGAGGATGCAACATGCATTCTTCGAAAAGACTTTATCTGAAAGCCACAGAGTTTGCAGAGTTATCCCTAAGCCCCGGTCAAGTGATGCCAACATGTCACTGAACATCGTTCAACATAATATTCAGTGAAATGTTAGCACCGTTTGACCAGCTTCTTAAGTGACCTAACACTTGTTGGATGTTGCTCAGTGAAGTTGATTGCAATCACAATAGATCTTAACTTTTAAATAATCTATGACTTCATATCGTTTAGTGAATAAGGTATTCATTTCGACGTTCCGTTTAGGTTAACTTCTGTAGAGAGCTTTTTATAGCGTTATACTCTGCGAACGATTAGAAACTTAGATAATATTAGATTCTGTCTTACATCAGATGTCAGGTCAGGTTTGCGATCTTTCGAAATCTTTCGTTCCTTGCCTGTAATAATAGAAATTATCTGCGACTTGTATTTACCTGGTCGGTTGCTTTTTGACGCATCGAATGCCCTGTTCTTCGTTGCAGGAGATAGAAAGTTTGAACGAAGAGAGGAGATTGCTAACTGAAGAATTGGAGTTTTTAAGGGCCCGCTCAAAGGTATGCTCACTTCAACCAACCACAAATTCTCTGACAGACTGCTCAAACATTTTTCTTATATTCCATTGAAAAGTTGAACTACCTATTACAACCTATACTACAGGGTGTCCCAAAATAATTGTTCGACGTTTGATTAAATATTAAAAAATAACGATATAATAACGGGCTCCATGGTAAGATAACCATATTGCTGACATTTTTGATTAATTTTAGACACCAGAAGCTAGCAAATCGGCCAAATATGTACGGAGTTACGATGTTTTGAAGCTCAAGTTTATGCGAAAGCTGAAACCAGACGCTCCAAAAGTTGTATATTTTGTGAAATAAAATCTCGTTTATTCAAAGCACAAATGGAATTTAAGAAGCGCTTTCGATAAACTAGCTTTCTCTAACATTGAATCAAGGTTATGGATGCTTGGAAGAATCATGTTTGTTGAGCAAAGTTTGGAATGTTCCCGTCTCTCATCGATTAAGTTTTCATTCCATGTTTTTGGATACTTGCATTCTTAAGTAAAGTTTGGCAACGGTTACAAGAATCAAATTAATTTTGAAGTCCTATTTGGTTTGCCTGATATCAACAAGAGGTAAAACATTGAACAGTCTTCGTTTACCTCGATTTTGGGACGTCTTTTTGAAAAAAAGTCAGTTAGCGGCGTCTGGTTTCAGTTTTCGCACAAACTTGAACTTCAACAGCTTATAACTCCGTGAATTCTTAGCGGATTCGCAAGATTCTAGCGTCAAAAATGAATTTGAAATCGTAGGAACAGGGTTATTTAACAAGGAGCCTGTAAATGTTATCGTTACTTTTTAACATTTAATCAAACGTCGAAAATTTTTCTGGGACACCCTGTACTTACAAAATTACTATATGACGCCACTGTAGTCATACCCTTGAGAGCAAAAGGATGCGTCTACCCCGAGGCCACCACACATAAATATAAAAGCTGCTACTAAAGTCTGTCTTGAACTGGATTTCACGAAAATATGTCCACGATGACATCGACTTTGACGAACATTAAAAATACTGTAAATTCTAGACGGTTTGTGCCAATTCAAACTAATGTAAGAAACCGCAGTTTTTGGAGGTCTAAAATGCGGTAGTTACAAAAGCCTGTAGCATTTCTGGTTTACGATTTAGCAATTTGCTGACGACTTACCAAGGGCGCCTACCTTGTAGGAACTGTGGTTATTCCCAGTACTGTTTTCGTGTCATAGTACACAGAGTAATTGCTGTCCTGTAAATCCGTGTATATCTAACGAAAAAACTGTATAAAAAGAAGTTCGGATGCAGAAAAGACAAGATATTTAGCACACTGAGGCCTTTCTGACTCGTGTCTTTATCAGAGTGTGACTTACAAAACTAAAATGAACAATGGAGTTAGGAGATCTTGCATACAGTGATTTTCAAAGTCTAACGTGTCTGTTAGTGTTCACCAATCAAAAATCAGGCTGTTTGGTTCCCTGTGGTCATCTCGTATAACAGTTGAGCTCGTATTACATCAACACCGGAATTTGAAGCCACAACATTATTCTTACGTCATCTTGACAGGACAGCAATTTCTCTGTGTACTATGTCACGAAAACAGTACTGGGAATAAACACAGTTCCCACAAGGTAGGCGACCTTGTTGAGACTAACCAGTAAGAATATGAAAAATACTGTAATTCTGAAAATAACAATGATATAGAAAATGCTGTTTCTGGAATTGGGTTGATTAAATCCAATAGCAACTTGAAATATGTGAAATATCTGAAAATATATCCGGAAATGAAATATCTGGATACATCTGAAAAAGCTTCATATGGTAACACAGATAAATTGCAAAACTTCGCTCTGTTGTTTTTTTATTTAATCCTCTTTTTTACATCCGCCAGGAAAGTTTCACATTTGACGAAAGAGTAAAGAAATATTTTGAGAAAGAAGATCGTTCCACACAGACAGCAGCCACCGATGACACACCATGGCAGTATGTTTTCCTTTATCGTCTCATTTTTGAGAGCTTACGGATACATATATTTGTGTAAGAATCTAAGGACTTGATTGGCCATTCAAAAGTTTCTCGAGAGTTCCTTACGAGTTTCAGTGACATTTTTTTTCTTTC
The DNA here is from genome assembly GCA_039566865.1 of Aurelia coerulea. Lineage (NCBI taxonomy): Eukaryota > Metazoa > Cnidaria > Scyphozoa > Semaeostomeae > Ulmaridae > Aurelia > Aurelia coerulea. The sequence continues at coordinate 4,408,212 of CM076952.1, read as the reverse complement.
GTGAACATTTCACAAGGAAGTTTCGTGAAGCCTTACTAATACAATGCAATTCAATGCAAAAGCAAAAACCGTGCGAATCAAAGAAAATGTTGACAGGCTTGTCGGGCTGTGCAATAAAACGTATGCGGCCGATATTCAAAACTGGACTGTTAATCTATCAGTCAAAGGCTAACTTAGATGTTAAGATTTTTTTGTAAAATTACTCAACTTTATAGACCCAGAAATTAGGAACATGCAGCATAGGTTCCAAATCTTTTTCTCGGCGTAAAAAGGTGGGTGTAAAATTCAATGACCTATTTCTTCTGTTTGAATGACTTGAAAGAAACTTTAGATACTTATCTATAATTCTACCGTTGGACTTTCCAGAAATTTTAAATATTTTTGGAAATTACAGCGTATCTTACATTTCAACTCATTTGAGGATGTGACGTCATCAAATTTCTAAATCATAAACCAGATGAGTGACAGACTGTTGCTTGATACCATATTGTAGGGATTCATAAACTATGGTGTTCTTTGAAATTATTTCATGTTACGTCAAACAGTTTAGAAATTATGATGGTTTTAAGTTGTTTTGAAAATTTTTCTTGAATTCTTGAAAAAGAAGAAAAACATTCTAATTCTGAAACTATTGACGATTTCAGAAAAATCCAACGGTAGAATTATAGAGAAATAGCTAAAGTTTCTTTGAAGTCATTCAGTTCAAAGAAATAGGTCACTCAATTTTACACCAGCCTTTTTAAAGATTTGGAACCTATGCTGGAACATGCTGCGTATGGGAACGAAAATTCCACGTTCGATTCTGGTCCATGATTTACTTGCCATTGAAATTTAAATTCAATGCAGTTGTCAGTTTCAGGAGTAGAATGTGCATAGCCTAAAACGTCCTGTATTCTCCTTTCCTGAGAGAAAAGCTTGAAGTCCTGGGATGCGTTGTCGATAAGTAGGGGAAGTGTGATCGGCTTCGGTAATGGAATACTTGTGGGTCTCGACCAGATGACTCTCAATAAACTCTTCCGCTATTTTTGTCGGAATTCCTTTCAATCTCCCTATTTTTAATTCTGTGGATCTCCAGATAACGGAGTTTTAAAGGTTATAGCGCCAAAATTCTAGATATGCCAATTTTAACTGAGTGCAAGGCCTACGTTTCCCATGTTTCTCAAAACGATCGGCATGATAGCTTATAATCGAAATATTGTCAAAGCATGTCTGCTTACATTTCTATAGAAATTTTAGTTGATAAAAGCTTGGATTTAACAAACTTCCGTCAATTGTTTACTCTCTAAAGCTTTGAACCATTTTGTGATTTGCTCATTTAACGTTACAGCAGTTTGTAGTTCACTGCTAGGAATGCTTGTGCAGTTTTTAAAGTTAGTTGACGGAGATACATAGCTGACTCAAGAGCTGCTTATGTAAGTTTAAAATTAGTTTTTTGTATTTGCTGATTACTGCATGTGCGTGGATATTGTTTGGCTTGTGGTGTGGCCAAGTGTTTTTGGCCTAGACTTATGACTTTCCATCCCTTGTTTCCCTGCGTTATTTGATTTGCTGATATCACTTGCTCGATAGGAACTCACACCATTACTCTTATAGAGAGGGCTCCCTGTTTCAAAATGGCCTAAACTAGCGGAAGTTCTCGTACACTCAACAAAATTGCTTCAAAGTTGGTTTCAAGAGCTTCAACATTGAAAAACAAACTTGTAGTACGAAGAATAATGTTTACAAACCTACTCATCGCAAAATACATACCTTTCAAGCAGTAATTTTCCTCTGTAGAAACAAAATAGATCCATCGCAGCTACGAGAACTCTAGGCCGTATCAACCATTTTTGTATGCAACAACAACAGCCGTCTAAATAGCGCCTCCTTATTGGTTGAAAACCAGATTCTAGCAATTGATTGGTAAATACGAAACCACTCCATATGGGCCTAAAGGGGGCCCACTTCATAAGAGTAATGCCTAATGGTATGAGTCCCCAGTACCAAGTGATATCAGCAAATCAAAGAACGCAGGGAAATAATGGACGAAAAGTCATAAGTCTAGTTTTGGCTCAGTGTTTCGAATCTTGCGAGATATATGTTTTTTTACAGCAAATACATGTCTCCGCGCTCGGAAAGAAGTTTATCCAGAAATGACAGTGGACTGACGTCGAGACTTCTGACTGACGAGGGTACGCAGACACCAAGGATTCATGATTTCGAAGAAAGATCGGTATGCAAAAACTTCCTCTTGCAATTAGAATTTTTTTCATCAGTTTTAGTTTTAAGGAAGCTATGGAATCGAAACTTCTACCAGAGGCAAATTATATGCAGTTCACAGTTCTAAAGCTGTTCGGAAAACGAGCAAATATTTGATACGAATCTGAGAGATGCTTCGCAAAAAGCAAGGTCAAAAAAGTATAGACTCAAAATCGGTAAAAGGTTGGTGTAAACTGCTAATACATATTTCTTTGAATTGAAACAAAATTTGCAAAATATATAACTGGAAACTTGAAAGAGGTTGGACGACAAAAAATGCTACGATATTTTTAACACACTGAGGCCTTTCGGACTTTAATAAGTAGGCATCCGAAAAATCGACAAAAAATAACCAAGAATGATATAGGATATTGACAAAAGATTCAATCAAAAATCTCATCTAAAGTCTCAAAAATCTAAACTCACCCGGTAAATTTAGGAACCATAAACAGGACACAGTTAATAATTTGTTTTTCTATCTGAATTATTTGCTCTAAGAATTTATCGTGTATTTGCTATGACCATTGTCATCCAATGATGTGTAGCATGTGCTTTGTAATTGCACATTTCACAATGAATAATGATCGGGCTATGCTCAAAACGTCGTGCTTATTTCAATTCGCATCAAAGTGCTTATATTTACTTTATTTACTTGTTTATCATTGTACAATTGCACTACACGCAAAAAGAGATTTTTTGATCATTTGCCGTTCACTTAGCTTGATTAGTGTCGGTTCGGGGTCGGTTCTTCTAATACTTCTTTGCTTGATAACAGGCAATTCTCGAAACGTCGTGCTTATTTAAATTCACATCAAAGTGCTTATCTTGTACTTTACAGTGGCGGATTTAGAGGGGGGCAAGTGGGGGCAGTTGCCCCCCCCTTCAAGATGAAAAGTCAGCTTGGCGCCCCTCTTTTGGCGAGAAAAGCGCCCCTCGTCGTGTTGCTAACGCACAATTCCTTATCTGTTTCGATTTAAATATGGAGTAAACATATAAATCAAGGCGTTATTTGGAAGTAAATCAAGGCATTTCTTTAAAAAGCGTCCAAAAAATTTTCGCGCGCCTTTCTATTATCTTTTTGGCGCCCTCTTTGCAAGTTGCCCCCCCCTTCAACTTCGGGCTGGATCCGCCCCTGGTACTTTATTTGCTTGGTTATCTATTTTTTTTATACATTCTGCTAAAAATTTACAATACATATTTACTTAATTACTATACTTACAAACTACTCTACTCTACTACAAGGACAAGACCACGGGGAGCAATAACTATGTCTACCCACAATTTATCTATTTCACAATGGGTATCGAAACCACTCCGCCTGACTGTTCTGAGTTTTACACCACTGCGCCACCACACCCTCAAGCCTATGAATGTTGAATGAATCACGCTGAGCATTGGGCTCAAATCTTTGAAAACGTCGGTGTAAAATTCTATCACTGTTTTCTTTGAAATAAATGGCTCGGGAGGAACTTGGAGTTTTTTTTGCTGTAAATCTGCCGTGGAAATTTGTTGATATCTTGATTAGTTTCAAAATGGCGGCATTTATCAAATTTGAGGCTATGACTTCATCAAATTTCTAAATCCTAATCCAGAAAAGCTATAGATTTCTAGTTGCCACCATATTGTAGACCACAATAAAATGATTTGCACTTGTGACATCTTTCAACCCATTGAAAGACTTGAAACCCTGTCCTGATATCTGATATGAGACAGAATCTAGTATAGTATCCATTAATTTTTAATTGTTTCGTAATGTGACTGTATGCAGTTTAACGTTTCATGTTTTTATATATTGGCTATGGGGTAGTCATTGTATTTCGCTCCCCATGGTATCGTACCTGTAGTGTCGTATAGTAATTAGAATTACGTACATAATAGCATTATAGCACATAATAGCATAATAGTACAAAAATAATTAAATTGCTGCCATTTCGAAAAAAATTGAGATCTCAAAAAATTTCCATGGCAGATTTACAGCAAATTACCATAAGTTCCTTTCAAGCCATTCAATTCAAAGGAAAATGCTATAGAATTTTACACCCACCTTTTTAAAGATTTGAAAGATTTGAGCCCTATGCTATTACGCTGTAATTGACATAAGTTCAGTTTTCCTGTTTTTGGTTATGCTGTGCCCTTTATGACACAGTTAACAGTTTTTTCTTCCATTTGGAATCTCCTACTAAGATTGTTTTAGCAAAATTGATTGTTACAATTTTAAAACAAACGTAGACTGCATATTTTTTATAATAGATTCTGCTTTTAGCAAGCTGTAATTGGCATAAGTTCAGTTTTCCTGTTTTTGGTTATGCTGTGCCCTTTATGACACAGTTAACAGTTTTTTCTTCCATTTGGAATCTCCTACTAAGATTGTTTTAGCAAAATTGATTGTTACAATTTTAAAACAAACGTAGACTGCATATTTTTTATAATAGATTCTGCTTTTAGCAAGCTGTAATTGGCATAAGTTCAGTTTTCCTGTTTTTGGTTATGCTGTGCCCTTCATGACACAGTTAACTGTTTTTTCTTCCATTTGGAATCTCCTACTAAGATTGTTTTAGCAAAATTAATTGTTACAATTTTAAAACAAATGTAGACTGCATATTTTTTATAATAAATTCTGCTTTTAGCAAGCTGTAATTGGCATAAGTTCAATTTCCTGTTTTTGGTTATGCTGTGCCCTTCATGACACAGTTAAAAAAATGTCCTTGCATTTGGAATCTCCTACTAAGATTGTTTTAGCAAAATTGATTGTTACAATTTTAAAACAATCGTAGACTGCATATTTTTTATAATAGATTCTGCTTTTAGAAAGCTGTAAAATTGGCATAAGCTCAGTTTTCCTGTTTTGGTTATGCTGTGCCCTTCATGACACAGTTAACAGTTTTTTCTTCCATTTAGAATCTCCTACTAAGATTGTTTTAGCAAAATTGATTGTTACAATTTTAAAACAAATGTAGACTGCATATTTTTTATAATAGATTCTACTTTTAGCAAGCTGTAATTGGCATAAGTTCAGTTTTCCTGTGAAGGGTTATGCTGTGCCCTTCATGATGCAGTTATGAAAAATTTCCTTGCATTTGGAATCTCCTACTAAGAATGTTTTAGCAGAATTGATTAGGCTGCATATTTTTTATAATAGTTTCTACTTTTAGCAAGCTGTAATTGGCATAAGTTCAGTTTTCCTGTAAAGGGTTATGCTTTGTCTTTTTATGTCATTAGCCACACTTCATGACGCAGTTAACAGTTTTCCTTTCCATTTGGAATCTCCTACTAAGAATGTTCTTTGGAAATTCACTGTGATAATTTGCAAACAGACGTATGTAGCATGTGTCTTATAAAAGCTCATGTTTTTATCAAGCTGTAATTGGCAAACGGTGGACCCTCCCACGTTTAGTAGCCATGCAAAACACGATAGTTAACAGTTAGGCTTTCTATTTGTAGTCTCATCTTTAGGACGTTATTTCAAATTCGCTGTGATCTTTGCCAGACAACCGTGTGTAGCATGTGTTTTCTTATCTTAATTGGGTCTTAATCATTTCGTCATAATGCTTTTGACTAAGCGAGATCTTCCTCATTTTAGGATCGACTGGCATTTGAAGAGCACGTGACTTCAGCTCCTTCAGTTCAAGGAAAGTTAGACATAGACTTCGGTATGCTTCCTGCGTTGGAGGACAAAGTGGTTGTTGATATTACAGAGCCTTGTAACGAGGCTGGAATGGATCAATTATCATCCGAGTCTCTTTTTCAATTTGCTGACAGACTCTTACAAGAGGCTACATATCAAGCAAAGGAGGTTATGAAAGAAGAGTTTTATACGACATTCTCAACGACTTTGAGATGGTCAGCTGACGATACGTTGAGTCCCTTTGATATTGACGACGGGTTAGGGCCTGGAGAAATTATTGATTTGTATATTGAGCGCTACGACAGTCGTGACAAAGTCGTGTGTAATGAGAAAAATCCTGCAGACTTTGAAAGAATGGATACGGAGACAAGACCTTGTTACGGAGGTCGTGACAAGATCGCGTCCATCGAAGAAATTCAATCTGACATGGATAAAGTGCAAAGTCCTTGCAAATTAGTTACCAAGGAAGGAGTCGTACCGGGAAAAATTAGAGCCGAAGATGATGTTTACTCTCACAGACATCCCAACTCAAAACCTGACGCTGTCGTAGAAACAAAACCTGTTTATCCTACTGAGCTTTGCAATGGTTTTGAGGATCGCTCCAGCTTAACCCTGCTTTTGGAGAAATATAACCAACCCCAACAGCAGATAAATAGCCTAGAATTTGATCCGCTCCAAATCGAGACGTCGTCAGTAGATGAAAATTCCTACATGAAACAACCGTCTCCCGAAGAGAATAATCATTTTTCGACAATTCTTAAGACGAAAAGAATAATGGAACTACCTCAGACTAATTTTAATGAGGATAGCTCAAAGACAAACCCTACTAAATCGATGCTGCAAGAACACGAGAGACAGTATGACCAAGGCATTGATCATGAGGACTTTGAGCCCTCAATGAATGGTGCATCTCCAAATAGTTTTGATACAAACACTCTCGGATGTCAATTTGAATCATCGCAAAGCGTTGCAACCGAAGACTTGGCGGGATTGCTGGAATACGGAGAAACGTTAAGGGAGCAACATGGAGGCGGGTACAGTTTGTCGAATTCAGTTATAGAAGAGCCTAGCGCGGAGATTGTGCATGTCAACTACGACGAAAGCTTCACTGTAGAGAATAACGGCAGCTCTATTGATAGCCAAGATATGGCTCTAGGGGAGGATGCGAAATATAGTAAGAATTTGATACAGGATGGAGCATTAGACACAGAGCTGGCTAAATCAGCTTTAAAAGACAATGATACCTCGTTGCAGTCGAGAATCGATAAAGATTTCGGCAGCTCGACGATGTCTATTCCATTCTTACAAGTCAGCTATGTGGATGACTCATTCCAAAATGGCGAAAGCAGTGTCAGTTTCGATGCCTCTTTACGAACTAAACATGACGATTATAACATTGATCCTCGGCTTAATCTAAGTGATGAAGGCATCAGTTATGCATCGTCGCAGCATCGTAGAAGGTCTAGTCGCCTAGGGAGCGTATCATCCACATACAACCAATTCACTCCAACACGACGAAGGCAATCCTCATTCCTTAATGACGAAACATACATAGATGACTCGCTTCTTCGGATACAGAGACTGAGATCACGATCGTGGTCTCCAATGCGACAATTTGATTCAAGTCGGCCACGCTCTCACTCAGTCGGGGACACGATATACGCACGACGTAATTCTTATAGACGGGAAAAGGACCACAGAGGGAGGCTGAATAGTACTGTTGGGTTTGCTGATGGTTCAATTGATAATACAATTGCAGAATCATATCCCGAGAATCATCGAAAACTACCTACGAACAGGTTTCTTGATAGGGAATCCCACAGGGATCAAGCCTCGCTTATCAGGGACACTACTGTTGAAAGCGTTTTAACTAGAGACAAAGCTAATTGCATGCCACCAAAAGTATTACCCAAGCCAACCTGGTATAAGGATCGAAAGTCAGTTGAGAACTCATCCAGCAAAGAGAAAATTGTGCCTCGATCTGATATTAGAAGTCGAAGCGAGGCTGATTCTTGGAGGAAAGAGATGAGCATGTTGAGGGAAGAATGTGCTTCTCTTGAAAGACAACTCAAGGTATGTTGAGATTTTCTTCCATTTTTGAATGCTTACAATCAAGGTAAAATCAAAGAAACATAGTTGTATTCTCGATGTTCACGTTTTTGCTTGACAGCCAAAATATCGAAATATTTTTGTGATTTTTTTCACGTTCTTACGAGCATTGGAAAAATTGGTAAATTCAAGCTTACAAAAATTTGATGGTTGCAAAATGACTGAAAAAGGCCTAAAATGCTTGATCAAATCATAAAGGACCCCTCGCTCAGAACAACAGACAAAATGCAATTTCTCATGGGTGAGAGAGATCGTCTGCACATCTATTGCCATGGGATTGAAAATCTTTAGTATCTGTTTGAGAATCTATTTCTTGTAACTCTTGAGAGAGGTGAAACGCATGTGCGTATTGTTTTGTGTGAGGAGAGTCCTAACGATTTGATCAAGTGTTTTAGGCCTTTTTCTGTCATTTTGCAGCCAAGAAATTTTTATAAAGTTGAATTTACCTATATTTGCAGTGCTTGTAAGAAGACGAGAAAAATTACAAAAATACTTCGATCTTTTGGCTTTCAACTAGAATTTGAATCATTCAAATCCACGAAGTACTTGTGGTGCTACGAATTTTAGAAAGTGGGAACTTTTTTCCGGCTCACCCGGTAGTTTTATATACCGGAAGAGAAAAGAATCCTGGTTTGATTCCATTGCTCCCTGGATACAGTGGACATGTTCAATTAAATTTTAAAACTTACTTCACTGAAATCGGCCACACCGTTTTAAAATTGTGAGGGATATTTTTAAGAAAGTTCCTTCAGGAAACGTTCAAAACAAACCTAAAATCACCACCACATTTTCTGCCTCACAGCAATGACTTTTAAGAATCGCAGCGTCACCTTAGTACCTTACGCCCCCGCAGGAGTAATTATATTCTTTTAATGCTGATAATCCACTGAATAAACTTGGAGCAAGTCTAGAATTTTTTAGGCTTGGCTATCTTTTGAGATGCTTCTTCTGTTATTTTAAGCTGCGACTTGTTTCCAAAACACCAAATTCAAAAGAAAATAGTAATCCTACACTTTTTTGTTCATAGTGAAGCTGTCACTAGACTTGCCACAAGTCTATCTCTTCAGTCCGTCTTACCGTTTCATTTTCGGTAGTTCCTGGATTCCTATGAGCATAGATTGCAAATCTTTATCTCGGCGTAAAAGGGTGGGTGTAAAATTCCATGACCTATTTCTTCTGATTGAATGGCGCGAAAGGAACTTTAGATACTTATCTATAATTCTACCGTTGGACTTTTCAGAAATTTTGAATATTTTTGGAAATTACAGCGTATCCTACATTTCAACTCATTTGAGGATGTGACGTCATCAAATTTCTAAATCATAAACCAGATGAGTGACAGACTTTTGCTTGATACCATATTGTAGGCATTCATAAACTATGGTTTTGTTCGAAATTATTTCATGTTGCGTCAAACAGTTTAGAAATTGCGATGGTTTTAAGTTTTTTTGAAAATTTTTCTTGAAGTCTTGAAAAAGAAAAAAAACATTCTAATTCTCAAAATATTGAAGTTTTCAGAAAATTCCAACGGTAGAATTATAGAGAATTAGCTAAAGTTTCTTTGAAGTCCTTCAGTTCAAAGAAAAAGATCACTCAATTTTACACCAGCCTTTTCAAAGATTTGGAACCTATGCTTATTCGTATGTCGGAAAGGCGGATCTAAGGGAATAGTAAGACGGACCGAAGAGATAAACTTGGGGCAAGTCTAAGTTGTTCACATCTTTTAAAGATTTAAGATACAAGCAAACTCTCCGTTTCAGACAGTAGCTCCAATAACATCTTAAATGATAGCTTTGCCTTTTAGGTTAGTGCCGAAGCGAGCATTTTGTTGACGTTTTTTTGGTCACCCGGTCAACTTTCCTTTTTGGACAGTAGCTCCAATAATATCTCAAAAGATAGCTTTGCCTTTTAGGTTAGTGCCGAAGCGAGCATTTTGTTGACGTTTTTTGGTCACCCGGTCAACTTTCCTTTTTGGACAGTAGCTCCAATAATATCTCAAAAGATAGCTTTGCCTTTTAGGTTAGTGCCGAAGCGAGCATTTTGTTGAAGCTTTTTTGGTCACCCGGTCAACTTTCCTTTTTGGACAGTAGCTCCAATAATATCTCAAAAGATAGCTTTGCCTTTTAGGTAAGTGCCGAAGCGAGCATTTTGTTGAAGCTTTTTTGGTCACCCGGTCAACTTTCCTTTTTGGACAGTAGCTCCAATAATATCTCAAAAGATAGCTTTGCCTTTTAGGTAAGTGCCGAAGCGAGCATTTTGTTGAAGCTTTTTTGGTCACCCGGTCAACTTTCCTTTTTGGACAGTAGCTCCAATAATATCTCAAAAGATAGCTTTGCCTTTTAGGTAAGTGCCGAAGCGAGCATTTTGTTGAAGCTTTTTTGGTCACCCGGTCAACTTTCCTTTTTGGACAGTAGCTCCAATAATATCTCAAAAGATAGCTTTGCCTTTTAGGTTAGTGCCGAAGCGAGCATTTTGTTGAAGCTTTTTTGGTCACCCGGTCAACTTTCCTTTTTGGACAGTAGCTCCAATAATATCTCAAAAGATAGCTTTGCCTTTTAGGTAAGTGCCGAAGCGAGCATTTTGTTGAAGCTTTTTTGGTCACCCGGTCAACTTTCCTTTTTGGACAGTAGCTCCAATAATATCTCAAAAGATAGCTTTGCCTTTTAGGTAAGTGCCGAAGCGAGCATTTTGTTGAAGCTTTTTTGGTCACCCGGTCAACTTTCCTTTTTGGACAGTAGCTCCAATAATATCTCAAAAGATAGCTTTGCCTTTTAGGTTAGTGCCGAAGCGAGCATTTTGTTGAAGCTTTTTTGGTCATCCGGTCAACTTTCCTTTTTGGACAGTAGCTCCAATAATATCTCAAAAGATAGCTTTGCCTTTTAGGTAAGTGCCGAAGCGAGCATTTTGTTGAAGCTTTTTTGGTCACCCGGTCAACTTTCCTTTTTGGACAGTAGCTCCAATAATATCCCAAAAGATAGCTTTGCCTTTTAGGTAAGTGCCGAAGCGAGCATTTTGTTGAAGCTTTTTTGGTCACCCGGTCAACTTTCCTTTTTGGACAGTAGCTCCAATAATATCTCAAAAGATAGCTTTGCCTTTTAGGTAAGTGCCGAAGCGAGCATTTTGTTGAAGCTTTTTTGGTCACCCGGTCAACTTTCCTTTTTGGACAGTAGCTCCAATAATATCTCAAAAGATAGCTTTGCCTTTTAGGTTAGTGCCGAAGCGAGCATTTTGTTGAAGCTTTTTTGGTCACCCGGTCAACTTTCCTTTTTGGACAGTAGCTCCAATAATATCTCAAAAGATAGCTTTGCCTTTTAGGTTAGTGCCGAAGCGAGCATTTTGTTGAAGCTTTTTTGGTCACCCGGTCCAATAATATCTCAAAAGATAGCTTTGCCTTTTAGGTTAGTGCCGAAGCGAGCATTTTGTTGAAGCTTTTTTGGTCACCCGGTCAACTTTCCTTTTTGGACAGTAGCTCCAATAATATCTCAAAAGATAGCTTTGCCTTTTAGGTTAGTGCCGAAGCGAGCATTTTGTTGAAGCTTTTTTGGTCACCCGGTCAACTTTCCTTTTTGGACAGTAGCTCCAATAATATCCCAAAAGATAGCTTTGCCTTTTAAGTAAGTGCCGAAGCGAGCATTTTGTTGAAGCTTTTTTGGTCACCCGGTCAACTTTCCTTTTTGGACAGTAGCTCCAATAATATCTCAAAAGATAGCTTTGCCTTTTAGGTAAGGGCCGAAGCGAGCATTTTGTTGAAGCTTTTTTGGTCACCCGGTCAACTTTCCTTTTTGGACAGTAGCTCCAATAATATCCCAAAAGATAGCTTTGCCTTTTAGGTAAGTGCCGAAGCGAGCATTTTGTTGAAGCTTTTTTGGTCACCCGGTCAACTTTCCTTTTTGGACAGTAGCTCCAATAATATCTCAAAAGATAGCTTTGCCTTTTAGGTTAGTGCCGAAGCGAGCATTTTGTTGAAGCTTTTTTGGTCACCCGGTCAACTTTCCTTTTTGGACAGTAGCTCCAATAATATCTCAAAAGATAGCTTTGCCTTTTAGGTTAGTGCCGAAGCGAGCATTTTGTTGAAGCTTTTTTGGTCACCCGGTCAACTTTCCTTTTTGGACAGTAGCTCCAATAATATCTCAAAAGATAGCTTTGCCTTTTAGGTTAGTGCCGAAGCGAGCATTTTGTTGAAGCTTTTTTGGTCACCCGGTCAACTTTCCTTTTTGGACAGTAGCTCCAATAATATCCCAAAAGATAGCTTTGCCTTTTAAGTAAGTGCCGAAGCGAGCATTTTGTTGAAGCTTTTTTGGTCACCCGGTCAACTTTCCTTTTTGGACAGTAGCTCCAATAATATCTCAAAAGATAGCTTTGCCTTTTAGGTAAGTGCCGAAGCGAGCATTTTGTTGAAGCTTTTTTGGTCACCCGGTCAACTTTCCTTTTTGGACAGTAGCTCCAATAATATCTCAAAAGATAGCTTTGCCTTTTAGGTTAGTGCCGAAGCGAGCATTTTGTTGAAGCTTTTTTGGTCACCCGGTCAACTTTCCTTTTTGGACAGTAGCTCCAATAATATCTCAAAAGATAGCTTTGCCTTTTAGGTTAGTGCCGAAGCGAGCATTTTGTTGAAGCTTTTTTGGTCACCCGGTCAACTTTCCTTTTTGGACAGTAGCTCCAATAATATCCCAAAAGATAGCTTTGCCTTTTAAGTAAGTGCCGAAGCGAGCATTTTGTTGAAGCTTTTTTGGTCACCCGGTCAACTTTCCTTTTTGGACAGTAGCTCCAATAATATCTCAAAAGATAGCTTTGCCTTTTAGGTTAGTGCCGAAGCGAGCATTTTGTTGAAGCTTTTTTGGTCACCCGGTAGCAAATTCAAAAATATTGATGTTTGGATTTAAAAACCAAGAATATTTAATGCCGGTATTTAGTCGGGTTCAGGCCTGGTTTTCCACCGGTTTCCCCACATCACTGATTCCGCAGTGTTGACTGGAAACTTCCGATGATGAGGAATACGTAGTAATCAAGCTGAAATTTAAGACGTTCTGAAAATCGAATTTGGCATAGGCGGAAACCATGGATCCACACTACTGTAGTACAACTGTTGTGAGAGATTGCGTAAATATATTGCGTAAATATCTATTTTAATATTGTTTGTAATTGTTTCTGTTCTTGTTGTCAGGCTAAAGTATCCCAGCCGAAAACGTCGGAGTACCACTGCGAAGGACTCTGTACCAGACCTCTCTAGGTTATCACGAGGCTGCGCTCTGTGTGACTAGGCCGACTCGTTTTGTGTTGTGATTAGGGGAACATAGGCCATTTTTTAGGAATTGCTGTATAATCTCACTGGATTTGAAATTATGAATGATTATGAATGCAAAACATCACTTTACTTAATCATTCTTGAGGTATCGTGGTTCGGTATGCAACGCTGTTTTAGCAGTTCAAGTATGGCACTGTGTATCTATGCTTTCCGTTCAGGCCAAATTTTACCTTCAGACAGTCTGAAATTGTAACGTGCCCGCAAATGGGGCCTTCTAATTGGCTAATCCAACAAATCGATTGTTTGTCATTGGTTGAAATTTAACCTAGGTTTGATAACTGTTGCTGTATGCTGCATTTACACAACACGGGATTACATTTCGTATCAGATTGGTCGTAACATACCATTTACGATGCGTTTACGTGGTACCAGATTACTTTTCATTTCTGTTCACACGACGACGCTCCGCTGGGGCTCCGCTCCGCACTGTGCAGCAACTTCTTGCTGATTTCTTGTTTGAAGTCTTTTGGTCTGTATTGCATTAGAGTTCATAACGAGGTTCCGGAGCGAAACCGTCTCGGATTCACCTGTTCACACGAGATGGACTGTGATACGGGGCGTATCGATTCACTTTTCATATCACTTTCACAGCGGAATGATTTCACTGCGCAAAAGTGGTATGGGACGTATCGGATTACTGCGGTGCCGTGCCATGTAAACGCAACCCCTATCCGATGCGAAAAGTAATCCGATACGTGAGTAATCCGGTATTGTGTAAACCTTTGTAAATGCAGCCTAAAGGTGTCAAAGCGAACGGACTATTAACTAACTTTCATTTCTTCACTTCTAGTTTAGCATTATGTGCAGATCTCCATCTCAGGTTGAGATGCTCCCTGATTTTATATAGGGGGAGGTCCGTGTCCATATTTGTGGTCCGGAATTTTTACATACCGGGTGACCCAGAAAAAAGTGACCCAACGAACTCTGTTGCAGAAAATTAAATAAGTAGCCGATTGAAATGCTTCAAAGGTCGTTCTGTCGCTAAAAGACAAGCTTGCATTATGAGTATTTTTTGCAATTTTTTTGGCCCGGTAAATCTCTTAAAAAGGGCATGTCCTCGTTGTTTTGAAGATCTCAAATAGACTAAATGGCTTTCAATCGATCCCCTGTTTTTGGTGACTTTTTGAGGATTTCAAGCCTGCCCTGTTCCTCAAAATCCTTAATTCGGGAACTTTACTGTGCCCAAAAAATTGCAAAAAATACTCATAATGTAGGCTAGTCTTTTAGCGACAGAACAACCTTTGAAATATTTCAATCGGCCATTTTCTTTTTTTTTCTATAACAGATTGTGTTGGGTCACTTTTTTCTGGGTCACCCGGCAGAATCAACTTTTGGTGTCCGTGAATAATGACTTCGAAATACCATAACATTCTGTGTCTTTGAGAACTCAGTATCCAGTGGGGTCGACCTTTGAGTGCTGGCATGAGCTTCCCGTGTTGAAAGCTAAAGCCCCTTATGGCTCGTTCTAAATCATTGATTTTCAATAAGCCCTGGACCTGGTTGAGTGAGCCCTGGGGTTAGGGTTAGGGTTAGGGTTAGTTACACTGGCTTTGACTGAGGTACGTTGCTTCTAAGGCCGTCGAAAAGAAAGCGGTAGGAAAGTAGCCTGTGTCTGGAACACAGGCTATAGGAAAGCAAAGTCCGGCAATCTTTTTTTGCGGTTGCATGTTCAGTTATTGACCTGCCCAAAAATATACTTAGGGTGCGTACGGCCACCTGTGGAAACGAAGATATTTACTAATTCTTTTAATTTATCTAAATCGATACCCTTCTGACAGGGAATTCAAACAAACAAACCATATTTCTTGCTGCGAAATTGGTAAAGAAAACCGAAACCACCCTCTTAAAGCTTGCAGAAAAACCGGAGATATTTTTAAACAGTGGTCAACTGGTCCCTTATTTCACAGAATTTGTGGTCAATTAAGTTTTGAATCAAAACACACTAGGGAAGCTAAACAAATTGAAGTTAATAATATATATCGTTATTGGAAGAATTGCTATAGTTTTTTTAATTAAGGAAGACATTGCAGACACTGCGGTCTGCACTGCGGCAAAGTGTTTGAAAAGACCGCTTGAGATAGTTGGTTTGTGGAAAATTTGCATTCTACCTAGACTTTCGTCCTTGTTTCTCCTTCGCAGCGTCACCTTAGTAGCTTATGCCACCGCAGGAGTAATTACATTCTTTTAATGCTAATAGTCCACTGAATAGACTTGGACCAAAGTCTACACTCTACCAGATTTGCAAAAAGTTTATAGTTCAGGCCCGTTGTAGCGAATTCTTTAGTGTGGGGGGGGGCTGAAACTAGACGCCAGCCCAGCTAGGTGAGAGGGGGATCCGGGGGCTTGCCCCCGGGAAAATTTTCATGACCACGCCCTTTAGATCGTTGGAAAGCGCCTCATTTTTGGAGAATTTGGCATGTAAAAGAGCAAGGAATCACGACATTACGTCTTTCCCGGAAAATTTTAAAATAAGACTTCATTTCCACGAGAACACAGTTTATTTTTGAACTGCATAATGTCAAAAGTGATAGCTTGATCAAATCTGGCAATTTCCTCGAGTCCCGAACATAAGTAAGCTTTAATCTTCATTGCCATGAGCTTGGCTTTTACAGCCTTTCTCTTACAAAAATTAACGAACTTCAGCAGATAATTTGTGGGGGGAGGGGCTGAAGCCCTCTCAGCCCCCCCGCCGCTTCCGTCGGGCCTGTGGTTATTTTTTAATTTATTTCGAAAATTTTCATGACCACATTGGACTGAAAATTTTATGGTTTGAATTTTGCTACACATGGGCAGGCATAGTATGTGAGGGTGAAGTTAGATTTTTCAGGCGCTGTAGGATCACAGAAGTAGAGAAGATCTAATCGAGTCCACGACCCCTTGTCATGACGCTCAAGTAGTGGGGTTCTACCTGGGATCGAACCCTGTCCACCACACTCTTCTGGCTACACAGTGAGAGGGTTACACCACTGCCCCACAATACCTTCATGAGATATCTAATTTGAAGCAGACTTTAGGGTGGTTGTTCTTTAGGTGGCCACATCTCTCCTAATGTAACTAATGTACTAAAATTAAGCACAACAAAATAAAACTAAGTCGAGAACTCTCCTCCCGAGTAATTACAGTTATACCCTGGGTACCAACTACAGTTATAGAATCGACAAAACCTACACATATTTTTCTCGATTTCACTCGAAGTAGACATGATTTGACCTAACAAAATCGCAATATCTTTGTGTTGAAAAATCATTAATCAATGAGAACAATCGTTAAATACAATAACGGTCGATTGATTTTAATTGTATCTATCGAGCAGATAAATTATGCAGCTGATGTTGTCAATGGTGATTAAGTAGCCATTAACAAAAAAATCCAGGTGGCTTAACTAGGCCTAAGACTTAACGACGTCTTTTAACGCCAGCGAGAGCTTACACACCCTAGCCTCCTTTCCAGATATGAAAGGCCTGGTTTGAGAATGACTAGAAACCCTTGAGAATTATTTCTAATGTACGCCTAAACTTTGTGTGAAACTCAAAAACAATGCAGACAACATACAAACGCATTATCAAATTAAACAAAATTTCGATTATAAGAATGACAGGCATCAAAATACATCAAGGTTGTCGTTTTTATTGCTAGGCAACAGGCTTGCATTCTGAATCGAGGCTCAGTAGGGCAACACCCGTTCTCCTCATTGATGAATAATTAAAGCGCTTCCCTAGGTAATGAATTATGAATGAGGCATTCGCTTGAGTGAGGAGCTCGTTGGGTTGGGGTAGTAGCAGTATGCCTAAAACAGTTGCTGACCTGTAAAGGGGAGAATTTCAATGAAATAGTGCCAAAGGAGCTGCAATTTAAACAATTTTCTGCGAAGGTTGAAAAGTTCTGGAAACAAAATCGACATGACTAGTGGCTACTACTCAAGACGCTCCCGCTATGGAAGTACCTCATATAACGATGGAGGCTACATGTCCGATGGAGGCCATACACGCGGTACGGATGCCAGGCTAAACAAGTCTCGCTCACTGGAAGATTTAACCTCAACAAGAGCTCGCGCATCAAGCAGCAGCCTTCTATCCACAAGATTAGGTGCTGGAGCAGCAGAAAGTGGGGTTCATAGCAGCAGGGGTCATGGGGGCACGAGATTTACCAGTGATATTGATAGGCCTAGTTTTAGCCACGGTTTGGCAAGAGATGGTCACAGGTCCTATGCTTCAAGTGCATATGGCAGCCGAGATAATTTGATTTCAAGACATGAAGGCCATCGACATGAAGGTAGAGATGGTGTAATTAGTACAACGAGGAATATCGAAAGCTACCGCTTATCAGGCTCAAAAGAACTTGATGGTCACAGAGCACGTGACTCGAGTACAAACGTTGGCGGGATTTTACGCGGGGGTGTCGCAGAGCGTTCAGATTTACATGATTCGGCGAGCAAAGTAAAATATCGCATATCTGGTGAGATTGTTAGAACGGATTCACCGGACGATCGTTTGAAAGGTTACAGCAGTGATACGGGCTTGATAGGCCGAAGCCGTTTAGCTGATCGTGGTGGGGGGTATAGCAGTGACACAACTCGACATGCGAAAGACAGAATCTCTCGTTTGACACTGCCGAGCCAGTCCGGTCAAAGATGGTCATCAGAGGTACGCTCCAGATCGGTAGAGCGAAGTCGATTTGGGACTGATTTAGGAGAAGATCCTGGCAGAGGAAGGAGCGAAGGAAGCATAGACGGGGGTCGTCATCGTTCACCTGACAGAGACTACCCCAGGGGGCGTGATCTCGGTGGGGTGCTCGGTCGTGGAGCTGGTGGACGATCGCCCAGTGCTGATGATCAGATGATGGATGGAGGTGTGCCATATCGACCTCGCTCAAGAAGTGCCAGCCCTATGACTCGTTCGGGATTAGGACCTTCAGCAAGAATGGGCTCGCCTAGTAGAAGACCAAGAAAGGCTACAAGTATGTCGAATTTGCTGGGTGGACGAGGCCCTGCGAGAGGGGGCCGCGGTAGTGCTGCCGATGACCCAGCCTCATTTCCTGTTTGCAGTCGATGGCCTAACTGTACTGTTTGCTCGATTGATATACCAACTACCATTGTTGTGAGTATGCTTATTTCTTCATACGATCATGAACATTGCTTTTCAAGAGCAAGTCATCCCACGTTTTAGTAGTAAAAGTTTCTTAATTAGGATACCAGATCTAGCCTTATCGAGCACAAATACTGCGTTTTTAGAGTTTCACTTCAAAAATCTCGAACCGAAGGGTATTTCACTTCCAACAAATCTTGTATACCTTTCGCAAAAAATGCTTTGATTTCAAGAAAAATGAATCAAAAATCCGTCAAAATTATTTCACCCCACAGCCTTATTTACGCCGCTTTTGCTAATGAATAAATACTCCATGAAAAAAACAGGGATGAACATGTCTACTTCATTCCACCCTAGAAATGCTCTTGAATGCTTATACAAGTTCCGCAAAACGAATTGAAATCTGCCTGACATTAGATGTCACTTGAAAACTTTGCGATATCGTAAATCTCACCAGATATCCAATGTCAGACAGAGTTTAGATCACCGCGATAAACAATAGATTTCTCCTTTTGTTACCAGCCAGACCAGCTACGATTTTTGCAGAAACTTTGGAAAAATCATCCTCTGCTGTCCCTCCCCCCCCCCCTTTTAATGGTGGTTCCATGTGCGATCACGCACTGCTTACTGGAATGAAAAAGCGACCGAACTCCGTTTTTCATGTCTGGGGATCAGATTTTTGGACCAACGTTGTTCAGGGGCGCAAGGGGCGGAAGAAAGGAATGAAATGAAGTTTCCTGTAGCGTTTTTTGGATGGTTGGTCAATCGAACAGCAAAATGAAGTGCTATTCTTTCAAGGTGTTTTAGCAGGAATTGTAGTAGTCAAATCAGCGTTGCAAAGAAGATGAATGATATACCAATAAATTGCAATGATTTGCAGTTTGTGCACATGTTTAATCATGTTACCAAAGCTTGATTTTAAACAGGACACACATTGATAACAGCGATGATTCGCTGAAGTGTTTTTATCCTGTATAAATATTCGTATATTATTGTTATTATTATTATTATTATTATTATTTATTATTATTATATTATTATTATTATTATTATTATTATTATTATTATTATTAAAAGTAAATCCTGTTTATCGAATGACTTATCTTGCATCTATCAACTTAGGATGAATATGAAGCTTTGTATCCTGCCAACGTTCGTAGCAATTAAAGACGATCTCGAGGAAATCCTCTACAACATTGAGCATTTTCCCATATTCTACTCAGAGTTTAGACTTGCCCCAAGTCTATTTCGTCAACTGTAATAAGTCTATCTGAAAGTATACTACGAAACATCACTTTTCCTTCAATACTTCGCTTTTCACTTTTCCCTTCAATTTTTTTGACGAAATTTTTTTGACGAAGTAGACTTGGGGCAAGTCTACTCAGAGTTATTTCGATAGGGAGAGACCCCTGTAATCAAATTTGGTGTTGTTTGCCAACTTGGTGTTGATCCTAACCTTATCATTAGGCCCTCTTATCCTATCTTCGTTTATCTCCTGTTTCATAATACGTGCTAGCCTTAAATATAGATTACATAACCTGTAAGCTGTTTCGGATCAAACCACTTAGACTTGCTACACAACCTCTACATGCGTCGTAGAAGTAGTACGTTGAGCTGGCCATAGAAACAACAACAACAACAACAACAATAACAACAACAAAGAAAATGAGGGATGAGCGTAGCAAGTCTACTTCGTTCACAGATGTTTTTTAACCGTCTTCTGTCAGTTCTCTCTGTTACTAGAAAATGTACGTTCACATCGGTTCACATGAAATTGGTAGCGCAGGTACTGAATGCTGCGTCGCAATTTGAGCTATTGACCTTTATGTTCTGAATGATCTTTCCAAAATTGTACGTAAATAACCTGCTGATTAACATCCACACAAATTGCCTAGCGTTGTAGTAACATTGACCGTTAAGCCATTTTGCTACTGGCCCAGATTAAAATTAAAACGGGTTTAAAAGTTTAGATTTACGGGTTTAATTCAATAAGACACCAAGTGTGTATTAGTCCCGGGGGGACCACTCCTATACTTTCCTATAGTATCATGCTCGTACAAAGGCTTAACATCTGCACCCTAAACGCTGACCTGTTTTGGCGAATATACTCTAATCGAGGAAAATTTTCATGAGAACATACCTTAAAAGCAATCTGTCCCCTATTGTTCTGACCTTGGTTACTGCTTTATTTACCTTATTTACGCTGCAGCTAAATTCATGCATCACTGAGTCTCTATGACCCTGATTTCTTTGGATAAAGCGAATTAACACCAACTTCTGGAATATACAATAGAGATCTTTATCGATTTTATTTTCATTCATCGAAGGGGACAGATTGCCTTTAAAGTGCAGATCCACACGACACGAAGGTGAAGAAACTGGAGGTTTACGGTCAAGGTGGATTTGTGCTTAAGGTGGCTCACTACCGGAAGATTTTGAATTCGTGGACCAGTGATAACGTGGCTCGCTTTTAACTAAGAATAAATGCAAAACACATGCACAATAGGTTAGGTTGGCTCACCACAGACAAAATTTGCTCTGATACACACTTGCTGTCTTATGGCTCATGCTTTAAAGAGCCATTGTCACCCAGGGTCCTTTGCGGGCACGCTGAAATTTAAAACTGTTAGAAAGTAAAATTTTGCCGAAGCGGAAATCCATGGATATACAGGGTGTCCCAGAAAAATGTGCCCCGTTTGTCTGATGATTGCGACAAAACGGCAAAAGATTCTCGCCAAACTTTTGCATGATAGTGCTCTTCAGATGTTCATTTGCAACCATCCCCATAAAAATCTGTTGAAAAATGGTGGAGCTACGACCTTCAGGAGACCAAACTTGCCCGATCACTGAAACCAGCGGTCGGCCATTTTTTTTTACTATTTTGCAGCGATATTTTCGTTACTTTATGGAATGAAAATGAAACAGCAGCCTCCAATGTCTTAGCTGTCGTGAAAATTCCGATAATCCTTGGAGAGTTCCTCTATTTCTGACCTCACAAAAATACTTTCTTACCTCACGTGAAGATACTTATCACTGCAAAACAGTGAGGCAAAATGGACGACTGCTGGTTTCAGTCGTCAGGCAAATTTGGTCTTCTGAAGGTCCTAGCTTCATCATTTTTCAACAGATTTTTACGGGGATGGTGGCAAACGTTAATTGAACATCTGAAGGGCACCAGCATGTAAAAGTTTGGCGAGAATCTCTTGCCATCTTGTCGCAATCTTCAGACAAACGGGGCACAATTTTTTTGGGACACCCTGTATACTGCGCAGTTGAACTGGTGGAAAAGTTTTCTTTTGTTGAACTGCTCTATCAGAATTGATAAATTAAACGCGACAGAAATACGATGTTTCAATCAAATGGTTTCTCTGCCGTTTGATACGACGAGCTTGTAAACTCCTGCTGTTTTATCTCTTCAAAACGGCAGGCGATTTCAACATCGTTTTTATGTCGAATTCAATTGACACTTTGAAGCTTTTAGCAGCATCTATTAAATCTGACGCGGCAATAAAACGATGTTTAAACTGGGCCTAAGCAAAGGAAAACAACAGTTTGCTTTTGCCGGTTTTTAATAGCTTATGTTCATGTTTCCATCCTTGCATGCCTCATTGCGGTAAAAGAGAGCATGTGAACTTAAAAAGATTGCAAATTCTCCAAAATCGCGCTGCCCGTATTGTGACAAATAGTGCTTATGATGCACACTCCTTGCCCCTTATTAAAGGTCTGGGCTGGTTAACAGTTAAAGAGCTGATCAGGTTTGAAACGGCAACTACTGTTTTCAAATCTGTTAACCAACTTTGCCCCAAATGTTTCAAAGACAGCGTGAACAGGCAATGAGGACGCTAAGAAACACCGAAACTGACTTGAAACTTCCTTTGTTTAGAACAAACAATGGACAAAAGTCATTTGCATATCGAGGGGCTACCGTTTGGAATAGTCTAGATCACCAAATCAAACTGTCTCCCTCGCTATCAAACTTCAAATTAAAACTAAAGGAAGGATTATAAAACAAACTTTACGTACTTCCTTCCATCAAGAACATAGTCAATCTATTTTCCTTTCTGTTGCAATTTAATTTCCTTTTTTCGTTTGGATAGGAATAATTAAAATTAGGTTTTTTTAGGGAATTTATCTGACAATGTGTTAAGTAGAATTTGGAGTTTATTGAGTAATTAATTTTTTGTTTTTCTTTTTGTTTTTCTTTTCTGTTTTAACAGGGCACATTGCACATTGCAATAAAGCAGTTTTTTTCCGTATGAACTGAATGTTTTTACCCTGTATAAATAATTTAAAATGAAATGAAATGAAAATGTAGAGTTCTGACTTAGAGTCAAAAGCAAAATTTGAACGTTGGTGTTTTCGTTACTGTCGCAAACGAACTTGGTTCATTTTAAATGTTATTATCAGGGCTATGGTCTTTGGTCTCTTAGAAAAATAACCAGGTTGAAATATATCCGCTGTGAGGCCCGTATTGAAGTAATTTCATACAACTTTGTTGATGGTTTCGGACTAAAATCTGACTTGATATAGACTTGCTCCAAGTCTATTCAGTGGACTGTCAGCATTAAAAGAATATAGTTACCCCTGTGGGGGCGTAAGCTACTAAGGTGACGCTGCGAAGGAGAAACGAGCATGAAATCAATGCATTGATAGATCCATTTAGTCATTATATTTCATCTTCATGAAAAGATGACGAAATACCTCCACCTGCGCTGAAGGCTCTGAGAGACCCTCCCTCATTAGCCCTCTTTCAAATTAATTAGCCCTCTTTCAAAATATTTGATTTGAACACAAAAAATCCCCTCTGTGATGACGCATCTTTCTATTATAGAAAACTAGCCTCCTCCCTAACCCGACGGGATGCCATAATTTACGATAGCCTGTAACAGGTTGTACTAGCTCCCGGGGGGGCACTCCCATACTTGACCTGACGGGATGTGCCGCTCAACAAGGTGTCCTTTTGCGGTAAAAATTATGCAACAGGGTGTCATTTTCTAGCGAAAATTATGCGACAGGGTATTGTAATAGGTAAAAAAAATTATGCGACAGGGTATCACAAGCAAAAATTGCGTTCTACACCGTATTTGAGAGGCAAAATTTTTATGCGACAGGGTATCACAAGCAAAAATTGCGTTCTACACAGTATTTGAGAGGCAAAATTTTTATGCGACAGGGTATCACAAGCAAAAATTGCGTTCTACACAGTATTTGAGAGGCAAAATTTTTATGCGACAGGGTATACTTTTGGCCTATTTTTTATGCGACAGGGTGCAGGGTATGGAGAGGTTTTCCGCACACCCCCGTCACTTCCCTAGTCAAGTACCCCCCCGGGTACTAGCTCAATTGACTATTTTGACGTTTAGGAATGGGTCTGGGGAGAGCAATATTTTGCTGGTAAATGGTGGACAAATTTATGGTAAATGGCTGCCACGGGCTTTGAATGAGAAATTGAGCTCTACACGTTTTAAATTCATGGTGAAAAATAGCGAAATAGTTGCCGAAAATATATCTGAAAATATTTTCTACACCAACGCCACGTAACAAAGGGGAGACTGTTTCTGCAACCTAGA
Source organism: Aurelia coerulea (assembly GCA_039566865.1). Classification (NCBI taxonomy): domain Eukaryota; kingdom Metazoa; phylum Cnidaria; class Scyphozoa; order Semaeostomeae; family Ulmaridae; genus Aurelia; species Aurelia coerulea. The sequence goes on along the minus strand of CM076952.1, from coordinate 4,384,281 downwards.
CCTCGAATCAAACAGCTATTGCGTTTGGCGGAAAAGTACTCGCCATTCTTACTGTTTGAACGAGCAGACCAATATTTCATAAAATATTAATTACAATCTATACAGAGGTAAATTAAAAAGCTATTGATTAAGTCAAATTATAAAACCCTAAACGAAGCAAGATAATTGTGAAAATACCACCTCCAAAGTGTGTGTTTTTCCCATGATCAGTCGTTAATTGCTGAATCATGCGCTATACAGTAAAAACCCGCACATAAGAACCTTCATCTATTAAGAACCTACAGCCTGAAATAATGTATTTTGTACCCAATAAATAAGAACCATTTCAGGCTGATGTCTTGACTAGGTTCTTAATAAAGCGTTTCATTTATTCATTAGGAAATAAAATGCAATTTTTTGCCCATCAACCTCCTTCATGGACTCCAAAACATTACTTACAGAACTGTGATAGGCAGGGCCTGCAAGCAAACTGGGTAAGCTTGGGTTGAAGTCGATAGGGCCAAGATTGTAAATAAATTTGAACCTAAACAGGCTGAGTTCAAAATCTTAGGTTCTTATGTGCGGGTTTTTACTGTAGTTAAATGCGCTTCAGACATCATACAGATCTACATGCATTCATTTGTGCATTGAAAGAGAAAGATCGCAAAAATCAAAAATTTGACCTGACCCAAATCAATTAGCTAATCTCCCGCAATCATTTCATACCATTCTTCGACTATACGTTTTCCAATATTGAACCGTAATGACAAGTTAGATAATAGTTAAATCTGTAAATAATAGATTACTTTCAGATGGTCAATCTTCTGGGTGTGCTAGAAAAATGTATACAGATTTGGTTGGATCCAGCGTTGTGAATTTAGCTTTAATCAGTGGATAATTACTATCAAAATGTTCCTCGATAACGATAATTAACTTGAACCAGAAATATTAATCTTGAAAACTCAAAATTTGCGTCCACCTCCAACCAGAAATTTGGCCTTTTGGCCTAAGCAAATCCTTGAATCGCATAGAAATTAAAAACTGAAGTTAACAAAAAATCAAGGAACTGCAAAATGGGTGACTTCTGGTAAACAGAATGTAATATGATCTATTATTGCTCAAATTTGATAAAGGATACATTGCTAATTTCTTGGGTGTGCCTCAAAAAAGTTTTAGGCCAAAACGCCAAATCCCTTACTTGGAGGTGGGGACAAATTTGAGCTTTTAAGATTAATATGTCTACTGCATTACCAACAAAGGAAGTATCCATGTTCATGTTGAATATCGAGGAACATTTTGAAAGAAATTAGCCATTGATTAAAGCTAAATTCACATCGCTGGATCAAAAGAAATATGCATACTTCTTTCTGGGACATCCGGTATTGTCTAAGACTCACGTTCATATTGAGAGTTTAAACTGATTCCATGTTCATAGTTATCGATATTGATAGACTAATGGACGCTCAAACTAAAGCAAAATTTGAGAAAAAACTGTTGTTGTTGTTGTTGTTGTTGTTGTTGTTGTTGTTGTTGTTGTTGTTGTTGTTGTTGCAATAACTGGGACTATATCGTGAGTCTATTGAGAGTTAAAGGGATCCATCTAGTGTTTTCGGTGCTACCAACGGGTGAACCAGTTGAACCAGAAGAAATTTCCCACTAGAGTTGAATATTTCTGTAGTTTTTGTCGTGCTTTAGTGACCATTAGAAATGTACCGGGTACCGGGTGTCCAAAAAGAATATTCCTGTTTGAAAAATCACCAAAATTTTATCAGAAGGCCGATCTTCGAATTACTTTTTTCTCAAGTAGATTAAAAACCAATTTTTTCCTCGCCCAGCTGATCTTGTAATTTGTTTAAAAACGAGCAGAATTTAGCTTTTTTTTAGAGCTGCATGGTTTTGAAGCATACTGCAAAAGCACTGATGATTACCAGATTAATTGTTTTTATATTAAGCTCCTAGTTTGGTCATACCATAGGTCCTCGAATAAGTCCCCAGCTTCCAATAAGCCCCCCTCTTGAATAAACCCCACCCAAAGATATTTAAAAAGTTTTTATTCCTTGTTATGTGTAGTATTCCTGTTGACAGTTTCAAAAGGAAAATCAAAACCTGGAGGGGAGAGGAATGTAATTGTATAATATGCAGACCTTTCGTGGCACAGGTTGGGTTCTTGAGCTGATATCAAATTTTCTGCTCTGTATTTACCGAAAAAAAAGAAAGAAAACATTGTAAATATTAAAAGCATTGTAAAAATCTGTAAAATTTATCTGTATTTAATCATTCGGAATTTTCTTTATTTTTTAATTTTTTCTTACAAATTTTACTTTTTTAGATAGTAGGCTTGAATTAGCTCTTATTAGTTATAGCTATTGAATCTATATGTATATATGTCTTGTATGTATATATATATGTATATGTAGGCCTACTTTAAATAGATTGATAATAATAATAATAATAATAATTGACAGGCTCTCATGAAGTCTGAAATTGTTTATCGTTTATCGAATCAAATAATAGCATCTTGTCTTCTTTGCAGAACAAAGACACAATCATGAGAACAATGAAGGTAAGAAGTCAAATTTATATTCAAAGACCCTAAGCAAACCATGATCCTTAGCGGTCCAAAAACGACCTTCGCGTATGATATGAAACAATGTCCGGCCTAGGTGCTGTTATTTTGCGCTTTATTCGGCCGCAAAAGTTCATGGTTAGAAGTGGGACTCTAACAAGAGTACCTCGCCATTCGCATAAGATATCAACCAAATAATGTCGCTCTCTTTCTTGATGCAACAGGATTTCCATTTTTACTTACAGCAAAAGCTCTATTTAGCCCATGTCTCTATTAACCCCCACTCTCTGCTAAGCCCTTCCACTTTGATTCTTTAGCTGACGATGGCACAAGTCTAGTGCCGAAACGTTCATTAAAATTCTGTATATGTCATACTTTGAAAGGTGGATATGTCGCTCTAACATGGAATTGTCTATTTATTTATTTATTTATTTATTTATTCATTTATTTATTGTCTATTTATTTATTTATTTATTTATTTATTCATTTATTTATTGTCTATTTATTTATTTATTTATTTATTTATTCATTTATTTATTGTCTATTTATTTATTTATTTATTTATTTATTCATTTATTTATTGTCTATTTATTTATTCATTTATTTATTTATTTGATATTTATTTATTTATTAATGGATTTGGGGCTTTAATATGTCAACCATGTTGTTTTTCATCATGTCATCCTGAAGGGGTCAAAATTAAATTGTTGGTCGTCACACTAGTTATAAAATTTTGATCTTTTTCTCTGGTATTTGATGTAAGTAGGAAGGGGTTTGATAGAGAGGGAACGTAATGGAAACCAGAAGTCACTTGTGAATAAGCCTCCTCCCTTTTAAGGCCCCCTCTGGAGTCTCCGAAATCAAATACCCCCCCCCCCCCGTGGGGCTTACTAGAGCTTTGACGGTTTACGCAATATTTCCTGTCTTGTTCCCCCAACTTCCAAGATATTAAAGAAAATGAGTTTAGAAATCATATGTTTTACTCTCGACAAGAATATGGCAAAGTGGCTTTGTATCGAATATACAGAAATCTTAGACTGCAACGTGAATATAGCTTAAAATTTCCTCTTGAACTTCATGATGACAAAGTATCACTTGCAACGTTTCTTTCTCTCGCATCTCCATAGTACACAATTTTTAAAATTCATCAACATCCGTCTCAAATTAGAAGTCACGTGAGATTTTCGATAACGCTAAATTGCCTCAATCGTTTTTATTCGCAGGCTTTTTCGCGTCACAACTTATTTGAGATAAACTTTGATTAACAGAATAGGCCTATCCAGAATAGACCTTTTAGCTATTCTACAAAAGAGCCTGGATCGAGCGTTATTTTCATACATTTTTATACGGGAGGTTCGATCGAATGGCGTTAGAACTTCTATCACTATTGTGCACATTCGAAAATTCTACAGAACGTATCAAAGTATCGTTCGATTCCGATTATTTTCAGAATAGCTAAAAGGTCTATTAGGCATAACATCGCTTCCATATGAAATATGACTGAGTGCTAACCAACTCAGTTAGATTTTATAAGTCGCAAAAATTCTCAGCTCATCAAAGGTAGAATGCTTCTCTCAGTGGTAGATAACTGCAGAATATAATTTAATTTGTATGAACTTTTTTCTTTCTTTGACTTTAGCTCTTGTTTTTCAGGCCGAACTTAAAGAAGAAGTAGAGAATATTGCACTGGTAAGAATCTTTTCTTTGAAATTGCGAGTTTTCAATTTAGGAAATCATTGGCGATCACTCAAAGATTTGAAAATTGGTGACGGTTTTTTTTTTAAGGATTCTGAAGAAGCTTAGGCCTCTCGATATTTGGACATACGTCTTCAAGTTTTGATTACTCGAAGGGAAACGGTGGGAAAATTCTGTTTTTGCAAATTTCAAAACCTAATTTGCAATTTAGACTGCAATGTTGGGGAGATTGCAATGACTTTGTTACTGTCACTTTTTCATTCGTTTTCAAATTGTGCAAGTATCATGTGACCGCAATCCTGGTTGGCAGAAATAGTGATTTAATTCGGTAGCTGTGGCAGATTTCTCAAACTCGTTGCTCTTGCTTGTCATAGCACGAGCAACGTGAAGATCAAATTTTGGCCTATAGGCCTATCTCCTGGAGGTGCACTTTAAAATCAGGCCTAGCTAGGAGTATGGTAGGTTAGCTGCATCGCTTGCAGTGGGACTTGACAGTTTTGATAATACGAGAGCAGATGAACACAGAAGTTAAGGACTGGATGGAGGTATGTTAAGAAGGTCGTTGATCTTTGGGCATTAGGCCGTAACAGACAAAAGCTAAGATAGGCATATAGGCCAAAATTTGTTCTTCGCGTTGCCTGTGGTCATAGAGAGCAAATTTGATGATCTCATAGCTGGCAAATGGAAGATTTAACTTTTCGTTAAAATGGAACAGTTCGTTTCATAATTTTCAAATGCGTTTAGTTTCAATGGTAAGACTTTCACTTTGATTTATAAATTGAAAGTTCCCACAAATTTTGCACACGTCTGTGTCGCAATTTCCACAAGCTGTCTGTTACCACTGGGTGCTATTTGATGCTAGGTAGCAGGTTTTGATTGGCCTAAATTTTTAATAGGCCGTTGTTCCTAGCTATAAACATTTCATATCCCCTATGGTGTTGCCATAGGCTTCATGCAATGTTGTGAAATTAGTTGTTTTTCCCATAAGATCCCTGGTTATGGTACCAAGCAGGGCTGATTGCGATGATTTCAAAGGACGCGTCTGATGATACCTGTCCAGCGGTTGAAATTGAATAGCTATTGTGTTTTCGGTGTCTAGTTCTTTTGATTGTCTGACTTTTCAATCAATCAATTAATTGATTGATGAGTTGATGTGTGTTGGTAAATCCAAGGGTTCTCCTCCGCAATCAACAGTGTTTTGCTCTCCAGACTTCTGCAGCCACTCATTATAAGCTATGCACGCTTCTCTCCAGCATAGGTGCGTTATCTTGATTGGCTAACTTTTCCCCTTCCCCGAATTTGGCTAATCATATTTTATAAACAAGCAACCACAAGTGCAACAACAACAATGAATTTAGGCTCATAATCCCCTGATTTTGCTATCCTTGTAATACATTGTCTGCAACAGTGAAATTTCAACTTTTTGTTAACAAACTTGTTGCATAGATTCTAGTGTAGAATCGCACTTTGGGTAGAAGGTGGTGAAGAGGAAGGTTGTTGCGTGCTTTTAGCCCAAAACACTGGGATCGATGATGTTTGCTAAATGATTGATCAGTTGTCCACCCTTCACGGAATTAGTTTTCTTGATTAAGACTAGAATATCGAATATCAACTGGTTAGTTAAGACCAATTCTGCTTCTAGGAAAGCGCATAGCACTTGGCTGTTCCCTGTAGTTTAGATAATCAATCCGTGTCAGACGGACAGCTGATCAATCATCAATCGCCAATCGATTCTGCGACAATGACGCTAAAATGGTGCAGCTGGGCTTGAACCCCGTCAGTCTGAAGTATTCTTGCTGCAAATTCAGATGATTGCATGGACCAATGAATTCATCTCTAACCTTTTGTTGTTATATTGGCTCACAGTGATTGGTTCAATGTTTCTATTGAAATTGTCAGTCATTCATCATATGCTGCCTATGTTGTTCTCTCCTATGGTAGAAAAGCTTCATGCTAAGTCTTTACATAAGGTGCTGATAGAAGTTTCCCAGTTGGCAAAGTCAGGTTGATCCAATGTTGAATTTATTTGATCAAATCGATATCAACGTTCTATCAGTATAATTGTTCTGACGCAGTTTCAGCGTTAGAAGTTGACCGTTGATATGATGTTGATGCAGCATTGATCTAACATTTGCTTTTTATTGTTGACAGCAAATTTGATTTTCAACGTTTCATCGACGTTGTTTCAAATTTGTTTCAAAGTTGCGAATTTCTTCGTAACATTTTTTCGACGTTTCATCAAAGTTGGTGGCCCACTGGTTTATGAGCTTCGGTAGTGAGCCACTGGAAACTCCTCGAGCAGACCACAGCAGACGATATGCTAAAAAATAAAGACAAGTAGCGATGAATCAAGGCATTTTGATCGAAAAGTTTCATTTAGATTTAAAGGGAGATGGCAACTAAGGGATGCTAGAATGCTCAATGATGTTCTAACCATGATACAGTAGCTCTGATTCCAGCAAGGGGGGGGGGGCTTCTTCCATAGTAAAGGTACCTGGGGATGTGCCGCGAGCAAGGGTGGGTATACTTTTTTGGACATGTAGTCCAGCCAAGGGTATACTTTTTTGCAAGTTTGATCTAGTTACGGTATAGCAAAGCCAAGGGTATCATATTTGACAATATTGGTCCAGGGAACGGTCATGTTTTCAGCCAAAGTAATCTGGGCAAGGGTTTTTCATCATGACAAACCATTTTTGTTGCACTCAATGAACTCAATTTTCGTGAAATGAATCGTCCCTTTGATATTTCTTAGTTCAAACCAACAATTTTGAAACATCTGCTGACTCCAATGGCTTTGTAACGAATCTAGCCAATGGTATTCTTTTTTAAGGGTATAATTTTCGAAAATGTTAATCTAGCCTACGGTACCACTTTGAATATGCTCGCGGCAGACCCCTACCCAAAGTTTTGCTAAGAACCCCCCCCCCCCCCCATGGATTCCAAATTGCCCTTTGAAGATTTTAGCGTCCCTATAGTCTAGGCAATGAATCTCATCTTTGAACACCAAGTGTCTTGTTTTTCAGAGTATTTTGAATCTTCGTTGAGCAAAATGATATCATTCACGTCAAAACAACGCAAAGAAATAGACAAAACAAGTCATTGTACCTGGTGGTGACTCAAAACAATCCCCGACGTTTGAATACACCGAAATGGCTATCTTTATTGCTTTCTGGATTCTGCATTTTAAGTTTGTGTGGCTGCAAGAATTTTTGCTGCAAAATTGTCTTTTCCTTTCACACGGGAAAAGTTTCGAGCGCACAACTTGTCGGAAAAATTTTGCCGTCCAACATTCCTCAACTCGATGTAGCCTAGCAGCTACATAAAAGAACAACAAGTACCAATTCCTAGGCACTACGAAGCATTGCCTTTTTGCAAGAAATTATTCAACTCTTTTGCCTATTTCTTATGAGCCATCCACAATATTTAGTGAGCTTTCTAATTGGCTACATTGAAATGAGCATCGCTTCGTTCTCCTCTTTTTTTCGAAAATTCAGATAAGCAAATCGTTGGAGGAAAAGGCTCATGACCAACATCATTTTCTTTTCAAACACATCAAACTTAGAACTTTGCAAATTAAAGATAGCCATACCGAAATCAGAGTTGAACTGAAATCGGTGAAATTGTTTGTGTGGCTAGCTGGCTCCCTAGAAATGGCTCCCTAGAAGCCTGGTGCAGCTGGCTTCCTAGAAACCTAGAAATGCTGCATGTTTTTGTGTGAGATCTCAAGGAATAGTTATTGCCGGCACATTATTCAACTTGTTCCCAATCCAAGCCTTTACAATAGGCTGCATTTTATCTGCTGAAACTCGGTAGCTTCGTAAGAATATATCATCGCTATGATTGCAAAATGAAGTACCTGAACTAGCAGCAACTAGAATTACGACAGCTCAAAATGAGATTTCTCTAGTTGCAGTTGCAGATTAATTACGCATCAGATCTCTTTCTATCCTTTCCTTTCTCTTCTTCCCCCTTACTTTCCCCTTAACTAATTTCACAGATTCATCTCTGTATGGTAGCTTGACAGACAGGGCCGAAGCCAGTGTGGGGACTGAGGGGGTGAAGCCCCCCCCCCCCGCCCCCCCCAGGAGGCTCTTTGTCTGAAATTTTACTCTACGTGTCGGATCTTTTTTGTGGTTACAGGCCCCCACATTTAGGCGATTTTATTGGGACAATGATGCATAGAACATGAATTTATTGACTTTCGATGATAAATTCTGACATGAATTTTGAATCTACAGCATATTTTTGCTTTAAATTCACTAATTTTGAAGGCTCCAACGTTGAAACTGGAAAATAATTCCAAAATCTAGTCATTAAAGGAGCACATCAGTTCTTTCGTGCGTGATTCCTAAAATTGGGGTTGTTGCTGTTGTTGTTGTTGATTTTGGCATGGGAAAATTTTGGTTCTTCGCCCCCCTATGAATTCATTCAAGGCTGGTGTCGGGCCTGTTGAGAAACAAAATCTCCACAAGAGTTCTCTCTAGGTATCCTGAGCAAGAATGCTTATGACAGTTAGCTCTGTGTTGCTCGATTGCGGGTGCATCCTAGTTTGTCTTTGATATTAATTTTCTTGCTTCTTACAAACATTTTCAATTTTGCAGCTGGAAAAGAAGGAAAAGACGATCCAAGAAAAAGCACAGAGCAATGCTTACCTCACACAGGAATTGCAAAGATGTCAAAAAGAATTAGAATCAAGGAATTCAGAAATCAGTCGAAAAGATTACGAGGTGACGATTTGCTGTGATTTTTTTTCTGGATACGTTTCTCACCATCATATGATCGTAGAAGTGTGGAATATTTATTTGCTAATTTGCTAATTTGTTAATTGTAAGTTTTGTATTTTAATTTTGTACTAGTGGGATATCGTGTAAAATATGAATCAATGAAAATAAAAGAAACTCATAGTTTATATAAACCGAGTGAATGTTAATGGGAGTAGATGGGAACGTTAAAGGGTCTGTTTCATCCAGCATTCCTTGCATGTGCCATCTCTTGGTTGGCCTTTTTTGTCACCATTTTCATTTCACAGCAAAGGACAACCAAGAGACGGCACATGCAAGGAATGCTGGATGAAGCAGACCCTTTAACAAAATCTGTGAAAGCAGTTAATTTCATGTAAGAATCATTGGCACCCACAATCCTTTGTGGGCACCTTGCAGTTTCAGACTGCTTTAAAGTCAAATTTGACCCAAGAGGAAAATATCGATCCACATTACAGTAGTTGAGTTGAATTGATAGAAAGGTCAACTAAGGTCAAAATGGCCTATCAGTTCAAGGACTGCAGTGTATATCCATACTTTCTGCTTAGGCCACATTTGTTTTCTAGACAGCCTGAAAATGCAGCTAGTCCGCAGAGGAACCTGTGTAAGGATGGCTCTTTAAGGGAACAAACAGAATATAACGTATACTTAGAATTGGATTATCTTGTGATGGCAATTTTATACCACAGTTTTTAGCTGTTAATCATTGTTTTTGGAAGCGATTTTTCCAAAAATTGCTGTTAATTTCAGCTTGAAAAAAGACCAGTTTTGACGAGGGCATCTTTCGACTGCTAAATTCAAGATCTTCGCTATTCAAGTCTGTACTCAGCGAGTGTACCTATTTAGATGGATGAGCGACTACAGGATTACAGCCTTTTAAACATAGCTAAACGCTTTTACTCATCCCTTAGCTTGTTCAACGCAACGTTTTGGCAATGAGGTATTATATTGAATACAGAGTATGCTCGTTAACAGACATATGCATATGTAGACGATGTTCTAAAATTGAATCGTCATGAAATCAGCTGAAATGTTTAATGAGTAAGACACTGATTTTTAAGATATAGTGTCCTTTAAAAGAAGCTTCATTTTCATGGGTGGTTTTAAAAAACAATTTTTTATTTTTAGATAAACCAATTGAAAACCGAAGTCAAAAACCTGCATATCGCAAAGAAGCATGTCGAACAGTCTTATACGGAAGTCCAGGTAAGTCTTTGTTTTGCCAAAGATACCTATGGCTCTGCAAGAGATCGTTTTTCGGCCGTCTTTCACATTTCCATCTTAGAGTGAACTGACATTTCTGTTGTTTTCAGGTCCAAGTGAACCAGACAGAAGTTGTAGAAAAGAAGTTAATCGAAGTGCAAGAACAACATGATAATGTTTTATTGAAAAACAGAGAACTGATCGATAGGGTTTGTATTTTTTCTTTTTCAGAAAAGTGCTATTGAATCTGTCAGGTATTCTGCTAAAAAGATGAGGTTTTAGTTCTACATTTAGCCCAGGAAACATCCTCCTAAAGTTGGTCATCAAACTTTGAAAAATCTGCTTTCTAAATCCTAAGACTATCTGGTGTTTTCTCAAAATGAAATTTTCCACACATCATTTTTTCATTTGTAATTTTGCATGCTGTTCACATTGCTCCTGCTAACTCGGCCAGTTAGTATTTTTCTACGCACTAGAGTAGCGTCGCCCATTATGGCCGGTTGACCATTATGGCCGGTCGCCCATTATAGCCGCTTGGTAAGAGAAATTAAATTTCAGGAGACTGGGAACAAGTAAAAGAATTGGAATTGCGCGGGAAATCTTTGCCGACATCAGTTTAAACATAATTTGACCTTCACTGAAGTTTCAGTTTCTTTGCATCGAAGCCCTACGAGATAATTCAGGGACATGTCAAATCGATTTTGTAAGCTCAATAGGCCGTTACGAAACATTGATTTTTATTCGAGGTGAAACCAACCTTTCCTACCAGTTATCCCAAATTTACTGCAAAGTCATCATGAAATTGTTGCGTTTAATGTGCTCATCTTTGAATAAATAATTGTAATTAAAGCTGTTTTTCTTTGTTTAACTCTTCTCTGCAGAGTGACGCAAGGGGCGACGCCTAGCGAAAAGGTCGTTTTTACCCACATCTTCAAAACCTTAAAAAATCCCTATGTAGAGTTGATTGATTTATTCAAACTTTCAAACATTTTTCTCAATCAGTTGGTGATATGACCAGTTCATTCGGTATTTTCATAAAAACCTTATTGAGGATCTAATTCGAATATTAGCGACGACATGGGCATAATGGGCGACACCACTCTATGCATTGCAAGACACAGAAATTGGAATTTTTATGCTTTTATTGTAGATAAAGCATTTAGAAGTGGCTGAAAAAGAGTTCATCGAACTGGAAAGAAATGTCATCGAATTACAGGTAATGCATCAATTTGTTTTTTCATCGATTCCGTGAACAAACAATACGAAAAATTATTTGTTACATCAATTTTTACAGTCGAATGAAGGGAATATAATAGAGCAAAGAAAACACTAAGAGACAGCATTGTTTCCTTGGCTATCCTTCGTTCGTTGCGCGTGTGCATCTTCGATTTGAGTGGGGAATTTTTAGATTCTTTTGCTCTTTGCAAATGCAAGCTTGACAAACCCTTCAAAGACTGAACCTTTTTCTTGCGCACTCCGTACTATGGATAACATCTCTTTTTGTCAATAAACATATACTTTCCAGAAAATTCAAGGGAGAGCTTAGCAACATATAGCCTCCGACAAGATTCCGAGGAATATCAATACATAGTATTATTATATGGCGTTCGAAAATACGGCTCCTCGGACCGGCAACGCAGCAATTCGATTGGTTCTTGATCGGTCCGTAAAAGCCGTATTTTTCGTTCGAAGCCGTATTGGACCGGGCGTTGCCTTAAAAATCAACAACAAGGGAGGAGCTTCTTGTGTAGGCTTAGGCCGTAAGAAGTGTCAGCCAAAGTTTAGCTTATTCATCGAAGATTTCTTTTCTGTAAACTTTGAAGACGAACTTGCAATTATACACGAAGAAAATGCCAATGTAGTTAACGTTGCAACGAGCAACTACAGTGATGCACAGGATCAAATACACAACAGAAAAGTAAGATACTATAAACAACGTTCTCAAAAGGTTCTGCCATATAATAAAGCCTTTATTAAACGATTACTCGATCCATGCTGGAAAATATTTGGACCTTAGTTCATTGTACGGACCTCACTGCGTTCGGTCCGTACGTCAAACTGCGGTCCAAATATTTTCCAGCATGGACCTCGTAATCGTTTAATAACCGCATAGTACTAGTGATTAAGTTGAGGAGGACACGGTTGCAGTGCCCATAAAATTGGTAGAATTTGCAATGATATTGACGGTTTGGAAGAGAGATCCTTATATTTTTGGATTTGAAAAGCGAAACGCAACAAAAAACAAACAAAAGGAATAAATATAAAACCCAGAAAATAAACATGACAGTTCGCGTTGAATCAGAAGTAATGTCAAGATTAGAATCTAGTGCATTCTGATCTTGGCATTATAGTTTATCTATTATGAAAGTTTTTTTATTTGTTGAAACTATTGCCACACGTCACTCTCAAGATTCTAAAACCAAGAGAATTTCTATCTTGTTATGTACTTACCACATGGGATGTAGGATAAATTTAGGGAACTCATGAATGAAATGAATTGATATGAAATAAAGAATATAAATCACCTTGTCTCTTTCTTGCGTTTACCTTTCTCCTTACCTTCTGGGGCAGCAAATAAGCTTCTTTCAGGTGTAATACTGCGACATTCACCTAGGCTAGGCCCACCTCGTTGTTTAGAATAACCTCGTGAGTCTCAATTTACAAAATCTCCTCCCTTTCTCTTGCGTGGCATTGTAGCTACGAAGGAGCAAGCCAGAACGAGACTTTCGTAATTTGAGACTTCGCCACTTTTGGCAGTTGGGCTTTTGTGAATGCTTGCAGCATGTTAGACCTAAAAGCAGCTTATTTGCTGCACCAGAAGGCAAAGAGAAAGATAAACGCAAGAAAGAGACAAGGTGATGTGTATTCTTTACTTCATACCAATTTATGCTATTCATGAGTTCCCTAAATTTATCCTACAACCCGTGCTTACTACCAGAAATTTCTTCTTGATGCACCTCAATATTTTTGAGCATTTTCATGTTTAACATTCATCAAATTTTATTGTCCTCTTTTGTTGCTAAATTTATCATAATTTTTTTAATTCCCTAAAGGAGCAACTCCGTGATATGGAAAATATTGAAGCTCACAGAGACGAACTTTATGATAAATTCCAACATCTTAAAAGGCAGAGAGATGATTTTATGGAGAAAGGACGAATGGTTGAAGAGGAACGAAATGATTTCTTGCGAACTAATCAAACAATGGAACAACGACTGGAAGAATTTAAAAAGAAATATATTTTGTCGAAGAAGACAACAGGAGAACTGAACAGAAAGGTCAGTTATCTAAGTTTTCCTTTATAATATTTTGAATACTGCAGAAAAGCTTACAGCTGGAAAAGCTGCAAATCAAGGAGCACCGTCTTCGACTTTCTGTCAAGAAGCTGATGTGCAGTTGTTTCATTAGGCCATATCAAGTTTCCATATCATATACCGTAAAAGCTCTATTTAGCCCCCCTCTTTATCAAGCTCCCCTCTCTAATAAGCCGCTCCCCTCTAAGCCAGAATTTGAAATAAACTCCCCACTCTATTAAGCCCCCCGCTTATATCAGATTCCAGAGGCTACCAAAGGTCTTCCATTTATTTAGCTAAACAAGTTTGCATGTTAATTTTGATATCGTTTGAGAAATAACTGTGTCGAATTTATGTATTTTACTCGTAAACTTCTTGTATGTTGAGTCCCCAAAATAAGGTGTAAAAGAACTAAGAAGCCATCATATATATCCTTGTACCCTGGGTACCAGACTCTCTAACAGTCTGGTACCCAGGGTAATATCCTTGTCAACTGATTTAGTGAATAAGCCCCCCTCTCTAATAAGCTCCCTCTCTTTTAAGTCCCCTCTCTGGTGCGTCCGAAATTAAATATGCCCCGGGGGCTTAATAGAGCTTTTACGGTAGATTTATATTTTTTTCAAAATGAAAGCGTTATTTTAAAGAAAATTCATATGTTTTGGGCATAAATCAGATATGATTAGATTTTTAACAGTCATTTTCTAGTGGATTGGTGAATCCACCAAATAAAATGCAGAAAATAATAGACATTTGACTAAGACGATGGAGATTACTGGTTCCCTTACAGTTTGATGACGGAGACCCATTTTTGAATATCTAGCAGTGTCATTATACCCAAAGCCTGATTTTTTGAATGAAAGTTTTTCAAGTTTTATTTTGTAGTATCGAGCCTATTTTATCAACTGGTTGACTGTTCTTATAGTAATTTGACTTGTAATGTGATTCATTTCATCTGAAAAATTTAGCAATTTAGCAACGAACAACCATTTGAATATTTTCATCTTTATTTCAGATTTTGATCTTGGAACGAGAAAAGAAGGAGTTAGAGTCGAAAATATTGGATGTACAAAATGATCGTAATATAATGCAGACTGCACTTGGAAAACTGGAAGTCGAAAGAGATGATTTAATTCGAGAAGTAAAAGAGGTGACATCAGAGCGATACATCTTGGAACAAAAATTAGCTGAGATGGATGACATGTTAAGGTAAATTTTGATAATTATTACGGGCTGTTTCAGAGAAATGATTAGATGTTTGAATGCCTGTTGCTCTGAAACTATTTATAAGGTTCCTATTAACTGATATCACCTGTGTAGCTAACATATCAACTTAACTAAGAAATTTAGTTTCTTAAAATTGGTCGTATCAGTTTCACTTGCTTAAAATATGAACATAGGATCTCGATCACCTTTCAATAACCATTTTTCATAATTTTCAACTTTGATCGGATACATCGGATACATGCAGTTATGAGGGCAATTTCAGCTGAATGAATCGATTTATTTGAATGAAATAGGCCATATAGTTTGTAATCAAATATGCCGAGCCAAGTTGCCTAAATTCATCAGTTCTTACATTAAAATTAAATTCATCAAAACTTTGATCGGATACATCGGATACATGCAGTTATGAGGGCAATTTTAGCTGAATGAATCGATTTATTTGAATGAAATAGGCCATATAGTTTGTAATCAAATATGCCGAGCCAAGTTGCCTAAATTCATCAGTTCTTACATTAAAATTAAATTCATCAAAACTTTGATCGGATACATCGGATACATGCAGTTATGAGGGCAATTTTAGCTGAATGAATCGATTTATTTAAATGAAGTAGGCCATATAGTTTGTAATCAAATATGCCGAGCCAAGTTGCCTAAATTCATCAGTTACCAGTCAAGTCATGGGTAAGAGGACACTGATATCTGAATGATAATTTTTCTTCCATAGTGATCATGATCATCTTGAAGAAGGATTCCATAGTTTACGATTAAAAGTAAGTGAAATTGCTTCCTTTCATAAAGTTCACTTTGTCCAATCAAGAATCATATTTCCACTGTGACATGAGAGATGAATTTTTATCATTTCACGAAAGATGGATTGAAGTATCAATTCAAATAAACCAGTGGTTGATTTACGGGTAACTGGTGGGCCTAAAAGGGTAACCGCCAATATAAAACATTGCTGAAAACCGTATGAATATAAGATTTTCTTCATATTTATATGGCAATAAGTACAGCATAAAATACAGCCATTGACTGGACATCAGTTCATTATTAGCTGTTGCTACAAAGGAAAAAGGTTTTTAAGTCACATGGTCTTTAAAACTATTGCGAGAAAACCTCACCAGCATCAACGTTTATTCATCAACACGTTTTTTATCATTGAAGGATTTCTGTGCAAATGGACTGTTGAAGAGGTCCGTAAGTAACACAATGTTGTGGTATAAACACGAATTTTCTTAATTCTGCCTTGTTCGATCATTATTTTTAATGCCTCTCATTCCGTTGCAGTATCTTGTAATGTAGTGCTTTTTCTATACCTAAAACGGATACGAGTACAAGGGGGAACAGTGCAGTGTAAGGTTTAAATAGAAATGTGCTGTTCGGCTAAGTTGTGCCTTTGATGATTAATGATTTGTTATTAGTGATTAGTGATTCAATTTCTATGATTCTGTGATAATGGGTTTCGCAGCCTTTTTTTCAAAACTTCATTTCTCTGTAAACGCAGCTGAGAATGAACTAATTTTCAATCTATATGTGTATTTCTTGTTGTACTTTGTACCATATAAGTCTAATTAGAATTTCCCATTCAGAAAGACTTTCAGAAATTCTTTTATTGTAGGGTTACTTCTTTCCTCACCCAGTATATTGCCAAGTTACTGGTGCATTCCCTGATAAAGTCATAATATTTTACGTTTGTTTCGAGAATATGAATGTGATACATTGTTTCAAAGAGTGTTTCAATGGTGAATGGAATTAACTATGCATATATCCTTCATTTTTGTTTCTTCCCAGCTCGGTGAAATAACTCGGCAGCGTGATGATGCCGAAATGCTGATACCCTCATTGAAAGCGAAAATAGCATTATTGAAGAAGGCATGCAGAGAAAAAGATGAAACTGCGACACGTTATGTGGAGGAGCTGAAACATGTGAAACATGAAATTGGCACAAGTGGCACAGCACCAAAAGGACGTAATTATGAGGCATCTCAACCGGTAAGTCACTGTTTTGAGTTTTCAAAAAACGCATCTAATGCAAGCATATGTTCAAAATCTTTTAAAAGACGGGTGTAAAATTTAATGACCTATTTATTTGAACTGAATGATTTCAAAGAAACTTTAGCTATTCTAACGTACTTTATGGATGTCTACAATATGGTATCAAGCAAAAGTCTATCACAGTTCTGGTTTATGATTTGGAAATTTGATGACGTCACATCCTCAAATAAGTTGATGTAAGATACGCTGTAATTTTGAAAAATATTCAGAACTTCTGAGGAATCATTGCAGACTCTTCCTGATGCTTGAGATCTTTTGCCACCATCTTTCTTAAACTGGTCTTTTAGTTGATAAACTTTCTACCAAGCATTCTGCTATGCTTTCTCTGCTGTTGGTTATAGCGCGTTATACACTGCTGATCATTCTTATCGAGTTTTGCTTGGAAGCATCTTTAGTATTTAATCGTTACTCTACCCAGTCAACTTGCTGAGGATGGACCTAGGAAGGTTCGAAACGTTCTAATTTAATATGGCTTAGCCACTTGATTTATGTCACTTGATTTATGTCACTCTAATTATAACATGGACTTGTCAATTTTCTAACTTATTGATATGAAATATGAGTCAATGAACATGATGTTTTTTGTCGTCGTACTCGCCCTAAGTATCGTAATATTATTGTGACTAACGAGGTAGTTTTTAATTTTTTCTTTGTGTCTTCGTTAAAGCATTTTAATTTTTCGATTTATGGGGAAGTTCTGAAGGTTGTACCACATCAAGTAAAACAGAGCTGAAATGTGTAGTTTATGTAAAATTTTACAAATCACATTATTGTGTTGCAGAACCCAAGAAACAGACGTACAACCTCATATTTCACCGAGGGCAAGCGCGAAGAGAGATATCATTCAAGGGTATGTTTATTTTTTCCCAAATAATTGACTTCATTTCATGTTGGAAAAGTACTGCTAGATCTAATATAATGGCAAGATATGTCTTATGCTCACATCTAGCTTCTAAGAATTCAAGAGGAATCAGATTTGGGGCAGTTGCAACACTTGACCCACTGATTTTAAAACTGATCACAGCGTCACAAGAATCGGTTTGGTACGTAACTGAAACTAAGGTCTATTTCATTTCAAGAGATGCAATACTTCGAAGAGCGCAATTAATCATTATTTAGACGATATGGCTGATTTCCAAAACGTGTTACAATTGACCCCGGTCTCCCCTGCTATAAGATTCATTCTACGCAGAATTCGATAACATAAAGTGAAAGCTCTACTGAGCCCCCGGTTGGCTCATTTAATTTTGGACACTCTAGAGAGGGGGTTAAAAGAGAGGGGGCTTATTAGAAAGGGGTTTATTCACAAATCAAATGACAAGGATATATATGATAGCTTGTCAGTTCTTTTACCCTGCATTTTGTGGATTCAACATACAATTTTACGAGTGAAACGCATAAATTCGACACAGTTTTATCCAGAGCCTTATCCAACTTAACTTAAATTGAATTAAAATTGGCTTGATAACAGGCTATGCTCGATTAGCCGTGATTACTTCAATTCGTATCAAAGTGCTTATATTACTTGTTTATCTTTGTACAATTGCACTACACGCAACAAGAAATTTTTTTTCTTATCAAACTTAACGTATAAACTTGTTTTGTTAAATAAATAGAAAATCTTCGGTAACCGCTGGCATTTGATAAAAGTGGGTAGGCTTAATAGAGGGGGGGACTTAATAGAGAGGGGGGCTTAATAGAGAGGGGGGCTTATTTAAAATTTTGGCATAGAGGGGAGGGGCTTATTAGATAGGGGGCTTGATAAAGAGGGGGGCTAAATAGAGCTTTTATGGTATGCCAAAAGATGGCTCCTCAATTATTTTACTCTCTAAGGCTACTGCGTTATGTCGTTCATCTTATAGTTTGACCAATGCCTCATTTTCTTTCTTTAGCCAAGGAAAGCAGAGTATGAAATCTCCGATGAAAGTGTCTTACTATCAGAAGATGACCAGACAATAACGGAAGACGGAAGTATCATGCTTGACAATAGACGCGATGCTGATAGAAGGTCGCATACGACAAATCGTACAGTACATGTGTACGACCATCGATCACGACCATCTGACAGAACAAAAACCTTCAGAGCTCTCTATGACTATGATCCATATAAATCAAGCTCTTCTGTTCATCCTGAGAGAGAACTGCGGTTAAAAGAGGGTGATTATGTGACTGTTTATGGAGAAATGGATATTGATGGGTACCTAGAGGCCGAAGTTGATGGTAGGTATTTTGTCGTTGCGTAAATTCTGAGAATTTCTGCAAAACTTCGTCCTGATTTTCCTATTTGAAGTTTGTGGAGATCGGCAGATGAGCCAAACCTTCCTATTAGACTTGTTTCCAATTATGAATCCTTTGTGTTTTGAAGAATCGAGCTCGAGTACTTTCTCCTGCCAGCTTAGGGAGCAGTCATAAATAATTGCAGGGACCCGGGTGGAAGCAAATGAGGAGGGGTCTGACAAATTTTGGGTAAATATATTGGAGTCTGAAACCTTTAGAGGAATTTATGCTGGGATCTGAAAATAAATGTGCCAAATTTTTGAATATCTTCGAAAAAAATTCAGTTTTGTAGATTTTAGCTTAACTATTTATTAATTTTCTCAAAAAGTTAGACATCAATGGTTTTTGTCTGTTAAGCTCTTTCTTCTCTTCTTCAATTGAATTCTTCTTTGTTTGGTTTGATGCTTTTGTGACAGTCTGGTTCTTTTGAAGTCGTTTTGTGCTGTCAGGGGTCTGAAATTTTTTGGTGAAAATTAGATGGAGTCTGAACTTTTTCATGGCTAGAATGCAGGGGTCTAACTTTTGTTTGGGCAAATTTTCAAAATGCTTCCACCCCCTCCCTGTCATTAAAAATGACAGCTCCCTTACTACGTTCATCGATGCAACGTTTCTTTTCAGGCGAAACTGGTTTGATTCCAAGTATCTACGTTGAAGAATCAAATGATGAAAACACAAGGAGATCAAGAGAAGTTACTGTAAGTGAAGAATTTTTGAAAGATATTGTGAGGGACCATTGTCTAAGTGTATCTATCTATGTGTCATATCTATCGACGTTGGCGATTTTGTCAGTCCAACTCCTTATATCATTTGATGGTTGCAGTACTTCGCATGTTGTCTAAGATGCTCTCAATTGTGTGATGATACTGTTCATAAAGGTCATCCTTTTCTCCCTCTCGCTCTCTTCCTATCAACTTTTCCCGTATTTGTCATATATTTAATCGTTTGTTTTCTATAAATGCGTTCTAAGAATCTCATTTGTCTTACAGTTATCATTTTCATTCGTTCTCTCTGTGTATCTGTAATTCTTAATACTGAAATCAATCAACAGCCACCAAAGATCAAGGCCTTTGGCGCCAACTCAAAACAATTGCAACGTGAAAACAAACTCCTTCTGTCGGCAAAGGGAGGGATCCCGAAGTTTAATAACTAATCAATTCTTGATACTGCATCATTTGTCATCCGGTCCATCCACGATATACTAAAAAGCATTCTCCTAAGAAATCAAACTTTGCTTCCTCCAGACGTTCTTGGCGTGTAGTCCAGCTTTCGCATCCATACATCAGGGTAGACCACACGCAACATTTTAGATTCCTTGCATTTTGTAGACATCTGTTGGCTCTTTAAGGGTATAATCTTGGCAAAGACCTGCCGAAGATTCGTTTCTTCAAGTATCTTCAACGACCCAATTTCTCAAACATTCGAAACCAAGTTTTTTATCCAAGTTCATTTTTGTCAATTCGTTAGCCTTCTTTGCAATTGTACTGGAAATTTAATTCCCTTAGAGGTAAAACAAAGAATATTTCTCTTTGATAAATCAAGTAGATCCTGAAAAACTTTTAGTGAATCAAACGTGCACATGGATGGGTTACGTGATTACATTTGAATTCATTTTATCTTATTTTACCGCTCTTGTTTGCTTACGTTGAGCCTAGTGGCGTTTACAAAGCTATGAGCAGCGTAATGATAAATTCTGGCCTATCGTTTTCTATGTTTCTACCTAGCATGCGAAGATAGTTTCAGGGTGCTGAGAAGCTAATCGAAATAGTGTCCTGGTCCTTCCTGTCAATGTGACAACACACCTCGTGATTCCTTTAGCTTGGAATAAGAGAGAGCTGGCGACTCTCCTCGCTCTATGTAACAGGTTCGGCAGGGCGAGGACTCGAACCATCAACCTTCAGGTTGGTAGTCAAGCCTGCTACCACCGTGCCATCCCCGCTTTTACGATCTTTATGCTCGCAAATTTTAGGCGATATCAGAGACAGAAGCAGAGGTGGAAAAAGTGCGTGAAGCCGCGAAGCAGCTTCGCAGGAAGCTTGTTTGCCTGGAAGGGAGAAAGGGGAGGAAAGAGAGAGGGTGGAACGGAAGGAAGGAAAAGAATGAAAATGATGAAAGGAGGAAAGAAGGAATGAAAGGAAAAAGGAAAGAAAGAAAAAGGAGAGGAGAAAGAACGAAGGATGGAAAGAAGATAGGAGGACAAAGAAGACAAATGTTGAAAATATGAAAAGAACAGGAAGGAATAAAGGAAGGAAAGAAAGAATGAAAGAAATCAATGCTTGGATCTCTTCATTTACAGTTTTGTGATCCAAGGAATCTTAATTCTAGATCCACCCAATTTCTAGTGGCTTATCAACTACACCGTACACAGTATTGCAATTCAACTGAAATCCGGGACTATGGAAAATTAATAAAACAATGGAAGGAAGAACTCTGGTTTGACTTTCCTTCGCAAGAAGGCAAATATTTTTTCCACCACTGGACAGAGGACTTTTTTGTAAATCCATTGCACTACTTCATTGCATTCTTCATCACATCAATTCATCACATTCAATCAATTCATTCACATTTTATCACAATCAATCAATCAATCAATCAATCAATCAATCAATTCATCCCATTGATTCTTCATTTGCAAAGAGCCAGCTACCGATTTTCATTGCTCCTTCCGTTTTGTTTTGCAGACGCGACAAGTTGCGACGACAAATGGTTACGGCGTTCGGCAGAGAAAATTTGTTGCGATTTACGACTACGATCCATACTCAATGGGAAGAACGGGGAGACCTGAACAACAACTTAGCTTGAGAAAAGGAGATGTAATCAATGTTATTGGCGACATTGATATTGATGGCTATTATAGTGCAGAAATAAATGGTAGGTTCGCAGGCCTCACTAATATATGTGAGCGCACGAGCGCTGCTCTTGACATAATATGATATAACATAATATAATATAATATAATATAACATAATATAATATAACATAATATAACATAATATAATATAATATAACATAATATAACATAATATAATATAACATAATATAACATAATATAATATAATATGATATAACATAATATAATGTAATAAAATATAACATATAACATAATATAATATAATGTAATACTAACATAATATAATATAATATAATATAACATAATATAATATAATGTAATATAATATAATATAATATAATATAACATAATATAATATAATATAACATAATATAATATAATATAACATAATATAATATAATATAATATAATATAATAAAATATGATATAATATGACATAATATAATATAACATAATATAATATAATATAATGTAATAAAATATGATATAATATAATATAACATAATATAACATAATATAATATAATATAATATAATGTAATAAGATATGATATAATAGAATATAATATAATATAACATAATATAATATAATGTAATAAAATATGATATAATACCGGGTGTCCCAAAAAAAAGGTAACAGATTTGATTAGGGCTAGCGATAAGAATTTAAGTGGAATCGACCCCTAATAAGTTTTGAAGTACTCTTAGATAGTTAACTTGAAGATTGATACCTTATTTGTTGATATTAGTGCATCAAGAGTTGGAATATTAATCTTGAAAGTCCAAATTTGCCTCCTACCCGAAACCAGAGCTTTTGGGGTTTGGCCTAAGATGTTAACTCGCTGTGCTGTGGAATCTCCTCAATCATAGCCAAGTACAAACAAGGAACCTCGTGCTTAGGAACACATTTTAGTGGAAATCTGACTTTGACGTTCACAATCAGATTCAAGAATTTAGCCCCGAAGAGACCCCTTTCTTGATTCTACAAAAACTTTGAATTACACCTGCCTGAGAAAAGTTCTTCATCAGCGAAATAAGTCCCGTAGGCTTTAACACATAGACCATCTTGCAATCTTCATTGCTTGAATGAAATTTTTTTTGCATCATCTCTCACGAAATTATTACGAAACAAGCAATCGTATATACCCAAGGGAACATGAAAAATGCTCATTCGTGCTTGGCTTGGTGTACTTTAGTAAATGCATTTTGACTGGAGAAAAATATTCCTTGGTGACTATATTCATTAATTTGTTTGTTAGTTTTCAGTTTTTTACGTTCTTTTCAAACGGGTACCCAAAGAACCGATCCTTGTCCAAAAATGTCTTTGACTGAGGAGATTCCCCTAACCAGCACGTTAGCAGTTTAGGCCAAAACCCAAAAGCTCTGGTTTGTAGATGGACGCAAATTTTGGATTTCGAGATTAATATTTCAACTCTTGATGCACCAATATCTTCAAACGAGGTATTAAACTTCAAGTTAACTATCGAAGAGTACTCCAAAACTTATTTGGGATCGATTCGACTTATACTCTCATCGCTAGTTCTCATCAATTCTGTTACCTTTTTTTTGGGACACCCGGTATAATATAACATAATATAACATAATATAATATAATACAATATAATATAATGTAATAAAATATGATATAATATAACATAATATAACATAATATAATATAATGTAATAAAATATAATATAACATAATATAATATAATACAATATAATATAATGTAATAAAATATGATATAATATAACATAATATAACATAATATAATATAATGTAATAAAATATAATATAAAATAATATAATATAACATAATATAATATAATATAACATAATATAATATAACATAATATAATATAATGTAATAAAATATGATATAATATAATATGATATGATATAATATAATATAATTACACATCAGTCGCTGGCACCTTTACTCATTTCATTTCATTTTAGCTTTTTTATTTTCATCCATGGTAATCCACTCAATATCTACATACCTTTTTACAGGGAGCCATGCTAAAATTGAATTTGATGATAACTGAATGTGTTATTGAATCCTATTTACAATAATCTTGATGAACTGATTTTCACTCAGTAGGTGTATTTCATGGCCGGGGGGGAGGGTACTTCATTGTTAAATGATACTGGACGTGCCGCTCATATGAGTTGGTATTTTCATCTGAAATTCCCTACATGTGGGTCTGTATTAACCATAATTCTGGTAGATGGGTAGTTCTTTGAGAATTTTCTTATCAATGGGTCCCATAATGATAATCCGCACCAAACAACTGAAAATTTTCTTTGCATTTTGCTTGAGAAATTCATACACATGGGTCAGAAATTTCCTTATATTCATGCAAATAGGTTGGGAATTCTGCCATACAAATGGGTGCCTTTTCTCAAAGTCCAGATGCAGGTCGAACCTCAGTCAAAATGAAATACCCCCCCCCCCCCCCCCCCTCCTGAGATTTCATGTTTTAAATAGTTCCATATAATTTCTATCGAAGGCTTGCATTCAGAAAGTTTTTCCGAAATTTTGTATTCTGGGGGCTACTTTTTTGTCCGGAGCTCAATTGTTCTTAAGTGCCTCAAATTCCTAAAACAGTTCACTAGAATTCGTTTGGCAAAATCGACCTCATTGTGTTTCTCTTTTTTTTTGAGCCTGCAATTCAGTTGCTTACTAAAATAATGATTTAGTGCCTTCAAGGATTATGATTAACAGGGCTTGTTTTTGTATTATGGAGTAAAAAGATCCCCTGCGAGGAACAAAAGCCTACCCGTGGCACGAAACAGAATTGTACCGGGTGACCCAGAAAAAAGTGACCCAACGCAATCTGATATAGAAAATAAAGTAAGCGGCAGATTGAAATATTTCAAACGTTGATGTGTCGTTAAAAGACTAGGCTACGTTATGAGTATTTTTCACAATTTTTTTCGGCATGGTAAATTTCCCGAATTAAGGATTTTGAGAAATAGGGCAGGCTTGAAATCCTCATAAAGTCGTCAAAAACAGGAGATCGATTTAAAGCCATTTCAGATCTTCAAAAGAATGAGGGGCGTATTTCATTTTGCCTGAGAATATCTTTAAGTACCAAGGGGCTATAAACTTGCTCTGAAGACTTCCGACTGGGCTGCCTATTCGGGTCCTATTCCCAGGTTGAAATGAAACACGCTCCTCGTTGTTTTGAAGATATGAAATGGCTGTAAATTGCTCCCCTGTTTTTTGACAACTTTTTAGGGATTTCAGGCATGCCCTTTTCCTCGAAATCCTTAATTTTGGAAATTTACTGTGCAGAAAAAATTTTAAAAGATAGTCTTAGGATAGGTTAATATTTTTAGCGACAGAACAACGTTTGAAGCATTTCAATCGGCCACTTACTTCATTTTCTGTAATAGATTGCGTTGGGTTACTTTTTTCTGGGTCACCAGGTATTTGATGCTGATGAAAGATTGCCTCAAGATATGATGGAACCGTGAAGAGTTGCCTTGAGCTATGCTTGGTGTACTCAAGTTATTCCCCTGATATGATGATTACGTTGTTTAAAAGGACATGCAACTTTTGACTATATATATATATTTTTTTTTACATATAATCAGTTAAAAAGTTTATATACAGAAGGTACCTAAGACATTACATATGAGCTACTGTACAACACTACGAGGACGATGCCAGGGAGAGCAAAAGACCATGACAACTCCCTGGCCATTCCATAAAAAGAACATCATGCAACTAAATACTATAAAATATACATTTACAAAGAGCTGCAAATAAGCTACCAAATACGGATACGTACTAGGATCTGTTTCACATTGGAGGTCATGGCTAGACTATACATTAAAGAACTGACATATTTTTAAGCACCATGCTTCTTAAATTTTAGGTCGCAATGGCTTGATTCCTTCGACGTTTGTTCGTGAACTTGGTGCTTCAGCAACCAGTGGCACTTCCTCGTACGGAGGACAGAAAACATACGAGACCCACACATCAAGGACAGCAGAGCACAGATCATCGAACGCTGGTATGCGAGGTGGATCTGTTGAGATTATACGCGATGATGTTGTTGGTAAGTTAAATATGTAACTACACTTAATTGTGAGTTAAAAGAGCGATTGTCACCTAGGGTCTTTTGTGGGCACGCTGCAATTTTATACTCTCTGAAAATCAAATTTGGCTAAACGAAAGCCATGGATCCACCCTTCAGTAGAAAGAAAGAAAGGTTTTGACTTCATTTTCGGTCAGTTCCGCTACTGTAGTGTGCCTGAGCATTGGGCTCAAATCTTTCAAATCTTTAAAAAGGTTGGTGTAAAGTTATATAACATTTTTCTTTGAATTGAATGGCTTGAAAGGAACTTCTGGTACTTTGCTGTAAATCTGCCGTGGAAATATTGTGATATCTTGATTTTTTTTCAAAATGGTGGCAATTTAAGTATTTTGGAAAAAAATCATGAAACATTTTGAACAAATTTAAATCATCGTAAATCCTAAACCAACAGAGAAAATGATATAACCTTCAAGAAAACCATAGTTTATGAAGATCTACAATATGGTGGCAAGCAGAAATTTGTAGCCTTTCTGGTTTAGAATTTAGAAATTTGATGACGTCATAGCCTCATATTTGATTTTTGCCGCCATTTTGAAACTAATCAAGATATCAATACACCTCCACGGCAGATTCACAGCGAAAAATCCTCAGTTCTTTCCAAGCCGTTTATTTCAAAGAAAACTGCAATTGAAGTTTACACCGACCTTTCTAAAGATTTGAGCCCTATGTTGTGTGCCCGTGGATCCATATTTGCTGCTTAGGCCAAATTTGATTTTCAGACAGTCTGAAACTGCAGCATGCCTGCAAAGGACCCTGGATGACAATGGCTTTTTAGGGGGCTCCGTCGCCAAACAATAAACAAATCTGTAAACTCGCACGTGTCACCAATTATCCATTGTTCATCCATTGTCTTCTGCAGTTTGTTTGGAGCTTCACACAAGCCACCAAAAAGCGACCGTTTAAAATCCACTTATGTCCGAGCAATCGTAGAAGATATGAATGTTTGGTTTGTTCCTTAGTGAAGTGCAATGATTTTATGTCCAAACAGCAACTTTCATTTTGAAAAAAATATGAAAATCCTGTGGGATATCACCTTTTGGAAAACTGCAAAAATCATCGTTTTGTTTAAATTTTGGCGACGATGCCTCTTCAAGCTCGGAACATGTCGTTCAAAATAGAACTTTCTTCAAATTACAATTTTTTTATACTGTAGATGCTTTTTTGCAATGAAATATTGCGCAACACGCTTAAAGGAGATTTGTTTGGGCAAGTTAGATCTTCGCTTGCAAAAAAACGAAAAATGATCTGGTGTGAAGTACATACAAGTTATTTGGAGTAATGGACAACCTCTGATTTTTTTAATGTGAGGACTGCAGTCTTTATCAAAATGTCTTTTGTTGCATGCAAGCTTTTTTGCAAATACTCTCTTCAATATGTTTACCTGTACACGTAAATTTGGAAATCCTGTTCGCTGTGCCACCTCGATTTTTACCTCAATTATTTCATTTCAAGTCATATTTTGTAGATGCATACTTATTGCAGATATTTTCAGCTTCTCTAGGAAGAAAGAACTTAAACATGTAGACCTTTTCCAATATGGCTTAAAGGTGATCTGAAGCGAAAATTTTTTATTAATGCAAATGGACGGCCCAGTCGAATGATGAAGGGTCCTGTTTAAATTTCTTTGATATCTCATTTCGTTTTCAAGTTATCCACTGATACTAAGTTGCAGCTGATGACGTCATTTTGTTTGCAAATTACTAGGATAACATATGGAAATATAACTGTATCTGATTTTTGAAAGGTTACAGTGGTAAGAAATATTTCAGCGGAGCTGAATAGATGTTATATGAATTGCCTCATGACTTAATATGATGTTTAGAAAGGCATGTTGGTTGTGCAAAGTTTTTTAATTAGATTTCTCTTTGGAAACATGGCCAACCTTGTATACTTTCTTTACACCTTGCAAACAAAATGACGTCATCAGCCAATCGTACAAAACAGTGGATAACTCCATAATGAAAGAAGGTATCAAAAAAATTTAAACGACATTCTTGATCATTCAACTGTGCTATTCATCTGCATCAATAAAATTTTCGCTTCACACCACCTTTAAGAATAACATATGACGCACGGTTACAACTACACTGGTACAGTTTTGATCCATTACAAAGTTGTACGGTTAAAGAGCTTTTACACTGTTCCAGTACAGAATAATTCTAC
Source organism: Aurelia coerulea (assembly GCA_039566865.1). Classification (NCBI taxonomy): domain Eukaryota; kingdom Metazoa; phylum Cnidaria; class Scyphozoa; order Semaeostomeae; family Ulmaridae; genus Aurelia; species Aurelia coerulea. Next base: position 4,356,109 of record CM076952.1, on the reverse strand, counting down.
AGATAGAATGTAGCCTCATTACATAAGTTCATCGATCATTAAATTGGATAAAGATCAGGTTAAAAATGTTGAACAAATACAAAGGAATCACGTCGTAAGTCTAGATAGAAGGAGCAAACGTGTTATTTGTTCAGGATACTATCAGTGAAAGTCTTACGGATTTTCTCCAAAAGAGCTTACCCCCGTTTAAGCGCTTTGGAATATGCGCACTAGCGATTGTAGGGTCATCATCTTTCATTTTTCCTTTGTGAATTCGCGCATGCCCCATAACGCTTCACCCATTCCATTGATCTGCGAACCAATCAGAGTTATCGTCTTTTCCATTGTGATTTACGATAAAGGGAGTTCGCAGTATCCCGAACAATTATGGATCAGCAAGAACTGTTGTAAACAGGAAGGCTGATCCATCACACTTTTGTTATGGATACAACGTTGTACCAGTACAGTGTAAACGGGGTCAACATTTAAGGAAAACTGATGTTTTTCAACGATCGTCCTTGTTTTTCTAGGTCCTCCGTTCGCACCATCGAATCTCAAAATTCTTAGAATAGTGAGCAAAGATTCTGCTCTGCTGACATGGAATATGCCTCCGATCGATAAATTTGGTAAAAGCAATGGTGCTGTTGTTACTGGATATAAGGTTAGTTGCGTGTATTTTACAGAATGAAATTCTCAGATTCAAATACTCGTAGAACATCGCGAGCTATGGTCTGAAATTGTGGGAAGCATAGTCTCAGTAGGTTGTCCCAAAATTTCATGCCCCATTTCAAAATGAAATTCTCAGATTCATATACCGCTAGAACATCACAAGCTATAGGTGTGAAATTGTGGGAAGTATAGTCACAAATATATCTTTGGGAAAGTTGTCCTAGATCTTCATGCCCCGTTTGTTTGAATTGGGCATGAAGTGCAAAGAGGTTTAGGAAAACATTCCATCATATTTGCATGATTTTGATAATCAATAGAAATTCGATACAATCCCCGTAAAATCGGTTGGAAACTGACGGAGTTTATAATTTCCACAACTTCAAATTTGCTTGATGATTCAAGTCATTGGCACAAATGAGGCACATATTTTTGGGGAAAACTCTTATAGCCTGAACTGAAAATTGTTCTTACAAAAAAATCCCTTATTAAAAAATCAGCCACCCACCCTTTATTGCAAAAAACTAAAAAAAATCAGCCTTTATTCCGTCTACAGCTGCGGCTTTCCGCTATATGATCATCCTCTCAATTTTACAGCTTTCTGAAACTGTAAGGTCAGGCTAATTCTTTGCTGAATAATTACCTCTGATACATATCACAAATGGTAAAAATGGCATTTATCAACATAATGTTTAACTTTCATACCTTTAAAAATGCATTTCAATACCTCAATAATTCTTCTACTCTCGATGGCAATCTTCTCGTGGGTCTCTTCGTCCCCGAGCAGGATGTTCAAACAATAGTCGGCCATGTTTCAGAATATGGTATTTTCGCGTCCTTTTGATTGTTTACATTGATGTAATGTAACTACAGCGACTTTGCTATTTGCACGTGATATTTCATGTGATCACTTTACCATGGACTTCAAAAGGTAGCCAGGTCTAATATAAGTAGACTGATGACTTACTTGCGGTTGCGCTTCCAGAGCTAAACTCGAAGTCTCACAGCATGTAGCCTTGTTGTGAAAGTAAATTCTGGTTTGCATGTGATCAGTTAGATTCTACCAATCACAGTGCGCTCTTAGGGCGCTTCGTCAGCATCGTGTCAGCATATTTTAACAGAGTGTATACACGGCTGTAAACGTACACAATTCAGACCGCAGGACCTTTATTACGAGCAGCAGGTCTTTCAGTGAATGATATTTCTCCTTGTGGCTCTTCTCAGATTTGACTGCTGTGATTGCAAAGTTGCTTTTTTATAGGCAATCATTTAATTGTTGCGTCAAACTGATTATTTGATTCATCACATTGCATGTGTGATTGTTACGTCAGATAGACCAGCGGACAGTCTCTGTCGTGATAATCAGACTTTAGACTCACGATCACGATAAAGAACCTTTCACTTACGCTCATTGAATTGAATTGATGTTGTTGTTACTTCAGTGAGGAGCGAAAGTAGCAAGATGAGTATATGTAGGCAAGGAGTGAAAATACGCTTGTAATCTTGATCAGTCTAGTTAAGACTTGTTCCTTCCTTTATTGATTAAAGTCTGTTGAACATTGGTGAAGGTGAAGGTGAAGTTGCGTTTTTCAGCGCCAATCGCTGGGATCGCAGAAATAGAGCAGACCTAATCGAGTCCGCGACCCCTTGTCATGACGCTCAAGTAGTGAGGTCCTACCTGGTATCGAACCCACTCCGCCTTACTGTTCTGGCTGCAAAGTCAGAGGATTACACCACTGCGCCACAACACCTTCATTAGATGTCACGTCAAAATGCCCCGCGAGTTACAGCGATTGTAATGTTTTGCATGAGTGACTTTGCATTGTCGCAAATCTCACGTGACATTTTATTTTGGACTGACGATAGACGTCCCAGTTATCACGCCTCCTTAATTCAACTCACTCTCGAATATGTAAACAACGCACAAATTGAGAGGCCTAATCATGCACATATTAAAAGCGGGCAAATTTTAGCAGCAAAAACTTGTTACCGCTCCAGCTACAGTGAGATATTTAATGATCAATGTGCTCTGATTGGATGAATGATAAATTCAGCTGTAAGAAGCCGAACAACATCCAAACAGTATTTACTCCTGAAGCTGTTGCCAATTCTACAGGAACAATGTGCTTAACAATAACAGATTCCCATTTATTCCCATCCTACAAAAAGAGCCTGGATCGAGCGTTATTTTTTGCATTTTTTGTACACGAGGTTCGATCGAGTAGCGTTAGAGCTGCTATTACTAATGCGCACATTCGAAAATTCTACAAAACAGAGCAAAATATCGTTCGATTCTGATTATGTTTAGAATAGCTAAAGGGTCTATTGTGTTTTTGCAAGCCAAATTATTGAGCTTTTGCAAATAGATCACTCAAGAACTGCATATGCAAGTCTAAAATTAGCTTTTTGTATTTGATGATGTCGACACGTGCATGGATATTGTTTAGATATAGATAGAGGAACAAAAGCCCGCATAGGCATTTTTTCTTTTTCATAAATTACCTCCACTAACTTGAATCAGACAAATTTCGACTTGTTAAAGGGGCTGGGTCACGTAAAGTAAACAAACTTCTTTCGAAACGACGATTTGGCAGTTTTTTTGATAGGCCATATCACACAGATTTTGCTCTATTTTTCTCAAAATGAAGATGATAGTTTGAAGATGAACTCTTGAACTTCAGAGAAAAACAAACGAAACAACCATATGTTGTAAGATTGCAAAGATATTGATGGATTTTTAGAAGTAACTTTATCGTGGATTCACCCCATCCACCAAAATAGGTGCAGAACACAATGGGCGTGTGCCGGCGCGTGCGGGCAACAATATAGATTATAAAGATAACAGATTTGTTTACGGTTACATGACCCAGCCCCTTTAAAGATATTTCACTTTTTATTTTAGATTTGGGTAAATGGTAAGCCGAAGCAAGAGGTCAAAAAATACCTGATGACAAAGGTATGGATACAGTTGAAACTTACTTTTTCACTTTAAATTCATTTTGAGGGAAAAGCACATTTGAAATGAAATGCCCGTTAGCTCAAATTTGCAAAGGCTTAAACATTTCCAGTTTCTCAAAACTTGATAAAAACTTTGACAGACAGGAAGTTAGGATGATACTCGTCCAAAGTTGAAACTACATTATGAAAGAGCATTATGAAGTGTTATTATCTATTATGGCCTGCAGTTTGAGATTGTTGTATCACCTAAAATTATTTCAAATGATATTATTGCTTCATTCAATAAGTAGAGCTTATGACTGGTTTCTTGCGTGGAAATCTTCTTCAATGTATAATTTCTGTGGTCATAAGAGCTATATTTCCACGTTCTTTTACGAAAATGATGCATGTACGATCCTTTCTACTCTCGATCTCGATTCTAAGGGAGTATTTGATGATTGGTACCAATTCTGAAAACGGTAGACTTGGTAGACTTTGAATTTGTGTTTGATTGACTCCCAAATTCCAAACACGGCAGGTTTGACAGGTTTGGAGGCCTGAGGAGCCTTCTGCTCCAAAAAGCAGAAGGTTTGGCAGACTTTGCAGAGTTTCTCGTTTTCATTTGCGATGCTCTGAAAACGAGGCGAATTTGCTCACGTTGCTACGGTGGTCGAGTCTTTTGTTCTTTGTTGCCAAGAACCAGACTCGTCTCCGTGCTTTTAAACTGGAAACCTCGTTTTCGCCAGGATGAATCTGAAACCTGCTGTTTTGAAGAATTTGTGGTTGATTGGGAAATGTTTTCGGTCTCTGCAAAGACTACCGTTTTCAGAATTTGGTAGGTTTGAAATAACCAATCAACCCGGGGGTTGTACTTGGCAACCGGTTTGACAGGTTGGGAGGCCTGAGGAGCCTTCTGCTCCAAAAAGCAGAAGGTTTGGCAGACTTTGCAGAGTTTCTCGTTTTCATTTGCGATGCTCTGAAAACGAGGCGAATTTGCTCACGTTGCTACGGTGGTCGAGTCTTTTGTTCTTTGTTGCCAAGAACCAGACTCGTCTCCGTGCTTTTAAACTGGAAACCTCGTTTTCGCCAGGATGAATCTGAAACCTGCTGTTTTGAAGAATTTGTGGTTGATTGGGAAATGTTTTCGGTCTCTGCAAAGACTACCGTTTTCAGAATTTGGTAGTTTGAAATAACCAATCAACCCGGGGGTTGTACTTGACTTTCAATTGTACGGGGGTGTGCATTCCAAGAAAAAAGTTTTTTCACCCAGCTTTAGGAATTTTCTCTCGAAATGATAGCCGGCTTTAGAAAAAATCAGCAAAAAGCATACCCTAAAACGTAAAATTTGGTCAAAAAACAATGAAATTAAACTTTTGGCAACCGGCTACAATTGCCTTCTTTTGATACCCGATACCCGGAAAGGAGTGCACATCCCGTTAGCAAAAGATACTAAGTAGCCCCCCCCCCGGGCCAATCAAACACAGCCTAAATCAGTTACATTGCTGACCTCTTCTGTTGTTATCTTCAGGCACTTGTCAGTGGATTGAACCTTCACGACCATTTAGAATTCGATATACAAACCGTTGCTGAAAATGGGTTCTGTTCAGAGAAATGTCATTTTAATATCACTGGAGCTCATGCATTACGGGTAAATACGTTTATAATTCATCATGACATTTTAGATTAGCGTTGATCTTTTGAAATCATGATTATACTAATCATTGCAACATAGGGCTCAAATCTTTAAAAAGGTCGGTGTAAAATTCTATTGCAGTTTTCTTTGAAATAGATGGCTTGGAAGGAGCTTAGGGTTTTTTGCTGTAAATCTGCCATGGCAATTTATTAACATCTTGATTAGTTTCAATGTGGTGGCATTTATTAAATTTGGGGCTATGACGTCATCAAATTACTAAATCCTATACTAGAAAAGTTACAGATTTCTGCTTGCCACCATATTGCAGACCTTCATAAACTATGGTTCATAAACTTTATAATGTTTCCTCTATTAGTTTGGGATTTACGATTGTCTAAATTTTTCCAAAACTTTCCATGAATTTTTTTCAAAAATAATGAAATTGCCGTCATTTTGAAAAAAATCGAGATATCGAAAAATTTCCACGGCAGATTTACAGCAAAGTACCATAAGTTCCTTTCAAGCCATTCAGTTCAAAGAAAGCTGCAAAAGAATTTTACACCGACCTTTTTAAAGATTTGAAAGATTTGAGCCCTATGCTAATAATTGCAAGTTACCAAGATGATAAGTTCCTGGTTTGCTACATACTGTAGACAGGATTTACAATGAAATTGAAGTTCCTTTTCTGGGCAATAAATGTAACCAAAGTAACAACGGTTGTTTCTTGTTGTTTCTAAGCATTCTATCTGTTTCTAATTCTGTTACTTGAGTTACTTGGAAATAGTTTAGGGTATTTTGTTGTAAATTTGTTATGGACTAAATATATCTTGATTATTTTCATTGAAAGAATTCATACACAATTTTGAAATAATTTGAATCATTGGAAATCCTAAATCAATAGATGAAAAATGGGACAATGTTCAAAAAATTATAGTTTATGAAGGTCTAAAATATGCAGATTTAGAAATCCGATGACGTTGCACCCTCCAATATGATAAATGCCACCTTTTTGAAAATGTCATAATATTTTTGTAACAGATTTACCATGGGCATTGTGGACACGATTTGTGTCAATCGCGTCCACAATACCTGGCCTAAATGTAACTAAATGAATGAATGTAGCTCGTTACCTTGCTCGTCTTCATTTCATGAGTATCTCTGCTCTTTTGCCTCGGCAGCCATTCTTGCTTACTCAAATTCAACGGCCTGAGGTCTTTGAACAGTGCCGCGCTCTAAACTTTCCCACATCGCCGCAGCCCTCGAACGACTCATCCTGAAATTGAAATTGAAATAGCACCCAACGCATTGACTGCTATTATATTTAGAGCGAGGCACTGTTCAAAAACCTTAGGCCGTTGACTTTGAGTAAGCAAGAATGGCTGCCGAGGCAAATAAGCAGATATACTCATGAAATGAAGACGAGCAAGGTAACGAACTACATTCATTCATTTAGTAACATTTAGGCCAGGTATTGTGGACACGATCGACACAAATCGTGTCCACAATACCCATGGATTTACAGGAAAATAAGCTAAGTCCCTTTTAAGCTGTTTATTTTAAAGAAACAAGCAATAGAATTTTATGTCCCCCTTCTTAAAGATTTGAAATCCCATGCCTTGCTTCTATTATTCAGATTCTGTGATAGCAGGCTTCTGTCTACACATGTAATGCTTTCAGAATAATGCTGGTTGCTGTTTTGATGCAAATACCCTTTCCCGCATTGACTGTTGTTCAAAATTTCCCTCCTTAATCATGATCATTGTAAGGCCCGTAAGTTACCCCAAATATACGTTGAGACTAGTATTTATTTGTAAATATTTAAGGTTAGTAGAACCCCCGGTGATGTCTTAAAGAACAGAGTTTTTGTAGGTAACTTGTGGTAGAATGTTTTGAGAGCTCATGGATGGACTAGCGATACGGCCTGCCATAAAGTCATGTGATCCTTTCAGTATTCTCTCCGTATCTTCATTCACAACAAGAACCCTTGATTAAGTACATCGGTCGAAGCCAGAGTGTAAGACAGGAATGTAACATTATGGTACCGGGTGCGCCAAAATAAACTATGCACGTTTGGCAGGCCACAATAAATAGTACACTGGACCGATTTTGAAGATTTATGATTTAATCGTTAGCAGAAAGCCTGAATTAGATACTGGGATTTTTTGCAATTCATTTTCAGTTTTTAGGGCTAGAAGCGAGTTTCTTAAACTTTTAGTTTGCGATTTAGAAATCGACCAATTGTAATCTGCTGTACGAGAGTTCGTACTAAACCCTCAAATCCCCCTGAAAACGTTTTCTGTTTGTTAATTTATGTTGAATCTTTTAAAATTTGATCGATGTTTTTTGATCGTTTTCAATTTTTTCGAAAACGAACATTTTAAGAAACTCGCTTTTAGCTCTAAAAACTGAAAATGAAAAAAATTGATAATTATCGCAGTATGTAATTCAGGCTTTCTGCTAACGATTAAGTCATAAATCTTCAAAATCGGTCCAGTGTACGATTTATTGTGGCCTGCCAAACGTGCATAGTTTATTTTTTAGTTTATAAAATGATAGGTCATTGTGATGGTATCTGTTAATGGAGGTTTCGCTTCAATTCCTCACAAAACTATATATCTTCTTTCAGAACCCAGTTTATGAAGAATTTTTCATGAAAGCAGTTGGAAATTACAGAACGGTAAGTGTGTCAAATTACTTACCTCAAAAGCTAAAATATCCATCGAAAAGCAGCTTGTGTCATTAAAGACCCATTGTCAACCATGATCCTTTGTGCGCAGAATGAGAAGAAAAACAAAAGTAATTTAGGCCAAAAACGACTTTTAGACAACACGACACAAAACTTTTGCGCCACAAAGGATTATGGTTAGCAAAGGGTCTTTAAAATTTTCACTTTTATCGCTTGAAAATCTCCACATGTCTGTGATACTTCTCTGGGTGAATAGTCATGATTGTACCACATATCACTTGTGGAACTGGCATGAGCCTAGTGGGTTTTTCTCTTGTTTATCTACCGACCACAGTACGTTACATGGTACCAGAAGTGGGGTATTACCAGCCACTGCAGTTTTTTGGGGACTCCTTAATTTGAGATTGAAATATTGCATGTAGATTATGAATAATTTCTCAAAATTAAGTTGAACCCTTAGGTAGACAACGGAGCCGTGATTTTTTTCAAATCGGTGTTATAGTTTTTGTGTTATTATGCTTCAAATAGTGTGTACTTCTTTCTGACTCACCCGGCATCCAACTTCTACAAAATTTATGTAAATATATCGCCCTTTTCTTTGTTTCAGTTTATTGCCCTGTTTGATTATGACCCATACAAGAGCTCACCAAATCAAAATCCAGCTTTAGAGTTGCAATTCAGCGAAGGAGACTTGCTAAAGATTTATGATACATCACGAACGGATGGATTTTACCAAGCAGAGGTAAAATTGTGTAATAATAATAATATATTGATTTAAGGGTATGAAAGGCTAAATAGCCTATGTAGCCATATTTAAAGGGAGTACAAAGACCAGCATGCCTTGCGCGAAATCAGCCACTTGCTCTGCACAGCTTCCAGAGTAACTGACTGTAGAAATTCATAAAAAACAAAAACAAACGATGGCAAAGGCTGCTGGCCTTTGTACTCCCTTTAAAGTTTCTCACAATAATCAACTGACTGCAAACTTGCTGTCACTCATGTGTCTGTCGTACGCTTTCTCGAACTCGAGGACCAATGTCGATTCAATAATGGAAGCTGGGAACATCATTCCATTGAAATACCGGTAGATTTTTATAGCATTTTGATAATCATTCATGAATATACTCTCTTTAAAGAACCACCGTTTGGTTACATTTCGTTGCCACTGAACCACATCGTGCAACCACGCATGTTAGTAACGAAGCCATTGGTTCCAATACCTTGGTAGCATGCTTTTATTTTGAAAAAATGCTTTCAAACGAATATCTAAGTTATTTACTGCATTTCCAGAATGAAAATTTTTTATCCTTGAAAATGGCTCCATTTATTTGATAGTTCCAATGATATTTCTTCGAAACCTTGCATGAACTCTTTAAAAAAGAAAGAAAGAGAACACAATATTTTCAACATTGAAGGTATGAAAAATTTCCTGCAATAGAATGACAGTGAAGTACCTGAATTTCATATGAGACATGTTATCCTGAAATAATCTGTAATACAGTAAGGCCCCGCATTTAAGAAACCCCCTTTTCCACACCTTAGTCTAAAAGGTTTCTTATATCTATGATACTTTTCATTTTATTAGGCTGAAAGTTTCTTAAGTTTCTAATTTCTTTTCTGGAAAGTTCTGGAAAAATAGGTTACAACAGAAAAGGGTTCTTTATGGATAGATTAACCACAGGTGTATGTTATCAAAGATTGTCAAGAACATCAATTAAAATTTAGGTAAAAATCTTTTAAATCTTATACATCTTAGTAGCAATTTGATATGAGCCCTGCGTGAAGTGGAATACTCCCCAGACCGTCAGACCTGTACTTAGTGTTGATCAAAATACAAGAAACTTCACTTTCGGTATAAGACTCACTCAGGGGTTTCTTATAAGTAGGGGGGGCTAATTATTTTTCAATAGCCTAATAGTTTCTTTTAGGTGGTTTCTTAAATGCGGGGTCTTACTGTATACTTTCTGCAATCACTTTCAAAATTATTTAATCTTAACTTGAAATAGAATGTAATTTGATCTTCTTATAAAATTGTAGGTACGTGGGAAGAAAGGCCTTGTTCCATCGAATTTCATCGAAGAAATAGCAATGCCCGAGAACAGTTATTCGCGCAGTAGTGAAATGTACACATCAAGGAATGGTGCTGAATCGTATTCAAGAGCAGCACAAAGTTCCAGTACCTCATATGGCCAGACAACATCATCACAGCAACAACAACAGCGCGGGATGACGTCATCAGGATTGACGACATCAGATTATGAAAAAAGATCGAGTTTGTCGACAAACGGTGGAAGAAAAAGGGTACGTTGATCATGAATTCGTGGGCATAAATATATAGGGATGACATGTTTTCTTGGAAAATCTCGTCAGATGTTCGGTTGCATGTTTTCACACTTCAAATTCGGTTAACTTAGGTTCTTTGATAGAAATAAAATTTGCTTTGAATGCTTTTGACAACCACAATTATAAGCATAGAATACCTGGTTAAAAACTTGACAAAAGAAAAAATTTTTACTTCAGTCAAACGAAACTTTCAGTGAAGCAGAAGCTTGCCATTCATTGGTATTGTTTTCATCCCGATATTGCTGCCAGGAGACACTATTTATTACCGGACTACACATCCTTAGCAAAATTTCGTGTTCAAGGACGACTTTTTTGTAATGTTGTGTTTATTTCAAAGTATGTCCAATTCGCTTCTTACTTTTCCTTGATGGAGGAGCATAATAACAGCCACTAATGGCAAATTCAGCAAATCCTTCCAAAATCTCATCACTGACTCATGGCAGTTAAAATTCAACAGAAAGATGTCAAGGTAGCCTTCTTGAAACTTTGTTGAAATATAGAGTCTTGGAGGTTCCTTTTAGGGTTATCTGATACAGTCTAAAGTTCTTTGGAAATTTTGGGGAGACAAACTGTAAACGTGTTATTTAACTTCTTTTCAGAAAATGGTAGCAGTGTATGATTATGACCCTCTGAAGCAGTCACCATCGAAGGATAAATCCAAAGAGCTTAATTTGAGGAAAGGACAATACGTTACAGTCGTTGGGGATATGGTATGTTTATTCAAGGAATTTTGTCACAGTGGGGATTGGAGACCTCACCCTTGGGACCTAGCCAATTTGGGATTTCATGATTTTAATGGGTATTTATGTCTTCGATTTTCTCTCTAACTGTGTGAATCCCAAATGCAAAAGGGAAACAAAAATTCAATTAATCAGAAGATTCAGCTTTAAGGCTTCTTGAAAGATTGTTGAATGTTATCTACCAATGCATTTAGACAAGATAAAATCTTGATTTAGGTAGTTGTTTCAGTGGATTGTATGTATCAAATCAAAATTCAAGAGAGATAGTTGCAGCTCCTCCTTAAAATACAAGAGATCAGAAAAGTGCCTCCTCTGCCTTCCCTGTCGTCGGGTTTCTAATCTTTACAGAAAGATTCTTGAACATTATTCGTTTATATTGCAGAGACCAGATGGTTTCTACCTTGGAGAAATTGAAGGTCGGCAAGGATTGGTCCCAGGTGATTTCTTAGAACCATCGAAAGATGATGATTCGGTAAGTCCATACTTTCCCTTGTTGATCCATGACTACGGACGTGTCTATCTGTCAACTTCGCACATTTGTAGGCGGACCATTACATCGTTTATTTTCTCATAGCAGCTTGGTTTTAACTTAGTTGAATTTAGGATGAAGCTAATGCAGGGTTTGCAAAAAAGAGAATACAACCAGTGGAAAAATTTTGATTTCCGTGGAATGAATAGTCTAACATAAATGAGGTGGGGATTTTCTGAAAGCCCAACCCGTTTGCTGTCATTTGATGTATTGTTTTTGCGAAATAGGTCGCTAGGGAATTTGTAAACAAGAAAAAATGGACCATATTTCAAAATGAGTTAGCACTTCTTTCAACTTGCTTCTAAGTGTATCGTTTGTTGAGAGTCAGACCTTCGTTCTTTCATTTTGCATTGGTTCAGTGATTGGGGAGTTAGAATGCAAGCAGTAAGTTTCATAGTTGTGAATAAAGCATGTTGGAAAATACCCACATAAATTGAACGGTTTTGGTTTTGGAAAATGCTGAGTTTTCGTTGTTGAAAAGTTTTTATCCATTACGGTATTGATTTTGACCGATATGAATAAATCATTCATAGATTTCACTGTGCAAGCCTCTTGTGGTGATTACAGAATAAAAACGTTAAAATGTAATGCCTTTCTTCCAGCAAACATACAATTAAAACAATATTGAAAAAGCTCTACCCCAGTTTGACTTGATGCTTGTTTTTTCCTTCTTGTGAATTTCCTTGAGACCTATTTTGCAAAAAGTATGCGCCAAATGAAAGCTTACGAGTTGGGCTTTCAGAAAATCACTGTTTCACTTATGTCAGTCCTTTCGTTCCAGAGAAAATGAACAATTTTCGAATGGTAGCCTTTTTTTGATACACCTTTCAGGCTGGCAAATTCGTGTTAATCATATTTGCAAACATTTAAATTTCTCAGTAAAAGTGACATTCAGGGGCAGGAGGCATCTAGAGATCGTCATAAATGGTTATCACGTAGTTAGTGGCAGCATTCTTCAAGTTTACCAAATCTATAAGTCAGTCAAGGCTGTAGACAATACGAGATACACATACAGGTTTAGACCATGATAAACAAGTGCAAAGACTCCTCTTACTTTTAAGTTCTCATCTCATGTGTTATATCTCCTGATTACTTCTCTCAGTTTTAATTTTATTCATTGTCTTTCAGGATTCAAGGCGAGTCCAGTTTGCCTCTGGTAATGATGGAAATTAGGTGTCCATGATTAGAATCGGAGGTAAATAATCTTGATGCTTTTATTCTAGAAAATTCTCTTCACAAACTTGCTTTATTTGTTCTGTATTTTGGGGAGCATACTTGCTTCAATTTGCAAACATACTTATACTACCGGGTGTCCCAAAATGATGTATTATGTGTCCATAACCAATGAACCGATTTTCAAACACTTTATTTTATCCGATAGCCGAAAGGCTAAATTGTATTTGAGGATGTTGGTTTTGGTTTAGGTCGATTTCTTCATGTCGAAAAGGAGATGGATAAACCTGCTCAAATTCAAGTCTTAAATGGCAGGAAAAAAGAAACGGCCTTCTTTCCCAGTCAACCTTTTAGATGTGATGCAAAAGGCTGAACTTATATGTCGCTCAGAGAATATATGTCCTTCAGAGAATACGAATTCAGTTAATATCGAGTTCAGAGAATACAAATACGAGTTCAGCCGTATCACATCTAAAATGTTGACTGGGAAAATAGGCCGTTTCTTTCTCATGCCATCTAAGGCTTGAATCTGAGCAGGTTTATCCATCTTCTTTTCGACATGAAAACGCCATGGTAAAACCGCAACCAACATCTTGAAATACAATTTAGTCTTTAGGCAATCAAATAAAAGAAAGTTTTTGAAAATCGGTTCATCGGTTAATGACATGTAAGCAATCAAACAATAATGCATCATTTTGGGACACCCTGTGGCCAGTACATGGTGTCTCAGGAAACAATACCCCTGTTTCCAGCAATGTACTGTTTTCTAATAAAAAAAGCCATACTTTATTTTTGCCTACGATTGAGTATCACGCAAATTCTTTCAATCTTCTAGTCTATGATTTAGAAAATAGACGACTTCATATCATCAAATGAATTGAAATACAAAATACGCTGTGATCTCGAAAAATAGTGAAGATCTTTAAAGAGTCCAACGGTAGAATCGCAGCTAAAGTAACTAAAATCGTTCAAACCTTTCAGTTCAAAGAAATGAGTCATAGAATTTTATACCAACCTTTTTAAAGATTTGGAACATATTCTTTGGTTGACTGGTTGTGGAAAATTGTTGTTGTAATTGTTCTCCTTCGGATATTCAAAATTCTGTGTGGGCTTTGCATTTTTTTTTACCTAACAGCCTGTAGAGCTATTCTTATGCTATTGTTATGGAATCTATCCATGGTTAGCTAGACACTGCTGGCGTGCTGCTATGGAGAAGCGCTGCAACTAACATATACCTGCGGAGGAATAATTTATATTGCTCTGCGGAGGAGGTAGCGAAAAATCTCTTACGCTAGCTCCTCCATAGTAGTAAATATTGTTTTCCTCTGCAAAAACAAAGCTGTGGAAATCAAGCACAACTGTGTTGTCTAACTGCCCATGATCTATCCCTGTGCTTCCTTTAGAATATGTAGTCCTTTGAATATGGTGTGCTCTTTTTGCAGATCGTCATCTAATCTCCATGAATACCTTTTTGGCAAGAGACGTCTAAGCCATGTTATTGCTGTTGATTTAAGTACTGTTTTAGAGTTAAGTGTTGATAGTTAAAGGTCAGTTTTGGTGTTTTTATCTGGCCATTTTATCAAGCAGTTTATTTAAGGTTTAATAAAGTCAACTGTTGATATTAAATTAATATTTATTTGGTAGATTTATTACTTCGTAGATTCGTAGAAAGTAGAAGTGTTTGAATTGCATAAAACTTTAAAAATAGCACTGAATAACGGAACAATTAGCTTGTTATTTTCATGAGTAAATTATGACAATAATTTGTCAGACAGAGTCCAAATGAGAAGACTTTGAGAAGGCCTACAACTATTTTAGCATGGCAGAATGAAGTGGTACTAAGCGTAAGACAAATTGTTATTGTCGTCAAAGAAAAATTTTCTGCAACTCATTCTTTGGTGATGAAAATATTTGTGCTCTTTGCAACAAGGGCAGATTTTTTAATACAATAGCAACAGTTGCGTTTGATTGACACCTCAACTCAAAGCGATTAGCGACTGCAGACAAAGGAAAGTCTCTCAGCCAGTAATTTGAAACAAACAAAGCCACAAAAGTTGTCCTGAAACCAGTAGGGCAAACTCTCGCCTTGTGCAAGCGAAAGATGGTTTTTTAAAAGAAGTTATGTGCTGATAACGGAAGAAGGAAGGTGAATCTAAAGTTTTGTCTGGCGAATTTTGTTTATTTGATTTAGGAGCTGTTTTGTAATCGTTTCATTCATGCCCTAAATGCGCTAGAATTACAATGCCTTCTGCTCGGCTTCTGAATCAAATCAAATAAATAAAATCCGCCAGACAGAACTTTAGATTTACCCTTCTTCTTTCGTTATAAGCACGTAACTTTTCTTGAAAACCACTTTTCGCTTGCAAAAGGTGAGAGTTTGCCCTGCTAGTTTCGGGGAAACTTTTGCGACTTTGTTTGTTTTGAATTACCGGTTGAGAGAATTTCCTTTGTCTGCAATGGCTAATCACTTTGAATTGAGGTGTCCATCAAACACATCTGTTGCTATTGTATTACAGAATCTGCCCTTGTTGCTCTTTGCACCGTTTGTATCATTGACCATCTAATCAGAAAATTTCAGATAGGACATCATAAAATGACCATAGATGAAAGTATCGTATAATTTGTTGCGTTATTGAAAGCTATTTAATCTAGGTAGAATTCTTGCCATGTGTGTACTTGGTATTCTTGAAATTTTCTAGCTGGTTTTCGAAACAAACTTGCATTTTAGAAACACATGCAACTGAAGGAACTGGCCTGAAAAATCCTTTAGCAATAACACTGTTCAAAACTGACAATAATCAAGTACCGGGTCATTAACAAAAATGTTTGATAAATCATTTCAGCAAGTTTACAGTAAATCCCCGCATATAAGAACCTAATTTTTTGAAATCCAGGCTGAAATAGGTTCTTATTCTAAAGGTACCAAGAGCAATTTCAAGGTATAAAGGTTCTTATTTGAAGAGTGGCTTGTGTAGGCCGCTTTAGGATCTTCACCAAAGATTTCCAGCCCAGTTATTTGTTTTGGTAAATTGATTATGTACCAAATACCCAATTCTAAGCTTACAAACAGCAGGGGAGGAGATTCAAACTTTAACAGCCAACTGGGACGAAAATTAACTTAATAATGACAATCCAAAATCAACTTTGCTGCCACTGCAAAAAGAACATATTTTCATCAAACTGAAACAGGTTCTTAATTATGGGGTGCATAATTTAGGAAAAACAGCCTCTAGGTTCTTATTTTTGTAGGTTCTTATATGCGGGGATTTACTGTACTTGCTCTGTTATCATCAAAATTGATTTTTCTAAAATTTACAATATTGAAGTATTTTATATAGCTTTTGGTAATTTTCACGATATTAGTCCTCTGGTAAATTCGAATATTTGAAAAATTAGTCTTTCATAGCATAATGTAAATTGCCTAAAACGCCTGATCAGAGACATCTCGAAATAGAGGAAACGTGACTTGTCAGTTTTACTTACTATTTTCAATAATCCATTTTCAAAGCAATAAACATAATAGCAGTTTCAGTTTTTCTCAAAAAGAATTCAAATAGATTTCAAACGATCTGGAAGATTTGATCAAGCGTTTTTGGCCATTTTCCGTTTGTGCTGTACGACTAACTTTATTAAAGGGAATCTAAGCATATATAGGCCTTTGATAAAAATAACCTCACAAAGACAATAGACCGTTACACGTGCCGCACCATATTTGGGTAGCTGATCTACGTCAACAGGAAATTCTGATATCTGATAGGCTAGAATTTGACCGCAAATGGCTTGAGCCACTTTTATATGCTTACATTCCCTTTAAGTCTTTTGAATTTGATAAAAAATTACCACTTTGAAAACAACCAAAAAAATACAAAAATACTTTAATCTTTCAGCTATTAGAAAAATCAATCCCTGTAATTATTGCACAACTATTTTTGATGCAACTATTTCTCAAACAGGGGGGCATTCTTTAGAGTCACCTGGTATGAAATGAAAACCGATAGATAACACGAAAGAACCGTTTTACTTCTAATTGCTTGAGCCTTGATTATGAAAGATAGAGAGGGTCCAGAAAGAGGTGAAAAGACAACTCGTAAATACGAGTTGTCTTTTCACCTTTTCTTCTGGACCCTCTCTATCTTTCATAATCAAGGCTCAAGCAATTAGAAGTAAAACCGTTCTTTCGATATATGATTTATTCCGTTGGAAACGGTAGATACGTGAAGCACGTGACTCTGATAGGCGAGCGGGGGTCATTGCTCGTTGCTCCAGCTCCCCATGAAAGAGCCGAGGGGCAAATCACTTCTCAAAATAGCGTACGTGATTTTTGTGATTTTAAAATCACACGATTTTTTTCTGTGATTTTAGTGATTTTTTTGTGATTTTAGTGATTTTTCTGTGATTTTTTCTTGTGATTTTTCTATGATTTTGTGATTTTTGTGATTTTTGTATGGTGATTTTGTGATTTTTTGTGATTTTTGTATGTGATTTTTTTGTGATTTTAAGGAAGGTGTACGAAAAAAAAAATCAGTGATTTGCCCCTCGGAAAGAGCAGCGCACTCCCACAAAAATTGACTGGATTTATGGTTTTCTCTAATTCGTATCCACCCCAAAGATGTCTGTTCTCTCTGCTCTTATTTCCTAAATTTTCATACTTGTGCTCCCTTGCTCCCAGTCCTTCATATGCTCTGCTCATTTGCTCCCAAAACCCCAATCAGAGCTTCTTGTTTGTTGAATATTGAAAACCTTAGTTGCCCAAAACAACGTCACCTTTTATCATTTTATCGATTGCAAAGTTCCCTCGTTGATCACGAAATTAGATCCGTTTTAGGCCATAAAAAGATATGTTCCATGTAGATATTATTCATCGAATAATTTATTTATTGTAAAGTTTTAGCTGCAGAGTTTTGATATAATGTATGCCTAGCAAATGTAGAGCTTGACTGTCCTCTATTTATTATTTATTAAGATGCAAAGCCAAATAGCTATGTATGAATTATGTTGCACATACGAAAGCTTATCTCTCTGCTAACTCTAAGGATGAGGCAAGCGACGACGACAACCATGTTGAATTTCGCACCGGTGAGTCGGAAAAAAGAATCCCCGTTTGAAAAGTCACGGCTCCCTGGATATCAAGACAATAATATCGGCAAACATATAGTTTAATGGTAGAAATGTTCAAATCTACTATAAAATTTACCTGACTAAAGTCGGCCACTCCATTCTGAAAGTATGGGGGGATTTTCTCGAGAAAGCCTCTTCAAAAAACGTTAAAAACGTGTCCAAATTCATGAACAAATTGCCCTAACATTTCTGCCTTACAATGGCCTTACTTATGGACGCTTTAGCACGCGCTATCCTCTTGAGAGGATGAACACGTCCTCCCTCTGGTATCGATGACCTATTCAGAGGGATTCCATTCTGCCAGGAGGATAAAATACATGAATTTATGTGAGAATCATTAATTTCAGGAAGGAAAATTTGTTCCTTGTTTTCATTCGTTTTTGCAGGTTTTTGGAAGGGGCTTTCTGCAGAAAATCACCCTTATCAACGGGAAATAATGGCCGATTAAAGGAATTGAGTCCATATAAATAGCTGAGCGTTAACGCTAACTGCTGACGGCCCTTTGTTATCGCACAATTGTGCTAAAGTCATTAGTAGTGGAGACCAAAGACTTCTTACACAATTGTGCGATAACAAAGGGCAGTCAGCAGTTTGTCAGCATAGCGTTAACGCTCAGCTATTTATATGGACTCAATTCCTTTAAGGCTGGGTAAATTATTGAACCAAATTGAACATATTGGCAATAAAACAAGACAGTTTTCAATATTATTACTTTGATATTCATAGAGCAGTGACATTGCAAGCGGGGATCCTTTTTTCTGACTCACCCGGCATGAAACTGAAACTGAAAAATAAATTACTCATGTTTTTATTGATATTCCATGTTATTGACAATGACAAATTCAGGTATTACGACCTGCCATGTAGCTAAAATATGTTTATTAATTTTTGAACGTTCTGAACCAAACATGATTCAGCTAGATTCTATTCACGGAAATGTTTTGCCTGAAATCCCCCTGAAATGTATTGCTTTAATATGAGAAGACACAGGATGCTAGAGATTTTCTCTTCTGTAACAATGTAATCTTTTTCTCTTCGATAGGATTAATTAAAAAAAGCAGGTTTCCTATTGTAATTTTTCTGACAATCCGTTGAGCAATATTATTTATTTATTTATCTGTTTATAAATTTTTTCTATTTCAACAGGACACATTGTAAAACAATTTTTGATCAACTGAATATTTTCACCCTGTATAAAAAGTTTGAAAAGAAATGAAATATTCAGCGATTCTCATCAATACGGTACGATGCGAGGTAAACAAGCGTGAGTTACATTTCCTACGCGAAAGGGGACCCGAGGCCCCAGCCCCCACCCAGGAGTGTGCCTGCCGATTGCCGATTGAGTATCAATTTCAGGATACCTTTCGCATCATCTTGGTTCCAGGACAGGTCAATAAAGATCATTTTTCCATACTCCAGATTGGGTCAAAACAGTAAAAAAACAGCAACACTATCTAGCCATTTTCCTGCATCGTATTTCAAGGTCCGAAATAGCTCCTCTGCAAGGCTGCACGCAGGCTGGGTCCTGAATTTTGCGTATGGCCGTAATTTTTCTCAAGGTAGACTCCCTCCCCGGGTTTTTGCCTTGTGCCCCTGCTCCTACCCTGGGCACCATATCCAATCTTCCGTTCCATAATTTTGAGGCTCTGGTACCCAGGATACCCTGCTCCTTGTTGAAACAGAAAGGGTGGAGCTGTTTGCGTTGCTGTTGTTTGTTCTTTATTTCTGTTCAGGCAGCAGAAATCGAAACTCTATGCAGGAAATAGCCTCGCATTCACATCTGCTTCCTTGTTTGATAAAAATGTTGTTGCTGTTGTTGCATCTTTACAGACAAAACAAAACGGGAAGAATATTAGTTTCATTTTTGCTGGTGAGTAAAGCTGAAAAATTACGAAAAATGGCAAATGACATCACAGAAGATGCACATTATTCCATGTATTAACAGCAGAAGACAAAGATGCACGTATATTTGAAGAATGGAGAACAGAAGCGATGGTTAATCGTGGAATTAGCAGACGGGCATGTTCCCAAGTTAACTGGAATTTCAGGAAATCAGTCCCAATTAGTGACGGATACATTGGAACCAGCGATTTGGTTCAAAATCATTGTCATCGATTCTGTCAGCATTGATTGCCAGAAACATGTTGTGTCTTGGAATATTAATTCTGGACATGCTGAAGAAAATGGTAAGAAAGAAAGCCTTATGATCAAGGCCTCTTTTTGAGCAAGTAAAGTAGGCCGTGGGCCCCACAAATTTTGAGAGAAGTGCATTTAGAAACCTTTAAGGACATGCACTTCACTTTAAAGCTTTTATGTCGTTATAAATATGATTCCAGCCTCGCTTTATAAGTTGTCCTTCAACGCCATGAGAGACGGTCATCCAATCCCTTTTGTTTTCCGTGTTATGCAAAATTACAATAAACTAATATCAAAGAAAACCGCGCTGTCCCCATGACCGTCCTCTGCACAGAGATCACACGACTGAATAAATGTCTGCCATTAGCTTTATATAGCGACATAAAAGCTTTAAAGCACCTCAGCTCTGTCAGGGTTAGGGGCCTGGGTTAGGTTTGTATTAGGGTTAGGTTTGTAGGGGCCTGGGCAAGCCTATTGTATTCCATAGTATTTGATGATCTCGAGAGATTAGCAAATCAATTGGACAAATGAAAGCACTCAGCCATCTTTTGTTCTATCCTTAAACTAGATGCCATATATCCATCATTTGTCTTTAAGGGTTTAAAGTTAGGGTACTTTTTAGGGTAGTGTGTCTCTTAGTAGTTAAACAGGTCCAGAGATCTGACATAAAGCTGGTCCGCCATATCTTAGCGAATTACCTTTAGAATACCCCGCGGTGTAATCATTAGTATGAGATTCAGTTGATACTGGATACAGTGGATGAGATAATTTGAAAAAGGAAAGGCCACAATACAGTGGATACTTGTCAGTTCATGAATATTACATTAGGTTTCAGTGGATACTGGATACAGTGGATACGATGGATCTACCTCACTACCGCTCTGGAGGAGTGATCAAGTGGAGCGAGTGAGGTATTTTTCTCTCACTTGCTCCACTCGCTCCTCCAGAGAGGTAGCTTGCTACACTCGCAGCTAAGGTAGCAGTTTGAAATAGAAATTAAGGTAGTAGTATCGAATAAACATTTCATTCAAAATAAAGGTTTCTGCAATGCTCCATGACGAAACGGATAAAAGGTCTTCTCGATTAAGTTCATTTGTTCAAAGATACAAAATTCCAAATTTATGAAATAGACGCTTTGTTTATGGGTAGTTTTGTTTTCAAATTACTGTATTAAATTATGTTTTCATGTAAGGACATAACATTCCAGGAAAAAACTCACTGGTAATAATTTTTCTCAGTTTCATAGCACAAGGATTTACCAAAAATACCCAGTGACATTGTAACTTCAACAGCATGATTAGATGATGCTTCCCAGCATAAATTTAATTGTGTCCTTCCAGAATACGAATGATAAAGAATTTTCTCTAAATTAATCATACATCGCTATGAGATAGTTTTACATCGCTATGAGAAATTGTCAGCAAGTTTGTTGACATATTTCATTGGCATGCGAGAAGACATGTTTTGCAACATTACAGGCCTTGCACCATAGCACAGACATTACCATGACAAGAATTTTTAAGAACTTTTAAGAATTAAAGACTGTGCAAATGTTACAGAACTTTCTTTGAATTAATTTACATCGCTATAAGCAATTGTCAGCAACTTTGTTGACATATTTCTTTGGCATGTGGGAAGACATGTTTTTGCATCAGTACAGGCCTTGCACCATAGCACAGACATTACCATCACACGAATTTTTAAGAACTTTCAAGAATTAAAGACTGAACATTGTTTTTGTGGGAATTCTTAAGAATTGTAGTAACCGCAATGATATTCAATTTGAATTGAAACTCCCAATATCTGTCATATGAATGAGAAGGAAATCAGTCTCAATTCTATGTTTCTAACAAGTCTTCTGCAAGGCTATTGCAAGGGTGAATGAAAATTACAGTAAACTATTGTGTTCACACAGCAATTGATCTTTTGATGTCAAAGAACTGACTACTGTTTTGATACTGCCTGTACGAAAATACAAGGCCATGTAATAGCCATGTACAAGCCTTGTAGTTATGGCCTTGTAACCTTGTTTTAGTCTGGAATAGCCTTGCTGTAACCTTGTGAATGGCTTGAAAAATGCTAATTAGCCTTGTAGAAGCCTTGTGGAAACCTTGTGTTAGACTGGTTCCAGCTAGGAATCTTCCTGATAGCCTTGTAATTTTCTTCCAAGGCTAGTACAAGGTCATAACAAGGTCATAATCCCCTCTACAAGGCTAAAACTTGGCCTGTACCAGGCCAAGTTTAGCCTTGTATTTTTGTACAGGTGATTGTTTTTCACTCTAGACGATTCAAATGGGACGCAATATACAATGTTTGATGATGATGACCAAAGCTGTTATGATTTTGATGATGATTTGGATGAGTTATATGATCTTGCAATGTTTCTTGTCAAATCAAATCCAATGGCCATCCTTAATGAGGTAAGTTTACCCAGGTTACCTACACACCCAGGGGTGGGGGGTACTCAGGGATATTTAGGATAGGGGTTCTCAGGTTGGGGTACAACGCATCAACCCAAAAAAAATAATTTCTAGAATGAAAATAGACCCTAAAAAATATTTTTTCTAACTCTACATACCCAATAGTTATGAAATCAGTACCTTAAATCTGTAGAATATTGCCTTAACTGATTAGAGTTAAATTTTGTTTGTAAATTATACAGGTCCCAAAAAAATGTCTGACTTTTAAATTTGAATATGTCAGGGACTATTTGATGTATATGAACCATTTGGGCATTTTTTGAAAGCTGAAACTTGTAATGTTCTGTTGAATCTATTGCTGTTTGAATTTGGGAATTTTTAGGAAAGCAGGAAATTCCTTAAAATTCACACAAATTTTTTGAGTATTTTTCACTCTTTACTATTCTCCAATTTCAGTCTAATTTTAAAAAAGACTTGTCTAGGTAGTCCAGAAAGAATAATTTAAGTAATTTTAGAAATTTGAGAATGTAATCCATTAAAATCTCAAAATTTCCAAATCTTACAAGTTGCAAGACAGGGAGGGGGGGGGGGGGACAAATTAAAACTTAGCTATGAAAAACACAGTTTTTCTAGCCCGTTTGCAGTGAAAATATCAACTTTGTCACGGTTTGGCCCGTTTTTCAGATTTTCTGCTTTGAAATTGAATGCATCTCAGACCATAAGCAGTTTCTTTGGTGGCATTTGCAAATTTGTTCAATGATTCATTAGAAACAAGGAAATGATCTTCTTTTCTCCACCTCTGTACATTTCAAGTTCAATTTTGACATATGCATTGCTGCATTATCTGAAGTAACATACCTCCCTACCAGTGGTAGCAATTAGATTTCCGGTAATTTGGGTAACTTATGTTTGCAGAAAGAAACTTGAAACCTTCTTTTCCACTAAGAAGAAGGCTTCTAGTTTTTTTTCCAATAGTAAATATCACTGTAAGTAAATGTAGACAACAGTAGAGCAAAGGTGAAGAAAACATGCAGAAAATTGGCTATAACTTTGAGAACCCCCTGGTTTCTTAGTATTTGTCAAATTTGAACTGCAATAGACTCAAAAGAAAATTACACGTCTCAGCTGTTAACTAATACCAGAATGGTTCATATATATATCGAATATTTTCTGATTTATTCAAATTTAAAAGTCGGACACTTTTTTGGGACACCCTGTATATTTTCCAACTTTTCAATTTTTCCCTTATTTGAGACTCAGAGAAGTAGTCTGAATTTCAGGAACCCAAAAGGGGCATTCCTCGAAATTTAAATGCATGCAGAGATTCATTTTGTGATCCCGATCGAGAAACAGATTATGTCAGCCCTTGGAAATCGTTTTCCTTTCCTCGATCGCACTTCTCAAACGCGAGATATGGAAGGAAACATTTGACCAATTTTAATTTCAATACCCTACCATTTTATGCATCGTTCTCGGCGAACAAAGGTAGAATATTTTCGTTGTTGTCCGTCGGTCGGCCATCGGCGAGTCTTGATAGGCTCGTTGCGCAACGCTCGTTAAATTGAGTTTGAATGTCCTGTTGTATTCGTTCATTCATGTGTCCAGGGTCGACTACGCGAAAGAGAATTGATCGGCTTTACCGAGAATTCTCGTTTTCTGTCTCGGATTCAAATTCCAGGATATGGCTGAGTTCTCGGTCTCTATTTTGTTTCGTTTTTGGCTGGTTTGAGCTTTATTCAAGTTGGAGAAACATTGGAAAATGTTTATATTGATAAGCATGTTCGTTTTAAAAGCAAACAACGCAGTTCACCGATATCCAGTTTTTTTCTGCGGAATGCCCCTTTAACGAAAAATTTTCCTTGGGGCCCCGTCATGAAAATCACTCCGAGGCCCAGGTGTAACTTGGAATCTTACTGATGGCCTTGTAATTTTCGTAAAAGGTTAGGACAAGATCACAACAAAGTCATAATCCCTGCCACAAGGCTAAAACTTGGCCTGTACAAGGCCAAGTTTAGCCTTATCTTTGTAAGTTGTATTGAAAATAATCAATGCATTTTTAAAACAATTCCATTTTGAAGTGATCAATATTCATAGGCTGATTTTGAGCTCCTGTATGAAAATAGAAGGCCATGTAATAGCCATGTACGAGCCTTGTAGTTATGGCCTTGTAACCTTGTTATAGCCTAGAATAGCCTTGCTGTAGCCTCGTAAATGGCTCGAAAAATGCTAATTAGCGTTGTGGAAGCCTTATGTTTGACTGGTTGCAACTTGGAATCTTACTGATAGCCTTGTAATTTTTTTCAAAGGCCAAGTTTAGCCTTGTATTTTGGTACAGGTTACTGACAAAGTTGGCAGAAAAAGTTGGCAAAGGCTCATTTTACCCATTTCAAGTCATGCAATCCTACTCTTAGGAAGTTCCACTTTTATACTAATTTTTGAATTCGTGCCACAAATTTTCATAGCGCAAAATATGTTAAAGGATTCAAAAGATGTTTTCTCAAGAGATTTATGACTATGACTTGAAGTTTTTGTAAAAATCTTTAACCCATTTTGTCTATTGCCTCATCTCATTTCCCAAATTGTTGCATGATTTTCCGCCATTTGGCACTAAACAATTCATCAAGGGGAACAATTTGCTGCTACAACTTTAAAGGGAATAGACATAGCTATATCAACAAGCTGCTATAAATAGTCTAAAGAAACGCCCACAAACACATTTGTTTCTTCCGCCATACAATGACACAGTGGGTGTAAAAGTTGTCAAATGCAGTAGATTATATATTTAATTTGGTCTGGGCCAGCTTTTAACTATGTCGATTCTCTTTAAAAACTTTTTTTAGGTTGAACGCAATGATGAGATAAGAGAGTATGAAAGATGCCTTTTCAGGCTCCTGCATTGCTACATCTTGGGAAAAATCAAACTTCACCCTGAAGATATCGAGCAAGTATCTTTTG
Organism: Aurelia coerulea; assembly: GCA_039566865.1. Lineage (NCBI taxonomy): Eukaryota > Metazoa > Cnidaria > Scyphozoa > Semaeostomeae > Ulmaridae > Aurelia > Aurelia coerulea. The sequence goes on along the minus strand of CM076952.1, from coordinate 4,330,794 downwards.
CACTTGCCAAGCAGCTGCAAGCAATTTTGTCTTTGGAGGAGCTAATGCTAATGCATAAAAGAGTAGCAGAGCAGTATTTGAATCAAATGAGAGAATTACTTGAGTCGAGGATCCTTCCTTTTTTCCAACAAATTCTTAGTTACGGTGGATGCAGTCAACAAGTGATAACACTTCTTAAAGAGAATATTGTCAAAGATCTTGCAAAGGTTACAAATGAGGTGAGCAGTGCAGTAATGTTTCTTTTATGTCAAACTTTCCCTCAGTAAAAACTAAAATTTGCACAAATTTTGCAACGAGCTTGCATCGAGTCTGCTTTATTGTTCTATCAGAGTTTGCATCTCGTTGCATCAACAAATTTATCGCAACACTGACGTGACATCTGGAGTGAAACTGAATCTAGTATAGTATCCTTTAATTTATAAATGTTCGTAGTGTGATTGTATACGGTTTAATGTTTCGTGTTTTTAGATATTGGCCATGGGGTAGTCATAGTCTTTTCGCTCCCCATGGTATCGTACCTGTAGTGTCGTATAGTAATTAGACTTAGGTATAGTAGAATGTAAAGTATCTTGTAAAATTTTATATTTGAATAAAAAAAAGAGTTTGCATGTTTGTTGTGCAAATTTGCATATTTACATAATATCTCGTCCAATTTCTACCCTGGCCACCGCCCTCGGGACACCCCCCAAGCATTTTCTCAAAAAGTATTCCAGGGCCCCCTGGGAATTTGACCGTACATTTTTCCCCGGCCCCCGAGCATTTGAGTAGCATTTGACAAGAATGGGAGCTTTTGCATATACAGTAACTGGGAATATGGCATTTTCCCAGTGCCTGGCCCCGGGCATTCACAGCATAGGTTCCAAGTCTTTCAAAGGTGGGTGTATAATTCAACGACCTCTTTCTTTGAACTGAATAACTTCAAAGAAACTTTAGCTTTTTCGCTATAATCCTACCGTTGGACTTTTCTGAAATCTTCAATGTTTTCAGAATTAGAGTGCTTTTCTTCTTTTTCAAGGATTCAAGAAAAATTTTCAAAACAACTTAAAACCATAGTAATTTCTAAACTGTTTGATGCAACATGGATAATTTGGAAGAAAACCCTAGTTTATGGATGTCTACAATATGGTATCAAGCAAAAGTCTGTCACTCTTTTGGTTTATGATTTAGAAATTTGATGATCTCACATCCTCAAACGAGTTCAAAAAAATGTACGATATGCTGTAATTTCGAAAAATATTCAAAACTTCTGAAAAGTCCAACAGTAGAATTAAAGATAAGTATCTAAAGTTTCTTTTAAGTCATTCAATCGGAAGAAATAGGTCATTGAATTTTACACCGACCTTCTTACCCAGAGTTAAAGATTTGGAACCTATGCTGGCATTCGCCACATGAAATTTGCCCGGCCCGAAATTCGCCCGAAATTGGATATGATGCTGCTTACAGAGTATAGCTCAGGAGAAGGTTTTTCAACCTGCATTTTACAGATGCCCTGTAAGTAATAAAAGCAAACAAGTTATCATGTTATATGGACAAAATAAGATGATATTAACACGAACATATCATGATCGGTTTAATAATCAAACTTTGGTGATTTTTGAACGGGAGTCCTTCTTAGGATACCCAATATATTGTCATGAAATAATCATTTTGCCACAGGTCGATTAGACTGATTGCAAGTTTGTAGTTATTGCTATTGATTGACTGTTGGACGCTATAACTGGGACTCATGGACTTCCACATTGTAAATTGGGACGCAATTGTTTCCCTTGACATCACATCCGATATGGAAACCATAGCAACACTGTACGAAAAGCCGAGTGCTCCAGGCAATGGTGGATGATGGACCTAACTTATCGGCTCGACCCTCAGATGATAAACCTCTCAAAATTCAAGTTTTGAGTGACGTTAGCAATGAAAAAGTCACAAGTATCACCACTTAGCTCCTGTTAGCTCACCACAGCCGAATAGAAATTTTCAACTCCCGAGGGTTGCCCTGATTACGAATTAACCTCATTTCGACGTGAATAGAAAAATCGGTCCCCCCCCCCTTTTTCTTTTCATCCCACTTTTTTATGTGAAAGTCCATAAGTCCCAGTTTGAGCAAAACCATATGTTGTTGTTGTTGAAATTGTTGTTGTTGTTGTTGCGATAACTTGGACTATTTTTCGTGGGTCTGCAGGTCGATGTTGCACAACGTAAAGTGGACCAGATGAAGAAAGAAATGGAGCAAGGAGCAACAAGCTCGTCTTTTTCAGATGCCTTAACAAGTGCTAGAGGTAGGAGAGACATGTTGGTCACAAAAATGCATGAATTATTAGAATGGAGAGAGATGCTAACGGTTCAAGAGAGATTGTTGGGAAATACTGCCGTTAATGGACCAATGGAGCCAGTTCTGTTACGGTATTTAGAATTGAACGAAGAAGTGCAACGAGAGAAACAGGAAGCTAAGATTTTATGCGATAAAAAGGTTCGTATGGTTCTTTGGTAGGCTACCGGGTGAGTCAGAAAAAAGAGTCCCTGTTTGAAAGGTCACGGCTTCCTGGATATCAAGACAATGATATCGGCAAATGTATAGTTTAATGGTAGAAATGTTCAAATCTACTATAAAATTTACCTGACTGAAATCGGCCACTCCATTCTGAAATTAGGAGGGATTTTCTCCAGAAAGCCTCTTCAAAAAACCTTCAAAACGTGCCCAAAATCATGAACAGATTTCCCTAACATTTCTGCCTTACAATGGCCTTACAGCAATGACTTGTGAACGCTTTAGCACGTGCTATCCTCTTGGGAGGATGAAAAAGTCCTCCCCCTGGTATCAATGACCTATTCAGGGGGATTCCATTCTCCTAAGAGGACAAAATACATGAATTTATTTGAGTGTCATCAATTTTAGGAAGGAAAATGTGCTCATTGTTTTCATTCGTTTTTGCAGGTTTTTTGAAGGGGTTTTCTGAGAAAATCACCCATATCCACGGGAAGGAAAGGCCGATTAAGGCCGGGTAAATTACTGAACCAAATTGAACATATTGGGAATAAAACAAGATATTTTTCAATTATTTCTTGATATTCATGGAGCAGTGATCTTACAAGCGGGGATCCTTTTTTCTGACTCACCCGGTATAACTAACGTCCGAGAAACCAGTTTCAAATATATGGTAATGCGTTAATTTCTCGGACATTCCTGTCCTTTTGCAATCCATGTTTTGGCAGATCTGAAAAGCCAAGTTCCAGATTGGCTCAGGAACACGGAATTGGAATAAGGAGCAGAGATCAGTAATTTTCCAAACATTAGATTTCCCCTGAAAAATACAAATCCATCTCCCTATGAAGATTCCACAAAATGCTGACTGGAAAAGGAAGACTATCATTTCACTCTAAATGAGAAATGTAGGATTTGAAATTTTCTCTCAATATTGTTTTTCGGACGGTATTCATAGCTTAGAGTGATTATATACAGCATCTCAAAAGATGGCCTAGCATTTCAACTAAATCGTGAAGCAAACCATTTGTCAATAAGAGAGGTAGTTATGATCTAGCTCTTTAAGTTGTTTTGGGTCATCCAGTAAGTCAGTTGACCTTCTTTATGTGTATTGTGAAAAAATCGGATTTATTGTTGGGATTGTTTGATAGAATTATGACATTTTGTCCCTTATTTCCCTGCGTTCTTTGATTTGCTGGTATCACTTGGTAATAGGGACTCATACCATTTATATTCTTATAAAGTGGGCCCCCTTTACACAGTGATCCAGAGCATGGAATAAATGCCAAAACAGAAATAGTTGCAAATGCAAAAATTTTCAAATCTACCATAGAGAGGACACTTTGAGCTATTCAGAACTAAAATCCGTATAGAAATCGGACTAACGACTGCAGAGAAATTGCACTTTGAAGTTGACAAAAATTGCCAGGCCATGTTTTTGTTTACATTTCCGGTGTAACACTTTTTAAATGGGCCTAAACCAACAATTTCAAATTTTCATTTCTCCAGTTGTATTCGTCCGATTTCAAGAAACTTTTTTTTAAATTGATCCTCAATGTCTGTGCAATTTTCATTTTCATTTCATTTCATTTATTTACAGGAGGGTAACCCTTCAGCAAAGGCTGATTTACAAGGGGCCCTCCGTCAAAAATCTTACAATTTATGGAATATACCTACTATTAAAATAATTACAATATATGATTTCAAAATGAAAATCTAAAATACAAAATTGTTCTAATTTACAGAAGAAAAAAAAAAAAAAAAACAAAAAAAAAAACAAAAAAGAAAAAGTGCAAAAAAGAAACATATCCTAAATTGTTGTTTTAAAACTATTGAGTTTTACGGCTTGCTTCGACTCAGCTGAGAGGCTGTTCCAATATTTTACTCCTCTGAACGAAAAACATCTTTGACCATTTCCACTTTTCATTAATGGTATCTTTAGGTCAGTAGAAGTATTTCGGAGGGTGTGAAGGGAGCCCTGCGACTTTTTCAAGAAAAGTTCGGTCAAATATTGAGGAGCAAGACCATTTAATGCCTTAAACACCATGACTTTGGTCTCGGAACCAATCAATTCCTCAATCGTTTGCCAACCAAGACTTTTTATAAGGGGCATGGCGGAGGCATCAAAACGACTACCAGTGATTATTCTAGCAGCTCTGTTTTGTAGCTTCTGCAAGCGGCTTTTTTCTGTGGAACTACAGCAGCCCCAAACCGAGCAACAATAACGAAAATGTGGTTCCACAATACTTCTGTACAAACTAATCAAGGAAGTAGAAGGGACGAGGCTCCTCGCATGTTTCAGAAAACCAATAGCCCTCGAAACTTTCGACGCGACATATTTAATGTGTTCCTTCCAATCCAGGCTTTGATCAATTTGTACACCAAGGTACTTTGTCTTGTCCACTACCTCTAAACTGTCTTCCTGAATTTTAAGATCCAATTTTCCATTGGATCTTTTTAGGAAATTCTGTTTAGATTTGGAGCAAATGAGCATGGAATGAGTTTTCGCGACATTTAGCGATATTTTGTTTCCCTTCAACCAAGATTCAAGACTCTTGAGATCATTATTCATGGCCTCATTCAGCTGAGTCAAATCCTTAGATTGATAAGAAAGGCTGGTATCGTCAGCATACATGGACACAGTTGAGCTTTGAATACCACATGGTAGGTCATTGATGTAAACAAGGAAGAGAAGGGGACCAAGGCATGAGCCTTGCGGTACACCAACTTCGATATTGTCAATTTCTGAGTCAATTCCACCAACCCGACAGAACTGTTTTCTGTTCGAAAGATATGATTCAAACCATTTTATTTCTCTGTGACGAACGCCGTAATGCATTAGTTTTTCACAAAGGATCTTATGGTCCACTGTATCAAAAGCTTTTTTGAGGTCGATAAAAACTGATCCTACGTGGTGCCCTGTGTCAAATCCCTTGTACCAATCATCCGTATTTTTAAGTAAACAGGAGACTGTGGAAAAGAGTTCTCTAAAGCCAGACTGGCCCTTGTAAAGAAGGCGATTCTTATTTAGATATTGGTACAATTGATTGAAAACTAGCTTTTCAAAGAGCTTCGATATGACGGGAAGGACGGAAATAGGGCGATAGTTTGATTTTGTAGCCTTTTCGCCATCTTTGTAAATCGGTGTAACCCTGGCAGTCTTCCAACTATCAGGAAATACGCCGGTTTCCAAAGAGGTATTAAACATGAGAACAAGAGAATTCTCAATGAATGGCAAGGCAAGTTTCAGAAAATAGCTTGAGATACCGTCAACTCCGGAGCCCTTTGAGATTTTAATCTTGCCAATTGCTTCTCTAATATCCTGGAGCCCTATTGGTTTAAATTCAAACCTTAAGTTCTTTGGGTTCAGTTGGTACTCGCCTGACAGGAGAGGGTTAGGTGTATCCTCGATCTTCTCTGCTAGAGCTTTCCCAACCGAACAAAAGTACTGGTTCATGGTATCGGAAATTTCTTTTCCGTTACTAATATCTTTTCCATCTTGTTTCAAGAGGTCAATATTAGTGGATTTGGATCGTTTATTCATCAGCTGGTTTAGGGTTTTCCATGTCTCCTTCATGTTACCTTCAGAATTTTGAATCTTTTGCGTGAAGTGTTGCCGTTTTAAATCAATATTTAGCCTATTGACTTTATTCCTAACATGCTTATAGGAGTCCAACAGGAGAGAAGACCTTGACTTGACAGCTGCTTTCCGGAGCTTATCTCTACTCCTAATCAACCCCTTGAGATCATTGTTTATCCAAGGGCAATATTTTTCAGAAACACGAATGGTTTTCATAGGGGCATGCTTCTCAATGATGCATGAAAGGATATTAGACCAATTTTGCACGAGCAAATCTATTTCATCTGATTCACGAACAATTTGCTCCCAACCGATGCTAGCAACATCATCCAGGAATGCCTCTTCATTGAAACTTTTCATTGAGCGAGTTTTTATCACTTTATGGTCCTTTTTCTGAGCTCCACAGTATTTTCGCACACAGAATACCATAAAGTGATCACTCATTGAAATCTCAAAGACACCTGACTGTACAATGTTGCCAGCAGCTGTTGTTGCAATATGATCGATGATAGTGGAGCTACTAAGAGTCACTCTGGTTGGCTCATTGATAAGCTGTTTAAAACTAAACAGCTCATATAAATTACACATATGTTTAGTGTCATTGCCCATTTGTTGACCAACTGCATGCTTGGAAAGATCACAGTTTGTGTCACCAAGAAGAATTATTTCCTTGCCTTCTCTATCAAGAAAAGTAAGAATTTGCTCCAATTTATCAAAAGAGGCAACGGGTTCACTAGGAGGTCTGTACCAGGCAACAACAAGAAAGGACCTGCATTTAGGTGGTTCAATTTCGATGCAGATTAACTCGAGCTGATTCTCTGGGAGATCATAGCGTCGTGTGTACTTGATAGAGTCTCTAATATAGATAGAAACACCACCACCCCTGCAGGTTCTCACCCTATGTTCTTGCTGGTAACATGAAATCATAGTTAATTCTTTTGGATATTCAGGATCTAGCTTGGTCTCATTTAAGGCCATTACATGGATTCCAAAAGTTTTGAGAAGAAGTTGGATCTCATCAAAATGGCAACGAAGACTGTTAACATTTAGAGAAGCAATCGACATCCCCTTCCGGAACCCTAGATGCTGACGAGACCCACCCTTCAAACCAATGTCAAGTTTCTCAATAGATATTTTTTCAAAGATACCGTAATTTATTAAGAATATTTTGCGCAAACCTGGCATTACCATATTGATTCAGATGAAGCCCTCTACGACCGAGCTGATCATTCATAATGTTATTGTTGTTGATAATGTCCAATTTCATCGAAATTAACTTATCGCATACTTTTATGAGGATTTCATTCGCCTTGGCATTGTCTCTCCTACGCATAGGCAGAGACAATATGACTTTGCACCCGTTGACTGTTTTCTCAATTTCAGCTTTAAGGTCTAGGATCCTTGAAATAAGTGTGTCAGAATCCATTCCACTCTCTGTAGCATCGTTCGTTCCAATGTGGAGAATAACAGTGGTGGGTTCCTTCTTCAATAGGGGTTGTAAGTATGATCTCATGTCTTCCGTTGTGGCTCCAGAGAAAGGTCTTACTTTCACATTGTGTCTCGTTTGCAATCTACCTTCCTCAATACCAGTCAACATACTATCGCCTGCGATAAGCACTGTCCCTTTTCTCCATTTATGAGTAGATTTATTTTGTGTTTCCTCTTCCACTGTCTCTGAATTAATTGTATCTTTCTTTGTTGTTTGTTTTGTTTGATTTATTCCTTTTGTTTGAAATTCATAGCTGGACTTTTCTGTCTCATTCTGCACTTTCCTGTTGTTCCCTTTTTGATTTTGATTGCGCTGTTTCTTCTTTTTCTTGTCATTCTTTTGATTGTTACTCTGTTGTTCTGCAGCCTTTTGTCCCATTTGATATTGTTCATACCTTTGTCTTCTCTCTACTATACATACGTTCCATTGTTCGTCAAGAGATAGGTTAACTTCAGCAGGGGTTTTCTGATTCTCTTGGGACTCTAGAATAGATTCAGGTTGACCTTGACCATTATCATGAGATCTATGATCAGAACATTTGGTAACTGTACTCTCTTGAGGTTGATTATTCATTATTTCAATAGTTCTTTCAAGTTCATTTATCCGTATTGCTTTGTTCTCATTATCATCTCTTAGTATATCGATTGTATTCCGAAGCATGCGGTTAAGTATTTTTTCGTCTCGTAACATTTCGAGCTGATTGTTTACATTGTCAGCCATCTTCTCCATGACATCCAGGAAATTATTGTAAACATTCGAGGGACCTCTATGCTCTTCTGGATTGTTTGAGTGGGAAGCTGGAATATTATCAGCAGGGAAACGAAAGGAATTGCTTCGATCATCTGTCTTTCCGTTTCCATTCATGTCTGTCAAAGATGCTGCCGGTGACCCCCCGTAGGGTGGGGGAGGAGATTGTACCATGGATGAAGGATCTGCAAAGTCTCGACACTCATGACTTCGTGCAGGACTTCGAGAATCTTCCATCGGATTTTTTATGGGTGTGCTGATACCGTCAAGATACTCAAGAAACGAGTCCTTTTGGAGATCTACTTCGCTATTATCATCCTTCAAATGGTTTTTGTCGATTTTATAGGAGGTAGGTCCTTTGTCGTAAGACTTCAGTTTCAATGTGCCATCTTTGTGCATCTTTTTCACTAAATCAGCGATAACATCTCTGTCTAGGCCATGATCTTTGTTGACAACATCGCAAATTCGTTCGATATCCGTTCTCTTTTTTCTTTTCGTTTCAATCTTTTCTATTGCCGCAATGATGAGATCTTCCGTTGACTCCATTTTCAGATGGATATATGATGTCAAAACTGTCAGGAAAGATTTGATTCTTCGATACCAGATTTAGACTTCGATTTATGACTTTTCGATTTATGACTTTATGACTATTCGATTTATGATCGTTACGACTGTCCCGATCTGGGAAAAAAATTATGCAACGCAATTATGCAACGTATCAGTTCTATGAATTTACATCAATTTATTTGTTTATTTGGCATATTTTTTTATTTATCGAGGGGTATTTTTAGCAGTAGAACTACACGAGAACCCTAAATTTCTTCTTTCCTGGTGCAAACAAAAAAAGTGAGGAAAAAAGAGTCTTAAAAACTCATTTCGCACTAAACTTCAGGTATCGATGAAGGTTTCTGCCAAAGGGGTCGTTCAGGTTCGTACAGGTAAAATTTTTATAGCTGATATAAAAAAATCGAGTCATTTAGGCCTATGTGTGCTATTTTCTGTGATTTTCAATGATAGGATGTATATTTTTTTTCTGGGTGGTTCCAATGCATAGTTCTCGTTTAAATTGCACAGCTTTAATAGCGAGGGTTTAAATTCTAAATAAAAAGAGGCATTATTTCATTGCCTAACAATCACATTAACATTTAAATGACTTGAATCGTACACAGGTTTAACATGGTTTACACTAAAATCACGGCAACAAGCATCTTATGTCTATGACTGTTAAGATACAAAGCTTGGGCTTGAGGTCCATCTGTTGATCGTGGAAACTGCACTAATTGGTTACAAGAAGGTGTGGTGTGCGGCAAAAGGATTTTTATCATGACCCAATCCCAGAATTTAGGGAAGATTTTCATACCTAATCTTTGAATACGAGTTACGTTTCACAAAAAAAATTTTCGCTGCAAAACCACTGCAATATTTTTGTTTCATGTAAACAAAGCATTAGCAGGACTTTAAATTACCCAACATTAAAGTCACGGGAAACAAAACAGTGTCAGAATTTTTCGTAAATAATAAGCCCCAGTACCAGAAAATTCACGACAAGATTATGAAAGTATACCCCGTTTCCAGAATTTCTGACAAAACTCCCCTAAATGCCTAAATGACCAGAAATTTGAGAACCCCCTCGCCTGGGCTTTTAGTCTATAAAGTACACTTCTGTTGTTCAAGTCTTGAAAAACAAATTTCATCTTGGACTTCAAATAAAAGGTCTCACGAGCCTGAGCTTTTTGGTTCATTGTCGTGGGCAATCATAAAAACTATATAGTTATTATTAATTTTATGAACTTATAGTTAATCCATAGGCTGTGTATTTATCACTTTAACTTTCTTTATTCAATACCTAATGCTGAATGTAAAAAATCCAAAGGAACTTTACATTTATTTTTGGTTAAGGTTGAAACTGATCACAGAATCGCACAGACTGAAACTATATTCTAAAAGTTATCTGCAATTCAGAAGACTGAAACTGTCACGTCAAAGAAAACCTCTTGGTTTATAATCCAATTAGAGTTTTTGTGGAACAAGTACATCTGAAAATTTAGAGGAACTTTTGGTTGCAGACTGCGAAAAAGTTCTGTGTCAGTAAATCATGGCCCTTTGTCTGGATGCTCATCAAATTTGCACCAGATATTGCCCATGCTAGACACGATCCATTGAAGCGACAAATTCAGGCATGTGAGAATGAGACTTTCTTTGTATCAAACCATGAAGAAACTCTTTTTCCAAACATGAAAAAATGAGCTATAGTTAATAGATCGAACGGTGGAGCTCGGACTTGGTCCTTGTGTCCCCAAGTCGTAGACATAAAATGCTTGTTGGCTAGACTACGTTTGATCCACGTAAATGCTAATATGCTTGTTAGGTAATGACATAATTCTTCTTTTTATTTAGAATTTAGACCCTCGCTGTTACAGCTGTGCAATTAAAACGAAAATTATGCAATGGAACCACCCAGAAACAAAACATACATTCTAATCACGGAAAATGACAGAAACTAGCATGCATGGGCCTAAATGACTCGATTTTTTATATCAGCTATAAAATTTTTACCTGTACGAACCTGAACGAACCCTTTGGCAGAAACCTTCATCGATACCTGAAGTTTAGTGCGAAATGAGTTTTTAAGACTCTTTTTTCCTCACTTTTTTTGTTTGCACCAGGAAAGAAGAAATTTAGGGGTCTCGTGTAGTTCTACTGCTAAAAATACCCCTCGATAAATATATGCCAAATAAACAAATGAATTGATGTAAATTCATAGAAATGATACGTTGTATAATTGCGCAGACATTGAGGGTCAATTAAAAAAAAAGTTTATTGAAATCGGACGAATACAACTGGAGAAATGAAAATTTGAAATTGTTGGTTTAGGCCCATTTAAAAAGTGTTACACCGGAAATGTAAACAAAAGCATGGCCTGGCAATTTTTGTCAACTTCAAAGTGCAATTTCTCTGCACTTGTTGGTCCGATTTCTTTACGGATTTTTGTTCTGAATAGCTCAAAGTGTCCTCTCTATGGTAGGTGTGAAAGTTCTTGCATTTGCAACATTTTGTGTTTTGGCATTTATTCCATAATTTTGACAATCTGGATCACTGTGCTTTAGGACCATATGGAGTGGTTCAGTATTTACCAATCAAATTGTTAGAATTTAGTTTTCAACCAATAAGGAGGCGCTATTTAGACAGTTGTTGTTGTTGCATACAAAAAACGGTGGATACGGCCTAGAGTTATCGTAGCTGCGATGGATCTATTTTGTTTCTACAGAGAAAGGTTACTTGAAAGGTACGGTATATATTTTGTGATTTGTAGGTCAGGAAAACGTTATTATTTGTAATATAAGTTTGCTTTTGAATGTTTAAGCTCTTTAAACCAGACTTTGAAGCGATTTTGTTGAGTGTATGAGAACTCCCGCTGGTTTAGGCCATTTTAAAACAGTGGGCTCACTTCATAAGAGTAATGGTATGAGTCCCTATTCAGCAAGTGATATCAGCAAATCAAAGAACGCAGAGAAACAAGGGACGAAAAGTCATAAGTCTAAATTTTTGATTAGATTTTGACCTTCTTTTAGTTGCTGGCAGTAAGTGTGCGCGTTTCTATTGAGAGTGCCTTGAGTGATCTGAGGCAAGGGCAAGTAACAGTTGGAGAGGAGATGACGACAGATGGACAAAGATCAACAGATGGTATGTTGTTATACATTTAAAACCCACACATGAGAACCTAAGATTTTGAACTCAGCCTGTTTAGGTTCTTAAGCAATGGTATACATCCAGTAATCAGGGTGTAGGTTTGTAACATAAAGGTTAGTGTTAGCCAAATGTATTTGCATTATTTCCAAATCTAAAGCTCTGGTTTGCAATTGATCAAAGCTAAATTCACGGTGCTAGTGTCAACCAAATCCGTATACATTTTTTTGGGACACCCGGTAGATACCTTGTTTGTTGGTATTAGTGCTTTGAGAGCAAAAATATTAATCTTGAAAGATCAAATTTGCGTCCACTTGCAAACCAGAGCTTTGGCCTTTTTGGCCTAAGCAAATTCCTAAAACACATTGAATTGAGAACTGAAATTAATGAAAAATGAAGAAACTTCCCAACGGGTGACTGGGGGGGGGGGGCTGACTTTTGGAAAACAGAATGACACAAAATCTAATATTGCTCAAATTTGATCAAGGCTATCGTTGATTTATACGCTGTGCCTTAAGAAATAGCTTAGGCCAATAGGCTAAAGCTCTGGTTTGCAGGAAGAGGCAAATTTGAGCTTTCAAGATTGATATTTCTGTTCTCAAAACACCAATACCAACAAATGGGGTATCTATGTTCAAGTTAACTATCGAGGAGCATTTTGAGATTGTTTAGCTATTATTAAAGCTAAATCCACAGCGCCCCAAATCCGTCTACATTTTTTTTGGGACACGCGGTACTCCAAGTAATCAGTCGAGTCTACACCATATAGGCGAAATTTTAATCAAATGATTCTGTTTTCATTTGAAATGCAGTAAAAACCCGCATATAAGAACCTTACATTTTGCAATCACCCTGTTTAGGTTCTTATGCATTTGATACTATTCTTGAAAACAGGATGCAAGGTTCTTAAATAGGTTCTTATCAAAAGCATTAATTACAGATCTTCGGGAATTTGGGCAAATATAAGAAAACAAGGTTTTCACGCACTCACTATCACGACAAAATTTTATAAAGAATATCCTTATCTACCTGGCCTTATTTGTATCAAATCCATTCATACAAGGAATTTTTACATATGCTTTATATCAAGTTAAGTATTTGGCTAAATTTCTTAAAAAATATTATCACATATTACCAACCAGTAGTTAACATTTAACTTTTTTTAACATATGAACCTTCCATGAATTTCAGGATGAATAGGTTCTTCTGTAATGGGTTGAAATTAGAACATTTTAGGCCTTAGGCTCTTACAAATGGGTGGTTCTTATATACGGGTTTTTACTGTATGTTTCTCTTTCGTACCTAGTGATGATTGGAAATGGGGCAAACGCTGAATGGCAAACGCTTGGAGAGCGACTCTCCACAATCCTACATAATCCAGAAAACCCAGCGGGACAATCATTCCAAAACTTCGTCTTTGAATTGAACAGCAGGTTTGGCGAAATATTTCGCATGTACGAAAGAATGTCCGACTCGAATTCAATCGCTGAAGTTGATGGATACCTCGTTGTAGGTAATAGGAATGTTGATTTCATGCAATATCTTGATGATATCAAATTCAGGGTTCATCGACATCTTGATGAATCAACGGCCTTTCTCGTCGACTTATTTCAAAACAACAGTCGTATGTTTTGGAGGAAGCTTCGTCTTGGTTACGAGAAATGCCTATTTCGTCCGATTGGCGATAATTTGATTCGATTGTATCGCATTACAAATGGCAACATAATGCTTGATTTAGAGAGACGTGTCATGAGGCTCAAGGACTTTCCAGTCTGTAAATTAGGCTTGCAAATGAAGCAAGAGTGGTGGTTGTCGTTGTTCGAACCAGTTACAATTACAAACTGTCAGGCTATTCGCCACTGTCAGGAATCCCCATACGATTTCTACCAATCAGAAGAGATGAGACCAGTTGGTGATTCCCGTGTTCTAAGTAATGACTCCGTCTGTTCTCAGCACCTGAATGAAATTACCGATGGTGTCAGTCCAACTAAATGCTACAAGAATATTGATCTCATGCGGGAAAAACTTCAAGTGGGAACAGCCAAAGTTTTATCCAGATCATGGAGTGATTTCGATATCCCCACCAGTTTGAATGACAACCCGATTCGCACTGGCGCCAATGTTATGGTCAAGGAAATAGGTTCCGTGGTTCAAAACCCGAAAAGTTTCATTTCTTATGACAAAATCTTTGGTTCTTTAAAGAAGAACATGAGAAGTTATACGATAACAAACAAAGTAAACAAGCTTGCTCCGGTGCCCTCCACGCATGGACGAAGAGATCGATCGCGCTCGACACCGAACATGCTTTCATGTGATGGAAACATGGAATTCGATCAAACAGAATTTAGAAATGATCTGAGAAATTCTGCGAAGTATACAATCGGTCGAAGGGATAGCTTTAAGCGACATTTTGGCGAAGTTATTAGTGGTATTAGGAATGTGTTTACAGCTTCAAGCCCATTGAACAAAATGCAATGCCTCACAGCATCCTTGAGAGCTATGGCATCCACAGTAATGGAGCTGCGAAGGCAGAAATACAAGACACCTACAGATGAAGATGATATGTCTTATGCTGTTACTGCGGAGGATTTGTTGCCACTTATTGTGTTGATGTTGCTCAAGTTGGAGCCAGCAGAAGTTGGGAAGTTGTTTGTGGAAATGTGTTTTATCTCTGATATGATGGATGATTTCTTGTCATCTGGTTGCCACTCTTATGCTTTGACTGAATTTCAGATTGGGTTTCGTGTTTTGAGTCAAACGTGTGAGGAGCTTGATATTGCCTAACATTAGCTGCAAATATTTAAATCCAGCATTGGTTTCAAATCTTTAAAAAGGTGGGTGTAAATTATATGCCCTCTTTCTTTAAACTGAACGACTCCAAGAAACTTTATCTACTTTGCTATAATTCTACCGTTGGACTTTTGAAAAAATTTCAATATTTTCAGAATTAGAATGAATTAGATGGTGTCTTTTCAAATTATTATCTCCAGTCTTGGGTACTTTTGTCTAGGTCTCCTACTCAAGTCCCCGTCCCCAGTCTTGGGTGGCTTCACCCCCAGGCAAGTACCCCCCCCCGTGTTTTAAATCCATGTCAAGGTTGCGTGTAAAATTCTATGACCTATTTCTTTTAATTAAATGGCTTGAAAAAACCTTTTTCTATTTAATTATGACCCTGTTGTTAGACTTTTCAGAAGCCTGTCCGAAGTATTTCTCAAAGTTACAGTTTATGCATGGTTTATGTTACCTTTCAACTCATTTGAGGATGTGCCGTCATCAAATTTCTAAATTGTACATCAGAAGAGGGACAGACTTTTATTATACCATATTGTAGACATCCATAAGCTATGTTTATCTTCACAAAATATTTCATGGTTCTTCAAAATGTTTGGAAATTACGATGGTTTTAAGCTTTTTCGAAACTTTTATTGGTTCTCAAAAGGAACGAAAACACTTTATTTCGAAAATATTGAAGATTGCGCAATGTCCAACGGTATGTTTATAGCGAAATTGCTAAATTTTCTTTGAAGTCATTCTTATCAAAGAAAGAGGTCATGTGATTCTTCACCAGCCTTTACGAAAGAGATTTGGAACCTTTGCTGTACTGGTGTTAGACTTATGACGACGAGTCTCTTGTTTCCCTGTGCTCTTTGACTTCAAGATGGCGCTTCAGTCAACAGAGCAAGGTACCGCAGGGATACAAGGGACTCATCGTCATAAGTCTATACTGGTGTACTCCATGGGAACTCTAGGTTTACTTATTACACAATTACATTAGACTGAATGTGTGTTCATAGCTAGTGAGCGAGCGTTCTTTGACCGAATATTCAGTAGGCAGAAATATTGCAACGCAGTTGAAGATGTTTTTAGAAATATCGTTAGAATGAATTGTAAATTTCCAAAGAAGATTAAATGTAATGTCACTCAGGAGTTGTAATGCTTTCTGAAGCGGTGCCGGGTGTCTCAAAAAATTGCCTCCTTTCGCTAGAGTGGTGTCGCCCATTATGCCCATGTCGTTGCTAATTTTCGAATTAGATCCTCGAGGAGGTTTTTGTGAAAAAACCGAATGAACTGGCGATATCACCAACTAATTGAGAAAAATGTGTGAAAGTTTGAATCAAGTCAATCAACTCTACATTGGGATTTTTGAAGGTTTTGAAAAGGGGGGTAAAAACGACCTTTTCGCTAGGTGTCGCCCATTATGGACGCAGTTCAAACGAGTTGCATCACGCTGCAGAGAAGAGTTAAACTAAGAAAAACAGCTTAAGTACAATTATTTATTCATCGATGAGCACATTAAACGCAAAAATTTAAATATGACTTTGCATTAAGTTCGGGATAACGGGTATTTTAGGAAGGCTGGTTGAACCTTGAGTAGAAATCGATGCTTCGTAACGGCCTATTGAACTTACAGAATTGATATGACATGTTCCTGAATTATCTCGTGGCGCTTTGATGCAAAGAAACTGAGACTTCAGTGAAGGTCAGATTTTGTTAAAAATGACGTCAGCAGAGATTTCCCGCGCAGTTCCAATTTGTTTACTTGTTCCCAGTCTCCTGAAACTTAATTTCTCTTTCTAAGCGGCCATAGTGGGCCGGCCATAATGGGCGACACCACTCTATTCTAGCTTTTTTTTTATTTAACACCATGGGGTAGTCATGGCCTTTGCTCCTCATGGTATCGTCCCTGTACTATTGTACAGTAGTTTGTAGGTAGAGTAATCCGTGATATGTATTTTAAAATGCTTAATGGAATGTAGAGGAATACTCTTTATCTTGAAATCTTCGATCTTCTCTGTCTAATCCAAGTGTCTTTCAACGCTTTTTCTTATTGGTCTTGCAGGGAATAAGGGAACTTTGACCCGCCCCTGGGAGAGCCTTAAACGTCTTACAAGAAACTGTCATAGTCTCTTCAAGAAAGGTAAGGAGCTATCAGAAGGCTAGGAAGTAGAAGCGATCTAGTTAAGAAACTTTTCCAACTTTTGTTTTGATTTGTTGCGTGTCGTTAACTGCCCCAGGGGGGGGGTACTCCAATTGTGGCCTGACATGGGGGTCCAGTCAGGGTTAAAGAGGGCCAAAGCAAAAATTTTGAAAAATACCCTCAAATGGTAGTATGTTTTTTACAGAAACCCCCAAGTGGTAGTTCGTGGACCTAAAATTGGGCCATTTGGTAGCATCTGGTAGCGAAAATTTTCTGCAGTTTTTCCAAATTTTCTATTGTAAAAACTGATTGAACAAAGCAAGAAATCTTCAAAATTCAATGATAATTAGTGATGCAATGACCATATTGCCATGCGGAGGAGCCTACTGAGTTGAAATCTTATATCTGACCTGGAATCTTGGAATACCCCCAATTGGTAGGAGGAGTTTGACAAATAGGGCCATTTGGTAGTCATTTCGTAAGACCCTCAAACCGACTGGACCCCCCTGTTAGGCCATAATGGGAGTACCCCCCCCCGGGTTAACTGCCAACTCAAATTTGGTTCTTTCTTGTAATATTCCAGGCTCAAATAGATATGTTAGGGATCCTCAGTGAATTATCATACATTGTGAAATTCAATTTTATGAAAATTAAGAAGCTCTTCAGGAAACTTTTAGGATAAGAAAGTTAAGAATTCTTATAAAGAGTGATTATTTAGTGAAGTTTTGGAAATGGTGTGGTGAATTTCGTTTGAGCAGTTTCTATCAGGAGAGTTTGTAAGGCACCCGGGGGGGGGGGGTACTTGACCAGGTTTTGTTCGGGGACGTGCCATCGAAGCTTCAAAAACATACCCGTTCCTTATACCAATTTTGCGAAAAAGTATACCCGACTTTATACCAATTTTGCGAAAAAGTATACCCGACCTTATACCAATTTTCCGAAAAAGTATACCAAAATCGTTCTTTAAACCAAAATCGTGAAAATCGATACCGTTCCTTATACCAAAATCGTGAAAATCGATACCCTTCCCGATGGCACGTCCCCGTACCCAAAATATGTGAAGTACCCCCCCCCCCCCCCCGGGGTAAGGCAACAGATGTGAGCCTGAAATTTCAGACGTGAGCAGCATCTGTCAAGCAATAACATCCAGAAAGCAAACTAAAGAGCCCTCGTGCTCTGACAATTGACTTATCTCTATTTAATTAATAATGCAAGATTAAACAGAGATGTAAAACGCTTGACTTTAGCTAGATTAAATTGAGAATTGATCAAGAATAGAAAGATCAAAGCTCCCAACTAGCAAGTGTTTTATTTTGAGATTTTCTTTGCTCCACAATTGAAATACCAGCATGTTGGTCAAATACCAACAGTTTCAGGTGATTTAAAAGACACTGAGAAATGTCAAGAAAGTGTGAGATTGACACTGTTTCTGTTTTATTTGTAGTAATGGTTACAGTTTGTTTTGTGAAGGTTAACAAGGCGTCGAAGGGGAACGTGTATTGCAGATGAAGACAACAACAAGACATCAGTGCGTGGTAAGGGCAAGCGTTGGGAAAGAGAAGGAGACGCAACTTCCAAACAGTTTCTGAAACCTTTCAGGTATCAAAACTTACAGTTCTTTGATACGGTATCAAGGTTTTTTTATTTGGGAAGACTCGGGTTTTCGAGAGGTGTATCACTCTTCCGAAATGGCGTACGAGATTTTTTTAAACAATAGGATTTTTAGGGATTTTTTGCGGATTTTTCTTGAAAACAAAGGGATTTTTGCCAAAGGTGTGCGAGATTTTTACAGAGTGATTCGCCCCTCGCGGGTTTTAAGTTTTAAGCGAGAACTGGGTTGACCGAAAGAAAAGCGAACCGAGAAGATTTTTACGCATAAATGATTAATCAACAGAAATCAGTGATTCAAGTGTGATTTGGTAGCTAAATGGCTTGGCTACGTCCCTCTACTTTTTGCTATTTTGAGTGACAAGGCAAATTGGGAGAAGTAAAGATTTAATGAAAACAAGCACATTTAAAACCTATCGAAAGTCATCAGAATTATGATAGGATCGATTTGATCAATACGAGACAGTATCGAATATACTTTGCATCAGCTTGGGAATAATAAAGTCAGATCGAAATTCCCAGTGCATGCAAAACAATTCTCAATAACGCAAACAACTTTTATTTCTGAAGTAATGGAAATTCTAAAACCACAAAGCAAGGATGAATTTATACAATTGTTTTGTTGTGAAAATAATTGTCAGAAACTCCACCCGTAATCTTGGGACACAGCAATTTGGTTTCTTCAAGAATAGATTTCACACCTCTCTCTGTTCATTTTGTTTTGATTGAGTACAATTAGAGGTGTCAAATCTATTCTTCAGAAAGGCAAATCGCTTTGTTTCTTCGGAAACCTAAAGTTTCGGTTTACAGAATTTGCCCTTGCCACGTATGCCACAAGGGGATTATTTGGATGCATCAAGCAATGTGAGTTGCATATTCCCAGGATGATACGCCCATTGTGTCGTTGCTCTGCAGCTAATCGAAATCGACCCTCCATCGACCCCGTTTGTTGAATTTCAACGAGTTGTCTCAAAACCGCCAGTATTGATTATATCGTTACTTTTGCCATCATGGGATCTTGATAAAAAAGCAAAGATAGTGGCGATTTAACGGAGCTATTTAGCTACCAAAAACATTTGAATCATTGACTGTAAATAAAGTGTTTTAGGAGAAATAAATGATGTTACATATTGGTAACTGGTACCGGTTATTTGATCTCTGTGAGAAACACATCTGTATAGAGATTATATACCAGAAATACACCTGAAAACTGGTTGGAGGCGTCAAAAGATTCAGTTGAAAAGAAAAGTGATACATTGAAACTTTTTCAAATTTTTATTGCAGTGTCCTGATTATAAATTTGCGGCTGGTGAGATTTTGCTGTTGCTGTGAACTGTAAGTTTGAAATATTTTACGTAATTTTGAATTCTAGGGTAAGGTGGGGGCAAACTGGGTTAGAGTGGGGGCAAAAGTAAATCATTAAAAAGACGGCTTCCATAGCAAGGGTGAAATTTGTAAAGCAAGAGATAGGCCTATAGGTTCTATTAACGCAAAGCGATGTGACAGCTTCAAGAATAGATTTAACACCTTCGTAGCCAACCACAGCGTTTGCTTTCTCTGTTTATTTTTATTTGATGGGGTTACCCAGTGTCCTTTGTGGGTGCGCTTCAATTTCATACTAACTTGAACATAGATACCTTGTTTGTTGATATTTGTGCTTTAAGAATAGAAATATTAATCTTGAAAGCTCAAATTTCCGTCCACCTCCAAACCCCAGTTTTGGTGTTTTGGCCTAAACAAATGAAGCATATCAACTATAGCTTTGATAGAATTTGAACAATATTAGATCATATTATATTCTGTTTGGAAGAAGTCACCCATGTTGCAGTTTCTTAATTTTGCTTTAATTTCAGTTTTTAATTCTCATGTGCTTCAAATATGCTTAGGCCAAAAGGCTAAAGCTGTGCTTTTTAGGTAGACGTAAATCTTAGCTTTCAAGATCAATATATCTCAAAGCACCAACATTAACAAAAAAGGTATCGACCTTCAATTTAACTATCGAGGAACATTTTGAGAGCGATTAGCTCTTGATTAAAGCTAAATTCACATCGCTGGACGCAACCAAATCTGTATACACTCATTTTTTTTAAAATGCAACACCCGGTATGTCAGATGCAACAGACGACTTTCTGTACTCGGTGTCTCACATCTTTCACCGTTAGAAGAAGGGTTTCAGACCCGGTATGTCAGATGCAACTGACGACTTTCTGTACTCGGTGTCTCACATCTTTCACCGTTAGAAGAAGGGTTTCAACAAAACCTTTTTGGGTTTCACAGTAAGCTAATGACTGTGGTACTTTTCATGGGAATTACAGATTTTTCCCTAGTGCTGAACAAGTCTGTGTGTTGGTCATTCAATATTTAGCAATATTTGCTAGCAATTTCTCAGAAGCTCTATAGGTCACATAACACGGTTTCTCGGTAGAATCTATCATTAATCTTTAGAAAGTTGTTCCTTCGCTGACAAGATTTCTTTTTTTTTTATATAATATATTCCAAATAAAATTTACAATACAGATTACGAACTACATTACTTACAAAATTACTCTACAATACTACTAAGACGATCAACCCCAGGGAGCAAAAGGCTGTGTCTACCCAGAGGCCATTAAATAAAGATAATAAAGGAAAAGAAACTACTTTAACTATGGGACAAAAACGGGTGGCTTATGAAGAGATGGTTAAGTGGCTACAGAAATTCACTCGAATCGACCAGTTTCATGGATAAAATGTAGCGTTAGCTCAAGAATTTGTCTATTTAGTGAAATAGGAAAATCTTTATTGCCATACAATAAAAGTTGTAGTAAAGCTTCATTTGCAAAATTTACATATCCAAGTGGTCGTAGAATGATTTCTTAATAAGTATGCAGACAATTTCGTAAAATTTTCATAGCGCAAAGCTCTTCCTACAAGCTGCTAGAATTTTTCTGTTTTCTAACAATTTCTTAGAATCTCCATACCTCACAGCACTCACTACAACTTTTCAAAATCTGTTACCAATTATGGACTTGCGTTCTGCCTTCAACAAACAAATTATTGTTTTGCTTTTTATAAAAACATTGTTTATTTATAAGACTGCAGGAGGCACTTAGATAATAAACACAAAAATAGCAGGCTTGCTTTCATTCAGAACTCTGTAAAAACACTGTGATTGACTAGATTGAATAACAGCGTTTCTTTAAAATGGGATTAAACATCATTTTAGTGCTTAATTCATTCCACGCTGTCATCTCGTAGCTCAAGAGCGTGGCTTTATTGTTACAGAGCAGATCTGGCGATCCTTTGTGCGTCCTAGAAAACTAGCATTCGATGTAGAAACATTTTTAACATTGGAGAGGTTTAGAATTTGCTCAAACATCTGCGAAAGGTCGACAGCTAATCGACGTGAATTCTACGTCTACGTGAAAAATGACAAAGCTCTTGGTTAGACGTTGACTGGAAAAACTTATAGTTAGACAACTGGCGATCATTTATACATCCTGGCAAACCAGCATTCGAATTCCTAAACATTTGCAAACGGTCCACAGCTTGTTTAAAAGTTGGCTGGAAAATAACTTTTCTTCGACGTCAGGTCTACGTGAAAAATGTCAGATTTCTTGTACATTGGCTGGAAAAATTTTGAAGCAGAGATCTGGTGATCCTTCTTGCATTCTGAAAAACCACCATTCGAGCTACAACTACGTGAAAAATCGTAAAGTCAGAAAGCAGCTCAATCCTTGCTTAAATTTCCATAGTTATGTTTTAAAACCTTGGATGGAAAGATTTGAAAAGATCTGACAAAATTTGGTCAAGGAGTTGGTCAAGAACAAAGTATCAAAAGCATACGAAAGATTCACAGCTGGTTTAAAGGCTTTGAAAATTTTGTGGAAAAAGTTGAGATTATACAGATCTGAAGATCTTTATATGTGTTGACAAACTACAACTCTAAACGTACAACAGGCAAGTGAAACACTGGAAGTTTCTCAAACGTACGCTAAACGTCTGCATCTAGCTGAAGAAAAGAAAAGGTACTAATGCAAATAAGGCGATCTCTTATGCATTCTGAGGCACTAGCATTCGAGGTCGAATCACGGGCGACGTGAAGATCAAACGTTGGCCTCCCTGAATTTTTGACCGTGATTGCCTCGTGCCCAATAATCAACAACCTTCGCAACATACCTCCAGTCGTTTGTTGACTAAAGCATGCTTAGCATAAATTAAAGGTTGAAAGCACCATGTTTTTTACTCTTCTGTGTTCCTCTGCTCTCGTATTATCGAAAGTTTCAAGGCACACTGCAAGCGAAGCAGCTATCCTCCATCACTCCTTGCCTCCTGGAGGTGCATTTTGAAATTAGGCCTAAGGAGCGAGCGAGGGCGGATAGCTGCTTCGTTTGCAGTGTTCCTTGACAGTTTCGATCCCGTTTCGATAATATGAGAGCAGGTGAACACAGAAGAAGAACAAACGTGGTGCTTTCAACGTTTGATTGATGCTAAGCATGCCTTAGTCAACTAAAGACTGGAGGTATGCTGCAAAGGTTGTTGACTATTAGGCATTTGGGCATAACGGACAAAAATTAAGGTAGGCCAACATTTGATCTTCACGTCGCCCGTGCATTATACCTTATTCACACTGGCAATTAGACCAGCTTAAAGTAAACCAGGTTATGGTATGTTGCGTTCTAATTGGTCAATCAAAAAATTCGAATGCATTTGATTGGTTAAATTTTAACATGGTGTAGATAAAGCTCGTTTAACTGTGTCAGTGTGAAAATGGTGTTAATCTTGCAACATCGTCTTTTCTTCTGAAACGAGAAAGTTTGGTTTATCTTTGGCCCTGGGAGTGGGAGGGGATTTGCTTTGCTTTGCTAAAGACAGGAAAGCTCTGAAAGTAGTTCAATAGATGTGAAAGACCCACAACTATAGCCTAACATTGGATGGAAAAGCTTAATAACGATTGTACACAAAGTTCTTTTAAGACTCATTTCACGAATGATAACGAAATTCTCGTCTCAGGGTTCGTCTAAATTCGTTATTCGTCGGAGGGAGTGACTTTTACCGAAATTGAAGACTCGCCGTCCAGTTTTCATTATGGTTATCTGAAGACAAAGACTGTTGAAATAAACATTAATAAGAATCTTAAGATTCATTATTTGCTACCAGATAGGCAAACACCCCACAGTAACGACCCCACCAGACACTAAGAATACAGTGGGGAAATTATGAAATTGTAAATTTTCGACGGAATTTCGGCTATCATCTGTGATGGAAGTTGTATAATTTTCGACGGCGAAACAGCGGGGGAACAACAGAAACAAGGCGGGGAAATGTTTAAACTCAAACTCAGCGGGGAAACAAATTTTCTTGACGGGCCATCCTTTTACCTTGGCGGGGCATCATTTTAGCGGGGTCGTTACTGGGGGTATATTATTTTTATTATCATCAATTTCTGTATAGTTGGATTACATAAAAAGATAGCTAAAAGTAATCAGCTAATTAATTCCAACGTTGGTTGAAATTTTAAAATACAAATATTGCATCAGAAAAAAGGGGATAAAATATTTACAATTCAGGTAGGCAAGGATCGTTACATTTTAAGACCATATTGGCATGACAGACCCTTTTACATTGCTGCAACTATTCTCAGCATCAAGGGAAAACGTTCTTGGCTGTAAGCAATAATGTAACGATTATTGCTCACATTCTTCGTGTCTCACGGGCTGTAGGAAACGCTGAGTTAAATTGCGTAGAACGATATAAATCTTCCACCGCATGAGCGTGCAAGCATAACTGCAATGTCTATAACCCATGATGTAAGTCAAGTGCTTTGTTGACGTAATCGCCTTAGCCTACTTTGAATCAGATTTACGAACACAGCCGGATAATACAGTGGATAAATTCAAAAATTCTGTTCTCTTGAGTTAAAGTAGACTGGCGGCATTTGAAACAAGAAGGACATACTTTGTATTGATTTTCTATTTATCTTTTATGCCACAAAAGATGATGTTCAGAAATCATTGAAGAAATAAGATCAAGCGTTCATGTTGACATCAATCGAAGCTTTGTTTATGAAGCCACAAAGTAAGTAAAGACGTTGGAAATTAATTGGAAAGTTTCGAGCTAAAGAAATTCTACCAAGAAATTTTTGCTAATTTGTAAGTTGACATCATTTTGGTTAATATTGAATAAATAATGTCACAGGCTTTTTCACCGTTCAAACTTAAGGAAATCACAATATTCGTTTTTGCTCGTAGAGGGGTAGTTATGAGTTCGAGGCACTGGAGAATTTAACAGGAGAATTTCGATACGAGGAAACTCTACAAAACGACTATTCCTTAAGTAGAAATTTGACGTCATTGTGGTCAATTTCATATGATTTTTGACGACTTGAGTCTGGAGGCCCTTGAACAGGAAACTACGATTTCATTTTCGCTTTTCAGGTGGAAGTCATGAAATTGTTGGAGAATCTCCACTCAAGGATATACTCTGCAAAGGACTGTTTGCCAGTTTGCTGTCATTTTTGGTAAATTTCACATGATTATTTCTGGACTTTCTGTTATTTGACCGTTCCAATCTGAAGGCCTATCTATGCTCACACAGTAGCAATTACAAGTTAGTACCACTTTGAAATTCTTAGAAACATTCGATTCAAGGAAACTCTACAGAAGACTGTTAACTAATTGGAGGTTTTACATCATTTTTCAACCACTTTAATATGAAGTCACCTTCGACGAAATAACGATTTACTTTTTGCTGATAGAGTCAGCAGTTATAAGCCGGAGATACAGCAAACTCTAAGATAATTTTGATGAATCTCTACAAAGCATTGTTACCAAATCTGGAAGTTCAACATAGTTGTGGTTAGTTTCACATGCTTTTGTGGATGTATGTATCTGCAGTCATCTTCTGAGCAGGAAATTGCGTCGTGTGTTAAAAGTCACATGTCTTTGTTGCTCATAAAGATTGGAGATCCGTACGAAGTTCGCAGCACATGTGTTCCATCCACAAACAGACTACGACACGTGTTGGTGTTTGCTTGTTTCTGAAGACTTTTAAGTTTCAGCCACGAAAGCTCATCAACATGCTGCTGCCATATGTTTTAGTACTGAGTTCTGGAATAGCTCTACTATTTCATCAGTTTTAGTAAAAGCTGCTGTAAGGCCATACTCAGTATAGTGAAGGCTTGTATTCAGATACAAAGTTGGTGAAGACAGACTCGAATTTTACCCTGCACTAAAGACTAACGACTAAAGAGGCTGCTGCAACGAGTTTCTTCTTGGTTCCAAAGAGTTGTATTCTGAAGAGCTGTGAGCTTGAGACAGTGTAAAGACTTGTATTTTAGAACCAAGGCTTGTAAAGGTAGATTCGAAATCTTCTCGTCGCTGAAAACGTATATTTCAGCCAAGAAAGCTTATAATTATGCTGGTGAGATAAGTTTTACTCAATTCCGAAGAGTCATATTTGAACAGTCTTGAAGAGGCTGCTGTGAAGTTAACGCGGTGTTAAAGACTTGTATTCTAGGCTAGAACCAAGGCTCAAAAAGGCAGACTCAAGCTTTGCTCGACACTTGAGACCCATGTTTCAACAACGATAGCTCGCAATGGGCTGCTGCGCTGCGATTAGTCAGTTCTTATGAGTAACATTGGAATCATTTTAAATAGGATGCTGCAACGTTGTGCTCTCACCTCGTGAAGACGCTACCACAAGGTTGGACTCGGCACTGAAGACCCATATTTCAGATATCTTAACCACAAAAGCTTTTAATATCATTGGTATCGATTTGTTTCACAATGCAATGTTTGCAGGTATTAAATTCAAAGTTCATTTGCTTGGCAGGAGATCGGGTTAGCCTTGTTTAGCTAGCTGATCTACAAAAATCACCCAAAGAGAGATTTACCATCTGATGGAAGGTACTGCAAGGAGAGACATAGTCGATATCACGTGCGAAAAATACAAGAATCTTATCAGAATTGTCGAAGAAATGGCCAGATTCAGGAGTGGAGGAACCTTCTGTGATGTTACTCTCAAATGCGACGACAACAAGACCTTTGTAGCACATCGTTTGGTCCTAGCAGCCGCTAGTCCGTATTTTAGAGCGATGTTTGAAACGAACATGCTCGAAAGATCACAACGTGCCATTCATCTAAAGGATGTTAACTCGAAATCTTTAGAAGCCCTCATAGATTACGCTTATACTGGAGATGTTAAAACCGATGTGGAAGATATCGTCGCTTTATTATCTGCTGCAAACATGCTTTGTTTCGAAGAAGTTGAAAAAACCTGCATTGATTTTCTCTGCAAGAATCTGAACATCACGAACTGTATTGATATATGCACAGTCGCTGGGACTTTAAACTGTGATGAGCTGTACCGCATGGCTGAAATCTATGTCAGCAAACATTTCCGATGGCTTGTAAAGCATTCTAAGTTCCACACAATGACTCAAAACCAGCTTCAATCCCTTATAAGCAGTGATAAACTCAGTGTAGCATCTGAAACAGAGGTTTACCGAGCGATAATCACATGGGTTAAATACGAGCCTGAAGCGCGCTCAGAACATCTAGCGCGTTTGCTCAAGCATGTTCGCTGGACATCGATGAGTAGGAAATATTTGGTGGATATTGTAATGAGAGAGCCGTTAGTTATGGACAATTATGAATGCAGAAAGCTGGTTTTAGCAACGTTAGATCATTTCCTGCTTCCAGAACGGAGGAAAACCTCAACGGAATTTTGTATGATGCCAAGAAGGGCTACAGGACAAACACTCTTTGTTGTTGGAGGGCAAGGTACGTACATTCTATTGCTAAGCAGGCTTACCACATAAGTTGGAGGTCGCAAGGCTAGGAGGTATCAAAAGATCACCACAATATTTCAGTAAACCGCCTCTAAATTCTGCTAAAACCGCCATAACGTCTTTATGCACTTTGTAGAAATAACTTCGGTGCTCGTCTCTGTGTTCTAGACGACCGCCTCGTTCTCATTTTTGTGAGCTCAAAAAATGAACGCGAATTGCAATGCCTTAAATCTGCTAGTAAAAACACCCCCCGTCTAAGTGCCCCGGTACATTCTACCCCGGTGATTTCCTCGGTGACAATTTTTTAGCAAAATAGGTCCCCGGACAAGACGTGAATCACCCCGGTATAAAATGCCTCACAAGTGAAACCTCGGTTGCAAATTGGCGAAACTTGGAGAATTTTGAGAAAATATTTCATCGTAAAAACAGTTCCCCGCCCATAATTACGCCGTCCTCGTTGCATAATTGGAACTCACCGGTGAAAATTTGACCATATATTTCGGTCACTAGGACCCCGGTGAATATCTGACCTCTCACCGGGGCACTTAGACGGGGGTGTGTAAAAGAAAAAATAAGTGGGTTCTCCCCAGAAATTAATGAAGTTCTGCACCAAGCTCAATTCTAGGATCCTGATTTGGAACATGCTTTCAATTTTTGAAACTTTTGTCACTTTTAACTCTGTGTGGCTCTAAAAATGGAACAAATAGCAACTACCTGGTGAATTGAAACCGATGGTCAAAAACACTTGAAACTGCACGAAACTTTACAACAAAGACAAATTTTGGCCACTGAATTAAAATCGACTTTCACTTTCTTTAAAAGGTTGTCCCTGTATGTCTCTCCGTGGCTTTAGAAATGCAATACACTCATTTTTTTTATAAGAAACTAAGGTCCGGGGCTGGTAGGCAGTTTCTTAAATTTTTGGGCCGTTTTGCTACCACAAGTTTCTTACGTGTTTCTTATATTTTTATTGCTGGCTGGAAGTTTAGAGTTGATTTTTGTCTGGTCAAAAGGGTTCCCAAATTACTTAGTAAGTCTCTCAAAACGAGTAAACAACATGATTCGCACTCAAAATAATGTCTAAACAGTTGCTTTAACTGCACAATGTCAAAATATTTTTGAGTGTGATAGGAAAATTAAAACTGAAAATTGCAGAAGTTTCTTAGCGTTTTTCAATTCAGGTAGGGTTGTTTCTTAGCTTTCGAAAAATTGAGCCTACCGTTTCTTATAAGCGGTTTCTTATAAAAAAAATGAGTGTAGATAGAGAATACTCTGTCGAATTAAGGCCGACTATTAGAATGCCTTAAAATTACAGGAAAATTAGTAGGAAACACAAGCTTACGTCCATGAACTCAAATCTGCTTTCATTCTTTGAAAATGTTATCACCTTTGTCTCTACGTGGCTTGGCTTTAACAATAGAACAAAAAGAAGATGCACTTGCAGTCTGGGCCTAATTGTCAGAAGCTATCTAAATGGAGTGAAACTTGCCAACAGATAAATAAGCATGCGGTGCTAAATTCGAATCCACTGCCATTTTTTGAAAATTTCGTTACCATGGGTCAATATGTGATTCTAAAATGTGTAACAAAGAGCATACCGGGTGTCCCAAAATGATTTACTATCGTTTTATTGCTTATATGTCCATAACCGATGAACCGATTTGCAAAAACCGGTATAAAACCACAACCAACATCTTGAAATACAATTTAGCCTTTAGGCAATCAAACAAAACAAAGTGTTTGAAAATCGGTTCATTGATTATGGACATGTAAGCAATCAAACAATAACACATCTTTTTGGGACACCCGGTATATATATTGTCTATATGGGACCATCGTCCAGTGATCGAAAACACTTAAAATGGCATGCAAATTTGCAGAAAGGACAATTTCTGGGTGCTGAATTCGAATGTAGTGTCTGTTTTTGAAAAGCTGTAAAAATGGAACAAAAATAGATGCATCGGCCAAATGGAAATGAATGTCAAAAATGCCCAAAGTTGCAGAAAAAGTTGCAGAGTAGACCATATGCCGATCCACTACAACCTTCTTTTCTTATCTTTGCACCTTGATGAATCAGCTGTAGAAATCCCTTTGTTTGCAATCATTATATTCTACAGTGTCAATCAAAAGCAAAAGCAAAGGTCAATTGCAGTATATGCCAGTGTTACCAAATCTTCCCTTGCTGGTGTGCATGTTAATCCATTTCAAAATATTCTAGCAACTGGAAAGTGGCAGCTTGACACATTGGCGATGATGCAGCATTTTTGGAAAGGGAGGAAAAAATAGCAGAATTTCTCACCTATTAGTTGCCAAGTTCCCTTACCTGCATCTCACCTGATCAAATCAATTTGAGTGGAAAAGATCAGTAAACGTTGCAGAAAGCGTTGTTTTCTTTGGTCGTTTCTCTCTCGGTTTGCAAAATCGAGGCCTAAAGGAAACAGAACCGATAGAGAAACGACCAAAGAAAACAACTTTTTATGCACAGTTTAGTGATGTTTCCACCCAAATTCATTAACACAGATGCAGATAAGAGAACTGAGCGACTCTTGGGCAAGAAATCGTGTTATTCTTTCGCAAATAGTTATTCGCCCTTCCCAAGAATTGTTGCGTCATCGCCCATGCTTCAAACTAAATGGATTTCTTAATGGAAAAATTGAGTTCATATTCAACTTTCTTTTCTCAATTTTCAGGTGAAAGAAAAGCCCTTGATACCGTGGAGTCTTTTGATTTCCATGAAGAAACCTGGACAGATGTCTCTCCTCTCAAGAAAGCGAGACGAAATGTTGCTGTTGTTGTCTTAGAAGGAATTTTGTATGCAGTGGCTGGCATAGATGAAGATAACATGGACCTCGCTTCGATGGAGAGGTTCAGCTTTCATACAGGCAAATGGGAAAGAGTTGCACCTTTATCAAAATGCAGAGGTGAGTCTGGGCAAGATCTGCCTGTGTTCTACTTGACAGTGAAGTTTGATCGAGGAAATATTCATGAGATATTTTGGTTGAAAATGGTTCAAATAACAAAATTTCAAATAGGACAATTGAAGAATGGTATCTAACATATGCTGGCTGAGAAAAAACGATCCCCTGTTTGAAAGGCAATTGCTCCCTAGAGATATCAAGACGATAGTATTGGCAAATATACCGGGTGAGTCAGAAAAAACGCCCACCATTTGAAAGGATACTGTTCTCTGAATATACAGGGTGTCCCAAAAACATTGTGCCCCGTTTGCCTGAAGATTGTGACAAAACGGCAAATTATTCTCGCCAAAATTTTGTATGATGTTGCTTTTCAGATGTTCAATAAAGTTTGCTGCCATCCCCGTAAAAATCCGTTGAAAAATGATGGAGCTATGACCTTCAGAAGACCAAATTTGCCTGGTGACTGAAATCAGCGGTCGGCCATTTTGTCTTACTATTTTACAGTGATAAGTAGCTTCACGTGAGGTAAGAAATATTTTCTGTGAGGTCAGAAATAGTGGAACTCTCTGAGAATTATCGGAATTTTTACGAGAGGTATGATACATTGGAGGCTGCTGTTTCATTTCATCCATGAAACTATTTATCGCTGCAAAATAGTAAGACAAAATGGCCGACCGCTGGCTTTAGTCATCGGGCAAATTTGGTCTCCTGAAGGTCATAGCTCCATCAGTTTTCGACGGATTTTTGCGGGGATGGCAGCAAACTTTATTTGAACATCTGAAGAGGAAAATCATGCAAAAGTTTGGCGAGAATCTTTTGCCATTTTGTTGCCATCTTCAGGCACACGGGGCACAATTTTTTTGGGACACCCTATATAGGAAATAATTTTCTGCAATATCTAA
The DNA here is from genome assembly GCA_039566865.1 of Aurelia coerulea. Lineage (NCBI taxonomy): Eukaryota > Metazoa > Cnidaria > Scyphozoa > Semaeostomeae > Ulmaridae > Aurelia > Aurelia coerulea. Next base: position 4,299,696 of record CM076952.1, on the reverse strand, counting down.
TTGAATAGCCAGCATGTTCAATTATAATTTGAAAAAGTAAAGGCCACGATACCAACGTCGATTGCCGAACCCGAAGATGCTTGCGATGACGAAAAAATGAATGAATTTAAAGGCAGAAACACCGCAACACGACAAAAAACAACAGCAAATATGATTAATTTATTTTTTGCCAATATTTCGTCCTGCCATGCAGGACTTCTTCAGGGCGGAAGATATTACAGCCCTGAAGTAGTAATATTACAGCCCTGAAGAAGTCCTGCATGGCAGGACGAAATATTGGCAAAAAATAAATTAATCATATTTGCTGTTGTTTTTTGTCGTGTTGCGGTGTTTCTGCCTTTAAATATGTTCAATTATCTTTTGATTTTTTCTTGGATGAAATCAGTCACTCAGTTGAGATTTTACAAGGGGTTTTCCTCAGAATGTTCTTTCAAGAAACCTTAGAAACGTGCTAAAATCACGAGCAAATTTCCATGATATCTTTCATGCTTACAGCATGGGCAATAATTCACCGTTGATGTGGCCTATATTATGATCAAAATTTTATTATTACTTACCGTGTTGTTTCTCTTCCACGGGATTGCGGGTAGAGTTTGATAATGTTGATATTCCTTCCTTCTTCTCTCGTCACAGCAAGGAATCGAGTGCCGCCATTATTCAAATACTATTGAAACGGTCAGAGCTCCTGCGCAGCGATACTTCTCATTTCAAACGTCTCATTTGATCATTTTAGGTGCCCTTTGTGCAACAGTAGTAGATGGCTGGATTTATGCAGTTGGTGGCTCGAAAGCAAGCACAGCATTGAAACAAGCTGAGAGATACGATCCAGTAACAGATCAATGGACACCAGTCTCGAATATGAGGCTACAACGAAGCCATTTTGGAATGACCTCCCTTGATGGAAAGATATATGCAATAGGTGACTGCTATATACACTTTTGATTCTCGTCCTAAGTTCTCACTTTCGAAAATTTGTAGCTTTAAGAGTACTTGACGGATTTTGATGTTTCATATTCTAGTTAAAGCCGAAAGACCAAACTATTTTGTCAGTTTTCTCACGTTTTAAGAGCACTGAAGAAAAAGGCAAAATCGACTTCACAAAAATTTCTTGGTTGTGAGAAACCTGAAAATGAGCCTCGAACACTTGATCAAATCGCAAGGAAGCTTCTCGCACAGAACAATACGTATGTTCATTTCACCTCTCTTAGCAGTAATAAAGAAATAGATTTCCAAACAAATACTGAAGATTTTAGATCCCATGGCAGTAAATGTGCAGATGATATCTCTCATCCATGAAAAATCGCACTTTCTTTTATATTCTGTGAAAGGAGTTTCTTCGCACTTTGTTCAGATATTTTTAGGCCTTTTCAGGCATTTCACAATCATTACATTTTTGTAAACTCGAATGCCAGTGCTATTAAAATGCGATAGATATTGAAAAAAATCTTCAATACATCGGCTATCAAGTAAAAATCCATCGATTGACCCCAATCCATAAAGTACTCTTGGTGCTATGAATTTCCAAATGCGGAAACATTTTTCTAAATCACACGGCATTCATCGCTGTTACTACCTTAACAGTTACCTCCGCTACCTTTCAATTGATAAGTCTAAATGCTGTATAGACTTATCATTTTTAGTTATCATTGCCACTACCCCCAGGGGGGGGGCACTCTTTTTTCCATAAGGGGATGTGCCGCTGGACAGGGTATCATTTTCAGGATTCCTACTCCAGGACAGGGTATCATTTTTCTGCAGCCAGCTCCATGACAGGGTCCATACTTTTCATGATTGACTCTATGACATGGTTTTTTGCAATTTTGCTCTTCGCAAGTATGATTTAAATCGTTAGGATGGCAACATATCGGTATTTTTTGACAGATTTCTAAGAGATTTCAAGGGCTGTGCAAAGTAGGCGATTACGCTATGGATGACAGCGAGGAACTCTTACCAAGATGCATTGCGTTTGAATTACAAATCTTCAACGATTCTGCAGGTATTCGATTGAAAAACTTTGTAAAAATTCCTCCCTGCCATCTTTAGAGTAATCGTCTATTTTGCGCAGCCCTTGAAATCTCCTAAAGATCTGTCAGAAAAAACGGATATTTTGGCGTAATCGTCTCTTTGTATTTTGTTTGAAGAAACCCAACGGCAGGGTCTTTTTCAGAATTCCCAGTGGCACCACCCTGTATGTTCGCAGACCGAGTACCCCCCCCCCTCCGGGCTAGATTTTCCCCCAATCTATCTCTTCAGTCCTTCTTACCATTCCTTTGGAATGACAGATCCAGGAACTGCCGAAAAGGGAGCGGTAAGACGGACTAAAGCGATAGATTTGGGGCAAGTGTACCCCCGGGCCACTACCTCACATATTACAAAATCATCTTTCAAAGTATAGGACTCATGCAGTAGTTTTACTAACAGAAAAACTGGCTAAATTTCAATCTGTTTTGGTATCTGTCGCGGTATTGACTGAGAAATATTTCAAATTTATGGCTGAAAACATTAATCTCTCAACTCATTCTTAGTTTTCCAACCGTTCATCATTGTAAAATGCATTTTGAGCCGTTTCGTTATCGAGGTTTTGGTTAGGCCGTCTGGCATTACTATCAAAATAACTGTGTCAAATTCACAAATTTAGTCAGCTTTCTGTGTATCTATGACCATCAATCATAGTTAGTGTGTCCGGAATGCCTGTCAACAGTGATAAATACGATGTTGTTCTCAGTTTTAGTGCTGCCAGAGAAAAAGTGAACCGAGGAAATCTGTTACACAAGATAGAAAAATCGACAAAAAATTCGTCATTTGAACATTGTTATGTAGCTAAATGACAAGGCAATATCGCAATCATTTTTTGTTATTTCATCGACATTGGAAACTGGCGAAAGTAAGGATTTAGTAAAACCTGGCAGTTCTTGAAGCAATAAAGGTTATCAATAACAATTCAGAATAGATGCATGTAACTACCTGGTTAGTCAGGAAAAGACAATCCCCGTTTGAAAGGTCACGGCTCCCTGGATATCAAGACGATGGTATGGGCAAATATATAGTTTAAAGGTAGAGATGTTCAAATCAAATCTACTATTAAATTTACCTGACTGAAATCGGCCACTCCATTCTGAAACTATGAGGGATTTTCTCGAGAAAGCTTCTTCAAAAACCTTCAAAACGTGCCCAAAATCATAAACAAATTTCCCTGACATTTCTGCCTTACAATGGCCTTACAGCAATGACTTGTGGACGCTTTAGCACGTGCTTTCCTCTTGGGAGGATGAACAAGTCCTCTTACTGGTATCGATGACCTATTCAGGGGGATTCCATTCTCCCAAGAGGACACAACACAGGAATTTATGTGGGTGTCATCAATTATAGGTAGGAAAAGTTGCACATTGTCTTCATTCGTTTTTGCAGGTTTCTGGAAGGGGCTTTCTGCAGAAAATCACCCATATCCACGAGAAGGAATGGCCGATTAAGGCCGGGTAAATTACTGAGCCTAATTGAACATATTGGCAATAAAACAAGATAGTTTTCAACATTATTGCTTTGATATTCATGGAGCAGTGGCATTCCAAGCGGGGATTCTTTTTCTGACTCACCTGGTATCTTCTATTATACCGGGTGAATCAAGAAAAAGAATCCCCGTTGGGAAGGCCACTGCTCCATGAATTTCAAAGCAATAATATTGAAAACTGTCTTGTTTTATTGCCAATGTTTTCTATTAGGTTCAGTAATTTACTCAGATTTAATTAGCCGCTCCTTCCCGTAGATATGGGTGATTTTCTGCAGAATGCCCCTTACTAAAACCTGCAGAAACAAATGAAAACAATGAGCACATTTTCCTTCCTAAAATTGATGACACTCGCATAAATTCATGTATTTTGTCCACTTGGGAGAATGGAATCTCCTTGAATCGGTCATCGATACCAGGGGAAGGACTTGTTCATCTTCCTAAGAGGATAGCACGTGCTAAAGCGTCCACAAGTCATTGTTGTAAGGCCATTGTAAGGCAGAATGTAAGGGAAATTTGTGTGTTTTTGGCACGTTTTGAAGGTTTTTTTAAGCGGCTTTCTCGAGAAAATCCCTCATAATTTCAGAATGGAGCGGCCGATTTCAGTCAGGTAAATTTTATAGTAGATTCGAACATTTCTACCATTAAACTATATATTTGCCGATATCATTGTCTTGATATCCAGGGAGCCGTGACCTTTCAAACTGGGATTCTTTTTCCTGACTCACCCGGTATCTTCTATAAAAGAAAAATTCTTTTCGCTATTGAGAATGTCTATCATGCACTTTCCCTAACAATTACTAAATCTAGGTAGCATCTCATTCTAACATGTGCTGAATAGCATATCCTCTTGTTTGACAAGATTCTTGCTTTTAGAATAGCTAGCAGATTCCAACAAAAATAGACACTGAAATCTTGTACCCTACTCATACCTGACACAGTTCAACTAGCTTTATCTAAACCATGTTAAATTTCAACCAATCAAACGCATTAGATTTGTTGGATTAACCAATTAAAAGGCCAGCCCCGTTCGATAACCTGATTTAGGTTAATCTGGTTTAACTTGCAGATGTGAACAGGGTACAAGTTGAAGCAACAAGGGCAGATTTTGTAATACGATGACAGCAGTTGCTTTTGATTGACATCTCAATTCAAAAGCGATTAGCGATTGCAGACAAAGGACATTCTCTCAACCAGTAATTCAAGGCAAACAAAGCCGCAAAAGTGTCCTCGAAACCAAAAGGGCAAACTCTCGTCTTGTGCACGCGAAAGGTGGCTTTTAAGAGAAGTTATGTGCTTATAACAAAAGAAGAAGGGTACATTTAAATTTCTGCAGGGCGGATTTTGTTTATTTGATTCAGGAGTTGCTTTGTAATCGTTTCATTTAAGCCCTAAATAAAATACGCGAGAATCGCAATGCCTTCTGCTAAGCTGTTGTATTACAAAATCGGCCCTTGTTAGTTGAAGCCTCTCTTTCAGAACCAAGTGAATACAAGACTATGAAATTACAGCTCATATTTAACATCGCAGTAAATGCAGGACCTTTTGCAGGAAACCCAATAGATGTGTGGATGCATCTCCTGAGTTTAAGATCATACCTCCTACCTACGTTAATTTTAACTGGAAATTTCCATCCTTTCAGGTGGATTCTGTGGAATAACAGAAGTTGAACATTGCGAATACCTTGACCCGGCAACGTTAAAATGGCACGAAATAACATGTATGAACAAATCCCGTAGAAATCACTCGGTTGCTGCACACAATGATCGCATATACGCAATCGGTGGATCAAATTCGATGGTCGGCTCTTTGAACTCAATCGAGAAATACAACCCCGATTTGAACATGTGGCTTGTGATCAAGAGTTCATGTTCTATACGACCTGGCCTCGTTGTGAGCCAATGTTTACGAGAAGGAGACGACTCACAGGAGCTGCTATTGGTTGGTGGGTATGATTCAGAGAGCAAGGAACACAAAGAAGTGAGGAAATTGTATCTTAAATCTCCAGATTACGATATTGCCAAAATATCAGATATGAAAGAACGTAGAGTATTTGCTGGTGCAGTAGTACTATAAACATTTTCATTTTGATATAGGGAGCATCTAGAAAGTATACACTCTCTCTTTATAAGAAACTAAGGCCCGGGGCTGTTAGGCAGTGTCTTAGATTTATAGATACTTTTCCTTCCAAAGGCTTGTTCTGAGTTTCTTATATTTTTGATACCCTAAGCGTAGCGTAATTGTAGTTTTGTTAGAAGCTCTCCCAGTTTACTAAGTAAGATCTCAAAGCAACTAATAGCAGAATTCGCATTCAAAAACACTGTCAAACCAATGTCAAAACAACGTCAAAACAGTTGTTATTACTGTACAGTGTAAAAGCGTTTTTTAGTAACCATGGAATATTAAAGCTCCAAACGACAAAAGTTCCCTGTAAGTAAGTCCCCGCATATAAGAAACGGACATATAAGAAACTGCAGCCTGTCAGTATAGAGAATATTTTCTCCTTTATAAGAATCCAGGTAGCCTAATTTTTGAACATTCTTAGAAATGATGCTAAGATAAAAAATACTCAACTGCAGTACTGCCGTTTTTCTGTGTAGCTTTCAGTACTAAAAGTCGTAAAATCTGCTCAGTGTCTAGAGGGTATACAGTATTTCATGTTTACTTCATCCGTACTCATTTAGTGGGGCATCCTTGTTTGCTATGCAGCATGATCCTAGAATCAGGAAATCATTACTCGAAAGAAAGTTTCTTAATGGACATATAAGAAATCAACAAGCCTCATTTGAAGATATTTTCTTGCATATAAGAAACCAGACAGCCTGATTTAAAAATTTGAGTTTCTTATACACGGGGACTTACTTTAATGAAGACTTGAGCTTACGGTTTTCATATAAGCAGTTTCTTGAAATGAATGTGGCCAAAATCTTCTTGCAATTCCGGGTATGAAACACCGGAGGCCTAGTTGCAATACTGATTTCCTGCAGCTTTGGTAATGTAATTTCATTACAGTGAATAACCTAATTGTGTATCTACTTTCTAGATAGTCCCTTTCATGCGTCGAATCAAGGGCGCCTACCTTGTAGCAACTGTATTTATTCCCAGTACTGTAGAGTAATTGGTGTCCTGTGACCCAGTACACAGATTATCCCAGTAAAGATGACGGATGAATAACTTTGTGGTTTCAAATTCCGGTGTTGATGTAATACGAGATCAACTGTTATACGAGTTGGCCACAGGGAACCAGACAGCGTGGTTTTTGATTGGTCAACACCAACAGACGTTAGAATTTGAAAATCCTTGTGACTAAAGATTAACAGGACTGGGTCACAGGACACCAATTACTCTGTGTACTTGGTAATTCTGTGTACTGGTCACGGGTACAGTACTGCAAATAAACACACTTCCTACAAGGTAGGCGCCCTTGGTCGAATATCAATAATATAATTATGTATAAATACATAGTGTACAAATATTTTCAGCTTTTCAGATTTTTTGAATAGACATCGTCGGTCCTCGAGTTTGAGAAAGCGTACGACAATAAATTATTTTATTTCTGCTTTTGACAACCTAGGGCCTGGAAACTTGGCATGTGTATACCGGGTGTCCCAAAATGATGTATTATCGTTTGATTATTATGTCAATAACAAATGAACCGATTTTCAAACACTTTATTTTATCCGATATTTCATCCGATTGCCGAAAGGCTAAATTATATTTGAAGATGTTGGTTGTGGTCTAGGCCGATGTCTTCATGTCGAAAAGAAGATCGATAAACCTGCTCAAATTCAAGCCTTAGATGGCATGAGAAAGAAGTGGCCTTCTTTCTCAGTCAACATTTTAGATGTGATGCAAAGGCTGAACTTATGTGTCGCTCAGAGAATACGAATTCAGTTAATACTGAGTTCAGAGAATACGAATTCGAGTTCAGCCTTTGTATCACATCTAAAATGCTGACTGGGAAAGTAAGCCGTTTCTTTCTCATGCCATCTAAGGCCTGAATTTGAGCAGGTTTATCAATCTTCTTTTCAACATGAAAACGCCATTGAAAAACCACAACCAATATCTTAAAATACAATGTAGCCTTTAGGCAATCAAATAAAATAAAGTTTTTGAAAATTGGTTCATTGGTTAGGGACATTTAAGCAATCAAACAATAATACATCATTTTGGGACGCCCGGTAGTACATCATGAGCTGAACCCAAAAATGAAATCTGTTTCTAGTTATGTCAGATGACATGATCATGACGTCACGATGTTGCATGTTTTCAAAGTCATGATGAAAAGCACAAACTTACGAGCGACATTTACGACGAAATGTAATCAGTCTAAGTAAACATCGTTTATATGTAGCTTTTCGTAATTGTATATGTAGATGTAATTTAGTTTAGTGTTCTATGTCATGACCCTGGGATAGTCATGGGTTTTTGCTTCCCGGGGTATCATCTTAGTTATGTAGTTAAGTAATTTGTAAGTATAGTCTTAAGTACCTCGTTCTTGTAAATTTGTATATTGAATATAAAAAAAAACACAAACGATCTTCTTGTATGCGTGTTGCACAATTGTATTCATTGAAAATAACTGTGGTTAAATTGGATTTGCTTTGCAAAAAGTTAGTAAAAAATGATGACGTCATCACATAGGAATTCAAAGAATTTGCACATGCCATATCCCGAAATATGCATATCATGCGTTTATGTTACGAAACAGCTAATTGGTTGGATTTGGTTGGATGCAGAGGATCAAAAGTACCAGGTGTCCCAAAAAAGTACTCCGGTTTAAAAAATCGCCAAAAATCAATTATCAAACCTTTGATAGAGTTTTCTTTTTCACTTATGTTGTGAAGGACCCAAAAATATTTCTATGCTATAAAATTTTTGCTTTTGATACAACAAGGTAGGAAAATTACAGGTTGAAAACCTTATTTGAGCTATAGTTTTTAAGCAGACTACTCAATCGTGCCTAAGAGTCAAATTTTTCAGACTGTCATTTATGACCAAACTAGAAGCTTTACATGCACAAAAATTGATCTGGCAATCATCAGTGATTCTCTGCAGTACAGTAAAAACCCGCGTATAAGAACCTAGTCGATTAAGAACATACAGGCTGAAATTCTCAAATTTTCAATTGTTTTATAAGAACCAATCCATTGTATTCATTGTTTGAGAACCCAGGCTGATTTGCAAAATAGTAGGTTCTTATACGCGGTTTCTTACTGTATGATTCAAAACCAGGTAACTGTAAAAAGAGCTAAATTTGCTAACTTTTGAAGCAATTACAAAATCTGTTATATCTGGGAAAATAATTTGGTCCTTGATCTACTTGACAGAAAAAGAAAATTGAAGATCGGTTATGTAATCAAATTTTAGTGATTTTTCAAACGGGAGTACTTTTCTGGGACACCCGGTAGTATATATTCCTTGTCATTTATCATTTTACCAGATTAGCTGTAGATTTTGTTAGGGTTTATTCGAAATTCTACACAGACATCTTTTGGAAATGGATAGTGTTCACCCCTTGTAATTAATTTGATTAAAAGCATCAATTTTAATCGTAAGAAGATAGAAGAATGAAAGGTAGAAGTCAGAAAGTTTTTAAGTTGGTAAGTGCACTTGCTAAAAAATCTACACAAGAAAAACCCTTGGCTTGATTGGGTTAAATGATTTTACTGATAATTGTTCGAAATTTCCCGAAATGTGCTTTCGTTTGACAGTTCATGACTTGTTTATTTTGATGATGTAGAAACCAGCAGTTGCTGGAGTTCAAACTCGAGCTAAATCAGAATTCTTCTGCAGTATTTACCGTTTTAATTTGAATAACCACCTCATGAAGCAGGATATACCTCTTGATAATTTTGAAAGCAAAGGTTTTGTCGCAGTTGGCAGCCACATTTTTGCGAAAAGCTGACTGATTTCCTTTCATTTTTCTTTAATTTCAAATTCCTGTTTTTCAACAATGGTCATTCAATTAGGCCTATTCATTGCTTTTTTAGGCAAGGAATTGAGGACACGCCCAACTTTCTGCATCAAATAAATTCCATACATGTTGAGTCAGAACCCACTTAATTTTCTTATCTAAATTGACTAAGCTACTTGTGAGCAACGAGGGGCATATCACCATGTAAAAATCTCGTACACCTTTGGCAAAAATCCTTCTGTTATCCCTCGGTGAGCAACAACGGGCTTTAACTCAACCAGGGTATATCCCCTTGTCAATGTTTTGTAACAAATTAGCTCCACGTCATCAAGATAAAAACTTTCTTGATGTCTATCTTGCTTAACCCTGCTCTATTGTGGTTTAGTTTATCGAAAAAGCCCGAATATGGCAATGCTTTATCAATCCTTAGGCAGATTACACACTGCATTTCAGATAAACCTTCGGATGGTAACACTAGTGACTTGATGTAATCAAAATTGTATCGATTTTATCGATTTCTTTTATTGATAGGATGCCTTTGATTGGCTGTAGACTTCGCAGACATTATATTTCTCAATTAAACACAAACGTTTTTCAAACAGCAGATTTCGGATTCAACATGGCGAGAGTGAAGTTTGTCGGTCAAAACGAGAATCCCTCCGAAGTCTACAAAACCTTCTGCCTTTTCAAGCGAAAGAAGAAGGGCAAATCTACAGTTCTGCCAGGCGGATTTTGTTTATTTGATTCAGGAGCTGTGTGGTAATTGTTTCATTTAAACGCTAAATACGCGAGATTAAAATGCCTTCTGCTTGGCTTCTGAATCAAATAATCACAATCCGCCAGGCGGCAGAACTCTAGATTTACCCTCCTCCTTTCGTTATAAGCATTGTAACTTCTCTTAAAAACGACCTTTCGCATGCACAAGGCGAGAGTTTGCCCTACTGGTTTCGGGGCAACTTTTGCGGCTTTGTTTTGTTTATTTTAAATGGAATTACTATACTGGTAGAGAGAATTTCCTTTGCCTGCAGCCCGGGGGGACCACTCCTATACTTTCCTATAGTATCATGCTCGTACAAAGTCTTAACATTGGCACCCTAAACGCTGACCTGTTTTAGCGAAATACATACCCTAATCGCGGAAAATTTTCATGAAAACAAACCCTTTCCCGTGTCAAAATAAAACTTCTCTAATTCAGGTACCCTAATCGCTGACAAGTCAGTTACTAAATTTGCTAATATTGCCGGTGTGATTTGAAGAGGAGGAAAATGCTCTCGTCTTCCTTCCCCATTTTATGCTGGTCTGATAAGTTCTTTGACTCGTTAAGAATTCTTTTTTATAAATCATGACTAAAATATCATTGTAAAACAATTTAAATTGATCAAATGCAGAAAAATGCACCCTTTTTTAAAATTTTGGTCGAATTACAAGGGCCCGCGCGGGTTCGTGCCTAATTTCAAGAAAGGCACCCTTTCCCGCGCTTTTTTGTACGAGCATGATAACACAGGTACCAAGTGGTCCCCCCCGGGGCCTGCAGTCGCTAATCGCTTTGAATTGAGGTGCCAATAAAAGCAACTGATGCTATTGTATTAAAAAATCTGACCTTGTTAATCTAGCAACAAGAGTGGCATATCACACCTTCGTATCCTGATACAGATCTTTTACTACAAAAGGATTCTTAAGGGTTTGTCAGGTGTGACTATTTTCTCCAGGTTAGCAAAACAAAGGCCCAACTGTCAAAACACATCTGTTGGTGTTGAACATCACAAGGCTTTGTTCTCTCTGTTACATACTTCTGGAGAAAGTGTAAAAATCTTTAAAAATCTCAAAAAATTGATACTTTTTCAGTTAATGAACCATCTAAACCCATCATACATTTGGCACCTTCATAGATGGAAAAAGGTCCAATATGATCTCAGAACTAAGCATCTCTGCAAGTTACCGATCTCGAAGAGCGAAAAATTTGGCATGGAGTCGCTCTCATTCCAAGGTAGCATATTGAGAAACACTCTGAATGATAAAATAAAGGATCTGTTGCAAGCTTTAAAAAGAAAGATCAAAACCAGGGTGGGTGAAAAGTGTAATTGTAGAATTTGTACAATTGCAGCACCATCCTCTAGATTTCGTTCCTTTCGTACAGAAATTAATATTTTGAAGTCGAAGAAAACAGAGCTGTTTCGGAACTTTCTTTCATATACAGATCAATGCAGATCACGGAAGTATCTGTGACACACACCTCATACCCCCTGAATTAGACCCGTCTTGTACAAAAAGGCCCTTGAAGGATTTAAATCGGGAACAAAACTTCATAAGAAGATGTTACTTAATTCCGATTCAAGCATCATTCCAGTCTGGTAAAGCAGCGAATAACTAGCTGAAGCGTATGTTTTTGGTAGCTATCGCAATTGGCATTGTTTTTGAATATTTTTGAATGTGGCATCATTGAAATGTGAAGCAAACCCCCGTCTTGCACCTTGAGTCCCTTGAGCATAGAAATATGCCCTTGAGGCTTTAGAATCAGGATTAAAACTTCATAACAAGCTACTTGTTTCAAATTCAAGCATCATTCTAGCTTGATAAAGCAGCGAATAACAAACTTTGGCAGAGGCAGAGATATTGCAAAATTTTGGCATCACTTTTTTTTGCAATAAGATAATTTTGAATGTGACATAATTTTCCCGCCAAAAATAAACCCGCCTTTGGAGTGATCTCATTCCTGGTTGCACAAGACAGGAAGATGGCTGCTGTCACGAGCTCCAAGACCAAAATCGTTTTATTCGCTTGCGGATGCTTCAACCCAATAACTCATATGCATTTACGATTATTTGGTGAGTTGTCTATTTTGATCTAAACCATAAAATGCAGTCTGTAAGATAAAATCTTTGAAACCACAGTGGTTTGATTGAGGAGTTCCTTAGTTAGGCCCATTTTTCGCTGAGCTGGCAGGGATCTAATACAGAGGCTTTGTTGTAGACCGGCTTCCTTTTGAATTCAGTCAACGGATTTTTACAAATGATAACCTTTCTGTTTATAATATGCTACCCACAATGTATCAGTTTCTTTGTTATTTATGATTCATCATTATTGTTATAACGAACAGTTTTAAGTAACAGCGGTTTTAAACTCTTCCTCCACAACAAAACAGTGAAGATATTAGACAGGCTTCTTAGAAATTCGCATATTTTTGTTGATTTTGACTGTTGATGATTAGGCCAACTTTGCCAGCTGTTAATTTATTATTCGTCGAAAAAGGAACTGGTTAACTCGAAAATGATTTTAGTTTGTTTCGAATTGAAAACATCAAAGATTTAATTCCTATCAAAATTTGCTCTACTACTGGGCATGTGTAGAAGGTGAATTATAAAATTCCATCTTTTGAAAAATCGTCAATATTTGATTTAATCATCGATCATTAAAAGTTCTTTGTATACTTTTGTGTCAGGAAACAAATCGATTTTAGACATATTGCAAAGTCTTCAAATAGTTTTGAATTTGTTGGAATTTGTGCTTGCAAAAACAGTCTGGTTTTGAAGCATACCCGCATTCTGTTTATAAGGAACAGCTTATAAAAACAGAAGGCTCAATTTTCACAACTTAAGAATAAACTACCCTACCTACCTGAGTTCAAAGCTATGAAACTTGTGTAATTTGCACTCAAAATGTTTTGACACTGTATAGTAATAGCAGTTGTTTTGACATTGTTTGGAGTGCGAACTATGTTATGGTATGACTTGTTTTGAGATCTTGCTAAGTAATTTAGGAACCCTCCTAACAAAATTGATTAGCTCTTCACTTCCAGCATTAAAGAATAAGAAATACAGTAGAAACCTTTGGTAGCAAAATTGTTCTAAAATTTAAGAAACTACTTACCAGCCCTGGGCCTTAAGTAAGACTCAACTGTTATATGGAAATGAACTGAGATTGATAATTATAGATTAGTGGCTCTAAATACCATGCTTTGTGAATAACACTAATTGCTCAAAATGAGGTTTTTGTGCCTTAATTTCATCATCTCTGTTCTGGAAGAACAAACAAGAATTGCCTTGCATTTCATTGATTTCTTCTCATAATAAAAATACCCAAAACTAAAATTTAACTTTCATCAGATTTTAATGATTTTCCAAAATGTGCAAGTTTTTTATTTACCAAATAAATATGACATGTATCACGCAGCAGGGCCTTTTTTAACATTAAAACTGGGGGGGGGCAATTGCCCCCGATCCCTAGACTTTGTCCCCCAAAATTTTTGACCCCAGAAAATTATCCCTTACTTAAAGTAAGTGATTTTCAGAAAGTAAGCTATTGCCACCACCACTGCGTAGGCAACCTGCAAAAGCCATGTGTAAGTGAATGGAATACGATAACAGGACTGTTTACCACCAGAGACAGGATGTTTCAGCCAAAATCAAGGATGTTTCTTCAAAAATGTTACTCACGCATAGGATAAATGTCACAAAACTCTCAAAGTTTCCTTTTCACTAATGGCAAGCATGATATTATTGGGAGAGCCATTCTAAGCCAAAGTAAAGGGTGCGGCCCTGAAAATTTTTCTGGGGGCTTTGCCCCCAGACCCCCTCATTTCACCTAACTTAAAATTTCTGGCCATGCCGCTGCTCACGAGAATTCGCAATGAGTTTTGTAAATCAAATATGTCAAATATCAAATGAGTCTTACACAACACTCTTGACAAAGTATTCTTGTCCTATTGTACTTTGATTTTAGCTAGCCCGTTTGATATATATTTGGATTCGTAAATTTCCTATTTTTTAGCCTGCTTTTCTAGCCAATCAGACTAACATATCCCCTTTTTAGGATTTGCCTCCCCACTTAAAACCCCTTAAAAAAGGCTCTGTCACGCAGAGAAAACAAAGATAAGTTGTTCAATAAAGACAAAAACAAAAAAAAAAGCAAAATAAATTATTGGTGGACACAACAGGTCCCACACGGAAGGTTGCCCCCCAGAATGCTGCTTGAATTAAACCTAAGTTATAGAATACATCGCAATGAGGACCTCAAACTGTGCAGCAGCTTGTCTTTGTGAATACTGGTTTATTCATTTGATTTTAAGATGCTTGAATTGATATTCAGCAGAAACAAAATCAGTTGGATTCAAATTGATCTCAGTGGAAAAGATTTTTGAGAATAATTGCACCTATGTTTAGTTTAATTAAAAGAAATAGAAATCCTGATTAGCACCAAAATTTCAGCAATGAGGCTCATGACAGTTTGCACAGCTAGTCTTAGCTATAGCTGACAGAGAGCCTTGAATTCTCAGGGGGGCAAAGAACCAAAAATTCCAACACCAAAATCAACAACAACATTGCAACAACCCCATTTTTAGGAACATACATTACAATATGTTTGTATGTATCCATTTGCCACAAGAATAATTAAAAGATTTACAATATATTTTAAGAGCTAATAATAGATACAATGCAATTTTGATATAGATTAAACAAATACCTATAAAACACCCCTAATTTCAGTGGTAGGGATAGCATTGAAAGGTCGAATTGACCTTATTTCATATTGGTCCTGCCAGAGGTGGTTTTTTAAACAGAAAATATGAGATTGTCAAAAAATTGAGAAAGAAAAAACATGAAATTTAAAATTTAAAGTGCTTTTTGATGAAACAAGTCTGAATCGCACGTGCCAGAGAGCACACGAGGTGTCAGCAGTACTCATATACTTTATATCATCTTCCTTTCTCTGTATATTTTGGAAACAATTTTCTATAATCTTCTGTTTAAGTAATAATCATGCACGCAGAGTTAAAATGTTATAATCATGCACAAAGGGACTGATGAGCTCCTTTAATTTGGAATTATTTTGCAGTTTAAATGTTGGAGCTTTCAAAACTAGTGAATATGAAACTAAAATATGCTGTAGATTAAAAAATTCATGTCAGAATTTTTTTTTATATGAAATATTTACAATAATTCTTACATTCTAATATGCTTATCTAATTACAACACCACAGGCATGATACCAAGGGGAGCAAAACAATGACTACCCCATGTCAGAATTTATCCTCAAAAGTCAATAAATTTATGCTCAGCTTATGCATCATTTTCCTAATAATAAAATCTTCTAAATGTGGGCCTGTAACCACAAAAAATCCAAAAAGTAGAGTGCAATTTCCGACAAATAGCCTTCTAGGGGCCCCCCACTTGCTTCCGCCCTGGCTACAGAGGGGAGGTTGTAAGTGCAACCTACCAATATCATGGGGACTGGGGTATATCCAGCCTCATGCAGCTTCAATCACGCAAATGTGGAATTTCAAACAGTTACAGATGCAATCATTATCTTGTTTGAAACAAAATCAAAGTGATATTTCACTAATACCAACAATATTTCTTTGTTGGATTTAGGGTAATTTTATACTTCTTCTTCTTCTTCATGTTCTGTATCTTTCGACGTTGGATGACACAGTAGCCCTCCACTTGTCCCATCTGTCCAGTCCATTGCATACCAGTATTCGTGTTGCCCGTTCATACTGCATACCAGAAAGGGAGAGGGAAGGGCCACTCCATCGATGTTGTCATACAGTTAATCCTTGGGTCTTCTCCTTCCTTTCATTTTTTCTTCCCCTCCAAGCGACCTCTTGCCCTCTCTTTCCATCTTTATATCCTTCTTACAGCATTCTGGCTACCAGTCGCTACCAAAGATTTCCATTTATTGAGCTACAATCCTTCACAAAAATTGTGAGGCTGCATCCCCTTCCCCCTCAGTCAATGTTGATTGGTGTTAACTTAGTGGGACTGCATGCAAATTTGCATCAAAAACATTGCTTAGAAGCACAACATTGACTGAGGGGGGAGGGGAAGTTACAGGGGCAAGAAAATATGTGTTTTCTGCAGTGAAGGCAATGGAGTACTAAATGTTTGGGATATGATATGTTGGTCTCAATATCTTTTGTGAATGATTGTAGATACTGTAAGCTTGCATGTTTAATTTTGATTATGGTTTAAGATAAAACTGTGTCAAATTTGTGTATTTGACTCGTAAAATTGTATCTTGAATCCGCATAATATGGTGTAAAAGAACCAAAAAGCTATCATCTGTATCCCTGTCAATTGATTTTGTGAATAAGCCCCCTCTCTAGTAAGCCCCCTCTGGAAGGTCCAAAATTAGATAAGCCCCCCGAGGCTTAATAGAGCTTTTACGGTACAACATATACAAAGTTAACCAATCTTAATCATATGAAAAATGATTAGAGAAGTGTGATTTCATTTGATTTAGATTTTATGTTCTATGAGACGTGAAGATGTTTTTGTTTGCTGTATAGAAGAGAAAGATGGAAGAATGAAAAATGTTTGCAAGAGAAGCAGGAATAGTACATAATGTTTTTCAGAAGTGTTCAATGTTTGCCGAAAGTGCCCATTGTGGATTGTCTCCTCCTTATGTTGCCCATTGTGGATTGTCTCCTTCTTACGTTTAAGTAACATCTGCTTCCTACATCTCTGGAATGTAACACCACCCTATCCCCTTAACCCAAATTTGTTTGGTGAATTTTCAAGAGAGTTTGTATTGCCATTGAAAATCAACTTTTCTCGTTAACACTCACTGAAGGAAAATTTTCCCAGTTGTTATTTTGAGAAAAATTCAGGAAACACAATGTGAAACCTGCAGTTCGACTAATAAAATATTAACTGGCTGTTTTCCAAGCAAAATTGTTGTCAAAATATTGATTATTTTCACCTAAAAGTAGATTAATGTAATATTAATTATTCTTTGTTAAGCAAAGTGCATTGAACAGTTTAAAAGAGTCAGAATAATTCAAAAGCTTTCACACAATCAACAATTAAATCGTTTCACTCTTATGGAGGTGTAGAGTTGATAGGAAATCCATGTTTTCTCTTCAGTCTTTCCCATGCCCCATGAATCTTTTATGAAACTTTTTGACAGTTGTCACCATGCTCCACTAATTATGATGTAAACAGTTTTTATTGGTCGACCAGTCACTGAATCAAAACATAGGCTTCAAATCTGTTGAAAAGCTTGTGTAATATCTATTAGGCCATATTAAATATTATCTATTATTTATATCTAATAGATGTAATATCTATTAGGCCATATGAAATAAATTAATAAATTCTCATCATCGCTTGTGTGCAAAAAGAAATCTACGTTGATATTTTTTATATTTTGTTTTTTAATATAAAAGTACTGCCCACTCGTCATTTGTAGCATTTGCGATGTTTACTGCAAATAAACTGCGAGAAACTTCCCTTTACGTCGATAGGTACACATAACTCTTCCGAAAAAGCTTGCGAGATTTTTTAAAACAATAGGATTTTCAGGGATTTTTTTACGGATTTTTCTTGAAAACAAAAGGATCTTTGCCAAAGGTGTACGAGATTTTTAGAGAGTTATGCACCCCTCGGATAAATAGTAAAAAGCTCCTACAAACATCGGCACTTGCAAATTGTTTGTCGCTTCAATAAAGTCAACCCTCCTTTTCTCCGTACGACGCACAGTGAATTTGGGCATTTCTCTGCGCCAAAGACTGCTCTGATAAAGAAGCCACGAGAATAATGTGCCTCCCTGGCTGGTTTTGCCAGATTTACTAACAAAAATTACAAATAAAACATAAATGTAAACCTCTCGCCTAGCAAAAGTTCCCAAAACTTTGTGACGAGAATACATAAATTTATTTTAGCGTTACAGATTTCTTTGGATTGAATGGCTTGACAGGAATTTTTAGGTACTGCACCATAATCTGACCGTTTGCTTTTTCGATTTTATTTCATACATTTTCATAAGCTGATTTGCAAGAGGCCCTCAGATAAATACCATACTTGCAATCTAAAAAAAAAGGAAATTAAAAAACCATTAAATCAAATCAATCTATAAAACCCTATTCACTCTACCGGGTGAGCCAGAAAAAAGTTCCCACTTTCGAAAATTTGTAACATCACAAGTACTTCATGGATTTGAATGATTCAAATTCTAGTTAAAAGCCAAAAGATCAAAGTATTTTTGTGATTTTCTCGTCTTCTTACGAGCACTTCAAATATAGATAAATGCAACTTTAAAAAAATTTCATGTTTGCAAATTGACTGAAAAAGGGCCTAAAACACTTGATCAAATCGTTAGGACTCTCCTCACACAAAACAAAACTCACGGGCGTTTCACCTCTCTCAAGAGTTATAAGACATAGATTCTCAAACAGATACTAAAGATTTTCAGTCCCATCACAATAAATGTCCAGACAGTAGCTCTCAGCCATGTGAAATAGTATTTTCTCTGTTGTTCTTAGTGAGGAGTCCTTAATGATTTGATCAAGTATTTTAGGCCTTTTTCAGTTATTTTGCAAGCACATACAGAGAGGATGCTTTGCTTTGACTCGGCTGAAAGGCTATACCACAGTTTTGCACCACCTAAGAGATACATCTCTGGCCATTAGTTGACCTTTTCATGGGTAACCTCAGGTCAGTTCCCGTATTACGAAGGCTGTAAGATGGGCATTGCAAATTTCGGGCGAAGAGGGCACAAAGGTATTGTGGAGCTAGCTCGTTCGATGTTTTCAGTATTTTCAAAATTACAGCGTAATTTTGTATTTCAACTCGTTTCATATTGTGCCATCATCAAATTTGTGAATTATATACCAGAAGAACGTCGGTGTTTTACTTACCACTATATCATAGTTCTTCATAAACAATTTCTTTCTTGCATTCTCCCTCCATTGATTTGGGAATTATGATGGTTTCTAGTTTTTTCCACAACTTTCCTTGCGTTCTCTTCATGAAAAGAAAAACGATCTAATTTTGACAATAATCAAGATATACAAAATAGTTTGGAAATTTTTTTTTATGCATTCAAGATAAAAATTTACAATACAATGATACCTCCTACTATACTCTCTAATTACAACTATACGACACTACAGAGACGATACCAAGAGGAGAGAAGTGGCACGACTACCCCAAGGCCATAACTTGAAACAAAAAACGAGGACAATACCAGAACAGTGTGTAAAGGGGTCAAAGAACAGAACGAACAGCATACGAACATTAAGCTAAGCTACAAGTCAGGATAGCCTGCAACCAAATAATTTTGAATTAAATGAAGAGCCTAAACTTTAGGAAAAAATTCGACTCCTTTGTAATTTCTAAACTTTCTGATCAAACACGAAATGATTTTCAAGAAGGGCATGGTACTATATGCTGAAAATTGTATGGATGTCTACGATATGGTATCAAGCAACAGTCTGTAGTCTGTGACAAATGAGTTGAAACATACCGGGTGAGTCAGAAGAAAGAATCCCCGTTTGAAAGGTCACGGCTCCCTGGATATCAAGACAATGATATCGCCAAATATATAGTAATGGTAGAAATGTTCGAATCTACTATGAAATTTACCTGACTGAAATCGGCCATTCCATTCTGAAATTATGAGGGATTTTCTCGCGAAAGCCTCTTCAAAAAACCTTCAAAACGTGCCCAAAATCATGAACAAATTTCCCTTACATTTCTGCCTTACAATGGCCTTACAGCAATGGCTCATGGACGCTTTAGCACGTGCTGTCCTTTTGGGAGGATGAAAAAGTCCTCCCCCTGGTGTCGATGACCTATTCAAGGGGATTGCATTCTCCCAAAGAGGACAAAATACATGAATTTCTGTGAGTGTGATCAAGTTTAGGAAGGAAAATTTGCTCATTGTTTTGTTTCGTTTTTGCAAGGGGCTTTCTGCAGGAAATCAAACATATCCAAGGGAAGGAATGGCCGATTAAGGCTGGGTAAATTACTTAACCTAATTGGACATATTGGGAATAAAACAAGACAGTTTTCAATATTATTGCTTTGATATTCATGGAGCAGTGGCCTTCCAAGCTGGGATTCTTTTTTCTGGCTCACCAGGTAAAATACACTGTGATTTGAGAGAAGCAAAAAATCTGTGCAAGACACCAAGAGGAGGGCAAAAAGGACTTGAATGAAACTCGTCTAAAGAAGGATTTTGAAAACATGAAAGTCGACTTGATGATTAAACATAGTAACACAAGAAATATAGTAACAAACGACCATAGAGAAATTGCAAAACATAGACACATTTTGGTAGATGACGCAATTTGCACCTGATGACTGAAACCAAAGCGGTCGGGGTGTCCCAAAAAAATTGTGTCCCCTTTGCCTAAATATTACGACAAAACGACAAAAGATTCTCGCCAAACTTTTATTTGATGTTGCTCTTCAGATGTTCAAATAAAGTTTGTTGCCATCCCCGTAAAAAAAATGATGGAGCTATGACCTTTAGAAGACGGTCGGCCATTTTGTCTTACTATTTTGCAGCGATAAATAGCTTCAAGTGACGTAAGGAATAGTTTCTGTTCGGTCTGAAATAGTTGAGACTCTCTGATGATTATCGGAATTTTCACGAGAGCTATGACATTGGAGGCTGCTGTTTCATTTCATCTACCCTGCAAATGGTTGCAGGGTAACAAACTGTCGTTAAATGTTGTAAAGACGCAAGCGATGGTTATAGGTTCCCAACCAAACCTGAAGAAGATTGCTGAAAAGAACGTAGATTCTCCAACTTTTTCTATTGGAGGCTCTGACATAAATCTAGTTAACAATGTGAAATATTTAGGTGTTCAACTTGACAGTAATCTTGACTGGAATCAGCACATGAAAGTCTTATGTGGCAAAGTATCTCGTGCTTTAGGTTTTCTCAAGTATGCTAAGAAATTCGTACCGAAACCTACTCTGATACAAATGTACCGAGGCATTGTCGAGCCACACTTTCGCTACTGTTGCTCTGTATGGGGAAGCTGTGGCGATAGATTGCAAGCTCTGCAAAAATTGCAAAATCGAGCTGCAAGGATTGTCTCAAATAGCAGTTATGATATCCGACCCTTTTGATTCTGAACCTTAAATGGCTTTTCAGTGATATGATTAAAAGTGAAACTACGTTACGTATAAAGCAATAACTGGCCTTGCACCTAGCTATCTTTTGATTTGTTCACAAAAAATTCTGACCGTAATATTGATATTAGCTTGCGAAATGCAGCCACTAATCTCTATATCCCAAGGATGAAACCTGAAAGGACAAAAAGCGATATCTTTTCGTTTTGTCTTCTATTTTGCAGCGATAAATAGCTTCAAGTGAGGTAAGAAATAGTTTCCATTCGGTCTGAAATAGTTGAAACTCTCTGATGATTATCGGAATTTTCACGAGAGCTATGACATTGGAGGCTGCTGTTTCATTTCATCTATAAAGCTATTTATCGCTGCAAAGTAGTAAGATAAAATTGCCGACCGCTAGTTTCAGTCATCAGGCAAATTTGGTCTCCTGAAGGTTATAGCTCCATCATGTTTCAACGGATTTTTATGGGGATGGTAGCAAACTTTAAAAGAATATCTGAAGAGGAACATCATGCAAGAATCTTTTGCCGTTTTGTCACAATCTTCAGGCCAACAGGGCACAATTTTTTGTGAAATTTCACGTAGCACACATCAGGGAAGGTATCTTAATAATTCGATACGCAGATGCTACGCAACAATGAAATATTCATATCTCACTGAAAGTTGCTAATTAGTAATCCGGAGAATCTTCTTATGCTGAACACATGAAGCTGATCATATCAAGGGATTAAATTGTTGATGTCTGCTTTCCACTTTGGAAATCAAAGCTATTGTAATCAAATCCAATTTGTTTGATCACATCAATTTTAGAAATGTTTCTTTTTATCGAGATCAGAATCGATGAAATTAGATCTTTTCTTCACAGGAATATGAAATTAGAACGTAATCTGCGTAAAAATATTGATATTTGTGAAATCGAATGATTATTGATATTTGTGAAATCGAATGATTTCTTGCAATACGCTCAATTAAATCTCTGCAAGTTACTGTGATATTGATTTAGTTTAGATTCATTCATTTTACAGATGCAGGAAGGAAAATCACTCGTTTCGCTCGCGCTGCACAGTCCGTAGAACTTGCAGAGGGTTTAAAGGGGCCTTTGCTACCAGCATACCTTGTGCGTGCATCTCTTGGCATCTCTTTGTTTTAAGCCATTTTAGTGGACCGTTAAAATGGCCGACAACAAAGAGATGCAAAGAGGTGCACGTGCAAGGTATTCTTGTTGCAAAGGCCCCCTCTAGTAACTGGGCACTCTTTAGATACTGAGTGGACTAGAAATTCAATCTTTTTAACACCTCCAAATTTAATTTCGCTTATCTAGACATTTTTGCCCAATGCGAATGAAATAAGAACTGCCAAACGTTACAATTGAATGGGAACTGCTGAGCATTATAGACTTCCTACCGACACTGTGATCGGGAAAAGGGGTTCACCTGAAAGATCATCGAATTTCTACAGCGTTGACCCCGTTTACGCGGCCATATACTTCGGAGTTGTTAGCCTGTGGTTTGGAAAGAATATACTGAAGATAAAGCGCTCAGTTTGACTGCAGCTATTGAATTTCACTGTTATTTTCTTTGTAGAGTTGGCACGAGACGCACTACACAAAACTGGCCTATTCGAGGTAATAGCAGGAGTCATATCTCCAGTAAATGATGCATATGGAAAAGAGGTAAGGGGTACTAATATGCATATTATATCGATTGATTGATTGATTGATTGATTGATTGATTGATTGATTGATTGATTGAAAGATTTTGCTTGATCCAGATTCTTGACGAATAGCTAAGAGGTCTACTGCTGCTGTTGACAAATTTTTAGTGGAAGACTCGGTATTTATTTGCAAAACTATAACATGACGAAATTTAAAAAAATTGATTGTCATCAGAATTCCACTGAAGGTGGAAATTAATTTGCGTTTTTTTAGCGCCAAGCGCTGGGATACAGAAGTAGCTAAGCGCTAATCGAGTCCGCGACCCCTTGTCGTGACGCTCAAGTGGTGGGGCTCTATCGGGTATCAAACCCTGTCGTCCGCCTGACTGTTCTGGCTGCAAAGTCAGAGGATTCACCACTGCACTACTGTAATCTGTTAATTCAAAAATTGTTCTAATGGAATAATTTTAGTGGGAAAAATATAAGAATTCTGCACCTCTTCCTTTCAATGAGAATATTTGCAAAATTGATCAAGCTCTGTGGTTCCTTTTGAAAGCTCTTGATATTTTAAAAACATTTGGTAATTCATGAAAGTACAGGGTGTCCCAAAAAATTTGTGCCCCATTTGCCAAAAGATTGCGACAAAACGGCAAATGATTCTCGCCAAAATTGTATATGATGTTGATGTTCAGATGTGCAAATAAAGTTTACTGCCATCCCCATAAAAATCCATTGCAAAATGGAGCTATGACCTTCAGAAGACCAAATTTGCCTGATGACTGAAACCAGCGGTCGGCCATTTTGTCTTACTTTTTACAGTGATAAGTAGCTTCACGTGAAGTAAATATTTTCTGTGAGGTCAGAAATAGTGGAACTCTCTGAGAATTATCGGAATTTTTACGAGAGGTATGATACATTGGAGGCCGCTGTTTCATTTCATCCATGAGGCTACGTATCACTATAAAATAGTAAGACAAAATGGCCGACCGCTGGCTTCAGTCATCGGGCAAATTTGGTCTCCTGAAGGTCATAGCTCCATCATTTTTTAACAGATTTTTATGGGGATGGTAGCAAACTTTAATTGAATATCTGAAGAGCAACATCATGCAAAATTTTGGCGAGAATCTTTTGTCATTTTGTCGCAATCTTCAGGCAAACGGGGCACAATTTTTTGGGACACCCTGTAGATCACTAGAAAGTTAAAATTTAATCACACTCTTTGCAATAGAAGAAGTAATTTATTCAAAGTAGATGCAACTGCTCTTTACAGTCGGCGACTAAATAAAAATCTGCGGAACTCCAAAAAGAATCTACTGATCAAAATTTAACCGTTTCGGACAAATATTCAGGAAATGAATTATCAATAATGAAAACGGCCAACTCTAATACCTGTACCGCGTGAAACAAAAACAATTCCCGTTTGAAAGGCCACTGCTCCCTTGACATCAGGGCAATAATATACATATTTATATTTCACATTTATTCCATGACCCTTCAGCCTAGTAGCTGATTTTCAAGGGACCCTCCCCTTAAGAACTTACAAAATATACATGTTAAAAACATCTAAGAATTACTTACAATAACTTTACTGGGTGTCCCAAAAAATGTATACAGATTTGGTTGACTCCAGCGATGTGAATTTAGCTTTAATCAATGGCTGATCACTCTCAAAATGTTCCTCTATAGATAAATTGAACATAGATACCTCGTTTGTTGGTTGGTATTGGTGCTTTGAGTGCAGAAATATTAATCTTGAAAGCTCAAATTTGCGTCCACTTGCAAACCAGAGCTTTGGCCTTTTGGGCTTAGCAAATTCCTGAAGCACATCGAAATTAAGAACTGAAATCAATGAAAAATTAAGAAACTTCCCAATAGGTGACTGGGGGGGAGGGGGGTGACTTGTGGAAAACAGAATAACGCAAGACCTAATATTGTTCAAATTTTATCAAGGCTATCGTTAATTTATACGCTGTGCCTTTCACAACGTATTTGAGCTTTCAAGATTGATACTTCTGTTCTCAAAGCACCAATACCAACAAACGAGGTATCTATGTTCAAGTTAACTATCGAGGAACATTTTGAGAGTATTTAGCCATTGATTAAAGCTAAATTCACAGCGCTAGAGTCAACCAAATCCGTATACATTTTTTTGGGACACCTGGTATGATATTAATAATACAATACAATACAATACAATACAATACAATACAATACAATACAATACAATACAATACAATAGTATTGCAAAATATACCATTTGATAGTGGACATACCAAATAGAACACGTGCTAAATTGTGTCAAAGTCATTGCTCTAAGGCAGAAATGATGAGAGAATTTTATCATTATTTTTGGCCCCGTTGAAGGTTTCTAGGAGGGGCTTTCTCGAGAGTATTCCTCTTAATGTGAGAAATGAATGGCTGATTTCGATCAAGTTGATTATAAAATATATTAGAACTTGTCCACTATTTGCCAACATCATTGCCGTGATATCCAGGAAGAAGTCCACTTTCAAATGAGAATTTTTTCCTCATCCGGTAGAGAATTTCCTGAAACAGCCTTTTAAGAAAGCATACCGCAAGAACGGTTTGAAAACCTATTTACGAAAGCCTTTTGATTTTACGTGATCGATCCGATTTCAATTCCCAAGAGTCATCAGTCCCTGTAGTTGTCTTTTGATTTTGCTCTCATTTTATCCACTTGGGACTTAGGTCTCGGGGTTCCTTTCGCGTAGGAAATGTAACTCACTCTTGTTCTCGAATTACTTGCTTTTCTTTGGGTATAACTTAACCAAGTTTGGTTCGAAACGTTAGAAATTTTGTAACATCTTTATTCCATTAATTTTTTGATTTTTAGCAGGGGTGGAAAAAATAGCGGACCACAGCACCAATGGTCCCAGAAAAATTTTTCAGGTCACCAGAAAGAAACGAGAGAAGAATGAAAAGAAGGAGGAAAAGGGATAAGAAAATTGAGAAAGAGAGGAAATTAATTTTCTAACAAAATGTAAACTTCCCAATTTTCTCTTTGCATTTCAAACCAAGTCTCTAGAAAAGTTGACGTCGTTCAACCAAAGGAAGCCATGACTGTTTCCACCACTGTTTCCAGACAAAGGAAGTTTTGAGTCACTGTTTATGACTCAGAAAGTAATCAGCTAAAAAAGTAACAAAATTTGCCAAAGTACAATTTATAATTGTCACTAAAATTACGAATTTATAATCAATATTTAAAATCTCGTTAATGTATTACATATCATGACCTCTCACAAAGTGGACCTTTTTGGCACATTTGGTTCTCGCAGAAATTTTTTCAAGAGTTTGTTGGTCCCAGAAATGAAACTATTTTTTCCACCCCTGATTTTTAGCCTGATTTGTGTAATGTCGTAACACCTAGTCATAACATGGATTTGTTGATTAATAACCTGGAATGTCAATAAATTAGAATGAATGGATGCAAAGTGATTGTCCTCTCTTGCCTCATCCTTCGAAAATCCTATTCTTTTGCGAACTCAGAGGAATTTTAATTGACTAATCAAGTTGATGAATAGCTTGCCTTTATTCTCTTCCAATAGGGACTTATATCTTCAAAACATCGAGTGGAAATGCTGCAATTAGCAACTCAGTCTTCTGATTGGATAAGGTTAGCAAATTTGTTACAGTAAATGTTTGCTTTCCCTTGAATCATGTTTTGCAAGCAATGAAATTCCCCGATGAACCAACACAAAATATCCAAATCTTTCTTTCGAAGCATAGGGCTCAAATCTTTCAAATCTTTAAAAAGGTCGGTGTAAAATTCTATTACAGTTTTCTTTGAAAGAAATGGATTGGAAAGAACTAAGGGTATTTTGCTGTAAATCTACCATGGAAACTTGTTGATATCTTGATTAGTTTCAAAATGGCGGCAACTATTAAATTTGAGACTATGACGTTATCAAATTTCTAAATCCCAAACCAGAAAAGTTACAGATTTCTGCTTGCCACCATATTGTAGACCTTCATAAACTATGGTTTTCTTGAAGGTTATGTCATTTTTCCTTAATTGGTTTAGGATTTACGTTTATTTAATTTTTGTTAAAATTTTCCATAAATCTCTCTCAAAAATAATTAAATTGCCACCATTTTTGAAAAAAATCAAATTAGCAAAAATGTCCATGGCAGATTTATAGCAAATTTCCATAAGTTCCTTTCAAGCCACCCAATTCAATGAAAAATGACAGCATTTTACACCCACCTTTTTAAAGATTTGAAAGATTTGAGCCATATGCTGTGTTGGAGAAAATATTCGTCGTTCTTGAATTCCATACTTGAAAAAATTTATCTTTTATCTCTAAAATCTTTTGAAAGTTCGTGACTTTGTTAGGGAGTTTTCTTCCTGAATTTGGTACAAATACCACTTAATGTTTGATTGATGCAATCTGTTTTGACTACCGGGTGCGCCAAAATAAACAATGCACTGTTCGCAGGCCATGACAAATCGTACATTGGACCGAATTTGAAGATTTAAGACTTAATCTTTAGAGGAAAACCTGCATTAGATTCTAGGATTTTTTGCAAATTTTTCCATTTTTAGTTTTTAGAGCTAGAAGCGAGTTTCTTAAAAGTTTCGTTTTCGAAAACTTTGAAACGATCACAAAACGTCGATCAAATTTTGTAAAGACTCAACATGAATGGACAAAGAGAAAACGTTTTCAAAGTGATTGGGGATTTAGAAATTGATCAGTGTAAACTTCTGCACGAGCGTTATTTCAAAGTGCCGCCCAAACCGTCACAAAATCAAAAAATTAAACAAGACTCCATGCTTGCTGGCCTCATGATGCTTCCCTGTTTGTCTTTTCATAGTCAATTACTATGGTCTTTTTAACCCCCCTTGACACAGGAACGCAACCTGCATTAAAAGCATAGATTCAATGAAATTACAAAAGGAAAGACATTTCTTTATATCCTTGAAAATAATGTTACATTTCTCCCAAGATAGTACGAACTCTCGTACAGCAGATTACAAATAATCGATTTCTAAATCCCAAATTACCACGAACAAGTTTTTTCTTTGTCCATTCATGTCGATTCTTTCGAAAACTTGATCGACGTATTTTGATCGTTATCAGTGTTTTTAAAAACGAAAATTTTAAGAAACTTGCTTCTAGCTCTAAAAACTGAACACGAACAAATTTGCTAAAATCCTGGAATCTAATTCAGGCTTTCTGCTAAAGATTAAGTCAAAATCTTCAAAGTCGGTCCAGTGTACGATTTATCGTGGCCTGCCAAAAGTGCAAAGTTTATTTTGGCACACCAGGTATCGAAATAATTGTTTACTCAACCAACATTGAACTTATTCTTTGTCAGATTAATTTTTTTCTACCGTTCATTAAACCTTCTGTTTCCTCTAAAAAATCTCCTGTGTGAATTCTTGACGGACTAATTTGCGGCACTCTCTATTGGAATCAGGATGGCTTGATTTTTCTTGTATATTTTTGTTTCCTTTCCCTGTTGGAGTAACCAAATTGCACGCAATTTTGAATAGATTTATCGGGCTCTCCACAATAGATCTTGTTTTCATTGCAAACAGAATGATCTAATACTATTGGTTTTGAGGTTTTCTTATAATCTATTCCAAGAAATTACTAAAATTTCTATATTTTAAAATTTGCAAACAGTGGTACTACTCAGACCATATACTTTCAGGATGAAAATATTCAATTTGTTGTTTAATTCTGATATGAATCAAAATTTTAAAATTTACGCTTTTTGCTGGTTTTCCACAAAAGTACTGATGACCAATTAAAAGGGTCTCTTCAAGAAAATGGTCAGATAACCGTAAACAAATATTTCAAAATTAGCTAGACGGTTGCTTACTGGATGAGTATTTAACGAGGCTGATGGATCACAGGACAGCTTTTCAGAAACATTTTGGGCAATTTATTTTCTTATTTTTCACCGTGAATTTGAAGCTAATAGATTTGTAGAGTTCAATTTATCGTTCGTGAAAGCCCTGTGGCAGCCATTTACCAGAAAAATAGTGCTCTCCCCAGACCCTTTTTCCAAGTCAAAATGGTCTATTCTATGCAACTGTGTAAACAACGGGAAACTTGAACTTACAGCTCCTCCACAACGGCCACACCCCTGCAGAGCACTTAGATTATCTTCAAGGGATTTATCATTTTGAGAGTTTTTATCAATTTTCCTTGATCATCTTGTAGAAAGAAGCTGTCAAATTTCAGTCAGCTTGTCCTTACTAATTCTTTTGCTTAAATATTCTCCAAAACTACCGGATGAGTCAATAAAAAGAATTTGAAAAAGTAATGGCCACGATACCAGCGTCGATTGTCGGATCCGAAGATTCTTGTGGTGACGAAAAAATGAATAAATTAAAGGCAGATACACCGCAATACGACAAAAAACAACAGCAAATGTGATGAATTTATTTTATGCCAATATTTTGTCCTGCCATGCAGGACTTCTTCAGGGCTGTAATGTGACAGTTATAAGAATTTTTTTACATATTCATGCTCAAATTTTTATTATAACTATCACATTACAGCCCTGAAGAAGTCCTGCATGGCAGGACGAAATATTGGCAAAAAATAAATTCATCACATTTGCTGTTGTTTTTGTCGCATTGCGGTGTTTCTGCCTTTAACTTAATAAAAAGAATCCCTGTTTGAGAAATCACCATTCCCTGAATATCAAGATGATGATATTAGGAAACATACCATTTAGCAGAAGACATGTTCAAATGGACCTCAACATTTACCTGACTGAAATCGGCCACTCCATTCTGAAATTATGAGGGATTTTCTCCAGAAAGCGCTTTCGAGAAATCTTCAAAACAGGATTAAAACAACGACCAACATTTCCCGAGCTTTCTTTCTGCAATGAGTTCAACACATTATAAGATGTTTATCCTCTTGGGAAAATGAAATCATTTGGAATAATGTTGTTTTGCCCCCAGGGATGAAATTTTCATCTCCCAAAGGCATGAAACGTACTAAAGGATGTACAAGTCATTGTTATAAGGCATAGACAAATAGATAAATTTGGTCGTGATTTTATGCAGTTTTTGGAAGTTTCTTGGAGGGGCTTCCTCAAGAAAATCTCTTGTAATTTCAGAACGGAATGGTCGATTTCAGGCAGGTAAAATTTAGAATATATTTGAACATGTTCACTATTAAATGACATATTTGCCAACATTATTGTCTTAATATCGAGGGATCTGTGGTCTTTCAAACAGGGATTCTTTTTTTGACTCGCCCAATAGTGATAAAGATTTCTTTCCTAGATGCCTAAGTGTTTTGCTCTTTTCGTGCGTTTTCCTATCATAGTTTACGGCACATTTCATTCGAAACTGTGATATTTATCAGATACGGATGGGCAGTTTCGATCAGAGCTGACGAAATAGAAAGTCGTGTTACTTTGTTCCTGTTATCACTCACTTGCACATGAGCTGTTTCACAGATAAAGCTCGATAAGCTTCGTTAAACCGGCCGCTGTTTAAGATAGGCCCTTCCCCCGCAGTCAAAAACTGTTCAACAAAGATCGATATACTTGTGTATTGTGTCTGAGTTGGTGACGATAACATTTATATCTGACACGAGAGAGTAATTCGTTGTCGAAATTAGAGTTAAAATCGTTGCCAAAACAACTTGAAGTAAAACTTTATTTTGCCGCTTTTTCGTCTGATCAACCATCCAAAATACACAGCAGGAAACTTCACCTCATTCTTTTTCCTCCCCCTGCCCCCTGAACAATGTTTGTCCAAAAATATAATTGCCTACCAGATATGAAGAAAAGCAGTTCGGCTTTGTTGTCGCACCCTGTGGCACTGCTTAATTGCACAGGGAACCAACATTGTAAGGGGGGAGAGAAGAGTAAAATTTTGTGATTTTTTCAACAGTTTCAGCAGAGATTGTAATTATTCTTTATAAAACTCAGGGAAGAATTTTGCATTCTAGCAATCGCCTAAATGTCTCTCACACAACCGATGCACGTGGTTTTGATAAACAATTACGCTAAAGATGGCGGCGAGGAACTTTTTACCAAGATGCATTGCGTTTGAATTATGAATCTTTAACGATTCTTTAGGAATTCGATTGAAAATGTAATGTATCTTGGTAAGGAGTTCCTTGCCGCCATCTTTAGCGTAATTGTCTATTTCATCCACTTTTCAGACTTTTATCGTTTTTGGTTAACCAAGGGCGCCTACCTTTTAGGAACTGTGTTTATTCCCAGTACTGTTTTCGTGACATAGTACACAGAGTAATTGCTGTCCTGTCAAGAATAAGACGACGTAAGAATAATTTCGTGGTTTCGAATGCCGGTGTTGATGTAGTACGAGATCAACTGTTATACGAGATGACCACTGGGAACCAGACAGCCTGATTTTTGATTGGTCAACACTAACAGACGTTAGAATTTGAAAATCACTGTAACTATACATGGATTTACAGGACAGCAATTACTCTGTGTACTATGTCACAAGAAAGGTCTGAGAATAAACACAGTTCCTACAAGGTAGGCGACCTTGATAGGCTTATGATTCTTTTAGTTTCATACAAGGTTGGTATTCATTAAAGGTCGAATTACTGTGCAAAACAAAACTCAGAAATCTTTCCGTTGCCCATGTTCTATTTCAGATTGGTTTACTCTCCGTTTACACCCTTTTCAAAATTTTAAGATCTTCGTGTGTATCATTTCAGATTTCATGTATGTTTGTATGTTTTGGAGTCGTGGGGTGCCATTTGGCTGTGGGATTTCAAATTAGGAAACAGCCTTTTTCATAGTGTTAGAATATTCATCCGTGCGATTTCATGATGTTTTTATGTTCTGTACCATTGGAAAACGTTTGCAGACAAGTCAGAATATCCCTCCGTCCTAAACGATTTCAGATCGATTTTCTCTACCCTTACACTAATTTTTCACAATTCTAACATCTTTATTTGTACGATTTGATACGATTTTTATCTTTTGTACCACTGGAAAGCGATTGGAGACAACTCAGAAGATCTTTTCGTTGCTCTGCGCGATTTCAAATATGTTTTCTCTATTCTTGCATCCTTTTTCACAATTTTGAAATCTCCGTCCGTACTAATTGATGCAATCTTCATGTTTTGTGCCTTGAAAATGATTCAAGATCAATTTGCACCCCATTTTGCAATTTCATACAATTTTCGCTTTCTGTGCCATTGGAAAAGGTTTGCAGACTTCTCAAAATATCCCTCCGTTTTCCTACACGATTTCACACTGGTTCTCTCTACGCTTACATTCTTCTCAACAATTTTTATAAATCTTTACAAAGTACCGGGACCAAAAGTTAATCATAAAAGCAGCTTATTTTCGGGCTTACGTAGGAGGATCTTCTTTAAACACCTGGTGTTTTCTCATGTTGAAAATATCGCTGTATCATCACACAGAAAGCGTGGAATAATCTTGTAAATCGTCAATTTGATCTCAGTAAAAACTGATGTTTTTTAAAAGTATAACCACGTAAATTTGAGTGTTTTCGTGTTCTGGCCTAATGTCGGTTTCTTTATTACTGCCACGGTTACAACGAGGAAGTCTCTTCGTTTGCGTTAAGCTCTTGTTTCGGAACTCTTGATCACTCAACGATATTCTCTGCATAAAAATATCGCTTGATCCAGACTCATTTGCAGAGTAGCTAAAAGGCCCGTCATGCGCATTGGTTAAACCAAGTGCCGACATGTCCGTTTATCAAGTGCCGACAGGGTTATGCACGATGATCGAGGCTGAATTTTCATTGCAATAAAGATTCATGAAACAGAAATAAAAAGGCACGAAACAATGGAATTCCACTCCAAACTTGTTTGTTGTATTAACCAATTGCTTATGTGACATATGTGCTTTAAGATAGATTCATGACGAAATTGTATTGTCAAAATCTTTCTGCTTCTTTTTTACAGGGTAGATGACTGGGAAACAAAACAACCGGAATGGCAGAGAACCAGACTTGTTTTAGACCGTGCGAAGGCGAATCTCTCGAAAGGACAGCCACCCTATAATAAATTACATCTGAATGGCTCCTCAGGTAGCAAACAAGGGCAGATTTTGTAATACAGTTGCGTTTGATTGACACCTCAATTTAAAGCGATTAGCGACTGCAGACAAAGGAAATTCTCTCAACCAGTAATTCAAAGCAAACAAAGCCGCAAATGTTTCCCCGAAACTAGTAGGGCAAACTCTCGCCTTGTGCAAGCGAAAGGTGGTTTTTAAGAGAAATTACGTGCTTACAGCGAAAGAAGAAGGGTAAATCTAAAGTTCTGTTTCGCGGATTTTGTTTATTTGATATATTTTTGGTCCACCATCCACCCGGTATAAAAAAGTAAATAAAGTTTTGCAGGTACCCCCAATTTTGAAGTTAAAAACTTTTTGACAAATCACCAAAATGTGAATTTGATTTTGGTAAAGTAGTAATTCATTGACTGTTGATATGGTGTGTTTGTTGATAGTCGTAATGCATGACGGTATGTTCGCAATTTTACGTCCTTCATTTCAGCCAAGTGGTTTTTCTTTGCTGTTCTTCGTTGATCATTATGTTCCCTTGCTAGTTAACGTATTTTTCATTTATTTTCAGCAAAGATAAAGCTAGTATGTGGCGCTGATATGCTTGAATCATTTGCAGTTCCAGAACTCTGGTCCGACGATGATGTAAGTTTGTTTACAGATTGGGCTACAAACTCGATCGGGAATACTCTACGGTTCTTTCACAACTTAAAGGGAGTGTGCAATGGTATATAGGCTTCTTTATAAATAGAACAAAGAATACATCCAGACACATCATTGTTCCTTTAGCTATCAATTGTCGACAGCACGTGTGGGACATCGATTTGAATAGGCTATTTGTAGATTTTTTTGCTCTTTGCAGATGCAAGCTTATAACCTTGCACAAACCCTTTAACACCCCCGAATTTGGAAGAATTCGTTTCCGAATTTAGAAGATTTCATCAATATTTGTAAGGGTTGGTGTGCTTTTTATGGGGGGGGGCTTAGACACCCGTTTGATATAAACTCTGGGAATCACCAGCAATTCACGGTGCTGGATCAATAAACCCATCAGGTTAGATAATTCTACTTTCATTTCATTGGCTTTGTTTCCCACACACCGTTTCCAGATGCGCGCAGATTGACTCTAGTCAAAATTTCTTAAATTTCTAATCATACCTTAACTATTCTTTCAGATGAAAACTATAGCTGGTGACTATGGAATGGTTGTCATATCTCGAGCAGGGTCGAATCCAGAGCGATTTGTTTCCGAATCAGATATTCTATCGGAACGAAAGGTACGTTTTTAAGCTTGGTTCACACAAGGGCGCCTACCTTGTAGGAACTATATTTATTCCCAGTATTGCAGAATAATTGGTGTCCTGTGACCCAGTACACAGAGTATCCCATCAGTACTGTACCGTGACCCACTGTCAAGAATGACTTATGACGTATGAATAACTGTATGGTTTCGAATTCCGGTGTTGATGTAATACGAGATCAACTGTTGTCCACAAGGAACCAGACAGCGTGATTTTTGATTGGTCAACACCAACAGACGTTAGAATTTGAAAATCCTGATATACACAGATTAACAAGACCGGGTCACAGGACACCATTTACTCTATATACTGAGTCACGGGTATAGTACAGGGATTAAACGCATTTCCTACAAGGTAGGCGCCCTTGGTTCACATAGGAGTAAAAATGTGTTAGAAATAAATTGGAAATCTGGGAGAGAATTCATCGAAATTATTTTTGCTTGAATTCGAGATTTTATCGGTGCCTTTAAAGGTGTTCTCGTGCATTTGGATAGAATCAACATTTTTTATATACTGGGTGAGCTAGAAAAAAGTTCTCAATTTCAACAGGACATGATAAATCATACATTGGACTAATGTCAAATATTTTTAATTTAATCTTTTGTCAATATCCAATATATTCTTTGTTATTTTATTTCGATTATTCGGATGCCTACTTATTGATATATTTACGATTCCTTGAAAAAGTGTTGCTTGTGGACTGCCCAAAAAAGATATACCTATAAAAAAACAGTAATCAAAGTTTCTAGAGACTGAACTTAGCAGAAAAAAGAAATTGCTCTTCGAAATGACTAGGGAATCGGAATGGATTACATCGAACGATGTCGTGCAATCATTAAATGACTGCTTGTGTAACATAATCCATTCCAAAGTCCCTGGTCATTTCGAGGAGCACTCCCTTGATTCTGCCAAGTTCAGTCTTTAGAAAATTTAATCACTGATTTTCGATCTATTTGGACAGTCGCAGGCAAAAAATTTCAAGAAATCGTAAATACATCGATAAGAAGGCATCTGAAAAATCAACAAAAATAACCAAGAATAATATAGGGTATTGAAAAAAGATTAAATCGAAAATGTTTGAAATTGGTCCAGTTTAGCATAGGTTCCAAATCTTTAAAAAGGCTGGTGTAAAATTCAGTTACTTATTTCTTTGAACTGAATGATTTCAAAGAAAATTAAGCTATTTCTCTATAATTCTACCGTTAGACTTTTCTGAAATCTTCAATTTTTTCAGAATCAGAGAGTTTTTCTACTTTTTCAAGAATTCAAGAGATATTTCAAAAAAACTTAAAATCATCGTAATTTCTAAACTGTTTGAAGCAACGTGAAAAAATTTCGAAGAAAACCATAGTTTACCGATGTCTACAATATGGTATCAAGCAAAAGTCTGTCACTTTTCTGGTTTATGATTTAGAAATTTGATGACGTCACAGCCTCAAATGGGCTTAAATGCAACTTACGCTGAAATTTTAGAAATATTCAAAATTTTTGAAAAGTCCAACGGTAGAATTAAAGATAAGTAACTAAAGTTTGTTTCAAGCCACTCAATCAGAAGAAATAGATCAAGGAATTTTACACCCACCTTTTTGCACCGAGTTAAAGATTTGGAAGCTATGCTGTCCAGTTTATGATTTATCGTGGCCTGTCGAAAGTGGAAACTGTTTTCTGGCTCACCCAGTAATAGATTAAAAATGTTACAGTTAAAGATACTTTTAACGCTACTTACAAATTACTGTGCGATTCTACGAAGAGAATACCACGGAGAGCAAAAGGCTCTGACTACTCCGTGGCCATGACATAGAAAACTAAATGTCTATCTCAAATTAGATATCACACTAAAATGTCTACGAACAAGGCAATGAAAGTTTTTATATCGCTGCGTTATTTCCATAACACTGGTTGATTTGATTAATATAATTTCAAATACGGTTTTTGGCAACACAGCCACCATGTTACCTCACCGTTACCTACTCCCTTCTCGTATATTTTATTTCTTTGTTAGTCGTTTGTATCTTAAATTAGACGTTACACGTGAAAGGGCAACGCAAACTTGCCACGAGGGAGCAAATTTAATTGCTTCTTTTTCGAAAATTTATGACGTCTAACTTGAGATAGACTTAAAGTTTTTTGTTTGTTTGTCTTTTTTATGTTATTTTCAATCTTAAGGCTGCGGATTTGCCATATATTTTTGCTCTCCGTGACATTCGTCCTTGTAGTATAGTAAAGTAGTTTGTAAGTAGCGTTAGATAAGTACCTTGTATTGTAAAATTTTGATTGAATATAAAAAAAAAGTTGTTATTCATTTTGAAACGATAACTAACTTGAAGTGCGCTTAAAATGAGTTTGAGACGTATTTTTTACACGCTTTCCTCCAGTATGAACCAAGTTTTACTATGCGCATACTAACCGGTTTTGTGTTGTACAGGAAAATATAAAGCCCGAGGTCTTAAAAGTACAGACCGAGCTTGCGAGGTCTGTGCAATAAGACCGAGGGCTTTATATTTTCCTGTACAACTACAAAACCGGTTAGTATGAGTTTTATTACCTGATAGCTTCTAATTTTGACTTATACCATTTAGTCAAACTCATTTTGTTACTGTTATGTCGTTTGAGTTCATTGTAAATCTCATAGGCCTAAATTAGTTGCTGTGGTGACAAAAACGCGTCCTTGTATCGTATTATACAAGGCTACGGGAAAACCGCGGGAAATGTGCGATTAGCCAATGGGATTGGCGGGATTCTTGTATTGCCTCGTTTTTGAAACGTTCTTCTTCAGATTTGAGTTTTGGAACGATCGCTTCTATCTTGCAACTTGCAAGTCGTAAATTTCCACAGAGTCTAAACAATATATCTGCCTCACAGCGATGACTTTGAAATGGCTTGGCAAGTCCTCTTGGGAGAATAAAAAAGTCTTCCTACTTGTGTAAGAAAATTATTCAAGGGACTTCCATCCTCCAAAGAGGATAATGAGAGCGAACACATGTAATTGCTATTGCTGTGGGGCAGGAAAACTGACGAAAATTGATCATCATTTTTAGTTACAGTAACAACCCGCGTATAAGAACCTACAATTTTGCAAGTCAGCATAACTAGGTTCTAATGTTTTGGGTATTTAGTGGGAAATGAGGCTGTTCAGGTACTTAAATTGGCTCTTATTTTCTTCAGGGCCTTCAGGAATTTCTTTTCTTCAGATTCAAACTTCAGGCCTATTATTTACTGTCAGTTCACAACGCTTGAGTTCATGAGGAATTAATCCCAACAGAAATTTGTGGAAAAATCAGAAATGTTTACATAATCCAGAGAAAAGCTTTCAAAAGCCTCTCATCAGGTAATATAAACATTTTTGATTCTTCCACAAAGTTCTGCTGTGAATAAGACCCCACGATCTCTACAAATAAGAACCTATTTCAAATTCCAGGCTTGAATGGGTTCTTATACGATGGAAGTCTAATGGCAAAATTTCAGCCTGCATGTTCTTAATCCACTAGGTTCTTATACGCAGGTTTTTACCGTATTTCTTGAAATTTTTTAAACGAGAGGTAAATTTTCGTATCTAATTGAACATATCGGCTATTAAGCATGAAACTAGACATTACAAGTTCGTTGTTATCGCTATTAATAAACTGCTGGACGCTCAAACTGTTTGAGCGGAAAATTTTTGTTGTTGTTGTTGTTGTTGTTGTTGTTGTTGTTGTTGTTGTTGTTGTTGTTGTTACGATAACTGGGACTATCTTGTGAGTCTAGCATGACACTTGCCAATATTATCGCTTGGTATTCAGGGAAAAATATTTTTCAAAACATCATGGGTTTTGTTACTCAGCCTGGTTAGATTTCATGCTGTTTTCTTCTCATCCATCTGAAGATAAATTTTCAACATCTTTTCATTTTCCCCGCAGAATTCAATACATATCGTCACAGAATGGATTTATAATGAAATTAGCGCAACAAAAATCAGGTGAGTTTCTTTGCAATTTGATCATCAAAAAATTCGGACCACGAATGTCTCTTTTAGAAATATTTCTTTCTTCTTGTCTTAATTAAGAAAACTGATATTTCACCATTCGAACCATAGATATTTAAAGTAAGTTATCTATAAGTTAACCACTAGCGCAATTCAGACTGTGGACTTGCCCCAAGTCTATTTCGTCAACTGTAATAAGTCTATCTGAAAGTATACTACGAAAGTATATTTCGCTTTTCACTTTTCCCTGAAATTTTTTTGACGAAATGGACTCAGGGCAAGTCTATTCAGACTGTTACCTTCATTCTGGAACACCCTAACGGATGGGTTCAGAAACGACCGTTGTTTGAGAGGCAACCAGTGGCTGACACTTGGGCTTGGGGGACCAGGGGGTGCGATCGCCCCCCCCCCCCCAAAGTTGGCTAGAACAAAGATCTTTTGTTTGAAAACAATAGAAGTAAACAATGCTGAAACAATAGCTTCGAGCCCCCAATATTTGGCAAAGTGTCCGCCACTGAAGGCAACTGTTCCCAGCATATCAAGACGATAATATTGACAAATATATCATACCTGTTCAATTCTTGTTTAGAATTTACTTTACTGAAATCTGCCTCTCCGTTCTCAAATTATAAGAGATTTTCTCAAGAAAGTCCCTCCAAGAAACCTTCAAGCCAGGCCTAAAATCGCGACCAAATGTTTTGCCTTACAGCAATGGCTTTTATACGTTTTATTCCTTTGGGAAGATGTAAAGCATGTAAAAGTCATTGCTTTAAGGGCAGACAATTTAGTAACGTTTTTTTTGCCTGTTTTGAAGGTTTCTTGAAGGCGCTCTCTTAAGAAGATCCGTCACAATTTTAAAAGAGAGTGACCAATTTCAGTCAGGTAAATTTTAAAATGGATGTAAATCAATTGCCACAATTAGAAATATTTACAAGTTTTGTGATATTTCAAGAGCCAATTCACCTAAGCATATAACATATTTTAAAGATAGTTCAGAAATACACTAGGACTTTTTAAACGTTTCGCTTTTCATCTTCAGTAACTATTCCTACACTGACTTGGAGACCTACCTAAAAACCTAGGTTACAATAGGGTAACAAAAGAAACAACTTAACAAAGGTACCTAGCTAATACACATGTTCCCAAGAAGAAGAATAGTTACTGAAGAAGTTTAAAATCAAAACGTTTAAAAAGTCGTAGTGTATTTCTGAATTATCTTTACAAGTTTTATGATATAGAAATTGTTACAATGTAATACACGAGATACAAATCGTAGAGGAGAACACCCCTATTTACAGTGGCAGGGATAGCATTAAAAGGTCAAGCTGACCTTATTTCCGTACAGTAAAAACCCGCATATAAGAACCTAGTGGATTAAGAACCTACAGGCTGAAATTTTGCAGGTAAACCCCAATTATATATGAACCCATTCAGCCTGGAATTTGAAATAAGTTCTTATTTGTAGAGCATGGGGTCTTATTCACAATAGAAGTTTGTGGAAGAATAAAACATCTTATATTACCTGATGAGAAGCTTTTGAAAGATTTTCTCTGGATTACATAAACATTTCTGATCCTTCCACAAATTTCTGTTGGGGAAATATCTCATAAACTCAACTTATGTGAACTGACAGTAAATAATAGGCCTGAAGTTTGAATCTGAAGAAAAGAAATTCCTGAAAGCCATGAATAGAATAAGAAACAATTTAAGAACCTGAACAGCCTCATTTCCCACTAAATACCCAAAACATAAGAACCTAGTTAGGCTGACTTGCAAAATAGTAGGTTCTTATACGCGGGTTTTTACTGTAATGGTCCCGTCATAGGTGCCGGTATAGCGGAGAACTTGTCCGCAATTAAATATATATTGCCTACCGAGACTCTAATGCAAAGACTCTGCTGGGTAAATAAAAACAAGCTCTGTTTGAAAGGCCACTGGTTCCTGGATGCTAAGACGATTGTGTGGGCAATTGGTTTCTTTTTATTCATCTGGTAGTGAGACTAAACAGTAACACAGGGCTCATATCTTTAAAAAGGTCGGTGTAAAATAATATCACAGTTTTCTTTTAATTAAATGGCTTGGGGTTTTTGCTGTAAATCTGCCTTGGCAATTTATTGATATCTTGATTAGTTTCAAAATGGTGGCATTTATTGTTTTTAAGGCTTTGACGTCATCAAATTTCTAAATCCTAAACCAGAAAATCTACAGATTTCTGCTTGCCACCATATTGTAGACCTTTATAAACTATGGTTTTCCTGAAGGTTGTATACTTTTTCCTCAATTGGTTTAGGGTTTACGATAATTTAGATTTTTTCAATATTTTCTATGAATTTTTTCAAAAATATTAAAGGGTCTGTTTCATCCAGCATTCCTTGCACGTGCCGTCTGTTGATGTTCCTTTGTTGTCCGCCATTTTCATGGGCCATGAAAATGGTGGCAACAAAGGCCAACCAAGAGATCATGCTGAATGAAACAAACCCTTTAAAATGAAACAGACCCTTTATCGTGCAAGGCATGCTGGATGAAACAGACCCTTTAAAATTGCTGCTATTTTGAAAAAAATCAAGATATGAAAAGATTCCCAAGGCAGATTTAAAGCAAATTACCATAAGTTCCTTTGAAGGCATTCAATTCGAAGAAAAATGTTATTGAATTTTACACCCACCTTTTTAAAGATTCGAAAGATTTAGACCCCGTTTACACTATGCCGGTACGAAATGAATACGGCATGAAACTGTGCCGTATTGGCCTCCCTCCCGTTTACACTATACCGGCATAGTTTTCACTTGAATACGGCACGAAATGAATACGGCATGCTAACTGGCTTCGTCGCTGAACCGGCATAGTGTAAACGGCGAATACGGCATCATTTCATGTCGGATTCACATCGAGGCGATAATCTGGCAAATGAGAGCATGCGCCTTGACAAATCCTCACTCTGCGCATGGTCAAAACCTATCGTATTCATTTCGTACCGGCAAATTTGTACCGGCATAGTGTAAACGGGGTCTTAACCCCTATGCTCTAAACAGTGAAACTAACTGCAATGGGCTATTTTACTGCAACTGCAGATGTAATTTGTACTTAGGAGATATCATGATGTCTCTTTTATCTTTAGGCAAGCTATACAAAGAGGTGACAGCGTAAAATATTTGATACCGGACTCTGTTGTTGGTTATATCAAAGAACACAATTTGTATAAATCATAATCGATTAGTTGTTGGACTCCAGGGGGACACTCGCTCGTGTTCTCTCAAAATTATGTATCGGCGTCTGCTAAACCGTACTGGGTGACTCAAAAAATGCCCCCTGTTTGAAAAATCATTGCAGCAAAAGTAGTAGCACTATAATCATAGACTTGCCCCAAGTCTATTTCGTCAACTGTAATAAGTCTATTGATGAAATAGACTTGCGGCAAATCTAATATAATCATCGAGATTGACTTTGCTAATTGCTAAAAAACTGCGAAGAATGTTTTATAATTTTTTGGTGATTTTCACAGCAATGATGCCTTGGTAAATTCGAAAGATTTGAGATTCATTCTTGCAGAGCAGACAGAAAGTGGCCTAAAATGCAGGATCAATAAAATGATGAAATGAAACTGATCGGAAATTGAAATCAATATCTTATTCATCGCTCTGAAAAAAGGAGTATTGCAAATAGTAAAACTCACAAGCAACTTGCATTTTTGTTTATTCATTTCGAGATGCCTTTGATCGTGCGTTTTAGGCCACATGCTGGGTGTTCTGCAAACAAATTTGTAAATCTAATACTTCAATCTTGTGGCTACTAGAAAAATCAATTTTTGTCACTACAACGGAAGGGAATTTGGTGCAACGATTTTTCGAACAGAGGGACATTTTTGTGAGTCATCCTGTATAATCATTAACTACACAAACAGCCTGAAGTGAAATTGAGCAAAGCCGAAAAGTTTGCCCTGAAACCAGTACGGCAAACTGTCGCCTTGTACATGCACATGATTTTTGTTAAAGAGAGAAATCATTAGTTTATGATGGAAGCAGGAAGATAAATCTAAAGGAGGATGTTGTGTCTCTGATTCAGAAACTGAGCAGAAGGCATTGCGATTCTTGTATGTGTAAGACTTGATACTACTCAACTTCGGAATCAAATAAGCGAATCCGCACAGCAGATCTTTAGATGTATCCTACACTCATTTTTTTATATGAAACCGCTTATAAGAAACGGTAGGCTCAATTTTTCGAAAGCTAAGAAACAACCCTACCTGAATTGAAAAAGCTAATAAACTTCTGTATCGCACTCAAAAATGTTTTGACATTGTACAGTTAAAGCAACTCTTTGGACATTATTTTGAGTGCGAATTATGTTATTTACTTGTTCTGAGATCTTGCTAAGTAATTTGGGAGCCCTTTAGATAAAACAAAATTAACTCTACACTTTCGGCATTAAAAATGTGAGAAACAGGTAAGAAACTTTTGGTAGCAAAATGGCCCAAAAATTTAAGAAATTGCCTACCAGCCCCGGACCTTACTTTCTTATCAAAAAAGAGTGTACTCCTGTTTTAAACTCATGGCTTCTCTTACGAACTCAAGCAAAATTAGTTTGGGAGGTTGTTCTTTAGTGCTTTTTTCGATTCGAAAATTGTGGGCCTGAAGAAATGCAGCACCCATTATTTCATTGAGTAAAATCGCAATTTCAAGCAAATCAAGTATCCCCTTTGCCCATGCTTTCAATATTGTCTAAAATATCTGAAAAGGGATCCGTCAATTCTTCAGGTATACAAACTATAGAACAATCTCCCTCTGGATCCATAACTTCTGAAGAAAAGCTAAGTTTTTCATTGCACAGAATTATTGTGTGCAATAAAGAATTTATCTATTATGTCATAATGTGGAAGTAGCGAGGAAGACAGTCTAGTACCCAGGATGTGTGGAAGGAACCCTCCCTCTGTACGCAAATTCGAGTGTCCTCCTGTAGACATGTATTTAATCGATTTTTAGTTGTAGAATTCAGAAAGCACTTAAGTTTTGGAATGGACATTTTTGATTGGCTTAAAAATGTTTTTTGAACACAAAGAATTTGATGTAAGTGTGACAAGTTGTCAGCTTAATTGAAGCACGGCATTAAATGTTATTTCTTATACCACATCTATTCGTTTTCGATAGATTGTCCACTGTCATCGACCTCTCTGAGCTGCAGGGTCTCTGAGCCGCACAGAAAGTAAGCATGAGGATTGTCGAGGGGCGTGACACTCTCTAAAATCTCGTAAACGTTTGGCAAATCCTTTTGTTTTCAAGAAAAATCTGTAAAAAATCCCTGAAAATCCTATTGTTTTGAAAGATCTCGTACGCTTTTTCGGAAGAGTAATACACCCCTCGAGGATCGTTATGAAACTCATAAAAAACTCATAAAAACTTAGATTACTCCAGCTTTGAAAGTTTTAAGAAACTTTCAGCACTCGGTCAGATTTCTAAATAAAAACTTTCAAACTGGGTGTGTGGAAAATTTCTTATAATTAGCGTAAAGAACAAGCTAAGGATCATCGAACGAAACTTTTCAAACAAAAGTACAGTTTGAGTTGTTCTAATAGCAAGAAAAAGTTGATATCCTCAATAAATTTTTTAGTTCGATATTTACAAAAGAAGATGAGACTTCTGTCCCACTGATCGATAAACAATTCTCAGGTTCAGTGCTAATAGATATGGATATTACAGAACAAATGGTACTAGAAACATTACAATCGTTGAAACCCTCAAAGTCGCCAGGTCCCGACGGCCTGCACCCGAAAGTCTTACGTGAAATTGCTGCACAAATTGCAAATCCGTTATGTATTATGTTTAGAGCAAGTCTCCAAACTGGACTAATTCCTGATACTTGGAAACTTGCTCATGTCACTCCAATATACAAGAAAGGCAAAAAAGATCAAAAAGAAAACTATAGACCAATAAGTTTAACTTCGGTTGTTTGCAGAATAATGGAACGATTGATTAAAAATGTGCTAACTGATCACCTACTTGAGAACAAATTATTTACACCGGATCAGTATGGTTTTAGAGAATTTCGATCGTGTTTGTCGCAACTATTAGAAGTCTTCGAAGAATGGACATCGCTTTTAGATGATAACATTCCCGTTGACATAGTTTATTTCGACTTTGCCAAAGCCTTTGACTCTGTACCGCATAAACGCCTTCTTACCAAAATCAAGTCGTATGGTATTGAAGGATACATATACAATTGGATCAAGAGCTTTTTAACTGGTAGGAAACAGAGAGTTGTATTAAACGGCTTCAAATCAGAGTGGACAACAGTGACTAGTGGAGTACCTCAGGGAAGTGTCCTTGGTCCACTGTTATTCTTGCTGTATATAAACGATTTACCTGACAACGTAAAATACTGTCAAGTCAAGATCTTTGCTGATGATACGAAAATATATT
Source organism: Aurelia coerulea (assembly GCA_039566865.1). NCBI lineage: Eukaryota > Metazoa > Cnidaria > Scyphozoa > Semaeostomeae > Ulmaridae > Aurelia > Aurelia coerulea. The sequence continues at coordinate 4,255,077 of CM076952.1, read as the reverse complement.
CTCCTTCTAACTGTCAAGCGCAACATATTCAAAATGATATTGAATCGCTCAAAACTTGGTCAAAAACATGGCAGCTTCCGTTTAACAGTGATAAGTGCAATGTACTTCACTTGGGTAGCTCCAATCAAAGAAATGGATATTATATGCCAGATAATTTAACACAAACGGATACGATGATTAAATCAGTTGAATCAATTCGGGACCTTGGAATTATAGCTGACAACAAATTCAAATTTGACAAACACATCGCAGAAATCGCAAAAAAAGCTAGCGGTGTTTTAGCGTCCATTAAAAGAACCATGAAATTCGTCAACAAAGAGACCTTCAATGCTCTTTACAAAAGCCTAGTTAGGCCAATCCTTGAATACTGTGCGCCAGTTTGGAATCCATGTAAAGTAAAACAAATTAAGACATTAGAATCGGTGCAAAGACGAGCAACAAAGTTGGTGAAGGAACTCAAAAACAAATCGTACACGGAACGCTTACTTTTCCTCGATCTCCCAACATTAAGCTATAGAAGAAGACGTGGAGATATGATTACAACTTTCAAAATACTACACGGCATGATCGATACTGATAGCAAAGTATTTTTTGAACGAAGTACTTCAGTTACGAGAGGACACAATCTCAAGCTTTTCAAGTTTGCTTCATCGTCGAGCCTGAGGAAGAACTATTTCTCAAACAGAGTCATAAACGAATGGAACAATTTGCCAGCAACCATAGTCAATGCGAAGTCAGTTATAGAGTTTGAGAAATTATATGACGATTTTTGCGGTAACAAGAAGTACAACTATGAATACGCTTAAAACGAACGCTAAAGGGTTTAATAGGCCAATGGCCTCCTTATCCCTCATTTTATCATATTATTATTATTATTATTATTATTATTATATATTATTATATATTATTATTTTTATTATTATTATTATTATTTATATTATATATTATTATATATTATTATTATTATTATTATAACATTTCATGATTTCAGTTGTTTCGCAATTCAAGAATCTCAAAAAAGGCCTTTGTATCAAAACTTGATATTTTCAAATTTTGACTCTTTTCTCTCGCATTCCGATTCGTTTTCCCATGTCATTAAAAAGTATTGTACGCTATCATTGGTAAATTTCGCTTGGGACTTGGAGTACGATTTATCCCGGGTGAATTTTGTAAACAAAAGGATCACATCTCCGAAAAGAGAACAGATTTCACACCTCCGCACTCAGTAGTCTATTCAAAATTAACATAGGGAGCAAAACTTTTGCTTGGATGCTTTTCCTAGAAAATCGCTTTGTCTTTTCGTGGACCTGAATCTATTGTTCAACAAAATTCACCGTTGCTATCCAGAGGAAAGGAAAATCAAAGGTTCTGAAAAATTCATGAAGATCGGACCCGTGTGCGGACCGTCGCTTGAATTCGGTTGATCACGCTCTTCATTGGCCTGCTGAAATGAAATTGTCAAATTTAGAAGTCTTAGTCCTACACAGTGTTCAGGAAGTTTTGCATGCTGTGCAGTTCGAACATAGGCCTAGCCGTATTGGCAACATGCTTTGCAAGAAGAAAACGCATTTGAGGTTCTTAAAAGTCTTTCCAAACGGCAGTTTTTGAAAAGCTCTTCAAACAATTTCCAGCCTATCTTTCGGTAAGTTGCTTTCCTATTTCTTAAACTTTTCGAGTTTTGAACCAGTAATCAGCAACAAAGTCGATGAGGTCTGAGAATTTGCCACTACAAGCGGGGGCACATACGCATGTCGAGGGTACGCGTATGTGCTACCGCTAACGCAAAACTATCTACACGTTTGTCCGTGTTGGCTATAATTGTAGAAAATCGGCAATAGTCGCTATTTATCCGCCAAACTTCTTCAGAAGTTGGTGCAGCGGTAAATTTTAGCAATAGATACATTCAGCTAGCGTTGTTTACGCCCTTTTTAGATTCGACTTGATTGTCCTCTTGAGAAATCTTTAGTTAAGTTGTTTTCGACTGATGTTGTAACTCAGAGCGTTCGAGAGCGTTTGGGTGCGAGTATCATCCCATAGGCCTATAGCTTCGTCAGCTGCCTTTAGAGCAGATGGTTCCCGGTTAGAACAACAACTTAATTGTTTTCTATCAAATGCATAAATATTAAGTATAATCGTTATACTGTGTGACCCACGGCACGCTACTTGGACAATGTGCTTGAATGCTATGATATTTTGAAACAGAAATTTCAGGCAATTTTGATAAAGATGCAGCCTTGTTCTTTACTTCTGCGGGAGCCTAAGAGGACGCTGCGAAGGAGAAAATGAGACTGTATCATTTTTCCCTCGTTTATGCTTCGCACCAGTGGCTTTCGCCCCCACCCCCACAGGAGTAATTGTATTCTTGTAGCGCTGATAGATCACGAAATAGACTTTGTTGGGGAGACGAGATACGGTTTGTCCGAGAAAACGAGTGTCTCCCGTGCAGTGGGTTACAGCACATGCGCCCGGTAGAGCTTCAACTCCAAAATGCTACTGCGCATGAGCTTTATAACCTACTGTACGGGGGGAAGCATGGGTTTCCTCGGGCGAAGCGTATCTCGTCTCCCCAACAAGAGTAAAGTCTACCTTATTCTTGTTTTACATTAACTAGAATTAAACGTTTTTTATATGAAACCTGATCGATAAGAAGCCAGTACGGGGAAGGCTGAACATTTAAGAAACTCTGGTTCTAAGTTTGAAAAGAGCCAAGAAAATTTCAAATTCTAAATTCAAACATGTCATGGAAGATATTTCGTTGAACCATTGGGTAGTTAGACACTGCTGGTGTGCTTCTATGGAGGAGCGCTGGATAATATGTATCTGCGGAGGAAATATTGTTTAGTACTGCGGAGGCTCGATATCTCCTCCGCAATACTAAACAATATTTCCTCCGCAGATACATATTATCCAGCACTCCTCCATAGAAGCACACCAGCAGTGTCTAACTACCCATGGTTGAACTCATATTCTTTAATTCTATTCTTTAGTCATGTAAACTTTAGTTCAAAAATTTGAATGTATAATAAGAACAACTTTTCTCCACACCTTATGCTTTATAAGTCAATAAATACATCTGTAATACCGGATGTCCCAAAAAAAGTACCCCTGTTTCAAAAATCACCAAAAATTGATTATCAAACCTTTGATAAAATTTTCTTTTTGAGTTGTTTTGTCAAAGACCCAAAAATATTCATGGATGATAAAATGTTTGCTTTTGATACAGCGAGGTAGAAAAATTACACGTTGAAAAACCTTATTTTGAGCTATAGTTTTTAAGCAAAATACTCAATCTTGCCTAAGAGTCAAAATTTTCATATTTTTATCATCAGTGAGGTCTGCCATGATTTTGTGCATTTCTTTCTTTCATTTATGGCCAAATTAGATGCTTTACATGGAAAAAGAAATCGATCTGGCAATCATCAGTGCTTTTTTTGCAGTATGGTTCAAAACCAGGTAGCCCTAAAAAGAGCTAGATTTGCTACTTTTTAAGCCATGAAAGGCAAATATTTTTCATGTGAAATTGAGACTTTTAAAGGGCGGAAATTTTCATGCGAAGTTTTAGAAACTTTCAGTAGTTTGGGCTGATCCAAGTTTCTTCACAGGGAAACCAGTTTTGTGATTTCAGTTTATTGCTATTCATCTTTGGACGCCACGTAGCTTCTGATTGCATTTTTACAATTTTAGACGCTGCGTAGCTTCTGTGGCGCTGCAGCGGTGGAATCTTACATGAGTGGTGAAATGCGAAGGAAAAACATGCGAACGTCCAAAAGATAAAAGGTGAAGGTGAAGTTGCGTTTTTCAGCGCCAAGCGCTGGGATCGCAGAAATAGAGCAGACCTAATCGAGTCCGCGACCCCTTGTCATGACGCTGAAGTGATGGGGCTCTACCTGGGATCGAGCCCGGTCCACCTAACTGTTCTGTCTGCAAAGTCAGAGGATTACACCACTGCGCCACAACACCTTCACCACTGCGCCACAACACCACTGCGCCATAAAAAGCAATCAGATGCTACGCAGCGCCCAAAAAGATGAAAAATAATGAACTGAAACCAGAAAACTTGTTTCCCTATGGTCTCTTATAATAAAAGCGCCTATTCAATAATGGTTTCAGTTACCCCAATGTTTGAACAGCTGAAAAACGAAAACGAGGTCATTATAGTAAGCAGCTGCCAGCGAGGAAGCGTAACACAATGCTATTGTTTCGACAATAATAACGTTGTTTCAATGCACAAATCTTGAAAAGGACTCGGTGTGGGATTGATCCTTCTAATTGTAAGCAGGTGCGTCGAGATCTATGGCCTCATATGGCCTCTGGTCATCTTCATCCTAAACAAAACAGCTAGCTTTTGCCTGCAGGGCCCGGGGGGGGGGCACTTCACTATAAATTTATACAGGGGTGTGCGCCGCCAGGATTTCTGTTATGACCCAATCCCAGAATTTTGGTCAGATATTGATACCCACTCGCAGAATTTTGAAGCAGTAGCAAAGAACAATTCAACGTTAAATAGCATTCAATTTCATTCAATTTCAACGGATTTTCTCTCAGTTATGGTCACAAGCAGAACAAATTTGTTCTGAATCAATGGGGGACATTCAACACTCATTACCAGAATTTTTAGTACAACAGTTAACCCCAATCCCTGAAAATTCCAAGTGAAAGTATACCCCAATCACAGCAAATTTCCAGTAAAAGTATACCCCATTCCCAGAATTTTCAGGCCAAAAACTACCCAAAACTGGCGCACATCCCCGTCTGACCCGATAGTGAAGTACCCCCCCCCCCCCGGGCTGCAGGGCTGCCTAAAGCTAGCCTGCGTGCAGACTCTACTGATTTTTTTTTCAGAGAGGTTCAGGAGAACCTCTCTGAAATGAATAGAAATCACTAGAGTCTGCACGCAGGCTACCTAAAGCTGACTTTGCACTGGAAGCGAAAGGTGTATCACTCTTCCAAAAAGGTGTACAAGATTTTCAAAATAGTTGGATCTTTAGGGATTTTTGCAGATTTTTCTTGGTAACATAAGGAATTTGCCATAGGTGTATGAGATTTTTACAGAGAGATACACCCCTCTATTGGATTCATAAATACACCACTTTGGCGAACATGGCTGTCATTATGGACATTATTCTGATCTTACCGTACGAAATGTTTTACTCAAGATAGGGATTCAGCTCTAAACTGTTTTCATGTAAGGAACTGTGCCGTACTAGCTTCGAAAGTAACTAAGGAGAAATTTTAGAGATAATGGCTAGTGCATCGTTGAACCCTTCCTATTCTCAATGGTATGAACTCTAGTTTTAAGTTTTGAGCGTAATTCTGTGATAGAACATTTCTTCTCCATGATGTTTTTACGCCAAGAAACATATCTTGTGTCAGTGCTGGAAACTATATCATAATTCATGTACTAGGATAAGCCAGTTAGCCAGTTAAGAAACTTTCAGTACAGTAAAGCTTCTAGATATTTTTATGTGAAATTACTGTAATATTTGATAACAAAAAATAAAAACATTTCCTACCAAAGTTTTACTACCGCCTATTCACAATGGCAAGCTAAACCAATTTAATCTAACGCAGGTTATCGAATGGCGCCATCCAATAGACCTTTTCGCTATTCTACAAAAGAGCCTGGATCGAGCGTTATTTTTATACATGAGGTTCGATAGAGTGGCGTTAGAGCTTCTATAAATATTGTGCATATTCGAAAATTCTAAAAAGTGCACTTTGTAGAATTTTCGAATTTTCACAATAGTGATAGAAGCTCTTAACATCACTCTATCGAGCCTCGCGTATAAAAATAACGCTCGATCCAGGCTCTTTTGTAGAATAGCTAAAAGGTCTATTGGCCAATCACTCACACACATCGAATGCATTGTTAGAATTTAACCTGGTTAGATAAATCTAGTTTAACTGTGTCAATGTGAATGCGGTAAGGCCTAGTTCAAACATGGTTTTCTTGCCGTGTCGAATCTAATAGATGCTGCTAAAAACTAGCATAGGTTTCCAATCTTTAAAAAGGCTGGTATAAAATTGAGTGACCTATTTCTTTGAACTGAATGACTTCAAAGAAACTTTTGCTATTTTGCTATGATTCTACCGTTGGAATTTTCTGAAATCTTCAATATTTTCAGAATTAGAGTGTTTTTCTTCTTTTTCAAGAATTCAAGAAAAATTTTCAAAAAAACTTAAAACCATCGTAATTTCTCAAATGTTTGATGTAACATGAAGTAATTTTGAAGAAAACCATAGTTTATGAATGCCTACAAAATGGTATCAAGCAAAAGTCTGTCACTCATCTGGTTTATGATGTAGAAATTTGATGACGTCACATCTTCAAATGAGTTGAAATGTAAGATAAGCTGCAATCTTGAAAAATATTCAAAATTTTTGAAAAGTCCAACGGTAGAATTAAAAATAAGTAACTAAAGTTTGTTTCAAGTCACTCAATCAGAAGAAATAGGTCATTGAATTTTACACCCACCTTTTTACGACGAGATAAATATTTGGAACCTATGCTCTAAAAACTTTAAATGTCAATTAAAGTCGACGCAAGAACGATGCTTAAATCGCCTGCTGTTTTAAATTGTTTCCAGCTCTGTCGTTTTAAACGGCAGAAACACGACTTGATTTAAACATCCTATTTCTGCCGTGTTTAAGTAATCAATTCTAGGCCATGGTCGCTCGGTCGGCGATTTTTACGTGTGATCAACCACTGCGCTTGTGCATTTTGAAAAATGGCTATTCTAACCATATCCGATACGGGGAAAAAATGATGTTTAAATCAGATTTTTATACACGGCAGATTCTGCCGTTTTTATTCGATTCGACACGGCAAAGAACGATGTTTAAACAAGGTCTAACAGTTGGTTCATCAGTTACTCTCCGTTACTGCATGCTACTGCATGTTACTGGTCAGTGCTCTCCGTGGGAATTCTTAGAACAATTTGTTTATTGCTAAGCAACAACCGAGCATAGATTTACGGAGAAACAGGTGCCCTTCGCGGTCGAGGCAAAGCAGAACCCGCTGATTTAATAATCCTCCGCAAAACGTTGCGGTCTCTTTCTCATGCGAATACGTTCACACGATGCCGGCACAATTTGAAGAAGGCATCACGCGCATCAAATTCTAGCCTCATTTTTGGGGAGATCAGCTGATATTTTAGTACGGTCACATTTTTTCCGTATTCAGCTGCTCTTGCAACAGTTACAATCCCGAAACCACCCTTGTGAAGGAGAACTTCCCACGCAGAGGCTCAACTTCGCCAACTAACTAGTTAATCCAATTTCTTCATTTACAATAAGGCGGATTACGATTTTCATTGGCTCTTTGTTCAAAGGGATTCTTATACTTGTGCTAAGTGTGCCGTAATGCTTACTGTGTCACGTCCCTGCCCTCTTATTGTATCAATCCTTTGTTACCAGGTTACTAGATTGGGTGATGAGACACATTAGGGGTCATTTAAGGGTCAGACCACGTGTGGCTTGCAGTACTACAGCTGGCACATCTTATCATATCTGTTAGTTTGTTTACTGGGCTATTGACTGGTGCTTTATGTTTATAAGGGAAAGGATGTTAGAAAATCATCTATAACAGATGTGATTTTCGAGAGAAATAACAAATATACTGGAGCATTATAGACGCTTCAAATGTGTTCTACATCAGTAATAAATTGCTCAATAATCAAGAAGGAATCCGACACATCTAAAATGTCTTAGTATATTCTTGAATTCTCTTTCAAAGAACTCATAATCACGTTTTTTATATCGAAACTATTTTTTAGAAACTAGTACTGGGATGGCCGAAAATATAGGAAACGCTGGTACCATAGTCACTAACCAAGTTGGGAAAGAGCTAGGAAACTTTCAATAGCTAAATTCCTGGGTATGATGCCCGGGGGGGTACTTGACTTAAATTTGTACGGGGGTGTGCCCACGAAAAAAATTTTTTTTACCCTGCTCTAGAATTTTTCGCTCAAAATGATAACCTGTTCTAGAAAAAATTGGTGAAAAGTATACTCAAAAACATGAAATTTGACCAAAAAACGACCCGATCTAGCAGAATATTCCCCTTTGACATGTTTTGACAACCTGCTCTAGAAAAATTGCCTCATTTTGATACCCTGTGCTAGAAAAAATTGGTGAAAACGATACCCTTAAAAACGGCACATCCCCGTCGGACAAATATACTAAGTACCCCCCCGGGGTATGATGGCTAATATCAAGCTAATATGTCGTTAAACCCTCCTTCCTGAATAAAGTTAACTCTACTTTTATGCACAGAAACCATGTATTTTGAACTCTCTTTCGAACTCTAAGAAATACTAAGAAACTTTAACAGAATATAACTCATTTTTACAAGAAACAAAAGTACTGGAAACTGTACAGCAAAGTGCTGTTTGAGGAGCACGCACTAAGAAACATCTAAAAACTAAAGTCAGTGACACGATGACAGGTGTCGTGGCCTCCTCTGACATTGCAGCCAGAACAGTCAGGCCCGGTGGACAGGGTTCGATCCCAGGTAGAGCCCCACCACTTCAGCGTCATGACAAGAGATCGCGGACTCGATTAGGCCCATTCCACTTCTGCGATCCCAACGCCTGGCGCTAAAAACCGCAACTTCACCTTCACCTTCACCTGTGACAAGGATGTCATTGCACTTTTGAACGAATATATTGCGATCTAGCCTAAACACAGCACAAAAGTCACTTATGTTCATGTTGATTATCAAATACATTGGATTATTAGATCGACCCAGTCCCCCAGCTAGGCTACTTTTAACTTCATTGATTTGCATTGATGTTTTTAGCCAATAAAATTCTTTGCAATGGACCTATCATGCACGTGACTCCACTAGCTATTTCTAGAGCTAGTATGCATATTATATTTACTTTGCCTAATCGATGAATCAATTAGTCCTATCAAGACTGTTTTGAGATGGTTACCAGTAAAACAGGTGGCTGCAGGGTCCTGGGCAAATATTCAGAATTTTCAGAGCTCATCAGATTTAGACCCATATTCTGTGGTCAATTAGACCTCACTATTTGGGTTGGCGAAATATTCTATGTGTATTCATTGCTAATTTAGTTATTTGTCTGTTATTTATCCCTAGCCTCATTGGACCCTCAAGTTACATTCATCTTATTGAATTGAATTTTTGTGGTTGTTGTCGCTCCACTGTTTACCGAAGCGCCATCATTAAGTCAAAGAGCACAGGGAAACAAGAGACTCAAGGTAATAAGTCTAATTTATTCCTTTCTTCACCATCAATAGACCTTTTAGCTATTCTACAAAAGAGCCTGGATCGAGCGTTATTTTTATACGCGAGGCTCGATAGAGTGGTGTTAAGAGCTTTTATCACTATTGTGCAAATTCGACAATTCTACAAAGTGCACTTTGTAGAATTTTCGAATGTGCACAATATTGATATAAGCTCTAACGCCACTCTATCGAACCTCGTGTATAAAGATAACGCTCGATCCAGGCTCTTTTGTAGAATAGCTAAAAGGTCTATTCTCATTCACAAACTCGATCTGATTCTGATGGGGAATAAGTCGATATAGACCATACAGACTACTATCTATCCATAGATTTGATGTGGAAAGATTTGGACGACAAAAGTACCACTTGACTTGGATATATTTGAACACACCGAGGCCTGTCGGACTTGTGACCTCACCAGAGTGTGATTGTATGCAGTAATATGGAGCTACAAAAATATGAAAGAGACTTCAAAAGTGCACAAGACATTATCTATAGAGTCGGAGGAACTTTGGGCGGGGGGCACTGGGGCAGATGCCCCCCCAAGATATTGCGATCATGGCGAAAAGTGGCCTATTTGTTCAGGAAGTGTCCCTTTAGCTTAATGAAATAGTTCCCTTTAAGTGTCGTGCCTCAAAGTGAAGGATGCTTCATACGGCCCTGGTTGATTTAACTTGATGTGAAATACTTAGAAAAATCGCTTTCTCTAACAAACAAGTGTGGTTGACACCCCCCCCCCCTCCACCCACCAGTTTCCTTTTCCTGCTCCTCTCCTACCCTCCCTACTTGAGACACCTTAAGGTATTCAAGTTCAGGCTAAATAGCGATTACCATAGACCCAATTTTTCGGTTCCTATCGACGCTACAGCGCTCCAATAGATTGTGCAATAACTTTTGAAAACTCCCTTCCCACAGTTCATTGAGAGCGTGGTGCGCATCTCAAGCTCTGACGAAACAAATCACATCACGTAAAGCCCTGGCCATTTGTACTTTTGGGGTTTGTTTATTCAATCTTCAAATAACACGACTTTACATTGTTTTCTGCAGTTTTGTGTTTTGTGGGCATTAGTTTTCTCTTGACCTGTTGAATACAGATGTTTTATCGAGGCAACCACAGAAATGTAAAAATATGAAGTCTATTGAAATTATTTAGTAGGCCATATTTCCCTAATAGCAGTTTCCAAACACCCCCCCCCCCCCTCCAGTTGAAACGATGCCCCACCAAGGTAGAGATAGCCTGCCATTGTTTCTCCGTCAGGTTTCAGTTCAAATTTTTTCCTAACCTGGGAACCAGACTCTCTCTCAAAATGAGAGTCTGATGCAGTTCGCCCCTAACCATTTTTTTCATTTTTTAGAGAATATAGTAACCAGGGTAACGTTTTACTCGCCTCGTTTCTGTTGTTTCCCCGTCGAAATCTTTGTTCCCCGTCAGAACTTATGCAAGTCCTATCTTAAACAATATTCAAAACTTCCTTTCCCTGTCTTCATAGTTTTCCCCGCTGCATTTTTAACGTCCGATGCCCGGGGGGCAGGGGTACTTGACCAGGTTTTGGTCGGAACGTGCCATCGAAGCTTCAAAAACATATACGTTCCTTATACCTATTTTCCGAAAAAGTATACCCGACCTTATACTTACACCAAAATCGTGAAAATCGATAGCATTCCTTATACCAAATCGCGAAAATCGATACCCTTCCCGATGGCACGTCCCCGTACCCAAATATCTATAGTGCCCCCCCGGGGGTCGGATGGGGTCGTTACGGGAAGATGTTTTCAAAGAACAAGCAGAGAAGATTACAATTTTAAGGCTGAGGGCAGTGGCCTTGTGAAGACATCGCTATAATTTTGTACGAACAGCTAAACAAACTGACTGAAAGAAATTAAATGAAAACATGAAAAACAAATAGGATGTAAAATTATATTCCTAGAAGTGCGTTCCCAGTGTGTCCAACGGCATTGGCCACCATTTGATTAACAGTTAGCATCCTCTTACAACTAAGACAAAGGAGCTTCAACCGCACTGGGCACGTTCAGCTGAACAAAGCCTTTGTTTAAAGCATATTGCACATTGTTCGCTTGTGTTCGGGGCTGATTTCAACACGTGGGCTTTCAATCCGAAAGACATGCTAAATGACTAAAGTAAGATAGATACTTCTTGACAAATTGGTGGAAGAGACTGTAAATTATGAAACAGGAGGCAAATATCATTTAAAATTGTATTTCTATAAGTTTTGTGTTGAAGTGTGTAAGTGTGAAAAAGGTTTCACGAGGATTAGGGATGCTACGTTTCTCCAAAAAGTATTTACCCATTGTTACTGTACAGAAAATGTACAGAAGTTTAGTGGAACCCTACCTCAGATATAGCTGCCCGGTGTGGGGAGTTTCTGGCATCAATGCTATAAATAGGTTGCAAAAACTCCAAAATAGGGCGGCAAGAATAGTCACAAACAGTGCTTATGATGCTTCAGCTCTACCCATCATTAGAAAACTTGGTTGGCCCACCATCAACGAGCTTATCAATTCAGAAACTTTAAAAATGGTGTACAAGTCGGTAAATGACCTAGCTCCCACTTACCTAACAGAAATGTTCGTCAGGCTATCCGATTCATGCAAGAGAGAACTGCGCAATACCAAAACAGATTTGGCCGTTCCTCATCGCAAATCGGCCTTCGGACAAAAGAGCTTTTCGTATAAGGGTGCTAAATTGTGGAACGATCTTTCCATCGAAATCAAATCATCAAAAACTTATGAAACATTCAAAAAAAGAATCAGCAATACCAACAGCGAATGCTGATTCTCTCTTTCATGCATTACTTTTAATTTGCTTATTAGATTGTTTTGTAAATATGATTATTTAATTTTGTATGCTTTTCTTTTAATTTAGTGGCTACCGTGCCTAAAGAAGTTAAAATCAAATCAAATCAAATCAAGTATTTAGAAGGGTGGATAGGGTAAATAAACCAAGAAGAGAAAACAGAAAAAGAAAAAAGGTGTAAAGGGATATTCCTATAACCGTATGACATCGCTATCTTATTTTAGTTATATCAGAACCCGGGGGGGGGCACTCCCATACTTGACCTGACGGGATGTGCCGCTCAACAGGGTGTCCTTTTACGGTAAAATTATGCGACAGGGTGTCCTTTTCTAACGAAAATTATGCGACAGGGTATTATAATAGGTAAACAATTTATGTGACAGGGTATCACAAGCAAAAATTGCGTTCTACACTATATTTGAGTTGCACAATTTTTATGCGACAGGGTATACTTTTGGCCTATTTTTTATGCGACAGGGTGTAGGGTGTGGAGAGGTTTTCCGCACACCCCCGTCACTTCCCTAGTCAAGTACCCCCCCCCCGGGTATCAGAAGTTCTGAAAACTGTAGCTAGAAAGAATTAATGTGTAATGTGAGGATACAGCTAAACAAATCAAGAAAAAACAGAAAAGAAAAAATAGAGGATGTAAAATTATATTCTTAGAAATATGCGCAGAGCAGTGGCGTGTGTCGATTTCCGATTTCCGTTACCATATGTGGCGTATCATAGCACGTGACATGAGCACGTGATCAAAAGCGCGCCCTTTTGCGACGACGACAAAGCTTTTGTTTACACGACATTGTTCGCTTGTGTTCGGAGCTGATTTGGAAAACACAAAACCTCTGGTGCCCAACACGAGGGCTTTCAATCCGCAAGACTCGCTAGCTGGCGATACGTGGCTTCCATCCACCTGCTAGCTAAGTGTGCACAACAAAAAAGAAAGACCAGAACAAAAAAAACACCGAACGAGGGAGCGAAAGACTTGTCGCTTGTGTAGTCGTCCATGACCATGGTCGATTTCGGCCCAACGAGCGTGACGAATACCCCCACTGAATTCAGCTACAACACCCCTCTATTCTTGATGAAAGACGACGGGCTCGACAAGGTTAGTACAAGTTGTAGTGAAGTCAAGACTCCGAGAGAATTTAAAGACAGACATAGCATAACTGAGGGAGGCAAGAATTCACCAGCTGAGTTGGTCTTCAAGACTTCTACAACAAGTGAAGGCAAGAGTTTAGACGACTCTAAAGATTCTGACGAGGGTTTCTCCTCAAGTTTTTCACCCTCAAGTGAGCCACAAATGCTCCAGCAAGAAACTTCTGGTGTCAATAGTGCTTTCTGGGGTTCACAAAGAGACGATTTCCTTCACCACGAACTTCAAATGGGTGTGAGCAGCAGTCCGTTGATGTTTAGCAGCCCTTCACCAAATTCGCAGTTTTCTTCGAATTCTGTTTTGAGAAGAGGGACTGCTCCTGGTACAATGCCAGCATATAGTTCAGGAACTAGCAGAAGACCTTTTCCAGCAGTTTCAACACTCCTAGCGTCAAATAAAGCCGTTGCTACTGCCCTTGGTGTCTCAAACTGGAACGCAAGTCCTTCTCCTTCATCAAGTTGGCCGAACCATTCACCTAATAACGCCGTCGGCTCAAACTGGCCTCAACAAAGTCGCCCACAACTACCTTTTCCAATGTCAATGGCATCACAGCAAACGGCATCTTTCCCTCAAGGAAGAACGAGTAAATTTTCCCCATTTCCTGTCGCAAGCTTCCCACAGAAGCCGTACAGAAATGCAAGGCCAATGCCTGCCTTCAGCACAAATTCTACGCCAAGCTCAAGCAAAAGTGCTTCACCTTTCAGCCATCAGAACTCAGTAAGCAACCATTCTGGCCTAGATATGACGATTGTTGATGATATTACTCAACTCACGAATACTTTCTCAAATTTGACGACTTCCAGTGAAGTAACATCTAATGGCCTCTTTGCAAACCAGGTAAATATGATTTATACCTTCTTCTACCTTTGTAAGATCCTACTCTCTTCAATACTTTCCTTTAAAAACTATTTTTTCATGAATGAAAATATCGCTTATTTCCAAAGTATATCAAAAACTATTTCTGATTCCCAAGAGAACATCATTTGTAAGGAACTCCTAAAAATATATACTTTATTTCATAGCCCAGGACAATAAATTCTGCTACGATATCCACTTCAATCCCATGTGAAATCTTTCTCCAATTCCCTATTCATCACAAAGATATGAAATACTTTAATTTCTAAACTTTAGAAGGAACAATGATTCTACCAAAGAACAGATTTCCCAAAGAACTTCTTCTAGAATGATCTTCTTTGAAACAAAGCAATGGCTTCCTTCTTTTGAAGCATAATATCATTTCACCTTCCATCTTGCCTTTTCGTAACTAATTTTATCAAATAATACTCAGAAATCATTCTCCAATATCACATGTATGAAAAAACAGTCCTTTTCCTCAGCGTTTTAAACTTTTTCCGAGGTTTTTGAATGTTTTAAAACAATTCAAATTTACAATCTTTTACTGACAATATTCCCACAGATTTTCAATATGGCTTCAAGCTCGTATCATAAGGGCTGCATAATTTGTTATCGGGGAGCTTTTCCTGTGAAAACTAGCCAGTTTATCAATTTCCTAAACATTTTAATAGAAGTTAGCATTATTTTTGAAAATAACAAATGCTTACAAAACACGAAAATATCGGTCAAAGAAAGGGGGAATCTCAATTTACAAGACGCAATGGCCTAAATTTACCAGCAGCAGAAATTCCCCTTTTGCTTTGTTTACAGAGAACAATATACTACCAGTTAATTTCAAGTCTTTATCGACGAAAACACGACTTTTAATTCATTCTCAGATACCAAGAAAATTGAAGCATTTATACAGGAATTGAGAATAAGAGTTTTTATCAATTAGAAGACGCGGTTTGTCGTGTTGTAAATTTCCCATTGCGACCTGTTTTGCTTCAGCGGCTTTCAAGGCGCAAATAGATGCTTCAAATAGACTTCGATATTTTGATTCGAAACATTGGTGAACTGTTCTAGGAGTTAGGAAAAGTCTTTGGACGTTGTTTTATTGCTTGAATTTTCTCAAAATTAAGGTGTAAATCTGGAGTCATCTCAAGTCTGCAGAGTTTGCTAGTTGATATGGCAAGATCTTCGAAATATCATGAAAGTTCTTAAAATTTGCCTGACAGGAACTGTGTTATTTCTTGAAAAAACGTACCTGAAATCAAGAATTTCTCGATCACACATATCAAGTTTGTTTTACGTTGATAATTTCTTATAATTTCGGTCCGCACTTTACCAACTGCTCAGAGCATTAGCATAAGCGGCTTTCAAAAACTATTGGCCTAAGTTGTACCTGCTGCCATGGTTTGGTAGACACAAATAAATGCTTTTCCAGACGATCAGAAAATTTGCGATTTGTTAAAAGTAATGATATGCAAACATATTCAGACGGCAAAAATTTACTACAGAAAATAAGATATAAATTAAGAATTTTGAATGAAATAATTGAAGGGTCAGAGAAAGTATAAAGTCCTGCTCTTCGTTTCTCGTTAAATATTCCGGATACGTTCTCTACAAACTTAATTTTTTCCACCACTATCAAATTAAATCTTACAAACATGTTTCATCGTGCCTAAGATATTACCCAGGCGCAGGTCCAGGCCTAGGCCCACCCCAGGCTATCTGCAACTGTCAAAGATTTTGAGCTACTAGTGGAAATATTGCTCAATATTCTAAACAGAGAGCAAAGAAAAAGTAGAAATGGGCTTTTTCATAGATAGATACAACTCAATAAAAAAGCGCATATAATTGCAGATTTTCTATTTCATTATAAGAAAAGGCACTTTTTCCAAAAGGCATCATTTCGCAATTGCAGTTAACAATATCAATTAAAACACAGAAACATGCAACAATACAACTACTGTGCCACTCATTGCAGGAAAGGACACGTCGTCAGCGAGTTCCTACAATCAGTGACATTTACAAACGCAAAAGAAAAATTACAATTGAAATAAACGTGAAACGAAAAGCCTGATCGCTGAGCAGAACCGAGGCCGTTTAATAAAACGGCTGATCAGAAGCCGGCCCGACATGAATATCTTCAACTAGAGAGAAAGAACTGGTCCTATATGTTTCTGCAGTTACCAAATAGTTCACCCTTCTTCGGTCATAGTGACTCAAATCACTTTATAAACATATTACGCATTCAGGTTTCCCTTGCCGAATGAAATAATGTAATATAAGAATAAAATAAGAAATAGCCCGGGGGGGGGGGGGGGGTATTTGACCAGGTTTTAGTCGGAGACGTGCCATCGAAGCTTAAAAACATACCCGTTCTTTATACCATTTTTTCGAAAATGTATACCCGACCTTATACCTTATACTTATACTAAAATCGCGAAAACTGATAGCGTTCCTTATACCAAAATCGCGAAAACTGATACCGTTCCTTATACCAAAATCGCGAAAATCGATACCCTTCCCGATGGCACGTCCCAATACCCAAAATATGTATAGTGCTCCCCCCTCCCGGGGAAATAGCTCGTTTTTCCAGCAGAGTTTTTCAACCTAAGTCAGTCGTACAGACCATTTGGATAAAAAATTTATTTGATTCCGGACTCCGCGTCAAATCCGCCCAAAGGAATATTTTCAGAAACCAAGATGCTTAGGCAGGTGCACCTTAACTCTCTTAAAAGCTTCATGAATAAAAAATCACCCCACCCCGACCTCTATTCTTCGCAGTGAAAATATTATCAAAAGTCATTTTGCGGCAAATTCTTGATCGAAAATGACTGTTTTGTTTTTCTCAAATCTTAAACATGTTCTGGGAAACATGGTTCGGTGTAAATTATGACATTGGGGATATATCTTCTTAGGACAGGCTACCTTCTTGAAGATCTTTCCTTCACCAGATCGTTGCTGAAAATGACTGTTTTGTTTTTCTCAAATCTTAAACATGTTCTGGGAAACAAGGTTCGGTGTAAATTATGACATTGGGGACATATCTTCTTAGGACAGGCTACCTTCTTGAAGATCTTTCCTTCACCAGTTCGTTGCTGAAAATTGTAGTTTTGCTTTTCTCAAATTTTAAATATCTTCTGGGAAACAAAGCTTGATATAAATTATGATATTGGGAACATATGGCTACCTTCCCTGAAGATCTTTCCTTCACCAGTTCGTTGATGAAAATGGTAGTTTTGCTTTTCTCAAATTTTAAATATCTTCTGCGAAACAAGGCTTGATATGAATTATGATATTGGGAGCATATGGCTACCTTCCCTGAAGATCTTTCCTTCACCAGTTCGTTGATGAAAATGGTAGTTTCGCTTTTCTCAAATTCTAAACATCTGCCAGAGAAGAAGGCTATGGAGCATATTGGGAAAACATCTTCTAATGACCTACTACCTTTCCTTAAGATTTCTTCTCCGGCTGAAGATGTTTAGAAGTTTTTGTCAAAAATCGTAGTTGGATATGACTGTTTTGCTTTTCTCAAACTTTAAACTTCTTCTGGGAACAGAGCTCTAAGCACTTGGGGACGCTTCGTCGTTTCATCCGATATACTACCTTTGTTCTCCAACGTGAGGAGAAAATGCGCTTCACATGCGTTCTACAAATACTACCTTTGTAGGCTTTGTTCTCCAACAGAAAATGTAGAGGGAAGTCTTCTGGTTGATAATCTTGGTTGAAAGTGATTGTTTCCTTTTCTAGAATTTTAGCAAACGTTCAAAACCAAATCTAGCTGCCAATATATTAGTGCTAGCGTCAGAGATCCCTCTTTCTTGTTAAATATATCACTTATTCTTCCCTAAAATTAGTAAAACATTAGTCGAAGTGATTTCAAGCAAGACTTGTCTTTTCTGGAACTTTATGTTTTACTCGATGGCAACGCGTTTCCGCAAAAGCTTCACTGAAACATAGACCATTTTCGTTATGCTGTAGCTTTACCTACGAATTGCTTTGTAACAGCATTATTTTGAATGATTTTTAAATGGATTAATAGTCCTGCCAGTTAGACTCTGCCCATCTAGAGATTTATGAACTTGCTAAGAAGAACTTTCTGAGAACTGTGTCATAAAGTTCAGGGACATTGATCAGGTTTTACTGAACATTGATCTTGAGATATAAGTTAAGCCCAATGGAAAAGCCCGTGGAATTTTTCTTGAAGTTCGTTTCCCCAAGGATGCCCAAAGAGTCTGAACGAAAATCTATTTCTTAATTCAAAAAGCTCCACCCTTTGGAAATTGGATCTTTCTCAACGCTCAATTCCCATCGATTTTGAAAGATACCATTGAATATTGATGCTTGAATATACCAAGCCCCACCCTTTGGAAACCCCTTTGGGCTTGTCTGAAAGTTTATTCTTCGAATTTTTTAAATTTTCATAGAACAGGTGGTTTTTATTAATGGCAGAAGCAAGCTGGGCTTTATCCTTTCACGACAACGTCTTCTCTTGTTGATTAGATTAGGCACACCTTTCTAATTCAACTTGGAAGCTTTGGCATGTCAAAATCTTTATCGAATCTTATCTATCCTAACTATCAACCAATTCATTTATTTTTGCTGGCTTCCTCCTTTGGGAAACATCGCACTCAAACAGTGCTCATGTGTAGCAGGCTCGGATTACTCATCAATATTTTAAGACTTCTTGCTCGTTTTGCCGTTATCACGGCTAAAAAGCGATAATTCTCCTTTGCGTATCGCACGAGAGGGTCAGAATTATCATTTTATCTTCATTCAGCAGGCACTAAAAATCTGTGCCTGATTTACCACAAATTTGCGTTGATTTCTCAATAAAGATATGCTGCACCTTGCATAGCAATTGAGTCACCCAAACAATTTGACTACGTGTGGTCCGCCTTATGGTGCTGTTTCGCATTATCATCTTTAAAATATCTATCCTGAGTCATCATTGCTTGATTTGTCAACATAATCTCTGACAAATCGCTCTCCATTTTCTCTTTTTCTAACCCATGCTCTGATAACTGCACAAGGAGAGAATTGCTTTGATGAAACTCGTCAATGCATTAGATTTGATATAAGACCTTACATTACGTCATTTTCACAGCAAAATTTGCTTCATCCCTGTCGCGAAATAATCACATACTTCTTGGACAACACTGCCTTTTCCCTCAATCGTTGGGAGACAACTTTCTGGGTGAGATCGTTTGCTGATAACATCAATCAAGCCTCTTCCAGCTTAATTCAGCCTTGTGCCGCTTGATTCTTCCAAATTTCATTTCCTTTCGAATGGTCCTTTTGATTCAGGAAGGTATTTTTTAAATGTAGCCCCCAGTGGTAGGAAACGTATAACTAATTGTGCGCTTTTTGGTTGATCAAGGACCTTATTTCATTATATCTTCCACCTGGTGAGTCAAAAAAGTTTACATGTTTGGCGGGCTGTGGAATAAAAAGTATGTGGCCGATATTCAAAACTAAGATATTAATCTATCAGACAAAGATTAACTTAGATGAGAAAATGTTGTTTGGTAAAATCATTCATCCTTAAAACCCAAAAATTGGAAAAATGCCTGTAAGGGGTTTGTATGGGAATCGAGAATTCCACCTTTCATTCTGCTCCATGATTTCCACGCTATTGAAATCAAAATGCTACTTCTGAAACTCACTATTTAATTTAATTTAAGTTTTAAGCAGTTCTTTAGGACTGATGGGGCTACCGTGCCTAAAAAAGTAAAAATAGAAATAAATAAATAGAAATAGAAATGCCAAATCTCGTGGACAAAGAGTTCCAGTAGTGATAGCATAGCACCAACAATTTTTTAGCTTGATCCTGCCTTGTGGAGTTCTTCTCCAAAACTTAATATTTTTCGAATGAGCCTTTTAATCCTTGGAAAGTAATTTTAATACAGCGTCCAGTGTTGAACAAATTCTACCCTTTTCGTTAATCAAACGAATAAGCATTTTGTTCCAATGCTCCTTTTTTATATCTACTGAGCTTCCTAATATTTTTAAATTTGCCTCACATTTTTAACGGAATGATCTTATTCTTCTCTATAAACATTGCTTTTTCTCTTACATTCATCTTTTGATAATTAAGAGATAATTTTCTTGGTGAAATACGCTGTCTGAGAGATGTGGAATTCTGACAACAAGATAGCATAGCACCAAGCATTCTCGTACTCCTGCTTCAAGAAAAGTTTCTGCTTTCTTCAGCGTAAAACTTGTTTTATTCTTTTAATGAATGGACAATGTTCTATGTAAACAGTGCGCTCTCTCTAACATTTATCTTTTGATAATCAGGAGACAATTTTTGCATTGAAATTGTCTATCTGAGAGATACAGAATTCTTGCAAAATGATAGCATATTAGTAGTAGTACTAGAAACTACTACTAGCATAGTAGTAGATTCTTGTTTACTTCTGTCTCGCGAAATTCTTCTTTCGAATTCCTTCTCCTTGTGAATAACCCTTCGTTGTTTCAAAGAGAACTTGCATGAGAACATTCTTGTTATGGCATAAGAATCAGGAGACAGTTTTCTTTTTGAAATCATTTATCTGAGAGATACAGAATTCTGGCACAGTGATGGCATAGTATTAAGTATTTTCTTGTTTACTTCTGTCTCGTGAAGTTCTTCTTTCGAATTCCATCTTTCCTTGATTGATCCTTTGTTGGTTCAAAGGAAACTTGGATAAGAACCTTTTCATTATAACACCAGAAGACAAAGAAGTGTACAATATATGCTGCTATTTGACCCATTTTCAATCTCCAAAAGTTCATCAAAGAAGTAAGCATCTATATTGCTTTATTTTAATTTCTAGAATATTCTTAATCATCGTCAGATAAATAAGAAGAAAAGTAATGTCGGAAAAAAAGATTTTTTGATATTTCACCCATTTTCCATTTACTCTTTTCACAAATCTTCTTTCATCAAATATCTGTTCTTGATGAAAAAAATTTCTTAGAGATCTAGAATTATCCCTTTTCTGCGTTTTTACGTTCCTTTCTACGTAAGTTTCTACCGGTCATCTCCTTTTCTACATTCTATTATAAATTTTACAATACACATGTTATGCACTACATACAGTTAAGCCCGAAATTATTCGTACCTATGCCAAATTCTGAGTATTTGGCATCGTTCTATTTGAGGACAAATTTTACTGTGGCTGAAGTTTCGTAAGAATGTGATAAAAGGCTGAAACAAGTGCTACAAGAGACATTTCAAGGAATGAAATATCTTGTGAATTGGCTAGCAAATCTAACGATTGAAAATACTCCAAATTTGACATAGGTGTGAATAATTTCGGGCTTAACTGTACAAACCACTTTATAATACTACAGAACGATATCACGAGCTGCAAAATGTAAGTCCACCCCCACGGTCATTGTTAAGACAAACTAAGATATATCAATGCATCAATACACACGAAAAAGAAAACAAAAATAATGCCTACCAATTCATAAGAGAAGGCCACAGTCTAAAAACGAGCAAATGCTTCATTTTACAATTTCCGTACCAACCTTGCGTGAGAGAGCATCAAAAATCTACCTCTTGGACTCATCAGTAAAATGTTGAGCCAAACTCTTCTATACATTGATCTTCTTCATAAAAGTTCAAAATCTTCTTACAAAATTAACGGTCAAAAATGCTCTTCGTAAATATTCATCTTAGTCTGCTTCAGAGTACTGTCTTCTTATAGAAATGATTTTATTCCTAGGAGAGAAACGACATGATGAAGTATTCCTCATTGGAGCCAAGACTGTTGGACATGTTCAGGTCTCCAATGGATAGTCAAGCAGACCATTTACAAGGTAAGCTAACAACCTACATCCAAGACCCTATGTCAATTGGCAGGATAATTCAGTTTAACCAAGGGCGCCTACCTTGTCGGAAGTGTGTTTATTCACGGTATTTTACGTGTGGTAATTGGTGTCCTATGACCCAGTCCTGTTAATCTTTGTATATAAAAATCTAACGTCTGTTAGTGTTGACCAATCAAAAATCACGCTGTATGATTCCCTGTGGCCAGATCGTATAACAGTTGATCTCGTGTTACATAAACACCGGAATTTGAAACCACAAAGTTATTCATACGTCATCTGGACCTTGAGTAGACTTGCCCCAAGTCTATTTCGTCAAAGAAAATTTCGTCAAAAAAATTGAAGGGAAAAGTAATATACTTTCCAGTAGACTTATTACAGTTGACAAAACAGACTTGGGGCAAGTCTAGACCTTAAGAGTGACTCTGTGTACTTCTGGGTCACGGTACGGTTCTAGGACACTCTCTGTACTGGGTCACAGGACACCAATTACTCTACAGTACTGGGAATAAACACACTTCCTACAAGGTAGGCGCCCTTGGTTTAACGCGCTTGACTATCGATCTGAAAGTTGGTGGTTTGAATTATCGAAGTGACAAATCTGCTACCTACAATGCTTGCCGGAAGTCTCCTGACAACTTTGCTAATTTTGCATTGTTTTGCGATTTTTCCCTTTTTCCCTTGTAACAGTGT
This sequence comes from Aurelia coerulea, assembly GCA_039566865.1. NCBI lineage: Eukaryota > Metazoa > Cnidaria > Scyphozoa > Semaeostomeae > Ulmaridae > Aurelia > Aurelia coerulea. Next base: position 4,232,503 of record CM076952.1, on the reverse strand, counting down.
TGTTCTGTGACGTTAAAATGAAGATGATAGGACCATTTACTAATCTGATCCAGGTGAAGGGGTGCTGCAGCTAATCACTATGAATAGGAATGCGGGAAAGTGCGCAATTATCAAGAAATAGCTTAAAGAGAATCAACGGAGATAAAAGCCCCGCGCGAAAGGAGTCTGGGCATTCTATTATTAGCCTATTGTATTTGATGATTTCAAGACGATCATGGATATTGTTTAGCAAGCGGAACAAGAAGGTGTGTAGGAGTTTTCAATGCTCTATTTATAGATGACCTCCTCTTAGCTCCATTCATTCACTTTAAGCGTTCCGAGGACTTTTGGCAGGCATTCTAGAGTGACAAGAGTCGCCAACTCTCTGTAATACCAGACTAAATGAATTATGAGGTGTGGTATCATCCAGTGAAGGGACCAGGCTACTGCTTCGATGGCCCAGGTACTCATTGACTTTCAATACGGGGGGGTCCATGCCAATATTTGGGGTCCGAAAGTTTATGTTCAATCAATATTTGGGGTCTGTGAATTACAACATGGACAAAAATTCAATATTTGGGGTCCACGAATCTGAAGAAAGGAAGAGTCTTGCAATTTGGCCCTGAAGTTGCGAATCATGAATTAAATGTGTTGGTTTTATTCAAAAAGTGAGGAGGATCAAGAAGCTCAAATTGAAATCATTAAAAAACTTTTCAGTGACCCCAGAAATAGATAGCAATATTTGGGGTCTCCAAAACGTTAGACTCAATATTTGGGGTCCTCAAAAAATCAGGCTTAATATTTAGGGGTCAGCAAAGAAATAGTGGCATGGACCCCCCCGTATTGAAAGTTAGGGAGTACCCCCCCTGGGTTCGATGGTTGGTAGAAAAGACAACAACTAAACGTAACAAAATGCATCTAATTGATTGTTCAAAACCCACGGCCCCCTGAAAAGCAGTTCTTTAGGACTGATGGGGCTACCGTGCCTAAAAAAGTAAAAATAGAAATAGAAAATAGAAGATATCTCCATCTGGTTACCAAAACGATCCCCATTTGAATCTATCGACAAAATGAATATGACAAAAAAGAATGCGATTGGGTGAAAATGGACTGCATTTCAGGGTGGTTTACCATTGTTCAGCAGTGCACCGCTGAATATCTCAAAGAGTTTATGATTTCGCTTCCTACAGTATGTTTGGGGATAAAATTAATCTTCTTCAAAGTAGGCAGAGTTCTGCACCAATCAATGTACCAAGAAAATTCCTTGAGATCATACGCTTTCATTATTCATTTTATGGAAGAAAATTCCCGTGATCGAACGAAATCGGCTTTTTGAAGGCAACGGCCCTTTGAGATCAGAAAAACTCGTGCTTATCAGGCTGTGAACTAAAACGGCCGATGATTGAGTGAAAAAGCTTTGCCGCCATTTCTTCACACATTTAGTTGGCATGTCTTTATGGCACAGTGCCTTGCATTTCAAATATCATTTCACGCATCCCCAAAAACAGTAGCCGAAATCAGTGCCGCAGTGGAGCGGCTTGCAGCTTAAATACAGGTGTCGCAAGATCAATATATATCAGTGAGAAAAATGAATTTGGAGAAGTCTGGTTGCGTTGATCGAAGCGCATATGTTTCAAAAATCATGCATCATTTCGTCTTGCACGAGATAAACAGCATTTGAAATTATGAGCAGAGAACATGATTCAGTTCCTGATATAGGAATCCTTACATGTGTCTTGCGCGAGAGAAACAATTTACTCCGATAAAGATTTCTCTTTCGGGGACATCCTACTGTGCTCTTTACAGTAAATGTCACAGAGACGTTTCGTCAAAATTTCCTGTACTTTTCACTTTATTAGAGCTTTTAGAAGTTGTGTACGCAAAGGCTAAACTTTCTGTCTTTGCCAACCAGGATAAATTGTTCACAGTTGCACCTGTTTTTATTGAAAGTTTTGTAAGGACTGTAAGATGAAAATGTATCTTATAACGAGATTTTCGATATGTAGAACAGATTATTCTATAGGTGTAAAAATTTCCTTAAATCTATCATAGACCATGTTGAAGTTACTTACAAAAATAAGTTGTAAAGTTGAAAATTGAGAAATTTGACATAGTTTTGGCGCATTAGATGTTCCTTTCTTTACCAATTGAAAAACAACTTTTATGCGAAATTCACTGGGGGATTTCGTATCTCCTAAAATGAACAGATTTAACTAAGAAAGACTCATAATTTGTCATAATGCAGTTGGAAAGGAAATGGTGTCGTAAAGCTGAATATTGAGAAATTTGATATAGACTTTTCAGCGCATTATATACAAGCAGTATCAAAGTTTTAGCGCATTAAATTTTGCCATCTTTACTGCTTAAAAGGCGGTGCGTCTTCAAAATTAATTAAGAAATTCTGGCTCTCCTTGACTCAAGAGATTAATTAACAAAGAGTGTTGATTCATCATTGTGTAGTTACTTATAACATCGCGTTGCAATTTGAAGCTTGAAAATTTCGATAAATCATTCGGTGTACATCCAAGCAGTTTGAAATTTCGGCGCATTAAATCTCGCCTTGTTTACTACTTAAAAGGCGGTGTGCACTCAAAATTCATTGAGGAATTTCGAATCTTCTCAAATCAACAGATTAGCTTAGAGAGATGTATAAAAGACGTCGCAAAGTTAAAAATTGATAAAATTGGTAGATTTTTTCGGCGCATTAAATCTCGCCTTGTTTACTACTTAAAAGGCGGTGTGTACTCAAAATTCATTAAGAAAATTTCGAATCTCCTAAACTCAACAGATTAGCTAACAAAGCGTCTCTCCTACAACCTGTTCTTATTAATCAAATCAAATTGGCATGCAACAGGTTTTTATTCTCTTGTAAATTTAACCCAATCTGACAATGATTTTGCAGAAAACTTATCAATGAATGGGCCTACACGAAGGAAAATATGAAAGCCATTTTCGAACAATGCGCTCATCATTTATTAATGCCATCTGCCGCGCATTTCAAACCACATGTAAGAGGTTCCCTTCTTTTCATTAGCTTGAAACGCGTTAGGAAACACAATGTAGTTTTTTATCTTATTGGAAAAGCTATGTTGACATGTGTGATTACTCAAACCATAGAATCGCTTGCAGACTCGTGGGCTAGATTTGACGATATTCGCATTGCTTATCTCGCTGTTCGCTCAGTTTTGCTTTCACGAGTCTTAGACAAGACGTTAAGTAGGTTACCTGGCAAGTCCTTGTTGCGTTATCCGAGTTTTATCAAATAAGATGTCAGCACAACTCTAGATTCTTACATGAACTGGCGTTATAGACATTGAATGTTGAACTTAATTGCCTCCAACTAGCAATAACAAAATGCTGAGTAATAAATTGCCGAATTGCTGAATTTTAGGAGCAAATAAAATCGATAAGTTCTTGTTTTCTCTTCTCTGTTTCTCTAGCAGAGAAACTTTAGTTTTCCATTCATCCCTTTTCGGCTCGAACTCTTTTCATAGTTCCTAGACTGCCAAGATCTGATCGAGAATAAAGTTCCAAGTCTAAGGCTGCCCTTCCCTGCTAAGATTGGATTTTTGTACTGCAACACCTTACAAAAAGCAAATCATTGGGACAGAACCGAACGCGGAATTCTCGTTCCCATACAAACTCCTGATCAGCATTTTCTAATTTACAGGTCTTAAAGAGAAGTGACGGATGAACGGCGTCTAGTTTAAAAATAGAACAAAAGATGGCCGAGTCCCTTCATTGTCCAATTGATTTGATAATCTTTCGAGATCATCAAATACAATGGAATACAATCGGTTATATTAAGATTACCCAGGCCCCTAACTTAAGTTGCCTTATATCTCCGTCATTTGTATTTAAAGATGAGCAATTTTACCTAACAAAACTTTCACATTAAGATTAGCCTTTGACTGATAGATCTACATTTCAGCTTGAATATCGACCTCGTAGTTTTTATTTCACAGCCCGCCAAACTTGTTAACTTTTTTGATTCACCAAATTTTGATTTTGATTTCTTGAAAAGACAAAACTTTGGACCATGATTCTAAACCTATCTTCTTTTCTCTTTAGCATTTCGCTATCAACTGCAAAAGAAAGGATTCCCACATCAAAGAGATGGTGAGTTGCCAAAAATTATTTTTTTACTGAGATTTTGTTTCACCGGCATTGGATTACAGGCCGATATTGGAATGAATATTGCAGCTATTTCAAGACTCGTTTACAATTGCCCAACTGGTTTATCTTTTTGTATTCATTCATGCAATCCTGAAAATCGTTTGAGTCAAAACAGAGCTCTCCTTTTTAAAGTCCTGTTGCCTGAAAGTAATTCAGATTGAGCTAGCTTTCTTCAAGTCTGCATTCCGCGACTTCACCACTGCGTTGCAAACTCCCTTGATTGTGGCTTGCAAGGAGCACCATTGTTTTAGGCACCCATCTATTGTTTTCTGTAGTTTCTTTGGTAGTTTCACCGTGAAACTACTATCACCCAAGCCACCACCGTTATAAATCCACTTATATCTGAGCAATCGTGAAAGATATGAATGTTTGGTTCGTTCCTCTGTGAAATACAACGATTTATCTTCAAAACAAAGCTTTCAATTTGAAAGAAAGACAAACAGTAGTCTGTGCGATATTACCTTTCAAAAATCAACAAAATCATCTTTTGGACAAGAATTTGCAGAAGGAGCCAGAGTAAAAACAAGGTAGAAATGAATCTGAAATGCGACGGTAAATTACTTTTACCTCAATTTGAAATTTCGTTGAAGCTTTCAAACATTTTTTAGATCCGTTGGATATGATCATTTGGAAGCAATGACTCGCTAAAAGTATTAAGCTTAGAACGTCCGTTATTCCAATTTCGGCATTTTTTTTACTCTGTATGAACCAATCTTTACCGATAAAAGTTGCTCGTTTTCAATCATTTATTGTCCAGGCAAACTGAAAATGGGTCAAGCGCATGCCTAACCATTTGGAAATGCTCCATAAGTAGAAACGCCTACAAATGTGTACGGGCAAAGTCTGGGACGCGGAACGCCTACAAATGTGTATGGGCGCAAGTTACAAGACCCGGAACGCCTACAAATGTGTAAGGGCAAGGTTTGGGACCCGGAATGCCTACAAATGTGTACGGGCAAGGTCTGGGACGCGGAACGCCTACAAATGTGTACGGGCAAGTTACAAGACCTAGAAAAGCTTACAAATGTGTACGGGCAAGGTACGGGACCCGAAACGCCTACGGGCAAGGTAGAAGACGTAGAAACGCCTACATCACTCAAGCACTTGTGTTCATCTCTCCGCTTTTGCATCTGACCTGGACGCTCATCCATAAATTCTCTTTTAATTCATAAATCGAAATCAGACATTCTTTGAATTTAGTGATATTTGATAAACAATCACCTTTATAACAGACTTTTTACAAAATTTTATTGTTTACGAAAATTGCTCCAGTCCACAAGACTATTGAGAAACGGCTCGCAAATATGCTATTTGCATTCCGCTTTCGCCGACCTCCCTCAATACCTACTTTCATTGAAGGATGTCGTAAAAAATTTATAACTAGACATATTTTTGAAAATGTTTGCACTACTTGCAATAGAACTTTTCTTCATAATCACTTTGAATTTCATTTATGCCACTAGCCATTGACAAAGAAAGGAGATCTCCTTGTTAGACTTAGAAACACGCCTTGGTAATAACAAGACAGCTTGCCATCGGCAGCTGGTTCTCGATTAAACGTTTAGTCTCTTGTTTCCCTATGCTTTTCGACTACAATGTCACTTTGGTTAAAGAGGACTTTTGCAACCGACAAGCTTCACAGATATGCCACCGCTTCATAGAATTGTTCAATATCCTTTCATTTTTTAAAGAATTCATCATGAAGGAACTGAAAACCACCAAAAAATTTACCAATAGGTAGAAATTTCCAAATGAAAGAACATTATCTACGAAACTGATTGCCTGAGCAATAAGAACGCCGGATTAAGTTATTTCTGCTCGCAAAGAGCCAATACCAACAAACGAGGTACCTATTTGCAATTTAAAGACGCTCTACTAACCACGGAGCCTTGCGCGCAGTGGCTGTCCCATAATGCAATGCAAAAGGACTGTCAGATTATCTGAATGTCTGCGAAGCTAGGCCAGTACTCTGTTTAGATCGCTCCTTTCATAACGAATGATTGTTGGGGAGACGAAATCGCTTTGTCCGAGGAAACTTATGTGTCCCCCAGTGCAGTTGGTTAAAGCGCATACGTCCGTCTGAGCTTCAACACCAAGACGCTACTGCGCATGAGCTTTAACCTACGGCACGGGGGAAGCATGGGTTTCCTCGGGCTGAGTGTATTTCGTCTCCCTAACAAATGAAAGTCAAGTTACGATGGATACAGAGAAGAAAATGGGTCATCCAAGACATCCAGGGGAAAGCAGGGTGGTCTATTATTCATGTCCTTCTTTGAGCCTGATAGGAGAACCGAAAACATTTACCGCCGCCATTACTCAGCTTGTGTTCGTGTTGTTTTTCTCATGCGCGACGCGCAAAGCTTAGTGGTTAGCAGAGGGTCTTTAACTGTTGAGGAACATCTCGAGAGTGATTAGCCATTGATCAAAGCTAAATTCACATCCCTGGAGCCAACCAAATCTGCATACTTTTTCAGGGACATCCAAGTACTTTTCAAATTTGAAATCACATGTCACGCAAAATTTGCGAAAACCACCAAATCATGTATTCCAAACAGTTCAATTGTTGTTATTCGCGTGCATTTTCAAGTGAAATCTACGCTGACTGTAATGTATCGAATAACATCCCTAAAGACACCAAGTTATGAACGCGACGAGAAGCCAGCAAAACAGGGCTCAAGCCATTGCCACAAAGCCCTGTTTTTATCGGATACTTCACCTTCGCCTCGTTGTAAAAGCCCATCACATGGTGTGCTCACACAAGGTTGGAATGCTAAATAATTTATCGTTATTACTTTCAAACAGTGTAAATCCTAAAATGATGGCCGACTGTAGCCGTGTGGGCAGACCAATATTGAGTTTGATTTGGGAAAGAACAGGTGTTCCGTAGGCCGACCCACGCAGCTCGTGCTCGTAACGCCGTAAATATCTCGAATAACTTCAAAGTCGGAACCTTCATAGGTCAACCAATAGACCTTTCAGCTATTCCGCAAAAGGTTCTGCATCTAGTGATATTTTCAAAGACTCATTCCAATAGTCGCTTGTTTCGCTTCCCAAACTGAATTGTCGCTACAACAGACTACTCTCAAGTACCGAATAATCGTCCCCCCCGCTTATTAATTTTTGAAAAATTTTCCAACCCCCCCACTTTTATTCCAACCCCCCCTTTTATTAATTTTTGAAAAATAGAAGTAATAGTGAACACATTTTTTTAATAATTCCTGCTAAGCAAATGTACTTACTGTATTTATTAACTTTATTCTCCTTTGTTTGTCTGACCCGTGTTACACACGTGTTTTACATACGTGGTACCCATGTTAGATACGTGTAGCGATAACAACTGCTGCGATAACAGCAACAACAACAACAACAACAACAACAAGCCAAAGTCTATTTTTCTTCACTCCTGAGAGAGATGAAATGCCCTTGCATATTGTTTTTTGTGAGGAGATTCCTTACGATTAGATCAAGTGTTTTGAGCCATTTTTCAGGCATTTAGGAACCATGACATTTTTATGAAATCGAATTTACCTATATTTACGGTGCTCATAAAAGCGCGAGAAAAATTGATAAAAATAATTCAATCCCCTATCTATCGAGCAGAATTCAGTTCATTTCAATCACTACTTCAGTACTTCAATCTTCAATACTTCAATCTCTCAGCTATCGAGCAGAATTCAGTTCATTTCAATCTGTCTAGTACTCTTGGTGCTATGAATTTTCAAAAGTGAGAACATTTTTCTAGCTCGCCCGGTATTTAGACCAATTTAGATGATATAACCAAGCATATTCCTCAGCTGATCTTAGATCTTATACTTGCAATTTCCTCAGCAGATCAAATTGTACCATCACTCAATTCCTCTCTCAATGGATCTCCAAGATCAGAGCTGGATCTCATGGAAAGATTTTCAAGGAAAGTTTTTGTTGGTGGGTTGCCGCCGGATATTGATGAAGGTATGCATACAAAGCACTTCTAACATGATAGATTTTGATTACTGCGGCTTGATAATAATTTTGTGAGCATTTCGTCCGACACTGGCCACAGCACGACCAACTCGCCAGATAAGATCTGATCAAACTTAGAAGAAGCCTTTCCCGAGGTCCGATCGATGTCCCTAAGGGTCCTTTGAAGGCTTTTCACAAACCACGGCAAGGAGTGAAGAAATATAAAAAATCCCATTCAACACACGCCGTAAACAACGTGAAGGTGAAGTTGCGATTTTAGCGCTAAGCGCTGGGATCGCAGAAGTAGAGAAGACCTAATCGAGTCCGCGACCCCTTGCCATGATGCTCAACTGGTGAGGCTCTACTGAGTATCGAGCCCTGTCCGCCTGACTGTTCTGGCTGCAAAGTCAGAGGATGACACCACTGCGCCACAGCAATGGATAGCCCAATAAACAATGCCGTCTCTGAGTGCTTTAATCAACCAGCTACAATCTTCGAAGAAATGACATTCTAGTTGTTCCTAAAGTCAAAAGTACAAACTATGGCATAAAATCGATTAGCTTTTTGGGTCCAAAGGTTTGGAATTCTCTTCCAAATGAAATAAAGTCATCCAAAAATGAATATCAATTCAAAATTCTCATAAAAGATTGGTTTTTCAACAATCAATGCGCCTGCAACGCTTGCAGTCAATAAGTTCCATAATGCAATCTCTAAAATTGCTTCATGTTAGTGTATATTAGTGCTCACACTATCGTAAAACTAACATTAAATAAGGTATTATTATTATTATTATTAGCGCTTTCTTTGTTCTTTTTATAGACAAGCCTATTTACAATTGCACATTCGCCTTAAAGATCCATTGTGACCCAGGGTCCTTTGCGAGCACGATGCAGTTTCAGATTTTCTGAAAATCATATTTGGCCAAACGGAAGCTACAGATCGACAGTGAAGAAGTTCAGCTGATAGGAGAGTTGAACGAAATTAAAACTTTCAATCAGTTCAAAATACTGCAGTGTGGATCCATGAGCAAGGTTTGATTCTAGACAGTCAGGAATTTAAGAGAACCCGCAAAGGACTCTGGGTGACAATGGCTCTTTAAATAAATTTTTTTTTTCTTTTTTTTACATTCCAATAAAAATTTACAATCCAAATTTACTAGTTTCATTACTTACAAAATATTTAACTACACTACAAGGATGATGCCACTAGATGCAAAATACCATAAATAAACTCTTTCCACAAAGAGTTTCAGCAACAGTTATTTCCAGGGCCGTAGGAAGCTGCTTCTGCTTGGGGGGGGGGGCAATTGTTCTTAAAACAATAGAGAAGAATGCATCTAATTAATACTTGTGACGTAGGACCATTGTTTTCAAAATTTGGTTATTTCTGAATGATGGAGGAATCAAGTAAGTAGACGTTCTGGAATTCCATGTAAACACTGCATGAATTAGAACATTGCAAAATTTCAAACCGAGCTGAAATTTCAGACCGGCCGAAGTTTCTCATATGTAAAGGGCCTCCCTTTGCAAAATGACACCAACAATATTCCGCGTGTACAAGCGTTTGTCCTCAGATTCATGGACGCAAGACAATCAATCAAGATATAAGGTTCCATAAACCATGGTTTTTCGAGAAAATATTCCCATTTCAGCTTTAAGTCAACTATCTTTAGAAATTGGGAAGAGGGAATCAGCTATAAAAGCTCAAACTTCTATTGAACAATATTGCGGCAGTAAAATAATTCTTCAAGCTTTGCCTCATCAAAAATTTACGCAGCAGTAGTGAAAGTACTTGCTGTTTGAATTACGGAAATGATAGAAAGTAAAACAAGTTCTCATAGCAGATGCATCTGAACAGATTAGGAAATCAAAGAAATAATGTTTTTTCCAGACATAACCAACCAGCACTAGCCATATCACACACCTTCGCTGCGAGCCGTCTCAGCATACTAAAGTTCTTACATTTACTGCCTCTCACTTGGTTTGAAGTATAATTCGCATTTTCTGACATCAAAGCCAAGGATTTCAGTTGGAAAGCGATAGAATTGAGTGAATTTGGGCGATATTCTAAATAGCTTGGAGCGTTTTGAAAGTGAGTGGGCTTGACACGAATGAAGAGAACTAAAATGGGGTTCCAGGGCTTGCTTCTAGAAAATCTATTCAAGACCACACCCTTCAGATCGTCGGAAACACCCGGATTGAGCGAGGGACTGGAATACCCTGCAATGATCATATTAAGGACGACTTCAGGTAGAGGATCGTAATAGGCTAAATTTGATTTTACGTTTCATTTCACGGTTTTGGTAGAAAGGGAAATAAATGATAGTAAAAAATAAAACCGACAAAAAATGAGAAACAATTCTTAGGCAGGCAATAAATTGCAGAATTTAATTGAACATGGTCTGCTTAATGAAGAGCATTTTTATTTTGAATAGTTCTAGATTGCCAAAATTGAAATGTATTATGATAAAATCGCAAACCTAGGTATTGTAAAAATCAAAGCAATAAATCAGATTTGCGAAAAAGTGGGTGGGCTATAGCCTGTCCAGTCCGCCCTGCTCCACAGTCCCTGCTTCCCTCTTACGAAAAATTTTCACGTTAAAGAAAGATGATACTTTCTTTCAAAGAGTTTAAAGAATCCCTTTTGTTTTATTGTAACAAGAAGCATTGTATTAGAAGCAGATGGATTTTGTTGTTTGGGGAAACTGTTGCAAAACGTGTTCATGAAAGGAAAGTTGGCCAAAGCACGCTATTGTAAACCAGAGTTTGAAATCACGCTGAAATAACGAGGGCAGAAGTTTCTCCGGACATGATCACACGAAAATGATATAAACATGGTAACAAAATCAAAATCGCATGTGCTATGAGCAATCTGTTCTTTATTGAAGACGAGGAGCTGAATTTTCCCACCAATTTCAATCAAAAATCTCATTCAAAGTTGTGAAGGCTGATAGCTGCATGCACCTCACGTGCGACATCTGGCAGTCATTTCCTATCAAACCTAAATTTGAGTCTGCCAAAAAGTATAACATTCCCAGCAATTAGTGATATGATAACATATTTTAGTAAAGCATCCGTTTTTTGGCGATATTGAAGTGATAAAGAGAGCAAATTTAACTTGGGAATATCCTGTTTCATGATAAAAAGAAGACAGATGGTAAATGAAAGGTGTCGTTACTGTGAAAGTTTATCACCCAAAGAGAAAAATTGCCCGTGAAACCTTGTTTTGCTCAAAATTTCTAGCAGCAACGCTCTCTGCCGTAATACTTGAGAATTTTTTCTGTTCATACATTTCTACCTAGCATCCCAAGGTAGCTTTAGGACGCTGAGAAGCTGAGCTTATCGAAGCAGCGTCCTAGTCCTTCCTCTAGATGTGACCACACCTCGTGATTCCTTTAACCTGGAATTACAGAGAGTTGGCGACTCTCCTCACACTGTGTAGCAGGCTCGGCAGGGCGAAGACTCAAACCACCAACCTTCAGATTGGTAGTCACGCGTGCTACCACTGAACCATTCCCGCTACTTGAGAATGTCATTTCTGGAATGACTCTAAATTATTTAATATATGTACGACACAAGCAATATAAACCGGGTTAGTAAAAAAAGTTAACACGTTTAGCGGGCTGTGAAATAAAAATTACTTGGCCGATATTCAAAACTAAAATGTCAATTTATCAGTCAAAGGGTAACGTAGATGTGAAATTCTGTTTGGTAGGAGCACTCATCTTTTAGACCCAGAAATTAGAAAAATGCTGGTATTGGGTTTGTATGGGGACGAGAAATGAAGGTGTTGTGGCGCAGTGGTGTAATCCTCTGACTTTGCAGCCAGAACAGTCAGGCGGAGTGGGTTCGATACCTGGTAGGACCCCACTACTTGAGCGTCGTGACAAGGGGTCGTGGACTCGATTAGGTCTGCTCTATTCCTGCGATCCCAGCGCTTGGCGCTGAAAAACGCAACTTCACCTTCACCTTCAGAAATCCGAGGAGAAATCCACCTTCCATTCTGGTCCATGATTTAGGTCAGTTCATGTGTGCAGGCAGGGTATCATTATGAGCAATTAAACATTGAATGTTTTTCTTTTGCAGATGAAATTCATGCCAGTTTCTGTCGCTTTGGGCATCTTACAGTAGATTGGCCACATAAAGCTGAGAGCAAATCATACTTCCCACCAAAAGGTGTGTGTTTCTTATGCATAAGATGATAACCTAGCCTGCGGGCATACACTCATTTTTTTATATAAGAAACCGCTTATAAGAAACGGTAGGCTCAATTTTTCGAAAGCTAAGAAACAACCCTACCCGAATTGAAAAAGCTAAGAAACTTTTGTAATTTACAGTTTAACTTTCTTGTCGCACTTAAAAAATGTTTTGACACTGCACAGTTATAGCAACTGTTTGAATATTATTTTGGTTGCGAATTATGTAATTTACTTGTTTTGAGATATTACCAAGTAATTTGGGAGCCCTTTAGATAAAACAAAATTAACTCTACACTTCCAGCATTAAAATTATAAGTAACACATGAGAAACTATTGGTAGCAAAGTGGCCCAAAAACTTAAGAAACTGCCTACCAGCCCAGGACCTTAGTTTCCTATAAAAAAATGAGTGTATTATACCCACTGAAAAGCTGCATGCAGGCTAAGGATGACCAAGTGCAGTCACAGCCCAAAGATGTGAGATGTCTGTCGGCAGTTTAAAAGAAAAAGTCCCCTTCTTCTGAAATTGATAGGGTTTTTTAGCATGAGGACGACAGAGAGTCAATAAGGCATATAACGACTATATTTCACTATTTCATATTTCTTTATGACTGGAACCTGTGCAAGTTATTGTGATGACGAACCTCAGTCACGGCCCAAAGATGTGAGATGTCTGTCGACAGTTTGAAAGAAGAAGTCCCCATCTTCTGAAATTGATCGGGTTGGTTTAGTTTAGCATGAAGACAACAGAGAGACAATAAGGCACATGACGATTATATTTCACTATTTCATATTTCTTTATGACTGGAACCTGTGCAAGTTCTTGTGATAACTAACCGCAGTCACGGCCCAAAGATGTGAGATGTCTGTCAACAGTTTGAAGGAAAAAGTCCCCTTCTTCTGAAATTTATAGGGTTGCTTTAGCATGAAGACGACAGCGAGTTAATAAGGCACATGACGATTATATTTCACTATTTCATATTTCGTAGAGAGCTTTATGACTGGAACCTGTGCAAGTTCTGACTGAGCGCAGTCATAGTCCAAAGATGTGAGGTGTCTGTCAACAGTTTGAAGGAAAAAGTCCCCTTCTTCTGAAATTGATAGGGTTGCTTTAGCATGAAGACGACAGCGAGTAAATAAGGCCCATGATGACTATATTTCAATATTTCATACTTCATAGATAGCTTTATGGCTGGAACCTGTGCAAGTTCTTGTAATATTTTACTTTACTTCACTTAAGATTTACTTTCAAGTTAATTCTCTTAATTTCTTAATTTTACCTTTCTTGTGTTGCAGGATACGCCTTTTTGCTGTACAAAGAAGAGATATCGGTTCAAAGACTGATGGATGCTTGCATGGTCCAGGATGGTAAATTCTATCTTTGTGTGTCCAGTCCAACCATCAAGGATAAGCCAGTACGTATTCTAATCTTCGTGTTGTTAGGTTGCATCAAACTGTGACAGGATCTGATTGAATGGTCCAAAACGCTAGCAACATATTAATCATGCGGCAGATGTTTGGATATATCCTTCTTCTTTCCATTTTTACTCGTGTCTTCTTTTAAAGAGAATCTACATTTATCTACATTTATCTGGGTATCCAAGCATAGGTTCCAAATCTTTATCTCGGCGTAAAAAGGTGGGTGTAAAATTCTATGACCTATTTCTTCCGATTGAATGGCTTGAAAGAAACTTTAGAAACTTATCTATAATTCTACCGTTGGACTTTTCAGAAATTTTAGATATTTTTGGAAATTACAGCGTATCTTACATTTTAACTTTTTTGAGGGTGTGACGTCATCAAATTTCTAAATCATAAAGCAGAAAATTGATAGACTTTTGCTTGATACCATATTGTAGGCATTCATAAACTATGGTTTTCTTCGAAATTATTTCATGTTACGTCAAACAGTTTAGAAATTATGCTGGTTTTAAGTTTTTTTAAAAATGTTTCTTGAATTCTTGAAAAAGAAAAAAAAACACTCTAATTCTGAAAATATTGAAGATTTCAGAAAATTCCAACGGTAGAATTATAGAGAATTAGCTAAAGTTTCTTTGAAATCATTCAGTTAAAAGAAATAGGTCACTCAATTTTACACCGGCCTTTTTAAAGATTTGGAACCTATGCTGGGTATCCATGAATCACGCTTGCAAGTATGAGCGTGTTGGGATAGCTCAGTTTGTAGAGCATGGGTAGAGCATCTGCCTTGATAGTAGGAGGTCCCGAGTTTATAACTTGCTCCCTTCACACTTTTTTCATTTTCCATTCGTCGAAAATTTACCAATATAAATGTTATAAAATCTACCAAATATATCTTGGATAAATATAGCCGTGAAAGACAATAGCCTGTAACACGTGCCTAACCTTATTTGGGTAACTGATTTACGTCAACAGGAGATACTGATATCTGATAAGCTAGAATTTGACTGCAAGTAGCTTGAGCCACTTTTTTATGCATAGACTCCCTTTACCAACCCCGTTATTCCATGCACAATGAGTGCCTTAACGATTAAGGTTTCAGGGCGACTTTAGCTAATAAATCAATAATCATGTTATGTAAAGGTACAAAACAAATAGAAAAAAGTTTCCCCTTTTGTGTTCTAACGCAATCCGTGCCCTGTTTAAATTTAATGGTAGAAAAACATCAATTTTGTTTGAACTGAAGTGAATGTAGTTCAAGGCATATCCTAGAAATATTGCGACACACTGTTTCGGCGAAATTGTTCGTAATTATGGAATGGAGAGACCAATTTCAAATGTAAGACCAAACAAATTTTTCTATCTAAGTTAGCCCTTTTTCTATGCAATAAACTTTGAAAAAACAAATTTACAAACTAAAGTCCATCAATAAAAATTTGCAAACTCTCCACATTTTTGCTGAATAACCCGTTAGTGTCTGGAAATTGAGATTATTATTGTTGGTTTATTCATAGGTGCAAATTCGTCCATGGAACCTTGCTGATGCTGACTTTGTGATGGACAGTTCACAACCACTTGATCCAAGAAAGACAATATTTGTCGGAGGTGTACCAAGACCACTCAGAGCAGGTAAATGTAGTTCATCATTATAGGCATTGTTTACGAAATGAACTCTTTCACAGACTTAGCATCATCCATTGGCAAAATCATTAAAAAAAAAGAAAATCTTGTGCACTACTATGAAAAAGGCAACCTCAAGAAATTTCAAGGCAAGACCACATCATTACAAGTATTTTTTTTATAAGAAACCGCCCATAAAAAACTGAGCTCCCAGATCGCCAAAAAATTAGGAAACCCAGTACTGACTGGGAAAATGTAACTTTGGAAACTGTTTATTTTGATGAGGGAAATCCTTAACATATTTGTACTTTATTTTCACTTGTCTCCTGTATCGTATTGTTCAGAAGGTACTTGAGTAATGGAAAGGCTTCGAGAAAACTTTGTTTCGAATTATGTTCACGAGACCATAGGTAGTGGACATGAAGATTGTTATGGAACATTGCAGAAACTCACAAGGAACTCTGAGTACTGGAAATCTGATAAATTTGAGAAACTTTCAGTCACGGCCCAAATTCTTAGTTTCTTATAACAAAAATGCGTGTATGATCATCATCAAGTCCAAACATAAATTTTAGGAAATGAGGCCCTTTCGCAGTTCAAACAGTTATACAATATTTAGTATACCCGATGTATTCGTCCTATCTAAATCATCTTCTGGTTTTCTTACGTATAAATTTGGTAGTGGCCTATTTAGACTAAAATAGCCAAAGAAGCAATGTTATTTGCAAACAAATGGGACTAAATCCCACACCGCTGTTGACCATTCATCAATTTTAAAGAAAATCCATGCAGAACATCTGTCGAAAGCTTGGAAAGGATAGATTGAGATCAATCAAAAACCACAAAAATTGAAAAATTTCTGGAAAAAATCTCTCTTGCTTCTAAAATATTCATGGCAGGAAGCGAAGAAGTCTGTCAGTGTGAACTGTTCATTAATTAATGGAATTTTATGTTTTAAGATTTGTTGACTCCAATTCTTTTCCTGGAAATCATTATCATTCATAGGAGTTTCTAGTCCAGGTTCAATTCCTTCTTATTACAGTAACGCATGGCTGGAAGATTTATCTGTGGACTTGACAACTGCATTTTATGGACCGATTTCCTTGTAGAATCAACATCTTATATACCAATACCACAATTGCTGGTGCTCTTTGTAAATAAAGAAGTCTTCACTCTAGTCTAAATATAACGATTTTGCATATATCTTTGGGAGTGAAAGTGCCGTTGTTATTGCTCACGAGCTCTGCTTTGGGCTACCTTGCGACCTTATGCTTATCTGGAAGGATTCACCGAAGACTTGTGATTTTGTTGCGATGAGTCAGTTTTGTCAACTGCATCGAATTGCCCAAGTCATCTTGTCTTGTGTTTGTGTCTGTTTTCATGATTCGTGTATCGTCATGTACTCATTCCTTTCCTTTGGTAATATTGTCATGAGACTATGTCCAACTTTTAAGGCGTGTTTATGTTTCTCGTTTGATCAAGGGTATTAAGACACGAATGTTTTCATGCAATATTTATTTACCTTGTTTTGATCCTAACACACCGTCAAGTCCTAGGACTATGCGATTATTAAACGATTACGAGGTCAATGCAGGAAAATATTTGGGCCGCAGTTTGACGTACAATGAACTAAGGTCCAAATATTTTCGAGCAAGGATCGAGTAATCGTTTAATAAAGGCTTTATTATATGGCAGAACCTTTTGAGAACATTGTTTATTGTATTGTACTTTTCTACTGTGTCTTTGATCCTGTGCATCACAGTAGTTGGTCGTTTCGACGTTAACCACATTGGCATTTTCCTCGTGTATGATGGCAAGTTCGTCTTCAAAGTTTACAGCAAAGAAATTTTCGAAGAATAAGCTAAACTATGGCTGACAATTCTTGCGGCCTAAGCCTACAAAAGAAGCTCCTCCATTGTTGTTGATATTTTTAAGGCAACGCCCTGTCATGTTAGGGAGGCTTGTACCCAGGGTACGCCCTGTCCAATACGGCTTTGAAAATACGGCTTTTGCGAACCGATCAAGAACCAATCAAACTGCTCCGTTGCCGGTCCGAGGAGCCATATTTTCGAACGCCATATAATAAATAGAATTATTCGACTTTTCATAGACAGAAAATTCCTTTTTGCCTCTTTCCGTTCTCATTTGTTTCTGCGTTTCTCTTGACAGTTGAGCTTGCAATGATCATGGATCGTCTCTACGGAGGAGTTTGCTACGCAGGTATAGATGTCGATCCTGAACTAAAATATCCAAAAGGTATGTAATGCAATTACAGTCTGTCTCAAATTAGAAATCACGTGAAATTGTCCGCTAATAAATACAATTGAAGTGCTTTGCATGATTAATTTTGCGCTATCGCAAATCTCACGTGATATCTTATAAGCAACTGACTTTGATCTATTTCGCGAAAAGTTTATCAAGACGTACGCCATTCCGAGCCAAAAGATTAACTCCAAAGATTCAAAGCTCCTATTGTGTAATAAATCTTATTCGCAGTTTGTTAGTTGAATTATAATTAGGCTGGATGCCTTCTTTGCCTAGGTGCTTTTTCTTAAAATATCAACTCTCTTTTAAAGTATTGCGTGTTTCACATCTTCAATTAATCAACCAAGAAAGTCAATGCCATCAGTATTGTTCGTAGTAAGAGGTTTGCAGCTAAGGTGGATCTGCATTGAAGGTGGCTCGTTACTGAATATTTATTTTTTCTGAAGCAACAATCAAGTGGCTCAATACCAACTAAAGATAAGCTTAAAACACATAAGCAATGGCGTAGGGTGGCTTGCTACTGATTCAAATTTTACAATGAACGCATTTGGTGTGCTATAGCTTGTACAAGAAAGTTAAAATGTCTTCTTCAAACAGCATGCCTTGCGCGTGCCATCTCTTGGCTGGCCTTTGTTTTTGCCATTTTCATAGGCCATGAGCATGGTGACAACAAAGGTCAACCAAGAGATGGCACCATGCTGGTTGAAACAGGCCCTATAATGCCATCACTATCGTTCGTGGTACAGCACGCAAGTATGTTTTGCTCACCTTGATATTCCTCCGTTATTCCTTCTAGGCGCTGGTCGCGTTGCTTTCTCAAACCAACAAAGCTACATAGCAGCAATAAGTGCAAGATTTATTCAGCTTCAACATGGAGACATTGACAAGAGGGTAAGCCATTAAATCTTCTTTTTATAGAATCGGCTGTAAGTTGAAGGCTCCAAGTACCTAGATAATTCTATCATAAAAGTTTCCACATATAAACAATGCGAAGAAAAATCATGTTCCTTTTTATTCTTGATCAAATCTAGAGATCTGATGACGTCACATACAACCTCGAGCCAGTTAAAAAATAAATGGCTGCAATGCTGAAACAACCTCGAGCCAGTTAAAAAAAATAAATGGCTGCAATGCTGAAAACAACCTCGAGCCAGTTAAAAAAATAAATGGCTGCAATGCTGAAAACAACCTCGAGCCAGTAAAAAAAAATAAATAGCTGCAATGCTGAAAACAACCTCGAGCCAGTTAAGAAATATATGGCTGCAATGCTGAAAACAACCTCGGGGCAGTTAAAAGATAAATGGCTGCAATGCTGAAAACAACCTCGAGCCAGTTAAAAAAATAAATGGCTGCAATGCTGAAAACAACCTCGAGCCAGTAAAAAAAATAAATAGCTGCAATGCTGAAAACAACCTCGGGGCAGCTAAAAGATAAATGGCTGCAATGCTGAAAACAACCTCGAGCCAGTTAAAAAAATAAATGGCTGCAATGCTGAAAACAACCTTGAGTCAGTTGAAATATAAATGGCTGCAATGCTGAAAACAACCTTGAGTCAGTTGAAATATAAATGGCTGCAATGCTAAAAACAACCTCGAACCAGTTAACAAAATAAATGGCTGCAATATGCTGAAAATAGTCAAGATATCAAAAATAACATTCACAGTAGAATTCCATTTTAGCAAAGTATCCATAGTTCCTTTCAAGCCATTTGAACTAAAAAAGAATAATATCAAACCGATCACATGTAATCTTTCCTTTTTTCAAATCTTTGTACATATTTTAATCCTGAATGTAACTATTGTATAACAGCCCTGAAGAAGTTCTGCATCCCCCTGCATGGCGGACCAAACATTGGTAAATGTTTGTTCAATTATCACACATTTGCTGTTGTTTCTTCGTAGTGTTGTGGTGTTTCTGCCTGCAAACTTAAAGAATAATAGCCCTGGACAGCATCCTTTGAAAAGATTTGGAACCTGTTATGTTCAACTTGCCCAAACATAGCCTACGAGTAGACCCGTGATCCAAGATAAAAAAGAGTCTACGAAGCAATGAGCAAAAGCTTGCTACGGCCGCCCAATTAACTTTTCTAATCCTCTACCGGGTGTCCCAATACCCATGTATACAGATTTGGTTGACTCCCATCGATGTGAATTTAGCCTTAATGAATGGCTAATCACTCTCAAAATGTTCCTCGATAGTTAACTTGAACATAGATACCTCATTTGTTGGTATTGGTGCTTTGAGAGCAGAAATATCAATCTTGAAATCTCAAATTTGCGTCCGCTTTGCAAACCAGAGCTTTGGCCTTTTGGCCTAAGCAAATTCCTAAAGCACATCAAAATTAAGAACTGAAATTTATGAAAAATCAAGAAACTTCCCAGTGGATGACATGGGGTTGACTTCTGTAAAACAGAATAACACACGATCTAATATTGTTCAAATTTTATCATGGCTATCGTTGATTTATATGCTGTCCCTTAAGAAATTGCTTAGGCCAAAAGGCTAAAACTCTGGTTTGCAGGAATAGGCAAATTTGAGCTTTCAAGATTAATATGTCTGCTCTCAAAGTACCAATACCAAAAGACGAGGTATCTATGTTCAAGTTAACTACCGAGGAACATTTTCAGAATGATTAGACATCGATTGAAGCTAAATTCACAGCGCTGGAGTCAACCAAATCCGTATACATTTTTTTTGGGACACCCGGTAGTCAAATCATGTGTGAATCGTGTCTAATCAAGGCAACATAAATAAGTTTCCAGAAATCTGGAAACCGCTGTAGCAAGCGTTCACTCTATGTTTCTTAGACCCCTTTCTTCGTTTGGATAATGGGTCCACTCTTATAGGCTAGCTCAAAGAGAGTTGCTACTTACTACAACAATATAGAATTGATAAAAATATTGTCTTTTCAGGTTGAGGTGAAGCCTTACGTTCTTGATGATCAGATGTGCGATGAATGCCACGGTGTTCGTTGCAATGGCAAATTCGCACCATTCTTCTGCTCCAATATAACATGCTTGTTATATTACTGCGAGCAATGCTGGGCCATCGTGCACTCACGTCCTGGCCGTGAGTTCCACAAGCCATTGGTGAAAGAAGGAGGTGACAGGCCCCGTCAGTCCCCCATGAATTTCCGTTGGTGAGAGAGAGGCAATTGGTGAAGGGTAATTATTGTGCTTATATGTTTAATATCTTTGCTACGAAGATGATCAAATTTATTGATCTCTAATTTCTGATTTCTTGCAATAATTTCATCATCGAGTTGATTCCAAAGTTGTTTATGGTAACCGTGGCTTACAGAAAGACACAGCCAGCGCTGTGATTTTACAGCTAAAACATTGGTAAGCTTTTCCGTGAATTCTTTAACTGCGAACATAAATTTTGAGCCACAGTCTGAATCAGGGCACTTAACCTATTAGTTTTTCGCGCTCGCTATGATATAACAAAACCTATCAAAATTAGTCATCAATCGAAAAACATTGTACAGCGGAATTTGAATTTTAAGAGAAATTTTAGTTTGGTGCTTATTGAAAGGGCACTTGTCCCTCAGAAAATAAAAAATGTTCGTTTCAAATTGTAGAGACATCAATTTCAAGGTATCCGAAAGCCTACTTTCTCCTAGTTTCAAATCTGAACGGGGGGAGAATGTTAAGATCATGTAGCCTTTTGACTCGAAAACAGATAATCATTGATCATAACAGATGCTCTCAAGAGGATTAACCATTGCTTTGTAGCATAGGTTCCAAATCTTTAAAAAGGCTGGTGTAAAATTAAGTTACTTATTTCTTTGAATTGAATGATTTCAAAGAAACTTCAGCTATTTCTCTATAATTCTACCGTTGGACTTTTCTTAAATCTTCAATATTTTCAGAATTAGAGTGTTTTTCTACTTTTTCAAGAATTCAAGAAAAATTTTCAAAAAAACTTAAAACCATCGTAATTTCTAAACTGTTTGAAGCAACATGAAATAGTTTCGAAGAAAACCATAGTTTATGAATATCTACAATATGGTATCAAGCAAAAGTCTGTCACTTTTCTGGTTTATGATTTAGAAATTTGATGACGTCACACCCTCAAATGAGTTAAAATGTAATATACGTTGAAATTTAAAACAATATTGAAAACTTCTGAAAAGTCCAATGGTAGAATTAAAGATAAGTAACTTGTTTTAAACCATTCAGTCAGAAGAAATACATCACAGAATTTTACACCCACCTTTTTACGCCGATTTAAAGATTTGGAAGCTATGCTTTGCTTTGTATGGCTACATCCATGGCTCCTTGCGAGCTATTTTGAATAAAACGATTTCATTATGGTTCTATAAACAACTTTGCGATGTATTTTATCTATTCTATTCTTAAATCAATTTACGATGATGATACTTTATACGTTTCAGCAATGATTTTTGTGAGCTGATTTATCGCATAGGATGTATTGAAATAAGTTCTATGCTCGTCTTTTGCATACTAACCAATCTTAACTTGTTGTCAGTTTTCCATCATTATCTATATCAGTTTTTATCAAATTTACAATATCGTATTTATCATAGTGTCCCATTCCCCGTGTGATTTGTTGCGACAAAAGTTTATTTCAGAACTGATGTCGGGCGCGAAGTAAAAAAGCTTGACATTTTACATAAACATTTTTGCTTCATCGCAAATTTAATCGGACATCAGCCTTGAGATAGGCCTTACAAATTCCAAAAATATGAGTCTTTTGACTGAGTTCGGTCGTATTGTACCTATAAAATATTTGTGTAAGTTAGCAATAACTATAAATTTTGCAAAAACTTTGAATTTGCAATTTTACACGGAATTCTCACATTCTAACTGCAGGCAAGTTTCATTTGATCAGAAATTATCTAACAGATTTTATTTTGAATTCAAACTCAGTTTTGGGATTGCTTTGTAGGCCCCATTTCTTTACTTTGCTCGCAATTTTATGCTTATCAAAATATTTTCCAAATAACCTAAACTCTAATTAATTATAAATGTATAATTTTGTTTGTGATAACTTCGTAAAAGTTCATAACTTAACCGCTGATTGTTAGAATTAGAAATTTTCAGAGTTTTGGGATAGGTTTTAGTCAAGTGTACACAGTAATATTTGCTGCGTTCTTTTCCCAAAGCATCTTCTATAAACTGATGCTGCACTTTATTGGTATTCAATCTTGAGGCACTTGTTACATGTATTTCAGAGCCTAGAAATGTCTATTTTTGCGAAAATCCCTCGTTTGAGTGAAGAATCATGTAAATTTTTGTCCAAACCATTTTTCGTTTGCTCTTCAAAACTAGAGTAAAAGTTCTCAAATTAGCATAATTTTCTTGGTTTTATAGCCGCTATCAACCTTCAAAGAGAAGCAATCTTTCCAAATCTCTTTGATTTCCTAATTTCAGGAAATTTTGGAGATGCCAGCGGTATAATTGTGCATCTAAGACTGCAGATTAGCTAGATTAACTGTTCGTCGCAATTTGCTTAATGACCTAGCTACTCACGAGGAGATATTCGCTAAGATCGACTCTTTCGCAGCTCTGTTCATGCATGAAAATTATGAATATAACTTAATAAATTCAGAGTTTTTATTTCAATTCAGAAGCTTTATGATCATCAGAGTTTAATATATAAGTTCAATTAATATTCCTAAAGCATATGATATATACTGCACTTAATTAGTATCACTTGCAGTTTGATCGTTTTGAAATTCTTAGAATTTCGCGTTTTGCAAGTACAGTTTTACTAGAGGACGATTTTTATTTATCTACTTGTTTGTTGGTAAATGTTGTGAGATTGTCGATTGAGCCAGCTGGCTGTTGAGAGAGTTTACAGGCTGTACGTCAAAGAAAGGGCTGTTTTCTATACTTGAAACCCTGAAAGGAGAGAAAGTAAGTTAATAGCTGCAATAAAGAGCAACGTTGAATAATCAAAACGCGTTTCATCGCACACTCGCTAGTTTGGTTCGCGCGAGGTCAAATTAACCATACAACAAGCTGATTTAACCCCAGAAGGACAATAGAGAATCCAACGCCAAGTGGCAATACCACCAAAGCCAATGATTGGCTGAACTCGAAGAAAGCTGTTAGAGTCAAAAGTTTTCTATATTCGCTCGTCAGTTGGGATCAGTTAAGGCCAGGCTAAAAAGCTGCGAGGGCCTTTAAACCTTAGCAAAACTTATTAGATTTGAACGCTCGATCCAAAATTTTTTCTGGCAAGTAATTAAAGTTCTAATAACAAGATAGCCTCCGGAGGAAACATGACGCTCTTGCAGTATGTTGGTGCCATAAAGTTTCATAAAGGCCTTCATTGAAAATTACAATTTCAACTGCACTGACTGTCCTTTCTTTGACGTAGCAGTCTGATCAAAGAACAGTTTTCTACCTTTTACGTAGACAGTTTTATCCATTACTTTTTATATAGTCTATTCAGACGTACCTTGCATACAGTATTCACATCGCATTTATTTCGCTGTGAAAATAAGAACAGTTTTCAAAGCTTTGAAACAACATTACACGAATAGCTAACGCAGTTTCATTTGATTTACAGGCTTGAAAGCAATTTCAGGTACTTTGTTATGATTGCTCAGTGGCAATCTTTGACATCTTGATTTTTTAAGAATTACAGCGTCTTCTATGTTTCAAACGATTTTCCGGTTGTGACGTTACCAAATTGCTTAATCGTACACCAGAAAGCTACGATTTGTGCTCACCATCATACTACACGGGTACTACACACCTTCAAAAATAGTGGTTCTCTTAAATTATGTGCCATTTTCCTATAGCTAGTTAGGATTTAAGAAGATTTTGATTTTTTCAACGCTTTTCATTACAAAGAAAAACATTAATTCTGATGACGATCAAAGATTACCATGAACACGAAATACCCAAGGTTCCTTTCAAGCCATTAAATTTAATGAAAAATGCATTAACCAATCATGCAGTGTGTCTTAAAGATTTGAAGCTAATGCTGCCAAAATACCGATTTCAAATACAATATTCAAGTCACACCCAGTACAATGCGTACATAGCGTCTCAAATACTTCTTGTGCATCAGTGTGCAATGCATGCCTGAAGTTGACCTTTAAGTGTTTTAATGTGAGTATGTCGTCGGCCTTATTTGTAGTTAAAAATGGCCGTTATTAAACTTGATACCCGACTTTGCATTTAAGTCCCACAGAATGTGTTAAAGTATTTAGTATTTTACTATGCGTTTTCGAATCTTAAATTCCTAGCCAAACGACTCAGATTATCTCAGCTTAGTGCCACCTAAAGCTGAATTCACAATTAAAGCTTTTTGTAGACGAAGTCCGGATAAGGCTTGCCTTCTGTACGCACAAGTCTTACTTGGATCGCCACTGATTCAACTTGGGCGACGGCTACGAAAACGCTGCATATGTGATTTCATTTTAAAGAGCTATTGTAATCCAGGGTGCTTTGCAGGCATGCTACAATTTCAGATTGTTTGAAAATAAAATTTGGCCTAAACAGAAACTGTGGATTCACGGTGCAATAGTCGAAGTGATAGAACCCTTCAACTGAAGTAAAACCTTTCTTTCAGTTCAACTACTGCAGGGTGGCTCCATGGTTTCCGCTTGGGCCAAATTTGATTTTCTGACAGTCTGAAATTTCAGCGTGCCTGCAAAGGACCCTGGGTGAAAATGGCTCTTTAGAGATGAAGCTTGAATAGACATTTGCGCTAAAGATGACATCATGGAAATCTTTTTACCAAGTATCCTTTGTATCATGTGGTAAACCAACCAAAAATCAATCGAAATTCTTTTAGATGCAAATGATCATGGTAAAATGCCTTGATGTCATCTTTAGCATTGAGATAATAGTTTAGTCGTTTAGCAACCTTCCTTAGACTTATGATATTCGTCCTAGCTATCGCTACTGCCACCTTAACTACAACCTCCTCGTCACTCAAACTAATTCTCGTGACATTACAGCTCAAAACAGGATTCGCTGCGATCTCTTTTGTGAATCGACGGCAGCGAGGCTGTTGAGCGTTCGACTAGCTTGAGCGGTAGGGAGGTAGTGTTTCAGGTAGTAGTAGCGATAACTAGAGCGATTATCAGAGGTCTACACCTTCCTGAGAATTCTTCCAGCAAGATGTCTGATCCCGTGTAAGACACGTTTTGATACATGCTAAGGATCTCATACAATGAATCCAGCAAACACCCTTTTTCACACCGAGTAACGCACAAATATGTCCTACTATCTGAAAAATTATATTTTGCCAAAAAGGAAACTACAGATGTTGACCTGATAGAACGGTTCAACAAAAGTAAAATTTTTCTCGCAGTTCAACTACTGCAGTGTATGTCCATCGTTTCCGCTTGGATCCAGTTTGCTTTTCAGACAGTCTGAAATTTCAGTGTGCCCGCAAAGGACCCTGGGTGATAACGGCTCTTTAAGTGGATTGCGGTGTGTTGGTTTTCCTTATTCATGGTCGATCGATACAGCAGAACGTGTAAATATCTGGTCAAACAATGAGATCTGTATCGATTATTAGAGCTGCAAATGCAATAAAGAAATTGGTCTCAATTTATTGCTTTGATCGACCGCAGTACATCACTCTGATCACTCCTACACATAACATCTGCTGGAAGTAAACATTGCAATGATAAAAGCGTTGTCCAGTTCTCTTAAAACACGTGTCATTTTAGTCGAACTTAATCGGATCAATTTTACCAAATATAATATTCTTCGTTTCTACCCGTTTGAAATTATGATTAATTCGTAGCCGTGCTTAAAATGTTTTTATAGCTATGTTTAGAGTATGAGTTTGCGGAGACGTGATGGCTAGGTGCGGAGGCAAAGCTGATATATAGCCTTTCCACTGGTATTTGGTGCTCCTTTATTTGGCGCTCCCTTATTTGGCACTCCTAGCCCTCCCTACTACAGCTGACTCTCTTGATTAAATCTCAAGAGTAAGCTGAGATAGATGATAAAGGCAGTCTGTCACCCATCTGATTGGATGATAAAGACAATACAAAGAATAGGAGGATTGAGTGGCTGCTGAACCTACTGATTTTCTACGACCTTAGAAAGTGATGACGATCAGCCCTCCTTTGTTTCAAGTGCAACGATTCACAAAGACATCTTTTGTGTTGAGCTCTGACTTTGTTGCAGCCAATCAGTTACGTGACAGACCGCCTTTAAAGCATTTGGGAAAACCCCCTTCCATCCCTGATAAAGCGTTAATCTTGGACAAGAACATTTTCAGACTTGCACAAGATCGCTCCCTCCCCATTGACATGTACGAATATATCATGGATGTTGAATCTTTGCAAAGCTTTAAAATTCAGTGTTTAAAATGCTACCTCGCCCTATCTTAATTTTAGGTAATTTCCCACAGTCCCAGAGACAGCATTTTTAAGATCATTTTTAGAATTACAACATTTCAAAAGTCTCTGCTAGTTTTGAAGTTGTGACACCATGAAAGTGCTACATCAGAAACTGTAAAAGCGACAGACTTTGCTTGCTACAATGTTGTAAGAATTTCAAGGACTGGGTATTTCTTGCATTGATCATATCGATTTTCCTCAATCAGTCCTCTTAGATGCTAGCGAAAGCCAACGAGACACCAGCCAGAGTAATTTTTTGTGTATATCAAATTTCCTGCCACAGCGATGCAAATGACTGGTGCTACCCATTTCTAACCATGGTGCTTTGCAAGCCAAATGAGAAGAGAAACAAATAAAACCAAGATAAAACTTAGGCCATGAACAACTTTCGCATCATATCAAAGTTGATTTTGAGCCCGCAAAGGACCATGGTTAGTAATGGGTCTTTAACCACAGTAAAATGTGCAACGCATCCTAATATGACTTCTACTGGTGGTCAAATTTAGGACTTTTGCAGTCTCCCTGGCCACAACGCCTCCGTAATTTTGACACAAACCGTGGGAAGATTTATTTTTTTGCTCGTCATTATTTTGAGTTGATCAGTTTCGAAATTAATAGCGTCAATTAATGTGTTGATAATGTGCGTTTGTTTAGTATACATTTTAACTTTGTAAAGGGAATTTTGACCAGGGTTTTCAAGAGCCTATGTTTTGTAACTAAATGCCTAGTTTTGGTAGCTTTTCTTGGTTATATTTTCTGCTTTTTTCTTCACTGACATGTTATTTTGCTATATGGTACAATACTCTTTAATATTAATATTATTTTCGGCTTGTTTTTACGATCGTTGTTTATTACTGAGTGAGCCAGTGAGTTTTCAGCAGAAATGACAGCGTCATTTTTTCGATGCTGTTTGTGATTGGTTGACATGATTTTCAAGCATTGTTATTATTATCCTATATATATATTGATATCACTGTACTTTAGAGGATTTACTACTGCGGTTCCGCATTGAGCCTGTCCAACGAGCCATGTTCATAATCTGAGGACAGAAGAACCTACTTGAAGTAGCTGGCCGCCACTATGGCCATATCACCAAATTTCATCATACAACATTTTCCATTCCAGATTCAAATTCACCACCCAAAACTTAGTCCAGATGCAATTGTTTCGTGTTCATTTCCTTTGTTATATCTATTTTACGATGATATAAAGTTTGTTTACTTTATAGGGGATTTGGCCGCAAAAATTGCTAAGGGTAAATCTTTACCCCCAAACTTTTGTTGTGGTCGAATTCCTTTTAAAATTAAAGCTTCATATCGCAGTAACATCAATATAGCAAGAACTAGCGACATGAAACCTTACAGCTAGACCATATTCTGACTACTGTATCCGAATCTGGAGTCGAACATTTCTTATGATGAAATTTGGAAATATTTCGATAACAGCGACCGTTAGTGCCGTACTTCAAGCGATGACCCTCGGCTCCTTTTGATACACATAGCCAGCTCAGAGTAGATGTCAGAAGGGATATTCTACGATTTGAAACAATCAGCGAGTTTCTCATGAATAATTTAGCTTTATCGCAGATTCAAACGGAGACATTTTGAGACAGCCTTTAGGGTGTCACCTCCTCTATTTTCTCCTTCTCCTTGCTTGAATGAGTTGAACGGGCATTTCTCTCTCTCTCTCTTTAATTTGTTCTTTCCTGCAAAGCACCATCCTTACCATCCTTATCTTACGTACTTGACTGATATGAATACAAGCGATTATGTCACTCAAAAAAGAAAATATTTGAAACACTCTCTTGAAGTCTCATATACTACCCCTTTCACACTGGCAAGTTAAACCAGCTTAAACTAAACCAGGATACACAATGTTGCGTTCTAATTGGTCAATCCAACTCATCGAATTCATTTGATTGGTTGGGATTTAACCTGGTGTAGATAAAGCTGGGTTAGCTTCATAAGTGTGAAAATTGTATTAGACAGGGGTATTTTCGTCTGAGTGGAATACAGCAAACACAAGTGTATAAGAACCTAGTGGATCAAGCACATACCAGTTGAAATTGTCAAATTAGAACCCCATTTCTAAGAACCAATCGATAATATTTATTGTTCAAGAACCCAGGCTGGCTTGCAAAATTGTAGGTTATTATACGCGGATGTTGCGTTTGCAGAGGAAGGTGATACAGAAAGAAACAATGGCGTATATTCAATACATTCATGCAGTGTCTTTGATTCTGGTTTATAGTCTGTCTCAAATTAGATGTCACCTGCAAATGCGCGCGAATTACAACAATAGAAGTTTTTTTGCAAAGGAATTTTGCGTTACCGCAAATCTCAAGCGACATCTAATTTGAGACGGAATTGAGATCTATAGATCTAAGCGAGTAAATCATGGACTATTTCTTATATCATGGGACACAAAATCAATTGGAAAGCGCTAAAACTCCCCTAAAGTCATTGTTTCCCCAGTTTACTATCAAGGTTTTCAAGAGTCATGTGGAGAAAACGATCTATCAATACTTCGTGGAGAAAACTCTCTTAAACCCATGAAAAACTACAGCTTTGGCCACTAAGCTGTGTTTTCTTTGCATTGCTTGCTGTAGAATTTGGCAACTTTCAGGCAAAAAAAGCAGTATTGCAAAAATGGATTTGCTAAATAAAGCGCTTTTTTACCTCTAAATTTCTACATATTTCCAAGAGTTAGTTGTACTTTTACCGAAATATTCCTTGCAATAATAGACAGCCTATTAGTTTTCACTGACCCAGACAAACTCAGCTTTAATCGAGTAACGAGTGTGCCTCTCTCCAAGTTACAACAATCTTCAAATTCTCTTCAACAAACAACTGTTTTTAACTAATTTTCCTCATGATGAATATGATCTCAGACAACAGCAAGCAGATGCTGCATTGTAACGACAATCCAGCAGCATGAGCTCCAAATCTTTAAAAATTACTGTGTAAATTCTACGACTTATTTCTTTAAACCGAATGGCTTGAAATAGACGTTAGGCATTTAGCTATAATTCTACCATGTTTTCTTTCACCAGCGTTTATCGCCAGCGATCGTATTTGATCCCGTGTGTTGTATGCTAGGTTATACTTTGGTAAATTCATACATTCACACTAAAACCATCATTTCAAACACACTTACACGTTTCGTGTTTTGTCTTGAAATTTGCACCTCCTTTCGGTGACTTCTATAATTCTACCGTGGGCCTTCTCAGAAATCTTCACTACTTTTTTATATTACAGCGTATTTTGTATTTTAACCTATTTGAGGATGTGATATAATCAAATTTCTAAATTGTAAACCAGAAGAGTGAAAGACTTGTGCTCCATAACCATACTATTGAAATTCATAAACTATGGTTTTCTTTGAATTTATTGTATGTTTTCACAAAAAGTTTAGAATCACGATGGTTTTAAGTTTATTTTAACATTTTTCTTGAATCCTTAAAAAAGGAGAAAAATCCCCTAATTCTGAAAACATTGAAGATTTCAGAAAAGTCCAACGGTAAAATTATAGAAAATTAGCTAAACTATCTTTGAAGCCATTCAGTTGAATTAAATAGGTCAAAGAATTCTACACCGACATTTTTAAAGATGTGGAACCTATATGCTCGAGAATCCATACCGAAAGCACATATATTATTCATTTCCTTGGCGTCACTAAAAACGCATTTTTGAGACCGATTATGAAAATTTCTGGAGAAAACTCTGCTAATCCTATAAATACGTTGCAATTCTGCCAAAATTTTATGTTTTTGATGCATCGTTCAAACCGATTCTCTGTATCAAAAAGCACAGCATTGCGTCAAGAAACACAATTAACACATTTTAGCGAACGATATTAAAGGACGCTCTCTTGAGCTTGTGGATAAACTTCACGTTTTTCAATCATAGAACGTTTTAATAGCTCATCGTTTCAAGCAATTCTTTGCAGCGTTTACGAATGATTCTCCACAATAGACAAGAAAATTGCTGTTTTAAAACAAGCATTTTTTCCTTCTGCGATATATTGTTGAAAAATTCTTTTAAGCGCTTGAAAAACAGCAGGTTTGGCCACTAAACTGTATTTGTTGGGGAAACGAGATAAACTTTGTCCGAGGAAACTTGTGTATTCCCCAATGCAGTGGGTTAAAGCTCATGCGCAGTAGCGTTTTGGGGTTGGAGCTCTGGCGGGCGCATGAGCTTTAACCCACTGCACGAGGGACACATAAGTTTCCTCGGACAAAGCGTATCTCGTCTCCCACACAAAAAACAAAGTTCAGTGGCCAAAACTATTGTTTTTCAAAACTGTTATTTTTGAAAACTGTGTGTTCTTTGCATCGCTTGCCGCACCATTTAACAACTTTCATGAGAGCCCTACACGAATTACTTCCATGTTTCTAAGATTATGAACTTGGCTTCGCTGGTTGTTTAAATAGTTTTAAAGTATCAACTCTTTAGGTATCAAATACTAAGCAGTGTTATGGAATGTTTTAGCTGCAATTTAAGTGTGCAATAAAATTCATAACGAAAACATTGCTTTATACTTGTTGTCTTTTATCATGCTTCTTCTCTTTAAACTAATGGTGTGTGCATGGGTAGTTAGATACTGCTGGAGTGCTTCTATGGAGGAGCGCTGCAACTAATATGTACATGCGGAGGAATAATTTATATAGCTCTGCGAAGGAGATAACGAAGGGCTCCTCCATAGTAGTAAATAATGTTTTCCTCCGCAAAAGAACAAAGTTGGGGAATCAAGCAGAACAAGCACAACTGCGGCGTCTAACCACCCATCAAGGTGTGTGTGATTGGTACCAATTCTGAAAAGGGTAAATTTGGTCGACTCAGAATTCGTGTTTGATTGACTCCGAAGTTCTTAAAAAGGTACAAGTTTGGCAGGTATCCATTATAGCTGAAACTGAAACTGAAACTGAAGTTCTTAAAAAGGTACAAGTTTGGCAGGTATCCATTATAGCAGGTTTTCACATTTTACACCGCCATAGAATTAATATCACGACCGCTAGCAACATAAAAATTCGTAGTTGGACTAATGTTTGGGTGCTAAATCCGAATTCGGCATCAAAAATTTCGTATCAAAGAATTTTGAATGATTTCCAAAACGAGGCTGTTAATTAAAGTTGGGCATACGAGGCTGACATGTTTCTGGGAGCGTAGGGAAATGAGTTGTAGTGGTAGCGGTATCAGTTTAGTCAAAAAGCGAAAGTATGACATGTATTGAGTCTACTATTTACCTGCTAACTAACATCCATCATCTGCGCAGCATTATCAACAACAGTTTCCCTGTCGCTAGAAGCTTTAACCATTGTCTCTGTATCGCCGTTCTTATTGGCTACTGTATCATCATGTGAATATCGACATTCACCAGCGCTTAGTTCACAAGTCCCCCGTTTGAATCTTTTGCAAGGAAATTGCTTCACCTTAGCAGCGATTTCTTCTTCGTTACGTTTTGTTTTCTTGCCTTGAAGATGTTTTCGCTTCTCTGCTAGTGTTAAAAATGTGTTTCCACCTTTGGCTCTAAAAAGGGACAAATGAAGAAGTATTGTAAACATATCTAAAGTCTGTCGCAAATCAGATATCACGTGAAATTTGCGAAAACGCAAAATTTCTCATGGAACACATTTCAAGTTTTGTTATTCGCGGACATTTTCACGTAACACCTAATTTGAGACAGAATTTAGTTTAGGACTTGATAATGGGCTATTCTCAAAACGTCGTGCTTAATTCAATTCATATCAAAGTGTTTATATTCTACTTTATTTACTTGTTTATTTTAGTTTGGAACGTTCGACAAAGGCGCGGGTCGAAGGAAAATACAGGAGGGTCGAAAACAGATACAAAAATTTGAAAAATCAGTGCAACTTTGAAAAGTTCCACCATCCTTGCTACAATGAAACACAAAAGAAAATCATAATTTTCTGTAGATTTGGTTGTAATTTACAGCGCGCCTTCGAAACGAAAATTAAAGGAAAAGATATTTCTCTGTCAGGTTTAACTTAAGATTTTTCAGTTTCGTCAAATTGAGTTAATCATTTTTCTACAATAATAAAATGGATTTAGCTTCGCGTGCAAAGGTAGGTACCAGCAGAGCAAAATAATTTGGCCTTCGATACCACTAAAAAAAAAGAGGAAAAAATTGAAGAGAAGTAGCAAAACCAAATTTTGCAGATTTTTCAAACGCCAATACATCATTTTTGGACACCCGTTATAGCATTTGAAATTTAGAAAAGGATGCAAAAAGTTAAAATAAAGCAGGAAATTGATGCAGAACTCCCAGAGAGTGGGGAAGTACTCAATAAAGTGCATGCTCGTCAAGGATGCTAGTTTTAGCAGATTTTACAGGGCTCAAAACATAAAAAACACGGGTGTAAAATTCTATTACATTTTGCTTTGAAGGGTACTTTGCTGTAAATCTGCCGTGGAAATATTTTGATATCTGGATCAGCTTCAAAATGGCCGCATTTATCATATTTGAGAATGTGACGTCATAAACCAAAAGAGCTACAGATTTCTGCTTGCCACTTACATAAACTATGATTTTCTTGAAGATTGTATCATTTTTCCTCTAATGATTTAGCATTTACGATTATTTTCATTTCGTCAAGATTTTCTACTAATTCTTCACAAAATAATAATTAGGCCATTTTGAAAATAATCTAGATATCAAACAATTTCCACGGCAGCAAAGTACCCTAAATTCCTTCCAAGCCATTTGTTTCAAAGAAAACTGCAATCTAATTTTTCAGACTTTCAGATTTCAGATTTTCATTTTTTCATCAATAGCCTAGTACAAGAGAACTTGCATACTTAAGCAGCTACTAAGGAACTAACTAAACTAAATGACAACAATAACGAATGAACAGTAACGTGGGTCTAAAATAAGGTGATTATGAATTACAAATAAAGCGAAACAAATCATAAAGGTTGAACATTTGGGGCTGTGTTCCGCGAACGTTTCAGATCATATGAAGCTGTTACGAAATTTTACACCGACCTTTTTAAAGATTTGAGCCCTAAGTTCCTTTCAAGCTATTCAAGTCAAAGAAAAATTTAATACAATTTTACACTGACCTTTTTCAAGATTTCAAAGATTTGAGTCCTATGTTCTTCAGAGTAGACATTCACAAATTTAATGACAAACAACATACCTAGCTTTTGGCCCCCAGTCTGGCTCAGGATTCTCTGGAAATCTCGAAATTTTCATTTTCCGTGACCTCGGATTTGCTTCTTCTAAGATCTCAAACGAGGCATCATTTTTCGGTGATTTTGACAATATGGCAGCAGCTGGAGATAGGCCAGTCTTCGTTCGTTCTTTCACAGGGTGTAACTTTTCCCAGCATCGCAAGATGTCCCAAATAACTAAGTAAAAACAAAGAATACAGCTTATTGCAATGTCGTATACCGGGTGAGTCAATAAGGGAGTTTTTACCAAGATCAATTGCGTTCTTTGATCGAATCCCAAAAGAATCGTTAAAGATTCGTAATTAGAAAGCAATGCATCTTGGTAAAAAATCCTCGCAGCCATCTATAGTGTAATCGTCTATTGCTTCGTAGTGAAAACACGTGCCGGAAACGTCATCTATATTCTGGGATGGGGTCTTAAAATCCCGCCTATATTCTGGGATTGGGTCCTAACAGAAATTCTTGCAGCACACACCCACACATGACCTAATAATAAAGTACCCCCCGGGGCAGCTAAAGCCTGGTTTCCATTAAATCGCAAAGTGTCGCAAGTGTCGCAGAATTTTGGTTCTGCAACACATTGCGACGAATGGAAACTGCTGTACTAAAATGCTGCGACACTCTGCGACACTCTGCGATCGGTGCCACAGAGATAGAACATTTTCTATCCCTGTGACACTTGCGACACTTTGCGATTTAATGGAAACCAGGCTTAATACCGGGTGCGCCAAAATAAGCTATGCACGTTTGGCAGGCCACGATAAATCGTACACTGGGCCGATTTTGAAGATCATGATTTAGCTAGTAGCGAGTTTCTTAAAATGTTCGTTTTCGAAAACATTGAAAACGATCCAAAAACGTCGATCAAATTTTAAAAGATTCAACATGAATGAACAAAGAGAAAACGTTTTCGGGGGGATTTGGGGGTTTATTGCGAACTCTCGTACAGCATATTACAATTGGTCGATTTCTAAATCGCAAATCACCACGGACAAGTTCTCTCTTTGTCTACTCATGTCGATTCTTTAGAAAACTTGATCGATGTTTTTTTATCGTTTTCAGTGTTTTCGAAAACAAAAATTTTAGGAAACTCGCTTCTAGCTCTAAAAACTGAAAATGAAAAATTTGCAAAAAACCCCAGTATCTAATTCAGGGTTTCTGCTAACGATTAAGTCATAAATCGTCAAAATCGGTCTAGTGTACAATTTATTGTGGCCTGCCAAACATGCATAGTTTATTTTGGCGCATCCGGTATGTAATGAAAGAAGGATCTCTTAGACTTACGTGCAGTGCATCTGCATGCATATTGAAATCAATTTGTAAACTTTCATGGACTTACCAGTATTCGGGGCATTTGTTTTTACTCCATTACTGTTAGCATGCGTACTAGATACTTTATAACCAAGCCTGATTATTGCAGATCTGAACTGTAACATTGATGGCACACTACAATGAATGACATTGGCCAGTTTGTCGATGACGTAATATAATGGGCAGTCATCTAATTCTTCTGAAATGACGGTCAACGTTCCTGAAATAGAGCAGAGTTCGCAAGGTGAGATCACACATCTAATTTCTTAATAGCAATCAATATAAGCCAAGCATAGGCTCCAAAACTTTAACTCGGCGTAAAAAGGTGGATGTAAACTCCATGACCTATTTCATTTAACTGAATGGTTTGAAAGAATCTTCAGCTCCTTGACTCTACCGTTGGACTTTTCAGAAGTTTTAGATACTTTTCGAAATTGCAGCGTATTTTACATTCAACTCATTCGAGGTCATCAAATTTCTAAATCATAAACCAAAAGAATGACAGATATTTGCTTGATACTATATTGTAGACATCCATAAACTATGGGTTTCTTGGAAATCATTTCCTATTGTATCAAACAGTTTAGAAATTTCAAATGTTTTTGAAAATTTTTCTTGAATTCTTCAAAAAGAAGAAAAACACTCTAATTCTGAAAATATTGAAGAATTTAGAAAAGTCCAACGGTAGAATTATAGAGAAGTAGTTAAAATTTATTTGAAGTCATTTAGTTCAAAGAAATAGGTCATTGAATTTTACACCTGCCTTTTCAAAGATTTGGAACCTATGCTTATAAGCGATAATTTGTACCTGCATCAGCATAGGTTCAAAATTTTTAAAAAGGTTGATGTAAGCTTCTGTGACCTATTTCGTTTAACTGAATGACTTCCAAGAAACTGGAGCTATTTCGTTATATTTCTTCCGTTCAACTTTCCTGAAATCCCAATATTTTTGAAATAAGAATGTTTTTATTCATTTCAAAGAATTAAAGAAACATTTTGAACAATATTTAAAACCATTGTAATTCCTAAACTTTTTGAGGAATCACAGAATAATTTTCAAGAAAGACTTCGTTTATGAATGTCTACAGCATGGTATCAAACAAAACCTTTCACTCTTTTGGTTTATGATTTAGAAATCTGATGACATTGGCCTGTTCAAATCATTTGAGATCACATCTTCAAATCAGTGGAAATATAAATACGCTCTAATTTCGAAAACTATTCAAGATTTCTGAAAAGTGCAAGGTAGAACTATAGCAAAAGTAGTTAAGTTTCTTTCAAGCCATTCAATTGAAATGAATAGGTCATACCGGGTGCGCCAAAATAAACCATACACGTTTGGCAGGCCACAATAAATCGTACACTGGAACGATTTTGAAGATTTATGACTTAATCGTTAGCAGAAAACCTGAATTAGATGCTGGGATTGTTTGCAAATTTTTTCATTTTCAGTTTTTAGAGCTACAAGCGAGTTTCCTAAAAAACACTGAAAACGATCAAAAACATCGATCAAGTTTTCTAGAGAATCGACATGAATGGACTTGTTCGTGGTGATTTGCGATTTAGAAATCGACCAATTGTAATCTGCTATGCGAGAGAGAGTTCGTAGTAAACCCCCAAATCCCCCAGAAAATAGCCTGCGTGCAGACTCTACTGATTTCCTTTCATTTCAGAGAGGTTCTCCTCCAGTAGAGTCTGCGCAACAGCGACCAAATCCCTGTTTTCAGTTCATGAGAAACGAGGAACCTTTCCTGATTGGCCAAAGCATATCCCCTTTGTTTGATGGAGCGTCTGTGTCTTCCTTCGATTCTGCTGATATTCAATTGGCGTATGCATGAACAAAGATAGCCATAGAAACCCTTTTGTGATAAATGTGTGTCGGTGTTTTGTCTACCCTATTCATAGGCAGCTCTATTGAATCAAATTCAATGAGTTAGTTCCTCAATCCTTGGAACCGCGCGTGACCAAAAACAAGGATTTGGTCGCTGTTGCGCAGACTCTACTGGAGGAGAACCTCTCTGAAAAGAAATCAGTAGAGTCTGCACGCAGGCTACCAGAAAACCTTTTTGTCTTTGTTTATTCATGTTGAATCTTTTAAAATTTGATCGACGTTTTTTGATCGTTTTCAATGTTTTCGAAAACGAACATTTTAAGAAACTCGCTTCTCGCTCTAAAAACTGAAAACGGAAAAAATTGCAAAATGTCCTAGAATATAATTCAGGCTTTCTGCTAAAGATTAAGTCATAAATCTTCAAAATCAGTCCAGTGTACGATTTATTGTGGCCTCCCAAACGTGCATAGTTTATTTTGGCACAACCGGTAGATCTTTCAAATGAAGAGTTGCTAAAATCATCCTAAATGGCCATGAACAGGTGGCGTTTGATTCAAATGCAAACATTTTCACAGGAACGTTGAATATATCCATCCTTCCAAACGTTTTGAATAAATCGGTAATGACAACATGTAAATCTCCTCTCTCCTGAAATATTGTCTTTCTTGTTTATTTGCAAAATCGTTTTTGTACCGTAGTTAACTAAGTTTCTATGTTCATTGCAAATTGCCATAAGGTAGCTTGTATTCCATGTTACTTGTGGTATTGTGTTGTAAATCTATGTCTGTCATTGTAAGTTTTTATGAGAATACCGGGTGAACCAGAAAAAACTTCCCACTTTTGAAAACTCATAGCATCAAGAGCACTGGATGGATTGGA
Source organism: Aurelia coerulea (assembly GCA_039566865.1). NCBI lineage: Eukaryota > Metazoa > Cnidaria > Scyphozoa > Semaeostomeae > Ulmaridae > Aurelia > Aurelia coerulea. The sequence goes on along the minus strand of CM076952.1, from coordinate 4,194,349 downwards.
ATGAATCAATATTTGCTTGACAGCCCAGAGATCCAAGTATTTTTGTGATTTTTCTCGCCTTCTTACGAGCAGTGGAAATATTGGTAAAATCAAGTTTACAAAACTCTGTGGTTGCAACATGACTGAAAATGGCCTAAAATACTTAATCAAATCATAAAGAACTCCTCGCTTAGAGCAACGGAGAAAATGCAATTTCAGAGATATCGTCTGCACATTTATTGCCATGGGATTGAAAATCTTTAGTATCTGTTTGAGGATCTATGTCCTATAACTCTTAAGAGATGTGAAACGCCTGTGCGTATTGTTCTGTGCGAGGACAGTCCTAACGATTTCATCAAGTGGTTTTTTGCCCTTTTCAGTCATTTTGCAACGATGAAATTTTTGTAAAGTTGAATTTACCTACATCTGCAATGTTCGTAAGAAGATGAGACAAATCACAAAAATACTTCGATCTTTTGGCTTTTAACTAGAATTTGAATCATTTAAATCCATGAAGTACTTGTGGTGCTACGAATTTTAGAAAGTGGGAACTCTTTTCTGGCTCACCCGATACAAAAAAGTGTCTGCACCTACCTGTTAGTCTTTGCGACGTTCCAAAGGACTCAGATTCCTCTTTTAATCTCTTTAAAAGGCCTTCAACAAATGTTTTATCATGCATTGGTTCTGACCAAATTGGTCCTCCAATCTGGAATCTGTGACCACATTCTTGGCATGTTTCTCCAACGATTGGACCAGTTGCTGCATTGTACTTTCTCTTGGTACCTTCTTCGGTTTTCTTACCAACTATGGAAGAATAGAAATAATAATCACCATCATCATTTGTTTCTATCTTCGACAAGAAAGTCGAAAACCACTTTCATTTCCTTCCATGTTCAGCTGTTTTTTTCAACGTATTGGGTGGGTAAAAAAAAATCAATCCCTGTTTGAAAAGCTACTGCTCCCTGCATATCAAGGAAATTATATTAGCAAATACAACATTTAATGGTGGACGTGTTCAAATCCATTTTATAATTTACCTGACCGAAATAGGCCACTCCGTTCTGAAATTATGAGGGAAACTTTCGAGATAAGCCCTTCAAGAAACCTTCAAAACATGCCTAAAATCGCGAACAAATATTCTATCGTGCAGTAATGGCTTTTACATGCCTACACCCGTGCTTTGGGAGGATACAAGTTTCAGCATTATTCTGGATGATTCCATCCTCCCAAGAGGATAACACGAACAAGGACAGATAATGTCACAATAGAATCCGCTACTTTTTGTTGACACCCAAGTACAAAGCGATTAGCGATTGCAAACAAAGGGAACAATATGCCTGATTAGTCAAGTCATAAACAAAAACAATGCAAGCCGCAAGAATTGCTCTGAAACCCAGGTAGCTAGCTGGCTCGTTGTGCATTCCAGAAATAGTTTTTAAGAGCAATCATGAGCATAAATCCAAAGAAGAAAGTTATATCTAAACTTCTACCTCGGGCATCTTGTTTGTTTGGTTCAGAAACTGAGCAGTAAGTGTTTTAATTATGGCCAAAAGATAGGAGAATTGAATCGCCACCCAATCCGCTTCTGAACCAAACAAATAAAATGGCCGAGGCAGAGGTTTAAATATATCCTTCTTCTTTGGATTTATGCTCATGTTTGCTCTTGAAAACCATTTCTGAAAGGCACAACGAGCGAGTTAGCTACCTGGGTTTGAGAGCAACTTTTGCGGTTTGCTTTGTTTTTGTTTATAAATTCACCGACCAGGCATTGAATTCCCTTTGTCTGCAATCGCTAATCCCTTTGTACTTAGATGTCAATCAAAAGTAGGGGATCCTATTGCAACATTATCTGTCCTTGTTATGTAGAAGTCATTACTGCAAGGCCGATGTAAGGCAGAAAAGGGAGGTAATATTTTTCGTGATTTTGGGCACGTTTTGAAGGCTTCTTGAAGACGCTTTTTGAAAAAATCCCTCATAATTTCAGAGCAGAGCAGCCAATTATAGTCAGGTAAATTTTAAGGTAGAGTTGAACATGTCTTCCATTAAAGGTGGTGTGAAGCGAAAATTTTTATTGATGCACAGTTGAATGATAAAGAATGTCGTTTAAATTTTTTTGATAGCTTCTTTCATTTTTGAATTATCCACTGTTTTGTACGATTTGCTGATGACGTCTTAAGGTAACTCTGCTTTCCGCTCTAGTGCACAGCAAGATGCCGTTTCGCAAAACAACTCTCCTCAGAAAACAGTTAATCTCTCCAATATTATTAGGCCTATCGAAAAGCAGTAAAAAGGATGTTGTTCTGTATAATCTGGGCAATCGAAAGATGTATAAATCGCAATGTTTCCGTCAACCCTGGCTTCGCAAATCCTTGCTCAAACCTTTTTGCTGATTTCAGAAAAGTGGATTTACCTACAAAATTACTCGAAAAAGTTTCGATTTTTTTCGTTACATCTTTAGCTAGGTAGTTGATCTACAACTTTGCCAAGTCTGATTGAAAAAGCTAGGCTAGATTTCCTGCAATCGAATTTTACATTTCTGTTTACTTTTAGACATCGAAGGGGAAAAGCGTTGGTCAACAGTTTAGCCCATGCAGAACGATTTAAACGCCCGTAGAATGTTTCTGCAAAAAATTTAGTTCTTGATCTAAGATCTATGCTCATTGTGGACTCTAAAAGAAATTGATACTTTGTGAATGCTTACGAAAGTCTCGAAAGACACCCATAGCATAGTTTCGTGAAGTTGCTGGTAAAAATCAGTAATTTCTAATCAATAGATACAAAATGATACTTTATAAGCGCACTAAGGATGTCTTTTGAGACTTGCGTATGGTATTCCCAAAAGATGACGTTCATTTGTTTGCCAATGGAAAAATTTCTGAAAGTTATTTTAAGCCTGAGCTTCAGCAAGCGTGCTTCATAGCATGGTAATCTGTTGACCAAGGTTTCTCCATTTCGCTGTCGAAAAGTAACAGAAATATGAAATTCGATTGCAGGAAATCTAGCCTAGCTTTTTCAATCAGACTTGGCAAAGTTGTGGATCAACAACCTAGCTAAAGATGGAACGAAAAAAATCGAACATTTTTCGAGTAGTTTTGGAGATAAATCCACTTTCTGAAATTTGCAAAAAGATTTGAACTAGGATTTGCGAAACCAGGGTTGACGGAAACATTGCGATTTATACATCTTTCGATTGCCCAGATTATACAGAACAACATCCTTTTTACTGTTTTTCGATAGGCCGAATAATATTGGAGAAATTAACTGCTTTCTGAGGAGAGTGGTTTTGCGAAACGGCATCTCGCTGTGCACTAGAGCGGAAAGCAGAGTTACCTAAAAGGGAGTATGCAATCGTAAATAGGTTTCTTTATTAAAAGAACAAAGAAAACACTTAGACACAGCATTGTTGTTTTGGCCATCCATTATCCATAGCACGTGTGGGACATCGATTTGAATAGGCTATTTTTAAATTGTTCTGCTCTGCAAATGCAAACTTTTAACCTTGCATAAACCCTTTAAATTATATATTTGCCGATATCATTGTCTTGATATCGAGAGAGCCGTGGCCTTTCAAACGGGGATTCTTCTAATTGACTCACCCGGTATAAACGGTTTCTATTTGTGTATAATCTTTCAAATAGTCGATCCGGGTTCTACACTAATTTCCTTTGCCTCTCTTTTCAGAAATTTATCCTTCTACCGAGTAGCTAAAAACAGCTAAAAAAAATTAAATTTTTATAAAAACAGTAACAAATGAGATCTGATACTTTTGTAAAAATTACTGTTTAAGCCTGAAGAAAAATGAAATGTATTTGCATATTGCTCTAAATGAGGAGATTACATAGCCTTTTCACGCATTTCAAAGTAAAGGAACTTTCATAAATCCAATTCTACCTACATTATACAATGCTCAGAAAAATAGAACAAAAATCATGCAAAACACTTCAGACCTTTGGCTTTCAATCAAACCTTGATTCATTCCAATAACCTAAGTATTCATAGGGGTCAGTCATTTATAAATCTGGGTACCAGGGTGGGCTAGATTTCTAAACTGGTTAAAAGTTCTCATACTCCTGCCATTTTTCCCTAAAAAATATTTATACCCCATTAGAAAAATATTCATACCCCACCATTGGCCATCTATCAAACTATTTTCAGATAGCCACATGAAAGAAGTGAAAGAGACGAAAGGTAGCAAGGCAAAGCAACTTCAACCTAATGAAGTACTACAAATTTTATGCTAATATACTGGAAGATTTGAAGGCTGTCATTAAGAAACTAGCTAGCGTTGCAAGTCTGTGAAGATATGGTATTCCATAGGTTTATTTGTCTCATAGTCATTGAAGTAATTTTCTGAAGAATTTACCTTGAAAAATCTCCTATTCCCTCAAAAATTTCTGAAAAATGTTTCACACCCCCAATTTTCCTTTGAATAGTTTTCATACCCCACCAATTCTAACCCGCCCTGTTACCCAGAATTACATATGACTGACCCCTTAGCATTACACATCTTCATACAGATGAAGTTCTTTTCAGTCCACCGGTATATTCAAAAACCTTTTCAACAAACCTGGTTGAAGGTGGAAACTATCACATCCAACACATTGAAAAACGTATGACTTTTTGCTGCCTGATCTCTTCACTTCACTTGCACTTGTATGTACTCTGAGAAATACTCTTATGTAAAAATCAGCACTGACAGACAGGAGAGGGGTAATATGTCTCTTGTATCTTCCAGCATGAGAGTCAATGGATCCTAATACCAGTCTAAGAGCCTGAAAAGAACAACATCAATCATGAGCCTGAGGAATACAGTACCATTCTCTATGGTCTCAGGTCTATAAAGTGTCTTGGTGCTAAACTATGGAATGACATACCTACTTTCATTAAAATGTCAGTTTCGTTTAATATTTTCAAATCAAAATTGAAGGAATTCTTTGCCAATGGTTATGGTCTTTGATTTTACACCAACATTTAGTGTTCTTAAGTTATCTTGTTCTTTGGAGGCATCTTCTGGTCTTGTGTTTATTTTTAAGAAAAAATTTTCCTTGTTTTTTAGTTTTTAGATGGGGGGGGGGGGGCTCTCTCTCGATTAGTTTACCTATTAGAGAGCTCCTCCTTAGACAAATATATCTAAATACTTATGTTTTGTACTGTACCATGTCTCTTTTCATTTCTTTTGTGTTGGGTGTAAGTGTATCCTTGTAATGTATCCTTGTGTACTCCTGTACGAAAATACAAGGCCATGTAATAGCCATGTACAAGCCTTGTAGTTATGGCCTTGTAACCTTGTTATAGCCTGGAATAGCCTTGCTGTAACCTTGTAAATGGCTTGAAAAATGATAATTAGCCTTGTAGAAGCCTTGTGGAAACCTTGTGTTAGACTGGTTGGAGCTTGGAATGTTACTGATAGCCTTGTAATTTTCTTCCAAGGTTAGTACAAGGTCATAACAAGGTCATAATCCCCTCTACAAGGCTAAAACTTGGCCTGTACAAGGCCAAGTTTAGCCTTGTATTTCTGTACAGGCTAATATATTGTCATTTGTATATTGATTGTCTTATTTAATTTGGGTAAAAATTTGTAATTTATTTGTAGTCTTTGATGTATTGATGTATTTAGATATATTTGTTGACAATGAAAACTGAACTGAGCTAGTTGCTACAGAACTACAGGGTGTTAAAGGCCCCCTTTAAAAAACTAAAATGCCACTTTTAGGCCAATCTAAAAGCTGTTTCAATTTTTTCATTCACTCATTCATTACTTTATTTCAAGTAGGCTGGAAACATGTCCAGCTACAGTATTTAAAGCTAATTCAGGCCTACTATGCATGCCGCATCCAAGCATGAGACCCCTAGTTTAGCACCCCTTCCAAAGGATGGCAAATTGAGTTGCTTGGTCAGGCATCCGGAAGGTCACCCATCTAGATTTTAACTTCCCATGGCCAAGCTTAAAGCTTTACTGTCACTATATAAAATCGTTGGTGACCAACAATTCAGTCGCTTGATCACTGTGCAGAGTACGGTCATGGGATTAGCGCAGTTTTCTTTGATGTTGAGTTATCATCACTTTGGGTAACATGTAAAACAAAGGGATCTGATAACTGTCTCTCATGGCGCCACAAGACAAATGATAAAAGCGAGGCTAGAAATGTATTCATAATGACAGTAAAGCTTGAGCCACCTAATGGAAACTGTATAAACTGCTTGGTCACTGATCCATTTTCTTGGCAGCCCCTGGCAACTACATAATTGTTCCGAATACTGTCAAACTCCCCTTTTGTAAATCACAATGGAAAAAAGACCATAACTCTGGTTGGTTCACTGATCAATGGAATGGGTGAAGCCCTTCTGGAGAAAATCCCTAAGACTTTCACTGATAGTATCCCAAAAAAATAAGATCAAATTATTTTCCCAGGTATAGTTTATCAATTTGAATGGTTTAGAAATTAGCAAATTTTGCAAATTTTAATAAATATAAAAGTAAAATAGGCACCATTGCTGAAGAATTGAACAATATCGAAAAGTCTCCAAATATTGGCTCTTAGACAAAAGTTTCTTAAAGAGTATTTATAGCTCAAAGTAAGGTTTTCAATGAGTCATAATAATATCGCTGGATCTGCTGAATCCATCATTTTATTATCTTCCACGATAATTGGATAATTGGCGGAATTAAAAGATAGGCTTAATAATGAAACCCTCTGGATTTTCTCAATGGAAGACTTTTTCTTAGGCACCACCATTGAAATAAACCAAACAAGGGAAAGGCGTAGCCAAATACATTCTAAAATATTTGATACAAACCATTTCATGGCAACATTTTGATTTGAGAGGCATTGCTCCATATTTTGCAAATGAGGCTTCCCCATGGTTACCACAAAGGCCAGCCATATCAGTGCAAGTAATGCAGAGAAGTCCACCATCCTCAATGGCCTGAACAGCACCATCGAGAAACATGGCCGGGGAACCATATGGATCAATGTCTATTATCTGAAATCTCTTGGAATAGGGGAACTTGTTTTGGTACATTAGAAGCCTGGAAAAGAATGTGTATACAGTACAGGCCTTGTGCACATTAAAGTTAGTTGACCCAGCTAAGTAGAGGCAATCTATAAGTAGGACAAAGAAACGCCTACGCACGTAATTGGTTCCCTAGTGAAAAGATATGCAGGCACCTGTTGAAATCATCACATGCAATAGGCTAATTTTAGACCTGCATATGCAGCCCTTGAGTTAGCTATTTATCTCTGTCAACTAATTTTAAAATGGTTTTCTTGCTTAAGAGTTCCTGCTTAGAAAAATTTACAGTTTTTCATATGGCTCAAGAATTCTTATCATAAGTACCACAACAGGTTCGTTAAAAAGTTAACACCTTTTGTGGGCTGTGGAATAAAGAGTATGTGGCAGATTTCTTTTGTTCTCTATTGTATATTTTGAATAGCCTATTGAAATCTCTGGTATGCAATTGTCATACTCTGCACACCTGGCAGGGGGACATTAGAAACAATTCTCACTTGGTGGGGCAAAGCTTTCAGAAGGGCCACTTTTTTGAGCTGGAGGGACTCTTAGATCAATGTTTAAATATTTTTTATTATTTGACATAAGAATTGTCAGCTGGCATTTCAACCCAGACTGGAAAGTTTGTATAGCGAGTGCAATATCTTGCACGTGCAGGAACTTCTGCAGTTTTCGATCTGAGTGGTGCAGTTGGTAATAAAAAAGATCTGTTGTCTTAATATATTTTTGTCAACTGCAGAAGCTGCAAAATTTCAGCAAAAATCTTACTTAGCCCAGACTGGAAAGTCTGTATTTTGCATGTCCAAGTTGGGTTGGCTTAAGTACAAGATTTTGTGGAACTTTCACAGTTGAGAACGATAGATCAAAATAATACATCTTTTGTTGATTGCCAACTGCATAGCTCATAATGAAAACACCGTAAGTTCATGTACGTGCAAGATAAAAATTTTCCAGTCTGAATTTCAACTCTCACCCTGCATCACTCCAACTTCCTTCCACGATTTCTTCAACTTTGTTATGCGCAATGTTTCTCTTTATATTTTCTACTGCGGCTTTGCTGAGGTCATTAGCGATAATCTTTGCAATCCCTTCGATTTCTAAAGCATATCTAATTGATCTCAAGCCTGTAGCTGCAAGTCCTTCCAGTATGCGGATATTTGCAGTCTTCCTATCTGAAACTGCACCAGACTCCATTGGCATTGATTCATTCTGTGCTCCAGCTATTTTCAGGGAAGATTCTCTGTCATCTGAATGGAGTTCTTCGCAAGGGGCATCTGACGTTTCAGGATCTTTGATTTCCTCTTCAGTACGTTCTTCACCAGGATGAGAATATTGTTTGGATTTAGGCCCTTTCTTTGAAGCCGGCTTAGATCTGCGATCAGCACCGTATAGATCAATAAATTCTTTGATCACTAGAACGCTCAAGTCCCTGTTAAACTCTTGAACTGGATTATAAAAGACAGATTCAGAATCTGGAAAGAGAACAACTGCTTTCCCTTCTTTTACCTCTGTTAATTTGTTTCCTGCACCAACACTTTCCGCAGCCATCTTCGAAAGAATTTTTGAAATATTCGAAACGAGGCAATGCATTTGAAATTTGTTGGGGTCTGGGCTCCAGAACTTACACCAGGGTCCGAAGAATTTTTCCCGCCATTTCTACATTCTTTTTGGAATACAGATTTTGTACAGATTGACGATTGACAAATACGAGAATACGATTTTAAGCAAATTGATGACGTCACAGGTTGATAACAAGCACAAATTTTAAAAATGCAGTAAATCTGAAAATAGCGATGATATCAAAGGCTATCTATCTGTGATGATGGTAAATTACGTCAAATTTTCCTTCGAGTTGTTTGAAAGAATATGGCAACAAATAAAATATGCAAAGAATCGTAGCCTGTTCTCCAGAAACGCAACCTGTGGTGTGTGCGCGATTCTTTTTACCCTCTGGGATCCCTATGTTTTGCATTTCCAAGTAAAATTGCATTATGGGCAAAGAAGCCCAGCGAGTCTGGACAGGAAAGAAAAGCAGCGACCGCGAAGCGACATGCAAGCGTCCAAGAATGGCATCCAATAAACAAACATGGAGAGAAAGAAAGAAAGCTGAATCAAGTGAATCTGAAGAAGAAAACAACACTGATGCTGATGGCAACTTCAAAGTTGTTTCAAGGAAGAAGGATCGGCAGAAAAATGTCTTTAGGCCAGTCGAGCAGCCAAAGGCTCAACCAGGCCATGGGAAATATGATCATCCAATTTTCAAGGAAATCTCAAAAGCTAATAAAGCTGTAAATGATATGACTGTTAAAGATATCACAAGACAGCTAGCTGCCTTCGGAATGGAAAGCAGGTATAAATATTACATATCAGACTTTATTAAAGTCATTGATAACATTTGTAAGAAACAGGAGTCTTACTGCTTACTTATCTATGATGAGCTCAGCTTCCAGCAATTCGGCACTCTTTCCCAAATGGGAAACGTTGCCCAATCAAGCCCAGACAGCATTTTATGTCATGTGCAGGGAAGATCTTCCACGCGCAATTTCTAGTATAACAAAGGAAGAACGATAGAGCCTTTTTTATAAAACAATAGCCAGGCAGGCATCTTCTGTGCGCACTTTGAAAAATTTTCTGTCTGGAATCTGGCAAAATTATTCAAATTTGTCAAAATTTGACTTAACCTTCGTGTCCGATTGGGAAACATTATTGCCCAATATTTGAGCAACAAAATTGGAAGAAGAACATTTCCTACAGTGAGTTTGTGTGTTTTCAAATCATCATCATCATTTAATGTTTCTAAATGTTACAATGTTACCACATGTCAACTAGACCAAAGGGAAATAATCCAGTGTTCCAATATAAGTTGAATGGTGAAATTCTGAAAGAGGTAACTTATCAGGCCTATCTTGGAATTGAGGTTGACTGTAAGTTAAAATGGGAGCATCATGTCACAAAAATAGTCAACAAAGGCAACAGATCCTTAGCCTTCTTAAGGCAAAATCTTGGGATGTGCCCAAAGAACATAAAATGTGCAGCATACTTTACCCTAGTACGTCCACATTTAGAATATTCAGCATGTGCATGGAATCCATATTTGAAAGGCCAGAAAGACAAAATCGAGAAAGTACAGAAAAAGGCTGCAAGATTTGTGGAGAATAATTACTGCAGAGAAATAGGCACAATGACCAAAATGCTAGAGGACTTACGCTGGCCGACCTTGGAGACACGTAGGAAATATATGCGTCTCGTTATGTTCTATAAAATTAGTAACAATGAGATTGACATGAAACTTCCATCATACATCTTGGAACAGAGAAGGGCTACAAGGAGCAGCGGAGCAATTTCAAGGAACTTTATTCTTCTACAACCACGCTTAGACTGCTACAAATTTTCCTTTTACGCAAGAACAATCGTTGAATGGAACATGCTGCCACCAGAACTTAAAAGCCAGAAAGCTCTGAGTTTGTTTAAATCAGCATTGAGACGACATTTAAAATTAGAATAATTTTTTTTTTCTTTGTACTTGCTATGAATGTTTGTTGCGGCATGTGGTAACTTGTCCAAAAAAAAAAATTGAATCCATTAATCTATTGTTATTATCATTAATTTGTAATGTCAATGTTTAGCCGCATAGGGACTGATCACTCAACCTGCAAACATCATAATCAGGTAAATCATAGCTGTTTTCATTTCAAGTTTTGTTTCATAAGTTGTTTGCGGGTTTAGTGATCAGAACCTCATCAGTGTGATGCCCACTGTGGGCTTTACTGATTATGTTGATAGATAGATAGATAGATAGATAGATAGATCATTGTCAGCCATTCAGGCCACTGCTGGCTGGTGGCCTCCCCAACGTTTTTCAGCACAATGTATTTCCTGTTCTTCTCATCTAATTCCTGAGTGGAAAGTTTGTTTTTGCCACACCAGAGCTTTACGCCACGCCAGTTGTTTCTAAACAATGCGCTTATTGTTCCTCCATTGTTTTCAAAGTTGCTCCACGCCAGAGATTTCTGGCGTAACATACATGTTTTCCAGTATGGATCCAATTGAACCCTGCTGTTTCTGTAATTTCATCTCTCCATCGCTTTTTTGGTCTCCTCTGCTATGCTTCCTTCCATACGGTGTCCATTCTGTGGATTTATTTCCCCATCGGTTATCTACCGTCCTTCCTACTGTATGTAACCTATAAACTTCCACTTCAATTTTGCCTTGGCTATGATGTCTGCAACTCTTGTTTGCTCCTGTGCCCATTCGTTTCCCTTCCTATCCCTTTGCTAGGGGTAGCGAATGTGCTATTCACACTCGAAATTTGCAAAAATTAATGCTGGAAATATATAAATGCCTCAATTCGGAAAATCCATCTTTTATGTGGAATATCTTCCAGGCAAAAGATGTAGCCTATAACCTAAGGACTAAAAATCTTCTACGGTTACCAAGCACCAACACCTTGTCATATGGAAATGATTCATTATCTTTCAGGGGGGCCATCCTTTGGAACACTTTGTCTGACTCAATAAAAAGCCTGGCAACCAGTGCTAGCTTTAAGAGATCAATTAAAGAGTGGAAGGGTGACAGTTGCTCATGCAAAATATGTAGATAAAGAATCCGTGGGAATTTCACCAGAAATATTTCTGTATTATAATCATGTATTTATCTATTCATTGTAATTAGTATTCCTTTTTGTGTAAATAGTTGGTCTTAATTAGTTCAATTTTGAACTATCAGTTTTTTTAACCAACTGTAAATAATGTTATAATAATAATAATAATTTGCGTGATATTCAGCATTGCTCTTTCCATGCTTCTCTGAGCAACTTGCAGTTTTGATGCAAGTTTATTAGTTAATTACCATGTTTCTGCGCTGTATTTCGTAGCTGAAGTTATATTGTCCATTATCTTTCTTTTGAGACAGACTGGTATTGTTGTGTCTCTTAGTATGTTATTATATCTTCCAAAGCTTGCCCAACCTTAATATCTTTTTCCTTCAACTGGTTATTATCTGTTATTTGCTGGCACCCTAAGTTGTTCTACAATGTCCAGTTCATCACCATCAATAATTGTGACTGTTTCTTCTTGCATGTTCACATCAGAAACGGCTTGAAACATGGATGTGTCATCTACAAAAAATTTTACTTTGCATGATACACCTTCAGCAAGGTCATTTATGTAGATAAGGAAGAATAGTGGCCCAAGGACAGACCCCTGAGGAACTCCTGCTGAAACATGCTTCCACAGAGATGCTATAACATTCAAGACAATTGTTTGGTACCTTTTAGAAAGGAAATTCTCAGTTAGGAGATAAAGCTGACCATCAGATAGTCTGATGATCTTTCAGACCACCGCCATGACCTTTCAGATAGTCTCAGCATCATTGCATGTTTCAGCAGTCTGTCATTGTTTTCAATTTCCTAGCTTTGGCATTTCGACTTGAAGAATATGGTATTTTGTAGGGGTTCTAAAGAAGTCATTTCAAGGAGATTAAAGAACTGGATCAGAGCTAAAAAGCTTGAAGTTGCAGATGTTGAACTTGATGAATACAAAATTGATTTCATTATTGTTATCGATTTTGAAGCAACTTGTGAACAAGACAACCCATCTGGATTCATCCATGAAATAATTGAATTTCCTGCTGTTTTAATAGATGTTGCAAAAGGAGAAACGGTAAGCTTTTCTCATAATTTTTTCATATTCAATCTAAAAAAATTTTTTAAACTAATTACCTAAGAGACAATACTGAGAAACTACAATACTATGCGGTTATTGAACGATTACGAGGTCCATGCTGGAAAATATTTGTACCGCAGTTTGACGTACGGACCGAACGCAGTGAGGTCCGTACAATGAACAAGGTCCAAATATTTTCCAGCATGGATCGAGCAATCGTTTAATAAAGGCTTTATTATATGGAAGAACCTTTTGAGAACGTTGTATATAGTATCATACTTTTCTGTTGTGTCTTTGATCCTGTGCATCACTGCAGTTGCTCGTTACAACGTTAAGTACATTGGCATTTTCTTCGTGTATAATTGCAAGTTCGTCTTCAAAGTTTACAGAAAAGAAATCTTCGATGAATATGCTAAACTTTGGCTGACACTTCTTACGGCCTAAGCCTACACAAGAAGCTCCTCCCTTGTTGTTGATTTTTAAGGCAACGCTCGGTCCAGTACGGCTTCGAACGAAAAATACGGCTTTTACGGACCGATCAAGAACCAATCGAATTGCTGCGTTGCCGGTCCGAGGAGCCGTATTTTCGAAAGCCATATAATAATTTACTATATTAAAAGGATGATATCACAGGGAGCAGAAGATCATGTACACAAAGAACATGCAACCATGGTTCAACTAAATTACACTTAAATGTGTATGCGATTACCAAAAGCTATTCATGAACGATCTTGACCGATAACTACTAGAGTCAATTTCACATTGGACATTGGGCCAACATGGATTGTACTGCTGAGCCTCAGCTGAGAGAAAAACAACTACTGCCAAATGGCAACATCACTGCTCCCCACCCAGAGTCGCCATAGCTCTAAACACCATGCCCATGATGTCAGGTCCGTTGCTTTTCAAAACATTGTTGATTTGAAGCTTCAATTTTGGTGTGTATGTATTTTCATTCACATTATCGTTCACACTATGATTTGCCAAACATGCAATATGAAACAGAGATGTACAACAAATAAAAGGGGGAAAATGAACAGGAGTTTGTGTCTGTGTGGCATGGAACAAGGGAAGTCAACTCGAGTATATGCATATCAACACCATTAGAAGGGTCTTTATCACCATATAATAGCAGTTGTACAAGAATGTTGTTAGAAAGGCTGTTGATTTCTACACCAAAACTCTCCTTCTATTCGTTTTGAAGGTCAGAGATTTTACAGACCTCATAATTCTCTAAATATTCTGCTGCGAGGAGTGCACAGTAGATTAGGTGCAAGTACGTATTGCTGGGATGTGAAGGTCCATGAAAGACCTTTTTGACATCGATATAAATCTTTTTGACTACAATTTGCCTCAAATTTGATTTAATTGTGAATATTATATAAAATGAGCTGCAGTTACGTTTGTTTCAAGTTTCTTAAAACGGCAGCTAATCTTAGAAAACAAGAGGGTTACTCTATCTGTGAAGATTTACAGTAAACACCCACAGAGCCAAGTGGATAAAGAACCCACAGATTCATATACATATATTCATATATTTCAAATTCACTAAATACAATTTATAATTTACTCTACCGACAGATAACTAAACTACAAAGAAATAAGACAATATTATAGAAAATTAATACATTGATACTGAAAATGAATACAATATACAAATACAGAAAAACAAATAAATTGTATGGAGGGAATTACTTAAAGGAGGAGCTTTCTCAATAGGTAAACTAATCGAGGAGAGAGCCTGCGTAATATTTACAGTTGTTTTATAAGAACCAATCCATTGTATTCATTGTTTGAGAACCCAGGCTGTCTTGCAGAAGGGTAGGTTCTTTTGTGAGTGTTTTTACTGTACTTTTGCCATGATAGGCTCCTTTGTTGACTTTCATAAAGTGCAAAACTGTGATAAGTTTTTTTCTCTTCATCAAGGTTGCTGAATTTCACTCGTACTGCCGACCAGTGATTAACCAACAACTCACTAATTTCTGTATGAAGCTGACTGGGATTAAACAGGTAGGGTGCTCGCCATTAAAAATACCTGTAAATGCATGCAGAGGAGTTTCACAAGGAAGCTCTCCAAACTAGATCTTTTGAGTTTACTTCGAATTTTTTTTCAAAGTTTTTGTTTTTTACCATGTAAACTCTTCTGCTGGGGTGGCACCAGCTCTAGAAAAGATTGGTGGCAAGAGGATAGAATAAATTTTCACACAGTACACCTAACTTTTTGACATCGTTCTCATGGTTGGGAATTAATACTAATCCGAGAAAAGCGGAGTCAACATGTTCACCACCCCCTTTTATAGTGTATACGTTTATGGTACAAGCAACCAGACATTACTATGATACAAGACACGAGTGATGATAATGTAAGAATGTGCCAAGCCAAGGAGTTCCTTAAGGATTTTTTTCTGAAGTTATATCTTCCTGAGAGTTGAGTTTCTTATAAGCAGTTTCTTATGACAACAAAATATGGGCACACGCACTGCAGCTTATAAGAAGCGGTAGGCTCGAGTTTTGAAACTAAAGAAAGTACCCTACCTGAATTAAAAAAGCTAAGAAATTTTTCTAATTTGCACTCAAAATGTTTGGACTCCGTATAATTTGATTCTATTCAATTTTCACGATGATAAGGATAACTTGCTTTAAAACAAAAGAAATGAGTTACAACGACAAACACAGTAACAAAAAGGCTATAAATCTAAGTGTATAACAGCAGGAATAGATATAAAGGAAATAAAAACCAAGTTCAATTATAAGTTCAAAATAGTTCAAAATACACATTGGACAGGCCACAATAAATCGTAAACAGGACCGATTTAAAAAAGATATAAAATGAACGATGAGAAGAAGAGGGACAAACATCCACAGAGAGCAGGCATCGAGTTGATCTTTTGCGCCTTTTTATTCAGTTATCTGCTAACTAGTTTCACCCATTAGGGCATCTTCATAGCAACTGATTTATTAAGAGTATCAATATTTAATTATAGTATTTTGTATTGCCATATAAGGTTAATTAATTTACAAGTTTTCTCGTAAACGTCTTCTCTTTGTTTATTCATGTTGAATTTTTTAGAATTTGATCGACGTTTATTGATCGTTTTCAATGTCTTCAAAAACGAGCATTTTAAGAAACTCACTTCTAGCTCTAAAAGCTGAAAACGGAAAAATTTGTAAAAAGTTCTGGAATCTAACTCGGGGTTTCTGCTAAAGATTAAGTCATGAATCTTCAAAATCGGTCCAGTGTACGATTCATTGTGGCCTGCCAAACGTACATAGTTTATTTTGGCGCACCCGGTATAGGTATTGAAGCAAGAAAATGGAATGGGGTGGTAACCGGGGCATGTGCAATTAACATTATCATCTGAACGTAATTCAATATAATTTTTTATTAAATATGCTGCCCATTTAATTATCTGCAGATTCTCACATGATATCACATGAATAAATTTTTTTCAGTAATAGTTTCGTGCAGTAATAGCAACTGTTTTGAGTGACATTGTTTCGAGTGTGAATTTTGTTATTACTTGTTTTGAGATCTTACTAAGTCTGAAAACGGTAGAGTTGGTAGACTTCGCAGAGAAAAATGCCAAGAGAATACACATTCTGAAAACGGTAGAGTTGGCAGAGCGAACTGAAGCCATTGCAATGCATTGTACTTTTGTTTTACAAATCCCAAAAGAAAAAATTTATAATACTTCATTGTATTTTCGAATGTTTTGAACTTTTTCATTCACGAAACAAGGCTCTTTGCGATCTCTCGGAAGTCTACCAGCTTCAGGAGCAGAAGGTTTCCGAGGCCTCGGAAGTCTACCGTTTTCAGTAGAGCCCAAAAGAATGCGTCAAAAATCTCTCGGAAGTCTACGGAAAACAGAATGACCAAAAGATTGGGCTTTCATAAAAAATGATCTGAAGTCTGCGAAGTCTACCGTTTTCGGTAGAATGGCACCAAAAGAATGGGATTTTAGCCTCTACCAACTCTACCGTTTTCAGAAGATGCCCAAAAGAATACGCCCTAAGTAATTTGGGAGCCCTTTCAGGGCCTTTCAACGAAACTGAGTTAATTCTACACTTATGGCATTAAAAGTATAAGTAACTCATTCGAAAATGTTGGTAGGAAATGTGTCCTAAAATTTAAGAAACTACCTACGAGCCAGCACCTTTGTTTCTTATCAAAATAATGAGTGTATCTTTCTAGACGATGGTTGATAGCTCTCCTGGCTTTACGACAGTATTGCGAAGATTTGATGACTGGGTAAAAAGCACGATTGGACCAACAGAAACTTTTGCTGTTCTGACAGATGGGTAAGATTTCATATAACTTTCTTTAATGGACCCTTTAGCTATTCTACAAAAGAGCCTGGATCGAGCGTTATCTTTATACATTTGTATACGCGAGGCTCGATCGAGTGGCGTTAGAGCTTCAAACACCATTGTGCACATTCGATATTTCTGCAAAATGTAGCAAAACATTGTTCGATTCTGATTCTTTTCAGAATTGCTTAAAGGGAGTACAAAGACCAGCAGCCTTTGCCATCGTTTGTGTTTTATTTTTAAAGATCCACACTACAGCAGCTGAACTGATCGAAAAGTTTCACTTTAGTTACGTTATTCTATCAGTTCGACTACAGCAATGTGGATCTAAACTGATTTGTATTTATCACTATTGATAGACTGATGGACGCTCAAACAACCAATTTGAGCAAACATTCAATTACGAAATGTAAAACATGTTGTTGTTGTTGTTGTTGTTGTTATTGGAAGCACTGGGACTGTCATGAGTCTAATGTGGATCTATAGTTTCCGTTTAGGCCAAATTTGATTTTCAGACAGTTTTCAATCGTCACGTGCCCGCAAAGGACCATAATAGGGTACAGTCTATCTATGAATAATTGCAATGATTACGCATTTTTAACGTAAGAAGGGCGTGGCCCCAAACAATTTTCCATGGGGCAAGCCACCAGAGCCCTTCATTGCTTGCTTGTTGTTGAAATGAATAAAATCAGTTTTTATGTCTGAAAATATGAGCCAGTCCGCCACTGAACTCTACCTTCATGTGTGGTATTGCCTGCAAGTATCTTGTTATGCTTTAATTAGTAGCTTAATTATGTTAAAACAATCGTTTTCTAGAACGAACGCGTCATTAGCCACTTATTGATAGTGGTAGTACTCATTATGCAAATAAGTCAACTTTAGAGGATGATGTAACCGGCGGCCTGCACAGAGGCTAGCATTCGCAGTATCACCGCAGTTAGAAGGACCACGCTCCTACTCAGCTACAGATACTAACATCGCAGGTGAAGTTGAGAGGAAATGTATAGAATCCCAGCAAACAATGGTGCCATTGACTGGGGGAAGGCACGTGACCACATTGAACCAAAACGTCTTCATGAATTTATGACTCTGCACAAAGGTTATCTTGGTGACTGCTTGTCTAAAATTAGATTCTCGCGAATAACAACAATTGAAACGTTCTGCAGCAACCTCGTCCCCAGGGGCTTTTGTCATATTGGGACGGAGACCTCTGTCCCAATATGACAAAAAGTCCTGGGGACGAGGTTGGTTCTGGAGGGTTCTGCATAAGTAATTTTGCGTTATTGTAAATCTCACATGACATCTAATTTGAGACAGATGCACCAATAGTTTCATGCACGAACTAAGCAAACTAGGGGTAATAGCTTTTGATTTTTTGCGTATCATCCTCGTTTGACATAAAGATCAAAATGTTGCTTTTCAGGCGATTCTTGTCCTTATGCCAGGGCTTGACGTTCTATCAAAGGCGACTTTAGCAGCAACACTCGTCTCTCTGATTGTAGCTAAAAACAGCATCAACGATCATTTGGGGTTATGAAGAAATCAATATTCAGATATTATTATGCTTGCTTAGCTCAGGCCGAGCTCAGGACAGACTTTGTAATCATCCAAAAGGATCTTATGTTTATGTACAAAGTAAAACGAGTACATAGAGGAGTGGAGTTGTGTAACGCACTCAGTAACGAACCAAGAACGCATTCCGCGAACCAGCTAAGAATGCCAAGAATGCAATCGCCAATCAGTTGCCAACTGCTGTATTGTTGCTGCGCCTCCGCACCATCAGATCACTGCATTTGCTGAGACTTTTTTGGCAGAGCACCAGGAAAACTACGGTGCCCCATAGCGGCCAATGAAAGTTCTCATAAAAAATTCGCCCTCTCATCCCTATTGCGCAATAATCACCTTCTCATTGCGCAATAAACACCTTCCTATTGCGCAATAGAGCACCTTTTTATTGCGCAATAGAACTGATTCCCATTGCGCAATAGAACTGATTCCTATTGCGCAATAGAACTGATTCCTATTGCGCAATAGAACGAATTCTTATTGCGCAATAGAACCAATTTCTATTGCGCAATAGAACAGTGTTTATTGCATATTGCAAATTATAGGAGAATTTATATGTTTAACCAAACAGTTGGCTTCAGTCCCCCTATATCTTAGAAACGAAGCTTCGCTCACACCATTAACATGAATTTTCGGATTCTACGCCAAAATCTGACTTAAATAAGCATTTGTAATGAATTATCTCATTTGTTGATCACACAAAGTATAATTCGTACGTTTTTCCAAAGAACGGCCTCAGCCTTCACCAATATCTTTGAAACGCAGTGTTGCTCGCCCGCCCAATCAACATACATTTTCGGATTCCACACCAAAGTCTGGGATAGAAAAATGATAGGTCCATAAGTCTCTCCTTTGGTGACCATAGGCCACACTCCCCCTCTGGCCTAATAGTTGTGGTGTTCCGGAGGGGCTAACTTCCATATGTAGAGCAACAGGTACCTGCCACCCATAAGGGTGGGTTTTGAACCTCAAAAATCCCTAAATATGAGTCTCAAAATGTAACTATTCCACTAGGAATGGGTAGCTTTTTTAATTGTAGCAAAAACTTTACAAATTTCTTATTCTTATCGTTGGATTCCCTTGGTCTTAGCGCTGAAAATTGATTTATGCTAGCTGTATTTTCCATCGATGTACCTTTAAAATGAAATGATATTTGATTTCTGGGAAATTCATCAAGATTGTATCCCTAGAAAAATAGAAAATGGGTATGAAAATCAACCAGAAAATCCTTAAATATCCGTCTTCCCCTACCAAGACTCCAGTTACCTCCCGGGGTGTGGCTGTGCATACAAATATGCAGGAAAGAGCATGTGTCATGGGTACATGTTATTGCGAAATAGAAATCAGTTCTATTGCGCAATAGGAATCGGTTCTATTGCGCAATAGGAATTGGTTCTATTGCGCAATAGGAAACCGTTCTATTGCGCAATAGGAATCAGTTCTATTGCGCAATAGTAATCCGTTCTATTGCGCAATGGGAATCCGTTCTATTGCGCAATAGGAATCAGTTCTATTGCGCAATAGGAAGGTGTTTATTGCGCAATAAGAAGGTGCTTATTGTGCAATATGAATGAGGGCAAATTTTTTTTTGTGAATTTTCATTGGCCGCTATGGGGCACCGTAGAAAACAAACCATTTGCACTAATTATTTCGATGTCATGTGATCAACGAAAATTCTAGAAGAAACGTTGTGACGCAGTCGATTCATGCCCAACTCGACCACAAATGAGCCCATTAACCATATTGCATGTTGCTTTCTTTACAAAAGTGTTGGCAGATTTTCAATTCAACAATTTTGGATACTGGAAATAAATATGTTCATTGGTACCCGGACTTCTGCTTCGAAGCCAAATCCCATAATGGCTACATTGCCTTTATGTGCCACCGCAGAGGTCGCCGCGTTCGACCTCGAAGATACTTGCAGGCGGAGTTGGGTTAGAGCTTCACTATCGTACACATTCCAAAATTCTAGAAAATCTATAAAAATATTGTAGATTCAGATTTTTCTAGAATAGCAAAAAGGTCTATTGTAGATCGCAGATGCTGTAACTGCTTTTGAAACCTGACACGGGACTGTTCACGTCAGGCCTCAATCAATAACTTGATGGGGGTAAATGAACGTCTGTTTTGAAATTTTACTTTCTTGGGGCAAATGTTACAGTTGACTCGAGTTGACCCTGTGCCGCTGTGCAAGCATCAATCCACGGGAAAATGTTTTCCTTTTAGGTCGAACAAGGGATGCGAGGACCCCTTAAAAACTAGTCCTTGTGTGCTGAAGGACTGCCCCCTCCAGTAGAAAATAGAAATATGAAAAAGAAAAGTATCGGAATTGCCGCAGCTTCAAAGAAGCTCATTGCTCCCATCTGAAGGTCACCATGTGCTCTTTCCTGTCTGCAATGGTTTTTTGGAAGCATTTACCCTAAGCTATTTTAAACTTTGTTCTGTACCAGCGTTCTTCGTACATGGCTAATGGGCCCCTTTAATTTATTTACATTTCGTCTGCACGCCACGAGTAGGGCATGTTGTAAAAACCGGACCCTAAGATCCTAGGACCCTTGAGACCCCTAGGACCTTTAAGTACTAAAAATGAAAAGGACCCTTAACACCAGAGTGTCATAATGAGGACGTTGTGTATCATTGATTTCCCCTCTTCCATCCAATGAACTTCCACTCTATCAAACCAATACCAGAAATGATGCAGAGAGTTTATACCATGAAGAAGTACTATTTTGAGCAGAGGCGCCGGAGGCTCCATGATGCGGCGGGGGCAGGAATCGCAGAAAGGGCACCTTAGGGTGTCAAAATTTGCCGTTGAAAACAATCGGGAATCTTCATTTAGGATATTGTGCTCAACATCTATTTCGACACGGGTGTCGCCAGCCCAAAAAGCTGGGGCGGAAAGGTATAAGGGGGTCTGGGGGCAAAGCCCCCAGAAAAAATACTCCTGGCCACGCCCTTTAGACCCTCGGAAAACGTGCGAAACGCCCTTCAGACACTCAGAGA
This sequence comes from Aurelia coerulea, assembly GCA_039566865.1. NCBI lineage: Eukaryota > Metazoa > Cnidaria > Scyphozoa > Semaeostomeae > Ulmaridae > Aurelia > Aurelia coerulea. Next base: position 4,172,819 of record CM076952.1, on the reverse strand, counting down.
ACATGATGGGAATGCTCTTTTTATTAATTTATCTATTTTGATATTTCTGGAAAAGCAACCATCTCAAGCAGTACTTTTTACAACAGCGGGCATTTTGGTGTAACAAAAATCGAAACAAAGAAGAACATCATATATTTATTTACGAGGAAGGAAAAAATATGGTTAGAAACAGCGGCGTGGCCAGGGCAAATTAAGTGGGAGGGGAACGCAAAATTAGGGGATCTGGGGGCGAAGCCCCAGGAAATTTTTTGGGGCCACGCCCTTTACTTTGGCTTAGAATGCACCTTCCAATATCATGCTTGCCTTTAGCGACGAGGAAACCTTGATCGTTTCGTAACAGTTATCCTATGAATCAGAGCGCGAGGAAAATTTTTGAAGAAATATCTTTTACTTTGGCTTAGAATGCATCTCCCAATATTATGCTTGCCTTTAGCGACAAGGAAGCCTTGATCTTTTTGTTACAGTTATGCTATAAATCAGAGCACGAAGAAAATTTTTGAAGAAGTATCCTTTACTTTGGCTTAGAATGCATCTCCCGATATCATGCTTGCCTTTAGCGACAAGGAAGCCTTGATCTTTTTGTTACAATTATTCTATGAATCAGAGCACAAGGAAATTTTTTAAAGAAAGATCCTTTACTTTGGCTTAAAATGCATCTCCCAATGTCATGCTTGCCAGTGGTAAAATGGAAGATTTGACATTTCTCGGAAAATTCTTACCCAACCTATACGCAGCTAATTCCTCCTCGGTTTTAGAGGAATCTCGAGGAACATCTTTAGACAAAAGTGGGGGCAATTTCCCCCCCCCATACCCCCCACCGTGGCCACGCCACTGGTTAGAAATTGAAATTTAAGGCCTTTCTCGAAATCTTCAATAAAGGAATTGAGAATTCAGGAGGAAGGCCAGTTATCACAAAAGTTTCAAGGCAATAAAAATCTACCCTTCCCAATCTTTTTGACTGATTTCGAGAAATTATAACATCGACTCTGTGAAAACTGTGGTCGACATGTCAAACCCCAGACCACCCCGTGGCGACGCTACTGTCCTTCGCACGTACTGTAATCTTGAGAGCAGAAGGAATCGTTCTATTATTGTGACTGCGGACGAGAAACAACTCGCTTCCAACTAACAGGCGCGATTAATCAATAGTTTTCTGAAATGCATTTTTTGGAAAGGGCACTTTGCTGCCCCCGCGCTGCCCCCGTACCACTAGGGCAACGGGGGCAGCTGCCCCCGCTGCCCCCGTGGCTCCGGCGCCCTTGATTTTGAGTATCTCCTATTGTGTAATTTTGAAGACTTTCTGCATGAATAAAGGCATCCTGACGTTGGTTTGAACGGACGAAAGTTCGTAGGATGAAAGATGGGAAGCTCATACAACACGCAGCCTCTTGTTTGACAGCTTGATGACATTGATCTATTGTTTGTCTGTGGTGATGTCAAGGGTCCTTTTCATTTTTAGTACTTAAAGATCCTAGGGGTCTCAGGGGTCCTAGGGTCTTAGGGTCCGGTTTTTACAACATGCCCCCGAAAGAACATTGGAACGACTACGGACACGATGACTAAATTTTTCAATCTTTCAACGACGACGTCTGGCGACACGATAACTAAATCTTCAATTGAGTCACGGAATCAAAGAAATCTATTTGCAGACTATTTCACAGTCAATTCTGCTTGCTAATACGAATTTTCAGTTTGAAAATAGCATCAATAGCCGCGTCGATAAGATATTTTGATATAGTGTTGTCGATTTTAGCAGCTTCTTGGCAGGACCTTGCACCGACATGCGATATGCTCTGGCGGGAAATCATGACTTTTGGAAGGGAAGTCCGATTGTCTGGATTTTCTGTCCTCATCTCTTTCATTTATTCTTTTTTTCATATACACTAGTTTTTTTATAAGAAACTAAGGTCTGGGGCTGTTAGGCAGTTTCTTAACTTTTCAGGCCATTTAGCTACCAAAAGTTTCTTATGTGTTTCTTATATTTTTGATTCCGGCAATGTAGAGTTAATTTTGTTTTGTCTAAAGGGCTCCCAAATTACTCAGTAAGATCTCAAAGCAAGTAAATAAAATGATTCGCACTCAAAATATGTCCATGTCAAGACATTTTTGAGTGCGATAGGAAAATTAAAACTGTAAATTACAGAAGTTTCTTAGCTTTTTCTATTCAGGTAGGGTTGTTTCTTAGCTTTCGAAAAATTGAGCCAACCGTTTCTTATAAGCGGTTTCTTATAAAAAAAATGAGTGTAGACACAATATCTAGTGATACATGGTCATCTAAAGTACACTACTGACAGAAACTAAACAGTAATACATAGTATGGTATTAAGTATAGAATAATCTTTTGCTTTTACTTATTCCTATGATTTTTGGATGGATTAGCTTAGAATCTTCTTTATTTCTTGGTTTGGTTATTTTCGAGTTATTTTGACGTTTCTGGTAGATTGTACTCGCGTATAGTGAAAAAAGAATAGAAAGTTTGCATCTTCGTTAGTTGAAAGAAAAATCATCTTTTGATTATCAGTAGGGATGCTGGAGAAATTAGGGTAAAGCACTTCTATGGATTGAAGGAAGACTTTTCATTCGCTACTGTAAGATGAGCAAGATAAATGAAGTGGGTGTTTCATCTTCAATCTTATTTGGGCATTCTTTGCAAAGACACCTATCTATTCGGGTTTGTGGCTTTGTGTGGCGGCTAGTTTCAAGAAAGCTCTTGGTTAGCAAGTTTAAGAAACACCCTGGGGGAATGTTCTCCACTTACCCTCCACTATATTGATGATAACCCTCTACTGTACTTCGGGACTTGATGATAGCCCCCCTCCCCCATTGTACTACAAGATTTCATTTTCAAATATTTCATTTTCAAATATTTATACAGGTTACAGATTTCAGTATAATAGATAACTGTTTTACAAATTGACCTGTGCAAAAATAGGAAAGCCTAAATTAAAGAAAATTACAATATATACAATATCTAGATATGGCTTATATGATATACTTGTGATCGAGCATAAAAAACTAAATTAAATAGAAAAATAAAATGTACCTCTCATATGGATTTTTTAAAGGTAGCCAGGGACGGTGCCAATTTAGTTTCCGTATTTAGCTCATTCCATACTTTTGCTCCTCGATAAGAAAATGCTTTTTGACCTGTGCATGTTCTTAATAGAGGTATCTGCAAATTTTGTGTGTCGGTAGAGCGAAGATTGTGATCACTACTCTCTGAGCATTTAGTGAAAAGTTCCCCTAAATATTGAGGAGCAAGTGAGTTCAATGCTTTATAGGTCAGCGATGCTGTTTCTTTTCTGATAAGATCTTTAATTGATGGCCAGCCAAGGTTTTTGAGCAGAGGGACAGCAGAAGCATCGTAAGGACTATTTGTAGTTATTCTTGCAGCTCTATTCTGGATCTTTTGGAGAGAATTAAGTTTGGTTTCACTACAACAACCCCAAACCGAGCAGCAATAACTAAAATGTGGCTCAACAATTCCTCTATACATTTTCTGCAGATCACCTGATGGAAGAAATTTCTTGGCATGCTTAATGAGACCGAGAGCTCGTAGTGCCTTAGCCTTAACTTGTTCAATATGGCGATCCCATTGGAGTTTGTCATCAATTTGAACCCCCAGATACTTTGTATCGGTTATCATATTGATCTTTTGATCACCTATTTCAAAACTAGGCTTAGCGTCAGTCTGCTTTTCGATCTTTAGAATATTTGGTCTGGATCCTATTATCAGAGACTGTGTTTTTACAACGTTTAGAGACAGTTTATTGCCATGTAGCCAGTCCTGTAAATTCACAAGATCCCGGTTTAAATCATCCTGCAGTTCAGAAAGGCATTTCGAGGAATGCGAAATCGCAGTATCATCAGCGTACATAGTGACCTTTCCTTTCTTTAGGCAGAATGGTAGATCATTTATATAAATAAGGAACAGAAGTGGGCCAAGACAGGAGCCCTGGGGGACACCACAACCTATATCGTTAATACTAGAGGAGGTGGAATTAACCTTGCAGAATTGCTTTCGCTCTTGCAAGTAGGAAGTGAACCAATCAAGCTCTAGTCCACTTATTCCGTATTTTTCTAGCTTCTTCAGTAGGATATCATGATAACCTCCACTGTACTTGGCACTCTCCACCTTACTGCGAAGAAATTCCCCGGGTGGGAAACAGAGCCTCCCTTTTTTACGAGAACTGCATTTCCTCCTACCAGAGCCGATACTAGCCATAACTCCATAGACTTATGACGATGAGTCTCTCGTTTCCCTGTACTCTTTGACTTGATGATGGCGCTTCGGTCAACAGAGAGACTCATTCCCCAACGCTTGTAGAAACGGTGATTCTACTAATAGACCTTTTCGCTATTCTACACAAGATTCGATTATGTGGCGTTGGAGCTTCTATCACTATTGTATACATTCGAACATTCTACAAATGTATCAAGCTATCGTTCGATTCGAATTCTCTTTTCGAATCTTGGCTAAAAGATCTATTGGGCCTAAATCAATCTGCTACTTTTTTCTCAAAACCACCAGTGCAGCGACAACAACAACAACAATTCAACTCCATTAGCTGAGCGTAACTAGAGGGTCCTTATGTAGTGAGGCTAATAACTCCATAAGAGGGGAAAGAAACAAAATTTTCCGGCGGTAAAATTATGAACAACAGTAAGAACATCAGCTGTAGAAACAGATGTGATATTCATGCGTGATAGTTGCGACACATGACAGAACTAATTCTTCAGTAGCTAAAGTTTCGTCTTATTTTGCAAATGCTTCATTTCCAAAAAACTGTTCCAGACCAGAAGTGGACCTGTAAATCACACAAAAATTTGACAAATGATGTCGGGGGGGGGGGGTGGGGGGGGGGAGCACTCCGCCCCCTGTCTCCATTGGCTTCGGCCCTGCTTGCTGCTCAGCATTTTTTACCCCATTCAAATTATGTCTACCAGACACAATGCTATATTTCTTATTCTCTGTCCTTGTAATTAAGTCAGTCCCCTGTCCCTACCCCACTTTCCTCCAAATGAGAGGGCAAGAACAGAACAAAATCAAGTTCTTACGTGGCCTTTCTTTATGAGAAGTTGAACGATAATCTGAACCAATTTTACCCTGGGTATATAGAGTCTCTGGTACCCAGGGTAAACCAATTTATAGATCGTCATTGTCTTTGGGAGTTCCGAGCGAAATTTACGCAAACTGATTGGTCCGTCAAGACTAGGCTAGACGGGGGCACGTACCTCAGAAATAAGCAACAGATTCGATGCCTTTGCTAGAATTGAGTGTCATCTTTATGCAATAACGTAAAAATCACGTCGCAAAACACTCCAATTGTTTTTATTCGTGGACATTTCCACGTGACCTTTTATTAGAGACGGACTTCAGTTCTTCACCCAGTCAAGATTTGCCTTACCATTTCAGTGCCGGGAACTTTTCTATAAGTTTGAGTGGTCCATAGGGAACCATGTGGTACTAAATGTAGACAATTACCTTCACATTTTCGCACGAAGAAATATCTAAATTCCTTCGAAAAAATATTTCAGGCCTATTTCACGTGCTATTCCAACTTTGTGCTATTGTTAGCGCATTTCTAGCTATATTCATTTTCTTGCGAAAAGGCCCCAATAAACACGTTTCACAAGATGGGTAGGCCCCAATAAACACGTTTCACAAGATGGCTAGGCCGCAGCAAACACGTTTCACAAGATGGGTAGGCCCCAACAAACACGTTTCACAAGATGGTTAGGCCCCAATAAACACGTTTCACAAGATGGTTAGGCCCTAATAAACACGTTTCACAAGATGGTTAGGCCGCAGCAAACACGTTTCACAAGATGGTTCGGCTTCGGTTAGGCTTATGCATATCGAACCCATATCGAACAGCCATGGGCAGGCAGGAATTTATTTTCGCTCGACGAGCTTGCCAAGGCGTTGGAAATAACCAGAAAGTTGCTTGCAATGTTTCCTTGAGCAGTAGATGGTAAGTTAGCTAAACTTATTGTAAAGTCGGAGGAAGCTCCGAGAAAAGAGATCCTGGAAGTTTGTCTCACATCAGTTCCGAGGCCATTACGTAGGTAGGGTAAATTCCTATAATTTTTACAAAACTAGATGCGTGTTACGCAAATTTTGGCATGTCAACGTGCGCTGTTTGAATCAACCTAAAACTCGATTTTATAGCTTCAACTTTGAAACAAAGTCAGAATAGCACAACCTCTTGTGCTGTGCTGTCTACCACGAATTCGGCTCTCCCTGCTATAGTTTATGTAAGGCGAACTGTAGTTAGGCCTATGTTTCCTCTTAACCCTAATCCTACCGGGGGGGGGGGTGTTTTCCACCCCCCCCCTGTCGGTTTTTTGCAGAGCATTCTTTAACGACAAAAGCTATGACCCTCAAACTCTCTGACAATTACTAATTATCTATTAGCTACATTTTGACAATTAAATTTTTGAACAATAGGTGTCACGTGACAGATGACACTACCATATTTGGAGCAAGGTATTAGAAAAATTAATGATTTTGATATTTTTACTCCCAGAATTAGTTCCAAACGTTGACTATTGTACTTTAAAAGAATCAGCAAACAATTAGCTTTCTATTGTTGTCAATAACAATGGATTTTGCTGACGTCAGCATTCTTAAATGATGACGTCACTCTGGCTGCCATTTTGGGTCATTTTGGCAAATTTTGAAGTTTTTTCCGATAGATTTTGTTAAAAATGCATAGAATTGCGTTATGCAATACTTTAAAAGCATTTTGAGCTAATTATTATCAATTTTTGGCAGAAAAACACAGTTTTTAGTTATGACGTCATCAATTTTTGTCATTTTCTTCCAAAATAACAGTCTAAAAACACTCATATGCATCATATTTGAATTGTAAATGAATAATACGCCAAATAAGAATGGAAAAAGTCATTCAGATTACCTTTATTCCGTTTTTAGAACAAATAAGCCGGAAAGCCATATATTTTGACATTTTCCGGCATTATGACGTCATAGTGACGTCACCTAATGAGGTGGCCACGCCCAAAACTACCAATCGGCTAAGAATAGCTAGGACTACGCCCTTGCCAAGTTTCAATGAATTCCCATTAGTCTACGGCTATTTATAGAGGGGGGGGTGGAAAGCACCCCCCCCCCGGCAAAGCCCGGTAGGATTAGGGTTAATTTATCACGGACCAAATCTGTGCATTTCAGTAGAGATTTCAAAATGGGGGATGCTTTACCTGTGGCTGGACGGGAGTCTACCGCCCAGCTTTAGCCGAAACTGACCCAGAGCCATTGTCACCAGGGTCCTCTGCGGAAACGCTACAATTTCAGACTGTATTGAAATCAAATTTGGCCAAAGGAACGTTTTGGATCCATTAAGCATTACTTGAATTTTTCTATCAGTTCAACTATACTGCAGTTAGACTGATTGCAAGTTCGTAGTTATTGCTATTGATAGATAACTGGGACTATTTCGTGAGTCTATACCGCAGTGTGGATTTATCTTTTCCGTTTAGGCCAAATTTGATATTTAGACCGTCTTAAATAGCAGCATGCCCGCAAGGAACTCTGGGGACAGTGGCTCAATAAGGAAAATCTGCCGAAACATGACAGTTGTTTTGAGAATTTGGGCCTATACTCTGCCATAGGTGGACTTACTAGAAGTCTATCTTTTGGTCCTAAAGAAGATGGTCCTAAAGAACTAGAGGAATTCCGTTCTCTTTTTTTCTTTATGTTTCTCCTTTCGTGTTTTCCGTCCCTTTTTTACGAACCAAAAGGGAGGCTTGTATACCTGGTTCCTCGGGCCAGCTTCATACGTTTGACGACATAAGACAATAGTAGGCCTGGGAACGAGGTTGGCACATACCCGTACCCGTTCTGTTTAGAAGAACATAACAGAAGAACACAGTTATTAGTTGCTACAATGCTTTTTCAATCAATCTCCATTTACAAGGTTACATCTCAAAAGCAACGCAAAAGAAGGTGGCCTAAGCTTTGACTGAAACGTCATCTACGAACACCATTTCCAGATGGTTAAATCAGATTGGTTTCAAAAGATCTAGCTGACATGAAAACGACAGAAATTGTGCAGTGTTTGCAGTTGTAAAATGGGGTGGCCGAGGCGGGGGGCGAGAGGTAAACGGGGTGATGCTGATTGCCATAAATTATATCTCATGGGCTATTCAATCAACGTGCAATGCTTCATGGAAGGGTTGTTTTGAAAGATGTAGCTAGACAAAATCTGTATCCGCAGATTGATACAAAATTTATTCACGTATTTTGCCTTGTCCATTTTACCCCAAGAGGCCAAGGGCGCCTACCTTGTAGGAAGTGTGTTTATTCCCAGTACTGTAGAGTAATTGGTGTCCTGTGACCCAGTACAGAGAGTGTCCCAGAACCGTACCGTGACCCAGCAGTACACAGAGTCGGTCCTCTCATGGTCAAGATGACGTATGGATAACTTTGTGGTTTCAGATTCCGGTGTTTATGTAACACGAGATCAACTGTTATACGATCTGGCCGCAGGGAATCAGACAGCGTGATTTTTGATTGGTCAACGCTAACAGGCGTTAGAATTTAAAAATCTCTGTAACTAGAAAAACTTATGATATACAAAGATTAGCAGGACCGGGTCATAGGACACCAATTAATACGCGTGCAGTACCGGGAATTAACACACTTCCTACAAGGTAGGCGCCCTTGGATAGCCCCAACGATGCTTCAGGCTTGTTCATGATAGAAACAGATTTTCATAAACTAAAGCGCAATATCAGTGGAATTCTAACCCATGACTTCGTCATCAATGCCCAATTTTGCCCTCACCTCACTGTTCACTCAAGTTTCACGGATTTTTAACTCGGTCTCGTATTTGTGATTGAACTTGCTAAGTGTCTCTCTTGTCAGAACAAGATGCGCAAGATAAAAGCAGAGCAGAAAGAGACACTCGGTGTACATTTTAATGGTCGTAATGAGATGAGAGAGAGAGAGAGAGTTGTAGCAAGTGCAATCTGTGATCAGTGTCAGATGAGCAGTTACGCCAAATTTCCGCTGATCAACTTTGAGTCAAAAACGTTTACAACTGTAGGCGTGTAGATCTCTGATTCAAGGTTTTAAAACTTATGGCTACCTCCTTCGATAATAAGAAAATAAATTTCGACAAAGTGATATACTGCAAGACGTTATGTCAACTAAGAGTCGATTAAAAAGAAGATGCTAAGTTACGAGTAGATATAATTCACTAAAACTTGGTACAATCCCAAATAAAATCATTGACACAAACACACAAAATTCGTTTATCCTGATTAGTTTGTCAAAACTCTATCGTTTGTGCTTATTGATTTTGTCGTGGATTGCAAATACTATGTGCATGGAATTTAGAAAAAATCTTGCCTGTTTACACACCAATGATACTTTTTTAGAGATGTTGCTATATTTTTCATCTGACAGCGGTCAGAAATGGTTTGAAAATCAAAACGGTCACGAGTGGAACAGAATAACAGAACGGCCACAATATGATCGCATAAAGCCTGCGTATCTTCATGTCAATAGTATTTTCATAAAAATGTTGCTAAAATTTTAGTCTGACATGGTCACAGATTCTTGGGAAAATTGGTTGGTTTAGTCGTTTAGTCGTCGTTCTCTCTGCAACGATAGTTCGTCACCTTAGTTCCAACTGTGTGACCAGTGCCAGATGACAATTTGAATCAAATTGTTTCTAATTGATGACTGGTTTTTCACGTACTGTTTTTCATGGCTTTTTAACCCCATCAGATGTGTGCGTCATGTGCATCAAATTTTACTGACTCGGAGAGAGCACTTGTTTTAAAAGTGAAGAATAAAGAAGGCCTAAGTAGAGCAGACGCTAACATATGCCTAAAATCTGTAAAAAGTATGGTTACATGGACTAGTATCTTGGGAGAACGTGATATGCAGCGCTTTAATAAATATGTGAACAAAATTTGGTACTCTTTCAGCAATTTTTAGGTACGAGATATTTTGTAAATTTGTAGACCGATGATTTTCGAATAATTTGAAATTTAAGTTAAAAAATACTGTTAATTCTCGTGTGTAAAAATTTAGGCCGAGTTCTTCTAAATTCGCATGCTTACGTCCGAAACATATGATAACTTACGTGTGCAAAAATATAGCAAGTCTCTAAACTATCTTCATCTAAAGTGTCTACACTACAGTAAATGTTCTTTCTATCAGGTCAATTAGCTATGTACTAAAATTATCGCCACTACTGTAAAAACCCGCGTATAAGAACCTAGTGGATTAAGAACCTACAGGCTGAGAAATTTGCAATTAAACCCCAATTATATAAGAACCCATTCAGCCTGGAATTTGAAATAGGTTCTTATTTTTAGAGAGCATGGGGTCTTATTCGCAACAGAAGTTTGCGGAAGAATAAAAAATGTTTATATTACCTGATGAGAAGCTTTTGAAAGATTTTCTCTGGATTATGTAAACATTTCGGATTCTTCCACAAATTTCTGTTGGGGAATATCTCATAAACTCAACTGATGTGAACTGACAGTAAATAATAGGCCTGAAAATTGAATCTGAAGAAAAGAAATTCCTGAAAGCCATGAATAAAATAAAAACCAATTTAAGAACCTGAACAGCCTCATTTCCCACTAAATACCCAAAAAATAAGAACCTAGTTAAAGGAATTGAGTCCATATAAATATAGCTGAGCGTTAACGCTATGCTGACAAACTGCTGACGGCCCTTTGTTATCGCACAATTGTGCTAAAGTCATTAGTAGTGGATACCAAAGACTTCTTAATCCTTGCATTATCCTTAATCCTTGCATTATTAAGAAGTCTTTGGTCTCCACTAATAATGACTTTAGCACAATTGTGCGATAACAAAGGGCCGTCAGCAGTTTGTCAGCATAGCGTTAACGCTCAGCTATTTATATGGACTCAATTCCTTTAAGCTGACTTGTAAAATTGTAGGTTCTTATACGCGGGTTTTTACTGTACTGTAACACACTCTACAGACATATACTTGATACTCCACAGGGTGTCCCAAGAAAACAACCCAAATTTAACTGTAAATTTTTAAAATATTAAGATTAGGAGAGATATAATGCATACCAACTGAAAGGATAATTTATCGTCTTTCCAATGGTATTCAGTTTTGAGACATTCACGAAATTACCTACGGGGTGACCAGAAAAAAGTTTCCACTTTGAAAATTCATAGCATCAAAGGTACTGGATGGATTGGAATGAATCAATGTTTGCTTGACAGCCAAAAGATCGAAGTATTTTTTGTGATTTTTCTCGCCTTCTTACGAGCACTGGAAAAATTGGTGAATTCAAGTTTACAAAAACTTGTTGGTTGCAAAATGACTGAAAAAGGCCCAACATACTTGATCAAATCATAAAGGACTCCTCGTCAGAACAGAAAATGCAGAGTCCAGAAAAAAGCTCAACCTTCCTCCAGATAAACATGGGTTTGTGATAAAACCTTCCTCATTTTTGAAAAGAAAATGGGTGTGTTCAAGGCGTTGCATATAAGTTATTCCTTTGTTTTGAGAGACCTTCCTCACGGTCAATGACCTTGTGACCGCGATGTTTTCCTGATTCTGAGAAAATGCAATTTTTCATGGGTGACAGACTTCGTCTGCGCATTTCTTGCCATGGGAATGGGATTGAAAATCTTTAGTATCTGTTTGAGAACCTATTTCTTATAACTCTTGAGAGAGGTGAAACGCCCGTGCGCATTGTTCTGCGTGAGGAGAGTCCTAACGATTTGCTGAAGTGTTTTAGGCCCTTTTTAAGTCATTTTGCAACCATGAAATTTTTGTCAAGTTGAGTTAACTATATTTGCGGTGCTCGTAAGAAGACGAGAAAAATCACAAAAATACTTCGATCTTTTGGCTTTTAACTAGAATTTGAATCATTCAAATCCACGAAGGACTTGCGGTGCTACCAATTTTCGAAAGTGGGAACTTATTTCTGGCTCACCCGGTAGACATCCATCAACTATCGTCTTTGTTGAAAATTATTTCATTTTGCGTCACAACGATGGTTTTAAGTTGTTTTGAAAATTTTCCTTGAATTCTCCAAAAAAAAAAAACATTCTCCTCCTGAAAATATTGAAGGTTTCAGAAAAGTACGACGACAGAATCATAGCAAAATAGCTAGTGTCTTTGCAGCCATGCAGTTCAAAGAAATAGGTCAATGAATTTTACACCAGCCTTTTAAAAAATTTAGAGCCTTATGTTGTAAAAGTTGGCTTGATTTTTTGGGACACCCTGTAATCAATACTCATTCAATAAGAAAATAAATGACAAACGAAGGCACACCTTTGACAATACTTTCGAGGAAACGATCAACCGTCAGACGGGGCAGGCAGTTGCATCTTCACTTGTGAATATTGCTGGAACTGTTTCCAAAGAACATTAGCAAAAATAGAATGAATGCATTCGATTGATGAGGAGTGTCCTAAAACCTTTCCTCGCGTTTGGTCATGCTTAGTGGAAAGCAAAGATTTGCACTGCCAGCAATTTTTTTTAATGATTGGCCGAAAATGCTTCAGTTTCAAAAAGGCCCGAGGCTTGACAACAATTGTAAAAATGAGAGTTTTTAATGTTGATTCCCTTAAATAGTAGCTAAATCTTCATTATACTGCATCTGAAGACTTCAAAGTTGTCACCCAAGGTCCTTTGTAGGCACGATGCAATTGCAGACCTTCTGAAAATCAAATATGGCGTTAAAGGGAAACTATAGATCCCTTTCACTTTTTTTGCGGTTTTGGCTGAAATTCGCGAAACTTCAATCCGCGACATTTCCTAAAACATGAAATTCGCCAAAGTTTATTTTCGCGAAATTTCCAAAGATATAGAATCGAATAATCATATCATCAGATGTTGATATCCCTCTTCTTTAACAACGACCTCTTTGAAATATGCTAACATTTGAGACATGTGACAAGGAACCTAATTCACCAAAGTCTATTCTCACGAAATTTTCCCACTTTTTTCCACTTTTGTCTATCCATTCGCGAAAGTTAATTCCAAAAATTTCGCGATTTTTCGAACTCACCAAAGTTTCTTCCCTAACTTTCTTCCATCACTTCAACTACCGCAGTGAACAAGGACAGATAATGTTACAATAGAACTCGCTACTTTTCATTGACACCTAGATACAAAGCAATTTGTGATTGCAGACAAAGGGAATTCCATGTTCGGTTGGTCAAGACATAAACAAAAACAAAGCAAGCCGCAAAAATTGCCCGGAAACTCGGGTCGCTAGCGCGCTCGTTGTGCATTTTAGAAATGGTTTTCAAGAGCAAATATTAGCACATATCGAAAGAAGAAGGATATATCTAAACTTCTGCCTCGGGCATTTTTATTTATTTTGTGCAGAAGCCAATTGGGAGGGGATTCAATTCTCATACTTTTTAGGTGTAATCAAAACACTTACTGCTCAGCTTCTGCACGAAAAAAATAAAATGCCCGAGGCTAAAGTTTAGATATATCCTACTTCTTTCCATATGTGCTAATATTTGCTCTTTAAAACCATTTCTGAAATGCACAACAACCGAGCTAGCGACCCAGGTTTCAGGGCAATTTTTGCGGCTTGCTTTGTTTTTGTTTATGTCTTGACCAACCGATCATGGAATTCCCTTTGTCTGCAATCACAAATTGCTTTGTATCTAGGTGTCAATAAAGAGCAGCGAGTTCTATTGTAACATTATCGGTCTGTCCTTGTTAAGCCTGGTTTCCATATAACCTTTACGATCGTTTGGATCGCTGTAAATGACTCCAGCGACTCTAGCGACCCCAGCGATCTTATGGAAACATGCACAAACGATCCTAGCGATCAGGATCGCTGGGATAGAAACTTGCTCTATTCCAGCGATCCACCAGCGATCGCAACGATCCAAATGTATCCCGTGGTGCTTCGTATCTACCCCATGATGCCTCGTTTCTATCCCATTACGCTAAAATCTCTAGCTCTTCGCACCAGATTTATTGTTAAACAAAATGGCGGTTGAAAACACTCCTGCTGCTGCAAGCAAGTGAAGAATTCATGGTTTGTCGTGCCCGATAAATTTCACGAACCCAAAATCGATGTCTTCTTCTATGCTGCCGCTGATAGTCGTCCTCTGATAAGCAAGAGCATCATATACAAATTGGCCTCCAAGAGCATCCTCTCGTTTAAGGTTGCCATCTTGCTTGAATTTCTTTCGATCACCCGCCAAAAGCAGGCAGGAAGTTCTCCCACAGGAGCCAGTAACTGCGATTTTGCAGCGATCCGAGCGACCCTAGCGATTATGTGGAAACACTTCCCCCAGCGACCCCATCGTCGATCGCTGGGATCGCTGGAGTCGTTCACAGCGACCCGAACGATTGTAACGATTATATGGAAACCAGGCTTTACCGCAGTGTGGATCTATAGTTTCCTTTGATGCCAAATTTGATGTCCAGATAGGCTGAATTTGTAGCGTTCCTGCAAAGCATTCTGGGTGACAATGGCTCTTTAACCCTTTCCTACTATCCTTGCCTTATTCAATAAAGTTTTAAGAGTTCGTTTTGAGACTGGTGATGGTCACCCGCTGGGATTGGATTCTCCAGATTTGGGGCAAAAATAAAGAATGCAAGTGAAAGAAATACTTTACAAGTAAACGTATACACCTCGGAGTACAAAGAATATTTACAACACTTTCGAGGTTCCGACTTACATTTTCTTTCACTGCGCCGAAAACAAGCACAGATAAAGTTACAATAGGATCCGCTACTTTATACCGACACCTAGATACAAAGCTCTTTGTGCATTGTGATTACAGACAAAGGGAATTCCATGCCCGGTTGGTCAAATCATAAACAAAAACAAATCAAAGCTCGCTTGTTGAACAAGGGCAGTTGACACCTCAATTCAAAGCGATTAGCGATCACAGAGAAAGGAAATACTCTCAACCAGTAATTCAAAACAAACAAAGCCGCAAAAGTTTCTCGGAAACCCAGATAGGTAGCACGCTCGTTGTGCAATCCAGAAAATATTTTTAAGGGCAAACATGTGCATAGATCGAAAGAAGAAGGATATATCTACACATCTGCCGCGGGCATTTTATTTCTTTGGTCCAGAAGTCGAGCAGTAAATGTTTTGATAACACCCAAAAAAGTAAGAAAATTGAATCGCCTCCTAAACGGATTGTGAACCAAAGAAATAAAATGCCCGCGACAGATGTGTAGATATATCCTTCTTCTTTCGATCTATGCACATGTTTGCCCTTAAAAATAATTTCTGGAATGCACAACGAGCGAGCTAGCTACCTGGGTTTCAAAGAAACTTTGCGGCTTTGTTTGTTTTGAATTACTGGTTGAGAGAATTTCCTTTGTCTGCAATCCCTAATCGCTTTGAATTGAGGTGTCAACAAAAGCAACTTATGCTTTTGTATTACAAAATCTGCCCTTGTTCGCTTGTTGTGCATTCAAGAAGTGGTTTTTAAACGTAAACATGAGCATATATCGAAAGAATGAGGATACATCTGAACATCTGCCTCGGGTATTTGATTCATTTGGTGCAGAAGCTATTTTAAAGGCGATTCAATTCTCGTATGTTTTTAGTGTAATTGAAAAACTTACTGCTCAGCTTCTGAACCAAGGAAATAAAATGCCCGAGGTGGATGTGAAGATATATCCTTCTTCTTTCGGTATATGCTCATGTTTGTTCTTGAAACCCATTTTTGGGATACACGACGAGCGAGCTAGCTACCTGGGTTTCATGGCAACTTTTGCGGCTTGCTTTGTTTTTGTTTATTATTTGACTAACGGGCATGGAATTCCCCTTGTCTGGATTCACAAATCGCTATGTATCCAGGTGACAATAAAAAGTAGCGGATCCTGTTGTGACAATATTTGTCCTTGTTACTGCGCCCCTGATAAATTAAAAACAAGAGGACATAAAGCGTTCAATTATCCAGAAAAGCAACCACCACCTAGATACTATCGGTTCCAGAAATAGAAATAAAATAAGGCGAACTTTCCTTTCAACAGACCGAGCAAGGACCCATTTTGGTCGCCACAAATGAAGTCTCCACCTCTCTGGTTTGACCAATCTTCGTTTCTTCATTTAAACTCCTCCTGCTTCTCTAGAATTTCATTGGGCTCTGCTCGCTATTCATGCCATGGTTGGAGGATACTGCAAATAAGAAATAAAGAAGCATTGTAGAAGACTTCCTCGCAACGCTTTTCTGCGAGATCTGTATGTGAGTGAATTCTGCCCGAATTATGTGCGTAATGTAGCCTTCCCTTTCATTTGTTCCGACCAAGCCATATGACTAAGATATTTTTAGCATATTTTGTTCATAGTTTTAGGCCTGTTTCGAAGGTTTCTCAAAGCGGCTTTCTCGAGAAGCTCACTCATAATTTCGGAATAGAGTAACTAATTTCAGTCAAGTAGATTTTGAGGCCTATTTGAACATGTCCGATGTTACACAGCACATTTCCCAATACTATTGTCTTGAGATTCAGGGAGCGGTGGCTTTTCAAACTGTTCATTGCCAACAATCACGATTTTTTAGAAGAAACTTGGATTCAGCATTTTGTACCAAAAGTTTCTTAATTTCGCATGGAAATTTCAGTGTTTAAGCAGTAAGAGTTTCTGAATTAGATTCTTATTTTTTGGGGCCTTAAATTGCGTTATGGTTCGAAGTCAAGCCTTCTTATCATGTTCTTATCGACAAATGGCTTTCATTTTGCATTGATATTGTCACCACGAATAAACAATGCACATTAAGGCAAAAAGTTGCCAATTTTTTGCAGTCAAAACTCGATATTTACAAACGCCATGCCGCATAAACCGTAATCTACTGACTCTAATTCTAGAAATAAAATTTTAGAGTTTCTTAAAGACTCTAAGACTAGGTACTAGAGTTTCTTAAATTTTCGGTCATCGTAGTACTAGTTTCTTATAAAACCAGTTTCTTGTAAAAAACGCGTAGGGCTCAAATCCTTAAAAAGGTCGATGTAAAATTCTATCACAGTTTTCTTTAAATCAAATAGCTTGGAAGAAACTACGGGTTTTTGCTGTAAATCTGCCTTGGAAATTTAATGATATCTTGATTAGTTTCAAACTGGTGAAAAATTTATTAAATTTGAGACTATGACGTCATCAAATTTCTAAATCCTAAACCAGAAAAGCTATAAGATTTCTCCTTGCCATCATGTTGTAGACTTTCACGAACTGTGGTTTTCTTGAAGGTTGTATCATTTTACTCTCTTGGTTTAGGTTTTAGGGTGATATACTTCTTTTCTAAATTGTTCATGAATTTTTTCAAAAATAATTAAATGCCGCCATTTTGAAAAAATCAAAATACCAAAATATCAAAAAATGTCCACGGCAGGTTTACAGCAAAGTACCACAAGTTCCTTTCAAGCCATTCAATTCAAAGAAAGATTTCATAGTATTTTACACCTACCTTTTTTAGAGATCTGAAAGTGAGCCCTATGATTTCCTTTAAGGTGTTGTGGCGCAGTGGTGTAATCCACTGACTTTACAGCCAGAACAGTCAGGCGGACAGGGTTTGATAGCCGGTAGAGCCCCACCACTTGAGCGTCATGACAAGGGGTCGCGGACTCGATTAGGCCTATTCTACTTCTGCGATCCCAGTGCTTGGAGCTAAAAACCGCAACTTCACCTTCACCTGCTTTAAAGTGAATGAACGGAGCTAAGAGGAGGTCATCTATAAATAGGGCATTGAAAACTCCTACGCATGTTATTGTTCCTCTTGCTAAACAATATCCATGATCGTCTCGAAATCATCAAATACAATAGGCTAATAATAGAATACCCAGACTCCTTCCGCGCGGGGCTTTTATCTCCGTTGATTCTCTTTAATCGTTGTCTTTCATTTTCTAGGCCATATGACATCGCACGATTCTTGATCGACCAATGCAAACAAAGCAGGGTAGATATGCCACATTACTTCAACACATGGGTGAATATTCGAAAGCATTTTGGCAACTACTACAAAGTACACAGGGTGAACTTACAAGGAATGCTCCAGTTAATGGGTATGGAATTTTTAGGTAGGCCACATAGTGGTATTGATGATACGCGTAATATTGCAAGAATAGCCATTCAACTGATTAAAGATGGATGTGATCTTAGAATTAATGAAACTTTTGGCTAGATAAGGGGAGTCATTAATAAAGTCCCCCTCCCCCCTCCCCCGAACATTGCTGCAACTGCAACGAAAGTATCTGTTATATGTTTATCAAAACGGTTGTCTGTGCCAAACATATAGTACGTAATACATTCGCAAAATTTCCGAATTTTAACCCCTTCCTCCCTTGTTTACGTTTATAACAAATTCGAAGACCCCTAGCGTACAAGAAAAAGAATCGGAATACTCATTCTAACAAATCCTTTTATAAAATCAAGCCACCGTCTTTAGGCTCTACACAGCTACCAGTGATTCCACTGAGAAAGGGGGTCATGCTCGAGGTCATGCTGTTGTTTTCCTTCACCAAATTTACCAGATTTGGACGCTCGATCCAAACATCCTTACCGTAAGTCCTCGAATAAGCCCCATTTTGCAAAAGCTATGTTAGGGTCGTGCTTATTCGAGGGGGGGTTATTCAAGGGGAGGGCATATTCGAGGGAGGAGGCTTATTTAGCAGCAGCCAATTTTGGGTGGGGCTTATTCGAGGATTTACGGTATGCTATGAACAAATGCTCCCTTTAGAGAATGGCATGTCCATCCCAGTCCACGCCCTTGGTTATGTTTACATTATTCATCATAATAAACTAATTGCATAATGCAAAATTGATACATCCCTTGAAGACTTGAATCATGCATAAAGGCAAGCAAAGTACGAAAAGATTTACAGCAACGCTCGACTTAGTTGCACAGAATCGTGATCCCGAACGTAATCTCTATTGAAAGGTCAAGTTGTAATTAAAATTCAATTCCGAAAGTACTGCTCTGCACTTGAGAACAATTTCATCATAGAGATTTTTCATATAAAATTGTTCTTTTAGTGGAATTCGTGAGATGATACTGTTACTAGTTTACCCATAGTCACTAGAATAACAAGGACAGATAATGTTACACTAGAACTCGCTACTTTTCATCGACACCAAGATACAAAGCAATCTGTGATTGCAGACAAAGGGAATTCCATGCTCGGTTGGTCAAGACATAAACAAAAACAAAGCAAGCCGCAAAAATTGCCCTAAAAGTTGGGTCGCTAGCGCGCTCGTTGTGCATTCCAAAAATGGTTTTTAAAAGCAAATATTAGCACATATTGAAAGAAGAAGGATATATCTATACTTCTGCCTCGGGCATTTTATTCTTTTCGTACAGAAGCTGAGCAGTAAGTGTTTTAATTACACCTAAAAAGTAAGAGAATTTGAATCCCCTCCCAATTGGCTTCTGCACAAAATAGATAAAATGCCCGAGGCAGAAGTTTAGGTATATCCTTTTCCTTTCGATATGTGCTAATATTTGCTTTCAAAAACCATTTTTGGAATGCACAACGAGCGCACTAGCGACCCGAGTTTCAGGGCAATTTTTGCGGCTTGCTTTGTTTTTGTTTATGTCTTGACCAACCGAGCATGGAATTCCCTTTGTCTGCAATCACAAATTGCTTTGTATCTAGGTGTCAATGAAAAGTAGCGAGTTCTATTGTAACATTATCTGTCCTTGTTCACTAGAATATGGTTTACCCCTTTCGTTGAAGTACTGCATTCATTTTTTTATAAGAAACTAAGCTCTGATTTTTGTAGTAGAGTTTCTTAACTACGCAAGACCAAATTCTTCACAGTAACAGTTTTTTTGAGAGTTTTTAAAAAGTTCACGAAACTGACTTTCATATTTAATCCAAATTCATCAAGGACCGCTTTCTGAACAAAGATTTAAAGAATTAAATCATAAACTAAAAGTTTTACTGATCAGTCAGGGATGTAGGAGCATCTCAAACTTGGGGGCACGGCATTTCAAGGGCACTTTTTCATTAAACAAAAGGACACTTCCTGAAAATAACAAGGGCACTTCTTTGTTTTGTTTTTTGCAAAATCTTTGGGGCACGTGCCCCAGGTGCCCCCGGTTCCTACGTCTCTGTGTTCAGTACTGTTTGGGTTGGTGATATTGAAAGTAAAGTCTGTAACTTCGACTTGACCTCTGATTGCTTCCAGTAGAGCTTCTCAATCTAGGCTACTTCAGTTTATTGCAAGCGGTTTCTTACAAAAAATGAGTGTAACTTACGATTCAGAAAATATTCCTTGTACATATTGCTGCCAAAACTGTTCGAAGAGAAACGATACATAGTTTACTCAACGATTCACTGGACATTTCTGAAATCCGAGTGTCTACTTTTGGGCCTAAACATTAGGATTCACATTCTTTTTTTATATCGAGTACTAAGAAAACTACAATGCAAGACACATGGTCATCTAAATCCCAACTATGAACGACTCTTACAATGAATATATACAATAGTTTAAACATTTAACTAGCAACAGAACACAACACTACACCACATCAATATACACTTCACTATACCAGAGTACACCGAAAAACTACGTAGAGCAGGGATTAACTTTCTATTGACATTACTAGAAGCATTTCTTACATTGAAGGTAATAAGTAGACATTCATTCACACAGCAAGAACGTGCCCATACTGTTGATTCTTTAAATCTAGTTTATATTCGCGATCTCAAGTGCCTGCTACCTTAAAAATTCATGATTTCTCAGACGAATTTTATGCACTCATTTTTTTATAAGAAACCGCATATAGGAAGCTCTGGTTCAAGAAATTAGAAGAAATTCCAGAATATTAAGAAATTCTCCCAGAAGGAAACAAGGTTATTTTATGGTAAAACTTTTTCAACTTTTGGTTGTCAGTTGTGAAGGGGTTTTTAAGGAGCCAGCTTATAATAAATAACGCAATGCGAGTATCCTACTGGGCGAGTCAGAATTTTTTAGACATTTGGTGGACTGTGGAATCAAGTTTGTGATCTGAGAAGCGACCAATATTCAGAATTGAAATGTTAATCTATCAGTCAAAAGCTGGATTTGCCTAAGTCGGTTTGAAAGAAAGAAAGAGAGTGATGATATTGATGATGATGATGATGATGATGATGATGATGATGATGATGATGATGATGATGATGATGATGATGATGATGATGATGATGATGATGATGATGATGATGATGATATGGTCTTTTCTTGATGAAAAATAACTGACACTCATTGTAATACGTCTTTAACGCTTTCAAAACACAGAAACAATTTCAAATGACTTACCCATTGAAAACTGCTAGCCAGAGGCATTTGTAGTGTTGGAGGGTAAATCTGAAAAAGAACAAAGAAGATTTTGAGATAACAGCATACAATGCGTTTAAAGGGCCCTGGTCAACATCGATGCTTTGCGGCCCTCGGCTATTATCAAGATAATGTACGATTCCAGCGTTCTGGCTAGCTAACGGTTGGTTGGCGAAGCAGTCATCTTGTGTTCCTTTCACGCACGCGACCCGAGTTCGAAGCCTGGGCAGGTCCTTTTTATTATTTTTTCTTCTTCAAGTCCCTGCTGGTTCTGCTAGTGGAATCTAGTATCAACATCATATTCGGAGGAATGGAAACCGTTGATATCCTGTTTGAAAGAAACCGTACAGGTCAATTGAAAAAATAAAAACCTACGAATAATACGATACCCTGCTGGATTAAGAGTTCATAAACCGTTGCAATTTGTTCGTTTAATTCTCCATTCCATTAAAGATTCTTACTGTATGCTCTAAATTACTGTAACCCTTCTCCATCCCTTTTACTGCGAGCAGCCATATTAGTTTCTGAACATCAGAAACTCAAGAACACAGGGTATCGAGGGCGAATTATGGGCGCAAAGCATCGATGTTGACCAGGGCCCTTTAAGTTCGCTGCGGTTGTTGTAGCCATACTAACGGCCCAAGGTAAACAGGTCGCTTCGGTGCTTGGCTTGCCAAGGCAGAAACTGTGCAGAAAGCGAGGGGTGTATCTTTCCGTTAACCCTATCAGGCCTAGGGTATTTTTTGGTATCCTAGGAAGACTAGGGGGGGGGCTTCTTCGGCCCCCCCTCCTTAATTTCTGTTCTACACAACCTAGAGCCTCGAAACTTAGCATGTGTATAGTATATCATGTGCTGAACCAAAATATGAAATCTATTTTTAGAAATATCACGTGACCTCTTGATGACGTCATCATATTTTTGTAGGTAGCTGAAGAAATCGGACATTTCATTGCCTAAATTTTCTAGAATCGTTTAGAATCACGATGTTTAGCCTGAAATAGATAAAGACATGTTTTGAGTACAGTTGGATCATTCATGTTTTGATAATAACATTTTTTGGATAAATATAACTGATTTCCAAAGTATATGCCAATAGGCATTTATTACATTCGAATAACAATTCACTGTGTAACGTTGTTTAACCATATCAAGCCTAGGGTATTTGATGCTCTAGGAAGACTAGGGAGGTTTTATTTCCGTTGTGAACGATGTAGAGCCTTGAAACTTGGCTTTTGCATAGTACATCATGAGCTGAACCCAAAAATGAAATATTTTGAAAATCAATATGGTTCAGTACTAAAAATTTTAAATCGTTGATTGTGAGAAAACGAAAGGCAATAAGGACATGGGTCCAATTTTAGTGTATTCTATGGTCGAATAGCTTTTGCTTTGCAAAGAAAAATTTGTAAAAAGTGATGACGTCATCACACAAGAATTCGAAGAATGTGCGCATGCGTACAGCCAATATTCGCATAATCATACGTTTAAATTACAAACAAATTATGCAGTTGGATAGAGGATCAAAAGTAGCATACATTCCTCCAATTTCATTGTTTTCCTGCATTTCCTGTAGATTTTATTAGCATTTATTGAAATTTTGCACAGACATCTCTCAGAAATTGATCGCGTTTACCCCCTGGAATGAATTCAATTTTTCTAAAAAGTTCATTTTTGATTACAAAGTCCACTTTGTAATCTAAGAAGGGGCTTCGATGTCAGTCAGTGAGAAAGAAAGAAAGAAAGTAAGTAAGTAAGTAACCCACTTCCGTCACGCTCGTTAAAGCAATTGATTAACGTTTTATCTCAGCTAATTGGCACTGAAATAAAGAAAGCGCACATAAAGTGCATACTAGACAGAAGTTTCCCGCGATCCTATAGCAACATTTGACGTCGGCTTATTTCATGTTAGACAGATTTGACACCTTAAGATGGATAAATCACCAAGATGTTTACCCTGACGCAACAACAAATTTAGCCAGAATTGGCACGTTCTTGACTTCATTAGCAGCTCAATTATGTCAAAACAATCGTTTTCTAGAACGAACGAATCATTAGCCTTATTGATAGTACTCATTATGCAAATAAGTCAACTTTAGAGGATGATGTAACCGGCGGCCTGCACAGAGGCTAGCATTCGCAGTATCACCGAAGGAAGAAGGTTCCCCCTCCTACACAGCTACAGAAAGTTGCAGAATCCCAACAAACAATGGCGCCATTGACAGGG
Organism: Aurelia coerulea; assembly: GCA_039566865.1. NCBI lineage: Eukaryota > Metazoa > Cnidaria > Scyphozoa > Semaeostomeae > Ulmaridae > Aurelia > Aurelia coerulea. Next base: position 4,149,319 of record CM076952.1, on the reverse strand, counting down.
GGAAGGCACGAGATCACACTGAACCAAACCATCTTCATGCATATCATTCTGCACAGAGGTTATCTTCGTGACTGCTTGTCTCAAATTAGATGCCCGCGAATAGCAACAATTGAAACGTTCTGTTGGGTTCTGCATAAGTAATTTTGCGTTATCGTAAATCTCACATGACATCTCATTTGACACAAATGCACCAATAGTTTTGTGCACGAAACTTTTGATTTTTGCGTATCATTCTCGTTTGACATAAAGACCAAAATGTTGCCTTTGATGCGGTTCTTTTTCTTATACAAGGCGCTTGATTTTCCATTGAAGGCGACTTTAGCAGCAACACTCATCTCTCTGACTGTAGCTAAAAACAGCATCTACGGGAATTTGGGGTTATTGGGGTTACGCTCTCAACATTGCACTGAACATCGCTCTACATTTGTAGAGGACAAATGTTGAGAGCATTTAAACACCCTGTTCAGTGATGTTCAGTGATGTTGTGTGGTGTTCAGCGATGTTGAGTGGAGTTTGAAAGAGGTCAAAAATGTTCAGTGGGTCGACTCGACATTTCTATTGTTCTAGGTGTTGTTGAGCGATGTTGAGAGCATTTTAACACTCCGTCCAACAATGTTCAGTCGGCGCAAGCGCACTAACCATTACTTTTTACGCCAAAGAAAGAAAGAAACAAATAAACTTCCAGAACATATCGAGAGCGTGATCGAATAGTGACGAGGGAGGAGTTTAATTTCATTTAAAAATTCCTACCGCCATTTTGAACACAAACTAACACAAACTACTGTATATGGTGCCAAAACGATTGTACCCAAATAGAGGTTTGCCTCGTCTTGGCTCTCCGAAAGTGAGAAGTTACGTCGCTCAACAAATGTTCAGTCAAATTGTTGAGAGCGTTTTAACACCCCCACTAAACACCACTCAACATCGCTGAACATCGCTCTACAAATGTAGAGCGATGTTCAGTGCAATGTTGAAAGCGTTTTAACGGGGCTTTAGCTTGTTTAGCTCAGGACAGACTTTGTAATCATCCAAAAGGATCTTATGTTTGATTATAAGAAGGATAGAAACTAAAAGTCAGAAAGTTTCAGCGTTGTAAATGCACTACCTCATACACCTTTGGCAAAATTCCTTTTGTTTTCAAGCAAAATCAGTTAAAAATCCCTAAAAATCCTATTGTTTAAAAAAATCTCTTACACCTCTTTGGAAGAATAAAACACCCCTCGGCAGAAAGAATTCGGTATAATAACTATCCATGCATCCTACTGCGCGAGGGGTGCATCACTCTTCCGAAATGGCGTACGAGATTTTTTAAACAATGGGATTTTTCTTGAAAACAAAGGAATTTTTGTTAAAGGTGTACGAGATTTTAAAGAGTGATGCGCCCTTCGGCCCCTGACGCGCGTGTGGCAGCTTCTCTGAATTCGTTCTAAAATATCTTGACTTGTAATTGCAAATTTTCTATTCAAGTTTAAATGTTGCCATGATTGGAGACGAGATTGGAGGATGGCTGACGATATGATACCGCGACAAGAAAGATCCTAGCGAGCGCCACACTTATTTCTTTGGAGATAAAAATATTTCTTTCGAGAGGTTTTGACTAAAGTAAGGGAAGCTTGCCAGGTCAAGAGGTCATCTTTTCAAAATTGATCTTAAAAACTTGGCAGCTGAATTGATGAATTCATAAACTCAAGAATGTGTTTTTGGGCGACAAATGATCAGCATTAAGGGGAAAAGCCATTAGCAACAACTCATCCAAATTTCAAGCGAAATTTGATAGATGCCATATGCCATACATCAATTGTTTTAATTGTAGACAATGATCCCTCAAATATCTGTGAATTGCTCAGATTGTGCGCGTTAGCAACACCCACCCATTTCCACAGAAAGTTCCTTAATTCTATCATGGGACACTGCACCGGTTCGGTTAGGTCCGAGTAGATCTGGGTTCTGGGTTACACGATACCGATTGGTTTCAACCTGTCTTCTTCAAAATCACACGCAGTTACACGGGATTGCCATGAACCTATTTTTGATAGCAGTTATACATGACACCGAGTCATCCTGCGCTGCAAAGTCTAAATCTATTTTCACATCACGTCCAGAGCGGTGGTTTCACTCCGACAAAACGGAGTTGAGTGACACCAGATTTCCTCTGTGAAGTGTAACAGCACTCCCGCCCAATCCGATGCGAAAAGCAATCCGGTGTGCAGGCGGTGAATCCGGTAGGCCTATCGTGTAACTGGGGCGTTAATTCGCAACAAAGTTGTTACAGTTCAAGAGTGTTTCGCACTGCTTCACTACAAAATTATTCTATAGAAAGACGGAAAAAAGTAACGGATTAGCAGTAACAGTACAGGGAATGGTTCAGGATTTTTAAAATGGCATTATTCAGTTCAAATTGAAAATTAGTAAAACTAGCCATTCTTGCCAGTTAAATGTGTCTGATTTCTCTGTGAATCTGCCCCTCGAACTCCATTTGCTCTTCGTTAGGCCAACGACTCTTTACTCTTGTTACCGAGTTTTTATCAATGAGTTTTTCTGAGACAACAGCAACGACACTAAACTGTCGTTGGCCTAATGAAGAGCAAATGGCAGTTCGAGGGGATAGATTCACAGAGAAAAATTTAACTGGCAAGAAAGATTAGTTTTTACTAATTTTGAAACTGACCAATTCCATTTTATAAATTAAATATTGAACCATTCTCCACCACCTGTGGTTAGAGCTCTGAAGTTGTGCTGAACTGGTGCAAAGGCCCTTTCCATGATATTTTCATTCTTATATACAATGAAATGTTAATCAGCTTAGCTCGTGAAATAAATTCATCTGGTTATTTAGCCAAGAGGACAAGCACAGTTAAAATCTGGTAGCAACCTTCCTGTTAAAATGGTTCAAGCTGAAATCTGAATCTTGCTTGCAATAAACAAACACCTTATCATTGTTGTAACTGACATCTTTGTTTATCATGACAATTGATACTTTTGTAATTAACTTTATACTCTAGTAACTTAGTTAATCTTATAGTTATGTTAGTTTTGTAATCAGGTTAAGGCCGGTTTACACGGGCGTTTTTTCCTAAATTTTTCGTAAACTTTTTCTGAAATGTTCAACATTTAGAAAAAAGTTACCGTGTAACAGGAAAATATTTACAGTGAAGTTTGATCTCATCTCCCGTTTTTAATCTCGTTAATTGGTTTTAATGAGCCATCCTTGACGATTTTATTCTGATCCAGGGTCAAAATAAAATCGCTTCTAGCATTTTTGTTCAAAGGAGCCGACAAAATTTGAGATAATTGACTGACTTTGCTCAAAATTTTGGCGCGCTATTTGAATTTATTTCACAGAGAATACTTTGGAAAACAGCATCGAGAGAAGACAAAACAAAAGATTTTTTCTATCAGCAACAGCTAAAGCCCCCCCAATAATTTTGAGAACAATGGTGCTACGTCACACGAATTAATTAGATGTATTGTTCACTATTGTTTTAAGAACAATTGCCCCCACCCCAATCCGAAGCTTCTTCCTACGGCCCTGAAGATCAAACTTCACCGTAAGTATTTTCCTGTTACACGGTAACTTTTTTCTAAATGTTGAAAATTTCAGAAAAAGTTTACGAAAAATTTAGGAAAAAAACGCCCGTGTAAACCGGCCTTTAGGTTAGGAGCAAGTCTAGGTTAGAGGCTGTCTTGGCCTAGATACCTTTATTATAAAAATATATATATATATATTTTTATATATATATATATACAAACGATTACGTGACGCGATCTTACACCTTGCATCAGTTCCAAAATCAATGAAAGCTGAGTTCTAACACGTCATTCAATCAACTTCAATGAGCATCATTAAAACGGAAATCATTGCGTTCCACACAAATGAAGGAAAATTGCAACGAGAATTGCATCATCACAAGAGACAAAGGTCAAAATATATCTCGGATATTTGCTTTCATGCACCATAATTTCCTCTAATCTGCGCCATTAGATACCAACAAAATTTCAAAGAAATGGCTGTGGGAAAATTTTCAAGCTTTTCCTATCGAACGACCAAATCAGCATTGCATTTGTCCTGCCCCATTGAGGAAAGCACACAATGACCCACTATCAGGCTACTCTCGTTGCTCAAAATACTTGCAGCAAATAATCAAGAATTGTTGTTCGAAAGCTGCACAGACCTCAAGGCGTTAGGCGTTGACTTTCTTCATAATTGTCTTGCAGTGCGACAAGTTCATAAGCACTGGCATGAACTATGCACCATGACAATACGAATAGAAGGCAAACGAAGACTTGTAGCAAGTCAAGGCATAATAGAGCCGAGCAAGTTTTTTCTTGACAAGTTCGTTTTGCTCTCGGTTTTGTTCATGTAGATTCGGATACATTGACAAAAAATCACAATTTTCTCCTTGACAAAAAGCTGGTTTGCCATTTTTTTAACAAGTGCACTTGTCAAGTAAACAATTTTCATTTGCAAAATTGCCCGTGTAGATCACTTCACACAAGCAAACTTGACAATTTTGACTCAATTCCAGACCCTTCTTTTCGCGCAATTTTTTATTCTTGGCTGTCATCGCTGCCTCGAGGTTGATTTCGACAGACCAAGCAACATCAGTGATTCTCCAAAGCCGCGAAAGCTTGTGGAATACAAAGGCAGACAGTTACAAAAATAGGAACATCAAGACGAATGAGTATGCGGAACTCAGTTAGAAAATTCCAGGGATTGATTTACCAGCTTTAAAAGGTAGATCTAAGTTTCTTTCTAAATTTCTCTTCGAAATCGCGCTATATGCTGGTCTTAAGGGGTAAGGTATGATCTGCAATGCGAAAATAACTTTGTGCAAGAATCTTTGGCACGAAAACGTGGTGCGTAAAACAGCCAACCAAGCGTAACTTTTTAACTCCGCTGGCCAAACCATTTGTCAGAGCAAATCGCAATGGTCAAGGGAACTTATTTTCCATCTGCACGAGCAAGAAAATGCAGAGATTCTGATGGCGTTGTATTTTGTTGTATACTTTGTACACATGACTGTGTATAGCAGCCTCGTTCCAAAGGGCGTTCAAAAGTGAAAAAAGTTAGTCCAAAAATATTGCCGTAATAATATGAGTCCCAGTATGAGCGGTCTCGGTCTGGTGTAATAGTCTCGTTTTGAATAGCGATTACTGGGACTCATCGTAATCAGTCTAGCTAAGCGTACAAAAGTGGCTTAAATATTTTGGGCGTGGGCGTATTCGAGGGGGCGGGGCGTATTCGAGGGCGGCTTCCTTGAGGGGGAGCTTTAACGCGGAAACAAAACGATTTTGTCGAAGGTGTACGAGATATTTTGGGGTTGAAATACCCCTTGTGCTTTTGCGGCTTGAAAATCATATTTTTGTCACTTATAATTGCCAACTGGTTTTAAGCTTTCTTTAGAAAAGCCCTCATAATTTCAGAACAGAGAACCGATTTCAGCGAGGTAAATCTTGAAATGTATTTGAACGTGCCAACAATTAAATAATCTGTTTTACCAATATTATTGCTTAGATATCCAGGGAGCAGTGGCCTTTTCAACGGCGATTCTTCTACTCACCCGGAAGAAAGTAAAATAAAAGAGCATCTGAAAACTGAATAAATAAAGGGTACCTACCATGGGCTGGTAGCAGTGCTGTGGTGGCAATATGGGAACATGTGTAGATGGGGGTGGTGAAGGGGGCAGTGGTTGTGTTGGGGGTAATGGTTGTGGAGAAGGTTGTTGGAACATCAACACTGGCTCCCCTGGTGTGTCTGGTGCCTGAAAGGAAAAATAGAAACATTTGTGGTGGTATATGGGAAGTACTTTGTTTTGGAACAAACTGAGGGGTGTTTCACTTTTCCTAAATGACGCACAAAATTTTGTAAACAACAGCATTTTTAGGCATTTTCAACGAATTTTGTTTGAAAAACAAATGGACTTTTGCTCAAGGTGTACGAGATTCTTACAGAATAATACGTCCCTCAGAACAAACACTCAATCTTGGACTGCTCTGGTCTGGCAATCTGCCAAAAGTTTGGCCATGACATGACAATTCCAAGTTAAAGTAACAAGGGCCCTTAAATGTGCGAAGAAAATGCTTCTATTAATTCCATTGTTTTCTTGAAGTATTCCAGTGTCAAATTTGTCCTGGGCCCCTATGGGGGCCTCTTCCGCGTTTATCTTGCAATATAAATATTATACATTTTTGATAAATTCATGTACGATAGTTTCAATTTTATATAGTAGGCCTTTATGAGCTCTAATTTAGCTATCTTTAATTTAGCCTACTAAATAAAGATAAATGATGATGTGATGATCATGAAGATGAAAACCTACCTGTTTTCTGATAGCTGGCCCCAAATTCAATTTTTTGCTTTTGTAAAATATGACGCCCTGAAATTGAATGATGAATTAAGATTATTAGAAAGACCAGAAATTATCTTTTTCTGGGAACGTGTGCTTGAAGGTTTTGTTTGATCCAGTCAAGAATCCATTATGTTCAGAACCTAGCTCACTTGGTCAAAAGAGACTCATTCACAAAGGAACAGTAAATACCCCCTAAATACTGTACCAAAAGGTGGTATGTATTGAAACGCTTCAAAGCATACAATACACCGAGGTGCATTTCACTCTTTCAATAGCGTACGAGATTTTTTCCAGAATAAAAGGATTTTTGCAAAAGGTGTACGAGATTGCTTGCTAGGGAATTGCCCCTCGCACTACACTCACCTTTATAAGAAACTTTGCTATGATCTTTGTAGTTGGGCTCTTTGTAGAGATTTTTAATATTTTCATAAAACTCGATTTCACATTTTACCAAAATTCATTAAGGATCACTTTTTGAACCAAGATTTACAAGAAAGAACCAATGATACGTTTCGGCAGTATTGGGTTGGTGATGCAGTTTCTGTTTGTAAATTGAAAAACTCGAGAGAAAAATATTTTTCAACTTTGAGGTGACCGCCGTTGACGAGGCTGGTTTGTCCGAGGAAACTTACGTGTCCCCCGTGCAGTAGGTTAATACTCACGCGCCCGTCAGAGTTCCAACATAAAACGCTACTGCACTGAACCCTATTTATCTTATCGCCTGGGCATTTTAAAATTAGGCCTAAAAGGAGTGACGACGGGTTGTTGGATCGCTTGCAGCGTAACTTGACACTTTCGATAATAAGAGAGCAGATATACACAGAAGAAGAACAAACATGGTGCTTTCAGGCATGTTGCGAAGGTTGTTGATATTTGGGGATTAGGCCAAAACGGCCAAAACGGCCAAAACCTAATAGGCCTAAGGTAGGCCAACATTTGATCTTCACGATGCCCGTGCCCTAATATGCATGACCCTCTGGCAAAAGTAACAGGGAATTTAGCAAAAAAGAGAAACACTCACATGTCCAAACACTCCCGCTACATCCTCCGCCGTCGCAAAAGTTATGAAACCATAGCTACGAAAAAGGAGATATACGTATCATGAACAAATGTCTTCCTGTTTGTTAAGGCTCAGAATTTAAATAGACTATTCCTGGAAATATTCATCATGGTCAACTAGCGACAATTTGCTGGCACATAACAGTTTTCATAGAAAACAAATATTTTGCCTTCACAAAATTGCATATAAATTAAAAGAAAGGGCGTAGATTGAGCTTCCAGATATAGGAGCTTCCAATTTAAAACAACAACAAGGGGGTGACATTGAAAGGGTAGGTCGAGTTTATTCTTGTTGGGTTTAAGTACATATTTGATGCGATTTCGTTTGGTGATTTATATTCCTTATTCGATACCAATTTAGTTCATTCATGGGAGCCTAAATTCATCCTACAACCCATGCTTAAATTTATAATCCAAAGATCATTTGAGGCGAGTGAGTAAGGGGAACCATTTGCGAAATATTTTCGTTTAACACCAGTCACAGAAAACCCCAAGAAAAATTTAAAAGAAAATACTGTCAAGGAGATGAAAGGGGCTCCGTCGTCAAATATTAAACGAATCCGTAAACTCGCACGTGTCGGGAATTATCCATTGTTCATCCATTGTTCTCTGCAGTTTGTTTGGTGGCTTCACCCAAGCCACCAAAAAATGACCGTTAAAAATCCACTTGTATCTGAGCAATCGTAGAAGATATGAATGTTTGGTTTGTTCCTTAGTGAAGTACAAGGATTAATGCCCAAACAGCAACTTTCATTTTGAAAAAATACGAAAATCCTGTGTGATAAAAAACAAAAAAATGAGGATACTAACCCCTTCGAGGTACCATCGTCATTAAGGATGACTTTGCTTTCAGTCACTTGGCCGAATTTTGCAAAAAAGTTCGCCAGCTCCGTTGCTGTGGTCTAGGACAAGTGGGAAAGAACAATTGAGAACCAAGACAGGCCTTTGCAGAGCCATTGTCCCTTGCAGGCAAGCTGAAATTTAAACTGTCTGAAAACCAAATTTGACCCTATGTGGAATCTATGGAGGATCCACACTAATTCCAAAATCCTTCCAAGACTGTAACGAGTTATTGTTGTTGTTGTTATCGCTTCAGTTGTATCGACAAATCAGTTGGAGAAGTGGCGGACACTTGGGGGGCCAGATTCTTAGTTTCTCATATGAAAAATACGTGGTTAAATCGTTCAATCAGCTCAACTATTGTGGATAAGCAGTTTGCGTTTAGGCCAAATTTGATTTTCGGACAGCCTGAAATTGTAGCATTCCCACAAAGGACCCTGGGTGACAATAGCTCAGCATCGAGAGATGCATTTCAGAATTGAGAGGTGCAATTTAGAATTGAGAGGTGCAGTTCAGAATTGAGAGGTGCAGTTCAGCATTGTGCTCAACTCCTAATGAGGAGCACATTTACTTTTGAGCCCAATACTTTTGAGCACATTTGCTTTTGCTGCACACTGCTAACGAAAATTTCACGCAAAATCACTCCGTACTTGCATTATGTGACTACACGTATTTCTTCCAAAAGAAACTGCCTATAAGAAACTCAACTCTCTGATTACCAAAAAATTAAGAAACTCCAGTACTGAGAAAATATAACTTAAGAAACTATTTATTTTGACAAAGGGAATCCTCAAATCTTTTACTTTATTTTCACTCGTTTCCTTTTTCCTACTACTCGCAAGGTACTTGAGTAAAGTCTAAACATTGGAAAGACTTCAAAGAGTCTGTTTTGAAACGTTCAGGGGGGCACAGGCAGTGAACATGAAGGTTGTTATGGAACTTTCAAGAAACTCGTAAGCAACTCCGAGTACTAAAAATCTGATGATTTTAAGAAACTTCCAGTACTGGCTAGACTTGCCCTGCCCCAAGTAGTATACTTTCATATAGACTTATTCCAATTGACGAAATAGACTTGGGGCAAGTCTAAGTACTGGCCGAAATTCTTACTAGCAGGGGTGGTGATAGCCCGGAAGGTTGCTCCCTGACGGTTTGCTGGAGACATACATAAGAAACTAAGAATTTGGGCCAGTACTGAAAGTTTCTTACGAGTTTTTTAGAGGTTCAATAACGATCTTCATGTTCACTACCTGTGCCCTCATGAACTGTCTAGTTCAAAACAATTTTTTAAGCCTTTTCAATCTTTAGATATTACTCAAGTACCTCACGAGTAATATGATACAGGAAACAAGTGAAAATGAATCAAAAATGTGTCAATGATTTCCTTTATCAAAATAAATAGTTTCTTAACTTATATTTTCCCAGCACTGGAGTTTCTTAATTTTTTGGCAATTTGCGAGTTGAGTTTCCTCTGGGCAGTTTCTTATAAAAAAAAATACGTGTACGTGTAAATCAGATCTCAAAATGTGCCAGGGAGTTTGAAGTAAACAACAGCGTCCTACTGCCAAAGTTACAATTTGTGGTCAATGTCAAGGATGAAAGTGGGAGTGTCCTCGAAAGCCGTTACACAAACAAACTCAGTCATTGACGGCCATCAACTAGACTTTAAGCGAGACACTCTATAATCAGCTAATCAATGAGATGAATGACAGCAGGGATTTAGGCCTGGTGTGTGGTACCATTCACACCTGTTACATAAATAGTAGTGAGCACACGTGCAGTTTCCCGCGCTTTTATCATAACGGAAATGAGGCAGACAGGTGTATCCTTGTGGTGAGCCTCTAGACTTGTGACCTCGAGTCCCTTGTTTCCCTGTTCTTTTAATTTAAAAAACGGGGCGTAGCAGCTTATCGTCATGAAAAATCGAAAAAATTGAAATATGTAAATTAGCTTGACCGTTGAGAACTAGACTCACGAAATAGTCCCAGTTATCGCAACAACAACAGCAACAGCAACAGCAATGACAACAACAACAGCAATATATATTTTTGCTCAAACTGGGACTTATGGACTTTCACATCAAAGAGTGGGACGAAAATAAACAATGGGCGCACAGATTTTTCTATTCCCTTTAAAACGAGGTTAATGGCCTCTTTTCGGTAGTTGGCAAATTTCAGGAGCTGTGGCTCGTTGTTGCGCAGACTCTTTCTTCTTCGGAATATTGGGTCTGCACGCAGGCTACTTTGACCGTAAAACGCCTCAGCAAAGCAAAACGATGCTTTTCACCTAGATTTGGATATATTTGGGGGGCGTGCTTCAACAACCACTGCGCAGCACCTCGGGATCAAAAGGTAACACAAGTTTCAAATAGTTTAGAGACTACTTCTGTGCTTTTTCAAAGCTAAATATATTTGATTCACCACCGTTATTTATGAATGAAATGAATGGAGGTTATTAGCAAGTACTTATCATTATAGCCGATAATTAATCTGCTTAGCCCCTTTCAATGAAGAAAACATGACCTTGAGTCACATTTGCTTAATCAAATAAACGCATTAGATTGTTTTAAAACAATACAAATTCCCAATTTGATAAACTGATGAGATCAAATATCATGCCCACAATCATATAGAAACAACATTCCCAACAACAAAACCAGGTTGTGGAGGCTGGGATTGAAAGTTGAATTGCGAAAGACTTCGGAAAAAGATTTGAAAAGATTTATTCCTGTAGCAACTACGAATTCGTCTCTGCCTCTGAGGCCAAATCGCTCCCAACAAAATTGTGAACGCGATTCATGGAAATTCTTTCTGCTCTCTTGGAACCTGCGAAATCCTCTAAAAATCCCTCAATACGATAACTTGGTTCAACTTTCCACTTTGGACTGGAACCTCGTGGAAATATGCACGTCCTAGTAGAACATATCCTACCTTTTGAAGGGAAGAATCTTCAGAGAGATTAGTGGGAAATTTCACGGGAAAAAAATTACGCGAAATAGATTTCTTATCACGTTTTTGTGGCCTCAAATGTTCCTCAACTTTTCAATGACCCTTCCTAATCGTCCATAAACAAGCTTGTAGAGCATATTTTGAAAAGGTTGTTGTTAAAGAAGAGGAATATAAATATCTGATAATATAATTATTTTATTCTGTATCTTTGGAAATCTCATGATAATGGTTTTTCACTCGTTTCACATTTTAGGAAATTTCGAGGAATAAACGTTAGCGAATTTCGACCAAAAACGCAAAAAACGCGAAAGTTTCTTCCCGCGAAAGTACCTTTTGGCCAAAGATGCAAAGGTTGAAAGGCGCTTGAGTTGGGGGTAGGCCTGGCAATGTGGAGGGGATGATAGCGTTGTAGGTTTGCATGAGTTAAAGTGGTAAAGCTTTGGCCTTATTTCAAAAAGCAAATGTCCACAAACATGCAAGATCGTTTCATTAGTGAAAGATATAGGGGGGGAGTCATTATCTTTACTGAGATATAAATTCATTTATGCGACGCAAAATTCGCGTGACTGACCAATAATTTCTTGATAGATGATTTCTGTTTCCTTTCTTCTTGTGACACATCAAGAGGAAATGAAGGGAGTAATGAATGAGGGATTGAATGAATGAAAGAGATGAATGAATTCATTAATGTGAAATTCCTGAATGAAATAAATTCTTTGAATGAAATGACACGTGTAGTGGTAAGGATTCTATAGGCTTAATTACCATTGAATATACAACAACAACAATAGTATCTAGCTGAAATGTTGCAGCCCTTTGTCTGAATTTAGTCTTTACTGATCAACACTTAACTTTAAAATAGTCGAAAAACACAGTTCATTGGAACAATATTGGCTTTATAAAATTCCCCTCCACTTCAGAAAGTATTTTCACAAATAAACGCAATTATCAACCAAGACCTGGGCAGAAAGCGGTTCCTTTGATATATATTGGTTGAAAATCACAGATGGTCATATTCAGATGGTCATATTCAGATGTTGGCAAGAAATCAGAAATGAAATGTAACGAAAGAGATTACCTCTCTGGGCAATCCTCCGACGAAAACCCGGTTTGGGTATCTGACACCATAAATGTACGTAGAGTGATCCTAGGATGAGAATATTTTAGATTAGGCACAGGGACGTAGGAAGCATCTCAAACTTGGAGGGGCACGACACTTCGAGGGCACTTTTTCCATTAAGCTAAAGGGGCATTTCCTGAAAACAAAAAGGGCACTTCTTTGTTTATTTCAAAATCTTGGGGGGGCACGTGCCCCCAGTGCCCCCCCGGTTCCTACGTCTCTGATTAGGCATGATATACACACTCAATCGCACTCAATACACGTATTTATTTATAAGAACATAAGATGGGCCAGTACTGAATGTTTCTAAAAATTATCAGATTTTCAGTACTAACGAGTTTCTTACGAGTTTCTTAGGGGTTCCATAACAATCTTCATGTTCACTACCTGTGCCCTCTTGAAAATTCCAAAACAATGTTTTTGGAGCATTTTCAATGTTTAGACATACACGTTTTTTTTATAAGAAACTGGTTTATAAGAAACTAGTACTACGATGACCAAAAATTTAAGAAACTCTAGTACTACGCTCAAGAACAGTTAAGAAACTCTAAAACCTTATTTCTGTATGTCTCTCTTATTCTATGTCTCTCTAACAAAGGTACATTTGTCTTTTCTTGATTTTTAACTGCAAAATTGGTAAATTTTTGCCTTGATGTGCATGTCTTCTTCTTGATGAAAATGTCAATGCAAAATGGAAGCCCTTTCTCGAGAAAACGGCTTAACTTCGAACAATACCGCAATTTTAGGCCCAACAAAATAAGAAACTAATTAAGAAACTTTTACTACTTAAACACCGAAAATTTCATGCGAAATTAAGAAACTTTTAGTACTAAGTGCTGATCCAAATTTCTTATAAAAAAAAACGTGTAGCTCAAGTAGCTACCTTACTTGCCTATTTTTCAAATTGTTTTCCAACCGTTCACAGAAGTAATATGATACAGCAAATAAGTGAGAACAAAGTAAAAATATGATCAGTGCTTCCTTTATCAAAATAATTAGTTTCTATACTGATATTTTCCCAGTACTGGAGTTTCTTAATTTTTTGGCGATCCGAGAGTTGAGTTTCTGATGGGCAGTTTCTTACAGTAAAAATACGTGTACATGGTGCAAAAGGGGACGTGTACAGAGACAAATCCTAGCAACACTTTCATCCATATCATGTTCTCTCCTCTCCCTGCCAACTTTGACAGTTAGTTCCCGCTTGAAAAATCACTTTGCTTACTGTTATTTAATTCTTATGTTGTGAAGTCTCTGTGTAATCCTCTATTAGTTTGATCAACTTATGGAGTTAAGATCGAATTACGATTCTATGAACTTTAGAACAAATTGATACCAACATAAAGATTAACCATTTACCAGCTAGATTTTGAATAATAAGCGTAAAATCGTGTTATCCATTTATTTTGCAAAAGGGAACTATCTTTGCACCACAAGGGGCATTGGTAAACCATAGCCACTATAGGTAAACCAATTTATGAGTGGAAATGTTTATTGATTCTATTTCTGTGTTGATTGAGATGGGATACTGCAATGTTCTTTTATCCATTTATTCTTTTATTTGATTCATTTTAGTTCAGTTCTTTCTTATCTTATTTCACTATATTGTTATTGTATTTTATATTAGTTTCATTATGTTTGTTAGGTTATGTTTTATGTTTAGTTAGCTTGCCATGCCTGTAAGAGGGGGGCTTTGGGGTTTCACGGGTTGCGGGTTTGTCCAATTTTAGCCCTCGGGTTTCGGGTTTTACGTCTAAATCGTGCGGGTTTTCGGGTTTTGAGATGCTCCACGGGTTGCGGGTTTGGCCAATTTTGATGCTCGGGTTTCGGGATTTCTTTCAAAAATTCAATGTTTTCGGGTTTTCGAAGTCATACATTCTCTTTTAGTTAGCCCAGATCGAAAAACCAGCTTCCGAATGCCTGAAACGATGCACAGAGTCTCAGTGAGAACGAAAATGTCGGAAATAGTCGAAGATTATTACCGAAAATTGAAATTTTGCGTTCCGAAGTGCAATTTCGGGTTTCGAATTTTTTGCTTGCGGGTTTTCAGGTTTTTGCTAATTTTGGTCCGGGTTTGCGGGTTCTAGTACCCCCCAAAGCCCCCCTCCTGTAACTTAGGTAGTGCATGATGATATATATGTTATCCTTCCCCCTGGCAGTTTTCCTTCTGTATATTTTTACCTAGTGCACTTACAACGTTTAGTTTTAATTCAAGAAGGTAAAAATGGCTGTTCCCGTTCATGCAGAAAAATAGGGGGAGACTTGTGTGCCACTCATGGCGTCAACAAAGGAATTTGAAATATATTCACGCTCCAGGACCATTCTTTCAGGAATTTATGTAACGAATGCCAAAACTAAACTCTTGCAGTTGCACCCCCCCCCCCCTGATGGAAGGATTTCATACTGGGGCTCGGAATGCCTTCTAGAAAGGGCGGGCTGGGGCTGAAGCTGAGCTGGTGTGAGATGTTCCCGTCTTCCTTCGCTTCTCCCGTTTTCCTGAATGAAATTCTTTCTAAGGGAATCTTTTTCTGTTCCTAATTTGTTGCGACTTTCTCACTCATTTGTTGGAAACATTTTCAAAAAATCTACTATCTCATCCCACCCCCTGTGTACGAAACAAGGACTTGTGCCCGAGAGGTCAAGAGAACGTTGCTGAAAACTGTCTCCAGACGAAAGGGGGCGGGGTGCGAGCTTGATTTCAGCTTGGAATCAACTGCTCCAAACTCAAACTTCAAAGTTCTTGCTACAATGTTTTCATAACAATTGAAACATTAAACATTGCAGTCGCTATTTGCCAAACATTGATAGACATTGATCGATACCGAGGCAAATAATCGAGCAAATAATGAACATGATACTTTTATAGTTTAGAGTGCATATAAAACGAGACAAGTGCATTTGAGCAAACTTCCAAGTATAGTTTTAAATCAGTGACGTTGCCATGAATTAAACTTCTGACAGCTTCTCAACGTCAATGATATCGAATGATAAATATATAGAATTTTGAAGAGCTGATACCGTCTTCGTCTTCATATTCGATATGTGAAACTAAACAAAAAGACCATGCAAAGCTGAGCGTGAGGTACCATCCTTAATGCTCGCAGTCTTAACGCAATTATAAGATTCCTGGTTAGAAAGCTCTACTTTATCATAAATACAAAATGCCTAAACATATTTAGGCATCAGAATGGAAAGATTCTGCGAGATCTGTCCAGAACAGCAGTAAAATTTGGAACACGATGTGAAACGATCTACGCCCGTGCCCACGTGGGCTGAGCTGTTGTTTATCGATATTTCAGACTTTCAAACTTCATATAAGCACACAATAATACAATGTGATAAATATCACACAACAATAAGATCTGACAAATATCACAAATACTAAATAAAGGCAAGGCCTTGTCGTTACTTCCTTACCATTTTGCCTGATTTCTTGTGTTTTGTGTCGTTTTGTTCGTCTTCTGAAGTGTTGCCACGAGGGTCTGACCAATTCTGGACCGTTGACCTTTTAATAGGAGACAAGGCGTCACGTCCCTGTCAGTCAAATTACCTCCTCAATGGCCCATTGAAGAGGTAACCAATTGGGATGAAGGTATGCCGAATTTACAGCTCTCTGGAATAATAAGAGATAATCGTTTGTCGTTAGTAGGTGAAAGTGTGAATGGTGGTGTAATTACCAATTACCAGGGGCAGTAAACTGAGTAAACATAAAATCACATTCGCGCCTTTAATTAAGACCTGCTCCAAACCAGGGAGCGCGAATTCCTAACCATGAAACCTACACATTGCTAATCCAGCCCTAATCCAGTTGCAGATGAAAATTAAAAGCGGAAATGTTACCTTAAAATATACTAATTTTGTCAACTCAAGTTCCAAACATAGGAGGGGAAATTGATACGAGAGAATAAAAGCCCCCTGGTGATGCTTAGACGGTATTGGATTTTTCTGTGGTAATTTTGTCAACTCAAGTTCCAAACAATCCAAACATAGGAACATCAGGGGAGGGGAAATTGATACCAGAGAATAAAAGCCCCCTGGTGATGCTCAGACGGTATTCAATTTTTCCGTGCTATCGATCGATGGGTCTGAAACGCAGCAATCA
Source organism: Aurelia coerulea (assembly GCA_039566865.1). Lineage (NCBI taxonomy): Eukaryota > Metazoa > Cnidaria > Scyphozoa > Semaeostomeae > Ulmaridae > Aurelia > Aurelia coerulea. The sequence continues at coordinate 4,132,906 of CM076952.1, read as the reverse complement.
AAAGGGGGTATAACAATTGCCCCTCCTCTATGGACCGCTGTTTTTTGAATGAAAATGATCTTTTTTTGCATTTAGCCACCATTGAACAAGTGATTCCCTGACACAGGTAAAAATAGATAAAAGGCTTACTGGGGGCTTCCCGTACCTATTGGCAAACGTTTGATGGTAGGACTTGCTACAAGCCTGCAAGTCCTGATACCTTATTGAAAAAGCAGCCATTTTATACCGAAATTAGGAATTCAAACGTGCCCAAAATCACGGCACTATCTGCTTTATATTTTCCCATGATCTTACATCTTTCAAGCAGCTAACAGGCTACCTGTAGATTTACGATAACAGAGTCGCCCATTTAATTAAACGGTATCGTTTTCACCAATTTTTTCTAGCACGGGATATCAAAATAAGGCATTTTTTCTAGAGCAGGTTGTCAAAATATGCCAAAATGGGATATTTTGTTAGATTGGGTCGCTTTTCGGTCAAATTTTCATGTTTTGGAGTATACTTGTCACCATTTTTTTTCTAGAATAGGGTATCATTTGGAGCGAAAAGTAAGTCAAGTACCCTACCCCCCACCCCGGGCATTTCTTTGTTTATTGCAAGCTCTTCTTGGAGGGGGCATGTTTCCAGCTGAGAGACAATATACGAAGGTGACGACAGAGCTTCATAAACGATCCCGTCTCTTTTATCTTTCGAAATCGCCTTCGCACAACGATATAAATCTTTCTGCGCAGACACATAGACAAGGGCTTTGCCAGAAAAGCTGAGTCACAGACCAGCAGACTTCTCGCCCACTACTCGCTTTTATACGAATCACATCAAATCAAATCAAATCAAACTTATTTACAGTTGGTTGGTTTCTAGTTAACAACAACTAATTAATACCAACTATTTACAATACAAGATATAACTAAAAAGATAAAAACCCTAATTTAAGTGCAAATATAGCACGTGCAGTTGTTGCCATCCCAGCAACGTATTCCTTTTTTGAATTTCGCTAGAGAAGTTGTCAATTTTAGATCATCATTAAGGGTATTCCACAGTAGACTCCCTCTAAAGGATAGGGAATTTATTCCGTAGCGCCGAGAACTCACTGGGGGGAGCTTGCATAATACAAGAAACTTAGATCAGCACGCAAGTACTAAAAGTCTCTTATATTCGCAGGAAAATTTCGATATTTTAGTAGTAAAAGTTTCTTAATTAGTTTCTTAATCTTTGGGGCCTAAAATTGCGTCATGGCTCGAGGTTTCTTGTAGCCAGTTTCTAACCTACTCGTAGGCTAACAAAAGACTGGAGGAGGTATTGACTTGCCCCAAGTCTATTTCGTCAACTGTAATAAGGCTATTTGAAAGTTTTTGACGAAATAGACTTGGGCAAGTCTAGTGGAGGTATGTTGCAAGGGTTGTTGATTTTTGGGCATAACAGATACAACAGATAAAAACTAGTAAGGTAGGCCAACCTTTGATCTTCATGCTGCCCGTGACATAACTATCTTGCATCCTATGTGCGTGATACACCTTGGAAAAAAGTTCCGCGCCGACATCTTTAGGTCGATTAAACTAAGATTCGTGGTGTTGTTAGCCTGTGTGGAGACTCTACAGATTTCTTTTCAAGGAGGTTTCTAGAACCTTTCGAAAAGGAAATCAGTAGAGTCAACAAGCAGGGTAGGTATTGTGGTTCAAAGCACTCTCCAAAGTAAACATACGAGAATGGATTGATGGAGAAATTCTTTCATGATGAAGTGTGATTCAAGCAGAACGGAAAGCATTTTAGAATATTATGATTTTATGCTTGTCTCGTGGATTCACGAAAATAAGGAAACACCTCGTTATGACAAGGGTGGTCCAGCTTGCAATGTTCTGTTCTCTTCATTCATTTCAAGTCCGAGCTACCCTCAAGGTACAACCTATTCTTGCTATCATAGGGCCGGTGTATTTTCTAACCAGATCATCTCCTTGATAACTGCATAAATTAGGTCCTGGATGCGGCCTAAAACTACACGTATTGAATTGTATGATCTGGGCCAGGACTGAAAGTTTCAAAACAAGATGTTTTGAAGCCCTTCCAATTTTTAGACATTACTCGAGTACTCGAGAATAAAGAAGAACACATTTGAGTTTCTTATTTTTATGGCAATCTGAGAGTCTTAGTTTCCTACAAGCGGTTTCTTATAAAAATACGTGCATAAAGGTGCTCGTATTTTTTTGGTAAGAAACTTAGGTCTGGGGTAGGCAGCAAGTTTTCAAATACAGTACACGTATTTCTTTTTATAAGAAACTGAGAATTTGGGCCAGCACTGAAAGTTTCTTAAAATTATCAGATTTTGAGTACTCTATGAGTTTCTTACGAGTTTCTTCGAGGCTCCATAACAATCTTCACGTTCACTATCTGTGCCCTCATGAACATTTCAAAACAAGGTTTTTTAATTTTAGCCTTTCCAATGTTTAGGCATTACTCAAGTACCTTACGAGTAATATATGATACAGGAAACAAGTGAAAGTAAAGTATAAATATGTCAAGGATTTCCTTTATCAAATTAAATAGTTTGTTAACTTATATTTTCCCGGTATTGGAATTTCTTAATTATTTGGCGATCTGAGAGTTGAGTTTCTTTTGGGCAGTTTCTTATAAAAAAATACGTATATAAGGACATTTTTGCTCAACCTCGTCCCCAGATCCTTTTGTAATATTGGGACAGCGAGAAAATTCCATGGCTCACAGGGTGAAAATCAAACGCATCACCACCTTATGCAATGCAGAAATTAGACTGATTACGATGAGTCCCAGTGATCGCTATCCAAAACGAGACTATTAAGCCAGACCGAGACCGCTCTTACTGGGACTCATAATATTACGGCAATATTTTTGGACTGACTTTTTTCACTTTTGAACGCCCTTGGGAACGAGGCTGCTATACACAGTCATGTACAAAGTATACAACCAAATACAACGCCATTAGAATCTCTGCAAATTCGATTGATTGATGTTGACCAACGGAAACTCGAAGCTCAAAGCAGAGTTTCAAGGAGTTTGGCCGGACAGAACAAAGTCTTACGAACAAGAATACCATGAAAACAGTTGGCGACAATATCAAATTTTGTACGTAGGTACTATTTTGCTGCTTTCGCTAAGCATTAACTGATTTATTGTGAAGTTTTCAAATCAATGTGTTTCATTTGAAACTACAAGTGTTTGTGCTTTTCTGCCTAGGCCCTTATCGAAACGAGGCAGTCATAGTCATTTCAAAATAATGGCGTTTGATTATGAGTCGTAGTTAGGAGCGTCCGGCAGTATTTCAATAGCGATAACTACGACCATATCATCAGTCTATGCAGAAATAGACTTGCCCCAAGTCTTTTCGTAGTATACTTTCTGACAGACTTATCACAGTTGACGAAATAGACTTGGGGCAAGACTATGCAGAGAAAAGAAACTGCAAATGCACAAAAGTACAGGGCACGAAATAAGACTTCATTCCGCTGCATGTATATCATCATCATCATCATAGCATTATGCATTACCTTACAGGCATGGCAACTAAACTAATCTGAATTAAATAAATGTATAACTTGGGAATAGACTGTCAATTTTTACCACTGAGATGACATCATAAACGCAAGTTTTTAAATCAATAGCAGCTGTACTATTTCCCCTTACAGCACAGGACGGATCCCAGTGGGGCACTCGTAAAAATTTGGACTGGGATGCTGGCGTTTTTTGGGCTCCTAAAGTTTGCAATTATCCTTTGGGTTTGATGAATTTGCTGTTATTTTTTTCTGGGGGTCTAGAAAACGAACATGTTATTTTTTGAGTCTGTGAATCTTCATAGGCAACAGAATTAACTGATGAAAATTACTGCAACTACCGGGTGTCCCAAAAAAATGTATACGAATTTGGTTGACTCCAGCGCTGTGAATTTAGCTTCAATCAATGGCTAATCACTCTCAAAATGTTCCTCGATAGTTAACTTAACGTAGATACCTCGTTTGTTGGTATTGGTGCTTTAAGAGCAGAAATATCAATCTTGAAAGCTAAAATTTGCCTCTTCCTGCAAGCTAGAGCTTTAGCCTATTGGCCTAAGTAAATTCAACAGAGTATAACAATAAGATAGAGTATAAATCAACGATAGCCTTGACAAAATTTGGACAATATTAGATCTTGTGTTATTCTGTTTTCCAGAAGTCACACCCCCCCCCCCCAGTCACCCATTGGGCAGTATTTTTTCATTTATGTCTGAACATAGCCTTAAATGTTAACAGTAGACATATAGTCATCTACATTCCTATATACATACTACCATCGTCACGCACTAGTCCACTAAGGTACTCACAACGATAAGCAATACATTACTTTGGCAATAACCGTGTTGCAAGTTTCATTTCATATTCTAACCATATTGCCATGGAAAGCAGTGACAAGGAACCAAGCTGATGGGACGCAGCCAGTGGAGTTGGTACATATGTTAATAATGTTGCAACTCCAAGACTAACCTAATGAAAGAAATCGAGAAATAAAATATCAATTCTTGGGTGATGGTAGACTTATGACATTTTGTCCCTTGTTTCCCTGCGTTCTTTGATTTGCAGATATCGCTTGCTCAATAGGGACTCATATCATTACTCTTTTAAAGTGTGGCCCCTTAGGCCAATATGGTGCGGATCCGTATCGACCAATCACATTGCTAGCATTTAGTTTTCAACCAATAAGGATGCGCTATTTAGGCAGTTGTTGTTGTTGCGTACAAAAAACGGTTGATACGGCCTAGAGTTTTCGCAGCTGCAATGGATCTATTTTGTTTCTACAGAGGAAGATTACTGCTTGAACAGTATGTATTTTGCGATGAGTAGGTCCGAAAAACGTTATTCTTTGTACTACAAGTTTGTTTTTCAATGCTGAAGCACTTTAAACCAGACTTTGAAGCGATCTTGTTGAGTGTACGAGAACTCACGCTAGTTTAGGCCATTTTGAAGCAGGGGGGCCCTCTATAAGAGTAATGACATGAGCCCCTATTGAGCAAGTGATATCTGCAAATCAAAGAACGTAGGGAAACAAGGGACGAAATGTCATAAGTCTAGGGTGATGGTACATCAAATTTTTGGGAAGGGAGGACAAGTTTTACGAAATTTGTTACGCAAGAGTTGCCTAGTTCCCTCATCTGGACTTCTAATGATCAGTTTGAGTGAAAAAGATCGGTCAACTGTGCATAAAACTTTGTTTTCTTTTTGTCATTTCTCTCTCGTTGCAACTGGCAAATTTTCAAACTCCCATCTTCCTAGTGATATAAAATTGAATGCAGATTACAGAACGTCACTACGAAGGAGAAAGTTTGAAAAGTGCCAGTTGCAACAACGAGGACCTAACGGAGACAGATCTCAGAGAGAAATGACAGAGAGAAAACAATGTTCTATGCACAGTTCACTGATTTTTCCATCCAAATTGATAACCAGAGATGCAGACAAGAGAGCCAGGCAAATACTGGATAAGAAAATCTGTTATTCATTCTTGTCATCGCTTCCCAAAAATCGGTACAACATCACCCATGATCAGTTGAAGGTATTGGCATTAACGAAGGCGGATAATGTAAAACGTGCATCAGTTGCTTTTGAATAACACCTACGTACAAAGTGATTAACGATCGCAGAAAAAGAAGATCATATGCCAGGTTGGTCAAGCCACAAACAATAGCAAAGCATGTCGCGAAAGTGTCCCTGAAACCCAGGTAGCTTGCTCGCTCATTGTGCATACCAAAAATTGTCTTGAGAGCAAAGATGAGCATATATCGAAAGAAGGAGAATGTCTAAATATCTGCGTCGCGTATCTTATTTTTCTTGGTTCAAAAGCTGAGCAGTAAGGTTACGAGAATTGAATCGCCTGCCAATCGTCTTCTGAATTGAACAGATAAAAAATTCCAGAGGCAGATGCTTAGAAACATCCAATTTCTTTCGATAAATCGAAGTATGCTCTTGAAAGCGAGTTCTGGCATGCACAACCAGTGAGTAAGCTACACGGGGTTTCAGGGCAACTTTTGCGGTTTGATCTGTATTTGTCTTTGACTTAACTAACTGGGCATAGAATTTCCTTTGTTTGCAATCCAATGCAGTTTGCACTCCAAGGCAATGCAATCGTTGTCTGCAATCACCAATAACTTTGCACTTGGGTGTCAATCAATGGTACAAGATCCTTTGTTGGGTTATCTGACGTTGTTATCGGCGGTGATCACGTGAAAACGTGGTCTTGGTATGCAAATCTATCAGAAGTGAGGAAACCATTTAAGGAGGAATGGGTAATCACCTGTACAAAAGACATTCCAAGTAAGCAGTTTGCTGCCAGTCTTGCACGATATGGCATCGTCAATGGCCTAGCCAAGCACCATACCGCAATAACAGCCGCTAATGTAGTTGTTCCCTGAAAGCAAATTTGAAAGTTTTAGCGTAAACTTATTTACTGATTTCAAAGGAGATGCAACAGGCGAGAAAGCATTCTGTTTGTAGATGTAGGAGAGCAGTTTTATGGAACTTTTAGTCAAGTTTACGGATAACGGAACAAGGACAGATTTGATAAGACAATAGCACGAGTTGGTTTTGATTGACACCTCAATTCAAAGCAATTATCGATCGCAGACAAAGGAATTCTCTCAACCAGATAATCAAAACAAGCCAAGCCGCAAGAGATTCTATGAAACCCAGGTAGCTAGCTCACTCGTTGTGCATTCCAGAAATTGTTTCTAAGAACAAACATGAGTTTACATCGAAAGAAGAAGGATATATCCACACATCTGCCACGGGCATTTAATCTATTTGGTTCAAAAGCCGATTGGGAAGCGATTCAAATCTCTTATCATTTTAGGTGTAATTAAATCACTTACTGCTCAGCTTCTGAGCCAAAGAAATAAAATGCCCGCGGTAGATGTGTAGATATATCCTTCTCCTTTCGATATATGCTCATGTTTGCTCTTAAAAACAATTCCTGGAATGCACAATGAGCGCGCTAGCTGCTTGGGTTTGAGAGAAACTTTTGCGGCTTTGTTTGTTTTGAATTTATGGTTGGGAGAATTTCCTTTGTTTGCAGTCGCTAACTGCTTTGAATTGCGGTGTCAATCAAAACCAACTCGTGCTATTGTCTTACCAAATCTGTCCTTGTTGGATAACGGTTTTTGTTTGTTTTGTTTTTGTTTCCTTTTTGTGAATGTTCCCATTAAATTTACAAACAACATACAAAGATAATAAAACGATGCGACTTGGAGGACCAAAATGCAAAGTAACCTTACAACCATTACACTTACTAAATGGTGGCCGTGGCCAAGTGGGGGTGAATGGCCGAGCGGCTTATACACTTTCCGTCAGGTGACTGAAGTTAAGTTCGGTTGAGTGTTCGCTTTCAAGTTATCCATTGATTTTAAGTATCAGTTGATGATGTCATTTTGTTTACAAATTACAAGGATGACATATGGAAATATAGCTGTATCTTATTTTTGAAACGTTACAGTTGTAAGAAACATTTGAGCTGAGTTAAATAAATGTAACATGTATTGTATGACAAAATATGATGTTTATGATGTTAAGAAACAAGGCATGTTAATTGAAAAAAAGTTTTTGATCAGATATTCCTTTGGGGGAACATAGTCAAACTTTCAGACTTTCTTTACTTTTTGCAAACAAAATGAAGTCATTAGCTAATCCTACAAAATAGTGGATAACTCGAAAAAGAAACAAGATGAGAACAAATTTTAATTTAATTTTAACATGCAATGGTGCTATTCAGTTGCATTGATAAAATTTTCGCTTCAGATCACCTTTAAGATAGCTTGCAATCAAATAATTGCAAGTGGAGGTTTAAAAAATTTAGAACCAAGAATGGTAGTTGAACAATCTATCATCAGAAAAAGTTCGAACGAAAGTAGCTAGCATACCAATATTCTGTGGTTGAATTGAGTTGTTGTTGGGTTCTCAAAGATATTTTTGTACCATGGTGTGAATGCCCAAAGATCAGTTGGAATCCATCTGTCCGCAAACTTTGGGAATGAGTTGTATGTTAGGCCAGCGTCCAGACCGGCAACAAAAGCTCCTGCAAGCGAAAGAATAAGATAGAATAAATACTTTGTCACAATTGGTTTGGTTTACCTATTTCGAGTCATGTCACTATACTCTGGAGAAGTGTTAGCATCATACTACTTTTTCATTCATGGCAGAAGTCTGCATACCGGGTGCGCCAATATTAACTATGCACGTTTAGCAGGCCAATGTATTATATTATTGCTTTAGAACAGAGATATCAATCATGAAAGCTTACAAAACGATGAAAATGGGAATTTTATGTCAGATTTTGGTAATCGAAGTTTGGTAATCTTTTAAACGGGAGTACTTTTCAGGACACCCAGTAGCATGCTTTTCATGAAAGGGGCTCAGTCGTCAAACAGTAAACAAATCCGTAAACTCGTACGTGTCGTTGTTGGGGATACGTGCAAGCTCAAGTTGACGAGGACGTGGATATCCCCTCGAGGACTATGAACGCATGCGTAGTGTGTAAATTTTTGCTTATTCGATGACGTTATGCCACTATTTTCATCACGCACTTGGAAGTCAGTTATCGAAACGAAACCACCTCCGCTACAGAACAATCAATTTTGATGAGAGAACACTGTGAAAAGTTTTCATTTAGAATCACTCGCGATGGCGTTTCATGGAAGCTTGGCAAAGAAATGTATTTATCTGGTTAAGAAATGATATTCATGTGCCAACGTAGCTTTGCCTGGTTTGTTTCAAATGGCCTCCTTTAAATGTTATCGAAATGGGTCTAATAACGCGGCTTTCCATAGCACAGAGCGCTGCCGCTATCTTGTTTTGCCTAGGCCAATTTATCAACGCAAGACTAAAACCATTCAACATTTACTTGTGCCAAGCTTCCAGAAAGGTCCATCATGGAATCTTTGTTTGCAGCTTCTTGTAGGCATGTATCAAACATAACTGCAGTTAAGAACTGATAAAATATAAGCTAAGTTTCCCGCATATCGAGCTGCGAATGCGAATCTTTCCCGACTGCTTGCTGTCACCTGTCACTGCAACTTTTTTCACAACGGCTGCAAATATTTGAATGATTGAATTATGTCCACAGCGCATGCGTTCATAGTCCCCGTGCTGATTGGCTGTCAAGTTGACCCAAAAACAAAGCTGAAAAACAATACGGGGAGTACCATGTATCCCCAACAAGTCGAGGATCATCTATTGTTCATCCATTGTTCTCTGCAGTTTCGCCCAAGCCACCAAAAAGTGACCGTTAAAAATCCACTTATATCCGAGCAATCGTAGAAGATATGAATGTTTCGTTTGTTCCTCAGCGAAGTACAAGGATTAATGCCCATACAGCAACTTTCATTTTGAAAAAAATAGGAAAATCCTGTGTGATATCACCTTTCAAAAAATTGCAAAAATCATCGTTTTGTTTACATTGTGACGACGGAGCCCCTTGAAACAATTTCTTACCTGATATGGCAGTGAAGAAAGCCAGGGATACTGTTCCATGAGTGTATTTTCTAAACTTTGACAACTTTGCAGACACTCCAGTCATCTGCAAGTAAAAATTATGTATCTTCAGTGCGATATTTACATAAAATAGTACCGGGTCTCCTAGACATGGGTATACAGATTTGGGTGGGTCCAGTGATGAGAATCTAGCTTTTATCAGTGGCTAATCAATTCAAAGTATTCCTCAATAGTTAACTTGAACACAGATACATCGTTTGTTGCGATTGGTGCTTTGAGTGTTGAAATATCAATGTAGAAGTAAACTCATGAGGTACAGCAAATAAATCGACAATTGCCTTGATAACATGTGAAAAAACTTAGATCATATAATATTCTGTTTAGAAGTCACACATTGTGCCACTTTATCATTTCTTGTTTGTTTAGTTTTAAGTTCAACGTGCTTCAGGAAGTTGTTTGGGCCAGCATAGGTTCCAAATCTTTAAATCGGCATCACAGGTGGGTGTAAAACTCTATAACCCATTTATTCTAACTGAATGGCTAAAAAAACTTCAGCTACCTATCTATAATGCTACCGTTAGACTTTAAGAAATCTTTAATATTTTTTTAAATTACAGCATATGTTATATTTCATCTCATTTGAGGATATGACGTCATCAAATTTCTAAATCATAAACCAGAAGAGTGACAGACTTTTGCTTGATACCATATTGTATACATTCATCCATAAACTATGGTTTCCTTGGACATTATTTAATGTTGCATCAAACAGCTTAGCAATTGCGATGGTTTCAATTTTTTTTGAAATTTTTCTTGAATTCTCGAAAAAGAAGAAAAACACTCTTAATCTGGAATTAATTTCAGAAAAGTCCAACGGCAGAATCATAGCAAAATAGCTAAAGTTTCTTTGAAGCCATTCAGTTCCAAGAAATAGGTCATTAAATTTTACACCAGCGTTTTAAGAGATTTGGAACCTATGTTGTTTGTGCCCAAAGGACAACGCTCTGGTTTGGATATGGAGGTAATATGCCTTCTTAAGATTAATATTTTAGCTCTAAAACCACCTTTATCAATAAAACGAGGCATCTATGTTCAAGTTAACTATCGAGGAACCATTTGAAATGGATTAGCCATTGAATAAAGATAAATTCTCATCGCTAGGCCCAACCAGAACGATTTAAATAAGTTGTTGTTAAAAACCTCCCCTCTCTTGTAACTTGTTTTTTTTTTTACATTTGTTTTTTTTGTAGTTATTTGTTGTTGGACTTATTCATAATTGCTCTTTTAATGTGTAATTTGTGATTCTTAAATGTAATGTTAATTTTGAATCTCTATGTTAAATGTTATGGTCGCAGGGTCTCTATGTATATCCATGCTCATTGTGGCATCGTCTTGTAACGTTCGTTTATTGATTGTAAATTTTATTGGAATATCAAGAAAAAACCAAATTTTTATACTTTTCTTATCTATATTCAAGTTAACTATTGACGAACGTTTTGAAAGTAATTAGCCATTGCTCAAAGCTAAATTCACATCGCTGGACCCAGCCAAATCTGTATACTTTTTTTTAACTATATTCAAGTTAACTATCAATGAACATTTGGAGAGTGGTTAGGAATTGATCAAAGCTAAGTTCACATCGTTGGATCCAGCCAAATCTGTGCACTTCTTTTCATGAATATTCAAGTTAATTATCGAGGAACGTTTTGAGAGTGATTAGCCATTGAGTGAAGCTAAATTCACATCGCTGGACCCACCCAATCTGTATAATTTTTATCTATATTCAAGTTAACTATCAATGAACATTTGGAGAGTGGTTAGGCATTGATCAAAGCTAAGTTAACATCGTTGGATCCAGCCAAATCTGTGCACTTCTTTTCATGAATATTCAAGTTAATTATCGAGGAACGTTTTGAGAGTGATTAGCCATTGAGTGAAGCTAAATTCACATCGCTGGACCCACCCAATCTGTATAATTTTTATCTATATTCAAGTTAACTATCAATGAACATTTGGAGAGTGGTTAGGCATTGATCAAAGCTAAGTTCACATCGTTGGATCCAGCCAAATCTGTGCACTTCTTTTTATGAATATTCAAGTTAACTATCGAGGAACATTTTGAGAGTGATTAGGCATTGATCAAAGCTAAATTCACATCAGTGGATCCAGCCAAATATGCCCCATACTTTTGGGACACCCGGTAAGCAATTTTAGCAGGCGGTTGCAATCTTGAATCCAAACGAAATATATCCTGTCCGGTTAATTTCAGCGTTTTCCTTTACCACGGGTACTTAATAACATGCTTTTCATATCAATAGTATTTACAATTGCATAATATTGCTGGGTTTTTGTCAGGTTTGAAAAAACACTTCATTAAGAAATGTCATCGGGGATTTTAAATCAAAGGAAATACTCTTTCAATTTATGGCTATGTAAATATATCTAAAAGGTGAAATTAGTATCTATTTAATTTTCTGTAAAATAAGTATTAGCAACTAATAAAAAAATGTGAGAAAAAGTATTTAAGTTTGCTTTAATTTAGGATTGGTTAATTCGACTGGCACGTTCCGGAAAAGTTTGTAATCAGAATCAGAAAGAGATGATACGAAAGTAAATATAATTTTAAGCTTTTGTTTCGGTGTTAATGCTCATGGGAACTGCCCATAAAACCTAACAATGATCGTATTTTGATTGCTACAAATAGTATAAAAGTAAGCGAATAGGAGGATAGACCAGCACTGCAAATTGATTTTTCGATGGTGGATAAAATACGTTGCGAGAAAAGTAGCAAACTTAATGGAAAATGTGTTTGATGCAAACTACTTTCCTCATCTGAGAAAGCTATGGAAGAAAGTTGTCCGAATAAACAGTAAAGAAATGATGTTTTGAGTAAAATAAACAAAGTATGTCGCATTGGTATTAAAGAATTTCAGTGGATTGAAGTCGGACAACAGGAGCAATTTTGTGACAGGTTCCCGAAAGTCGTTCGACTAAACATAGCGCGTGTGGTACGAAGACTGATCATTTTATGCACCAACAATCAATTTCGAACCAACGAACTAATTTATCCAAGCATAGAATGGCATGGTCTGTTGAGATGAAAAACACGAACTATGCCATAAGAACAACTATCGGGATAACAGGCTTCGTTCTAAATCTCACACAAGCAGCCTCGATCATTCGGAAAAAGAAGATCCAATCGGCATTTGAAGTCACTCTCCTATCATTATCGGTTGCCGATATAACGGTATCACTGATAACCACGATATATTGCGTGAAATTTCTGCTATTCATCAACCAAGCAATTGATGGGCGCTTCATACCGGAGTTCATCTATCTCAACGGTATTGCATTTTACTTATCTCTAACATCATCTCTACTTCACGTTTGTTTTATTGCACTTCAGCGGCTCGTTGCTGTGTTATTTCCCTTTCAATTCCATCGCCATTTCACACGAAACTACTCCTTCTGTGTTCTGGGCCTAATTTGGCTTGTATCAGGCTCGTATATTGTATTAATGGTGTTGAAATATTACCGTGTTTATGAAGTCTTGTCATACGTAGTGATCATCTGTAGTGTTATCCTCATTTTGGCCTATTCACTCATCTGCAAGCGTGTCAGCAAAAGGGTTGATTTCTCAATCACGAGGATTACCGCGCAGCAAAATCGCTCTGTCATACTTCACTCTTTTTGCATCACAGTGGCTTTTGTGATCTGTAATCTGCCCTTTGCAGTCGATGTGCTGAACGGCTTTGCTGTAAGCAAAGTATTTCGTAATATTGCAGAATGGTTGTTGCATCTGAATGTACTCGTTGATCCTGTTATCTACTTCATGTTCGATCGCTTCAAGATGAAACTTGCTAATTGTTGTTTGTGCTTCGCAAGGAGAAATCGGGTGATTCCGATGCCACAGAGTGCAAGTGACCACAACCAAAGGTGTGCTAAACGTAGTGAGAACCTTGAGCTCAGAATTGGTCCGTGCAGTACGGCGATTGTCATTCAGAACCAGACTGCAACGAGCAAAGTGTCAGCATAAAGAGAACTTGAGACAATTTGTGATGATGCAGCGATCTTTTGGGAAGTGAAGACAAGAAAAGCAGAAATTCGTACCCATGATTTGCCCAGTTATCTTATCTGCATCAATGTTGATTAACTGAGTGAGAAGGGTCAATAAAATCTGCTTGTAATGATGTTTTCTCTTGTTGCTTCTCTCTGGGTTCTGCTTTCAAACTTTTTCCTTCGTACCCATACAAATGACAGTTGCAACATTGTGGCCTAAGCAGCAGAACCCAGAGAAGAACGACGAAAGTGAACAGTGTTGTATGCAGAGTTTACTGATCCTTCTCGTTCAATTACTCAACAGAGACGCAGAGAGTAGAACTGGGCAACTAATGGGTGAGAAATTCTGTTCGTGTCTCCCCTTCACAAAACATCGGTGCATCATCGCCCATTTTCAAACAAACAACGAGAAAGAAAACAGCGAGTTAAAGGAGAAGCATAGGTTCAAATAGAAAACAACAAAGACAACTCTTCTCTTTCGAATTGAAAACTTTGCCTTCCTCTCCTTCAGCCTCGAACCCATAAGCTGGAGCCGAGCAGACCATTTCTCACTTTTCTCTCATATCAAACAACATTATAGAAGAGCCATAAACCAACAGCAACGACCAGCACTTGTCCAAATTTACCAAGAGCCAGTATTTCAATGATGACAGTGACGTCACTCTCCTGGCACAGTGATTTAAAAGAGCCCCTTTTTCTTGTTTTGCCTAATTTGCAGTGTATACGCAAAATACGCGAACGTATCTATTCAATATAGAGCTGTTGTAACACTTTTTGCACTGGCTAAAAGGCTAAAATAGCCCTTTTACCTACTATAGTACGCTTAATTTAATGGATACTTAAGCCAGCAAAATAACTAGTGGATGCCGAGACTCGACATGGATAATTTTCCGCAAAATAACATTAAACATGATAATGAGAAATGGGCCAATGACAGATTCTTGTGGGGCAACTGGGTCCTGTTCAAGAGTCTGCACGCAGGGTAGTTTCTGACGTCTGTCTCACATTAGAAGTCAGGTGAGATTTGCTATAACGCAAAATTACTCATGTAATAATTTAAAATTCCTTTTATTATGTTTTCACTTAATATCTAATTTGAGACACTTTAATTTCTGGTATCGAGAACTGACGATGAAAATTATATCTGAATAATTAGTCTGTATAGTTTATTCAGTTGGTTTAAGGTCAGGTGAGATTTGCGATTTAACGCAAAATTACTCTTGTAATAGTTTTCAATTCCTTTAATTCACGGATCTTTTCACTTAACATCTAATTTGAGACACTTTAATTTCTGGCATGGAGAACTGACGATGAATTGTACATCTCAACAACTAGTCTTTAGCTTAATAAATTTAGTTGGTAAACTTTTTTGTAATTTTTACATTAGTTTAGGCCACAGGATTTTTCATTTATTGCGCGATGAGTACAGTATAAAGATGTTTAAACGGGCTCCGTCTCCAAATTTCAGTCGAAACGGTGATTTTGAAGTTTTTTGATGGGCAATAGCACACAGACGGTTACCTGTTTTTTCAAAAATGAAAGCATCATTTTGAAGATAGATCGTTGCACTTCACAGAGGAAAAATCCAAACATTTATATCTCTAGTGGTGGAAAAAATATTTGCGTTCTTGCGAAGGAAAGTCAAACCAGAATTCTTCCTTCCATTGTTTTATTAATTTTCCATAGTCCCGGATTTCAGTTGAATTGCAATGCTGTTTACAGTGTAGTTGATAAGCCACTAGGAATTGGGTGGATCTAGAATTAAGTTTCCTTGGATCACAAAACTGTAAATGAAAAGATTCAAACTTTGATTTTCTTTTATTATTTCCTTCCTTTATTCCTTCCACTTCTTTTCATATTTTCAACCTTTGTTTTCTTTGTCCTCCTATCTTCTTTCCATACTGTGTTCTTTCTCCTCTGCTTTTTCTCTCTTTCCCTTTTCTTTTCATTTCTTCTTCCTCCCTTCATCGTTTTCATTACTTTCCTTCCTTCTATTCCACCTTCTCTCTTTCCTCCCCTTTCTCCCTTCCAGACAAACAAGCTTCCTGCGAAGCTGCTTCGCCACTTCACGAACTTTTTCCACCTCTTACGATTGCTTGGAAATAAGTGGATTTTTAGTGAGCATTTTTTGGTGGCTAGGGATGGACCTTACTGATTAATATGTAGTATGTAGATCATTATGAATGATTTTAGAAATTCGTGTTTCGCAAGATTCCTAAAATAGGCCTTCTATTACGTTCATCTTCATTCATATGTGAACTTCTAAACCATGGCAAACATATTGTTTCTCCACCAAAAATTTGAAATAAGGCCAACGTTATGTTAGAGTATTGTTTACCAAAATAGCTATACTATGAAATTGCAAATAAATGCCGAAAGAAATGACCGATTTTAACAAACTAAATTCCTGTAACTAAGACCGCAGTTCACACGATGCCGGCACATTTTGAAAATGGTGAAAAATGTGACGGATAGCATAGGGCTCAAATCTTTCAAATCTTTAAAAAGGTTGGTGTAAAATTCTACTGCAGTTTTCTTTGAATAGGATGGATTGAAAGGAACTTATAGTACTTTGCTGTAACTATACCCTGGAAATTGTTTGATGTCTTGATTTTTTTCAAAATGGCGGCAATTTAATTCTTTTTGAATAAAATTCATGGAAAATTTTGAAAAAATCTAAATCATCGTAAATCCTAAACTAATAGAGGAAACATCATATAAGCTTAAGGGAAACCATAGTTTATGAAGGTCTATAATGTGATGGCAAGCAGAAATGTGTAGCTTTTCTAGTTTAGGATTTACAAACCTGATGAAGTCCTAGCCTCAAATTCAATAACTGTCGCCAAATTGAAACTAATCACGATATCAATAAATTGCCACGGCAGATTTAGAGCAAAAGGCCCAAAGTTCTTTCCACGCCATTTATTTTAATGAAAACTGCAATAGAATTTTACACCGACCTTTTAAAAGATTTTAGCCCTATGTTGTGACGGATACGCCTCCTGTTCGTACGAAAATGGCACATTTTTTGTCAGCAGATTTTGAAAACATTAGATTTTGAAAACGGACCTCTTACCGGCACATTTTGAAAACGCTATATTTGAGCTATCATGTGAACGCTAGCTCAAATTTTGCTACCGTCACATTTTACTGCTTTCAAAATGTGTCGGCATCGCGTGAACGCAGTCTAATTCTATAATTCTCCTGGAAAATATCGCTTTAAAACACTTGTTTTGACTTCAGTGTCACTTAAATATGACTTAGTGAGAGCCCCAGGTTTTTTCTGACTCCCCTAAGTAGAGATTGAAGTAAATACTTACATTTTCTGGTTTAAGTACATGTGATAAGCCCTGCCAAAACATCAATGAATACAATGTGAATGCCATGCCAAGATGAGCAGCAAGTCGATATTGACTAACATGTGGCTGTGCTTGCGTTGACATGCTCATTGTCTCTTCCTTTAGGCCACTTTTTACCATATACCAACCAAGCAGACCCTTAAAATTGCGGAGAATTTGAAGATTACTGCGAGCTAAAAATTGATTACACCAAGATTTATAGACAAATAGTGGTATCATGAATTTGTTTACTTTAGGCCACTTTTTACCATATACCAACCAAGCAGACCCTTAAAATTGCGGAGAATTTGAAGATTACTGCGAGCTAAAAATTGATTACACCAAGATTTAGACAAATAGTGGTATCATGAATTTGTTTACTTTATTCTTTTATTTTTGCTATGTTCGGAATATGGTCATATTGGACTCATTTCAAAAGTCTCTTGTTTCGCTCCAAAATTGACTTGTCGCTACAGCAGAAGCAATAACAACAACAGCAACAAGCGAAAGTTAGAGGGACCTATATAATGAGTCTGTGATCATATCACTCTATATGCAGTTTCCAAGTTTAGCTTTCGTCAATGACTTTTCAGCGACTGTCTTTTGCGACTTGTTTCTTAATCATCAGAATTTTCAATCATCTCTTTCCAATCTCGCACGTTTTAAAAACAAGATAAAGTTTTGGACCGGAGAACATTGCACCTGCAGAATATGTCATTCACGAAACAGGATGTGGTAGTGGTACTAGGTTTTTTTAAAATTTTTAAGTGTATTTATGTAGGTTGATCTTAATTAGTATTGATAAATACTATTGTAAAACCAACACTAAATAATGAATAATGAAACGAAAACTTTATTAGAACTTTTGGGAAAATTGTCAGCAATTTTAAGGGCTTCTGATATGTGTTTTGAGACCATTAAGCTTTATCGGTCATTCTTTGACTGTACAAATTGTTCGGGATTTTTAAAGATTTCTATTGATTTTCAAGCTCTGGGATCGTTACAGATCGTTTGGAATTTTTCTCAAATGCGTAGTACAAATATCTGAAGGTGGTTTGTCTCTAGCATAGGGCTCAAATCTTTCAACTCTTTAAAAAGGTGAGTGTAAAATTCTATTTCACTTTTCTTTGAATCTAATAGCTTGAAAGGAACTTATCGTACTTTGCTGTAAATCTGCCGTGGAAATTTTCTGATGTCTTGATTTTTTTCAAAATGGCGGCAATTTAATTATCTATGAAAAAATTCATGGACAATTTCGAAAAAATTTAAATCATCGTAAATCCTAAACTAATAGAGGAAACATTATATAACCTTCACGAAAACCATAATTGATGAAGATCTACAATATGGCGGCAAATAGAAATCTGCAGCTTTTATGATTTGGGATTTAGAAATTTTATGACGTCATAGCCTCTAATTTAATAAATGCTGCCATTTTGAAACTAATCAAGATATCAATAACGTTCCACGGCAAATTTACGGTAAAATACCCTAAGTTCCTTTCAGACTATTTGATTAAAATACTTGACTTAAATTTGTACGGGGGTGTGCCCACGAAAAAATTTTGTTTACCCTGCTCCAGAATTTTTCGCTCAAAATGATAACCTGTTCTAGAAAAAATTGGTGAAAAGTATACTCAAAAACATGAAATTTGACCGAAAACGACCCGATCTAGCAGAATATTCCCCTTTGACATGTTTTGACAACCTGATCTAAAAAAATTGCCTCATTTTGATACCCTGTGCTAGAAAAAATTGGTCAAAACGATACCCTTAAAAACGGCACATCCCCGTCTGACAAATATACTAAGTACCCCCCCCCCCCCGGGGGTTGTGCTTGTACTGGGCCATCCAGGCTGCAAAGTCAGTGAATTACACCACAGTTCCACAACACCTTCAACAAACATCTATGAATATTTACCTGGCCACCTAGAAGAGTTCCATATATCAAAATACGTGGTTTCAAGGCTTTTGATATCCAACCCTTCCTCCAGAAGTAGATTGCTGGTAAAAAGAACGCCAGTCCAATGGTTCGTCCCCACATTCGATGAGCATATTCCATGTAGAATATAAATTTGAACTCCTCTAACGACATTCCTTCCCTAGAACTGAATGAAAAGGAAATATGTAACGGAAAGGAAAGCATCTGAAGGTACTTAACCTTTTATATTTATATTTTTCTATTTGATTCTTTTAAGGAGGGTTGCCCTTCAGCCGGAGCTGTTTTACAAGGGGCCCCTCACTTAAAAACATTACTTATAATATAAAATTACTATGGATTAGATTAAATACACTATAAAAACCATAACTTCAAAAACCTAGTAACAATTTACAAAGTTTAAGATAAGAGAAAAAAAAAAAACACTAACCTCTCTCTTATTCAACCATCATCATTTGACCAAAGGACAACATTGGTTTGAAAGAGTGAAAATTCATGGGATGAAAGAGGGGAAGTTAATGATACACAACTTCCTCATTATGACACTCTGGTGTTAAGGGTCCTTTTCATTTCTAGTACTTAAAGGTCCTAGGGGTCTCAGGGGTCCCAGGGTCTTAGGGTCCGGTTATTACAGCATGCCTTGAATAAGAGCCTTTAAAGGGGCTCCGTCGTCAAATCGTAAACAAATCCGTAAACTCGCACGTGTCGGGGATTATCCATTGTTCATCCATTGTTCTCTGCAGTTTGTTTGGTGGCTTCACCCAAGCCACAAAAAAGTGACCGTTAAAATCCACTTATATCCGAGCAATCGTAGAAGATATGAATGTTTGGTTTGTTCCTTAGTGAAGTACAATGATTAATCCCAAACAGCAACTTTCATTTTGAAAAAAATGCGAAAATTCTGTGTGATATCACCTTTCAAAAAACTGCAAAAATCATCGTTTTGTTTACATTTTGACGATGGAGCCCCTTTAAGTGAAGAAACTCTTGCAAGTTGGAAAAAACAAAAAATTTTTGAATTAACTTTCGCAAATCAACCAAAATTGGAAATCTCGTAGAGTTTTGATTTATGTTCAGTTTCTTATGAGCAGTTTCTTATAAAAAATACAAGTATAAGAAACTTCTATAAGTTTCAATAGGAGACCAAACAGGTTGTTTTGAAAAAATGGTTTCTATCTTGTGTGTTCTTACTCTGTAGCGAAATTCTAACCTGGTCAATAAATTGAAAGTTAATTCACGTTCCTTTCCAAGAATCAAAGGTTTCAAAAACATTTTCCAGCATGATATTGCTCAACAATTTCTTGAAACTGTAGCACACCAACCCCCTTTTTATTTAGTTTATTTTTGACCCACCATTTAATTCGTTTCAAATTTGTTAACTTATACCCTTTCTCACACCGCACAGCTAAACCAGCTTTTTATAAACCTAGTTAATTTAAAAAGATAGTTTAAATTTAGGCTCGCTTGGCTTGCAGGTGTGAGAAGGGTATAAGTAGCCTTTATTTTGTCCCTAGTTGTATTGTTCTTTCCTATTATTGTTGATTTGTGTTTTGTTGTGGTGTTTTAGTCTTTTGTTAGTTGTATAAATATAATTGTTGAATTGTAAGTACCATTCGCAATGGGAGCAAGATAACCCTGAGTTCTTTCCCGTTGCGAATGGTACACAGTGTTGATATGTTTTTTTGGTTAGAAATTTTTATGGTGATATAGAAAAAAAAAACAATTTCTTGAAGCTTACTATTTATATTCAGGGAAATTCTTGTATTTTTCAAATTCCTGTTGCCATTCTTGTTCTGATCTTGGTGGTTTCATCCCTCGTAGAAGGTTCCATGTTGTCATTGATAATCCGGATTCTGTAAGTCTTGTGACACCCCCAAGTGAAACTGCCCCAGCTACCATTCCACAACATCCAAGAAGCCAGTATCCTAAAATACGAGGAAGTAGATACAATGATGATAACAAATTAGAAATTTTAATGTGAAGAAGCTTGTGATAGAGGTTTGAAGCTGTATTGCAAGAAATTGAGCTCTGTTTACTTTAGAAACTGATGATATCCTCAAAGAAATGAAAAATGAAAACATTAACGTTTTGATTTTAGGATGTGCAGCAGTGAAATTATGCAGAACAATGATAGCCCCCACTAAAATGTGATGCTGAGTCCATTTATGAAGTCCAGCCCCCTCCACCTGGAAGGAGGTTTTACACAATTGGCAATTCCTAATTTCATTCCATAAAATGGAGCTGCATGATTTCACCATGTATGTCCTAAAAAGTTGATGCTTTCATTTCCCATAGTAGTATTTGTTTGAGGATACCATCAGTTTCAAGAGTATAACAGGGAGCTCTTTGACAATTGGTATGCAAAGGAAATTCCCAAGGTGAGGCTGTTAGCGAAACCATGTATGGTCATCAATCCTCTGATCTGTGGAATACCTTTCAATCAAGGGAAATATGCATAGTGAAGGATGCAGCCAGGGGGGAGGGGTACTTGATCAGGTTTTGGTCGGGGACGTGCCATTGAAGCTTCAAAAACATACCCGTTCCTTATACCAATTTTCCGAAAAAGTATACCCGACCTGATACCAATCTTTCGAAAAAGTACACCAACCTTATACCAATTTTCTGAAAATGTATATCCATACTTATACCAAAATCGTGAAAATTGATACCGTTCCTTATACCAAAATCGCAAAAATCGATACCATTCCCGATGGCACGTCCCCGTAACCAAAATATGTGAAGTAACCCCCCCTGGGGGATGCAGCTCTTGATTTTGAAAGTGCACAGGAAAACATTTGGCTAACTACCAATTGGCTTTGCAATCAACATTCCAGTGATATTCAGTTGGAAAATTGATGTAGCCATTCACTTACCAACATATTTCTGTGCTTTTTCTGGGACTGCCCGTTCTGCTGCTTTTTCCACATTTAAAGCTACAGTTGCCATTCTTGGTTTTCCCAGCCTCAGATTTTTCTGAATGGTGAGCAAACAAAATAAAGAAACAAGGAAATGGCAAAATGATATCATCAATTTAAAAATTGCAAAGAGCAAAAAATGGACACTATCTACTGAGATCTTTTCTATTTCAAAGAGAACTTGTGGTCTGTGAAAAGAGAAAGGTGAGTTTTCATCCATTTCTAAAAATTCCTGGCACCTGGAATTCTGGATGAATTTGAATGAATCAAATTTTACTTGAAAATGAAAGAACTAAGTATTTCTCGATTTTTCTCACATTTATTATCTGTATTTAAAACTTTGATAAATTTGACATACTGTATATAATGAAGTGTCTGAAGTACTGTAGGATATCTAGAACAATGCCAAAAAAAGAAACTCGTCACACAGAACAAGAACAATACAGTAAGTATGATTTTTCATGGCAGGGATTCCATCCACCCATTTATTGTCATGGGATTAAAGATTTCAGTATTTGATTAAAAATTGATTTACTTCAACTCTTGAGAGAAATTTGCTTCAACTCTCAAAACCAATGAAAGATTTTAGTCATTTCAGCGTAGCTGTGTAGCAGCTTTTCTGCAAATAGATCAAGATGCTATATGATTTAACAAAGTTAACAAAGGAATGCATTGCATCAAAGAAAATCTAACAGCTGGAGTGCAGTTTAGTAGGACATTCAAATGCTTTTTTCTTTTATTTCATGCGGTAAAAGGTTAAAGTTAGTTTAAGAAAGGTTTTTTGGGTTTTAAGTTAGGGGTTAATTAGGGTAAATTAGGTTAGGGTTAGTTTAGGGTTAAGGTTGGGATTAGGATTAGGGTTTAGTTTAATATCCACAGAAGGAATATGGCATTTAGCGCTGCCCACTAAACTGCACTTGTCCCAATCCAAGTTCTTAAAATAAGATCCGACAGAAAGACACCAAGATTAATCACTTACAAAGAACCCATTTGACCATTTTGTGAATCTTGATGCATTGCCATGAAAAGAAATATTTTGTCTTGCTAGTATCAATGATGTTGGTTGTTGAAGGAGAGGGATCTATAATAAATGATCAAATATTTCAATGAGAGCTCATGAACAGTGTAGAATTCATCTTTCATGATTGAATGTACAGTACAGTGATGGACCATTATTTATACCAATTGTGAAGATTGTAAAATGTCATCAAGTACACCTAGGGTCTGCAGGGGTAAAATGTGTAGGCTGGGGGTAAAATAGGTAATATTGATTACCAAAAAATGGACCATTCAATCAACATTAAATGAGGCAAGGAGGGTAGTTCTAATAGATGGTTGCAAGAGAAAATCTGTATCTTAAGATTTTTTAAAAATTCATTCACATTTTTGCCTTGCCTATTCTACCCCAAGCTTATTATAAAAGCTAACCCTAACCTTGGGGGGCTTATTTAATTTTGGAGACTCCAGAGGGGGTTTAAAAGAGTGGGAGCTGAGAGGGGGCTTCTTTTACCCTATATTTTACAGAATCAACATGTCATTTTAGGAGTCAAATACAGAAAATTGGCACCGACTTTTTGTCCCAAACCATTACACTATTATGCCCAAAGCATATACATATACAGTAAATATCAAAATTGATGTGCAAATTCACTTGTTTGGCAAATAAATAGAAAATCTTTGGTAGCTTCTGTCATTTGATATGATTATGCGGGGGGGGGGGGGGAGGTTGATAGAGAGGGGCCTAAATAGAGATCTCGATCCAATAACAAATGAAACAATGATGTACACGAATGGGCCTAAAAAATGGCCAACTTTTTAGTCAACTTTAATGTGATGTCAAGTGAAGGAAACGCACGCTCTAAGTCTATGATTTTTCGGCTTTATTGGACATAACCTGTAAATATTATACCTTTGCTTTTAAAATTGCTCCACAAAATGCCATTTTGCCGTGAACTGTATGTATCCCTCTTTCGTTTTGATGATCGCACACTCTCTTCCAACTTTATTATGCAAGAAAAATGTTGTTGTAGTTGTTGAAACAGGTGAACACAACTTCAAGAAAATTTTGTTTAGGTCTCAAAATTCCTAATAGACAAAACACTCTTCGCACCTCTCTGTCACCTATGACGGGGTTTAGAGGTACAGTACCATGTGCGTAATTATTATTCAGGGTTGCCTGTAAGAAAAATGAGTTTTCTCCAAAATATTGCAAAGAAAAAAGCTATGATACGCCAGCAGGGGCAAATTTTGTAAGACAAAGGATATAAGTTTGATGGAGACAAAGAAAGCGATTTGACAACTTCAATGATAGAACTTCTGCGGAGCCAACCATAATGTTTTGCTTTCTCTTTTTACTCTGATTTGATAGAATTGTGAAATCTAATCTACAAAAAGCAAATTGCTTTGTCCTTTTGTCAACTCGGAACCAAATGTGCCCTTGCTTCAAAATGCAGGAAGCTCCTGTATGAGTCAAAGAACTCTGTCCACAGGGATAAAAGAGGAAAGAAGGGTTGAGATGGCGCCGGGCCAACAGTGCTCACAGTTTTGAAGAGAATAGCTCCCCAAAGCACCACGAAAACGCCATCCTTGAGGCTCAACATGCTAAGATCTTAGTCAGAAACAGCACAGTCATGTTTGGAGAAGCCTTTGCTGCTGAGCTGGGCAGTGGAGAAGAATCAGATATAAGTCTTGGTGATGAAACTGTTGGAGTCAAAATGGCGAAATTAGGCCCAAAAACATTTACGGTTGGTGATGATGAACACGATGAACGTGATGATAGTTACCGAAAAGTTTCAGAGTCAGAAGAAGATGCGATCTTTTCAAGATATGTTTTTAGTGCAGTCAAAGGTATTTGATAGCATACCAGGGAGAAAAAACAAGAGAAAAGAGAAAGGGAGGCCGGGAGGCGGAAGAGGAGAGAAAAGTAGAGCTCCGACTCTGTCACTGTCGCCATAATGAGGGGTCGTCCAAAAATCCACTTGTGATCGCTCCTTAGGCTTAGCCGTATCGGCATTTGAGCGCTAAAAATGGGGGGGGGGGATTATGGATCATGTCATTTACCCATTTGGGGGATGATGCAACATACTAATTTTGTCAAAATAAAAGAACTATAGATCATTTGTTTGAAAGCTCTAATCAAATGCAATCTAACTACAATATTTTGAAGCACATCACAACTTACCTGTAAAGAGTTTTGTTATAAAAAAAGGTGTTAGTTATTGACATCATCAAAAAAAATAGACACTTCCGGAGAAAATCAAAATATTTCCAAGTCTATTTTGAATCTCCAAGGTCAATTTAGTAGAAATCAAGCATAAAATTAGTGTTAACAGATCCTTAGATTGCTTGAGAAATTTCCCTGCCTACGACGAGCGGTCGATTTTGATCCATAATAAAGGGAGACAATTTTAAACTTGCATTGCATGTCAAAGTGATTCACCATTGGCATTATGGGAAAGGAATAGACCTAATCCATGATGGTGCTGGAAACCGTAAAAAGGCTTAAAATACCTAAGTTTGCTAAGGAAGGGAGGAAGGGGGTTGAGAAGCTAGCAGCCAAATTCCCTCAAATGCCACTAACTGAGTACAAGTGGATTTTTGGATTACCCTTTATGGGTCTACAGTATGTAGCATTGAGATTCTTATTAGATTGCATGGCTCTCAGAAATATTTCTTCATGGATATAGACTTCATTTCCGTTCCAACCGTTATTTCTTAAGCCAAAAATATTTTACTCATGCTTTAACATCAACAGTCAGTGATGGAAATAATATTTGCCTTCCTGCGAGGCAACGTCAAACTAAAATTCTTCCTTTCATTGTTTTATCAAATTCTCCATGCCAGATTTCAGTTGAACTCATTGCACAACTCACATTTCAGTTTTGTAGGTATGTCTAGAGTCATTTGGAATAGTCTAGAATTACTATTAATACTGTAGCTATGTTGGACCACACAACTGTAAATGGACAGAGCATAGTCCAAACATTGTTTTCCTTTCCCTTTAATCTTTCCTGACTTTATTCCTTCCTCACTGTTAACATTTTCAATCTTTGTTTTCTCTTTCATCCTATCTTCTTTCTATCCTTCGTTCTTCCCCTTCTCCATTTTCTATCTTTTCCATTTTCTTTCAGCTCTTCTTACCTCCCTTTCTCGTTCCCATTCTTTTCTTTCTTTCTGTTCCACTTTCTATCTTTCTACCCATCTCTTCCTTCAGACAAACAAGCTTCCTGTGGAGCTGCTTTGCGGCTTCTGTCAACAGTAGTCAAAGCAACAGCTTTCCCCAAGTTGGGGAGGATGCTTGCTGTGGCTCGACTGAGAGGCTATTCAAAGCAAACTGATACAGTAGTTATATGTCAGATTTTGAATTATTTTCTTGCAGGAAGCTTTCTTTCCCTGGATGCCTTCCATCCAAGTAAGAAAAAGGTGAGCCCAGAACAATGGCAAGAGGAAGATGAACTAAACTCATGGTTAAAGCATAAAAAAGCCTCACTCAATTCCACAAAACTTAAGTCCATTGTGCGACGCCGTGTTCCACCTACCGTAAGAGCAAGGCTGTGGCAAGAAGTTTCGGGAGGTAGCAGTTTTATGTCAAAAGTACCAAATTTGTACCATGATACATGTCAGAAGTTATTTGGAACAGGTATGTCATACTGTATTTTATGTATTTTATGCAGGAGGAGGAGGGGGGCAAAGAAGTACCCACAAGATTGAGAAACTTTCTGACAAATCTTCTGTATACCAGATTGGAAGAAGTCATAAACAAACCTTTGTGTAACTGTCAGTAAGTTTTCAGTTGCTGCACAGACAAAAGAGCTTTTCAGAAAGGATGTTCACCAACAAGCACCGTTGAAAGTGCTTGCCGCATTATGCCATCAAAAGCATATGTTGTTCCAAGAGAATGTGTACACTTGTAGCTTGCTTAGTAGCAGCCAGCTGAGTCAGAAAAATGTTTTGATGAAAGGCATTCAGACAAGGTTTGTTAGAATTTTATTCAAAAGAAAGAATGAATTATTTGTAGAAATTTAGGTTGTTGACATCAGTCACTTCTTTCCATGTTTATTTGCAATTTTATGAATTAAATATTTGACAAGAGGTATCATATTGTTATAGGAACCCTCTGCATCCTAAATGTAAATTCAAAAAGTAGTCCTTCAGGGAAAGAAAATGAACAAGTACATAGAATGTCCTTTTATACTCCAAAATGCATGCCTTGTTCTAATTTGTTGGTAGAAAAACAGTCACATTTGTCATTGTTTAGAAGCTCACATGTGCATTCATGCATGAATATGAATCTGATCGAAGGCCTATTTTGGAAATCTTGCAAAACAAGACTTTACTAAAAAACTGATTTTAGATATGCAGCGGAAAGGCCTATTTTGAACAACTAAATTTGTGTATGTAGGTTAGCCTTTTTCCTTTGCAAAATAAACTCTTGAAGAGACCAGTTTGCAAGGAAAATTGCATTTTTATAAGAATTGTCAAACACCCCACGTTTTTCTGACTCACCTGGTGTACTGTATTGGAAGAATATTGGACCTCTTGCTGCCTCGGGAATCAACTTTGGGAAGTTAACCTCTCATTTTTCAAAGACCTGAACAGCTTTTTACATTTAATGGTTATTTGAATATAAAATGTTTATTTATAGATGACAAAATACCTGACAGCATTGCTTCATGCACACTTGCAAATGACAATGGTTTCATGTCATACTATCTCACACCCGATGGTGTCATTAGCCTCAGAAAGGTGTTGTATGTTTTGTCATACCTGCATCCAGACATTACATTTTGTCCCGTTCTGCAGCAAGTTGCAGCAATATTTTTGCATTTCATGGAGGACGTTTGGTGCTTTGCTTGCATGTCTGCAATGCTGACAGGAAAGAGAATGTATTTTGATCAAACTGTGGTACAGGCAGCGGCTACTGATCATGCGATGGAAGTGTGTGCATCACTTGCATTGGTAAGTATCATAGTTTTTATTTGAAATTTTGATTGTCTTCTGAATGTGCAGAGTTTCTCAAAGGTAATATGTCCATGTAAGTACAGCGGCTTTGCTGGGGCATGACAATTTCATGTGATAAATACATACATACATACATACATATCTTTTTATGTACAAAATAAAACGAGTACATGTAGGAGTGGAGTTGTGTAACGCACTCAGTGACTAACTCACGAACCAAGAACGCATTCCGCGAACCAGCTAAGAATGCCAAGAATGCAATCAGTTGCCAACTGCTGTATTGTTGCTGCGCCTCCGCACCGTCAGATCACTGCATTTGCTGAGACTTTTTTGGCAGAGCACCAGGAAAACAAAGCATTTGCACTAATTATTTTCGATGTCATATGATCAACGAAAATCCTAGAAGAAATGTTGTGACGCAGTTTTGATTAATGTCCAATTTGACTCACGAACTAAGAACGCATTCTGCGAACCAGCTGAAAATGTCAAGAATGCAATCAGTTACCAACCGTTGTATTGTTGCTGCACCTCACAGCTTCAATGGTACCCAACTAAATTGCTTTCATGTGCCATCGCAGAGGTCACAGATCGCCGCGTTCGACCACGAATATACTTGGCTATTTTCAAGGTTGAGTTGGTTTAGAGCTTCTATGATTTTTGTGCAAATTCCAAAATTCTAGAAAATCTATAAAAATATTGTTAATTCAGATCTTTTTAGAATAGGTAAAAGATCTATTTGCAGATCGCAGATGCAGATGCTTTAACTGCTTTGGAAACCTGACACTGGACTGTTGACGTCAGGCCTTAATCAATGGCTTGGTGGGGTAAAGGAATGTCTGTTTTTGAAATTTTACTTTATTGGGGCAAATATTAGAGTTGACTCGGTGCCGCTGCGCAAGCATTAATCCGCTGGAACAAGTTGTATGTAGGTCGGACAACGGACCTCTTGCGAACTAGCTCTTGTGTGCTGAAGGGCTACCCCCAGTAGAAAATGGAAGTATGAAACATGAAAAGTATCGGAATTGCCGCAGCTTCGAAGAAGCTCATTGCTCCCATCTGAAGGTCACCATGTGCTCTTTCCTGTCTGCAATGGTTATTTGGAAGTATTTTCCCTAAGCTGTTTTAAACTTTGTTCTGTACCGGCGTTCTTCGTACATGGCTAATGGGCCCCTTTAATTTGTTAAAGCAGGTAATCTGGCAGCTTGCAGCTGATGTGTACCTGCTGTAAATAAAATAACTAAGATTGAAGTCTAGTTACAGCTACATAGTGATTAAAGCCAAAAATAAAAGTATGTTTATGTCCATATTAAAAACTACCTATATATAAAATTATTATCTTTGTTCAATAATTGACCTGTTTCTTTTGCAAAATTAAGACTATTTAATGATTTTCTAAATCTTGTTAGTGTCTCCTTGAAAGAGAAAATTCTTTTGTGTTTAATGTCCTTGTTTAAACTATTCCAAAAAACTGCTCCTCTGTGTGCAGTTGTTGTCCTGCCAACATCTGTTCTGAATGATGGGACGCAAAATTTAGTTGTCTTCTTAAATTGTGTCTTTGCTCTTTATTTTTTGTAAATGATTGACTGATTTTTTGTGGAATATTTTCCAAGTGGACATTCTGCATCAACACTGCCAGTTTTCTTTTGTACATGTAGGAAATTTGGTTCCCAGTTCGCAATATTTCATGCTCTTGCTCTTTGAGACTCTTTGAGACTCTTTGAGGCTGTTGATCAGCATGGTGTCAGCACATTTTGACAAGAATATATACGCGGCTGTACTTACATGGACGCATTGCCTTTAATTTGTTTATAAATATTTCTTTTCATGTACTTGGTGAGTAAAACAAATTTTTGCCATTTGAAATTCACCAAAATTTGAAAATCAATCATTTAAATTTTATCTTTTCAAGATGTTGTTGCATGCAAGATCAAATCAAATGTAGGGCTATTGATTGTCCTCTCAACAGCTACAGTACAGTATCAATTGGCAATATTCTGAGTTTTTATTAGCTATTACATCGTTACCTTTCTCAAAATTTAGTGTATTTGTCAAAAGGATCAGAATAGACAATTATGCTAAAGATGGCGGAGAGGAACTTTTTACCAAGATGCACTGCGTTGTTTAATCGAATTGCTATATAATTCAAACGCAATGCATCTTGCTAAAAAGTTTCTCACTGCCATCTTTAACGTAATCATCTATTTAGTTTGATTTTTGGACTTCAAATGATTTGCTCTCCCTATGGTATTCTTACAGTAAGTGTTAAAAGTATATAATTCTTTTGCATAGAAAAAGGAAACAAAGAAAATAGTATCATTTATTATGGATTTGAATTGGAAGAAAGATTCAACACTGTTTCCGGAATGGGCCAGAATGATATTTCAATATGTTGATTTCACTGTTTTGGTGAGTGTTCCATGTTGTGATATTTTGTTTCACTATTTATTTATCTCATCTAGAACGTGCAAAATTTAATGAGGAACTCTAAGTAAGACATCTAAGCATCTCATTAACCATTTATCTCCAATCCTCTCTTTTTAGCTCTATGATGCCCCCTGAGAATAAATTTCCCCTTTCATTCGAGCCCCCCTACCTCCCTGGAGTCTTCCTTCGTAAGGAAGAACCCGGGGATTTTCCTACTTGAATTCTTTGTGGGCCTTCAACTGCTTTGGTCTACGTTTATGACGTGATTCATTGTATATTTGTAATTTGTAATCTGTTCAAGCGATAACCATCCAATTCAATGATTGATATTGAAGCCTATGTGATGAGTCTATCCTTGGCCTTTGATTTCCGCGCCAACGTCAAAATCACGCCAACAGGAGATCTGAAATTCAAATCGATGACCTGCTTTGTTTAAGTATAATCCGGTGTTTAATCCAATGTATGTGTATAATCCGGAGCAGTGGAACTATAGGATCTCAATATACGGCTCTCCCTTTCCTATATCAAATCAGCACAGCAATTAGGCTAGAAATAAATTCACCAAACCCCAACGTACCCTACCAGGTGAGTTAGAGGAATGTTTCTTTGATGAACCTGATACACCTTCCATTTTCGTAGTGTATATTTTTGTTTCTAAAATTAGATAGCATCCTTGTATTAAATTGTATAAGCGTCGTTCGTAGTGGGAATTTTCTCGCTACGAACGACACATAATTATTTTCATATTCTAGTTTAACTGTTGTTGTTACTTTGTAAATTTTAATATTTTATGATGTAGCAAAAATATTTCCCTTTCTCATTCGAACCCCCCCCCCCATTAAGATTCCCCTGTTCTCTCCTCTCGAGCCAACGATATTTTAGCTGGAAAAAGAAGCCGACCTATGGGTTGTACAGCCCCTTTAGCCTAAACACATGCAATGATTTGACACGCAGATCCGTGCAGAGAGGACGGGTTGTAAAGCCCCTTTAATTCTCTCATTTTTCTCTCCAAGGTCCGTCTGATGGATTGCTTTATCGTTGAAGGCCCTAAAATATTCTTCCGTGCTGGCTTACTGCTGGTTCGCTTGTTTTACGAATACTCTATGCATTATGAGAAAATAGGTGAGTATGTGTTGACAGAAAATTGAGTTTTTAACAAAATGTACCCAAGTATCCCAAAAAAGTACCGGGTGTCCCAAAAAAATGTATACAGATTTGGTTGACTCCAGTGATGTAAATTTAGCTTTAATCAATGGCTAATCACTCTCAAAAAGTTCCTCGATAGTTAACTTGAGGATAGATACCTCGTTTGCTGGTATTGGTGCTTTGAGAGCAGAAATATCAATCTTCAAAGCTTAAATCTGCGTCCACTTGCAGACAAGAGTTTTGGCCTTTTGGCCTAAGCAAATTCCTGAAGCACATCGAAATTAAGAACTGAAATTGATGAAAAATTGAGAAATTTCCCAATGGGTGACTGGGGTTACTTCTGGACAACATAATGACACAAGATCTAATTTTGTTCAAATTTTATCGAGGCTATCGTTGATTTATACGCTGTTCCTTAAGAAAGTGCTAAGGCCAAAAGGCTAAAGCTCTGGTTTGCAAGAAGAGGCAAATTTGAGCTTTCAAGATTGACATGTCTGCTCTCAAAGTACCAATACCAACAAACGAGGTATCTATGTTCAAGTTAACTATCAAGGAACATTTTAGAGTGATTAGACATTGATTGAAACTAAATTTACAGCGCAGGAGTCAACCAAATTCGTATACAGTTTTTGGGACACCTGGTACTCCCGTTTAAAAAGTCATCAAAACTCGATTATGACACCTATCGTAAATTTTCTTTTTGATCTCTCTTTTCAAAGATCCAAATATATTTAGATACAGTAGAAACCCGCATAAAAGAACCTGTTTTTATAAGAACCTTGAGGCTGAAATTTAATCTTTTGAACCCCCTTAATTAGAACCCCTAAGAGGCTGAAACTGGGAAAGGTTCTTATATAATGGCTTATGACAAGAATTTTTAGAATTCTTCAGAATTCTTCACAGTTTGATCAGACTTTTTCATCGGTACAAGAGATTAAAGAATTCTCAAACAGGTATTCTTATACGCCATTCACACTGGCAAGTTAAACCAGGTGAAATTAAATGAGGCTATGGTATGTTGCATTCTAATTGGTCAATCCAGCAAGTCAAATGCCTTTGAGTGATCAAAATTTAACATATGGTTTAAATAAAGCTGGTTTAGCTGTGTCATTGTGAAAAGGGTACAACAGACATTAACACAAACAGTGTTAATGTGTGCAAGGCCTGCACGTATATAAGAACCTTTTAAAGAACCTTACAGGCTGGAATTTACAATAGCAGCCAGTTAATTAAGAACCTATTCAGGCTGCCCGGAAAAAACCTAGGTTCTTTTATGCGGGTTTCTACTGTATGACAAAATGTTTGTTCTTGATACTGAAGGGTATAAAATGACAGATGTAAAAACGTAATTCTGAGCTATACTCTTCAAGCAAAATCGTAAATCTTGCCAAAGAGCTGTTATTTTGAAATTTTTCATTGCCTTGCAAGTCTACAATGATATTTAGCTTATCTTTCTGATTTTATGACCGTACTAGAAGCTTGATACACGAAGGGAAATTAATCTGGTAATAATCTGAGCATTTTGCAGTATGCTCCAAAACCAGGCACCCCTAAAAAGAGCTATATTTGGTACATCTAAAGCAAGTCCCAAGATCAGGTATGCGTGGAAAAATAATTTGGTCTTTGATCTACTTGCCAAAAAGAGAGATTTAACGATCAGCCATGTAATGAAATTGATGATTTTTTAAACTGAAGTATTTTTTTTGGACAAGCGGTTGGAAACATGCATCACAGAGGTTTAGAAATTACGATGGTTTTAAATATTGTTGAAAATGTTTCTTGAATTCTTGAATTCTTAAATAAGAAGAAAACACCCTCTGAAAAGATTTTCTGAAAATATTGAAGATTTCAGACAACTCCAACGGTAGAATTATAGCGAAATAGTTACTTCTTTTGAAGCCATTCAGTTCAAAGATCTAATTAGCACTGGTAGCGTTCATCAAAACCTTTAGCCCATCTAGTCTTGTGAGCTGACCTTCCAACAATTGAACTCCGCTGATTTCTCTCTTAGAGCTACCAACAACAGCTGATCTCATGACTGCCATTGGTCAATATTCCGAAGCACTTAAAATTCCTGCTGACGACTTTGTTAAGGTAAGAGTACCGATTGTTTTTGCTGTAGCTTCCATATTAAAAACAAAAAATTGATAACTTCTGATACTCTAAATGCCATAAAATAATACCATTTGAAGGAAATAACTTCATCCTAAAAATCTACTATCTTGCATATTACAAGAACGGAATGCTTCGTATAATATCATGGTCCTTTTCATTAAATATCCCTAATTCTTATGCCTAACCTACTTATGTGTAATTAGAAAGTATAGTAAACTGTAAACAGTATTACATTCTATATGAAAGTAAATGTTTCTTTCTTTTTTTGTAACAGTTACGTGTAGTTTTATCAACTATCTTTTCCTCTCTATTAGTTACGTGTAGTGTTATGTTCCTATTTTCTGTTTTATGTCGCCATGAGGTAGCCGTAGTTTTTGGCTCCATATGGTATTGTTCTAGTGGTAGGGTATAGTATTTTGTAAGTAGTGTAATAAGTAATACGTATTGTAAGTTATTAAATGGAATGTATAAAAAAGTATATAGTCACTAAACCTATCGGCCTGTTTTCAGGAAAGCACTCGAAGAACATTGTAAATAGACATAAACTATATTTTTAATCATCTTAATGATTGTAAATTTGAAATTTTGTAAGATTTTACTTTTGGTTTAACTTTAGGAACAGGACTCTAGTGATAACAGTGCTTTTTGCCCTGAAAGATTATCCTGTATAAAAATTCGATTTATTATTATTATTTTATGCCCTTCGTAAATACTAAAGAAACTTAGTAGAATCAAAGAATATAGAAATAAAGAATGTTTTATATTATACAGGGGTTTCCAAAGAAATTTTATCCCATTTGTGTGACTGCTGTGGAGGAGACATAGGTTGCATTGTTCCGTTCTTGATGCAGCTGCACAGGATGGGCTTTAACTTAGAGTTTGAAACATTGTTTTAGCCAATCGCACAAGTGGTTGCTAATTTGTGGTACAAGAAAGTCGAACAAGTGATTGTTTCAAAACCAGCACTTTCTCTATTCTCCAAACATGTCAGAATCACTTGAATTTTTAAAGAAAGAGTTCTAGCGTTCTGTTTACCTTTTTCTACATTTGAAACAGGCTCGATGTTATTGTGCTATCAGTAAACAATACAATTAACCATTTTAAACTGTAGAAAAACTTCCAACATGGCAATGGAACCCATTCCTGCAGTATTTACTTTACAGTATAAATAAAATGAACAGAAGAGTTTTGCTCGTGACAGTTTTTGGGTTATGGGTTATTACTGCCCCAACTTGACATCTATTGTTAGACAGACCACAGTACAGTATTTATTGTTTCTCTTTTTTAATTGTTTGTAGCATTTATTGTAAATTGTGTGTAGCTCAATTTTTTTAACAGTGCCATGGGGGTGGTTATAGTCTTTTGCTCCTCATGGTATCGTCCTTGTAGTTTTTAGTTGGTACCTTTTTGGCACAACAAGTTCCAATGCTATTACGACGCTGCCTATTTTATTCTCTTGGAGTTGATCCAGGTCAATTTTCCTTGTAGATTCCAAATTTTGATGCTGTCTTTTTTCATTTTTTGCACCATTTATGCTACGTTACAGTGAAGTTTAAGTAGATTCCTGGAAATTATAATAGTCCTGCTGACAAGGAGGTCCATTCACAATGCTGGATCTTGCTTCAATCCATGCAACATAGGTTCCAAATCTTGACCTCGGCGTAAAAAGGTGGGTGTAAAATTCAATGACCTATTTC
This sequence comes from Aurelia coerulea, assembly GCA_039566865.1. NCBI lineage: Eukaryota > Metazoa > Cnidaria > Scyphozoa > Semaeostomeae > Ulmaridae > Aurelia > Aurelia coerulea. Next base: position 4,097,837 of record CM076952.1, on the reverse strand, counting down.
TTCTGATTGAATGGCTTGAAAGAAACTTTAGATGCTTATCTATAATTCCACCGTTGGACTTTCCAGAAATTTTGAATGTTGTTCGAAATTACAGCGTATTTTACATTTCAGCTCATTTTAGGATGTGACGTCATCAAATTTCTAAATCATAAACCAGATGAGTGACAGACTTTTGCTTGATACCATATTGTAGACATTCATAAACTATGGGTTTCTTCGAAATTTTTTCATGTTACGTCAAACAGTTTAGAAATTGCGATGGTTTTAAGTTTTTTTGAAAATTTTTCTTGAATTCTTGAAAAAGAAGAAAGACTCTAATTCTGAAAATAGTAAAGATTTCAGAAAAGTCCAACAGTAGAATTATAGAGAATTAGCTAAAGTTTCTTTGAAGTCATTTAGTTCAAAGAAATAGGTCACTCAATTTTACACCAGCCTTTTTAAAGATTTGGAACCTATGCTAATCCATGCAGAAGTCATTTATCTTCTTTTCCATACAAAATATCCACAAAATACCACTAATCTTCGGCCCCAAACTACCAAACTACGGTTATGAACAAGGACAGATCCTTCAGTATAACATATTCCTTAGAAGTCTAAATGTGTCAGAAGCCTCGACCTAGTTGAATGCATAAATAGTATCGTTAACTGCTTCTAATATTTTATAGGCCACCCTCCGAATTCGTATAAGGAACAGACAAATCAACGGAGCTATCGATAAATATATTGCTGAAAGGAAGAGATCCCCTCATGAGCACGTGGACACGAGAGATGTAGAGAAGTTAATTTCTTTTGGTGTGACAAACATTTCAGATGTCTTAACCCCAGATCAGGTTTGTTTGACCGCCATGTTTTATCATAATCATAACTCATTGCTTTTGAATTTTATTTGCCGTAAATCCTGGAATAAGCTCCCTGGAGCTTATTTGTAAAAATGAATTTTTGAATCGGGGCTTATTCGAGGGTGCGGGATAAAGGTATGAAGAAAAGTGAAAGAAATATCATTTTTGAACTAGAATTCATCAAACTTTAATCTGACTGGTACTTTGAATTTTCCTTGCGCAAAATTATTTAAGTGTGTCAAAGAAAGTAGGATTTACAAATACTGCTAGGGGGAGAGAGGTGTTTAGATTGCAGAAAAGTTATGTTTTGTGAACAATATTTTTGAACTTGATTTTAATTAGGCACTGTCACCAAACTTTCAACAAACTTCTAGTCTCTATAGTGATAGGCAAATGGCTGTTGTTTTTTTGCAACCTCGCAGTGGCTACTGAAGCTTGAATTCAGTTTCAGTTCATTTCAGTTCTCTTTCAGATTTTAAATTCCATTGCATACAATTTATCAAGAGTGACTATACCATGGGTAGCTAGACACTGCTGGTATGCTTCTATTCAGCAGCGCTGCAACTCATATGTACCTGCGGAGGAATAATTTGCATAGTTCTGCGGAGGCGCTAGCTCCTCCATGGAAGTAAATAATATTTTCCTCCGCAATGTGGGAATCAAGCACAACTGTGGCGTCTAAGTGCCCACGACTATACATGCAAATAGCCAAACTACGAGAGTATAAGACAATATTGCTGAAAATTAAAGTCTGTCTCAAATAAATTGTCGCGTTAGATTAACGATAACGCAAAATTACTCTTGCAAAACATTCAAATTGTTATCATTCGCGGGTATTTCACTTGACATCTAATTTGAGAGAGACTATGATACATTAAAGGACATATGTCACGTTAGCAATTGGTTAATACAACAAACAAGTTTGGAGTGGAATTCCATTGCTTCATGACTTTTTATTTCTGTTTCATGAATTTTTATTGCAATGAAAATTCAGCCTCGATCCTGTGCTTTGTAATAAACAATAGAGAGAATTGTATTGCATGAACCAATCAGCTTCATGACATATGCCCTTTAATATGGGAAATCGATGCAAATACACAGATACAAAACAAAGAAACGAGGTAAATTGTATAGAGAAAGCACGGGGGGGGGGTAACTTAAGTTTCCAGGATACGGGGTTGTGCCATTCAAAGCGTAAAGCTACCACCCATAAATACGAAAACGTTTCTGAAAAGTGTACCCATAAATCCGGAAAAGCCGAAGAAGTTCACCCATAAATGAAGTTTAAAAAAATCATACCCATAAATGCGTAAAGCATAAAAAATCATTGAAAGCCATACCCATAAAATCCTAACTCTATCGTAAAAAAGTACCCGAAAAAATGATACAACCCCGTACCAAGGAGACCTAAAGTTACCCCCCCCCCCTCCCGGGGAGGAAAGAATTCCCAAAAAGTCCAACTTACCGAACTTTGAAATTATTTTTCAGTGGCGTAACACGATATCTTGGTTGCCAGCTCGTATCCAGTTGCTAAAACCAGAAATTGCCTTCACAACTGATGTGGATGGTTTTAGGTAAAGCCTCAATCAATCAATCATTCAATCAATCAATCAATCAATCAATCAATCAATAACTTTATTTATGTGTCAGAATCTTCAGCTTACAAGCTAATTGGGGACACAAAGCCTCATTTCCACTAAGTGGACAGTTCTGCTCCTAACAACTTTGTCCAGCAATTCTGATTGGTTTGTTAAAGAGCTACATTGCTCAAAAGTAGAAACCCATGGACAAATCAGCTGAAGTTTGTTTGCACCAATTTCAAGTCAAGTGCTCTGTCATTTGATAAGCATCTTTTGATTTCTTTAACATATTTCATGCCATGAAAACTTGTGCTATGAGTGCCAATAGTAATATAATACTAAAAGTTCCCAAGAGCATGGTCACATGACTTGATATGGGTAAAAAAAACATTAGTCGATTAGGTCTATTCAATTTTCAACAGAGTCGACCAAGCGAAAAACAAAATTCTTTGTGAGAGGAACTTTGGCCTAGTGGAAAAAGGCTTAGAATACTTCTTTCAGGATCCACTCCTAATCTGTCATTGAGTGGGGTCCCATTCTACATTTGAATTTAGTTAAATTTTTGCATTAAATCAGTGAATGACCATTGAGACTTGGGAATTAAGAAGGTTGCATTTGTACGGGTGTCCCAATAAACTGTATACCCTACAACTTTCAACATTCAAGAGTTTTAAGCCCAATTACCCACATCAAATTTTACGTTGACCCTCGATGGCGAAATTGAATTCTGATCTCGTTCCGGGGATTATCGGTAACTTGGCTGCAGAACTATAAATAAAAAACGGAATATGCAATCTCAGACCCAAACCAGAGCCGTCATTGTTAGACCCCTGAGAAGGCAAGAAACCCTAAAGTATGGCAACTCCCAATATTCTGATCAAATAGTTTGCCGCTGATTTTATTTGAACTCAGAGACTTTTCTCAAGAAATTGTATCACTGTTTCTTATTGGTAAAGGGAATTCTTTACCTTTACTGTAATGCATCAGTTATCGTTACAATTGCACTTCTAACCTAGAGTACGGTAAAAAATCTTTTGATCATTGATAATGTACTTGTCATTTGAGAATGTCTTTCTGTCGGTTTCTAGCAGTAAGAACCATGAGGCATATCAGCTTTGGATGTCGAGGGCCAACATGTTTCTGCCTTTCCCAGAATCGTTAGCTCTTCTCTACTGGGAACTCTGGTTTGGGCCTAAGCGGAAATTTAAAACCTTATGATTTTCTGCGCTGGAACCAAGTTACCGAAAACTATGAGGAAAATACCAAGCTCTAAATCAGCCATTGATGATTAAAATGAAATAGTTTTGGGGTGATTGGCGAAGGTATTTCGCTTCAAATCTTGCTTGGACATTTTTTGATATCTTGATTTCGTTCAAGATGGTGGCAATTTAATCATTTTTGAAAAAATTAATGGACAATCTAGACAAAATCTAAAGCATCGTAAATCCGAAAGAGTAAAAATGATATAACCTTCGAGAAAACCATAGTTCACGAAGGTCTACAATATGGTGACAAGCAGAAACCTGTAGCGTTTCTTGCTCAGGATTTAGAAATTTGATAATGTCATGGCCTCAAATTTAATAATGCTTCCATTTTGAAAGTATTCAAGATATCAATAAATTTCTACGGCAGATTTACAGCAAAAAACCCTCCTGATATAAGTTCCTTCCAAGCTATTTATTTCAAAGAAAACTGTAATAGAATTTTACACCGACCTTTATAAAGATTTGAGCCCTTATTCTAAATCTACGGCAGATTTGCATAAAAAAAAGCCTCCAAAATTCCTTCCAAGCTATTTATTTCAAAGAAAACTGTAATAGAATTTTACATCGACGTTTTTAAAGATTTAAGCCCTATGTTTGTTTGGCCTAACTTCTCTTTGTCTTGCTTTTTATTCGGCACACAAAGTATCATGGTTGACAATGGGTCTTTACTGATCACTGACCACTTAACATATTTTGTATTCCCGAACAGTTTAAAGACAATGTACCTGAAAACGGAGGAAGAAGAACAGACATTGATGATCATCAAAACTGACAAGAACGAGGTATTTTTATGTTGTTCTGATACAAATGCTAATTACTAAGTTGCGTGACATACCGTAAAAGCTTTGTTAAGTCCTCGGGGGCTTAATTTCTGAGACTACAGAGAGGGGGCTTACAGTAAACCTACAGAAATAAGAACCTAGAGGCTGTTTTTCCTAACTGATGCACCTTGTAGTTAAGAACCTGTTTCAGTTTGATGAAAAATATGTTCTTATAGCAGGGGTAGCAAAATTGATTTTGGATTGTCATTAGTAAGCTCATTTTTGTCCCAGTGGGCTTTTAAAGTTTGAATCTCCTTCCCTGCTGATTGAAAGCTTAGCATTGGTTATTTGGTATATTATAACCTTGCCAAAACAAATAATAGGGCTCAAATCGTTAGCGAAGGTTCTAAAATGGCCTACGTAAGGCACTCTTCAAATAAGAACCGTTATACCTTGAAATTTGTCTTAGTACGTTTAAAATAAGAACCCATTTCAGCCTAGCTCTGAAAAAAGTAGGTTCTTATATGCGGGGATTTACTGTATTAGAGAGGGGGCTTATTAGAGAGCTTACTCACGAAGGCAAATGACAATGATATACATGATAGCTTTATAGTTATTTGTCCCCATGATTTGCGGAATCAACGTACAATTTTATAAGTTAAGTACTCAAATTTGACACAGTTTTTATCCCAAACCATATCAAAATTAACGCGCAAACTTGTTTAGCTAAACGATTAGAAAATCGTTGGTAATTTCTGGCATTTGATATAAGTTGGGGGGGGGGGGGGCTTCATAGAGAGGGCGGTCTTATTCAAAATTTTGGCTTAGAAGGGAGGGGCTTATTAGAGAGGGAAGCTTCATTGAGAAGGGGGCTAAATAGAACTTTACGGTAACTGTCGCAACATGAAATGATATTACTGGGTGAGCAAAAAAATGTATTCTCTGTTTGAAAAATCGTGCAATAAAAACTATAACATTGATTTGAAAATTATGACTCCGTTGACTAACTGAGAGCGTGACTTAATTTATAAAATGTATTCATAATTTATCATGCGCAGTACTGATCTCAAATGAAAAATTCCTCAAAACAACAGGGTGTCCCAAAAAACTTGTGCCCCGTTTGCCTGAGGATTGCGACAAAATGGCAAAAGCTTCTCGCCAAACTCTTGCATGATTTTGCTCTTCAGATATTCAATTAAAGTTTGCTACCATCCCCATAAAAATCTGTTGAAAAATGATGGAGCTATGACCTTCAGGAGACCAAATTTGCCTGATGACTGAAACCAGCGGTCGGCCATTTTGTCTTACTATTTTGCATCGATAAATAGCTTCATGGATGAGATGAAACAGCAGCCTCCTATGTCATAGCTCTCGTGAAAATTCCGATAATCATCGGAGAGTTCAACTATTTCTGACGTCACAGAAACTATTTCTTACCTCACATGAAACTATTTATCAATTATCTATTTTAAGTGCTATTCACAGTGGGAACTCGATGGCCAGGTGTCCATTTTCACTGTGAATAGCACAATGTATCTTATGCTTAGTTTATCTGTTAAATGTAGTTGATTTTATGGAATATTTATAAGAAAATAAAATAAATAAAAAGCAGTGGCCTTTCAGGCGGGGGTAGTTTCTTACTGATTCGCCCAGTATACTTTCTGATAACTTAAGACAAATGGGCAAAAATTTGAGAGATCTGAGAATATTCTTTTCAACAATGTGAATGGTCTCAACTGTGTAAAGGTCATTGTGAACATTATCATGAATATTCTGTCAATATCTTTACAAGCAAAGTATTGCTCTTTATAGGTATTTGGTGCATACCTTTCTATGGCATTGGTGAATCGAACTAATTCTAAAAAAAAGAGTTTGGCTTTCTTTGGCAATGGGGAGACATTCATCTTTTCAGCTGCCCCTCTAACTGAGAAGTTCTCCTGGTCTGAGCTGGAGGAAACTGATGCAGGAAAACCGAGAGACTTGACAACAGCAAGGAGTAGCTATGTATTTGTTGACATAAAAGGCTCCCCCCGTCGCCGAAAAAAATCTTTCAGAATATCTCGGAGAAAGGTGTCTGTCAAACTTCAAGGGATCCCCAAGAATCAGTCATTGGCTGATCTACCCAGTCACACGTGCTATGGTGGAATCCCCAAAAATTCGTCAGTTGTTCAATTACACAGTTACGCCAAAATTGTTGATACGGGATATTCTTCGGAGCGTGGAAGCCCGAGATGCAGGGCTAGAAATTGTTCAGAGTTGTCAAACGAGGCTACAACGCCTTTAATAGCCGCTGAGACACCGCCGTCTGAGAATCCAGGTGACTCGAAGACTCCATGCTCTCACTCGCTTCAAAAGCACTCTGCGTCCCAGAGCCAGGCAGATGAATACCCATCAGTGACTGAAGAGGACGGTGCTGCCCCGAACCGAGTAACACGTCTGTCGGATGATTTATGCGTTGTTGAAAGGAGAGTAGAGATTGATCATACAGACGGCGAAGAACGACAGCCTGATTCTACAGCACATCTTAAGCACGCACCGAATGATTTGTTTATTGCTGGGGATAAAACTTGTTTCATCGTTGGTGGAGGGTGAGCATATTAATATTTCAAGCATAGTTGACTTTGTAAAGGGTGAGTTGAAAGTAAAAAACAGCAATAACTTCAAGATGCTTTGGCACATGTTATCCTCTTGATATACTGAAATCGCTTGGAATAATGTTGTTATCCCCCCAACCGGATATCACGTGCTAAAGCATGTAAAAGTCATTGCTGTAAGGCAGAACATTTAGATGCGATTTTACGCCTTTTTGCAAGTTTTTTGTTGAGAAAATCCCTGACAATTTCTGACCGGAATAGCTGATTTCAGTCAGATAAATTTTGAAATGACTTGAACTCACTTTGGTACGTGCAATCCTATTGGGATAATGAAAAAGTCCTCTTAGTATGAACAGACTCTGGTATGAATAACTTATTCAGATTCCTTTCTCCCAAGAGGACAAAGTTATGCTGATACATGTAAATGTCATTATTGTCAGGAAGGAAAACCAAAGAGATTCTGCTCGTTGTTTTCATTCGTTTCTGCAGATTTTTGAAAAGGGCTTTCTGCAGAAAATCTCCCATAACCATGGGAAGGAATGGCCGATCAAAGTGGGGTAAATTACTGAATCTAATTGAACACATCGGGAATGAAACAAGACAGTGTACTTGCCAATACTATCATCTGATGTCCAGGAATCAGTCGACCTTTCAAATGAGATTTTTTTTTACCCACCCGGTATTAAACAAAATCATTTTTCAACAGCGGTGGAAATGGTATATGGCTTGACGAAAATCTGAATCATGGCCGAAGTGAGATCTGTAATACGTTTCACAACAGAGTGCTGACAAAAGGAGTCAACGGGGATTTCATTTGCATCCGACTTGAGGTATTCAGATTTAGAGAACCGGAACTTTGAGCTGGTTCGTTTACAGGTTTGCTGTTTTTCATGGCATGAAGAAAAATTAGATCAAAGACTCTGTTTCGGAACACATACGCAGGATCGACGCAATAGAATATCTTTCATTTGATTTTGTATAAACTAACGTACAGCATCTGTTCTGAATTTACTTTGAATCATTTCCGTAGACATCGAGTATTGGAAACATGCAAAACGTGCAAAAATAGTCCCACCAAAGTCCATCCGTGTATGGGCTTACCGTAAAAGCTGGCAGCTTTTAGTTCTTTACCCCTTATTTTGCGGAATCAACATGCAATTTTTGAGATCAAAACAGGCAGACTTGTTTTGCTAAACAGGCAGGTTTGTTTAGCTAAATAAATAGAAAATATTTTGTGACCTCTGGCATTAGATATAAGTGGGGGGGGGCTTAAGAGAGAGGGGGCTAAAAATGTTCACTTATAAGGTAGGGGCTTATTAAAGAGAGGGGCTTAATAAGGAAGGGCTAAATGGAGCTTTTATTGTGTCTCTCCAGAGTAATTTTTTTCTTTTTTTTTATATTCAATATAAGTCATAGAGTAAATCATCCAGAGTAAATCATAGAAGTCACACTCTGATGAGAACATAGGTTCGAAAGGCCTCAGTGTGCCAGAAATTTGTCTGTTTCTTTGCGTCCGCCTCCTCCATAGTATATAATTTTCTCCAGAGTAAAATACATGTTGTTATTTCTGAGCATAAAATTTGACAAAAACTGATCAATGTTTCCGCACCTTTTTCAATTAACAAGACGATATCATAATTGATTTTGTACCAACGATTTATGAATTCGATATTTTCTCATTTCTCTAAGTTCCAGGGTAATTTTCCAATTTACTGTGGAAATGTATTGTTGGAATATCTAAAGAGGTACTGGATGTGGGCCTTGCATCGAGGGTCTATTTCGTACATCATTCCAGTGTCACCCATTCCCAGCTTCCGTTATTTAACATACAACACAACACTCGCAAATTCGTAAGTAGTTTTTAAGTATTTTTATTTGAAAGTTATTGGAACCTCACTTCTCTTCAGGTAATCAATAGAGTATGCACGCAGGCTAATGATTTGTACGACTCTTAAGTTTCTCAAATAAACCGACTCTTTTACTCTGCAAAGGGACCAAAAGAGTCAAATGCGATCAGATTTTATGCTTTGCTATGATGATACTGGGTGAACCAGAAAAAATTTCCCGCTCTCAAGTATTCATAGCACCGGGTACTGGACAGATTTGATTGCGGATTCTTTGGGGCATCTGAAGTCTGCGAAGTCTTCTGAAAACGGTAGACTTCGCAGAGCAAGATGCCAGTTACCAAAAGAATGCGCATTCTGAAAACGGTAGAGTTCGCAGACTTCGCAGAGAAAAATCCCAAAAGAATGAGAATTGTGAAGTGTGAGGGAGCTCGAATGTTCTGTTTGGCCGAGCGAATTGAAGCCGTTGTAATGCATTGTACTTTTATTATGCAAAAATCCCAAGAGAAAAGAACTTACAGTACTTCATTGTATTTTCGAACGTTTTACAAACCTATTCATTCACGAAACAAGGTTCTTTGCGATATCTCGGAAGCCTACCAGCTTCGGGAGCAGAAGGTTTCCAAGGCCTCAGAAGTCTCTCTCGGAAGTCTACCGAAAAGAGAACGACCAAAGAATGGGTTGTAATGCTTGAAGTCTGTGAAATCTATCGTTTTCGGTAGAATGATACCAAAAAATAGGATTTGTTGGGGATACGAATCATCAAAGTTCCAAGCTACGGTTATCCCCCAAAAAGGAAACCTGTGATCATGCGCAGAAAGCATGCTTGGTTTCTGGAGAGAATATGGGCGGAGACTCTAACCACAACCCAAACAAGGATTAGCAAAGAAACAAAGAGATTCTCGCCCATGGTAATAGGTTTCCCAGCTGTTGATCTGCTTAGAACTTTACCAGCATAACAAATGGCTTAGACAAAAGGGGCAGTCCTCGGTATCCTCAACAAGGATTTAATCTCCTACCAGCTCTACCGTTTTCAGAAAATGCCCAAAAGAATACATCCAATTATTCAAATTCTACCGGGTGTCCCAAAAAAAGTACTCCTGTTTGAAAAATCACTAAAATTTGATTACATAGCCGATCTTCAATTTTTTTTTGTTAAGTAGATCAAAGACCAAATTATTTTCCAACATATAGCTGATCTTTAAATTGGTTTCAAAATTATCCAATTTAGCTCTTTGGGACTACCTGGTTTTGAATCATACTGCAAAAAGCATTGATGATTGCCATATCAGTTTCTTTGTGCATGTAAAGCTTCTGGTTGGGTCATAAATTACAGAAAGAACTGCGCACTATCATTGGAGACTTCAATGACCATAGAAAATCTGAAATTTTGACTAATAGACATGATTGAGTATTTTCCTCAAAAACTATAGCTCAAAATAATTCAACGTTTGATTTTTGTACCTTGCTGTATCAAAAGCAAACATTTTATTATCTTATCTATGAATATTTTTGGGTCTTTGACAAAATTTTATTAAAGGTTTAATAATCAATTTTTTAAGATTTTTTAAACAGGACTACTTTTTTGGGACACCCGGTACTTCAAAGCCAAAGGACGAAAGTATTTTTGTGATTTTCTTCGCATTTTGATGAGCGCTAAAAATATCGGTAATACGACTTTACAAATTTCTTGGCTGCGATATGCCTGAAAAGGGGGCTGAAAACGCTTGATCAAATCGCAAGGAATGTCCATACACAGAACAATGCAATATCATTCCAATCCATCAAGAACTCTTGGTGCTATGAATTTTCGATAGTTAGAACTTGTCTGTGGTTCATTCAGTAGTGATGAAAAAACTTGTTTTCGAATTACCTTCTACTAATTTTGAGTAGTCTATCTCAAATTTTGTATTTTTCGACAAATTGTCAGTTCTGTTTATTTTCTCCAACTGCCGTGATCACATGAAAGTTTCCTTTTGAACATAAGCTGCAGAAAACCTTCTAGGGCAGGGAAATAATTGATGCCAATCAACAGACTGAAATTTAAGGAGCAAATGCTGAATTTTCATTTTCTCTTGGATTGGGAAAATCAAATTTTGTTGAAAATGCAAAAGCCACTTTTGCACGTTATTCATTTCCAAAAAATATCATGCTTAATAGGCCGAAGATATGTACTGCATCGAACACGTTTTGTACACAATATGCAGACTCTCCGCAGAGCTTTTAGGTACAACCTAATGTCCTGCCATAAATCAGATAACTTTTAGAGGAGGTTCCTTTTCCAGTGTGGTGAAGTTGCTGAAAGTTGTGACCAATTTTATATTCTGCATTTTTACTTTTCACGCTCATATAACCTAACATATGTTACACGTGTAAAGCAAATTTTGTACCAGGAGTGTATTTTGTTTTTATTTTACCAAAACGTACATGCGTTAAATTTCTTATCAATGTTTGTTTTCTCGTTGCATGATTATTTTTAATTGCTTTTGTATGATATACTACTTGAAGTTTATTTTGTAAGATCAAAGATACATTAGATTAGTTCTAAATTTGGGCGTACATTCAAAATTTTATGTCAAAAAAGAAAGCAGTTATTTTTTAATGCGAAAGTTTCTTTAATTCGAGTCTCTCCTGCTCAGATTTTAGTCCTAGAGAACTTCACTTTCTGTTCAAGAATTTACATCTTCTTTGCACGCTTTCTGTGAAAGAAACCTCCATCGGGCATAGTGGTACTAAAAGCCTCTTAATTTCACATGGGAATGTCCGCTTTGAAAGGTTTGGGGGTTGGTCTGACAACATTTTTAGGAGTGCATACTTTACTAAATTTATCGTATCAAACGACAGAAGTTCAATTTTATCGGATTAGCACCCAGCTATTGCGAGAGAAGAAAGACATCTTATTTGAGACTTGGCACCAATTGCTCCATAGGAACTGGTTTTTAGAACATAAACATTTGAAGAATCATAGTCCCCCAGGATCCTTTGCGACCATGCTACATTTTCAGACTCTAAAAATGTTTGGCCTATAACGGAAAATATGGATCATTAGTTGGACTGACTCTGACACTTCAACCAATTCAACTACTGCACCCACTTTGATGTTCAGACAGTCCAAGATTTCAGTGTGCTTGCAAAGGACTCTGGGTGAAAATGGCTCGTTAATCGCGTTCATCTGGTTTTCCAAAACATTGGATCAAAATTTTATGTACCATGTACCCATAATGGCGGCCATTTGTTATTGTTGTTGTTGCTGTTATATTTTGCTTTGTTGCTGTTGATGTTCACACAGCAACACGATTTGGGCCTAGCGAAGCAACTTTTTGAATCTTTGAGGCGGGAAGATCATTTGCAGGAAAGACGACAATGGAGGTCATTCCATTTCTTGATTTTGATTGCATTGCATCTCCTGGAGTATGGTATTTGATGTCAACTGAAGGGGAAGGGCCTTCTGCAAGAGTAGGCCATGCAAGTCTTGTTTGCCATTGCCCCCAAAAAGAAGAGGCTGGACTTGCTGGTGATTCGTCTGCTACTACTACTAGAGTCATTGTGGTTTCGGGTGCTACTCCATCTGGCCCCTTCAATGATGTTTACTACCTCGAACTATGTAAGTATGAATGGAAGTCCTTTTGCCTTGCTGACTGAAACACCTGTATTCGCTTTTCAAATTGGTGTGATGTGTGATGAGATGGCCTTAAAAAAGAACAATTCAATAAAATGTGTGGAATTTCGTGTTTCTGCACTGCAGTTGAAAACAATATTTAATAATGTAATCTTTTCTATTAGCAATTTCACACCTAGTGAAAATTTATCCACTCGCAAGGTATCCCGCAGGTGTGCAGAGTAAGCAGAGTATGGCACTTGCACACTGGAGATTTTCAATAGGCTATTCAAATTAGACAAAAGAGAACAAAATAAATTTCTCGTTGCACACCGGAGATCTCATCGAAAAGTTCCATACTCTGCAGACTGGGTATCCTGTATGTGCTTCTGTAAGTTTTCTACTAGTTTTCTGTCTGGCACTCAGTTGTGCAGAGTATGGTATTTGCACACCAGAGATTTTCAATAGGCTATTGAAAATAAGCAACACAGAACAAAAGAGGTTTCCTCATGCATACCAGAGATCTCGTTGAACGGTGCCATACTCTGCAGATTAGTTGGCACCCTTTTCCCTAGGCATTAGTAACAGGCAGTTTGTCCCCTGTTGTTCTTAGCGTAGTTAGTACTTAGTTACATGGCCATTAAATTCATGCATCACTGCGTCTCTGCGACCCTGATTTTTGAATGAAATAAATTAGCTCAAACTTCTGGATTATTAGAGATCTTTATCGATTTTATTGTCATTCATCAAAGGAGACAGACTGCCTTCAACAGGCAGAATATCAACCAACTTTGTTCTTCTTTTTTGTCATTTAGCAACAAGTGGGTTCAATTGGGTCAAGACTGAAACAGAGAATCTTACTCCTCGTTATGAACATGGAATTATAGAGGACAAAGAAGGAAATATATTTGTGTTTGGTGGAGCACAACAAGAGCATAATGTAGACAGCATACAGGTTCTTAAAAGAGGTAACTATCACAAATAAAAGCAATTAAACTCTGTTACATATAAATATTATATGGCTTCCATTGCTGAAAATGACATGATGTCATCAAGTTCCAAATATGGACAGTCACTTACTCTATGGAAAACTATACAAAGTTATCAAATTTGAGAAAATAACAACCCAACTGGGTATCTCGGAAGAAAGACCCATCTCGACCTTGCAGCAGATAATTAACATGAACAAAATATTCTCAAATAGACAGAACACTATAAAATAGTGGAAATAATAGGTCTGCCGGGGTAAAGTATGTAGGCTGGAGGTAAAATAGGCAGTGTTTATTTCTCGAAGCAGCAGACCAAAAAGCCAATAAGCTCTGGTTTGCAGGTTGGTACAAACTTGAGCTTCCAAGATTGAGATATTTCTGTTCTCAAAGCACCAATACCAACAAACAAGGCACTGTATCTACTGTACATTAAGTTAAGTATCAAGGAACATTTTGAGAATGATTAGCCGTTGATTAAAGCTACATTCACATTGCTGCACTTAAACCAGTCCAGTTTTCCTTGTTAGTGTATATTTTCCTTGTTAGACTACAGTACCGTAGATATCATCCTTTTGTATTGAATTGTTGTAAGTGTCGTTCGTAGTGTGACCTCAATGACTAATGTCTTTTCTCACCACAAACGACATGTGTTATTTTCTTTATTCTAGTTTAACTGTTGTCGTTACTTTGATATTTCAATATTTTGTATTTCATGATAATACAGAAAAAAAACCAAAAGTTTTTTTGGGACACTCAGTGTTTTTTGGGACACTAATAAAACTTCAAATTCCTGCTTTCAACGGCTGTGTGGTTCTCCTTGATAATCATTTCTTTTTCGATACAGGTGAAAGCAAGTGGAATGATGTAAATCCAAAGGGCTGTCCACCCTCACCAAGAACTTGTTTAAATGTTGCAACAATTGATGAAATGATGTATATATTTGGTGGAGGTTTACAAGGGGCAAAACCAGTTACTGATACTCACTTACATATATTTGACACAGGTCAGTAAATCATCATTTCTACATGGCTGTTGACATACAGTAAGTTAGGAATCATCCTACCGCCAGGAGGAGCAGAGATCCTAAGCCTTTAAAATAGCTGTTTGAGAAATTTATAAATGTTCGTAGTGTGACTGTATACAGTTTAACGTTTCGTGTTTTTAGATATTGGCCGTGGGGTAGTCATTGTCTTTTGCTCCCCATGGTATCGTACCTGTAGTGTCGTATAATAATTAGAATTAGGTATAGTAGAATGTAAAATGTATTGTAAAATTTAATATTTGAATATATAAAAAAGAAAAACCCCACACTGTATGTCTGACTGTTCGTTTTGGGACGTCGATGGAGAACAACACCTGCATCACAGCATAGAGAACTGGAGACAATTTAACTTTGGTTGCCCAAATGATTCTACTCAGCCAGTTTACAAGGCAGGAAGTTACTCGTAAGGCTCGTAACGCCAGAATGGATGATTTCGACTGCCAAAATCTTAGTTTCCAAGGCTTTATTGTAACAAAAGCCAAGAATAACTATGGTGAATCACTCAACTTATACAGCAAGATGATCCTAACACTGGGTTGTGTCTTCTGTCTAGAAAACTTGACCCAAAAAAGTGTAGATAATGAGCATCCAGACAGTAGAAAATATGACAAAAATATTCGAAAAATACTGGGTTATGGGAGTGAAGAAATGAAACAAAGCCAGAGACAGATGTAGAAACAGAGTGTAAAGAAATATGTTCATGATATATGAACTGCCCGTTCTGGTGTTGGAATGGCTCAGTGGTAACACGCTTGACTATCAATCTGAGGGTTGGTGGTTCGAGTCCCCGCACTGTCGAACCTGCAACAAAGTGTGAGGAGAGTTGCCAACTCTCTGTAATTCCAGGCTAAAGGAATCAAGAGGTGTGGTCACATCGAGAGGAAGGACCTGGACGCTGCTTCGATAAGCTTAGCTTCTCAGGGCCATCAAACTGCCTTCGAATGCTAGGGAGAAATATAGAGAGAAAAAACTACCTGTTGTTCTCTGTGACGTTGAATGGGGTTACGAAGGTGTTGTGGCACAGTGGTGTAATCCTCTGACTTTGCAGCCAGAACAGTCAGGCAAACAAGGTTCGATGCCCGGTAGAGCCCCATCACTTGAGCATCATGACAAGGGGTAGCAGACTCGATGAAACCTTCTCTACTTCTGCGATACCAGCGCTTTTTTTCTTTTCATTTCTACCTAGCATCCGAAGGCAGTTTGAGGACGCTGAGAAACTATAAGCTTCTCGAAGCAGCGTCCTCGTCCTTCTTCTCGATGTGACCACACCTCATGAATCCTAAAAGCGCAACTTCACCTTCACTTCATTTTAACTAAAAAGAAGACAATTTAATAAGATTCTGGAAGTATATGACGAAAAGGCAAGCCAACACCTCAGCAGAGCAAAACGCGACAGCCAGCCGAATGAAACAACAGACAAGAAAAAACTGAGATCAGAGATATGGAAAGGTCCAAATAACATAGAAATATATATGGTCAAGTCCTGGACTCCAGGGTCAACGGTATTTTCATTTAATCTCGAGCATTCAATACTCCTCATAAGCACGTAGTTTAGTTAAAACAGAGAAGAAGATTTACGGTGTAAGGAATTTTTGCTCTACTTTTAAAAAAGCTGTAAAAAGTATATATTTTATGCTCTTGACGCCGTAAACAGAGATTTGACGGAAAACAGAGGAAGATGTGTTCATAAGTCATCTAACGCTATGTTAGCATCGAATTTAGTCTGCATCGAATTATCAACTTTTTACTGTGATTCATCGCTTCTAAACAAGCTATTTCTCCTTCACAGCGTGCTTTTCTTCTTCTTAGCTAATTGTTCCTGGTCTCAACCGGAATGTACAGGCAGATGTCCTACACCGAGGCATGGGCATTTAATGGTAGCAGCCAACAAGAAGATTTATGTTCATGGTGGTATGGCTGAAAGAGATTTACATAACGATTTATTTATATTTGATACAGGTATGAAGCTTTGATTGAAATACCACTATAAATTGTTGTTTTCCCTACTTATTCTCCAACATTATATGACCGTTCATATTGTCACACCTAAAGGTTTTGTTTGCATCAGCTTGCCCAGTACAAGTTACTTCGCTTGAGGAATAATTGAAACTCGACTTTACTTTCTTTCTTCGTTTGCTCTTTTGTCTGTGTCTGTTCTTTACATTAAAAGAACTTCTAAATCTTTGAGATTACATTTGAACCATACTCTGAACTTCCATGAAATAATTGTTAAGTAAAGCTTCATCTTCAGCAACATCAAGCTTCAAAACTAAGGTAATGATCTACTTCCTGTGCCATAATTTCACCCAGTAATTCACATATTATGATATATACCGGGTGAGCCAGAGAAAAAAGTTCCCACTTTTGAAAATTCATAGTATCAAGAGTACTTGATGGATTGGAATGAATCAATATTTGATTCACAGCCAAAAGATCAAAGTATTTTTGTAATTTTTCTCGCCTTGTTACAAGCACTGGAAAAATTGGTAAATTCAAATTTAAAAAAACTTTGTGGTTGCAAAATGACTGAAAAGGTCTAAAATACTTGATCAAATCATACAGGACTCCTCGCTCAGAACAACAGAAAAAATGCAATTTCTCATGAGTGAGAGATATCGCCTGCACATTTATTGCCATGGGATTGAAAATCTTTAGTATCTGTTTGAGAATCTATGTCTTATTACTCTTGAGAGAGGTGCAACGTCCGTGCCTATTGTTCTGTGGGAGGGAGAGTCCTAACGATTTGATCAAATGTTTTAGGCCCTTTGTCAGTCATTTTGTAACCATGAAATTTTTGTAAAGTTGAATTTACCAATATTTGCAGTTCTCGTAAGAAGACGAGAAAAAAACACAAAAATACTTTGATCTTTTGGCTTTTAACTAGAATTTGAATCATACAAATCCATGAAGTACTTGTGGTGCTACGAATTTTCGAAAGTGGAAACTTTTTTCTGGCTCACCCGGTATTTACTGTGCTTTAAATCTTTCTTTCTGCACCAGTCTCAAATGACATATAGATAAGTCAATTTCTTTTTAGATAGGGGGTGCACCCTCCTCGATTAGCTTGCCTATCGAGGGAGCCCCTCCTTTCAGAAATCCCCCTAATCTCGCTACAGCTCTTCGTACTTACCTATTTGGTCTGCCTACATTTACCTTTAAGCATCATTCTGTATTTTGTAATGTTTCTGTTGCACTTAATTTCAAATATATTATCGTTAATTAGATAGGCTGGCATGTAGAGTCAGGGTTATTTTAGATGGAATTTTTAAAAATGAATGAACTGAACTTATCTACTTGTATATACATCTTAATTCGATATGCCCTAGATGTACCACACACAGTATCATTAGCAGCCCAAAGACAAATCGTCACATGGGTATACTTTGAACTACAGGGTGTATGAATAAGCTACAGGTCGAAGGATTTAATTATCTCTCCTCCGACGCCTGTGCTTTCATTTGATGTATAATTTTTGCAAAACATGCCATTGGGTAATTTGCAAGGAGGAAAAACGCTAGCCTATGTCAAAATGAGGCAGCGCTTGGTTCTATGGTTTTTATCGTATGTTTGTTGGAAGAAAGAAACTAACCTGTCAATTCTTTCAATTTTTATGATTGTGTTATCAGCACAAGAAGCTTGAACAGTAACTCTTATAGATGTTTTGATTATTTATTGACAAAATCAGTGCTGTTTTGAAGAAAACTTTTCGTTAGCAAAAACTCTGTACAATACCCTAGCTGCACCATAATTTTCAGAAGAAATTGTCAAAGCAGAACATCTCAACTCAGATATATGAGACATTTTCTGATGAAGAGCTCCTTTATTTACAACTATTCAACTTAAATGCTTGCTTTCTAACTCTCCAAGGACTTATCCAATTCAAGACGAAAGACCACATGTCTAATTTACGTCAAACGATACAGTTAGAATAATGTCGCGAAGAAATGTTAACTCAGTTTGACATATGGCTACTTCCTTCTTGCTTGCGAATTCCCAAGCGACCTATTTCGCAAAAAACTATACATCAAGTAAGAGCCCAGGAGTTAGTCTTTCAGAAAATCACTATCTCATTTATGTCAGTCCTGTCGTTCTGGAGAAATCAAATTTTTTTGTCGGCATCCTTTTCTTTACACCCTGTAGAAAACTAGCCTACAACTTTGATCTATAATTTCGACTTTGAACTATCATATTTTTAGCAATAACTGTACAAAAGAAGGAGATATTTGCACTTGTTACCAGAGGTAGCTTTAATACGCTAGAAAGCCTCAGTCGTCAAACAGTAAACAAATCCGTAAACTCGCACATGTCGGGGATTATCCATTGTTCATCCATTGTTCTCTGCAGTTTGTTTGGTGGCTTCACCCAAGCCAAAAAAAAAGTGACCGTTAAAAATCCATTTATATCCGAGCAATCGTAGAAGATATGAATGTTTGGTTTGTTCCTTAGTGAAGTACAAGGATTAATGCCCAAACAGCAACTTTCATTTTGAAAAAATACGAAAATCCTGTATGATATCACCTTTCAAAAAACTGCAAAAATCATCGTTTTGTTTACATTTTGACGACGGAGCCCCTTTAACACCGTAGTTTTTTTGTTATCTTGTTACTAAAATGATCTTTTATTTCTGCAGAGACTAAAATATGGGATGAAATTAAGCAATCAGGTGATATTCCTTCATCAAGAGCAGCGCATGCAGGAACGACTGTCGATAATTTTATTTATATATTTGGTGGGATGAATTACATGGGAGCATTAGATGACTTATATAAATTTGATATTGGTAAGTAATGCACCGGGTTTCTGCAAAATAATAAACATATTTAGTCAGGTCTAGCGATGGAATCTAGCTTTAATCGATGGCTAATCGTTTTAAAACGTTACTCGTTAGTTAATTTGGACATACCTTATTTTGGACATACCTTATTTTTTTCATATCAACTAAAAAATTACAATATACTGGGTGTCCCAAAAAATGTATACGGATTTGGTTGACTCTAGCGATGTGAATTTAGCTTCAATCAATGTCTAATCACTCTAAAAATGTTCCTTGATAGTTAACTTGAACATAGGTACCTCGTTTGTTGGTATTTGTGCTTTGAGAGCAAACCTGTTATTATTGAAAGCTCACATATGCCTCTTCCTGCAAACCAGAGCTTTAGCCTTTTGGCCTAAGCAAATTCTTAAGGCACAGCGTATAAATTAACGATAGCCTTGATGAAATTTGAGCACTATTAGATCTTGTTTTATTCTGTTTTCCAGAAGTCACCCTTTAGTCACCCATTAAGCAGTTTCTTAATTTTTCATTAATTTCAGTTCTTAATTTCGATGTGCTTCAGGACTTTGCTAGGCCAAAAGGCCAAAGCTCTGGTTTGCACGTGGACGTATATTTGAGCTTTCAAGATCGATATTTCTGCTCTCAAAGCACCAATACCAACAAACGAAGTATCTATGTTCAAGTTAACTATAGAGGAACATTTTGAGAGTGATTAGCCATTGATTAAAGCTTAATTCACATCGCTGGAGTCAACCAAATCTGTAACTTTTTTTTGGGACACCCGGTATATTACTTACACTACCTACAAATTACTATACAATACTGCTGGAACGATACCCCGAAGAGCAAAAGGCTGTGGCTACCTCGAGGCCATTTAGACATGGGGCTAAAAACTGCTATGGTCTGTCTCAAATTACTTGCCACGAGAATTAGCTGTGATCAAATTTGCTTAAGTGTTTTGGATGGGTATTTGTTGATATTGGTGCTCTGAGTGGTGAAATATTGGTGCAAATTTGCTTCCATCTTCAAGCCAAAGCTTTGATTGATGTAAACCTTAGGGTATTCCATACTCCGAGAGGAGAACACGTTCTAAAACTTGTTAAAGACATTGATGTGAGGCAGAAAATAGACGAAATTTCATCATAATTTTTAGACGGTTTTTGATGGTTTTAGAAGGGGCTTTCTCAAGAAGACCTCCCATGATTTCTGAACAGAGTGAACGATTTTAGTGATGTAAACTTTGATATCTAATCAAACATATCTGCTATGACAGAAGACATTTCCAATATAGTTGCTTTGATATTGAAGGATGAGTATAAATCGGCTTCGACTCACGAGATAGTCCCAGTTATCGCAACAACAACAACAACAATAACAACAACAACAACAACAACAACAACATATTTTTGCTCAAACTGGGACTTATGGACTTTTTTCACATAAAACTTTGAGATGGAAAGGGCACAAGGACGCAGATTTTTCCTGTTCGCTCTGGAATGAGGTTATGTCATAGTTATGGCAACCTTCGGCAGTTGGAAATTCTCATTGCTGAGATGAGCTCAGGGAAGCTAAGTGGCCTTTGAAATGAAGAAATCCTGGTTGAAAGTGAAAGGTTTGCTGATTCTTGGATTGTGGAAACATTCATCTGGATACTAGTAGCCTTCGTGCATCGCTAACGTCACTGAAAACTTGAATTTCGAGGCGTTTTATCATCTGAGGCGTGAGCCGACAGCTTAGGCCCATCCGCCATTGCCTGGAGGACTTCAGCTTTTTGTACAGTGTTGCTATGGTTTCCATATCCGAACATGAAATTGAGGGAAACGACGTTGTCCTAATTGTCAATGTAAAAGTTCATGAGTCGTAGTTTGAGCGTCAAATCAGTCTATCAATAGCGATAACTACGAACTTGTAATCAGTCTATAATCAGCTAAGGTTTGTTTTACCCATTTTAAGTTCCGTGACCATACTCTTGGGAAGTTTCAGTATTTATTATTCTACTTTTTGTATTCGTAGCACAACTTTGCATGGCACGAAACGAAATATGTTAGAGAAATCAAAAGAAGTTTTATCAAGAGATTGATCACATGACTTGAAATGGGTGCAGACAAACTTTAGCCGATTTTTTCTATTTTTTCAAATACCGTACGTTTTTTTGCTCACCCGATATTATGACTTCGTTCGCAGATTTTCTGGTTTGGAGTAAAATCGAGATTCAAGGATGTACTCCTCCACCACGGCTAGATCATACATTATCCTGCGTAGAAGTTTCCACTAAGCAAGAAACAGGTATGTTTAACTTACATGCAATGACAGTGAACACTCTGTGACTGGATACTTCTAGTAGATGGACACTTCTTTAAAGCGGACACTCAGCTGACTCACATTGTCTAGCCTGCGTGCGGCTCATAACGAAGAGGTGTCCTATTTACTAGTCCTGTCATTACTCAATGGTCCGACGTGGGTCCAACTTTCAGTAGACTCGCCCCAAGTCTAGTATACTTTCAGATAGACTTATTACTGTTGACGAAATGGACTTGGGGCAAGTCCAAACTTTCAGCGACATTGTCAAATTCCTTGCCAATCATTAATCTAATTACTCCTCGCAGAGTCCAAAACACGGTTATGAATATTGGTGAAATTGTTTGCCCTTCTTTTAATTGCACATTGAGGCACTTGACATCACAGAGCTATATTTTAAATCAATGCATTAGTTTATTTCTTTTCCCATCATCACAGCCTCTGTTAAAAACAATGGATCAACAATCACTCTTTATTGATAGACAATACCCAATTAGACGACGCGAAACACGAGACATGAAATTTGCCCATCTGGACTATCTCCTCTTGAGTCAAGAACGTATGTTGCTGGTTGACTGATTAAAGGCACACTGTCGTCGCTGTGATTGGCTCGTCATAATTTTGAAGTCACTAACAAAGGATATGGCCTTTGAATAATTACCAAACCGTTATGCAGTTGGGTCATACTTTATTTCGAGAATAAAGGCAGTCACATCGTTATCACCTCCATGAATTTCAGTGTACAGCGAAATTACTGAAGCCTGCCTAAATCTATTCTTTTGTATTGTTTCATTCATCCAATCAGCGCCAGGACAGTGTGCCTTTAAACTGCAAGTTTTTGACTGTCCCCCCCCGGCGCCTGTACTCCTGCTACCTGGTGTACCTCATGCTTGTCCGTAGGATTCAATTCATCCCCCTATCTCTGACAGAACTGTCCAAATTACCTCCCTTTCTCTGACTCTCTGAGAAAATATCACCCCCTTTTCCCTTCATTCACTGAAATCTTTGAAATAGTGATTTTGTAATATATTCCAAACTTAACACTGATGCTGAGATGCTGAGTACCCTGACATTAATCAGTAGTTAAGATGACGGAATGCAAATAAATGAATGTGAAGTGGATATCATTATAGTTTCAAAATGCAATACATTACATACAATATAGATCTGGCAATGTTATTGCACATAAATAAACAATAATAAAAGCCAAAAATAATTTATCATAAACTAACAACTTGAAAAGATGAACTTCTACTATGAGGATCAAATTTTCATACCACAAGACAGAGCCACATAAAAATAAAACCAACTTATTCTAACTTATTGCTGGTGATATCACGGGTTTTATATATGCTTATGACATGTGCACACCCCTTGCCTTGTGCTTTCAAAATTATTTACCCATTATGTGTGCTACACTGTGTAGACCCTACACATGCCAGGAGCTTTGTTGCCCACTTTTGGACTCATGCATAATACAGGACTATCTACCAACCAAACAGATCTATGAATGATGTATACCTGGCCTTTGCACCATACTGTGTATGAGGTAGACTAGGCTAGGCCTACTAGCCTCCTGACACTACTACTAGTTATCAGAAACACTTGCTACATCAATCTGTTTGTCGGGTGGTGGAGAATAACTCAATAAGTTCTAAATTAGATAAATTCAATCATTACCTGTTGGTTAATTGTGTCACATTGCTCACCTCTGCTCTGCTCTCTACATCACACCAGCCGCAGGAAGAAAAACAAATTATACCGGAGGAAGAAAACAAATTCTACCGGGGGAAGAAAAACAAATTCTACCGGAGGAAGAAAAACAAATTATACCGGAGGAAGAAAAAAAAATTCTACCGGAGGAAGAAAAACAAATTCTACCTGAGGAAGAAAAACAAATTCTACCTGAGGAAGAAAACAAATTCTACCGGAGGAAGAAAAACAAATTCTACCGGAGGAAGAAAAACAAATTCTACCGGAGGAAGAAAACAAATTCTACCGGAGGAAGAAAACCAAATTCTACCGGAGGAAGAAAAACAAATTCTACCGGAGGAAGAAAAACAAATTCTACCGGAGGAAGAAAAGCAAATTCTACCTGAGGAAGAAAAACAAATTCTACCTGAGGAAGAAAAACAAATTCTACCGGAGGAAGAAAAACAAATTCTACCGGGGGAAGAAAAGCAAATTCTACCTGAGGAAGAAAAACAAATTCTACCGGAGGAAGGAAACAAATTCTACCGGAGGAAGAAAAACAAATTCTACCGGGGGAAGAAAAACAAATTCTACCTGAGGAAGAAAAACAAATTCTACCGGAGGAAGAAAAACAAATTCTACCGGAGGAAGAAAAATAAATTCTACCTGAGGAAGAAAAGCAAATTCTACCTGAGGAAGAAAAATAAATTCTACCTGAGGAAGAAAAACAAATTCTACCTGAGGAAGAAAAACAAATTCTACCGGAGGAAGAAAACAAATTCTACTGGAGGAAGAATAACAAATTCTACCGGAGGAAGAAAAAAAAATTCTACCTGAGGAAGAAAAACAAATTCTACCGGAGGAAGGAAAAAAACAAATTCTACCGGAGGAAGAAAAACAAATTCTACCGGGGGAAGAAAAACAAATTCTACCGGAGGAAGAAAAACAAATTCTACCGGACCAGCTCAACTTCCCATGTGTATTTGTTTTGGCCATCATGGCGCTGTGTTGTTGCTGTTGTATGATGAATCAACATTGACATTTCGATCAACAACACTCAAAACTCCAACTTCATCACTACTACTTCACTTACTTAGGTTCAAGATCAATCTGTTGTATTGTCCATGTTGTGTGTAGCTCAAAAACAACTCAAAACTAAACATTTTTGCAAAAAAAGCGCTGCTTGATACTTCACCAGCTGAAATGAAACAAGCTTAACCATTTTACCCTTCAGACCCTGTCTTTCCACCAGATATTGAAGTAGTGACCTGATAATGAGTAATCTAAATTTGATATGCATGTTTAACATGCTAAGTTATTCTAGTGCACCAATGCAACTATGCTTGAAATTTACCTTGTTCGTTATATCACAAACTAAATTTGGTACTCTAATCCTGGGAATCTCTGAATATTTTTCCAAAATATGACCCCTATTTTTGAATTCTATGTCCTAGATAGGATTTTAATTCTACCCCCTTCTCAGGGAAATAGCGGACAAGCATGAGGTCACAAAAATGACTGAAGTGCAGACGACGGGCTGGCTACAATGCCTGCTAAAAGTCTTGGAACACCTTTGCTATTTTTGCATTTTTTGCGATTTCCCCCTCTCCTCCTCAGAACAATGTTGTTCTGTGATGACAAAATGGGGATGGCAGGACGATTCGCGACTCTGATGGAATGCTAGGACAATAACCTTGGAAATCAACATTGTTTTGGGAGTGAGGGGATGTTTAAGCCTAATCGCTATGGTTAGAACTGCGGATTGTCAAGAAATGGCCTAAGTGTTCTAAGGACTTTTGGCAGGCATTGTAGACAATGACTTCATCCAACGTAAAGCATCTGTAAATTCGTTATGCCTCGTTTATTCACAGGAGATGAAGCTTCTGAGCTGAAAAAGCAGAGACTGTTAATAGTATTTGGAGGTATGGACACAACAGGACAAATCTTTGATGATCTTCTTGCCATTGCTGTGTCATAAGTGTCATAACCTGCAGGAGATCTGTGTAAGGGATATTACTTTATCAAGTGCAGAAGATCCTATCATGAACCTCACACTGGGCATCCTTGGGAAAGATAGTGGCACTTCTTTCAGTAAGACAGAAATTCACAAGCTATGCTTTTAAAAATCATGCCTTGCTGGGGGGGGGGGGGGAGGCGTGGGATCTTACTATTTGATCATTGGCACAGTATCAAAATATCATCACATCTGTTAAGCAAATAACAAAGCTGAGAAGCCCGTCAAACTAAGACACAAGTAGTTTATCCACAGGCAATAATGAACCGTTGATGTGGCCTATATTATAATCAAAACTGCACTCTTACCCATCCTGTTGTTTCGCGTTATAATATCCTAGCCTCGCTACATAAGTACTCTCTAGTTACGCTCATCTAATTGAGTTGAATTGTTGTTGTTGTTGTCGCTCCACTGAGCGCCATCATCGAGTCAAAGAGCACAGGGAAACTGAAGCGCCATCATCAAGTCAGAGAGCACAGGGAAACGAGAGACTACAGGTAATAAGTCTAATAATATCCTAGATAGTGCACGGGCTGCAGGAAACTCTGAATTGAAAATAAGATTGATGTATGATACATGGAGTTTTCGTTTTTCATTTCGTTTCTGACAAAACAAGATATCAAGTACAAGTAACAATTTCAGTTCCCACGTGTGGCAGATTGACATGACCTAAACAGGGCCATTTGCCACTCAAGTGTGGGGGCATAATTGCTTTTGGTCTCAATGCGTGAGGATTAAAGTTGCTATTTGATAGTGTTGCTTTTCCTTCGAATCGTTCCGTGGACAGTGTTGCTTTACCTTCGTTCATCTGGTCACACCCAACTTCAACTTTAAAAAAACTTCAACTGTATCGCATTATGGTGGAATACTCGCTGTCGCCTTTCAACATGAATAGCACGAGGTCGATGACGTGTTTCCATCGGACCCGATTAGCAAATCGGGCCCCACAGCAGTAGTAGAGCCCGATGATGCAAAAATCGAGCCGATTTTGGCATAAATAATTTTGAACCGAACACACTCATTTTGTTTTATAAGAAACTAAGGTCCGGGGCTGGTAGGCAGTTTCTTAAATTTTTGGGCCATTTTGCTAGCAAAAGTTTCTTACGTGTTTCTTATATTTTTAATGCCGGTAGTGTAGAGTTGATTTTGTCTTGTCTAAAGGGCTCCCAAATTACTTAATAAGATCTCAAAATGAGTAAATAACATGATTTGCACTCAAAATATTTTCCAAGCAGTTGCTTTAACTGTAAAATGTCAAAATATTTTTGAGTGCGATAGGAAAATTAAAACTGAAAATTGTAAAAGTTTCAAAGCTTTTTCAATTCAGGTAGGGTTGTTTCTTAGCTTTTGAAAATTTGAGCCTACCGTTTCTTATAAGCGGTTTCTTATAAAAAAAAATGAGTGTATTATACCACATTTCATGCCTCCACCATATTTCATTGGTTAGCTCCTATGCAGCGATGCTTCTCATTCGATTGACTTGAATTCGATTTAATTCCCATTTCAAAATAGCTGCATAGGAGCTCAGGTGCAAAATTTGGTTTGAACTTAGAAGCTCTATCAAGCTCCCTCATAGGCTTATTTAATTTCGGCCACTCCAGAGGGGTCTTAGAAGAGAGGGGGCTTAGAAGAGAGGGGGCCTACTAGAGAGGGGGGCTTATTCACAAAATCAAATGACAAGGATATATATGATAGCTTTTCAGTTATTTCTTTTTACCCCATATTTTGCGGATTCAACATGATTGCGGATTCAACATGAATGAAGAATGCAGTTTTATCATAATATAGGCCACATCGGTGCATTATTGCCGGTGATTTTTTGCAAAGGCTGCTGTTGGTAAAGCCATTTTGAATAACAGCTGTTTGTGAAGATGTACCCAAGAAATTTCATTTCTAAGTTGTTTATATTTACGATTTTATTTTATGTGTACAGATATCTACAACTTTGACAGCTTGTGCTTTCTTGGTCAATTCCTCATCGGCAGATTTGAAAAACAAGCAATAAACAGGAGTATTGAGTATCAGTGATCCGAAACGAAACATCAAAGGTGTTTCTGCAAATTTGAAATAGCAATTGGACCAGATATTTACCAAACATTTTCGTCAGCTAGCGCAATTTTCGTCAGCTAGCGCAATTTTTGTGGCTAGACATAGTTATTGCTCCCCGTGGTCTTGTCCTTGTAGTAGAGTAGAGTAGTTTGTAAGTATAGTAATTAAGTAAATATGTATTGTAAATTTTTAGCAGAATGTATAAAAAAGAAATTTCGGTCTACGACTCATTTGATCATCTGTAGGGTGTCCCAAAGATATTGCGCCTTGTTTGTGTGGCTACTGTGGAGGAGCTGTATATTCTTCTGTCCCATCCTTGATACATTTCCATGGGATAGGCCTCAAGTCGAAGTTTGAGACCTTACTCTAGCTAATTGGGCAAGTAGTTGCTGATTTACCATCGGACACGAAAGTCAAAGAAGTGATTGCAGCATTTTCATTGTTCTCCAATACAGTAAGCTAAAGAAACTTGTAGGCTGCTGAAAAATTATTAGCCCCCCCCCCTCCCCTACTTATAAGAAACTCTTGAGGCTCATACCCATAATGAAGTTTCTTGCATTTTGATCAACACTAAGTCCAGGTCTGACGGTCTGGGGAGTATATTCCACTTCATGCAGGGCTCATAAAAAATTGCTACAAAGATTTTTACCTAATTTTAAATTGATGCACCCTTGACAATCATTGATAACACACATATGGCTAATATATCTATAACCTATTTTTCTAGGACTTTGCAGAAAATAAACTAGAAGAAAATTTTTCAGATTAAAGAAATGGAAAGTGGAAAATATCATAGATATAAGAAACGTTTTAGGCCAAAATCAAGTAAAAACTGCAAGAAAGGGTTCCGTTGCTGTGTTGGAAATTTGTCTGCAGTTTGGAAAAGGGCGAATGAATTGTTTGTGGACTGATAGCATTTTCGAATTTAGAAATTTAGACAAAACGCTGATAGAACGATTGAGCCATTTGCTTCAAAATTCAGATTATAAAGCTGACAATATCTATCACCTCTGTTAGTTGAAAATATTCTAGTTTGGGAAGTACATTATTACTCAACGTGAATAATGAATAATAATAGGAAGTAGGAAAGAAAATGATGTTTTCGAAAGTGAATGTCCTCGTGAGTTCTTTTGGGCTACAGAAAGTGAAATAACTGAAATTCACGCAGTTGTTATTTGCACACACGTTGCTACCTTTCATTTAGCAGCTTTCATTTTCAACTGCAAACAATTTCCTCGTCGTTACTGGCAGACTGGCTCAGATTCTTGCACCGGCCATGGAGGACTCAAAGGGGCCCTAGTGGGTGAAGCCTGAATAACGAGCCTGTGGCCATGAGAAAATTTCATTGCAATTCCTTGATTTCTTACCTACATAACATGTGCAGCACTGAAAGCAAAGCTAAACTCACTTTCTTTGAAAATGAGACATACATCTGATTATGTTATGTTTAAAACCTTTAAACAGTCCCATCTCAGTCTGAGGAGATTCTCCTCTAGAGTGCTCCTCACAAGCCAATGTTTACCTGTCACTACAAGAAGACTACAAAATCTTAACGAGTAGCGATGAAATAGCGGATTCGATGAATCAGTATTTCTGCAGTATTGGACAAAAGCTAAGCATAAAGATACCTTATGCAGAAAACCCACTTTTGCGTGGAGATTTTTCCATGAACAAAAATTCAACTGGGTTTCAGTTTAGAGCGATAACACCGGCAGACCTCATGAAGGCAATGCAAAGTTTAAGGTATCAAAGAGCTTTGGAACAGATGGCATCTCAAGCTATTTTCTTAAAATAGGGATTCCTGTTCTCGCACCAGTGCTGAGTACCATATTTAATAAATCGATTTCGGAGGGCTTATTTCCAAATAACTGGAAAGTTGCTAGAGTAGCTCCTATCTATAAAGAGGGTCCCACTGAAGATAGGCCAAATTACAGACCTATATCCGTGCTCCCTGTCGTTTCGCGTCTTTTGAGAAGACAATCTTCGACCAACTTTACGCCTACTTCGACGATAATAAGTTGTTCTACTCACATCAATCCGGCTTCAGGGCCCTGCACTCGGTTTTGACGTGCTTATTGAAGAGTAGTGATGATTGGTACCATGATTTTGACAAAGGACTCCTTTCATCTGTAGTATTTATTGACTTGAAAAAAGCCTTTGATACTGTAGATCATGCAATTCTCATTCAAAAGCTTTGTCGTTATGGAGTACGGGGAAGGGAGCTGGATTGGTTTAAATCATATTTACAGGATCGTAAGCAATGCTGTAAAGTAAATGGACATACATCAAAAAAAGAGAACGTGAACTGTGGCGTACCGCAAGGTTCGTGTCTCAGTCCACTACTGTTTTTGATATACATAAATGATTTGCCCTGTGAGTTGCAAAGCACAAAAGTGACCATGTATGCTGACGACACAAGCATTTCGTACTCATCAAAATCTATAGCCGAGATAAATGAAGCAGTTAATTCAGACCTTAAGAGGCTTCAGCTTTGGTTGGAAGGTATTAAACTTTCCCTTAATGTAGCCAAAACGCAAAGTATGATCCTCTGTTCCTCGAGTAATTTGAAGAAACATCATCTGGACAATGGAGATCCTGAGATCAATCTCCACATAAATGAGGACAACCTAGATATAATTGGATCAAATAAGTATCTTGGCGTTCACATTGATTCCGAGCTTAAGTGGAGAGAACACATATCTTTTGCTGTAGGTAAGATTGCCAGAGCAATGGGCATGCTTAAATATGCTAAAAAATATCTCCCATTGGAAATAGTAAAAAACATGTATACAAGTATAGTTGAACCACATTTCAGAAACTGCTGCTCGGTGTGGGGTTGTTGTGGAGAAACCCTGCTCGATAAGCTGCAAAAGCTACAAAACAGTGCCGCACGAATTGTTACTAACAGCTCATATGATGCATCATCTGTTCTGTTGATTGGAAGGCTATGGTGGTTAACTATAAAAGAAATGATAGAATTTGAAACTGCAACTATGGTTTACAAGTCTCTCCATGGTTTAGCTCCTGAATATATGCAGCTAATGTTTACAAAACTGTCGGAAAACAATTCACGGTCTCTCCGTAATACCGACACGGATCTCAGAATACCTCGCTTTACAACCTCTTACGGGCAACGTAGTTTCTCATATCGAGGTGTAACTGTGTGGAATAAACTTAACACAGAAATAAAAAGTGGCCCTTCACTGGCCTCTTTCAAAAATTTGCCGAAGCAAGCTGTGAAGAATCAAAGGGTGTGAAAGTTCTCGTACAGCATCAAACTTTTTCTTTTCTAACCAGAACATATTATATATAAATTTTTATTTTTCTTTGTATTACAGGTTGCTTTGTAATTCATTCATGTAGTTAGGTTAGTTAGGTTTTTAAGCAGGGCACATTGAAAATCAGTGTATTTAATTCTACTGAATGTATAACCCTGTTGAAATAAATAAAAATGAAATGAAATGAATGAAATGGCAACTTTTTACCCCTCTTAGTCCATACTCAACGAAAGAAGGAAAGATTTGGTAAGACAATAGCACGAGTTGGTTTTGATTGACACCGCAATTCAAAGCAATTAGCGATCGCTAACAAAGGAAATTCTCTCAACTAGTACTGCAAATAAAACAAAGCCGCAAAAGTTTCTCTGAAACCCAGGTAGCTCGCTCGTTGTGCATTCGAGAAATTGTTTTTAAGAGCAAGTATAAGCACATATCGCAAGAAGAAGGATATATCTGCACATCTACCTTGGGCATTTTATTTCTTTGGTTCAGAAGCTGAGCAGTAAGTGTTTTAATTACACCAACAAAATGAGAGAATTGAATCGCGTCCCAATCGGCTTCTGAACCAAAGAAATAAAATGCTTGAGGTAGATGTGTAGGTATATCCTTCTTCTTCTGTCGATATATGCTCATGTTTGCTCTTGAAAGCAATTTCTGGAATGCACAACGGGCGCGCTAGCTACTTGGGTTTCAGAAAAACTTTTGCGGCTTTGTTTGTTTTGAATTTATGGTTGAGAGAATTTCCTTTGTCTGCAGTCGCTAATCGCTTTGAATTGAGGTGTAAATCAAACGCAACTGTTGCTATTGTATTACAAAATCTTCCCTTGTTACTCAACGACCCCACGACCCTGGGGGGGGGGGGTACATAACATATTTACGGTACGGGTATGTGCCGCCCATATGGGTGGGTTTTTGGGTCCAAAATTCTCTAAACAAGGGTCCTTTTCGGCACATTTTCCATAAACAAGGGTGGGGTTTCGCTGAGATTCGCAAAAAATGGTTAAAATGGGCAGTTTTCCGCCAATATTCATCATAAAAGTGGGTATCAAAAGCAAGTTTGGGTAATTCGAAGAGGGTAGCTTTCTGAAAACTGGGCAGCAGACCCCCGTCCATCCTCAAGTCATGTACTCCCCCCCCCGGGTCAACGACATTTCTATTCATTTTTGAAAGGATCGTATAAAGCCGTCAGCCATATTTGGCTTAGAACGACTCTCCCAATTCTGGAGCTGGGTGAAATTTAATTTTTGGTGGGCACACCATCATACAAATTAAGGTGAAGTACCCCTCCGGGACTGTGACGTGCCTTTTTATCAAAAATTCTCCGATGTCTCCCTGGAACTCTTTCAATGGTGCTGACAAAGATGCTGACAGACCAAATCAGTATGCTGACAAGTACGCTGCGCAGGAGCATCGGCTGAGCGGCACATGACACCAGCAACAACAACAACAACAACAACGACTCATTCGTTTGTTTTTATGGAATCAAAATGTTTCAAATTTCACTTTCCTTTTGAAGGCATTCATTCAGTATTCATTCTCGGAAGATCCTTTGACTTTGAGATGTAAACCGCAAGTATCATTTTCGATCACCATATTATTCGACGTTGTTACGATTCAAGACATTCAAAGATCCATCCTTTGCAAGATCAGTCGAAGTTGAAACTCGCTACCTACGTACGTGTGCTGCTGCGAAAGACATGATGGAAGTTTTGAAGACATGGCCTAACAAGACGTCTTGGCACTGGAGGTATGTATGGCCCATATGCGGATTTGGTCTTATGGCGGTATTGTGTTGATGCCTTTGATTGTTTCTTAAATTAGATGTTAAAAGCACTCAGCTCAGTTTTTATGAAAATAAATGGCACAATGCCACCGCCGGGTTGCTCTGTAACTCCGTATGCTTCCTATCAGATATCGTTGCGTGGTATTTATTTTATGTCAATAATAGTGACATATCTGAACTCTGAACCAAAGGTCAAGGAGGAAGCAGAATTCAAACTGGCCATGTATCGCACACAGACGTGATGTTTGAGAGTCCACCGTAGCGCGAGCCGGTAAATTTGAGGCGCCGGTATATCTGAGGTTTGCCGGTAAATATGAGGTCGGCAAGATCAAAGGTATTCTTCTTAGGCGACAAGTAGTCATAACCTATTGTGAATTAGACAAAGGTGAGACACAAGGTCTGGTTTAAAAGGAAACAATAGGTCTTTCCGGGGGTCGAGTCAACCGTCTGAGGATTTCTGCCGCATATAATTTTTTCCTTCTGACAGCGTTCGGGAAAGCAAACGCTAGGATTTAACTTCGAAGGGTAGGGGTTAGGATTTTTGTTGCGTAAGGAAATCCGCGAGAAGAATCCAATTTCATTTGGTTTCCTTTGGTATGGATTTGCTACATCTAAAAGTTATCAGTCGAAAGTAAACTGTCTTATTGCTCAAATACTTCGTTACATTGCAATACCGTTTTGTATCTGGGTTGATGAAGATTATGATTTTCGAGCGCTGTTTTTCTTCCTTTCCGCGGTATATCTTCGTGTGATTCTCTTCAGAAGTTTTTAAGCATTAGGGAAAATACTGAAAGCTTACTAAGATTATCGGAGTTATAAGTTTCTAAGGTTCTTACAGATTCTTAGGAGTTTCCAGAATCTCTTACAGGTTTCATAATAATCTTCATGTGCACTTTCCCGTGCCTTCTCCTGAACCTTTCAAAACGAAGTTTTTGAAGCCTTTCCGATGTTTAAACATCACTCAGACAAGTACCTTCCAATTTTCATTAGTACGATACAGGAAACAAGTCAAAATGTGATAAACGGAGTTTCTCAAGTTTTTGGCAATCCTAGAGTTGAGTTTCATATACCCTAATTTTTTACAAAAGAAACTAAGAATTTGGCCCAAAACTGAAAGTTTCTTGAAATTATATCATATTTTCAGTACTCAGAGTTTCTTACGAGTTTCTCAGAGGTTTCATAACAATATTCACGTTCACTACCTGTGCCCTCGTGAACATTTCAAAATAAGGTCTTTAATTAAGGCCTTTCCGATGTTTAGACATTACTCAAGTACCTTACGAGTAATATGATACAGGAAACAAGTGAAAGTAAAGTAAAAATACTTCAAGGATTTCCTTTATCAAAGTAAATAGTTTCTTAACTTACATTTTCCCAGAACTGGAGTTGGTTAATTGCAGCTGCGGAGCGCGAAGCGCCTGCAAAGCGGCATCGTAGGCAGGTCCAATTTTGAAACCGTGGATTATCTATCTTTGTAACGCATTAGTCACAGATCAGTGGATTTAGTGATTTGGTTCGTTTGGTGAAACCAGAGGGAGCTTCCTGTGTGAAACAACGACAACAACAGCGTTGTTAGCTGCAGGTCTGCAAGGCCTCTGCAACTTTCGATCTGTATCGATCTGTTCGCCATTTTGGAGGTCCCTCGTCTATCTTTGTAACGCTAGGCCTAGCTGTTTGCAGGACGCGAAGAAGGAAGAAGTGAATTTCACAATCTGGTGCGTATCACATTATGTGTTAATTACAACTATGAGAGGATTTCTACTGGATTTCTTTTTATACTCTATCTTGCTTCGAATATTCACAGAGTCGGAATGACTTCTGCAGCTTATCTGTTGACGATATCCCAAGGGCAAGGCTTTGATTCCATCCAGGGCCTAGCTCGAGAGGCTACTTTGACTGACTTTGACTTGCACAAACAAACATATGCTGGGTCTGGGTTGGGTGCCACCGACGACGGCCAGGGGATTGATGAAGGAGGAATCCTCCAAACTGACACCAGAGGTTTGCAACGAATTGCAGGGTTAGCCTAAATAACATCTAATTTAGTGTTTCAAGTTTTGTGCAATGCTGTTGACCCCATACAAGTTAGACGAATACTCATCCAGACTCAGTTTCATTTTCCAGACTCAGTTTCATATTCGATTGAAAGGCGATTCTTCGGAATGGGCCTAAGACGGAGTTGGACACACATCTCGTTTTTCCAGAAAATCCATTCATGCGATTGACAAAATGTTTTTGGATTTAGATATGTTTGATAAAGTTCCCGTGTTGAAATTCATTCATTTTTTGTTAAAAGCTCGTTTGTTTGTTGAAAATTGATAGTTTTGCGAGTTTTGAATCTGAGTCTGGAAATGAAACTGAGTCCGGAAATTGAAACTGAGTCTGGGCGAATATTCGTCTGACTTGCATGCGGTATGATGTTGTAATACTGTTTTCTACAATGTTGATACTTCATACAGCAAATAACTGTAAAAAAAATCATATTAATAGAACTACTTTGTGACACAATATGTCCTACAGAATCTTTTACATTAAAACCTTATTCAGTTTCTGTTTTTGTTGCAGGACCAAAGAATTGCTTGTTCTAGTTCCTGTAATGATCTGATTTGCATTCATGGGATGGGAAGTCATTAAATAAAACAATGTGTTGCAGAATGCACCATTGAATAGTTGTCAAGACTAGATATTGCCCATTATGAACTATTTCAATCAAGATTGTTTTTCACTCATACAAAGGTGTTTTTCTACATTTTGAAATTAAACATAGAACAGTTTGTTGTGATGATACAGCTGTTTCATTATTCCTGCTGATGCTTATCAATGCAGTTGGGTGCTCAGACAATGAACCATTAGTGAAGATTATTTTGAAGAAATGATCAAAGCCAGTGATGCAAATATGACTGTGAAGTGCCATATATAGCAGTTTAAAACAATACAGTTCGCAGGAACTTTTGAACTATGAACATTAACTACAGTACCTGTACCTGAAAATTTGAAAATTGAATAATTGAGACCAATATTACATTTGGCTGTAATAGACTTTGTAGTTGTGGTAACCTGTCTTCATATTTGGAAACTGGTTGTCCTTTTTGGAATGTTTCAACCTCAGAACATCGGAGACAGCTCCCTGAGAAGGCACCTGAATGTAAAATTTCATTTTTGGCATGGGGAATAGACCTTTTAGCTATTCAAAAAAGTATCTGAATCGAAAGGTATTTTGATACATTTTGTAGAATTCTTGAACGTGCACAATAGTGATAGAAGCACTAATGCTATTCAATTGAACCTCTTGCATGAAAATGTATAAACATGTTGCTCGATCCTGACTCTTTTGCAGAATAGCTAAAGGTCTGTTTCCACAAATTAATTTTTCTCAAACAAAAGGCTATTGTTTTCACATAAATTGCGCGCAAGGCAGATTTGTTATCTTGCCTTGAGCTGCAGTCACTTAACTATGTTAACAGCTAGTCTTTAGCCGATATGAGAGTTGAGTTTTCTTATGGGCAGTTTCTTATCAAAATACGTGTAAGCAGTTTCTTATCAAAATACGTGTTGGCCTAATGTTCCTTACTTTGCAGAATGCAATAAAATCTATCGTAAGTACGTACATATATTTCCATAAGAAACTAAGAATTTGGGCTAGTACTGAAACTTTCTTAAGATTATCAGATTTTGAGTACTCAGAGTTTCGTGCGAGTTTCTTAGAGGTTCCATAACAATCTTCATGCTCACTACTGTCCCTCGTTTCCTAGTATCAAGCCTTTCCAAGCCTTTCCAATTTTTAGATATTACTAAGTACCTCACGAGTAAAATAATAAATTTTTAAATTTTGATAAAATTATGAGACAACCTTCAAAAATATCGAAAGATATAACCTAATAACCCTTCTTTACTATGGGTTAAATTTTTTATTCATTTTCGTTACGTATAATTTGCGGTTTTTAAATTTTGATAAAATTATGAGACATCTTTCAAAATTTCGAAAGATAGAACTTAACAACCCTTCCTTAGTATTGGTTTAGTTTCTTACTCACTTTCGTCGCAAAATCCTGTGGCATTTTTCAGAAACCTTATAGCTTATCCCATCTTTTTAAGCTTCTTTTTCTCTTTCCTCGTATATCGTTTGTCGATTTTTCAATTTTCTCAAATCTTTGAGACGTTCTGAGACAGGCGTTAAATAGGAACGTGAAAGCTACCGTTTCGTAAATCGATATCGTGAAAGATTCTCCAACGTTTCTCAACTCTCATTTTAAATATGAAGATTACGAAAAAAAGATGCAAATTATGCTGCTCAAGTTTGTTTTGCTTTTTTAGTGATCTGAGAGCTGAGCGCTCATAAGAGTTTCTTATGAAAAACTCTTATAGGATTTATATAAATTCGGCTGTAGATTGGAGAATGCATTTTAATTTGGCTTCTAAATTAAAAGAAACAAATTATGAATCTTGTTTAGCTAGAATTGCTAAACGTTCTTTGAAGAGTAAATATTCCAAGGACCAAGGTATTGCTGAACCTGTCTGTTGCCAACCTTACCCCCCCCCCCCCCCCCCGACAAAAAGCGGTCAACAGCGGTGACCACAAAAGAGTAATGTGTCTTGTACAATGAGCGATTTCTATACTGCATTGTTTAATTTGAATGGCTTCTTAAACAATAACCCAGGTGTTTGAGTAATCCCACGACACCTCATATTTACCGGCAAACCTCAGATATACCGGCACCTCAAATTTACAGGCTCGCGCTACGGTGATATATGTGATGTTTTGGTATTTAGGCCTATGTTATGTTTGAGCATCAGGCTACTATTAGGCAAGATTCAGTTCTGACACAGCATGTTTTGGCAGGCAGAGCTACCTTTTGAGTTCCATAGCTCAGTGATCAAATAAGATATCACATGCCAGGTTGGAAAACTTGCATTCACTCGCAACTATGAAACTGTGTCAAACTCGCTACTCACAGCTACAATAATAGGTTTTTTGCATGCAAGAACAAAAGATCTATTCATGTTAATTCTGCCTTTCTCGAACCTTTTAAAGTCTACTCACAGCTTGCACCTTCAAAGTTGTTTCAATCGCTACTACGTGTAGGCCAAATCACGCATGTTTTCCAACCTGGATCACATGCACAGTATATAGCAAAGTCGAATTATGTACTTACATGTGGACACATTTTTAAAATCTGAAACTGAAACACATTACATTTGAGGAATTCCCCTACATACAATTCCTTTGTTATGTTATCATGATGTGATATTGTTGTTTTCATTTTGAATTCTTCTCTGTGGTATTTGTCCCCTATAGTTAATCAGTAGTATTCAGTTGATATTGCTTCTGTTGCTTTTCATTGTATGTAGTGGAATTTTAGATAAAATACGAAACTGTTCTCTTGGAGGTGTGCAAGAAGAATCCTGTATTGCATATCTATTGTATGTTTTGAAAGGTTTCTTGGGTGTGCACAACCACACTTTCCATACAGGCCATGCTGGAAAATATGTATGTTACGCCATGGCATAACATAAATGTTTTCAAATGATATGGAGAAACATCAATAACAATGTACCCTGGGTACCAGCCTCTCTAACATAAAAACAGAGCCTCTCTGTTTTTATGTTAGAGAAGCTGGTACCCAGGGTAATAACAATGGTGAAACAATAGGTATATTGTCTTTGAACAATTGGCATGGTGTAAACCTTTGGCTTAGTAAACACAAACTTTCCACCGGCGGTGTGCACAATTTTCTAGACTGGTTTGTTAATTCCTTATACGTAAGCTCTAATTATGGTTTTCAAGGGTGAAGTTGCATTTTTAGCGCCATTCGCTGTGATCGCAGAATTAGAGGTGACCTAAGGGTAATTCCATGTCAAAGCAGCCAGGCTTTTTAAAAAGTGCAACCATAAAGTGCTCTGATTTTTTTCAACTTGATTTAGTTTGATAAATCATGATGAGATGTATCAAAATTTTCAAATTTCAGCTCAATAGCTCAATCCGTTCAAAAGTTGCACCCTTTTGAAATTTTGGGCGTTTCCGGAAATTTTGACAAAAAGGGTGTGGCACTTTCAAATACGGTCCATGTCAAATGCATGTAATAATTCTCCTGTATAAGATATAACATAGAAAATTGGCAGGTAAACCTAAAAAGGGGTGCTGATTTCAAATATCAACTCTATTTTATCACTACTTATACCCAAACCTTCTAATTGATGCACCAAATTAAAAGTCATAGCTGCAATCTTTGGGAAAAATTTTTAGGGTGTGGCAGAATAATTTCAAAAAATATTTTCATATTTTCTGAAAATACAAAGGTAGTGCTACTTCATACTTCAAAGATCATGTCCTGGTATGGCATACTGTTACTTCTATGAGCATTTGAAATTTGGTATTATTCTTCAAGTGAAATTAGTCTTGAAAGGTAAAATGATTCAGTACATATTTGATTGATGACCAATGAGAGAGATTCTCCTCAACTTGTTAATGCTTTTTAACATATTTGGTACCCCACCTGGGTGTACCTCAGACATGTAGAAAGGTGTTACATAGATAAACAGTATTGTATAATGTGCATATGGTAAGGTTTGAGCTGATTCTCTGAGTCCCTTTTTATATTGCACGTCTTCAAATTTATTGCACTTCTTTTAAGATTCATGCATAAACAGCATAAAAAGAGAGGTTTAAATGCATGTTATGAAATACAGATGATAAATTCTATATCTATCCAGGGGAGCACAATCCTTTATGGGACAAATACTGTCTCTTTTTTAGACTTAGGCTGATAGCTTTCGTTGCTGGTTGGTTTCTCAATGTGCATGCTAGGAGACCTGGATGATGTCAAAAGAATCACATCATGAAGAAAGAATTTCTTATGACACCATCTTGCCATTAAATTCACACCTTTTATGCTTTCAATCACAGTCACAATGCTTCAATTCATTACATAACTATGTATCATCACTTAATTAAAGGATTAACATTCAAGGTATCATTAAGTCTTTTATTACTTTTTATGACCTCAATGCATTAGGCATCTTCTTAGTAATGACGTGTCAATTTTGGAATGACCTTCTTTGAAACAGTTCTTTGTCGAATTTGTGTCGTAGGTTGTAATAAAAGGAAAAAGTAATGATCACATGACACAATCTACATTTGTCAGTAATCTCCTATGTTGCAAGAGTTAGGATATCATTTCTTGTGAAATAGCATTGACGTAATGTTCTAGCGGAATGAGTTTATAAAAGTTGTCTTTGTCAGTCTTCACTAGTTTGTGTAGAGTAGATCAGTTGGTGCGTTCGTAATGGAAGAAAAGTGCAGTGTAGGAGAGGTCCTTGAAGATGAATGTCATCGGGAGACATACAGCAGAAAAACGGGTTTAAGGCCCTTAGATTCATTACCAGCAGACATGAAAGAGAAGATTCTGTGGAGGTGTGGACTGTCAGATCATATTTTTGCAGCCCAAGACGTTAAAATTTGTTTTCACCATGAACAAGTTTATGGCCGAGTGTTTGAAAGAAGAGTTCCGGAGAAATGCTGTGATGTTTTCAACACACACCAAAAAAAGGCGAAAGGACATCACATAATTACACTTGAACTTGCTAAGAAGCTTAAGGAAGATGGATATGAGGTAAAACCAGGCTGGAAACTTTGTAGAAATTGCTACGATGAAGCAAGGAAACAGAATGATGACAACATAGAAACATTGCCTGATGTGCTGGAATCAACCATCATTGAAGCAACAGTTTGCGAAGACGATGAAGAACAAGACTTAGACATTTCGAGGGAAGAATTGAATAAGTCTTTTCAATATTCAGGTGTTTCACCAATAAAGTTACATGGTGCAACAAAAGCTAGGCAAATAGCGACGACCAAAGAAAAGTTGCAGCGAGTGAAGTATTTTCATGAAAAGCAGGCAGCGAGAGTCATTGGAGTAGAGGTTGGCAAGGTTAAGGAGAAAAGCTTGGAGGATGAAATTCGGAAAGAAGAAAGGGAAAAGGCAGCAGAACTGGACAAACTCCATTTCTTGTTGAAAGAGAAAATTGCAGCATCAACGAAACGGGAAAAAATAAAACTCTTAACTCTGGTGCCAGACAGTTGGTCTCGAAAGCAAGTAGCTGAATTTTTCAATGTCACCGAATACCTTGTGCGTGCTGCTCGGCGTCTGAAGAAGGAAAAAGGAATACTGGCTGAACCCGAAAGGAAAGCTGGAAAATCTTTGCCCGATGCAACAATTACCTTAGTCAAAGCATTCTATGAAGACGTCGAGTTCTCCAGAATGATGCCCGGGAAAAAAGACTACGTCAGTGTCGGAAAAAATACTCACATGCAAAAACGCCTTCTCCTTTGCAATTTAAGTGAGCTTTATTCCGCTTTTAAAGAAAAGAACCCAGGCATTAAAGTGGGGTTTTCAAAATTTTGCAGTTTAAGGCCAAAGTGGTGCATATTGACGGATGCTCCTGGAACACATTCTGTTTGTGTATGTGCCCATCACCAAAATGCGGTACTGTTGGTAAGCGCTGTTGATTGGGACTTAACATATAAAGACTTGATGAAAGTACTGGTTTGTGACACATCTAATCTCGAGTGCATGGTTCATCGCTGCGAGAAGTGTCCTGGGAAGGTTGCACTTACAGATTTGTTATGGGAGCAACTATCAACAGCAGACGAAGACAACATCAGCTTTCAGCAATGGCAAAGCACAGATCGTTCAACATTGGTTGCCCATACATCAAGCGTGCAAGATTATATTTCGTATGTCGTTCAAGCAATTGACCAATTGACAGCTCATTCCTTCATCGCAAAGTGCCAGTCTACATACTTAAAGGAATGCAAAGAACATTTAGACAACAACACCTGCATCATTCTAATGGACTTCGCAGAGAACTATCAGTATGTTATCCAAGATGAAATCCAATCTTTCCATTGGAACAATCAGCAATGTACCCTTCACCCAGTCGTTATCTATTATCGAGGGCCGACAAATGATGTTGATGTTTTGTCAGTGTGCAGGGGCGGATCTAGGGGGTGGCGAAGGTCGCTCAAGCCACGGTCAGATTTTCAAAGATTTAATTATTCTTCAACATTCTATCAAAATCGCGAAAAGATATTCTAAAACAAAATCGACGTTAGAATTGTCTCGGCAGCGCTCAAAAGAAAGCATTTTCCTCATCCAACTCAATGAATAAGGGCCACTAAGTCCAAAATCGTAACCACTCATACGGCAGCTGCAAGATCCTTACAGCCAATCACTGAATGACTTTTAAAAGATTTGAATATTGGCGGGAGCCACACTTGGCAGATCTGAGCCACGGTCTTCAGGATTCAACCAATCATCGTGCAGCAAATTCAAGTGAAAAATGGCGGGAGCCACGGACAGCCACTCTTCATTTTGAAAAACAGAGCAGGCCAATAGAAATTCAGATGAGCCAACCATCTACCAATCAAGTGAAACTGTCTCCCAGTCTTCACTTGTTCTGCACAATCTGATAGAATTATGATCTCTCGTGTCCTGCATAATGGCGGCTCACAGTAAAAGTGTCTGGCCAAAAGTTGCTGAGTATCTTAGAAGAAAGGCACACGGAAGTCACAAGGAGAGCTCGAATGTTTACATCGACAATGCCTGCAGACCATGGAGATGCTAACAGCTGCCTGAAAATGTACCAGTTTAGTAAAATGCCATTTCTGATGGCTCAAAGCTGGACGGTGTCGTCGTACGCTATCTATGGCCTAGTTCAGTCCCGAGTGCAGTAGGTTGGTATCACTGATCTAAGTCGGTATATTATCAAATATCATCAAGGGCAAAAATTGCGGTTAGAACTGTATTTCATTTGACATGTTTGATCTTTGATCAGAGCTTGGGACTTCCTGTGAGCTTTATGGTTTTAAAAAGATAAATATTTCGGAACAATCCAGAAACGAGCACGAGCTTGTCAAAAGCAGTCAGCAGGTATCTCTGTATTGTTTTCTACATTCGAGAATTCTATAGAATTTTATTTCTATGCCCTAAACAAATATCTATTATAAGTAGAAGTTTCAAGACAGTAAATAATTGAATTATCTGTCGATCAGAAGATTTTTCTTGAATTTTGAGACAGATAGTAAGATCAAATCTTCCATCGAGGAAGGAAAATCACCTTCAAAATTTTGAGGAAGCTGCAAGCATTGTTTACAAGAAACCGCTAACAACTGTGTACGAAACTGCAATTTTGAAACATATAAAAACTTTGCTATTTAATCTGGGATAAAATAGTTTACCTATACGGGAACGATTAGGATTCTGTAATAGTCTCAATGAATGAGTCATCCTAGGGGGCGTACTTGACTTTCAGTTGTAAGGGGGTGTGCACTCCTCCAGAAAAGATTCTTTTTACCCGGCTTTAGAATTTTCCCTCTAAACGATAGCCGGCATTAGAAAAAATTGGCGAAAAATAAACTCCAAAACGTAAAAATTTGTCAAAAAATAATGAGATGACACTTGACAACTGGCTTTAGGAAAATTGCCTTCTTTTGATAACCGGCGTTAAAAAAGGGCGAAACGATACCCGGAAAGAAGTGCACATCCCGTCAGCAAAGTACCCGCCCCTCCCTCCCCGGTGATTCATACATCGTTCCTTTTCCCTCTTGATTATTTCTCTCTGTTTTGTGGCACTCACTTACTACAGTTATACTCTAACTTTTTGACAACAGACTGTCAGATAGGGCGTTTCCGACGATGTAAAGGGCGTGGCCCCCAAAAATTTTTCCGGGGGCTATGCCCCCGGACCCCCGTGTAGCTCGCGCTTCGCGCTCGCTGCCCTTCCTTCCTTTGGTCGCGCTTCGCGCTCCCGAGCCACGGTCAGATTTTAGGCTAGATCCGCCCCTGAAAGAAATTGACAGAGACAACAATGAAATTAGAGTACATTTCATGCATCCCCATGGTCCAAGCAGATCATTCTTTTGGCCAACGAGAATCGACAGTTGTTGGGTGCCAATGCAAAATGTTCTTTGCAAAGTTGACATACCTCTGACAGTATCTGGTAGAACATATACACTAAAGGACACAGATTTAACTACAATTTTGAAATGTTTAGACTCTTAGATAAATGCTGCAATAAGTTGGGTAAATCAATAATAAAGGAAATATGAAAATGATACCGGACACAAAGTTGTCAAATCAATTAACATCTAAAAATCTAGAAAGAGAATGCATTTGTCCCATGTAAAAGATTGTGCTCCCCTAGATAGATTTAGAATTTCTCATCTGTATTTCATAACATGCATTTAAAACCTCTCTTTTTTAGCTGTTTATACATGAAACGTAAAAGAAGTACAATAAATTTGAAGACGTGCAATATAAAAAGGGACTCAGAGAATCAGCTCAAACCTTACCATATGCACATTATACAATACTGTTTATCTATCCTGTACGA
Organism: Aurelia coerulea; assembly: GCA_039566865.1. NCBI lineage: Eukaryota > Metazoa > Cnidaria > Scyphozoa > Semaeostomeae > Ulmaridae > Aurelia > Aurelia coerulea. The sequence continues at coordinate 4,054,046 of CM076952.1, read as the reverse complement.
AAATACAAGGCCATGTAATAGCCATGTACAAGCCTTGTAGTTATGGCCTTGTAACCTTGTTATAGCCTGGAATAGCCTTGCTGTAACCTTGTAAATGGCTTGAAAAATGCTAATTAGCCTTGTAGAAGCCTTGTGGAAACCTTGTGTTAGACTGGTTGCAGCTTGGAATCTTACTGATAGCCTTGTAATATTCTTCCAAGGTTAGTACAAGGGTACAAGGTCATAAAAAGGTCATAATCCCCTCTACAAGGCTAAAACTTGGCCTGTACAAGGCCAGGTTTAGCCTTGTATTTTTGTACAGGATGTAACACCTTTCTACATGTCTGAGGTACACCCAGGTGGGGTACCAAATATGTTAAAAAGCATTAACAAGTTGAGGAGAATCTCTCTCATTGGTCATCAATCAAATATGTACTGAATCATTTTACCTTTCAAGACTAATTTCACTTGAAGAATAATACCAAATTTCAAATGCTCATAGAAGTAACAGTATGCCATACCAGGACATGATCTTTGAAGTATGAAGTAGCACTACCTTTGTATTTTCAGAAAATTTGAAAATATTTTTTGAAATTATTCTGCCACACCCTAAAAATTTTTCCCAAAGATTGCAGCTATGACTTTTAATTTGGTGCATCAATTGGAAGGTTTGGGTATAAGTAGTGATAAAATAGAGTTGATATTTGAAATCAGCACCCCTTTTTAGGTTTACCTGCCAACTTTCTATGTTATATCTTATACAGGAGAATTATTACATGCATTTGACATGGACCGTATTTGAAAGTGCCACACCCTTTTTATCAAAATTTCCGGAAACGCCCAAAATTTCAAAAGGGTGCAACTTTTGAACGGATTGAGCTATTGAGCTGAAATTTGAAAATTTTGATACATCTCATCATAATGAACTGTATAAAAGAAGGTCGGATGCAAAAAAGAAGATGATCATCATAATGAAGATGTTGTCAAAAGCTGAGGAAAATCTGAACACTTAATGGTTGTGGCTTCTGGATAAATTGATATGGAATTACCCCTAATTGAGTCCAAGACACCTTGTGAAATGGTGGGGGGCTTTATCAGGTATCAAACCCTGTCCGCCTGACTGTTCTGGCTGCAAAGTCAGAGGGTTATACCATTGCGCCACAACAACTTCAGCATTATCAAAGCAATGACTTTACCTGTCAAATCAGAATGGAAGCTGTTCACTTTTTTGAACCATTTCATTTAGGTGTATCACCCAGCAATGTCTCTTTCTATGGCTGACCATATCAATAAGCTGCGAATTGGCATCTGGGTACAAACCTATCATCCTGGTACATGGAGTAAATGCCGATGGACATAGTTTGAATGACCTCAAGCAACATATCCTAGCTGCAAGTCCTGGCACAAATGTAACAGAATTGGACATCTATGACAACCTTCTCAGCTTTCTGCCACTGAACCACCAACTTCCTGCATTCATCAAATTGGTGAGACCAATAATGCAAGCTGCACCAAATGGAGTACACCTCATTTGTCATTCACAAGGTATGATTGAATTATTGAGATGTTATTGGGCATGGCTTGTAAGAACCTTGAAATGTATTGAAACTTCTTTGCATGAGGATTAAAAACTTTTGTGTTGCAACAGGGAATTGTTTTGTCGTGAACTGTGAATTTCAACATTAATTTTGCACTCCAGCTAAGGTGAAATGTCTTTCTTAATGTATTTGCACCATTCTGATTGAGTTTCTCATTCCCTTTGACAACTTTGACCAGAACAGTTTTATTGGATTTCCTACTTGTATGGGAGTCTTGCAAACTGATGGAATCTTTAGCCAGCAAGGCCATTCAGCATTTTAGCCTTGCCAAAGTTACAGATACACGTGGTATTATCAGAGGAGAATGAAATAGTTAGGAAATAGTGTTTTCTCTCCGTATAATACCACATGTATCTGTAACTTTGGTAAGGCTAAAATGCTGAAGGGCCTTGGCTAAAGATTCCATCAGTTTACAAGACTCCCATACAAGGCCTTACAAAGAAAATACGTTTTAACTAATGCACCAAGTGACCGATTTTAATGAGGTTAGGCTTAAAATCTAAGTTAGACCTTTTGCTGCATGGACAAATTTATTTCACGACGATCGGGTGGCTACAAGCAACGTCACAGTCCACCAAACACCCCACGTTTTTTTTGACTCACCCGGTATAAGTCAATTTTTCCTGATCAGCATGAACAAATATAATATTCCTCCTTTCTTTCTGTTCCTAGATGAGATCTTGAAGAGGCCTGGCTTGTGTGCAGGTCTTGGCCACATTAACGTCTTTAACGTAATGAGGTTCTCCAGATTTAGTAAGATGTACAGGGAAACAGCATTTGGCAGGGATGTATTTGGCAGGGAAACAGCATTTATTTTGAAATGCCTGTACTGTATGGCTATTAATTGGATACACTTTATAGCGATAATTTTTCAGGAAAAAAGGCATCCTTTCTTTTTTGGATAAAATGAATTTGATACAGCATACTGTATCTGTATCTATTCTGTATACTGCAAATTTTATTTCAGGTGGATTGGTGTGCAGAGGGATTGTTGAAATGATGCCTGACCACAATGTTGACACATTAATCACACTGAGTTCACCCCTGTTCGGGCAATTTGGAAGTGAGTTTTGTTTTGTTTGATAAGAGGTTGGAATATGGACAACTCAAAGGTTTTTCAACTTTTTTTTGTCTCTAAAGGGAAATGGAATTGATGTCTGATTTAATGGATTCTTGTTCAGCTTTCACAAATTTGTAGAGTAATAACCAAACTACAGAAAGGGTAAAAAAAAACCAAAACGTTTTCACTCTACTTTTCCAATTAATCAACCTTTCTGAAATTAAAATTTTTTTATAAGTATGCAAAGAAAGCAAGAATACAGATTTTGTCCAGTTCGTTGATTACAAAAGTTTACTTGTCTAAACATTACTTAGGATATCAAGTATATTTGAAGGAGGGTGGTTGAATGTGTGATGTAATTTACAGATTTAAGTAAAATTTATGTCCCTCAATGTCAGAATTTTCCTGGCTAATGGAAGGAGCAGATAAATTTTTGATTAAATTTGTATTTTCCCAGGCCTTTAAGAGACAAATCTTGAAGAGAATTGACATATATCATATAGTTAAAAGCTAGGCCAAGCCAACTTAAAATATATTTGTATCTCAGATACAGTACGTGCTGTTACATTGTGTACTTTGTGTTGCTAAAGAAGAAATAGGTGTTTCTTCAGCCTATATTTATAATTGGCTGGTCAATATAGTATGCAAATTCCCTTTGATAAACGTTCATGTTGTAAATGGCATTTCTGTTTTGTAGTACCACCATCCTGGTCAAAATATCTACCTTTGCTGAGAAACAAAACAAGAAATGAAGTCTCAAAGTATGTTTTATCACAAGGGGTGTATCACTCTTCTGGAAAAGCGCACAAGATTTTTTTGAACAATATGATCCTTAGGAATTCTTTAGGCATTTTTCTTGAAAGCAAAGTACTTTTTTCTTAAAGGTGTACAAGATCTTTTCAGAGTGATACGCCCCTCATTTCATTACGTTCAGTTTTCTTTTAAGGATATATTTTTGTCAAGCATAATTTCTCATCATCCTTTGAAAGACTGTTTGAGTTTTGGACAGTATATGTACTATGAACTTTTTCATTCTCATGTTGAAAGTCTCAATCTTATCATATTTTTACAGGGTGTCCCAGAAAAATTGTTCGATGTTTGATTAAATATCAAAAATCAATGATAAAGGTGCAGGTTTCGGGTTAAAAAACCCTGTTCCTAAGATTTTAAATTAATGTTTGACGCCAGAATCTTGCGAATCTGCTAAGAATTCACGGAGTTACAAGCTTTGAAGTTCAAGTTTGTGCGAAAGCTGAAACCAGAGGCCCCTGCCCCTAACTGAATTGTTTTTCAAAAAGATGTACTAAAATCGAGGTAAAAGAAAAGACTGTCCAATGTTTAACCTCTTGCTGATGTCAGAGCAAACCAAACAGGACTTCAAAAGTAATTTGATTCTTGTAACCGTCGCCAAAATTTATTTAAGAATGCAAAGATCCAAAAACATGGTTTAATGAAAATTTCATCGATGAGAGACGGGGTCATGGGCTCAAAAGGATTCCTCCAAGCATCCATAACTTGATTGAATGTTAGAGAATGCTAATTGATCGAAAGTGCTTTTTAAATTCCATTTGATTTGGTTTGAGAGATGCTACTTTCACAAAATATGCAATTTAGGTGCGTCTGGCTTCAGCTTTCGCACAAACTTGAACTTCAAAAGCTCGTAACTCCATGAATATTTAGCCGTTTTGCTAGCTTCTAGTGTCTAAAATTAATTCAAAATCTCAGCAATATGATTATCTTACCATGAAATCTGTTCATTATTTCGTTATTTTTTAATATTTAATCAAACGTCGAACAATTTTTTTGGGACACCCTGTACCTATGTTTGAAGTAATGTGACCAACCCTTCTCCCAAGGATTTAAAAGGGGGAAATATACAGTTATGTGATGGAATTCTGTGCAAGTTCGTTTGTTGAAAACAGAGAGACTTTTTTCTAGATATTCTCACAAATTCGTCAACATTTATAAGAATTCTCAAAATTCAACATAAACTCTTTAGTATGAGTACGATTTATTGTAACTTGACATAGATCGTTTAGAAGAACTCATGTAGAATGTTGCGATTATGAGAAGTTCTGACTGTGCTGCAAGGTTTCTCATTAAGAAGGGGCAATTGATTTTGAATGATAGTTGCAAGACCCCCGTGTTAATTCAACTCAGTGGTATCAAGGTGCTTACACCCCTCCTTCTTCAGGGGTCCAAGCTGGATTTTTTATGTTACTGATGAACCTAAATTGGTTTCGTTTTTATTGCAGGCTTGTCTATACGACACTCTTTCAAGATTTGCTATCAGTTGCTAATTATTGGCGAGGTGAGTGAATTAATGAGGTTCTGATAAGGGTCTCCCTTACTCCCCCTTAGGCCTTGTTCACACGGAAACACAATCGCTCCGTTCCATATCGTTCCATTCCGAAAAGTGGAACGATCAGGGGCTGCATTAAGGTTGGAACGCTTCGAATAATACCGTTCCATTCCAAAAAAGTTAAACAATAAAAACGTGATACGAAAAGTGAAATGCTGGGAAGATACGCAATCGCTCTGTTCCTTTCCCGTGAGAACAGGCGACAAGTGCAGAATTGGGTCAAAAACCGGAACGATAAGACTTACCCTAAGAGCATGCATGGGCATCTTTGTCGCTGGAACGATTGGGAACTTTTTCCCCCCGGGGGGAGGGGTACTTGGTCTATAAAATACGGGGACGTGCCGCTTGAATATCTGAAAAGGCACCCTGTCCCGGAGTAAAATTCCCAAAAATGATACCCTGTCTCGGAGTAAAATTCAAAAGACGATACCCTGTTCTTGAGTTTCTTCAGGCAAAATTGTACGCTGCCTTGGGAATTTTATAGAAATTTGATAGAAATCTATCAAAAAAGCGGAAATGTTGCCATCCAAACGATTTAAATCACATTCGCGGAGTGCAAATGGCTTACAACGGCGTTACGTAGTCAATTATACAAAAAAATGGACCCTGTCATGGAGCCGACCATATACAAAAATGATATCGGCGGCACGTCCCCGTACGGAAAAATATATGAGTACCCCCCCCCCCCCGGGGTTTTTTCTGGCTCACCCGGTATGTACTCGGAAAGTCCTGGTATTTTATCGTTTCATTCTCTATCCAGTCAAAAGGGAGCACTTTTAGCAGAACAGTTAAAAGGTTTATTGTAGAGGCCATACAGGAGCTATTCTGTTTCTACAAGCCTAGTTGAATGAGTCCCTGCTGACCGAAGCGCCATCATCAAGTCAACGAGCACAGTGAAAAAGAGACTCCAGGTTTTAAATCTAATGCATGATTGCATGTGCAAATTTAGTGGTAGTTTGCGAAAATCTTATTATGTTGTCAATTGGCCATATGTCAAATTAAATTATCATTTATCAGAATTATGATAATATAAAGGTCTAACTTTTGGAAGAAGGCAAACTGATTTATTAACAGCCTTTACCTGGCAGATTTTTAAATCGCATTTCAAAATCTTATTTTCTTCTCTGGGAATATAGGAAGGTGATAGGAAATGAACGATCAAGAATCATTGGATTTGAAGATTTGGATCTGCCCTGCTGTTTCAAAGCCGGAAAGGTGGTTGTTTTTCCAACAAACCATCGATCTACCGTCTTTTTTGTGCAACAAAATAAACCATTAAGCATGTGGAGATTTTTGAGACTTTCGGCTTCATCAATTGGAAACTAAATAACGAGAGCCCAGCGTGAGTACTTCACTGTCACTGTCAGATCATACAGGGATGTGCGCCTGTTTTTCTTAAATTTTTGGGTAGTACTTTTTTATAAACCAGCTTATAAAAAAACGTGGCAATGAGAGTTCAGCTTCATCAATTGGACTGGAGTGGGTACTTCACTGTCACTGTCAGATCATACAGGGATGTGCGCCTGTTTTGGGGATAGTTTTTTTTGCGTGGAATGTTTTTAGAATGGAGTATACTTTTATTCGGAATTTCCTTGTGCAGTGAGGACACGTGTTTGGAAATCTCATTTAAATTCTGGTATTGGGTATCAAAATGTCACTTACCGTAAACGCTCTATTAAGCCCCTCCCCTCTGAGTCAAAATTTCAAATAAACCCCCCCTCTTATATCAAATTCCAGTGGTTAGTGGTTACCAAAGATTTTCCATTTATTGAGCTAGATAAGATTTTATGTTAATTCTGATATGGTTTGAGATAAAACTGTGTCGAATTTATTTATTTGACTCGTAAAATTGAATCTTGAATCCGCAAAATATGATGTAAAAGAACTAAAAAGCTGTCATCTGTATCCCCGTCATTTGATTTTGTGAATAAGCCCCCCTCTCTAATAAGCCCCCTGTGAAGGGTCCGAAATTAAATAAGCCTCCCCTGTGGATGGTACGAAATTAAATAAGCCCCCCGGGGGCCTAATAGAGCTTTTTCGGTATATTCTGCGGTTGGTTCATAGCAGAAATCCTTCTGCTGCACACCCCTGAAGACCCTATCATGAAGTCCCCCCCTCCCCCGGGGGAACGAAATATTTCGAGAATCGATATGATACTGAAACAAAAATTACTATTCTACTCAAAAGTCTTTCCACCGAAGCAATAATATTTTCGTCGAATTTTTAGCAACATTATTACATCAATGATTTTCACATTCGATTCTTTTCTCTCCAAATTATAAACTGTTGATGTCATTGCCTGACATCAAATGTGAGACGGACATCAACTTTTTCTTTTAGTTTGTTGTTCTTTCTTTCTGGTATATTGTAATTTTTGAATTGTAAGTGCCTTTCATGGTGGGAACTCCGATGACCTAGTGTCTATTCCCGCCATGATAGGCACAGTAGATGTACTTTTTGAGTTTGTATATTTTAATTGATTATACAAAAAAAACATTCGAATCTTCTTGCTGTTTTAGATCCACGGCCTGAGTACTTTAGGAAATATGAAGAATACTGCCGATTCCTACCAGTTCTGGACAATAACCCTAAAGCAGCAAATTACCGCAAGGATGGTATGTTTTCTCTTTTTCGTGACTTCTCGAAAGCTCTTCGTATTTTCTATCTTGACATAGGTTAGACCAAACTTATCCAGCATAAGTTCCAAATCTTTAAAAAGGCTGCTGGTGTAAAATTTAATGACCTATATCTTTGAATTGAATTACTTCAAAGAAACGTTAGCTACTTCGCTACAATGATACTGTTGGACTTTTCTGAAATCTCCAATATTTTCAAATTTAAAGTATTTTTCTTCTTTTTCAAGACTTTAAGAAAAGTTTCGAAAATCTTAAAACCATCGTAATTTGTAAAGTGTTTGACGCAACATGAAGTAATTTCCAAGAAAACCATAGTTTACGAATGTCTACAATATGTTATCAAGCAAAAGTCTATCACTCTTCTGATTTATGATTTAAAAATTTGATGACGTCACATCCTCAAATTAGTTAGAATATGAAATACGCTGTAATTTCGAAACGCAATCAAAATTTCTGATTGGTCCAACGGTAGGATTATAGGTAAGTAGCTAAAGTTTCTTTCAAGCCATTCAACTAGACGAAATAGGTCATAGAATTTTACACCCAACTTTTTATGCCGATCTAAAGATTTGGAACCTATGCTGACTTATCCAAACATTGTGGAGCCTTTTCTGATCAATCTGAAATGAATCGTTGCCTGTTGGCTTAGTTTTCAGAGTTTTTCTAGATTATTTTCAAATTCACATACCTCTTTGGAGCCCCCTGATAAGCCCTTCCTTCAAAGCCAAAAGTTTGAATGAGCTCCTCCCTAGTATCTGTTGCACAATGTTACCATAGTAGATTTCCATTTATTTAGCTAAAACAAATTAGATATTAATTATCGTATGGTTTTTTATTTAAAACTGCATTGAACTTATGTATTTGAATGGCAATATGTTGATTCCAGAAATTATGAGATAAAGACCCAAGCAGCTGTCATTTATAGCCCTGTCTTTCACTTTATGAATAAGCTCCCTTCTCTAATAAGCCACTCTCTTTCAAGCCATTGAATATGCCTCCGAGGGCTGAATAGAGGTTTTACCGTATTGCTAGATATTGCATGCCAGGATATTTCTTTTTAGTTTAACCCTATTATGGTAGATCTTGTTTGATAACTCTGCAGTGAGGAAGTTCGTGGCTATGCAATTTTATGACGTTTGCAGGTACCTATTGTGCTACTACTAGTAAAGTTTCATTGAAGTATATGACAAATGAAGGCGAGGGAGACAATTTTCTGGACTAACCCTGTCTAAATCGCAAATTCTCGATTCTCACATCACAATTGTCGCGAAAAAAGTAGAAAAATTGCAGTATTTTGTGGTAGTAAAATTGCAGTATTTTGTAAATTTCTTTTGCCCACTAGCATTACTTGATTTTTTTGTCATAATTCTCATGTTTGGAAGGAAATTGTGCTTGCTCCAAAATTGATTGATTTCATTTTTCTTGATTTTGGCCAAATTTGCAGGAATTCTTGACCACAAAAAGAAAAATGCTGCACCAAATCTGGTTGCTGTACCTATTACCAATCAAGAGCTAAGTAGGGGGCCCCCCCCCCCCGACCAAAATAGGACGTGTCAGATAGCCCGACCACTATTGTGTTAAGGAGTAGTATTGGCGGGACGTGTTTCTATAGGATTCCAATTTCACTCGTTTTTATCAGAATTTTGTACAGTTTCGTAGTAATTGCTGTTTTATTTGCCCTAGTTGCCATGGCCCAAAAGAAGAATTTTCTCAAAATCAGCAGAATGGTTTCATTGGGTGGACCTGATGATGGCGTAATTAGTCCATGGCAATCAAGGTATGACACAATATCAAAGGCTTTCTTTTTCAGTTTTCAGTTTAAACATATTTACCCTGGGATACAATTCAGTTTAGTAAGAAGTTTAGCAACTGCTTTCCAATTGTTCCAGGAAACAGACAAAATATGAAAATATGACTAAACTTTTCTAGATGTAAACCTACCGGGTGTCCCAAAAAAAGTATTCCTGTTTGAAAAATCACCAAAATTTGATTACATGATGGATCTTCAATTTTATTTTTTTGCCAAGTAGATCAAGGACCAAATTATTTTCCCAGACATAGCTGACCTTGTAATTGGTTTAAAAGTAATAAATTTAGCTCTTTTTAGGGCTACCTGGTTTTGAATCATACTGCAAGAAAGCATTTATGCTTGCCAGATCAATTTCTTTGTGCATATAAAGCTTCTAGTTTGGTCATAAATGACAAAAAGAAATGCACACTACCATTGGAGACTTCGACGACGATGAAAAATCTGAACATTTTGACTGTAAGGCAAGATTGAGTATTTTGCTTAAAAAGTATAGCTCAAAATAAGGTTTTTCATTGTGTAATTTTTCTACCTTGCTGCATCAAATGCAAACATTTTAGCGTCTATAAATATTTTTGGGTCTTTGACAAAACAAATCAAAAAGAAAATTTTATCGAAGGTTTGATAATCAATTTTTGGTGATTTTTTAAACAGGAGTACTTTTTTGGGACACCCGGTATTTACCACTTTCATGTTAGATAAGTATTGAACTTGAAAAAGAAGAAGAAATATTATAGTTGCGATACAGATCAGCTGTCCTTGAATTTTCGCAGATCAAACCTTTTACTTTCGTTTTGAATGACTGGATCGATGGGGCCAGTTTAATTTCCGAGTCGAGTTTTATTCCCTGCGTCGGCTCCACGAAATGCCAATGACTTTCAATAACAATTAGGATGTTAATGCATTGACGATGACGCACCGATTTTTTGGGAAGGGAAGACGATAATTACATAATTTCTTTCCCATTAGTTGCCCAGTTCTCTAATCTTTATCTCTGTTGATCAATTTAAGTGGACTTGATCAGAAAACTTTTCATAAAACGTTGTTTTCTATTGGGGCTTCTCTCTCGGTTCTGTTTCTTTTTGGCCCACGAGTTGCAACTGGCAAATTTTCCAACTCTTTCCATTTCACAATCAAGATATCCTCGAAAGTTGAGTTTACCCACAATTTCAGGGTTAATAAAAAGGCGAAAAAAATGCATTGGTCTTTCGGCTTCTAACTAGAATTGGAATCATTCATGTAACATGAGGCTCTCAAAAAGTTTCTTCCTTTACTCAAATTTACTTTCACGCTGCGATTGTTAACTTTATCACTGCATTCTGTCACAGTGTATTTGGCTTCTTGAGTCCAGATGTAAAGACTGTTGTGCCAATGAAGGGACAAAAGGTGAGTATGCTGTAAACATTTTATCTGTTATTTTTAAACAAAATATAGATTTGCCCAAGACTGATTACATGGCCGTTGTTTTCGCAATTGATAACTACGACTCATAACAAATCAGCCTTAACTTGAGAATTACAAATTCTGCCTCGTTTTGATATGGGCCTAGGCAGAGAAACACTGACTTGAAAACTTCACAAAAGTCAGGTAATACTTGGCAAGCGCAACAAAAAAGTACCTGCGTACAAAGTTTGACCTTGTCTCCAGCCGTTTTCGTGGCATTCGTCTCCGTATGACTTTGCTGTGTTACAATGTTAAGCCCCGGTTAAATGAACTGTAAATTTCACTGAGCAACGCTCAACATTTGCAGACCTTGTTCAACCAATGCTCAACGCTGCTCAGTGCAGGGTGGTCAAACGAGCTAAACATTTCGCCCAACATTTCACTGAGTAAAGCAAACCTCTGTAGGTGCCTGCGCAACGCCCCATAAGCTATGAAACTTTCGCGCCAAAAGTCAATGCTCTGCCCAAGCTTGGCATGTACGAGTTGAGCAAAGCTCAGAAGGGTGGTCAAACGAACTGAACAACGCTCAACAACAGGAATATTTAATGACTCTCTCAACAATTTCGATCGCCACCAAATAAGACTGAGCACGGCTGAGCACGGCTGAGCACGGCTGAGCAAGTGGTTAAACGAACTGAACTTTTCTCTGAGCATTCATGTTGAGCGTTGCTCAGTGAAACGCTCAGTTCGTTTGACCGGGGCTTTTTGACGGTCTATGATATGGTGGTAAGTAGACACCCGTAGAGTCTGGTCCATGATTTAATTGTCATTTAAATTGAAATTCAATACAATGGTCAGTTTCAGAAATAGAATTTGAATTTAAATTGCAAGAAAGACTTGTACCAGAATCGAATAGGAATTGTTGTTCCTGTACAAACCCCTTGCTAGCTTTTTCCTTTTTAGGGGTCTGAAAGATGAATGGTATTGCAAAAAAACTTTTGCATCTAAGTTAGCATTTGAGTGATATACACGTGTTTTCTTTTATACGAAACTTGGATAAGCCCATAGTACCAAAAGTTTCTTGATTTCACGTGAAAATTTCAGCTTTTTAGTACTAAAAGTTTCTTAATTTGTTTCTTATTTTTTTTATGCATATAGTTTCTACCACTGCCGCGTATTCTTTTCTTGGCAGACAGCACATTTTTTAGCAAGAAGGAGAGTTCTATTTTACTCAAAACATAAAGTTATCATGAATATTACCAAAAAAATAAAGGCTCAACGAAAAGTTTCCCATGATTTCCTTGTGTTTGGCTTTAAAAGTTTCTTAGCAATTCTCAAGCATAGTACTGGAGTTTCTTAAATTTTTCGCCATCCTAGTACTAGTTTCTTATAAACCAGTTTCTTATATAAAAAAACGTGTATTAACATTTCGGTTTTGAATATCGGCCGCGCACTTTTCATTCCACAGCCCATCAAACGTTAAAATTTTTTTTTACTTTCCAGATATTATGGCGCCATGCCCGAAACCTTGTTTAATCATTTCGTATGGATTGTTTATAGGCATACACAGAGGACTGGTTTGGCCTTCGAACTTTGGATGAAAAGGGTGGCGTAATTCACTACGAAGTCCCGCATATTAACCACCATGGTTGGCATCGAAATAAAACCATCTTTAATACATTGGTAAGAAAATGGCTGAGGTAAGAAGTGCAAATGTTGCAGGAATGACAGATCTGTAAAAAGTATGTTTGAAAATGAGTTTTTTCTCATTTTTCTTATCTTGTATATCGATATCGTTTGGAATTTTCATACATTTGTATAATTTGAGTTTTATGTGAATATTTAAACATGATTTAGTAACAGAGTAGACAAATCGTTGTCTCGTAGGTTAGAAATATTACGGGGTGAGTCATTAAAAAGGCCCGGTGTTTGAGAGGCTACTGCTCCATGAATATATAAGCAATCATATTTTGCAATAGTTGGTTGAGTAGCTAACAGGTTCAGTTATTTTTAGAATTTTTCTCGGTTGAAATCGGTCACTCCGTTCAGATTTTACAAGGGATTTTCTAAAAAGGGTCGCTTCGGGAAACCTTTAAAAATGCGCTAAAATCGTGAGCGAATTTCCCTGATATGTTGATCTTACAGCAATGACTTAAGCACGCTTTAGCACTTGTTATTCTATCGGGGGAATGAGAAAGTTCTCCCTCTAGTGTGATTAACTTATTCAGGGGGATTACAATTCTCCCAAGAGGACAAAACACATGAATGCATGTAAGTGTCATGATTGCTAGAAAGGAAAACAAAGGGAAATTTTGCTCTACGTTTTCATTCGTTTTAGCAAGTTTTCGAAAGGGGCTTTCTGCGGAAAATCTCCCATATCGACGGGAAGGAATGGCCAATTAACGCCGGGTAAATTAATGAACCAAATTGGACATATCGGAAGTAGAAAAAGACAGTGTTAAATATTATTTCTTTGATAGTCATGGATAAGAATTTTGTCAAACGCCGAATCTTTTTCTTGACTCACCCGTTAGATAACTTTGAAATCTTTAAAGCATTGCACGATTGGTTGATGCATCTTGAGTTTGATTTAATGGTTTGAAAGGAACTTCTATTACTTTGTTGTAAGTGTTCATTGGCAATCTTTGATCGAGTCCTTGATATCTTCATTGTTTTCAGAATTAAAGGGAATTTAAGCATCTATAAGAGCATAGGGCTCAAATCTTTCAAATCTTTGAAAATGTCGGTGTAAAGTTCTATTACAGTTTTCTTTAAATTGGATGGCTTAAAAGGAACTTATGGTACTTTGCTGTAAATCTGCCGTGGAAATTTTTTGATATTTAGATTTTTTGTTCAAAATGGCGGCAATTTAATTATTTTTGAAAAGATTGATGAAAAGTTTTGAAAACATTTTAATCATCGTAAATCCTAAACCAAACGAGGAAAAATCATATAACTTCCAAGAAAACCATAGTTTATGAAGGCCTACAATATGGTGAAAAGCAGAAATCAGTATCTTTTCTGGTTTAGGATTTAGAAATTTGATGACGTCATAGCCTCAAATTTAATAAATGCCGCCATTTTAAAACTAATCAAGATAGATTTATAGCAAAAAACGCTAAGTTCCTTCCAAGCCATTTAATTCAAAGGAAACTGTAATAGGATTTTACACCGACGTTTTTAAAGATTTGAGCCCTATGTTATCTAAAGTGGCTCAAGCCACTTGCGGTCAAATTCTAGCCAATCAGATATTAGTATTTCAGGTCATTTACCCATAGATGGCGCACGTGTCACTGCCATGCTTATTCTCTGTGCTTTGCAATTTTTATCGAAGACTTGTTTGTGTGCTTAGATTCCGTTTAAAGCGTCTTTTATCTTCAACCAGTTTCCCGGTTGTGACGTCATCAAATTGCTGAATCATAAACCACAAAAGCTACGGATTTCTGCATACCGCTACATTATAAACCTTCATAAACTATATTTTCTTGAAGACTTTACTATTTTCCTCCGTCAATTTAGGATTTACAACAATATTAATGTTTTCAAGCACTTTGTCAATTCTTTCAATGAAAAGAAAAACGCAGTAGTTCTGAAATTCATCAAGGCATCAAAGACTAGACTTATGACGATGAGTCTCTTGTTTCCCTGTGCTCTTTGAAATCAAGATGGCGCTTCAGTCAACAGAGACTCATATTATTACTCTGAAAAAGTTTACCCTATTTAGGCCTAATATGCTGGGGTTCCTAGCATACCAATCAGATTGCGAGATTTGGCAAAGATAATCGATTCGAAAGACGCACTTGACTAGATTTGAAGGAAGTTGCTGCGGTAGGTACTTGAAGATTTCTCTGGTATGTTTTGGTCTTAAAAACATGGAGATTGCAGCATTAAAAGACTTATTTTGCACTCACCAGATAAAGTGAACTTTCCTTTTCTGATGAACAGGGGAGAAAATTGTCATGGATTGTTGACGCATGCGTCTTGGCTTATAAATCTCGTGTCAGAAGCGCGCCTTTTTCACAGCGAAGAAGCGAGCTGCGAGATGAAAATGATGGAACTAAAAATTGGTTTCACCACACCAATTGAAAGTAAAACGGAATTTATCTAGTTTTTATGTCAATAGCTATTTCATTTCACCAAGAATCTATAAATCGCTGCTTGAATGCAAGCAAAACGGGAGCAGATGATCGCTAGTGACAGTGACATGTATGCTTAGGCCTGGCCAGTATTGGATCAATTTGCAAAGTCGAAGACACAGACGGGATGCAGCTGTCGATGATACAAATAGGAAAGGCAAAAAAGGGTAAGAAAATCCTTTATTTGATTCCAATATATTATGAATGTGTTAATTAGGGCCGTAAGCAGATCTTTTAGATGGGTTGCTTGGGTAGCTCACAAAATGAAAATTGGTTGCATATTTTGGCCTAAAAAAATACCCCTCATTTTGCCATGCCCCCTTTTTAAGGATTAACTGCACTTTGCCGCGGAAAATTTTTCTTCCAGCTAAAAACAACAAAGTTTGGAGAACATTTTAGCACTATGTGCATATAAGGGAAAATATTCATATGGTGACTAAAAAATCATAGTAATCAGGGACTTTTTGCCATAATTTGTTGACATATTTTGGCCTAAAATACCCCCCATAAACCCCCTTTTTAAGAAAAAACTGCACTTTGCCGCGGAAAATTTATCTCCCACCTAAAAACTACAAAGTTTGGAGAACATTTTAGCACTATGTGCATATTTGGGAAAATATTCATATGGTGACTAAAAAATCATAGTAATCAGGGACTTTTTGCCATAATTTGTTGACATATTTTGGCCTAAAATACCCCACTTTAGCCCCCTTTTTAAGAAAAAACTGCACTTTGCCGCGGAAAATTTTTCTCCCAGCTAAAAACTACAAAGTTTGGAGAACATTTTAGCACTATGTGCATATTTGGGAAAATATTCATATGGTGACTAAAAAATCATAGTAATCAGGGACTTTTTGCCATAATTTGTTGACATATTTTGGCCTAAAATACCCCACTTTAGCCCCCTTTTTAAGAAAAAACTGCACTTTGCCGCGGAAAATTTTTCTCCCAGCTGGAAACTACAAAGTTTGGAGAACATTTTAGCACTATGTGCATATTTGGGAAAATATTCATATGGTGACTAAAAAATCATAGTAATCAGGGACTTTTTGCCATAATTTGTTGACATATTTTGGCCTAAAATACCCCACTTTAGCCCCCTTTTTAAGAAAAAACTGCACTTTGCCGCGGAAAATTTTTCTCCCAGCTGGAAACTTCAAAGTTTGGAGAACATTTTAGCACCATGTGCATATTTGGGAAAATATTCATATGGTGACTAAAAAATCATAGTAATCAGGGACTTTTTGCCATAATTTGTTTACATATTTTGGCCTAAAATACCCCACTTTAGCCCCCTTTTTAAGAAAAAACTGCACTTTGCCGCGGAAAATTTTTCTCCCAGCTGGAAACTACAAAGTTTGGAGAACATTTTAGCACTATGTGCATATTTGGGAAAATATTCATATGGTGACTAAAAAATCATAGTAATCAGGGACTTTTTGCCATAATTTGTTGACATATTTTGGCCTAAAATACCCCACTTTAGCCCCCTTTTTAAGAAAAAACTGCACTTTGCCGCGGAAAATTTTTCTCCCACCTAGAAACTACAAAGTTTGGAGAACATTTTAGCACTATGTGCATATTTGGGAAAATATTCATATGGTGACTAAAAAATCATAGTAATCAGGGACTTTTTGCCATAATTTGTTTTCATATTTTGGCCTAAAATACCCCACATAAACCCCCTTTTTAAGAAAAAACTGCACTTTGCCGCGGAAAATTTTTCTCCCACCTAGAAACTACAAAGTTTGGAGAACATTTTAGCACTATGTGCATATTTGGGAAAATATTCATATGCTGACTAAAAAATCATAGTAACCAGGGACTTTTTGCCATAAATTGGTTGCATATTTTGGCCTAAAATACCCCACATAAACCCCCTTTTTAAGAAAAAACTGCACTTTGCCGCGGAAAATTTTTCTCCCAGCTGGAAACTTCAAAGTTTGGAGAACATTTTAGCACTATGTGCATATTTGGGAAAATATTCATATGCTGACTAAAAAATCATAGTAACCAGGGACTTTTTGCCATAAATTGGTTGCATATTTTGGCCTAAAATACCCCACATAAACCCCCTTTTTAAGAAAAAACTGCACTTTGCCGCGGAAAATTTTTCTCCCACCTAGAAACTACAAAGTTTGGAGAACATTTTAGCACTATGTGCATATTTGGGAAAATATTCATATGCTGACTAAAAAATCATAGTAACCAGGGACTTTTTGCCATAAATTGGTTGCATATTTTGGCCTAAAATACCCCACATAAACCCCCTTTTTAAGAAAAAACTGCACTTTGCCGCGGAAAATTTTTCTCCCACCTAGAAACTACAAAGTTTGGAGAACATTTTAGCACTATGTGCATATTTGGGAAAATATTCATATGCTGACTAAAAAATCATAGTAACCAGGGACTTTTTGCCATAAATTGGTTGCATATTTTGGCCTAAAATACCCCACATAAACCCCCTTTTTAAGAAAAAACTGCACTTTGCCGCGGAAAATTTTTCTCCCACCTAGAAACTACAAAGTTTGGAGAACATTTTAGCACTATGTGCATATTTGGGAAAATATTCATATGCTGACTAAAAAATCATAGTAACCAGGGACTTTTTGCCATAAATTGGTTGCATATTTTGGCCTAAAATACCCCAACCCCCTTTTTAATAAACCCCCTTTTTAAGAAAAAACTGCACTTTGCCGCGGAAAATTTTTCTCCCACCTAGAAACTACAAAGTTTGGAGAACATTTTAGCACTATGTGCATATTTGGGAAAATATTCATATGCTGACTAAAAAATTGTGGTAATCAGGGACTTTTATTGCCATAATTTGTTTACATATTTTGGCCTAAAATACCCCACAAACCATTTTAGCAAAAAACTGCCCAATGCTGCAGAGAAAATTTTTTCACTGTTGGAAACTACAATGATTGGGGAAAGTTTGACACGATGCATAGGGAAAATATTTATATGCTCACCAAGTAACAATAGAAAATTAGCAACTTTTCACCAGAAGGTGGCATCTAATTTTGGTCTAAAGTTTCCCACAAAGCCCCCAAGAAACTGGTTCATGCTGCAGAAGTTTTCGTTTATATCTTGAAACTACAATTGTTGAGTTACATTTTGATACAGAGTGCATAGTTTAGAAATATTTACTGTGTGTGTTGGCAATGTAACATTTAGAAATAATGATAGATCCACCTTTGAACTACAGTATGCATGTAGTTCCCAGATTTAAAAGGGGGAAATGATATGTAAGCTTGGTTGATTGAATTAAAAGTGACTATTTCACTGTAATTTGCCAATTTGCTTGAATTCAAACAGTCCATAAATTTATTCATTTGGAGAGCTTTTTGCTTGTTACTATTTTTAATTTTAGCTTGAAAAATAAAGTCTTTCCATTTTCCATAGCTATTGCAGAACATGAACATGATTTTCAGAAAGATAAAACGTTTGCAAGATATGGCAACCAATACATTTCAGTATGGAATGAATGATTACTGCCCATTTCAACATTTCACAAGATTCCAACACCAAGATTGCTGCAAAGCATAGCAAAAGGAAACCAAAGAAACAACATTGTAGCATGTAGTGAATTGTATAATGAACAATCACATTGTTATTTCTATCATGAAATAAGTTGATTACCTTTTGCTTAGCAGGAGATGATCATGAACTTGCATGACCAGATACATTTTTTGTATTATTTTATGTGGTAAAGATTAATTATGATTGTTATGAGGTTGTTGTGTGCGATGTTTAAAAGTTTATATTGCAGAAGTAAGATTAGATTAGCTGTATACATTTGTTAAAATCAGTCATTTCACTCCATATTTCGGAGGGTAATAACAATGATGAAAAAGATCATGTTCATGTCAATTGATAATTGTATTCAGTGACAAATCCAAATTAGAGTGACAAATCCATTTGATGATAATCACGACAGTCCACATAGATATTTTGATGCAAAGGTTAACATTCCTAGATCTAACTAAACTTTGCAAACACCTCATGTTTCTTCTCACTATTATTTGAACATTATTTCATTGACATAAAGGTTTGTGTTGCTATCAGAAAACCTGAAAATTTTGTTGATTTTTTCATTTGTTCAAAACTCTGTAAAATATGCAAAGTTAGCTGTAATCAGTTAAGTATCCACGCTTGATCAAAATTTCGACTGTAAATCCTACATGAGTCAAAGGAACCCAACCCAGGACATTGTTTTAAAGTTCTGGAGCCCTGAATTTACACTTTGGTATTGCTTTCTTGTTTTAACCCATTTTTGGATATTTTCTGCTTTCTATGATGTGTCTCTGCCCCCTAAATTTACATGTATTTTTTTGTAAGAAACTGCCCATAAGAAACTCAACTCTCAGATTGCCAAAAAATTAAGACACTCCAGCACTGGGATAATAGAAGTTAAGAAACTATTTATTTTGATAAAGGAAATCCTTGACATATTTTTACTTTGCTTTAACTTGTTTCCTGTATCATATTACTCGTTAGGTACATGTATTTTTTTATAAGAATCTCAACTCTCAAATCGCCAAAAAATTAAGACACTCCGGTACTGGGAAAATATAAGTTAAGAAACTATTTATTTTGATAAAGGAAATCCTAGATGTATTTTTACTTTCACTTGTTTCCTGTATCATATTACTCGTAAGGTACTTGAGTAATGTCTAAACATAAAGGCTTAAAAAGCCTTGTTTTGAAATATTCACGAGGGCACAAGTAGTGAACATGAAGATTGTTATGGAACCTCTAAGAAACTCGTAAGAAACTCTGAGTACTCAAAATCTGATAATTTTAAGAATTTTTCAGTACTGGCCCAAACTCTTAGTTTCTTACAAAAAATACGTGCAATCATTTTCGAATGAAAGCAGGGGACGTATGAAGAAGCATCTCAAACTTGGAGGGGCACGACACTTAAAGGTACTTTTTCATTGAGCTAAAGGGGTACTTCCTGAAAAATGAAAGGGTACTTTGCAAATTGCAAAATCTTGGAGGGTGGCACGTTTCCCCAGTGCCCCCCCCCCCGTTCCTACGTCTTTGAATGAAAGCGCCAGATTTTATCAGACGCGATTTTGAGCTGACGCGAGAGAGTTTCCTAAAAATAAACAGATTTTTCCACCAAACATCTGGTCATGCCTAAAAGATGGCTTATTTAAAAGGTTTCTTGTTGATAAATCTTTTCGAGGCAAAGCAGGGATTTTTGAAATTTTTCTGTTTTGTTGGATGTGTTTCAAATTTTCGTTTCAAATTGCCACAGTTATAATCAGATGTAAGTTTGAGCTCACGCGAGAAAAGATTCCTAACAAAGAGCGGATTTTCCCCCAAACATCTTGTAATGCCTAAAAGATAGCTTCTTTAATGTAGATTTCTCGTTGAAAAAATCTTACCGAGGCCATGGGGAATCGTTGGATATTTCATATTTTTATGATGAATGTCTTTCTATTCTACCCTAATATGGTTGTTTTCGAAAAGAACCCACTGCAGTTAATCCGATGTACCGGTCATTTCACAGTTACCTACTTGTGCTGAAAAGATAGCTAAATTGATACTTTTTCGTAGCTAAAAATACAGCGAGGTAAAGGTGGGGATTGTGCTGCGATATCCTGCCTTTTTTCAGAGGTGTTTTTTCCTCACAGTATGTTATGTTGTTTTCGAAGATCTGCCTCTGACCCCTTCTGCTCGCGCGGGTTATTTGCGCATGCGCAGACAATTTTCCCTCCTGCTCTTGGGACCTGTTTACAAATTTTGTAAATTTTGATCGGAATAATTAGCATAATTTGGCAGACAGCAGGTTCTTTCGAATCCCATATTCGACAATTTCGAAATGTAGATTCCATGGTTCGAACACCACTCATTGTATCCAGAGCCATTCCAATGTTCTTTATTTTGACTGAACGCCAGGGCTTCAAAGGTGAGAAACTTCTTTTGTTTGGAAAAGAGCCAATCAAATAGCAGAATAGCCTAATAGGCTCCAGGGTCAATGTAGGCGTTGAAGTTTACGGAAAACCTTCATTGTCACTGGGTACGAGGTTGGAAGATAGGGTCAGCTTTTTAACTGTTTCAATATGAGTCCCTGTTGAGCAAGGTACCGCAGGGATACAAGGGACTCATCGTCATAAGTCTAATGACAGACTGCCAATGAACACTTATTACGAAGCACGTGAAGTTCCTTTCAAACCATTAAATCAAACAAAAGACGCATTAACCAATCGTGCAATGTTTTTAAAGGTTTGATGCACATTTTTGAAAGGCCCATGGATGCTTCTACAAACATAAATCTTTAATTTCTAATTCCCTTGATTTTCATAAATTCTCGTATTATGTGACCTCGCCCAAAATGATTTTTGACCTCATTGGTTAATAATTGATGCGTTTCTTGTGCAAAGCGCCAATCTATTTTGCAAAATTCAGATTGGCGGAATCTTTGCCAAGTCTTAAAACCATCTCTGCGTAGGCTTAACCAGTGGATACACTGTAAAGTCGGCAATTATGATAAACAAATCCTTGTAACCATGCCGATGAAACACTGTTGCATCTATGCTATTTTAGCAACAGGCTATAGACAGTAGTGGTGGCAACGGAATTGCACTTATTTTTTAACTTATCTCCTGAGCCTGTAGCCAGTTTCCTAAATTCTAGCACAGTTTTGCGACAAGAAGTTCCTGACGAGTTTCTCGAATTCTTTAAGGCTGCCCTCCACTTGCAGTAGTTATGGTCGGCGACCCCGACCAGCACGTTTATCTAGGGCTCATGCTCTGTTGTTAGAGAGCATGGGCACTTGATAAACGCGCTCATCGCCAACCATAAGTACTGCAGTGGAGGAAGGCCTTAGTGTTGTAAATACAGAATTGCTGCATTTTGTCAGACTTGCTGTCAAATTTATCAAAATAGGTTCTGTTAAGTCTCAAGAATTTCAAAATCGGAAATGAGAATTAGTACAGTTTCTTGTCTTTCAGAGGATTTGGGTAGAGAATAAGCAGGTCTTTGTGATATTTCGCAGAATAAAATGTGCCAATCATTTCATGAAATCGATCTAGCTCAGGGAGGATCCACTTGCTACTTTTCTTCCAGGGAGGATCCACTCGCGCGCTCTTCTTGGTATTTTCCAGGAGCAATTTCCTTGCACTCCAAATAACATCCTATTTCTAACATCCTACTTTAGATCCATTAAATCCTTCGCGTTGTCGACTGGGAAGAGTGTCAGTATTTAATTTGTAATCAGTACCCCTACACTAGCTCTTAGCGATCTGTTTTTTCATTAGATTAGCATCTTAAGTTTGGTTTTGCTGCAATTTATATGGAGAGTTTTTGCACTTTTTAAATCGGTATTATTTTGTATCGTGTCTGTTTTGCCTGCCGATGCCTATGTATGAGTCATCGGCCCAAGGAATGGTGGAACTCTGTGTTTAGTGTTCTGAAAGCTGACCTAAGGAGTTGGTCATTATTTCTTTCCGGGGAGGACGTAGAAGACGTATGTGAGGGTGGGTCAAAATTTACATACTGAAGAAGTAGGTAATGTTTCCTAAACACAAAGCACTAAAACTAACGGACGAAACTAAACAACTTTTAAGGAAGTAGTATGAAAAGACTTTGAGATATATACTGTTGATGTTCTAAAAATCTCATTTTCCAAGAACTAAAACATAGTTTTTCAGTTTCTAAATAAAGCAATGTTCATTTATAAGACTAGTCCTTCTGGAAGTAGTTCTTCGTGCTACTGCTTTTGCTTGCATTGAAATTTTTTGCCCATGTACTAGCAACTGTGACAATGCAAATAGACCAAATTTTTAACGTAAATCAGGAAAGAGGAACGAAAATTCCATCAAATATTTGAAAAGGTCTTCCACCCCCTCCCTGGCCAGAATTAATCACCCGTCTTTAACGCAAACAGATACGTTTGTAAGCCAATTTTTGTGGCTATGTGATAAACTTTGTAGAAAAAATGAAGACGCTGAACATAAGATGGCAATTTAATTGTAACAGATTTGATTATAGCTTAGAGTAAAATCAATTAGTCTATTAAAATAATTAGTCAATCAATTAATCGTATATGAAGCTGGTACTTATTAGTTGCAATATGTTGGTTACAATCTAAGACATGGTAAGGACTCGCAGCTTCCAAAAGTGCATACAATGACCTTTGGAATTGAGACTATACCATACCAGGTTTCCCAGAAAAAACGCAACAGATTTGAGCAGGGCAAGCAAATCTAATTGGTCCCTGATAAGCTTCAAGTAATCAACACTCCGTTAGCACCTAAGCCACTAGTTGGCTAAACCCAATAGACACCCGCCAAAGGCTTTGATCTTTGGCGGGTGCGGGTGTCTATTAGGTTTAGCCAACTAGTGGCTTAGGTGCTAACGGCGTGTCGGTTTTGTTTTGTTCTTCTTCAAGTAATCCTTGATACTTAACTTGAAGATACGTACCTCGTTTTTATAAATTGGTGCACTGATAGTTGGAATATCAAGTCCAAATTTGCCTCCACCTCCAAGCTAGAGCTTGTGAGTTTTAGTCTAAACTGCCTGCAATTGCGCTGTTTGGGGGAATGATTGGGCCTAGCAACATGCAGCTACATTATATGTTTAACGATATTATTTTTAACGGTTGTAAAAAGACTTGTTCCTTTCTTTCATTTTGATATGTATGCTAAATAATAGGCCTAAAATTAGCAGTACTGTTGCTATTTCTCATATTCATAAGCCTAGCCTACTTTGAAGAAATTGATGATGATGATGATGATGATGATGATGATGATGATGATGATGATGATGATGATGATGATGATGATGATGATGATGATGATGATGATGATGATGATGATGATAGTGAAGCTCCTGGGTAGACTTATGACTTTTCGTCCCTTGTTTCCCTGCGTTCTTTGATTTGCAGATAGCACTTGCTCAATAGGGATTCATACCATTACTCTCATAAAGTAGTCCCCCTTTCAAAATGGCCTAAACTAGCGGGAGTTTCTCCTACACTCAACAAAATCGCTTCAAAGTCTGATTTAAAGAGCTTCAACATTGAAAAGCAAACTTTTAGTACAAAGGATAATGTTTTCCTGACTTACTAATCGCAAAACATACACCTTTCAATCAGTAATCTTCCTGTGTAGAAACAAAATAGATCCATCGCAGCTACGAGAACTCTAAGCCGTATCAACCGTTTTTTGTACGCAACATTAACAACTGTCTAAATAGCGCCTCCTTATTGGATGAAAACTAAATTCTAGCAGTTTGATTGATCAATACGGAGCCACTCCATAAGGGCCTAAAGGGGCCCATTTTATGACAGTAATGGTACGAGTCCCTATTACCAAGTGATATCAGCAAATGAAAGAACGCAGGGAAACAAGGGACGAACAGTCATAAGTCTAGCTCCCAGGCTTTCATGGCCGAATCCTCATTTACAGAACATACAGTTCAAATCCTCACTGGTTGCTGAAGCACGCGGAAATCATCCAATTTCACGGTGCTCAGCCAATCAAATCGCCTCTTTCTAACCACGTGATATCAAATCAGTCGTTCGAAGGGAATTCTTGAGTACCCTCACGAAAATTGAAATGGCTACTAAGTTACAATAATTACATGGAATTTTTTTTGAAAAATCGGTAGAAGTGATTGTAGCGTAGCGTGCAGTTTGTAGCGTGCGTGGGCAAATATCTCATTTGGAGGCGAATATCTCATTTGGAGGCGAAATTGTATTCATTTTCCGGTCGAAGAATATTGACTTTCGTTAAATCAGTGATAAAATTCGCTACAAATAAATATAAGGATAAAAATCTCAGCGATTATGGATATTGCCCTAAAAAATAACCCAAACATTTTCCCTTCTTTTACATATCAAAATCGAAGGCGATTTTCAGCGATATCTGTCAGAAATGTCATTTGGGCCTAGGCTTCTCACCGATTAAACCTCATACGTTGGCCCCAATAAGGCTTAGTTTGTATTCTTGAGCTAAACGATTCACTTACCAATGACTCCAGCATCAATTTGACTTCATTTTCTATTTAATGTCTCCAAATTTTGTTCAAAAACATCCAATCTTGAGCAATTTCTGCAAATTTGAACCCAGCGATTGCGACATTCGAGCAGGCTTGCAGAGAAATACGGAACGAAACAAATTTGCAGAAATTGCTCAAGATTGGCTGTTTTTGAACAAAATTTGGAGGCATTAAATTGAAAATGAAGTCAAATTGATGCTGGAGTCATTGGTAAGTGAATCGTTTAGCTCAAGAATACAAACTAAGCTTTATCGGGGCCAACGTATGAGGTTTAATCGGTGAGAAGCTTAGGCCCAAATGACATTTCTGACAGAGATCGCTGAATATCGCCTGCGATTTTGATATGTAAAAGAAGAGAAAGTGTTTGGGTTATTTCTTAGGGCACTATCCATGATCGCTGAGATTGTTATCCTTATATCTTATTTGTAGCGAATTTTATCAATGATTTAACGAAGGTCAATATTCGTCGACCGGAAAATGAATACAGTTTCGGCTCCAAATGAGATATTTGTCCATGCACGGTACAAACTGCAGGGGGGCATCCCTTCTACCGATTTTTCAAAAAATATTCCATGTAATTATTGTAACTTAGTAGCCATTTTAATTTTTGTGAGGGTACTCAAGAATGCCCTTCGAACAACTGATTTGATATCACGTGGTTAGAAAGAGGCGATTTGATTGGCTGAGCACGGATGATTTCCGCGTGCTTCAGCAACCAGTAAGGATTTGAACTGTATGTTAGAAACGAGAGGATAACGAACTATTTTCCGTTCTGGCGGGTTCCGTAAAGTTAATTCCAAAAATTTCTCGCTATCTCAACTCGTGAAAGTCGGACGTTGATGAATAATTCAAAACAAGTCATCTCGGTGACCTATTGCGCTGACCTTGATTTGTAATCATACACAAATCTAACAAGATTGCCTAAATCAAAACATAAGATTTTTGCAATTATTCAAACTGATCTCATTGAGACTGTATCCTTACAAAAAAGTAAAAATTTAAAAAAATGTTTTTGATTTTGTTGTTTCAAAGCTGGTATGCTGTTTTTTCATTCCATATTTTAATTTTCGCGAAGGTAAATAACATAGGAAATATTGCAAATTTTAAGAAATATCGCCAGACGTGGGATACAGTTTCATTGCATCGTACATTTAACGTCATTATGTCATCCGTAAGAAGTGTACAAAAATACCACAAAGCCTTCTTATAAGGCTACAAAGCGCTGCTTATTTTTAGTTAAAGTACCGGGTGACCCAAAAAAAAGTGACCCAACGCAATCTTTCATAGAAAGAAAAGTAAGTGGCTGATTGAAATACTCCAAACGTTGTTATGTCGCTAAAGGACTAGCCTACATTATGAGTATTTTTCGCAATTTCTTTCGACATGGTAAATTTCCCGAATTAAGGATTTTGAGAAAAAGGACATGCTTGAAATCTTCAAAAAGTCGTCCAAAACAGGGGATCGATTTGTAGCCTTTTCAGATCTTCAAAGTAACGAGGAGCGTGTTTCATTTCAGCCTGAGAATTGGCAACTCAATCGGATGTCGTCAGAGCAAGTTTGTAGTCCCTAGATACCTAAATATTCTTGTCTCAAGGGACAAGGATACTCCTGCTTTTCTGTAAGCAATTCTTGAACATTTCGACTTGCGTGGAAATTGAATTTCTTTGAAATTCCACAAGTTGACAAAGAACATTTTATGCTCAGCTCCAAATGTTTAGGTACCTAGGGACCATAAACTTGATTTGGAAACTTTTAACTGAGTTGCCTATTCCCAGGTTGAAATGAAACACCTTCCTCATTGTTTTGAAGATCTGAAATGGTTTTTAATCGATCCCCTGTTTTTGATGACTTTTCGTGGATTTCAAGCTTGCCCGTTTTCCCAAAATCTTTGATTTGGGAAATTAATATTGCCGAAAAGAATTCCAAAAAATACTCATAATGTAGGCCAGTCTTTTAGCGACAGAACAACGTTTGAAGTATTTCAAATAGCCTCCTACTAATTTTTCTTAAGCAGATTGCGTTGGGTCACTTTTTTCTGGGTCACCCGGTATAATTTTGATGTCTTAGCGAAAAAGTAATTAGATAGAATATATTGCAATTTTTGAGAGATATCGCAAGATGTGGGATACAGTTTCATTGCATTGCACATTTAACTTCGTTATGTCATGCATAAGAAATGTAGAAGGATACCACAAGCCTTCTTATAAGGCGACAGAACGCTGCTTATCAAGTCTTAAGCACAATTTGGATTTCTCATCTAGGGCTCAAATTTTTCATCTGGCTTTCAGAGAAGAGGTTTGAATGATTTAAGACGGCGGCCGCTTTAAATAAGACTGATGATATTTTCGTTGGTTGTTTGAAGAAAGGTGTCATTTCCTGTTTTGCGAAGAGGAAAAGCGTCATTTTGGTTGGAAATCAATGAAGTCTTGACTTGAATGTATGTATGTAGTGCTTGCTTCACACTAAAGTAAAATCGCGCCAGAGATGGCGCCAGGGAAGAAATGCTAGGGGGGCAAATACTGCCAGAGTGCCGACAGTGAGAAATTCTTTATGAACGAGTTCAATTCAAGTTCACTAGGATGACAACGCAGCAAAGAAATCTGGAGGTTTAGGTTATGAAAATGCCGACAGTGCGTAGGAATTGTCGAAAATTTAAGTGCCGATGGGGGGGCTGAGTGAAATTTTGGGGGGGCTCCTGCCCCCCCTAGCACCCCCGCTGGCGCCATCCCTGAATCGCGCTTGAAATGCATTCAAAATACGACGAAAATTACGCATCGAAGTTATTTTTGCCTCGATATTTTCTGTCGGCGCCTTTAACATATATGAGTAGTATCAAACAGTTTGATTCCATTTGGAAGAAATGATTCACTAAAAATGCGTTTAAAACGAATATAGAATATGCATTATTCCAATTCTAACGCATTTTTACTGCAGTTTGAAGCAAGCTTTGAGTGAATAAGCTGAGTTGAAATATGTAATCTCTTAGTTTATAGATAGCCTGTTCTATTTGATGATTCAGCGCGTGGCGAATGAAAGCAGTATCCTGGACCTTTCGAGCTTTGCGGTGTTCGGTCGGTCCACGAGGTCGGTCGTCGGTCCATCCGATTTTGTCGTGGACCGACTTTTCTCTTTCAAGAAAATGTTTGGAGCGACTAAGAAATTGTTTGGGGGGTGTCTCACCCCCCACACACCCCTCTAATGTGCGCCCCTACTCAGCTTATGTTCGTGTTGTTTTTCTCTAATGGTTAGCGGAGGATCTTTAAATCTGATCGCTAAAAATCTGGATAAAGACGGATCAGGAATGCTGAAAATGGATTAGGCGAATGTGATTAGCTTTGTAATCTCTTTCCAGGTATAGAGAAGACGAAATCAATGACATCACTGAGTGATGGAAATGCTCAAAAGGAGTGCTGAAAATGGGTAGGGTCGATGCGATTAGTTTTGTCAAGGGTGTTAGGACACAAACGTGTTGATTACAAATTTATTTACCTTGTTTTGATCCTTGTCTTTATTTAAATTGTCTTCTTTGCTTCTCTTCAACTGGTGTGTGCGACTGAACGGTTTATTAGGCCTAAATGCCTCGTGTTATTTGAATATATCTTCCTTGTATTCCTGTGTCTTAGCGCGCCTTCGCAGAAAAAAGGTTTCAAACCGCAATGCCATACTAAATACTTTGTTTATGGCTTTGCGGTTTGAAACCTTTCTTCTGCGAGAGCGCGCTAAGACACAGGAATACAAGGAAGATATATTCAAATAACACGAGGAATTTGGGCATAATAAACCGTTCAGTTGCACACACCAGTAGAAGACGAAACAGAGAAGCAAAGAAGACAAGAAATCAAGACAAAGATCAAAACAAGGTAAATAAATATGTAATCAACACGTTCGTGTCCTAACACCCTTGGTTTTGTAATCTCTTTCCAGGCATAGAGAAGACGAAATCAATGACGTCATTGAATGATATCTTTCTTGAAGGTAAGTGGTAAAATAGTACTCTCTTCTTGCAAAACATTTAGCAAACCTCTACAACATGTTTCTCGCCAATTCAGTTTTACCTATCAAGAGAGTCGGAAAACACATGGGTGTTTGCCAACTTTTATTGATGCAGTTTACTTTGTAAATTCGTTTTTTTTTAATTCATTGCAAAGAAAAAAGACTAAGTTAGATATGATAATTTATTTGGTCAAAGTCAGTCTTTCCGTTCCAGACTTACCAGAAAGGTAAACTCTCGCCTTTTGCACGTTAAAGTTGGTTTTTAAGAGAAGTTATGTGCTTATAACGGAAGAAGAAAACAAGGGCAGATTTTGTTATACAAGAGCAACCGTTGCGTTTGATTGACACCTCAATTCAAAGCAATTAGCGACTGCAGACAAAGGGAATTCTCTCGACCATAAATTCAAAACAATCGAAGTCGCAGAAGTTTCTGAAAAAACCTAAATAGCTAGTGCGCTCGTTGTGCATTCCAGAAATTGCTTTAAGAGCAAACCTGAGCATATATCGAAAGAAAAAGGATACATCTACACATCTACCAACGGCACTTTATTTCTTTGGTTCAGAAGCTGAGCAGTAAATGTTTTAGTAACACCCAAAACATAAGAGAATTGAATCGCCTCCCAGTTGGCTTTTGAACCAAACAAATCATTAAATGCCTGAGGCAGATGGCACATATTTAGATATATTCTTCTTCTTTCGATCTATGCTCATTTTTACTCTCAAAAACAATTACTGAAATGCACAACGAGCGAGCTAGCTACCTGGGTTTCAGAGAAACTTTTGCGGCTTTGCTTGTTTTAATTGCTGGTTGAGAGAATTTCCTTTGTCTGCGATCGCTAATCGCTTTGAATTGCGGTGTCGATCAAAACCAACTCTTGCTATTGTCTTACCAAATCTGTCCTTGTTGAAGAAGAAGGGTAAACGTAAAGATCTGTCTGGCGGATTTTTTTAATTTGATTCTGAAGCCGAGTAGAAGGCAGTGTAATCCTCGCGTATTTAGGGCTTAAATGAACCAATTACCACAAAGCTCCTGAATTAAATAACCAAAATCCGTCAGGCAAATCCTTAGATTTACCCTTCTTCTTTCGTTATAAGCACATAACTTTTCTTAAAGACCACCTTTTGCGTGCGCATGGCGAGAGTTTCCCTACTGATTGCAGTGCAAGTTTTGCGGCCTTGTTTGTTTTGATGAATTACTGGTTGAGAGAATTTTCTTTGTCTGCAATCGCTAATCGCTTCGAAAGAAACTGATGCTACATTAAAAAATCTGCCCTTGTTGTTCCCTTACATTTATTGATAGAAAGGACAACAAATCCAAATCTCATAATACCATCTTTCAACTCTTAACAGCTGATTTTTAATAGAAAGAAATCTTCCCCCGTTTTACTCACCTCCCCCATAAAATCACCACTGATTACAAGCAGTGCGCCAAAAATTGCTCTCTGTAACTGAACTGCGAAACAGCATTTCGAATAAACCTCAAAGAAACCTATTTCTATCTTTATTTATTTTCGTTAAACTTCTCATAATACTTTGAAATAGTCTGCGTATTTACGCCCTGGGAACACATCAAAGATAGTCGTTTCATTGTTTCGTATTTTTACTTCAGCCATTTTTCATGCTATGATATCTTTTTGTTTTCTCTGCAAACTTCCAACTTAAAAAGATCTTCTCCCGCTGCAATAACAACCAGTACAGACAAAACTCAACAAAACTACGTTCATAACAATTTGTTTGAGCTAGGCAAGATTAATTGCGTTTATTATTTGGTGATTATTTCGAATTAACGAATTAAAACTTAATATGGGTTTTAACCAGTTGGAAGACCTATCCGATCAAGAGTAAGAGGATTTTCATTGCTGTAAGGGCATGTTGTAAAAGCCGGACCGTATGGCCTCTAAGACACCTTGGAACTTCAAGTACTAAAGACAAAAGGGACCGTTGACACCAGATTGTCCTCACCACAGACAAATGATAGGCCAATGTGATCAAGCTATCAAACAAGAGGGTACGTATCGTAAATTTCCCCTCTTCCATCCTACGAACTTCCACTCGTTAAAACTGAGGCCAGACGCCAGGAATCGTTCAGAGAATTGTACGACGGGGGATCCTCAAAGTTGTACTTTTAAATATTACAAACTCTCTGCGTGATTTATGGCGTTAGTTTAAAGGAGCAGAAATTTGTGAGATGAAAGAAGGGAAGCTTACAATATGCAACCTCCTGGCTGACCAAGGGAAGTTGGACACCCATGTTTTGATTGAAAATTTATCTGCCTTATCTTGATTTTTGCTTTGTTCTTTGGATTTGGTCTTTCGAATCTAACCCCCTTAAATTCCTGTGTTTTAGTGTGCCTTCGCAGAAGAAAAGGTTTCAAATCCCAAGCTATCAGGGATACAAGGGAGTTAGATTTGAAAGACCAAATCCAAAGTACAAAAAACAGTGGGACAACATTCATTCGAAACACAAGTTGAAACGAAACGAAGAAGAACATAACAGTCAAAACAAAGTAAAGAATATTTAATCAAAACATGGGTGTCCTAATACCCTTATATTGACAGTTGATGAAGACCCTTTGGTGCTAATGGTCCATGTCATCCATAGAGGTCTCAGAGGGGTAGCCATCCATAGGGGTAGCCATAGGGGTGCTAATGATCCTAGGGGTCTCAGAGGTCCTATGGTCCGGTTTTTACAATTTATCGATTTTCATTGTTATAAGACCTTTTGATTGCTTGTTTATGGTTAGTGATGCTGTGCGTGCTGCGAATTTATCTTCAAATTTCTTCATTCTTAGTTCGAGTGCCAGATTGACGAATCCAGTTGCAAGAAGCAGATGTTTTACAGCAGAAATCTTCGTGTTGATGGTAAGCTCGTTTTTAACTTCACGATATTCTTTTTGTAAGAAACTAAGAATTTGGGCCAGTACTCAAATGTTTCTTAAAATCATCAGATCCTAAGAACTCAGACTTGAAGGTTCCATAACAATCTTCATGTTCACTACTTGTTCCCTCGTGAATGTTTCCAATGTGCAGTTTTAGCTCAAGTACGTTCCGAGTAAGGTGATACAGGAAACGAGTGGAATCTTTCTAATGTTTGCTGAAGCATGTTGGCCTTGGCGTAACTAAAATCGGTATGAATGAAATCATAACAGTTTTTCAGTTCACAACTCACCGCACTGGATGCTAATGTATTGTTACGTTTTCCTTGTTCAGATCTCAGGCAAGCTTAAGAAGTGTTCTCGTAGTATTTCTGTTTAAGCAGGGATTAACCCTAAAATTCTTGAGAAATGCTGGCCCATCATCCCTTCAAAGTTGGTCTAAATTCTAAATTAGGAGAATATTTAAGTTTAACACAGTAGAAAATGAGAGCATTTTTTGCATATTTCCAGATGTTATTTTGCGAATGAAGCAAAATTTAAAAGTAAACAAGGACAGATTTTGTCACGCAATAGCATCCGTTGCGTTTGATTGACACCGCAATTCTAAATGATTAGCCATTGCAGACAAAATAAATTCTCCCAACTTGCAATTCAAAACAAACAAAGCTGCAAGAGTTGCCCTGAAACCAGTAGAGCAAACTGTCGCCTTGTGCATGCGAAAGGTGCTTTTTCACAAAATTCATGTGTTTAGAATAAGACAAGATGGATAAATTTAAAGATCTGCCAAGCGGATTTTGTTTATTTGATTCAGACGCCGAGCAGAAGGCAGTGCAATTCTCGCATAATGCAGTTACTACTCAGCTCATGAATCAAATAAGCGAAGTTTGCCAGGCAGATTTTTAGATTTATCCTTCGTTTTTTATTATAACTTCATGACTTCTCTTTAAAGTCACCTTTTGTGTGTACAAGGCGACGATTTGCCTTGATAGTTTCGGGGTAACTTTTGCGGTCTTTTTCTGTTTTGATTTACTGGTGGATGTGCCCAAATTGCCCTGTAAGAAAGAAGCTGTGTCTGGACAAAGCATCCCTACGGAAAGAAAGAGCAACGCAAATCACAGGAACAAGCAAAAAATTGTAAACATTTATGAAAGGAAACCCATAATAATGAAAGTTAAACGTGATATTTTTGTGTTTCATTTTGGAAGGAAGGTTTCAGCACATTATGCATACGAACCTTAGCTGTCCGGAAAATATCTCCAATACCCTACACCGCAATTTTACACCAACATAAAGCCTCGCGTAAAACAGGGATGCATTTTGAAATATCTTTTGAATCTTTAATGCAGAAGTTTGCGATCCATCCTATCATTGAGGTTAGAGTGTAAGATTTTTCGAATTGGACTTCGTAACAAGATAAAAAACAGAAGCCAGGCTACGGTTTTGGTTTCATTCAAATCAGCAGTTTTGTAGCCTGCGGCAGACCTTATTTTACGAAAAAGGAAATTTTATAACGCTGTTAACTGCGTCAGTGAAATAACAGTTGATCCTCAAAGATGAAAGACGTTTCTACTCGTGGATCATCAGTTTATTCTGAAGATCGGTGTTTTTTTATATTCTCATAAAGATTTACAAAATGAATCGCAATAGCTATGTGTTGATTGCAATGGCCTTCAAACTCGCGGTTGGTGCCTTTCTGACAGCTACTTACAAAAGACTTTGTTTTGAAAAGGGGATGGCAACACCGTTTTGCTGGAGCAGCGAACAAGGGCAGATTTTGTAATACAATGGCACAACCAGTCGAATTCAATAACATTTCACAAAACCTGTTTAAAATACAGAGTTATCAACAATCGGATACTGAAAATATTTTGAGTTTTGGAAAACAAGGCAAGCAAAGAAAGCAACGAGCCTAGAGTTTTATTATTGTTTTTGGCAGGTGTAAACTTGCTTGTTTTTCGTTACTACCGATTTCTTGATGACCAAAATTCTTTTAAAGGGGCTCCGTCGTCAAACGGTAAACACATCCGTAAACTCGCACGTGTCGCCGATTATCCATTGTTCATCCATTGTTCTCTGCAGTTTGTTTGGTGGCTTCACCCAAGCCACCAAAAGCGACCGTTAAAAATCTACTTATATCCGAGCAATCGTAGAATATATGAATGTTTGGTTTGTTCCTTAGTGAAGTACAATGATTAATGCCCAAACAGCAACTTTCATTTTGAAAAAAATACGAAAATCCTGTGTGATATATCACCTTTCAAAAAACTGCAAAAATCATCGTTTTGGTTACATTTTGACGACTGAGCGTAATGTAATCTGTAGTTGCTCTCAAACCATTTTTCTGATTCCTATAACCATGGGTAGTTAGACGCCACAGTTGTGCTTAATTCCCACAGCTTTGTTCTTTTGCGGAGGAAAACATCATTTACTACCATGGAGGAGCTAGCGTACCTCCGCAGAACTATAGAAAATATTCCTCCGCAGGTACATAATAGTTGCAGTGCTCCTCCATGGAAGCACACCAGCAGTGTCTAGGTACCCATGTTATAACCTGATAACACCTGTGAAGTTAACGTATCAACTTAGAAAAATTTAATTCATCAAAATCGGATAGTCAAGACCGTATGTAGACTGATTAACATGTTCGTAGTTATTGCTGTTGTTAGACTGATGGACGCTCAACTCAAACTACGACTTGTGGACTTTCACATTGAAAATTAGGACGAAGCTGTTTCCCTTGATTTCATGTTTGGATATGGAAACCATATCAACACCACTGTACGAAAAGTTGAATGCTCCAGGCAATGGCGGATGGGCCTAAGTTGCAGGCTCGAACCTCCGATGCTAGAACGCTTCAAAGTTAAGTTTTCAGTGATATTAGCCAAGAACACTTTATATATATAATTCATTTACAACGATATCCCTTCAGTAATAAATAACAAATATAAACTTACAGATCTGAAACTAGAAGAAATATAAACATGATCGATAATAAAGCCTGATCTTCCAGGGAGTCGTTCTTGAGGGGGCTTGAATTGATTATCAAGGCTCATCAAATGCCTTTTCAAATTTGATTTAAACAGGCGAAGCGATGGCAGTTCTCTGATATTAATAAGAATATCATTCCAAGCCTTAATCCCAGAGTAACGAAATCCTTTCTTTGTAAATTCAAGGTTTAGCCTGGGGATATGGAGATCTCTATATCATTCCTCGTATTATAATTTGATATAGAGCATCTCTGTTGGAACATATTCCAAAGGCTCTCTGGGCATAGCTTGTTTACAATCTTATATACCATAACAGAGCGATCAAAACGAATAAGATTTACAACGCTTAGCCATTTTTTAGGCCATGGGTCCTTAAATCTTGCGCTCTCTATAATTGACAGGGCTCTGTTTTGGAAACGTTGAAGTGCTTGAAGCTCGGATGAAGAGATGCTTCCCCATACTACGTTTCCGTAGCGAAGGTGACTCTCAAACAGAGCGTGATATACATCACATAACTTTGATTGGGGAAGAATGTCTTTAAGTTTTTTCAAAGATGATAAACCACCTGCTAACTTGCCTGTCAGTGATTTATATTGATCCTTCCATTTCAGCCCTTCATCGATAATGACACCAAGAGACTTGGTTTTCTCCACTCGTTTTAATTCACAATTATTGATTTCGAGTGAACAAAAGTCACAAGTATCCAGATGAATGTTTCCTCAATCCAAGAATCAACAAACCTTTCACTTTCAACCAGGAGTTCCTCGTTTTAAAGGCCACTTAGTTTCCATCAGCTTCACCACAGCAATGAGAATTTCAAATTGCCAATAGTTGCTATGACTACGTCATAACCTCGTTTCAGAGCGCATCCATCTCGATTTTGTATGCGAAGGTCCATAATCCCTAGTTTAAGCAAAAATGGTTTTGTTGTTGTCATTGTTGTTGTTTTTGTGCTAACTGGGAGTGAGTCATGAGTCTAGACCGTATGACTAAAAAACTCTGAAAAACCCTATTTTGAATAAAACCCTGAAAACCGAGCAGAGAAATACACTAAACCTGCGGCCCGTGAAACATAACAATCTCTGAGCTCTGCTGCTCACATTCCACCACTCTACTTTGGTGGAATCACACTGCTGGTGATGAATTAAATGCCTGAATGTAGCACTGCTGTTTACATGCAATTCAGCCGTCCATTTTTTGCCTCTTAGCGATACGCAGTTGTTAAACGCCACTTTTAGAGCGTTAAGCGAAGGCAGTAGGCGGGCAGCTTGTCCAAAGTCAACATCATTATACAGGCACTTCTCAGGGATATGAATCTGTGAATCGAAACAAGCTAATGAGATTACCGTAGGTCGATGTCGATTCATCGTCAACTGCTTGGTCAACTGACTTTGCGGTTTATTATATTTTAGATGAATATGTACCTTTGTAAGGGATGTGTAGGTCATGTATTAGTATTCTTTTAGGTGTATACACAAATTTTCGGCGGATAAAATTTCGGACAATAAACTTCGGCGAAAATATTTTCGGACACATTTTTAGTATTTCGGACAAATAAATTTTCGGACAACATTTTTACTAGTCTTTGGATCACTTATGCGAAATCACACCAGGCTTTAGATTTATTAAAACAAAACACCTTCATAAAGTTTGCAATAGAGCCCTAGCAATTTCTAAATTAGAATAGCAAAAAATGTTCACTTATTTCCTTGTTTCTATTCGTATTCTTCTATTTCACGCTACATACGTGCTTTAAATTGTGGTTGGTGTCAAAAACTTTGCATGTTTGCAATAATCTTTCGTGACGTACTGGAGATTCGATTTCAGATTTCTTGTCTCGTTTCCTATTGTTGGCATTCAATTCACACTGCGCATCCGCATATCTTTGCAAAGCTTTTCGGCATGGCAAATTTTCGGACAACTCCATATTTTCGTACAAATAAATTTTCGGACAATTCTTGGTCCGAGAGTTTGTCACGCCGAAAATTTATGCACTTAGTATAGGTTATAGTGGATGTGTTTGGCTCCATTTTGCTTCCCAAATGATTTTTGTTCACAATGTTGCAGACAATATTCGGTTAACGTTTTTTGCAGATGGTTTTCAGCAGTTCAAGTTGGACATTTTTGTCCGAAATGTCTTAAAGTCAGACAACGAAAATCACAAATTGAAACGTCTTAGGAAAATTGTAAATTATTGTTCCTCAAAACCTATTTGCGTTGGCGACGAAAAATTAAGGCTCTAGTCGAGCTAAACCAATACCGCGCTGTTCATTTGCACTGCTCGATGTTATGTCACATTCACACTGAGACAGTTAAGGCAGCTTTATGTAAGCCAGGTTGAGTTTTAACCAATCAAATGAACTCAATTTGTTGAATTGACCAATTAGAACTCAACGTTGGATAACCTGGTTTAGCTTAAGCTGGTTTAACTTGCAAGTGTGAATGGGGTATTTTATTGTTACTTCGACGAAACCTAACTTGTTTGCAATAATGGGCTATATAGATTTCTGCAGACGAGCATTTGAACTCGATGTTTTTGGTTGAACGCATTTGAACTCCACGATATCATCGACAAAGCATCGTATTTGCGTCTTCTTGTAACGATGGCTCATATAGATTGTCACTGTTTTCATTTGCGCTTTAGATGAGCGTTCGAAGCTTGATTTTAATTTTATTGGTTGGGTAACACTCCAAATTTTCAATGTAATCAGTGAAGACTTTTTCATTGACAGGTTGAACGCATTCGAACTCTACAAAATAATCGACCAAACATTGTCGTTACGTTTTTATCGTAACGACAGGTTATATATATATTGTATGCACATAGCTCAATATGTTCGTTGCGCGGCAGATGAAAGTTCGAATGCATTTGAACTCAACAATATGATGGACGAAATATTGCCGTTACGTCTTCTTGTAACGCCAGGTTATACATCGTATGCAGATACCTCAGCTCAATATGTTCGTTTGCACGGCAGACGAAATTTCGAACGCATTCCATAATATGATCGATGAAACTTCGGCTTTCCATCTTCTCGTAGCAACAGGTTATGCACATTGTATGCACATATCTCACAGTGTTCATTTGTGTTGCAGGGAAACAATCAGCGTTAACGAACAACAAATGAACTGAAAGTAAATGCAGTCTACCACCAGCAGGTCTTCCAGTGTTTTGAAAAGCTGTGAGAAGCGTTTGATCTGATTTGCTTTGATATGATGATGAATTTAATTGAGAAGGACTTTAGTGAAGAATATTTGGAGTATTATGTCCAGAAATATTTAGAGGATTATGAAGATTCGACAAGTGATACTTCGGACAGTTCAGATTCAAGCTTAATCGACTGGGATTTCCAGAAAAAAGGTATGCTTGTTGAATCTTTTCTTTCGAGTTCGATTCTTACGATTTTAAGATTTTTGTGTTGACATTTTTTAACGTTTAGTTGCTGTTTCACGATTTTGTATATTTCAAACCATAGATTAATTTTTTTTATCAAAAACTAAGAATTCGGGCCAGTACTCAAAGATTCTTATAATTTTTTCAGATTTTGAGCGCTCAGGGACTTCAGGGTTTTTTACGAGTTTCTTAAAGGTTCCGTTACAATTTTATGTTTACTGCCTGTTCCCTCCTGAACATTTCAAAACAAAACTCGTTGAAGCCAATTGATGCAGAAAACAGGCGAAGAATTAAAAACAGGCGAAGAATTAGAAATATGCCAAGAATTTCGTTATTAAAATTTGAAGTTTCGTCAGTTATGTTTTCCCAGTATTGGAGTTTCTTAATTTTTTGGCGATCTGAGACTCGAGTTTCTTATAAGCAGTTTCTTATAAAATATGAATGTAACGAAAAAGATGCGGGAAGCCACAGCATTTTCCTTTGAAAATATATCTGCACGCATTCTTTTTATAAGGAACTGCTGTGAAGAAACTGCTTTTAAGAAAGTCGGCTCTCAGATAGCTCAAAAATTAAGAAAGTTCAGTAATGGGAAAAAATAGCGTAAGAAAAGATTTATTTTGATAACAGAAATCATTAGCATACACTCATTTTTTATAAGAAACTAAGGTCTGGGCTGGTAGGTAGGTAGTTTCTTAAATTTTAGGACATTTTTGCTACCAAACGTTTCTAATTTGTTTCTTACATTTTCAATTCCAGAAGTGTAAAGTTGATAGAATTTTGTTAGATTGGCTCCCACACAAGTAATAACATAATTCGCACTCAAAAAGATGTCAAAAAACAGTTCATATCACAGTACAGTGTCAACACATTTTTGAGTGCAAATTACAAAAGCGTCTTAGTAAAGTTTCTTAAGTTTCGAAAAATTGAGCCTATCGTTTCTTAGAAGCTGTTTCTTAAAAACATGGGCGCACTCGAGTATCTTAATTTTTGTTTATCAGAGAGCTTATGTAAAGAGTTTCTTGTAAAAATGGTAATAGGATGCAAGAAATCAACAAAATTCGCTTTAAATTTGCAGAAAAAATTTCTTAAATAACTTCCTTCTCGAGTTTCTTAAATTTCTAGGGATCGGGTTTCCATTAAAGAGTTTCATATCTTAGAAACACGTCTGCATCCCAAGCTAAGGTTAACTGCAAGATCATGTGATAAGTCAATGTTGACTTTGACTGATTACATGAGTCTCAGTTTTCTGCATTGAATTGAATATGGGGATACGAGTGAAAGTAAAGATCAGATTTGAGTCATTGAACGAATACAAGGAATCACGTGATAAGTCTAATGTTAACTGCGAAAGATGTGACCAAGAAGAGCAATCTCAAATCTAAATACAAAAAGCTCCCTGCGTCATAATACTTTAAGCATGAATGTTTGATTATTCAAAGGATAAAACTGTAGATTATGAAATAAACATAAAAAGCCCAAACCGTTTAAAAGGCTACTTCTCGCTGAAGAATATCATGGCAATACACGCGGCACTACACGTATTTTTTCTTAGAAAGTAAGGATTCAAAGAGTACTCCAGTACTGAGTTCGCCAGTACTGAGAGTTTCTTGAAATTAGCAGATTTTTGGTCCTCAGAGGAGAGGGGTGAAGCCAATGATTCATGTCATAAGTCTGGGCGGAAATCTGGAAAGTAAACTTGTGTGTGTTATTTATGTGTGAATCGACAGTTATCACCCTTTGCAAAGGCAAGCAGAAAATTCACTGTTTGTTGAAAAGTTATCAAAAATTTATGTGAACATGAAGAAAAGCAGTTCACGTTTGAGCTTGCTGAAGATGGGTTGACATAAATTTTTGACGAGAAAGCACTCTTCAGCTCTACAAAATGCTTCTAATTCACCGAAACGCCCTCAAAGAGCAACGTTTTTCGTGTACCTAAGCAGCTGAATATCTGAACCAACTTTATTTCAAATCCTGTTTTAAATCTTTCATTTTTAAAATTTCTTTTCTCACATTTGCTTCAAGCTTTACGCTTATCAGTGCTAACTAAGATATTTTGCTCCGGGGGGGGGGGGGGGGGGGGGGGGGGGGAGGTTACTTCATTGTGAACGTGGTTCGA
Organism: Aurelia coerulea; assembly: GCA_039566865.1. Classification (NCBI taxonomy): domain Eukaryota; kingdom Metazoa; phylum Cnidaria; class Scyphozoa; order Semaeostomeae; family Ulmaridae; genus Aurelia; species Aurelia coerulea. Next base: position 4,013,702 of record CM076952.1, on the reverse strand, counting down.
CCTGCTTCTGCACTTTGATTGAGATTAGGACCCATTTGTGTGAAAGAATTCCAAACACATTTGCAGGGAGGGAAGCTGTTGTTGTCGTTGTTGCTTGACAAAACGTTGTTGTTTCTTGCCTTTCTCACTTCTCAAGCAAGATGCAAAGGATAGTTTCAGTTGTTTGGTGTGGCACACCAAACAACTGAAACTTTCCTTTGCATCTTGCTTGAGAAGTGAGAAAGTCAAGAAACAACAACGTTTTGTCAAGCAACAACGACAACAACAGTGAAATGTTCTTAAAATCGTCAGATTGTGAGTACTCCAGTTTCTTACGCGAGTTTCTTATGTGAGTTTCTTACGCGAGTTTCTTACGCGAGTTTCTTACGTTGCTACCGAATCAATGGGTCGCATAATGATAATGCACACCAGGTGTGCATTATCATTATGCGACCCATTGATTCGGTAGTTTTATGCGACCCATTGATTCGGTAGTAACGTAAGAAACTCGCGTAAGAAACTCGCGTAAGAAACTCACATAAGAAACTCGCGTAAGAAACCGGAGTACTCACAATCTGACGATTTTAAGAACATTTCAATGCTGGCTCAAACTGTTGGTTTCTTATTAAAAAACCACGTGTACAGGAAACTCTTTGCATCTTAGGCCAATCCAATATAGTTACCGAAAGGAACGTGTGTTATTTCAGTTTCTGAGTTTCAACTCAACTTCAAAGAGAGCTTTTATCCAAATGTTTAAACAAGTTGTTAAATCGCAGTGAAATGTTTGCGTGGGAATCAAAATCTGCGGGCCTTACTTTCAACTTAATATAAATAATTAAGATCTTACAGGCTTTTAAGCATCAGTTACGCTCGTAAAGGTAATTTGAATCCAACCTAAGCAGAATTTTGGCTTCATTGGCTATAAATAGTGGGTAAAAGTCGTGTTCTTGGCGTATTTAAAGGGCATAAATGATGATTCTGAGGTGTCGTAGCTTCGTAACTTATGCCATTTAATGTGTTGAAAGGTTAACCCAGATTTCAAGCACAATCTTAAAGTTTACGCAAGGGCTGCAGGACGAATTTGCTGGCCCATCAAGTATCTGGGTTCCTAATCTTTAAAAAGGTTGCTGGAAAATCCCCGGGGGGGGGTACTTCCATTATGGCCTAACAGGGGGGTCCAGTCGGTTTGAGGGTCTCACGAAATGGCTACCAAATGGCCCTATCTGTCAAACATATACTACCAATTGGGGGTATTCCAAGATTCCTGGTCAGTCATAAGATTTCAACTCAGTAGGCTCCTCCGCACGGCAATATGGTCGTTGCAGCAGTAATTATCATTGAATTCTGAAGTTTTTTTGCTTTGTTCAATCAGTTTTTACAATAGAAAATTTTGAAAAACTGCAGAAAATTTTTGCTACCAGACGCTACCAAATGGCCCAATTTTTGGTCCACGAACTACCATTTGGGGGTTTCTATAAAAAGATACTACCATTTGAGGGTATTTTTCAAAATTTTTGCTTTGGCCCTCTTTAACCTTGACTGGACCCCCCTGTCAGGCCACAATTGGAGTACCCCCCCCGGGGGCAAATCCTATTTTTCCAGGACTTTCCAGAAAAGAAATTAGAAACTATGGAAACTTTCAGCCTAAAAAATGCAATTGGAAATTGGGAAATTGGAGCACCGACTAGCATTAAGTGGGGCAACTGACAGGGGGCTAGTATTTTCTGCTGTGTAGTGAAATGAATTAGAAAGTAGAAAATCGAGGGCTCAATTAACCTATTTCATATCTACTTTTGTAATTTGTGGTCCTGAAAAGTGCTTTGATACTGTTTACTCTCAAGTACCGAATAATCGTCCCCCCCCCCCGCTTATTAATTTTTGAAAAATTTTCCAACCCCCCACTTTTATTCCAACCCCCCCCCCCCTTAATTCACGAAACTTTTATTAATTCTTGAAAAATATAAATAATAGTGAACATAATTTTCTAATAATTCCTGCTAAGCAAATGTACTTACTGTATTTATTAACTTTATTCTCCTTTGTTTGTCTGACCCGTGTTACATACGTGTTTTACATACGTGGTACCCATGTTAGATCTGTGTTTTACTAACAAAACGAAAAACGACTATTCTCAATTTTCCAACCCCCCCCCCCCCGATTGTTCCAACCCCCCCGATTATTATTATATTTAACCATTTCCAACCCCCCCCCCGATTATTCTCACCCACCCCCGTTTATTCGGTACTTGAGAGTACCGATTGGGAGACGATTCAATTATCTTATTTTGTTGGTGTGTTTAAAGCACTTACTGCTCAGTTTCTGAACCAAAGAAATAAAATTCCCGTTGCAGATGTGTAGATATATCCTTTTTCTTACCATATATGCTCATATTTGCTCTTAAAAACAATTTCTGGAATGCATAAAGAGCGCGCTAGCTACTTAGGCTTTGTTTGTTTTGAATTTATGGTTGAGAGAATTTCCTTTGTCTGCAGCTACTAATTGCTTTGAATTCAGGTGTCAACAAAAGCATCTCATGCTATTGTGTTACAAAATCTGTGCTTGTTGTCTTATGACAAAAGAGTGTACCACCCTTTGTGAGGCTTTTCGAATCAGTAGGCAAGTTTAGGCCACGGGGGGGGGGGGGGGTTCTTCCATAGTAAAGGTAACTGGGGATGTGCCGCGAGCAAGGGTATACTTTTTCGGACTTCTAGTCTAGCCAAGGGTATCCTTTTTTGCAATTTTGGCCAGGAACAGTCTAGCCAAGGGTATCATATTTGACGATATTGGTCTTGCGAACGGTCATGACATCATATTTGGCACAAATTTGACAATATTGGTCGAGAAAATGGTCAAAATTGGTCTAGCCAAGGGTACCATTTTCGTAAAAATTGGTTCAAACGATGGTCAAATTGGTCTAGCCAAGGGTACCATTTTCGTAAAAATTAGTCTAGCCAACGGTACCCTTTTGAAGATGCTCGCGGCAGACCCCTACCCAAAATTTGGCCAAGAACCCCCCCCCCCCGTGGTTTAGGCACTGTTATTTTATGATCACTCATCAAGTCAATAGAATTTTCGCGATGAAAGCAGGACATTTTGTGAAACAAAAATCCACGAATTCAGATATTTCTTAGAGGTTCAAATATCTCAAGGATAATAAATTGTTTTGATTCTAGTAACCTCAGGATATTTATTGGTCTTGCAGCTAAAAACAATGCTTTTATTCTTGCAAGGCGGGATACGTTCTTTCTTACTCCGCTGTCATTATTCAAAACAGTTTGCACTATGTTGGCTGTTTAAATTCACAACCACAGAATTCTGCTTTTCCAGTTTTTTTGTTGTATGATAGAAAAAGCCTCCGTGAATAACTAAACCCATTGTTGACATTATTTGCTAGCCGTATGTTGTTCGTATCACTGTCAGGTATCAGAAAAACAGGCCACTTTTAACATAACTAACAGGCTACCATAATGGGCGACAGGCTATAGTGGGTGATAGGCCATAACAGGCGACGTCACTCTAGAGTTATCACTTGCTGAATCCAGCAGAGGTCAATCTAAAAAGCAATGCGAAATTAGCTATCTGGTAGTATTCCTTGGGAATTATGGGCTGGATCGGCTGGATAACAGGCTACCATAATGGGCGATAAACGATGATGAGTGATAAGCCATAATAGGCGACGCAACTCTAGTGTTATCACTTTGCTTTATCCGGCAGAGGTCAATGCGACGATAGCTATCAGCTGTATCAGATATAGCATAAATGTGACCAAAGATTTGCTGAATTCTGAAACGGATTTTCTGATGACTTATGATTAAATATTAACAAACAGCACGTGCACACAGTCCTTCGAGGGCTGAAAAGAACGAGAAAGAAGACTGCTCAAAAGAATACATGCTGGCCAGTGAGTTTTTGTTGTTTTCAAAACACACTCATTAACATAGATACTTTTATGAATTTAACATGTGATTTCAACGAAGAAAATCATACTGTAGCAATAGTATCTGTTTCGTTGGTTTGATGTCCAAGAACAAAACAATTCGTAACTGTGAACCTTAAGGGAACAAATGAATTTATGTGGCTGAATAGGCAAGACCAAAAATGACTTCGAAGTACTGTAAATGTACTGTTTGCTATTTACATAGGCCTAGCGAACCCTCTGTTTAATGAGGCCTCGTTATAAAGAACTAATTTTCTCTTGAATACAAATTATATTCCTAGGTCACTCAACTTCGCTCCGTTCATTCACAGTAGTTCGTTAGGATGCTAACATTACAAGAGTTACCCACCGTTGCAAAGTCTTGAATTAAATTCGAAAGCTGCTTAAGTGACGTCATTGATTGATCAATTTCATTTCATATGTTTAGGGAGGGTAACCCTTCAGCAAATGCTTATTTTCAAGGGGCTCTCTACCCCGCGGAGTTTACTTCACTAAAAATTCATGCAGGGTTGTGCGCCGCCAGGATTTCTGTTATGACCCAATCCCAGAATTTTGGTCAGATATTGATACCCTATTCCACAATATAGGTCAGAAATTTATACCCAATCCCAGAATTTTGAAGAAGTAACAAAAAAAATTCAACGTTAAAGGGGCATTCAATTTCAAGTCGAACAAATCTGTTCTTAATCAATGGGGACATTGAACACCCATTACCAGAATTTTTAGTATAACAGTCAACCCGAATCCCAGAAAATGTCAAATGAAAGTATACCTCAATCACAGAACTTTTCCAGAAAAAGTATACCCCAATTTTCAGGCCAAAAACTACCCAAAACTGGCGCACATCCCCGGCCGATCCGATAATGAAGTACCACCCCCCCCAACCCCCGGGGATCTCCACCTTAAAAATATAATACAATAATTATAATATGAAACGAAAAGAAAAACAGCTTGAACTCTTTGCTTTCTTTATTTAGAGGAATTGTCGTGGAAAAGATATCATTGAAAATATCCCCGTGGTTGCAATGCCAATAAAACCCTTTACAGGGAATTGATACGGTTAAGTTGGTCTTGTGCCACACCTGTTTTCAGCAGTCCAGTGAGATGGCATTTTGAAAGTGAGGTCCAACCAGATGGTGTATTATCCCTTCTATTTTCAACTCGCAACTCGCATGTGTTTATTCTTCATAGCAGGTGCTACCACTGCGAAATTTGCCTACCGTTTTCTTTGTCCTATTTATCGATTAGCTCTTCTTAGCTACGTCTACTAACTTTAAGTGTTGATTCTTCGTTCGAAAGAGATCTTTTTTGATACATATGAAATATTACCATAAATCTTACATTCTACTATACCTACCTAATACTGTACAACACTACAGGGACGATACCAAGGGGAGCGAGGGACAATGACTACCCCATGGTCAATAGAAAAGACACGCAACGTTAAACTACATACAATTGGGTACACTACGAATGATTAACCTAATGGATACTATATCAGATTCTGCCTGACATCAGATGCCAGGTCAGGTTTGTCATGAAATTTGTAAAAGTCACGAGCGCATGAGAGAGAGATGCCATCGAAAGAGCTGCCATCGTTACAACATCTTTCTACTGTAGGAATGACCCCGGGGGGTGTACTTGACTTTCAATTGTACGGGGGTGTGCACTCCAAAGAGAAAATTTTTCACCCGGCTTTAGAAATTTTCCCTCGAAATGATAGCCGGCTTTGGCAAAAATTGGCGAAAAGCATACCGTAAAACGTAAAAATTTTTCAAAAAACAATGAAATAAATCTTTTGAGAACCGGCTTTAGAAAAACTGCCTTCTTTTGATACCCAGCGTTAGAAGAAAGAGGCGAAATCGATACCCAGAAAGGAGTGCACATCCCGTCAGCAAAATATACTAAGTAGCCCCCCCGGGGGAATGACTTAAAGGCAGTGTGTCCATATAAATATCAGTTGAATGCACGCTTGTTGAAACTGCAGACAAAATGCTGACATGCATGCAGCTGTTAGACGATTTGATTGGTTTAGACTGAGTCTGTTTCAAACTGATCACATGAAAAATATTGGATTTTAGACTGCGTGGAAAGTCATCCAATACTCAACCTCGTATTCGCACGAAAGCTGATCACATGAGTCACGTGAATACATCGAAAAATATCACATGTTTGCGAAATATCTCCTTCGAAGCATGCTACTTTATGCTACTTTATACACATTACCTTTAAATTCGAAAACTGGTAGAGTGACCTGAACTCGTTGTTTTTCTTCATTTAGAGGCTTTGTCGTGGATATGATGTGATCGAAAATCTCTTGGTAGTTACAGTGCCAAAAAACACCCTTTTTAGTTATTTCTTCGTAAGAGATGCTATCGTTACGACATCTGTCTGTCGTAGGAATGACTGACATTCCAAAGCTGGTAGAATGACCTAAACTCGTTGTTTTTCTTTATTTAAAGGATTTATTGTGGATATGATGCGATTGAAAATCTGTGCATAGTTACAGTGCCAAAAAACACTTTTCTGTTAATTCTTCGTAAGAGGTGCTTTCGTTACGACATCTGTCTGTTGCAGGAATGACTTAATTTCGAAAGCTGGTAGAATGACCTGAACTCGTTGTTTTTCTTTATTTAAAGGATTTATTGTGGATATGATGCGATTGAAAATCTGTGCATAGTTACAGTGCCAAAAAACACTTTTTCGTTAATTCTTTGTTAAGAGGTGCTATCGTTACGACATCTGTCTGTTGTAGGAATGACTTAATTTCGAAAGCTGGTAGAATGACCTGAACTCGTTGTTTTTCTTTATTTAAAGGATTTATTGTGGATATGATGCGATCGAAAATCTGTGCATAGTTACAGTACCAAAAACAATTTTAGTTATTTCTTCGTAAGAGGTGCTATCGTTACGACATCTGTCTGTTGTAGGAATGACTTAATTTCGAAAGCTGATGGAGTGACCTGAACTCGTTGCTAATCTTTATTTAAAGGATTTATTGTGGATATGATGCGATTGAAAATCTGTGCATAGTTACAGTGCCAAAAAAACACTTTTTAGTTAATTCTTCGTAAGAGGTGCTATCGTTACGACATCTGTCTGTTGTAGGAATGACTTAATTTCGAAAGCTGATGGAGTGACCTGAACTCGTTGCTAATCTTTATTTAAAGGATTTATTGTGGATATGATGCGATTGAAAATCTGTGCATAGTTACAGTACCAAAAACACTTTGTAGTTAAATCTTCGTTAAGAGGTGCTATCGTTACGACATCTGTCTGTTGTAGGAATGACTTAATTTCGAAAGCTGATGGAGTGACCTGAACTCGTTGTTTTTCTTTATTTAAAGGATTTATTGTGGATATAATGCAATTAAAAATCTGTGCATAGTTACAGTACCAAAAACAATTTTAGTTATTTCTTCGTAAGAGGTGCTATCGTTACGATATCTGTCTGTTGCAGGAATAACTTCAATTTGAAAGCTGGTAGAATGACCTGAACTCGTTGTTTTTCTTTATTTAAAGGATTTGTAGTGGATATGATGCGATTGAAAATCTGTGCATAGTTACAGTACCAAAAACAATTTTAGTTATTTCTTCGTAAAAGGTGCTATCGTTACGATATCTGTCTGTTGCAGGAATAACTTCAATTCGAAAGCTGATAGAATGACCTGAACTCGTTGTTTTTCTTTATTTAAAGGATTTATTGTGGATATGATGCGATTGAAAATCTGTGCATAGTTACAGTACCAAAAACAATTTTAGTTATTTCTTCATAAGAGGTGCTTTCGTTACGACATCTGTCTGTTGCAGGAATGACTTAATTTCGAAAGCTGGTAGAATGACCTGAACTCGTTGTTTTTCTTTATTTAAAGGATTTATTGTGGATATGATGAGATTGAAAATCTGTGCATAGTTACAGTACCAAAAACAATTTTAGTTATTTCTTCGTAAGAGGTGCTATCGTTACGACATCTGTCTGTTGTAGGAATAACTTAATTTCGAAAGCTGGTAGAATGACCTGAACTCGTTGTTTTTCTTTATTTAAAGGATTTATTGTGGATATGATGCGATTGAAAATCTGTGCATAGTTACAGTACCAAAAACAATTTTAGTTGTTTCTTCGTAAGAGCTGCTATCGTTACGATATCTGTCTGTTGCAGGAATAACTTCAATTCGAAAGCTGGTAGAATGACCTGAACTCGTTGTTTTTCTTTATTTAAAGGATTTGTTGTGGATATGATGCGATCGAAAATCTATCCGTAGTAACAGTGCCAAAAAACACCCTTTTTAGTCACTTCTTCATAAGAGATGCTATCGTTACGATATCTGTCTGTTGTAGGAAAAACTTAATTTCGAAAGCTGATAGAATGACCTGAACGCGTTGTTTTTCTTTATTTAAAGGATTTGTTGTGGATATGATGCGATGGAAAATCTATCCGTAGTTACAGTGCCAAAAAAACTCTTTTCTGTTAATTCTTCGTAAGAGGTGCTTTCGTTACGACATCTGTCTGTTGTAGGAATGACTTAATTTCGAAAGCTGGTAGAATGACCTGAACTCGTTGTTTTTCTTTATTTAAAGGATTTGTTGTGGATATGATGCGATGGAAAATCTATCCGTAGTAACAGTGCCAAAAAACACCCTTTTTAGTCACTTCTTCATAAGAGATGCTTTCGTTACGATATCTGTCTGTCGTAGGAATGACTTAATTTCGAAAGCTGGTAGAATGACCTGAACTCGTTGTTTTTCTTTATTTAAAGGATTTATTGTGGATATGATGCAATTAAAAATCTGTGCATAGTTACAGTACCAAAAACAATTTTAGTTATTTCTTCGTAAGAGGTGCTATCGTTACGACATCTGTCTGTTGTAGGAATAACTTAATTTCGAAAGCTGGTAGAATGACCTGAACTCGTTGTTTTTCTTTATTTAAAGGATTTATTGTGGATATGATGCGATTGAAAATCTGTGCATAGTTACAGTACCAAAAACAATTTTAGTTATTTCTTCGTAAGAGCTGCTATCGTTACGATATCTGTCTGTTGCAGGAATAACTTCAATTCGAATGCTGGTAGAATGACCTGAACTCGTTGTTTTTCTTTATTTAAAGGATTTGTTGTGGATATGATGCGATCGAAAATCTATCCGTAGTAACAGTGCCAAAAAACACCCTTTTTAGTCACTTCTTCGTAAGAGATGCTATCGTTACGATATCTGTCTGTTGTAGGAAAAACTTAATTTCGAAAGCTGATAGAATGACCTGAACGCGTTGTTTTTATATTTAAAGGATTTGTAGTGGATATGATGCGATCGAAAATCTGTGCATAAGTTACAGTACCAAAAACATTTTTAGTTAATTCTTCCTAAGAGGTGCTATTGCTACGATATCTGTCTGTTGTAGGAAAAACTTAATTTCGAAAGCTGGTAGAATGACCTGAACTCGTTGTTTTTCTTTATTTAAAGGATTTGTAGTGGATATGATGCAATTAAAAATCTGTGCATAGTTACAGTGCCAAAAAAACTCTTTTCTGTTAATTCTTCGTAAGAGGTGCTTTCGTTACGATATCTGTCTGTCGTAGGAATGACTTAATTTCGAAAGCTGGTAGAATGACCTGAACTCGTTGTTTTTCTTTATTTAAAGGATTTATTGTGGATATGATGCAATTAAAAATCTGTGCATAGTTACAGTACCAAAAACAATTTTAGTTATTTCTTCGTAAGAGGTGCTATCGTTACGACATCTGTCTGTTGTAGGAATAACTTAATTTCGAAAGCTGGTAGAATGACGTGAACTCGTTGTTTTTCTTTATTTAAAGGATTTATTGTGGATATGATGCGATCGAAAATCTGTGCATAGTTACAGTACCAAAAACATTTTTAGTTAATTCTTCCTAAGAGGTGCTATTGCTACGATATCTGTCTGTTGTAGGAAAAACTTAATTTCGAAAGCTGGTAGAATGACGTGAACTCGTTTTTTTTTATTTAAAGGATTTGTAGTGGATATGATGCGATCGAAAATCTGTGCATAGTTACAGTACCAAAAACATTTTTAGTTAATTCTTCCTAAGAGGTGCTATTGCTACGATATCTGTCTGTTGTAGGAAAAACTTAATTTCGAAAGCTGGTAGAATGACCTGAACTCGTTGTTTTTCTTTATTTAAAGGATTTGTAGTGGATATGATGCGATTGAAAATCTGTGCATAGTTACAGTACCAAAAACACTTTGTAGTTAAATCTTCGTTAAGAGGTGCTATCGTTACGACATCTGTCTGTTGTAGGAATAACTTAATTTCGAAAGCTGGTAGAATGACCTGAACTCGTTGTTTTTCTTTATTTAAAGGATTTGTTGTGGATATGATGCGATCGAAAATCTGTGCATAGTTACAGTACCAAAAACACTTCGTAGTTAAATCTTCGTTAAGAGGTGCTATCGTTACGACATCTGTCTGTTGCAGGAATGACTTAATTTCGAAAGCTGGTAGAATGACCTGAACTCGTTGTTTTTCTTTATTTAAAGGATTTGTTGTGGATATGATGCGATCGAAAATCTATCCGTAGTTACAGTGCCAAAAAACACCCTTTTTAGTTATTTCTTCGTAAGAGATGCTATCGTTACGACATCTGTCTGTTGTAGGAATAACTTAATTTCGAAAGCTGGTAGAATGACCTGAACTCGTTGTTTTCCTTTATTTAAAGGATTTGCCGTGGATATGATGCGATCGAAAATCTATCCGTAGTTGCAGTGCCAAAACACTTTTTAGTTAATTCTTCGTTAGAGATGCTATCGTTACGACATCTGTCTGTTGTAGGAATAACTTAATTTCGAAAGCTGGTAGAATGACCTGAACTCGTTGCTAATCTTTATTTAAAGGATTTGCCGTGGATATGATGCGATCGAAAATCTATCCGTAGTTACAGTGCCAAAAAACACCCTTTTTAGTTAATTCTTCGTTAGAGATACTATCGTTACGACATCTGCCTGTCGTACGAATTACTTACATTCGAAAGCTGGCAGATTGAATGACTGTTGTTCTTATTTAGAGGACTTTTTGTTCGCGGAAACGACAGGATCGTACGTGACTCGTTCTGCTTTCAGTGTTGAGCGAACATTGCACTACGCTTGAGCAGCAAATGGCGGAAAAACAGCAGTTTAACTTGAAAAATGTATGGCAAAGATCTCCAGGTACACCCATTTTCATTTCAGGAACTTCCCATTTTACAGTACTTGCCCGCCCCTGAGCCAACTTATGGCAGATCGATGAATTGACTTGTTTTGGGAATGAGCCACGGCCGAATTGCGATCATATGCGAGGTACATGTTGAAAGGCTGATGAAACGTTATCCTAACAGGTATTTATTATTTTTTCAGGCCTTGAGGAACGTGAAGAATTGTGGTTGAAAGCAAAACGACAGAAAAGAATGAATCGCCATTTCAAAAGCACAATCAAATACTCGACATTTCATGGCCTTCATTTCTGCTTTAAAAAGGAAAACCCTTTGCGGAGATGTTTTTGGTGGATTTTGGTATTAACATGCAATGGTTTACTCATTCAGAAAATGCTAGAAAGTACACAGCATTATTTGGATTACCCGTTCAGCACGACCAAGTCTGTTAAATATGAGAGCAGTCTTAATTTTCCAGCAGTGTCTCTTTGCAACTTAAACGATATGAGATACTCTCAAATGCTGGGAACTAAATTACATAACGCAATATTGAGGCAAGACTATAATATTTCTGCCCAACTTAGTGGTAAAGAATATAGGAACACAATTCGACAAGCGAATCATCGATTAGAGGATATGTTACATGATTGCTCCTTTGACGGAAAAAAGTGTACGCATGAAGACTTTATGGTATTTTTTCATAAGCAAGGCGATAAATGCTTTACTTTTAATTCGGACCAGGCAGAACACAAGCTTGTCAAGGTTAGCAAGATAGGCCCTCGTCATGCTCTAGAGCTTACAATAAACATTGAGTTCTGGGATTACTACTTAGACGCAAGCCAGTCTGGGGTTCACTTGATTTTGCATGGACAAGAGGAGACCCCTGTGAAAATGCAAGGCCTTATGATACCACCGGGGTACATCACATATGTCGAAGTCCAGAAGCAAAAGGTCTGTTATCTTTTTTTTACATAACGCTTGTTTCATTTGTTCCTAGTAGATCGCTTCCCTGAGACGCAGCTTTTGAAATAAGGGCAGATTTTATAACAATGCTGGGTGGGCCAAACAATTTTCAGGCGTTTGATAATATGCTGTTATTAAACGTTTACAGCATAGGTTTCAAATCTTTAAAAAGGCTGGTGTAAATATGAGTGACCTATTTCTTTGAACTGAATGACTTCAAAGAAACTTTTGCTATTTCTCTATAATTTTACCGTTGGACTTTTCAGAAATCTTCAATATTCTCAGAATTAGCGTGCTTTTCTCCTTTTTGAAGAATTTGAGAAAAATGTTCAAAAAAACTTAAAACTATCGTAATTTCTAAACTATTTGACACAACATGAAATAATTTCGAAGAAAACCATAGTATATGAATGCCTACAATATGGCCTCAAGCAAAAGTCTGTCACTCATCTGGTTTATGATTTAGAAATTTGATGACGTCACATCTTCAAATGAGTTGAAATGGAAGATACGCTGTAATTTCGAAAAATGTTCAAAATTTCTGGAAAGTGCAACGGTAGAATTATAGATAGGTATCTAAAGTTTCTTTCAAGCAATTCAATCAGAAGAAATAGGTCGTTGAATTTTACACCCGCCTTTTTACGTGGAGTTAATATTCGAAACGCAGTTTGACGCATGGACCGAACGCAGTGAGGTCCGTACAAGGAAGTAAGGTCCAAATATTTTCCAGCATGGATCGAGTAACCGTTTAATAAAGGCTTTATATGGCAGAACCTGTTCAGAACATTGTTTACATTATTCTACTTAATCTATTGTGTTTTTGATCCTGTGCATCACTGCAGTTGGTCGTTTCGAAGTTGACTACATTGGTATTTTCTTTGTGTATGATTGCATGTTCGTCTTCAAAGTTTACAGCAAAGAAGTTTTCGAAGAATAAGCTAAACTATGGCTGACAATTCTTGCGGTCTAAGCCTACATAAGAAGCTCCTCCTTTGTTATTGATTTTGAAGGCAACTTCCAGTCCAATACGGCTTTGAAAGTACGGCTTTTGCGGACCGATCGAGAACCAATCAAATTGCTCTATTTATTGCCGGTCCAAGGAGCCGTATTTTCGAACGCCAATAGATCGTGGTATCTTGGCCACTGGACGGATTTGAATGGATATAATTTTGGTTGATAGAAGAAATGCTGAAGTATTTCTTGTGTCTTTAAGAGTTCTGAAAATTGAGGCAAATTCGTCTTATTATCATTATTATTATTCTGGTTGTGGTTCGAGCAAGGGCGCCTACCTTGTAGGAAGTGTGTTTATTCCCAGTGCTGCAGAGTAATTGGTGTCCTGTGACCCAGTACAGAGAGTGTCCTAAAGTACACAGAGTCAGTCCTCTCAAGGTCAAGATGACGTATGAATAACTTTGTGGTTTCAAATTCCGGTGTTTATGAAACACGATATCAACTGTTATACGATCTGCCCACAGGGAATCAGACAGCGTGATTTTTGATTGGTCAACACTAACAGACGTTAGAATTTGAAAATCCCTATAACTAGAAAGACTTTGTGATATACAAAGTTAGTTTCTTATGATATACAAAGATTAACAGGACTGGGTCATAGGACACCAATTATTACGTGTAAAGTACCGTGAATAAAGACACTTCCTACAAGGTAGGCGCCCTTTGTTCGAGTTTAATATTATTATTGTTATAATTGCTATCATTATCACAGGGCACGTTTAATTCTTTTAGAGAAAAAATCTTCCTGCTCCTTACAAGACACATTGCGGCAGCTTAGAGTTGAAATATTTCAAAGGCTACTACTCCATGCATTTATGTTGGTTGGAGAAGCTGACAGACCATGTTGTGGGCATATGTGGATGCAAAGAATGGTTCATGCCTGGTGAGCATTGTTTTCTGTAACAATTGCTTCAATTTCTTTTGTTTGGCCAGCCACCGGGTGCGCCAAAATAAACTATGCACGTTTGGCAGGCCACAATTGAATTGAATTCAATTCAAACTTTATTCATAAGAAATACATGATACATAATATAGACTTGCTCCAAGTCTATTTCTTTTTTCGTCAGTGATAGTTGGTAAATGTTGGTAAATGCGAAATATAGAGGAATGCGAAGGAGCATGCAACGGGGGTAAAGGAACGAAAGGAAGGAGGGAGAGGAAATAATAATTTCCTCTCCCTCCTTCCTACCCCCGTCCGGCCTCGTTTTCAATCATCCGCATGCTCCTTCGCATTTACTAACGAAGAATCACTGACGAAAAAAGAGGAATCACTGACGAAAATAGAAATAGACTTGGAGCAAGTCTATACATAATACAATGTACTGTAAAACTTATACGACTCAGAAAAAGCAAAGCTTATCTAGTCTGAGCCGCTTTGAGAACAAAAACAAGCGAAATATATACAAAACGTAACGAGAAGAATAGTAGTAGCAAACTGGTAAAAGTATAATGGTTAATGTTATAAAGCGTTAAAGGTTAAGTCATTTTGTATTTGATTTAATTTGTTGTTTTTTTCGTTTCTTTAATTTATTGGTATTGAAGGAGTCTAAGATTTTTTATTTCGTTAGAAAATGATTTTACGTTATTGATTTGTTTTATTTTATCTGGGAGGTTATTCCAGAGTCTTGCACCTTTGTTTTTAAGCGTTTGGTCACCCCAATGTTTGCGTGTTCTGCATAGTTTATAGTCTTTTCTTTGTCTTGTTACAATAAATCGTACACAGGTTCGATTTTGAAGATTTATGACTTAATCGATAGCAAAGAGCCTGAATTAGATACTGGGATTTTTTGCAAATTTTTTCATTTTCAGTATTTAGAACTAGAGGCGAGTTTCCTCAAAATGTTAGTTTTCGAAAAACACCGAAAACGATAAAAAAACATCGATCAAGTTTTCCAAAGAATCGACAGGAATGGGCAAAGAGAGAAGTTATTCGTGGTGATTTGCGATGTAGAGATCGACCAATTGTAATTTGCTGTACGAGAGTTCGTATTAAACCCCCAAATCCCCTCGAAAACGTTTTCTCTTTGTTCATTCATGTTGAATCTTTTGAAATTTGATCGACGTTTTTTGATCGTCCTCAATGTTTTCGAAAATGAATATTTTAAGAAACTCAATTCTTGCTCTAAAAATTGATGACGGGAAAATTTGCAAAAAGTCCTAGAATTTAATTCAGGCTTTCTGCTAACGATTAAGTCATAAAGCTTCAAAATCGGTCCAGTGTACGATTTATTGTGGCCTGCCAAACGTGCATAGTTTATTTTGGCGCACCTTGTAGAACTATAAGCATTGGTTTCTTTGTTTGCTAGCTAGAACAACGCACCATTTCACAGTTTTGAAAAACAATCTTTGCAATATGCACCACCTCGTTCCCAGGGTGTTCTTATGTCATAGGCTGATCACGAAGCCGAATGAACACCCTGGTACACTTCGATCAAATTTGTGCAAAAATGGACAGATTAGCAATCATTATGGATTTGCAGTTTGCTAGGCAACGCTAATTATGCGACCTCGATTCCAAACAACAAAGCAGAGTTGTAATGGTTGTTGCTTAATGACAATATTACGTTGTTGCTGCTCGAATAATATCAACTGTTGTATCCCAGAGTTGAGGTAGAGCAAAAACTCATTTAGGGAACGAGATTGCAGTCTGCGTGTATTGATCCCATATTTTTGGAAGAAATTTTGAAATTTCGAAACAAATGTATCATCGAATATGGTTGTATCGAAATTTTGGTCATGGACGTTTTGAATATTGGTTATGGACCATCAGTTTTGAATTTTGGTCAATACAAAAATGCCCAAACGACTTTGTTGGGGAAACATTGATATTTTCTCGACCCCTAAATTTCCTGTTTCCTTGTAGGTGACTATAAAGTCTGCCCGTTGTGGCAGTTGGAAAAATGCTTATGGCCAACGTGGGGTAAGCTTAATTTCTAATTTTTTAATTATGAATTTAGGCCCTGTAAACTTTGCTCCATTTTTATATGAAATTAGTAAAGAGCTCCCTGGGGGGAGACTGGGGCACTGTGTATATCTTTTTGGTACTCGGGGTATGTGCCATCGGGAAGAGCATGGCAGAGCGTCAGAAAATTTTGCTATTCCTGTGGATGAATATTCCTTGAAAATTATTTCCTGCCAGTTTTCTTTCGCAAAAGTGCACCGTGATTTGCACAAATTCTTTTTGCCTTACTCTTCATTCTGCGCACAAAGGATCATGGTTGACAACGGGTCTTTAAGCTAAGATCCTACATATCTGGTCACTCACAGCTTTGTAAACATCAATTTGTTCTATGTGCATGCCCGGGTGGTCCGTTTTGCAGATATCCCGTTTCTCGAGTACCAGGATGAGGGTCCCGCCTAAAACGGGCTGATTTTTCTCATTTGAACTGAAGAAACAGGCCAGCCTGCCTGTGATCACTACGACTGGGTCATGATGCACTCGCAGAACAGAGCAGATTTGTCAAGTTTCTATTTTTTATCATATTTGGCGCCAAGGGCCCGAGATCAGGGCTGGCTCATTATCGAATCTCTCATGTAAAGCAGGGCTGGCTGGTAGGGGAGCCAGCTCGCTGACGGGCCAGTTCCTGTCATATAAACAGGCCCTCAATGATTTTTTTATCATCCAAATTCGTATTTTTATGATTCAACTGTTAGTGCAGGTCATCTTTATGGTGTATAACGTACTTAATAAGAAATTGTAAAAAGATTCGGATGCAAAAAAACGAGAAGATTTAGCACACTGGGGCTTTTCTGACTTATGCCGTCATCAGAGTGTGACTTAAGACAAAACTTGGCAGGACTTGGCGAATTTTTTTTACAATTTCTTTTATGCTGTATAGATAGATATCACTACTCATTCTTAACTCGTTTTTTACATTTCAGTTGATTTTGACAAGTTCAAGAAGTATTCATGTCCTTTGCCATGTGTCATCGACAGTTTTACTGCAAAGACCTCCTTTTCACGATACCCCACAAACCATGATGCAACAGGAATTTCTGACGCATTGCGACGAAATGGCAGTCGAACTGCAAATCATAAATTTGTTTCGTAAGTTTCTCAAATTCTACATTTTAGGTATAATACACTCTTTTCTGTGATCATTAGAAGAAAACCAGGGGAAGGTTCCCGGGGGGGGGGGGCGGGGTACATGACTTGTGGATGGACGGGGGTCTGCCGCCTGGTTTTCAGAAAGCTACCCTCTTCTAATTACCGAAACTTGCTTTTGATGCCAACGTTTCTGATGAATTTTGGCGGAAAACTGCCCATTTTAACCATTTTTGCGAATTTCAGCGAAACCCAACCCATGTTTATGGAAAATATTCCGAAAAAGGAGCCTTGTTTAGGGAATTTTGGCCCAAAAAACCACCCATATGGACGGCACATACCCGTACCCTGAACATGTTATGTACCCCCCCCCCCCCCGGGAAGGCTCAGTGTCTTCCTGAGCGGAAAGTTGCCATTGATTTGTCAAATATTGTTATTAAATTCGCCAGGCAAAACCTCAGATTTACCCTTCTTCTCTCTTTATAAGCACATAACTTCTCTTAAAAACCACCTTTCACGTGCACAAGGCGAGAGTTTGCCCCACTGGTTTCGGAGCAACTTTTGCGACTGGTTTGTTTTGAATTGCTGATTGTGAGAATTTCCTTTGTCTGCAATCGCTAATTGCTTTGAATTGAGGTGTCAATCAAAAGCAACTGATGCTGTTGTATTACAAAAGCTGCCCTTGTTTGTTTTTAACATCAATATTTATTCTCCTTTATTTCTTCAGGGATAATTTTCTCAAGCTTATTGTCTACTACGGTGACTTGAGTTATGAATATCTGGAGCAAAAACCGACATATGACTTATTGGTGTTTCTAGGTGAGTTTCCACTGAACTTTATTTTAAACAACTGATTCGTGCTACAAAATTTAAAAATAGCCTAAAATAGCGGACTCATCATATTAAACCCATAAAAGGAAAAAAAACACCGAAATCAGTAGAAAGTAGACTATTAACTCTTGTAAAAGAAACAATAACCAAAATAAGCCTGTAACAAGAGAAAAACTGTTAAGTTCTGCAAAAAAACCGAATTAACCTTAAAACCTGTAAGGAAAGAAATAAGTTAATAACTCACCAGTAACTGCTGAAAAGAGTGACTTCACGTTTATCTTTTGGCTCGGTTTCCATTGGCTTTTCATAATCCTGTTAGTAATAATTTTGGTAATTAGGGTTGGTAAAATAATATTTATGTTGGCTCAGGCATTTCTTGCTCATCATACAGAAATTCTTGAAATGTCATTAAACGTTTTTTATAAGAAGCTTGGATCAGTACTCAGTACTAAACGTTTCTTAATTTCGCATGAAAATGTTGGTGTTTTAATAGTAAAAGTTTTTTAATTAGTTTCTTATTTTAAGGCCTAGAATTGCGTTATGGTTCGAAAGTGGGCCTTCTTCTGTTAATGAATCGAATACAGAGGTTCTTCTTCTCGCTTGATATTTACAAACGCAATGCCGCGCGAACCGTAATCTACCGACTCTTATTTTGGAAATACAATTTTAGAGTTTCTTAATTGTTCTTGATTAGAGTTTCTTAAATTTTTGGTCATCGTAGTACTGGTTTCTTATAAACCAATTTCTTATGAGAAATCCACATGGTTATGCTTGAAAAATCAATTCTATATTGCAGGTGACATTGGTGGACAAATTGGCCTATTTGTTGGAGCGAGTGTTCTCACGTTTGGCGAGTTCATTGATTGCGCATTGATGTGTTTTCATACCAAGTTTTTCGAAATTTTCAAACCAAAGGAGACTTCTTTGTAGTGTATCAAATGTGTGCATGGTATGATCTTATGTATTGTTGTTCACAGAAAATCTTATTTTAGGCCCTGTTTATGTGAGGCGGGCTGGCAGCCTGGGTTTACCGCACCCGAAGATTCCACAGGCGAGTCAATTGGCTTATGACACTGAGTCCCGTGTTACCCTGCATCCTTTGACTTGATGATGCCTTTAGACTGATTAAATGTCATTGGCTTCTTGCGTGAACTGATATACCACCGCTATAACTACTGAAGTTGAAGCTAAAACGCCTTTCTCTAAGCCGTATTGTGCTTAGCACAGCACTTGTTTTAGCTATTTTTCTAGCAAAAAGGCATTGTTTGTTTCTATTGTTTTCGAACAAAATACCTTCGTTCTAGGTATGCCGTGTGTTTCTTGACTCATCCAATACAAAGATACCAGATAACAAGTCAATTCAAGTCAATTCCTATAATGATCGTGCAACAGCATTGCAAAATACAGGATAAAATATATGAATTGAATGTAAGTGTCATTATTGCATGGGAGAAAAACAAAGGGAGTTTTGTTCGTTGCTTTCACTCGTTTTGTTGCCTGCGTGCAGACTCGACTGTTTTGTTTACAGAGAGGCTTTCCATATCAAAACCTCTCTGAAACAAATCAGTGGAGATGTTCGAGAGTGGCTTTCTGTAGAAAATCTAGATTAAAGCTGGGTAAATTACTGAACCTAATTGTATATATCGGGAATAAAACAAGACAGTTTTCAATATCAGTGCTTTGATATTCATGGAGCAGCATTTTTCTTACGCCCATCGTGATGCATCAGACCTTTTTATTGACTCGCCCGGTATTTGCCGAGGGGCAAATCACTGATTTTTTTTCTCGTACACCTTCCTTAAAATCACAAAAAAATCACATACAAAAATCACAAAAATCACAAAATCACCATACAAAAATCACAAAAATCACAAAATCATAGAAAAATCACAAGAAAAAATCACAAAAAAATCACTAAGGTTCAGCATCTTCAAATCACAAAAAATCACTAAAATCACAGAAAAAACTCGTGTGATTTTAAAATCACAAAAATCACGTACGCTATTTTGAGAAGTGATTTGCCCCTCGGTCCAATACGGCTTCGAACGAAAAATACTGCCTTTACGGACTGATCAAGAACCAATCGAATTGCTCCGTTGCCGGTCCGAGAAGCCATACTTTCGAACGCCATATAATAATGGAATGTATCTGCATCAATAAAATGCAGAAAAGCATTTATTTGAGAGCCATAAAGGCTCTTGGGTAAACCGACATGCATTGTGATCATCTGTTTTTCAAGAGATTTCATTTTATTTAAAGGCAATGTGTCCATGTAAGTACAGCTGCACATACACACTTGTCAAAATATGCTGACATGATGATGACGAAGAGCCTCAAAGAGTGCACTGTGATTGGTAGACTTTAACTGATCACATGCAAAACTAGAATTTAAATTTCACAACGAGGTTGCCTACTGTGAGACTTCGGGTTCAGCTCTGGAAGTGCAACCGCAAGTAAATCATCAGTCTGCTTATATCATACCTGGCTACCTTTGAGTATCATCATCATCATCATCATCATCATTTACGCTGTTACGTCAGTCCCTGACATTGCGAGCCTGATCATTCCACTCCAAGTGTTTCTATTATTTGCTAGTTTCTTTAATTTGTTTGTGTCTTTTACATTCAGGCCTTGTCCTCCTAGATCTTCGTCGATGAGGCCTAACCAAGTGAGTTTTGGTTTGCCTTTGGGTTTCTTCACAGGTCTTAGTGCTTCATATAGGGCTTGTTTGGCTGGTGTTTCCTCTGGCAGTCTGAGCAAATGTCCTAGCCAGCTTAATCTTCTCCTATTGATTTCTTTGCTCCACTTTTCTACTTTTGTCATATCATAAAGATTCTGATTTGAGATGATTCTGGGCCATCTTATCTTTATTATTCGCCTTAGTTGTTTCCTTTGAGAAATATCTATCTGTTCTTCTTGGGCTTTTGTTAAGGTCCAGAGTTCACAGTTGTAGAGAAATACACTAGTAACATATGTATCAAATACTCTAACCTTTGTATCTATGTTCAATTTCTTGGATTCTATCATGTGTTTCAGCTTGTTACATTTGTGTATGGCTAGTCCTTTTCTTCTGGTTCTTCTTGAGTATCATGGCAAAGTTATAACATAAAATATCACGTGCAAATAGCGAAAATCGCTGTACCTACATGGACACACTGCCTTTGATTCAAGTCCAGTTTTCAACTAGACTTGCCCCAAAAGTCTATATCGTCAAGAAGATTTCATCAAAAAAATTGACGGGAAAAATACTTTCATCAGGTAGACTTATTACAGTTGACGAAATAGACTTGGGGCAAGTCTAGTGTTCAACACACGTAAGAAGAAATATGGTCGCATTTGGAGCCGACCATGACGTTCTTCTCCTCAAAATCATTTTTATGCAGCATGAAATTAGCATAAATTAGGCCACATTTTCAAATAGGGCTGCAATGCATCTCGGTTGCGCAAGAGACTTTAAAATGCAGCACCCTTAAATTCCTGCCACTCTTGTTTATTTTCTAATCTATTTATGAGAATTCTCCTTCATAGATTATCAGTTTTAGCCTGTGTCCCAGCACCCAGTCCCGTTTTGGAGGGTCTGGAACGCGGACTAACCACTCATAGTAAACACCACGCGTATAAGGACCTACAATTTCGGTAGTCAGCCTTGGTTCTTGTGCAATGAATACATTGGATTGATTTTTATAAAATGGTCGTCTAATTCTAGACTGACGACGTGATTCCTTGTATTCGTTCAACGTTTTTAATCTGATGTTTTTATCTTCACTCATACAAGTTTGAAGCCATAACATCATTCAATTCAATGCAGAAAACGGAGACTCTTGTAATCAGTCTTGTCTAATTCGACAATTTCAGCCTGAAGGTTCTTAATCCACTAGGTTCTTCTACGCGGGTGTGTACTGTATTCATATCTGTAAAAAGTCGTGAACAATGTTGAAAGCTGAGGCATTTCTTTGCTAATTAGAACATTTTATCGTATGGGTAGGCATGACAATAGCAAACATATACATATTTTGTGTTTTTATTGTGTAAGATCTACATTTTGGTTTAAAATGAGTACATTCTAGCTAGATAAGCCAAGTTTAGCGAAACAAATACAATAGGGCCTTGCGTTTGTCAAAATTAAGTGCTTTTAATGTCAGCCACTTTCACCGAAATGAACAAATTTTGACACATAATATGAACTTTGAATCTGAGAAAATTTTCGCAGAAAGGACCAGATTATAACCTTCATTGTTGAAAAAAGTACTTTGAGTTTCTGAGTCAAAAATAAGTACTTTTACTACCGGCAAATTTTCACAAAGAAGAACAGGTCTATTGCAGAATTAGACCCTTTTCGAAAATAACGATTTTTGGCAAAAAGGTAAGGTTAACCCCTTTGCTTTTTTGCAAAAATAGGCCCTTTTCTAAAGTACCAATTTTTGGGCAAAAAGGTAAGGTTAACCCCTTTGCTTTTTTTGCAAGAATAGGCCCTTTTTGAAAATACCGATTTTTTTGGCAAAAGGTAAGGTTAACCCCTTTGCTTTTTTGCAAAAATAGGCCCTTTTCGAAAATACCGATTTTTTGGCAAAAGGTAAGGTTAACCCCTTTGCTTTTTTGCAAGAATAGGCCCTTTTTGAAAATACCGATTTTTTTGCAAAAAGGTAAGGTTAACCCCTTTGCTTTTTTGCAAAAATAGCCCCCTTTCCAAAATATCTATTTTTGGCAAAAGGTAAGGTTAACCCCTTTGCTTTTGTGCAAAAATGGGCCCTTTTCGAGAATACTGATTTTTTGGCAAAAGGTAAGGTTAACCCATTTGCTTTTTTTGCAAAATTAAGCCCTTTTCGACAATACCGATTTTTGGCAAAAAGGTAAGGTTAACCCCTTTGCTTTTTTGCAAAAATAGGCCCTTTTCAAAAGTACTGATTTTTGGGCAAAAAGGTAAGGCTAACCCCTTTGCTTTTTTGCAAAAATAGGCCCTTTTCAAAAATACCTATTTTTTGGCAAAAAGGGAAGGCTAACTCCTTTGCTTTTTTGCAAAAATAGGCCCTTTTTGAAAATACCTATTTTTTGGCAAAAAGGTAAGGCTAACCCCTTTGACCCCTTTGCTTTTTTGCAAGAATAGGCCCTTTTTGAAAATACCGATTTTTTGGCAAAAAGGTAAGGCTAACCCCTTTAACCCCTTTGCTTTTTTGCAAGAATAGGCCCTTTTCGAAAATACCTATTTCTTTGGCAAAAGGTAAGGTTAACCCCTTTGCTTTTTTGCAAGAATAGGCCCTTTTCGAAAGTACTGATTTTTGAGCAAAAAGGTAAGGCTAACCCCTTTGCTTTTTGCAAAATAGGCCCTTTTCGAAATTACCGATTTCTTTGGCAAAAGGTAAGGTTAACCCCTTTGCTTTTTTGCAAAAATAGGCCCTTTTCAAAAGTACCAATTTTTGGGCAAAAAGGTAAGGTTAACCCCTTTGCTTTTGTGCAAAAATGGGCCCTTTTCGAGAATACTGATTTTTTGGCAAAAAGGTAAGGTTAACCCCTTTGCTTTTTGCAAAAATAGGCCCTTTTCAAAAGTACCGATTTTGACGAAAACGTAAGGCTAACTAACCCCTTTGCTTTTTTGCAAAAATAAGCTCTTTTCTTAAAATACCGATTGTTTGGCAAAAGGTAAGGCTAACCCCTCTGGTTTTTGCAAAAGTAGGCCCTTTTCGAAATTACCGATTTCTTTGGCAAAAGGTAAGGTTAACCCCTTTGCTTTTTTGCAAAAATAGGCCCTTTTCGAAAATACCTATTTTTTGGCAAAAAGGTAAGGCTAACCCCTTTGCTTTTTTGCAAAAATAGGCCCTTCTTGAAAATACCGATTTTTTTGGCAAAAGGTAAGGCTAACCCCTTTGCTTTTTTGCAAAAATAGGCCCTTTTCAAAAATACCTATTTTTTGGCAAAAAGGGAAGGCTAACTCCTTTGCTTTTTTGCAAAAATAGGCCCTTTTTGAAAATACCTATTTTTTGGCAAAAAGGTAAGGCTAACCCCTTTGACCCCTTTGCTATTTTGCAAGAATAGGCCCTTTTCGAAATTACCGATTTTTTGGCAAAAAGGTAAGGCTAACTCCTTTGCTTTTTTGCAAAAATAGGCCCTTTTCCAAAATACCGATTTTTGGGCAAAAAGTAAGGCTAACCCCTTTGCTTTTTGGCAAAAATAGGCCCTTTTCCAAAATGAAACATTTACGCTCGCGTAAATGTATTTTAACGACAAGGTGACGCACGATTGCCTCCCATTAGCTCCCAGTCCTCTACACCTTTAGGGCGTGCTCCACATGTTTGTTATAGCAGTGAAAGTGAAGTGATATTTTCCACACAGAATTGATATCATCTTGTCAATATCAAACCATAGCGGACTATGAAGTATAAACCAACTTACAAAATGGCAGGCCAACTTACATCAGTAGAACTTCAATCATTGTGAAATTCAATCAATATATCGTCTGATAAATTCAGTTGGAAGAAGAAGGCCTAAATGAAATGTGACAATGAAACAAGACAAGATCGAAGGTTAAAAGGTTTGGCTTATGGATTCATTGCGCTGGAAGGAAGGTTTGTTGCTTGAATTCAGCTAACACTTATCTGATACTCTGTAAAGGAAGCCCAATGAATAATCATGGGTATCTCATGCAAGTCGTTGAGGAACAGGATCCTTGAATGTCAATTTCGTATCAAGGTCAAGTGCCGTGCAAGTATGGATAGTCAAAGGAAGTGTTCCAAACAAAGCTGCCAACCAGCTCTTGAATAGCTGGAAAAGTTATTGTGTATTAAAGATTATTACAAACATACATGTTGTGATGAAATTGAAAAGCAGCCAAAGGGCATCTGTAATGTTTTCAGTTTGTGCAGCTGGAGCTAGTACCTCTAATCTAGCAAGAAAAAAGCTGACGACCTGCCCTTTATCAGGCAGTCCGTGTGCCAAGGCCCATCCGCATGATTGCACAAGCAGTCAAAGGGCAGCAGTTAGTATGTAAAAGTCCCTGTGCTTGCGTTTAAGCAGACAAAGGGCACATCGTATGTAAAAGTCCCTTGATGGTATGCTGTCAGAGGGCAGATAGTATGTTAAGGTCCCTGGGCTGGCATCAGCACATAATTTAGTTAATTATGTATATTAGAAACAAGGTATATTAGGTAAAAGTCCCTTGATGGTAAATCGGTCAACGGGCAGATAGTATGTTAAGGTCCCTGGGCTGGCATCAGCACAGAGTTAGTAATTAAGTACGTATATTAGAAACAAGGTATATTATGTAAAAGTCCCTTGATGGTAAAGAAGTCAAAGGGCAGATTGTATGCTAAGGTCCCTGTGCTGGCATCAGCACCCCAGAATTAGTAATTAAGTACGTATATTAGAAACAATGCATATTATGTAAAAGTCCCTTGTTGGTAAAGAAGTCAAAGGGCAGATAGTATGCTAAGGTCCCTGGGCTGGCATCAGCACAGAATTAGTAATTAGGTAGTTACTACGTATGTAGAAATAAGGTATATTATGTAAAAGTCCCTTGATGGTAAAGAAATCAAAGGGCGGATAGTATGCTAAGGTCCCTGTGCCGGCATCAACACAGAATTAGAATCTAAAGTATGTATGAGTAACAAGGTACATGCTAGCCATGGTTCAACATCTGTAATAGGTTTTGGCCCTATGCAGTAAAATTAAGTTAAGTGTCAGAATAAAAATCACTACTTTGCTCAAGAATGAATAAGGCTTGTTCACCACCCTGCAAAGCTCCTTGTACTTAAATGAACAAGCACCACCACTCCCATTTATATTGTATTAAAACAAGGTTACCAGTAATAGAATTACGAAGTTTAGACCCTATGAGAAAGTAAACAGCAATTAATTAAGCACATTAAAGCACTCCCAAAAATGAGGGTGCCCAACTTGAATCTATTTGTTGTAAAGGCATGCCCGCAACCATGTCCAAGCTCAGCTTATGTCATTCTCTTCCGGTGGCTTTCCGATTTTGCCACTGAGAGGCTTACAAATTCCTGCCCCCCCCTTTTTTTGTCATATCTAACCATTTTCCTTCCAGGCTTAACCAGATTTATTGCAGGTTAATAATCCTGGTTTAACCATGCCCATCCCCCCCCCCCTTATCAAAAAATTGGTAACAACAACAAAAACCCCTCACAAAATACACAGGTTCAAAGTTTCATTGTTACAACAGGCTTCAAATATGTATGTAAATAGCTACACGTACAGGGTCTGCAAGGGAGATATCCTGGGCTACCCTAACTCTCTTGTTAATCTAAGCAGCGCAGGGTGGTAGTTTTGGGCGTATCTTGGCGGTAAGGCCACCATACAAGATGGTGGCAGATTAATAGTAACAATTCAGAGGTTGAAAACAACAAAAGCCCCATCTTATCAACCATTTCATCTTCAAGTCCAGAGTTCAAACTGTGAATTACCAAACATGACTCTAAAAATACCACTCATTGAAAGTCAACCATTTTCAGAACAATGAAGTTATTTGTAGCATTCAAATTAATGAAAAGGAATTGCGTTTCCTTCATTGTTGTATTTAAAGTTAATTAGTCGATACGACCCAAATACTGCCACTCAGCGCCTCTTATTCATAGTTAATCTGTCTTGATAATCTACTTGATAGTGCAGGAACCGCTGGCGTTAATGAAACATTTACGCTCGCGTAAATGTATTTTAACGACAAGGTGACGCACGATTGCCTCCCATTAGCTCCCAGTCCTCTACACCTTTAGGGCGTGCTCCACATGTTTGTTATAGCAGTGAAAGTGAAGTGATATTTTCCACACAGAATTGATATCATCTTGTCAACCCTATCCCACCCACCCCTTTTTATTATTTTTATTTTTGTTTTAAATTGTAGGTAGTAAACCATTGGGCAGCATCTGGCCTTTTCAGGAAGTCTGGAAGGTTAGTTGCTGCCCCATACATGGTCGTATCGCAGTTAGTTGTATTTGTACAATTACCCTTCAGTTAACTTATCCTTAAGAATTACAAACGTCAACATATAGGAAATGGGCCCCATTTGTGGCGAAATGAGTCAGATTTTGTACCAAAGCCTCGTCAGTAAGTTTTGGTTACTTTGTATATCCCCTCCTAGATATTCTCAACCAGACCACTTCCCAAAAGCAAGAAGGCTCTCAAAAAAAAAAGAAAAAAAAAAAAAAGTATTGAAAGTTTCTTGTTAGTATACATAGTGTAGTTAGAAATAACCAGAAAAGCCTCCTAAAAATCCCCCAGCAGCAAAGCGTGTCCGAAAAAGAGTATGTGAAAGTTTTTTTATGTGAGTATATATGGTGTATTTATGTGTATTTATGAATAAGTGGAGAAGCCTCCATAAACCCCCCCCCCCCCCAGCGGCAAAGCGCGTCCAAAAAGAGGAAGCCCTCAAAAAAGTGATGGAAAGTTTTTTAATATGTGATTATATGGTGTATTATAAATTACTGGGGAAGCCTCCAGAAATCCCCAAGTGGGAAAGCGCATCCAAAAGAGGAAGCCCTCAAAATAGTGATGAAAAGTTGTTACATGGTTATACATGATATATTTACAAATAAAAGGAGAAGCCTCCAAAAAATCCCCAAGCGGCGAAGCGCGTCCAAAAACAAAAAACAAAACAAAAAGTGATTGAAAGTTGATATGTTGATATACATGGTGTATTTATAAATAAAATAAAATCCCCAAGCGGCGAAGCGCGTCCAAAAACAAAAAACAAAACAAAAAGTGATTGAATGTTGATATGTTGATATACATGGTATATTTATAAATAAAATAAAATCCCCAAGCGGCGAAGCGCGTCCAAAAACAAAAACAAAACAAAAAGTGATTGAAAGTTGATATGTTGATATACATGGTGTATTTATAAATAAAATAAAATCCCCAAGCGGCGAAGCGCGTCCAAAAACAAAAACAAAATATGATTGAAAGTTGATATGTTGATATGTTGATATACATGGTGTATTTATAAATAAAACAAAATCCCCAAGCGGCGAAGCGCGTCCAAAACAAAAACAAAAAGTGATTGAAAGTTGATATGTTGATATGTTGATATACATGGTGTATTTATAAATAAAACAAAATCCCCAAGCGGCGAAGCGCGTCCAAAAACAAAAATCAAAAACAAAAATCAAAAACAAAAAGGGATTGAAAGTTGATATGTTGATATGTTGAGATACATGGTGTATTTATAAATAACAGGAGAAGCCTCCAAAAGAAAGAAAAAACAAAATCCCCAAGCGGCGAAGCGCGTCCAAAAACAAAAACAAAGTGATTGAAAGTTGATATGTTGATATGTTGATATACAGGAGAAGCCTCCTCAAAAAAAAAAAAAAAAAAAAAAAAAAAAAAATCCTCAAGCGGCGAAGCGGCGAGGCGCGTCCAAAGACAAAAAATCAAAAACAATATGTGGATATATATGGTGTATTTATAAATATCTGGAGAAGCCTCCAAAGTATCCCCAAGCGGGGAAGGGTGTCCGAAAAGAGACAGCTATCGAAAAAATCGTTGAAAGTCGTTATAGGATTTACAATATCGTATATTATCGTGGTTTATGTCGTAGATTAAAACGTTACTGGGTTGGTAGTTCCTTTTAGGAGAATCGCCAATCTTGTTGCTGTGCTATCCATTGAAGAAATAAATTGCCTAACCAGCAAATCATAAAGTCAAAAGGAGGTGAAGTTCTACAATAATCACTACCAAACAAAGTCCAGTGTCTGGGGCGTCAGTAAGCCAACCGCAGTGTATGCCTTGTCAAAGCAGTGTGTGAAAGTGTCAAGAAGTAGCGGTAAGGCCACCATACAAGATGGTGGCAGATTAATAGTAACAATTCAGAGGTTGAAAACAACAAAAGCCCCATCTTATCAACCATTTCATCTTCAAGTCCAGAGTTCAAACTGTGAATTACCAAACATGACTCTAAAAATACCACTCATTGAAAGTCAACCATTTTCAGAACAATGAAGTTATTTGTAGCATTCAAATTAATGAAAAGGAATTGCGTTTCCTTCATTGTTGTATTTAAAGTTAATTAGTCGATACGACCCAAATACTGCCACTCAGCGCCTCTTATTCATAGTTAATCTGTCTTGATAATCTACTTGATAGTGCAGGAACCGCTGGCGTTAATACCAATTTTTAGGCAAAAAGTAAGGCTAACCCCTTTGCTTTTTGGCAAAAATAGGCCCTTTTCCAAAATACCTATTTTTGGCAAAAAGGTAAGGCTAACCCCTTTGCTTTTTTGCAAAAATAGGCCCTTTCCCAAAATACCTATTTTTTGGCAAAAAGGTAAGGCTAACCCCTTTGCTTTTTTGCAAAAATAGGCCCTTTTTCAGAATACCTATTTTTGGCAAAAAGGTAAGGCTAACCCCTTTGCTTTTTTGCAAAATAGGCCCTTTTCCAAAATACCTATTTTTGGCAAAAAGGTAAGGCTAACCCCTTTGCTTTTTTGCAAAAATAGGCCCTTTCCCAAAATACCTATTTTTTGGCAAAAAGGTAAGGCTAACCCCTTTGCTTTTTTTGCAAAAATAGGCCCTTTCCCAAAATACCTATTTTGTGGCAAAAGGGTAAGGCTAACTCCTTTGCT
Organism: Aurelia coerulea; assembly: GCA_039566865.1. NCBI lineage: Eukaryota > Metazoa > Cnidaria > Scyphozoa > Semaeostomeae > Ulmaridae > Aurelia > Aurelia coerulea. The sequence goes on along the minus strand of CM076952.1, from coordinate 3,984,208 downwards.
TTTTTGCAAAAATAGGCCCTTTTCAAAAATACCTATTTTTGGCAAAAGGGTAAGGCTAACCCCTTTGCTTTTTTGCAAAAATAGGCCCTTTTCCAAAATACCTATTTTTTGGCAAAAAGGTAAGGCTAACCCCTTTGCTTTTTTGCAAAAATAGCCCCCTTTCCAAAATACCTATTTTTGGCAAAAAGGTCAGGCTAACCCCTTTGCTTTTTTGCAAAAATAGGCCCTTTTCGAAAATACCTATTTTTTGGCAAAAAGGTAAGGCTAACCCCTTTGCTTTTTTTGCAAAAATAGGCCCTTTTCCAAAATACCTATTTTTTGGCAAAAAGGTAAGGCTAACCCTTTGCTTTTTTTTTTGCAAAAATAGGCCCTTTTTGAAAATACCGATTTTTTTGGCAAAAAGGTAAGGCTAACCCCTTTGCTTTTTTGCAAAAATAGGCCCTTTTCGAAAATACCTATTTTTTGGCAAAAGGTAAGGCTAACCCCCTTGCTTTTTTTTTTTGCAAAAATAGGCCCTTTTCGAAAATACCGATTTTTTTGGCAAAAAGGTAAGGCTAACCCCTTTGCTTTTTTGCAAAAATAGGCCCTTTTCAAAAATACTGATTTTTGGCAAAAAGGTAAGGCTAACCCCTTTGCTTTTTTGCAAAAATAGGCCCTTTTCGAAAATACCTATTTTTTGGCAAAAAGGTAAGGCTAACCCCTTTGCTTTTTTTTTGCAAAAATAGGCCCTTTTCAAAATACCTATTTTTTGGCAAAAAGGTAAGGCTAACCCCTTTGCTTTTTTGCAAAAATAGGCCCTTTTCCAAAATACCTATTTTTTGGCAAAAAGGTAAGGCTAACCCCTTTGCTTTTTTTTGCAAAAATAGGCCCTTTTTGAAAATACCTATTTTTTGGCAAAAAGGTAAGGCTAACCCCTTTGCTTTTTTGCAAAAATAGGCCCTTTTCGAAAATACCTATTTTTTGGCAAAAAGGTAAGGCTAACCCCTTTGCTTTTTTGCAAAAATAGGCCCTTTTCGAAAATACCGATTTTTTTGGCAAAAGGTAAGGCTAACCCCTTTGCTTTTTTGCAAAAATAGGCCCTTTTCAAAAATACCTATTTTTTGGCAAAAAGGTAAGGCTAACCCCTTTGCTTTTTTTGCAAAAATAGGCCCTTTTCGAAAGTACCTATTTTTTGGCAAAAAGGTAAGGCTAACCCCTTTGCTTTTTTGCAAAAATAGGCCCTTTTCAAAATACCTATTTTTGGCAAAAAGGTAAGGTTAACCCCTTTGCTTTTTTGCAAAAATAGGCCCTTTTCCAAAATACCAATTTTTTGGCAAAAAGGTAAGGCTAACCCCTTTGCTTTTTGCAAAAATAGGCCCTTTTCAAAATACCGATTTTTTTGGCAAAAAGGTAAGGCTAACCCCTTTGCTTTTTTGCAAAAATAGGCCCTTTTCAAAATACCGATTTTTGGCAAAAAGGTAAGGCTAACCCTTTGCTTTTTTGCAAAAATAGGCCCTTTTCGAAAATACCGATTTCTTTGGCAAAAGGTAAGGTTAACCCCTTTGCTTTTTTGCAAAAATAGGCCCTTTTCGAAAATACCGATTTTTTGGCAAAAAGGTAAGGTTAACCCCTTTGCTTTTTTGCAAAAATAGGCCCTTTTGAAAAAGGGACCGATTTTTTTGGCAAAAAAGTAAGGCTAACCCCTTACCTTTTTTGCCCCACAATAGGCCCTTTTTGAAAAGGGTCTATTTTTTGGCAAAAAAAGGCAAAGGGGTTAGCTTTTTTGCCTTACCCTTTTTGAAAAAACCTATTTTTTGGCAAAAAGGTAAGGCAAACCCCAAAGGGGTTAACCTTACCTTTTTGCAAAAATAGGCCCTTTTCGAAAACCTATTTTTGCAAAAAAGCAAAGGTTAACCTTACCTTTTTGCAAAAATAGGCCCTTTTGGAAAAGGGCCTATTTTTGGGCAAAAAGGTAAGGTTAACCCCTTTGCTTTTGCCCAAAAATCGGCCCTTTTCGAAAAGGGATTATTTTGGCAAAAAAAGTAAGGGGTTAACCCCTTTGCTTTTTGCAAAAAATAGGCCCTTTTCAAAAGGCCGATTTTGCACGAAAACGTAAGGGGTTAACCTTACCTTTTTGCCAAAAAATAGGTATTTTCTTAAAAGGGCCTATTTTTGCAAAAAAGCAAAGGGGTTAGCCTTGCCTTTTTGCTAAAAAATAGGTATTCTGGAAAATGGCCTAGTTTTGCAAAAAAGCAAAGCGGTTAACCTTACCTTTTGCCAAAAATCGGTATTTTTGAAAAGGACCTTTTTGCCCAAAAACCGTGCTCTTTCAATAAAAGCCAATTCAAGGCCATCTGGTAAGCCTAAAGCCATCCTTTGTTTGCAAAAATGAAAGCTATCAGAAGGTCTCAAAAAGAACAAACATATTTAACTGCAAGTTGCTATTTACTAATTGAATGGCCTAATCAATATAGGTGCTAGAATAGACAGGAACTACTCTCATTACATTAAGCATTGTAACATCCGAAAGTAATATTTCCAATAAAGATATTACCTTATAAGTTGATCTCACAAAGATTGTTTGGTTTCAAGTTATTTTTGATTAAGCACTGTTGCTCGTTAAGCCATTCCGAATGATCCTCGAATGTTATAGAAACTGTAAAAGCTAACAGAGAAAATCATTGCTCGCCATATCCTCAAAACAGTATTTAATTGAGATACAGTTAAGCCCGAAATTATTCATACCTATGCCAAATTTGGAGTATTTTCAATCGTTATATTTGCTAACCAATTCACAAGATATTTCATTCCTTGAAATGTCTCTTGTAGCACTTGTTTCAGCCTTTTATCACATTCTTACGAAACTTCAGCCACAGTGAAATTGGTCCTCAAATAGAACGATGCAAAATACTCAGAATTTGGCATACGTATGAAAAAATCGGGCTTAACTGTATATGTCTTAAATTAGATGTCACATGAAAATAACCGAGAATAAAACAAATAAAGCGTTTTGCAAAAGCAGTCTTTTTTCAGTAATTTATTATGAGTGGGCAGGAAGCATTTCCAGCTACTGAAAGCTCATTTAAGCCCACTGTACATGCCACTTTCAGGCATGGAACCCTAGTTTAACGTCCCTTGCGAAGGACGGAAAACCTCATCATCGTAACTATTTCAATATTGCAAACCTCACGTGATATACAATGTGGGATATACTATAAAGAGCTATTGTCACCCAAGGTCCTTTGCGGGCACGAGGAAAGTTCAGACTGTTTTTAAATCGAATTTAGCTAAAAGGCCAAAGCAGACAATATGGCTGCGCACTGCAGTAATTTAACTGAAGTGAAGTTTCGTTTTAGCGCCCAACGCTGGGATGGCAGAAGTAGAGAAGGCCTAATCGAGTCCGCGACGCCTTTTCATGACACTCAAGTGGTGCTCTGCCGGGTATCGAGCCCTGTTCACCTGACTGTTCTGGCTGCAAAATCAGAGGATTACACCACACTGCGCCACAACACCTGCAACTGAGATGTAAGAACTGACAGAAAAGTAAACTGAAATCAAACTTTTCTGTCAGTTCAATTATTTTTGCTTTGGCCAAATTTGATTTTCAGACGGTTTGAAATTGCTGCATGCCCGCAAAGAATCCTGGGTGGCAAAAGCTCTTAATTATGTCATACCACTCTGATTACCAAATATGGGCAAATAATTTGAACCATCGCAAAACAGCTTTCGGGATCTCCTTTCTGTACAATACAATCCTCACCTATAAATAAGCCTCTGGAGATTGCTGGAGCATCCTATAAACTTGACTTACAACTAAAAATGGCGAAGGTGAAGGTGAAGTTGCGGTTTTTAGCGCCAAGCGCTGGGATCGCAGAAGTAGAATAGGCCTAATCGAGTCCGCGACCCCTTGTCATGACGCTGAAGTGATGGGGCTCTACCTGGGATCGAACCCGGTCCACCTGACTGTTCTGGCTGCAGTGTCAGAGGATTACACTGCGCCACAACACCTTCAAATGGTGATAATTGCTTTGCACAGTTTCATACAATCGTGATCTGTTAATCATGGGTATATTTCTGAAGCATAAACTAGACTGGCCTTTAACTGAAAATGATGATCGTTGAAACGTCTCTGCAAAATAGTTTTCTACAATATGGAACCCAGCTTTGCCAGATTACAAATCTGCTAAAAACAACCTACATGTTGCATCTTCATAAACAGTGAGCTACAAGTCCCAGTTACGTTTATAATAAAGATGTTTAAGTGTTCTTACAAAGATCTGATGTCCATCTTTAAGCAGCAGTTCTTTTTACCTGCCCCTTCTATTCTTCTCGATAATTCTTTCCAAGACTCGTTTCGCTTCACACTGCGGGAAGTTGCTCATATCATAGTATTGCGGGGCAATGTTAACAAGCCTGCAAGAAAGAAGAAAAATGCTGTAGATATCATACTGGGTGCGCCAAAAATAAATCAAGCGCTAAATTTATAATACTTAGAAAACCGAATGGGCTGCAATAGACTTACGAGATAGTCCCAGTTATCGCAACAACGACAGCGACAACAACAAAAACATTTTTTGCTCAAACTGGGACATATGGACTTTCACATGAAAAATTGGGACGAAAAGAAACAAAGAGGGCACCGATTTCTCTATTCGCACTGAAACGAGGTCAAAAAGTAGTCATGGCAACCTTTAGCAGTTGGAAATTCTTATTGCTGTTGTGAGCTCACCGAAGCTAATTGGCCTTCAAAATGAGGTTGAAAGTGAATGGTTTGTTGATTCTTGGATTGAGGAAACATTCACCTGGATACTTGTGGCTTTTTTCACTGCTAACGTCGTTGAAAATTTGAATTTTGAGGCGTTTTACCATCTGAGGCTTGATCCGACAACTTAGGCCCATATGCCATTGCCTGGAGCACTCGGCTTTTCGTACAGTGTTGCTATGGTTTCCATATCCGGACATGAAATCGAGGGAGACAATTTCGTCCTAACTTTCAATGTGAAAGTCCATGAGTCGTAGTTTGAGCGTCCATGAGTCTATCAACAGCAGGGAAATCAATAGCGATAACTACGAACTTGTAATCAGTCTAGGGTTGGAATACAATTAATTCTGTCTGATAGCCAAAGGACCAAAGTATTTTTGCGATTTTCTTGCGTTTTAATGAGCACTGAAAATGTATGTAAATTCAACTTCATGACAGTATCTTGGTTGCGAAATGCCTGCAAAAGGGCTTGAAATGCTTTATCAAATCGTAGAAAAATTCTTACACAGAACAAAATTGAGTAATGGAGAAAGGCTTAGCCCCAGGACAGTCTAAAAACACTGCAACATTAACACCATAATGCTTCATTGTTTGAGAGGGCTTTCATTTATAGCAAACCCCGGGTTAATGGAAACGCACTACGTCTTTGAAAAACGGAACATTTTTTATCCGGGGGCGTTTATACCCGGGTGAAAGGAAACGCTGCCTTGGTCACTTGATGTACTTCTAACTCTTTCATGGTTGGGTGAGGGAAATTACGACAGGGGTTAAGTCTTTGATAGGAATACCATGGCAGTGATGCTCACCATTCAGGCTTCACGTCAGTACATGTTCTGATGTAGTTTTTCGTCGTCAGCACAAACTCATTATAAACGACCCATTCTGGTTTGTGATCTAGGCATGTCGATGGATGCAGCTGAACCACCTATAAGAAGGATCTCAACCAAAAATTAGTATGTGAATGAGTAATCATAACATTCGAAAAAATAATATTTTAATAATGATAGCATTTAAACAATATTTTAATAATCATAATATTCGAAATAATATTTTAATAATGATAGCATTTAAATAATATTAGAAAAGATAATAATACTCGAAATAATATCATAAATAATAATGATATTCGAAATAATATTTAACTAATGATAACTTTTGAATAATATGACAAATAATCATAATATTTGAAATGATATTGGAATGATAACAATATCTAAATAATAGCATAAAGGATCATGATATTCGAAAGAAAAGGTTAACATTTGTAGAATCTCTGGCCGGTATTATCCATAAAGGGAGAAGTTTAGGTAAAGGGAATCGACCTAGTTAAAAGCTGGCCTGAGCCAATTTACAAATATATTCTATTGTATTCGATAACTTTGACACGCGCCGTTCCATTGTGTAGCTAAATAAATAATGGGCGTGTAGGCGTCTTGTATAGTCTATTTATAGTGGCAACTCGATATAGCTATGTGTATTCCCTTCAAGAGGAATCGACATGGTTACAGCTGGCCCGGGCCAAGTCAAAAATATAGTTTATCGTGTTTGATAAATTTGAAACGTACAATCTCTTGCAAAAGTGTTGGACCCCTACGAAAATCTACGTTTTTGGGAGATATTGTCCCCCCTCCCCCCATTTCAATGTTGCTTGCATTGGTGAATCATTCTTTTGGTGGATCTGCATGGAAAACACCTCTTTGCCAGGCAATAAACATTGAAACAGGGGGGGGGGGGACAAAAATTCGAATTTTTCAATAGGGGTCCAACACTTTTGTAAGAGATTGTAGGCATCTTTAGCCTATTTATAGCGGTTAATCAAGGCATGTCGGTTCCCTTTAATAAGGGCGTTGGAGGAAAATGAAAAATATTCAAGTTTAAAGTTACAATTTACATGATCGATAATTAATGGACGAAAATTGGCCTAAGTTAATGGACGGAGATAAATAGCTATCTCAAGGGCTGCATAATAGACAGGACTAAAATTAGCCTGCTGCATTTAATGATTTTGACACGTGGCGGGTAGACATTGTTTAGCTAGAGGAACAAAAGCGTGCGTGGGCGTTTTCTATGTCCCATCGCATCAGCTAAGCTCCGTTCATTCACTTTAAAAATTGCAACCTTGAAATACGACAATGATAGGCAGGAGCGTTAACTGTGAATAGAAATCATCCAATGTAACGATGTCATATCTCTAACTCAACTTGTATTACAGTAGAAACCCGCATAAAAGAACCTAGGTTTTTTCTGGGCAGCCTGAATTGGTTCTTAATTAAATGGCTGCTACTCTAAATTCCAGCCTGTAAGGTTCTTAAAAAGGTTCTTATATACGAGCAGGCCTTGCACACATTAACACTGTTTTCCAGCCAAAGAATTTTTGAGAATTCTTGAGAATTCTTGAGAACAAATCTTTTGTACCAATGAAGAAGTCTGATCAGGATGTGAAGAATTTTTAAAAATTCTTGTCATTTTAATAATTTACATTAAAGCTATTATATAAGAACCTTTCCCAGTTTCAGCCTCTTAGGGGCTCTTATTTAGGGGGTTTTAAAGATTGAATTTCAGCCTCTAGGTTCTTATAAAAACAGGTTCTTTTATGCGGGTTTCTACTGTATCTATCTTTAAGTTCAAGCTCAATTGTAAACAAGGTTGGAACCTTTTTATGGAAAAACTAAAGAAACGTCCGACAATAGACCTTTTAGCTATTCTGAAAAGAATCAGAATCGAATGATATTTTGCTACACTTTGTAGAATTTTCCAATGTGCACAATAATGATAGAAGCTCTAACGACACTCGAGCGAACCTCGCGAGGCTTATTTTAGATTAAATGATAGGAGCTATTTTCATACTCGATCGAACCACGCGTATAAAAATAACGCTCGATCCAGGTTCTTTTGCAGAGTAGCTAAAGGGTCAATTGCTTATTTGAACATATTCCGTCCAAAAATTCTTCCCTCAAAATTTCGTTCAAACGACAGGGGGGCGGGTAACTTAAGTTTCCATGGGTTGTGCCATTCAAAGCGAGGAATTACCATCCCTTAAATCCGGCAAAATTTCTGAGGAAATGTAGCTTTTTTTAAATCATACCCTAAAAGCGCGATTGATGAAAGGAAAACGATTTCCAAGGGCTGACATAATCTGTTTCTCGATCGAGATGATAGTATGAATCTCTGCATGCATTTAATTTTCGAGGAATGCCCCTTTAAATCCGGCAAAATTTCTGAAGAGTATATACGAATTCGGAGAATTTCTTAAAAGTATATACCCATAAATACGGGAAACGGTGAAAAAGAATACCCTTTAATGTAGCTTTTTTTTAAATCATACCCTAAAATCAGGAAAACAAAAAAATCGCTAAAACTAGACCCATAAATCCGGACTCTACCATATCATTTAAAAGGTATGCTAAAAATGGTACAACCCTGTACAATGGAGTACTTAAGTTACCCCCCCCCCCCCTCAAAAAGATCGTTATGAATCAAATTATTAAATGCATACCTGGTTATCTTTGGCAGTGAGATAGTGTCCAGTCCTCTCCAGATGTGCCACCTTTTTAGAAGGTTGCGGAGGAGCAACAGTTCACATAGATCAGTATCAATGCATCATGTAACACAACACCAAATAATGATTAATCTCTTCTATAAAGAAACAAATCACTTACTCGATGCATCGTGCTTCTAAGTTTGAATAGCTTCATGTTTGTGTGGAAACAAAGGTTGTTTTTCAAGCATAGGCACCGAATGTTGATTGGTTTATAAAACCACGAGTCGAGCCAATCAAATTGCGTACAACAACGAAAATTGTATTTCTATGCCCTTTCCCCACATTTTAGCTTCCTTCGCAAAGCCATTTTCCGCTGCACAATAGACTAAATATTCCATGTATTTGACTTGTTTCTTAAAGTCTACTGGACAGCCATGCGCGTTGCATGCATGTTGAATTCTCTTAAGATTCTTTTCTGGTTGGAATCGGTCACCCCGTTCAGATTTTACAAGGAATTTTCTCAAAGACGTCACTTCGAGAAGCCTTCCAATACGTCCTAAAATCATGATTAAATTTTCCAAATATTTCTAACTTACAGCAATGACTTGAACGCACTTCAATGCTTAAGCACATATAATCCTCTTGGGAAAACGAACATGGCTCCCCTGCCCTGATATGACAAACTTCTCCAGGAGGATTTCATCCTCCCAAGAGGACAAAATATATGCCGTGTCATTGCTCTTAGGAAGGAAAACGGACGCAATGTGATCGTCGTTTTTACTTGTTTTTGCAGGTTTTAAAACGGGCTTTCTGCAGAAAATCTCTCAGATCCGATTGACGGAATGACCGATTGAAGCCGGGAAAAAAAGCTCATCATATTACTAAACCTAATTGAATATATTATTGGTTATGACACAAGGCAGTATTTTTCAAACGCCGAGCATTTTTTTTTCACTCATCGAGTACAAAAAATCGGGGAAAATGGGCGTAAATTTGAGCGTGTTGTTGTTGTTGTATTTTACGCGATGTATTGGCTTAACTCATGGAGTTGTTAGCCAATCAATGTTTGATACCTTTAGTGATTTGCCAAGTACAATTGATTACGAGGTTACGTAACTGCAACAGGGTATAGGGATGCATACTCGAGCCTCTCAATCAAACGTACTTGGCAGATCATCGCTGTTTTGTAGTACAAACTGCACAAGGTGCAAAACTTGATTTTACGGTAGTCAAAAGTCAATCGAGTAAGTGCTTCGTTTCAATGACGGATGTCCTGTATTAAAATGTCCAGCCTATTGGATGGTCCCTAACCAAACACTCAATGTATTTAAACGTATAAAAGAATTTCTCTTTAACAAAAGGCAAAAACAGCCCTAAATATTGCAATGCCTTCCACTCTGCTTCTGAATCAAACAAAAAAATCCACCAGACAGATCTTTAGATTTATCCTTTTTTCTTCTTTCTAAATCCATGACTTCTCTCGAAGACACCCCTCACATGCACAAGGCGTCAGTTTGCACTACTGATTTCAGGACAACGTTTACGGATTTGGTCTGTTTTGAATTACTGGTTGGTAGAATTTCCCTTGTATGAAGTCAATGATCGTTTCAAAAGCAGCGTTAATCTAAACCAACTGATGCTATTGTGTTGTAAAATATGTCCTTGTTATTGGTATGAGGTTCAGAATTGGCACTCGTCGATTACCAAATAAAAAATAATAATCCCTGAATAAAGAACAAAACTTATAAAATACCTGCATGAAGAAGCCAGACACCAGTGCTCGGCGAATATTCAAGTAATAGTCTCTGCTGTTGAAATCAGTGCTGATTCTTTTAAGATTGAATCTGTCCATAATACGGGCCAATTGTTGTCGGACATTATCGGCCGATTTCAGAGAACGAAAGTTGAGGAAATTGTCGTAGCACCATTGAGTATCATCGTGATCTAGAAGAAGAGGAAGGTACACTTTTGTTAGACTGATTATATGGCCGTAGTTATCACTATTGAAAGGCTTCACAAATTGACAAAATTAAAGATTTAGAGTAACTTGGCATTTGATTCTAACAGTCAAGACAGTTTTTAGAAACAACTAAAATACGAGACGAAATTTCCACATAACAACTAGCAGAGGCATAAAATCTTAACTATTGATTATCCTCGTGTTCTAGAAAAAGGGGAAGCTTCACTTTTGTAGTTGAAGGTTTGAAGCAATAATATTTCGATGTTTTTCATAAATTGGCGAAACCAAAGATTCAGAGAAACTAGGCAACTTTTATACCAACAGTCAAGCCAATTTCTACAAACGGCTAAGATGTGAGACGTAATTCCCACATTCACAGCTAGCATAAGCATACAAAACATTGCAAGATTGGCTATATATAATCACTTTATTCACAGTTGGATAAACTCATAAGGTAATTTGTGCCAGAAGGCACAAACTAATAAATATCAACTACCCTAACTAATTTACAGCAATACTATTTACAAATTTTACAATTGCAACCCTCCCCAGCCCAATTTTTTATGTTTTTGCCAAAAACAGAGACTGTATTGCTGCTCTTAATCACATCAGGTATACCGTTCCAAAGTATGCTACCCCTGAACGCTATCGAATTTGTACAGAAAGATGCGGTTGATGCCTTTGGAAGTGCGAGAATATCTCTGATTCTCAGGTTGTAATGAATTTCTTTCCTTGTGAATAAATCCCATAAGAAAGAAGGGTTTTCATGATTGAGTGATTTATAAACTTCAATCATAAGTTTCTGCAGGTTCTGAACATGAACGGGTTTTTCATTGTTTCTAGCCAGCAGTTCATCAAATGAAGGACTGTAACCTTATGCATCATCTCATGCTTGATTTAAGGGCTTGAAAAGAATTTCAACTATTTTGCTATCAGTGTTCATTGGCAATCTTTGGTATCTTGAATCTTTTTGAAAGGCATACCCATAAACCTCCGGGGGGGGGTTAACTTAACTTTCCATGATACGGGGTTGTGCCATTCAAAGCGTAAAACTACCACCCATAAATCCGGAAAATTTTCTCAAAAGTATACCCATAAATCCGGAGAATTCCTGAAAAGTATACCCATAAATCCGGAAAGTTTCTGAAAAGTATACCCATAAATCCGGAAAAGCCGAAAAAATTCACCCATAAATGAAGATTTACTAAAAACCATACCCATAAATCCGGAAAATATAAAAAATCGTTGGAAACCATACCCATAAATCCGGACTCTATCATGAAAAAGGTACCCGAAAAATGGCACAACCTCGTACCATGGAGAAGTTAAGATACCCCCGCCTCCCCGGGATAAACCTTGAAAAGCCGAAAAAGTATACCCATAAATCTGGAAAAAGTGAAATAAGTATACCCTCAAATGTAATTCTATAAAAAGATCTCATGCCAATAAATTCGGAAATCATCATAATCGCTAAAAATCATAAATCTGCATTCTATCGTAAAAAAGGTACCATAAAATGGCACAACCCCGTATCATGGATAACTTAAGTTACCCGGCCCTCTGGCATTTTCCGTCAAAATTTCCAAAAATAGTTAAGTGTCTCTAATTCAATACTTACTCTGTTTAAAAGCATGATACACATTGAGTAACGTAAGATGGTCACCATCAATATGTGCGAATTTCATTTTGCAATCATCAGCAGCCTTTTTAGCTTCATTTGGACGCATGAATACTTGTTGAACTAAAAGAGAAACAATTTCCAAAATTAACCTGTTGTACAAGGCCCGAAGGTCTCAGATGATCCACGACTCTTTAAAGGGGCAGTCAGACGTGACGTCGCGCGAGACATTTTCATTGTATTTGTATGAAAAGTGCTCAGGCTTAGCATCGACTCGTCAATGGAGATTTTGAATGGGATTATCGCATATTTCAATCCATCTCCATCGACAACGCTCTTGACAATCTCAAGGATTTAATTGACGGATATTGTTCGTCTATTTCGATTTCATGTATTTGCAAAGTTATTTTGTCTATCCCAAATTCCTGAAAGTCGTAAACAGCGATCTTGCTGAAGCAACTTTGAAGCTGCGAAGAGATAATCTACAAGTCGAAGTGGGCAAGAAACTCACCAAAGAATATGGTTTTTGAGTCAGATTTATGATGCTTGGTGAAAACGAAAGGTGAATAGAACCTTCTCAAACACTAATGGATTCATTACTCAATTAATTTCATCAGAATTACAGCGAACAAAGAGGCACAGTAGAAATGTTTTGGTATTTAGGCCTATACGAATTGTATTATGCCAAGAAGAATCTGCTACCCGCGTTCCGCGTCTGACTGTCCCTTGAACGAATCTTCAGAATCTCCCATATATACTTGTGCTTGTTGGAAGCATAGTTCGAAAGGGTTGCTGTCAAACAATATCGTTTTGAATTTCCTTGGATTTTATTCAATCCTTCATATATTTGGGAGCTCTGTGTTAAAAAGGATATACCTTACAATCTCTGCATCAAAGAGCTATGCAGGCTTCCATCAGCACAGTCACATCGATATGGACTAAATTCTCTTTCATTTAGAGGTATAGTCTCCTGTGGAACACTCTTTAGCCGGAAACGTCGTACAAAATCAAACTCTGTTCAAAGCTCGATTATTTTTACTGTTATTTGTTTGTATTTAGTGAAACATCGTGCAACACACATACAAGAAGTTTGCTTTTGCACTCTAGATGAAGAACTAAAGAGAGCTGATTCCTTGAGAAGTCTTAAAAGGGGGATAAAAGAATGGGATGGCAAAAGATGTATATAATTTAATTTGTAAATAATTTTGATATATTGTAAATAGTTGGTTTAAATTAGTTTTTAGTAACTATGTATATATCAACTTTAAATAATGTTATGATGATGATAAAACGTACAATGAAATAATGAGAAGAATGTCAATATCTGAATACAGAAATATTTGATTTTATATTTTAGGAAAATTTGCAGGAAAAACGTTCGCGACTTTCCCAATTTAGGAAACTTTGCAGAAAAGACTTCGCAAATGTCAGCCAAAAATGTGAAAAATGCGAAAGTTTCTTCCCGCGAAAGTTTCTCCTCTTAAAGTAGTGTATTAAGGAAACTTGCAACATACCTGAAAGCATTGCAACAATGGACAACGCTTCATTGGAACAGTTGAAGTCGGTGCTTCCTATCACCATTTTGGATAACTGTGGATCCAACGGAAACTCGGCCATCATTGAGCCTAACTCTGTAAGATCACCATTATCATCAAGAGCACTCAGGTAATTCAGCAATTCTAGAGCACGCATTAGCGTTTCAGGGGCTGTAAAAATAAAAATAATTCTAGATAGGTCTCAGAAAATATATATTTCCTTGCAGCAGGATTTTCCCGATTCAAATGGAAGACTATATATAAAATTCTAAGTCTCTGAAGCAAAACAAAGCTGAATGGGTGTTTTTCGTCCATATTCTTCATAATCTTTTTGAGGATTCCGAGGACTGTCCCTGTTGTCTAAGTCTTTTGCAGGGCTCAAAAAACGCAGTAGCGTGGTAGCGGCGCAACCAGGAAGGTAGCTGAAATGCTTAAATTTCCCAAGGAAGGAGGAAGGGAAAAAGGAAAATGAAACGGAAGGAAGGAAGGGGAATAGAAGGGAAAGAAATGAAGGAAGGGGACAGAAAGAAGAAGAAAAAGGGATAGAATTGGGGTATACAGGGAAAGAAGAAGAAAGTGCGCAAAAAGAAACGAAGGTGCTTAGCTTGCAACCAGGAAGGAAAATATATTTTGAGCTCTGGTCTTTTGATATGCTGGTAAAGTTCAAAGCAGATGAGAAACCTATTACCATAACATACACGAGAATCTATATTTGCTTCTTTGCTAACCCTTGTTTGGATTGTGGTTAGGGTCTCCGCCCATAATCTTTCCACAAACCAAACATGCCTTCTGCGCATGATCACAGGTTTCTTTCTTGGGGGATAACCGTTGCTTTGATAAACAAAGAAACCTTCAAACAAAGTATTACCTGGAGGATCCATGAAATCAAAATGGACAAGATCATCGATTCCAAGTTTCTTCAACTGCAAAACGACCGTTCCCAAATTTGATCTCAAAATTTCTGGATAGGTATTGTCTTGCATTTCATTCTTGTACGCTTTCTCTGTGTACAGCCTAAAGAAACATGAATAAAATTGCAAGAATAAATGCTGGGCGTCTGGGCGTAGGTTCCTCATCTTTAAAGGGAGTACAAAGACGACCATGCTTTGGGCGAAGTCTGCGATTTGCTCTCCAATGCTTCCAGAATAACTGACAATATGAAATTCACCAAAACAAAAACAAACGATGGCAAAGACTGCTGGTCTTTGCACTCCCTTTAAACCGTTGGCGTAGAATTCTAAGACATATTTCTTTGACTTGCATGGCTTGAAAGAAACTTTAGATACTTCGTTATAATTATACCGTTGGGCTTTTCAGAGAACTAAAACATTTTCAGAATTAGTGAGTTTTTCTTCTTTGTTAAGAAAACAAGAAAAATTTTGAAAAAACAACAATTTTCAAATTCATGAAAATCAAATGTGCGAAATGTCTTTTTGCGCTGTTTCTTTTCAGTAACTGAGACAACAAGGGCAGATTTTGTAATACAATAGCAACAGTTGCATTTGATTGCCACCTCAATTCAAAGCAACTAGCGATTGCAGACAAAGGAAGTTCTCTCATGCAGTAATTCAAAAAAAAAAGAAAGCTGCAAAAGTTGCCCAGAAAATAGTAGGGCAAACTCTCACCTTGTGCAAGCGAAATGTGGTTTTTAAGAGAAGTTACGCGCTTATAATGAAAAAAGATGGGTAAATCCAAAGTTCCGTTTCGCAGATTTTGTTTTCTTGATTCAGGAACTATTTTGTGATCCTTTAGTTTAAGCCCTAAATACGCAACAATTACAATGCCTTCTGCTTCCCAGGTTTCTGAATCAAATAAGCAAAATCCACCAGGCAGAATTGTAGATTTACCCATCTTCTTTCGCTACAAGCACATAGCTCCTTTTTAAAATTATTGTTCACGTGCGCAAGGCGAGAGTTTGCAACCAGCCTAATTACATGGATATGAATTACAAATCAACTTGAAGATCCTAGATAAAAGAAAAGGTAACATAAAAAAAAAGAAAGGGACTCAGATCAAACGTCTTCTAGTATAAAAAAATCAGCGAAAATCTTGTTTGGTGCAGGAAAGAAACTAGCGATCTGCTAAGAACATTTCAGAAATATCGTTAAAAATCAAATCAAAGTTTAAGCAATAAGAATTGCTATATATTTACCGGAAACATTTCCTTGGTCCTTTAAAATAACAAAAAGTGAAGTACACAAATAAAGGCATTGTTTTTAAATATGCTTTATGCAGCAGTTTTAGAAGAAATTGCTATATTTACCTGAAACATTTCCCTAGTCTTTTAGAATAACAAAAAGTGAAGTACACAAATAAAGGCATTGTTTTTAAATATGCTTTATGCAGCAGTTTTAGAAGAAATTGCTATATTTACGTGAAACATTTCCCTGGTCTTTTAGAATAACAAAAAGTGAAGTACACAAATAAAGGCATTGTTTTTAAATATGCTTTATGCAGCAGTTTTAGAAGAAATTGCTATATATACCTGAAACATTTCCCTAGTCTTTTAGAATAACAAAAAGTGAAGTACACAAATAAAGGCATTGTTTTTAAATATGCTTTATGCAGCAGTTTTAGAAGAAATTGCTATATTTACGTGAAACATTTCCCTGGTCTTTTAGAATAACAAAAAGTGAAGTACATAAATAAAGGCATTGTTTTTAAATATGCTTTATGCAGCAGTTTTAGAAGAAATTGCTATATTTACCTGAAACATTTCCCTGGTCTTTTAGAATAACAAAAAGTGAAGTACACAAATAAAGGCATTGTTTTTAAATATGCTTTATGCAGCAGTTTTAGAAGAAATTGCTATATTTACCTGAAACATTTCCCTAGTCTTTTAGAATAACAAAAAGTGAAGTACACAAAAAACGGCATTGTTTTTAAATATGCTTTATGCAGCAGTTTTAGAAGAAATTGCTATATTTACCTGAAACATTTCCCTAGTCTTTTAGAATAACAAAAAGTGAAGTACACAAATAACGGCATTGTTTTTAAATATGCTTTATGCAGCAGTTTTAGAAGAAATTGCTATATTTACCTGAAACATTTCCCTGGTCTTGTACGCCCAGCACGACCAGCTCGTTGTTGGGCACTGGCTTTTGAAATGGCAGACACCAGCAGGGATTCTACTCGGATCCTTGGATTGTAGACCTGGAAAAAAGTAATAATCAGTGTCAGCCATTTCCGCACAAGTAATATTCGGCAACAATATTGTAAAGAGATATCTATCATTTGCAGAAGCCCCGTGGGAATAAACAACTATGTCGACTCCTTTAACAAGGACAGAGTTCGTAAGACAATAGTATGAGTTGCTCTAATTGACACCTCAATTCAAAAGGATTAGCGATCGCAGACAAAGGAAATTCTCTTAACCAGTAATTCAAAACAAATAAAGACGCAACAGTTTCTCTAAAACCCAGGTAGCTAGCACACTTGTTGTGCATTCCAGAAATTCTTTTAAGAGCAAGCATGAGCATATATAGAAAGAATAAGCCAGTTCTAGAAAACTATCTTTCGCTGCTGGAGAAGGAGGTAATGTCTGTCTCGCCGGAGGGTAAGAATTTTAGTAATCTTTCTTCTTCTGAACAACTTTCTTTGAAAAATCTTAAATCTGATAGGAACATAGTCATCAAGGAAGCGGATAAGGGATCAGCAGTTGTAGTTTGGGATCGGGGGGATTACATAAGTGAGGCTAACCGACAATTAGACAATAGGCAGGTTTATGAAGAAATAGAGGTGGACCCCACGGTAGATTTGGGTAAGACCATTAATTCTAAGTTGAAAGAACTGAGGGAGGAGGACCCAGGATTAGGGGAAGTGACTGACTATTTGGAAGTTAAAGATTCTAAGTTAGGTAGATTTTATTTGCTACCTAAGATCCACAAGGGTCTTAGTAGCGTTAAGGGGCGACCAGTCATTTCCAATTGTGGTACTATAACTGAGCATATTTCAGAGTATCTAGACCACCACCTTAACCCGTTGGTTAGCCAAAGTAGGTCATATGTTAAGGACACTAACCACTTTTTGTCTAGGCTAAGTAAGTTAGGTAAAATACCAGAGGGGGCTTTGTTGTGTACGGTTGATGATGTGGGACTCTATCCAAACATTCCACATGGGGAGGGTTTAGAGGCCATCAGGGAGGCGCTGGATAGAAGGGAAAACCCGGGCGTGGCTACTGATACCCTAGTTGGGTTGGCGTCCTTGGTCTTGGAGAATAATTATTTTGAATTTAATGATAGGATTTATAGGCAGAAATTGGGCACGGCTATAGGCACGAAGTTCGCTCCGGCCTATGCCAATCTCTTCATGACCCGGTTGGAAGAGAGGTTGTTGGAGGCTTCACCTGACAAGCCCCTCATCTGGATGAGATTCATCGATGATGTTTTCTTTATCTGGATGCACGGGGAGGAAAAGCTGAAGTCGTTCATCAATCATCTCAACAGTAGCCACGAAACCATTAAGTTTACTAGCGAGCAATCACGAGAGAGTATTAGTTTTTTAGATGTTCAGGTTAGCGTGGGGGAGGGGGGATTCCTTTCGACAGACTTGTTTTGCAAGCCAACTGATACACATCAGTACTTGCATAAGAAGTCTTGTCACCCCTGGCACACGAAGAAGGCGATCCCCTATGGTCAGGCTCTTAGGTTTCGTAGGATATGTTCGGATGATCGCCAATTTCAGGAGAGGGTAGGCGAGTTAGCTGGATGGCTTAAGGACAGGGGCTACGAAGAGTCTTTAGTTAATGAACAAATAGATAGGGTACGTAGGTTGGATAGGACAACTCTTCTAGCAAATGCGGGAAATAGGACCAATAACCAAGGGAGGGGGGAAAGGGTTCCACTTGTTGCCACATACCATCCAGCACTCAATAGTTTGGGGAAGGTTGCCAGGAGACTCCATTCTATGCTCACAAACTCGGAGGAGCATAGAGTGGTATTTCCTGAGCCACCTTTAATAGCATTTAGGAGATGTAAGAACCTTAAGGTGGATATACTTGTTAGGGCTAGGCTCAGTGAGGGAAATGGAGGGACTGATAAGAAGGGATGTTCTCGTTGTGGTAAATCTCGTTGTCAAGTGTGTAATGTCATGAGTAATAGTGAACATTTTCATTCAAACATAGATAGCCGGGAATATAGGATAAACTATTCGTTTAATTGTGACTCGTCAAATGTTGTGTATTTGTTGGAATGTACTGTTTGTGGTGTACAATATGTTGGCAGCACCTGCACGCCTTTTAGGCTTAGGTTTAACAATTACAAGGCGTGCAGTAATAAGTTTAATTCGGGGGCCTCAGTACCCCAGGCGGAATTCCTCAGGCATTTTACTGGAGAAGGCCACCACGGGTTTCTGAAAGATATTAGTATAAAGATAATCGATAGGCTAACGGGGGGAAATAGGATGCGGGAAAGCTTCTGGCAATATCGGCTGGATTACTTTGCCCCTAAGGGATTAAACACTAGGCAGGTTGATACATAGATTTGATTTTTGTTTACATTTCGGTTGTTTGGTTGTTTTAATGTTTGCGCTCAGCTTTTCGTTAGGGTCACACGCTGTTTTTTAAGGATCTCTTTTCTGCCAATCCGCTTTTGGATCTTTCTATTGCTTGTTTTGTTATTACACACATTTTTTCAGCTCCCGCAAGACAGACACCGCCGCCGACTTTAGCGGCTCTATACTCTGCGCTTTTTTTGATCTTCCGCTTGCCGCTTCTGGTAACATCCCTATTTTAACACCTTTTGCGATTTATTGTATTTAGCGGGATCCCGCTTAGGCTATTGTTTTATATTGTTTTTGAATTTCGAGATGTATATGTATGCTCTGTCTGATTTTGAAAAGTCATTACTGATGAAGGCTTGCGCCGAAACGTTTAACGAATGTGTTTTTTCTTGAGTCTATATAGAAAGAATAAGGATATATTTACACATCTACTTCGGGCATTTTATTTCTTTGGTTCAGAAGCTGAGCATTAAGTCTTTTAATTACACCCAAAAATATGAGAATTGAATCGCCTCCCGACCGGCTTTTGCATCAAACAAATTAAATGCCTGAGGCAGATGTGGAGATACATCCTTCATTCAATTGACTTTTGCTCATGTTTGCTCTTAAAAACAATTTCTGGAATGCACAACGAGCGAGCTAGCTACCCTGGTTTCAGATAAACTTATTGCACCTTGCTTGCTTTGAATTACTGGTTGAGAGAATTTCCTTTGTCTGCAATCACTGATCGCTTTGCATTGCGGTGTCAATCAAAGGCAACTGGTGCTATTGTCTTCCAAAATCTGTCCTTGTTGACTCTTTTAGAATTGCAGAACAAATAAACACAGGGGGGAGTACTCATTGACTTTCAATGCGGGGGGGGGGGGGTCCATGCCAATATTTGGGGTCCAAAATTTTATGTTCAATCAATATTTGGGGTCTGTGAATTACAACATGGACAATAATTCAATATTTGGGGTCCACAAATCTAAAGAAAGGAAGTATCGTGCAATTTGGCCCCGAAGTTGCGAATCATGAAATAAATGTCTTGGAATTATTCAAAAACTGAGAAAGATGAAGAAGCTCGAATTGAAATCATTCAAAACATTTCAGGGACCCCATAAATAGATAACAATATTTGGGGTCTCCGAAACGTTAGACTCAATATTTGGGGTCCCCAAAAAATCAGGCTTAATATCTAGGGGTCAGCAAAAAAATGGTGGCATGGACCCCCCCGTATTGAAAGTTAGGGAGTACCCCCCCTGGGCAAACAAAATAAAATGCTAGAACCCATTCTTTGAGATAGTAATTAGTACGTGAGTTTGAAATTGCTAGGGAGCAAAGTGAGTGCTGTTTTTGAAGCAACCACTTATCTTGGCTTACCTCTGCCATCAATCTGCAACCATTTGTCTGATTGACTCAGGCCACCTTTCCACTAGCCCGGGTAAAAGAAAAATGGGTTAAAAGTTATCCGTTTTTAAAGGGGCAGTCAGACGTGACGTTGCGCGAGACATTTTCATTGTATTTGTATGAAAAGTGCTTAGGCTTAGCATCGACTCGTCAATGGAGATTTTGAATGGGATTATCGCATATTTCAATCCATCTCCATCTACGTTGTTCCTGACAATCTCAAGGATTTAATTGACAGACATTGTTCGTCTATGTCGATTTCATGTATTTGCAAAGTTATTCAGTCTATCACAAATTCCTGAAAGTCGTAAACAGCGATCTTGCTGAACCAACTTTGCAGCTGCGAAGAGATAATCTAAAAGTCGAAGTGGGCAAAAAACTCACCAAAGAATATAGTTTTTGAGTCAGATTTATGATGCTTGGTGAAACCGAAAGGTGAATAGAACCTTCTCAAACACTACTGGATTCATTGCTCAATTAATTTTATCAGAATTACAGCGAACAAAGAGGTACAGAGACATGTTTTGGTATTTAGGCCTATACGAATTGGATGGTGACACGCAGAATCTGCTACCCGCGTTTCGCGTCTGACTGCCTCTTTAAAACAAGTCAAGGGAAACGCTAGTTTTACCGTGAACTCGTTGTTTATTCGTTTCCAGTCGTTTCCATCAGTCGTTTTTAGTCATTTTATCTCTCTTTTTGTCGCTTCAACCTTGGTTTGAAGTACTGAAAGTAGAGTATGTTGTTGCTGTTGCAACTGGGTCAAAGGTTGTCCGTTTAGTGCGTTTCCACTAACCCACAGGTGGGTCAAAGATACCCGGGTTAAAACTGATCCACTCTGAGACCCATTTTTAAACTTATCCGTTTATCAACTGGGTTAGTGGGAACGCAACGCGAAAACGAATAACGTCTAACCAGCATAGGCTCCAAAGCTTTAAACCGGTGTAAAAAGGTGGGTATAAAATTCAATGACCTATTTCTTCTGATTAAATGGCTTGAAAAAAAACTTTAGATACTTATCTACAATTCTACCTTTGGATTTTTCAAATCTTTGGAATATTTTTTGGAAATTACAGCGTATCTTACATTTCAACTCATTTTAGTGTGTGACGTCATAAAATTTCTAAATCATAAACCAGGTGGGTGACAGACTTTTGCTTGATACCATATTATAGGCATTCATAAGTGATAGTTTTCTTCGAAATTATTTCACATTGCGTCAAACTGTTTAGAAATGACAATGGTTTTAAATTTTTTTGAACATTTTTCTTGAATTCTTGAACAAATAGAAAAACACTGTAATTCTGAAAATATTGAAGGTTTCCGAAAAGTCAATCGGTAGAATTATAGAGAGATAGCTGAAGTTTCTTTGAAGTGATTCAGTTCAAAGAAATAGATCATAGAATTTTACACCAACCTTTTTAAAGATTTGAACCTATGCTCGTCTAACCCGTTTTTGTTTTAAACCGGGATCCGGGCTAATGGAAAGGCTGCCTCAAACGAGGTCTCAAATTTCAAGTTGAAGCCTATTATGTGCAACTGTGTAAAACCGGGACCATTTAAGTTAAAGCTCCTCCACAGGAGCCACATAAATGGGAAACAACTTTTTTGGGACACCCTGT
Source organism: Aurelia coerulea (assembly GCA_039566865.1). NCBI lineage: Eukaryota > Metazoa > Cnidaria > Scyphozoa > Semaeostomeae > Ulmaridae > Aurelia > Aurelia coerulea. The sequence continues at coordinate 3,962,363 of CM076952.1, read as the reverse complement.
AGAAATAAACGATTTTTATCATTTCGTTATTATTTCCTTGGATGATTTGCAATTTTTGTTGTTGAGTCTTTTTGTTTCCAAAAATTTCCAAAAAAGTCTATTTGATTCAGAAGCCGAGCAGAAGGCATTGGAATTCTCGCGTATTTAGGGCTTAAATGAAAAAATTACAAAACAGCTCCTGAATCAAATAAACAAAATCTGCCAGGCAGATCTTTAGATTTACCTGGACTTGCTTAAGTCCAAGATTTACCCTTCTTCTTTCGTTACAAGCACATAACCTCTCATAAAAATCACCTTTCGCATGCACAAGGTATGAGTTTGCCATACTGGTTTCGGGGCAACTTTTGCGGCTTTGTTTCTTTTGAATTACTGGTTGAGAGAATCCCCTTTGTCTGCAGTCGCTAATCCCTTTGAATTGAGGTGTCAATCAAAAGCAACTGATGCTATTGTATTACAAAATCTGCCCTTCGAACCCAGTAGTATTCCTCAAGTGAAGGTGTGTTAGTGATTTCCGAGACCGAGTGGTTCCTAAGTCATTAAAGGCACACTGTCGTGGCACTGATTGGATAAATGCCCGGGGGGGGGGGGTACTTGACTAGGGAAGTGACGGGGGTGTGCGGAAAACCTCTCCACACCCTGCACCCTGTCGCATAAAAAATAGGCCAAAAGTATACCCTGTCGCAAAAAAATTTGCATCTCAAATATAGTGTAGAACGCAACTTTTGCTTGTGATACCCTATCGCATAAAAATTTTGCATCATAAATATAGTGTAGAACGCAATTTTTCCTTGTGATACCCTGTCGCATAAATTTTTTACCTTTATAATACCCTGTCGCATAATTTTTGTTAGAAAAGGACACCCTGTCGCATAATTTTTATCGTAAAAGGACACCCTGTTGAGCGGCACATCCCGTCAGGTCAAGTATGGGAGTACCCCCCCCCCCGGGGATAAATGAGACGATTGAAATTCATGAAGGTGATAACGATCTGGCTCCCTTTATTCTCGAAATAAAGTATGATCCAGCAGCATAAAAGCTTGGTAATTATCAAAAGGGCAGGTCTTTAGCTTGTCATTTCAACATCACAACTAGCCAATAACAGCCACGACAGTGTGTCTTTAACAAATATTTGGCGAAGAGGATCTCTGAAACCGGCTTTCTCTACTCATAAGGGTGGAAAGCAGAGCTATCTTATAAATAGCAACAAACGTGATTTACCTTTTGCTTTGAGAAGCCAGGATCAATTACAAAAACAACTCCATCAATTGTCAATGACGTCTCAGCAATGTTTGTTGACACAACGACCTTACGACCAATTGCATTGTTTGATTTAGTAGGGGGTGGTGCCTCAAAAATTCTTTGTTGCAGATTGGGGGGCAGGGTGGAATAAAGTGGGATACATTTGAGATCACCGACTTCAGGACCCATATTTTCTATTTCTCGTTTGATTCTTTTGCATGCTTCGTCGATTTCCTGAAAAAAAACAAATGATATAAACTATGAATGAAAATGCTGACGCAGTTGACTTCGCAAATTCGTTTCTTTAAAATGTATTCTATCTTTTTTCTGTATCATTAAAATCTAAAATACAAGAAATAAAACTCAAATTTAATTATTGTTGAAGTGGACTCGGAAGTGGAGGCAAAGAAACACAACGTTATCGAGTTGCATCCACACACAACATCACAAAGAGCCACTGCTGACATAAGTGCTTTGCGCGCTTAGAAAATTGAAAGGAGGTAAACACCAATGGCGACGAAGAACAATGTTTAGTTTGCGCTTATTATCGTTTATTGTTTTACATTTCCGTCATTGCTGAAAACAAGAGCTGAACATTTCACACGTAGTAACCACAATTCTATAGGCCCTTTCTTTACTTATAGCGTCTGTTTTATTATGTTAATTTGAAATACAGTCCTCTGGAGGGCAAAATGGCCTCATCATTTTCTTTCGTAATCTAAACTTCGTATTTGAATCGTTCGATATGGCAAACTAAACCGTACAAAAACAAGAACGACAGGAAATAATCCACATATCTACGGATCACGCATCATGACCGTCCAAGAAGAAAGCGATGAAGATAATGATGGAGGAGGCAACAGGTAGGCTTCTTTCCACATCCGCGATAATGTTGACATGCTATGCTAGGCCAAAAAACACTTTTAGACACCCAGAAAGTCGAAGAAGCAATGCATTGTGGGATTCGCACAGGCGCAAAGCACATATGTCAGCAGTGGCTCATAAAAACCACCTTTCGCTTGCACAAGGCGAGAGTTTGCCCTAGTTTCGGAGAAACATTTGCGGCTTGGTTTGTTTGGAATTACTGGTTGAGAGAATTTCCTTTGTCTACAATTGCTAATCACTTTGACTTGAGGTGTCAATCAAACACACATGTTGATATTGTATTACAAAATATGCCCTTGTTCTAGAAGACTACAGGGTGTCCCAAAAAATTGTGCCCCGTTTGTCTGAAGATTGTGACAAAACGGCAAAAGATTCTCGCTAAAATTTTGCATGATGGTGCTCTCCAGATATTCAATTAAAGTTTGCCACCATCCCCGTAAAAATCCGTTGAAAAATGATGGAGCTACGACCTTCAGAAGACCAAATTTGCTTGACGACTGAAACCAGCAGTTGGCCACTTTGTATGTTGTATTTTGCAGTGATAAGTATCTTCACGCGAGGTAGGAAATAATTTCTGTGAGGTCAGAAATAGTGAACTTTCCGAGGATTATCGGAATTTTCACGAGAGCTATGACATTGGAGGCTGCTGTTTCATTTTCATTCCATGACAAAATGGCTGACCGCTGGTTTCAGTGATCAGGCAAATTTGGTCTCCTGAAGGTCATAGCTCCATCATTTTTCAACGGATTTTTATGGGGATGGTTGCAAACTTTAATTGAACAACCGAAGAGCGCCATCATGCAAACTTTGGTGAGAATCTTTTGCCGTTTTGTCATAATCTTCAGACAAACGGGGCACAATTTTTTGGGACACCCTGTATAGTCTGTCTCAAATTAAATGTAGCATGAAAATGCCCGCGAATATCAAGAATTAAGGGGTTCTGCATGAGTCACTTTGCGTTCTCACGATACAACTAAAGACTTAGCCAAACGCATCCAACATTTCACCCCACATTCGAAAAAATGTCTCTGATCTCGATCGACTTTTTTCAACATAACTTAGCAAATGTTTGATGACCCAAAATTGGTGTTCAACGCATGCGATACATTTGTTTTCAGCATGTTGGATGAACTGTTCGATGCGTTTGACCGGAGCTTGACATCAAACACACTGTTAAGTCTCCCATGGCTTGCAATGACATTGTTGTCAAAGCAAAATAAACATGGCTGCATAATTTATTGATGTCATTATCGCTAAATGCAAACACCCTCTTTAGGCCAACCTGGCAAGATCATGGTGAGATGTCATACGCTCTGTATGAAATCAGCCCTAATCTACAGGTTGCTCTCAGGACTGTCTGTTACAATATGACAAGCATTCACTTGCATCAGCTGCATACTTCCCTCATTTTGACAACTTTTATAACGTTACCATGGGCTAAATATGACACCTAATCTGACACACGCATTTATATTTTATAATCTGCAGGAGACTTAATTGCTACTATGGATATTGTATCATAAACAACTAGCAAAAAACATATTCTTATTTCATAATTGATGAAGCATGCACAAACCTGCGCAAATTTTGTGTTCACAGTGCATTTTTCACTCAAAAATAGCTACCAAACCAAATTTGGATTTGATTTAATCTTTGATTGACAGAGCCCGTGAAGCTCTAGGGTAATTAACCCCGCCTTTTAAGTGAAAATATCGAACGAGCCCCCCGCTCCAATAAGCCCCCCCCCCACTTATATCAAACGAGAGAGGTTACCAATGATTTTCCTTTCATCTAGCTGAAACAAGTTTGAATCTTAATATCAATATGGTTTGAGATATAAACTGTGTAGAATCTAAGTAAATTAAGTACTTCTTTTTTCTCGTAAAGTGGTCTGTTTATTCCTTAAAATATGAACTGAAAGACCTAACAGCACAATTTGTATCTTTGTCATTTGATTTTGAGAATAATTCCCACTCTCTTTTAGGCCCCTTTGGGATCCCAGAAATTAAATATTCCCTCTTCCCGAGAAAGTTTTCACGTATCATTGTTTTACGCCTACTAAAACATAACATAGACAATTAAAATTCGAATTTGATAAACACCAGATTTTGATTGACATGACTTTGTTTCAGAAAAATCTCTTTTTTTTATATCAATCTCTAAGAAAATAAACTACAATACAAGAATCTGAGCCAATCATAGCGGGAAAAGACACATGGTCATCTAGTCCCCACTATGATTGACTCTTACAATAAATATAAACAATAATCTAATTTAACTAACAAAAGAACCCAATACCACACCACACTTCTCCACACCAAAAGACACTAAACTATACAACGAGAAGACACTCTAGGTACAACGAGAAATCATGTAGAGCAGAGCGGCTCCTAGACTGAGGACATTCGTCTAAGTTTTGCTACATGGAATTAAATTGATATTTACTGTCCTGTTATAGTCATTCAAATTATAGTCATTCCAAAAAAGAAGGCAGCCCCACTCTACATAGCCCCAAGTTGCACTTCACACTACAATACAGTACAACAATCTCACACATTACCCTACAGACGAAAAGGGATTGCTGCTAATGTTGGTATTTAGTCCAACCGCATAGACCTTTCAATGAATGACATGGTTGCTTCTAGGATTATTCTATTGTCGATTATAGTGAACTGAGGGCTGCCGTAGAGAAGCAACTCACACAATGCTTTTGAGTCCATATTTGCAAGATCAAGAGCATAGGTTCCAAATCTTTAAAAAGGCTGGTGTAAAATTCAGTTACTTATTTCTTTGAACTGAATGATTTCAAAGAAACTTCAGCTATTTTTCCGTAATTCTACCGTTGGACTTTTGTGAGATCTTCAATATTTTCAGAATTAGAGTGTTTTTCTTCTTTTTCAAGAATTCAAGAAAAATTTTCAAAAAAACTTAAAACCATCGTAATTTCTAAACTGTTTGAAGCAACATGAAATAATTTCAAAGAAAACCATAGTTTATGGATGTCTACAATATGGTATCAAGCAAAAGTCTGTCACTTTTCTGGTTTATGACTTCGAAATTTGATGACGTCACACCTTCAAATGAGTTAAAATGTAACATACGCTGAAATTTCAAAGAATATTGAAAATTTCTGAAACGTCCAACGGTAGAATTAAAGATAAGTAACTAAAGTTTGTTTCAAGCCACTCAGTCAGAAGAAATAGATCACAGAATTTTACACCCACCTTTTTAAGTCGAATTAAAGATTTGGAAGCTATGCGAAGATCAAGATCTCTCACAAACCTCTCTCACACATCTCTAATCTCTCACAAAGTACAAACTCGTAATGATTGACAAAAATAAGGCCCAGTGTAAACATCGTTTTTTGCCGTGTCCAATCTAATAGATGTTGCTAAACACTTCTATGTGTCAATTAAATTCGACATAAAAACCATGTTTAAATCGCCTGACGTTCGTTCTGTCGTATCAAACGGCAGAAAGACGACTTGATTTAAACATCGTATTTCTGCTGCGTTGGATTAATCAATTATGGGCCATGGTTCGCGGTTTCTACATGTGAACAGCCACTAAGCTTGTGCATTTTGAAAAAAAAAACGATGTTTAAATCAGATTTTTGGACACAGCAGATTCTGCCGTTTTTAATACTATTCGATTCGACAAGGTCTACGATTTTTTATTACCATGTGGATGTTTCAATGCCAGGCCCGTAGGAAGCGGGGGGGGGGGTAGGGGGGGGCTCAAGCCCCCCCCAATGATTTTTTAAAACAATGGTGCTACGTCACATGACTTAATTAGATGTATTGTTCTCTATTGTTTTAAGAACAATTGCCCCCCCCCCAATCCGAAGCTTCTTCCTACGGCCCTGTTTAATGCCCACGATAATACAATATGGTCTGTCTACATTCACATTTGATAGACAGCAGAAAACCTTGACTGACAAAGATCTATTAAAGGTAATGTGTCCATGTAAGTACAGGAGCGTATACACTCTTGTCAAAATGTGCTGACACGATGCTGTCGAAGAGCCCGAGGAGCGCACTGTGATTGGTAGAATTTAACTGAACATATGCAAAACTAGAATTTAAATTGCACAACGAGGCTGCCTGCTGTGAGACTTCGGGTTCAGCTGTGGAATCGCAGCCGCAAGTAAGTCATCAGTCTGCTTATATTAGAGCTGGCTATCTTTCTAGTTTCACGGTAGAGTGATCACATGAAATATCACATGAAAACAGCAAAGTCGCTGTACTTACATGGACACATTACCTTTAACGAAGGTGTGCGTGATATGCTGATTTAAAATTGCTGAGCTCCCCCATCGGTTTAGGCTGAAGATCTTTGACGCATGCGTACATCTTCTAATCCTTCCATTCTTCAACTAGACTGAACAATGACCAGCAGCGAGGATGACCCTGAAAGCACTACTGCGCAAGCTCAAATGATCTAAAATTGGGGATTCACCATTCCCGTGGCGAGATGTGCGCATGACATGGACCCGTTCATTAAAAGCTCCGTATTTGCTAGACAACTCATTGATGTGATTGACATGTTTATTGCTTTTCGAATTGCGTAAAATATTCAACATAGAACAGTTCGTATCATATTACAGGTTGACCTAAGATGGGTAACTGCTCTTGCATTTTAAATTGCATGTAGAGAGACAAACAAGTTCGTAGTTTCGCTCTATGTGCATTTCCACTGCATATTACTTAACTAGAACCGACAAGAAGAGGAAAAGCCAGATATTTGTTACTCGAAGAAACATAGCGACTGGCGGACGATGCGAAATTAGAATGATGGAGAATTAGTTAAAACATACAAGCAATGTTACAGCTTTTGCTCATTCATTGGCGGATCTTGGCAGAATCTTTATGAGAGGTATTTGGTGTAAAAACTATTTTGATTGCAGGATACTTTGCTCGGGAACTTTGGACTAATCTTGGACTCAAGGAAGCTTGGCAGAATTCTACGATTCTCAAGTAGTATTTGGCGTGGAAATTATTTTATTACAATGAGCCTTAAAGTGTGGAATATTTAGGACTAAGACAAGTACACTGGGCCACAAAATGATCTCATGAATAGAATCTATAGAATTGAATAGAATTGATTACAGGGCTTAAAGGACCGAGAGAAGTGCTACGATAAGAAAGCTTTAAACTATCAGAAATTAGTCTGGAGTTGGAAATATGGTATAGAAAGTGAGATATCAACGGCAACACACCAAGAAAATCACTGAAGGTCAAAACAACAAGAGAGCTCCTGAAGCAAGAAAACCTTCGTCACTGTAATAACTTAACTTTCAAATAAGTATGCCTGGTGGAACAACTATTCTCATATTTGTACGTTTATTGGTGTGCATAAAAGCTGAAATTGACACATGGCAATCAGTGAACCGCGGAGGAGCGGTCACCGTGATCGCCACCAATGATAAAGCTGTCTACGAAATTACTACGACAGCTGATTTGGCTGTTATGCATGATGATAACGGTTTTGTAAATACTATTGCTGTCGAAACCAAGGATGTTTCCGTTAATGGTGACTACGGGATCTGGATAGCAAAAACACATGGGGGTATGCAATACCGTATCAGTACAAATTCCAGTAATGTGATCGGCACCGGCTGGAAAGTAATAGACGGTATAGCAGCTGGGGTGGTAACGGGAAGATATGGGCTTATGTTCCATTTTAATAGTAACCCGGGTAACCTGTATGCAAGAACCGGCATTACATCAGGGTTACATCAAGGACATGGCTGGAAGAAGGTGTACGGCCACCAAATCAAGAAAGCAGCTTGTGCGAAGCAAGTGTGTTTTATAGTTGCAGGCCATAACCGTCTGCATATATCAAGAAAGTTTCAAGGGATTAATTCACCCCCCATGGATGAGGACTGGGTCTACGCTCAAGGAGATACGTCTGATATATCCGCATATGGTGACAGTATTCTCTGGAGATTAGATGGTAGCGGTGGGGCGTGGCAAGCAATAAATGTCTTTGATAACGTTTTCAATAAGATTAAATGGGAAAGACGCGATTATCAGACGAGTAATCTCAAGGACATCGCAGTCACTGACAAGGTGCAGTTTGCAGTTGGTAAGGATAATGGTCTACTGGTGCTCACAGGGTGCCCCATATTCGATTTTGAAGACAACGATCTTTCAAAATGGGTTCAAACTGGAACTGCATTCGCGCAACAACCCGTAGTTAGCCAACAAATATCCTACGGTCGACCATCAGGTAAAGTTGGCGATAGATTGATTGATACCTTCTCAGGTCGTAAAAACTACGGCATGCCCGAAAATGCCCCAGAAGCTACGATTACCGATACACCAATCGGAACTTTAACATCGCCAATGTTTCAAATACGCACAGACATGCTACATTTTGTCATAGGTGGCGGGTCCCCTCCCAATAACTACGTTGGTCTGTACATTGATGATTCTGAGAAGTTACAAGGCGCAGGTAGAAGTAAAGACCATTGGGGGCCCACTGGTGCGAGACGGGCATCAAGGTATTGGTGGGATGTGACGTCATACAAAGAAAAATGTGCATATCTGAAAATAGTTGACCAAGGAACTACAAGTTATGGGCACTCGATATTTGATGATCTAAGGGGATCACCCCCATGCTTCAAGCAAATGAATGTATCACTAACGCGCCTTAATCATGATGGCAATGTGAGAGTAGGCCAAATGATAACTGACGTTCTAACTCTGAAAGGGTTTTACACATCAAAAACCAGACCGTTGAAAATCACAGCCTCTTATCCGGTTGTGAAAGGATTTCCAATTCTTTACATCGAGAACATGAACATCTCGAAAACCCACTGCAAAAATGACGTTGATATGACGCAAAACATGACGTCATCATCATCAGGTCAGTGGCACACAGTGACGACATATTTGGAAAACTATCTTTTATCTGACGCTGAAATCAATATCACCTCACGTGTTTATGATCATGATGATTTGCAATTCAACTCAATCTACCAAACCATGATTCGAGTTTCCGTTGACTACACGAACGAGTATTTTGCCAAGATTCAAAAGGAGCTAAACGTCACGAGACTTGGGGGCGAGATTAACGTCACAGAAGGAATCGGCAATCAGCAGAGATATGACATTGGTGAAAACGTAACCTACGAAGTACGGATAGGCCATAACCATTCTTCATCATCACCCAGAGCGTATAATGTCATGGTGAAGTTGTTTCTCCCACCATACATGACTTTGGTTCATGTCAGTGGTCTGCAGAATGCACTTGGCGATGTGTTATATTCACCTGCAAAGTCCCAGCATGCAGTTCGTATCCCTATATTGTTCCTTGGCGACAGAAGAACATTTGTATTTGACATGCGCATTGTTGGTGAGCCGCTGTGGAATAGAAAGTTCACCAAAGGTATCCAAGGCCGGTTTCTTGTGGACCTCATCTCATATTGTCCCTTTAAAGACTGTCAAAATGCCCACAAAAATGGAACAGATGTGAAAATTGTTGTTAAAGGAAAACCATATTTGTTCGAATTTTCAAACAAAAAACCAAATCCTGCTTTCAATGACGTATACATCAAAATCAACGACACCACGAATGGCCTGTTGATCATTTGTGGACATTATGATGTCATGACTGAGAAACAAAGACCAAATTGTTACTATGGAAATTCAACGTCAGCCTCCTGGTACAGCCTCCATTCCATGATCAAAAACGTCAGCTTTTACGATGCAAAGAATAGAGTCATTTTTGGAACAAGTGCTTCTGGTTCAAAGATGAGGCTGGATGGTGAGCGATTCAAACGATCTCAAATGCTTAGCAACGGAGAATGGAATGTTTTTGTTGCAGACAGTGGCTCATTGATGAAGCCAAAGATATTTCATGGCACAAGTGACAATAAGATGTTCACAGAGCCAAAAGGAACTGCCAACGGACCTTGGAATCAATGGAAATGCTGCGGAGGCTAGCATAGGTTCCAAATCTTTAAAAAGGCTGGTGTAAAATTGAGTGACCTATTTCTTTGACCTGAATGACTTCAAAGAAACTTTAGCTAATTCTCTATAATTCTACCGTTGGAATTTTCTGAAATCTTCAATATTTTCAGAATAAGAGTGTTTTTCTTCTTTTGCAAGAATTCAAGAAAAATTTTCAAACAACTTAAAACTATCGTAATTTCTAAACTGTTTGACGTAACATGAAATAATTTCGAAGAAAACCCTACTTTATGAATGCCTACAATATGGTATCAAGCAAAAGTCTGTCACTCGTCTGGTTTATGATTTAGAAATTTGATGACGTCACATCCTCAAATGAGTTGAAATGTAAGATACGCTGTAATTTCCAAAAATATTCAAAATTTCTGAAAAGTCCAACGGTAGAATTATAGATAAGTATCTAAAGTTTCTTTCAAGTCATTCAATCAGGAGAAATAGTTCATTGAATTTTACACCCACCTTATTACGCCGAGAAAAAGATTTGGAACCTATGCTGTGGAGGCTAGTAATTGAAATACTGAATTCAAGGAAGAAGCTCCTATCTTTAAAGGGGTGGGTGTAAAATTCTATTACAGTTTCTTTGCATTAAATGGCTTTGAAGGAAATTAGGGTTTTTGCTATAAATTTGCCGTGAAAGTAATTAGTTTTAAACTAGCAGCATTTATCATATCCAAGGCTGTGACGTCATTTATTCTGTTAGTCATTTATCAGTCGTCATTTTAAATCTTGTAATATTTAACTTGCTTTTGCATTTAACTTTGATTTGCTTTTAAATTAGTGAATATAGCATTTTTTGCTGCCTGCTTCTGAAGCATACTGCCAAAAGCACTGATGGTTTTACTTGAAAAATTTTATTTTGTATATTAAGGATAGTGAGAAATTTCAAGATTATGGCTGTTGAGGCAAGCTTAAAGCCTGGTTTCCATATAGCCGTAAGGTGTGGCAAGGTTGCCGGCGGCAGTCTTCTGCCATCTGCCATTCCCCCGGTACCGAAGTCGAGCGATTTTAAAAGGAAACGCCTGAATCACCGGTACTATGCCATACACAAAATGATTCAACTTTTTACGTTGAACCTCAAACGAAGAGCAAAGCAACCAAAAGTGCTCCGTAGTCTCAATACCATCGTTAATACCGGGTGAGCCAAAATAAACTATGAACGTTTGGCAGGCCATAATAAATCGTACACTAGGCCGATTTTGAAGATTCATGATTTAATCTTTAGAAAAGAACCTGAATTAGATTCTAGGATTTTTTGCAAACTTTATGCTTTTCAGTTTTTAGAGCTAGATGGATTTCGAAAACACGGAAAACGATAAAAAAAACGTTGATCAAATTTTCTAAAGACTCGACATGGATGGACAAAGAGAAGACTTTTTCGTCGTGATTTGGGATTTAAAAATCGATTAATCAATCGATGATACAATTAATCGATTTTTAAGTCTAAATCACCTCGAACATGTTTTCTCTTTTTCCATTCATGCCGATTCTTTAGAAACTTTGATCGATGTTTTTCGATCGTTTTCAGTGTTTTCGAGAACGACAGTTTTAAGAAACTCGCGTCTAGCTCTAAAAAATGAAAACAAACAAATTTGCAAAATATCCTAGAATCTAATTCAGGCCTTTTGCTAAAGATTAAGTCTTGAATCTTCAAAATCGATCCAGTGTTTGATTTATTGTGGCCTGCCAAATGTGCATAGTTTATTTTGGCGCACCCGGTAGGGCACACAGAGTACAATAGCTCTAAATAAATTTATGAAAAACAAGGTCACGCTTACCTCCTGACCAGTCAAGAACAACAGAATATCCCCTGCACATTCCTCACACATGTGAATTTGTATGACAGTTCGAATTGCAGCTTCTAAGTAATCTCTCTCTGGCTCTGGTGTGTAAAATATTTCTACTGGATGTGTCCTTCCAGGAATTGTCATCAAAGGGGCATCATTAAAGTATTCTTGGAATTTTCCAGCATCCAATGTGGCAGACATGACAATTACTTTCAGATCAGGCCTTTGTCTCGTGACCTAAGGATTGGAATAATTTACATCTACCAAATGAGTCGGAAAAAACCCCAAAAACACCCAACGTTTCTAAGGCTACTGCTCCATCAATTCACTGGGTGAGTCAATAAAAGAATCCCAGTTTGAAAAATAACCAAGATGATGATATTGGGAAACATACCATTTATCAGCAGACATGTTCAAATAGACCTCAAAAGTTACCTGACTGAAATCGGCCACTCCATTCTGAAATTATAAAGGATTTTCTCTCGAAAGCCCTTTCGAGAAATCTTCAAAACAAGCTCAAAACAACGACAAACATTCCCCGAACTTTCTGTCTAATCTCAATGAGTTCAACACATTCTGACATGTTTTATCATCTTGGGAAGATGAAATCGTCCGGAATAATGTTGTTTTGCCCCAGGGAGGACATATTCATCTCCAAAAGAGATAAAACGCGACAAAGCATGTACAAGGCATTGCTATAAGGCATATACACGCAAGAAATTCGGTCGCGATTTTATGCAGTTTTTGGAAGTTTCTCAGAGGGGCTTTCTCGAAAAAATCTATTATAATTGGCCGATTTCAGGCGGGTGGAATTTACAATATACTTGAAGACTTTCGCTATTGAATGACATATTTGCCAACATTATTGTCTTGACATTGAGGGATCTTTCTAGACTTATGACGATGAGTCCCTTGTATCTCTGCGGTACCTTGCTAACAGGGACTCATAATGAAACAGTTAAAAACCTGACCCTATCTTCTGCATTCGATCGATCGAATCTGGATCGAACGACTGCTTCGGCTCTGTTCAACGGTCACTCCTCAGAAAGGAAATACGATAGAATCCACGGTAAGCAGACACTTAATCAACAAAACTTGGTATTCATCTGAAGAAGAAAGTTCACTTTACCTGGTGAATGCAAAATAAGTCTTTTAATGCTGCAATTTCCATGTTTTTAAGACCAACACATAGCAGAGAAATCTTCAAGTACCTGCTGCAGCAACTTCCTTCAAATTTAGTCAACTGCGTCAATCGAATTGAAGGTTCGAAACTGATTGTTGTTTGCCAAATCTCGCAATCTGATTGGTATGCTAGAAATCCCAGCATAATAGGCCTAATAGGGTCAACTTTTTCAGAGTAATATTATGAGTCTCTGTTGACTGAAGCGCCATCTAGAAGTCAAAGAGCACAGGGAAACAAGAGACTCATCGTCATAAGTCTAGGATCTTTCGTCTTTCAAACAGGGATTCTTTTTTTGACTCACCCGGTATAAGCAACAATATTTTGCAATATCTAATTAAATACAGAAACAATCTTTTTGTAAGCATGTCGTACAGTGTTTCTATTGTAATACCGGGTGCGCCAAAATAAACTATGCACGTTTGTCAGGCCATAATAAATCGTACACTGGACCTAGCCTCACTACATAAGGACCCTCAACTTACGCTCATCTAATTGAAGTGAATTAATGTTGTTGTTGTCGCTCCAGTTGAGGGCCTTATGGACTAACTCTTCTCAAAACGGCAAAAAAATTCTCGCCAGGAACAAATTTGTTCCTGGACCAATCAGGATGCGAGCCTTGAAATAACTTGATGGGATTGGCTGATTCTTCTTCAATTCAAACTTCCCGCCAAAGGCAAACAAACGAATTCGAACAACGCGTTCGACTGAACTGCTCCAACGATCAAAATCTCAAAGTAGCGAACGAATTTACGAGATCTTTTGCGTCCCCAAACAACCAAAATATCACTTATGGGTAGGATTTTTTTGCTTTAATAGCTTGAAGAAACATTCATCTAAGTACTGATAGCTTGTTTTGCAGTGTAGCACTTCAGGAAAACTACTTTTTGCGGCGATTTAGGGTCGGTGGTTTCAAGAAAAAATAGCAGGTGATTTAGGCCATGTCCGTTTCTGGAAGCGTAAGTCCATGAGTCGTAGTTATAGCGTCCATCAGCCTATCAATAGCGATAACCTACGAACATATAATCAGTCTACACTGGACCGATTTTGAAGATTTAGGACTTAATCTTTAGCAGAAGGCCTGAATTAGATTCTAGAACTTTTTGCAATTTTTTCCGTTTTCTGTTTTTAGAGCTAATAGCGAGTTTCTTAAAATGTTCGTTTTCGAAAACATTGAAAACGATACAAAAACGTCGATCAAATTTTAAAAGATTCAACATGAATGAACAAAGAGAAAATGTTTCAGGGGGATTTGGGGACTTTGTACGAAGTCTCGTATAGCAGATTACAATTGGTTGATTTCTGAATTGCAAATCACCACGTACAAGTTCTCTCTTTGTCCATTCATGTCGATCATTCAGAAAACTTGATCGATGTTTTTCGATCGTTTTCAGTGTTTCCGAAAACTAAAATTTTAGGAAACTCGCTCGTAGCTCTAAAAATTGAAAATGATAAAATTTGCAAAAAATCCCAGTATCTAATTCAGGCTTTCTGCTAACGATTAAGTCATAAATCATCAAAATCGATCGAGTGCACGATTTATTGTGGCCTGCCAAACGTGCATAGTTTATTTTGGCGCACCCGGTATAACTATTTAATATAAAATAAATTGTACATTGAACAGAGTAAAAACACGACGTTTCGAGCTTAGCCCGTTATCGAGAAAAGATGACATACCATAAAAAGCTCTATTGTCACCTAGCTTCTGACACTCCAGAGGGTTTCAAAGAGAGGGGGGTTCATTAGCGAGGGAGGTTTATTCACAAAATGAAATGGCAAGGATATATATGATAGCTGTTCAGTTCTTTTACCTCATGTTTCGTGGATTATTAAGCAACCGGGGGGCTTATTAAATTTCTGACACTTCAGAAGGGGCTTAAAGAGAGGCGAGCTCAGTAGAGAGATTTATTCACAAAATCAAATGACAAGGATATATATGATAGCTTTCAATTCTTTTACCCCATATTTGCGAATTCAACATACAAGTTTATGAGTCAAATACATAAATTCAACACAATGCTATCCCAAAAACCATATCAAAATTGACATGCAAAGTTGTTTAGCTAAATAAATAGGAAATCTTTGGCAACCTCTGGAATTTGAAACAAGTGGGGAGGGGCTTAATAGAGAAGGGGGCCTTTTTAAAAATGTTAGCCCAGAGCTCTTTCTGGATAGCTCTGCAGAGGGGAGGGGCTTATTAGAGAGGGGAGGGGCTTAATAGAGAGGGGAGGGGCTTAATAGAGAGGGGGTTTAATAGAGAGGGGGGCTAACTAGAGCTTTTAAGGTAGACAAATTTCAGCTCTTACCTCTTTGATCAGTCCCATCAGGATATCTGTGGCAAGAGTTCTTTCATGAGCCTCATCCAACAATATGACACCATATCTATCCAGTAAGGGGTCTGTCATGGCTTCTCTCAGCAGCATACCATCTGTCATGTACCTGGGGAACAGAACCATTTCCAATAAGACAACAAAGAATGAAACAAATCAATGGCTAAAGCCAGGGCCAAACTTGGCAACAATGTTGCCCAACAATGTTGCTTGAAATTTTTTTCATTTCATGTAGTCGAAACATTGTGGCCAAACTGGGCAACATGGTCGTGCAACATATTGTTGCTGTTTTTATCAAAAGGCGTGCCAAATTTGATTTGATAGGTGACTTACCGCGCCATATTGTATTTGAATGCAAAATTTAGCTAAAATATGGCAGAACGAAAGAGAGATGTAGCTTGCTTGCTGGTACTGGAAGCCTTAGATGAGGATGAAAGTTAGAAAAAGGGGAAATCAAGTTGAATTGTTGCCCAACATTGTGACCAAACTGGGAAACATCGAACTGAACGAAAAATGTTGCCAAAAAATGTTTGAGCATGTTTGAACATTTCGGCAAACAATTTTCTGATGAATTTGTTGGCCGACAAAGTGGCGAAACTGGGCAGCATTTGAGCAACATTTAAGCAACATTTGCGTTTTGTCCATGTTGCCCGACAATGTTGTCCAGTTTGGCCAAGCCTTAAGGGCCTGTTCATAAGGGAGAAAACACCTCACCTGCCAGACCCAGGTCTGACAGGCAAAGTAAAACAATCTGCCTGATGGCCCACTGTGGGGTGATTTGTTGCACCTCTTGGACCCTTGCGTAGACTAGAATGAATTGCAATAAATAAATGCTGTTTATTTCATTGAGATCAAATATGTTGCTGTGGTGATATTCTGGCAACACCATGAAGGACATTAATATCTGTAAGTAGGTTACAGTTCAATTAAAGAGCCACTGCTAACCATGATCCTTTGTGGCGCCAAAGTCGACTTTTGCATTATCTGAAAGACGCTTCTGGCCTGAATTCCCTTTGCCTTGCTTTTCATTTGGTGCACAAAGGATTATGTTTGACAATAGATCTTTAGCGTAGACAAGAGCATGGAGCCCAAAAGTTGATATTTCCCTTTCTTTGATTTCTACTGAAACTGGTAACTGATAAATCACCCTACGCATGTAGTCTACTGTAACTGGAATCACCCTAATCATGTAGTCTACTGGAATCACCCTAATCATGTAGTCTAATTGGAATCACCCTAATCATGTAGTCTAGCTGGAATCACCCTAATCATGTAGTCTACTGGAATCACCCTAATCGTGTAGTCTAACTGGAATCACCCTGATCATGTAGTCTAACTGGAATCACCCTGATCATGTAGTCTACTGGAATCACCCTAATCATGTAGTCTAACTGGAATCACCCTAATCATGTAGTCTAACTGGAATCACCCTGATCATGTAGTCTAACTGGAATCACTCTAATCATGTAGTCTAACTGGAATCACCCTAATCATGTAGTCTAACTGGAATCACCCTAATCATGTAGTCTAACTGGAATCACCCTAATCATGTAGTCTAACTGGAATCACCCTAATCATGTAGTCTAACTGGAATCACCCTAATCATGTAGTCTACTGGAATCACCCTAATCATGTAGTCTAACTGGAATCACCCTAATCATGTAGTCTAACTGGAATCACCCTGATCATGTAGCCTAACTGGAATCACCCTAATCATGTAGTCTAACTGGAATCACCCTAATCATGTAGTCTAACTGGAATCACCCTGATCATGTAGTCTAACTGGAATCACTCTAATCATGTAGTCTAACTGGAATCACCCTAATCATGTAGTCTACTGGAATCACCCTAATCATGTAGTCTAATTGGAATCACCCTAATCATGTAGTCTAGCTGGAATCACCCTAATCATGTAGTCTACTGGAATCACCCTAATCATGTAGTCTAACTGGAATCACCCTAATCATGTAGTCTAGGAATCACCCTGATCATGTAGCCTAACTGGAATCACCCTAATCATGTAGTCTAACTGGAATCACCCTAATCATGTAGTCTAACTGGAATCACCCTGATCATGTAGTCTAACTGGAATCACCCTAATCATGTAGTCTAACTGGAATCACCCTAATCATGTAGTCTAACTGGAATCACCCTGATCATGTAGTCTAACTGGAATCACCCTAATCATGTAGTCGAACTGGAATCACCCTGATCACGTAGTCTAACTGGAATCACCCTAATCATGTAGTCTAACTGGAATCACCCTAATCATGTAGTCTAACTGGAATCACCCTAATCATGTAGTCTAACTGGAATCACCCTAATCATGTAGTCTTTGAAGGAAAACACAACTTACTTCATGAGAGTTCTGGCACTGGAACAATCCTCAAATCGAATAGAGTAACCAACTTCCTGACCAAGTGAGACATCCATCTCATCTGCTACACGCTGAGCCACACTCATGGCAGCTACTCTCCTTGGCTGAGTGCAAGCCACATGCTTTCTTCTTCCATAATTTACCAGTTCCAAGCACCACTGAGGTATCTTTGGGAAAATATAATGGTTTTTTATTTTACATACAGCATTATTTTACTGTAAAAGGTGCCAAAACTATCCATTTTTGGGAGGCTATGATAAATCACACACCAGGCTAATTTTGAACATTGATGGTTCAATCATGTTTGGTAATTTTCCATTTTGCGACTGCCCACTTTATTGCACTGTATCATGGGGATAAATGTTCTTATGGCGAATGTGAAAAGGACAGGCCACAACATCAATGGCGTTTGTCAGATCCAATGAGAATAAGATTCTTGCAATGATGTCACTACATTAAGTGTAAATAATAACCATAATCAATTGTACATATTTGATGTCGTTTTGGCAATTTTGCAGTTTTCCTTATAGTTACAGTACTTCACAAATATTCTTCCAAATTTTCAAGAATTTGACCCCTCAATAATCAACTATACAGTATGGTGGAAGGATACCCTGACTCGTTAGCAGTGTCTTGACCAATGGGAACCCTGGATGGGGAGCATCATTGTTGTTTGCTCGGATGGGGTTCTGATTGTTCATCAATATCACCTACAGTACTGTATATTAGCGTAGTGTCAAATCAGATCATTAAACTTCTTTATATGGCAAAATAAAGAAATGGCTTGATGCTAATAAATTATCATTAAACATTGATAAGACAAACTATATTATCTTTCATTCTCCTTCTAAAAATGTTCCTTCTGATTCTACGATAAAAATAGGGAAAAAGCATATTAAAAGGGTCAAGTTTGTCAAATTCTTAGGACTCCTCTTAGATGAGCATCTAAGCTGGAAATACCATCTCAGTGAACTTTCTAAAAAATTAGCCAGAACTTGTGGAATCTTTTTCAAAATTAGAAACTTACTTCCCTTAGATGTTTTACTTTGCTTGTACAATGCTTTGTTTCTGTCCTTCTTACAATATGGTCTTATTGTTTGGGGTCAAACATATGCATCATATGTTGATCCAATTTTTAAACTACAGAAAAAAGCAGTCAGAGCTATCTCATTTCAGCCTCGCATGTCACCCTCTCTTCCAATCTTTAAAGATCTTAAACTTCTCAAACTTTCTGAGATATTTGAACTCCGACTTTTAACCTTTGTCTTTGACTCTGTTAATAAAACTTCACCTAGTTGCTTTCATAACTTCTTCCTATTCAATTCATCTGTTCATCAATATTCAACGAGACAGGCCAGTCAAGGAAATCTATACTTATCTCGAATAAACAGTCTTCAATATGGTTTAAAATCAATTCGATATCTTGGTGCTAAACTTTGGAATTCATTACCCGTTGAACTCCGTAATGCTCCATCGAAAATATCCTTCAAAAAGCAACTGAAAATTTACTTACTGAACAAGGTCAATGAATAATTCAAAGCTATGTTTGATTCTGGCACAATTTCTACTTTATCATACGAAAATCAAATGTGTCCATCATAATTTCAAATTTTCGTAGGACAGGGGGGGCTCTCTCCTCGATTAGTTTACCTATTGAGAGAGCTCCTCCTTTAAGTAATTCCCTCCATACAATTTATTCTTTTCTCTGTATTTGTATATTGTATTAATTTTCCGTACCAATGTATTAATTTTCTGTAATATTTTCTTTTCCTTGTAGTTTAGTTAGCTGTTAGTATAGTAAATTATAAATTGTATGAAGTGAATTTAAAATATATGAAACTGAATATGGCAAAACCACGTGCTGCCTATTCTTAGCATTTGATCAAAGTTTGATAGTTCAAAGCAAAGTGACATTTCATTTGAAGTGATGTTTGAAGCAACATTCAAATTTTCTTTCGAAGTTTGAAGGATATTAGAAGATGTTCCATTTTTCTTCAGATCCGTGTTCAGAATCTGTTTGGTTGTGAAGCCTTTTACAATGTATCAGTGAAACTAGCAAATGCAGATAAAAGATACTGAACGAATACAAGGAAGTTCCTGGTTTAAATGTGAATTTAGATGTTAAACCTTTGGGTGATCTGCTTCTGTTCGGGGACTCGCAGTATAATGTCATTATCAATGGAATAATCCTTGAAGCAACGATTTCATTTATCAAAAATACGAAAAGGTTTTCAAAGTAAATTTAGGCATAAAACAGCAGCAACATTTTCATTTTTATTTGTAGTATTGGTAACGGATGTCTTGTAACGAATTACTCCCATTTGTATCACGAATAGCAGATCTGGTATACTACATAATCCTCGCGGTATCTGTAGGTGTTTCATCTATCTGTGCTTGTTTGAGAGTCAAGCAACTGCTGTAAAGTGGAGGGAGTTCTTCTTTCTGAGACACCTGTCTTGTTCTTTTTTAAAAATTGATGTATATTTTTCCATTGATGTAAGTGGCTGCCATAGTTGGAACTCAATGACATCATCTCCTTTCTGGCTATGGCAGCCACAGAATATTCATATTTTGTTGCAGTTAGTTGTTTTTAATTGTGATAAAAAAATACAAGGAATCAGTCTATAGCATACATATTAACTGTACCTGTGTTGTTTTGCCACTACCAGTTTCACCCACAAGCACAATGACTTGATGTTTAAATGCAACTTCCATGAACCGTTTTCTGTATTCCCACACAGGAAGTTGAAGTCTTTTCTTGAGGATTTCATGAAAACGTTCAGTGTATGGCCTCCCATTGTAAATGTTCGCCTTTGGCACCTGCTCTGCTAAACTTGGAAGTAGGCCAGGCATTGCATTTTGGCTGAAATGAAATGTAAACATTTGAAATTTCAATTCAAATATTTAAGGAGGGTAGCCCTTCAGCGATGCTGATTTTCAAGGGGCCCTCCACCACAAAATGTACAAAAATCAAATACCACAATTTCTAGGATTTCAATAAGAACCCTATAATCTACAATGAATATTTACAATAAAAGAAAATCCATATGGCAAACACGTTATTTACAATTAGCTTCTCTATATACATTTTTTAGATCTATTTAGTGAGAATGACAGCTTACACTCAACTGAGAGGCCCATTCCAAGACTTGGCACCTCTAAACGAAAAACATTTCTGTCCATGTTTGGAGTTTTTCTTTGGTAACCTGATGTGCTATTGTTTCCTACAACGGGACTTGTTACAACACTAATATAAAAAAGATTATACTGTAGTACAGGCCAATCGTAATGTAACTCTTGCGAAATTCGAAAGAAGTCTTGCGATGTCCCACAACGTGGTACAATTTCACGCGAATGAAAGCAATTTCGTAATGCAAAGCTGCATATGAAATCATGCAATCTCATACGAATGAAAGTGAATTCGTAAGGTGAAGTTGTATGCCAAATTATGCGATCTCATAGGAATGTCAAAGTTATTCCCACAGGAAAATCAAAGTTATATGCATGTTTTTGCATGCAAAGTCATTGACAAGTTCATAAAATGCAAATAACAAAACAGATGAGGAAATGTCAAGAGAATTTACTGTTCATTGAACGATTGACTTTGTAAAACAGTCCTGGTTTTCCTGCATCTCATCAAGGGGCATTTCATTCATTCGAAAAGTGTACAAGATTTTTTCAAAACGAAAGGATTTTTACAGATTTTTGTTTGTTTTTTTTTAAATCATGTAATCACCAACGATTGTTAAACAAGAGAAGGAGTATTTCATGCTTTTGAAACAACCAGTGTACAAGGTTTTTTCAGTGCAAAAGGATTTGGTGGACTTTTCTTCAAAGCAAGAAGTGTTCTTGGCAAAGATCTGCAGCTGTTAGCAATAAAGGTCTTCAGTTGTACAAGTTGCTATCCAGTTGTACAAGAGTATAGTCAGGCCAAATCTGGAGTATTTTAACAGTGTATGGTCACCACTTTATAAGAAAGATGTACAATTGTTAGAGGGAGTTCAGAGAGAAGAGCAACAAAGTTAGTGCCAGGCATAAAGGATATGGAATATGCAGATAGACTTAAGGCACTTAAGCTTCCAAGTTTAGTGTACAGGAGATTAAGAGGTGATCTCATTGAAACCTTCAAATTCAAAAACCAGATGTATGCAGTAAACAGTGATACTCTACTACCATTAGAAAAAGAATCACGCACTAGAGGAAACAGTCAAAAGTTGAAAAAGCAGAGATTCAATACTGCTATTAGGAAACAGTTTTTCAGCTTGAGAGTAACAGACTACTGGAATGGTCTCCCTGATGACATCATTACGTCAAAATCGTTAAACATCTTCAAAAACAAGATTGACAAGTTATATGAGAATAGCAAACATTCTATGGAAGTTCCGATACCACCTGTAATTGTCTCACGTAGTACAGTTTAATCTGTTGTGTTATGTTTAAACCAGAGTGGAAACTATGCTGAATGCACAAAATCTATCTTTAAAAAAGCATATACCCAAGATCTTCTTGCAAAGATCTTCCAGTGTATACATCAAAGTTGCCAGTCTGGTGTTTAGATGTGTTACAGGCTATTAGCCTACATTACACTTATATCATTATTATTATTAAAGGTCTTTGGATTTTGAAAATTCAGGTCCACACAAAAGATATAAGAAGTGTTCCTTACTTCGACCTCTATATGTGCAGCTATTGTTATATTTTACTCTTCTTGAGTTTCCCCTGCTTTGAAAGCAACTGCAATCCAGGTACCTATGTTGTCAATCATCTGCTAAAAGGCTTCTCGCAGTTTTCAAAACAGTCCACTTCGTTTTCAAAACAAGCAAGGAAAGCCCCATTTTGATACAATATTCCAACACCAAAAAGAGGCTGACTGACAGCTGCCGATCCACATGGAAGTTGGAAATGGAATCTTGATCATATAAGATGAGAAATGATGTGAAGTCAATGTTTACAAATGGAAATTACATTAATTTACAGTCCTGATAATATGGAATTTGATGGCGTAAACTTTACACGTTTTTTTTTATAAGAAACTGGTTTATAAGAAACTAGTACTACGATGACCAAAAATTTAAGAAACTCTAGTACTACGCTCAAGAACAGTTAAGAAACTCTAAAACCTTATTTCTGTATGTCTCTCTTATTCTATGTCTCTCTAACAAAGGTACATTTGTCTTTTCTTGATTTTTAACTGCAAAATTGGTAAATTTTTGCCTTGATGTGCATGTCTTCTTGATGACAATGTAAATGCAAAATGGAAGCCCTTTGTCGCGAAGAAGGCTCAACTTCGAACAATATCGCAATTTTAGGCCCAAAAAAATAAGAAACTAATTAAGAAACTTTTACTACTAAAACACCGAAATTTTCATGCGAAATTAAGAAACTTTTAGTACTAAGTGCTGATCCAAGTTTCTTATAAAAAAAAAACGTTACTTCCATAAAGCTTCTAACAGGTGATGGAGGGACGAATGGGCATACTGCATATGGTATGTACAGTTGTAACAGCTGTTTTTTGTTTTCTTTCAACTTCAGAAGGGATGAGAAACGAGTCGGTACTCTGTGATAAAATTTTACACTGACTCTAAATCTCGGGTTTTTTCAATTTTTTAGGACAAACGGTTGGTTTACACTAACCAAACACATTTGTGATACCACAGATGGCAGAGAATGGTTCAGTATTTTTAAAATGGAATTGTTGAGATTTTCTGAGACAACAGCAACAACACCAAACAATTGTTGGCCTAACAAATAGCAAAAATGGCAGTTCAATTGGGGGCAGATTAAAAGAAAGATTCCATTTTAAGATACTGTAACCATTTTTTGCCACCTGTGGTGATACTCGCTGATGATGAAAAAGACAACAGACGAAGGTGGTTTCTGGCTGCTATTTTCTTGAGATATCTCAAACATTAACGAGTCTACAAACAATAGAAATAGCTTGTTTTGAAATACCTGACAGCCTGGCTGCATCTCATGTTGGTTTCACAACAAATCTGTGGCGGGCAATAAAGATGGTCACAAACCATAGAATAAAACAATAGGAGGATCTTTTGTTCTCTAAAGAAATATGTGGTACAACAAATTCATGGACAGCACTCTGCCTGACAGTGTTCCATAATGCCCAACTCAACCCTGGTTCATTTTTGATTACAAAGTCCAACTTTGTAATCTAAGAAGGGGCTTCGATGTCAGGCTGTCAGAAAGAAAGAAAGTAAGTAACCCACTTCCGTCACGCTCGTTAAAGCGATTGATTAACGTTTTACCTCTGCTAATTGGCACTGAAATAAAGAAAGCGCACATAAAGCGCATACAAGACAGAAGTTTCCCGCGATCCTATAGCAACATTTGATGTCGGCTTATTTCATGTTAGACAGATTTGACACCATAAGATGGATAAATTACCATGATGTTTACCCTGGCTCAACAACAAATTTACCCAGAATTGGCACGTTCTTGACTTCATTAGCAGCTTAATTATGTCAAAACAATCGTTTTCTAGAACGAACGAATCATTAGCCACTTATTGATAGTACTCATCATGCAAATAAGTCAACTTTAGAGGATGATGTAACTGGTGGCCTGCACAGAGGCTAGCACTCGTAGCATCACCGAAGATAGAAGGATCCCCTTCCTACACAGCTACAGAAAGGTGCAGAATCCCAGCAAACAATAGACCTTTTAGCTATTCTAAAAGGAGCCTGGATCAAACGTTATTTTTATACATTTTTATACGTTACGTTCGATCGAGTGGCGTTAGAGCTTCTATCACTATTGTGCACATTCGAAAATTCTACAAAGTGTAGCAAAAGTTTGTTCGATTCTGATTCTTTCCTGAATAGCTAAAAGGTCTATGGCGCCATTGACTGGGGGAAGACACGAGATCACACTGAACCAAAACATCTTCATGCATATCATTCTGCACAGAGGTTATCTTCGTGACTGCTTGTCTCAAATTAGATGCCCACGAATAGCAACAATTGAAACGTTCTGTAGGGTTCTGCATAAGTAATTTTGCGTTATCGTAAATCTCACATGACATCTCATTTGACACAGATGCACCAATAGTTTCGTGCACGAACTATAAGCAAGCTAGGGGTAATGACTTTTGATTTTTGCGTATCATTCTCGTTTGACATAAAGACCAAAATATTGCCTTTGACTTTGAGGCGATTCTTGTCCTTATACAAGGCGCTCAATTTTCCATTGAAGGCGACTTTAGCAGCAACACTCACCTCTCTGAAACAGAATCAACGATCATTTGGGGTTATGAAGAAATCAATAATCAGATATTCTTATGCTTGTTTAGCTCAGGACGGACTTTGTAATCATCCAAAAGGATCTTATGTTTTGTCTTTCTTGTTTACAATTGTTTGTCTTGTTTGCAAACCACAACGTTTCAGGTCAATCACATCAGAGCGCGTACTATTCTGTATTATTATTGGATAATTTTACGGATTAGGCCTATAAATGTGTCATGAATTATGCTGACAATAAATTTGTCTATATTTCCGTTAAGTGCTCCATAAAACCCGAAGAAACTTCTCTCTTAGTAAAAATTAGGCCTTGGCCTAAATCTATAAAATAGCCCAGCCAGAGTTAAGATAATGATTTTGTTTTTGCCTCGGGTCCAAATTAATCGTTGATAAAAGTAAACTTACTTGGTTGCAGGCGGTTCTGGCATGTCTCTATATTTTTTCATATTGGAAGAACCGTCAACATCTAACCTTCTTTTTGACATTTTGCCGTCGTTTTGCGACACCTTCCTCACTTCACTTCGACACAGCGAAGGTGAGCTCAAAAAGAAAGAACACGCGTTTGCGCAGTATACATGTTGTTGTCGTTGCACTGAACAAGCCAATAGACTTATGACATAAGATTTCAACTTTCAATAATTGTTGTTGCTGTTGCTACTATATTCCTAATGGATTGCATCATTTTGGGGGTGGAAGCAAGGAACGTTTGTAATAAGTATAAACTCAGGGGACTGAAGGTATAGCCTCGATACCCAAATGAGGTGAACTCAAGATGCTACCAGTTGTTGATGAGTTGAAAAATAAGCAGCAGTGAAGAAGTGAAGGGAAAAGGCAGTAAAAGACAAATTTCAAGGCAAAATATGCAAAGTAGCTAGTTGGTTGCTGCAAATCGTTGGAATGAAATAGATTACAAAGAAATAGAGCAGCAACTAATAAAGCTAGCAAGAAAAAGGAACAGACCTATTCAGGCTTGTGTGGTGGTGGATGGCCTAAAATAGAACTTGAAAATCTTGCTACCATAAAATTAATTATTCAGCTCACAAATAGGCCAAGGCCAAGAGGACAGGCACGAAAAGCAAACTGAAACTAATCACCTTGTCCTTGAACTCTAGCAAAGACACATTGCTCAGAGGTTTAAATGTACATGGCCTTCATGTTTGGTTTCCCCAAGTGTGTCAACAAGTGTGTGTCATGTTCACTTAGCAAGACAATTCTCTTCAATTCTTCTGGGAGATTCGGAGGAAGACTTGCTGAGAACAGTGCAAATATTCCTCAGATACTTTCACAAGGTAGACGAAGTCTAAGAACATCTTTAGAAGAGATCAATCACTCACAGTTTTGGAGGAGGATAAGAGTCATAGCTGGATCGTCCATTGGTTTTGCGCTCACTTTTGGATCTACGTGGATGATGGCCAGAGAAAGAGCAAATTTCAAGCTAATACCATGCGTAAATGCAATTGTGGCTGAAGAAGATGACTATAATGATTTTGAGGGAAAAGCGAAGAAGAGATCAATGCAATTCAATTTCATAGCAGATGCTGTTGAAAGTGCTGCCCCTGCAGTTGTTTATATACAGGTTTGTGCACATAAACCATTGGCAGAGCCAGAGAGTATGACGATGAGGGGGTAAATAACCCCACCTTCAAAATTTGGCAAAACTTGTGATTGAAAAATGACATATCATGTTAAGCTAGATGCCTTTACAGTTCAATTTTTACTTTTATAATTGTTGTAATGTATAATCTTATTATTACATAATTCTAGGGACCGCCTGAAAGGGTAAGTAAGGTTTGAAAAATGTAATAGAAATTTCTGGGTACACCTTTAAACCCCCCTTTTTACCTGTCACTATACTTCTGTATTAGAGTTTTGGCAATGGTAATCAGTTTTTTTCCACGTGCTAAATTCATGCTCATCAGTTGAGGATGCAGATACTGTACCTGATACTGTATTTTCATTATCTTGTCATTAATACTGTATTTTGTTTACAGAGATTTTTGATTTTGATTCCTCAGTCTTTGTGATAGAGGAATTGCCATGTGTGTACAGTAGTTAATTTCATGCACAAGGTCAGTTCTTATCTCCAGTTACTATTTCCTTAACACAGTAGATGTACTGTACTGTACATGCCAATGTGTTCATGTCTAATTGCAGGCATCAAATTACATGCAACTGATTTTCTATATCTTTATTCAGGTCACTTCAAACAAGTACAGAGGAAGATTTATGGGAAACATTGGCCCAACAAGTAGTGGTTCTGGGTTCTTTGTAACAAACGATGGTATGATATTGACAAATGCACATGTGGTTGCAGATGCAATGAAAGTTGAAGTGAAAATGCCAGATGGAAATAAATATGAAGGTGTTGTTGTTGATATCGATCCCGTTACAGACCTAGCAGCTGTCCAGCTCATTGAGACATCTAATGTAAGTTATGTACAGTAAATCCATCATAAAGCACAAAATTTTGGAACCAGTTTCTACTTTCAGTTCAGTGGCGGAAATTTAGCTTTTTGAGTGGGGGGGGGCAAGCCTTAAATTTTCCGAGTCGGAGGAAATGCTTTTTGTTCTCAGGCATTTCGCTGGGAGACTTAGACCTGACATAAATAGGGTCCTTAAATATGCTAAGGTCATTTGTATATCAGATTTCAAAACCCAGGGGAGGTCCTCAGGTATATTTAGGATAGGGGTGCTCAGGCTGGGGTACAACACATCAACCCAAAAAAGTAATTTCTAGCATGAAAATAGATCCAAAAAAATTATTTTTCCGACTTTACATACCCAAAAGTTATGAAGTGAGTATCTTAAATCTGCATAAAAATGCCCTAACTGATTAGATTTCTCATAATGTGTTTGGATATTTATGTTTTTTTATTTTAGTACTGTTACTTGACTCTAATTTTGTTTGTAAATTATATTTTCCCCGATTTTTTTACTTTTTCTCATATTTGAGACCCAAAAAAGTAAGCCAGAATTTCTTGAACCCAAAAAATAATTGTACAAATCATTGACCCAAAAAAATAATCCTTGCCTAAATTTTAGACCCAAAAAAGTAACCTGAGCATCCCTATCCTGAATATACCAGAGTACCCCCCCCCTGGGTTTCAAAACTATTTATATTCAGCAGTTGATGGAAAAAGGCAAGAATGTATTATGAACGTACTGTCGGTAAGCTCAATAGCTATGAGGACGCTGGGGGCGAAGCCCCCAGGAAAATATGTGTGAAAACTCCCTCTATTTTTGCTTAAAATGCCTTTCATTTTTCATGACCCTATGTTTGCCAGTACTGAATTGGTATTTGACAATGTGGTAACATTGTTTCAGAGTAGCATCCCAAGGAAATTTTTGGGTAATCAGATAGTTTACTTGGGCCTAGCAGAGCTCTTGGATCCATTGTTTGCCAGTGCCAAATAAGAATATTTGATAATATGAATAACCAATTCTCAAAACAGTTCTGGGTGAAGAACCTCTCCTTTGTCCTGGAACGCTTCTCGCAATTAAGGTTTTGCCTGCCCCCGCCCCTAACATGGAAACTTTGAATTTCGCTGATAGTTTGTGTTAATGTCGTGTCCAGGAAATTTTTTGAGAACTCCACCCTTTACATTGGCTTAGAATGCCTCTCACAAAGCTCCAACATCTTTCATTCATTTCATTCATTTTTATTTATTTAGGCACGGTAGCCCCGTCAATCCATATGAACTGCTTTTCAGGGGGCCGTGGCAAAACATTTACTAATTCAAAAGATCACTATATAACAGTTAACAAAAAAAATAAAAGAATTCTCGTTAAGGCAAGTTTTTGATTCTTCTCTTAAAAGTGGCAAGGGAGGGTGCCTGTTTAGCATCAGGTTCAAGTTGATTCCAAAGCTTAGGTCCACGAAAAGATATAGCCCTCTGTCCATTGCTAGTTTTTCGTAATGGTAACGAGAGATCAGTATCGGTGTTTCTCAGTTTTCTGACATTTCGAGTAGAACTTTTTTGGAACAAGTCTGAAAGGTACTCCGGGACCAGACCATTTAGTGATTTGTACATTGTGGTAGCTGTTTCGCTTCTGATAATGTCATTTACAGTAGGCCAATTTAAACTGCGAATTAATGCCATAGCAGGCGTATCAAATCGACTTTTAGTTACAATCCTAATCGACTTTTAGTTACAATCTCGCAGAAAATTGCTACTCTCTAACCAACCCATACCCAAGAACTTTCTTCTCGTTTATGAAATAAATGAAAGTGAATAAAAACTTTAGAATATGCTTTTTGAGCTTGTGCATTTTGTTTGCTCTTTCCATATAAAAACTCGTCCACTTCTTGACGGTGACTCGTTTCTTCACAACAGTTTCAATCCCACCTACGAAATGTCTGACTTTTAAGAAAATTTCCGAATCTTATTGAATTTGGGGGGCAATTGCCCCTCCAACCTCCCATAATTTCCGCCACTGTTTCAGTTTATTGCTTTTTATCTTCAGGACGCTGTTTGTTTCACTTCTGTGGCACTGTAGTGGTGCACTTATTCATCTACAGTATTTCCTCCTTTGCATTTTGCCATGCATGTAACATTCCACTGCCACAGTGCCACGATGCTACACAGTGTCCAAAAGATAAGAAGAAATACACAGGGGCATCGTGGGGCCAAGGCCCCAAAATTTCCAAAAAATGAAATTATTTAACAGTAACTTTAGTCTTTTCTCCGTTTGCGAGACGCTCACAGTGGATAACGGAGAATTTTTGGGTGCAATGATTTTCCAAACGTGTGAGCTTTTTTTTGGTCCTCTCTGTAGTCATGTGCAAAGAGCTGAAGATTCATCAGAAATTAATCTTTTCCAAACAGGTCAAGTTTCCTTATCTGCATCTTGGAGATTCATCCAAACTTAGAGCTGGTGAATGGGTAGCTGCGTTGGGAAGTCCTCTTACTTTGAGTAACACGATAACAGCTGGAATCATAAGCTCCCTGCACAGGGGTGGAGAAGAGCTTGGTCTCCGCAACAGGGAGATGAAATACATCCAAACTGATGCTGCCATTAATGTAAGTACCAGGTCATAGCCATAAGAACCGCTGGGGGCACGCGCCTCCTAAGATTTTGCAATAAACAAAGATGTGCCCTCTTTATGTTCAGGAAGTGCCCCTTAAGCTTAATGAAAAAAGTTCCGTTGAAGTGTCATGCCCCCCAAATTTGAGATGCTTCTTACATCCCCCAGGGTGCTTCCTACGTCCCCCTAACATGTTCAGGGTACGGGTATATGCCACCCATATGGGTGGGTTTTTGGCCCCAAAATTCTATAAACGAGGGTCCTTTTTCGGCAGATTTTCCATAAACATGGGTGGGGTTTCGCTGAAATTCACAAAAAATGGTTAAAATGGGCAGTTTTCCGCCAAAATTCATCATTAAAGTGGGTATCAAAAGCAAGTTTTGGTAATTAGAAGAGGGTAGCTTTCTGAATACCGGGCAGCAGACCCCCACCCATCCACAAGTCATGTACCCCTCTGGGCTACGTCCCTGCTAAGCGTTGTTCTCTAAACCAATCACATGTATGACAGAGCTCCTTTAAGCTCATTAGTGGTTGATTTTCTTGTGACTGAAATGTAATCTGAGATTGTTCTTCTTGAAGGTTGGAAAAATTCTAGAAATGTAATCTGAGATTGTTCTGCTTGTAGGTTGGAAATTCTGGAGGCCCTCTTGTTAATTTGGTAAGCAATGCTTTCAATATTGCATGGCATAACCATGTGCCAAATGTTTTCTTCTGACACTGGTCACGGCAAGCATAGGTTTCAAATCTTTAAATCAGTGTAAAAAGGTGGGTGTAAATTCTATGAGCTATTTCTTCCAACTGAATGGCTTAAAAGAAACTTTAGCTACCTATCTATAATTCTACCGTTGGACTTTTTGAAAATTTCGAATATTCTTTGAAATTACAGCATATTTATATTTCAGCTCATTTGAGAATGTGACGTCATCAATTTTCTAAATCATAAACCACAAAAATGACAGACCTTTGTTTGATACTATATTGTAGACATTCATAAACTAAGCCTTTCATATATTTCATGTTTCATTCTTTTAAGGAGGGTTGCCCTTCAGCAGAAGCTGTTTTTCAAGGGGCCCTCTGATAAAAACTCAAAGTTAAAAATAACCTATCACTAGAAAAAAACCATAATTTTAAAAGCCTGTTTGTATGGACTTGCACGTATTTCAAACTACGTGGATGTTGAAAAACTGAAGATTATGACGAACGCCTTCGTTATCTCTCAGTTTAGCTTTTGTCCACTTTTTTGGATGTTCCACGACGGGTCAGTTTAAAAATAAATAAAATCCACGAGAGAGCCCTGAGAATCGCATACAAAGATAGTTGTTCAAATTTCGAAGATTTACTGACTAAAGCAAACACAGTGTCCGTTTACCACAAGAATTTACAGTTGCTTGCTACTGACATTTTTAAAACTCAGAGGAATCTCAATCCAAGTTTCATGAATCAAATCTTTGTAGAGAAAGATACCAGATACACCCTTCGTAGTGGCAGAAATATTTTGGCACCAAAAGCAAACACGACAGGGTATGGTATTGAAAATGCACGTTTCCTTGGATCTAAGATATGGCATGCAATGCCATCTTCCTTAAAAGAGTCCCACACTTTGAACAGTTCCAAAAGAAACATTAAAAGCCACGAGTTTGCTTGCAACTGCAGATTATGTAAACGATATATTGATAATCTAGGGTTCCTGTACCACCATCGTTTTAGACTCAACACCAATAATTCAAGTTCTTCTTTTTCAGAGTGGTCTTTTGAGTCTTTGTTGAATTAAAAGATATCCCCAAAGCTTGAAAAATTGATTCACAAGTAATAGGTCTAGTCCTGTACTTTGCCAAAGAAATGTTCACATATTTGCTGTCGTTTCTACTGATAAAGTGGGTTTTTCAGATAAAGTGGGTTTCTCTCCAGAAAAAGTGGGTTTATCAGATAAAGTGGGTTTTTCTCAGTTAAAGTGGGTTTTTCTCAGAAAAAGTGGGTTTTTCTCGGAGAAAGTAGGTTTCTCTCAGATAAAGTGGGTTTTTCCCAAATAAAGTGGGCGTTGCATTATAGGACTATTTTGCACGTGCTCTCTTGGTTTTCAGTGCTTCTCTTTTTAAATATGGACAGTTTTAATGATTTTCTTGGGGATGCAATTTCTGATGTTGACACCTTGAGATACATGCAGTCCCGACGGAAACAAAATGAAAGGAGAAAGTCCGTGTTCCGGTGCTTCTACAAAAAAATCTTCTCATGTATTCGTTATCGCAAGCATTTTTGAATTTTGGGCTCATTACATAAGTCCCTCAAACTTTCGCTTGTTGTTGTTGTTGTTGTTGTTGTTGTTGTTGTTGTTGTCATTTCAATTGAGGTAGCGACAAGTTGGTTTGGGGAGCCAAGCAAGAGACTTTTTGAATGAGTCTATATGGATTTGACGATCGGCATTGGTTCTCGTGGCCTTTCCTTTTTCGATTTATTTCAAGAAATTTTTGTTATTCGATATACTTCATTTTACGGCTGACCACAAATTCTCCTTCTGCTGATAGTATTACCATAGTATTAATGATAAATTACTTATCATGTGAGAAACAATCTTTTCAGAAGCGTCGTGGCTGGGGGGGCAGGGGGGCACGTGCCCCCCCTAGCGTCTGAAATTCGTATATTTGTCGGAAATTCGGATTTTTGGTCGGAAATTCGGATCTTTGGTCGGAAATTCGGAAATTTTAAGGAAATTCGGAAATTTTTCCGAAATTTCTCATCTGTATGAATTGAAGCCTAGTAGCTACTATCACGACCCTATTTACTAATTGATTTTTAACAAGAGGGGCATTTTCCA
Organism: Aurelia coerulea; assembly: GCA_039566865.1. NCBI lineage: Eukaryota > Metazoa > Cnidaria > Scyphozoa > Semaeostomeae > Ulmaridae > Aurelia > Aurelia coerulea. The sequence goes on along the minus strand of CM076952.1, from coordinate 3,929,501 downwards.
ACAGTCTGAGGGAGGTCATATAAAAAAATTTCCTAGGTGCCAGGGCTTTTGTTTGTCGAGATATGGTCCTCGGGATTCCTTTAAAAAACCGAAGAGAAAATAGCTGGATATAGGTTGGGTAAGAATTTTCCGAGAAAGGTCAAATCTTCTATTTTAACACTGGTAAATATGGAATCAAGGGATGTATTTTAAGCCAAAGTATAGGACGTTTCTTCAAAAACGTTCCTCGTGCTCCGATATATAGGAGAACTGTCACGAAGCTGTCAAGGTTTCCTTGTCACTAATGGCAAGCATGATATTGGGAGATGCATTCTAAGCCAAAGTGTAGAATCTTTCTTCAAAAATTTTCCTCGCGCTCCGATTTATAGGAGAACTGTGACGAAGCTATCAATCAAGGTTTCCTTGTCGCTAATGGCAAGCATGATATTGGGAGATACATTCTAAGCCAAAGTAAAGAGTGTGGCCCCAAAAATTTTCCATTTCAATGCTCCAACCTATTTAATTTACCCTGGCCACGGCACTGATTGTGGTACGCTCTATTCCCATACAGTTATAGCGAACTAATCTATATTATTGCTTCGATTGAATGCCAGATCAGTGTCTTGCTCTCTCTGTCTAAAAATCATTTTTGTAACCAAACTGCGCATGCGCATGATGACGTCATTAGTTTTGACGTCATCATTCGTCGGAAAATCAGCAAGTTGTGCCCCCCCTGTCAACTGGTACCCACGACGCCCCTGAATCTTTTCTTGGACAGTTTGACGTAATTTGAAGGTTTCGACCTCGGTTTCGACAGTACCCACTAATCCTTGTAATGTCTAGAGAGTTTAATTTGTTATTGAACACTGGGTGAGTTATAAATCGTTTTGATCTTTGATATATCAGACCGGGTGACCCTAAATAAACTTCACCAGCTACCGGATTACACGTATTTTTTTATAAGAAACCAAGAATTTGGGCCAGTACTGGAAGTTTCTTAAATGATCAGATTTTGAGTACCTTAGAGGTTCCATAACAATCTTCATGTTCACTACCTGTGCCCTCGTGAACATTTCAAAACAAGGTTTTTTAGGCCTTTCCAATGTTTAGACATTACTCAAGTGCCTTACGAGTAATATGATACAGGAAACAAGTGAAAGTAAAGTAAAAACATGTCGAGGATTTCTTTTATCAAAATATATAGTTTCTTAGCTTATATTTTCCCAGTACTGGAGTTTCTTAATTTTTTGGCGATCTGAGAGTTGAGTTTCTTATAAGCAGTTTCTTATAAGAAAAAATACGTGTGAGTTAGTCAAAACGTCCGTCGCTTGAAAGGCTACTGCTTAAGAAACTTGGATAAGCCCGTGGTACTCAAACTCTCTTAATTTCACACGAAAATTTCACCTTTTTAGTAGGGGAGACCGGGGACAATTGTAACACGGGGCAATTGTAACACTCGCTTTCACGCCTTGCAGAAAAGTGCACAAATCTGATTTTTGCACAGAACTTGTCCTTTTTAACCCTCTACATATGACTTGAGATTCAGAAATGTTCACCCAAGTTTGCAACTCGGGCGAAAAAGTTTTTGAGTACGAAAGCATGGGCAATAATGCACCGTTGGCGTTGATGTGGCCTATATTATGATCAAAATTGTATTTTTACTCACTGTGTTGTTTCTCTTCCACAAGATTGCAAGCAAAGCGCTCGATAATGTTGCTACTCCTTCGTTCTTCTCTCGTCACAACAAGGAATCAAATGCCGCCAATTTCAAATACAGTCGAAACGGTTGGAGCTCCTACGCAGCGATACGTCTCATTTCAAACTTCCCGTTAACGGGAAGTTTGAAATGAGACGTATCGCTGCGTAGGAGCTCCAACCGTTTCGACTGTATTTGAAATTGGCGGCATTTGATTCCTTGTTGTGACGAGAGAAGAACGAAGGAGTAGCAACATTATCGAGCGCTTTGCTTGCAATCTTGTGGAAGAGAAACAACACAGTGAGTAAAAATACAATTTTGATCATAATATAGGCCACATCAACGCCAACGGTGCATTATTGCCCATGACGAAAGTAGAAACGTGCCTTCACTGTAAATTTGTGTGAAAGATTTGGCTCTTGAGTAAATAATTTCATTTTCACAGCACAGACATAGCATCTAGAGGGGTGTCGCCCATTATGCCCATGCCGTCGCGAAGTTCTGAGTTGGATCCAAAAAGAGCAATTAATGAAAAAACCAAATAGCCAGATTGTATCACCAACTAATGGAGAAAAAAATCACAGAGTATTGACTTTTTACGTAAACTCTTTATACTGATTTTAGAATATTTTATAGAAGGGGGTAAAAACGTCGTTTTCTTCGAGCGTCGCCCATTATGGCCGCAGGAGAATCAATGAACACTACTCTCCGACAAAAAGTTTTGATAAGAAAAACGGTTTTAATTATTGTTATTTATTTATCATTTGGTACTTTAAACACAAAAAATATCAATAAGAATTAACCTAAACTTCGAGTTTTGGCAATTGAAATACATGCTTCGAGTTGTCCTAAATCCTGCCTTATCTCTTGTGCATGGATGGATGAGTTTGGCATAGTTTCTGAAATGAAAATAGACTTAATATAATGCTGCGTTTTTTTGGGTCTCGATGATTTTCCCAGTCAGTAAGTATTTTTTTAACCCAAATTGGTGCTTTTTTTAATAAATATTGCATTTTTATATTTTGAAGCGATTGGAAACTTCTCTGGTAAACTGATGGGCATAATGGGCGACGAAAATAGCAATTAGCAGCACTCAGACTTTGAATAAGAAGTCACTTTGCTTTGGTTTCATTGTAGATTTCCTCTCTAGAGACAGGACTTCTGAAAAATCAAAGCATATTTCAAAAATTTCAAACCGCAAGGTGCCGAGCGAAGAAAAAAGAAGGAAGGAATGTAAATAGAATCATGAAATTTGCAATACTTGAAAGAATCAAAAAGAGATATGCACTAACCATCTCGTCGGGTATCAAGGCAAATGAACTGAAACTTCAGTGAAGGTCAAATCATGATGAAACAGATGTCAGCGAAGATTTTCCGCGCAATTGCAATTTTATTACTGGTCGTCAGTCCCCTGAAATTTAATTTCTCTTGTTAGCCGGCCATAATGGGCGACCGGCCATAATGGGCGACGCTACTCTATAAAGGATCAAAAGTACATTGAAATTTTTAAGCTCCACAGGTTATGAGATGTGAAGATGGAAAATGGCGATAGCTGGCCAGGTTGTTACAATTGCCCCGGTGTAAGCTGGCCGATGGCTTGGTTTTGATTCATTTTCTAATCTGGTCGAACAATGTGCATCCATGCAGTATCAAGAATTATATGTTGGAATTTGTAAAAAGAAACTTTTTTCTCAATCGATTCAATTTCTTTCAACTGATGCACCCAAATTTACAGGACCACGTCTTATTTTTAATTTGTTCTTTTTAAAGCCATATATAACCTGCTGCATTGTGCAACATTGTGCTTTAAGGGAAAAACAGTAGAGTTGTGCAATAATCTGTAATGATTTTAATATGTAACAACTGCTCCAGCCAAGTGCTACCAGGGCAATTGTAACATCGTTAGCACTTTCTACTGTGGTAGAAAATCAGTAGGTTCAGCAGCCATTCAATTGACCTATTCTTTGTATTGTCCTTATAACCCAATCAGATGGATGACTGACTGCCTTTAAAGGACAAGTCCGGGGTTTCTACAATTAATGTAAAAAAGCACCCTTACCAACTGCCAACTATCACTTGTAACTTCTTTCGACGTTTTGAGATGTTTTTCTGTTGTAAATTCGTACGACATTTTTCGTAAGTTAGGTCCAATCGTAGAAATAAAATTTCTATGGGCCCCCAGCCTCGTTCAGGTCGAAGGCAAAATGGGTGAAATTGCGTCATGAATAATGACGTCATTTCGCATATTGAAATACACAATTTTGCAGAGAAAAGACAGAGAAGGCTGGAAAAAAGTACTACACACCATTCAGAACATTGTGATCTTTCATTTTATGAACAATTATTCCAACCCCGGACTTGTCCTTTAATGTAATTCCAATTCTAGTCACCAATTTGTATCTTTCATTGCCACAGGATGGTGAAGTCGTCGGCATAAATTGCATTACGGTAATGGCTGCGTCTGGAATATCCTTTGCAATTCCGTCAGATATGGCACGTGACTTTATGACAAATGCAAAAGAGAGAGTTAAAACATTGAAAAGCTCATCAGGACTTGCACCTTTGAAGTTCAAATCACAAGAGAGATTCTATATAGGTATACATTTGGTCATTATTTAGGCCTATTTTGATGATTTCTTGAAAAGTCTTTCTCGAGAAAATCCCTATTATTCTAGGACGGAGTGGTCGATTTCACTCAGGTAAATTTTAAAATGGATTTAAACATGTCCAGCGTTAAAGAGAGTACAAAGACCAGCATGCTTTGTGCGAATTCAGCCAGTTGCTCTGCGCAGCTTCCAGAATAACTGACTGTACGAAATTCACAAAAACAAAAACAAACGATGGCAAAGGTTGCTGGTCTTTGTACTCCCTTTAAATATTTGCAAATATTATAGTCTTGGTATCGAGGGAGCAGTAGCCTTTCCAATGGGAATTGTTTATTTTGATTGTCTCTTGTAAGTCTGCCTTGACGGCCTTCACACTATGTTTAGGCGCAGGCATTGCTCAATTGTAGCGCGCTGACCTACCTATCTGTTGGTTCCATTTCTCCATTTCTCCGTCCTGGCAAGCATGTTACTTAAAGTAAAGGGAGTCGCCATCTCTCTGTATTTCCAGGCTAAGTGAATACAGTCACCAGCTGTGTGTTCACGTTGGGAGTAAGGACCAGGACACTGCCAGCATAGGTTCCAAATCTTTAACTCGGCGTAAAATGGTGGGTGTAAAACTTTATGACCTATATCTCCTAACTGAATGGCTTAAAAGAAATTTTAGCTACTTATCTACAATTCTACCGTTGGACTTTCCAGAAATCTTGAATATTTTTCGAAATTACAGCGTATCTTACATTTCAATCATTTGAGGGTGTGACGTCATCAAATTTCTAAATCATAAACCAGATGAGTGACAGACTGTTGCTTGATACCATATGGTAGGCATTCATAAACTATGGGTTTCTTCGAAATTATTTCATGTTGCGTCAAAGCGTTTAGAAATTACGATGGTTTTAAGTTTTTTTGAAAATTTTTCTTGAATTCTAGAAAAAGATAAAAAACATTCTAATTCAGAAAATATTGAAGATTTCAGAAAAGTCCAACGGTAGAATTATAGAGAATTGGTAAAAGTTTCTTTGAAGTCATTAAGTTCAAAGAAATAGGTCAAGGAATTTTACACCAGCCTTTTAAAGATTTGGAACCTATGCTGACACTGCCTCAGTAGGCTTAGCTTGTCAGCTTTTCCAAAAAACTACTACCTTCGGATGGTCGGTTAACACGAAAAATGAAATGAGCTGATTGCTTAAATTGATTGAAAAGGCATTTTTATCCTCAGCAGGTAAATATGTAACTACAATCCTTGACATAAAGAGTCACTCTCCCCTATTTTCTAGACCTCACTGCCAAAACACAGTCAAAAAATTCAATTCACCACCCTTCCCCCCCCCCCATCTAAATGTTGGCCTGTTGTGATCAGGGTTCATGGTAGGTATTAGATTTTTGATATCTCAAAAAACAATATTGAACTAGGGGAGCAGGGGGTCGCTAAGCAGACAATTTTGTCATTGTTGTTGTTGCGATCACTGGGACTATCTCTTGAGTCTATTTGCCTACTATAAATGAATATATAGTTGAAATTAATACCTTTTTCAGGAATATCAATGCTAACCTTAACCCCCGGAATAGCAGAAGAGTTACGGCAAAGAAGTTCACGCTATTCCAGAGTTGAAGGGGGAGTGTTTGTTGCAAGCGTCTCAAGAGGATCACCAGCTGATAGGTAAGTTTCAGATGCATACGTTCACAGCAAGAGTTCATTTCGTAAATAGGGCATAGGAATCAAAGGTTCCTGCCAATTTTCGCCCGTGGCCCATGGCCGAAAACCTCCAATCCTCATTTTCGCGGACCAATCAGACGGCGGATAAGCGAAGAGGACAAAAGAAACCTGTCAAGATTTTCTCAATTTTACCTGCCTTCATAAAACGCAATCAGGACAAAAAAGTGCTTGAAATATCCCGATTTTTTGTTCCAAAATTTCCGCAAAAATTTCAGCCAATGCTCACATGATACCGGACAATTGAAACACGATTTAAACTTAAACGGTAACAATCTCTTGTCACAAAGAGGCTGGATCTAGGCGACGAAGAAATTCATCTGGGCCGAAATAATCAATCAGCTTTGTTGTTGTGAAACCGTCGAAAAATGGTTGTTTTTTATTCATGTGAAATATTTTGAATACATCTTACATTCTAGTATATTTTTCTAATTACTATACAACACTACAGCGACGATACCATGGGGAGCGAAGCACAATGACAATTCCATGGCCAATACATAAAGACATGCAGCGTTAACCTACATACAACTAGACTGTGAACGGTTAAAACTAATGGATACTGTGCTAGATTTTGTCTAGATCATGTCAGGTCATGGCCGTGATAAATCTAAGCGATGTCACGAGACTTTAGTTGTTTCATAGTGAATAATATGCCTGACATTTAGTATGACACAGAACTTGCAAGGAAAAAGAACATTTCTACACGTATTACACCAGTCCTTGTTTTCGCTCCATTACCCCCCCCCCCCCCCCCATCATTCAATTTAATGGAGGAAAACTTAGACGAATATCATCAGTTTTGTGCGTAACTAAAGTTTCAAAAAATTCTAGTCAAACCGACCAGTTTTGTGATTGAAACGTGAAGTCAATTCGAGTATATTTCTGTTTATAATGAATAGATAAAGCACAATAGTTTCAAAGTATTGATATTACATTGCAATGAACTTACATCACACGCAGAATAGATTCACTATTATTTGTATCAATTTCACAGGGCAGGTTTGCGGACTGGTGACGTCATTGTCGCCGTCAAAGGTAATAAAATCCAAAATTCCAAAGAAATTTATGATGCAGTTGGAAAAGGTGAGAAAATTGAACTGGAAATCATTCGTGGTACATCGACTATTCAGATTGATATTAAACCTGAAATTGCTGGGAAACTTTGATCTACTAGCATATGGCTCAATTCTTTCAAATCTTTAAAAAGGTGGGTGTAAAATTCTATAACATTTTCTTTGTATTGAATGGCTTGAAAGGAACTTATGGTACTTTGCTGTAAATCTGCCATGGACATTTTTTAATATCATAGTTTTTCAAAATGGTGGCAATTTAATTATTTTTGAAAGAGTTCATGAGAAATTTTGAAAAACTTTAATCATCGTAAATCCTAAACCAATTGAGGCAAAATGATATAATCTTCAAGGAAAGCATGGTTTATGAAGGTCTACAATATGGTGGCAAGCTGAAATCTGTAGCTGCTCTGGTTTAGGATTTAGAAATTTGATGACGTCATAGCCTCAAATTTAATAAATGCCGCCAATCAGGATATCAATAAATTTCCATGGCAGATTTGCAACAAAAACCTTACGTTCCTTCCAAGTCTCTTATTTCAAAAAAAATTGTGATAGAATTTTACACCAACCTTTTTTAAGATTTGAGCTCTATGTTTGATCTATTATGTGCTAACTGGGTCCTGGAGGGGGAGGGGTACTTTATTGTCAAATGATACTAGACGTGCTGCTCATTTTTTCATCTGAAATTCCCTACAGATGGGTCTGTTATTGACCTTGGTTTTTCAGAATACACCCTCTACAATACAACTACAATCGATAAGCTGTAAGATTAATAAGGAACAGGTACTTGAAATACATATAAATCAACTGTATAACTATTATTAGTCTCTTTTCTTAACTCGTTATCATTTAACCAAGCTGAATGGCAGCCAAATTAGACTTGCCCCAAGTCTGTTTTGTCAACTGTAATAAGTCTGCCGGAAAGTATATTACAAAACATTATTTCGCTTATATATTATTTCGCTTTTCACTTTTCCCTTCAATTTTTTTGACGAAATTTTTTTTGACGAAATAGACTTGGGGAATTTTTTTTGACGAAATTTTTTTTGACGAAATAGACTTGGGGCAAGTCTACAGCCAAATTAGTATTGATCAATAATACTTTTCTTTAGTTTGATTGCGAACTTTGCTGGGTTTTGAATCCTTTTGAGTGAGGAAGGTAAAGCATTCCACAGACGAGCCCCTTTGTTTCGCATTATTTTGTTACCCCATGTTTTGTTTGCCTTACGAATTTGATAATGTTTACTCTGACGAGTGTCGTGTTTATTGATAATTGAATTGTGGCGATTTTTCAAGCAAGAATATTTTTTGGGACACCCGGTATCAATCATACACATGCAAGGGAATGTAAGCATATAAAAGTGGCTCAAGCCACTTGCAGTCATATTCTAGTTTATTATTTATTAGAATTTCCTGTTGGCGTAGATCAGTTACCCAAATATGGTGCGGCATGTGTTGCGGCCTATTGTTTTTTTAAGGTTATTTTTGTCAAAGGCTTATATATGCTTAGATTCCCTTTCAACGATGAAATCTCAAAATAATTCACCACAAATTACACGTATTTTTTCTTATAAGAAACTGCTTATAAGAAACTCAACTCTCAGATCGCCAAAAAATTAAGAAACTCCAGTACTTGGAAAATATAAGCTAAGAAACTATTTATTTTGATAAAGGAAATCCTCGACATGTTTTTGCTGTACTTTCACTTGTTTCCTGTATCATATTACTCGTAAGGTACTTGAGTAATGTCTAAACATTGGAAAGGCTTAAAAAACCTTGTTTTGAAATGTTCACGAGGGCACAGGTAGTGAACATGAAGATTGTTATGGAACCACTAAGAAACTCGTAAGAAACTCTGAGTACTCAAAATCTGATAATTTTAAGAAACTTCCAGTTTTGGCCCAAATTCTTAGTTTCTTATAAAGAAAAATACGTGTATCTGCCCATTTAGGCTGTATGTTTCAAAAACAGGCAGCTCTCACAAGAGTTATCTCTGCCGGTTCAATCCTACCAAGAAGGTAATTCTTCTAGATTGATTACGATTTGGTCCTTCATCTATGTCAGCCATAATGTAAACTTGAAATATTGATCTTGTGGTCGGATTTTTGTGATTTTTGAATCTTTTTTTAATTGCAACATCCGAAAGATAGATGGGTTTGAGAATTTACTTTCTTTCTGAGAATGTTAACATTGGGCTCAAATCTTTAAAAAGGTCGGTGTAAAATTCTATTACAGTTTTCCTATAATTAAAATCTGCCGCGGAAATTTATTAATATCTCGATAAGATCAAAATGGCGGCATTGATTAAATTTGAGGCTATGGCGTCATCAAATTTCTAAATCCTAAACCAGAAAAGCTACAGTATTCTGCTTGCCACCACATTGTACTAGACCTTCATGAACTATGGTTTTCTGGAAGGTTGTGTCATTTTCCTCAATTACTTTCGGATTGACGACAATTTAGATTTCCAAAAATGAATAAATTGCCCCCATTTTGAAAAAAATCAAGATATTAAAAAAACTTGACTGCAGATTTACAGCAAAGTACGATAAGCTCCATTCAAGCTACTCAATTCAAACAGAAGCGTCATAGAATTGTACACCCACCTTTTTAAATATATGGAAGATTTGAGCCCTTATGCTGAGAATGTTCAAGTTGTTATCGTGAGTGTAATAGTGTAATACACGTATTTTTTTTATAAGAAACTGCTTATAAGAAACTCAACTCTCAGATCGCCAAAATATTAAGAAACTCCAGTACTGGGAAAATATAAGCTAAGAAACTATTTATTTTGATAAAGGAAATCCTCGACATGTTTTTGCTGTACTTTCACTTGTTTCCTGTATCGTATTACTCGTAAGGTACTCGAGTAATGTCTAAACATTGGAAAGGCTTAGAGTGGTGTCGCCCATTATGCCCATGTCGTCGCGAAGTTCTGAGTTAGATCCAAAAAGAGCAATTAATGAAAAAACGAAATACCCAGATTATATCACCAACTAATAGAAAAAAAGATCTCAGAGTATTGATTTTTTACGTAAACTCTTTATACTGATTTTAGAAGATTTTAAAGAAGGGAGTAAAAACGTCGTTTTCTTCTAGCGTCGCCCATTATGGCCGCAGGAGAAACAATGAACGCTACTCTCCGGTAAAAAGTTTTAATAAGAAAAACGGCTTTAATTACTGTTCTTTGTTTATCATGTGGTACTTTAAACCCAAAAACATCAATAAGAATTAACCTAAACTTCGAGTTTTGGCAATTGAAATACATGCTTCGAGTTGCTCTAAATCCGGCCCTTTTCTCTTGTGCATGGATGGATGAGTTTTGGCATAGTTTCTAAAATGAAAATAGACTTAATATAATGCTGCGTTTTTTTTGGGTTTCGATGATTTTCCAAGTCAGTAAGTAAGATGTTAACCCAAATTAGTGTTTCTTTTGATAAATGTTGCATTTTAATATTTTGAAGTGATCGGAAACTTCTCTGGTAAACTGATGGGCATAATGGGCGACGAAAATAGCAATTAGCAGCACTCAGATTTTATAACCTTAAATCTGAATCAGAAGTCAATTTGCTTTGGTTTCATTGTAGATTCCCTCTCAAGAGACAGGACTTCTGAAAAATCAAAACATATTTGAAAAATTTCAAACTGCAAGGTGCCGAGCGAACGAAAAAGAAGGAAGAAATGTAAATAGAATCATGAAATTTGCAATACTTGAAAGAATCAATTAGAGATATGCACAAACCATCTCGTCGGGTTTCAATGCAAATGAACTGAAACTTCATTAAAGGTCAAATCATGATAACACAGATGTCAGCGAAGATTTTCCGCGCAATTGCAATTTTATTACTAGTCGTCAGTCTCCTGAAATTCAGTTTCTCTCGTTAGCCGGCCATAATGGGCGACCGGCCATAATGGGCGACGCTACTCTATAAACCTTGATTTGAAATGTTCACGAGGGCACAGGTAGTGAACATGAAGATTGTTATGGAACCTCTAAGAAACTCGAAAGAAACTCTGAGTACTCAAAATCTGATAATTTTAAGAAACTTCCAGTACTGGCCCAAATTCTTAGTTTCTTATAAGAAAAATACGTGTAAGTAACAGGGTTGAATGAATTACCTGTGAGGTTTTTGAAGAATAGGTCGAAAAGGTTGCAGCTGCCGGGCAAATGTTTTGACGTCATTTTGACACTACATCTCTAGGTCCAATAACAATCTTTTGGAATTAGTTTCCATTCTTTTACACAAGAGCTTTCTATGGTCGTCACTCTGACTGGTTCACTTTTTCCAGTAATGGATGAAATAAACAGAATATGACGCGGGGAGTTAACCTTGGAGAAAAACAACTTGGATGTGCCAACCAGAAGATTGTCGTGACCCTGTCCTGGAATAAACGTTTGGAACATATCATACCTGTCCTTGGATAATACCGAGAGGGGTGTATCACTCTTCCAAAAAGCGTTTGACATTTTTTAAAACAATGGGATTTTCAGGGATTTTTGCGGATTTTTCTTGAAAGCAAAAAGATTTTGCCAAAGGTGCACGAGTGTTGAGAAAGTGATACGCCCCTTGGATAGTACCAGTCTCCTTGTGAGTTATCTTAACTTGTTCGCGTCAAGTTTGAGACAAAAGGTATATACCTGTCGCAGAATTTTCAGCCAAAGATGAGCTGTCCACCCTACTTTCAAAGAACGAGCGAAGTCTTGCTGTGGACTTTAGACTTTAGAACGTCTCTAGGGAAACTAATCGAACGTCCTGATATAAGCGAAAGATATAATTCTTCACACACAAAGACAAGTCCTTGGAGGTTTCGCAAAAATATTTCGCAAAATGTTTGGGCTCTCTGGCAGGCAATCTGAAAGCGAGACTTTGCAAAATAGGGTCAGGTTGTTAACTGTTTCATTATGAGTCCCTGTGAGCAAGGTGCCACAGGTATACAAGGGACTCATCGTCATAAGTCTTTGCTCCTACTCGCAACCTGCAACCACGACCTTGACCTCTTTATTCACCATAATAAAAGATAAACAGGTATAAAAATTTAAAATCTTAGTCATAAAAAGTTTTCAAATTTTAAAATATACATGAAGCAATAATAACAAATAAAAACATTATCTCCTTATTTGCCATAAGAATGATACTTGATGCACCTTGATTTATTCTACCATACCGCAGTCATTTGATTAAAGACCCATTGCTAACCGGCAGCCTTTGCGAGCCTTCGTCAAAACAAAACAGGGAATCCCAAACCGTTCTTGGTGCGTGCGAGTGTGAGGCAACGACGAATTCAATTGAGTTGAGTGTTTCGAAGATCTGAAAATGGCGGCGAATTTCTACGGTTCTCCTGTAAGGGGGGATGAGAGTGAAGACGAATCACACTTAGAAGAAGATGATAGCCACAGTGAAGCGGTGGAGGTCAGTATTCTTGATTCTAATATTTCATTTCACACAGAGCAACGTCCTTGTTCCTCACACCTTATCTTATAACTTTGGCTTTTGTGACATCTAACGTAGGCCTGACTTACGTAGGCCAAATGTGCTTTGCCAAAACGATGCAATCCAAATAAATACTAAGTCTTGCATTTATTCATTGAGATGCAATTGTTTCTCTTGCTTGAAATTTACTTATTATGTTATTAATCACATTCTCCAGCCAAGAAGACCAACCTGCTGTTGTAAAACGACATGCTCAAGAAAAAGTGGCAAACGACCAGGCTGTCCATGCAAAGATGCTGGTTTAAAATGTGTGGCAACTTGCATATGTGGGAAAAAGAAGCAAGGTCAGGTTGTTCAAAGATGTGCCAATGGGAAGGTGAGATATTCATGAATATCAAGTACCTTGTAATAATATTTTTTGCATCATGAAACAGTTTTCATGTTTCCATTGATACTAGATATCATAGATAGTTTCTAGATTTATAGTTTCTAGATATCACTTTAAAATCGTTTTTCATGATATTAAAAATGTTCATGTAACAAGTCATGATCTGTCACTTTGTTGCCATCCTCACTGTCCTTTTTACCCTAAGCATTACACGTATTTTTATAAGAAACTAAGAATTTGGGCCAGTACTGAAAGTTTCTTAAAATTATTAGATTTTCAGTACCCAGAGTTTCTTACAAGTTTCTTAGAGGTTCCATAACAATCTTCATGTTCACTACCTGCCCCCTTGAACAATTCAAAACAAGTCTTTTAAGCCTTTCCAATGTTTAGACATTACTCAAGTACCTTACAAGTGTTGTAAAAGTGGTTTTTATAAAGTTTTTCATAAAATTTCTCATTGCAACAAAATCTTATTTTAACAGCCTCAATCAGCTAATGAGCCACACCAAGCAGAAGCAACAGCATCAGATGGGAGGCACTTAACCATGGAACAAGAGTTGGAAAAAGCAAAGAATGAAGTTCAGGTACAACATCTTCTCATTTGACATCGTCCTTGTGGTGCCAAAAACCTTATTCTCATTATTTTATGTATCATAATTCTTAGTGATGGTAACAGTCTCATTTTTGGAGACAAACTTTATAACCAGCTGACTTTCAAGGACTTTACGATCATATTTCTAAAAGTTTGCTGACACAATACAGAGCTCGAAATAAATTGTGATTATGATATACATTTTCAAAATCCTAAGTCATCTCCCCTGTCTACAAACAGATGATACATTCAATGTATGGTTTAATGGCAATAGAAGGCTTAGTCCTATTCCCTTTTGGACATTTATGCTTCCATAGTTTATATCTTTGAGCAAGTAGCTGAAGAAATAACAAATGATGCCTGCATGCACATTGTTTGACACTGTATATACATTGAATATGTATGAATGCAGTGATGTCTCATTCAATTCCTACCCTGACCACTCCCCAGGCAGCCAGGGGTTTGACACGTCAAATTTTTGCACAAATGCCTTGAGAGCAGAGAACTCTTAAGGTGAATGCCGACCACTGAGAACATACCATATTCTCAGTAAATGTAGTATAGCTGTAAGGTTCCAGTGGTGTCAGATGCCCTGGGATGGGGAAAATTAACTGTCCAATATCTTTTTAGCAAATACCGTGGGGTGCCCCAGGGGATGGTCAGGCTAGGAATTGAACAAGACTTACGTACATATTTAACTTTTTTCATGAAAATATCTCATCTAAAATCTATTTGTATTCTCCTTTATACTCTAAAACGTATGTTATTTTGTATTTCTAGGATCTTGTCAAAGAGCTTCCAGTGGAGACTCTCCAAAAACTAATTGTTGAATTGGCTGTCATGGGCTCAGGGAGTCTAGATTTTGTCAAAGACCTGGTAACAATAACGAGGAATCCTGACGTGGAGTTGTCACGTCCTACTGCCCTTCCATGGTGCAAATGTGGAGTTTGTACTGACATGGGAAAACCGGATGAAAATAAGTGCTGTGGTAGAAAAATCTGTATCACAAGTTATTATATGTACAGGAAATTATGCTTAGATGCAGATGTTTTAAAGTTAAACATAACTGCCAGGTGCGATTTAAGAGCTGACCCTATGGATTACAGCATGAATGCATTTCGCAAGGCTGCATATCGACAATTTGCATTGTGGAAATTTGGCCATCTTGGGAGAGGCAACAGACGAATACTGCCATCATGCGTACTGACAACTATTAGAAGCTTTTATCCTTCACCCACTGGACAATACATGGGTTTCAAAAAGCATTGACATTACCAGTATAAATTACAATACATGATAACATTTTGCAATTTTGTTGGTTAAATTTGTATTATTGAGATTTTATTCCAAGACCCTTGCCAAAAAAACTTGTCAACTTATTTTATATTATACTTACTTGCTTTCAGGGACAATTTTAAAAATTTAGCAGTCATATGAGGCGTAAAGGAACTTTAAAGTCATTTGATACAAATAAGAATAGCATTTTAAGACAAGACAACAAGTGCAGGTTGACAATAACACTTCAAAACTATTCATTTGTGTCCCTTTTTGTTCTCCTTCCTTGACATTCTTTCTTCAACCAATTGTCTTGTTGGTGGGGCTTGCTGTGCCAAATCTAAGTTTGGTGAGATGAGCTTTGGGTCATGGGCCACTCTTACAACTCGCTCTAGTGCTGAATCAAGTTTCTCTTTTCGCAACTCAACAATCTTTGCAAGAAGGTATGGAACATATTTATAGTCCTTCTTCTCCTTAACAGGCTCTGCATGATACTTTCGGCTACTTTTATTATATTTTCTTTTATAACAATATTTCCCCTCTTTTGTTTTGGCATGCTTCCTGTCAATGTGCATGTTGTGATCGATAACTGCAAGAGCAATTCTACAAAGAAAATAGGGGTAGTCGAAGGCCAGCCTCTTTGGAGCATACTTTGTTAGCATACTGTTGAAATTTTCAATGGCTCCGGTATGTCTGAATTTTGTGTAGCATTCTATGTTGGAAAGGAATTTTGGGTCAAAAACCACTGAGCGCAGCTTCTCTACGGACTTTGAAGTTTTGTCAAGAAAAGTTTTTGGCTCCTTTGTTTCCAATGGTCCATGCAGGCACTGAGATTCTACCCACACATGCTCATTACAAACATGGTGTATCACTCCAAACCATACATCCTTTAGTTTCTCAACATCTCCTGCAGATACTTCACAGGAAAACCAGAAGTGGTTTACAATGCCTTCAATCCAGGGCTTCAGCTCCTTTCCATCCTTTTCCTTTGCTGCTTTGTGGAGTCTCTTTGATAATGATTTTGCTTTGTGCCAGATGTCAAGGGAATGCACAAGGTTCCTCAAAGCTGGATGTATGTCTGAAATAAAAGTAGAAAATTGCATCACATCAATTGCATGGAAAAGTTCTTTTCTTACAGTACAGGTCTTGTGCACCTTAACATGCTTTTCCTGCCCAAGAATTATTAAGAATATTGTTGCTCGTTAAGAAGTCTTGTGTACAAAAGTTGAAGTCGTTCATGTGCCTTAATAATTCTCATTGTTATGCAGCAACGTGTGCAAGGCCTGTACTGTAACATGTCTCCCTTTTCTGAATGATTTGCATTCTATGATAGCATATGATATGATTTGCAGTGTTTAAAGTTTAGGTTACTCGCATTTTCTAATACTCTAAAGAGGACCAGCTGTCAAAAATTGATTGTGAGTGATCACTGATAAATGAAACAATTGTTCTGTAATTACTTTTTTTATTAGCAAACTCTCTGTGCAGCTGGGCAGTGCTAGGCAAATATCTATTATCTAGAAACACTTCATGATGATACCCTGAGAAAGGAAAAGTCAAAAAGAGTGTTGATCCACTAGACCTTTCAGCTATTCTGAAATAAATCAAAATGAAACGATATTTGCAACATTTTGTAGAATTTTCAAATGTTCACAATAGCGATAGAAGCTCTAACAACACTCGATCGAACCTTGCACTGTTAAAATGTACAAAAAATAATATGTGATCCAAGCACTTTTCTAGAATAGCTAAAAGGTCTATTAAAGAAGTTCCTTCCAATTTTTGTGAGGACACATCGTCTTTTTTGACAAGACAGAGCACATTACCCCTTTTCTGTCCATAATTATTGTTTAGAATGACTTCTTATTGTAGACAAATCAATATTCTCTCAGACATATGACAGGAAGGGTACCTACCCTTGAGTTCCTTTATCCTTTTAATGATAGAGCTTGAAGCATCTGTTGCAATTTCTGCAAGGTCCAACAGTCCTTTCAGCCTGAGAAGAATCCTTGTCATACCCTCTCTCTCCATGTTACCTGAAACACCACCTGTTTCTCGCTTATCCAGTACTTCCATATCAACAATTACACTGCTAATAATATCCATCATCACATAAACACAAAATCTGGCAGAAAATCCAGGAGAGTCATTTCTACCATCTCCACCCAACACTACCTCATTGAATTCACCCAAGACATCAATTACTGTGCAACGCATTTCATTCCACATACTGAGAATGACAGGTGTGAAGTATAAACGCTGGTTCCGACAAAATGATGACTTATTAGGAACAGCTAAGTTGAGAAAGGAACATAAATCTGCGAACTTCACATAGCTATTTCCTGATAACAGGACACAGGCAGTTACAACAAGATCATTTAGGTACACGTTAGAGTTTCTTGACTGACAAACAACTTCTGAAGACACCCAGACACCCAAATGTCCATTGCCACAAGACCATCTTAGCTTCAACACTGTTCCCTGTACATCAGACTGAAATTTAAATGGTTCATTGCATATATGTCCTGTATTCAGATTTTCCTTACAAAGTGACCCTTTCAATTCTTTGAGTTTTTCAACTGAAACAACAATTCTATCCCTTTCAACCAGTCCAAGTTCTTCTATGCCTTCCGTTTGAAACAAATTGTCTAAAGCCATGGCAATTTTCCCTCTGATATTTGCAGTGTTACCTTCAACTGGTTGACAAATGTTTTGATTTGTATCATTCATACTACAATCTAAGTCCATAGAAACACTGTTTTGCTGCGTCAATTCTGTCTCACTCAACACAAAAGTTCGGTTGATGTCCATGTCTTGCAATAGATGTTCTAACGGTTGGTCAGTTTGTTCTGAAAGGCATAAATTGGAGATGTCTTCTATCTCATCCACAGTCAGGCCATCATCATCTCCATCCCCCCAGTTGTCAGCAGATAATTCACTGAAAATTGAAATCAAAGTGTTGTAGAGCTCAATCTATAAACAACAGCAAATAAAAGCAAACAACATGGTATGGTACAGTAGTTAATCTGTAAGAAACTTGCGCTTTCAAAGATCAAATTGTTCTTCCCATTTGTCCTTTTGTCTCTAAACCTTTTAAAAACACACCATTGCAACATCCATTTCAACTAAGTTGTAGTCTTACAGTCAATGATTGACCTGTAGTCAAGGTATAGAATGAAGTAATACTTTAAAGAGTAAAAGGAAAGAAATTGTACATTTATGCTAAGAGATTTTCTGAATTGTCGGTTATTTTTTAAGATGAATTCTACCAACAAGTACATTCTATATTTGTCAATTTAGAACTTGGTTGGTCAATTTTTGGAAATCAGTTATTTTAAGCAGTTTTATCAGCTGTTTCTCCACAACTTACAGCTATGTAGGAGATTGGACTGTGCTGAAAGTAAAACTGATCAATGAGGACAGTCCATCTGTCAGAATGGTTTAAAGATTTACAGTAAGTACCTTTGAGTGGACATGGAATCAGAGTCAGTAGATGAACATGATGATAATGATGATGTGTCAGAAGAAGTTTCACTATCTGTTGAACTGTCATTTAAGGGATCTCCAAGCAGCTCCCCAACACCTTCGTTTATGCTCAGGAAGCGTAATGTGGAATCAATGGCATCCAGTGTGCTTTCAGCATTTGTAATCTTCTTGGCCTCAGGTAGAGGACTGCAATCAGTTGTAGAATCATGGATGGCACTGCAGTCAAATATCTGCCTTCTTGGTTTTTTAACTGGTACTGGTGTTGACTCAATAATAATACCTAAGGAAGTATTAGTTTTCAATCAGTGTTTGAAAATTGTAAAGTGTGCAATATAAATACAACATAGGTTTTGGAACACCAAATGGACACAAAAAGTGTAACTAGCGTATAAGAACCTACAATTTTGCAAGTCAGGCTGGGCCCTTAAACAAGGAAACAATGGCTGGTTCTTATGAAAGGGGGGTCAAATTGAACAATTTAAGCCTACAGATTAATAATCCACTAAGTTCTTATACGTGGGTTTTTACTGCATGGACTTGCACAAGAAATCCAGATAAAATTTTACTTACCAGCTGACAAAAGTGGGTCTCTCTGCTGTAATGGTATCATCATTTCAGTGTTGCCAGTTGTATTTTCACTTGAATGTGTCCTAATTCAATAAAAGGAAATCTATATAATCCCCATTTATTTACTTGATCCTTACATTTGGTATCATTGGCTTCACCCATGCATTGAGGTAATGAGGAAGATACCATGGGTGTGGCTTATCACACATAGCAATAATGCCAACGTGTGTGTATGATCACATGCATCAAACGATGAAGACTGCATTCACTACAAAATTTAAAAGGAGCTGTCATAATTGTAGTATCAAGATTTACAGTATATCTCAAGATGCCCAAATGTAACTTTCTTGGTGAGAAAGTTTCCACTTTAGGTAAAACAGTTTTTGGCTTTTTTTGAGTCATTTGGCTCTGGCCAACTGTATCATTCATGCACGCAAACAGAAATTTCAAATCATTGCATACTGACGTGAATAATTTGAACTGAAACTCTTCTTGAATCATACCTTCTGCAGGAACATAAAATTGGTAGGTCAGGGTAAAATGGTTTCTGTAGTGCTGGCTTGTGTTTGTGTTGTGATTGCAGAAAAATAATGGATCCTGAACTGTTAAATCAGTATTCACAACGTCAACGCACGTATTAATAATTTTAAGAGTGACAGCTGTTTCACATTTTTATTTTTTTGAATAAATAGGCTCTGAATGACAAGTATGTGGGTACGGAAGAATTTGAACTTACTGAATCATGCTTTTATCTTTCTCGTCCTCCTTGCGACATCTCTTCTTCTCATAATTATGGTCACCATATCTTTCAAATTCATTTGGACCAGGTTGTTCACGACTGCCAGTTCTTTTTGTCAATCCACCTTCTCCCAACCGTTTCAATAAAAAAATTGCAAATTCGTTGCTTGTCATGATGTGGCCCTCGGGTGACAACTCTTTCTTCCTGTCGTTCCAAATGTGGAAAGTCGATTCAACAAAGTAAACGACTTTACGACCTTCCTCGCGCTTCGGGCGACCCATTTTCGTGCTGGTCTTCGTTTCACCATCCATCATGGGTTCATCAATAAATGTATTGGCTGTCAGCAAAGATATTCGATAAAAATACAAAGAAACAGTACTGCATCAGCCAATATGGAAAGTGCTACTTTGCTGCGATGTCCCCGCTAGATCCGTTAGGCCAAAATCGACTTTTAGATAACACGAAAGTCGCCTGAGAAGGGCATCATGGGTAATTTTCCTCGCAGAGGCGGCTGGTTAGCAATGGGTCTTTAAGAGTTTAGGCCCAAATAAAGGACCCGTGCAGCATGGCAGATATGGTAGGATACCTTGACCATCACGGAGAATATAACGAAGCTCACAAAATATGGCGTCGTGGCCACGATCAGCAGTATCAAATATGGATAAACAACCATTTGATACCTGTTCTTTCAAAAGGAGCAAAACTCGAAAGAACCGATGATCAACTGAGTGTTCTTGCCGTTGGAAGTGGGAATGGATCGTTCGATGTAGTCCTGCTGGAAGCACTGATCAATCTAGTTAAGAATGAAAACAAGTCACAGAAAATTGTGTGGACTGTTGTGGAATTAAACGCAGCGGCTATTGAAGAGTTCAAAGACAAAGTTGCCCAACGGGAAAGTCTCAAGAACGTAGAGTTTCTCTGGTTTTGTACAACGTTCCAAGATTTTATGAAGAAGCTTGACCCTTGTGATAAAACTGATAGAAAGTACGATTTGATAACTTTCATCCACTCCCTTTATTACATGAACGAAAAACAAGTTCTTGAAGCGTCGTACAGTAACATCCTCAAGGATGGGGGCGTCATCTTGGGAGCGAAAGAAACTGAAACAAGTACAGTGCAGAGGGCCTACAAAAAGTTTCTGGAGAAAATTGACCCAACAAAGATTCATCCATCCACAGGTAGTCTCAAAATTCTCAACGAGATAATCACTAATCATGGTTGGAAATATGAAATGCTTGGCACAAAAATTAAGATGGACATTACAGAAGTATTTGAAGCTCAAAATTCGGTTGGTGAGATGTTTCTGAAGTTTTTGCTGCATGTGAACGATGATCCACGAGTTATCCATTCCAAGGCTGTTGATGATTTGCTGGAGTACTTGAAAATGCAGAGCTGGCAAGAAAACGAGCAAACATTTATTTGGTACGATATAAACATGTTCTTTATTTTTAAAGATTGACTAAATGTTGGATTACAGCATTTGTAAATATATATCTGCATTGTAAAAATGTATTAATTACTATGTTTTGTACCGGATGAACCAAGGGCGCCTACTTTGTAGGAAGTGTGTTTATTCCCGGTACTGTACGCGTAGTAATTGGTGTCCTATGACCCGGTCCTGTTAATTTTTTCTAGTTACAGGGATTTTCAAATTCTAACGCCTGTTAGTGTTGACCAATCAAAAATCACGCTGTCTGATTCCCTCTGGCCAGATCGTATAACAGTTGACATAAACACCGGAATTTGAAACCACAAAGTTATTCATACGTCATCTCGACCTTGAGAGGACTGACTCTGTGTACTGCTGCGTCACGGTACGGTTCTAGGACACTCTCTGTACTGGGTCACAGGACACCAATTACTCTACAGTACAGGGAATAAACACACTTCCTAGGCGCCCTTGGATGAACTCATGGGCAATCTGAAGATGAAAATCGAGGCCAAATGTCCAGTAATTAAGATGAAGGCCTACAACCCACTAATCAACACAAGCATAGGTTTCAAATCTTTAAAAAGGCTGGTGTAAGATTGAGTGACCTATTTCTTTGAACTAAATGACTTCAAAGAAACTTTTGCTGTTTCTCTATAATTCTACCGTTGGACTTTTCTGAAATCTTCAATATTTTCAGAGTTAGAGTGTTTTTCTTCTTTTTCAAGAATTCAAGAAAAATGTTTAAAAAAAATAAATACCATCGTAATTTCTAAACAGTTTGACGCAACATGAAGTAATTTCGAAGAACACCATAGTTTATGAATCCCTGCATTATGGTATCAAGCAAAAGTCTGTCACTCATTTGGTTTATGATTTATAAATTTGATGACTTCACATCTTCAAATGAGTTTAACTGCATACGCTGTGATTGCGAAAAAGACTCTAAATTTCTAGAAAGTCCAACAGTAGAACTATAAATAAGTATCTAAAGTTTCCTTCAACCCATTCAATCAGAAGAAGTAGGTCATTGAATTTTACATCCACCTTTTTGCGCCGAGTTAAAGATTTGGAACCTATGCTATCAACACACCCTCAGTCCCTTTGATAAAGAAATCTAAACAGGATTCCTTTTCTTTCGACAGTTCTGTTCATTGACATCCATATTAATTATCGCTTCAGGCCACATTTAAGTCTTTGAGACCTTGTGTTAGTCAAAGTGCTTCAGTAGCTCTGACCATGAGCCATAGGACACCAAGCGTGTTAAAAATTTCGGATCACCTGAAGCCTTCTTTCAAATACCTGATGCACGTATAACGATCTTCATGCTTACTACCTGTCCCCTCTTGAACATTTCAAAACAACTTTTTAAGAGCTTGCAAGAATCCCTGAGTACTTAAAATTTTAAGAAAGACTTGGTACTGTTTTAAATTATTAGTTTCTTACAGAAGAAAATGTGTATTCAGTGCCCATGCCAGGTCTATTGGGAATGAGAAGGCTGTGATGATGGTGCTAGAATCCCACAAACAACTTTCTGGTTTATGCTGGGTTGCCCTCTCAGCTTACTTTGTGGCAATAGGTGCTCATTTCCTTTCAATGTGGCTTGTCACTGCTCCAAAATAGGAACGTTATGACGCACAATTTACGAACCCGGATCTAGAGGAACGTCTTTCTAAAATATAAATCCAGCTTTCAAAGTTCTTGATATCAGTCTGATCCGAAAGTTTCCTGGCCGTGTGAAATTTTCCAAGATGCTGTATCATCTTCTGCTAACTCTTTCAACTGCCATTGTTGTTTTACGATGTGAGAGCAGAGTGATTGCTCCACAAACGAAGGAAAAGGTTGCCACTTCACAAGGGGACAGCAAAATGGTTTCCCTTCCAATGGACAGCAAATTGATTGCCTCACAAACGAAGGAAAAGGTTGCCACTTCACAAGGGGACAGCAAAATGGTTTCCCCTCCAATGGACAGCAAATTGATTGCCTCACAAACGAAGGAAAAGGTTGCCACTTCACAGGGGGACAGCAAAATGGTTTCTACATCAATTGACAGCAAAGTGGTTGCTCCACAAACGAAGGAAAAGGTTGCCACTTCACAAGGGGACAGCAAAATGGTCTCTCCACCAATTGACAGCAAAGTGGTTGCTCCACAAACGAAGGAAAAGGTTGCCACTTCACAAGGGGACAGCAAAATGGTTTCCCCTCCAATGGACAGCAAATTGATTGCCTCACAAACGAAGGAAAAGGTTGCCACTTCACAAGGGGACAGCAAAATGGTTTCTCCACCAATGGACAGCAAATTGATTGCCTCACAAACGAAGGAAAAGGTTGCCACTTCACAAGGGGACAGCAAAATGGTTTCCCTTCCAATGGACAGCAAAGTGGTTGCCCCGCAATCGAAGGAAAAGGTTGCCAATCCACAAGGGGAAAGCAAAATGGTTGCCCAAACTACAAGGAACAGTGTCAGTATCTCACCAAAGAAGGGAAAATCTACTTTTTCAGAAGGGGAAAGGAAAGTCGTTGGGAAGAGAAAAGTTGTTGCTCCAACAAGAAAGGGGAAAACCGTTGTTCCACAAGGGAAAAGCAAAGCCGTTGTTCCACAAAGGACAAGGAAGATCATCTATAGACGAAGAGGTATGAACATAGTTATAATGTTTTATCTGAATTTGACATTGTTGCTTCTTATTGAATGTAAAATCACTGGTTCCTATCTTTCTACAGATTTTTACAACTAGCTAACTGTGGTCTTTTATTTATATTACAAAGCAATTTTTGTTACTTTGATTTTTTGAAGCGAACTTAGAGACTCTTCTCATGACCTGTTTATGTGAGCCCGGCAAATGGGCTGGCTCGGTAAGCGAGATCTCACCTTCTCAAGAAAGTGGCCAATTTGATCTAATACTCAAGATACTCTCTGTACTAGGCCAATTTTGTTTATTATAAAAAAAAGTGTACAAGTACCTGACAGTGAAGGTGAAGTTGCGGTTTCTAGCGCCAAGCGCTGGAAACGCAGAAGTAGAGAAGACCTAATCGAGTCCGTGACTCCTTGTGATCAGGCTCAAGTGGTGAAGCCCTACCTGGGATCAAGCCCTGTCCACACGACTGTTCTGGCTGCAAATTCAGGACTCCACGATTGTGCCACGATACTTTAGTTATTTTGTTGGGTAGATGCGATACGGTTTGCCCGAGGAAATGTATGTGTCCCCCGTGCGGTATGTTAATGCTCATACGCAGTAGCTTTTTGGGTTGGAACTCTTGACGGGCGCATGAGCATTAACCTACTGCATGGGGGGACACATAACTTTCCTCGAACAAACCGTATCTCATCTACCCAACAATATTGGTTACCTCACAACGTGTGTAATTTACGGAATCCGGAACTATGGAATTTGGGAATCCGGAATCACGGAACTGTGGAATTACGGAATTCGGAACTGCGGAATTACGGAACTGGGTCACAGGTATAAATTGCGAAACACAAATGCTCTATATACTTTATGGGCCAATGATAAATATTTCTCAAGATATAGTCAGTTAGGGGAACATTAAGTTTTGGTTGCTTTCAATTTTTAGAGGTATGAGAATCAAGTTCCCTAAAATCTTAATTTTCCAAAATGAAGATATGCTTATATGCTGAATGTCCCCTGGGGAAAATATTTGTGGAAATGCATTTTACCATATCTTTGAACGATTCTCACCATTCAATTTGCCTGCCCCCAAAATGGAAGTCTTCAATATTACATGATAGTTTGTGTCAGAAATTTTTTAAACACAACCACTCTCCCAGCCAATATCCGGTGTTTCTCGGAAATCTGCTCTCTCCTTATTTTTGAAAGAAGCTTCAAGACTCGAGGATGATCTTTTGATAAAAGCAGAATACCTTATCGAATGAGATATGGAGTTGTTAAATGGTTTGGTTTCTCATTATTTATTTAATATTCAATGTCCATCCTGGTCCATCCAACGGGGTCAGGTTTCCATTGGTCTCAGGAATCAATAAGCCTTTATGAAAACAGTATCCTAAATACTTCTAGCAAACCCTGCATCACGATTACAAACATTCTTGATGATTGGGTGGTCTAGAAAATGCATTTGGGACAAAGTTGCAAGCTTATCCTATTCTGCAATGTGACCTTTACCGATCTCAGATCGCTGTGTGTGCCACGGGAATGTTAATTGGTCACATCAATTCAACTTCATTGCTTACAATAAAGCAAAACACATTTAGCAAAAATTTAAAACACTCAAACTTGAGATTTATAGATTCGAAAAAATAAACTAAACATTTTTCGTCGTTCATAAGAAACAGCTTAAAACAGTATGCTCAATTTTCGAAAGCCAAGAAAGAAGAAATGGTTACGCTAATCTTTTATAATAAACCTTAGGTGCCGGGCTGGTAGATAGGTTCATAAATTTTAGAAACATGGGTGGTGGCACCAGGGATGACAGAACCAGTGCTCGTGCAGTTACAATGCAATTAATATACAATTAATCGATTTCTAAATGCTAAATCACCAAAAAGCATTTCATAGAAATTTGATTTATATTTTTTTATCACTTCATTGTTTTTGAAATTTCAAGGAACTTCATTATACCTCTAAAAATTGAAAACAACAAAAACTTAATGTTCCCCATACTGACCATATGTTGAGAAATATTCATCATTGGCCCATAAACTATATAGAGCATTTGTGTTCCGCAATTTATACCTGTGACCCAGTTCCGTAATTCTGCAGTTCCGAATTCCGTAATTCCATAGTTCCGTGATTCCGGATTCCCAAATTCCGTTGTTCCGGATTCCGTAAATTACACCCTTCGTCGGTTACCACACAAGTTACTGGGCACAAATCCATCCAATCCCAAACTGAATCTTTAGATCACCTATAAATCACCCACTTTATGGAAAAGACATGTTAGCCCTAAGTCAGCCCGACATGCAAAGTAAAACAACTTTAGTATTTATCAGTAAAAATCGATGATGTGTATTTTTTCGTAGCTGTATATTTGATTTTAGTTTAGTTACACGTCTTTATGTTAATGACTGCGGAGTTGTCATGGTCTCCTGCTCTCCGTGGTATCGCCCTTGTAGTGTAGTAAATTAGTTTGTACGTAGTCTCTGTTTTAATAATACAGTTTTAGTTTTAGTAATGCAGTCTCTGTTTTTGGCAAAAACATAAAAAATTGGGCTGGGGAGGGTTGCAATTGTAAAATTTGTAAATAGTACTGCTGTAAATTAGTTTAAGTTAGTTGGTATTTATTAGTTTGTGCCTTCTGGCATAAACTACATTAGTTTATCCAACTGTAAATAAAGTGATTATTATCATTATTATTATTATTATTATTATTATTATTATTATTATTATTGTTTTCTCGCACACCATATCATTGTCATTGGTGGTCTGTTGTTTAGCTAAATATCAAGTCAATACCCTTGACCTTAGATATCTAGAACGTTCCTGATAATCTTTGCCGTTCTGAACACACAAGCTTTTTGCATCATGTCAGTCTTATCTTCCACTTCTATCTTTGCTGCCCATGAACTGAAATCCTTGCTCAATGTACCCAATGCCCCAATCACGATTGGAACCACAAATACTTTTCTGCATTCCCAGATTTTACCAATTTCTCTTTTTAAGTCCTGATATCGTTCAATCTTCTCGAGCTCTTTCATCTTTACTCTTGTATCGAATGGGCATGCACATCTATGATATAGCATACCCTGTTAGTTTTTTCGTGTATTACTATATCAGGTTTGTTATTATTATTATCATTATTATCATTATTATTAAAATTATTATTATTATTATTACTATTATCATCATTATTATTATTATTATTATTATTATTATTATTATTATTATTATTAAATTGAACTAAACCACCATCAAAAATTAACAGAAATAAAATGAATAAAAACACAACTGTTAAAATCTTGGAACGTTTCGATTAAAAATCTTCGTCAGCACTACTTTCTAAAGGACAACCGAGAATTTATACTACGTGATAAACAAGGCAAGGTAAAACTAAAGATGAAGTAAAATTACATTTTTACTACAAAGAACCCTATTCCCAGAAAACATGACTACCCCCGAAATTAAAACCAAGTGGGAATGAAAATCACGTTTTGTTCCAAACCGTTTTTTTAGCGTAAACAAGAAAATGAAATGGTTGGCACATTAGCAAATGTTCACCCTGGAGGATCAAAATAGTCACAGACATAACTTATTATTATTATATTTATTATTATATTTATTATTATATTCATTATTATATTTATTTATATTTATTATAATTATTATTATTATTATTATTATTATTATTATTATTATTATTATTATTATTAGTATTATTATTATTATCATGCTATTCTTGACTCGGCGGTTAGCGAGTCGTGGAAGGGTCATGGGGGAGGGCCGCGGGGTTTTCCGACTGAATCTTGTTGTTTGCCTTCTCAGTGCTTCCAGCCTCCTTGGAGACTGTAATGGGGGTCTTTTCGAGGGGCGGGTGATTCTGGGTCTCTTGGGGGTTGGGTCAGTGATTGGTCTGGTCCACTGGGGTGGATTTTAGCTAACGCTTTAAACTATAATAATGCTTCAAACTTGTTTACTCCAAAAAGTTCAAACTTTAGCATCATTTTTATCCCCATTTGGGTCTTATTTCAATGGTAGTCACGCTTACTTAGGATGGATTTTAAAGTTTTTGGCTTTCAAGTTTAATCTAGGTTGTTTACCGTAGGATATAAAATGCTCGGTTGCTTTGTAAAGTTTAGCTGAAGAAGATTTTTAAATCGAAACGTACGAAAGTTTAACAGTGTTGTTTTTATACTTTTATTTTCTGTTAATAAGATGGTGGTTTAGTTCATAAATTATTATTATTATTATTATTATTATTATTATTATTATTATTATTATTATTATTATTATTATAGTGTCTAAAAGTTGTTTGTTTTGTTGAATTTTGTATTGAACATAAAAAACACAAGTTACTTGAGGACATGAGGTCATCAAATGTTTAAATCATAAACCAGAAGAGTGACGAACTTTTGCTTGATACCATATTGTAGACATCCATAAACTATGGTTTTCTTGAAAATTATTTCATGAAAAGCTTGGTTTTAAGTTTTAGGCTAGAATTAGGATGGTTTCTCAAAGTCTTCCTTGAATTCTTAAAATGAAGAAAAACACTGTGATCTTTGAAGCCATTCAGTTCAAATACATAGGTCGTAGAATTTTACATCGAACTTTTTAAAGAGTTGGAACCTATATGCTAGACAAAATAATAGGAACATCATAACATAAAGAATGACAAGGAGAAAGTGAAGGAAGTTATATGTAATAATTATTTATTAATTGTACGACTCCATACTAAGAGCTTGTGGCTGTGGCACGGGGGTGGGGGGGGGGGGTTTCCAGTAAAAGTACCTGAGGATGTGCCGCGAGCAAGGGTGGCTATACTTTTTCGGACATCTAGTCCAGCCAAGGGTATACATTTTTTGCAATTTTGATCTAGTCACACTAGCCAAGGGTATCATATTTGACAATATTGGTCACGGGAACGGTCATGTTTTAAGTTAAAGTAGTCTGGGCAAGGGTGTTTTATCCTCACAGCCCATTTTTGTTGATAATGAATTAAATTTTCGCGAAAAGAATTGACCTTTGAAATTGCCGGGTTCAAAGTAACAAGTTTGAGATATCTGCTGACTTGAATGGCTTTGAAATGAATCTAGCCAAGGGTATTGTTTTTTCAATATTTAGTCTAGCCAAGGGTATGATTTCTGAAGAAAATGGTCTAGCCAAGGGTACCTTTTTCGAAAAAGTTAGTCTAGCCAACGGTCCCACTTTGTGGCGCATTTTTGCAATCCTCTGATCTTGCAGCCAGGACAGTTAAGGGAAAAGGGCTCGAACCCAGCCAAAGCCCTACCTTTTGAACGTCATGACAAGGGGTCGCGTTAGACTCACAACATAGTTCCAGTTAGCGCAACTTTGCATTTTTCGAATTGACCTGAATTGTTTCCTCAAACTGGGACTTTTGGACTTTCACATAAAAAATTGAGACGGCCATTCACAGATGGCGCAAATTTATCTGTGCCATCAGCAGCGAGGCAAGGCTTAGTCATAGAAACCTTTGACAGCTGAAAATTCTCATTGCTGCGGTGAAGCACATGGAAACTAATTGGTGCTCAAAATGAGGAAGTCCTGGTTCAAAGTGAAAGGTTTGCTGATCCTAGGATTGAGGAAATATCTGGATACTTGTATCAAAAACTTGAATTTTGAGGCATTTTAGCATCGGAGGTTTTAGCGGACAACTTAGGCCCATCCGCCATTGCCTTGGGCACACAGCTTTAGTTCAGTGTTGCTATGGTTTTCATATCCAGACTCTATTAAATCAAGGGAAGCACTTTTGTCCTGATTTACAATGCGCTTGTCCATGAGTCGTAGTTTGAGCGTCCATCAGTCTATCAATAGCGATAACGATGAATATGTGATCAGTCTTGTAGATTCGCGGATTCGACAAGACTATGTCTTCTCTACTTCTGTGATTCCAGCGCTTGGTGCTAAAAACCGCAATTTAAACCTTCACGCTTATCCCATCATATAGTTGAAACCTGTGTGGATAAGCATGACCTCTGCAAATTCTGGGCAGCTACTGGAGAATGTGACAACACTACTGCATATATGGTAATAAACTGTGCGAAAAGTTGTGATCGCTGCGCTGGCCGGGATGATGTGGAAGGTAAGCATGATCTTGACGATTTTGTTATTAGCCTTTTTTCCATAATAAATAAAAGTTGAATTACAAATATCAAAACAACTCAACTTTATCTACTGTTGAGATGGAGGCAAAGAACGTAACGTTATCAAGTCGCCTCCAAGCACAACAGATCAAATTAGCTATTATTTTACAACAAATGATAAGATTGCACTACTTAAAAGAAGATACATAAACAAAAAGCACTGTACATTCAATATAACGATACTTTATTTAAATGATCATAGCCTTGTGCAAAAGTTTTTAGCCTTGTGCCAATTTGGCCATTAGCCTTGTGCAAAAGTTTTGGAAAAACAGCATCTGTTGCATTAGATTTGCACAAGTCGTCTTTTTATATGCTCGTGAAATGAATACAACAAAAGTCGAATCCTGTTTCATAGCCCACAGGTAGTGGGGGAAAATATCGTAAAAGCTCTATCAAGCCCCCTCTCTATTAAGCCCCCTCTCTAATAAGCCCCTCCCCTCTGATTCAAAATTTTAAATAAGTCCCCTTCTCGCTAGACCAGTTTGCAGGTTAATTTTGATATGGTTTGAGATAAAACTGTGCCGAATTTACGTATTTGACTCGTAAAATTGTATATTCAATCCGCAAAATATGGTGTAAAAGAACTAAAAAGCTATCATCTGTATCCTTGTCATTTGATTTTGTGCATAAGCCCCCTTCTCTAATAAGTCCCCTCTGGAGTGTCCAAAATGAAATACGCCCCCGGGCATAATAGAGCTCTTACGGTAGTATAAGATTGATAAGGACCTCACTTGTTACTTTACTGTTTGCCTCATGTCTGGATAAAGGCCAATTACAAACCAGTCTTAGACCTTTTTTCGTCTTAAATGCAAACAGTGCAAAGTCACAAATACCCGGCTTTTTCTGAGGAAAGCACCCCACCCTTGCTGATTTCCGCTCAGTCGAATTTCCCGAGCGGACTGGAAATCTATTGTTTATGAGAGAAAATATCGCTTTAAATTTGAATAGAATGTTAAGTGTGATGAACCTTTTATTGTGTAAAATTCAGTCTGCTCGAAAAATTTACTGAGTGGAAATCAGCCTTAAAGAACGCCGGTCAACCAGCATCCTTTGCGCGCGTCGCATTTTGCCTTTCGACTGCGGCGGCCATTTTCATATGACATCGTACATAGCAGTGCTTAGCAAAGCACGACCGCAAAGGATGCTGGTTGACCGGCGTTCTTTAACTGAAGTGAAATTTTTCATTGAGTTATCAACTGGTTTCAAGTATCAGCTGATGACGTCATTTCATTTGCAAATTGCAAGGGTAACATATGGAAATATGATAACATATGGATATACGTGTATCTTATCTTTGAAAGGTTACAGTTGCAATACATTTTTCAAGGAGCTAGGATAAATGAAATACTTATAGCTTAACAAGTTTATTCGATCTTAAGAATGGTATGGTAATTAAAAAGATTTTGATTATATTTCCCGTTGGAACCTTGTATACCGTTCTCGACTTTTTGCAAATTAAATGACGTCATCAGCCAACGCCACAAAATAGTCGATAACGTGAAAATGACATGAGACATAAAAATTTTGAACGACATTTTTCATAATCCAACAATACCATTCGTTTGCATCAATAACAAATGTGGCTACAGGTCACCCTTTAAGAGTTGGTAGTGCACCCAGTTGGTTTGCTTCATTGACTGCATCTTTTAATTTCAGATCTACAATGGAGTGCTTGGAGTGCATGTTCCGAAAGCTGTGGAGGAGGGGAGAGAGATCGTGAAAGAAAGTGTCCCAGGATCTCCTCTTCATATGTTGACCCTGATGAATGTCCCGGTAGGTATCAACCCGATTTTAATTGGGGATAGTACAATTTTTTCTAATAACTTTGCAAGGAGAACAATTTTGACAATGGGGCTTTCTGACTTTTTGCTACATCTACTGTGCAACTACTCGTAAAGTCACATTGAAATATTTTGACAAATGAGGGGGGAGACAATTTTCCGGTTTTAAGCTTGACACGTCCCCGGGTGGTCTACCTTGGAGAAAAACAACGGAAATGTGCCTGCCAAAAGAAAATTTTATGACCCTGTCCTGGAATAAATGTTTGAAAACATAGTACCTATCCTGGATAATACAAGTGTCTTTTGTAAGTTACCTTAATTTTGCATGTCAAATCTGACCTGTCCTTGGAAAAAAGCTTTGATGACATTGTGCCGGAACAAATACACAAAAGGTATAACCCTGTCCTGGAATTTTCACCGGAAAATGGGGCCCTATTGGCAGGCACATCCCCAGGTGCTCAATGTATTAAGTAGACCCCCTGGGGACACGTCTCCCGCTAAAGGAGTCCTCTCGACTGATGGGACTATCGCACAAAAATAACAAGGGCAGATTTTTTAATACAGTAGCAACAGTTGCGTTTGATTGACACCTCAATTCAAAGCGATTAGCGACTGCACACAAAGAAAATTCTCTCAACCAGACATTCAAAACAAACAAAGCCGCAAAAGTTTCTCCGAAACTAGTAGGGCAAACTCTCGCCTTGTGCAAGCAAAAAGTGGGTTTGAAGAGAAGTTATTTGTGCTTATAACGAAAGAAGAAGGGTACGTCTAAAGTTCTGCCTGGCGGATTTTGTTTATTTGTTTCAGAAACCAAGCAGAAGGCATTGCCATTTTCGCGTATTTAGGGCTTAAAGAAAACGATTACAAAACAGCTCCGAATCAAATATACAAAATCCGCCAGACAGAACTTTGAATTTACCCTTTATCGTATCCTGGACTAAAGGATTTATCTCAATGAGAACACTCCGTTCTGCGTGATCATAAAGCAATTGTGTATCAAGTGACTTCATCAGTTCCATAATAAATCAGTAATGTATTACTCCTTAGGGGGTCTACATTTGTCATACATTGGGACTCATAAATTATACTAATTTATCACAACATTACACCCTTCTTCTTTCGTTATATATACGTAGTCTAACTTCTCTTCAAACCCACTTTTTGCTTGCACAAGGCGAGAGTTTGCCCCACTAGTTTCGGGGAAACTTCTGCGGCTTTGTTTGTTTTGAATTCCTGGCTGAGAGAATTTCCTTTGTCTGCAGTTGCTAATCGGTTTGAATTGATTTTAGGTCCCCTCTTCTTCCTTGTTTACATTAATGATCGGGCAACAGATCTCAAATGCAATGTTAAGTTATTTGCCGATGATACATCAATTTTCTCAGTTGTTCACAACCCAAATGAATGCGCTGCGGATCTGAATCATGACTTAGATCTTATCAAACGCTGGGCGCATGACTGGAGGATGTCTTTCAATCCTGACCCTGCAAAACAAGCAGTCGAAGTGACATTTTCTAAGAAAAAGATCCCTGTTGACCATCCGCCTATATTCTTCAATGATGTAACCCGAGGGGTGAATCACTCCTAAAAATCTCGTACACCTTTCACAAATTACCAAAAAAAATCTCTGAAATCTCTATGAAATTGTTGAAATCTCAAAATCTTTAGAAAAAAGTCATAAAATCTAAGAAATCTTATAAAAATCTCGAAATCTTTCAAAAAATCCTGGAATCTTGAAGAAAAAACCTTGAAATCTCAAAATCTTTCGCAATAACCGAAAGAGTTCGCGCAATTTCGGAAAATTCAAAGCCTTGAAGGAATCAAATTTCAATCAATTGCCAATCGAAATATTCTTGCATTTTTTTCTTGCTTTTATGAGCACTGGAAATGAGGTAGATTGACTCTACGTGGAATTTTTGTTTTCGAAAAGGAATCCCTCACCATGAGCAATAGGACACCAAGTGTGTGAAGTTTTATTGGTAGCGATTCACCTTAACCAATTGTTTTTTGTGTGTTTTTATTTTTTTTACTTGGTAGTGAGCCACC
This sequence comes from Aurelia coerulea, assembly GCA_039566865.1. Classification (NCBI taxonomy): domain Eukaryota; kingdom Metazoa; phylum Cnidaria; class Scyphozoa; order Semaeostomeae; family Ulmaridae; genus Aurelia; species Aurelia coerulea. Next base: position 3,895,904 of record CM076952.1, on the reverse strand, counting down.
TTATCGCTGTTTCGTCATTTTGAAATTTTCGGCAGTGAGTCACCTTAAGTGCAGATCCACCTTAACCGTAAAATCTCCATGGAGTTTTTGCGGTTAAGGAGGACCTGCACTTAAGGTGGCTCATTGCCAAAAGTTTCAAAATGACGAAACAGCGATAAGGTGGCTCACTACCAAGTAAAAATAGGTAAAAACACACAAAAACAATTGGTTAAGGTGGCTCGCTACCAATAAACTTTCACACACTTGGTGTCCTATCGCTCATGCCCTCACATTGCACAAGACCCAATGGTGTTTCTATCTCTCCCGAGATTGAGGGAAATGGATGGAACATCTGTCTAAATATGTCTCTAGAGATGTCCTGATCCAACTCTATAAACGTTATGTTAGGCCTCATCTTGACTATAGCAATATAATTCATCGCAAATACGATACTATACTAGTATGCGCCTTTACAGTAAAAACCCGCATATAAGAACCTACTATTTTGTAAATCAGCCTGGGTTATTAAACAATGAATACAATGGATTGGTTCTTATAAAACAAATGAAAATTTGAGAATTTCACCTGTAGGTTCTTAATCGACTAAGTTCTTATACGCGGGTTTTTACTGTATGTCAAGAACAAACTCGAACAAACTCAGTATGCTGCTGCTGTAGCTGCTAAATGCTCTAAAAATCCCAAAATCCTTAGGTTCCCACCCTTTATCGGAATGAAAAGTCCAAACTCATAAAGATTTTTAAAAATCCTGAAATCTCATGAAAAATCCCGAAAAATCCCAAAATCTCTCGTTTTATCATGGGATTTTTCAAAATCTCAAAATCTCGTACACCCTTTTCAGGAGTGAATCACCCCTCGATGTAACCGTTATGAAAGTTAACGAACATAAACATCTAGGTGTTGTGCTTGATAGTCGACTGACGTTTTCTAGTCATATTCAATCTGATTCTGCTATCAAGAAAGCGAGACGTGGGATTGGTATGCTACGGTTTAAACTACTTGCCAAGACAAACTCTAAACGAACTTTATTAACTCTATGTTCGTCCACATCTCGACTATGGTGATGTCATTTATCATATCCCACAGAAAGTGTGTGACTTCAGCCATGAAATCACCTTACCTCGTCAGATGGAACGACTTGAATCCGTCCAATATTCTGCTGGCTTAGCCATAACTGGCACGTGGAAAGGTAGCTGGGAATCATTAAATGACAGAAGGTGGAGCAGGCGTCTCGTTCTTTTCTTTAAGTTCATCAATAAACTTGCTCCGGAATATACAAGATATCCTATTCCACAACTTCGTTGGTCAAATTATGCTCTTAGAAATCAGGCTGTTGTTGGGCGAATAAATGCAAGAACAGAGCGCTTTGAGTCAAGCTTCTATCCCAATTGTTTAAAAGAATGGAACAGTCTTGCTTCTGAGATCAGGGAATCACCTACAGTAAGCTCATTCAAAAACAGACTCTCTTCTCTTATCCACCCTACCCAGAAACCTGTTTATGGAATTTATGATCCAAAAGGTGTTGCCATCCTCACCCAGTTACGCGTAGGCCTCAGTAAGCTAAGTTGTCACAAATTCAATCATAACTTTTGAGACACAGTTGACCCAATGTGTCTAGTTAATGATGGAATTGAGGATACTGAACACTTCTTGCTGCAATGCCATGCATATGATGATCAAAGGCGTGATCTCCTAGGCGCGGTTAACGAAGTATTGCAACTACACAACATCTTAAGCCTGCCAAATCAAACCCTTTTGCAAATAATGTTGTATGGGGATAAAAGATTTTCTCATAACCAAAATAAAGAAATTTTGGAATCAACGCTAAAATTCATTCATACATCAGAGCGTTTCTTGTAGCACCAGCAATTGCAAACCTAGGTAAATTAATCTTCTGTCTCATCCTTCTCTATTAATCTTTAACTTCTTATAAAATAATATATGTATCGTATATGTATCTATGTTACTAAAGACTATACCAAAATCTGTCAATTTTCAATTTTGGCCGTTGTTACTGATTTATTTTTCAATTTTGATTCAAGCAGTAGTGTCGCCACATCTTTCGATTAAGCCGGCTTCTCCCTTAGGAGAGACCAACAGAAACTTTGGTATAGCCTTTAGTATCTGTATTGTTATTTATTAAGATTATTTAGGGTAGCCATGCCTATCATGCTCCCAATGGTATCGTCTTTTGTAACTATGTCTTTGTTAAATTGTATACTTTTAGATTGTGTATAAAAAAAAATTGAGGAGTCAATCAAACGCAGTGGTTGCTATTGTATTACAAAACCTGCCTATATTTATGTTTCCATTTCCTATCATGCTGGTGCTGCTAGTTTTACGGAACTCTTATATATTTATCAGATACGGTCATTCCATTCAACCCATTCGATCCAGATGAAATCCAATTTGAAGATCGAGATGAAGATCCAGTGCCAGTTCCAATTGACCTTGGTCCAATGCCATTCAATCCAGATATAGATGAAATACCATTTCTAGAACCTGCTCAATTCAGTCCAGATGATTCTTTTAAGACAGATAAGAAAATGCTGGAGATAGAGAAATGCAACACAAGTCCTTGTGCAGGTAGTTATTTGTCTTTTCATTTTGTTTCATTCATATAACATATGATAATATCATCTCACTTTCTACCGGGTGAATCTGAAAAAAGAACCCCCTCTTCTAAGGCCACTGCTCCCTGACTATCATGCAATAATATTCAAGACAGTTTTGTTTTATTCCCAATATGTTCAGTTAGGTTCAGTAATTTACCCGGCCTTAATCGGCAATTCCTTCCCGTCGATATGGGAGATTTTCTGCAGAAAGCCCCTTCCATAAACCTGCAAAAGCGAATGAAATGAGAAATTTTCCTTCCTAAAATTGATGACACTCACATAAATTCATGTATTTTGTCCTCTTGGGAGAATGGAATCCCCCCCTGAATAGGTCACCGCATCGATACCAAAGGGAGGACTTGTTCATCCTCCCAAGCGGATAGCACGTGCTAAAGCGTATTGCTGTAAGGCCATTGTAAGGCATTAGGCAGATATGTTTGTTCATGATTTTGGGCACGTTTTGAAGGTTTCTTGAAGAGGCTTTCTCGAGAAAATCCCTCATAATTTCAGAATGGAGTGGTCGATTTCAGTCGGGTAAATTTTATGGTAGATTTGAACATTTCTACCATTAAACTATATGTTTGCCGATATCATTGTCTTGATATCCAGGGAGCCGTGACCTTTCAAACGGGGATTCTTTTTTCTGTCTCATCCGGTAGTAATAACATCTCACTTTCTACTATAATGTTCTAATTGCTATGAAACACCATAGGGACGATACCTAGCCTCACTCCATAAGGCCATAAGGACCCTCGAGTTACGCTCATCTATTGAGTTGAGTTGTTGTTGTTCGTGAAACCTAGGAACTTGCAACCAGTCTAGACGTTTCATTAACCTTCTCGCGAGGGTTGGGGGCGATGCGCTGCTTCTCATTGGGATTGGGGATGTGCTGTGCGGGATGTGAGGTCCCCTTCACGATGCAGGCACTGGGCTGCGGTTGAACTGGGGAATTGTGCCCCAGCGGCGACGACAGCTTAGGATATGCGTGTGGGGGTTCCCTCGCGCGGTGTGTCCGCCGTCTCTCTGGGAGGTGGGCGTTGCTCCGTACCTCGTAGGGAAGGCATGATTTTTATCTTGTAAATAATCCACTAAATGTTTTTATTGATTAGCTTTAGGAATTAATTTGTAAATTTTGTAAATTTTGTAAAGTAGGCCTAAATTAGCTGTAATTTAGCTATTCTTTTTATCTTATTTAGCCTACGTTAAATAAATTGATGATGATGATGATGATGAGGACGATACCATGGGGAGCGAAAGCGAATGACTACCCCATGGCCAATAAATAAAGACATCCAATGTTAAACTGCACACAATTGCACTACGAACGATTAAAACTAATGGATGCTATAGCATCGTTGTTTTGTTGTTGTTGTTGTTGTTGTTGTTGTACCTTTTATTTTACATCGGTTTTTTTCAATCGATGTAAAATAAAGATACAACAACAACAACAACAACAACAACGTTGCTATAGCAGATGCTGTCTTACGTTAGATGTCAGGTCAGGGTTGCAATGAAATTAATAATGGTAAATAATGCCACGAGCGCATCTCGCGTTCTTGTAGTTTATGGTTATGGTGGATAAAATGCCTGACATCTAATGTGAAACAGAATTACAAAGAAAAGGAAATTTACGTTGAGGGACTTGGTTGTTGCTTGGTACTGAATTTGCAAAAGATCTCAACCAAACCGACCAGTTTCTTTATTTCTTTTAGTCATCAGAAAGATAAGAAAGCTTGTAAAAACTGCGTCAAAGTATCTTTTGAAAGATTGATGATTTGTACAAATCTTTATAAAAATCCAGTTGGAAATCATTGAGCCAGGATACCATGTTGCTTCGCAGTCATTAATAATTACCCCAGATTTGCTTTTGAAATAGTGTCATGACCATTATGACTCACTAGGCTTCTTTTTCAATGTCAGATTTATTTGTACCAAGAGCATTGGGACTTGGTTGGAGCAGCTGGGGAGAATATACACAATGCAGTAGACCCTGCGGAGGAGGAGTCAAGTCTCGTATAAGGACATGTCTGTTACCTGACTCTCATCCAATGAAATGTGAAGGATCATTTGACGAATGGAAAAATTGTAATGACATACCATGCACCGGTAAGACTGATTTACAAGGCCAGTTTCCGCGAAGTTTTGTGCAAGCGAAAGGTGGTTTGTTTTTAAGAGAAGGTATGTGCGAAAGAAGAAGGGTAAATCTAAAGTTCTGTCTGGCGGATTTAGTTTATTTTTGATTCAGGAGCTGTTTTGCAATCGTTTCATTTAGGCCGTAAATACGCGTGAATTAAAATGCCTTTTGAATCAAATAAACAAAATCCGCCAGATGGAACTTCAGATTTACCCTTCTTTTTCGTTATAAGCACAATACTTTTCTTAAAAACTACCTTTCGCTTGCACAAGGCGAGAGTTTGCCCCATTAACAAGGGCAGATTTTGTAATGAAATAGCATGAGTTGCTTTTGTTGACACCTCAATTCAAAGCGATTAGTGATTGCAGACAAAGGAAATTCTCTCAACCAGCAATTCAAAACAAACAAAGCCGCAAAAGTTTCTTTGAAAACCAGGTAGCTAGCTCGCTCGTTGTGCATTCCAGAAACTGTTTTTAAGGGCAAACATGAGCATAGATCGAAAGAAGAAGGATGCATCTACACATCTGCCGCGGGCATTTCATTTGTTTGGTTCAAAAGCCGTTTAGGAGGCGATTCAATTCTCTTATTTTTTTAGGTGTTATCAAAACATTTACTGCTCAGCTTCTGGACCAAAGAAATAAAATGCCCGCGGCAGATGTGTAGATATATCCTTCTTCTTTCGATCTATGCTCATGTTTGCCCTTAAAAATAATTTCTGGAATGCACAGCGAGCGAGCTAGCGACCTGGGTTTCAGAGAAAATTTTGCAGCTTTGTTTGTTTTGAATTACTGGTTGAGAGAATTTCCTTTGTCTGTGATCGCTAATCGCTTTGAATTGCAGTGTCAATCAAACGCAACTGTTGCTATTGTATTAAAAAATCTGCCCTTGTTTGCCCCATTAGTTTTAGGAGACTTTTGCGGCGTTTTTTTTGTTTTGAATTACTGTTTGAGAGAATTTCCTTTGTCTGCAGTCGCTAATCGGTTTGAATTGAGGTGTCAACCAAACGCAACTGTTGCTATTGTACTAAAAAATCTGCCCTTGTTTATCAACAATGCTTGCTTTAACATTATCGTAAATTACCTAGCAAATTACATAAAATTTCCCTCGATCAGTTCATTTGAAAGAATTGCGCAATAATATTTTACCCATTTCTTTTCAAAGTTTTTCGAAGCCTAGGCTTTCTCAGTTCATGGTTTGGTAGTAAATCAGGAAATAACGCCCAAAAATGCGACTGTATAATCTTTTTCGATCCAAAATACCGAAAGAGATGCCAGGAAGGTTCTTCATAGTCATGTTTGGTTTCCTTGGGCATTTCTGAAATGTATTCACTCAAATTGGATCAGGTTATACAGTCAGTTTTTTTGTAAGAAACCGCTTATAAGAAACGGTAGGCTCAATTTTTCGAAAGCTAAGAAACAACCCTAGCTGAATTATTATTATATACATTATTTATACACGATGAAATCCCTTCAGCAAAATTTAATATACATAACTACAAACCCTACAAAAAAATATATAAAAAATGAATTTCATTGTTCTAGGGTGGGGCTGATCTTCCAGGAAGTCGTGTTTGAGTTGAATTCAGCTCCTCAAATGTATTTTGAGGTGTTTTTTAAATTATTGCAAAGCAGAGAGCTCCCTGATGGTAGTAGGGATCTCGTTCCAAGCTTTCAGACCCGAATAATGAAAGCTTTTCTTTGAATACTCAAGATTATATCTTGGAATTTGAATATCCGTGCAGTTTCTTGTTTTATAATTTGAGTGCGTGTTTCTTGTTTGATATCTATCCCAAAGGCTTTCAGGGCAAATCTAATTCATCATCTTATAGGTCATCACCGATCGGTCAAATTAAAAAGTTGAATTGAAAAGCTAAGAAACTTTTGTAATTTACAGTTTTAATTTTCCTATCGCACACAAAAATGTTTTGACATTGTAGAGTTATAGCAACTGTTTGGACATTATTTTGAGTGTGAATTATGTTATTTACTTGCTTTGAGATCTGACTAAGTAATTTGGGAACCCTTTAGACAATAAACAAAATTAACTCTACACTTCCGGCATTAAAGATATAAGAAACACGTAAGAAACTTTTGGTTGCAAAGTGGCCCAAAAATTTAAGAAACTGCCCACCAGCCCTGGACCTTAGTTTCTTATAAAAAAATGAGTGTACCACTTTAACTCTCTTTTTTTTTCATTTCAGCAGTGCGAGTGGCTGGTACTAAGGGTTGCACACCATGTAGAGGTAAGAGAAACACTACCAAGAATTCTCTGATGACCTTGACCCAATACCAGAATATAGGGGAATTTTGAAGTTATCAAAAGGGCTGACAAGACAAAATATAGAAGAGACACGCAACGTTAAACTCCATACAATTAGGTACACTATGAACGATTAGAACCTAATGGACTATAAGTTTTAGCGCGCAGCTCCTCATTGGTTTGAGGTCGCAAACTACGCCCGGCATCTAATGTGAAACAGAACTTACAAAGAAACAGAACATTTAAGTTAAGTTACTGCTAATTTACAAAACCATGCAATAATAAAGGGAATACGCTACTACGGATACAGGAAACAAGTGAAAACGAGTCTATTGAAATTTACTTTGCAGAAGGAAGATTTGTTGAGCTTAGCTTGGTAAAATTTGTCGCTTCTTTCTGTATTTATTTGGTATTTTATGATATAGCTGTTTTAATAGAAGGTATGGATAATAGGGGTAGAACAACAAACTCCTTCTGGACGAGATGGGCCAATCGATTATCATGTTCTTTTTTCTAGCATGGGCTCCATGGTCACCTTTCAACATATGCAGCAAAAGCTGCGGAGGTGGTACAAAGAAAAGATCAAGAAATTGCACAGAGAATCACCCGGACATCTGTAGTGGCGACGAAATAAAAGAATGCAATACTGATAAATGTGATGAATGTAAGTAATAATTAGACTTGCTACGTTTTGCCCTCGTATCATGATTGATACCAAGGGGCAAATCACTCCCAAAATCTTCCTACACTTACGCTATCTTTGGAGTGATTTAACCCCTTTACCTTCTAATTCTTTTCAACTGAATATTTCCAAAGAGATAATTGCGAAGGAGCATGTTATAATACCGGGTGTAGCCCACCCCCTTTTCCAGTGTTATGCCCCTCAGAATGAAAGATTTTGGTGAATAAACTATTCTTTGTAGCTTTTCCTCGTAAGAGTTTTTATCTCAATATATTCACCAATGTTCTTGCTATTGAGCAGGAAAGAACAACTTTTTCTTGATGTTTAGCAGGAAAGAACCAATGCTCAAACGCCACGACAACCGGTCTTTGGGACAAGGCTTGGCAAATGTGGTCAAATCTTTGCAAAATGTTTAGGTTGATCGTGTAAAATGCCCTGGGGGGGGGGGGGTACTCTGGCATATTTAGGATAAGGGTGCTCAGGTTACTCTTTTGGGTCTATAATTGGGGCAAAGGTTAATTGTTTTGGGTCGATGATTTGTACAGTTATTTTTTTGGGTTCCTGAAATCCCGACTTACTTCTTTGGGTCTCAAATATGGGAAAAATCCAAATCCAAATGCAATGCGGTGAAATCTAATCAGTTAGGGCACTTTTCTACAGATTTAAGATACTGATTTCATAACGTTTGGGTATGCAGGGTCGGAAAAGTTTTTTGTTTTGTCTATTTTCATGCTAAAAATTATTTCTTTGGGTTGATGCGTTGTACCCCAGCTTGAGCACCCCTATCCTAAATATACCTGAATACGCCCCGTGGAGTAAAATGTTATTGCATATAAAGTATTCAACTCAACCATTATTTTGAAGCACACAAAGCCGCGAAAAGTTGCCCTGAAAGGTGTAGGGCAAACTGTGGCCTTGTGCATGTGAAAGGTTGTTTTAAAGGAAGTCATGAGGTTATAGGTCAAAAGAGGAAGGATAAAGCTAAGGACCTTGGTGGATTGTGTTTATTTGATTCAGGAGCCAAAAGAGGCTCCCGTTTCAAACTGTAAACAAATCTGTACACGCCATTGTTTTTTGACACGTTACCATTGTTTACCATACAAAGCAATTCTCTGTTATCCACTGCGAGCATTCAAGTGAAATAAAATGATGTTTACACATAATATTATGTCCGTTTTCTTGACTCACAATCACACATACATTCTTTTTAGCAATTAGCGTCTCTCCTTAGTTCTCTTGAAATGGCCTCTTTTTCGTTCTATCTAACTAAATGATATTCTAGTCTCGTTTTCGTTCCATTTAACTTAATTCAATGAAATTTTCTTGTGGGCCTACACAGTTGGTTTGATGGCTTCACCCAAGCCACCTAAAAGTGATCGTTAAAAATCCATTTGTATCCGAGCAGTCGTAAAAGTTATAACGTTTGGCTTTCTCCACTTTGAAGTGCGAAGATTTATCTTAAAACATAACGCCTTCAATTTTGAAAAATAAGGTGAAAGTTTAAAGGTAATATGTCAATGTAAGTACAGTTGCATATACACTCTTGTCAAAATTTGCTGACGCGATGCTGACGAAGAGCCTCGAAGAGTGCACTGTGATTGGTAGAATTTAACTGATCACATGCAAAATTAGAATTTAAATTTCACAACGAGGCTGCCTGCTGTGAGACTTCGGGTTCAGCCCTGGAATCGCAACTGTAAGTAAGTCATCAGTCTGCTTACATTAAAGCTGGCTATCTTTTATCGAATTCCGTTAAATGATCGCATGAAATATCACGTGAAAATAGCAAAGTCGCTGGAACGCATTACCTTTAAAGCCTGATTTCCAGTCAGTGGAATTTTCCGAGCGGGCGGAATTTCAGACAATAAAAGGTCGCTCAGCCGTAACTTTCTATTCAATTTTAGAGCGACATTTAGACTCGTAAACAAAAGAATTTCCGCCCGCTTGGAAAATTCCACGGACTGGAAATCAGGCTTAAGTGACATTGCCGATCAAAAAATTGTCAAGTCATTACTTCGACGAAAATTTGGAGGCGGAGCCCCTTTAAATCTTTATTTTCCATTATTCATTCAGCCTGCAAGGATATAGGAAGTTGGTGCTGGAACTTAGCGAATCAAGGTTACTGTCATCACGAAGAGTTTAAAGACCACATGAAAGATTGCAAAGAGGCATGTGGAAAATGTACAGCGAAATCAAAACTTGGTAAGGTGTAGACTGACTGCATAAGTCTTTCGTATCTCTGTGGTAAGCCCACAAGCGGTTCAGGAGTGTCAGTTTAAACTGTAGTTTTGGTTTCTTTGGTTCCCTGTTACCTGGATTATGAAAACGACAGCTGTGTAATTTGTACCGATTACATCATCCTTGCGGTTGACCTGCTATTGTTACAGTAGAATATAGTTACGTTGCGCAACAAGGGCAGATTTTGTAATACAATAGAAACAGTTGCGTTTGATTGACGCCTCAATTCAAAGTGATTAGCGACTGCAGACAAAGGAAGTTCTCTCAACCAATAATTCAAAACAAACAAAGCCGCATTTGTTGCCGCAAAACTAGTAGGGCAAACTCTCGCCTTGTGCAAGCGAAATGTGGTTTTTAAGAGAAGTTATGTGCTTATAACGAAAGAAGAAGGGTAAATCTAGAGTTCTGTCAGGCGGATTTTTTTTATTTGATTCAGAAGCCGAGATGAAGGCATTTCAATTCTCGCATGTTTAGAGCATAAATGAAACGATTAAAAACGGCTCCTGAATCAAATAGACAAAATCCGCCAGACAGAACTTTAGATTTACCCTTCTTCTTTCGTTATAAGCACATAACTTCTCTTAAAAACCACATTTCGCTTGCACAAGGCGAGAGTTTGCCCTACTAGTTTCGCGGCAACAAACGCGGCTTTGTTTGTTTTGAACTATTGGTTGAGAGAATTTCCTTTGTCTGCAGTCGCTAATCGCTTTGAATTGAGGTGTCAATCAAACGCAACTGTTGCTATTGTATTGCAAAATCTGCCCTTGTTACGTTGCGCAGGATTTGAAAAAGACGCGAACCGCAGCCAATGAAATAACAGCTCTCGCATAACAAAAGTTATTCTACTGTAACAATAGCGGGCCGACCGCAAAGATGATGTAATCGGTACCAATTACACAGCTGATATTTTCATTGTCCGGATCACAGGGAACTACAGAAACCAAAACTACAGTCTTTACCGACACTCCTGGACACTCTGTGGTAAATCTTGTTCAATAAGGACTCATGAGAAAAAACAGCGAAAGGGTGACCTGTTTACCGTAAATCTGCGAATAAGCCCCAGGAGCTTATTTATAGAACAGAATTATTGGATTGAAGCTTATTCGAAGGGGGCTTATTCCATGGGGGGGAGGGACTTATCAGATAATAAGGTAGATGTTTAATGGCATACCACAATTCTAGATGAGAAAGGTATGGAGAAAAATGAAAAACATACCAAATTTTACAATAATAATAATAATAATAATAATAATAATAATCCATTTCTTTAAAGTTGGTAGTATACGTCTATAGTGCACATCAAAAGATGTGCACTAATTAATACCAACTATTTACATAAATATACAAAAGCAACTTAATTACAATTCAACTCTTTACATATCTATTTTACAAACTCTGCAGGTACATGTATTTACATTCCATTCTCTGATTTTTCGTTTGAAAGAGAGGACACTGTCACAGCTCTTTACCACATCAGGTATGCTATTCCAAAGGTAGCTGCCTCTGTATGTTATAGAATTTGCCCCATAAGTTATCGTTTGGAATCTTGGTATCTGCAGGAGATCCTTATTGCGTAGGTTGTAATTCGTTTGCTTCCTCTCAAATAATTCCCACATAAATGCAGGGTTTATTTGATGGAGGGACTTGAAAACCTCCATGAGTAATTTTTGAAGATTTTGTAAATGGACTGGTTTTTGGCCTGATTTGTCCAGAAGTTCTTTGAAACTTGAACTGAAGTCATTGTACAACCTACGAAGTGCCCTCTTGTGGATTCTGTTTATCTCTTCATTCACAGTTTTTCCGCAGAACATCCAAATTAGGGGACAGTATCCAAAGTTTGACATGATAAATGAATTGTAAAGGAGCTTGGCCTGTTCAAAGGTAATGAAATTTGCAACCCTAGAAAAGGCACTTACTTTCCTGCTTGTTTTGGCACAGATAGCTCTAACATGGTTATCGAACTTCAGTTTTGAGTCAATATCTATCCCTAATAATTTAACTGTATCTGATGATGGGACAATTTGGTTGTTGATCTCCAGACACAGTTTATGTGCATGATGCAATCCAAGGAACATGATTTTGAATTTGGATGGATTTGCCACCATGAAATTGGTTTCAAACCAATCCAATACTATCCCCACATCAAGTTCCAAGAATGCGAGAACTTCAGGTAAATGCTTACTGGTTGCATACAAAGTGTTGTCGTCTGCAAAATTGCAAACCTTTGAGTTTTTTACAAAGAAGATCATGTCATTTATGAATATGTTAAATAGAAGCGGTCCCAAAACGGAGCCTTGTGGCACACCTGATGTGACACCGAGCCATGAGCTATAAGTGGAGGTAATTTTGACACGCTGTCTTCTCGCCGTTAGGTAACTGTGCAGCAGTCGTAGACTGTTCATCCCAAAGCCATACGCTTCAAGTTTTGCGATAAGGAGATCATGTGGCAAGCAATCATATGCTTTTAAAAGATCCATAAGCACCATGCCCACTATATTTTTATCATCTAGTCCTGCACGACAGTTTTCGACCAGCTTTATCAATGCACGCTGGGTACTGTAGCCTTCTCTGAAACCGCAAAGTAGATCTGAAAGACTGGGTCTTATAAAGGGTAACATTTGTGATAGCAAAAGTCTTTCAAAGACTTTTGAGAGTGTTGACAGAACACTGATAGGTCTAAAGTTCTCTTTTATGTGGGAATCTCCAATTTTGAAAATGGGCGATACATCGGCATTTTTTAAGTTATCGGGGAAAGTGTTTTTATCGATTGCATTGTTGATATGATAAGAGATCTCCTTATAGCAAGACTCTGCAACAACTTTCAGTTTATCCACTGGCACTGGGCCACTTGTTTTCTTGGCACTGTTTAGTTTATTGATTTCATGGAGGACAAGACTTGGATCTATACTTGGATCTACAAACAATCTTCTTGTATCGTGTTGCACAATGTTTCATTGAAAATAAACTAATAAAGGATTAATAACTGTCCTACGAACAGAGCTTTGTTATGTACGACGTTTCGGGCTTAGGGAGACGAGACGACTTGAGCAAGTCAAGGCTTAAACCCATTATCAAGTCAAATATCAAATATCAAATATGTCAAATATCAAATTTTAAACTAGAATTTACAAGAATGATATGCTAGGCCTGTTTTGAAGGTTTCTTGAAGGGGCTTTGTGGCGAAAATCCCTCATAAATACAGAACGGTTTCACTTTGACCTCCACATATCTGATCTTTGCAAAAAAGCAGCTACCCAGCTAAATGTACTGAAACGACTGAAATAATTTCTTGGCTTTGCGGAGAAAAAGGTACTTGTCCAAAGCTTTGTCTTTTCTAACTTTAACTACTGCCCTTTAGTATGGTTTTTCTCATCCTCTAGATCTATGGATAAGATAGAAAAAATACAGGAGAGAGCCCTTCGTTTTCTTTATGATGACCATAATTCTTCTTATGAAGAACTACTTTGCAAATCAGAAAAATGCACAATGCATGTAAATAGGCTAAGATACCTCTGCATTGAGATTTTCAAAATTGTAAACCAGCTAAATCCTGCATTCATGCAAAACATTTTCGAAACAAGAACCTCCAATCGACCTTCACGTCGTCAAAATGATTTGCAGCACTATAGGCCCAACCAAACAACGTTCGGTTCCAATAGTCTCAGGTCTTTTGGGCCACAGATCTGGAATCGTCTGCCAGATGATATAAAATCAGCAGAAAATCTGGTCCAATTAAAAAGGCTAATCAAGAGCTGGGATGGGGCCACCTGCAGATGCAATGTATGCCTTCGAAATTAATCCTGCATATAGTTTATCTAAAATATTCATTAATTTGTAGTTATTTAAATAATCGAATTGGACTAGTTGCTTTAGTAGCTAAAATTTTTTCGATTTAAAATAAAAGACACACACACACACACACAAACGGAGTAGCCGATTTCAGTCAGGTAAATTGTGAAATATATTTGGGAATACCCACTATTGAAATATATACTTGCCAATATTATTGCCTTTGATATCCAGGGATCAGTGGCCTTTTAAACTAGAATTGTTTTTATTGAATCAGCCAATAGTAGACTGATCTCATATGTCTCTCCCTCAACAGCCAAAAATGGCATCAATCGTCCGTCCTGTGGAACACAAGAGAATGTCAGGGTGGTTGGGGGAAATGACACTGAAAAGGGAGAGTGGCCTTGGCAGGTGAGGTTGCAACACCGTAATCATCGTAATCCTGAAAAATTCTGTGGAGGCACCCTTGTCAATCAGCAATGGGTATTGACAGCCGCTCATTGTTTTGGAATGAAAACCAACGTGAAACTCTGGTCCGTTACCCTTGGTGATCACGATCTATCAGTGAAAGATGGTAAGGTCCAGTACTTTGCTTTTTCTACCTGCTTAACCTATCACTACATTTTTACAGTTAGCTCAATTTTTCAACAAATTCTTTCCATTTACTTCTGTCACTTGCGATTTGTTCATGGCTGTTAATGCATAGGTTTCAATCTTCAAAATGGTGGGTCTAAAATTCTATGGCCTATTTCTTTATACTGAATGCCTCCAAAAAAATATCCAGGGATACATAAGCTTTTTCGCTATTGTTCTACCGTTCGACTTTTTCTGAAATCTTAAATCAGTGTTTTTTCTTATTTTTTAGAATGCAATGGGGCTCAAATCTTTCAATTCTTTAAAATGTTGGGTGTAAAATTATATTACATTTTTGTTTGAATTTTTTTTTTTTTTTTTTTTTTTTTTATCCAATATAAAATTTTACAAAGACGAGATTACCTAAAACAACACTTACAAACTACTTTACTACACTACAAGGACGATGCCATGAGGAGCAGAAGACCATGACTACCCCATGGCTATAACATAGAAAACAGGTAACTAAAAACTAAATCTAAATATACAAACAAGTACTAATACATAGGGTTACGCATATACAATTTCTACTATAAATACTAGAGTCGGGTTCACATTGGATGTAGGGCAACTTCTGTGTTTTGGATGTATCAGTTTAGTGTCACCTTGGACAGACGCTAAAATTTTACTGGACTCAGGAATTAAGTGTGAGTTAAAACTGTCGTCTGCACTATCATAACACTGAATTACCCAACATCCAATGTGAAACAGGCGTAAACAAGTGAACAAAAAATGAAAAAAAAAGAGAAAAGGACTTAGTGACTGAGTGGCGTGAAACAAACTTTTCAGATCCATTTTAATCAAACCGACCTGTTTTGCGGATGAAATCTAGTGTCAGTTCGAGTATATATTTGTTGATTTCGTTAGACAGATCTTTATCCCCATACAATAGAATCTGAACAAGAACGTCGTTAGAGAGGCTTGTTTGAATTGAATAGCTTAAAAGGAGCAAAGCACCCATTGCTGTAAATCTGCTATGGAAGTTTCTGATATCTTGATATTTTTCAAAATGGCGAAATTTTAATTAGTTTTGAAAGAATTCATGGAAAAGTTTGAAAAATTTGAATCATCGTAGATCCTAAAACAATAGAGAAAAAATGAATACAACCTTCAAGAAAACCATAGTTAATGACGATCTACAATATTGTGGCGAGCAGAATTATGTCGCTCTTCTGGTTGCGGATTTAGAAATTTGACTCGGGGGGGGGGGGGTCACTTCAATAGGCGGATGACGGGGGTGTGCCATTTTCAATTGTAAAATCATACCCTAAAATTTATGAATTTTTCAAAAACCATACCCCAAAATTTACGGGCCTTTCAAAATAGATACCCTTAAATTGTGACCAAAATTCGAAATTCTAACCAAGTACCTGAAATTAGATCAAATTCAATACCCCGATGCGTTTTTCTTCCAAATTGACACCCCAAAATTCACCCCAAAATTTATGTTCATTTGTAAAGACACCCTAAAATTTATTTTCAGCCTGAAAAAAGGTACCCCAAAAAATGGCACATCCCGTACTGGTACATATGGTAGTGACCCTCCCCCCCCCCCCCCCGGGAAATTTGATGACGTCTCACACTCAAACATGATAAATGCCGACATGTTGAAGTTAATCAAGATATCAAAATAATTCCACAGCAGGTTTACAGCAAAATACCCCCCAAGTTCATTACAAGTCATTTAATTTCGAAGAGCATTTAATGGAATTTTACATCTACCGTGGTAAAGAGATGAGCTCTATGTTGAAGAGAAGAAAAATTTTCAAAATACTTCAAACCGCCGTAACTTCTTAACCTTTTTACGAAGCATGAGATAATTTTCCAGAGAACCATAGTTTATGGGTGTTTACAATATGGTATCAAGCAAAAGTCGGTTACTCTTCTGGTTAACGATTTAGAAATTTGATGAGGTCAAATCCTCGAAGGAGTTGAAATAGAAGAAAGTTTATGTATCCAGATACTTTTGTTAAAGTATGATAAAATGAATGAATGAATGAATGAATGAATGAATGAATGAATGAAATGAATGAATGAATGAATGAAATGAATGAATGAATGAATGAATGAATGAAATGAACTTCCTTATGCCAGATTGCTTGACGACGTCATTTTATCACACGCAGTTTCTGCTCCGTCGTTGGAATATGAAATATTCTGTAATTTCGAAAATTATTCAAGATTTCTCAAAAGTCTAACAGTAGAATTATAGACAAGTAACTAAAGCTTCTAACAAGCCATTCAAGTAAAAGAAATAGGTCATAGAATTATACACCCACCCAGAAGCGCCGGGAGGGGGGGCAAGGGGGGGCGGTCACCCCCCCAATGTTCTCCAGGACCACTTTTCTGATTCCTCTAATTCCGGTGTAAAATTATTGGGGGGGGGGGGGGGTAAGGCCGATGATTTTGGCAATTATAATGTGAGTACAGGTTTGTACAATCTTGCTGTCTTAATTGCATTTTCCGACGATCTGTAGGCCACTGACTCGGAATTTTTTCTGGTGGTGAAGCCCCTAGACCACCGTTCTATGTACCCTCCCAATTCTAAGTCTAGGGGTTTTTTCACATAGCAAATGAGGAGAAAGTAGTTGGGAATGGGGAAAGTGTAGGGTAAGGATCTTTCGGAGAAATGATGGAAAGTGACTGGGAGAGTCGTTCTAAGCCAATGTATAGGATGGCTTTTTGAAAAATTTCTGAGACGAACTATCAACAAAAAAATTCCAACCAATGGGTCAATGTTTGTAAAGACTTTAATAAAGGAATTTGCTCAAGACAGAACTGCAAGTATGAGCACAAGCTAGTTAGAATGTGCAGGTTCTACAATAAGCCGACAGGATGCACGAAAGGCAACAACTGCCAATTTCTGCATGCTAAATTTAGACCTCAAAAACCAGTCAAAGATGCAGCTGACAATGATGACAAAGCACAAAGACAAAGAGATCTGGGAATACAGTCCCAGCTGCAGCAACAACAGCAGCAACAGCAACAACAGCAACAACAGCAACAACAACAACAATCTGAGACGAGGCTGAACTCTTTTTTAGAAGGTCTGAGCAAAAACATAGACAAACTATTACACGCTTCAGCAAGCCAAACGGTACACACTCTTCCCTATCATACTCAGATACCTGCGCCATGGCAACCACAGCCAATGCAAGAGCAACCAAATCAGTCTCAATACCACACCCAGACCACAGCGCAGACACTTGCACCATGGCAACAATGGCAACAACAACCATTCATAGCTCCAACGCAGGGGCAACAAATTCAGCCTCAATGGCAACCGCAACAAACCACATACCCTATCCTGACATAGAGGTTCAGGATAAATCAAACTGGAAAAATAAGGTCCAGAATAATGATTTGGAGCTACAGAGTAAGATGCTCTTACAATGCTATTATACAAATGCAGACAGTCTTTTAAACAAGAAAAGAGAACTAGAATCCAGACTCTTTGCAAATAACATTGATTTATGTGCAATAACAGAGGTATTAACTAAGCAGACCTTAAGTTCCAAAATAAAAGCAAAAGACATGCCAATCCGTGGTTACAACCTCTTCTCAAATATTGATTCTACGAACCACAGAGGAGTTGCACTCTACCTCAGTAATAAAGTCAAAGCAACAGAACTGCCGCACATATGTACCGACTCATCCGTAGAGTCAGTTGTTGTTGAGTTTCAGCTAGAGAATAAAGAACGCGTTCTTTGTGCAGTGATATACAGAAGCCCAAGCGCAAATAATCATTCTGCCTTGCGAAATTTCTTGAAAGAGATTACGTCAAAAGATCAATATCAGCACATCCTTCTAATGGGTGACTTTAACTACCCAGAAATTAGCTGGGAATCGCATCACGCTAATACAAGTGATATTCATCCTGCATTCCTCTTCCTGGAGGTAGTAAATGATTGTTATTTGTCACAACATATCCAAGATCCTACGAGATATAGACAAAATCAAACGTCTAATTGCCTAGACCTCATCTTTACTGACAATGAAAATTCACTTGAAAAACTTACATATGAAGATCCACTAGGTGCAAGTGATCACATAGTAATAAGCTTTAATTACGTCCTGCACTCTGAATTCGTCCAAAACAATTACGACAAATCAAACCGTTACTCCTATAACAAAGGCGACTATGGTAAATTGAGAGAGATCTTAAATGGAGTGGACTGGGACAGAGAATTCCAGGGACTAGATACAGAAGAGATGTTACTATGCCTGCATACAAAGATGATGCAGGCAGTCGAGAAATGTGTACCAAAACAAATACTGTCAAATCTTAACCAAAAATATAAAAGACCATTATGGCTGAATAAAAGGATCTTAAGGAGTATAAAGAAAAAACACAACGCATATAAAAGATGGCTCCTGACTAAACATGGTAAAGATTATGAACGGTACAAGAAAATAAGCAATTCAACAAAAAGCACCGTGCGAAAGCAGATTCGAAATTTTGAAGCAGACATTGCTAATAATTCCAAACATAATTGCAAGGTATTTTGGAGGTATGTAAATTCAAAATTAAAAACAAAGATTAAAGTTCCTGACCTAAAAACTGATCAGCACAACACAACAACAAGCGAACAAGAAAAAGCTAACTTACTAAACGATTTTTTCAAGTCCGTATTTAGCAAGGCGGATATACCCGAAGTGACAGACAGAGATGTGGAATGGCAATTCGTAGGATTACCATTAACTGACATTCAATTCTCTGAAGAAAAAGTTCGAAATCTATTAAACGATTTGAATACATCAAAAGCAGCTGGACCTGATGATATACACCCTAGGATACTAAAGGAATTATCTAATGAAATTGCATATCCTATTCTTCTAATATTTCAATCGAGTTTTAGTTGTAGCCACGTCCCGGAATTATGGAAACTTGCAAACGTATCTCCTATTCACAAAAAGGGAGCAAAAAATGAAAAGGAAAACTACAGGCCAATTAGTCTAACATCGATTGTGTGCAGAATTATGGAGAAAATAATCAAAGAAGCAATCGTTGATCATTTTCTTACGAACAACCTATTTTCGCCAGATCAGTATGGATTTAGACAGTTCAGATCATGTTTATTACAACTACTTGAAGCGTTAGAAGACTGGACATCTTATCTCGACAAAGGTGACCACATTGACATTATTTATTTCGATTTCTCGAAAGCATTTGACTCGGTATCGCACAAACTATTATTAACAAAACTCGAAGTGTACGGTATTAGCGGAAAGCTATACGATTGGATTGCGAACTTTTTAAAAAATCGAAGACAAAGAGTCGTCCTTAACGGATGTAAATCAGATTGGGTAAAAGTTACCAGCGGAGTCCCCCAAGGTAGCGTTCTTGGACCTTTGTTGTTTTTAATTTTCGTTAATGACCTACCAAGACATACTAAACTCTGCAAAATAAAAATGTTTGCAGACGATATCAAATTATACTCCAAGGTAAAAGATAATCATGCCCGTATTCAGTACGATATATCGAAAGTATGCGACTGGTCTAAAAAGTGGCAGCTACCGTTGAATTCACAAAAATGTAAAGAATTACGACTTGGCATCAACAAAGGCAGTGCAGAGGCTTACATCTTGTCTTCTCATGACGATACGGAAACAAATATATCGAGAGTTGAAGAAATGAAAGACCTTGGAGTGGTAATGGATAGCAAGCTAAAGTTCGATAAACATATTGCAGAAATATCTAAAAAAGCCACTGGAGTGCTCGCATCAATCAAGAGAACACTGACTTACATAGACAGAAACGTGTTCATTGGTCTTTACAAGAGTCTCGTCAGACCTTTGCTAGAAACATCCGTCTCCGTATGGAACCCGTATATGGTTAAACACATAAAACAACTAGAGGCCGTTCAAAGAAGAGCAACAAAGCTTGTTCGCGGCATCAACCAATTATCATATAATGAAAGATTACAAGCTTTAAAATTACCGACTCTTCAGTATAGGAGAAAGCGCGGTGACATGATAACAACTTACAAAATATTTCATGGCCTCGTTGACACTGACCCCTCAAAGTTCTTCAAGATCAACGACAATAAGACAAGGGGTCATAAATACAAAATAGTGTTGAACAAATGCAGATTAGATGTGAGAAAGAACTTTTATTCTCAGCGAATAATAAAAGATTGGAACTGCTTGCCAGCTAACATCGTCGAAGCAAAGGATGTAATAACGTTCGAAAAACTCTTTGACCGCCTACACGGGGATTCAAAATTCGAATTCAAACTAAACTAGATTAGTAGTCATAGACAATCAGGGTTTTATAGGCCTTGGCCTTCCAGCCCCTTAAACAACATTTATTATTATTATTATTATCACAGAATTGTCAAGATTTTCATTTTGATGCCATGCAACTTTAAAGTTTCTGCTGAGCCCGATGCCCTCTTTTTCACAAACCATATACTTCAGATTTCTGAATCTGAGAGAACTTGACAGCCCTCAGAATTCCATTACGGAGTGGTGTATTAGATTGGTCGCGGAAATTATCTTTATGTCAACCTATAAAAGGGGCGTTGGTCACATTTACAGCCAAAGTAGAGGGCGTGGTCCTGGAAAATTTTTCTGGGGCTCCACCCCAGACCCCTCTGTGTTTCGCCCCCCCAATAAAAAATCCTGGCGGCGCCACTGCACCCACCTTGGCCTTTTTACACCGGTTTGAAGATTTGGAACCTATGCTTGTCCCTACAACTTTGATTCAATAATGCATACTGAAATCTTTGCTAGATGGCGAGATTCGTATTGGCATTGCAAAGGTTGTGAAGCACCCTGACTTCGACTCTCCACACCGACATAACAATGATATAGCATTAATCAAATTGGCCAGAAAAGTGGAAACGAGCAAAAGCAAAGTAATTAAGCCAGTGTGCATAGAGGACAAATGGCAAGCCTACAACGTCGGCCAAAAATGCTATATCACTGGTTGGGGACATACCAAACATCAAGGAGATAATTCCGATATTCTTCAGAAAGCAAAGGTAAGAGTTACGTAGACTCGATATTGGTGTATTATTTTGGGCATCTTCTGAAAACGGTAGAGTTGGTAGAGGCTAAAATCCCATTCTTTTGGTGCCATCCTACCGAAAACGGTAGATTTCGCAGACTTCAGATCATCAGTTATGAAAACCAATTCTTTTTGTCATTCTGTTTTTGGTAAACTTCCGAAAGATTGTTGACGTGTTCTTATGGGCTCTACTGAAAAGGCCTGAAAACGGTAGACTTCCGAGGCCTCGGAAACCTTCTGCTCCTGAACCTTGTAGACTTCTGAGAAATTTTTTGTTCCTTCCTTTTTTTCACTCCTGTACGTCTGTTTTGCATTGGATGTTGGGTAATTTCAGTGTATAAAATATTATTGTGATTGACGTGTAACTCACACTTAAATTATAAGCCTTCAAATGGTTGCCTGACATCCAATGTGAAACTGACTCCAGTGTTTATCAGTAGAGATTGTTTGCGCGTAATTATGGTAGTAATTGTATTTAATTGTATGTAGGTTTAATTTAGTTGCTCGTCTTTATGTCAAAGCCATGGGGTAGTCATGATATTTTGCTCCCCATGGTATCTCGTCCTGGTAGTATAGTAAAGTAGTTCGTAAGTGTTGTTATAAGTAATCCCGTTTTTGTAAATTTTATGCTGAATATAAAAAAAAAAAACTTCTGAGAAATCACAAAGAACCTTGTTTCGTGAATGAAAAGGTTTGCAGAACATTCGAAGATAAAATGAAGTATTTTTTTCTCATCTTGGGATGGGATATGCGTAACAAAAGTAAAATGCCTTGTGGTGGCTTCAAGTCTCTCGGCTGAACACAACTTTCAGGCTCTCTCACTTTTAGAATTTTCATTCTTTTGGGATTTTTCTGCCCAAAGTCTGCCAGCTCTACCATTTTAGAATGTGTATTCTTTTGGTACACGTATTTTTTGTAGGAAACAGCTTATAAGAAACGGTAGGCTCAATTTTTCGAAAGTTAAGAAACAACCCTACTTGAATTCAAAAAGCTAAGAAACTTTTGTAATTTGCAGTTTAATTTTCCCAGGTCACTCAAAATTGTTTTGACATTGTACAATAATAGCAACTGTTTGGACATTATTTGAGTGTGAATTGCGTTTTACTTGTTTTGAGATCTTACTTAGTAATTTGGGAGGCCTTCTAACAAAACCAAATGAACTCCACACTTCTGGTATTAGAAATATGAGAAACATGTAAGAAACTTTTTTTTGCAAAATGGCCCAAAAGTTTAAGAAGCTACCTGCTAGACTTATGACGATGAGTCTCTTGTTTCCCTGTGCTCTTTGACTTGATGATGGCGCTTCAGTCAACAGAGACTCATGATATTACTCTGAAAAACCTGACCCTATTAGGCCTAATATGCTGGGATTCCTAGCATACCAATCAGATTGCGAGATTTTGCAAAGAACAATAAGTTTCGAACCTTCAATTCGATTGACGCAGCTTACTTAATTTGAAGGAAGTTGCTGCAGCAGGTACTTGAAGATTTCTCTGGTATGTTTTCGTCTTAAAAACATGGAAATTGCAGCATTAAAAGACTTATTTTGCACTCACCAGGTAAAGTGAACTTTCTTCTTCAGATGAATACCAAGTTTTGTTGATTAAGTGTCTGCTTACCGTGGTTTCTATCGCATTCCTTTCTGAGGAGTGACCGTTGAACAGAGCCGAAGCAGTCGTTCGATCCAGATTCGATCAATCGAATGCAGAAGATAGGGTCAGGTTTTTAATTGTTTCATTATGAGTCCCTGTGAGCAAGGTACCGCAGGGATACAAGGGACTCATCGTCATAAGTCTAGCTACCTGCCAGCCCCGGACCTTAGTTTCTTATAAAAACAAATACGTTTAACAGGCATTTTGCTCTGCTAAGTCTGCCATTTTCAGAAGACTTAAAGGTGGTGTGAAGCGAAAATTTGTATTGATGCAAATGAGTAGCACAGTTGATTGATAAAGAATGTCGTTTAAATTTTTTTTGATACCTTCTTTCATTTTTGAATTATCCACTGTTTTGTACGATTGGCTGATGACGTCATTTTGTTTGCAAAATGTAAAGAAAGTATACAAGGTTGGCCATGTTTCCAAAGAGAAATCTAATTAAAAAACTTTGCACAATCAACATGCCTTTCTAAACATCATATTAAGTCATGAGGCAATTTATATAACATCTATTCAGCTCAGCTGAAATATTTCTTACAACTGTAACCTTTCAAAGATCAGATACAGTTATATTTCCATATGTTATCCTAGTAATTTGCAAACAAAATGACGTCATCAGCTGCAACTTAATATCAGTGGATAACTTGAAAACGAAATGAGATATCAAAGAAATATAAACAGGATCCTTCATCATTCGACTGGGCCGTCCATTTGCATTAATAAAAATTTTCGCTTCAGGTCACCTTTAAGAGACATTGGATGCCCAAAATAATACGCCCTACATGTAGCTTTGCTTTTGACTGAACTGGTACAACTGCAACTACGACTCGTTGACTGACCAGTTTCGTGAATGAAACGCATATTTCTGTTCAATCAAAACATTAGAAAGATTTTGATCACCATACAGTGAAAGCTGCGTCAGAGCATCATTTGAAAGATTGGTGATTTGTACAAATGGTTGTAATAATTTCAACAATTCCAGCGAGAAGATCTTGTCGTTGAATATCAAAAGATGGGTAGGGTAACAAAAAGTGCTCCTTATCCTCCATGCCATCGCTTGTTGGGCAGATTGGGTTTATTGTATCCCTAAAATTATGCTTGAATTGGTGGAAATTTAAATGCAAAATTTTATCATAGTACTGCAATCTTTTTATATTTGGAGGGGGCCGAAAATATCTTCCGCAATGTTCGAGGAGAGATACCCTAGGTGCCAGAGCCAAAAATATAGATTCATAAAAAATAAGAAAAATAGTTTTTTTGGCTCTGGTACCCAGGGTTGAAGCCCGGGGAGAAGGGTAACTTAAGTTATCCATGCTACGGGGTTGTGCCATTTTTAGGATACCTTTTTTATGATAGAGACCGGATTTATTGGTATGGTTTTCAACGAATTTTTATATTTCCTGGATTTATAGGTATGATTTATTGTAAAATTTCATTTATGGGTGAAGTCCTTTGGCTTTTCCGGATTTATGGGTGTACTCTTCAGAAACTTTCCGGATTTATGGGTATACTTTTCAGAACTTCTCCGGATTTATGGGTGGTAGTTTAACGCTTTGAATGGCACAACCTCGTAACATAGAAACTTAAGTTACCCTCCCCCCGGGTAGAAGAGAGACCCAAAATGTTCCGGCAACTCAGCTAGATGGGACCAGATTTCCATAAATATTTGAAATTGTCTCTCGCCCCCTCCCCTGTAACAAATAATGACTCGTCCCTAAATGTTTCATTTTCTTCCGACTCACTGTAAAAAAACTGGAATTTTGTAGGTTCCTGTCGTATCAACCCAAGACTGCCAAGGAGCTCTACACACGACAAAACTGACGGAAAACATGATTTGCGCTGGCAAGAAGAGCGGAGGGGTAGACGCATGTCAGGTATGCAATAATGATAAATCATCGTTTCGCACGAACTTTGGAGACGGAACCCCGTTAAAGAGAATAGTGGTACAATGAAAATGCGCGTGCACTGCATCATATTTGGCAAACTGATTATTGTCAGCAGGAAACTTGTTGGGGAGATGAGATACGATTTGTCCGAGGAAACTTATGTGTCCCCCCGTGCAGTAGGTAATGCCCATGCACCCATCAGAGTTCCAACCCAAAGCGCTACTGTGAATGAGCATTAACCTACTGCAGGAGGGAACACATACGTTTCCTTGGACAAACCGTATCTCGTATCCCCAACAAAACAGTAATATCTGATAGGCTGAATTTGAATTTGAGTGGCTCCATAAAGATCTACTTGTTTTCGGGGCAAGCTCTTTTACCAAGCCGGGTTACTGATGCACTTGGCCTCATACCGGAAAAATCTGAAAAACGAACGCCGTTTGAAAGGCTACTGATCCCTATATGTTACGGTACAGCAGCGATTTTTGGAGCATAGCCTCCAAATCTTTTCTTTTGTCCGAAGTTCCCCTGGGACGTTGACTCATCCTCTGATCAGATTGCGTTTTCTCCTAAAATTGACCAATCAGGTGCCGTCATTTCATTACTTCCGCGTTTCGCAGCTAGATTTAGGCCATTTTGAGTACCCCCAATAAAAAAATATTGCACGCTCGAATAAATCGAATTTTTTGAAAATTTCAACGGGAAAAGGATGCTTATACATAGGACCACAAGTGTTCATGTAACCCCCTTGCCATGACCTAGGATTAAAAAATTACGGCGATTTGAATGTTTGTCTTTGGTATTTTTTCACACAGGTAGCGGCATCCTGCTCAACCTCCCCCCAAAAATTAGTTTTTCAGCAAAATTATCAAAAATATACATATTTCCATGAATAATTCTTCCGAAATTTCCGAAATTTGCGCTTTACTTTGCATTGAATTGCGAATTTGCGACACCTCCAAACTCTGTCCTTCTTCCCTGGATGACAACTTATGCCTCTCTCTGGTCTGGACCCAACATAACAGGAAAAGGCGGGAAAAGAAATCTTTAACGGTGGCGTGTCGTCATGCTTTTGTTGGTAAAATCATTTATCGTCTCAATTATTTGTTCACAAATCTATAAGAAGATTGTCGATTACCATTGAAGTTGAAGCAAAGTATCGAAATAACTGCCAATATCTTTAATTCCCGCGCTTGGGGTGGAGTGTGATTGACACCAAACTGACAGCATTTCAAAAAATTCTCAAACAAGACGACCGACGGCATTGCATCAGGAGCGATCAAGATCACGACGAAGTAAGTTTTCCTTCTACTTCGTCTTGCAGTGAGGGCATTTCAAATTTTTACATTCTTATCAAAAGACGATCTTGACAACGATTTCCGCTCAATTTTTACAAGAAAGAAGCCGCATGTGCTGTGTGAAATTGTAAAATTCAATTTTGTAAAATATTAGGATCTAGGAGAAAAAATCTAGGAGAAACTTTTACCCCGGGAAGAACTGGGGTCAAGTTTGTTATAAAAGTTAGTGCACGAGTTTATAAGAAAATAAAAGTTTGGGCCAGTTGTGAAAGTAATAAATGTTTCTTAAGATTATCAGATTTTGAGTAGCTACTCAAAGTTTACCTGTGCCCCCGTGAACATTTCAAAACAAAGGTTTTTGAAGCCTTTCCAATGTTTAGACATATAGGCCTTAATCTATAGCATCAAAAGGCTCTTAAAAACGGAGTTCTGTAATACACATCTCTAATCTAAAATAAAACGGTTGATTCTGATGCATTTCGAGGTGCTGAACACGAATATAAAAAGTTCACACCTCTAGGGGGCGCAGTTTTTTTCAAAAACCGGGGGCCTAGTTTTGATGACGTCACAATAGTCTTTTGCGAAAAAATTTGTGATAATTGAATTTGAATTGTTTAGCCCCCAAGAGATCAATCTGAGGAAATATTTTGTATTAGAAACATATGTTCCAGCTCTTATAATTTCTGATCTACGAGCCCTTAAAGTTTTCAAAAATTGCTGACTCAGCTTTTTTTCGTAATTTTTATTTTCGGTTACATACATCCAATTTTTACTTGCAAAATGTCATTCGATTCATCTCAACGAGCTCTATAAGATAGCGCTAATTGTATCTGTGTATACTGTTCTGATTTTGTTTCACAGATGGAACAAATTTCCTTTGTTCCATGTATGTTCATTCACTATCGAATGACATTTTGCAAGTAAAAATTGGATGTATGTAATCGAAAATAAAAATTACGAAAAAAAGCTGAGTCAGCAATTTTTGAAAACTTTAAGGGCTCGTAGATCAGAAATTATAAGAGCTGGAACATATGTTTCTAATACAAAACATTTCATCAGATTGATCTCTTGGGGGCTAAGCAATTCAAATTCAATTATCACAATTTTTTTCGCAAAAGGCTATTGTGACGTCATCAAAACTTAGGCCCCCGGTTTTTGAAAAAGCTGCGCCCCCCAGAGGTGTGAACTTTTTATATTCGTGTTCAGCACCTCAAAATGCCTCAGAATCCACCGTTTTATTTTAGATTAGAGATGTGTATTACAGAGGTGACACGATAGCGCCTCACAGATAAAGGCCTAATATAACAATCTTCATGTTTACTGTCTACCTGTGCCCCGTGAACATTTCGAGACAATGTTTTCTAATGTTTAGACTTTTCTCAAGTACCTCCCGAGCCCCTTCTGAGCAACATGATACAATAACCAAGTGAAAATAAAGTAAAAATATCCCAAGCACTTCCTCCATCAAAATAAAAAGTTTCTTCCCAGAACACGTAGACTATTATTTTATAAGAAAGGGTAAAAAACTCAACTCTCAGATCGCCAAAAAATTGCAAAACTCCAGCACTGGGAAAATATAACTTGAGAAACAATTTATTTTTATAAAGATTAAGGAAATTCTTGACATATCTTTATTTTATTTTCACTTGTTTCCTGTGATGCTTAGCATTGGAAAGGCTTCAAAAACCTTGTTTTGAAATGTTCACGAGGGCACAAGTAAGGAACATGAAGATTGTTATGGAACCTCTAACAAACTCAGAGTACTGAAATTCTTTTCAGGAGCTTTCAGCACTGACCCAATTCTTAGTGTTTCTTCTAGAAAAGTATGTGTACAGCAGTTTCTAATAATATTTGGCGATCTGAGGGTTTCGTTTCTTAAAAGCAGCTTCTTACAAGAAGAATTCATGTAATGCAATTGTTGACATTGTTGGTAATTGTTGTCTGTGAAATTTATTTTGTTTGTACAACTCCAACAAACCTTTTGAAGACTTTTGATTTTAGTTGGCAAAATTCTTGAATATTCTCTCTTGTCGAAACATATCATCAGGCAGTCAATGCAAAAAATTTGTTCATGGCGTGTTTCTTTCAATGATGTGAATGCTTTGAAGATGTTGCCAAGTCCAAAACGCGCTTTCACATTTTAATAAAACTGTTGTCAAGCTCCTCCAGTCAGCATGCATTGCATTTAAACGAGATTATTCTTTTCCTTTTCCCATTTTTAAAGAAACATTTGAGACGATAAATGATTTTACCAACAAAACATGACGACACCGCCACCGTTAACGATTTCTTTTCCCGCCTTTTCCTGTTATGTTGGGCCCAGACCAGAGAGAGGCATAAGTTGTCATCCAGGGAAGAAGGACAGAGTTTGGAGGTGTCGCAAATTCGCAAGTCATGGCGAAGTAAACCGCAAATTTCGGAAATTTCGGAAGAATTATTCATGGAAATATGTATATTTTTGATAATTTTGATGAAAAACTAATTTTGGGGGGAGGGTGAGCAGGATACCGCTACCTGTTTGAAAAAATACCAAAGACAAACATTCAAATCGCCGTAATTTTTTAATCCTAGGTCATGGCAAGGGGGTTACATGAACACTTGTGGTCCTATGTATAAGCTTCCTTTTCCCGTTGAAATTTTCAAAAAATTCGATTTATTCGAGCGTGCAATATCTTTTTATTGGGGGGTACTCAAAATGGCCTAAATCTAGCTGCGAAACGTGGAAGTAATGAAATGACGGCACCTGATTGGTCAATTTTAGGAGAAAACGCAATCTGATCAGAGGATGAGTCAGCGTCCCAGGGGAACTTCGGACAAAAGAAAAGATTTGGAGGCTATGCTGATTTTTGGCAATATCTGATGGAATACATTTTCAATTATTCTTAGATTTGTCTAGCCTGAAATCGGTCACTTCAACATGTATTCATTTATTTCGTTCTTTTGGGAGAATGGAATCCACTAGGGGAAAGACTTTTCACCCTCTCAAGAGGATTGCTTATGCAAAAGCGTGCACAAAAGAAATATTAGGAAATGTTGTCATGATTGATTGATTGATTGATTGATTGATTGATTGATTGATTGATTGGTTTTAGGACGTTCTCGAAGTGACTAGACTTGCCCCAAGTCTATTTCGTCAACTGTAATAAGTCTATGTAAAAGTATACTACGAATTTTCGCTTTTCCCTTTAATTCTTTTTGACGAAATAGACTTGGGGCAAGTGTATGAAACGACTTGCTTCAGAAAATCTATTGTAAAATCTGAACACAAGTGTCATTGTTGTTAGAAAGGAAAACGGAGGGAAATTTGCTCGTCATATTCACTCGTTTTGGCAAGCTTTCGAAAGGGCCTTTTTGCAGAAATAGGCCTTTATCTGTGAGGCGCTATCGTGTCACCTCTGTAATACACATCTCTAATCTAAATAAAACGGTGGATTCTGTTGCATTTTGAGGTGCTGAACACGAATAAAAAAAGTTCACACCTCTAGGGGGCGCAGTTTTTTCAAAAACCGGGGGCCTAAGTTTTGATGACGTCACAATAGCCTTTGGCAAAAAAAATGTGATAATTGAATTTGAATTGTTTAGCCCCCAAGAGATCAATCTGATGAAATGTTTTGTATTAGAAACATATGTTCCAGCTCTTATAATTCCTGATCTACGAGCCCTTAAAGTTTGCAAAAATTGCTGACTCAGCTTTTTTTCGTAATTTTTATTTTCGGTTACATACATCTAATTTTTACTTGCAAAATGTCATTCGATTCATCTCAACGAGCTCTATAAGATAGCGCTAATTGTATATGTGTATACTGTTCTGATTTCGTTTCACAGATGGAACAAATTTCCTTTGTTCCATGTATGTTCATTCACTAAGGAAATTTGATCCATCTGTGAAACAAAATCAGGACAGTATACACAGATAAAATTAGCGCTATCTTATAGAGCTCGTTGAGAGGAATCGAATGACATTTTGCAAGTAAAAATTGGATGCATGTAACCGAAAATAAAAATTACGAAAAAAAGCTGAGTCAGCAATTTTTGAAAACTTTAAGGGCTCGTAGATCAAAAATTATAAGAGCTGGAACATATGTTTCTAATACAAAATATTTCCTCAGATTGATCTCTTGGGGGCTAAACAATTCAAATTCAATTATCACACATTTTTTCACAAAAGACTATTGTGACGTCATCAAAACTAGGCCCCCGGTTTTTAAAAAAACTGCGCCCCCTAGAGGTGTGAACTGTTTATATTCGTGTTCAGCACCTCGAAATGCATCAGAATCAACCGTTTTATTTTAGATTAGAGATGTGTATTACAGAACTCCGTTTTTAAGAGCCTTTTGATGCTATAGATAAAGGCCTAAAAGTCTAAGACTGCGTTCACACGATGCCGGCACATTTTGAAAACCGTGAAAAATGTGACGGCAGCAAAATTTGCGCTAGTGTTCACACGATACCCTTTTCAAAGAGTTCCGTTTTCGAAATCTACCGTTTTCAAATCTGCCGGCAAAAAATGTGCCGTTTTCGTGTGAACGGAAGGCCTATCCGTCACAATTTTCACCGTTTTCAAAATGTACCGGCATCGTGTGAACGCAGTCTAAATTACCGCATCTAATTGAATATTCGGTTGTGAAACAAGGTATTTTTCAAGAGTGTTGCCTTGATATCCATGGGGCAATATTTTTTCAAACGCCATGCGTTTTTTTTTCGCTCACCCTGTGTAATCAACACATTGTTTTTTTTACTGCAGAATGACAGTGGAGGCCCACTTGTTTGTCAAAGAGGAGAACAATATTGGCAAATTGGGATCGTTAGCTTTGGAAAAGGTTGTGCAGAGCCTGACACTTATGGAGTCTACACAAAAGTATCAAATTATAACAACTGGATTCATAAGACAATAGAAGATGACCGTAAATTGGATGAGCTATTTGCAGAATTTCAACACCCCCTCCCGCCCTTTGAATAGTGACCGATATTTTCGATTTATTTGAACTTAAAGGCACAGTCTTTTCACTTACTTAATTATGGGCAATTCTCAGTTCGCAGTCTGGTTATGACCCATTTCCACTTCATTTACAGCTCGCAAATCGCATGCGATCTTTTTTTAAATTCACGTGCGAATGCTCGCAATTCGATTTCCATCTATAGTCTGTTTCGATGTCACCTGCAAATGCCCGCGAATAACAACAATAGAAGTGTTTTGCTAAGGAATTTTGCGTTATCGCAAATCTCAGGTGACATCTAATTTGAGACTGACTTTAAATGTCACCTGCAAATGCCCGCGAATAACAACAATGGATGGAAGTGTTTTGTTAAGGAATTCTGCGTTATCGCAAATCTCAGGTGACATCTAAATCACAATATTTGATTTCTTGCGAACTGTTGTCCTGGATTAGGGCTAGACTGATTACACGAGTGTCAGTTTTTCACATTGAATTGAATGATGGTCATAGCTGCAAACTGAGACTGCTAACAAGGGCAGACTTTGTAATACAATAGCAACAGTTGCGTTTTATTGACACCTCAATTCAAAGCGATTAGCGACTGCAGACATCATTGTAGTTTTTTCTGCTTTGCAAATTTGCAAACAAGGACAGACTTTTTCAGATAATTGCATCAGCTGCTTTTGATTGATTAGCAATTCAAAGAAAATTCTCTCAACCATTACTTCAAAACAAAGCCGCAAAATTTCCCTGAAACCAGCAGAGCAAACACTCGCCTCGTGCAAGCGAATGATGGTTTTAAGAGACGCTGCGTGCTTTATAGCGAAAGAAGGAGGGTAAATCTAAACTTCTCTCTAGCGGATTTTGTCTATTTGATTTAGGAGCCGAGCAAAAAGGCATTGTAATTCTCGCGTATTTAGGGCTTAAATGAAACGTTTACAAAACAGCTCCTGAGTTAAATAAACAAATCCACCAAATAGATCTTTAGATTTACTCTTCTTCTTTCGTGATAAGCACATAACTTCTCTTAAAAACCACCTTTTGCTTGCACAAGGCGAGAGTTTGCCCTACTGGTTTCGGGAAAACTTTCGCTTCTTTGTTTTTTCTTTTTAATTAGTCTACTGGTTGAGAGAATTCCTTGGATTTGAACTGAAGTGGGTGAAGGTATTGCTATCTTACTTTCTTTGTCTAGACCGTTCCAAAGATTTGCTCCTCTATACGAGAAACATTTTTGGCCACACGTGGTTTTTAGAAAAGGAACATAAAGGTCAGTGGTTGCATTGCGAATCAGACAACTGAAAAGACCAAGGGTGTTAGGACACGAATGTGTTGATTTCATATTTGTTTACCTTGTTTTGATGCTTGTTTGATTTCTTGTGATCTTTGCTTCTTTGTTTCTTCTTCAACTGGTGTATGCAACTGAGCGGTTTATTAGGCCCAAATGCCTCGTGTTATTTGAATAGATCTTCCTTTTATTCCTGTGAGGCATTTGGGCCTAATAAACCGTTCAGTTGCACGCACCAGTTTAAGACGAAATAGAGAAGCAAAAAAGACAAGAAATCAAGACAAGGATCAAAACAAGGTAAATAAATATGTAATCACCACGTTCGTGTCCTAACACCCTTGAAAAGACAAACGATTTGCCTTTCTGAAGAACATCTCTGAATATACTCAATCAAATCAAAATAAAACGAGAAAGCAAAGCATAATGGTCGGCTGCGTTGAAGGAGTGAAATGTATTGTTGAGGCTGTTAAATCCCCGGGGGGGGGGGGGTACTCCAATTGTGGCCTGACAGGGGTGTCCAGTCAGGGTTG
Source organism: Aurelia coerulea (assembly GCA_039566865.1). Taxonomy (NCBI): domain Eukaryota; kingdom Metazoa; phylum Cnidaria; class Scyphozoa; order Semaeostomeae; family Ulmaridae; genus Aurelia; species Aurelia coerulea. Next base: position 3,862,954 of record CM076952.1, on the reverse strand, counting down.
AAGAGGGCCAAAGCAAAAATTTTGAAAAATACCCTCAAATGGTAGTATCTTTTTATAGAGACCCCCAAATGGTAGTTCGTGGACCAAAAATTGGGCCATTTGGTAGCGTCTGGTAGCAAAACTTTTCTGCAGTTTTTCAAAATTTTCTATTGAAAAACTGATTGAACAAAGCAAAAAAACTTCAGAATTCAATGATAATTACTGCTGCAACGATCAAATTGTCGTGCGGAGGAGCCTACTGAGTTGAAATCTTATAACTGACCAAGAATCTTGGAATACCTCCAATTGGTAGTATATGTTTGACAGATAGGGCCATTTGGTAGCCATTTCGCAAGACCCTCAAACCGACTGGACCCCCCTGTTAGGCCATAATGGAAGTACCCCCCCCCCCCCCGGGGCTAAATCGCTCTGTCTTAAATAGAACTGTATCATTCGTTTTGCAAATTTCACCGTAGCTCATACGTGCGGAATTGGAACTGCACAAATCGCATCCTTTTTTGCGAATTTCGATTCAAGTGGAAATTGGCTTTTTAACTGTGTATGAACTTTTTCATGGCTCATGAGCGATTTTTGAAAAGGGGCTAGCAGCAACACCATTTTGCTGGAGCAAGCAGTGTAAACGCCTATCGTATTCATAGCAAAAATAGCGTATTCATTTAAAAACGTGGCCTGAATTTGTTCGCATTTCAATTACAGTAGTGTCCCGCATATAAGAAACACAAATTTTAGAAACACAGACCCTGATTTTCAAAATAATACCCCATTTTATAAGAAACATGTTAAGGTCTGAAAAAACTGGTTTCTTATTTAAAAACTATGGATTGAAACTTTGGAACTTTTCAGCTTTCCAGTTGTATTAAACTGTACCTATTCACAGGAAAACGATAATTTTGTATGCAACTAAGCAAAAAGCACCTTCCTGAAATAACTGTAGTATTTTCTGGAAGTTAAATTTACAAATACAATTCAAAATAATAATCAATCTCATAGAGATCATGTCTGCGTCAATATTATATGATTTTTGTAATAAGAAACTTTACCCTGATTTGCAAGTTTATCTCATTTTATAAGAAACGCATCAGACCTGAAATTGAAAAAGTTGTTTCTTATATGCGGGACACTACTGTAGCATCGATTTAGCTGCAGTGTAGTTGATTAACTTTGCCATCTACTGTAGCTTAAAGGGGCTGGGTCACGTAACTGTAAACAAACCTGTTATCTCTATAATCTATATTGTTGCCCACACGTGGCCATTGTGTTCTGCACAGATTTTGGTGGATGGGGTGAATCCACAATAAAGATACTACTAGAAATCCACTAATATCTTTGCAATCTTACAACATATGGTTTTTTTGTTTGTTTCTCTTTGAAGTTAAAGAGTTCATCTTCAAAATAGCACTTTCATTTGAGAAAAATAGTGGAAAATCTGTCTGATATGGCCTGTCAAAAAAGCTACAAAATCGTCGTTTCGAAAGAAGTTTGTTTACTTTACGTGACCCAGCCCCTTTAACTTCTTAATATTTTTAGCCAACTGTAAAGAGATTTGTAACATTTGGAAAAATCTTATTTCTACCGTACGGAAGCCTAGCGTTTCTGGGACCGTAAAGCAGGGTGTAGAGTAGTGTCTCCCATTATCAGACCCATTATAGACCTAATCGCAATAGGGGGTACTTGACCTAAATTTATACGGGGATGTGCCCACAAAAAAATGTTCTTTGCCCGGCTCCAGAATTTTTCCCTTCAAGTGATAGCTGATTGTAGAAAAAATTGGTCAAAAGTATGCTCCAAAACACAAAAATGGACTAAATAACAACCCGATCTAACAAAATTTTCCCTTTTTACATGTTTTGACAACCAGCTCTAGAAACAGTGCCTTCTTTAGAGACGCCTTGGAAGTCTCAGGCGCGCAACTAGGAATTCTACAGGGCAGGGGTCCAAACCAGAACAAGGGCACTCTCCAGACAGATCAATTCAAGATGTGATGTCGCATGGGATGTCAGCTTTTCAAGCTCAAAAAGCGAAGGCAGAAATCAAGGAAATTTTTCTGATGCTCACCTCTCTAAAGCATATCAATAAACAAACATGTCAACGCACAGGAGAAGCAGTTTGAAAACGGGAAAGGGAATGCAAGCGAAGCGAGCTAGGAGGGGATTCGGAGGCTTGCCCCAGAAAATTTTTAAAATCAAGCTCTCTAGATCATCGGAGAATGCCTATTTTAAAAGAGATTGAAACTAGAAGAGAACGTAAGACACCCGCCTAGGAGAGACAAGTAACACTGAAAAGGCTGCTCAACCACGCTTTTTATAAGAAACTGTGCCCTGAAGTTTGTTATATGGTTTCTCAACTTTGGGCCAATTCTTTTACAGGGTGAGAAAAAAAGCAATCCCTATTTGAAAGGCCACTGCTCCTTGGATAGAGAACGAAAATATTGGCAAATATATCATTCAATGGCGGACATGTTCAAATCCTTTTACGAATTTACCTGAATGAAGTCGGCCACCCTACTCTAAAATTGTGAGGGATTCTCTGGAAAAGCCCTTGCAAGAAACCTCTAAAACCTTTAAAAATTTTCCAAATATTCCTGCTTCACAATGATGACTTCAACAAGCATTGGCACACGTTGTGTTATACTCTTGGGAGGACGAAGTCACCCGGAATTATTCTGTTATGCTCCCAGGAGGGAGAGAAATGACACTTACATAATTCCAAAGGGATAAAACGTGCTTTTGTGCTAAAGCATGTGGAAGAAAATGTGGTCAAGATTTTCGGCCTGCTTTGAAGATTTCTTGAAGGGGCTTTGTCTTTTGAGAACATTTTGGGAATGAAGTTGCCGATTTCATTCAGGCAAATTTAAAATTCATTTGAACATGAACAATATCATTCCCTTGATATCCAGACAGCACTGATCTTTGAAATGGGATTGGTTTTACTCACCCAGTCGTAAAAGTTTCTTGCAACGGCTTCATTTAACAAAATGAGTCTTGTCTTTGAGCATCTAACTTGCAAGTGCTTTTCACATGTGCCATATAAGACAAAGGAGTTGCAGAAATCTATTGAAATTTTCAGCTGTATTTGCAAGTTTTTGAGCCTCAATGTTTAGAAAATTGCTGATGATTTCGGAACGGTAAATCCAATTCATGCATAGTGAATTCTCAAACCTCGTTCAAGATCTTAGCAATCCAAGAAAGCATTCAACAAATATTGATACTTCATCGCAAGAACCCGTAAAAATAACGGTCAGTAATACGTCAAATTAACATGATTTTCTCCCTAAAAAGGACACTTTTTTGCCCTTTTCAAAAAGGACACTTTTTTGCCCTTTTCAAAAAGGGCAGGGGTCTGGACCCCCAGGACCCCCACCGTAGTTGTGCCCCTGAGTCTACCGCTTTCAGTAAAGCCCATAAGAATACTTAAGGTTACTGTAACCGTTCAGGCGGCGATTAAGAAACTCCGTTTACCACGGCCGTTCGTCAAAATATACCAAACAAACTTATGCATCATTCGACGCAGAATTAAACGAAGAATATCATAAAAATATATTCAGTTGATTCAATAAAATCACGAATGATTTATTCTAGATTTAAGGCAAAATCGACCACCAGATTTTTTATTACCCACCAGTACCCCGGAATCCTGTTTCGAGAAATTAGGCTTTTATCGAAATGAAGCAAAAATTGCGGGAAATACGATTATGCATGAAAGGTCAAGCAATTAGGCTTAAGCGCGGTATTGGTAAAGCATTATATCAATAACATAGCAGCACGGGATGTCACGAACATAGCTGGAAGGTCAAGTGAGTTTACTTTAATCCCCTAATGTATATTCCCGCAACTTTTGAGAAACATGATTGCTCCTTTTAAAATGCTCAAATTTATAAGTTATTGTGACTATTTCTGGAAGTGAGTTGGTTTAAACAGTCCTCAAATACTTGTACCATCAGATTATGACAAAAACGAAAAATCGAAAATTTGTCGTCTGAACAGTTACAGTAACCTTAAAAGATCTCTCGGAAGTCTACCGAAAACAGAATGACCAATAGATTTGGCTTTGTAAAAAAAATTGATCTGAAGTCTCATGGCACCAAAAGAATGGGATTGTAGCTGCTACCACTGACCGTGTTTATCAAAATGAAATGATAGCGTGGACGACCATGGGTAGTTAGACACTGCTGGTGTTCTTCTATGGAGGAGGGCTGGATAATATGTATCTGCGAAGGAAATATTGTTTAGTACTGCGGAGGAGATATTGAAAGAACGAACTAAACAATATTTCCTCCACAGATACATATTATCCAGCGCTCCTCCATAGAAGCACACCAGCAGTGTCTAACTACCCATGGGAAGACTCATGTTAGGTGTCCTATCAAAGCTCTCACGACAGCAACAGCACGTGTCGATGTGACCGCCATTGCATACCCCTCGGTGACTTCCCCATTGATGCTTTTTAAGAAATTGTTTTGATTGGGCCATCCATGTTTGAACTGTTTCGGTTGGGTCAACTGTACATTGCTATTATTTTGCTCTCTTGTTATCTTGTGTGTGACCCTGTTTACAAGTCACAAAGGAAGTCATCTACTACGAAGACTCAGGAGACCCCCAGAATGGTTAGTCCCTTGTGATGGTAAGTTGGCGTTTTAGTTCTCTTTACATGCGTTTCCCCTGTGTGTTGGCAGCGTGCGCGTACATCCAGTTCCCAAGGAGCTGTACAAAACGATCGTAGCGTAGGAACACCGCGTTAAAACAGTTAGTTAGACACAGTGACAGAGAACGCATTCCGAAAACAGCCACAGTAAATAGGCCTAATCGATCAGCAAATCAGCAACACAAGCCAACTGATGTCGGCATGATGTTGGTGAGAGTATTTTTCCTTTCTTTTGTTGGGTGGACACTGAAAGAGGACTGGAAAACATTGAATGTTGACTGTCTTGAATTCATTGTGCCCGTCATTGTGTTAGATACGTTTTGATTTATATTTGCAATTATACCGAACTCGGAATAAGCTCTAACGGAGATACATCTCAGATGATTTTGTGTTTACGGGCCGAAATGTTTAAACTCTGACGTTCTTTAGAGATTTACCATCAAGATTAATCAGAATTAGACTGATTACAATTCATCCTCACTCATATATTTGATCCAAACCTGTTCGCTCAATCTATCCAGCAATTCAATAAATAGGTACCAGGTGTCCCAAAAAATGTATACGGATTTGGTTTACTCCAGCGAAGTAAATTTAGCGTCAATCAATGTCTAATTGCTATGAATTTGTTCCTCGATAGTTAACTTGAACAAAGGTACCTCGTTTGTTGGTATTAGTCCTTTGAGAGCAGACATGTTAATCTTGAAAGCTCAAATTTGCCTCTTCCTGCAAACCAACGCTTTAGCCTTTTGGCCTAAGCAAATTCATAAGGTACAGCGTAGAAATCGACGATAGCCTTGATAAAATTTGAACAATATTAGATCTTGAGTTATTCTGTAGTCCAGCTGTCACCCCCCCCCCCCTCAGTCACCCATTGGGTAGTTTCTTAATTTGTCATTAATTTCAGTTCTTAATTTCGATATGCCTCAGGAATTTAGGCCAAAAGGCCAAAGCTCTGGTTTGCAAGTGCACGCCAATTTGAGCTTTCAAGATTGATATTTCTGCTCTCAAAGCGCCAATAACAAACAAATGAGGTATCTATGTTCAAGTTAACTATCGAGGAACAGTTTGAGAGTGATTAGCCATTGATTAAAGCTAAATTCACATCGCTGGAGTCAACCAAATCTGTATACATTTTTTGAGACACCTGGTAGGTAAAGAAATCCAATTCAATGGATAAGTTGGTAATAAATTCCGTAATTGTAAGCATAATCTTGGATTAATAGTAATAAGTCTAAACAAGAGTTGGTGTACACATGATTTGTTCATTAGCATTGAGGGGCACAATTTGTGCTTTTTGGTTGAGATCTTTAGTCCAAATCTTGAGCGATTTTCACCATAGATATTTATTACTACCAAGTAAGAGGCCCTTCACATGATAAATTTCAACCCGTGTTGAGTTTCAACACGGGTTGAGTTTTAACAGCATTGCTTATTTTGCCTTGCGTTTACATGAAATCTCAACACGGGTTGAGATTAGGTCACATGGTTGCAAACAATGGAAGAAGGAATGTGATCCCACTGAAATATTCGAATGATTGCGGAAATAAATTCGATCTCCTTTGTTCGCATTCTAATCTCGCCCCGAGTTGAAAAAATATTGCGTTTACATGAGAATTTCAACCCGTGTTGAAATTTCAACACGGGTTGAGTTGCCGAGTTGAGTTGAACCCGCGTTGAGTTTCAACTCGGCCTCCTTCATGTAAACGCGATGAAGGCTTACACCGTCAACCGAGTTGAAACTCAACCCGTATTCAACTCAACCCGGGTTGAAATTTCTCATGTAAAGGGCCTCTAAAGAGCCTCTAATTCTTCTTATTAGCCAGTAAGACGATATCATCAGCATATAGCAAAATCATAATCCTGCTGCTGCCAACAAGGACAGATTTTGCAAGACAATAGCACGAGTTAGTTTTGATTGACACCGCAATTCAAAGCGATTAGCGATCGCAGACAAAGGAATTTCTCTCAACCAGAAATTCAAAACAAACAAAGCCGCAAAAATTTCTCTGAAGCCCAGGTAGCTAGCTCGCTCGTTGTGCATTCCAGAAACTGTTTTTAGGAGCAAACACGAGCATGGATCGAGAGAAGAAGGATATATCTACACATCTGTCATTGGCATTTAATTTATTTTATTCGAAAGCCGATTAAGAGGCGATTCAATTCTCTTATTTGTTGGGTGTAATTAAAACACTTACTGCTCAGCTTCTGAACCAAAGAAATAAAATGCCCGAGGTACATGTTTAGATCCATCCTTCTTTCGATAAACACTCTTATTTCCTCTTAAAAACAATTTCTGGATTGCACAACGAGCGCACTAGCTACTTGGGTTTCAGAGAAACATTTGCGGCTTTGTTTGTTTTGAATTTCTGGTTGAGAGAATTTCTTTTGTTTGCAATTGCTCTTCGCTTTGAACTGCGGTGTCAGTTAAAACCAATTCGTGCTATTGTCTTACCAAATCTGTCCGTGTTACTGCTGCCACTGAGCTTTGGCAACTGATCGTTCTTGACGAGTTGAAATGTGACAAGATGTCCGAAAAAAGTGCAGGTGTCAATTAAAACCAATTCGTGCTATTTGTTTTTTGTTTTTTCTGTTCTATTATCAATTTATTGTTGATATTACTTAGAAAATTGTAAGTGGCATTTGTAGCGAGGACCCGGTGACCATGCGTCTTTCCTCGCTGCAAATGCCACAGTAACTTGCATTAACTTGTTGTTTTTAAGTTTTAGATTGATAAAAAAAAAGTGCATACAACATTTAAAAAAATGACACCAAGAGTTTGGGGCCGATTACCCAAAACAAGCTTTTAGGTTACACATATTTTTTTAATGACAAACTGCCCATGAGAAACTCAACTCTCAGATGGCCAAAAAGTTAAGAAACTCCAGTACTGGGAATATATAAGTTAAGAAACTATGAATTTTGATAAAGGCAATCCTTGACATATATTTACTTTACTGTCATTTATTTCCCGTATCATATCACTTGTAAGGTACTTGAGTAATGTCTAAACATTTGAAAGATTTAGAAAAGTTTGTTTGGCTGCAAAGCTATGAATCAACGAACGCAAAGCAAAATTTACTTTCAGTCCCAAAAAAAGATTTTCCTTGAGACATTGTATCATTGTTTTTGTTTGATCAAGGAAATTCTTGAACCAGTTATTGTTACTCTAATTTTGGCATATCATCAGCTCTTCTCTACTGGAAACTCTTGTTTGGGCCTTAGAGAAAATTCTAAATTTGATGATTTATTGCGCTGCAGCCAGCTTTCTGAAAATTGTAAGAAAGATACTAAAAATTTGAGTCAGCCATTGAGAGTCACAATAAAATTGCTTGGGGGGTGATTTAACGAAAACTCTTGGCGTGAGAATTATTCAAACTTGGATACAGTTTATTGTGACACCCGTATATGAATATTTAAGCCCTTGATTCGGGTATTTATCAGGACATCTTTCTTTGCGTGGCTCTGCGTGTCAATTCGTCGAATGTGTTTAGGCTAAACACAATATAGCTAATGGTGATTTTGCACAGAGGATAGTAATCCAAAGTATCTGCGACAATCTTTGGTGATCGAAGCTTTGGTGGAGGATTTGTTCTGTTTTTCAAGCGCCGGATATTTGAACGTTTTAATGGATATCAAAAGTTCCATCACATTTCATAGACATTGACAAGAAAGCACTGCAATCAAACTTACGTAGAAGCTGGGATGAAACTGGCCGCCATTAAAGACCCAAGACTTCAGTCACGTGCGCGGGTTGTCCCGTACTTTTCCGATTGTTTACAAAATATTGTACAGCCCCTTTAACTTAGGACAAAGTCAGCGTTACATCATGAGCGATAGGACACCAAGTGTGTGCCACCTTAACGTTATTTTGGTAGCGAGCCACCTTAATCAATTGTTTTTTAGTGTTTTTGCCTATTTTTACTTGGTAGTGAGCCACCTTATCGCGGTTTTGCCATTTTGAAAAGGTGGATCTGCACTTAAGGTGGCTCACTACCAAAAATTTCAAAATGGCAAAACCGCGATAAGGTGGCTCACTACCAAGTAAAAATAGGCAAAAACACTAAAAAACAATTGATTAAGGTGGCTCGCTACCAAAATAACGTTAAGGTGGCACACACTTGGTGTCCTATCGCTCATGGTTACATATTGAAATTAACACGAGATTATCTTAATCCTCCTTGGTCGTAGCCCGTGAACGTTTCAAAGACAGTGTTGATTTATTTTTCATTTATTGAACTAGTTGTTCCAGCGTACAAGACTTTTAGAATCTTAAATGTTTCATCCAACCTTACCACTAACAACAAGTAAATTCTACTCAATAGCGAGCGAAAACTAGGGACGAACTGTAATAAGTCTACAACAAGTACATATTTTGTAAGACAATAATGAGTTGCTTTTGATTGACACTGCAATTCAAAGCGATCAGCCATTGCAGACAAAGGAAATTCTCTCAACCAGTAAATCAAAGTAAACAAAGCCACAAAAGTTTCTCTGAAACCCAGGTAGCTAGCGCACTCGTTGCGCATTCCAGAAATGGTTTTCAAGAGCAAATATGAGCATAAATCAAAAGAAGAAGGATATATCTAGACATATACCTCAGGCCTTTTATTTGTTTGGTCCAGAAGCCAATTGGGAGCCGATTCAATTCTCTTGTATTTTTGGGTATGATTAAAACATTTACTGCTCAGCTTCTGAACCAAATGAATAAAATGCCCCTGGTAGATGTGTAGATATATCCTTCTTCTTCTCTCGATATATGCTCATGCTTGCTCTGAAAAGCAATGGCTGGAATGCACAACAAGCACGCTAGCTACCTGGGTTCTAGAGAAACTTTTGCGGCCTTGTTTGTTTTGAATTATTGGTTGAGAGAATTTCCTTTGTCTGCAAGCGCTAATCGCTTTGAATTCGGGTATCAAAAAAGCAACTCATGCTATTTTGTTACAAAATCTGTTCTTATTACCATTGACATTTTACGTTCATGGAGACGCATGCCCAATTCAAAGACAAACGCTTGACTAAATTTTCTTCAATAACATTCTAAAATTTGGTAGCCACCTCGACAACCGAGTCGACAACGAACAGTAGAAAACTGGTCTGTTGATTATCAACAGGCAAATGGAAAAGACGTCGTGAAGCGTTTGCTACCGGGTGTCCCAAAAAAAAAGTACTCCTGTTTCAAAATCACCAAAAATTAATTATCAAACCTTTGACAAAATTTTCTTTTTGAATTGCTTTGTCAAAGAGTCAAAAATATTCATAGATGATTAAATGTTTGCTTTTGATGCAACAAAGTAGAACAATTACACGTTGAAAAACCTTATTTTGAGCTATAGTCTTTAAGCAAAATAGTCAATCTTGCCTATGAGTCAAACTTTTCAGATTTTTATCATCATTGAGGTCGGCCATGATTTTGGGCATTTCTTTCTGTCATTTATGACCAAACTAGATCGTTTACATGCACAAAGAAATTGATCTCGCAATCATCAGTGCTTTTTTTGCAGTATGGTTCAAAACCAGGTAGCCCAAAAAGAGCTAAATTTGCTACTTTTTAAGCCAATTACAGGATCAGCTATATATTGAAAAATAATTTGGTCCTTGACATACTTGACAAAAAAGAAAATTGAAGATCGGCCGTGAAATCAATTTTTGGTGATTTTTCTAACGGGAGTACTTTTTTTGGGACACCCGGCAGCATTTATGAAATAATGAGCATTCCTCCGAGAAATCTATCATTCTCCTTTCAAATCTTTGCATGTGCAATGGCTTATTTTATTTGAGTCACAGGAGGACCAGGAGAGGGAAGAGAAAGCAATCGGGAAAGGGTGTGGATTAAAAACATTTCTATACATTGTACTCTGTTCTCGCTTTGTGACTATGCAAATTTGCAAACAAAGACAGATTTTTTCAGACCGTTGCATCAGTTGCTTTTGATTGATACCGCAATTCATTGCGATTAGCGATTCAAAGGAAATCGTCTCAACTAGATAGTACTTCTAAACAAACAAAGCTGCTAACGTTGCGCCAAAGCCAGTGGAGCAAACTATCGCCTTGCACACGCGCAAGGTGGTTTTAAATAGAATTCACGAGTTTACAACGCAATAAAAAGGATAAATCTAAAGATCTATCTGGCGGATTTTGTTTTGATTTGATGATTCAGAAGCCGAGCAGAGGGCATTGCGATTCTTGCATATTTAGGGAAACGATCATTACTCAGCTGATTTTTAGATTTATCTTTCTTCTTTCGTTATAAACTCACGACCTCTCTTAAGGGTGAATGAAAATTCATCCACACAAAATCGACAGTATTTCGGACCATTGATATTGCGAATCAGAAACCCAGAGCTGACAGCATATGCGCAATGTGTTGAGAGTTGGGGACTCTGGAGGGGGATCAGTAGCGGTAGCAACTGCTGTCATTGTTGTTCTCTCATCTGGGGTTCCTATTGCTCAGCATCATACCATGCTGGCCTGACATCCAATGTGAAACGGATTCTAGTATTCATCAGTAATTTATCGTATTTGTAGCTTTTTGTAGTTGTTTATTTAGTTGCTATTTTTTGCATGTCTTTATGTTAATGTCCACGGGGTAGTCATTGTCTTTTGCTCCTTGTGGTCCCGTCCCTGTAGTGTTGTATAGTCTGTAAAGTAATTAGAAAGTATGGTAGGATGTAGATGTAACATGTATTGTAACATTTTAAATGATTATATAAAAAAACCTCTCTTAACCCTACTCCTACCGGGGGGGGGGTGCTTTCTATCCCCTGTCGGTTTTTTGCAGAGTACACATTAACAGCAAAGGTTATGACTCTCAACCTCTCGTGGAATTACTAATCATCTATTAGCTACATGTTGACAAGTGAACTTTTTGAACAATGGGTATCAGGTGACATGTGACAATACCATATTTGGGCGAGTGTATTGAAACAATTTTTCTTATATTTTACCACCTAATTAGTTTAAATTGATTCGTGTGCCTTAAAAGAATCAACAACCAAATAGCTTTCTATTCAGTATCAATAACAATCGAATTCGTTGATGTCAGAATTTTTTAAGGATGACGTCATATAGGCCGCTATTTTGGATCATCTTTGCAGATTTTGAAGCTTTTTCTAACAGAAGTCGTTACAAATGCATAGGATTGCGTTGTATGATGTTTTTAAAGCATTTTGAGACACTTCTTATCATTTTTTGGAAGATAATAATAATAATAATAATAATAATAATGAAATCAAGACCAGTATCTCCACAGAGTGGCTCTTCACCTGGTCGCAAGATAAACACAGTTGGTAGTGACCGCATCAGTTTCTGTCATTCTCTTCCAAAATAACTGCCAAAAACACCTAATAATATGAATAACGACTAATGAATATTGAGCAATAGAGAAGGTGACAAGTGAATCATACTATCTTTATTCCGCTTTAGAACAAAATTACCTGGAAAATCATATATTTTCACAGTTTTTAGCATTTCTGAATCAGCATTAATACGTCATAATGACTTAATCTAATGCGCTGGCCACACCCAAATTGTCTATCAGCTAAGAACGGTTAGTACTACGCCCTTCCCAAGTTTCACTGATTTCCCATTAGTCTAAGGCTATTTATAGAGGGGGCCTGGAGTAGGGCCTCTTTTTCATTGAGAGGGGGGTTATACATTTTTCTCAGGGAACGCCGACACATTTAAAACACTTTTTCTTCAGCACTCCTTGATTTTTCTGGGGTCGCTGGGAAAATATATCAAGATATCGTCTGAATGAGATTCTGTTTTTAGAATAGTTAAAAGGTCTATCGATTGCCCTTCAAGTCCTGGTCCCATAAAAGAGGTCATGTTGCAATATATGCAAGCATTCTTTCCTGCCATTCAACACTACAGAAATACCGCAAGTCATATAATTTTACACTAGTATCTTTAAAGATTTGGAACTTATGCTGGACAGCATCAATCTCTCAGTTAGGAATTAGCAATAATTGTTTCTTTGATCCAGTCAATATAATTGTTAACTCTCGTGTAGACTCCGTATCTCTGAGCATCTGCACATCCAGCACCCCAACTGGTGATGCCAACTTGCTCAAACTGACCGTCATCATTCCTATAGCATACAATAGGTCCACCTCCATCACCCTGCAAGCAAAGCAAAAGATTGATAAATAACTATGTACTTCTCGCTCGAGGGGGGAGGGGGGTACTCATACAGGGGACTTGGTATACATGCGCCTGCCCGTGTTATGGTTTGTTTTAGGAATATTTTGCCATGGCTATGACATGTTTTGGAAGTTTTGCTCGGGTTATGGGTCTGCTTTATTCACATGTATTTTTACTATAAGAAACTAAGGTCCGGGGCTGGTAGGCAGTTTTTAAATTTTTGGTCCATTTTGCTACCAAAAGTTTCTTACGTGCTTCTCGTATTTTTAATGCCTGAAGTGTAGAGGTAATTTAGCTTTGTCAAGAGAGCTCCCAAATTACTTTGTAAGATTTTGAAACAAGTAAATAACACAATTCACACTCAAAATAATGTCCAAAAAGTTGCTATCACCGTACTGGGCCAAAAAATTTTTGAGTGCGATAGGAAAATTAAAATTGCAAATTACAAAAGTTTCGTAGCTGTTTAAATTCAGGTAGGGTTGTTTCTTAACTTTCGAAAAATTGAGCCAAGGGCGCCTACCTTGTAGAGGAAGTGTGTTTATTCCCAATACTATAGAGTAATTGGTGTCCTGTGACCCAGTACAGAGAGTGTCCTAGAGCCGTACCGTGACCCAGAAGTACACAGAGTCAGTCCTCTTAAGGTCGAGATGACGCATGAGTAACTCTGTGGTTTCAAATTCCGGTGTTTATGTAACACGAGATCAACTGTTACACGATCTGGCCACAGGGAATCAGACAGCGTGATTTTTGATTGGTCAACACTAAAAGACGTTGGAATTTGAAAATCCCTGATGTACAAAGATTAACAGGACTGGGTCATAGGACACCAATTACTATGCGTAAAGTACCGTGAATAAACACACTTCCTACAAGGTAGGCGCCCTTGATTGAGCCCACTGTTTCTTATAACTTGTTTCTTACAAAAAGAATATGTGTATGAGATATGATTGTTTGGTTTGTCCTTCTGTGAAGCATGACGATTTATCTTTTGAAAATAGGCGAGAAGTATGAATGATATCGACTTTCAAACAACTACCAAGACTAATCTTTCTTTCATAAATGTACTGATGGCCAGCAAGCAGTATCTGTGAAACAAAAGATTCAGCAGGATTCTGAAGAGACAAGGCGATTACACTTTACACGCATTCTTTTTTAAAAGAAACTAAGAATTTGGGCCAGTACTGAAATTTTCTTAAAATTATCAGATTTTGAGTACTCAGAGTTTCTTACGAGTTTCTTAGAGGCTCCATAGCAATCATCATGTTCACTGCCTGTGCCCTCGTGAACATTTCAAAAAAAGGTTTTTTAGCCTTTCCCGTGTTTAACCATTATTCAAGTACCGGGTGTCCCAAAAAAAAGGACTCCTGTTTCAAAAATCACCAAAAATTGATTATCAAACCTTTGATAAAATTTTCTTTTTGAGTTGTTCCGTCAAAGACCCAAATATATTCATAGATGATAAAATGTTTGCTTTTGATGCAACAAGGTAGAACAATTACACGTTGAAAAACCTTATTTTGAGCTATAGTTTTTAAGCAAAATAGTCAATCTTGCCTAAGAGTCAACATTTTCTCAAATTTTTTATCATCATTGAGGTCTGCCATGATTTTGGGAATTTCTTTCTGTCATTTATGACCAAACTAAATGCTTTACATGCACAAAGAAATTGATCTGGCAATCATCAGTGCTTTTTTGTAGTATGGTTCAAAACCAGGTAGCCCTAAAAAGAGCTAAATTTGCTATTTTTAAGCCAATTAAAAGATATATTGAAAAATAATTTGGTCCTTGACAAAAAAGGATATCGAAGACCGGCCGTGAAATCAATTTTTGATGATTTTTCAAACGGGAGTACGTACCTTTTGGGACACCCGGTACCTTACGAGTAACATGATACAGGAAACAAGTGAAAGTAAAGTGAAAATATGTGAGGGATTTCCTTACTCAAAATGAATAGCTTCTTAACTTATATTTTCCTAATATTGGAGTTTTTTAATTTTTTGACGATCTGAGAGTTGAGTTTCTTATGGGCAGTTTCTTGTAAAAAATACTTGTAGCCTTTCCGAAGAATCTAGTTCACGCTCACTGAATGCACTGAATCAAATCAAAATAAACAGAACAAAAAAATTGAAGATTGCAGTTCTATGCTTCATTTATACTAACCTGACAAGCATCGACACCACCATCCTTTTTCCCAGCACAAATCATGTTTGATGTAAGACGTTTCTCAAAGTTACCCATAGCCTTTGCACATGTTCTTCTGTCAACAATTGGGACCTGCGGGGTAAGGAGACTCTTTGCATAATTCCGTTACGAAAACTAAGCCTGTCAACAGACATGAGCAGAAACAAACAAACAAACAAGGATACCTCCCTGGATACTAAAGCAACAATATTAGCAAGCATATCATTCGACAGTGGACATGTTTCAATAGATTTTGAAATTTACCTGGCCGAAATCGGCAACTCCGTTCTGAAATTTTGAAGGATTTTCTCATGAAAGCTCCTTCAGAAAACCTCAAAAATGCTTGTTTGACAATGCCTTGATGAGAAATGCAGATTTAAGGCGAACAGCATTTTTTACATCTACCGGGCGAGTAAAAAAAAAACGTGCGGTATTTGCCGATTTTTATTGACGCAGTGTACTTGGCACTTGGCAGATTTGTTTCTTTAAGATTCATTGCATAGGAAAAGCAAATTTAGATATGAACAAACTTCCACTTTTGATTGACCACCTAAATTCGTACACTAGAAGTTCAACGACTGGCCTGTTGTGAAATTGTGTAGTATTCGCAATAAAGTGCTGCCCCGAGGAGGGAGTGGGTGCTCCCATTGTGCCCTGACAGGGAGATCCAGTCAGGGTTACCCCAAATAGTAGTTCGTGGACTTAAAATTGGGCAATTTGGTAGCATCTGGTGGTAGCGAAAATTTTCTGCAGTTTTTCAAAATTTCTATTGTAAAAGCTGATTGAAAAAATGCTAGAAAAACTTCAAAATTCAATGATAATTATTGCCGCAACGACCACATTGCCATGCGGAGAAGCCTACTGAGTTGAAATCTTATAACTGGCCAGGAATCTTGGAATACCCCCAATTGGTAGAAGGAGTTTGACAAAAAGGGCCATTTGGTAGCCATTTCGTAAGACCCTCAAACCGACTGGACCCCCTGTTAGGCCATAATGGGAGTATGTTTTTCGCGCCAAAGATTCTTCCAAAAATGGCTTCTTTAACGAAGAAGAAACTTTTTTTTTTTTTTTTTTTCATAAATTCAATGTTAAAAATTTACAATTTACGAATTACCTAAGATTACAAACGAGCTACCATACAATACTACAGAAACGATACCAAGGGGAGCAAAAGATCATGACTACCCCAGGGCCATCACATGAAGGAGATAAACTAAAATACAACTAAATATATAAGAAGCCCCCTAGCTATTCAGAAAAGAATTAGAATTGAACGATATTTTGCAAGTGGAATTTTTATTCGTGTGTGAGACAGCGGCAGCCCTGCTAATGCACTAGGAATCTAAGAACATATAAATGTCTATAATTTAATATATATTATATGATATACTATATAATATATAATACAACTGTTTGCCTTTGTATTCCAAAGGCTCTCACGAATTTGCAGAGCTTCTAAAAGCATTGACGTAGGACGTTGCTTGATCGGTCCAGATCAACCTCGTAGCAGCCATGACAGGCAAGAACAAAAAATTGCGCGAAAAGGAGGGTCTGGAATTGAGTCAAAATTGTCAAGTTTACTTGTCAAGTCATCTACACGGGCAAGTTTTGCGTATGACAATTTTTTACTTGACAAGTGCACTTGTTAAAAAACTGGCACCCCAGCTTTTGAACAAGTACACTTGACAAGGAAAAAATTGTCATTTTTCCTCAATCTACCCCAATCTACACGAGCAAAATAAACTTGTCAAGGAAAAATTGTCAAGGAAAAATTGCTCGTGTAAATAAATGCGGCTTAATAAAACAGAACACAAACAAATGTGCTCAAAATCCTAGAATCTAATTCTGGCTTTTTGCAAAAGTTTAAGTCCTAAATCTTTGAAATCGTTCCATTCCAGTGTACCATTTATCGTCACTTTATCTGTAAAAAGTGAACAGTTTATTTTGGCGGACCTGATAGGGTCATTGTCAATGTAGATTCGATTGCTAAGATAAAGGCTACTCCGAATTCATTGAGTAGCTAAGACTTTGACTTACTTCTGCTTCTTGCAGCTTCGTTGCATAATCACGGTCAGCCTTCTTTCCCCAGCCAGTAATAAAGCAATTCTTTCCAACATAATTTTCTGCTTTCTCCTCTCGAAGACAAATTGGCCTAACGAGGTTATTGATTTGAACAGGCTGTGCCAGTTTTACGAGTGCAATATCGTTGACACCGTATCTTTTTTTGAATTCAGGATGGCGCAGAATCTTTGAGACATTACGTACGGTTTCGTAGGCTGCAACGAAATGATAAAACTATTATACTTCATGGGAAGAAACTTTTGCAAGTTAGCAAAACGCAAAATGTTTGGTAGTAACTTTCACGACTCTGCAGAAATTGTTGGGGAGACGAGATAAGGTTTGTCCGAGGAAACGTATGTGTTCCCCCTGCGCAGTAGTGTTTCGGGTTTGAGCTCTGCCGGGCGCATGAGCATTAACCTACAGCACGGGGGGGGGGGGCACATACGCTTCCTCGGACAAACCGTATCTCGTCTCCCCAACAAGAAATAGTCGCTAGAGAAAACTTTTACGATTTACAAAAACCAAATTCACGGAAATAGAAATTCACGAATTTCACATTTTAGAAAAGTTTGCGGAATAAACTTTCACGAATTTAGGCCAAAACGTGAAAAGTGCGAAAGCTTTATAAGTAACTGAATAATTATTTCATACTTGTGGGAAGACTTGTTAAAGCATGCTCGCGCCATTGCTGCAAGATAATAATATCAGGGAAATTCGTTCGTGATTTTAGAATAGATTCATTTTTTTCATAAGAAACTGCTTATAAGAAACGGTAGGCTCTATTTTTCAAAAGCTAATAAAAAACCCTACCTGAATTGAAAAAGCAAAGAAACTTTTGTAATTTACAGTTTTAATTTTACTGTCGCACTCAAAATGTTTTGACACTGTACAGTTATAGCAACAGTTTGGACATTATTTTGAGTGCGAATTATGTAATTTACTTGTTTTGATATCTTACTAAGTAATTTGGGAGACCTTTAGATAAAACAAAATTAACTCTACACTTCCAGTATTAAAAATATAAGAAACGCATAAGAAACTTTTGATAGCAAAATGGCCCAAAAACTTAAGAAACTGCCAACCAGCCCCGGACCTTAGTTTCTTATAAAAGAAAATGAGTGTAACTAAGCCTTTATGCTGCTGGATCATCCTTTGTTTCGAGAACAAAGGGAGTCAGATCGTTATCACCTTCACGAACTTCAGTGTACAGCGAAATTACTGAAGCCTGCCTAATTCTATTCTTTTATATTGTCTCATTCATCCAATCAGCACCACGACAGTTTGCCTTTAATTAGCCTTGTTGTTTTTGTAAATTATTTTTTTTAATGAATCAAGAAAAAAGTATGGTATGGTATGCTGGGAAAGAAGTGACTAAAATAGGCACAGGGACCCCAGGAAATTGAATAACGCCCCCCAATGATAAAGCCCTGTAGCCTCCTTTGCGATTGCGAAGCTATGACGTAATGCCTGCGCCTCATTTTAGATTTGGTTCGCTCGCCTCGCTTTCGATTTCTGATTAAGGGCATTACGTCATGGCTTCACAATCACAGAGGAGTCTACGGGGCCTTATCATTGGGGGGGGGGATTATTCAATTTCCTGGGGTCCCTGTGAAATAGGCCAACATTGCCTTACCTTCAGTAACATCTCTGTCAAGATCACCTAAAACAACGCGGAAGTACTTTGGTGGGATATTGTTTTTTTCATTACCAAAAGCATGGCTTGATGTTAACACCCACTGCTTGTTGATCAACGTTCCCCCGAAGATAGGTTCTTTCCAATAGCTCAATCTTACTTGCCAAGGCCATGCCCCAGCTGTTGCTGCCTTTCCACCAACTACTCTGCTTTTTCCTCTAAATCCACATAGCTCATCATTGATGACATCCACTTTCTTTGGAAGTACTAGGAAAGTTAGGGACAGTATGCAAAGTTTACTTTATAACATGGCCGGTGCAAAACATAACGGGGCAACTACTTTTTTGAGCTGTACAGCACTGGGTCAACACTTTTTACAAAGCAATATGAACGGGGCAATAACGTTGTATAAGCACAAGATGAATTTTGAAATATAATGGCTCATTTTGAGGACAAAATTGTGAATTATGCAAGTTGAAAAATGCTTGGAAGGATGTGCATGAAAATGACGCAAAATGTCCTTGTCAGTCGTTTGCAAGAACGATTTATCACTCATTTCTCTTCATCGCCAAAGTCAATTTTTTCAAGGGCAAGAATTGATTTTGTTATGGTCTTTGGCTAATTCATTGGTGGTACTTTACATTATCTGTTGTTCATGAATACGAGAGACACATTTTTTTAAGAAAAGGGTGACGGGGCAGTTGGTTTTTTGCAATAATTTCATACAGGGCGAGCAGATTTTTTGCAAGAATTTTTGTTGTCCACCGCCCACCGGCCATGAAATATGATAAATTTTGCACTGTCCCTTAAGATAGTTTCTGAGAGTCATTCCAGCGAGAAGAATTGGGACAGATTTGTAATACCAGGTTAATAAAAAATAACAACGACCTGCGTTTCAAAAAAAAAGCTGCTCCCTGAATATCAAAGCAATAATATTGAAAACTGTCTTATTTTATTCCCTATGTGTTCTATTAGGTTCAGCAATTTGCCCGGCTTTAATAAGCCATTTCTTCCCGTGGATATGGAAGATTTTCTGCAGTAAGACTCTTTCAAAAACCTGTATTGACGAGTGAAAACAACGAGAATATTTCCTTTGTGTACTGTACTCCCCAGCAGTAATGACCATTTCATTCATCCATGTATTTTGTCCTATAGGAAGAATGGAATCCCTCCTGAATTAGTTATTCATACCACGGGGAAGACTTTTTTGCTGTAAGGTAAAAATATAAGGGGAATTGCCCGTGATTTTTGCACGTGTTTAAGGTTTCTCGAAGCGACTTTCTCTAAAAAATTCCTTGTATTGTAGAATCTGAACGGAGTGACCGATTTCAGCCAGGGAAAATTCTAAAAATGATTGACCATCTTAGCTATTCATCCAATATTGGAAAATGTCATTGCCTGCTTATTCAAGGAGAATTTGCCTTTCAAACGCCGGGCGATGTTTCTTTTGCTTCACATAACTAATGCACTGGGTGTTGCTTGTCGGTTTATACTTTTGTTTCGTTCGTAAAAATTTCGTTGATTTTTTCCAGCTTTGTTTGCGCTTGGGGTGGCGAATTTGAATTTGGTGTGAGTGATTTGAATTTGGTGTGAGCGATTTGAATTTGAGGTGAGTGATTTGAATTTGATGTGAGCGATTTGAATTTGGTGTGAGTGATTTGAATTTGGTGTGGCGAATTTGAATTTGATATGAGCGATTTGAATTTGGTGTGGCGAATTTGAATTTGATATGAGCGATTTGAATTTGGTGTGGCGAATTTGAATTTGGTGTGAGTGATTTGAATTTGGTGTGGCGAATTTGAATTTGATATGAGCGATTTGAATTTGGTGTGGCGAATTTGAATTTGGTGTGAGTGATTTGAATTTGGTGTGGCGAATTTGAATTTGATATGAGCGATTTGAATTTGGTGTGGCGAATTTGAATTTGATATGAGTGATTTGAATTTGGTGTGGCGAATTTGAATTTGGTGTGAGTGATTTGAATTTGGTGTGGCGAATTTGAATTTGATATGAGTGATTTGAATTTGGTGTGGCGAATTTGAATTTGGTGTGAGTGATTTGAATTTGGTGTGGCGAATTTGAATTTGATATGAGCGATTTGAATTTGGTGTGGCGAATTTGAATTTGATATGAGCGATTTGAATTTGGTGTGGCGAATTTGAATTTGATATGAGCGATTTGAATTTGGTGTGGCGAATTTGAATTTGATATGAGCGATTTGAATTTGGTGTGGCGAATTTGAATTTGATATGAGCGATTTGAATTTGGTGTGGCGAATTTGAATTTGATATGAGCGATTTGAATTTGGTGTGGCGAATTTGAATTTGATATGAGCGATTTGAATTTGGTGTGGCGAATTTGAATTTGATATGAGCGATTTGAATTTGGTGTGGCGAATTTGAATTTGGTGTGAGTGATTTGAATTTGGTGTGGCGAATTTGAATTTGATATGAGTGATTTGAATTTGGTGTGGCGAATTTGAATTTGGTGTGAGTGATTTGAATTTGGTGTGGCGAATTTGAATTTGATATGAGCGATTTGAATTTGGTGTGGCGAATTTGAATTTGATATGAGCGATTTGAATTTGGTGTGGCGAATTTGAATTTGATATGAGTGAGCGAATTTGAATTTGAGGTGAGCGATTTGAATTTGGTGTGGCGAATTTGAATTTGATATGAGCGATTTGAATTTGGTGTGGCGAATTTGAATTTGAGGTGAGCGATTTGCATTTGGTGTGAGTGATTTGAATTTGAGGTGAGCGATTTGAATTTGGTGTGGCGAATTTGAATTTGATATGAGCGATTTGAATTTGATGTGAGCGATTTGAATTTGGTGTGGCGAATTTGAATTTGATATGAGCGATTTGAATTTGGTGTGGCGAATTTGAATTTGATATGAGCGATTTGAATTTGGTGTGGCGAATTTGAATTTGATATGAGCGATTTGAATTTGGTGTGGCGAATTTGAATTTGATATGAGCGATTTGAATTTGGTGTGGCGAATTTGAATTTGGTGTGAGTGATTTGAATTTGGTGTGGCGAATTTGAATTTGATATGAGTGATTTGAATTTGGTGTGGCGAATTTGAATTTGGTGTGAGTGATTTGAATTTGGTGTGGCGAATTTGAATTTGATATGAGCGATTTGAATTTGGTGTGGCGAATTTGAATTTGATATGAGCGATTTGAATTTGGTGTGGCGAATTTGAATTTGATATGAGCGATTTGAATTTGGTGTGGCGAATTTGAATTTGAGGTGAGCGATTTGAATTTGGTGTGGCGAATTTGAATTTGATATGAGCGATTTGAATTTGGTGTGGCGAATTTGAATTTGAGGTGAGCGATTTGCATTTGGTGTGAGTGATTTGAATTTGAGGTGAGCGATTTGAATTTGGTGTGGCGAATTTGAATTTGATATGAGCGATTTGAATTTGATGTGAGCGATTTGAATTTGGTGTGAGCGATTTGAATTTGAGGTGAGTGATTTGAATTTGATGTGAGCGATTTGAATTTGATATGAGCGATTTGAATTTGGTGTGGCGAATTTGAATTTGATATGAGTGATTTGAATTTGGTGTGGCGAATTTGAATTTGGTGTGAGTGATTTGAATTTGGTGTGGCGAATTTGAATTTGATATGAGCGATTTGAATTTGGTGTGGCGAATTTGAATTTGGTGTGAGTGATTTGAATTTGGTGTGGCGAATTTGAATTTGATATGAGTGATTTGAATTTGGTGTGGCGAATTTGAATTTGGTGTGAGTGATTTGAATTTGGTGTGGCGAATTTGAATTTGGTGTGAGTGATTTGAATTTGGTGTGGCGAATTTGAATTTGATATGAGCGATTTGAATTTGGTGTGGCGAATTTGAATTTGATATGAGCGATTTGAATTTGGTGTGGCGAATTTGAATTTGATATGAGCGATTTGAATTTGGTGTGGCGAATTTGAATTTGAGGTGAGCGATTTGAATTTGGTGTGGCGAATTTGAATTTGATATGAGCGATTTGAATTTGGTGTGGCGAATTTGAATTTGAGGTGAGCGATTTGCATTTGGTGTGAGTGATTTGAATTTGAGGTGAGCGATTTGAATTTGGTGTGGCGAATTTGAATTTGATATGAGCGATTTGAATTTGGTGTGGCGAATTTGAATTTGAGGTGAGCGATTTGAATTTGGTGTGGCGAATTTGAATTTGAGGTGAGCGATTTGAATTTGGTCTGGCGAATTTGAATTTGAGGTGAGCGATTTGAATTTCGAGTGCACTTATGGTCCACCGTATATCCCACAGCACAGCCCGCCAAACATTTCAATTTCTGGAAAACAGAATAACACAACAATTAATATTGTGTAAATGTTAATAAGGCTATCGTTGATTCATTCGCTGTGCCTTAAGAAATTGCTTAGACCAAAAGGCTAAAGCTCTGGTTTGCAGGAAGAGGCAAATTTGAGCTTTCAAGATTAACATGTCTGCTCGCAAAGTACCAATATCAACAAACGAGGTATCTATGTTCAAGTTAACTATTGACAAACATTTTTAGAGTGATTAGACACTGATTGAAGGTAAATTCACAGCGCTGCAGTCAACTAAATCCGTACACAATTTTTGGGACACCCGGTATTTATACTATAATACCACGGTATTTAACGGTAAGTATACCATTACGTCTGAAGGGAAACTTGCTAGGGGAAATCAAAAAACAAATTTTATGCAACTTTTTGTTTGCAGCATAGGCTCCAAATCATTGAACAGGTTGGAAATTCTATGACCTATTTCTTTGAACCAAATGACTTCGCGAAAACTTTAGCTCTTTTGCTATAAGTCTACTGTTAGACTTTTCTGAAATTTTCAATATTTTCTTAATGAGGTTATTGTTCTTCTTTTTCAAGAATTCAACATAGATCTTGAAAAAAATTTGAAGCCATCGTAATTTCAACACTTTCTGACGAAACATGAAATAATTTTCAAGAAAACCATAGCTTATGGATGTCTACAATATGTTATCAAGCAGAAGTCCGTCACTCTTCTGGTTTCAATTTAGAAATTTGGTAACGTCACATTCCCAAATGAGTTGAAATATGAAATTTCAACAATATTGCAGAAATTCTGAAAATCCAACGGTAGAATTATACAGGTAAGTAGCTAAAGTTTCTTTCGAGCTATTCAATCGAAAGAATTAGATCATAGAATTGTCCACCCACCTTTTTTGGCTAATTAAAGTTCTGGAACCTTTGCTCTGATCTTACCTCGTTTGCATAGTCCACATGACTTCTTGCATCTTGATTTTAAGAGAATACTCTTGCAAGGTCCTAACGTAGCCACCATGAATGGGCACCATCGTGGATCTTGGTCTGAACAAGCTGGAATAGCGAAATAACAATTTAACTCCCCCGTTGCATAGGGCGTATTATGAAACATAGCGAACTCAAAAGAGTACTTAATTAGCAGCATTCAAGCGGCTGGCAGCTGGGGGGGGGGGTGTAGTCCCATTATGGCCTAGCAGGGGGTCCAGTCGGTTTGATGGTCATACCAAATGGCTACGAAATGCCCCTGCTTGTCAAACACATACTACCAATTGGGAGTATTCCGAGATTCCTAGCCAGTTATAAGATTTCAAATCAGTAGGGCAATGCAATAAAACTTCAACTCAGTAGGCTCCGTTGCAGCAATGATTATTAATGATTATAAACAAAGTTTTCTTGCTTTGTTCAATCAGTTTTACAATAGAGAATTTTGAAAAACTGCAGAAAATGTTCACTACAGATGCTATCAAATGGCCAAATTTTAGGTCCAGGAACTACCATTTCGGGTTTCTGTAAGAAGATACTACCAGTTGATGGTATTTTTCATAAGATTTCCCCTCTGGCCATCTTTAACCCTGACTCGATCCCCCTGTCAGGCCACAATGGGAGTACCCCTCCAGCGGCTGGCCTGCCGTCCTGGCTCGTAAAATCTCTTCTAATTCAAAATGAAAAAATGAAAACTACCTTTAGGACAAGGCAGCGTATTGCAGGATACTGTTTTTGTATCTTCACCAATGCAAGGTTGGCCATTAAAGCCTGGCTTAGGACTGTTGCAAACACGCTTGCTTGTCATGGTTCCTCCTCCGCATTTCTTTGTACAAGGTCTGTATGCATCCCAGTTGCTCCATCCACCATTGACAGGCGGCAGTCCTGTGAAAAATGTCAACAAAGCATTATGAGAAATTCTGGCTGCGCGAGTGAAAAAAACAATTCCCGTTTGAAAGGCTACTGCTCCCTAAATATAAAAGCAAAAGTATTTTGCAACATTTGATTGAATAGCCAACATGTTCAATTATTTTCTAATTTTTTCTGGCCGAAATCGGTCACGCCGTTCTGATATTACGAGGGAATTCTCGAGAATGTACCTTCGACAAACCTTCAAAAACGTTCTAAAATCACGATCGAATTCCCGGGGGGGTACTTGACTTAGATTTGTACGGGTGTGTGCCCACGAAAAAAATTTTTTTTACCCTGCTCCAGAATTTTTCGCTCAAAATGATAACCTGTTCCAGAAAAAATTGATGAAAAGTATACTCAAAAACATGAAATTTGACCGAAAAACGACCCGATCTAGCAAAATATTCCCCTTTGACATGTTTTGACAACCTGCTCTAGAAAAATTGCCTCATTTTGATACCCTGTGCTAGAAAAAATTGGTGAAAACGATACCCTTAAAAACGGCACATCCCCGTCGGACAAATATACTAAGCACCCCCCCCCCGGGTCGAATTTCCCTGATATTTCTACCTTACATACAGCAGAGACTTTAACATGCTTGATATCCTCTTTGTAGGACGAAGAAGTCTTCACAGTTTGACAAACTTACGAAGGGGGACTTCTTCCCCCTAGAGGCGAATTATCCGCGAATGCAAGTAAGTGTCATTGTTGTTAGGAAGGGAAAGGGTGACATTTTGCTCGTCGTTTTCACTCGTTTTCCCGGGGGGGGGGGGGTACATGACTTGAGGATGGACGGGGGTCTGCCGCCAGTTTTTCAGAAAGCTACCCTCTTCTAATTACCGAAACTTGCTTTTGATACCCACTTTTATGATGAATTTTGGCGGAAAACTGCCCATTTTAACAATTTTTTGCAAATTTCAGCGAAACTCCACCCTTGTTTATGGAAATTTGCTGAAAAAGGACCTTTGTTTAGAGAATTTTGGACCCAAAAACCCACCCATATGGGCGGCACATACCCGTACCCTAAATATGTTATGTACCCCCCCCCCGGGCTCATTTTTGCCGGCTTTGAAAGGAGCTTTCTGCAGAATCTACCATACCCAAAGGAAGGAGTGGCCGATAAAAAGTAAATGACCGGCTTGTGAAAGCTTGTGAGATGTTGCATTAGCCGGGCCGGGTAACCCACAAAGCATACGCCTTTGAACAGTTCCTTGAGAAGAGCCAATTTTGGAAAAGCTTTATTTGATACGCACCCGGTTCCTTGACATTGAGACTACCGCCTTTCTTGGAAATAAAATTTTGCACTTTTTACCGCAAGGAATAAATGGTTTTAAAAATAGCAGATAGTGAAGCTTTCCATGTCAATGTCCTTTACTATGCCGTGTTTTCTACTTCAGGAGCATTATGGTTTCAGCAATTCCACAAGTCTGATCTTAAACACCAAACTCAACCCGCAATTACGTCCCAGAAAAGTTAATTTGATATGATTGAATGTTTTAACAGGATAACCTAATACTGTTATCATCAGGGTCCTGTCATTAGTTGAGACACAGACATTCTGAGGATGAAAATAACCTACATTGACGTGAGATATGAAATTCATAGTTCTCTTCTTCCAAATCTCCTCATAGTCGCGAGATATATTCCATAGAAGACTGCGAGTCTGCTACGGAGAGGGCAAAGGGGGCAAAGGAAGGTGAGCGAAGCGGTTGCAGGCAAAATAAAGCAGTGGGAGGCGTCAATTATTGCAGAGGCAGGCAACAGGCGATGTGAATGAAGTTGGGACACTTAAAAGACTTTGGCTGGTCATAGTCAATTAAAATCAAAGAACCTTAGAAGTGACTCACGGGTCTTCATATGCTTAATTAATGATCTGTGTTGTGCGATTGTCCAAATTATGCCATGAAAATGCAAAGGAAGATCAGTACAATTTTACTGCACCTTCCTTGAAATATGAGGAAATACGCTGTAATTTTACATTACAGAATTCAGTCTGAGGAAGCAACCATCAAAAATTGGCGTTGCAGGAAATGTTTAGCTTTGATTGAATAAACAATCCAACTAATCACGTACAAATCAAATTAATAACAAAATAATCACTACTGATTATTAATCTCGTACTCGTACACCATTTTCAGGAGTGATTTGCACCTCAAAGTGGTCTTAGTACGGATATAAAGAATCTAGAACTGGAAATATGGATTTACACAAGGAAGAAAGACACGAAGCTTCCTGTTGCAATAACGAATTTATTCCTTTTTCCTTAGGCTTTAGCGTTATTAAAGCACATATGTCACGTTAGCAATTGGTTAATACAACAAACAAGTTTGGAGTGGAATTCCATTGTTTTATGACTTTTTATTTCTGTTTCATGAATTTTTATTGCAATGAAAATTCAGCTTCGATCCTGTGCTTTATGATAAACAATAGAGAGGATTGTATTGCATGAACCAATCAGCTTCATGACATATTCCCTTTAAACAGTTTATTGTTGATAAGAAACTCTTTTCGAATGTTGAGGATACCGAGGACTGCCCCTTTTGTCCGAGCCTTTTGTTATGCTGGTAAAGTTCAAAGTAGATCAACAGCTGGGAAACCTATTACCATGCGCGAGAATCTCTTCGTTTCTTTGTTTGGTTTGTGGCCGGGATTATCCGCTCACATTCTTTCCACAAAACCAAACATGCTTTCTGCGCATGATCACAGGCTTCTTTTTTGGGGGATAACCGTTGCTTTGAACTTTGACGATTCGTATCCCCAACGAAGCTCGACTGAGCACTCGGATTATAATGCTCAAGATACTTGTTTATTTTGTCCGCGAAGGTAATTTTTTATAAGAAACGGCTTAGGTAGCTTGTCACTAATTTCAAAATCACAAACCCTAACTTACCTCTGCACTCATGCTTACCTAAATACTGTATGTTGAATTTGAATGAATATGAAATATCCCCCCCCCCCCCCACCTAGTCAAATGTGCATTGAAATACTAACTAAGCAAAAGGGGGAGGAAGGGTGGGAAAATTGAAGGCTGCCAAATATTTTCTGAACTGAGTGGAGAGCACGAGGACAGACTTAAATATTGTCTGTAAGGCAAGACAAATATGGAATGAGGAATACATCCTATCAAGTGATTGGTTGAAAGCTGCTTACGTGTTGAAGTGTCATCAGGAAAAGGGGGTGCTTCTGTCATGCTTCGTGGCGTTGGAATTTGTGGCTCTTCTACTAGATCTGGTACTTCTGGGAAAGGTGGCACTGGTTCACTTGGTTCGTTTACTGATTCGTTTGGATTTGCTGGCTGTGGTACTTCTGGCACAGTTGTCATTAATGCATCTGGAATAAGTGGTTCTGGTTCTTCTTGGACAGGTGTTCCCGTGTCTGGTGCATCTGGTAACTTAACTTGAGCTTTAAAAGAAATGTACACAGTTACCCGTAATAGCTCTATAGAGCCCCTGGAGGGGGGGCTTGTTTGATTTCGGAGACTCCAAACAGGGGCTTAAAGGAGATGGGGCTTATTAAAGAGGAGGGGCTTATTCACAAAGTCAAATCAAAGGCGCCTACCTTGTAGGAAGTGTGTTTATTCCCAGTACTGTAGAGTAATGAGTGTCCTGTGACCCAGTACAGAGAGTGTCCTAGAACCGTACCGTGACCAAGCAGTACACAGCGTCAGTCCTCTCAAGGTCAAGATGACGTATGAATAAGTTTGTGGTTTCAAATTCCGGTGTTATGAAACACGATATCAACTGTTATACGATCTGGCCACAGGGAATCAGACAGCGTGATTTTTGATTGGTCAACTCTAACAGACGTCAGAATTTGAAAATCCCAGTAATATACAAAGATTAACAGGACTGGGTCATAGGACACTGCGTAAAGTACCGTGAATAAACACACTTCCTACAAGGTAGGCGCCCTTGATCAAATGACAAGGATATCAATTATAGCTTGTTAGTTCCTTTACCCTTATTTTGCAAAATCAGCATACAATTTTACCAGTCATTCTCTATGCGTCATGAAAAGATCAATTAATAAATTCAAGAAAAATTTTCAAAAAAACTTCAAACCATCGTAATTTCTAAACCGTTTGACACAACATGAAGTAATTTCGAAGAGAACTATAGCTTATGGATGCCTACAATATGGTATCAAGCAAAAGTCTGTCACTCATCTGGTTTATGATTTAGAAATTTGATGACGTCACATCCTAAAATGAGCTGAAATGTAAAATACGCTATAATTTTGAAAAATGTTCACAATTTCTGGAAAATCAAACGGTAGAATTATAGATAAGTATCTAAAGTTTCTTTCAAGCCATTCAATCAGAAGAAATAGATCATTGAATTTTACACCCACCTTTTCACGCTGAGTTAAAGATTTGGAACCTATGCTTCAATTAATACTTTACCTATATAACCCGGGGGGGCTACTTAGTATATTTTACTGACGGGATGTGCACTCCTTTCCGGGTATCGTTTTCGCCTCTTTTTTCTAACGCCGGGTATCAAAAGAGGGCACATTTTCTAAAGCCGGTCTATATAAAGGCCCTTTCTCCTTTTTTCACAAAGCTTTGAGACGAGGAAAGGTCAAAGACTTTTTGCAGTTCTGGAGCTGTTTAAACGCTCGTGAACCGTGAAAACTTTGTAGCTGATCAAAAGTGCGCAAGTATAGTGTAAACGTGGTTTACACGCATTTAGTGTAAGAAACTAAGGTCCAGGGCTGGTAGGCAGTTTCTTAACTTTTTGGGCCATTTTGCTACCAAAATTTTCTTACGTGTTTCTTATATTCTTAATGCCGGAAGAATAGAGTTAATTTCGTTTTGTCTAAAGTAAAGGGCTCCCAAATTACTTGTAAGATCTCAAAAAAAGTAAATAACATAATTCGCACTCAAAATAATGTCCAAACAGTTGCTATAACTGTACAGTGTCAAAACATTTTGTAGTGCGACAGCAAAATTAAAACTGCAAATGACAAAAGTTAAAAGTTTCATAGCTTTTTAAATTCAGGTAGGGTTGTTTCTTAACTTTCGAAAAATTGAGCCTACCGTTTCTTATAAGTGGTTTATCAAAAAAAAATACGTGTATAGTCTGTCTCATATTAGATGTCAAAATACCCGCAACTAACAACAGTAGAAGAGTTTTGCAAAGTAATTTTGCGTTATCGCAAATCTCATGTGAAAGAACTTTCGAGAGAACTTTACAGTAAGTTTTTTATGAAAAAGTGAATGTGTTTAAAAATGAGTATGAAAATAAGATGACAGTTTAGATACCTTTAGAGAAGCAAATACCAACAAGGAGAAACCAGATGATCTTCATTCTTCCAGCATTCATCCAAACGAACACAATCTCTATCTTAATCAAAATCTAATTCAGTTTTGATGTACCAACTTTTCTAGTCAGTCTTGCGTTTTGCAGTTAGCTTAATAACTACAGATACAAAGTGAACCCTTAAATAGACGAAACCTATAATCTCCCTTTTTGCGTAATGCGGTTTGCCTTTCCTGGCCCCCAAAACGAATTAAACATATCACACGTAATATGATCCATGACTTACGCCATCAGACAGATAAAATGTTATTTGGCAAAGTTATTTAGTTTCCAATCTATGATGTTGTTATGTTTTGAAAGTCGGTTTCTCCGACGGCCCTATCACTCATTCGAAAAGCGTACGAGAAAATTTTCAGAAGAAAAGGATTTTTACTGACCTTTGGTGAATTTTTCTTCAAAACAAAAGGATTTTAGCCAAAGGTGTACGAGAGTTTTTGGGAGTGAAGCGGCCCTCGGGTTTCTCGAAACAAGGAAAATGTTTGTGGTTTGAATGCATTAAAGGGACGAAGTAAAATTTCCTTCATTCATCCGCTGGGCATGATAAACACAAAAGTTTGACATAATCGGCAGTGGCAGGTTTCTCCAGACCAAGATTTGATTTTGTGTTTAAACTCAGTAAGAGATGTGCACCCTTTTTTCAATAAGAAACTTGGATCAGCACTTAGTGCTATGATTTCACATGAACATTTCGGTGCTTTAGTAGTAAAAGTTTCTTAATTAGTTTCCCATTTTTGGAGTCTAAAATTGCGTTATGGTTCAAAGTTGAGCCTTCTTATCGACAAAGGGCTTTCATTTTGTATTGAACTTGTTACCACGAATAGGCCATGCACATTTTAAGGCAAAGAGTTACCAACTTTTTGCAGTCAAAACTTAATATTTACAAACGCAATGCCGCACGAAGCGTCATTCTACCGACTCTTATTTTAGAAATATATTTCTTAATTGTTCTTGAACGTAGTACTAGAGTTTCTTAAATTTTTGGTCATCGTAGTACTAGTTTCTTATAAACCAGTTTCTTATAAAAAACGTGTATATATATATATACCATACCAATTCTAGGATACATCACATGGAAATATATTGTAGGTAGGTAGGTAGGTATCATATTTAACGTGGCTAGCCTGCGAAAGTCCGAGAGAGACTTATTTCCAGCAGGGGCCACGGATGTTTTACCATCAACCCGCCGCAGCTACCAGATTTCCCTCACATGGCTCTGGTCGACCCGGGCTAGAGTTACGGACACACAAGTCCCTCCTCTAGCGATAAAGTAGTTCTAAGGAGCATACAGAGATTGTTTAGCCAGTCTTGGATTTGATGACATCACATCCATCAAGGTTAACCAAAACCGCAGGTGTCTCAATTCAAAATCATCTGACGCATGATATCGATATAGATATATCGAAACCAAATCAAAACCACACATTGAGTCCCAAAAACTGGTAGTTCTTGATGGCAAATTTCCACTGCTATTTTTTTCAATTTAGCGGACTATTTCAATATGATTTATCATTGTTTTTCGAAAGCAAGTAGTAATTATAGATATGAAAGTACAAGTGTCCCAAAACCAGGTGCCGGACAATGGTAGGACCGCTTTGGTGAAAATTTTCAAATTCTGGCCTTTTTTCGGAAATTTGCTGGACAAAGGTAGAACCGCTTTGGTGAAAAATTTGAATTTCTGGTCTTTTTTTCGTAAATTTGGCGGACGAAGATAGAACCGCTTATGTGAAATTTTGAAATATTGGTTAAATTTGGCGGACAAAGGGAGAACCAGCTTACAGGTAAAATTTAGGAATTTGATTAGATAGGAGGTTAGAAAACTTGATTTTGTGGCAAACTGATTGAATAGGCAGATGGATATTCAAATTTCACCTTTGTCCCAAAACTGGTTGTTTTGGACAGGAAAGTCGCACTGTGTGTCAAAAGAACCGGTTATTTTTTCCCATTCCTCTGGACAAACATGGGGTCGAAAATTTTACAGTACTTGCCCGCCCCTGCTTTTCTGAGCCACATCGACTTGTCTGTAAATCCTTTCGTTTTCTCATGGGTATTGTGGACACAATTTGTGTCGATCTTGTCCACAATACCTGGCCTAAATGTTACTAAATGAATGAATGCATTTCGTTACCTTGCTCGTCTTCATTTCATGAGTATCTCTGCGCTTTTGCCTCGGCATTCATTCTTGCTTACTTCGTAACGGCCTAAGATTTTTGAACAGTGCCGCGCTCTAAACTAGTTCCCAGCCCAGACCGCGCATTCCTCCAACGACTCATCCTGAAATTGAAAATTGAATTCAATTTCAAATTCAATTTTCAATTTCAGGATGAGTCGTTGGGAGGAATGCGCGGTCTGGGTCTGGGCTGGGAACTAGTTTAGAGCGCGGCACTGTTCAAAAATCTTAGGCCGTTACGAACTTGAGTAAGCAAGAATGAATGCCGAGGCAAAAGCGCAGAGATACTCATGAAAGGAAGACGAGCAAGGTAACGAAAAGCATTCATTCAATTAGTAACATTTAGGCCAGGTATTGTGGACAAGATCGACACAAATTGTGTCCACAGTCGTTGGAGGAATGCGCGGTCTGGGCTGGGAACTAGTTTAGAGCGCGGCACTGTTCAAAAATCTTAGGCCGTTACGAACTTGAGTAAGCAAGAATGAACGCCGAGGCAAAAGCGCAGAGATACTCATGAAATGAAGACGAGGAAGGTAACGAAAAGCATTCATTCATTTAGTAACATTTAGGCCAGGTATTGTGGACAAGATCGACACAAATTGTGTCCACAATACCCATGGTTTTCTTTGTGAAGCTGCTGACTTAGGTTCCATCAACTGGGTATCACGGGTTCGTGAATTGCAAGCCAGATATGATATTCTACCAAGTGACAACGTACCTACTATGAAATCAAAGATTTGGTGCTCCTTCGAAAATCACACCTTGTCTAATCTCCATGAACATCTTGTGCACGATAAAAAACTTTGTACTTATGCTCTGTGCGTAACTTACGCACGCTTACGCAAATTACAATAAGCCGTTTCTTATAAGAAAAAATACGTGTATGGAGCATTTTTATTTGGGATTCTCTATTTGGGATTTGCGTTTAATATACACGCTGTAATTTTTCTTCACATTGCCCAGATTGCCACAGTAAGAGAATTGTTGTTCAAATGTTCAAAGAGTTGGGGTAGTTCAAAGAGCAAAGCACTCTACAAACTTTTTGCATGATCTGTAAGCAAACTTGTCTACATTTCTTTTAAAATGACAGCTTTGCAAAAATAAAATGATTTGCCGCAATGAAAATTCGCGAATCTCATATCTTAGAACACCATGCGGGAATGAAATTTCGCGAATTGTATGCTTAAAAAAGGAATTTCTCGGAATAAACTTTACGGTTAAAACCACGAAAAATGCGAAAGTTGCCTCCCTTGGAGTATGCAATATAAAAGAAACAAACAAGGAAAGAAAACAATCAAACAAATAAGGAGGGGTACTTCGGGGTTTGCGGTATTGCGGTATAGGGGGTAAATTTTGTGCGGTATTGCGGTAATGACGGAAAAAACTTGCGGTATTGCGGTATCAGACTTTCACAGCGCGGTATGCGGTATTGTACGAAAATTAACATCCAAATTTCCGGTAATACCATATTCCTGTTTAGGAACGAAGTATCTTGGAGATGAATTGATATAGAGGAAAGAAAACGAAGGAGAGGGAAGTCCCTTATCTATGTCTCTCTCTCTCCCTGTGCCTGCCCCCACCTGCTCAACCTTGAAAAAGGTACCTGCAGAGGAGAGCACGCAACATTTTTATCTGAAGAAAAGGAATCAAATATTTGCACGAATCAAAACTTTAAATGAGAAAATCACCCCTGTTTTCAAATCAGGCAATCTGACAATGTTGGACAACTATACGCCTATCAAGGTAATTCCTCCTCTATCAAAAGTTATCGAGAAGATCATTTACAATCAAACATCCCAGTACCTTGAATCGAATGGCCTATTTTGCCCATATCAGTTTGGGTTTAGACAAGGGAGATCCACGCAACATGCAGTTACCTTACTGTCAGAAAAGGTTACACAGAACATTGATAAAGGGCTATGTATAGTGGTGCTGACTATATTGACCTCCGTCAAGCCCTCGACACAGCACGTCATGTAACCTTGCTGGAAAAATTACCAGGTGATGGTATGGATGATGTGGAATTACAATGGATAGGTGATTATCTCTTTAATAGAAAACAAAAAGTAATTTTTGATAACACCAGCTCATGCGAAGAAAGTGTTACATGTGGTGTCCCACAAGGATCCATCATGGGGCCGCTCCTTTTCAGGCTGATAATCAACGACATCGTTCCATATTCTGCTCACTGATGCTGACAATACTGTTTAATATTGTGCACGAAAGAACTCAAATGAAATAGAACATTTACTTAACAGTGCACTGCAAACAGTTGCAGACTGGTTTAATGAAAATAGCTTGTTCATTAACTTGAAAAAAGGTAAAACTGAATTTTGCTATATGAATCACATCAAAAGTTGTCCAAACAGCCAAAGGTGGACATCAAAATCTACAATCAAACTATTCATGAGACCAAATCATACAAGTACATTGGTGCAGATTTGGATAACCATCTGAACCTACATCAACATTTTGAAAATGTGCACAAAAAAGGCAGTAAAGCTTTCATCTCGTATTCGCGAAAAAGTCAGCCGTTATGTAGCAGAATCGATATACATAACAAAGATACGATGCGGCCACTACTGTTGTACTGCTACCCACTACAGCTTTCCCTACCCCAAAGAACAGTAAACAAGCTACAGTATATACAAAATAGAGCAGCCAGAATTTTCAACCCAAGAGCAAAGATACAGTCATGGGACAGCAAAACCTGAATGGTTACTTCAAAAGATATCAGCATGAAATCAACACTCTTGTGTTGTTTTACCGAAAATGCGCACTGAAACTGGAAAATAATCGTTTGCCTACCAGGGAGCCCGCATTTTCAACCAACGAAATATCTATCTTGCTATATAAAAAGAAACTAAAACCATCGAAGTCTTTGTAGATGTCCAAAAAAAACGTATTTGACTCTAATCAATTCTTATCCTTTAATTGTACATTAAACTATTTTCATTTTATCCTACTTTTTACCTTTATTTTAACTACAACGATTGTCAATAGGTAGGACTACATGTCCTGGAATGATAACAGATAGTTTTATGCCGAACAAGTCAACCTGTCAAAATATTAGTTATTATCAATATCCTTATTATTACTTTTTGTTTTGAAAAGTTTCCTTTCGAACCATGTTGCTTTCGAATACATTTGCACCTTTGACCCGGATATTAAAAGTACCGCTGAAGGGTGAACAGTTTAGATCAATGATACGACTATGATATAAGATCTCTTCTATATATTCATAATTTTTCTGCCGTCAATGCAGTTTTACTAAAAGCACATCGATGAAATTTTTCCCCATCGTTTTCACATCACTATTTTGTCTGTAAAACATCTAACTACGATCTAAAAGATCAGACTACAAATTTTGATGGAGGAAAGTGGATTTAGGTCGCAATCAAACTGCAACAGACCGGTGTACTGTATTAGTAGCTTTGTTTTTTAGTTTTCTAGCGTTTGCGGTGTTTTGCTATTTTTTGGTGCGGTATTGCGGTATTTGGTGTCTTTTTTGTGCGGTATTGGGACCCCCCCCCCGAAGTACCCCTCAATAAGAACTCCCGAGTGTTAAGAAACCCTACCATTAACATAATATTTTGATAAAATCAATTTCCTGTTTATGCTCATTCTAGCTTAGTCACTGGAACACTTTTGAGCTATGTTTACTGTTAATTTATTTACAGTTAAGCAAAAGTAAACAAACTGTAATAAGAACTAATTCAGACTAATATCTTCATGATGAGATGAGTCAAAACAAGAGAGACGTTCGACATTTCTGATTGTGTAGTTTGCCAGTTGTGAAAGCTTGTACATTGCTAGTGTAAAAACAAATTAGAATTAGGGGCAATTAGGCTTGTTTAAACTGGGCAAGGCAAAAAGCTTGAAATTTAAAAATAATTGCACGAATGATTATTGCACCTTCCTTTTGATTTAATATCTTTGTACTTTGAACTTTGTACTTTTCCATGATTGTTGAATGGCAAGTTTAGTTATCTTAGGTGTTTTCAGAATCATATGGTTTTTCGTATTGTTTACATGTTTAGGCACATAGCTTGTTTGGGGCCGGAGCTGCGTCTATTTTCCGGTCGAAGAATATTGACCTTCGTTGAAATATCTATAGAAATCGCTACAAATGAGATATACAGATAAGAATTTCAGCAATTATGCATACTGACCTCAGCAATAACCCAAACTCCTTTTCTGCTATCATATCTCAAAATTGGAGGCAATTTCTAATGATTTCTGGTAGAGATATCATTTGGGCCTAAGCTTGTCCTAGCTTAAAACTAATTCCATTGCACTTAAAAAGTAATGGTAAAATTCTAGAGCTGAATAATGCACTTACCCATGACTCAGCCACCAGTTTGACTTCGTTTGCCTTTTTTACATTAGCAAATTTTTATAAGAAACGACCAGTTGTGGGTGAATTGCAAAAACTTTCTTCGGTCCATATTTTTATCTGCACAGTCTATCCGCTTCAAACAACAAACAGTGAACTTTGTATCATAAAAGTCTTGCATCATAAAACATTCCTATGGAACGATTCCATGCGCCTTAGCGAGGCACTCGTGAATTGTTTTCACGCATTTGGTTCAATCAGTCAATGCAAACAAACAAAAGTGCAAAACCGGGTATCTTTTCTAGCAAACCCAAAAAAATGTTTTGTTCTTTTTATGTTTTGCATTGGTTGAGATAAGAACGAAAAGAACGAAATGCGTGAATACAATTCACGAGTGCCTCGCTAAAGCGCATGGAATCGTTCAAAAGGAATGCTCTGTGATGCAAGACTTTTATGATACAATGTCAAAGTTTACTGTATGTTGTTTGAAGCGGAGAATCTGTGTAGAGAAAAATTTGGACCGAGGAAAGTTTTTGCAATTCGCCCACAACTGGTCGTTTCTTACAAAAATTTGGCAAATTAAAGAAGGCAAACGAAGTCAAACTGGTGTCTGAGTCATGGGTAAGCGCATTATCTAGCTCAAGAACTTTACCATTACTTTTTAAGTGCAATGGAATGAGTTTTAAGCGAGGACAAGCTTAGGCCCAAATGATGTCTCTACCAAAAATCGTTAGAAATTGCCTCCAATTTTGAGATATGATAGCAGTGAAAGAGTTTCGGTTATTGCTCAGGTCAGTATGCGTAGTCGCTGAAATTCTTATCTGTATATCTCATTTGTAGCGATTTCTATAGATATTTCAACGAAGATCAATATTCTTCGACCGGAAAATGAACGCAGCTCCGGCCCCAAACGAGCTGTATGCCTAAACATGTAAACAACTCTGGACGGACATCCCCACAACTGATTTATTAAAAAAGATTGCAAATAACTGAAGTATTTTAGCATCCATTTCAGTTTTAGTGAGGGTACTAGAAAATTTACCTCAAACGACCGATTTTGTCTCCAGGGGCTAGAAAGCGGTGATCTCATTGGCTGACAAGCATGACATTGGATGATTTCCGCATGCTCTGACAACCAGTAAGGATTTGAGCCTTATCTTTATTTCAACAAGTTATGAGTTTGTGACGTCATCAACTTTCAAATAAACCAGAACGGCTAACGGTTTCTGTCTTCGACCATACCGTAGACCTTCATAAATTATGGTTATCTTGAAGATTGTATCATGTTTTCTTCATTGATTCAGGATCCATTATTCCAATAGACTAGATTATTTCAATGACGTTGATGAAGTTTCGAAAGATTATTTTGCAATGGAGTGAGAGCCACAGTCATCACAGAACTTAAAATATATCTGTTTATGGACCATTCATTATTTAGCCAGGGGATAGGACCGAAAAGAAATGAATTTTATGTTGTAAATATCCTTTACCCAACTGCAAGAACATGGAATTCTGTCCACCAGGGGGCTTATTAGAGAAGGGGCTCTACAGAGAGGGGGTTGAATACCGGGTGTCCCAAAAAAGTAGACATATTTGTTTTGATACAGTGATCATGGGTAGTTAGACACTGCTGATGTGCTTCTATGGAGGAGTGCTGGGTAATATGTATCTGCGGAGGAAATATTGTTTAGTACTGCGGAGGAGATATCGAAAGAACGAAAATATCTCCTCTGCAGTACTAAACAATATTTCCTCCGCAGATACATATTATCCAGCGCTCCTCCATATGAGCACACCAACAGTGTCTAACTACCCATGCAGTGATGTGAATTTAGCTATAATCAATAGCTAATCTCTTTCAAAAATGTTTTTCGATAATTAACTTGAAGATAGATACCTCGTTTGTTGATATTGGTGCTTTGAGAGCATAAATATTTATCTTCAACTCAAATTTGCGTTCACCTCCAACCAGTGCTTTGACATTTGGCTTAAACAAATTCTTGAAGGACAACGAATAAATCAAAATTAGCCTTATAAAATTTGAAAGATATTAAATCATATTATGTTCGGTTTGCTAGAAGCCATCCAATATATGCAGTTTATTCATTTCTTCCATTTCAAAAACTGCTTATAAGAAGTGCAACTCTCAGATCGCCAAAAAATTAAGAAACTCGGGTACTGGGAAAATATATTACTTATGAAACTATCTATTTTGACAAAGGAAGTCCTTGGCATATTTTTACTTTATCTTCACTTTTATTTCTCGGAATGTACTTGAGTAATGTTTAAACATTGGAACTGCTTAAAAAATTGTTTTGAATTGTTCACGAGGGTACAGATAGTGAACATGAAGATTGTTTGAGACCTCTAAGAAACTCGTAAGAAACTCTGACTACTGAAAATCTGATAATTTTAAGAGATTTTCAGTACTGGCCAATTTCTTAGTTTCTTGTAAAAAATACGTACGAAGTTATATTTTAGAACACCTGGTAAGGAAGATGTAAATCAAAATAAAAAAAAACAGTCAACTCAACTGAAAACATACAAATATTAATGGTATTGATGTCATGCTGGATTTTTAAAGAACCCGATTATTGTTATATCAGCGTGAATATACCAATGAAAAATAAAAAGTGATAAACGAATTTATTAACATTCGCGCTACAGTGAAGATGGAAACACGGAAATCATGTCTCTTCGTGGTCAAATATTTTATAGTGAGCCTACTTTTGAAAAGTATTGGTAAGTTACGCAGAATTTTCTATGAGAAACTTAGAATTTGAGCCAGTACTGAAAATATCTTAAAATTATCTAATTTTGACGTCTCAGAGTTTCTTACGAGTTTCGACGAGCTCCTAAACTTACAGGTTCTATAGCAATATTCATGTTCACTGCTTTTGCCCTCGTGAATATTTGAAAACATACCTCATATGGAGGTATAGTGCATTTGTATTTAAATAATAAATACGAAATAATATTTTAAGTAATTGACGTATGACGTATTTTAAGCCTTTTCAATTTTTAGACACTATTGAAGCCCCCAAGTACCTTCCGAGTAATGTGATACAGGGAACAAGTGAAAATAAAATAAAACTTTGCTGAGGATTTCCCAGAAATATAGCGAATATCTTGAGTTAAATTTCTTACAAGCGGTTCCTTAAAAAATGCGTGTGGTAGGGGTAATGCAAATTTTAGTTAAAGAAAAGGCTAGTGCAAAACGCAACGACGCCACAGCAGTTTTGGTTATACAGAGAACGAGGTCACACTTTTTGTTGGGCAGCTACCCGGGGGGGGGGGGTACTTGACTAGGGAAGTGACGGGGGTGTGCGGAAAACCTCTCCACACCCTGCACCCTGTCGCATAAAAAATAGGCCAAAAGTATACCCTGTCGCATAAAAATTTTGCCTCTCAAATACAGTGTAGAACGCAATTTTTGCTTGTGATACCCTGTCGCATAAAAATTTTGCCTCTCAAATACAGTGTAGAACGCAATTTTTGCTTGTGATACCCTGTCGCATAATTTTTTTACCTATTATAATACCCTGTCGCATAATTTTCGCTAGAAAATGACACCCTGTCGCATAATTTTTACCGCAAAAGGACACCCTGTTGAGCGGCACATCCCGTCAGGTCAAGTATGGGAGTGCCCCCCCCCCCGGGCAGCTACCTAATGGGTAGTAACTTTTTTGCATGAAGTTTGGAGAATAGGATGATTTAATTTCTGGACAAGTTGTAATCTATGTGGTAATCTAGTTGGTGTTATTTTTTGAAGTATTTTTGTTCATCAAGGTATAGAATAACAAATATAAGTATTTTCTGTTTCTTTCTTTGTTTTTGGTTTAGATCCGCTAGCATTTGTGAAAAAGTTATCGGTGCTAATTCATCGATAGTTTAGTAGAATACCGCGTGCGTAAAAAATTATCAACTTTTGAGAGGCCACAAGATATCTTACACCAGGCCAATTTTTAACATTTATGAATTAATCGTTAGCAAAAAGCCTGAATTAGATTCCTTGAGTTTTTGCAATTTTTTGTCTTCTTTAACTAGAACTGTAGGCGAGTTTTCTAAAACTTTCGTTTTTGAGAGAACTGGAAACGATCTTTATCACTGTCATCAAATTTTCTACAGGGTGTCCCAAAATGATGTATTATCGTTTGATTGCTTATATGTCCATAACCGATGAACCGATTTGCAAAAAATGGTAAAACCACAACCAACATTTTAGAATACAATTTTGCCTTTAAGCAATCAAATAAAACAAAGTGTTTGCAAATCCGTTCTTGGCTATGGACATGCAAGCAATCAAACAATAATACATCATTTTGGGACACCCGGTATATGAATGGATAAATAGATAACTTTCTTGTGGTGACTTGGGGATTTAGAATTCGATCAGCTATAAGCTGCTATAAACTAAAACGTCTTATAAACAATAATTTCAAAATAGTGGCGTTTGATTATGAGTCGTAGTTAGGAGCGTCTGTCAGCCTTTCAATAGCCTCCCACCAATAGCGATAACTACGTCCATGTAATCAGTCTAACCTTTCATAAAAATTGAAAACTGCTGCTCGTGTTGTGTCCTTAGGAGGAAGAGAACAATGCGAAGACATGGATAAAAGATGCAAACAATGGGCTGATGGTGGTGAATGTACGAATAACAAAGGGTGGATGCTGAAGAATTGTCGGTTAAGTTGTCTTAATTGCGTAGGTGAGTGGTATTACCTGGCGTCCCCAAAAAAGTACTCCTGTTTGAAAAATCGCCAAAATTTGATCACATGGCTGATTTTCAAATTAGTTTTCTTATTAGATCAAAGTCAAAAAGTGAAGCGAAAGCCTCGGCGAAATAAACATTTGTGAGTGTTTGAAATAAACGGAGAGCGAACAAAAACACAAATATGAAAATAAATACTTCAGTCTTTTTTCCGCTATCAACCAAACTTTGACACAAACCACTTTATCAAGTATCCTCCTTTCAACCAATCTTCAAACTCGCAAAGTCCTTTTTGGTGTGCTGTAAATACAGTTTCAAATTCCTTGCAGGTAAATGTGTAGATAAAGAGAAGTTATGCCCATTATGGAAGAAAAGTGTTTTTTGTTCACAACAGAGCCAATGGTATGGGTACATGAGAGTTACATGTCCGAAAACATGTGAATTTTGCGAGGGTAAGCATTGTTTCTATTTGTTCCGCAGCTTCTTTGTCTCGTTCGAAATCTAAAATCTTAAGGAAGAAGAGTGAAAGACTTCTGCTTGTTTCTTCCAAATTTTAGGAATTGCGATTGGTTGGATGTCTTTCAGAATTTTTCGCGAAAAGAAAGGCCCTCCAATTCTGAAACTATTGACGATTTCTGAAAAGTCCAACGGAAGAATTACAACAAAGTAGCTAAAGTTTCTTTCAAGGAAATAGATCATGGAGCTTTACACCAACCTTTAAAAAATCTAAAACCTATGCTTATACGTGGCTTATACAGTCCTTGTTAACAAATAATAAAGTTGCCTGCTTGCTTTCTTACTCCCCAAGAACAGATTTTGTAACAACAAAGCATCAGCTGCTTTTGATTGACACTGCAATTCAAAGCGATTGCAGACAAAGGGAAAGAAAGAAGGCCAAAAAGTTGCCCTGAAACCAGTAGGGCAAAACAATCGCATTGTGGACGCGAAAGATAGTTTTTAAGGAAAGTCACGAGTTTATAACGAAAGAAGATTGATAAATGTAAAGATCTGTCTTGTAGATTTTGTTTATTTGTATATTTAGGGCTTAAATGTAACAATTACTACTCAGCTCCTGAATCAAATATACAAATCCTACAAACAGATCTTGAGATTCAAAATTCTTCTTTCCTTATAAACTAATAATTTCTCTTGAAAAACCACCTTTCGCGTGCACAATGCGACAGTTTGCCTTACTGGTTTCAGGGCAATTTTAGCAGCTTTATTTGTTTTGAATTCCTGGTTGAGAGAATCTTCTTTGTCTGCAATTGATAATCGCTTTGAATTGCAGTGTCAATCAAAAGTAATTGGTGATATATGTCCTCGTTTTGCTTACTTGTTTTCTTGCTTGCTTACAAACTTTTCTGCTATTCAATATCTCACTGTTCTTCCAAAAGCGCCTATTAATGGTGGATGGAGCAACTGGGGACCTTATGGACCATGCACTAAGATCTGCGGAGGAGGAATAAAGATGCGCAGCCGTCGGTGTAATAATCCGAAACCAATTGCCCCCGGCAGTCCATGTGCAGGACCAAGAACAGAAATAGCACCATGTAACATCATCCCATGTCCAGGTATTGTTAGCAAGGGCAAATTTTTATTCAGGTTTCCAAAAAGACAAAGCGATTAGTCCGAAGAAAAGGTTTCACATCTATGAGTGCACTCAATCAAATCAAGGGTGTTAGGACACGGATATTTTAATTGCGTATTTATTTACCTTGTTTTGATCTTCGTCTTGTTTTCTTGTCTTGTTTTCTTCTCTGTTCTGTTTCCTCTTGCTGATGTAAATGCCTCGTGTTATTTTAATATATCTTCCTTGTATTCCTGTGTCTTAGCGCGCCTTCGTAGAAGATAGGTCTTTAAACCGCAATGCCATATTAAATATTTAGTATTTAATATGGCATTGTGGTTTAAAAATCTTTCTTCTACGAAGGCGCGCTAAGACACAGGAATACAAGGAAGATATATTCAAATAACACGAGGCATATACATCAGCAAGAGGAAACAGAACAGAGAAGAAAACAAGACAAGAAAACAAGACGAAGATCAAAACAATGTAAATAAATACGCAATTAAAATATCCGTGTCCTAACACCCTTGATCAAATCAAAGTACGGGGAAGGCAAAACATTATGGTCGGCTGCGTTGGAGGTGTGAAATCTATTCTTGGGGCAGTCAAATCGCGTTTTCATCATTTCATTTAAAAAATTCGCCCTTGCTGGTATCGTTAACATCTGAAACTATCTTCAAACATAGTCAATAGAAACAGAACTAGTTCTTTTTCTATTGACTATGGTTCAAATTGATGACGCGTTCACACTGCTCCGGA
The DNA here is from genome assembly GCA_039566865.1 of Aurelia coerulea. NCBI lineage: Eukaryota > Metazoa > Cnidaria > Scyphozoa > Semaeostomeae > Ulmaridae > Aurelia > Aurelia coerulea. The sequence goes on along the minus strand of CM076952.1, from coordinate 3,819,240 downwards.
TAATTAAACACCCTCTGTTAAGCATCAGGCAAAAAAGACAACACGAACACAAGCTGAGCAATGGCGGTGATAAATTTTGACGGTTCTTCTATCATGCTCAAAGAAGGACATGAATAATAGACCACCCTGCTTTCCCTTTTGAGTCCTGGAGGATCCATTTTCTTCTCTGTATCAATTGTGACTGTACTTCTCACTCGCTATGGAAAGAGCGATCTAAAACAGAGCACTGGCCTAGCTGCAGACTTTCAGGTAATCTGAAAATCCTTTCGCGGTGCATTATGGGACAGCAACTGCGCGCAAGGCCTTGTGGTTAGCAGAGGATTTTTGAGGCGTCGCTCAACCTCGCTATGAAACGAAACAATGTTTACAGAGTTGAAAATTGCTAACAACTTTCAAAGATTCCTCCAAGCATCAAACTAACCTCGAGAGAGTCAGCAGTGCTGTGAATTTGTACAAATTGGCACGCTCTAAGCATTTTGTTGTGTTGTTGTACTTGCTAGCGTTTTCAAGAGTATCCATCTTATGTTTTTGGTGTTCACACTGGGTTTCTAAAAGTCTCCGTTTTCAAAGTGAATTTCGAAAATTTTGTTGTTGTTGTTGTTGTTGTTGTTGTCGGCACTGCTCCGCCTGGAAAACGGTTTTCCAGGCGGAGCAGTGCCAACAACGACAACAACAACAACAACTACAACAACTACAACAACAACAAAAACATTTTTTGCTCAAACTGGGACTTAATGGCTTTCATATAAAAAATTAAGACGGAAAGGGCACAGATTTATCTCTGAAACGAAGTTATGGCGTAGTTATGGCAACCCTGGGCAGTTAAAGATTCTCATTGCTGTGGTGAACCCCATAGAAGCTAAGTGGCCTTCAAAATGAGGAACTCCTGGTTGAAAGTGAAAGGTTTGTTGCTTCTTGGATTGAGAAAACAATCATCTTGATACTTGTAGCTTTTATTTGTGGCTAATATCACTTGAAATGCCAATTTTGAGGCATTTTAGCATCCTTATGCTTGTGCCGGCAACTTAGGCTCATCCGCCATTGCTTGGAGCACTCATCAGCTTTTTTACAGTATTGCTATGGTTTCCATATCCGGACATGAAATCGAGGGAAACAGTTTCGTCCTAATTTTCAATATGGAAGTCCCTGAGTCGTAGTTTGAGCGCCCACCAGTCTATCAATAGCGATAACTACATCAATCAGTCTAATGGAGCAGTGTGAAGTGTAGACTATGTTAAGTGTGAACGGGGCCTAGACCTAGCCTGCGCGTAGACTATATGGTACCCCTTCGTCAGGGGAAATAGTCTGCACGCAGGCTAGTACCTTTCTTCGCTAGCCGTATAATTTTACATGTAGTTTCTTTAACACCAGATTTTCAGACAAAGATCTGCGGACAAAACATTTTCGGGCTCCTTGAAAAATGAGAATCTCTGTTTTTATAGATTATTGGTTAAATATTTTGCTTGAGATGGATTATATTTGCATGGTAAGCAAAAAATTTAGTCAAAAATATCTGGAACATCTTCAAAGGAAATTTGTACAAACTACGCTCGAGGGAAGTATTGTCCGAAACATTTAACCGTCCAAAATTTAAAAGCTTAAGACTTAAAAACTTTAAGAAAAAAAATTGAAAGACTTTTAGCATTAAAGTGCAAAAATGTTCATGTGAAATTAAAAAACTTTCCGAACAATGGGCTAATCCAAGTTTCTTTCTTTGATTAAATAAACAATAATGTTGCGCTTGCTTTTTTGACACAGAAAAATGTGCAGATAAGGAACAGAAGCTTTGTTCAGAATGGAAAAAACAGAACTTGTGCGCGTCAGACGGTGTGTACATGAAGCTCAAGTGCGCTAGATCCTGTGGATTCTGCAAGGGTAAGTATTTCATTTTGAAATGATATATACTGGAAGCATGGCAGCTGTGAATGGACGCTTGATGCCGCCGGCAGTCAAACGGCAGTTACTTACGCAGCTATATGTGAGCTGCCCTCTTCTATCTTTTCAGAATATGATCAATGTAGATTGAACACAGGTTTGTTAAAAAACAAAATAGAATCAGCATTTTTGTAGCACCCCCTGTATTAACTTTGCCATCAGACTTTTCAGATTTGTCAGCTTGTTTTACAGTTTTCATTGATTTTAACTTGCGTTTTAGGAAATGTCATTACTTTGTTTCAATGACTTCATCATCATGACATGAGTGAGTCCTAAACTGAGGAACAAGGACAGATTTTGTAAACAATAGCATGAATTGCTTTTGTTGACACCTGAATTCAAAGCGATTTGCGATCGCAGACAAAGGAAATTCCCCCAACCAGTAATTCAAAACAAACAAAGCCGCAAAAGTTTTTCTGAAACCCAGGCAGTGGCGGACTGGCTCTGATTTTTGCACCGGCCATGAACGAGTTAAGGGGGCCCTAAGTGGGTGTGGCCTCGATGATGAGTGTGTGGTCAGGGGCAAAATTCGTCGCAATTCCTCTATTCCTTACCAATAGCCAAGCTAAACTCACTTTCTTTCAAATGAGGCATATATTTCACGATATATCTACTTATGGCATGATTAAAATCTTTACATTGTCTCTACTTTATAAAAGTAATTTTGCCTTTTTTTTGTATTGTGGGCCAGACGATCTATGATGTTTTCATTTCTCAAACTGTTGAGGAACCCTTTCCTGACCCCCCCCCTCCAGCAGTGTGGTCAGGGAAAATTAACTGACGGAGTATTAAAATGAGGGGTCTGGGGGCAAAGTCCCCAGGAAAATTTCTGAGGACACGCCCTGCCCTCTACTTTGGCTTAGAACGCTTCTCCCAATCCCAGGTTTGCCGATGCTAAAATTGAATTTTTGATCATTTGTAACAGTAGTTTTATGAATAAGCATCCACAGGGAAATTTTTTGAGTAAACATCTGTCCTTTGGCTTAGAATGCCTATCGCCATCCCATCTTACAAGAGCAGAATTGGAAACAATGAAATTCTCAAAATTATTTTTGCAGTTTTCTATCAATGAACATTCTCATGAATATTATCGGGCAAAAGCTTTCAGTTTTTCACAATCCAATTTTTGCGTGCCCCCAAAGTGGAGCAGTTGACAAAGTGCGTCCCGGAAATTTTTGAAACTTGCAGCCTTTACTTTGGCTTAGAGTGACTCTCCCAGTCATTTCTTTACCCTACACTACCTATAACAACTATTTTCTGTGAGGGAATCTCGAGAACCATCTTTTGGCAGAAGTGGAGCGGGCCTTTACTTTTTCTGCAACGGTGCGGTGCTCCCTTCTTCGCCATCCGTATCTTCGCTCTCGACTGTATTCATTTCTTTGAGCAAGTTCAATAACAATGAAGGATTCAAATGTGAAGTGAGATGTCCATTATTCAAACATTCAACTCTACCAAAAATTTCCTTAATTTTGCAAAAGGGGCCCTTTTCCAGGAAAAAGGGGGCCCTTTTTACAAGATTTTGAGGGGGGCCAGTCCGCCACTGAACCCAGGTAGCTAGCTCGCTTGTTGTGCATTCCAGAATTTGTTTTTTAGAGCAACTATGAGCATATATCAAAAGAAGAAGGATATATTATATCTATACATCTACCACGGGCATTTAACTTGTTTGGTTCAATAGCTGATTGGGAGGCTATTCAATTCTCTTAATTTTTGAGTGTTATTAAAACACCTACTGCTCAGCTTCTGAACAAAATAAATAAAATGCCCGAGGTAGATGTGTAGATATATTTTTCTTCTTTCGATATATGCTCATGTTTGCTCTTAAAAACAATTTCTGGAATGCACAACGATCGCGCTAGCTATCGGGGTTTCAGAGAAACTTTTGCGACTTTGTTTGTTTTGAATTACTGGTTGAGGGAAATATTTCCTTTGTCTGCGACGGCAAATCATTTTGAATTCATGTTTCAACAAAAGCAGCTCATGCCATTGTCTTACAAAATCTGTTATTGTTAAACTGAGGACGTTTACCTTGAAAGACAGCCAGGGCAACAAAGATTGATTTTCGTTGTACGTATGCAGATGGCTTATGGCTATCATAGTCCCGATTTCTCCGCCGAAAAGTGGTACCTAGAGCCAGTATAGCCTAGTCTACCCACGGGGGGAGGGGGGGGGGTTCTTCCATAGTAAAGATACCTGGGGATATGCCGCGACGAAGTGTATACAATTTCGGACGAAGGGTATACATTTTTTGTCCAGCCAAGGGTATAAATTTTTGCAATTTTGGCCTAGCAACGGTCTAGCCAAGGGTATCATTTTGACAATATTGGTCTAGCTAACGGTCATGATATCATATTTGGGGTAAAAATTTGACAATATTGGTCGCGGAAATGGTCAAAATTGGTCTGGCCAAGTCCAGAGAATGGTCATATTGGTCTAGCCAAGGGTACCATTTTCGTAAAAATTAGTCTAGCCAACGGTACCCGTTTGAAGATGCTCGCGGCAGACCCCTACCCAAAATTTGGCCAAGAACCCCCCCCCCCCCCCCGTGGGTCTACCTTGGATGTAAGGAATATAATTAGCTTTTCTGTGGACTTTGTAAAATTTTACTGTGCCTTCTAATAGGTTTCCCACCAGTAAAAATATCTTGGAAGATGCCCTGCTTTGTAGTCACGTAGCATCTCGTTAGTCCTCGTCTTATTTGTTCAAGTTTGATTATGTTGTTTTTGTATTGATAGGTATTTAGGTATACTGCAAAAGCTCTATTGAGCCCTCAGGGGGCTTATCTAATTTTGGAGATTCTAAAGGGGGCTAACTGAGAAGGGAGCTTGTCAGAAACAGATGACAAGGATACAAATGACAGCTCTTTAGTTGTTTTATCCCATATTTAGCAGAATAAACAGACAATCTTACCAGTCAAATACACAGATTTGACACAGTTCTTGTCTCGAGCCATATTGAAATTAACATGCAAATTTGTTTAGCGGAAAGTCTTTGGTAATTTCTGGTGTTTGATGTAAGAGGGAGGGGGCTAAACAGAGGAGGACTTGTGCCAAATCTTGGCTTAGAAGGGAGGGATTTTATCACAGAGGGGGCTTAATGCAGGAGGGGCTTGTCAATTACAACTGACACTATAGTTGCGCCGCAGGCGCAGGAATCCTGAACTTTTATCACCCTGGTTGCCCTGTAGCGCGTAGATAGAGTTTTACTCTGCGTAGGAGCAGATGGACTCAAAAGGCGGGAACATCCAGTGGCGTTTTAGGCCACATGACAAGACTAAAGATAGCAAAACTGCTGCAAATACGAATGAAGATAACACAATGGTAAGAAAATTTGAGCAAAAATTCATGAGGTTTTTCACAAAAGATAAAGACAGATTCTTGTTCGACCTGAAACATGATTTCAGGGCTGGAGGCAAATAGGCCTAGCTAGCTAGAGACTAGAGTAGCGTCGTACATTATAGCCGGTCGCCCATTATATTATGGCCGACCAGCAAGAGAAATTGAATTTCAGGGGACTGACGACTAGTAATAAAATTGCAATTGCGTAGAAAATCTTCCCTGACATTTTTTTTCTTCAGCTCTTTTTCATTGAAACCCGACGAGACGAGATGGTTTGTGCAGATCTCTAACAGATTATTTCAAGCATTTACAAAGTTCATGATTCTATTTACATTCCTTCCTTCTTTTTCGTTCGCTCAGCACCTTGCGGTTTGAAACTTTTGAAATGTGCTTTGATTTTTCAGAAGTCCTTTCTCTTGAGAGGAAATCTGCAATGAAACCAAAGCAAAGTGATTTCTGATTCAGATTAAAGGCCATAAAGTCTGAGTGCTGCTAATTGCTATTTTTGTCACCCATTATGCCCATCAGTTTACCAGAGAAGTCTCCAGTCGCTTCAAAATATTAGAATGCAAAAGTTAAAAACACCAATTTGGGTTAAAATATTACTTACTGACTTGGAAAATCATTGAAACCCCAAAAACCCAGCATTATATGAAGTCTATTGGCATTTTAGAAACTTATGCCAAAACTCATATGCCCATACACAAGAGATAAGGCAGGATTTAGAACAACTCAAAGCATGTATTACAGTGGAAATGCTTAAAAACTTGTTTTGAATTGTTCACGAGGCCACAGGTTTTTAACATGAAAGTTGTTAGGAAACTCATAAGAAACTCTGAGTACTCAAAATCTGATAATTTTAAGGATCTTCCTGTTACAGGCCTGAATTCTTAGTTTCTTATGAAAAAACATGTAGTTTCTTACAAACAACCAGGGTAAACATCATGGTGATTTATCCATCTTACGGTGTCAAATCTGTCTAACATGAAATAACCCGACGTCAAATGTTGCTATAGGATCGCGGGAAACTTCTGTCTTGTATGCGCTTTCTATGCGCTTTCTTTATTTCAGTGCCAATTAGCAGAGATAAAACATTAATTAATTGTTTTAACGAGCGTGACGGACTTACTTACTTCCTTTCTTTCTTTCTTTCTGACTTTCTGACTGACCTGGAGCCCCCTCTTAGATTACAAAGTTGGACTTTGTAATCAAAAATGAGTGTACAACAACAGGACACATTCCGTTGTATTGCTACCTGAATCTTTCTGTTCAAATTGCTAAAGGTATTCAGTTGCTATGAATTGAAGCTAATTTGTTTATTGGTAATATTTTGGTAAAGATACTGTTGAAGTCAGATTATCAATTCCAGTTTCCCTTTATATGTGGAGGCAGCTTGAACTTGGATGTGGCCAAGATTGTAAAGAATCTTTCAATGTATGAACAGATTTCCAGTCCTTACACAAAATCTTTTGAATGCAGATTTTTTAAAGCTGTCATTTTGCTCAGGCTTAATATAACTGTGTTGCTCCTTTCTATCATTACAGTAAAGTGTACTGACAACAATGAGCATTGCCCAAGATGGGCAAAACTGAACTTTTGCTCAAATGGAAACAAATGGTCTAGATACATGAAGAAAATGTGCCCAAGATCTTGTGGATTCTGCAAAGAAGGAAAGCTTGCCAGAGGTTGCCATTCTATCCTTTTTCTAAAATGCAATGCAAAACATGCATCTTGTAGACAAATGTTGTAAATCCCTAATTGTAGTCAAATTGTTCAAAGCTGAGGGAGAGGAGATAAGAGAACAACCACTGGCTCAAACTTGACAACCAGAATGGAGTCATAATTTAATTCCAGTCATAATTTAATTCCATTTACTCTAGCTCATTAAGAATTTGCAAGAATATCTTCACATTTTGATATGAATTGTTGAGCCATAACAATGCTTTTCAACTGAAAGAGTAGCTGCATCCTCAATATTTCGCAAAATGTTTGTCATTGACAGTAAATTGAAGTTGCTTACTCTTTGGTCTTTGGAAGGATTTTATGTGAACTGATAACCACAGTCCTACTTCATTTCAGACACAGAATGCAAAAACATATATCACCCAGCAAGAGAATGTTACAACTGGGCCAAAAGGGGAGAATGTAGCAAAGAGAATAAAAAATGGATGCATTTAAATTGCAAACACAGTTGCGGATTATGCCCAGGTTAGTGAGTGTTTAAATATTTGCATGTGTGAATCCCTGTACAAAAATAACAGGCCATGTAATAGCCATGTACAAGCCTTGTAGTTATGGCCTTGTAACCTTGTTCTAGCTCAGAAAAGCTTTGCTGTAATCTTGTAAATGGCTCAAAAAACGCTGATTAGCTTTGTGGATACCTTGTGTTAGACGGTTGTAACTTGGGATCTTACTGATAGCCTTGAAACTTTCTTCAAAGGTTAGGACAAGGTTATAACGAGGTCATAGTCCCCGCTACAAGGGTAAAAGTTAGTGTATTTTTATACAGGTCATTCCTTGCAAGGAAGAAATATACAGGTGCTCGACAAACAGGGCACTCAAAAAATTCCGGGTGCTTGATTGAATGTTCATGTCTTCATGCACAAGAAAGCAAGAGAGACAGCAAGAAATTACATAATTGTGCAGTGAAATTTTCATGTACGCTCACTGTGTTAACATTTTTATTAATTTAGGTGCTTTATTCATCTAGCTCCTAGAACTTTCCAGGTGCATGTGGAAGCTCTTATCAAGCCTCTCCTTGCAAATTGATCTAGAGTGGTGTCGCCCATTATGCCCATGTCGCCGCGAAGTTCTGAATTAGATCTAAAAAGAGCAATTAATGAAAAAACCAAATAGCCAGATTATATCACCAACTAATGGAGAAAGCGATCATAGAATATTGATCTTTTACGTAAACTCTTTATACTGATTTTAGAAGATTTTAAAGAAGGGGGTAAAAACGTCGTTTTCTTCTAGCGTCGCCCATTATGGCCGCAGGAGAAACAATGAACGCTACTCTCCGGTAAAAAGTTTTAATAAGAAAAACAGCTTTATTTACTGTTCTTTGTTTATCACTTGGTACTTTAAATCCAAAAATATCAATTTGAATTAACCTTAACTTCGAGTTTTGGCAATTGAAATACATGCTTCGAGTTGTTCTAAATCCTGCCTTATCTCCTGTGCATGGATGGATGAATTTTGGCATAGTTTCTAAAATGAAAATAGACTTAATATAATGCTGAGTTTTTTTGGTTTCGATGATTTTCCAAGTCAGTGAATAAGATTTTAACCCAAATTGGTGTTTTTCTTTAATAAATGTTGCATTTTAATATTTTGAAGCGATTGGAAACTTCTCTGGTAAACTGATGGGCATAATGGGCGACGAAAATAACAATTAGCAGCACTCAGACTTCATAAACTCAAAACTGAATCAGAAGTCACTTTGCTTTGGTTTCATTGTAGATTTCCTCTCAAGAGACAGGACTTCTGAAAAATCAAGGCATATTTGAAAAATTTCAAACCGCAAAGTGCCGAGCGAACGAAAAGGAAGGAAGGAATGTAAATAGAATCATGAAATTTGCAATACTTGAAAGAATCAATTAGAGATATGCACAAACCATCTCGTTGGGTTTCAATGCAAATCAATTGAAACTTCAGTGAAGGTCAAATCACGATAAAACAGATGTCAGGGAAGGTTTTCGCGCAATTGCAATTTTATTACTAGTCGTCAGTCCCCTGAAATTTAATTCCTCTTGCTGGTCGGCCATAATGGGCGACTGGCCATAATGGGCGATGCTACTCTAGTGTGAATTGTGGTAGCTTTTTGAAAATTTATGTTTTTCCAGAATACTGGCTGGACCAGAATGTACAATTTACTAAGAAAATTCGATTGACGATCTACGATGTATAAAAGCTACCAGACCCTCTAGCCCAGATTGACGCACCCTCTTGAAGACAGCGGACACGTCACACGAGAGAACATCCGAACGCTTACACTAAACTGCAGCTGCAGCGGAAGAAAGCGCCCTCGAAACACCGAGCCCTGCATTGGCAGCCAAAAGTTGTTGGGTGAATTTTTGTTGAAATTTTGGATCGTTTGGCGACGGTTTTAGGCACAAATAGCCTCATTTGTTATTACTCATTGAATATTTTTCGTTGCAAAAACAAGGTGAATAATCTAATCATCCCAAAGATGTAGAATACGTTGCAAACTCGGGGCCCATTGCATTGCATGTGCTGTCCCATTGCATAAGCTGTCCAACATGGCAATCTATGTTTTAACTCAGTAAGACGAAAGAAACTCGAGAAAGTCAACGAGAGGGCCCTACGATTAGCACTCTCGGATAAGACTTCATCGTATAGTAACCTCCTAGTCAAGGCCGAATCTACTACAATTCGTATTCATTCTATTAGGCTATTGGCACTTGAAATTTACAAAACTTTGCACAACTTAAATCCAGCATTTATGAAAGACTATTTTATCCCGAAATCCACTCGCTATAATCTTCGAAGAAATGACGCTCCATTTGTTCCTTAGGTACAAATTATGGTCATGAAATCTGTTATCTTTTTTGGGTCCAAAGATTTGGAATTCTCTTCCAGATGAAATAAAGTCATCCAAAAATGCATATCAATTCAAAATTCTCATAAAAGATTGGTATTTCGAAAATCAATGCGCCTGCAACGCTTGCAATCAATACGTTCCATAATGCAATCTCTAAAAATTGCTTCATGTTAGGGTATATTAGTGCTCACACGACCATAAAACTAACATTAAATAAGGTATTATTGTTATAACAGTCTTTCTGCTATCATGCGAATTTCGATTCACTCAAATCAATTCAGTACTTTGGTTACTATAGTAAAGTCCCGCCTTTAAGAAACTACTTCTTAAGAAATTCAGACCCTGAATTTTTGTGAGAACAATGGGAAAACAACAGAGTAGTTGAAGGGAAACAATAGGCTGAGGTAAAAATGGGTTTCTTAAAGGCAGAACTTTACTGTATCATTAATCAAATACCTGAACTTTTTTCGGTGCACATTGTAGAAAGCAATTGAAAATGATAATGGACACTTTAATTATAGGTACAGAGCCACCAGAACCAGCATGCATTGATATTCATGACTCAATAAGCTGCCAAGCATGGGCAAAGGAAGGGGAATGTCGAAGGAATGCCAAATGGATGGGTGAATATTGCAAAAGAAGTTGCAAAAAATGTCTACGTAAGTATACCTACATAAGTTTGCTCATTGTTTTCATTCGTTTTTGCAGGTTTTTGGAAGGGGCTTTCTGCAGAAAATCACCCATATCGACGGGAAGGAATGGCCCATTAAGGCCGCGTAAATTACTGAATCTAATTGAACATATTGGCAATAAAACAGGACAGTTTTCAATATTATTGCTTTGATATTCATAGAGCAGTGGCCTTCCAAACGGGGATTCTTTTTTCTGACTCACCCAGTACTTCCAGAAATGGCACTTTTATCCTGCCAAAGGGATCACACGTGCTAAAGTAATCGCAAGTCATTGCTGTCAGGCAGAAATATGAGGGAAATTTGCTTGTGATTGTATGCTGTTTATGAAGGTTTCCTGCACTATTTTGTGTGAGAAGTTTCCTAACGACTTGGTCAGGCTTTTTAGGCCCTTGCCCTTTTTTGTATTTCGCAAGCAAGGAAATATTTGTGAAGTTAGATTTACTAATATTTCAGTGCTCATAAAAAAGCAAGAAAAATATGATAATGTGTCAATCTCTCGGTTATCAATCAGAATTGGATTCATTCCAATCCATCCAACGCCTTTGGTGCTATGAAGTTTCAATAGTTGAACTTTCTCTGGCTAATCCTGCATTGTACTGTACGCAATGCACAACCAATAATGCCACGTTATGGCAGTGCAACAACAGCAACAGACCGGTTGTATTGAATTGAAAAGCCTCTTGTTTCATAGCGGCAAGCTGCAGGAAGAAAATAGTCGAAGAGAGGAGATCAGCTCTAAACATAGCCCTCCATGTAATACACGGTTGGGTATGGCGGCTGATATGTGACATCGAACATCGAAGATCTAACATCGAACTTTATCATTTCTTCGTGTGAAGGGGGTTTACACTAGTTGGAAGGGCATAGAAACGCTTGCAGAAAAGCATTAGAAAGTAAAGGATTGACCCCCTGTAAAATGCTCGATGTTTAATCTTCGATGTTCGATGTTAGGTCTTGAATATCGAAGATCGAACATCGAAGATCTAACATCTCGAAAATGGAACATCGACGATCGACGATCGACGATCTAACATCTAACATCGAAGATCTAAAATCGAAGATCTAACATCGAACATCTAACATCGAAGATCTAACATCGAACATCGAACATCTAACCCAATACCCAATACCGCAATACACTCATGTCTTTTATAAGAAACCGCTTATAAGAAACGGTAGGCTCAATTTTTCGAAAGTTACGAAACAACCCTTGTAATTTACAGTTTTCATTTTCCTGTCGCAATCAAATATTTTTGACTCTGTCCAGTTATCATAGCAACTGTTTGGACATTATTTTGAGTGCGAATTATGTTACTGTCTTGTTTTGAGATCTTGCTGAGTAATTTGGGAACCCTTCAGACAAAACAAGTTTAAATCTACACTTCTGGCATTAAAAATATAAGAAACACGTAAGAAACTTTTGGTAGCACAATGGCCCAAAAATTTAAGAAACTGCCTACCAGCCCCAGACCTTAGTTTCTTATAAAAAATGAGTGTACCCTAACAAAATATAGCAAAATACCGCAAACGCTGGAAAACTAAAAAACATGGCTATCAACAACTTATTTCGAAGGATTAGAAAATGATCACGATGTCCACGTTTTAGGTTTTTCCCTACACTAAAAGAAAGTCAGCAAGTGAATTAGCATAACACATGGCGCTCTGTTGGCTGCAACTGCTTGGTAAGCCATGGCGATCCAATTTAAACGGCAATCAAAGGTCAAACCTAGACTGATGATATTCGTCTAAGTTTTGCTCCATTGAATTGAATTATTTTTTACTGTTAGTCATTCCGCTAAAACTTCGTTGAAGCGGAATGGGTAGTGTGGGGGGAGGGGGTAATGGAGCGAAAACAAGGACGAAATGTCATAAGTCTAGGTCAAACCGGAAGTTGGCAGGATTGTTCGATTTTAGATTTTCGATGTTAGATCTTCGATGTTAGATCTTCGATCTTCGATGTTAGATCTTCGATGTTAGATCTTCGATCTTCGATGTTAGATGTTAGATCTTCGATCTTCAATGCTAGATGTTAGATCTTCAATCTTCGATGTTAGATCTTCGATGTTAGATCTTCGATCTTCGATGTTAGATGTTCGATGTCACAAATGAGCCACCATAGTTGGGCCTTCTGTGGCAAAGCATTACGCTTTTAAACAGTAAATTGCTTTCTATGATTTTTTTGCTGCAAAAAATTGTGCACACCAAATATTTATGAACACTGAAAACCTTCGATACGGGGGACACTAAAATTCTCGAACGTCTGAACTTTCATTTTTTCATTTTGAATCATTTTGACATGGAAACCCTTCAGCTACATTAGTTACAAACAAAACATATAAACTAATGGATTCAGCTAATCAAATGATTTGGACTGTTTTTAAATTAATACAAGGTAGGAAGCTCCATAATATGTACAGGAATATCATTCCAAGCTTCTGGAACTGGGTAAGAAAAAATCTTTTTTGGAATGTTCCAGATTATACTTTGGGATTTGAAGATCCTCAGAAAACCATGTATTGTAGTTAGAATAATTAGATCTCCGTTGAAACTTTTTCCAAAGATTTTCAGCATAGTTTGTTCAAGATCTTTTTTTTATCAATTAAAACACAGAAACATGCAACAATACAACTACTGTGCCACTAACTGCAGGAAAGGACACGTAGTCAGCGAGTTCCCACAATGAGTGACACTTACAATTAACTAAGAAATTAAACGCACAAGAAAAATTAAAATTGAAAGGAACGTAAAACGAAAAGCCTGATCGCTAAGCAGAACTGAGGCTGCTTCATAAAACGGCTGACCGGAAGCTGGTCCGACATGGATATCCTTTGAACTGTAGGGAAAGAATTGGTATATCCCGGTGGGTGCAATTCAATTGTATAAGGTACACCACGCTCGTCCATACCATTTCATAGGATACCCTTTTCTCTGACTTTCTAGCTGGTAAAAATACCCCTTATCATGGAAAATTTTGAAGGTAACCCCTCTTTAAAGGAGTATCACTGAGCCCTAAAGAAATCTGTGTACAAAAACTGGTCCTGAGAGAAAGGTTTGGGATTTTTGCACTTCATTACGATTCACTATTCTGATATCTCTTTGTTGGAAAATAGTAGAATCCAATAAAACTTGGGTATCAAACTTGGACCAGGGGAAATTGACTTTTATTCTAGGGTCCCGAGTCCACCAGCATTTAACCGTTTTTGGGTCGGGATATTTTCTGAAGAAAAATACCCCGTTTTTTCTGAGATTCTAGGTCCTAGGATTCTGCTTCGAATGTGCCCCTTTCTCAGCGAAATCATGGACGAGGGTGGTGTCATGTTTTCATTAACATTGCACCCACCGGGTGGAATATATTCCTACAGTTGCCAAATTTCAACGTCTAGTTGGATAGACATGGTTGTCCAGCACGACCAACTACCTAATTGATACATTTCGTAATTAAGAAATCCCACTCCAGGTCGGATGGACGACCGATCAACCATTCCGCAAACAGCCTCTACTATATAAAACGTTCCAGATCTTTTATGTCATAACTGATCGATCAAACATAACAAATTGTTGGACTGTGAAGAACTTTTTCAACCAATAGTCCTTTATCCTATCACTGTCAATTGTTGAAATGGCTTTGTTTTGAAAACTGTCCGAAAATATTAACTTCCGAAATTTATTGCCTTTAGTATTATCAAATTTTATTTCTTAGCAAAACCAAGCAGGACAGTGGACGAATCTACCACAGGGATAAATGGAAAGTATTGTGGTGTGAGGCTAAAATCTCGGGTTGCTGGAGGCAAGGATGCTGTTCTTGGCGACTGGCCATGGCAGGTGGGCATTGAAAGAAAGTCACTACCTGGTGCCCCTGTTGCTCCTTTCTGTGGTGGATCATTGATCAATAGGCAATGGGTTTTGACCGCTGCGCATTGTTTTGGAAATCATCTTCGCAGAATGTACCCTCAAGCCTATGTAGTCAGACTTGGAGACAATAATCTGACCCTAAACGAAGGTAACTTAGTTGATTCCGTATTCACACTGATCAATCTAACGAGCCATCGTCACCTAGGGCCTCGTCACTTTTGTGGGTGCGCTGAAATTGTAGACTCTCTAAAAAACCTTGTGTCCTTAGTGGAAACCATGCAATACACGTTTTTTTTATAAGAAACTGGTTTATAAGACACTAGTACTACGATGACCAAAAATTTAAGAAACTCTAGTACTACGCTCAAGAACAGTTAAGAAACTCTAAAACTTTATTTCTGTATGTCTCTCTTATCCTATGTCTCTCTAACAAAGGTACATTCGTATTTTCTTGACTTTTAACTCTGCAAAATTGGTAAATTTTTGCCTTGATGTGCATGGCTTCTTCTTGATGACAATGTCAATGCAAATGGAAGCTCTTTCTCGAGAAGGCGGCTCAACTTCGAACAATACCGCAATTTTAGGCCCAAAAAAATAAGAAACTAATTAAGAATCTTTTACTACTAAAACACCGAAATTTTCACGCGAAATTAAGGAACTTTTAGTACTAAGTGATGATCCAAGTTTCTTTAAAAAAAAACGTGTAAATGGACTGATACCAGGTGCGCCAAAATAAACTATGCACTTTTGACAGGCCACGATAAATCATATACTGGACTTATTTTGAAGATTTGCGAGCTAATCTTTAGCTTAGATCCTCAATTAGATGCCACTATTTTTGTAAATTTTTTAATCTTCTATTCATGGATCTATACGCGAGCTTCCTA
This sequence comes from Aurelia coerulea, assembly GCA_039566865.1. Lineage (NCBI taxonomy): Eukaryota > Metazoa > Cnidaria > Scyphozoa > Semaeostomeae > Ulmaridae > Aurelia > Aurelia coerulea. Next base: position 3,803,972 of record CM076952.1, on the reverse strand, counting down.
ACTAGCACTGGCTCAGTGTTTTGGCCGGTGGTTCACTGGACGAGGGAGTAACGACGGCTGTTGTTGTCGTTGGTATCTCTCAGTTGGGGTCCCTGTTTCCCAACATTTTCGGATTCGTAGCTCGACATCTACTGCAAAACAAGTTTCTTTTTTTAGTCATCGGTAAATTGGTTTGTATGTAGCTTTTTGTAACCGTATTTTTAATTTTAGTTTAGTTTTATGTCTTCTATGGCATGGCCCCGGCGTAGTCATGATATTTTGCTCCTAGGGGTATCGTCTTTGTAGTGTAGTAAAGTGTTTTGTAAGTAGTGTCGTAGGTAATTCGTCTTTGTAAAAATTTTTAGATTGAGTACAAAAAAAAAGAAAAGTTTCTTAAAATTTTCGATTTCGAAAACACTGAAAACGGTCAAAATACGTCGATCAACTTTTCTAAAGACTCAACATGAATGGACAAAAAGAGAACGTTTTCGTGATGATTTGAGGATTTAGAAAATGCTCAGTTATGATCCAATGCACGAGTGTTAGTTCTAAGTTGGAAGGAATGTAAAGATACTTTCAAGTATACAAATAAATGTATTTTCTTTTGAAGTTTCATTGAATTTTTGCTTTGGTGCAGGTTGCATCCCTGTGTCAAGGGGTTTAAAAAGACAAACAGAGAAGCGTCATGAGGCCAACAAGCATGGAGTCTCGTTGAATTTTTGATTTTGTAACGGCTTGTGGCGGCATTTTATTCCAATTACCATATAATTTCGCAACAGGCCAATCTTTGAAATAATGCTCGTGCAGAAGTTATCACTAATCAATTTCTAATTCCCCAAATCGCTCCGAAAATATATCTTTGTCCATCCATGTCGAGTCTTTAGAAAATTTTATCAACGTTTTTTGATACTTTTCAGTGTTTTCGAAAACGAAAATTTTAAGAAACTCGCTTATAACTCTAAGATCTGAAAACAAAAAATTTGCAAAAATTCCTAAAATCTAATTCAAGCTTTCTGCTAAAGATTACGTCATAAATCTTCAAAATCAGTCCATTGCACAATTTATCGTGGCCTGCCAACAGTGCATAGATTATTTTGGCGCACATGACAGAAAAGTTTTACTGCATTGTATTGTGGATCTACTGGGAGAGTCAATGAAACCAATCCCCGGATGAAAAATACTGCTCCCTGAATATCAAAGCAATAGTATTGAAAACTGTCTTGTTTTATTCGTGATATGTCCAATTAGACTCAATAATTCACCCGGCTTCAATCGGTCATTGCTGCCCGTTGATATGTGAGATTTTCTTTGCAGAAAGCCCCTTTCAAAAATCTGCAAAACGAATGAAAGCGACGACCATGATTTCTTTTGTTTTCCTCCCTAACTATAATGACACATACATGTGTTCATGTATTGTGTCCTCTTGTGAGAATGGTATCTCCCAGAATGATGAGTTATTCATACGAGGAGGAAGACTTGTTCAGCCTCCCAAGAGGATAGCATGTGCTAAAGCGTGTTCGAGTCATTGCTGTAAGGTAAAACTATTAGGAAAACTTGCTCGTGGCTTTAGCTCGTTTTTGAAGGTTTCGCGAAGGGTCTTTCAAGAGAAAAAAAGGAAACTTGTCTTTGGGACACCCGGCATATTTCTGCCCCTTAAAGCAATGACTTTAACACGTTTGAGCATGGGTAGGTAGACACTGCTGTTTGCTGCTATGGAGGAGCGCTGCAACTAATATGTACCTGCGGAGGAATAATTTCTGTAGTACTGCGGAGGAGGTATCCGAAGTAGTAAATAATGTTTTCCTCCGCAAAAGAACAAAGCTGTGGGAATCAAGAACAACTACGGCATCTAACTACCCATGGTTTGAGCATACTTTACCCTTATGGGAGGATCAAGTCGTCCGGAATATTGTTATTGTGCTCCAAGGGCCGGGGGGGAGTGCTCCCATTGTGGCCTGACAGGGGGTCGAGTCAGGCTTAAAGAGGGCCAAAGGAAAAATTTTGAAAAATACCCTCAAATGGTAGTATCTTTTCACAGAAACCCCTAAATGGTAGTTCGTGGACCTAAAATTGAGTCGTTTGGTAGCTTCTGGTAGCGCAAATTTTCTTCAGTTTTTCGAAATTTTCTATCGTAAAAACTGATTGAACAAAGCAAGAAAACTTCAAAATTCAAATGAATTATTGCTGCAACGACCATATTGCCATGCGGAGGAGCCTACTGAGTTGAAATCTTATAACTGGCCAGGAATATTGGAATACCCCTAATTGGTAGTCTGAGTTTGACAAATAGGGCCATTTGGTAGCCATTTCGTAAGACCCTCAAACCGACTGGACCCCCCTATTAGGCCATAATGGGAGTACCCTCCCCCCGGGTCCCAGGGATAGCAATTTCATTCTACCATTTGTATAAAAACTGAGACAAGTAACGCTACAGCTCCTCCACAGCTACCACGTAAACGGGGCACACGTAAACGGGGCACAATTTTGTTGGGACACCCTGTATTGTTTCTCACCCGGTACTAACTTTTATCTTTACCCCAAAAGGAACTGAGCTGGTGGTTGGAATATCAAAAATCATTCGACATAAAGACTACATATCCACGCCGCTGACAAACGATATTATGCTGTTAAAGCTTGAAAAGCCCGTGAATTACAATCAGTACATCAAACCAATATGCCTACCAACACAGGGGAAAAATGAAAAAATTCAAGACTGGTGCTACGTTACTGGATGGGGTCTTCTAGAGCACAATGGAAGATATGCCAATGTATTGCAAAAAGCTAAGGTATGTTGTAAGACTGATGGTGGGATATTCCCGATACGTTTAGTGTACCGTAAAAGCTCGATTTAGTCCCCCTCTCTATTAAGCCCCATCTCTAATATGCCCCTCCCTTCTGAGCGAAAATTTTACATTAGCCCATATCTATATTTTCCCCCCACTTATATCAAATGCCAGAGTTACCAAATATTTCCCTTTTGTTTAGGTCAACAAGTTTGCATGTTAATTTTGATATGGTTTGGGATGAAAACTGTGTGGAATTTGTATATTTGACTCGTAAAATTGTACCTTGATTCTGCAAAATATGGGGTACAAGAACTAAAAAGCTATCATTTATATCCTTGTCATATGACTTTGTGAATACTGCCCCTCTCTATAAAGCCTCCTCTATTCTAACCCCCCCCCCCTCTCTGGAGTCTCAAATATTATATAGGCCCCCGGGGGCTTAATAGAGTTTTAATGGTACTCTACACCTGGCTGTTTAGTTCAATTAATGAAGAAATTATTGTTCATATTGTAAGACCATTCACAGTCATCTACGTTCCTGCCATTAATTGAACTTTGGAATTATCTCCTGGGAGAGGAACCCAGGAGATGATGTTGACTGGAAAAGGATGACTATCATTTCGCTTTAAATAAGAAATGCAGGGCTCGAAATGTTCCTCCAGTCTGGTTTTTCAGACAGTGATCATTGTTTAGTGACCATGCAGCATCTCAAAAGATAGCCGAGCCTTTCAACTACAGTAAAAACCCGCACATAAGAACCTAAGATTTTGAACTCAGCCTGTTTAGGTTCTTATGCAATGAGGCACATCCAGTAATCAGGGTGTAGGTTCTTAACAAAGGGAAATATGTGAATCTATATCTTAGCTAAACTTATTTACACTCTTGGCCCTATCTATTCCAATCCAAGCTTACCCAGTTTACCCCTGCAGGCCTTGCCTATAACAGTTCACGTAATGTTTTGGAGTTCACGAAAGAGGTTCATTGGCAAACAGATAGCATTTATTTCCCAATGTATGAACAAAACGCTTTATTAAGAACCTTGTTAAGACATCAGCCTGAAATGGTTCTTATCTATTGGGTACAAAATATATTATTTCAGGCTGTAGGTTCTTAATAGATGAAGGTTCTTATGTGCGGGTTTTACTGTAATCTCAATAGATCTTGATATCAGAGAGCTATAGCATTGTGCTTATGTTCTGAATTTTTTTGGGTTATGCGGTATTATGCATTGCTTTTCAGCTGCCGATCATTGCAAGAAATGAATGCAAGAAGGCAATGGACGTGATTTCATCATTTACAGAGAATATGTTCTGTTCTGGAATGAAGGAGGGTGGTGTTGATTCATGCAAGGTTTGTCTTTTTCCTTATATTAAATGAGATACAATGACGTGTTCTTTGAAGCTGTTGTGGCGCAGTGGTGTAATCCTCTGACTATGCAGCTAAAACAGTCAGGTGGACAGGGTTCAATCCCACGTAGAGCCCCACCACTTGAGCTTCATGACAAGGGGTCACTGACACGATTAGGTTCTTACTATCTACTTCTCAATCCAACTGCTTGGCGCTAGAAACCCTCAACTTCAACTTCACCTTCGCTCTGAACTGAGCAGAATCTAGACTGATTACGATTGAGTCCTAGTAATTGCTACCACCCGCCCATCGTAATCAGTCTAAGCAGAAACATCCTCATTCCTAAATATGCTATCAACCAAGAACATCTGGCAGACCAAGAACCACTATAGCCACAACAATTAATAAAGACATTAAAATAGCAGCAAAAATGAATGTTTCCTTACCAATAAAACCATTCTCCACTACGAATGACCTAAATATCCTGAAAAGAATGGCCCAAAATCGCATTCAATGGAAGAATCTTTCATTTGAAATATGCAAACTAGCACAATTCGATGACCCAACGTCTGTAGGACAGTCCAAGACGAAAGTGCAATAAAGAAGAAGCTATCAATAAATGGCCTTGGAACCCGCATCGACGAAATCGTTAAGAAACCCTCTGCTAACCACGAGGTCTTGCGCTCTGTTGCTGACCCATAATGCATTGTGAAAGGCCAGTATTGGCAACAATTTTCGTTAGTAAACCCAGTACGCAGCACTCCTTGACTATTGTTAGTTTTTATATATTCAGGATATATTATTGAAGCAGAAATCGATTCCAGATGATATTTATAAAGAAATTTTCCCCTCTGGCAGTACCCCAGAGGTTCTCTATGGGCTTGCCAAAGTTCATAAGACTAACTGCCCAGCAAGGCCTATATTGTCCGCTATATGGACTTACAACTACAGCTTGCAAAATTTTGTGTTCATATATTCAGGAATCAGCATAAAATGTTTACAATATCGAATTACCAGAGATATTACCTACGCACTACCATATAACACTACAAGGACGATACCAAGAGGAGCAAAATATCATGACTACCGCCTGGCCTTAAACATATACCTAAAATACAAGTAACTGTACGGTTACAAAATGCAACACATGAAAACTTTTTTCGAATAGATACTTGAGCGCCGGTTTCAGGCGATAATGATGAACAATCAGAACCCTCAGTGGAGCGACAACAACAACAACAATTCAACACAATTAGATGAGCGTAACTAGAGGGTCCTTATGTAGTGAGGCTAGCCCCCCCCCTTCGGCCGAGCGAACAAGAATGACAACAGTCGTCCCCATACTCGGGGTTCCCATCACTCAAGACACCGCTAACGGGTCAGGGTGTCTTCCCACCATAAAGTTGGTTGTAAAATTTCATTTGTAATCATGGGCAATGATGCACCGTTGATGTGGCCTATATTATGATCAAAATAGTATTTTTACTCACTGTGTTGTTTCTTTTCCACGGCGTCACAGCAAGGAATCGAATGCTGTCATTATCAAAATATAGTTGAATCAGTTGGAGCTCCTACGCAGCGATACGTCTTCTTTCAAACTTCCCTTTAAAACACAAAGGGAAGTTTGACATGAGACGTATCGCTGCGTAGGAGCTCCAACCGTCTCAACAGTATTTGAATAACGGCAGCATTCGATTCCTTGCTGTGACCATGGGTAGTTAGACACTGCTGGTGTGCTCCTACGGAGGAGCGATGGGTAATATGTATCTGCGGAGGAATTTTTTACAGTACTGCGGAGGAGATATCGAAAGACTCCTCCGCAGTACTATAAAAGATTTCCTCCGCAGATACATATTATCCAGCGCTCCTCCATAGAAGCACACCAGCAGTGTCTAACTACCCATGCTGTGACGAGAGAAGAACGAAGGAATAGCAACATTATCAAGGTTTACTCGCAATCCCGTGGAAGAGAAACAACACAGTGAGTAAAAATACAATTTTGATCATAATATAGGCCACATCAACGGTGCATTATTGCCCATGTTGTAATCAAGATCAAGGGTGTTAGGACACAGATATTTTAATTGCGTATTTATTTACCTTGTTTTGATCTTCGTCTTGTTTTCTTGTCTTGTTTTCTTCTCTGTTCTGTTTCCTCTTGCTGATGTAAATGCCTCGTGTTATTTGAATATATCTTCCTTGTATTCCTGTGTCTTAGCGCGCCTTCGTAGAAGAAAGGTTTTTATACCGCAATGCATTTAATATGGCATTGCGCGCTAAGACACAGGAATACAAGGAAGATATATTAAAATAACACGAGGCATTTACATCAGCAAGAGGAAATAGAACAGTGAAGAAAACAAGACAAGAAATCAAGACGAAGATCAAAATAAGGTAAATAAATACGTAATTGAAATATCCGTGTCCTAACACCCTTGTCAAGATGCATGGAAAGTCTTTTACTCTATTGTTATTTCAAGAAGTAGAGATTTATTGTGTCATACCTTGTGAAACAGCATTGTTTCTTTCACGCAGGGCGACAGTGGTGGACCATTTGTTTGTGAAAATGGAGGTTTATTCGAGCTCACTGGAATTGTCAGCTGGGGCTTTGCTTGCGCGAAATCTGGATATTATGGTGTATATGTCAAAGTTAGCAAATATATTGATTGGATTGAGAAGAATATTAAAGTTTGAAAGTAACAAAACATTAAAGTATTGTCCATGTGATAAAATGTAGCTGATATTTCAAACAAGAGTACTTTGGTTTCGGGACACCCTATAGCTTTCCTCGATGTCTTTTTGATATCTGATTACTTATTAGGGACCGTTCATTATTTACAGAGGGGTTGGTACTGAAAAGAAATGTTTTCTTGTCCAAAAAATCTTCTTACCCAACTCTAAAAGTGACAGCAAAAACATCTACCCAACAATTTTCAGGTTGAAAAAATGTTGCCCAACCCCTACCTATAAATATGGTTTCAATGTCAAACGATGTAAATTATCAATTCAATACTGTAAATACTGACGACAAAGATGAACAAAGTAGACACTGAAAGTGAAATGGATAGTGTTGATGATGTTGATGATGATATTGATAATTTTGGACTTTAAACATTTGGCATTAATTGGTGGGAGAATTTTGTTTTCACAACCTTGAAATTACATGAAAAAATATTTACCCAACCTTCTTATGTTAGAAAATTTCTCTTACCCAACCCATTTCTCTTCGGTACCAACCCCTTTATAAATAATGAACAGTCCCTTAGGCCGGATATTTATTTTGCGCAAAAGTGTGATTCCTAGCACTGTTTACTCTGAAAAGAATCAACTTCCTTTACATCTTCACCAACCAATATTTCTTTATCCCACACCTTCAAATGGCGTTACGTCACATTTTGATTGGAGGAGATACAAACTATAACGCGCGCACCGATGTTTATTTTTGTATATTTTGCATACAAAGGTTTTATCCTTGGTTTCGAATAGCTCAGCAAGACCGCCTCTGGTAAAACCCACAGAATGGTAAAACGCAGTTAAAACCATAGATGTAATTTGAGCTTCTAGCCAAGCCATACTGTGCAAGCCATTACATGTTTTGATCAAGGCCAAGAAAATTGCTGCTTGCGACTCACGGGTTGAACTACAGGCAAGAGGCAATGGAGATGGCAATTTTATTGCCTTTAGTCATTTTGCTGGCATTTGTTCATGGTAAGTAGAATTTGTCACAGACATACGTTTCAGACCACGCTTACACTGTACTGGTACAGTTGGTTTTCTTCCGCTAAAGGTGTTATTGTTCGAGAGCGTTTAGACTGCTCCAGAACAAACTCATGATATTGATAGAAGGGACAAAAATGTTTTGAATTTGCAGAAACAATCAGCAATGTAAACGAGAGGCTGAACCGTTATACTTTTGTTGCAGATCCACATTTATGCCGGTGCAGTGTAGTCACTCACAAAATTGTATTTTTATTCACTGTGTTGTTTCTCTTCGACGGGATTGTGAGTAAAGCTTGATGATGTTGCTATTCCTCTCGCCACAGTTTCTCTCGTTCTTCTCTCGTCGTCATTCAAATTCAGTTGGAACAGTTGGAGCTCCTACGCAGCGATATGTCTTATTTCAAAAGGGAAGTTTGAAATAAGACATATCGCTGCGTAGGAGCTCCAACCGTTCCAACTGAATTTGAATGACGACGAGAGAAGAACGAGAGAAGCTGTGGCGAGAGGAATAGCAATATTATCAAGCTTTACTCACAATCCCGTCGAAGAGAAACAACACAGTGAGTAAAAATACAATTTTGATCATAATATAGGCCACATCAACGGTGCATTATTGCCCATGATGCAACCACTAAACCGAGGCCGCAGCGGGAAAACCTGCCGACAGCAACCAGAGGGCACATAGAGGACCAGAGAGGCCCACAACGCTGAGAAGTGTGTGAAGGGAGCAGAAGTTGTTTAATACCGTGGAAAGAACCACGCCATGTCCTTTCAAGTGCGAATTCAGCCATAAAAAGCCAGACGCATAAAATTATGCAAAGCTATTAAAAACAGCACAGCACAAGTTTCTGTTAAAAACAGTGCTTCACATATGGGCCAGGAGGTACAAAAATAGTACGTTAGCAAAGCTGTTGACTTTCAAAACATGGAAAATTAGCCAGGAAAATGTGACTGCGTATGATATTAGCTTGCTAGGTTCAGAAAACAAATTCTATTTAAAGAGCCTTTGTCACCCTTGCAAGCACACTAAAATTTCAGTCTGTCTGAAAGTCAAATTTTTTTTTTCTTTTTTCATTTAAAAACAACAACTATTTACAAAAACAACAAGGCTAATTAACTACGTGCCATCCATAGTGGGAAAGGACTTACAGTCAGCGAGTTCCCACTATGTATGGCACTTACAATTTAAATCTAAATCGTTCCAAGAATAGTCGTAAGAGAGGGACAGCCCAAGAGCACACAATTCGCCATTGTGATTGGAATGGCGCTTTAAGGTATGACGAGCAACATGAACAACTCAGAGATTCTTCTGAGGTCCAGTCAAATTTTGCGTAAGCGAAAACCATTGGCCCGCACGGCAGTAGTTGAAATAATAGAAAAGTTTTACTTTAGTTAACGTATTCTATCAGAACTGTTCTTTGCTATCTCGTCCGTAGCAGTAAATGGATTTTACTCCGCAAGAGCATAAAGCTGTGGCAATTAAGCACAACTGCGGTGTCTAACCACCCGTGCGTTGAAGAAGGGTTATGCCCGATACGTTTAGTCTAATTAAATCCTGGCATTTTAGTTTATTCAATAGAGAAATTTATGTTTATCAACTATAACTATTGCCGCACGTCAACCTCAAGATTATATCTAACCACCCGTGATTCAAATAGGTGTAGTGAACCGAGACGCAAAGCTGTAATGGAAGCGCTGATCGAGATGGCAGAAAACGAGATGCAACCACATCAAAAACCACCAACCATACTTTGTTTAATTCTTCTGCAATCCAATTGAACCACATTTTCTTAGTAAAGAAAAAATTGGAAAATTTTGAAAGTTGGAAACTATTGCGAGTCATATGAAAGAAAGACTCGTACTGTAAGTCTACCCGAAGTCTTTCTGAATTTGAAATAGTAGGCTGCAAAGTCGTAGTTATTTCTGAACAGCCACAAACGAGATATCAACTTACTTGATAAGCATTTTGCTGAAACATTCGATTCCTGGGGATTAAATCATTAACAGGGGGTAAAGTCCTGACCCATTGTGTACTCGTGGACTATCATATGTTGTAAGGCTGTGTTTATTTGAGGAAAGCTAGCCCCCCAAGTAGGGCTAAGTCCTCCGCAGAGGGATGGAATTGAGACGAAACAAAGAATACAACGAAGATCAAGATAAGTAAGTATTTAATTAAAACATGGGTGTCCAATCCTCTTCGAATCAGTTTAGAATAAGCCCCCAATTTTTACCCATTGTTGTTGTTGTTGTTGTTGTAGCTTTGGCTGTATTCGTCAGAATGCATTAGTTCATGCGCAAAAGAAACATATATTTTTCTCACAAAGAGTGTATTTTTTGTCCAGGTGTTGTTTTGACTACCTCCATAACCGCATATACGTATAGTGCTTCGCAGTGTACCGTTTTATCACAGGGGTACAAAGGAAACACGAAGGAGGAAGAGAAAAAAAGAGCGTTACTTTAGATACTCCTGCCCTGCGAAGCACTATGCGCAGGCGGTCAAGTCAGCAGTCAAAACAATATATTGCATAAAAACATAAAAACGAAGGGGGATGGGTTCTTGGCTAAATTTGGGTAGGGGTCTGCCGCGAGCACGTTCAAAGTGGCACCGTCGGCTAGACTAATTTTTAGGAAATGGTACCCTTGCCCAGACCAATTTCTCCAAAAATGGTACCATTGGCTAGCTTTATTTCCAGCACATATCTCAAAAATTTTAGTTTGGACTCGGAAATCGATTTTTTCGTGTAAAAAATGGCGATTTGTTTCATTTACTAGTTTATTTCATTTGGTAGTTTATAATCGACAAAAATGGGTTGTCAGGATGGGTTGTCAAACACAAGTTAGCTGCAAACATGACCGTTCCCTAGACCAGTATTGCCAAATATGATACCCTTGGCTAGACCTTGGCTGGACCAAAATTGCAGAAAGTATACCCTTGACTATACCAGACGTCCGAAAGAGGATACCCTTGCTCGCAGCACATCCACAGGTACCTTTACACTCCCCCCCCCCCCGTGATGAGAACACACTTTTAGTCATACTTCTGGTGAATATACGTTTCTTTCGCGCATTTCAGGTGTAAAGCTAAATTGATGCTCTCTCGACCCTCCCTCTTTTTGTTTATTTTAGATGTGGAAGCAGTATGCAAAGATAATAACGTCAACTGTGCTACGTGGTCAAGCCGTGGAGAATGCTTGAAAAATCCAACATGGATGCTGAAGAACTGTCGCAAAAGTTGCGATAAATGCGTGGCGCGTAAGTCTTCTTATTTCATAACATTCTAGCGGGTGTCCTAAAAATGTATACAGATTTGGTTGACTCCAGCTATGTGAATTTAGCTTTAATCCGTGTTGCTAATCACTCTTAAAACTGCTCCTCGATAGTTAACTTGAAACACAGATACGTCGTTTGTAGATATTGGTGCTTTGAGAGCAGAAATATCAATCTTGAAAGCTCAAATTTGTGCCACCAGCAAACCAGAGCTTTGGCCTTTTGGCCTTAGCAAGTTCCTGAAGCATCTCGAAATTATAAGAACTGAAATTAATGAGAACTTAAGAAACTGCCCAATGGGAGACTGGGGGGTGACTTCTGGAAAACAGAATAACGCAAGATCTAATATTATTCAAATTTTATCAAGGCTATCGTTTAGGCCAAAAGGCTAAAGCTCTTTTTTGCTTAGGCCAAAAGGCTAAAGCTCTGGTTTACCGGAAGAGGCAATTTGAGCTTTCAAGATTAACATGTCTGCTTTCAAAGCACCAATACCAACAAACGAGGTACCTATGTTCAAGTTAACTATCGAGGAACATTTTTAGAGTGATTAGACATTGATTGAATCCAAATTCATATCGCTGGAGTGAACCAAATCCGTATACATTTTTTGAACACCCAGTACTTTAGGGGAAGAAACTTGCGGGAAGAAACTTCGAGCCTTTGGCAGAAATTTGCGAGGGTTTATTCCTGCGAAATTTCCTATAATGTAGAATCGAATATTCATATGATCAAATATTTATATTTTTCTCATAATTTGTTGTATGACTTAACCAGCAAGGAAAAACAACAACCCTTCGAATTATGTTACTGACAAGCATAGGTATTTGGTGAGAATACCGAGGACTGCCCCTTTTGTCTGAACCTTTTATAATGATGGTAGGCAGATCAACAGCCGGGAAACCTATTACCATGCGCGAGAATCTCTTTGTTTCTTTGCTCGCCGAGAAAACTTCAGTTTATGAAAGTACTTGTTGGGGAGACGAGACGAGATCGCTTTGTCCGAGTAAACTTATATGTCCCCCCGTGCAGTGGGTTAAAGCGCATGCGCCAGTCAACTTCAACCCCAAAACGCTACTGCGCATGAACTTTAACCTACTGCACGGGGGGAAGCATGGGTTTCCTCGGTCGAAGCGTATCTCGTCTCCCCAACTCATGAGTAGCTAGACACTGCTGGTGTGCTTCTATGGAGGAGCGCTGCAATTAATATGTACCTGCAGAGAAATAATTTCCATAGCTCTGTGGAGGAGAAAACAAAAGAACGCTAGCTCCTCCGTAGTAGTGAATAATGTTTTCCTCTGCAAAAGAACAAAGCTGCGGCAATCCAGCACAACTATGCGGTGTTTAATCACCCATGGAAGACTGATTACAATTCATCGTAAATTTCACTCATTTTTTGAGCGAGCAATTCCATTCAATTCAATAATTGCAAGCGAAAACTGGGATGAATTGTAATAAGACTACACCCATGGTACGATATTGAGGTAAGCAAAGGTCTGTAGCTTCATGATCAACGATTTAATAATTTGATGATGTCATAACTTTTAAATTAGCAGAAGTATCAAAGCTGTTCTCTCTGCAATCATTGCAATTTACCTGAAGTTCGTCTCCAGCAATTCATTTGCATGGAAAGGTCAATATCATGTACACTGTTATTGTTTGAAGTTTTGCAAAAATTTGAAGCCTAACCCCTAATTGATATCGATTCTCCAGGAATACCAGGCCTAACCTCTGACTGGTATCGTATCTCCACAGCCGTGTGTAAAGACAAGGATACCAAAAACTGTGCAGACTGGAAAGATGCTGGATTTTGTAGCAAGACCAATAAATGGTATGGTTTCATGCAGGACAACTGCCAAAAGAGTTGCAAATTCTGTGGAGGAGAAAAGATCCTAGGTGATACAGTTGTTTGTGATATCACAGGGGGCAAAGAAGGACAGATTTTGTAAGACAGTAGCATCTTTCGCTTTTGAGTGACAACTCAATTCAAAGTAATTAGCGATTGCAGACAAAGGAAATTCTGTCAAAAGTAATTCAAAACAAACAAAGCCGAAAAGTTTCCCTGAAAGCAGTAGGGCAGACTATCGTCTTGTGCACGTGAGAGGTGGCTTTTAAGAGAAGTAATAAGTCAATACCGAAAGAATAAGGATAAATCTAAAGATCTGCCTGTGAACTTTGTTTATTCGATTCAGGTGCCAAGTAGTAATTGTTTCATTTACCCCCTAAATATGTGAGAATTGCAATGCCTTCTGCTTGGCTTCTGAATAATAACAATCCACCAGGCAGATCTTTGAATTTATCGTTCTTCCTTTTGTTACAAAGTTATGACTTCTCCCAGAAACCACATATCGCATGCACAAAGCGACAGTTTGCCATACTGGTATCAGGTCAACTTTTGCAGCTGTGATTGTTTTGAATTACTGGTTGAGAAAATTTACTTTTACTGCAATTGCCAATCGCTTTGAATTGAGGTGTCAATCAACAGCAGCTGATGCCATCGTGCTGCAAAATTTGTCCTTGTTCAGAGGGCATCTACACGTTGTCCCAAAAAATTGTGCCCCGTTTCCCTAAAGATTGCGACAAAACGGCAAAAGATTCTTGCCGAACACTTATATGATGTTGCTCTTCAGATGCTCAAATAAAGTTTGTTGCCATCCCCGTAAAAATCCGTTGAAAAATGATGGAGCTATGACCTTCAGAAAGCCAAATTTGCCTGACGACTGAAGCTAGCGGTCGGCCATTTTGTCTTACTATTTTGCAGTGATAAGTAGCTCGAAGTAGCTTCACGTGAGGTAAGAAATAGTTTCTGCAAGGTCAGAAATAGTTGAAAACTCTCTGATGATTATCGGAATTTTCATGAGAGCTATGACATTGGAGGCTGATGTTTCATTTCATCCATGAAGCTATATATCGCTGCAAAATAGTAAGTCAAAATGGCCGACCGCTGGTTTCAGTCATCAGGCAACTTTGGTTTTCTGAAGGTCATAGCTCCATCATTTTTAACGGATTTTTACGGGAATGACAGCAAACTTCATTTGAACGTATTAAGAGCTGCATCATATAAAAGTTTAGCGAGAATCTTTTTGCCGTTTTGTCGCAATCTTTTGGCAAACGGGGCACAATTTCTTTTGGGACTAGCCCTGTCCACAAGTTGCTCGAAATATCTCGAAAAGTTGCTCATAATTTCCTGAAAAGTTGCATGGTTGAGCAAAAATATATATTGTTGTTGTTGTTGTCATTGCTTTTGCTGTTGTTGTTGCAATAACTGGGACTATTTCGTGAGTCTAGAGGCAGGGAGGGATAGCAATAACAGGTCAAAATAATGGTTGGCTATTTGTCATAATGGTACGCTGTATTTATTCTTAATCTTTTCCTATCGCAGACGAAAGTAAAACCAAAAAGCCAGCAAGCATATCAAAGCCAAAACCAAAGCCCTGCAAAGATATAGAGAAGGACTGCGGAGATTGGAAATTAGCAGGATTCTGTGCTAAAACTTCAGACTACTTTGAATTCATGAATAAAAATTGCCCAAAGTCATGTGCATTCTGTAAGGAGCCGAAGAAAGGTATCATTTTTTAGATTAGAGAAATGGTTCTTGCTTTTGATTTAGTGACTTGAAAGTTAACAACAACCTGCTCTAACAGACTATCCCCATTTTGAAAGCTTTTTGTAACCGGAGTGAGGATGGCTCATCAGTGGTAGCACGCTTGACTACCAATCTGAAGGTTGGTGGTTCAAGGGGGGCTCGAGTCTCCGCCCTGCCTAGCCTGCTACGAGGAGTGAGAAGAGTTGCCAACTCTCTGTAAGGGGTCCAGGAATGTCAGTGAACCTCGTGATTCCTTTATCCTTGAATTATTACAGAGGGTCCAGGAATGTCAATGAGAACTGCAGTTTTCGTTTCTTGGTTCCTTGTGATCCGGATTATGAAAAAACAGCTGTGTAATTTGATACAGATTACATCATGCTTGCGGTCGGCCTGTTATTGTTACAGTAGAACAGTCTTTTGTCATGTGAGAGAGAGAGCTCTTGTCTCATTGGCTGCGGTTTGAACTCGCGGTGTTTTCAAATCCTGCGCCTCGTAACGGTAAGAAAGGAGAAAGAAAAGAGTACTATACTACTGTATTATTTTCTACTGTACCAATAGCAGTCCGACCGCAAGGATGATGTAATCTGTATCAAATTACACAATTGTTGTTTTCATAATCCGGATCACAAGGAACCAAGAAACCAAAACTGCAGTCTTCACTGACATTCCTGGACCCTCTGTGGTAATTCCAGGATAAAGGAATCACGAGGTGTGGTCACATTGAGAGGAAGGACCAGGACGCTGCTTCGATAAGCTCAGCTTAAAGTAAATGAACGGAGATATAGGCCTCGGTTACACGATACCGGATTGCTTTTCGCAACGGATTGGTTTCAACCCATCTGCGTCAAAATCGCACCGTTTTCATTGCAGTTACATGACACCGGATTGCCATGAACCCATGTTAGATTGCAGTTACACGACACCGAGTCACCCTGCACTGCGAAGTCTAAATCTATTGTCTTTGACAACTGCGAAGCCCAAATGGAGTGGGGTCACATCGGATTGGTGCAGTTACACGAGCAAACGGAGTGGGGTCACACCGGATTGGTGCAGTTACACGAGATGGTATGCGGAGCGGGAGCGGAGTGCATCGGATTCATTTTCACCTCACCTCCAGAGCGGAGTGGTTTCACTCCGCAAAAACGGATTGGGGTGACACCGGATTGCCTCGGTGTCGTGTAACTGCACCCCCCTTTCCGATGCGAAAAGTAATCCGGTGTGTGATGAATCCGGTATCGTGTAACTGGGGCCATAGCGACATGATCTAAACATAGCACAAAAGAACGGCAAACGCCACTTATGTCTCTATTGTTTTCATCGATCGAGAACATCAAATACAATAGGTTATATTTAGACTGAACCAGTCCCCCTTGCTATGTTGCTTTTAACTCCGTTGATTTACTAGATGTCCTTCTTTTGATACCCGGCGCAAGAAGAAAACAGGTGAGAACGATGCCCTGAAAAGCAGCACATACACGAGCAAATATAAGGGCACAACAGTCAATAGCAGTGCACCTAAACTTTGGAATCCTCTTCCGTCGGAAGTTAGGACTTCGGAAACTGTTTATCTTAACACATTATTTTAAACTTGCTTTCAGTACTTTATAAAATGTTTTAGATACTCTCAGATACATGGGAGATTGGACACTATTAATTGTAAAGTGCCAAAGATAATAAGCTTTTTATTTGGTTTCATGGTATAAAACTTTTACTGTATCATCTGCGTCGAGATAATACTTACACATAGATAACGGTTTCTCCTATGCTAATTTTGTTTTGTATTCCATATCCCTAGAAGATGACTGCAAAGACAAGTATGCATCAAAAGACTGCATGAAGTGGGCAAAAAAAGGTGAATGTGACAAAAATCCAAGTTGGATGCATGGATTCTGCAAAAAAAGTTGCAATAAATGTGAAAGTAAGTATTAAACTCGTATTAAACTGATTACATTAGTCCCTTGTCCCTTTTTCCCTTTGCTTGATTATGTCACTTCGGTCAACAGAGACTCATGATATTTCTCTGAAAAACTTGACCCTATTTAGGCCCATCACTTTTCTGTTGTGCCAATCACATTGCGGGATTTGGTAAAGAACAATGACTCTCGAGCTTCCCATTTGATTGATGCAGTTAATTAGATTCGAACAAAGTTGCTACGGAAGCAGGCTGAAGATTTCTTTCAACCTCGTACCCAGTGACAATTAAGGTTTTCCGTAAATTTCAACGCCTACATTGACCCTGGAGCCTGTTAGGCTATTCTGCTATTTGATTGGCTCTTTTCGAAACAAAAGAAGTTTCTCACCTTTGAAGCCCTGGCGTTCAGTGGAAATGAAGAACATTCGAATGGCTCTGGATACAATGAGTGCTGTTCGAACCATGGAATATACATTTCGAAATTGTCGAATATGGGATTCGAAAGGATCTGCTGTCTGCCAAATTATGCTAATTATTCCGATCAAAATTGACAAAATTTGTCAACCGGTCCCACAACCTCGTTCCCAGGGTGTTCTGACGTCATAAGCTGATCGCGAAGCCGAATGAACAACGCAACGGCAGAGGTAGAGGTAGAGCAACGAACTCACTCTGGGGACGAGATTGCCGGTCCCAAGGGTATCTGTTGAGGTCTAGCCTCCTATTGAAAACAACAGATAACTTAGGAATCCTTAAATCTGAATTGAACATTTTATTCAGTATAATACTGTTTAGAAAAGTTGGTCTTCAAAAAAATGTTTGAAATTTCTTGTCACTCTCTTACCGAATAGGGAAGTCTGTTCCAAAAGGAAAAAAGCAACATTTACGAAAGCACGACCACCAGCGGTTACTAATCTTGTCTTTTTTTTTTTTTTTTATATTCAATATAAAAATTTACAAGGACGAGGTACTAAAGGCTATACTAACAAACTACTGGACTACATAACAAAGGAAGATGACCCGGGAAGCAAGAACCCATGACTATCCCAAGGGTCATTACATAAAACACTAAACTAAATTACTGACAAATACAAACAAACGAAAATGGAAACAAAAAGGAAAAGACAAGTTACAATGAGATACACATAACGATTAAATGCGACTAAATACGGATACATACTAGGATCTGTTTCACATTGGAAGTCAGGCCAGCACAGGCGATTATGCTGAACTGCAGAAACCCCGGCCGAGAGAACACCACCGACAACTACTGTCGCCGCTACTGTCCCCCCCCCCCCCAGAGTCCCCACCACCCAACAACACCTCACCTGTGCTGTCGCAATATTACGGATTTGCAAAGGTTTGAGTTTGCTTGGATGGATTTCACATTCACACTAAAGTCGCCTTACATCCAATGTGAAACAGACTTAACAAAAATTTTAAAGAAAAAAATGACGAAGAGTAGGACTTAGTATCTATGTAGTGCATACTGAAATTATCTTAACCGAACCGACCAGTTTTGTGAATAAAATTTAGGGTCAATTGGAGTATATCTTTATTAATGTCATCTGAAAGGTCTTTATCGCCATACAATAAGAGTTGTATCAGAGCGTTGTTTGAAAAGCTGTTGATTTGGGCAAATGGTCGTAGTAAATTTGAAACTCCAGCGAGAAGATCTCGTCTTGTCTTTCCTACTTCCAATAATAAGTTCATCAGTGCAGACCTATAGTAAAACGAGATGTCTTGCTAAATTTCAATAATACATAAGTATTTTATGAATCATTCTGCTTGAAATACGGTAGAAGCTCTAGTTAGCCCTCCTCTTTCAAGCCTCCTCTCTGATCGGCCCACCCTCTAATCCAAAATTTAGAATGCAACAAGTCACCAAAGATTTACCATTTATTTAGCTGAACGGGTTTTCATGCAACCTCGTCCCCAAGGCCTATGACAAAAGGCCCTGTTGGTTTGCATGTTAATTTTGATATGGTTTGGGATAAAAACTGTGCCGTATAGGATAGGTTCCAAATCTTTAACTCAGCGTAAAGTGATATGTGTAAAATTCAATGACCTATTTCTTCTGATTGAATGGCTTCAAAGAAACTTTATATACTTATCTGTAATTCTACCTTTGGACTTTTCAGAAATTTTGAATAATTATCGAAATTACAGCGTATCTTACGTTTCAACTCATTTGAGGATTAGACATCATCAAATTTCTTGATCATAAACCAAAAGGGTGACAGATTTTTCCTTGATACCATATTGTAGACTTCAGGCCCGTAGGAAGCGGGGGGGGTAGGGGGGGCTCAAGCCCCCCCCAATAATTTTTTAAAACAATGGTGCTACGTCACATGACGTAATTAGGTGTATTGTTCTCTATTGTTTTAAGAACAATTGCCCCCCCCCCAATCCGAAGCTTCTTCCTACGGCCCTGGTAGACTTCCGTAAACTATTGTTCTCTTCAAAATTATATCATGTTGCGTCAAGCAGTTTAAAAATTACGATGGTTTTAAGTTTTTTGAAAATTATTCTTGAATTCTTGAAAAAGAAGAAAAATATTCTAATTCTGAAAATACTGAAGATTTAAGAAAAGTCCAACGGTAGAATTATAGAGAAATAGCTAAAGTTCCTTTGAAATGGTTCAGTTCAAAGAAATAGGTAGCTGAATTTTACATTAAAAGATTTGGAACCTATGCTGTGCCGAATTAATGTACGTGACAAATAGAATTGTATGACTCAGCCACATATGGGGCAGAAGAACTAAAAGCCATCATTCATATCTTTGTCGTTTGACTTTGTGAATAAGCCCCCCTCGCTAATAAGCCTCCTTCTTGAGTCTCTGGGGTAGAATAAGTCTCAGCTGTTACGGTAGGCTGCTAATGAAGTCGCTTCTACAGCGGTGTTATGTGACAACTTCTGCGTTCACCTGTCAATGTTCTCAACCCTTTTTCATTAATTTTTCAGAGGTTAAATCTGAAATAACTGACAAATCTGCGACAGAAATTAACGGCAATTACTGTGGTTTGCGAATTACATCTCGAGTGGTTGGAGGTAAAGACGCAGCCCTTGGAGACTGGCCCTGGCAAGTGGGTATTGGAAGAGCTACCGAGCCTAAACGCGTCTTCTGTGGTGGAACATTAATCAATAAACATTGGGTTGTGACTGCCAGTCATTGTTTTGGTATAGCTGGCTCTCGGAGATACAGACCAAGCGATCTGGTTATTAGAGTTGGAGAAAATGATCTTAGCAGTGATGAAGGTATGAACATGGGTAGTTAGACACTGCTGGTGTGCTTCTATGGAGGAGCGCTGGATACTATGTATCTGCGGGGGAGATTTTTTGTAGCACTGCGGAGGAGATATCGAAAGAACGAAAATATCAAAACTATTAAAATGAAACTAATAATATTCGTCTCTCTCCTTCTCTCTTCGCTTCCGATATCTCCTCCGCAGTACTACAAAAAATTTCCCCCGCAGATACATAGTATCCAGCGCTCCTCCATAGAAGCACAAAAAATTTCCCCCTCAGATACATAGTATCCAGCGCTCCTCCATAGAAGCACACCAGCAGTGTCTAACTACCCATGGTATGAACGTATGAACTAGACTAATTACAGTGAATCCCAGTTATCGCTCACCAAAACGAGACTACAGCCTACCAAGCCGAGTATATTAGTTTGATGGAGGAGTGAAACTCGACTTGTAATCAGTCTAGGCATGAACTAGACTTACTCCATATAGCCTGTATTTCTCGCGAAAGCCACAAAACGAATCTGATAGATATTGGCTATTGAGAAAAGTCTTTCATAAATTTTCGAGATTAAATTTAAATTAATCAGTACGTACAGCTCCATTGGTCCTTTTAGTGGCATTCCTCTTTTGAATTTCACTAAAAACTGTAGATGAGTCCACCTGTGAAAATACCTATAAAGTTTTCTCGTGCATCAACCATATCCTTAATCCTTAATATGGTTTAAGTATGCTTGTTTACAATCTTGGACAATGTTGGATATATTTGCAAAGTAATGATTGAAATGCTCACTAATGGCCTGATCATCTCGAATTACTTCGTCGTTCTCAATCAACACAATTTTTTCACTAACTGCACTACTATACGAAAACATTTAAGGGTCATTTAAGGGTAACATTTAAAATTTAACATTTAAGTGTCTTCCAGAACTTTTTGCTTTTCCCCAGATCTTTCAAGTTAAGGTTTTTGAAATATTCCTTTTTTGCACGCCTGTCCATTTTGACAATAAGATTCCTTTGTTGACGGTATCTTTGCAAAATCATGTTCATCATGTGACTTATTTGCTTTATTTTTAAGTCTGGTTCTTTGCATCATTGCCTTTCTTAAGGTTTTTAACATATGAGGCTTGTTGTTTTCTCTGACAGTAACAGTTCAAATTTGTCCAGGGTTTGATCTAAACGAAGTATGAAGGCCTCGATATTATCAGAACTGTTTTCTGCAACTTTGGTAGATAACAGGAAAAGATGTTTTTTCTCGGAAAATTAGACCCCGTTTACACTATGCCGGTACGAAATTAATACAACATGAAAATGTGCCGTATTGGCCTCCCGTTTACACTATTACGGCATTGTTTTCACTTGAATACGGCACGAAATGAATACGACATAGTCTCTATATTTTATTTTCATTTGAGGCAACTTATGATATTGTACCGGGTGTCCCAAAAATATGTATACAGATTTGGTTGACTCTAGCGATGTGAATTTAGCTTTAATCAATGGCTAATTACTCTCAAAATGTTCCTCGATGGGTAATTTGAACATAGATACCTCGCTTGTTGGTATTGCTGCTTTGAGAGCAGACATATCAATCTTGAAAGTTCAAATTTGCGTGCACTCGCAAACCAGAGCTTTGGCCTTTTGGCCTTAGCAAATACTTGAAACACGTCGAAATTAAGAACTGAAATTAATGAAAAATTAACAAACTTCCCAATGGGTGACTAGGGGATGACTTCTGGAAAACAGAATAACACAAGATCTAATATTGTTCAGATTTTATCAAGGCTATCGTTGATTTATACGCTGTGCCTTAAGAAATTGCCTAGGCCAAAAGGCTTAAGCTCTGGTTTGCAGGAAGATGCAAATTTGAGCTTTCAAGATTAACATGTCTGCTCTCAAAGTACCAATACCAACAAACGAGGTACCTTTGTTCAAGTTAACTATCGAGGAACATTTTCAGAGTGATTAGACATTGATTGAAGCTAACTTCAGAGCGCATGAGTCAATCAAATCCGTATGTGTTTCCTGGGGACACCCGGTATATTATATTGATATAGGTATGATATTGATGTAGCTATTTCAATGAGACAGGCTTTTCCTTGTAATATCTAAGCAAATCACTCACAAGTGGCTAAATTGCTTTTAATTTGAGAACAATAGGATGCTGAATGTTCAAATATTGACAAACTGAATTTTGCAACTAAGGGCCTGATTATATGAGGCGAGCTGGTAAACGGGCTGGCTTGGTAAACGGGCTGGCTTGGCAAACGAGTCAGCTCAGTTTCCTGGTCTATTCCACATAAAATTTCAGTTGCTATTACATGGAAGTGAGCCAGCCCGGTAAGCGAGCTGGCTCAATTCGATGCAAGCGGGCTGGCTCGCTAAACGGGCTGGCTCGTCTCCATGTAATTGCATCAAACCGAGCCAGCCCGGTAAGCGGGCTGAAAATGCACAATGGAGCATGCGCAGTTTTCCTTCATAATACTGTTACGACTCTTTTCACATATAATACCAATCTAAATCGCATCTCGGCAAACGAGCCGGCCCGTCTACCGGGCTAGCCCGCCTCCATATAATCAGGCCCTAAGACTGCGTTCACACGATGCCGGCACATTTTGAACACGGTGCAAAAGTTTGCTGATACGCCTCCCGTTCACACGAAATGGCACACTTTTTGCCGGCGCATTTTGAAAATGGAACTCTAATAGAACTTTTCTGTCGTATTCAAATTGTTTAAATGCATATCTTTGGCTACTGACGAAGGGCACGGCTCGACCCGGTTAGTTGTTACTTCCTATGGCGTTAGAAATAGTTCTAGATTGATTCATCAATTGCTCTTGCTGTATTCAAATCGTGCTGAGATCGTGTGAATGCTGGCTAAAATTTTGCTGTATTCACATTTTTCACCGTTTTCAAATTGCCCCGGTGTCGTTTGAACGCAGTCTAACTTCACAAATGGTTACATGCTTGCAAACGTAGACTTATGACGATGAGTCCCTTGTATCCCTGCGGTAAACCTTGCTCAACAGGGACTCATAATGAAACAGTTGTAAAGCTGACCCTATCTGCATTCGATCGATCGAATCTGGATCGAACGACTGCGTCGGCTCTGTTCATCGCCCACTCCTCAGAAAGGAAATGCGATAGAAACCACGGTAAGTAGACACTTAATCAACGAAACCTGGTATTTATCTAAGGAAGAAAGTTCACTTTGCCTGGTGAGTGCAAAATAAGTCTTTTAATGCTGCAATTTCCATGTTTTAAAGACCAAAATATACCAGAGAAATCTTCAAGCACCTGCCGCAGCAACTTCCTTCAAATCTAGTCAAATGCGTCAATCGAATCGAGTGTTCGAAACTTATTGTTCTTTGCCAAATCTCGCAATCTGATTGGTACTCTAAGAAGCTCAGAGTATGGGCCTAAATAGGGTCAGGTTTTTCAGAGTAATTTTATGAGTCTCTGTTGACCGAAGCGCCATCTTGAAGTCAAAAAGCACATGGATACAAGGGACTCATCGTCAAAAGTCTATTGCAAACGTCAAGAAATTTCTCTAGCTCAACCGGGAATATTCTTTCTTCCTTAGGAACTGAAGTTGTACACAAAGTAGTAAAAATTATTCGACATGAAGATTATAAGATTGGTTCATACAGCAATGATATCACGCTATTAAAACTGGAGAAGCCTGTAACGTACAACTCCTATACCAAGCCTATATGTCTACCAGCATCGGGCAAAGATGAGAAGATTGGTCAAAACTGTTCAGTCACTGGCTGGGGGAGGGTCGCAGAAGGAGGCAAGCTGACAAATATCTTGCAAGAAGCAAAGGTGAGTAAACTAAAACAAAAATGTCACGTATTCTACAAAAAGTAGACATATAGGGTTGGGTCCAGCAATAATTATTTAGCTTTAATCAATGGGTAATCTCTTTCAAGATGCTCCTCGACTGTTATCTTGAAATAGATACCTTGTTTTTTGGTATTGGTGCTTTGCCAGCAGAAATATTAATATTGAGAGCTCAAATTCGAATCTTTCTCCAAACCAGAATTTTGGCCTTTTGGCCCAAATAAATTCTTGAAGCCACAGCGATTAAATCAACGAAGGCCTTCATAATTGCACAGTGATCCAGATTGTCAAAATTATGGAATAAATGCCAAAACACAAAATGTTGCAAATGCAAGAACTTTCACATCTACCATAGAGAGGACACTTTGAGCTATTCAGAACAAAAATCCGTAAAGAAATCGGACCAACAAGTGCAGAGAAATTGCACTTTGAAGTTGACAAAAATTGCCAGGCCATGTTTTTGTTTACATTTCCGGTGTATCACTTTTTAAGTGAGCCTAAACCAACAATTTCAAATTTTCATTTCTCCAGTTGTATTCGTCCGATTTCAAGAAACTTTTTTTTAAATTGATCCTCAATGTCTGCACAATTATGCAACGTATCAGTTCTATGAATTTACATCAATTTATTTGTTTATTTGGCATATATTTATCGAGGGGTATTTTAGGCAGTAGAACTACATGAGACCCCTAAATTTCTTCTTTCCTGGTGCAAACAAAAAAAGTGAGGAAAAAAGAGTCTTAAAAACTCATTTCGCACTAAACTTCAGGTATCGATGAAGGTTTCTGCCAAAGGGTTCGTTCAGGTTCGTACAGGTAAAATTTTTATAGCTGATATAAAAAAAATCGAGTCATTTAGGCCTATGTGTGCTATTTTCTGTGATTTTCAATGATAGGATGTATATTTTTTTCTGGGTGGTTCCATTGCATAATTTTCGTTTTAATTGCACAGCTGTAACAGCGAGGGTCTAAATTCTAAATAAAAAGAAGAATTATGTCATTACCTAACAAGCATATTAGCATTTACGTGGATCAAACGTAGTCTAGCCAACAAGCATTTTATGTCTACGACTTGGGGACACAAGGACCAAGTCCGAGCTCCACCGTTCGATCTATTAACTATAGCTCATTTTTTCATGTTTGGAAAAAGAGTTTCTTCATGGTTTGATACAAAGAAAGTCTCATTCTCGCATGCCTGAATTTGTCGCTTCAATGGATCGTGTCTAGCATGGGCAATATCTGGTGCAAATTTGATGAGCATCCAGACAAAGGGCCATGATTTACTGACACAGAACTTTTTTGCAGTCTGCAACCAAAAGTTCCTCTAAATTTTCAGATGTACTTGTTCCACAAAAACTCTAATTGGATTATAAACCAAGAGGTTTTCTTTGACGTGACAGTTTCAGTCTTCTAAATTGCAGATAACTTTTAGAATATAGTTTCAGTCTGTGCGATTCTGTGATCAGTTTCAACCTTAACCAAAAATAAATGTAAAGTTCCTTTGGATTTTTTTACATTCAGCATTAGGTATTGAATAAAGAAAGTTAAAGTGATAAATACACAGCCTATGGATTAACTATAAGTTCATAAGATTAATAATAACTATATAGTTTTTATGATTGCCCACGACAATGAACCAAAAAGCTCAGGCTCGTGAGACCTTTTATTTGAAGTCCAAGATGAAATTTGTTTTTCAAGACTTGAACAACAGAAGTGTACTTTATAGACTAAAAGCCCAGGCGGGGGGGTTCTCAAATTTCTGGTCATTTAGGCATTTAGGGGAGTTTTGTCAGAAATTCTGGAAACGGGGTATACTTTCATAATCTTGTCGTGAATTTTCTGGTACTGGGGCTTATTATTTACGAAAAATTCTGACACTGTTTTGTTTCCCGTGACTTTAATGTTGGGTAATTTAAAGTCCTGCTAATGCTTTGTTTACATGAAACAAAAATATTGCAGTGGTTTTGCAGCGAAAATGTTTTTTGTGAAAACGTGACTCGTATTCAAAGATTAGGTATGAAAATCTTCCCTAAATTCTGGGATTGGGTCATGATAGAAATCCTTTTGCCGCACACCACACCTTCTTGTAACCAATTAGTGCAGTTTCCACGATCAACAGATGGACCTCAAGCCCAAGCTTTGTATCTTAACAGTCATAGACATAAGATGCTTGTTGCCGTGATTTTAGTGTAAACCATGCTAAACTTGTGTACGATTCAAGTCATTTAAATGTTAATGTGATTGTTAGGCAATGAAATAATGCCTCTTTTTATTTAGAATTTAAACCCTCGCTATTAAAGCTGTGCAATTTAAACGAGAACTATGCATTGGAACCACCCAGAAAAAAAATATACATACTATCATTGAAAATCACAGAAAATAGCACACATAGGCCTAAATGACTCGATTTTTTTATATCAGCTATAAAAATTTTACCTGTACGAACCTGAACGAACCCTTTGGCAGAAACCTTCATCGATACCTGAAGTTTAGTGCGAAATGAGTTTTTAAGACTCTTTTTTCCTCACTTTTTTGTTTGCACCAGGAAAGAAGAAATTTAGGGTTCTCGTGTAGTTCTACTGCTAAAAATACCCCTCGATAAATATATGCCAAATAAACAAATAAATTGATGTAAATTCATAGAACTGATACGTTGCATAATTGCACAGACATTGAGGATCAATTTAAAAAAAGTTTCTTGAAATCGGACGAATACAACTGGAGAAATGAAAATTTGAAATTGTTGGTTTAGGCCCATTTAAAAAGTGTTACACCGGAAATGTAAACAAAAACATGGCCTGGCAATTTTTGTCAACTTCAAAGTGCAATTTCTCTGCAGTCGTTAGTCCGATTTCTATACGGATTTTTGTTCTGAATAGCTCAAAGTGTCCTCTCTATGGTAGATTTGAAAATTTTTGCATTTGCAACTATTTCTGTTTTGGCATTTATTCCATGGTCTGGATCACTGTGGGTACGTTCCACTCAGTACAGTAAAAACCATGTACAGAAGTATAGTCGAACCCTATCTACGATATTGTTGCACAATATGGGGATGTTGCACAGAGGCAGACCTAAAAAGACTGCAAATTCTTCAAAATCGCGCTGCCCGTATTGTGAAAAATAGTGCTTATGATGCACATTCCTTACCTCTGATTAAAGGTTTGAACTGGCTAACAGTTAGAGAGCTGATCAGGTTTGAGACAGCAACTACTGTTTTCAAATCTGTGAATAAACTCTGCCCAGTTTATAGGGCCCAAATTTTTCAAAGACAGCGTGAACAGGCAAGCAAGGATGCTAAGAAACACCGAAACTGACTTGAAACTTCCTTTGTTTAGAACAAACAACGGACAAAAGTCATTTGCATCTCGAGGGAATGGTCTTGATCACCAAATCAAGCTGTCTCCCTCGCTATCAAGTTTCAAATTAAAACTAAAGGAAGGTTTATAACAACCAATTTCACATACTTCCTTGCATATCATTCTATTCACGGAAAGTCTCTTGCCTGAAGTGTAATGTAGGATAGGCTATAGATTTTACTTTTGTAGAAATGACTTTTTCCCGACTTTTTCCGGGAAACCCAGTTGGCTTCTCAGGCTCCAATATATTTCCCACATCTGTTAACAATTACCTTTTTTCCGTAGCTGCCAATCGTTTCACGACAAATATGCAAATTAGCCGCCATGTTGTCTTTTACTGATGTGATGTTTTGTGCTGGGTATGCCAAGGGTGGAATCGATGCGTGCCAGGTAAACTGATTATACATTTTCGTAGTTGTCGCTATTCATCTCCCTGCTATTCATAACATAGGTTCCAAATCTTTAACTCGGCGTAAAAAGGTGGGTGTAAAATTCAATGACCTATTTCTTCTGATTGAATGGCTTGAAAGAAATTTTAGATACTTATCTATAATTCTACCGTTAGACATTTCAGAAATTTTGAACATTTTTGGAAATTACGGTGTATCTTGCATTTCAAATCATTTGAGAATGTGACGTCATCAAATTTCTAAATCATAAACCAGATGAGTGACAGACTTTTGCTTGATACCATATTGTAGGCATTCATAAACTCTACCGGGTGAGCCAGAAAAAAGTTCCCACTTTTGAAAATTCATAGCATCAAGAGTACTAAATGGATTGGAATGAATCAATATTTGCTTGACAGCCAAAAGATCAAAGTATTTTTGTGATTTTTGTCGCGTTCTTACGAGCATTGGAAATATTGGTAAATTCAAGCTTACGAAAACTTGATTGTTGCAAAATGACTGAAAAAGGCCTAAAATGATTGATCAAATCATAAAGGATTCCTCGATCAGAACAACAGAGAATATGCAATTTCTCATGGGTGAGAGATATCGTCTGCACATCTATTGCCATGGGATTGAAAATCTTTAGTATCTGTTCGAGAATCTTTTTCTTGTAACTCTTGAGAGAGCCGAAACGCATGTGCGTATTGTTGTGTGCGAGGAGAGTCCTAACAATTTGATCCAGTGTTTTAGGCCTTTTTTCTGTCATTTTGCAGCCATGAAATTTTTGTAAAGTTGAATTTACCTATATTTGCAGTGCTCGTAAGAAGACGAGAAAAATCACAAAAATACTTCGATCTTTTGGCTTTCAACAAGAATTTGAATCATTGAAATCCATGAAGTACTTGTGGTGCTACGAATTTTAGAAAGTGGGAACTTTTTTCTGGCTCACCAGGTAGTTTTCTTCGAAATTAATTCATGTTGCGTCAAACAGCTCAACAATTACGATTGTTTTAAGTTTTTTTGAAAATCCTTCTTGAATTCTTGAAAAAGAAAAAAAACATTCTAATTCTGAAAATATCGAGGATTTCAGAAAATTTCAACGGTAGAATTATAGAGAATTAGCTAAAGTTTCTTTGAAGTCATTTAGTTCAAAGAAATATGTCACTCAATTTTACACCAGCCTTTTTGAAGATTTGGAACCTATGCTGCAATTGATAGACTGATGGACGTTCAAACTATGACTCATGGAATTTCACATTTGAAGTTAGGAGGAAAAAGGTTTCCCTCGATTTCATGTCGGATATGGAAACCATAGCAACACTTTACGAAAAGCTGAATGCTCCAGGCAATAGCAAAAAGTGGCCAGAGCGATATCTATCACTTTAGGATAATTTTTGATAGTTCTTCATAAATAAAAAGGCTTTAAGCTTTTGACGAAAACTGAAAGCAGATGACGATCTCTTTATATCAACTGGAATGTTGTTCCAAGATGTAGCACCAAATAAACGCACAGACCTGATACCGTATTGCAATGTATTTTTTCGATTTAAGAAAATGTCATTTTTTGTGGCTTGCCGTGTACTATACTGATGAACATTTGTCACTGATTCAAAAAAATTGTGGAAGCAATTAGGAGAGTTCTTATTGACACAATCATAAACAAAGCAAAGCAATTTTAGCTGAAAAAGATCTTGAAATTCAAGATTATCAAGTCAGAAAAGATAGTAGAGGTTGAAAGGAAATGTTCCAATGCAATAGCTTTTACCACTCTTTTTTGCAACAAGTACATGAACATATTTAAATATTTAAAAATATGACGATGTACTATGCAAGTTATAAATCACAACGTTTCTAGCTTTGCTCCTCATCACGGGTCAAAATCATTGCTCCAGGCATTGGCGGATGGGCATAAGTTGCTGCCTCATGTCGCTTTCTGGCTGCTTTTTAGCGAGGGGCGTATCACTCTGTAAAAATCTCGTACATCTTTGGCAAAAATCCCTTTGTTTTCAAGAAAAATCCACAAATAATCCCTAAAAATCCTATTGTTTAGAAAACTCTCGTACGCCATTTCGGAAGAGTGATAACGCAGGGTGAAGGTTGGTCCAATGATCACGGCCAAATGCTGCGATGAGAGATGAAACTTAAAGTGAATGACCTGAGTTAAAAGATGAGATCTTATAGATTTTATAATCCAGCTCGTGGCGAATGAAAGCAATGCTGAAGAAAGCAATAGAGGGATTCGGTGTTTCTTTGTCCTATTTACAGACAAGCGCTACACGTTTTTTTTTATAAGAAACTGGTTTGTAAGAAACTAGTACTACGATGGCCAAAAATTTAAGAAACTCTAGCACTACACTCAAGAACGGATAAGAAATTCTAAAACTTTATTTCTGCATGTCTCTCTTATTCTATATCTCTCTAACAAAGGCACCTTAGTCTTTTCTTGATTTTTAACTGCAAAATTGGTAAATTTTTGCCTTGATGTGCATGGCTTCTTCTTGATGACAAAGTCAATCCAAAATGGGAGCCCTTTGTCGAGAAGAAGGCTCAACTTCGAACAATGCCGCAATTTTAGACCCAAAAATAAGAAACTAATTAAGAAACTTTTACTACTAAAACACCGAAAGTTTCATGCGAAATTAAGAAACTTTTAGTACTAAGTGCTGATCCAAGTTTCTTATAAAAAACACGTGTATGTATCTCAGGCCATTCACTTTAAATGTGGATGGTTTCTAAAGATTTATTTTTACAAGTTTTTGTCTTTTTTTCTAACAGGGTGACAGCGGGGGACCATTCGTTTGTCTCAACGGAGGTCGTTTCGAGTTAACAGGAATTGTCAGTTGGGGCAAAGGATGTGCACGTGCTAATTCCTATGGGTTTTATGTTAAAGTCAGCAAGTTCATCGACTGGATAAAGGAGAATATCAAAAAATAGAAAACAGATTTAAAATTCGTCCATTCTACTTTTGAGGGCATGTAATTTTTAAAACATAGTAGTATCAAATACAAACTGAACATTTAAAGCAGCTTTATCTAAATCGGGTTGAATTTTAACCAATCAGATGTATTCCGTTTGCTGGATTGACCAATTAGAAGGCCCCTTTTGATGACCTGATTTAATTTGGTTTAACTTGCAAGTGTGAAGTGGGTACAAGGGGGTTTTTACGGATATTCCTCGTGTTCACATGAATACGGCACAAATTTTGCCAGTATTTGAAAACGGCAAATTTTGAAAATGGTACTCAATCCGATTCAATTTATACAATTTAACCCTATAGTGGTTGGGCTATCTGACAGGTCCTATTTTTGGTTGGTCCCCTTACCTAACTCTTGACTGGAAATAGATAGAGCAAAACAAAGTTGGTGTACTAATAGCACTAGGCATGTACTTTATGAAAATTTTGACAACCGGCTTTGGAAAATTAGCCTTCTTTTGATACCCTACCCGCATTTTTCTTTGAAAAAAGAGGCGAAAACGATACCCGGAAAGGAGTGCACATGGCGTCAGCAAAATGTACTAAGTACCCCCCCCCCCCCCCTCGGGAGTGGGTATAAGGCTATGTTGCTACTTTAAGCGAAACAATTTTTTTTAATGGCAATTTTTACCGAGTCAGTTCCGGAAAATTGTCTCCCTCCCCCTAATTTGTCAAAATATTTTTATGAAACTTCTTGAGTCATTGCACAATAAGTATTAGCAAATAGTCAGAAATTTTCCGGGCCATGATTGTTATCCTGACAGAGTTGTAACAAAAAGTCAACTAGAGGGACCAAAATAGGGTTAAGAAATGTGTCGTGTGAACACTCGAACAGGATGAAAGCGGTGCATTTTTCTCCTTCCAAACAAGGCTGAATGATTCACTGCGTCTGGATAAAATTCCCCTGTCATCAAGAGCCAGCCGCTTTGAAGCAGAGATTGCAAAGAAATTTGTACCGTTGGATTTTCTATTGTTTTCAAATCGTGCCGGCATCGTGTAAAAATTAGCTAAAATTTCGACATAGTCACATTTGTAGCGTTTTCAAGCTGAGTCAGTATCGTGTGAAGATAGTCGTTTGTGGTCTAAGAATATGCGGTTATTAAACGATTACGAGGTCCATGCTGGAAAATATTTGGACCGCAGTTTGACGTACGGACCGAACGCAGTGAGATCCGTACAAGGAACTAAGATCCAAATATTTTCCAGTATGGATCGAGTAATCGTTTAATAAAGGCTTTATTATAAGGCAGAACCTTTTGTTGAGAACATTGTTTATAGTATTGCACTTTTCTATCGTGTCTTTGATCCTGTGGATCACTGTAGTTGGTCGTTTCGACGTTAACTACATTGGCATTTTCTTCATGTATGATTGCAAATTCGTCTTCAAAGTTTACTGCAAAGAATTCTTCGAGGAATAAGCCAAACTTTGGCTGAAAATTCTCGCGGCCTAAGCATACACAAGAAGCTCATCGCTTGTTGTTGATCTTTACGGCAACGCCCGGTCCAATACGGCTTCGAAAATACTGCTTTTGCGGACCGATCAAGAATCAATAGCATTGCTCCTTTGCCGGTCCGAGGAGCCGTATTCTCGAACGCCATATAATAATTAGAACTATAGTACTTAACTGCGTCTATGACCTTTTTATATTAGAGTACGATATTCAAGGTTTCTTTCAAAGGTTTCTTAGAAGTTTATTTAGATTCTCGTTGTTTACACCCAGTGCCTTCTTGAACAAAGTACACCAAATCTCCGGTGATTACATTGGTAGGACCATTTGATACAGTAGGAGCCCTACGCAGGAGCTGGTAATTTTGCATTGCGAGCGAAGCGAGCGCTTTTACTTCTACTACTTAGATTACTGTAGGCAGAGTGTTACTTAGATTTTATTATTCAAATTGTATCTTTAAATTCTTCTTATTCAAACGTTAATCGCATGTATCGTTCTCTATTGTTTTAAGAACAAAAGCGCCCCCGCAGCTTCCTACAGCCCAGTATGTCAATAGGAAATACTGATAGGCCAGAAATCGACGCCAGAAATCCCCTGCCTTATCTACTGTCTTGCTATATATAATGTTTCCCACCATGGAGCTTCTCAATTGTGTACTTTGTGTGAATTGAGTTTCTTTAAAGGGGTTTCTGGGTCACGTAAGGTAAACAAACTTCTTTCAGAAACGACGGGGGTGTGCCATTTTGAATTTTCAAATCACACTCTGAAATCTACAAGTTTTCCAAAAACCATACCCTAAGATTTAACAGCTATTCAAAATATGAACTGGCTGGATACTATAAAATTGAACCAATCATCATCATCATCATCATTTAAAATATTTATACAGGTTAAAAAAGTTTCAGAATAATAACTGGTTTTCAAACTGACCTGTTAAAAAAAACCTATGCTGCAAAAGGAAAACTAGTTACAATAATTTTATTTATTGACAAAAGCCGATCATTTACAGTTTAATACAGTTAATAAACGGTGAATAAATTAAAATACGAAGGAAGTGCACGTAATCCGACTTATCTAGATCAGATTTTTGAAAGCACCAAGAGAGGAAGCTGATTTACTAGCTTTATCCAGGCTGTTCCAAAGGGTGGTTCCTCTGTAGCAGAAAGATTTCTGACCTGTTTTTGTTTTAAGTAATGGTATTTTCAGAATCGCAGATGGTTTTCATTACTGTCGGAGAACCTTGTGAACAACGAGGACAAATAGTCTGGAGCCAACGAATTTAAGGAATTATGCATAAGCGAAGCTGATTCTTTGAAAATAAGCTGCTTGACTGTTGCCCATCCAAGACCGTTGATCAGAGGCATTGCGGATGTATCATATTTGCTATTCGTTACAATTCTCGCTGCCCTATTTTGTACCTTTTGCAGCCTGCTAATGTTAGTGTCACTGCAGCAGCCCCACACAGAGCAACAATAACTTAAATGTGGCTCAACAAGGCCTCTGTACATATCATTAAGTATTCAGGCTTCAGAAACCTTTTGCAGTATTTAGTTCATTACTGTCGGAGCATCTTGTGAACAACGAGGACAAATAGTCTGGAGCCAACGAATTTAAGGACTTATGCATAAGCGAAGCTGATTCTTTGAAAATAAGCTGCTTGACTGTTGCCCATCCAAGACCGTTGATCAGAGGCATTGCGGATGTATCATATTTGCTATTCGTTACAATTCTCGCTGCCCTATTTTGTACCTTTTGCAGCCTGCTAATGTTAGTGTCACTGCAGCAGCCCCACACACAGCAACAATAACTTAAATGTGGCTCAACAAGGCCTCTGTACATATCATTAAGTATGGCAGGCTTCAGAAACCTTTTGGAGTACTTAGTAAGGCCAAGAGCTTGAATAGCTTAGCTTTGGTTGGAACCAAGGACATAATCTAAATAAAGAATCTATTTACAACAAAGCTAATGACAAAATTCAGAATTCAAACCGAAGTATAGTAAAAAGCCGTGTATAAGAACCTAGTGGATTAAGAACCTACAGGCTGAAATTTTGCAATTAAACCCCAATTATATAAGAACCCATTCAGCCTGGAATTTGAAATAGGCTCTTATTTTTAGAGAGCATGGGGGGTCTTATTCACAACAGAAGTTTGTGGAAGAATAAAAACTGTTTATATTACCTGATGAGAAGCTTTTGAAAGATTTTCTCTGGATTTGAAGTTAGATCAAATAAAGAGTTATTCTTCTAAACCGACACCCTAAAATGTATGTCTATTTGTGATCTTACCAAAATTACACCCTAAAATCTATATTCTGCCTGAAAGAGGCCACCACAAAAATGGCATATCCCATACCGGTCATCATCATCATCATCATCATTAATTTATTTACAAAGTAGGCTGAAACAAAACCATAGCTAAAATTACAGCTAAGTAAGGCCTACTTATTTACAAAATTTACAATCTAATCTAAAAATAATATGCATATGTATAATTACAGTAATTTCACTAACTATCCTGTTATGAACCCAACCTGTTGTATATATGTTTTGCAAAGCCTACAGTTGCATTTATCACCATTCCAGCACCTTATTTGCTTTTTGAAAATTTGAAGGGTGCTGGAGTCTTTTATCTCGTGTGGTAGCAGCTGCCACATCCTATTTCCAAGGAAAGCTACCAAGGAAAGAAACCGGTATGCATGGTAGTTAACCCACGCCCCCGGGTTTCTTACCGAAAAAAACCATTACTCTTGGATGCATGATCCTGAAAACTGGGAACTAGTTCTCAGGCGTCAGTATTCAAAGCGCGGCAATAACCAATAGCTCAAGCATCGATCCTTCGAACAGGAAAAGTCGCAGAGAGCAGAAAAAGAAGCAGCGAACCAGATGAAAGAAATTACTGATGAAAAGAGCAAGGTATCACAGAAGTTTATTTATTTTTGTCAACAGGAAGCATTTTCTGGACTATTCGGACTAAAAACATTTTGGTAAATATACTTCTGTGATAATAACAGTAATAATAATACTGACGAAGATTTTTATCGAAACGTTCGAGGCATTTAACAGTTGTGTTTTTATATTTATTTTCTGTTAACACATGATGGTGGTTTAGTTTATCAATAATAATAATAATAATAACAATAATATATAATAATAATGATAATAATAATAATAATCGATTTATTTAAAGTTGGCGCTACATACCTATGTACAGTAAAAATTAAAAATAATTACTAAACTAGCTAATCCAGGCCAACTGCTGCAAACTGATACAAATCCAATAAATAAATATCTATACATGATTAAATAAATAAGATTTCAAATGCAAGGTATAAAATTTCAAAACAGAATTGAAAATATACCTAGAAAAACATAAAAAGAGAGAGATATTTGCAGCAAGGCCAGCCCAAGTTCTAAATAAAGTAGCGTCCAGTGCTATATGTTCGTAGGTTATCGCTATTGATAGGCTGATGGACGCTATAACTACGACTCATGGACTTACGCTTCCAGAAACGGACATGGCCTAAATCACCTGCTATTTTTTCTTGAAACCACCGACCCTAAATCACCGCAAAAAGTGGTTTTCCTGAAGTGCTACACTGCATAACAAGCTATCAGTACTTTGATGAATGTTTCTTCAAGCTATTAAAGCAAAAAAATCCTACCCATAAGTGATATTTTGGTTGTTTGGGGACGCAAAAGATCTCGTAAATTCGTTCGCTACTTTGAGATTTTGATCGTTGGAGCAGTTCAGTCGAACGCGTTGTTCGAACGCGTTTGTTTGCCTTTGGCGGGAAGTTTACATTGAAGAAGAATCGGCCAATCCCATCAAGTTATTTCAAGTCTTGCATCCTGATTGGTCCAGGAACAAATTTGTTCCTGGCGAGAATGTTTTTGCCGTTTTGAGAAGAGTTAGTCCATAAGGCCCTTGACTGGCAGAGGTAGATCCAAGGATAGTGGCGTAGCCAGGGTCCTATTTGGAAGGGGGCAAATCGCAAGCGAAGGAGCAAAGATGGGGGGTTGTGGAGGCTTACCCCTGGCAAATTCTAGAATAACCACCCAGGATCAAAATAGTATCGGGTGTCCCAAAAAAAGTACTCCTGTTTAAAAGATCATCAAAAATTGATTATCAAACCTTTGATAAAATTTTCTTTTTGAATGGCTTTGTCAAAAACCCAAAAATATTCACAGATGATAAAATGTTTGCTTTTGATACAGCAAGGTAGGAAATTTACACGTTGAAAAACCTTATTTTGAGCTATAGTTTTTATGCAAAATACTCACTCTTTCCGAAGAGTCAAAATTTTCAGATTTTCTATCATCATTGAAATCGTCAATGATAGTGCACATTTGTTTTTGTCATTTATGACCTAACTATAAATTTTACACGCACAAAGAAATTGATTTGGCAATCATCAGTGCTTTTTACCGTATGATTCAAAACCAGGTAGCCCTAAAAGAGTCAAATTTGCTCGTTTTAAAACCACTTACAAGATCAGCTTTGTTTTGGAAAATAATTTGGTCCTTGATCTACGTGACCAAAAAAGGAAATTGAAGATCAGCGGTGTAATCAAATTTTGGTGATTTTTCAAACGGGAGTACTTTTTTTGGGACACCCGGTAGAAATGAAGCTAACATTACAAAATACTTTAATCTCGGATATCAAGCATAAATTGATTCATTCCATTTCAACAAGTACTCTTTGTGCTATGAATTTTCAAGAGTTGGAAAGTTTTCTGACTCACACGGCGTGGTTTTCAAAACGGAACCTTCAGAAGGGTCGCTACAACAAAATGACGTAACGTAAGATCCAAATCTTTTAAA
Organism: Aurelia coerulea; assembly: GCA_039566865.1. Lineage (NCBI taxonomy): Eukaryota > Metazoa > Cnidaria > Scyphozoa > Semaeostomeae > Ulmaridae > Aurelia > Aurelia coerulea. The sequence goes on along the minus strand of CM076952.1, from coordinate 3,767,299 downwards.
AGGCTGGTATAAAATTCAAAACCTTTCTCTTTGAACTGAACAGCTTCAAAGAAACTTTCGCTATTTTGCTATGATTCTGTCGTTGGGCTTTTCTGAAACCTTCAATATTTTCAGAATAAGAGTGTTTTTCTTCTTTTTCGAGAATTCAAGAAAAAATTTCAAGAAAATTTAAAACCATCGCAATTTCTAAACTGTCTGACGCAACATGAAATAATTTCCAAGAAAACCATAGTTTATGGATGTCTACAATATGGTATCAAGCTAAAGTCTGTCACTCTTCTGGTTTATGATTTAGAAATTTGACGATGCCACATCCTCAAATGAGCTGAAATGTAACATATGCTGTAATTTCGAAAATTTTCAAGATTTATGAAAAATCCAAAGGTAGAATTATAGATAGGAAGCTAAAGTTTCTTTTAAGCCATTTAGTTAGAAGAAATAGGTCATGGAATTTTACACCCACCTTTTTATGCCGATTTAAAGATTTGGAACCAATGCTGAATGACGTTGATATGAATAGAAACTGTCGTTACGTAACAGAAATGTGGTGCGGAACCAAAAAGCCACTGGTACAAACTCTGAGGTTTTGAGTATGCTTTGTGACATGAATGCACAACACCAGGAAACCAAATCTATTTCCGTTTATAGCAACGGTAAACCGACTTGCGTTATGTGTTGAATAATTGTCTGAAACCAATCCCAGCGATTTTCACAAGGAACATTTACGTTCTCAACGAATTTCAACGAAACCAGAAAACCAGTCTGGGTTCCAGATCGTGACTTTAAGCCTGTTTTGAAGGTTTCTTGAAGGCGCTTTCTTGAGAAAATCCCTCATAATTTTAGAACGGAGTGGCCGATTTCAATCAGTTGGATTTTAGATTGAATTTGAACATGTTCGCCATCAAATGATATATTTGCCAATATTGTCTTCATATCGAGGGAGCAGTGGCTTTCCAAACAGAGATTTTTTCATATGAGCGGTTTATGATTTAGAAATTTGACGATGCCACATCCTCAAATGAGCTGAAATGTAACATATGCTGTAATTTTGAAAATTTTCAAGATTTATGAAAAATCCAAAGGGAGAATTATAGATAGGAAGCTAAAGTTTCTTTTAAGCCATTTAGTTAGAAGAAATAGGTCATGGAATTTTACACCCACCTTTTTATGCCGATTTAAAGATTTGGAACCAATGCTGAATGACGTTGATATGAATAGAAACTGTCGTTACGTAACAGAAATGTGGTGCGGAACCAAAAAGCCACTGGTACAAACTCTGAGGTTTTGAGCATGCTTTGTGACATGAATGCACAACACCAGGAAACCAAATCTATTTCCGTTTATAGCAACGGTAAACCGACTTGCGTTATGTGTTGAATAATTGTCTGAAACCAATTCCAGCGATATTCACGAGGAATATTTACGTGCTCAACGAATTTCAACGAAACCAGAAAACCAGTCTGGGTTCCAAATCTTTAGAAAGGATGGCACAAAATGCAATGACCTAAATCTTTGAACTGGGAGTGGCTTCAAATGAACTTTAGCTATTTCAATATAACTCTACCGTTTGACTTTTCTTCTGAAATATTCAATATTTTCAGAATTAGAGTGTTTTTTTTTTCTTTCTTAAAGACAAATGACGGATATATAAGGCGATTTAAGTTAGGGACCTGGGCAATCTAAATATAGCCTATTGTATTCCATTGTATTTGATGATCTCGAGGGATTAGCAAATCAACTGGACAAATGAAAGCACTCAGCCATCTTTTGCTCTGTTTTCAAACTAGACGCCATATATCCGTCATTTGTCTTTCTCAACTTTTTGAGGAGTCACAGAATAGTATTTAAGAAAGACTTCGTTTATGAATGTCTACAATATGGTACCAAGCAAACGTCTTTCACTCTGCTGGTTTACAATTCATCACAACCTTACAATGAGTTGCAATATAAAGTCAATATCATCAAATATCAATAAATTCATCACAACCTAGACCTGACATCTGGTGTGAAACATAATCTAGTAAAGTATCCTTTAATTTATAAATGTTCGTAGTGGCATGTTGTAAAAACCGGACCCTAAGACCCTAGGACCACTGAGACCCCTTAGGACCTTAAAGCACCAAAAATGAAAAGGACCCTTAAAACCAGATGGACATCACTACAGACGAACAATAGATCAATGTCATCAAGCTGTCAAACAAGAGGCTGTGTTGTACGAGCTTCCCATCTTTCATCCTACGAACTTTCGTCCGTTCAAACCAACGTCAGGATGCCTTTATTCATGCAGAAAGTCTTTAGAATAACACAATAGGAGATACTCAAAATAGTACTTCTTCATGGTATAAACTCTCTGCATCATTTCTGGTATTGGTTTGAAAGAGTGGGAGTTCATGGGATGGAAGAGGGGGAGTTAATGATACACAACTTCCTGATCATAACCCTCTGGTGTTAAGGGTCCTTTTCACTTCTAGTACTTAAAGGTCCTAGGGGTCTCAATGGTCCTAGGGTCTTAGGGTCCGGTTTTTACAACATGCCGTTCGTAGTGTGACTGTATTTGTTTTATATATTGGCCATTGCATTGGGTAGTCATTGTCTTTCGCTCCCCATGGTATCGTACCTGTAGTGTCGTATAGTAATTAGAATTAGGTACGGTATAGTAGAATGTAAAATGTATTGTAAAATTTTATATTTGAATAAAAAAATAAATATCATGCTAACTGTAGGATAGCTAAAGTTTCTGTCAAGCCATTCATGTCATGGAAATAGGTCATAGAATTTTACACCCATCTTTTTACACCAGTATAAAGATATAGAACCTATGAAACGAAACTAAAGCAACAGACTTGTTGATCTGTACTAAGATATTTGTACGAAGACCTTTTATCATCTTTAGTAACATAGGGCTCAAATCTTTAAAAAGGTCGGTATAAAATTCTATTGCAGTTTTCTTTGAAATAAATAGCTTGGAAGGAACTTAGGGCTTTTTGCTGTAAATCTGCCGTGGCAATTTATTGATATCTTGATTAGTTTCAATATGGCGGCATTTATTAAATTTGAGGCTATGACGTCATCAAATTTCCAAATCCTAAACTACAAAAGCTACAGATTTCTGCTTGCCACCATCTTGTAGACCTTTATAAACTATGGTTTTCTTGAAGGTTATGTAATGTTTCCTCTATTAGTTTAGGTTTTACAATGATTTAAATTTTTTCAAAATTTTCCATGAATTTTCTCAAAAATTATCAAATTGCCGCCATTTTGAAAAAAATAAAGATATCATAAAATTTCCACGGCAGATTTGCAGCAAAATAACATAAGTTCCTTTCAAGCCATCCAATTCAAAGAAAAATGCAATAGAATTTTACACCGACCTTTTTTAAGATTTGAAAGATTTGAGCCCTATGCTATCTTTAGTTACTTTTGGATCATCGACGTAGATACATCGATCTTTTCACCTCCTGTTTCCGCGTAAAGCTGATAAACATGAGAGATATCTATTCTATTCGGCTGAACTTACGTTGTCGAAAACCACATTTAGATCTGGGTGAGCGGGCTATTGAATGGTTAAAGCAGAAACTGGAAACCTTGCATAGATCAAAAGAATCTCATGATCCACCGCTATATAAGTTTCAGTGCCATAATTCCACCAAGCAAAGTGAAAGGGAGTCGTGATGCAGAGAAGGACTCGTCGATTGGCAGAAATGTGGCAGGCATTTGTTTTGATTCTGGTCCTCACAGGTATCTACCGGTGTCGCAGAAAGTAGTATACGGACTCTGTTGGGTCCTGCGATGAAAATTTAGCTTTGATTTGGCTAATTAGTCGCAAAATGCTCCTCGATAGTTAAACTTGAACATCGATAAGTCACTTGTTGACATTGGTGCTTTTTGGCAGTTGAAATATTAATGCTGGAAGATCAATTTTGCTGTCACCTCGAAACCAGAGCTTTGGCGCTTTGGCCTAAGCAAATTCTTGCAGCACAGCGAATAAATCAACAATAGCCTTGATAGAATTTGAACGAAACTTCCGTTTGCCTGAAGTCACTCATTTAGCCGTGCTTAATTCGTTTATAATTCTATCCTAGTTTTAAATGTTGGTATTGCTTTGGTCATAACGCCAAAGCCCACGATTGGACGTAGAAGCAAATTTGAGTTTTCAAAATTAATGTTTCAGCTGTTAAAGCACCATTATCAACAAAGGAGGTTCTCATTAACAATGTAGGATAGGACTATTTCAAAATTGATTAGCGATTGATTAAAGCTAACTTTTCATTGCTGCACCCAACCAAATATGTTTATATTTTTCTTGGACACCCGGATATTTCTAATTCTTCACGGGTATCTATCATGATTGTTTTGCATCAAAGTCCGTCTGACTACTAAGTTAAAAGATCGTAACAAAGTAGCTTCAAGGCAGGTTGTCACGCATCTGATTGGGTGATAATGGCAAACAAAAGCATAGGAGAATTTAATTGCTGCTGATCCTACTGACTTTCTACCACTGTACAGGGTGTCCCAAAATAATTGTGCCCTGTTTGTCTGAAGATTGTGACAAAAACGGCAAAAGATTCTCGCCAAACTTTTGCATGATAGTGCTCTTCAGATGTTCAATTAAAGTTTGCAACCATCCCCATAAAAATCCGTTGAAAAATGATAGAGCTATGACCTTCAGGAGACCAAATTTGCCCGATCACTGAAACCAGCGGTCGGCCATTTTGTCTTACTATTTTGCAGTGATAAATAGCTTTATGGAATGAAAATGAAACAGCAGCCTCCAATGTCATAGCTCTCGTGAAAATTCCGATAATCCTCGGAGAGTTCCACTATTTCTGACCTCACAGAAATTATTTCTTACCTCAAGTGAAGATACTTATCACTGCAAAACAGTAAGGCAAAATGGCCGACTACTGGTTTCAGTCGTCGGGCAAATTTGGTCTTCTGAAGGTCGTAGCTCAATCATTTTTCAATGGATTTTTACGGGGATGGTGGCAAACTTTAATTGAACATCTGAAGAGCACCATCATGCGAAAGTTTGGCGAGAATCTTTTGCCGTTTTGTCGCAATCTTCAGACAAACGGGGCACAATTTTTTGGGACACCCTGTAGAAAGTGATAACGATTAGCCCTCTTTTATTCTAAATATGTAACCTGGTTTCGACGGCCAGTTCCGTACGTCAGTACTGATAGGTTGGCGTTATTTCTGACAGGCCATGATTAATTGTACACAACGCTGATTTCAAACATTCCTGATTTAAAGGCATTGAGTCCATATAAATAGCTGAGCGTTAACGCTATCCTGAAATTTTGCTGACAAACCGCTGACCGCCCTTTGTCATCGAACAATAATGCTAAAGTCATTAGCAGTGGAGACTAAAGACTTCTTAATCCTTGCATTATCCTCAGGAATTTCTTTGGTTTAATTTCAATAGTGATTAAATCACAACTTTTGTTTTATGATTGAAAAGAAGTTGATATTGGTCATGAGCGCGCTATTTATGTAGCCTGCGTGCAGACTCTACAGTCAGTGCGGAGGAGGGAAAAGGAGAAGGAAGCTCCCTTCCTTCTCCTTTTCCCTCCTCCGCACTGACTGACTGTAGAGTCTGCACGCAGGCTATATTTATGTCGACTCAATGCCTTTAATCTTTAGTGAAAATCCCAAATCATATTCTTGGTGCTTTGATGTCGATTCTCCGGCGGGAACTCTTAAAGTTAAAGGCACTGAGTCCGCATAAATAGCGCGCTCGTGACCAATATCAACTTCTTTTTAAATCCTAAAACAAAAGTTGTGATTTAATCGCTATTGAAATTAAACCAAAGAAATTCCCGAGGATGATGCAAGGATTAAGAAGCCTTTGGTCTTTACTACTAATGAATTTAGCACTATTATGTGATAACAAAGGGCCGTCAGCAGTTTGTCAGCAAAATTCAGGATAGCGTTAACGCTCAGCTATTTATATGGACTCAATACCTTTATGGAATTCTGAAAGATCAGAAGTTTTAAAGAGTGACGTGTAGGTCTAAAGCCCAGTCCTTTATTAGCTTTACAGCATTCTTTTTATCAATTTGATATTAGATCGGGTAAACTTAGCATAGGAATTAAATCTTTCAAAACAATTTGCACGATTGGTTGCTATATCTTTCTTTTGATGTAATTGCTTGCAAGGAATATAAAGGCAATCTGTTACGCATCTGATTGCCTGTGATAAAGTCAAAGCTCAACACAAGGGGTGTCTTTGTAAATCTGCGTATTTAGCAACCTCGTCCTGATGCCCCAAAATGTGTCTACCGCCAACCTATTTTTGGAGTTCGTCAACTTTTTGGCGCACCCGGTACATGGAACTGTTTCTTCTTTTTTTCAGCCCTAGGGATTGATTCAAAAGATGGAGACATTCCACAATGTAAGCTGTTTACTTTTTTATGTTTCGTGCCTGTTCTTTTTATGATACCCTAGTAGCTGCAATCATCTTGATGAAAAATTTATCAATTTTTCATATTAATCTTGTTTAATGTCACGCTTCTTATTTTCCAGCCCCAGAGATTGATTCAAAAGATGGAGATCTTCCAGACATTCCAATACGTAAGCTATTTATTCTTTTATATTTCATGCCTATCTTTTTGAATAATAGCTGCAATCGTTTTGATGAAAACTTTACCAGTCTTCATACCGAATTTATAACAATATGTCAAGTTTCTTTTTTAAGCCCCAGGGATTGATTCAAAAGATGGAGCAGACCTTCCAGACATTCCAATACGTAAGCTTTTACTTTTATACCACCGGGTGTCCAAGAAAAATTACTCCTGTTTTAAAAAATCACCAAAAATTGATTATCAAATCTTTGTGAAATTTTCTTTTTGAGTCATTTTGTGAAAGACACAAAAATATCCACAGATGATAACATTTTTGCTTTTGATACAGCAGGGTCAAGAAATTACAGGTTGAGAAACCTTATTTTGAGCAATAGTTTTTTAAGCAAAATACTCAATCTTGCCTTGAGAGTCAAAATGCTCCGATTTGTTATCATCATTGAAGCCTCTAATGATAGTGCGCATTTCTTTCTGTCATTTATGACCAAACTAGAAGCTTTGCATACACAAAGAAATTGATATGGCAATTATCAGTGCTTTTTTACAGAATGATTCAAAACCAGAGCCGTAAAAGCAGTTAGATTTTTTCTAATTTTTAAACCAATTACAAGATCAGCTATATCTTGGAAGATAAGTTGGTTCTTGATCTCTACTTCTCAAAAAAAGAAAATTTAAAATCGGACGTGTAATCAAATTCTGGTAACTTTTCAAACGGGAGTACTTTTTGGGACACCCGTAATTTTTTCGTAATAATAACTGCAATCACTTTAATAAAAACTTTATCAGTCTCCCCATTGAATTCATAAAAATGTGTATGTTTCTTTTTTCCAGCCCCAGGGATTGCTTCAAAAGTTGAAGAGCTTCCAGACATTCCCATAAGAAAGCTATTTATCGTTGTTTTATACAGTGCGTTTCAGAAAGAAATGCAACCCAACTTTTCAGTGATTTCCTTTCAACGTCAAAATTTCAAAACAAACTGCAATTATGATTAAGCCTCGTTTGTATGGAAAATACCCTCGTAATGAATCCGAATCAAAATTGATGCGGATCACTTGCGTTTACACGGCGTAGAGCAAGAGTGATCCGATACAAAAGTGATCCGACACAAAACGAGTTCGCTTTCGTAGCAGGATCAAGATTGATGCGGATAGCGGAGCAGAAGTGTATCAGATCACTTTGAGCTTGTGAACGGGAGGCTGATCGACAACACTTTCTGTATCGAATCAAAAGTGATCCGCTACCGTGTAAACGGGGTCTTAGATGCAGAAAAATGATAGAGCATCACACAGACGAAAACACATCTCATTTTATCACTCTTAATAAATGCATCTCGTGGAAATAAATTTGTCTCTTTCTTACCTTAGGGTATCACCTCAAGTGCTGGTTGGCCTGAAATTTTTTGAGGAAATCTGTTTAAAAAATGTTCACGGTGAAAAAGGAGTTGATTTTGCTGTTACAGCAAGATGCAATTGAAATCGGCCATATGTACTAAAATATCACTTAAATGATAAATGATTCCATCAATATATCCAAACTACCTATCACCAGAAAGAAGAAAGATTATACTTTTATGCGGTGTACAGTACATCTATTAAAATCGTATCATTTTTGAAGATTTTCAGTTATGGTTAGGTTGCGTTTTTTCTGAGACACCCTGTATTTCATGCTTATTATAATAGCTGCAATCATCGCAGTGAAAATTTTATCAGTCTTCATATTGTATATTAAAGAATTTAATGTGTCTCTCTAGAAAATTGTAATTTCTCATTTATTCCAGCCCCAGGGATTGATTCAAAAGATGGAGGCCTTCCAGACCTTCAAAAACGTAATTTCTTTATTGTTTTATATTTCTTGTTTTTGATAATAGCTGCAATCATTTCAATGAAAACTTTATCAGTCTTTATATATCAAATCTAGAAAATTGTAATTTCTCATTTATTCCAGCCCCAGGGATTGATTCAAGAGTTGGAGACCTTCCAGACGTTCCAAAACGTTTTGATAATAGCTGCAATCATTTCAATGAAAACTTTATCAGTCTTTATATATTCTAAGTTATTTATTGTTTTATATGTTTTTGATAATAGCTGCAATCATTTCAATGAAAACTTTATCAGTCTTTATATATCAAATCTAGAAAATTGTAATTTCTCATTTATTCCAGCCCCAGGGATTGATTCAAGAGTTGGAGACCTTCCAGACGTTCCATTTTATATTTTTCATATGTTTTGATAATAGCTGCAATCATTTCAATGAAAACTTTATCAGTCTTTATATATTGAATTTAGAAAATTGCAATTTCTCATTTATTCCAGCCCCAGGGATTGATTCAAAAGATGGAGACCTTCCAGACGTTCCAAAACGTAAGTTATTTATTGTTTTATATTTCTTGTTTTTGATAATAGCTGCAATCATTTCAATGAAAACTTTATCAGTCTTTATATATCAAATCTAGAAAATTGTAATTTCTCATTTATTCCAGCCCCAGGGATTGATTCAAAAGATGGAGACCTTCCAGACGTTCCAAAACGTAAGTTATTTATTGTTTTATATTTTTTGTTTTTGATAATAGCTGCAATCATTTCAATGAAAACTTTATCAGTCTTTATATATTGAATTTAGAAAATTGCAATTTCTCATTTATTCCAGCCCCAGGGATTGATTCAAAAGATGGAGACCTTCCAGACGTTCCAAAACGTAAGTTATTTATTGTTTTATATTTCTTGTTTTTGATAATAGCTGCAATCATTTCAATGAAAACTTTATCAGTCTTTATATATTGAATTTAGAAAATTGCAATTTCTCATTTATTCCAGCCCCAGGGATTGATTCAAAAGATGGAGAACCTTCCAGACGTTCCAAAACGTAAGTTATTTATTGTTTTATATTTCTTGTTTTTGATAATAGCTGCAATCATTTCAATGAAAACTTTATCAGTCTTTATATATTGAATTTAGAAAATTGTAATTTCTCATTTATTCCAGCCCCAGGGATTGATTCAAGAGTTGGAGACCGTCCAGACGTTCCAAAACGTAAGTTATTTATTGTTTTATATTTCTTGTTTTTGATAATAGCTGCAATCATTTCAATGAAAACTTTATCAGTCTTTATATATTAAATTTAGAAAATTGTAATTTTTCATTTATTCCAGCCCCAGGGATTGATTCAGGAGTTGAATCCTTTGAAAACAGTATCGTCTGAAGCAAACTGTGAACGCAGGCTTAGAGTTTAAGACCTTGTTTCACTGTTTGAGTCAATCTGACAAGTGTTTGCTGATTCATGGCCTGGCTGGGGGGAGGTAAAATAATTTGTTTCTTCAAAACAGCTCTTCTATCGTCCGACAAGGTTTGATTGACGCCTCAATTCAAAGCGATTAGCGCCTGCAGACAAAAGAAATACTCTCCACCAGTAATTCAAAACAAACAAAGCTGCTAAAGTTTCCTTGAAACTAGTAGGGCAAACTCTCGCCTTGTGCAAGCGAAAAGTAGTTTTTAAGGTAACTCTGCTTTCCACTCTAGTGCACAGCGAGATGCCGTTTCGCAAAACCACTCTCCTCAGAAAACAGTTAATTTCTCCAATATTATTCGGCCTATCGAAAAACAGTAAAAAGGATGTTGTTCTGTATAATCTGGGCAATCGAAAGATGTATAAATCGCAATGTTTCCGTCAACGCTGGTTTCGCAAATCCTAGTTCAAATCTTTTTGCTAATTTCAGAAAAGTGGATTTATCTCCAAAACTACTCGAAAAATGTTCGATTTTTTTTCGTTCCATCTTTAGCTAGGTTGTTGATCTACAACTTTGCCAAGTCTGATTGAAAAAGCTAGGCTAGATTTCCTGCAGTCGAATTTCGTATTTCTGTTTACTTTCAATGTATTCGCATTTAGGAGTTTAAATTCAATGTATGACTATCTGTCTCACTTATGAACATCAGAAAACAGGGCTAGGTATGTTTTTTTCAATCAATTTCGCTGATTTTAACGCGATGGAGAATAATGAATCCTCTGGTTTTGAGGCAGCCAATAATTTTGGCTTTCTTGCTCCATAAATCAGCAACTAGTAATCAGATTTACTCAAACTCGGTGCCAACCTTTAATTTGAAATCTCTTCTGTCAAGAATCTTAAAAACAGAAAAATTGCATCTATGGCTGCTCCGCAGAAACCACTCAAACAGCGCACATGTTTTTTGGGACACCCTGTACTCCTGCGATCCCAGCGCTTGGCGCTAAAAGCCGCACCTTCACCTTCACCTTCAAATCAAATGACAAATGATGATAGTTCGTTTTTTCCCAGGAATGATTCCTAGATGTGCAGATAACAATGAAGCCTGTCAAGCATGGGCTGAGAACAACATGTGTTTTACACAAGCCAAGTATATGCTGAGAAACTGCAGGAAAAGCTGCAAAGTCTGTTCGGGTGAGTTCCCCGGGGGATGGGCTACTTAAGAAGTACTGTACTCCATGGTGCAAGGCAGTACAATTTCAGGGTACCCTTTCAAGAAAGAATCCATATTTATAGGTATCATTTTCAACAATGTTTAATGGCTTACAGATTTTCGGATATGAAAATCTCTATTTACCCCTCTCTATCAAGCCCCCCCCCCCCCGCAACTTAAAAATCAAATGACAGAAGTTACTAAAGATTTTCAATCTATTTAGCAAAGCAACTTTATTCATTTGGCATGTTAATTTCGATATGGTTTGGGATAGAAACTGTGTCGAATGCATGTCTCTGTATTTGACCATTGGTAGCTTGACCATTTGACCATTGGTAGTCAAGCGCGTGGCCGAGTGGATAAGGCGACTGACTCGTAAACCAAAGGTCAGAACGACCGAGGTTCGAATCCCGCGCTGGACAGTTTGGTCGCTGTCCGTAACTCTAGCCCGGGTCGACCAGAGCCTTGGAGGGAAATCTGGTAGCTGCGGCGGGTTGATGGTAAAACATCCGTGGCCCCTGCTGGAAATAAGTCTCTCTCAGACTTTCGCAGGCTAGCCACGTTAAATATGATACCTACCTAGCTATACACAGCTGGTATGTGCAAAAAATATGTACCTGCGGAGGAATTATCTCTATAGTTCTGTGGAGGAGGTAAAAACTAGCTCCTCCATAGTATACCCTGAATGTTTTCTTCCGCAAAAGAACAAAGCTGTGGGAATCAAGCACAAATGCAGTATCTAACTACCCATGATTTGGCTTGTAAAATTGTCTGTTAATTCCGCGTATTTTGGACACATTTTGCATAGGCCTAAATCGATAAATATCTTTAGATACGTTGTTTGTTCTCACTGGTATCCTTTCTCCGCTAGGTTTTCGTCATGGCTTTGCGTAGTTTCAAACTGCTACCGCGTTTTGAAAGTTAGCGCCCGAGCAGTCGTCTTGGGAACTAGTTCTCCAGCCATAACTTTCAACGCGCGATAAACAATTTGAAAATGATGGTTCTCTTCCTTCCTCTCAATCTCCCGAAACCTCCTCCACAAAACGATTTCAAGTTACCTCCGTAGAGGCATTTTTTTTTTCATTTTTTCATTATTTTTACACGGTGGCCCCGTCAATCGAGAGGATTGCTTTACAGGGGGCCGTGCCAAACTTTACAATATTACTAAAAATTACTAACAAATTACCTATATTTACAATCTAAAATAAAAAAATAAATGAAAAACAATGGAGTTAGCCTGAGAGAGGCAAATTACTTTTCAGCATACTTTTAAAAATGCTAAGAGAGGGTGCTTGTTTGACATCCAAAGGCAATTCATTCCAAGTCTTTGCACCCCGGAAAGATATCGCTTTCTGCCCATTGCAAGTTTTCATCCTTGGAACAAGGACATCGGCAATGGCATTCCGCAAATTCATACTGATATCACGCGCAGAGTTTTTCTTGAAAAGGTTTGAAAGATAGTTGGGTGCAAGACCTGACAATGCTTTGTATGTAATAGTAGCTGTCTCGCATTTTATCATTTCCGTAACCGTTGGCCAATTTAGTTCCTTGATCAAATTTGAGGCGGATACATCATAGCTGCTATTGGTGACAATTCTTGCAGCTCGATTTTGCAATTTTTGTATGGTTTGCAAGCTGAAGCATAACTGTGGTGTCTAGATAAACTAGATACTCATGATTTAACCTCTCTTTTCAACAGATCGCAAGAACTCATTCCAGAATTCTAAGCAGTGTGATGAATGGGCAAAGAATGGCAATTGTGAAAAAGGCGCTCATGTTGATTGGATGCATGAAAATTGTGCGCTTAGTTGTGGTAAGGCTAGACTTATTACTTGAAGTCCCTTTTGCTAGCCTGTGTTCCAGACCACTTGAAAAGGAAAGGAAAGTGGTCTGTGTAACGGAGCGCTAATCCGTGTTCAGAAATTTTCTTCAAAATCTGGAGAAAAAGTAGTATATGCAACTAATAATTCACATAATTACTATTTGTTTTGTTATCAGAAAGAAAAGCCTGTCTCATGCTAAGAACTCACAGTACAATACAAAGAATGGGAGATTTGAATGCCTGCTAATCCAATTGACTTTTTACCACCGTACAAAGTGATACCGATGAGCCCTCATTTGTTTCGAACACACATATTCACAAAGATATCCGTTCTGTAGCCTGATAACCAGACCCGATTTGGTCTGGTTATCAGGCTATCCGTTCTATTGATCACTGACTTCATTGGAGCCAATCATATGCGTAAAAGAATGCCCTTAATTATTTCGCAATTCAATTCATTGTGTGAACATGGATTTGCGCTCCGTTACACAGACCACTTTCCTTTCCAAGTGGTCTGAAACACAGGCTACCTTTTTATCTTTGACTTGACGATACTGATACTGCGTTTTATACATTTCTAACCAGCATCCGAAGTCGCTTTTGGGACGCCGAGAAGCTAAGCATCCTGGTCCTTCCTCTCCATGTGACCACCTCGTGATTCCTTCAGCCAAGGGTGTTAGGACACCGATGTTTTGATTACGTATTTATTTACCTTGTTTTGATCTTTGTCTTGTTTTCTTGTCTTGTTTTCTTCTCTGTTTCATCTCCAACTGATGTGTGCAACTGAACGTGGGTTTTTAGGCCCAAATTCCTCGTCTTATTTGAATATATCTTCCTTGTATTCCTGTGTCTTAGCGCGCCTTCGCAGAAGAAAGGTTTTAAACCGCAATGCCATACTAAAGACTTAGTATGGTCTAGTATGGTCTAGCATCCCCGTAAAAATCCGTTGAAAACGATGGAGCCATGACCTTCAGAAGACCAAATTTGCCTGATAACTGAAACCAGCGGTCGGCCATTTTGTCTTACTATACTATTTTGCAGCGATATAAAGCTCCATGGATGAAATGAAACAGAAGCCTCCAATGTTATAGCTCTCGTGAAAATTTTGATAATCATCAGAAAGTTTTTAACTATTCCTTACCTCGCAGAAACTTCCTTACTCTCTTATCTCACATGAAGCCATTTATCATTGCAGAATAATTAGACAAAATGGCGAACCACTGGTTTCAGTCATCAGGCAAATTTGGTCTTCTGAAGGTCATGGCTCCATCGTTTTCAACGGATTTTTACGGGGATGACAGCAAACTTTATTTGAACATCTGAAGAGCAACGTCATATAAAAGTTTGGCGAGAATCTTTTGTCGTGTTGTCGCAATCTTCAGGAAAACGGGGCACATTTTTTTGGGACACCCTGTAGTTGGGCAGCGCTTTTTCGGACACACCCTGCAGTGCAAGTATATTTACTGCAATGACTTTTTCAAAAGGGGGAACAATTTTGAGTAACGCAGAGAGTTGTAACAAAAATAACTGACCAAATCCTCTTTGTTTCAGACTGCGTGGATAAATTCGTTACTTCAATAGCAGGCGCAACTCTCTGTGTATTTGCTGCAGAGAATGGGCTGTGCGATGGCAATGAAGCACGTAATAAATATTTGAGAGAAAACTGCAGGCGAAGTTGTGGCCTGTGTCCTCAAGGTAAGAAAATCTAATGCCAGTTCCAGGCCTTCCACGGGGGAGGGGGGGGGGGGTTCTTGGCCAAATTTTGGGTAAGGGTCTGCCGCAAACATATTCAAAATGGTACCGTTGTTGGCTAGACTAATTTTTACGAAAATGGTACCCTAGGCTAGACCAATTTGACCATTCTCTTGACCAATTTTTACGAAAATGGTACCGGCTGGACCAATTTTGACAATTTCCTGGACCGATATTGTCAAATTTGTACCAAATATGAGGTCATGACCGTTCCTTAGAGCAATATTGTCAAAAATGATACCCTTGGCTAGACCGTTGTAGGCCAAAATTGGAAAAAAGTATACCCTTGGCTAGACTAGAAGTCCGAAAAAGTATACCCTTGCTCGCGGCACATCCCCAGGTACCTTTACTATGGAAGAACCCCCCCCCCCCCGTGAGCCATTCATTCACCATTCATGCTGTTTTTATCCTAAAACTATACCGGGTGTTCTAAAAAAGTACTACCGTTTCGAAAATCACTAAAAATCGATTATCCAACATATCATAAAATTTTTCAATCTCCATTGTCAATGTTAAAACTATATTCAAAGATGATAAAATGTTTAATTTCTTTCTTAAAGGGTATGACATAACAGGCTGGAAACTATATTCTCAGCTATGCTCTTTAAGCAGCATTGTAAATCTTGCCTAGGACACATGATATTGAGATTCTCTACCATCCTTCAAGTCTACAACGATAGTTTGTTTTTTCTTTCCGACGTTTATGCAAGTCATTCGCTTGAAATCTAAGTTTTTGCCAGAAAAATCAATCTGATATTCATCTGTGCATTTTTGCAGTATGCTTAAAAATAGGCAGCCCTCACAAAAGCTTAAGTCGCTTATCTAAACCTATAAACAGAGAGAACGTCTATAAATAGAAATAAAGCTTGACCTTTCATAGTTCAGCTCAGCAAGAAAGTTCGAAGATTGACATTGTACTCGAATTTTTGTGATTTTTCAAAGTGGCCTACATTGTACCGGGTGTCCCAAAAAGCGATACTCCAGTTTAAAAAATAACCAATATTTGAAACACGACAGATCTTCAATTATCTTTTTTTTTCAAGTAGATCAAGGACCAAATTGTTTTCCAAGAAATAGCTGATCTTTTAACCCTTTCCTGCATAATGTTGCTCTCCAGCAACAAACTTTCTATTGCTCATTGACGCTGCGCAGGAGTAGATATTGACTTGGTTATTCCATTATGATATTTCACACAGGCAAACAATGTTTTCTATCGTTTCGGGACACAAATGCTCCTTTATATGAAGTATGACAATCCTTCAAACTTTGGCCTAAGTGCAGAAGCGTCCCACTGCAACTCTGCCAAGTTCTTCGATTTCCTGTATCCTTGTGAGTAGCATTTCATTTCTAAATAAATTATTTTTACCTTTTGTTGATCATGTTTTACTTATAGATAGTGTTATTTTGTCCGATTGAAACATCCAGTGTGCTCTTGGGCTCATTTTGTAGGCGTTGCTCCAGAGCAACATCATGCAGCAAGAGACCCTGATTTCAGCCATGTGGGAACCCGGAAGTAAACCAAAACATGCTTGAAAATAATGTTTTCTGTATATTTAATGATGAAATAACTGTTTATAATCTTCATGGCAACTTCGTTTTTATTTACAAACATTGTTTTCAATATTTGTGGCATTTCCTGCATTTTGAGATTTTGTTTACTTTTTTGTTGATGAACACAGAAAGTCATAATCAATCAAAAAACAGCCAAAATACTTTTTTTTCTTTGAAGGGTACCGAAAGTTGTCAAAACCACTCGAAAGACATTGTTTTTATGTAATTTAGCATTCATAATTTAGCATTTTTAGTTCATTTGATAGTATACTCATCTTATTATTTCTTGATATTGGTCTGCCACGAGGTATACCAGGTGGAAAAGGCTCTATTTATTGAAGGAAGTTGAATAGAATAGGAATTTGGAGTCATGGAATCCACAAATAGGAAAATAACATCCGGGTGATTGTGCCAGACCCTTACCCCCTTGCTGCATGATGTTGCTCAGGAGCAACACATTGTGATGACGTCAACACAACAATAGATTTTAATTTTTTTTGTCAATTATGTATGTAGGACCTAAAACATACATAATTCATCACTCAAATATTTTTTTCTCCCTATAAAAAAAATTCATGCAGGAAAGGGTTAAATGGGTTTAAAATGATCAAATTTAACTTTTTTTGGGGCTACCTGGTTTTCAATCATACTGCGAAAAACACCTTGATGATTGCCAGATCAATTTCTTTGTGGATGTAAAGCTTCTGGTTTGGTCATAAATAACGGAAACAAATACGCATTATCATTGCAGAGACTTCAATGACCATAAAAAATCTGAAAATTTTGACTGTTAGGCAAGATTGAGTATATTCCTTAGAAACCATAGCTCAAAATAAGGTTTTTTAACGTGTGATTTTTCTACCTTGCTGTGTCAAAAGCAAACATCTTATCATCTTTGAATATTTTTGGATCTTTGACAAAGAACTCAAAAAGAAAATTTGATCAGTTTTTGGTGATTTTTTAAACAGGAGTTTTTTTTTGGGACACACGGTAGAAATTGGTGTACAGCGGGTACCCGCAAATAAGAAACCACTTTTTAAATTGAGGCCTCAGAGAGTTTCTTATTTAAAGAGACCTTTTCATGATCAGGGTCAAAGTTTCTTATACATAGGTAATCAAGTTAAGTCAAGTCAAGGTATATGACAGTACCATACATGCATGTGTATTTAACCTTGATGGTACATTTTACCATGTTACGTTGTGGTGGTGTGAATCTTTAATTTTGAAAACGCCCATTCTGCTTTGAGAATACTACATTCTATCACAGTCATTTATGAGAATATCTTTTGGCATTCAGAAACAAACTATAACAATCCTGAAAATAAGAAACATTTAAATTTCAGACCTAAAATTGTTTCTTATTACAGGAGCCTTTTTTGAAGAAAATGAAGCCTGTTTCTTATTCAAAGGGGTTTCTTATTTGCGGGTACTTACTGTATTGGCAATCTTCTATTCCCTTAGCTCTGTTCTAGGTCTTGTCCTCCGGGCTTACCTCATTGTTCATTTTTCACGCAGGATTTTTAAAAACGCAATTTTGGTACCGGGTGCGCCAAAATAAACTATGCACGTTTGGCAGGCCACAATAAATCGTACACAGGTCCGATTTTGGAAACGTATGATTTAATCGTTAGCAGAAAGCCTGAATTAGATTCTAGGAATTTTTGCAAATTTTTCCGTTTTCAGTTTTTAGAGCTAGAAGCGAGTTTCTTAAATGTTCGTTTTCAAGAATATTGAAAACGATAAAAAAAACCTCGATCAAATTTTAAAAGATCCAACATTAATAAACAAAGAGAAAACGTTTTCAGAGGGATTTAGGGGTTCAGTACGAACTCTCGTACAGCAGATTACAATTGGTCGATTTTTAGATCACAAATCACCATGAAAGAGTTCTTTGTGTCCATTCATGTCGATTCTTTAAAAAATTTGATCGATGTTTTTTTCATCGTTTTCGGTGTTTTCAAAAACTAAAATCTTAGGAAGCTCGCTTCTAGCTCTAAACACTGAAAATGAAAAAAATTGCAAAAAATCCCAGTATCTAATTCAGGCTTTCTGCTAACGAATAAGTCATAAATCTGCAAAATCGGCCCAGTGTACGATTTATTGTGGCCTGCCAAACGTGCATAGTTTATTTTGGCGCACCCGGTAGTTTATTGTCTCTTGGATATAGATTTAGCCTCGTGCTTTTGGAAACTTTGTATGCTGATGATAAAGCATACAATATTGCTTGGAAGCGTCATTACTAGTTTAACATGGTCTTGTCTTTTAACCAACTTCTCGGATTTGTCACACATGGATTTGTCATAATTAGGGACCGTTCATTATTTACAGAGGGGTTGGTACTGAAGAGAAATGTTTCCTTGTCCAAAAAATCTTCGTATCCAACTCTAAAAGTGACAGCAAAAACATCTACCCAACAATTTTCAGGTTGAAAAAATTTTGCCCAACCCCTACCTATAAACATGGTTTCAATGTCAAACGATGCAAATTATCAATTCAATACTGTAAATACTGACGACAAAGATGAACAAAGTAGACACTGAAAGTGAAATGGATAGTGTTGATGATGTTGATGATGATATTGATAATTTTGGACTTTAAACATTTGGCATTAATTGGTGGGAAAATTTTGTTTTCCCAACCTTGAAATTACATGAAAAAATATTTACCTAACCTTTTCATGTAGAAAATTTCTCCTACTCAACCCATTTCTCTTCGGTACCAACCCCTTTATAAATAATGAACAGTCCCTTACTAACTTGGATTTATCTTGGAGTGAAATATTAACAATGAACATGATTATCGTCACAGTTCTTGCTCTTCGCTTCCTCATTAGCCTACATTTTATTGGGCAACTCTTACGTTTGTCATCTTCAAATTTGTTGAATTTTCAAACCTTTGTGATTTTAAAACACCGACACTTCCTTTTACTCATCCAGTATCATTTCAGGAGCCTGATTACAAGTTCGTAGTTCTTGCTATTGATAGACTACTGGACGCCATAACTAATTTGTTGTTGTTGTTGTTGTTGTTGTTGTTGTTGTTGTCATTGCTGTTGTTGTCGTTGTTGCGATAACTGGTACTATTACAAGAGTTTATGATTTCACAAGAATTAGCCAAATGTTAAGAGCTTCTATCACTATTGTGCAAATTCGAAAATTCTACAAAGTGCACTTTGTAGAATTTTCGAATATGCACAATATTCATAGAAGCTCTAACGCCACTCTATCGAACCTCGTGTATAAAAATAACGCTCGATCCAGGCTCTTTTGTAGAATAGCTAAAAGGTCTCAGGGCACG
The DNA here is from genome assembly GCA_039566865.1 of Aurelia coerulea. NCBI lineage: Eukaryota > Metazoa > Cnidaria > Scyphozoa > Semaeostomeae > Ulmaridae > Aurelia > Aurelia coerulea. The sequence goes on along the minus strand of CM076952.1, from coordinate 3,747,866 downwards.
AGGTAACGATTGATGTTATTTTTCAGAGAAATGCATAGATGCTGGTGGAGCTTCGGCTGCTTGTCAAGAACGGGCGAGGAGTGGGCAATGCTTGAAATATGCTGACTGGATGAACAAAAACTGTCGCAAAAGTTGTGGAAATTGTTTAGGTAATAATGCTTTTGACACTGGGAGGGCTCAAATCTTTAAAAAGGTCGGTGTAAAATTCTATAGCCGTTTTCTTTGAAATAAATGTCTTGGAAGGAACTTAAAGTTTTTTGCTGTAAATCTGCCGCGGCAATTTGATGATATCTTGATTAGTTTCAATATGGCGGCATTTATTAAATTTGAGGCTATGAAGTCATCAAATTTCTAAATCCTAAACTAGAAAAGCTACAGATTTCTGCTTGCCACCATTTTGTAGACCTTCATAAACTATCGTTTTTTGAAGGTTATATAATGTTTGATATATTAGTTTAGGATTTACGATGATTTAAACTTTTTCAAAATTTTTCATGAATTTTTTCAAAAAGAATTAAATTACCGCCATTTTGAAAACAATCAATATATCAAAAAATTTCCACGGCAGATTTACAGCAAAGTACCATAAGTTCCTAAGCCATCCAATTCATAGCCCGTGTTCCAGACCACTTGGAAAGGAAAGTGGTCTGTGTAACCAAGCACTAATCCGTGTTCAGACGATGAATTGAATTGCGAAATAATTAAGGGCATTCTTTCACGGATCTGATTGGCTGCAATGAAGTCAGTGATCAACACAACGGATGTCTTTGTGAACATGTGTGTTTGAAACAAACCAGGGCTGATCGTTATCACTTTGCACGGGCGTAAAAACTCAGTAGGATTAGCAGGCATTCAAATCTCCTATTCTTTCATCGTAAAAAGTCAATAGGATTAGCAGACATTGAAATTTTCTATTCTTTGTATTGTAATGTGAGTTCTTCACATGAGACAGGCTTTTCCTTTTAATAACAAAACAAATAGTGATTATGCGAATTATTAGTTGCATATATTAATTTTTCTTCAGATTCCGAAGAAAATTTGTGAACACGGATAAGTGCTTGGTTACACAGACCACTTTCCTTCTCAAGTGGTCTGGAACACAGGCTATCCAATTCAAAGAAAGCTGCAATAGCATTTTACACCGACCTTTTTAAAGATTTGAGCCCTATAGACAGCGTTCACATGACAACGGCACGATACATGCAGTTTGTTTGAGCCTTAACATATTCTTAAAGTATTCTTATTTTTCAAATCTGATATGGTTTCAGGGGAACATAAAGAAATGGCATGTCATTACGAGGAAATGGTCGAAGGACAGAAAAATTTAAGCAATTAGAACAATAAGAATGTTCTTAACAACCATAAAGTTTTAAACATGCTTTTTGAAAAATGAGCTACGTCAGTCATGCAATTCTCGGTTCTGAACATCGCGAAACAGGCAACTGCCGAAAATGAGACACAAATGTGCGAGCTGAGGCTGAGCAGTATTCTTATAATATTCTTAAAATGTAGATGAATCTGAGCCTGAATATTCTTATAAACAATATTCTTATAAAAGAAAGAGTGTATGCAATGTTATACACCAGGTAAAGATTGATGCTATTACTCATGCATTTCTTGATATTCATCGAAATTTTCCTGAATGTCTGGCCTGGCGTCTATTTTGGGACAAACTTTGAGTTAATTTTAAATGGCCGCAGGGTTGTTGTGAAATTCCATGCTCCCTGTGGCATCGTTGTGTAATCGTATGTGATTGTGTATATGTAGGTTGTATTTGTAATTTAGATATATTGTAAATATTATGAGCATAGAAAAAAAAAAAAAAAAAGATTGATGCTATGTTTCAGAGAAGTGCATAGATGCTGGTGGAGCTTCAGCTGATTGTCAAAAACGGGCAATGAGAGGGCAATGCTTAAAATATGCTGACTGGATGAACACAAACTGTCGCAAAAGTTGCGGAAATTGTTTAGGTAATGTTGCTTCTTCGCTAGGCTAGGGCACCAGTTCTACAATGCTGACACCCCCGTCTAAGTACCCCGGTACATTCTACCCCAGTGATTTCCTCGGTGACAATTTTTTAGCAAAATAGGTCCCCGGACAAGACGTGAATCTCCCCGGTATAAAATGCCTCACAAGTGAAACCTCGGTTGCAAATTGGCGAAACCCGGAGAATTTTGAGAAAACATTTCATCGTAAAAACAGTTCCCCAACCCTAACCCAATCCCCGCCTATAATTATGCCGTCCTCGTTACGTAATTGGAGCTCCCCGGTGAAAATTTGACCATATATTTTTTTTTTTTATTTTTTATATTCCATTATAAATTTTTTACAAGACGAATTACTAATGACGCTACCTACTAATTACTCTACGAAACACTACAAGGACGATAATACCACGGGGAGCAATAGACTATGACAACCCCGCGGTAACTAATATAGAAAGAAATAAAAACTACTGGGTGAATCAGGAAAGATGTACCACCCGCCCGCAAAACCGCACCTGAAGAGCCACCCAACCGATTCGCACAATTTCATAGAGATTTTAAACGACGTGTCAAAGAGGCTTAAACGAAAATTTTGTCCAGGCCTCGGTCGAAGATTTGAAAAAGAATTAGACGAATCGGATGTGTGACTCCCGCGCCACGACTCCCCGAGCAGGCAACACACCCCCCGACCCACCCATTACATAAAGATACACGTAATTTCTGCTAAGAAATAAATCAACCATACGGAACTTTACATACAAGACACTTTACGAAGACATACTTGGTGGTTGGATGAGGTATGACTAGATATGATGCGGTCCTAATCGAATCGACCAGTTATTTTGATGAATTCTAGAGTCAATTCGAGAATATTTTTGTTAACGTCATTGGGAAGGTCTTTGTCACCATATAATAAAAGTTGCGTTAAGACCTCGTTTGGAATATTAACATATCCAAGTGGTCGTAGTAATGCTAAGACTCGAACGAGAAGATTTCGGCGTTGAACCTCAAAGGAAGGGCAAAGCAACAAGAAGTGTTCCGTATTCTCTATACCGTCGTTCGTAGGGCACATTGGGTTGATGGTATCCCTAAAATTATGCTTGAACTTGTGAAAGTTCAATTTGCTAAGACCAACCCTAAGTTGAGTAAGATAGGATAGTCCTACTGGATCGTGAATCCCAAAGACACATTTAGCAGGGGGGCGGATTATGGACAGTAGCCTTTTCTTAAAAATAGCAATGGTTGGTGCAAGTCTAATCTCTGGACATAGATCATTCCATTCAGACAAGCAATTGGGATAGAAGCTAGATTGAAATCTCTCAGTCCTTGCCCGAATTCGCCCAGTGACATCCTGTCTGCGAAGAGAATATTGCGACTGTTGAAGTTGCGGGATTGGATCCGTTGTATATGCGGGGGATAGGCTATTCATGATTTTGTAAAACAAAGTGAGGCGTCTACTCCACCTTCGGGAACTTAGTGACTCCCAACCGAGCTCTGACCATATATTTCGGTCACTAGGACCCCGGTGAACATTTGACCTCTCACCGGGGCACTTAGACGGGGGTGTATACTGCCTTCATTTGATATCGGACTGGTTTCATACCACATTTGCTTCCTGTTTAGTGGCCGCACACTGTCATTGTTTTTTTCTAAATTCTGCCTAGCATCCGAAGGTAGTTTTAGGACGAGCTAATCTTATCGAAGCAGCGTCATGGTCTTTCCTCTCCATGTGACCATACCTCTTGATTCCATTAGCCTGGAATTACAGAGAGTAGGCGACTCTCCTCACTCTACGTAGCAGGTTCTGCAGCAGAGCGGGGACTCGAACCACCAACCTTCATTTTGGTAGTTGATAGTGCACCACTGAGCCATCCCCGCCACTAACGTCAATCATTGTTAATTCTATGAGCCTCCCATCGCGCAGGCAGACTTAACTTTCCAAATGAAATCAAATGCTTTGCCCTATTTTAATTTACAGTACATGGTAAATCATATCGAAGTTACCGAAAGAACAAATCAAAGCAGAAACCTGCATCAATTTCGGCATCAACTGCGGAATCATGTGGCATATCTCGTGGAGTAAGAGTTGTTGGTGGACAAGATTCAGTCCCGGGAGCTTGGCCCTGGCAGGTTCTCGTAATGCGTAAAGGACATTTAGGTAAAGTCCACTGCGGAGGAGTTTTGATCAACCAACAATGGGTATTGACGGCGAGTCACTGCTTTGGACACCCGAAATCAAGATTAATCAGAGCAAAGCATATTAAAGTTAGATTAGCTGAACATGACCTGACAAGAAAAACAGGTACGAAAATATTTACCGGGTGAGTCAGAAAAAAGGATCCCCGCTTGGAAGGCCACTGCTCCATGAATATCAAAGCAATAATATTGAAAAATGTCTTGTTTTATTGCCAATATGTTCAATTAGGTTCAGTAATTTACCTGGCTTCAATTGGCCCTTCCTTCCTATGGATATGGGAGATTTACTGCAGAAAGCCCCTTCCAAAAACGTCCACAAACTAGTGGACCAATGAGCACATTTTCCTTCCTAGAATTGATGACACTCACATAAATTCATGTATTTTGTGCTCTTGGGAGAATGGAATCCCCTTGAATAGGTCATTGATACCAGGGGGAGGACTTGTTCATTCTCCCAAGAGGATAGCACGTGCTAAAGTGTCCACAAGTCATTGTTGTAAGGCCAGTGTAAGGCAGAAATGTCAGGGAAATCTGTTCATGATTTTGGGTACGTTTTGAAGGTTTTTGAAGAGGCTTTCTGGAAAAAATCCCTCATAATTTCAGAATGGAGTGGCCGATTTCAGTCAGGTAAATTTTATAGTAGATTTGAACATTTTTACCATTAAACTATACATTTGCCGATATCATTGTCTTGATATCCAGGGAGCAGTGACCTTTCAAACGGGGATTCTTTTTTCTGACTCACCCGGTATCACACCCCCCCCCCCCCCCAGTAACGACCCTGCTGAATCATTGCCCCGCCAAGGTAGAAGGATGACCCACCAAGAAAATATGTTCCCCCGCTAAGTTTGAGTTTAAACACTTTCCCTGCCGTGTTTCTGTTGGTTCCCCGTTGAAATTTTTGTTTCCCCGTCAAAAATTATACAAGTTTCATCCCCGGGGGGGGTACTTCACATATTTTGGGTACGGGGACGTGCCATCGGGAAGGGTATCGATTTTCACGATTTTGGTATAAGGAACGGTATCGATTTTCATGATTTTGGTATAAGGAACGGTATCGATTTTCGCAATTTTGGTTTAAAGAACGATTTTGGTATACTTTTTCGGAAAATTGGTATAAGGTCGGGTATACTTTTTCGCAAAATTGGTATAAAGTCGTGTATACTTTTTCGCAAAATTGGTATAAGGAACGGGTATGTTTTTGAAGCTTCGATGGCACGTCCCCGACCAAAACCTGGTCAAGTACCCCCCCCCCCCCGGGGTTTCCTCATAGATAATAGCCTAAAATTTCCTTTCCCCGCCATGATATTCCTACCCTGGGTACCAGACTCTCTCTAACATAAAAACAGAGACACGTTTCTGTCTCTGTTTTTATGTTAGAGAGGCTGCTACCCAGGGTATGATATTCCTAATCCCCGTTGAAAATGTTTAATTTCATAATTTCCCCGCTGTATTTCTAATGTCCGGCGGGGTCATTACTGGGGGGTGTTGTATCCCTTTATGAGAAACCGCTTATAAGAAACTCAACTTTCAGATCGCTAATAAATTAAGAATAAGATAATATGATTGATAATGATGATTAATTTCTTTACACTTGGTGAACGCAATATAGTTTTAATGAAGACTAATAAATACCAACTACTTACAAAACATAACCGTAATAAACATCACTGCAACCGTTGCTTTTTTATTTACACACTGACACTGTATTAGGTAGGATTCATCTTAGGCTATTGTTTTGTAAAATTAAGCGTATTTTGGTTTTTATCTAGACTACCGGGTGTCCCAAAATTATGTTTATCGTTTGATTGCTTATATGTCCACAACCAATGAAACGATTGTCAAAAACTTTATTTTATCCGATTGCCGAAAGGCTAAATTGTATTTGAGGATGTTGGTTGTGGTTTAGTCCGATTTCTTCAAGCCGGAAAGAAGATGGGATAAACCTGCTCAAATTCAATTCTTAGATGGCATGAAAAAGAAACGGCCCAGTCACAGTCAATATTTTAGATGTGATGCAAAGGGCTGAACTGTCGTTCGGAGAATATATGTCGTTCAGAGAATACGAATTCAGTTAATACTGAGTTCAGAAAATACGAATACGAGTTCAGCCTTTTGTATCAGATCTTATGATTAAAGTATGCCTATTGAATTTTTAACGAAACGATTAACGAATTCAATGATTGCCAGCTCCTGCTGCAGTTTTAGGCTTAAGTCATGTTCACGTTCTGCAGTAAGCACGAATTAGTCAAATTGCTGCCGAATCTTGCATTATCCAATCAGATGATAGGATTTATATCACTGTTGTTTAAAAAGCCAATCAGCAGTTATTTCTAACGATATAATTCAATTCAGCCTCTGTTTTCCTTCGAAACTGTGTCTGCCAAAGCGCATTTGTCCCGGTACTTGAGTAGTGTCCTAGTATCGGAAAGGCAAAAAAAGTTTGTTTTGAAATGTTCACTAGGTAAATGGTAGCGAATATGAAGACCATTATGGAATCTTAAAGAAATTCGTAAGAAGCTCTGAGCACTCAAAATCTGATAACTCTAAGAAACTTTTAGTACTGGCTCAAATTCTTCTTATGAAAAATTACGTGTAGCAAAGGCGCCGAATCTTTTGCTCATTTCCTAGCTACGTAACATTACGCACCACCGTCTAGCTTTATCTTGACGGAGCAATCAAACCTTGGGGGTACTAGGGACGTACCATCGAAGCTTTAAAAGCATACCCGTTCCTTATACCAATTTTCCGAAAAGGTATACCCGACCTTATACCAATAGACCTTTTAGCTATTCTACAAAAAGAGCCTGGATCGAGAGGTATTTTATACATTTTTATACGCGACGTTCGATCGAGTGCCGTTATAGAGCTACTACTGTGCACATTCCAAAAATTCTACAAAATGTAGTAAAATATCGTTCGATTCTGATTCTTTTTCAGAATAGCTAAAAGGTCTATTTTCCGAAATGTATACCCGAACTTATACCTATACCAAAATTGCGAAAATCTATACAGTTCCTCATACCAAAATCGTGAAAATCGATAGCGCTCTAGCCTGTGTTCCAGACCATTACGTAATTTATTTTTTCTGGAGTCTGGAACACAGGCTATACCGTTCCTGATACCAAAATCACGAAAATCGATACCCTTCCCGATGGCACGTCCCCATACCCAAAATATGTGTAGTTCCCCCCGGCAATCAGATTGTGTAAATTTAACTCACAAACACAAGATAGGCACTAAATCCTTACTGGCTGACAAAATTGACACGTGACATGCCCTAAACCAATCAAATGGAAGCGACAACCAACCGGGAAATTTGAAATGTCACATTTTAGGCCACTTTTTTGGATTTTAGGCCGCTTTTGGACGATTTTACCACCCTTCACCAAAATATAAATCGACAGAAGGAGCATTAAGATTTTCAAAAAATTTCTTCACAGACCTGTTCCCAATACTCTAATACACAGTTAATCATCGTCGCTACAAATTATTTCAAAATTTGGAGAAATGCCAACGTTTTGAATTTGACCTCATTGACCTCACAGTGGCTTGCCATAGTAAAGATCTCAGCAATGGCTGAAACGTATGCACAATGCACATGGAGAATAGATACTTTGCTTCGAAGGTCTTATTCTGTGTGTTTAAGTATCTCCAAAACTCTTCAAAAGATGTCAAATTTAGAGCAGTATCTGGAGTTTTTTTCAGTTTTGAATTAACATAGATACATCAAAGAATTCATGCTGAGGGGTAGGATGAACAACAGGAAAAGTGAACTTTACGGGCCTAACAAAACACCCCACCGTCGTTATAAATTAGAGACGAATTTAACAGGTACTTACTTTTCTACCTCGCAAGAAGAGGACCACAAACTGAAAATGTGAACATACAATTCCAATGAACTTTGAATCAATAACAAATAACGACTTTGCTCAAGAATGGCAAGAGCTGTAACATCCAACGTGGCCAGAACAAACGATTTCGTGATGTCCTCCTCTTCGACAACCAAACCCTTGCTCCCAATACTTTATCCAACTCTGCTGTCATCGTTATGAGATCGTAAGAATGGGAATCGGCAATTACATTATGCCAAAACCTCTTATAAATTTATCAATCGTGTGCCTTGCTTTTGGTGCAAGAAATGGCTTTCATTTCGTCCTCATTGTAGCAGGTACATGAAATAGATATGAAATGCTGTTGCTGAGTTCAATGTACGTAAGAATAAAATAACAAACGGAAGAAATGTACATCTTGTTTTAAATATGAAAAATATATTGGCCACTTCGTCAAAATAACATTTGAAATACTATTTTTAAAGCTCCTTCATATCAATTTCATTTTTTGAGCGGATATCAAAAGAAATATATATAACTTTCGACTATTTGCATTTGAAGGGGATTTGAGGTCATCCATTAGAAACTCTCCCCTTTTTTATGGCCAAACAACACAGCAACACTGAGCAAAGCTGAACATTTGTATGGCACTTTATAGACTCGCAGGGACGCAGGAAGCATCTCAAACTTGGGGGGGGAGCATGGCACTTCAAGGGCACATTTTTCATCAAGCTAAAGGGGCACTTCCTGAAAATAAGAAGGGTACTTCTTTGTTTATTGAAAAATCTTGGGGGGGGGCACATGCTCCCAGTGCCTCCTGGTTCATACGTCTCTGTAGACGCGTGGAAGCATACACACATTTCTGGAAGATGGTAAAACTTTGACTCATTCCAGCATTCAAGATTGTAATATTTTGTTGATCTGAGAGCCCCTGAGAGCTCAACTTCTTGAAACTTCTTGAAAATTCTTGAGTTTCCTGCCATGCAAATAGCCCAGAATAATTGAAATTAAGAATATTGGAGAGTACAGTTTCTGTTTTTCTCTTTTTTCAGTTGGGCTTCTTTTGCTAAAAACTAAGATCTTGGCATGGCATGACTTCATAAAATTGGAGATCTCCTGCCGATGGAATGTTGCTTCTTGTAGAAACTTTTATGGAACTTGTTTGCACTCGGTGTGTACTTAGATAATAAGAATTTTTAAGAAACTTTCGATATTGTCTCAAAGTTTTATTATCTTACAGAAAATATATGCATGCTTCCATGAGTCTACAAAGTGCCATAGAAATGTCCTGCTTTACTCGATGCTGTTGTGTTGTTTGACCGCAAAGGGGGAGTTTCTAATGGATTACACGTTTTTTTATAAGAAACTTGGATCAGCACTTAGTACTAAAAGTTTCTTAATTTCGCATGAAAATTTCGGTGTTTTAGTAGTAAAAGTTTCTTAATTAGTTTCTTATTTTTTTGGGCCTAAAATTGCGGCATTGTTCGAAGTTGAGCCTTCTTCTCGAGAAAGGGCTTCCATTTTGCATTGACATTGTTATCAAAAAGTAGCCATGCACATCAAGGCAAAAATTTACCAATTTTGCAGTTGAAAGTCAAGAAAAGACGAATGTACCTTTGTTAGAGAGACATAGAATAAGAGAGACATACAGAAATACAGTTTTAGAGTTTCTTAACTGTTCTTGAGCGTAGTAATAGACTTTCTTAAATTTTTGGTCATCGTAGTATTAGTTTCTTATAAACCAGTTTCTTATATAAAAAAAACGTGTACCTCAAATGCAAGTAGTCGAAAGATAGATATTTTTCTATGGATATCCGCACAAAACGTGAAATCGATATGAAGGAGCTTTAGAAATAGTATTTCAAATGTTATTATGCCAAAGTGGCCAATATATTTTTCATGTTTAAAACAAGATGTACATTTCTTCCGTTTGTTATTTTATTCTTACGCGCATTGAATCCAACATTTCAAATCTATTTCATGTACCTGCTACACCGAGGACGAAACGAAAGCCATTTCTTGCACCAAAAGCAAGGCACACGATTGATAAATTTATGAGAGGTTTTGGCTAAAGTAATTGCCGATTCCCATTCTTACGATCTCGTAACGGTGAGAGCAGAGTTGGATAAAGTATTGGGAGCAAGGGTTTGGTTATCGAAGAGGACATCACGAAATCGTTTGATCTGGCCACGTTGGATGTTACAGCTCTTGTCATTCTTGAGCAAAGTCGTTATTTGTTATTGATTCAAAGTTGATTGGAATTGTATGTTCACTTTTCAGTTTGTGGTCCTCTTCTTGCGAGGTAGAAAAGTAAGTACCTGTTAAATTCGTCTCTAATTTATAACGACGGTGGGGTGTTTTGTTAGGCCCGTAAAGTTCACTTTTCCTGTTGTTCATCCTACCCCTCAGCATTAATTCTTTGATGTATCTATGTTAATTCAAAACTGAAAAAAACTCCAGATGCTGCTCTAAATTTGACATCTTTTGAAGAGTTTTGGAGATACTTAAACACACAGAATAAGACCTTCGAAGCAAAGTATCTATTCTCCATGTGCATTGTGCATACGTTTCAGCCATTGCTGAGATCTTTACTATGGCAAGCCACTGTGAGGTCAATGAGGTCAAATTCAAAACGTTGGCATTTCTCCAAATTTTGAAATAATTTGTAGCGACGATGATTAACTGTGTATTAGAGTATTGGGAACAGGTCTGTGAAGAAATTTTTTGAAAATCTTAATGCTCCTTCTGTCGATTTATATTTTGGTGAAGGGTGGTAAAATCGTCCAAAAGCGGCCTAAAATCCAAAAAAGTGGCCTAAAATGTGACATTTCAAATTTCCCGGTTGGTTGTCGGTCAACCTGGTTCCTAGGGCCAGCTTCCTACGTCAGTACTGACCCTGGTACCGGGCATGTCAAGTTCGCAATTTGATTGGCTATTCGGTAACAAAGGCCTCGTTAATTATTCCAAATTCCAAAGGCTTATTGCTTGGCAGAAAATCAGTCAACTTTGGGTCGCTGTCACCGGAAAACGGGACAAAAAATTTGAAAACCGATTTTTAGTATACCTTAAAAGTCATAATGTTTCCTAGTTGATGGGGGTTTGAACCCCATCTGTCTGCGCTTGCGGGAGAAATTTGGCATATTTGGTCATTTTGGGGCCCATTCCTATTGATTCCCATTCAAAAATGGCCTCCATTTGATCACGATTTCAAAAACATTAGTAGCAATCATGGAGCAGAGAAGGGACTTACAAGGGGTAAAAGACAACGGCGTATCTGAATTTTGAAGTTTCAAGAAATTTGGGGGTCGTTATGACGTCATTAAAGGGGGTTGAAAAAAAATGTTCCGATTTTTTTACCCGAGGTTACGTTTGGAGTCAATGCTCCATGGTTACTTGACCAATTTCAAAACGGAAAAAATTTTACAAGAGCCAACTCATCTGCAAATCTTATAACGAAATTTGGAATTGGATACCGCCTTCAGGGGCTCCGCGCGGGTGCATTGAAAATGGGGGTAAATTTTTGCCTACCCCATTTTGCACGGTAACTCATATTTGCGCTCGGAAAAGGGCCTCAAAATGTCAAAATTCGACGGAAAACCACATTCTTTACCTATTTCGACTTTAATTTGCTATTTATCTCTGAAATTGGGAGAATAACGAGCCATTTCATTTTCGAAGCTGCGGTGAAATTTTCGAAAAATTTCGACTTAGGCCCATTTTCCACTAAAACAAATCGTGCTTATTTTCCTATTAAATGCACTTGCTAACCCCGGATTAATGTTTAAATACCTTTAACATGGTCGATAAGAGGACCTCAAAGTGTTTGTTTTTAGTTTTTCGAATCATCTACTGCATTATTAGCGTTAGAGCAACGGCTATTTTTCGTCACAATTTCATACTTTTTCCTCGATGTTTCCGACTTATTACATTGTATGTTATGGATCAAAATCAGCTGACATGCAGTCATATCTGTCGGACTCAGTTTCCATATGGAGACAAGAGAGTGTTTGTAATAAACTGTATCTGATAATTTATGCAAAACAAAATGGCGCCCAAATGGCCACTTTTGCGGCAACCGGTACCAGGGCCATCATCGATGACCTAAACAGGGGTATCCAGTTGCCTTGGACAACTTATATGAAAGAAATCTTGTTCAGACATGGGTTAGGATATATCTGGGAATCCCAGTTCCTGCAAAACCAATTCTTAAACAACCGTTTAGTGAACCAAATTGTAACGAGAATCAATGATTGCAATAACCAGCAGAGGACATTAGCAGCCTTGAAGAAACAGCCAAAAATGCGCACATATTGCACCTTTAAGACACAAGTCATGATTGAAAATTACTTGCTTAACGTCAAAGATTTGAAAACACGCATTGCTGTCAGCAAGTTTAGACTCTCCGACCATCGTCTAGAGATAGAGACTGGCAGGTATCATCGGCCTAAAAAGAACGTAGATGATCGTCTGTGCTCTGTATGTAACGAAGTTGAAAGTGAAATACACTGTCTTGTGACATGTAAAATAAACAAAGAAGATAGGGCAAAGCTTTTTAATGCTACCTTTCAACGAAAACCATCTTTCAGATTCATGGATGATAAACAGCGATTTGAATTTTTAATGCAAACAAATGATAAACAGCTGTCAACTATAATACCAAAGTTTATTGAAAAATGTTTAGATAATGTGGACAGGGTGAAACAAACATTATTAGATCCTTATCAACAGTTTATCATAAGAACGCAGGGAAACGAGGGACTCAAAACTTTCAAATTACTTTTAGGGCATGAGATTGATGTTGATGTTGTGAAACTTGTTCGACATGAAAACTTCACGTATGCCACCCATGATAACGACATTGCATTACTCAAGCTTGCAAGACCCGTGAAATATGACGGGCTCACTCGACCAGTCTGCATGCCCGAACGATTTTCACAAGAGACTCCAGATAAAGAATGTTTCATAACTGGCTGGGGTAGACTAAAAGCAGGCGGAGAAAGTGCAACGAAGCTGCAAGTAGCTGAGGTGAGAATTAGACCATGATTACTTTAATGTAATGGCACTTTGTGCACGGGGGGGGGGGTTCTTCCATAGTAAAAGTACCTGGGGATGTGCCGCGAGCAAGGGTATACTTTTTCGGACTTCTAGTCTAGCCAAGGGTATCCTTTTTTGCAATTTTGGCCAGCAACGGTCTAGCCAAGGATATCATTTTCGACAATATTGGTCTAGCGAACGGTCATGACATCATATTTGGCACAAATTTGACAATATTGGTCGAGAAAATGGTCAAAATTGGTCTAGCCAAGGGTACCATTTTCGTAAAAATTAGTCTAGCCAACGGTACCCTTTGGAAGATACTCGCGGCAGACCCCTACCCAAAATTTGGCCAAGAACCCCCCCCCCCCCCCCCGTGACTTTGTGGGAAGAAACTTTTGCATTTTTTGCCGCCGTTTATATCGCGAAATTTCCTGAAATATAAAATGCACGAAAGTTTATTCCCGCGAAATTTCCTAAAATATTGAATCAAATATTTATAAAATCAAGTAGTTTCTTTCCTCTTCTTATCATTTCCGTTATGTGACTTAACATGATCTTGTTTAAAAACAACCATTTAGAATGGTATTAATAAATGCTACATAAGTATTTATTAATACTATTCTACCGGGTGAATCAACAAATAGGCCTGGCATTTGGAAGGCTACTGCTACCTGAGCATATAAGCAATGAAAACTTGCAATATGTAGTTGAATAGCTCACATGTTCAATAACTTTTAGAATTTTTTCCAGCTGAAATTGGTCGCTCTGTTATGATTTCATAGGGATTCTCTAAAAAGTGTCCCTTCGAGAAACCTTGAAAAACGAGCTAAAATCATGAGCAATTTCCCTAATGTGTTTACCTTGCAGCAATGACTTGAGAACGCTTTACCACGTGCTATTCTCTTGGGGGATGAAAAAGTCTTCCCCCTAGTATGAATGAATTATTCAGGGGGATTCCATTCTCCCAAGAGGACAAAGTGCATGAATGCATGTGAGTGTCATTATTGCTAGGAAGGAAAACAATGGGAAATTTGTTTGTCGCATTCCTTCGTTTTTGCAGGTTTTCGAAAGGGGCTTTTTGTAGAAAATCTTTCATATCGACGGGAAGGAATGGCCGATTAAAGCAGGGTAAATTAATGAACCTAATTGGACATATCGGGAATAAAACAAGACAGTATTCAATATTATTGCTTTGATATTCAGGAAGCAGCATTTTTTCAAACGCCGGGCCTTTTTATTGACTCACCTTACATCTGGTGATACTGATAAAGAAGATTTGATGAGTGGCACTGAAGAGTTGAATAACATTTGAGACATCACAAAATTTGATAAGAAACCTACTTCGTTAAAACTTCGTTAAAGTTTATTCCCGAAAAACATTTCCCGTTTTTCCAACTAGCGAAAGTTTCTTCCCGCTGAAGTTTCTAGCAGCGGGGATGGCTCAGTGGTAGCACGCTTGACTACCAATCAGAAGGTTGGTGGTTGATATGATATGATATGAATAAATATTTATACACGAAAATAAACCCTTCAGCATCTAATAATACATATATACAATCTTATAAAACAAACAAACAAAAATAATTTCAAAGGCAATGTAGTATCTAAATTGTTAATATTGCTGTTCTTCCAGGGGGTCGTGTTTTGAATTTAACGTTTTTGATCAGCCAGTAGGTGTGCTTTCAATCGTTTTTTAAAGCAACCGAGAGTTGAGGCTTCTCGTATATCAACAGGCGTATCGTTCCAGATTTTTAGAGCGAATATTTGTTCGAGTCCTCGCCCTGCCGAACCTGCTTCAAAGTGTCAGGAAAGTTGCCAACTCCCTGTAATTCCAGGCTAAAGGAATCAAGAGGTGTGGTCACATCGAGAGGAAGGACCAGGATGCTGCTTCGATAAGCTTAGCTTCTCAATGTTCTTCAACTACCTTCGGATGCTAGGTAGAAATATCTCACACGCCATTCATCCTGACAAGTTAAACCGGCTTAATTGGGCTATCAAACTTTTCCTCAAAGTATATCATATAAATTATCTTTTAATGGCCTTTAATATATTTTAGATACAAGAATAAAAAGGGAATAAAAATCACAGTTTTTTTAAAAAAGTTACATTTTTCTGCTGTGCTCATCACGAAAGAAGCTACACTCATTTTGTTTTTATAAGAAACTAAGGTCCGGGGCTGGTAGGCAGTTTCTTAAATTTTTGGATCCTTTCCTACCAAAAGTTTCTTACGTATTTCTTATATTGTTAATGCCAGAATTGTAACGTTAATCTTGTTTTGTCTAAAGGGTTCCCAAATTACTTAGTAAGGTTTCAAAATAAACCTATAACATAACTCGCACTCAAAATAATGTCCAAACAGTTGCTATAACTGTATACAGTGTGAAAACATTTTTGACTGCGACAGGAAAATTAAAACTGTAAATTACAAAAGTTTCTTAGCTTTTTAAATCCAGGTAGGGTTGTTTCTTAACTTTCGAAAAATTGAGCCTACCGTTTCTTATAAGCGGTTTCTTATAAAAAAAAATGAGTGTATTTGAAATATTTGCATACATTTTAGGGCACCCAGTATTGTTCCCTATTGTTTTAAGAACAAAAGCCCCTCGAATCAGCAGCTACTGCCTACGGGCCTGTGTTATGCAGATGAATTCTGACTTACTACCTAGGTTCCAATCATCGATAACTCTGTTTGCAAGAAGGTTATGAAGTCGAGCCATGTAACTATAACAAAGAACATGGTTTGTGCTGGATACTTTTGGAAAGAAATAGATGCATGTTCGGTAAGTACTTTCAGTACATTCGGGTGGAAAGCGCAGTTTGACCAGAAATCGAAGGATGAGACAAGCGACGACAATCATTGTATATTTCATTATTCTTCATATAGACATTCCAGTAAAGTTGACAAAAATCGGTGGTTGACAAAATCAGTAGTTGACACAAATCGATAGTTGACATAAATCAGTAGACATAAACGGTTAAGAAATTATTGAATTAAACATGTTGTACGTTTATGAACCTAGACAGGTTCGAAACGTACAACATGTTTAATTCAATAATTTCTTAACCGTTTATGTCTACTGATTTATGTCAACTATCGATTTGTGTCAACTACTGATTTTGTCAACCACCGATTTTTGTCAACTTTACTGGAATGTCTATATGAAGAATAATGAAATATACAATGATTGTCGTCGCTTGTCTCATCCTTCGATACTTTGAGTACCTTATCACTAGACTTCTGCATCAATTCTTTGTTTTCGCTCCATAACTTTGGTTAATTACCATAGTGGTTTTTTAGGGTTCCTGCATTTCCAGGAATCATCTATCGACAGTGGCGTAACGCAGCTTAGGCCACCTTAGTTGAAGAACTAAGGGCCCCCGACCAAAAGGGACCCCCAACAAATTTCTTTGCATTGTGGTTTTGGTCATACTGTGCTAAAATGCTTCATAAGGCCATCTCAAAAACACAACCAGTGCAGTGTGCCTAACACAACACTGCCTGCATTTGTCTCGTTTTGTATGTTTAAGTTTTTTATGTTAAGTTTGTATGTTAAACGTGTAAATTATTTTTTGAAACGCAATTCATATAAATGTGCTAAATTTGCTGTTGGTATTTCCCATGTAAAAATTTCTTTTCCACATAGCGTGCATTTTTCGCGGTTCTATAAGGAATGGTTTCGAAAAATTTCCAACTGCTCCGAGCCCCCTTCCCCCGTAGAGCTCACTTCGCTTCGCGGTCCCTACCTAAGGGCCCCATCTAACCTCCTACGCCCCCCCCCCCTGGGGGTCTCCGTTACGCCACTGCCTATCGACCAATTAGACTCATGACCTTGAGTCCCTTGTTCTCCTGAGTTCTTTTGATGTCACTCCCCGGGGGGGGGGGGGGCCTACTTGACTTTCAATTGTACGGAGCGGGTGCACTCCAAGGAAAAAAATTTCACCCGGCTTTAGAAATTTCCCTCGAAATGATAGCCGGCTTTAGAAAAAATCGGCGAAAAGCATATCCCTAAACGTAAAACTTCGTCGAAAAACAATGAAATAACACGTTTGACAACCGGCTTTAGAAAAACTGCCTTCGTTTGATACCCGGCGTTGGAAAAAAGAGGCGAAAACGATACCCGGAAAGGAGTGCACATGGCGTCAGCAAAATATACTAAGTACCCCCCCCCCCCGGGATGTCATTTCGGTCAACAGGGGCTCATAACATTACTATGAAGTAACAGCCACATTGTACGCCCTCGCAGAGTCGATCCCCATGCACCAATCAAATTTCCAAGATCGTCTTGAATTTAGTTTTCAACCAATCAGGAGGTGCTATTCAGGTATTTGTTGTTGTTGTATGCAAAATAGGTTGATATGGCCTAGACCAGAGTTCTCGTAGCTGCGACGGTTCAATTTTGGTTCTACAGAGGGAGATCACTGCTTGAAAGGCAGGCATTTTGCAATTAGTAGTCGAGGGAAACATCATTCTTTGTATTAACAGTTTGCTTTCAGTATTCAAGCTCTTCAAACCAAAGTTTAAAGTGACTTTGTGTGTTGTGAGAAAACTCCCTCTAATTTAGGCCATTTTGAAAAAGTTTGCCCGTTCCTACTCGTTCCTGCTCAACAAGGCTGACCGCAGGGATACAAGAGGTTTAAGTAATCAATCTATTGTTACCAACCATTTGTTTCTTTCACAGGGAGATAGTGGTGGACCATTAGTTTGCCAGAAAGGGGAGCGCTTTGAATTGATTGGTCTGACAAGCTATGGCAAAGGGTGTGCAAAGAAAAAGACATACGGAGTTTATACCAAAGTCAGTAATTATATCGACTGGATATCACAGAGCATACACAACGATTAACCATGAACAGTGTTCAGTAGAAGAACTCATTACTTTTAAAATCTAAAATTTTCGGACGGTGTCTGTCTAACACGAAATTGTTTCCAAACTTTCTGTCCGAATTTCTTATAGGTCTGAAATATATTCGACTGTGATTTTTACTCGCGATCAGCGGCGTGGCCAGGGTAAATTAAGTGGCGGGGAATCTAAATGAAGGGGTTTTGGGGCGAAGCCCCCAGGAAAATTTTTGGGGCCACGCCCTTTACTTTGGCTTAGAATGCATCTCCCAATATCATGCTTGCCATTAGCTACAAGAGAACTTTGATCTTTTCGTGAACAGTTATGCTATAAATCAGAGCAGGAGGAAACTTTTTGAAGAAAGATCCTTTACTTTTGCTTAGAATGCATCTCCTAATATCATGCTTGCCTTTAGCGACAAGGAAACCTTGATCGTTTGTGACAATTATGCTATAAATCATCGCAAGAGAGGAAAGATTTTTTTGAAGCATTCTCCCAAGATCCAAGAGAACTTTACTTTGGCTTAGAATGCATCTCCCAATATCATGCTTGCCAGTGCTAAAATGGAAGATTTGACATTTCTCGGAAAGTTCTTACCCAACCTATACCCAGCTATTTTCTCATCGGTTTTAGAGGAATCTCGAGGACCATCTTTCGACAAGTGGGGGGGGGGGAATTGCCCCCATACCCCCCCCCCTCCCCCCCCTCCCCCCGTGGCCACGCCACTGCTCGCGATACATCCATTATCAAAAGCAGTCAGTGTAAATCTTTGGTTAAAACAAGCGTGTAAGAACACCTTGGTCTTGCTCCCTGGTCTTGACTTTCGTTTTCTTCGTTGTTCCATTTCTACTCTTGTCTTCGATTGAATGTAGCCCAAACGCTTGCTGTTGTTTAGATTTGGTTTTTCGAATTGAACCCCCTTGTATTCCTGTTGCTTGGTGCGCCTTCGCAGAATAAGATGTTTTATGCCGCAAACCACACAGGATAGCTTTAAGATTTTTCTTATGGCTTGCGGTTTGGGACATTTTCTTCTGTGAAGGCAGACTAAGAAACATGAACCCCTTTTCATATTTGCAAAGCTGGGCATTTTTCGAAAATACCCATTTTCGAACAAAAAGGAAGGTTATCCCCTTTGCATTTTTGCAAAGATAGGCCCTTTTCGAAAATACAAATTTTTGGGCAAAATGTAAGGCTAACCCCTTTGCTTTTCTGAAAACATGGGCCCTTTTCGAGAATACCAATTTTTGGGCAAAAAGTAAGGCCAACCCCTTTGCTTTTTTGCAAAATAGGCGCTTTTCAAAATACAAATTTTTGGGCAAAACGTAAGGCTAACCCCTTTGCTTTTTGCAAAAATAGGCGCTTTTGGAAAATACCAATTTTTGGGCAAAAAAGTAAGGCTATCCCTTTTGCTTTTTTCCAAAAATAGGCCCTTTTCAAAAATACCAATTTTTGGGCAAAAGGGTAAGGCTATCCCTTTTGCTTTTTTGCAAAAATAGGCACTTTTCGAAAATACAAGTTTTGGGCAAAAAGTAGGAAATTGATGATTTTGGAACCCCTCTCTTTTTGGCCAGAAATCAAGGCTACACTATGACCTTTGAGAAGTTCGTAATTTTTGGACCCCTCTATTTTTGGCCAAGGAGAAGGCTACAGCCCTCAGGAAAATATAACGCGGTTGGTTTTAACTTTAAAGCCTTGCAAAGTTCGTCTGGCAATACTTTATTGCATGGTAATACTATGCGGTTATCAAACGATTACGAGGTCCATGCTGGAAAATACTCGGACCGCAGTTTGACGTACGGACCGAACGCAGTGAGGTCCGTACAAGGAACTAAGGTCCAAATATTTTCCAGCATGGATCGAGTAATCGTTTATTAAAGGCCTTATTATATGGCAGAACCTTTTGAGAACATTGTTTATTGTATTGTACTTTTCTATTGTCTCTTTGATCCTGTGCATCACTGTAGTTGGTCGTTTCGACGTTAACTACCAGGCCCGTAGGAAGCGGGGGGGGTAGGGGGGGCTCAAGCCCCCCCAATAATTTTTTAAAACAATGGTGCTACGTCACATGACTTAATTAGATGTATTGTTCTCAATTGTTTTAAGAACAATTGCCCCCCCAATCCGAAGCTTCTTCCTACGGCCCTGTAACTACATTAGCTTTTTCTTCATGTATGATTGCAAGTTCGTCTTCAAAATTTACAGTGAAGAATTCTTCGAGGAAGAAGCTGAACTTTGGCTGACAATTCTTGCAGCCTAAGCCTACAAGAGAAGCTCCTCGCTTGTTGTTGATTTTCAAGGCAATGCCCGGTCCAATACGGCTTCGAAAATGTGGCTTTTGCGGACCGATCAAGTACCAATCAAATTGCTCCGTTGCCGGTCCGAGGAGCCGTATTTTCGAACGCCATATAATAATGTACCGTATAGACGCATGCGAGACCATATGTTACGTAAGGGCACTAACACCTGAATAACAGGGCAGTACTTGTGAAGGCTTCGGTTTTGCTAAGTAACAGAAATACGAAATGATGCATTTTAGATACTGATTTTCACAAGATTTTTATTTCATTAAATCTCTCACATCAATATTTCACGACGCTTCGTTGTCAAGTCAAGTTAAGAAAACCTTTGTCTTGATCAAGAGCGCCTGAAGCGTGTTTATTCGCAGTCCTGTTTTTGTGAAATAGTACACAGAGCTTTTGCTGTCAAGTCAAGATGACATAAGAATAATATTGTTGTTTCTAATGTTGATGTTCTACGATATCAACTGATCAGAGATGACCACAGGGCACCAGATATGGCGATTTTTGATTGGTAGACACTGAAAGACGTTAGAATTTGAATATCACTATTTGCATGGATTAACAGAACAGCAATTGCTTTGTGTGTTATATCACGAAAACAGGACTATGAATAAAGACAGTTCATACAAGGTAGGCGCCGTTGCCTTGATGTGCTGTGCGGACGATGTCATATCCTCCTCCTAACGATAACAATGATGATGTTGACGATAACAACAACAGCAACAACATTTCCTCGTTTCCGACAGCATAGGTTCCAAATCTTTAAAAAGGCTGGTGTAAAATTGAGTGACCTATTTCTTTGAACTGAATGACTTCAAGAAACTTTAGCTAATTCTCTAGAATTCTACCGTTGGAATTTTCTGGAATCTTCAATATCTTCAGAATTAGAGTGCTTTTCTTCTTTTTCAAGAATTCAAGAAAAATTTCCAAAAATACTTATAACCATCGTAATTTCTAAACAGTTTGATGTAACATGAAATAATTTCGATGAAACCCATAGTTTATGAATGCCTACAATATGGTATCAAGCAAAAGTCTGTCACTCATCTGGTTTATGATTTACAAATTTGATGACGTCACATCCTCAAATGAGTTGAAATGTAAGATACGCTGTGATTTCCAAAAATATTAAAAATTTCTGAAAAGCCCAACGGTAGAATTATAGCTAAGTAGCTAAAGTATCTTTCAAGCCATTCAATCAGAAGGAACAGATCATTGAATTTTACACCCACCTTTTTACGCCGAGTTAAAGATTTGGAACCTATGCTCATCTCCTCGTTTCCGACAGTATTCACTTCTTTTCTTTTCAAGGCTTTTAGATAGACCAACTACATAGTCCAACTTATCGCAACAACTGCAACATTAACAATATTTTTCAAATTTTTTTAATTGAGTTGCATCGTTTGCTCAAACTGGGATTCATGGACATTCACATCAAAAATTGAGACATCCGTGCACAGATTTTTCTATGTTCTCAGAAGCGAAGTTAAAGCGTAGCTCATAGAAGTTAATTGGCCTTCAAAATCAGGAATTTCTGGTTTACAGTTAAAGGTTTGGTTCATTCCTTGATGGAGCAAACCTTCATCTCGATACTTGTGGCTTTTCTTCGTGGCTGATGTCACTGAAAATTTGAATTTTGAGCCGTGTTAGCATCGAAGGTTTGAGCCGGCAACTTAGGCCCACCCCCATTCCCTGGAGCACAGATTTTGGTACAAAGTTGCTATGGTTTTCATATCTGGACATGACATCCAGGAGAAACAATTTTGTCCTGATTTACAATGTCCAACTTTGTCCATGAATGGTAGCTTGAGTGTCCATTAGTCTATCAATGGACGATTATGGACAAAATGGCATCGATGGGCATTTGACCAAGATGCATTGCGTTTGATGATTGAATTTCTATACTGCTGATTCCATAATACCGGGTGCGCCAAAATAAACTATGCACGTTTGGCAGGCCACAATAAATCGTACACTGGACCGATTGTGAAGATTTATGACTTAATCTGTAGCAGAAAGCCTGAATTAGATACTGGGATTTTTTGCAATTTTTTACATTTTCAGTTTTTAAGAGCAAGAAGCGAGTTTCTTAGAATTTTAGTTTTCGAAAACACTGAAAACGATAAAAAAGACATCGATCAAGCTTTCTAAAGGATCGATATAAATGGACAAAGAGAGAAGTTGTTCGTGGTGATTTGGGCTCTAGAAATCGACTAATTGTAATCTGCTGCACGAGAGTTCGTACTAAATCCCCAAATCACCCTGAAAACATGTTCTCTTTGCTCATTCATGTTGAGTCTTTTAAAATTTGATCGACGTTTTTTGATCGTTTTCAGTATTTTCGAAAAATAAAATTTTAAGAAACTCGCTTCCAGCTCTAAAAACTGAAAACGGAAAAATTTGCAGAAAGTCCTAGAATCTAAGTCAGGCTTTCTGCTAAAGATTAAGTCATAAATCTTCAAAATCGATCCAGTCTACGATTTATTGTGGCCTGCCAAACGTGCATAGTTTATTTTGGCGCACCTGGTAGAACGCAATGCATCTTGGTCAAATGCCCCCCGATGCCATCTTTTTTCCGTGATCGTATATTGCAATAACTATCAACATGTAATCAGTCTAGGCCTTAAAAATCATCTGCTTTCTGGGTATGATCTTCAACCCATGCAATGTAATTGCTTACTTTCGTGTATACACCATGATAATCTGACTTGGCGCAACCGTAGCCAAAACTGATGATCCCTGTCAGCTCATACCTGCCATTTTCCTTGCACACCAGAGGTCCACCACTGTCCCCCTACAAAATGAAACAAAACATAAATTTAGAACCATGGGACACCGTAGAATTTCAGGGACACCGTAGAATTTCAGGGACACCGTAAACCTGATGTGCCCAACGAATGACGGTATTGAGGACACGGAGCACTTTCTGTTGCTTTGCCCTTCATTTGATAGTCAACGACGGGATCTTCTCGCTGGAGTTTCAGTTGCATTACGACCATTTATTGAAATCAACAGCCTTTCTAACAACGTTCTTGTACAAATTTTGTTATATGGTGATAAAGACCTTTCAAGTGACACATATAAAAGTATACTCGAGCTGACTTTAGATTTCATCCACAAAACAGTTCGGTTTGTTTAAGATAGAAAAAAAATTGGAACTGATGAATCTTTGACTACTAAACGTCAAAAGCGTACTAACTACGGCAAAATCCCACCAATAAACTTAAATCCTCACAGCACTTGCTCTGAAATTTGTCTTGGTTCTACGCTACTTTTAAGAGACCTTCGGCTACAGCTTTGCAGGAAAGTGTTCTCAAATTTGTAAAAATTGCTTTAAAACCGAAAAGAAAGATATCTCTAGATCCTTGAGGCACAGAGCAGTTTTTTCATTAACAGCCAAAATAGTATTTCATCCCTGTTGCTTTCATTTGAATAAATTGAGCAAAATCACACGTGCAAAATCTGTTCTCGAATGCTTGCAGTGTATCGAATGGCTTTATTACGTAATCGCAAAACACATCGATGCGACGCGACGTCTGAAGCAGGGAGCGCCAAAGGTGCGGGAGGGGAAACGGCCAGTGCGCATTGTTCCTATGTTTGATGCAAATTCGAAGCGAGGCGCGCTCATTTTTGATTGAAACTTGCATCGTGGCAGACGTTCATCTGGAGGGATAACTTTGGAGTAAAGCATTATTCTTCACAATTTTGGCTGACTTAGGTATGTGATTCCATCCATTACTTCTTCAGTAAAATTTTATCTTCATATTTCAGCAACTGCTGCAGCAATCATTCCAGGGCGATAGCTGCAAGGATAATTTTTACTGGGGAAGGTGTGCCTAAATGTCATGTGATTCAGTCCAGTCCAACAACAGCGGCTTTTATTTCTTTCTAACATGCAGTGTTACCGTTGAATTTCTTGGTCGATTTCACTCAGTGAAACCTTGGTCTAACTGAAGGCGATAAACGTTTTGTTTTATTTTGTTACAATTTTCCAGTCTCAAGCAGATTTATTGTGAGTAGTCACCTTCGGGCCTATGTGTTTTCCTATTGAAATGTATAGGCCAAATCGCTGATCACAGCAATCCGATAGCGGCATTCAATTTTCTGCAAAATGCACAGTTACCCTTTGAGTTGAGTTTCTTGGTCATTTTGTTTTATTTCACTCAGTGAAACCTTGGTCTAACTGAAGGCGATAAACACAGTTTTTGTTTTATTTTGTTACAATTTTCCAGTCTCAAGCAGATTTATTGTGAGTAGTCACCTTCGGGCCTATGTGTTTTCCTATTGAAATGTATAGGCCAAATCGCTGATCACAGCAATACGATAGCGGCATTCAATTTTCTCCAAAATGCACAGTTCCCGCCTTCGGCACTCCCTGGTCTGAAGAGATTATTTGCGCTTGCAGAGAAACACGGAACGAAACAATTTGCAGAAAGTTGCTCAAGATTGGATGTTTTTGATCAAAATTTGGAGACATTTAAATGGAAAATGAATTCAAATTGATGCTTTGAGTCATGGTAAGTGAATCATTCAGCTCAAAATGTAAACCAAGCATTTTTGGGGCCAACAAATGAGTTTTATTAGGTTAAGAAGTTCAGGCCAAGATTACATTTCTGCAAGAAATCGCTGAAAATCGTCTGCGATTTTAAGATTGAATTAAAGGGAAAGTGTTTGGGTTATTGCTTAGGGCAATATGCATAATCTTTGATATTTTTTTCTTTATATCTTATTTGTAGCGAATTCTATCGTTGTTTAAATGAAGGTCAATATTCTTCGACCGGAAAATGAACGCAGTTTCGGTTCCAAATGAGATATTTGTCTGAGCACGCTACAAACTGCAGAGGCCCTTCTACCGATTTATAAAAAAAATCCAGGTTATTACGGTAATTTAGTAGCCATTCCAATTTTCGTGAGGGTACTGAAGAATTTACTTCGAACGACCGATTTGGTATCAAGGGGTTAGAAAGACGCAAATTGATTTGATTTTGGCTGAATGCCGTGAAATTGGATGATTTCCGCGTGCTTCAGCAACCAGTAAGGATTCGAATGGTATGCTACGCAGGGCAGCTCAGCGTTACGAAGCGCGAAGTCGTATAGAATGAAATCCATCGAAAACAGTTTGATAGAAAGTCAAATTTCGTAAACATATTTCCATACATGCGTTGTTCTATCATTCAACAGATAATAACTATTAAAGATGTGTTGAAATAGGATTTTTCTAACTAGATTTAAACCGAACAAGGCTCCAAAATACGAATGAGTCTCCCACAGAAAAGTCCAAAATTTATCAAGTATGACTCCCGGGGGGGGGGGGGGTACTTCATTGTGAACATGATTCGACCTGAATTTGGACTTTGAGAAAAGGATCCATTCGTATGACAGAATATTCAAAAATTCCGAGCCCATTTAAATGAATATCAGGAAATTTTGACCCATGTGTATGAATTTGTCGATTTGAAACAAAGGAAAATTTCAGTTGTTTGGTGTGGATTATCATTATGGGGCCCATTGATATGAATATTCTCAAAGAACTACCCATCTGCCAGAATTATGGTTAAAAACAGACCCATATGCAGGGAATTTCGGATGAAAAAAAACCCACCCATATGAGCGGCAAGTCCAGTATCACTTAACGATGAAGTACCTCCCCCCCCCCCGGGGTATGACTATGAGCCACAACTAGAGCTTCCAGCAGGACTATATTAAAACCACTACATAGCAATCAAAACCCACAAACCTGACAAGCATCTATATTTGTACTTCCAGCGCAAATCATGTTTTCCGTAATTCCAATGTTTAACTTGGAAAATCTTTTTCTACATACGCCTTTATCGGTAATGGGAATCTATGAAAATATGAAATAAAATGTAGTGAGTGAGGTCTTGTCTGAATAAGAGTACCAGTTGTGTCAAAAATCCCCCCCTCCACGAACAAGGACAGATTTTGTAACACAAAAGCAAGAGATACTTTCGTTGACACCTGAATTCAAAGCGATTAGCGACTGCAGACAAAGGAAATTCTCTCAACCATAAATTCAAAACAAACAAAGCCGCAAAAGTTTCTCTGAAACCCAGGTAGCTAGCGCGCTCGTTGTGCATTCCAGAAATTGTTTTTAAGAGCAAACATTAGTATTTATCGAAAGAAGAAGGATATATCTACACATCTACCTCTGTCATTTGATTTATTTGGTTCAGAAGCCGAGCAGTACCTTTTTTCATTACACTCAAAGAAATAAGAGAATTCAATCGCCTCCCAATCGGCTTTTGAACCAAACAAATTAAATGCCCGTGGTAGATGTGTAGATATATCCTTCTTCTTTCGATAAAAGCTCATGTTTGCTCTTAAAAACACTTTCTAGAATGCACAACAAGCGAGCTATCTACCTGGGTTTCAGATAAATTTTTGCGGCTTTGCTTGTTTTGAATTGCTGGTTGAGAGAATTTCCTTTGTCTGCGATCGCTAATCGCTTTGAATTGCGGTGTCAATCAAAACCAACTCGTGCTATTGTCTTACCAAATCTGTCCTTGTTCCCTGCACGAATAGCTACCGTGAAAGCACTATTTAGTCCCTCCCCCCCCCCCCGTAAGTAACAAGCGCAAGATGTAGATCATTCATAATACATCAAGAAAAGGAGCGGGTCTAAGCAAGATCCTTGTGGCACTCCACAGTTTATATCCCCTACTTTAGATAGATTCAGTCAATGATATTGATTTTGACGATAGATTACATCATTGAACTTTGAAATCGACCTTGTATATGATTTCTCAATCCCAGTCAAAAAGTAACGCCATTTACTTCAAGGGCAAAATTTCGCGGGAAGGAACATTTGCGAGTTGGAAACAGCGCAAAAATTTGGAAATAACTATCACGAATCGGCCAAAAAGGGAAATTTCACAGCAATAAATGTTCACGAATTAGGTTTCTTATCAAATTTTGCTTGCCAAAAGATTTGTAACATTTGCTCCAGAACTTACTTCCACGTTTGCATGCGGTCAGCCAAATCTGCTTCAAAAAGGAGCCAAAAATGGCCTGTTTCCTTCTTTCTGCAAAAATCCATCACATGTTGCAAAAACAAACAGATGGATTCCAATTATTCAACTCTCGTCTGACAAATTGAGACAGAAACAAACTGACTTTCTTCAAGATTCGAGGCATACAAATTAAGATGAAATTTTCCACTTCAGCTCCAAGCAATAGGAATTTTCAATGTGTTGTGATTCAAAAGTGCCCTACTGCTTTAGCCTCGGATTCGATATGAAAACAATACAGGTGGATCCGAGGTCGCTATTGTTTTATCTTTCATAGGGTATCAAATAAACCAGTCTCTTTAATAAATTCGAGGCATAAAAATGCGAATTTCTAAGATCCACTTTTCGCCTTTGGATCACCTAAAGCTGTGGGAGAGCTTCGAGGATAATGATCGCGTGTCACATGAGGGCAAAGAAATACACACAGAGCATGCGCACGTTGCTACACTTAGCTGTGAGGGGAATGTTACAAATTCTATTCTTGTTCTTTCCCATGATGTCTCAGATGTTACTCGACTCTTCTATGACTCTTTCAAATCTTCAATATATATGTTTGTTTATAGTAGCATAGTTCGAAAGGGTTGTAATTAAACAAGATCATATACTGACTTTCCTTGCATTTTATTAAGGCACACAACAAAAATGATAAGAAGAGGAATCTCAATATTTGATTATATAAATAATTGATTCTGTATTCTGTGGAAATTTGCAGGAATAACCTTTCGCTAATTTCACATGTTACAAAACTTCGCGGAATAAACTTTCGCAAAATTCAGCCAAAAACGTGAAAAACGCTAAAGTTTCTGCCTACGAAATAATCATATGTACCTTTGCCTCTTGTAATACCATGGAGCCGAAACTGTTTGGTCCCATATTTCCCCAGCCAGTGATATAGCACTCCTTGCCAAGAACCTCCTTTTTGTCTTGAGACGGCAAACAGGCTGGTAAGATGAGCATATTGAATTCAACAGGCCTAACGAGCTTCAATAGTGCTATATCATTATCTAACGTTTTACGATCAAAGTCTTCGTGTCTTACAAGTCGGGCGACGTCACTCACTTTACCACTTTCTGTAAAATAAAGAACGAAGTGAGTCCATACTCATCAAAAGCGGTGATGGCTCAGTGGTACCCCCGTGGTACCCCCGTGGTACCGCCCCGAGGGGTCTACTTAATACATTGAGCACCCGGGGAAAATGGGTATTTTAGGGTATTTTCGTTTCTTATCATGAACTGTAATTTATTTTTGTTTTTGTAAATAGTTGGTCTTTATTAGCCTGCAAATAGGGCCCCATTTTCGGTTTAAAATTCCAGGACAGGAACATACCTTTTGCGTATTTATTCCGGCACAGGTATGTTCATTCAAGCATTTTTCTCAGGGCATGTCAGATTTGACGTGAAACATTATGGTAACTTACAAAAGACACTTGCATTATCCAGGAATGGGTACTATGTTTTCAAACATTTATTCCAGGACAGGGTAATAAAATTTTCTTTTGGCAGGCACGTCCCCGTTGTTTTTCTCCAGGCTAGACGGGGGCTAGACCCCCAGGGATACCGCGCTTGACTACCAGCCCATAGTTAATGGTTTGAGAGTCTCCGCACTGTTTGTGTGTGTGAATTGGAGACGCTATAACTCCTCGAAACCGTGAGATATTAAAAAGGGGATTCAAACAGGAATACCCCCAAAATCTGAAGAGTAGATTTCTTCAGAAAAATTCGGGAAATTTCAAGCGGTGTCCGTGTTGCGTTTTATGGAAGTAGAGGCAAAATTTAGCACAAACGCTCCGGCATTTTTTGTCTCTTCGCTGGTTCGACGTCTGATTCATCCGTGAAAATTAGGCTTGGGAGGTTCTCAGCCATGTGCCAGGAGCCAAAATGAAGAAAACATATCTCTCATTCCTATCTTTGTACAGTCCCTTTAAATCCGGGGGGGGGTTCTTGGCCAAATTTTGGGTAGGGGTCTGCCGCGAGCATCTTCAAAAGGGTACCGTTGGCTAGACTAATTTTTACGAAAATTGTACCCTTGGCCAGACCAATTTGACCATTCTCTAGACCAATTTTTACGAATATGGTACCCTTGGCTAGACCAATTTTGACCATTTTTTACGAAAATGGTACCCTTGGCTAGACCAATTTAACCATTCTTTTGACTAAGTTTTACGAAAATGGTACCCTTGGCTAGACCAATTTAACCATTCTTTTGACTAAGTTTTACGAAAATGGTACCCTTGGCTAGACCAATTTAACCATTCTTTTGACTAAGTTTTACGAAAATGGTACCCTTGGCTAGACCAATTTAACCATTCTTTTGACTAAGTTTTACGAAAATGGTACCCTTGGCTAGACCAATTTAACCATTCGTTTGACTAAGTTTTACGAAAATGGTACCCTTGGCTAGACCAATTTAACCATTCTTTTGACTAAGTTTTACGAAAATGGTACCCTTGGCCAGACCAATTTAACCATTCTTTTGACTAAGTTTTACGAAAATGGTACCCTTGGCTAGACCAATTTAACCATTCTTTTGACTAAGTTTTACGAAAATGGTACCCTTGGCTAGACCAATTTAACCATTCTTTTGACTAAGTTTTACGAAAATGGGACTAATTTTTACGAAAATTGTACCCTTGGCCAGACCAATTTGACCATTCTCTAGACCAATTTTTACGAATATGGTACCCTTGGCTAGACCAATTTTGACCATTTCCTCGAACAATATTTTCAAATTTGTGCCAAATATGATATCATGACCGGTCGCTAGACCAATATTGTCAAAAATGATACCCTTGGATAGACTGTTGCTGGCCAAAATTGCAAAAAAGTATACCATTAGCAAACTGGAAGTCCGAAAAAGTATACCCTTCGTCGCGTCACATCCCCAGGTACCTTTACTATGGAAGAACCCCTCCCCCGTGCTTTGAACCAACATGAAATGAAATCATTGCATTTAATATATGAATATAGCTCTTACCTTGAGACAACAAATCAGTCTCAGCCATCCGCACCACAATGTTTGCAGGAACCTGCTTGTACTTCGAAATGAAACAATGGCTTGCTGTCAACACCCACTGATCACTTATCAATGTTCCTCCACAGAGGACAATTTGTGGGTTGCTCTTGAAAGCAATTGCTACTTGCCAGGGCCAATCACCAAGTGTCGCGGTTTCTCCTCCAATGATACGGTGTTTTATGGGCTGTCCACAGCTATCATTGGTGGATTTTTTACGAAGATTGGCTGACAGTAGATCAATATCTTCTGAAAAAAGACATCATCATCATCATCATCATCATCATCATCATCATCATCATCATCATCATCATCATCATCATCATCATCATCTAGTTTTGTAAATTTCAGTCATAAGTAGCTGCAAGTTCTTTGTATGAATAGTAACGGCACAGTCCTTCTCTAATAGCTCACTATAAGTAGATTCGGCATCTTTATAAGTAATTCTCAAAGCCCTTTCCTGTATTTTGTTAATTTTTTTGTTAAGCTGCCTGCTGTGAAACATCCAGATTAAAGGACAGTATTGAAACTGACTGGTAATAAATGCCCTCATGAGTGTTCTTAGCTTGCTCTGATCCATGTATGGAGATATGCGAGCAAGTGCATAAAGTTTATTGCTAGCCTTTTGGCACAATTTGGAAACATGATTATCGAAGGAAAGTTTGCTGTCGATTTGAACTCCGAGTAGCTTCTCTTCGGAGCTATTTACAACATCAGCATTTCCAATCCTAACAGTAACAGGATCATCACATCTCTGCCCAAGAACCAGAAGATGGCATTTATCTGCATTTAATTTCATAAAGTTGTCGGCAAACCATTCCAAAGCTAAACATCATCATCATCATCATCATCATCATCATCATCATCATCATCATCATCATCATCATCATCATCATCATCATCATCATCATCATCATCATCATCATCATCATCATCATTATCATCATCATCATCATCATCATTATCATCATCATCATCATCATCATCATTATCATCATCATACCATAATATAAACTATTTTATGGATGAATTCCATAGACCCAATATTCCATATTCAGAATATTGGGTCTGCACGCAGGCTAACCAACCCTGGACTTGCCCAAGTCTCTTCCGCGAGAATAAAACCAAAATATTTACCTCTGCGAAGGAGAGAGCGAGAAAGCGGAAGTCTCTCCCGCTTTCATTTCTCTCCTTCCTTCGCAGAGGCTTTCCCTACACTCCCTTGCAGCGGTAGTGGGGCAATTTTTGGGAAATTTGTTTCGATATAAAGACGGGAGAGACTTGGGCAAATCCACACCACCCCATACTTGTCCTTCAAACAGTTGAAGTTCTTCTTGGTACACTTGGTACACTTGGAACAAAAGGCGGTCTGAATCCACCATTCATGAAGGATATTTTCATGCAACGCAATATTAGGTACTGTCTAAGGCATGGTGATGATGCTCAACTGCCAAAAGTACGAACTACGTCCTTTGGAGCTGAGTCGATTACTTACCTTGGAAATAAACTGTGGCAGCATTTACCGCAAGAAATAAAACAATCTAACAGCCTTCCTATGTTCAAAAAACGAATTAGATGCTGGAATGGTGGAAAATGCAACTGTATGCTTTGCAAAGTATATATCCCACAAGTTGGGTTTCTAACATGATAGATTTTAACTCTGATTTGTCCTGTAATATATATTAATAGTTTTATTGTAAATTATGTATATTGTAAATAGTAGGCCTTAATTAGCTGTAATTTTGCTATTCATTATTTTAGCCTACTTTAAATAGATGCTTAATAATAATTAACAAATAATAACTTACTGTTACAAGCGTCACAACTCTTCCTGCAAACGTCCGACATCCAATGTCTGTCTTCATTTTTGCATTTGCCTTGCTTGACTAACATCTTACAAACTTTACTGTGTATCAAATCATTGCATGCTTTCTCTGGAAAAAATTGAAAAAAGACATGAAAATTGGACATGACAGAATACACCACAGTTAGATGGTGAATTGGGACTGCACTGTTTTAAACTGCACGGAAAGTCAATATAGAATAAAGATGTGGAAGAAACAAGATTGCAAAAAGCACGATGGTTTGCCACATGAAGAATGTCCTTGTCAGCAGCCATTCACCTTGCGCACATTTCCTAGCATTTTGCTGAACTCGGACAGGAGACAGGAATGGATAAGGCTCAAGAATAGGACCACTCTCAATAACACAGGAAGTTGCCCTGGTAAGAGTGATGCCGTATGTTCACATAATCTAGTTGACCAGAAGCCAACACTTGATAACCCAAATCCAGCATTTAAATTGGAGCAAATTCTTACTTTTCTTGATAGAGAAGGCAAGGAAATAATTCTTCTTGGTGACACAAACTGTGATCTTTCCAAGCATGCAGTTGGTCAACAAATGGGCAATGACACTAAACATATGTGTAATTTATATGAGCTGTTTAGTTTTAAACAGCTTATCAATGAGCCAACCAGAGTGACTCTTAGTAGCTCCACTATCATCGATCATATTGCAACAACAGCTGCTGGCAACATTGTACAGTCAGGTGTCTTTGAGATTTCAATGAGTGATCACTTTATGGTATTCTGTGTGCGAAAATACTGTGGAGCTCAGAAAAAGGACCATAAAGTGATAAAAACTCGCTCAATGAAAAGTTTCAATGAAGAGGCATTCCTGGCTGATGTTGCTAGCATCGGTTGGGAGCAAATTGTTCGTGAATCAGATGAAATAGATTTGCTCGTGCAAAATTGGTCTAATATCCTTTCATGCATCATTGAGAAGCATGCCCCTATGAAAACCATTCGTGTTTCTGAAAAATATTGCCCTTGGATAAACAATGATCTCAAGGGGTTGATTAGGAGTAGAGATAAGCTCCGGAAAGCAGCTGTCAAGTCAAGGTCTTCTCTCCTGTTGGACTCCTATAAGCATGTTAGGAATAAAGTCAATAGGCTAAATATTGATTTAAAACGGCAACACTTCACGCAAAAGATTCAAAATTCTGAAGGTAACATGAAGGAGACATGGAAAACCCTAAACCAGCTGATGAATAAACGATCCAAATCCACTAATATTGACCTCTTGAAACAAGATGGAAAAGATATTAGTAACAGAAAAGAAATTTCCGATACCATGAACCAGTACTTTTGTTCGGTTGGGAAAGCTCTAGCAGAGAAGATCGAGGATACACCTAACCCTCTCCTGTCAGGCGAGTACCAACTGAACCCAAAGAACTTAAGGTTTGAATTTAAACCAATAGGGCTCCAGGATATTAGAGAAGCAATTGGCAAGATTAAAATCTCAAAGGGCTCCGGAGTTGACGGTATCTCAAGCTATTTTCTGAAACTTGCCTTGCCATTCATTGAGAATTCTCTTGTTCTCATGTTTAATACCTCTTTGGAAACCGGCGTATTTCCTGATAGTTGGAAGACTGCCAGGGTTACACCGATTTACAAAGATGGCGAAAAGGCTACAAAATCAAACTATCGCCCTATTTCCGTCCTTCCCGTCATATCGAAGCTCTTTGAAAAGCTAGTTTTCAATCAATTGTACCAATATCTAAATAAGAATCGCCTTCTTTACAAGGGCCAGTCTGGCTTTAGAGAACTCTTTTCCACAGTCTCATGTTTACTTAAAAATACGGATGATTGGTACAAGGGATTTGACACAGGGCACCAAGTAGGATCAGTTTTTATCGACCTCAAAAAAGCTTTTGATACAGTGGACCATAAGATCCTTTGTGAAAAACTAATGCATTACGGCGTTCGTCACAGAGAAATAAAATGGTTTGAATCATATCTTTCGAACAGAAAACAGTTCTGTCGGGTTGGTGGAATTGACTCAGAAATTGACAATATCGAAGTTGGTGTACCGCAAGGCTCATGCCTTGGTCCCCTTCTCTTCCTTGTTTACATCAATGACCTACCATGTGGTATTCAAAGCTCAACTGTGTCCATGTATGCTGACGATACCAGCCTTTCTTATCAATCTAAGGATTTGACTCAGCTGAATGAGGCCATGAATAATGATCTCAAGAGTCTTGAATCTTGGTTGAAGGGAAACAAAATATCGCTAAATGTCGCGAAAACTCATTCCATGCTCATTTGCTCCAAATCTAAACAGAATTTCCTAAAAAGATCCAATGGAAAATTGGATCTTAAAATTCAGGAAGACAGTTTAGAGGTAGTGGACAAGACAAAGTACCTTGGTGTACAAATTGATCAAAGCCTGGATTGGAAGGAACACATTAAATATGTCGCGTCGAAAGTTTCGAGGGCTATTGGTTTTCTGAAACATGCGAGGAGCCTCGTCCCTTCTACTTCCTTGATTAGTTTGTACAGAAGTATTGTGGAACCACATTTTCGTTATTGTTGCTCGGTTTGGGGCTGCTGTAGTTCCACAGAAAAAAGCCGCTTGCAGAAGCTACAAAACAGAGCTGCTAGAATAATCACTGGTAGTCGTTTTGATGCCTCCGCCATGCCCCTTATAAAAAGTCTTGGTTGGCAAACGATTGAGGAATTGATTGGTTCCGAGACCAAAGTCATGGTGTTTAAGGCATTAAATGGTCTTGCTCCTCAATATTTGACCGAACTTTTCTTGAAAAAGTCGCAGGGCTCCCTTCACACCCTCCGAAATACTTCTACTGACCTAAAGATACCATTAATGAAAAGTGGAAATGGTCAAAGATGTTTTTCGTTCAGAGGAGTAAAATATTGGAACAGCCTCTCAGCTGAGTCGAAGCAAGCCGTAAAACTCAATAGTTTTAAAACAACAATTTAGGATATGTTTCTTTTTTGCACTTTTTGTTTTTTGTTTTTTTTGTTTTTCTTCTGTAAATTAGAACAATTTTGTATTTTAGATTTTCATTTTGAAATCATATATTGTAATTATTTTAATAGTAGGTATATTCCATAAATTGTAAGATTTTTGACGGAGGGCCCCTTGTAAATCAGCCTTTGCTGAAGGGTTACCCTCCTGTAAATAAATGAAATGAAAAAATGAAAAATGAAATGAGTTCTCAATCTTGGGTATGAAAAGCCTGCCATAAAGCCAAAAAGATGATCACCGCCAGCTTTCTCCAGTCAAAAGAAAGGACAGCAAACAATAAATTGAAGAACCTCCTCCGGATTGAGTTCCTGAAAAAGAACCCTCTGTGATAAATTTTTCAGGAAAGAGTTCTTTCTTGGTTCCACTAACTTTGAGTCCCCAAAGACGTAAGTAGCTCTAAAGTAGCTCTTGAGATCATCTGCCTTCATTTTTAATAGTCTGTCAACATTCATAACTGCTTGCTGGTCCTTGTTACTTTGTTGTCGGCCTAAATAAGAGACGTCGGGTCGCTTTCAACCTTCAACGATTCAAGTTTATGTATCCTACCAGAGCTGAGTACTTGCTAGAACTTTTTTTAAAGGTGCTCCTAAGATAACAGACCACAGAGGGAAGCGAAAATGCGCGTACAAACTGCAAAATCAGCGATAAGAACAGTGACAGTGAAGCAGTCGGTACAGAAGCAGTGTAAACAACGTGATTTCCTAGGAAGTTTACACCCAAATTCTCGCCCCATGCCCCGCGCGGTATCGAGGCCGCGGTTAGTTGAAAAGGTGTATACACTAGACAAGATGATCTAAATCCAAAGGGTTTATCCTATCTTACTCAACTTAAGGTTGGTCTCAGCAAGTTAAATTTCCACAAATTCGAGCATAATTTCAGGGATACCATAAACCCGATGTGCCCAACAAGCGATGGTATTGAGGACGTGGAGCACTTTTTGTTGCTCTGCCCTTCTTTTGATGCTAAACGCCAAGATCTTCTCGCTGGAATTGTAGACTTATGACGATGAGTCTCTTGTTTCCCTGCGCTCTTTGACTTCTTGATGGCGCTTCAGTCAACAGAGACTCATAATATTACTCTGAAAAAGTTGACCCTATTAGGCCTAATATGCTGGGATTCCTAGCATACCAATCAGATTGCGAGATTTGGCAAAGAACAATCAGTTTCGAACCTTCAATTCGATTGACGCAGTTGACTAAATTTGAAGGAAGTTGCTGCAGCAGGTACTTGAAGATTTCTCTGGCATGTCTTGGTTTTAAAAACATGGAAATTGCAGCATTAAAAGACTTATTTTGCACTCACCAGGTAAAGTGAACTTTCTTCTTCAGATGAATACCAAGTTTTGTTGATTAAGTGTATGCTTACCGCGCTTACTTTCTGAGGAGTGACCGTTGAACAGAGCCGAAGCAGTCGTTCGATCCAGATTCGATCAATCGAATGCAGAAGATAGGGTCAGGTTTTTAACTGTTTCATTATGAGTCCCTGTGAGCAAGGTACCGCAGGGATACAAGGGACTCATCGTCATAAGTCTACTGGAATTGTTGAATTATTGCGACCATCTGTACAAATCACCAATCTTTCAAATGATGCTTTGGTGCAACTTTTATTATATGGTGATCAAGACCTTTCTTATGACTTGAACAGAGATATACTCGAACTAACTTTACATTTCATTCACGAAACTGGTCGGTTTGACTAAGATCTTCCAAACCTCAGTCATGCACAAAGCAGCCACCAAGTCTCTTTACGTAAATGTTTCCTTTTCTTTGTAAATTCTGTTTCACATCAGATGACAGGCATTTGATTTACCTTAAATAACTAGAACGAGTTGTCTTCGCATCGATCACAACCCTGACCTGACATCTGATGTGGGATGGAATCTAGTATAGTATCCAGTAGTTTTTAAATCGTTTGTAGTGTAGTTGTATTTAGTTCAACGTTGCGTGTCTTTTCATATTGGCCATGGGGTAGTCATAGTCTTTCGCTCCCCATGGTATCGTCCCTATAGTGTAGTATAGTAATCAGGAACGTATAGTAGAATGTAAGATTTATTGTAATATTTTAACATGAATAAAAAAAGACAAGATGAAATAAACGAAAACTGTGGCAGAAAAGTGTCTTTGATAGAGGATGCATTTTACAGCAGGTGTACCGACCGCAGTGAAACAAAGCAGAGGTAATAAGTCTAAGGTAATAGTACTTACCTTTACAATTGATCGACTTGCATGAAATTCCATCGAAAGCTGGTCCACGGCATGTATCTTTCCATGTGTGCACGCTACGGCAATGTCTGCGACGATATCTAACCCCTTCCCCGCATGTTTTACTGCAAGGACCATAAGCACCCCACTCACTCCAAATCGACACTGGGGGGCTTACTTTAATTTCTTGCGGTAATGGATCTGGAGGCATTGGCGTTAGTAGATCTGTTTTCGGCGTCAATGGAATTTCTGGAAATGGCAGTAAGGGATCTGGAGGCATTGGCGTTAGTAGATCTGTTTTCGGCGTCAATGGAATTTCTGGAAATGGCGGTATGGG
This sequence comes from Aurelia coerulea, assembly GCA_039566865.1. Taxonomy (NCBI): domain Eukaryota; kingdom Metazoa; phylum Cnidaria; class Scyphozoa; order Semaeostomeae; family Ulmaridae; genus Aurelia; species Aurelia coerulea. Next base: position 3,710,278 of record CM076952.1, on the reverse strand, counting down.
ATCTGGAGGCATTGGCGTTAGTAGATCTGCTTTCGGCGTCAATGGAATTTCTGGAAATGGCGGTATGGGATCAGGAGGCATTGGCGTCGGGAGATCTGTTTTCATGGCGGTATGGGATCTGGAGGCATTGGCGTTAGTAGATCTGCTTTCGGCGTCAATGGAATTTCTGGAAATGGCGGTATGGGATCAGGAGGCATTGGCGTCGGGAGATCTGTTTTCTGCGGTAATGGAATATATGGCAATGGCGGTGCAGTTTTGACTAGAATCATAGGATAGATTGTCAGACAAAATTATCAGAAATTTTAACTATAACTAAATCAAGCACGACATATAATAGTTTGAAACTGTGTACTATGCATGTACTATGCATATGCTACTATGCATGTGTACTATGCATGTTTCTCGTCTGAGAGTTTTTTGTATAGACGTTTTTAAGACACTGAAAAATATAAACCCATCTTTCATGCATGACATTTTCAAAATAAAATCTTCCATTTACTCATCACGAAATCCAAATGATTTACAGCATTACAGACCAAAGCAAGTCACCTTTGGATCTAATAGCCTTCGATCATTAGGACCTCAAATATGGAATGGGCTGCCGAATGAAATAAAATCCCGCCGAAATTTGAATAGTTTTAAACACATGATAAAAAAGTGGGATGGCCCAAACTGCAAATGCAATGCTTGTCAGCATGTGACAGAGGACTAATCTTTCCTTAGACCATGTAAATATATATATTTCATTGCGCTTGAGTGGCGCAGTGGAATGTTGGAGAAACTTTTGACACGAAGACCCCGGGTTCGATCCCAGGCAGGGGCACATTTAATTCTCGAATTGTGGTAGCCCACTCATGAAAAATATATATATATATATATACCTGTATTATTCATTTTCCTTTTAATTCATCGATTTAGATTAGTTCGCCATGTGCATAATTGTATATAGACAGCTACGTAAGATCGATATTAAATAAGATAACAAACAAACAAACAAACAAACAAACCCAGGAGGCGAAGTCATTCGGGGACTATTCTAGAACGGTACACCTCACAAAGATGGGTTTTCGTCTGTGTAAATGCCCTATGACATTCCGGCATCTGAAATAAGCCATACTTACAAAAACATCGATCAAGTGATAAAAGATTCAATTAATACGCTCAACCTGGATATCAGTAGAAAGAAGATAGATTGTGTTTTCAGATAGTATGCGTCAAATTGATTCAAATATCATTAGTTTTGAAGCATTTCAAATAAACTTAGAAAATGCGTTTTTCCAAAAAAAATGTTGTGCGAAATCTATTCGTGCGAAATTTTTCTAAAAGCGTCTGAAATTTCGTGAAAAAACGTCGGACAATTCTTTCGAATTAGTTTTTGAAGCATTTCAAATAAACTTAGAAAATGCGTTTTTCCAAAAAAAATGTTGTGCGAAATCTATTCGTGCGAAATTTTTCTAAAAGCGTCCGAAATTTCGTGAAAAAACGTCGGACAATTCTTTAGAATTGGTTTTTGAAGCATTTCAAGTAAACTTAGAAAATGCGTTTTTTCCAAAAAAAATGTTGTGCGAAATCTATTCGTGCGAAATTTTTCTAAAAGCGTCCGAAATTTCGTGAAAAAACGTCGGACAATTCTTTAGAATTAGTTTTGAAGCATTTCAAGTAAACTTAGAAAATGCGTTTTTTCCAAAAAAAAATGTTGTGCCAAATCTATTCGTGCGAAATTTTTCTAAAAGCGTCTGAAATTTCGCGAAAAAACGTCGGACAATTCTTTGTCCGAAATTTGTTCATCCGGAATTTTTGGCACTTAATGTATAAGACGCAATGTTCTTACTTCTACAAGGTTCAGTTTTGCACGATTTCAAAGTGACTGTGGATCCATGACAACGACTTCGTGGAACGAGTGTCTTTCCACCTTGGCACACTCTAAATCTGTATTTCACCCCTCCACCGCATGTCTTGCTACATGGTCCAAAAGGAGTCCATTCACCCCATTCAGAGCTGGATCTTGCCTGCAATGACGTCCATATGAGTTTTGATTCGTCTCGTGATTGTTTCGCATTTTTTGGCAACTGCTTAGCTGTAATAACAACACATGATACTGGATGAGTCAGGAAAATGCCCAGGCGTAGCATAGATTCCAAATCTTTAAAAGGCTGGTGTAAAATTGAGTGACCTATTTCTTTGAACTGAATGACTTCAAACAAACTTTAGGTATTTCTCTAAATTTCTACCGTCGGACTTTTCTGAAATCTTCAATATTTTCAGAATTAAAGTGTTTTTTTTCTTTTTCAAGAATTCAAGAAAAATTTTCAAAAAACTTAAAACCATCATAATTTCTACACCGTTTGACGTAACATGAAATAATTTAGAAGAAAAACACAGTTTATGAATGCCTACAATATGGTATCAAGCAAAAGTCTGTCACTCATCTGGTTTATGATTTAGAAATTTGATGACGTCACATCCTCGAATGAGTTGAAATGTAAGATACACTGTAATTTCCAAAAATATTCAAAATTTCTGAAAAGTCCAACGGTAGGATTATAAATAAGTATCTAAAGTTTCTTTCAAGCCATTCAATCAGAAGAAATAGGTCATTGAACTTTACACCCACCTTTTTACGCCGAGATAAAGATTTGGAACCTATGCTGCGTTAAAAAGACTCTAGCTTTGAAATCAATCATTAGATTTCTACAGGGTGTCCAGGGGAAAAGTATACAGATTTGGGTAGGTCCAGCGATGTGAATTTAGCTTCAATCAATGGCTAATCAATTTCAAAATGTTCCTTGGTAGTTAACTTGAACATAGATACCTCATTTGTTGGTATTGCTGCTTTAAGAGCTAAAATATTAATCTTGAAAGTTCAAATTTGCCTCCACGTCCAAACCAGAGCCTTGAACTTTTAGCCTATCGCGGGGCTAAGCTTTGGAATGGCCTAAATAAAGAAGTAAAATTGTCTACTTCCCAAAAAACTTACACTACTAAGCTAAAGAAACTTTCACCGAATACACCAAAGAGCCTGAACTTTCCTTCTAATCTCATTCAGCCTTTTTGTTTGTAGCGATATATTCATATGATCCAAAAAATCTTCTTGTTGCGTGTAGTGCAATTGTACAATGATAAACAAGTAAATAAAGTAAAATATAAGCACTTTGATGCGAATTGAAATAAGCACGACGTTTCGAGCATAGCCCGTTATCAAGCCAGTTGTCGTTGGCTTGATAACGGGCTATGCTCGAAACGTCGTGCTTATTTAAATTCGCATCAAAGTGCTTATATTTTACTTTATTTACTTGTTTATCATATATTCATATGACTAGATATAACATCAATCAGCGAGTGCTGCCGATTAGTATTATTTGTACCAAATGCGACTGTAGCGAGGTCAATTTTATAGAAATTAATTGAATGATTATCGCTAAGGAATCGTGCATTATGTTTGAATTTACAGTTGGGTAATGGATCAAAAGGTAAATGATTTAGAATATTGAGTTACTCTCCTCCGCCGGTTTCTAGTTCTTTGGACATATTTCATGACAATAACTTGTCCTTACCTTTACAAGAAGCGATGAGTACCAAAAAAGTCAACGTCTGGAATATTTCTATTTGCATGGCTTCTGTCTTTGGTCAAAAAGTGGAATGATCCCACGTTTAGATTTCACATTGAATTTTTTTGCTATATTTATGCGGAATCCGGAACCAAACTGAGACAGGGGTCAAAACGTCAGACCGTCAAAATGAGGAAATACATTCAACCTCTATCAACCTATATATGGGAAACACTCAAATGGGTATCCCATAAACCAAAATTACGTACATTGACACCTCTATCAACCTGGATATGGCAAACACTTGAATGGGTATCCCACAAACCAAAATTACGTACATTGTCTGCATTGATGGCCGCAAAATACATTGATGGCCAAGAGGCAACTAAAGTTCATTGTTCATTTTGATTTATGTCAACAGGGTTAAATAGATTTCAAAATACTGATTTAAATACATTTTTAACGCTTTAAATAAAGATACAAAAAAACTGATAAACTGAAAATCTATCATGCAACACATTTAGAACGAGAATTGATAAAGTCATGTGAAAACCATCTTTCAGATTCATGGATGATAAACAGCGATTTGAATGTTTAATGCAAACAAATGATAAACAGCTGTCAACTATAATACCAAAGTTTATTGAAAAATGTTTAGATAATGTGGACAGGGTGAAACAAACATTATTAGATCCGAAATAGCTTTATTTGACTGCGTATTTTTAGTTTTCGTTTTGTGTTGCTGTTCTTATATTAGTAATAGTTTCCGTTTTGTTTATTCTTGTAATAGCTGTAATTAGGCATACAAATGTATTTTTGTGTTAGGCTATTACAAGAAAGAAAAATTCTGAAAAATTCTGAAAAATTCTGAATTCTGAAATTCATGTGACGAGTCTCGATGAATGAGAAGAAACCCCGGGGGGGGGGGGGTACTTAGTATATTTGTCCGACGGGGATGTGCCGTTTTTAAGGGTATCGTTTTCACCAATTTTTTCTAGAGCAGGGTATCAAAATAAGGCAATTTTTCTAGAGCAGGTTGTCAAAACATCTCAAAGGGGAATATTCTGCTAGATCGGGTCGTTTTTCGGTCAAATTTCATGTTTTTGAGTATACTTTTCATCAATTTTTTCTGGAACAGGTTATCATTTCGAGCGAAAAATTCTGGAGCAGGGTAAAAAAAATTTTTTTCGTGGGCACACACCCGTACAAATTTAAGTCAACTACCCCCCCCCCCCCCCCCCCCCCCCCCCCCCCCCGGGGAAGAAACTATCAAAATGATCAAATTATACACCTCAGATCAGCAAAGGTTCCAAATCTGTGGTGTAAAATTCTTTGACCCATTTCCTTGAACTGTATGACTTCAAGCATAGGTTCCAAATCTTTAAATCGGTGTAAAAAGGTGGGTGTAAAATTGTATGATTTATTTCGTTTAATCGAAAGGCTTGAAAGGAACTTTAGCTACTTATCTATAATTCTACCGTTGGACTTTTCAGAAATCTTCCATTCTTTCGAAATTACTGCGTATTTTATATTTCAACTCATTTGAGGTTGTGACTTCATCAAATTTCTAAATTGTAAACCAGAAGAGTGACAGACTTTTGCTTGCTACCACATTGTAGACATTCATAAACTATGGTTTTCTTGGAAAGATTTTCATGTTTTATGGACAAAGTTAGAATTTACGCTGGTTTTAAGACTTTTTTTAACATTTTTCTTGAATTCTTTGACAAGAAGAAACAGATTCTAATTCTGAAAACATTGAAATGTTTTGAAAAGTCCAACGGTAGAATTATAGCTAAGTAGCAGGACCGTCGAGAGGGGGGGTTAGCCAGGGTAGTTACCAGGGGGCCCGGGGCGTTTGCGGGCCCGCAAAGAATAAGGTATGTATTTTTTCTTTGTTGTAGTTTTCTCTCAAGAACATTTTCAGGCCTCAGGCCCACTAAGATTCCAAATGAAATCTAAAAGCAGCGTTTTACCAGTGCATAAGAGGGCGTGGCCCAAGGATAAAAGGGCGTGGTTCAAAAGAATTTCCGGTGCCTTCGGCGCCGGGGGCTCTCTTTCTTCCCTAACCCTGGGGCCCGGCCCCTCTCTCGACGGCCCTGCTAAGTAGATAAAGATTCTTTGGAGCCGCTCAGTTTGAAAGAAATAGGCCTATTTACACCTACCTTTTTAAAGATTTGAAACCTATGCTATGACTTCAAAGAAACTTTAGTTATTTCACTATAATTCTACAATTGGATTTTTATGAAATCTTCAATATTTCCAGAATTAGAGTCCTTTTCTCCTTCTTCAAAAATTCAAGAAAAAATTTCAAAAGACTTAAGACCATCGTAAACTTTTTTGACGAAACATAAAAAATTTTGAAAGATAACCAATATGGTATCACGCAAAAGTCCGTCACTCTTCTGGCTTACAATTTAGAAATTTTATGACGTCAGGTTACCCTGGATCCGAGTATTCTTAGTATTTGAAAAAAATTTAAGTATTTGACAAAAAAATTTAAAATTTAAAGTATTGGAAAAAATTAAATGAAACACTAAATTTTTAATTTGCTATTCAATTTTTTTTCCAAATACTAAAAATACTCTGATCCAGGGTAACGTCAGATCCACAAATGAGTTGAATACAAAATACACTGTAATTTGGAAATATAGTCAAGATTTCTGACAAGTCCAACAGTAGAATTATAGATAAGTAGCCAAAGTTTCTTTGAAACCATTCAATTAAAAACAATATTCGTAGACCCAAAGGGGGGGGGTGCTTGGTTTACGAATATACTTGGAGGTGCCGTTGGAAAGCCTAGAAAAGCACCCTTTCCCGGAGTCCAATTCCCGAAAATGATACCCTGTCCAGGAGAAAAAATATAGAAAATGATACCCTGACCTTGAGTTTCTTCAAACAAAATTATGCGCAGTCCTTGAAATTCGTTAGAAATCCATCAGAAAATGCGTCAGACAAAGAACTGAAATCATACTCTTGAAGTGCAAGTGGCAAACAACCACGTAAGGGAGTCAATTATGAAAAGTGTGGAAGACCTTATCAAACATAGGGCTCAAATCTTTAAAAGGGTCGGTGTAAAATTCTATCACAGTTTTCTTTGAATTAAATGGCTTGGAATTGGAAGGAACGTAAGGTTTTTGTTGTAAATCTGCCGTGGAAATTTATTGATATCTTGATTAGTTTCAAAATGACAGAATTTATTAAATTTGAAGCTATGATGTCATCAAATTTCTAATTCTTAAACCACAAAAGCTACATATTTCTGCTTGCCACCATATTGTAGAGCTTCATAAACTATGGTTTTCTTGAAGGTTGTATCATTTTTTCCTCTGTTAGTTTAGAATTTACGATGATTTAAACTGTTTTCAAAATTTTCCATGAATTGTTTCAAAATAATTAAATTTCCGCTATTTTAAAAAAATCAAGATATCAAAAAATTTCATGAGTTCCTTTCAAGCCGTTCAATTCAAAGAAAAATTCGATCGAATTTTACACCCACCTTTTTGAAGACTTGAAGGATTTGAGCCTAATGCTATCATGGAGTTGGCTATAAAAATAATACCCTCTGTAGAAATGCTGAAAATGATACCCTGTCCAGCGGCACGTCCATGTATTGAAAAATATATGAGCCCCCCCCCCCTGGGAGACTTACCTATTCATAGATTTGGAATCAAATTTAGCTTATTTTCCAAAAAAGTGAAAGTGGTTTACTCACTCGGTGATTAAAACTTCCTGATCTTTTAGATATAGCTAGAATATTCTTCTGATCTGGCATTCGCATACATCTATAAAAAAAAGTAAACACAGCAAAAATTGAGAAGGCTCAGTACAAAATTTGAGAATACACACATTTTTTCTATAAGAAATAAAGGTCCGAGGCTGGTAGGTAGTAAATTGAATTTTAGACACTTGCTACCAACAGTTCCTTGTGAGTTTCATATGTTGTTAGAAGGGCCTCCAAAATACTTCGTAAGATCTCAAAACAAATAATACATAATTCGTCAAATTGTTAGAAAAAGGACCGCCATGCTGCACAGCAAAAAACATTTAGGAGATACAGAAATGGAAGTACTTCCTTGCAAGACCCCTATATGGCTTTCTGACGTCTTGCATCCTATCGAAACTACTGGTCAAACATAGGCCATTTTCTTTTGAGCCTTTGGCTTTAGTTTCTGTGGTTTTTGTAACAAGATTATGAAGTCAATAATCGGATATCTTCAGAGGAATCTCGAGCATTGCTTTCGTTTGGAATTGATCGACTTCTAAACAACCGCTACAAAAGATAAACTCAACATGAACAGCACAAACCTAAAGGTGGTTTATAATTGATTCAGCTCAATCATCCAAGCTACGACTCCTTTTGTGCAATGACCTTCCAGTGAGACGAATTTTACCTTAGATTTATCATAAATTGATATAAAGTTCCAAGTGAAACCTTAGTTACATTTTCGCAACTCCTCGAAAGAACATCACCAAGAGCACAAGAGGTATCCGTCAAAAGATGGAGGCAATCAGAATATCTCTCGTCATCACCTTGATCATGATTCATCTTGGTAAGTGATGAAAATCATTTTGCAGTCAATAACAACAACAGATATTTATCTTGCTGCATGGCTCAGCGGTAGCCAGCAAGCTTGACTACCAATCAGCATAGGTTCCAAATCTTTAACTTTTTTTTTTTATTCAAGATAAAAATTTACAATACAATGATACCTCCTACTATACTCTCTAATTACAACTATACGACACTACAGAGACGATACCAAGAGGAGCGAAGTGGCACGACTACCCCAAGGCCATAACATGAAACAAAAAACAAGGACAATACCAGAACAGTATGTAAAGGGGTCAAAGAACAGAACGAACAGCATACAAACATTAAACTAAGCTACAAGTCAGGACAGCCTGCAACCAAATAATTTGAATTTAATGAAGAGCCTAAACTTTAGACCAAGACATCATGGCTGGCAAGATGTCTTTCTTGGTTGCAAGCTACCCAATCTACTAGCTATTTAAACTAAAAAGGGACATTAAACAGATGGAGGGTTGGGATACGGAGGGTATTCATAAGAAAATGGACAAGCTAATTAAGGCGTTCTGTTTCCAAAATAAACTTAATTGTTAAGTTCAAGATTAATGCATTATTAATTGCAAGATTAATCTTTAACTCGCACTCGGCATAAAAAGGTGGGTGTAAAATTCAGTGACCTATTTCTTCTGATTAAATAGCTTGAAAGAAACTTTAGATACTTATCTATAATTCTACCGTTGGACTTTTTAGAAATTTTGAATATTTTATGGAAATTACAGTGTATCTTACATTTCAACTCATTTGAGGATGTGACGTCATCAAATTGCTAAATCATAAACCAGATGAGTGACAGACTTTTGCTTGATACCATATTGTAGGCATTCATAAATTATGGTTTTCTTCGAAATTATTTCATGTTACGTGAAATAGTTTAGAAATTACGATGGTTTCAAGTTTTTTTTTTTAATTTTTCTTGAATTCTTGAAAGAGAAGAGAAACACTCTAATTCTGAAAATATTGAAGATTTCAGAAAATTCCAACGGTAGAATTATAGAGAATTAGCTAAAGTTTCTTTGAAGTTGTTCAGTTCAAAGAAATAGGTCACTCAATTTTACACCAGCCTTTTTAAAGATTTGGAACTTATGCTCTATCAAATCTGAGGGTCAGTGGTACGAGTCCCCGCCCTGCCGAACCTGCTACAAAGTGTGAGGAGAATCGCCAACTTTCTGTAATTCCAGGCTAAAGGAATCACGAGGTGTGGTCACATCGTCAGAAAGGACGAGGATGCTGTTTTGATGAGCATAGCTTTTCAGCGTCCTAAAACTACCTTCGGATGCTGGGTAGCAAAAAAAACAAAAACAAAATCTTGCTGCAAGTGTTTTTCATAAAAAACTTGGATTGAGTTTTCTACCTGAAAATTTTCGCATTATAGTACTGAACGTTTTTTAATTTGTTTCCTATTTTTCAAATGCATGAATTGTCACGTAGTCTCGAACACTGCTGCAGATATGTTCCTTTATATTCAAATTATCCTATTGAAATAAACAGTGCTCTATTTACGGCCAGGTAAAAAACTCGGAGATGTCGGAGATGTCGGAGCAAAGATTCTCCGACGTTTCTCAACTCCGACTTTTTTACCTGGCCCTATATGCTCTACTAAAAAAGTCGGAGATGTCTCTGAGAAACTCGTCTTCCAGCCTGATCCCCGCTGTTCTACAAAGATTCGCTAAATGTAAATAGAAAATAACTTAGAGAATGTAGTCTTCAAAGTAAAGCGAAATTGGCCACATGAGTAAGGACACTATGTTGGGCAATTCTTGTATATTTGGGTCATTTTTGCGACAAAATTTTGAAAAATGATTGCTAGATTGAACATAAGCAGTTCAAAAATTGCTTGCCAAATACAGTGCTAATTGGAGAAGTGGTACTTATTGGTAGATAGGGTAATAGTTTGCGCCATCATAGAGTGTTTTTGTGCCACTTTTCTGACAAAATTCTGAAAAATAATGCTTAAATTCAACATAAGCATGGTTCGATATAATAATAGTCAGGGGGTTGGAACAATCGGGGGGGGGGGCTCAAAAAATTGAAAAATAGTTATTTTCCTAGTTAAACAGGTATCTTTCACATATTTATTCATGAATCATTTCTATTTTTCAAGAATTAATAAAAGTGCTATTGGGATAAAAGAGGAGTTTCTTAAAAGTGTTGGAATAAAAGTGGAGGATCGGACGATTTTTCAAAAATGAATAAGCGGGGGGACGATTATTCGGTACTCGAGAGTAGTTTGCCCCATTCTGAACGTTTCTGACATTTTTGTTTCATTTCCAGTTCATCAAGCCTCCTCGTCATGTCGAGACACGAGAAGAAGTTGCAGGAAATGGGCTAAGTCTGGCGAATGCAACAAAAATCCTCGCTACATGAAACAATTCTGTATGATGAGTTGCAAATCATGTCCAAAAGGTTTGCTTTTAAGTTGTCTTGAGCAATACAAAACTTTGAAGATAACAGCTAGACTTATGGCTTGCGTCCTAGTTTTTGCTGCTGCCACCTTAACCACTAAATCCTTCCCTTCCCCCCAGAAGGGATCGGTCCCAGAACGTTTCAAGAGCCAGAATATACCACATCTGGCCATTTTGGGACACAGCTCTGATGGGCGTTTAGACCACTCAACTGAGTATAAAATTATGTTTCATCTTCGATTACGTTCATTTTTTATAAGAAACAGCTTATAAGAAACGGTAGGTTCAAGTCTTCGAAACTTAAGAAACTAGCCTACCTGAATTAAGAAACTTTCTGAGTTAAAGGCACTGTGTCCATGTAAGTAGACAACTTTGAGGGGGGTATCTCGAAAACATGTGATCTTTCGTCGTTTTTTCATGTGAGCGTTGTTTCTTGCAAAGTCTTTTCTTGCAAAGCGTTGTTTGTTAGTCAAACGATTGTTTCAAGTTCTTTTGAATTCGTCAGCAGGGATTCAGCAATCTCCCCTTTTGAAACAGTGTTCTAGAATTCTCAAAGGTCCTTGTTTTCTTCTTTTGTGTGATTGTTATCAGACAGATTAATGAACATAAAGGCAGGGCGTTATTTTCCCCGTGACCGCATGACCATTGGTCACAGGAAATCACAGGAAAGGAAATTTTTCTCACAGGAAATTTTCAGTCATGAATAGGAAATTTAACGTTTCCATCTACTTCACAGGAAGAAACTGAATTTTGAAATAAATAAATGCTCACAGGAATGAAAATATCTCATTCACACTGAAGAGATCTTAAATCAAACAAGTTTAGCAAATATGTGTAGTTTCTGCAGTAAATCATGCACATTTTTTCTCAACTGTCTTCTATTTGCATGAAATAGTGACCCTAAACTGCAAAACAGTAATATGCTACATAAAGTACAGGCATTGCACAAATTAGCATGACAAGAATTCTCATGAATTCTTAAGCATTGCCGACACTCTTTCATATTATAATGAGAATTCTTGAGCCACATATGCAGGGTGTTAATGTTTTACAAGAGAATTGTTGTCTTATTAAGAAACTAAAAATATGTGTGGACATGTAAAAGCATGTTTAATGTGAGCAAGACCTGCACGATACTATTGTCTTTGGCATTCAATTTCAAGTTTTAGCAGATGCTGCTCCTCCTCTTTCTCTCAAATGCAACGAAGGGGGATGTCTGTAAGTGTTCATCCCTTTCAATTGTATTCAAAGAAAAATGTAAATTGTCCCCAGCCAGGACTGGCCACTTCTCCTTCATTCAAGAGCCAATTGCTGTTAAAGACTTTGAGCATTGAATATTCAGTCTCTCTTATACTTGTGTTTACATTTGATTGTTCTAACAGCTTATCCAGCCTCTAAAACCAAACCAAACAAAAAGAGAAGAAAGCTGCCTAATAATCCCCTCCATCCATATGTTTGTAATAATTCCATTCATTTCCTGATGGTGCCATGGAACAACACAGATTCATATTCATCTCCTTTGTAACTTTGAAATCAAGCATTCATTACATCGCTTTAGATGGTTTTTATTGATCATCGTGCACCAGAGAATTTACCAGGATCAGCAAGGAACCAAAATGTACGCCATCTTTTTATCTCTGACTATTTCAAAATGAAAACGAGGTTGCTATGGACTGCAAGAGGAGATTCTTTTGGTTGAGGGTAGGGGAAGGGAAAGCTTGAATTGAACAGCAAAAACTGTTTAAGGGAAAATTTTATGATTGATTTAGTCAACTTAATCCATTATTCTACATCTAGAAATTCATTGCAATTTCTAGGATGTTTATTTTCTGATTGTTAATGAAAAATGCACTTGTCGCTGCAGTTGAAGCACATGCACGTACACACTTAGAAACCAGGCACCTTAGCCCTTTTTTTGCCAGCATGAAACGACATGTGGCATATCATTTGAAACAAAGACACAAAGCAAGAGGCATGCTGCCAAAACCCAGCTGATTATGTTTCATGCATAGGTATCTGTGGAAAAAAGATTGATGCAGCATAGCACTGCAGCTGCCAAATGCCAAACTACTGTAGTCCATGTAGTGCCTTCCTGTATGGGGAATACAATTTTGCATCTTTATTCAATAAATAGTTCCAATTAGATGTGAACTTGCTATTTAAACCAATTTCCCTGCGGCTGTATCATTTATAAACTTTTGATCTATTTGCGAGCATAAAAAGTTTTCCAACTTCGAAACAGACAAGTGACCTGAAACAAACTTTTTCACTCACGGTGAATAAGAAGCCAGCACAAAGAAGTAGAGCACTGATGACAAAGTGGCTACTGTGATTTAGAGTTAAAGGATGAAAATCTTACTTCCAATTGTCAGAACGTGCATAAGAAGCCAAGACTTGCTAAAGGCAAAACGCTAACAAATCTGTTCCAACAGAGTAGGAAAGATGGCGCCGAATCCCACCACATTGATCCCAATCAAGATGCATCAACGGAAGAACCATACGAAAAGCGTGAAAGGTACTGCTAACTGCTGAGCCTATATGTATTTCTGGGGAAATTGAGATTGACAAAAAAGGCTCCATGAGGGACATGATGATGCTCAATCTGAATCAGTAACTGCTCAACAAGTCATGGATTTGAATGAAATAAAGCAACTCCTCGATTTTTGAGTGTAAAAATTGACAGTGGACGTGGACGTGGACGCATACCATCGGATTGACAGTGGACGTGGACGTGGACGCATACCATCGGATTGACAGTGGACGTGGACGTGGACGCTTACCAGTGGACGTGGACGTGGACGCATACCAATTGACATGCTTGACAAAAAATTGGACGACCTAAGTCTCAAACTTGAGAAAAACGTTTTACCAGAAGTCGCTAAGCCCTCAGACATTTCTACTGATGATGAAAGGATTGCAAAGCTTTATCTTTGTAGATCAATTGACGATATTCTGGGAAACTTTCCCGAGCTCTCACATTCGAGATGTGATGGCTACTTCAATTGTGACTGTGTTCGCCGATGCAAAATGAAGCTGCTATGCCAGTGAAAGGTGCTCGTACTCCGGGGGTTTTCAATTATTCTCCAGATGATATTGAAAATTTTGAAAGTGACAGCCATTGCCTGATTCATTTCTCAATCTAAAGAAACATCTAAAGAAAAGTTTCACAACAAACTTGCAAGTCATTCCAAACATTCCAAAAGACGTAACTTTCATTGCATATTATGAGAATTAACCACAGTTTCGAAAAATTTGTTCACAGGAAATTTCCTTCCGAAAATTTTGCGGTCACAGGAAGTCTGTGAAAAAATAACACCCTGCATAAAGGCATGTTTTGATAAGTTCTTTTGAATTCGTCAGCAGGGACTTAGCAATCTCGCCTTTTGAAATGATGTTCTAGAATTTTCAATGGTCCTTGTTTTCTTCTTTTGTGTGATTGTTATCAGACAGAATAGGTTTCCTTTCCTTTCGACAACGAGGCTCTTATTTTCATGTAATTAGTTTAAAACAGTCTGCCCTAAACCAATCAAATTCTCGAACAGTTACATGCATGTCAGCATCGTGTCAGCAGTTTCAACTGTTCGTGCATGCAATTTATTGATATATGTAGTTTATTGTCGTTCCATCTTACTAGCCTGCCCCTACAGCCATTTTCTAGTTATGTATACAAACAATTTCTTTGCCCAGGTTTATAGATCATACTATTTAGCATAAGGGTCATTCACTCACTTTAACTGAATCAAGAACACGTTATTTACTAAAATATTGTGGCTCTCGTATGATTAGTTTGAAAGCAGTCAATTGGAAATTTTTGAGGAGCAATAATTTGAAATGAAATAATTCCCTCACTCCCTACAGTTAACTGTGAACTGGGAGGGAGAGAGAACTATTTGATGGGAAATATCACCGTTTATCTCATGTTAGGACATCATTCCATCTTTGGAAAATTATCCTATATGTTTGTTTTATAAAATACTGGTTTATAAAAGTCCACCTCGAATTAAATGTCACCTGAGATTTGCAATTACGCAAAAAGTTCTTTGCAAAACACTTTTATTGTTTTATTTGTGGGCATTTGCAGGTGACATCAAATCTGAGACAGACTTCAGTGCTTAATAAAACTAAAAAACTGTTTAAAAAACCATTATCCCAGGCGACATCACTTTTTGAAATCGTCTGGAGTAAGCCCTTTTTCTGGTTTCGACCCCTGTCCTGTAGAATTCCTAGTTGAGCGCCTGTGCACGAAATGAATTAATGAAGCGAATTTTAATTTAGGCCCCGAATCAGATCCTCTCAGTCAGACCCATCAGGAGTCTGCATATCAGAAAACAACACAGTCATTCATTTGAAGCTGAGTTAAAATTCTTACCATCATTAGAAGATTCGTACAATCTTTTTGTGTCGTTCGTTCTGCCTATATCCTTTTTAACAAAGCAGAATATTGTTCGAGAGCAAGCCAACTGAGGCCAACTAGAACTGGCCCTGCGAGTGCCGCCATTTTCTTGGTCTCCGTTCACAAATTGGGGATCTGGGACCAAGCTATTTTCGCGCCTTTCACATGTCGAAGCTTTTTGAGCACGTACCTACAAACATAAATTTGAGAAACACAGACCCTGATTTTCAAAATAATACCCCATTTTATAAGAAACTTGTTCAGTCTGACAAGAAGCTTGTTTCTTATTCAAAAACTGTGGATTGAAACCTTGGAATTTTTCAGCTTTCCAGTTGAATTGAACTTTACCTATTCAAATTAAAACAAGAATTTTGTATGCAAACTAAGTAATTGTAGCAATTTTTTTTAACATTTACAAATACAATTAAAAAAATTATTTTTTGTATCACAATCATAGAGCTAATTTCTGAGTGATTGATGGATAGTACATCATTTTTGTAATAAGAAACTTTACCCTGATTTGTAAGTTTATCTCATTTCATAAGAAACACATCAGACCTGAAATTGAAAAAGTTGTTTCTTTATGTGCGGGACACTACTGTATTTTTGTATAAACTGCTTATAAGAAACTGAACTCTCAGGTCCCTAGCACAATTTTGCTGTATTTTCGTTCGTTTCTTCCATCACTTTACTCGGAAGGTACTTGAATGAATTCTAAAGATTGGAGAGACTTCAAATAACTTCGTTTTGAAATATTCACAAAGGCAAAGAAACTGAAAACGAAGATTTCAAAATCTGATAATTTTCACGGGGGAGGGGGTTCTCAGGGCCTCTTTTAACATACAAACTGGGGGGCAAAAGCCCCCCAGTCCTCATGCTTGCCCCCCAGTTACAGTTTTTTGCAATGTTTTGCCCCCCTAGTACATGGTCCCTTTTTTCCTTTTGCTGTTTTTGGCCATTTGTACTTTTCACTTTGACTGTGAAAAGTGTAACCAAAAAGCAATATGCTAAAAATCAAAATGATGGAGAGAAAATGATAGTTTCATATGTTTCCTTATAGGCAGTAACAGTTAATTACGCCAACTGAACCATTGAAATAATGTACCGGGGGTGAGCTTGGGAAAAAATTTCCCGCATTCAAAAATTCATAGCATCAAGATAAGAATGATTCAAAATTCTTGTTAGAGCTGGATGATGAAACAATTTTTTCATTTTTCCAACGTTCTTACGAGCATTGAAAATAAGATGAATTTGACTTTACTAAATTCTATTTCGTTGCAAAATGCATGAAAAAGAGCCTAAAACATCAGGAGCCTCCTCGCGCGGAACAATGTTCAAGGGCATTTCACCTCTCTCGGGAGGAGTTATAAGAATAGTTTGTTAAACAAATAATGAAGATTCTCCATCCCATGGCAATGAATATGTAGATGATATCTCTCCCCTGCGAAAGATTGTATTTTCTTTATTGTTCTGTTCGAGAAACTTCTTTAAGATTTGATCAAGTGTTCTTGGCCAATTTTCGGGCATTTAGCAACCAAGAAATTTCGCAAAGTCGAATGAAGAAAATTACAAAAATGTTTCAATTTCTCGGCTATCAAACAAAACTCATTCCTTTCCAATCCATCAAGTACTCATTGGTGCTATGAATTTTCAAATGTGGGAACTTTTTATGGCTCACACCTGTTGGTCTATGTTTCTATTCAAGAAATGCCTTTCAAATAATTCTTGTGCGTAATGACTGGCTAGTTTAATGATACGATAATTGGTTCTAGAGGCGAAAATAGCTACCAGAGCGATTCTAGCAACCTTGATTTTAAAAATTTTCCCGGGATAGCATGCTCCCGGACCCCCCTTAATGGGTGCACCTCTGGCGCCTTCTAAGGAGTTTACAAAGAGAAATATTTCTTGCAGCAAAAATGAGGTCCCCTTTTTGAAATTTGCCCCCCTAGTTATGATTCCTTAAAAGAGGCCCTAGGGGTTCTTCCATAGTAAAGGTACCTGGGGATGTGCCGCGACGAAGGGTAATTTTGGCCTAGCAACGGTCTAGCCAAAAGGTTATCATTTTTGACAATATTGGTCTAGCGAACGGTCATGATTTCATATTTGGTACAAATTTGACAATATTGGTCCAGGAAATGGTCAAAATTGATCTAGCCATGGGTACCATTTTCGTAAAAATTAGTCTAGCCAACGGTAACATATTGGATTTTGAATATGCTTGCGGCAGAACCCTAAGAAAAGATACTATATGTAGTTTGAATCTTTGGCATATTTTCATTTCATTTTTCTCTTTGTATGCAGGTGTTTGCAAGGATACCAGCAAACATTGTGCAGCATGGAGTCGCGATGGTTATTGTAAAAAAAGCAGCAAATATTACACCTGGATGAAAGAGAAATGCAGAAAAGCTTGCAAATTTTGCAGGGAAAAGGGTATGAACTTCGAAGGCTATAAATTGGCTCCTTACAAAGAACAGGATAGATCATTGTGTCTGTGTCAACATTATGAAATTTTTCGAAGGCACTGTCCCAGCGTACAGTGCTGAGATATTCCGTCCAGTCAGCCAGAGCCAAACAACACGAAGGTCCAAGTTCAAAATGCTGGACAAAAATGCCTATCTTATCTAGGGCCCAAAACATGGAATAGTCTTTCGTCTGAGATCAAATCAACAAACAATATCAATGCATTCGAACGTAAGATCAAAGAAAACTTTTTCTAAAATATACAGAAAGAGGAAGATGACATATGTGTCTTCTACTAAGGAACACATTGAAAACACATGCAGCTCTGTATTTCCTTTTTCTAGGTATATATTTCCGTTATACAGCACCTCTAACCTCTATGGGTACCAACTCAGTTCTCAGATCGCCAAA
The DNA here is from genome assembly GCA_039566865.1 of Aurelia coerulea. Classification (NCBI taxonomy): domain Eukaryota; kingdom Metazoa; phylum Cnidaria; class Scyphozoa; order Semaeostomeae; family Ulmaridae; genus Aurelia; species Aurelia coerulea. The sequence continues at coordinate 3,692,473 of CM076952.1, read as the reverse complement.
AAAATTTAAGAAACTCTGGTACGGGAGAATACAGCTTGAGAAAAAACATTATGTGGTCCCAATCACTGGCATATATTTTCATCTTATTTTCTCTTTGTATGCAGGTGTTTGCAAGGATACCAGCAAACATTGTGCAGCATGGAATCGCGATGGTTATTGTAAAAAAAGCAGCAATTATTACACCTGGATGAAAATGAAATGTAGAAAAGCTTGCAAATTTTGTAAGGAAAAGGGTATGAACTTTTAATGGACCGTAAACATATCGATTTTCCCCAATCAACAACGTCGTTTGGACGCTTTGGGGAGAGCGGTTTTGCTCAAAATGTTTATGCCATTTTTGAAGTTACCAAATTACGATTCTATCAAGGAATACATTTAATGTAGTGTGTCTGTCTGCAAAGGTAATGGTTTCTACCTTTCATTTAGGTACAGAAATTGATAAACTTTCTCTCTTGTAGGCTATAAGGCTGTTATCAACGACAAGCATTGTGGAGTGCGACAAACCAGAAAGCGTGTGGTTGGAGGCATAGTTTCTGTATTAGGGAAATGGCCTTGGCAAGCTGGTATCGCTCGCATAAACACCCCCAACACAGTGTTCTGTGGTGGCACATTGATCAATCGTCAATGGGTTTTGACGGCAAATCATTGCTTTGGACACGCTAGATCTAAACGAGTAAAGCCACATCATCTAATTGTTCGACTTGGGGACCACAATTTAGATGTAAAAGAAGGTTAGAAATTAATCTAAAATTAAAAAATATGGTTCGGCATGTGACACGGCCAATTGCCTTTGCATAGCTATTTTCATCAAAGGATTTAATATATATGCTTAGATTCCTTTTAACCCTATCTGGACCAGGCTTTTTTGAGCATCCTCAGACCGAGGGGGGGGGGCTAAATTATGCCCCCCTCAGAACTCTGAATTGACAAGGGCTAGAAAGATGAAAATTGGTCATTATTTGTAACTTAATGTGAAACTTCCGAATATCTAATTTATTTTACTCTAATCATTGTATTGTCGATAACGTCATCAATTTTCTTTGTTTTAAGCCAAAAACAGTACTCTTACAGATTTAACTGTAAAAACTTTCTTGGGAGAAATATTATGCTTCTTAATAACTTTAATTGACAGATAACATATCAAGGTTTCTGAAAAACATAATGTTTTGAAAAATTTATGAAATTGATAAACTTTTATTTATTACCTAAATTCATTAGATATATGACGTCATGAATGACGTAATACAAAAGAAAAACCAAAAAATTGGTTATATCCATATTGTCTTATTAATTTATGGTTGCTCTCAAAATTTCATCCATTTATCTCACTTCTGTAAAGAATTATCTTAGTTTGAAGTTATAAAGGGTTTGACCGTAAAACAAACAAGATATTAAAACTACTCCCTGAAAAAATTAATATATTTCCAAAAATACATGACATATCTTGTAGAAATTTTTGTGAAAGATGCGAAAAAGATAGTTAGGAAAAGTCACGAAAAATAATTAGCCTAGAAATTATCATAAAAAAGATACCCAGACAAAACTGGTAGGGGGCTATTTTAGCCCCCCCCCCCCCAACGGTCCAGATAGGGTTAAAGGGGCCTTTGGAAGCAGCATATCTCTTTGCTGGAGGCCACTTTCGTGGATCATGAAAATGACGACAACAAAGAGACCACAACAGGATCCATTAGCAAAGCATGCCGGTTGCAAAGGCCCTTTTAATAAAGGTATCGAAAAAGCTTAGAGAGTCTTGGTACCCAGGGTACGAAAAAGCTCACGGTAGAATTACAGCAAATCATCGAAAGCTCCTTTAAAGCAACTTAACACGAAGAAAGAGATGAGGGCCACTTACACTCCATGTTTTAGAAATAGGAAGCCTATTGTATATTCCTGGGGGGTTGGTACTTGACTTAAATTTGTATGGGGGTATGCCCACGGAAATCTTTATACCCTGCTTCAGAATTTTTCCCTCCAAACGATATCCGACTCTAGAAAAAATCAGTGAAAACATGGTGAAAAGCAGGCTCTAAAACATACAACTTTGACCAAAGGCGACTCCATCTAACAAAATATCCCCTTGGACATATTTTGACAACCGGCTCTAGAAAACGTGCCTTCTTTTGATACCCAGCGCTAGAAAAATAAGAAAAAACGATAGTCTGAAAGACGGCACATCACTGTCAGACAAATATACTAAGTACCCCTCCCCCCCCCCTTGCGGTATATTCTACAATCTTATTTTTTGTTTAGGTTCAGAAGTTATCAGTACGGTATCCATGATAATACGCCACAAAGATTTTAAAGCTGGTTCCAAGAATCATGACATTGCACTTCTAAAACTGTCCAAGCCCATCAAGTACAGTTCATTTGTCAAGCCAATATGCTTACCAAAGCAAGGATTCCAAGAAAGCGTTGGCACAAAATGCTATGTCAGTGGATGGGGACGTATTTCTGAGAGGGGGCAATTGTCAACAGTACTTCAGGAAGCTCGGGTAAGAGATTGAATTGTAGAAAGTCCGGACTGCACCTGGGGAGTCGATAAATAAAATGCCCGCGGCAGATGTGTAGATGCATCCTTCTTCTTTCGATCTATGCTCATGTTTGCCCTTAAAAACAGTTTCTGGAATGCACAACGAGCGACCTAGCTACCTGGGTTTCAAAGAAACTTTTGCGGTTTTGTTTGTTTTGAATTGCTGGTTGAGAGAATTTCCTTTGTCTGCAATCGCTAATCGCTTTGAACTGAGGTGTCAACAAAAGCAACCCACGCTATTGTATTACAAAATCTGCCCTTGTTATATCACCCGGATACTTTTTAGTCCACAGCCCACCAAGCGGGTTAACATTTTTTTATGAGCGGGTTAACAACTCATCCGGTATAGTGGATCCCTATAAACTTAAAATACCTTCGTTGCTAACATTCCAACTTAGATGAGAAGACTTAGTTTGTAACTTTATTTGTATCGTTTTGGAAGTACAAACGATTTGATCAAAATGCTTCACTGAGATCTTCCATCAAAATTTGCCAGCCATATATTGTTGGCCTACTTTTGCGAAGGTATCCAGTCAGAAAGATATTTTACATTTGAAAGAAGCCATTTTCTGCTTCCTCTGGTCGCTTTCGTTGAGTTTTTTAGACTGTTTACTTTTTGGGCCTAAATGCAACTTTTTCTTTTCTTTGTTTACGCTTGCCAACAACATCAACATAAAGATAATATTTTATAAATTTGGCGCTTTAATTCAAAATTTGGGGAATGTATTTCCATCCATTTATCATCGCTTTAGAAGACCTAAAAACTTGAAGTTTATGAAACAACGAAAGAAAATTTTATCGTAAAAGGCGAGGTGCGTGGTAGGTCCACATACTTCACATTTTACAGAAGGATGTATGAACCTTCGGTTGATATTTTTAGATTCTTTCTCCCACTCGCGTTGTTAGCTTACTTTTTCGGTGATATCCAGCTAGATAACTATTTTTTGTTCAAAGGAGATATTGTTTGTTCTTTTCTAGGCACTTTCGCTGAGGTTTTAAGGCTGTCTACTTGTTGGGCCTAAACTAAACACAATTTTCCCTTCCTTTGTGTACCCTTGTGGACAATATTTATGTAAACGTGATATCGTTTTTTGGCTGTTTATTTCTGAATTCGGGAAATGCAGTTATACTCTTAGGACACTGCTCTCTATGATAACACAAACCAAGAACGAAACTGCTACACATTCAACTATGAATTTTAAAGTCTGCTTTCCCTCAACTTGTAGCTCACGAAGGAGCTTTCTGCACAAAATAACATGTTCTCTGCAATGTTGTTCTGTGTAATTGAAGCCAATTCCCTCATCCTGTAATATCATCTTCCTTAAATTCACTTTTAGGACCTTACAAAACAATATGACAAGTTTGCTGCTTAGTTACAACAAATATCTGAAGTATGGCCAGTCAGCCCATGAGACCAAGCACAGATGTCTCTTCCCCAAGGCAATCTCTACAAACATGATGCAATATTGGCAAGGTGGCAATGCAGTTGATGAAAATATGATGCTGAAAATACGCTTGAACTATTGCAAAATCAGAGACGTTAGACTTATTCTTGATTCAACATCCATTCAGGAGCTAATTTTTCTCAAAGGGACAGTGTTGTCAGAAGTGCACATACATTTTTTATATAAGAAACTAAGAAGTCGACCCAATGCTAAAGTTACTTGAAATTATCACAGGCCCATCGGAAGCAAAGGCTGGGGGGGGGGGCTTCAGCCCCCAAATAATGTACTAAAGTTTGTTCACTTTTGCACATCAAAAAGGTTGTGAAAGCCAAACTCTTGAAAATGAAGATTCAAACTTATCTATATTTTTAGGATGTTAACAGAATTTATCAAGCTGTCACTTTGATATTATGCAGTTCAAAAATAATCAATATCCTGGTGAAATTGAGTCCTATATTCAAAATTTTCCTGAAAAGAATTTCATTCCAATGGGCCTGTATCAGATTTTGAGTTATTAAAGTTTCTTTACAAATTTCCAATTTCTAATGCTGACATTCATTGAATTATTGCACACAACATGCATTTGTAATTGATGGCTCAAGCTTTGAACTGCAATAGTTGACACTGCAAAATGGTGCTGGAAAGGGGTATTTTATGAAGATGCATAGCATTGTGAAAATCATCGATAGTCTGTGAAAATCACTCATATGGTGCAAAACTAACACTGTTTTCTTGTCCAAAAGTTTGAAAGAAACTTGATTAAGTATGTGAGTGAGAAAAACCTCACCTCATAATCAAGAACTCACTACATTAGAAGAAATGTTGAAACTTCAATGTCCATGTTCACAAGATTGCTGATACTGATATGGCATAAATTGTAGACCAAACACAAGAAAAACTGTACAGTAGCCTTGGATAAAACCATAAAATTTTTTCTCTGGCATTTACAAGAAACATATCTGTAGCAGTGTTAGAGACCACATTGATAAACAAATTAAGAAGCCTTAGTATTAAATTGTGAAAATGTTCATGTTGAATGAAGAAACTTGTACCTACATGTACTGTATTTTTCATAAGAAACTGCTTATAAGAAACTCAGACTCTCAGGTCCCAAAAAATTAAGAAACTCCAGCATGTTTTTCTTTATTCTTACTTGTTTCCTGTATCGTGTATAGATCTGATAATAGTGTAGGAAACTTTCAATTCTGGTCCAAATTTTTATTAGTTTCTTATAAAAAATACATGTACTATGGTCTGATCAAAGTTTCTTCACAGTGACCCCAGAAAATTGAATACAAACTCCCCTCCCCCCAAAATGATAAAGCCATGTAGCCTCCTTTGTGATTGCAAAGCTATGATGTAGTGCCTTTAATCAGAAGTCGGAAGTGAGGAGCGCGAACTGAATCGGTCGGTGATTAAAGGCATCATAGCTTTGCAATCGCAAAGGAGGCTACAGGGCTTTATCATTATGGAGTGGGGGGGGGGGGATTATTCAATTTCCTGGGGTCCCTGTGGTTTCTTATGAAAAATGTGTAATAAACCAAATGGAGTGAACCAAATTTGAGCATTTTTTGCTGTTCATATCAACATCTAACATGGCTTGATAATGGGCTATGCTTGAAAAACGTCATGCTTATTGCTTTTCAAAGAAGGACTCATATTTTATTCAATTTACTTGTTTATCTTTGTACAATTGCACTGCACGCAACAAGAAGAGCTTCAGCAGATATGAAACACATCACAAACAGCAACTGGTCAATTTGATCAGTACAAGACAGCAAAGAGCATCTTTCACCTTGTCTTGGGAAATGGCAGCTCAAACTGAAATAGCCACTGAATGCGAGCAATTCCCAGTAGTTAAAAGAACATTTGTTTGTTTATGAAGCATGAAAAGTTCTAATGTCCCATTTGTTTCTTTTGAACTTTTAGTTAGGTTGCATTTTCCCAGATATGTTTATGATCGTTTTCAAGCTGGTTGAAATTAATTAATCTCCTATTTTTGACAAATTTGGAGGGGTTCCTTATCTGCCTGATTTGAATGTTAAAGTAAATGAACGGAGATATAGCGACATAATCTAAACATAGCACAAAAGAACGGCAGGCGCCACTAATCTTCCTTTTGTTTTCATCGATCAAGAACATCAAATACAATAGGTTATATTTAGATGGACCCAGTCCCCCTAGCTAAGTTGCTTTTAACCCCGTTGATTTACTTTAATAAAAATTCAAAAAATAATTGGGATGTAGGCTGGATATCTAGCTACCAAAAAAGTCTTCTTCATGCTCAAGCAAGAGTTTCACTACAAGGTGAATATTCTTGTTTTAAATGAGAAGTCCTCCTACTGTTTGTTATTGTAAAATAATTTCCTGTCTTCCCAGCATTGGCCAACAACCAAACCAACTTGCTTGCTTGATTAATGATTATTCAACATCCAAAAATGGTTGCAATGCAGTGTCCTTCATAGCATTAGTCACATATCCACCCAGAGACTCCACAATATTTGATCTTCTTACATAAAAAAAAAACTGAGAAAGCTGTAGCTCGGTTTGGTCAGCCCAGCATTCTGCAGCTAGCCATTCTGCACCACAAAACGAAGTCAACAAAACTTGTTTTTCCATGCTCGAAGGCACCACTCATCAAAACCCAATGATCTTCCTCTAATTATTTGAAAAATGTCAATTCCCAATAACAGAGTCCTGCAAACAGCAAATGTCTTATGTCTCAGCTTGTCTCGTGATTCTTGCAAAACTATTTTGCACTGCTTTTCGCGCCTGTTTTCGTTTGGCCTATATATTTAGGCCCATGATTTGCAATTGTTTGTGAAAAGCTACCCAAAATAACCAAGCACTGCAGGATTCACAGGAGCCAATTCTGTAAACATCCCTTTTCTACAGTTACACTTTATGCAAAGCATGCATTTGAAATGTTCTCCTGCTTCATTTTCAGTCATAAATGCACCAATGTTCCATCACTACTTTCTCCACAGCTTCAGAAAAGTTGAAACAAGAAAAGCGCCCAGTCACTCACGGCGGTAAACTCTCGACTCATTACATAAGTCTCATTTAAATTTCCTCTCGGAGAACAATAGATTGCCAAATATGGCAAATCACCCCTTCACAGAATGACCCCACATTCGTGCAAATTGGGATATGAACCTCAGGGAAGTCAAATCAAGTTTAATTTAATTTTGAAAATTTCTTGGATAAATAAAGCATATTTTAAACGTAAAAGTATAGATATAACTTGTAAGGAATTCGCACAATGAGCGTTCAAAAACGGCTGAAATTTCACTTCCGGTCATTTTCCTATACATTTCTATAGGGAACCATAACGAGGCTGCAAAGTCTCTCAAAAGGGGTTGTCGGGCGTGATATAGCCTTACGATCAGCGGTAGGGGACAAAGATTCTATGCCCGATAACAAGGGCAGATTTTGTAACGCGATATCAAAGTTGCGTTTGATTGACACCTCAATTCAAAGCGATTAGCGACTGCAGACAAAGGAAATTCTCTCAACCAGTAATTCAAAACAAACAAAGCCGCAAAGTTTGCCGAAACTAGTAGGGCAAACTCTCGCCTTGTGCAAGCAAAAGGTGGCCTTTTAGAGAAGTTGTGTGCTTCTAACGCAAGAAGAAGGATAAATCTAAATTTCTCTCTGACGGATTTTGTTTATTTGATTCAGAAGCTGTTTTGCAATCGTTTCATTTAAGCCCTATATTAAATACGCGAGAATTACAATGCCTTCTTCTCAGCTTCTGAATCAAATAAACAAAATCCGCCAGACAGAACTTTAGATTTATCCTTCTTATTTCGTTATAAGCACATAGCTTCTCTTAAAAACCACCTTTCGCTTGCAAAAGGCGAGAGTTTGCCGTACTATTTTCGAGGAAACTTTTACGGCTTTGTTTGTTTTGAATTACTGGTTGAGAGAATTTCCTTTGTCTGCAGTCGCTAATCGCTTTGAATTGAGGTGCCATTCAAGTACAACTGTTGCTATTGTATTACAAAATCTGCCCTTGTTATGCCCGATCATCGGTCAAGCCATAAACAAAGACAAAGCAAGCCGTAAAAGTTGCCCTGAGACCCAAGTAGCTAGCTCGCTCATTGTGCATTCCAGAAATGGTTTTTAAGAGCAAACATGAGCATGTATCAAAAGAAGTAGGATATATCTAAACAGCTGCCGTGGGCATTTTAATTGTTTGGTTCAGAAGCTGAGAAGTAAGCGTTCCGATTATACCCAAAAAAATACGAGAATCTCATCGCATCCAAATCCGGCTTCTGAACAAACAAACAAATAAAACGCCCAGGGCAGATGTTTAGATACATCTTTCTTCTTTCCATATATCCTCATGTTTGCTCTTAGAAACCAATTCTGGAACGCACAACGAGTGAGCTAGCTACCTGGGTTTCAGAGCAATTTTGCGCCTTGCTTTGTTTTGCTTATGACTTAACTGACGGGCATAGAATTCCCTGTGTTTGCGATCATCAATCGCTTTGTAGTTGAGTGTCAATCAAAAGTAGCGCATCCTATGGTAACATTATCGTCCTTGCTGCCTCATAAATCCAAGGGTGTTAGGACACGAATATTTTGATTACGTATTTATTTACCTTGTTTTGATCTTTGTCTTGTTTTCTTGCCTTGTTTCCTTCTCTGTTTCCTCTTCAACTGATGTGTGCAACTGGACGGTTTATTAGGCCCAAATGCCTCGTGTTATTTGAATATATCTTCCTCGTATTCCTGTATCTTAGCACGCCTTCGCAGAAGAAAGGTTTCAAACCGCAATGCCATACTAAATACTAGCGGTTTGAAACCTTTCTTCTGCGAAGGCGTGCTAGGACGCAGGAATTCAAAGAAGATATATTCAAATAACACGAGGCATTTGGGCCTAAAAAACCGTCCAGTTGCACACATCATTTGAAGAGGAAACAGAGAAGAAAACGAGGCAAGAAAACAAGACAAAGATCAAAACAAGGTAAATAAATACCTGATTAAAACATTCGTGTCCTAACACCCTTGATAAAACTTACTTGAAAATAGAAATAAGATAACAAGAGGCTCCGGTGAAAGTCCCACGTCTATACGATTATAAAACAGCCTCTTTATATACCAAGTAAATGTTTTAGCGGTGAACGAATAACTATTTTTCTCCTTCTTAGATACCAATCGTTCGAAGGATTGACTGTGCCTATAAACTGCTCACTGCTGGAGTTGTAACAAAATATATGATTTGCGCAGGGCATCAAAAAGGCGGTATCGATTCCTGTGAGGTTGGTACTTCAAAGTTTGTTTGCGAACTTAAGTTTGAGCAGATCGTTCACCAAATTCATGTCTCTTTGTATAGGCCGTGTACATGTTGTCCCAAAAGAAGTACTCCCGTTTGAAAAATCACCAAAACTCCACTCTGAAACCTATCACAAAAGCTTTCTGTAATTTCTAATACTAGTAATAGCTTCTGCTAACTAATGCCTGCGCTTTCGAAAAAAGACTAGTAGAATTTATCCGATTGAAAACCCCAGAAAGAAAAAAGTCCCGCATCAGAAAAAAACTCATGCAACAAATAAACACTCTTTGAAAAAGGAAAGGCCACGATACCAGCGTCGAATGTCGGATCCGAAGATGCTTGCGGTGACGAATAAATGAATAAGTTTAAAGGCAGAAACACCGCAATACAACAAAAACAGCAGCAAATGGTTGAAATAATTTTATGCCAATATTTCGTCCTGCCATACAAGACTTCTTCACGGCTATAATGTGACAGCTTTCTAAACGACATATATTTCTCAAGTTGAAATGAACTGTTTGATCGTGTGACCGACCTCACTTTCGTTTGTACATTACAAATGGCCGCCAGAGACGATTGGTGGCACGATCAAACAGTTCATTTCTACTTGAGAAAACATGTGATTTATGTCGTTTAGAAAGCAAAACCAAGAACTTTATGAAAGAAGAAACCACCAAGGAGAACACAGGTAAGTTTTCCAAACCCAACATTAGAAATTAACTGCAACGGGATGACTATAATCTCGTCCTTAGGCCCTTGAACAGACCTATTGACCGAAGCGATATTACCAAGTCAAAAGAGCACACGGAAACATGGGACTCTAGGTCATTAGTTTAGTGTAGACTCATTACAGAAGTTCCTCTAACTTTCGCTTGCTGTTGTTGCTGCTATCGCTTCAATCTGCTGTAGCGACAAGTCAGTTTGGGAAGCGAAACAAGAGACTTTTGGAATGAGTCTAAGTTTAGTGTGACCGTGGTCATTCTTTCAGTGGAACAAAAATAATAATGATGATGATACTCATATATTTTCGTAGGGTGACAGCGGAGGCCCATTCGTATGCATCAATGGTGGACAATTTGAACAGATTGGTATCGTAAGCTGGGGAAAGGGCTGCGCACGAGCCAATGCATTTGGAGTTTACACAAAAGTTAGTCACTACATTGACTGGATCAAGAAGAACATACAGCAGTAAAGAACTGGGATTTTTACTTTGTTTACATTTCTTTTTAGTACAGTTGGGGGCGTTGCGATAGTTCTCGATGCAAAAATTTCACCCAGGACTCATTTGTAACAGCATGGGCAGTAATGCACCGTTGATGTGGCCTATATTATGATCTAAATTGTATTTTTACTCACTGTGCTGTTTCTCTTCCACGGAATTGCGAGTAAACCTTGATAATGTTGCTATTCCTTCGTTCTTCTCTCGTCACAACTTCTCTCGGTTCTTCTCTCGTCATTCAAATGCAGTTGGAATGGTTGGAGCTCCTACGCAGCGATATGTCTTATTTCAAACTTCCCTTAAAAATACGTATTTTGAAGGGAAGTTTGAAATAAGACACATCACTGCGTAGGAGCTCCGACCGTTCCAACAGAATTTGAATGACGAGAGAAGAACCGAGAGAAGCTGTGACGAGAGAAGAACGAAGGAATAGCAACACATCAAGCTTTACTCGAAATCCCGTGGAAGAGAAACAACGCAGTGAGTAAAAATACAATTTTGATCATAATATAGGCCACATCAACGGTGCATTATTGCCCATGGTAACAGTAACAGTATCAGAAACGGTATCGTATGATGACAAAGAAACAATAACCTATAGATGCAACCAAATATGGAACATAACTACAAATGATATTAGAATAGCTAAGAGTTTAGGAATAACTAACGGAAAAAATAAAGCAGTTTTTTATTCCTTGCACTGTTAGCTCTGTACCGCACCCCATATAGCTTAGGTTCCAAATCTTTAAAAAGGCTAGTGTAAAATTGAGTGACCCATTCCTTTGAACTGAATGACTTAAACGAAATTTTAGCTATTTCGCTACAATTCTACCGTTGGACCTTTCTGAAATCTTCAATATTTTCAGAATTAGAGTGTTTTTCTTCTCTTTCAAGAATTCAAGAAAAATTTTCAAAAAACTTAAAACCATCGTAATTTCTGAACTGTTTGATGCAACATTAAGTAATTTCGAAGAAACCCATAGTTTATGTATGAATGCCTACAGTATGGTATCAAGCAAAAGTCTGTCACTCATCTGGTTTATGATTTAGAAATTTGATGACGTCACATCCTCAAATGAGTTGAAATTAAGATACGCTGTAATTTCCAAATATATTAAAAATTTCTCAAAAGTCCAACGGTAGAATTGAAGATAAGTATCTAAAGTTGCTTTCAAGCCATTCAATCGGAAGAAATAGGTCGTTTAATTTTACACCCATCTTTTTACGCCGAGTTAAAGATTTGGAACCAATGCTACCCCATATTTACAGAATATTGGTTACATGTGATTACATGAATTAGATTTACTCCATCCAAAGCAACATACCTGTTTCCTTTCGTTTTAGCCACTTAATTATCAGGTATGTTTGTTGGTATCAATTAGCTGATTCTTACATGTATGTACTCAGCTACCTTACCATTGGTAAATATGTAAGGTAGCTGAGGTAAATATGTAAGGTAGCTGAGGTAAATATGTAAGGAAGCTGAGGTAAATAAGTAAGGTAGCTGATTACATACATGCAAGAATCAGCTAATTAATACCAACAAACATTACCAACGTTGAATAGACCCGAAAATTGGATTTACAGTTTCCGTACTAGTTATCTTTACTACTACCTTAAGTATTATTTTCGTGAGAAGAAACTTTAGCGGGAAGAAACTTTCACGTTTTTGATCGAAATTCGTGGAAATTTATCCCTCGAAAGTTCCCAAGTGCACCATCAAATATTTGGTTAATGTTCATTTTGTTGTGTCTTTATAAAAATGCAAGGAAATTAATTATGATTTTGTTACGACAGCCCGTCCCAACTATGCTACAGTAGAGTCCGGCCTTTAAAGGGAGTACGAAGACCAGCATGCTTTTCGAGAAGTCAGCGCTCTGCACAGCTTCCAGAATAACTGACTGTACGAAATTCACAAAAACAAACGATGGCAAAGGCTGCTGGTCTTTGCACTCCCTCTAAGAAACTTCTTATAAGAGACCCAGACCCTGAATTTTTGTGAGAACAATGGGAAAACAATAGAGTAATTAAGGGGGAACAATAGACCAAGGTAAAAAATGGGTTTTAAAAAGGCAGGACTTTACTGTACAGGACAAGCATAGGAATGGAAGATTTGGAAGAGTCATCGAAGCGTCAAACAGGCAATTTTGAGCCATTAGAAAATAAAAATAACTTGCTCACGATTCACGCAGTTATGATATTCGTTTAGGTTTTGAGGACCATTGCCGCCATTTTTTTGCAATACAGTCCTAGCCATCCCAACAACAGTAAAAGCATATAGAACTAAATTATTACAACAACAACAGTTTGAACGAACACAGTATTATGCTTCTCCGCAGCTGCGTATTTTGCGCAAGTTCGGAATTTCGGAATGGAGTGAAAACATTGGAATGAGTGGAGCAAGTCTAACTTTCCTACACAAATCAATAAAATTCTCGTAACAAGATGGTCTCGTTTATCAGTGTTTTTATGACGCGATACAGAACGCAAAACTGGCAGAAATGCAATAAAGGCTAATTTCCAGTCAGTGGAATTTTCCGAGCGGGCGGAATTTTTATTGTTTTCGAGAGAAAATGTCGCTCTGGCATTGAACAGAAAGTTACGGCTGAGTGACCTTTTATTGTCTAAAATTCCGCCCGCTCGGAAAATTCCACTGACTGGAAATCAGCCTTAAGGAAAGAAAACAAATCCAGTTGTCACTATAACATTAAGATACAAATTCCCGCAGTAAGTTAAATCAAATTGGTAACGAAGCTACAAAAATATGGATATTCAGTATGGCGTGCAAATGTTCGTTAAATTCAAAGGTGCCTCAACCTCGAAAGCCAGTTCCAAGCAAAGATCTAAAAGGGACAAAACGTTGATTAAAAACTTATGCTAAATGGGTCAGAACTGAAGAGTCTATTTTGCTAAGAATGCTTCATTTATTTACTTATTTTTTTTATATATTCTCATTAAATTTACAATAAAAAACAATTACAACATTACGAAACAACGGCAAAGGGAGCATGGAAATACATAACAACCCTAAAACCTACACTTAACATAGCGACAAATGTTAAAAAACTACGAAAATGACTACAGTGGTGTTGCCCATTATATCCATGTTGTCGCAAATTTGAATTTGTCCTCAAAAAGTATAATCAAAAAGCCAACCAGCTAGTATACTTGCTAATCGGCCGTAATGGGTGACCGGGCATAACAGACGACGCCACTCTAAACTTAAAGAAGGAAAGGTTTACACGAGAGAGTTAGAGCATAAGCATCAGATCCCCAAAAAGACCACACAAACTGCGCAATCCCCACAAAAGACCCAACGCCCATGCTGGTTTTAGCAATTAATCGGAAACGTTCTGAGGCCTTAATATCTTCCACTGTCGCCTCGAGAATTTTTGTATTTGAATAAGGTACTTGTCCGTGGCCCGTGGCCATAAAGGAGTATTTGCAATAGTTCTTGGTTTGAAAAGTTTGATAGGCCGCGAGGCCGCAATATTGCATTAACACTGTCGAGAAGATCGCGTCTGTGCATATTTATCTTATTATTTATTTATCTTGCTAGGAATAAACCTTTAAAATTAGAAAGAAAGCGCGTTTTCGTAAAAAATCGGAGAATTAGGCAAGAGATCCAGGTTACGACAATCTAGGTCATGACATTCCAAGTGTTACGGCATTCCAAGTGTTACGACATTCCAAGTGTTACGACATTCCAAGTGTTACGACATTCCAAGTGTTACGACATTCCAAGTGTTACGGCATTCCAAGTGTTACGGCATTCCAAGTGTTACGACATTCCAAGTGTTACGACATTCCAAAAGTTACGACATTCCAAGTGTTACGAAATTCCAAGTGTTACAACATTCCAAGTGTTACGGCATTCCAAGTGTTACGACATTCCAAGTGTTACGACATTCCAAAAGTTACGACATTCCAAGTGTTACGAAATTCAAAGTGTTACAACATTCCAAGTGTTACGATATTCCAATCGTTACGACATTCCAAGACCAGGTTTACACTGTACCAGTACAGTTTTAATCCGTTACGAAGTTGTTACGTACGGTTCAAGATTGTTTACACTGCTCTGCTCCAGCGCAAATGTTTTCGGCAGGTGGGAGGAACAAACGTCTAATTTACATTTAAATTTCATCACAAAACCCACCCGAGATCTCATGTTAGACATAATCTAACACGGTATCATAAAATATGTTGTAGTTTAATTAGTTTTATGGGGTGGGGGGGGGCTCTCTTTCCATTGGTTAACCTATTTAAAGAGCTCCTCCTTAATCAATCAATCTTAAATACTTTCTTGTGAAGTTCTTCTTTTTTGTAATCGCTAAGTTTAATTACCGTGTGTTTATTTATTGTACGGTATTTTGTAAGTATCTAGGTTTAGCGTATTTGTATAGAATTGTATTTAGGATTGGTTGATGAATAAAACTGTTAACTGAAAATGAAACTGAAGGGCCTTTAAGGGGCTGCACCAGATTTTTGTAAAGCCTGGTTTCCATATGATCGTAACAGTCGGCGACCTACTGCGACACATCGGCGACGTGTCCCCGATCAGTCGGCGACATGTCCCCGACGTCCCCGATCAGTCGGCGATGTGTCCCAGCGCAAATTTGCCAAATTAATTGCGGCCATGTTGTTGAATGATGTGATAGGTAAAGTCTCGCGCGCAATGCATTCTAGGATTGATTTTTCTGAGTCACGTGATTTTTCATAGTCGCCGACGTCGCAGTGCAGCCAAAAATCATGTTTCCATTAAAAATCTTGATCGCAGCAGTCTGAGACTGTACGGCGACTGGTCGGCGAGGATCGAAAAAGTTCAACACATTCCAACTCTTCCGATGCGTCCCCGTACTGTCCCCGTCTGATCGGCGACGTCGGCGACATCGCTGAGAAAATGTTTCCATTTAGCGCAACCGTCCCCGATGTGTACGATCCCTTGGTAGAGCAGCATATTGAAGTTATTTACAAATTTTTCTTTTAATTTTTTCTTTGAAATAATTTGTTAATACGCTGAAAGGATTTTCGTGTATAAATATTGATAATATGAAAAATGAAATGTCCCCGAGCCTGCCTCGGCGACGCGTCGCCGACTGTTACGATCATATGGAAACCAGGCATAAACAAAGTTAAAGATCAGCTCTCAGCTGGCCAATATCATCAAGTTCAATGATAAATTCCTCTCTAACTGGCGCGTGGAGTAAAATTTCTTCAGCCTGCCTGTTGCCTTCCGTGTGTTTAGGCTAAACACATCTGAAACTCGTCGCTCAGAATCCAGCTGTATCTTTATAATCGTTGATTGCAGGAAAAATCTGATTGAACTGGCGAATTCTACAGGGCTCAAACATGTAGAAAACATCTTCATTTGCCATGTACCTGCTGCTACTTGCCTGCACTAGGGGGAGAAAGTTTAGGATTTTGGAAGTTTAGCTTAAGGGAAAGGGGGGCAAATAGAGCTTGTCTACGGTAGCGTTCCTTCTTCCTACCACACGAATTTGAAAAAGTTTGGCGTCCATTTCATCTGCTAATTCGTTGAAGCACCCAGTATTCTGCTTACCTTAGAAAGAATCTTTAAAGTCTTTGTTTTCTTTTCCTTCGGAGACGACTGAGAGCGGAATAAAGGCATGGTCAGATCCAGAGAGGTGATTGTGGCCATAAGACATTGCATTTCTTCTCTCATCAATGCTTGCATTCTTTCCAATCCAAACAAAGCAATGATCAGCGCGATCAAAGATGAAAACTAAAACGAAAACATATGTTAAGTATACCGATTACCAGTGAGTCAACAAGGACAGATTTGTAAGATAATAGCATAAGTTGCTTTTGATTGAACCCCAATTCAAAGCGATCCGCGACTGAAGACAGGAAATTCTCTCAACTAGTAATTCAAAACGGACAAAGCCGCATAAGTTGCCCCGAAACCAGTAGCGCAAACTGTCGCCTTGTGCACGCGAAAGGTGGTTTTAAAAAGGAGTCATGAGTTTATGACAAAAGAGGAAGAATAAATCTAAAGATCTGCCTGGCAGATTTTGTCTATTTGATTACGAAGCATAGTAGAAGCCATTGCAATTCTTGCATAATTAGGGCTTAAATGAAACAATTACTATTCAGCTCCTAAATCAAATACACAAATCCGCCAGGAAGTTCTTTAGAGTTACCCTTCTTCTTTCGTTACTAAGTCTTGATTTCTCTTAAAAACCACCTTTCGCGTACACACGGCAGTAGCTTGCCCTATTTATTCAGGGCAATTTCTGCGCCTTTTATTGCTTTTCATTATTGGTTGAGAACATTTCTTTGAAAGAACAACCAAAATATAGCCTCGTTCAAGAATAACAAGTTGTTTTTCGTCCATGAGAGAGACTTTGGAAAGTCCATGCACAAGTAAAAGTTGTAAAGATTATCAATATCATGACGCTTTTTCCAAAACGTTTGAGTATTTTTTTGGTCACGCAGTAAATGGAAGATTATAATGTCATTACCATCATCTGACTTGAAGAGACCCTTGTTGATATTTTTTCCAGCTGCAACCTCTTTAAATTCCATCTTGCCTCCTGCATCAGAGAGCCTAAAAAAAGATTACATGATCAGATTTACGAAATCCCAATGCTGTACGTCCCCCATAGCCCCCCTGAATAAGCCCTCAACTCCAACCATATTCCAACAAATAAGCTAGTTAAAAGACCCGTTTCAACACAAGATCTGCCATTCTTTCGAATAAACCATTCAATAAATGATTTTTAGTCAATCAACAAACTTTTAAGAATATAAAATTTAATGATTATCAAAGCTAGATTCAATATCTTTAAAATGGTTGGTGTAAAATTTAATCGCCTATTTCTTTGAACTGAATGACTTGAAAGAAACTTTGGCTATTTTGCTATAATTTTACCGTTGGACCAATTGAAATCTTCAATATTTTCAGTTTCGAGAAATATTCAAACTTTCTGAAACGTCCAACGGTAAAAATATAGGTAAGCAGCTAAAGTTCATAGAGTTTTACACCCACCTTTTCATTCCGATTTAAAGATTTGGAACCTTTGCTGATCATTAATCATTAAATTTTCTATTCTTAAAAGTTTGTTGATTGACTAAAAATCATTTGCCAATTATCCATACTGGGTGACACAAAAGATACTTTACGAGCTACATCACGCTTAACTTCCAGAATCCAATGCTATGAGCATAAATAAGGTATTACAGTAAAAACCCGCACATAAGAACCTAAGATTTTGAAATCAGCCTGTTTAGGTTCTTATGCAATGAGGGACATCCAGTAATCAGGGTGTAGGTGCTTAACAAAGGGAAATATGTGAATCTAAATCTTTGCCAAACTTCCTTACACTCTTGGCCCTATCCATTTCAATCCAAGCTTACCCAGTTTACCCCTGCAGGCCCTGCCTATCACAGTTCTGTAAGTAATGTTTTGGAGTTCACGAAAGAGGTCGATTGGCAAACAGATTGCATTTATTTCCCAATAAATGAATGAAACCCTTTATTAAGAACCTACTGTAGTTATGATATCAGGCTGAAATGGTTCTTATCCATTGGGTACAAAATATATGATTTCAGGCTGTAGGTTCTTAATAAATGAAGGTTCTTATGTGCGGGTTTTTACTGTAGCATATGGCTGAATGACTCAGCTATCTTTCGAGATGATGTTTGGTCAGTTTAAGAATCAGAGGAACCCTTTGAAGAATCAGTTTCAAAAGCATAGTAATTGGTAATTCATTCATTTCTCGTAGTTTCCTGTCCTTTTCCAGTCCATGTTTCGGAAGATGTGCAAAAGCCGAATTTCAAATTTGCTTCAGAACCCGCAATTTACCACCTATCACAACACGTGATCTGGTCTGAACTTTGGGGATCACGTGAATCAAATTTCGAATATCAAATATCATGAATGAATATCGAAAGTTACAGCGTTTTGGTGTGGACGGGGATATTTTCGAAAACGCTCCTAGTGTGGACGCGGATCTTTTTATACGGATAAATAGGATGTGTTTTCAAAAGAAGCCAGTTACTTGTGGATGTGGCAATAGGCTGCCTCAGAAAACTCTGCGTGTTTGGGTGAATTACTCGATGAACATACAGCTACTTTGAAAATTTGAATATTTGAATACTTTGAAGTATGTCCTAATCAGCTTTCATTTCTTCATTATTTAACATTGGTTTACAATAGTATAAATAAATACTAATTAAGACCAACCTACATACATAAATACTTAAAATCTAAAAAAATCAACTAGTACCACATCCTGTTTTGTTATTAGTTGATTTTTTTAGATTTTAAGTATTTATGTATGTAGGTTGGTCTTAATTAGTATTTATTTATACTACCGGGTGCGCCAAAATAAACTATGCACGTTTGGCAGGCCACAATAAATCGTGCGCTGGACCGATTTTGAAGATTTATGACTAACTATTTAGCAGAAAGCCTGAATTAGATTCTAGGACTTTTTGCAAATTTTTCCGTGTTCAGTTTTTAGAGCCAGAAGCGAGTTTCTTAAATGTTCGTTTTCGAAAGCATTGAAAACGATAAAAAAACGTCGATCAAATTTTAAAGGATTCAGCATGAATAAACAAAGAGAAAACGTTTTCAGGGGAACTTGGGGCTCAGTACGTACGAACTCTCGTACAGCAGATTACAATTGGTCGATTTCTAAATCCCAAATCACCACGAAAAAGTTCTCTCTTTCTCCATTCATGTCGATTCTTTAGACAACTTGATCGATGTTTATTTGTCGTTTTCAGTGTTTTCGAAAACTAAAATCTTAGGAAACTCGCTTCTAGCTCTAAAAACTGAAAATGAAAAAATTTGCAAAAAATCCTAGTATCTAATTCATGCTTTCTGCTAACGAATAAGTCATAAATCTTCAAACTCGGTCCAGTGTACGATTTATTGTGGCCTGCCAAACGTGCATAGTTTATTTTGGCGCACCCGGTATTGTAAACCAACCTTAAATAATGAAGAAATGAAAGCTGATTAGGACATGCGAAGTCACAAATTGCAAGTTAACAACTCATCCACGGATATCACGAAGCTCAAAGAAACTTTCTTGAAACTGCTCAAACACTTTTCTGGGACACCCCGTATATCTTGAGTGCTAAAACAGAAAATGGGGTCGAACATTTGGTAAGATGAAATCTGGACAGATTTTCCATTCGTCTAAGTGGTGTATTGGTGTAAAATAATATTTTGGTGACTTCTGGACGCCATATATTAAGAATTACACTCACTGGAATAGCTTTCGGTCACTGGGCTTTGGAGCTTGTCTCTGTGGAAGAGAAAAATACTTCTTTAAATGTTGCACACAAATACTTGTTAAGAGGGGTGACTTAGCCTACATTCACACTGCTCCATTCTCCGTTCTATTCGTTTCTGTTCATGAAAACACTGCCTGTTCACATTTCTCTGTTTTCAAGTGAATACGCTGTGAATATGATAGGCATTCACACTGCTCCAGCAAAGCGGTGTTGCTGATACCCTTTTCAAAACAAAGTCTTCTGTTAGTAGGAATGCGAAGCGTTTTTAAATGTATCCGTTCTTGGTGAAAACAAGTCCTTTTCAAATTTCGCATCATTTTCAAAGTAATACGTTTTCATTGCAGTTTATTAAAAGCTCCGTTTTCGCAACAGAGCGGTGTGAACGGAAGGTGAAAACACGTAAATTTTGCTCCTTTATCTGTTCTTTGAGGAAATTTAAGCATGATTTGGTAAAACAGGAAGTAATACAATTTCCATGCCCTGCTCAAGCTACAAGTGATCTTATGAAGATGCTCAATCCAGTGTCAAAAAAATTCCTTTCCTGGTAGCCAGCAAAGAATCACATAAACCTTCCTTTGAAAACAACAGTTGAAATCGAACAATTTTTTATCATGATTAGCCAGCACTTCTCATTGACACGTTCATGTACCAATTGGTCGAAGAGTAAAAAACCACACTACAGCGAGTTTTTGCAAATTTTGAATGCAGCAGACACAGAAACAAAGTTCAATCCTCACTCCAACCTCCTGAAACTGAGTTCCTTCACTTTCCCTTTCTCCCTGTTCAAGTCTCTTCCTGTTCCTTCTCTTCAGTTCCCTTCCTTTTCCCTTTGATTTTCGTTGCCTTCCTGAGACATGTTAGCATTTTGCCTAACTTGCTAGAAGCACCACTAACGTAACACGCTGTTTCGTGTCTTTTAGCCCTGGTCATATAATTCTTCAAAAAAGGATTCAAATCCATTATAAGATTTGCTAAATACCTTTTTGCTTTCTCCATCCCTCAGCAACTTTAGAGCCTTGTGGTCAGATGCGGTCCTTTCCTCGTCTGTGAAAGGAAAGAAAATACGACTTGGAGACAAATGTTTCCTTGGTGGATCATCTGATCAAAGGACCTGAAATAGGTCCATCCAGGGAGATATTCCCATTTATAGTTAAAATTTACATGCCATCCAGGTTTTCAAAAAGGGCTCATGTCTACAATCCACTTTTAGATCTAAGACCCAGCAATTTAAAGGAAAACCATGAAAATTGGACCCATTTTTAGAAGCAAGGTTTTGATGTGTGGTTTGCGAAGGCGCACTAACACACAGGAATGCAAGGGGGCTAGATTTGAATGACCAAACAACACAGCAGTTAGGCCAACTGAAGACACGAGTTGAGACGAAACAACGACAACAAAAAAGATTAAAACAAGGCAAAGAAATAAACATGCGTGTCCTACCACCCTAGGTAGGTCGTAGAACCTTACACCAACATTGTAAAGAATTGGAACCTATGCTGACCCCTACTACATCAATGAATGTGTTATGTACTAAACCAGCGCTGGGGTGCTAGGCATACATACCAAGAACAACAGCAACCTTCACTTTCCCGCATCTGTCACTCTGTTGTAAGCAAAGGAAAAGAAATCTTCAAAGAATTATCTAGACATGAGATATAGCGAACAAGCTTCCACAGAACGAGCCCCAATTCACGCATTTTCAGCCTCAAATGTGGTATTTGCCATTAAATATAAAACAGCTGGAGGGACATCCCTGCTACTGATTTGCAAAAAATAAACATGTAACTGCATAGAAAATTGATATCATATCTATCAATAATAGGTCAAAGTATTGACCAAGACTGCAAGGTAAATATTAAGACCGAGGGCATTTCCAAGAGCAAAATGTATATGGTTTATTGCCCGATCTAAGAGGGGGAAAAGGAAACAATCAACACAAGGGTACGCTAGAAGCAATGCAAGAACTGAAGAGGCCATTTTGTATCCCCAACGAGCAATATTGGAAAATATCACCTGCTGCTCGACCAATCAAATTCATTATCAAGATCTCTGCCTTGAAGATCGGGTAATGGGTAACTGTTATAGCATGGAATCGACCTGCACATTGTTCAAATCAAGGGATCAAATTTTTCTCTGTTCCTTACTTGCAGTCAGACAAAAAGAAAAGCTTTTCTTAAAGTTATTTCAACTCTCTTTAAATCAATACTCCACACAAATCTTTGGGGCTACATCCCAATTATAAAGAAATTTTTGCATGAAAGGATTCACAATTCAACATCTGTCAAAATAACCATTTTCTATTATTTCTGGGGCAACTGAGGGTCATGACACAAAGAAATGCAACTTTGAAGACCAAAACCCCGAGTCTACAATATTCAAATCCAGCTCCACAAGGGAGTCAAGGTTCTTTTGGGGCTGCTGTCCAGTACTGGCCTGGTGTATTTAGACTCTACCAGGGCCGGGTTGTTCAAACCACGATTAGCGTTAATCTTGGATAAAAGGCATCATTCTGTAGTCGTTTGCATAGTCCTAATCCGGTATTAGCCTAATACTAGTTTTAAACAGCCAGGCCCAGGTGAATAAAAAAAATAACGCTCAGCATTTGAAAAAGCACCGCTCCCTGAATATCGAAGCAATATACTGAAAACTGTCTTGCTTCAGTGCCGATATGTTCAATTAGATTCAATAATTTACCTGGCTTTAATAAGTCATTCCTTCCTATACATTTATGAGATTTTCTGCAGAAAGCCCCTTTCAAAAATCTGCAAGAACGAGTGAAAACGACAAGCATGTCCCCTTGGGACAATGAAATCCCCCAAATAAGTTATTCATACTAGGGGGAAGACTTTTCATCCTCCAAAGAGGATAGCACGTGCTAAAGAATGTTCAAGTCATCGCTGTTGGGTAAAAACTTTAGGGAAATTTGCAAGCGATTTTAGGACATTTTTAAGGTTTCTTGACGCAACTTTCTCTGGAAAATCCCTTGTAAAATCTGAACGGAGTGACTGATTTGAGCCAGGAAAAATTCTGAAAATAATTGATCATCTTGGCTCTTCAGTCCGATATTGCAAAATACTATTGCTTATATATCTAGGAAGCAGTAGCCTTTCAAGCGGCATGCATTTTCTGACGCACACGGTATATACAATTAACAGAATAAGAAAACAGTATCAAACCTTCAGTTGTTGAACATACTGCGCTGCCTTGAATTTTTCGTCTTTGTCAGCATCTTTTCCATTGAACTAAATAAAGACCAAATATATATGAGTATGCATGATAATCACTAGCCTACGTGTAGACCCATTATCCCAAAGGAGGAAAGGGTCTACGAAACAAAGAGCAAAAGCTTGCTACTGAGGTTTCTAGATTTCTGGAAACTTAATTCATGCAGCCTTTGTTTCAACCATAGAAATATTTCTATTTCTATGGTTTCAACGCGTTTCACAACTAATTTGAAAAGGGGATTAGAATGAGTAATTGGGTGGCCGTAGCAAGCCTTTGCTCTTTGTTTCGTAGACCATTTTCCTCCTTTGGGATAATGGGTCTACGCGTAGGCTAGATAATCACATCTTTAAAAGTGATGTAAAAAACATGGCATTATCCCCTTGAAAATTACGAAAACAACTAGATTAAAACACTGCAGAGGACTCTTCCCTTTGATGGCCTAAGCAGCCAGTGCATTCATACATCATGATCTTTGCAAACATAGAGATACTGAAGAATGTAGGTCAATTCCGTCCAATTTTTTATATTAATAATAAATTAAAACTAATACTGATACCGATGAAGATTTTAAATCAAACTGCTTAAAAATTACATCCAACAGAATTTTTTTATAAATTGAATTAAATACAAATATAAATGTATAAATATAAATTAACTACTAAAAATACATAAAATAATACCGCTCTTGGAGTTGGAAGCCACAAGGTCATCTAGCCTCCACCAAGAACGGTACTTACAATTTTACAAATACAACTTAAAGATTAAAAAAAATAAAGCAATACAAGGAACAAACAAAAAACAAACAAAAGAAAGGCAAAAGACTGGCAGTTTAACACCAAACGCAACGGGTCTAACCCTCATTCCATGCATTGATCAGCATATACAATACCTTTTAGCTCCCATATGGCCTATCATACTCTCTCATCTAACGCCACAGCAAGCTCCACAAAAGAATCGCAAGGCACACAGTTTCACTAATTCTTCTTTGGAAATTGAAAGCAATTTAACCATACAATACAAACAAATTGGATTGATGTCTTAATGCTGTCCGCTTTGTGGCAATTAGTGATTGAAAATATCCGCCTATGTTGCAATATATACATGCCAAGTCTCCAATAATCCCAAGGGATTCTGTTCTACAAAACAGAAACAAAATGGGGGGGGGCTGAATTGCCCCCTTAGTCTTTCTGGAGCATCAAATTGATAGAGCAAACCTTGCAAAAACCCTTTGACGAATGTGTTGTGCATCTACAGTACAAAGCAATACAGACCCACCTGATATATTTCAAAGAAATTGTCTATGATGAAGACGTCCTCTGAATTCAAGTTTCCTCTCTTTGCTGCAATTTCTTTAATTGTGATGTTTTTCTACGGCATCAAGAAAGAGACTTACAGTACAATCAATGACTCAAGAATAGCGTGGACCAAAAAGAACTTAAACTTTTTAAAAATTTGCTACCCAGCAAAAACTACAGGTCTTGGACTGAATCTTTTAAGTATTTTAGTGATGTTTGTTCCACTTTTCTGAGCATTGAGACAAAGGTAAAATTGATTTACAAACAGTCCGTAACTTTGAGATATGGAAAAAGAGGCCTGGTCATAGTAAAGTCTGGCTTTTATTAGGTCCTTGAAGTCACTAGGGTCATTGGAAAAATGACGGTAGCAACCCAAAGCACAGTGATCCAGCGAATGGAACAAATGCCAACAAATTAAAGTTCTCAAAATTAATCATAAACTGCAGCTCATTTGAAAGAGCAATGATTGGCTATTAAAATAGAAGAAGAATTATCAAAATTGGAATTGGACCCATGAGAGCCAAGAAAAAGATTATTGAAGTTCCATGATATCAAACGTTTACAAACTTTGCACTCGATTTAGGGCATCTTCAAAATTCTATTTTGCTGCTCATGCAACTCTGATTCTTGAAATTCTTCTTTACTTTGATTGTATACACAGCTCAGCATCATTGTGATTTATGTCGTTGAAAGTGAGTGCTAAAGCTCGTGAATTTACGATACTATACTTGAAGATAAAAGTCGAAAACCGTTGAAAATCTAAGAGATGGGTCAAATGATATCTTAGCAACGCTACAATTAACTAGAACATTTCTGGAGTGTGTGTGCCAAAGGTACTGTTCAGGAACCTTCTGCAAAAGATGTTATGACCGATTTAGAATCTGTGGTCATTCTCTTGAAAATGATATGTGATTGCTTCCGAAACCAGTATTGTTTTATGTTGACCGACTTAGTAGACTGAATCAAAGGAGGAAATAGAAATGAATACGAAACTCACCAATGTGGTTCCCTTGAAATGAAGGAGCCTTGTTTTTGGTGTATCAGGGACAACCCTTCTGAATCCACTATCAGCACCTCCCTTCAGCAGTTGAATTTGGTTAAAGTAGCTTTTGAACATTGCTGATTCATGGTTCATCACTTCCCTGTGCTGAATGGGCTTATCGTCAAGCTAAAAAGAAAGCAGCATCCTTCAGAAATTTGGCTTGAAAACGGGCTATGCTCGAAATGTCATGCTTATTTCAATTCGCATCAAAATGCTTATGATTTACTTCATTTACTTGCTTATCATTGTACAACTGCACTACATGCAACAAGAAGATATTTTTGATCCTTCAGAAATTGAATGATTAAAAAATAGTTGAGCCTTGGTAGATTTCAATGCTGGCAATTTGGTCACAACAAATCTTTATAGTTAATTACATACAAGGTGTCCCAAAAAAGTTACCCAACTTCAGCTGATGTTTTAGTTAAAGACAAATGACGGATGTATAGCGTCTGTTTTAAAAATAGCGCAAAAGACAGCTGCATTCCTCCCTTTGTCCAATTGATTTGATAATCTCTGGAGATCATGAATACAATGGAATACAATAGGCTATAATGTTTAGATTGCCCAGGCCTCTAACTTAAGTTGCCTTATATCTCCGTCATTTGTCTTAAAAGTGGGTGTTATTTAACAAAAAACCTCATGCAGCTCAAAACCCACAAAAATAGCGATTTTTAACAAATTCCAACAAACGGCACGAGCTCCAAAAAGTTACCCAAGAAGGAAAATATTTGTTTGTAAAAACACGATTTTGCTGCTTATTTGAAATAACCTAAACATACATCGAGGCCAAGGTGCAAATTGGGCAGCAGGCAGAGAAACATCTGTTGGTTAGACGTTGAAATTTCACTGAAGAGGTTATAAAAGCATGTTCCAAGATCAAAAAATCAAATGGTTCTGGCACTGATCGCATTTCTAGTCACTTTCTTAAAGTAGGTATTGAGATTTTGGCTCCTTCGCTTGCCCAAATCTTCACATTGTCTCTGTCCGTCGGCTGCTTCCCTGACAACTGGAAAACTGCTAACGTAGCTCCAATTTTTAAGCAAGGCTCAAAAGATGATAGGTCAAATTATAGGCCTATATCGGTGCTACCTGTTGTCTCTCGTTTATTTGAGAAGCTTGTCTATAACCAGC
The DNA here is from genome assembly GCA_039566865.1 of Aurelia coerulea. NCBI lineage: Eukaryota > Metazoa > Cnidaria > Scyphozoa > Semaeostomeae > Ulmaridae > Aurelia > Aurelia coerulea. Next base: position 3,666,038 of record CM076952.1, on the reverse strand, counting down.
TGTACGATTACCTTGACAAAAACAAGCTGATTTTCTCTGGTCAGTCAGGTTTTCGGGCCCTTCATTCGGTTCTCACGTCTCTGTTAAAGTGCACGAACGACTGGTACTTAAACATTGATAAAGGTAAATACACAGCTGTCGTTTACATAGACCTAAAGAAAGCTTTTGACACAGTTGACCACGATATTCTATTAAGGAAGCTTAACTTCTGTGGCTTGAAAGGAAAAGAACTTGGCTGGTTTCGCTCATATCTCACCAGTAGACGACAATGCTGTAAGGTGAATGGGCGAATTTCCGCTACAGACAGTATAACTTGCGGTGTACCACAAGGTTCATGTCTTGGACCACTTCTCTTTCTGGTCTATATTAACGATCTTCCTTGTTGTTTGAAAAATTCCCTTGTATCCATGTATGCAGATGACACAAGCATTTACTATGCCTCTGAATCTGTTTCGGAAATTAATCAAGCAGTTAATGCTGACTTAGAAGCTTTGAAAGGATGGCTTGAAGGGAATAAGTTGTCTTTAAACGTTGCAAAGACAGAAGCAATGATTATAGGGAGTAATGGTAAGCTGCGAAAAATTGACTCTGTTGATTCAACCAAACCACACCTTAAGATTGGTTCCGAGGATATCAAGTTGGTAAAGGAGGTCAAATACCTTGGTGTTCAGGTTGACCATCAACTTAAATGGACATCTCAATTGGCCCTAACAACTAATAAGATCTCTAGAGGTATTGGTGTGCTTCGTTATGCCAAGCAGTACCTTCCTATTTCAACTGTCAAGACAATGTATAAGAGTTTAGTGGAGCCTTACTTTAGATATTGCTGCCCTGTCTGGGGAAATGCTGGGGTGACTGCCATTGAAAAATTGCAGAAACTTCAAAATCGGGCTGCAAAACTCGTCTCCAACAGTCCATTTGATGCTACTGCTTTACCAGTTATTCGGGCGCTTAAATGGCCGACTGTCAGGGAGCTTATTGATTTTGAAGCTCAGAAAATGGTCTTTAAATCCCTTAATGGTGACGTGCCTTCTTATATGAAAGACATGTTCACGAGAGTCAACAACTCTACCAGTCGTTCTCTTAGAAACGCCGAAGTCAATCTCAGGTTGCCATTATTAAAATCGGCAGGGGGGCAGAAATGTTTCGCGTACCGAGGCGCCAAGCTTTGGAACAGTCTTGGCCCTGAGATCCGAAATACTTCAACCCTGAGAGCGTTTAAAAAGACGGTGCAGCCATGAATTTCTCACCAATTCTATTCTGTTTTCTTTTATTTATTTATGACAATTTGTAATTAGTTTAGGTTTAGGTTTAGGATTAGGTTTTATAGCAAATGTCGTTTTTATTGTAAATTAGTAGTTATTTGTAAGTTTTTAGCATGGCCCCCTGTAAATCAATTATCATTATTGAGGGGCTACCATGGGTAAAAAAGATAAAATGAAATGAAATGAAATGAAATGAAATGAAATGAAATGAATGAAAATGAACTATGCACAACAAAACTGCAAACCTGCATGAATAAATCTACAACAAAAAATGAAATTCTTAAAACTTACAAAGGTGTCCAGTTCAACAGTCTTGTATGCAGCAGTACCATATTCATCTTGAGAGGAACTCTTTCCAATCCAAAAATGGACATCATACAATAATTCCTAAAATGCACATTAAAGTATTAAAGTACTGAATTGATTTTCTATGTAGATTGAAGGCAGAATTTTTCAAGAATGTGGCAAAGTTTAGATTAAATGCAGAATTTTTCATGAATGTGGCAAAGTTTAGACATGGGCGATGATGCACCGATTTTGTGGGAAGGGAAGATTAGAATTTCTTACCCATTAGTTGACCAGTTCTCTAATCTGCATCTCTGTTGATCAATTTGAGTGAACATCAGTACACGTTTGTTTCTTTGTCTATCTCACCCTAGCTCTGTTCGTTTAGGCCCCACAAGTTGCAACTGACAAAATATTTTTTAAGCCTCTCCTTTGTAGTGATGTAAAAGGGACTTGTCAAATCCTTGTTGACAAATCCAAGTAGCTAATGATTAAAATCAGTATTTACCTCAGAATCTTTCTCTTGGTATGTGTTGAGAATAATGTACGAGTCACCATCATAAAATTCACCATAGCTTTCCTTTGGCCAATCTTGGACCTGCAAAAAAGCCAATTTTCATTGCTATCCCTAAAGAAAACGTTCAGCCTGCAAGAAGCTTGCACAAGCTCTACAGGAGAATTATTTGGTTTGGAGGAGCTTGAATTGAGTATGTTAACACAATTTTGGCCAGTTGCGCGTATGATTAAAGGCTTGATAATAATCCCATACAACAATTATTCTCAAACATACTACAAATCAAGATGGATTGAGTTTGCCTTCGTTTCAAGCTTTGAACAACAAAATTTGCCTTCCTGAAGGAAATTCCAGCATCATCTACTTGAACTAGAAATGAGCTTGAATGGCGGTTTTCAGCATGATAACAATTAGCCTGCACACAGACTTAACTGTTTTGCAGAGGACGAAAACATTCAATTCAAAGCCATTCAAGACAAATTTGAACATTTTCAAACTGCTGTGAATTTTTGTTGACAACAGATAAACACGAAATATAAAAACAATTGGAAAGCAGAGAATCTTAGCTTTCTATGTGTGCATAGCATTTTATGATCAAAAATATTTGATTTTCACCAAATTCCCACCTCTGGGTCCACTATGTACCACACCCACATCCCTGCAAAAATTATCTTAATAAATTTTCAAATGCTTGGATATCAGATATTTGCATTGCTAAGAGACACTCCAGTCACCAAGGAAGCATGGATCTAGATGTCAAAGGTTATTTAGTGAGTCACCTTTGAGTAAAGTACATTAGTAACATTACTGACAATGTAAAGTTAACAATTTATTCTGTGCACTACTTGTAAAGTATGTACTTAAAATTCATGTACGCATATTAATGATGAGATATTCTACTTTGTCATACCACCTGCCCTTGAAAAAGATATTGATGACTTTTTAAGTTAAATGGCCTACAAATATGGGGTCACAGTTATGATACCAGCCATGAATTTGTACAGCTTGAGAGACAAGCAATGGTTGTGGGAACATACAGTATTTTACACTCTTATGAATGCTGGAGGGGTACTCTCGTACAATTAGGGTAGGGATGCTCAGGTTACTTTTTTGGGTCAAAACTTTGGGCTATACACATATTTTTTTTTACAAGAAACTGCCCATAAAAAACTCAACTCTCAGATCACCAAAAAATTAAGAAACTCCAGTACTGGGAAAATATAAGTTAAGAAAATATTTTGTTTTAATAAAGGAATCCTTGACATATTTTTACGTTACTTTCATTTATTTCCAGTATCATATTACTCATAAAGTCCTTGAGTAATGTCTAAACATTGGAAAAGCTTAAAGAATCTTGTTTTGACATTTTCAGGAGGGCACAGGTAGTGAACATGAGGATTGTTATGGAACCGCTAAGAAACTCACAAGAAACTCTGAGTACTCAAAATCTGATGATTTTAAGAAACTTTCAGTACTGGCCCAAATTCTTAATTTCTTATAATTAAAAAAATTGGGGAAAATATAATTTACAAATGAAATTAAAATCAAGTAGCCTTGTTAAAATCAAACAAATAAATATCTAAATACATTATGAGAAATCTTATCAGCTAGGGCACTTTTTTACAGATTTAAGATCGGTTTAAGATACTGATTTCATAACTTTTTGGTATATGGGTGGGGTCAGAAATTTTTTTTGGGTCTATTTCTAAGCCAGAAATTTTTTTTGGGTTGATGTATTGAACCCCAGCCTGGGCACCTCTATCATAAATTTACCCAACCAAGTACCACTCCTGGGTATGACTGAGACTTCTTCAGTTTAACTGTGTTATCTATGAACTACACTATCATCGCTCCCAGCCTGCAGTATCGTTTAGTAGCAATGGGTTAATCATCATTTTATGTATATATACTGTAAGTAATAATGTAAGCTTTTCAGAGGAAGACATAAAGACCCAACCCATCTCCATTTTCATGGCAACAAGGAAGTTGGAACAGAAAACATAGAACTGGCAAAAACAGACATTCTTTCGACTCATGGGTGTTGCTGACTTGCACAACAGTTCTCTGAAGGAAATGCTTCTATTTTGTTTTTTGTTTTTAATCTACACCATCCAATCCTGCACTTGTTGATTGACCCCTTGCTGAGGGGCAGTGGCCTAAGAAGGTAGCCACACCCCCAGGTCGGCGTCGTTGCCATTCATTTTTTCTGTATGACGAGTTCAAAGTTCTCGCAGGCTCTTCAGTTTGTGAAATGGATATTCGAACTGAGTGAATGATAAACTGTAGGCAAATAGTGGGCGTATAATTGCCCCGGAAGACCTATGCACCAATCACGAAGGAGAGTGAAACAGTCGAGAATATGCAAGGCAGTTCAACTTTCGAAAATTACCCTGAAATGCATACCTTAAACTTGACAATCCTCCATATCTGCAAACCAGGTTTCTGGCCAGCTCCTTGCCACGCTGGTTCTGTTTTAGCTGAGTCCTTCTTCACCTAAAAAATGAACTTATATTGATTAACTTTAAGACAACAGCCTGAACAAACATAATGAATAGAAGCGTACACTTCCCCATGAAAGTTTTGGGCGTGAAATGGGCCTAACCATATCCATCCAGTACACAAAACAAGAGCAAATAATTTGGTTTTCTTACGTTCTTCTCGGTATCTGAGCCAAAAAGGGCAAGGTTGGAGTCTTTCCAGTCGTACTTCTTTTGTTTCAGCATCTTTTTGGTTGAATAAATACAGTATTTAACGTTGTTTCTTTGCACAGACTGTGAAAACCCTCCAACTTGGCTTGTTGCGGAAGAGGAGAAGACACTCCTCGATTTCTGACTTCACTTCATTATACGGAGACCCTCCGGGGGGTTCTCACCATATTATTCATACAAGATATTTCTGTTCAAAGGAATAAATAATTTCCCCAAGAGAGCAAATTTTTAAATATTTACGGACACTTCATTCATTCTTCATTCCCATGTGTTTTTTTCATTTTCTTTCTGTTTTATTTTCATTATTATCAATGTTTTTAGCCATTTCCAGATTTAAAACATTTGGTACTCAATTTTCAGAATAAGGTGAGGCGACGTATTGCAACGTTTGAGTTCACTTTTCACAAAACAATCCCTGTATTGCTGATAAGAATTTATTTTATTAAAGCAAATAGTTATATTCCCCAATTACTGGAGTTGTATTTCCCCATTACTACATTTTTTGGCAATCTGAGAGTTGAATTTCTTAAATTTCTTCTCCCCAGTTTCTTGTAAAACATACTGTACGTGTATGGAGCTTTCTACCAATCGATGTTGAACTTATTCAAGCAATTGCATAGATTAAACCTAACATTTTTTGCAACTACTTTGAGCTGCATAATTTTAGAAGATTTTCTGAAGCAAAAATATGGCAGAGAAACATTGGAAATGATTTTCTGAGACGTTTATAATTTATGTTAGTTTTATTAAGTATTTTATGGAAGGGCCTCTTGACATTCAGTACTTAACCTGATGGGCTTACCCAGATAAAATTTGAAAAAATGAAAAGATATGAAAATATGACGCAAAATTTAGGTTTGCGGAAGTGATAAGCCAATAAACATGGTGCAAGGCAGGTGTACGTTTTATGGTTTTTCTCTTATCAAACATTTCTTCTACCCCCGGTTTCGCATGTCTGTTGTCACTCCTCGACTGTCGTTTGTTAAAGATAAACATCATTATCCCCTGGGACAACAAGTTCATTGTCAAGCTACACTTCCGCGTCCTTATTAGGAACCGCTACCTTTTGAGTTTGAAACTCTTGTGTTTCCGTTCATGACGACAATTAGTGAAGAAACTACACATTTTATTCAAAGAGATCCACAGCATCTTTTTACTTTATTTGCACTTCTTTCCTGCATCATATTTATTTTTTCAAGAGCACATCTCCAAGAAACAACTGCACATATAGACTACACGTTTTTTCTATATAAGAAACTGGTTTCTAAGAAAAGTAATAGGATGGCGAAAATTTCAAGAAACTCTAGTACTATGCTTGAGAATTGCTAAGAAACTTTTAAAGCTAAATACAAGGGAATCATGGGAAGCTTTTCGTTAAGCCTTTATTTTTTTGGTAATATTCATGATAACTTTATGTTTTGAGTAAAATAGAACTCTCCTTCTTGCTAAAAAATGTGCTGTCTGTCAAGACATGAATAAGCGGCAGTGGTAAGAAACTACATGATTCAAAAACAAATTAAGAAACTTTTGGTGCTAAGAAGCTGAAATTTTGACGTGAAATTGCGAAACTTTTAGTACTATGGGCTTATCTAAGTTTCTTATAAGCCTGGTTTCCATATAGCCGTAAGGTTGCCGGCGGCAGTCTTATGCCATCTTCCATCTGCCATGCCCCCGGTACCGCAGTCGAACGATTCATATGGAAACGTCTGAATCTAGTGCCGCAACCATTACCGGTACGATGCTGTAAGGATCGAGAAAAGTTGAAATGATTCAACTCTTTTCAAGTCGTTACGGTACCGCAACCATCATGGTTGCGGCTGCCGGCAGTACCGGGAGAAGTGGTTTCCATTCAAGTTGAAATGGTTGCGGCATGCCGGCGGCAATGGTTCAGGCAATGGCTGCGACAACCTTACGGCATCTTACGGCACCTTACGGCTATATGGAAACCAGGCTTATAAAAGAAAATACGTGTAGCTACTCGTATTTTTTTCTGTTAGAAACTGCCCACAAGAAACTCAACTCTCGGATCGCCAAAAAATCAAGAAACTCCAATACCTACTGGGAAAATATAAGTTAAGAAACAATTTATTTTGATGCAGGAAATCCTTGAAATCTTTTCCTTTATTTTCACTAAAACGCACAGGTAGTGAACATAAAGATTGTTATGGACAGGGGCGCAACTACAGCGGTCCTGGAGGTCTAGACTCCTGCCCTTTTTTCAAAAGGGCAAAAAAGTGCCCTTTTTAGGGACCAAATTATGTTAAATTGAAATATTACTGATATTTGTAAGGGTTCTTGCGATGAAGTATTAATATTTGTTAAATGCTTTCTTGAATTGCCAAGATCTTGAACAAAGTTTGAAAATTATGCTTGAATTGGACTTGTCGTTCCGAAATTATCAGCGATTTTCTAAACATTGAGGCTCAGAAACTTGCAAATAATTTGAATCTGAATAGATTTCTGCAACTCCTATGTCTTACATGGCACATGAAAAAAGCACTTACAAATCAGATGCTAAAAGACAAGACTCATTTGTTAAAAGAAGCCACTGCAAGAAACTTATACATTTTCTACCCTGGGTACCAGCCTCTCTAACATAAAGAGAGTCTGGTACCCAGGGTATACATTTTCATTCATTTTCATTTTAAATTCTTTGGCTGAGAGACTGGGTGAGTGAAAAATAATCTCGTTTAAGGGGGAATATCCCCTAAAAAACCTAAATCCTTTGCTGTTGATGCTATGCACCTTAACAATATACCAAATCAGAGCACTTGATGAGCTATTATCAAAAATTCCATATTTGGTAATGTAAATTACCTGTTGCCATGGTAACAGCAGATTCTAAGGCAAAATGTAGCGATATCGTAACAAAAATTTTGAAGGAATGGCACAACCCAGGTAGACAAATGATATACCAAATTGAAGAGCTTAAATAGCTCTATGTTTGCTCAGAGGGATTTTTGGATAATCCACATATACATGATGATATTCCAAAAATAATTTTCAAGTTATTTTCATCATCGTTTGACCACACCCAAAAATTTTTTGTCACTCAAATCAAAATTTCCTTCTGAGCAAACATAGATCCCCCTCTTGCCTAACTGTGGCTTAAATTTCAACTCCGTAATGCAAGCACTGCCTCTCAATTCCTTGTTCCAACAAAAGTAGTCTTTAAAAATTCCGTTTTGAGAAAAATGGCTTCAAAGTTTTGACATTCATTTTTCAATTCAAAATCGACCATGTTCGTATAATACTCCTTCTGCCTCTTTATGTCTGTCTTCCTTGTGCAGTTGTTCTTTCCTTCTTGTTTCCCTTTACTTCTTGCTCTTCTCTGAAAGTTTATATTATGTAATATAAATTCTTCTTTTTATCTTTCCTTTCAAGCTCATTTTAACAATACGCACCGAAACCTAAACAGAGCTCATGAATCGAGCTCATTGGAAAATGCGAGAAAGCTGTTGATGTCTTGTCTATTGTTGCTCAACATGACTGCCAATGATGCATACATTTTTAATCCCAAATCACCAGCAGACACTGCCTTTTGACAAATGTTGCATAGAGCTGAATTGGAGATTAGCACCAGACACAGTGAGAGTATGTCAATGATGACAACCAATACAAAACCTTCTTGTATCCCCATCTCATCTTTCTTTGTAACCAGGCTAATCTATCTGTTATTGTTGGAGTCGATCCTATCTTTACTAAGCTTCTAGACCTCTTCGTTTGGGTCTCATCATCTTGCCTTCAGCCAGTGGCATGTAAGTTATTGTATTGATATATTGTCAAGCTTAGGCCTAAACGTTCTCTGCAACCTGATCGATCCTTTTGTATCAGTTCTTCTGTGAGCCTTGAGCTTGGTTACAGCTCTCCTCGTTTTGCTTAGATAATTTTGCAGCCCTAACCACCTGAAGTTGAGGGTTTTGATGTTCTTTCTCTTTCATATCGACCCAGATTTCTTTTGGTTATCAATGTCACTATGTTCCGTACAGCCATCTGTGTCAGCCATCTTGTTCTCAGGCAAAGACACAGGGAAACAAGGTCAAAAGGGTATAACACAGGGTACCAAGGGTCTAAATCCCCTTTAGAGATATTTGGGGAGCAAAATGGGGCTGATAGGGAAAAATAAAGACCTACAACATTAAGAAATGTTTTGTTTTTTTGGAGTACACCTTATAATTTCATTTTTAGCACGGAAATGAGAGAAGGTACATGCAAGGCGATCACTTAACCCTATTCCACCTGGGGGGGGCCATTATGGCCCCCCCAACCAAACATTGATATACAGCTCTTTAACGACATGAGACAGAATGCTGGTACCAACTGACTTTTCCTAAAATTTAATGCTCTACAAGATTCTACAAATTTCGTTTTAATTATATGAGTCATGTGACCACTGAATGCCCTTATTTGGAGAGATGTCACAAAAGAAAACACTAAATTGCTTATATTTTAGTCAATCCTTGTTCGATTTTGTTGTAATTAGTGTCATTGGATTGCTCTCATTGAGGGCTTTCATATGATATATAGTTTGTTAATTTTCATTCATGTTTAGAGTTTTTTAGACATATGACGTCACATATATTTATGACGTCATTGTTCGAAAAGGTGTGAAAAAAATTAAAAATTAATATATTATTTTGCGAGAAAATATGATGTTGTACAATATTTTTAACAGTTTATAAGAACAAACTTTGTTTTCTCTAAAATATAGGACATTATTGTAGTTTCCATACATAAGCTTATTGCAGACTGGCCACAACATATCTAGTTGCCTAGCAACAAGTCACGTGACTAATTAAACGTTCATTACTTAATTAGAATCACAAAAGATTGTTGATACTGTGTACAAAGTTACAACTTCATAACTCTATTGGTTTTGGAAATAATTAGGGGGGGCCATAATGGCCCCCCCCCAGGTGAGGAGTGAATAAAAAGAGCCCAGGTGGAATAGGGTTAAAGAAAATTTTCTTCCTCGCAGAAATGGCTTTTACATGCTTTAGCACGTGTTATCCCTTTGGAATTATTAAAGTGTCATTTCTATCCCTGGAAGCATAACAGCATAATTTGTGATTTTGTCCTCCCAATAGCATAACGAGTGCCCATGCTTGTTGGAGTCATCGATGTGAAGCAAGAATATTAGGACAATTTGGCCGTCACGTTAGGCCGATTTTTAAGGTTACTTGAAAGGATTTTCTCCAGAAAATCTCACAATTTTAGAGCGGGGTAGCCGACTTCATTACCTCTATAAATCACTGACGAAGAAAAGAAATAGGCTTGAAGCAAGTCTATAGGAATGGTGGTCTAATTTTATAAGATACCATCATATACAGATGCTGAACCCTTTTTAGCATACCACATCGCTCAGTCCAGCATATAGTGGTTTGTGGCAGCATGGGGCTCTGTTGGAAAAGTTTCGTTCGCCTACTAAACTAGCCTGACTTGGGCCTGACTTTTTTATGTTCAAAATTTTTTTCCTAGTGAGCCTGATCTCAAGCAGCTACTAAACTGCATCCATACTTGTAGAAAATCTTGGAAAGTTAACCTTCAAAGGAAATATATTGTAGCCTTTCGTCAAATCGCCCATGTCCAAATTTCATCGGTAGCGAGCCACCTTAAACTAGCCTCACGATATAATCCCAGTTATCGCAACAACAACAACAACAACAACAACAACAATATATTTTTTGTTCAAACTGGTTTCCCAGTCCCTGTCCCAGTTTTCAGTGTGAAGGTCCATGAGTCGTAGTTACAGCGTCCATCAGTCTATCAATAGCAATAACTATACGAACTTGTAATCAGTCAAACCTTAAACTATAAATCATCATAAAAGAACTAAGTTATCAACAATTAATGTTCCTTCGATCATTTCCTTGCACTGTTGTAATTATTCTGAAACCAATCGCACGATTCTTGTATAGCTGGAAGACAAATGATTATATATTAATAAAACGGGCCAGTCACAAAGTTTTCACATTTGCCAAAATGCAAAACAATGATTTAAATGCCAAATCAAGTATGGAAATCGGCTGTCCAAGAAAGGAAACATGTTTGGTCGGGGCTAGCAACAAAGATTTTGCTGTAATCAACATTTTGAAAAAACTTAAAACCATCGCAACTGCTAAACTTTGTGTAAAAAGGAAAATATAATTCTCAAGAAAACCATACTTTATGAATGTCTACAATATGGTATCAAGCACGATTCTTTCACTCTTCTTGCTACAATTTAGAATTTTGAGGACGTCACATCCTCAGATGAGTTGAAATATGAAATATGCTGTAATTTCGAAAAATTGAAAAATTCAGAAAATTCGAACGGTAGAATTATAGCAAATTAGATCAAATTTCTTTCCAGCAACTCAATTACAAGAAATAGGTCGCAGAATTTTACACCAACATTTTTAAAGATTTAAAACCTATGCTCGATAAGTCAACTTTACTGACGAGATATATTAAGTTTCCTCGAAAACCCACGCGTGACTTTTGTAGAAAACCTGAAAACAGACTGAGAATAATAGCTAAGAGCATTTGAATAAGCATACCTATCTCAATAGGAGTGAATTTAAAATCAGGCCAGTATTTTCGTAATTTTGCGTTGCTTGCAGTTTTGCGCTGTTGGCCATCAGCTTTCGAAGGATCAATCTGCAACAATGGGAAGAATTTTTGAGCTTTATCTCTTTCATTTTCTCTTGAATTCAATGGAATTATAATTTTCTTCGTCTTTAAATCTGTACTATTTACTGACGGAGCATTGTTAAGAGCCTAATAAGCAAGGGTTCTGCTTGGCGATTATTATGATCCAAACAATGACGATAACTACTAACTGTAACAAGGGCAGATTTTGTAAGACAATAGCACGAGTTGCTTTTGTTGACACCTCAATTCAAAGCGATTAGCGATCACAGACAAAGGAAATTCTCTCAACCAGTAATTCAAAACAAACAAAGCCGCAAAAGTTACTCTGAAACCCAGGTAGCTAGATCGCTTGCTGTGCATTCCAGAAATTATTTTTAATAGCAAACATGAGCATAGATCGAAAGAAGAAGGATATATCTACACATCTGCCGCGGGCATTATATTTCGTTGGTCCAGAAGCTGAGCAGTAAATGTTTTGATGACACCCAACAAAATAGGATAATTGAATCACCTCCTAGACGGCTTTTGAACCAAACAAATAAAATGCCCGTGGCAGATGTGTAGATGCATCCTTCTTCTTTCAGTCCATGCTCATGTTTGCCCTTAAAAACAGTTTCTGGAATGCACAGCAAGCGAGCTAGCTACCTGGGTTTCAAAGAAACTTTTGCGGCTTTGTTTGTTTTGAATTGCTGGTTGAGAGCATTTCCTTTGTCTGCAATCGCTAATCGCTTTGAATTGAGGTGTCAACAAAAGCAACTCATGCTATTGTATTGCAAAATCTGCCCTTGTTACTAACTGTGATAAATACCAACTGTAAAGGATTTCTTCCACTGTGCATCGGGTGATTCAAAACAAAGGTTACTGTAAAACGCTCAATATAGCCACCCCTGTCTATTACGCCTACTCTCTAATAAGCGCCTCTCGTCTGAGCCAAAATCTTAAACGAGAGCCCCCCTCCTTTTTAAGCCCTGCCCATTTACATGAAATGCCAGAGGTTACCGAAGATTTTCCATTTATTTCCCAGCAGAGTTGTGGTCTTTTGGTGCAAGATCTTTCATGAACCCCTCCTCGAAATCGGTCTGTATCCCAGTAATCATTAGCAAAATTAAATATTCAAAGATATATTCAAGATCTACGATCGTTATTCTACTAGAACGTGTTATCATTTTCCAAAAGTGTTGCAGAAAGCTTCAGGAAAAGAGTGGTACACTTCACTTTTTATGAATTTCCATGAAATGGCAGCAGAGCCACTGAAGGTTGGAAAATATGATCCTCAAAAATAGGCCTGTTTTGGATGATTTTGATATGAAACTCTCATAAAATCACTTTTGAATCAAGAAACAAATGACCGACTTCAACCAAATAAATTCCATTATTTAACGGATGAACAAAAAGAAATTAACACGTTTGATGGGCTGTCGAATAAAAAGTAAGCTGCCGAAATTCAACACTACAATGTTAATCTATCAGTCAGGTTAACTTAAATGTGAAAATCCTGTTTGGTGAAATCACCCAGCTTTTAGAGCCAGAAATCAGAAAATGCTGATAAGGTAAGGGGTTTGTACAGGAAGGAGAGTTCCACGTTCGAATTTAATATATGATTTTAGGAATAAAACAAAAAGTAGACCTGTATGCCATTGTTGAAATCCATTACTTCTGTTATTATTCTTGCAACTTCTATTATCGGCAGCTCATCCTGTTCATCGCCTGGTAAAAGAATTTGTCATAAATCATAATCATTAATTTTCAGTAATTTTGCACATTTTATCAAATGTATCATCATCATACCGTACAAGATTTGCCAAGAAATCACGTCAAAAGAGGAAGGTAACTGCCTCCTGATGAACTATATGAATTGAACATTTTCAAAATACACCGGGCGTCCCAAAAAGTACTCGCGTTTGAAAATCACGTTAAAGGGGCTCAGTCGTCAAACAGTAAACAAATCCGTAAACTCGCACGTGTCGGGGATTATCCATTGTTCATCCATTGTTTTCTTCAGTTTGTTTGGTGTCTTCACCCAAGCCACAAAAAAGTGACCGTTAAAAATCCACTTATATCTGAGCAATCGTAGAAGATATGAATATTTGGTTTGTTCCTTAGTGAAGTACAAGGATTAATGCCCAAACAGCAACTTTCATATTGAAAAAAATACGAAAGTCCTGTGTGATATCACTTTCAAAAAACTGCAAAAATCATCCTTTTGTTTAAAATTTTGACGACGGAGTCCCTTTAACTTGGCTACATGGCCGATCTTTGAGCTTCCTTTTTTGGCTGGTAGATTTAAGACAAAATTTGTTTCTCAGGCATAGCTGATCTTGTGATTTGTGCTAAAATTACCAAAGTTTAGCTCTTTTTAAGGGTACCTGAACAAGGAAAGATTTCGTAAGGCAATTGCATGAGTTGCTTCTGTTGATACTTGAATTCAAATCGATTAGCGATTGCCGACGAAGGAAATTCCCTCTACCGGTAATTCAAAACAAATAAAACCGCATAAGTTTCTCTGAAACCAGGTAGCTAGCGTGCTCGTTGTGCATTCCAGAAATTGCTTTGAAGAGCCAAGATGAGCATATATCGAGAGAAGAAGGATATACCTGCACATCTACCACGGGCATTTTATTTCTTTGCTTCAGAAGCTGAGCAATAAGCGTTTCAGTTACACCCAAAAGAATAAGAGAATTGAATCGCCTTCCAATCGGCTTTTGAACCAAACAAATTAAATGCCCGAGACAGATGTGTATATATATCCTCATTCTTTCGATCTATGCTCATATTTGCTCTTAAGAACAATTTCTGGAATGCACAACCAGCGAGCTAGCTACCTGGGTTTCAGAGAAATTTTTTGCGGCTTTGTTTGTTTTGAATTACTGGTTGTGAGAATTTCCTTTGTCTGCGATCGCTAATCGCTTTGAATTGCGGTGTTGTCAGTCAAAAGCAACTCATGCTATTGTAAGACCACTTACAAGGGGGTCTTTCAAATGTGAGTTCAATCACTATGCAGGATGGGCATGAACACATCAAATAGTTTCTTTGACAGCTAGATATGGCATGGACAAAACTCGTGGATACACCAACTTCTAACAAATGGCGACTACTCAAGCTATTTACACTAAAAATCCTTAATTAATTAACGTCTTTTTAACGGCTTCGACTTCACGGCTCAAACAGCTTTAACGACGGTTCTTGCGACTTGCGACTTCTTCGACTTCCACTTAACGGCTTAACGGCTAACGACAACAGTTCACGGCAAATCACGGCTAAAGTCTCTTCACGAAGCCTTGCAACTTATTTTGTACGAAAAGGGCGAGTTCATTAACAAAATTCCAAAAAAGGGCAAAATATTTACAATAACCACTAAGAGCTTAGTTTTTGTTTTCGATTGTCCAATAATATTTCTTCTTTCACTATTGCACCACACTCATGAAATTATTGCACCACTACTACATTACGTCATTGAACAATGTTAGCATTCAAAAATGCGAAGGAGGCTCCTCGATATAACACTATTGTCTTACCAAAATCTGTCCTTGTTGGCTACTTGTTTTTCGAGCTCGGGGGGGTAACTTAATAGGTTTGAGGAACGGGGACGTGCCATTATTTAGGGGTACCTTTTTTCTGAAAAGTGCGGAATTATGGGTATCATTTTCAGAAGTATGTGCGGAATTATGGGGTATCATTTTCATAAGTATGTACGGAATTATGGGTACCATTTGAAGAAACATGCAGACTTTTGGGTATCATTCTGAAGAAATATTGCAGAATTATTAGGAGGCAAGTTTAGCGCCTGGGGGTGGAGGCCCTGGAGGTGCCTAAAGCCAAGGATGGGTATGTGTGAACCCCAGTTGGTCTGATTTCTACCCCCTCCCAGTTTTGGGTATCCTTTTCACATAATTCAATAATGCACCAGTTTTGGGTATGGTTTCTACAATCCACCCAGTTTTGGATATGTTTTTCATTCAAACAAGATATAAGCAAGATGTACAAGAAAAATTCACCTGGGTAAAGATACGTTTGTGAGCTATGCTGTGTGTGTATGTACATGTACCAAGCCAGGTACTAAAGCTATTTTAGCCTATTTTTCGAGCCATTACATAAAAGTACATCATACAAGTCTTCATACCACCAAACAGCGCTAGACTATATCATGTTCATGTCTAAAAAAGGCAGGCAACTAACTAACTAGGCTAGGCCTTGCCCTTTATTTATGAGCTTTTATGTGTGCTAGCACTATATCATCATCAGGCACTTCTCATACAGAACATGCATTAATCTGGTTGTTTGTCAGGTGGTGGAGATTAGAACGGCTAGTAGTCGTTCTAAATAGATCCAATCTTACCTGCCAGTTGATTGTGTCACATTGCTCTCCTCACTTCTCCACATCTCATCATATCAACTTTCATATTATTTGCATACGGCCATCATGGCAATGTGTTGTTGTTGTTCTATGATAAAACAACAACAGCAACAACACAGGAACATGATGGATGAAAATTGAGCTGAGTGAGAGAAGAGATGTGAACAATGTGACACAATTAACTGGCAGGTATATTGAATTTCACATCCTCTTTTGAAATTATTTTCATTTATTGCTCATCATTTGATCATTGATTTAACTGGACTGGACCATAAATAAGGCCTGTGATGTGAATCATTTTTTATCAACATTCAAAAATTCAACTTCACTACTACTTCACTTATGACTTGAGTTTAACATCAAACGGTTTGCTGTAGCTCAATAATATCTCAAAACTAATTCAAACATTTTTGCAAAATACTGTCTGACACTTAACCTGTACCCTGTACCCTGTATACAGTAGCTTAACCATTTTACCTCTACATGCAGACCCCGTCTCTCCACTAGATGTGCAGGACCTGATACTGAGCTATACTGAGTGATCTAAATTAAACACTTTCAAAACATACTCTTTCATATGGCTTAAGAATTCTTTTTAGAATGGAAAGAATCCTTTCAAAATTCTCAAGAAGTCTTGAATCCTTTTATTGACGATGCGCAAAGGCCTGTATTGTAAGGCAATGGTATGCGCACCATCATCAATTTTAAGTGCAGAAAAAGCCAGGTGAGGTCAGTTTGAGAGAGATATTTGTTTGTTTGCCTTTTTGTGGTTTATAAAAGACACTGGTTTGAAAGTTCCAGTTTTGGGTATGGTTGTTTCAATATAAATAATCAGCAGTTCTGGGAATCATTTTTGTCATACGGCATCCAATTTTTGGGTAATGTTTTGTTTGCACCTTTGCACATACCTGCCCTTGACTTTAGGCACCTCCACCCCCGGGGTTTAACAGGGTTTCAGTCAGAACTGAAAACTCTTTGGACTAAGAGAAACGTTGCCCTTAAAACATGTACTTAGATTTAACTGTACCCTCTTTACCACATTAACTGTCATATAGGTGAAATTGAAGTTGCGGTTTTTTGCATTGTTCTTTGCCTTGCGGAATTATGGGCCAAGTTTTCATCATTTTGCGGAATTATGGGCCATGTTTTCACCAGGTTTGCGGAATTATGGGTCACATTTTTTCAGATATGTGCGGAATTATGGGTTCCAAATTCTGAACCAAAATGGCACGTCCCCGTCCAAAAGTAGGCTTAGTTACCCCCCCGAGTGCAAAATTATGGCGTAATGCCATGGTGACAAATTGAAAGCGAGGTACCACGTAATAATTTCGTAATTGCAAAGGAGGCTACGTATCAGGGACTCTATACCATTGAGGGGGGAGGAGGCGATACATATTCGAGGGGTCCCTGGGGGAAAAATCAATTTAAAGAAACAAAATTTACCAACTTGAAAGGATTATTGGCTCGACTTCTTTGTATTCTCGAAGGACCAGAAGTATTAGTCTTGCGAGGTCCTGCAGATCAGCAAGAAAAATTAAAAGATTTATATTCATCGTCAATTGACTTTAAACAGAAAGGAAACACGGTAGCCATGTATCCTTATACTTTAGAGGATATTGGTAGAAACTAAGGCCTTTAAGTCTTAGGTTGCTATCAGAGTATGTGACTTCGGCACTGAAAACCAATCCCGGGTGAATCATAAAGAACGTGAGGCGTTTGCTAATCTTTATTGGTGCAATTACTTCACAAATTCGTTTCTTTAAAAATCTACTGCAGAGAAAAAAGGGCAAGTCAACCGTTTTTGTAAGCAATAACAACAACGACCGATTGATATCAACAAATCAAAGAACGCTGGGACGAAAAGGCATATGTCTATTGGACGACTACAGAACTACTTCTATCACCCTTTGAGCTGCGTTGGAGAATTGCATTTCCTCAAATTATTCATGTCAATTAAGTTTAAGGCAAAGCTACTGATGCAAAATAAGAAAGAGAGCCTCAGAGTTTAATTGCAGAGTTGAGCGAGGCTAAGGAGCTGCAGTTTGGAAACTAGCGTGAAAGCATCGAGTGAAAAATTGTTGATTTCGTCGATGCATCCACTTGGATGCAAGGAGCAGTTCTACTTCGAGTTGGCACAGTCTTCAGGAGAGCAATTTTTTGAAATGAAACTCTTTTGAAACTTATGAAGACTGATAAAAGGGAAATGAACGGTTCAAATAGAGGCAACTGAGGAAAAGATTGCTTACCATAGAATAGATGAACTGCCTGACAGGTGTTCCTGATCCACAAACAACCAAGAGCTCACCGGATTCTAGAAAACATTAGAAATATGTTAAACTTAAAGATGATTTACTGGGCATCCAAAGATTAATAGGGCAGCAACACATGACGATTGTCCAAGATCCTTTAAAGAATCAAGAAACTTATTAATGTTGGGTAGGAAACCTGCCCTCAAGTTCAAAGGAAGTGCGCAGTGGTAAATAGTTCTATTCTTTATCTAAATACTGGGTGTCCTAAAAAGTGTATAAGGATTTGGTTGACTCCAGTGATGTGAATTTACTTTCAATCAATGCCTAATCACTCCTCAATAATATTCCTCAATAGTTAACTTAAACACAGGTACCTCGTTTGTTGGTAAAGGTGCTTTGAGAGCAGATATGTTAATCTTGAAAGCTCAAATTTGTCTCTTCCTGCAGACCAGAGCTTTAGCCTTTTGGCCTAAGCAAATTTTTAAGGCATAGCGCATAAATCAATGATAGCCTTGATAAGCTCAGGTTTGCAGGTTGACGTAAATTGAGCTTTCAAAATTGATATTTCTGCTCTCAGAGCACCAATACAAACAAACGAGGTATCTATGTTCAAGTTAACTATCGAGAAACATTTTGAGAGTGATTAACCATTGATTATTGCTAAATTCACATAGCTGGAGTCAACTAAATCTGTATACCTTTGGGACACCCGGTAGACCAAATAAATACTCAGATACAGCATTGCTTCTTTGGCTATCCATCGTTCACGGCGTGTGTACACCTTTGATTTGTATGGGACATTTTTAGATTTTTATGCTCTTTGCAAATGCAAGCCTTTAACCTTGTACAAACTCTTTAAGGCCCCGTTTACACGATACCGTTTTCATTTCATATCAGATTGGGGGTGGCAATCCGATACGAAAATTGTTCTGTTTACACGATACCGTTTTCATTTCATATCGGATTGGGGTTCTGTTTACACGACACCGTTTTCATTTCATATCGGATTGGCCTCCTGTTTACACGGAAACGCTTTGTCTTGTGCTGTGAAGGATTTC
The DNA here is from genome assembly GCA_039566865.1 of Aurelia coerulea. Classification (NCBI taxonomy): domain Eukaryota; kingdom Metazoa; phylum Cnidaria; class Scyphozoa; order Semaeostomeae; family Ulmaridae; genus Aurelia; species Aurelia coerulea. The sequence continues at coordinate 3,646,972 of CM076952.1, read as the reverse complement.
GTTTGTTTTAACACCCACTGCGCAATGCGCCAGATGAATAGGAGGCTCGTAGATTTGATAAAGAGGTTCCATTTTGAGTTGATACCGGATTCGACCGACACGATATCGGATTCGTTTCATGCCACATTCAGAGCGTTTTCATTTGAAAACGCAAAAACGGTATGAAGCATATCGGATTGGTTCGTTCTCGTGTAAACAGGAGGCCAATCCGATATGGAGTGAAAACGGTCTCGTGTGAACGGGGCGGGGTCAGTTTTGATCCACTGCAAAATTGTTACGGTTAAAGTGCGTTTACACTCCTCCAGAACAACATTATTCCACCGGGTGAGTAAAAAAAAGTTTACATGTTTGATGGGCTGTGGAATAAAAAGTATGTGGCCGGTATTCAAAACTAAAGTCTTAATCTATCAGTCAAAGGTTACGTAGCCGTAAACAAATCTGTTATCTTTATAATCTATATTGTTGCCCGCACGCGCCGGCACGCGCCCATTGTGTTCTGCACAGATTTTGGTGGATGGGGTGAATCCACAATAAAGTTACTTCTAAAAATCCATCAATATCTTTGCAATCTTACAACATATGGTTGTTTCGTTTGTTTCTCTTTGAAGTTCAAGAGTTCATCTTCAAAATAGCACTTTCATTTTGAGAAAAATTAAGGAAAATCTGTGTGATATGGCCAACCAAAAAAACTGCAAAATCGTCGTTTGGAAAGAAGTTTGTTTACTTCACGTGACCCAGCCCCTTTAACTTGGATAAGAAAATTTTGCTTGGTGAATCACTCATCTTTAAGAGTCAAAAATTAGAAAAATGCCTGTAAGGGGTTAGTTCCATTCTGGCCCATGATTTATTTGACATTGAAATTTAAATTCAATTCAATAGTAAGTTTCACAAATAGAATTTTGATTTGAACAGCACTTAATCATATACCAGAATGGAAGGTGGAATTCTCGATTCCCATACAAACCCCTTACAGGCATTTTTCTAATTTTTGACTCTTAAAGGGTTTCGACATAGTTAAAAGCTGGCCCGGGCCAGGTCAAAAGTATAATCTATTGTACCCGACAACTTTGACGCATCCGCTTTCATTGTGTAGGTAAAGAAACAATGGGTGGTTTGTAGGCGTTTCTTTAGCCTATTTATAGCGGCTACGAGATATAGCTATGTCTATTCCCTTTAAAGATGAGCGATTTCACCAACCAAATTTTTTCATCTAAGTTAACCTGCGTCTGATAGATCAACACATTAATTTTGAATATCGGCCACATACTTTTTATTCCACAGCCCGCCAAACGTATAAACTTTTTTTGACTCACCCGGTATAAACAGAAGGAGCAAAAGTGGAGGGAGGCTGGTACATTACTGTGACGGATCAAAAGTCATACCGGGACATTGTAAACGGGGTCTAAGAAGTTTCTTACAATTAAAAGGGGAAACTATTGCTGTCTACTTACGTTTTGCTAAGAATGTCTTGTGAATTAATCCCGGTATAACATGACTATCTTCTAAGTTATAATTATCATTAGGACCAAATATGTTGCAAGGAATGATACTTGTAAACAAGCAGCCATGTTGTTCATTGTACGCTCTGAAAGAAACAACACACAAATTAACATTCAACACAAAATGTAAACTAATAGAAGGAACATATAACACCCTAGAAGATGGGGAAAACAAGGGCTGAACCGGTAAGCGCGAAAACAGCGTTTCATGCTTTCTTCCTTTTGAGGGAACTAGGGGAAAACCTTTTAACACACTTTGAATGTATACATGATTATTCAACACGGGCGTTCAAAAACGCGCTAGCCGTACTTTCTACTGGGGGAGTAAAAAAACATGACGTTTGAAGAAATACTGCTCCCTGAATATCAAACCAATGATATTGAAAACTCTCTGGTTTCATTGCAAATAAGTTCAAATAGATTCAGTAATTTACCTGGCTTTAATCGATGATTCCTTCCCGTGGATATGGGAGATTTTCTGCAGAAAACCCCTTCAAAAACCTGTTAAAACGAGTAAAACCCCCGATTGCTTCAGAAGCTGAGAATTAAATGTTTTAATCACACCCTAAAAACGAGAAATCGGATGGCCTACTAATCGGCTTCTGAACCAAACAAACAAAATGCCTGAGGTAGATGTGTAGATAAATACTTCTTCTTTCGATATATGCTCCTGATTGCTCTAAGAAACCATTTCTAGAACGCTCAACGAGCGAGGTAAGCTACTTGCGTTTCAGAGCAACTTTTGCGGCTTGCTTTGTTTTTGTTTATGACTTGACCGACCGGGGATAGAATTCCTTTTGTCTGCAATCGCTAATCGCTTTAAAGGGGCTCCGTCGTCAAACAGTAAACAAATCCGTAAACTCGCACGTGTCGCCGAGTATCCATTGTTCATCCATTGTTCTCTGTAGTTTGTTTGGTGGCTTCACCCAAGCCACCAAAAAGCGACCGTTAAAAATCCACTTATATCCGAGCAATCGTAGAAGATCAGAATGTTTGGTTTGTTCCTTAGTGAAGTACAATGATTAATGCCCAAACAGCAACTTTTATTTTGAAAACAAAATACGAAAATCCTGTGTGATAGATATCACCTTTCAAAAAACTGCAAAAATCATAGTTTTGTTTACATTTTGACGACGGAGCCCCTTTAAATTCCACTGTCAAACAAGAGCAACTGATGCTGTTGTGTTACAAAATCTGTCCTTGTTGCAAAGAACATTACAGTACAAACCTGTTTAATATATCGATCATTCTCTTCGCATATGAGTAACCAAAATTTGATTGATGTGGCGGTCCATTGTGTATCATTTCCTCACAAATCGGATAGGATGTATCATCAGGGAAGATGCAAGTTGACAAACAGGAAATACACTTCTCTACCTGAAAATATTTTGATGGAAATTATTACGAAGATGTATGTATGTATGTATGTATGTATGTATGTATGTATGTATGTATGTATGTATGTATTATGATTTATGAATATTTTAAAAGGATATGTACATTTCAGCTTAATAAAAAAAACTGCTACCGGGTGCGCCAAAATAAACTATGCACGTTTGGCATGCCACAATAAATCGTACACTGGGCCGATTTTGAAGATTCATAACTTAATCTTTAACAAAAAGCCTGAATTAGATTCTAGGATTTTTTGCAAATTTTTCTGTTTTCAGTTGCTAGAGCTACAAGCGAGTTTCTTAAAATTTTCGTTCTCGAAAACACTGAAAACGATAAAAAAACGTTGATCAAATTTTCTAAAGACTCAACATGAATGGACAAAGAGAAAACGTTTTCAGCGTGATTTGGGGATTTGGAAATTGATCATTGTAATTTCAACGATTGGCCTGTTGCGAAATTCTGTAGTAGTTACAATAAAGTACCGCCCCTAAAGCCGTCACAAAATCAAAAATGTAACAAGACTGCATGCTTTCTGGCCCCATGACGCTTCCTCGCTTGTCTTTTAACCCCCTTGACACAGGAACGCAACCCGCATCAAAGCATAAATTCAATGACATTACAAAAGAAAAGACATTTCTTTATATCCTTGAAAATATTATTACATTTCTCCCAAGATAGTATGACCTCTCATAGAGCAGCTTACAATTAGTCGATTTCTAAATCCCAAATCACCACGAAAAAGTTTTCTCTTTGTCCATTCATATCGATTCTTTGGAAAGCTTGATCGACGTTTTTTGATCGTTCTCAGTGTTTTCGAAAACGAAAATTTTAAGAAACTCGCTTGTAGCTCTAAAAACTAAAAACAGAAAAATTCGCAAAAAAAATCCTAGAAATCAATTCAGGCTTTCTGCTAAATATTAAGTCATACATTTTCAAAATCGGTCCTGTGTACGATTTATCGTGGCCTGCCAAACGTGCACAGTTTATTTTGGCGCACCCGGTATCAACATGTGTCCTTTTAAATCTAAATAAAGAGAACATAAAGACATTAAATGAACAAGTAAATAAGTAGAGATACACTAACAATTCAATCCAAGCCTATAAAATATCATGCGATGTAAAATTTACTTAAAAAAAGAAATTACTTTGTCCTCAAAATCATCTGCACTTTCTCTTATATCTTTAGGGAGTGAGTTGTATAATCTTGCACCCATAAAGAAAAAGCCATCCTTAGCAAACTCTAGTTTGACTTTGATGAAAAAGCAAAGATGTCACATGAAATACTGGGCGTCCCAACAAAGAGTACTCCCGTTTAAAAAATCGCCAAAACTCATTTATCCAACGTATCATAAAATTTTCTATATGATTTGTTTTTTCAAACTACACGTGGCTATTAGATTTTAAACTCTTAATTATTCTGGCAAGAAACAAAGTTAATTATTGTAAATATCAAATCTACAAATATCTCACTATTATCACCAGAACTTTCCATATTTGTAAATTTGATGATAACAATTAACCATGCACGTTGCCAGAATAATTGAGAGTTTAAAATCAAATTTCCACGTGTCGTTCCTCAGCAGAGGACGACAGGAGATCCTATTGAATATCGAATCGTATTAATAATGTTTGAAATACTAGAACTGTCTTAATATACAGTACTGGAATGTCGAATTGTTATCAATGCCATCAATAACTTTCATGCAATAATGCTTTTCCAAAATGATAGTCGTTTCTTTTCTCACTGTCAAGTTTTTAAAAATTATTTCATATTGAAAAACTTAGTATTTCCACGTACCTTTATCTTACAGCACATTTCTAGTACATTGTCATTCATCGCTGAATTCATTCGCTAAAACAACAAGAGAAATAAGAATACATTTTAAAGTCCGGGGTTGGTATGATTAATGCTAGACTTGCCAACTTGCCAACTGTAGCCTGCGTGCAGACTCAACTATCCTAAAGTGTAGACTTTAGGATAGTTGAGTCTGTACGCAGGCTATACCAACTGCTGCCGCGAATTATTAATTTTGTTCCACTTTATGAGAATCGTAACAGCTTCAAATTAAAAAAAATTCTTATATTTTAGGCCAAATCTGGTTGCTGTGTTGACATTTTCTTGCATGAGCACACGATAAAAAGAGGCTGGCAACGATTAGGCAAGAAAACAATAGGACAGCCTCGTTTTCGTTGAAAGTGACGTCAGAAGGCACCGATTCTTTGCGCTCTTATGACGTCATTTCGCTCAGGTCGCTTATTTGAATACGCAATTTTGCGGGAAAAAGACGACAAATTGTGGGAAAAAATACGACACCCCAGTCACACTTATGACACCCAATGATTGCCAATGAACACTTATAACAAAGTACCTGAAATTCCTTTCAAGCCATCAAATCAAACGAACGATGCATCAACAGATCGTGTAATATTTTTTAAAGATTTTTTTCCGATGCTAATAACCACATAAACCGAAGTGCATGAAGTTCCTTCCAAACCATTAGATCAAACGAAAGATGCATCAACCAATCGTGCAATGTTTTCTAAAGATTTGATTCCAATGCTTAAAATAATAATCTTGAAATCATACATACAAAAAAGTCCAGATTTCTTGCCATGTTTTTGAACAATCCTCCAACCATAGCTGCCAAATGAATTACATGTGTGGGGGTATGTTTTCTGAATATTTGTTCAACCTCACCACGGTTCCTAAAAATAAATAAGATCTTATAACATAACATATTGTTTTAAAAATTAATTTCTAATATGAAAATTTTCTGATCTCGTCATGTATCGACCAAGTGTTTAATAGGAGCTTAATCGGCCATTCCTTTCCAGCGTTAATCGGCCATTCCTTCCCAGCGTTAATCGGCCATTCCTTCCCAGCGTTAATCGGCCATTCCTTCCCAGTGTTCATGGGCCATTTCTCGTTGCGTAGCTAACATGCCAACTTAGATAACAAAGTTTAGTTGGTTAAAATCGGTCACATTGCTCTTAATTTACATATGATTTTATAAAGTGTTTCGTTTCAGAATCTTTAAAAACAGGCCTAAAATTTTGGATCAAATTTCCTAACGTTTAATCTCAATCTCCACAGAGATGTAAATGACATTTAAAAGAGCTATCTCATTGCCTAAGCAATCAGTTTTTTAGATACACAGCCAGCTCTACGATTCTTTTCACTTACGCTACAAACTGACATGTACTAAAAAATTGTAGCCAATTTTACGGAATCTCGTAAATTGGTAACGACTATGGTAACAAACAACAGGCTTTGAACCGTTTCAACTTTTTAAACTTGGTCTCTAAATTCAAGTCATCCTTTTTCAAGCAAGAATCTTTGAGATCTGGCTATTGAAAGACTGTCTACAATTTTGCAAAAGGTGCAACTTTCTTTAAAGGGGCTCCATCTCGGTCGAAACGGTGACTTTGCAATTTTTTGATGCGCAATATCACACGGACGTTAACCTGTATTTTCAAACATGAAATCGTCATTTTAAAGATGAATCTTCGTACTTCACAGAGGAAAAAACCAAACATTCATATCTTTTACGATTGCTTGGATATAAGTGGATTGTTGACAAGCACTTTTTGGTGGCTTGGGTGAAGCCACGAAACAAACTGCAGAAATAATTGAGAACAATGGATGCGTGCCGTGTTTACAGATTTTGTTTACAGTTTTGCGACGGAGCCCCTTTAAGTCGACAGGTTTGATAGGGCCAGCCGGGAAGCAGGCCAATAAATAAATCACTAAATCTGTCGACAAATGTGCAGCAACTGAAAACTAAGATACTCACGTGAGATCAGCATCTTTTGATGACAGAAATATCCAAGTTTCATCAGTTTTTGCTTCAGCAGCAACAACTTTCTTTAACGCGTAACCAACCAATCCAGAACCGCCAGTTACCATAACGACTCTATGCTTTGATGATGTTGCCATCCTGTATTCAAAGAGAGGCTCAGTAAGACTTGTGACGATGTACTAGACTAGACTTACAACGTGATTCCCTGCAATCGTTCAATGTTTTTGATCTGATTTTTATCAGAATGGCCTAATTTGTCCGTGTTTTGAAGCTGTATTGTTATGTCACGAGTCTCAGTTTGAAGCAATAACCATCATTTAAAAGAGGAAAACTGAGAATCAAGTAATCAGTCTAACGATGTACTAGGCTGATTGCTCGATTCCTATTTTGCAGGGGGATTTTTCTGTGTCGCTTCCTTTAAAAAAGCAAAAAAGAAATTTTGCATGTTTGTATCTTTAAAGCCTCTGTGCAGACTCTACTGAGTTTTTTCAGAAAGGTCTCTCCTCCAGTAGAAACTACTAAAGGAGCGACCTCTGAAAAGAAATTAGTAGAGTCTGCATGCAGGCTATATCCTTACGGCTCCAAACGAAGGCAGATTAATCATTTGGAAATTCAACACTCGGCAAAAATTTCTTCTCATCTTAGTCTCGTCCGCTATTTACCGAAGTGATTTACCCCTCGCCTTCAGGCGTTATCTCCAAATACCTGAACATTCTATTACTATCACACAAGTTCAAAGAGTGTGTAGCCACAATATATAGGTATCTTTTTACGTATTTCAATGTTTGACTACATGAATGGTGGTAGCCCTTCAGCATAAGTGCTAGTTGTCAAGGGTCCTTCTTGTTTGGGAGATGAGATACGGTTTTTCCAAGGAAACGTATGTCCCCCCCCCCCGTGCAGTGGGTTAAAGTGTGTTTTGGGTTGGAACTCTGACGGGCGCATGAGCATTAACCTACAGCACGGGGGACACATACGTTTCTTCGGACAAACCGTATCTCATCTTCCCAACAACTTCACTTAAAGAGCCATTGTCACGCAGAGTTCCCTGCGGGCACGCTGAAATTTCAGACTGTCTGAAAATTTGGCCTAAACTAAAACCATGGATCCACACTGCAGTAGTTGAACCGATAGAAAAGTTTTCTTCAATTAAACTGTCCTATCACTTTCACAGTTTCCGTTAGGTCAAAATTTGATTTGCACACAGTTTGAAGTTATAGCATGCCCGCAAAGAGCCCTGGGTGATAATGACTCCTTAAGAGCAAACTTACCTTCTTATAGACGTTGTTGTTGTGGCACGGACTTTCCCTTTGATTCTGTCTTCTTCGATGTTTCGATAACTCTGTTCTTTTCAAGGCAAAACTTTAAATTGAAATAGGCCGGGCGGATAACAATAAAGATTAACCGTATTTCTGATAAATTCAGGCCCTAAAACTGGCAGGTGGCATGATTTTTGAAAGGCAGGTCAGCCATGAAGTTGTTGCAGCCTAAAGGCGTAAATAAGATGCATACAGAACATGTTGTTTACTCGTTAGGCACAAGAACGTGTAAACAACGGCCTAGAAACATCTCAACTATTGCAAAGAGCACTGAGCTTGCTAAAAAAAGTCATTCTGAAAAGTATACCATGCCAGAGAGAACAAGGATATACCAAATCTCAAAATCAAATTATTTCCATGTAGAGCAACAAGGACTGAATGCTGCCATTACAGTATATAAATAAAGTTCAAACTGCTTTCGCGCCTGAGCATATCCTACGCAGCGATATGTCTCATTTCAAACTTTCATTCAAAATACTCATCGAAAATTTGCCGCTTAACAGCGCTAGCAAACATCTCCGAATATTTTCTCTGTAACACGCGGTAACAACACGTACGCATTAGGTAAGTTACTTTCATAGCAAATGAGTTAACTGCATATTGCATGAAGAATTGCTGAAACACAATTGATAAACTTGGGTCAGAATTCTCTGTTATTTCTCTGCTGTTGCTGTAACATTTTCAAAAAAATGTAACAAATAGATGAATCATTCAAAATTTAACTTGATCAAGTTAGTTATGTACAAAAAACATCCTACCGGGTGAGTCAATAAAAACAATCCCGGTTTGAAAGAATACTGCTCCGTGAATATCAAAGCAATAACATCGAAAACGTTCTTGTTTCATTGCCAATATGTTCAAATACACCCGGCTTCAATCGGTCATTCCTTCCCGTTGACATGGGAGATTTTCTGTGGAAAGCACCTTTCAAAAACCTGCCAAAACGAGTGAAAACGGAAAACGGCGAACAAAATGTCCTTTGTTTTCCTTTCTAACAATAATGACACTCATATGCATTCATGCATTTGTCCTCTTGGGAGGATGGAATCCTTCTGAATGAGATATTCATACTGAAGGAACAAGGACAGATATCGTAAGACAATAGCACGAATTGGGTTTGAATGACACCGTAATTTAAAGCGATTAGCGATCGCAGACAAAGGACATTCTCTCAACCAGAAATTCAAAACGAACAAAGCCGCTAAAGTTTCTCTGAAAACCAGGCAGCTAGCTAACTAGCTTGCTTGCTGTGCATTCCACAAATTGCATTTTAGGGCAAACATGAGCATAGATCGAAAGAAGAAGGATATATCTACACATCTACCTCGGGCATTTTATTTCTTTGGTTCAGAAGCCGATTGGTAGGCGATTCAATTCTCTTATTTTTTGGGTGTAATGAAAACACTTACTGCTCGGCTTCTGAAGCAAAGACATAAAATATTCGCGGTAAATGTGTAGATATATCCTTCTTCTTCCGATATATGCTCATGTTTAATCTTAAAACAATTTCTGGAATGCGCAACAAGCGAGCTAGCTACCTGGGTTTCAAAGAAACTTTTGCGGCTTTGTTTGTTTTGAATTTCTGGTTGAGAGAATTTCCTTTGACTTCGATCGCTAATCGCTTTGAATTCAGGTGTCAACAAAAGCATCTCGTGCTATTGTATTACAAAATCTGTCCTTGTTTACTGAAGGAAGACTTGTTCATCCTCCCAAGAAAATAGCACGTGCTAAAGCGTTTTCAAGTCATTGCTGTAAGGTGGAAGTATGAGAGAAAGTTGCTCATGGTTTTAACGATTTCTCGAAGGGACTTTCTCGAGAAAATCCAGTGTAAAATCTGAACGGAGTGATGGATTTTAGCCAGGAAAAATTCTAAAGATGATTGAACATGTTGGCTATTCAATCAGTTATTGCAAAATATTATTGCTTATATATTTATGGAGCAGTAGCATTTCAAACGGGGGTTGTTTTTATTGAATCACCCGGTAGATTTCTAGTTTGGCGATAAAATGATATATCTCTTTGTTGATCATAATTCCCTGGGCAATTGACTGTCAAATGTACTGGGATTTGCCACTTAAAATCTCAACTTTGTACCTATTTCAACAAGGGCAGATTTTGTAATACAATAGCATGATTGCTTTTATTGACACCTTAATTCAAAGCGATTAGCGACTGCAGACAAAGGAAATTCTCTCAACCAGCAATTCAAAACAAACAAAGCCGCAAAAGTTTCTTTGAAACCCAGGTAGCTAGCTCGCTCGTTGTGCATTCCAGAAACTGTTTTTAAGGGCAAACATGAGCGCAGATCGAAAGAAGGAGGATGCATCTACACATCTGCCGCGGGCATTTTATTTGTTTGGTTCAAAAGTCGTTTAGGAGGCGATTCAATTCTCTTATTTTTTGGGTGTTATCAAAACATTTACTGTTCAGCTTCTGGACCAAAGAAATAAAATGCCCGCGGCAGATGTGTAGATATATCCTTCTTCTTTTGATTTATGCTCATGTTTGCCCTTAAACTTAATTTCTGGAATGCACATTGAGCGAGCTAGCTACCTGGGTTTCAGAGAAACTTTTGCGGCTTTTTTTTGTTTTGAATTACTGGTTGATAGAATTTCCTTTGTCTGTGATCGCTAATCGTTTTGAATTGAAGTGTCAACAATAGCAACTCGTGCTATTGTATTACAAAATCTGCCCTTGTTGCCTATTTCGGGGAAAAAATGCAATGCTGCCTTTTTAAGGGCAATGTTACATGTAATGAAAGACAAACAGACAGGATTTTACTACGAAAAGAAGTGTTTTATTTCAAACGCAATAACTTTTGCAAAAACCCTTAAAAGGTTTGTGCAAGGTTAAAAGCTTGCATTTGCAGAGAGCGGAAAATCTAAAATACCCATTCAAATCGAAGTGGCACACAATGTGAACAAAGAGTAGCCTAAGAATGAGCTTTTTATCTTGCTAAGAAACAATGCTGTGTCTGAGTGATTTCTTTGTTCTATTTATAGAGGAGCCTATTTACCACTGCACACTTGCTTTAAGAAGTATTATTATTTGGAAACTGATACCCTTCATTGAAAATAAACTGTCAAAAATTGATAACTTGCATAGCAGCAAATCCCAGCACAAAAAAAACTTCCGAGGTTGTTGCGAGTGTCCCAAAAAATTACCCCTGTTTAAAAAAATCACCAAAACAAAATATCAACCCAAAAATAAAATTATCTTCTTTGATTTGTTTTGTCAATGACCAAAAATATCCAATAATGAAAAAATAGTTCCTTTCCACTATTCAAAGGCAAAAAAAAATAAACATTGAAAACCCCTATTTTAAGCTATACTTCTTGAGAAAAATAGTCAGTCGTGACAAAAAGCCAAAAATTCAAAATTGTAATCATCCTTGAAGTCTCTCCAAGGATAGTACGCATTTCTTTCGGTCATTTATGACCAAATTAAAAGCTTAATATGCACAAAGAAATTGATCTGTTAATCATAACTACTTTTTGCAGTATGATTCAAAACCAGGCAACTTTAAGAAGAGCTAAAATTGCTAATTTTTAACCAATTACATGATCAGTCATGTAAAAAGAAGAAATTTGCAGATCGGGCTTGTAATCAAATTTTGGTGATTTTTCAAACAGGAATACATTTCTCCAGGACACCCGGTAGATGGGACTACGTAACTACTAATCTGGTCCAGTTATTACAATTCTCTTACTTGCAAGTATTTCTATTACATGCGTGCTTCAGCTTCAAGTTCTCGCAGTCTTTTCAAAATAGATTCTTTTATTTTCTTCTTATCCCTGTCTGTTTTCTTAACTACCAATCCTTTCTTTGTGTCTGTGAGTCTAGAAAAAAATTGCTTCATGCTCAGAATATCTGCGAAATCAAACTACAATCTTGGCCAAAATACTTGGGACAAGTAAAAAAATTGCACTACCTCGGGTCTTTGATTACGTGCCCCCCTCGCTCCCCCCGTTTCAATGTTGCTTGAGTCAAACGCTATTCTACCTTCTCAACATTGAATCAGGGGGGAGGGAGATCAGAAGGTCTGAAACGCATGTTTTCCCCGCGATATTTGAGGAAACCTCACGAAAATACTTAGATTTGCCTATGTCCCAATTTTTTTGCCAGGATTGTAGCACACTGCTAAAATAAGCCTGGTGCTGAAGCGATACCTGATGTGAAAAATAGATTATCCTTCAAGCACAATGACATTTTTTATCCAGGACTTCGTCAAAAATGTATGTTATTTTCTAATTCGTTTTACTCTATCGAAAATAACTTTATTTACTTATCAACACTACTTTATAACTAACGCTAACATACAACCAGCAAGTGCTATCTTATAGTACAGTATGGTCAGTCTAGTGATTCTCTACCAAAATGTCGAGCTCCCAAAACAAATTACTCCTCAATTATCATCAAATATCAAGGTTCTGAAGGAGAGGAAGGTGGGTCAAAGGCTGTATGTCTTATTACCAGGATCACTATTGACGTACGATAACTTTGATCTCATTCTTTGCTTATATACCTTGTAGTCCCTTGGGCCTCATTCTTTGCAGTACTGCCGCTTACTTATCTCAGGGGAACCTACCCGCTTGTATATCTTGGGACAAGTAAATATCATTGAAATTTTCAAGTGCAATTTTGACTTCACTTTCAAAGTCAGCCGTGCATTTGCAGTTCCAATACTGCACATAACAGTTCATGATCTAGAAAGCCTTTGGAACTTTAAATATCCGACAAATCCACTTAAAGCCTGCCTTCATAGACAAAACAGAAGATCCATGATTCTTCATTTGGTAGAATCATATTTTTGATCGTTGTCCACATAAAACGTCCTAAATTCCAACTTTCCGATTTACAAAACTAGGTACAGTTCAGACGTTATCATGCAGGGTGTCCCAAAAAATGCTCCTGTTTAAAAAACCATCAAAATTCGATCATGAAACCTATCACAAAATTTCCTTTAAAAATTTTTTGCCAATGATCCAGATGATAAAGCGTTTATTTTCATTACATAAAGGGTATAAAATTACACGTTGAAAACCATACTCTGAGCTATACTCTTTAAGCAACGTTGTAAATGAAGTCTTTCTAACATTTGTGACCAAACTAAAAGCTTAGGACAAAAAATAAATGACCACTATTGCTTTTTGTAGAATGCTTCAAAAACAAGGCAGCTCTAAAGAGAGCTAAATTTGCAAATTTTAAAATCAAAATGAGATCAGCTATACCTGGAAAAATATTTGGTCTTTGATCTATTTGCTAAAATAAGAAATTTGAAGATCGGCCATTTAATCAAAGATTGATGATTTTGCAAACAGGAGAACATTTTGGGACACCCGGTATAATGCTGAAAACTAACAAAATTTGAAAGATTCAGCTCGTCACCCGAAACGTAATTCATCTAGACTTACTTTTCATACAGCCGTGCAGCAAGGCTGGGAGTCACTCGATCATACTTCCTGTTTGCTGTTTCTCGGAATTCCGCATATTCAGAACAAAACGTTGACCAATCACCTTCGAGTAGTAAGTCTAAGATCTGAAAGAAAATGTACACGTTTTTTATTAAGAGCTCAATAAAAATGTGAACAGCAACCGCTAATCAGTTTAGGAAAAACAGAAACGGTTGGTGTAAAATTCTATGACCCATTTCTTTTAAATTAATGGCTTATAAAAACGCTTTAACTCTACCGCTTGACTCTTTAGAAATTTTCAATATTTTCAGAATTAGAGTGTTTTCCTTCTTTTTTAAGAATTCAAGGAAAATTTAAGACAAAAACTTAAAACCAGCGTAATTTCTAAACCTTTTGACGAAACATGAAAGAATTTTCAAGGAAACCATAGTTTATGGATGTCTACAACATGGCATCAAGCAAAAGTCTATCACTCTTCTGATTTACGATTTAGAAATTTGACAATGTCAAATCTTCAAATGACTTGAAATATAAGATACGCCGTAATTTCATAAAATATTCAAGATTTCTGAAAAGTCCGATGGTAGATTTACAGATATGTAGCTAGATTTTCTTTCAAGCCATTTATTTCAAAGAAAAAGGTCATAGAATTTTACACCCAACTTTTCAGACAGATTTAAAGATTTAGAGCCTATATTGTCTCTCATTGCATCAAAGTCTCTCCTTTTCATTGTTGTTTGCATTGCATGGCGTACTTTCGTTATGCCACCTGTAAGCTCGCCTTTGTCTTCATGTTGACAATTATTCGGTACGCCACAGACTTTTTGGAATGGAAAAAAGACACTTAATTGCATGCACGAACCCCGGGGGGGGGGGAGTACATAACCTATTCAGGGTACGGGTATGTGCCGCCCATATGGGTGGGTTTTTGGGCCCTTCTCTAAAGAAGGGTTTCGGCAGATTTTCCTTAACATGGGTGAGGTTTTGCTGAAATTCGCAAAAATAGTTAAAAATGGGCAGTTTTCCGCCAAAATTCATCATACAAGTGGGTACCAAGGCAAGTTTCGGTTATCGGAAGAAGGTACTTTCTGAAATCCGGGCGGCAGACCCCCGTCCATCCACAAGTCATATACCCCCCCCCCCGGCCACGAACCTCTAACTGCCTCTTACAATGTTTTGGAAAAGATATCAATCACTTACCTGTCTGAGCTCTTTAAATGTCATCTCTAACATTCCTTCTTCGAATCCACCCACTGGCTTAGATGCAACGAAATCTGGAAACGTCATCAAAAGATTGAATACATCAGAATACATCCCAATGAAACGACAGGAAATTTACCAGAACTTCAAATGATAGTCTCGTCCCAAGCCTATTTCCTGAAGGCTATCTGACAGATCTTTTTAGTACTGATTCCTGCCTACTGTTCCTGGATCCGCGATTCCAACATTCCGTAAAAAGAAGAAAGGACTCTTTCATGTCTTCCTTTATGGAATGTTGGACTTGCGGATCCGATCCAGGAACTGTGGAAACGGGATCGGTCAAATGGACTTCAAGATGTGGGGCAAGTCTACTCAAATGATAGACATGAATCTTTTTGCAAAGCAACCATCGATGATTTGCATTGAAAAGGGGTAATATGTGCCTGCGAGAAAGGCAATTTTATACTCTCAGTATAATGCAAAAATGTCTTCAAGTATCATGAGACTTAGCCTACGTGTAGACCCATTATCCAACTGGAGAAAGGGTCTATGAATTAATGAGCGAAAGCTTGCTACCACAGTTCCAGAATTCAGGAACTTAATTTATGTAGCCTTTGTTAGACGGGTTTCATGCACTATTTGAATAGAGGATTAACATAATGAATTGGGCAGAGCCGTAGCAAGCTTTAACTCTTTATTTCGTAGACCCTTTATTCTTTAGGATAATGGGTCTACTCGTAGGCTACATGAGACTTTGAAAGGGACATATCACAAAATTTCTGCAGTCGATAAAGATTTCAGACTGTTATCATTATGAAATAAATTTACAGATAAATATATTTTCTGGTTTTACCTTCACAGCACTTTAAGTCAATGTTGAAGCCTTTGAGTCCATTTACATTTATTTGCTTCACCTAGAAAGAAGGATCATTTAAATAAATATGCAACGGAATGATATTTTAGGCCTTTCAATTCCTAAAAGCGATTCAATTCCCTTATATTTTTGTATAATCAACACACTTACTGCTCAGCTTCTGAACCATAGAAATAAAATGCCCGTGGCAGATGTGTAGATATATCATTCTTCTTTCCATATATGCTCATATTTGCTCTTTAAAACAATTTCTGGATTTATTGACACCTAGTTTTTACATACTTAATTTCAAAGTTTTGCAAAGATTTGACGCCTGCGCCGAGCTTATGCTGTATAGCACTTAAATATAGTTCCGTAGGTATAGTTATGCTCCTTTGCCCAGCAAGGACAGATAATGTTACAATAGGATCCACTAATTTTTATTGACACCTAGGTACATGAGGATGTATCAAAAGAAGAAGGGTATATCTAAACATCTGCCTTGGGCATTTTCTTTACTTGATTCCGAAGCTGAGCAGTAAGTGGTTCAATTACACCCAAAAAGTACGAGAATTGAATCACCTCCCAATTGGCTTCTGCACCAAAAAAAAGTTATTGCCAGAGGCAGTTGTTTAGGCTATTCCTCGATGTATCACAGAATGAAATTTACGTTGTTTAGATATATCCTTCTTCTTTCGATATATGCTCATTCTTGCTCCTAAAAACAATCACTGAGATGCACAATAAGCGAGCTGGGTACCTGGGTTTCAGGGCAACTTTTGCGGCTTGCTTCGTTTTTGCTTATGAGTTGATCGACCAGGAATGGAATTCCCTTTGTCTGCAGACACAAATCGCTTTGTACCTGGGTTTCAATAAAAATAGCGGATCCTATTGTAACATTATCTGTCCCTGTTCCTTTGCCAAACAAATGATACCAACCTCGTCGTTTACCAGATAGCTTTTGAGCTTTGTTGCCAAATGTTTACAAGACGACATACAAGCTGTTGTAGCAACATCCCCCTGAAAAAAATGAAACAGAGCCATACATGAAATACATATTTTGCAAGCTCGTATGGTTCGATGGCAAAATGCGATCCATGAAAACACAAGCACTACAAAGGACATCATTCTTTCATTTCAAGCTGTCAGTCAATGCATAAAATTATAAAAAGGAGAATTATCTCAAGCAAGTAATCAAATAATCTACAAGCGATGTCGTTATCATTTATCATGAATTTGCTCTCATAGATTAACCTGCGTACAGTGCAAATCATACCCCCTCAGGAAAGGAAATACAATTTCCTTTCCTTTGGGTGTAGTCCGCATGCAGGTTATCGTAAATCAGTGCAAAGAGAATCCAAGTCTGCAAAAGGTCCAGACTATGGAAACTCCTGTTTGCACTATCCGTTTCTGCTTGCAGTCACAACCATCATAAACTCCTGCGGTACGAATCATGTATTTTGTTTCCAACGCTCTTTCATTTCACACACCATCTCTCTTTCCTGTACTGAAATTCAACGAATAGCTATATTACACAGGTCCTCCTGTACTCCTACACAATCATTCTTATAGTTTGATTTGAGTGAACAAGGGGAAGCGTTGTAGTCAAAGTTGCAGCGATTGATAGCAATCACGTAAACAAATAACAAACAATAATTAAAATGAAACTCAAACCAAGATTTTTGTGGGTTCACACTGATCAAGTGCGTTTTCAAAAACCTCCGTTTTTGTGGATATCCACTTTTGACAGCATTTTCGAAAAGTTCCGTTTTTGTGCTGTTATTGTGTGGATCAGTGTGAACACTTTCACAAAAACGGAAGTTGTTCCCTCCATTTTTGTACAAAAACGGAGCAGTGTGAACGGGGCCTTAGAATAAACAGAATTTTAGTAGTACTTACAGGCAAGCTTTCGAAAGTTATAAAAGCTCCTTGCAGATATGCAATAAGATCAACCAGATATTCACATGGCAGTGTACGTTTGGTAGAAGGCATCCAGTTGTAGTTTGCTTTGAAAAAAAGAGGGAAAACTTGATAAGCGAGAATAATCATGGGTAGATAGACACTGCTGGTGTGCTTCTATGGGGGATAACTTTTGTTAGAGTATCGTTGAAGACTTTTCCGAGTTTTCAAATTGGTGGTAATCTCCTCCGCAGAACTATAGAAATAATTCCTCCGCAGGCACAACTAATATGTACCTGCGGAGGAATAATTTCTTTAGCTTTGCGGAGGAGATTACCACCGATTTAAAATTTGGAAAAGTCTTCAACGATACTCTAACGAAAGTTATCAGCGAGTAACTGGAGGAAAAATTGAAATAACAACAAATCAACGAAAAATGCAAAAAAGCTTTTAACTGTCACCAAATATATTCGAAACGAATATTCTATTTTTCCTTTCGAAACTCTGGATTCAAATATTAATAAAATTTGACTCACAAAGACTGAAAAATTCATCCATCTTAGAATTGAGCTTTTCAAAAATTCTCTGTTCGGCTTCAGCACGGACATCCTGTGGAGAAATATCATGATGTAGATACATAGTAAGGACAGTAATTGTAAAAACAAAGTTCTAATATGCAATGCCTAAGGTGCTGATTATGTGAAAGTGGGCTTACTCGGTCATTGCGTTGCATGATCATGATTATGATTATGATCTGTTTGGCAACGTTAGTCTATTGTTAAAGTTAGTTGATGGAGTTAAAAAAAGGTTAATCCATAAATAGGACAAAGAAACGTAACTCAGCAACGTTCAATCAATCGTCGAAATCAACAAATGCAATAGGCTAATTTTAGACCTGCATACGCAGCTCCTGAGTAGGCCATTTATCTCCGCCAAATAACTTGAAGTAAGATACAAGATAATGTTTTATTGTCTTATTCTAGTCCCGCTGCCGGGCGAGCTCTCCTGCTTTCCGATTACATGGAGACGAACCTTGGCGAAAGCGGGCCAGCTCACTGAAAAGCTAAGTCTACTGTTTACGCGAGGAAATATCGCTGACGGTCCATACATTGCTTCACAGAAGTGCGCTGGCCCGCTTATTGGGTTGGCTCACTAGACGGGCCAGCACGCTTCATATAATCAACATTTGATACCAAATAAATGACTAACATATGCTGTTTGGCACCTGCTATTACTTGTTATAGCACGGGCGGTAGGAATTATGCCACTCAAACGGAAACTCCTCAAAGAAAGCACATTTGAGTGGCATAATTGATCTAGGGCCCTTGAGGTCACGTCAATCGGATTAGAATGGCGCCTTCGCAGGAGAGGTAGACATAAAGGGAAAACAAGTCGATATATCACGAATGAAATGATATTATTGGATAGGAACAACTCGATGTATCATGCATGAAGGATTTTCTAAATTCAGCGTTTCCTACCGCCTGTGGTTATAGCAAGTTGTATGATGAAAATACAAACGAAAAATCGTATTTGACCTTTGGCATTTTCATGTCTTCCTCCGCCAAATTATTGTCCGAAGATTATTGCTATTATAGCATAGGACAAATTGCCACACTTACTTTAAAGGTCGAGCTTCCATATAACTTTGTGACATTAACACTTTCTTCTGTTGCCCTAGAAAGATAAGTCAAGTATCTGTCGTTGGTTATTTGCAAATTTCCAAATCAGTCTTACTTGTATAAGTAAAAAACTGGATAAGAACGACTTTAAATCAGTAGCAGTAACTATAAGCCATGCAATAAGTCTAAACTGTTCTTGTGAGTTCTGTGACTTTCTTTATGATTTGATAAAGTGTCTTAGGCCTGTTTCAGGCATTTCGCAACCATTAAATGTTCGTAAAGTCGAATTTACCTTTCTTTGCAGTGCTCGCGAAACGCGAGAAACGCGAGAAAAACGCGAGAAAAATCAACAAAGAATATCAAAAAAGGAGGATATATCTACACATCTGCCGTGGGCATTTAATCTGTTTGGTTCAAAAGCCGGTTGGGAGGCGATTCAATTCTCTTATACTTTTGGGTGTAATTAAAACACTTACTGCTCAGTTTCTGAAACAAAGAAATAAAATGCCCACGGTAGATATGTAGATACATCCTTCTTCTTTCGATATATGCTCGTGTCTGCTCTTGAAACGATGTCTGGAATGCACAACGAGCGCGCTAGCTACCTGGGTTTCAGATAAACTTTTGCGGCTTTGTTTGTTTTGAATTACTGGTTGAGAGAATTTCCTTTGTCTGCAAGAGCTAATCGCTTTGAATTGAGGTGTCAATCAAAAACAACTGATGCTATTGTCTTACAAAATCTGTCCTTGTTGGCTCACCCGGTAACTCGGTAGTTAGTCGTAAATGATTCTCATTCTTACCCAGTAACACTCGAGATGAATCTCTCAAGCTCCGGACAGGCTTCTTCCAGATGCATTGTATTTACTGATATTTGCACGAGCTAGAATGAGAAGGAGAGGTAAAAATTCATTCCATATTCTCTACAGAGGGTTTAATCAATCTGATAAAGGAAATAAAAGAATTTATCATGCCATTTCAATGGAGTTTTCAAGTATGTAAGGTCGCAAAATATTGCAAATGCTAAAAGTAGGCGCACCTGAGCTAAGTTCAATGCAGGGTGTGCAATCAACGTCTTTAATGAACCTGCAAAATAAATAAAACTATGTTCAGAAACCTAACGTTATGGTAACGGTTTTAGTAAAGGGTCCGTTCAGCACATGCCATCGCTCGTTTGACCTTTGTTGTTGCCATTTTCATGGCCCATGAAAACTGCCACAACAAACAGATGACACGTGCAAAGCATGATGGTTGCAATAGACCCTTTAACAGAGAAGCACACACAAAGTGCTCGAACCAAATTTGATCTCATTTGGTGTCGTTAGTTCGAAAGATAAAGAGATGAGAGTTTGCGACTTTTCCTAAAATTTAATAGGCAAATTAAAGACTGAAAATTTTTTCATAATGATAAACTACTCTCCTTCACAGTTTGGACCCCGCAGCAGATAGTCCCCCGCAGAGGATACATATGAAGTTTTCCATTATTTATTATTCTTTTTACTCATTACCAATAGATCCTGGTTTCCCTGAGGGTAAACACATGACCAACGTCTTTTCAACACGTGAAGAGCGAGTTTAACTTTTGCCAGGAAATGATCATCGATCATCGAGAATACCACCATTTGATAGCTCTGAAGGAGAACTTTTAGAAAATGTATAATCTTATTCATTTTTGATGACTTCAGCAATTTTAAGAGTTAATGGCGTCATGATAGTTTATGAAGTCATATCTTTGTGCTCCCCTCCCCTATGGTACTATAAGTGTCCGTAAAGCCTGGTATCAATAGGGCTAAAGAATTGGAAAGTTCGCTCACCACTTAAAACTTTGGTTAACAGGAAATTGGTCGACTTTCGTATCGATTGATCAACTTCAGTTCGGCTGTGGAATTAAAGAAGAAACTCATTTGCTCATTTGTAGCTCTTAAAAGTGAGGAAGGGTATATATAAGGGAAAGTTTGAAATGAGACGTATCGCTGCGTAGGAGCTCCAACCACTGCAACAGTATTTGAATGATTGCGGCATTCGATTCCTTGCTGTGACAAGCGAAGAACGAAAACATAGCAACGTTATCAAGGTTTACTCGCAATCCCGTGGAAGAGAAACAACACAGTGAGTAAAAATACAATTTTGATTATAATATAGGCTACATCGACGGTGCATTATTGCCCGTGGTCTGAAGTAAATGAGAAATAAAACAAACAATAATCTTATGCAACACTCATTATAACTGCTATCGAAAAGCCTCTGGTCTCAGCTCTAGCACAAACTTGAACTTCAAAAGCTTATAACTCCGTCGATATTCAGCAGATTGCAAGACAGTGGTGTCTGAAATAAAGTCAAGATCTTTAGGAGAGAGGTGTCTTATCACGGAGCCCGTTCATTGTACCGGGTGCGCCAAAATAAACTATGCACGTTTGGCAGGCCACGATAAATCGTAAACAGGACCGATTTTGAAGATTTGTGACTTAATAGTTAGCAGAAAGCCAGAATTAGATTCTAGGATTTTTTGCAAATTTTTCTGTTTTCAGTTTTTAGAGCTACAAGCGAGTTCCTTAAAATTTTAGTTTTCGAAAACACTGAAAACGATCAAAAAACATCGATCAAGCTTTCTAAAGGATCGATATGAATGGACAAAGAGAAAACTTTTTCGTGGTGATTTGGGATTTAGAAATCGACTAATTGTAAGCTGCTTTATGAGAGTTCGTACTATATTGGGAGAAATGTAATAATATTTTAAGGATATAAAGGAATGTCTTTTCTTTTGTAATGTCATTGAATTTATGCTTTGGTGCAGGTTGTGTTCCTGTGTCAAGGGGGTTAAAAAGACAAGCGAGGAAGCATCATGGGGCCAGCAAGCATGGAGTCTTGTTAGATTTTTGATTTTGTGACTGCTTTTGGGGCGGTACTTTATTGTAACTAGAACAGAATTTCGCAACAGGCCAATCGTTGAAATAACGCTCGTGCAGAAGTTTACAATAATCAATTTCCAAATCTCCAAATCACGCTGAAAATGTTTTCCCTTTGTCCATTCATGTTGATTCTTTAGAAAATTTGATCAACGTTTTTTGATGGTTTTCAGTGTTTTCGAAAACGAAAATTTTAAGAAACTCGCTTGTAGCTCTAAAAAGTGAAAATGGAAAAATTTGTAAAAAATCCTAGAATCCAATTCAGGCTTTCTGCTATAGATTAAGTCATAAATCTTCAAAATCGGTCCAGTGTACGATTTATCGTGGCCTGCCAAAAGTGCATAGTTTATTTTGGCGCACCCGGTATCGTAATTTTTTACTCAAACGCCGAAAGATTTGTGTCGACATCCTGTAAGCTTTATATACCTTATATTGAGATTTTCGTTGAAACGTGTTGAAGCCAAGATGTATTCTTTAACCTGTGGAGTATAAAAACAGCTGTTTACTTATTAGGAATTTTGTCATTATACTCACAGAATTATGCAAGGAAGCTTGCAGTATTAGATAAATTGTATAAAAATCCATTATGAAGCAACGGTGAGCAAAAAGGGCATATGTCATGAAGCTGATTGGTTCATGCAATACAATTCTCTCTGTTGTTTATTACAAACATAGGATCGAGGCTGAATTTTCATTGCAATAAAAATTCATGAAACAGAAATAAAAAGTCATGAAACAATGGAATTCTACTCCAAACTTGTTTGTTGTATTAACCAATTGCTGATGTGACATATGTCCTTGAAAGGCAGTCTGTCACGTATCTGATTGGCTGCAACAGAGTCAGAGCTCAACGCAACGGATGGCTTTCCTTGCGTTCCTTTGGCAATCAAAACAATCAAGATTTCATTCAAATTCAACCAGCTGGATCTAAATACTTTGAACTAAACAATGTTACTATCTTACACAGTAGAACCTTGATTCCCAAAGGAACGCAACGTATGTGAATCGTTGCACTTGCAACAAAGGAGGGCTGATCGTTAGCATTTTGTACGGCCGTAGAAAGTCAGTAGGTTCACCAGCCATTTAATTCTCCTTGTCTTTGTATTGTCCTTATCACCCAATCAGATGGGTGACAGACTGCTTTTAAAACTATTCAAATATTCTCAAACATAAAAACTCTTCCAATTCTTTAGAGCTATGATAAGACGGTTAAAGGCATACTGTCATGACTGTGATTGGCTAGTCGTGATGTTGAAATCACTAACAAAGAACCTGGCCTCTAGATAATTACCATGCCTTTATGTCCTTGGATCATACTTTGTTTCGAGAATAAAGGGAGTCAGATCGTTATCACCTTCATGAATTTCAGTGTACAGGGTAAATACTGAAGCTTGCCTAATTCTATTCTTCTGTATTGTCTTATTCATCCAATCAGTGCCACGACAGTGTGCCTTTAAAACCAGACGTAACGGAGAGTCGAAGCGATTTCATAAATAATACCGGTGAGTCAGAAATAATGCGTGCTGTTTGAAAGGCTAATGCTCCCTAAATATATAAGCAACAATATTTTGCAATATCTGATTGAATAGCTAATTATTTTCTGGAACTTTTTCCTGCCTGAAATCGGTCACTCCGTTCAGATCTTATAAGGGATTTTCTCAAGAAAGTCGCTTCGAGAAACTTTAAAAAATGTGCTAAAATCACAAGCAAATTTCCCAAACATTTTTACCTTACAGCTATGACTTGAACATGTTTTAGCACGTGCTATCCTCCTGAGAAGACCAAAAATTCTTCCCCCTTGTATGAAACACTTATTCAGGGGGATTCCATTCTCCCAAGAGGACAAAATAAATGCTAATACTTGGTAGTGTCATTAGGAAAGAAAACCAAGGAAATTTTGCTCGTCATTTTCATTCGTTTTTTTGCAGGTTTTTGAAAGGGGGTCTCTGCAGAAAATCTCCCATATCCACCCGAAGGAATGACCGATTGAAGCCGGGTAAAATACTGAATCTAGTTAAACATATTGGCAATGAAACAAGAGAGTTTTCAATATTATTGCTTTGATATTCAGGGAGCGGTATTTTTTCCAACGCTGGGCATTTTGCTCCTTGTAACTCGTCTGGTATAATTGTCCGGTATAAGCACTTACCATTTTAAAAGCTTTAGGCACGTAAGCAGAAAATGGGTAAATCTTTGGGAATCCATTCTGTAAAAAAAATCAAAATGAAGAAATTTTATCGATTTAACAAATCAAAGATAAAGAACTTATTTCGTTATTTAGCTGGACAGCAGAGGTATCCTGAGCTATGGGGACTCTGGGTGGGAGCAGTGACGGGGAAAGTTGTTGTCGTTGTTGTTCTCTCGGCTGGGGTTTTGATTGTTTATCATAATCGCCTTTGTAAGTCTGACGTCCAATGTGAAACCGGCTCAAGGATTCATCTGGAAAAATCGTTTCTATGTTGCATTTCGTAATTGTTTATTCAATTGTATTTTAATTGTATGTCCTATGTCCTTCATGTAAAGGCCAGGAGGGGGCAGTCATGATCTCTTACTCCCCTTGGTATCATCCTTGTAGAGCTGTGTAGTAGTTTGTAGGTACTGTTTTAGGTAATTCGTTATTGTAAACTTTTTATATTGAATTTAGAAAACTCTGTAAGCCCAGGAAGAAGGAATCACGAGGTGTGGTCACATCGAGAGGAAGGATCAGCAGACATTCACATTATTCCTAAAAACTACATTGGATGTGAGGGGTGTATCATTTTGTAAAAATCTCGTGCACCTTTGGCAAAAATTCTGTTCTTTTCAAGAAAAATCCGCATAAAATCCCAAAAATCCTATTGTTTAAAAAAAATCTCGTACGTCTTTTCGGGAGAGTGATACACCCCTCGATCGGATGCTATTTAAAAATAAACAAAGTGGAGATCTTGTTATGAAATACCTTGGAAACACACTGATTCTCTGGGAATTCATCCAATATGCTCAGCTGCTCCTCGTTTTCAACGTATAGTGATGTATAATTGTCTGTGGACCCCAGATCACTGCACAAAAAGCAAAAGAGCATATTTCACGAAAATAATTCACTTGAGGATGTCAGAGAAAAACCAATACAGCACAAAGTGAAAGTGCACATGTGCCATTCAGAGAAAAGCCCCATCTTCGTACTCTTCTTTATTTAAACTCAACAAAATATCATGTCTCTACAGGGTGTTTCAGAAAAAACGCAATCCAATCATAATTGAAAGTTTGAAAAAAGGAAAAGATTTAAATATTAGCCTGCGTGCAGACTCAACTCCTCGAAAGTATAGACTTTCGAGGAGTTGAGTCTGCACGCAGGCTACTAAATATCTGTTAAATCATGGTTATAAAGATGTAATGAATACCATCTGAAAGCACTATCTATCTTCTTTCCAGTAACAAGGGCAGATTTTGTAATACAATAGCATGAGTTGCTTTTGTTGACACCTCAATTCAAAGCGATTAGCGATTGCAGACAAAGGAAATTCTCTCAACCAGTAATTTAAAACAAACAAAGCTGCAAAAATTTCTTTGAAACCCAGGTAGCTAGCTAGCTCGTTGTGCATTCCAGAAACTGTTTTTAAGGGCAAACATGAGCGTAGATCGAAAGAAGAAGGATGCATCTACACATCTGCCACGGGCATTTTATTTGTTTGGTTCAAAAGCCGTTTAAGAGGCGATTCAATTCTCTTATTTTTTTGGGTGTTATCAAAACATTTACGGCTCAGCTTCTGGACCAAAGAAATAAAATGCCCGCGGCAGATGTGTAGATATATCCTTCTTCTTTCGATCTATGCTCATGTTTGCCCTTAAAAATAATTTTTGGAATGCACAGCGAGCGAGCTAGCTACCTGGGTTTCGGAGAAAATCTTGCGGCTTCGTTTGTTTTGAATTACTGGTTGATAGAATTTCCTTTGTCTGTGATCGCTAATCGCTTTGAATTGAGGTGTCAACAAAAGCAACTCATGCTATTGTATTACAAAATCTGCCCTTGTTCTTTCCAGTGATATGCAGCTTAGGCACAATAATTGAAATATTTATCACTTGATTGACGGATCAGTAAGTATGGCCTATTATAAATGCTGGAGATTGGTACGACACTTGCATAGACCAAAACTCATCTTTGTAAGAGCTCATTTTTTATCAGTTTTAATAAATGTATCTCATGGGTGGAAATTTGTATATTTCGTACCAAAGGGCATCACCTCAAAAGCTTCTAGGACTGAAATGTTTCCACTAAATCTGTTTTGTAACTTGTTATGATAAAAAATGTCTTGATTTTGCTCTTCCAGCGTGCTATATACTTCATGTCAATTAACTGATAAATGATTCTATAAATGTATCCCAACCGCACACCATTGGAAAGAAGATAGCTTGTGCTTTCGGGTTGTATACGTTACATCTATTAAAATCTTATCCTCTGCTGAAAACTTCCAATAATAGTAGAGTTGCGTTTTTCTTAAAGCACCCTGTCTATGGTCTATTATGTAACTTTCGATTTTTTTTTTTTTTTTTTTTTTATATATATCATCATAAAATATTAAAATATACAAAGCAACGACAACAGTTAAACTAGAATTGAGAAAAGAAAAAAAATTATGTCGTTCGTAGCGAGAAAGGACACAAAGTCATCGAGTTCTCACTACGAACGACACTTACAACAGTTCAATACTACGACAGTATCTAGTCTAACAAAAAAAACACAACGTTACAAAAATTAAGGTGTTCCAGGTGCGTCAAAGAAATATATCTCTGACTCACCTGTTGGGGTGCGCTGTGATTTGATTTCGATTGATAAATCAGAAAGAATACAAAATGATGGTTATACTTACTTGAATCTTTTCGTCCAGTTTCTTGCTAAAATCTCATTGTATTGATCCCTGAAAAGAATAATTAGAAAATAAGCTATTTGTAAACAGTTCTACATTCTTGATGCTATTTGTGTATTTTCAAAATAAGCCTCTTGTGTGAATTGCCTTGAAATGTTGGCTTGAAAGTAAAACAATGATCGTACATCAATTGCAAACTGGGACAACCATAAATGATATCCATGTTCTAGTCAGTTCAAAACATTGTGTCGCATTGAACATCATTGCATTGTATTGTATCGCATTGTATTTTATTGTACCATATACCGAGTATTCAGAAAAAAAGTATGTAGATTTGGTTCGATCCAGTGAGGTGAAGTTAGCGTTAATCAATTGCTAATCAATTTCAGAATGTTCCTCTGTAGTTAACTTGAATATAGATACCTTTTTTGTTTTATTCGTGCTTTGAGTGTTTAAATATTAATGTTAAAAGTTCACATTTGCTATCACCTCCAAACAAGAGCTTTAGTGTTTTGGCCAAGCAAATTTTTGAGACAGTTTTCATAAAGTTGAACATAACTAAGACCATATTTTATTCTGTTTGCTAGAAGTCACCCACTGTGCAGTGTTTTCATTGTTCTTTAATTTTAATATTCAATTTGATGTGCTTGAGGAATTTGCTTAGGCAAAAAGGCCAAAGCTCTGGTTTGGACGTTGAAGCAAGTTTGAACTTCCAAGATATATATTTCAGCTCTCAAAGCATCAATATCAACAAACAAGGTATCTGTATTCAAGTTAAGTATCGAGAAACATTTTGAATTTGACGAGGCATTGATTAAAGGGAGTACAAGACCAGCAGCCTTTGCCATGGTTGGTCTTTGTTTTTGTGAATTTCATAAAGTCAGTTATTCTGGAAGCTGGGCAGAGCAAGTCGATGACTTCGCGAAAGGCATGCTGCTCTTTGTACTCCCTTTAAAGCTAAAGTCGCATTGCCAGACCCAACCAAATCTGTACATTTTTTTCTTGGACACCCGTCCGGTTTATTGTATCGTAACAAGTTATATTGCATTGCATCAAGTCTTATTGTATGAAATCAATATCATCTGAACTCCACTTGCCTCATCTTCACAAGGAGATCGTACAACGCAGTAACACTAAAACCATAGCCCTGTGTGAGAGACAAAAATCAATAAAACTACGCACGTAAAATTAAGAAGAGAACTTAATGGGCAAAAATGTCAAACCAAGTAGTTTGTTTTGTCGTAATTAAGATCGAACCCATGACATTAATCACAAAAAATGGTAAAAAAAGTAGAAATATTTTTCAAAATTTTAATACTTGGAACTAAGGGAAATTTCTGCCGAAGATATTTGGAGCAAAACGCTGTAAGTTTTAACTTGGTGTAGATTACTCTGTGAGGTTCTTTGAAGGAAAAATGACTTTTTGAGAGTGTCACAAAGTTTTGTGTCAATATCTTACACTTAAAACCGGAACTAAGCTTGGAAAGTAAGATGGAATCCACTTACCGCAAGTGTATGACTAAACCATACGACAAGTTCTTTGACTTTGAGCATCATTTCTGGGTCTTCCAAATTAGCCTAATTATATAAAAAAGTTATTACTTTATAAAGACGATCTGCCACACGCAAGAGCTTTGAGCTTTTAGCCTAAGCAAGTTCCTGACGCATATCAAAATCTGAAACAAAAAGTTAAGAAAAAAGAAAAAAAGGTACTCAGGGTGACTTCCAGCAAACAGAATATAATGTGACCTAAGCTGTTTCCCATTTTATCGAGGATATTGTTGATTTATTTATTGTGCTTTAAGGATTTGCTAAGGCCAAAAGGCCAAAGCTCTGGTTTGAAGGTGACAGCAAATTTGAGCTTTCAACATTAATATTTCAACACTAAAAGCACCAACATCAGCAAACGAGGTATTTATGTTCAAGTTAACTATCGAAGAACATCTTGAAATTGATTAGCAATTGATTAAAGCTAAATTCTCATTGCTGGACCCAACCAAATCTGTACAATTTCTTCTTGGACACCCGGTGGATAGCGAAAGGGTCGTGATACTCACACATTGCGTAGTAAGATCGGATCGAATCTTTGGGACAGCTTGTTCCCACAACTCATCTACAGTTCCCCTAGAACAGAATAAGAAACGACATGATGCCACTGCGTAAGTCTGAAGATAAAGCTAGTCATAGATTATGACAATCTCGTCCCCAGAGTGAGTTTGTTGCTCTATCTCTTCTCTAGACTTATGACGACGAGTCCCTTGTATCCCTGCAGCGAACCTTGCTCAACAGGTTGTTGTTTCAACTGTTGACCGAAGCGCCATCTTGAAGTAAAAAATCACAGGGATACAAGGGACTGATCGTCATAAGTCTACCTCTACTATAGACTTATTACATGGAGTCTCTCGTTTCCCTGTGCTCTTTGACTTGATGATGGTACTTCGTTGATGGCGCTCAGTGGGGCGACAACAAAAACAACAATTCAACTCAGTTAGATGAGCCGTAACTAGAGGGTCCTTATGAAGTGAGGCTAGAGATATCAGGAGTTGCAAGTCTATTGCTGAATTTAAGCGAAAACTCCTTTCCAAAATAAGGCCAACTGAAAACTCCGTATATAGCATTTATGATATAGAGGGTGTTAGAATCTTAACAAAGTTGCGTTTGAAATTCAGTGCATTAAATGAGCATAGGTTTAGGCATAGATTCAACATCGTAAGTCCACTATGCAATTGCGGTACCGTGAACGAGGATAATGAGCATTTCCTCCTGCATTGCCCCTTGTTTGATCATCTTCGCAGAAACCTCCTTGGCCAGCTCTCGGAAATTCTGAGCTTGGATGTATCCAACTTTGATGACGATTTCGTTTGCTCACTGATGTTGTATGGAAGTTCTGAACTTCCACACATTGTCAACAGACTGATTCTTGAAGCTACTTTAGAGTACATCAAATCATCCAGGCGTTTTGTTTCAATAGACCACGAAAATTGACATAGCCCTTGAAAACAGGAATTTCGTGCACTGTATCTGTCTAGTTTATGCCTAGTGTTCTTGTCGTATGTCTGTGTGTACTTCTGTTAATTTTGCTTTTTCCTCTTTTGTTGGAATATAGTCGTAAGAGAGAGACGGCCTGTCACAATGGCGAATTGTGTGCTCTTGGGCTGTCCCTCTCTTACGACTATTCTTGGAACGATTTAAATTTAAATTGTAAGTGCCATTCTCGAAAACTTCCTAATTATTCAAATAACAACAATATAATCTGGTCACTAAGCAGCAACCATTGCAATGTTACTTTATTGTTTGGAATCGAGGTCGCATAATTAGCGTTGCCTAGCAAACTGCAAATCCATGATGGCTGCTAATACGCCCATTGCCTGGGCGTATTCGATCGTAGTGTATCGTAGTAGCTTCGTTATCAGCGTATGACAAAAGAACACCCTGGGAACGAGGTTGAGATAATGATGAAATTATACCGGAAGAGTACAAAAATGGGCAGACGTTTAGAAGCATGTAGCTCTCAAACCATTTATCAGATTTCCTACCGGGTGCGCCAAAATAAACTATGCACGTTTGGCAGGCCACAATAACTCGTACACTGGACCGATTTTGGAGATCCATGACTTAATCTTTAGCAGAAAGCCTGAATTAGATATTGGGGTTTTCCCAAATTTTTTCATTTTCAGTTTTTAGAGTCAGAAGCGAGTTTCTTAAAATTTAGTTTTCGAAAACACTGAAAACGATCAAAAAACATCGATCAAGTTTTCTAAAGAATCGACATGAGTGGACAAAGAGAGAACTTGTTCGTGCTGATTTGGGACTTAGAAATCGACTTATTGTAATCTGCAGTACGAGAGTTCGTACTAAAACACCAAAACACCCTGACGATTTTTTCTCTTTGTTCATTCATATTGAGTCTTTTAAAATTTGATCGACGTTTTTGATCGTTCCAGTTTTTTCAAAAACGAAAATTTTAAGAAACTCGCTTCTAGCTCTGAAAACTGAAACAGAAAACTTTGCAGAGAGTCCTAGAGTCTAACTGAGGTTTTCTGCTGAAGATTAAGTTATAACTCTTCAAAATCGGTCCAGTATACGATTTATTGTGGCCTGCCCCATGTGCATAGTTTAGTTTGGCGCACCCGGTATAAACTGATAATTCTTGCGTAGCGAACGTACCAGCTTAGATAACAAAATTTAGTTTGTCAAAATCGGTCGCATCGCTCTTACATTACAGGTAATTTTATAAAAATGTTTCATCTCAAAATCCTTCCCGATAGGCCCAAAATCTTCTACGAATAAATTTGCTCGAAGTCTAGCTAGCAAATTCTATCTAATCGGTCGGTCTTGTCTCACAAACATTTACTAGAGGAGTCTAATATTCTCAGGTCTTTAGGGCCACAGGTATGGAATAGCCTCTCTAATGAGACAAAATCAACTGAAAATCTCAAAACTTTCTAACAAATCATGAAACAATGGAATGGAATACAATGTACATGCAACGTATGCCAGTACAATATGCCTTAGAGGTCTTAGGGTGGGTTCTGTCTGTTTGATACCTAAGGGATAACTGTAGATATGTATGTACCTTTGTTTAATTTTGCTTATAATTTAGTTTACTATAAATATGCGAATTTGATTAGTTTCTTTTATTTTATATTTAAGAAACTAGCTTTGTGGATTAATTCGAACTAAAATAACTTGACAACAACAAAAAGAAGGCTGCTGCATAATTGTATACTCTTGGGATTACTATTCTGCTTTTTCGTCAATTTTCTATTATCATGAGGCTCAAATACAATGAATCAAGACATAGCAATCCAAACTAACCTTGTAACGACACCCTGTGTTGTGTTCATGATTGTATCCTCAACGAGGAAAAATCTGAAAAGAAAAATCTAGACATTGTTTTTTTTATATCATCATGAAATATCAAAATGTACAAAGTAACAACAACAGTTAAACTAGAATGATGAAAAAAATATGTGTCATTGGTAGCGAGAAAGGATCAAGGTCATCGAGTTCCCACTACCAACGACACTTACAACAATATAATACAACGATGCTATCTAGTTTAACCAAGGGCGCCTACCTTGTAGGAAGTGTGTTTATTCCCAGTACTGTAGAGTAATTGGTGTCCTGTGACCCAGCACGGAGGGTGTCCCAGAACCGTACCGTGATCCAGCAGTACACAGCACAGAGTCAGTCTTCTCAAGGTTGAGATGACGTATGAATAACTTTGTGGTTTCAAATGCCGGTGTTTATGTAATACGAGATCAACTGTTATACGAGCTGGCCACAGGGAATCAGACAGCGTGATCTTTGATTGGTCAATACTAACAGATGTTAGAATTTGAAAATCCTTGATTTAACAAACAAAAAGATACACTACAAAAATGGCCCTTTGAAGCTTTCAGCAGCATTTATTAATTTCGACACGGCAAAAACGATGTTTAAACTTAGGCAGATATAGTATAAGTCACATACCCAACAATTACGTGAAAGTATGCCTGAAAAGCATCCAAAGATTCATGCTGCAAAAGAAAGATTCATCAACAGCGGGTTTTTGAAGATATTGAACGAATAACAGAAACAAACCAATGACAAAATTATGACTGAGAATCCACCTTTTCAAGGTCTGAGGCGCGAAAGCGGAAGTATTTTATTGTTTGAGATTTGCATTTTTGAGACTAAAATCTTATTGTGCGTACAAAGTTTAATGTTGAGACAAATTTTCACATTCATATCTGTCTTTATTTAGAAACTATGATGATATAAAGAATTTGAATTCATATGGGATATGGGCTTTGACCGTGAAATCAGAGTTTAAAAGTAGCCTTAAATAACGGACTCATCATATTAAACCCATAAACGGAATAAAAACACCGAAATCAGTAGAAAGAAGACTATTAACTCCTGTAAAAGAAACAATGACCAAAATAAGCCTGTAACAAGAGAAAAACTGTCTTACAGGATTTAACAGTTTTTCTCTTGTTACAGGCATATTTTGGTTGTTGTTTCTTTTACA
This sequence comes from Aurelia coerulea, assembly GCA_039566865.1. Taxonomy (NCBI): domain Eukaryota; kingdom Metazoa; phylum Cnidaria; class Scyphozoa; order Semaeostomeae; family Ulmaridae; genus Aurelia; species Aurelia coerulea. The sequence goes on along the minus strand of CM076952.1, from coordinate 3,614,208 downwards.
GGAGTTATAGTCTTCTTTCTACTGATTTCGGTGTTTTTATTGCGTTTATGGGTTTAATATGATGAGTCCGTTATTTAAGGCTATTTTTAAATTTTGTACTACGAATCACTTGTTTATAAATCAGAGTTTAGACAAAAATTTGTCCAAACTTTGATTTCATGGTCAAAGCCCTTATGACTTTAAATTCTTAAAATTGTCATAATTTTTTGAATAAAGACATATATCAATGCAAAAATTTGCTACTTTGCTAAACTTTGTACGCAGAACAAGATTTTGGCCTCAAAAATGTAATATCTCAAATAACAAAAAACTTCCGCTTTCGCGCCTCTTACCTTGAAAAGTTGGATTGGCCCAAAAACCCAGAAAATAGGCAATTTCAGGACATTCACCAAAGGCCAAATAATACCACTTACTATGTTATGCGTTCCAGCTCTCTGCCAGTCAAAAGCTAACCGAGATTGTTGCTTTCTCTCCTTCTTGTAGTGTCTTTCGAAATATTCTCTCTCACCCTAAAAACAAGGTTGGTAAAAGTAACGATATAACGATATCAAAAGACATACTGCAGGACAGTAAATCCTAGACTCAATACATGTGATAGTTTTCTTCACTACAACTGCGCTAAAGTGACAACAACAACATCAATTCACTTGAATTAATCGAATGAGATGAGCGTTAAAATTGAAGGTCATTGTGGAGTGCGACTAAGTAAATCCCCGCATATAAGAACCTACAAAATAAGAACATGCAGGCTGTTTTCCTAAATTATGCACCTTGTTACAAAGAATCCGTTTCAGTTTGATGACAAATTTTGTTCTTATTACAACGGCAATAAAGTTGAATTTTTCAGCATCCTAGTTAAGTTCGTTTTTCCCAGTTGGCTGTTAAAACCTGAACCTACTCTTGTCCTATTTGTAAGCTTAGAAAAAGTTATTAAGTGATTGATAACATTACGGAAACAAACAACGAGGTTGAAAATCTTTTGATGACTCCTAAAAGGCTTACATAAGGGACCCATCAAAGAAGAACGGAATGAAAGAATCTTTGAATTTAATTGAATATTAAAAATGATTCCAGTTATTCCATCAAAAACATTAAAAGGAGAACGGAAAATGAATTAGTGTTGAATACAATATCTTAATCTTAGAATGTTTCTGTTCTTTGCTTTTAGAATAAGAACACACATCAGGAGGAAAATATATGATAACCATTTTCGTAAAGCTTACCAGGGCAGTGAAGATATGCAAGCATCTGTAAACTGGTGAAAAATCAACCAAGTCAGCGGGACACAAGTCGACCTCCTGAAAAAAATCATAACATTCCATTTCAGTATATAACCAGTGGTGTAGAGCTGGGGGGGCTCAGGGGGGCTCAGCCCCCCTAGTTATTTTTTCCGTAATTTTGGGGGGGCTTTAGCCCCCCTAGTTATTCTGAATAAATTTTGATTTTCTTAATTTGTTTATTATGACCAAAATGACAGAACAAGGTAATGTTATATTCTTTTAAAGAAGAGATCCTGGTGTTTGGTTTGCACCAAGATGAGATCTTCAATGACTGTCAAGCTCTTATCTTCCTTGATGTTTATAAGCATAAATGGGCCTCATGTACATCTATGGGGTGCCATTAATGTTACATCAAAATGACTTCAGAAACAAACAAGTGCAAATGACAATAGAACAAGGAAGTGCAAACAGACATCATAAGTGGCAATGCGATGAGGGTATAGGGTGCCCCCCACTTGTTTCGAAAAATGGTCCTCGATATTCCTTTAACACGGAAGAGAAATGGCTGGGTATAGGTTCGGTGAGAATTTTACCGTGAAATGCCAATTGCTAGAAGGGGATTATACATAATTGAACTGTGTTACCAAAGCTTCCATTTTAGCACTGGTAAATATGGAGTCAGGGGATGCCTTCTGAGCCAAAGAAAAGGATGTTTTTTCAAAAATTTTCTTCGTGCTCTGATTTGTAGGATAACTGTCAGTTGTCACAAAAAAACTATCAAGGTTGTTGCTAATGGCAAGCATGATATTGGGAGATGCATTCTACGCCAAAGTAAAGGATGTTTCTTCAAAAATTTTCTTCTTGCTCTGATTTGTAGGATAACTGTCAGTTGTCACAAAATTATCAAGGTTTCCTCACTGCTAATGGCAAGCATGATATTGGAAGATGCATTCTACACCAAAGTAAAAGGTGTGGCTCCAACAAATTTCCTGGTGCCACCTCTCTACCTGAGCCCCCCTAGTCATTAATCTAGCTCTACACCACTGTATATAACGCGACCCATACCAACACAACTGCGGGAACCCAGAAGATTACCAATACTGTGAAATTAGGATCAATACAAAAAGAGTTGGATCTCCAGAGATTTTCGACACGGTCTTTTCAGAAAGTTACATATGAAAAGTCCATCGAAGGACGTTCTATGAACTAAAGGGACTAGGTCACGCAGCAGTAAATGAATCTGTTATCTCTATAATCTATATTGTTGTGCACACGTGCCTATTGTGTTCTTCGCAGATTTTGGTCGATGGGGTGAATCCACAATAAAGTTACTTCTAAAAATCCACAAATATCTCTGCAATCGTACAACATATGAGTGTTTCGTTTGTTTCTCTACGAAATTCAAGAGTCCATCTTCAAAATAACACCTTCATTTTGAGAAAAATAGTGGGAAATTTGTGTGATATGGCCTGTCAAAAAGACTGGAAAATGGACGTTTCGAAAGAAGTTTGCTTTCTTTACGTGGCCCAGCCCCTTTAAAGCAACATTTTGAAAAAGGAGGCAGTAAACACAGAGATTAAGTCTCCCTGGCCGGCAGTAACCATAATCTCCTTGGCTTTCACTGCAAAAATGCTTGAAGCAAGTTGCCTTAATCTCAAAGCAGAGCTCCTGCTGAAGAAATTTAAAGATTCGTGCATATGAAGGGATATGTTAGCTCGCTCATTTCTATTATTGGCCACTTCTTGCTGCTACGAACGGTCTGTATTTTAGCCAATTCAGCCCTCTCGCTATTAATCCCAGATGTCCTTACGGTTCGTCCCAGTATTTTAAGCAGCTTAAGTAGTTTAATTAGTAACTTCTTATATAAATTGTCATATGGAATAAATAAATAAATCAAAAAGGAACACTAACCTCGTCATCGTCTTCGCAGACATCTACACCATGAAGCAACGTAAGACTGTATTGTTGATGAGCCTGTTAAACACAAAAGAATGTGATACAGAATAACTGAAGGCATATAGGCCACTAAGGGCTAGCTTGCGCGCAGACTCGACTGGTTAGTTACGCCGAAGTAAGTTTAGTTTAATTGAAATTTGATGGTTTTGCCTATTTAAATTCAACTAAACGTACTTCGGCGTAACTAACCAGTCGAGTCTGCGCGCAGGCTACTAAGGGCCTGCTTATAAGATAAGTGGCAAAACACCACACCTGCCAGACCTGGGACTGACAAGCGACATTCTACTTTCTCGTAGAATCATTTGATATGATCAAATAAAATCAGTCAAATCAAAGTAAATCAAGAAAATCAAATCAATCAAATCAATCACATCTATCGAATCAAATCAATCAATCAATCAATCAATCAATCAATCAATCACTCAAAATTTGAAGAAGAAAAAAGGAAATTGATTTCTGATAAACAAAATGTTAACGAGCTTCTGAAAGGTTGCACTTTGCTGTGCTAACAGGGTTTGAAGGGGTAAAATCGGTAGGCTGGTAGGGTAGAATGGGTACGTTAATGGCATGGAAAAGGTAGAGCCTAAATAATGAGACCTACATTCACAACATAAAGAATGGTAGTGCAAGTAGTTGTAGTAAAATGGCTGCAAATTTAACGATTTTCGCCTATCCATTGAGTCTAAATATCATCTAATGATAACCATGTAAAACTCGACGTGTACTGCACGTTCATCAATGTATCTTGTAATTGAACTGTAATATAACAAACCTGTTTCATTGCAATGCTTCCTAATTTCTCAGACTTTGCTCGTACATTTTCCAGAAACAACTGAAAAGAATTGAAAAAAGTTATCAAAGGATACGTCGAGATAAAAATTTCTTTCCAGTGTTATTGTGTACTTGGGAAAGGTATTCCCACGTAAGTTGCTATCGTCCGTAACAGATCAGCCTTCCATTTACATTACACTTCTCCCACTAGTACGTAACGCTTTTTTCCCTTCGGTTTAGGAAAATCTTGTTCTGGAGCAGTATAAACGCCCTAGAACCGTAACAACTTTGTAGCAAGTCAAACCTGTATTGGTAGTGTAAACACGGTCTGCGGTTACATTCTATTTGTACGTATTCCTTGCAGCATCTAAATCTAACATTTCTCAGTATTCTAAGCTTGTTATGAATTACAAGCCTTTGCTCAATAAACCATAATGTCGAGCTAACGGGCCCTTTCTTCCAGTTTCATAGACAATAACAAATCGATGTTTCAGAGAGAATGCAATCAGTCTATGAAAAATTAAATAGTTCTTTCAAAGGCTCATGGGCAACCAGCATGCATTGCGATCATTTGATATTTCGTAGATTTCAAGCTGCAGCAACGTGCTGCTGATTTGAGTGACATCACAAAAATGTTTTCACCCAGCACGAAATAAGGCCAACTTTACAAATACGGGTGCATTGCATGCCGGTTACCCAAGAGCCTTTAATGTTAAACTCCCATACCATGAGGTCTTCCATAGCAGAATGCTTAATTCCTTCTCGAAACGATGGTAGCTGGCTCTTCATTATTTCCGTAAATCTGAAGCTGAAGAATGAATTTAACTCATGAGTCACGTCAGGTATGTGTTCTACAGGGTGGGTCCGAAAAAACGTAGGGTGAAGTCATGCCATGACAAGCGATTCAGCCATATCAGGGTGAAGAACACGTCAAATCAGGTTGGCTGAAAATTCATGATCCTGATGAAACATTATAGTAGTTGTAGAAATTTAGGTAGTCAAAATTGGTCATTTCTTCCAATATTAATTTGCGGTTTTGTGATATAGCTATTTTTTTACAAAGGTATATTGTAGCCTCAAAATTAAAGGAGAGGAAATTTGGGAACAGGAAAAGAGAGAAGGAAGATTTATTCTTATTTTCATGCCCGTCTTTCCATCCTTATTTTTTTCTTTTTATTGTTTCATTTTTTGGCTCTGGTACCCAGGGAAAGAACTTTCTGCTTCCTGCCAATGACAAATTGAAATAAAAGTAACCTGGAGATACAGAATAAATAACATTTGTTTTGCTTTTGTGGTGGCACAAAGTCGACTCTCGTATCATCTGAAAGTCGTTTTTGGCCTAAATCCTACCTGTCTTGCTTTTCGTTCGGCGCACAAAGGATCATGGTTGCCAATGAGCCCTTAAAGATGATACCTCTCCTTAAGCCTTGGCAGCAATGCGCTTCAGAAAACACTTACTTCTTGCTTCTGGCTAAATACGTCTGTTCAAGTTGCTCCAAGGTTCTCAATGCCAGATAATACCTTGAGTGAAGAAAATGGTGATATGTGAGGCGATAACGGTATCATTTACTGTGGAAGAACAGCCTTTGCCATTCAATACTTTTAGTAGCTTTAAAGAGCCAATGTCACCCAAGGTCCTTTGCGGGCGCGCTCCCGTTTCAGCCCGTCTGAAAATCAGACTTGGCCTAGCAGAAAATATGTATTCACACGTCAGTAGTTAAACTTAGGCCCAGCTTAAGCATCGTTTTATTGTTGTGTCGAATTCAATAGATGCAGCTAAAAACTTCTTCTAAGTGTCAATCAAATTCGACATAAACACGATGTTTAAATCACCAGCCGTTTTCAATTGTTAAAATGGCACGAGTTCACCAGCTCTGTCGTGTTAAACGGCAGAAGTACGACTTCATTTTCATTTAAACATCCTATTTCTGCCGCATTTAATCATTCAGTTCTAGGCCATGGTCCGCGGATTCTACGTGTGATCAGCCATTGCGATATTGCATTTTGAAAAATGGCCATTTGAACCATTTTAATTTAAATCCAATACGGCAGAAAAAAACGATTTTTAGTCCTAAATCAGATTTTTAGACACGGCGGCAGATTCTACCGTTTTTAATACAGTTCGATTCGACACGGCAAGAAAACGATGTTTAAACTAGGCCTAAAAGACAAGTCAACAGAAGTAAAACCTTCCTGTCAGTTTAACTGCTCAAGTGTGGATCCATAATTTCCGTTTTAGGCCAAATTTGATTTCAAGACAGTCTGAAAATGTAGCGTGCCTGCAAAGACCCTGGGTGGCAATGACTCTTAAAAGAGTTTCTGCAAGATTGTCAGTAGACTCATTACATGAGTCTCAGTTTTCCACATTGAATTTGATGGCAGTTACGAGTGAAAATAAAAAGATCAGACTAAAACATTGAACGAATAAAAGGAATCATGTTGTCAGTCTAGGTTATCAGCTTGCATTTGCAAATAGCAAACATTGTTGGCAATAAGAAGTGGGTAGCTTGAAAACCGGGTGGCACACCCCATCCATCAATAAGTCATGTACCCCCCACCCCCTCCCCCTGGACCATAATAATATGACATACCTTTTGCTTGCTTTCTGTTCTCGTAGCTTGGCAAACATTTGAAGGACTAAGAGAAAGACGAAAAAATTCAATTCAATTTTCAAACAATATCTCATTCGAGAAAAGAAGTATCGTGACTTAGAGTGCTTTCCAAGACGAGGAGCTCAACATTCTCATATCATCGATAGTTTTCAAGCTTTGTTTACATGCTCATGCGCATAATAACCGGTTTTGTAGTTGTACATGAAAATATAAAGCCCGAGGTCTCAAAAGTACAGACCGAGCTTGCGAGGTCTGTGCAATAAGACCGAGGCCTATATATTTTTCTGTACAACTACAAAACCGGTTAGTATTAGTTTTATTACCTGACAGATTCTAATCTTAACTTATATCATTTAGCCAAACGCATTTTGTTACTGTATGTCGCTTGAGTTCGTTGTAAATCTCACAGGCCTAAATCAGTTGCTGTGGTGAAAAAACGCGTCCTTGTATCGTGTTATACAAGGCTACGGGAAAACCGCGGGAAATGTGTGATTAACCAATGGGATTGGCGGGATCCTTGTATTGCCTCATTTTTGAAACGCCAGTCAGGTAATAATAGCTTAGAATGATTACACGTTCGTAGTTATCGCTATTGACAGACTGATGGACCCTATAACTACACTTCCCTCATTGGAGCGACAACAACAGCATCAATTCACTTCAATGGGATGAGCATAAGTTGAAGGTCCTTGTATAGTGAGGCTATGCTTAGCTTAGCCCTTCGCTACTGATTATGACTACAAGCCGTTTATCCACATGTGTTTTTTATGAGCTATGACCATTGATTAAAACTCCAGCTCTATGCTGTAGACCTAAAGCCCTACAAAAGACCGGGTAAGTAGAACAAAAGCGTGTGAAAAGCAATAATGCTGAAACCTGTCTTGTTTCACTGCCGATATGTTCAATTAGATTCAGTAATTTGCCCTGCTTCAATCGGTCCTTTATTCCCTGGATATTGGAGATTTTCTGCAAAAAGCCCCTTTAAAAAGCTGAAAAAAACGAGTGAAAACGACGAGCAAAGTTTCATTAGTTTTTCTTCTTGACAATAATGACACTTACATGTGTTAGCACATATTTTGTCCTCTTGAGAGGATGGAATCCCCTTGTTTAAGTTTTTCATACAAGTCATACATTTTGTAAGACAATAGCATGATTTGCTTTTGTTGACACCTGAATTCAACGCGATTTGCGATCGCAGACAAAGGAAATTCCCTCAACCAATGATTCAAAACAAACGAAGGCGCAAAAGTTTCTTTGAAACCCAGGTAGCTAGCGCGCTCGTTCTGCATTCCAGAAATGGTTTTTAAGAGCAGACATGAGCATACATCGAAAGAAGAAGAATATATCTACACATCTACCACGGACATTTTATTTATTTGGTTCAGAAGCTGAGCAGTAAGTATTTCAATAACAACCAAAAAAATAAGAGAATTCAATCGCCTCCCAATCAGCTTTTGAACCAGATAAATAAAATGCCCGAGGTAGGTGTGCAGACACATCCTTCTTCTTTTGATCTGTGCTCATATTTGCTCTTAAAAACAACTTCTGGAATGCACAACAAGCGAGCTAGCTACCTTGGTTTCAGAGAAACTTTTGCGGCTTCGTTTGTTTTGTATTCATGGCTGAGAGAATTTCCTTTGTCTGCAGTCGCTAATCACTTTAAATTCAGGTGTCAGCATAAGCATCTCGTGCTATTGTGTTAAAAAATCTGTCCTTGTTAATTCAGTTAAGATAAAAAATAAGTTAATGTTTAAAAGTACCTGGTAGGGACAAGCTCAATGTTTCAATCGTTGCAGCAATATTTCTTTGAACAACACGACAGCTTTCTAGCTCCTTCAATTTATCTACAAGCTGATAATGAGAATTTTGTTGAGACCATGAGGAAAACAGGGTAGCTTTTAATTTAAATTTGACCTGTTAATGCTATCCCTGCCACTGTAATTAGGGAGATGTTTTTCTTTACGCTTTGACCTTACATTGTATTGTATCTATTTTTATATTATAAACTTGTAAATATATTTTGATTGCAGCAAATCATACATGCATACATACATTTTGCTTAAAGAGATAGCTCAGAATAAGGTTTTCCATTTATCATTTCATACCTTTAAAGTAACGAAAACAAGCATTTTATCAAGGACTAAAGAGCAAAAATATTATTTTATGACGAGCTTGACAATAAAATTTTGGTGATTTCTTAAAAGGGGATACTACTGTGGGAAACCTGGCATATCAAAAACTCAATTTCTAATCTATCAAAACTGCAGAAACCCATAAAATCTTTGAACCACAAATAATAGGTTAAACAATTCAACTTTGTTGGTACCTGATTTCCAGATTGCTGCATTTGCCCATCAGCTTTGTTGACTTGAACCTGGAAATGAGAGAATTGCTTGTTGATCTTAAAATTTTCCAACGAATGAAATAATTCTTTTGGTGTATTTACTGAATTCATAATTTGAAAATAATCCCTTTACAATGAAAACCACTATCTTACAATGACTCTAGAAATGTCCTTTCCTCGCAAGACAAATAAAGTGTATGTCAGAGGCAGCGCCAATGCTGCAAAAGTGAGAGGGTCTGGAATGCAGCCTTAGGGATTTGTTTCAACCATGCATTTCAAACTCTTGCAAAACTAAAAGGCAATATGACCTTTTATTAGCTATCTTTGCCAGATTTTTCTCTGAATAGATCATTCAGCATCGAAGAGTTTTTTATTCCATGACAACCACACTTGATCCGCCTTACCCCTCCTGAGATCAATATTACTGCATACAGTACTCTGGCATTTTCGCAACATTATTGCAACATGGTTTCCTTCAAATTATTTTTGGTTTCTTAAGAATTCTTATTCAAAAAAGATTTACAGCTTTTCATATGGCTGAAGAATTGTTATTGTACTGTGTAGAATTCTTTAAAATTGTTAAAGAATTCTTGACACGTTGATGTGTGCAAGGAATGTAATATTGTGTAAAAAAAATTGAAAACGTCCATACACAGTACGGGTTCCAGACCCCTTCCCTCTGTGGATTTTTCACTACTGCATAGGATCTTGTGCGACAACAAACTAAGTCCTGTAATCTTTTTCAGCATGCTTTACAAAATAAAAGGGAATATGAACAATGTTCAGTTCAGTTCATAGTTCATGAGGGCTTAAAGGGAGTACAAAGACCAGCAGCCTTTGCCGTCGTTTGCTTTTGTTGTCGTGAATTTCGTACAGTCAGTTATTCGGGAAGCTGTGCAGAGCAAGTCGCTGACTTCGTGCAAAGCATGCTGGTCTTTGTACTCCCTTTAAGAGAAAAATGTACATTGATGTGCCTTACCTTTAGTGTCCTAGCATCTGAGCGAACTTTGATCAATTCATTTACAGATTCAACAAATCCTTGATAATGATAATTACACATCCTTTCGATCTCTCTATCATGTGATTTAATTCTTTCATCAAGCTTCTTGAGAAACTGTTGCTGGATATTATCATCATATACTGACCTAAAGAAAATTAGGCTTTGAGACAAACACTGCAGGCGTTCATATCTATCTCAAACAGACAGTTTATATTGCTTTGTGTTGTGTTTATATGAATAGATGTTAGCGACTGACCATACAAAGTTTTCCTGATGTAATATGACTATCAAAAATAACTAGCAACCCCTCCCCCAATCTTGAAAAAAATTTGCAAAATCTGCCTTCCTCCAGCAAGAACCCCCCCCCCCCCCCACCCTATGTCAGTCAAAAGTTATGGAATTTTTATTGGGCAATGCCATCAGATTTCATCTTCCCGTACACTATGCTTTCAAAGAAAAACGTTGTGGTGACATTTTGGATCGCTCCCTTGAAAACAGGAACTTTGTGCACTGTATCTGTCTAGTTTATGCCTAGTGTTCTTGTCGTATGTCTGTGTCTGTGTGTACTTCTGTTAATTTTGCTTTTCCTCTTTTGTTGGAATATAGTCGTAAGAGAGAGATGGCCTGGAGGCACTAAATTCCTAACTCTTGATAGATTCCTCGAGCCTGGACCTCAGAAGAATCTCTAGGTTGTTCATGTTGCTCGTCAAACCTTAAAGTGCCATGCCAATCACAATGGCGAATTGTGTGCTCTTGGGCTGTCCCTCTCATACGACTATTCTTGGAACAATTTAAATTTAATTGTTAAGTGCCATACATAGTGGGAACTCGCTGACTATAAGTCCTCTCCCACTATGGATGGCACGTAGTTAATTAGCCTTGTTGTTTTTGTAAATAGTTGTTGTTTTGAAATAAATAAGAAAAAAAAAACATTTTGGATACATTTCAAAGAATCAGAAACAATGTTCTTTTATATACAGCTTCTTGCTAAAATCTTTGAATTGAATCAACCTCATTTTCATCAAAGATCATCACTGAATGCCCAAATAGAAGTACACTACATTATCATCAGGAAAAATGTAGCCATATTTTAGATGAAGGTTAATTTGGGGATGGGAAATTTCCACTAAAATTTGGTCCAAAACTTACATTTACTGGTTCAAAAGTTTGGACTTTAATGTAAATGCTTTTTTACCTTAGTACTGGTCCCATGGGTGCATCACTTGACTCAAGTTCAGCAATTAGACTGTCAAGTCTGGTGTCAACCATTTCTGGATTTTGTGATTCTGCCATTGTTGCTTTGTAATGTTAACTTTCACAGTTCAAATCAAACAATGTTATATCTTCAGATGAAGCTGAAATAAAAAGATTAAGAAAGACTTAAGATTGATAAATCCTCTTGCCAGATTTTCATACTTTAAGCAGCATTGGGCAGTTACGGACAGCTTACCTTCATGGCCATCAATAATATAAAAACTTACACATTAATAAGCTATTTGCATATTTTCATAAATTTGTGGAGATGTTGTGGGGCAGTGGTGTAATCCTCTGGCTCTGCTGCCAGAATAGTCAGGTGGACAGGGTTGAATCTTAGGTAGAGCCCACTAATTGAGCATCATAACAAGGGGTCGCAGACTTGATTAGGTCTTCTCTACTTCTGCGACCCCAGCATTTGGTGCTAAAATTAAAAACCGCACGGTCACCTTCAGAGGCCTTGCAAGGACAGGGTGCTTGCATTCCATCAAGCTCATACAAATGTACCTCGAAAATCTTAACACCTTGATAATGATACAGTGAACACCTTGTGTGACCAACCGCACCTCGTGAGTCCTTTAGCCTGGAATTACAGAGAGTTAGTTGGAGCCTCTCCTCATACCCCCGGGGGGGGGGGGGGGTACTTAGTATATTTTGCTGACGCCATGTGCACTCCTTTCCGGGTATCGTTTTCGCCACTTTTTTCTAACGCCGGGTATCAAAAGAAGGCAATTTTTCTAAAGCCGGTTGTCAAATGTGTTATTTCATTGTTTTTCGACGAATTTTTACGTTTAGGGGTATGCTTTTCGCCGATTTTTACGTTTTGGGGTTTCAGATTGGTGTTGCCCAACCAACAAACAAGAGGGGGCCATATATAGGTAGGCCGAAGGAGCCAAAAAAAAGTGCCATTCAAATTATTGCCTTCCTTCGACGGCTCTTCTGGCCGCTATCTATTATCATTCATCACCTTACCATAAAGATTCCTGCAGCTCTTTACATCTGCTTATCATCAAGGAAGCTCATAGTTGTACGATCAGTCCAGATTTGATGCAAAAACACTTCTTCAACTTCACTTTGTTTTCTTTTCCCTCCTTTCCTTCCTCCTTCAAGTTCAAGACATCTTGCTGATTGAATTGAATGATTTAGCCTCTTTAAAATATTTTGCCTTAGATCCCTGTGCTCAAAAACCTCAGATCCCTGTGCTTGCAAACCTCAGCTCTGATTGGCTGAAATTTCTTAACGCCATTTTCAAATTGTTACCCAGAGTGCATTTGTGGAAAATTAAACAGTTTTGAAAAGGAGCAATGGCGAGAAATTCTCACAAAAAGAAATCCATGTTATTTTCAAGCAAATAGCCGCAGATGCGAAAAATATTTGATAGAGATGGATTTCCCAAAAGTTGAAGCTTTGCTTAAGTGGGTAAGTATCGACCAAAAAGTCTGCTTTCCTCGAGTTTGATGCGTGGAATTCGGATGTTTTTATTTGGCGCCAAAACTATTGGCCTAAAAAATTTTCAAAGTGTATGGCTTTCTCCAAATTGAAATATATTTTACCGAAGCTACCGAAGCTGCAACCTGCATCTCCTCAAAATGAAGGAAATTTTACCTCTGATGTGACTGTAAGTTTCGAGAACTAATTTGATTTTAGTTCAGAGAAGAATGGAATTACAGACGTAGCTTAGTGCTCATCTTGACTTCTCAAACTCAATTTTTCCGTACCACACACAGGAGATAATCTATCAGCTTATAGTTTACATAAGATTTTTCTTTCTAGAGATTTTAAGCTTTGTGTCCCCCAAAAATAGAATACAAGGTCTTGTCTATGCCCACCTTATAAATATGGCAGGAAACCCTCTTGGTGTAGGTGAAGGTGGAGTTGGGTTTTTCAGCGCCAAGCGCCGGGATCGCAGAGATAGAGCAGACCGAACCGAGTCCGTGACCCCTTGTCATGACGCTCAAGTGGTGGGGTCATCCTACCGGGTGTCGAACCCACTCCGCCTGACTGTTCTGGCTGCAAAGTCAGAGGATTACACCACTGCGCCACAACACCTTCAAATCCCATCAGTGTGGTGACTGTGTGGTGTTATGGCGCAGACTTGATGCAGTGGTGTAATCCTCTGACAGCTAAAGCAGTCAGGCAGACATGGTTTTATACCCAGTAGAGCCTCACCACTTGAGCATCATAACAAAGGGTGCAGACTCGATTAGCGCTTAGCTACTTCTGTTCTGTGATCTCAGTGCTTGGCGCTAAAAACCGCATCTTCACCTTCAGTGGGTACCGTAAATTTCAGCCATGATTCTAGCTAAAAACAATTTAAAACAACAAAGGAAACAATTGGCATATTGTTTAATGACACAAAGGCAGAATTCTCAAATGCATTTTGCAAATTTCCAGTCTGAAATCTATGTAGGATTAACACGTAGCTTATCATCTCTTTTGCTTTGCATTTTTCTAGGTCAATTTGCTCCTTGAGAAAAAGAAAATTTCCACATTTGAGGATTTTAGCAATGGAGAAACATTGTTGGAACTGCTGAAGCTTATGTAAGGACACGTTAGACAGAGACAAATGGCTAACTGCTTGCAAGAGCTGCGTATGCAAGTCTGAAAATAGCCTGTTGTATTTGATGCATCCAGGGGTGAATCTCTCTGCTGCTCTATGCCAAACATTTCTGAGTGTAATGATTTTGTGCGCCAGCGTCCTCCAAAGAATGATTGATATCTATTATTTAATACAATGAAGCATTGAATTTCCCATTGTTTTAGACCTCTTTCTGTGCCAAAAATGTGCACCAGATGAATTCTATCGTGTGCTGAAGATCTTCCCAAAATTGACCCTCAGATCCACCCTGACTATGAATAACAAGGACAGATGTTGTTACAATAGGATCTACATTTTATTGACATCAAAGTACAAAGAGATTTGTGATTGCAGACAAAGGGAATTCCATGATCGGTTGGTCAAGTCATAAACAGAAACAAAGTAAGACCATGTTTACACTATACGAAATGAATACGGCATGAAACTGTGCCGTATTCGTTTTTCTGTCAAAACGGAATCGCCGTTTACACTATACCGGCACGAAATGAATACGATAGGTTTTGACCATGCGCAGAGCGAGGATTTGTCAAGGCGCATGCTCTCATTTGCCAGATTATCGCCTCAATGTGAATCCGACATGAAATGATGCCGTATTCGCCGTTTACACTATGCTGGTAGAGCGACAAAGCCAGTTAGCATGCCGTATTCATTTCGTGCCGTATTCAAGTGAAAACTATGCCGGCATAGTGTAAAAACGGGAGGCCAATACGGCACAGTTTCATGCTGTATTCTTTTCGTACCGGCATAGTGTAAACACTGAAATCCAGGTGGCTAGGGGTAGTTAGCTCGCTCGTTGTGCATTCCAGAAATGATTTTTAAGAGCAAACATCAGCATCAAAAGAAGATGGATATATCTTCACGTCTGCCTCGGGCATTTTATTAGTATTGTTCAGAAAGCTGAGCAGTAAGTGTCTTAATTACATGTAAAATGCAATAATTGAATCACCTTTCCAATTGGCTTCTGAACTGATAATGTGCCCGGGGCAGATGTTTAGATATATCCTTTTTCTTTCTGCTCATGTGTGCTCTTGAAAACCATTTCTGGCATGCAAATGCACAATAAGCGAGCTAGCTTCCTGGGTTTCAGAGCAACTTTTGCGGCTTGCTTTGTTTTTTTCATGACTTGACTGACCAGGGATAGAATTCCCTTTGTCTGCAATTGCTAATCGCTTTGCTCTTGGGTGTCAATAAAAATTAGCTGTTCCTATTGTAACATTATCTGTCTTTAAGTGCATCAAATGTTCTTCTTCCTATTTTTAGATTGCCTCTCCTTTGCTTATTCATTTACTACAAGGGATTCAAGAGACCAGTTAGCTATTCTACAAAAGAGCCTGGATCGAGCATTGTTTTATACATTTTTATATGTGAGGTTCAATCGAGTGGCATTAGAGCTTCTATCGCTATTATGCACAATCAGCAATGCTACAAAATGTAGCAAAACTTTGTTTGATTCTGATTTTTCTAATAGCTGAAAGGTCCATTAGATTTTATTCAATGATTCACACTTAAAAAGTTGTGGTGGGTCGCATCTTTGTACAAATGCTTGTTTGAAACTATTTCTGATCAAAATTTAATTTAAACTTTTCGAAAAAACCTCTCTTCATGACTAAAAGTCCCATTTCCTCATGTTTATTGTTCAATTCTTCCAGAGATAAAGAGATTTGGACAGAAGAGTACAGTTCAGATGCATCTGGAAGACTGGAATGCATTTTTGCATATCTACAAGGTATACCTTATTGAAAGATATCACTTGAAATTATTGTCTAATAAGTCTATGTTACATCGATCATGCCTGGCCATAAGCTCTTTACCAAGGGAGCAGTAATGTAATTCTAAACTTCAGTTTCACGCTACATAGTTATTAAGTCCCTTTTCTTCTTTTTCTTTTGCTTGTAAGTTTGTTTCACATTGGATGTTAGGGACATTGGGCAAAAATCCATCCAATCCGAATTGTATCTTCAGATCTCGACCACTTTATGGAAAGACCTGATTGCATGGGCTGATGTCCTGAGCGATGGGGACTCTAGTCGGGGGCAGTCACGGCATTATTTGTTTCTGTTGTACATTCGCTAGGCGGGGGTCCTGTTGTTCAGCATTATCGCCTATTTTAGTCAAAATTTAGCCCGACACAAAGTGAAAGTAACTTTAGTATTGATCAATGAAAATTGTTTATGTGTATTTTTCGTGGCCGTATATATTTAATTTTAGTTTGGTTACACATCTTTATGTCAATGACTGTGGGGTCGTCATGGTCTCCTGCACTCCGTGGTATCGCCCTTGTAATGTAGTAAAGAATTTCGGACATAGTGTCTTAAGTAGTTTGTTTTATAACATTTTATATTGAATATTAAAGTAGCAGTGCATAGTTCTCCTGGTAATGCTCAGGACAATAATTATAATTTCACATAGTTCTTTCTCCAAATCATGATGTAAATTCCTGTTTGCCTTCATGATATTTTGAAACTCCTTCATCAAACATGTCCGTTGTCACATATATAAAATTTCTTTAATAAATGATTTCTACTATTTACCACTGCAGGACTTCATGGCGATCTGAGAGATGTAATAAATAAAACAGCTATACTTGCTGGAAATCAAGTCGAAAGTGCAAAAGTAAGTTGCCCTAAATTTTATCATGTGATATGATCAGACAACATTCTTTGGTCTGTTGCTATGTGGCAAATGTTTTGGAGGCCTGGGATATATTTTAGCGTTGCTGTAAGAATTGTTGCATTTGAATCAAATGATAACTGTTCATGGCCATAGAGGATGATTTTTAGCAACTCTTTGGCTGGATCTTATGATAAAATCAATAACAACAGATCTTGTGGGTTTGTATTCATCAATTCTTGATGCGCTGGAGTCATGCATTCTTTCCCGAATAGAAGGAGTCATATCCTTATCATCAAATTTATTTCTCTGGTAACTGAAACAACTGAAGCTTGCCTAATTCTTTTCTTTTGGATTTTCTTATTTACCCAATCAGCGCCATGACAGTTTGCCATTTACATTGTTGACGAGATCACGTCTTTAATTCATCATAAGTTGAGAGGATCACTTCCACTACTCACCTGTCATCACATCTTATTTCAGTTGCTGACCATTATTCTGGTAACTGCCATTGAATCAGACAACAAAGAAAAGTTTGTGAAGCCGATTATGACTTTACCAGAGACAGATCAAAGAAACTTAATGACGATCATCATGAACATTAATGACAAATCACCTGACCAAGATCTGTGTAAAGTTCTGCAAGATACTCTCTACAACCCAGGTAACTACCAGGTGTCCCAAAAATTGCAATCCGGATTTGGTTGGGTCCAGCAATGTGAACTAAGCTTTAATCAATGGCTAATCACTCTCAGAATGTTCCACGACAGTTAACTTGAAAATCGGTGCCTTGTTTGTTGGTACTGGTGCTTTGAGAGCAGAAATATTAATCTTGAAAGCTCAAACTTGCATTCACCTCCAAATCAGAGCTTTTGCGTTTTGGCCTGAGGGCATTCTTGAAGCACATCAAATCGATCGACGAAACCCTTGATCAAATTTTACAATATAGATCACGTTACATTCTGTTTGCTAGCAGCCACCCTTTGTTTGTGTAGTTTTTTATTTTCTTTAATTTCCGTTTTTGATTTTGATATGCTGCAAGAAGTTGCTGGGGCCAAAGCGGCAAAGCTCTGGATTGGAGGTGGACGCAGCTTGGAGCTTTCAAGATTAATACTTCTGCTCTCAAAGCACCAATATCAACAAACAAGGTACCTATCTTCAAATTAACTATCAAGAAAGAATTGGAGTGTGATTAGCCATTGATTAAAGCTAAATTCACATCACTGGACCCAACCAAATCTGTATAATTTATTCTGGAACACTTGGTATAATTTATTCTTATTTATAAAAATACTAAGAAGTAGAAACACATTATTCAGTGATTAAAGATCGTCATTCTGTAGAAGATAGAAACAGGCATACCGTGAAAGCTCCATTAAGCCCCCAGGGGCTTATTTAATTTCGGGGACTCTAGAGAGGAGGCCTAATCACAAAGTCGAATGACAAGGATATAAATGATAGCTTTTTAGTTCTTGTATACGATATTTTGTGGATTCAACATACAATTTTACGAGTGAAATACACACATTCGACACAGTTTTATCCCAAACCATATCAAAATTAACATGCAAACTTGTTTAGCCAGACAAATAGAAATCTTTGGCAACCTCTGGTATTTGCTATGAGTTGCGAGTGTGCGTATGAAATTTTGGCTCAGAGAGCAGGGGCTTATAAGAGAGGGGGGCTAAATAGAGCTTTTAAGGTACTTTAAGAGCTCTGTTTAACCCCCTGCTCTCGTGAAAATGATGAAAACCAAACCCACTCGCTCTATACAGACCACACTAGTTGTTGTAAAACTGACAGAATTTAAGGAGAATTTCAATAGATTGTGAGTAATTCATTCCAGGATGCAGTTTTTGTTTCTGAATACCGTAAAAGCTCTATCAAGCCCTGGAGCGGCTTATTTAATTTTGGACACTCCAAAGGGGGGCTTATTAGAGATGGGGGCTTATTCAAAAAATCAAATGACAAGGATATATATGATAGCTTTTTAGTTGTTTTACACCATATTTTGCGGATTCAACATACAATTTTACGAGTCAAATACGTAAATTAAAGACAGTTTTATCTCAAACCAAATCGAAATTAGCATTCAGACTTATTTAGCTCAATAAATGGAAAATCTTTGGTAACCTATGGAATTTGATAAAGTGCGGAGGGCTTGATAGAGAGGGAGGCTTATTCAAAATACTGTCTCAGATGGGAGGGGCTTAATAGAGCTTTTACGGTATGCAAATTCGAGGGAGGGGCATTTACCAAATATTTGCTGACATCTCTTTAATTTCATACGTCTGCCTTCTTTTTTAGTCACGCCTGCAGAATCACAACTTGCGAAGTCACCTTCCAGTTTCATGTTCTCTCCCGAAACTGCAGCTCCTCTGTCTCCTTACCCAAGTTTCTTTGGTTCGCCTGCCGTTCATCACATACGCAACAATTCGCATAGTTCATCGATCGGAGCCGATTCGCCGTTTCGGCTAATGACGTCACCACATGTTGCCACTAAGAGGGAACTTGTGAGTATCATGTGTCTTCATACTTTAAGGGAAAAACGCGACATTTTTGGAATTAACTTTTGCGAATCGGCCAAACTGGAAATTTCTCGGGAATAAACCTTCGCGGATTAAGTTTCTTATCAAATTTCATGTCTCGGATGTTTCTCGACTCTTCAATGACTTTCAAATCTCCAATACCCATGCTTGTTAGTAGCATACTTCGAAAGGGTTGTTATTAAACAAGATCGTAATGACTTTCCTTGCATTTCTTTAGACATACAACAAGATATCAAGAAGAGGAATATCAGATTTGACTGTATAGATATTTGACTCAATATTTTTGGAAATTTCGCGGAAATAAACTCTCTCGAATTCAGAATTTAGGAAATTTTGCATTTCTTCCCGCGACAAATTTTCTTTCTTTACGTAGTACACTTTTTAGAAGAAAATTGGATTCGCCGTTCCCACTAAATGTTTCTTGATTTTGCATAAAAATTTCCCGTTTTATTACCGGCAGTGTATTGATTTGTTACTTATTTCTTGAATTTGAAATTTAAGCTGTATTTTACTCGATGGTTACAAATTCTAGCATTCTTTTTATGAGAAGCTTGGAGTAACCTTTATTATTATATGGCGTTCGAAAATACGGCTCCTCGGACCGGCAACGCAGCAATTCGATTGGTTCTTGATCGGTCCGTAAAAGCCGTATTTTTCGTTCGAAGCCGTATTGGACCGGGCGTTGCCTTAAAAATCAACAACAAGGGAGGAGCTTCTTGTGTAGGCTTAGGCCGTAAGAAGTGTCAGCCAAAGTTTAGCTTATTCATCGAAGATTTCTTTTCTGTAAACTTTGAAGACAAACTTGCAATTATACACGAAGAAAATGCCAATGTAAGTAGTTAACGTTGCAACGAGCAACTGTGATGCACAGGATCGAAGACACAACAGAAAAGTACGATACTATAAACAACGTTCTCAAAAGGTTCTGCCATATAATAAAGCCTTTATTAAACGATTACTCGATCCATGCTGGAAAATATTTGGACCTTAGTTCATTGTACGGACCTCACTGCGTTCGGTCCGTACGTCAAACTGCGGTCCAAATATTTTCCAGCATGGACCTCGTAATCGTTTAATAACCGCATAGTACTAAAATTTTCTTATTTGCACAAAAGTTTCCACATTTAATTCAAAACGTTTCTTGATTTGCTTTTTGGTCCACTGCAGATATCATGATTGGTCGCCTATTGCTTTGTTTCTTTGCTTTGATCATTACATGCATTGATAGAGACCTTGAAAAGTCGATGCTGATCTTTTTGGATGACAGGGTTCTGCAAACTTTGAAAAGTATCAAAAGTTTAAATACTTATGTTGAATATAAACGTGAAAAATGACTTGTTGTTGGGTCGGGTAAAACGTTTCACCAGACGACTAGAATTATATTCGCATTCATACTTTACCAAATATTGGGAAGGGCGACGCGCCATTGATTCAGTTGAAAATCAGTTTATATCTATTGTTTCAAGAAAGATCTTTGTTCTACCCAAAACATTGGGTGCGACCGCACTCCCTCGCCCCCTGGTATCCGCCACTGTTTCCTTTCAAAATCCTCATGAAATTTCAAAGTATTCATTGTGATCAATCAATATCCATCAAGAACATTGAGAGTACCTAGAGACTAAAATTTGGATGCTGAATCCGAGTCTTGAGTCAAAAATTGCAATATATGTGAAGAAATCTTAAAAAGATGAATTATTGCTTTTGTTTTCCTGCAGTTCGAAAGAAATAAGTTGAATTCAAGGATCAGACGCCTCGAATCGAGCACAAAAACCCAAGTGCACATTATCGATGACCTTGAGCATCGACTTGAAGAATCAAAGAAGAAAAACGAAATGCTTGGTAAGAAAACATTTACTTTATTGTTTTGGCTGCTGCGGTGGCGCTAGAGTTTCATCCCGTTGTTATATGCATCATTTCAAGGGAAGAAACTTTCGCAAGCTGGAAAAACGCGCAATTTTTGGAATTCTCTTTCGTGAATCGGCAAAAATGAGAAATTTCACGGAAATGAACTTTTGCGAATTTGGTTTCCCGTCAAATTTTTTAACGTCTCAAATGTTCGTCGACTCTTCGGCTCTTCAATGCCTCCAAATCCGAATCTTCCATACCATGCTCGTTAGTAGACTCTTGCAGGGGTGGAAAAAACATATTAATTTCTGGGACCAAAACATTCTTGAGTCATTCCAGAAAAAGTACCCACTTTTTGATAGGTTATCATATGTAATGAATTGGACAGAATTTGAAGACTGTTAATCTTTAATCACAATCTAAATGATACTTGTTGGGCAAACTTTGTTTATTCTTCAGCTAACCAATTCCAGACTTATATACAGTTTCTTTCGTATGAAATGCCTTGGTCTGGTAACAGCCTAAATTTATATAATAACTTCTACTAATAAAGAGAAACTGTTTTATTTTGACGTAAAATTAACTTTCCATTTTTCACTTTTCTGTCTTTATTCCTTTTCCTTTCTTCTTTCTATTCTTTCTGGAGACCTGAAAAAATTTCTGGGACCACTGGTGCTTTAATTTGTTGATGTCACTTCGGCGGTCAGTAAGGAATCATAACATTACTATGAGATAACGAGCACACTTTTCACTCAGTGCGAATTTGTTCATTCTGCCGTTTCCTTACAGAACATATGAATGCAGACTTGAAGACAAGGCAGAAGGGAATGGATACACTTCAAGGGGAAATTGATTCAATGAAATTGGCACTGATTGAGCTTCAAAACAAAGACATCGACTTGCAAAGGTTTTTTTTTCGCAGTAACATATCTTTCTTTATTCGCTTTTCTACTCACCTTTTCCTCAATGAGGTGAAATATTCTGTTATTAAAGGGGCAGTCAGACGTGAAGTTGCGCGGGACATTTTCATTGTATTTATATGACAAGTGCTTAGGCTTAGCATCGACTCGTCAATGGAGATTTTGAATGGGATTATCGCACATTTCAATCCATCTCCATCGACTTTGCTCTTGACAATCTCAAGGATTTAATTGACAGATATTGTTCGTCTATGTCGATTTCATGTATTTGCAAAGTTATTCAGTCTATCACAAATTCCTGAAAGTCGTAAACAGCGATCTTGCTGAACCAACTTTGCAGCTGCGAAGAGATAATCTAAAAGTCGAACTGGGCAAGAAACTCACCAAAGAATATGGTTTTTGAGTCAGATTTATGATCCTTGATGAAACCGAAAGGTGAATAGAACCTTCTCAAACACAACTGGATTCATTGCTCAATTAATTTCATCAGAATTACAGCGAACAAAGAGGTACAGTTGACATGTTTTGGTATTTAGGCCTATACGAATTGGATTGTGACACGCAGAATCTGCTACCCGCGTTTCGCGTCTGACTGCCCCTTTAAGCTGAATTGTTACTTGATGAAACTTTTTTGTGCGATGCGGCACGTGCGTCAAAGTTGAATTAATCTAACGTTGTCGCATTGCCACACTTCATCCTTATTTGGCATGCGTCAAGAACGTCACTTCAATTAAGCTTTGATGTACTCAGTGCGTCATGAAGAAGTTTAAAGGTTTGAGAAATTAGTAACATTTGGTTTAACACCATTCCTTACTATTTATTTCAGTTTGTTCATTTGTACGAAAAACCAAATTATTTAATCAACAATAGCAATTATTCTTCTGGAGTCTGGAATAGAAATTCCCCGACCACGCTTGTTAGTTTTTTCTCAAATCCCCCCTGGACAGCCTTATTCAAACCCAGTTCCCCAGTTTATTAATTTCCAACCTCTTGCTGATTTTCGTTTTGACACTTGGTGTTTTAAAAGATGCTCCTGTTTGAAAAGTTACCAAAATTGTTTCTTTCATTCGGTAAATTCAAACCTCAAGAAAATCTCAAAGCTTTAAATTACGTTGCAGAGTGACTCAGAAATTGACCAAAACAATTGCAGAAAACGAATCTCTTAACGAAGAACTTCTACTTACAACGAAACGTTTTGAGGAAGAGCAGGAAGAAAAAGTAAGTATACTTCCTAGGTTTTAATTTTAACGCTATCACTGCGCGTCATTAGCAGGAACACTGCAAAGATTGCCTGAAATCAAATTTGGTCTATTTGGTAAAAGCATAGGTTGCAAATCTTTAAATTGGTGTAAAAAGGTGGATGTAAAATTCTATGACTAATTTATTTTAATTGAGTGGCTTGAAAGAAACTTTAGCTACTTATCTTTAATTCTGCTGTTGGGCGGCTCAAAAATCTTGAATATTTCTTTTCAACTCATTTTAGGATGTGACATCATCAAATGTCTAAATCGTAAACCAGATTGAGTGACAGGCTTGTGCATGATACCATATTGTAGATATTCATAAACTAAGTCTTTCTTGAAAATTATTCTTTAATTCCTCCAAAAGGTTTAGAAATCACGATAGTTTTAAATTTTTTCAGAATTTTTCTTAAATTCTTCATAATTTTGAAGATTTCTGAAAAATCCAACGGTAGAATTATAGAAATATAGCTAAAGTTTCTTTGAGGCCATTCAGTTCAAAGAAATAGGTTTTAGCATTTAACACCCACCTTGTTAAAGATTTGGAACGTATCCTTTTGGTAAATATTCTGAAAATAAAGCCAGTGAACATTTATAGCAAATTTTCAAGCCATGAAATCAAACGAAAGATTCGTTAACCAACGGTGCAATGTTTTTAGAGACTTGATTCCTATGCCTTGCTTGCCTGTTTTATTTCTTGCAGTGAAAACTGCCACAATTTTTTGGAACTTTTGTTTTTCCTTCAGGTCACCAAACTCCAGCAACTAAAAGACAAATTATCTGATCTACAATCAAAAGATGATGCAACGACTGTGAAATATACTCAAATTAAAGCGAGCCTTGATATCAAGGAGGAAGAGTTCAGGCACATTTCAGAAGAGAAAGACCAGGTTAGTTTATTGTTATTTATACTATTCAACTCTGAAGGTGAAGCTGCGTTTTTCAGCGCCAAGCGCTGGGATCGCAGAAATAGAGCAGACCTAATCGAGTCTGCGACCCCTTGTCATGACGCTCAAGTGGTGGGGTCCTACTCTCCTGGAAGCGCTCGGCTCAGGCGTTTGAAAATCGTCTCTATCCTTTCCCACAAATCTCTCCTTGATCACCGACCCTATTCCTTCGTTTACCCCTAGCTAGTACGAAACATTCCGAAAATCCGATAGAAGAAGGAAATAGGATAAACTCGGAATCAAGCTCCACTAGCACTGCAAGCGTTCAATGCACACAAGATAGCTTCAGACAGAAAACAAAAGAACCAGTTGATGAAAGTCCACTTAACATTTTCTATTCTAACCTCTCTGACGTCGACCCAGCCACAACATCTCACCTTTTACAAGCCTCCCCACCCGTAGTCTCCGTCCGAAGACCAATGCCACTATTATCAGTCGATACAGGCCATCAAAGAGCAAAATCTCCCCCACAAGGCCCCCTCGCTAATCCGCAAGACCCCAACCTCACTGTCGCACAAAAAATATGCTCAGAGACCTCTCCGAACGCAAATATGGAGTTCCAAATCATCAAAATCTCGCCGCTAACTTTACTCTTTATGCAAACAGCTCCTCCTTTCTCGAATATACCAACCCCACCGTACCCCTACTACGAGACCTGCAATTCTTTTCTAAGCAAAAAAAGCAAAATACGACGAAATTGTCTGCACCTTTCAAAAGGATCTTTGCCTGCTGTTTTCTGAACATCACAAAGACATTGGCGCCAGAGATTCTTCCATCATCAGAACTAGGGTCGAAGACATCACCAGAGCATACGAAGATCCCTCCATAACTTCCCACTTAGATCAACTTTCCGATACTCAAGCACTGGATAGATACAGTGAAACTCTTCACACCCGGGGCTTGCCAAGAACCAACGATTTTCCTGGACCAAAAAGGCAAAGACGTTGACTGTCTATATACCCATAAACTATTTTTGCCTTTGCATACCCCTATATTTATGGGTATAGTCTACATATCTAGTATGTATATCACTGAGCATCTTACCTGTCGTTCACATTCCAATGTTTTTCACTACGGTATCTCTGTTTTTTCTTTCATTGGTTCACATTCTCTCTTATATATTGATACCCTATATCCAGTATTAGTAGCGCAGAAAGGTATGTTCTATCACTTTATTTATTGCTCGTCGGCCTCAAACTGTGCGCCTTGCAGCTCGTGTACCAATCTATATTTCGTTTTATAGAGAAACCGCTTAGCAGCCAAGCTCGAAGAACTTTATCACACCTCAGGAAATTGCTGGGGCCAGGAGAAAGAAAAGAGCTACTAACATGTCGCAAGAACCACCTTAAAAAGGCATTACGATGAGCCCACCTGTCAGTCAGCGTTTCTAGCTCTTATGACGATGATATCCCTTGTATCCCTGCGGTACCTTGCTCACAGGGACTCATAATGAAACAGTTAACAAACCTGACCCTATCTTCTGCATTCGATCGATAGAATCTGGATCGAACGACTGCTTCGGCTCTGTTCAACGGTCACTCCTCAGAAAGGAAATGCGATAGAAACCACGGTAAGCAGACACTTAATCAACAAAACTTGGTATTCATCTGAAGAAGAAAGTTCACTTTACCTGGTGAGTGCAAAATAAGTCTCTTAATGCTGCAATTTAAGACCAAAACATACCAGAGAAATCTTCAAGTACCTGCCGCAGCAACTTCCTTCAAATTCAGTCAACTGCGTCGATCGAATTGAAGATTCGAAACTTATTGTTCTTCGCCAAATCTCGCATTCTGATTGGTATGCTAGGAATCCCAGCATATTAGGCCTAAATAGGGTCAGGTTTTTCAGAGTAATATTATGAGTCTCTGTTGACTGAAGCGCCATCTTGAAGTCAAAGAGCGCAGGGAAACAAGAGACTCATCGTCATAAGTCTAAGATCAGCCCACCTGTCGATCAGCGTTTCTGCTCTGTCATGTAAATATTTGTGGGGCATTTTTGTATCTACTGTAATTAAGAAAACTGAACAGTAGAAAATACAATGTTTTGTGTGGAATTCAAACTCTGCTTTACTCCTGGCTCTGTATATTTGATTTCTAACAACGTCGTTTTATTTTGGAACAGCAAATAAAAGAGCTTCTTGAACACGTGAACTTCCTGAAAGAAAAGATTAACAACCTGGAACAGCCCAAAGAAGATGAGGATGCCTTTGGTAAGACATAATCTAGCAGCCTCTTGTAGGATGCTTCTTAAAGGGGCTCCGTCATCAAACAGTAAACAAATCCGTAAACTCGCATGTGTCACCAATTATCCATTTTTCATCCACTGTTTTCTGCAGTTTGTTTGGTGGCTTTACCCAAGCCATCAAAAAGTGACCGTTAAAAATCCACTTATATCCCAGCAATCGTAGAAGATATGAATGTTTTTAGTTTTTTCCTTAGTGAAGTGCAATGATTAATGTCCAAACAGCAACTTTCATTTTCAAAAATATATGAAAATCCTGTGTGATATCACCTTTCAAAAAACTGCAAAAATCATCGTTTTGTTTACATTTGACGACGGAGCCCCTTTAAAATGTAGCAGCTCTTCGAACCCCGCCAGTCAATCATGGAAACTTTATTCAAAAATTCTACCATCCAAGTAAGCTACATACCAATTGTTAGGCAGATAAGGTAATGTGATCCTCAAAGTTGTTTGCATTGCTTATAGACTTATTACATTAACCCCCCCCCCCCCCTTAGCGGAATGACTATAGCAGTAAAAAATAATTCAATTCAATGGAGCAAAACTGAGACGAATATCATCAGTCTACATCGCTTATAGCTTTGGCTAGGTCTAACGGCTAGACTAACTACTGCAGTCCCAATTTCCGCTTCGTTCATCGAATTGGGGTCTATCAGTCTATCAATAGCGATAACTAGGAACGTGTTATCAGGCTAAGCTTTGGCGACATGGCTATGCCCATTACGAATTTAGGCAATGAAAGAATGGGAAAATACAATGAAAAATGTTTTATTACTTGACCCATCCATGTTCTCCTAAAGTCAATGGCAGACACTTGGGCAAATACTGGGGGACCTAAAATGCATTGTTTAATCTTAAAGGGAATACAAAGACCAGCAGCCTTTGCCATCGTTTGTTTTTGTGCTCTACGTGCTCTACGTATACTTTTCAATGATTATGAAGCCTCATTCGAAGAGCTTCTACAAAGAAACAATGAGCAGACAGTCCATGTAAAAAATCTCCATAAGCTAATGACTGAGGTCTATAAGTCTTTAAATTGCCAAAATCCAACATTCATGTGGGATCTGTTCATAAGAAAGGAAGTGACTTACGACCTTAGAGCAAAATATCTAGTACAGCTACCAACAGCTAGAACTGTTTTAAACGGCTTAAATTCAATTGCCTTCAGAGGTAGTATTCTTTGGAACGCTTTACCTGATGAGATAAAGTCAAGCCAATCTATAGCCTCGTTCAAAATACATGTCAAACAATGGAATGGAGACAGTTGCAATTGTAATATCTGTAAGTAGCTGAAATTGTAAATATTGTATTTTTGTAAATAGTTGGTTTGAATTAGTTGCCCTATTTATAGAGTAAACTAAACTTTGTATCCAACTTTAAATAAATTCTTTATTATTTATTATTATTATTATTTGTGAATTTCATACGATCAGTTATTCTGGACGCTGTGCAGAGCATGTCGCTGACTTCGCGCAAAGCATGCTGGTCTTTATACTCCCTTTAACGTTGTCAAACAAATGATCATCGTTTTATCCAACATCGGGGGCGACCGCACACCCTTGCCTCCTAGTGTCTGCCACTGCCTTGAATTAAATCGAAGATTATGAAGTAACATGTCGAATTCTTCATGTCTGTTGCTTTCATTTCGGGACACCTGATGGAGATTGCTCTTGCAGAAGAGACATTCCAGGCCAACATCGTTAAGGGAATCGCTTTAAATATTCATTCCAAATTGCCTGTCATATTTCATATTTCTTTAAGGAGGGTTGCCCTTCAGCAGATGCTGGTTTTCAAGGGGCCCCCCAATAAGGACATGAACTAAAGCCTACTGAAACGAAGGAAAAAGCTATTTATTGAATTAAACTATAAAACCTCATTTACAATATTTGAAACCTAAGTAAAATAAAGTTCAAAATTTACAATGAAAACGAAAGAAAAAGTGCCTGTTTCTAAATAGTTGTCTTGAAACTATACAGTGAGGTTGCCATTTTATTCCATCAATAAATCTGCTATTTTCAGCTTCTTCTTTTCGATTGAATTATCATGCTTCTTGCAGTTGTGATAGGCCAAGATCAGAAGTCCTTGCAAAATGAACTACTGCTGGTGCAACTTGAAGAAGATCTCAAGAAAACTAACGAAGAACTTTCAGGTTTCAAGGTGAGTTTTCTTCTTATAAACTCTTTCATGATAACATATGATAAGGAGTTTACGAAACCACGACGCCAACTGCAACGGCAACGCATTGTTGCTTTTGTTTCAAAAAGTCAGCTTGAATAGATTGTTTATTTTTCGTGTGAATTTGTTTCCCTTAAGAGACCATCATGAAGTCGACCTTTTCAATTGCACAACTTGGAAACCCCTCTTCTGTTGTTCTCTGCTTCAGATTTAGGCCTGAAGATTCGACCTATTCAGCCATGTTGAGAGTGAAAACATCTAGTTAAAAGCCCTTTCAGCAAAGTTAAAAATGCGGTCGTCTAGCACTTTTCCAGCACTGTGGTTGAAAATGCTGAAAATTTTCGTCAAGGGAAACTTCAGCTCGATGCTAGAACCAAAAATTTTCCAGTAATCCATTTTGCCCAGTGAGAATTTATACATATTGGCGCAAATGTGGGTTTGTTTTTCTCCAAGTGGAATTTTTTGATTTTTTCGTACTTGCATATGACAGACTACAATGCCTGCCAAAAGTCCTTGGAACACTTAGGCCATTTCTTGACAATCCGCAGTTCTAACCATAGCGATTAGACTTAAACACGCCCTCACCCCCGAAACAGTGTTGATTTGCAAGGTTATTGTCCTAGCATTCCATCAGAGTCGCGAATCGTCCTGTCATATCCATTTTATCATCACAGAACAACATTGTTCTGAGGGGGAGAGGGGGAAATCGCAGAAAAAGGCAAAAATAGCAAGGTGTTGCAAGACTTTTGGCAGGCATTATATGTTTATCTTCTTGAATTTCTTTCACGCCTCTTGATTTTTTCCAGGAGAAATATGAAACCTCAAGAAAATTAGTGTTTGAACTAAAGAATGAACTGAACGAAAAGAACTCTGCTAATCTATCTGCGAGAAAGGAAATAGAAATTAAAAATGCAGCTATTACTGAACTGAGAGAAACGCTCAGCAACGAGGTACAGAATGCCAAAAACAAGTAAGTGATTTGTTTTGGAGAAATAATACAGTACAAACCCGCATATAAGAACCTGCCTCGAATAAGAACTTTTGCCTGAAATCTTCAATATTTACTCCTTTATGTAAGAACCTTTTAAAGACACATTGTCAGCCAGGGTCCTTTGCAAGCATGCTGAAATTTCAGACTGCCTGTCAATCAAATTTGGCCTGGGCAGCATATATGGATCCGCACTGCATTGGTTGAAATAATAGAAAAGTTTTACTCCGGGTTTAGGATTTAGAAATTTGATGACGTCACAGCCTCAAATATAATAAATGCCGCCATTTTGAAATTAAGCTAGATATCAACAGATTTCCACTACTAAGTTACTTTCAAGCCATTTGATTCAAAAGAAAACGTAATCGAATTTTACACCCACCTTTTTAAAGATTTGAGCCTCATGCTATAACAAGTTTTCCTGGTTTCTTTCAATTCTGTTTATAACCAAAAGAATTTTTGTTTCGGCCCTGGCCTTTACACCTTGTCTTGGTTTTTTTTCAGGGAAGAGACATTATCATGTAAAGTTACAGAGCAACAATCCCTCAGAGAAGCACTTGAATGTAGGATCACCACAGTGCAAGATGAGACTCTTACTTTGAAGAAGGAGAAAGAAGAAATGGTTTTCAATTTGGAACGTGAAAAAGATGGCATAGAGAGGTGAGATTGTTTCGCCCCCCCCCCCCCCCATATTCAGCAGTGTGCGCCACTAAAGAATTGTGAAATCCCTGTTGTTGTTGAAATCTTTCCAAATTCCATCGTATGATATTTTCGACTCCAGATTCGGATCCATCACTTAAAATTTTGTCGCAAGGCTCCATGTTCCTGGCCCTCATTGCTTTTAGGATGATCTAGAAAAAATATTCCTCTCAAGAAAACTCACGACCAAATTGTCCAAATATTTCTGCCTTAAGGCAATGACTTCAACTAATTTTAGCACGTATTCCGCACGAAATGATGTTATTATGCTCCCAGGGATAACACTTTGGTCCTCTGAAAGGGATAACATGTGCTAAAGCACGTAAAAGTCATTGCTGAAAGGCAGAACATTTGTCAACGATTTTACGCCTGTTTTTAACGTTTCTTGAAGGAGTCTATCTCGAGAAAATCCCTCACAAATTCGGAACGAAGTGGCCGATATCAATTAGAACAATTCTAAAATTTATTTCAACATGTCCACTATTAAATAGCATACTTACCAATATTACCGTGAAAGCTCTATTAATCCCCCCTCTCTAACAAGCCCCCCCCCCCCACTTATATCAAATTCCAGAAGTTGCCAAATATTTTCCAATTATTGAGCTAAACAAGTTTGCATGTCAATTTTGATATGGTTCAGGATAAAACTGTGTCGAATTTAGGTATTTGACTCGCAAAATTGTATATTGAATCCGCAAAAATTGAAGTGAAAGAAATAAAAAGCTATCATATATATCCTTTTCAGTTGCTTTTGTTAATAAGCCCCCCTCTCTAATAAGCCCCCTCTCTTTTAAGCCCCCCTCTGGAGTGTTTGAAATTAAATAAGCCCCCGGGGGCTTTATAGAGCTTTTACGGTATTGCCTTGAGATCTAGGAAGCAATGCCCTTTCAAACCGGGATTGTTTTCTTTACTCGCCGAGTAATAATAATAATAATAATAATAATGATAATAATAACAATGCACTTTTAGAGCGCTAAAATCTATATACATATTCTAAAGCACTGAACAACTTGGTGTTAATAGAAATGTCATTCACATGTTAAAATGATTATGAAATAAATACGTTTTTAACCCTGTTTCGAAAGTTTGGAAGCTCTGAGATCTTCTAATTTCAACGGGCAGTTTGTTCCAGAGCCTAGGGGCTGCAGTACAAAATGCTCTGTCCCCACGAGATGTAAATTTTGTCTTTGGAACTATTAATGCCACAGATTTGTCTGACCTCAGTCTGTATCTATCACTGGTTTGTAGCCTCAACATATCTTTCAGGTAGGCTGGAGCCATGTTGTTAAGTGCTTTGAATGTCATAAACTGATTCATAAACTTGTTATGCTTTTGCAGATCACTTCAAGAGTCGAGACTGAAAGTAAAAAGCACTGAATTGCAGGTAGCGAATTTAACGCATGAAAAAGAAGATTTGGAAAAGAGTTGTAATGAGCAGAGGATTGACTTTGATAAAAAGTTGGAGAGAATTAAAGAAAACCATGATGTTGAAGTTTATAAACTGAAAGAATCATTGGAGAAAAGAATCGAGTAAGACCCCTTTTTGTTTGCAGATAATTTTGTCAAGAGGCAAGGGCACTAAATCTCTCAAGACTGGAAACTTTTGTTAAATCGTGAGAAATATGTTTTTGGCAAAAATTCAATGATTTGTCAAACATTATTGCTCAAAATACGTTTTCACTGGCCATTTCATTCTCATTCTCACACAAAAGAATAGAATAACAAGCATGCATTAAAATCATTTTTTATCTTTGATACAAATACATGAAAATAGAATTCAAAGATCGGTCAAATAATCAAATGTTTGTAGTTTTGTAAAATTTTAACTTTTTATTGGGTCACTCTGTATATTTTCAGTATGATAACTCGAGAAAAATCACGAGAATAACTTGTATTGGTCTTTCGCCTTTCATGCAGAATTCGATCGATTCAAATCGATTCAGAACTCTTGGCGCTATAAATATTCAAAAATTGGAACTTTTTCTGTCTCAGCTACTACATGACATGAGAATTGGCTTCTACGATCTAAAAACTCGCATTTCATTTTCTCCACAGTGAGCTGCAAAGCGAATTGTTAGAAAAGAGAACCGCATTGACTACGACAGAGGGCAATTTGAATCATCTTCACAAATCTAAGAAGTCTGATGACGATATCTACTTGAAAAGAATTGCTGCACTGGTTGAAGAGAGAGAAGAAGCGATTAATTCTTTGAGGGGAGAAATGGAAAAGAAATTAAATGAAAATACGACGGAAAAGAGTTCACTAGAAGCAGAAATCTTGAGCTTGGAAGCCGATAAACAGAATGCTGTGGATCTCAATGTGGAGTTGCGTGTTGAGGTCGATAAGCTAACACAGGAGATTGCAAAAAGCGAAGAAGAGATAAAGGAGTTGTCGGGCGTCATAGAAGAGAAAAACTGTGCTATTAAGAGCATTCAAAATGAAATTAAAGCGGCAAATGAGTTGGTCATTGCTCGTGATGATGAGATAAATTGCTTGAAGGAAAACTATGAAAGTGAGCTGAATAGAGTCGAGAGTTTGAAAGTTGAGAAAGAAAAGCTAGAAGAGGAATTAGCATCTGTTTTGGATGGTTTAAGAAAGAAAGAAGAAGATTTTGAAGGGATTATCGAAGAACTGAATGGTGAAAAGACAGGATTGATTGCACAGGTCAAGGAATTTGAGGATGAATCGGAGAAGATGGAACAACTCATGGGAGACTTAAAGCTGGATGTGGAATCGAAGATTTCGGTGATTGAAGAACGGAAGGAAGAGCTGAGAAATTGTAATGATATCATAGATTCCCAATGCCAGCAAATCTTCAAGATTGAAGCTGAGATGGCAGAAATTTTGAGCAAAAATGAAGAAGATTTGAAAACTCTAACCGGTAAATTTGAAACTGAAATCAAGGAAAAACAAGATATGCTTGAAGCGGAGAAGAAGGCCAAGGAAGCTATTACTCTTGACTGCGAGAAGCGTCTTCAAGAAGAGGAGGTTCGCATAACTGAGAATGTACAGAAGCTTGCTGATTTGAATGAAAAACACGCGGAAGAAGTAAAAATTTGGGAGCTGAAGCAGAAAGACTTGACAGCAAAAACTGAAATTCAGGAGAGGAAGCTTGAAGAAGCGTTAGATAATTTTGTTGTTGAAAAGAAACGTACTGATGAGCTGAAAAGAGAAATCGATGAACTAGTTGTTCAAAGGAAGACTGAAGTCGAAGAAAATAGTAGAATTAAAGAGTTGTTGGAAGAAGAGAAAGAGAGATTGATGAACAAATATCAAGGGCTTGAAGAAGAAGTAATGAAATTGACAGAAAATCTTCGAGATAAAGAGCAGTGTATTGAAACGGAGAGAGTGAATTTCTTGAAATTGGACACTGAGTTTAAAGAACGTATTTCAAATAAAGATGATGAGATAACGGAAATGAGTAATAGACTTGAGACGGAGAGAGATGCATTGTCGAGCCAATGTGAAGAATTGAAAGCAGAAATTGAGACGGTGAGAAATGAGATGAAAACAACGTCTGATCAGTTAGACGCAGAGACTTCAAAGGCTGTTGAGTTAAAAGAGAGGATGGAGATGTTGGTCTCTAACCATGACAAGGAAATAGAAGAGTTAAAACAAGAGAGGGAAGCATTGTCAAGCAATTATGAAGAGTTGCAAGTAGAAATTGAGACAGTGAGAAATGAGATGAAAGAAATGTCTGATCAATTGGACACAGAGACTTCAAAGGCCGCTGAGTTGAAAGAGAGAATGGAGGTGTTAGTCTCAAACCATGACGAGGAAGCAGAAGAGTTCAAACAAGAGAGAGAAGCATTATTGAGCCACTGTGAAGAATTGAAAATAGAAATTGAGACAGTGAAAAATGAGATGAAAGAAACGTCTGATCAATTGGAGGTGCAGACTTCAAAGGCTACTGAGTTGGAAGAGCGAATTGAGATGTTAGTCTCAAACCATTACAAGGAAACAGAAGAGTTCAAACAAGAGAGTGAAGCATTATCGAGCCACTGTGAAGAGTTGAAAGTAGAAATTGAGACAGTGCAAAATGAGATGAAAGAAACGTCTGATCAATTGGAGACGGAGACTTCAAAGGCCGCTGAGTTGAAAGAGAGAATGGAGATGTTGGTCTCAAACCATGACAAGGAAACAGAAGAGTTAAAACAAGAAAGGAAAGCATTGTCAAGCCATTGCGAAGAGTTGAAAGTAGAAATTGAGACAGTGCAAAATGAGATGAAAGAAACGTCTAATCAATTGGAGACGGAGACTTCAAAGGCCGCTGAGTTGAAAGAGAGAATGGAGATGTTAGTCTCAAACCATGACAAGGAAATGGAAGGGGTAAAACAAGAGAAGGAAGCATTGTCAAGCCTTTGTAAAGAGTTGAAAGTAGAAATTGAGACAGTGAAAAATGAGATCAAAGAAACGTCTGATAAATTGGAGACGGAGACTGCAAAGGCCGCTGAGTTGACAGAGATAATGGATGTGTTAGTCTCGAACCATGACAAGGAAATAGAAGAATTAAAACAAGAGAGGGAAGCATTATCGAGCCATTGTGAAGAGTTGCAAGCAAAAATTGAGACAGTGAACAGCGAGATGAAAGAAACGTCTGATCAATTGGAGACGGAGAACTCAAAGGCTGCTGAGTTGAAAGATAGAATGGAGATGTTAGTCTCAAACCATGACAAGGAAGTGGAAGAGTTAAAAAAAGAGAGGGAAGCATTGTCAAGCCATTGCGAAGAGTTGAAAGTAGAAATTGAAACTGTGAAAAATGAGATGAAAGAAACGTCTGATCAATTGGAGACGCAGACTTCAAAGGCCGCTGAGTTGAAAGAGCGAATGGAGATATTAGTCTCAAACCATGACAAGGAAACAGAAGAGTTCAAACAAGAGAAAGAAGCATTATCGAGCCACTGTGAAGAATTGAAAGTAGAAATTGAGACCATGAAAAATGAGATGAAAGAAACGTCTGATCAATTGGAGACGGAGAGTTCAAAGGCTGCTGAGTTGAAAGAGAGGATGGAGATGTTAGTCTCAAACCATGAAAAGGAAGCAGAAGAGTTCAAACAAGAGAAAGAAGCATTATCGAGCCACTGTGAAGAGTTGAAAGTAGAAATTGAGACAGTGCAAAATGAGATGAAAGAAACGTCTAATCAATTGGAGACGGAGACTTCAAAGGCCGCTGAGTTGAAAGAGCGAATGGAAATGTTAGTCTCAAACCATGAAAAGGAAGCAGAAGAGTTCAAACAAGAGAAAGAAGCATTATCGAGCCATTGTGAAGAATTGAAAGTAGAAATTGAAACAGTGAAAAATGAGATGAAAGAAACGTCTGATCAATTGGAGACGGAGAACTCAAAGGCTGCTGAGTTGAAAGAGAGGATGGAGATGTTAGTCTCAAACCATGAAAAGGAAGCAGAAGAGTTCAAACAAGAGAAAGAAGCATTGTCAAGCCATTGCGAAGAGTTGAAAGTAGAAATTGAGACAGTGCAAAGTGAAATGAAAGAAACGTCTGATCAATTGGAGACGGAAACTGTAAAGGCCGCCGAGTTGAAAGAGAGAATGGAGATGTTGGTCTCAAACTATGGTAAGGAAATAAAAGAATTAGAGCAAGACAGAAATATTTTGTCGAGTGAAGTTGTGTCTGTAAAGGAAGAACTGTTGGAAATGAAAGCACAAAATGATGAATATTCGATAGAGATTTCAAATGAAAAAGCCGACAAGGAGAAACAGATTTTGGAGCACGAAAAGATGGTGGTTGAGTTAGTAGCTGAAAAAGATGTTCTGAGCGAGAAAGTATCGTCTTTGGAAAAAGAAATTGTTGTGAGTGGCAAGGAACTTGAGGAACAGAAACACGCAGCTCATGTTTTGAATAACGAAATTGAGAAGATTAATTTTGAATTTGTGTCAGGAAAACAGGAACTTGAAGTGCAACTTGAAAATGTGACCAAAGAGAAATATGAGCTCAAGGAAGAATTGCAGGTAGCCAAGGAAGGGATATCTAAAGTTAAATTAGAACTGTCTGAAAAGCAATCAGAAAGTGAAGCTATTTTTGCAACTCATATGGCCGAGGAAAAATCTTGGAGATCTGAGATGGAGTTGCTGAAAGGAGAGCAAATTGAGAAAGAGAAGGCTATTTCAAGTCATGAAGATGTGCAAAGAGAACTCAGAGCTGAATTAGATTCGTTGATTGAAGACAGGGATAGCAAGGAAAGAGTTTTTCAGGCAAAGGAAGAGTTGCTAGAAGAAGAGAAGGAGAAATTAATGAAGGAATGCCAAGGACTGAAAGATGAATCGGTGAAGATGACAGAACTTCTTCGAGATAAGGAGCTGTGTATTGAAACCGAGAGAGACAAATTCTTGAAATTGGACACTGAGTTTACAGAATTGGTTTCAAGTAAAAATGATGAAATCAAGGAAATGATTGGTAGATTCGAAACCGAGAAAGAAGCGTTGTCAGGCCAATGTGAAGAATTGAAAGCAGAAATTGAGACAATGCAAAATGAGATGAAAGAAATGTCTGCTCAATTAGATATGGAGACTGCAATTGCCGCTGAGTTGAACAAGAGAATGGAAATGTTGGCCTCAAACCATGACCAGGAAACAGAAGAGTTAAGACAAGAGAAGGAAGCATTGTCAAGCCATTGCGAAGAGTTGCAAGCAGAAATTGAGACAGTGAAACATGAGATGAAAGAAACATCTGATCAATTGGAGGTGGAGACTTCAAAGGCCGCTGAGTTGAACGAGAGAATGGAAATGTTAGTCTCAAACCATTACAAGGAAACAGAAGAGTTGAAACAAGAGAGGGAAGCATTGTCAAGCCATTGCGAAGAGTTGCAAGCAGAAATTGAGACAGTGAAACATGAGATGAAAGAAACATCTGATCAATTGGAGGTGGAGACTTCAAAGGCCGCTGAGTTGAACGAGAGAATGGAGATGCTGGTCTCAAACCATGACAAGGAAATGGAAGAGTTAAAACAAGAGAAGGAGGCATTGTTTGCAATTCATATGGACGAGCAGAAATCTTTAAAATCTGCGCTGGAGTTTGTGACAGAAGAGAACATTGAGAAAGAGAAGGTTATTTCAAATCAAGAAGATGCACAAGAAAGGCTCAGAGCTGAATTAGTTTCCTTGAAAGAAGAAAGGGATTGCAAGGAGAGAATTTTTCAGGCTAAGGAAGATGAAATAAAGGCATTTGAAAGTGAGCTTGCTCTCTTGAAGGAAATTAAGATCGAAAAGGAGGATATTGTTGAGGGCCTGGAAGAAGAGAAAATATCACTAAGTGAGGAAGTAGACTCTATGAGAAACGAGATTTGCGAGTTGAAACGGGAATTAGCGGAGAAGGAAGATGAAATAAAGACTTTTGAAAGTGAGCTTGCTGTCTTGAAGGAAATTAAGATTGAAAAGGAGGGTATTGTTGAGGGCCTGGAAGAAGAGAAAACATCATTAAATGGGGAAGTAGATTCTATGAAAAACGAGATTTGCGAATTGAAAAAGGAATTGACGGAGAAGGAAGATGAAATGAAAACGCACAGAGAACAGCATAGTAACGAGATCGCTACCTACGGTATGTAGCTTGTGTTTTGTTATACAGTAGTGTCCCGCATATAAGAATAAACTTTTTCAATTTCAGGTCTGACATGTTTCTTATAAGATGAGGTAAACTTCAAATCAGGGTAAAGTTTCTTATCAGAAAAATCATGCACTATCAATCGTCTACTTAGACACAAGCTCTATGATTGTGATGCAAAACATATCATTTTAATTTGCATTTGCAAATTTTCATTTCCTGGAAATGCTACAATTGTTCCAGGAAGGTGTTTTTTGCTTAGTTTTCTTAAATAAAAGACGAGTTTTTTAGCAGACCTGTACCAGTTTCTTATAAAATGGGGTACTATTTTGAAAATCAGGTTCTGTGTTTCTTAAATTTGTGTTTCTTATATGCGGGACACTACTGTATTCCTTTTCTCTGTACGTCTTTCTTATTGAAAAAATAGCATAGAGGTCAAATCTGTAAGGCTACGTTCGCACTGCTCCGTTTTCATTTCTATTCGTTTCTTGGTCGGTGAACATGCTGACCTTTCACATTGCTTTGTTTTCAAACGAATTAGCCTTAAAAAGAGCTAAATTTACCAATTTCAAAACCAATCACAAGATCGACTATACCTGTGAAAATAATTTTATCGTTGCTCCTCTTGCCAATAAAAGAAATTTGAAGATCGGCCATGTAATCGAATTTTGGTGATTTTTCAAACAGGAGTACTTTTTGGACATTCGGTAGCAAAAAAGCTTAAAGGGGCAGTCAGACGTGACGTTGCGCGGGACATTTTCATTGTATTTGTATGAAAAGTCCTAAGGCTTAGCATCGACTCGTCAATGGAGATTTTGAATGGGATTATCGCACATTTCAATCCATTTCCATCGACGTTGTTCTTGACAATCTCAAGGATTTAATTGACAGATATTGTTCGTCTATGTCGATTTGATGTATTTGCAAAGTTTTTTTGTCTATCACAAATTCCTGAAAGTCGTAAACGGTGATCTTGCTGAAGCAACTTTGAAGCTGCGAAGAGACAATCTACAAGTCGAAGTGGGCAAGAAACTCACCAAAGAATATGGTTTTGAGTCAGATTTATGATGGTTGGTGAAACCGAAGGTGAATAGAACTTTCTCAAACACTACTGGATTCATTGCTCAATTAGTTTCATCAGAATTACAGCGAACAAAGAGGTACAGTGGACATGTTTTGGTATTTAGGCCTATACGAATTGGATTGTGACACGCAGAATCTGCTACCCGCGTTTTGCGTCTGACTGCCCCTTTAAGCTGCTTAAAGCCATTCAATCCAATAAAAGTAACATCAGTTCCACCAGCCTTTTTGGAGATTACGCGCTAACTTTATTAGAAGTTATGTTCCTTGTTTTTGCAGAGTCCAAGATAGCTGAAATCCAAAACCAGTTTGAAGAGAAAATCCACGACTTGCAAAAGAAGTTAGCAGAAACAGCAAGGGAGGGAAGTAAAATTGAAGCAGAGAAAGTAGAATATCAAAGCCGATTGGCAGACCGGGAGGCAGCGAAGACGGAATTAGAAAAAACCATCGAAAGCCTGAAAAGTAAGATGCGGAAAGATGTCTTGAAACTGATGAAGGAAAATGAAGAAAATGAAAATATTTTTAAGGAAGAGAAAACCCGGCTACAAAATGAAGTGAAATGTGTCAACAAAGAGCTGGATGATCGCAAAGAATATTTTGAGGTAGCTCGTCTTTTATTGCAATTTAATTCCCTAGAGTTACCGAGTGTGTTTTAAGGCTGCGTTCATACGGTGTCGGCACATTTTTATGAGGTGCCGGCAAATGATGGGGCGGTGTCAAATTTGAGCTAGTGTTCAGAAGATACCGGCACAATTTGAAAATGATAGAAGATGTAGAAAATTCAATAATACCGATCTCTGCGACAAAGAGGCTGGACTTTGACAGCAAAGAAAATGACTTAGCCTCAATCAGCCGCGTTTCAAAAGCGTTGAAAAGTGTTCGGTTTTCGTCTTTTGTGAGTGTTCACACGATACCGTTTTCCAAATGTGCCAGTTAAGAATTCCTTTTTTGAATCCTACTATTTTCAAATTGTGCCGGCAAAAGATGTGCCGTTCTCGTGTGAATGGAAGGCCTACCCGTAACACTTTATGTCGCAACACTTTATTTAGTTCTGCCGGTATCGTGTGAACGCCGTCTAAGTTTTGTTGTATATTGATTTTAATGGTCTGTTCATCCGATGGTCGGGGTTTATGGAAATGGACTCTTTACTTAACTATTTAGAAAGAGCTATTCGTTAAAAATGTAGCATTTGGTTGGAAATTTGAGCATGCCATTTTTAAAATTCATACTAGAACTCCCAAGGGAATAACCCACAGCATTTTATCCGAAGTTTGAAAACCAAAACACAACACCACACAATTTCGATTCATCAGAGCTTTCAACCAAGCCCTCGTTGAAACGATGTTGCAAATTGATTGATTGATTGATTGATTGATTGATTGATTGATTGATTTATTTATTTATTTATTTGTTGGTTGGTTGGTTGATTTCATTGTTTTCATTGATTTCGTTGATTTTATTGATTTTATCATGATGATACTACAAAGCAACTTTGATCATTTGTCATACTTTAGGCAACTACCTTCATTTGCAAAGATGCTTAATAGACGGAAGATTTTTACTGCAAAATTGCGAGAAAGTGCCAATGATCTTAAGCCAGTTTACTTTAAACACATAGAGGCTACAGTCTGTATGATCTGAAAATATACAACTCAAAAGGGGGAATACAAGAGCAGTGTCCATTTGGTCTCTCTGACATGAAACACGAGCAAATAACTCTGGCTATGGTTAATGAGCCAAGTTGCACATTTTCCCATGAGTTCAGTGAACAGGTCGTGTCATATCGTGGCTAGTTTTGTTGATTTGCTACAAGTCTATCTTTTGGTCCTAAAGAATGAGAGGAGGAAAACTGCTCGTGTTTTCCTTCTCTCTTTCACGATCCACTATTATCAACCCACAAATTTTGTTAATTAGCTAATACACGTTTTATGGCATATCTTAAAAGTAGCTGCTCTCCAACGCCTTCAAGACCGGGCGTATTCGATAATTGCAAACGCAAGAATAAAAGATGGCTGGTCGGCATCCTGGTAAAACGTAGAAAATCTTTTCCGTTACGATAGGAATGTCATGACTTACAAGATTATGAACAGACTATGCCCTGAAAACCTCTGGGATTAATACAAGCCACGATCTTTTCACTCGACCTACAATACGAGGCACTGTAAGGATATCCAGATCCCTAGATATAGGACTGAATTTGCAAAAAAGGGCTTTCATTACGCAGCTCTCAAGTCATGGAATGATTCACCTGCCGAAATTCGCGAGTTACCGACACTTGATCGTTTTGAAAAACAACTTAAAACGCATCTAAAGAGCTAGATTCTCAAGCCAAAACACAACTCCCTGGAAGAACAGCAAGGATTAAGTTTTATAGGGCTTTAGGTTTTTATTCATAAGGTTTTATCATTGTAAATAGATGTTATATATTTTAATTTGCTGAAGGGTTAATTTGTGTATAAATAATATTAAATGAAATGAAATGAATATCTCTTCTCTCCAGTCCTTAGAGGCAAAGCTGAAAACTGTTGAATCGCAACGGGACAGAGCATTATCAGAATTAGAAGAGGAACGCCTTATCAGCCGACGTCATGGTTCGCAGTTACGGTCAAAGGAAGCTGAACTGGCGAAAAGCACTCGTAGTCTTGATCAAGCGAACGATTGTTTACAGCAAGCGCAACATCAGAAGGCTGTGTCTGCTCGTGCAAGCCGACGTCGTACGATGATGCCGCTTGATTTCAGAGGAGCAACCCCCGGCAGCGCATCTGATCTTAGCTTCGATGACCAATCGACGCTTGTCTGTGATGATGTTACGATTAAAAGATCGCCAAGTTTACGATCCCTCGATATGAAGGTTGAAGAGCAGTTCGGTGGTTCGCTGACATCGTTGGATAGTATCGAAAGCACGGATAGCAATTTCTCAAGAACGCGAAGTTTGCGACGTCAAAGTGGAATACAAGGTTATTATTGCTGTTATTATAAAACTCAACTGTTATGCTTCCAAACGCTTCGAAACAAACCTTCTTCAGTGACACTGAAGAAGATTTATATCGAAACGTTTGGAGTCACTGAAGAAAGATTTATATCGAAACGTTTGGAAGCATTGCAGTTGTGTTTCTAATGAACATAGGATCCGAAGCTTTAAATCTGTGTAAAAAGGCAGGTGTAAAATTCTATGATCTATTTCTTTTAATTGAATGGCTTGAAAGAAACTTTAGCTACTTTGCCAATAATTCTACCGTTTGATTTTTCAGAAATCTTGAACATTTTCGAAATTACAGCGTATTTTGAATTTCTACTCATTTGAGAATGTGGCATCATAAAATTTCTAAATCATAAACAGCATAGGTTCCAAATCTTTAACTCGACTTAAAAAGGTGGGTGTAAAATTCTATTATCTATTTCTTCTGATTGAATGGCTTGAAAGAAATTTTAGCATTCTACCGTTGGACTTTTGAGAAGTTTTGAATATTTTTCGAAATTACAGCGTATCTTACATTTCAACTCATTTGAGGATGTGACGTCATCAAATTTCTAAATCATAAACCAGAAGAGTGACAGACTTTTGCTTGATACCATATTGTAGACATCCATAAACTATGGTTTTCTTCGAAATTATTTCATGTTGCGTCAAATAGTTTAGAAACTACGATGGTTTTACGTTTTTTGACAAATTTTTCTTGAATTCTTGAAAAAGAAGAAAACACTCCAATTCTAAAAATATTGCAGATTTCAGAAGAGTGCAACGGAAGAATTATAGCGAAGTAGCTAAAGTTTCTTTAAAGTCATTAAGTTCAAAGAAACAGGTGATAGAATTTTACACCAGCCTTTTTAAAGTTTTGGAATCTATGCTATCATAAGCAAGGAGAGGGACGGCGTTTTCCTTGATACCTTATTTTAGACATCCATAAACTGTTGTTTTCTTGAAATTATTTCATGTTTTGTCAAAAGGTTTAGAAATACGATGGTTTTAAGTTTGTTTTTGTTTATTTTTCTTGAATTCACAACAGAGAAGAAAAACGTTCCAATGCTGAAAATGTTGAAGATTTCAGATAAGTCCAACGGTAGAATTATAGCGAAATAGCTATTCACTTTCATTTTAATTTAATATTATTTATACACAAATTAACCTTTCTGCAAATCAAAATATGTAACATCTATTTACAATGATAAAAACTTTATGAATAGAAGCCTACATCCTTATAAAACCTAATCCTTGCTGTTCTTCAAGGGAGTTGTGTTTGGCTGAAGAGTTTTAGCTCTTTAGATGCGTTTTAAGTTGTTTTTTAAAACGATCAAGTGTCGGTAACTCACGAATTTCAGCAGGTGTACCATTCCATGACTTGAGAGCTGCATAATGGGATCCTTTTTTTGCAAATTCAGTCCTATCTAGGGATCTGGATATCTTTACAGTGCCTCGTATTGTAGTTTCTTTGAACCCATTTCAGTTCAGAGAAATGGGTGATAGAAGTTTATTCCAACCTTTTTAAAGATTTGAAACTTACCATGGAAGTAAATCATTAAATCACCCGGTAAGATGCTGTGATCAGTCTATAAGTGGCCTAACCCTTAACTGCATTTCGTTTGTCATAGGCGGTGCCGCCCGGCGAAGAAGCCTATTGTACATGGCTGGTAAGACGCCACCGGAACGACGGACAACTCTTTGCGTGCCAATGCCATCGATCCCGGCCTGCCAGATGGAAGATGAACCGGATATCATGGAAAGTAAAGGATTTGGCGATGGACTAAATCGGTTCAGCGAATTGAAACGTCGGAACACTCTTTGCCTCCCCCATATGAAATCATCTTATCCTCTAGAAGTGATTGAAGCGGAAAACGTCAAGACCATAGATGATGCTGTTTATGAAGCGACTGTGAGAAATGCCTATCAAAATTCGACGAATCCACGGAAGCGTAAATCTGAGGAAAATAGAACAAAGATGCCGGCGAAGCGCAGTCAAGCTGCCACAGGTAAAAGAGTCACTTCAGCATCAAATTTAACAATCTCAAAAGATACATCGATGCGTAACGTCAAATCAGATTCAAGTATCGTAACTAGATCAATGCTTGATCAAGGATCGCAGATGATTTGGGGTGATAGCTCGAGAATCAAAGACGAAAGCTTAGTGAACGTTACGAATAATCCAAGACGAGAAAGCGTCGCGTTTACCGTCAGTTTCGATGAGCCGAATAAGAAGTTAAAAGCAATGGACAGTTCATCAAAACAGCTTTGGGGTGACGCTTCGAAAATAAAGAGGAAATATCTTTTGATATTACAAGCGATCCAAGAAGAGAAAGCGTTGCGTTCAGCGTTGATTTCGATGAGCCAAACAAGAAACTGAAACCGCGCGCAAGTATGAGAAGGGCACAAGGATCTGCACATTTGATGCCAACGGCCAGCACTGAGTCACTTTATTCCACGCAAGAGATACGTGCGGCGAAGACCAGTAAGAAAGCAACTCAACCGCACGGGTCTGCACATTTAATGCCAACTGCCAGCACTGAGTCACTTTATTCCACGCAAGAGATACGTGCGGCAAAAACCAGTAAGAAAGAAAATCAACCGCCGAACAAGAATAAGCCGGACAACACAAACAAACCGGACAAGGCAAGCGCGACACCGCTCAAGAGATCAAATTCTGATAAAACAAGCTTCAAATCGCGGACAAATAATTTACGAAAGTCGATCAGAAAATCGATATCATCGAAAGTTCGCGGCTCAAAAGCGACATTGTAGTTGAATTTCGAGTGACGAAAATGTGTGTACATAGATTAGACTTGGGTTTTATTCAATTTACTTTATCTAATTTAGTTCGCTGTGCTGTGAATCATTACTTATAGCAAAGGCAAAGGGGTGTATATATTGATACGTATTTACGACATGCGAAAAAGCACAATTAACCAAGGGTGTTAGGACACGCGAAAAAGCACAGTTAACCAAGGGTGTTAGGACACGCGAAAAAGCACAATTAACCAAGGGTGTTAGGACACGGATAGTTTAATTACGTA
Organism: Aurelia coerulea; assembly: GCA_039566865.1. Taxonomy (NCBI): domain Eukaryota; kingdom Metazoa; phylum Cnidaria; class Scyphozoa; order Semaeostomeae; family Ulmaridae; genus Aurelia; species Aurelia coerulea. Next base: position 3,569,595 of record CM076952.1, on the reverse strand, counting down.
TTTATTAAGTATTTAATATGGCATTGCGGTTTGAAACCTTTCTTCTACGAAGGCGCGCTAAGACACAGGAATACAAGGAAGATATATTCAAATAACACGAGGCATTTACATCAGCAAGAGAAAACAGAACAGAGAAGAAAACAAGACGAGAAAACAAGACGAAGATCAAAACAAGGTAAATAAATACGTAATTAAACTATCAGTGTCCTAACACCCTTGAATTAACCAAATTATAGCTCGTCGATCAATCTTTTGAATTTAGGAGGAGAAACTTTCAGAATTGATAATGGTATTCTCTTAATTAAGCGAGCACAATAAGGAGCCGTTAAAATTGATTGGTTAACTTTTAGTACAATGAAATCTCTTAAGGGGGCTCCGTCGCCAAACTGTAAACAAATTTTTGATTGTTCTCCATTGTTTTCTGCAATTTGTTTGGTGGCTTCACCCAAGCAACTAAAAAGTGCTCATTAAAAATCCACTCATATCCAAGCAGTCGTAAAAGATATGAACATTTGGTTTTTTCCTCTGTGAAGTGAAAAGATATATCTTCAAAACGATGCTTTCATTTTCGAAAAAACAGGTAAATGTCTGTGTGATATTGCCTATCAAAGAACTTCAAAATCACTATTTCGACTGGAATTTGGAGATGGGGCCCCTTTAAGTAGCCGCATGTTATGGAAAACAGCCGATAAATTTGGCAATCCTTGACCATTAACCTTGTAGACGAGGTGTTTGAAGTGTTATAACGTACAATTTGTACACGTAGTGCGCTAAGAAAGTTTAAGCGTTTAAAAATTTGTAGTAGCTAGAGCCCTAGATATATTGGGTCGTCGAAATATCGTTTGCAATTTCTCGCGTATCTTTTGGAGCACTGACTCTTTTCGGCTGAAATTCGGTTTTACGCTAAAAATGGTGGCGAAATTCGCGAGGAAGGGATCTCTGGATCAAATCGCAAAATATCTCTCACACAGAACATATAAATTATTTCCAAAGCAAATGAAATGCCAAAAACCACTTCGGTCTTTCGGCTATCAAGTTCCTCCATTTCCATCCATCCAATCATCTACGATCTCTTACAAGGGTTGGACCCCTGCGAAAATCTACTTTTTTCGGAAGTATTGTCCCCCATGTCAATGTTGTTTGCTTTGGCAAATCATTCTTTTGATGGATTTACATCCCATCTACCAGGGACGTAGGAAGCATCTCAAACTTGGAGGGGCACGACACTTCCAGGGCACTTTTTCCATTAAGCTAAAGGGGTATTTCCTGAAAACAAAAAGGGCACTTCTTCGTTTATTTCAAAATCTTGGGGGGGGCACGTGCCCCCAGTGCCCCCCGGTTCCTACGTCTCTGCCATCTACATGAATACCATGAATAACATAACACCTTTTTGCAGTGCTAATGAAATGGGGGGGGGGGAGAAGAGACAAAAATTCGATTATTACAACAGGGGTCCAACAGTTTTATAAGAGATTGTAGGTAGGCCTACAACGAATTATCGAACATTTCAGCATTTTATGCACACGGAATCACGTTATGGCATGGTCCTTGGATTATATCTTAGCTTATAGCCTAATATTTGATGATTTTTACGTGATTTTTTCTGCATGCGTATTTTATACATTGTTGTTTTTCATCAATTAGATGGAACGTGGAAAATACTGAATCTGCCTTCTCCCTTACTCAAATAAAAAGTCAAGAAATATTACCTCAACTAAGTGAGTTTCCCGGTGAAACAGGAAAATGCCGGGGAAACTTTCTCCATATGAACAATAGCGGCCTTCTGAAAATTACACATTTCAAGTCATATGAGCATACTCTTGGGAAGTTTTAGTATTATGCTACTTTTTGCACTCATGGCACAACTTTGCATGGCGCGAAATATTTTAGAGAAATTAAAAGGTGTTTTATCAAGAGACTGATCACATTACTTGAAATGGGTGTCAACAAACCTTAGCCGATTTTGTCTATTATGGTTAGCTGCGCTGAAGGTGTCAAATCTATTCTTGAAACTGTAAAATTGCTTTTTCTCAAAAAGAAATATACTCTTTGTTTTACACAATTCAGCCTTGCTTCTCGTGGAGAACGAAAGCAGCAGCTCTTTACTTTCATGTTGCCTCGAGAGAATAGAAGAAAGGTCCTGTGAGACTATTGATACATTTTTAAGTTCCTTTGACAATTACTAGAACAAAATTTGTTCATTCAAGAATTCAATTGATCTATCAAAGAGCAATTCTCAGGGGAAGTTCTTACGTGATCAAAAGTCTCCTGGACCTTCTTTATTCTCGAGGCAATATCAAAAAGTTCTGCTTCAGTCTTGTTCTCGATGAGCAAGACTGCCGTCATTTCATCAACAGATTTTTAGCTGCTTTGCATTTCTCTGGGACTGAAATTAAACTGAGGTAAACCCTTCTACCAGCTCTGGAATTGAATAAACCATAGACTTCAGGGTGAGTTTATGCTTTCAGCAACACATAAGCCTAGTATGTTATTTAGTTTTCCGATTTATCACCGACCAGAAATGGACGGAACACTTTTTCAGGGAGCGCCTTGCTTTTTTAAATATCCGGTGCGCGAAACGCTCCCACATGCATTTTGTCCGCCAAACTAAGCCACAGTTTTGATCCGTAACGAAATACAAAATTGTAAGGGATCAGCCTCTCGTTTATTACACTGTTCTGATACTTTTGGTCCTTCTGTCAACAAGGACAGACTTTGTCAGGCAATAGAAGAGTCGCTTTGATTGACACCGCAATTCAAAGCGATTAGCGATCGCAGACAAAGGGCATTCTCTCAACCAGTAATTCAAAACAAGTAAAGCCGCAAAAATTTCTCTGAAACCCAGGTAGCTAGCGCGCTCGTTGTGCATTTCAGAAATTGTTTTTAAGAGCAAACATGGGCATAGATCGAAAGAAGAAGGACATATCTGCCTCGGGTATTTAATTTGCTTGGTTCAAAAGACAATTGGGAGGCAATTGAATTCTCTTACTTTTTTTGGGTGTGATTAAAACACTTACTGCTCAGCTTCTGAACCAGAGAAATAAAATGCCCCGAGGTAGATGTTTAGATATATTCTTCTTCTTTCGATCTATGCTCATTTTTGCTCTTGAAAACAAATTCTAGAATGCACAACAAGCGCGCTAGCTACCTGGGTTTCAGAGAAACTTTTGCGGCTTTGATTGTTTTGAATTTATGGTTTGGATAATTTCCTTTGTCTCCGATCGCAAATCGCTTTGAAATCAGGTGTCAACAAAAGCAACTCAAAAGCAAAGCAACTCAGGTGTCTTACAAAATCTGTCCTTGTTCCTTCTTAAAAAATCTTGCTCTGGAGCAGCGTAAATGCTCTTAAACCGTAATAATTTCGTAACGAATCAAAACTGTTCAGTTACAGTGTAAACGGGGCCTTCGTCTCGCTAAAAATAACGGGTGTCCCAAAAAGTACTCCCATTCAAAAAATGAAATCCGTTGCACCACAAAACAAAATGATCGAGCGAAATCAATGATTCTAATGTTGTTTGGTAGATAAATAGCTAGGCTACGTCGCCACTATTTTTTGCTATTTTCATCGAGATCGCCAAGTGGCAAAGACAAGGATTTAGTGAATACAGGCAGTTCTAAAACCGGTCAAAACTTATCCAAAAAACCAAGGGATCGATTTTTATCAGCAGCAATGCCAGTGCAGCAACACAATGAGCATATCATCATGAGAATTATCTTTGATACTTACATTTTCTTAACCATAATTCAACCATAATTTTTGATACTGAAATTTTCGACGAATGAAGAAAAATGGAAAAATTGACGTGAGACCGCCTGTACAAAACTACAAGGCTAAACTTTGCCTTGTACAGGCCAAGTTTTAGCCTTGTAAAGGGGATTATGACCTTGTTATGACCTTGTACTAACCTTGGAAGAAAATTACAAGGCTATCAGTAAGATTCCAAGCTGCAACCAGTCTAACACAAGGTTTCCACAAGGCTTCTACAAGGCTAATTAGCATTTTTCAAGCCATTTACAAGGTTACAGCAAGGCTATTCCAGGCTATAACAAGGTTACAAGGCCATAACTACAAGGCTTGTACATGGCTATTACATGGCCTTGTATTTTCGTACAGGCGAGATCGGTCGATTGATCGATATTGGTCTCACATCAATGTTTCTATTTTTTCCATTTTTCTCCATTCGTCGAAAATTTTAGAATCAAAATTCATCCTAAGAATATGCAACTCAGATTGGATGCATCCAAAAAATCCCCTTGTGGTATTAGAATATGTCTTTTTCGTTATTGAGAATTGTTTTATGTGCACTGGGAATTACCATCTAACATGCCTATTCCCAACCTAATACCAAATGTTATTTTCACCAATTTGCCCTATCGATAAAATAACAAAAAATAATAGGGATGTAGCCAGGCCATTCAGCTACCAAACAAAGTTTGAATCATTGAGTTCTACGAATTACTGTTTCACCGTTTCATTCGCATTTTTTTTTGTATACATTTCTACCTAGCATCCGAAGGTAGTTTTAGCACGCAGAAAAGCTGAGCTTATCGAAGCAGCGTCCTGGTCTTTCCTCTCGATGTGACCACACCTCGTGATTCCTTTCGCCTGGAATTACAGAGAGTTGGTTCCTCCTCACACTTTGTAGCAGGTTTGGTAGGGCGAGGACTCGAACCACCAACCTTCAGATTGGTAGTCAAGCGTGCTACCACTGAGCCATCCTCGCTACAATTCACATTTAAAAGGTATTCTTGGGTAACCCGGTATAGTAGGCAAAAAGTGAAAGATACAACGCACACATCTAAATACTGAAACATATCTTAATCGCTAATATTCCAAAATAGAATGGGTACAACACACATGAAAAAACAACACCAGGGCACAAATTAACTTAACAACATGCGAGAACAGGAATCCTCCTATAGTTTATAATATTTCCTGCGCAATTTATCCCAATCTGAAAAAGGTCTGCCTGGCACATTTTGTTTATTTGATTCAGAAACTGAGAAAGAGGCATTGTAATTCTGGCATATTTAGGAATTAAATGAAACAATTACAACTCAGCTTCAAAATAAAACGAACAAAACCCGCAACGCAGATCTATAAATGTATCCTTTTTCTTTCGTTACAAACTGATGTCTCCTTTTAGAAACCACTTTTCGTGTGCACCAGGCGACAGTTTGCCCTACTGGTTTCGGGGCAACTGTTGTGGCTTTGTTTATTTTGAATTACCAGTTGAGAGAATTTTCTTTGCTTGCAGTCCCTAATCACTTTTAATTGCGGTGTCAATTAAAGCAGCTGAGGCTACTGTCTTACAAAATCTGTTCTTGCTTATCAGGGTTTCCGGTAATTGCTATGCAACAAATGAAAAACCAAAGCAGTTGCTTTTTCTAAATTTATTGCTTGTGGTGTAATCGATTTCAAGATGAGATGAAATTCTGGACTTCCACACGGACTCATACAGATAATTTACTCTTGACTAAAAATAAGCTCTACATACTCAGCAATTTATTGACTTCTTGTGGAGCAACGGATCAGCAACTTCCACCCCTCCCCCCCCCACCCCACCATCCCATCGTAAGAGCTCTGTATAACAAGGACAGATTTGGTAAGACAATAGCGCGAATTGGTTTTGATTGAGACCGCAATTCACAGCGATTAGCGATCGCAGACAAAGGAAATTCTCTCAACCAGAAATTCAAAACAATCAAAGCCGCAAATGTTTCTCTGAAACCCAAGTAGCTAGTGCACTCGTTGTGCAATCCAGGAATTGTTTCTAAGAGCAATCATGAGTGTTTATCGAAAGAAGAAGGATATATTTAAACATCTACCTCGGGCATTTTATTTCTTTGGTTCAGAAGCTGAGCAGTAAGTGTTTTAATTACACCCAAAAAATAAGAGAATTGAATCGCCTCCCAATCGGTTTTTGAATAAAATAAATTAAATGCCAGTGACAGATGTGTAGATATATCCTTCTTCTCTCGATCTATGCTCCTGTTTGCTCTTAAAAACAGTTTCTGGAATGCACAACGAGCGAGCTAGCTACCTGGGTTTCAGAGAAATTTTTGCGGCTTTGTTTGTTTGAATTTCTGGTTGAGAGAATTTCCTTTGTCTGCGATCGCTAATCGCTTTGAATTGCGGTGTCAATCAAAACCAACTCGTGCTATTGTCTTACCAAATCTGTCCTTGTTGCTCTGTATTCGCACAGGGGGATGAATCTTTTTGTAAGTGAGCTTCAACAAGTGGGAACTACGATGGATGGAATGAGTCACGGCCTAAGGTGGTACGTCTTAGACTAATTACCTAAGTCCCTTGTATCCCTGTGATTTGTTGACCGAAGCGACATATAGAATTATCATTTTCGTCCTAGTTATCGCTACTTCTACCATAATCACTGCCTCACTTATAACTCAAACTAGGACTCATAAAATTATAGCTCAAAAACAGGACTTGGCTTCGATCTTTTCGTACATCGACCGAAACGAGGCTGTTGAGCGTTTGACTGATAAAGCGAAAGTTTTACGTTTAAAATTGAAAATAAGATGGAGGCAGAAAAGCCAAGTCCTGTTTTCTAGTTGTAATATAAATATAAGTCCTAGATTGAGCGGTTGGATGGTTAACGCAGTGGTAGCAATAACTACCACGAAATCTTAAGTCTACAGTGACAATATCAAGTCAAAGAGCACAGGGAAACAAGGGGCGCCAGTAATTTCCATGCAGACAATCGGTTGCCCCACAAGAAACAAAACAATATTCACTCTTTATATTCATACGCACCGACAGAAGCAACATACGCACGAAGGAATTCTGCAGCTTGCTTTGTTTCTAAATAGGCCCTAGATTCTCTTATCCAGTCTGTTGCTAACTTCCTAGGCAAGCCGGTCAGTAAACTCATAAGCTTTACAGTAAGTTCTATATCTCCATTGTCAAGGCTACTCTGTGCTTTGGCTAATATTTCATATGGGCTAATCGTTTCAGGGTCTAGTTCGCCCACAATATCTCGTTTTGCTTGCGTTTCGAAGACCAGGTACGACCTTACTGTTGAGAGCATATAAGTCCATAATGAGCTGTCAGTATCACCCACCATTGCAACGCGTTTGCAAATTCGCTTTACATCAGCAAAACGCTTCTTCAGTTCCTCGGTTGTGCTGACCCCCTGGACAGCTGCACTTTCTGGGATGGTACTGAGCACAAATTCAATTGTTGCGTTCTTCTCTGTAACGAGAAAACATAAATATGAGTAAAAAATAGTGAATCAGTATTGTAAAAAAGTACAGAGTCTTCTTGATTGGAGATTTGTGAATAGTCCAACGGAAGGATTATAGCATTGACTATGTTTATAGCAACGCAGCTAAAATTTCTTTAAAGCCATTCAATTCAAAGATGTAGTTTGTGGCTTATAGGATTAAGGTTATAGAAAGGTGTGGGTTATAGAAAACTTGCGAAGATATATACCGGGTGTCCCAAAATAATGTATTACCGTTTGATTGCTTATATTTCCATAACCAATGAACCGATTTTCAAACATTTTATTTCATTTGTTTGCCGAAAGGCTAAATTGTATTTGAGGATGTTGGTTATGGTTTAGGCCGATGTCTTCATGTCGAAAAGAAGATCGACAAACCTGCTCAAATTCAAGCTTTAGATGGCATGAGAAAGAAACGGCCTTCTTTCCCAGTCAACATTTTAGATTTGATGCAAAAGTCTGAACTTATATGTCGTTCAAAGAATATACGTCGTTTAGAGAAAACGAATTCATTTAATACTGAATTCAGAGAATACGAATACGAGTTCAGCCTTTTGTATCACATCTAAAATGTTGCCTGGAAAAATAGGCCGTTTCTTCTCATGCCATGTAAGGCTTGAATTTGAGCAGGTTTATCGATCTCTTTTTCGACATGAAAGCGCGATGGTAAGACCACAACCAACATCTTAAAATACAATTTAGCCATTAGGCAACCAAATAAAACAAAATTTTGAAAATCGGTTCATTGGTTATGGACATGTAAGCAATCAAACAATAATACATCATTTTGGGACACCCGGTATAAATATATTTTAGTTTCAAGGGACTCCCGTCTCCAAATTTTGTCGAAACAGTCATTATTCAGTTTTTTGAAAGGCAATATGATACAGACTTTTCATGTTTTTTTTCAAGATGAAAGCGTTATTTTGAAGAGAAATCTTTGTACTTCACAGATGAACAACCAAACATTCATATCTCTTATGATTGCTCGGATACAAATAGATTTTTGACAGTTATTTTTCGTTGGCTTGGGTGAAGCCACCAACAAACTACAGAAAACAATAGACACGTGCCTAAAACAATGATGTTTACAGATTTGTTTACAGTTTGGCGATGGAGCCCCTTTAAAGTGGCAAGCTACTGAATAAAAATAAAGCGAAACAAAACAAAAATTATCTGAAAATTGTCATGTAGTGAGGTTACCTGAAAGCTTTGAAATTGACGTTATCTCCGGCATGAGATTCCTTGTCCTTCCACTTCCACTATCTTCATTCAAAACAGAACTGAGCGACTCAACAGCCAGCCAGAGTTCCCTTGTCATTCGATTCGTCTTCTCAACATGCACGACAGAATCAATCATTGACTCAATACCACGAAGATGCGAAGCAACTTTCGTTATTTCATCAAAATGAACTGCTTTCTGGTCACTCAATGCTTTATTTAGACTCTCTTTGTATTCATTTCCAAGTTGCTCTGCCTGCGTTTGCAGTACATCAGTAAGGTGTTCCCTGTGGGCAGCTGATTGGAATTTCAGTTGGCGTCTGATCTCGTTTTCATATTGCTCCATGAGGTCTGCCTCCTGTTCGAGAATGATACAAGGATGTAATATTTAAGACTTTAATATCTATTTAATCTTGTTATGTTTTGCATTGGAGGAGCCGATTATGTTGTTGCACACATATTCTGGCCTCGTCTTTTTATCGTGGAGGTGCTAGCCTTGATAATGAAGTAAGGCCACGCTCTCAAGAACTATGTTCAAACAATGTTTGCCGTAAGATTTTCTGGAAAGATCTTGCTCATAAAATATCTGCAGTTTTTTGGAGAGATGCATAAGGTATGAAGGAAATAGAGACAATTTGTACCTTTTACACCAAAAATGGAAGATCTCGTGGGGTGAGGACTTTAGGTCATATTCTGTTGAGTTAGATTTACCTCGTCTTTTTATCGTCTCTATGGACCCCAAGTGCTAACAAAGGAGTTTAAATCTTGCTTCAAACACAACTAATGAAGTAAGGCCACGCTCTCAAGAACTATGTTCAAACAATGTTTGCCGTAAGATTTTCTGGAAAGATCTTGCTCATAAAATATCTGCAGTTTTTTGGAGAGATGCATAAGGTTTTTATGGAAGTAGAGACAATTTGTACCTTTTACACCAAAAATGCAAGGTTATTTATAAAAACTATAGTCTGGGGAATGACCTCTGCGTTGAGTAACATGTAGGCTTTAAATGAAACACGGTTTATAAAGCACAGGACCTTGCTGTTCAAAGCATGAAAACCATGAAGACAGTAACTTTTCAGACATAAACGGCAGAAAACAACTCTTCAATCGGTATAAATGGGCCGCAACCTTTTCAAAAAAAGAATTGTTAATTTCGGTCTTGCAGAACAATTTGTAAACACTTCTCGTCTTCTGTTTCTTGCGTGTGAAACGTATGTAAGAACACTGTTAATCATACATTCCTTGCTCAAAGTGCAATTTAATAACACAACTTATTTTATCATTTATATATTTTCAAATTATTGCAAGGCCCTTTGAAATAAACATAGATTTCTTTATCAATTAAACTAAAATGCCAGGATTTAATTAGATTAAAATTATCGGGCATAACCCTTCATCAGTAGGATCAGTAGTGATGAGAAATAGAACGCACAGGGCAGTTAAGATCGAAAATCGAAAGATAGAGAACTAAAGAGCGTCTAATAGAATTGGACGCTGCAGGGAAGATAGTAGCCGTGAGGAAGCTACCAAGGAGGAAAAGATGACGCTATCTAGAAAATCTCTATGAAAAAGAAAACTGTTTGTTGACTCCATTTGGGAAAAGAGTACCCTTTGAAATAAGCTTGCTGGGAGAAGGATGATCCTCGTGTCAACAGTGATATGAAAATGAAACCATGTCTAACTGTAAATAAATCTACTGCATAAACCTACCTTCTTTTGTAGAACAACTTCGAACTCCATTTTCAGTAATTCTTTCTGTGCATGCAGTTCTGCTTCCGTCCTCTTGTCTCCTTCTATTCTCTCAGCCCCTAGAGCTGCTTCTAGCTTCTTTCCCTCTTCAATCCTCAAATTCTCCATTTCTTCTTTCAAAAAGTCGACTTTTCTCATTGCATAGGTGAGCAGGACGTTTTGAACAGGCAGCTTTGGTGAAACATCTTTCTCTTGCTCCAACACGTCAGAACTTACATCATCTGGAAGAGTAGCTTTCACATCGTTTACTGTGGCCATATCATCAGCCAGAGCCATAGCTAATAGCTCCTCATTTGCCTGCTTCGTAGCCTCTGTTGCTCTGATCAATTCGAGCGAGGCTTTACTGACCATATCTTGAGCGGCATCAGCTACGTCACTAGACCCAGTCTTCCTTGCAGCTTTGATCATTTCATACAAAGTCTCGACTCCAGCTTGCATCTTTAGCTCGGACTCCTTCGCAGTGTCTATGGAAGCCTAGAAGAAACAGTGAAAACTTGGTAACCAAACTCTCATCAAGCAATCAACCACACAGATATCAAATATTGTGTAAATCAAATTCCTCGACTGGACACTTTTTCTGGCGAAAGATCCTTATGTACAAAGTATAAGCTTTTAAGAAAATCATAAAATTCTTTTTGACAGCCAATCTTGGAATTTCCTTTTAGTGCACGTACAGGGCGTCCCAAACAAATTGTGCCTCGTTTGCCTAAGGATTGCAACAAAATGACATAATGTTCTCGCCAAATTTTTATACGATGTTGCTCTTCAGATGTTCAAATAAAGTTTGCTGCCATTCCCGTAAAATCCGTTGAAAAATAATGGAGCTATGACCCTCAGAAGACCAAGTTTTCCGGATGACTGAAACCAGCGGTCGGCCATTTTGTCTTATTATTTTGCAGTGATAAGTAGCTTCACGTGAGGTATAAATATGAATCTAATCTATGAATCTATCTATCGCTGCAAAATAGTAAGACAAAATGGCCGACCGCTGGTTTCAGGCATCGGGCAAATTTGGTCTCGTGAAGGTCGTCACTCCATCATTTTTCAACGGATTTTTATGGGGATGGTAGCAAACTTTAATTGAATATCTGAAGAGCAACATCGTGCAAAAGTTTGTGAGAATCTTATGTCCTTTTGTTGCAATGCAATCTTTAGGCAAACGAGGATGGTAGCAAATTTTAATTGAATATCTGAAGAGCAACATCGTGCAAAAGTTTAGCGAGAATGTTTTGTCGTTTTGTCACAATCTTCAGGCAAACGGGGCACAATTTTTTTGGGACACCCTGTAGCTCAAGGATGAAATTTGTTTCAGAAACAACTAAAGAGTCATTGTCACCCAGGGTCCTTTGCAGGCAGCAGGCACATATAAATGTCAGAGTGTCTCAAAATAAATTACTGAAAAAAAGTCGATTAAAAATAGACCCACCTGTGCCTCATGTTCAAGATCAGAGGCAGCTTTCCATTCCTCCTCAAATTCTTCACCATTCTCCTTAATACCAAGAGCCTTTCCAAGCTGGCTCGTATATTTCTGCAGATTATTGGCAGCAGTTGAATGCTTTTCAATCGCCATACTTTTAATCAATTCTAGTTTATCAACATATGTTTGAAGCAGAACTTCCATCGCTGTTTGATCAACTATCTCACCGATTCTCGCTATTTCTTCACTCGTTAATTCTTTGTCTGCGATGACGTCCTCGAGCTGAATTTGGGACGGGAGCTAGAAGAACAGAATTAGAAACTTAAATATAATATGGCGGCTTTGCGGAGGGAAAGCCAATTTCACGTGATATTTCATGTGATCACTTTGGTATAGGAGCTCACGACGTGGCAAGGAGTGATCTAAGCAGACTAATGACTTACTTGCGGTTGCGCTTTCGAAGATGAAATTGTAGTTTCCATGTGATCAGTTAAATTCTGCCAATCACTGCGCGCTCTTCGAGGCTCTTCATCAGCATATTTTGACAAGAGTGTATACGCGGCTACTTGCATGGACACATTGCCTTTAAGAATGATTTGATTGTCTGTACATTTCAATTGACTCAAAGATAATTGTTACCCTTTAAAATAACGCTATACTTGCAGGCACACTATACTTCAGTAATAACAAAGTTAACTAAACAGAGCATTTTACCTACCGTCAGATTTAAGCTCGATGAAATGTACCAGTTACCGGGTGTGTCAAAAAAGTTCACGCGTTCGTAAAAGCATAGTACCTAGAGTACTAAATGTATTTGAATGATTTGAAGTTTGGCTGATAGCAGAAAGACTGAAGCATTTTTGTGATTTTTCTCGTGTCTTTAAGAGTACAGATATCATAGTTTAAGGGTCTGCTTTATCCAGCATGCCTTGTATCTGCCGTAAGGACAACCAAGAGACGGCATGTGCAAGGCATGCTGGATGAAACAGACCCTTTAAAATCGACTTTACGAACATCCTTTGTTTGCTAAACGCTTGAAAAAGGGCCTAAAAACTTGATCAAATCGTAACGAAACTTGTCACATCGAACAACATATATTTAACGGTATTTAAATACATTAGGACAAAAAGCTGCATGCACATATATTTGGTTGTTTTACCTCTGGCACGGGTTCTAGGACACCACTGTCGCTAAGCTCTTCAGAAGCCTTACTAGATTCTTGAGCAGAAGCTTCCTCCGCAGCAGTTTCAATAGACTGAACACCAGAAGCAGTAATGGCAACAAGATCGGCAGCTGGGGATTCGGTTACTGCATCTTTGGGGATTTCTATCTCTTTGTTTTCAACTGTCTCCTTTTGTTCATCCGGCTTTGCCTTCTTTGCTAAAATCAAGCAACATGCAAGAACAAATCAGTTCTCAAGACAAGAAGTTAATGCATGCAAAATGGATATAAATGTTTTTCGTTTAGAGGTACCAAGTCTTGGAATGGCCTGTCAGCTGAATGTGAGCTGGCATCCACCATTAAAAGGGTCTGCTTTGGATTACGATAACGATGATGTGTTTATAAAATTCCTGAAAAAGTAAGCACCTGTCTTTGACACAAACATTTCAAAACTTACCTTTCTTGTCCTTCTTCTTTTTCACTTTCTTCTCTGCTTTTTTCGCTGATGAAGCATTACTAATATCAAGATCAACTGCCGAAATGGCAGCTTGGTCATCAATCGTTGTTATAACAACTACGTTATTGCTTGCAGGTTCTTTGACAACAATTTCTTCCTCTTGCTGCAGTATAGGGTCTGTAATAAAGGATTGAAAATGGTTTGCCAACAATACGACGAAAGAGATCTTAGCATGAGATTCATAAGGGTACGAGCCAAGGGGACTGGGTGGCCGGCAGCCCCCTCCAACGTTGGAAATATCTAAAGAAATCTACCTTTTTCGAGCAATAATCCATCAGTGGTCGGGCGAAACAGACCCCTTAGATTTTACCTTCCCTATACGCTTATGATGAAATTTGAACAACACAGCATTTTGAATAAACGAATGGCCAAAAATTTGGGCACTTCTAGGCTTCGGCTACTCCTCATCTAATGCCTTGTGATCCTTGAGAGAAATGTCTTTGAGTAACATCATTCATAAATATGGAATAGCTGGACTGAATTGATTTATATCAACTTTCATATGTAAGTTAGCCCTCTTCCGTACCGCAAAACTTGAATACACAGTCCATGGTCTTCAGGTATTTGTATCCTAAATATTGTTATTTTTTGCATTGATAAGCAAGGTAGCAAGATAAGCTTGCTTTTCTTGGGTCACTTAGAATACAACTTTTGATAAGTAGGTGTATATTACTGTATATTGAGTTTTCAGAGAAACTTTTGCCGCTTTGTTTGTTTTCAAATACTCGTTGAGGGAATTTCCTTTGTCGGCAATCGCTTTGAATTCAGGTGTCAACAAAAGCAACTCATGCTATTGTGTTACCAAATCTGTCCTTGTTCTGCACAAATTGTTTAAAACAGTTGTTGTTATACAAATACACAGGGATGCACTTCAACTCCAAAGTACTTCGTTTCTGCAGCTTCTAAATTTTAGCCCCTATCACTCAGTCAAATCAATTTCCATTCTTAGATAAAGCTGGCTATGCATACCTGGCATGATTATTGCTTCAGTTCCTTCATCGGCACTTGCTACGACTGTTGGCGGTTCCTGTTGAGGCAAGCAGTTACAAAAATTCTGCTTATGAAAGGTATAAAATTTGAGGTTTTGCTGAGAGATATCCTAATCAATAGTGCAACTGGTTGGGATAGTCAAAGGCAGGGGAGCAGAAATGTGCTCTCTGTCAGCAAAGGCATAGGCATTGAATCTTTGCAAAACTTTACAATCAAGTGTGTAAAATCTCCTTGTCCTATTCTTTAAACTGAATTGATCTAATAGAACTATATTTAATTTGCCATAATTCCAGAGAGGGCGAAGGTGAAGGTGAAGTTGAGTTTTTCAGCGCCAAGCGCTGGGATCGCAGAAATAGAGCAGACCTAATCGAGTCTGCGACCCCTTATCATGACGCTCAAGTGGTGGGGTCCTACCGGGTATCGAAGCCATGCCGCCTGACTGTTCTGGCTGCAAAGTCAGAGGATTACACCACTGCGCCACAACACCTTCAAAGGGCATTTTTGATTTCATGATTATTTTTGGAATTACAGAGTTTTCAAGTTTTATGACAGGATGTATGGAAAGAGGTATCTGAAGCTACATAACCCACAAAAGAAATACTCAGTTTTAGAAGGTCTACAAAATGGTAGCGAGCAAAATTTTGTATCTATCATAGTTTACGATTTAGCAATCTGATGACATCACAACTTCCTTACAGTTCAACTGTTTCATCCTCTTATTTGTGTGAATCTAAGTCATTTAGATTTCACATACATTACTTTGTACAGTTTTCATTTCCTAGAATAATATAACTATACCGATAACTTTAGCAGATATTTGTTTTTAGCCAAGAAAGTCTATCAAAAGTCAATTTTAGCTGCAATTCAAAATTTTGGAAACCAGTAATTTAGAATTTGAATTTGCTTAGAAATATCCAATTTTCTGGATATCTAATAAAAACGTTTGGCACTTCATGTTTTCTGGCAAACAGTTTGAAAAATGATTTTTCATCAAAATGCCAGTATTTTTGCAGTTTTATTGGCTGTTTTCCAACAACTTACTGCTGCTTCAGATAATTCACCATACCAACAGTTTATTGATCAAATTGGATGTTCCCTCAATTCCAAACAGTCTAAATTTACCTCTTCTCCTCTGAGTTTCCTGTTCATTGGTAGCATGCTTTCCAAATCTTCTTCATTATCTTTCTTCTCTGTTTGCTCACCATAAATTGAAGTAAGAACTGGCTTTGTGAATGGCAGCGTTTCTTCAAAATTATTCCTAATTTTGTCATCTCTACCAGCATAGAAGATTGCCGTACCAATAGTTGCTCCTGCAGCTATTACTCCAGATATTGCAAACTTCACCAAGTTAAAGCCACTGGTGGAGAAAATAGCACATGCAATAATCTTCTTGTTATTTGAGAATCCAGAGGTGGTGCCAGTATTTCAGAAATGAGCAGGTCTGGGCAAAGCCACAGGGAAGATTGTTTCTGACCAAAGACCTCAGACCCATTATCCTAAAGAGTAAAGGGTCTACAATATAAAGAGAAAAAGCTTGCTACAGCTGCTCAATTAATTATTTTGATCCTCTATTCAAATCATGTGTGAAACACATCTTAACAAAGGCTGAACAAATTAAGTTCCAGAAATGTGGAACTGCAGTAACAAGCTTTTGCTCTTTGTTTTGTGGACTCTTTCTTCTTTTGGTTAATGGGTCTACTCCTAGGTCTAGTATGGAAAATGTGGCACTTGCATAACCAAGAAAACAACAGGGTATTCAAACAGACAATAGATAAGGGATAGGACCCTTCTTGCACACCTGAGTTCTCGCCAAAAAGTGCTCGCTGAAAAGTGCCCTACTTTCTTTGAAAAGTCAATGTCCACAAGCCCTGTTAAAATCTCAAAGAAGGCATCACAATTTTCTCCATCAATGTTTTTTCATGATAAATTAAAAAAAAACCTTACCCTCTTCCAGCTGCACCAACAATATTGGTTCTTTTCAAAGTATGCTGAATTTCATGCTCTCTCTTCAACAGGTTCTGTAAGAAAAATTAAATGAACATATTTGAAACCTTTTTGGGGATGCTTCAGAAACTATCTAGGTTGAACAATTGAATGGACCAGTGTTCAACAAACAGGTCATTCTGTCTGGTCCCCAGGGTGAATCTGAATGCTTAATTCTGGAAAATCTTTGATGCAGAGAAAGAACTCAACCGGCTCTTGGTTAAATTTTTGGTTATCTGTGGATACTGGGTCACAAAATTATTACACTTAGAAATATTTGGTGCAGAGCAGCATATGTGCAGAGCATAGGTCCACACTGGGACGCTCTCTGCCAGGTCTGGCAAACATGTGGCGTGATTTGGCCTACGCATAAGTAGCGAGTGAAATAAATTTGAAGATGCGAGCTGCGAGTAGACTTTAAAAAGCTGCAAGAGGCGCAAAGTTAACCATAGATCTTTTGTTTTCACATGCGATGCGAGAACCGGTTATTATAGCTGCGAGCAGCGAGTTTGACCGAGTTTCATAGTTATGTCTATGAGTTAATGCAAGTTTTTCAAAGCTGGCCTCTCTCGGCTGCTCCTTTTTTATTTTGATGTTTCAACAATGTTTTCTTCAACCAAAGTTGTTACCGTAGGTTAATGTCTACATATAGCAATGGAATTATAAAAATAACTGGATAAAACATGCACATTCATGATGACCTTGCAACGGATAGGTAGGCCACACAGACTCAAGAAGACAGATGATATATTATAGAGCTAGACCTGCGCTGCGCTCCCAACAGCTCCCAACAAATGCGGCCTCCACAAATTCAACCTTTGTCGCATAAAAACTAACCTGGTCTGATCTTCGAGTTGATTCTCGTATAGCTCTTGATGCTGATGCAGTCCATCTGTTTGCTCTATACATGATTCAAGAAGCAAAAGTGCCAGTCCTGTCCTGCAACTTTGTGACACTGAAAATTGGAAAGGCCTAAACCAACCTCGTTTCGAACGTTGGGGAGTGAGACAGTGAGCTGCCCCGCAGAAGCGGCGGAACACAACCATGAGCACAGCGCAGCCACCAAGTTTTGATTAGCCAAGTAGCGAGTACAAACCAATGAATTTTTGCAAAATGAGCGAAACCAACGCATTTCTGAAAACATTTTTCCAAATTTCAAAATAAAAGAAAGAGTCAACAGGCCTCAAAAATCAAATCAGCTGTTTTTGGACATCTTTCTGAACTGTTTGCCTCCCATGCATTTTGCTGCGGAGGAGAGTGCCTCGGTGTGACTTGACACATCAAATTATTAAGTTTGTTGCCGGAAAATATCACAAAGGAAGTACAATAATAAACAGAGAGAGAAAATCAAAGAAAAATCGATAAATTAATGAGCTGCTACATGCAAAGGAATGTCTATAGCTTCAACTATTATCCTGAAAGAAAAAGATGTTAACTATTGACTCATGTGATGCAGGAAGAGATGTTTATTGCGAGAAAGAAGGAGCGGCCTAAATCGGATGTTTTTCACTGAACTCAAAGCCAAAGATTATTGATTGGTTACAGCCGATAATGGAGGTTGAGGAATTAGGGAATGCGGCAGATGTTGCTACGCCAACCATCCTTGAAATTGCTGCTGAAAAGATTGACGAAGGAGGAGATATAAATGAAATATTAAGTCAAAACAAAAGTGCAGTTGCTGCGATGGAAAATTGTCTGCCAAAGGAGCCTGTGGGGCATAATGAAACCGACGTCGTACGACCAAATTCGGATAAAAAGCCACTAGATTTAGTCATACGCGAAAACAACAAAGAGAACCAGACATTGATAGATACAATGTCTGATTCAGAGGAACCAAAAAGCCCACCCGACATTGTTAGTTCACCTACTGAAAAAATAATGCCAGAAAATTTAAAACTTATGGATCATTTTTCGTCAAATGATTCCTCTTGTCTCAATAGTCCATTGTTTGTGAATTTTAATGGTATTTCTACAGACTTAATTTCAGGGAAAAATATTGATCTTTTGGTGAAAGAATATGAAAATTTGAAGACTGATTATCAGACGTTGCAAAATGATTATCAGAATTCACTAGAGAGGGAAAAGGATTTATGTGAGAGGCTCACAGAATACGGAGGACAAGGAGATGAATCCTGTAATTCTTTAGCAAATATAAATAATGAACTCAGGACTGAACTTGAAAAAGTGTTAGCAGAGCTTAGCAATTTACGGAGTGAAAATAAAAGGTGAGAATGTTTGATTAAGGTGTGGAAATGAACATTGGGGATGTTACCATGGGTGGCAAAAATACCCGATGTGAATTTGCGATGCTGCACAATTCCTTTGCAAAACATTTACATTGTTGTCTTTCATGGGCATTTGCAGGTGACATCTAATTTGAGACAGACAATAATTAGAAATCATTTATTGCTGCCGAAGGCAGCCTTACTATTCTTCTTCAATCAGCGGGCAAAATTAGCCTGCCTGCCTGCCGTTTGGCTATGTAGACGGACCAGCTCACGGCTTTGGTTCGCGGGCTTGCGGCTTGTGAGCATTTATCCAACAAGCAACGAGTTCCCCAACAAAAGATAATGAGTTCTTCCTACCTACTTAACTACGTCAATGGACGACAAAGGTTTATTTCTGACAATGCAGAACTCAATATTACGGACCACGGAACCATGGACTACAGAATTACTGAACCAAGAGCGTTGGACTCGGGAACTAGAAACCGGCGGCGGAGAGTAACTCAATATTCTAAATCATTTACCTTTTGAACCATTACCCAACTGTAAATTCAAACATAATACACGTTTTCTTAGCGATAATCATTCAATTAATTTCTATAAAATTGACTTCGCTACAGTCGCATTTGGTGCAAATACTAATTGGCAGCACTCGCTGACTGTTGTTATATCTAGTCCTAGATATACTGGATGAGTCTGCAAAAATGCAAGCTGTTTAATAGGCTAATGCTCCCTAAACAACAATATGTTGCAATATCTGATTAAATAGCCAATATGTTCAATTATTTTTAGAATTTTTCCTGGCTGAAATCAGTTACTATGTTCAGATTTTACAAGGGATTTTCTCAAGAAAGTCCCTTCAAGAAACCTTGAAAACATGCTAAAATCATGAGCAAATTTCCTTATATTTTATTTTTACTTTGCAACAATGACTTGGACATGCTTTGGCACATGCTATCCTTTTGGGAGGATGAAATGTCATCCCATATGAATAACTTACTCTGGGAGATTCCTTTTTCCAAAGAGGACAGAATGCATGAAGTGTCATTATTATTAGGAAAGAAAACCAAGGAAATTTTGCCCATCATTTTTGTTGATTTTAGCAGATGGAGACTGCCCATCTTGGAAGTCTTCTATTTTTATTCAAATTAAAAAGATGATACTTTTTGGATCTTTTCTATGACTTTCCCCAATTATGGTCAATCTTCTGGTCTTCCATTACAATATTGCACAAAATAAATTTTCATTTTACTCAGCTCAAGAAATTTGAATCTTCATATCACAGTGAAGTTTTCCATACCAAGAGAAAGTTTGCATATGGCTCTTTCGGTCTTCTGTTTGCTTTTGATAGACTTGTTAGCTATTTGTACAAACGAGTCTGGATCAAATGATATTTTCACAAATTTTCACGTGAAAGGTTTTTATTTTTGGTTAGAGAAAGGCTTGATTAAGTGGTGTTAGAGCAGCTATCAATTTTTGTGTAAATTCACAAATTCTACAACATTTAAAAAAATATAAACCGTTGAATAGCTAAAAGGAAGGTATATTGTATCATTGATTTGTGTTTCAGGCTACAAGAATTATCCACCAATGGAAACGTAACACAGAATAAAAGTGCAGATCGACTGGAAAAGATAGAGGATATTGTCAAGTTGGAGAAAATTGTTTCAGAATTGGAAAAGGATTGTGAAAAGTTTCAAACAGAAAAGGATGCTGCAAAGGAAAAATTAGCCGCTCATGATGTGGCTGCAAAGAGAGCAATTACTGCCTTACAAAAAGAAATGACCCTTCGAGTTGATCAGGTTAGAAATTATTTGTGTTTCACATCCTTTAGAGATGTTTTTTCTAGAAGGGTGAATTTGTTTACTGTTTTGCTCACTGTTCAATGTTTACTTTAAAACATCTCATTACTTTCCCATGACCAATAACAGTGCAGGGCTTGGGCACATAAACATCATAGTTTTCCTACCTAAAGCCCCGGTCAAACGCATCCAACATTTCACCCAACATGCTGAAAACCGATGTTGGATGAAATGTTGGATGCGTTTGACCACCCATGTTGGATCATCCAACATTTGCAAACTGATGTTGGATGAAGTTTGATCGAGATCAAAAATAAATTCTGTTTTTAAACGTTGGATGCAAAGTTGGATGCGTTTGACCGCCTCATCCAATATTTCGTCCAACATTTCATGTTTGGGTATGCGCAGAACGTTTCGTTTTGTTTTTCGCGCCTTTTTTAATTGATGTAAACACATTGCTGCGTAGGCGATGTACGATCAAGGAAATGTTGGATGAAATGTTGGATGCGTTTGACCACCCCCTCATAAACATCAGCAAACTTTAAATTTTTTTGGGTGGAAATGTTGGATGAAATGTTGGATGTGTTTGACCAAGGCTTAAGAATTCTCAAGAATTCTTAGTTTGATTTTCTTAAGAATTATGTGTGTTTAAATTTGCCACAAAAGTAAAAAGATTTACAATTTTTAAAATATAACAAAATAGGTACAATACGATTCACGATTTACATAATACAGTCTGGTAATAAATACCAGTTAAAAATCACCCCTATTTATAGTGGCAGGGATAGCATTAAAAGGTTGAGTTGACCCTATTTCCATATTGGTCCCCTTAAATGTGGTTGCAAGAGAAATAATTAAGAATAGATGTTAATGTGTTTTTGGATGAAGTAAGGCCGAATCATGAATAATATGAGAGAGGATGTGTAGTTTTAGTAGAACACATATAATTCTTGCTTACAACAATTTTAATGTTTCATATAACCCTAGAATTCTTGTCATAATGTGATGAATTCTTGAACATTCCCAAAGAATTCTTTATGTTTTGAAGTTTGTTAAAGTTTTGTTAAAGTTTAAGTATGTTCAGATTTAGGAGTTTGTAAATTGTTTGTATGCACCAAACCAGTTTGTAAGCTGCAACAGTTTGTTTGAATCTTCCAGTAAACATGCAAATTTGCACAAACTCCATACAAACTTGCAAACTCATGGAGATCAATGGAGCATAATCAATGCAAACTGATTAGGGCAGATTTTGTAAGACAATAGCAGGATTTGCTTTTGATTGACACCGCAATTCAAAGCGATTAATGATCGCAGACAAAGGAAATTCTCTCAGCCAGTAATTCAAAACAAGCAAAGCCGCAAAAGTTTCTCTGAAGCCCAGGTAGCTGGCTCGCCGGTGGTGCATTCTAGAAATTGTTTTTAAGAGCAAACATGAGCATAGAGCAAAAGAAGAAGGATATATCTACACATCTGCCTCGGGTATTTAATTTGTTTGGTTCAAAAACCGATTAAGAGGCGATTCAATTCTCCTATTTTTATTGGTGTAATTAAAGCACTTACTGCTCAGCTTCTGAACCAAAGAAATAAAATCCCTGTGGTAGATGTGTAGATATATCCTTCTTCTTTCCATATATGCTCAAGTTTGCTCTTAAAAACTGTTTCTGGAATGCACAATGATTGAGCTAGCTACATGGGTTTCAGAGAAACTTTTGCGGCTTTGTTTGTTTTGAATTACTGGTTGAGGGAATTTCCTTTGTCTGCAATTGCTAATCGCTTTGAATTCAGGTGTCAACAAAAGCAACTCATGCTATTGTCTTGCAAAATCTGTCCTTGTTAACTGATTGTAGAAAATGTACATGCTGTACTTTTCACTAAGGGTTCCCTCTGTTCTGTAGCATCATATTTTCTCTGCAGGTTACAAAGATGCATGATGAAGCTGTCAAGGAAAAAGATGCACTTTTGTTGAAAACTGCAAAGTTTGAAGAAACCATAACGAATAATAGAAAAAAAATTGAATCTTATGAGAAAAAATTTGGTGACAGTAAAAAGGTAAGTCTCAGTTGTTGCTGATGATTACATATTAAAGAAATAATTTGCATACTGAATTAGATTAACTTATGATGAATTAAATGGGGCTGGGAAGGAAATTGGGGTACTTTGTCATAAATCTGCCATGGAAAATTCTTGATATCTTCACAGTGGGGCAAGATTATGACATAGGCTGAAAAATCAACTTTCTCCATTTAATCCCAAAGCCCTCTAATTTGAAGGAGCAATAGTTGCTGACCAAGAAAACATATAACTTAGCTTCATATCTTTACAGAAAAAGTTTTGGAAATTTTACATTTGAGGTGCTCCAAAAAGACTTGAGAGAAGACAAATTTTTGTTGTACATGCATATTGAAAACAGCTATCTTCAATTGCCTATGAAGTGAAATCCTTTGGACCAATTTCGATGAAATTTGAAACGAAGATTCCGCCACATTCCTTTCAGTAATGTTCAAGGTTTCCACTTTCTACTCCACTTCAATCTCTGTCAAACTAATTTTTGTTGTGGCGTACTAAATTTTGACAAAAATTTTGAACTTAAGTATGATTTACTTTACAAATAGTTGAATATATAGCTATTAGACAGAGTTTGACATTAGGTTTATAGCTTAATGTGACCAGGAGATGTTAATAGTGAAGTGAGAGAAATCTGTATTTGTGGGAATTTGCGGAATTTTTTTAATCTAAATTTTTGTGTGGGGGACTTCACAGAGATTGGCAGTTTTTATCCATCGTACGAATCTTCAAAGGCTTGGATTGTTGAATTTTGCAAAACCAAGAAGGTGTGAAAGGCAGTTGGAAAGGATTTTCTTCCAAGATAATTGATCACATTGGGAGAGGAATCTGCTGGGTTTTGCCTGGGGGTTGGGGTGGGGGTGGGGCCGATGTATAAGGGTCAGGAAGGGCTTATTTCAACAGAAATAATAGTTGACACCAGAAGAACTGCATAATGAAATAATAATCGTTCTTGTTTCTTCCATATCGAGTTAGAGATGTGATATTTCATGTGTTGCATAAACTATCATTACACTAAACTTTTGTTGCTTTCGTGGATTTGCCAACACATTCAGGTGCAAAAGCGCCGTCTTCCAAGAGCCTTTTTCTCTACAGCAGTTTCGTCATAAAATTGAGTTGTTTCCTTACTGGTTGCAAGATTGGTGATGCAGCTTTATGGTCTATGAAATAAGACCTGTGGGTGGGGGGGGGGGGGGTGGTAGCATTCGGTATTTTAGTTTTAGGTAGAAGAAACGAGGAAAACATAGATACAAATGAAGCATGAACGTCGTGATAAATCAAGATAGTCGCTACCTTTTCATTTCTGGATGCATTTGATATTAAATTGTTTAAGCCCTTCCAATCATTATTTAGTGGGAAGTATAAATCATAGAATTTAACAAAACACATATAGTAGTCAATCTTATCTTAAACATAAGATTGATAAAACTGAGTGAAACTAGTGTCTCTGTTTTACTTCAGTGCCCCGTATATGAAAACGAGTTTGAGTATAAGGCGAAATGGGGATCCCTGTTTCGAAGTATCAAGCATCTTTTTGCCATATTGACAATCTGTTAATGAAGTAATAACATTTGAAGGATAATGATTTTAAATTTTTGTATCTATCGCAAATTTTCAAAATACATCCTTCGATACATTAGCTGTGCTGCTCACATACGATAGTGATAGCCGTCTAAAAATCTTTTTTCCAAAAAATGAATGCAGTTGAGATTGAATTGTGCAATGTGAACGATTGATACTATATCCAACCAAATTTGAACAATATCTAAAGAAGGATTGCGTTGATACTCATTTATATGTTTATCTGCACAAAGACATAAAAAATTTTTGTCCTAAAACCCATGCCTTTAAGTCATTAGATTCCGTTTCATGAATTTTTAGATATGCAGGGGACCGTAAACCACCTTAGATTCACTTTTTTTGGCAGAACATCCATTTTAGGTCCATGTACAGCGAATGTCATAATCCCCCATTGAAATGCCCCACTGTGAGCCATTCAATTCAAAGGAAAATATACGAAGTTTATACCCACCTTTTTAGAGATTTGAAAGATTTTAGCCCTATGCTGGGAATGGTCAATTGTGTTCTTTTACTGCTCATATGCATTGTGCAGCAGTTCAATAGTGCTTTGAAATCTGGCACAAGAAAAATGAATAGAACAATAGAAGGAAGAATATTAGGTTGACATCGTTTTGGAGGAAATGTTAATATTTTTTCCACTACTGCCTACTGTAACTGAAAAAGCCTTTTTTTTAACGAACAAGACTACAGCTGTTCATATTCGTTTCATTTTCCACATTTCTGCAAGGGCGCCTACCTTGTAGGAAGTGTGTTTATTCCCAGTACTGTAGAGTAATTGGTGTCCTGTAACCCAGTACACAGCCTCAGTCCTCTCAAGGTCAAGATGACGTATGAATAACTTTGTGGTTTCAAATTCCGTTGTTTATGTAACACGATATCAACTGTTATACGATCTGGCCACAGGGAATCAGACAGTGTGATTTTTGATTGGTGAACTCTAACAGACGTTAGAATTTGAAAATCCCTGCAGATAAACAGGACTGGGTCACAGGACACCAATTACTCTTTGAACACTTGGTCACGGATACAGTACAAGGTAGGCGCCCTTGATTTCTGAATAAAATATTTACGATGTCTGTCACTGATTTATTCTTAAGATTTTTAATTGTGATTCTTACTTCTGATAAATTTGCATCAGAAGGATTGTAACATTCAGAGACAGTGACTTTCATTCTACACTTTGAGAAATTACCAAGTTGATTTTATTTTCTCAAGGAAATAGAGAGATTCAAAGCAGTTTTAAAGCAAAAGGATGCAGACTATACGAAACTACAAGCTACAGTCATTGACAAGGTACAGTGCTGTATGTTATGCTTTAAATACTTTGGGCTTTAGAGCATTATCTGCAAAGCCAATCGCACATGTAATTGTCCTAACGTTAAAAAGTTTAAGATATCACAGAATGTCCCAGAGTACTAATATGTGACAAAAGAAGTGACAAATCTGACCTAAAATTGTAGCTATATTTAGGAATGGAAATCTTGGCTGGCACAGCTTTATAATGAACTTTAGCACTAATAACCATGGGTAGTTAGACACTGCTGGTGTGCATCTATGGAGGAGCGCTGGATATTATGTATCTGCGGGGGAAATTTTTTGCAGTACTGCGGAGGAGATATCGAAAGGATGAAAATATTAATTGATCTCCTCCACAGTACTATAAAAATTTCCCCCGCAGATATCTCCTCCGCAGTACAATAAAAAAATTCCCCCGCAGGTATCTCCTCCGCAGTACTGTAAAAAATTTCCCCCGCAGATACATATTATCCAGCTCTTCTCCATAGAAGCACACCAGCAGTGTCTAGCTACCCATGTAATAACATGACAAACACCATGTTGAGAATCATTTCAGAGAAGAAGACAGTGCAAAATCGACATTCCCATTATTATTATGATTAGCCCGACATTTCCAGTTATCAAGACGAATCCAGTTGATAAGTATAAATTGATTGGACTAGGCCATGATTATGGGACGTTTCGAGACGATATGGTCTCATCCTCTGGAACATATTTATAAAGTTAATTTCATCACTGCTTCAACTAGCCTTGTAGCTATGACTTTTGCTTAGTTCAGGATATGTCTAATTGATGATATTTTCTTTTTTCATTAGGATGGTGAAATCAGCAAACTAAAAGAAGAAATTTCAAAGTCAAAAGATGAAGACTCGTCACAAATTGTGAAAGTCAAGTGGGCACAAAATAAACTCAAACAAGAGCTTGAAACCCACAAGGTACAGAACGGTTCACATTTTCATAATAGACCTTTTAGCTATTCTACAAAAGAGCCTGGAGCGAGCAATATTTTTAAACATTTTCATACACGAGGTTCGATCACGTGGCATTAGAGCTTCTATCACCATTGTGCACATTCGAAAATTTTACAAAATGTAGCAAAATATCGTTCGATTCTGATTCATTTCAGAATACCTAAAAGGTCTATTGCCTAATTACTTTACCAACTTTCCAATTTGGGTGGCACATACCGTTGCCCCAAAAAGGTTATGTACCCTCTACCGGGTTGCTGCCATAAAGAAGCACCAATTCCACCGGTGCACGGAACAGTCTGATTTTGTTATTTGCCTTGATATTTGATTTCCATATTCGTTTCAATTTGTTACACGCAGACCACGCAAGTGGTTTTCTCACATTGATATCTGATGCTGTGCTTTGCATCCAAGTCCCAAGATATGTGAAGTTCAGATTGTTAAAGGGTTTATGCAAGGTTATCAGCTTGCATTTGCAAAGAGCAAGAAAATGTCAAAATAGCCTATTCAAATCGATGACCATTTACTTCTGACCTTGGCCTCCATCAATAGATCAACGAACCAACGCACTTTATAGGTAACTCAAGATCTTGCATCGATGTTATTTTCACTGATCAGCCAAATCTTTTCCTTGAATCTGGTGTTCATCCCTCTTTGCACGAGAACTGTCATCACCAGATTGTCTATGGTAAATTAAATGTAAGAAATTTGTTTCCACCCCCGTATAGACGCAAAATTTGGTTTTATGACCGTGCAAATACAACTGCAATCAAAAAGAGTATTGAAATGTTTTCTTGGAAAGGTACTTTATCAGATATCGTATGCCCTAATTTGCAAGTTAAATATCTGAATGAAACCTTGCTCAATATCTTTTCAAATTTTATACCGAACAAAATAATCACAGTTAGGTCTCGCCAGGCACCTTGGATGACACAGTCAATTAAAAACTTCATAAAAAAAGAATAGGGCATAAAAGACATTCATCAGGAATGGTCAGCCGGAGGGCAGGCTGGAGGCAATTACCAACATGATATCTCAGGGATCCAAAATGATTGAGGATGCTAAGAAAATGTCAAAATAGCCTAGTCAAATCGATGTCCCACACGTCCTGTTAACAATTGATAGCCAAAGAAACAATGCTGTGTCTGGATGTATCAGTATCAGTATCTGTTCACCAGAGGAATTTACAGCTGCTCCAGACTGAGATTTATAAAACCGTAAACAACTTGAATCCGGCTTTTATGGCAGAAGTATTTGTTAGCAAAGATATGCCATATAGCCTTCGTGGCAATAATAACCTTGTTTTGCCTAAAGCTAGGACGAATCAATATGGCATTGATACTATCAGGTTTATTGGTCAAAAACTATGGCAGACTCTGCCAAGAGAAATCAAAGAGTCCCAATCATTGGAGATTTTTAAAAGAAATATTGAATCTATCAAAACTTTTGACTGCAGCTGTAAATTGTGTAAAATATTTTTATCAAATCTAGGTTTTTTGTAATTAGACTTTTGTAAATATTCTGTATAGTTGGCCTTAATTAGCTTCACGCTATTGTCTTAGCTAACTTTAAATAAATTGTTTGTTATTATTATTATTATTACGTTTTCTTTGTAATATTTATAGAGAAACCTATATACCATTGCACACTCCCTTTAAGAAAATACTGGCATTTTCTGCTCACCCGACATACAACCTTTATTTACAGGAAACAAAAACCAAGCTAGCTCAAGCAAATGCAAAAATCGAAGAAATGAAAGAAGAAGGAGAACAAATCAGAAATGCATGTCAAGAAATGATTAAAAAATACCAGGTATTATTGCTATTATTATTATCAATTTCTGTAAAAGTTGGCAAATAATACCGGGTCTCCCAAAATGATGTATTATCGTTTGATTTCTTACATGTCCATTGCCAATAAACCGATTTCCAAAAACTTTATTTTATCCGATTGCCGAAAGGTATTCGAGGATGTTTGTTGTGCTTTTTCGCCGATGTTTTTATGTCGAAAAGAAGATCAATAAACCTGCTCAAATTCAAGCCTTAGATGGCATGAAAAAACGGCCTACCTTTCCAGTCAACATTTTAGATGTGATACGCAAGGCTGAACTCGTACCGTATGTCGTTCAGAGAATATGAGTTCAGTTAATACTGAATTCGGTGAATGTGAATACGAGTTCAGCCTTGCGTATCACATCTAAAATGTTGACTGGAAAAGTAGGCCGTTTCTTTCTCATGCCATCCAAGGCTTGAATTTGAGCAGGTTTATCAACCTTCTTTTCGACATTAAAACATTGTCGTAAAACCACAACGAACATCTTCGAATACTATTTAGCCTTTCAACAATCAAATAAAATAAAGTTTTTGAAAATAGGTTCATTGGTTATGGACACGTAAGCAATCAAACGATAATACATCATTGTGAGACACCCGGTACAGTATCTATACTAACTAAAAATTGCATTATACATATACACATAGTTGAAAAAGTAGAATAACCTTCAGCATGATAACCATAACTGTTAAGATCAGATAAAACCGCGGTTTGGCATAAAATTGTGACATATCGGCAGTGGCAGGTTTCTCCAGACCAAGATTTGGTTTGATTTTCAAACTCAGCGAGAGATGTGCAATCTTTTATGAATTGTGGAACGGTAACCCAGACCACCCAGGTATAGACCAGGCCTCGTTAATGTGCGAGAGCATGTGAACAAAGATAATTACACATTAGTTGCTGGCACCATAAGCACCGTCACTGTACTTTGAGTGAGTACTTTGATTGCAGGCACATTTTTTAAACAAATTATTTTTGGTATAGAATATAAAATTAGCCTTAAATAACGGACGTAATAGACCCACTCAGGCAACTTTAGACACAGTAATCTGTGGAAAGAAGACTGTTAACTCTTGTAAATAATAATAACCAAATTAACCTGTAGCCAGTGATATTTTAAAGGGGCTGGGTCACGTAACCGTAAACAAACCTGTTAACTCTATAATCTATATTGTTTCCCACACGTGACCATTGTGTTCTGCACAGATTTTGGTGAATGGGGTGAATCCACAATAAAGTTACTACTAAAAATCCACTAATATCTTTGCAATCTTACAACGTATGGTTGTTTCGTTTTTTTCTCTTTGAAGTTGAAGAGTTCATCTTCAAAATAGCACTTTTATTTTGAGAAAAATAGTGGAAAATCTGTCTGATATGGCCAGTCAAAAAAGCTGCAAAATCGTCTTTTCGAAAGAAGTTTGTTTACTTTACGTGATCCAGCCCCTTTAAACAGGAGTACTTTTCTGTCAGGCCCGGTAGTATATGCTTCTATGCTGACGTCCATCTCAAATTAGATGTCAACTGAGATTTGCGATAACGCAAATTTCCTTTGCCAAACACTTCTATTGTTGTTATTCGCTGGCATTGGCAGACGTGACATCTTATTATTTGAGACAGACTCTATTTTATTGATCGTTCCATTTTGCTTTTCTAACCAGAATTCTGAAGAGATGCGATCAAACCAACTTGATAAAGAGCTGAAAGAAAAAGATGGTGCTATTAAAGTCCATGAACATGAAATAGCTGTTCAAGACGAGGTAAAATTTGTAAATTATTTAACAGAATTACGTTTCTTCGCCGCGATTACTCGTCCAGATCTATCGGGCGACCCAAAAAAAACAGTGAGCACATTATCCTGGGAATGAGAGCATAGGGCTCAAATCTTTAAAATGGTCGGTGTAAAATTCTATTACGGTTTCCCTCGAATTAAATGGCTTGGACGGAACTTGGCGTTTTTACTGTAAATCTGCCGTGGCAATTTGTTGATATCTTGATTACTTTCAGAATTTGAGGCTGTGACGTCATCAAATTTCTAAATCCTAAACCAGAAAAGATGCTGATTTCTGCTTTTCACCACATTGTAGGCCTTCATAAACTATGATGTTCTTGGAAGTTATATGATTTTTCCTCCGTTGGTTTAGGATTTACGATGATTTAAATGTTTTCAAAATTTCCATCAATTTTTTCAAAAATCATTAAATTGCCGTCAGTTTGAAAACAAATCAAGATATCAACAAATTTCCACGGCAGATTTACAGCAAAGTACTATAAGTTCCTTTCAAGCCGTTCAATTCAAAGAAAATGGAATAGAATTTTACACCCACCTTTTAAAGATTTTAAAGATTTGAGCCCTATGTTGGGAATGAGCAACTCAGATTGGATGTATCCATTTCTAGCAGTCCAACTACTACAGCTATTAGCCTCTTCCTGCGTTACTTCCACTGTTACTAACGTTAAGCAATGAGACATTTTTCTTCCAAAATTGTATACGTCCCTAAAACTGTTAGAAAAATCCTTTAATTATTTTCAGTTGCATTGTGTTATTTTAGATCAACCGAAAACGAACACAAGAGCTTGAAGCATTAAAAATAGAGCATCGGAAAGCACTTGGAGAAATTTCACAGATGAAGACGACGGTAGGAATCGTATTTGTGTCTGTTCATTTTATAGCAGCCTCTCTCGACATAAAACCAGATTTTATGCCCAATGCAATGGAAAACATCACTTCAACGAAGGGCCACCATAATGGAAATTTTGCTGAATTTTGTTGTACGGAATTTATGGCTCCAGTTTGGATTCACCACTCAAAATGAAGTCTAGCTGCAAAGTTTTATGATCGTAGTCATTGCTATATTAATTGCAAGACGATATAAAGCTTTAAATCTACAAGTGGAGTTACATGTAGAATCGGTTCATGGTAAACTTTGTCCCCGAACCTTTTGTGGTCAAATCACCTATAGAATTTAGAGCTTTGTGTCACCGTAATGTAACAATATACCGGGTAGCATAGGGCTCAAATCTTTTAAATCTTTAAAAAGGTGGGTGTAAAATTCTATTCCATTTTTCTTTGAATTGAATGGCTTGAAAGGAACTTATAGTACTTTGCTGTAAATCTGCCGTGGAAATTTTTTGATTTCTTGATCTTTCTTAAAATGGCTGCAATTTAATGATTTTTGAAAAAATGGATGGAAAATTTTGAAAACATTTAAATCATCGTAAATTCTAAACCAAAGGAGGAAAGAGCATATAACTTCCAAGAAAACCATAGTTTACGAAGGCCTACAATATGGTAAAAAGCAGAAATCAGTATCATTTCTGGTTTAGAATTTAGAAATTTTATGACGTCATAGCCTCAAATTTAATAAATGCCGCCATTTTGAAACTAGTCAAGATATCAATAAATTGCCACGGCAGATTTACAGTAAAAAACGCTAAGTTCCTTCCAAGCCATTTAATTCGAATGAAACCGTAATAGAATTTTACACCGACCTTTTTAAAGATTTGAGCCCTATGTACACCGGGTGAGTAAAGAAGAATCTTTGTTTGAAAGGCCACTTCTTCCTCAATATCAAAGCAGTAATATTGAAAACTATTTTGTTTTATTGTCAATATGTTCATTTAGGTTCAGCAATTTACCCGGCTTTAATCGAAAATGTATATCTGCAGGTATCGATGTTGGAGGGAAAATTATCAAATTACACAATTAAAAATTCAGAAATGGAGAAAAGAATAACAGTTTTAAGCAAAAAGGAAGAAGAAGGAATGTTAACAGATAAACTACTGAATGATGCAAATCAAGATTTAAAAGGGTATCAATTTTTGTCCTGTTTATTTTAAAGCTTTAATTCATCACTGTCATTTTAGCATATGGTCTACTGGGGGTAAAATGGGTAAGTTTGGGGTAAATTGGGTAAGGTGAAAAATTTGGGTAAATGTTGCCAAAATCTTTGTTTAGGACCTGATTACATGGGAGTTTTCAACCCCGGGGTTGGGTCTCAGCCCACCTGCACGTGGGGGCTCTCTGTTCGTTGCCTTGCACTGGTGTTCTCTCAAAATTTTAAATTGTTTCTACTCCCATATATTGTTGCCTGACATCTAATGTGAGACAGACATAACCTTTTCTTTCTTTTTAATTTTTTCTCTAGCGTATCGTTATTTTTACTTGTAAGTGCCTTTCGTGGTGGGGACTCCGATGACCTACACAATAGAACGCTTTTCTGGCTCACTTAGGTACAGTGCAAAATTTATTATATGACATGGCCGGTGGAGAAGAAAAATTCTTGCAAAAAAACCTGCTCGCCCCGTATGAAATTATTGCAAAAACAATCAACTACCCTGTCACCCTTTCCTTAAAAACCTGTGTCTGCCCCGTATTCATGAACAATAGATGTTGTATAGTACCACCAATGAATTAGGCAAATAACAAAATCAAGTCGGGTCCTTATCAGTCTTCGTCAGCGTAAAAATTGACTTTTACGATGAAGAGATATGACTGATGAAGCATTTTTGCAAACATCTGACAGGAAAATTCTTTGTCGTTTTATACACATCCTTCCAAGCATTTATCAGCATGCATGTTTCCAATTTTGTCCACAAAATGAAAATTTTTGTAGATTTCAAATTCCATCTTGAGCTTACAAATGTTACTGCCCCTTGACCCAGTTTTGTGCAAGCTCAAAAAAGTAGTTGCCCCGGTACATTTTGCACCCGCCATGTTATAAAATAGAATTTGCACTGTCCCTTAATAATTGAAGTTGTTTTTTAAAACAAGCAGACTATTCTTTGCGATTCTTGATGTAAACGATTGATCCTAAGTGTCTCTGTTCTCGTCTTGCAGGTACAAGGAGCAAGTTTCTTATTATGTTGAGCTCGAGGATCGTTTACGAAAACAGCTTTTAGATTCTGAGAGCGAGGCCAAAGAGTGTAAACAAAGAGAGGCTGAATTGTTGTCATTTACGGAAAAGTTAACGGAAAATAATGCTCATTGGAAATCACAAGCATTTGATCTGCAAACAAGGGTATGGCTTTAAATTGTATGTCCAAGTTGGAAGTATTTGATTGATGTGTTTTCATATTTGCTTGAATCGCATCTCAGTTCTAAAAACTGAAAATAAAAGCAAAGGATTTCATATTTAGTTTTATCTCGCGTAAGCAGGTATACATTAAACGCAAAAAATTAATTGACGAAAAACCGAAGACTTCTAAAAAATTACTGGAAATAGTTGCTATGCCACGTTTCCGGTAGCGTTTCTTTAAGCAAACAGTGCCTTAATCGTGATGCTGACGCACGTGGCTGCACTCTCTGCAATACCATTTTCATCTCTCGTGAGTAGGTTCCCATTAAATGCAAAAACATTTGGACGAATAGATTTTGGACGCTACAGATGTTTTTCGAGGAATTTTGGATGTTTGTGTACAAATTTCTGACGATGACAGAAACGGTAGATTCGCAGTTTGTTTTGCCCGTTTCATACTAAGGACAAAACAGTCAAAACAAAACAAGTCAGTCAAAACAAGCAGTGCAGTAACCTTAAATATCCTAAAAATTTCCATAAAACTCTTCTGTAAAGATTACTTAAAAGTGATCTGAAGCGAAAATTTTAATTAACTCAAAGTTAACAAACAGCACTGTTGATGATAAAAAATCTGTTAAAAATGTTTTGATGCCTCGTTTCATTTTTGAGTTATCCACTATTTTTTAGGATTGGCTGATGATGAAATTTTGTTTGCATAAACTCAAGAAAGTATAGAAGTTTGACTATGCTATGACATTCTGAAGAGAAATCTAATCAAAAAACTTTTTCAATTAGCATGGCTTTCTAAATATATATTGATTCATGAGGTAATTTATAGGTAGCTCAAGCTAAAATGTTTCTTGCAATTGTAACCGTTCAAAGATAAGTTACAGCTAACTAATTTCCATACATTATCTTAGTAATTTGCAAACAAAATGACGTCATCAGCTGATAATAAAATCAGTGGATAGCTTGTTCACATAAATTCAAACAAGACTTCTTATCATTCGACTGTGCTACTCATTTGCATCGATAAAAATTGTTCGCTTCAGCCCACCTTTAAAGTCTCCCTAGCTCTTTATTTCTTGCGTTGCAACTTGTTTCTCATGTGCTATGTTCCATAACTGATTTGACCATACTGTTTCTATAGGTGGAGATATTAGATGCCGAGATTGCAAAGTACAAAGAGATGATTGATAATTCAAACTTGAGTAAAAAAGACCAGGTGAGGGACTTTATACCAGGGGGGGTAGCTACCATATATACCGGTACGGGATGTGCCATTTTTTGGGGTGCCTTCTTTCAGGCAGAAACTAAATTTTGGGGTGTCATTTTTGGGGAGATCACAAATAGACATAAATTTTGGAGTGTCATTTTGGTAGAATAATTCTTTACGGTATTAATTTTGATCTAATTTCATATACTTTAATAGAATTTTGAATTTTTGTCACAATTTTACGGTATATATTTTGAATGGCCCGTACATTTTGGGGTATGGTTTTGGGAAATTTATAAATTTTAGGGTGTGATTTCACAAGTCAAAATGGCACACCCCTGTCGTCTGCCTATTCAAGTAACCCTCCGGGACTTTATACTGAATTATTTTGGGAAATGCATTAGGAAAGGAAATTTGTCTGTTGAAAAGTAAAGTAAAGTGTGTCCGTTAAAAATGAAGTAAAAGTATGTTGAATACGTTTCTCTTCCCCTGTTATAAAAGCAACTTGAATTTGAAAGTATGGTTTATATATAGCTTTAACCTTCAAATGATCTGTTACAACTTTTAAGGATCCTGTGTCCAAATAGAAGAATGGTTCTTCTCAGGAAAGAGATAATGCAAAAGATATGATACGACTGCATAGAGATGAATGGAAATACAGAGGTAGATGGGAAGCTGGGAGTACACAAAGGATATAGAGAGTAATTGATAGAAATTAATAGAAAACAGTACATCTCATTTTTCCTTTCCAAAATATTTAAAATATTGAGAGCTGCGACCACCTTTTCGCACAAAGTAACAGCACTTTTCGCTTTTCTAACCTTTTAGGCAGACATTGTACGGAAGCAAAGAATCGAGTTTGAGGAGGCGATGGAGGATATGCTGCTGCAAACAGAAACGAAAAGAAAATTAGGTTTGTGAATATCCAGCTGACAGTCCTTCTTGTGGAAATTTGATAGGTAGTCAATCTTTCAGTCGAGTGCAGCAACATGTCATATGTATGGTTTTGCTATAGACTTATGACATTTCGTCCCTTTTTCCCTGCGTTCTTTGATTGCAGATATCACTTGCTCAGTAGGTGAGCAAGTGATATCTGCAAATCAAAGAACGCAGGGAAACAAGGGACGAAATGTCATAAGTCTAGTTTTGCTAGCAACACATTATGCATGGTCGAATTGTTGATTTTTAAACAGGCAGCGCAGCGTTCCAAAAAATCCCCCGTAAGCTTAGAATAGCATAACCAATTTCAAGAGTCATATTTTCTCATTTACTACTTGTTGGACGACCAAAAAGAACTTCACATGTTTTAAAATTCTTTTTATGGGGAATACTTGAGGTATTGGCATCAATCAAAGTTTGGTTGATAGCCGAAAGGTTGAAATATCTTTTGTAATTTGTCTTCCATCTTTCTGAGCATTGGAAATACGGCAGTTGGTCCACATGGTACGGGGTGTCCCAAAAATGGCACTCTTGTTTGAAAAATCACCAAAATTTTATTATAAGGCTGATCTTCAACTTCTTTTTTTTTGGCAAGTAGATCAAAGACCAAGTTAGTTTTCCAGGCACAGCTGATCTTTTGATTGGTGTTGAAATTAGTGAATTTAGACCTTTTTCGGGCTGCCTGGTTTTGAAGCATACTGCAGAAAGCACTGATGATTACCTGAGTAATTTCTTTTTGTACAGGGTGTCCCAAAAAATTTTTACCCCGTTTGCCTGAAGATTGCGACAAAACGGCACATCATTCTCGCAAAAATTTTAGATGATGTTGCTCTTCAGATGTTCAAGTAAAGTTTGCTACCATCCCCGTAAAAATCCGTTGAAAAATGATGGAGTTATAACCTTCAGAGGACCAAATTTTCCTGATGACTGAAAACAGCAGTCGGCCACATTTTGTCTTACTATTTTGCAGGGATAAGTAGCTTCACGTGAGGTAAAAAGTAATTTCTGTGAGGTCAGAAATAATTGAACTCTCTGATGATTATCGGAATATTCACGAAAGCTATGACATTGGAGGCTGCTGTTTCATTTTATCCATGAAGCTATTTATCGCTGCAAAATAGTAAGACAAAATGGCCAACCGCTAGTCATCAGGTAAATTTGGTCTTCTGAAGGTCATAGCTCCATCATTTTTCAACAGATTTTTATGGGGATGGTAGCTAACTTTAACTGAATATCTGAATAGCAACATCATGCAAATGTTTTGCGAGAATCTTTTGCCGTTTTGTCGCAATCTTCAGGCAAAGGGGGCACAATTCTTTTGGGACACCCTGTAAATTGTTTCTTTCCTTCGTTTCCTATTTATTTATATTTATTTTATATAACTATTTATGTGGCTTCGTGGATTAAAATTTGTTTCCTTCTCGTTTTTAGTCGAAGAATTAACACTGAACCTTGAAGAAGCTCAAGATGAAGTCAAAGTGCAAAAACGGAAAAATGCATCCACAATAAAGGTATGCCTGCCTGTTGTTTGTATTTTGTTTAATATTAACAAAGAACATAGACCTTTTTATTTGGTAGAAAAGAGGTTTGGATCGAGTGTCCAAATCTGGTATATTTTGTGAAGGGAAACAAAAGCATGATTCCCGTTCTCAGTAAACACATTGCTAGCTGTGGCAGGAAGTTCCTTCGGGTCTCAGAACACTTTTCAGAGAGTTTGTTGTCAACTACTTTGCGCAAAATGAGTTAGCAAGGGTTTAGTTTGCACACGGGCAAATGCTATTGATCTTTTTGCGTTGTTTCACGTTATTTTCGTTCATTTTTAGCTGACTTTTCTTTCATTTGGATGACAACGGTTGAAAACAAGCACTCGATTTGCAAAGTCGCAAAATGAAACCCTTGCATGCTCACACCTTGTTTTGAAACGATTACACAACAGAATCAGCTAACGACGAATTAAAATAATGAGAAACAAGGCCAGGCCAGAAGGCAAATAAAACTTGCCAATGTATAAACTGAACCAATTTGAGCAAAGTTATCGTTGATTATTGAAGTAATACTGGCTGTCCCAAAAAATTGTACCCCGTTTGTGTGGCTGCTGTGGACAAGCTGTAGCTTTAATTGTCTCGGTTTTCGCACATTTGCATAGGTCAGGCTTCAACTTAGAGTTTGAGACCTCGTTTAGTCTCAGGTCTTTGGGGCCACAGGTATGGAATAGCCTCTCTAATGAGACAAAATCTACTGAAAATCTCAAAACTTTCAAACAAATCATGAAACAATGGAATGGAATACAATGTACATGCAACGTATGCCAGTACAATATGCCTTAGAGGTCTTTGGGTGGGTTCTGTCTGTTTGATACCTAAGGGATAACTGTAGATATGTATGTACCTTTGTTTAATTTAGCTTATAATTTAGTTTACTGTAAATATGCGAATTTGATTAGTTTCTTTTATTTTATATTTAAGAAGCTAGCTTTTTGCATTTCAAATTAAAATAACTTGACAACAATAAAAAGTTTAAGTCAATCTAACAAGAGGGTGCTGATTAATAGCAGAGGAAAGGCAGAATTAGCGGTTGCTTAAGAAAGCACTTCTTTCGTTTTCCAGCAATGTCAAACAAAATGAATTTTCAAAGAAAGGGTTTTAGTGTCGTATTTGATGTTTTCTGCATCTTTGAGGCCCTTTACATGATAAATTTCAACCCGTGTTGAGTTTCAACACGGGTTGAGTTTTAACAGCATTGCTTATTTTGCCTTGCGTTTACATGAAATCTCAACACGGGTTGAGATTAGGTCACATGGTTGCAAACAATGGAAGAAGGAATGTGAGCCCACTCAAATATTCGAATGATTGCGGAAATAGATTCGATCTCCTCTGTTCGCATTCTAATCTCGCCCCGAGTTGAAAAAATATTGCGTTTACATGAGAATTTCAACCCGTGTTGAAATTTCAACACGGGTTGAGTTGCCGAGTTGAGTTGAACCCGTGTTAAGTTTCAACTCGGCCTCCTTCATGTAAACGCGATGAAGGCTTACACCGTCAACCGAGTTGAAACTCAACCCGTGTTCAACTCAACCCGGGTTGAAATTTCTCATGTAAAGGGCCTCTTTGAAAGGGTTGATAGTGTCGTTCATCTGTAAGGCAACACTGTCAACCCTTTAAGAATTTAGAGAAAATTTGAATACGACATAAGAACTCGTTCTTCCAAAAATTACTTGATTTTGTCCACAAACATTTTCGTTTTTGTTGCACACAGACAGACAAGGCACAACTTTTTAAGGGAAAGCCTGTATGTAGGAGGGAAGATTAAAGCAAACGATCTAACGGGCTCGCCTATTTTAACAAGCCACGATAGATCATACACTGGGCCAATTTTGAATATGTATGACTCAATTTTGAACGAAAGTCTAGAATTAGAATCTATGATTTTTGTAAATTTTCTAGTCGTCCGTTTCCTCTACAAGTGAGTTTCTTAAAGTTTTCGGTTAA
The DNA here is from genome assembly GCA_039566865.1 of Aurelia coerulea. Taxonomy (NCBI): domain Eukaryota; kingdom Metazoa; phylum Cnidaria; class Scyphozoa; order Semaeostomeae; family Ulmaridae; genus Aurelia; species Aurelia coerulea. The sequence goes on along the minus strand of CM076952.1, from coordinate 3,530,886 downwards.
GAAAATAACGAAAATTATCAAAAAACGTTGATCAAAATTTGTAAAAACTTAACACAAAAAAGAAAACTTTCTCATGGTGATTTGGGGAGTTATATATCGATTCGTTATAATCTTATACACGAGCGTTAGTTCAACAGTTGGAGAAATGTAGCATTACTTTTAATGATTCCAAGAAAAAATCTACTTTTTGTAATTTCATTGAATTTATACTTTGGTGCAGATAGTGTTTTTTTTTTTTTTTTTTTTTTTTTTTTTCTACATTCCATTAAAAATTTACAATACAAATTTACTAGTTACACTACTTACAAAATACTTTACTACACTACGAGACGATGCCACTAGATGCAAAATATCATGACTATTCTGTGGCATCACGAAAAACTAAGACAATAATACATGGGAAAGCAAAAGAAAGAAAACTACATTCTGTCTCAAATTAGACATAAGGTGAAAAATTGTCCGCGATAGCAACAGACAAGATGCCTGCCGCCGTTGTGGAAAATTTTGCGCTATCACAAATCTCACCTCATATATAATTTGAGACAGACTTTACATACGATAGTTAATTAAATAATTGGTGGCTTACTAGGGGGATGGGGGCGAGATACTTTATTCAAAGCGACCAGTACTATGTATAAAACGTATCGTCAGCTCAAGGATACTCCTATTCAGTTCATTTGGAAAAGTCTTATCGCCGTACAGTAAGATTTGCAACAGAGCTTCATTTGCAACATCTGCATATCCAAATGGTCGTATAAGAATGGAGATACCAGCGAGGAGATCAGCCCTTTGAACACCAAAAGAGGGGCAGCGCAACAAGAAGTGTTCCGTATCCTCGATTCCATCGTTACTTGGGCACATTGGGTTTATTGTATCTCTAAAATTGTGTTGAAATTTGTGAAAGTTTAACTTGCTGAGACCAACCCTGAGTTGAGTAAGATAAGACAGGCCCTTAGGGTTATGAATCCCAAATACAGATTTTGTAGGGGGGCGGATTATGGATAGTAGCTTTTTCTTAAAAACAGCAACAGAAGGTGACAATCTGACGGTGACAAGACAACAGAAGGTGACAAGCAGATAGTGTCTTCTTGTGTCAAGAAGTTTTAAAAAGACAAACAGTGAAGTGCCATGAGGTCAAGCTAGCATAGAGTCTCCATTTGCAACTACTCTTGAATTTCTCAACAGACCAGTCATTGAACTAACGCTTGTGCAGCAAATCATAACTAATCGATTTCTAATTCCCCAAATCTCCATGTTGAAGTTTTTCTCTTTATCCTTCCATCTCGAATCTTTAAAAACTTTTATCGATATGTTTTTTTACCATTTTCATTGTTTTCGAGACCGAAACTAAGAATCTCACTCATTCTGGATTTTAAGCAAAGAGTAGGTCATAAATCTTCAAAATCGGTCCAGTATGCATATTTTTCTTTGAAAAGAATAGCTGGAAATAACATTTTTCAGCCTGTAGTGTTTTTAACTTTACGTATTGAAAACAAAAATTTGTCATCTTCAAATATTTTCGGATCATTGACAAAACAAATAAAAAAGGAAATGTTATCATAGGTTTTATAATCAACATTGGCAATTTTGGAACATGAGTACTTTTTGGGACACCTTTCAGGATGAAAGTGGGACCAAGAGCAAATTTAAATTTCTAACCCATTATTTCTTTTTCAGGACTTGCAAAGACAACTTCACCAATCCAAAAAGTAAGCTCATAGTTGCAGTGCGTTTTTTTAATTCTGAAGTTTCATTTCGAAGATAAATCAATCCTCATGTGTGTGGCTATGATTCTTTGAATGTACACGAAGATTTTGGTTGCAAATAAATTTCATTTTGAAGGTCTATGTTTAGTTTTCAAATTATCTTCCGTGATGTTGTTCAAGGACCAAATTTATAGCATACAAGGTGTCCCAAAAACATGCGTGCAGTTTGAGTGGCTGCTGCGGAGCAGCCATAAATCCAATTTTTCCGTTCTTAAAATTTTGAATAGAAGAGACTTCAACTTAAAGTTTGACACCGAGTTTGAATAAATCTGATAAGTAGCTGCTGATTTATGCAGCAAGAAAGTCAAAATCATTGTCTACCTCAAAACCAGAGGATTCATTATTCTCCATTATCAAAGAAATCGATTGAAAAAAACAAACCTAGTCCGGATTTTTGATGTTCACTAGTGAAACAGATAGTTATTAATTGAATTTTTTGATAAACATGAATATCGAACATAGCTACGGTTGCTAGAAATGGTGATGTGGAAATAGACGAGACACTCAAAATCTCGGTGCGACCTTATGTTTTGTAATGGCTTTATTTACCATAATAAGTGTGATTTTCACGCGCAAATTGATAAAGTCACAAGACATGGCATCTGTACGAATAAGGATTATTTAAGGATAAACTGATTTAATTGTATTATATGAACGAAAATATTCTTCTCTGTAGGCGAATAGATCAATTGGAAGAATGTTTATCGAACTCACAAGAAGGAATCCCTTTGAAATCGAGAGCATCATCAAACAGCTCCTTAGACAGACTTTCAAATGATTCTGGAACTCCGTTATCGAATTCGGCACCTGTTAATGGAAACAGTGCACTTTCAAATCCTGCTTTACAGAATCCTGTAAGTTATCTTCGTTTCTGATCAAACTACTTTTTTTATATCAATCTAAAATTTAACAATAACAGAACATGGTTACAGGACGATACCACAGGGAGAATGAGAATAAATTGCAACCCCGTGGCTTTAACATATAACATAAAACATTTACATGAAAATAATTAACTAATCTACAGCATAAACTAAAGCTACGAAAAGAAATAAAATGATACAAATGTGGGGGGAGGAGACGAAAATTTCACTGAAATGATTTAAGAAAATCTCTTTGATGATTCAATGAACTCTAGTCTTGCTTTAATGATTGTTTTATTTGACTCAAAAGGTATCCTTATATCACCATACACAATTATTGAAACTACTTCCTCATTGGAAAGGTTTGACAAACCGTTTGAAAGCAAAATTGCCTGCACGCGGTTGAGGAGATTATTTCTCTGCAGATGATGAGAGTGGCGGTGCAGCAAGAAATGTTCCGTATCCTCAACGCCGTCGTTTATGGGACACATCAAACTACTAGTAACACTTGTAAAACTACAAGTAACACTGGCCAAAATGCCTATCCTAGTTGGGGCCAAAAATATGGAATAGCCTTTCTTCTGATTTAAAATCTACAAAAAATATCAACTCGTTCAAACACAAGATCAAGGATAATTTTTTCCAAAATATACAGAGAGAAGAAAACAACGTATATGTGTTCTACTAAAACCACGCGTCCTCTCTCACATTTATGATTCGTCCTTACTAAATTATGCTTCATCCAAAATCAATTTAACATCTGTTGTTTATCGTTAATATTTTCTTTTGCAACCACTTCTAAGGGGACCATTATGGAAATAAGGTCAATATGACCTTTTAATGCTATCCCTGCCACTGCCATTAGGGGTGTTTTTTAACAATATTTATTTAATATGCATTGTTATTGTAATTTTATCTATTTTAACTTTTTAAATTTTTAAATTTTATTCATTTCTTGTAAATTTTTTATTTGTTATGTGGCAAATGCATACATTCATACACACATACATACACTGTTGCTACGTTTACGTATAATAAAAGTCATCACAGCAATACCTTCATTTATTCAGCTTTGCAAGACGAAGAGCCTTAAATCTTAGGGCCAGGTAACTCAAGAAAAGGCATAGAAATTGCATACCCCAGGCTTTGAGAATTTCGTTATGTATTCCTTTCTAATTTTGAATAAATCGGACCAATTATAGAAAAGATTTTTAAGATTTTAGAACACGAGTTTTTTAGTGCAGAGCTGTAAATAATAATACCAAGTGGGTAGCCTATAATAATTTATCTCAAAGAGAAAAATTCGTTACTACAGGTCCCACTGTCAAAGTGAACTTAAAAACTTAGTTTTAAAAGTTAAAAGGAGAATATTACATAAAAGCATTTGTAAAGTCCTTGATACGAGGCAGCAACGTGTCCAAATTAGTTCTTGAAATACGACTTAAATTGTAAAATGCTACATTGTGAGATTATTTCACCGGGTAATTTTTTCCATACTGGAGTAGCTCTGGCTTTAAATGTTATTGAGGTTTATCGGTTTTTTATACGTTCAACATATATCTTATTATATCTATGTGATCTTGTGTTTTTCTGATGCATAGACGATGTTAATTTGAATCTTTCTTGGAGATATGACGGTGCTAAGTCATTTAAACATTTAAAAGTTATTAGTGCTAAGTGCTTATCAAGGCGATCTTACAGTGTTCCTCTATCTTCATTATGTCTAAGTTTTGTTGCTACACTTATCTTCTAAACGCCTTTCTATCTCTTTAAAATTGACCATGAGTTTGCTAGAATAGATAACAAATGAGCTTTGTAGAAAAGGAATCAACAACCATGTCATTCCTCTTTGGAGAATGAGTATATCTTCCCTATTTGCCATAACCAATCCATTTTTCGTTCCAGAACTTTCAACAATACAATGGCGAGTACAGCATAGTTCAACCGCGTCATGCACGTGGGACTTCGAGTGGGGAAATTGAAGTTGACAAAGCAATACTTGTCGATCGAATTTGCAGACTTCAGAAAGCGCATGCGAAGAAAAATGAAAAAATGGAATTTATGGAAGAACACATTAATTCATTGGTTGAAGAACTCAAAAAGAAAAACAAGTATGTATATTCTGACTTTGAGACCGTTGTTTGCTTGCTTTCAGAGAGTAAACAATCAGAAAAGAGACCCTTTTAGGGGGTCCAATCTCCCTTGCTTTATAGTTATTTGAAGTCATATCATCATATTATATGAATTTGTGTCAACGTTAGTGAATATTTTTTTCATATATTTCATATTTAATTCTTTTAAGGAGGGCTGCCCTTCAGCAGAAGCTGGTTTTCCAGGGGCTCCCCAATAAGGACATGAACTAAAGTCTACTGAAACAAAGCAAAAAGCTATTTATTGAATTAAACTATAAAACCTTATTTACAATATTTAAAACCAATGTACAATAATGTTTCCAGATAGTTGTCTTGAAACTGTACAGTGAGGTTGCCTGCTTAGACTCGGCTGAGAGCCTATTCCACAGTTCTACATCTCTGTTGGAGAATCATCTCTGGCCATTATTTGACCATTTCTTTGGTAACCTAAGGTCGGTTCTTGTATTACGAAGGCTGTAGGATGAGCACTGCGAATTTCGTGCGAAGAGGTCACATAGGTATGGTAGAGCCACCTCATTTACTTGAAGACCATTGTCTGAGACTCATAAGTTACAGGTTAATCAATGGTCTTCCATCCCAGCCCTTCAATAAGGGGTCTGCTTGGGGCATCGAAGCTGCTATTCGTTATAATCGTAACAGGACGTTTTTGAAGTTTTTGCAACTGATTAATTTCAGTTGAACCAGCGCAGCCCCAAACAGAACATCAGTATCGAGAATGGGGCTCGACAATACCTCTGTAGAGAGTTTGCAAAGTTTCTTTCAGGAGAAAAGACTTGGCATGTTTTAAAAGCCAACTGCCCTTGAGACCTTGCTAAAAACTGCCTTGATTTGTTCTTTCCAATCCAAGGAAGATATGGAAGATTTCTGTAGATAGCCCTTGCAAAAACGAGTGAGAAGAGGGACCAAAATTCTGTCGGTTTTCCATCCTGGCAACAATGACACTTACATGCTTTTTCATTCTAGAATTGTACAATGCTATGTGATGCGTGAAGAGGCAGGCACTTTGGCAACTAATAAATTCGACAAAAATAAGGTATTTTTATATTTCATTTGTAGTAGAGATCCGCAAACAAGAACCACTAGTTCTCGGCACCATTAGGTGAAGGTAAAGTTGCAGTTTTCAGCGCCAAGCGCTGGGATTGCAGAGGTAGAGCAGACCTAATCGAGTCCGTGACCCTTTGTCATGACGCCCAAGTGGTTGGGCTCTACCGGGTATCGAACCCTGTCCACCTGACTGTTCTGGCTGCATAATGAGAGGATTACACCACTGCGCCACAACACCTACGCCATCAGGCTTAAAGTTTCAAGGGATATTTTCTAAAATCAGCGTAAAATTGAGCTGAAGATGAAAAGAAGCTTTTGAAATAAGTTCTATACTCAAAAGAATGCTATTTTTATTCCTGTCGAAAATATTACATTTTTAAAGGCACACACGGACGATGAAAAATCCGAATTTACATGTTGCGTGGAAATTCAATTCAGTTAGGGACAGGCAACCGAAGCAAAGCTGCATTGGAAATGTTGACCAAGATGGCAGTGAACGAGACGCAACGGAAACCATAAACCACAGCCATCATGAAAACATTATTCTAACTTTCTACCATCCAACTGTGCCAAGTACTAAATGTCTTCACGGCAGATATTCGATCCTCGGCATTATCTGTTTTGCTCTTAGCCTTAGCTACGTAGCCTGCGTGCAGACTTTACTATTGTGGAAGCTACGTGGCTAGGCCCATTACGAACTTTTCCTTTGATATTACTTACATCTTGAAGCAAATATGGCCAGTCTGAATTACCCCATAAGTTTTTCTTTTCATTAACCTGTTGTTGTTGTCCAGCTCATATCGTAAGAAACCCTCTTCTTTATTTCTCGTTTTTACTTCCTTAGACCTCATGTCCAGTTTCAAAGATTTTCTATAGTGTGAATGACAACTCATCCACACAAACTCAAATATTCTAATCCATAATATGGCGAACTATGAACCTTGAACCAACAGCACAGGCGAGATGTTTTTGAGCGGTGGAGACCCTGGAGGGGAAGCAGTAGCGGCGGCAGTTGTTGTCGATGGTGTTTTCTCGGCCGGGGTTCCTGCTATTCAGCATTATCACCTGTGCTAGCCTGACCTCAAGTGTGAAACAGATCCTAGTATATGTCCGTATTTAATAGTTTACATGTAGCTCTTTGTAATTGTATATTTGATAGTATTTAGTTGCATGATGTTTTTTTTATGGAATGGACAGGGAGTTGGCATTGTCTTTTGCTCTTCCTGGCATCGTCCCCGTAGTGTTGTACAGTAGCTCATATGTAGTGTCTTAGGTACCTTCTATATTTAAACGTTTTAATTGAACATAAGAAAATAGAAAATAACAAAATAAAAAAAGATTCTCCTGCAATTTATCGAATGTTAGAGTCATCATGATTCAACATTTTCATTAAGTGAGCAATGCGTGCTGCTCTGTATACGTTGATGGTGTTGATGATTATTTATGCCTATGCCTACGCCTATGTCTAAATGACGACCAGGAAAACACTACATATCTTACAGATAGGCTTGTATTATCATGATAAAGAGATTGGTTATCTGCCTAGTTTTACTAAGAAGATTATAGTTCATCCGAAAATGTACTACCAGACAGTATTTTGCAACTGGATTATATTATCCGAAACGTGCCTGCAATTGAAGAAAATAAATTTTCTCTGCGAAGGAATTCGTGTCGTGCTTAGAGTTGGAGAGCGTCTTATCTTGTTTAAAACGCACTTGGAAATCATCTTTTTGCGTGGAAAATATTCTTAAATTCTAGAAAAGTAGAAAAAAGATCTCTTTATTACGTATGCTGATGATAAGTGCAGCTTGAGAATCGATCACATTTCAATTTTATTGTTTTCGCAAAACTGATCTCTCTTCACGCAGTTGTGCTGTCCTGCTGTTCAACCAGTTGTTGCTGTCCTACTAATGGAAACCTCTGTCATTTTGAGAGGTCAACGGAAATTTGGAAACTCGTTTTGGGCTTCTAAATTCAGATAATTGACTTTGAAACGTCTCAACATTTTTTTAGTCATCCGGTATAAGCGGGGTTAAGTCTTCAAAAAGGTGGGTGTAAATTTTCTTTATGATTGTATTGTTTTTCTCTATTGATTTAGGAGTTACAATTATTTCAATTTTTTCAAAATTGTCCATGAATTCTTTCAAAAATGGTTAAAATTCCGCCCTTTTGAAAAAAATCATCGAGAAATTTCCACAGTAGATTTACAGCAAACCCCCCCCCCCCAAGTCCCTGTCAAGCCATTCAATTCAAGGAAAAATGCTATAGAATTTACACCCGCCTTTTTAAAGATGTCAAGCCCTATACTGAGGGATGTATCACTCTTCCGAAAAGGCGTGCGAGATTTTTTTGAATAATAGGATTTTGAGGGATTTCTTACTGATTTTTCTTGGAAACAAAGGCTTTTTGCCAAACGTGTGCGATATTTTTACAGCGTGCTACGCCCCACGCCTATACTGTCACCCGGTACAAAATCTGTCCTTGTTTGTAGTTTGAAAGTTGACTCTTACAGAAATTCGGAAATTCGGAAGATTCGTTGTGGTACTGCGTAAGAAGGGAGGGCTCTTTCTTTCACATCCCGAAAAATATTCAATAAGTAGCCAAAATCATCTGTTTCCAACACCGACCCGAAGCTGTCAACAACTTATAAAATTAAATTTCAAAGCAAAGCGCTGGCTGAATTTTTTAACGGTGCTTTTAAATGTTCGTGTTATTGCTCACACAAATTAAAAATTTATATTCATTAAATTAGAAACTGGCATGTTTAATTCCTTAATTGTATTTTCATCAGCTGTATGACGTTGTTAATCGGTTGGATAACAATAAAACTGACTCTGCCGAGCAACAAGCTGCAAAATATTATTTTGTTTTGATTTCTGGACTTAAGTAAATGACGTATCGCCTCTTTACTGTGTTAATGAGTTACCGGGAAATTCCCAGGTGTCAGGAACTGTAAGGTCTTTTCCGATAAGCGTGGTCCATATGTTTTTGCATGTATTTGATAAATAGGATTTATTAGTGAAAATTTCTCGTAATTTAGGTCATCTGAAAGTCTCTGTCCTCCAGATCTCCAGATTCTAAATTTTAAGTCCGATTTCCACTCAAATCATTGATGATGGTGCACCAATTTGTTGGGAAGGGAAGATAATAATTACAGAATTTATTACACATTGTTAGCCCAGTTCTCGAATCTGCATCTCCGTTGATCAATTTGAGTAGAAAATATCAGTATACTGGAATGAATTTTTTTTGTCGTTTCTCTCACGGTTCTGTTTCCTTGAAAGCACTGAGAGGTTGAAAATTTAACAATTGCAACTCTAGCCTCAATGCTCTACTAATTAAAAGAATTCTTTGCGATAACGCAAAATTCCTCTGAAAACATTTCTATTCTCGTTATTCGCGGGCATTTGCAAGTGACACTTAAATACGATGTAGGTATCTTGTTTACCATGTGTTAGTTCTTTCCCTTTATTTGTTTAGTGTGATGGCCATCAGGTAGATCTTTCCATTTTACTCCTCGTGGTATCGTAATTGTCGTTTTTCTTCCTAAATTTTTATGAGAATATGACAAAATAAAGATATTGGATTCTTGCTTTATTACCAAAACAACGTCTTCTCCTTTCGATTCTTGTAAATATCACTCTGTTTTTATTTTCTTCAGGCTGACATGAGCAGAAAAGGTGGAATAATGGCTTCTGTTTATTCATCTCGTGTCTCTGATAAAGACATGACATTGGATCTTTCTTTGGAAATCAACCGAAAACTGCAGGCAGTAGTCGAAGATATGCTTTTAAAAAATATAACGCTAAAGGTATGTTACCCAAGTTGATGAGGAAGCTTGAGTTTCAAATTTTCTGAAAGAGTTGTTGTAAAATTCTGCGTCCTATTTCTTGAACTGAATGCCGTGAGAGACATTTTAGCTACCGTGTGTCCCAGAAAAAGTATACAGATTTGGTTAGGTTCAGCGATGTGAATTGACCTTTGATCAATGGCTGATGAATGAATGAATGAATGAATGAATGAATGAATGAATGAATGAATGAAATTGTTCCTCGATAGTTAACTTGAACATAGATACCTTATTTGTTGAGATTGGTGCTTTGAGATTAGAAATATTAATCTTGAAAGCTCAAATTTGCATCCACCTCCAAACCAGAGCTTTGGCCGGTTGGCCTAACAAAATCGTATAGAACATCGGGATTAAAAGCTAAAGTGAAAATGAAAAAACTGCAGAATGGATCACTTTTAGCAAACGAAATAAGATATGATCTAATATTGTTTAAAATTTATCAAAGCTATCGTTGATTTATTCAAGGGGCAAATCACTGATTTTTTTTCGTACACCTTCCTTAAAATCACAAAAAAATCACATACAAAAATCACCAAAAATCACAAAATCACCATACAAAAATCACAAAAATCACAAAATCATAGAAAAATCACTAAAATCACCATACAAAAATCACCAAAAATCACAAAATCACCATACAAAAATCACAAAAAATCACTAAAATCACAAAAAAATGAATAAAATCACAGAAAAAAATCGTGTGATTTTAAAATCACAAAAATTACGTACGCTATTTTGAGAAGTGATTTGCCCCTCGGATTTATTCCATGTACTTTAAGAATTTGTTTAGGCCAAAACGCCGAAGCTCTGGTTTGGAGATGGTCATAAATTTGAGCTTTCAGGATTAATATTTCTGCTCTCAAAACAATCCATGGGGAAATTTACTTTATTTCATCATTTCAGGAAAGCATCAGTACCCTTGGATCTGAAATAGCACGATTACAAGATGACTTGAAACGAGCTAGGAAATGACAATTTTCTCATTTTGTATAAATCAATTCTATCATATGTCGATGTATCATAGTAGAAAGGTTGGTTGAACAAATTATGCCTTTAATAATTATCGTATTCAAATGATGTACAAATAGAGAATTTCTTTATTTTCTATCATACTTAGTTTTGCTGCCCAAATGAAAGGTAGGGCGGGACAGTAACAGATTAAAGGTAACAGAATCGTTTGAGGTCAGTGAAGAATGGCTGCCCATCAATAGCGATAACAACGGCCATGTAATTAGTCTAACTGAATTCCACATTGTCTTGGGTTTTGGGAGCACGGAATTTTGACAAGGAGCAGAGATGTGTCTTTTTTCAAACAGTAAGTTCCCCTAAATGTTCTAAAAATTGTTACTACACCTGCAGATTTTGACCATTGTCTAGCAGATATACATTGATTGAATATTTAAAAAATAATGATAACATGAACAGGCTCATGGGAAAATAACCCTATCCCTAAGATTTCGAAATGATCGTAAAGACCAAAATCTTGTAAATCCGTTGAAAATTCACTGAATCATTTGAAAATTCAGCTTTCAAAGATCAAAAATATGAGACAGCTGAAACCAAAGACCCCGAGGTGACTTGTAATCCAAAAACACACCAAGATCGGTAAAGGAAAATTGTCCAATGTCTTACCTCTCGTTAATATCAGAGCAAACGAAATAGGACTTTGAAAGTAAGTTGATTCTAATAACCATCCTTAAAATTTGCTTAAGAATGCATGTGACGAAAAAATATCAATTGACGAGAGACTGAATCAGTTTCAAACTCTGCTCAACAGAATTCCTCAATTGAAAGTTAGGTTGTTAAAATGATTGGAAAATACTATTTGGTTTGCTCTGAAATAAAAGAGAAATAAAAGAAACGATAGCCCATGCTACTTTTACCACAAATGCCGTTTAGAGGCCTCTGGTTTCAGCTTTCGCACAAACTTGTACTTCAAAGGATTGTAACTCCGTGAATATTCAGCGGATTTGGAAGATTCTTGTGTCTAAAATTAATTACAAATCTCAGGAATCGATCTATCTCATCATGGAGTCCATTTTTTATATATTTATTTTTTATATTTAATCAAACATCGAACATTTTTTTGGGACACATTATATGTCGGTATTTTGGCAAACCAAGCTCACTCAAGTACAATTCTAATCGGCAAAAATCAGGCAATAACAATCTTTATTACCTGACTGACGTTTCAAAAACGAGGCAATACAAGAATCCCGCCAATCCCATTGGTTAAGCACACTTTTCCCGCGGTTTTCCCGTAACCTTGTATAATGCGATACAGGGACGCGTTTTTGTCGCCATAGCAACTGATTTAGGCCTATGAGATTTACAATAAACGTAGGCGACATAAAGATAGGCATAAAGAACGTGTTTGCATTTTTCTAAAAGTTGTTTGAAACACTGAACCAATAAACCCTTAGCTATTCCAGAAAAGAATCTGCATCGAGCGATATTTTTTACATATCTTTCTGCAAAATTCTAACTGACCTTTCTACAAAATATTTCAAAATATCGTTCGATCCATATTCTTAACAAATTGGAATTGCTGTAAGTTCTGTTCAGATCATGGGTAGCTAGACACTGCTGGTGTGCTTCTATGGAGGAATGCTGCAACTAATATGTACCTGCGGAGGAATAGTTTTATATAGTTCTGCGGAGGAGATAACATGCTAGCTCCTCCATAGTAGTAAACGATGTTTTCCTCCGCAAAAGAACAAAAGTTGTGGGAATCAGGCACAAGTGCGGCGTCTTACTACCCATGTTCAGATCAACTTCGATTAGTTTTAGGATTGCCATGTTGCATTTAATATTTATTTTTTCATTGAAGGTAGAAATGCGTGAATGTTTGGGCGTCAACATGGTGCTAAGATTTAGAATTTCTCGGGTGAATTTGTGGATAAATTGTACGATAATTTTTTGCGTAATTTTGATCTTGTCTTGGAATAAACCCGCAAATTAGCTATTTTAAAACAGCAAAAGATAGAATGATCTAATTTTAACCTAGATTAACTACCTCAGTCCCAGTTTCCGTTTTGTTCATTGAATTGGATGACGGCACTACGATTCGACTGGTAGTTTTAGCGATTATCGGTTTATCAGGAAGTGCAACTACGATATGTAATTAGTCTAATCTTACCCCAGTATGATAAAATAATCAGATTTTAAGTACAGGGTGTCGCAAAAGGATTGTGCTCTATTTATGTATCTTCTGCGGAGGAGATGTAAATTTTATTGTGACCCCCGACCCCCGTGAATTCATGTTCCTAATGTAAAGTCAAAATTGATTTTTGTAATTCAGTTTCACAAGTTTCTGCGGCTCCTATTTACCACATTTTCTGTCTCTATTGCTTTCTTCCGATCGCAGCTCAACAATGGCGGACCTCTTTTTGAGTTATTAGCATTCGTCTGCAAGATATTTATCTTCAAGAGTTATTTTCAATCTTATCTTTGAAAGTTTCGTCAAAAAACTCAAGATTAAGAAATGAAATGAAATTTGTTGCAAATGGATTTCGTCACAGTTGCAATTGTGGCACTCTACGATAGGTATTTTCGATGGGAATGGATTTTGCCTGACCAATGAACACAAGATCTGAACTGCAACATAGGGTACGGTATAGAAAGCTCATCGCAGCAGTGATCGACCTTTTATTGTATCGCAATTAAAGCCAGACGATAACATCCATTTCAAGAGGAAAATTATGGTAAAGTTCAGGCCTTTGGTACTTGCCTATAGCTGAATTAAGACTTAGGAAATTCTTAGGGGTCAGTCATATATTATACTGGGTACAGGGCTGGGTTAGAATTGGTGGGGGTATGAAAGCTATTCGATAGGGGTATGGAACAATTTTTGGAAACTTTTGAGGGGGGACTAAACTTTTCAAGGTAAATTGTTAGAAAATTATTTAAATTTTTTTCTAATTTTTCAATGGGGTATGAAAATATTTAGGAAAAATTGGAAGAGGCATAAAAACTTTTAACCTGTTTAGAAATTCCATCCCACCCCGGTACTCAGAGTTATAAATGAGTGACCCCTATGAATTTTTGTTTAAGAGTTCTTGCTGTCTTTCATACAGTGAAAGATTTTTACCTGCTTTTTATTTTACTGGTCACAAGGCCTTATTTTTTACTTGTGCTGAAAGAGTGTAAGTAGGATTGCCTTTGAATTGTAGCCAGTTGTATCTCCCGCCATATTTACCAGTTTGAAATTATGATTTGGAAATCATTAATTTGGCCTCCATAAGGACTGCTTGTTCTAGTTTTACAAATGGGGAAGTCAGATAGGTTTTTGATTGATACCAATTCTGAAAATGGTGGACTTTGTAGACTCGGAATTGCAGTAGGTTTGGTAAGATTGGGAAGGCCTTCGGAATCTTCTGCTCCAAAGGCAGATGGTTTGGCAGGCTTTGGTTAAATTATCGTTTTCATTGGCGAACTTCATTTTCGCCATGGTTAGTCCAAAACCTGCTGTTTTAAAGTTTTTATGTGTTTGATTTGGAAATATATTTCTGTCTCTGCGAAGTCTACTGTTTTCAGAATTTGCTAGTTTTGGAATTACCACCAAAGACACTCTCAAATAGGTTTTGATACACAGTAAATTTGCTTTCGAGTGTAGTGTAGTAATTCCGTAAGACCGTAGCTCTGTAACACCGTAACGCTGTAGCTCCACAATGCATTAGCATAAGTTATATTAACATGAATTTTACCTGGAGTGGTTTAACCAGTGCAGTACCAATGTATAATCTAGGTGTATCGATTAAGCATTCGTACCAATTATATATATATATATATATATTGATCATTCTTCAAAGGGAGCATGGATTGGAATAATTTAAATCTTGAAAGAGCAGGGGCGTCCTCCATCCTGTACCTTCCGGGAACAAGTATCTTCTCCATATCTCACCTCGCCTTCTCAGATATGTTTATCAGGAACCCCGGGAGCACTTGACCAGATTGTGGTTAGGGGTCGGCCACCCCAGCTTCAAACGATACCCGTCCCTTATACCAATATTTTCGCCCGACCTTGTACCAATTTTTCAAAAACGGCCTATCTATTTTTTCTTTGCACAAAAATCACAAAAATAGATACAGTTCTTTGTTCCAAAATCGTGAAAATCGAATAGTGAAATTTGATACCCTTCCCGATGGCACGTCCCCAGTACCAAAAATATACATAACGCCCTCTGGTTCAGGGACAAGGCAACATGAGGGAGGCTCTGGTAGCGGGTATTTGCTGTTCCCTTGTTCCCCTCTAAAAAGCAGAGTGCATTGAACTCGTACTTAACTTCCCAGCTTTTTCTTTCATCTTCCGCAATGATTTGTGTGCTCCCAGCTCCCTAATTCTCGTATCATAGTCATCCTCCCTTGCTCCCACCCCTTTTTAGGTCCTGCTTCCAAGACCCCGATCAAATTGCCTCAACAGGACCCAAAATGAAGGGAGCCGGGAGTAAGGGAGCATGACTAGAAGATATGGAAACTTGGGATCACATGGATCTGTGGAAAATGAAATAGCTGGGAACCCTGGGAGCAGCATACTAAGAATGCGTTCACACGATACCGGCACGATTTGAAAACGGTGAAAAATGTGGCCGATGGGCCTCATGTTCACACGAAAACGGCACTTTTTTGCTGGCAGAGTTTGAAGAAGTAGATTTGGACACGGAACTCTAACCGGCACATTTTGAAAACGGCATCATGTAGACACTCGAAAATGATGAAAAAGGAACAGGGAACATTTTTCGACGTATTCAAAACAAGGCTGATCGATCCTTAGGTGCAAAGGTGCAGGTACATTTCTTTGGCATCAAATTCTTGGGGAGATTGCAACGAGTTAGACTTATTACTTTGAGTCCTAGTAATCACTACCACCCACCCTACCTAATCGCTCATATGAGTGAGTTGGGTGGCTGACTGGTAGCGATTACTAGGACTTAACGTAATAAGTTTAGCAACGAATTTTTTTCCGTCAAATTCCTTCCATTTTCGATGTTGATAAAATGGTAACGTGGTTTCGATTTTGAACGCTCGCTAGCTAAAATTTTGCTACAGTCACACCTTTCAAATTGTGTCTAATTTTGCTTCCCTATCAGAGCCTCCTTTCAGAGTAGCCGCTAGATCTAACAATAGGGAGAAGCAGATGTATTTCTAAATTCTTTCTATCGAAAATAGGATTTATTTCAGAACAAAAACATATTTGTGCTGTCAATTTTTGTCGTGTGGAGATCAATCTCTGCTTGACATCCAGAGCACCTGATGTGGTTGTCACAATCCTTGTGTTTGTATCTTGACAGGTAAAAATGCAATTGATTGTCATTCATTGATTTGGAGCTCTTCAGCTCTATTTTTTGGATAGAGATGTCAAGCCAATTGAGAACAAACGGGGAACAAACCAAACCAAAGGACTACCATGCCACATACCTTGCTAGCAAGACAGTTAACCGGTGCATGGCGTGCAAAACTGTGCTTAGCAGTTAGCTATTATTCACCGCTGATGAGTTTGTTTCGAAAGAGGATACATATGATTATTCACCGCTGATGAGTTTGTTTCGAAAGAGGATACATCTGTTTTGCTTTTATAGGCCTTTTTATTTTCGACCAAAACAAGATTGGTTGCTACGCAATATCAGTAATTTTTGTTGTTGTATCTACGAAGCATTGAAGCATCTGAGTAGTTTTCGTCAAAGCAACGCCCTGGTCCTTCCTCTCTATTCGATTTGACTACGCACCTCGTCATTCCTTTCGCCAAGAATCACGGATAGTTGGTGACTCTCCTCACTCTTGGCAGCAGACGTGATAAGACAGCACCTCGAACCAACAACCTTCAGATTGGCAGTCGAGCGTGCACGTGCTACCACTGAGCCATCCCTGCCTTGACTCGTTTAATTTGGCGCGAAATTTCCCCAACCCAGTCTCCTTTGGATCGTCAAACATAGCATTGCTGGCATTAGAAATCGGCGCCTAGCAACGTTTTGCAAAGACAGTGTATTTGCAGGAAAGATTGGCACTGGAAAACGGTCTTATTACGGGGTGTCCAAGTCAGACCCAAGGCACTTTTCGAAGTGGGTCTACACATAATTTTTGGGTCTAGGGTAAAATTCTTCGGGTCTGTTACTATTTAGGTTCTTAGATCTTAGGTCTACAGATGGACCAAGTTTGGGTCTGCTTGAAAATATAATTTGCAAAAATCAGCCATAATCGGGCAGAAATCCGCCTCAAGTCGGGCAAAATTTTCTCAAACAATGGACTTTTTATCGGGCAGCCCCCCAAATTTTATCTCCCCCTACGCCGATGGGAGGTACATGGTCTCTACAATCTTCTATACTTTTCTATCATGCTCATACAAAGGTTTAACATATGCACCCTAAACGCCGACCTGTTCAAGCGAAATACATACCCTATTCGCGGAAAATTTTCTGCAGAACATACCATTTCCCGCGTCCAAATAGAGCTTCTCAATTTCAGGTACCATAATCACTGACAAGTCAGTTACTAAAATTGCTAAAATTGCCGGTGTGATTTAAAGAGGAGTACCCTGGGTACCAGACCCTCTAAAATCAAATTTTATGGATGCCACCACAGTGGCTTGGCCAGGGTAAATTAAGTGGGGGTATTGAAATGAGAGGGCCTGGGGGCGAAGCCGTTAGGAAATTTTTTGGGACACACCCTTTACTTTGGCTGAAAATGCACCTCCCAACATCATGCTACCAATAGCGACAAGGAAACTTTGATAGTTTTGTGACAGTTATCCAATAAAGTAGACCACAAGGAAAATTTTTGTAGAAACATCTTTTACTTTGGCTTAGAAAGCATCTCCCAACATCATGCTTGCCATTTGTGGCAAGAAAACATTTATGGTTCGTGACATTTTTTCTATAGCTACATCGGAGCAGGAGGAAAATTTTTGAAGATGCACCCATTACTTTGGCGTAAAATGTATCCCCTGATTCCATTTTTGCCAGTGCTAAAATGGAAGCTTTGACATTTCTCAGAAAATTCTTACCTCACCTATGCCAAGCCATTGTCTCTTCGGTTTTAAAGGACAAGTCCGGGGTTGATACAAGATAATACTGCAATGAATGATGTATGATACTTTTTTCCACGATTTCTCGTCATCTTCTTGTGAAATTACATATTCAAATAAGCAATTTGAGTGAAGTGACGTCATATCGTGCAAACGAAAACGAGGCTGTGTGATTGTTTATTCGCCTCTTTATCGTAGCAAGCCTCCTTATCGTGTTCTCATGCCATTTTCAATGCATGAGTACATGACGCAGAGGCTAGCAGCGATTAAGAGGCGAAAAAGCAATCGCACATCTTCGTTTTTGTTTGTGCGATATGACGTCACTTCGCTCAAATTGCTTATTTGAATACGTAATTTCACAAGGAGAAGGCAAAAAATAGTGGGAAAAAGTATCATACATCATTCATTACAGTATGATCTTGTATTTTATCATCAATCATACCAACCCCGGACTTGTCCTTTTGAAGGAAATCGAGAACCATCTTTCGAAAAAAGTGGTGGGGACAATGACCTCACATACCCCCCGCCCCCTGTGGCCACGCCACTGTGCTGCCATGATGTTAATAATGTTAAAAATGCTGTTAAAGATTCTATTTCATAGAGTCGGGTACCCAGGGTAGAAGAGAAAACTGCTCCCGAATTCCTACCCCATCTTGTGCTGGTCTGCTAAGTTCTTTGACTCGCTACAAACTCTATTTTAGAAATTTTGATTAGATATCATTGCAGAGGAGTTCAGATTTATCAAATGCAAAATAAGACACCCTTTTGTAAAACCATGGTCAAATCGGCACCCCTAAACACGGGCCCGCGCGGGCCCGTGCCTACTTTGAAGAAAGGCACCCTTTCCTACGTTTTTTTGTACGCGCATGATAACACATCAGGTACTAAGTGCCCCCCCCCCCCCCGGAAGAACTGTTTCACTTCCAAAGTGCATAATTATCATAAAATCAATCATCGTGCCCAGAAGGTTACTAACGAGTTGTTTTTAGTTAAAACAAATATCTAACAACAACAAATGCTACTTTAATCTATTATGAAGTTTTGGGTCTAAGAATATTATGTTAATTGTCGGGTCTACCACAAAACTGCCTTTAATATTCTGGGTCTGCGTCAAACTCAAGAATTTTGGTCTGGGTCTACGCGAATTTCTTTTGGGTCTACGTGTTTTGGGTCTGACTTGGACACCCCGTTGTAGCGTAACGTTTGATCTTTTAATAGAGGTTTTCCCTAAAAACATGCCAATCCTCCAGACAACAACAACGTCCACGAAAACATTCAGGAGAGGAAGGAAGCTACGGGCCTCATTTTCGATTCTCATAACGAGACTGTGACATTACAAATTTTTTCCAGGGGGTTTGTATCAATGAAAATAAAGGGAAAAGAAGAGCAGAAGAATTTTGATAAAAACTTCTCAAGTTATCTGCATTTCATTCACTTCCCATCGCTTTGGTAAAGTTTTATTATAAACAGTAGAGTTTATTTCAGCGATGGCAAAAGTTTAAGAAACTCTCATGCAATGTTATATAGTAATATGATGATAGAAAGTGCTGTAAGATTGACCCATTAGGTGCTCCAAGTTTCTTAAATATTTTTTCCATAGAGTACCAGCATTTTTTGGCAATTTCTTGAAAGTTTCTTTGATGTACCGTTCTTCATATTGACAGGGTACCTCCCGTGCCTTCGTAAAACTTGCAAAGTGAACTTTATGCTCTGCTGTATGAAACCATGCTTTTGTCTAAGCAATACCAAGTAAGTAAAGCAGTTCAAGTAGCCTGCGTGAAGACTTTACGAATTGCTTATTCCGTAAAGTCTGCACGCAGGCCACAGTATAAGGAGAAGATGCAAGCAAAAGAAACTTTGATTTTCTTTAACTAAATGAAGGAGGTTCTAAGATAACTTTGTTTCAGTGTTCAAGAATACAATTTTCTTAGTGACCTTAGCATTCGCTTTCTTATGAAGAGCTTCTGATAAAGAATATGAGTGCACGACGCGTTCTTTTTCTACAAGAAATTAAGAAATTGAGCCAGTACTGAAATTTCCATAATATTATCACATTTTCAGTGCTCAGAGATTCTTACAAGTATAAAGGTTCTATAACATCTTCATGTGACCTGTGCCTTCATTTCGAAACAAAGTCTGGCATCACTTTAGAACTCACTCAAAAAAGATGAATTTTTTCAAGCAAAATATTGAATATTGTCCAATACCAAATTCACATCATACTCTGGGTAACAGAGCCTAAAAATGTTAGCCTGCGTGCAGACTCAACTCCTCGAAAAGCACTAAAAAATGTATAAAATATGTTCCAAATTTTTAGGCCCTCGACCCAGGTCACCAAGGGTAATTCACACATCGAGGAGTAGCCAATTCACAACAATGCAAACTGTTAATGAGAAGACAAGTCTGACAGCAAGAAGTTGACACAAAGGGGTGTTATAAAAATTGATATTTTATTATTCCTATCGAGTCTTAACTGTCAAACCTTGTCTTGTGGCCTGTCATTCAACATTCGAGGTTGTCCAAAGTCTTGTCTGATGTTACCCCCTGCGTAGTCGTGTGACGTCAGATCAGATTTGTGTGAGATTCAATGTTTGGCTTCAGGAGGCAAGCGAGTGAAAAGGAGAATGGTGGCCTGCGAAGAAAGTAGTCAGCTTCTATCGCAATTTATGGTTATTCAAAACACACATATACCCAAATAGACATCATAAATATAATATATATACATCAAAGACTTATTTGTATGTAATTATAAAGTTGAAGTTGCGAAGGAAGGAGTTGTAAACATAAGCCAAACAAATGGTGAAGGAACGTAATAGCATGGATGTTGAAATGACGCCTTCAATCATAGGAGAACCGGATTCAAAACGGAAAAGCGAAAGTTTATCCGACACAACACTGAAAAGCGAGAGTTTATCGCGTTCATCATCTACCTCGAACTTTGAACAAGAAAAGGACTTGTGTTTTACTTACTTTGACGGATGGAATCAAGAAGAACAAGTACAATTTATAGAGGAGATCTTAGGTCGAATGACCCATTATCAACATGGACAAATCAACGCCTTCCTCAAACCAATGCTTCAAAGGGACTTTATTTCAGCATTGCCAGGTAGAGTCATCCCTCTTTTGAAACAAAGAGAGCACTTTATAATTAATTTCTTTTTGTTTGTTTTGATATCTTGTTGGAAGCAGTTTTTGTTGTTATGGTAGCATGGGTAAGGTGCTAAATTTTATCAAAAATAACAAAGGATAGGAAGATTCGAAAAGAGATTGACTGCAGTACCTTGGTCGAAAGAAGGCCTAGAGATATACTACAGTCTACCGTGCGTGATCATTATAAACACATCAAATATTAAAGCAAGGAAGCACCATATATTTCATCACATTTACAGCTATATACTACGGTATAATAATGCCCTATAGCTAGATACTACATCCAATCCAAGTCGTCTTTTTCTTGTGTACATCATTGATTGTCAGTCGGTTGGCGTTTTATTTTGTTTTTATGAGTCATGGTAAACATTAGGCCTGGTTTTTCCTGCAACGAGTCTTGAATTAAAAAATTGCTTGTTGTATTTCGTCACCAAGTTGTGCAGTCAGACACAGAGTGTTTTTTGTCACTCAGGGGCAGGGTTCTTCTTTGTGACCAAACTATTGTATGTGACCATTAATTTCTAGAATCTACTCCACACAAAGGATGACAAAGCATTTTTCCATACAGTTACAATTTTTGGGAATTTTTGATTGGCAAGGCTTTTTCCCAACAAAACAGGGAAAAATACACATCTATTTTAGAAGAGGAAACCCAAAGTGAAAGGTTTTTATCCAGTCTAGGTAGGGCCCTTCGGTATTTTCTTTGGTAGTATTATTCAAAACCATATGTTTTTCTAGCTAGCCTATATGGTTGTTTTATACAACAATTTTATGGAACAATTTTACAATTTTTGTGCCTTTCGTCTCATGAGGACCAATTTTTAATTTCCCTGGTAGAAATATGAAAAGTTTGGAAGAACATGTATTTTCCTCTGCAACAAAGAGTCTCAAATTTGAAACTGACTACAGTTGCAGTTTTTCTACACAGATTAACTCATTTTGTGTGACGAAGCATCTCAGCGATCTGTTTGTAGTTTCAGTTCAATTTCATTCTTTCCATTTATGTGCTTTGCTTTTAAACCCTTCACAATGTGGAAGCTATGCACAAAGCATTCATACAGATTTGCTTGTTGAATTGTTACAACTATGTACATATTCATGGTGGCTGGTATCAATTTTAAGGACAGAAAAAATGTATACACTTGATTTATGAGAAACATACTAAAGATCAGCGCTTCTAATTGAAACTTGCAAATATTATTGTAGTCGTGTTGTGCAGATTTTTTTGTAAGAAAGAATTTAACAAAGCATTGAAAGTTCTTGAATTTTTGGCCTTCGTAAAGTTCATGCATATATGCACATATTAAAGTGACAAAAATTCTCTATAAATGATTTTTGAGAATTTTCAAGACAGAAAATGTTCAAGATAGGAAAGAAAATAAAGAAAGAAAGAAAGAAAGAATTTAATCTAGTTGAAAGTTCTTGAATTTTTGGCCTTCGTACAGTACATGCATATAGCACATATTAAAATGACAAAAATTCTCCAGAAATACTTTTTGAGAATTTTCAAGATTCACAATATGATAAGAATTTTTGAGGCATATGAAGGACTGTTGTTTCTTAAGCAAGAATTCTTAAAAAGCTAAATGTTCTTGAGAACTGTTAGAATGCTTGAGAATTCTTACACAAGAAAACCATGTTAACAATGTGTGCCAGGCCTGTACTGTGAGAAAATCACCTTCCAGGGGATAGGCAACTTAAACCACAAAACATGACTGTTGCACAGCTGCAACTAAACTGATCAGAAATCTCTTTGATCTGGCATGGTGAATTGAATTTCTCAATTTAATTTGATATTCTTGCAGATATGGGTAGCGTTAGGTCAAGAAAGTCTTGAAAAGTAAACCACTTATTAAGCTGAAAATTTTCTTGCCTAAGAATTCAAGAAAGTTCTTGAGAATTCTTGAGAATATGTTTCATTTGCTGAGAGTACATACGTTTAGTTTGCTGAGAATTCTTGTTTGAGAAATTGAGGGTCACTCATATGGATCAAGAAGTATTATCATAATATGAAGAATTTAAAAAAATTCTTAGATAAAGAATTCTTCAGAGATATGAGAGACTGCCAAATTTTTTACAACAATCCTTAATTATGTCCTAAGAATTCTCAAACAAAAAAACTGTTGATGTGGCTAAGGCCATTACTGTAAGCAACGTGTTTTCAGTGAAGCCTAGTACATATGCCAAGATCTTTGAGGCCAAACTTTTCAAAGATAGAAAAATATTTGTCTGTAGAAAGTTTGAAGTGTTATGTTTGGTTGAGAAATTAATTTTGGACTTGTTAAACTGCAAAATTGTTTCGATAAGTTCAAATTGATGAGTTTATTTTGATTAAGGTGCAAGGCATTTTATGTGAAAGTCTGTGAAACTTTTGCAGATAATTACGTCAAAATACATTGAAAACCAATCAACCTACAGTAGTCTTTTGTAAGGTAAAATCGTTTCATCATTAAATTTCTTTAAAATCATGACTTTTTCACTTTGACCCAAAACAATGATGCTAATGCTTGCATGCAACATTGAAGAACAATTTTAGATTGGTCAAAAACAGATGTTTTTTTATCTGTTCAGTAAATAACTTGCTGCAGATACCTGTTCGTATCAAGTAATCTGCAAGCTTAATGTCATCGGCAGCTTGCAAATGATTGATAAGAAACCGTAATCCTACATTTTCATGTGATGTTTGATTTCCAGAACTATTGGTTGTCATTCAAAGTTTGGTTTTAGTATTGATGTGATTATTAGCTTTCTTTATTGAAATTCTTTAGATTATGGGTTGCTGTTCTTTGAAATTATAAAAATATGAGTATGTGTCTCTCGCTAGCTAGCCTACGAGTAGACCCAGTATCCTAAAGAATAAAGGGTCTACGAAATAAAGAGATTAAGCTTGTTACGGCTGCCCAATTAATTATGCTAATCCTCTATTCAGATAATGTGTGTCTTTTGGAATAATGGGTTATGTGTAGGCTACTCGCTAGCTGTGCACAGACTTTGGTTACTGGGGAGGAGAGGAAAGGAAGAAAAAGTCTGCGCGCTGCGCTGGCTAGTCTCTCGCTTCTTCATCCCTAAATTGTATTTGATAAACCATAATAGACTACGAGGAAATATTTTGTTGAAATTACAGCAGTTTCATGTTGTTATTTTGTGTTTCAAAGGTTCAGTTCATGTCTGATTTGATTTCTGTATGAGCAGTTCTTTTCAAACACTTACAGTGTGACAGAATAAATTATAGTCCTGTCAATACAAA
The DNA here is from genome assembly GCA_039566865.1 of Aurelia coerulea. Lineage (NCBI taxonomy): Eukaryota > Metazoa > Cnidaria > Scyphozoa > Semaeostomeae > Ulmaridae > Aurelia > Aurelia coerulea. The sequence continues at coordinate 3,506,793 of CM076952.1, read as the reverse complement.
TACCAATGTTGCAAAGTACCTTCTTCAAAGTTAATAATCTCCAGAACATAGATACAAAAATGGTAACGGTTATTTTAACTAAAGGATAATGTAACTTCTTGAAAGAGTAAGTTTACTTTCATAGGCTGAACATTGTGCCACTGTACTTACAAGTCATTTGAGGTGCTAATTTTTGTGCATGTGCTGGCCGCCTTCAGGTGAATCTTCGTATAAACTCTATCTTTGTTTCAATTGCACGGGGGAGGGGGGGGGGGGGGTTCTTCCATAGTGAAGGTACATGGGGATGTGCCGCGAGCAAGCGTATACTTTTTCGGACTTCTAGTCTTGCCAAGGGTATACGTTTTTGCAATTTTGGCCTACAACGGTCTAGCCAAGGTTATCATTTTTGACAATATTGGTCTAGCGAACGGTCATGATATCATATTTGGTACAAATTTGACAATATTGGTCCAGGAAATGGTCAGAATTGCGCAAAATTGGTCTAGCCAAGGGTACCATTTTCGTAAAAATTGGTCAAAGAACGGTCAAATTGGTCTAGCCAAGGGTACCATTTTCGTAAAGATTAGTCTAGCCTACGGTACCATTTTGAATATGCTCGTGGCACACCCCTACCCAAAATTTGGCCAAGAAACCCCCCCCCCCCCCGTGTTCAATTGTAACTGTTGCACACAAAGTCCTTCTACCTGTTGACTTCAACTACAACAAGGTGTCAGTTACTGGCCTCTATAGGTTTTATAGATTTCAGTAGTGTCTTGTCTTGGGAGAATTCTACATTGCTTTTCAATTTGTCATGCATGTCAATAATAGCTTTGTTCCCAAAACATGGAAAAGACAGAGTAGATTAAAGGCATTGAGTCCATATAAATAGCTGAGCGTTAACGCTATCCTTAATTTTTGCTGACAAACCGCTGATGGCCCTTTGTTCTCGCATAATAGTGCTAAGGTAATTTGCAGTGCAGACAAAAGACTTCTTAATCCTTGCACTATCCTCAGGAATTTCTTTGGTTCGATTTCAATAGCGATTGAATCACAACTTTTGTTTTATGATTGAAAAGAAGTTGATAATTGGTCATGAACGCGCTATTTATGCAGACTCAGTGCCTTTAAAACAAACAACCTTATGTTTCATCTCTCCTGTTGATACAATATTCATCCCAGGAATAAATCAACATACGTACAGTAGCATGAAACAGATCCTGTACAGTACATGATGAGCCATTTTAGGGTGTTGGAGAAAATCACAGGTCCTTTTATGTGAGGTTTTACTTGTATGTATACTGTATAGGAGTCATTTGCCCATTCATGTTCAGTCTGCGATTGAGAATGTGTGGGCCGTTCGTAAAAAGCATCACTCACTGCAAACTTTGCGATCAGTTTGCATTGAGTATGCTCTGTTTTTGGAGTTTTGTAAGTTTGTATGGAGTTTGCACAAATTTGCATGTTTACAGTAAGCTTAAAAAACTGTTACAAACTGGTTTGGTGCAAAATTCAAACTATTTACAAATGATTTGCAAACTTCTAAATCTGAAACACACTGAAAACAAACAAAAGTGCGAACATTGAATGAATTTGCTACCAACAAAGTGCAAACGAATTATGCAGTCCACATTTTTACTATGAAAGGTCACAGGAGCACTGCTCCCAGGAAACATTCCTTCCTGTTAGAAATTTAATTTTTGTCATTTTTGATTTTGTTTATGAAAATTTCTTTCAGCTCGTGGCTTGGATCAAGTTGCAGAGAAAGTGTTATCTTATCTTGATGCGGCGTCTTTGAAAAATGCTGAGCTTGTCTGCAAAGAATGGTACCGAGTGATATCTGAAGGAATGTTGTGGAAGAAATTGATACAAAAGAAAGTCAGATCTGATCCATTGTGGCAAGGTCTTTCAGAAAGAAGGGGATGGTATGTTGTTTTTGATTGCTATTTGATTGCTTTGTTGATATTTGGTGTGTTCTTTTTCTACTGGGTGAGCCATAAAGGAATAAAATCATTTTGCAGGCTATCAGACTTAAACACTGAAAATTGATTATCATTCATTGAAGCTTGTTTTAGAACTGTATCAAATATATTATTTGTAAAGGGGTCATCAACAGAAGGTTTTTTCCCTTAAATAGATTTTGACGTTTGGGGGGGGGGGGTCTCACTTGAATCCGTTAAGATTTTCATTGTGGGGGTGAAAATCCTGGTAGGACATAGTATTCAGGGGACGCTCTCTCAATCTAGAGTTTACGGTCATGAATAAGCTGTTTTCATTGTATTTTTCTTAGAACTTCTGTGATGTATGTTACTTACATTCTCCTCTCTCAAAAACAAATTGTTAACAAGACAGTACATTGAAACTAATGTGGGTATTGCAGGCCTGCCTGGGGGATGGTCAGGGTAAGAATTGAACAAGCCCTTATGAGAATGAAAGGTGAATTGGGGATTGACACAAACGTTTTTTTGGGTAAGACAAACATTGCCCCCCTTTTGTGTTGCTGCTTTTGGTCATTCATAGGTTTGTAACACCCATGTCACAAATTTATGGAAACCAAAGCTTAATAAGTTTAATCCCTAACTTTGAATTATTCTATTTCAGGAGTCTGTCATTATGGAAAGCCTTACCTGGATATGATCATGTGTTTTACCGAAGACTTTACCCAACAATCGTCAAGGATATTGAGGTATGAAACCAATACAGCTGTCTATATTTGTAATCAAAAATAGAACATGTTTGAGAAAGATCAAATCTTTACTTATAGTTTCAGCTGATATAGAATTGTAGGCTTAAGTTTAAACGCATTGTTTTGACTTCAAGTAATGAAACTAATTGGCTTCTCTGTTGAAAGCATCCCATAGTTATGCCAAATTTCTAACAATGTATACCCAAACTTGTTTTACCAAAATCTCAAAAATTAAGAGCCAAATGCTACGGCACACATGATTTTGTTGCTGGGCAATGGATCTTTAAGCACCCTATCAAGCTGAGACGAGGCTTTGTCAAGAGTTACTCTCCTTACAATGTTTCAAATAGCCTATTGTTGGTTGTTTCCAATTCTAGAGAAAGCATGACCCTTAGTTATGCCCCAGTCTGCAGAGTGTGGCATCTGCACGCACAAGTTTTTTTCTAAAAGTTTGTTAATTAATTGATACAATTAATTGATAAAATTAATTAATTTCTAAATCCCAAATCACCACAAACAAGTTTTCCCTATTATCCATTGTCCAATGTTGATTCATTAGAAAACTTGATCAACGTCTTTTTACCATTGTCAGTGTTTTTGAAAATGAAAATTTTAAGAAACTCGTGTCTAGCTCTAAAAATTGAAAACAGAAAAATTTGCGAAAAATTCCTAGAATCTAATTCAGGCTTTTTTCTAAAGATAAAGTCATGAATCTTAAAAATTGATCCAGTGTATGATTTATTGTGGCCTTCCAAACGTGCATAGTTTATTTTGGCGCACCTGGTACTACAATACTGCAATAGAGTCTGGATCGTGCGATATTTGTACATTTTGGAATGAAGTGTTTGATTGAGTGTGTAAACTTTCAAAAATTCTTCAAAACCCATCAAAATATTGCTCAATTCACATTCTTTCTCAGAATAGCTAAAAAAGTATATTACTGATATGGAAAACTGACTTTTTTTTATCATTTAATCACCAGTCCTTAGAATTGAACTGGAGAAGTGGAAAACACAGTTTACAGAAAATTGTTTGCAGAAGTGAGAACATCAAAGGTGTTTACTGCTTACAATATGATGAACAAAAAATTGTCAGTGGTCTTCGTGACAATACAATAAAGGTATGTTGATTTATGAAGTATTGATTTGTTTTTCAAGAATAGACCATTTTACTTTATCAGATGTCAGGTTTGGAACAAGCAGAGTTCACTGTGGTAGTTCTTGATTATTCCATAAGAGATCAAATTAGATGTTCCACCATTTGCCAGAAAGACCTGATCATTAAAATCTAGTTTTCCCCCTGGTCTTTTTCCAAGAATCAATAGAAATCTCCTTTGTATAAGAGTGCACATTAATTGATTTGCACTGCGGAAGGTTCAATGGGAAAGTTTGTGACATATAGTTTGCTCTATTGTTCCAGGGTTTGCTTTTATAATGGCTCGATGAAAAGTGAAAAGCATCAATTCTGAAATATAATGGGAGAATGTGGTCTCAATTCTAAAACAGACAACATGATACCAAGACAAAAAAAGGATGCGTTTATGTAAAAATTAACCTTCAGTGGAATTCAAATACCCACATGGGAGCTTATTTATGAGTGCTTATTTGTCAACATTAGTTGATGAGGTGGGGCTTAATTGATGGGGGCTTATTCAAAGGTGGGGGCTTAATTGAAGATTTACGGTACCTCAGGTGATTCGCTTTTATGTGGCATCCAACGTTTCAATGATTTATTTCTAGATCTGGGACAGAAATACATTAGAATGCACCAAAGTTTTGACTGGGCACACTGGATCAGTGCTATGTCTTCAATATGATGAAAAGATAATTGTGACAGGTTCCAGTGATGCAACCGTCAGGTAAAAAAAGTTCTTACCAGTTGGCCAGAGCCGAGTAACTCGAAGATCTAAAAACAAACTAATTCAACCTTTCCGAAAAAGCAACACAGGACAAAATGGTCTCTCATATTTAGGACCTAAAATATGGAACAGCCTACCCTCAGAACTAAAATCTGCAACAAACATCAACAGTTTCAAACATAAGATCAAAGACCAATTCTTTGAAAATCTCCAAAGTCTTAATGATAGTCCCTACATATATTATTAGAAATCTAAAAACAACCAATAACATTGCTTATTCGTCATTAAAATCGAAGATTTTATTTCCGGTCTAATAGACAAAATTCTACTTTCCATGAAAATTTTTTATTTCTTTTCTCAAAAACTTTTCTTTCTTTTTCCTTTTGAATAACACTCCTTGAGGGACCATTATGGAAACAAGGTCGCATTGACCTTTTAATGCTATCCCTGCCATCTTTAACCATGGGGTGTTTTTAAATTAGATTATTAAATTAGATATGTATTTTTTGCCTGTAATTATTTTAGATTTATATATATTGTAATTAGATTTCTTTTGTTTTATAACTAGGTATATTTATTTTTAATGGCAAAATTTTACATACATACATACATAGAAATTCTCATTTTCATACATGTATACTAATTCTCAAAGTATATCTTGTAAGTCTTGGAGTCTACATTCGTCAATGATAAAAATGACAACTTGTGTTCCTTTACCATCAAATGTTCCTACAACCATTTCAGACCCTTAAATGTTTTCTTGGAACACTCATTCTCCCAGCTACATGATCTCTTACTTGGCCCTTCAGTTGAGATCTTGATACATCTTTGAAAAAATAACCGAACCGAAAAAACCTGGACCTGACTGACTGAAGAGGCTGACTGAGCCTAACTGACTGACTGAACCTAACTGAAGGGGCAGTCAGACGCAAAACGTGGGTAATTCCGACAAAATTAATTATTCACCGTTACGTTCACCAAGCTCTTTGCTGGGTTTTCTTGCCCACTTTGACTCTTAGATCATCTCTTTACAGCTTCAAAGCTGCGCAGGCAAGAGCGCTGATTACAACCACGGGAATTTTTTTCACAAAATAACTTTGCAATTGCATGACATTAACATTCATGAACAATATATTTCAATTCAATTCACAAAATTATAAAGAGCAACTTCGATGGAAATGGAGAAAAACATGCGATGATCCTATGCAAAATTTTCATTGACGTGTCAATGCTAAGCGTAAGCACTTTCCATAGAAATACAGTCCAAATGTCCCGCGCAGCATCGTGTCCCACTGTCAGTCAAACATCAAGCTCCCCCGTTGATCTTTTTAGGATTTGGGACGTGTCATCTGGCGAAATGATGAATACATTGATACACCATTGTGAGGCTGTCCTCCATCTCAGGTTCCAAGATGGAGTCATGGTAACATGTTCAAAGGTTGGTAGTTTTCATATCTTATCAAAGATTCCGTATTAAAGGGGCTCCGTCGTCAAAATGTAAACGGAACGATGATTTTTGCAGTTTTTTGAAAGGTGATATTACACAGGATTTTCGTATTTTTTTCAAAATGAAAGTTGCCGTTTGGGCATTAATCCTTGTACTTCACTAAGGAACAAACGAAACATTAATATCTTCTACGATTGCTCAGATATAAGTGGATTTTTAACGGTCACTTTTTTGTGGCTTGGGTGAAGCCACCAAACAAACTGCAGAGAACAATGGATGTACAATGGATAATCCCCGACACGTGCGAGTTTACGGATTTGTTTACTGTTTGACGACTGAGCCTCTTTAAGGAAAACCTCAAAAGTTTCACATGAACAGCAGACTGCATATTGGGAAGGTCATATTCGGTGTTAACTTATTGTCGACTTCTGTGATAGATTCAGCTAAAAGTAAATTTTTGAATTTGGATGGGTCATTCGAGTTCGTCAACTCAGCTTTGATTTATGAGAAGGTTAGATGTTCGCGTAATGTGCGGGAATTCAATATCCCAGTTAGTAGCTAGAAATGCCGGGTGAGTCACAAAAAAGAATTCCAGTTTGGAAGGCCACTGCTCCATGAATATCAAAGTAATAATATTGAAAATGTCTTGTTTTATTGCCAATATGTTCAATTAAGTTCAGTAATTTACCCGGCCTTAATCGGCCATTCCTTCCCGTAGATATGGGTGATTTTCTGCAGAAAGCCCCTTCCAAAAAGCTGCAAAAACGAATGAAAACAATGAGCAAATTTTCCTTCCTAAAATTGATGACACTCACATATATTCATGTATTTTGTCCACTTGGGAGAATGGAATCCCCTTGAATAGGTCATTGATACCAGGGGGAGGACTTGTTCATCCTCCCAAGAGGATAGCATGTGCTAAAGCGTTCACAAGTCATTGCTGTAAGGCAATTGTAAGACAGAAATGTTAGGGAAATTTGTCCATGATTTTGGGCACGTTTTGAAGGTTTTTTGAAGAGGCTTTATGGAGAGAATCCCTCATAACTTTAGAATGGAGTGGCCGATTTCAGTCAGGTAAATTTTATAGTAGATTTGAACATTTCTACCATTAAACTATATATTTGCCAATATCATTGTCTTGGTATCTAGGGAGCCGTGACCTTTCAAATACTTCCAGCCCACTTGAAATAAATTACTGAATAAAATCTGTTATTGAGAAGTTGCATTAATTAGACCTGTTTTGATATGAAACATGGCAGAATCTCAATAAACCCAAAATTAAGTAGATATGTAAGCCCTTGCATAGTTTTGTTTTGTTTTGTTTAGATAGATCTAACTAAAAAATGGCGGTTTGGACAGAATCGGCATTCAAAGTTTATGAGTGTCAGAAGAGTGTCAGATTCTACGTTGAGATTTTCTAAGAGGCCCTTTACATGAGAAATTTCAACCCGGGTTGAGTTGAACACGGGTTGAGTTTCAACTCGGTTGACGGTGTAAGCCTTCATTCATCGCGTTTACATGAAGGAGGCCGAGTTGAAACTCAACACGGGTTCAACTCAACTCGGCAACTCAACCCGTGTTGAAATTTCAAGACGGGTTGAAATTCTCATGTAAACGCAAATTTTTTTCAACTCGGGGCGAGATTAGAATGCGAACAAAGGAGATTGAATCTATTTCCGCAATGATTCAAATATTTGAGTTGGCTCACATTCTTTCTTCTATTGTTTGCAACCACGTGACCTAATCTCAACCCGTGTTGAGATTTCATGTAAACGCAAGGCAAAATAAGCAATGCTGTTAAAACTCAACCCGTGTTGAAACTCAACACGGGTTGAAATTTATCATGTGAAGGGCCTCTAAGGCACACATGCTGTATATATTTTAATTTGAGTATTTTATCGCATTCTCAGATTAGATGACACATGAAAATGCCCGCTAATAACAACAATTAAAGTGTTTTGCATTTGCAATTTTGCGTTATCGCAAATCTCACGTGCCATCTTATTTTAGACCGACCGTAGTTTGATCGTTCTGAGCGATTTTAAAGACCTATTTTAGATGACGTCAAATAATAGAATCGTAAACAAGCCTTTAATTAAAATCTTATTAGCAAAGAACTGTTTCAAGCTGTTTTTCGTTCAGTTTTATTCAAAATTATGCAGCCCTACAAGTAAGATTGAATATGTTTGCCAGCTGGCTCACTGATGCCCTTGAGATCACGAAAGAGAACAGCAGACGCTTAAATACATCAGAATTGATTCGACGCCGCATGCTGCATGTGTTAGTGCGTCACTAGAACGAGAGAAGATCTAAACTTGCGACTTTGATCTGACAATACATGCTTTCAACGTAAAGGTAGTTCCGTTTGTTAACTTGAACATAGATACCTTTTTTGTCGATATTGGTCCTTTGAGAGTGGAATTATATATCTTGAAAACCCAACATTGCATCCACCTCCAAACCAGAGCTTTGTCCTTTTGGCCTTACCGAATCCTTGAAGCACATCGAAATTAAAACTGAAATCAAAGAAAAGTTAAGAAACTGTGCAATGAATGGCTTTTGGCAAACAGAACACAATGTGATCTGATATTGTTCAGATTTTATCAAGGCTATCGTAAGGTGAAAATGGCAAAGCTCTGGTTTGGAGATGGACGCAAATTTGAGCTTTCAAGGTCAATATTTCTGCTCTCATAGCACCAATACCAACAAACGAGGTACCTATGTTCAAGTTACTTATTAAGGAACATTTTGAAATTGATTAGCCATTGATTAAAGCTAAATCCTCAGCGCTGCATCATGCCCAATTTGTATACTTTTTCGGGACACCCGGTATGATTTTCGATACTAATCATGAATGATTGAATGATTATGATTAAATGATTAATGATTAATTAATGATTGAATGATTATGATTAATGATTATGATTGCAGGATCGCTCAATCGCAGTTTGGGATTTACAATCACCAAGTGACATCACATTGCGACGTGTTTTGGTTGGACATCGTGCTGCTGTTAATGTGGTTGATTTTGATGACAAATACATTGTGTCTGCATCAGGAGATAGAACAATCAAGGTATTGTCTTGATCGATTGTTTTCGGGGTGTGATTGTCTAACGGCAAAGCAACGTCAATTGCTGGGATTCATCTGTTCTACCGTGAAGGTCTGTTAAACCCCCGACATATTAGAGAGGGGGGCTTATTCACAAAGTCAATTGACAAGGATTTTGATGATAGCTTTTTAGCTGGTTTACCCCATATTTTGTGTGAAAAATACACGAATTCGACATAGTTTTTATCCTAAACCATATCAAACTTAACATGCTAACTTTTTCAGCTAAACAAATGAAAAATTCTCCGCACAAGATTCTCCTTTTTGCATAGCTTTGAATGTTAGCTTAAATGCTCAAAGCAGATGTTTAATAGAGGTGGAAGGAAACCATTCTAATGCGCAATCAGGAATTCGATTCTTTTACATCTAATAGACACTTTTACCAGCGACAACAACACCTTGGCTGTTATTTTTTATTTCTAATTAATCATTCAAATAAATGCTTGTCCGCAGGTACGAAACTTATGAATGAAAATGAATGATCCTGAATTGACCTGTCTGATCAGTTTCCACAATTTTCCAGCCTCATGTCCTTATTCACACAGAATTTTTTTGTGTCCATAAAGAAGAATGATTATGCCATGGAGACACAGTTGAATCCTACGTACTCGATATGAAATCTCACCATATCAAATGGATAGTAATAGAAATAGGGGTTCCACAGGGCTCAGTTCTGTGTCCACTGATGTTTCTCGTGTTGGTCAAAGTTACTAAAGCCAGTTTTGTGCCTTTGTCTTGTGAGAACAGATGTTTGATTATAAATAAAGATTTTGGAAACTTAGAAAGATATTTACCACTGTTGCACAGTGAAATACAATTGTATCGTTGTGCCTTGAGGGTTTTGTACGGAGATTACGACTCATCATTTGATCAGCTTTTAGCCAGGGCTGAAAGCATTACAGTTCACCAGAAGAATTTGCAAAGTCTAATGATAGAAATTTATAAGACCATGAACCATCTTAATCCTTCATATATTTGGGAGTTCTTTGTTAAAAAGGATATACCTTACAATTTCCGTATCAAAGAGCTATGCAGGCTTCCATCAGCACAGTCACATCGATATGGATTAAATTCTCTTTCGTTTAGAGGTAGTCTCCTGTGGAACACCCTAGATGATGAGCTAAAGAGAGCTGACACCTTGAGAAGTTTTAAAAGGGGATAAAAGAATGGGATGGCAAAAGATGTAAATATTTAATTTGTAAATAATTTTGTTATATTGTAAATAGTTGGTTTGAATTAGTTTTTAGTAACTATGTATATATCAACTTTAAATATTGTTATGATGATGATGATCATTGAGTTTTTCACCTCCTAGGTTTGGAACACAAGCACGTGTGAATTCGTACGTACATTAAATGGACACAGACGTGGAATCGCATGCTTACAATACAGAGACCGATTGGTGGTCAGCGGATCATCAGATTTCACAATCAGGTATCTTACTACGAAGGAGCTTTTCTCTTTCTGTTTATTAATTCTGTTTATATTTTGAAGCATATGGCTCAAATCTGTCAAATCTTTAAAAAGGTCGGTGTAAAATTATATTGCAGTTTTCTTTAAATTGGATGGCTTGAAAGGAACTTATGGTACTTTACTGTAAATCTGCCATGGAAATTTTGTGATATCTTGATTTTTTTTCAATATGGCGGCAATTAAATTAATTTTGAAAAATTAATGGAAAATTTTGAAAAAAGTTTAAATCATCGTAAATCCTAAACTAATGGAGGAAAAATTCTAAAACCTTAAAGAAAACCATGGTTTATGACGGTCTACAATATGATGGCAAGCAGAAATGTGTAGCTTTTCTAGTTTAGGATTTAGAAATTAGCCTAAAATTTGATAAATGCCGCCATATTGAAACTAATCAAGATATCAATAAATTGCCACGGCAGATTTACAGAAAAAAAACCCTAAGTTCCTTCCAAGCCATTCATTTCAAAGAAAACTGTAATAGAATTTTACACCGACCTTTCAAAAGATTTGAGCCCTATGTTATATTTTCATGCCTTTGTCCATCAATTCATCGATCTGCTGGGTGATTCAATCAAAAGCGTAGGATGTTCAAAAGGCCATATTTTTACCGGATGAGCCAGAAAAAGGTTTTGAAAAATTCGTAGCACCACTCGTACTTCATGGATTTGCAAGATTCCAATTCTAGTTCAAAGCCAGAAGATCAAACTATCTTTGTGATTTTTCTCGTCTTCTCGATTTTTCAAGGAGTACCTGCTACTAGAGTTTTCCTTTTTAATGACACTGTCCACATTGGTTCAGTTACACAATTTTCTTTTCCAGGCTATGGGATATTGAGTGTGGTGCTTGTTTACGGGTCTTAGAAGGCCATGAAGAATTAGTAAGGTAATGATCCTTCTACAAATTTTTAGATTTATTTTTTATGTCTCGTCATCTCATTTTCGAATTATCCACTATGTTTGATGATTGGTTGATGACGTCATTTTGTTTGCGCAAAGCCGAAAAGTATTTAAATATATATTAAAAATTCATCTGTTTTCTACCAAATATCAATAGCTCTTTTGATAAGACAATTTGTCTCACATCAATCCATTTATAGTTATCGATCACTATTTTGATTTACTAGGCTTTTCAAATGGGGGGTGCTCTCTCCTCGATTAGTTAATCAACTGAGAGAGCTCCTCCTTTAAGAAATTCCTCTGCACACATACCCTAATTGTTTCTTTTATCTCATTGTTGTTATTTGCTTCTTGTCATATTGTATAATTTATATGATTTGTTATATGGTAGCATAGTTAATTTTTCATATGAAGGATGTATGTTGTGGAATTTTAAAATTAAAGCTGAACTGAACTTTAAGTTTGACAATGGTTCCACAGGGGGAATCTATCTGAAAATAATTGATGAACGTGCCTTTCAAGACATCATATTATTCTATTAAACAGTTTATACGTCATTGATGTAGCTCAGCTGCAAAGCTTCTTACGAGCTTACGACGGAACCGAATGAGATGATATTTTCTATCATTCGACAGTTGTATTAATTTCCTTTAATAACAATTTTCACTTTAAGTCGCTTCTGAGGAAGCTTCATGGGAGTTAACCATTCTTTAAAGTCGTTTTAGAAATTATTACAGAAATGATGCATATTTTTTGCTTTGAAGTTACGGTCGTACTTTCAAGTTTCGTACCAGATGTTTTAGATTTTTGGCGATGACCATTATTGTTATTATTTTTATGAATTTATTTAATGTAGGCGTAAATATAAGTAGAAGTAGCTATAGATTAAAAGATAATTCAAGCCTGCTAGTCGTCGTATCGCATCGTATTGTATCGTACCAGTCGTATCAAATGGTAGCCACAAGGACAGATTTGGTAAGACAATAGCACGAGTTGGTTTGATTGACACCGCAATTCAAAGCGATTAGCAATCGCAGACAAAGGAATTTATCTCAGCCAGTAATTCAAAACAAGCAAAGCCGCAAAAGTTTCTCTGAAACCTAGGTACCTAGCTCGCTCGTTGTGCATTCCAGAAAATATTTTTAAGAGCAAATATGTGCATAGATCGAGAGAAGAAGGATCTACACATCTATCCTGGGCATTTAATTTGTTTGGTTCAAAAGCCGATTGGAAGGCGATTCAATTCTCTTATTTTTTTTTGATGTAATGAAAACACTTACTGCTCAGGTTCTGAAAAAAAATGCCCGGGGTAAATGTGTAGATATATCCTTCTTCTTTCGATGTATGCTCATGTTTGCTCTTAAAAACAATTTCTGAAATGCACAACGAGCGCGCTAGCTACGTGGGTTTCAGAGAAACTTTTGCGGTTTTGTTTGTTTTGAATTTATGGTTGAGAGAATTTCCTTTTTCTGCAGTCGCTAATCGCTTTGAACTCAGGTGTCAACAAAAGCATCTCATGCTATTGTCTTACGAAATCTGTCCTTGTTAATGCTAGCTAAAAAGTACGTAAAATTGTCAGCTTCAGATTAATCTCAAGCCTTTCTCAAATCAGATGTCACATGAAATTTGCGATAATGCGAAATTGCTGGTGCAGAATACTTAAATCGTTGTTATTCGCAGGCATTTTCACGTGACATCTAATTTTGGAGAGACTATGATGTATTTATTATTCTGTATCTTTGACTTCTGCATCTAAATTGGCTCCGAAAGTGCCTTGAAAAAAGCAGAGTAAACACCATGCGTAAATATCTTGCTAAAATATTGTAACAGCCTATTTCACTCTCAGACATTAAACCCAAAGATCAACTATTTAGAATAATGGCCATTAAACTTCTTTCTCTCTAAAGGTGCATCAGATTTGACAGCAAACGAATTGTCAGCGGAGCTTATGATGGAAAAATCAAAATATGGGACCTACAAGCTGCTCTCGATCCAAGGAAACCTGTTACAGCTTTATGCATTAAGACACTTGAGGTACTCAAATCTTTCTTTTCTACTTCCTGGATGAGCCAGAAAAAAGTTCCCACATTCAAAAATTCATAGAACCCAGAGCACTTGGTGGATTTGAATGATTTATATTCTAGATAAAAGCCGCAAGACCGAAATATTTTGAATATAGGGTTCAAATTAGCTAAAAGATCGGTGTAAAATTCTATTGCAATTTTCTTAGAAATAAATGGCTTGGGAGGGACTGAGGGTTTTTGCTGTAAATCTGCCTTGGGAAATTTATTGATATCTTGATTAGTTTCAAAATGGCAGCATTGATGAAATTTGAGGCTATGACGTCATCAAATTTCTAAATCATAAACCAGAAAAGCTACGGATTTTTGCTAGCCACCATATTGTAGACCTTCATAAACTATGGTTTCCTTGAAGGTTATATCATTTTTCCTCCATTGGTTTAGGATTTACGATGATTTTGAGTTTTTCAAATTTTTCCATCAATTTTTGCGAAAATAATGAGATTTTTTTAAAAAGATCAAGATATCAGAAATTTTCCACGGCATATTTACAGCAAAGTACCATGAGTTCCTTTCAAGCCATTCAATTCCAAGAAAAATGTCGTAGAATTCTACACTCACCTTTTAAAGATTTGAAAGATTTGAGCCAGTATTTTGGGATTTTTCTTACGTCTTTACGAGCATTGAAAATATCGGTATATTCAACTTAACGGAAATTTCTTGTTCTGAAATGGCTGAAAATTAACGTAAACACTTCATTAAGTCGCTAGGAACACAGAATAGTATGGAAGGGCATTTCATCTCGCTAAGGAGTTACAAGAAATAGATTTTTCCAGCAAATACTGAGATTGTTGCGATCCCATGGCAATAAGGCCCCCGTTTACACCACAGGATGCCCAGACGGTTGATTGAACGATGATAAGTTTGAAACTTCAAAATAGTTAATCGTAATACCTCTGTGTCTTATTTGTTGCACTTCTCTACGCCTGTATTGTGTTTCCTTTGTTGACTACTGTACTGCGTAGTTGTTCGAATACGAGAGTTCGATGTGAAGTAACACTGGTCACTAATGCAGCCTATATAATATTACAATAGCATAATAGTGCTATTATATAGTACTGCGTTAGTGTTATTTCACATCGAACTCTCATACTCGAACAATTACGCATTACAGGGCTCAACGGGACTTTTATACAGCATCATACTTCGATACAGAATGTGTTCATCCTATATTCTTTTCTTTCAGGAACACAAAGGACGAGTTTTCCGGCTTCAATTCGACGACTTTCAAATTGTTAGCAGTTCACATGATGACACTATTCTCGTTTGGGACTTCCTTTCACTTCCAGCCGAGGCTAACAAGCCCACTAATAGTTCTTCTAGGACTTACACGTACGTCAAATAACCACTACGTCAATCTACTATGTATTATACAGTGGCTAGATAGTGCTAGGGGGATTTCTGTTCTGTAGGGGCAGTTATAATCAGTTATGAGTCTGGTGTAGCTAGTATGTGCGATATTTTTGTCTCACAATGCGGGAGAAGGTGCAGGAAAGATCCTTAAATCGTCTTTGTAACCATAGTCACTTTCTAGTGACTATGTTGTAACATTGGGTTGTTTTTGCATGTTGACTGAAAGATTTTCTTTCTTACGCTAAGTTCCATAATATGTGCATGGGCAATAATGCACCGTTGATGTGGCCTATATTGTTATCAAAATTTTATTTTTACTCACTGTGTTTTTTCTCCATGGGATTGCGAGTGAAGCTTGATAATGTTGCTATTCCTTCATTCAAATACTGTTGAAACGGTTGGAGCTCCTACGCAGCAATACGTCTCGTGTCAAACTTCCCTTTTGAAGGGAAGTTTGAAATAAGACGTATCGCTGCGTAGGAGCTCCAACTGATTCAACTGTATTTGAATAATGGCATGTGACGAGAGAAGAACGAAGGAATAGCAACATTATCAAGCTTTACTCGCAATCCCGTGGAAGAGAAGCAACACAGTGAGTAAAAATACAATTTTGATCATAATATAGGCCACATCAACGGTGCATTATTGCCCATGATATATACAATACCTTGAAAGATCTATTTAGCCCCTCTCTAATAAGCCTCTCCCTTCTAAGCCAAACTTTTGAACAAGCCCTCTCCTCTATTAAGCCCCCCACTTGTACCAAATGCCAGAGGTTACCAAATATTACCAGACACGTCACAGGCCATGTTATTTGCGTTTAAATGGTAGCTACATTAGGCCTTTGCTTCTCGATGGATGCTACCAGAATAAAAGAGGGTGTGACTTTTTTAGCACCATTTTAATTTACTGATAGAATGTTTTTCTGAACCCTTTCTCGAAATCGGTTCAGAAGTTAGCAGCCTTTTGAAATACAAACGATTCAAACACTCATTCAAAGTCTTGGATTGTTGATTATTTAGAGTGTGTTTTTGACCTCCAAAAACGTTTCAGAAGATTAACTTCAGGGAAGTTGTCTAAAAGTCTAGATTTTACTAAAAAAAAGCACTTTCCTAGAATAATGGCACAGCCATTGATACATAGATGGCCATCAGGTTGGTTGGTAGATAGTTCTGAGAGGTACGTGCAAGCAACTTCGGCAGATTTTGTAATACAATAGCATGAGTTGCTTTTGTTGACACCTCAATTCAAAGCGATTAGCGATCACAGACAAAGGAAATTCTCTCAACCAGTAAGTCAAAACAAGCAAAGCCGCAAAAGTTTCTCTGAAACCAAGGTAGCTAGCGCGCTCGTTGTGCATTCCAGAAATCATTTCTAAGTGCAAACATGAGCATAAATCGAAAGAAGAAGGATATATCTACACATCTGCCACGGGCATTTTATTTTATTGGTCCAAAAGCTGAGCAGTAAATGTTTTGATAACACCCAAAGGAATAAGAGAATTGAATCGTCTTCCAAATGGCTTTTGAACCAAACAAATAAAATGCCCGCGGCAGATGTGTAGATGCATCCTTCTTTCGATCTATGCTCATGTTTGCCCTCAAAACGAATTTCTGGAATGCACAACGAGTGAGCTAGCTACCCTAGTTTCAGATAAACTTTTGCGGCTTTGTTTGTTTTGATTTACTGGTTGAGAGAATTTCCTTTGTCTGTGATCGCTAATCGCTTTGAATTGAGGTGTCAACAAGAGCAACTCATGCTATTGTATTACAAAATCTGCCCCTGTTCGTGCAAGCAACAAGATTACGTCGTGAGTCACCCCTTAACACAACAGCCATTGAAGAGTTGTGGCGCAGTGATGGAAGCAGCTGAATTTGCAGTCAGAACAATCAGTGGGCTCGATTCCAGTTGGAGCCCCACCGCTTGAGCGTCATGACAAGAGGTCGCAAACTCAAAACTTTCACCACCAAGCAGGACAAAGCTTGGTGTTTACTTTGTCACAATACAGCCTTAAGGCCAGTTTCCAGTCAGTGGAATTTTTCGAGCGGACGGAAATTCTTTTGTTTACAAGAGAAAATGTCGCTCTGTAATTGAATAGAAATTTAGGGTTCAATGACTTTTTATTGTGTAAAATTCCGCCCGCTCGGAAAATTCCACTGACTGGAAACTGGCCTTTAGAGAGCTAATGGTTTATCTGACTTTGATCGAACACACGCTTCATCATTGAGTTTATCTGAAGTTTATCAACCATAATAGCTCAATTTTCTATGAAAAAAGCGGTTGTATATTTTATGCTTGAAATGGCTTGCAAATTCAAGGCTGAATGACTTGCAGAAAATCGTCTTGTATTGACAGAGAAGCTTATTTTTGAGCAGATCTTTGTTCTGGCTGTTCCCTCTACGCAGTCGAAAATGACCGTCGAAAACCCTCCTTTGCTACCTACGCTTTTAACAAAACATAGAATGTGCACAAAATCCAACTTCGGAGCATCGCCAAGTTTAGAGGAAGCTCTCCTACCGAACGGGGGGAGCGAATTATTGCTCTCCTGCCCTCGAGAATGCTTAAAATTTGCAAAAACTGTAATATCTTTGTCAGTCTAATTTGGTTGAAGTTTGTTCCTTGGTTTACATGCTTTTGGAGACCAAGATATGAAAATGGATTCAAGACTTTACCCCCTACTAATTTGGGCCTTTTGTTTCGAAGTCATCAACATTTAATTTGGAGGGTTGTTTGTATAACTCCCTTGCGTCAATTCTACATTAGTTTGAGCTCAGCTTTATGTAGTTATATTCTTTAAAAAGTAGTCAGTACCCCGGGAGGGGGGGGGGTAACTCGAGTCTTGGGACGACGGGGACGTGCCGTTGCAAAGGATTTTGGGGGAGGGCAAACCTGTTGAACTTCCCAGAAATCAAGTTTCATTTCTTTTAAACGTAAAATTGTGACAATAAAGTTTCAAAACTGAGACGAGAACAAATCCAACATTAAAAGTGAAAAATTTGGCAGCTTTTTGGATACAATTCAAGAGCCACCCATTTCTAGTGGAACAGTTACTTTTTTAGAGCCATATTTAGGGATTTTCAAGGTTCAAAACCCATCCTCATGAACGGCACTTACCCGTTACTCTATACATGGAAATTGCCCCCCTCCCCCTCCCAGAGTAAGTAGTGTTAGAGAGAAATTTAGTTCAATTGGTCATTGAAAGGGATCCCTTTAAATGTGTTCATAAGGAACCTTCATAAGGAACCTACACTTTTGCAGGAAAATCTGCATCTCCCCTCTCCTCTGTATGCTATGCGTTTGATTAAACGGCCGTTGAAGCGTTATATTGCTAAATTGCCTACAGAAATACCAGGATACAGCCACTGCGGGTAATTGCATTGATGGTGCGCTGCAAAACATGAAGACAGCCATGAAAACAGATATTTTGGCATGGCATCTGCAAGCTTCTCACTTGACACTCATCAGAGCAGGAAAAGTCTGATCCGGATTGTCCGGTGAGTGACAGAGATTGTCCGGTGAGTGACAGACGAGTGAGCTATTCAGCATGTTAAAATAAGGTTCCTCTGTCTTCTAGGCTATCATCTACGAATTTAGTCCTTGAATTCGGGCCATCCATCCATTCTTCCCAACTGTCAGCTAGTTTTAAAGAGCAAGTGCCTCCAAGGGTCCTTTGTGGGGACGCTACAATTTCAAATTGTCTGAATATCAAATTTGGCCTAAACAGAAACTATTGATCTACAGTACTTTTCATTCATTTTCATTTTTTCATTTCATTTTAAATTCTTTATACACGGTGGCCCCATCAGCCAAGAATGGCTGCGGTTGTTGAACTGGTAGAACAGTTCAAATGGTAGAACAGTTCAACTGAAAGAAAACTGGTCTGTCAGTTCAAGTACTGAGTGTGGTTTCATGGTTTCCTTGTTGGCGAGACGAGATACACTTTGTCCGAGGAAACTTATGTGTCCCCCGTGCAGTAGGTTAAAGCGCTTGCGCCCATCAGAGCTTCAACCCCAAAACTCTACTGCGCATGAGCTTCAACCCACTGCATGGGGGAAAACATAAGTTTCCTTGGGACAAAGCGTTTTTCGTCTCCCCAATAATTCCGCTTAGGCAAAAGTTGATTTTCAGAAAGTCTCAAATTTCAGCGTGCCGCAAAGGACCCTGGGTGGCAGTGGCTCGTTAAATCCGCCATTTTCGCCCAGCTTATTGTTGCGTTAGTAATGAAACTCGCCACTGTTATTGATACCTATTTTTTCCAAGCTCAGTTGTAGTTTCAGAGCGGATTTATCGTACTAAGAAACTTACTGGCCTTTGTACATTTTGAGTTATTGATTTTAAAATGGCACAACGAGGGAACGCATGATGTTTTGGAGGCTTTTATCAGCAGCCAATGAAAGTAAAGAATCGTGCATCGTATGTCAAGGCATGGGTAATAGGACACTGGATAAATTGATCATTGTTGTTATACTTCCAGCCTTGTTCGTCAAGGCATTGAACGGAGGGAGATCATGATAAAAAGGTTGTTGTCGTTCAAGAATCTTTACACTGCTCCAGCACAAGATTCCTCCATTTACCGTTTACTGATTACATTGTAGCTGGTTACTGTTTTTCTAATATCCTAGACCATCCACTTTTGAGCATGTGAAAGCAATTTGACCATCCCGGTAAGAGCCTTGAGTCAGCTAATCACCAGAAAAAGCATAAACTTAGCCTTGTTCTGGGTCCGTTACAAAATCGTCATGGATTAGGCGTTTACACTGTACCCCCGGGGGGGTACTTGACCTAGGGAAGTGACGGGGGTGTGCGGAAAACCTCTCCGCACCCTGCACCCTGTCGCGTAAAAAATAGGCCAAAAGTATACCCTGTCGCATAAAGATGTTGCCTGTCAAATACAGTGCAGAACGCAATTTTTGCTTGTGCTACCTGTTGCATAATTGTTTTACCTATTATAATACCCTGTCGCGTAATTTTCGTTAGAAAAGGACACCCTGTCGCATAATTTTTACCGTAAAAGGACACCCTGTTGAGCGGCACATCCCGTCAGGTCAAGTATGCGAGTACCCCCCCCCCCCCCGGGCACTGTACCTTCACAAGAATGGAACAATACCGTCACGCTTTCGTAGCAGGTTACGGATTTGCAGAACCAGAGGCTTATCGGTTACACTCTTTTTATGGGTCCGGTCCAAAGTTGTACCGGTACAGTGAAAACGGGCTCTGAGGGTTACACTTTAATCAGAGGCTGATTTGAACGGTGCCTAATTTTGCACTTCTGAACTGATAACGGCGCAACAGCAACAATTCAACTCAATGAGATGAGCGTAACTTAAGGGTCACTACACAAGGACCCTCAACTTACGCTCATCTAATTGAAGTGAATTTATGTTGTTGTTTTTGCTTTAGTGAGGCTAGTTATGTGGCCGTAGCGTCCATCAGTATATCAATAGCAATAACCTACGGACATATAATCAGTCTAGAGTGAGGCTAGGGCCCGGCATTTCCAGGGCACTTTTTCACTCAGCAAAGGAGGCACTTCCTGAAACAAGAAGGGTACTTTTCGTTATGATCGCCAAATCTTGGGGGCACGTGCCACCATTGCCCTCCCCCCGTTCCTACATCTCTGCTGGCTCTTTATGAACGCAAAATGCCCTTCCCTTGTGAAGAAGGTACGATTTCTTTGTCCAGTGTCTTATTGGTGCTGATTTGAGTGGTTTTAATAAGGATGCTTTGTAGAAAGTAGCTTTGTGTCAACAGTGTAGTACTCTATTCTAAAATTTTCCGATTAATGCCATCGGAGGCCTAGGTGGAAATATGTAATAAGTAGAATGTATTGTTAATTCCGTTATTCTCATTGTCGATCAGTGGCCTTTTTCTGGTCTTGTAGGTAGAAATCAGCTTTGAGGATCTCTTGAAGAAAATGACACTGCTCTTGCTTCATGTTCTTTCCTTTAGTTTTAGCGAGTGCGCCAAAATTAGCTCAACTTTCTTTGATCAGCAACTGCAAAGCATTTTTGAACTTTCTTTGTGTTTCCAAATTGTTGAAAGAACCACATATATTTGTGCAGTCGGCGTGACGTCACAGCAGAGTTGAAGGTGAAGGTGAAGTTGCGTTTTTCAGCGCCAAGCGCTGGTATCGCAGAAGTAGAGCAACAAGAAATAGAGTTGAAAACACGACGCCATCTTGTTTTTGGGGTAAATCTTCGGAAAATTTGTGCATTCCAGAAATTGTTTTTAAGAGTAAACATGAGTAAATATCGAAAGAAGAAGGATGTATCAACACATCTGCCGCGGGCATTTAATTTGTTGATTCAAAAGCCGGTCATTATGGGTGTAATAAAAAGACTTACTGCTCAGCTTCTGAACCAAAGAAATAAAATGCCCATGGTAGATGTGTAGATATATCCTTCTTCTTTTGATATATGCTCGTGCTTGCTCTTAAAAACAATTTTGGAATGCACAACGAGCGCGCTAGCTACCTGCGTTTTAGAGAAACGTTTGCGGCTTTGTTTGTACAGTAAGAACCCGCAAAATAGAAACCAGTTTTTTTAAAACAGCCTGTTTAGTTTCTTATTAAAAGGTCATTAACCTTGAAACAGGCTGAAAGGTTTCTTATCACATGGTTAAGAAACCTGCAATGATTTCAGCTTAATCTTTCATGAAAACCCAGAGCAAACATTAGCTGACAGTATGTTCTCGTTACCTAGCATTTTCTCTAAATTTACTCAACGTAGCATAATGCCAAATTTATCATTATAGATAGAGATGCCTTTGCATGAAATGTCTAAAAATGTTGGGCACCTGAGTTTCACAAAGATTTTCAAATATGAATTTATTTGGGGTCCTTCCATAAGAAACCTTTCTAAAATCAGGCTGAGAAGTTTCTTATATGAGGGCACCATTTCTCAAAAAAATCAGCCTGAGGTTTCTTATAAAGTGGTTTCTATTTTGTGGGTTCTTACTGTATCTAATCTAGACAAAATTGGCAAATTTGGCAAACACAAAAGTGAAAATTGAGGTATGTTGGCCTACTTGTTACTTTTATACTAATTTTCCCCGTTACCTATCTGTGAATATAATCGTAGACTGCTTTAAGGGATATGCAATGAATACATCATTTCATAGTGGCGTCTGTATCGCTTCTATATGGTATCCCTATTTATCTTTCAAAAATCCTAAATCCCTTTATACCTTAGAAACTGCAACTGTAACGCAACGGTGCTTTTGTTTCTGAATTTTTGCTTTAATAGAATGCTTGTATTTCGTGCGAATTTGCTTCCTTTGAGAGGCTATGAAGTTATCTTTTTCGACTGCAAAACTGAGTGCACACTTTGAAATTCCTTCTGGCGTTCTGTCCTTCGGACTTGGCTTCGGATTTGGCTATAAAAATTTACTCACTCTAAACATATATGCTCTAAAACTTTGTTACTCTTTTTGCGTCTTTGCGTTTGTGTGTGGTTTAGGATGCCATACACTTGGTGCCAGAGCGAAAAATTCTTAATTTGTTTGGCGCTGTACCCAACCCAAGGTAAAATGGTAAAAGGATGCCCAAGAATATTTCTCCGTGAAGTTTTAAGAAGAAAGAGCAGTATTTCTTGGGGATGGATTAAAGTCATTTGTGGCATTTGTCAACAGTCAAAGGCTAAACGAAAATCTGATGGCAAACCGTAATAATAAGCAATTTCTTTATCAATTCAATATTGACTCTTAGCATCTTCTTCATGTTAATCATTTTAATTGTTTTAAACGAGACACCACACACCGCAATTGTCCTGCAGATTTTATGGTAATGATCCTTTGCGCGCCGTCAGTACAATACACATTGCAGCGCAGTTTCCTCTCCTCCATGCTGTTGCCAATGTTTACATCAGCTGCAATACAAAAAAGTGTGTGTTTTCGCAGACGAAATTGCAACGAAGTAGAGTGAATTTCCGCGAGAAAGGATATGCCAGTGTCTCAAGAACAGGCTGGACAACAGCCCAAGGAGATTTCTATGCAAGGAAATGTCTCATCAACTTTGATTTTCTTCGTAAATGGTGAGTGCTTTTGTAGATTAACATGTTTCGTAACTTTACCTGCGACGGGACCTTTTGTGCGTCCTATCCTTGGTGTGTTGCATTGTATATGCAGTGGTCCTATTATAAGCCTCGTGTCCTCGGTTTTGCTATCCTTAAAATATTCTGCTACGTTTGTTTGGATCACAACATTGCAAATGAGAGTTGCAATTGTCATAAATTGAAGTCTTTTGGAAGCCCGATCAAGTAATTCAAGAGGAAGTGGAAGGGCGAAGGGTCTTAGCAGCACGACGCAAAGCAAAGCTTTACACGTTGGCAAACAAATCCCAATTTCCCTATAATCTCGCAATATCTGCACAGAATGCTGCTTTTCTTACTTTTAAAAACGCTGCAAGTGCAAAAGCCGGAAAATTGAAGGAATGTTGCTCCGTTCAAAAACATGCCGTTCGGTAGGCAATGTAAACTGCAAATAGAAAGACAGCACAAAACAAAAAGTGAAAACAGAAGTCAAATATTCCAAGCATCCCATCCAGGTCGTGTCAAATCCTCGTCCCGTGGAGTGTTATGCTTATAATATGTAGCATCTACTGGGGGTAAAATGGGGGTAAGTTTGGGGTAGGTAGGGTGAAAAATTTGGATAAACTGTGCTAATTTCTTGTTCACAGTTATCCTCTAGCTACCGCTCGAATTTGCCTTCCTTGACATAGTGAATAATAATGGCAGAAAGGTGTGCGAATAAACTGTATAAAAGAAGTTCGGATGCAAAAAAGACAAGATATTTAACACACCAAGGCTTTTCTGACTTGTGTTCTATCATCAGATCCTTTTTTCAGATCTCACATAGTGAATGTTGGTCCATTACTGTTTTCCAGCAATCAACAGCACCCATTTGTTACCCCAGCTACCCCAGTAGTAGCCTACGAGTAGACCCCATTATCTGGATAATGGGTCTACTCGTAGGCTACCCCCATTGGGCCCTAGGCCTATACAATTCGTCCTTGCGAAACTAAAGTACATTTGCTTTCGTGTTCAAGTATATTTGCATGTCAAGAAAACGTTATTTGATCTTGTTGTCTGCATGCATTAGGCCTGTGTTTGAATTATAGCAATAACAAATGCGAACGTCAGTCCTCAGTTGCTGTGCGTTTTGTCTTTCTTGCAAAGCAGCAGGGGGACTCTGTTTCACACAGAGGATGGTCTGATATTTGAATGTTTGCATAAAATCATAAAATACATCGAAGTCCCGCCTTTGAAACCACATCGCAATATTCTCAGACCCTGGATTTTTTCTAGAACAATAGGCAGATTAAGGGAGAACAATAGGCCGACGTAAACAAATGGCAAATGCAAACCGTAATAAATAATAAACGTATTTTCATAAGAAACTTAGAACTTTAGCCAGTACTGACAGTTTCTTAAAATTGTCAGATGTTGAGTGTTCAGACTTAAAAAACGATCTTCATGTTGATTTCCTGCTCTCTGGGGTGAATTTTGAAGGGTACATTTTGTAAAACAAAGGATACAGTTCTGATTAAGACAAAGCGATTTGACAGCCTTTGACAGCCTCCAGAGTATTCAGATTTCACCCAGCCACAACGTTTTGTACATTGTACTCTCTGTTTATTTTTATTTGATTGAGTGCACTCAGAGGTGCGAAGTCTATTCTTTAGAAATGTAAATCGCTTTGTATTGTCTTTTTGGAAACCTGAATTTTTGTTTTACAAAATTTGCCCTGGTCCCTTGTGAACAGTTCAATTCAAAACGAAGATTGTTAAGACTTTAATGAAGCGCCTTCTGAGTAATATGGGGGTAATATGATACAAGAAACAAGTGAAAATCAAATGCTAAGAAAGAGCTCAGTTTCCTACAAATACACGTTTTTTTTTAATAAGAAACTGGTTTATAAGAAACTAGTACTACGATGACCAAAAATTTAAGAAACTCTAGTACTACGCTCAAGAACAGTTAAGAAACTCTAAAACTTTATTTCTGTATGTCTCTCTCACTCTATGTCTCTCTAACAAAGATACATTCATTTTTTCTTGACTTTTAACTGCAAAATTTGTAAATTTTTGCCTTGATGTGCATGGCTTCTTCTTGATGACAATGTCAATGCAAAATGGAAGCCCTTTCTCGGGAATAAGGCTCAACTTCGAATAATACCGCTATTTTAAGCCCAAAAAATAAGAAACTAATTAAGAAACTTTTACTACTAAAACACCGAAATTTTCATGCGAAATTAAGAAACTTTTAGTACTAAGTGCTGATCCAAGTTTCTTATAAAAAAACGTGTAGTTTCATAAACAGAAATATGCGAGCGCCTTATAAATAGATACTTTCTAAATCCAACCAAACTGTATAACCCTGCTAAACCTGAAAACACATTAACCAGGGGGCTGGCACTGCCCCCCTAAGACTGGTAAAATGTTCAAAAACATTTGCTGCTCTGCTGTAAAACAACGAAAAAGAACTGGGGTGCAACTAGCAAGGGCCGTTTGTCCCCCTAAGAGGGCCTAACCCTGCTAGCTAAATGCCTTTGACATTTTGTCAGACGATTCAGAAGACAAGTTTATTAGATCAGTAATGTAGAGTTTCAAATCAGGTATCATAATTGTAATTACAATGTTTATGCAGGGTAACCTCTTCAAAGCACTAAGACTTTTCGATGATTTAGAACGAAAAAGCTTCCAAAAAATTCGATTGATGTCAAAGTGTAAACGGGGTTGCCACTCTGTCGCTCTATTCATCATCATCATCATCATCATCATCATCATCATAAAAAAGCTAAGATGCACTACCTATATGACAAGGTATGGCAGCTTAAAGAACATAACAAAAACTGAACTAACTAACGAAGGGAAAAAACAAACAAACAGATAAAAAAAGAACTATAATGAAAATATCTATTTTCTTTTTCTTTTTGGTGTTGGAACATCCAGTTATTTGTCCGCAGAGGAAGCTCGTTTGAAACTGTTTGCATCCGTAATGAATGTGGCTAGGGCATGTATGATATTTAGGTCAGCACTACTCATGATTTTAGAAAACTGTAAGCTTGCAGGTAGGCAGTCGACATTAGATAAAGCTAGAAGTGTAGTTCTTAAGTTATCATAGGCAGGGCATGTTATCAAGAAGTGGATTTCGTCCTCGACGAGTGCTAATGTACACATTTCGCATTTTCTCTCCTTGACTGCCTGTCCTTTATGTCTATTTATGTCTATTATGATCAACCCTCACCGCAAATCATTCAATCTTTTTAGAGCACAAGACAGACACAGTAAAGTATTAGTTGTGGCTTAGACAGTGGTTATGTCTGCTTTGTGTTGAGGCTTGGTTCAAAGTTAAATAGGCTTATGATGGTTAGCTAAATTACGTAACGTTGGGAAATGAAAGGCATAACGGAATAACCAGACCTAGGACCACTAGGACCGGACCCTAACGGACCAGACCCTAGGGGAATGCCCTACCCTCGCTTTGACGTTGGATAGGAAGTTAGTGACCGAAAGGAGGGGAATTTCACTCAAAAAGACCTCGTACCTCGTACACGAAATCCTTCGGTTCTCAAAAAATCTCGTACACTTTTGCGAATGAGTTACCCTCCTTTCGAGATCACCTTACCCCATATATCTGCCAATTAGGAATTACCACCTTCACAATAAACATTTCAAACAAACATGTTATCAAAAAGCTGCCTGCTAAATGATTTTGCAGCCCCAAACTAACTGGAAGAGTCAAGAAATTGAGATTGTTGAGATGGAATACAACGTGGCTGGCATCACGACGTCATTGCAACAACTTGAATCACCAAGTAAGGCAGAGAGGTAAAACATTTAGGCCATGCAGTTAAATGCTTTGGCCTAGTGGGCAATGGCTTGAGGCTGGATCAAAGTTTGCCTGTTGGTTAGACGATTAAATATAATATACCATGCGTATTTGCGTTTGTTGTGGCACCCAGAAGGTAGAATTTCCTTGCAGCAGTGACTGCCTTATCTTACTTTGGAGCGAAACTTCTGTGTTGGCCGCCATTGCAAAAAAACGCTGGAAGGAAAGTAATGGGTATTCCCCTAGGGTCTGGTCCGTTAGGGTCCGGTCCTACTGGTCCTGGGTCTGGTTATTCCGTTATGCCGAAATGAAAGGCTTCGAACAGCGGCTACATACACATACAGGTAACTCAAAGCGAGGTTCATATCCCTCCATAAAAGTATTGTCAGTATTGTCCCCTTTGGCGAAAATCCTTGAAATTGCAGCGTGCCTGCAAAGGACCCTGGGTGATGATTTAAGCCACCGCCTATTCGCCAGATTCCGTTCTTTGAAATAAAGTCGTGTTAATAGAAAAGAAGGGAGGGGCCGAAAAATGTCAGCAACTTTATAGAAGCACAGTTCTACACTGAAGCACAGGTCCTGCAACTAAAAAATGGCCAAAATGCTGCCTTTAATATAGCACATTTGCTTTTGGTTATGGGGTATGGAACCGAGATAAGGTTGCCTTTGTTAGTTTTTTATTTATCTGAGACGAGAATGCGCGCCGACGTCTGGCACATAAAACAATCTGAGTGCTCAAGCACGCACCATGCACCACCCCCACTGCTAAAATGCCCACCAAGATGCAAAGAT
Source organism: Aurelia coerulea (assembly GCA_039566865.1). NCBI lineage: Eukaryota > Metazoa > Cnidaria > Scyphozoa > Semaeostomeae > Ulmaridae > Aurelia > Aurelia coerulea. The sequence continues at coordinate 3,479,292 of CM076952.1, read as the reverse complement.
CGATCAACCCCACCGAAAACGGTGAGGCAAAACCACAAAAACCTCACACCCAGGCCAGCACCCCCGCCCACTTGGAAGGTAACATTGAACAGCAACACCGGCCGGCATTTTCGACTTACCCGGTGCAATTCAATCAAAACGATTCTTTTTGTCAATAAATGCTATTGTAGCTTCAAGAATGGTTCGATTTGCCACAACGTTCCAAATAAAAATAGATTGCATGGGATATTTGAATCCAAATTCGTGATGTTTAAGCCCAGGGACGCCGGACGGAGCTTATTTTTAGGGAGGGGTGAAACTGCAAATTTAGGGGGGAAACAATAGGAAAGTAATGAATTTCGGCCATTTTTGAGAGGGCAGGAGGGGCGGTGGCCCCCTTGCCCTCTCTCCGGCGTTCCTGTTTAAGCCTGGAATATATGTGAGTTGACCAAAGAGATCTCTACGCATTGGACTAAACAGTTTGTTGAAAATGGCAGAAGAGAAATGCCACGAAAAGATCAAACTAAAAAGTCATCGACTGACTGAAACGTTTCGATTCACAAAGCACTGGCCACTGCAAAATCGCAAGGCAATGATACGAATCAATTAAATTTGGACACCTGTAGTTAGGGCCATGAATTGATGGAATACCTGTATGGTAACGTGGTTTAAATGAAGCCACCAGTTAATTGTCAAGATCGGGCATTTTGAGGTGCTACAGGGGTAATTTGGACGATGTTTGAAATGTGTACTGTACAGTCGTGAAGTACCATAACGATCGACCATCGTACGTCAAATTCAAGTATCCATAAGTGTCCGACAACCATAATGAAAAATATAGGAGGTCTGCCCGACACAAAGTCCATTGTTTACCAACATTTTTGCCGAACTGAGGGCAGATTTTTGCCCGATTTGGGACTGATTTTAGACAATTTTTATTGCATTGGGGAGGGGCTACTGCCCCCTGGCTCCCCTGCCTCGTACGCTTATGCAAGTATCCTTTTTGTGAATAGCCTTAAATAACGGACTTATCTTACTGGACTAATAAACACAACAAAACACGGTAATCTGTAGAAAGAAGCCTGTTGACTCCTGTAAAAGAACAACAACTAAAATAAACCTGTAACTAGAGAAAAAAGTGTTGAATCTTCAAGAGAAAAACGAGTTAAAACCTGCAAGGGAAGATTAACTTATTATTGCTTACCTTTTAGGTTTAAGATTAACTCGTTTTTCTCTTGCAAGATTCAACAGTTTTTTCTCTAGTTACAGGTTTATTTTGGTTGTTGTTCTTTTACAGGAGTTAACAGTCTTCTTTCTACAGATTACGGTGTTTTTGTTGCGTTTATGGGTTTAGTACGATTGAGTCCGTTATTTAAAGGTGATCTCCCGGGGGGGGTACTCCCATTATGGCCCAACAGGGGGGTCCAGTCGGTTTGAGGGTCTTGCGAAATGGCTACCAAATGGCCCTATTTGTCAACTCCTGCTACCAATTGGGGGTATTCCAAGATTCCTGGCCAGTTATAAGATTTCAACTCAATAAGCTCCTCCGCATGGCAATATGGTCGTTGCAGCAATAATTAGCATTGAATTCTTAAGTTTTCTTGCTTTGTTCAATCAGTTTTTACAATAGAAAATTTCGAAAAACTTCTGAAAATTTTCGCTATCAGATGGCCCAATTTTAGGTCCGCAAACTACCATTTGGGAGTTTCTGTAAAACTATACTGCCATTTGAGGGTATTTTTCAAAATTTTTGTTTTGGCCCTCTTTAACCCTGACTGGACCCCCCTGTCAGGCCATAATGGGAGTACCCCCCCCCAGGGGTGATCTGAAGCGAAAATTGTTATTACTTAACCCTATTTTAACCGGGGGGGGGGGGGGCGTTTTTCGCCCCCCCTATCGGAATTTGTTTGATAGCTCCCAAACGATGCTACCTACAGTGCTGAAACTCCTTGACTTTTCCTAAAATTTAGTTGGCAATCGGAGAATAGAAATTTCAATACCTATTGTTTGACCACGTGACCAGCACATGCCCATATTTGGAGAGTGGTCACAAAGAAATTCTTTAAAACGGCTCTAATTTCTTCCTTTGTAACTAAATCTCAACAATATATATACCATTCGATTTGTCTCGATGAGTACTTTCATTTGATATATAATTTATTCATATTTGCTGACATCAGCAGTTTATTATTTCTATGACGTCATCATTCTTTATGACGTCATATTCCTAATAAATGAGTAATTTTTTCATGTAAAACTGATGGAATGACTTCAAATATCGATGAAGGTACTTGATTTCACCAATAATATGCGAAATTAATGGTTTTAAATCATAATTATTGAGCTAACAATTTCGCATTGAATCAAATTTTCATTATTTAATTAGTTAATTTATTAGAAACCACAAATATCCGTAGGAAACCATATAAAACTACAAAGTAATGGTGTCCAGCAGGTATTTGGATGGTTTTTTGCCAATTTTATCTAGCTATTTGCTAATAATAGGCCCTTTTCTGCGAATAGCTCGATTTTCTCAAAATTTGCTTTGTTTTTGGTTGCCTAGCAACCAGTCACGTGACTATTGATTGATTGATGCTATTTTTAGATTCTCCTTTGCTCAATTATGACACAGTGCAAGTTTCATTGTCATAACTGTTATACTTTCGGAGAAAAACAGGGGGGGCGAAAAACGCCCCCCCCCCCCCCCGGTAGAAAATCACTTTTTTTTTACCCGGTTAAAATAGGGTTAAAGGCTATTTTCAAATTTTGTACCACATATCCTTTTTGTCTTATCAAACCATGTCCTTCTCTCCGAGACACTTTTTTCGAAATTGCCCTAAATTTTTGTAGGTTTATCATAGAATAATAATAATAATAATAATAATAATAATAATAATAATGAATCATGACCAGTATATCCACAGAGTGACTCTTCATCTGGTCGCTAAAAATACTTTACAAGGTTAAAATTTCTAACATGATACTGTATTTCTAAGGAAAGATACAAAAAGCCCAGGGGGGGACACTTGGCACATACGCATACGGGGGGGTTAGTCCGAGAAATTTTCAGGAACCCCAAAAATATCAGTTTAGCTTCATCACAACCCAAAAATATCAGCTCATTTTATACCTTGACATCTGTAAACGAACATAAAAGATCCTGAAACAATGCAAATTGAGGCCAGGATTGCCTCTAAAGAACCCAGAAATATCATTTTTACAATATCTGATGCCCAAAAATATCAAAAACATTTCAATTTATTTGGACCCAAAAATATCACTTTCAGCAATATTCTGACCCAAAAATATCGGACTTACCTCCCCGTATGTGCATGTGCTGAGTGCCCCCCCTGGGACAAAACGCAAGAAACAATGTTACATCAAATCTGAAAAGTAAGGGTTAAAATAATTTAAAATTTAATTTAAATAAATTAGAATTAAAAGTTATATTCTTCTCTTCTAGGATTCAAACGAACAGCCTCTCCTTTGCTTCAGTAAAGAAATGATCTATGGATTTTGATGAGAATTCGGCTTTTGTTTTTGAATTTCTTATTGCATGTGGCATCCTGTTAAAAATATCGGCTGCATTGTTCCTCAAAGCTTTAGAATCGGTTGAAGTTGCAATTAGTGGTGCAGAGCTTGATCGGAGATGTCTGCTGTTTTCTTTCAGTGATATGTCTATGTATTCTGGCTTATTTCGATCTGATATGTATTTAAAAGCTAGTTTTACAAGGTGCCAGTCCCTTCTCTCTTTCATAGGCAACCAGCCGAGTGATACGACATCTTTTTCTTTAGCGTAACGGAGCATAGGTTCCAAATCTTTAAAACTGCTGGTGTAAAATTGAGTAACCTATTTCTTTGAACTGAATGACTTCAAATAAACTTTAGACTTTAGCTAATTCTCTATAATTCTACCGTTGGAATTTTCTGAAATCTTCAATATTTTCAGAATTAGAGTGTTTTTCTTCTTTTTCAAGACTCCAAGAAACATTTTCAAAAAAACTTAAAATCATCGTAATTTCTAAACTGTTTGACGTAACATGAAATAATTTCGAAGAAAACCATAGTTTATGAATGCCTACAATATGGTATCAAGCAAAAGTCTCTCACTCATCTGGTTTATGATTTAGAAATTTGATGACGTCACATCCTCAAATGAGTTGAAATGTAAGATACGCTGTAATTTCCAAAAATATTCAAAATTTCTGAAAAGTCCAACGGTAGAATTATAGATAAGTAGCTAAAGTTTCTTTCAAGCCATTCAATCAGAAGAAATAGTTCATTGAATTTTACACCCACCTTTCTACGCTGAGATAAAGATTTGGAACCTATGCTGCGTAACGGCCAAGAACAAAACTTGCAGCTGCATTTTCAACTTTTTGTAATCGTTTTTGTAGTTTCAATGAAAGAGGTCGAAATACAGCATCAGCATAATCCAACTTCGATAAGATTAGCAGCTCTGCGACTTGTTTTTCAGTTTCAGTTTCAAATTACTGATTTCCTTGAATCTGACATCAACAAGCCAAACCTTCCTCCTGCTCACAGCCGTGGACGGGGTGTTGTTGTAATATTCCGGATACGCCTGTCCTCTGTGCAGACGTTACTTTTCCACTGCGAAGGAGAGCAAAAGAGGAATTTGTACAGTCCTGTCCACTGCGAAGGAGATTTGTAAAGTCCTGTACTTCGCAGTGGAAAGATAGGCTGGCAGCGTGTTTTATGCAGCTTTGTTTTTGATTCGTTTCAGGTCAGAAAATCGTTGACAATGACGTAGACCCAGAATGGACCCTCTTGACTTATCTCAGACTGAAACTTCGCCTGTGTGGCACCAAGCTTGGTTGCGGCGAAGGAGGCTGTGGAGCATGCACTGTTATGGTATCGAAATACAACCGAAGGCAGAAGAAAATAGAACATCTCTCAGTGAATGCATGTTTAGCCCCGATTTGTTCCATGCATGGACTCGCAGTTACAACAGTAGAAGGGATTGGCAGTACTAAAACTAAACTACATGCAGTGCAAGAGCGAATTGCGAAGTTTCATGGCTCACAATGTGGATTCTGTACCCCCGGGATCGTCATGTCAATGTATACGCTTTTGCGTAATGTTGCAAAGCCAAGCACGGAGGATCTTGATGTGTATTTTCAAGGCAATCTCTGCAGATGCACAGGATACAGGCCAATCATCGAGGGATTTCGCACCTTCAACGAGCATTGGGCTGCTGGGGCAGTCAACGGTGGGAATGGAACACAGAAGGGATGTAACGGGCAAGGAAATGGGTGCAATGGGCCATTAAATGAGTCCAACGGGCCACAGGGCTGCTGCAACGGAGCTGTCAGTGGCAAATGCTGCATGCAGAATGGTGATGCCTGCGAAGATATCTCAGAAGGCATTCTCTCAGGTGGCCTCCAACCATACCACCCTGATGCAGAACCGATATTCCCTCCTGAGTTGCAGCTCAAAACAGATCTTGATGATGAGTCCCTGACCTTCAAAGGCAAGTACATGTGCTGGTATCGGCCTACTTGCCTAGAAGATTTCCTTGCTATTAAACAAGAAAACCCTCATGCGAAGATCGTTGTCGGGAATACGGAACTTGGCATCGAAATGAAGTTTAAGAATTGTCAGTACCCAGTAATGATTCAACCGACGTATGTACCAGAATTGGTGAACATAACAGAGAGTGAGTCTGGAATCAAATTTGGAGCGTCTGTGACACTGAGCGAAGTGGAGGATGTTTGCATGAAACAAGCTGCCGCACATCCTTCATGGAGAGTCCAAGTCTTCACGGAAATCGCTGATATCCTCAAGTATTTTGGGGGGAAGCAAATCCGAAACGTGGCCGCAGTAGGGGGGAATATCATGACCGGATCACCAATTTCTGACCTCAACCCTATATTTATGTCAGCTGGCTGTGAGCTGGAAGTACTTGGTGTATCAGGCATCAAAATTATCAAGATGGACGATAAATTCTTTACAGGTTATCGCAGAAACGTCATAAAACCGGATGAGATCCTTCTGTCAATCAAAGTACCATATTTGGGTGAAAATGAGCATTTTGTGGCCTATAAGCAAGCGAGAAGAAGAGATGACGACATAGCTATTGTTAATTCTGCTTTCAGAATGAGGCTGAATGGAAATGTGATCGAGGATATTGCAATGAGCTTCGGAGGAATGTCAGCGACCACTGTGATGGCGAAAAAGACGATGTCAAGTATGGTTGGTAAGACATGGGATCAGGCCATGATCGACGATGCTGTTTCAACACTCATAACCGATCTTCCACTTGATGCTAGCGCCCCCGGAGCTATGGTGCGATATCGTCAGTCACTTGCCCTCAGCTTTTTATTCAAGTTTTATCTCCAAGTCAGCAGCAAGCTTAACTCCGACAGCTGCCCCGTTACGAAGGAGCAGCTCAGTGCAACCAAACCACTGGTGAAAGAAGTCGTCAAAAGCCATCAAGTTTACTCTGTCGGAAAAGATGGTAAGGAAAAAATTGCATTAGGGAGGCCGATTGCCCATGCATCGGGTGAATTGCATGCAACTGGAGAAGCTGTCTATTGTGATGATATCCCGAAAATAGAGAATGAGTTATATTTAGGCCTAGTTATGAGCTCAAAGGCCCATGCAAAGCTGACAAAGATCGATGCCACAGCAGCATTGCAGATGGATGGTGTGTTTGGGTTTGTGTGCCATAAAGATCTGCCGAAAGAAAGAAACACGTTTGGATGTACTCATTATATCGATGAAGAGCTATTTGCAAGTGAAGAGGTACTAGATCTTTCTAATGAATACCTAATATGCACTGGGGGAAGGCAAGAAAATTTTTTTTGATATCGGGTGCGCCAAAATAAACTATGCACGTTTGGCAGGCCATAATAAATCGTACACTGGACGGATTTTGAAGATTTATGACTTAGTCGTTAGCAGAAGGCCTGAATTAGATACTGGGATTTTTTGCAAATTTTTTCATTTTCAGTTTTTAGAGCTAGAAGTGAGTTTCCTAAAATTTTAGTTTTCGAAAACACTGAAAACGACAAAAAAACATCGATCAAGTTGTCTAAAGAATCGACATGAATGGCCAAAGAGAGAACTCGTTCGTGGTGATTTGCGATTTAGAAATCGACCTGTTGTAATCTGCTGTACGAGAGTTCGTACTAAACCCCCAAATCCCCCTGAAAACGTTTTCTCTTTGTTCATTCATGTTGAATCTTTTAAAAACTGAAAACGGAATAATTTGTAAAAAGTCCTAGAATCTAATTCAGGCTTCTGCTAAAGATTAAGTCATAAATCTTCAAAATCGGTCCAGTGTACGATTTATTGTGGCCTGCCAAACGTGCACAGTTTATTTTGGCGCACCTGGTATTTTGATTCTCAGCCAAATTACAAAAATAGTAAAAACAAACCTTATTTCTGCAGGAGAGAGATTTTGAAATCATGGTTTGATAAACAATATTTCATATAAGTCATAGCTTTTAGATGACGATTTCCCAAAACTCTTAACTTTTAACGATTCATTCTAAATTAAATTGACCGTCAGTTCTTATAACTGCATGAGATTTCTATTTTGGATAAGATACAGCAAGTTATATCTGCAATGCTTTTGGTGCAGCCTTCTGCACAAATGTCAACATTTCACTATTGAAAGCCATTGTTTTTTGAATGAATATCGCAAAATGGTCCTCTGAAGATGCCCTAGTGGGGTGAAACTAGTCAGCACTGAAATAAAGAATAAAAAAAACCAAAGACCAAATTGATGCCTGTTTCCTTCGAGTGGCTAGGCCCTCTTCAACGGTACACTATGATTTGCAAAATCGTCCTCGATGTAGCTACAGAAGAAGAAATGTATGACTTTTAAGGGGCTCCGTCGCCAAACAATAAACAAATCCATGAACTCGCACGTGTCACCACCCATTGTTCATCCATTGTTTTCTGCAGTTTGTTTGGTGGCTTCACCCAAGCCACCATAAAGTGACTGTTAGGAATCCACTTATATCCGAGCAATCGTAGAAGATATGAATGTTTGGTTTGTTCCTTAGTGAAGTACAGTGATTTATGTCCAAACAGCAACTTTCATTTTGAAAAAGTATGAAAATTTTGTGTGATATCACCTTTCAAAAAACTGCAAAAATCATCGTTTTGTTTACATTTTGGCGACGGAGCCCCTTTAACAGTGTAGTCGAATTTAAGTGACTTTGCAACGTGTTCTGTTACTCACCTGGCGCGGTGTGTCAGTTACTTTTACTGTCTTCCACTTTGCATGGGTCCATATGAAACGAGGCAAGCTGCTGAGTTGAAGCTCTTTGTTTACGAAATAGAACCTCTTCTGGCATTCCAAAGCACCTTATTTCAGTTTATTTCCTTTTTCATTCGGTATCACTATTGTTGTTGCTGTTGTCTTCGTTTAAGTCGATTCCAAGACAATTTGACCTGTCTGCCATAAACGCTTTATTTTGGCGTTCAGATGGCTCAATCAGGCATTAAAAATACAAACATTTTAACCTCCTATCTTCGTTCTAGGTCAAATACATGGGACAAATTATTGGAGTCACCGTAGCTACAGATCAAGCCACTGCAAAAAGAGCGGCAAAGAAAGTTGTTGTTGAATATGAAAACCTCCCTACCATAATTTCGATGGAAGAAGCCGTCGCTGCGAAGTCGTTCTTCACAAATGATCCCAAGATCTCGTCCGGGGATACAGCCAAGGCTCTGACGTCATGTGATCATGTGATCGAAGGCGAGATGAGAACAGGGGCACAAGAGCATTTCTATCTGGAAACGAATGCCGTGATCGCGATTCCCAAGGGGGAGCATGGTGAAATGGAGGTCATCGCTTCGACGCAGAATCCAACCAAGACGCAAATGATCATTGCAAAAGCGTTAGGGGTGCCCGCAAATCGAATTGTGTGTAAAGTGAAAAGAATGGGTGGAGGATTTGGAGGGAAAGAGACGAGGGGTATTCCATTGGCAGGGGTTGCTGCTGTTGCTGCTAATAAGGTAAGTTACGCACCCACAAACTCCAGCTTAAACATTGAGAAAGTAAGTTTGTTCACGTGCTCTGAATTAAAAACGTTATTTTCGTATGAGACATCAAATCTTCCTAGTTCATTATTTCCTTTCTGATATATTGGGTGGCCATTTTATTACCCCGTGCGTGGCAGATTGACGTGACTGCCACGGACGGGATTGAGCCGGTTTCTAATGTGGAACCGGTTCAAGTATTTATTCGTAAAATGTCTTTATATTTGGCATTTTGTATCTGTAACTGTTGATTCGTCGGTAATGATTTAGAGAATGACGTGCACTGATGAAATATTTTGAGGTGATTAATTCTCAGTATTAGAACCAATACCGTGCACAAATTGTGAAAGACATTTTTTCTACTCTATTGCCATGTTTGCCTTATACAGGCCTTGAAACTCGTTAACCCTAATGATTTCAGTTCTCTTTTAAATCTTTCACAGGTTCAAAGGCCAGTTCGTATCATGCTTGACCGAGACGAAGATATAATGATTTCAGGATGGAGACATCCTTTTTCAGCAAAATACAAAGTTGGCTTCAACAATGATGGCCTAGTTCAAGCTCTCGATGTTCAATTGTACAATAATGCAGGATGGAGCATGGACCTGTCTTTTTCTGTTCTGGAAAGGGCTATGTTTCATTCGAACAATGCATACTATATTCCGAATGTTGTCACCAAAGGACGATGCTGCAAGACTAATTTACCTTCGAACACAGCATTCAGAGGATTTGGAGGACCTCAAGGTAGATAGATTTTCGAAAATATATTTGTATTTCGATTGCTTCATTTGGGATTCCGTGTTTGAGAAAAATTGATACAACCAAAGTCCATCTCAAGTATGACGTCACGTGAGATTTGTGATAACAGGAAATCTCTTATGCAGAGCTCTCCCTTTTTTCATTCATGAGTTTTTGGTGACAGCTAATTTGAGTCAGATTTAAGATTGCAATGAATTGCCGTGCCAAGATCTGCCCTGTTAGTATTTGAGAGGGATGAAAGGTCCTGGTCGCATGCTCCTTGGCTGGAGTGGTATCGCCCTGAATCGATACAGAACCTGAATCTGAACCTGAATGGAGCAGAGTGAAATGATTTTACTGGTATAGTCATGGTATAGTGGCCTCTTGGTTGCTAAAATTATCTACTCCTTGTTCAAATTGTATCAAGCAAATTGTTGATTTATTTGCTGTGCTTCAAGGATTTGCTTTAGGCCATAACGCCAAAATCCTTGTTGGATGTGACAGCAAAGTTGAATTTCAAGATTGAAATTTATCTCTCTCTCTGAGCACCAATATCAACGAATGCAGTATCAATATTCAAGTCAACTATCGAGGAACGTTTTAAAATTGATTCGCCATTGCTTTTAAAGCTAAATTTTCATCGGTAGTTTCACCCAAATCTGTTCGTCCAGATTTGATTTGTATCAAGGAGATTGCCTCAGCGCAATTCTTTTCATTATATATCTCTCAAAAGCATTAAACTTTAAACCACAACTAAGAGATCACAGCTATGCCCTACCAGAAATCCTAGGTGAAAAAATCCCACAACATCTCAATGAACATAGCTACACAATAACAGAAGCACAAATACATGAAAAATATCAAGAAAGTCTGATGATTCCCCTTCAATATGCAGATGACTGTGGATATGCAATTGTCTCAAAAGACCCTCACCTCATGAAATACACAGCAGCAACAATACCATCAAAATTGAAAAAGAGAAACCTGATTTGTAATGAGAGCAAAAATGAAGACTATGTTGTCACAAGAAATGGGTCAAAAGATTTTGAAAAATGCAAATATTTAGGAACGATGCTTGACACAAAAAAAGATTTTCAGAGAAGAAAGATGCTGGCAATAACATCAATGAATGCGTTTAGCCACATATGGGAAAATAAACACCTGTCCATGAAACTTAAACTCAGAATCTTCAATGCATGTGTTGCCCCAGTCATGTTAGCAGGATCAGAATTGTGGACTGTAAATGAATCATTAAAGAAACAAATAAATTCATTCCAGAGAAGATTGCTCAGACTCCTACTAAATATAAAATGGCCAAAAAAGCTATCAAATGAAAGACTGAAAGAAATAATAAAATACGAGGAATGGAGCAACATCGTAACCAAAAGTCAAATCAGATGGTATGGGCATGCACTTAGGTTACCTGCAGATACCCCATGCAAAATAGCTTTAGCAGAGTACAACAGAACAACCAAAAGACCAAGAGGAGGACAAAAACAAACTTGGATAAAACAAGGGCATAAAGATTTAGAAAAAATAAACATTGACACAAGTAATATAGTAGAAATAGCACAAGACAGAAAAAACTGGAGAAGAATAGTGGAGAGGTGTGTGCAGGAGATGCCTAATGCGGAGGAGCCCGCGAAATAGGAAACATGATGATGATGTTCGTCCAGGTTTGGGACGGACACCAATGTACGCAAAGCTGTCTCTTGTTCACCCAGACCTTTGAAATCGAAATATATACCGGGTGTCCCAAAATGATGTATTATTGTTTGATTGCTTACATGTCCATTACCAATGAACCGATTTTCAAAAACTTTATTTTATCCGATTGCCTAAAGGCTAAATTGTATTTTAAGATGTTGGTTGTGGTTTTACCACGGCTTTTTCATGTCTAAAAGAAGATCGATAAACCTGCTCAAATTCAAACCTTAGATGGCATGAAAAAGAAACGGCTAAATTTTCCAGTCAACATTTTAGATGTGATACAAAAGGCTGAACTCCTATTCGTATTCTCTGAACTCGGTATTAACTGAATCCGCATTCTCTGAACGACATTTATTCTCTGAACGACATATAAGTTCAGCCTTTTGCATCACATCTAAAATATGGACTGAAAAAGTAGGCCATTTCTTTTTCATGCTACATAAGGCTTGAATTTGAGCAGGTTTGTCGATCTTCTTTTCAACATGAAGACATCGGCCTAAACCACAACCAACATCCTCGAATACAATTTAGCCTTTCGGAAATCGGCTAAAATAAAGTTCTTGAAAATCGGTTCAACGGTTATTGACATATATGCAATCAAACGATAATACATCATTTTGGGACACCCGGTAGAATGTTGCTCGAGCCAGACTCATGCATTTGCAGATTAGCTAAAAGGTCTATTTCTTTCGATATTCCAAGTGAAACTGTACCGGGTGTCTCAATAAAAGTACCCCCTTGTGACTGGAAACAGGAACAAAGCGATAAGGTATCGGAAATTATCCGAGTGTACTGCTAAATTGCATTAAAGATTGTACACCAAACACCGGAGATACGAGTTCACAAAGTCAAATTTAGGGTGCACCTGAAACCAAAGGTTTTGAAAAAGGGCCTAGCCATGGATTGATATCATGGGTACAGTAAGAACCCGCAAAATAGAAACCTGTTTTTTCAAAACAGCCTGTTTAGTTTCTTATTAAAAGGTTATTAATCTGTAAACAGGCTGAAAGGTTTCTTATCACATGGTTAAGAAACCTTCAGTGATTTCAACTTCAATATTTAAGCAAACCCAGAGCAAACTCTATCGAACAGTATGTTCTTGTTACCTCTAAAATTACTCAACCACATCATACATACCAAGTATACAGATAGAGATGCTTTTGGATAAAATCTCTAAAAAATGTTTGGCACCTGATTTTAACAAAGTTCATTAAATATGAATTTATTTGGGTTCCTCCAATAAGAAACCTTCCTAAAATCAGGCTGAGAAGTTTCTTATATGAAGGCACCATTTCTCGAAAAAATCAGCCTGAGGTTTCTTATAAAGTGGTTTCTATTTTGCGGGTTCTTACTGTATTTTCGAAAGGACCTTTGGACTTTAATAATGAAAAACTCATGCCACCACGTCTCCAAATAAGCGTGCAGGTGTTCCTTTTCCTCTTCTTCGAAAGTAAAAACCAAAAGATTAAAGTTGAAATTCTTTGGCAAAAAAATGCCCATGGCATCAAATCGTGGCTAGGCCCTTTTTCAAACCTCTGGTTTCAAATGCACTCTAAATTTGGACTTTGCGAACTCGTATCTCCTGTGTTTGGTGGAAGACTTTAAAGCCTGGTTTCCATTAAATGGTAAGGGGATCGGCGACAGTCTGCGATCGTCGGCGATCCCCATCTTCCATCTTCCAGCATCTTCCATCTGCGATTTCAGCAGAGTGTTTCCATTCGTCGGCGACCAGTCGGCGACGGTCTGCGACGCACCTATACCATGATCCTTTTCAAACCCACAAGATAGCGCGCAAGCGTAGCAAAATGACTACTATCATCTAATTGGCTAATCAGATCCACGTGATCATAGTTTAACAAAAGCGCGTCTGCGATGATCGCCGATCGTCTGCGATGTGTGTTTCCATAAACATTTTCCCAGATTGGGACAGTCGTAACGATCGGGAAAGTTGAACTTAGTTCAACTTTCTCGACGCTTACGATCCACGATCGCCGACGGTCTTAAGGATCGTAAGCAAGTGTTTCCATTAAATCGGGAACGCAACGCAGACGATCGCAGACTGTCGCCGATCTCCTTACGATCGCTCTACGATTTAATGGAAACCAGGCTTAAAATCCCAAGTTGAGGCTTAAAAAATGTAGCTATGCACTTGGAAAATCCCAATGTCCTATCGCCTTGTTCCTTTTTCCAGTCATAAAGGGGTACTTTTTGGGACACCCAGTAGAGGGTTGTGGAATAAGACAAGGCATTGGAAATTTCGTTTAACTTTATGCTTTATTTGCTGTTTTTATAGGTATGATGATCGCAGAGAACTGGATTACGGATATTGCTATAACCCTCGACAAAGACCCCTCTGTAATAAGAGAGAAGAACCTTTTAAGAGTAGGCCAAACCACACACTATACGCAAGTGGTGGAAAATGATGCGTTGGAAAGATGCTGGAAGGAATGCTTAGTGAAGAGCAAATATTTGGAGGTCAAGGAAGAATTGAAGAAGTTTAATGACAAGAATAAATGGAAGAAGAAAGGAATAGCAATAATTCCTACGATGTTTGGGATATCGTTCACAGCCACGTATATGAATCAAGCAGGTAATATACGTATTGATAACGTCATATTTGTTTCAGGTGAAATGGACGGACTGTTTTAACCAATGTCTATATTGTCTGTATCTCCCTGGTTTTAACAACAGGACAACTGCGTCCTTTTTCGCTTCTTGTTCAAAGTGGATACCTGCTGTAAAGTATAACGGCACGAATGCTGATCAAATTTTGCTCTTTACATCTTGTAAACGTTTTTCCTTAAATGTTACCACTGAAATTAAAAAATTTCACCCTTCTGAAATATCACCTTTTAGTCTGTGTCAGCACTCTTGCAGGGCCGTAGGAAGCAGCTTCTGATTTTTGGGGCAATTGTTCTTAAAACAATAGGAAACAATACATCTGATTAATGATTGTGACGTAGCTCTTTTGTTTTCAAAATTATTGAGGGAGCTTAAGCCCCCCTGCTCCCCCCCCCGCTTCCTACGGGCCTGAGAGTCTTGGGATCGAAATTTTCCAAATGTTCAAATTTCCAAATCACTTAACTCATCTTTGTATTTTGATTTGCCAACAAGAGGAAACATTTTTATTGACTAAACAGATGTAAACACAATGTAAACATTTTTATTTGAATTGAAGTAAGCTCGACGTTTCAAGCCAGTTGTCAGTTGCCAGCTACGCTCGAAGCGTCGTGCTGAATTCAATTCATATAAAAGTGCTTATATTTCATTTTTATTTTCTCTTTTACCTAAACTAAAATTACATATAAATATTATATGGCTGCCGTAGTCGGAAAGGACATGATTTCATCAAGTTCTAAGTATGACAGCCACTTAAATTAATGAAAATATCCAATAAATTTAAGAAAAGAACAACTCAACCCAAGGGCCCCTACCTTGTAGGAACTGTATCTATTCCCAGTACTGTAGAGTAATTGGTGTCCTGTGACCCAGTACACAGAGTCAGTCCTCTCAAGGTCGAGATGACGTATGAATAACTTTGTGGTTTCAAATTCCTTTGTTGATGTAATACGAGATCAACTGTTATACGAGTTGGCCACAGGGAAGCAGAAAGCGTGATTTTTGATTGATCAACACTAACAGGCGTTAGAATTGGATTAACAGGACTGGGTCACAGGACACCGATTACTCTGTGTACTGGGTCACTCTGTGTACTGGTACAGCAGAGAATCGACACAAACGAAATATTCTCATGCATTCAATTAATTCCTAGGTGCCTTGATCAATATCTACACCGATGGCTCAGTGCTTTTGAGCCACGGTGGCACAGAAATGGGACAAGGTTTGCACACGAAAATGCTTCAAATTGCAAGTGAGACATTGAAGGTTGACATATCAAAAATACACATAATGGAGAGCTCGACTGATAAAGTGCCAAACACATCCCCGACTGCAGCCAGTGCGAGTTCTGACCTGAATGGTATGGCCGTTTATAACGCATGTTGTGTGATAAACAAACGGCTTGAGGGCTACCGTCAAGACGGCCAAAGCTGGGAGGCCGCAGTCCACGCAGCCTTCTTTGATCGAGTCAGCCTCTCTTCAACTGGCTTCTACCTAACCCCTGACATCGGTTATAACATAGAAAAGAACGAAGGAAGACCTTTCGCGTATTTCACGAATGGGGCAGCATGTTCTGTTGTTGAAATTGATTGCCTGACAGGGGACCATCAAGTGTTGAAGACGGATATTGTCATGGACGTCGGGCAGTCAATCAACCCAGCCATTGATGTTGGGCAAATTGAAGGTGCATTTACACAAGGGTATGGATTGTTCGTGATGGAACAAATGGTGCATTCTCCTTCAGGTGTGCCATTTACTCGTGGTCCTGGTGCCTATAAGATACCAAGTTTCAATGATATTCCTGCTGAATTCAATGTTACCCTTCTGAAAGGTTTGTTGTGCTTGTTCTTGAGTATATTTGGCTGGGATCGGACAGCATAGGTTCCAAATCTTTAACTCGGCGTAAAAAGGTGGGCAGGCGTGCATAAACATGGGAACGTGGGAACAAAGTTCCCAGGCAGCTTTTTCCACAGCAATATTTTGCAGGCAGTTTTTCTAAAATCGTCTTTTTTCAATAAAATGTAATTGCAGTAAGATGATGAATAATAGCAAACAAATGGTACAAATTGCTCATGTTCTGCTGTTGAATATATGATCAATCGTTTCGTTGCTCCATGTGTAAAAACTTACTGTTTGATACCTGCATTATTACTGGTTCTGGCCTCTCTACCCTAGCTGTACAAAATTGATATGCAGGCAGGTTTTCAGAGAATTTTTACCGCTCCCAGGCAGGTTTGAACATTATGCACGCCTGAAGGTGGGTGTAAAATTCTATGACCTATTTCTTCTGATTGAATGGCTTGAAAGAAATTTTGGATACTTATATCTATAATTCTACCGTTGTTGGACATGTCAGAAGTTTTGAATATTTTTCGAAATTACAGCGTATCTTACATTTCAACTCATTTGTGGATGTGACGTCATCGAATGTCTAAATCATAAACCAGAAGAGTAACAGAATTTTGCTCGATAGCATATTGTAGACATCCATAAACTATGATTTTCTTCGAAATTATTTCATGTTGAGTAAAACTGTTTAGAAATTACGATGGTTTTAATTTTTTTGAAAATTTTTCTTGAACTCTTGAAAAAGAAGAAAAACACTCTAAATCTGAAATATTGAAGATTTCAGGAAAGTCCAATGGTAGAATTATGGAGAAATAGCTAAAGTTTCTTTGAATTCATTCAGTTCAAAGAAATAGGTCATTGAGTTTTACACCAGCCTTTTTAAAGATTTGGAATCTATGCTGGTTCGGACCACCTAGATATGGACCGTTATGTTCGATTCTGGTCCATCATTTACTTGCCATTGAAATGGAACTTCAATACAATTGTATGTTTCAGAAAGAGAATTTCAATTTCAATGGCAAGTTAAATCATGGACCAGGATCGAGCATGGAATTCTCGTTCCCATTCAAACCCCTAGCCAGCATTTTCCTATTTCTTGGGTCTAAAAGATTAGTGTTTTTACCAAACAGAATTTTCACATCTAAGTTAGCCCTTGACTTATAAATTAACATCACAGTTTTGAATATTGGCCTCATGCTTTTTATCCTGCAGCCCCCCTGACAGCTCCCCAAACGCGTTAACTTTTTGTGACTCACCCGGAACTTCAATGCCATTTTTGGTAATTTCCCATCCTTCCAAGGGTTGTTAGACAACGCAGTTATATTTCATCATATATGCTGCTTCAGAGGATATTTACTTCAGCGGAGGAGGTATACGCTAGCTTATCCGTAGTAGTAAATAATGCTTCCCTCCGCAAAAAACGAATCTGTTGCAATGAAGCACAACTGCGGCGTCTAACCACACATGATCTTACCAGAGTTGTTGGGGAGACGAAATACGGTTTATTCGAGGAAACTTATGTGTCCCCCCGTGCAGTAGGTGGATGCTCATGCACAGTAGCGTTTAAGTTGGAGTTCTGACCGGTGTGCATGAGCATCAACCTACCGCACGGGGGGACACATACGTTTCCTCGAACAAACCGTCTCTCGTCTCCCCCAACAAACAGTCAATCCAGCTTCCACTGTACATTTGCAGCCATAATCGTCCACTTGATAACAGCCCTTGTATCCCTATCTACATTTTGTGTGATTACTCTGTTTGGGATCAAATGAATTGATACTGTTTTCCGTTAATCAACAGATTCGAATAATTCGCACGCAGTTTATTCATCAAAGGGAATTGGAGAGCCACCACTCTTTCTTGCATCCTCAGTCTTCTTTGCTATCAAAGACGCCATTATCGCCGCGAGGAAGGAAAGAGGCCTAAGTCCACTTTTCAAGATGGCTGCGCCCGCAACAGCCGAAAGAATCAGAATGGCATGCGAAGATGAATTTACAAAAAGAGTCCCATTGATAGACGGAGAGAACTCTAAACCATGGGGAATTCAGGTTTGAATACGAATGTATGAATGTCTTTGTTTTTATTACAATACTATATGTCGACTTGCTCCAAGTCTACTCCGTGGTCTATCAGCGCTAAAATAATATCACTAAAATAATATCACTAGCAATAGTAAATACTAAATGCCCCGCCCCCACCTGTAGGTAGGTCTATATGGCTTCACGGATTTGGCCTAAAGTTGATTATCATCACTTTGTTGCATTTTGCATGTGTTGTGTTGGTTGGCATAGCCTAAATGTCGAGGCGTTCTAAAATCACATCACCAGTACCACTCCTACTCATGATCAGCATGATATTTGGCTTCAAATGAAATAAAATCAAACTCGCATCTATTTCTTTTTATCTTTTCTGCTGACAGTTTGCACACATTTGAACCACTAACAACTTCAGTTTGCTTACCGCTATCCGCCATTTTGTCAACCTCGTGATCACAGCCTCTTTTCCAATTAGATCAAAAACCGGTTTAACCAGAAAGACGAAAAATAAAACAGGAAAGCGAAAATATTGAGATGCTCTCCCCGTATATTATCTACGCACGGAGTACTATAAAGCCCGTTTTATAAGTCGTGCCGCATCGGGCCGAACCATAGAAATTTGAGTTCGAATGAGGTTCGACTTGGAGCGCCTCTGT
This sequence comes from Aurelia coerulea, assembly GCA_039566865.1. Taxonomy (NCBI): domain Eukaryota; kingdom Metazoa; phylum Cnidaria; class Scyphozoa; order Semaeostomeae; family Ulmaridae; genus Aurelia; species Aurelia coerulea. The sequence continues at coordinate 3,460,691 of CM076952.1, read as the reverse complement.
TTTATAAGGAAAAGTTTTTGCCCTGCCGTGCCGCGCCGAACCACAGTGACGCATGCGCAGGTTCGGTATGGTTGGGTTGCACATCCACAACAAACAATGGCTTTTGTCGTTGTGCGCATGTGTCAAAATGCTGCAGCACGGCGCGGCTGAAATTTGGTTTTATAAGTCGCACCAGGTCGACCCAGTCGAGATGCCTTTGGCGTATGGTTCGACTCAGTCGAACCAAGTGTCAAATTGGTTTTATAAGAGTCGCGCCGCGCCGAACCAGACAAAATTGTTCGAAATTCACTCGTTTCGGCACGGCGCGGCACGACTTATAAAACGGGCCTAAGGTATACGGAGTATATTATCCTCGGTTCTCCTTCCCAGCGACCTCATTCTTAGCTCCTTACGCCTCCGCAGAGGTAATTATATTATTCCAGCGCTGATAGACCACGGAGTAAACTTGGAGCAAGCCTATATTGTATGTCTTTGTGTTTTCAAAATTATGCTGATTTGAATTTGACTGTGTATCATATTTTTCATCAATGTTGTTTGGAACTCAGGTCTGTTTTACATGTGTCAGAAGGATTTGAGTTTACAAGTATAGCAAAGCTAGAACGTAATTTTATGTATGACGATACTTTACTATGCTTTTTACATATCAAATGGGTGAATATTTTAATGCTGAATTATAGACTGAATATACGACACTATGATATGGATTGAAGTGTAATTTGTTTTCTGTGATTTTGCGTCTCTGCTTGCTTTACTACTTTGCTCTACTACTTTGCACTCTGATGGGGACACGGGTCCGGGGGGCCTCGGTGTGTTGGGGCGTGTCTTGGTGTTTTTTGTCGTCCAACCGCTCTACATCAAGTTTCTTGTTATAAATTTTACCAAGTTTTTAGTGTATCATCTGTATATATCATTCACTGTTAAACCAGCTAATTAGAACCATGTTACTTTGTACTTTTGATAATAATTTTATTTTTGTTTCAGTAGGCATCAGTTAGCTGTAATTTAGCTACTTTTAAACGCCTACTATGAAGAAATTAATAATAATAATGATAATAGTTTTAGGCCTGGACACAAACATTATGACCGGCGCTCCCTCATTATTTCAGGGATATGTTGCGACTCTAACCAGATACCAGCCTGTTATTGCAAATTGTTGTTTTCTTATTTCGAGAAACGCATCCGTAGCAATGGTAGACACTACATAAATCATGCACCCAAAGATTATGGAACGAATCGAGAAACTTTTGGCACTAAAAGCACAGGTAGCAGCGTATGATTGTAACATTAGTAAAGATGTTAATGATATACAACCTTATTATATTCCATATCGCCTTTCCCTGTTTTGATGATGTTCCTCGTGTCCCTCCACCAAAATATTAGGCCTATCAGTCGACCCAGTCCCCAAAGAACATCCTGGAGTGCACCCCCCGCGTACAATTGAAAGTCAATTACCCCCCCCCCCCCCCCGGGGTTAGATGTCATGTGAAGATGTCCGCGAATAAAAGTAATTGAAAGAGTTGCAGAGCAACTTTTGCGTTATCGCAAACTGATGTGACAGCTGAACTGAGACAGATTTGAATACATTGATGTTTTTCCTAGACTCAGTACAACGTCCCAGTTACAACAACAACAAAGATTTATAATTGAATTGCTATTGCTGTAACTGTTTGAACGAACCGACATTTTATGCTCCTGCGCAACAACGTATTTCCGCTGCATTGATCGTACTGTAAAAATTGAATGGAGTGAAAACATTGGGACGAGTGGAATGAGTCTAGTTTTTTCCCCACCTTTTAACATAAGAAACTTAGATAAGTCCGTCCTTAGTGGCAAAAGTGTCTTAACTGTGTGAAAATGGCCGGGTTTACCTTTCAGAACATGATTCTTTACAGCGTCAAGTGCACTTTTTAAGGTTGGCGAGGCCCCGCATGAAAAATTTCCACCTTTTAGTCCCAAAAGTTTCTTTTGATTCGTTTCCTTTTTGGGGAGTGCATGGATGTTGATGCAATTTCTACCACTGTACTGTTATAGATATGATCTTCGACCACCATAGCAAGAAATCGAGTTTTTGGGGTTTAAAACATGAATTCGAGTGAATAAGATTCATGAATAATCGACATCTTTCCCATATATCCTTGAATTTAATCATTTCTTAGCCCTTCTCGTACATGGACTAAAACTTCTTAAATGTTCGGCCATCCTTGTAGTTATTGTATTTTTCTGGATGAGCCAGAAAAAGTTCCTACTTTCGAAAATTCATGGCACCAAAATTCCTAGACGGATTTGAATGACTTTAATTCTAAATAAAAGACAAATGCAAAGTATTTTTGTGATTTTTCTCGCTTTGTAAGCACTGAAAATATTGGTAAATTCAACTTGACAAAAATTTCTTGGATGCGAAAGGCCGCGAAATACCTGAAAAATGGGCCTAAACACTTAGCAAATCTGAAGGAATCTCCTCACACAGAAAATACGGTGCTACCGGGTGAGTCAATAAAAAGAATCCCTGTTTGAAAAATCACCATTCCCTGAATATCAAGATGCTGATATTGGGAAACATACCATTTAACAGCAGACGTGTTCAAATGGACCTCAAATTTACCTGACTGTAATTGGCCAGTCAATTCTGAAAGTATGAGGGATTTTCTCCAGGAAGCCCTTTTGAGAAATCTTCAAAACAGGCTCAAAACAACGACCAACATTTCCCAAGCGCTCTGCCTTACCTCAATTAGTTCAACACATTCTAGCATGTTTTATCCTTTAGGGAAGATGAAATCATTCGGAATAATGTTGTTTTGCCCCCAGGGATGACATTTTCATCTCCCAAAGGGATAAAACGTAACGTACCAAAGCATGTTCAAGTCATTGCTATAAGGCATATACATGTGAGAAATTTGGTCTTGATTTTATGAAGTTTTAAATTTTCGAAGTTTCTTGGAGGGCCTTCCTCGAGAAAATTTCTTATAATTTCAGGACGGAGTGGCCGATTTCAGGAAGATGAAGGTGAAGGTGAAGTTACAGTTTTTAGCGCCAAAGCACTGGGATCGCAGAAGTAGAATAGGCCTAATCGAGTCCGCGACCCCTTGTCATGACGCTGAAGTGATGGAGCTCTACCTTGGGATCGAAGCCGGTCCACCTGACTGTTCTGACTGCAATGTCAGAGGATTACACCACTGCGCTGCGCCACAACACCTTCAAGTTTAAAGGTAAAATTTAGAATATATTTGAACATTTTCACTATTGAATGATATATTTGGCATCATTATTGTCTTGATATTGAGGGATCTGTGGTCTTTCAAACAGGGACTTTTTTTTTGAATCGCCCGGTATTAGAAATAGAAATCAAACAAATCCTGAAGTTGTTCAATTACATGGCAATAAATGTGTACGATCTTCATGATTTGCTCAAATAAAGTACTTCAGGCCCTTTTGACTCATGGAGTACAATGGAGTGATATCTATGGGATAGATGGGAATTTTCTTGTGCAGTGTCTCCTTGGGAGTGCGTGTCATGGTGCAAGGGGTTGTTTATCAGGGAGTGATGGAGTATAGGGTGTGTGATAAAAGACTTCGTTGATGCTCGCTAAACCACATCATATTGTAATGACATCGATTGCCTCCATATTTAGGCAACAAACAAACAAAGAAGAAACGCTAATGACCGATTTTGGACTCTCGAGGAGGGCTCGAGGAGTAATTAGACCAAAGGCAATCGGTCCCCAGCTAAATTCATGCATGACCGAGTCTCTTACCCTGGGTACCAGCCTCTCTAGCATAAAAACAGAGTCTCTGTTTTTATGTTAGAGAGGCTGGTACCCAGGGTACGAGTCTCTATGATCCTGATTTCTTTGGATAACGCGAATTAGCACCAACTTCTGGAATATACAATAGAGATCTTTATCGATTTTATTTTACAAGAGAAGGCAAGAAGGTTACAAGAGAAGGAAATACCAACCATTGAACACAACACAGAATGTGTGGTAGTTATCGAAATTGCGTCAAAACCCGAAAATTTCCCTGCAATGTTAAGCATATGATGGTACGTAAGGAAACTACTAGGTACCTTCTCCCCCTTGTCCCAGGGTCAACGACCGCCCGCCGCCAAGTGTCTTTCAAAAAACCGCCAAAATATCGCCAAAATATTTTACACGAAGTACTCCACTGTGAAGATTTGTACAGAACAGAAGACAGCCAATGCTTTGGAATTTCATCGTCCTGGGAGAAAAAACTTGGTTTATTTTCACAAATAAAAGGCTGAAACCGCGTTTGATAACATCATAACCACAAGCAGCCGTCCATTGAAGCATCAAGCAGCGCATTACTTGCATTGGAAGAAGGAGTTTATGGAAATATCGACATTTTGAAGGTATGTATTCAACCGGCTTGGGTTCGTTGGTAAATTTAGGCCCTTTTTTGCATGCGAAGGGAAATGATATTGAACGGAGTTTATTCAGGTACTGGCGGTAGGAAGAGCTTCATAGTCTGATAGGATGGAAATCTGATTTATCGTTGACGAGAAGGACTGCAAAACAGGCTTGGGCTAGGGAAAATGAGAGTGGGAGAAAGTGATTATTTATTTTGCCATCCACAGTTGAGTTCCCACAGGCCACAGTTTGTTGTGTCAGGTTTTTTTAGGCAGTAGCGATGTGCCATCCCAACAGGTTGAGATTACACTCCATGATGGCGACTTTGCTGTTTCCGTGAATATAACAAATATTGCACAACAACTTCCATCCGTTCTTAAAGAGACACAATCGCAAATTTTTGCTGCTGGAAAATCAAAACGAGATTCTTCCTGCATAAAGAAGAGACCTTGTACATTCCGAAAATGTATTTAGTAGTTTCGTGCGACTTCTACAAGTATCATAAAACAGTAAAACGAAAGGAAAATCGACGTATTTGTACCCACACTTTTCTGCGGCACGTGTGCACAGGGATGGCGCCAGCGGGGGGCTAGGGGGTAGAAGCCCCCCAAAATTTCATTCAGCCCCCCCCCCAATCGGCACTTAAATTTTCGACAATTTCTACGCACTGTCGGCATTTTCATAACCTGCACCTTCAGATTTCTTTGCTGCGTTGTCATCTCAGTGAACTAGAATTGAACTCGTTCATAAAAGATTTCTCACTGTCAGCACTCTGCGTGTGCATAAACAATGGAAAGACAATAGACAAATTCTCGCCTTCCAAGTTCCTTTTCATAAATCTCGGTCAATTAAATTTTCGGTTTTGTGTATTAGATATATTTTCAGAATGTACAAGGTCTCTACTTTATGTAGGAGGAATCTCGTTTAGATTTTCAGACACAAAAAAATTGCGATTGTGTCTCATTAAAACATCAAATACCATCCCTTGAAATTGAATGAATTAAAATATGAAGAATTGATGCAAAAGAAGTGATGGTAGATGGAGAGTTTCTGAGACTTTGCCCAACTGGAATCTCTGTACGTACAACATGCCCCCAATTAGCACAGTATGCTAAATACATAGACACTGTAATAAATTCATAATAATAATAATAAAAAACTGGAATCTCTGTCTGTTGTATTTAGAGCAATAACAAATTGTTTTTCTATGGTATTCCCTGCTATTTCGCACTGAAGCTCTTTGGTGTATGTATGTATGTATGTACGTATGTTTGTAAACATTTGCCACAAATAATTGAATAAAATTTGCAAGTTTAAAAAGCTAAAAATAGATAAAATCAGGCATCCGAAAATGAATAGACAGCACACCTCAGTGACCTATCTGGGCTGTATTCTTGATGGCAACCTGTCTGGTGAATCAATGGCTACCAGGACCCTGGGTAAAATCAATGGCAGGCTAAGGTTCCTCTATAGAAAACGAAATTTTCTTGACTTCTCTCTTCGTAGGTTACTAGCAAATGCACTAATCCAGCCCCACTTTGACTATGCATGCAGTGCTTGGTTTCCACTGATTAATAAAAGGCTAACAAAAAGAATTCAAACAGCTCAAAATAAATGTATCTGGTTCTGCTTAAATATGAATAACAGAGCACACGTAGGAATCAAAGAATTTAAGAATATAAATTGGCTCCCTACTAAAGAGAGATTTAAACAATGTACTGCTACAAACGTTTACAAATTTTTCGATAATTCAGCCCCATCCTATATGTCGGAGATGTTCTTACCAGTTGGCCAGAATCAACCTTTTCGAAAGAGCAACATAGGGCAAAGTGGCATATCTTACCTAGGACCTAAAATCTGGAACAATCTGCACTCTGACCTAAAGTCTGCTGACAACGTTAACAGTTTCAAACATAAGATAAAGGACAATTTCTTCAAATACCTCCAAAATCAAGAAAACAGTCCCTATATATATTATTAAATTTCTAAAAACTGCATAAACAACAGGCCAAACAGGCTGTTCAACTTTCTTAGGAATGAGCCATTGAATTCTACTTTTGACAAACAATATTTTTGTCTCGTTTTTTCATTAAAACTTTTCTTTTCTATAATACCCCTGGAGGGACCATTATGGAAACAAGGTTGTACTGACCTTTTAATGCTATCCCTGGCATTTTAAACTAGGGGTGTTTTTATACTAGATCTTAGTTTTTATCATATTGTACGCTTGTAAATAGCCTTTCTTTCATTCCGTAAATTTTTACTTTCAATTTTTAATTTGTATGGCAAAATTTTACATACATACATACATACATATTTGATTTTCAGTGGATGCGTGACAGATCATGCACCATATCAAATGAGGCGTGTGATATTTGATTTGCAAGAATAACACTGTAAATGGTAGAAGTAAAATGCGATTGATTTTTAAGCATCATAATGAACCAATTTTTATTGCTACATCAGGGATATAAGCTTTCGATAATGTTGTGGTATGTATTATCTTCGGTATTCTTTTATAGAATAAAACGTGGGCATCTATAAAACATAGCTTTATGCACAACAAAGTTTCCAACAACGGAGAGTTGGAGACAGTTCTGGCCCAAATGGGACTCAAATGGGGGAGTGATAATAGAATGCAGGGCCCACGCATTACATGAATGGGAAACATTCACTTAAGGTCTTTAAATGGAGGGCAAATATCACAGCTAGTGGGACCTGGACTCTATAATCAGGCACAATGGGTAGCGCCCAGTCAATTAAACTGCTTACTGCTTACATGAACTAGCGTTTTGGCATGTGTGAAGATTTAAATTGCATTTAGAATTTATTCCATGCCAGAGATAAAGTAAAGTTGGCAGTCTAGTTGTAGCAGTCTCACACTGTTTGTTTGATACTAATCTGAAACCCAATGATAATCAGTCAAGAATTCGCCAAGTTATCACCAAGTTATCATATCTTCAACTCAGAAAGTAGGCTATACTGTACCGGCTTTGCGCACATTAACAAAAAGGATTGTGTTGTGAGTGGTCCCAGTCAACTTGAAAACTTGTAAGGCCATGCTCAGATCTTGAGTGATTCCATATGATTCTTGTAAACTTTTGTGGCTGTTCTTTTCTGTTGTGGGGCTGTGTTGTAGTCCACTGATTTTGCAGCAAGAACAGTGAGGCGGATGTAGCTTAACTTTTGGACTTTGGTAAAGTAACTTTTTACCCACTGGGTGACCCAAAAACAGCGAAACTTTTTGAAATATCATTCATATTTGATTACATTGCCTAATTTAAGGGAAGAACCTTCACATTTTTGTGCATTTGACAAGAAGAAACTTTCTTGTTTTTGTGTGTTTTTGACTGAAATTGGTGAAAGTTTATTCCAGCAAACTTCCTAAAATGAGAAATTTACAAAAGTTTATTCTTGCAAAGATTTCCTCAAACATTGAGTCAAATATTAGGTGAATCAAATACTGAATATTCTTCTCCTTATTATTTGTTGTATGTCTGAAAAAAGCAAGGGAATCCAATATGATCTTGTTTAACAACATTCCTTTCAAATGATGCTACAAACAAGCATACATAGACAGAGCAGAAACTGCGTGTGCATGTGTGAAAATTCGTAACTTTGAGCCCCTCTAGCTCCCGTTGTTGTTGTTGTTGTTGTTGTAATTTTATTTGAATTCCACTATCTACAAAATAGCTAACAATATATGTACATGAAACATAAACATGTCAACTAATCAAAATCAAATATACAGTACTAATAAAACAAAATAAATATTTTTCTAAATTATACAGTTAAGTTGGAAGGCACTTGCAGGCAGTACATGTGCCATTGGGGCCATCCCATTGTTTTATTACTTCTCATATTTTCTACTGATTTTAGTTCGTTTGGTAGGCCATTCCAGATCTGTGGTCCAACGGACTTGAGACTCGTGGACTGGGCTCGAACGTTGCTTGATTGGGCCTATAACATGGGCCAAGTTATTTGGATCTCTTAACGAATAATTTGAAGAACGTAATTCAAAAAGGCTCTGCATAAATGGTGGATTTAAATGATTCAATGTTTTGAATATTTCGATGTAAAAGATTCTTTGGCCAGTAACCTGCATGGTGGATTTATTTTATTTCAAAAGCAAATTGTTATATGAGCTTGTATGATCGTTATAGAGAAACCTTATAGCACGTTCTTGTAATTTTCAATTTCTGTAATGATTTGGAAGATGAGAAGTATGACACCAAGGGGCAGTAATCGAAATTAGAATATGCGGAACTCTGAACTAGGACCTTTTTCTCCCTGCGACAAATCCCGAAATTAGGCAACACTTCCGCAAAATTTGATATTTTCTTCCAAACTGGGCCTTAAACTCTTGATTTATCATTTCGAAAAGGTTATATATCCAAACACTTCCTTATATCAGATTGCTCGGACGTCATTTTTCGCAGTTTCTGCTCTGTCACAGAGGTATGGAAGGTTTGGGAGAGTCGTTCAAAAATCAAGGAACATTTTGAGACAGTACAAACTTTAATAAGAAACCTAATTCGCAAAACGTTATTGCTGCAAAATCTCCCAATTTGGCCGAATCGCAAAAAGTTGATTTCAAAAATTTCCCTTTTTTCCAACCTACTAACGTTTATTCCCGTGAAAGTTTCTTCCCTGATTGTATCTTTGATATTTTGGAATTCATATATAATCTATATCCTCTTGAATTTGAAGTCCTATTTTCCAAAATTTTCCTGGAAAGACCCCCATCAGACGTGATCCTTTGCTTCTTTGAAGAGGCGATAATCCAATAAGGGCGACAGATCCTGCTACTTTGTGGTTACGTCACAGGTACGTGAAGTTTACAAATGAATCCCCAATGAATTTAGCCTGCTAAGCACTGTCGTTTGAACTAAGAAATAGCGCTTTGTTTACAGTTCTTGAGAAAACTACCTTTCAATAGAATTACAAGCTTCTTTTGGTAATTCCTTTTCATTACGAGTGACCCGAGTGTGGTTTATAAATTTTAATCGCTTTAATAATGCATGGGCCTAACAAGAGGGAACTCGCCATCTTTAACAATCAGTTGCCATTGCAATGCAAGTTGAGTTTTGTGTTGTTATGTGAGAAAAATGGACGCCAGTTCGAAATTATGGCCTAACTTATCAGAAGTTTGAGCGAGCTGGTTACTGGTGATAGACTTTGATAAGATACAAGAAACTGAATTGAAGTTTAAAGCCTGATAAAACATATTTTGAATTATGGAAACTGCGAAGTTTGTTTGACATGGGAAATATACTTTGCTGTCTAACATGTCGCAACTACTTTGGGTATGTAAGCTATGTATGTATGTAAGGTTTTAAATCATCAAAATTCTTGCTTTTTCTTAATTTGGGTATGTATGTAAGGTTTTAAATCATCAAAATTCTTGCTTTTTCTTCGATAAATATATATAAGCGTTAATTAAAGAATTCTATGTATTCCTCTTCCATCTAACAATCAAATATAGAGTTTTTAGTCCGTTTGTTAGCAAGCCAGTATTTCATTCAAGACATGTTTCCGCAAACTTGTTTACTTATTGATTTGGTAGTTGTCACGATTTATTGTACTCCTGGGAAAGCAGCTCCTCCCAGGGGATTCCTGGTTGAGAACTTTTTACGATGAATAACAAGGACAGATAAGGTTACAATAGGATCCGCTACTTTTTATTGACACCTAGGTACAAAGCGATTTGTGACTGCAGACAAAGGGAATTCCAAGCCTGGTCGGCCAACTCATAGACAAAAACAAAACAAGCCGTAAAAGTTGCCCTGAAACCCAGGTAGCTACCTCACTTGTTGTGCATTCCTGAATTATTCCTGGATTGGTTTTAACAGCAAGTATAAGCTTGTATCGAAAAAAGAAGGATATATCCAAACATTTGCCTCAGGCATTTTATTTATTTGGTGCAGGAGCCAATTGGCGGGTGACTCAATTCTCATACTTTTCGGCTGTAATTAAAACACTTACTGCTCAGCTTCTAAAGCAAATAAAGAAAATACCTGAGGCAGATGTTCAGATATATCCTTCTTCTTTCGGTACATGCTCATGTTTGCTCTTAAAAACCAATCTAGGAATGCACAACGAGTGAGCTAGGTACCTGGGTTTCAAGGCAACTTTTGCGACTTACTTTGTTTTTTTTATGAATTGACCGACCAGGCATGGAATTCCCTTTGTCTGCAGTAACAAGTCGCAGCGAATCCTAATGTAACATTATCTGTCCTTGTTACGATGAATACGTTCTTCCATATGCCGAATTATCTGATAATCAGATGATAGCGGCGATCAGAGGAACTTAAAAATAAGTTGCTTTGCCAGATCATCAGTTTATCTTCTATTTAAGATCTAAAGCGATTTATAGATTGAAGATGATTTATCAAGGAATCTATAAGTGATAAATTTTACTACGAACATTATTTTGTGGTAAAGTTTATGCAATGAACCTGACATATAGATTAAGAATTTTTCTTAAGTATTTTAGAGCTCCAAATCGCAATAGATTCTACGAACATTGAGAAATCGAAATTGACTTCGTTCGCTTTGCTGACAACAGGAACTTTTTGATAGGAAACTGTACCGAATTTCTCAGAATATAGGTAATAGATTTGGGTAAATCTACGATAGATCGCTATCTTCTTTGGCTAACGTAAAGAGTGTTCCAAAAATTGTGTCCCGTTTGTGTGGCTGGTATGGAGGAGTTGTGATTTCAATAGTCCCGCTTTGTGTCCCACTTTGAAAGAAATAGTTGAGCGTTGGTTTAAGGGTTTTCTTCATCTGACAGATGGTTGATAGCGTTGTCTTTTAATTAAACAACCTTATCAATACTCCTAAAACTGTAGAGAAACTTACAATACTAGACTATACTATACTATACTATACACCCCACTATACAACACTATACAACACTAGAACCCTTCTTTCAAAATATTCTTGATTTCGACATTGCTGGAGAACAATGGAAGTGCTGTTTTTGAAGCAACCACCTATTTTGGCATTCTTGTAGCGTAAATCACTTGTTAAGTTTGACGCAAAAAATCTCAAATTCGAAGTTAAAGCCTGCCCTGTGTAACTTTATAACAGACAGGACAATTGAAGTTTCAGCTCCTCTATAACAGTGGCACAAACGGTGCACAATATTTTGGGAAACTCTATTGACTACAATACCGTTTGCATCAATAGTAGTGCCTTGAATGGTTGAGTTGTCGATCATCGTAAACTAGAGCTTTAGAAAGTTTGGCTCCAGATACTTTGTTTATATATGTACATAGTCAGAGGCAGGAGCTCTATTTTCTATCGTTGGAACCTAAGCATATCTCGAAGCAGATATTATGTGCAAAGTTGAGCGAATTCGACAATTTGAAAGTTTTGTGTCTGAAATTTCAGATCATGATTCTGCTTGGAGGTTGATTTTTAGACTTCGTAGAAATGATATATCGGGCATGCCGAGAAAAAACGTGAGGCGTTTGACAAGCCATGTTTTGATGAAAGACAAGTCAAATGGGGTTTGTTGTAGGCCTATTTTTAAAATGCTGCCGTTCTTAAACCGTTTATCCGACCACTCAAAACGCTATTTTTAAGAAGTTTCGCTTTTAAGATTATTTCTGAAAGGTTCATTTGTTGCATTGCGAACCCCTGCGAATGGCCCCTTCGATGGAGCTTAGATATTTGCAAAATGAGATGCGGTTTAAATGTTTTCATTTTAGATGGCACTTACATGATACAAATGCATTACCAAACTTATCACGCGACCTCTGCAAGTAAATTTAACGTAAGATTTCATGTTGTAACAGACGGTAACAGAGACTTAACGTCCACGCCTCTTCGCTGTTTAAAAACAGTTTCGAAGCTGATGTAAAACTGTGAAACAACGTAAAACTTTACCATAAAATCACCTGCATCGTAAGGCATTAAGTGTTTCTTGAATAAAATGAAAGCTTACTTACTAATTATTGAAATTCACCTGTCATCCATTATCTCTATTTGTTTTTGTGGTAATACTCTCAACGTGCAGTTAATTTTTCTTAAGCTGTCCTAAAAGAAGCTTTGAAGTTATAGTTTTCAAGGTCTCCTGTTGGGATAGGATGGTGGTAGGCGTAGGCTTAGGATCTTTACGAAACAACATGCAAAATGTTATTGCCCCATACGCCATACTTTCAACTGAATTACTCGATGGTAACTTTATTTGATTTGCGAGAATCCTTCTTTCTTTTTCTTTTCTCCCTTTCCTCCCATTTCCCTACTTCGCATCTCACGCATGTAAAATTCCACCACTGGAGAAGCTACGCAGCGTCCAGAAGATAAAATCAACAAACCCAAACCAGAACACTGGTTTCCCTGTAAAAGGGACTTCAAGTTATCTAGAGTTGTAATTGTTTTTTTTTCCAATAATGTAAATAATCGTAAATTCTGTAAAGTAGGCCTTAATTTGCTGTAATTTAGCAATTTTTTTATTTAGCCTCCGTAAAATGAATAAGATGATGATGATGATGATTACTATTTGTCTCAATTCCATGTTTTCCGTTGTAGCAAGAAGAAGAAAGAGAATGAAAAATTGGTAATGGAGGACTTTGGAGCTGAGGAGTTTGCCAACTTGCCAATCAAACCTCGCGGTGGAAAGAAACTGTCCCCAAAGATTCGAGCTAAATCACCGAACACTACGCCTGTGAAATCACCAAAACGAGAAAATGTTAATGATTCAAGCCCTACTAACGCTCTTCTAGCCAAAGGTATGTTTAAAATTTCTCATATCAACAACAACAATGACAACAGCAACAAATAAATATTTAAATTAGGCTAAAAGATGAATAGCTAAATTAGAGCCAATTAACACCTACCTACTATTTACAATATATATCATTACAATCTAATAGAATTAAACTATTGATATGTAGTATAGGGCTCAAATCGTCTTCTAGGGTGTAGTATTATATCGCATCTTTCTTTCAATTGATTGCAAGGAAATTAGGGTACTTTGCTGTAAATCTGCCATGGATTTTTTTTAATGTTTTGATTGTTTTAATATGGTGCCATTTTAATTATTTTTGAAAGAATTCATGGTAAATTTTGAAAAAATTAAACAATCGTAAATCTTAAATGAATAGTAGACTGACGACGTGATTCCTTGTCTTCGTTCAACGTTTTCTATCGGATGTTTATATTTTCACTCATACAAGGACTCACAACCAAACAGATTCTAAACAGGGACTAATACCGCATTCACACTGCCAAGTTAAACCAGCTTATACTAAACCAGGTTATGGACTGTTGCATTTTGATTGGTCAATCCAACAAATCGAATTCATTTGATTGGTTGAAATTTAACCTCGTTTGAATAAAGCTGGTTTAACTGCCTCAGTGTGAATGGGGTGTAACACTTTAGGCAAATCTGAAGAGGAATCAAACGTCTTCCATCCTTCGAACGTCGAAAGAAAAGTCGAACGTCGCTTCGAATGTCGTTTTGAACTTCGCTTCGAAAAGTCGAATTTTGATTTAATCAACCAATCAAACGCTAGGAATAGGTTAAGTGGTCTGACCTTATTAAGAACGTAGCAATCTGATTGGTCCCACCGTGAACGCGGCGGAGATGGCCTAAATTAGTCCCCGTTTTGAATCTGTATTGTCATGAGTCTCAGTTTGAAGCCATAAACATCATCCAATTCAGTGCGGAAAACTGAGACGCATGTAATCAGTCTAAATGAATAAAGGGAAAATGATAAACTTTTCAAGGAAGCAACCTACAGAATGATAGCAAGCAGAAATCTGCAGCTCTTCTGGTTTAGAAATTTGATGACGTTACACCCTCAAATATGTTAAATGCTGCCATTTTGAAACAAATCAAGATATCAAAAAATTTCCATGGCAGATCTACAGCAAAATACGCTAAATTCCTTTCAAGCACTTTAGTTCAGAGAAAAATGTAGAACAATTTTACACCCACCTTTTTAAAAATCTGGGCCCTATATTTATTAGGGGACAACACTTAACTTGGACTCATATTTTGAGCCATATTTGAAATATAATGATGATAAACATGAAACATGATACCCAGGTGAAAACGTATGAATTTAAATAATAAAAATTCGTTATATTAATATTCTCTTTATTATTATTTTTCCACCTAGATGCTGATGTATCAAAAAACGATACAGACCCTGAGATCAAATTCAAAATTGAGGATGATTTTGATGAAAGCGAGCTACTAGATGTCATCAAAAGACGAGGGCCTAATCCCACAAACTACCAGCTTCATTTTGACGACTTTGACCAAGATGATAATGGCAACGAGACTGTCCTCGCTCAGGCGCCTTCAGCCAAATCTCCAATCGCAAGTATACGTGGAAACACCACAGTAGACGTGGAGCCCAACTTCGAATCCACGTCCTATGGGCATACGTCGCCTCGTTTTAATGACGACACATTGACTTTATCAGGCTCGAGTGAATATGACACTCCAAAGAATATAGAGAATAAAACAAGTGGTAACGTGAAATCAAGAGGAGTCAAATTCAATATGGATGCCAATGATTCAAATAACGAGACGAAAGGAGATGAACTGTTTGGATCATTTGATAATTCTACGCTTCCTGGAGATGATGACTTTACGTTTAGCAAGAGTAAGTGAAGATTGATTGATTGATTGATTGATTTCATATTTAAGGAGGGTAACCCTTCAGCAGAGGCTGACTTTCAAGGGGTCCTCCATCTACAATACAATATAATAATGCTAATATGATATGAAGAAAAGAGAAAACCTAATTGCAATAAGTGAAAAGTCTAATTAATCTATTGGAATATAAAATCAATTTACAGATAAGGATAAAACGATATAAAAGAAAATTTCTACACAAAATTTTTGTTTAACAATGATAAACACGCTAAACTCCATTCTGATATTAAATTAGCCCCTTCCATCCAGTCATTTAAAACCAAGCTCAAAAGCTCATAATTGATTAGATTCAAGGAAAGCTGGTTTTACATTTTTATCTTTATTTTCCATTTAAGTTTTTGATGAATATATATATTGTACATTTGTAGGTTTAGTTGAATATTGTAATTAGGTTAGTTTTAATTGTAATTAGGTTAGTTTTATTTTTAGTTGCAGGGTATATTCTAAAACAGTTACTTAGGCCCCATTCACACTGCTCCGTTTTTGTTAGTATCCGTTTTTGTGGCATCCAAGCTACCCGTTCGCATTGCTCCGTTTTTGTCGTTTTTGTACAAAAACGGAGAGAAAAACCTCCGTTTTTGTGCGTTCACATTGCTCCGTTTTTGTCGTTTTTGTACAAAAACGGAGGGGAAAACATCCGTTTTTGTCCGTTCAGATTGATCCGCCTGATAACAAATACGGAGAGAAAAACCTCCGTTTTGGTGCGTTCACATTGCTCCGTTTTTGTGAAACTCATTGTTGAATATTGGAGCGTTTTCAAAAACCTCCGTTTTTGTGCGTACACATTGATCCAAAGCGTTTTCAAAAACCTCCGTTTTTGTGGATATCCACCTTTGATGACGTTTTCGAAAACCTCAGTTTTTGTGGCGTTTTTGTGCGGATCAGTGTGAACACTTTCACAAAAATGGAGGTTTTTCTCTCCGTTTTTGTACAAAAACGGAGCAGTGTGAACTGAATTTTAACCCTGGGTAAACAATTTTGAAATAAAAATAAATCAAATAAGACAAATTTAGCACTCATTGTTCCTTTCTTTTCATTCCTCTTGAAGCACTGTTTGAACACAGTTAAAGGTTGGCCTAAAACCAACCCACAATGCAGACAAAGAACAAAGGCTATCTTGCGTTTAGTTCATTTTTCATGTTTTGGCTGTGAATGCGATGTTGTTTATTCTCTCATTGTTTAATTCAATAAAATAATTGTCTGGTGAAAGAATTGCAAATTAAAACAAAATGATCCACCTAACTGTTACATTTCCGCTTTATTTTGAAATATTTTGGGTTAATTTTAAAGTTGTATTTGTTCCTGTTTTTTATCAAATTAGCTAGGAGGTTCAAACTTTGCTATGGCCAAAGAGAAAGCAGACAATTTCTGATGTTGTGTTGAGGTTCTGATCTGACAATTTTTTATGAATCACAATGTTTTTAGTTTAATCCTAAATGCATAGAGTGAAATTTATGTTTTTCGAGTCTCATGGGTGTGATGTGCAATCTTTTTCAGACGAGTTCATTGACAATTTGGATTATTTGGAGCAATGTGGAGAGAGCGATAAAGAAAAACAGGTATGCTTGTGAAATTTTGTAAATCAAGTCTTTAGAGCGTTGGCGTGGAATCTTTGCAAATCTTTTAAAACTAGTCGTGTAAAATTCTATTGCCCTTATTGTCAAATGAATGGGTTGAAGGTAGCATAGGTTCCAAATCTTTAAAAGGGTCTGCTTGGGGCTTCGAAGCTGCTATTCGTTGTAATCGTAGCCTGACGTTTTTGAAGTTTTTGCAACTGATTAATTTCAGTTGAACCAGCGCAGCATAGGTTTCAAATCTTTAAAAAGGTTGGTGTAAAATTCAATGACCTATTTCTTTGAACTGAATGACTTCAAAGAAACTTTAGCTATTTCGCTATAATTCTACAATTGGACTTTTCTGAAATCTTCGATATTTTCAGAATTTTGTTCTTTTTCAGAAATAAAAAACTTCAACGATTTTAATTTCTAAACTGTTTGACGCAACTTGAAAAGGTCTCCAAGAAAACCATAGTTTATGGATGTCTACAATATGGTATCAAGCAAAAGTCTGTCACTCATCTGGTTTGTGATTTAGAAATTTGATGACGTCACATACTCAAATGAATTGAAATGTAATTTAAAAAAATATACAACATTTTTGAAAAATCCAACGGTAGAATTATTGATAAGTATGTAAAGCTTCTTTCAAGCCATTCAATCAGAAGAAAAAGGTCATAGAACTTTACACGCACCTTTTTACACCGAGTTAAAGATTTGGAACATATTACTTGGAGCATAAGTTAAAAGTTTTTAAAAGTTGCGGAAATAAAAAGTTGCGAATTTGGACAACAAGACTCGCAATTTTTAATTCCCGTGACTTTTCTTCACACAACAATTTCTGACAGTAAGGTATTTTTTATTTCGTTAAATAAAGAATTGACTGTGATTATGATTCGGCAAGTATATGGATCCGCCATTAAACGTTATCAAATTCTCCCAACGTTGAACAAACGCTCGTGCAGCAAATTATACATAATCGATTTCTAAAGCCCCAAATCACGACGAAAATGTTTCCCATTGGTCCATTCATGCCGAGTCTTCAGAAAATATGATCAACACTTTTTTATCGTTTTGAGTGTTATCGAGAATGACTATTTTAAGAAACTCTCTCTAAGCCTGATACAGATTTTATTGTATAATGTTGATTTTATTTCTTTAAAGTTTATTTTTTCTTCAAAAGGCGAGACAGGCAGCCCTGGCAAGGCAATCGCTCTACCAGAGATTTGATCCACTTATCAAGGAACAGACTCCAATCAAACAAGGTATGTATTTCAAGATTCTTTTTGTGGAAATAGAATTGAAAAACCTGATTCCCCTTTAATTTGTAATCGTGATGCCAAAGGGGATTGAAATCTTACAGGTAAAGCCACGGTCGAACCCATCCGAAATTTCATCCAACGTACTGAAACTGTCATTTCATCCAACGTATTGAAAACAAAAATTTTGGATGAAATATTCGATACCTTGGACCACCCATGTTGGGTCATCCAATATTTGCAAAGTGATGTTAGATAAAGTTTTGATCGAGATAAAAAAGGAGTTTTCTTTTTAAATGTTGGGCGGAAATTGGAATATTAGATACGTTTGACCGCTTCATCCGACATTTCCTGGCTTATTTATGGCTGATTTTTGAAAATCATCGGGGAAGCTGTAGCCTCCCCCCAGAGCCCCCTGTCTCCCACGCCTAAGGTATTATTTATGAGATCTAGGCCTATTATGCTAAAATGCCGTTTGTATCGAAATTTAGGTTATGGACGTTTTCTATGGGGTCAGGGGTTCAGAAGGGAAACGTCCAAATGACGTTGTTGGGGAAAAGATCGACATGTTGGCGGCACCTTAGTTTTAGTTTTAGAGAGTGACTGTTTTAGCTGGTAACAAGAGTTGGAAAACTAAGCTAGAAAAAGAAGAGTCCGGAATGAAAATCGAGGTTGGAAAGTTAGAAATTAGAATTTGTAAGCAGTCAGACCCGTTTCATACTCAAGGGTACAATTGGATAAACTAGATTCATGGAACGAGATGTATTTTGATGGAAAAATTAAAACGGTTGCAGAGAAATTCGTTGGTTTAAATTCGTTGGCTGAATAAAACTAATTTATATGAGACAGCATATGCACCGTGGCTGGAGCGATATGGACTCTGGAGGGGGAGCAGTGACGGCAGTAGTTGTTGTCCTTGTTGTTCTCTCCTCCGTTGGGGTTTGTGTTGCTCAGCATTATCGCCTTTGCTGGCCTGACCTCCAATTTAAACCAGGCTCTATTATTTATCAGTATTCAATCGTTTATGTGTAGCCTCAGTAAAGATCATCTTATTCTTTTCAGAACGATCACATTGTAGCTTTGCTGAACTTAAAGAACAGTAAGTCAGATTCTATATCCTTCTTGTGTGTGAGAGAATTAGAAATGTAAATACAAATGATACCGGGTGAGTCAATAAAAACAATTCCCGTTTGAAAGGCTACTGCTCCTAGACTGATTATATGTTCGTAGGTTATCGCTATTGATAGGCTGATGGACGCTATAACTACGACTCATGGACTTACGCTTCCAGAAACGGACATGGCCTAAATCACCTGCTATTTTTTCTCAAAACCATCGACCCTAAATCGCCGCAAAAAGTGGTTTTCCTGAAGTGCTACACTGCAAAACAAGCTATCAGTACTTAGATGAATGTTTCTTCAAGCTATTAAAGCAAAAAAATCCTACCCATAGGTGATATTTTGGTTGTTTGGGGACGCAAAAGATCTCGTAAATTCGTTCGCTACTTTGAGATTTTGATCGTTGGAGCAGTTCAGTCGAACGCGTTGTTCGAACGCTTTTGTTTGCCTTTGGCGGGAAGTTTGAATTGAAGAAGAATCAGCCAATCCCATCAAGTTATTTCAAGTCTTGCATCCTGATTGGTCCAGGAACAAATTTGTTCCTGGCGAGAATTTTTTTGCCGTTTTGAGAAGAGTTAGTCCATAAGGCCCTTGACTGGAGCGACAACAACAACATTAATTCACTTCAATTAGATGAGCGTAAGTTGAGGGTCCTTATGTAGTGAGGCTATACTGCTCCCTGGATATCAAGGCAATGATATTGACAAATATGCCACTTAACAATGGATATAATAAATTATATTTAGAATTTTTCCTGGCTGAAATCGGTCACTCCGTTCAGATTTTACAAGGGATTTTCTCCAGAAAGTCCCTTCGAAAAACCTTAAAATTGTGCTAGAACTGCGAGCAAGTTTTCCTCATATTTTTACCTTTGTGTGTTCTTTTTATCACATTTTATCGCTTTGATTCAACGCATAATGACATGCCCTTGTTTTGAAAAATGCCCTTGAAGTGTCGTGCCGGGGTCGTGCCCTTCCACGTTTGAGATGCTTCACGTGGCCCTGTACATGAACGACGTCCGAAAATCTCTGTATATTCCCGAAAAAATAATCTGAAATGGATTGATACGTTAATTTTGATTGCTTCACTTTTGATAAGCCGAAATTCAACTTTTTATTTCGCTGAAGTATTAACTTTGGCAGTTTTAAGTTGCTTTAATTCTATTTTTACAGAACTGATAGTCTTCTGTCAATGACTACTTCGGTCAATGGAATTTCTGAAGTGTCGAGATTATCATTTCCTGACGCGAAAGAATCACAGCTGGAACAATCACTAGAAAAACATGAACCGGTAATTTCTTATTTCTTTTGCCTTTCTATTGTCATGAATTGTACCGGGTGAGTAAAAAATGTATACCGGGCGAGTCAAAAAAATATTAGGCTGTTTTAGCAACAAGGCGCGGACGTCTTCGAAGACGGGGACGCTCAGAGGTTGTTGGAGCATTCCAATTTTCCAGCCTCTTTATCTCAAATAGTTGCTCATAAAGAGGAATACTCCTTGGAAATAGTTTGTGTCCATTGGTTATGAATACGCTCACATAGTTTTTACTTTCCATATCAACGTTCTATTTTTGGTGAGCGAGGCGGCCTTCAAAAGTACACTTTTCAGGTTGTCGATTTTATAACAGAACTTGCACAAAGCCCCAGGAGATTCAAAAAAGTGCTGAAGTTGATATCGCTTTGTAAATTACATCCTCGAACGAAAGAATTCTGCTGGCGTCTTCTCGACTCAAGTTTTCTCACTAAAATAGCCTATTAACACGTTTAGTGGGCTGTGGAATAAACAGTACGTGGCCGATATTCAAAACAATAATCTTACTCTAACAGTCTAAGGCTGACTTAGATGTGGAAATTTTGTTTGGTGAAATCACCAATCTTTCAGACCCAGAAATTAGGAAAACGTTGGTAAAGGGTTTGTATGGGAACGAGAATTCCACTTTTGTTTCTGGTCTATGATTTGCTTGCCATTGATATTTAAATTCTATTTCTGAAACAGACAAATTGTATTGAATTCATATATACAGAGTGTCCCAAAAAAGTTATGCCCCGTTTGCCTGAAGATTGCGATAAAACGGCAAAAGATTCTCGCCAAACTTTCATATGATGTTGCTCTTCAAATGTTCAAATAAAGTTTGCTGCCATCCCTGTAAAAATCCGTTGAAAAATGATGGAGCTATGACCTTGAGAAGACCAAATTTGCCTGATGACAGAAACCAGCGGTCGGCCATTTTGTCTTACTGTTTTTGCAGTGATAAAGAGCGTCATGTGAGGTAAGAAATCGTTTCTATAAGGTAAGAAATAATTGAACTCTCTGATGATTATCGGAATTTTCACGAAAGCTATGGCATTGGAGGGTGCTGTTTCATTTTCATTCCATAAAGCGATTTATCGCTGCAAAATAGTAAGACAAAGTGACCGACCGCTGGTTTTAGTCATCAGGAAAATTTAGTCTCCTGAAGGTCATAGCTCCATCATTTTTCAACAGATTTTTACGGGGATGGTAGCAAATTTTAATTGAATATCTGAAAAGCAACATCATGCAAAAGTTTGGCGAGAATACTTTGCCATTTTGTTAACATCTTCAGGCAAACGGGACACAATTTTTGGGACACCCTGTAGATTAATGGCAATGATCCTTGCTTTTTGAAATTTTCTATCTCAGCAATCATAGCAATACTTGCATCAAGAGAGTTTTATTGGAAACCGAATGAGCATGAATTTCAATGACGAAGGTCTCTCTTTCAAGAACTATGCCTTTGTCATCTGCTTCCACCTTTTAGAGAATATTAAAAACTTGCCGCCAAATTAAAAAAAATTTATGATCATTGCAATAAATAGAAACTACATGATGTAAGGATCGCTGAAAATTGCTGTTCACAAATTTGTGCGATCCTTGCGTCACCAAAGACTTGCCCAAAGTCTATCTCTTCCATCTGTCTAACGTTCCCTTTACGGTAGTTCCTGGATCCGCCATTTCCAGGATCCGCCATTCCAACATGCCATCATGTTGGAATGGCGGATCCAGGAAATGGCGGATCCAGGAACTACCGTAGACGGACGGAAGGGATAGACTTGGGGCAAGTCTAGCGTCAGCATGGATCCTTGCGATCATATGGAAAACAGGTTTAAGGACAAACAGTTGAATTAATTTGGTTATGAAAATTTCTCTTTTATTCCTGCCTTAGGTCATTTGTGATTACAATTTGGCGTGTGCCTATTATCAGGAAGGACACGCGCTTGACACGAGTGACCTCATACATGAGTTCCTCGAGCGTGATTTCTTCTAATAACAGAGACGATCAGAAGATCGAGCTAGATTCGTACATGAAGTTTGATATTTATTTTTTTAGCTGATATTGATTTCATCTTTCTTATTTGTTCATTTAGCCTCCATCAATGTTGGATTCACAGTCAACTGAACAAGACTCGAGGAGAGTTACAAACATGGGACTTGTAGCAGTGAGTAGACGTTTGTAGTTCTTATTATCTGGTCCTTTTATGGCTTTGTAAACGTCAGTAAATCTCATTGGCTGGCAACACATTTCCAAGGCCATTTGGGATGCAGTTGTTCCTTCAAAAACAGCAGAGAATTATTTAGACTTATTCTCCAACAATGTCAAAATAAATTACATATTAAAAGAATATGTTGGATCTTTCGTTCTATTTGAATTTTTCGACATTTAAGAATAAGTCAATCATGTTCTTATTCAGATCTTGAAGGAACTTTGACGCAACGCCAGAAAGTTCTCTTGTTAAATTTACTTCATTGTGACATTGCTGGAGATACCTGCCTTTTTGAAGCAAAGCAACCATTCATTTTCTCTTTCTTCGGCCATAAATTAGCAACCTATTCGGGGCTCAACAAACTATTTTCCTTCCTGGTTGCAAGCTAAGCACCTTCGTTTCTTCTTACGCACTTTCTTCTTCTTTCTCTGTATACCCCTAATTCTATCCTTTTTCCTTTTTCTTCTTATTTCTGTCCCCTTCCTTTCTTTCCCTTCCTTCATTTCTTTCCCTTCCTTCATTTCTTTCCCTTCTTTTCCCTTTCCTTTCCTTCCGTTTCTCTTTCCTTTTCCCCTTCTTCCTTCCTCGGAAATTTAAGCATTTTAGCTACCTTCCCGGTAGCACCGCTACCGCGCTATTTCGTTTTTTTAGCCCTGAGCCTAGTGTCAGTTTTAACTCAAACAAGGCCCCAACGTCTAAGTGATTAAGTTAAAGCATATTACAACTGTATTAAAACGGGACATTTGAAGTTGCAGCTCCTCTACACAAACGCAGGACTCATTAAAGACAAATGACGGATATATAGCGCCTAGTTTAAAAATAGAACAAAAGATGGCTTAGTGCTTTCATTTGTCTAATTGATTTGCTAGTCTATCGATATAATCAAATACAATGGAATTCAATAGGTTATATTTAGATTGCCCAGGCCCCTGATTTAAATCACCTTATATCTCCGTCATTTGTCTTTAATGTGCGATAGCGCACAATCGCCACTCGCAGGCACAAAATGTCATTGCACATTAGTTGCTGGCACCTTTACTGTGCTCAGAGTGTTTGATTGTAGGCACATCTTCCCCAACTATTCGCTCACAGGCACAGAATATTTTCGATGAGACCTGCGCAAATGTTTTGGGACATCCTGTGTGAAAAGCAATAAGAGATGGAGAGAAATTTTCCACGTCACCGTATCAATATCAGTTAAGTCTCAACCAAACAGAATCTGTCTGTATATAGAGATTTCTTTCCAGATATAATCTTTCCAAACTTCCTATGTAAATTTGGATCATGAACTTTGGATTACTTGCTTGGAGGATGGTTCTTCGATAAATATTAAGATCTTGTCTCATGATTTCTTTTGTTAGTTTAAATCTAATATCAAACTTTGTCGTGTGCCAATAATGCGTTGTACGCCCTCTCTTGACTTTGGAATAATGGTTAAAAATCTTGCGAAACCTTGTTTGGTCTTTTAATCAATAGAGTTTCTATATTATGGATGAATGTGGCTCAAGATATACACAGAGTGCTCGAGTTGTCACAAGAGCAAAGAGCGGAATACATGTAATAAGGAAACCTAATGTGCCCTCCCGGTTTCTATATTAGATTGTTCACAGAATTATTACATTTGTCCTGCTCTGCAATGGACCTTGCGCAAGGAATCAAATGGAACAAATCAAATCTAGAATCAGACGGAATCAAATAGAACGAACGATACAACATAGTCTTTCAATATTCAATTGATTTTGACATTATTGGAGAATAAGTCTAAATAATTCACTACTGTTTTTGAAGCAACAACTTTTCAGACAAAATCAGCAACCACTTGTTAGAAAACCAAGCTTGCTGAATCAGTCGAAAAGGACTGGTGTAGAAAGTGATGTTCCTTATACTGGGTGGGTGAGTCCTGATTCACTAGCCATTGAAATTTGAATTCTATACAATTGTTAGTTTCAGAATTAGATTTCAACTTCCATGGCAAGCATATCATGGACCAGAATCTAAATTGGAATTTTCGTTCCCACTCCATTCCATTACCAGCATTTTCCTACTTTCCAGATCGAAATGATGGGCGATTGTACCAAACAAAATTTCTATATCTAAATCAGCCTTTGACTGATAGATTAACATTTCAATATTGAATATCGGCGGCATACTCTTTGTTCCACACCCAATCAAACGCGTTAACTATTTTTTACTCCCCCGGTATACTGGTTTTTACCGTAGAACCTCGATGACTCCAACTCGATTATTTACTAAATAATAACTAAGTAATTCTCCTCAGTTATCTTTATTTCCATTGAGGGTCCAAGGGCCAACTTTATCTATTCGAGTAGGTCTGCAGCTAAGAAGGATTGCCGCTGT
Source organism: Aurelia coerulea (assembly GCA_039566865.1). NCBI lineage: Eukaryota > Metazoa > Cnidaria > Scyphozoa > Semaeostomeae > Ulmaridae > Aurelia > Aurelia coerulea. Next base: position 3,435,852 of record CM076952.1, on the reverse strand, counting down.
GAAGGAATTCCTAGGAAGAAGAGCATTAAGATTAACGTAGCAGACTGTGATTGTGGTCCGCATTCACTGCTACAGGGCTGCAGTGAAGGAGGATTGCCTCTGTGAAGGAATTTCCTAGCAAGAAGAGAACTGAGATCAACCTCGCAGACTGTGATTGTGCTCCGCATTCACTGCTACAGGACCGCAGTGAAGGAGGATTGCCGCTGTAAAGGAATTTCCTAGTGAGGAGAGAACTGAGATCAACCTCGCAGACTGTTATTGTGATCCGCATTCACTGCTACAGGGCTGCAGTGAAGGAGGATTGCCTCTGTGAAGGAATTTCCTAGCAAGGAGACAGCTGAGATCATTGTCGCAGACTGATGTGATTGTGCTCCGCATTCACTGCTACAGGACCGCAGTGAAGGAGGATTGCCGCTGTAAAGGAATTTCCTAGCGAGGAGAGAACTGAGATCAACCTCGCAGACTGTTATTGTGATCCGCTCTCCGCAATGAAGGAGGATTGCCACTGTGAAGGAAATAACCCAGGAAAAGTACCGAGAACGAAGTTACAGACTGTGATCCTCATTCTGTGCTTCATTAATAATTAAACATACTAAAGGTTGTTTGGGCGGATAAACCAGTAACTCTTCATAGGCCTGTCGTTTGATAAGCATTGAGAGCCCGTCACCTGTTCATGAGACTATGATGAGATCAACAAATTAAACCACCCTGATTTACATGACAATCAATATATTCCCAAAGCCTACTATTAAACAAGTTACGTCTTCTAAGTAAAGAATTACGCAGCTGCTCTGCGAGGTTTCAAAACATCTGTGTACAGAAGATTGAATTTAAGTCATGACCGATCAACAATCGAATGTAAAGAAAGGTGTCTTCAAGCCAGACAATAGCTGTGAGGCCTGTAAGAAAGATTTAACAGGTTGCTTCGATGTTATTAAAATTTTGCTGGGCCTACGTTCTAAAGGACATAGCCACGGAGGTTCTAACGACGTAAGCAGTGCATGTGAGTCACCAAGAAATCAAGGGAGTCCTAAACAGAGTGCCTTTGATCCACAGAATAACAGTGTTAGTAGGAAAGAAGTAAGCAGAGTCGTGCCGGAAGGGAGAGAGGTGGAGCAGCAGACAAAACACATCGGAGTTGTCACTGACCAAGAAGATGCGAACTTTGATTTGAATGGTTGGTTAAATATGAATCGAACAGAGGTAAAGTTCGTTGCAAAGTTCGGGTAAAACCTTGAAATCCCTAACCCGAACGCCTAACCTAACCCTAACCATAAAGCGATCTCTTTCTAAGATTACCAAATTGCTGATATCCAGCATTTCAGTCACTTTAAAGCAAAATTTAAGGTGGAAGCATCAAATTGGTTCTTCAGCTTTCAGAGGATTGATTGATCACAATCCGCTTTGCACGCTACGAAATACGAGTGTCTAAACTTGTTAACTTCGATACATAACTGGCGCCGTTATGCTAGTTTGTAGCTTGGCCTATGGTCGCAGTAAAACGTGATGGTCCTAACTAAGATGGCAATGATCTGACCAACATCCAATTGACCACACCATATTTCGACCACATCTTCCTTAACCATCATTCTGTAACTTTAACATTATCTGAACTTATTTCTTCAATAATCTAGCCATGAAATCTCACTCTCCTCCCGAAACAAGACTCGAACTTTGAGAGAGCACCAATGCATAAAAAGCTTGAAATGAATAAGACTAAGAGTTAGAGTTACGGTTGATACTGGAGTAGATCAACCCTAGATCAAGGGATATGGTTAGTCTTACAGTACTGGTTAGTTCAAGTTGGAGTAGGTTAGGGTTACATATACCCATAAGTAAGGCCAAAATGTTGCAAAACGACAGCGACTGTCTCACTGGACAAAACGTCATCTATCGTTTGTTATGATCATGTGGAAGCAATATTAAAGAGCCATTGTCTCCCAGGGTCCTTTGCGGGCACGCTGCAATTTTAGATAATTCCTGAAAAGTTTTATTTTAGTTCAACCGTTCTTTCAGTTCAACTGCTGTAGTTTCTGTAGGATCTATAGTTTCTGTTTAGGCCAAATATCATTTTCAGACAATCTGAAATTGTAGTATGCTTGCAAAGGACCCTGGGTGACAATGGCTCTTTAAGGCTGGGTGGAGAATTGACAATTTGATATGATCAAACAGAATCTCCACGTGCAAAACAATGCAGCAGTTTAGTTCGATAAATCTAGAGGTTTTAGGAATAATGCTACAAAAGAACAAGGACAGATTTTGTAAGACAATAGCATGAGTTGCTTTTGATTGACACCGCTATTCAAAGCGATTAGCGATCGCAGACAAAGGAAATTATCTCAACCAGTAATTCAAAACAAGCAAAGCCGCAAAAGTTTCTCTGAGACCCAGGTAGCTAGCTCGCTCGTTGTGCATTCCAGAAGTTGTTTTTAAGAGCAAATTGAGCATAGATCGAAAGATGACAGATATATCTCCACATCTACCTCAGGCATTTTATTTATTTGGTTGAAAAGCCGATTGGGAGGCGATTCAATTCTCTTATTTTTTGGGTGTAATTAAAACACTTACTGCTCAGCTTTAGATATATCCTTCTCCTTTCGATATATGCTCATGTTTGCTCTTAAAAACAATTTCTGGAATGCACAACGAGAGAGCTAGCTACCTGGGTTTGAGAGAAGGGTTGCGGCTTTGTTTGTTTTGAATTACTGGTTGAGGGAATTTCCTTTGTCTTTGATTGCTAATCACTTTGAATTCAGGTGTCAACAAAAGCAACTCATGCTATTGTGTTACAAAATCTGTCCCTTGTTCTACAAAAGTGTAAAAAGCACTCATAAATTGTACTCCATTGATAACATAGATTTTGAACTTGTGTTGTGTCCTTTAAAGGATGTTGTCTGACAAATTCCAATTTTAAACCAAGCAAGTTATGTTGTGCTTGAAGCTTTGTAAGCAGTTTCGTGCAATCAATGATTCATTTCTTTCTCCTAATTAATTGATTGATCAAGCCTACAATCAAGTTTACATGTTTTCATAATGTCGGTTTCCCAGACACAAAATAATGATAAGATGCGAATTGGAGTTTCACAGGTACAAGCGTATATTAATATTCTTCTGGACAATCGATGACAAATATTTATTTTTCTCGAGCTCCTATCAGTAATTGCCACATGCTAGATTTAATTCCATTTATGTATTTTACACACGTTTCCTGATGTGTGTAAAAGTTCCTCGACGTATAGAGTGGTGTCACCCATTATGCCCATGTCGTCGCGAAGTTCTGAGTTAGATCGAAAGAGAGCAATTAATGAAAAAACCAAATAGCCAGATTATATCACCAACTAATGGAGAAAAAGATCACAAAGTATTGACTTTTTACGTAAACTCTTTATACTGATTTTAGAAGATTTTAAAGGAGGGGGTAAAAACGTCGTTTTCTTCCAGCGTCGCCCATTATGGCCGCAGGAGAAGCAATGAATACTACTCTCCAGTAAAAAGTCTTAGTAAGAAAAACAGTTTTAATTAGTGTTCTTTGTTTATTATTTGGTACTTTAAACACAAAAATATCAATAAGAATAAACCTAAACTTCGAGTTTTGGCAATTGAAATACATGCTTCGAGTTGTTCTAAATCCTGCCTTATCTCTTGTGATTGGATGGATGAGTTTTGGCATAGCTTCTAAAATGAAAATAGACTTAATATAATGCTGCGTTTTTTGGGTTTCGATGATTTTCCAAGTCAGTAAGTAAGATTTTAACCCAAATTGGTGTTTTTTTAAATAAATTTTGCATTTTAATATTTTGAAGCGATTGGAAACTTCTCTGGTAAACTGATGGGCATAATAGGCGACGAAAATAGCAATTAGCAGCACTGAGACTTCATAAACTTAAATCTGAATCAGAAGTCACTTTGCTTTGGTTTCATTGTATATTTCCTCTCAAGAGACAGGACTTCTGAAAAATCAAAGCACATTTTAAAAATTTCTAACCACAAGGTGCCGAGCGAACGAAAAAGAAGGAAGGAATGTAAATAGAATCATGAAATTTGCAATACTTGAAAGAATCAATGAGAGATATGCACAAACCATCTCGTCGGGTTTCAATGCAAATGAACTGAAACTCCAGTGAAGGTCAAATCATGATAAAACAGATGTCAGCGAAGATTTTCCGTGCAATTGCAATTTGATTACCAGCCGTCAGTCCCCTGATATTTAATTTCTCTTGCTAGCCGGCCATAATGGACGACCGGCCATAATGGGCGACGCTACTCTAGTAATAATAATAATATTAATTTATTTCAAGTTGGCGACAAGAGTAGCTGAACAGCTAATTAAAGCCAACTATGTGCAAAGAAAACCTATTTACATACTTTCTAAAATCTAAAATCTAATTACAAATTCAAACTAAATATAGCCAAGATTCTTGATATATGTCTTGCAAAGCTTGCAGTTGCATTTGTCTGTAACCCAACTTTTGATACGACCCTTCGGTACTCCGGGAGGTGTTCATTACTACAGAGGAATCAGTGTATACAAAATGCTCAATGTGAACATATCTGTCCTTTGGGAGAGTGAAATCCCTAGGAGCATGCAAAAATTATTCCCTGTGCGGTGATTTCATCATCCCAAGAGGAGAGCATATGCTAGAATTTGTTTACGTCATTGCTGCAAAGCAGAAATATCACGAACAGTCGGAATGTTATTTCAGGACTGTTCAAAGTAATCTTGGACGGGCCTCCTTGAAAAGATCCCACATAATTTTAGAACGTAGTGGCCGATTTTCATCGTGTAAATTTTGAACTGTGTGTGAACATCCTCTCTTTTGAATAATATAATTGCCTTTGCTAATATTATTGTTGATATCCAGGGAGATGTTGCCTTGTAAAAGGGAATGTTTTTTCTGACCCATCCGGTATTATGCTTTTGAGTTCATTGATTTGACTCAAGTGTGGACAAAATAGTTCTGTCTAAATTTGACTTAAAATCTTCTGCGTCACAAATTTTTTCTGTTTTTCGCATTAATTTCCTTTGATTATACGTATTTTCCTTTTCTCATTCGCGTTAATTTAAGTCACTTATACGTTTGATAGACGTAAATTTCTAGCCGCGTTGATAGACGTAAATTTCTAGCCGCGTTGATAGACGTAAATTTCTAGCCGCGTTGATTTTCTGTAACAAGGCGTATACTTTTCTCTCTTTTAGCCATTATTATACACCGAAAAGGACTTGGCGGTGAAGGAAGCGCCGCTAAAGAAGAAAATTAATCAGCTGCAGGCTCAAGTAAGTTAATTTTCATTTCAAATCTGGTAAGAAAGCAGTCAAGTAGATAATGCGTTTCATACCGCATGAGACAAAACAATATAGGCGTTTGTCAAATGATACAATCAAGAAAATTCCCTCAAGTTCAGTGCTATGGTTTACTTTACAGCCGCAGAGCGAGGATTTATCAAGGCACATGCTCTCATTTGCCAAATTATCGCCTCGATGTGAATCCGACATGAAACGATGCCGTATTCGCCGTTTACATTATGCCGGTTGAGGGACGAAGCCAGTTAGCATGCCGTATTCATTTCGTGCCGTATTCGAGTAAAAACTATGCTGGCACATCAGATTGCAATTACACTCGTACAGCAGATTGCAATTAATCCATTTTTAAATCCCAAATCACCACCAACAAGTTTTCTCTTTCTTCATTCATGTCGATTCTTTGGAAAATTTGATCGACGTTTTTTTATCGCTTTCAGTGTTTTCGAAAAACGAAAATTTTTAAAACTCGCTTCTAGCTCTAAAAACTGAAAACGAAAAACTTGGAAAGAATTCTGTTAGTTTATCGGAACGCTTTCACCTTTGAAGGAGGCCTCATAGAATATCTAGCCTTGATTTATACGCTGATCATTTTGTGATCTTTGTTTGTTTGCCTTTCAGGTAAAAGAGGAAGTTGCCATGCGTGAGCTGGTCGAACAGGATGCAAGAGAGAAAAATGAAATTCTTAAAGCTGAAAATGACAAAATGAGGTAATGATGAATTTTGACTACTACTGGGTGTCTCAGAAAAAAGTACCCCCGTTTAACTGGAAATAGGAACAAAACGATGAGATATCATTGCTCACCGAGTTCACAGCTAAATGTATCAATCTTCAACTTAGATGCACATGCCTTGCATTTAGAAATCATACACCAAACACCGGAGATACAAGCTTGCAAAGTCAAAATTTACAGTTCACTCGAAACCAGACGTTTTGACTAAGGGCCTAGCCATGATTTGTATCATCGATATTTTCCAAAGCACATGTAAACTTTAGTTTTCAATTTTTTTTGCTTTTGAAAAGAATGAAAGACACATATGCATGGCCCTGATTAAATGAATGTAATAAAAATATGGTAAGAATAATAAAATTGTGCCACACCTCCAAAATAAGCGTGGATGTGCTCCTTTTCCTTGTCTTTGATACAAAACACTTGGGATGGAACGAAATGCACGGACCGATTCCAAAGAAGAAAAGTCATTTCGAGAACAATTGATGTGATCCAAGGTTTAATTCTTTTTAAAAATAAAACTAAAATTCATAGTTTTAAAATTCTTTTGCGAAATGTTAAGTGATGTTAAATCATGGCTAGGCCCTTTCTCAAACCTCTGGTTTCAGGTGCACTCCAAATTTTGACTTTGTGAACTCATAATGGTTCGGTGGACGATTTTGAAATGCAAGGTATGTGCTTTTAAGTTGAAGACCAACAAATGTAGCTATCAACTCAAACAATCCCAAAATGTTATGGTTTTGTTCCCTTGTTCGGTCAAAAGAGGATACTTTTTTATGAGACACCCGGTAGAACAGATGAACAAAAAGAAACACTTTCCACTAGCCATGTTTGGGCTCTGTTCCTATTTTACGTCCTTCTATACTCAAGGAAGCGAAGTTTGGTTGTCAATAATGTCGATGTATAGATTTTTGTGCCCTAGAGTTAGAAGTACATACATGAATTTTAATTTGGTAAGTGTTCTTTCTCAAGTGTTTGATTGTTCTTCATTTTTGTAGGAGAGTGGTAGATGAATACGAAAAAACTATTATACAGTTATCAGGTAAGATACCTTCTCTACTCCATGATCTGCCAGGTGTCCGAAAAAAATGTATACAGATTTGGTTGACTCTAGCAATGTGACTTTAGCTTAAATCAATGTCTAATCACTCTAAAAATGTTCCTGGATAGTTAACTTGAACATGGGTACCTCGTTTGTTGGTATTGGTGCTTTGAGAGCAGACATGTTAATCTTGAAAGCTTTGCATTTCAAATTTGCCTTTTCCTGCAAACCAGAGCTTTAGCCTTTTGGCCTAAGCAAATTCTTAAGGCACAGCGTATAAATCAACGATAGCCTTGAAAAGATTTGAACAAAATTAGATCTAATGTTATTTTGTTTTCCAGAAATAACCCGCCAGTCATCCATTGGGCAGTTTCTTAATTTTTCATCAATTTCAGTTCTAAATTTCAATGTGCGTCAGGAGCTTGCTAAGGGCAACAGGCCAAAGCTCTGGTTTGCAAGTGGGGGCACAATTTTTTGGGACACACTGTATAGCTCAAAGTAAGGTTTTTCAACGTGTAATTTTTCTATGAAATGTTTTGCCATCAAAAGCAAACATTTTAGCATCTATAAATATTTGTGGGTTTTTGACAAAACGAGTCAAAAAGAATATTTTAGCAAAGGTTTAAACAGGAGTACTTTTGGGGCACCCGGTATTTGGATGTTGCTGTAAGTAAGAAGATTTTCCCGTTTGCACACATTTTGAAGTTATTCAAACACAGTACAAAAATTCTCATCAATCCAATTGTATCTATATTTGCAAGAAGAATCACACAAAACTTCAACCTTTCGGCTATCAACCATACATTGATTCATTCCAATTTATCAAGTATTTCAGTGGCAGACACTTTGCCGAATATTGTGAGGCAAAGCTATCGTTTCACTACACAGGCATTGTTCATCTATATTATTTTCGAACAAAAGATCTTTGTTCCAGCGAACATTGAGGGTTGATAGCACCCCCTCGCCTCCCAATTTTCCGCCACTGAAGTTTTCTCCATATTACGAATTTTCAAACGTGTGCAGTTCTTTTTGGTCCATATGGTATGATAGGGTATGATTCAAGGTTGAGTAAATCGCAGTGCCCATTCTTTTCCGTCTTCGTAATGTAGTGTTTTTTGTGGTAATGTTTTGTTGATAAACTATACTATTTATTGATTATTTATTGTGAGTGCTATTCATATTGGGAACTCGATGACTATGTGTCCATTTTCACTGTGAAAGCACAATGCATCTTATGTTTATTTTATCTGTTAAATGTGGTTGATTTAACATAGGGCTCAAATCTTCGGTGTAAAATTCTATTGCAGTTTTCTTTGAAATAAATGGCTTGGATGGAACTTAGGGTTTTTTGCTGTAAATCTGCCGTGGCAATTTATTGATATCTTGATTAGTTTCAATATGGCGGCATTTATTGATTTTGAGGCTATGACGTCATCAAATTTCTAAGTCCAAAACTAGAAAAGTTACAGATTTCTGCTTGCCACCATATTGTAGAGCTTTATAAACTATGGTTTCTTTGAAGGTTATATGAAGTTTCTTCTATTAGTTTAGGATTTACGACTGTGTAAATTTTTTCAAAACTTTCCATGAATTTTTTCAAAAATAATTAAATTGCCGCCATTTTGAAAAAAATCAAGATATCAAAAAATTTCCACGGCAGATTTACAGGGCAGATTTACAGCAAAGCACCATAAGTTCCTTTCAAGCCATCCAATTCAAAGAAAACTGCAAAAGAATTTTACACCGACCTTTTTAAAGACTTGAACGATTTGAGCCCTATGCTAGTTGATTTTATGGATTACATTTAAAAAAGGTTTTTATGCACTTTTAAACCATATTTATGTGTGTTTTCTTTCATAGAAACCACCCAAAAGGATACGTTGATCAAACAAGACAAATTTTCAGAAATGATCAGGGAGAAAGAACAGGTAAAGAATTTTGCTTTGTATTTTCCTCTCCAATGCTGAAAAACAGCCAAGCATTCCTGTAAATCGAAATTGGTTGCATCGGAAGGTGGCATGTCTCAATATTGAGGGTTTTCCCTTTCGACTTTCCAGCCATCTTTCTTCCTTGAAAACTTGCTAATTCGGCATTATGTCGAGAATTCTAACGCGGTGGTCTTTGCTGCCCTTAGTCTTTTTATGTATAGGGTATCCTAAGGCATTGTGTGTCGTGTTAAATGGCAGAAATACGACTTGATTTAAACATCGTATTTCTGCCGCGTTTAAAATCAGTTCTAGGCCATGGTCCGCGGTTTCTACGTGTGATCAGCCACTGCACTTGCGCATTTTGAAAAATGGCCATTTTCGACACGGCAAAAACAAACGATGTTTCAACCAGGCTTCAACTTTCAATGGAATATAACAAAAATACTTCTTATTTACTCCTTAGCTCCAAGCAGAACTTAATGCTGCCGATAGTTCACTGTTAGATGCATACAAGCGAATGGAAAAGATGAAATCTATGGTTGATACTTTCAAGCAAAATGAAGTAACTTTCAAACAATGTCTGGAAGATAATGAAAGAAAATTAACAGCGTCAGAAGAACGATATCAAAGCCTACGAAGGCAAGCTGAAGCTAAAATGGAACAGTGAGTGTCATACTTTTATTGCCTTTATATTTCATTTTATTAACTGACTGAAGTTTCAAAAAAGGAGGCAATACAAGAATCCCTCCACTGCTATTGGTTAATCGCACAGTTCCCGCAGTTTTACGTAGCTTTGTATTCTATTCGCAACAATACAAGGACGCATTTTTGTCGCCACAGCAACTGCTTTAAGCTTGTTAAATTCACAATAAATTTAAGCGACATCCGACACGACTCTAGAGGAAAAGTTATTTCCAAAGTCAACTGACATGGAACAAATGATAGCTTTTAGGTTCTTTAACCTATGTTCACAAATTCGACACTGTTTTTATCCCAAGCCATATCAACATCAACACGCAAGCTTATTCAGCTAAATGAATAGAAAATCTTTAGTAAACTCTGTCCTTTGATACAAGTGGTGTGTGGGGGGGGGGGTCCAATAGAGAGGGGGCTTATTTGAAAATTGGGATTAGAAGGGAGGGGCTTAACAGGGGGGGGCTAATTAGGGCTTTTGCGACATTATCTCGATCCTCGTCCTCAATTGACGCTACAGACCGGTTTCGCCCCATTTACTTCGATTTCTACGGGGTGTCCCAAAAAAAAGTACTCCCGTTTGGAAAATCACCAAAAATTGATTTCACGGCCGATCTTCAATTTTCTTTTTTGTCAACTATATCAAGGACCAAATTATTTTTCAATATATAGCTGATTTTGTATTTGGCTTAAAAAGTAGCATATTTAGCTCTTTTTCGAGCTACCTGGTTTTGAACCATACTGCAAAAAAGCACTGATGATTGCGAGATCAATTTCTTTGTCCATGTAAAGCTTCTAGTTCGGTAGTAAATGACAGAAATAAATGCGCAAAAGCATGGCAGACCTCAATGGTGATAAAAAATCTGAAAATTTTGACTCTTAGGCAAGATTGACTATTTTGCTTAAAAACTATAGCTCAAAATATGGTTTTTCAGCGTGTAATTGTTCTACCTTGTTGCATCAAAAGCAAATATTTTATCATCTATGAATATTTTCAATTTTTGGTGATTTTTGAAACAGGAGTACTTTTTTTGGGACACCCAATACAATGTGACAAATTCTCTTATGAATATTTTCTAGAGCAAACAACGAGATAGAAAAAGTACGAAAATCAAAGGAAGTTGATCTGGCCGGACTACAGGCTGCTTTAAAAAAGTTACAAGCCAAGAATAACAGTCTTGAAACAGCCTTGGAACAGAAGGTAAATATACTCCTAAGAATTACTCTAAATATTCTGCTGAAGCTTAACTTCCATTAAAACCTGTTCTGCTTTTTGATTTTGTGAAAATGTTTTATCTCCACGTCCTTGAAATTGGCCTAAGATTCTTGATCAAAATTGTCATATTCCCCTAATTGATATTATAGAACGTGAGAGGAACAGCTAAATAAAAACACGCCTTCTCGCTTACGCATCACAACCATAACAAAACAACATTCAGAATATGACAAAAGGTCTTGGCTGCACAAGCAGTCCATATCCAGTTCATACAATCTATCAAGTGACTATGATTCTACATACACTTTATCACAAAAATTACTAACAATTTAGCTCCATAATAAACAAGCTCTATCGGCCTATCTTCTCGCTCAAACAGTTACTAGTTACGTTGAGAGGGTGCTGCATAATTATTACTGGTGGGTTTGCCATTCAGCCAGCCCTTCTTTGTCTATTTTCAGTTAGTATGAGGTAGGATTTCCGGCAAATTTGATCAAGGATTTTTAAGCCCGTTTTGAAGGATTTTGAGATGAAGCAGTTTCATATAACCACTTGTAATCTGAGAACGCTATAACCGATATAGAAAAGCTAAATTTTCTTATCTAGTTTGATATATTTATTAGCTACACGAACAAGGACAGATTTTGTAACACAATAGCATGAGTTGCCTTTGTTGACACCTGAATTCAAAGCGATTAGCGCTTGCAGACAAAGGAAATTCTCTCGACCAGTAATTCAAAACCAATAAAGCCGCAAAAGTTTCTCTGAAACCCAGGTAGCTAGCGTGCTTGTTGTGCATTTCAGAAATTGTTTTAAAGAGGAAACATGAGCATATATCGAGCGAGGAAAGATATATCCACACATCTACCTCGGGCATTTTATTTATTTGATTCAGAAGCCGAGCAGTAAGTGTTTTCATTACACCCAAAAAATAAGAGACTTGCATTAGCTTCCAATCGGCTTCTGAACCAAACAAATAAAATGCCCGAGGCAGGTGTGTAGATTTATCTTTCTTCTTTCGATCTATGCTTATGTTTGCTCTCAAAAACAATTTCTGGAATGTACAACGAGCACGCTAGCTACCTGGGTGTCAGAGAAACTTTCGCGGCTTTGTTTGTTTTTAATTACTGGTTGAGAGAATTTCCTTTGTCTGCGATCGCTAATCGCTTTGAATTGCGGTGTCAATCAAAAGCAGCTAATGCTATTGTCTTACAAATCTGCCCTTGTTAGCTACATGGGTATTATCAATTTTTTGAAATCAGATAAATGGTTTGAGAGCCACAGGGTTTCAAACGTCTGACTCATTCGGTATGTGATTCTTATTTTTTTGTAGATCAGAGAAAACGAAGAACTCACAAAAATCTGCGACGATTTGATTAGCCAAATGCAGCCTGATGGTTAAAAACAAAGCTGTCCACTTACAGCGACTTTTTAGTCAAGATCTTTGGCCTGTGTTTCATCGTTGAGACACAAATTACGGACTATCATACACCATTTGAAAATAGTGTATGTAGCATGATTTCAGAATGTGTCAAGTATTCCGTTGATGCTACGGCCCTGATTTATGTATTAAGTCTGTCCCACTTTTTTACCTAAAAAAACATCCACCTAAAAAGTTGGGTATTTAGGCCTTTTACGTTTCTTGGACGCGGAAGAGACTTGGATAAATCCAGGCAAGTTGCGGTTCTTCTGCTTGTTCTCGTTTCGCCGTTATTCATGCACTAAATTTTGCAGACAGGCGTTGATCACAAGGACAGATAATGTTACAATAGAACTCGCTACTTTTTATTGACACCTAGATACAAACAATTTGTGATTGCAGACAAAGGGAATTCCATGCTCGGTTGGTCAAGACACAAACAAAAACAAAGCAAGCCGCACAACGAGCACGCTAACGACCTGAGTTTTAGGGAAATTTTTGCAGCTTGCTTTGTTTTTATTTATGTCTTAACCAACCGAACATGGAATTCCCTTTGTCTGCAATCACAAATTGCTTTGTATCTAGGTGTCAATGAAAAGTAGCGAGTTCTATTGAAACATTATCTGTCCTTGTTGCGTTGATCTAATTAACTGCTTGTTGAATCTCAAGAGATCGAAATCCATTCGTTCAACCTTGAATCTTTTTGGAAAGGAGAGCATTTCGCGCAGTTAAGGAGGTAGATCAGAGATATATCATGGAATGGAATCAGACTTAAAGAAGGCGTTTTTCTTCCAGAATAGTCGCTCTGAAAAATAGATGTTGGAGATTTAAGCAACCAAAGTTTTTTAGGGCGTTTATATCGCAGAAAAATTAAACCTGCAAGCAATTTTCATACCGGGTGGCCCCTTCTGGAATGTTCTTCTGGAGCGTCGATTGCGCGAGAAAACACTTATGCCGTGACTCTTTTCGTTGTAAAAGGCTTTGCCAGCGGAGAACGTCCTTCCATCGATATTAAACTATCCTTGCCATAGACATGGTGGGGGGGGGGGCTATGCAAGGCACAGTGCCTCTAAACTTTTTCAAAGGGCCTTCCCTCTTTTCTGCTTATGAGACACTGTTTATAAGAAACTCAACTCGCACTTCGCCAAAAATAAGAAGCTCCGGTAATGAGAAAGCATAACTTAAGAAACATTTTAGTTTGATAAAGGAAATCCTCAGCGTATTTTTGAATAATCTTCACTTGTTTCCTGTATCACATTACTCGGAAGGTACTTGAGTAACATCTACGCATCAAAAAGGCTCACAAAACTATATTTTGAAATGTTCACAAGGGCACAGGTAGTAAAAATGAAGATTGTTATAGAACCTTTAGTAAACTCATATGAAACTATGAGAACACAAAATCTGATGATTGTAAAAATCTTTCAGTGCACGTATTTTTTTTATAAGAAACCGCTTATAAGAAACGGTAGGCTCAATTTTTCGAAAGTTGAGAAACAACCCTACCTGAAGTGAAAAACTAAGAAACTTTTGTAATTTACAATTTTAATTTTCCTATCGCACTCAAAAATGTTTTGACAGTGTACAGTTATAGCAACTGTTTGGACATTATTTTGAGTGCGAATTATGTTATTTATTTGTTTTGAGATCTTACTAAGTAATTTGGGAGCCCTTTAGACAAAACAAAATTAACTCTACACCAATGGCATTAAAATATAAGAAACACATAAGAAACTATTGGTAGCAAAATGGCCCAAAAATTTAAGAAACTGCCTACCAGTACAGGACCTTAGTTTCTTATAAAAAATGAGTGCACTGGCTCAAAGCCTTAGTTTCTTATAAAAAAATACGTGTGTGCTCACATCTCATCCCTGTTTTTCATCTGTGAATTTTTGTACTGTGGACATTGAAAATTTGCGTATTTATGAACGTATGTCACTGTGTAAAGCAATTCCTTATTTTGGATGTGAAACTTTGTCACGTACTGTCTTAGTTGAAAGGTTTCACTCAAGTTTTCGTCATTGAATTTTTGTATGTTGTTCGCAATTATTTCCTATGTAGTTTTGACTTGTTGGTGTCAAGCATATAAAAAGAACCCTTGAATCAATTTTACTCGACTTCATTTTTTTTTTAACCTAAGTGCAAAGTTTTATCGATGTGCAATATCTGCTAAAACGTAAAGGCTAATTTCCAGTCAGTGGAATTTTCCGAGCGGGCGGAATTTTAGACAATAAAAGGTCGCTCAGCCGTAACTTTCTATTCAATTCCAGGGCGACATTTTCTCACGCAGACAAAGGAAATTGCGCCCGCTCGGAAAATTCCACGGACTGGAAATCAGCCTTAAGCCTATTTTCCACCAGGCGGAATTTTTCGCTCGAACTCCAACAAATTCCGCTCGAATTTCGCTGTGCAGAGTTCGAGCGCACGATATTTTTTTGCTGTAACATTCTATTCAAATTCAAAGCGATAGTTTCTCTCGTAAAGGCTGATTTCCAGTCAGTGGAATTTTCCGAGCGGGGGAATTTCTATTGCATGCGAGAGAAAAAGTCACTCTGGAATTGAATAGAAAGTTACAGCTGAGCGACCTTTTATTGTCTAAAATTCCACCCGCGCGAAAAATTCCACCGAGTGGAAACTGGCCTTTAAACTATAGATTTCCAGTCCGCTCGGAATTTAAAACCTACCAAATTTCACAACGGTGACTTCGTTTCGCAGAGACGGAATTAAATTTCCCAATCAAACCTAAAAACACAAACGGTAGACTCATTGCTGTGTTGGGAATAAGTATCTTGTTCATTAAAAATTGCAGACTTTTATCTGGCTGAAAATACCCACGAATAAAAAATTGAAAGTTCTTTACACAAGTAAATTTTGTTTTATTCCAAATCTCACATCTCACCTTATTTGAGACAGACTTTAGTTTTTGCATTAGAATGGTCTCCATAGAATATCAACTTTAACATTTTTGCCTTTGGGATTTAAAAACAGTTCCTTACTACATAGGTTTATAGAATTGAATGCAGAAATATTCCCTTGAGTAAGTACAGCACTGGATCAGAAGAAAGTTTCTGAAAAGTCTTTCCCCAAGCGAATATTCGTACTTTTTGATGTGATTTTAAACCACCACACGTGTTGGCCAGTAGCATAAGCTACTTGCTCAAAGGCGATATCTGTTTGCGATTTTGCAGCTTCACAAAGTCGATGATTGAACGAATACTTCACTGCTGAAGCAGACGTAATATGATGGCTGCAGGCTGCTGCAAAGGGTTGCATAGGTAAGCGACTTAGGCCTAGTTTAAATATGGTTTTTTTGCCGTGTCGAATTTAACATTTAATAGATGTTGCTAAAAACTTCCGAGTGTTTATTAAATTTGACATGAAAACGATGTTTAAATCACCTGACATTTTGAATAGATAAAACGGCAGGAGTTTACCAGCTCTGTCGTATCAAACGGCGGAAAAACGACTTGATTTAAATATCGTATTTCTGCCGAGTGTAGATCAATTCTGGGCCATGGTCTGCGGTTTCTACGTGCGATCAGCCACTACTGCGCTTGTGCATTTTGAAAAATGGCCATTTTAACCATTTCAATTTCAAGCCGACACAGCAAAAAAAACGATGTTTAAATCAGATTTTTGGACACGGCAAATCTGCCCTTTTAACACAGTTGATTCGAAACGGCAAAAAACGATGTTTAAACCTAAAGGCTGATTTCCAGTCAGTGGAATTTCCCGAGCGGGCGGAATTTCTATTGTATGCGAGAGAAAAAGTCGCTCTGGAATTGAATAGAAAGTTACGGCTGAGCGACCTGTTATTGTCTAAAATTCCGCCCGCTCGGAAAATTCTACTGACTGGAAATTAGCCTTAAGCCTTACATTCTTAAATTCTTGCCCAGAAACGCTTGAAGAATTTACGCGAACTTGAACAAGAGAAATTTTAGTGAAAGAAAAGTGTGAATGCAAGCTAATTCAAGAAGTTTTTATACCTATTTTGTAGGAACCACCAATAAGAAACTTAACCTCTCAGATCGCCAAAAAGTTAAGAAACCCCAGTACTGAAAAATGACGCAAGAAACTCTTATTTATTTTGACGAAGGAAGTTTTTAGCATATTTTTACTTTTTTCACTTGTTTCCATCCTGTATCATATTGCTCGGAAGGTAGTTGAGTAATGTCTAAACATTGGAAAGGCTTCAAAAGCTTCGTTTTTATGTTCACGAGGGCACTGGTAGTAAACCTGAAGATTGTCATAACAAGGACAGATAATGTTACAATAGAACTCGCTACTTTTCATTGACACCTAGATACAAAGCAATTTGTGATTGCAGACAAAGGGAATTCCATGCTCGGTTGGTCAAGACATAAACAAAAACAAACAAAGCCGCAAAAATTGCCCTGAAACTCGGGTCGCTAGCTCGCTCGTTGTGCATTCCAGAAATGATTTTTAAGAGCAAATATTAGCACATATCGAAAGAAGAAGGATATATCTAAACTTCTGCCTCGGGCATTTTATTTATTTTGTGCAGAAGCCAATTGGGAGGGGATTCAATTCTCGTACTTTTTAGGTGTAATTAAAACACTTACTGCTCAACTTCTGTACGAAAAAACTAAAATGCCTGAGGTAGAAGTTTAGATATATCCTTCTTCTTTCAATATGTGCTAATATCTGCTCTTTAAAACCATTTCTGGAATGCACAACGACCGATCTAGCGACCCGGGTTTCAGGGCAATTTTTGCGGCTTTGTTTGTTTTTGTTTATGTCTTGACCAACCGAGCATGGAATTCCCTTTGTCTGCAATCACAAATTGCTTTGTATCTAGGTGTCAATAAAAAGTAGCGAATTCTATTGTAACATTATCTGTCCTTGTTTGATTGTCATGGAATCTTCAAGAAACTTGTGTACTCAGAATCTTTCAAGAAACTTTCAGTACCAGCTCAAGTTCTTGGTTTCTCACAAAAAAGTTTCTTACAAAAAAGAAGTGTAGGGTATTCCTCCAAATTTTGCAATAATCCTTAGCCGTATGTGCCCTGAGAATATATTTTTATTATAGAAAGCTATATTTTGTGAAATCAAAACTGCTCTCTCTGGGATTATGACAAATTACACGAAGTTCCCTGCGATCAATTCAGTTGAAAGAATGGAGCAGTAACAATTTACACAATTGATGTTAATTTTTGCAAAGATTCAGCCTCTATGCTCGATAACGCCAAAGAACCGAGGCAGGCCACAGGTAGCGGGGGAAATTGGTGTAAAATCAATACAAATACCTCTCTTTCTTGTTTCATTTTCTGCCAAGTTCATCTCCCATCACAAGCAGTATTCCAACCGCCATTTCTTGCTTACAGCTAGTAAAACGAACTTGGCAGAAATTGAAACAAGATGGAGAGGTATTTGTATTGATTTTACACCAATTTCCCCCGCTACCTGCGGGCAGGCTGGCAAAGTTGCTTCCGTTATGCGTGGTTATCGTGATATAAAGCTCCATTGCCCAATGCTGGATTGTACTACCTCACACTAACTCAAACATCATAGAAAAGAAAAAATCAATCAATAGTGGACGAATTTGAATTCCTTTTTCATCTACTTAAACCAGAACTAGCTCTAAAATATCATCTTGAGTGTAACCATCAAAATATCAACGAGAATTTCTTTTTCCAAAGTTACACGTATTTTCTTTTAAAGAAACTGCTTATAACAAACTCAACTCTCAGATCGCCAAAAAATTAAGAAACTCCAGGATAAGAAACCATTTATTTCAACGAAGAAATCCTTTACATATTTTACTTCATCGTCATTTGTTTCCTGTATCCTATTACGCGGAAGGTACTTGAGTAATGTTCATTGGAAAGGCTAAAAATAGTCTTTTTTAATGTTCACGAGTCCACAGGTGGTAAACATAAGATTTGCTAATTTTAGGAAATTTCAGTACTTGCTCAAATTTACAGTTTCTTATTAAAAAATACGTGTAGATGCGTTCAGTTAATTTGGTTAATAAAATCATTCAACTGACCAATAATAAATTCAGTTCAAAATTCCATGCAATATGTCAATACTCCACAAGTTGAATTCATGTATGTTACGTCTTTGTACGTCTTGAAACAAATTAGGTTGTTTTCATCTGTGGACAATTAGGTGAAGGAACAAACATTTTTTGCAGATAGCGTCGTTCTTTGCGATAGCTTTTAAATCAGAGAAATCTAGATATTCAGGGAGTTTCCTGGTTTTTAAAATATACTTCAAAAAATACACAGACAATAAATTTCTAGATCAATTTCTGTCTCTAGGAAACTAGAATTTTGGTGCAAATTATACGGTAGATCTTGAAGGATTAGAAAAAATAGAAGATACCTTGATTTAGACTTTGTTAACACAGCACTGGCACAACTCTGGATATGTAAAAAAATGGCAACGGATCAGCAGCCACTCGTCTACGCTGTTCCTTATATAATGCGTAACACTTTTATTCCTTCTGTCTACAGATTGTTCTGGAATTGTGTAAACAAGGACAGATTCTGTAACACAATAGCATGAGTTGCTTTTGTTGACACCTGAATTCAAAGCGATTAGCGATTGCCGACAAAGGAAATTCCCTCAACCAGTGATTCAAAACAAACAAAGGCGCAAAAGTTTCTTTGAAACCCTGGTAGCTAGCGCGCTCGTTGTGCATTCCAAAATTGTTTTTAAGAGCAAGCACGAGCATATATCAAAAGAAGAAGGATATATCCACACATCTACCTCGGGCATTTTATTTCTTTGGTTCAGAAGCTGAGTGGGAAGTGTTTTAATCACACCCAAAAAATAAGAGAATTGAATCGCCTCCCAATCGGCTTTTGAACCAAACCAAATAAGAGGCCCGAGGCAGATGTGTCGATATGTCCTTCTCCTTCTTTCGAACTATGCATGTGTTTGCTCTTAAAACAATTTCTGGAATGCACAACGGTTTCAGACAAAATTTTGCGGCCTTGCTTTTGAGAGAATTTCCTTTGTCTGCGATCGCTAATCGCTTTGAATTGAGTTGTCGATGAAAAGCAACTCATGCTATTGTCTTACAAAATCTGTCCTCGTTGGCTCGCTGTAAACACTTTTGACCTGTAACAACTTTGTAATGGATCAAAATTTTACCGATACGTATAAACATGATCTTAGGCAAAAAAATTACATTACAGTGCCGTAAATCTTGTTGGAATGAATTTAGAGAATTTAATATATAGTTTTCGGGACACCGGGAAATATGAAGCAAGAACCTTATGTTCCATTCATGTTCCAAAACGCTCCAATTTATGCTTGTCTCCGCGCTCTCTAGAGAGTCTGGTACCCAGGGTAAGCTGCTCGATGAGATTAGTAAATTAACTGTAACAATTTTCAACATCGCATATCTAAAACATTCATTCATAAACAATGACATATTTTACGTTATTTATCTACTTTTTCCCTCTTTTTCGTCCAACACCTCTTCTCGATAAATTTATCTTTTGTTTCGGCAAATTTTTAAATTGATTATCAAAATCAAAAGTACTTGAGGGTCCAATGGGCTTAAATTTGAATTGCGCTTTATTATCATTTTCTTCATCACTTGTGTCGTCTTCATCGACGCCATTACCATTCTCTTTCGTTTTGTGATAATGTGTCCATGCATCATTGTTACCTAGCCTTCGCTTTAGCCTGTGGGGAAAATTGTATGAACTGAATAACGGAACTAGAAGAATATTATTTACGGGGTGTCCTAGTGTCCATGCATCATTGTTACCTAATCTTCGCTTTAGCCTATGGGGAAAATTGTATGAACTGAATAACCGAACTGGAAGAATGATACTATTCACGGGGTGTCCTAGAAAAATTGTGCCCTGTTTGTGTGGTCACTGCGGAGGAGCTATGTATTTCATTGTTTCGTTCTTGGTACAATTAGATAGTATAGGCTTCAACTCAGAGTTTAAAACCTTGTTTTAGCCAATCGGATAAGCGGCTGCTGATTTATGGCACAAGCAAGTCAAAAAGTGATCGCTTCAAAAGCAGCACTCCCCCCCCCCCCCCAAATACCAAAATCAAGTAAGGGTCCTGTTGCTGTCTTGGAATTTTTTCTACGGTTTAAAAAGGGTTAATTGTGTTGTTTATTGATAACATAAAAACAGTAGCCATTTGCAAATGTACCGGGTCAGTGAAAAAAAAATCCAACAAACACTGCAATCCGACAAAAACAACAGCAAATGTGTGTGAATTTAAAGAATATACTGATAAGCCATTATAGTCTTGTTGCATCATTCTTTGTTTTAGGGCTTTCAATCGAGATGTTTATTTCTAGAGCTAAAGAAACAGAATTTTACCTATTTTCCCTGCTGTCAGGAACTTGCTCGTTTTCGTTTATCTTCTCTCGCTGCGAATTTTCATCAGCATCGTCAACTGAAAAGGGAAATCAAAGTTGCAAAATAATAATAATAATAACAATTAACGAATATTTTAACAGGATAACCTATCAGTATTTACAATACTGTTATCATTAGGGTCAAAGGTCCTTCGGTAGGTTGCTTAGGTAAGGGTAGGTGCTTAGGTAGATTGATTAGGCAACCACCTTAAAGGGGCTGTCAAACGCGAAACGCGGGTAGCAGATTCTGCGTGTTACAATCCAATTCGTATAGGCCTAAATACCAAAACATGTCGACTGTACCTCTTTGTTCGCTGTAATTCTGATGAAATTAATTGAACAATGAATCCAGTTGTGTTTGAGAAGGTTCAATTCACCTTTCGGGTTCACTAAGCATCATAAATCTGGCTCGAAAACCATATTCTTTGGCGAGTTTCTTGCCCACTACGACTTGTAGATTATCTTTTCGCAGCTTGCTTCAGCAAGATCGCTGTTTACAAATCCTTGAGATTGTCAAGAGCAACGTCGATGGGGATGAATTGAAAAATGCGATAATCCCATTCAAAATCTCCATTGACGAGTCAACGCTAAGCCTAAGCACTTTTCATACAAATACAATGAAAATGTCCCGCGCAACGTCACATCTGACTGCCCCTTTAAATAGATTTGGTCAAGTAAAATGAGAAATATTACATAAATGATTGTTACTTCATTCAATTCGGTTTATAATTCATGAAAGTACATTTTTGACAAACACCGATACATAATGTTGGGACACCCGGTAGTTTTCCGTCCTTTTGCTAAGATTTCCTGTCATGCCTATGAATAGGTGAAGTTGTTGTGGCGCAGTGGTGTAATCCTCTGATATTGCAGCCAGAACAGTCAGGCGGACAGGGTTTGATCTCAGGTAGAGCCCTACCACTTGAGCGTCATAACAAGGGGTCGCAGACTTGATTAGGCCTATTCAACCTTTGCGATCCCAGTGCTTGGCGCTAAAACCGCAACTTCATCCTCACCTTCAATAGACAAAATCAGCTAACGCACAACCACTTCAAGTCAAGTTATCGATCTCTTGACAAATCATCTTTTGAATTCGTTAACACACTTCGTGCCATGGAAACTTGGTTGGTGAATACTAAAAATAGCAAGAAGATGGAGGCAAAGAAACGAGACTTAAATCAGCACACTAAGGCCTTTCGAACTTATTTTCTCTTCAGAATGTGACTAAAATTTGTTAAGTGTGAGTCACACTGAGAACATAAGTTCGAAAGGCCTTAGTGTGCTGATTTAAAAGTCTTGTTTCTTTGCCTCCATCTCCATTGATAAATGTTCCCATTAATGTAGAACATCATCCCTTAGTAGCTTCAAAACGTCTATTTAGAGATAACTGCAGGGGCGGGGCCAGCAGCGGTGGCGTTGGTTGCCCTTGGGCGGCGGGTCGGCTTGGTGTGAATAGCGGTCATGTTTCGTGATCGCGGTCGCTCTGGGTCGACGTGTCGTCTTGGGGCGGCTGGTGTTGGCGCTGTGGGATTCGCCCCTGTCAGTGATTTAGGATTTGGTTTTTCTTTTGTTTTTTCTCTTATATTCATTTCTTTGTATGTAAATAATGAATTGATGTAAATAGGTTTTTAACATTATGGTTTTTATTGTAATTAGGATTATTTAGGTTAGGTTAATTTTTCATATATTGTAAAGTAATGTTTTTGTCGGAGGGCCCCTTGAAAAACGGTTCCTACCGAAGGGCTACCCTCCTAAAATAAATCAAATCAATCAATCAAATCAAATCAATCAATCAATCAATCAATCAATCAAATCAATCAACAAGATCAATTCGATGATACATACCAAAATCTGCGCTACTTTCTTTCATACGCTCCATTCTTTCATTCTTGTCGACACATTCATTAACATGCTCTTCGTAAGCCTTTTGAGAAATTCCAGTGAACTTTTCTCCACATACAAAACATTTTTCATCTTCATTTGCATCAATGCTGTCTTCTTCGTCGAATTTTGGCTTCATTTGTTTCCGTTTTGCCATTCGTACTGGCTCTGTTGGTTTTCTGGCTCTTTTTGGTTTTTCTTGACCCAAATATTGATTAAAAAGTCCAGTTTTGTCTTGCTCCTCCTCATCGTCACTTAACCAGCTGTTTTTATCTTGTTTCGGAGGCTGCGTCGGTCTTATTAATTTAATTTTGCGCTTTTTGGCTGAAAAATAATACATTTTGTGATGATGGGATCAACAAGGACAGATAACGTTACAATAGGATCCGCTACTTTTGGTTGACACTTAAGTACAAAGCGATCAACGATTGTAAAAAAAGGGAATTATATGCCTCGTCGGTCAAGTCATAAACAAAAACAACGCAAGCCGTTAATGCTGCTGTGAAACCCAGGTAGCTAGCTTGCTCGTTGTGCATTCCATACATGGTTTTTAAGAGCAAACATGAGAATATATCGAAAGAAGAAGGCTATATCTAAACATCTGCCTCAAGAACATTTACCAGGAATCATATGGACAGCAATATTGTTGGTTTCAAAGGATTCCATTACTTTTGAGAAGCAAAATGTCTGACGGGAATGGGGTGGTATAAAGGGAAAGAAGAAGAAAGTGCATAAGAAGAAACAGAAGTGGTTAGCTTGATACCAGAAAGGAACAACTATTTTTGAGCCCTGACAAACAAAATAACTTCTTCTGCATGGACTAATCTGTTGACCAACGCTTTTCCCCTTCGATGTCGAAAAGTAAACAAATATAACATTCGATTGCAGCAAATCTAGCCTAGCTTTTTCAATCACACTTTCCAAAGTTGTAGATCAACTACCTAGCTAAAGATAGAACGAAATAAAATCGAACATTTTCGAGTAGTTTTGGAGATAAATCCACTTTTCTGAAATCAACAAAAAGATTTGAGCCAGGATTTGCGAAGCCAGCGTTGACGGATACATTGCGATTTATACATCTTTCAATTGCCCAGACTATACTGAGCAACATCCTTTTTACTGATTTTCGATAGGCCGAACGATATTGGAGAAATTAACTGTTTTCTGAGGAGAGTGGTTTTGCGAAACGGCATGTGGCTGTTGACCAACCTCGTCCCCAGGGCCTTTTGTCATAGCCTGTTTTGAACCAGGCCCTGGGGACGAGGTTGGTTGTTAACTGGAGCGGAAAGCAGAGTTACCTTAAATGCAAAAGAAATACAGAAGCTGTACAAACAAAACAACTCACCGGTTGGCTTTTCCTTATCCAATATATCTTCTTTATTCATTGCAGCAGATTCTTTAGCCAATGACCCAAACGAATTTACAAAGTCAGGATCGATTGGTGGCCTTGCGTAAACGTTTCTGTCAGAATTTGCTTCTTTTCCATTTGTTTTGTTTTTGCCCATTGATACCTTCTTCGTAGCTTCTTGCCATTCGGTGAAAACTTTGTCTTTGGCAGTTTGTCTTGCAGGCAGTTGATCTAAAAAATGTTTGACAAAAACTTAGATTAGGTTCCAATAAAAAGGTTGGTGTAAAATTCTATTACCTATTTCCTTGAATTGCATGGCTTGGAAGAAACTTTAATTATTTTGTTATAATTCTACCGTTGGACTTTCTTGAAATCTCACAGAATTAAACAGATTTTCATCTTTTTTTCAATTTCAAGAAGAGCTTTGAAAAATTAAAACCATCTCAAGTTTTTTAAGTAATATATTTTGAGTGGGCAGGAAATATTTCTAGCTACTTAAAGCTAATTTAAGCACACTATGCATGCCGCATCCAGGCATGGGACACCTACTTTGACGTCCCTTCCGAAGGACGGCGAGGTGAGTTGCGAGGTCAAGCCCCCAAGGTCACACATCCAGCGTTTGACCTCACTCGACTGAGCCTAACTTCAGTCAGTTCAGTAGTTCAGTAGTTCATCTGATGTAAACAGTATAAGCCGCGCTCGGCTATTCACCTGAATTCTAAACATATTGAGGAAACATGGACAAATTTTGAAAAAAACTTCACTTTAAGAATGGCTACAACACGGTATTAAGAAGGAGTCATTCACTGTAAGGCAAACATTCTGTTCTTTACTCTACTTTCTCTTATACAACAGATACGTTTCATCTCATAATATACCCGAAATTTTGCTCCTCATGAGGTATCAAGAAAGTTCTATTACCTGCGAAGAATCCAAGGTCTGTTTCCACTGGAATGAAGTTCGGGTTTCTCTCTATTCTATGAAAAATGTAGTTTTCAAATTAGAAAAAGAGAACCATAGCTACCTGTTACGCCAAAAATCATCCGCTCTACCTACAAACTACTTTACAACGAACACTACTAAGACGATACCACGGCGGGAAGCAAAAGACAATGTCTACCCCATGGCCATTACATGGAGAACTATGTAAAAATTACTATAACATACGCAAAAATCACTACAAAACGAAAGAGAATTTGGTACCGAATGAAACGAAATGACACTGAGATGAATTGTTGAATTCGTCGAGCAAACTAAACGATTTCAATGGGTCGTTGTCCCCCAAATCTGATGGATTGAATTCTATGGCCTTGGACTGCTACGATGACGTATGCATAGTTTGTATTTTGGACTGTATTGTAATTTTAGTTTATGTATAGTTCTGTCCCTTAGAAAGGGTGGTTTTGCCCTCCCTTCTGGTACATGACGGGCTTCTGTTTATCGGGGGTCATCTCTCGCTGGAGCGGACGGTAGAGTTGCTCTAAGCTGAATTTGCACTTGATGCGCCGTCCTTGAACACTTTGGATTCCATAAAGCGCGGCAATGCGACAAAGTTGGATTAATCTGTCTTTGTTGTGTGCACCGCATTGAAAGATTGTCTCAAGAGTAAATTAGGCTTTTTTGTTTAGTGGTGTAAAGTTTATTTTCATTGAAAAGTAAGAGTATATTTGTGATGTTGGGTGTGGAGGCAACTCGATAACGCTATGTTTTCTGCCTCCATCTCAACAATAATTAAATTTGAGTTTCGTTTGTTTTAAATTTTAGTGATATAAAACAAACAAGAATTTACTAAAAGGGGACTGGGTGGTGGCATATAACGAAGATTAGAATAATCTTAATCAAATCGACCAGTTTTAAGGATAAAATGCATAGTTAATCATGAAATTGGAAAGGTCTTCATAACCATACAATAAAAGCTCAACAGCAGAACCTTATTTGAAAGATTGGTATATATCCAATCCAAATGTTGTAGTAAGACAAAGATTCCAATGAAAAGATAAGGTCACCTAAACTTTAATTAAATGGCAAATTAAATTAAATGCTCCAATCACATTTTGTTTTGTCAACTTCAGGAGTCCTAGTAGGGTAGTAAAAGAAAAATTTTGATCAAATTTGACTTAAAGGGGCTGTGCCACCGTTTAATGCAAATTGATGCAAAATGGGGTGTTTTAAAATTCTCTGCCTGAATCTGCTGTACAACGCTTTTGGAAAATAGCAACAGATCCTAGAGGATTAACGATCACAGATTTTGGTTATGCTTTCAAATATTTTATCATTCCAATGATTGCTTGGATATGGAACGATTTCGAGAGGTGGTTGAGAGAGGTCTTTCACCCAAAGACCAAAACTGTGTTGGGAAATCACAGCTTCCTTTACGGTCAATTAATTAAACGGAAATTTTTGCATGCAAATGTCGTCGATATTGGCTTGTCAGATCTAACGCTTGTTTATTTCGCAGAGGTGGAAAAAGTATCGGAACCTGGGAACGTAGTTCCCAGAAATTTTTTTGGGTTTAACTTTTCACAGAAAGTTTTCAAGAAAATATTGAGGCTTGAAAGAAAATCTCTAAAATTTGAAGTCATACTTTAAATCCTGGGAATAAATGACTTTTATGAATATGATGTGCCAAGAAAGTTTTATTTGATTGGAAAAATTTGCTTTTATGTCAAGTATGTGTGTATGTTTTCCTACTATTGTTGGAAAAGTCCACAGAAAAAGTTTATTGACAATGGGTGAAATTTGATTTACAACACAGGCCTTGCCAGATGAACATGGCTTTCCTGCCTAAGCTTGAATGTTTTAACTGCTCTATGTAGAAGATTTTATAATCTGGCAAAAGCACCAGAAAGTTTACCCTAATGTGCTGAATTATTCAAAATTCTTAAGAATTCTTGTCATGTTAATGTGCACAATGCCTAATTTTGGTGGTGCTGGAAATTACATTCCAAAGATTTCTAGCCACAAAGACTGGGCCTATGGAGCCTAAAATTTTATCTTGTATTTCTATTTACATCACATCCTCATTTTATTAAGTTGTTACCAATTCAAAATATATCAATACTTTTGCTCATCCTTTCTTCAAAAATTCACAGTTGCCCTGACTTGCCTTCGTTTTGTTGACATTGTTTTTGCATGTGCAGGAGAGTACACACATTCTGCATAGAAAGTTTTTTCAGCATACTCTGTGGCTGACAGTATCAAAGAAGTGCCAGGGCATGGCATCCCCATGTGCCATAAGATGATGCAGCTCAAACTGCAACATAAGTTGAGTTGCTCTGCTCAGTTTCAGAACATCAATAAAGCAACATTTTGTATTTAGCATAAGCTGTCTAAATAAGAAATCAGACCAGCATCTCATAAAATTTAATGAAATTTAATCCAAATTAAGCCAGCTCCAAGTTGTTGAATAGACTTGATGATGACGATGCTGTGCTTTAAAATTGCTTCATGCATGTTGACTTAGGCCTAGGCCTAAGTGACTGTTTGTTAGCTGTAAGTGCATCATCACATCAATCAGAGCAGTGCTTGTTTTGACCTTGATATGAGACATACTACCTCAGTTCATTGGATCAAAAAGCAAAGGACGTTCTTCTTACATTCTTTGTGGCAGTTGCAACGTCAAATATAGGTCTTCTTTTAATGACCGTCATTTTCAACCGAAAGCGAGACTTTTGGCGCGATTTTTCTCCATTGAAATCGAGGCCACAAAGTAACAGACTATTTTGATTCCATTTGTTAACGGTTAATACCACAGTAAATAACATAGAGGTACACACAAAGAGTTGATACTTTTACCACCTGCAAAATTTTGCAGAGATTTTTCAGCTATAAACCTAGGTTCCCAGAAAGGAAAAAATCCACCTCTGACCTTTCGACAATACAGCCCCTTTAAAATGACTTACTGCGATCTTGCAGCTTGGGCTCTTGACTGCCGTGGTTTCTCTCCATTACAAGTAAAAGCATGATCATTAATTTCATTCTGGGCAAACATCCCTTGACACATCGGACATTCAACAGTTATCGGTTCTTCCTGTCTTTTCATTCTTTTACTTGGAATTTCTTCTGGTGCTTCATTTGTTTCTTGAGTACCATCCTCTTCATCTTCAACGATTAATATGTCACTACAAAACAAAATATTCTATCAAAATCAGCAAGTGGCACCTGGAGAGCAAACAATTTTAAGTCTTTGCTGAGTGGAAGGCGTTTGAATTATGAGCTAATTTTAGTGAATCATGCATATCTTTAATTTGAAAGTCTACCAAGGTCATTGATTTACCTTCTTTAGGACAAATGACAATTTTCGTCGTCGTTCTCTAAGACATTGAAAACATTGTCAGAAATTGAAAATATCTTTCTACAAATGCGAAATGGATGTTACAATCATGCATGAATTGACTGATGTAAGAATTTTTTGCAATTCAACCTCTCAATATATTCAAATTGGTGAAGATGGAATGAAAGTAGATTAAAAAGTCCTGTCTGTCAGTTTTCCTTGAATGGTATCAAATTCATGTTAAATGCATTATTTCCGAAACAAAATATTATAAAGTTGGGCCTGTAAGCCACAGGAAATACAACCAGCAATAAGAAAAATTCCGGACAAATGGCCTTCTTAGGGATGCTCCACCCCCTGGTCCCCCATCTGCTTTGGCACTGGCTATACTTACTGTGTGCATCTTTACAAACCTTGCATCAATCTTTAATTTGGGCTTTGTGCCCGATATTCCCATAGTATGCAACACTCTTGAGACACCTGACTTGAAACCAGACAACAACTTGCTAGATCTTCTCTTCCCTTCTTTTCCATTTGGCATCTCATTCTGATTGACATCTGGTCCCAATCCATCTCCTCCATTTTCATTGGGATCATTTGATGGCTTGTCTTCCTCTGGGATCGTCAGTTTCACTCTCCTGATTTTCGGAGGTTTTATTTTTCCAGTTGCAGTCATCCAATCATCAACTAGAATGGTATGAATCATGGATTTTTAAGCATAGGTTACAAATCTTTTACGTCGGCGTAAAAAGGTGGGTGTAAAATTCAATGACCTATTTCTTCTGATTGAATGACTTGGAAGAAACTTTAGATACTTTCCTATAATTCTACCGTTGGACTTTCCAGAAATTTTGAATATTTTTCGAAATCACAGCATATCTTACATTTAAACTCATTTGAGGATGTGACGTCATAAAATTTCTAAATCATAAACCAGATGAGTGACAGACTTGTGCTTGATACCATATCATAAACTATGGTTTTCTTCAAAATTATTTCATGTTGCATCAAACAGTTTGGAAATTACAATGGTTTTAAGTCTTTTTGAACATTTTCTGGAATTCTTGAAAAAGAAGAAAAACACTCTAATTCTGAAAACATTGAAGATTTCCCAAAAGTCCAATGGTAGAACTATAGAGAAATATCGAAAGTTCCTTTGAAGTCATTCAATTCAAAGAAATAGGTCACTCAACTTTACACCAGCCTTTTTAAAGATTTGGAATCTATGCTGGATTTTTAGTTCAAGTCTGCAAAACCATTTTCCTTTCTAAAATAATTTACCTTTTTCTAGTTTCCTCTTCCATCCAGAAAAAAGTGAAAGCATCAAAGAAAGCAATTCACACAGTGCTAAGTGCAGGACATAATATGAAAGTTCGCAGCTTTTTCCAAAAGCAACACCTCAGCAGCCCAACATAGTACCTATTCCAAAAGGATTATTTTTGGAAAAATGTTTTGAATGCAAGATTCCTACAAAATTTACTTGTAATTAACAAGAACACTTTTTGATTAAGTAAATTTCTTAAACTTCCTTTTATATTTTTTATGAAAAGTGATTTCATGAATGATTAATTACCATGCATCATGATTTTATGTTTTCCTCTTGAGTAGCCCCACAGGGAAACCACTGATCTGGTTTGAATTCATGGCTTTTATCTTTTGGGCGCTGCGTAGCTTCTCCAGTGCTGTGGCGGTGGAATTTTACATTGGGTGGCAAACAAAATGCGAAGAAGAAAAGATTTTCGTTACCAAAAGATGTAAAATTCCACCACCGCAGTGCCGGAGAAGCTACGCAGCGTCCAAAAGATAAAAGCAACAAACTCAAACTAGGTAACTGCTTCCTCTATGCTTTTATAATGAGTTTTGGCTTGCCAAAAAGACTCATTTTTGAAGAAAATCTGCTGAAAAATTATGCTGTTTTGAGAATTTTGAGCCCAAAAATTCACTCCAAAGGGTGGCAAGTACCTATACCCTCAACATGTTATGTACCTCCTCCCCAGGAGTACTCAACTTTTCCAATGCTAGCTACCAGCAACAGGCTTTATTTGTGCAAGTAAAATGAATGACACTAACTTGTTTTCTTTTTAGCAGGCTGCTCTTTGCCATCATCACCTTGAAAATCATTATCATCATCATCAGCATCAAAGAGGTCTGTGTTGTATTTGACATGTTTTGTACATGTTCTTGATCTTTTTGGATATGCTGAGTAACGTTGTGCTTCTTCTTCAACAACCAATGCATCTGTTTCAGTAGTTTCAGTCTTGTTTCCTTTAATGTAATGGACACATCATAACATAGTAAAGCATAGGTTCCATATATGTAAAAAGGTTGGTATAAAATTCTATCACCTAAATCTTTTAACTGAATGGCTTCAAAGAAACTTTAACTATGTCACTATGATTCTACCATTGGACTTTTCTGAAATCTTCAATATTTTTGGAATGGGCATGATTATCTTCTCTTTTAAGAATTCAAGAAACAGTATGAAAAAACTTGAAACCAATTGCTGTTTCCAAACTTTTTGAGGAATCACAGAATATCTTTCAAGAAAGACCTAGTTTATGGATGTCTAAAATACTGTATGGTATCAAGTGAAAGTCTTTCACTCTACTGGTTTACAATTTAGAAATTTCATGACGTGAAATACTCAAATGAGTTCAAATACAAAATACATGTGTCCACCCAATTCCACATAATGGTGACACCACTGAAAGTAAAATAAACAATATGCGACAGACACTAACCTAAATTCATAGCATTAATTCTATGAAGCAGACCAGGCTGTGTTCTTCTTTCCTTCAAAAACAGTGTTTCATCTTCATTAAGATCAACACTGCCACATTTCACAGGTTTTCCCCATCGTGCCATTATGGGAATGTTTGACTGTACTTTTTTCAACTTCCTGTGATATATGTCAATCATTTGTAAAAGTGCAAGCATTTTGGGATGTTTTCTTTTCACAAGTTTGACATGTTTTGCATATTTGCGATCCATCATGACAGCCTATAGGAGGAAAGGATTTTCCTATTTACTTTGTGTGCCCTCTTGAACATTTGAAAACAAAGATTTTTAATGCCTTTTCAAGGTTTTAGACATTATTCAAGTATCGTCAGGGTAATATAAAAAGGAAAACAAGTGAAAACAAATTTTATAAAAGGCAAGGATTTACTCTATTAAAATAAACAGTTTCTTGAGTTATATTTTCCCAGTACTGGAGTTTCTTAAGCTTTTGGTGATCTGAGAGTTGAATTTCTTATCAGCGGTTTGTCAAGAAAATCAAAATAACTGTGCATGTTTTAAATTTAAAAATTAAGATTCACTGGTTTTTCTGCCTTCAAATAATTTATTCAGACTGCAGAGTATGACAACTTTCAACAAGAACTTGGTTGTGCAGGCAGACTTTATTTTGTTTCTTACTATTAATTTTGAATAGGCTAGACCTATTGTTCTCTTCGGGCTCGCTCAGGTGTGTCAGTAGTGCCACACTGCTTGCTCTGTCTGGCGGCAGACTTGGTTTGGTGTACCCTCTTTCTTGTTCTCAACAAATAATAAATACCTCCCATGGAATCTGGGTGATAATAGACTGAGGTTCTTCTGCTTTTTCTATGAATTTTAGAGAAAAATATTTTTTTAATGGTAAAAGCTTTCGACCTATTTTACTTCCTATCTTTTTGATTGATTTAGGTTAGGCCCAAAGATTCAGTCATCATTTGATGCTTTCTTGGCTTCATTTTACAGTACATCGAGTTCTGCTCTGCCTTTATCACTGAATTACTTGCACTTACAATTACTGCTGCATATATTTACCAATCATAAATCTGTAAGCCTTCTCTGTAAGAAACTTCAGTTTATGTTCTGTGGCTGTGCTGTGGTGATGGTGGACTTCGTCTACGAGAAATGGCGCCAACAAAATGGAGGGAATTAGGATTTCCTCCGCAGCGCATTGCACAATGACCATCTCAGCTACCATGATTGCCACTATATTTCGAGAGCGGATCGTGCTTGCCTCTGCCTCTCGCCTCTTCACATCTTTGTAATCTTTCATAAGAAACTATAAGACCCCGTTTTCACTGCTCCTTCCTACTTATCCGTAAAACATTTTGTTCTTTTAATCTATAAACAGCATAGGTTTCAAATCTTTAAAGAGGTTGGCGTAAAATTCCCAAAGAAACCTTGGCTATTTATTTTCAGAAATTAAAGCGTGTTATACAGTACTGTATTTCAACTCATTGGAGGATGAGGCGTGGCGTGGTGTCATCAAATTGCTACATTGTAAACTGGATTTATGGAAAAGAAGGTAAACTTCCTTAATTTGAAAAAGGCCATGATACCAGCATCGATAGTTGGATCCGAATTTGCTCGCGGTGATGAATGAATGAATAAATTTGTAGGCAGAAACACCGCAACACGACAAAAAAAAAACAATGGCAAACGTGTGTGAATTTATTTTTACCAATATTTCGTCCTGCCATGCAGGACTTCTTCAGGGCTGTTATGAAGAAGTCCTGCATGGCAGGACGAAATATTGGTAAAAAACAAAATGTTTGTTCTTCGTTCTTTCGTCTTGTTGCGGTGTTTCTGCCTACAAATTTAATTTAACATTTCCTTCAAGCCACTCAATTCAAAGAAATGGGTCATAGAATTTTACACCCACCTCTTTACACCCATTTAAAGATATGGAACCAATGCTTCATCAAAAGATGAATTTGTTCTGGAGCAGCGATCAAACAGCAGTTTTTAGCGGTACATCGTAATGCTACTTCACATATTTCTATAAGAAACAAAGAAACTACGAATTTGACGCAGCAATGAAAATTTCTATAAAATCATCAGATTTTGAGTACTCCAAGTTTCTTAAGAGTTTCATACCATGCTTGATGTTTACCGCCATGTTCTCGTGAACATTTTTCAACAAAGTTTTATGAAGTTTAAGCATTTCTTATTTACCTTCCGAGTAACACAGTGCAAGGAACAAATCCAAATAGAGTGCGAGCATGCTTGGATTCATAATTTCTTCGATTAAAGAAAACGTTTCTCAGAATTTTGTCCCAGTCCAGTACACTCATTTTTTATAAGAAATTTGGCTCCGATCTTTGCTGAAGTGTTTCTCAATTGTTATGATAAATGTTGCTTGTAGAGTTTCTTAATTATTCATAAAACTAAATTCACATTTCATCAAATTTTGTTGAGGATCAGTTTAAAAAAAATTTGCAAAGAAGAAGAAAATCATGAACAAAACTTTTACATCTTAGTATTATATGGGTTGGTGAAACACTTTCTTTTTAGAAACATTTCGCAACTCATACTCATAACAATGATTGAAAACGTTTCTTAATTTTGAATCGTTTCTAGTGTGCTGGAAGAGGTCACAGAAGGAGCTACAACAGTTTGCTGCAAACAGTTTCTTATAAAGAAAATAAGTGTGTTAAGTTTCTTAACATGTTAATGCCTGTGAGGTGAGCTACCTGTAAGGTGCCTCTTTCAAGAAAAATTTCACCGACATTGCAGACAAGTTATGTGCAAATGTCTCTTGGAAGTTTCTTAGTTGTTACCCAGTCTAAATTTGTTATAGGCTTCAGCAGCCTCTAGACTGTTTACGATGAGTCCCAGTAATCGCTATTCAAAACGAGACTACTCCACTAAACCAAAACCGCTCATACCGGGACTCATAATATTTCGGCAATTTTCTTTGGACTGATTTCTTTCACCTTTGAACGCCGTACGTAGGTACTATTTTGCTGCTTTCGCTAAGCATTAACTAATTCACTGTGAAGTTGTCAAATTAATGTGTTCAGTTTGAAAAATACAAATGTTTATGTGTTTCTGCCTAGGCCCTTATTGAAACGAGGCAGTGATAGTCATTTCAAAATATTGGCGTTTGATCACGAGTCGCAGGTAGGAGCGTCCGGCAGTCTTTCAATAGCGATAACTACGGCCATATAATCAGTCTAAGCAGCCTCAGGAATCACAGCTTAGTTTAAGTCAATTGAAACTCGATTGGATTCTCAGCCTAATTTTCATTCAGATAAGTCAAGAAAGATGAAACTGAGATACATTATATGAAAATAAAGTATCATAAATAATAACAAGACGTATAGATATCTACTAATGTGATTATCATACTTTCATGACTGATTTGCAAGTGGAATCACTGGATGGGTCAAAAAGTATAGACGTTCAAAAGTCTGTAGCTCTCAAATCACTTATCTAATTTCTACATACTTATAATGCCTGTGTGGCTGACAAATCAACTTACATAATAAAATTTAGTTTGTCAAAATCGGTTGCATCGTTCCCAAATTACAAGTGATTTCATAAAAATTCTCCATGTCAAAATTCTCCAAAACATGCCTGAAATTCACGATCAAATTTGTTAGCAACTTCGTCCTACAACTATCTTAATCAAGCTATATCTGTCTAATTCATACAGTAAATCCCCGAAAATGAGAACCTAAAAACTAAGAACCTAGAGGCTGTTTTTCTGCATTATGCACCTTGTAATGAAGGACTTGTTTCAGTGTCATGAAAATTATGTTCTGATTGCAGGAGAAGCAAAGTCGATTTTGGATTGTCATTGTTAAGTTCATTTTTGCCCCAGTTGGCTGTTGAAGTTTGAATCTCCTCCTCTGCTGTATGTAAGCTTAAAATTGGTTATTAGGTACATAATAACTTTGTCAAAACAAATAACAGGGCTTAACATCTTTGGTGGAGGTTCTAAAAGGGGCCACATACAGCACTCTTCAAATAAGAACCTTTATACCTGGAAATTAGTCTTACTACCTTTAAAATAAGAACCTATTTCAGCCTGGCTCTCAAAAAGTAGGTTCTTATATGCGGGGTTTTTAACACTCTCTTTGTATATAAAGAGGCTGCTGTGTAATCGTGCAAACTTTGAACTGTCATGCAGCCATTTAGGGTTTGTTTTCTTTCGACATGAGGCTGGATTGTTAGCGGATTTGATAAAGGATTTTAGGCCTATTTTGGAGAATTTTGGGATAAGCATTTTTATATAGTCGCTTGCAATCTGAGAATGACGCGACTGATTTCGACGAACTAAATTTTCCTATGTAAGTTAATATATTAGCTCTACTCCTCGATAATATGTTCGGAGTACAGCCACACTCGGTCGCTGTCGGGCGAATTTAACGTTACAGCAATCAGAAGACCACCGGCCAAGCCTTTTGATTAAGCAAGATGGAACATTTGCGGCTGCTGCTGTTGTTGCTGCTCCAATGTGAAAACTATGGGATGTATAGAGCTTTTCATTCTCTGGGTTTGTGTGAAGGAGTTTTTGTAGCATTTCAGTGAGTTCTGCCGTGTGATGGAATGTGTTTGCTTAGCGCTTTCACAGGGCATATTGACGATCCTGATGGGACAAAATGTAACAAATTACCATTATGAAAAGGGGACTGTCTTTGACACTTTGATCACGACCGTTGCAGAAGTTGGAGATACATTTGTGTTGCGCACAAGCAGGCAAGAACTTGAATCAAAAGTGTGACTAGTGTGGCAACAGAATTCTAATGAACGCAAAAAGCCAAAAATGCTAATGTAAAGGCACACCAGAGCTTTTGTTTGTCTCTTTCGGTAAATGATGAAACGCGTAATTGATTTTTTAGTTGTTTCATATTCTCTATTGTAATAGGAAGTTTTCTTTTCTCGTTTTGTTAATCCATTTCCACGCTTGATACCTCTGACTGTCATTCGAAGATACTTCAGGTCTTCAAATTTGGTAGGAAAACCAAGCTGCTTGATATTCCAATGACGCACTGCTGCAATGCATGTTCGTGTGGTCACATAGCTAACGTTACGAGCAAGGTACGAAACGAATAGACATAAGTTCGACTGAGAAGCTGGAAATGGAGATAATGCATGTTCAGTGCGAAATGAAAATTAGGCTGATTTACCGTTTTGATATGTCCTGTAAAAAGATTCTGACAGGGACATGTGTTACTTGCAGATACATGCATTCTTTAGCTAATCCTGCCAAGCACTGGGGAAAAATTTGAGTCTGGTACCTGTCTGCAACTGGTACTTGTTGGGAAAACTTTTCTACCTGCAAACGAGAGAGGCAGTCGCTGATATTATTGTAGCATCCTGATGTGTGCTTTACATTGACCGTACTTTTTTTTTTTGGTAGCTGTGATGAAGAACGGCTTGCACAGTGTTGTCATGATCTGTGGACAGTTAGATGAGTTTGTGTTAGGCCTATTTAACAGTCTTTGTACTCAAATCCGTACAAGAAGATTCAAAGTTTCACTAAGACTTTGTCTTTTGGGACACTCTGCGAATAACATTCTGAGTCAAATATTCCGATAGGCCATAACAAAATAACCAAGACTTGTTCACAATCAAAGCTAAAAAAGGATCTCCCCACGCCGTCTGTCTGATATTCGCTCTGCAAGATCACATACGCACACTGCTTCCTAAGTTCTTCCGCTTGCCTTACGTAAACAATTGATGTTAGGTGTGAGAACCATGACATACAGCGTCCCATTATTTTAGCGCAGTAAACATATTTATGACTTGAACTCCTCAATACACAATGTGGAACCACTTTGATAAAAATCCCAGCGAAATGGCCAATCAAATTACATTTGAAGCACGTTCTGGCATGCTGGACTGGCTGGGGGCAACGGAGGAATTTATTAATTTATTAAATGCGTATTCATCTACCATTGCCCATAAAAGATGCTTGTTGCCAGCTATATTCATCCTGAATGCAATATCATACTTGTATAGGCTTGAAATGGATAGCTATGATCAAACGTGCAGAAAGATTCCTGATAAGCTAACAGCTCCTTTGCAAGGACTGGGTGAAAGTGCATCATAGCCCTAATGAATATATCCCAAGCATCTATCCAGGTATCAAGTCAGTTATCTTTTGGGTTGGTATGAGATTTATGACTCTGCTCCTTCAGAGCCTGGAGTGACCTGGAGACTGAAAGAATTTTTTGTTGTTGTGTCATACAATGAGCTCAGTAAAAGTAAATTCAACTATATGTAGTCCTTGTTTTTCATCGCCCTTATCAATTTGGGAGACAAAGGTGATAAGCTGTTTATCGGGGAGTGCAAGAATGCATGCAGAAATATTACGTCCATATTATCATCTTATAATAATCAGATAAATGATTTTAGAGCTACGGGATTTCAAACGTTAAATATTTGAGAGCAGCAAGGTAAACATTTTTCTTATAATAATCAGATATAAGAATTCCACCAATGATTACCGCTTACACTGGCTCATAATTCAATTTCAAAGGACTCGAGTGGTTGTTTCTTCTCTTAATGACTTACTAAAAAAGTAACTGATGATTTAAAAGTTTCATACCAAAGTTCCCATTCAGGACGACTTTCGAAAAGATCAGTGCCAATACAGACGTAACAACCCGTCGAACTCCAGCAAAACGCGTAAACATGAAGGCTACTGGCTTCTCCCCTACCTGTTTTGGACTACTAACATGTCGAAAAGTGTGATTCTCAACTATAACTTGTTCCTTAGAACTCTGCAAGTCCCTGGCTTTTGTAATATTTCCAAGAAAGTGCTGACATTTGGGTAGTAATTCAGGAGAATTCTTATAACTGCTATTCATCTCAAAGAAATCAGAATTACCTGCATGCAGCGAAACATAAACTCGTCAACAAATGATTTGTTACTCCTACAACATTTTATAACATCGAAGAAAGGTCCTTCCCAGTCCACTGACTTGATTCCAAATACGCTCATCTTTTTACTTGAAATCATAAAATCGTTTGGTTCATCACACCCACTGTGATATGCCTTTTTGAATTATTATATGAGCCTTGCTTCTCAAATGGTTTCCTCAGATGAAGTTGAGAGTTCTTTCGAATAAATTAATTTGTCCTAAAATGTCTTCCTGTGTATTGCACGCACTCCTTCTTCGTCGTATTCTTTCTTTGAAACCCACATCTTTTTGAAAGTGTCAAGGGATGCCAGAATCGATCCACTGTAGTAAAAGAAATCGACTTAAAACGAGATACAAAACACATACTATCCTTTTTGATACGACAGCCTCAAAACTAGTGCTAGAGAGCACAGGTTCCAAATCTTTAAAAAGGCTGGTGTTAAATTGAATGACCTATTTCTTTGAACTGAATGACTTCAAAGAAATTTTAGCTATTTCTCTATAATTCTACTGTTGGACTTTTCTGAAATCTTAAATATTTTCAGAATTAGAGTGTTTTCCCTCTTTCTGAATAATTCAAGAGAAAATTTCAATAAAACTTGAAACCATCGTAATTTCTAAACTGTTTGATGCAACTTGAAATAATTTCGTAGAAAACCATAGTTTATGGATGTCTACAATATGGTATCAAGCAAAAGTCAGCCACTCTTCTGTTTTATGATTTAGAAATTTTATGACGTCACATCCTCAAATGAGTTTAAATGTAAGATACGCTGAACAATGTTCAAAATTTCTGGAAAGTCCAACGGTAGAATTATAGATAAGTGTCTAAAGTTTCTTTCAAGCCATTCAATCAGAAGAAATAGGTCATTTAATTTCACACCCACCTTTTTACGCCAAGTTAAAGATTTGGAACCTATGCTGTGCTAGAGAGGCCAAAAAACAACAAAATACTCTTATCCTTGGTTTGATATGAGAGTTACTATCGAACTCTTCAATATGAAATAATCTTGCTACGATAATAACTTTTACTGGCATTTGTATTTCGTAATTTTTTATGATGCGTATATTTACCAAAACTCTTGTTATCGAAAGACACAGTTATCGCATGTGGCAGTGACTTTCTAAATCTACTTATAGAATTTTAACTGTGTTTGCTGAAAATTCAGTGGATTGAGTAGCTATATAGTACAGGCCTTGCGCATATTAACATTCTTTACATTCTTTACATTCTTTACATTATGATAAGAATTCTCGAGCAATCTGACAGGCTGTAAATCTTTCTTAACAAGAATTCTTAGGCTGGAAACCCATGTCAAGATGCGCAAGGCGTGTACTCGGGGTGTATTCTAGACAAATCTTCCAAATCTTTGGACTTGACAATTTAAACACCTTCAATTCAAGACTGCAAGCAATCAGAATCAGTCAGCCGCTGATGATAAAATATTCAAATTCAACACTGTAACGGTATTTCCTGCAACAAACTGGAAGAAATGGAAGTTGTCAAGGCATGAATAAATGAGATCAATGCCAGTTTTATCATACCAGAACACACAAAGGCCACCATTCCTGTAATGGTTGCCAATCAATGATTGAAAAAATCAAAATAACCATACCCTATCCATGTGGAATACAATCTCTCTTGTGGAGCAGAAATCTGAAAGGATTTGTAAACATCGATATTATGGCAAATAGACAAACCAGCAAAGGCTTATTTTACCCGTTTCAAGTCATGTGACCACACTCATGGGAATTTAGTATTGTTCTACTTTTTGCATTCACGGCACAAAATTTCATGGCATGAAATCAAGGGCGCCTACCTTGTAGGAAGTGTGTTTATTCACGGTACTTTACGCAGTGTCCTATGACCCAGTCCTGTTAATCTTTGTATATCATCTTGTTCAATGGTGGAAAAAATATTTGCCTTCCTGCAAAACAATGCTAAAGTAAAATTCTTCCTTTCATTGTTTTATCAATTTTCTCTCGTGCCAGATTTCTGTTGAACTCTTGCACAACACACATTTCAGTTTTCTTAGGGCATGTTTAGAGTCACTCTTGCCGTGGAATGATCATGTTTCATGTTTATTGCTTTGCATGCTATTAAGCTTAACGTTTTACAAATTATCACGATTCAATGAAAGGAGCCATTGCTTTCCTCTTTCTTTTATGCTTTCCTTTGGTTTATTCCTTCCCTTCCTCTTTATGTTTTCAATCTTTGTTTTCTCTTCGTCCTATCTTTTTTTATCCATCCTTCCTTCTTCTTTTTCCTTTTTCGTTCACTTCTTATTTCCTCCTTGCATCGTGTATTTCACTCCTTTTATTCCGCTTGCTCCCTTTCCTCCCTCTTCTTCCTTCCAGACAAACTAGCTTCCTGCGAAGCTGCTTCGCGGCTTCACGCACTTTTTCCATCTCTGATCTTGTTACAGGGATTTTCAAATTCTAACGTCTGTTAGAGTTGACCAATCAAAAATCACGCTGTCTGATTCCCTGTGGCCAGATCGTATAACAGTTGATATCGTGTTTCATAACACCGGAATTTGAAACCACAAACTTATTCATACGTCATCTTGACCTTGAGAGGACTGACTCTGTGTACTTCTGGGTCACGGTACGGTTTTAGGACACTCTCTGTACTGGGTCACAGGACACCCATTACTCTACAGTACTGGGAATAAACACACTTCCTACAAGGTAGGCGCCCTTGATGAAATATCATAAATAAATCAAAAGATGTTTTATAAAGCAATTGATCACTTTATTTAACGTGAGTGTAAACAAACCTTGGCACATTAGGCCTATTAGTAGAAATATAGAGGACTGAACAAGAGAGACACATACAAGGGCTTACTAATCTTAAACTTGGTACTTCCAAATGAGCTAAATTATTCTTTCATCTAACTGACTTGAATGCAATCTTCAGCATGCAATTTTACAATGATAAAAAAGACTCTAAAGTTCCAAAGTTTTTTTGGTTTAAGGATAGATGTATGACAAAAGGAGATTTTATCATATAACTTCCATTAGTAATGAATTAAACGAAGGTTGCATACCCTTATTTTTATATCTTTTGGTGCAAGTTTCTTTACTTCGTGCAGTAACCGGTCTCCAAAACCTAGAAATGAATGAAAAAGTGAGGAATAACAATACGTTAACTCGAAGATAAAATTCCTCAGGGTATCTAATATACCCAAATCTCTTGAATCACAGAGTCTTTAGATGATCTATTCTCAAGGGCATACGGGGAGATAAAATTTGGGGGAGGGGGCTGCCAGATAAAAAATCCATTGTTTACAAAACTTTTGCCCGACTCAAGACCGATCTTTGCCCAATCATGGCTGATATTTGCAAAATGTTCCAACATTGAGGGGCTGTAACCCCCTGCCTCCTACGCCTATGTCTATTCTACTTAAAAACAGCAACTTGTATCTTGTATGATCTAGACTGATTAAGATGAGTCCCAGTAATCGCTGATAACTACGGCCATGTAACCAGTCTAAGTATGGCTTAGAATACGTTGTCCTCGTGAAGGTACTTTCTACTTGTGTTGACTGCATCATTTATCAGCGTTTTCATATCTTACTAAAAGTTCCTTGCTAGCAGATATGAATGTATGCATGTAAAATTTAGCCATATGAAATTAAAATTAGATGGAACATGAATTTAGGAAAAAATATTGAAGTCTAATTACAGGTGTACAATATGATATAAATATAAAAGTTAAAAATTTAATCTAAAAATAGCTCCAGTTTAAAATGCATGGACAGCATTAAAAGGTCATTTCGACCTTGTTTTTCCATAATGGTCCCTCCAGAGGTGTTATTGAAAGGAAAATTTTCACGAAAGAAAAGAAAAACAAATATTTATGTCTCAATATTTGAGAGTAATGATGCATTTTCAAGACATGTTCTGTTGCAGTTTCTAGAATTTTAATAATATATGTAGGGGCTGTTTTCTTGACTTTGGAGGTCTTTAAAGAATTGATATACCTTTGAATAGCGTTGATCCTCCAGATAATACAATATTTGAATACAGAACACGACGAAGATCCATGTCTGATTTTCTAATCGAGTATTGTAGAACCTGAAACGAAAACCAAGAGTATAGTTTGCAAATGCATCATATCATGAAATAATGCCAAATAATGTTTTCAAATAATAATATGAAATAATTTGCCCAGTCTTACAAATCGCTCTAGTTCCATGACATGACAAATTCTCCAATCATTTAAGAATCGCCTGAAATAACGTACTCATCGTTATGAACACTCAAATGCAGCATTACTTAACCATTAACTTGAAGGGTAAAAAAGTTAAGCCCTGCAAAAGAACACAAAGCAAAGTTAACCAGATTAGCCTTTAACTTTGCTTTGTGTTCTTTTACAGGGTTTAACTGTTACCCCAAAGGTTAATGGTTAGCTAATGTTGTGTTTGAGTGCTCATAACGATGAGTTCGTTGTTTCACGCAATAGACCTTTTAGCTATTATACAAAAGAGCTTGGATCGAGCGTTATTCTTATACATACATTTCTATACGAAAGGATCGATTGAATGGCGTTGGAGCTTCTATCGCTTTTGCGCACATTCGAAAATTCTCCAAAATGTATCAAAATATCAGTCGATTCACATTCTATTTTAGAATAGCTAAAAGGTCTATTATTGTAGTTCACTCGTAGAACTGCAGCGATCTTTCAGATAAAGGTTGGATTCTGTTCTTGTGATTTTACATTTGCTCTTTGCAAGCACAAACAACTAGTTCTTTCTCACTTTATCACCCCCCCCCCCACAGCTTGCTGCTTTTATGTAGGCCAGAAAGATCTA
Organism: Aurelia coerulea; assembly: GCA_039566865.1. Lineage (NCBI taxonomy): Eukaryota > Metazoa > Cnidaria > Scyphozoa > Semaeostomeae > Ulmaridae > Aurelia > Aurelia coerulea. The sequence continues at coordinate 3,393,201 of CM076952.1, read as the reverse complement.
GAATCTCAAGCGGTTTGCTCATATGAAATTGGCTGGTCCGCAGCAACAATCGTACAACACATTAATGACTTATCCAAGAGGAAATAGCCTGTGTGCAGACTCTACTCTCACTTCTCTTCAGGGAAGCAGTAGAGTCTGCACGCAGGCTAAGAGGAAAGGGCTCGAAATCTGGAATCTTACCTGATGAAGGCCTTCGAATTCTTCACCGATGAGATCCGGCCTGAAAAGAAGCTCTGGTGCTCTAAATCGAGCTGGTCCAACCTAAAATTCAAGAAAGGAAACATTTTATTACCCAATATGAAACTAAGTGATATCTATTTCAAGAACTGCAGCCTCTTCCATCTTTAGAAGCATTATCTCTGCAGAAGATGGGACTTTTTCGAACTGATTAACCTTTGGTATGTGATATCACTAAAAGGTGAAGGCTTTGAAAAATAGTCTTGCCATCAGTGATGGAAAAACTCTGGCTCCCTGTAAATCTGTGTCAATGATAAACAATCTCCTGGTGTAGATTTGGCAGTAATTATGTCTTCTCCTCAACTGACTCCAATTCACTGGCATTGCTTTTCACTGCTTCTGTTACTGACTCATTTCCCTCCTTCATTTCCTTCCTTTACTTCCCTCTATCGCTTTCCATTCTTTCTCTCGCTTTCCTAGCAATATGAGATATCTAATTCCTTCTAAAATCGAACCTTCTTGCGAGATTTCTTCACGACTTCGCGTACGTTTTCGAGGATCGACTGCAAAAAGGATATACGTACCTCTAAAATATTTCCATCGGGTAACACATAAGCTGATTTTTCAGCCTCCATTGATTCTTCTTTTTGTGGATTCAATGCCAAGTAACAAACTCTCTGCAAAATAAACGAATGATAATCAAGAGCAGTAAAACCAGGTTAAATATGAAACAGTTAAACATAGGTTGCATTTCAACCAATCAAATGTATTCAATTTGTTAAATTGACTTTATAACATAAAGTAAAAGAAAGAAAATCAGTAACAAGATGGAGGCAAAGAAGCAAGACTTTAAATCAGCACACTAAGGCCTTTCGAACTTATATTCTCTTCGGAGTGTGACTAACATTTTGTAAAGTAAAACATAAAGTAAAAGAAATAATTATCACCTCTTTTATCGTCTTGACAATTTCTTGTTCAGCGGTCGTATGGAAATTCCATCCTTCCCTTCGTAACAGTAGCTTCAAGTATCTTGTTACGTCTCTGAAAGAAGCATTTGAAATGCATTTGTATATGATAAACAACTTGAATCCGGCTTTTATGGCAAAAGTATTTGTTACCAAAGATGTGCCATATAACTGTCGTGGCAGTAATAATCTTCAGCTAGGACGAATCTATATGGCATTGATACTATCAGGTTTGTTGGTCAAAACTATGGCAGACTCTGCCAAGAGAAATCAAAGAGTCCCAATCATTGGAGATTTTTAAAAGAAATATTACGTCCATCAAAACTTTTGACTGCAGCTGTAAATTGTGTAAACATTTTATTTCAAATCTAGGTTTTCTGTAATTAGACTTTTGTATATATTTTGTATAGTTGGCCATAATTAGCTTCATGCTATTTTCTCTGCCAACTTTAAATAAATTGTTTATTATTAATATATTATTATCATCAATGTTACTGAAACTAACCTGCCGGCAAGGTCAACTCTCATGATCGAATGTGGCATTGCAAATCCTTCGAATATTGGTACGGCGTGAGTAACACCATCTCCTGAATCTAGCACAACACCTGTAGTTCTACCAGTTGCATATCTGTTGACAGAAGCATAGCAATTAAGAAGCTAAAAATGTACGAGGAATGAATAGCTAGGAGAATTAAACAAGAAGAAAGATCGGCGAGAATGTTGGAGCAGGAGTGGAAAGATAACCAAGAAATCTGCGAGAACCTAGTGCACCAAGAAAGTATCCAATTCTCCCAGGTCATACTGTATAACACGTTTGGACAAATTCCAAGATTCATTATTAATCTTTAGTGACAATAGCAAATGCTACTTGGTGAATTTTCTTGATTTTTTTAGCCGACTGATTCCTAAGTTGTAAACAGTGGTGTCTTGAAAATCATCAGTCTCGAAACAGCCTAAATTGATAACAATATCCAGCAAAGTTTCATTTAAAGTGCGAGGAGAAAATTTAGGATTTTGACATAACAATAAATTGTCGGTTCCCCCTTTCTCGCTTATATTTCTCTATCAATTTCTCTTTCTTTCTTTCCGAATTTCTTTCCTTCTGGAGACCTGGCAAAATTGCGAAGACCATTGGTGCTGTGGTCCACTATTTTTCCTATTCTTGGTTGGGATGGATGGAATATCAAACAGTCTGTTAGATACGTCACAGGAACTGTGGAACTAAAACGCTTATCACCTTATCGCCACAGCAAAGAAAAGCGCGAAAGAACATTTGATTTATTGCTCGTGGAAAACGCAAAAAGGCATGTTTGTTGAGCCCTGGAAACGTCAAGAACGATGTGATGACAAAGTTCATCTCCACAGTTGATCCCATGAAACACGAATACAAATCTTACTAAATGAGCACAAAGATATATACTTACAAACTAAGCACAGCTTGCAGTGATATGAACAATGCAGGAACGTTAAATGTTTCGAAAAAGATCTGAAGGAATAAAACAAAGCAAACATTTTATTATAGCTTATTTCTGCTTACACCATGGCTGTCTTGAAGATTGTATCAATTTTTATCCATCAATTTAGGATTCATAACATGTTTTGAATGATTTTGAGATGAAGAATTTTTATGAAATCACTTGTAATTTGGGAACGATGCGACCGATGTTGACAAACTAATCCTTCAAAAATTCATAAAATAATCAAGATACTAAAGTTTGCCAATGAACACTTATAACCAAATACCTGAAGTTCCTTTCAAGCCATAAAATCAACAAACGAAAGATGCATCAACCAATCGTGCACTGTTTTTTAGAGATTTGATTCCTATGCTGTGCTGCACTCCACAACTCACGAATGGGGAAGTATATAGCTTATTTTGATTTGGGTTATCTACATTTTTAAACAGTATTCCAATTGATAATCATGTTATGAAGAAACTCTGCCTTTCAAGAATGTCACAGTCTATTTGTAGCTGTTAAAACTTCGCAGAAAATTTCTTATCTTGTATCAAATATCACTGCTTATCAACGATTTGCTTTATAGAACAGTTCAGAAATTACTGAGAATATCTCACCTCTGCTGCCTTCTCTCTGTTTCGTCTTGGATTTAAAGGAGCTTCAGTCAAGAGCACAGGATGCTAAAGGAAAATAATAAATACGTCTCCAATGCCTAAAGAATATTCATGTTCCTATTTTGTTTTGCATAATTTCCTATTTCCTAATTCCTTTGACATGCTACAAGAATTTACCATCAAACATTGCCCATCACTCTTTCTCAAGACAATTGACTGTTTGATGAGACTTATAATAGCACCATGAATTTCGCCAGTTTTAGGGAATATGGGGGAGGGATAATAACTCCTATCTCAGTTGGTCTACTCTGCTGGAAAAATATAGAATTTACCTGTTTTTCATTCCGTTTTAAAGTTCTTGCTTTGTGGTTTTGGTTGAAGAAGTACTGTACTTTGTGCACTAAGCAAAACTGCAAACTAATGAAACTTAAACACAACTATAAACGCACAAACAAACTTCTTGTATGGGTGCTGCACAATGTTTCATTAAATACCAACAAATGCCAGTATAAATAATTGTGCTGCTCAAAGAACAACTACTGTATTTACACTGTTATTTGTTTGTATACAACTATAAATGGTTGGTGGAGAAAAATAAAATAAATATTCAAGGCATACAAACCTCTTCTGAAAAAGTTTGCAGTTGGTCCTTGGAGTAAATATACTGTAACAGAAAAAGACAAAATAATAAAAATATTATCAACTAGTCTGTGGCCAAAATCAGAAAAACGAAAATGCACAAAAGATCAAATTGATACCTGAGTTGTTTGAGCAATTTGTTGACACTCATTGAATTAAATTGAAATTCCTAAAACAGATGCATCAACTGCTAGTTTGTTAAACTAAAAACATTTACAAAGATGACTTGCGATAATATTGGTAAAGGTTTCTGGCTTCCTTTTAGTTCTTCTTTAAAGCATCTTTCAACAATTCAGAAGTGATCTTAAATTCTTTTATATACAAAGAATAGGAGGACAAGTACCTGCCATATTCTTTCCATGTCATTCCAATCTTCAACAATCCCATGCTGAAATTTAAATGACAGTCAAAAGATTATGTCTCTGTGTTTAGATAAGACTGATGCTGGGAAATAAAATTGATGGGAGAAATGAATTTTTACATAATTCAGTTGATTTTATATAAAGATTTGGGTCATTTGCTTGAAAGATATTTCACCATAATTCAGAAAAGACCATAAAATACAATGAGATTTCTTTAGTGGAGAATATAAAATAACAAAGAAGAACTACTGTAAATTACCTGTACAAAAATACAAGGCTAAACTTGGCCTTGTGCAGGCCAAGTTTTAGCCTTGTAGAGGGGATTATGACCTTGTTATGACCTTGTACTAACCTTGGAAGAAAATTACAAGGCTATCAGTAAGATTCCAAGCTGCAACCAGTCTAACACAAGGTTTCCACAAGGCTTCTACAAGGCTAATAAGCATTTTTCAAGCCATTTACAAGGTTACAGCAAGGCTATTCCAGGCTATAATAAGGTTACAAGGCCATAACTACAAGGCTTGTACATGGCTATTACATGGCCTTGTATTTTCGTACAGGTAATATCCATTTTACAAGTGAGTTTGTGTGCAAAATATCTATTGACTAATCAAAGATCAACATCCTTTAAACCCAAAACTAAAAGGCTGTAACATAAAGTAAAAATCATGTATCATGGATATGAATAAATATTGCTTACTTCCATGGGATACTTTATGTTCAAAAGTCCTCTGTATTCCTGTTTTCAAGAAAACGGATGATCAATAATGATGTAATACAAGGTCAAATTTTAAACAAAAAAACATCAAAACATGATCAAAACTGATGTACTAACATTATATCTTTAAAATAAGATCTTTTTAGTGCAGAACAATATCAATTTTTTTATGTGTTTATTGTATGTTGTGAAACTTCATTTAGTGGTGGATATAACTTGAGCTTTATGACATCAACACTTTCATATAATTTCTCAATGGGCCACAGAATAAGACACTTACTTCTGCCTTTTTTCCAATGAATATGTCACCTTCTAAGGCACCAGCCATAACTCTGACATGTTTTGGTCTTCCAATGCTATGAAAAAATAAAAAGACCCATATGCAAGCAATTTCCACTGATACCAAAATTTTGTTGGACAGAGTTGAAAAAGTCTTAATTTAAAAGACAACACAAAGTGAAGAGAAATCTCTTCTTGTTGAAAAAAGTTTTTAGCATACTTACAAGCTTGGAAAGTGACATTTTGGTACTTGATCACCTGCAAATCCAGCCTTTATAACACCAGATCCCTAAAAATATTATAGAATTTTATGATTTGGCTTGATTTAGCTCTTTCATAGATTTTGTTAGAGACACCTTGTTGACAAGTTTATTATCTTTTTCAGCTATCAATGAAAAAGGCATTTCAAGTCCATATAAATACATGAGGCTATCCTGAATTTTTGTGGATAAACTGCTGATGGCTATGGCCCTTTGTTATCGCATAATAGTGCTAACGTCAATAGCAATGTTCAGTTCATTTCAATTTAAAAACTCCACTACATGCAAATGCCAATAATAAATTACAATACACTATCACAACAATTTACAATAAAGAAATACAAACTAAAAAAATAACAACTTAATAAAAAAAATGGCTTTGCATGCAGGGAATTTTCTTAAAGGAGGAGCTGTCTCAATATGTAAAACTAATCAAAGAGAGAGCATCCCCTTGTGAACAAAGAATTCTTAATCTTTGGGGAACAAAGAATTCTTAAATGTATTGCTTTCAGGAATTTATTTGGTTTATTATTCAATAGCGACAAAATGACAACTTTTGTTTGATGATTGAAAAGAATATTATATTGGTCATGAGCAGGCTTTTTATTCCTATGCAGACTCAATCCTTTCAATATCCTCTGTCTGTATTCCAAAATAATCCTCATTTCCAAACGCTGTATAGATTCCTTGTTCATAAGAATTATGATAAGCCAATAGTTAGGTTTGGAAAGCAGCAGTAGTTACTTATTAGGAAGAACCCTCCAGTCATATTTTTCCCAAAACAGAAAGAGGATGAATTTTCTTTTATGTATTTTACAGATGTTGGAAGTCGGCTCTTGCTTAATTTTTGAACTTCAGCATACGGCAATACATTACACGTCAAGCTAAGCAATATTGGTTAATGATATATTGCCAGATGCCTTTTCAAAATTCAAATTGATCTTCTAAAAAATGGCCTACTTGACAACACCATGACTTCGTGTCAAAAACTTCGCGATTTCGTGTAATTCAATATCCTAAAAAACTTCATCGCATACTTACATTATCAATTACAACAGGTTGATTTGCGATAACACCGTAGCTGTCCATTTTGATCTAAAACCAGTCGATTTTCTTCGCCAATTTTCTTATCATTTAGGACAAGAACCCTGCCCTTTCCAAAGTAAATCTCGTTTTCATGAATAGCATCTTAAGACGAAACCTCGTTTACAGGTGGCCTAAGTCACAAATCATCACACAGGAAAACTTTCCCTCTTCGAAGAAAAGTTGAAAACCAGTTGGAAAAGTTCAGTAAAAGACTCAAAGATGGCAAGAGGAGATGGTAGATCGTCTCAAGGACAAGGAGATGGCTTTGAAGGAACACAAACAACAGCGGCATTGATATGGCTTTGTTTGTCAGCTAGCATTGGACTGTTGTTGTTTGCTTTGTACTGGTGGAAGAAGGACAAAAAGAGTAAGGAAGAACAAAATTTATTATGTGTGAATAAACTATAAGCCCGAGGGGGCCACTCCTATACTTCCCTATAGTATCATGCTCGTACAAAGGCATAACATTTGCATCCTAAACGCTGACCAATTTTAGCGAAATACATACCCTAAATCGCGGAAATTTTCATGAGAACACACCCTTTCCTGTGTCAAAATAGAACTTCTCTAAAATTCAGGTACCCTAATCGCTGACAAGTCAGTTACTAAATTTGCTAATATTGCCGGGTGTGATTTGAAGAGGAGGAAAATGCTCTCGACTTCCTTCCCCATCTTATGCTGGTCTGATAAGTTCTTTGACTCGTTAAGAATTCTTTTTTATAAATCATGACTAAAATATCATTGTAGAACAATTTAAATTTATCAAATGCAGGAAAGTGCACCCTTTTTTAAATTTTGGTCGAATTGGCACCCCTAAACACAGGCCTGCGCGGGTCCGTGCCTACTTTCAAGAAAGGCACCCTTTCCCGCGCTTTTTTGTACGAGCATGATAACACATCAGGTACCAAGTAGTCCCTCCGGGACTATAAGCTACAAACATTTTGAAATACTGTTCATGCCCAACAATTAAAAAGAAAAGTTTGTTGTGCCATCCATTACGGGCACCGCACACCTGAGGATTTCAACTAGGCTACTCAAAATAAACAATTGGAAGTAAAAGAAATTTCCTCATGCACACTGGAGATTTCAATGAAAAGTGCCATACCCTGCAGACTGATCCATTATTGATTGACAAAGAACTTATTATGTAAAATGTTTTCTCGCGCTCAGTCCAGTCTGCATCCTTTTTGTAGTGCGCGGGGAAGATCTTCCCCACGCCACTTTGATTGCTTCCAGCCGCACCCACGCCATAACTCTGTAAAAGGGCCACCTTTGGCAGTTTGTTTATACAATTTGCTTGTACACCGAACATTCAGATGCGCCAGAATTTATTTCAGAATAAGCTTCCCCACGCCAAAATCAAAGAATGCAATCTGGCGCTCAGTTTGCTTTGATCACCTACATGTATTTTTGAGAAACCAAGGATTTGAGCCAGTGCTGAAAGTTTCTTAATAAGGAATATCAGATTTTGGGTACATACATACTCAGAGTTGGAAAATGTAGACTCTCTACATAGTAGTCTAGTTACCTCATTTCTCAGCTACCAACACTTGTACGCATTTTTGATAGACCTTCCAGCTATTCTAAGAATGAGTTTCTCAGAGTTTTTTATGAGTTTCTAAAAGGCTCCACAACAATTTTCATGCTCACTACCTGTGAGGCCAACATTTCGAAACAAGGTTTGCTGAAGCCTTTCCAATGTTTAGACATTACTCAAGTACCTTCTGAGTAATACAATACAGGAAACAAGTGAAGATAAAGTAAGGATATACTGAGGATTTCTTTTATCAAAATAAATAATTTCTTTGGTATAGTTTCCCAGTACTGGAGTTTCGTAATTTTTGACGATCTGCAAGCAGAATTTCTTATCAGCAGTTTTTATGAAAAAATACCTGTTCAAACCATGAGTGCTGTGAAAATTGGGCCACCTAATTTGCAGATACAACATTCAAGTTTTCTGGGCTTGCTTTCAGGCTGGAAAAAATTTCTTCTGACTGACACTGAGGGGTGAATTCAGAATTTGTATGCCATTATTGCAATCTTTGAATTTATGCTCCACATCCCCTCAAATAAGAACCCACTGAAAGATTAACAAGACAGAAGTAAGTTACATGTGCTCATCAAAGGAATTAGGGCTTTAGATTTTAGAGAGACATAGGGACTGGGGGGCACTGGGGACATATGCCCCCCAAGATTTTGCAATAAACAAAGAGGTGCCCTTTTATTTTTCAGGAAGTGCCCCTTTAGCTCAATGAAAAAGTGCCCTTGAAATGTCATGCCCCTCCAAGTTTGAGATGCTTCCTACGTACATACATACATACATACATACATATTTTTGATTATACAGGTTAAATCTAAGGCAGCTGTACAGCTGATGTGGACCTGTTCTACTAAAACTAAAATATAAGTTAAAATTACAAGTAAGAACTATATCTATGATTAAAATGTTTACAGGAAAAAATTGAGTAAATAGTTGAAATTAAATCTTGATAAAATGTAACTAGAAAAACTTAATGTGCAATGGAATAATGGAATACGTCCCTGAGATTTTACAACCCCTTGGTGCCCCTTCACTTTGCAATCTTCTTTTCCTTTCAGAAACGCCAACTATCAGAATAGGACCAAACATGCAGCCAGAATCTGGTGCAATGCGTGCACAAACTGCTGGAGGAATGAGAAGACGTCCAAGAACCGCAAGACAAAGAATGATGACAAGACGCCAAGAATATGATGATTATGATGAATCTGAGGAAGAGATCTTTGATGACGGATCTGGTGATGAAACAGGGCCCATTGCACCTGAAGTTCCTTGGAAGGATGAGGAACCATCGGGAAAAGTTGGAACAAAGAAATTGAGGAAGCTCCAAGGAAAGGCAGAGAAAAAGGAACAGAGAGAAGTATGTGCTAATTCATCAATATATTCATTTGGGCATAAACGTACGTGGTGGGCAACTTTAGAAAATTATCGAAAATGAGCCCCAATCGGGCAAAAAGATGCCCCCGGTCGGGCAAAGATTATGTTAAACAATGGACTTTGTGTTGGGCAGTCCCCCTAGATTTTGCCTTCCTGTACACTTATGCATTTGGGAAATTCTTTTGGCATCCTGCTCAGTATTAGGGTGGAAAGTAAACAGCTTCTACAAGATACATTAGAAACAACAATGAATAGTACAAGTTACTGTAGAAACGTTAAGTGTTGAGGGGGAAGTTTTGGACAAACAACTTTAGTCAAAAATGCTTAAGATTACTGTATTTTCCAAAAATTCATGCCAAAAATATTCTGTTTTTACAGAACTTGAATTTTTGGCAAAACACCTTTGGAATCACCAGTTTTTGGCCAATTAAGGTTCAAGAAATATTTTTGTGTTAAAGTTTCAGCATCCAAAACGTCTGTTAATTTTGCAAATTAAATTTAGGTTTGTTTATTGTTTGACATTAAATAATTTGTGAAAGGTGAGTGGTTAACAATTTTATGGATGTCTCATGTTTTATTTTTTTTGCATTTTTCAGCAAGAGCAGAGAGATAGAGAAGAAAGGAAGAAGCAAGAAGAGCTAAGAATTAAAGAACAAAAAGAAGAGGAAGAACAAGAAAGAATCCAGCAGGAGAAAGAGGTTAGTAACATAGACCCTGTTTACTTGGGATGGACTTCAACATCGCTAAACAGAAACATGAAGTTTTCATCTGATAACAAAATGGAATTTATGTAAGATCTGTTTGTACGAATTTGAAAGTTTGTACATTCTTGAGATCTACAGCTTTAAAATCTAATGGACGGTTGAAATTGAGGTTTTTAAGCCCTGTTTTCAAAATCTTTTGCTTGTGAAAACATACCTGTACAAAAATACAAGGCTAAACTTGGCCTTGTACAGGCCAAGTTTTAGCCTTGTAGAGGGGATTATGACCTTGCTGTGGCCTTGTACTAACCTTGGAAGAAAATTACAAGGCTATCAGTAAGATTCCAAGCTGCAACCAGTCCAACACAAGGTTTCCACAAGGCTTCTACAAGGCTAATTAGCATTTCTCAAGCCATTTACAAGGTTACAGCAAGGCTATTCCAGGCCATAACAAGGTTACAAGGCCATAACTACAAGGCCTGTACATGGCTATTACATGGCCTTGTATTTTTGTACAGGTAGCTGTCTTTATTTGATGAAAACAATTTGGTGTTTGACAAAAAAATGAAGTTTTTAAAGATTAATTGCAATATTATTTGTTTTGCTAGAAAAGGGTATTTTTAGTACACATTTTCTATTTTTATTCATAGGAAGAACAAGAAAGACTTAAAAAAGAAGAACAAGAGAGGAAAGATCATGAAGAATATTTAATGTTAAAAGAAGCATTCACTGTTGAGGAAGAAGGAGAATCTGGTGTGCTTTCAGAACAAGAGGTAAAATCATTTTGATTATGTTTTAGAATTATCTTACAAAAAATTTAGCTTTTGGCGACTGAAAGTCAACTATGAAAATGAGATCAAAATGAATTGAAAACGAAAAGAAAAGGGTATGGTGACAAAGAGGACTTTGTTGCTAAATTTTGAACAGCAATGAGAACTGAGAAGGGAAGGTCTGCTTTGGTATTGAAACCTTAGACAATCATTTACAGCTACCATTTACCAAGGACGATATGCAAACTTTCACCATCCAAACCCTGAATAAACTCAGAGAAAACTACAGGCTTGAAGTGGTGGTCCAAATAAAGCTGTTGGGAAAACAGTCTGCAGAGGGAAAATTCAGGCATGGGGGGGGGGGGGGGAACTTGGTTTCTGTTTAGGAACATTTACAGAGCTAGAAAGACAATGAATTTCATGGAAAATTCAAATTGTGGGAAATTGTCAGTAAGATCAGTAATGTCTCCTGGAAGACAAACACATATTAAGCATCTTTGCAATTTGGGCATAAATCTACATATTTCACACTGGGTATGCAACTACTGATTATTTGCTGTTTTTTTGGTTGTTAATTTTTGTGAGTATGCAAGTGTTTCATTACGGAATACAATCTGTTAGTGTTTTATCTCCAACAAATATTTTAAAGCAAGTCCTTTCCTGATATGGATGGCACATAGTTTATTGATCTTATTCTTTCTGTTTTTGAAGTTATCTGTTTTTGATGAATAAAGAACGATTTTAAAGCATCATCCCTGATATGCCTTCATTCCCATTTCTAGTCACAAGCATTACTTCAGGAGTTCATTGATTTTGTGCAGGTGAGAAATATATTTAATGACCCTTTCAGCTGTTCTACAAAAGAGTCTGGATCGAGAGTTATTTCTATATATCTTTATACGCCGTGTTCGATCGAGTGGCATTAGAGCTTCCATCACTATCCTGCACATTCGAAAATTCTACAAAATGTAGCAATATATCATTCGATTCTGATTCTTTTCAGAATAGCTAAAAGGTCTATTTATTAATAACGAAAAAAGAGCCAAAAATATTTCTTACTGGAGTACAGATCAAAGGAGAATTTAATATATATTGGACCTTGCAACCTTAAAAATACGAGGATAAGGAGTGAAAAGAAAGTTGTAGAGGAGAAAAAACGGAGACAGGAATGTAATTACAAGAGGATTTAAACATAAAGAGCGCATAGTTATCACAATAGACCTGTTTAGATATTCTGAAAAGAATCAGAATCGAACGATATTTAGCTACATTTTGTAAAAGTTTCGAATGCGCACATCAGTGCTAGCAGCTCTAACGCCACTCGATCGAACCTCCCATATAAAAATGTATGAAAATAACGCGCAATCCAGGCTCTTTTGTAGAACAGCTATAATGTCTGGGGGTCTATTATACTTATTGAGAAGATTCATTGCGACAAACACGTGAAATCCGTGTGAAAGCATTGCTTGCAATCTACCGTGGTATGATGCAGCCATATCGTAGCTTGTTCCGTATAAGGACCAAGTTTCATCTTTGTCTTTGCTACAAGTTAAAAATCTACTGACGAATGTGAAAATCGAAACTTTTGAGACTTTTAATTCTTCTTTTGACAAATGGTTGGGTTTATACAAAGTGAAATTCTAGCTTTAATCGTCAATTTTTAATTTGATTATTGTTGCATCTGAGTTGAATTAAAGTAAGAATCATCTCATATTTTCCGCATTGCTTTCAATCGACATTAATTGGAATTTATTTTTTATGTAGAACAAAAAAGTCGTCATGCTTGAAGAACTGGCTTCTCATTTTGACCTTCGAGTACAAGAAGCCATCCAGAGATTGGAAGATCTACAGGAGATGGGTCGACTAACAGGTATGGACATTTTAAGCAAGTGTGCATTTTCCTTCAAACAGACAGAGCGGCAACTGCGCGCACATGCGTGAAATTCGTACCTTTGGGCCCCCCTAGCTCCCTGCCACAAATCCCAAAATTAGGCAACACTTGATTTTATCTTCTTTGGACCTTAAAATCTTGATTTATCATTTCAAAAACTTATGTATCTAAGCACTTCCTTGTATCAGATTGCTCGATGAAGTCATTTTACGCAGTTTCTGCTCTGTCTGTCCTTCAAACATCAAAAGTTACATGGGCATCAGTTAAAACAAATTTGGGACAGAATACCGGGTGAGCCATAAAAAAGTTCCCACTTTCTAAAATTCGTAGCACCACAAGTACTTCGTGGATTTGAATGATTCAAATTCTAGTTGAAAGCCAAAAGATCGTAGTATTTTTGTGATTTTTCTCGTCTTCTTACGAGCACTGCAAATATAGATAAATTCAACTTTAGAAAAATTTCATGGCTGCAAAATGACAGAAAAGGCCTAAAACACTTGATCAAATCGTTAGGACTCTCCTCACATAGAACAATACGCACATGCGTTTCACCTCTCTCAAGAGTTACAAGAAATAGATTCTCAAACAGATACTAAAGATTTTCAATCCCATGGCAATAGATGTGCCGACGATATCTCTCACCCATGAGAAATGAGAAATTGCATTTTCTCTGTTGTTCTGAGTGAGGAGTCCTTTATGATTTGATCAAGCATTTTAGGCCTTTTTCAGTCATTTTGCAACCATCAAGTTTTTGTAAGCTTGAATTTACCAATTTTTCCAATGCTCGTAAGAACGTGAGAAAAATCACAAAAATACTTCGATCTTTTGGCTGTCAAGCAAATATTGATTCATTCCAATCCATTTAGTACTCTTGATGCCATGAATTTTCAAAAGTGGGAACTTTTTTCTGGCTCACCCGGTATATACTGCTTAAAAATTTTAGAATTATAACAAGGATACAATACAATTAAAAAGATACGACATCTATCATACAAAAAATAACGCCGCTAAGTGGAGATGGCAGGGATAGTATTAGAAAAGTATGACAAGTAGAAAAGTTGTCGCAAACTGAAGCTATGCTGAAACGAATTGGGAAACACACCAAATACAGTAAAAACCCACACATAAGAACCTATACATACAAGACATATATACATATAGATACAATAGCTATAACTAAGAGCTAATTCAAGCCTACTATCTAAAAAAGTAAAATTTGTAAGAAAAAAGTAAAAAATAAATTAAATTACGAATGATTAAATACAGACACATTTTACAGATTTTTACAATGCTTTTAATATTTACAATGTTTTCTTACTTTTTTTTCGGTAAATACAGCAGAAAATTTAATATCAGCTCAAGAACCCAACCTGTGCCACGAAAGGTCTGCATATTTTACAATTACATTCCTCTCCCCTCCAGGTTTTGATTTTCCTTTTGAAACTGGAGAGAGTATCTGACTGTTTTAGGTCATTGGGAAGTGCCTGCCATAATCTACACCCAAGGAACGATATTGTCTCTAAGCCATAGCACGTAGTGCGTGCTTGTGGCAAGGATAGGTTATGGCAGCCTCTTAACCCATAAGAAACTTGTTTTTCAGCGAAAATGTCCTTCATGAAGCTGGGATTAAGGCTCAATTTTGTCTTAAAGACTTCAGTCATTAGCAATTGTAAATTCCTTATGTGGAGTGGGACCGACTTGTCTCTCAGTAACATCGTATCAAAATCTGTTCTCATATCTTTGTAAGTTATTCGCAATGCCCGTTCGTGAATATGGTTAATTTTATTGTTCAATGTTCTGTCACAGAACATCCATACAAGAGGACAGTAGTTGAATTGGGACAAGATAAATGCCTTCATCATTCGTTTCAGCTGCTCAGTATCAAGGAAATGAGAAATTCTTGAAAGAGCATGTAGCTTTTGACCAGCCTTCTTACAAAGAGATTTTACTTGCTGTTTGAAGCTGAGCTTTTTGTCAAAAATCACACCCAGCAGCTTTTCTTCTGTGCTCTCATTTATCGTTACACTTCCGATATTTATGGAAACACTGTTACTCTTGTCTCCAAATACCATTAGATGGCATTTGTCCTCATTCAGCTTCATGCAGTTGTTTGGAAACCATTTTGTAATTTTAAGGGCATCGCTCTCTAATGTTTTGATGACACTTTCAATGTTGTTAGCACTGGCATAGATTGTCGTATCATCTGCATAGTTGCAGATTTGAGTGTCTTTCACAAACATGAAGAGATCATTTAGGTATATGTTAAACAGCAGAGGCCCCAAGACCGAACCTTGTGGCACTCCAATTACTGTTTCTCTCCACGTACTGAAAGACCCATTTATCTTCACCCTCTGCTTCCTTTCACTGAGATAGCTATGGATCAACCGCAATGCACTCACACTGAAACCATAAGCACTTAATTTTGCAATCAAGAGCTCATGATTTAAGCAATCAAAAGCCTTTGAGAGGTAAAATAATAATATCATAACTAGGTTTTTAATAAAGGGTTTCATTCATTCCTTGGGGAATAAATGCAATCTGTTTGCCAATCGACCTCTTTCGTGAACTCCAAAACATTTCATTTCATTTTATCTTTTTTACCCATGGTAGCCCCTAAATAATAATTGATTTACAGGGGTCCATGCGGCATTACTTACAGAACTGTGATAGGCAGGGCCTGCTGGGGTAAAGTGGGTAAGCGTGGGTTGAAATGGATAGGGCCAAGAGTGTAAATAAGTTTGGCTAAGATTTAGATTCACATATTTCCCTTTGTTAAGAACCTACACCCTGATTACCGGATGTGCCTCATTGCATAAGAACCTAAACAGGCTGAGTTCAAAATCTTAGGTTCTTATGTGCGGGTTTTTACTGTATGCGTAAAAGAGGTTTAGACATTTTCGCAGAAGAATTGATTTGTTTATCTTGATCGTAAGATAATTCTAGGCAAGGGAACAAAGTTAAGTTATTGATCATGTAGACTTGTCCCAAGTCTATTTCGTTGGACTTATTACAGTTGACGAATAGACTTGCACAATGCAATATTTATGTAAACTCTTTCTTTTCTCCAAGGTGTTATGGATGATCGTGGAAAATTCATATACATATCACAAGAAGAACTCGAAGATGTTGCACGCTACGTGAAGCAAAGAGGAAGAGTTGCCATCAGTGACCTTGCAGAAGCTAGCAGTTCTTTGATATCCTTACAAGGATCCAGTACTGAATCTGGAATTAATTCCCAACCAATTGAAGTATCGTAGAATGAGTTTATTTGTTATAGTTCGTAGTACCGTAAAAGCTCTATTAAGCCCCCGGGGGCTTATTTAATTTCAGACACTCCAGAAGGGGGCTTAAAAGAGAGGGGGGCTTATTAGAGAGGGGAGCTTATTCACAAAGTCAACTGACAAGGATACATGTGATAGCTTTTTAGTTCTTTTAGACCATATCTTGAGGATTCAACATACAATTTTACGAGTCAAATACATAAATTCGACACAGTTTTATCTCAAACCATATCAAAATTAACATGCAAATTTATTTAGCTCAATAAATGGAAAATCTTTGGTAACCTATGGAATTTGATATAAGTGGGGGGTCTTAATAGAGAGGGGGGCTTATTTGAAATTTTGGCTCAGAGGGGAGGGGCTTATTAGAGAGGAAGGCTTAATAGAGAATGGGCTTAATAGAGCTTTTACGGTATTTAGTTTAAGAAAGAGATCTTTGGTGAAAGAGAAAATGCTTTTGCGTTACTCAGCTTCTATTTTCGTTAGTTTTTCTCGTAAGTTTGGATTGACTTGCTACAAATGTCTGTTTTAATCCCCGAGAGAGATTAATGTTTAAAAACCAGATGTCCGGCTCAAGAAACGCTTTGCATGGAACAGAATGTGCTGAGAGAGCTATGGTGAAATGGCATTGTATTTTTTTGATAACCCAGTCTCAGCAATCATTCTCATCAACCTTTTTGATAAATGGTGGTTTAATGTGTTAGATTGATAAATCGATGGATCGTTTGTTCGTGAAAGATGACTGCCAAAATCACAAACTCTTGTAAGAGGCAAGGCAGAGCATGGAGAAGTGCAGTGTCTAGCCTGCGCGCAGACCCATTGTCCAAAGGAGGAAAGGGTCTGCGCAACTACGAGCAATAGCTTGCCGCTCATTCTTGGTTTCTGGAATTTAATTTATGCAATATCACAAAAGACCATGTAATTATGCAACTACATGAAACACCAGTGGTCAATCGCACTGAAATCAAAATGGCGCACCACAGAAAAGAAATAGTCGTAATAAATATAAGATTTTGACGAAACTGTATTTGAGAATGTATTGGAGAAACAACATTTATCAATTTCAAAATACATAGCAAACAGTCTCATGCTCAGATCGCGTGTTGTTCTCAGTCCAATGCGTCTTTTGTGATAAATATGAAATATCTTCCCTTTGAGGAAGGGAAACCTATTCTGTCTGATAACAATCACACAAAAGAAGAAAACAAGGACCTTGAAAATTCTAGAGCACTATTTCAAAAGGCAAGATTGCTGAATCCCTGCTGTGACGAATTCAAAAGAACTTGTCAAAACATGCCTTTATGTTCATTAATCTATCTTCTGTCTTTGAAGCAATCATTTTACAACGCTTTGCAAGAAAGGCCAAACAAAAAGATACAAACAGCCATAGAAAATGGTGCATTGGGAGGATTAGATCGAGTAATATTTAGTGACCTATTACGAGGCTGTTAGAATAAATTACTAGAAGGCCCGGCAAGCTTTGGCTCGTAGTTGCGCAGACCCTTTCCTCCTTTGGACAATGGGTCTGCACGCAGGCTATGTCAAGTCAACAAAGAGTAACGTTTCGCGGGCTGTGTAGAATAAAGATTAAACGGCCAATATTCAAAACTGAAATGTTAAATGATCAGTCAAAGGTTAACTTGTGCGTGAAATTTGTTTTGTAAAATCTCTCATGTTTCAGACCCAGAAATTAGAAAATGCTAGTGAAGGATTTTTATGGGAACGAGAATTCTATATACCATTCTGGTCCATGATTTACTTGGTATTGACATTTAAATCCTACTTCTGAAAAAGACCATTGCATTT
Organism: Aurelia coerulea; assembly: GCA_039566865.1. NCBI lineage: Eukaryota > Metazoa > Cnidaria > Scyphozoa > Semaeostomeae > Ulmaridae > Aurelia > Aurelia coerulea. The sequence goes on along the minus strand of CM076952.1, from coordinate 3,375,281 downwards.
AATTCATATTTCAATGGCAAATAAATCATGGACCAAAAATCGAACGTTGAATTTTCGTTCCGATTCAAACCGTTACCAGCATTTTCCTAATCTCTGGGTCTAAATAATAGGTGACTTTACCAAGCAAAATTTTCACATCTAAGTTTGCCTTTGACTGATAGATTAACATTCTAGATTTGAAGATCGGCTGCATACTTTTTATTCCACAGCCCGCCAAACTTGTTAACTTTTTTCGATTCACCCAGTAGTTATTGCCCAGCCTTGTCATGTTCACCGAAGATTTGCCGCTCTCTGCTCCTCAGTTCCTTTGTTTTTATAGTTGTGCTCCAATGCTCCTGGCACTTTTTAGGTCTTGCTCAGCAAGGGCAAATTTCATAAGACAATAGTTCACGTTTCTGAAAGGACCAAGCAATTTTTCTTTCTGAAGGGTAGATTTTACACCTCTGAATGCACTCAATCAAATCAAAATAAACAGAGAAAGCAGTCGAAGGTGTGAAGTCTATTCTTGAGGCTGTCAACTCAAGCATACGTTCCAAATCTTTAAAAAGGCTGGTGTAAGATTGAGTGACCTATTTCTTTGAACTGAATGACTTCAAAGAAACTTTAGCTATTTCTCTATAATTCTATTGTTGGACTTTTCGGAAATCTTCGATATTTTCAGATTTAGAGTGATTTTCTTCTTTTACAAGAATTCAAGAAAAATTAAGAAAAAAACTTAAAACCATCGTAATTTCTAAACTGTTTGACGTAACATGATGTGATTTCGAAGAACACCATAGATTATGAATGCCTACAATATGGCATCAAGCAAAAGTCTGTCACTCATCTGGTTTATGATTTAGAAATTTGATGACGTCACATCCTCAAATGAGTTGAAATATAAGATACGCTGTAATTTCGCAAAATATTCAAAATTTCTGGAAATTCCAACGGTAGAATTATGGATAATTATCTAAAGTTTCTTTCAAGTTATTAAAACAGAAGAAATAGATCATTGAACTTTACACCCACCTTTTTACGCCGAGAAAAAGATTTGGAACCTATTATGCTATCAACTCACTCAGATCATAATGCTCAGATTGACCGAAACAGTCGCTGCGGAGGTCAGTGTGTAAGGGCGTCACCAAACCAACAACAACAACATAATATTGCAAAATGCAGAGCGTCATGGCGGACGTGAGAAGTGATTGCAAATGTGAAGCTGTGGAAGGGAGATAAAAATTGACCATGATTTGAAGATAAAACGCACGCAAAAATGACTGAGAAGCTACTGAAAACATTCGAAGTCCTTAGAGGACACTACAATCAGGTCAATGCAAGCAGTCAAGCATCAGGCTCGAGAGATTCGAGTCCTGTTGCTCAGAGGTATAAAATTCTAAAGTTGTTTTTAGGCCAACAAGAAGAAGAACAGATTGGGCCTAGCCTACTTTCATTTTAAATCAGCCCTTCCATGGTCAAGGAAGATCACTCACATGTCTTTAGTGTAAACTTTAATTCCAGTTGCTATTATGGAAGAGCAATAGCTTGGTCCAGACTGGAAGTATGGCACTTCTGCTGGTGCAAAAAGATAAACCTTCATCAGGCCAAGAATTAAAAAGTTTGAAGGCAGAAACACCGCAATATGACAAAAACAACAGCAAATAGTTGGATTTATTTAACGCCAATATTTCGTCCTGCAGTGCAGGACTTCTTCAGGGCTGTGTAATGTGACAGTTACTGTGCAATAAGAATTTAGATATCACTCGGAGTCATCAGAGAGAGAGAGTATTATAACTGTATTGATAATCTATTGTTTTCTTTTTTCCCACCGTGGATGGTGCTACCAATAATACAAAATACAGCAGTTTTAGTCATGAGTATATAAAGAAAAGTATATTTGGTAGAATTGATAACATTTATTTGACTGGTAAATTTTTAACAAATGGGAAAAGTGTGACAAGAGTGAGTTTTGAACCTGTGACCTCCTGCTATCTAGGCAGATGCTCTACTGACTGAGCTATCCCGACACATGCTTATAAGGAATATAAAGTAAAATGTGTGATGGCTACAGTATAAATAGTAAGTTCATATCAATTAAAATGCTGCCAAGCATAGAGTACAAGAAAGTTTCCACCTTTTTGGTTTCCTGTAATTAGTGTGCAAATTTCTCTTTTCGTAGGAAGAAAGATCTTCTTATCACTTCAAAAGAAAGAATTAACTTATGCACAACAATAGCAGATTTCCTGCCATTCCAGTCAATCAGGTATGCATCAACTCTTTGTTACAATTGTAGGTGGCTGGCTGTATGAATGATTGTTCTTTTGCTATATACTGTACTGTAGATGATTCTTCATAGCAAGCCTGTCAGAAGCAGGGAGCTTGGGGGCAGCCCCCCAATAATTTCCTAAAATCTGCTCCTTTTTAGTGAAGACTGTAGGAAATTATCAGAGTTGTCAAGCTATAACTTTCTATATTATACAATTAAGAAACAAATCCTAATTTCTAAATGATTTTGAAGTTCTATTTTCAAATTTTCCAGGAAAGCCTTCTGTCAGTCACAATCCTTTGCTCATTAAAATGGTAACATTCTTCACAACAGGCGGTGTTTTCTGACGATCCAAAGGGCATGGCAACAAAAACATTCTATACCCCATTTTTGCTTGCTCCGCAGGCACCTATTTTAGCCCCTCTAATCTGCATTTTTTCTGATGGACTTGCATACAGTAGTTTGACTTCATATCACATGAGAATTTTGCCAAATATCTCACTGTAATTTGTGCACATTTATGTGGGGTGAATGACCGAGTGGCTTATACAGTTTTTGTCAGGAGACTGAAGTTAAGCTTGGTCGAGTGAGGTCAAACTCTGGGAGGATGACCTCGGAATCTTGACCTTGCAACTCACCTCACCCTCCTTCGGAAGGGACATTAAACTAGGGGTCCCATGCCTGGATGTGGCTTGCATAATGGGCTTAAATTAGCTTCAACTAGCTAGAAATACTTCTTGCCCACTTAAAATAAATTACTGAAAAAAAATGTCTACAGTATATGCATATGCTCTGACATTCTTCTGCCTGTACTAGTTTTTTTTTGTTATCTCATTTTAATTCAATAAATATAATGTAGCTTCTGATTACATGATAAGAAAACACTCAATAATCTAACTCGAAAATAAGCTCTGGATCAAGGAGGTTGTATTAAGGAAAAGAATTACTATTTTATGTATGGAGGATGAATAAGTGCAGCCAAATCAAAATACCCATAATAGACCATTTTGATAATTGAAAAAGGAGACTCTCTTCCCCTTATTAAGTAATTGTTAACACAAGAACAAGTTGGGTAGTTTTTACCAAACATATTTGCAGACTCAATCCCATATAAGTTAATACAGGAAGATAAAATCTAGGGGGCTGCCCAATAAATTTCCATCGTTTACCAAAATTTTTGCCCAGCTTAGGGTGGAGGGTTGCTCAGAGCAGCTTTCTCGTAAATTTTTGCAATGCCCAGGCCCGTAGGAAGCGGGGGGCAGGGGGGCTTGAGCCCCCCAATAATTTTGAAAACAATGGTGCTACGTCACACAAATTAATTAGATGTATTGTTCTCTACTGTTTTAAGAACAATTGCCCCCCCCCAATTCCGAAGCTCCTTCCTACGGCCCTGCAATGTCAGGGAGGTGCCACCTTCCCAGTCCCCCTGGCTGGTACACTTATGCTCAAATGTGATGCTTTATTATCTCTCCAGGGAAGCCCAAACATTTCCAACATTGCTGACTGTATCAATTGAATTACTGTTGCAAGCATGTGATGACAAAGACGCTGATGTCAGGCTTATGGCTGGAGAAGCCTTGAACAAAATAATCAAGGTGAGATATACAGTATATACCAAATAAGATCCAGGGTGACTTTGAAAAATGCCCCTCCCCTCCTATTTGAAACATTATCATCTCAAAGCTACTTACATTATAATAATCAAACTTGATTTTCTGATACCCAAAAGATGGAAGTATGTTTTGCATTTTGTTGGTAATAAGATATTCAAAAGATTCAAAACGTCAGTCTTGAGTAACAGCAAAAAATTGGTTGGAAAATTGAGAATTTTTGCAAATAAAAATTCACGAAAAATGTGTTTGATATTTAATTAAGTATTAAGAAATAATAATAGAATAAACAGGTCCATGGTTAAGGTACCTGTGCTCTGATATTAATAAGAGGTGAGATATTGGATCACCTTCTTTTCCCTCAACTTTAAGAGGTTTTTTGCAAAGGGATTCATTTTGAGGTTTCTGATTTCAAGCTTTTGCACAAACTTTATTTTTAAAAGCCCGTAACTCAAAGAATTTTCAGCGGATTCGCAAGATTCTGGTGTCTAAAATTAATTTAAGAGCTCAGGAAGAGAAGCATAGGTTCCAAATCTTTAACTCGGCGTAAAAAGGTGGGTGTAAAATTCAATGACCTATTTCTTCTGATTGAATGGCTTGAAAGAAACTTTAGATACTTATCTATAATTCTACCGTTGGACTTTCCAGAAATTTTCAATATTTTTCAAAATTGCAGCGTATTTTAAATTTCAGCTCATTTGAGGATGTGACGTCATCAAATTTCTAAATCATAAACCAGATGAGTGACAGACTTTTGCTTGATACCATATTGTAGGCATTCATAAACTATGGTTTTCTTCGAAATTACTTTATGTTGCGTCAAACGGTTTAGAAATTACGATGGTTTTAAGTTTTTTTGAAAATTTTTGTTGAATTCTTGACAAAGAGGAAAAACATTCTAACTCTGAAAATATTACAGATTTCAGAAAAGTCCAACGGTAGAATTATAGAGAAATAGCTAAAGTTTCTTTGAAGTCATTCAGCTCAAAGAAATAGGTCACTCAATTTTACACCAGCCTTTTTAAAGATTTGGAACCTATGCTAGGAAGAGATTCATTTAGCATGAAATCAACATTCAATTCATCATATTGTTATTTTTTACATTTGATCAAAAGTTAAACAATGTTTGTATACACCCCTGCAGCTTTTACAAACTTCTTTCCATCAATGATGAATTATTTATTTCCCCAGGCACTGCTAGAATCAAATGTAGGCAGGGTACAAGTGGAGTTTTACAAGGAGATAAAAAAGGTAGCTCACCCTGTTATTTTGCATGAAGCTGCTCTGTTTGATTCCACATTTATAGCCTTGTCTTTTTTATTTTGCATATCATTGTTTTTCACCATTGATTCCTACATTTCACTAGGATCATGTTACAGTATATCAGAATCAAATCTGTCACCTTTATCAGTTTGAAAGCGACTTTGTTTCTGTAACATCCTCATTTGTTCAACATAGTTTTTTCATTCCTGAAGAGTAACACAGTGCAAAATGGTCTCTCATATCTAGGACCTAAAGTATGCAACAGTTTACACTCTGACCTAAGATCTGCCAAGAAAAAAATAAATAGCTTCAAACATAAGATCAAAGACAAACTCTTTACAGATCTTCAAAATCAAGAAGACCTCCGTATATTGAAATCCTTAAGCTGCAAACAGAATGTTTATTAACATCCTTAAAGTGAATTTGTCCAGCTCTTTTAACAAAATCCGTATATGTTTCTGTTGTAATATTTTCATTTTGATGATACCTCTGGCAGAAGTGCTCCATCCCTACCACTTTAACCTGGATTGTTGTTAAATTGAAATTCTTAGTTTCTACAGTAGTATGCTTGTAATATGCTTTGCATAATGTAATTATATCTCTTTTTTCTTAAATTAATATTTAGTATATCTCCATACAATATTGCCGCAGTCTCCTGGTGTCAACCAACACTTTGCATAATTTTGTATATATAGTTGCATTTATTGTTTGCAGAATGGGGCTGCAAGGTCTCTAAGAGCTGCAATTCAAAGATTTGCAGAGACATGTCACATGATTCGACCCCAGAAATGCAGGTATAAATATAGATCTGTCTTTGTCTTATTTGTTTTATCTTTATGAATACATACTGTGTAAACTTGATTTCTGCAGGCAGGTATATTATGGTGTTAATTTTTGAAAGCTACACAGGTAACACAGTTAAAGTGAAGGTAAAAGAATGTGAAGTTGTGCGCAAAGCGCTGGGATTGCAGAAGCGAGTCTGGGACTCAAGTGGTGGGGCTCTACCTGGGATCGAACCCTGTCTGGCTGACTGTTCTGGCTGCAATATCACAGGATTACACCACTGCGCCACAATACCAGTGCCCTTTTTAAAGACCCAATGTGAACCTTGATCCTTTTTCGTGCTAAATGAAAAGCAAAACAAAAGAGCCTAGGCCAGACGACTTTCAGATGATACAAATTTCGACTTTGGCACCATGATGAAGCATCATTGTTAGCAACGGGTCTTTAAGACAAATTTGTCAGATAAATGCTAAAAATATGTCCTATCACATTTTTGTGAACAACAGGGAAGAATTTGCTTTAAAATTTTCACTTTTACTGAGGGATAATATCCTATTGATTTGGCCTATGGATTGGTTATATCAATTTTATGCATTTTATAGCGTGAAAATGCTCGAGAGGGTCCCTAAGCCCATGTTTTCAGCACATTTTTTATATAGAAACCTTCAAGCAATTTTTGCTGAGACTGGTCACAGATTCCTAATATTTTCCTCTACTATGTCTTCGTTTTTAGGCCTTATCTTGCAAACCTGTTACCATGCATTGTGAAGATTGCTAAACGCACAGAAGACCAGGTCCAGGTATAGTGCAACATTCTTTTTCGATATTTCATTGATTTCAATTTGAAAGTATATTAACTCTTCATTCATTATACCATGTAAATGCCATACTCATTACATAAGTCTCAGCATCGCTCATTGAATTGGATGGTATCACTCATGCTGAGCTTATATGAGAGAAGATAAAAAATCAGATTAAAAATGTTGAACAAATACAAGGAATCACGTTGTAAGTCTATGTAAATGCCACAATCTACATTTTTTCAAGCTTGTTGATGATTTATATTTTTTTTCAGGAAGTTCTTGGAACCCTGATGTCCAAGTTGTGTCCTGTTCTTGGCAAATTCATGCGGGAGGTAGATATCAAGGTAAGCAAACTGAAGTTTTTCTGTTTCAGTTTCATTGACAAATATACCTAAATACATTTCAACAATACATTTCAACAAAACTTCAAATTATTAAGACAATACACGACAGCAAGATACTTTCATATATACACTAATAAATTAACTTAATTATCGAGAGAGAGAGCCGCCCCCCCCCCCTAAAGCAAAAAAGAAGAACTAAATTTTTGTTGCTAAAAACTTTAAAGAAACCAGAGGGCCTCCAAAGAAAAATTTACTTCTGAATAAGTGAGGAATTAGAGACCACAACAATTTTAGGACTTCCTTCAATTTTGACAATCAATTAGGAATCAAACAGCATAACCATTTATGAGTGTTTCTAGTCATCGTTTGTGTCTTAATTATTTCGGAATTTTCTGCATTGGTTGTTTTAAATTTGTTCATAATTTACCTGGCAAAATTAATATTAGCTATGCACATCTCTTTGAAAAGACAAGTTGAAGGAGAACCTTGTTAGGAATTGCAGTGCTTAGATATTTACTCTAGTGCATTTTTTATAAGTAAGGTTGAATAGGAGAGGTAACTTTTGAAATCAAATAAGCATAGATTTAATTTATTAGTGTATGATTAAAGTTGGAAGTTTGTATCGAGTTTTATTTTGAGGCATATAAGTTTCTTGACCCTGAATCTTTCCAGAACATACTATGTCTTGTGACAATGCCCCTTGTTTTCTTCGGCTTCTTATATTAGAGTATCTCGTCGAGCTTTGCACAATTAGCTACAATTAAGACAAAAGACTAAACGTAACCCACGTTCTTTGTTCGATAGATCTTGCTGAAATCATTTGTACCGAACCTGAAATCAGAATCAGCGATGACTCGAAGAACTTCAGCTGCCACTTTGAATCACATTTGCTTGAATTCAAGAAATCCAAGTCGTTTCTATGCGTGGCTGTTAAATATTCTTCTCGGTAAGCATGTTTCTCTGCTCGAGTCTTGGTCAAGTTTTAAACTTATTTTATCTAATCTTTCTTGCAGACACCACCGGTCACTGAATACTGAATCGAATTGAGCTGAGTTCATTTTGAAATAAAATTTTGACGAGTAAATTTTCTTGCGAATATGCTTGAATAACAGGGATAGTTCCACAATACGTCAAGTTTTAGGAAGCTTTTAAGCAAGTGTCTCGCAGAAGAATATAAATCTTGTTGTCAAGTAAAACTATGGTTTAGAATCTACGAATTGCCTATGGGATGCCCAACATACTGGAAGCAGTGCACACTGTATGGCGGGACATTTTCTAGCATCCGAGCGACATGAAGTGGAGTTGTAATGCTTGCCGCTTGTTTGCATTTCCCAAGTATTTCACATTCTGCGAAAAATATCAACGAGTTGAATGACACACTGAATAGTGATCTCGATCGGCTAAAGGAATGGTTACAAGGGAACAAACTGTCACTAAATGTCGTAAAGACACAGGCGATGGTTGTAGGTTCTCGACCTAACCTAAAAAAGATTGCTGACAATAAAGTAGAGACCCCATCATTTGTTATTGATGGCGCTGAAATTGACATCGTTAAAAATGTAAAATATTTAGGAGTCCAACTTGATGATAGCCTCGTTTGGGATCGGAACACGAAATTATTATGTAGCAAACTGTCTCGTGCTCTAGGATTTTTGAAATATGCCAAAAAATTCGTACCTAAGGATACCTTAATCAAAATGTATCATGGCATCGTAGAGCCACATTTCCGTTATTGCTGTTCTGTTTGGGGAGGCTGCAGTGAAACCAGATTGCAAACCATACAAAAATTGCAAAATCGAGCTGCAAGAATTGTCACCAATAGCAGCTATGATGTATCCGCCTCAAATTTGATGAAGGAACTAAATTGGCCAACGGTTGCGGAAATGATAAAATGCGAGACAGCTACTATTACATACAAAGCATTGTCAGGTCTTGCACCCGGCTATCTTTCAAACCTTTTCAAGAAAAACTCTGCGCGTGATATCAGTATGAATTTGCGGAATGCCATTGCCGATGTCCTTGTTCCAAGGATGAAAACTTGCAATGGGCAGAAAGCGATATCTTTCCGGGGTGCAAAGACTTGGAATGAATTGCCTTTGGATGTCAAACAAGCACCCTCTCTTAGCATTTTTAAATGTATGCTGAAAAGTAATTTGCCTCTCTCAGGCTAACTCCATTGTTTTTCATTTATTTTTTTATTTTAGATTGTAAATATAGGTAATTTGTTAGTAATTTTTAGTAATATTGTAAAGTTTGGCACGGCCCCCTGTAAAGCAATCCTCTCGATTGACGGGGCCACCGTGTAAAAATAATGAAAAATGAATGAAAAATGAAAAAGGTTGTTTTGATGAACCAATTCTGTTACATGACAAACATTTACTCAACTCTACACTAAAAGAAACTACTCTACAATCCAATAACACTATAGACAACTGCAATAAAGGTGAAGCAACTGGAAATTCTTATCATGGGCTCAAAAGCATCTTGCAATAAATGAGAAAAGCTCACCCACCAATGAATCAGGTATTTGGAATTTGCGGGATCGCAATTTTGGTTAGAAGAACGCAAGGAATCTTTGTAACATTTTCCTTGTCTCTTCTCTAGTTCAGTCAACAGTTACAATCTGATCAACCTCGCAAAAAAGAATATATTTACAATTTGATTTTCCGACGTATTCTATCGTAAGCTAATATTCTCTGGTCACTTAATTAAAATCCAACCCTGTCTTTCAAAGGCTTGGTGGTTCCACTAACAGACAGCCTCGCCCCAGCCAGACTACTTGGCGTGCTTCTCTGCTTTCGACATGTCGTACCAAACGTTGGAGAGGCCGACGAACGTGAGCAGACAATGAAGGGTAGCTTTGGTGAAAAGACTCCTGCATCGGGAGAAAAGGGAAGTGTGTCTGAAATGGTAGATCAAAGCAAACTAGTCAAGGTAAGAATTTATTATATTCATGGAGTACAGACACTGAAATTTCGTGAGGCTATAAGATAGAGGCATAGGTACAAATTTCCTGCGAAACAATTTGTCCAAAACCAATAAATTTTTAATCATGTGAACTAAGGTGGATTATGTTCACTTGTGAATGAAAGTTTGCAAAATATTGGAATGGGACGAAGCTAGTTAAAAAGATTACCCCTATTGTTTTCGAACAAGGTCATTGTTTTCTCAATATTTGGAGTGACCGGAACTATTCACTCTTACAGTCTCTGCCACTGAACTTGACAATTTTGATCATTTTGTGTTTTCGATTACCTACTGAGATTATATTTGAATAAGCGGAATGGTTGAGTGTACTGTATAACTGGAAAGCTACATAGTAATTAGATAGTAAACTCTGTTACATGCAAGCTAGGTGGAAAATGTTTAATCAAAAATTTTAGATAATAACAAATACATTATAATACAACAAGGATTTTGCCTCGTTGATTTTTCCAGTGTCGTTGTTCATCCAGCATGCCTTGCATGTGCCGTCTCTTGGTTGGCTTTTGTCGTCGCCTTTTTCATGGCCCAAGGCATGCTGGATGCTCGACAGGCCCTTTAAGCTTTTCATGGCAGTTTGCAATCCTGCTTCTAAAGTTATAAATCTAATCATATGCCAATCTTTTGAAGGTGTATGAAGTGACAATGTTTTGCACGAAACATTCAGATCACAATGTCGTCAATGCAGCTCTTGAAGTATTGAGCCAGATTCTTCAAAATCGACCGCATTGCCTCATGGATATTCTGCTGTCACCGCATGGCATTTCACCCACGGTTACCAACGCAACTGCTGGTATTGGAGGTTAGTAATGCAGCCTTCAACTTCTTGAGAGAAAAAATTTTTTCGTTTTATATTGTGAATTTTGGCATAAGTCGAAGGCTTGACTTGAATAACGACATATTCTTTCAAGAAGACACAATCGCAGAGTTTCTGTTTCCGAGAATTTCAACGAGACTCCTCGTGCATTAGCTAAGTAGGGGCTTTATTTCGGTCCGACTGCCCTTGCGTTCCCGTATGCCCCCTTGCCCTACCATCGTTCCGGCGTCCCTGGCTCTATTCAAGTAGAAATCTAACATAAATTTTGAAAGTGTTAAAGAAGGCAGTGGCTGAGCGGCTTATACAGTTTCCGTCAGGTGACTGAAGTTGAGCTTGGTCGAATTAGGTCAAACTCCGGATGGGTGACCTCTCGTAGGCCTTACTTCGCAATTCACCTCGTCGTCCTTCGGAAGGGACTTTAGACTAGGGGTCCCATTCCTGGATGCGGCATGCATCATTGGCGTTAATTAGCTTTGAATAGCTAGAAATCCCTTCAGCCCACTAAGAATAAATTAATGAAAAAGACACAATGGTGTTAAATAAGAAATCATGATTTGCAGATTTTTATAAAAAGTACCTTTTTCTTATCTTTAGTCACACTTGGAAGCGACTTGAATCTCGACATCCTTGGCGGTGAAACAACTGATTCTGGACTTGAAGAAGAAACGCAGAGCATCGGTGATACGAAATTACGAGAAAATTTGAGCGAATTATCGTTAGAAGCGAGCACTCGTTCCAAAGACTCGGCTTTCGGTGAAATCAGCGAAGTCTCGGGAACAATATCCGTTGAAACACGATCGGAGAAAAGTACGGACAGTGAAAGCATTAATGTTGATCAAGGCGAAGAAGAAGGCGAGAATGAAGACCAAGGTTTATCGTTACCGAGTAGTTACACCGACGGTGGGTTCGTTAATATCGACGAGAAAGATGTCGACCGAGCGAGCAGATTTGCTAGTGTCAGTTCGGTTAGTGATATTCCCGAGAATGGAAACGAGGAAGTTGACTTAGCTGATTTGGAACGAATGATGTCGATCACTAGTTACGATGCTGAAGAAGCGATTGAGCGATATTTTAACATTGATGCGATCGCATGTTCGGGTGTGCCAATTTTGCATTGTGTTCGGCTCATGTGCTCGTTCCTATTAGCGGGGAAAGTCGGTAAAATGCTACCAGACTCTTTAACACGCGTTAGCGTGAAGTCACTGGCGTTGAATTGTTTGAGCCATGCGTTAGCGATTTACCCAGAAGCGCTTCTCGCAAGAGTTATGCCAGAGCAAGCTGAAAAAGGAGACGAAGAGGGGAATGATTCGGAGAAGAGCGAACAATGTGTCCGAGATTGTCTTTTATTCGCCGAGCATACTGATCCACAAATCCGTGGGATGGTTGCTAATATTGCAGGTCTCTTCCTCAAAGCAGTCCTATGCCAATCAGGGTAAGAAGCGTTTTTCGTTAATTCTCGTAACAACAAATACCGTAAAAGCTCTATTAAGGGCCCTCTCTAATAAGCCCCTCCCCTCTGAGCCAAAATTTTAAATAAGCCCCCCTCTCTATTAAGCCCCCCCCCCCCCACTTATATCAAATCCCAGAGGTAACCAAAGATTTTTCATTTATTGAGCTAAATAAGTTTCCATGTTAATTTTGATATGGTTTGAGATAAAACTGTGTCGAATTTTTATGTATTTGACTCTTGAAAATTGTGTGCTGCATCTGCAAAATATGGTGTAAAAGAACTAAAAAGCTATCATATATATCCTTGTCATTTGATTTTGTGAATAAGTCCCCCTCTCTAATAAGCCCCCTCTCTTTTAAGCCCCCTCTCTGGAGTGTCCGAAATTAAATAAGCCCCCCCGAAGGGCTTAATAGAGCTTTTACGGTAAAGTGACATTTGAAAGGGAGGGTACTTGAACAAGTGAAATGTTTCTGCTTTAAGAATGAACTTTTGAGTTTTTCCTTGTTTCTTGTTGTTCACCAAGAGTTATGGAATCTTCTCAGAAAGAGAAGTATCATAGGTCGTTTGAAGTTGATAAGTTTTTACAATAAGATTTGTTTCCACATTTTATGGATAATTTTAGCTTTGCAAGTCACAGATAAAAATAGATTTACCATTCATTCATTGTAATGGTAACATGTAAGTATTTTTCAACTATTTCCAAAACAGATCAAAATCAAATTTTCTGTTTGTTCTCGTGTATTTGATGTACCTTTCGGATTTCGGTTGGCCGTATTTGTGGAAATACTTTTGTGAGCTACCTAATTTATTTCCTGATGCAATGATTTTCTAATGTGAAATAAATGTCTTAATTTTCAGTGGAAAGTACAAGGATTGGGCTACTTCGATGTCGCAGAAATACTCAACTGGTAAGTTAAACTTACCATGATTTTACAAATTTTGATCACTGGTAATAATAGTATAGGTTCCAAATCTTTAAAAAGACCGGTGTAAACTTCAGTTACTTGTTTCTTTCAACTGAATGACTTCAAAGAAACTTGAGCTATTTCTCTAGAATTCTACCGTTGGACTTTTCTGAACTGTTCAATATTTTTAAAATTAGAGTGCTTTTCTACTTTTTCAAGAATTCAAGAAAAATTTTCAAAAAAACTTAAAAACCATCGTAATTTCGAAACTATTTGAAGCAACATGAAATAATTTCGAAGAAAACCATTGTTTTTGGATGTCTACAATATGGTATCAAGCAGAAGTCTGTCACTTTTCTGGTTTATGATTTAGAAATTTTATGACGTCACACCCTCAAATGAGTTGAAATGTAACATACGCTGAAATTTTGAAAAATATTCAGAACTTCTGAAATGTCCAACGGTAGAGTTAAAGATAAGTAACTAAAGTTTGTTTCAAGCCACTCAAACAGAAGAAATAGATCACAGAATTTTACACCCCCATTTTCACGAGGAGTTAAAGATTTGGAAGCTATGCTGGTAAAAATGCACCGTTGATGTGGCCTATATTATGATCAAAATTGTATTCTTACTCTTTGTGTTGTTTCTCTTCCACTGGATTTTGAGAAAAGCTTGATAAAGTTCCTTCGTTCTTCTCTCGTCACAACAAGGATTGAATGTCGCCATTACAGTATTCAAATACCGGGTGAGTCAGAAAAAAGAATCCCCATTTGGAAGGCCACTGCTCCATGAATATCAAAGCAATTATATTGAAAACTGTCTTGCTTTATTGCCAATATGTTCAATTAGGTTCAGTAATTTACCCGGTCCTAATCGGCCATTCCTTCCCGTCGATATGGATGATTTCGTGAAGAAAGCCCCTTCCAAAACCTGCAAAAACGAATGGAAACAATGAGCAAATTTTCCTTCCTAAAATTGATGGCACTCACATAAGTTCATGTATTTTGTCCTCTTGGGAGAATGGAATCCCCTTGAATAGGTCATCGATACCAGGGGGAGGACTTGGTAATCCTCCTAAGAGGATAGCACGTGCTAAAGCGTCCACCAGTCATTGCCGTAAGGCCCTTGTAAGGCAGAAATGTAAGGGAAATTTGTTGATGATTTTGGGCACGTTTTGAAGGCTTTTTGAAGAGGCTTTCTCGAGAAAATCCCTCATAATTTCAGAATGGAGTGGCCGATTTCAGTCAGGTAAATTTTATAGTAGATTTGAACATTTCTACCATTAAACTCCATATTTGCCGATATCATTGTCTTGATATCCAGGGAGCAGTGACCTTTCAAACGGGGATTCTTTTTTCTGACTCACCCGGTAGAATACAAACTGTTTTGGCACCTGAGCTCCTACGCAGCGATACATCTCATTTCAAACTTTCACTCAAATGAAGATCGAAGACATCGATCTCGAAATGGACTACTGAATTCCACTGAGGTTGTTTTGTTTTGTTTTTTCAGATGAACTCCAGCTAGAAGATGTTTTCGAGCTGTTGAAAAGAATTCTCGATGACGAATCATCAATATCACTCAAGATGACATGTTCTTCTGTCAAGGTTAGAATTACGTTGAGATTGGGATGGCAAGGACAGGCTTGATAACACAATAACATCAGTTACTTTTGATTGTCATCAGGAAAAGCATATTGGCCATAACTTCCCCTTGTTTTCGCAGTCATTCGTTCTTTTTCCTAAAGCTACAATCCTTGCCAAAACCTCTTGTCACAAACTGAATTTTTCAGCATTTTTCAACAAAAATCAAAGTGCCTACCACCTCAGCGGAAATATCTCGTAAACCCCCCTTCCCCCCAAGTCAATGTTGTTTGTCTTCACTCAGGACACTTGCTGCATGATATTTTCCAAGTCAGAGAATTCAGCAACATTGACTTGGGGGGTAAGGGGGGTATTTGCTCTTCAGATCTACCTTTTTCCATTTTGTGAAAAGGGTTTTGGCGAGGATTGTAGCTTCAACCATAGTCTATCTCAAATTAGATGCTACCTGCAAATGCCCGCGAATAATAACCATAATAATGTTTTGCAAAGGAATTTTGCATTATCGCAAATCTCAGGTGACATCTTATTTGAAACAGACTTTAATCATATTACAGTTTGTTAGCTAATAGATAATCTTCATTTTGATGTAAAGTATAGTGCATTTTGCACGCGTTTGCAAGTGTCCATTGCCTTCTGCAGTTTGTTTGGTGACTTCACCCAAGCCACCAAAAATGACCGTTAAAATGCTGCTTACAACTAAGCAATCGTAAAAGGTCTGAATGTTTGGTTTGTTTCTCTGTGAAGTTCAAGGATTTATCTTCAAAATAGCGTCTTCATTTTGAAAAAAAGATGAAAAGTCTTCGTGATATTAAACTGCAAAAAAACGCCGTTTCAACCAAATTTGAAGACGGAGCCCTTTAAAGTTATATTTTCCCAGAACTGGAGTTTCTTAAAATTTTGTTGATCAGAGAACCCAGTTTCTTGTAGGTGGTTTCTCATAACAAAAGTACGTTCAGGGTGCTTGTAATCTTTAAAGCTTAAATTCTGTATCCTACTATTCTCGTCATTAAGAATCCCCCAATCAAAGCTGATGAACCTGAAATCTCATTCCCTGTCCTTGTTTTCTTGAAAGATTTTGACTTCCTGATTTTAGATTACATCACTTTTTCAGGGTTTCATAAATGAGTTGTTTGAGAGCAACTACAGCAACTACGCATACGAAATTATTCTTAAAATCCTGACTCTAAAAGACAATTCCTATTGGTTATTGAAGGTTAGTATAGTTCTTTTCGTGCTCGTAGTAAAGTTCTTTTCGTGCATAAAAAATAGGCGTACCGGATGAGGCTATGTAGTGGTAGAACGCAGGTGACGCAATTAAATACTGATTAAAGGCACTGTGATACCCTGTCCGCATAAATAGCGCGCTTGTGTCACCCCCCCCCGGGAATGTCGACTTCTTTTCAATCCTAAAACAAAAGTTGTGATTTAATCGCTATTGAAATTAAACCAAAGAAATTCCCGAGGATAATGCAAGGATTAAGAAGCCTTTGGTCTCCACTACTAATGACTTTAGCGTTATTGTGCGATAACAAAGGGCCATCAGCAGTTTGTCAGCAAAATTCAGGATAGCGTTAACGCTCAGCTATTTATATGGACTCAATGCCTTTAAGTTTAAATATATTAGATTCTTTGCCTTCCGTGAATGCCATAAATCTCTCTTCTTTGACATTGGCAGCCTTTTTCAGCAATATTTTCTTGT
Organism: Aurelia coerulea; assembly: GCA_039566865.1. Lineage (NCBI taxonomy): Eukaryota > Metazoa > Cnidaria > Scyphozoa > Semaeostomeae > Ulmaridae > Aurelia > Aurelia coerulea. Next base: position 3,358,776 of record CM076952.1, on the reverse strand, counting down.
CTTGAGTTCAGTTCTCTGTCATCTATGTTGTGGGCCTAAACCACCATGTTTAAAATAACAAACTATCTCTCCTGCGCACTATTATCCCACGCAATGATCTTAAATTCGACCCACACTTGAAATAGGTAAAAGAACAGCTAAGAGATTAATTTTCTTCTGTTCTTTAGGTGGAGGTGTTGGATTTGCTTGCTTCGCTGGATTACAGGTATACTGTTAGATAACTTGGTTTGACTTTTGCTCAAAGCATTATTTGGCATACTTAGAATTTGATACTCATCTGGATTTTTCCATTATTCTGTAATTATTCTCCATGTAATTATTCATTTGTCCATTATTTTCACATTGTTGGGGATATGAACAGGCTCAGTTGTAAGCCTCAAGGAATCTCCCAAAAAGGGCTCCAGATCGCATGCGCAGTAACGATTTATTTCACTTATGTAATATGCAAATTAGCTTGACCGTTGAGAACAAGAGAAGAAACAAAAGCAGTGTTGCGCATAACAACGTGAGCCCCAACGTCCATTCGCTCTCAACAAAGCTGTAACACAATTAATCAAAACAATAGGGTCAGCACTTCATCTCCCCAACAACACCGTGGTTTGAGGGCTACAGGCTTTCATACGTCCTTCTGTAGGGGTGAGTGGCCGAATGGCTTAAACGGTTTTCATCAGGTGACTAAAGTTAAACCTGGTCGAGTGAGATCAAACTCCGGATGGGTGACCTCTTGGAGGCCTGACCTCGCAACTCACCTCGCCGTCCTTCGGAAGGGATGTTAAATGAGGGGTCCCATTCCTGGATGCGGCATGCATAGTGGGCCTAAATTAGCTTTGAATAGCTAGAAATCCTTTCAGCCCACTTAGAATAAATTACTGAAAAAGAAACGTCCATACAGTTTTTGACTCACACTGTTTATGAATGAAAGTAACGGTAATCAATGTTTGCTTCCTTTCACTAGACTGGTAAATTTAGCAGAGAATAAGTATTTGAATGAGAATCAGAAGGAAAGTTTCAATGGGTACAGGGTAAGTCTCAGTTTCATATTTTGCATCGAAGATTTACCGAATTAAACACAACGAAAATGCTAACGTTAATATTTTCGGACATTTTAAACATTCAGAAATGTTCATGTTCGAATTTTTTGTGATCCAAAATATTTGCTATCCGAAATTATTTGCAATGCATTATGCAATACGAAAGCAGCTATACTGTTTGTAAACGTCATGTATCACTCACAAAAGGTGTTGCAGTGAAAATGGATTTGCTGATAAAGCTCCCGGGGGGGGTACTTGACCAGGTTTTGGTGGGGGACGTGCCATCGAAGCTTCAAAAACATACCCGTTCCTTATACCAATTTTGCGAAAAAGTATACCCGACTTTATACCAATTTTGCGAAAAAGTATACCCGACCTTATACCAATTTTCCGAAAAAGTATACCAAAATCATTCTTTAAACCAAAATTGCGAAAATCGATACCGTTCCTTATACCAAAATCTTGAAAATCGATACCGTTCCTTATACCAAAATCGTGAAAATCGATACCCTTCCCGATTGCACGTCCCCGTACCCAAAATATGTGAAGTATAAAGCATTGAAAAGACAATCTATACACGTATGATTTTCAATAATATACTTATCATGAGTGGGCTACCACAATTGGAGAATTAAAATGTGCTCCTGCCTGGGATCGAACCCGGGGTCTTCGTGTCAAAAGTTAAGTAATTTGGAAATAGATCATTCTTTGAATTTGCCCGACATTTCCTTTAAGATGTTAGAAAAGATTTTTTTCCTAAATTTTGTCGTGGATATCTTATGTGAAAAATTACCTCTTCGTCTCAAAATCCTGTCCCAAATCCTGTCTCAAAATCCTATCTCAAGTTTGATCTCTATTGCTGTAAATTTACAGATCGTATTTACGGCGGACTACATTTTCTTTTATAGATATCTAGCATTCAGAATAGATCAGTCGAAGCAGCATTGAGTTTACTGGCAGACGAAGATGCTAGAGTCAGGCAAGCAGCGTCGAAAACTATTGTTGAGTAGGTATCTTCTGACTTTCGCTGATTTTGTTGTGATAATGATTTAGTTAAACGAGAGGAAGGGTCTTGATAAGGGTCGCTTGCTGTACCGGGTGAGTCAAGAAAAAAAAGTTTACACGAGTTGCGGGCTGTGGAATAAAACGCATGTGGCCGATATTTAAAACTAAAATGTTAATCTATCAGGCAAAGGTTGACTTAGATGAGAAAATTTTGTTTGGTAAAATCACTCATCTTTAAGATCCAAAAATTAGAAAAATGCCTGTAAGGGGTTTGTATGGGAATCGAGAATTCCACATTCCATTCTGGCCCATGATTTATTTGGCATTGAAATTTAAATTCAATTCAATAGTCAGTTTCAGAAATAGAATTTTGATTTCAATAGCATGTTCTCATGTTTGCTTTTGAACAGGGCTCAAAAAAATTTTCCTTCCTGGTAGCAAGGTAAGCACCTTTGTTTCTTCTTATATGCTTTCTTCTCCTTTCTCAGTATACTGCCCGATTCTACCTCCTTTTTTTTACTCTCCTAGTTTCTAGTTTCTTTCCCTTCCCTCTCCATCCCTTCCCTCGTTTCTTTCTCCTCTTTTCCCTTGCTTTCCGTTTCTTTTTTCTTTTTCCCTTCTTCCTTCCTGGGAAATGTGAGCATGTCAGCTACCTTCCTGGTAGCGCCGCTATCACGCTACTTCATTTTTGAGCCCTGCTCTTGAAAACCATTCATGGAATGCACGATGAGCGAGGTAGAAACGTGGGTTTCAGAGCAAATTTTGCGGCTTTGCTTGTTTTGAATTACTGGTTGAGAGAATTTCCTTTATCTGCAATCGCTAATGGCTTTGAATTCCGGTGTCAATCAAAAGCAACTGATGCTATTGTGCTACAAAATCGGTTCTTGTTGTTGCGAACCGAATACTCCGCCCAATGGAAATTAGGCTTGACATTAATGTTGAAAGGGATTCCTCACAGAAAGCAATATGAAGACAGTCTTGCTATTTTGAAATATGAAAACACCATTTCTTTTTTCAGCATGATCGCTCATTTGGATTTTGGTGAACTTAAAAGCAAATCATCTCCACAACGAATCCTGCAGCTCAAAGGTTTTCATCATTATTATTTAAATTTTGAAGAATTTCTTTTTATTACTGTTGTCCTCAGGAGAAAGATGCCAAATTATTCCCTTATAATGTCGCGTTCAATTCCTACTCTGATCACCCCCGGGCAGATGAAAATTTCTTGCACAAATGCCCTTGGGCGAGGCATTGGTTGAAGGGCAACCCTCCTTAAATGAAATGAATGAAATGAAATGAAAATGGTAAAAATCTGGGGGCTGGGTACTGAAAATATGCCATATTCCCAGTAAATGTATAATGCAAAAGCTCAAATGGGGCTCAAATGCCCAGGGGGGCCGGGGAAAAATTTACAGTCAAATGCTAGGGGGCCGGGAAATTTTTATGTGCGAATGCCCAGGGGTGTCCCGAGAGATGGTCAGGGTAGGAATTGAACGAGACATAGATACCTGATACGGCGGACCTGATACGGACATGATAAGTAATGATAAGTTATTAGTGACAATGATAAATAGCAATCTACCGGATGACTAAGAAATTGTCCCCCTGTTTGAAAAATTATTGCAGCAAATTTACTTGCGCTATAATAATGAAAATGGATTTTCCAAAAGCTACAAGACTGAAATATTTTTTTATAATTTTTGGAGATTTTCAAGCAGTAGTACTGTGATGAATTCGAAAGAATAAAAAAATTAGTCTTAAATAACTTGGTTAATTATCACTTCTTGTCCCCTTTACAGATGTCCGTGGTAAAATAACAAACAGCGCAAAGACCAACGAAGTTGTCTCTCATTTTCGAAAATACAAGTCAATGTTCAGTGCAAACCTGGCCTTCATCATCAGAAAGATTTTGAACAAGCTGAATTATGCGACAACTAAATTTCTCATGGTAAGTCCAAAGGTTTTTCGTTCAAAAAAACAAACTACCGGACGTCCCAAAAAAGTAATCCTGTTTGAAAATTCATCAAAATTTGATTACAAGGCCGATCTTCAAATTTCTTGTTTTGGCAAGTAGATCAAAGATCAAATTACTTTCCCAGTATAGCCATGGGCAGATCGGACACTACCGGGTGAACCAGAAAAAAGTTCCCACTTTTGAAAATTCATAGCATCAAGAGTACTGGATGGATTGGAATGAATCAATATTTGCTTGACAGCAAAAAGATTGAAGTTTTTTTTGTGATTTTTCTCGCCTTCACTGGAAATTTGATGTGATTTTTCTTCGCCTTCACTGTGATTTTTCTCGCCTTCGCCAGCACTGGAAAAATTGGTTTTACAAAAACTTTGTGGTTGCAAAATTACTGAAAAAGGCCTTCAACACTTGATCAAATCAGAAATGACTACTCGCTCAGAACAACAGAGAAAATGCAATTTCTCATAGGTGAGAGATATCGTCTGCACATTCATTGCCATGGGATTGAAAATCTTTAGTATCTGTTTGAGAATCTATGTCTTACAACTCCTGAGAGAGGTGAAACGCCCATGCGTATTGTTCTGTGTGAGTAGAGTTCTAACGATTTGATCAAGTGTTTTAGGCCCATTTTCAGTCAATTTTCAATCATGAAATTTTTGTAAAGTTGAATTTACTTATATTTGCAGTGATCGTAAGAAGGCGAGAAAAATCACAAAAATTCTTTGATCTTTTGGCTTTTAACTAGGATTTTAATCATTCAAATCCATGAAGGACTTGTGGTGCTACTAATTTTTGAAAGTGGGAACTTTTTTCTGGCTCACCGGGTATTGCTGTGATTTCGGAACTAATCATGAAATAGTAATTAATAAAATGATTTACTCACCAGATTTGTTTGTATTCCTTTAACGAGATCGTATCTTGCTTAGGCTAGGCCACAACGCCAAGTTCTGAGCAATGACAACAACATTCCGCCTCCAAAACTAACCCAAACGAAAATCCCTCCGCAGCGACAGCTGATTTTGTGATTGTTTATAAAATTAACAAATTTAGCTTTTTAGGACTGCCTGGTTTTGAAACATGTTGCAAAAAGCACTGGTGATTACCACGTTAATTTCTGTTTGTATACTAAGTTTCTAATTTGGCAGTGGTGGAAACAGTATTTACATTCCTGCGAAGCAACCTCAACCTAGAACTCTTCCTTCAATTATTTTATCAATTTTTTCTTGTGCCATTTCTCAAAGCAGTATTGACTGCACAACGCACATGAGCACTAGAAGAACACAATCAAACATTGCCCTTTTCTTTTGATCAGTCTTTCCTTCTTTCTTGCTTTCCTCTTTACATTTTCAATCTTTACTTTCATGTTTCATCCTGTCTTCTTTCTCCCTTCCATTTTTCGTTCTTGCTCATCTCCCCATTCCTTTCTCTCTTTCCTTTCATTTCTTCTTTCCTCCCTTCTCGTTTCTGTCCTTTTTCTTCCTTTATTCAGCTTGCTCTGTTCTTCTCCTTTTCTTCCTTCAAGACAAACGAGCTTCCTGCGAAGCTGCTTCGTGGCTTCATCCACTTCTTTCACCTCTGTAGTTTGGTCTAAAAATGTCAGAAAGAAACACAGAGTATCATTGTAGACGTGAAGGATGATAGAGAATCTCAATATTATGTCTCTTTGGCAAGATTTACGATGTTGCGTAAAGAGCATAGCTCATACCAAGGTTTTCAACATTTTGTTATATACCCTTTGATCGAAGGAAAGAAATATTTCGGCATCTGTAAATATATTTGGATCATTGACAAAAGATATCAAAGAAATTTGATGTCGGACATCTGATGTGAGACAGAATCTAATATAGTATCCATTAATTTTTCATCGTTCGTAGTGTGGCTGTATACAGTTTAACATTGCGTGATTTGTATATTGGCCATGGGGTAGTCATTATCTTTCGCTCCCCATGGTATCGTATCTGTAGTGTTGTATAGTAATTATAAAGGTATAGTAGAATGTAAGATATATTGTAAAATTTTATATTTGAATAAAAAGAAAATGACATATTCTTGTCTTCGTTTGTAGCATGGCTGCTGTCAAGCACTGGCATTTCTCGCAGAAACTTACCCAGTATCATTGGCACCATTAGCGTGGGAGTTATACCCACAATGCAAAGTTTCAGTTCAGAATGTCTCAAAGGAGAGAGGTATTCGTGCCTTAGGCCCAATGAGGAAGCTCGTGTTTGAGGACGATGTTTCATCGTATGCTGGACCCCTTAGTGTTGCTATGTCATTGTTGACTTCATCGTGGGTTACATTGGATCTGCAGGCACATCAAGAATTACTGAGGGTAAATAATCATTGAACTTAGCTAATGTAAAACATCTTGTGAAATACCGGGTGTCAACATAGGGCTCAAATCTTTAAAAAGGTCAGTGTAAAATTCTATTACAGTTTCCTTTTAATTAAATGGCTTGGAAGGAACTTAGGTTTTTTTTGCTGTAAATCTGCCATGGAAATTTATTGATATCTTGATTAGTTTCAAAATGGCGGCATTTGTTAAATTTGAGGCTATGACGTCATTAAATTTCTAAATCCTAAACCAGAAAAGATACAGATTTCTGCTTTTCACCATATGGTAGACCTTCATAAACTATGGTTTTCTTGAAAGTTATATGAATTTTCCTCTTTTGGTTTAGGATTTACGATGAATTGAATGTTTTCAAAATTTTCCATCAATTTTTTCAAAAATCATTGAATTGCCGCCATTTTGAAAAAAAATCAAGATATCAAAAAATTTCCGCGGCAGATTGACAGCAAAGTACTATAAGTTCCTTTCAAGCCATTTAATTCAAAGAAAATCGAATAGAATTTTACACCCACCTTTTTAAAAATTTGAAAGATTTGAGCCCTATGCTCCGGGTGTCTAAAAAAGTACTCCTGTTTGAAAAACACCAAACTCTTATTATAAGGCCGATCTTCAAATTTCTTTTTTTGGCACTTGGCTCTAAAACCTAATTATTTTTCCAAGCATAGCTGATCTTGTGAATGGTTTTAAACTTAGTAAATTTAGCTCTATCTACAGCTGCCTTGTTTTCAAGCATACTGCAAATAGGACTGATGGTTGCCAGATTAATTGCTTGGGGGCCCACTTTATAAGGGTCATGTTACGAGTCCCTATTTCAAAGTGATATCACCAAATCAAAGAACGCAGGGAAATAAGGGACGAAAGTCATAAGTCTACTAGAAACCCAAGTTTGCACCGTCTTGGCTTCGGTATTTGAAGGATTCCTTTTTTTCTTTTTTTCAGCTTTGTGTTAATATACTGTGTGGAAGTGCTGCTGCAGTTGTCTGTCAAACTGCACAAGAAAGAAAAGAGTCCGGGATCACTGAAGATGATGAGACATTCGGCACAATGAAAGATGAAAGATGGCCTGTCTTCAAAGATCCTATTCTTAATGCTGTTTTATCAAAACTGTTCCATCACACTGTGAGGTAAGTGGCGGTGGCTTACTTTGTCGTGAGCGGTGCCAGTAGAATATTTAATCGTATAATTTAAGCTACCGGTTGTCCCAAAAAAGTACTCCTCTTTAAAAAATCACCAACAATTAATTTTCAAACCTTTGATAAAATTTTCTTTTTGAGTTGCTTTGTCAAAGACCCAAAAATATTCATTGATAATCACATGTTTGCTTTTGATACAGCAAGGTAGAAAATTACACGTTGAAAATCCTTATTTTGAGCTATAGTTTTTTCAGCAAGATACTCAATCTTGCCCAAGAGTCCAAATTTTCAGATTTTTTATCATCTTTGAAGTCTCCAATGATAGTGCCCATTTCTTTCTGTCATTTGTGACAAAAACAGAATGGTAAAGGGTTTCCCAGCCTAGTTCATCATAGAGCCTGTTCCTACTTGTACCTCTCCATGCTCCAGTCACAGCTAATGCAGCCAAATACTGAGTCTTGCAATCAGAATCATCTCTGCTTTTACTGTGAGTCTTTTTGAAGAGAAAATAACTTCTTCCGTTTTATCTGCATTGAATTTCATCTTCCATTGCCATGCCCAAAGTCGAACCCTTTCAAGATCTCTATTTAAATCATCAGCAGTTTTGTTTTCATCCTTCACAACAGAAAAAAGAGATTTTTTTTTACATCGCAGTTCTCCATGATTCAAAAGAACCAGGAACCTACTCCAGCCCGAGAAAAACACAACACGAGCTACTCAATCTTGCCCAATTTGCTCATTTTTTCTTTCTGTCATTTGTGACAAAACTAGAAGTTTTACAATTATCTTGCAAAATGATAGTGCAGCATATGAAGTCTTGATCTTGCAATCATCAGTGCTTTTTGCAGTATGATTCAAAACCAGGTAACCCGAAAAAGAGCTAAATTTGCTCATTTTAAAACCAATTAAAAGATCAGCTATGTCTTGGAAAATAATTTAGTCCAATATCTACTTGACAAAAAAAGAAAATTGAGGATCGGCGGTGTAATCAAATTTTGATGATTTTTCAAATAGGAGTACTTTTTTTGGGACACCCGGTATTTAAACTTTTCTTGGTTGAACCTACCTGTTACCCGTGAAATCCTTCTATTGACGTCGTCGATGTCGTCAAGGAGTCGAACTAAACCGATAATGGATTAATTCGGTGCATTCTCCCCTTGCCTGTGTCGCTCTTTTTGCTTGCTGAGGTGTCACGCCTAATAGCTCTCCTATCTATCTTCAGCCAATCGTCTCTGTAATACCTACAAGTTGGCATTGCGAACAACGTTTTTTTCGTGATAGAAGTATTGGGCCATCTGGAAATGTGAGCAATAGACTTCAAATGTTATGAGAGTATGAAGTTTCGAATTTGCATTGTTTTTACGATTTTCTCCACGTCCCTGTTGGTGTATAGAAAGCTGTAGTCTTCGTCTTCGAATTCCTCTTGTGATTGTCCTCGAGCCCATCCTCCTTTTATCAGATTGCGAAGTAATCGGTACCAACATGCTTCGAGTTTTCTCATCTGCTTTTCATTAGGGAGGGCTGCTTGTGTGGCATACGTGAGTCTGGACCTCGCACAAGATCAAACAGCTTTCTTTTATTACGCATATTATCATTGGTATCTGTCTGTACTTTCCTCATTTAATTTATTTAGAGTTCTTTTCAAAATATCCATCAAATCGGCTGAAAGCAGACACACCTTTAGGTGACTGCTTTGAAAGCTCAAAATTGGATGGATTATCTAACTTGCATTACGAACGGACCCAAAGAACTTTATCATCATCATCATCATCATCATCATCATCGCCATTCATTCATTCATTCATTCATTCATTCATTCATTCCATTCATTCATTCATTCCATTCATTCATTCATTCATTCATTCATTCCATTCATTCATTCATTCATTCATTCATTTATTTTACAGCAGGCGAAAACAAAATTAAATTGCAACAGCTACTAACAGGGATTAGATCCTCTTGTGTCTTTTTCATGTTTCTTTTTCATTCACCTCAGGTTACTTTGCATTTGTATGCACGTGATTGAACAGACAAACCCGGCATCCTCCTCCTCAAAGGTACGTCTAATGTTTTCGTTACTTAACTTATCTCAAGAGTGGCCGAGCGGCTTAAACAGTTTCCGTCAGGAGACTGAAGTTAAGCTCGGTCGAGTGAGGTCAAACTCCGGATGGGTGACCTCGGAGCGAGGCTTAACTTCGCAACTCACCTCGCCGACCTTTGGAAGGAACGTTAAACTTGGGGTCCCGTGCCTGGATGCGGCATGCACAGTGGGCTTAAATTAGCTGTAAGTAGCTAGAAATACTTCCTGCCCACTCAAAATAAATTACTGAAAAAAAGGATGTTGAGGGAAATTGTATGACTTTTGTTATATGAAATTATAAGTGAACAGAGGTGACTGCCAGACGAATGGCTCTGTAGAAAGACCCATTGTTGATTCGCAAGGCTGAATCAATGAAGTTGTGTTAGGGGAGAATTTCCTGTAGTCCAACTTAGCCTCGTTTTTCACCAACCATAATTCTTTGCGGCTTTTTGTTTAATTTGACCTGCAGGGATTTACCCTCACCGCATAATGGCTAGATCCTTTGTCTGCGTATAGTGCCCACTGTCAGCAAGAGAGTAATTCCGTCATAGCCAATAACTCCTGTTGTTATTCGCCTAAAAGCCAAGACTAATTATTTTCAAACAGAATCGGAATCGAACGATATCTTGATACTTTTTGTAGAATTTTCGAATGTGCACAAAAGTGATAGAAGCTCTAACGCCACTTAGACCCCGTTTACACAAGAGAAAACTGGATCGATCCAGAACGGGATCGATCCCAAACTGGTACGGATCGGCCTTGCGTTTACACGGGATCGCTTGGGATCGATCCGCTATCCGTGCTAGTTTGGGATCGATTGCCAGAGCGATCCAGTTTGGGATCGATCCCGTCAGAGCCTCGTGTAAACGGCTGGATCGATCCCAAACTGGCACGGATGCAAAACGAGGCAAGACGAACATTGAAATCGAGGCGTTTTCATAATGACACCTTTTGTTCACCCTGACAACAGATGGCGCAAAGTCTTTACGCATGCCCAAATCTTTATAAGGAGTCTGGGAATTAGTGACAAGCTGCCTGGATCGATCCCGTGTAAACGCAACAAAATTTGGGATCGATCCCGTGTAAACGCCTGCAAAATTTTGGGATCGATCCCGAACTGGATCGATCCCGTTCTGGATCGATCCAGTTTTCTCTCGTGTAAACGGGGTCTTAGTGGAACCTTTCATATAAAGATGTATAAAAATATTGTTGGATCCAGGCTCTTTTCGAGAATAGCTGAGAGGTCTACTCAATGAACCTGAACGTCGGAAAGACGGAATGAATGTCAAGAAAGTTGCAACCCCTTTTTGCGAGGAAGACAAAATCATTATGCAGCACTGATTGCGGTATTGAAGCATTCATTGACTATTGTAGCTTGATACAATTTCTTTCCGTGAATCAGTGGTAGGTTTAACTATTTTCTCTGCCTGTGCCGTGTCTTATGGTACCAGACTGGGTATTGTTTAAAAATCATATCTTCTTCAGCTGCAGATAACATTCCCTGGCAAAGACAAAGAGAGATCTTTATCAACAGTTGCTTCCTCGTCTCCAGTGTCCTCCGCAGGCTCCAGCCCCCAACTAGCCTCCACAACTCCTGGTACCACTTCACCCAGGAAATTTCTGCTGAATAAGAACCTTCACAGACGCGCACATTCCGACCAGTCTGTGATTCCAAGTGGTGATAAGTCTGCATCGAGAAAGAATTCTGATGGGACCAGCCCGCAAGGAACCCCGGATTCGAAGCAAAGCCAAGAGGCTCCGCAGTCTACGCCTGACAAGTCAGAGAAATTAGGACATTTTCACACTGTGCCTCATATGTTGAAGTTGTATGAAGTGGCGAAAGGAGCTTACAAGACTTATCAAGTAAGAACGTTTGATAAGATCGCCTGATGTTCGCCGTGACTTATGCTGTTTTGATAACCAATCTTGCAAGTCAGTTTTTGAATTGAATTGCTAATCCAGTTACAATATTTGAAAGGAAATGAATAAAGTATGACTTTGTCAGAATGTGGCTGCGAAAAGGCCAACTCTTGAAATTTGAATACGTACAACTTAAGGTATTTATGTTAAGTGTTAAGAATTTCGAAAAGCTGTCGCAAATTTCCTTTCTGGATGGACTTTCATCAGAATTAGACTGTTTCAAAATGGAAAATTTTGTTGAAATCTCCAGATATCAAAAACTTAAATTGTAATTCCTTCAATGTTCTTTGACGAAATAATGGTAGCATCTCCTTGAACTTGTCTTATTAATTTTCCAGTAGATACATTTATCATAGACTATTTCTGAACACAAGAACATGATCTTGTTTAATTATATGAAATTTTTAGCTAGCTTAATTTAATCCTTTTAGTTTGTATATTTTCCTTACGCACAGGACCCTAATGATAACAGTATGCTTGTCATACTGATAGGTTATTCCTGTATAAACATTCGTGTATTATTATTATTATTATTATTAATTAATAAAATGTATTATTATTAATTTCGGCAAAGGTTTAATGTTTACAAGTCCTATTTCAGAACATATGCACGCAAACACGACGAAAACTCTCTCGATAAAGGAAAACCTGTTCCACAAGCAAGTTTTTTCGGTCATTTTTTTGAAAACGGACATAATGGGAACTTTCGGGTTGGTATTAAAATCATAGATGGGGCGGATGATGTTTTTTCACTTCGTAGGAAGGAGTTGTTTTGGCAATATCGACTTCAAACTTTTACACCCAAGGGTCTTAATGAAAGAGCTGCAGATGTGGAATTAGACGTATTTGCGTGCGGGGGAACGGCTTAGATTCTGCCACTGCATCTGAAGGTCCCTAGAGGTTGCGTTGGCGTCCGCTTTGTGGTTGCCCTTTGTTACTTCGCGCTTTTATGCGTGTGGCGGTAGGGTGGAATTCCCTATCAGGCCATCCGGGATTCAGCAATTGCTAAAAAAAGTTTTAGCAGCGAGCGAATCTATCGGAGGGTCACTTGGGGTGACTGCAGAGTTGCCAAGGTAGCCTCAAAGGAATCAGTAGAACTTTAAAACGCCTCCAATCCCTTCTCAAATTTTAAAAAGGACAAAAAGATTATGTAGAGTGGCATAAGTGGGAAAGGATGTTATTGCTTTTAATTGTAAATTTAACATATTTAGGTACTTTTTGTTTGTAAACAACTTCTTCTGTATAAATTCTCGGCTGCCCAGTAAAGTTGTAGACTGATGAAGATTTTTAATCGAAACGTATTTTTGTGAAAACAGTTTAATTTCTTTTATTATTATTATTATTATTATTATTATTATTATTATTTTAAAATGGTTTCAAAGCTTAATTTAATAAAGCATAGTTTCAAAGCTTTTCTTAACTCTCCAGACAAAGCTTACTGTAGATTGCACACATCTGAAACTCATAGAATGCTTCTTTGATTTTCTTAGGTCACGTCTGTCTCCAAGAAAGGCGAGAAATTTACGAGCTTCCTACGAGGTATTCTCGAGGCGTTTAGTTTGCAGTTGGAGTTGGCTTCTTTCAGTGAAGTTGGTAACGTGAGTAAACTTATATTCTCATTGATAATTTTCCCATCAGGAAATTTTAGGTTTTCGGTCACTCGTTTCAGTGTCGTGCTGAATGAAAGGTCCAAACGTTGTTCGCACAAAGAAAGCAGTAAAAGAACTTTGTATCATGTTCATATAATTCTATCGTAGGATTTACGAACAAATCGTCAAAGCTTCTGTCTAAGTTCGAGCTTTCATTTTGCAGACTGCTGAAGAGTTCCTTGAATATTTGATGTCTTGTGTCAAGATTGATGCTGAGAGATCTTTCCTTGCAGTACAACAAGTAAGTCCAATACATTGGTTAGCTATATTGTCATATTGTTAAGCTGCTGAAATTTACTGCAAGAATTCAGTTTTTAATGTCCACGCTTGATTTTCATTCGAATTTAAATGCTCTGATGTGGTTACTGCACCGAAATATTTCCACAGTTCCCTCTGTTGCTACATGACCACAAAGATTATCAAAATAACCGTATTCCCATGTTGCTCCATGAAACAAGGACAGATAATGTTACAATAGAACTCGCTACTTTTCATTGACACCTAGAACAAAGCAATGGTTGTGATTGCAGACAATAGACCATTTCATGCAATCGGTTGGGGAAGACGTAAACTGAAACAAAGCAAGGCCACATTCTGACAGCCCTGGCAACCCGGGAAATCGCTAGCGAATCGCTCGTTGTGCATTTCAGAAATAGTTTTTAAGAGCAAATATTAGCGGCATATCAAAAGAAGAAGGATATATCTAAACTTCTGCCTCGGGCATTTTCGATTTATTTTGTGCAACTTCCAATTGGGAGGGGATTCAATTCGATACTTGTTTGGTAATAAATCGAAAACTTACTGCTCAGCTTCTGTAAGAAAAAAATAAAATGCCCGAGGCAGAAGTTTAGATATATCCGTCTTTCGATATGTGCGCTCTTTAAAACCATTTTGGAAGGCACAACGACCGAGCTAGCGACCCGGGGGGAAATTTTTGCGGCTTGCTTTGTTTTTGTTTATGTCTTGACCTGGAATTCCCTTTGTCTGCAATCACAAATTGCTTTGTATCTAGGTGTCAATAAAAAGTAGCGAGTCCTATTGTAACATTATCTGTCCTTGTTGCTCCATGATATGATTATATTCAGTGTTCTATTCAAGAAAGATGGTTCTGAATTTTGACAATTCTGTATTCAATGTGCACCAAGGAAGCATTTGTTCAACGGTGTTAGAAAAGTTGTTGTTTTGAAACGTATCTTGCCTGAAGCTCCTATGTTCTCATCCCAACCTATGTTCTCATCAGAGTGTGACTTCCATGAGTTAAACTTAGAGTAGATTTTTCTGTTATGTACAAGGCGTAAAACATAAAGAGGTGATAGATTGATTACGTCATCGTCTGATAACGGGGGCTCACTACGTTTATTCAATTCATTAAGGCATGACCGTGTTTGAATAATCTGTCTTCGTAGTCCAATGATAAATCTAAATCATTTAATTTCATTGAGGCAAATATTTTGACAAATGATTCTTTCTGGCTCTTATTCGTTTTTCCACATTTAGTATCAAGTTTTTTTGTCTAAATAATGTTCCGTTTTTATCATTTTCAAGTGTTGACACGATGCCGTTTTCATATTTGCCGGTTTGAGTTCCGTTTACCGGCAACAAATGTTCTGTTTTCGTTTTAAGGGTAGGCCTGTCCGTAACAGTTTCATTCCCTTTTCAAATTGTGCCAGCATCGCGTGAACGCGGTCTAAGACTGCCAGCATTGCGGGTGAGTGGCTGAGTGGCTTAAACAGTTTCCGTCAGGTGACTGAAGTTAAGCTCCGTCGAATGAGGTCAAACTCCGGATGGGTGACCTCTGAGGCCTGACCTCGCAACTCACCTCGCGCCGTACTTCGGAAGGGACGTTAAACTAAGGGTCCCATGCCTGGATGGGGCATGCATAGTGGGCCTAAATTAGCTTTAAATAGCTAGAAACCCTATCAGCCTACTTAAAATAGATTAATAAATTAGGGGGGGCGTTGGGTTATACATCAAAGATTCCCTTGCTTCAAAAAACCGTTCTGATTTAGTGACTCTCCCTGAATGTATTGTGTACGAAATTCAATTAAACAGGATAAAGTACTTCTTCGCCGTAATTTATAGAAGTCCGAGTCAGGGCCCGGAGGAGTTTGATAATTTCACAATGAACTTTGAGTTGATGTTATCCAAAATGCATGCTGAAAATCCTTTCTGCGTTATCATTACTGGTGATTTTAACTGTAGGTCGAATCAGTGGTGGGAAAATGATATCGAAAATAACGAGGGAAAACTGTTTGAGCCACTAGCGTCTGACAATGGTCTTCATCAGTTGATATCAGAACCAACCCACCTGATGGGTGATTCCAAATCCTGTATTGATTTGATATTTACTGATCAACCTAATCTCATCATTGAGTCTGGTGTTCATCCGTCACTACACGAGCAATGCCACCATCAAATTGTTTACGGAAAATTATCTGTCTCAAACATACCACTACCTCCGTACACCCGCAAGATTTGGTACTACGATAAGGCAGACTTTGTAGCTATTAGAAAAAGCATCGAAATGTTTGCTTGGAACGAACATCTTGATAACATGACATGCCCTAATGAACAGGTTAACCTACTCAATGAAGTCCTTTTGAACATTTACTCTAATTTTATTCCCAATACAGTTAAAACAATTAGAGCTCGCCAAGCACCGTGGATTACGGAAGCCGTTAAGAATTTTCTCAGGAAAAAAAATCGTGCATATAAAAGCTTCGTGAGGAATGGTAGGCCTAACGACAAGCTTGAAGGTATACAAAAGATGATATCTGAAGGTGCCAAAATGATTGAGGAAGCTAAGCAAAATTACTTCCGTAAAACTGGAAAATCTTTGGCTGATCCTGGGACCAATAGAAAAACCTATTGGAATTTAATAAACACTGTTCTAAACAAAGTTAAGATTCCTATGATACCACCTCTTCTAGAAAACGGGCTGTTTGTAACGGATTTTACCGAAAAGGCACAGATATTTAATGACTATTTCATCCTTCAATGCACGACCATTGACACAGGTAGTGAAATTCCCCAAGATACTCCGATGGCTACGACTCTGATAAGTGATATCGTCATCTCTGAGGAAAAGATACTTAATATCATTAGATCGCTTAATCCCAATAAAGCACATGGCTGGGACGAAATATCTGTGAGGATGATAAAGTTGAGCGATGTTGCATTGGTTCTGCCACTCAAGATAATTTTCATAAATTGTTTGAGGCGTGGTTTATTTCCCGAAATATGGAAATGTGCAAATGTAGTGCCGGTTCATAAGAAGAATGAGAAAAATGTGAAAGGGAATTACCGTCCTATTTCTCTTTTACCAATTTTTGGGAAAATACTTGAAAAACTCATATACGATTCTCTTTATTCACATCTTGTATCACATGAACTCCTTAACCAAAATCAATCAGGATTTCGCCCAGGGGATTCAACAATCAATCAGTTACTCTCAATAACACATACAATATTTAAAGCGTTTGACTGTAACCCTCCTCTAGATGTTCGTTCTGTGTATCTTGACATCTCTAAGGCATTTGATAGGGTATGGCACGATGGTCTAATTTATAAATTAAAACGATGTGGTGTCTCGGGACAACTTCTCTCTTTAATCCAAAGTTTCCTCAAGGATCGAAAGCAGAGAACTGTACTGAATGGACAGAGTTCTAATTGGGGAGATATTTCGGCAGGGGTGCCCCAGGGCTCTATTCTTGGACCTTTGTTTTTCCTTGTGTATATAAATGATCTAGCCGTAAGCTTGAAGTGCAATGCTAAGTTATTTGCTGATGATACATCATTGTTCACAGTGGTAGAAGATTCCAATACAGCTGCCAATGATATGAATCATGACTTGGACTTGATAAGTCAGTGGGCTCACGCTTGGAGAATGTCATTTAATCCTGATCCGTTAAAACAAGCTGTTGAATTAAAATTTTCAAAAAAGAAAATTGAAATTGAACACCCAGTAATCCTTTTTAATGACATACCTGTGAAGAGGGTAAACGAACATAAACATTTAGGAATTATCCTTGACTCAAAACTATCTTTTTCAGCTCATATTAAATCAGCTATCTCTAAGACAAGAAAGGGCATTGGTTTGCTGAAATATCTCTCCAAATATCTGCCCAGGCATACCCTTAACGAAGTATATAAGCTCTACGTTCGACCACACCTGGACTATGGTGATGTCATTTACCATATTCCTGCCAAAGCATGTGAATTCAGTCAAAGTATCATTTTACCAAATGCCATGGAAAAGCTAGAGTCCGTTCAGTATTCTGCTGCTTTGGCTGTAACAGGAACATGGAGGGGAACATCTCGCGAGAAGCTGTACAAGGAGCTTGGCTGGGAGTCATTAAGTTCCCGACGATGGAGTAGACGCCTTACCTTGTTCTACAAGTTTGTAAATAATCTTAGCCCTGAGTATACAGTAGATCCAATTCCTCCTCTTCATCAGTCGCAGTACTGTCTTCGCGACCAGGATGTCATTGGGCGATTAAAGGCACGGACAGAAAAATTTAAGTCTAGTTTTTATCCCAACTGCCTATCCGAATGGAATAAGCTCGAGCCTGAATTGAGACTTGCACCCTCAGTTGCTGTTTTTAAGAAAAAGATCTTATCAATAATCCGACCCCCTGCAAAATCTGTTTTTGGAATACACGATCCAATAGGATTGTCCTATCTTACTCAACTTAGGGTTGGTCTCAGTAAGTTAAATTTTCACAAGTTCAAGCATAATTTCAGGGATACCATAAACCCAATGTGTCCAACAAACGATGGCATCGAGGATACGGAGCATTTTTTGTTGCTCTGCCCTTCTTTTGATGTTCAACGAAGAGATCTTCTCGCTGGAATTGTAGAATTATTGCAACCGTATGTACAAATCGCTAGCCTTTCAAATGATGCTTTGACGCAGCTTTTACTATATGGTGATCAAGACCTTTCTGATGACTTGAACAAAAATATACTCGAATTGACTTTACGTTTCATCCAGGAAACTGGTCGGTTTGTTTGAGATCCTTTGAAACTTCAGCTATGTTCTTAGCAACCACCAAGTCCCTTTACGTGAATGTTCTTTGTTTTCCTTGTAAGTTCTGTTTGATATTAGATGTCATGCATCTTATGCATCTCAATTTCAAACGAGCCGCACTCGGAAAATTTTTGAGTTCTTCCCAACCTTGACACGACATCTAATATCAGACAGAATCTAGTATATTATATCCTTTATCCATTAGTTTTCTAATCGTTCGTAGTGTACAGTTAGTTGCATGTAGGTTAACGTTATATGTCTTTATGTTTTTGGCCATGGGGTAGTCATTGTTTTTCGCTCCCCCTGGTATCGTTCCCGTAGTGTTGTATAGTAATTAGATAAGTATTGTAGATTGTAGAACTCATTGTAAACTTTTTAAATGAATGATATAAAAAAAAAAATACTACTAAGACTCATGCGACATGCACACGACAACTAAGATCAACGTTTGCTTTCTTTTTAGCTACTGAAGAGTTTATTTGGAACGAATGTCGCAAGCCAACCAGAGATGTATCATTTGCCACACAGTACCAAACACCTTGTTGAGACTCGTGGAGATCCTACGTTCTCACTCAATGCAGGTTCGGAGTCATCGAAAGATGAAAAGTGTCAATGCGAAAATGAATCTTTATTTGAAACATTGATAAAGAAGCCCTGTGACTCGTTTGAGGAATCCTTACGGGGTGGACGCCCTGTTGAAGTAGAGTCAACGGACATTGCAAGGAAAGCAAGGTAAACATATGTGAAAATATCTCAGGATACCGGGTGAGCATAGGTTCCAAATCTGTAAATCGGCATAAAAAGTTGGGTGTAAAATTCAATGACCTTTTTCTTCCGATTGAATGGCTTGAAAGAAACTTTAGAAACTTATCTATAATCCTACCGTTGGACTTTTCAGAAATTTTGAATATTTTTGGAAATTACAGCGTATCTTACATTTCAACTCATTTGAGGATGTGACGTCATCAAATTTCTAAATCATAAACCAGATGAGTGACAGACTTTTGCTTGATACCATATTGTAGGCATTCATAAACTATGGTTTTCTTCCAAATTATTTCATGTTACGTCAAACAGTTTAGAAATTACGCTGGTTTTAAGTTTTTTTGAAAATTTTTCTTGAATTCTTGAAAAAGAAAAAAAAACACTCTAATTCTGAAAATATTGAAGATTTCAGAAAATTCCAACGGTAGAATTATAGAGAATTAGCTAAAGTTTCTTTGAAGTCATTCAGTTCAAAGAAATAGGTCACTCAATTTTACACCAGGCTTTTTAAAGATTTGGAACCAATGCTTACCGGGTGAGTCAGAAAAAAGAATCCTCGTTTGAAAGGTCACGGCTCCCTGGATATCAAGAAAATGATATCGGCAAATATATGACCTATTCAGGGGGATTCCATTCTCCCAAGAGGACAAAATACATGAATTTATGTGAGTGTCATCAATTTTAGGGAGGAAAATTTGCTCATTGTTTTCATTCGTTTTTGCAGGTTTTTGGAAGGGGCTTTCTGCAGAAAATCACCCATATCCACGGGAAGGAATGGCCGATTAGAGCCGGGTAAATTACTGAACCTAATTGAACATATTGGCAATAAAACAAGACATTTTTCAATATTATTGCTTTGATATTCATGGAGCAGTGGCCTTCCAAGCAGGGATCCTTTTTTCTGACTCCCCCGGTAGATTGATCAGATTTTTCCAAGCTCTACAGATCTCTTATAATGGCTACCCCCTTAATTCAACTCAACTGCAGAGATGAACTGAGAATCATGCAGTCAGTGTAGTCCCAGAGTGAGGCTGATGCTGCCTGCTTTACATGTACAAGGGACTTCACCTTAAAGTGAATGGCCTGAGCTACATGGCATCCGCCTATAAATAGGACAACGAGAAGCCTAAACACTTTATGTTTTCTTTGGCCTTTCTTTCTTTCGCCACGCGTTGGATTATCAAATACAATAGCGTATTTATAAACCTATGAGATCTCATCTTTTAACTCAGGTTATTCTCTTTGACTGAAATTCTCAAGCCCTAAAATTAGCTTTGCTAATCAAAAATCATTCGAAAATGCAGAAATGCAAATGACGTGGAAAGAACGACTGCAAACTTAGCATCTGACCCTTACGCTGCCTTTCCACTAGCCCGGGTTGAAATAAAAACAGGTTAAGAGTTATCTGTTTTTAAGTGAGTTAATGGAAATGCCAGTTTTACTGTGAACCCGTTTTTATTCGTTTTCAGTGGTCGTTTTTGGTCATTTTATCCCCTTTTTTGTCATTTCAACTTTAATTTGAATTGCGGAGAGTAGAGCATTTTTTTCTTTATACATTCTGCTAAAATTTACAATACATATTTACTTAATTACTATACTTATAAGCTACTCTACTCTACTACAAGGACAAGACCACTGGGTTGCAATAACTATGTCTACCCACTTGCCCAGTTGCAAGTAGAGCATGTGTTTACTTTAGCAACTGGGTCAAAAGTTATCCATTTAATGCGTTTCCACTAACCCACAGGTGGGTAAAAGATACACGGGTTAAAACTGATCCACTCTGAGAACCGTTTTTAAATTTATTCGTGTATCAACTGGGTTAGTGGGAATGCAACGCAAAAACGGATACTTTTTACCCGTTTTTGTTTAAACCCGGGCGAGTGGAAAGGCAGCCCAGAGTATAACTCGCACAACCATGTTAAAAATAGCCTTAAATAACGGACTCATCATATTAAACACATAAACGCAATAAAAACACCGAAATCAGTAGAGAGAAGGCTATTAACTCCTGTAAAAGGAACAACAACCAAAATAAGCTTGTAACAAGAGAAAAACTGTTAAATCCTGTAAGACACACCAGGTTACTGTGCATAGGTCAGAATGAATTTTATCAAGCCTTCCAAGATTATTGTTGACATATTTCGAAGCAAATAATATGAATGCATTATATCCAAGGCGTTCAACGAAGTATATAAACCTTTTCGTTTATTGTGGCGTTTGAAATGAATTTCTTTCTGCCTTAGGTCGTCAACCTTAAATTTCTTCAAGAAGTTCAAGAGGATTGCTGCACCGCAGAAACCTGTCTCCAAGCTGAGCAAAGAAAAGGTCAGGCCACACACCTTAGCCTTTGTGTTTTCTTTTACATTGACCCGGCGAAGGAAGTTTTTTCTCAACTTTTCATGCTGTTAACGTCCAATAGACACCCCAGCATCTGTCTGAGAAAAATTAATTTCTTTCCATGCATGATTTCACCTTTCTCAAGAGTTATAAGACATAGATTCTCAAACAGATGCAAAGATTTTCAATCCCATGGCAATAAATGTGCAGACGATATCTCTCACCCATGAAAAATTGCATTTTCTCTGTTGTCCTGAGCGAGGAGTCCTTTCTGATTTGATCAAGTATTTAGGCCTTTTTAATGTTGCAACCACAAAGTTTTTGTAAACTTGAATTTACCAATTTTTCCAGTGCTCATAAGAAGGTGAGAAAAATCACAAAAATACTTCAATCTTTTGGCTGCCAAGCAAATGTTGATTCATTCCAATCCATCCAGCACTCTTGATGCTATGAATTTTCAAAAGTGGGAACTTTTTCTGGTTCACCCGGTGTATATGCCCACAGTTTTACCAAGCTCTGATATAACTATAAATTTTATGTTTTATTGTAGCTTTCAACAATACAATCCTACATCAGGCTCTTCGAACCGTTAGTTATCCACGCACTAAAGACATACACAATGACAAGCAACCTCGATGTACAAGCACAAGTTATACATTTACTTGATCAATTAATTCGACTCAGAGTGAATTACTCATTACTTGATGCAGATCAAATTTTCATCGCTTTTGTTTTGAAGCAATTCGAGTTTGTGGAAGCTGGACAGATTGGGTAAGAATATGAAATACTTCTCCTGTCCATAACTCTTAGTATCTCCTCTAATTAGCCTGCGTGCAGACTCTGTGAGAAAGTTCTGTCCTGTCCCAAGAGTCTGCACGCAGGCTACCTCTAATTGACTGAAGCTGATTGAACAAGTTTAGGAAATTGATTGATTACAGTAAATCCCCGTATGCAAGAACGTACTTTTTCTATATTCATTCAAAAATTTTACAATACAAGTTACTATTTAACGCTACTTACAAAACTACTTTACGATACTACAAAAACGATACCTTGGAGAGCAAACGTCTATGGCAACTCCGAAGCCATTACATAAAACTAAAAATCTCTCTCAAGTTAGACGTCTTCGAATCTTCGAATGAAACTATTGAATTGATCATTCGCGGCAAGTTTGCGTTGCCCAGATCTCTTGTGACGTCTAATTTAAGATAGACTTTTAAGACAATTACATAAAATTACATGAAACGACTACAACAAAATATAAGTATATGAGAAGGGACTTGGTAACTTGGTGGCTGTGTTGCGAAAAACCATGTTTATGATTATATTGATCAAACCGACCAGTGTAATGTTGTGGATGTAACGCAGCGTTAACTCGATTATCTTTTTATTTAACTCATTAGCGAGAGATAGGCTGAAGTTAAAGGTACTTTGACGACTAACTTTAGGGTACACATGTTCTTAAAAGTTCTTATATTAAGGTCCCCTTCTGTAATTCTTTCAGGAATCATCACCAAAATATCTCCAACCATTTAATTTCAATTGGCAATGTTATTATGATAAATAAGTAGATAATAAAAATGTAAGCACTTTGATATGAACTGAATTTTGCACGATGCTTCGAGCATAGCACGTTATCAAGCCTGAAGACTTGAACGGAAGTTTTTTTACAAAGTTTCCTTTTAATAATTGAATTCACAAACGTTTGATTTATCTAATCTATGCATTTCCGTAAACTCCTCATCAAGGGCGCCTACTTTGTAGGAACTGTGTTTATTCCCAGTACTGTTTTCGTGACATAGTGCACAGAGTAATTGCTGTCCTGTTAATCAGTGATTTTCAAATTCTTACGTCTGTCAGTGTTGACCAATCAAAAATCACGCTGTCTGGTTCCCTGTGGTCATCTCGTATAACAGTTGATCTCGTATTACATCAGCACCGGAACATGAAACCACAAAATTATCCTTACGTCATCTTGACCTTGACAGGACAGCAATTACTCTGTGTACAATGTCATGAAAACAGTATTGGGAATAAACATAGTTCCTACAAGGTAGGCGACCTCGTCTTCATGACCAACTTTTAAATTTCAAAATGTACCATTTCTAGGGATCCTGCGTCGTTTATTCCTGACATCTTCCAATTCCTAGTATTACTGTCCTACGAATGTTTCCAACCAAAATACAGTCAAGCGAAAGCGATTATCGTAATGCCACAAATAATTCAATTATGTGATGGGATCATGGCATCTGGACAGCCTGCTACTACGCATGGTAAGTTTTCAGGTCTATCCTCTTCTTCAAACGAGTGTTAGCATTCGTTTAGAATGATATGTAACTGATCTCAAATTTAAAACGTCGTCTTTTGTCTGCCTGCTGTAGTCATCATCATCATAATAATCATCATCATCATCATCATCATCATCATCATCATCATCATCATCATCATCATCATCATCATCATCATCATTATTATCATCAAAATCGTTGATTTATTTAAACTGAATTAATTTCAGAACAGCTTATTTATAGCTAATTGTAAATATTACAAATGTACAGTCTCTTAAAAATTACATATTTGAAAATATACTTTACTTGATAAAATCAATCACCATGCTTCATATAACTTGATAAATCTAGAACAAGGATGCTAATCTGATTAGATTTTATTTCAGCGTAAAAGGATTATTCCATAAAGTTTAACTTAATTTAAAGTAATTTGAAGACCCAGAGACTAAAAATAACCAGTCAGTTTTTACTTGACCTAAAGGGTCATTATCATAAATCAGCAAATTTTTCGACAGTGGCCCCTAAATAGTAGACATGGTATTTCCTACATTTTGTCATCGGAAATTATCCCAAAGACTTGGAATTTTCTGATGTTCATTAGAAGAGACCTATAAATTACTTGCATGATAAATTTTTATACTGCATTAAAGACCTGCTAACCATGGGGCCTTGCACCCTGTTGCTGTCTCATAATGCACTGCGAAAGGACTTTCAGATTATCTGAAAGTCTGCAATGCTAGGCCATTGTTTTGTTTTTAGATCACTTGTTCCAAAACGAGTGAAAAATCAAGTTACAATGGATACAGATAAGAAAATGGGTCCTCCAAGTTACCCAAAGGAAGGCAGAGTGGTCTATTCTTCTTGTCCTTCTTTTAGCCTGATAGGAGAACCGTAAATATTTACCACCGC
The DNA here is from genome assembly GCA_039566865.1 of Aurelia coerulea. Taxonomy (NCBI): domain Eukaryota; kingdom Metazoa; phylum Cnidaria; class Scyphozoa; order Semaeostomeae; family Ulmaridae; genus Aurelia; species Aurelia coerulea. The sequence goes on along the minus strand of CM076952.1, from coordinate 3,334,305 downwards.
CATTGCTCAGCTTGTGTTCTCGTTATTTCTGCCATGCTCGGCGCGCAAAGCCTAATTGTTAGCAGACTGTCTTTAAGTATGTACTTTTTCATAATAGATTATTATTAGTATGTTATAAGTACGCAGTGTTCACATTCTTTTTACTTCGCTTCTAGCTATTCCCGCGCTGAAGCCGGTCGTACATGACTTATTCATTTCAAAGAATCAAGCAAGGGCAGACAGCCCTAAAGAACTTGATACTCAGCGGGAAGTCGCATTTACGATGCTTCTCAGACTTACACAATATCCTGAGGTACGTAAAGTTTTTTCCCAATACCATACTGTAAAAAGGGGCTCGGAGTTCCACTTTCTGCATATTTTTTGCAGTGGACAAATATTTTTCCTTGCGGCTAAGGTAGATTTTTAATTAGTTTATATAGTATCTGAAAATCACTTTCACTAAAATTGCATGAAGGATTTCCGGATAAGAATAGGAAAAGTGAAAAGAAAATATCCCACAACATTGTGTAGCTATTATTCTAAACTATTCTATTTTCTTGTCTTCTTTTCTTTGTAGGTTCTGGAAATGATGTCCATGGTTCTGGAAGGTTCCAAGGAAGATGACGAAAAATGGAAACGGTTTTCAAGACAAATTGTTGACGTTGTTTTCCCACAACTTCCAAAGCTACAGGTTTGCTAATTGTTGTTTTTTGAGCATTTGTTTTAACGTTTTTCTTGGCAAAGAGTTTTTCCAGACTTTTTACAAAATATTAATTCTTAACTCGCAGTATCTACAAATGATTCAAAATTCAAAAAGTTTTTATTGGCTTGTTTTAAAAATCTATCAAGGAAAACTACCACTATGGTAGTGCTTAATAGACGTTTTTTTTATTCTGAAAAGAATCAGAATCGAACGATATTTTGCTACATTCAGTGGAATTTTCGAATGTGCTAGCGATAGAAGCTCTATCGCCACTCGATCGAACGTCGCGTATAAAAATGTATAAAAATAACGCTCGATCCAGGCTCTTTTGTAGAATAGCTAAAATGCCTATTCTAGAACAGTTTGAAGGAATGAAATTTTTATTCAGGTTTCCATAGTGCAATTCAGCGAAATTCAGGCATGCAGGAAGACTTTCTGAATATTGCTTTTTTGAAGGGTTTGTGCAAGGTTACGAGCTTGCAGTTGCAAAGAGCACATAAATATAAAAATAGCGTATTCGAATCAATGTCTCACACGTGCTTTTAACAATTTATAGCCATAGAAACAATGCTGTGTCTGAGTGTTATCTTTGTTCTATTCATGCACACTCCCTATACCATTGAATATTAGAATATCTCTTCGTGTTTTCAGATTCACTTGGACAACGATACCAATATTGATATTCTGAATCACTTATTTGATTCATTGGCACCAATTGCATTGCGACCTGCTGACGTCATACTAAAAGCACTTTTCGCACCAGTCCAAATCGTAAGTAAATGTTTTCGCGCTGTTTAGTACTTGGTTAATCATTTCTCGGATTTTACTGACTGAAATGCACGTTTTTTTTATAAAAAACTAAGAATTTGGGCCAGTACTAAAAGTTTCTTGAAATTATCAGATTTTGAGTACTCAAAGTTTCTTACGGGTTTCTTAAAGGCTCCATAACAATCTTCATGTTCACTACCTGTGCCCTCGTGAACATTTCAAAACAAGGCTTTTTAAGCCTTTCCGATGTTTAGACATTACTCAAGTACCTTACCAGTGTTATGATACAGGAAATAAGTGAAAATGAATTAAAAATATGTCAAGGATTTCCTTTATCAAAGTAAATAGTTTCTTAACTGATATATTCCCAGTGCTGGAGTTTCTTATTTTTTAGGCGATCTGAGGGTTGAGTTTCTTATGGGCAGTTTCTTATAAAAAAATACGTGTGTATATTTAACCGGCTGATAAGAGCCACTTGTTTCTTCTTATTGAAAGAATTCACGAAAAGCTTTCAAAAAATTAAAATCATTGTAAATGGTATGGTACAATCTGCTAGAAAACCATATGATGGTCTATGATATGGTGCTAAGTAGAAATCTATAGCTTTTGTGTTTTACGAAAAGCAACTTCATTATTTTATAATCAGAAAACCGTTTGAAACTAAGAAGATGCTGTAATTCTGAAATTAATCAAGGTATCAAAGACTGCCAGCACTTTATAACCAAATACCCGAAGTTCCTCTAAGCCAAGCAAACGAAGGATGCTTTAACCAATCGTCCAATGTTTTTTTAAAGATTCGTTTCCTATGCTAATGAACACATATAACCAAGTACCTGAAGTTCTTCAGGGGTGGAAAAATGTTTAAATTTCTGGGACCAAAACATTCTTGGAAAAATTTTCTGTGACAGCTAGTTTCTCCAACAAAGAATCCATTCCTTGTTCATAGGTCATGATAAAAATAGGTTTGAACACATTTAAAGATTTGTTCTACTTTCCAGGTTGCAAACAGTTTTTAGGAGATTCATTTATCTGGAGACAGCTCAAATTGATCGAAGAGCATCCCTCAAATTTACTAAAGACTTTACGAATTTACTATTTACTCAAATTTACTAAAGTTTGAAAATGCAGAAGAGAAAATTTAAGATTTTCACACAAAATCACATCATCAATTCTTCCTTCTTTCTTGCTGCTCTTTCTTTCTGGAGACCTGGAAAAATTTCTGGGACCATTGGTGCTGTGGTCGGCTATTTCTTCCACCCCTTTTCAAGCCATTAAAGCAAATGAAGGATGCATTGACAAATCGTGCAATATTTTTTAAAGATTCTGTTTCATACTAATTGAGAATGAAAAGGACTTATGGTAGGCGATAGCTTATATTTCTTCTTCTGTAGTTCGTTTCACTTTAAGTTTGTGCTTGTCATCATAACCTTTGATATTTCAGACATTAAACTATCTCTGCTTTTGACTTTCATCTTTGATATGTTTCGGTTGGTATAATTGCATGAAATCTTTTCTCATAAACTCTTGTTTTCCCAATCAGACATCATTGCGAGAGGCAGTGAGATGGCTTTGTATGGTACTCAGTTTAGGCCGAATCCTAATCACCCAAAATAACGAAGACATTATGCTGACTCGGATACTTCAACTTGGGATTTGTAAACAAAGCCCTTCCAACTTGATACACACAATGGGACCGAATAATGAAAGTCACGTGATAGGTTCTGATGACACCACATTTCACCAGGACCAAAAATCGGACTTTGGAGCTGCTGAATTCTATGCCAATTTCTTCTTTTATGCTACGAAAGTTGCTTGTGGGGAGTTAGTGAGGTACAGTTACTCGACTGTCTGCGATCGAAGCCGTTTGAAGTCTCTTGAGAAGCTAACTTTGAAGTTGCTGGTTATGTTCTCAACGATTTTGAAATCAGGTAGACATACTTTTTATTCTTCAGTCTCATTAAAAATTTTGCATGACTTGTAGTGTTGTTTAGACTTGCGACGAGATTCCTAGACTTATTACTTTGAGGCCTAGTAATCGCTACCACCCACCCACCCTACTCGCTCATCCGTATAGTAAGTTATTTTTCCCCGATTTTCCATGTATATGGAGAGAAGTTTCAAAACCTCTAAATTCATTTTTAAATCTCCATGCGTGTTTCAAAAATCTGGTGAAGTCTAACATGATTTTTAACTAATTAATTGTGATACAGATGACTTAAAATTCTTGATTTTTTATCCCTTTTGAACAAAAGATTTGTATTATATCTCAGCCAAATAGACGTTAATATTTGTTTCAATAGAAAGATTCAAGGACATCGCACTCGCAGCTTCAAACCAAATGCAAGAGTGGAATGGTACAGCTAATGCAACCGCACATGAAACCACACTTCGTGAAATCTCACATGATTTATGCTCACTGAAACAGATGTGCCCTTCTTTATTACTCCATTGGTGCCATGTGTTGCAGTTATTAGGCTTTCAAGATCATAATTGGTGGAGAAATCTTTATGGTGTTGTTGGTGTATCGAACGGAGAGCGGAAGAAAGAGAATTGGACAGGGGAGATTACCAGAAAAGGGGTGCTACTTTTGTATGCGAGTTTGCTTGCAGAATGTTATGAAGTAAGTTTAAATTTCATTTTTACGTCGTTTCATTTCTCTGGCCATGATTTAAAAGGATTATCCTAAGATGTCTTAAATCTTCATCAACAAGGTATTTCTTAAACTGTATCAAATCGAGAAAATTAGACCAAAGTTAAACTAGTTAAAGTACCGGGTGTCCCAAAACCCAAGTACTCCCGTTTCAAAATTCACCAAAATTTGATTACATGGCCGATCTTCAATTTTCTTTTTTTGTCAAATAGATCAAGAAACAAGTTGTTTTCCAAGACATAGCTGATCTTGTAATTAGTTAACAAAAATAGCAAATGTAGCTCTTTTTAGGGCTACCTGATTTTGAATCATACCGCAAAAGAGCACTGATGATTGCCAGATCAATGTCTTTGTGCATGTAGAACTGTTAGTTTGGTCATAAATGACAGAAATAAATGCACACTATCATTGGAGACTTCAAATTTGAAAAATGTGACTCTTAGGCAAGATTGAGTATTTTGCCTAAAAACTATAGCTCAAAATAAGATTTTTCAACTGCTCCAAAAGCAGACATTTTATCATCTGTGAATATTTTTAGGTCTTTGACAAAGACATTCAAAAAGAATATTTTGTGAAAGGTTTGATGATCAATTTTTGGTGATTTTTTAAACAGGAGTACTTTTTTGGGACACCCGGTAGAATTTTAAAAACGAGCGGTGCACAACGTAACGGTCAAGACCTTTTATAAAGCAAATGCGTGCGGGCAGTGACATTTTATAAGCTCAAGATGAATTTTGAAATATAAATTTTTTCATTTTGAGCTTTAAATTATACAAGATGAGAAATGCTTGGAAGGATGTGTATACAATGTCACAAAATTCCCTTGTCAGTTGTTTGCAAGAATGATTCATCAGTCCTATCTCTTCATTTTCTAAGTCAATTTTTTCGTTGACAGACTCGTAAGGACAAGAATTGATTTTTGTGTGGTACACGTCTTTTTTTTTATAAGAAACTGGTTTATAAGAAACTAGTAATACGATGACCAAAAATTTAAGAAACTCAAGAACAGTTAAGAAACTCTTAAAATTCAATTTCTGTATGTCTCTTTTACTCTATGTCTCTCTAACAAAGGTACCTTCATCTTTTTTAACTTTAAACAACAAAAATTGGTAATTTTTTGCCTGAATGTGCATGACTTATTCGTGATGACAATGTCAATGTAAAATGGAAGCCCTTTGTCGAGAAGAAGCCTCAACTTTGAACAATATCGCAATTTTAGGCCCAACAAAATAGGAAACTAATTAAGAAACTTTTACTACTAAAACACCAAAATTTCCATGCGAAATTAAGAAACTTTTAGTACTAAGTGCTGATCCTTCTTATAAAAAAAAAACGTGTATTTGGCTAATTCATCGGTGGTACTATACAACATCTGTTGTTCAGGAATACGGGGCAGATATATTGTTTAGGGAAAGGGTGACGAGGCAGTTGGTTTTTTTTGCAATAATTCCATACGGGGCAAGCAAATCTTTTTGCAAGAATTTTTGTTCTCCACCGGCCATGTCATATGATAAATGTTGCACTGTCCCCCCTTACAGAATATTCTGATGCTGTTGAGTTGCTGATCTGATGCTGTTGATAGAAGAATGTCCCGAGACTCGACAGTGTGTTTGTGTTTTAGGCTTTATGACCAAGAAACTCCTTTTTAAACAAATGTATTTGTGGTGCCAAAAAGTACCAAAAATGAGCCACAACATTGAAAGTTTCTTAGAATTATCAGATTTTTAGTACAGTACACAGAGGGTTTCTTGCGAATTTCTTACAAGTTCCATGACAATCTTCGTCAAATTTTCAAACGAAATCCTTTCGAGAAATATGACAAATGAAATGAGTGAAAATAACGTAAAATGTTCTGAGGATTTCCTTGACTTAAAATAAATAGTTTCTTGAATGATTTTCTCAGTTCTGAAGGTTTTTAAGATTTTTAGCAGTTTTTAGCAGCAATCTTATAGTTTAGTTGAGTTTCTTAAAAGCAGTTTCTTATGATAAAAAATACACTCTTTTTTTATAAGAATATTGTTTATAAGAATATTCAGGCTCAGAATCATCCAAATTCTAAGAATATTATAAGAATATTGCTCAGCCTCAGCTCGCATATTTGTGTCTCATTTCCAGTAGTTGCCTGTTTTGCGATGTTCATAACATTCTTATTGTTACAATTGCTTAAGTTTTTCTTTCGTTCGACCATTTCATCATAATGATATGACCATTCTTTGAACTATGTTCCCCTGAAACTATATCAGATTTTAAAGAATAAGAATACTTTAAGAATATGCTAAGGCTCAAAACGAAAAATTTCTTAAGAATATTGAGGCTGGAAAAAATTTATGGTATTCTTATAAAAAAAAAGAGTGTATATGTATGTAGTATGTAACGATTTTAAAGTAACATTGCAAAGATCTAATTGAATAGCAGCGAGTAAAGTTATGAAGTTGTGATAATTTACGTTTTCGATTTACGGGCAATGTATCCAAAAATTCCAATGAACAAAAGCAAACAAGAATAAAAATGGAGGTGCGGGGTATCGAACCCCGGGCCTTTCGCATGCAAAGCGAACGCTCTACCACTGAGCTACACCCCCAGCTGAATGGTTAGGCTGCGACCGTGGAAAGATTCGTAAAACAGGTGGTCTGGCTATTTTATCAATGAATAAAATGTAGCACAGGTAAAAGGACACATTAACACAAAACCAATCCTTTTACTTATCAAAATACCAGTCTAGCAATTATACCTACAAATATATTTTTACAAGAAACTCCAGTGCTGGTAAAATATAACTTAAGAAGCTATTCATTTTAATGAAGGAAATCCGTGGCATGTCCTTGAGCAATGTCTAAACATTGGTAAGTTTCGAAAGGCTTCAAAAAACTTTGTCTCGAAATGTTCAGAATGGCACAAGAAGTAAATATGAAGAATTTTTTGGAGCCTCTAAGAAACTCGTAAGAAACTCAGAGTACTTAAAATCTGATGATTTTAAGAAACTTTCAATCCTGGACTAAATTCTTAGTTTCTTGCATAAGAAATGTGTATTTGTTACTGCTTGACATGAAAGAAATATAAGCGCGTGTGTCAATCTTATTTTTTTGCTCTTCCTTGTAGAAACAGACTGATAAGGACGTATCTCTGCTTTGCTCATTGCTGAAGACAAATATGGATGACGTCATATACCTGTCAGTTGAAGATCCCATGAGAAAACTCCTCAGGTAAGCTATAATTTGGAACGCTCGCATGAGCGTGCGATCGCCGCTCGCAGGCACAACATATCATCACACATTTGTTGCTAGTACCTTTACTGTACTCAGAGTGCTGACACATTCCTAAGCATTTGCTCGCAGGCCCAGAAGATTTTAACGAGTTCTTTGTTTCTAATGAATTTCGATGAAAACGGTAGAACGAAAACCCTGACCCAAAACAGAAGATTTTGACACATCACACAAGCTGAAATCCTCAAGAATGTCTTTTAGCCTTTTTCATCAGTTCTCCTAAAATAGAAAATTGTCATTTTGTTAGAATTTATAAAACAAATTCCCCAAATATATTCAATTTTCTTCCTTCTTTTTATGTTACAGCGTGGTATACGAAGACTCGGATTTCAGTGGCTTGTTCCTGCAATATATTGTTCAGATATGTGAGCTCAAGCCAAATGATAAAAAGGTTAGTTTCCGTTTACCGTAAAAGCTCTATATAGACCCCTTTCTATTAAGCCCCCCTCTCATGTTAGTCCCTCCCTTCTGAGCCAAAATTTTTGATAAGCCCCTCTCTATTAAGCCTCCCATTTATATCAGATGCCAGAGGTCACCAAAGAACTTCCATTTATTTTAACTAAACTAGTTTGCGTGTTAATTTTGATATGGTTTGCGATAGAAACTGTGTCGAGTTTATGTATTTGACTCGCAGATCGTATGCTGATCCCTCATAATATGTAGTAGAAGCCCTCCCCCCTCTCTGGAGTCTTTTGCCAGAGGTCACCAAAGAACTTCCATTTATTTTAGCCAAACAAGTTTGCGTGTTAATTTTGATATGGTTTGGGATGAAAACTGTGTGGAATTTGTGTATTTGACTCGCGAAATTGTATGTTGATCCCTCATAATATGTAGTAGAACCCCCCCCCTCCCCCACTCTGGAGTTTTTGAAATTAAGAAAGCTTGATAGAGCTTTGACGGTAATTTTGATTTTGCATATAAAGTTAGTTTGGTGTTGCTCAGTTTGTGGTTCTTTAACTTTCCAATCAGTTTTAAAAATTGCCGTTTACCAACGGGTTACCAACAGCCATGGGAGAATATGAATGTAGGTTGAAAGCAGACTTTTCTTTCGCTGCAACTGCAATCAATTTCTTATGATGAGGGATCTTTTTACGTTTTGATATTTGATGTGCAAGCTTTTCTCGACAGAACTAAGACATTTCTTGAGCTATTCTCTGGTCTTTAACCATGCCTTAGCTTGATCGACAGATTACCTAAAAAAAATTTGCTAATCAATTAAAGTCGATGAAATAAAATCTGATTTTATGATATATGTTTGAAGGCAGAAACACCGCAATACGACAAAAACAGCAGCAAATAGTTGAATTTATTTAATGCCAATATTTCGTCCTGCCATGCAGGAGTTCTTTAGAAGATGAAATATTGGCATTAAATAAATTCAACTATTTGCTGTTGTTTTTGTCGTATTGCGGTGTTTCTGTCTTCAAACTTATTCATTCATTCGTCACCGCAAGCATCCTCAGATTCGACAATCGACGCTGGTATCGTGGCGTTTCCTTTTTCAAATTATCTTATGATATATTGTCTCTTTTTTACAGTATTTGGAGCAGAAATCAGTTTTGGAAATACTTGGGAAGCTCCACCCAAATCAATCAAGCTTTGTTCTCCAATTTATGCTGACCAATTTGCCGTTTATTCGATCATATGGCATTGCTCGTTATGCAGAAACACTGACTTGTAAACGGTTGGAGTATATGCAGACACTTCCTGCAAACGTAAGATGTTTTTAAGTTCAAATACCACGAACAAGACGCAAAAAGAACAGGGTACTTTTCACAACTTTTTCCAATTATCTTCGTCGCGTAATTGATCTAAGGCCCTTACCGAAACAGCGATGTTTCGACGTTTAGCCACTTGATAAAACATTGCTTCATAATGAGGGGTTTTTTGTAAGATGTGTCCAGATTGTGGAAGAATCACGGCTTTGCGGCTTTGAGCCAAAAGAAGGCTTTCCCTACTTGATGTCATATTTCAAAAAGGTTTAGTAATTTTCAGAAGAAATCTTGGAAAATTTTTGGGTTATTTTGGGAAAAGCAACTGGTTTATAAATTTTAGGGCTATGCACAATGCGATTAGTTTGTGGGGGCGCGTTGTAATTTTGAAAATTTACTGCGGTATATGTCTAAATATAAGTGATACATTGGTGCGTAATAAAAACGTTGATTCATTCCAGATGCATGCAACCGCTTGTGTTGAACCTATTGCTTCAAAAACAAATGTGTCTGCAGTTTGCTCAATTTAAAATGCTTTCTGTCTTCACAGGAACGTCTAAAACAGCTCCCGGATAAAGAGCTGCATGCATTCATAACTGATGAGCTCAATACCAAAAAGTAAGATTTCTTAAAGATCATCAAAGTCCCCTTTAAACTGCACAGAAAAATAGACTTTTTATCTGTGCAAGTTTGTTAAGTAGATGTAATGAAAATTTCTCGTAAATAGCTGTTTGTGAATTTCAAAGAATTTATTAGTACTTGAAAACTGGAAAAAGTTTGATCAGCATTTTTGTCCTGCCTTGTTACCCTATTAGCACCTTCTGTTCAAGCATACAACCAACATTTTCCATATCTAGAATTCAATTTCAAATTTTCGACAGCCTGAAAAATTTTGTGACATACTAATGTAAACCTCTCTCCATTGGGAAATTACCTGAGACCTTTTTTACAGGGCAGCGTATCACATTGGTGCGATGGTGCGATACTTAAAGAGGCTCAGTCGTCAAACAGTAAACAAATCCGTAAACTCGCACGTGTCGGGGATTTTCTATTGTTCATCCATTGTTCTCTGCAGTTTGTTTGGTGGCTTCACCAAAGCCACAAAAAAGTGACCGTTAAAAATCCACTTATATCCGAGCAATCGTAGAAGATATGAATGTTTGGTTTGTTCCTTATTGAAGTACAAGGATTAATGCCCAAACAGCAACTTTCATTTTGAAAAAAATACGAAAATCCTGTGCGATATCACCTTTCAAAAAACTGCAAAAATCATCGCTTTGTTTACATTTTGACGACGGAGCCCCTTTAAGTGTTGCGGATCAGCTTCTCGTCTAGACTTAATTACATGTCGTAGTTTTGCTTTTCGCCTGAATAAAAACAAAACTGCAGCCATGGTATTTGACAGAATATTTTATGTGGTGTTCCTAGGTTTCCACGATTAATTACGCTGATCAACAAGATTTTGAGCAAATGCCAACATGGTGAAAGTGAGTCAAGACTACGTAGCTTATCGCATCCTCTGGATAATGCCAATTTAGGTCTTGAAGAATATACCGCAAGTAAAGTAAGTGCAACGTAGTCTTCATATGAAAATCTACAGGGTTCCCAATAAAATTTTGCCCCATTTGTGCAACTCCTTTTAAAGTTCTATCTGGCGGATCTTGTTTATTTGATTCAGGAGCCGTCTTGTAATCGTTTCATTTAAGCATTGAATACGCGTGAATTACAATGCTTTCTGCTCGGCTCCTGAATTAAATAAACAAAATCCGCCAGACAGAACTTTAGATTTACCCTTCTTCTTTCGTTGTAAGCAAATAACTTCTCTTAAAACCATCTTTCGCTTGCACAAGGCGAGAGTTTGCCCTACTAGTTTCGGGGAAACTTTTGCAGCCTTGTTTGTTTTGAATTACTGGTTGAGAGAATTTCCTTTGTCTGCAGTCGCTAATCGCTTTGAATTGAGTTGTGAATCAAACGCAACTGTTGCTATTATATTACAAAATCCGCCCTTGTTCGTGACAGCAACTAGAGCGTTATTGTGTTTCAATGGGAAAGCATGCATTTCAATGTTACCTTTTTCTTACCATTTGTTACCATAATGTTACCATCTGATTTAATTCCAGGATTGGTTTGTCTCCTTTGTCAAGAAAATCTGTGTGAGATCAAAGAAAAGAGATGCGGAGGATGTTTCATGCGCAGCCTTGCTTCTTACGTCATTGGACGTGGACAGCTTGAGCGATCTTCTTTCAGATTCGGTATCGTATTTTGTATGTTTTAATCGATGCTCAATTTTTCGTCCTCAGCTATTCGTAATTTTAATATCCTCATTATTAAGTTGAAGTAGACCTTGATTATCACAAGAATTTAGTTTAAGACCAAGATGTTAATAGCGATGTTAATAATGGTGCTTTCGTATTGCTGTAATTCGAAAAGTGGAGCTAACTTTATAAGCTAGAGACCTTAAGCTGGGACAGTGGTAAATATGACAAATTCTTCAGATAAAACTTGGAGGCTGCATTGTGGACTTTCAAGTTTCTGCATTTACAAGTTTTGGCTAGTAATTGATTTACTGATAAAGTTCTTTAAAAATCCGTTTTTGGCGAACTAATATGTTGCATCCATACAGTAAATCCTCGCACATAAGAACCTACAAAAACATTGAGGCTGTTTTTCCTAAATTATGCCCCTTGTGAATCAAGAACCTGTTTCAGTTAGATGAAAAATATGTTCTTATTGCAGGGGTAGTAAAGTTGTTTATGGAGTGTCGTTATTAAGTTTTTTATTGTCCAAGTTAGCTGTTAAGTTTGAATTTCTTCCCCTGCTGTTTGTAAGCTTAGAATCAGTTCTTAGGTACATAATAACTTCGCTAAAACAAATAACAGGGCCGAACATCTTTGGTGAAGATTCTAAAACGACCTAAACAAGTCACATTCGAATAAGAACCTTTACACCATGAAATTTGTCTTAGTACCTTTAAAATAAGAACCTATTTCAGCTTGGCTCTCAAAAAAGCAAAAAAGTAGGCTCTTATATGCGGGGATTTACTGGACATGTCCATTGAATATCAGCTTGAAATGAACTGAGTGAAACAATATTTTTACCTGATTGCTTTTCTGCTATGATCGGTTGTTTCACGTATGTTACCTTTTTGTAGGACTTAGAGCTGGATCTATTTCACAGTTGTCTGACTATTGCTATCAAATCAGCATTAGATAAGAAAAGCTCGTACTTAGAGGTAAGAATGTGTCAATTTCATTTTTATACTCAATATTCAGACAAGTTTGAAAAGTATTCAGACGAAAACGTTATCAAACTCTGTTCAATTATCTATTTTTTGTTGTGTGTACTGGAATGCAGGAATTGTTTTGCTTGGGCCAGTTAACATGATTTTTGTTTCATTGTATAGGGTTTATTATGAAGTTTCTAATCCTAATTTCTGTAGCCTGCGTGCAGCCGCAACTCCTCCTCAAAGGAAAGGTCTACTGCTCCTTTGATGAGGAGTTGAGGCTGCATGCAGGCTAATTTCTCCTGCACATCACAACCTTAAAATGAACATTCTTTTTTCCAGGAACTTACGCAATCTATCGAAATGTCTGGCAGTCCCGAAAGCCACAACAATCAACGAATGCTGTTCGCTTGCAAAGGTTTCTTATTAAAGCAAATAGGCGTTGCAATTAAATCTTGCACAGCAGAGAAGCAAGTTAACCGAGTGAGCTTCATTGAGGACCAGGTTTTCCCGACCAATTCTGAATCACCTCGGGGTCTCCAAGGCCTTCAGAAATTCATCCTTGTGAACACAGAAACTATCCGAAAGTTATGCGAAGATAAATTTTGGCGAGAAAATATGATAAGCATTTGTAAATGTGTTCGTGAATTTCTTGCTCCTTCATGCTACTGGAATAAACATTGGAAATTGAATAGGGAAGATTTGGTGTCATTCGTGGAATTTGCTTTCGTAGCTTTGAAGGTATGTGATTTGTATCCTTGAACTGTAATGGGTATTCAAGTGAAGTTCGAACAGATTTGCTCAAACCAGACGACCAAAGCGTTTTTGCGTGAATAGATGATATTATGGTTCATTGCATTGTAAGAAGCGATCTTAGACTCTAAAAGGTTACTAATAACTGGCCATTTTTGTGACCTAGTCATGATAATATGCACCGCACCATCAAAGTAAAACTTGCCACCACCCCCAAACGAGATTCTTGCACCAAAGCGAAAGCCTGTTTCTCTATTATTATTAACTGAACGAGGAAACATTACACAGCCTGAAGGGTGAAGGCATTGTTTTGCTGTGTTATGCTTGAAAAGCCTGTACAGGATGTTTGTAAACAATTCGAAGTACGGGACAACCCGTGCACGTGACTAAAGCCTTGGGTTTTCAATGGCGGCCAGTTTCATCGCAGCTTCTACGTAAGTTTCATTGCAATGTTTTCTGGCCTGTGTCTATGAAATGTGATGGATAATATCCATCAAAACTTTCAAATATTCGGTGTTAAAAAAATAGAACCAATCCTCCACCAAAGCTTCGATCAACAAGATTATCGCAGATACTTTGAATTTCTATTCTCTGTGCAAAATTGTCATTAGCTATATTGTGTTTAGCTTGAACATATTCGATGATTTGACATGGAGCGCCACGCAGAGAGAACGGGTTCTGCAGCAGCCCCTTTAATTTCGAATTCTTGTTTCTCTTTAGGCATGTCTGATCTCTTCAAACATCAAGAGTGCGCCATTCTTATCGGATCTCCATGCATGTTTGGAATGTCTTTCACTGGTAAGATTTATCTTATTCCTCGGGATAAATTATTTTTGGTGTATACCTGAAACCCGGAAATGCATGGTTGTGGACTGGGATATGTTTGTTAGATCATTCTCGAATTAAATGCGCAATGAATCTTAGGGTGAGGATTTTGAGAGGGTTCCGTGTTTCCCTGTTTCTTCTATATCAATCGTGACATTCTTGTTCATTTAGGAAAATAATAAATTATTGCATTCAACATTCCCTGTTGCCCGTCGACCCTAAGGTTTCCTCCCCTCGCCCCCTCTCCTGCTCTTTCGAAAATGGCCGAAATGTGTTGTTCTCCTATTTTTTTTGCCCTCAAATTTGCAGTTTTGCCCCCCCCCCTAAGAACGTGCTCTGTCCGGCGTCCCTAGATTTCTTGTTCCCGTCAAATTTTCTATACGAATTTTAATGTGTTCACGTAAAATTTGTACATTTGCCGCCTGTTCCGATCCCCCCCCCAAAATACCCTCTATTTACGGATCTATTGGTGATTTAAAGATTTGGAACTTATATGGTTCCAGTTACTTTCTCGTACATCTCATGAAATTATGTGTTTATTGAACCTTAATACGTTTTTAATAATTTAGCTTTCATTCCTTGTAGGTTCTTCACAGCAGAGAATTCTGGTCAACCCTAACGCAAGAACCATTTGCGCAGCTATTAGCTCATGGAATCAACGATGTTTACAATATAGTTTCAGCCGGTTTGTGATCTCAATTTTCAGTGATTGTATATTAAAATGAATGTATCTTTTTGCAATGCTAAAAATCTTCCCCTCTTAGAAAATCTATATTTTAATGCTTCCTCCTCCAAATAAAAGTATATAAGTAACAAGGGCAGATTTTGTAATATAATAGCATAAGTTTTTTGTTGACCCTCAATTCTTAGCGATCACAGAAAAGGAAATTCTCTCAACCAGTAATTCAAAACAAACAAAGCCGCAAAAGTTTCTTTGAAACCCGGGTAGCTAGCTCGCTCGTTGTGCATTCCAGAAATTGGTTTTAAGGGCAAACACAAGCATAGATCAAAAGAAGAAGGATGCATCTACAAATCTGCCGCGGGCATTTTATTTGTTTGATTCACAAGCCGTTTAGGAGGCGATTCAATTCTCTCATTTTTTTGGGTGTTATCAAAACATTTACTGCTCAGCTTCTGGACCAAAGAAATAGAATGCCCGCGGCAGATGTGTAGATATATCCTTCTTCTTTCAATCTATGCTCATGTTTGCCCTTAAAAATAATTTCTGGAATGCACAACGAGCGTATACCTGGGTTTCCGAAGTAATTTTTGCCTTTGTCTGTGATCAACAATTGAGGTGTCAACAAAAGCAACTCAGCTATTGTATTACAAAATCTGCCCTTGTTTATACAAGTAATTTTTGCCTGCAACAAAATGTTAAAACTTTATATTACATATTTTCTTACCTTTTGCAGTGACCCTAAATCCAGGTGAAGGCCTTGCTACAGTAATCAGTTCGTGCCAAGAACATACTCCTTTTGCAGAAGGTGAGATATGAATTCTTGTTATAGATTGTCCATAGGGCTCAAATCTTTAAAAAGATCGGTGTAAAATTCTATTACAGTTTTCTTTGAAAAAAATGGCTTGGAAGGAACTTAGGGCTTTTTGCTGTAAACCTGCCGTGGAAATTTATTGATGTCTTGATCAGTTTAAAAATGGCGGCATTTATTAAATTAGAGGCTATTACGTCATCAAATCTCTAAATCCTAAACCAGAGAAGCTACAGATTTCTGCTAGCCACCATATTGTAGACCTTTATAAACTATGGTTTTCTTGAAGGTTATATCATTTTTACTCTATTGGTTTAGGATTTACAATGATTTGAATCTTTTCAAAATTTTACATGATTTTTTTCAAAAGTAATTAAATTGCCGCCAATTTGAAAATAGTCAAAATTTCAAAAAATTTCCATGACAGAATTACAGCAAAGTACCATCAGTTTCTTTCAAGCCATTCAATTCAAAGAAAAATGTCATAAAATTTTACACCCTATTTGTTTTAAGATTTGAACGATTTGCGCCCTAACAATCAAATTATTGTGTTCATTATTTTACAACTGAAATTCAAACAGTTGTACCTTGTAGAAAAAACTGCAAAAATTTTCAAAGAGATGCTATTCTGTGCTTCGCTTTCACTAAATAGAATGTAAAGAACTTGAAGATTTTATTTTTCTAACACAAATGATATTTGCAAAGGTTCGAAATATTTACATCGGTGTAAAAGGGTGGGTTTAAAGTTCTAAAACCTATTTCTTTGAATTTAATAGCTTGAAAGAAAGTTTAGCTTCTTCACTATGATTGAACTTTTCAGAAATCTTGAATATTTCTCGAAATTGCAGCATATTTTATATTTCAGCTCATTGAGGAAGGGACGTCATCAAATTTCTAATTCGTAAACCAGAGAAGGACAGACTTTTGCTTCATACCATATAGCAAATATCCATAAACTATGGTGCTCTTGAAATATATTTTATGTTTCGTCAAAATATTTAGGAATTACGATGGTTTAAAACTGTTTTCAAAATATTTCTTGAATCCTTAAAAAGAAGAAAAATCCTCCGATTCTGAAAATATTGAAGGTTTCAGAAAAGTTCAACTGTAGAATAGTAGCGAAATAGCAAAATTTCTTTGAAGCCATTCAGTTCAAAGAAATAGGTGATACAATTTTGCACCAATGTTTTTAAAGATTTGGAACCTATGCTTAACGATCTCATGTTAGGAAAATGACAGTATGAGCATTACATGGGTAGTTAGACACTACAGTTGTGCTTGATTCCCACAGCTTTTTTCGTTACCTCCTCCGCAGAACTATATAAATCATTCCTCCGCAGGTACATATTAGTTGCAGCGCTTCTCCATAGCAGCACACCAGCTGTCTAGCTACCCATGGTATGCAGTATTGCGAACATTCATAACAAAAGATGCAATCATGTCCCTGTGTTTGTTTAGTTCAATGGCCTAAATGAGTTTTTAGGCCATTGATTTCGAAATCCCGTCTTTAGATTTGATAAAGTCTTGAGTTCCACTGTATCTTCCCTTGTAGATGCAAGCATGTACACAAGATGTTGTCACCGAGTATCAGAGATGGTCCACACTTTGAGAACGCATTTCAGTTTTGCCTCACTGGGACACTCGACACTCCCTCTATCAATCGTGCTTTCCCTGCGGCGTGTAATTATCGGACTAGCAAGATTGCCGTTGGTCAACAGTTTTGTCAGAGTTCCTCCTATAGTCTGGAAATTAGGATGGCAGCTTACTTTGGAGGGGAGTTTTAAAACAGAGTTGCCTCCGTTGCCTGTTGAGATTTTGAAAGAGAAAGATGTTTTGAGGGAGTTTATATTCCGTGCCAATGCCGTAGGTAAGTGCAAAGCTTTACGTTTTTATTCGTAGTTAATTAATTGAGCAAGGGCAGATTTTGTAGCACGATAGCATGAGTTTCTTTCATTGACACCTGAATTCAAAGCGATTAGCGATCGCAGACAAAGAAGATTCTCTCAACCAGTAATTCAAAACAAACAAAGCCGCAAAGTTTTCTCTGAAACCCAGGTAGCTAGCTTGCTCGTTGTGCATTCCAGAAATTGCTTTCAAGAGCAAAAATGAGCATATATCGAAAGAAGAAGGATATATCTACACATCTACCTCGGATATCTTATTTCCTTGGTTTAGAAGCTGAGTAGTAAGTGTTTTAATCACACCCAAAAAATAAGAGAATTGAATCGCCTCCCAATCGCCTTTTGAGCAAAATAAATTAAATCCTTCATCAACCAGTTAAATCGCATTTTAGTTGCTTTATTGCTGGCCTTTCGACCAGCAGATGTTGCTGTAATTTTCTGCGCTCATACTGTAAAGCAAATAAATGTTAACTATTCGATCATAGGATGGACCTCAAGAGCACAGTTTGAAGAAACATGGGCTGCTTTGCTTGGCGTCTTGAGTTCACCGCCAATGGCTGAAGATACAACTGTTGAAGTGAGTTTTATTGACATCTTTTTGTGTGTTGATGTCGTAACGAAGCAAATAAAAGATACACGTGATATTTTTAGTCATTTTTAGTGTCTCGAGCTCTCAAAATGGGTTATTGCCGTAGTCGAACAGGCAACCTTAAACGACACCTTATCCCAATGACTTCCAGCTTTTCTTGGAAAAACGAAATATAGAACGTGACCGCCTTTGGTTGCTTGATGGAATCCATTCTATGCAGCATGTCACTGAAAAGCCATTTGCTCGCTCCTTTGGTCCCTCAGTTGTCGATAGTGCAAATTAACAAACAAAGGAATACATTCTCAATTGTTTGTAACAGGAAACAAAGGATGTACATTCTCAATTGTTTGTAATATAGATTTTAGATGTTTACGCTTTACTCATTCACCTGATGATGCCGTATGGATATACAGCGAATTTCTCTCAAAATCACATTCTTTTTACTAACCATTTTCGTTTCCTTTTGAACTTGATTGTGCCTGATTAATAACTGATCATTGTCTTCCAGGATGATATCGAGGCTGCCCAATCAAGTTGCTTAGCAGTACATTGTATTACGTCACTGGTGCTAGACACAACATTGGCGCCTGTGCCTGGGAATCCTGGGGTCAGCAGATACTCTATGATACCGAGACAAAAGGAATATCCTTTTCTTGGCAGTAGGTAAGCAAACTCATATCTGTTGATATTGCACTAAATGATTCTCAGCTACATTTCTCCATTCGCCTCATTTAAAGGGGCTCCGTCGCCAAACAATAAACAAGTCCGTAAACTCGCACGTGTCACCAATTGTCCATTGTTCATCCATTGTTTTCTGCAGTTTGTTTGGTCGCTTCACCCAAGCCACCAAAAAGTGACCGTTAAAAATCCACGTATATCCGAGCAATCGTTGAAGATGAATAGTTGGTATGTCCCTTAGTGAAGTACAATGATCTGTGTCCAAACAGCACTTTGTACTCACCGACCGAGAATGTGTGTTTTTTGTGTCAATTCTCCTGTGTTCTGTTGTTTTCGCCATTTTGTTTGTGTACATTCTTCTCAGCTGCGCGCGCATGGTGCCTCGCAGTCGTGCTCGCAGTGGACTGTTTATCACAGGGAAGCAAGGGGGAAGCGGCACCGGGGGAAGCGGTCGGTTTATTATTATTATTATTATTATAACATTCTTTAAAGTTGGTTATTAAAAATAGCTCTACTTCAAGAACTAATAAAGACCAACTATTTACAAAAACAAAAATAAATTACAGTTCATGATAAGAAACGAAAATACCCTAAAATACCCTATTTACAAATTTTGCAACGGCAAGTCTCTCCAATCCATTTTTTTATGCATGACTTAAAAGAACAGACGGAGGTGGCAATTTTTGTATCATTGGGCAGGGAATTCCATAATATGCTACCACGAAAAGATAAACTATCGTTGCCATAAGTAGTTGTTTTAGTTTGAGGCAACATCTCAGTTTGAAAAATATGAAAATCCTGTGTGATATCACCTTTCAAAAAACTGCAAAAATCATCGTTTTGTTTACATTTTGGCGACGTAGCCCCTTTAAGGACAGTTCAACCTAGACTAACTACTTCAGTCCCAATTTCCGCTTCGTTAATTGAATTGGATGACGGCACTTTGCTTCAAGTTATAGCGTCTATCAATAGCGATAACTACGAACGTGTAATCAGTCTAAGTTCAACCTACTATTCTTGCTCTGCGCTACAAAACAATTGAATAAACTAAAAACCTTGGTGAGCTCTCAGATTAGCCAATTTCAAATTAGTGCCCTATTTTTTCGTTCCAGTTTCCCTCCTTTCACATCTTCTGTTTTTTTATCAACTGCAATATGACCAGTTTTAGTCGATGCTATTTCACAAATGGTTACGCTACATGACGCGCTTTAAAGTCTGTGTCACATGAAGGGTTTCTAGATAGGAGGGAATTACTTGAAGGAGGAGCTCTCTCAATAGGCAAACTAATGGGGAGAGAGCCCCCCCCCCTCCCCGATCCTACGATAATTTCAAATGATTTTGGTTGGATTTAAATGATTCCAAGAAATATACGCATTTCATTTTCATACAATAGAATAAGAATTGTGCAAGTATCAAAGGATTTCTGGAAGGATTTCTGGCTAATTTAAGCTAATTTAAGCCCACTACGCACGCCACATCCAGGCATGGGACGCCTAGTTTAACGTCCCTTCCGAAGCGAAGTGACCAGCGAGGTCAGGCCTCCGAGAGGTCACCCATCCAGAGCTTGACCTCGTTCGACCGAGCTTAACTTCAGTCACCTGACGGAAACTGTATAAGCCGCTCGGCCACTCACCCCACAAGCTTTAAAAATATGTAATCTTTTCCTAGGGCTGGCAAACGACTTAGCGTCATTCGAAAAGCAATCGAAACAGAGTACAAAGAGGAATGTAATTTATCAACAAATCAACCACCATTTTCATCACATCAGTTCTTGTATCCAGTCGTACCTTCACTGATATTTGAGAAGCAAAGAAAACAAGTTTTGCAGCGTGGATGTTTCATGGTTGAAAGACTTTACAGTTCGAATTTAGAGAATTGGCAATGTTCATCTAAATATACGCTGGGCCAGGTAAGAAACTTATGTCTTTTAGCGATCATTTTACTGAGGCATATTAAAGGCATTGAATCATGATAAATAGGCCTGCTTTGCTGTGTATCATGTGACCCATGTGATAAAGATCAATTATCACTCCTAAAAAACTAAAAGAATCTGCAGTTGCACAATGCATCTCACGTGACCAGTTTCATTTCACACGAACGTCAGCCAATCAGATGCGCCATCGAGAACCATGATTCAGCAGATTCTTGAAGTTTGGGAATACGTAGTCTACTTAAAGGCAGTCTGTCGCACATCTGATTGGGTGATAAGAACAATATAGAGAATAGGAGAATTGAATGGCCGCTGATCCTAATGAATAGGCAATTTTATAGATAAGGATCACCCTCCTTTCATTCTAAATGCGCACAGATTCACAAAGACATCCGTTGTGTTGAGCTCTGACTTTGATGCGACCAATCAGATATACGTGACAGACTGCCTTTAACATGACTCTCAATGCCTTTAATCTCAGTCGTTCTTGATAACACTTGCACACACTAGTGCAGTGACCAACGCAATGCCTTATTACAGGTATTTAGAATCAAAAACTTGGAATTAGAGCACTGAGTAAATATTATTTTTGAGAAGCATCGCAGTTCAGAATGGGGATTATTTGTTTGTAGCTATATTTTTAAACATTGGCTGACAAGGATTTTGTGGGCGAAGTTTCTGCTCACCACAGCAAGCCGCAGATGTGTAAAAAGTAAACATTGCGCTAGGAACAAACGGTTGCAGCGCACCCTAATTTTTATTGTATGTGCAACCTCTTGTTATTTTGTCTTAAAGGGTTTATGCAAGTTTAAAAGCTTGTATTTGCAAACAGCAAAAAGTTCTAAAAATTGCCTATTTAAATCGATGTCCCACACGTGCTCTCGACAATTGATAGCCAAAGAAACAATGCTGTGTCGTGTTGTCTTTGTTCTATTTATAGAGAAGCCTATTTACCATTGCAAACTTCCTTTAATTAATAAGGATTTTATTTAAACCCCTTATTAGAAGATTGTACAAAGGGGATTAAAGATTTGTATGGTAGGATTGACAGAAAAGAACTGGAAAGAGATCGTTTCGAATTGAACTGAATTTTTATCATGCGAAAAATTCAAAGAGTCTGGGTTCTAGCTCCTTTCCTTTGTCTAAGCTTCGTTCTCTAAACCAATCACCTGCGTGACAGAGCTCCTTTATGATTCCGTTATTTTTAAAGTTTCCATGATCTAAAGTCTTGTATTCTAGCAAAGGAAATGTAATACAAACGTTTTCTCGCGAAGAAACATTGGATGCCCATCTTTATGTCATTTTGACGATGAAAAATCATGGAAAATATGAGAGGTTCAAGGCTAATGTTTTGGCAAAACAAAACAATGCCTCAACAATTCGAGTGAACAGACCCCTTCCTATCAAATTTTCAGCATTGCACAACTTTTATATCACTGCTGCATTTAAAGCATGTGAAGATTTACTGTAGTCTTTCATTAACAAATTTAAATGTTTAATCTACTCGTAGATATCAGCAAGCGCAATAAGAACACGTTTGGTGTCATCGGACGTCCAAGAAGATTCGGACAGTGACGACGAAGAAGCGTTGATCATTCAAATAAACGAAGAAGACCCAAGAAAGAGGTTTCAAGAACTTGACATTCGGTCATGTTTGCAGTTCTTGTTGGAGTTGTTTGAGCAATGGCTTTCTCCATTTGTTGTTCCGAAGACACCTCTGATGTTGAAAACAGAAGCTGTAAAATCGGTAAGAGTGATTTTGAAAAGTTTGAAACTTTTGCAGTTTCTTGTGCCTGTCATAGCATAGGGCTCAAATCTTTAAAATTTTTAGAAAGGTGGGTGTAAAATTCTATGACATTTTTCTTTGTTAATTGAATCGCTTGAAAGGAACTCATGGTACTTTACTGTAAATCTGCCGTGGAATTTCTTTGATATCTTGATTTTTTCAAAGTGGCGGCAATTTGATTGTTTTTTAGAAAATTCATGCAAAATTTTGAAAATTTTAAATCATCGTAGATCCTAAACCAATAGAGGAAAAATGATATAACCTTCAAGAAAACCATAGTTCACGAGGGTCTACGATATGGTGGCAAGCAGAAATCTGTAGCTTTTTTGGCTTAGGAGTTAGAAATTTGATGACGTCCTATCCTCAAATTTAATAAATGCCGCCATTTTGAAACTAATCAAGATATCAATAAATTTCCATGACAGGTTTACAGCAAAAAACCTTAAGTTCCTTCCAAGCCATTTAATTCAAAGAAAACTGTAATAGAATTTTAGCAAAGGATTTGAAATTGTGAAAATTAGTTGCCTTTTTTTCTGCAGTATAATTCTCAAATAGCAGATGCATTTTTTGGATCATCTGGTCTGATATTATGTTCTTTATCCACTTTTAGCTTTGTTTATTGTCTGACTTGCTTCTTGAGATGAGCCATTTTGAATGGATACTTGCTGTTCTACTTGAATTTTACCAAAACAACCCAATCGAAGATGATATCACTGCTGAATATATTGTTCCAACTATTTGCAAAGCGCTCGCTGTCCTTAAAGTGGTAAGTTTATATTTGAACTACAGTGACAACCCAAAAATGAGAATTTTGACTTTCAGCATCGCTCTGTAAAATCAAATGACAAGGATATATGTATTTTGAAAAAGGAAATGCCACGATACCAGCGTCGATTGTCGGATCCGAAGATGCTTGCGGTGACGAATAAATTGATAAGTTTAAAGGCAGAAACACCGCAATACAACAAAAACAACAGCAAATGGTTGAATAAATTTTATGCCTATCATAAAATTTTATGTCAAGGATTTCCTTTATCAAAATGAATAGTTTCTTAACTTATATTTTCCCAGCACTGGAGTTTCATTAAAATTTATTCAACCATTATATGTTGTTTTTGTTGTATTGCGGTGTTTCTGCCTTTGAACTTAAGGATATATATGACAGCTTTTTAGTTCTTTTATACCATATTTTGCGGATTCGACATACAATTGTACGAGTCAAATACATACATTCGACACAGTTTTATCTCAAACCATATCTAGATTAACAAACTTCTTGTACGCGTGTTGATACATATCTTGTACTGTGTAGACTTCTTGTACATATCTAGATTAATATGCGAACTTATTTAGCTCAATAAGTGGAAATTTTTGGTAACCTCTTAAATTTGATATAAGTGGGGGGGCTTAATAGAGAGGGGGCCTTATGTAAAATATTGGCTTAAAATATTGGGTGAGCCGCTCGGCCACTCACCCCACAAATAAATTACCCCCGGATCTTTGGGGCTTTTCGATCGATTTATTTCATCTTTATCTGATAGGAAGGGGGCATAGCAGAGAGAATCTGCAGGATCCTGGAATCAGCGCTAAAAAGCCCGCATGTTCCTTTGCAAGTAAGTTTTTCTCAATCATAACTTTGCTATTTCATACTTACACATCGTTGTGAGTGAGATCTTAACTGTCCTCAAGTGTTATTATTATCGTTGTTATTTCATATGTTTAAGGAGTGTAGCCGTTAAGCAATGCTGATTTTCAAATGTGTGTTAATCATACTTTGAAGCAAAAATTTCTTTCATCAAAAATACGAAAAGGTTTTCAAATCAAATTTAAGCATAAAACAGCAGCAACATTTTCGTTTTATTTGTGGCATTTGTAGTGGGTGTCTTTTAAAGAAGTACTCCCATTTGTATCGCGAATAGCAGATCTGGTATACTACATAATCCTCGTGGTATCTTTAGGTGTTTCATCTATCTGTGCTCGTTTGAGAGTCAATCAACTGCTGTAAGGTGGAGGGAGTTCTTCTTTCTGAGACGCCTGTGTTGTTCTTTTCATAAATTTAATGTATATTTTTCCATTGATGTAAGTGGCTGCCGTAGTTGGAACTCGATGACATCATGTCCTTTCCAGCTATGGCAGCCACAGAATATTTATATTTCGTTGTAGTTTAGTTATTTTTATTCGTGATATAAAAAAGATATATATGTTTTGAGGAGGAGAGTTTTCGTTTAGATCTCGGACGAAAATTGTGTATTGAGGCTGAACTTGGGTGAGCTAACTCCCGACCTATTTTCTCCTGTGAATCAAATAATTTTGGAGATTAGTTTTCATGAAGACCGCTATTCAAAAAAAGTTGTTTATTCTGCTAAGAACACTCGAATTAGAGGTACAAAATGATTATATAGTCTGTTTCAAATTGGATGTCACATGAAAATGCCCGCGAATAACAACAATTGAACTGTTTGGTATGAGTAATTTCGCGTTATCGCAAATCTCGCTTGACATCTATTTTGAGATTTTAGTTTGACTTTAGTTTGACATTTGAAATTAAATGGTTAGAATGCAATCACACAAGCTATTTAATTTATATGAAATCCACATAAATTTTGCAAATAGAGCTCTGTTACAAATCGTATTGTACAGGGATAAGGATTCTCCAAATGAACTGGATAGAAGCATCCTTGAATTAACAATACGCTTTACGCATAATACTGGTCACTTTGAATATCTCGCCCCCATCCCTCTAGTAAGCCACCAATTAGTTAGTTAACTATCATATATAAAGTCTGTTTCAAAGTGTATATGAGGTGAGATTTGCGCAAAATTACCCACAACTACAGCAAACATCTTGTCTGTTGTTATTCGCGGACATTTATTTTCACCTGATATCTAAGTTGAGACAGAATGTAGTTTTTTCATGTCTTACAAGGCAGTCTTATTATTTTTCCTTTGATTATTCATATATCGTTGTCATGCCATGGAGTAGTCATAGTATTTTGCACTCAGTGGCATCGTCCTTGTAGTGTAGTTAAGTATTTTGAAAGTAACGGAACTAGTAACTTTGTATTATAAATTTTTATTGGAATGTAAAAAAATCCACATTAATTGATTATATACCCATCATATAGATTTCAGCTCTAGAAGGTGGATTATACCTGTTAGAGTCACATGTTCCATCAACGAATATGACGCTGGTTCCTATATTGACAGATTGCCTTACGAAGCATATTATGAGTCCTGTAGAGTGAGTATAAACTGAAACATTTCTGGGAATGACACAAGATATTCGTTCTTCTGAAAGCTGCAGGGATGCCTAAAGAAGTTAATCTTATTTCAGGAAGCAAAGACCTTTTCCTGTATTTCAACTAGAAGTTTTTTTTTTTTTATATATCATTCATTTAAAAAGTTTACAATGAGTTCTACAATCTACAATGCTTGTCTAATTACTATACAACACTACGGGAACGATACCAGGGGGAGCGAAAAACAATGACTACCCCATGGCCAAAAACATAAGGACATATAACGTTAACCTACATGCAACTAACTGTACACTACGAACGATTAGAAAACTAATGGATAACGGATAATATACTAGATTCTGTCTGATATTAGATGTCCTATTAAACTTTCTTTGAATGTCCTAAAAACTCAATCCCTGCTTGTGGGTTCAAAACCCAAAATTAGGAAAATTGCTGATAAAGTTGTTAATCCTCCACAGTTTCTCATTGGGGACTCTCAAGTTAAAAATGTAGATCAGACAAAATATCTGGGTGTAATAATCGACAAGAACTTAAACTGGGACGAGCAGATCAATAGTCTCCGTACTAAAGTTTCTCGTGGAATAGGGTTTCTGAAATATTCCAGAAAATTTTTACCTCAAAATACCCTAAGTAAGATGTATCGGGGCATCGTAGAGCCTCATTTTAGGTATTGCTGTTCCGTATGGGGGAACTGTGGGGTGACAAGACTGCAGACCCTTCAAAAGCTGCAGAATCGAGCAGCTAGAATTGTTACAAGAAGTAATTTTGATTCATCTGCTAAGCCATTGATACACAATCTAAAATGGCCAACTATAAGTGATATTATTAAGAGTGAAACTGCCACAATCATGTACAAATCGCTAAATGGTATTGCTCCAGAATATCTTTCAAGATTGTTCGTCAAAAATTCTACTCGAAATATCAGGCAATTGCAAAACACGGAAGTTTTTGTTACCTTTGGGCAAAAAGGTATATCTTTTCGTGGATCTAAATTATGGAACCA
Organism: Aurelia coerulea; assembly: GCA_039566865.1. Classification (NCBI taxonomy): domain Eukaryota; kingdom Metazoa; phylum Cnidaria; class Scyphozoa; order Semaeostomeae; family Ulmaridae; genus Aurelia; species Aurelia coerulea. The sequence continues at coordinate 3,307,792 of CM076952.1, read as the reverse complement.
GCTTGACAATGACGTAAAACAGGCACCCTCCCTTGCCACTTTTAAAAGAAGATTGAAAGATAATTCATAAATAATTAGTTTTAATAAATTTTTTGGGTATTCAGTTTTTCATATTATGTATTTAATTATTTGCCACGGCCCCCTGAAAAGCAGTTCTTTAGGACTGATGGGACTACCGTGCCTAAAAAAGTAAAAATAGAAATAAATGTCGTGTCAAGGTTGGGAAGAACTTAAAAATTTCACGAGTGCGGCTCGTTTGAAATTGAGATGCATAAGATGCCTGACATCTAATATCAAACAGAATTTACAAGGAAAACAAAGAACATTCACGTAAAGGGACTTGGTGGTTGCTAAGAACATAGCTGAAGTTTCAAAGGATCTGGAAGTTTCTTTAATGCTCCTCGCTATGCAAGGTGGCAAAAAGCCCCCAAAAATAAAATGTTTCACCCTACGTGTATGATTTTAGTCGTGTGATGAGAACTTGTCATTATTATTTTATTTATTCTTAAGTTATTATAATGGCTCAATAGAGACTAGGCTTTGATATTTTCACCTCCTATTTGCAACATTCTTCGTATTGATAACGAGTACAGGCTCGAAACGTCGTGTTTTTTCGCATCTACTTTATTATTGGTACTGAAATTACAGTAAATCCCCGCATATAAGAACCTATATTTTTGAGAGCCAGGCTTAAGTAGGTTCTTATTAAGACTAATGTCAGGGTATAAAGGTTCGTATACGAAGGGTGCCGTGTGTAGGGCTTTTCAGAGTCTTCACCAAAGATGTTCAATCCTGTTACTTATTTTGGCAAAGTTATTATGGATCTAATAACTAATTTCTAAGTTTACGAACAGCAGGGAAGAAGATTCAAACTAAGCAGCCAACTGGGACAAAAATGAACTTAATAACGACAATCAAAAATCAACTTTGCAACCCCTGCAATAAGAACATATTTTTCATCAAACTGAAACAGGTTCTTAATTACACAATCATAATTTAAGAAAAACAGCCTCTAGGCTCTTGTTTTTGTAGATTCTTATATGCGGTGATTTACTGTATTTATGCATTATATTGTCATTTAATTGTTATAGTACCACATTAAACAAACATATTTTTATTGAACTCTTGGTGTTGGTCTGAAAGAGAAGAGTTCAGCAATTTTTGAAGCAACAAAGCTGTGCTGAAAAGTTTGAGCCGTTTAGTTTTTTTCCGAGATTAAATACACAGATTAAAACCTCTGTTGGGGTTAGAGTTAGGGTTAGGGTATGTTAAAGTCTAGGCATGCTAAACGTTCAGTAGTTATTGCGACGTTGAAGCTTGCAAATTGGGCTCTAAGCCTAGGATTCCCTCGACGTTTTATCTCCTCTCCTTTAATCATAAGCTTCACTAACAAATGATTAATTCCTTTTCAGTGCGATACAAGTATTAAGTCAACGATTCTGTGCATTCGTATGGTCAACTGCTTTCTACATAATGGAAACATGTTCGACCGAAATACAGGACATTACTTTCACGTCAATAGTCATAGAGGTAGGCTCTTACTGTTAAAAACTGTCCTCAGTTCAACATTAAAGCATTCTTAATGAAAGGCGTTGTCGTAGCTTTATGCTGCCACCCCTCACATGATTTCTTGGTTGTTCCACTGTATCTACCTATTCGAAACAGTATGTCAGTTTCATTGGCATTTTATAGTTATTTTCATGCATAGAACTGATTGTAATGTGCAATAAGTATCTAGGACCATCATGGGGTGAGTGGCCGAGCGGCTTAATCAGTTTCCGTCAGGAGACTGAAGTTAAGCTCGGTCGAGTGAGGTCAAACTCCGGATGGGTGACCTCGGAGGCTTGGCTTCGCAACTCACCTCGCCGTCCTTCGGAAGGGACGTTAAAATAGGGGTCCCTTGCCTGGATGCGGCATGCACAGCGGGCTTAAATTAGCGTTAAGTAGCTAGAAATACTTCCTGCCCACTCAAAATAAATTACTGAAAAAAGAAAAAAAAAATCCCTCAGACCCGATACTTGGTTTGTTTCAGGCCTCCTTAAAAAATTGGCTCCCTGCGAGCAAATGGTAGGGTAAAGTGTGCTTGCAGTCAAAGCACACTGAGTACGGTACAGGTGCCTGTGTACTGATATTTTGTGCCTGTGGGCGGCCCTCACATGCTTGCGCACATTAGTTAGGCCTTGGTTGTTTTCTGACCAAATTTTTTATTCGGTAGAAGCTTATGATATTTCGTCATTAACAGACTTGTATCGCCCTGCTGTCATCAAATGAAGCGCAAGTGCCTGCTGCAGTTGCCCGTCTGCTGTTTAGAGGGTTAGAAAGGCTGGTTGTTTCATTTACGATTGGAAGATCACAATGTGATAGATTAGCGAAAATGGCTCAGAACTGGTATGTATTTGCGCTTAAAAATGATTGGGAGCAAAAGTTTAATTCCACTTTGGAATTTTATAGTTTTAGTGCTTCGTTAAATGTTAGTGATTTGCTTAGGGGCTCTTCGAAAGTCTGAAGGTTAGAGTGATGCTTTGTAAGCTGCAGATAATCTATTTTATTCGTGATAAGAAAGGCTGATACCTAAGTGTCTCCATGAACTACCTCCCAGATCTGATCAAGGCGTTTTGGGTCTGATTATATGAAACAGACATCTTGTTTTATTGATATGGATATTTGGCCGAGATCCGACGTTAACAAGCATAGGTTCCAAATCTTTGAAAAGGCTGGTGTAAAATTCAGTGACCTATTTCTTTTAACTGAATGACTTCAAATTAACTTTTGCTATTTCGCTATAATTCTACCGTTGGACTTTTCTGAAATCTTCAATATTTTCAGAATTACAGTGTTTTTTTCGTTTTCAAGAATTAAAGGAAAATTTCTAAAAAACTTGAAACCATCGTAATTTCTAAACTGTTTAATGCAACATGAAATCATTTCGTAGAAAACCATAGTTTATAGATGCCTACAATATAGTATCAAGCAAAAATCTGTCACTTTTCTGGTTTATGATTTCGAGATTTGATGACGTCACATCCTCAAATTAGTTAGAATATAGAATAGGCAATAATTTTGAAAAATAGTAACAGTTTCTGAAAAGTCCAACGGTAGAATTATAGATAAGTATCTAAGGTTTCTTTCAAGTCACTCAACCTGAAGAAATAGGTCATTGAATTTTACACCCACCTTTTTAAACCGAATTAAAGATTTGGAACCTATGCTACGTTAACAGACATTTGCTTGATAGCTTCACTATGGCTATGAGAAAACATGGCGCTTGGCTATTAGCAGAACATTTCCCATTGGATTTCGCTTGTTTCCCAGTGTCCTTTGCTAAGAAATTTTCTCGTACAATCATCCACTCTGACGAAATCTTACCGTCGACCCTTCACAATTGATCCTCTAATCAACCATTCAACTATTGATAACATTGGCTTTTTATTCCTCTCACAGTTTGCAATCTGACAACCCAGATCGAATGGTATCAGCATTAGGCCTACTGTGCACGTGCATGTATACAGGTAAGATTTGTTATATATTTACGTGTATAAATTTACGTTTATATTATATATCTTTACTTTGTATTGTAGATAGTTGGTATTTATTAGTTTTCTTTAAAACTATTGCTTGCACCAACTGTAAATAGATTAATTATATTATATTATATTATATTATATTATATTATATACACTTTGCAATTCTCGTATCTTCGGCACCTGATACCAAAGAATCGAATGGCGGTGAAGCTTTGGGAACAAATTTAAAGCCACTTGATTTTTGATTTTCTCAACGATTCATATGCTTTTGTCACAGTCTTCATCTTATTTATAGTGTTGTTTCTGCAGCCTCTCCAGCGCTCATTTCAATTGAAATACGTACTTATTTCTAAATGTTCTTGTTTGAATAGGTAAAGAAGGTCAGCAAAACACAGGAATACCAGATAACAGGGAACTTCAAAGCTTACCGATTGCAGACTCGCAGTTGATTATGATGGAAAGACTTGGTGTTCTCTTTAATAGGTAAGGGAAATTTGAAATTCTTGTCGTTTGTCAGGTTATTACTTTCCTTGATATTTGGAACCAGCAGTTTGGAACCAGGGGGCCAGGGGGTCAGGAGGCGGGGTGTCCCCCCTGGAGACTATTAGTCGGAAATTTGGCTCTCTTGTCGGTTTTTTTGTGATTTGCAGGTCTACTTTTGGAGGATTTTGAAGGAGAAATGATGCATCTGACGATGCGCAATAAGAAACATATAATGTACTCACAGAGCAAACATGTTTTTTGTCAATTCTTCTGTGCAATGTGTTGTCGTTGCCACCTTAACTGACTGCGCATGGTGCTTCGCAGTGGAGAGTCTTGTCACAGGGTGAAAGCGAAGGAAACTGAAGAGAACAGAAGCGAAGGAAACTGAAGAGAACAGAAGATATTCTCTTCTCTTCAGTTGAGTTTCCTTCGCTTTCCCCCTTGTTCCCAGGTGGCAAGACTGCAAAGCACCATGCGCAGTCAGTTAAGGTGGCAACGACAACACATTGCACAGAAGAATTGACGCAAAAAACATATTCGGTCTCTGTGAGTACATTATATGTTTCTTATTGCGCATGATTGAACGTGACCTGGTTAACGTTAAAAGATAAATTGGCAGGAATTATGGAATTTACGGCATATTTTTGATTATCTACAAATTGTGTGGGCTGCAAGGTTTGGTTGTGAAATTTGGCTTGACTCAGTCATGGATGCAACGAATGTTCCTAAAACGGTTGTTGTTGTTGTTGTAGTTGATGATTTTACCGTCAGAAAATGTTGGTTCTATGCCCACCTATGCTGTCATGGCTGGTATCATCCCTGACTGTGATGAGTAGTTTCCTTGGGACATACTGTATCATCAATGGTTTGAGTTAGCGCCTGGCCAAGATAGATAGATAGATAAATTGATTGTTTACTGGTTTTTCTTTTCCTAAGCCATGTTTATTCTGTACACACAGGATGAGGAAAGGAACCGCAGCTGAGGCAGCTCTCGTTGGGAAGATCCTTCCGAGCATGCTTCTCGATTTCTTGCCAGTTCAAGAAGTGATGAATAAAATCTTCAGTGAATTTTTATCAAGCCAACAGCCACATCCGGAATTGATTGCCAAAGTCGCCTTCGAGGTACAGTAAATCAGTCTGTTTTTATTTATGGTCATGGCCGGTTAACCTACGTTAGCACTAGATAAGTGTTATTCAATTCTGTTTGCTCTAGAGATGGGTTTAAAAATAGATTGACTTATTCAAAATTCTGGCGAAAAGGAAAGGGTTTGAAAGATTACAGGAGTTAGTAGAATTTTAACAGTAATTTAAAACAATTTGAGCGCACTTCGCCTCTCGGTAGGAAGTCATGTGTTTCTTCTACAGTGAAGATTACTCTTTTGCTAGATATTTTGTTGAAAGTTCTTTTCCGCAAATATTTACTTGATTGTTCTCAAAGTTAGACACAGATATTAATGCAATCAACGGAAACAATCTGGTTCGCTAAACTGTCTTATGAGCTATGCATGGCTTGATAGAAGATTTGTTGCTATTTTAATTTCTTGGCAGCACTGTGTAGAATCTCGATTTGCGTGAACTCTGTTTTACAAGAAACTGGTTTGTAATCAAAAGAGTACTAGGATGGCCAAAATTGTAAGAAACTCTAATACTGTATCCAAGCAGTCGAAAGAAACTTTAATTTTAAATTCAAGTATATCACGGTTAATACGTCGTTGAACCCTTAATATTGAGTGAAACCAATTAGCTTGCTATGTTTTGAACGTAATAGAGCACTGTTTATTCCCTGATTTATCTGATGTTTTAAATTTCAGGAGGCGTATCTTCAGAAGTATTAGAGACTGTATAACAATTCATGCATTCAAGAATTAAGAAACGAATTAAGAAACTTTCTGTACTAAAATGTTGAAATTTTCATGTTGATTTTCATCCACGTGAGATTTTCATCCAAGTTTCTTATAAAGAAAAAACACGTAATTTTCAGCCAGTTACCAATATTTCGCTGATCATTTTACTAGGTGTTCGACGAACTGCACCGTCAGGGACAGCAGGACGCGGTGAGGAACTGGATCATTCTGTCACTTGGCAGCTTCGTTCAGAGGTTTGTTTACTTGCCTTACCTGTTACCTGCGTAATATTCCAGTTGACGTCGATGTCGTCACGGAGTCGAACTAAACCGATACTAGATTTGTTCGGCGAATTCTCCCCTTGATTGTGTTGCTTGCTCTGGTGTCACGCCTATTAGCTACAGTTAAACCCGAAATTATTCATACCTATGCCAAATTCTGAGTATTTTGCATCGTTCTATTTGAGGACCAATTTTACTGTGGCTGAAGTTTCGTAAGAATGTGATAAAAGGCTGAAACAAGTGCTACAAGAGACATTTCAAGGAATGAAATATCTTGTGAATTGGTTAGCAAATATAACGATTGAAAATACTCCAAATTTGGCATAGGTATGAATAATGTCGGGCTTAACTGTATGTTATCATCAGCGAAACGTCTCTGTAGTACCTTCGAGTTGGCTTTGCAACTATATATTTTTTGTTGAATTATTATTGGGATATCTGGAAACGTGACCGATGTACTTCCACTGTTGTGAGAAAATTAAGTTTCAGATTGACATTGTTTTTACAATGTTCTCGACTTCATTGTTGGTGCATAAGAAGATGTGGTCGTCGTCTCTGTTTGTTTTTTTATTCATTTTTAATTCGCTGCATTGCCGTTTCGATACCATTCATTCAAATTTTTCCGTTATGGCTACTAGGACTACAAAGACTTAGGCTTATTACGTAGAGTCCTAGTAATTGCTACCACCCACCCCCCATAAATTGCAGAAGGAAATACTCACTGATGCTAGTACATACTAGTATGAGCGAGTAGGGTGGATGGGTGATAGTGATTACTGGGACTCAAAGTAATAAGTCTAGCCAAGACTCAGATCCCCACTACGACCTACCATGTCTTCTTTATACGAAGGCACAAAATTTACTGCTTTTTTCTGTTATAGAACGCCACTGGCTATGGCAATTTGGAGTTTGAACTGCTTCTTGATCAGTGGAACGATGAACCCTTGGCTTCAATTTTTGTATCTTTTTCATTTTATTTCTTTCTGAAATGTTAATCGGTTCGCAGTAATTATTTCTAGAATTGTTGTGCTCTAACACCAATTGTTCGCACTAAATTTACCGTAAAAAATTCTAAAATTCTACTAAGGCCTCCAGGGGGGGGGCTTATTTAATTTATTGTTGGAGACTCCTGATGGGACCATAATGGAGAGGGGGGCTCTATTTAAGCCCTTCGGGGGGGGGGGCTTATTTCATATTGGAGAGGGAAGGGACTAAATTGATCTATTACAATAAGTATTTACTTGATAATTCCTTTGTTATCAGGCTATAAATAGCTCATTTTTTCCTCAATAATTGTTGTTGATAATGGTTCTAGTCTGAACCGAAACATTGCTGATATGTCAAGGACTTCGGGCCAAAAATCATTGATTCATTTTTATTAACAACATGATTCGATTCAAGATGATAATTAATAAGAACTGAAAGAAAATGTTTATCATCGTGGTCCTTATTCTAAACTTTTAGTGTTGTTAATAAGTTAGCTGTAGAAAAATGTCCTTGTTAGCTGCCTTAACGTTTTATAGATTCCCGTACATATTAAGCAGAAAAGGCAAACTTGATGAAGAAGACAGAAGAATATTTTGTATGCTCGCATTAGACTTCTATCAGCATCAGGTATAATCAATTTATACTGAACAAGTTTTAAATTGCCTGTAAGGAAGGCTTGATTGAAACTCTTGAAAGGGGCCTTCGCAACCAGCGTACCTTGCACTATCTCTTGGCATCTCTTCGTTGTAGGCCATTTAATGGACCATTAAAATGACTGAAAACAAAGAGATGCACGTGCAAGGTATGCCTGTTGCAAAGCTCCCTTTAAAAGCATAGGTTCCAAATCTTTAAAAAGGCTGGTGTAAAATTCAGTGACCTATTTCTTTGAATTGAATGAATTCAAAGAAACTTCAACCATTTCTCTATAATTCTACCGTTGGACTTTTCTGAAATCTTCAATATTTTCAGAATTAGAGTGTTTTTTACTTTTTCAAGAATTCAAGAAAAATTTTCAAAAAAACTTCCAACCGTCGTAATTTCTAAGCTGTTTGAAGCAACATGAAATAATTTCGAAGAAATTCATAGTTTATGGATGTCTACAATGTGGCATCAAGCAAAAGTCTGTCACTTTTCTGGTTTATGATTTAGAAATTTGATGACGTCACACCCTCAAATGAGTTGAAACGTAACATGTGCCAAAATTTTGAAAAATATTTAAAACTTCTGAAAAGTCCAACGGTAGAATTAAAGATAAGTGACTAAAGTTTGTTTCAAGCTATTCAGTCCCAAGAACCAGATCACAGAATTTTACACCCACCTTTTTACGCCGAGTTAAAGATTTGGAAGCTATGCTCCCTTTAAAGGGTTTGAGTAAGGTTAAAAGCTTGCATTTGCAAAGAGCAAAGCAATCTGTAAATATTTCACTCAAATCGATGTCCTACGTCCTACACGTGCTGTCAGCAATGGATAGCCAAAGAAACAATGCGGTGCCTGAATGTTTTCTTTGATCTAATTATAGAGAAGCCCATTTACCTTTAAATTTGTTCATACTTGCTAGTTGCTGTCGTTTTGTCGTTGTATGTGTTGTTTCTACCTACAAATCGTTTCATTTATTGGTCATTGTAAACATCTTCGGATCCGACGATCGATGCTGGTATCACGGCCTTTCCTTTTCAATTTACTTGATTTAAAGCCCTGCCTTGCTATACTATACTCTCATTTGATGTTGAAACCAAATAATGAACAGGCATGAAACTTCAAATTGTTTATCTATTGTCTTGTGTCAATCGTAACAACCCACAAAAAGCAAAACAGAAGATCCTTCTTTGGACAATGGGTCTGCGCGCATGCTAGGTTCTACCAAGTTGTGACGAACAGGGACAGATTTTGTAAGACAATAACATGAGTTGGTTTTGACTGACACCGCAATTCAAAGCGATTAGCGATCGTAGACAAAGGAATTTCTCTCAACCAGTAATTCAAAACAAGCAAAGCTCCAAAAGTTTCTCCGAAACCCAGGTGGCTAGCTTGCTCGTTGTACATTCCAGAAATAGTTTTTAAGAGCAAACATGAGCATAGATCGAAAGAAGAAGGATATATCTACACCTCTGCTTTGGGAATTTAATTTTTTTGGGTTCAAAAGCCGACTGGGAGGCGGAACAATTCTCTTACGTTTTTTGGCTTTATTAAAACACTTACTACTCAGCTTCTGAATCAAAGAAGTAAAATGCCCGAGGTAGATGTGTAGATATATCCTTCTTCTTTCGATCTATGCTCATGTTTGCTCTTAAAAACAATTTCTGGAATGCACAACGGGTGCACTAGCTACCTGGATTTCAGAGAAACTTTTGCGGCTATGATTGTTTTGAATTACTGATTGAGGGAATTGAACAAAAGCAATTCATGCTACTGTGTTGCAAAATCTATCCTTGTTGTTGTAATGTATTTAATTTTTTATTTACAGATAATTGAACCCGAAGAAAAGAGAATGTTTCTTAGCACATTTCAAAGAAAATCACCTGAAATCGCTGCATATCATGAACTTGTTGAATGCTGTTTAAGGGCAGATACAGAAAAGATACCAGAGGATCCATGATCTATATTATTGGTAGTATCTGTTATTACATATTCTTAAATTTTGAATTTATGCAAGGGTGATTGCATTGGTTCTAAATCTTTAAAAAGGTTGGAGTAAAATTCTATCAACTATTTCTTTTAATTTAATGACTTGAAAGAAATTTAAGCTACTTTGCTATACATTTACCGATGGACTTTTCCAAAATCTTCCATCTTTTCAGAATTTTCTTCTTTTTTAAGAATTCAAGAAAAATGTTGAAAAAGCTCGAAACAATCATAATTCCTAAACTTTTTGAGGCAAACTGGAATAATTTTCTAGAAAACCATAGTCTATGAATGTCTACGATATAATATCAAGTACAAGTCTTTCATTCTTCTTCTGGTTCACGATTCAGAAATTTGATGATGTCACAGCTTCAAATGAGATGAAATATAAAGTATGCTGTAATTTCAAGAAATATTCAAGATTTCTGAAAAGCCCAACGTTAGAACTATAATATAGTAGCTAAAGCTTCTTTCAAGCCATTCCATGAAATAAAATAGGCCATACAATTTTACACCAACCTTTTCAAACATTTGGAATCCTATGCTCTGGTATCTTGGAAATCAAAGAACCAGTCCGGGGTTGGAATGATAGAAAGCTAACTTACTAACTGCTGCCGCAAATTCTTAACTTTGTTCCACTTTTTGAGGTTCGTAACAGCTGTAAATTCAATAAAAATTCTGATATTTTAGGCCAAATCTGGTCGCTGTGTCGCCATGTTCTTGCATGAGCACACGATAAAGGCGGCAATGATTAAGAGGCGAGAAAACAACAGGACAGCCTCATTTTCGCTGGAAGTGACGTAAGAAGATATAGATTCTTTGCGCTTTTACGACGTCATTTCGCTCAGGTCGGTTATCTAAATACGCAATTTCGCAGAGAAAAGATGAGAAATGGTGGGAAAAAGAACGACACACCGTTCATAACAGTATAATGTTGTATTTTATCATCAATCAAGCCAACACCCCGGACTTGTCCTTTAATTGTCTTTCAAAATTCATTGACTTCGATTTCACGTGAAAGAGAAAATTATTCCATTCAGTAAATTTCAACAGTACCTAACGTTGCCAAAGAGGTTGGGATAGCCTCCATCTCAAGAAAATTATTTCTGTCAGTTCTTATGTCAGTTTGAAGTTAAGACCTAGAATGAATCCAATGAATTGCAACTGCAGCACAATTAAACTGACGAATTCATAAAGGCGAAGTTATTTCTCTGAGAAAAAAAGGATTTTTAGGGAATTTCAGAGATTTTCGATGAAAAAGATCTCTTCTCAAGATGTATGAGATCTCTAGTGAGTTATATAACCATTTTAAAGTCATGCTCTACGCTGATCGTCTTCTACCAACGCTTCCACACTCGATCGAGCGGTAAAAACTGAGTATGAAAAGGTAGATGAGAAGGAGAGGGATATTTCTTTTATGAAAGACTCCTTCTCCTCCGTCTTTTCTTGCCACTTTCTTTCGCAGCGCCTTTTACCGTGTGAGTTTTTAGCGGCCAATCGAACGTGGAAAAAAAATGGGACTTTGACTACGTTTACATTGTACGAATACAGTTTTTGACTTTTACAAAGTCGTTTCGGTTCAAGAGCGTTTACATTCTCCAGAACAAACTTATCCTTTAGAAAGAAGGAACAAAAGTGTCACAGATAAGTAGGAACAGTGTTAACTTGAGGCTGATGCATTACACTTGTTACGAATCCAAAGTTGTATGCATCGGTACAGTATAAACTATGATTCGTTTGTACTGTGTACAAGTCCAGCGAACTACCGGGTGAACCAGAAAAAAGTTCCCACTTTCGAAAATTCGTAGCATGACAAGGACTTCATGGATTTGAATGATTCAAATTCTAGTTAAAAGCCAAAAGATTGAAGTATTTTCGTGATTTTTGTCGTCTTCTTACTATCGCTGCAAATGCAGGTAAATTCAACTTTACAAACATGTCATGGTTGCAAAATGACTGAAAAAGGGCCTAAAACACTTGATCAAATTGCCAGGACTCTCCTCAAACAGAACGATACGCATGGGCGTTTCACCTCTCTCAAGAGTTATAAGGCAAAGATTTTCAAACAGATACTAAAGATTTTCAGTCCCATGGCAATTAATGTGCAGACGATATCTTTCACCCATGAGAAATTGCATTTTCTCTGTTGTTCTGAGCGAGGAGTCCTTTTTGATTTGATCAAATACTTAAGGCCTTTTTCAGTCATTTTGCAACCACAATGTTTTTGTAAGCTTGAATTTACCAATCTTTCCAGTGCTCGTAAGAAGGCGAGAAAAATCACAAAAATACTTCGATCTTTTGGCTGTCAAGCAAATATTGATTGATTCCAATCCATCCAGCACGCTTGATGCTATGAATTTTCAAAAGTGGGAACTTTTTTATGGCTCACCCGGTATAATTTTAGGCCCTTTGCAGCGGCTGACTACACTCCCTCTCGAATGAATCTTAAATCGCTGTGGTTATTATTCGACAACTTGGTGTAATTAAATCATTCAAATAATTAATTTCTTGTTAATTTTGTAGATTGGAAATTTAGTCATAATATATCCAAAATTGATGTAAGAATTTTGTCTGAAGTCTATGATGTAGATTTTATTTCAGATCTGTATCCTTCTTTTAATTTCAACGATCCACCCTTGATTGCTTTGAGAATATTAATTTTAATCATGTTTGCCTCTAAACATGAAAACTAGCAATAAAAAGGCAGTTAAACTCTAGGAGAAACAGCTGCTCTATAACCTTTGAGAATAATGCAAGACGAGAGTCCTTCTTTTTCGACAAAAAATCCTCCATCTTTGGCCAAGAATTAGCCCTTACAAAAAAGGAACGTTGTATTTCCTAAGGCCTATTTTCGCTAAAAACCAAAGGCTTTATATAGCCTTATTTTTTTAGCATAAATATGTATTTCCACAAAGGCTTATTAACCACTTTTCTTTTTTGCAAAATTAGACCCCTTTCAAAAATGCTGATTAATGGACAAAAAGTAAGGTTAACCCCTTTGCTTTTTTGCAAAAATAGGCCGATTGTGAGAATACTGATTTTTCGGCAAAAAGTAAGGCTAAGCCCTTTGCTTTTTTGGAAAAATAGGCCGATTTTGAGAATACCAAAAAGTAAGGCTAACCCCTTTGCTTTTTTGCAAAAATAGGCCCTTTTCGGAAATACCGATTTTTCGGCAAAAAGTAAGGTTAACCCCTTTGCTTTTTTGGAAAAATAGGCCGATTCTGAAAATACCGATTTTTCGGCAAAAAGTAAGGTTAACCCCTTTGCTTTTTTGCAAAAATAGGCCGATTTTGAGAATACCGATTTTTCGGCAAAAAGTAAGGTTAACCCCTTTGCTTTTTTGCAAAAATAGGCCCTTTTCGAAAATACCGATTTTTGGGGCAAAAAGTAAGGCTAACCCCTTTATTTTTTTCAAAAATAGGCCCTTTTCGGAAAAATTTTTGGGCAAAAAGTAAGGCCTCTTTGCTTTTTTGTAAAAATAGGCCCTTTTCGGAAATACCGATTTTTGGGCAAAAAGTAAGGCTAACCCCTTTGTTTTTTTCAAAAATAGGCCCTTTTCGAAATACTGATTTTTGAAAAAGTAAGGTAACCCCTTTGATTTTTCGGCAAAAAGTAAGGTCTAACCCCTTTGCTTTTTTGCCTTTTTCGGAAATACTGATTTTTCGGCAAAAAGTAAGGCTAACCCCTTTGCATTTTTGCAAAAATAGGCTGATACCGATTTTTCGGCAAAAAGTAAGGCTAACCCATTTGCTTTTTTGCAAAAATAGGCTGATTTTGAGAATATTGATTTTTCGGCAAAAGTAAGGCTAACCCCTTTACTTTTTTGAAAATAGGCTGATTTAGAGAATATTGATTTTTCGGCAAAAAGTAAGGCTAACCCCTTTGCTTTTTTGCAAAAATAGGCCGATTTTGAGAATACTGATTTTTCGGCAAAAAGTAAGGCTAACCCCTTTGCTTTTTTGCAAAAATAGGCCGATTTTGAGAATACTGATTTTTCGGCAAAAAGTAAGGCTAACCCCTTTGCTTTTTTGCAAAAATAGGCCGATTTTGAGAATACTGATTTTTCGGCAAAAAGTAAGGCTAACCCCTTTACTTTTTTGCAAAAATAGGCCGATTTTGAGAATACTGATTTTTCGGCAAAAAGTAAGGCTAACCCCTCTACTTTATTTACAAAAATAGTCCGATTTTGAGAATATCGATGTTTCGGCAAAAGTAAGGCTAACCCCTTTACTTTTTTGCAAAAAATAGGCCGATTTTGAGAATACTGTTTTTGGCAAAAAGTAAGGCTAACCCATTTGCTTTTTGCAAGAATAGGCCGACTTTGAGAATACTCATTTTTCGGCAAAAGTAAGGCTAACCCCTTTACTTTTTTTGCAAAAAAATAGGCCGATTTTGAGAATATTGATTTTTCGGCAAAAAGTAAGGCTAACCCCTCTGCCTTTTTGCAAAAATAGGCCGATTTTGAGAATACTAATTTTTCGGCAAAAAGTAAGGCTAACCCCTTTGCTTTTTTGCAAAAATAGGCCGATTTTGAGAATACTGATTTTTCGGCAAAAAGTAAGGCTAACCCCTTTGCTTTTTTGCAAAAATAGGCCGATTTTGAGAATACTAATTTTTCGGCAAAAAGTAAGGCTAACCCCTTTGCTTTTTTGCAAAAATAGGCCGATTTTCGAGAATACCGATTTTTCGGCAAAAAGTAAGGCTAACCCCTTTGCTTTTTTGCAAAAATAGGCCGATTTTGAGAATACTGATTTTTCGGCAAAAAGTAAGGCTAACCCCTTTGCTTTTTTGCAAAAATAGGCCGATTTTGAGAATACTGATTTTTCGGCAAAAAGTAAGGCTAACCCCTTTGCTTTTTTGCAAAAATAGGCCGATTTTGAGAATACTAATTTTTCGGCAAAAAGTAAGGCTAACCCCTTTGCTTTTTTGCAAAAATAGGCCGATTTTGAGAATACTGATTTTTCGGCAAAAAGTAAGGCTAACCCCTTTGCTTTTTTGCAAAAATAGGCCGATTTTGAGAATACTAATTTTTCGGCAAAAAGTAAGGCTAACCCCTTTGCTTTTTTGCAAAAATAGGCCGATTTTCGAGAATACCTGATTTTTGGGCAAAAAGTAAGGCTAACCCCTTTGCTTTTTTGCAAAAATAGGCCGATTTTCGAGAATATTGATTTTTCGGCAAAAAGTAAGGCTAACCCCTTTGCTTTTTTGCAAAAATAGGCCGATTTTGAGAATACTGATTTTTCGGCAAAAAGTAAGGCTAACCCCTTTGCTTTTTTGCAAAAATAGGCCGATTTTGAGAATACTGATTTTTCGGCAAAAAGTAAGGTTAACCCCTTTGCTTTTTTGCAAAAATAGGCCGATTTTGAGAATACTGATATTTCGGCAAAAACTAAGGCTAACCCCTTTGCTTTTTGTGGTCCTTTTTGGAAATACCGATTTTTCGGCAAAAAGTAAGGCTTTTTTGCAAAAATAGGCCCTTTTCGAGAATACTGATTTTTCGGCAAAAAGTAAGGTTAACCCCTTTGCTTTTTTGCAAAAATAGGCCGATTTTGAGAATACTGATATTTCGGCAAAAACTAAGGCTAACCCCTTTACTTTTTTGCAAAAATAGGCCGATTTTGAGAATACTAATATTTCGGCAAAAACTAAGGCTAACCCCTTTGCTTTTTTGCAAAAATAGGCCGATTTTGAGAATACTGATTTTTCGGCAAAAAGTAAGTCTAACCCCTTTGCTTTTTTGCAAAAATAGGCCCTTTTCGGAAATACCGATTTTTGGGCAAAAAGTAAGGTTAACCTCTTTGCTTTTTGTAAAAATAGGTCCTTTTTGGAAATTCCGATTTTTCGGCAAAAAGTAAGGCTAACCCCTTTACTTTTTTGCAAAAATAGGCCGATTTTGAGAATACTGATTTTTCGGCAAAAAGTAAGGCTAACCCCTTTACTTTATTTGCAAAAATAGTCCGATTTTGAGAATATCGATGTTTCGGCAAAAGTAAGGCTAACCCCTTTACTTTTTTGCAAAAATAGGCCGATTTTGAGAATATTGATTTTTCGGCAAAAAGTAAGGCTAACCCCTTCGCTTTTTTGCAAAAATAGGCCGATTTTGAGAATATTGATTTTTCGGCAAAAAGTAAGGCTAACCCCTTCGCTTTTTTGCAAAAATAGGCCGATTTTGAGAATACTGATTTTTCGGCAAAAAGTAAGGCTAACCCCTTTGCTTTTTTGCAAAAATAGGCCGATTTTGAGAATACCGCTTTTTTTCAGGCAAAAGGTAAGGTTAACCCCTTTGCTTTTTTTGGCAAAAATAGGCCGATTCGAGAATACCGATTTGGGCAAAAAGTAAGGTTAACCCCTTTGCTTTTTTGCAAAAATAGGCCGATTTTGAAAATACCGTCGCCTTACTTTTCGTGCAAAGATATGTGTTTTCGAACAAGGGGCTATTTGCGCAAAAAAACGCAAGGCTATATATGACCCTACTTTTTGAGCAAAGAACACTTTTTGTTCAAAAATAGACAATTAAGAGGAGTCCCATACTACGAAGAAAATTAGAAAAATCCATTCAACCTAAAATCGATTCAAAAATACACTTTACTGAAAATAAGTTACTTTTTGTCGAAAAATACACTCTACATAATAAAATGATAATATGATAGTATACAAACAGTATACAAACAGTTCAATACCCAGAACTAGAAAAATAACATCTTTTTGCATATATTTACAATATCTACATGTTCATCAACAGATTTCTGACAGATGACAACGAACCTTATAAACATTTTTTGGCAGAATTTAAATTGCAGGACCCTAGGAGCTAAAAGAAAGGAAACAAGCCCTCGATCTAGGTTCTTATTAAGTTTCAAAAAGATTTGTTTCGGGAAATGAATTTACGATAAATATCGTCTTTACCTGAAAGACACAAAGCAAAACATAACATTCCCAGATATGGATATTTCACAAATATCGAAGACCATGTAAGCACCCAGTCATTATATAATCGCACTTTGCTCCTTCGCAGCTTGTGCTGATTTGTTTTATGGGAGCGGCTGTAAAGCTAAAGAGCGGCCAAAAGGTTTTTTGATGGGCTAAAGTTCAAAACACGGTACTAAGCATAACGTGAATGCAGTCAATTCTCTCTAACCGGACACCTCCGTGATGCAAAACTCGTGTAAAAGTGATCTGAAGCGAATATTTTTATCGCAGGAAATGAATAGCACTGAACAAGGACAGATAATGTAACAATAAGACGCTCGTTGTGCATTCCAGAAATGGTTTTAAATAGCAAATATTAGCACATATCGAAAGAAGAAGGATATATCTAAACTTCTGCCTCGGGCATTTTATTTTTTTCGTACAGAAGCTGAACAGTATGTATTTTAATTACACCTAAAAAGTACGAGAATTGAATCCCATCCCAATTGGCTTCTGCATAAAATAAATAAAATGCTGGCTGATGATGTTATTTGATTGCAAAAAGTAAAGAAAGTATACAACGTTGACTATGTTTCTGAAGGGAAATCTCATCAAAATTTATTTTCAATTAACATGCCTTTCTAAACATCATACTAAGTCATAAGACAGTACATGTTACATTTAGTTAGCTCAGCTGAAATGTTTCCTACAACTGTAACCTTTGAAAAATGAGATACAGCTATATTTACATGTTATTCCAATAACTTGCAAACAAAATGACGTCATCAGCTGATACTTAAAATCAGCGAATAACTTGAAAACGTATTGGGATGACAACGAAATTTTAATATGATTCCTTATCACACGGCAGTGCTGCTCGTTGCATCAATAAAAATGTTTTCTTCAGGTCATTTAGTCACTAAAGTTTTCGTCTTGACTGACAGATTTCAATGAAAATTCTCCAAGTACGACGGACACCTCGTCAAAAACGGACACAGTCAGTTGGTCCCAAAGGTATCTGCTTTAAAGAGAGTTAAAAGCAATTTGTCCCCTTCGATGAATGAAAATAAAATCGATGAAGATCTTTGCTGTATATTCCAGAAGTGCATGCTAGTTCGCTTTATCCAGAGAAATTAGGGTCATAGAGACTCGGTCATGTTTGAATTTAGCTCCAGTGAAGCTAAGCAATACCTGAGCTCCGAACAATAGGGGATTTCATTAACAACTAAATGCAATATTACTTACTATTGGCCTTGTTTAAAGTCAATCAAACCTTGAACAAATCTCAAGTCTGAAACACGAAGATCAAAATTTAAGTTTATCAATCAGTCATCAGTTTGGCATAATAACGCAACCCCCCTTCGAGTCCAATGATCCTCGTGTACTTGTGTGTTCAGCTGAATCGATGAAATGAAATTTGTAGTATGGCGTGAAGACGTTAATGAACTTGTACGTGCTGATGTCTGGTATAAAGGACAGAGATATGATCGCATGTCATCTGAGGTTGGTTGTGAAGAATTGGCGTCTGAGTCCATCTAGGAATGAATTTTAACTGATGAGAAAGAATTGTTATAATTATGGTATTTCATTCAGCAAGTGTAGAAAATCTGAAGCATTTCACAAGTATTTACATATTCCTGGAAAAATGGAAGTCAACATAGACTCTGAATCTTTAAATAGGTGCAAAAGGTTGGGTGTAAATTCTATGATACTTTGCAATAATTCTACCGTGGGACTTTTCGGAGGATAGTTTTCGAAATTACAGCTTATTTTGTATTTCAATTCATTTGCAGACGTGACGTCATCAAATTTCTAAATCGTAAACCAGAAAAGTGAAAGACGTGGCATTCAGAAACTGAGTTTTCATGTAAAATTATTCTGGGATTCCTTGAAAAAGTTCAGAAACTACGAAGGTTTTAATTTTTCCTTAACATTTTCTTGAATTCTTAAAAAAGAAGAAAACACACTTTGTCAGAAAATATTGAAGATTTCAGGGAAGTGCAACGGTAGAATTATAGCGAAATAGCTAAAGTTTCTTTGAAGCCACTCAGTTCAAAGAAATAGGCCATAAAATTTTACATATCAACCCCTTTAAAGATTTGAAACCTATGCTCTGCAAGTCTCTCTCTCTTGTCAGCGAAAGACGTGGAACAAATAATGTGAGAATACAAGCAGAGTGCAAGAGAACTCGGTTATCTTTCTCCTTTGTTGTGCTCTGCGTTTATATTTCACATTTCAGCAAGTCCAACGAAAAGGGGGCTACAAGTAATACCTATTTCGGTTGATCAGATAGTAAGCCTTGATTGGTATGCCTCCTAAGGCGCAGGCGTAGTGATAAACTGACCACGTGTTAAAAGTGGTTTCAAAGACTGTCAGCGCCTAAATTTCACTTTTGAGTTATCGATCTTCAAAACGATTTGCTGACCAATGTGAGGCAAAATATTGAACATGGTTCAATCAATCAAATTGATCAGTAAGCCCTGGAGTTTTGAAGGCTTCCAATCGATATAAATTCACTTTGAAAAAAATCTCACTCCTATCAGTGTCCAAGCGGCAAATATAATGCCTAACACACATAGGTGTTACTGTCAAACTGCTCTTTCTAAGTTCTAAGACTCTAGACTGATTACCATGAGTCCCAATAATCGCTCATCAAAACGAGATCGCTCATACTATAGTTAGAAGCGTCTGGCAGCCTTTCACAACGATAACTATACGGCCATATAATCAGTCTACCAAAACTCTTCATAACAGATTCTTTACAAACCTTTACTGGCAAAAAATGAACTTCAGGCAACGGTGAAAATCTTTGTTTAGTTGAAGATTCGTCCAAGGCATTGTTCTCCAAGTTCCATTTTGCTCCATCAAGAAATAAACCAGATACAAGGATTCCTTCTTCTGGGATTTTACCAGTCTGAAATGAATTTCATAACGGATTGTATCAAAAATTGTCACTCAATCAACCAATTAATGAAAATGTTTGCAAATAAAGAGAATGAAAGAGCTTTGCATCAGTAATTTTGTGTTAGGCAGCAAGGCGAATTTTGTATAACAAAAGATTCAGGTCTCTTGAAAGACAAAGCGATTTGCCTTTCTGAAGAATAGATTTCACACCTCTGAATGCACTCAATCAAATCAAAATAAACAGAGAAAGCAAAACATTAGCCTGCGTGCAGACTTTACTATTGTGGAGGAGTTAGAGGCGAAAAGGGAAAGTCTCTAACTCCTCCACAATAGTAAAGTCTGCACGCAGGCTAGCAAAACATTATGTTCAGCCGTGTTGAAGGTTTGAAATCTATTCTTGAGGCTGTTAGATCGCTTTGTCTTAATCAGAGCGGTATCTTTTGGTTTACAACATTCACCCTTGCTGTGTTAGGCATAGTCCTACTGTTTTTGTCATATATATCATGGAAATGTCTTGATAAAGCCGGTTTTCCACCAGGCGACAAATGTAGCGCGACGCAACCAATTTCGAGCCTAACCTCCCTTGGGAGAAAATCTTTTTCGTCGTGCAAATTTTTTCTGTAGAAATGTTGTTGGAATCAATCATATTTTCTCGCGAAAAATTTTTCTCGACATTTTTGCGCGACATTTGTCGTGTCGCGTGACATTTGTCGCCTAGTGGAAAGCTAGCTTTATGCTTGGATTCGTCATCAAATGAAATGTCTTTTAATACTTGGAATTGTCATCAAAATATGATAATATCATGGAACTGTCTGTTTCTTGAATATGATCGTTGTTACAATCCTCTTCGTTAATCAGACTGCGTTTTCCACCTGGAGTTGCATTATCTGCAATTTTGTGTTATCGAAAATTTTACATCACATCTAATCTGAGAAAGAACTTAGTCAATCAATCAATCAATCAATCAATAAATCAATCAATCAATAAATCATTCATTCAATCCTTCGACCATTCAACTACTCCGTGAAGAAGGAAAATGCATCCAATCTGTTTAAAGAAATAACGCAAAACCATGCAACCACTTGTGCGGTTGCAACCTTTGCAAAATGAAAAATTCCCAGTCACCTGACCAAATAAGGCTCAAATTCAAATTCTGATTTGTTCACATTGTGTGTAGAGCAACTATCTAAAAACTATTGTCCCTAATCCATCCCAAAACATCCGAAGAGTTTATTTCACAAATCTCTAGGGTAGACTTGAAGGTGTTGTGGCGCAGTGGTGTAATCCTCTGACTTTGCAGCCAGAACAGTCAGGCGGAGTGGGTTCGATACCCGGTAGGACCCCACCACTTGAGCGTCATGACAGGGGTCGCGGACTCGATTAGGTCTGCTCTATTTCTGCGATCCCAGCGCTTGGCGCTGAAAAACGCAACTTGGTATTAATGTTATTACCTTCACCTTCACTTAAAAGATATTTCATAAAATAGACAAATATCACTAAGACAATGAAACAAATTGAAGCTGTGAAAACTGGTGTTCCACAAGGATCTGTCTTCGCTCCTCAAACTTAGCAATACCTGGCATAGAAAAGTGGTAGAAAAAAACGCGGTAGAAAAGCGGTGAATAATCAAGCTCAACTTAGCTGTGAAAAGAAAAGATGCAAAATTCGCCCTTTAAGGGGTTGCGATCTTATTTTATCAATTATTATTATTATTATTATTATTATCATCGGAAAGGGTTAAGCAACCCCTTGCAGAGGTTGCTTAACAAAAACTTAAACGGGCTGTAGGGCTGTACAAGCTAAACTTCCAAAAATCCAAAACTTTCTTCGCCTAATGCAGGTAAGTGGCAGTAGATACGTTGCAAATAAAGATATTTTCTACATGTTTGAGTATCGTAGAATTCGCCAGTGCAATCAGATTTCTTATGCCATCGACGATTATAAAGATACAGCTGGATTCTGAGCGACGAGTTTCGGATGTGTTTAGCCTAAACACACGGAAGGCAGCAGGCAGGCTAAAGAAATTGTATGCCATTTAGAGAAGAAATTCTCATTGAATTTGATGATATTGGCCAGCTGATCATTATCTTTGTTTACAAAAATCTTGTACAGCCCCTTTAAAGTTTCGTGCGCAGTAGTCGGTTCTATTGAAGGAACCAAGCATATTTTACCTGAATCGAAATAGCATTCACATCGATGACTTTATCACTGCTGACATCTGGAGGGCACCAAGTGTTGTTGGTGACATGATATGTAAAACTAAGCGAATCAACTGCTATGCTATTCCTTCTGGCATGCGATTGAAGAATGGCTGTCAGGAAACCTAAAAAAATTGAAGAAATGTTTTGGTGAGCAATTATTTTTTGATGAATAAAATCGAATGTATCAAGTACGTAGGTCAGCCACATACATTAGCGGCAGCACTTTGGGAACTCGTAATTCCACGTCAAAGATACAAATGACGTTTGATGGCGTTCTAATAAAAAGAATTGCTTTTACAAATGGTCAGTGGCAGACACTAGGCTGACGATGATGGGGTACAGTCACCCCCCAATGTTGGCTTGAACAAATATCTTTTGTTTGAAAACAATGGTGATGAACAATGCTTTTCGATTGAAACAATAGCTTTACCCCTCGATATTTGGGAAAGTTTTTTTACGCCACAAAAAGGGCTGTGTCATATTGTTAAGGGGCTCCACGGCCAACTTGTCAACAAATATGTGAATACCATTGTTTTAGGCACGTGTCTATTATTTCCTGCAGTTGCTTGGTGGCTTCACCCAAGCCAGCAAAAAGAAACTGTCAAAATTCCACTTCTATCCGAGCAACCGTAAGAGGTATAAACGTTTAGTTTGCTCCTCTGTGAGGTACGACAACTTATCTTCAAGATACATCTTCAAAATGGTAGCTATGGCAACTAAATGGTAACTTCAAAATGGTAACTAAAAAGGTAACTACCTTGTGGAAAGTAAAAGGCAGGTAACCAAAATGTTCGAGGATGGTCTGATGGAAAATAAGATCCGGTGCTGGAGGCTCTACTTTGTTGACTTTGTTGTCTTGAGAATGTTTTGTTTGCCTTGACAAGATCAACCCATCTTCCAACAAAATCGATTCTTTTTATCAAATTGTCAATCCATGACGCAAGAGGTTTGCTTGAAGAATATGCTGCTCGCTGAAAAGGAGAATTTAAAGCAAATCAACGAGGTGAAAATTATATTTCATAGAACATTAGTACAAGAGTATTACCAGCTAGTACCTGAACAACTTTCAGACACAATAAATAATGACATGTATCCAGGCGGATGAAAAACTTGACGCCAACGAGAGATTTATACCGGGTGACCCAAAAAAAGTGACCCAACGCAATCTGTTATAACAAGGACAGATTTTGTAATACAATAGCACGAGTTGCTTTTGTTGACACCTCAATTCAAAGCGATTAGCGATCACAGACAAAGGAAATTCTCTCAACCAGTAATTCAAAACAAACGAAGCCGCTAAAGTTTCTCTGAAACCCAGGTAGCTAGCTCGCTCGCTGTGCATTCCAGAAATTATTTTTAAGGGCAAACATGAGCATAGATCGAAAGAAGAAGGATATATCTACACATCTGCCGCGGGCATTTTATTTCTTTGGTCCAGAAGCTGAGCAGTAACTGTTTTGATAACACCCAAAAAATAAGAAAATTGAATCGCCTCCTAAACTGTTTTTGAACCAAACAAATAAAATGCCCGCGGCAGATGTGTAGATGCATCCTTCTTCTTTCGATCTATGCTCATGTTTGGCCTTAAAAACAGTTTCTGGAATGCACAACGAGCGAGCTAGCTACCTGGGTTTCAAAGACACTTTTGCGGTTTTGTTTGTTTTGAATTGCTGGTTGAGAATTTCCTTTGTCTCCAATTGCGAATCGCTTTGAATTTAGGTGTCAACAAATCTGTTATAGAAAAACAAGTAAGTGATTGATTGAAATGCTTCAAACGTTATTCTGTCGCTAAAAGACTAGCCTACGTTGTGAGTATTTTTCGCAATTTTTTTCGAAACGATAAATTTCCCGAATTAAGGATTATGAGAAAAAGGGCATGATTGAAATCTTCAAAAAGTCGTCAAAAACAGGGGATCGATTTGCAGCCTTTTCAGATCTTCAAGACTATGAGGAGCGTGTTTCATCTCAGCCTGGGAATAGGTAACTCAGTCGAATATTGTCAGAGCAAGTTTATAGTCCCTAGATACCTAAAATATTCTTATCTCAAGGGACATGGATACTCCTGCTTTTCTGTAAGCAATTCTTGAACATTTCGATTTGCGTGGAAAATTGAAATCCTTTGAAATTCCACAAGTTTACAAAGAACATTTATTTTCAGCCAAATGCTTAGGTACCCAGGGACCATAAGCTTGCTCTGGAAGATTCTAACTGAGTTGCCTATTCCCAGGCTGAAATGAAGCACCGTCCTCATTGTCTTGAAGATCTGAAATGGCTTTAAATCGATCCCCTGCTTTTGATAAAATTTTGTGGATTTCAAGCTGGCCCGTTTTCTCAAAATCTTTAATTCGGGAAATAAGTGCCGAAAAAATTCCAAAAAATACTCATAGTGTAGGCTAGTCTTTTAACGATAGAACAACGTTTGAAGAATTTCCATCAACTACGTACTTTTTTTTCTAAAGCAGATTACGTTGGGTCACTTTTTTCTGGGTCACCCGGTATGACACTCTCGGTTTTATCACTCTCGGTTTTATCACTATGCATTAATTTAAATTTCACTTTAGTTTTGTAATTAGATTATTCATTTTCGTTTTTAGATTTTAACATGTAAATTTTAAATTTTTGTCACGGCCCCCTGAAAAGCGACCTTTGTCGACAGGGTTACCCTGTATAAAGAATATAAAATGAATTAATAAAATGAAATTTATATGATTACGAAGAAGAGGGAAATACGAAGGAAATACTCTTTAAATTTTAATCTGGGCTGGCCGATGATGCTAGTGTTGAAATCTCTCTGCTTATTTTCAATGTACCTGAGATAAAAATGTGTCTGCTTATCAACGGCACTATCATTGCATTCCTTTTCTGAACAATTATCGGTAAGTGTAGCGTCAGAATTGGGATATCACATTTTCTAAACTCTTTTTAAACGCACTTTTAGGGAGTCGTCGCTTCAAAATTGAATGAAAGCTCTTTGACTCCATACAAATGATATCGCGTACTGAAAAAATCTCGAATAATTTCGACGCATTTTTCCGTCAGATTTATACTGCAGTTCAAACACATTTTTACTCTGGGAAAAGGACAAGAAATCAATATTCAAACACAAGTTACCTTCCACTCCAATGGTACACGATTATGCAGCAAGGTTGTGTAAGTGTCTTCCAATATTTCAGACATCACAATTTCGCCTTTTACAGCAGCATATAAATCATCTAACGAACTATGAACTGTCTGAAGGAGTTGGTTATATCTGATGTATTCTTGTCGTAGGTATGCGACCATGGCCGACTCGTTTGCTTGCTCATTTGTGAAAATGTTCACTCCTACAATAGGGAAAATGCAGTTTAGCAGATACAGCTTCCAAGAAAACATCATTATTTTTATCATTATCAATTTATTTAAAGAAGGCCTACATATATATACAATATACAATATAGACTCAGAAAAAACACATTCGTTAAACGTTTCGGCGTAAGCCTTCATCAGTAAAATATATACAATATATATTTATATAGTGTACGGTTAGAAGAGGGCCTAACTACTCAAAGAAACAGGCATCTGTTTGGTCTTTTACGCTTTTTCTTTTCCAGTGCTGACTAGTTTTGCCCACTAGGGCATCTTCAGAGCAACTGTGTTATACGTAAATACATATACATACAATAGCTATAAACTAAGAGCTAATTCAAGCCTACTATCTAAAAAAGTCAAAATTTGTAAGAAAAAAGTGAAAAAATATAAAATAAAATGCTTGCTTGCTTTCTGCTTGCCATCATATTGCAGGCCTTCATAAACTGTGGCTTCTTTGAAGAGTCTATCGTTTCCCCCTTATCGATTTAGGATTCACGATGGTTTCAATTTTTTCAAAATTTTCCATGAATTCTTTCAAAATTAATGAAAATGCCGCCATTTTGAAAATAATCAATTTATCAAAAAAAATTCCACAGCAGATAAACAGCAAATAACCCTAAGTTCCTTTACGCCATTCAATTCAAAGAAAAATGCGATAAAATTTTACACCCACCTTTTTAGAGGTCTGAAAGATTTGAGCCCTATGATGTAAAAACGGCACAATGACAGTTACAGCTCCTCCACAGTAGCAACAGACAGTGGACATTTTTTGGGACAGTCTGTATGAGAAATGAAATTACCTGTTTTTGTCGTGCGACGAGAAGCTCTCGATCTGGAAGACATTGATGTTCTAGTGAGTCTGCTGCCTGATGATGATCTACTTGCTGCAGATTGATGAATTGGAACTTCAAATGGCAAAATTTGATCGATTTGTGATATCGTGTCCAAAATAAGATCATCGTTGCTTTTGCCCAAACTGAAACAAGAAGAAATGGAATAAGTTGGTGTGATTTAGGTTGGGTAACTATTTTTTTTAATTTGTTCAAAGGCTGGGTAAGTGTAACAAATTAAAGATGTTCTATTTCTCTTCACTGGATATGCGTAGACATAGAAACTCAGGTTGCGAATCACAGCCCGTAATCTCTACACCGGACTTATCATAAACATATACTTAAGGCCCATAACATGTATCAGTACAAACGTAGGGTAATAAATATCTTACCCCGCTGCAACACCGGTCCGTGGTCTCATGAGAATCAAAGAATCGATAATCTGTTTACTGCTGTGCTTCAAATGCTCGAGTTCCGCGTTCGGATGCATACCAAATACTTCGGGCGGATCGATAGACGGGAAGTGATCGACGCAACTATACAAATCATCAAACTCAATGTCATTTGGTGGAGGTCTAAACATCTGCAAACAAATGCAAAAAAATTTTCAGAGCGAAGAAGAACATCCAATTTGTTCTAGCGGGAAGGACAGCTGAAAAGTCGTAACCATGAAATCCTCAAAGAAATGACATCTCGCAAAATTACGGTAGAAAATTTCGAGTCAAACGAATAATTCTTATGAAAAACCGAGCTAAAAATATCCAGATGTGGAGACAGTCGACGATAAGTTCCATCTACAGACGTGTGTATGTGTGTGCGTATGTTTGTGTGTATGTGAAAGTACTCAACAGTTAGCGAGCAACCAGGATTTTTCCTTTTCCCGAGGGTGGTAACTTTTAATTTTAATGTTCTCGATTTTTCAGATAATTTTTCTGATAATTTGTGAGTATGTGTATGTTCTCTTATTTTAAATCGAAATGATTTTTAGCTACAATAGCAAAACTAGTCTAATCAAATTACTTACATACAAGATATAAATTAACTGAACTTAAACTCCGGAGAATGTTTTACAGCACAGAGTTAAAAAAGATTCAGTCATTGGCTCAAAGGAACGTTTTTGCAAATTCTGGTGTTCAAATCCATTAACTCGACCAAGCACTGGCGAAACGAAATGCTGTTCAGTTATCAAAGCCTTATCAAGAGGTACTGCTTTCTTCTCACTGAGCAAGACAGCATACGGCTCAAATCTTTAAAATCTTTAAAAAGGTGGGTGTAAAATTCTATTCGATTTTTCTTTGAACTGAATGGCTTGAAAGGAACTTATAGTACTTTGCTGTAAATCTGCCGTGGAAATTTTTTGATATCTTGATTTTTTTTCAAAATGGCGGCAACTTAACGATTTTTGAAAAAAATTGATGGAAAACGTGGAAAACATTTAAATCATCGTAAATCCTAAACCAAAGGAGGAAAAATCATATAACTTTCATCAAGAAAACCATAGTTTATGAAGGCCTACAATATGGTGAAAAGCAGAAATCAGTATCTTTTCTGGTTTAGGATTTAAAAATTTGATGACGTCATAGCCTCAAATTTAATAAATGCCGCCATTTTGAAACTATTTTAAAGATTTGAGCTCTATCTTGAGCAAGACTGTCATTTACAGGTTTTAGTAATGATCGATAGAGCATAGGGAACAACTTTTCTTTCGCACGGCATGTCTATATCTGAGTAAATCAGGTTATGTTATCTTCTTCTTCTTTATGTTCCAAATCTTTCGACGTTGGATGACACAGTAGCTCTCCATTTGTCTCGGTCCATTGCAGTTCTTGTTGCCCTCTCATACCGCATCCCAGTCCACTCCTTGATGTTGTCATACCAACTCATCCTTGGGCGACCTCTGCCTCTCTTTCCATCTATATATCCTTCTAACAGTCAGTGACGGATCCAGGGTGGGTCCACTGGGTCCCTGGACCCACTTAAAGAAATCAAAGTTTGGCTATTAATAGAAAGTTCACCGTCTTTTTGACAATAGTTTATGCAGTCACAATCTTTTCTGAGTGAAATAGATTTTGAAAAATGAGATTGTAAATTATCTTCAAGTGGTAAACAAGCAGATCCAGTCCTTCTCGTATCTTTTGGATTTGATCCAAGGGCTCTTGAGTCAATGGTCCGGTAATTCTGCTTGTCGGTGATTATTTCTAGCGATGATGTTCTGTGAATGGCACTAAAAGCGAATATCCAGTTACAATGGTTTCAAATATGATGTCAATCCTTCTTTGTTCTGTGCTCATGGACCCATAAAAGCTATTTATACCTACATTCGTTCTATTGCAACGTCAGAAAACTTCCAAATTTAGCCTACTGTGGACCCAGCCACTGCGACGGATTCCGCAGTGGCTGGGTCCAGTGCAGACTAAATTTAGCAATTTTCTGACGTTTCAATAGAGATGAATGTAGCTATAAATATCTGTCTGGGTCCACTGAAATGGATAACGCTGTGATTGCATCATATGAAGTTTCGAATATAGAGAAGGCGGAACAGGCTCATGAATACGACTACTGACTGTGGTAGGAACTGAGGAATATGGAGGAGAGAGAGAGCTGATGTGTCAGATTTAAATCAAGTGTTCACCTTTTTAAAGGCATCCAAGGAGCTGACCTTCTATCCATCTATGTATGATCTATGTATGTTTATATGAGTTGATCGTGTTCGTGTATGAATGATAGCGTAAGTTTCATTTTAAGACTTTAATCAAGCTAGTAAAAAGTCATGCTGTACACTTTGATTTGACGTAGTATTTCAAAATGATATATTATTCCTCAAGCATCGCAAGAAATTCTTTGATGATTTTGGAGACTTGAAATAATCATAATCATGACCAAAAAATATCACATAACCTCAAACTCTACTCGTTTTGAATCATAACTTTGCAACATTTAGTGTGTGCAAACCTGGAGGGCGTGGTCGAAGGAAATTTCCCTGAAATAGTGTTTTAAGCCAATCTGAAGGGCGTGGTCACAAAAAATTTTCCGGGGGGTACCCCCGGACCCCCCTATAATTTTCGGCTCGCTTCGCTCGCCTTCGGATTGGACCCAGTTAAGATTTTCTCTGGATCCGCCCCTGAACAGTGTTCTGTATATGTTATTTAGCCGTATCAAATGCCCAAAATATTTCAGTTTCCTGTCCTTCAAGATATTGATCAGCTTTCTTTTTTCATTCATTCGTTGAAGCACTTCCTCAATTTTCACTTTCTCCGTCCATGACAATTTCAGCATTTTCCTATACGTCCACATCTCAAATGCTTCAAGACGTTTCTCAAGTGTGGTTGTTACAGTCCATGTCTCTACTCCATAAAATAAGGTACTCCATACATAGCATTTCAGAATTCTCTTTCTCGTCTCAAGATTGATGCGGTTATTTGTTAATGTTGACTTCATTTTATTAAATGTTCCTCGGGCTATAGAAATACGACGTAGGATTTCTTTATCGCATTTAGCATCCTCTGTCAATAGTTGTCCTAAATATACAAATGAATCTACTTGTTTAATTATGTCGTTGTCAACAGTAATATGAAATTTGGCGCTTGGCATTACTTTTGATACCAACATAGTTTTGGTTTTTTCAGCATTTATCTTCATTCCATACAGTTTCCCTTCCTCATTAACTTTATTTACTATTTCTTGCAATTGCTCAGGTGTTTCAGCAATAAGAACCGTATCATCAGCATATCTCAGGTTGTTGATGTTAAGTCCACCTATCTTTACACCATCCATATCATCTATAGCTCTGAATATCATCTCTGTGTAGAGGTTGAAGAGAGCAGGGGACAGTACACATCCCTGTCTTACTCCTCGTTTCCTATCATCACTTCATCAGACAGTCCATTTTCTAGTCTCACGAAGGCTTTTTGAGTCCAGTACAGATTTCTTATGAATTTGATATCCCTTCCTGGTATTGCAATCTTTATGAGGTTTTCAATCATCCAGTTATGTTATACTCAAATGAAATTTTTATCTTGAATAAAAAATGAATGTACCTCCAAGCCAAGATATTTATGATCATCCTTCAGGACATCTTCATCCAAAAATGCTTCCAGCAAACTAAAAAGACGAATTTGATCCCAAGTATCTGTCACTCGTCCACCATAAATGATTTCACCAGTCAATAATTTGAGAGCCTTCCACGGAATCTTTCCGTTCTTTGGAAGGAGGTCGTAGAGAGTAAGAATTGAAACCTAAAATAATGAAACAAGAATTTTATCATGATCCTAGTTTTAATCCTCTAAGATAAATCAGTTTAGAAGATCTCTATGCTTTTTTCATTAAATTTTCTGACACACTGACTAATATAGTGAAATGAAGTTGCGGTTTTTAGCGCCAAGCGCTGGGATCACAGAAGTAGAGAAGACCTAATCGAGTCTGCGACCCCTTCTCATGATGCCAAAGTGGTGATCTCTACCTGGTATCGAACCCTGTCCGCCTGACTGCTCTGGCTGCAAAGTCAGAGGAATATACCACTGCACCACAACACCTTCGAATGGGAGCTCTCAAAGCATAGAAATACTTTCCATCTTTACAGACTTCTACGTGAATCTCGAAATTTCCTTCCTTCAAATCTGATGCGTACAAGCATGCTGATTTGGACGAAAATTGCATAAGCTATTACTCCATTCACATTAGCAAGTTAAACAATCTCAAACGAAGTCAGAAAATCAAATATTGCGTTCTGATTGGCTGGTCTAAAAAATCGAGTTCATTTGATTGGTTGAAATTTAAGCTGATTTAGATGAAGCTGGTTTAACTGTGTAGGTATGAATGGGTTCATTGAACAAGAACATGTTTATCTTACTAAAGATTACATTTGATGTCAAGTGAGATTGACAATAATGCAAAGGGTCTATTGGGGTAAAATGTGTAGGCTGGGTAAAAATGGGAAGTATTGATTGGTGGAAAACCGTAGACCTGGAACTGATAAATCTATGTCAAAGATTACCTCGCCGTAGTTCAAGACTAGAGCAGTAGTTGAAGTTCAAGCGGTTCTACAATCCTCGCCAAAACCTCTTGTCACAAACTGAATTTTTCAGCATTTTTCAACAAAAATCAAAGTGCCTATCACTTCAGCGGAAATATCTCGTAAGCCCCAGATCTATCTTTTTCCATTTTGTGACAAGGGTTTTGGCGAGGATTGTAGCGAGAGGAAAACTCTGAACAAAGATTTTGGCAAAATCTATCCAATTTTTTCAACCCACCCATTTTACCCCAATCTTACTCATTTTACCCCCAGTATACCCTAATTACTCATACATGCACATCACATACTAGACAAGAATAGCAAACTAAAAAAACAATCACCTCGAGGTCCGAATTGATGAATTCGTACGGAATATTCCATCCTAAAGGTCCAAATTTACGTCTTTCTTGCACAACTGCATTGAAGAAGCATAATCCAAACAGAAGCCTTTTCCAGTCTGTTGATTCAACATTGCTTTGGTCAACTTTATCAGCAAGTATGCCGTTGATGCTTGCAAGAGAACGCTGTAGGTTGGCCTTGAGGCCTGGTGGTGGCTCCACAGTCATCTGTAAATAAAATGAATCGTGATAAAAAGCTGCCACATAAAACAAGGGCAGATTTTGTAACAATAGAATCTTTGGTTTGTTTACATATGACGCCATCTTGGTTAACTAGCCAATCAGAGAGCTCTATTTCTATGGCGTCATCTGATGATAATGGCGGAAGGAGGGGTTTGCTGTGGAGAAAACCACACCCTTGTTTTTTCCTCGCGACGAAAATATACTTTCGCAAAAACTCAAACTTTTTTGCACACGCATAGAACGAGACATTTCACATACTTTTTGCCATATAAGCGTTCTTACAGAAACTCTTGGCGGAGCAGAAAAAGAAACCTTTGCAGCCATTCAACACTGCTACAACTTGAAATTGAAATCTAAGAGAGTTGTAATCCATTTCTTCATACTTTAAGGGAAGACAATTTCGAGGGCAGAAACTTTCGGGAGTTGGAAAAAACTGTCGCGAATGAGTCAAAATGAGAACTTTCGCGAGAATAAACTTTCCCGAATTAGGGTTCTTATCAAATTTTGTAATGTTGCAAATATTCCTCGACTCTTCAATGCCTTTTCCGAATCTTCTATACCTATCTTTGTTATTAGTATAATTAAAAAGGGTTGCTGTTAAATAAGATCATATTAAGACATGCAACAAACAATAAGAGGAAAAAACAGTTGATTTTATAAATATTTGATTCTATATTTTAGGAAATTTCACAAGAATAAACCTTCGCGAATTTCATATTTTAGGAAATTTCGCGGAATAAACTTTCGCGAATTTCAGCCAAAAACGTGAAAAACGCGAAAGTTTCTTCCCGTGAAAATGTTTTCCTTTAAAGTACTTTATGCGACTATTTCATGACGACCGCAATTTAAGAATCTTGGAATCACAATTTTTATCACTAAACAACGCTGAATTTAAGTTTGATGCCATTTTCACACAGATATGCACTTTAGCAGCAAGGATATTGCTAAAAAAGATTTGCAAAAAAACGTGATAGGCTAATCAAATCAATACAGGGGTGGCGCCAGAAATCTTCCGACAGAGGGGCTGGATCTTCCGACAGGGGGGCTAAAATGGCTACAAAATGCAGGTTTCGTACGTCATTTTGCCAAATTTCCTCCGACAATAACCTCAAATTTGCTCCGACGGGGGGGCTAGATGCTTCCGACAGGGGGGCTGTAGCCCCCTCTAGCCCTCCCCTGGCGCCACCCCTGAATCAAAATAACTTGGAGCTCACCTTGAGTCCAACTTGCAAAACAGATGCTGGAAAGACTGGATCTGGTTTCGAACTAAGCCATAATCTGAATTGTGAGTCTACCGCTACATCAGGGTTGCAAATGCTGAAATGAGATGAAATGGAAAATTTAATCCAGTAAAGAGGAGCGGAAAATAAATGGTCATTGGACTATTAGCTACAGAAAAATCTAACGGTTGTAACTTCACAGTTTTCGTCCGATTTAAGTGCTTCGCGAAGCAATAAAATTTTCATTTGTTCATTTTCATACTTACTTATTTAAACATCAAAGTTGTCAATCAAATAAAATTCAAACATTGCTTTCCAAATAATTTGCCAAGAACTTTTTTGGTTCAATCTGCAACCTTTCTGGCAAACGAAGGAAGCAAATTCACTTTCATTAATCATGAAAAACACCATTTGCTCATCCCACTGGAGCACTTTTTGAGCACTGAAAACTGGTTTATAAAAATTAACTTTGCTGTTCAAACATTAGAACGATTGCAATGAGGATGCAAACAGGTGATCAAAGCATCTCACATCTAATATTTCCAACTCCTTTTTCAAAGACCGGCATATTGTTTTTGGCACATCAAAGAGAATTTTGATTCATATGCCTAGGTATTCTCAAGCAGAGAGTTGGGTTGGAAGATCATTGATCAACTTATTGGCAATGGCAATAACTCTAAAACTATGGTCTTTGTGTCACTCAATGATTAGGCTCCTAAGTGCCTATGTAACCTTTTCACCAGAAACTCAGAATGCCCCTTCCCGTAGCCTCCTAAATACTGAGGCTGGCTTAAAGTTGCGATAGAAAAAGTAAAGTGGGCACCACAAGTGGGGACATACTTTTCTTTTCGGGGAGCAAACTATGGAGTAGACTTCCCGCTGGGTCTAAGATGGCATCCTCTCTTAATAGTTTAAAAAGAATCTATCAAGGGTTGAACCCATCTTCTGTTGTAATTCAGTTTATAATGGAGGGCCCCTTGAAAAATAGCTTCTGCTGAAGGCAACCCTCTCCCCTTAAAGGAATGACATATGAAATAAAAAAAAAAAAATCTATTAAAGGTAATACGGGTCTCCTACCTTTGCACAATCTCTCTCAAATTTGGCATGAAAGATCCCGCAAGGTGACAATTTTGCAGGAAAACCCATTTGCCTTTCTGTGAATAGGCCCTTCGAATCAGTTCTTCGGCTTTTGGTCCTTGACCTCTTCCCAGTGAAATCATGTCCAAATTCAGGGTACTTCCGCGGACGTCTTTTACAAACCGGAGCAGCTCAGCAGTTGGGTCAGATCCTGGGAAAAGAATAAATTATGAATAATATTAAGAATAAATTAAAGAATTAAATTAAAGAATAAATTATACATAAATTAAAGAATAAATTATATCGGGCAACCCGAAGGGCAAATCAATCCATAAATCTCGTACACGTTCGTACCCTGGGTGCCAGAGCCAAAAATTTAGATTTACAAAAAATGAAAAAAGAGAAATAAGGGAGATCAGGAACGAAAAAAGTTTGGGTAACAGAGCCCAAAAATTAAAAAGAAGGAAAAAAAGAAAAAAGGAGGAGAGGGAAGGCACTCCAAAGCATATGACATTGAGCAAATTATGAGGCTCTGGCCACGGGAAATAATCCACCATCGATGTGTCCAAAATTATGATCACAATGTTATTCTTACCCATCGTTTCGTTTTTCTTCCACGGGATTACGAGACAAGCTTGATAATGTTGCTTTTCCTTCGTTCTTCTCTCATCACAACTTGTATAGAATGCCTCCATTACAGTATTCAAATGATGTTCAAACTGTTTTCGTGCCTGAGCTCCCATGCAGCGATGCTCTCATTGCAAACTTTTACTCAAATACTGACATTTCAAACTTCCACACTAGCTTTCAATGGAAGTAGGAAATGAGAAGCATCGTTGCGTAGAGGCTCAGGCGCAGAAAAGATTTGAACATCATTTTGGCGGCTTTCAATGCTAGTTGTGACGAGAGAAGAACGAAGGAAAAGCAATATCTTCAAGCTTTCATTTGCAATCTCGTGGAAGAGAAACGAAACAGTGGGTAAAAATACAACCTTGAGCATATAGGCCACATCAACGGTGTATTATTACCGTGATTTTGGCCGATAGCAAGGAGGAATGCAAAGCATCGTAATCAAATAAACTCACCGGGTGACAGAATGAAAACAAGTGGTGTTCTGCAATTCGAATCTTCAAAGAAATCACGTAGATCAAAACCAGCAGGGGTGACAAAATTGACTCCCATTTCTGCGATAACATATTCTCTTATTGATGCGAGAAGGGACTCTGGACGAAGTGTCTTGATCAAGAGAAGCTTTTGAAAGTTTGATAGTTCATTTGCCGTCCATCCTTGATAATTCCGAGAAGACGATTCTATGCAAAGGATAAAAAAACATTGATTATCATTGGCTGCTCTCTTTTTCAGTAAATACTTCAGTTGAAGGTGAAATATAAAACATAATATCTCCACATCTTATTTAAGGTCAAAAATATGATTTGCAACAATCCAGTCGGAGAGTAAACTAGCAGAGCTCTCTCAATGGAAAGGCCCAAAGAATGACGAATTATTTTTGTCTGGAAAGAATAGGTTACTAGACTTGATGTGTACAATTGCTAGGGCTTCCACATGGAAAGACTTATTTGTAAAATTTGAATCTTTCAGATCGACAAACGGGTCTTTTGCTCAGTGACATTTTGAAAGACGGATACAATTTAAGAGGTTCGAACTTTGTCATCTATAAATTTCGTGGCAAAAAAGTGCTTTCCACCTAGAAATTAGTCATTTTCAAACAGTCGCTTCCTTGGCTTGCAAAACAGCAGAGAACCCAATTAAGTTTCCACAACCTTTTATTGCAGCACTGAGAAGGCACGTATTTAGACGAAATTTTTCGTCTTAAGATTATGAAATAAAAATCACAAAATTTGGTCGAAATAATATCCCTAGAATTTAAATTTGTCGGTGCATCGTTTTCAGTCTCCTACAACACTTATTCTTGTCATCACTGTTAAGTAGAACAGAAATAATTCGATGGACATTTTCAGGCGTTTCTGCCAACTGCTGGAATGGACATTTTGTAGAAGATCAAACAAAATTCAAGGAATGAAACTCAGATTCGCGGGGTGAAGTCATCAACCTAAATTGATATCTAAATATTCCACAGAAGGTTTAGCAAGTCAGCTGATAAATGCTTTCAAAATAATCGTCTTTAAACGGGAGAGATTTTGAAACAAAGGAGTTTCTAAGAAAATTTATAACAGGAAACTAGAAGGAGTTTTTACCTTTATCCTCTTCTGCGGTTTCACTTTGTCCCAAATAGCTGAACGGTTCACTCGTGGTACTGAACTTCAACCAATACTGCGGATTATGAACGATGTGACTACAAATCCCAGAAAACGCTGAAACTGAATCTGAAAGTTGTTGACATTCTCTCCAAGATTCTTGTGAAATCCATTTTGCAGGAGTTTTCGCCATCATTGCCATTAATTGCCCCATAGAACCCTTGGCAGCAGTTACTTTACTTGTTTCTGGAACGAAGAAAATGCATAGTGTTTAAATGTTTACAATTGCATTTGCAGATAAAGGTATCAATGTAAAGAAAATGAGTGATCTCGCCAAAGGATCTTATACTCCAAATAGTCTAGGTGAATTAACAGACAGGTAGAGTTATCGAAAATTGGTGCGTCTGTTGCCCATTTCTGTTGCACATTTCAAAATGAGGCTGATAGATTCTTAAGGTTTAAGGTGTAGGTACATAAATCGAAGTTGCACAAACGCCGTGAACAATGGATAGCCACAGAAACAATGCTGTGTCTTGGTGTTTTCTTTGTTCTATTTTGTCTGTTGATCTAATTCACAATCATTATTCAATACCTTTTCGAGGAGATGTACCTCCATCAGTACCATCCCCAAATAACTTTGTATTACTGCCATGAAGTAAACATTGACAGTCAATCTCATCCACAAAACTCTTCCCAACAGTCGATTTATGAGAATTGATCCTTATGCACAAATAGAAGGAGAAAAGGATCTGGTGCCTAGCGAACAAGGCACGTGACACAACACGGTACACTGTCCTGGTTATTAATTCAATCATTGTTTTGAGGTATTGGTCGATGCCAGCACTGATCTGTTGCGGACGCAGCATTTCAGGTATACGACGCCTTTGGTGTTGCTTTGCTGCAAATGCACGTGCTTTTTCCACAAGACTTCTTTTCCACAAGACCTGTTAAGAAAAAACAAATGCCGGGTGAGCCGGAAAACGTTCCCTCTTTCGACGATTCATAGCACCAAGGGTACTTGACGAATCTGAATGATTCAAATTCTAGTTAAAAGAACAAGGACATATTTTGTAAGACAATAGCATGTGTTGCTTTTGATTGACACCGCAATTCAGAGCGATTAGCGATCACAGACAAAGAAAATTCTCTCAACCAGATATTCAAAACAAACAAAACCTAGTAGCTAGCGCGCTCGTTGTGCATTCCAAAAATTGTTTTCAAGAGCAAACATGAGGATATATCGAAAGAAGAAGGATATATCTACGCATTTGCCTCGGGCATTTTATTTATTCGGTTCAGAAGCTTAACAGTAAGTGTTTTAATTACACCCAAAAAAATAAGAGAATTGAATCGCCTTTCAATCGGCTGTTGAACCAAATACATTAAATGCCCGTGGGAGATGTGTAGATTTACCCTTCTTCTTTCGTTATTAGCACGTAACGTCTCTTAAAAACCATCTTTCGCTTGCACAAGGCGAGAGTTTGCCCTTCTAGTTTCAGAGAAACTTTTGCGGCTTTGTTTGTTTTGAATTACTGGTTGAGATAATTTCCTTTGTCTGTGATCGCTAATTGCTTTGAATTGTGGTGTCAATCAAAGGCAACTCATACTATTGTATTACAAAATCTGCCCTTGTTAGTTAAAAGCTAAAATACGAAAGTATTTTGTCATATTTCTCGCGTCTTTACGAATATTTCATGGTAGCGAAATAGCTGAAAATGGCCTAGAACATTTTATCAAATCCGCGGGGGGGGGGGGGGGTAACTTAAGTAGTCATGGCAATATTTGATATCTTCATTTTTTTAGAATTTTTTTGTTTCCTTTTTATTGACAGAATTCACGAAAAGCTTTGACAAAATTCAAATCGTTGTAAATCTTAAATGAATAGAGGAAAAGCGGTACAACCTTTAAGAAAACCATAGCTTATGAAGATCTATGATATGGCGGTAAGCAGAAATATGCAGCTCTTGTGGCTTATGATCTAGCAATTTGATGACATCACGACCAGGAAACTGTTTAAAACAGAAAGACGCCATCCTTTCACGCCATCAAATCAAAGGATAGATGCATTAACCATTCGTGCAATGATTTCTAAGGATTCGAGGCCTATGCTTAAAACTGTTACCTTTTTTTGGCTACTGCTTCCTGACGTAGCCTTCTGCAAGTCTGGCTCAGCCTTAGCCTCATTTTGGTTCTCGAACGTTGCGATGGAATTTGAGAACAACGCTATGAACCAATTCAATGAAAACTGATACATGACATCAATCAGAGCCAGATCGGTCATAACAAAATACAGCAAAGCCCCACGGTCTGCAACTGCACTGTAAACAATTCTGTTCCGTTGAATATCCTCTTGTGTTATTTGGGAATCTTCCACTCTCTTCTGTATTTTATTGACTATATCTTTACTGTTGTCTAGAGTGTTTATAAGGTCTTCATCGTCAAGGACGTTGCCTATAGATGTGCTGAGAAGATCTAGGGTTCGGTCTTCAATCTCACGTAGTTTCATGTTATCGTTGACGATAGTCTGTAACAAAGCACAACGCTGGCTTTCTAGGTCAGGCCTTTCTTGGTGTACAACATTCGATAGAAGCTGATCTTGCAGACCTTCGAATGTTACTGTGAAGTTAACAACACAGACCTTGATGCATGTTTCTGGGAGGAGTTGAGGGTTGGCTGCTTGGCTGATAATGTACAAGCGAAACTTTGGGTTACGTTCAAATTCTGTCCCGCCGATCTTGATGAGATTGCTCTTGCGTAGTGATGATGTAATGTTCATGTTGAGGATAGGGTCGAGAGCTGGGTCTAAATACTCTGGTGCATCCTGTGAACAGAAGAAAAGCACTAATGAAAAGAGGAACTTCGAGCGAGTAAACAATTCACAACATTTCAAAGCCTGTAGCTCGCTATATATTCATCAGTTTCTTTAAAACTGGCTGTCATTGTGTAGGTAACATATCAACTTAGATAACAAAATTTTGAGTGGCTTGAATTGGACAGTCTTTTCAAAGTATGAACGGTGCAGAAAATTTCTGTGCGCCAAAAGTAAAAAAGAGTCTTCCATTTCCACGTCGAATCTAAATTTCCAATTCTGCCTCAAATGAAATGTCATGTGAGATTTGCGATAACGCTATTTAAAGTTACTTATCCAAAACACTTTATTACTTTTAATTACGAAATTACTTTTATTGGCAGAGATTTTCACGGGATATCTAATATGCCGGGGGGGGGGGTACTTAGTATATTTTGCTGACGGGATGTGCACTCCTCTCCGGGTATCGTTTTCGCCTATTTTTTCTAACGCCGGGTATCAAAATAAGGTAATTTTTCTAAAGCCGGTTGTCAAAAGTGTTATTTCATTGTTTTTCGATGAATTTTTACGTTTAGGGGGGGTATCCTTTTCGCCGATTTTTACGTTTTGGGGTATAATTTTCGCCGATATTTTCTAAAGCCGGCTATCATTTTGAGGGAAAATATCTAAAGCCGGATGAAAAGTTCTTTTCTTGGAGTGCACACCCCCATACAATTGAAAGTCAAGTACCCCCCCCCCCCCCCCCACGGGCTAATATGCAAAAGACTTCACATTTCGTTGCATGAATTTTAGATGTATGTGATTGGGCAATCTTATTATTAAATAAACGAAAAGCTTGATGGCTAAACAAGGCCTATGAGTAACTGCCCAACAGAGATAAGAACACTGTCCAAGGTGAGATAATGATACCTCTATAATAACAGGTTCCCCAAGCCTTAACGCCGGCTCCAAAACTCTCATGAAATTCGTCTCCGATGATTTGATTGTTTTCACTCCATTCTCCGCTTCTAGCTCATACAACCATCGCATTGCCTGACTCTGTGGGTCTATAATGTACGGCCATCGTTGAGTGTTCGTAATGAAAATGCCATTTTCAACAGAAACGTGATCACGAGGCAAGCCGCGATTCTGCCAATCTTGGACACGGGTTGGTTCAGTCAAATAACCAATCAGGTCATAGTCATCAGAAAGGGGTACACTGTGTTCTTCACATGTTTTTAACCATCCTTTCACCAGGTTTTTGCGATAAGTAGCTGTGAAAGCTCCTGAGTAAGCGATCGAGGCTGCAGCAAGCAATGTGTTTCCAATTAGGCCATCTGATTTCGTTCTTAAATTTTCCACCGATTCTCCCCAACGGCCCTGCAAACAAAGCATAAAGAGCTCGTATTAGACTCAATAGAAGCGTTCTAAGTCTAGTACCCCGAGAAAAAGACACAGAGATCAATTCACACAGAGGTAACACAGAGGTTACACAGAGGTAACACAGATGTAAATTCACTTGAATCTTCGAGATATTGATCATTTCAGTTTGGTCAAAGACACACATTCCCACTCATTTCAGCATAACGCAAATCCTGAAAGGCAAACTCTCAACTTAGCTTTACGACAGGAGTCTTTGTTATCATTCCATCAAACTTTGAGATAAAACACACTGCCTAGCAGGGAAAATAAAGCAAAAGTACAGGCCTTTTTTTCTATACATTCTGCTAAAAATTTACGATAACTATTTACTGAATCACTCTACAAACAAGCTACTCTACTCTACTACTCGGACAAGACCAAGGGGAGCAACAACCATGTCCACCCACAAAGCACAGGCGCCTGTAGTAAGTTCCGGAAAGCACTTCAAAACCTCATGTGATGGAACAAAAATATGTTTAGAATTGTGATTTTTCCTTGCTCTAAGTGATGAAACGAAAACAATACTACATCATTTTAACAGAGCGCGTAAGTTAAGGAAGTTCTGCAACAATGTTCTGTAACTGTACAGTACAGCAACACAATACAATACAATACAATACAATAAAATACAATATAATTCAGTTGACAGAAAAGTTCGTTGACAGTACCTACCTCTTCATCAGCAAGAGACTTTGTCAATATGGCAGCTCTTCTTAAACGCAAAATACTTTGCTCTTTCTTGTTCTTGAGAATCTCCAGCTGAGCAAAGCTTTCATCGTATTGTGTTTGCAAGGAACTTAGCTGATCTTGAACCTACAGAGAGAGGAAATGCATGACTTATACGTGACCAAGTAGACAGGGCTATTGCTGAAAGATTCTACCAAGCATAGGTTCCAAATCTTTATCTCAGCGTAAAAAGGTGGGTGTAAAATTCAATGACCTATTTCTTCTGATTGAATGGCTTGAAAGAAACTTTAGATACTTATCTATAATTCTACCGTTAGACTTTTCAGAAATTTTGAATATTTTTGGAAATTATAGCGT
Source organism: Aurelia coerulea (assembly GCA_039566865.1). Lineage (NCBI taxonomy): Eukaryota > Metazoa > Cnidaria > Scyphozoa > Semaeostomeae > Ulmaridae > Aurelia > Aurelia coerulea. The sequence continues at coordinate 3,266,500 of CM076952.1, read as the reverse complement.
ATCTTTCATTTCAACTCATTTGAGGATGTGACGTCATCAAATTTCTAAATCATAAACCAGATGAGTGACAGACTTTTGCTTGACACCATATTGTAGGCATTTATGAACTATTATGGTTTCCTTCGAAAATATTTCATGTTACGACGTCAAACTGTTTAGAAATTACGATGGTTTTAAGTTTTTTTGAAAATTTTTCTTGAATTCTTGAAAAAGAAGGAAATCACTCTAATTCTAAAAATATTGAAGATTTCAGAAAAGTCCAACAGTAGAATTATAGAGAAATAGCTAAAGTTTCTTTGAAGTCATTCAGTTCCAAGAAATAGGTCACTCAATTTTACATCAGCCTTTTTAAAGATTTGGAACCTATGCTTGTTTGAAAGGTCACTGCTCCCTAGATATTTGCAACTGCATTATTCAATGGTGAAGTGCCATGTGCAAATTCATTTTAAAATTTATCTGACTGAAATCGACCACTCCTTTCTGAAATTAAGAGGGATTTTCAAATTTCTAATTTTTCATATATTACAGAAATTTGAATGATACAGACACTAATACCCACGTACTGAAGTCATTGCTGTAAGATAGAAATAGCAGGAAAATTGATCGTGATTTTAGGGCTGTTGTTGAAGGGGCTTTCTGGAGAAAATCCTAGACTTATGACGACGAGGCTCTTGTTTCCCTGTGCTCTTTGACTTCTTGATGGCGCTTCAGTCAACAGAGACTCATAATATTACTCTGAAAAAGTTGACCCTATTTAGGCCTAATATGCTGGGATTCCTAGCATACCAATCAGATTGCGAGATTTGGCAAAGAATAATAAGTTTCGAACCTTCAATTCGATTGACGCAGCTTACTAAATTTGAAGGAAGTTGCTGCAGCAGGTACTTGAAGATTTCTCTGTTATGTCTTGGTCTTAAAAACATGGAAATTGCAGCATTAAAAGACTTATTTTGCACTCACCAGGTAAAGTGAACTTTCTTCTTCAGATGAATACCAAGTTTTGTTGATTAAGTGTCTGCTTACCGTGGTTTCTATCGCCTTTCCTTTCTGAGGAGTGACCGTTGAACAGAGCCGAAGCAGTCGTTCGATCCAGATTCGATCAATCGGATGCAGAAGATAGGGTCAGGTTTTTAACTGTTTCATTATGAGTCCCTGTGAGCAAGGTACCGCAGGGATACAAGGGACTCATCGTCATAAGTCTAAGAAAATCCTTCATAATTTCAAGGCAAACTTTAAAATTCATTTGAGCATGTCCGCTATAAAATGATATACTTGCCTTACTGAAATTCGTTAGCTCGACATCTACTGCAAAACAAGTTTCTTTCTTTAGTCATCGGTAAATTGGTTGGTATGTAGCTTTTTGTAACCGTATTTTTAATTTTAGTTTAGTTTTATGTCTTTTATGGCATGGCCCCGGCGTAGTCATGATATTTTGCTCCTAGGGGTATCGTCTTTGTAGTGTAGTAAAGTGTTTTGTAAGTAGTGTCGTAGGTAATTCGTCTTTGTAAAAATTTTTAGATTGAGTGTGTAAAAAAAATATATATATAATTGCCAACATTATTGCTCTGATCTTCAGCGAGCAGTGACCTTTTAAAAAGGGGATTGTTTTCATTGACTCACCCAATATATCACATAAATTTAAATAAAACAGACACTACAAACCCATAAAAGCTAGGAAATAGAAATGTTTAATTTCAAATTAGCTCATATAGTCACACGCTTTGGGTAGGCAGCGCACTGATACACAGGTACTGCAAATATTTATTTGAAGAACAATCAATAGACCTTTTAGCTATTCAGAAAGGAATCAGAATCGAACAACATTTTGCTACATTTTGTAGAATTTTCGAATGTGTACAATAGTGATAGAAGCTCTAAAGCCACTCGATCGAACGTCGCGTACCAAAATGTATAAAAATAACGCTCGATCCATGTTCTTTTGTAGAATAGCTAAAAGGTCTATTGACGAATAGAACCCATAGCAGCCAGGCCAATGGGAAGCAGGGAGGCAGGGGGCTTGAGCCCCCAATATTTTGAAACAATGGTGTTACGTCACAACCATAAGTTAGATGTATTGTTCTCCATCATTTTAAGAACAAACCCCCCCCCCAATCAGCATTTACTTCCTACGGCCCAGGTAGCAACCACTTACATAGCTCACTTTTGAACCTTTTGGAATAAAAAAATTATGCATTTATACATACCTGCTTCAAGGCATCCCTTTTCTGTTTCAAATTATCGTACGCTGCATCTAACGCAACCTGTGCCTCCTCGCATTTCTGCTGCTTCGGTAACACCATACGAAATATGTCTGTGTAATTCTGTAACGCCAGCACCCAAGCACACATACTCTTACAGGCCTTTGATATCTTACCGACCGAGGTCGGATTGAAGTCCGGATTCTTCGTGATTTTTTTAACACGGGCATAAATCTGGCCTGTGACGCTGTCTCGATCATAACTAACCAGCTTCTTTAGGAATCCTTGCTCTCCAAGCAAAAGTTTCGCAGTGCTCCAGTCCGTCTTCTGGCCAAGTAAAGTGCATACAGCAGACATTACAGTCATGACCATGGTGGGTGGTTTTGTGTATGCGCGAACTTCAGAAATATCATTTTTATCTAGGAACACAAAAGAAGGCAAGAATTTAATACTTGGAAGAAACGAGGGCAGATTTCGTAACAATAGCATCAATTGACAAATGCCTGATTTACCCCTCCAAAACATAAGTCAATTTGATGGCAGATATTTCTCGTGGCAACTAATTTGAGACCGACTATAGTAGTTTTTAGCTCCATGTCTAAATGGCCTTGGGGTAGTCACAGCCTTTTGCTCATCGTTCCGGTATTATTGTATAGTAATTTGTAGGTGGTGTAAGTAATATATATTGTAATTTTTAGTGGATATGGAAAAAAGGAAAAAAAAATTGGTCTCTCAAGCAACATATCAAAGAGACGAAGCTGCAATAGATGTCCTGAAACTAAGATGGCTAACTATCGCCTTGTGCATGTGAAAATGGGTTGTTAAGAGTTTTCATTAGCATATATCGAAAGAAGAAAGATAGATCTATACATCATTTGCCTTGCAGATGTTATTTGATATGATTCCGAACCTGACCCGAGAGCATTACGATGCATGCATATCTAGAGTTTAAAGGAAGCACTTAATGCTTGGTTTCTGAATCAAAAAAATTGAATCCGTTAAGAATCAGTCAATTGGGTCTTCCGAGTCACCCGCCTAACGACAATAGTGACTCCACCCAGTGCAAAACCAAATGTGAACAAGCTTGTGTAAAGTGGCATGCTAATAATCATTTTGAGTTAGCTATGAAAATACAGATTGTTTCAGAAAAAACGTAGCCCATCTATAATAGAAATTATCAAATAAATCGATTAGCGGATGCAGACAAAGGAAATTCTCTCAACCAGTAATTCAAAACAAACAAAGCCGCAAAAGTTTCTCGGAAACCCAGGTAGCTAGCACGCTCGTTGTGCATTCCAGAAATTATTTTTAAGGGCAAAAATGAGCATAGATCGAAAGAAGAAGGATATATCTACACATCTGCCGCGGGCATTTTATTTCTTTGGTCCAGAAGCTGGGCAGTAAATATTTTGATAACACCCAAAAAATAAGAGAATTGAATCGCCTTCTAAACGGCTTGTGAACCAAACAAATAAAATGCCCGCGGCAGATGTGTAGATGCATCCTTCTTCTTTCGGTCTATGCTCATGTTTGCCCTTAAAACCAATTTCTGGAATGCACAACGAGCGTGCTAGCTACCTGGGTTTCCGAGAAACTTTGCGGCTTTGTTTGTTTTGAATTACTGGTTGAGAGAATTTCCTTTGTCTGCAATCCCTAATCGCTTTGAATTGAGGTGTTAACAAAAGCAACTCATGCTATTGTATTACAAAATCTGCCCTTGTTCAAATAAATGATAAGATATGGGTAGATGTAATACACACCATCTGAAATCACTTTCTTTCCTCTATCCAACGGTATGCCGTTTGGATACATTAATGGAATCATTTATCATTTAATTGATATTCCAATAAGCATGAACGATGCAAATGCAGCATCATTCAACATCTTCTTTACAAGAGCAAAATCAACACCTTTTTCACCGCAAAAAGTTACAATTTGGTCAAAACATTTCAGGCCTAGAAGCACTTGAGCTGATACCCTAAGGTAGAAAAGAGACAAATCTTTTCCCATGAGGCTTTTCGCATATGCAAATGTCCTATCATTTTCTGGCATCTAAAATAGGAAATACTTAATAAAAATGTAACTTGAAGGTTACATAATTCAATTAACATGCCCAAAGCCTGGATACCATCGGAAAGCAGATAGATTGTACTTTCAGATGGTGTGTATCAAATTGATTTATTTGTTATCATTTTCTGAAGGATCTCGAATAAAGTCATTGTATACCGGGTGCGCCAAAATAAACTATGCACGTTTGGCAGGCCACAATAAATCGTACACTGGACCGATCTTAAAGATCCATGACTTAGTCTTTAGCAAAAAGCCTGAATTAGATTCTAGGACTTTTTCCAAATTTTTCCGCTTTCGGTTTTTAGAATTAAAAGCGAGTTTCTTAAAATGTTCGTTTTCGAAAACATTGAAAACGATCAAAGGATATCGATCAAATTTTAAAAGATTCAACAGGAATGAACAAAGAGAAAACGTTTTCAGGGGGATTTGGGGTTTTAGTACGAACTCTCGTACAGCAGATTTTGATTGGTCGATTTCTAAATCGCAAATTACCGCGAACAAGTTCTCTCTTTGTCCATTCATGTGGATTCTTTAGAAAACTTGATCGATGTTTTTTGATCATTTTCAGTGTTTTCGAAAACTAAAATTTTAGGAAACTCGCTTCTCGCTCCAAAAACTGAAAATGAAAAAATTTGCAAAAAAATCCCAGGATCTAAGTCAGGCTTTCTGCTAACGATTAAGTCATAAATCTTCAAAATCGGTCCAGTGTATGATTTATTGTGGCCTGCCAAACGTGCATAGTTTATTTTGGCGCACCCGGTATGTGTATTGTACCTGAAAGCATATCGTTCCGTGCGCCGTCACATAAAAACAAGTGGACTCTGGAACACGAAACGACCGAAATACAACCTTCAATTTGCGAAGAAAGTAACGAGGATCATTATCGTCCTTATCAGCTGTCACGGCCCTTTTATCACGACTAATCTTCATGACATTCTTCCGTGTACATTTAAAGAATCATAGCCCCACGTACAAACAACTGATATATTTATTCGAATAAAGTTGGGTTGCATTTTTTCGGGAAAACCCTGTATATGAAAGAAGCACTTACTTAAGGCATCAAGCATTTCAATAGCAATCTCGAGCTGTGGCAATGCATGCTCTAAATCTTTCCTTGCACTCTCCGCAATTGCTTCAACTCTCTTCGCTTCTTGGTCCGTGATATCTTCCTCTCTCTGGACCACTGAGCAAACTTTGTCAATAGCAGCTCTGTCTGTTGCCAACTGGGCCATCAGGCTCTCTGTATCCTACAGAAATTGAAGGTAAAAAACATCAGCAGGGACGCCGAACGGGGCGACGGGCATTTCACTCATTTGAAAAAGCGCACGAGATTTGTTCTGAACAAAAGGATTTTTTACGGATTTTGATGGATTTTCTTGAAAACAAAGGGATTTTTGCCAAAAGGCGTTTTGTGAGTGAAATGCCTCTCAGGACGGGGCATATTTTTAGGGTTTTCTATTTTGATCGATCTATCAAAACACGCAAGATAGCCAATAAGCAGTGCCCTGAGAGCCTCTGAAACAAGTATAGTTAGGGGAATGAAATTTCTTGTGTATGTATAACACATCCAGGGAGATCAGACCTTAGCTTGGATCCAATCTTAGTTCATACCAAACTTTCAAAGCCGCTATTGATTTATGAAATATTGCAAGTTTTGTATTCCATTTTTGGGCCCTGATGGGACATCATGTAAAAAAATGAATTGAATAAGAATAAAAGTGGGCAAAACTACAAATTTGAGGGCAAAACATTGAGTAATAGGACCACAGTGTATCAGTATAAAATTGTTGTCAGTAGTGAGCCACTTCAACGTATCATTTATTTGTCTTTTATTTATGTTGAATCAGTACTGAAGCATCTTATCGCTGGTCGACTAACTTAAATCTTGTAAGCAGTGAGCCACCTTAAATGCAGATCCACCTTACACGTTTTATATGCAAGGTGGATCGGCCAGAAACATAATTTTCCCCAACAATTTTTTCCTTAAGCTCCTTCCCGAAATTCAACATTCATTTTTAAGGTATTTCGATGAGGTTCTCTGTGATAGAATGGTATCAAATGCCAAAATATAAGAATGCTCTAAAAACTATTATACCTTGGCTCTCCTTTCTAGAACAGGCCCAAGATTAATCAATTCCTCCTTCATGACGTTCACCATTTCCTTCGCCTCCGCAACTTTCCATAACCCTTTCCTCATTCTCGTCAGATTAAATTCGTACTCAGACTTCTTCTTTTTCAGTAGGCTTCTGTATAATTGAATAAACTCTATATAACTCTTTGGCGTGACGTGGAAATGCCTTCGCAGCTCCTGTAAATACGTCTTGCAGGCGGACTCTACGCTCTTATGGATAGATACGCAAGCGTTTGATATAGCCTTATGTAAACAAACAGCCTTTTTCTGATCCGGGCTGAATTCTTTCGAGAAAAGATGAGCCTCTGCGACGCATTGCAGTGCCTGTTCGGACCATTCATCATACCAGTCGATTGTGCAGCAATTTACAAGTGATGGGTAAATGCGACAACGTTGCCGGAACAAAGATCCGGACGGGCTTGTTGAGAAGACGAGATGTAACCGGGCGCGGACTCGTGAAATGAAGAAGTCAAATATATGCTCCTTTGAATCATGGATTCCCTGTTCGATTGCGTCTTTCTTCAGTTCCAGAGAAATGCGTTCCTTGTCTTCTTCATCGAAGATCTCCGAAGCTCGGTTTAGATTCAGCAGACTGCAAACATCTTCGAGGAAGACTTCCTGCAGAAAAAAGCCATACTATAAAATAGATTAAATTTCAAATGAAATCGTTAGAACGATATATACTTTGCGAAAGAGTGGACAGAAATTTGCAAATAATCATAAACAATTCTAGAAAAATAATCAATTTCAAATAGCTCGAGAAAAAAGATTTTAAAACGGCCCAACATGAAAAAGAAATAAGCCTCCTTTGCCAACCGACAACAATAAAGTCTCCAATAAGATGTCATGTGAAAATGCCTGCGAATAAAACAACTGAAACGTTTCATGTAAGCAATTTTGCGTTATCGCTAATCTCACATGATACCTAATTAAAAGATTCAGGTTTGCTTAAATGAAACAATTAACACACAACTATTTACAATAAAATTTACAAAGATATCTAAGAAATAATATTTACAAGCTACAAGTATAAATTCTCGGTTGTCCTTTAGAAAGTAGTGCTGACGAAGATTTTCAGTCGAAACGTTCAAGATTCTAACAGTTGTGTTTTTATTCATTTTATTTCTGTTAATTTTTAATGGTGGTTTAGTTTAATTTATTTATGTTTTCCCATTGAGAGGGCAGATGAAAGAGGACAACCGAGTCTTACTACGTAAGAACCTTAAACCTCGCAATAACAAGGTATTTTAATCATTGGCTGTTTTTGACTTTATCTTTAGTTTTTGTACCTTGCATCTTTAGTTTTACCCTTCAAGTAGTATAAATTCTCGGTTGTCCTTTAGAAAGTAGTGCTACGAAGATTTTTAATCGAAACGTTCCCTGATTTTAACAGTTGTGTTTTATAAACCACCTTTCGCGCGCACAAGGCGAGAGTTTGCCCTACTGGTTTCGGGGCAACTTTTGCGGTTTTGTTTGTTTTGAATTACTGGTTGAGAGAATTCACTTTGTCTGCAGTCGCTAATGGCTTCGAATTGAGATGTCAATCAAAAGCAACTGATGCTATTGTATTACAAAATCTGCCCCTGTTTATCCAGGGGCAAGTTTCGTGAAACAAAAGATTCAGGTTTCTGACAAGACAAAGCGATTTGCCTTTCTGTATAATATATTTCACACCTCTGAGTGCAGTGAGAGCAAAAGATTATGGTTGGCTGCATTGAAAGTGTGAAATCTTTTCTTGAAGATGTCAAATCACTTTGTCTCAAACAGAATTATATCCTTTGTTTTACAAACTTCACCCTTGCTTATCACAACATTTACAAGTGACATTTCAGAAATCCTTACCTTAGCAACGAGAGCATCATTGATAAACAAAACAGTTTTCTGCCCCTTAATACCAGCTACCATATACGCCTTTTTGACATCCTCTCTGAAATCCGAATGCCCATAAAGTCTTTTCAAAGACGGTTTGATGAACGTACAGAACTCTATGTATGCAGCTAATTCGGTAACACTTGATTTTCCACTGCCACCAATACCAATAAGGAGCATGTGCCCTTCTCTTTGCCTGAACACGCGGGCAGCACGAGCAATGTGTTGGATTGTCTGCGGGAAGAATACTAATGATTGGTTGTAGACTTTTCCTGAGATGCTTGCTCGATCACGGTAGTCCTTGAAAGAAAAGCAAAGTTGCGGGTGGTAAGATGAAGAATTGAGATTTATTGTGTGCACTCGAAAGTCTGTATTTAACTGAAAAAATGGCATAACAAACCTACTTAGTCGAAAAAATGCCTTCTAGGAGCATTTAAAAATCAACAAGTCCAATGAAAATCAACACAGGGTTCAAATCTTTAAAAAGGTCGCTGTAAAACTTGATAAACAATTTTTCTTTGAATTGAATGGCTTGGAAGGAACTTAGGGTACTTTGTTGTAACTCTGTCGTGGAAATTTATTGATATCTTGATTAGTTTAAAAATGGTGGCATTTATCAAATTTGACGCTATGATGTCATCAAATTTCTAAATCCTAAACCAAAAAAGCCACAAAATCCTGCTTGCTACCTCTTGTAGACATTCATAAACTATGGTTTTCTTGCAGATTATATAATTTTTCCTCTAATAGTTTACGATTTTCGATGATTTAAACTTTTTTCAAAATTTTCCATGAATTTTTCAAACATAATTGAATTGCTGCCGTGTTGAAAAAAATCAAGATATCAAAAAATTTCCACGGCAGATTTACAGCAAAGTACCATATCAAGCCATTCAATTCAAAGAAAAGTATCATATAATTTTACACCCACTACACCTTTTTAAAGATTTGAAAAGTATAAGCCCCATGCTATGAAGATCAACATAGGGCTCATGAAGATCGTGAAATCCAATTAAACCAACAACATTGCTTTCCAAAGGCTTCCTGGTAATTCAGGAACGATTTGGTCATTCATTACTCCCGAATGTGTTTCCAGGTAAAAAATGTAAAGTTAAGGTCCATTTGGCGCTAAAGTTCCAGTTGTAAGGTTAAGTGCGGAGATGAAATCCTCTGGTTTTCAGGCAGCCAATAATTTTGATTTTCTTGCTCCATAAATCAGCAACTACTGATCAGATTTACTCATACTTGGTACAAAACTCTGAGTTGAAGTCTCTTCTATTCACAAATTTGAAAACGGGAAAATTAGATTCATGGCTCCCTCACAGTAGCCACTCAAATGGCGCACGGGCTTTGGGACACCCTGTAAATAATAGCTGATTTTTCTCACCTCTAAGACATGACCAAGCTGTTTCGGATCTCTCACGCAACGATACAATCGATCATATTCACCAGCATTGAAGTCAAGAAAATCCCCAAACAGCAAAGCATCTACTCCATATTTTTCAGGACGCCATTTCACTTTGAAGCAGTCCTTCAGTGCACGTGCAATAATACTGCAGAAAGTTCCTCGATCCTTCTTATCTGTGAGGCGATCGTAGAACACGCGGGTTGTTTCATGACAGACTAATTCCATCCAGTGTTCACGGGATTTTGTCGTGTTGGGGTGAGCTTGCAGTAGGCCATGAATCACCTGAAATTGGAGCGACAAATAATTAAAGATTGATAATACTGGGTGCTCCAAAAAAGAACTTCAAACGCTTGAATTTATTTCATGAAGAATACTTGATCATTGGAAATACAGGTAAAATTTAATTTAGGAAAATTTCTTTTCTTCGAAACATGTGTAGGTCCTAAATCACAACGCGCTGTAGAAAAACGCGGTAGTTTGTGTGTAAATTGATACTGATATTCAAAAGTTACCTTGGTCTCTATTCCTCTAGGCTTCTGCTTGTTAATTTTTAATTTCTAATGGAGCTTCTACCGGTTGTCCCAAGAAAATGTATAAAGATTTGATGGACTCCAACGATGTGAATTTAGCTTCAATCAATGTCTAATCACTCTCAAAATGTTCCTCAATAGTTAACTTGAACATAGATACCTCGTTTGTTGGTATTGGTGCTTTGAGAGCAGAAATATCAATCTTGAAAGCTCAAATTTGCGTCCACGTGCAAACCAGAGCTTTGGCCTTTTGGCCTAAGCAAATTCCTGAAGCACATCGAAAGTAAGAACTGAAAGTAATGAAAAATTAAGAAATTTCCCAATGGGCGACTGGGAGGTGATAGAATAACACCAGATCTAATACGGTTCAAATTTTATCGAGGCTATCGTTGATTTGTACCTGTGCCTTTAGAATTTGCTTAGGCCATAGGCTAGATCTATTGTTTGCAGGAAGTGGCAAATTTGAGCTTTGAAGATTAACCTCTCTGCTCTCAAAGCACCAATACCAACAAATACGGTATCTATGTCCAAGTTAACTATTGGGAAACATTTTGAGAGTGATTAGACATTGACTGAATTTAAATTCACATCGCTGGAGTCAACCAAATCTGTATACATTTTTTTTGGGACACCCGGTATGGTATGACATTTTATTGAAATTAGTTCTACCGTAGACTCACGAGATAGTCCTAGTCACCGCAACAACAACATAGCGATAAATACGAACTTGCAATCAATCTGGTTCTACCGTATTTGTTTGGGATACTGCGAACTCCCCCTTTTGTAAATAACAATGGAAAAGACGATAACTCTGATTGGTTCGCTGATCAATGGAATGGGTGAAGCGTTTCGGGGCATGCGCGAATTCATAAAGGAAAACTGAAGGATGATGACCCTGCAATGGCTAGTGCGCATATTCCAAAGCGCTTAAACGGGGGTCTAGCTCTTTTGGAGAAAATCCGTAAGACTTTCACTGATAGTATCCCAAACAAGTACGACTTCGTATAAATATCGAAATGGCTACCTTAGACAAATCTCGTAAGTTGAACAGATAGTGACATTTTGATGGCGTAGGTCGCAGAGAAGCCTCGATATGATGATAGATCAAAATCGAGGCTGAGACGATATCTTGTCGCATTGATTTCACATCAACAGAAAATTCACGAGGCTCCATGAATCGTCCAAGGATCGTTCCATAGATATGATGAAGTGACTGTGTCGAAGGAGGAGGCAGACAAAGAACACTAAAACAAAATGTAGGAGGTTAAACGGGCTGAGTATAACCAAACTCTTGCTTTGTGCACGCGGCAGGTGGTTTTTAAGAGAAAATATGTGCTTATATCGAAATGTAAGGGTAAATCTAAGGTTCTGTCTGGCAGATTTTGTTTATATGATTCAAGAGCTGCGTGGTAATCGTTTCATTTAAGCACTAAAAGTGCGAGAATTGTAATGCCTTCTGCTCGTCTTCTGAATCAAATAAACAAAATCCGCCAGGCAGAACTTTAGATTTACCCTTCTTCTTTCGTTATAAGCACATAACTTCTCTTAAAAACCACCTTTCGCGTGCACAAGGTAAGTGTTTGCCCTACTGGTTTCAGGGCAACTTTTGCGGCTTTGGTTATTTTGAATTACAGGTTGAAAGAAGTTCCTTTGTCTGCAGTCGCTAATCGCTTTGAATTGATGTGTCAGTCAAAAGCAATTCATGCTATTGTATTACAAAATCTGCCCTCGTTAATGCTTCATGGATATCAAAGCAAAATGATTGGCAAATAGTGTGTTACATAGTGGACATATTCAATCAAGTTGAAAACTTTACTTGGCTGATGTCAACCACTAAGTTCTGAAACTAGGGGGATCCTTGAAAAATCCTAAAAAAAAAGGCTGAAACTGACGATCAAATTTCGACAGTTTCATGCTTTACAGTAATGACAATTACATGTGTTATGATGTGATATCCTCTTGAGAGGATGAAATCTCCAGGATAACTATAATTAGGCTTTTAGGGATGACATTTTCAAAATCCCAAAGGGATAACGCATGCTAAAGCGTGTATATGTCATTGGTGTAAGGCAGAAATATGAGGGAAATTGATCGTGACTTTAGGCCGGTTTTGAAGATTTTTGAAGGGGCTTTTTCTACAGAACTCTTCAGCAATTCAGAACGGAGTGGCCAATTTCAGTCAGTTAAACTTAAAACCCAATTGTAATGTCATTTCCATTCTCTGTATTTCTCTATTTGCCAAAATCAAATGCACAACAGCTCTTTGTATTTAGTAAACTATCTTTCACAGTCAGAGCTAATTCACTCTGAAATGGGTAACAGTGCTCTTAATGTTTCAACCCTCCATACCTCATATGTCGCAGCAACCTCGGACTGATTACATGACGACCTCCACTTGGCGGAGCACAAGCAGCCAATAACGTGACATCATGCACTTCTTTCCATTGCAATTTCTTGGAATCGTGGAATCCCCCTATATCCAGGAAACTTCTGAGCACTTCAAGTGGAGGTTGGGCTCCGTATGTCTCCGGCTGAGGCATGTTCAGATCGTCGACGAATATCAGAATCTGTTAAAATAAAGAGGAAACTTACAGAAATGGATTGCTTACATTTTTGAAATACATTTGCCTACTAAGGCCAAACTAACAAGCGATTTACAAATTCATTTTCTTTCTTGCTTTTCTGTTCCTGTTGAGAAACTTACTATTTGTTGCTTCCTATTTTCATTCTGATGCTTCTTTTACACTACGCTGCAACGAGACTGATTACATGAGTCTCAGTTTTCCGCAATGAATTGGATCATGTTTATGGCTTCAAACTTGTATGAGTGAAAATATAAACATCCGATTGAAAACGTTGAACGAATACAAAGAACCACGTCGTCAGTCTACATCGCAACCAGAAACGACCCAATGCACCACAGGGAAACCAGAAAATAATTGTGGCCAAAAACGAAATTGCTTTTCTTTGTCTCCTGTGCGCTGGGTCGTTTTTGTACCATAGTCCTCTGTGCTCCACTTACTCTCTCCTGCGCAGCCTATTGATATAGAACACAGGTCGCTAAGAAACACCGAAACTGACTTGAAACTTCCTTTGTTTAGAACAAACAATGGACAAAAGTCATTTGCATATCGAGGGGCTACCGTTTGGAATAGTCTAGATCACCAAATCAAACTGTCTCCCTCGCTATCAAACTTCAAATTAAAACTAAAGGAAGGATTATAAAACAAACTTTACGTACTTCCTTCCATCAAGAACATAGTCAATCGATTTTCCTTTCTGTTGCAATTTAATTTCCTTTTTTCGTTTGGATAGGAATAATTAAAATAAGGTTTTCTTTTTTTAGGGAATTTATCTGACAATGTATTAAGTAGAATTTGGAGTTTATTGAGTAATTAATTTTTTCTTTTTCTTTTTGTTTTTCTTGTCTGTTTTAATAGGGCACATTGCACATTGCAATAAAGCAGTTTTTTTTCCGTATGAACTGAATGTTTTTACCCTGTATAAATAATTTAAAATGAAAATGAAATGAATGAATGAATGAATGAATGAATGAATGAATGAATGAATGAATGAATGAAAGGTGACTGTGCTACAAAAATGACCGAAAGCACAGGGGGTATAAAAAGACAATTTCTATTTTGCGATTGATATAAACATAGCAGTTGATATAAACAGGCCCAAATTTGCATGAAATGTCTTTAACTATGTCAAAATAAGGAACTGTACCTTTTTCCCAGGTTTTGCACCAAGGGTGTCTCTTCCTCTCTTCACAAGCCTTGATTCGATAAGCTTTCTTGTTCTCAATGTGGAAGTATGCGCAGAGAACTGCATGTGTGAAACATAGACGGTCTTCCTTCTTCGATTATCTCTGCCTGAAGACTCCACGATACTTTCTAAAATACTTGACCCTCCAGACGATAAAACAGAGCCAAGGATTGTCCCAGGGGATGTTCCAGCACCACCTTCTTGTGCAAGCCTCTTTAAAACGTCTCTGAGCAAAGTAGTTTTTCCGACGCCAGTCTCTCCCGTCATCAAAACTGGCTTACTACTCAAAGCAAGTAAGGACGTAATAAAGCTGTACTGTACGCTATCGGTGGTCGGAATGATAACTCTAGATTCTGTTTCTGTCATATTCGGCATAGGATCATCCAGGGCATTATTCGAATCGGAAATCGCAACTTGATTTGCGACATGCTTTTCGATTAGTGCCTCGCTGGTAGGCACAAGGTTTTCCCACAATACAAACTGTCCTTTTTCCAAATCAACATAGTAACTGTACAGGCTGCTATTTCCTGTTGGTAGTCTAACACAAAGCAAGATATTGGACTCAAAAAGTTCTCTTGCAAATGTATCAAAATTGTTCCGGGCATTCGGAATACCATTCTGCCCGCTTGACGCTGTTTCCAGGTCGGCAATTGTTTCGTCACTCGGACAATTGAAGTTCCCTCCAAAAGCCCAGACGAACGAGAAGACGAATAATTTTGCGAATAACTGCGGTAATTGAGTCGGATTCTTCTCCAAATACGACTGCTTTTTCGCAGTCAGATGCGAGAAGTACAAATCTGTCGATTTTGTAGGGGAATTGGCCATTATGGTAGTTGTTGAATTAGATTCCGGTATGACAGCCTGAGATTGCTCGCCGAAACCCCCGTCTTTAGCAAGATGCTCAATCAAAGAACCAAGTATGCTGCATAACGTGCTGACAATACTTAACGGGGGAGCAGCAATGCTGACAAAATGGCTGTGTTCCTCTACAAAGTGCAGTCCAGGGTCCACAGTGTATTCGAACAGTTTTTGGAGATGATTTCGTCCGGCCTCTGGTACCTACAATGAAGCAATTAAATGAAAAAGTATTTTTTGATAAAGGACTAGACCTTTTAGCTATTCTACAAAAGAGCCTGGATCGAGCATTATTTCTATGCATTTTATACGCGAGGTTCGATCGAATGGCGTTAGAGCTTCTATCACTATTGTGCATATTCGAAAATTCTACAAAATATAATGAAATATCGCATCGTTGGATTTTGATCCTTTTCAGAATGCCTAAAAGGTCTATTAAAGTGCTGGATGAACGAGGAGTCAGCAGCCTTAGCCTAGATTGAAGCATGGGTAGTTAGACACTGCAGTTGTGCTTCAGCTTGTATGCTTCTGCAGAGGAAAATTTACATTGTTCTGCGGAGGAGATTGGCAAAGGTTGAGTAAAGTTGCTTGAAGTTGTGATGATTTTTAAGAGATTGGTTATGAATGAAAATGGGAGAGATATTATATGACCTATTTCTTTCAACTGAATGGCTTCCAAGAAACTTTAGCTATTTAGCTATAATTCTACCATTGAACTTTTCTAGTATCTTTAAGGTAACTCTGCTTTCCGCTCTAGTGCACAGCGAGATGCCGTTTCGCAAAACCACACTCCTCAGAAAGCAGTTAATTTCTCCAATATTATTCGGCCTATCGAAAAGCGGTAAAAAGGATGTTGTTCTGTATAATCTGGGCAGTCGAAATATGTATAAATCGCAATGTTTCCATCCACCCTGGTTTCACAAATCCTAGTTCAAATCTTTTTGCTAATTTCAGAAAAGTGGATTTATCTCCAAAACTACTCGAAAAATGTTCGATTTTTTTTCGTTCCATCTTTAGCTAGGTCGTTGATCTACAACTTTGCCAAGTCTGATTGAAAAAGCTAGGCTAGATTTCCTGCAATCGAATTTCGTATTTCTGTTTACTTTTCGACAGCGAAATGGAGAAACCTTGGTCAACAGATTACCATGCTATGAAGCACGCTTGCAAACGCTCAGGCTTGAAATAACTTTCAGAAGTTTTTCCATTGGCAAACAAATGAACGTCATCTTTTGGGAATACCATACGCAGGTCTCAAAAGACATCCTTAGTGCGCTTGTAAAAGTATCATTTGCATCTATTGATTAAAAATTACTGATTTTTACCAGCAACTTCACGAAACCATGCTTTGGGTGTCTTTCGAGACTTTTGTAAGCATTCACTGACTATCAATTTCTTTTAGAGTCCACAATGAGCATAGATTTTAGATCAAGAACAAATTTTTTTGCAAAAACATTCGTTCGGCCGTTCAAATTGTTCTGCATGGGCTAAACTGTTGACCAACGTTTTCCCCTTCGATATCGAAAGGTAAACAGAAATGTAAAATTCGATTGCAGGAAATCTAGCCTAGCTTTTTCAATCAGACTTGGCAAAGTTGTAGATCAACTACTTAGCTAAAGATGGAGCGAAAAAAAATCGAAACTTTTTCGAGTAGTTTTGGAGGTAAATTCACTTTTCTGAAATCAGCAAAAAGATTTGAGCAAGGATTTGCGAAGCCAGGGTTGACGGAAACATTGCAATTTATACATTTTTCGATTGCCCAGATTATACAGAGCAACATCCTTTTTACCGCTTTTCGATAGACCGAATAATATTGGAGAAATTAACTGTTTTCTGAGGAGAGTGGTTTTGCGAAACGGCATCTCGCTGTGCACTAGAGCGGAAAGCAGAGTTACCTTAATATCTTCAGAATAAGAATTCCTTTAAGAATTCAAGAAAAATTTTGAAAAAAATTACAACCATCGTAATTTCTAAACTTGGTGACGGAACATGAAGCAATTTTCAAGGAAAACTTAGTTTACAAATGCCTACGATATCGTATCAAGCAAAAGTCTATCATTCTTCTGGTTCATGACTTAGAAATTTGATGACGTCAAATCCTCAAATGAGTTGAAATCTAAAATACACTGTAACGTCGCAATTGTTCAAGATTTCTGAAAGTCCAATGGTAGAATTATAGATAAGTGGCTAAGGTTTCTTTCAAGTCATTCAATTAAAAGAAATGGGTCTTACAATTTAAACCCACGATTTTATATCGATTTAAAGATTTGGAGCCTATGCTAAATGGGAGTACTTTGTGGGGAAACCAAGTAGACTTATGACTTTTCGTTCCTTATTTCCCTGCGTTCTTTGATTTGCTGCTATCACTTGGTAATGGGGACTCATACCATTACTCTTATAAAGTGGACCCCTTTTAGGCCCATATGGAGTGGTTTCGTATTGACTAATCAAATTGCTAGAATTTAGTTTTCAACTAATAAGGAAGCGCTATTTAGACAGTTGCTGTTGTTGCATACAATAAACGGTTGATACGGCCTAGAGTTCTCGCAGCTGCGATGGATCTATTTTGTTTCTACAGAGGAAGATTACTGCTTGAAAGGTATATATTTTGCGATTAGTAGCACATGAAAACATTATTCTTTATACCAAAAGTTTGCTTTTCAATGTTGAAGCTCTTTAAACAAGATTTTAAAGCGATCTTGTTGAGTGCTCCCGCTAGTTTAGGCCATTTTGAAACACTTTAAAAGAGTTAATTATGGTATGAGTCCCTATTGAGCAAGTGATATCAGCAAATCAAAAAAAGGAAGGAAACAAGGGACGAAAAGTCGTAAGTCTAAAAATCAAGTTGCAATCCTACTAACCTTTTGATCTCTCAGCTTATTCAACCACGATCGAACATAGGGTCGCCAACCAAGATCAGCTGGATCAAGGTAAACCATACCACAACGGCTAATAGTAGCAGGGGAAGCCTGTGCCAATGAATCAACTTCAAAGATCATTCTCATTGATGTGTTCAACGGAATACGTTCTCCATTTGCAAGGCAAAGCACTTTGGTATCATCAAGAACTGTGTTTAGATTTTCAATCCATAGGGTGTCCACTGGCCCATCTAACACTACCCATTGCCAATCCTTTGTGACGCTTTTAGATTTTGAGGTTTGAGCTGAAAGAAAATTATGGCTAAGTTAGAAATAGCACCATAAAAAAGACCAGCTTTGTAACAATAGTCTCTGAATACGTGCACACGATACGAGCACAACTTGAAAACGTCAAAAATAAAAGAAAAAGACAAAATACATGACGGTACCAAAATCATCGTTAATGTTCACACGATTCGATTGTCGTTGGAGTGTCGGCCCATTGCCTGGAGTTGATGTTGCGAAAAATCTGATCGCATTAGCAAATTCTACGGAGTTCAAATCTGTATAAAATGTCTTCATTTGCAATGTATCTGCTGCTATTTGCCTGAATTAGGGAGAGAAAGTCATGATCTTTTTGGAAGTTCAGCTTATAAATATGGCGCACCGTTCTGGACAAAAATTGCAATAAAAAAAACATCAGTAGTTGTGAGAGATAATTGCTCGATCATTTATTTTTGTTGACACATGTTCCTATTTGCTTGACACAACTTGTTACTTTTTATCAACACAATTTGTTATTTTATATCGACGCAACTTGTTACTTTTTATCGATCCAGCTTGATGAATTTGACGCGATCGTACTTTGCTGAATGACTGACAACAACAATTGTTATTTTCTTGCAACACACATGTAACAAAAAATCGCACGTGCGTGACAAAAAATTGCGCATCATCATGGAACACGGAACAGGATAGGAGATACCTTGGACATGACATGACATGACATGACATGACATGACATGACATGACATGACATGACATGACCTCACCTGACAATGTCATAACATAACATGGAAGTTTTAAGACCACTGCAACGAAACTTGTGATTGACGTTCACAAATATTTTCGCAAAATTTCAGGTCATAGAAAGAGGCCATAACTCCACCAAACCTGGATATATTTTAACCGGCATCCAAACTTGTATACTCAAACATCTGGAGAGTAGATTTCTTGAAAAAAAGTCGGGAAATTTCAAGCAGTTTTTGTCCTGGTTGCGTTTTATGAAGGTACATAAAATTTAGAAAAATCGTCACGGGTTTCTTTTGTCTTCTCCGCTTATTCGCTGTTCATTCAAAGAATAATTTGCAAGTCTTGACGCTTATGGTATAGAAATATTAACTGCAGTGAACTCCAAAACCCAGAAACACTTACACAGTGCGTCTACATCTGGTTCATTGGTCGTCTTCGACATGCGTGAATCTGCTCTTGAAGAAGACCTCGTCGTCTCTGGGGTTGGAGAAATCAATTCCTTCATTTCAAATTTGTCGTCATGCTTCGCAAAGACCCTTATGGCACCAGCTAATAACCCATCTGACCATTCCATTGTATTTTGGTCCACTTCACCATAAAGCTCGCCAAGAGTGACACATTTTGGATTGATTGAAAATAATTCAACGGTCGCCTTTTTGGCCATGTTCACCTGAACAAAAAATATATGATTTGATAAAAATCTGAATATGATAAGGCGCCCTCTGATGGACATTCATTACATACGTCTCAGTATCGCTAATTGAATTGGATTGTTAGAGATAAAGGGAAAAAAGTACCATATCATTACACAACAGTGGCCTCTGATCCCAGGGGGGGGGTACTTCATTGTTAAGTGCTATTGGACGTGCCGCGCATATGGGTGGGTTTCTTCATCTGAAATTCTCTACATATGTGTCTGTTTTTAACCACAATTCTAGTAGATGGGTAGTTCTTTGAGAATATTCATATCAATGGGCCCCATAGTGATAATCCAAACCAAACAACTGAAATTTTCTTTCGTTTCAAATCGACAAATTCATACACATGGGTCATCAATTTCCTGATATTCGTGCAAATGGGCTCGGAATTTTCGAATATTCTGTTCTGTCATACGAATGGGTCCTTTTCTCAAAGTCCAGATCCAGGTCGAATCATATTCACAATGAAGTATCCCCCCGGGCCTCTGATGTTGCAAGGCTTCGAATCGACTCCATCACATCCCTCTACAACCCTTGTGCCACGAAAAATTACACAAACCTTGCAAACGGTACCAAATCCTTGATCAGATTTGCAAGCAATTCAGCCACGTGGTAACAGAAGATAAATAGAAGAGACTGTATGCTTATCCCTAGTGTGGGATATTATACAGAAGCAGCATAGGGCTCAAATCTTTAAAAAGGTGGGTGTAAAATTCTATCACGTTTTTCTTTGAATCAAATGGCTGGAAAGGAACTTAGGATACTTTGCTACAAATCTGCCATGGCAATTTATTGATATCTTGATTAATTTCAAAATGGCGGCATTTATTATATTTGAGGCTGTGACGTCATCAAATTTATAAATCCTAAACCAGAAAAGCTACATATTTCTGCTTGCCACCATAATGTAGACCTCTATAAACTTTGCTTTTCTCGAAGATTGTATCATATTGCCTCTATTGACGTAGAATCTACGATGATTTTAAATTTTTCAAAATTTTCCATGAATTTTTAAAAAAAATCAAAAAGCCACCATTTTGAAATTAATCAAGATATCAATAAATTGCCACGGCAGATTTACAGCAAAGTGCTCCAAGTTTATTTCATGCCATCCAATTCAAAGAAAATGTAGTAGTATCTTACACTCACCTTCCTAAAGATGTGAAAGATTTGAGCCCTATGCTCACAGAAGCCTTTTTACTTACTAAGTTAAAGGACCGTCCGAATGGATCGGTTAACTTTTGGCACAGTAAAATCTCTTGAATAGCCGCAAGGTATGGAAAACAGCAGATAAAACCGCTTTAATACCGGCACTTGGATGATTAGATAGTTTGAAAATCTGAGGTGCCTAATATTTTGATTAGATGTGCGGAAAATTGGATCTTTGTAATCCTTGTAACTCGCAGAGTGCAAGGTACGAACTATTTGATGGCGGGGGTCATTGTGGGAGACTCTCTGCGGATTCGAAACCCAAGGCCTCGGATGGAAAAAAGTTAGGAACCTGATTGGGAAAAGAATAGGAACATACCGGAAGAGCAGTTAGCGACCGGGATTCTCCTATCTCGCTTCCTTCGACTGTTGTTGCTTCATCCTCTTCGGCTCCATGAAAGGTAGGAAGGAGCACAAGTGCTTTACGTAAGATCTTGCGCACTGTTGATTTCCCTCCACCTGTCGGGCCGACAAGCATAACTCCATGTCTTACGAAAAGTGTATCGTTGAACTGAACAACTTTTCTGATCTGTGAAGGCCATTTTTGGAATGAGAGATCACGTAGTGCAACGATAATTGCTTTCTATAAAGAAAAAAATATTCTTATTAGAAACAAAACATCAAATTTGGTATAAATTTTCGTCTTTTGAGAAAGTCTCTATTGTCTCAAATTAAAGTTTTGAAGCTGTGACATCATCAAATTGCTAAATTGGAAGCCAGAAAGATTCCTGCTTGAAGCGAAAGATGTCTGCTTACCGTCAATTCGTAGGCCTTCGTAAAATATGTTTTTCCCGAGAAGTCTACCAATTATTCTCCATTAATTTTGACGTTACGGTAATTCTAAATTTTTCCAAGCATTGCAAGGATTCTTTTTGAAAAATAAAAACGTTGTTGTTATCAAAATATTCTAGAAATAAAAAAGGCACTTGGTAGAATTACCTAAAGTACCTAAGTACCTACCTAAGTAAAGTACTTAAGTACCTAAATGAATACAAAAAAGTGATTATTCATTTTCCTGAGGGGCATTATTTCACTCTCAAAAATTTCAAAAAAAATTTCGCCAAAATCCACCATAAATCCGCAAAAATCTTTTCGTTCTGATCAAATCTCGTACGCTTTTTTGAAAGAGTGAAGCTCCCCTCGAGGGCCCTCGCATTTTCCCCAACACTAAATTGAAGTGCCAATACTTTTGAAAAGGACAAAATAACCCCCTAAACTGGTAATGATACCATTTTTTTTTTATATATAATATATTCCAAATAAAATTTTACAATACAAAGTACGAACTACATTACTCACAAAATTACTCTACAATACAATACTACTGTGTCTACCCCGAGGCCATTAAATAAAGATAATAAAGATAATAAAGATAATGATAATGATACCATTGCTTACCTCCAATGCAACATGGTCTGGAGACACTGGTTTTGAGTCAGGAAAAATATCAGCCAAAATTCTTTCAAACATAGTAACATCATCCGATATGAACTTTGGTAAGTTGGCATTTTTGATGGCGTTGATAAGAACACAAGCTTCTTCTTCTTTTGTTAATTCGTTCGATGATCTTTCAAGGCTACAACAAAAAATAAGCGATATGAACTGGTTTCTAAATCTCTTAGGGTACCTAGCTGTTAAATATTTGCGTGTAAGGGACAGTGCAAAACTTATTATATTACATGGCCGGTGGAGAAGAAAAATCTTTGCAAAAAAATCTGCTCGCCCTGTATGAAATTATTGCAAAACAACCAACTTTGAAATTATTGCAAGACAAACAACCAAGATTTTGTCCTCAGAATGAGCCATTTTATATTACAAACTCCACCTTTAGCCTATCAAAGTTACTGCCCCGTTTATACTTGCTTTGTAAAAAGTGTTGACCCAGCTCTGCACAAGCTCAAAAAAGTAGTTACCCCGTGGCATTTTGCATTGGCCATGTCATAAAATAAACTTTGCACTGTCCCTAACACGTCGTTAGGTATATGTACGCAAGTAATTCTTCAACAAATATACGACCGACTTGTACTGATAGTGATATCACTACAAGTCGTATATATTTTAAAAGATTACTTGCGTACATATACGTAGTTATCACTTGGTATCAATTAACGAGAATTGACTTCATCTTTACGCTTGATACAAGAAAGGGACAGTCTTCTTAATCCAACGGTGCAGCATTTTGTAAAACAAAGGAATCAGGTTTCCAATAAAACAAAGCGATTTACAGTTCTGATGAATAGATTTCAAACCTTCAAGGTGTCAAGTATTTAAAGCATAGACCATTTCGCAATTTGGAAAAGGGACTGAGGATAGCGCGGCCGATTCTGAGAGCCTTGGCAACAAGTAGGAAATCTAGGAAATTCCCTCTTCTGCAGCTGGGCCTAAACTGAGCCGTTTCAAAGTCGAGGGAAACAACTGAAATAAAATGGCTCAAAATAAATTCGCAAATGAGCAAAAAGATTGCAAAACGGCTAAATAGTCCAAAGACAACACTTACCATACTAAACAAGCATCACATAACTCTTGGAAGTTGCAAATAAATCGAAAATAACTCGAGTTTGGAGAGAGATGCGAGTGAGCCGCCAACCGTACACTTTGCACTGCAGAAGAGGGGATTCCCTAGATTTCCCTGTTGCCAAGGCTGTCAGAATGGGCCGCGCTCTCCTCAGTCTCTTTCTCCAAATTGCGAAATGGTCTATTGTTCCTGCTGCATATTTTGATTTGATTTAGGGAACTCAAGGTGTGAAATCAGTTCTTTAAACCGTAAATTCAATTTGTTTTAACCGATACCTGATTCTTTTGTTGATAAAATTTACCTTTGCTTGTGAATAAAGTTTGAATTGTATTGCATTTAGGCCCAAGTTACACGACGTCGGATTGGTTTTCACTTCGGATTGCCTTCCCCAATCCGAAGCAAAAGCACTACGCTTTTTGAAGTGATTACACGACTTCGGATTGCCTTTTGCTCCGTTTTGCGTCGCTGTTACACGATGTCGGATTGTAATGTACTGCGCAGACAAAAACCTCTCTTTCGTAATTTGGCGGAGGGCGGAGGAGGCAAAGTGATTAGGAATGAGGTTTCGGAGTGAAACTCACTTCGGATTCAGTTGTTACACGAGATGGAATGCGAAGCGAAGTACTTCGGATTGATTTTCACTTCACCTCCAGAGCGGAGTGACTTTCACTTCGGTTTCACCCACCGAAGTGCTTCGGATTGCCTCGGCGTCGTGTAACTGAAACCCCTATCCGAAGTGAAAAGCAATCCGCAGTGAACCCAATCCGGCGTCGTGTAACTCAGGCCTTAGACTGCGTTTACACAATGCCAGCATATTTTGGAAACGGTGAAAAATGTGACGGGAGCAAAATTTGAGCTAGCGTTCACACGATACGGTTTTCAAAGAGTTCTGTTTTCAAAATCTACTGTTTTCAAAATCTGCCGGCAAAAAATGTGCCGTTTTCGTGTGAACGGGAAGCCTATCCGTCGCATTTTTTCACCATTTTCAAAATGTACAGGCATCGTGTGAACGCAATCTAAAGTTTGAATTGTATTGCATTTAGACTGCCTTTACACAATACCAGCATATTTTGGAAACGGTGAAAAATGTGACGGGAGCAAAATTTGAGCTAGCGTTCACACGATACGGTTTTCAAAGAGTTCTGTTTTCAAAATCTACCGTTTTCAAAATCTGCTGGCAAAAAATGAGCCGTTTTCGTGTGAACGGGAGGCCTATCCGTCGCATTTTTTCACCATTTTCAAAATATGCCGGCATCGGGTGAACGCAGTCTTATTGGCACACGTTAAAACAACATTTATTTACTTTGTTTCTCTTCTTTGTTGCCCTGCCATATCAAGAACGGCTTTCACTGCACGAAGTCCAAAGTCGTAATGGTCCTATAAACGAAAGAAAACAGTTAAGAGATGTCTTAAACGAACTCAAATTGCAGGAATCACGCGGACTTGCCATTTTGAAGGATTTCCTTTTTTGAAAATGCGGAAAAATGGGTATCATTTTCAGACATTTTGCGGAATTGAGGATGCTGTTCTACAGAAAAGTTAGAAAAAGTATAGGAATTACAGCAACTGTTTTATGATTTGTGGAATGCGGGGATGGCTCAGTGGTAGCACGCTTGACTACCAATCTGAAGGTTGACAGTTCAGGGATGGCGCCAGCGGGGGTGCTAGGGGGGGGGGCAGGAGCCCCCCAAAATTTCACTCAGCCCCCATCGGCACTTAAATTATCGACAATTTCTACGCACTGTCGGCATTTTCATAACCTAAACCTCCAGATTTCTTTGCTGCGTTGTCATCTCAGTGAACTTGAATTGAACTCGTTCAGAAAAAATCTCTCACTGTCGGCACTCTGGCAGTATTTGCCCCCCTAGCATTTCTTCCCTGGCGCCATCTCTGTGACAGTTCGAGTCCTCGCCCTGCCGGACCTGCTACAAAATGTGAGGAGAGTCGCCAACTCTCTGTAATTCAAGGCTAAAGGAATCACGAGGTGTAGTCACATCGATAGGAAGGACCAGGACGTTGCTTCGATAAGGTCAGCTTCTCAGCGTCCTAAAACTACCTTCGGATGCTAGGTAGAAATGTATAAAAAAAATTTGTGGAAATAAAGCTCAAGACTGTCGCTAAATTTGCAGAATTCAATTATGCAGCCTCCACAAATTTCGCAAAAAGGCATACCCAATTTCCTCCTTGTTTGCCCCAAATAATAAAGATTTCCTTCCATCAAATTTCGATCACGTACCTGTTGTGAGAGCTGTTTGCTAGCTAGCTGGTAAAGATTAATGAGCTTTCTTGATAACGAGGCTGCATCTTCAAATCCCTCCGAAAAGAGGATGATTTCAGCAATAAGAGAATAATCTGGCACAACCATGGCAACGGGACGAAAGAGAGACTTGAGGTTGTCTGGCAATTCTACACGTCCAGCATACCTAAGAAACAAGAGAAGGTTATCAACCTCGTATTCAGTATCAGTGAAGGTTTTCAGTAAACTGAATTTGACACTGGAAACAATAAGTACTCTTGGGAACGAGTCTGGAAGGTTATCAATTTCAGACTGATGAATCTCACATGTGTGAGCATTCCACAGTTTATTCCATCCAGACAATTTAAGGTAACCGAATGAATAGGCTTGCAGCCAAATCTTCGGGGAGACTGAACCTTCAAATCGATTTATGAGAAACTTGGAAAATACAGTAAATCCCCACACATAAAAACCTACAAAATTAAGAACCTCGAGGCTTTTTTTCTTCTAACTTATGCACTTTGCAATTAAGAACCTATTTCAGTTTGATGAAAAATAGGCACTCTTCAAATGAGAACCTTTATACCTTGAAATTAGTCTTAACACCTTTAAAATAAGAGCCTCAGCCTGGTTGTCAAAAGTAGGTTTTTATATGCGGGGATGCACTGTATTCCAGGAGAATGTCCGATCCTATTACCATGCCTGTAACAAATTTTCAGCCTTGCACTTTCTAGTATGGCTCCGGGTTGTGGGAGAAGCATAGAGACAGATCATGACTCACATTGTCTCCTTCTTGCCTTTCTCTTTGCCTTCTAGGGCAGGAAATATAAAAACGAGAGCATTGTAAGCTCCCACCACAGCTAGCACACATTCTAGCAACCAAAATTGTTTTCAACGGACAAATTTCAAATCTTATTTGAAATGCTTCTTCCTCAAACTGTTGTAGCTGCAAAGGAGCAACCCAAAACGAGATATGAAATCTGATGAACAAAGACAGATTTTGTAAAACAATAGCATGAGTTGCTTTTGATTGACACCGCAATTCAAAGCGATTAGCGATCGCAGATAAAGTAAATTCTCTCAACCATCAATTCAAAATAAGCAAAGCCACAAAAGTTTCCCTGAAACCAAGGTAGCTAGCTGGTTCGCTTGTTGTGCAGTCCAGAAATGGTTTTTCAGAGCAAACATGAGCATAGATCAAAAAAAGAGGGATATATCTACACATCTGCCTCGGGCATTTAATTTGTTTGGTTCAAAAGCCAATTGGGAGGTGATTTAATTCTCTTAGTTTTTTGGGTGTAATTAAAATACTTACTACTCAGCTTCTGAACAAAAGAAGTAATATATCCGAGGTAGATGTGTAGATATATCCTTCTTCTTTCGATATATCCTCATGTTTTCTCTTTAAAAAAATTTCTGGAATGCACAACGAGCGCGCTAGCTACCTGGGTTTCAGAGCAACTTTTGCGGCTTTGTTTGTTTTGAATTACTGGTTGAGGGAATTTCTGGCAATCACTAATCGCTTTGAATTCAGGTGTCAACAAAAGCAACTCATGCTATTGTCTTACGAAATCTGTCCTTGTTAATCTGACGTTATTAAAAACTATGGCGGATAGAAAGTGAGCTTGCTTTGAAAAGAGCTTACAATGTTCTTCCTATTATACTTCCTGTCCCAGGCGGCGAAGAGAAAATGCATGGAGAGAATGCGAGTCATAAACTGTATCTACATCTACATTTCTCTTATAATCCTTAATACAGCAGGCTTCAAAATATTTTGGTACCAAAAGAAAGCAATGGAGGTGCTCCGTTAAAAGCTATATCATAAACAAAGAATTTACCCAGGATTCATAGTTATGAAAGCTCCACATGAAGGATTCAACTTGATTTCTCTGCCTTCGAAGAAAAACCTTAGGACGAAAAGAAGAGAATGAGTTATTAACAAGCACAAACACATAGCTGATATATCGGACATTATCTGACACAAGCTGATAGTTGCAAATTCCCATCTTACAAAGTCCTTCATGTTAGATATTTCCATTATTCATGATTATGGAAAGGTGCTTTTTGAAGAATTTCCCGAAGATTTGGAGACAGAACGCATTTTTCCAGGCCACAAAATAGATGGTCTGGAAAAACCTGCCACTGCCGATTATGTAAAACTTTTGTTCCAAACTTAGGCTTTATCTAATTTTAACATTTATAGTTTTTATACTGAAGGTATTTTAATTTTGTATATTTATTATATCTACTATTTTACTACTTTTAACCGTGTATATTTATGTATATTGTAATTTTTAGTTGGCCTAAATTAGCTTTAGTATAGCTACTGTATTTATTAGCCAACTTTTAAAGAAATTGATAGTAGATAACTGATTACTTCCTGCACACTGAGATAGTAAGTTCTCGTATTACCAAGCTTGGCACAATTTGATCAATATTTCAACAGTCAAAATGGTAAGATAATGTTTTTCTTCGCTCAGGCATTGCTTTCTAATCACACGGAAACTCTTGAAAAGTCACAATGCTTCCCCATCAATGCTGGGCACCAAAAAGTGCAAATCTTCATGATTGTGAACAAGCCATTTGAGTTGTTTTTGGGCATATCAAGAAATAGGACTTTAGGTTAATTCCTAATTTCAGAAAGAAAGAATGCACCTGAAATTACGAGAACAACCTTGAAAATTAAGCTGAAGCTTCAGTAAGATGATAGAATTAGAATTCTACAAATTGGTTGCATAGGTAATCCTGTACGATTTTTCAAACCGTGGATACAATCTTCTGACTCATCCTAGTAACAACGTTATAAATTCAAAGTTTACAGAGTACCAACAGCTTGACTAAAATATCTAAACTTGTAGATGTTTTCAACAGGTACTAACCTCACAGCTGACGTATCTTTAGCCACTTTGATGGAGTGAAGCTGCTGCGCAACAACAGACAGAACTTCGATGTCTATTCTGTTGAATTCATCAAAACAACACCAAGAGCCTGATTGTGCTAGGCCAGATAAGAACTTTCCAATCATCTGCAAATAAGAAAGAAGTACAGGATGTCCCGAAAAGATTGTGCCCTTGCATGGCTGCTGCAGAGGAGCTGTACGTTGTATCACAGGGAAACCAGGAAATAATTGTTACTAAAAATAGAAATTGTCTTTCGAAATAATTGTTGCTTAGAAAATTTTCTTTCTTTGTCCCCTGTGCTTGCTCTTGGTAAGTTTTGTACCTAAGTCCCCTGTGTTATAGTTGCGTAGCAATAGGCTGCGCAAGTATGCGGATTTTGCTTATTTGATTCAGAAGCCGAGCAGAAAGCATTGTAATTCTTGCGTATTTAGGGCTTAAATGAAACTATTTCAAAAAAGCTCCTGAATAAAATAAACAAAATCCACCAGACAAAACTTTAGATGTACCCTTATTCATTCGTTATACGCACACAACTTCTCTTAAAAACCACCTTTCGCTTGCACAGGACGAGACTTTGCCCTACTTTTTTGAGGGAAAATGTTGCGGCTTTGGTTGTTTTTAATTACTGGTTGAGAGTATTTCCTTTGTCTGCAGTCGCTAATCGCTTAAAATGAAGGTGTCAATCAATTGCAACTATTGCTATCGTATTACAAAATCTACCCTTGTTTGGCTGAGTATCTTTAAAATCCTGAGCAAGTTACATCTACCATACAATGAGTACCATGATAATACGAGCAAATATTTCAAACAAAGAATTTGGAAGAATTTTGATTGTTACTTACCTTGAAGTCGAGGCCTTCAGAGCAGTTGAATACGAGGCATTGTTTTCCCATTGCCTGTAAAAGAGAACAACCAAATTAATTTCATAGCATCAGATATTTACATTGCCTACGAGTAGGCTAATATTTCAGGAATGAGAACCAATTTTGAGGAAAGTAAATTAGAACAAGAAGTGAAAAAGGAAGGGGAGAAGGAAACACATGAATACAACTAAGAATCGATTCAAACAAGAAGGATGGAATACGCAGCGGCAAAACACCATTTTCTGCAGTTCACCTATCACCAAGACTCTTTACCAACCCAAAGAATTTTAATGATACCCTAAATTACTGTGTTTGTATGCAGACAATTGTCTTTCCTTTGCAAGGGCCAATTTAAAACCTTGACAGATGACAGATGACACATCGCTTTTTTCTGTTGTGAACGGTGAAGGAGAAACAGCTGAGGGTCTAAATAGGGATCTGGAGAGAGTTAGACTATGGGCATGGCAATGGAAAATGCAATTCAATGCAGATAAAACCGAAGAGGTTATTTTTCAACAAAAAGAAATAAACCAAATCATCCTGTGCTAATATTAGGAAATGACGAAGTGTCAAGGAAGAACGAACATAAGCATCTCGGTATTATTCTTGATGACAAACTAAATTTCCAAAGCCATATCAAGGAAGCTATTGCTAAGGCTCGTAAAGGTATTGGTATCATAAAATACTTATCCAGGTACGTCAAAAGGGAAGTACTCGATCAAGTTTATAAGCTTCACGTCAGACCTCACCTTGACTATGGTGACATTTTGTATCATAAGCACGATCCTGAAATGAGGCAAAGCTTCACTAAAAAGCTAGAGCAAGTGCAATACTCTGCTGCGTTAGCGGTATCAGGAGCGTGGAAAGGTACAAGTGGGCAAAAGATTCTCAATGAACTTGGTTGGGAAAATCTTTACCAAAGAAGATGGTATCGACGACTGTGTCATTTTTTCAACCTGCGTAAAAGTATGTCCCCGGCTTACTTGTTCAATGAAATCCCTTCAGAGCGAGAAGTGCCATATCATTTAAGGTCAAGTCGTTCATACGCGCAGCCTGTAAGCAGAACAGTTCGTTTTTCCAATGCATACTTCCAAAGTACTCCCTGCGAATGGAACCTGCTAGATGAAGATACCAGAAATTCTGTTTCGATTGGAGAGTTCAAACGCAAATTGCTTGCTCAAATACGTCCTCCGTGTAGATCCGTTTATAATGTGCATACTATTATCGGTATTAGAAATCTAACAAGACTTAGAGTCGGTTTTAGTCCCCTAAATGAGCATCGATTTAGGCACAACTTTGATTGTTTAAGTCCCTTGTGTATATGCGGTGTTGCAAATGAGGATAATGAACATTACCTCCTGCACTGCCCTCTTTTTGAAAATGCTCGCAGAGATCTCTTTGGCCAGCATGGAGACATCCCGCTATTGGACGTTACAGTTTTGGATAACGAGGCACTTGGTAACCTCTTGTTGTTTGGTGCTGAGAAATTAAACATTGTCTCAAACAGAATGATTTTGGAAGCTACAATTTCGTTCATAGAGAAAACTAAGCGGCTCCATTGAAAAAATCTCATCATGCTAATATCCACCCTGTGTAGCATCCTTTTCTCGGCTTTTGTCTGTCACGTTTATCTGTGTTGTATTTTTGTTCATGAAATTGACAGTTGAATTGTAAGTGTCATCCATGGTGGGGACCAGATGACCTAGTTTCTTTCCCCGCCATGAATGGCACATGTAAATAGTATTTCCTTTTATTTAGAATTAGGTTTTGTTGTTATAGAAAAAAAAAAAAAAATTTAAGACCTCCCGGGTAGAAATGAAAATGTTTGCAAGAAGTTTCCTCCAGTAATATTTCTAAAGCAGGAGGGAAGTCCTGCAGGAGGGAAGTCCATAAGCAAACATCATAAACATCATATTCTTTGTTTATTCTGTCCTGCAGTTTATGCAGGAGGGAAGTCTCGGAAGGAAATTGGTCAACTCGTCCTCCTTTACGATGATGCAAGTGTAGCAATCCACAATTTCACTCCAAAATACGTAGCTACATAATCAGAAAAAAATGTTGCTCTAGAATTTAGAATTCAAATAATTGAAAGTTCAAACCTTTGCAAGATCTTTGACAGTCTCTGTCTTTCCTGTCCCAGCTGGTCCAGCCGGGGAGCCCCCTAGATTTAGATGCATGGCACCAGTTAGCGTGAGATAACAACGATCTGTCAGGGGGGTCATCACCAATCGAGACGAACAGCCAAGATATTCATATCCATACACAAAGGATGATAGTGATTGCATGACCCGGCATGTATTGCCTTCATCGTCCCAATCATAACGTAGCTGCCTGGAAAATAAAAAGGATGCTAAGTGCCAACAACATAGGCATTGCTTAAAGCTTTGGGAAGATTCAACGCGTATGCTTTTACCCATACCTTGTCTAATTTTTCTCGCGATATTTGTTTTTGAGTCGTTACAGCCCCAACCTGACATGTAATGTTAAACATTCTCCAGTAAAGTATTTATCGTTTGTGTCTGTAGCATCTACAGGGTGTCCCAAAAAAATTGTGGCCCGTTTGTCTGAAGATTGCGACAAAACGGCAAAAGATTCTCGCCAAACTTTTGCATGATGGTGCTCTTCAGATGTTCAATTAAAGCTTGCGACCATCCCCGTAAAAATCCGTTAAAAAATGATGGAGCTATGACCTTCAGAAGACCAAATTTGCCTGATGACTGAAACCAGCGGTCGGCCATTTTGTCTTACTATTTTGCAGTGATAAGTATCTTCACGTGAGGTAAGAAATAATTTTTGTGAGGTCAGAAATAGAGGAACTCTCCGAGGATTATCGGAATTTTCACGAGAGCTTTGACATTGGAGGCTGCTGTTTCATTTTCAATCCATGAAGCTATTTATCGCTGCAAAATAGTAAGACAAAATGGCCGACCGCTGGTTTCAGTGATCGGGCAAATTTGGTCTCCTGAAGGTCATAGCTCCATCATTTTTCAACAGATTTTCATGGGGATGGTGGCAAACTTTAATTGAACATCTGAAGAGCACCACCATGCAAAAGTTTGGCGAGAATCTTTTGCTGTTTTGTCGCAATCTTCAGACAAACGGGGCACAATTTTTTTGGGACACCCTGTATGCAAAATTGTGTATAGTTTAACTCTTATTTCTTATTCAACGCTATGGGGTAATAGTCTATTGCTCCTCATGGTATAGTTCTTTTAGTATCGTTAAGTAGTTTGTAGGTAGAGTAATCTGTAGCATGTATTGTAAACTTTTAAAGGTATATACCGGGTGAGTCAGAAAAAAGAATCCCCGTTTGAAAGGTCACGGCTCCCTGGATATCAAGACAATGATATCGGCAAATATATAGTTTAATGGTAGAAATGTTCAAATCTACTATAAAATTTACCTGACTAAAATCGGCCACTCCATTCTGAAATTATGAGGGATTTTCTCCAGAAAGCCTCTTCAAAAAACCTTCAAAACGTGCCCAAAATCATGAACAGATTTCCCTAACATTTCTGCCTTACAATGGCCTTACACCAATGACTTGTGAACGCTTTAGCACGTGCTATCCCCTTGGGAGGATGAACAAGTCCTCCCCCTGGCATCGATGACCTATTCAGGTCAGGGGGATTCCATTCTCCCAAGAGGACAAAATACATAAATTTATGTGAGTGTCATCAATTTTAGGAAGGAAAATGTGCTCATTGTTTTCATTCGTTTTCGCACGTTTTTTGAAGGGGCTTTCTGCAGAAAATCACCCATATCCACGGGAAGGAATGGCCGATTAAAGCCGGGTAAATTACTGAACCTAATTTAACATATTGGCAATAAAACAAGACATTTTTAAAAATTATTGCTTTGATATTCATGGAGCAGTGGCCTTCCAAGCGGGGATCCTTTTTTATGACTCACCCGGTATATATATATATAAACTAGACATCATATCAATCAGCGCGTGCCGCCGATTAGTATTTGTACCAAATGCGACTGTAGCGAGGTCAGTCTTATAGAAATTAATTGAATGATTATCGCTAAGGAAACGTGTATTATGTTTGAATTTCAATTGGGTAATGGTTTCTAGTTCCTGAGTCCAAGGCTCTTGGTTCCGTAGTTCTGCAGTCCATGGTTCCGTGGTCCGTAATATTGAGTTCTGCATTGTCAGAAATAAACCTTTGTCGTCCATTGACGTAGTTAGGTCATAGTAAATGTTAGATAGTTAAGTAGGTAGGAAGAACTCATTATCTTTTGTTGGAGAACTTTGTTGTTATGTTGTTTGTTGGATAAATGCTCACAAGCCGCGAGCCCGCGAACCGCAGCCGTGAGCTGGCTCGTCTACTACATAGTCTGACGGCAGACAGACAGCCGGCAGACAGACGGCAACCAGGCAGGCATGCTAATTTCGCTCGCTGATTGAATAAGGATAGTAAGGCTGCCTTCGGCAGCAAATACCTTGTCCAAGCGAAGTCATCAGCTGCAGATACCCGATCACTTATAAGAACTTTGACTATATCTCTTGAATGTACAAGTGTTATAATAAGAGCAACAACTGTCTGGTATTTATGTGGGGGTAATGCTCTTGTAGCCACTGCAGCTAAACTTTTCAAAAGCGATATTAGATTTTCTCTCACTTCATTTAGTGCTGAGGTGTTTTCTTTGTTGTTCAGCGCTGTGACAACAGATCTGTTGAACATGATTTGCGTCTGGAATGAATGAAATCATAAGTTATAGTGGAGATACATATTACATTCATTTAGCTCAACTGAAATGTTTCTTGCAACTGCAAACTTTCAGAGATAAGATACAGCTATGTTTCCGTATGTCATTTTGCAAACAAAATTACATTATCAGCGGATACTTAAAATCATTTGATAAATTGAAAACGATATGAAGTATCAAAAAGATGTTAACAGGATTTCTCATCGTTAGACCGCGCTATTCATTTGCATCAATAAAAATTTTCGCTTCAGACCACCTTTAAAGAATATCCTTTAAATCGTCGATATTCCTCTAACTGCTTCAGATGATCAGAAATAACGACTACTCACCACTGCAATGACAACTTGGCCAGAATGATCTAGAACCCATTCGATGTAGTCAGCTTGTGAATAATCTGTTATCCCTTTCTTCAGATTGCTGTGGATTATAAAATATCGGAACTGTGTGATATTATCTTAACTTGGTGTCCTGATGACGGAGCACAGCATTGCTTCGAAACTTCAATGTTTGAAATTAGTTGACGGAGATAAATAGCTAACTCAAGAGCTGCATATGCAGGTCTAAAATTAGCCTATTGTATTTGCTGATATCGACACGTGCGTGCATATCTTTCCTTCGGGGAGCAATTACGTGCGTAGGCGTTTCTTTGTCCTATCTATAAATAGCCTCTACTTAGCTCCGTCAACTAACTTTAACATGGCCTCGTCTTTTTAATCATTAATTACTCAGATTTGTCTCAACATCGATTCGTCTTAATCAATAGCATGGATTTGTCTTTGACTCCACTGGAATGAAATGAAACTGATATCGTCAAAATTCTTGTTCTTCGTTTGTTCTGCGTAGCTTTGTGATCAATGATCAATTTGATTCATGAAAAATCTACTACAATTTCTACCTATTCAAGTAACATTTTTTCAAGCTCTTAGCTTTAAGTTGACTTGCTACAAGTCTAACTTTTGGTCCTACAGAAGATGGTCCTAAAGAACGAGAGGAAGAACCAAAGTAGAGACTTGTAGCAAGTCCAAGCTTTAAGGGTATCGAAAGCAGGAGCATAGACTGATTACCGAAGATCCTTGTATCTCTGCCGTAAACCTTTCTCAACACAACAGGTACT
The DNA here is from genome assembly GCA_039566865.1 of Aurelia coerulea. Classification (NCBI taxonomy): domain Eukaryota; kingdom Metazoa; phylum Cnidaria; class Scyphozoa; order Semaeostomeae; family Ulmaridae; genus Aurelia; species Aurelia coerulea. The sequence continues at coordinate 3,231,533 of CM076952.1, read as the reverse complement.
CGTGACGAAACAGTGAAAACGATGACCCTGTTTAGGCCCATTCTCCGCCATGATCTCGCAGAAACGAAATGCAGTAATAAATGCATTGGAAACAAAACACAGGTAATGACGAAAACTTAGCATATACGTAAGTATTGTAGAGTTCACACCATTCGTTGAAGCTTAAATCACATAAAATTCATGGAATCTTGTGAGCGGATTGCCACCATAATTTCTTATGCATAAGGGCCTAAATACGGTCAAGTTTTCAGGCCCAGTTTAAACATTGTTTTTTGCCGTGTCGAATTTAATAGATGTTGCTAAAAACTTCCAAGTGTCAATTAAATTCGACATAAAACCATGTTTAAATCATCTGCCGTTTTAGATAGATAAAACGGCAGGAGTTCACCAGCTCTGTCATATCAAACGGCAGAAAAACGACTTGATTTAAACATTGTATTTTTGCTGCATTTAATTAATCAATTCTAGGCCATGGTCCGCGGTTTTATTACCTGTGATCAGCCATTGCGCTTGTTTATTTTGAGAAATGGCCATTTTAACCATTTTAATTTCAATCCGACACGGCAAAAAACGATGTTTGAATCAGATTTTTAGACACGGCAGATTCTGTCGTTTTTAATACAGTTAGATTCGACACGACAAAAAAACGATGTTTAAACTAGGCCTCGGAGTAATATCATGAGTGTCTGTTAACCTAAGCAACATCATCAAGTCAAAGGGTACCCGGGTGTCCCAAAATGATGTATTATCGTTTGATTGCTTACGTGTCCATAACCAATGAACCGATTTTCAAAACTTTGTTTTATTTGATTGCCGAAAGGCTAAATTGCAATCGAAGATGTTGGTTATGGTATAACGACGATGTTTTTAAGTCGAAAAGAAGATTGATAAACCTGCTCAAATTCAAGCCTAAGATGGCATGAAAAAGAAACGGGCTATCTTTCCAGTTAACATTCTAGATGTGATACAAAAGGCTGAACTCGTATTCATATTCTCTGAATTCACTACTAACTGAATTCGTATTCTCTGAACGACACATAAGTTCAGCCTTTTGTACCGGGTGCGCCAAAATAAACTATGCACGTTTGGCAGGCCACAATAAATCGTACACTGGACCGATTTTGAAGATTTATGACTTAATCTTTAGCAGAGAGCCTGAATTGGATTCTAGGACTTTTTGCAAATTTTTCCGTTTGAAATTTTTAGAGCTAGAAGCGAGTTTCTTAAAATTCTCGTTTTCGAAAACACTGAAAACGATCAAAAAACGTCGATCAAATTTTAAAAGAATCAACATGAATGAACAGAAGAAAACGTTTTCAGGGTGATTTGCGGGTTTAGTACGAACTCTCGTACAGCAGCTTACAATTAGTCGATTTGTAAATCCCAAATCACCACGAACAAGTTATCTCTTTGTCCATTTATGTCGATTCTTTAGAAAACTTGATCTATGTGTTTTTATCGTTTTCAGTGTTTTCGAAAACTAACATTTTAAGAAACTCGCTTCTAGTTCTAAAAACTGAAAATTAAAAAATTTGCAAAAATCCCAGTATCTAATTAAGGCTTTCTGCTAAAGATTAAGTCATAAATCTTCAAAATCGGGCCAGTGTGCGATTTATTATGGCCTGCCAAACGTGCATAGTTTATTTTGGCGCACCCGGTATCACATCTTAAACGTTGACTGGAAAAGTAGGCCGCTTCTTTTTCATGCCATTTCTTTTTCATGCCATCTAAGGCTTGAATTTGCGCAGGTTTATCGATCTTCATTTCGACATGAAAACATTGGCGTGAAACCACAACCATGGTCCTCGAATACAATTTAGCCTTTCGGCAATCGGATAAAATAAAGTTGTTGAAAATCGGTTCATTGGTTATGGACATATAAGCAATCAAACGATAATACATCATTTTGGGACACTCGGTTCATGGAAAAAAGAAATCAGGAAAAGAATTCACTCACCAGGCATTGAGGGTGTAAACAATATCAAGATGTGCAGCAAAGAAAGTGGAATAGAAAACATGAAAAAAGCTATGCAACTGAAAGATTCATGATAACTTTTTCAATACTTACAACTTGACAGTATCAAACATGGTGTGTTCTACATTCAGCAGCCATTGTTCTACAGGGCCATTTGCCCTTACATTCCTGAAATCCAATTGAGAAAATCAGAACAATCAAATTTAGAACAATCAGAACAATCAAATTTAGAACAATCAGAACAATCAAATTTAGAACAATCAGAACAATCAGAACAATCAAATTTAGAACAATCAGAACAATCAAATTTAGAACAATCAGAACAATCAAATTTAGAACTTGAAAGTCAAAATCAAGCAAATTTTGAAAGAAAGGGTTCCTCTACCGGGTGCGCCAAAATAAACTATGCACGTTTGGTAGGCCACAATAAATCGTACACTGGACCGATTTTGAAAATTTATGATTTAATCTTTAGCAGAAACCCTGAATTAAATTCCAGGACTTTTTGCAAATTTTTCTGTTTTCAGTTTTTAGAGCTAGAAGCGAGTTTCTTAAAATGTTTGCTTTCAAAAACACCGAAAACGATCAAAAAACGTCGAGCAAATTTTAAAAGACTCAACATTAATGAACAAAGAGAAAACGTTTTCAGGGTGATTTGGGAATTATTACGAATTCTCTTACAGCAGATTACAACTAATCGATTTCTAAATCCCAAATCACCACGAACAAGTTCTCTCTTTGTCCATTTATGTCGATTCTTTCGAAAACTTGATCGATGTTTTTTTATCGTTTTCAGTGTTTTCAAAAACTAAAATTTTGAGAAGCTCGCCTCTAGCTCTAAAAACTGACAACGAAAAAATTTGCAAAAAATCCCAGTATCTAATTCAGGCTTTCTGCTAAAGACTAATTCATAAATCTTCAAAATCGGTCCAGTGTACGATTTATCGTGGCCTGCCAAAAATGCATAGTTTATTTTGGCGCACCCGGTACAGTCTTCGGATTCTTTCTAGATTTTTAAATACGTTAATAGTGTTATTAAACGATAAGACAACGTCGTCAACCCTTTGAAAGATGCAGACAAAATTTCAACACAACGCAAGGATCCTTTCTTTAAAAATTCAAACAATTCTGACATTGGTTGAGAACAAAATAAGTGCTGTTTTGCTCAGTTGCAAAGGATAGGCTTCAACTTAGAGTTTGCGACCTTATTTGAATCAATGCTACAAGTAGTTGCTGATTTAGGGACAGGGCAAAATTTATTATATTACATGGCCGGTGGAGAACAAAAATTCTTGCCAAAAAAATCTGCTCGCCCTGTATGAAATTATTGCCAAAAAAACCAACTGCCCCGTCATCCTTTCCTTAAAAAAATGTATCTGCCCCGTATTCATGAACAACAAATGTTGTATAGTACCACAGATGAATTAGCCAAAGACCATAACATAATCAATTCTTGCCTTTACGAGACTTTGTCAACGAAGAAATCGACTTTGAAGATGAAGAGAAATGACTGATGAATCGTTCTTGCAAGTAACTGACAAGGACATTTTGCGTCATGTTCATACACATCCTTCCAATCTTCCAAGCATTTCTCAATTTGCATGATTCACAATTTTGGCCTCAAAATTAGCCATTTCATATTTCAAACTTCATCTTGAGCTTATAAAAAGGTACTGCCCCGTTCATAATTGCTTTGTAAAAAGTGTTGACCCAGTTCTGTACAAGCTAAAAAAAGTAGCTGCCCCGTTACGTTTTGCACCGCCCATGTTATAAAATAAACGTTGCACTGTCCCTTATGCCAGAGGAAAGGCAAAATAAATGGTAGCTTTAAAAACAGCCCTTTTGAATGTCACAAGTGAGGTAAATTGTGAGGTAAAGTGAGGTGAATGTCACAAGTGAGGTAAATCTCACTTCACAATATCAAAATGAGGTAAATTTTTTAAAGGAAGGATTCTAGCGTTGTAGGTTGTATTCAATTTTTTCTATATTTCAAAACGGCTAATAGTGTTGTCTTATAGATAAACAGCATTATTAACACCTTCAAAAATGTAGAAAAAAGTTAAAAACAACACCAGAACCTTTTTTCAAAAACTCATTCGATTTTGACATTGCTTGGGAATAATAGAAGTGCTGTTTTTCAAGCAGCCACTTATTTTGCCTTCTTTGTGGCATAAATCAGCAACACAAACAGGGCACAGCTTTTTTGGACACAATGCACTAAATATTTCTACTTTGCTACAATACTTTGCATGGGAGATCAATTTCTGCCACCGTAAGAGGGTTCTACAAAGAATCAACAGAAAACATTAGAATATGCTAATCTTATTTCTTACTTGGCCAGCGATAAATTCTCTTCTTCTTCGGAAACCATGGCAGCTACATTTGGTGGTGATCTGGTCTCTGTTTGAAAAACTAGCGACCTCACATTGCCAAAACATTTCTTCAAATGTGGCTGCACAGCGGCAGGATTCTTTGTGTTTGATAAGATGTCCAATAGTTCTTCGTTGCTCAGGAAGTAAAATCTTGCAAAGACGAGGCGTTTTGTTTCAAGGTAATCCTGAAAATTTAATAGTACTGTTTATATGGAGAAAGGCCAGCACTTCTAGAAGGGCTAGCCTTCCTAAGAGGGCTGGATATTACTTTGCGTTAGCTAGCCCTTTAGGAAGGCTAGATATGCAGGCTCCGACTACAGTAAAAAACCCGCATAAAAGCAACTGTGGAGGGCTGATTTTTGGCCAGTTAAGCACCTTTCATACAAGAACCACTATACAAATGTAAAGGAACCATTTTTCTTCTTCTATATCCCTACCTATGATCCAAAGGTAGTTTTAGGACGCTGAGAACCTAAGCTTATCGAAGCAGCGTCCTGGTCCTTCCTCTCGATGTGACAACACCTCGTGATTCCTTTAGCCTGGAATTACAGAGAGTTGGCGACTCTTCTCACACTCTGTTGCAGGTACGCTGGGGGGGGGGGGACTCGAACCACCAACCTTCAGATTGGTAGTCAAGCGTGCTACCACTGGGCCATCCCCGCACATGAACCATTTCAGCCTGTTACAGAAAATCAGACTCTTTGAGGCAGGTTTTACTGTCTTCGAATGCTAATGTCCTGCAAACATTCGCTTGGTTTAGAAGCTGAGCAGTAAGAGTTTTGAGTAAACCAACAAAATACTAGAATTGAATCTCTTCCCAATTGGCTTCTGAACAAAACAAATAAAATGTCTGTGGCAGATGTTTAGATATATCTTTCTTCTTTCGATATATGCTCATTTTGTCTCTTAAAAACATTTCTGGGATGCACAATAAGCAAGCTAACTACCTGGGTTTCTGAGCAACTCTTACGGCTTGCTTTGTTTTGTTTATGACCTGACCGATCGGGCATATAATTCTCTCTGTTTGCAATCACTAATCGCTTTGTATGGGTGCCAATCAAAACTAGCGTATCCCATTGTAACAGCATCTGTCCTTGTTAACTAATGTAGCAATGCAGTTCCATTCAACTATCTGGAGCCAAATTAATATAAATTGAATAACTCTTACCTCAAGGGATCTGTGAACCTTCTCAAGATTGCTACTACAAGACTGTAAAACTTCCAGAACACCTAGAAACAAAGTAGTGACGATTTATTGGTTTTTTATTTGATGAGATATTAAACTTTAACAAATACGAGAGAAAATGACGATACAATAAGAAATTAAACTGCCAACTTCAAATTGATGCAAGACTATTTTCAGAATGAATCAAAGTCAAATTTTCAATTTAATGTATGCGACGACATGTAATTATTGTGTAATGCGCCTTTGAGCCATGTGGACAAATGTCGCAATATAAATGCCTTTTATTATTATTATTATTTGAATCATTATCACAGTATAACTGGTAATGCATAGTCCACTTTCAGGTTACATTCCGTAGCTTGAGAAAGTGTGCATGCTGTCTCTGTAGAAAACATAAATAGTTCTTCCTGCTATTTAGTCTCTTATGTCCAGTACTATTCTAACAATCCTGGTAGTGGATCAGCCTGGACAGAGCTAGCAAATTAGCTCCCTCTCCAGATGATCAAAAATCTAATCTAATTAGTCGGACGACGTAATTTCCTTTTACCTGAAATTTCCATTTACTTAGCTTTCCTTTCCTTTATTTCATTTTATTCTGTAGGAAATATTGACGCTCGCGTAAACAAATAGATTTGTGACTAATTTTCTGATGATGATGATGATGATGATGATGATGATGATGATGATGATGATGATGATGATGATGATGATGATGATGATGATGATGATGATGATGATGATGATGATGATAATGATAATGATAATGATTATGATGATGATGATGATGATGATGATGATGATGATGATGATGATGATGATGATGATAATGATGGTGATGATAATGATGATGATGATAATGATGATAATGATTATGATGATGATGATGATGATGATGATGATGATGATGATGATGATGATGATGATGATGATGATGATGATGATGATGATGATGAGAACTCACCAGCGGCAGTTGCAGATCTAAGAGCATTCGGATTATCAATGACCCTTCGCATAATGTCTTTCCAGTTCTTATCAACAACATTGAACAATTTCGATTCTGTTGGTAACTGCCTGAAATGACAAAAGAGAAATTTATAAAAACAGTATGGAGGATCGGACGCAAAATCAAAATTGTTAGGGCGAATTCTTGCTTCTACTTCGCAGCGTCATCTTAATTGTTTACGCCCCCGCAGGGGTAATTAAATTCTCTAAACGCTGCTGATAGACCACGGAATAGACTTGTGGCAAGTCAGCAAGGGCGAAGTTTGTGAAATAAAAGATTCAGGTTTCTGAAAAGACAAACCGATTTGCCCTTCTGAAGAATAGATTTCACAGCTCTGAGTGCACTCAATCAACTCAAAATAAACAGAGAGTGCAAAGCATTATGGCTGGCTGCGCAGGAGGTGCACAATCTATTCTATAGGCTTCGAAATCGCTTTGTCTTGAAGAGACCTGAATCCTTTGTTTACAAAATTTGTTCTTGTTTAGCAAGTCTAGTTTCTAGCGGCTGTTTTACCTTTGAATATCAGTAGCAGAGAAAATTGTCTCAAGGTATAACCACGTTCGCTGTACGAGCATCCATTCTTCAAAAGTTCTTCCGAATAGATTCAATTTCCTTTCCCATTCTTCAACTAGATACTAAAATACAAAAAATGAATTTTGGTTAGCAAGCAGGAAAGTAAAGACCGCAGGAATGGACAGAAAGACCTTGAAATTCAAAAACGCTTTTCAACAATACAGCACGAATACACAGATCCTGTTAACCACAGAGGAGCATGGGACTGTAATAGCAGATGTACGGAGTGCGTAAAAAGAAAAGTTAACACATTTGGCGGGCTGTGGAATAAAAAGCGAGTGGCCGATATTCAAAGCTTAAATGTTGATCTATCGGTCAAAGGCTAACTCGAATGTCAAAATTTTTTCTTGGTAAAATCACTTATCTTTCAGACCCAAAAATAAAGGAAAGCGCTAGTAAGGGGTTTATATGGGAACGAGAATTCCACATTCGATTCTGGTCCATGATTTACTTACCATTGAAATATAAGTTCAATAGAATTGTCTATTTCAGAAATTGAATTTGAATGTCAATGGCAAGCAAATCATGGACCAGAATCCAACGTGGAATTCTCGTTCCCATACAAACCCCGTACTAACATTATTCTAATCTCTGGGTGTAAAAGATGAGTGCTTGTACCAAACAAATTTTTCACATCTATGTTGGCCTTTGACTGCCAGATAAACATTTAAGTTTTGATTTATCCACCAGATACTTTTATTCCACAGCTCACAAAACATTTTAAATTTCTTTGACTCACCCGGTATACTGTTCGATTTTCCACAGACAACTCTCTAAAATCTCCAAACAAAGATTCATATGTGATTACCTTAATCGGTTGTGAAAATCTAGATCCTTTGATATTTCCAAGCGTGACGTGACTTTCCTCCAGCGCAGTGATGATCTCATCTGGACTGACAATCACAGCGACGTCTCGAGTGCTATGTGCAACGAGTTGTAAGTCGGTAGAGTTCCAGAAATCCATGACCTGCCAAAATTGAAAACAGACAGCTTGCATGAGAAAGAACGTAACGCGTAAAAAGGAAGGGAATACAGTCAATAGACTTAGGTAGTATGTTGGCCTAGCAGCTAGTGCTTTCGCCTTGTGTGCCTCTTTGGTATCGCATTCTTGTAAACTCAATTATCACATTCCAGTTTTGTATCTTTAAACAAAATACATATTAAGCCGGTTTCTCCCTTAGGAGAGACCAACAGAAACTTTGGTATAGCCTTTAGTATCTGTATTGTTATTTGTTAAGATCATTTAGGGTAGCCATGCCTATCATGCTCCCAATGGTATCATCTTTTGTAACTATGTCTGTGTTAAATTGTATATTTTTAGATTGTGTATATAAAAAGAAAAAAACATATTTTCCTTTGTTATTCTTGTTATTGTTTTGTTAAAGTCCCAAGCTAGATAAGCTCTGCTTTTCTTGGGTCGTTCAGAACACAGCTTTATTATGTTATGCACTGCATTGGGTTTTCGTGTTCTACGAAGAAATTGAATTGAATTGAATTGCAACTTCAAGCGAGATACAGTATGAAAGTCACCGTGAGACGGCAAAGGGGAGCGAAGGGTCTTTAACAATTATTAAAATTACTAAGAGATTGAGAAAATAAACATACCCGTTGAAGCATTTGCTCAAGTGTAGCTTCATTGCTTGCTTGTGATGAAATCTCTGCAATACTTTCTTTGTACTGAAATATCTACAAATAAACAATATGAAAGCTTCGGTTGGTGAAGGTGAAAGCGAAGTTGCAGTTTTTAGCACCAAGTGCGGGACTCACAGAAGTAACTGCCACCCCTTGTCAAGAGGCTCAAGTGATGGAGCTCTACCTGGGATCAAACCCTGTACTTCAATCGGAGGATTACACCACTGCACCAAAATATCTTCATGTTAAAACTTAGTGTCAAGGAGATGTCCAATAGGCATATCACCAAGTAACCCAAAGAACACGAGGAAAGGAAAGCGAAGGAATTCACGTTCTACTCCACCTCCTCTCCGCATCGAGGCTCACTTTGCAGAGACCATAATTACTTTCTGATAGGAGATGTATTCTGATTGGGCGTCCTGATCCGCTATTCAAAATAAAGAACAACATAGGTATATAAGCGACCACCGCCCTAATTCGCACCAGGTTTTTCTGAGCATCGCTCGGAGGAGTCTCGTAGAACCCAATCGGAGTTCATGGGGCTCCTTCAATCGGCATTATTGCGGTTTCCATGTGCTACAAAATCTGCCCTTGTTTCAGGTGACACAATATTGCCAGATTCTTACAAAAACAATTCTTTCTCTTGCATTCTTATCAAATAGAACATGCAATGGTAAAAAGGTTTCTCTATGAATAGAACAAAGAAAATACTCAGACACAGCATTGTTTTGATTGGTGATCTATTGTTTATGGCACGTGTGCCTTTCCCATTCGAATGGGATATCTGTACAGGGTGTCCCAAAAAATATGTGCGCCGCTTGAGTGGCTACTGCGGAGCAGCCGTAAATCCAATTTTTCTATTTTTAAGATTCTTGACAGAAGAGACTTCAAATTGAAAATTGACACCGAGTTTGAGTAAATCAGATCACTAGTTGCTGATTTATGGAGCAAGAAAGCCAAAATTATTGGCTGCCTCAAAAACAGAGGATTAATTATTTTCGATTGCGTTAAAATCAACGAAATTGATTGAAAAAAAACATACCTAGCCCTGTTTTCTGACGTTCATAAGTAAGACAGATTGCCATACATTGAATTTTGTGACAACCAAGAATATTGGACATATCTAGGGTTGCTAGGAATGGAAATGTGCAACACAAGTGCTTCAGGCCATGTCATGCGTCCATCAGATATTTTGCTTCCCAAAAGTGATAAAGTCGTTTTAAACCAACAATATCACGTTCAACATGCTGCTTGGTCGATAATCTTAAAAAATATGGTCATTAATTACTCCCAAGTGCGTTTCCTGGCATAACTGTAAGGTTTAAGTTCGTTTAATGTTAAAATTCAAGTTATAAGGTTAAGTACGGCGATAAAATCCTCTGGTTTTGAAGCAACCAGTGATTGTGACCTTCTTTCTCAATAAATCAGCAACCACTTGTCAGATTTACACAAACTAGATGCCAATCTCTAAGTTGAAATCTCTTCTATTGAAGAATCTGAAAAACAGGAAAGTTAGATTTATGGCTCCTCCACAGTAGCCATTCAAACGGCGCACATGTTTTTGGGACACTCTGTAGATTTAGTTGTTCTTTGCAAATGCAAGCACAAACCCTTTAAAAAGTAATTACACTGCAATAAATTCCCAAAACCCAAAACAATAGTTTAGTAATACCTTGAGCAGCAAAAGATCTCCAAGAGTGAACAGTTTGTCCCTTACTACTTTGGTACCAATAATTTCCTGTATTTCGTTCCAATGTCTCTCTCGTAAAGCAGTGTTCCTCAAACTAGTGATGACAGGCATTCCTTGGTTGAAATTCATAACTTTCTTTTTGAGACAAGGAACAACTGGATTGGGTGGAAGGCCTAAATAAGAAATGAAACGGGAATAAATTACACTTTACAGCATGAGCGATGGGGGGGGGCCAAGTTTGTGTCAGTGTTAAATTTTACCAGCTAGTGAGCTAAAAATTGTATTGTATGTGTATTTTGAATTTATTTTTTATGAGTAGTGAACCACAAATTCAATGTATGTAGTGAGACACATTAAATGCAGATTTCTTTCTTTTTTATTCAATATAAAATTTTTTACAAACAAACTACTTAACACACTACGTACGAACTACTTTACTACACTACAAGGGCGATACCACGGAGTGCAAGAGACCATGACAACTCCGCAGTCATTAACATAGAGAACGTGTAACTAAACTAAAATTAAATGTACAGCTACGAAAAATACACATGAACAATGTCTACTGATAAATACTAAGGTTCGTTTCACATTGTATGTCGAGCTAACTTTGGGCAATCAGGTCTTTTTCACAAGAATGGGTGAACTGGAGATTCGAATATCAAATCAGATGCAGATGCAAATTAAATGCAGATTCACCTTGAGCGTAACCTCCAAGAGAAAAAACTTGTTACTTTTCTTTAAAAAATAATCAGATTATTCATTTCAAGAATAACTTATAAATCTGCTGACAATCCACCCTCATAATAATAGGACATGGACAAAGAATGGCTTTATGGCAGTCTCAAGTGTATACGGCTATAAAGCAGCCTTTATGCACCAAATAAACAGCTGAACGATAAAATAGACCGATGATGGAATTCGAATGTGATAACTGTTGGGCTAAAAATTTGATCAAGGATTTTAGGCCACGCAACAAAACATTTTCTTGTCTAAGTTGATATATTAGCGGCATGGATATTATCGGTTTATTCAGACTCTGGTTTATTGGAATCAGATGAATGGTTTGGGAGCTACAGTCTTTCAAACGTCCAAATATTGTCATGACTCACCCGGCTTTAACTTTGACTCTACAGGTATCAAAACCTACAGTGTGTCCCAAAAAAATTGCACCCCGTTTGCTTGAAGATTGCGACAAAGCGGCAAAAGATTCTCGCCAAACTTTTGCATGATGTTGCTCTTTAGATATTCAATTAAAGTTTGCTACCATCCCCGCAAATATCCGTTGAAAAATTATGGAGCTATGACCTTCAGAAGACCAAATTTGTCTGATGACTGAAACCAGCGGTCGGCCATTTTGTCTTACTATTTTGCAGTGAAAAGTATCTTCACGTGAGGTAAGAAATAATTCCTGTGAGGTCAGAAATAGTGGAACTCTCGAAGGATTATCGGAATTTTCATGAGAGCTATGACAATGGAGGCTGCTGTTTCATTTTCAATCCATGAAGTTCTTTATCGCTGCAAATTGTACGACAAAATGGCCGACCGCTGGTTTCAGTGATCGGGCAAATTTGGTCTCCTGAAGGTCATAGCTCCATCATTTTTCAACGGATTTTCATGGGAATGGTAGCAAACTTTAATTGAACATCTGAAGAGCACCATCATGCAAAAATTTGGCGAGAATTTTTGCCGTTTTGTAAAATATTTTCAGACAAACGGGGCACAATTTTTTTGGGACACCCTGTAATTTAATTCAATTTAAACCCATACCTTTTTCAAGCAGAAAAACAGTTTGCACAAATCTAGTAACATCTCTATGTACATCATCCACAACCAAAGCATCAAATGGTGTCGCCTTCCATTGGTTAACAAGTAATTCCCATTCGTCCATTGATTCCCAAAGGAGTTTCCTCAAATTCAAATCCCTTTCCACTTCAGTCAAGTCATTTTGGAGAGTGGTAACTGAGTCGTAGTCAGATGAAGATTGACTGTGAATAAAGGTGGAGTTTTATAAATTTGTATACGTTTTCCCTCTTGAATTGACTGACATTCGTTAACAACATCAAAGAGCTTGAATTATATATGGACAAGAATTTTTGATACACAGCTTTGATGTTACGTATCTAAGAAAGGCAAGAAAAATATATAAACATGGGAGCACGATTGGAAGATTATGAAGCAAACAAGCATAAACAACTACAAACCAGTGTAAACCACTTAGGAATACCCTTTTTGTAATAACAAGGGCGGATTTTGTGACACAATAGCATCAGTTGCTTTTGATTGACTCTGCAGTTCAAAGCGATTAGCGAGGAAATTCTCTCATGCAGTAAATCAAAACAAACGAACAAAACCAGCATGGCTAACTGTTACTTTCAGCATGTGAAAATGGGTTGTTAATAAATGTCATCAGCATATATGGAAAGAATAAGAATCGATCTAAAAATTTGCCTCGCGGATTTCATTTATCTAATTCAGAGCCTGAACGGTAGGCCTTGCAATTTTCGTATAGTTTGAGTGTACATTAAACACTCGGCTTATGAATAAAATAACTAAAATTTGAGAGGCAGATTCAAAAACGAGGCAACACAAGAATCCTGCCCCTGCCATTGGTTAATCGCATATTCTGTAGCCCTGTATAATACGATGCAAGGAACCACTGACTCGCCACAGCAAAACTGCTTTAGACCTGTGAGATTTAACCATAAAATTCAGCGACATAGCAGTAACAAAATGCGTTTGAAAAAATGATATGAGTCAAAAATAGAAGCTGTCAGGTAATAAAACTTATACTAACCAGTTTTGTTGTTGTTCAGGAAAATACAAATCCCTCGCAAGCTCGGTCTGTACTTTTAAGACCTTGGGCTTTATACTTTCCTACTTTCCTGTACAACACAAACCGGACAGTACGCGCATATAGCAGCCCCTTTTCACCTGCACAATGCAATAGTTTGCCATACCGGCTTCATGGCAGCTTTTTTGGGGCTTGGCTTGTTTTGATTTGCAGCTTGAGAGAATTCTCTTTGTCTGTGATCAATCATCGCTTTGAATTGACGTGCCAATCATAATTAAAGCAACTGATTTTATTCACAATGGTTATCTACTCCATGACCAAAGCTAAGAAAAAATATGGTTGATCTTACTCTTGCAGCAAAGATCTCTTCTTAACAGCCGTCGACAAAGCATCTCCAAATCTATCTTGGTAACTCGAGTAATCCCTCGCTTGTTGTCCAATCTGATCGACATCTTCCATAATCAATCGAATATTTTCCATGGCCATTTGGGGCGTCACATCATCATCAAGAAGGGCAGGAGAGCGAACATTATTTTTGACGTTGTATAAATACTTTCGTAACATTGATATCATTTCTTTTAGATCTTTCATGAATTTTTGTATGTGTTCATCTTTCTTTGCTTCGCAATACAAAATTGTCACCTGTACAAAAATATCGTAGACGTTCAAGAATTTGTTTTTCAAATCAGTCCCATCATACATTGCTAGCATAGGTTCCAAATCTTTAAAAAGGCTGGTGTAAAAGTGACCAATTTCTTTGAACTAAATTACTTAAAGGAAACGTTAGCTATTCATCTATAATTCTACCGTTGGACTTTTCTGAAATCTTCCATATTTTCAGAATTAGAATGTTTTTCTTCTTTTTCAAGAATTCAAGAAAAATTTTCAAAAAAACTTAAAACCATCGTAATGTCTAAACTGTTTGGGGCAACATGAATTAATTTCGAAGAAAACCATAGTTTATGAATGCCTACAATATGGTATCAAGCAATAGTCTATCACTCTTCTGGTTTATGATTTAGAAATTTGATGATGTCACATCCTCAAATGATTTAGAATATAAGATACGCTGTAATTTCGAAAAATATTCAAGATTTCTGCAAAGTCCAACGGTAGGATTATAGATAAGTATCTAAAGTTTCTTTCAAGCCATTCAATCAGAAGAAATAGGTCATTGAGTTTTACACCCACTTTTTTACGCTGAGCTAAAGATTTGGAACCTACGCTGTCCCATCATATTGTAAAATTTGTCAACGAATTGTTTCCTTTTGCCGACAGAAATCTGCTGAGGAACAATATTTTAACAATAATTCTGCGAAAACATTTATAAAATCTTTTGTAATATCAGAATGACACGACTGAGTTTAGCCAAGTAAAATTTCTTATCTAAGTTGATATGTTACCTACATCAGCATAGGTTCCAAATCTTTAAAAAGGCTGGTGTAAAATTTAGTGACCTATTTCTTTGAACTGAATGACTTCAAAGAAACTTTAGCTATTTTTCTATAATTCTACCGTTGGACTTTTCTGAAATCTTTGATATTTTCAGAGTTAAAGTGTTTTTCTTCTTTTTCAAAAATCCAACAAAACTTTAAGCCATCGTAATTTCTAAACCGTTTGACGCAACATGAAGTAATTTCGAAGAAAACCATAGTTTATGAATGCCTACAATATGGTATCAAGCAAAAGTCTGTCACCCATTGGTTTATGATTTAAAAATTTGATGACGTCACATCCTCAAATGAGTTGAAACGAAAGATACGCTGTGATTTCCAAAAATATTCAAAATTTCTGAAAAATCCAACGGTAAAATTATAGATAAGTACCTAACGTTTCTTTCAAGCCATTCAATCAGAAATATGTCATTGAATTTTACACCCACCTTTTCACGCCGAGTTAAAGATTTGGAACCTATGCTACCTACATCGGAATTCTCAATTTACAGGATTCTGTAAAACGGTTTAATAGCCACCGCCTTTCAAACTCCATACATCTTTTTACTCTCTGGTAGCCTTCAATTCTTTCACGTTAAATTACACAAGCCCCATACTTTGAAAAGTTAGCCTATTCTGCAGTGTAAAATTGTGTCTGGTAGTAATGACTAGATTGCAGTTCGTGGTCTATGAGTATAAATTGCATCCAACCCGAATTTATGCAGAAACGTTCTCAAACAAAGTCTTCCTATGGTTTTCCCCACAGCTTCGACTCGCGACGATCGCGACGCGGGAAATTGTTGATCACGTGGTCAAAAATGGAGCTCGTTGATTGGCTGTGGTGCAAAATGTAAACAAACCAGAACTGCTATTGTTACAAAATTTACCCCTGCTGTAATTTCTAGTATTTTTTAATACTGGAAGACGGTTCCACTCTTTCCATTTTGTTTTCACGAGCGGTTGTTACGATTTTTTCACAGCCCTCCCATATGCAATTGTCATGATGGAAGCCCGGGGGGGGGACTCAATTAGATTCATCGGACCACTCATCAGGATGGATTCTGCAAAGCAAAATTCTTTGAAACAGGGTATAATTTTGGTAATAATTTCCTTAAAAGTCAGTTTAAAAACGAAGATGGAAAATCTATCATTTGAAAGGATCTTATGTCAATCAAAAAAGTGGTTTGGTCAACTGTGACATCACTACGAAGTGGGTTGGTCATCAAAAACTCGGGAGCACATCTATGCACAAATGTGGGTTAAGTACCCTCTCCCCTAGGATGGAATAGATTACAGTGAATGAGAATATATAACGAACTGAGATGATGAAATGAAAAAGTTACAAAATATTACCTTAAGCTGATTAAAGCTTGGTCCAAGTGTCTGATATAGTGCCCACTCTTCTGCTGAAAATTCCAATGAGAACTTGGTTGCAATTTGAAATAAACCTGAAACAATATGGTATTCCTTTTCCAATGATGGTATCTCATTTGCCATGCGTGCCAGGAAAGCCAAATGCTCGACAAATTCTTCCACGTTTGATGGGGTTCGACCGAGGTTCAGTTCTGAGCTCTGCAAAAAAGACAGAGGTACTACAAATTTAAACTCAGCCACACTATAGTTAAAAAGTATAGGCTCCAAATGTTTCAAAAAGTTGATGTCAAAGTATATGACCTCTTTCTTGGAGAAGAAAGGCTTGAAAGGAATTCGCGGTGATTAATCTCAAATGTTGGCGCTAATTGTTTTCGTGTTGTGACCTCATCCAATTTCTAAATTGTAAACTAATAGAGCGAGACATTTTTGTCAGCATATCGTAGACCTTCACAAGCTTTAGTTTTCTTGAAAATTAGGTCATTTGTCCTCAGTTAGTTTTGGGCAGAGGATACGAAGAGAGGGGGAGAGAGTAGACTGATTATCTCAGTCCCTAATTTCCCTGTGCTCGTTCAACAGAGACTCATACTGTTACTCTGAAAAACCTGACCCTATTTAGGCCCCCCCCCCCACTCGGTTTTGTAATATACCAATCAGATTGCAAAATTTGGTAAAGAACGATTGTTTTCGAAATTTCAAGTCGATTGACGCAATTGATTAGATTTTAATGAAATTGCTGTGGTAGGTGGTTGGAGATTTCTTTGGTACGTTTTGGTCTGATAAACGTGGAGAATGTTGCAGTCTTGCAGTAAAAGACTTATTTTGCATTCACTAGGCAAAATGAACCTTCTTTTTCAGATTCAAATTAGGTTTCGTGGATGAACAGTCTGCCTAACGTGGTTTTTATTGCATTTCATTTCTGAAGAATGACCGTTGAACAGAGCCTAGGCAGTAGTTCGACCAAGATTCGAATAAAGAATGGTAAAACAGGGTAAGATTCTAGACTCATTCCAAAAGTCTCTTGTTTTGCTCCCCCCGCAGACTTGTCGCCACAAAAGAAGCGATAACAACAACAGCAACAAGCGAAAGTTAGAGGGACTTACGTAATGAGTCTGGTAAGGTTCTTCACTGTTTTACTGAGAGTCTCTGTTTAGCAAGGTTTACCGCAGGGGTACAAGGGGCTTGGATTATCAGTCTTCTGAACTCGGCTGTTTAGTGATGAACAACCAAAAATTGTAAACTAAAAAATCCGCTTAGTTTTTAGGCTTTATTTGCTAGGAAGAAAGCCCCGTTCATTCGATTTAAGCAGCACAGGCAAATCAGAAAGAAAAAGAATAAACTACCTTTATGACATTCAGCAACGCTTCATTTCTGGAGCAAGAAATCCTTGGAAGATGGTGGCTTACAGCTGACACAATGCGCTGAGGAAATGGCAAGCATGAATCCCTGAACAGATCCGATTTCACTAAAAACATTCCAAGTCTCTTTGTTTCTGTCATAGCGTTCATTGAAGTTATCTACAACAAAAGAAACATTGAAAAGCAATGGTCGAGAATCATGCACTCGTAGAACTAGCAGCGGATTTAATTATGGTATGTAGCTTTGACCAATGGCTGTCAGAATGGGCCGCGCTCTCCTCAGTCTCTTTCTCCAAATTGCGAATGGTCTATTTTTGAAACGTTCCCTGATAGTTAATTTGAACATAGATACCTTGTTTGTTGATAAAGGTGTTTTCAATGTTGAAATGCTAATTTGGAAAGTGGCTAGCTATTTTTGAAACGTTCCCTAATAGTTAATTTGAACATAGATACCTTGTTTGTTGATATTGGTGTTTTCAATGTTGAAATGCTAATTTGGAAAGTGGCTAACTATTTTTGAAACGTTCCCTAATAGTTAATTTGGACATAGATACCTTGTTTGTTGATAATAGTGTTTTCAATGTTGAACTGTTAATTCTGAAAGTTCAGATCTGCTGTCAATTCCAAGCTAGAGAAAAAACCTGTAGGTAGCTTTAGGACGCTGAGAAGCCAAGCTTATCGAAGCAGTACCCTGGTCCTTCCTCTCGATGTGACCACATCTCGTGATTCCTTTAGCCTGGAATTACAGGGAATTGGCGACCCTCCTCATTCTACGTAGCAGGTTCGACATGGAGGTAGACTTGCTCCAAGTCTATTCAGTGGACTATCAGCATTAAAAAATATAATTACTCCTGCGGGGTTGTAAGCTACTAAGGTGACGCTGCGAAGGAGAAACGAGGACGTCTAACATGGAGGGGGTTTAAACCACCAACCTTCAGATTGATAGCCCAGTGTGCTACCACTGAGCCATTCTCGCTCGACAAAAAAGGATTCTCAATTACCTGATCAGTGAACTGACCAAGAACTGTATTAAACTGGTCTGAATTCCACAAATTCTGCTCCAAAGCTTTGTCAGCATCGACCATACTTGCTTGGTTGACCATGTTGCAAAACGTAACGAAACCCTATAAGAGAACACATCTTTATTACCACGGGGTGCGCAAATGAAAATTTTTAGTACCTACACAACTGGAAAGATGAATTGATCAAGTTTTTGTTGAGGTCAATTTTAAAATTTTTCATCACCATACAAAACAAATTTGAGCAAAATTTCGCTTGAAAGGGAAGAAAAACCACGAGGTATCAATACTGCATTGACATTAATGAGAAGAGAAGTATTGTATTGTAGATGGAGGGCCACTTGAAAATCAGCATTTGCTAAAGGGTCGCCTTCCTTTGAATATGTGAAATTAAATCAATCGAATCAAATCAAGATCAGATATAGGCTGAATATAGGAATGACAAAGCAACAGGTAGTGTTTTGTATCCCCTACCCTATCATTTGCAGAACACAAACCGCTGGGACCAAGTGTCGCAGTTTAGCGAACATAGAGCAATATTTAACTAAGCTGCTAGAAGTATGTCTATATGGTCTTCCAGTTTAAGTTGCAATCTATTTGCAGTCCAAGATATTTTAGACTGTTGACTTCTTTAAGTTTGGATCTTTCGATTGCAAAATCGTTGTCGATATTTCGATTTGGTTTAAAAAGGCAATGATTTGTTTTACTGGTGTTGATAAGCAGTTTGTTTGCTTTGAACCACTCATCTAATTTGGCTAGTTCGCTGTTGATACTCTAGCTAAGTCGTTAATATTGTTGCTAAAGCAAAATATGTTTGTGTCATCAGCAAAGAGTCTTGGTTTAACATCATTCATAGCGTTTGCCATGTCATTTACGAATATTGTGAAAAGAATTGGGCCTAGGACTGACCCTTGTGGTACTCCTGTTTCAATGGTTTCTAAGGCAGATTGTGTCTTATTGCAGCACGTGTATTGTTTACGTTTACTGAGATTGGAAAACCAGTTTCCAACGATCCCTCTAAATCCATAATGATGGAGTTTGTGAAGAAGAATCTCATGGTCAATAGTATCAAATGCTTTTGATAGAGAAATACACCAAGTGCACAGTTATCTTGATCTAATTTGCTGTAGATTTTATCGGTAATTTCTAAGAGAGCATGCACTGTTGAGTGGTTTTCAATCCGAATTGGAGTTCATACAATAGTTTGTGTTTTTTGATGAAAGTCATCATACGTTTGACAACCAGACGTTCAAATATTTTTTCAAAGCAAGATAGGAGGGAGATTGGTCTGTAGTTTTCTGCGAGGTATCTTTCACCCTTCTTGAAAACAGGAATTACTTTTGCGACTTTAGATTTTATAATCGATGGCTTAATACCATCATGTCCTGGAGATTTGTTGCCTTTTAGAAGTTTTATTTCAGTAACGATTTCATGTTCTTTTATTGGCTGGAAAAAGAAAGATTTTTCGACAGGATTTTTCAGGTAGCTGTTAAAGTTCGTTGAACAATTTTTTATCTTTGCAGCAGTTTTTTTGCCTACTGTACAAAAGTGCTTGTTTAGTGCGTTTGCAATGTCGGTATCATCAAAATACGATTGATCATCATCGGTGGTAATTCTCTTAATGAGATTGTTAGATTTTCCTTTTTTAGGATTAACTATGTTTCCCATCACAGTCCACATTTTAGATACCCGGTTGATTTTGTCATCAAAAAGTTCCTTAAAGTAGTTAGATTTTGCTTGACGCAAACATGAATTTAGTATGTTGCGGTAGGTCCTGTGGGTCATTTTTGAGAGCAGTGTTTTCTTATTCTTAAAGTTTGCAAATATCTTATTTTTCTTTACAATGCACCTTTTTAAATTGGTAGTTACCCATATCTTTTATGCGAGAGTTTGAGATGAGCTTAACTGGGAAAGCTTTATTGTAGGAATTTGATAAAATTCGCTGGAAAGCATTCGTGCATTTGTTAACATCGTTGCTATTGTGAATTTCATCCCAGTTTGCTTCTGTTATCAATGAGGCAAATGCATTGGTATTTTTTGTTCCAAAAATTCTGACCTTAAATCTTTCAACTTGTTTCATGGTTTTCTGCTTTTGAAAAATAAAGAGCACCGAAGCAAAATGATCAGAGATATCTTCCGATTATATTCAGAGATATCAATCGAATCAAATCAAGATCAGATATAGGCTGAATATAGGAATGACAAAGCAACAGGTAGTGTTTTGTATCCCCCAGGCCATGAAAACCAATCCGACCATGCGACCGGGCGGTCGCAGGAAATTTTCCATGCATAATGTCCTGCAGGAAATTGTTCAAAATATAACCTATTCATTCATGCTCTGATGCTGATTTTTTGGTAAAAATGGAAAGGGTAATGTATGAATTCAAGCAAAATTAACTGATTTGGATTGCTTCTCATTTACCAGTTTGCAGTGAATAACTACAAATGTGACATCAGTAAAGAAATCAACTGAACCCAATCATAACACTTTCTGGAAATTTAAGTATGATTTCTCTCCGGTCGCAGGAAATTTAAGTATGATTTCTCTCCGGTCGCAGGAAGGAAAATATTTTTTCATGTCCTGGCTGTCCCCTACCCTATCATTTGCAGAACACAAAGGGTTGACTGTACCTCTAGAGTTATGCCTAAATTTGGGATAATTTAGTTTACTGAGTTCTACTCGTAACTGAATAAGAATAACAAGGACAGATTTGGTAAGACAATAGTACGAGTTGGTTTTGATTGACACCGCAATTGAAAGCGATTATCAATCGCAGACAAAAGAAATTCTCTCAACCAGTAATTCAAAACAAGCAAAGTCGCAAAAGTTTCTTTGAAACCCAGGTAGCTAGCTCGCTCGTTGTGCATTCCAGAAACTGTTTTTAAGAGCAAACAAGAGCATATATCGAAAGAAGAAGGATATATCTACACATCTACCTCGGGAATTTTATGTCTTTGGTTCAGAAGCTGAGCAGTAAGTGTTTTAATTACACCTACAAAAATAAGAGAATTGAATCGCCTCCAATCGGCTTCTGAGCCAAAGAACTAAAATGCACGAGATAGATGTGTAGATATATCCTTCTTCTTTCGAAAAAGCTCATGTTTGCTCTTCAGAACAATTTCTGGAATGCATGACGAGCGCACTAGCTACTTAGGTTTCAGAAAAACTTTTGCGGCTTTGTTTGTTTTGAATTTATGGTTGAGAGAATTTCCTTTGTCTGCAGTCACTGACTGCTTTGAATTGAGGTGTCAATCAAACGCAACTGTTGCTGTTGTATTACAAAATCTGCCCTTGTTAGTAAGAATAGCCAGCATTTACCTCTGAGTAATCCAGCACATTGCCAATCTCGACCGAAATGTATTGCACGATATCTGCAATGTATCGTTGGTAATCTTTATCATTGCTAAACAACAGCTCAATACTAGGCCATGGTTTCTCCCGTAGTTTATCAAACAACATCGCCTCCTTATCGCATTCAAGATCCAGAGCTGTGCCACTTTCATCAATATACTCTTGCAACGAAGGTTCTTTGAGCAAACTCGTGAATGTTGTAACGGTCTGTTCAAATCGATATATCACGTCCAGCATTTTCGATTCCACTTCCTACAATAACAGAAGTGTATTGGGTGAGTCAAGAACTATGTTTAGACGTTTCAAAGCTAACGGTTGAGTAAAAAAGGCCCGGCGTTCGAGAGGATACTGCTACCTGAATATGTAAGCAATGATATTTTGCAATATCTAGTTAAATAGCTAACATGTTCAATTATTTTTAGAATTCTTCCTGGCTGAGATCGGTCACTCCGTTAAGATTTTACGAGGAATTTTACAAGGATTCAGTTTATGATAATCTGATAAATTTTGAGAGGAACTTGCTTTCAAACGTCAAACATTATTTGACTCATCTCGTATATGGAAAGAAACTATAGACTTTGTAATATTGCACCAGTGAATGGTTACTTTGCACGCTGAATTGTCCTGAATTTTTTTCGTATTTGCAGTTTTCACAATGATTTTCAAAAAGGTTTCCAGATAAAGTTGTCGAGAAAATACCTAGGAGTTACAGTTTTGTTGCTTGGTTCATGTTCGGGCGGAAACAGATACTGTGCAAACGTTGCCAAGTAGAATATTTACTCCTTTAAACATATAAAACTAAAGTCTGTCCTAAATTAGATGTCACGTGACAATGTCCTCAAATGAAATCAATTGATGAGTTTTTGCATGTAGACTTATGACGTGATTCCTCGTATTCGTTCAACGTTTTAAATCTGATTTTCGATAACAATAAGCGATGCTGAGGCTTATGTAATGAGTCTATTTTGCATGAGCCATTTTGCGTCATTGAAAAATTCACATGAAAAAAAGCTTGAAAACAAACTTCCGATACCAACGAAACGAACAAACATCTAGTTCGAAAACAAACTTTTGATAACATACTTGGTAATCTGGGGCCACTTCTATGATAGTCCTTTTAACAGCTTTTGCTGACAAATTTCTAACAGATTTTCCATTACCACTGGAAGTTCTGCCAGATAGGGTATCATCATCATCATCATCATCGTCATCATCATCATCATCATCATCATCATCATCACTGTAATCTTCGTCTAATAATGTAGCATCCTCTGATATGGGTGTTTGGTCGTTGAGAGAAAAATGAACACCTTTCTGGAGTTTCTTTGGGCTACCTATGGGGTTAAACAAAATTTTTAGATTCAATTTCTGGGATTACAAACTTAAAGGGGCCGTACAACCCGTCCACTTTGCGTGGCTCTGCATGTCAAGTCATCGAATGTGTTTACGCTAAACGCAACATAGCTAATGGCGATCTTGCACAGAGAATAGTAATCCAAAGTATCTGCGACAATCTTAGTGATCGAAGCTTTGGTGAAGGATTCGTTCTATTTTTCTAACTCTGAATATTTGACAGTTTTAATGGATACCAAATGCTTCATCACATTTCATAGACATTGACAAGAAAACACTGCAGTGAAACTTACGTAGAGGCTGCGATGAAACTGGCCGCCATTAAAGACCCAAGGCTTTATTCACGTGCGCAGGTTGTCCCGTACTTTCCAATTGTTTACAAAAATCTTGTACAGCACCTTTAAAGGGGGTCCGTCGCCAAATTTTAAACAAACCTGTAAACACCATTGTTTTAGGTACGTTTCAATTGCTTTCTGCACCCAGTTTGGAGGCGGCACCCAAGCCACCAAAGTAACCGTCAAAAATCCACTGATATCCGAGTAATCATAAGAGATATAAATGTTTCGTTTGCTCCTCTGTGAAGCACAAAGATTTATCTTCAGAATAACAATTTCAGTTTGAAAAAACTGAAAACTGTGTGATACTGCCTTTTCAAAAATGCAAAATCACAGCTTCCACAAAAATTTGCAGACGGAGCCCCTTTAAAGACGGCTGAATAGAAACTAGAAAGTTCACTTTAAAAATGACATAAAGAAGTCAATTTTCATAAGACAACGCCGATTACTGTACAATAATCTATGCCCTAAGATATGAAGCGATACAGTATCCTCAGTACAGAATCATTTAAATTCAAAGCCGTTGACAGAAACGATAGCCCATGTTCATGTTTAAGGTTTTCATGTAAATGCTCTTTGTTGAAAGTTAAGGCCAGGGGGTTATAATGTATTCTCATGCTCACTGTGGTATTGTCTTGTATACATATTCAATTGTTGTAAATTTTAGATCGATATAAACAAAACTTTACCTCGTCCACTTTGTCTTGCAGATCTTTTTTTAACAGAGGGTCGTGCCTCGCTTAAAATGAGATTCAGTTCAAAAAACGTTGAGACAATCTTCGGTGGTTCTTCGAAGATTGATGCTGTGATTCTGTTCGCATTTTCCTTCTCTTTGATCCAGTCAATGGTCCGGGATTTCGGCTTCTCGCCCTTATTCACAGAAGCCTCAATCTGCAGCACGATATCTGAAACCGAATTTGTCACAAGTCGTTTTAGCAGTTCCATAACCATGAAGTCTACACAACGAACGAATACTTGCAGCTTGCGATGTACAGCACGCCATTCAACGAATCTCATGTATTTGTAAGATTTTGTTGTTTCTTTTGATGAATCTTGTTCCTGTATCTGACTGACATCCGCCATGCCATATTTCTCTGAAAGATCGAAGGAAAAAAAAGCTTTAAAAACGACAAGGAATGGCATCTCCCGGGGGGGTTACTTGACCAGGTTTTGGTCGGGGACGTGCCATCGAAGCTTCTAAAACATACCCGTTCCTTATACCAATTTTGCGAAAAAGTATACCCGACTTTATACCAATTTTGCGAAAAGGTATACCAAAATCGTTCTTTAAACCAAAATCGCGAAAATCGATACCGTTCCTTATACCAAAATCGTGAAAATCGATACCGTTCCTTATACCAAAATCGCGAAAATCGATACCCTTCCCGATGGCACGTCCCCGTACCCCCCCCCGGAAGTACCCCCCCGGGTGGCATCTAAACTAATTCAGAGTATTACCTGAAAAAGCGCAACGGAAAGGACCGATTTCGATCCAATAAATTTTCATATCTTAGTCAATCTTTCTTATATGCAATGAAATTTAGAGAAATGAATAAAAGATGGCTGGTCGGCTTCCTGGTTAAACGTGAAAATCTTTTCCGTTACGATCGGAATGTCATGACCTACAAGATTATGAGCAAATTTACCCCTGAAAGACTATGGTATAAATACCAACCGAGATCTTTTCACTCGACCTACAAGATATCAAAATCCCTAGATATAGGAATGAATTTGCAAAAAGAGACTTTCATTATGCAGCTCTCAAGTCATGCAATGATACACCTGCCGAAATTCGTGAGCTACCGACACTTGATCGCTTTAAAAAACAACTTAAAACGCATCTAAAGAGCTAGACTCTCAAACACAACTACTTGCTTGGAACAGTTCAAAGAGAAGAATAATTAAAAGCAGAAACATTACCTTTGGTAGACTGCATTGATTTGGCTTTAGCATCTAAATTTCGAGCGACTTTCTTGTTTGCAGGAATCAGCTCTTGTGTTGCAGCTTCGATCCTTTCTCCCTCTAACTTTATCATAATCTGCAAGAAAAAAAGATGAATCAATAATGGATGAAGGTTTCTTTATTTTTCCAATAGTTCCTTGGTCCGTGATTCCGTAATTTAACGTCGCGGAGAATAGAATTAGCATGCATGTTACACATAGAAATATGTTATATTAGAAAAACAGAAGTAAATTATCCACAGAGTGCTCCAAAAAATTGTGCTCCAGTTGTGCAGATTCTACATTAAAAACCTAAAATTACAGACGGTAATATTTTCGGACATTACATACGTCCGAAAATTTTAATGTCCGAAATTTTTGGCTTTTAAAATATGCAGGGTGTCCCAAAAAATTTCTGGAAAACTGCTTTTTGCCGTGTTCAAGGCTCGGTAGTTTTGAGCAAAAATCAGCAGGTGATTTAGGCCCAACTGTAAAGGCCATAAAGAATCAGTACGAGGCTAATCAATCCATCTCTGCAAGTGTAGCGAAACGAGTTGTGGTTGTAGCGGTATCCGTTCAGTCAAAAGCGAGACAACGATATGTAATGAGTCTAATCTCGTACGCTAAAGAGCGCTCACCTCACAAGCTTCCTTGACAATTCGAATAACTTCTTTACGCAATTCAGCCAACTTTCGATCAGCCTCAGAAATTTGTTTATGCTGCCTTTCACAAAATTTATCGAGAATCATCGTGTCGTACCAATCTGTGTCCAAAAGATCTATTTTGTCATCTTTGCTCATCATGCCTGATCCACTGTTACATGCATTCTCACAAAGAGATCTTATCTGCAGAAGTGCCTTCTGGAATATGACATTTGCAATCAACAGAGAATTAGCCAAAGAGAACCTGTAAAAGAAAAAAAAGCATTAAAGTTTGATTTGATTTCAGACTTTTCTTATGGGTAGCCCTTAGCCCTTCAGCAATGCTGATTTTCAAGGGGTTGGGTCCTTCAACAAAAACTTACAAAAATTTAACTGCTACTACATAACCTCATACAATCAAATGTCTAATATATCAATAACAACCCTATTAAATCTAAAATAAATATTTACAATAAAAGAAAGTCCAAATCTACAAACACTGATAACAGCAGTAACGTTGAAGTGTTAATCCTGTATAAAGATTCGTGTTATTATTATTATTACCAACTTACACTCAGCCGAAAGGCCATTTCCCGCTGGGGGGGGGGGGGTACTTAGTATATTTGTCCGACGGGGATGTGCAGTTTTTAAGGAAGACCACAGTACAGACTCGCTAGCAATTCGCCATCCAAAATACGTAACAAAGAAATTTATTTCATTTATATGCGGCATTTTTACCGCGTCCAAAAATTGTGTCCGTATTCGGACATGTCGCATTGTTATGACAAACGGACTTGATATTTAGTAACGGTTTATCCAAATAGCAATATTTCCTCCACGCGGTTATCACACTTGTGATTGATTTTACGCATGCGCAAATAAAAACGCCAACCATGCGAGCATACCTTTGGCGATGAATACAATGTATTGTTTATTCTTGGGCATATGAAAACAATTAAATGCGCTCTAAAAGAGGCTGTGTTATACTGAACACCTAAGTCCCTAATATCCTACCATTGTCCCATGGGGTCTGGGATACAGGCTATTAAATCCCTACCTACAGTAAACCTTGATCAGCTGGGACTAATAATGAAAAGATGGCTCTAGTTTTTTCATGCATCAATCATCTTGATCAATCTAATCACTGCCTAGACCTGTGTTCAACAGTCAACGCAAAGCGATGAAAAGCAACTGGGATCACACGTTAAGCAAACAGTTAATCAACAAAACATAGCATAAACAAGAGGAATGAGAAGGTTCGGTTTGCCTTCTAACTGAGCACCACAAGCAAAATTAGCGCCATTTGTGGCGCGGGCCCTAACAATAGGGCTAGGTTATGCAGTGTAATATCATGTGTCTCTGTTGATCGAAGTGGAATCACTAAAGTCAAAGAACATACAAAAATACGGGATGAAATAAGGGACCCTGGTTTAAAAACTGTGCAGTGATTATCAACAAAATTAGTCCAGGTTTTGTCTTTGTGTCTGTAAAATTGAGAGTCCTGGTTTGAGCGATGACGGGGATAATGGAAAAGATTTTAGTGATAACTAGGTGGAATAATAAGTCTAGTTGCAACGCACAAAATGAATTGTACTCACTTATTTTCTGTGTTTTTGGATGACCGAACATTCAACTTCCAATTCCGAAATGCTCTTCGAATCCTGAAAACAGACAACGAAAGTGTCAACTATTCAATAGCAATAGGAACGAATTAAAATCATTAAAAAACGTATATATGCAGTAAAAGTCCATCTCAAATTAGATATCATTGTGATTTGCGATAACGCAAAATTCCTTTGCGAAATATTTCTATCGTTGTCATTCCCGGGCACTTGCAGGTGACATCTGCTATAGATTTACGTGAGATCTGCGAAAACACAACATTACTAATGTAAACATTTCAATTGCTTTTATTCGCGAACAGTTCCATAGGATATCTAATTTGAAACAGACTTTAAAGGCATTGAGTCATGGTAAATAGCGATTCTCGGCTGGGGGTCTGTCTGCTTTCATGTGATCAGTCTGTTTTCATGTGATCAGAGATGAACTTCACAAATAAGAGGCTACATCGGAGTGGCGCGTGGCCTATGTTTCGCATTTTTCAAACCTAACTCTTTTTGTTAATCCCCACAAGAACTCATTATTCAATTGAATCCCTTGGCCCTAAGCACATTGCTGTCCTTTTATTGAGATATATACTTTGTTTTCTTTGCTATGTGAAATTACACCTTGTTGACTTCAAAGGGAAACCCCGATAATAAAGCTTTAAGAATATATTCAGGTGAGAATATCATGTGTGCAGTTTGAATTACAGCCAATCAGATTGGCATACGCTATCATCATGACTCAGCGATTTTTGAAAATTGGGTATACGCGGTCTATTTACCATGACTCAATGCCTTTAATCAATCAAACTGTTTAACAAGCGATCGACAATCAAGCTCATTCTTCGAATTAGTTCGAGAGGAATGAGGAGGTCATTTCAAAACAATGACTTTGCCTCACGACAAATAACAAGGTAACTCTGCTGGTTGAAAAGTAAACAGAAATATAAAATTCGATTGCAAGAAATCTAGCCTAGCTTTTTCAA
Organism: Aurelia coerulea; assembly: GCA_039566865.1. Lineage (NCBI taxonomy): Eukaryota > Metazoa > Cnidaria > Scyphozoa > Semaeostomeae > Ulmaridae > Aurelia > Aurelia coerulea. The sequence goes on along the minus strand of CM076952.1, from coordinate 3,202,916 downwards.
CCAGACTTGGCAAAGTTCTAGATCAACTACCAATGTAACGATGGAGCGAAAAAAATCAAAAATTTCTTGAGATAAATTTTTCTGAAATAAAAAAAAATATTTGAACTAGCATTTGCAAAGCCTGCGTTGACCGAAACACTGCCATTTATAGATCTTTTGATTGCCCAGACTATACAGAACTATATCCTTTTGCCGCTTTTCGATAGACCGAATAATATTGGAGAAATTAACTGCTTTCTGAAGATAGTGGTTTTCCGAAACGGCATAGCAACTTGCTCTAACAAAAAAGCCAACAGAAATCCAACAGCATAATGCAATAAATGTCTTTGCATGCCATATGTGTTTGGGCCTAGTCTACGTGAATAAATTGACCTAAAATACGATCCATTTTTAAAGTGAACGTTCGGCTTGAATCGACTTTTTTATGACTATGTGAGACTGCAATCACACGATGCCGGCACATTTTGAAAACGGTGAAAATTTGACGGCAGCAAAATTTGCACTAGCGCTCACACGATACCGTTTTCAAAGAGCTCCGTTATCAAAAATCTACCGTTTTCAAAATCTGCTGGCAAAAATGTGCCTTTTCGCGTGAATGGGAGGCCAATCCGTCACATTTTTCACAGTTTTTCAAAATGTGCAGGCATCGTGTGAACGGAGTCAAAAGTGGCCAACTTTAAATGAAATGATGATGATGATGCTGATGACAATGATTGTGACATACCTAAACTGTTCAAAGAACGGGATTTTGTAAACCAAGAAGAACTTCTTTCTTTCATCCAGCCAGTCAAGTACAGGTGTGACTTCAGGGTCTTGGCCTTTTATTACCTAGCAGCAATAAAAAAGGTCTTAGTAACCCAGAGGAAGAGAGCTTCAGATTTGAGAAACAAACAACAGGGAAGCAATCTGAAAATTATCTTACTTGTGAGGCACGTACTGTACCAAAGCTGGGACCAATATGGAAACGAGGGACCATTATGGAAAAAAGGTCGCATTGACCTTTTAATGCTATCCCTGCCATCTTTAACTATGGGGTGTTTTTAAATTAGATTATTAAATTAGATATGTAGTTTTTGCCTGTAATTATTTTAAATTTATAGATATTGTAAATAGATCTCTTTTCTTTTATGATTAGGTATATTTATTTTGATGGCAAATTTTACATTACATACATACATAGCCTACAAAACATCCAACTACTGCTGTATTTGACTATGTATGGGGGGGGGGGGTGAGGGAGGGTGGTAAAAAGTGTCGGGGATTAATGACATGTGAATGCCCCAAATGTCATTGATGCAGTTCACTTGCAAATTTTTTTTCAAAATCACGTTGCATTACTGGATAACACGGCACGGAGAAAGGCTATCTTACACACAAAAATTCATTTGATCAAAACAGTGTTTTTCTTCCATAATTACAAGCGATTTTAGAAAATCGTATTTTGCAAGATTGATGCAATCATCATAAACCTACTGCTTCTCTACCAAAAGATTGAAGCAAGGCATTAATTTCCTCACAGCAAGGATATAAACTGCTGTTATAATTTGTGTCTCTCAGGGACGATTCATTTAATTGCTCAGAAGCCGAAAGTACTTATAAAATGATGCCTTCTCAGCAAGACAGCTGTTGAATGAAGCATTTAGCAAATGAATCTTTGAAGGACTTTGAAAACATGTTTCAGATAATTGGAGATTTTTGAGAGAGAAAGTGGGAGTCAGATTAATGAGCCTCCAGCTCTATCATACTTACCATAGTAACATAAGTTGCCGAAACTGTATAATATCTTTCGCTTGTTTTGATTATATCAGCTTCTGTGGAAACAATATCATATGGATTGTATCTTGCTTTTGGTAGATTGTGATCTTGGTTGATGCAATAGCAAAATTCTCCATCATCTTCCAACTCTTTCTCCATGGTATCAATGGTCTTTTTCTTCACCGGCTTCTTCCCAAATTGAATACCGTCACAAGGCCAACGTAAACGTTTCCTTAGTTTGTACACAATCCATAAAATTTGATCTGGGCCATCCTGGTTTTGAAGCTCAGGTTGAAATAGAATTTCTTTTGCAGTAGATTTGCTCATATTTTCTTGTTGAATGTAGTTATTTTCCTTTTCCTAAAATTGTTTGAGAAAATATACAGATTTATTGATTTATGCAAAAAATTTGGGTTTTAATGAATGAGGTCTTTAGACTTCACACAGGCGTAGGAGACAGGGGCCGGCCCTTGGCCTGGCCCAACATTGGAAAAATTTGCAAAAATCGGCCATAATCAGGCAGAAATCCGCGTTAAGTTAGGCAAAATCTTTGTAAACAATGGACTTTCATTGGGCAGCCCCCCCCCTCAAGTTTTAGCCGCCCCTAGGCTCATGACTTCACAAATAAGTAATAAAATAAAAGATATGAAGGAATTACCTTGGTTTTCACTTCTCTGTTTGAATCTGGTGATGAAAGCTTCTTTCTAAACATCATGGTTTTATATGGGGTTTTCACAGGTGAGGTTTTGATTGGAGGGTGTGGTGAAGTCTGGAAAAATAAGATTTGTGTTAGTTTGACTATGAAGAGAACTTGTCTTTGTACCTTTTTCGATTTTGCTTTAGATGGAAAGTCATAGCTTGTATTTGACCTGTTTTGTGAATTGCACTTATTGGAAGGTACCTTATATTTGAAAAATATCCTGCTTCATATAGCATATAGCTTCATAAAACTTTGTTGTGAAAAGTTTGAGAGGGCAACGGACAAAAATCTATGAAACTTCTTTGGAACCAGTGGAACTGAAATGATAGAGTTTTCAGGAAAGCTCAGTCTGGGCCAACTTCTCAATTTCTTATGGAAAAATATATTTGTGCTTCCTCTGTGTATTGTGTATATGCCAGACAGCTATTTTCCAAAGTGTACTAGCAAGGTTTTTCATAATTAATAAATGTGTGCGTGGATATGAGCTTTAAAAACTGTTCAGTAATTACAAAACAGCTCACTAAATTCTCGAGTTTTCGCTAAATTTCAATTGCTATCAAAATGATATGCACCATAAATGAAATACATGTGGCATGCTTGAAGATTTGAGCTGCACGTGGAATTTCTTCCGCAAGGGAGACAAAGTTAGCAAATGCAAGGCTAAGATGTGCGCCTGGCTATTGTTTTAAAAACAATCACTCTATTGTTCTTCCTTTGTTGTACTTGAAACTACGTGCAGATCTTCCGTGCTTGCAACATACAGCAGTCTAAAGCAGTTGTGTTTGGTGCAATTTCGCAGTCTGGAAAAGAGACAACCACTGTACCTTTGTAGTCATTATTTTTGCATTCCCAGTCTTAATAGTTTTGAAAACATCACTGTCACCAGGTCTATCATAAAGCCTTGACTTCAGATCATTAATTGCAGCATAACCACTGCGTGACATGTTTCTGTCATAATGCATCTTTTGGGGGGAAGGGGTTAGGCCAGGTGTTATTGAACTATTCCCCAAATATGAAACATCACTAAACTGCGCTGTTGATTTATATGGACTAAGCTCTCTAGAATTTGATCTGAATTGTCGTGAAGTTGGAGGTGTCTTCGAATACTCATTTGATAGACAAGGGCTTGGCCTTGGAGGCCAGTTGCTTTCGGAAGAGCTTTTTCTAGTTGCCATGTTGTTGGTTGTAAAGGAAAGTCTTTGAGACTTCTTGGATCTTGCTGAATTGATTAAATCTCTTTTATCAGCGAATGAGTTTTGTGGAACTCTGCAGTCGTCTTCCTCTTCCATTTCTGTTCGTCTTTATTTGTCATGCAACTTTGATTTCTTGAGATTTGTTTGCCATTTTGACTTTTAGGCCACAGGTTGCCATTGCTCATTTGGCGGTTTGTTGTCTGAGAACGCTGACCTCCTTTTCGTGCGTTGCTAGGAAACATTTTGCGCGGGAAACTTAAACGTGCACAAAAATAAGCAGCGAGGTACTTCTAAGGTTGCGTTGCCTCAAGAAAATATGTACCAAATATGGTGTATGGCTCAGTTAAGGTTGCCCCATTTTTTGGAGCATCCTGTGATTGCTTAAAAAAACACATTTTTCGTTGGGCTGCAGTACTGCAGTGGGTCTATATACACCTTGCGTAAAAAGTTAAACACCGCTTGCAGTACTTCACACAAAAAAATACAGATTGAGATACAATGTTAGCAAATGCCTTGGGTGCAAATCCTGTTAATACGTGTTATGAATCTTACTCGATGCAATATGCAAGGTACACTATAATTACAATTCAACTACTCTAGTAGATTGAGTTATAAAACTGTCTTATTTTAAGCTAGGTACCTACCAATTTTCCCTTACAGAATCTGTTCTTCCTATATCTGCGTGCGCAGTGCACTTCAGGGATCCCAGGCAGCAATCAAGGGTAAAAAAACTTTGAGAGGGAGGGGGTGCCTGATTTAAGAGGGGAGGGAAGGGGGAGAATATCTACCGGAAACGAGGCTAAAATTGAAAACGAGGCTAACTTGTCTAAGCGCTGCATCCGTATGGCTAGACTTACTACATAGTCGTATTTTCAATAATTTTACACAACATCTGTTCAAAGGGGATAGAGATTCCGCTGGGTTCCAATTTTTACTGTCACCACTCAAAGCGCATTGAAGCTTCATTTCTTCTATCATGATAACGGGAAGCACCTCTGCGAGTGTTCTATCATGATAAACGATCCTACAAGCTTGTGAAAAACGAACAAAGTAAAAATTGGTACCTAGAGTTAAATTAAGACCACTAGGTGCTAATTTTTACTGCAACCACTCAAAGAACATTGAATCTTCATTTCTTCTATCATGGTAACGAGAGGCACCTCTGCGAGTGTTCTATCATGATAAATGATCCTACAAGCTTGTCAAAAATGAGCCAAGCAAAAATTGGTACCTGGAGTTTTAAATTAAGACCGCTAGGTACCAATTTTTACTGTAACCACTCAAAGCACATTGAATCTTCATTTCTTCTATCATGGTAACGAGAGGCACCTCTGCGAGTGTTCTATTATGATAAACGATCCTACAAGTTTGCGAAAAACGAGCAAAGAAAAAATTGGTACCTAGAGTCTTAAATTAAGACCGCTAGGTACCAATTTTTACTGTAACCACTCAAAGCACATCGAAGCTTCATTTCTTCTATCATGGTAATGAGAGGCACCTCTGCGAGTGTTCTATCATGATAAACGATCCTACAAGTTTGCCAAAAATGAGCAAAGAAAAAATTGGTAACTAGAGTTTTAAATTAAGACCGCTAGGTACCAATTTTTACTGTAACCACTCAAAGCATATCGAAGCTTCTTTTCTTCTATCATGGAAACGAGAGGCACCTCTGCGAGTGTTCTATCATGATAAATGATCCTACAAGCTTGTCAAAAATGAGCCAAGCAAAAATTGGTACCTAAAGTTTTAAATTAAGACCGCTAGGTACCAATTTTTACTGTAACCACTCAAAGCACATCGAAGCTTCATTTCTTCTATCATGGTAACGAGAGGCACCTCTGCGAGTGTTCTATCATGATAAACGATCCTACAAGTTTGCCAAAAATGAGCAAAGAAAAAATTGGTACCTAGAGTCTTAAATTAAGACCGCTAGGTACCAATTTTTACTGTAACCACTCAAAGCACATCGAAGCTTCATTTCTTCTATCATGGTAACGAGAGGCACCTCTGCGAGTGTTCTATTATGATAAACGATCCTACAAGTTTGCCAAAAATGAGCAAAGAAAAAATTGGTACCTAGAGTCTTAAATTAAGACCGCTAGGTACCAATTTTTACTGTAACCACTCAAAGCACATTGAAGCTTCATTTCTTCTATCATGGTAACGAGAGGCACATCTGCGAGTGTTCTATCATGATAAACGATCCTACAAGTTTGCGAAAAACGAGCAAAGAAAAAATTGGTACCTAGAGTCTTAAATTAAGACCGCTAGGTACCAATTTTTACTGTAACCACTCAAAGCACATTCAAAGCTTCATTTCTTCTATCATGGTAACGAGAGGCACATCTGCGAGTGTTCTATTATGATAAACGATCCTACAAGTTTGCCAAAAATGAGCAAAGAAAAAATTGGTACCTAGAGTCTTAAATTAAGACCGCTAGGTACCAATTTTTACTGTAACCACTCAAAGCACATTGAATCTTCATTTCTTCTATCATGGTAACGAGAGGCACCTCTGCGAGTGTTCTATTATGATAAACGATCCTACAAGTTTGCGAAAAACGAGCAAAGAAAAAATTGGTACCTAGAGTCTTAAATTAAGACCGCTAGGTACCAATTTTTACTGTAACCACTCAAAGCACATCGAAGCTTCATTTCTTCTATCATGGTAACGAGAGGCACCTCTGCGAGTGTTCTATCATGATAAACGATCCTACAAGTTTGCCAAAAATGAGCAAAGAAAAAATTGGTACCTAGAGTCTTAAATTAAGACCGCTAGGTACCAATTTTTACTGTAACCACTCAAAGCACATTGAAGCTTCATTTCTTCTATCATGGTAACGAGAGGCACCTCTGCGAGTGTTCTATTATGATAAACGATCCTACAAGTTTGCGAAAAACGAGCAAAGAAAAAATTGGTACCTAGAGTCTTAAATTAAGACCGCTAGGTACCAATTTTTACTGTAACCACTCAAAGCACATCGAAGCTTCATTTCTTCTATCATGGTAACGAGAGGCACCTCTGCGAGTGTTCTATTATGATAAACGATCCTACAAGTTTGCGAAAAACGAGCAAAGAAAAAATTGGTACCTAGAGTCTTAAATTAAGACCGCTAGGTACCAATTTTTACTGTAACCACTCAAAGCACATCGAAGCTTCATTTCTTCTATCATGGTAACGAGAGGCACATCTGCGAGTGTTCTATTATGATAAACGATCCTACAAGTTTGCCAAAAATGAGCAAAGAAAAAATTGGTACCTAGAGTCTTAAATTAAGACCGCTAGGTACCAATTTTTACTGTAACCACTCAAAGCACATCGAAGCTTCATTTCTTCTATCATGGTAACGAGAGGCACATCTGCGAGTGTTCTATCATGATAAACGATCCTACAAGCTTGTCAAAAATGAGCAAAGTAAAAAATTGGTACCTAGAGTCTTAAATTAAGACCGCTAGGTACCAATTTTTACTGTAACCACTCAAAGCACATCGAAGCTTCATTTCTTCTATCATGGTAACGAGAGGCAGCTCTGCGAGTGTTCTATCATGATAAACGATCCTACAAGTTTGCGAAAAACGAGCAAAGAAAAAATTGGTACCTAGAGTCTTCAATTAAGACCGCTAGGTACCAATTTTTACTGTAACCACTCAAAGCACATTGAATGTTCATTTCTTCTATCATGGTAACGAGAGGCACCTCTGCGAGTGTTCTATCATGATAAACGATCCTACAAGTTTGCGAAAAACGAGCAAAGAAAAAATTGGTACCTAGAGTCTTAAATTAAGACCGCTAGATACCAATTTTTACTGTAACCACTCAGAGCACATCGAAGCTTCATTTCTTCTATCATGGTAACAAGAGGCACCTCTGCGAGTGTTCTATTATGATAAACGATCCTACAAGTTTGCGAAAAAAGAGCAAAGAAAAAATTGGTACCTAGAGTCTTAAATTAAGACCGCTAGATACCAATTTTTACTGTAACCACTCAAAGCACATCGAAGCTTCATTTCTTCTATCATGGTAACGAGAGGTACTTCTGCTAGTGTTCTATCATGATAAACGATTCGACGAGTTTGCCAAAAACGAACAAAAGACAAAATTGGTACCTAAAGTCTTAAATTAAGACCGCTAGGTACCAATCTTTACTGTAACCACTCAAAGCACATCGAAGCTTCATTTCTTCTATCATGGTAACAAGAGGCACCTCTGCGAGTGTTCTATTATGATAAACGATCCTACAAGTTTGCCAAAAACGAACAAAGACAAAATTGGTACCTAGAGTCTTAAATTAAGACCGCTAGGTACCAATTTTTACTGTAACCACTCAAAGCACATCGAAGCTTCATTTCTTCTATCATGGTAACGAGAGGTACTTCTGCTAGTGTTCTATCATGATAAACTGTTCTACGAGTTTGCCAAAAACGAACAAAGACAAAATTGGTACCTAAAGTCTTAAATTAAGACCGCTAGGTACCAATCTTTACTGTAACCACTCAAAGCACATCGAAGCTTCATTTCTTCTATCATGGTAACAAGAGGCACCTCTGCGAGTGTTCTATTATGATAAACGATCCTACAAGTTTGCCAAAAACGAACAAAGACAAAATTGGTACCTAAAGTCTTAAATTAAGACCGCTAGGTACCAATTTTTACTGTAACCACTCAAGGCACATCGAAGCTTCATTTCTTCTATCATGGTAATGAGAGGTACTTCTGCTAGTGTTCTATCATGATAAACGATTCGACGAGTTTGCCAAAAACGAACAAAGACAAAATTGGTACCTAAAGTCTTAAATTAAGACCGCTAGGTACCAATTTTTACTGTAACCACTGAAAGAACATTGTAGCGTCATTCCTTCTATCTCGGTAACGAGATGCACCTCTGTGAGTATTCTATCATGATAAACTGTTCTACGAGTTTGCCAAAAATTATCAAAGTAAAAATTGGTGCCTACGTTCTTATATCAAGGCTTAAAGCGCTCAAAACTTCCCCAGGACCATTGTTTTTCTTCTTTCGAGAATTGAATGTGGATGTGCTTGCCAGAAAAATCTCTGATGACCCTTTCCTGGACAAGTTTTGTGATTTTTTGATTAAAAAGCAAACGAAAATTTTGAAGAGTAGTTCTTGGATAGTTTTCTTTTGTAGTAATGAAGAGTACCAACTTTTGTCAAGATCAATTGCACATTCCATTGGGTTTCTATTATAACTTTCTATGGCATGGCGCGAAACTGTTTATGTGAATGGGACTTCATCAGCAAAGGATCCGAAATATTTGCTGGAGAGGGCAGCGGCAATACATTTTCTGGGATGAGGTAGTTACTTGTCTCTCACTGCATCACGGGTACCTTCCCTCATATCACGAGTGTCACAAGTCGTAATAGCAAAGATCAAATATGCATTTCGGTTTGCAAAATCAAGATGAATGTTTTGGAAAGCTTATCATGACAATCAAATTGTTTTACTTTATTGAGGTGTCGTGCATCTGCTTTTTTTTCAACCAGCGCACGTACTTCAAATGTTACTGTCAAATGATCAATGATGCAACATGGACTCGATTTACTTCATGTGAATTTTAGCAACAGCCACATGATTAAAGTTGCAAACGTTACGGTATAGAGTGTCCTTGAAAGTATCAAGAAAATTGTAATTTCAGTCATCAAATGTGTTCACTGAATGGAAGGCAAATACAGGATTTGATATGGGGCGGGGGAGGGGTTAGTAAATACCATCCACCACTTCTATAAATTAAGCTCAAATTGTAAATGGTAAATGCACCAAACAAGTATTGGTATACCTTTTACCATACCCCCCTCAGTCTGAAAATATTGGAGTTCAACCTCCTCTTTCCATCATTATAATTTGTTTGTCCTCGCCAGTGCTAATCTGAAATACCGATTTTGGACCCCCTTCTTCTTAGAACTACCGTAAAACCTTTTTTCATTAACCCTATAGTGGTTGGGCTATCTGACACGTCCTATTTTTGCAGGGGAGGGGTTGGTGTACTAATAACCCCAGACATGTACTTTCTGAGAATATAAAAATTAACAAAATGTTAGCCATCATTATTGCTTGTGTAACCATTTTCCTTTGTGTGGTCAAGAAAAGTGGCAAAATCGGTCAAAATATTGCAATTTTGATACATTTTTTGCGAGAATTAATGTTCGTGGCGATTTTGACAGAGTCAGTTCCAGAAAATTGTCTCCCTCCCCTCATTTGTCATTATATTTTTATAAAATAAGTAGTATCAAAAAGTCAGAAAGTTTCCGGGCCATAATTGCTCTCCTGGCAGAGTTATAACAAAAAGTCAACTAGGTGGGGGGAGGGGGCAAATTTGCCTCCTCCAGCCCAAATAGGGTTACGCCACCAGGGATCTTATCCAATCTCTGAGACTTTCATTCATTCATTTCATTTTAATTTCTTTAACCAAGGAAACCCCGTCAATCAATAGACTGCTTTTCAGGGGGCCGTGCATAAAACCTTGCAAATTTAGTTAGAATAAATACAAAGTAAAACCCTAATTTAGTTACAATGATAAATAAATGAACAAATAAGTAAACTATTTCAAAGCGTCTTTGAATGCTTTGAAAGAGGATGCCTGCTCGACTTCACTATCCAAGAGGTTCCACACTCCAGCACCACGACATGAGAATGATCGCTGACCATTACTTATTCTCATTAGTGTGACTTGAAGATCAGTTGCGGTTTTTCTCAAATTTTTCCTCCTGTATGTCGAATTTTTGGTAAATTTTTCTGACAGGTAATCTGGAGCAAGGTCATTTAGCGATTTGTAAACAATGCAAGCTGTCTCGGTTTTTATCATATCTGCTACAGTAGGCCAATTCAGACTTTTGATCAAAGCACTGGCAGAAGAATCATTCTAGCTGCGCTCGTTTACCTAAATGATGGAGCGCTTTTGGTAACCTCTGGCATTTTAAAAGCTTTTCCCGGTTTTACCTAAGAAGGGAGGGGCTTATTAGAGAGAAGCCTTAATAGGGGCTTAATAGAGCTTTTACTGTAACTCCGTTCCACAGAATTTTTTAGTCTAAGAAATTTTCAAAAGACTCGACATGATCAATATTCTATAATTACAGACCCAACAATGTTAAATATATCTACACTAGGGTATTTACATGTTGCACTCGTGTTTTGAACATATTTCGCAGCAATTTGATTCATGCTCAAATGAAACAAATTTAAAGTGCATTGAATCTTTTCCGTTTGGCTTCTTACCATATAAAAATTCTTTGCTTTGAGTGGTTACAGTAAAAATTGGTACCTAGCGGTCTTAATTTAAGACTCTAGGTACCAATTTTTGCTTTGCTCATTTTTCGCAAAACTTGTAGGATCGTTTATCATGATAGAACACTCGAAGAGGTGCCTCTCGTTACCATGATAGAAGAAATGAAGATTCAATGTGCTTTGAGTGGTTGCAGTAAAAATTGGTACCTAGCGGTCTTAATTTAAGACTCTAGGTACCAATTTTTTCTTTGCTCGTTTTTCGCAAACTTGTAGGATCGTTTATCATAATAGAACACTCGCAGAGGTGCCTCTCGTTACCATGATAGAAGAAATGAAGATTCAATGTGCTTTGAGTGGTTACAGTAAAAATTGGTACCTAGCGGTCTTAATTTAAGACTCTAGGTACCAATTTTTGCTTGGCTCATTTTTGACAAGCTTGTAGGATCGTTTATCATGATAGAACACTAGCAGAGGTGCCTCTCGTTACCATGATAGAAGAAATGAAGATTCAATGTGCTTTGAGTGGTTGCAGTAAAAATTGGTACCTAGCGGTCTTAATTTAAGACTCTAGGTACCAATTTTTTCTTTGCTCGTTTTTCGCAAACTTGTAGGATCGTTTATCATAATAGAACACTCGCAGATGTGCCTCTCGTTACCATGATAGAAGAAATGAAGCTTCGATGTGCTTTGAGTGGTTACAGTAAAAATTGGTACCTAGCGGTCTTAATTGAAGACTCTAGGTACCAATTTTTGCTTGGCTCATTTTGACAAGCTTGTAGGATCGTTTATCATGATAGAACACTAGCAGAGGTGCCTCTCGTTACCATAATAGAAGAAATGAAGCTTCAATATGCTTTGAGTGGTTACAGTAAAAATTGGTACCTAGCGGTCTTAATTTAAGACTTTAGGTACCAATTTTGACTTTGCTCATTTTTGGCAAACTTGTAGGATCGTTTATCATGATAGAACACTCGTAGAGGTGCTTCTCGATACCGTGATAGAAGAAATGAAGCTTCGATATGCTTTGAGTGGTTACAGTAAAAATTGGTACCTAGCGGTCTTAATTTAAGACTTTAGGTACCAATGTTGACTTTGCTCATTTTTGACAAGCTTGTAGGATCGTTTATCATGATAGAACACTCAAAGAGATGCCTCTCGTTACCATGATAGAAGAAATGAAGCTTCGATATGCTTTGAGTGGTTATAGTAAAAATTGGTACCTAGCGGTCTTAATTTAAGATTCTAGGTACCAATTTTTGCTTTGCTCATTTTTAGCAAGCTGGTAGGATGGTCTATTATGATAGAACATTCAACGAGGTGCCTCTCGTTACCATGATAGAAGAAATGAAGATTCAATGTGCTTTGAGTGGTTACAGTAAAAATTGGTACCTAGAGGTCTTAATTTAAGCTTTTAGGCACCAATCTTTACTTTTCTCATTTTTGGCAAATTCAAGTGATAGTTTACCATGATAGACCATTGGCAGAATTACCTCTAAAGCAGTTGCTTTGTGAGTTTAAATGAAGTCCTCGTTCAATTTAGCTTGGAAGAGTAAAGATTGGTATTATTGAATTAAGACCGTAGGTACCGATTTTTTATTTAAAACAGCTGCCAGAGTTTTGTTGGTGTTGCTATGATAGCTGAAGACTCAAGTGAAGTACTTATATGCTTTTCCTTGTAAGACGACTTGTACCAATTTATTTGACTCTTTTGGCAAACTACTAGAAGTTTTTATCATGGTAGAACCCTAGCGGGATTGCTTGTAGTTGCTTTGATAGTTTAAATGAGTCCCCTTTAAGTTTCAGAAATTAAAATTGGTACATAGTAGCCCAAAGTAACGACTGTAGCAGAGGCGTTCGCAGCACCCTAGGAGTGAGGGGGTCTGGGGCGTAGCCCCAGAAAAATTTTTGTGACCACGCCCTTCAGACGCTCGTAAAATGAGGGAAACGCCCTTTTTACTTATATTTTGCATCGTAAACATGACTGCAATGAACACAAAATAGGCAGGATGTTTTGTTCAATTTGCATTGAGAATTTATACCTAGCATATCAAGTACGAATTACAAAATCGCTTTTCTTCTTTACTGTAAAATTGATTTGGCGCTAGTTGTTGTTATGATATTCAGGAAAGGCCTCTTGTCGCCACTTCATCGTTGTTTAGTCAGTAAATGGCATCTTTTGCAAGAATCTTTTGAAAACAGGAAAATTTTGAAAACCGATATGCTACTTTGGCTTAGAATGCCTCTCCCAACATCGTTCAAGCATTTCTTAGAAACCCAAAACATTGCTCCACCAAACCTTAGACAAAACCATTCTCTCCTTGCTGTTCAAGAATCTCGAAGACCACCGCCTGACAGATCTGCCTGACCCCCCCCCCCCACCCCTGAGGTACAAATTTTATTGAATTTTTGTACAAATCTCGAAGACCATCTTTTTGAAAAGTGGGGGGGTCCGGACCCCCCCATTCCCCCCCTTGGGTACGCCACTGGACTGTAGATACCAATAATCCCTACTTGACTCATTTTTGGCAAACTGTTTATGATTGTTAGAAGAGTAGTAGGGTTTCTTCTCGTTGCTACAATAGTTGCATTTGAAGTTCCAAGTAAAATTTGGTAACAAGTGGTGTTAAGCAAATAAGACTGCTATGTTGGTTTGTATTAACCCCTTCTTCTTCAATGCATTACCATTGGTTGTGAGGAAAGAATTGGACATTTTTTCTCAAATACTAACGATTGAGAAACTGAAACTGAGAAACACACGACACTGAAAACACAACATCTCATTTTTCAGATATATCTGAATTGCAATTACAGAAAAGGACTGAAAAGCTTGCGGCTACTCCCATCGTTGACTGGAAGGGGAGTAAAGTCTTTAAAAAAGGCCAATATCAACATCAGACATATTAAAAATTGCAGTCATTTGGTAGCTTGCTGGTATGGTTTAATCATTTCACTAAAACCCTCAAAAGGTAGTACAAAACCTAAATCATGTCAATGGTAGCATCATTTTTGAAGAATGGGGAGTACCATGAAGGCAATTTGGTAGCAATTGGATAAGACCCTTGCACGGAGTTGACTACCCTTACCCTGCTGGGCCTCAATTGAAGTGTCTCCAGCAATACATTATCTAGCTCCAGAAATCAAGCTATTGTTAGATTTTCCCCAAGTCTATTTCGTAACTGCAATAAGGGAAGGTTCCAATTAGACTTATTACAGTTGACAAAATAGACTTGGGGGAAGTCTAAGCTATCGTGGACACTAAATATTTTGATTGCAGAATAAGAGTCATACTTCTAAAAGGCGATCATGAGAACATTTGACAGGATTTCTTGCAGGAAATAAATACGTCATTACTTAAATTTGAAACTGACTGTAGGCAGTATGAATTCTTCATAAAAAGTAGAAAAGTACAATTTAGCATAAAACAATTGAACAGAATCAATATCTAAAATCATTTCTGTCATTTCCAAGTTGCAAGTGACCTTTAATAAATTCCAAAATGGCAATCAATGAAGGCCTTTTAATTTTGATTTCTTTATGATGCAGATATCAACCAGCTTACAGCTGCAAAGAAAATAAGATGTATCAAGGAAAAACTAAGCCTGCTAGAGTCACAAGGATCATAACCCTGGGGGGGGGGAGTTGACTTTGTATATTTTGCTGACAGGATGTGCACTCACACCTAGGTATCATTTTAGCCTATTTTTTTCTTACATCAGGTATCAAAAGAAGGCAATTTTTCTAAAGACGGTTGTCAAAAGTGTTAACTGCATTGTCTTTTTTTTTTATAAATGTTGTATGTTTTGGAATATACCTTTCGGAGGATATTTTTAGAGTTGGCTGTTATTATTAGAGGGAAAAATTTGAAAACCAGGTGAAAAAATAATTTGGAGTGCACACCCCTGTACAATTGAAAGTCAAGTATCCCCCCCCCCCCCGGATCATAAGCAAGTAAGCAAAATGATTCTCAGATCTTAATTACATGATTCTTAAGAACTAAGTGAAAACTACAGGAATCACACATCCTAAAATAGCTATCTCTTAAAATGTGTGCCATGATTGAGGCTTGTAAAGAAGAAAATGTTCACAAACTTGCGATCCTTATGCACATAATTTAACATTTGGCAACACAAATAAGAAAACTAGCATGTCTCTTTTATGTTTCTTATCATCATTATAACTAAAATTACACAAAAAACAACACCATATTTTTGGGGGGTTTGAGAAATGACAAGTAGTTGTAGTTAGTAATATAGTACACTAATTTTTTAAGACTGCTTATAAGAAACTCAACTCTCAGATTGCCAAAAAATTAAAAAACTTCAGAAGGGGAAAATATAAGTTATAAGAAACTATTAGGTATTTATTTTGATAAAAGAGATCCTTATCATATTTGTACTTTATTTTCACTTGTCTCCTGTATCATATTGCTTGGGAGGTACTTAAATTATGTATATTAAGACTATGAACCAGGTGGGCCTGTCTCTCAAATTACATGTCAGAGATGAAAAATGCCTGCTAATACAGAGCAATGATTAAAGTCTTTTGAAATGTCATGAATAATTTTGAAATATCACAAGTCCCACGTGACATCTATTTGAGATTGACTTTAATATATTTTAAGGCCTAACAATCTTGCTCTTTTAGGTATTCAAAGTCCAGTCTACTGTACCTAGGCCTATCTTCTCTTTCTTTTTACTTCATTTCTGAATTCTTATGTATGTATCATTATGTGTATATTTTGCGTCATTTATATCTTTGCAATAGAAATGCCAATGGCCTAGGATGTAGACTTGAATTCTTCACCTGCTAAAAAAGTAGAGACGTCATCTGTTGTAAAAGCTAAGGCCCAGGCATCTTCTTCATCTGTAAGCTCAGAATTCTCTTCACCGTAGTTGCATCTCACAGCTACGCTGCTGAGGAACATTAGGCCCATCCGCCATAACACCGTAGCCTCGTTTACATAGTGGATGCCAAATCTGCGAATTTGCGTAAGGGAAAATTGGTTGGTACCTGGCTTAAATTAAGACAATTTTATTCCTGAGAGGCCTAGTAGATTATCTTCCACATATTTATGCGTCTAATGACAAGCTAATCAAAGGCTCTTGGGCAACATTGCAATTGCTTGTTTTGTTTTTTGTGGCCTTCGTGGATTCCATTCTCGTTCCTGCATTAGACTAGACTGATTACAAATACGTAGCTATTGCTATTGATAGACTGATGTATGTCGTTGTTGTCGTTGTTGTTAATTAGTTCAAAAATCCAATGACGGATTTTTAACTGCGCGGATTTTTTAATATTACTACGTTTTTAATTCTGTTTTGAAATTGTATATCTTGTATTTGAAATCTTATTTATTTAATCATGTATATATATTTATTGGACGTGTATTAGTTTTAGTAGTTGGCTTGGATTAGCTAGTGTAGTAATTATTTTTAATTTTTACTGTACATAGCTATGTAGCGCCATCTTTAAATAAATTGATTATTATTATTATTATTGTTGTTGCGATAACTGGGACTATTTCGTGAATCTATGCCTGCATCTGGAGCTGCACCGTCCTGCTGACTTAAGCGACATCACAAAATTATTTTCATGCAGCATGGAATTAAGCCATATTTACAAATACACCTGCAATGCATGCCGGCTGCCCAAAAGCCTTTAATGGTCTTGTACTTGGTACAAAACTATTTCCCAATGAAAATTCTCTACCCATATCATACACAGCTAAAGAAATTATAAAAACTGATGGATCTAAATTGATTTACCGTAAAAGCTCTATTAAGCCCCCTCTCCATTAAGCCCTCTCTCCATTAAGCCCCCTTTATTATGAGCCCCCCCCCTCTGAGCCCAAATTCTAAATAAGCCCCCCTCTCTAATAAGCCCCCCCCCATTTATATCAAATTCCAGAGGCTACCACAGATTTTCCATTTAACTCATTTATTGAGCTAAATAAGTTTGCATGTTAATTTTGATATGGTTTGAGATAAAACTGTGTTGAATTTATGTTTTGACTCATGAAATTGTATGTTGAATCCGCAAAATATGGCGTAAAAGAACTAAAAAGCTATCATATGTATCCTTGCCATTTGATTTTGTGAATAACCCCCCCCCCTCTCTGATAAGCCCCCCTCTGGAGTGTCCAAAATCAAATAAGCCCCCCGGGGCTTAATATAGAGCTTTTACGGTAACGAAATTTTAATACACACTCAATACCACAAGATAATAACTATACTACCGCATGGATGACCTTATAAAGCAATGCCCGTTTGTAAGGTCACTATTTCCTGGATTTCAAGACTATAATATTGGCAAATATGTAAATTAATGGTGGACATGTCAGGATCCATTTTAAGAATTTATCTGACTGAAATCGGCCACTCCCTTCTGAAACTATGAGAGATTTTCACGAGAGAGCCCCTTCAAGGAACTAATGAAACAGGCTTAAATCCACGACCAAAGTATGACCTCAGGTGGCATCAAATATTAAAGAAATCGTAAAAATTGCCTACTCATATTGTATTCCTTGTTGTATTTCTGCTGTATTCTTTCCCTGTCCCTGACCATCGACCATGCTCGAACTTTGTTTTGAAAAATAGGCCCAATGGTCCCAGTCCCCTGGGCCTATTTTTCAAAACAAAGTTCGAGCATGGTCGATGGTCAGGGACAGGGAAAGAGCCACTAAAGAATAATTAAAAAGTTACGACCATACGACAGATTCTAGCAACTATAGTTTGTTTATCTAAGTTGATATGTTAGCACAGATGTTATCAGTCTATAGGAATCTGATAAACTGCTTGAGAGCTACGGGCTTTCAAATGTCTAGCCTCTTTCCAATTCATCACCGCAAAGGAATGGAGGCTACAAAATGAAACAAACTTCTTAGAACGAAGCTACAGAGATCAAAATTCAACCGTCTTCGGCTCAGGACTCACAGGACTCATCGGCGGAGTTGATCCATTTGAACCATAAGATTTTGGTACTGGTGATATATTTTCCGAGCAAGGATTCGTGATTTCATTTCCCAATATTGCATTTATATCATCTTTCTCTCGTTTCAGCTCCTTTCTGATTTTGATTGAGTAAATTCTGCAAAATAAAGTATGTAGATTTCATTGCATTACATTTTTTTCAATTTCAAATTTTACCGGTTATGAAAGAAAGCAAATCAAAATTAAACCTTTTAGCTATTCTACAAAAGAGTCAGGATCGAGCGATATTTTTATGCATTTTTATATGAAAGGTTCGATTGAGTGGCATTAGGGCTTCTATCACTATTGTACAGGTTCGAAAATTCTATAAAATGAATAAGATATCATTTGATTCGAACGTTACTTTAGAATAGCTGAAGAAAAGGTCTATTGGTGAAATTCTAAATCTTCCCTGGATATCAAGACGATATCAGAGACGATAATATTGGGAAATATATCATTTAATAGACCTTTTTACTTCTTAAAGAAAAAGAGGTTTAGATCGAGCGTCCAAATCTGGTAAAGTTTGGGAAGGAAAACGAAAGAACGACCCCTGTTCTTAAGGGATGCACTGCTAGCTGTGGTATGAAGTTGCCTCGGATCTCAAAACTTTTCAGAGAGTTTGTTATCAAATGAATAATTTGTTATCAGAGAGTTTGTTATCACATGTTGAAATCCATTATCTTTTTAGTTTACCTGACTGAAATCTGCCACTCCGTACTGAAATTAAAAGAGATTTTCTCCAGAAAGCCCCTTCAAGACGTTCAAAGCAGGCCTAAAATCACGACCAAAGCTTCCACATATTTCTACCTTATGTACAGCAATGACTTTAACACGTTTTAGCACTGTTATCCTCTTGAGAGGATGGAATCCCCTAGAATAATTTTGTTATGCTCCAAGGAATGATGCTTTCATTCTCTCAAAGGAATAACACGTACTAAAGCATGTAAAAGTCATTGCTGTAAGGTAACCATTAATATCACAACTAGGGTGGTTAACAGTCAAAGAAATGATCGACTTCGAGACAGCTTGTATAGTATATAAAGCCTTGAATGGGCTTGCACCCCCTTACATGCAGTCAATGTTTCACAAATTGTCCGATTCTTGCAATCGGACCTTACGTAATACCAGTACTGACCTCAGGATTCCACTCTGTAAGACCTCAAATGGGCAGCGGAGCTTTTCGTATCGAGGAGTTACTGTTTGGAACCAGCTGAGCAATGAAATAAAAACTGCTCCTTCGCTAGCCACTTTCAAAACGAGGCTAAAAGCATTTTTGAAAGATCAAAGAGGCTGATAATCTAATTCAACATTCAGCACATACGTTTGACTTCCGAGTCCCTTTATTTTTACATATATTTCTTTCTTTTATGTAGGATCTTCAAGTTTATTTGTAATATCATGTATTTAGGTTAGTTATGTTTTTAAGCAGGGCACATTGTAAATCAGTTAATTTATATTTACTGAATGTATTTAACCCTGTTAAAATAAATCAAAATGAATGAAATGAACAATAGAAGGGAAATTTGATCGTGATTTTACCTCATGTTTGAAGATTTCTTGGAGGGGCTTTCACGAGAAAATCTCTCACAATTTCAGAACGGGGTAGCTGATTTCAGTCAGGTAAATTTCAAGATTTATTTTAACATGTCTAACTATCAACTAATACATTTGCCAATAAATTGGAAGTGTGTGTAAATCCTTTTTTAATGCAGGATTAGGGAAAATCAAGGTTTGAAGAGACACACAGTAAATCCCCGCTTATAAGAACCTATAAAAATAAGAACCTAGAGGCTGTTTTTTCTAACTTATGCACCTTGTAATTAAGAACTTGTTACAGTTTGATGAAAAATATCTTCTTATTGCAGGAGGGGTAGCAAAGTTGATTTTTGATTGTAGTTATAAAGGTCCATAATAACTTTGCAAAAAACAAATAACAGGGCGGATCATCTTTCGTGAAGATTAAAAAGGGCTGGACGAATTAGAAAATAAGTTCATTTATATGTGGACTTTCACAGTCCCACTACTCACATGTTAAATAACAGGGGCAACAAAAGTAGAAAATCTGTCAGGAAGAAAACTGCACCAGGGTGCCCATTTCTATCTGCCACAGGGTAAACAGCGTTGAAAATAAATGCACCAATGAAAACAAATAACATCTCTAACGATGAAACAGCAGAGAACAGCGCACCTAGAAAAATGAAATGGGAGCATGTCAAGGTCTTAATTAGCTTTAAAAGACTCATGTGCGTCCATGGGTAGTTAGACACTGCTGGTGCGCTTCTATGGAGGAGCGCTGCAACTAATATGTACCTGCGGAGGAACAATTTCTTTAGTTCTGCGGAGGAGATAATGAAAGAATTCCTTGCGCTAGCTCCTCCATAGTAGTAAATAATGTTTTCCTCCGGAAAAGAACAAAGCTGTGGGAATCAAGAACAACTGTGTCGTCTAACCACCCATGGTGCGCCCAGATTATTGAAGACACGGTGTTATTGCTATTTTTGAAATATCTACAGGGTGATCCAGAAAAGAGAATAGCGGGGATGACTCAGTGGTAGCACGCTTGACTTCCAATCTGAAGGTTGGTAGTTCGAGTCCTCGCACTGCCGAAACCTGCTACAAAGTGTGAGGCGAGCATAGAAATAGAAGGACTATTTCTATGGAGGAGAGTCGCCAACTATCTGTAATTCCACGCTAAAGGAATCACGAGGTGTGGTCACATCGAGAGGAAAGACCAGGACGCTGCTTCGATAAGCTCAGCTTCTCAGCGTCCTGAAATGGAAAGTCCGAACAACTTCTCATCGACCATTCATAAGACCTATGAGACCTTTCTTTCTTGTATCATCACAAAATATTAAAATGTACAAAGTAACAACAACAGTTAAAGAGTAAAGAAAAAACATGTGTCGTTCGTCGCGAGAAGGACACAAGGTCATCGAGTTCCCACTACGTCATCAAGCAGTCATTGAGTCTCTATAATTCTGATTTCTTTGGATAAAAGCACATTAGCGCAAACTAAGTTGTTGAGAGTTTGTATAGGGGACATTTACAAATGTCACTGCTTGCAAGAACTTAGTCTTTAAATGTAAAAAGAGCATGTCCTAAGACACAATTTTGCATACTTCATAGCAATTTATAATATCATGACTAGCAATTCAACTCTGTGAGTCACCAATGGGGTCACCAATATTTTTCTTTTGCAGCTTTACTTTGGCGGCCCATGCTGCATAAACGATGCATTACTTGGGTCGTGTAGAAGATAAGTATTTCTCATGAACATTTATCTTACATTGTAGCAATTTGTATTTTACGAATAAAATTGGATTCAGTTTTAATTGATTGAATTTCATTCCAGTCAGTGGTCACAAAATCAACAAAAAGCATTATCTCACCTTGCTCATCTGGACCAACCGTCTTTGACAGTATGCCACGAAATATTGGACCAGTGGCACCGGAGATAACACCAGCAACGCAAGCTACAAAATAAGAAGAGCTGCAATAAGACAGTTACTACGCACAAGCCTTGTTTGTTTCAGTGAAAGCGTTAGAGAACTGCAAGTCCGACCACACATCTCCGGGAATTTAGCCCTAAGGTATTGGCGGTATCTTACGGACCTTTTTTCCAATTAAAAAACAAAATTATCACGTTAAACTCACATCATTTTGGGTTTCCCTTTCCAACTGTTTGCAATTTTTTGCTTGTTCTTTTGATTTCTATTGCTCTTACTTTGCGTTAGGCTGTTTTAGCCTAAATTGTCGTCTGGCGATATATTCCGGACACGCAGTTTATCGTCGGTTTGATGTGCAAAACGCTACATTCGTTGGAAATTCTTTTAAATTTTATTAGGTTGGCTTTTGAATGTTGATTTGTGTAGTTTTCATCGACATCACTTTGCTTTCCTTGCATATCTGACAAGTTGAATATTGCTACCCATGTTATCGCCAGAATCAACGTTGACACCGTCATTTCGAATGCAAGAGGGAGCACTGTTTGTTTATCATAGATTTACAGTTACCAGGAGTCCACAGGAGCTTATTTCTAAAGCTCTAAATATGTGAAAAGATCGAATAAGAGATGGACAGCACGCAGATAAGACACAAGTTTGCTTGAAATTAATGGATTTAGTGTAACGGGTTTCACAAACAGAGCGTCAGGGAAAATACCGCCGGATACGCTACAGCTTATTGTTCACACATTTACCATAGAGAAAGAAGCTGCTGCGTTCGTAATTTTTCCCATTATTGACTGTCATTCAACATTTTTCATCTAGTTTCTATTGCCATGAAGCTGGATTGCTACCAAACTTAACTGAAGATTTATGCTTGTTTAGAATGATTTTGAGATCAATTATCTTTATATTATCGTTTGTAATTTCGTTTGTAATTTGTAATATCTTTATAAAATCGTTTGTAATCGTTTGTTAGCCACTCAGATATTATCATCTTTTAGCAATCTAGCAATGGTTTGAGATCTACACGCTTTCAATCGCCCAAATACTTTTCTGACTTACCCGGTCCTTGTGCACAGTGGGTTAGAGGCAGACATTCGAAAATTTTGAACTTCTCTAAATCACTGGTTGTTATGCAGTTTTAGAAAGCTGAATAATTGGGCTTTCGTGTGGTTTTTAAAGTTTTCATTTATCTTGTGTTATCACAGAGTTATAGATTTTTGAATCTGAGTAAATTGGACAAAATGTTTGAAAATTTTACACCCAGCATTCTAGTGACAAAGAATGTGGATAAATGTTTTTCGGCTAGGAAAATGGCTTGCAGATTGTTTCATCAGCATTACCAGAATGTAAATAGTCACTGTATATTGAAAGGCAAGATGAAAATGTCTTTTCAAGTCTACTTTTACCACAGCAACAATTTTCTTCTGACACTTTGTCAGATTTGTCATCTCATTCATAGGGCAAAATTTGACTTTAATGGAGAATATCTCCAAAAGTACGAGGAGAAACATCAACACCAATACATTTTCTGAAAGAGAAGCTCATGATAAGTTTATTTTTGAAGCTTTCATTTTGTTTCTCCTCGGAAAATTCTAAAAAACAGGGGGGAAAGGCCTTTTTTGGGACATTTTGGGTGTCCCAAGAAAAGATATTGAGACAAGGCCCATTTTTTCAGAATACTACAAAATATCCGCTGGGTAATATTGTGGTAATATTATGTTCATAAGAAGCTTCTACATAGCTTAGGTTTGTATTGAAATGTAACAGAAAGGAGATTTTTGGTTAGAATTCCTAAAACTGAAATATAGGTCCCAGTCCCCTAAATGTGGAGAAATATTCAACTTTATTCATTGTTCCAACAGAATATGTTGAAAAGAGCCATCAGTTGCCATTGCTAATTTTCTTGAGACCGAGGAGTATCAAAGAGATTTTTGGCGCAGGGTCTAAAATTAGAATATCCGGCTCCAACCCCCCTAAATATGAAAATTTTTATTTTTTTGTGAACCATTTGATTTATCCTTCTCATAGGTTGAAAATGAGCTACCAGCTGCTCCTGTAACATTTATTTCCTGGCTGATATCCACGAATGTCTGCAAAATCGCCATTTTGCCCCACTGTGTTGTGGTCATTACTTTTGAAAAATACTCTGAGATACATACTGATGATGTGATTTCTTGTATTCTTTCAATGCTTTCAATCTAATCTTTTGATTTTCATTCATACAAGAAATCTGGAGACAAATCGATCATCTTCTACCCTTTGAACGTCAAACGAAACATCGAACGTCATTTCGCTTCGAAAAGTCGAACTGTTACCTAACTAGTCAAACGCTCAGAATAGGCACGTGGTCTAACCTTATTAAAAAAGGTAGCGATCTGACCGGACGCACCAAAAATGCGGCGCATTTGGCTTAATTAGTCTGCGTTTTGAAGATGCAATGTCATGAGTCTCCGCTGGAAGCCATAACAATCACTCAATTCAATGCGGAAAATTGAGACTCGTGTAGTGTAATCAGTCTAAGCCAGAGAAGGATAACTTTAGCAGAAGGACAAAATCTACAAATCACAATTTCGTAAATAAAAACACGGAATCTTACCAACGTAAATAAGTGGTTCTGATTTTGCAAACGACAACACTGTGTAGAATCCAGCAT
This sequence comes from Aurelia coerulea, assembly GCA_039566865.1. Lineage (NCBI taxonomy): Eukaryota > Metazoa > Cnidaria > Scyphozoa > Semaeostomeae > Ulmaridae > Aurelia > Aurelia coerulea. Next base: position 3,178,954 of record CM076952.1, on the reverse strand, counting down.
ATGAGAGTATCCCAAAAAAGGCAACGTAATTCTCCCGCATCAATTTTCCAAGTAGTTTAATGGAGAGTGCAGCTCCGATGCCCAGCAGTGCAAATCGAGTTCCAATGAAGTACCCCACATTGATCGAAGGAAGGCAAAATGGCGAGTTGAGAACATACAAGGTCAAAACGCCACTCATGCCCACTGAAAGCATGTTTATGAAAAGAGAAGCAGGCATCATAACGCAGATCTTCCATTTTCCTGGACGTGGCTTTGTCAGAACATGCCAAACTCTGACAGGATACTTCATGCATGCCTGAAAAGCAGAGCACAAGTCTTTAGGATTCATGACCCAATAGGTTGATCCAACTTACCTAACTTGAAAGTGTCTCAGCGAATTGAACTTTCACAAATTCTAGCATAATTTTAGGATACTGTAAACCCAATGTGCCCGACGAACAATGGTGTTGGGGATACGGAGCACTTTTTGTTGCTGTGTGTGCCATTCTTTTGGGGTCCAACGGCGAAACCTTTTGCGAGGATTCTTCCACTATTGCGACTATCTGGATATGCTAATCTTTCAAATGACGTTCTAACGAGCATAGGGCTCAAATCTTTAAAATCTTTAAAAAGGTGGGTGTAAAATTCTATTCCATTTTTCTTTTAATTGAATGGCTTGAAAGGAACTTGTAGTACTTTGTTCTAAATTTTTTGATGTCTTGATTTTTCTTAAAATGGCGGCAATTTAATGATTTTTGAAAAAATTGATGGAAAATTTTGAAAATATTTAAATCATCGTAAATTCTAAACCAAAGGAGGAAAAATCATATAACTTCCAAGAAAACCATAGCTTATGAAGGCCTACAATACGGTGAAAAGCAGAAATCAGTATCATTTCTGGTTTAGGATTTAGAAATTTGATGACGTCATAGCCTCAAATTTAATAAATGCCGCCATTTTGAAACTAATCAAGGTATCAATAAATTGCCACGGCAGATTTACAGTAAAAAACGCTAAGTTCCTTCCAAGCCATTTAGTTCGACTGAAACCGTTATAGAATTTTACACCGACCTTTTTAAAGATTTGAGCCCTATGTTGTTCTAACGCAGCTCTTACTGTCTGGTAATAAAGACCTACCTAATGATGGTAACAGGAATATACTCGAGTTAACATTACAATTTAGCCACGAAACTGGTCGGTTAGATTAAGCCCTTTTTACACTTGGTTACATGCCACGCAACCACCAATGACTTTTTCTTTGCAACCGTTCTTTGTTTGTTTTCTTTTGTCTTTCTGTTTTTGTCATTTTGTTTTTGTTTTTACTTTGTTTGTACTTTTTATTTTTTGTAATAGTTATATCTAGTTTACATGAATGTACTTTTCAATTTCTTTCATTTAAATGGCCTCGTTGTCATAGCATGTGCCATCAAATGGACTTACCTTTGTGAAGAGAGTGGTAGCTTTGCGATTATGGCCCTTCAATGATTCAGGCAAAACAAAGATGCTGTAGAGACATGCAAATGCCATGCATGAACAAACGAGGATGTACGGAATAACAAATCCATACGCTTTAATGAAGTGACCACTTGCTATATGGCTCACCATCGCACCAATAAATACAACACCTTCTATGATACCTAAAAATCAAGGGAGTAATATCTTAATGACTTATTCGGATTTTAAAGGGGCTAACCAGGACAGATTTTGTAACACAACAGCATCTGCTGCTTTTGATTGACAAAGAATAAGAAAGTTCCTTTCAACTCTACCGTTTTCAGAAGATGACCAAAAGAATACGCCCTTATTAAGCCACCTTTCACGAGCAAAAACGATGAAAGATTACCCTGCTGCTTTAGGGGCAGCTTTTGTGGCTTTGTTTGTTTTGAATTACTGGTTGAGAGAATTTCTTTTGCCTGCAATTGCTATTCTTCAGAAAGGCAAATCCCTTGTCTTCTCGGAAACCTGAATTTTTTGTTGCCAAAGAGGCAGTAGAAGCTAAACTTCCAAAAACCATGAATTTCTCTCCCTAATGCGGGAAAATGGCAGCAGATACATTGCAAATGAATATATTTTCTATAAGTTTGAACAGATTTTTTATAACATCAACGATTTTGGAGACATAGTTCCCAGGGGGTGCACTTGGGCAGATTTTGGTTGAGGACATGCCATCCAAGCTTAAAAAAATACCCGTCCCTTGTAATTTTTTTACATTTTTGAAAAAGTATACCCAACCTTATACCAACTTCTCAAAATAATACGATCTTAATACCAATTTCTTGAAAAAAGGGCTCACTTATTCGTTCTTCATATCAAAATCATGAAAATAGATACCGTTCCTTGCACCAAAATTGTGAAAATTGATTCCCTTCCTGATGGCACGTCCCTGTACCTAAAATATATGTCAGGCCCCCTGGGACATAGCTGAATTAAAGTTTCAGGGGTGATTAGCGATCATTTGCAATGAAGACTACAAACCTAGATGCAGTGCTCTTCTATCTTTTGTGGTGGTATCTGCAATATATGCCATCACTGCAATCAGGAGTCCAGTAAAATACCCACCAAGACCACTCAAGAAGCTTGCAATGAAGATGAAGTACAGTGGAAGTTCTAATGCCATTGTAAGGAAAATAACAAGGGTCTCCAAAAATGCACTGATCATACACAGGATAATAACTGGCTTTCTTCCTACATTGTCTGACCATGCTCCAAGGAACATGCACACAGTTAGCGAGGGTACTGTATAGCAGAAACTTTGGCCTATATTGAAATGAGCAGAGAGTGTCTGAACCTAGAAAATAAAAAATAAAAGTTTCACACAGCTCCAAAATGTTTTGCCAAAATATGGAATAGTCTAGCATCTGAATTAAAATGCACGAACAGCATCATAAACATAAGACAAAAAGTGTGTTTACAAATATAAAGAGAGAGGAAGATGATGTATATTTGTGTACTACTGACACCTTATATTCTCTCTACCCTCATAATTCAGCCTGACTAAATTTTGCTTCATCCAAAAAGATCAAAAAATTCTATATTTTTGGTTTTCTTTCTTTCCTCCGACTATCTTGCATTTTTCGTTTTAAAGCAACTACCTCTAAGGGGACCAATATGGAAATAAGTTTAATTTGACCTTATAATTCTGTCCACTATAATTATGGGTATCTTTCACAATTGTAATGGCAGGGATAGAATGAAATAAGGTCAAATTGATCTTTATTTAAATTGTATTGAAATTGCATTGTATATCTTTAGTTGTTAAGCACATTGGTGTGCCTCCAAACAACCACTGTCCAGAAAAATAAAAAAATTAGGGAAAAATGTGTGCAAAACCTACAAATCAAACAAACGTAGCATTGAAACAACAAACTAAAGAATCATCCCATTTCAACTGGCTGTAGAAAATCAGGTGCTGATTTGATACTGGCACTAGTAAAAATTGGCAAAAACTGATCCCAGCATCAATGCATCTGACATCCCTTTTGGAAACTGCCTGTACGAAAATACAAGGCCATGTAATAGCCATGTACAAGCCTTGTAGTTATGGCCTTGTAACCTTGTTATAGCCTGGAATAGCCTTGCTGTAACCTTGTAAATGGCTTGAAAAATGCTAATTAGCCTTGTAGAAGCCTTGTGGAAACCTTGTGTTAGACTGGTTGCAGCTTGGAATCTTACTGATAGCCTTGTAATTTTCTTCCAAGGTAAGTACAAGGTCATAACAAGGTCATAATCCCCTCTACAAGGCTAAAACTTGGCCTGTACAAGGCCAAGTTTAGCCTTGTATTTTTGTACAGGTGTTTAAATGAGCATTAATACCTTTTCTTGTAACACTTTCAGTGTGTGATTCACATGAAGACCACAGCTAGATTGATCTGCAGAATAACGGTATGGGAATCCCTCTTGCTTGCTGTATCTTGAGTATACATACTGTGATACGATAGGAGCGTGAAGCATGAGGGCAAATACATAGAAAAAGACTGGAGTTGCCACAGAAGTGCGTATAGCCATTAAGCATCCATTTCTTTGCTCTACCTTAGCTTCAATGACTGCTTCAACTGGCTCCTGTTGGTATGAAATAAATGGGTTTTTCATTTAATACGTTGAAGTACATTTTTTCATTTTAATAATCCAGACTTGCTACCATATCTACCATATGCTACATAGATATGAAATCAATTTGAAATAACGCAATGATCTAGCAGCTCTCCCTCCTTCCAGACAGTTCAGCACCAAACCACCCAAATTTTCCCATAGTGCTTGACTTCCCTCGTCATTGTACCGTCCAGTAGCTATGTGATGGTACAGGGATGATAGAAGTCTACAATATAAAAGGTTAGACCCAAAGTATGGTTTGGTATGGAACTGCCAGTCTCCTTATTTGTGTGTTGTTTTCTTGTTTTGTTTTGTCCCTCGTATTGCTGTATTTTTTTTTTGTCATATAATTATATCTTGAAGTTATTTGCAAATTGTAAGTACCGTTCTTGGTGTAGGCCAGATGACGTTGTGTCTTCTTACATCAAGATCGGTACAGTAGTAATGTATTTAGTTTAGTTTTAATTTATTATGAATAGAAATAAAAAACAAAATTTCTACTCAAATAACCCAAAACCATGCAAAATGAGGCACAACCACCCAAAACGATCCAAACCGATCCAAACTGACAAGAATGATCCACAAACACCTTAAAACCACCTAAAACGAACCAAAAATCCCAAAATTTAGCATCATATATCGGTTCTTAGGGGCAACCCTGAAACTCAAAAAGGTGCTTTAAAAATTTCTCTTTGAATTCTTCCTTCGTCATGGGACAAATTACTGTACGTGAACAATACCCTTTTGTTTCTTATGATTGTGTAGAGTATATCTTCCAAAATCTTTTGTGTTTGAGTGAGAAGTGGTTGTCTCATGGAACAGGTCTGTTCAATTGTTTGTCACCATTTTCTTGTATCTTGAAGAAGGGCGTAAATATGAAGTCAACAATGCTTTTGCCATACGACAAAGGAACAGAAGCCCTTTTATGACTACTAAAAAGCAGAAGAATTTACGAGACAATAGAAAGCACCTGTTGAGTTTCAGGGGTTTCATCAGGGAATGAAAAAAACATTACCTTCCTGTGACCGAAAAAATATCTTGCATACATTTCCTGCAGGAACAGACAAGTGTCCAGCTCGCAAAAAGGATCTGGGGATAGCTATGCAATAACATGTAATAGGCATCAAGAAAAAAAACTGTTATGCGGTTTGGGAATGATAAAGCTGGGCAACTTATAAAACAAACCATTATGATTCCTAAGAAGCACGATACGAAGGAAATCTAGTACTTGCTGATCTTGCAATTGTTGTATACTTGCATATCATGTTGTATCAGCACGAGTATCTGTGAAATTATGCTTGCAACAGCGAAAGTTATAATCTTATGAGACCAACCCTCCCGAATTTATGTAAGATACGATAGGCGTGGAAGAAAGACCTTCCTTTGCTGAGAAAAACCAATTTGATTCAAATGCAGCTCGAATCACACAAAAATGAGGCACAAAAGAACAGCATTTTTTAAATTTTGACTTTCTAAATTCAAGTATTTTGCGCCATAATCTCTGAAAATGATTGTGAAGTAACCTTCCTTGCTTAACAGATGCTCAGAGCAGCTGGACGTTCCGCAAAGTTCTATTGCAATTAGAACTGTGAAACTATCATTTCAAATAATGAAATTTTTTGGAAACCTGCCCATAATTTGAATAAGATACACCTAATTATCTGGTGCATTGATTGCAAACTTTACCAGAGAGAAATCTATGATAGGTGACTTTTCTTTGACTTAGTAGTTGTTTTTCCTTTTTAAAGAATGAGAAACAGAGAGATACATGACAAGGGGACATATGTTGGAAATTTCCTGCAGTTCAATATGAATCAAAAATTTCCTGTGACCGCCCGGTCGCTTGGTCGGGTGGGTTTTCATGCCCTGGGTTTCATGCCCCTGAAGAACTGATCTGCTGTTCAATCTTAGGATTTTCAGTGGTTTTGGGAGGGTCCTGTACAAAAATACAAGGCCATGTAATAGCCATGTACAAGCCTTGTAGTTATGGCCTTGTAACCTTGTTATAGCCTGGAATAGCCTTGCTGTAACCTTGTAAATGGCTTGAAAAATGCTAATTAGCCTTGTAGAAGCCTTGTGGAAACCTTGTGTTAGACTGGTTGCAGCTTGGAATCTTACTGATAGCCTTGTAATTTTCTTCCAAGGTTAGTACAAGGTCATAACAAAGTCATAATCCCCTCTACAAGGCTAAAACTTGGCCTGTACAAGGCCAAGTTTAGCCTTGTATTTTTGTACAGGGTATAACCTGGTTGTGGGTTGTTTTGGATCGTTTTTGATGGTTGCACCTCAACTTTTGCTACACAATATTGGAGCTTTGTCCTAACAAAAATATAAACTACATACAGCAAAACGAACAATGATGATGCGAACTGAAACAAAAGCTATAATAGAATGCAGGTCCCACTCCTTGTAGGTAATTGCATAATTTGTGAGTGCCAAAGGTACCCTTATGTCTCGTTCAATTCCTACCCTGACCATCCCCCAGGACACCCCCGGGCATTTGCACAAAAAAAAATTTCCCAGCCCCCGGGCATTTGATTGTGCATTTTTCCCTGGCCCCCGGGCATTTGAGTAGCATTTGGCAAAAACAGGAGCTTTTGCTTATACAGTGACTGGGAATATGGCATTTTTTCAGTGCCCGGCCCCCGGGAATTTGAGCAAGGAATTTTGGTTGACCCCCGGGCTGCCCGGGGGGGGGATGGTCAGGGTAGGAATTGAACGAGACTTTACATGAAAGCAAACAATCCCTTTGATTGAGGTCTTTGAATGAAAAGCAAATATCTCAGTGGACCCTAAATTCTTTAATCAAGCACAATGCCATATACAGTAAAAGTCTATTTTCAGATTTAAGATCTTTACAGCTAGCTTCACAGCCGGTAGTGCATTGTACATGACTTGAGGATGGACGGGGGTCTGCTGCCCGGTTATTAGAAAGCTACACCCTCTTCTAATTATTGAAACTTGCTTTTGATACCCACTTTTATGATGAATTTTGGCGGAAAACTGCCCAATTAAAACTATTTTTGCAAATTTCAGCGAAACCCACCCATGTTTATGGAAAATCTGGCTTAAAAGGACCCTTGTTTAGAGAATTTTGGGCCCATAAACCCACCCTGATATGGGTGGCACATGTACCCCAGACTGATAAGTTTGCCAAGTGCGCACAGAAGATGCGCGCCTGGCTATTGTTTTAAAACAAAATGATTCTATTGTTCATCCTTTGTTGTAAATGAAATTGCGCATGGAAGATCTTCCGCGTAGATAGCAGTCTGGCATGTATCCGTACCCTGAACATGTTATGTACCCCCCCCCTTCCCACCGGCTCCACAGTAGCTCACAGTTAGCCAGAGTAATAACTGTATTGGGAGTTGTGTCCACAGGCGTAGGGGACAGGGGGACAGGGGGGGCTGCAGCCCCCCCAACTTCAGAAAAATTTGCAAAAATCAGCCATAGTCGGGCAGAAATCCGCCTCAAGTCGGGCAAAATTTTCTCAAACAATGGACTTTTTATCGGGCAGCCCCCCAAATTTTATCTCCCCCTATGCCGATGGTTGTGTCAATCAACAGATTCAATTGTTGCTAAATCGGCCCTGGTTTTGAAACGTTCTTTTGTTTTCTAGTGTTTAGAAACAAAGCTGCCTCAACTCTCAAAGACCTACTTTTTTAAGCTAAAAGTGGACTAATACTGCCCTTCTTTTGATCTGGTAAAATTGAACTTTCAATTAAGTTGATATGTCGCAAAAAGACGACACGGTTTATTTATACATCAAAAAGAAAGCCGAGGATTTCTGAACTTTCCAACCCTGGGTACGGTATTGGGCCTACTAGCTATTAGCTTTTGCATTTGCAGAGAGCAGGAAAATCAAAAAATACTTCATTCAAATCGAAGTTGCGCACAAAATAAACAAAGGATAGCATATAATATTATTATTTTGACAAGAAACAATGAGCAATTTCTTTGTTCTATTTATAGAGAAGCCTATTATATTACCATATGCATTACATTTGGCTTGTGTTCATGTCCTTGGACATTCGATCCATTTAAAAAGCTTACCATTTTCGAGTATCCCAGCAGAACCGAAGCTCTTCCTTGCGTTTTTCGCCTCTGTTAGCTTGTTGATCATCTGCTGATCATCATGTCACGTTTGTTGTGGTATTTTGCTGCAACTGCAAAAAGTCAGCATAGCAGTTCATCAGTTTCCTCGGCAGCGTTCTTTTGATTCTCTTACTTGATTGGCTCTTTTGAGAGATTTGGCGGGAAAAAAGCTCGGTGACTGGAAGAAGGAAATGTCAGGTGCTAAGTTTATTCAGTAAACAAATATGCCGAAGTTTAAGAAAACTTGTGGAAATCCCTTCCGCACAGAGTGGGTCAAACAATACAGAACATTCTATGCTTGTGAAATTGAAAGCTGAGGGATTGCTTGTTGGTTTGTTTCCTTGTTTTAATTCGATCTTTGATTGAGAAGGGAGGAAGGAAAAGGTGGAGATAAGTTGTACAGAGAAGTAGAGAATGTTTGCACATCATGCCCGAAGAAAGTTTCAAACCCGACTGGCTCGATATATACGTGCATCGCATAGATTGAGAATGATAAAACAGGTAGATATAATCTAAGAAACCTTCTTATGGAATGGAGTTCATGTATTTATCTTTTAATAAGAAACTGCCTATAAGAAACTCAGCTATCGGATCACGAAAAGATGAAGGAACTCCAGTACTGGGAAAATATAACTTCAGAAACCATTCATTTTAATAAAGGAATCCTCGTCACATTTTTAGTTCATTCTCACTTGTTTCCTGCTCTACTCGCGAAGTACTTCGGTAATATGTAAACATTGGAAAAGCTTCAAGAAACGTTCTGAAAAATTCACGAAGGCACAGGTAGTGAACGTGAAGATTGTTATGAAACAATTCTGAGAACTAAAAATGTGATAATTTCTAGAAATTCAGTATTGGCCAAAATTCTTAGTTTCTTATGAAAAATAAGTGTAAAGAGATTTCAATGCAGGCTGCTTTCTCAATTTCTTATAGCAAGGAGATTTCAACTCTTTGCTTTTGCATTTATCGAACCATTACTCTGGGATATATTTTAAATTCAGTAAATTTAAATTTCATAATACTTCAACATCTAGTTGACTTTTCCACCTTGATATTTGTTTCTCATCTTTCCATAAGCAAGATTTCTTCAGATCCTATTTATGAATAAAATAAAAGGTTTTGGGCTTCTTTACTCTCCCCATATATCTTATTAATGTTTAAACTTCAAGAAAATGCATCTTTTGGATTTTTTGTACCTAAGTTTCTTGTAAAAATGAATGTGTGAATTATGAAATTTACTGAATTTAAAATACATCCCAGAGTAATGCTTCGATAAATGCAAAAGCAAAGAGTTGAACTCTCCTTGCTATAAGAAATTGAGAAAACAGCCCGCATTGAAATCTCTTTACACGTATTTTTCATAAGAAACTAGATACTGAATTTCTAGAAATTATCACATTTTTAGTTCTCAGAATTGTTCCATAACAATTTTCACGTTCACTACCTGTGCCTTCGTGAATTTTTCAGAACGTTTCTTGAAGCTTTTCCAATGTTTACATATTACCGAAGTACTTCGCGAGTAGAATAGGAAACAAGTGAGAATGAACTAAAAATGTGACGAGGATTTCCTTTATTAAAATGAATGGTTTCTCTAGTTATTTTTTCCCAGTACTGGAGTTCCTCTATCTTTTCGTGATCCGATAGCTGAGTTTCTTATAGGCAGTTTCTTATTAAAAGATAAATACATGAACTCCATTCCATAAGAAGGTTTCTTAGATTATATCTACCTGTTTTATCATTCTCAATCTATGCGATGCACGTATATATCGAGCCAGTCGGGTTTGAAACTTTCTTCGGGCATGATGTGCAAACATTCTCTACTTCTCTGTACAACTTATCTCCACTTTTTCCTTCCTCCCTCCTCAATCAAAGATCGAATTAAAACAAGGAAACAAACCAACAATCAATCCCTCAGCTTTCAATTTCACAAGCATAGAATGTTCTGTATTGTTTGACCCACTCTGTGCGGAAGGGATTTCCACAAGTTTTCTTAAACTTCGGCATATTTGTTTACTGAATAAACTTAGCACCTGACATTTCCTTCTTCCAGTCACCGAGCTTTTTTCCCGCCAAATCTCTCAAAAGAGCCAATCAAGTAAGAGAATCAAAAGAACGCTGCCGAGGAAACTGATGAATGAGATTTACTTTGGCCAAAACAAAGAATCGCGCCATCCCAGGGGACTCGGGTGACTATTATTTTTGTGAAAAATTTTCATTTGTGGGACGTGGCTACGAAAAGTTAAGGAAATCTTCGACTTTTCTTGGAAGAGAAGGCGAAAGATCGCAGGTTTGAAAAAGGGCCTAAGGGGATGGTATTCTCATCAAAGCCTCGAATTTTAGTGTTATTTAAAAAACGATTTCTCTTGAAGAAAACGATTGATCGAAAATTGCAGTGGCAGAAAGTTCCAAAATTTACCAAACTTTGATGTAAACCAATAAAATCGGTCAAAAGTTGGATAACCGTTGTCAGCTCGAGCGATATTGGGGGAGATGTTTTCCTCGCAGCTTCCCACAGCTTCCGCCATTGACGTGACGTCATGGTGCATTCTGATTGGTCGAGGCCCCAAATGTCAACAAATGCGCTGATTGGTCGGTGAATTGTGACATAATCAGATGAGCATCTGCCTCCTTTGGTCACGTGAATCTATTATTTTTTATTCCATGGCTCACTTGAGGCTGTTGTTGTTGCTGTCGTTGTTGCAGTTGTTATCTTTCTCACCGCGAAAAATCTATTCTGCGAAAAGACATAAAATTTACCCAATTTACAGCATTCAAATAGATAATTCAATTATCATAATTGATAAATAAATGTATCACTAAAGATGATGTTTCAAATTTTATACAAAATATATACCTTCAATCTTCAATTACTTACTCCTAAAGGCTTTCCAACCAATACCTGGTTTTAACTTTAACTGAATTGCACCAAACCAGTTTCATATCCGATCTATTCGTTATAATTCTAAAGTGTAAATGTGGTTTCATTTATGGATATTAAAACTCAAAAGGTACAAGGCTGAAGCCACACACTTGGCTCACACAAAACCCAAATGACCGCAAAAAATCAATCAATCAATCAATCAATCAATCAATCGGCAACGAAAGGGTTGTTGTGTTGTGTGTTGTGGTTCTTGAATCTTGTTTGCAAAGTGCATGGATTTGGCATGGCGTAAAGATGTGCGGAAGTGAGGTATGCATTAGTTAGAAAAGCTCTTAGATTTACGAAAGATTTTGCTTGACAAGCGCTAGAACTTGTTGGAATGGTATTGCTGACATTAGTCGACGTTTAAATCCTCTATGATCTCAAGCCAACACAAAGTTTTGGAGACAGACTATCTAGCTATCTAGGACTTTAGGCCTACCGCGAGAAAGCGTAGCCTAACTCATTCATTTTATGCCTTATGGGTATAGATACACGTATTTTGTTATAAGGAATTGCTAATTAGCAACTCAACCCTCATATCGCTACTAGCGACGCTAGAACATTAAGAAACTACAGTACTGGGGAAAAATTCGGGAGTAGTTCAGGAAAAGTTAAAAATCAAACAGAAAATATTTATTCCAGTCTCAGAAAATCCTTGTAGCAACTAGCATATGTTTCAAATGTATTTTTACGTGTTTCATGTATCATATTACTTGGAGGGTACTTGACCTCGTACTTAACTAATGTTGTTGGCTCAGAGTGGTAGCAGGCTTGTTGACTACCAATCTGAAGGTTGGTGGTTTGAATCCCCACGGACCCTGCCAAACCAGCCGAACGTGCTACAAAGTGCGAGGAGAATGGCCAACTCTCTGTAATTCCAGGATAAAGGAAGCACGAGCAGAGGCGTACGCAGCACCTTAGGAGTAAGGGGGTCTGGGGCGTAGCCCCAGAAAAATGTTTGTGACCACACCCTTCAGACGCACGGAAAATGAGGGAAACGCCCTTTTTACTTATATTTTGCATCGTAAACATGACTGCAATGAACACAAAATAGGCAGGATATTTTGTTGAATTTGCAATGACAATTTATACCCAGCATATCAAGTACGAATTACAAAATCGCTTTTCTTCTTTACTGTAAAATTGATTTGGCTCTAGTTGTTGTTATGATATTCAGGAAATGCCTCTTGTCGCCACTTCATCGTTGTTCCAGTCAGTAAATGGCATCTTTTGCAAGAATCTTTTGAAAACAGGAAAATTTTGAAAACAGACATTCTACTTTGGCTTAGAATGCCTCTCCCAACATCGTTCAAGCATTTCTTAGAAACGCAAAACATTGCTCCACCAAACCTTAGACAAAACCATTCTCTCCTTGCTGTTCAAGAATTTCGAAGACCACCGCCTTAAAGATCTGCCTGACCCCCCCCCCCCCCTGAGGTACAAATTTTATTGCATTTTTGTACAAATCTCGAGGACCATCTTTTTGAAAAGTGGGGGGGTCCGGACCCCCCTATTCCCCCCCTTGGGTACGCCACTGAGCACGAGGTGTGGTCACATGAAGAGGAAGGACCAGAACGCTGCTAAACTAGTAGTAACAATGAGTCCCTTGTATCCCTGCAGTAAAGGTTGCTCTACGTTGCTCAACAGGGACTCATACTGAAACTGTAAAAAGCTGGCCCTGTAATATGCATTCATCAATCAAACTATGATGGAATCACAGCCTCTAATCTCAAATCTTGTCTGAACGTTATCAGTTGTTCAATCAAATCGAAAGTTCCATTGTGATGGCCGTCACCATAGTAATCCACAAATCTCACAATCTGATTGGTTTGCTAGGAAATCATATGTTTGGGCCTAAATAGGGTGAGGTTTTTCAGAGTAATATTATGAGTCTCTGTTGACCGAAGCGCTCTTCAAGTCAAAGAGCACAGGGAAACAAGGTAATCCAGGTCATAAATCTAGGACGATGCTTCGGTAAGCTTAGCTTCTCAGCATCCTAAAACTACCTTTGGATGCGAGGTAGAAATATGGAAGAATGGAAGAAGAAAAACTAATGTCAAAACAACAATCCTGGCCAAAAGAAGGTGGGACATAGGCAAATTTCAGTGTTTTCATGATGTTTCCTAACATATTAAAGCAAAAACATATGTTTAGGACCTTGTGATTCCCCCTTCCCCCATGTTGAGAAGGTCAAATGTTGTTTGATTCAAGCAACATTGAAACAGGGGAGCGGGGGCCATGTATTCAAAGACCAAAGTATTGACCCTGGCGTGAAGGTGAAGGTGAAGTTGCGTTTTTTAGCGCCAAGCGCTGGGATTACAGAAGTAGCTAAGCGCTTATTGACTCTGCGACCCCTTGTCATGACACTCCAGTAGTGGGGCTCTACATCAAACCCTGTCCGCCTGACTGTTCTGGCTGCAAAGTCAGAGGATTACACCGCTGCGTCATTAGGTTAGGCCATTATCATTTTAAATCAAATGTGTTTTGTAAAATTTGTAAAGATTTTCCGTTTTGAAAACTTCTGTTTTGAAAAGCCCATGATTTAAAAACCCTGAATCAATGCTTGTCTTACATTACATCATCATCATTCAATCATGTACTTGCACATCCCTTGTTTTAGAAATGAGAAAGCTGACTAACTTTAAAGATGAATACAACAGAAAAAAAATTCAAACCACCAAATTTACGCATGAATCACAGATTTGATGTTGGTACCAAGCTGACAAAAACTGGTATGGTTGTTGGAGGAACAAAGCGTGGTGAATGGAAGGGTTTCAAGGAATGGAAAGCAGTTTCACACTCAGTGTCTATCCTTTTCAATGGTATGTGCTCCTCTTTAGAACAGAAAGCTTTTTGATTTGCAGTTTTGATGGTTCAAATATTTTCAGTTTATTGCTGTCTGTTACTTGGATTTAGTTTGTTTTCGTTTCAGTTTGTTCGTCTCTGGCTTGAAATTTTATCACCATCATCATCATCAGGTGGTGCTTCTTGCACGGATTCCCATAGCCCACTCTCTCCATTTTTATAATGTAGGGGATTAACTGTATGAAGATGATAATGATGATGATTATTATCATATTATTATTACTATTATTATGAATTATTATGAATTATTATGATTATTATGAGAAATTTTACAATATTCTGGCACTATCTATATATCCCTCACGGATGTCTGCCAGTTTTAGAGTACTTTCCTCCCAGTCAATTCTAAGAATAGGGTAATTTGGGACTGTTCTGGGATTAGAGGTTGATTTGTATGATTCTGAAAATCTTCAGGTTTGTTATAAAACAGCAATTCTAAAGGTTTTTTTGCTGAAAATAGTTGGGGGAAACCTTACCTATCATCTGGAATTATAGGTTATCAACGTCACGCATTTATTGTGGGATAGGATCAAGCATGCACACACAATATGATTGAATTTCCATGAAATAACATCCCAACATGTTTGACCAGGGATATGTTGTCCAAAATTTATTTGTCCAAAATTCTTGGCATTTTATGTATGATTGCTTTATATTCTCAGGCAAGAAGCTCAGCACACATGAATTTGAGAAAATTTATGGAATTGTGTCAAGCTGGGCAAATGCTGAAATAGAGAGTGGTGACCCAATGTATGATCTATACCAGGAATCCATTCTAAAGAGAGGAATGATTATTTTACGAGAGGACATAAAAGAAAAACACGGAAAGACATTGTTGAACAAATTAGCAGATGTTTGGTTGAGGTTTTATGGTGGCCTGTTACCCATGCTTCAGATTATATTCAATATGATGACAACTCGAGGACTAAACATCAGGCAATTAACATTGCAGAATTTCAGGGATGTTGTGCTGTTGAAGACTGAAGCAAAAGAAGCAATCTTTGATTTCCCAAATGATGTTCCACCGCCCGTCAAACAAATGTTACTTGTGCTGATGGTTAGTATTTGCAGAATTTTTATTCCCTGTAGCCTGAAGGCTTCATTAGAAAGTATATATATATATATAATTGCAGTCACGGCATGAAAGATTCATGTAGCTTCTGCTTCTGCTGCATTGCAAACTGTTTCTGAGATCTTTCTCCAAGCTTTTCGGTCTTGTGCTGTCAATCTTATCTGTTCAAAGTCATCCATTTTCTTCATAGTTGGTATTGGAAAGGCTTTTTTCTTCGTTCTCGCTCTGATGATGTCTTTGTTTAAAGTTGTTACGATACTTTCTCGAGGTCTGCCTCTGAACCCTTTTTCTGATCTTTCAAAGTAGAATTTCATCGCCTTTACTGCTGGTGTCTCATCAGATAAACGTAATATATGACCAAACAATCGCCATCTACCTTTCAGGATATCTATTGAAATTGGTCGTTCTTCGCATCTTTTATACAAGTTTTGATTGGAAATCTTGTTTGGGTATCTTTTTCCTATTAGCTGTCTCAGTTGCTGTCTGTGAAAAGCGTCAAGACTTTTTGTGAAAGAAAGTATGGGGAAAGTGAAAAAACATATAAATTTTGAAGTAGAATTAACAAGAAAATTTAAATTAGAGGGAGTGTGCAATGGTTAATAATAGGCTTCTCTATGAATAGAACTAAGAAAACACTCAGACACTCACAGCATTGTTTCTTTGGCTATCCATTATTCACAGGGCCTGTGTCCCATCAATTTGAATGGGATATACTTTAGATTGTTTTGCTCTGTGCAAATGCAGGCTTTTAACCTTGCAAAAACCCTTTAGAAATGTAAATAGTACCAAGACAGAAAATGTATGAATTTATGTAAAATTCGCTCTTTATGGAATTCAAATACCCCCACAGGGGCTCCTTAGAGGGGAGCTTATTTGTCAAAATTGAGGTGGGGCTTTTGGGGGCTTATTTGAGGGAGGGGGCCTATTTCAGGATTTACGGCAACTAGAACATTCTCTTTCCTCATTATTCCAGAGTGTGCATGATAACCCCCATCCAAGTGAAAATTACCTGAAATTAGAAGAAATGGCATCGAAAGTCATTGTTCCTTTGCTTGGTGCGAAAACTTTATATCTTGGTGAGCGAAGATACACAAGGGAGAAAGCTGACAGTATCAAGAGTCCTGCTTCTAAGTCACCAAACAGTACCAATGGTGACACAGATAGCCCAAGGTCATCATTCTCAGGCAGGAAGATGCATCGCCCTTTCAGCATGGTGGATCCTAGTCCAAGTGAAAAAGACCCAGACTTTGATGAACTTATTCAGTATAGAAGGCAGCAACATAGACATAGGTATAGTTATGACGAGCAGCGATTAAGTGCAGTTGGAGAAGAAGGGAAGCAGAGCATGGCTTCATCTTTTGGAAGTCTTATTGATGACTAATTTAGAAACATGATTTTGATGGTAAATATGGGCTTTGTAGACAAGAGATAGCCAGTATTTGTAGCCAGTATTTGCCGTAGAGGGGAGCGAAGAGAACCCAAATGCTAGAAAAAATGTTGATATATCTCAAAGACCCAGGAAATTTTTCTGCTGGCTGATTTTTCTTTAGAATAGAAATGGCAAGAGACCTTTAGCTATTCTAGTACGAAAGTGGGCAATAACACCAAAATCATGCAAAATAACGTTTGTCAGTCTCTGGAGACTTTGGAAATGTTCTTTTTTTTAACTGGAGATTACTAATGATTTACAACAAATACAATATTTGTTATATCTAAGTAAACTAAAGTACAATTTGTCATAAAAAACAAAAGAAAAATGAAAGGAATATTTGATATTTGATGGAGGTTAATTAAGCAACAAGGACAGATTTTGTAACACAATAGCATGAGTTGTTTTTGATTGACACCTCAATTCAAAGCGATTAGCGATTACAGACAAAGGAAATTCCCTCAACCAGTAGTTCAAAACAAGCAAAGCCGCAAAAGTTTCTCTGAAACCCAGGTAGCTAGCTCGCTCGTTGTGCTTTCCAGAAATTATTTTTAAGAGCAGACATGAGCATATATCGAAAGAAGAAGGATATATCAACACATCTGCCTCTGGCATTTATAGGGAGGCGACTCAATTTTTTTATTTTTTTAGGTGTGAGTAAAATACTTACTGCTCAGCTTCTGAACCTAAGAAATAGAATGCCCGTGGTAAATGTGTAGATATATTCTTCTTCTTTCGACATATGCTCATGTTTGCTCTTAAAAAACAATTTCTGGAATGCACAACGAGCGCGATAGCTACCTGGGTTTCAGAGAAACTTTTCGGCTTTGTTTGCTTTGAATTACTGGTTGAGGGAATTTCCTTTGTCTGCAATTGCTAATCGCTTTGAATTCAGGTGACAACAAAAACAACTCATGCTATTGTGCTACAAAATCTGTCCTTGTTTAATTAAGCATAAATTTCAAATCTTTAAAAAGGTTGATGTAAAGTTCTATGACCTCAATCATCGAATGGAATGACTGGAAAGAAACTTTAGCTACTTTGCTATAATTCTACCGTTGGACTTTTCAGAAGTCTTCAATATTTTCGAAATTACATCATCCTTTATATTTCAACTAATCTGGGGATGCAGCGTCATCAAAATCGTAAACCAGAAGAGCGAGACATTCATAAGCTATGGTTCTCATGAAAATAATACCATGTTTTCTCCTCGGGAGGGGTACTTCACTACCCAATCATGCGGGGATGTCGCCAGTTTTGGGGTGGTTTCTGGCACGAAAATTCTGGGAAGTAAGAAGTAATTTTTGTAGCAATATTCTGAGATTGGGTTCTAATTTTCACACAAAATTCTGGGAATGCTCAGATTTGGGATTAACACCAATTTTACAATTGTTTTCTTATGAAAATTCTTGTCGGGGACCTCATCAATATTCTGGGATTGGGGCTCAAAATCCCGCATTTTTTCTTGGATTTGGTGATAACAGAAATTTTTGCATATATGACCCACCAATGCAGTGCCCCCAGGGGTTCCTCCAACAGTTTTGAAATCACGATGGTTGGATGTTTCTTCAAAACTTTGCTTAAATTCTTAGAAGGAAGAAAACTCTGATTCTGCAAAAATTAGAGTTTACCAAACAGTCCAAAGGCAGAATTATAGCAAAGTAGCTAAAGTTTCTTTTAAGCCATTCCATTCGATGATTTTGCTCATAAAATTTTACAACCACCTTTTCAAACATTTGGAACCTATGCTGGTCAATCATGGTATTGATGTTGAAATTCAAATTAGAGAATCAGTTGTAGTTTTGTCGTTAAATAGATATGAGAGAGATGCAGATTCAAAATCACTATGAAAATTGTTTTTTCTCATTTGAGTTTCACTTCACCCTCGGGGGAGAAACAACATAAAGAACACATCTTTCAGTATACAAAGACAATATCATGAAGTTATGGGTAAAAACTACATCAATGTTTTATAAGTGATAATAACGATCTTAAAGATGTGCAATAAATAACAAAATTTACAATAATCTAGCAGAGTCTACGGACGAACGGTCGGACTTATAGTAAGAACCTGCAAAATAGAAACCACTATATAAGAAACCTCAGGCTGATTTTTTCGAGAAATGGTGCCCTCATATAAGAAACTTCTCAGCCTGTTTCTTGGAAGGTTTCCTTTAGGATGATCCCAAAAAATTTTCATATTTAGTAATTTTTGTTAAAATCAGGTGCTAAATATTTTTTAGAGATTTCATGCAAAAGCACCTCCATCTACAGTATACTTGGCATGCATGCTATGATTGACCAAATTTGGAGAGAATGCTACGTAACAAGAACATTCTGTTTGATAGCTTTTGCTCAGGGGTTTCTTTAAAGATTTGTAGGTTTCTTAACCATGTGATAAGAAACATTTCAGCCTGTTTGCAGATTAATGCCCTTTAATAAGAAACCCAACAGGCTGTTTTGAAAAAACTGGTTTCTATTTTGCGGGTTCTTACTGTAAACCGAAACTGATTGAGTTGAAGTCTCTTTGGGCACGGTCCCAACCGATCAGTTAAATTAGGGCAAGTTGTTGAAAAACAACAGATAAAGCCGCTGGAAATTTGGACTTTCGAAAATCTGGAATTTAGTTTTTTTATAACTTCCAAAACATGGACGGGAAAGTACGAGAAATGATGAATCGCCATATTTTCCTTAACTGGTTTTTCAGAGGGCCGTTATCCATTAAATTGACCAAGCAACATCTCAAAAGATAGCAAGCCCTTCAGCTACATGCTGCCACCTTGTTTTTGGTTCATAACATTGCTTTCTGGAGACTAGGCGTGGTCAAACAAGGACAGATAATGTTACAGTAGGATCCGCTGCTTTTGATTGACTCCTAAGTACAAAACGATTAGCGATTGCAGACAAAGGAAATTCAATGCCTGGTTGGTCAAATTATAAACAAAAACAATGCAAGCCGCAAGAATAGCTCTGAAACCCAGGTAGCTAGCTGGCTCATTGTGCATTCCAAAAATAGTTTTAAAGAGCAAATATCAGCATATATCGAAAGAAGATATATCTAAGCTTCTATATCGGGCATTTTATTTTTTTGGTTCAGAAACTGAGCAGGAAGTGTTTTGATTACACCTAAAAAATAGGAGAATTGAATCGCCCGTCAACCCGCTTCTGAACCAAACAAATAGAATGCCCGAGGCAGAAGTTTAGATATATCCTTCTTCTTTGGATTTATGCTCATGATTGCTCTTAAAAACCATTTCTGGAATGCACAAGGAGCGAGCTAGCTACCTAGGTTTCAGAGCAACTTTTGTGGCTTGCTTCGTTTTTGTCTATAAGTTGACCGACCAGGCATTGAATTCCCTTTGTCTGCAATCGCTTATCGCTTTGAACTTAGGTGTCAATCAAAAGCAGCGGATCCTATTGGAACGTCATCTGTTCTTGTTGGCGTGATCTGGCTTGGCTCACCTGGCTTGCCCGCAATGATCCAACCTTGAAACATTGGCATTCGCACAGGTTCGCAAAAGATCAGTTTGCTGTTAAAGAAAGCATAGCTTCCAAATCTTTAACTCGGCGTGAAAAAGGTGGGTGTAAAATTCTGTGATCCTTTTCTTCTAACTGAGTGGCTTGAAACAAACTTTAGTCACGTATCTATAATTCTACCATTGGCCTTTTCAGAATTTTTGAATATTTTTCGAAATTTTGAAGTATGTTACATTTCAGCTCATTTTAGGGTGTGACGTCATGAAATTTCTAAATCATAAACCAGAAGAGTGACAGACTTTTGCTTGATACCATGTTGTAGACATCCATAAACGATAGTTTTCTTCGAAATCATTTCATGTTGCTTTAAACAGTTTAGAAATTACGATAGTTTTAAATTTTTTGAAAATTTTTTCTTGAATTCTTGAAAAAGTAGAAAAACACTCTAATTCTGAAAATATTGAAGCTTTCACAAAAGTCCAACGGTAGAAATATAGGGAAATAGCTGAAGTTTCTTTGAAGTCATTCAGTTCAAAGAAATAAGTAACTGAATTTTACACCAGCCTTTTTAAAGATTTGAAACCTATGCTGTTAAGGAAAATCAATACAATCTGTCTTCTATAAATTAGCGGTAATCGTAATACATGGTTCGTAATACAGGGTGTCCCAAAAAAATTGTTCGACGTTTGATTAAATATAAAAAAATAACAAAATAATGAATGGGCTCCCTGTTAACACAACCATATTGCTGAGATTCTAGATTAATTTTTGACACCAGAAACTAGCAAATCGGCTAAATATTCACGGAATTACGAGCGTTCGAAGTTCAAGTTTGTGCGAAAGCTGAAACCAGACGCCCCTAAATTGCATATTTAGTGAAAGTAGAATCTCGGTTATTCAAAGCAAATCAAATGGAATTTCAAAAGCACTTTCATTCCGTGTTTTTAAATACTTGCAGTCTTAAGTAAATTTTGGCAACGCTTACAAGAATTAGATAACTTTGGAAGTCTTTTGTGGTTTGCTCTGATATCGATGAGAGGTAAAACATTGGACAGCCTTCTTTACCTCGACTTTAGAACGTCTTTTTGTAAAACAAGTCAGTTAGGGGCGTCTGGTTTCAGCTTTCGCACATATTTGAATTTCAAAAGCCTGTAACTCCTTGAATTCTTAGCGGATTCGCAAGATTTTTGCGTCTAAAATTAATTTAAAATCTGAGGAACAGGGATATTTAACCAAGAGCCCGTACCTTTTATCGTTATTTTTCAACATTTAATCAAATGTCGAACAATTTTTCTGAGACACCCTGTACATCTTTAATACATGGTTCTGCAATAAATCTATGAAATAGAATTCTAAAATAGATGTTAATGAACATAAACTCTTAAAATTCGGTCTCAGTCTTGTCACACACAACTTACATCGCAAAAAGTAAAGTACCCTTCCCAATTATTCCTTTTGTATTAAGTCTTGTACATTTGGAAACTTATAATGGCTCAAGCTCAAAACATGATTGATGAAATGCGTCCGGCCCTTGGAACCTGTTTGAAGATTCCTATATCTGAGGGGTGTATCACTCTTCCCAAGAGGCGTACGAGATTCTTTAAAACAATAGCATTTTTAAGGATTCTTTGCGGATTTTTCTTGAAAACCTAATCTGCTAATTGTATTTGCTATTTTGCAGTATGTTTCAAAACCAAAAACAAACTTCTTGTACGCGTGTTGCACGATGTTTCACTAAATACAAACAAATAACAGTATAAATAATCGAGCTTTGAACAGAGTTTTATTTTGTACGACGTTTCGGGCTTAAACCCATTATCAAGACCAGGTAATGTTTCAAAAACCAGGCAGCCTTAAAAAGAGCCAAATTTTCCAATCTTAAACTAATAAAATCAACAAGCAATGCTTAAGAAAAGAATTCGATTCTTGATCTCCTTGCCAAAAAAGAATCTCAACACAGGCCTAGTAATCAAATTTCGGTGTTTTTCAAACTTGGGGACTTTTCATCCGCACACCCGATGGATTTTCACGCTTGAAATTTGACTCGCCAACTTTCTGATTCTCGTTTAAGTATTGTGTATGGCAAGACTTTACAGGCCGAGTAGATCTACTCGAACACGAGAAATGTAGATATATTATAAAAATATCTGTTTATGAAACGTCACACATCGAAGATAACATTTAAATCTGCCTTTTAGAACATGCAAAACTTTCAGTTTAACAAACTTACAACTAGTTGAAAAATATACACCATAGCAAACTTTAAACAAATGTATTTCCCTTGAGGTAAAAATTAGAAACATATTTAGAATATTGAACGCAAATAAATTGTCCTCATGACGAATGCTTGAACATCAATGGAATAGCTTAACTATGCAACATAGATCATGAAAATTGTTTGTTTTATAGGGAATGACCTACGCCATAGATAATGAAGTTATCAAATGGTCTAAACGATCTTCATTTAAAATTTATAACTCATGATTAATTTTTCATATCAGAAATGATTAAAAAAATGCAACTAAATTTGGCCCACATTGTACAGGGGGAAAGTTTATAAGGTCATCACATACGCATCTGCGTAAATTGGGATAGAATATATTCAATCTCTGCTTGCAAATTTTCTCTTCTGGTCGACATAAGTAAAAGCTACTACCAGGAAAAATGTCTTGAATACAGACTATTAGCAGTTTTCTGCATCGTCATACGCTAGGAGGAAGGGGAGGCAGTGGGGCTAGGAGGCTACAGCCCCTCTGATCAGAGACAATATCGCATTTCAGGCTTCATTCCAGCAGTGTTAACTCACTGAAACCATCATTTTCGGGCATTATACATGTTGGCTCCCATAAACATTGGCGATCCCCTGCGCTCTTAATAGTCATAACGCTTGGAAGTTACTGTGAATTTCTTTTCACTATCTCATTAAGTTCACGAAGGCGCATAGAAGGTAAAATACATGTTTCTACGTACTTCGCAATCTTGCTCCATGAAAAACAATTTTCGCGATTTCTTAGTCAAATAGCCAAGCTATCTGGTCATGTACAAAAAAATAAATGTTTCTATTTATCCAGTATTTACATTGTTGATAAACCGAGGGCTGTTTTTCTACTCTTACCTCCTAATTGGCTGTTCTCAGCGTATCTGCATACGAAGACATCGGTCGTGTCTACACGTCACTCTCAAATATGATTCTCCTGAAGGTCGTTGAGTGTACAGAGCTTGGGATGTGTCCGATACTCTTGCAAAGTCGTTGGTTTGGTGATAGAGCTTTCTGCTCTACCTGTGATAAGGAAAAGAATCATTAGAGGTACAAACACTCATTTTTTTATTATAAGAAACCGCTTATAAGAAACGGAAGGCTAAACTTTTCGAAAGTTACGAAACAACCCTAAAAGCTAAGAAACGTTTGTAATTTACAATTTCAATTTTCCTTTCGCACTCAAAAATGTTTTGACAGTATGCAGTTACAGTAGAAACCCGCATAAAAGAACCTAGGTTCTTTCTGGGCAGCCTGAATAGGTTCTTAATTAAACGGCTGCTATTCTAAATTCCAGCCTGTAAGGTTCTTAAAAAGGTTCTTATAAACGAGCAGGCCTTGCACACATTAGCACTGTTTTCCAACCCAAGAATTTTTGAGATTTCTTGAGAATTCTTGAGAACAAATCTTTTAAACCAATGAAGAAGTCTGATCAGAATGTGAAGAATTCTAAAAATTCTTGTTATTTTAATGATTTACACGAAAGCAATTATATAAGAACCTTTCCCAGTTTCAGCCTCTTATGGGTTCTTATTTAGGGGGCTTAAAAGATTGAATTTCAGCCTCTAGGTTCTTATAAAAACAGGTTCTTTTATGCGGGTTTCTACTGCATCAAGACAATTTTCTGTCAACTTTATTGATGATCCTTCCGGACTATCACCAGTGCAACATCATCATGTTTTTAGAAACCTTCAACCATGGGCAATTCGGAAACTATTGTTGCGATGTTCCAACTACCTAGACTTATGACGATGAGTCCCTTGTATCCCTGCGGTACCTTGCTCACAGGGACTCATAATGAAACAGTTAAAAACCTGACCCTAACTTCTGCATTCGATTGATCGAATCTGGATCGAACGACTGCTTCGGCTCTGTTCAACAGTCACTCCTCAGAAAGGAAATGCGATAGAAACCACGGTAAGCAGACACTTAATCAACAAAACTTGGTATTCATCTGAAGGAGAAAGTTCACTTTACCTGGTGAGTGCAAAAGAAGTCTTTTAAGGCTGCAATGTCCACGTTTTTAAGACCAAAACATAACAGAGAAATCTTCAAGTACCTGCTGCAGCAACTTCCTTCAAATTTAGTAAGCTGCGTCAATCGAATTGAAGGTTCGCAACTTATTGTTCTTCGCCAAATCTCGCAATCTGATTGGTATGCTAGGAATCCCAGCATATTAGGCCTAATAGGGTCAACTTTTTCAGAGTAATATTATGAGTCTCTGTTGACTGAAACGCCATAAAGAAGTCAAAGAGCACAGGGAAACGAGAGATTCATCGTCATAAGTCTACCAACTACCCATGAAATAACCATGAAATACGATGACTTACTCACTCAAATATTGTGTGCCTTTCCGTCATCATGTCTTTGGCCCGAAATTCAAATTCTGAATCCCAACCAAACTGCATCGAGTAGGGTCGGGAGGCGGAATATCGTCGTGGTTTAGTTGGGATTCAAAATTTGAACTCGGTCCTGAGACATGATGACGGAGAAGCATATAATATTTGAGTCAGCTAATCATCTTATTTCATAGTTATTTAATGGGTAGTTCGGACATCACAAATAGTTTCCGGATTGCACATGCTTGAACCCCGGGAGTCGATCCAACTCCTGAAACGAAAAGGAAATTTTTTGATTTATTGAAAATTCTTGGAGGGGCTTCGTGCCCCTAGTGCCCATCCCCTGGTTACCAAGTTCCTGAAAATGAAATCTGCAAACCTCACAAGTCGTTTAGTTATGACATGCACCAGTTTAGTTAGGACCAGTTTTTCGTTTTGCGTGTAATAACTAAACAACTGGCGAGGCTATCTGTACTGGCTAGTTTCCTGAAATGCTTTCGATGCTCTAGTTAGTCAACCAAACCAGCAATGCTATCGAAATCTCATATGTCCTACCTTCAATTCTGCCTTGGCTCTTCTTTCTTCTGCTTCTTTTAATTTCTTCAGGGCATCCTCGAGCTCGCAAATCTTTCCTTCCGCATCTACCAACTTCTGATTCTGAGCCTCCATCTGTGTTTTTAGATCACAGTTTTCATCAACCAGATCCGTTTGCGTAGCTTCTGTGCTTAAGGTAACTCTCTCATCTTCATCCAATAGCTCCATACTTTCATCTACCACACTGGAATCATTCAGATCTGGGCTGTGTCGTTCAAGCTCAATGAGACATATTTCCACGCCGCTGTCACGAATTTGGAGACTCAGACTGTCTTCTTGGGTTTCTGCAGAAGCCTCTTCGTTGGTTTGAATAACATCAGTAACTCTCCTTTTTGCAGTTTCGCCCATGTTTGTTGCATCTTTTGCAGCCGCGATGCTTGTACCCGTCTTGATATCAAAGATCTCCTGAGAAAACAAAATAATTGAATCAAATAAACAAATTCCGCAAGAAAGAACTTTAGATTTGCCCTTTTTTTTATAAGCATACAACTTCTCTTAAAAACCACCTTTCGCTTGTACAAGGCAAGAGTTTGCCCTACCAGTTTCAGGGCAACTTTTGCGGCTTTGTTTGTTTTAAATTACTGGTTGAGAGAATTTCCTTTGTCTGCAGTCGCTAATTGCTTTGAATTGAGGTGTCAATCAAACCTAACTATTGCTATTGTATTACAAAATCTGCCCTTGTCTGCTAGGGCCTCTCATAACAAAATATAAACCTGTTTAAAGCACAAACCTGAGTGCCATTTGATGTTTGATCTTCACTGCTTTCCCCATCAAAACAAGTTTCTTCGGTGTTGGTTGGCCTTTCCCGTTCAGTTTGTGACCCTTTCTCCTCAAAGTCATTTTCAACCCTGATTCTTTTGTCTTGATCTTGCTTCTGACGGGCATTCCACAATGCTTCCTTGATGTCATAACACTCATTACTGTCATAGGCCAAATCATTATTCAGCAACAATTCTTGTATCGTCTCAATTTCCTCACTATTTTCTTCAAAATTGCTTTCAGTAAACATGAATCTAAGACGATCTAAGATGTTGTCTTTTCCATCCAACTGAGTTACCTCAGCTTGGGCAAGGTCTTGCAGAAGCATTGCATTCACTTTTAAAAGCTGTGGAAAGAAAATTAAAGGTTAACTTTGAGTGACTACCTTTTGCTAAAAGAAAGTGTTGTGGAAATAAAAGAAGGTCATTGGATGTTTTTTACACATATTTGTGTCCAGGAAATTCAAAAAAGTGTCCGATTCTTCCGAACTATCAATTTCAACGGGACAAAATTTTCTTCATGAAATGGGTATCGGTAACAACAATCACCTTCGCTCTATGAGCACCAAGTGTCGCAATTGTTTATATTGTGGGAATGGCCCTTGGGACTTTTTCGAAACGTTATAGGATTTGTCAGTAATCATGTTTTATTGAAGCACCATGCTTTGACATTGGAGTGTCGAATAAAGATGCCACTTTACTTAACCAATTAACACTTTGCGTGTGCATATAAATTTGCGTGTGTGCCAACGTGTGCGTGTGCGATCGCACGCGTCAAACGAAAAGGCCTGATATAATCAGCTATTGATTCCTCTGCTTCCCATAAAAGTTTCATCCCTTAAAATGGTAGGAGTGAAACAGTTCCTGAAAACAAGTAGTATATTTTGGATTGTCAACAATTTACAGTTTTCTAATATGAACTCAAGGAATTCCTTAAAAAATGACTCAGACTTTCTTAGGCTTCCAGGCAAAGTGGTGAAAGGCTTTGGAGATTTGGCTTCACATTTCAAGCCACATGTACTGTACAGTATATACTACCACATACCTGTTACATATTTTGACTAAGAAATGTTAACAGAATGTTTAATTCTTGTTGAAAGTGTTGCAGTTTTCTACACCTCTACAGAATTCATAAAAGCCAGCAAAGAATTGTACCATCTTGCAGATTCTTGTGATCCTAATATTGGCTCATGAATTAACAGACTAAATATGCTCAACTAACCTTATCATTTTCTTCTGTCATTATCATGATCACCTCATTTGCTTGCACCAATAAATCTTGAGTCACTTTTAGCTGTTCGCTAGATTTGATTTTATCAACATTCCACTCATCTTCAAATAAATCAGAATGAACTTTTTTTATCTTAGACCAATCGCCGCTTGCTCTTTTAGAATTTCTACGCCTTAGAGATGTTCCATGTTGATTTGATGCATTTTGATTCTCAGTCGTTGAGATATGTTTATTGTTGTTTTCCTGCCTCACACTGATATCTGTTCCACTGGTTGGTGATATTTCAGTCTGAGATGTTGCATCCTTTCCAAAAATAAATGTCTACAATCAGAAAGAAAACACTTTGCAATGAAGAAAACTATCAAAGGGAACTTTTTTCATAAAACTAAATCTTATCGTTTTGGATCTCTCTGTGACTAATACAAATTGAGCATTCCCTGGCTACAAAATTGTCATATCTGCATACGTAAAATGTAAGTAGCATTCCAAAAAATCATGGGGGGGGGGGGCTGGGACAACACTAGATTTCACACATAATCACAAGAGTTCTTGTGGGTTCACTCATATTCATATGCATCTTTAAGGAGCCAAATATGTTACAACTGCAGATACATTCTTACAAATTCAGAAGGTTTCTTACAAATGCATGTCCAGTAAATTTGTCATAAATTTGGGCAAAATGGTAAATATGAATCCTACAAATTCGAAGGAGGTCTGCTGGCTGAAAAAGTTATAAGTTATGAAAGAACTGTGCTCTACGTGGTCTCCAATCATGGAACCATGTATCATGTAACCTACATATTTACGGTAAAATTACAATACCTGAGTTCCACAGCCAATCCTTGCCCTATTCTTTCCTTGCTCTGTCAAATCACTTTTATCTATGGAATTTTCCAAAAATGTGGATGCTTCATCATACTTCTCAACGATTTCATTGATCTTCTTGAATCCTTCAATATCTGTTTTCAGAGACTCACATTCAGCTTCTTTCACTTGAAGCTGATACTCCAGCTTTGTAACTTGTCCAAGCAACCTTGAAATCTGTGAAATGGAATTTTCCCCGTCTGGACTGGTCATTGCTTGTTGCAAGTTCTTAATTTCCATTTCAAGCTCTCCTTTGAAGGTGAGGAGCTCAGCCATTGCTTCTGGGCCAAATATGCTCTGTTGAGGCAAGAGGAGAAAGAAATATTATTGAAATGCATGCCAGAATGCATAACTAACAAACAAAATATTTTTTGTTGTAAGAACTGTGGTCTTTGAGACTTTTCAAACCAAAATCTAAGCTTTCTTTGCAGTTTTTTCCACTGAAAGTTTTGCATGCATCAGATTCTTCATACCATTGCAACTGCAAGCATATTTCTGACATTACTTATCAAAATTCAATGTTGTTATTTTAATAGCCCTGAAAGAATACCAAATTCTGTTTACAACATATTTTCATTTTTTTCAAAACTCAGGACTTTTCAATATTACAATGCAAAGCTCTCTCATACTACATCAAAAATTGTTTTCTATTGAAATTGCTATCTGTCAAGAAGTTTTTCTGCACAAGTGTACTTTTGTCTCAAACTTTTGGTTGTTAAAATAAATCAACAGAGTTAAAAGTAGCTTAGCTAGGGGGCCTGGGTCAATCTAAAAATAGCTCATTGTATTTTATGTTCTCAGTTGTTGAAAACAACAGGACCATATTAAATGTTATGATTATTGCATTTGTATTAGCGTAATTGTGCTAGTTTAGAAGTGCAGCTGTCCCCGGGAAGGGGGGGTACTTAGTATATTTTGCTGATGGGATATGCATTCCTTTGTGGGTATCGTTTTTGCCTCTTTCTTCTAACACCGGATATCAAAAGAAGGCAATTTTTCTAAAGCCAGTTGTCAAAAGTGTTATTTTCTTAATGAATTTCCCGTTTTGGAGCATACCTTTCTATGATTTTTTCTAAAGCCCGCTATTATTTCAAGGGAAAAGTTCTAAAGCCGGGTGAATAATCTTTACCTGGAGTGCACACCCCCATACAATTGAAAGTCAAGTACCGCCCTCTCTGGTCCATGTCTGCATTAAGTATTGCTTTTCGTTGCTATGATGAAGATGATGATAAGTGGGATGTGTGATTCTTATGTTTAAAAAAGATCCCATATCTCCATTTGTTTACTTGCTTGTAATTGCAATATTTTCATACAACTTAGCCTTTTTTGCAATGCTCATTCTTCAGGTGTGATCCACAAGCAAAAGCTGTTAATATCCAGTCCATTCAGTTTTATTATATTATTTCTTAAAATTTAGCCTTAATTTAGTCTTAAAATTAGAAATGAATGATTCCAACCTGTCTAAAGATTTGCTAGTTCAAAAATGCAGAGTTTATTCTAAAAGGCCCTAAAACTGATTGTTTTCAAGTTGCTATTTTTACATCTTTTGATATTTGGTTGATTGCTCATTTGACTTCATTGACCCTGCAAGAAGATGGAGCAAATAAAATGTCACCACACCTCAGTTGATGACACAGCACCATTCTTTGCATTCTTTGCCTGTTTGACCTCATTCTTAAGTTTTTTATTTTCTTTTAAGAGTGCTTCGAACATTTGTTTTGATGGTGTCATGGCCTTTTTCTCTGTTTCTTCTTTCTTTCTCCCCTCTTTCTCTAACAACGACAATTTACATTGTAATCTCGCCAACTCAATTTCAAGGCTGTCTTTCTCATCACAAACTGTGTCCAGCTCTTCTCTCGTCCCTCGTAGCAGCGAGGAGAGTGTTTCTACTCCAGCAATTTTAATCTTTAGACTTCGGTTCTCATCTTTCAACACTTGTAGGGATTCACAAACTTCGTGGGCTCCAATTTCAGATTTCGCGCGTAGGCCACTGCTAACAACTTCCACGACGTCCCCTGCCTCCATTTTAAACGGGATTTCTAGAATCTCATCAGCAAATGATACACTTGAGTTTATTGTTTCCGATGGCGTGCTCTTTATGAACTAATTGTTTTGCGTTATTGCAATATTTTAGCACAATTAGCTTTAACTTCTTTTGAAACTCCGAATAAACCTCCGCCGCCATTGACTGTTGCTGTTGGTAACCTTTTATCCTCCTTCACAATGTCACAGCTGCTTCCAAGCAGAAAAGGAAACGAAATGAAAGGAAAAATCAATGTGCATAAAGCAAAGGGGACAGGACATAAAGTAAAGAGAGAAATTTAATTAAAATCGTGTCCTTGCATGTATGAAAATTGCTTCCAGAGTACTTTACATTTCAAAGTTACTTCTGTGCTGAATTGTATGCGATAAGGGTATTGCATGATAGTATAAGACTCTATTTTTTAGGACAACAGAATAATTTTGATGCAAAATTGATAAGATGAGGAGAAAAGTGTGGATCATTTTGAATTTCATATCCAGAGTTTTTCCCATTTATCAAAATCAGAGTCAACTGACAATTCAGGTTTCCTTTCAGTAAGAAAACATTGCTTTTCGTATTCAGTTTCATAGAAAGGAGCGACCGGGAGATTCATACTTACAAGATAGTTTTGTCAACGAGAAAGGGGATAAAAGTAATTGTGGCAATGATGTTACGTTTTTGAGCAAAAAGCTTCAACTATGCAATAACAGATATTGTCCTGGTGCCCATAAAAACTGAGTCGCATGAAAATATTTTGTCCTGATTTTTTTACTTCAAAAGTGGCACCTAGAGCCCATGTATTGACCAATACACTGCGCAGGAGAATGACAAGTTCCCGCCAAAAGTGTGTGCCATTCGAGCAAGAAAGGCGGCCATCTTGAATACACACAACAACTTGCTCATCGAAATTCAACCTGCAGAGCTGCTTCCCTGAAAGAGAGCTGAGAAAGCTGCACGATGTATATAAAGCAGGTAATGTTTTGTCTCATTTGTATGCAAGATTTGGGTAAAATTGAATTGAAGATGGACGAAAAGCACGATGTTATTCTATTCCCCCTTCTTGGAATGGGGGCCTAATAATTAAAGTAAAGAAATTGGCCTAAATATTGAACTGCATGGCGTGCAAAGATTGCAAGTCTGTTCTTATAATGCCAGGGCAGCACTGCACTGCTATTGATATTTACTGCTGCTATTGATAAACAGCAGTGCAAGTGCAAATCAGTTAAAATGACATATATGGGACATTATCAGTCTGGTCCAAACGTAGTATGATGATCTTGATCGTAGTTTACTACGATAAACCGTAACTTTATGTTGAATGTCGTAGTATACTACGTTATCTTCAAGTTCCTTTGCAAAAATTTCCATACATTTCCTTACATTTCTTTACCCCAACGGAAAAGTCAATGATCAAAATTTTTTTACAAAGGTGAGATTGTAGATATGATGATAGGGCTTTGTTTTCATGTCTAACATTTAGTGCACGGCCCTTGGCCTCCGTGCACGGCCCGCGGAAACCTTATTATCGTAGTATACTACGATCTTGTGCATACAACATCGAAGTATACTACGACTGTCGCAGTATGCTACGACATCGTAGTATACTAGGTTTGGACCTGACTGTTATGTCTTAAAATTTTTCAGTGCAATCCTTTATTTTGGCAGTGTTGGTTTAAAAGATGCCAATCTAAGTGCAAAAAAACCTCAAAGCTGCAAACTGCCAGAATTTCCTCAACTATTTTGACTCAGGTAGTCAAACTGTAGTCAATTTTTTAAAGTTTTAAACAATTGGTTACATACTGTTCATAATTGTTGTATGCAGTTTTTTCTTGAGAATTTCATGTAAAGTATTGCTGAATAGAAACACCATTTCTCTTCTAGGTTATCA
The DNA here is from genome assembly GCA_039566865.1 of Aurelia coerulea. NCBI lineage: Eukaryota > Metazoa > Cnidaria > Scyphozoa > Semaeostomeae > Ulmaridae > Aurelia > Aurelia coerulea. The sequence continues at coordinate 3,147,071 of CM076952.1, read as the reverse complement.
TCCAAGGCTTCAGGAGCTACAGAGATCAAACAATCATTGAACCGTTCAGCCCAACACATAATGTTGTTGGTATGATTTTTGTTTATTTATCACTAATAGCACATGTGCATTTTATTTATTGTCATTCCCAATGTCACTAGAAAATTTTTAGGAAAAAAGTGTATCAGCAATATCTTGACTTTCAGATTTAAATACTTAAGGTTACTGTAACCGTTCAGGCGGTGATTAAGAAACTCCGTTTACCACGGCCGTTCATCAAAATATACCAAACAAACTTATGCATCATTCGACGCAGAATTAAACGTAGAATATCATAAAAATATATTCAGTTGATTCAATAAAATCACAAATGACTTATTCTAGATTTTAGGCAAAATTGACCACCCTTGCAAAAAAATCTTTGTGTACCCCAATGATAATCGTTGGACCACGACTATCTGTTTACCAAAGACTCAAGGCCCTGAACTACAAAACCGTGTCACAAATTTTTGATAAAAGGTATTGTCTTGAAATGATATCATTTTAAATAAATGTAAATGTCTTAAATGTCTTTTTTAACTTTCAGACCCTTGTAAAAATCGGACCAGTGGATCTATCACAAATTAATGACACGGTTTCGTAGTTACATGCATTGTGACTCTGTGTGCCAAGTTTCAAGCGATTCGATTGGCCTGTTGGGTACACAAAGAATTTTTATTACCCGCCAGTACTCCGGAATCCTGTTTCGAGAAATCAGGCTTTTATCAAAATGAAGCAAAAATTGCGGGAAATACGATTATGCATGATAGGTCAAGCAATAAGGCTTAAGCGCGCAGGACCGTCGAGAGGGGGGGTAGCCAGGGTAGTTACCAGGGGGCCCGGGGCCTTTGGGGGCCCGCAAGAAATAAGGTATGTATCTTTTCTTTGTTGTAGTTTTCTTTCGGGAACGATTTCAGGCCCGTTAGCCAATTGAGATTCTAAATAAAATCTAAAAGCAGCGTTTTAACAGTGTACAGGAGGGCGTGGCCCAAGGATAAAAGGGCGTGGTCCGAAAAAATTTTCTGGGGCCCGGCCCATCTCTCGACGGCCCTGTAAGCGCGGTATTGGTAAAGCATTATGTCAATAACATAGCAGCACGGGATATCATGAACATAGCTGCAAGGTCAAGTGAGTTTACTTTAATTCCCTAATGTATATTCCCGCAATTTTTGAGAAACAGGATTGCTCCTTTTAAAATGCTCAAATTTCTAAGTATTTCTGACTATTTCTGGAAGTGAGTTGGTTTAAACAGTCCTCAAATACTTATACCATCAGATTATGATAAAAACGAAAAATTGAAAATTTGTCCTCTGAACAGTTACAGTAACCTTAAAATGTACTTTAAAATGAAAAATGTAACTAAGCTTTCTGGAAACTTAAAGGACACATTTTAGCAATTGTATTAAATTTTCATTTCTTAGTTAGTAGAGAGGACCCAGGGGAAGATTAGTTGTTAGGCTAACCTGCTTTATCCTCTGAAAAGAAAGTTTATCATCATCATCATCATCATCATCATCAATGTTTCAAGAGTTTTTTGTGATTTTAGGTTTATATTCCTATTCAAGTCATGAAAGATTTTTCCATTATTGGGAAATAGTAGATAAAGCAAGAAAGATGCCAAGAAGCTTGAAGTCCAAGCTCACATTGCAAAAGCTCAAAAATTATTCACCAAACATCAGAAGTTGCTTTATTGTTAATGCAGTACAGACCATGGGCACATTTTTACTGCTTTCCTGCCTAAAAATTCTCAAGCATTCTTCAGAAAAATGTTTATTCCTTAAGACTTCTTGTTTTAACACATTTTAGACACAAAGAATTCTTATCAGTATGCGAAAATTCATGAACATTCTAAGGAATCCTTGTCATGTAAATTTTTGCAAAGTTGAGGGGGGGGGGGTGGTAACACTGCCTATCTGATTGAACTAAATTATTTTTTATTTTTAGTTGGAAGGAATGGTTCTGGAAAGAGCAACTTCTTTCTTGGTACGTTTAGATTTCGTGATTTTCTTGCCTTTCACATTATAATGTTCTGCCTTAATGTCCTTCTTTATAAGATGAAGAAGAAATAAACAGAAAGCGAAATGTTCTGTTTCCTTTGTGCTCCACTTGCCACAACAAGAATTTGAAGAAGGACTGAAATTGACACATTTGTTCTTGAATAATTTTAAGTTGGCATAAGATTTGGTTCCTCTTCTTTGCAAGAACCAGAAAATGATCAGACAATTTCTTTTTCTTTCCAATAGACTATGATACTAAAGATTGCACAGTGGCAAGGAACTTTTTACCAAGACACATTGCTTCAATTGAATCCCTACAGAATTTTTACAGATTTATAATAATTGAAAGTTATGAATCTCAGTGAAAATTTCTTTGCTACCATCTTTAGCACTGTTATCTATGAAATGGAGAATCTTAAAACTGATTATAGGGCCCAAGGAACTTAACTGAAAGGGATAAGATTTTCAAAGTAAATTCCTACGAAATTCATGTGCTCCCAAGCTCCCAAACTTCTATTCATGCTCCTTTGCCCCCTGCCCTTTTTGGGCCTTGCTCCCTTGCTCCCAAAAATCCCCTGTCAAGTGGCTCATCTATTCATACAAGTTTTTCCATTGCAGCCATCCAGTTTGTATTGAGTGATGAATTTAGCCACATGGGTCAAGAAGAAAGACAACAACTTCTTCATGTGAGTTGCTAGACGTTGAAGCCAAAGGGGTGGAAACATTTGTTAATTTTTTACCATGTTGTTTTTTTACAACACTGTAATTCAACAACTGATTTGCAGGACAGAACTTAAAAATAGCCTTAAATAACGGACTCATCATAATAACCTACCAATGCAACATTAGACACTGTAATCTGTGGAAAGAGTACTCTTACCCCTGTAACAGAATAAAAACCAAATTAACCAGTATCTAGGGAGAAAACTGTTAAATCCTGCAAGGAAAAAGCTAACTAATCTGAAACCCTGAGAGGAACTAAATTAAATGAATAGCTGCAAAACTGTAAAACTGCAATGCATTCAGGAATTGTACTTGAGATATCTGGATATCTTAGAGAAGAAACTCAATTTTCCATCATTCAAACAATCAGATTAAGTGATGTTATTTAATGCACTAAGGATATTATTTCTGCTTTGTCAGGAAGGAACTGGCCCAAGAGTTGTGTCTGCATATGTGGAAATCATCTTTGACAACAGTGATAATAGAATACCTGTAAGTTGATAAAATTATTTTTACTGAGTCGCCTGGAAAAATTTCTAGGTGATTGCTAGAGCACAATTACAAAAGGGGGTCATTTTCATCCTTGATTCTGGTCTCATTCTTTATAATGTTTTATTCATGAAAGGAAACATCAGGGTCTACTGTTTCTAAATAGAACTGCAAAATTAACTGATATATGATGCATCTTTTGAAAACAATAATTTTTGGTTGATGCTTGCATGTTTTGATGTTTGGTATTTCAAAGTTCTTGTAAAATTGTACCATGCCAATCGCAGTTGTGCAGGAAAAATATCAAGCCCACTCCTTAAAGCACAGAAGTTGTCCGAGTCTATGCGTTAAGGCTGATCATTATTCATTTTAATTTAGCCATCAAATTGATGATTACAGGGTATAGCCATCATCCAAGTGTCTATGAATATATCAGTTGTTAATAGGCAGGCCCTGAAATGAGCAAAGTTGGGTACTTGGTTTATCACACTCCTCAATTCACTCAGGTGCTTGATCAAGCTCCTATATTATTTTTGTCTTTTGTGGGAAACCAAATGGTAAGTTCTGGAAAAATGAGCTACCATTATTGTCTTTCTGAATAACGCAGCTAAACTCTAATCAATTATTGAAAAAGAACCTTGCCCTTTTCCCAAAATTTGAATGTTGACAATTCTGCTGCAGAGCTAGCACCGGCAGAGCTTGCATGTATTATTTCTTCAAGATGTGCACTAAGCAAATCACAGTGCCAATCAACACACAAGCAAGGCAGCTGGAGAATGGTGTACGCCATCTACTGTAAACGCTACTTGGGAAGCGCATGAAAATGTTATGATTTCAACCAAGAGAAAGAAAGACAGTTTATTGCTGTTTTAGAGAGATAAAAGGAAGATCTGGGCTAAATTTTATGTCAAATACTTTCACAGATTGTAATTACAGATCATTAAAAGAAAACATCTTTCAGTCAGCAAGGCACTCTAATAGTCAAGCCAGCAGAATTTTCAAGGAAAGTGTGGAGGCACTTGTACAGTACTTGATTGAGCATCTCTCATTTCAGGGTCTGTTAATACAGTAGGCTACATACAAAATAGCAATTTCTCTGCAGTACTCAACGTTGTTAACTGTTCTTTGGCAATGACTGTCAACTCTTTCTCTGTTAGCCTCTCTATTGGACTTACAGTACTTTCACATATTTCTTCTTCACCAGATTGACAAAGAAGAAGTGTCCTTGAGAAGAGTTATTGGTTCTAAGAAGGATCAATATTTTCTGGACAAGAAAAATGTCACCAAAACTGATGTGATGAATTTATTAGAAAGTGCCGGTTTTTCAAGAAGTAATCCTTACTATATCGTGAAACAAGGGAGGGTAAGAATTCAAGTGCATCTATTGGAAGGAAAGACATATAATTCTAGCTAAAAGAATTCAACAAAGCATTCTGAGCCAGTACAACACGTTTTGGTAAAGGATAAGTTTTTAATATACTGAATTATTCAATTTAGAATTACAGCTCAGTTCAGTTCAGTTTAATTTCAAAATTCCACTCCACAAAAAAATCTTTCTAAAATATATACAATTAACTAGAATAACAAATTACAACAGAAAACAAAACAAATGACAAATTTTACAATAAAACTTCATAGAATTTCTTATGGAGAGGAATTTCTTAAAAGGAGGAGCTCTCTCAGTAGGTAGACTAATCAAGGAGAGAGCACTCCCCTGAGCTGAAAACCTATCATTCAAGAATTTTCTTTTGGTTTCTCAAGGATTCTTGTTTAAAGAATGCAAGTGTTCTTAAAATTGGCTCAAGACTTCTTACCATAATGTATAGAATTCTGTACTGTTGGAGAAAAAGTTGAAATCTTCAGAAGGTCCAATTACAGAAAGGGGGTGGACATTTTCCAAGATTTTCAAAGAGGGAGATTGTTCATGTTTGTTTCTCCTTTCCCCATCTTTTCTGCATAAGAACCTTTGTACCCTTTCTATTTCCTAAGAAATTATGGTGAACAGAATGCAAATGCAGAAATACATAGTTGAATGTTAATTGATGATCTTTGCATGAAATTTTCCAGAATACATATTCTCTTTGACTTGACATGTTTTACAAGAACAGTCAGTTTAATTACTTTGGGTCTATTGGGAAGCAAGGTAGTTATTGACCTTGGTAGAGGACCAAATAGATAGGCAATTATATCCACATTGTATTTTTATAACAACACTTGAGTGCCATGATTTTTATTTCTTATCCTCAGATCATGCAGCTTGCTGTTGCAAAAGATCATGAAAGGCTGAAATTGCTGAGGGAGGTAGCTGGTACACGTGTTTATGATGAAAAGAAAGAAGAGAGCAAAGGAATATTGAAGGAATCAGGTTAAATAGAAATTATTTGTTGCTTAAATTTTGAGCCTTTTCTGGTTCCCATTTTTAAGAAGTTTATCAACTATGATACACTATTTAGACTGTGATATTAGCACAGGGGCATCAGTTTCAATATTTTTCTTTGTTTCTTATTTCTGACGTATAGCGAATAATTTGGAGGAGAGCAGGATTCTTTTCTCTCTTCTCGCTCTTCCTCCTCCGCTTTTCTCTCTTTTTGTTTGCATCTTTCTGCTCTCCTTCACATTGGCCAAATTATTCGCGGCGCGTCAGAAATAAGAAACAAAGAAAAATATTAAACTGATGCCCCTCTGATATTAGGTGTTTGTAACAGCCCCAATGCTATTAATCTGCACGATGTTGATATCTTGTAACGGCTATTTTACTTCCCTTAATATTTATAGAAATATAGAAACACAACTGTTCATATAAAGACGTTTCAATATTAATATCTTCATCAATGAACTGGAGAAGATTTTAAAATCGAGACATCTTCTTTATTTTCTGTTATGCTAGATGATGGTTTAGTTTACATATTAATAGAAATATTATCTTTTTTTCAATTTCAGAGGGTAACAGAGACAAGATATCAGAAATGCTAGATTACATTGAAGGTAGACTTGAAACATTAGAAACAGAGAAAGAGGAGTTGAAAGAATATCAAAAATTGGATAAAGATAGAAGGTATCGTTTAATCTTCTCTGCTTTTGATAATGCATACTTTCAAACATTTTAAGCTGCAATTTTTACCAGGCTTCAATCAATATCAGTTCTAACATTGTATTTTACTTTCAGGTGCCTCGAATACACTATTCATGATAAAGAATTAAAAGAGACTAAAGAAAAGTTGGACGAGGTAATTTCTGAGCTCTTGAATTTACTAAAATTTCTATTTGCTAGATGTTGTTCTTGTACTTTTACTGAACTTTCCAGATCTTAAATGCAGTCATGTTATTTATACAGACCTTTTTGTGTTTGCACACATAAAGAGCAATACACCTTGCAGTTATTTTCTGTCTTTTATCATTTTTATTGTGAGGGTAGAATCTTCACCCAGAGAAACGGAAATGATTATTCATTCTTCAAGCAGAACTTCTTTGAAAGATGGAACTTGACTGTCTTACTCTTGTTGACATTAAATTTTCAGATATTTTATGCAAACATCTGATGTTTTATCAGTTTTATGAAAGTGCTGTCACCTCTGTTTTACAGCTTGATAAAAATCGACAAGGGAACACTGACAGGGGAAGAGAGTTGCACGAATTTGTTCGCCAAGCTACAGAGCAAATCGACGTAAGACTTTACCACGTTTTAAAATATTCTTAACATCATCACAAATTTTTAAATGTTTTTAAGACTCTATGATATCAGCATTTTTGAAGTATTGAAATATATGGCGCAAAATCTTTGATAATGGATTTACAAAAATGTAGGCAATGAAAACTTGGACATCGTTTGATGATTTCTTGCATTTATGAACAGAATCGTAGGTTTACAAATAAAGGTAAAGGAATTCCTGTGAATATTTAATGACAGCTTATATCTTCAAAGGAGTCAAGAAGATCTCTTCAAAGGGAGCCTTGTTTGCTCCACACGGATTATATTTTATGCAAGAACAACCCAAATAGCGTCAAAAGCACCTGATTCAATTGTTAACAAATAATCTAAAGGACGTTTTTATTGTTTTATCAGATAAGGTTTCAGAACATTTAAAAAGTTATTTAAAGCAATAGTTTTTCGTGAAATTGTTTGCGCATATTTCATTGATTTTATTAATCTACCAAGGATTATTTAGAATGATATTATTCAAAAAATTAACTGATATTTCCTTCCTCACTAAAGTATTTTATACGATAGGAAATCAATCGCCAAGTAAAAGAACTGAACGACAAAAAGAATACCAAGGAAGCTGACAAGCAACAAGTTGAAGATGAAAGGGGAGAACTCATCAAAACAAAGACAAAATTAGAGCTTGATATTCGCGATTTGGAAGAAGGTGTAGCAGAAGATAACAGTTCACGGGTAAGAAATTTTTTTATTCTATGATAAATAAAAGTTAAAATACAAATAACAAAAAAACTCAATTTTATCTACTGTTGAGATGCAGGCAAAGAACATAATGTTATCAAGTCGCTTCCAAGCTCAACAGATCAAATTAACCATGTGTCATTGGCAAAAAATTTCACTTTACATTATACACCCTCAGCAAGATCTTTTATGTAGATAAGGAAGAATAGTGGCCCAAGAACAGACCCCTGAGGAACTCATGCTGAAACATGCTTCCACGGAGAAAAAACGGGTAAGAAATGCGAAGTGTCCCTTTTCAATACTATCGATTTTTGATTCACAGACTACGTAGCTTTAGCACTGCTACTAGGATTCCCTCTTGCAGCCTTTATAGAAGTCTCTCGATACCCTAGACACTTTGTCTGTGAGTCAAAACTCACGAAATGCTTGGGAAGTTACCTATCAATGAATACAACGAACATTTAAGAAGGATGCGGAGAAACTGCAAAAACCTTTGGTACTGAAAGCTAAAAGAGACTTTCAGTACTCGGAAAATTTATTGGTTTCTTGAAAACTCTTCGATCTACTTGACTGATCAGCTGCCTAAAAGTCTTAGAAAACTAACAATAATCTTGAAAAAATGCTAACAAAGAGCTTTTTGAAATCGTCATTGAGCTAATTACTGCACTCAAAGAGTTCATTTTGTTGGAGAAGTTTCCCTTAGCAACCAATCTCATTCTGTGAAATGATGCATCAATACAGGCGAGCAAGGTGGCTGCCATGCCACACACATTATATTTTCCAATCTCGGCCTGTTCTCAGCTGCAGTCCCTCTATTTTCCAGAAGTTTATTAGCGCAAACCTCAAGATCAATGTGCTTTGCTAGGTTCACCTTTGAGTCAACCGTAGGGTCACCTTTGATTGACTTTCGTAGGACAAATCTCAGTTTTGTAATTCGAGATCGAAACTACGTTTCTTTTAATGCTTTCAATGCTTTATGCTTTTTGTTTTAGAAAAAGAACGCTAGAGAATTAAAGAGGTTGGAGGAATTGATTCAGAAGAAAGAAGATGAACTTGAAGAAATCCTGCCAGAATATAATGAGAAGAAAGGGACGGAGGAGGAATGCCAGAGACTGTGAGTTGATAGTTTGTCTGAAAGTTCTGAGTCGCAGAAACGATGCAGAAATATTTATTGTTATAGTCAACGCAGAAATTGGATTCGCATAAGTCGGATGGAAAACTGGGGAAACCTGAAAGTCCTATCGCCTTTTACTTTTCAAATTGATTTGCGTGAGTCGTTGGTCGTATAAGTCAGATAGTTTTCCTTGGTAGAAAGCGATCGGACTAATGCGAATTCGACTGTACTTATCTTTCTTTGGACGCTCTTGGCGCATCCAAAATGCAGTTTTGTTGGACTCGACAGCTCCAAAGTTCAGGCATATAATCTTTGTCCGACTTTTGCCTTTTTTGTTTTGTCGCTTGGTGATTGTATTTTGAAAATAGGAGTTCTGCTTTCTAGGATGAGATCCAAAGAGCAAAGACGTGAAGATTTATATGCGAAACAAGGACGTGGCTCAGAATTCAGATCTAAAGAAGACAGGGACCAGTGGATCAAGAAGGTAGGGTCTGCTTGTCGTATTTCAGTGCAGATGTTGTTAGACTTGCCCCAGACTTATGACGATGAGTCCCTTGTATCCCTGCGGTAAACCTTGCTCTGTTGACTGAAGCGCCATCTTGCAGTCAAAAAGCACAGGGAAACAAGGGACTCTAGTTCATAAATTAAGTCTAGACTTGCCCCAAGTCTCGTTCGTTATCTTATTCAGGCCTACTCGGTCGGCAGTGTGGTGCGACTAAGATGTTGTTGGCTCAAATCACGGATAGACGCCTGGATATTTCCTTATGCAAATGCTTGCTTTGGTTTTTCATAGAGTTGCTTTGTTTTGTGCGGTGTCCATCTGAAGTTTTTTCTCACAAATTCTCGGTGATCTGATGATGACAGAGATTTGAAATTCTGTTTATTTTAGGAGCTGAGTTCACTTTCAAAGACAATTAAACAGAAGCAGCAAAAGGTATGATGCTGCCTTTTTTCGTTTTAAATCTGTCAGCTTAATTAATCGTTTGGCATTGATTTTGTCATGTTGTTGAAGAACGTTGCTATGATTTTTTCAAAAGCCTCGTCAATATGGATAAGTTATTAAGAATTAAACTTACTATGGTTGTTGCAATATAGCTACGTTATTAAGGATTAGTCATGTCGTAGAAGCTCATCTCCGGCTCTGAGGTAGAAGAGGTATTTTGGAATCACTGATTTTTATGAAATATATTCCTTTATCAAAAGAAACTTATCACTTTTTACTATGTACGGGGTGTCCTAAGAAAGCACTCCCGTTTGAAAAATCACCAAAATTTGATTTAACGCCCGATCGTCGATTTTATTTTTTTGTCAAGTAGATCAAGGACCAAATTATTTTCCAAGTTTTAGCTGATCTTGTAATTGGTATAAAAACTTAGCAAATTTAGCCATTTTAGGGCTACCTGGTTTTGAATCATACTGCAAAAAGCACTAATGATTGCCAGATTAATGTCTTTTTGTTTATTAAGCTTCTAGTTTGGTCATAAATGTCAGAATGAAATGCTAACTACTATTGTAGACTTGAAGGATAATAAACAAATTTGATAGAATGGCTCTTGAGGCAGGATTAACAATGTTGCTTAAAGAGTATAGCTCAGAATGAGGCTTTTCACTGTGTTATTTCACGCCCGTTAAGTAATAAAAACAAACATTTAATCATCTTTGAATATATTTGGATCATTGACTAAAGGGATCAAAAAGAAAATTTATAATAGGTTGATAATCAAATTTTGTCATTTGTTCAAACGGGAACACCTGGTACATTTTACTTACCATTGTCACATATTTTGTACCAACAAAACTTACAATAACTTCTTCCCCAATAGGTAACACGGATAAAGGATGAAGTGACAAAGGCACGAAATCGCTTAGAACAGATTGAACAAGAAAACAGAGTACGTATTGATCGATAACACAAATATTTCTACATTTCAACAATTGAAACACTGTTGTTATCAGTGTGTCCTGTGCCCTAGAACTTTATAAAAGTAACAGAAAATGTAATGAATTAAAAACGCAGAAAAAAGCTTACATCCAAGACTTATATATATAAAACCTAATTTGACATCGAGATAAAATAATGCTTGTAACGTAATTAAAATTATATCATAAAAAACACAACTGTTTCAGGGCAGACGTTTCGATATAAAATCTTCTTCAGTGTGTTATTTCTTGAAATTATATCATTAATAGTGCAGACAAGATCTTCTTGCATATACTTTTTTTGATACTCAGTAATCGCAGGGTGTAATTGATATTTCTTGTTTCCTTTTCATGCTCTATCAGAGTAAATAGTTCTGAAAATGATCACAGATTTCTTTGCCAGGCATTTTCGCACAAGTTTGCAGGCTCTCATTTTATTCGCATTTATAACTGACATGAACCCTTTTTCTGCTGTGTCATCACCATAGACTATCTTCAATGACCGAGAATCTAATGAAGAAAGTCTGCTTGTTTGCGTATTTGAAAACTTCAGTTGTAATATACTACAGTAGGTAAATGCTAGGAGAATCATAGAACGATAGATGGTACCAGCTGTCCATTTCCATTGTCCACATTGTCCATGTACAGCCTTAATTTTGCCAGTAGTCGCAGTCTACCAGATGCACGCCTGAACCATTTGTCAGCATCGCTTTTGTCAGCTAACATATTGCAATATTTTCGTTGCGCCTTCTACTATTTTTCAGATCTTATTAAGTAAGAAGATTTGCATCTTGTTTTATTAGTCTCACCGGAAGTGCCTGATGAAAAACGGTAGATAGCGCAAATTCGTAGAGTCCTGGGGAAACGTGCAGCTAGTTCCCATTTAAAAGCACCCTATTCAAGAGGTGCATACGGTAGTTTTTACAAACAGCAGTCAAACTTGCTATCTATCAATAAGTTTGAAGGCAGAAACACCGCAATACGACAAAAAAACAACAGCAAATATGATTGAATTTATTCAATACCAATATTTCGTCCTGCCATGCAGGACTTCTTCTGGGCTGTCATGAAGAAGTCCTCTATGGTATCTATCATCAATCAATCAATCAATCAATCAATCAATCAATCAATCAATCAAGTCATTTATCAATAGTTACATTTGCAATTCTAAATTTTTATTTCATAGGAACGAAGTGATAATCTCGATGAACGAAAATCACAGATGGAAGATGCAAATGCACATTTTAGAATTTTGCGAAGCAAAAGAGACGAGCACAATAACAGGAGAAAGTAAATATTTTTCAATAAATTATTCATCTTGATACGAAACAGTGCCAGGAAGATCATTGTTCTGAGAAAGATCTGTTAGAATTACTTGCTAGAAATAATTAGATAAATGTTCCTATGATCACTCCTTAGGTTTCAGTTTCAGTTTCAGTTCCTTCATTTTAAAATTCCATTACATACAATCCACTATATTGAAAATAATTGATAGATCAACACAAAAGAAAAATTACAACTAAATCTAATTAACTAAAAAAGTAACAGCAATACAAATTAAACAAGGACAGATTTTGCAACACAGAAACAGCACATGCCGCCGCCAGCCGACACCGGAACCCAAAGCGACCAGCCACCACCAATCGCCCCGAATTCCAGTGCCAACCAAAGACAACCGATGCCACTGCCCCACAAAACCTGCCCCCACTTATAAATTAACTAAACAATTTAAGGGAGTTGTATGCAGGGGAATTTCTTGAGGAGGAGCTCTCTCAGTAGCTAGGCTAATCGAGGAGAGAGCACCCCCTAAAGAAACTCGTGTCATCCATCCTTAAATTGGAAATTGCATATTTAGCGTGTTGACTGTTATGTTATGTTTTCTTTTCAGAGAGCTTTGGAGAGAGGAAAATGCAATTGAACAGAGCCTGCAGAATACAAGAGATGAGCTAGGAAGAAACGAGAGGAACTATCGATCTACCATGAGCAAGGTTTGCCGAATACTGTTCTAAATACCATCAGACAAAAAGCAAATTTCTAGGATCTCTTTATTATTATTATTATTATTATTATTATTATTATTATTATTATTATTATTAAACATCTATTTAAAGTAGGCTAAAATAATGAATAGCTAAATTACAGCTAATTAAGGCCTACTATTTACAATATACATAATTTACAATGAAACTATTAATATATATTACAGAACAAATCAGAGTTAAAATCTATCACGTTAGAAACCCAACTTGCGGGATATATACTTTGCAAAGCCTACAGTTGCATTTTTCACCATTCCAGCATCTAATTCGTTTTTTGAACATAGGAAGGCTGTTAGATTGTTTTATTTTCTTTGTCTCACAAGCCCAGCCCAGTGCCTTTCAATGGACGATTGCGCTAAAGATGGCGCGAGGAATTTTTTACCAAGATGCATTGCGTTCTAATTAAGATTCTTTAACGATTCTATAGGAATTCGATTAAAGAACGCAGTGCATCTTGGTAAAAATTCCTCGCCGCAATCTTTAGCGCAATCGTCTATTCTCCATGCATTAGGCCTAAAAAGCTCCATTTTGGAGTTAATATAGCCCGGTCATCTATCGAATATACCAACAAACGCATCATTGTAAAAAAATCTTTATACGTGATGGTAGATATCATGAAATTAGACCTTCACAGTTTCCTTGGATGTACTCGTTATGAAATTATGCTAGAAAGCTGTATCTGTGTAAAGTGACAGAATTTCGCTAAAAAACGATCAAACCCTCAATAAAGTAATAATAACACATGCTTTGTCAGCTGTGAAAGCATATCATTTAGAAATTCGAAAATATCATAGAGACACCTTAAACAAGGCCCCTTTCATTTTCCTTGCCATTTTGAAGTTAAAAATGAGGAGGAAAGATACTTGAATTCATTGTGTTGTTATGAGCAATAATGCACCGTTGATGTGGCCTATATTATGATCAAAGTTATATTTTTACTCACTGTGTTGTTTTTCTTCCACGGGATTGCGAGTAAAGCTTGATAATGTTGCTATTCCTTCATTCTTCTCTCGTCACAGCAAGGAATCGAATACTGCCATCATTCAAATACTGTTGAAGCGGTTGGAGCTCCTACGCAGCGATACGTGTTATTTCAACTTTTCCTTTAAAGTATTTTGAATGGAAGTTTGAAATAAGACGTATCGCTGAGCAGGAGCTCCAACCGTTTCAGCTGATTTGAATAATGGCAGCATTTGATTCCTTGCTGTGACGAGAGAAGAACGAAGGAATAGCAACATTATCAAGCTTTACTCGTAATCCCGTGGAAGAAAAACAACACAGTGAGTAAAAATACAATTTTGATCATAATATAGGCCACATCAGCGGTGCATTATTGCCCATGGTGTTATGAGAAATATTGTTAGTGCCTATTTTCTGTATTGGTTTCTGCTCTTCAGGCTGTGGCAAATGGAATCGACAGCGTCAAGAAGATCATAGAAGAAAAACATATCCAGGGCGTGTATGGACCATTGATTGAAAATTTCACTTGTGACGATAAGTACTTCACGGCTGTAGAAGTGACTGCTGGCAATAAGTAAGTGAAAACTTTGAAAGTCCATCATTCAGGCTCTGGTTGAGGAATCTTTTATTTTGTTTTGAAAGAGAAATGGCAAAGAAATGGTTGAATCTACTCCAAATCTACGCAAAATAGTTTTTTATGTCTCTAGAGATTTTTGCTCCGTTCTCCTTTGTTATTGACAACGCAGAGCATCTCTCTGTCAATTGTTAATAGTTTAATAAAAGTCTACACATTCTTGTGTATAGACCATTTCGCAATTTGGAAAAGGGACTGAGGATAGCGCGGCCGATTCTGACAGCCTTGGCAACAAGTAGGAAATCTAGGAAATCCCCTCTTCTGCAGCTGGGCCTAAACTGAGCCGTTTCAAAGTCGAGGGAAACAACTGAAATAAAATGGCTCAAAATACATTCACAAATGAGCGAAAAGATTGCAAAACGGCTAAATAATCCAAAGACAACACTTACCATACTAAACAAGCATCACATAACTCTTGGAAGTTGCAAATAAATCGAAAATAACTCGAGTTTGGAGAGAGATGCGAGCGAGCCGCCAACCGTACACTTTACACTGCAGAAGAGGGGATTCCCTAGATTTCCCTGTTGCCAAGGCTGTCAGAATGGGCCGCGCTCTCCTCAGTCTCTTTTTCCAAATTGCGAAATGGTCTATTGCAAAAACAAAACTGCTGAAAATTCCAAAAACAATTGTCCACCCCTACAGAGCAGATTCGTGAGTGAAACAGAAAATTTGGAAATATTGCATTCTTAGACTAACTGCTAAATATTTCCGTTCAATAAATAATCTAAACTCTATATTTATGAAAGAAATTTTCTTTCAAAGATGTGCTACCTATAACTTAAGAAATATAAACGCATTCTTGCTTCCTATTGTACATACTGTTAATTATGGTACTGAAGCAGTCCGATTTAGAGGGCAGCGTATTTGGCACTCTCTTCCACAGGAAATCAAAGATGCAAATTCTTTACAACAATTCAAGAATGAAATAAAATTTTGGAAAAATGTAGACTGTGGCTGCAGACTTTGAAAACAATACATACCTCGGCGCCGCTCGGCTTTTTATAGTTTTATATCTTGTTTGTAATATATATTTCATGAATTTATAATTTTATTGACTACTAGTTTTACTTGTATATATTTTTCTGTAGCATTGTAATTAATTGGTTGGCTTGGATTAGCATTTTAATGTAGCTATGTAAAGTTGCAAAGCTATCGGATAGGGTTAGTGAATATCGTTGGCGTATGCTTGGTCATATTTTGAGAAGTGATGAAAATACAGCAGCTCAATTAGCAATTACATTCGCTGTTGAGTCTGATAAGCGTTTAATTGGACGCATTGGAAGACCAAGGAGTAACTTGTTCACACTAATAAAGAATGATTTGAATCAGCGAAATCTAAGAATAAATAGCATTGCAGAACTCAATGGGGTCAGAGATATAGCCAGATGTAGAGAGCGCTGAAAGAACCTGTTATAACTACAGATTACATTTTTAAGGTATCTGAAAAGATCATTTTAAATGTATGCTCCTGTATATAATATGTAAAGTTGCAAACTTTAAATAAAATGATAATAATAATATGATAATAACAATAATAATAATGACAATAATACTGATATCCGCATCCTATTGCAAACTAGTTGTTATACAATATCATGCTTCTTGTTTCAAGGCTGTTTAACATCATTGTTGACAACGACAAGACTGGTGCTCAAGTATTATCAATCATGAATAAACAAAAGATGCCGGGTGAAGTTACATTCATGCCACTTAATCGTTTGCATTTCAAAGATCTCCACTATCCCAAATCTCCGGTAAGTCGTATAACTTGGTTAGAATGGGATCCTAGACTTGCCACATCGTTCCCTTGTTGCCTCTTCGTCTATTGGACTGAATTGTCCGTTCTCCATTGCAATTAGGCCTAACGACAGTTCAGTCAAAAGCTCAACATGATTTGTGTGATTTGTTTATGGTGTTACTGGTTCGTGGCCAAATTTTGATAGGATTCGGACCAAATGTTTCCACTAAACGCCCTAAAATTGATGTTTCATGGGCTGAACATAGGAAAACAACTTGTGAGGTCATAAGGATATTTCTTCAACCCATCAGTCGTAGAAGCTCAGACTGTTGACATTGGTCTTTCTCTGTAGAAGTAGGTAAAGCATGATAAAATATTTTCTTAATGCGACCACTGTTTGAAGAAAATGGAAATATGCCCCTACCTTGGGAATCTGGCTTCACCCCGCACTCCTTACCTCCAAAACATAACCACTGATACTCATAAAATGTTTGTTGGTACAAAACTAGTGATGTATTGCAGCTATAGCTTTTAAACACTCCATGAACATATTAGATACAAAATATTAGATACAGATGAAGTTGGAACTCAGTACAAGCCAAAATGATTTGGGCATGAAGGCAACAAACAGGGACTATCAAGTTATTTAGTGATCTCATAACTTGCTTCGTTATATACAATATGAAAAGGAGTTGTACATGATATGCAACAAGAAAGGGTACTTCTGCTTGACCAAGATGTATTTGAAAAAATTCATACAGGATGTTACGAATGGCAAATTTCCTACGACCGCCCGGTCACATGGTCAGGTGGCTTTTCTTGTCCTGGAAGTAGGAAAACTGTGCTGGACTTATTAACAGCTTTGGAGGCTGATCTTTTCCAACCTCATTTCTAGGCCAGTATTTGAATAAGCCATTTAGAGACAAAGATTTTTCTTTTCCTTGAAGAAAACTTTTAAATCTCTTTTTCAGGATGTTCTCCCGATGATTAGCAAGATTAATTACAACCCGATGTTCAAACCAGCCATGCAACTTGCTTTTGGAAAGACACTCATCTGCAGGACGATGGAAATTGCCTCGCAGTTCTCGAAAAGTGCCAACTTGGATTGTATCACAATGGAAGGTGAGAAGTAAAAGAGAATAGGTCTGGGGTGAGTGGCCGAGCGGCTAGTTAAGCTCGGTCGAGTGAGGTCAAACTCGGAGTGGGTGACTCTCGGAGTCCTGACCTCGCAACTCACCTCACCGTCATTCGGAAGGGACGTTAAACTAGGGTCCCATGCCTGAATGCGGCTTGCATAGTGGGCCTAAATTAGCTTTAAATAGCTAGAAATCCTTGTAACCCACTTCAAATAAATTAGTGAAAAAGAAAAGATAAAAGTCTCTGTGCTACACGCTGACAACCCCGTTTAGTAACCCATTTGTTAAACATAGCTATGGACACTGATTACTATTCAATACTACTATTTCCAAGAATATCTGACCATTTGCTTTCGCGTTCAGTTTGTGACCAGTTGTAGACGAAAATTAGATAGCTAGAATATTTCTGGCACATGATGCCTTTTGTAGAGGTGAACATGTAAAATTGCTTGAATGATGTGAAAATTGGTATCATTTTGGTACACTTTTCGACTTTGCCATTGATTCATTGTAAGTTACCATTCAAGGCATTAAGTTGTTCAACTTTGTTATTGGGCCGCTCAAGTTACTTGATCAGTGTTACCTTAAGAGCGCTATTAAGCCCGCCCGGGGGCTTATTTAATTTTAGAAACTCCAGAGGGGGGCTTAAAAGAGAGGGGGCTGATTATGAGGGGAACTTATTCACACAATCAAATGACAAGAATTTATATTATAGATTTTTAGTTTTTTTACCCCATATTTTGAGGATTCAGCAGCATAAATTTTGCGAGGCAATTACATAAATTCGACACAGTTTTATCTCAAACCATATTGAAATTAACATACAGAGATATTTAGCTCAATAAATGACAAATCTTTGGTAACCTCTGGCATTTGATGTGAGTTGGGGGGGGGGCTTAATGGAGAGGGGGACTCATTTGAAATTTTGGCTCAGAGGGGAGGGGCTTATTAGAGAGGGAGTTTAATAGAAAGGGGGAGCTTAATAGAGCTTTTGCGGTATCCTTTAACAACTGTACTTTTAGATGTCTGCTGAACCTATTTCTCAGAGACTGTTTTACCCTCGCTAACAGTTTTTTTGTCTGTCTCTGAAGCCTGTTTTAACTCAGGTAGCATATCAGGAGAACTGCCTTAAAATAAACCTTTTTCTAAAATAGGTGACCAGCATAGCCGACGTGGTACATTGACTGGCGGTTTTTACGACAGTGAGAAGTCCCGACTTGATTTGCAAAGAAAGGTTTGGAGTGCAAGAGCAAAGTTAGCAGAGCAAGAGGAGAAACTCAAACAGTCCAAAGACAAGATTTCTGATATCCTTTTCACAAAGTTGATCTTTCGTTCTTTATTAAGATAGAAGGGAGCCTTTGTTGTGTTTCTATAGCGAGCTTTCTAAAGTTTGCGGAACCTGTTACAAAAGCGAGGATAAAAACTCAGTGGGGGGCACTTTGCCAAAAATTGGGGGGGGGCGACGCAATTGTTTCAGTTTTAAAGCATTGTTTGTTTCTATTGTTTTCGAACAAAAGATTTTGTTCTTGCCAACCCCTCGCCCCCCAGTGTCCACCACTGCAAAAACTTTGCACAAGTTTTTTCGCGTGAACTTCATCATTTTAACATGTAGTTTCGCCGACCAGCAACACGTACCATCAACCGTAAGAGTGTGTCTAACATTAAGTTTACCATGATATTTAGAGGAAAAAGTTTTTAAAGAGCTTATAAAATGTATCTGAAAATGTTTAGATGGTACATATATCCATTCTTAGGACTATGACATTTCTTAACGATGTTTTTACATGAAGAAGGCCAAGTCACTTCAATCATAAACGAGCTTCAGAAAGTTGAGACAAAACAAGATCAACTCAGGTACTTATATAATTCTCGTTTCATAAGCATCACCATCGCTTTTGCTTCTTCACATTCTCAACTTTCGTTTACCATCACAAAGTATCCGAACCCTATTATACTGTACAGGAACCGTCTGCCATTAACTTACTTATTGTAAGCTTTAGAAAATACATCGATGATTTGAATAGAATCAAATTTCAGTTACTTCAATCACTAACAAGGGCAGATTTTGTAACACAGCTGCATCAATTGCTTTAATTGACACCTCAATTCAAAGCGATTAGCAATTGCAGACGAAGGAAATTCTCTCAACCAGTAATTCAAAAGAAAGAAGGCCGCAAAAGTTGCCCCGAAAACAGTAGGGCAAACTCTCACCTTGTGCACGCGAAAGGCAGTTTTTAAGAGAAGTTATGTGCTTATAACGAAAGAAGAAGGGTAAATCTAAAGATATGCTAGGCGGATTTTGTTTAGATGATTCAGAAGCCGAGCAGAAGGCATTGTTATTCTCACGTATTTAGGGCTTACATAAACAATTACCACACAGCTCCTGAATCAAATAAACATAATCCGCCAGGCAAATCTTTAGATGTGCCCTTCTTCTTTCGGTATGAGCACATGACTACTCTTAAAAGCCACCTTTCGCGTGCGCAAGGTGAGAGTTTGCCCTACTGGTTTCAGGGCAACTTTTGTGGCCTTGTTTGTTTTGAATTACTGGTTGAGAGAATTTCCTTTGTCCGCAATCGCTAATCGCTTTGAATTGAGGTGTCAAACAAAAACAATTAATGCTATTGTATTACATAATTTGCCCTTGTTTCAATCACTTGCTTATGATGAAATTTATGCCCGAAGGAATATCATTCAACAGGTCATCTTCAAAAAAGATGGAATGGAATACATAGAGATACTACTTTGAGATCCAAAAGAATTGCATATTTGCTGGAAATCTTCCATTTTGTTGTATGTTGAGGTTCATGCTTTAAATTAACTATACATTTCTTTTTATAGGAAAACATATGAACGACAGAAGGAAGATGTCAGGCATCTTACCAACGAAAAAGAAGGACTAGAAAAATCTCTTCAAAACAAGGTAATGATCATAAATTGTTTGTTTCTGCAACGTACAGTACGTAATTCTAAGCATGGTGAAGTTGAAGGTGAATTCGCGGTTTTTAGCGCCAAGAGCTTGGATTGCAGAAGTAGTGAAGTTTTAGTCGAATGTGCGACCCTTCTCAGCATAGGTTCCAAATCTTTAAAAAGGTTGGTATAAAATTGAGTGACTGATTTCTTTGAACTGAATAACTTCAAAGAAACTTTAGCTTTTTCTCTATAATTCTACCGTTGGATTTTTCGGAAATCTCCAGAATTTTCAGAATTAGAGTGATTTTCTTCTTTTTCAAGAATTCAAGAAAAATTTTCAAAAAAACTTAAAACCATCGTAATTTCCAAAATGTTTGATGTAACATGACGTAATTTCGAAGAACACCATAGTTTATGAATGCCTACAATATGGTATCAAGCAAAAGTCTGCCACTCATCTGGTTTATGATTTAGAAATTTGATGACGTCATATCCTCAAATGAGTTGAAATTGAAGATACGCTGTAATTTCGAAAAATATTGAAAATTTCTGGTATGTCCAATAGTAGAATTATAGATAAGTATCTAGAGTTTCTTTCAAGTCATTCAAACAGGAGTAATAGGTAATTTAATTTTACACCCACCTTTTTACGCCGAGAAAAAGATTTGGAACCAATGCTCCCCTTCTCAAATGGTGGGGCTCTACCTGGGATCGAACCCTCCTGTCCCCCTGACTGTTCTGGCTGCAAAGTCAGAGGATTGCACCACTGCGTCACAACACATGGTCAGGGAAACCAAAGGAGAGTACGAAGTCATCTTTGTTATATCTACTATCCACACAGCCTTAAGTAAATCTTGTTTCTGTATTTGGCTTCATACAACCAGGTTTATAACAGACAGTACTTTAATTTCTTCACAGGAAAATATTTTGCATTCCTCTGAATCTGATTTGCTGAGATACCAGAATCAAGTGCAATCATTGAACGAAGAAATGGGCACGGAACTTCTATCTCAACTTGACTTAGAGGATCAGCAAGAGGTAAGGATTTGTATTATCTGTATCTGTACCAACAAGGACAGATTTCGTAACACAATAGCATCAGTTGCTTTTGTTGACATCTGAATTCAAAGCGATTCGCGATTGCAGACAGTGGAAGTTCTCTCAACCAGCAATTCGAAACAAGCGCAGCCGCAAAGGTTGCCCCGAAACCCAGGTAGCTAGCTCGCTCGTTGTGCATTCCAGATATTGTTTTTAAGAGTGAACATGAGCATATATCGAAAGAACAAGGATACATCTAAACATCTACCAGTAACAGTAAGTGTTTTAATTACACCTAAAAAATACGAGAATTGAATCGCCTCCCAATCGTCTTTTATACCAAACAAATGAAATGCCCGAGGCAGATGTGTAGATATACCCTTCTCCATTCGATAGATGCTCACTTTAGTTCTTAGAAACCATTTCTGGAATACGCAACGAGCGCGCTTGCTACCTGGGTTTCAGAGAACTTTTGCGTCTTTGTTTGTTTTGAATTTCTGGTTGAGAGAATTTCTTTTGTCTGAAATTGTAAATCGCTTTGAATTCAGGTGTCAACAAAAGCACTGATGCTATTGTGTTACAAAATCTGTCCTTGTTATCCGTATCTGTACCTGTACATTACTTAGCTACCACTCACTAACGAGTATATGCGCCAAAGGTTATGTTTGTTATCGATTTCTGACTTCCACTGAACGAATCTATCCATGCGAAGCGAGCTTTCTCAACCATGAGCATGAACACAATTTTGCAAAAGATTTTCGATGAAAAATGAGATTCGATGACTTGCAACTTTTCACGAAGCTAGATTTCCAGCTTTAGGAAAAGCTAGGATATGCTGGATGAGTTGCAAAACATTATGCAAGTAGGCATTGCATAGCCAAAGATACAACCCTGTGTCTGAGTGCTTTCTTTGTTCTATTTATAGACTTATTTAAACTTATTTACCATTGCACATTGCCTTTAATTCTGGTATCATTTTCAAGGTTGAGCGACTAAATGATGAGATTTTACAACATCAAGAACAGCTCAAGGCAGCGTTTTCAAGAAGAACAGAAGTAGGTTCTAGTTTGGTTCACTTATCTTATATTGTTAGTTCGTTCTTCTTTGAGTATTGTTCCTTCTTGTGGTTCAGAACGTGAAAATTGTGTTGAGTAACGGAACCATTTGCTAAATTTTTTCGTCTGACACTGGTCAGGTCTGATAAGATCTGATAGAGAACAAAGAAGAATATGTACAATGCACTAGTTTAGAATTAGCCAATCAGAGAGTCCATTAAAGTTCTATTCTGGTCAATCGAAAAGTCGCAAAGAATTGTCGAACCTTTTTTTGTCGACAGAGAATAGGTTTTTAACCTTGAGGTTAAAACTGAACCTTAACCTTAACCTTTTTAACCTTGCACCACTTCAAGGGCCCCAAGGTGAAACTAAGAATGCTGCCATCAACTTAGTTCGCTCAGCAAAAGACAAATTGTCGAGAGGAAGGCGAGGAGCATTTTTGATGCCTTACTGCAAAGATAAACCTTTATCTTCCCTGGCCTATCCTCCTCCCTCCGAGCCCTGTTTTCCTTCCCCATCTACTGGCAGGCCTTATTAATGTGTGTGAGCCAGTGAGCGCCACTCGCAGGCACAAAATGTTAAAATTGGTTCATTGATTATGGACATGTAAGCAATCAAACAATAATACATCATTTTGGGACACCCGGTACATTAGCTGCTTGTACCTTAAACTGTGTTTACAGTGCTTGATTGAAGGCACAATTTTCCCAACCATTTTCTGGCAGGCACAGAATGTTTTAATGAGGCCTGTATACCAGGGCATGAAAACCCACCCGACCATGCGACCGGGCGGTCGCAGGAAATTTTCCATGCATAATATCCTGCAGGAATTTTTCAAGATATATCCTTTTCATTCGTGCTCTGCTCATTTGTTGGTAAAAAATGGAAAGGGTAATATATGAATTCAAGCAAACTTAACTGATCTGGATTGCTTCTCATCTACCGGGCATCTACCAGTGATATTTGCAATGTAAAACAACAAATATGAGATCAGTAAAGAAAGGAACTGAGCCCAATAATACTAGTTTCTACATTTGGTTTCAAATCTATTTCAGATCCAATATTTGACAAACACTATGGACGGGCTATGGACATGGGGGTTTAAAAACGATAATTTGGCACCTTTGAAATTTGACTTCTTTTCAAGAAAGCTGAACGTTGTAATCTTCTATGCTTGCAGGAAATGTAAGTTTGATTTCTCTCCGGTCGCAGGAAGGAAAATATTTTTTCATGCCCTGCTGTATACTGGCCAGTGCTACGCACATCGCTTTCAGTGGGATTCCTATTACCAGTATGAAAAAGCAAAGTATTTAACAATAGCTTGGTTTTTTTTATTTTCCAGCTCGAAGCACAGAAGGAAGGCCTGGAAAATATGCTGAGCACAAATCTTTACCGGAAGCAACAAGAGTTGAAAACTGTAAGCACGCTTTTATTAAATTTTTGGCTCTAGCACCCAGGGTAGCTTTTACTCAAATATCGTTCATGAAAGGAAATGTCGGAATGTTTGAACATCATCCTCCAGATCTGACTTTAAACAACTGCCATTCACTGGAACTGAAGAATTCAGTCGTAAGACAGATCTTAAATTTGAATATGTGAAGCAAAATTCTATTGACGAAGGTCACACGCACAGCCCGATACTTTTAGTTTTTATTTTCTATGGCGTTTTAAAGCGGCTGGGTCACGTAAAGTAAGCAAACTTCTTTCGAAACGACGATTTTGCAGTTTTTTTGACAGGCCATATCACACAGATTTTCCATTATTGTTCTCAAAATGAAAGAGCTATCTTGAAGATGAACTCTTGAACTTCAGAGAGAAGCAAGCGAAACAACCATACGTTGTGAGATTGTAAAGATTTTGTTGGATTTTTAGTAGTAATTTTATTGTGGATTCACCCCATCCACCAAAATTTGCCCAAAACACAATGGCCACATGTGAGAAACAATATAGATCATAGAGATAACAGATTTGTTTACGGTTACGTGACCCAGCCCCTTTAAGTATTTTCTCAGATCGAAATTATCAATTATAATTACTTTAATTCTTTAACCAGGAAATCAGAGTGCACCTGACCATGTGATTTTCAAAAATCTAAAACAGGCATTAAACTGTTAGAATATTTTCAAAGGTCTGTGGTTTTGTGTTTAGTCGACGAAAACATTTGAAAAGCGTAGTTATGTTCACACCAAGGAAACCTCTTTTGTACCCTGTTCTACTACTCAAAGCAGTCTGAAAGGAAGAAATGTCGCTTGTTGTATGAGGCTCTTTTAAATATTGCTTCATTTTCGAAAATTCTGCTTTTTTTCAGAGCACGGAAGAAGTAAATACCGCGGATCGTCAATGGCAACTGGATTCGAAAAACGAAGAGTTAGATCGATGCAACAAAACACTCGAAAGGACTGTAAATAGAGCGCAAGGTAAAAAATTGAAAGCAACCTTTTTGCTTTCCCACAGTTTATGGATAAGATATTTAACTGTGCCTAGCATATCATTTTAATATATCAAGCTTCTAGCTGGTGAGTAAAGAAAGTTAAAGCGCTTGCAAGCCTGCAATTTGCTACTCATTCATCAGATCCCTTCAAAGCGTTTCTTATTGTGCATCTGTCTTGTCAATTTAGATGATAAAATCGGTCATGTCTTTCCCCATTCACAAGTGATTTTAGAAGTGTCTTATTTCAGAATCGTTCAAAACAGGCTGCTGGATGAAATTTTCCAACGTCTCAGCTCCACAGCGATGAAAATGAAACTTCGTGGGTCCATTTTATTTCCTAGGCAATCAGTGTTGTAGCCACGGCATGAAAAAATATTTTCCTTCTTGCGACCAGACAAAAATCATGCTTAAATTTCATGCAAGAATATAACAATGAAAATCTGGTTTTGTCAATGAGATCACCATCAGAAACGGCTCCAACCAGCACGTATCACGTATCCCCTTTTGAAACATCATCCTGCAAGCGCTGGGATGTAGAGCTGCTTATTATTTGGATACATGACATACAATCTACATTTGCTTGACTTTATTTATGTTTTTAATCTGTATGAACAAATGGGGAAACAAAGCATGATACATGAAAGGGGACATAGTTTGGAAATTTCCTGCAGGACAGTATGAACGGAAAATTTCCTGCGGCCGCCCGGTCGCATGGTCGGGTGGGTTTTCATACCCTGGTTGTAGCTACAGGGCCAGCCCTACTATTGTTCTCCCTTGTAAGCTTCTTTAACCGTTTTTATGGTAGTTTTTGGTATCAGCATGCTGAGTTGTCAGCAACTTTTGTCAAGAATTTTAGGCCTGTTTTGCTGGATTCTATGCTTGAAAATTTTTATAAATCCGCTCATAACTGAAAAATAATACAACCGATTTAAACCAACGAAATTGTGTTATCTAAGTTGATATGTTACCTACACAATCGTAGCCATTTTTTAAGGAATCTGATGGGCAGGTACTAGTAAATTTGTTTCAAGTCTATTCTGTAGTTTATCAGCGCTACAAGAATATGGTTATCCCTGCGGGTCGCACGTAACTAATATGACGCTGCGAAGTAAACCGAGAAGAAAACGAAACTTTCTCTCTCGTTTTTCTTTCGGAGCGTCCTCTTAGTTGCTTGCGCCCCCGCAGGAGTAATCATATTCTTTTAGCGCTGAAAGACCACGGAATAGAGTTACAGCAAGTCTAGGCAAGAAGTAAACTGCAGACTTTGAAACGTTTTCAGTTTATTTATTTGAATCACCCGGTATTTAAACTTAATTTGAAGAAGGAAAGGCCACGATACCAGCGTCGATTGTCGGATCCGAAGATGCTTGCGGTGACGAATGAATGAATAAGTTTGAAGGCAGAAACACGGCAACACGACAAAAACAACAGCAAATGGTTGAATTTATTTAATGCCAATATTTCGTCCTGCCATGCAGGACTTCTTCATGGCCTTAATGTCTGTGGGTAATGTCAGTCTGTAAGTTATTAAAACTTAACGTTTTTTGGCTAATTGTTTGGATCATAAGAGACATCGACGACTATTTGTTATTCTTGGATCGTGTTATATAGCTTAGTTAGGGCCGTTTGCCTGTGAAAGAATCCGAAGGTTATATTTCCACATAATACCACTATCACCAGAATATTACCAAAAGAGGTCATAGGTATGATTTTGAAGATATGTGAATCTTTTCAGGGCATATAACCTGACTGGGAACATTGTTGACACTCACGCTGTATTGCAGAACGTTTTATTGCAAATAAGAATGTGTGATTAAATTACAATTATTACAATTATTACAATTATTACAATTATTACAATTATTACAATTATTACAATTATTACAATTATTACAATTATTTCATTCCAGGTATAGAAACGGACTTTGAGCTCATAAAGAAGGCCCTGAAAGAAAAGCATAAATCTTTGGAAGAATGGAAGGTAAAAATTGTTCATCTTCCTGCCGTTCATAATTTCTAATTTTTGATTCTAAAGTCTGTCTCAAAGGGGCTGTACAACCCGTCCTCTCTGCGTGGTCCTGCGTGTCAAATCATCGAATGTGTTCAGGCTAAACACAACATAGCTAATGGCGATTTTGCACAGAGACTAATAATCCAAAGTATCTGCGACAAATTGTCAACTGTCAATGTTGGTGATCGAAGCTTTGGTGGAGGATTTGTTCTATTTTTCCTAACGCCAAATATTTGAAAGTTTTAATGGATATCAAAAGCTCCATCACATTTCCAAGGCATAGACAAGAAAACACCGCAGTGAAACTTACGTAGAAGCTGCGATGAAACTAGCCACCATTAAAAACCCAAGGCTTTAGTCACGTGCGCGGGTTGTCCCGTACTTTCCGATTGTTTACAAAAATCTTGTACAGCCCGTTTGATTTAGATGTCACATGAGATTCTCGATAACGCGAATTACCTATCCAAAACATTTCATTTGTTGTTATTTGCAGGCATGTTCACGTGATATCTAAATTTGAGACAGTCTATGGTGTTTTGTTTGCAATTGTACAAGATCCTATTTTTACAGCTGTTTCGTGTTTGTTTCTTTTGTTATCCAGTTTTTACAGGAATTGGACTTGAGTTTCTTGATCATTGATTTTTAAGATAGGTACTGATGAATAAGTTATATTTCGATAAAGTGGCATTGTTTCTTTCATTTCTAGGCAGCAGAAAAGGAAAAGACCGATGCTTTGCAGGAAGATTCGAAAATGATGGAGAAAGCTGCAAATAAAAGATCACTATTGATTAAAAAGGTGACCTCTTCCTTGTTTCATCAATATTCATATTCCTTATACCCTGGCGGTAGTTCTATTGGTACATATCTGGTCCGTCTCAGAAGATTTTTTGCACATTTTTGGCGTAAAGACTTAAAATATCAACAGGGGTGGAAAAAACATTTCAATTTCTGGGACTGAAAAGTCTTCGAAAAAACTTTCTGTGACAGCAGGGTGCTCGAAACAAGAATCCACATTCTGGCAGGTTAAGATAGAAATACGTAGGGCAGATTTGGAAGTTTGGTCCGTAACCCTCAATCTCAGTTATAAAGGATATTTAGCAAATTTTATTGACGACTTTACGACTGACTACTTACCAAGTTATAAACAGGATTGTTCTAGTCTGGAGACAGCCCCAATTAACCAAACATCAATAATTTCTAAAGACTTACTCTAAAGTCAAACTCATTATATTTGCGTTTTCACAGAAAACACAAACATAAAAAGACCTCTCTTGCATTGAAAATCTAATTGTAATTTCTTTTGGTACTTCAATTACAGAAAGAAGAAAGCATGAAAAAGATCCGTGATCTTGGAAGTCTGCCTGCTGATGCATTCGAAAAGTACCGAAAATCAAACGTGAAGCAGCTTTGGAAGAAATTAGATAAATGCAATTCGGAGCTGAAAAAGTACAGCCACGTAAACAAAAAGGCCATGGATCAATATGTCAGCTTTTCAGATGAAAAAGAAAAGTTTATTAAGAGGAAAGAAGAGCTTGACAAAGCCCATGAGGTATTTATTTATCGCATGTTTATTTAATGTAAGCTTTATTTCATCATCCCGCCCCTGTCACCATGTTGGGTTAGATGAGCCAGAGACGAGACTTTTATTCCACTATCTTGTTTACTAATCAACTCGATAAGCAAACCTCTCAATTTGAATACGAAAACAACAAACGAGTATGAAAACATTCGCTGTGTGCCACACGCACGTGTGTTGATGCAGCTGGTTATTTGATAGTTATGTAGCATTTGAAAATGAACATAACGCAACAGATGGCAGGAAAAAGAACGATAGGGAGACAGAGGAGTACATTTCTCCAGAGAATGGCAGAATGGAAGGGGAAATCAACATTAGGACTCATAAAGATACGGAAAGCAGAGAGGACTGGCATAAACTGATCGCCGATGTCATGTGATAAGGCACCAGAAGAAGTAGTGATAGCAAATGAATGAAAAGTTTTCGCTATTTTGAGAGTTTATAAAATTGCATCCAGTTAATTTGCATCAATGTTCGACTGAATCTTCAAGAAATTCGAGACTTCAGCGCCCGTCAAATGCTTAGACAAACCTTTAAATTTCATTTCATCGAAATTATTTTGCTAAATATCAAAGATAGTTAAAAACATAAGAATGATCTGAAATACAAGGTACTTAAGCGATTACCGAACCAATGTCAAATTTGTAGCTTAGGCCACGTAGAAAGGACAGCATATGGTTCAAACCTTTATAAAAAACTGGTGTAAATTCTACTGTCTTTTTCTTTGAATTGAATGGCTTGAAAGGAACTCAGGGTACTTTGCTATAATTCCAACCTGGAAATATTTTGATATCTTGGTTATTTTTTTATATTTGAGACAGTGGCTTCATCAAATTTCTAAATCTTAAACCAGAAGAGCGACAGATCCCTGGTTGCCACCATGTTGTTGACCATAAACTATATTCTTCATGAAGATTGTGAATTTTTTCTCTATGAATTCAGGGTTTTCTTAAGATGATTTTAAGATTTGAATAGAATTTCTCATCATTCAGCAGTGCTATTCATTAACATCAATAATAATTTTTCCGTCAAGTCACCTTTGAGAATCCTCCTGAATAAACCTGCTTTATTTTACAGGCCATAGAAGATCTGATGGAAGTTTTGGAACAGAGGAAACACGAAGCCATCTTGTTTACGTTTAAACAGGTAGAGCTAACTTAGATCTCTTTCCCTGCTTTTGCTTTACTCAATGTTTGCTGTTTCTTTTTATTGAATCTTTGAGTTTCTGGCTCCTTCAGATAGCCGCTTTTTAGGGGTTCTTGTAGCAAGTTTTGTCAGTCTTTGGAATTTACATTGTTTCACTTAGAGTTGACCACTCAGAGAGGTTTCTGCCTCAACTTGAAATTTGACATCAGTTGCTAACATCTATCAGATCATACTGCCACTTTTTCATTTTTCATTATTTTTACACGGTAGTCCCATCATTCGAGAGGGCGGCTTTACAGGGTGCCGTGTAAAAGTTTTCGATATTATTAACTAAAAGTAAATTGATTAAAGGTTAGATCTATTTACAATGAATTTAACGGGGTTAGGCTGGGAAGGGCAAATTACTCTTCAGCCTATTTTTAAAACTGCTAAAGGAAAGTGCTTGTTTGACATCCAAAGGCAATTTATTCCAAGTCTTTGCACCCCGGAAAGATATTGCTTTCTGCCCACTACAAGTTTTCATCCTTGGAGCAAGCACAACGGCAGGGGCGTTGCGCAAATTCATATTGATATCACGCGCAGACTATTTCTTGAAAAGGTTTGAAAGATAGCCGGGCGCAAGACCTGATAATGCTTTGTATGTAATAGTAGCTGTCTCGCTGTTAGGTTTTATTAGGTTTTAGGTTTTATGTAATAGTAGTTGTCTCACTGCTGTGATCAGATATTTGCTATTGCCAGTAAGAACTAGACTGATGATATGGTCGTAGTTATCGCTATTGAAATACTGCCGGACACTCCTAACTACGACTCATAGTCAAACGCCATTATTTTGAAATGACTATGACTGCCTCGTTTCGATAAGGGCCTAGGCAGAAGAGCTGAAGAGCACAAACATTTGTAGTTTTCAAATGAAACACATTGATTTGAAAACTTCACAATGAATCAGTTAATGCTTAGCGAAAGCAGCAAAATAGAACCTACGTACAAGATTTGACATTGTCGCCAACTGTTTTCATGGTATTCTTGTTCGTAAGACTATGTTCTGTCCGGCCAAGCTCCTTGAAACTCTGCTTTGAGCTTCGAGTTTGCGTTGGTCAACATCAATCAATCGAATTTGCAGAAATTCTAATGGCGTTGTATTTTGTTGTATACTTTGTACATGACTGTGTATAGCAGCCTCGTTCCAAAGGGCGTTCAAAAGTGAATAAAGTCCGTCCAAAAATATTGCCGTAATAATATGAGTCCCAGTATGAGCGTTCTCGGTCTGGTGCAATAGTCCCGTTTTTAATAGCGATTACTGGGACTCATTGTAATCAGTCTAAGTAAGGACTAAACTTTAGCGTTTAGCTACTGGGTGAATCAAAAGAAAAAATTCCCTTTTGAAAGGCCACTGCTCCCAGGATATCTGAACGTTAATGTTAACTAATATATTATTTAATTGTGGACATGTTCAAATCCATTTTATAATTTATATAATTTGCATGACTGAAATCGGCCACTCCATTTTGAAACTATAAGGGAGTGTCTCGAGAAAGCCCGTTCAGAAGCCTACTTTAGATGTCTTGTTGCTAAACAGCCTGTTGTATGTACATTGCTTCGTCAACTGCTGAATAGGTACCAGGTGCGAACATACGTGAATCATAATAATTATCGCAGTTCGTATGCGTAATTTCGCTTTATCGCAAATCTCACATTGCGTCTATTTTGAGCCAGATCTTAATCATATCATAATGGAATGGTATCATCAACAATGATTCAGTACCTGTTCGTTTTTTAGGTTTCGCATC
This sequence comes from Aurelia coerulea, assembly GCA_039566865.1. Taxonomy (NCBI): domain Eukaryota; kingdom Metazoa; phylum Cnidaria; class Scyphozoa; order Semaeostomeae; family Ulmaridae; genus Aurelia; species Aurelia coerulea. The sequence continues at coordinate 3,115,947 of CM076952.1, read as the reverse complement.
ATTTTTCTGACATATTCAAGCAACTGGTTCCAAGTGGTAAAGCAACTCTAATAATGAAAACCGATGCGGCAGACTCACAGGTAATTTTATTGATGGGTCATTCCATATAATTTGAACAAAGGCATGTCAAGTCATGTTCGAGAATCGCCCTCAAATTTTTTTCATGTAATTGTTACCTAAAGACAAGGTTGACTTTCAAATTTCAGCTTCATAACTTGAACGGTTAATTTTCTATGGCTGATTGAAATTTTTAAAGACAGCTCGATCAAAGATGAAGTGACACTTTCAATGATTTTTAATTTCAATTACAGGACTCTGTAACAAATTCTGTTGAGTGAAAATCATTTCAGATGCAGCATATCATCAGCAAAAAAAATATTTGCAAGTCGAAGCTGACAACCTTGCACAGGTGCTTGTCAAAATCCTGCCATGATAATGAAAAATTCTGAATTAAGCCACTTTGGAAGGAACTTGCATGAATTTTCCTGTTAAAACGGCAAAAGCAAATTAACTACAAATTATACTCTCGTGCTATCATGCTGTTAGAAGTCAGAATAAAATGAATAAAAAATTCCACGAGCTTCTACTTGAAAAAAAATTAAGTATCAAAATAGCACAAACTTGTATGTTTGTGCAATTTTAGCAGATTTGAAAAATATTCTACAAATTTTGGTATGAATAATTCCAAATTGCTTCATCACTTGTTAATGTATACTAGTTGAAGTTTGCCTAGACTGAATATTTTTGATTGAATCCACTTTCTAGTCAGTGAATTTGCCTTTTGAAAGTAGCTCAGACACCAAAATGGCCGATATGGGGCATGTTTAGTGGCTGCAAAATGTACCGGTCAGTAATGCTATAGTCTTGAGAATTTTACAACCAGTAGTCTGCTCTGTTACCTTCTGCTGAGAAGAATTTCATGCTTCAAATGGAATTTTAAGGCAGCAATTAAAATATTTTTGACTGCCTGTTTGTCGAGAAATTGGTAATGTTGTGGAAACTCTCTTCAGTTGGAGCAAGGTCAAAATCTCATGAAATCATCATTGAATAAGGTGAATGCAAAGCTTCACTTACCTTCAAGGATTAAAATGCAGAGATATGTCCCAAATATTGGGTTCCCATGAATTTAAGGGGGGAGGGACATTAATCATGTAATGTAACTACATAACTCATTGACCGAATATACTTATCAGTTATTCTACAAAGGAGTCACAGAAAAGATCTTTGGAGAGAATGATCTATTGGGGATATGAGTCAGTTTCTTCTAGGTCAAATGTTAGCCTTCAACATAAATTTTAAAATGTACAACTAACTTGCAATTTGTCAGTTGACTGAAGATCAGGAAACGTTCTAGTGGGCGAAATTTTGAGACACAAAAACGAAACTCAGCGAAACTTTGACTTGATAGAACTTCAAATGGTAGATTGAACAACAACCTTCAGGAACTCAAAAGCAGAAAAAAGTCATTTATGCACGAGTGTCTAGAACCGAGTCACTACATCTTTTATCTCTCCAGTAGTAAAGTTGTACTGTCTTCCAGCCGAATTGGATGTTGGAGGAACTAACAAGCTGATAATGTGAGCTGTTGGGACCCAGAGATGATGATTTCATGAGATTTTGACCTTGCTCCAACTGAAGAGAGTTTCCACAACATTACCAATTTCTCGACAAACAGGCCGTCAAAAATATTTTAATTGCTGCCTTAAAATTCCATTTGAAGCATGAAATTCTTCTCAGCAGAAGGTAACAGAGCAGACTACTGGTTGTAAAATTCTCAAGACTATGACATTACTGACCGGTACATTTTGCAGCCACTGAACATGCCCCATATCGGCCATTTTGGTGTCTGAGCTACTTTCAAAAGGCAAATTCACTGACTAGAAAGTGGATTCAATCAAAAATATTCAGTCTATGCAAACTTCAACTAGTATACATTAACAAGTGACGAAGCAATTTGGAATTATTCATACCAAAATTTGTAAAATATTTTTCAAATCTGCTAAAATTGCACAAACATACAAGTTTGTGCCATTTTGATACCTAATTTTCTTTTAAGTGGAAGCTCCTGGAATTTTTTATTTATTTTATTCTGACTTCTAACAGCATGATAGCACAAGAGTATCATTTGTAGTTAATTTACTGTTGCCGTTTTAACAGGAAAATTCATGCAAGTTCCTTCCAATGTGACTTAATTCAGAACTTTTCATTATCAAGGCAGGATTTTGACAAGCACCTGCACAAGTTTGTGAGCATCGACTTGCAAATAAATTCTTTTTGCCGATGATATGCTGCATCTGAAATGATTTTCACTCAACAGAATTTGTTACATAGTCCTGTAATTGAAATTAAAAATCATTGAAAGTGTCACTTCATCGTTGATCGAGCTGTCATCAAAAACTTCAATCACCCATAGAAAAGTAACCGTTCAAGTTATGAAGCTGAAATTTGAAATTCGACCTTGTCTTTAGGTAACAATTACATGAAAAAAATTTGAGGGCGTTTCTCGAACATGACTTGACATGCCTTTGTTCAAATTATATGGAATGACCCTGATGTCTTTATCTTTGTTTACGATTATTTCAATAATGCATGAGAAGAACTTGTTCAAAATTCCCTCGTGACTCCGGAAATAACCCAGTATTATTATATGGCGTTCGAAAATACGGCTCCTCGGACCGGCAAAGGAGCAATTCTATTGGTTCTTGATCGGTCTGCAATAGCCGTATTTCGAAGCCGTATTGGACAGGGCGTTGCCTTAAAAATCAACAACAAGCGAGGAGCTTCTTGTGTAGGCTTAGGCTGCAATTATTGTCAGCCAAAGTTTAGCCTATTCCTCGAAGAATTCTTTGCTGTAAATTTTGAAGGCGAATTTGCAATCATACACCAAGAAAATGCCAATGTAGTTAACGTTAAAGCGACCAACTACATTGATGCACAGGATCAAAGACACAATGGAAAAGTAAAATACTATTAACAATGTTCTCAGAAGGTTTTGCCATATAATAAAGCCTTTATTAAACGATTACTCGATCCATGCTGGAAGTATTTGGACCTTAGTTCCTTGTACGTCAAACTGCGGTAATATTTTCCAGCATGGACCTCGTAATCGTTTAATAACCGCATAGTATCACTGTATTGTTGTTACCAGGCTTCACATAATGTTTTCTGCCTGTGAGCATGTTATGTGCCTCTATTGATCGTGCCTGTAAATATTAGTAAGATATCGCAGGAAGCTCACAGAAAGTACACGAATGATTTAGGCTATGACTAAGATCGAGTAACATCACAGAAATCCTGTATGTAAAAACATCATAACGAGGCACTACAAAGTTTTTTTCCCATATAGCCAACAAATTTCCTCCAGCAAATCTCATCCAATGGTGAATGAGTTGTAAACATAAGGCCTGCCACCCTGAATGTTGATGAGAAAAAGATGCTTTCAAGAGTCGTTTAACTAGCCTTTTATTTGGGCACTCTTATTTATTTTATATGTGCCTAAGCCTGCCATAGAGAAAGCCCCATTCCTTTTTGCTATGTACTAATGTCTTCTATTTCTTTGCACGTGACTTAAACCAACTACTCCTTGTGAAGTAACTTTGTACAACGAAATTAATTTTATCTATTCGTAGGAAGATGACAGTGAAATGTCATCTCAAAGATCATCATCAAGTCAAAAATCCATGCGTCCTATTGATGAGTTTACTGGCATATCTATCAAGGTATATACTATGAACGAACACCTCAATCTAACAAGGGCAGATTTTGTAGTACAATAGCATCAGTTGCTTTTGATTGACACCTCAATTCAAAGCGATTAGCGACTGCAGACAAAGGAAATTCTCTCAACGAGTAATTCAAAACAAACAAAGCCGCAAAAGTTGCCCCAAAACTGGTAGGGGAAACTCTCGCCTTTTGCAAGCGAAAGGTGTTTTTTAAGAGAAGTTATGTGCTTATAACGAAAGAAGAAGGGTAAATCTAAAGATCTGCCCAGCCCAGCCCAGCCCAGCGGATTTTGCTTATTTGATTCAGGAGCTGTGTGGTAATTGTTTCATTTAAGCCCTAAATACGCGAGAATTACAATGCCTTCTGCTCGGCTTCTGAATCAAATAAACAAAATGGGCCAGGCAGATCTTTAGATTTACCCTTCTTCTTTCGTTATAAGCACATAACTTCTTTTAAAAACCATCTGTCGCGTTCTCAAGGTGAGAGTTTTCCCTACTGGTCTCGGGGCAGCTTTTGCGGCCTTGTTTGTTTCAATTATTGATTGAGAGAATTTCCTTTGTCTGCAATCGCTAATCGCTTTGAATTGAGGTGTCAATTAAAGCAACTGCTGCTGTCATGTAACAAAATCTGTCCATATTGCTCAATCTGATGAAGTCGTAATTTTCGCATAGGCTTCAAATCTTTAGAAAAATGGGTGTCAAATTCTATTACATTTTCTTTGAGTCAAATAGCTTGAACGGAACTTAGCATACTTTGCTGTCAATCTGCCATGGAAATTGTTTACTATCTTGGTTTTTTCAAAATGGTGGCGTTTATTATATTTGAGCATGTGGCGTCATCTAATTCAAAATCGGAAACCAGAAGAGCGACAGATTTCTGATTGCCACCATATTGTAGACTATGGTTTTCTTGAAGATTGTACCATTTTTCCTCTATTTATTAAGGATTTACGATGATTTTAATTTTTTCCAAATTTCAGGTTTGGTTTTCCTCACTCGGAATTTTACCATTTTAGACAAAAATATTTGCAAATTCACCCGGAATTCAATTCCATTTTGTAGCTTTGTACAACTTCAACTCTTTTCTACATCCTGTTTTATCTTCATAGATCTCATTTACGGGCAAAAGCGCAGAAACACTCGAGATGAATCAACTCTCTGGTGGCCAAAAGACATTGCTTGCACTCACGTTGATCTTTGCGATTCAGAAGTGTGATCCTGCTCCATTTTATTTGTTTGATGAAATTGACCAAGCTCTCGATCCACAATACAGAAGTGCTGTTGCTAGTAAGTAAATTTCATGGCAACATTGCATTCCACCTCATTTTCGGAGTGCCCCTCTAGCCTCACTACACAAGGACCCTCAACTTACGCTATCTCATTGAAGTGAATTGATGTTGTTTTTGTCGCTTCAGTGTAGATATAGCGTCCATCAGTCTATCAATAGCAATAACTACGAATGTGTAATTAGTCTAGTGCCTCTCGTGCTCTTGAAGTTGCTGGCAGTTTGTGACAAACACGTTACTTTAGTTGATATTCATTGTTTGGCCATATTGTTTTTTCAAACAAAAGATCCTTGATTTCCCAACTTGGAAGACAACCGCACTCCTTTGCCCCTGGTGCTAGACTGACGACGTGATTCCTTGTATTCGTTCAACGTTTTAATCTAATGTTTTTATTTTCAATCATACAAGTGTGAAGTCATAAACATCATTCAATTCAAATTGGAAAACTAAGACTGATGTAATCAATTTACCCTAGTGCCTGATAATGCTCACAGAGGAGCTTCCCTTGTTACCTTGTTGCCTTGTGTAGCGTACTTCTTTCGGTTTTCGTTACGTTTCTCTGTGTTGTATTGTTGCTGTGCTGTTATTTCTTTGGTTTCTGTTTTTGTTTTGTTTTTGTTTGTTTTTCTTATGAAATTAACCGTTGCATTGTAAGTCTCATTCATGGTGGGGACCAGATGACCTTGTGTCTATCCCCGCCATGAATGGCACATGTAAATAGTACTTCATTTTTATCTAGAATTAGGCTTTGTTGTTTTAGAAAAAAAGAGAAGCTTCTTTCATTGAAATTCTTGTTCCCTTTAACATGCTACTTCTTAGGCAGTATTCTTTAACTGTGCTAACTCCTAGTTTTGGCCAGTTTACTCCCATTTCAAAACATAATAACCCTTTTCAGTGGGCTATTTCTTAGGCAGTATTCTTTAACTGTGCTAACTCCTAGTTTTGGCCAGTTTACTCCCATTTCAAAACATAATAACCCTTTTCAGTGGGCTACTCCTTAGGCAGTATTCTTTAACTGTGCTAACTCCTAGTTTAGGCCAGTTTACTCCCATTTCAAAACATAATAACCCTTTTCAGTGGGCTATTTCTTAGGCAGTATTCTTTAACTGTGCTAACTCCTAATTTAGGCCAGTTTACTCCCATTTCAAAGCATACTAACCCTTTTCAGTGGGCTATTTCTTAGGCAGTATTCTTTAACTGTGCTAACTCCTAGTTTAGGCCAGTTTACTCCCATTTCAAAATATAGTAACGCTTTTAAGTGAGCTTTAAAGTAGCCAAGTCATACTTCAAGATACAACAAAACTGTTATCCTAGGTGCTTGATAAATCATGGAGAGCCATTTATTCTAAGAAGGGTAGAGCTAATCGTAGTAATCTGAATCTCTTCTCGGAATGTAAAACTGGCCTCAAGGGTGCCAAATCAGATCAGGCTACGCATTTATGGAACGGGTTTTGTTGTTGTTGTGGGTAGTACATTAGATCGAAGTGTGTTTTAGTAGCGGTTTTAATGGCTATGAATTCCAGTAAATCGCAGTTATTAAAGGCCTATGCTTCCCTTGCTTTCCCTTGCAATCTTGCATATCTGTCAAAAGCTGTATGGATCTGATCAACGAAGTTTTTCATGCAAAGTCTTGTGGCAGCCATGTGCTTTCACACGGCTGGGTGAACGTGGGGTCTTTTTGTGACTCTTGTGGTGTGGCGCCAACCACTTGAATCGTAGAAGTAGATAAGACTTAATTGAGCTCACGACCCCTTGTCAAGACACTCAAGTGGTGGGGCTCGCACTCGGATCGAGCCCTGTCCGCCTGACTGTTCTTGCTGCAAAGTCAGAGGATTACACCACTGCACCACAAAAAATGATCAGTCTTTTCATAATGCAATATCTTTCTTTTTGCAGATATGATACACAAACTAGCAGTAAAAGCTCAGTTCATCACAACCACCTTCAGACCAGAGCTGCTTGAATCTGCTGACAAATTTTATGGCGTGCAATTCAAAAATAAGGTCAGTCATATTTTGTCAATTACAAAAGAACAAGCGAAAGATTTTGTCGAAGATGATACGACAGAGAAGTAGAGTTTGCTTTTTTTTATCCAAGATGTTCGGTTACAAGTGCACATAAAGATGGAGTGGATCGTGGAACACTGGGTTTTATAAGCATAAGTGTAATGTTCGTACGAGGACATTGCGACATGTGCTTACGAAAGAACGTGAAATGAGCTCTCCAGAGCAGAATGTAGACATGGCTGACTGATACGTCGTTGACTGGACAGTTTTATTTAGGTTGGCCTATTGGTCGGTTTTATTTTGAAGTTCATTCCTTGCTTCAAAATGTCGAATAACAATGTTAGCAGTTGTTTTAGTTGCTACTCGTTACATGCCTCAAACACAGTTTAGATCAAAATGATGTGTTGCGCGGTGCTTAGACTTGGATCCGGCCTAACCCCGGTTTCATTACATGTGGTTGCAAAGTTGTTGATATGACGAGGAGAAATGCAGTAAACACGTGACTTTTAATCACTAGATGCATGGACCATAAACCGAATGCAAGTTGTAGCGAATCACTCCTCGTGTTTCAGTTTTTTGCGCTGTTTAAAGTTGTTCAAACTTCAAAGACAGATTTCTATGTTATATCAACTCTAAACTTAATTCGAGTCAGTTTGCTTTACCTTCTATAAATTGATCATGTTGATATTCTTATCTTTAGGAAATGCTAGTTTTTCATGGGTGAAATACAGTAAAAACCCGCACATAAGAACCTAAGATTTTGAACTCAGCCTGTTTAGGTTCTTATGCAATGAGGCACATCCAGTGATCAGGGTGTAGGTTCTTAACAAAGGGAAATATGTGAATCTAAATCTTAGCCAAACTTACTTAAACTCTTGGTCCTATCCATTTCAACCCAAGCTTACCCAGTTTACCCCTGCAGGCCCTGCCTATTACAGATCTGTAAGTAATGTTTTGGAGTTCACAAAAGAGGTCGATTGGCAAACAGATTGCATTTATTTCCCAATGAATGAATGAAACCCTTTATTAAGAACCTAGTTATGATATCAGACTGAAATAGTTCTTATCCATTGGGTACAAAATATATGATTTCAGGCTGTAGGTTCTTAATAAATGAAGGTTCTTATGTGCGGGTTTTACTGTAGTTCCAGTTGCTTATTGATGTTCCCATACTTTATTCCATTTATATCGTTGTATAAATTGTCAACACCGTTCGTAGTCAGTGCATCTGCGTTCAAACTTTGTAAGATACATTGAAATAACTCATTTTAAAACATATTCAGCGAAGTTATCATTCATTTTTATTCTCGTTAGAGTTATTTTGAGGAATCCGAGGATGTATTGGTCAATTTGTCGTTTTCTATGTGGATACTTTGAGTTAGTGGTTATTTTAGCAGAGCTTCTATATCTATCGGGTAAGCTGATAAAGACAGTGCCCTTTTGAAAATGCACTACTCCCTGGAAATCAAGACAAAGATATTTGCATGTATATCATTCAATAGTCGACATTTTCAAATTAAATTGAAAAATTTTCCTGACTGAAATCGGTGACTCCGTTCTGAAATTATGAGGGTTTTCTCAACAAATCACCTTCAAGAAACCTTCGGAACGGGCCTAAATCACGACCAAACGTCCTACTTCTGCCTTACAGCAATGACTTTGACGTGCTGCAGCACGTATTAGCCATTTGGGAGGATGACAATTTCATCCTTGTGAATATAGCAATATTGTTTTGGGCGATTTATCCTCCCAAGAGGATAACACGTACTAAAACGTGTTAAAGTCAGAAATATTGGGGAAATTTGGTCGTGATTTTAGGCCTGTTTTTTAAGGGAAATGCCTTCCCTGAGAAAAACTTCCATAATTTGAGACCAGAGTGGCCGATTTCAGGCAGGTAAATCTTAAAACACATTTGAACATGTCCACGATTAAATGTTATATTTGCCGATATTACTGCCTTGATATCTTAGGAGCAGTTTCCTTGCAAACGGGCTTTGTTTTTATTCACTCGCCCGGTATAACCTGCTGTATTAAAAACTGGTTAGACTGCCCAGTGCGAATGCAGTACAAATTTACTTGATGTTTAATTTATTGCCTAATTTGAACTAGTTTAAATTGCCCAGTTTGATTGCGGTTTCAATTTCAAGTTTAGCAAGTTGGACACAAAGGTGCTAGATACCCATGTGAGTATGCTGAATATGCCGAAGTTATTTATGAATAGATCTTGTGATATTTTTTGCATGAATGAACAAGCCAATGAATGAGCGTGTGGATAAGAAACAAATGAGTCGAGTCATCGTATTGTTTTGGAATGATTTCAGGTCACGTTTATCAAGTGATCATGGTCGGTAGGAAACGCTGAATTTAGAAAAAGCTTTACGTATGATACATCGAGTTATTCCTATCCTAATATATCATTCCATTCGTGATATATCGACTTGTTTTCCTTCCGTGTCTACCTCTCCTGCGAAGACGTCATTTTAATCCGATTGACATGACTTCAAGGGCCCTAGAGCAACTATCCCACTCAAACGGAAACTTCTCCATACCACACTGGAGGCCCTTGAAATCATGTCAATCGGATTAAAATGGCTCCTTCGCAGGAGAGGTAGACACAGAAGAAAAGCAAGTCGATATATCACAAATGGAATGATATATTAGGATACGAATAACTCGATGTATCATACGTAAAGCTTTTTCTAAATTAGGCGTTTCCTACCGCCCGTGAAGTGATCATCGTAAATGAAACATGAATGCATAGTTGACTCGAATTCAACTGGTAATGAAACTACTAGACTGATTACACCAGTCTCAGTTTCCCGCACTGAATTGGATGATGTTTATGGTTTCAAACTGAAAATATGAGTAAACATATATTAATATGAGTGAAAACATAAAAATCAGATTGAAAACGTTGCATAAAGGCAAGGAATCACGTCGTCAGTCAGTGAAACTGCTACATGAACCAACTATTGAACATTGGCGGAGACGGGAGGGAGGCGAAACCTCAAGTGAGTCTTTCAATAGATTCTTGCATTTTACGATGGATTGTGGAATTTTGCGTAGAGGCCTATTGAGGCCTAGAATCGTCATGATCTCAAGAAAGTAGAAAATAGAACCTTCAAGTTTAATGCTTTTAGGCCTAGTTTTTGCCATCGTTTTTTTTTTTGCCTTGTAGAATCGAACTGTATTTAAACGGCAGAATCTGCCATGTCTAAAAATCTGATTCTTTTTTGCCGTGTCGGATTGAAATTAAAATGGCCATTTTCAAAATGCACAAGCGCAATGGCTGATCAAACGTAGAAACGGCGGACCATGGCCCAGAATTGAATTGAAGACGCGGCAAAAGATGCCCTGAAACCAGCATGGCTAATTCCCTCGTTGCGCACACGAATGGTTTTTGAATAAAAGTCAGGATGAACTGTGGAGAGAAGAAGGATATATCGAAACACATGCCTCGCGGATTTTATTTATCGAATTCAAAAGCTTGATTAAGATTCTTGTATATTTTGGTTGCAAGCTATGCCCTCGAAAAGTTGACTATTTCATATTCACAATTTCAACAGAAAACGATTTCAGATCCCTGGAGGTTGAAACATTTTTATGGTTATTCCTTAGCGATTCATCTTTCAATGACATAATTCTGCAGGTGTCTCATGCCAGACGTAAATTTGAGCAATTGCTACGATTTGTGTTGCAAAATCTTCAAACAGGTCAACTTGCTCAAACATACAGCCCTAAGCTTTTTCGGGTCACATCGTGCGATCAACCAATCGTCGGGTACTTTTGAGACAATCAGCCAATCATCTCAATGAACTGAAACAAAGAGCGAATCATTTCTTATCTTGTATTATGCATCATATTTTTGTTGTTCGATTTCTTGATTACCTTGAAAATATTTGATATGAGTGATTAATTCAGAGTTTCTTCTTGAATTTTAAATGAATAGGAGCACCATGATATAGGTGAATGGATGCCTCGGCTCCCAATGCAAAATTCATCAATTGGAGATTAATTATTAAGATTATTCTTTCCCATAGTTTCGTTGCAGTTTTGCAAGTATTTATTTGGTGTGAGTTGGGACATATCAGGAGCTAATGAAGACTTGGTGTTATCGTTTGAGAGGGTGTGATGTGTTATTGAAATAGTTCTTAGTTGGTGAGTATGAATTTTGTTGTCGTCCATTCAAATATCTACCCAGCGCTAGACCTTAGACTGATAGAAAACAACATTGTTATCTACCCAATATCTATGTTTAGGAGTTCATGCAAGTTCAGGCACCAGGCCAATTTTGAAGATTGAAAAAACCATTATCCATGCTAGATATGTTAGTTCGTACTTGGTACTGTTTGCAATTTTTTCTGCTTGTGTCCGGAGTTATTTGTAGAGTTGCAAATTCTTCTTGATGATATTCTGATCTCGCAGAGGTCACAGACAACATCTTCGTCGACTTAGCTACAGCTTGAGCTGCCAATGGCAATCTAATCCGTTTTTTAAATTAACGTCAAGCTTGACTTGTACAGTACAAAACTGATCATAGCCTATCATGGCAACCCAAAAAGTAGGTGCTCCTTCAACTGGCACCCAAAAGACCACGAAGAGACGAAGACCAATGCAGCTTCTCTTTTCGAGTGCCTATAGTTCTGCTAAAGAAGTCACTTACTGCAAATATTAAAACGAGAAACATTGAGCACTTCCTGGTATTATTTTGCAGGAGCACCCAGCACAAACCAGTAGTGTTTAGGAGGCTTTTGTTTCCACAGAGGAAGATTACTGCTTGAAAGGTATATACAGTATTTGTGATGAGTAGGTCAGGGAAACATCATTCTTTGTTCTAAAAGTTTGCGTTTTAATGTTTAAGCTCTTTAAATCAGACTTTCAAGCGATTTTGTTGAGTGTACGAGAACTCCCGCTAGCTTAGGCCATTTTGAAAAAGGGACACCCTTTTTAAGAGTAATGGTATGAGTCCCTATTGACCAAGTGATATCAGCAAATCAAAAAACGCATGGAAACAAGGGACGAAAATGTCGTAAGTCTAAGATGGATCAATACTTCAATAGTTAAACAAACAGACAAATCAAGTGCAGTCAAACTTTCTACCAGCTTAAGTACTGCAGTGTGGATCTGTCTTTTCCGTTTAGGCCAAATTTCATTTTCAGACAGTCTGAAATTGTAACATGCCTGCAAAGGACCCTGGGTGACAATGCTCTTTAATAGCTATCTATGCTATTGTTTTTAAAGATTTGAAGCCTATGCTATTAACCAATCTTTATTCACAGGTTCTAGCAAGATTAATAATAACTCTGAAAGCAAATAGGAATTTAATTGCTTCTTCACGTCAAAGAGCAAGATGAAAGAACTGAAGGAATTCACGATCAACCTCGAAGATGACAGGAATAGCTTTTGCATTGGCGAACCTATGCGGGGCCACATCATCCTGAATTTTGACGAACCTGCTGAGATGCGAAATATCAAAGTCCGATTTTATGGAGAAGCCTTCAGCCAGTTAAATGGTATTCATGGAGGCAAAAATGGCAGCAAAAAGCAGAAAAAAGAAAATGTTGTCGATCTAACAAAGTTATTATTCGGTCTACAAGAAGGAACAGTTGCCGAAAGCGTCCCATTACATCCCAATGGGACGTATAGATACGACTTCAACTTCCAGTTACCGAGATATTTGCCTTGCTCGTTTGAAAGCCCGAAAGAACGAGAATGGGGACTCGCGTTCATTCGTTACTACATAGAAGCAACAATTACAAGACCATGGAGGACAAACGTCTCGAAACAAGTCCCTGTTAACGTAAACGAAATTATTGACACATCTCTGCCGGAATATTCATACCGACCCGGATGTCAGACGCAAAAGGAGTTAGGGTCGTGTTTATCGGACGGAATGTTGTCAATAGAGGCCTATTTGGACGATATTTGCTACAATCAAGGAGGGGATATCTTGATTTCCTGCTCAGCCGAGAACGACTCAAACCGCATCATGTCCAGCGTGTATGCTAAATTATGCAGACGAACACGATACCGTCGCAAGAACGAAACGAAAACATACGTGGATGTTGTGTCAGAGTATTTTGGCGATCGTGTTTTGCCGAAACGAAGCGTGAGTTGGACGAATCTAAAGTTTAAAGTGCCTGACGTCGGGCCCACGATAACGAAGAGTAAGCGTGTAAACGTGGATTATTACCTGCGTGTTGGGATGTATCAGTTATTTCGCGATGAAATACACGTTGATTTGCCAATTGTTATTGGAATGACAAAAGCGTTTCTGGAACAGAGGAGAATGGACGAAGAACAACTTGGAAATGATGTGTCCATAAATGTGGGTAAGTGCTCATCGTGGTATTGCTATTGCAACCAGACTTGGCACAGTCGTAGTATCTATTTTCATTTGGTTGAATTTCAAGAGCCACAAACTGTTAAGTATTTTTAGTTAGAAATCTGTAGCGATAACAACGATGAATGCGGATGAATCCCTTGCAATTTCGTTGTTATTGTTGTTACATACGATCTTGAAAAACGCTAAAATTAATACATACGTTCCTTGTTCAAATTTGAAGTTCAATATTTAGAAGAAATAATGGTCTTCCTATTTGAAAATCTAGTTTCTTGTACAACATAGAAATGTGATGAAGGGTAAGCCTCCCCTCCCAAAAAAGGATGAATACGGAATATGAGATATGATATTTGTCAATGCTTTGAACTTTCATATTTTCACGCCTAAAATTTCCTACTCTGAGGGGTATGTCATAACAGCATTGTTTTCCATTGTTTTTCTTTGTTATATGCTATGTTATATGCTTTTTGAAGCTCGCATTATGTGGTTAGATCGAAAGAGAGACAGACAGATGAATAGATGTTAGAATAGATTTGACTTCCAATGCTGTAAAGAATTTTTGGAGCGCAGTGCGTCGGTCTGTTTTTCTCCTTTGTAGCATTAAGTTTGGATTACAAAATACGTTTGTTTCAAGTTTTGAGAAGATTTCTCTCTTAAAATGAGCTCTGTTTTCAATTGAAGAATCTTATTCGCGAGGGGGGAATTTTATTCACGAGAGGGGAATGATATTATTTGGTATTACGTTTTGCTGTTTTATAGGCAAAATTTCTGAAAACATGCCTTTTTGGATGCCTCATCGACTTATGTCTAAGATCATAGGAACTGACCTCATCAACCAGTTGCAAAATATGATTCTGAAAGTGTTTTAAAGTCTCTAGTCATATTCTGCAACACACAAAATCTAACATTCTTATTTCTTCCTTATTAGACCCCGTACCATCTCAAGGGATTGACATGCAGGCAGTCAACCGTCAGCAACTCGAAGATATTGCTGATATTTTTATGCAGATGCCATATGAGGGATCACGTCCTTCAGTTCAATACATCAGTGCACTAGCGAGGAAGAATCGTCGGAAGAACAGCATTGCATCAACACCTAGACAGAGTATTCATGATGATAGTGATGGATCATTGATTGGTGAGTGATTTGTGATTGATATTGTTAACTTTGTAAATATACTGGGTATGCCAAAATAAACGTGATAGCTTTGATTAAATCTGATGATGGACTTACTGCATAAATCATTCCAAAATGTGATACATCAAATGCGAAATATTTTGGCGTTAAAGTTTTTTATGACCATTAAAATAATTGGAGCAATTAAAACTCAAAATGTCATACTCTACTGTGTCCTTTTCCATATTAAAAGCCAAAAATTTCGGGCGAATAAATTTCGGACACAATATTTTCAGACAAAAATTTTCGGACATTTTTTCACGAAATTTCGGACGTTTTTACAGAAATTTCGGACAACTAAAGAGCTATATATTTTCAGTTTATTTTCACTTATTTCATACTATAAATGCCTTACATTTATAGATTGTGCTTCAATTTAGGGGTGCTTGGTACGAAATTTCCACAAATGATCATTGTCGAGGATGATGAGAATGATTGCTAAGATGGATTTAGTTTAAGAAAATATAATTTTTTCGCTAATTAACATTCTCACCACATTCCTTTTCAATGCAAAGCATTTCTTGAGCAAAATATTACGTTTTCAAACAGTGGAAATGTTTTGCCGCAATTTTCTATGCTGCAGAAAATTTCCGACGCTAAATATTTCGGACTGCAACAAATCTCGGATATTAAAATTTTCGGACGTATGAATATCATCGTCCGAAGTTTTTGGCCTTTGATGTGTTTAAAGCTGCAAAAGACACAAGGTCATCTCGTTCCTACTTTGATTGACACTTACAATACTTTAACAAGCAAACAAACAAGCGATAGTACAATAGTACAATTTAATACAAAAGGCTAAGGTATCTTGGTACCAAATAATCAAAACTCTAAATTGTTCAAACTGTGAGATCGAAGCTTTCTTCCTGTGCTACAGTAAACCCCCCCCCCCCATATAGGACCTAAAATAAGAACCTACATACAGGCTGTTTTCCTAAATTATGCACCTTGTAATATAATCAAGAACCTGTTTCAGTTTGATGAAAAAATATGATTTTATTGCAAGGGTAATAAAGTTGACTTTTAATCATCCTAGTTAAGTTTATTTTTATCCCAGGTGGCTGTTAAAATAGGAACCTCCTCCCCTGCTATTCGTAAACTTAGAGTGAGTTATTAGGTCTATACTAACATTGCCTAAACAAATCACAGGGTTGAAAATGTTGTCGTGATGAATCCTTAAAGGCTTACACGTAAGGGAGCCTTTGAATAAGAACATTTCAAAATAGAAACCTTATTCTACCTGGCTCTCAAAAGATAGGTTCTTATATGCAGGGATTTACTGTATTGCAATTCGTTGAAGAAATTGCCATTCAATTCTGATCTATATTGTTGATGATGATGATGATGATGATGATATTTATTCACAAATCAGCTAAAATTAAATACTGATTTGTACGCCCTATAAAAAAGCAATGCTCGTCTTGTCTAGGGCGCTTGCAAGAACGAGAACATAACAAAACTTTTAACTATTATTTGTTGATAAAGTTATAAGAATAAGATAAGATAAAGTTATGTGAAACATTACGATTATACAAAACAGATATAATTCTAATCAACAACTAAGCTACAAATCACAATCAGCTTTTAATGTAAAAAGGAAAAAGAATTTTTAGAAGCAGAGGATGACTGAACAAATTTAGCACATACCACATAACCCTCTTCCAGATTCTAGGAGTTTCAAATTTGAAAATCTCTTGAGTGTGTTTCAAATTATTTGAATCCAAACATACTTTCATCAGCCCTATAAGAAAATGTTGCTTTAACAAAGCTTCTAATTTACTTATTGCAGGCAATGACAGACGAGGAATCTCAAAGTCAGCAGATTTTCTGGAAGATGGTTATTACGATGACCCAGGCTATCTTTCACCTGGTGGCTTGGGTAGCAGGCGAGCAAGTGAGACAAGCCTTTATGCATCCGCAAGACCCAAACTACAGGCTGGTCCGCAAAGAAAGGTCTCAAGCAATTACCCATCGAGGCAAAATTCCACGACACCGCGACAACAAAAAAGCGGGTCTTCCGCATGGGAACGAATTAACAAGCCTCGTCAAAATGAGGCTAGCATGCGAAAGGCAGCATCTCAGTCCGCTATAGAAACCAGTCGACGCCCGGACAGTTCAGCCTCGAGTCAAGAACGCTCACCCAGAAAATCGCCAGCGAAAAGACCAACTGTTCGCAAGACTGCTTCGCAGGGGATGATTGACATGAAAACAGCGGCTCAGATTACGGCTGGGCTTAGTAACGTTCGACGAAAAGGTGGCCTGAAAATTAAGGGACAAGAGAAACAGGGTTTAGGAGAAGAAAAACGGCGTTTGGGACAAGAGAAACAAGGTTTAGGAGAAGAAAAACGGCGTTTAGGACAAGAGAAACAAGGTTTGGGGGAAGAAAAACAGCGTTTGGGACAAGAGAAACAGGGTTTGGGGGAAGAAAAACAGCGTTTGGGACAAGAGAAACAGGGTTTAGGGGAAGAAAAACAGCGTTTGGGACAAGGGAAACAGGGTTTAGGGGAAGAAAAACAGCGTTTGGGACAAGAGAAACAGGGTTTAAGGGAAGAAGAAAAGCGTTTGGGACAAGACAAGCAAGAACTGGAACAAAAGAAGCAGGGTTTGCAGGAAGAGGGCCTACTTATGTCACAAGAGAAACAGTTGAAGAGTGGGGTGCAGGGTAATGAAAATTCCAAACAACATTTGAAATCGCCTAAAATATCCTCAAGAAAAGAAGCAGGAAGTGCCTCTTTGCAAACTGAAAGTCCTGGTAGAAATGTCCAAAATGGTCTATCTGCAAAGAAAGCCGTAAGCAAAGCAAGCAAGAGTGACAAGAAAACTGCCGTAAATGGTGCAAGAAGTTCGTTGAAATCGCCTGCTATGAGTCCTATACAGTCTGCCGCCGAATCAGCAAATGCAAGTCCCGCCAAAGTTGCTGCTGGAAGTGGGTCTAAATCCTCAGCGAATGGCATACAAACCGTATTAGATTCACAAAAGAATTCGAAAACGACAGCAAACCAAGCGAAGAACGCAGCGACAGGTCGTAAGCTTACTGCAAGAGAGGCGGCTGCAAAGGCAACGCAACAAAGACTGATAAAAGCAAAGAATGTCATATCTGCAACGAATGCGTTTGCCAAATCATCCAAGAAAGGCGAGGAAATGAACAGCAGCAGACGCAGTTCTGTATCGTCGAGCGGTTCTGCAACGAGAGTTCTGTCCACACGCGGCACAGGAACGAAAGAGAGCGTGGCAAAACAAAACAAGGCTTCAGATGCAAAATCGAAGTCTGTAATTGGAAGAAAGATTTCAACGAGTGGCGTCCGCGGCAAGGAGGAAAAAACAGCAGGAGCAAAACAAGGATCGATTTTCAACAAAGAAAAGAAAGTTGCTTCAAAGGAGGATAACGCTAAAGACAAGGCTCCCAGTCCTGGCAAAGGCCTACAGAAGGCTCAAGAGCCCATACCCGCTGTTAGTGATAATAAAATCGATGCATTCGAAGAACAAAGACGTCGCTCTGATGAACAAAAAGACCACTTGGACGACGACATCCGAAACAATAATGTCATCGCTATCGGAGAAGAAGATATTGCTGCTACAGACCAACAAACTGTTGAGCAGACACCACAAGACTTCATGAATGACACCCGAGAAAGCAGAGCTCAGGAACGGAAAAATGATACCCACAAACCTGCTATCGTTGAAGAAGATATTGCTGCTATGGACCAGAGAATTGTGGAGCAGACCCCAGACAATCCCTTCGAACTTAGCCCACAAGCTGGAGATCAGAAGAGACGAGATGGTGCTGATAAAAGCAAAGCTAGGGAAGAGAAGTTACTCGCCATAGAGGATGAGATAGTCCCTGCGTTAGGCGATCCCGGAGTAGAGGAGACTCCAGAGATGGACTTTGACTTTGATGCGTTTGACATGAGTCCTAAAGGCAAGGACATTGAGCAATCCGCTGCTCAGTCTAAGAATGTGGACTCAAATAAAGCGCTAGTCGACGAAGGGTTGCAGAATGTTGCTGAAGATGCAGGCCTGCAAAGTCAGCCACTGATAGATTTTGCAGATACACAGCCGGACAGCAAGGCCAGTGGTTTCTCTGGAAAAGCTGAGAAACAGCAGCAAAAGGAAGTGGTTGTAGAGGATGATACTAGCGCAGCTGCGCAAGAACGAGGTCTAGAGCAGACACCCGCCCTTGATTTCGGTTTTGATGAGTCTGCGTCGCGATTATCTGGAGCACAACAAAGAAATCAAGGTATTGCAACCACGAAGTCTAGAGTAAACCCAAAAACTGATGCTATCGCCAACAAAGGCAGACTTCCCGGCGATCAAGATTCAAGAGCTAAGGAAAAGAACATCTTCGACGGCGCCCTTTTTGAAGACCATGATCTGACAACACAACAACAGTTAGGTCGTCACGGCACTGCAGAGGAAGGTGAACTCAAACGTGCGCCCTCGCTCGATGAATTTGAGATGTTTGAGGCAGAAATCCTTGGGCGCGGTGATGGCGCATCAAGTGTGGTCAGCCCTGAGAAGGATAATTCTAAAAGCGAGCAGATAAACGCTGGTGAAGGCTCGAATTCATCTCGTAAGAGTTCAATCGCACGCAAAACATCCATCACACGCAAAACATCAATTACACGCAAAACATCCGTAACACGCAAAGATTCCTCTGGGAGTGGGGTAACGGATCGTGCAAGTTCAATAGTCACAGGAAAAGAGGAGAAAGCTGCCAAAGGAGAAAGTAGTAATATCAACGATGCTGATCGAAAAAGGAGTGTAGGTCGCCGGCAATCACTAAGTGAAAAGCGTCGTTCGCTTGGGGAAAACGGAGATCACATTCTTGAAGATGTGGAAGACCAGGATGTAAGTCTAGAGGATATTGCTTCGGGTTACTACACACCACCCGAATACGCTGGAAGTGACATCAAAGGCATTAATATATTAATGGATCTGAGTAAGCTAGAGGGTGCAAGTGTTAGCACGGTCAATGGGGCAGCGGCAAACGAGCATGTATCGCTAGATGAGGCAGCAAACGTACAAGATTTCAAGGATGAACAGGACATCACAAATGATCGAAGTTCCTCGGGTGGAGTTGAGAAAGGGCGACGAGTTTCGGGAGATTTGGCTGCTACGAGAAATCAGATGTCTACGGGTGATGTTGAGCAAGCGCGACGTATCTCAGGCGAGGAGGCTGCAAGGAGAGATCAGCTGACCTCAGGTAGTGTTGAGAAAGGGCGACGAGTTTCAGGAGATTTGGCTGCTACGAGAAATCAGATTTCTACAGGTGATGTTGAGCAAGAACGACGTATCTCAGTCGAGGAGGCTGCAAGAAGAGATCAGCTGACCTCAGGTAGTGTTGAGAAAGGGCGACGAGTTTCAGGAGATTTGGCTGCTACGAGAAATCAGATGTCTACGGGTGATGTTGAGCAAGGACGACTTATCTCAGGCCAGCAGTCTGCAAGAAGAGATCAGCTGACCTCAGGTAGTGTTGAGAAAGAGCGACGAGTTTCAGGAGATTTGGCTGCTGCGAGAAATCAGATGTCTACGGGTGATGTTGAGCAAGGACGACTTATCTCAGGCCAGCAGTCTGCAAGAAGAGATCAGCTGACCTCAGGTAGTGTTGAGAAAGAGCGACGAGTTTCAGGAGGTTTGGCTGCTGCGAGAAATCAGATGTCTATGGGTGATGTTGAGCAAGGACGACTTATCTCAGGCCAGCAGTCTGCAAGAAGAGATCAGCTGACCTCAGGTAGTGTTGAAAAAGGGCGACGAGTTTCAGGAGCTTTGGCTGCTACGAGAAATCAGATGTCTACGGGTGATGTTGAGCAAGAACGACGTATCTCAGGCGAGGAGGCTGCAAGAAGAGATCAGCTGACCTCAGGTAGTGTTGAGAAAGGGCGACGAGTTTCAGGAGATTTGGCTGCTACGAGAAATCAGATGTCTACGGGTGATGTTGAGCACGGACGACGTACCTCAGGCCAGCAGTCTGCAAGAAGAGATCAGCTGACCTCAGGTAGTGTTGAAAAAGGGCGACGAGTTTCAGGAGCTTTGGCTGCTACGAGAAATCAGATGTCTACGGGTGATGTTGAGCAAGGATGGCGAATCTCGGGCGAGCAGGCTGCAAGGAGAGATCAGCTGACCTCAGGTAGTGTTGAGAAAGGGCGACGAGTTTCAGGAGATCTGGCTGCTACGAGAAATCTGATGTCTACGGGTGATGTTGAGCAAGGACGGCGAATCTCGGGCGAGCAGGCTGCAAGGAGAGATCAGCTGACCTCAGGTAGTGTTGAGAAAGAGAGACGGGCTTCGGGCGAGCCGGGTGCCATAGGGGAACAGTTGACTTCAGGTAATGTTGACAGCGGGCGACGAGTTTCAGGCGAGTTGGGAACCACAAGCAATCGAACATCTTCAGGTAGTGTTGAGAAAGGGCGATTGGCCACCAATGAAAAAGCTTCAATGCGCAATCAACAGTTGTCTTCAGGTAATGTTGACAGCGGGCGACGAGTTTCAGGCGAGTTGGGAACCACAAGCAATCGAACATCTTCAGGTAGTGTCGAGAAAGGGCGATTGGCTACCGGTGAAAGAGCCTCAATGCGCAATCAACAGTTGTCTTCAGGTAATGTTGACAGCGGGCGACGAGTTTCAGGCGAGTTGGGAACCACAAGCAATCGAACATCTTCAGATAGTGTTGAGAAAGGGCGATTGACTACCGGTGAAAAGTCTTCAATACGCAATCAAATCTCTTCAGATGAAAAAGGGCCACTGGCTAATGGTGGAGCAGCTACGATGACCACATCGGCGAATAGTTCAAAAGATGAGAACCAAAATGAGTTTAAAGCCAAGGCTTCAAACGCAAGAATGTCTTGGAGACGGACGTTTTCGAAAATCAAAGCAGTGCCAAGTGTGGAGGGTTTTCGTCGAAGATCAATTGTTAATATTAAGGTCGTAGATGAAGGAAAATAACAATTTCCCTAGGGTGTTTTACTAAATTTGCTGATTTTCAATGGAAAGATTATTTCAGAATATTGAGTTTGTTAGACAATTAATTAGCTATGCATGGAGAACATGTGAGGATTGGGGACAAGAAAGCAAGATTTAGGACATGAGAGCGGACTTTGAAGCTACAGTAATAAACAGTAAGAACCTGCAAGATAGAAACCAATGTTTTCAGAACAGCCTATTTACTGTCCTCCCTGTCTGATAAGCCCCTCCCTTCTAAGTCGACATTTTAAACAAGCCCTTTTCTATAAAGCTATCCCAATTGTCTTCATTGCCAGAGATTGCCAAAGATTTGCCATTTATAAAGCTAAACGAGCTTGCATTTTTGCAGTAATTTATTCCTTTAAAGTGAGCTGGAAGGAAGTCTTGCTATGTAAAGCTAATTTAGGCCCACTGTGCATGCTGCATCCAGGCATGGGACCCTTAGTTTAATGTCCCTTGCGAAGAACGGCGAAGTGAGTTGCGAGGTCAGGCCTTCGAGGGGTCATCCATCCGGAGTTTGACCTAACATGACTGAGCATAACTTCAGTCACTTGACGGAAACCGTATAAGCCGCTCGTCCACTCACCCCACACATGCATGTTAATTTTGATATTGTTTGGGATAAAACTTTGTCGACTTTGTGTATTTTACTCGTAAAATTGTAGGTCGATTCCGCAAAGTATAGGGTAAAAGAAATAAAATTTTATCATTTATGCCATTGTCGTTTGACTTTGTGAATAAGCCCCTCTTCAAAGCATTATTCGATTGAAAATGTGTGTGACAACCTTCCCCTGTGGTAGCTAGCCCCATTTTCTCCTACGGTGTATAGTTCGTTGGAATGTTTTGTTTATGAAGTTCATATGCTAAGTTAGGAAATTATATGGTCGTAATAAACTGATTACACGTTCGTAGTTGTCGCTATTGATAGACTGATGGACGTTATAACCACTTGAAGCGTAGTGCCGTCATCCAATTCAATGAACGAAGCGGAAATTGGGACTGAAGTAGTTAGTCTATGGTGGTAACGCGTGTGGCAGATCTTCTTCGGTTCACACTACGGTAGAGTAAATGCAGTTATGTCTCGTTCAGTTCCTACCCTGACCATCCCCTGGGGGACCCCGGGTATTTACTCATGAACATTCCTGGCCCTTGGGCATTGACCATAGATTTTCCCCGGCAGCAGGGGGCATTTGATACGGGAATATGGCATGTTCTCAGTCCCGACTCCCGTGCATACGCCAAAAATTAGCCCCGCCCCCGGACGTTTGTGCAAGAAAGTTTCGTTGTCCCCTGGGCTTCCAAGGGCATAGCCTGCGCACAATGGGTCTGCACGCACGCTACCCAGGGCATGGTCAGGACAGGGACTAGACTGATTGCAAGTTCGTAGTTATTGCTATTGATAGGCTGATGGACGCAAAAATATATATTGTTGTTGTTGTTGTCATTGCTGTTGCTATTGTTGTTGCGATAACTGGGACTATTTCGTGAGTCTAGACAGGAACTGAAAATAGCAAAATAATGTATGCAGCGTTGTTGTTCTTTGTAGCTGAGAATGTTTCATTGCTTTTGGCTTCATTTCGCATCAAGTCTGACAGACATTAGATGTCAGGTGAGATTTGCGATAACGCAAAATTACTCACCTGAGACCACCGTTCAATTGTTCAATTCGCGGAAATGTTTACCTGTAATCTAACTTGGGACTGTGCAGATTTCAAAAGAATTCATCTGTAACTTTTTATAAAATCCCTTGATACTCAAAACTTTTGCAAAGTTGGACTGCATAGCCGTCAAATCTTTTCTTTTGTCAAAAGCTCCCGTGGGGTTGTGACTCACGCTCTGATCTGATCGCATTTTCTCCTATGATTGACCAATCAGATGCCGTCGTTGTGTTTACTTCCGCGTTTCACAGCAAAACTTAGGCCATTTTCAGCCGTTTTGACCACTCTCCGGAAAAAATCATTGCACGATCGGATAAATCGAATTTCGTCCAAATTTCAATTGGAGAAGATTCTCCATGCTTTGGACCATAAGTGTTTTCGGTATGGCTTTGCGATCACTAAAAATAGCAGAATTGTGGCATTTTTAAGCTCACTGCAGTCATTCATCGGTTACAGACTCTATGATTAGCAAAAAGAAGAGTAGAAAACTGAAAACCTGAAAAAGAACTAGTGCATACACATACCTCAGATGGATTTAATAACAAACATCCACTTTTTCTGCCGCGATCTACAGCGAGTTTCACCAGCAAAATAACACAGTCAACAAAAATAGGCGCAAGAACTTGAATGATCAGCTACATGCCATCGTCGAGTGAGAACAGCATCCGATTCCAATGAACAGAAATGTGAATAAATCAACGGTGAATAACGAATACATGAACTTGCCATATGCTGAAGATTACGGGAGTAGCTGTACGTGCACTCTGGCCCAGAAAGAACAATTTTGTGATGTCTTTTTCGATAAACCATCTGTGGATAAACGGTGCCACCATTCCTTTATCCAACTGCGGCTATCTGCACGCAGGCTAGATGGAAACCGGCAATAACATTACCAAAACGATGTACGAATTGATCGGTCACTTCCCATCTTTTATTGCAAGAAAAATATCTATCGTCTTATGGTCTAGCAGGCTAGCAGCTTCATGAAACAGAACTGAAATGCTAGGTTTAGTGTTCTTACGAATACGAATAACAAGAAGAAATGTACATCTTATTTTCATAACGAGTAAAAAAGATCGATCTTTTCGACATTTGAAATACTATTTATAGAAACTCCTCATGTCAATTTCACATTTTGGGCGGATATCATCAAAAATATTTTATCTTTTAGAAGTCCTTCGTTAGAAAATCACCCCTTCACAGTCAAACAACACAGTAGCATCAAAGCAAAGTTGGGCAGTTTGCAAACTCATTGCCCATTCATGGAAGAAAACCCCTATTTTTGTAAGATTCTACAACTTTCATCCAATAAAGAAAGCTCCTCAAAATTCTCACTTTCTGAGTACAAAATGTTTCGTAAGAGTTTCTTAAAAGTTCTCTCAAATTTCTATCGGTGGTGCAGGATCTCTGGGATCTCCTGTGCCTTAGACAAAAATTGTGCAGCAAATTATGAAATCATGCCACAACAGTGTAGATCACATACGAAATCTCATGTAAGAAGTTACCAAACGAAAAGTGAAATTTATTTGTTTCAGTTTCCACAATGTTATATTTACTTTAGGCTTGATTCTAATAAAAAAGTTTCTTGTAAGGTTCCCAAATTTTCAAAATTCCAACTGACAGTTTGTCGACGTTCATTCAGAACCACATTTTGAACCAATGAATTGTTAAAAAACGAAATAATAACAAAAATTATTGCTTGTTAGTAATAGTTGAGTTGGTATTGCAATTTCTGGTTGAAAACATTTTTTGCAACTCATAACTTACTTTGAAAAAGTTCCTTAAATTTGAAATGACCTTTCATCGCTTCTAATAGATTTTCCTAATTTATGGAAGAGGCAGCAACGGTTTCCTTCAAGCAGTTTCCTGCAGAAAAAGTGTATGCTGTTGCATTGATAGAGGTCCGCTATCATAGGAAAAATATCAAGAAACTGAACTCTCAGGTCACCTAGAATATAAAATCTTTGAAACTGGAACATAATAACTTCACTTTTCATTTAGTAATTTCTTACATGAGACTTCGTATGTGATCTACACTATTGTGGCATAATTTGCCGCACAATTTTTGTCTAAGGCACAGGAGATCCCAGAGATCCTACACCACCGATAGAAATTTGAGGGAACTTTTAAGAAACTCTTACGAAACATTTTATACTCAGAAAGTGAGAATTTTGAGGAGCTTTCTGTATTGGATGAAAGTTGCAGAATCTTACAAAAAATAGGGTTGTTCTTCCATGAATGGGCAATGAGTTTGCAAACTGCCCAACTTTGCTTTGATGCTACTGTGTTGCTTGACTGTGAAGGGGTGATTTTCTAGCGAAGGACTCCTAAAAGATAAAATATTTTAGATGATATCCGCCCAAAATGTGAAATTGACATGAGGAGTTTCTATAAATAGTATTTCAAATGTCGAAAAGATCGATCTTTTTTACTCGTTATGAAAATAAGATGTACATTTCTTCTTGTTATACGTATTCGTAAGAACACTAAACCTAGCATTTCAGTTCTGTTTCATGAAGCTGCTAGCCTGCTAGACCATAAGACGATAGATATTTTTCTTGCAATAAAAGATGGGAAGTGACCGATCAATTCGTACATCGTTTTGGTAATGTTATTGCCGGTTTCCATCTAGCCTGCGTGCAGATAGCCGCAGTTGGATAAAGGAATGGTGGCACGGTTTATCCACAGATGGTTTATCGAAAAAGACATCACAAAATTGTTCTTTCTGGGCCAGAGTGCACGTACAGCTACTCCCGTAATCTTCAGCATATGGCAAGTTCATGTATTCGTTATTCACCGTTGATTTATCCATATTTCTGTTCATTGGAATCGGATGCTGTTCTCACTCGACGATGGCATGTAGCTGATCATTCAAGTTCTCGCGCCTATTTTTGTTGACTGTGTTATTTGCTGGTGAAACTCGCTGTAGATCGCGGCAGAAAAAGTGGATGTTTGTTATTAAATCCATCTGAGGTATGTGTATGCACTAGTTCTTTTTCAGGTTTTCAATTTTCTACTCTTCTTTTGCTAATCATAGAGTCTGTAACCGATGAATGACTGCAGTGAGCTTAAAAATGCCACAATTCTGCTATTTTTAAGTGATCGCAAAGCCATACCGAAAACTCTTATGGTCCAAAGCATGGAGAATCTTCTCCAATTGAAATTTTGACGAAATTCGATTTATCCGATCGTGCAATGATTTTTTCCGGAGAGTGGTCAAAACGGCCGAAAATGGCCTAAGTTTTGCTGCGAAACGCGGAAGTAAACACAACGACGGCATTTGATTGGTCAATCATAGGAGAAAATGCGATCTGATCAGAGCGTGAGTCAGAACCCTCACGGGATCTTTTGACAAAAGAAAAGATTTGACGGCTATGCTAAGTTGGACGCTTTCTGTTTTCTATATCGTTACGCAATGCGCAAACACTGTTGCTGCCATCTTCTTGCCTCGCTAGAAACAAACCATAATAATGTGAATTGAAGGCGGTCGATAAGAAGCTGAAAGAGTGTGTTTGGAATGATCTACTTTAAACAAGATGTCATTCTTGCAATTTGGAGGTAAGATACTGCTTTAAGAATAGATGTTAATGTTTACCAAATTAGATGATAGCTACATTGTGAAGCAAATATACTTTCAATAACTGTAAGAAAGGGAATCGAAATCGTGAATTAATATGGACACAAATTTTCATACGTTTCTACCACACTTCTGAGGATAAGTTTTGAAACAGGTTGATCTTATCTTTATTTCTTGCCAAAAGAGCAAACATTGTGTAGCGAATATTTGGAATTCCCACGCCAAGCAATTTGTCAAGCATTGCTACGAACTTTTAACTGCAAGACCAATCTCTAATGAATGTTTGCCTGACATGTTTAAGTTTGGTCCGGTTGTTTTCATTGATTCATTTCAAGTAGGCTGGAAAGATTTCCTGCTATTTCTAGCTCAGTTAGGCTTCTGTGCATGCTGCATCCGGGCACAAGAGCCCTAGCTTAAAGAACCATCATCAGGGTCCTTTGTGGGTACCTTCAAATTTCAGACTGTCTAAAAATAAATTTGGCCTAAGTGGAATTACGGATCCACACATAGATAGTTGAACTGACAGAGAAGTTTTACTTTAAAGTTTAACTGTTCTATCAATTCAGTTACCAAACTGTGGGTCTTTAGTTTCCGTTCAGGCTAAATTTAATTTTTAGATAGTCAGGAATTGTAGCCTGCCTGCATAGGATCCTGGGTGTCAATGGCTGTTTGACGTCCCTTCTGAAGGATGGCGAAGTGAGTTGCTAGGTCACACATCTAGACGGTCATCCGTCTGGATTTTGATGAGGTTTTTGAATGACTGCGGCCATTTCATGAAGTTATTTGGTGATATTTGAGGAACTCAAAAGGCCTTTGGGTGCATCAATTTCTGCGACCCTTTAGTTACGTCGTTACATCGTAGCTGAAATCTGTGATGTGTATTTAGAAAGGTTGAACTTTGTTACTTTACTATCTACTCTGTTGAACTTTAGTGTAGTCTGTATACTAGATTTTCATGCTAAAATTCATTCCAAATTAACACTGTGTAGATTTAAAATGTTTTGTAGCAAAACGTACATTAGAGATTAACACATATGCAAGGAGAAATAACTGTTCTTCGAGCAATCCTGTGAAATTGGACAAAAATGCTTGGATCTTAGAAAGGCAAGACACCTTGAATTAAACTAAGGGTGCAACAATGTTAAGGCATTTGCTGTCCAAAAAGTATCTCTTAACGATTGATTGATTGATTCGAGAGGGGAACATTACTTGGAATTTTTTGTATATTTTCCCAACAATTGTCTACTTTTCGCTCGAACATTTCAGATCAAAATGCAGAAAAATATCGCTCGATCCAGTCTCTTGTTTTGAACAAGTAAAAGCTCTATTCTGTGAAAAATATCTCTAAGACCCCTGCAACATATCAACAAAGAAATCGATTGAAATAACGACATCCAAATTGCTTGGAAAAAAGCTGTATGCGTCCTGAAAAAATTGAAAAAGGCTCGTTGAGTTTTCTCGAAGAGTGGTCGGGTTCGCCAAAAGAATTTTCCCCACGATAAATCGCACACTGGACCAATTTTGACGATTTCTAACTTAATCTTTGGCAAAAATCCAGAATTAGGTTATAGGATTTTTGTAAATTTTGTGGTCTTCTGTGTCATGAGCAAAGTTAAAAGCTGGTCCGGGCCAAGTTAAAAATATAATCTATTGTATTCAACAACTTCGATGCCTGCGGTTTCATTGTGTGGCGAAGGAAACAATGGGTTTGTGGGCGTTTCTTGAGCCTATTTATAGCAGCTTGTCGATATAGCTATGTCTATTCCCTTTTCTATGTCTATTCCCGTCTCGGAAATACTGGAAACGATAAAAATTAACGATCAAATTTTGTCTAAAGTCTCGACATACATGAACAAAGTCAGAGCTTGTTGGTGGTGAGTTGGGGATTAACTAGTTATAATCTAATTTTGGATTTTAGCTACGATTAGAGTCGTCAATATTTCAAATCGGTCAAGTGTACGATTTATCGTGGCCTATCAAAATTGGATAGTTTTTTTTGGCACCCCTGGTAGGGAAACTAAAGTCCATCTCAAAAACTAGATGTCACCTGAGATTTGCGATAACGCAAAATTGCTTTGCAAAACACTTCTATTGTTGATATTCGCGGGCATTTGCAGATGACATCTAATTTGAGACAGAATATACTGTAGTTGTTGTGTATATCGAGAATCAAATAATTCGCAAAATGAAGCAGTCACAAAGAAAGAAACCAAGTTTAGCATTATGGTTATGCCATAAAATACACTGCAACTGACGTCTATCATAATTAAAACTCGTAACATCAATCTTATGTACATCTATTGATAAAAATTTTCGATTTAACACAAATTGCATATACAAAAAAGCTAACTCTATTTGATTCGTGTGGGTAGTACCATGGGTAGTTAGACACTGCTGGTGTGCTTCTATGGAGAAGAGCTGGATAATATGTATCTGCGGGGGAAATTTTTTATAGTACTGCGGAGGAGATATCTGCGGGGGAAATTTTTTATAGTACTGCGGAGGAGATATCTGCGGGGGAAATTTTTATAGTACTGCGGAGGAGATATTAATATTTTTGTTCTTTCGATATCTCCTCCGCAGTACTGCAAAAAAAATTCCCCCGCAGATACATAATATCCAGCGCTCCTCCATAGAAGCACACCAGCAGTGTCTAACTACCCATGGTAGTACTAGAACTGACAACTGGTTACCGAGTGACGAAAAAAAACTT
The DNA here is from genome assembly GCA_039566865.1 of Aurelia coerulea. Classification (NCBI taxonomy): domain Eukaryota; kingdom Metazoa; phylum Cnidaria; class Scyphozoa; order Semaeostomeae; family Ulmaridae; genus Aurelia; species Aurelia coerulea. Next base: position 3,086,505 of record CM076952.1, on the reverse strand, counting down.
CATGAACTAGATCACAATTAGCTCTCTGAAATCGAGAGCTATTAACAAATGTTTTGCTTTGACGTTTAGAGGAAAGGCTTGGTTATCTTTTGAGCTACTGCGTGGTCATTTTAAGGGCCTTTAAGCAATTATTACTTTCCGAAAAAGCAGAACATTTGTGAAAATCTAACGCAGAGGTGGATTAAAGTCATTTGGGGAAATCCAGTGTTTGCAAAATTGTCAAATTACTAATCTCTGCTCTTTATTTCATGCATTTTCATGCTCCAAAGCAAATTTGGAATTCAGCTTTTTCATATGTTCCAAAACATGGGCTGAAAAAGGACGGGAAAATCCGAGAAATGATAGCCTGCGCGCAGACTTTGGTTACTGGGGAGGAGAGGAAAGCTTTCTTTCCTCTCCTCCCAAGTAACCAAAGTCTGCGCACAGGCTAGAGAAAAGAATGAATTACCATGTTTTTGAAACTGGTTTTTGAAGGGTAGATACAGCTTAAAATGACCAAGCAATATCTCAAAAGATAGCTAAGCCTGTCAGCTACATGTGTTACCTTGAATGTACTTATAACATTTGCTTTCTGCAAGCTAGACATCTACCGGGTACCCCAAAATAAACTATGCACGTTTGGCAGGCCACAATGAATTGTAGACTGGACCGATTTTGAAAATTTATGACTGAGTATTTAGCAGAAAGCCTGAATTAGATTCTGGTACTTTTTGCAAATTTTTCCGTTTTCAATTTTTTGAGCTAGAAGTGAGTTCCTTAAAATTTTCGTTTTCGAAAACACTGAAAACGATAAAAAAAACGTCGATCAAATTTTAAAAGAATCAACATGAATAAACAAAGAAAAAACGATGTCAGGGCGCTTTGGGGATTTAGTACGAACTCTCGAAAATCAAATTACAATTCATCGATTTCTAAATCCCGAATCACCACGAACAAGTTCTCTCTTTGTCCATTCATGTCGATTCTTTAGAAAACTTGATCGATGTTTTTTGATCGTTTTCAGTGCTTTCGAAAACTAAAATTTTAAGAAACTCGCTTCTAGCTCAAAAAATTGAAAACTGAAACAGAAAACGAAAAAATTTGCAAAAAATCCCAGTATCTAACTCAGGCTTTCTGCTAAAGATTAAGTCACAAATCTTCAAAATCGGTCAAGTGTACGATTTATCATGGCCTGCCAAAAGTGCATAGTGTATTTTGGTGCACCCGGTAGCTCGTGAAGATCTTTTGGGTCACCAGGTATATTTAAAGCTATTTCAACTTTAAACCAGCGTACACAAAATGCGCCTGCTAGGGGTTAAATGGGTATGCTTGGGGTGACATGAGTAAAGGAAAAGTTGTGGGTAAACATTGTGAATATCTTAAGATGTTTTCTAAGGGACAATGCAAAATTTATTAAATCACATGGCCGGCGGAGAAGAAAAATTCTTCCAATAAAATCTGCTCGCCTTGTATGAAATTATTGCAAAAAAGCCAACTGCCCCATCACCCTTTCCTTAAAAAAGATATCTGTCCCTGCCCCGTATTCATCGACAATAGATGTTGTATAGTAAGTACCACCGATGAATTAGCCAAAGATCATAACAAAATAAACTCTTGTCCTTACGAGTCTGTCAACGAAAAAATTTGACTTTGAAGATGAAAAGATATGACTGATGAATCGTTCTTCCAAGGAACTGCTAAGAACATTTTGCATCATTTTTATACACACATCATTCCAAGAATGTTTCAAACTTGCATGATCTACAATTTTGTCCTCAAAATGAGCCATTTTATATTCCAAACTTCATCTTGAGCTTATAAAAAGGTACTGCCCCGTTAGCCCCGTACATATTTGCTCTGTAAAAAATGTTGACACAGCTCAAAAAAGTAGTTGCCCCTTTACGTTTTGCACCAGCCATGTCATAAAATAAACTTTGCACTGTCCCTAACTACAACCGTTTGAACTATTCTTCATAGTGCAAATATTGATTTAACATTTAACAGTTTACAACCTACCGTCTTCCTCCAATCAAGACTACCCATTTTACCCCCGCATACCCTAGCGTCTACTGGGGTCACATGGGTAGGCTGGGGGTAAAATGGTTTATGTTTACTGCTCAAAATTATTAAACTGTGAACTTTTCAATCAACATTCAACGTTTCAAGGAGGTAGCTCCAAACGAGATGAAGCTACAGAAAATCTGTATATCAAGATTCTAACAAAATGTTTTCACATATGTTGCCGCGCCTATTTTACCCCAAGTTTAACCATTTTACCCCTAGGTAATAGGTAATACAGGATTAGGCCCACAATCTTCCGCACTATACTCCTAAACAGCCTCTACGGAGGAGAGTGGATTTGGATTGGGCCCACAAATGATTTTGGTCATTGCCACCTGGAAACAAGCTACAGAGTACAATGGAAATTTAAGGCCTTGTCAAAATTTCACGCATTTCTAGCAAAGCAGCTGTGAAAGAAATCATCTATAACCTGTAAATAAGATCCCTTGAAAAGCAACAACAAAACAGTTGACAATTCTAGACAGAGCCTGATTACAGGCTATATCATCCATAACAACATCATTTTACGAGAAATGTCAAGCAAAACAGAATCTCGCATACTCATACTTTTTATAAGAGAGATTTGGATCAGCCAGGGATCAGCCTATAGTACTTAAAGGTTCTCCAAGTTCTTAGCGCTAGATGTCTCTTAATTTGTTTCTTGATTTTAGGGAGAAAGACTGTCGATGTTAGACCCGTTTCTTGGCATATGGAACAAAAAGGGCAAGGAAAAGGGTTCAAAGCAGATCATTAAGGTTCAACGAGATATTACTCACAACATTCATAAATTTAGCCATTCAAAATTTTCAGTACTTCTCAATTCCTTGAAGTTTTGCTCATCCTAGTACTAGTTTCTTGCAAACCAGTTTCTTATAATACAATTGGTACAGGATAATTGTCGCAAGATAGAAAGATGTCCTAATATGATAAAAATAACGATACTTTCAGTCAAACGTCACTGTATTCTCCCAGTTTCCAGTGAACTTTCTAAATCAGGCAATATTAGAGCTGGATCTTATTGCAACAAATAGAAAAATAACATTAGGAAGTAATATAAAAATTAGCAAACAAGGGAATAATTTTAAAGTCTGTCTCAATTAGATTTCACATGAGATTTGCGACAACGCGAAATTATAACCTAGGCCAGAAAAGACTTTTACATCATACGAAAGTTGACTTTGGGCTGCAGAGAATCATTGTTAGCTATGTGTCTTTAAAGGCAGTCTATCACGCATTTGATTGGATGATAGTGACAATGCAAAGGAAATTTGAATGGCTGCTAATCCTCTGACTTTCTATGACCGTAGAAAATGAGAACGATCAGCCGTTCTTTGTTTCGAATACACAGATTCACAAAGAAATCCGTTGTGTCGAGCTCTGTTGCAGCCAATCAGCTACGTGATAGACTGCCTTTAATTACACCGTGACTGAGAATTGCATTCGAGTTGTGTGAACGGACTGCACTTACAGATGTGTCTTCTGACGTAGAGTATTAGGTTTTTTTGTTACAAGGACAGATAATATTACAATAGGATCCACTACTTTTGATTCACACCCAAGGACAAAGCGATTAGCGACTGCAGACAGGGAATTCTGTGCCCGATCGGTCAAATCATAAACAAAAACAAAGCAAGCTGCAAAAGCTGCTCTGAAACCCAGGTACCTACAATCTCTTACAAAAGTGTTGGACCCCTGCGAAAATCGTAGTTTTACGGAAACATTGTCCCCACTTCCCCCATATAAATGTTGTTTGCTTTGGCAAATCATTCTTTCTATGAATCTGCATGAAAAACATCTCTTTACAATGCAATCAACATTGAAACGGGGGGAGGGGGGGGGGGACAAAAATTCGACTTTTTCAACCGGGGTCCACCACTTTTGAAAGAGATTGTAGCTCGCTCGTTGTGCATTCAAATAAAGGTTTTTAAGAGCAAATATGAGCATACATCGAGAGAAGAAGGGTACATCTAAACATCTGCCTCGGGGGCATTTTATTTGTTTGGCATAGAAGCCTACTATTGGAGGGCCATTCAATTATCGGACTTTTTAGGTGTAATTAAAACACTCACTGCTCACCTTCTTGTTTTTGTTTGCAGCTTGAAATGTTTATAAAAAGTCAATTTCAAGGGTTACGAAATTGTGAAATAGGATTTTCAAAGGACGTTGCACGTGTTCATCACCCATACAATTATGGAACTATTTTAAGAACTGCTACGATCATAATATCATACGGAAATTTCTGCTTTCTTAGATGACATTGATACATCCAATCCAAGGTCCACAGGTTCCCATTCCAGGTCCGACTGACTTTCCATCTCACTTCTTCGCCCAGTGTCCGGAGTTTCCGCAACAACAGCCTCGATATCACGAAGAGGAATCATTTCTGGCTGTTTATGTGCGTTCCCTTTTGATTTAGCCTCCGTTGCATGTATTAGAGGATTGCCATTACCTATCAAATGTTGACTTTCCTGATCTTCTATTGAGAAGTCATCATGTTCGAGCATACTTGCGCTCATCAGTTCACCATCACTGGTATACGAAGATCGCTGTGAATAGAAAATTAGGGATAATGACATTATGTTATCTACGATTGTCAAAATAGCCCTGAAATATTGTTACGTTATACAGCTCGCTCTCCCTACTTTACGCAAATAACTGTGTTCTTTCTAGCGCTGTTGATTCACCGGAAAAATGTACAAAGTTGGCATTAGGCCTCGTTTGGTACTGGCAGAAAATGCATGTGCACAACCATAATAATGTCCCTAGTTTTAGGAGAACAAAGGTCTCGTTTACAAGGATTGAATTTTCAAAAATAAAAATAAAACAGCTGGTAACTGTATATCAAATGGGCATGCTTGCATCCTTTGACAACAATAAACATGATATCATGATATCAACAAGAAGAATGCATAAATTTGTGTATAATTCACCATTATGTGAAATTCCCAATCCCAGCTGGAGCATGTGTACCGTGCACTTGTAGAAAGCCATCTGCGATACGCCAATGTTATTTGGGGGAGTCTTCCTAAATCAAAATTGAATACCCTCCAACGTCTGCAGGACAGAGCCCGTTCGATTATTGATAAGGCCAGACTAAAAGACAATTGGTCTCATAATTGGTTGACCGTTGAACAACTAATAAACTTTGATCGATCAGTTATGACATATAAAATAATCAACAGGCAATGTCCCGAAAGCCTTTGGGGTAAATACCATCATAGGACCCAGCATTCCAACTACAGAACAAGGAATTGCAGGGACCTACAAATCCCAAGAAATAATCTTGAATATGTCAAGAAAGGCTTTCACTATTCGGCTCTGAAAACTTGGAACAATATACCCATCAATATCAGAGAGCTCCCTACACTTAGTAGATTCAAAAAACAATTGAAAAGTTATTATATGAGCTGAACACAAACTAAAACACGACGCCCTGGAAGAGCAGCTGCTACTGCATAGATTACTGTACATAATTTTGCTTTAACTGTATATAGACTATATTAATGTAATTAGGATATTTATTTTCTTATTTAAGTATTGCGTTTGTTAGCTGAAGGGTTTTTGTGTATAAATAATTTAAAATGAAAAAATGAAAATGAAAAATGAAAATTCAAATACCCGCCATTGGACTCACGAAAGGGGGCTTATTTGTCAAAATTAGTAGCGAGATGGGGACCTATTCGAGGCGGAGGCATATTCAAAGGTGGGGCCTTAAAGGGGCTTCGTCTTCAAATCTCGGTCCAAAAGGTGATTTTGAAGGTTTCTGATGGGCAATATCACACAGACGTTTACCCATTTTTTCGCAAATGTAGGCATCATTTTGAAGACAAATTTTTGTACTTTACAGAGGAAAAAACCAAATATTCATATCTTTTACGATTGCATGGAAATAAATGGATTTTTAACAAACACTTTTTGGTGGCTTGGGTGAAGCGCGGTGAAACGGGTGAAGCCACCAAACAAACTGCAGTTAATACTTGGTCGGCAATGATAGACATAAGACATGTAGAAAGTATTGTCAAGAATTTCGTAAAAATTATTGAAAAAATAAAACCCTTCAGATTAATCAAGTCTACACTATCATCCAATAAAGAATCTTCAGTGCTGATCATATCCTCTCGGCTGACTTGGCGAATTGGGTGTTAGGCCAAGTTATCCACTGCCCTGGAAATCCCAAGGAGGGGATTGGACAAAAGCCAAGCAAAATTAGCGCTTGGTTTTAACACCCTATGTTTGTTTACAAATGCGCACCTTATTTTTTCCTTTTTCTTCTAATTATCCCAACTCGAGGAGGATGGGTGGGTGAATTCAAACGAAGAATTTTTCTTCGAATGTCAAACTGCTAGGTTGTTGGCTTGCGAATGCCAATAACACAATTAACTATGCCCTTTACTACTTACCTCAGACCTTCCAATCCCCGTAGCAACGAGGGGCACCAAAAATCATAAAGCGCCCAAAGCAAGTCGATCAAAATAACTAGAATCCCTGGGGGATCTGACATGCAAATATTCCTGAACTAACAAACAAAGACAAAGGCATTCCAACCGCATGGGCCCATGACCACCCTTAGTGGAATAGCCACTTTTCTCCCGCATTAAAATTGATTGTAGTTACAATACATGAACCCAAAACAATGGACGCATGCGGTGTTTACAGATTTGTTTATAGCTTGGCGACGGAGCCCCTTTAATCGAGGATTTACAGTGAGCATAAGGTCGCAGAAGGTTCTCAAGAAATCTCTCTGCTTACCTTGTGTTCCAACTTTGATGAAAATTTATCCATGTGATCTAAGCTGCTGAAATTGTCCAGTTCTCTCAATTTCTTGATATTAATAAGGCTAATCTTCTCTTCTTCTAGTTTTCTTTTAACATGTTCTTTCCACCAAATGAAGCCAATTGTCAGGACAACGAGCAAAAAGACTGGAAACGCGACTGTAACTGATAAAGGTAAGTCAGGCAGGGCGTTGTCATTCCCATATTTTGCGGCATACAGCATTGCTAGTTGAAATCTTGAAGGCTTTGGTGCTATGGGAAAGGAATGCAATTTTAATTATTTCATCCACCTCAGGTTTCTACCATGTCACTACATAAATATCAATGAACTTTCAGTACAGCGTATTGTCACGATCAAACTACTTGCTAGCTGCCCCCGAAGGGGGGTACATGACTTGTGGATGGACGGGGGTCTGCCGCCCGGTTTTCAGAAAGGTACCCGCTTCTAATTACCGAAACTTGCCTTGGTACCCGGGGGGTACTTGATTTACATTTGTACGGGGGTGTGCCCACGAAAAAATGTTTTTTTCACCCTGCTCCAGAATTTTTCGCTCAAAATGATAACCTGTTCTAGAAAAAATTGATGAAAAGTACACTTAAAACATGAAATTTGACCGAAAAACGACCCGATCTAGCAGAATATTCCCCGTTGACATGTTTTGACAACCTGCCCTAGAAAAATTGCCTATTTTGATACCCTGTGCTAGAAAAAATTGGTGAAAACGATACCCTTAAAAACGGCACATCCCCGTCGGACAAATATACTAAGTACCCCCCCCCCCGGGCTTGGTACCCACTTTTATGATGAATTTCTGCGCAAAACTGCCTACTTTCAATCATTTTGCAAATTTCAGCGAAACCATACCCATGTTTATGGAAAATCTGCCGAAAAAGGACCCTTTTTAGAGAATTTAGAGCCTAAAAACCCACCCATATGGGCGGCACATACCCGTACCCCGAACATTTTATGTAACCCCCCCCCCCCCCCCGGGCCAGCTGCTGTAGTTTATGCACGTAGGAAATAATTAAAGAATATTTCGAACAAGACTTTTTGATGCGAAGACCTACTACCTGATTCCCTACATGCACAAACTGCAGTAACAAGCAAGTATGAATTCAAAGAAATGATAAAACATTGAAAATCTTTGTATTGATAAAGATGAGACTAAAGTTATGCATCAGCAAACGATCGCTCATGCGACATTATCCATTTCCAAATTCCCTAATCATTTCGAGGAGCATTCTCTTTCAGTGGCGTGGTGGCAGGGGGGGCCGGGGGGGCCACGGCCCCCCCAGTGAGACTTTTTGAGGGGGCGCCAAATCGATCCACAAGGAATTTGAAAAACTTTGCGATGATAGGACCTCTCCGTCGCGATACATGTAGGTTGATTTTGGTAAAGGTAATTGACACCGCACACAGTTCACCAAGAAGATATGAAAGAAACAAGAAAATTCTACGGTCGAGACCAGTCGCGGCTTTGAGTTTCCAATGGGGGCAACACTCCATTTCACGATGAAAACTCAGCTTGGCGCTCCCTTTTTGGCGAGAAGAGCGCCCCTCATACTTACCCAAACGCACTCTTTTTTAACTGTTGCATTCTGACGAGTGTGGGAGGATCATATAAATCAAGGCATTATTTTGATTAAAAACAAAAAAATTCTTAAAAAGGAACCAAAAATTTTCGCGCGCCTACGGCGCGCATACTTTCGACCGTGCTTTCGGCGCCACCTTTCAAGGTTGCCCCTCTTCAACCTCGGGTTTGACAGTGTTTGACAGCCAGAGATGGCTCTTCGAATTCTACCGAATCTGTTGAGAAACTTGAAGGTCTTGAAGCAAGGCAAAGAGACTGGAATATGCTACACAAGTAAAGAAACGGCAACTTCTTGTAAATTCTAATGTCATCTTAACCATTCTAAGCTAATCAAAGCAATAAAGACCAAAAATATTCTGCTCGCTTCGCTCGCTTTTCCACAAAATTTTCTTTTACTAAAAGTGGGATCCTTCAAATACATTGGATAGTTTGTTTGAAAGATGGTTTGAGGGAAGCCTCGACAAATTTATTAATAGAGCATGGCAATTTTAAATTATCCCTAGGATGACCCATACCCCCCCCCCACCAAACGTAATTCTCTGGTATAAACATCCATATAGTTTCATACACCATGTACTCAGGGTTGTGTTCGATATTTTGTAAAAATGGGATCGTTTGGTTGAGCTTTGCTGGCTTCAATCAAGGCAAAAAATGAACTTACTACGCAGAAAATTTAAATATTGTTTTCCTAAATCCAGAATAATTTTTTGATTAAACTTTTCGATTCTGATGAAGATGATTTACAGCATGAGAAGAAAATATGCACCAAGCTAAACTAACGAACACACAGTTTCATATGACTTGCTTAGTAGCAGCATTGCTTACTGTGTCAGAGGCCTTCTAATGAAATTTGATTCTGACCAATCCCTTGGAGAAGGGGCGCCAAAAATGATCTGGCCACCCCAGTGGAAAACGGCCCACCACGCCACTGTTCTCTTTACTCTGCCAAGTTCAGTCTTTAAAAACTTTGATCGCTCCTTTTCGATCTTTTTGGCCAGTCCGCAGGCAAACAAATTTCAAGAAATCATAAATATATCAATAAGTAGACATCCAAAAATCGACAAAAAATAACCACCAAGAATAATATAGGATATCGACAAAAGATTAAATCAAAAATTATTGAAATTGGTCCAGTGCATGATTCATCGTGGCTTGTCGGAAGTGCGAACTTTTTCTGGCTCACCCGGTACGCCCCTCTTTTTGTTAAATCCATTCAAAACTTGAAGAAGCAATGCTGTTAAAAATATTGAATTTATGATGGCATTAAGGCTATGGTGAAGATTTTAAATACATCCATAATCCAAAAATGAAATAAATTGGCCAGCACCAAGAATAAAACATTTTATACCTGGAATAACTCGAAGTATATGATTAACCTTTGAGAATCCAATTTCATTAAATGCAACACACGAATATTCCGCACCATCCTCCATATTAACTTGATCCAAAACATATTCACATTTAAATGTTCTTTCTAATTTCTTCGTCTCAATAACTTTTATAATATCACCATGTTCAAAGATTGTAAAAACTCCTCCAGCGAATTTACGTTTTATTTCTTCTGCATTATAAGAAGAAATTCGCATTGCTGATGCCACTTTCCCCAATGCATTGTCAACATGGGTGCTATTAGTCTCATTTTTTCCGAGTAATATTGTTGTGTGTTTTTCCCATTTGATGTAAGGTGCAGTGTCTTTGAATTGGGCTTCTGCTTCGCACATTAAACGAACCTTTGTGCCAACTGTCACCGTGATATTCTGGGATTTAGTATCTTTGATTAATGGTTTCTTTAGTTCTTTTCTTTCTGAAATGAAAAAAGAAATTTCCTTGGAGAAAATTAAAGAAATTAAAACGATATTTTGATAAATTTTGTAGTATGTTTGAATGTGTACAAAATCGAAAGAAGCTGTATCACCACTCAATCAATCATTAAACCTTTCAAACAAAGATGTATAAAAATATTGGTTGATCCACATTTTTTTTTAAATTGCAAAAAGGTCTATTATCAGTTGATGAAGAGAAATCTTACCTCTTACGAAGAGCATGAAAGCTCTTGCTAAAGTATGATTGCCACTTGTCACATTGCACGAATAATTGCCTGCATCAGCAAGTAACAATTCTTTAAGTTTAAGCTCCCAGGTAAGTGATGGTTGGGAATCTTGTGCTCTGTAACATATTTCCTCTAAAGGTTGACCATACTTTGTCCATCTTATACTTGGTGGGGGCATTCCTTCAGTTTTACAGTCAAATTCAGCTGTTTCCCCAACAATTTTTTCATATTTGGTGAAGCCTTCAATTTGATCATTGATGAACCTGAGGGCTGGAAAAATATAAATCGAGAGGTGAAATTAGAAAGGGTTAAAATTGATCAATTCGTGCCATATTTACTACAATGATACACAATCTGCTTCATATGAACAAAAAGTGCTTCCATATAAAGAATGAACCAGAAAAAAGTTATGACTTTCAAAAATTCATGTACTTGATGGGTGTGAATGATTCAAATTCTGGTTAAGAAAGATGAAAATATTTTTGTGATCTTTCCTGCATTTTCATGAGCACTTAAATATGGATAACTTTGATTTTAAAGTTAAGCTTACCAATATGCAGTGCTCATGAAAATGCTCTTCGCTCACTCATGAAAACTCGAGAAAAATTACAAAAATACTTGCATCCTTTGGCTATTAAGCCAAATTCGATTCATTTGAATCCATCTTCTACTCTTGGTGATATGAATTTTCAAGTGTGGGAATTTTTTTTGGTCAAAAATTTCTAAAATGCTTCAAATTGAATATTGGTCAATGCAATCTTTGAAAGATATAATCTTCTTCAAAACCCCAGGGGGGGGTACTTGACTAGGGAAATGACGGGGGTGTGCGGAAATCCTCTCCACACCCTGCACCCTGTTGCATAAAAAATAGGACAAAAGAATACTCTGTCGCATAAAAATTTTGCCTCTCAAATACAGTGTAGAATGCAATTTTTGCTTGTGATACCCTGTCACATAATTTTTTTTACCTATTATAATACCCTGTCGCATAACTTTCGTTAGAAAAGGACACCCTGTCGCATAATTTTTACCCCAAAAGGACACCCTTTTGAGCGGCACATCCCGTCAGGTCAAGTATGGGAGTACCCCCCCCCTGCGACCAAAACACACTGATTCCAAGTCAAAAATCGTTCAGCTGTGCAAAAAAACACAGCTGTGCATCTGTTGAGTGCTTCTATTGTGGCAAAGAGCATTGACATGGCCTGATCTAATTTCTTTAAGCACTTAGATAAGGGCAAGCACAATTAACAACAACTGAGACTTGCTCCAAGCCGCATTCCTTTGCCTACAGGAAATGCAGTTATAAACTACTAGGAAGTGATCAAAGTGAAGCAAATGGAACTGTAGCTTGAAACAGGTCCTAAAAAGATCACATTGGCTGACTTAAAATGATTCTGAGCTGTGATGTTTATTTTTGCTGTATTGAGCTTTGCTGGATGAGCCATTATTTGCCACATTTCCCAACTGAGTTGGCTCATTTTTTGTAGGATCTATGAAAGAAAATTTAGTCTGAAACATAAGCTCATGAAAATAATAGCTGGGTGTTTCTCAGTTACATCTGAGATGTTCTATTATCCCATATTTTCCATTTAAGCTTAAAGGGCTGTTTTCCCATGAATTTAGATCAAAGACATGTTGTTCTCTTTCCAGTTTAAAACAAGTTGTATTTTACTGTTAGTTTTATGCATGAACACAATAGCTTATTGTTTGAAAATCAAATTAATGCCTGTGCCAGGCCAATTTGTGGTCAATAGCAACAAGGCCCTATTCATATTTTCTTCATTCATTATTGTCAAATGGTCTCATAAAGAACATATCAGGGGATTCAACCAAACTAACAAGCCAGAAGCATCTAGAACTGCCATTTATAAACTCTTTGAATTTCTGTATTTTACTCTAACAAGCCTTTCATTTCATGTGAGTGACTGCTCCCAATGACATGCACTTTTCCAAACGTGATCAAGCAAGATTTTTATCACTCTTGCAAAATGGCTAATTTTCTCAAATATAATCTGACATCTATAAATTGAAGAAGGAAATCCTGGTTGTGCAATGAATAAACTGTCTGTTATCTAATGGGAAAACAAAATTGATGGATTTGCCCTTATGCCTCAATCAATTCCTACTCTGATCATCCCCCTTGGGCAGCCCGGGGGGTCAACAACAAAATTCTTGCACAAATGCCTTGGGCAAATTTCTTTAGTGAATGTCTGGGGGCTGCACACTGAGAAAATCCATAAGAACTTAGTGACGCTCATTAGCATTGTTGTTGTTACTCTTGCAAAGAAAACTGGCAGAAAATAATTTCAAGGTTAAAAGGTTGAGTGGGACAGGTTTCCTAAAATTTCCTGCAACTGACAAATTTTGTACACATCATTATCAAAAAAAGGCAAACAAGACGTTGATCTAAAATTTAATGTATTTCGTAATTTTGTAAACATCCTCATCAAAATGCAAGAAGGCAAACATAGCAAAGATCTAATGATGGAAAACTTCCATGTTTCCTCTTTCCAGTGGCGGATTTAGGGGGGCAAGTGGGGGCAATTGCCCCCCCTTCACGATGAAAACTCAGCTTGGCGCCCCTCTTTTGGCGAGAAAAGCGCCCCTCATCCTGACTTTAACGCATAATTTTCTAACTATTTCGATTTAAATATGGGGGAGATATATAAATCAAGGCCTTATTTAGTAGTAAATCAAAGAATTTTCTTTAAAGAGTGTCAAAAAAATTGTCTCGCGCCTTCGGCGCGCTCACTTTCAATTATATTTTTGGCGCCCTCTTTGCAAGTTGCCCCCCTTCAACTTCGGGCTGGATCCGCCCCTGCCTCTTTCCGATCCATAAGAACTTTATGAGTAAAAGCACCTAGCATTGTCAACTGCCCTGAGGGTGGAGGAAAAACTGCAAGTCAAATGCCCAGCCAGGAATATTTTTGAGAAAATATCTGGGGGTTTCCTTGGGGATGGTCAGGATAGGAATTGAACAAGACATTAGTTGGCAATTACATACACGTCAGAAGACTGTAATCTAACACAGAAAGATCATAGCACAGGCAAATAACTTCTTGGTTAACTGTTAACCAAACATAAAGACTTGATAAAAACTTTATATTGGTATACAGTCAGCCCTAATGTGAACAAAAGTATATAGAGATTAAACCCTTTTATTTGAGGGGTGTTTCACTCTTTTGAAATGGCATATGAGAATTTTTTGAGCAATAGGATTTTGAGGGATTTTTCACGGATTTTTCTTGAAAACAAAAGGATTTTTGCCAAATGTGTACGAGATTTTTACAGAGCGATACACCCCTCGCTTTATTGAGATTCTGTGTATCTTTCTTATTGTGGGAATCAACATGAAATCTTTACCTGAGGGATCGCTGACACAAAGAAAATCACTCTAGCTTTTGTCCCCTCATGTGCAACTTTTTGTATGAAAAGGCCTCCTCTGACAAATAGAAAAACCAGAAAGGTTGCATTTAACAAAATGAATTTGCGTGAATTTACCTGCTGAAGAATGCTTGCCAGCACCGATAAAAGAAAGCAATATGCAAAATGAAATGCAATTTGTGAGTCCGATCTTCATCGTGTTCTTGCATTCACTGCTACAAAAATGAAAATAAGCTATATTTCCATCACAATGCATATGTAGTAAGCTTGTTGATAAACAACTGAGTGTAAAATGACCTTCAATTCTAACAATAAATTTCATTGTTGAATGATTTTTTTTGAAAGGTTCTTTATGAACCTGAATTTTGAGACAGTCAGTTTCGGAGAATCTTTTAGAAAATGGCAATTCACTTTACTGTAAAGTTGAAAAAGATTTTCATGACAGTAAAAGGATGTTTTGAGATATGTAGAGATCTAGGAGCGATCTAATAGCAAGGATACAGTTTATAATAAATTTGAAGGACTTCATTGGCAATTTCAGACTTGCATTTTCTCTCTTTTAGCAACAAAAATGTTTTTCATCCCTTGTTTTCCCAAAAAATTGTGCATGGCGAATTCTGTAAATGTTCTAATCTAGTGGAATATAAGCCTGGCAAACCTGGAATCTAAAAAGAAACTGTTCAAGTCCAGACTGGAATGTTTGCAAAACGCACACTCAGTTTATTGCCTGAGATCTTGATTTTCTAATGTTTTCACAAAATTTGCACAAAGAAAACTATTAGAAAAATAGAGGGCAGTAAGGATTCTGGAAAGTACAAGACAATGGAAAGTGGGGGAGTTTTCACCAAGATCTTGGAAGTGCAAAAAAGTTCTCTATTGTTTAATTATCTATTTTATTTGTTGAATTACTGTTTTTCTTGGGTGCGCAAGTGCCACACTTTTGATACAGGGCGCAACAGCAAAAATGTAGCCAGGCTGACACAATGTACACATTGCACTGCGCAGATTCTATTTTGTCATTGGCTCTGTCGCCCAGGTTGGAAAACTTGCTTCCACTCGCAGCTATGAAACTCTGTCAAACTCGCTGCTCGCAGCTACAATAACCAATCCTCGCATGCGAGAACAAAAGATTTATTGTTAATTTTGCTTCTCTCGCAGCTTTTTGAACTCTTTTTAAAGTCCACTCGCAGCTCGCACCTTCAAATTTATTTCACTCGCCACTACGCGTAGGCCAAATCGCGCATGTTTTCCAACCTGGTCTGTTGCTTTTACTTGATGCACAGATCACTAGCACCTTGCAAGCCCAACGCCCAACATGAACATCTTGCTTGCCAACTGCCTTTACAAACAATAGATGTTACCGGTGTTGCTGTAGCAAGGTTCAATTCTTCTCACTCTCTTGTATATGTGTCGGAGGTTCAGGGTTTCATTCTATTTTCTGTTGTTAGTGGTTTGGTTTGGTTAGCTTACAAATATTAATCGTAAAGCTGTTTCCTGTAAATAGCATGGCTATTAATGAAGCCAAATCGGGCTTAAAAATAAACCACGGTGGTTCTCACTTGCCGAATTGCCGTTATGAACCCTTGGCCTTCTCAAAATTCCGGAGGAATTTTCCGAGGGTCCGAGGGGAGGGCCTGCCTTTTGCCGGTTCGGTTTTCGCTTGCAATTTGCACAAACGTTGACAAATTAAAGGGAATGAAATTACACGTACCTTCGCAATCTTTAGTCTTTCAATGCAGCATTGAAAACTGATTTGGAATGCATCTCAGGCTTGAAACTTGTGACTTGTTTGTTTGCAACATCTTGTTGTGAAGTTTATTATTGTTTTCCAATATTGTTCTTGTCTGTGGAGCCACGGCCTCGTTTTCGTTTTTTCCTTCGCAGTAGAGCACCGCAAAGCACCGCAATTCTAAATACCACTCCCGCCCCGACTACTCCCGCAAAAAATTTCGGTGCTTCCTTTTTTGCGCAAAATTCCTCGCATCGTGAAGGCCTGTGAAGGTGAAAGTGAAGTTGCGGTTTTTAGATCCAAGGGCTAGGATGGGCAGAAATAGAGAAGACCTAATCGAGTCTGTGACCCCTTTTGTCATGTGTTTACGAGGTAAACAGGATGAAAACATCAAGCTCCTTAAAAGACCCTAAAGAAACTTCAAATACTCAAAACATGAAACTTTCTAAGAAACTTTCACTTCAACTTTCACTTCAGATCACTGGTCTTCGCTGCACTGCTGCGTTAGAAGCTGAGAAGGAGCAAATCAATATCTGACTCACTACCCCAGGCCTTGCTCAACTTCAAATCGAGACTGCTTAGGAAAACTGAAAAGAAGAAGGCGGAGAAGCAATTCTATGAATCGAGCAACAAGTCAAATATAGTACATCTATCTTCGACAAAATTTTGTAATGGCGGACGAACAAGAAGCTTCGCAAGTCACAGATGATTTAGTTCTCAAAGGCTCTCCTTTGTCTGAATATTTGGAAGAAATTGGCAGAGGTGATTTCGAGTATTATCCATCGACAGGAGAATCTATAAAGGACCTTCATGATGAGAAAATGAGCTCAAACGATGAAAATGCCGGAGCAGTCAAAATGGGCCTAAGCAATCAACTTGCAAAAGAGAGCAATTTTGCTTGCTCTAGCAGCTCCTTTTCGAAGGCAAAGAAGGGCAATGACAGCATATATGGCAGCTTATTCCATATTTGTGACACCTCACGGATAGTAACATCCAAGTTGATCTGGTTTTTGGAAAATCTGAGTGAGAAGTTCTCAAAGTCTGATGTGTTTGGAGAAGTTGATGGTGGCAGTCATGATGGGCAGACGGTGACACAGACAGATAGGCATGATATGTTAGCAGGAGGAAATGCACAATTTCTTACTCAACCTCCCTTTCTGAAAGCTGCTACAATCATAGCCTTGCAAATTGGCATTGCACTTGCTTTTCCTTCCACTTCCATGTTTGCAAAAGTTAATTTACTTTTGATCTGTCTGTTCTTATTTTATATATTGTACAAATGGTACAGTATCAGGAAGTTTACAGAAAACTGCAAAGATATGCTAACTGCTGGTGAACATTTTGTTTCTAATTGTGAATCATTATGCAAGGCTGTTGATAAATCAATTCTATTGATAAGAGAATGTGAAGTGATATCAATGGGCTTAACATTTTACCACCCAAATTTGCCTGCTTTGAAAATTGGCTCAAGAAGGAGAGGGATGTGCTCAACACTTAGGAGATCTTTGTATGAAAATACTTTGAAATGCTTTGAAGTATTAAGAAAGATCAGTGGAACTATGATCAGCACTTTGCCTGAAGGGCTCAAGCTGTTTTACAAAGAAGACAGCATATCAGATGTTTCAATCAATGAGATAAAGTCATCCATTGGACATGATGATCTTGATTTTGACTGCATAGATTCAGATATCCTCAAGAGTATCATTTGCTTAGTAAAATCCCAATTAATTGAGTTGTTCGAAGTCACCATCACCTCACTGGAGAAGTCATTGATAAATGATTTGCAAGAGGGCAAAATAGACCCAGAATTCTCATTAGGCATGATTTTGAACATATTTGGAAAAGATATACAGACACAAATGAATGACATTGTGAAGGATATTGAGTCAAAATATGCCTTTACCAAAGAGAATGAATTCAAAGAAAAATCTCTAAAAATGAAATTAAACCCTGCCAGAAAAGCTAACAACGGTCATCAGCAATGTCATGTTTTGTTAGACAGTGCATCATTGCATTTAAAAGCATCTTTAGGTAGCATTGAGTCCTTAGAAGAGTTTTTAGTTGAAGAAAATGAAATTGGGCAATCCTTGGAGTTGGAGAATGAATCCTTTAGTCAGAAGCTGGAGGATATTGTTACACTATTTAACCATAATATTGATAGTGCAAGGGACTGTGTTGATAGCATAAATGAAATTTTGCAAATTCAAACAGAAAGCAAAAAGCCTTTGCCTCATGCTGATGATGGTGACTGCAATGAGAGGAGTGAAATTTTGACGACAAGCCCCACTTTAAAGTTTCCTTCCACAGAACCAGAGGGAGATCAGCTTCTTGAAGGCATCAGTGAGCCAACGCAAGAAATGACTTCAAAAGAGCAGCCTCCATCAATGGAAGAAGTAAGACTAGCAAAGAGCCAAATTCGAGAAAATAAGAGAGTTGTAAATGAGTTAAAAGCAATATTCTCATTAAAGAATTCTCCTGTTGGGCTAATGCCATTTGATTTGGTCAAAGATAATATCAATATAAATCTCAAAGAAAGCAATGATGAAGAAGTTACCACTGAATTTGTTTGTCGAGAGACTGGAAATATCAATCCTGATTCCTTTGGAAATGAGATGCCATTGAATGAAGAATTCTCAAATGACTTGAACGATGATCAAATAGAAGGTGAACTTGAAAATTTTGATGTCAGGCCTGCTGGTAATTTCCCATCCATAGATGTCATGTCCGACCTTGCAAAGGCACTTGCAAGTAGGAGATCAACTGGCCAGGTCATAGAGCAGACTCTTGAGGCTAATACTTTTGGATCAGATGATGATGAGGATTTTAGCTGTGATGTGTGATGTGAAGTTTCCAAGACTCTTTGAAAACTTGTGACTGACCATAACTGTACCAACCCAAATCTTCAATAGGGCTAGGGCTCAAATCTTTAAAAAGGTTGGTGTAAAATTCTATGACATTTTTTCTTTGAATTGAATGGCTTGAAAGGAACTTATGGTACCTTGCTGTAACTATCCCCTGGAAATTTGTTGATATCTTGATTTTTTTCAAAATGGTGGCAATTTAATTATTTTTGAAAAAATTAATGGAAAATTTTGAAAAAATTCAAATCATTGTAAATCCTTTACCATTAGAGGACAAATGATATAACCTTCAAGAAAACCATAGTTTATCAAGGTCTACAGTATGGTTGACTTGGGCAAGTCCAACAATATGGTGGCAAGCAGAAATCTGTTTAGCTTTTCTGGGTCTGGTTTAGGATTTATAAATTTGATGATGTCATAGCCTCAAATTTAATTAATGCCGCCGTTCTGAAACTAATCACGATATCAATAAATTTCCACGGCAGATTTACAGCAAACCCCCAAAGTTCCTTCCAAGCCATCTAATTAAAAGAAAACTGTAATAGAATTTTACACCGACCTTTTTAAAGATGTGAGCCCTATGTTCAGACATATGGAAAAAAGTTCTGTTTTCTGATGATCAGTCAGGTTTTTTGGGCCTTCGGTGTACAGCAAGGTGTTTACTTAAAAATCTCTTCCTACTTACGTAAACAGCATTGAACATCTGTGAGGAACCCATATCTTTGCTCTCAGATTATCCTCTGAAAAGACTGAAAGAACATTTCTAGGGATTTCGTTTCGTCCTTTCGTTGCATAAGAAGATTAGTGTGTCAGTCGAAGCCTTCTTTTTCCTCCTTGCGTAAAGGCGATGAACATCTGTAAGGAACCCATGGATTATCCGTGCTTTCATTGTGGTCAACTGATTTTTAAATCATACTACAACTGTGATAAGTCTATATAAGTTTAAGAGATCAGTCTTCGTCGAAAACTTCCTCTTGCTCTTCACGCAAACAGCAATGAACATATGCGCGAGGGACGCAGAATTTCGCTCTCGAGTTAGGGAGTGGCCATTTTTTAATCATGGGTACCGGGGATTTTTCACAGTGTTATGAAAATTTTCCCATTCCTTTGTGGGGGTACGAAAATACCAAGGGAAATTTTTATTGGGTGCAAAACTATTTTGCTTGAAAAATATTTACATGAAGTCATCAATCAACATTTAAAAGTAACATTAACAGACATCTGGAACCGATGTATGAAAATCGCCTGGGATTGAAAGGCCCCAGTATGCTGAGAGAAGTTTCCGTTTTTTTTTGCATCTGCCAATATTGGTATGTGTGCATATATATTCTATACGTCCTTAAAGAGTTCTGGATAGGGTACCAAACCATTTTGTTGAAAGGTGGAGGGGTTCAAAAACTTTTTTCTACATTCAAGATGGGGTCTGAAATGTTGTCTAATTGTGTGAAATTATCTTCCGCCCTAGTACCCAAGATTAAAGATGACCGCTCCCTTATTCTCTCAAAAACATTTCTTGATGTATTTTCGTGCTTTCGTCACAGTTAACCAATTTTGAAATTATGACTTTAGTCTTTCAAGAAGATTTACACTGTTACACCGTATAGGGGTATACAGTAAATCCCCGCATATAAGAACCTCTTTTTTTGAGAGCCAGAGACTAATTTAAAGGTATAAAGGTTCTTATTTGAAGAGTGCCTTGCATAGGCCTTTAAGAATCTTTACCACAGATGTTAAGCCCTGTTATTTGTTTCGGTAAAGTAATTATGTACCCGATACCCAATTCTAAGCTTACAAACAACTGGGGAGAAGGTTTAAACTTTTACAGCCAACTTGAGCAAAAACGAACTTAACAACGACTATCATCCCAAATCAACTGTGCTACCCCTGCAATAAGAACATATTTTTCATCAAACTGAAATAGGTTCTTAATTACAAGGTGCATAATTTATGAAACACACCATCTAGGTTCTTTTTTTTTGTAGGTTCTATGCGAGGATTTACTGCAGGTGCGGTTTTGTCCCGCTACAAAGATGTTACATAAGAGCATTGACATAGGCTACAACATTGACACTGCCGTAAAACACAATTTGGCAAAATTTGGCACAGTTATCATATAACGAAAGATTACACGCTTTAAAATTGCCGACCCTTCAGTATAGGAGACAGCGCGGTGTCAACGACAATAAGACAAGGGGCCATAGATCCCATAGATACAAAACAGTGTTGAACAAATGCAGACTAGATGTGAGAAAGAACTTTTATTCCTAGCGCATCATAAAAGAGTGGAACTGCTTGCCAGCTAACATCGTCGAAGCAAAGGATGTGATAACGTTTGAAAAACTCTTTGACCGCCTACACGGGGATTCAAAAATCGACTTCAAACTAAACTACACGTTTTTTTTATCAGAAACTTGGATCAGCACTTAGTACTAAAAGTTTCTTAATTTCGCATGAAAATTTCGGTGTTTTAGTAGTAAAAGTTTCTTAATTAGTTTCTTATTTTTTTGGGCCTAAAATTGCGGTATTGTTCGAAGTTGAGCCTTCTTCTCGAGAAAGGGCTTCCATTTTGCATTGACATTGTCATCAAGAAGAAGCCATGCACATCAAGGCAAAAATTTACCAATTTTGCAGTTAAAATTCAAGAAAAGATGAATGTACCTTTGTTAGAGAGACATAGAATAAGAAAGACATACAGAAATAGAGTTTTAGAGTTTCTTAACTGTTCCTGAGCGTAGTACTAGAGTTTCTTAAATTTTTGGTCATCGTAGTACTAGTTTCTTATAAACCAGTTTCTTATAAAAAAAACCTGTAGATTAGTAATCATAGACAATCAGGGTTTTTGTAGGCCTTGACCTTCCAGCCCCTTAACCAACATTTATTATTATTATTATCATTATTATTATTATTATTATTATTATTATTATTATTATTATTATTATTATTATTATCATTAAAAGCGTTACGGATTTGCAGGAACAGTGAAAATGGGAGGCTGAAGTCTTCTTTCACGGATCCAAAGTTGTACCGCTACACCCGGGGGGGGGGTACATGACTTGTGGATGGACAGGGGTCTGCCGCCCGGTTTTCAGAAAGCTACCCTCTTCTAATTACCGAAACTTGCTTTTGATACCCACTTTTATGATGAATTTTGGCGGAAAACTGCCCATTTTAACCATTTTTTGAGAATTTCAGCGAAACCCCACCCATGTTTAAGGAAAATCTGCCGAAAAAGGACCCTTGTTTAGAGAATTTTGAGCCCAAAAACCCACCCATATGGGCGGCACATACCCGTACCCTAAATATGTTATGTACCCCCCGGGCCGCTACAGTGAGTATAAACGGGGTCTAAAATAGATGATCATATTTCTTCAGTTCCTCTCCCTGTAGTATAAACTTACATTAGGGACAGGGCAAAATTTATTATATTACATGGCCGGTGGAGAACAAAAATTCTTGCAAAAAAATCTGCTCGTCCTGTATGAAATTATTGCCAAAAAACCAACTGCCCCGTCACCCTTTCCGTAAAAAAATGTATCTGCCCCGTATTCATGAACAACAAATGTTGTATCGTACCACCGATGAATTAGCCAAAGACCATAACAAAATCAATTCTTGCCTTTACGAGACTTTGTCAACGAAGAAATCGACTTTGAAGATGAAGAGAAATGACTGATGAATCGTTCTTGCAAGTAACTGACAAAGACATTTTGCGTCATGTTCATACACATCCTTCCAAGAATTTCTCAGCTTGCATGATCCACAATTTTGGCCTCAAAATTAGCCATTTCATAATTCAAACTTCATCTTGAGCTTATAAAAAGGTACTGCCCCGTTCATATTTGCTTTGTAAAAAGTGTTGACCCAGTTCTGTACAAGCTAAAAAAGTAGTTGCCCCGTTACGTTTTGCACCGGCCATGTTATAAAATAAACTTTGCACTGTCCCAGAGAAAAAAGAATCCTAGTTTGGAAAGCCACTACTCCCTGAATATCAAAGCAATAATATTAAAAACTTCTTGTTTTATTGCCAATATGTTCAAGTAGCTTTGGTAATTTATTTGACTTTAGTCGGCCATTCCTTCCCGAGAATATGAGAGATTTTCTGAAGAAAGCCCCTTGCAAAGACGAGTGAAAACAATCAATAAAGTTTCCTTGGTTTTCCTCCCTAAAAATTATGACGCTCACCTGTATTCATGTATTTTGTCTTCTTGTGAGAATGGAATCCCCCTGAATAGGTTATTTATACCAGGGGGAAGACTTGTTCATCCTCCCAAGGAGATAACAGGTAAGTACCAAAGAGTTCTCAGGTCGGAAATATTAGGGAAATTTGATAGTGATTTTAGCCCGATTTTCAAGGTTTCTTGAAAAGGCTTTCTCTAGAAAATCCCTCGTAACTTCAGAACAGAGTTGCTGCCTTGGCTAGACCAATTTTGGCCATTCTCTGGACCAATATTTTCAAATTTGTACCAAATATGATATCATGACCGTTCGCTAGACCAATATTGTAAAAAATGATACCATTGGCTAGACTGTTGCTAGGCCAAAACTGCAAAAAGTATACTCTTGGCTAGACAAAAAGTCCGAAAAAGTATACCCTTCGTTGCAAGCACACCCCCAGGTACCTTTACTATGGAAGAACCCCCCCCCCACCGTGGTTTTATATCTAAGGAATAACATGGTTTTATTTCTCTGTCATATGCTTCAAGCCCCAATAATGTTGATTAATTTCTTGCCGAAAAAGACTGTGAAAGTCAAGCTCATGCTCATGGAAATGAAGATTTAAAGAAATGACGACTCAATGAAGTGATCAGAGTTATCAAGCTATTACGTCATTATTACATACAAACAACGAGTCCTCTTTTCAAAATTTCCCAGGAAAATTTAGTCATTATCTGCTCAGAGACGTAGGAACCGGGGGGGGGCACTGGGGGCATAAGCCCCCCCAAGATTTTGCAATAAACAAAGAAGTGCCCTTTTAATTTCCAGGAAGTGCCCCTTTAGTTTAATGAAAAAGGTGCCCTTGAAGTGTCGTGCCCCCTTAAGTTGGAGATGCTTCCTACGTCCCTGTATCTGCTACTCTGTTGAATGGCGAATTCTTCACAACAGGATCGTTTTCCGACACAAAGAAGTTTGCTTGGTTCGCATCTGGTTTCAGCTTCCTCGCGATGAATTTCAACAGGACGGGCCTGGAGTATATCTGGCACAGCCATAGATTCAATCCCCTGTTTAGAGAGGCAGGCAATTCCCGTACCTAGCACACTTGAGATGTTCTTTTGCTCGAGCTTTTGCTTGGTCATTCGATAGTTCACATAGAAATACCAGAGGGGGTCAAAAAGCATGTTCGTACAGAGGAAGCAGAGGGAAGCTGTGTAAAAGATGCCTTTTTGCGTATCGCATGGTTGTGACTGCATCTCAACCGAGTACATGCAGACAAAACCCATGAAAGGACAACTACACAGAAAGAACGTTGTTGTGATCCCAAATGAAAGTATATGCAGTCTCTTTTCTTGGTTCTTGTAATTGAAGTTCCCATGGCATGCTGCTTTGCCTGTGCTTGTCGATTTTACGACTTCATTTCTACTCTTTCGAAGGTACCAGAATATCAGAAAATATGCGATCGCCAGGGTAATTGTGTTCAACGAAAAGGAAATCAATGTGCCGATCGATATTATTTCTGGACGATTGAAAATAATGCTCGTACTTCCAAGGATAATTGCTAAGACAGCCGAACCAAGCCATATTCCAATAAAGACTAAAAATCGGCTTGTTTTAGAATGTACTAACCTATACGATAACGGATTTCTGACTGCAAACAAACGCTCAAGTGCGATCGCCACCTGGCTAAATGTTTGCACAAGAGACATTGCAATGCCAGCAGAGAGCAGAATAGCTGTTGATGTAGGTGTCCAATTTGTGTGACGTATTGAACGTAGATTGGTGAACGATCGCCACGAGATTGTCACGGACAGCAAACAGTCTATGCACCCTAAATTTGTTACCAACTTCTGCATCGGGCCTCTGAGCTTCTTCGTGTGGTGTACAGCGATTATCATCGCGATATTGCTGATCACAGCTAACAATGATACAATGGCTGTTGGTAGCTTGCAGAGATTTGATTCCATCCTCGAATGTGATGCTACCTCTTTCTGCTCTTTGGGTGAGTGCTCTTGGATCTTGTAATGTTCTGGCAAAAAGCTCGACAATTTAACATACGAGGGATACGAATCTTCTCACTTTGTACGCCTGCCTCTCTCTATCTCTTCTTCTGCAGAAGAAGGAGTGCTTTGGGGCGGAGAAGAGAAGAAAAGTACAGTCTCTGTGTCGGAGGAAGCGCCTGCTTTTCCAAATTTGTACTCTCGTATGGGTGATCATCAATAAATCGTCAATACTACTCTACCAAATGGTACTTTCACAGCCCCCTGGAATGCATTTATCAACGTTCAGCATTGTTCATCATTAATAATTGCTAGAAATCTGCTTTGTAATTCTTTTACAGTTTCGAAAAACATTCGATCTATACTTTTTGTTGATCGTACAAAAGAGCCTTTTCTGGGAATACCTGACAGTCTTCAAGGATTCAAGTTTCCTTCTTTTAGTTGCGTCGTTGAGATGTCCCAATGGTATAAGATCTTCAATCTCTTGCCAATTATGTTCTGTCGAGAAAACCAAATTATAAAATCACAAGATCAAAGACAATTATTTCCAAAATATAAAGAGCGAAGAAAACGGTATATATGTGTTCTACTAAAACTACGCGTCCTCTCTCGCATTCATGATTCGGCCTTTCTAAATTATGCTTTATCCAAAAGCACATTTACATCTATTGTTTGTCATTATTTTTTGCAACCACCTCTAAAAGGGGGGACCATTACGGAAATAAGGGCAACTCGACCTTTCAATGCTATCTTTGCCACTAAAGCTTCTAATGCTATCTTTCCCACTTGTATTTCAAAGCGATTAGCTATCGCAGACAATGGAAATTCTGTCAAGGAAAACACACACGTATTTTTTTGAGAAACTGCCCATGAGAAACTCAACTCTCAGATAGCCAAAAAATTAAGAAACTCAAGGTACTGGGAAAATTTAAGTCATGATTATTAAGTGACCATACCATGTCAACTTCTTAGCTCTACAATTTGGCTCCATGGAGGTGAATTTGTTCTTTTATAGACTTTATCGTTGCTGACTTTCTCTTGCAAATTTAGACCCCAGCCCCAAGGGCCTTTTATCATATTTGGAGTCGTCTCTGTCCAAATATATCAAAAGGGCCCTGCGGATGAGGTTGAAAACTCTTCTCATCAGTTTTCCTTGAATTGTATTGATGGTCTCTTCATGTTTCTTTGAGTACATGTTCCTTTGTTAAAGTCCACAATTCTCAATTGTATGTCAATCAACATAAATTTTGAATATTCGGAATTTCGTTTATTCGGATATTGTTTTGCTCTCAAAAATGTTGCACAAAGAGTTTCTTTTTCGATCCCTAAACTGACATATCGCTACAACGAAGAGAATTGATAACAACAACAACAACAAGAGAAGTTACAGGGACTTATGTGATGAGTCTAGTAACCCCAATGTTCAACCTTGCTGCGCATGTGCAGAAGCAAGGCTCTTCAGTTTGAAACATGGCGGCACGGTAACGGCAATTTGTACTTTTTTCACACACGGCGGGAAATTACTATGAAGTCAGATGCAGTTTGAAACGTTCAATAAAAGCGCTTTCTTAGGCCTCTGCAACATAATATCTTAGATTTAGATCAATTTTTCTGAAGAAGGCAGTGCTGTTTGCTGTGAGAAACTCTTTCAAGCATTCGAACGAAGTCAACAAATGGCGGCTGACAAGAACAAAAGGCCTAACAGTCTTCGACTGAAAATGCCTTCGATACCAAGCATCGGAGCCGAACTGATACAAGATGGCCAGTCTGTGTTTTCACCAATGACTGAGCTTGCTATTAATTTCAAGCAAAGCTGCAAGAGGTAACTACTTTTAATCTAGGAAATAAAGAGAATGAATGAAGAAAGTGAACTGAAAGGACTTTTTTAGGCCCGAAAAAATTAAACAAACATTGTCAGCACATTCTTTGGCGAGCATGTAATGAGTCAAAGAACAACCAAAGGGAAAGGCCCTCTATTACCAGACCCAGAATTAAGACTGAATAAAAGAAATTTACCATATGGCAGTGAAAATGAGAATATCTAATCTTCTAGGGTGATACTTTATACTGGTGGGATTTATCAGGCAGCAGGACAGTCTCCAGAGTGTGGCAACTGTACACACAAGATTTTTTACAAACATTTTATATGCACCCTGACTTTGAATGAGATCTTGTTCACTGCTTTAATTTGAAAACAAAGGATGCAAAGACCTTGCACGCGAGCATGCCACTGCTTCGTTGGGCTGCACGCGTGAGATCTCATCAAGAACTGCCTTACTCTGCAGGTTGTGCAGCACACAGCAGGATATACTAGTCTGTAGAGTATGGGCAGTTCTAAATGATATCTCACACGTGCACCAGTCTGCAGAGTATGGCAGCTGCACGCACGAGATTTTTTTCAAAAATTTTACGTGCACGCCGATTTTAAACGAGATCTTTTTTTCATTACTTTGAAAACAAAGGAATGAAAGACCTTGCACCCGAGCAAACAAAGGAATCAAAGACCTTGCACGCGAGCACGCCACTGTTTCCTTGGTCTGCACACGGGAGATCTCGTCGAGAACTGCCATACTCTGCAGACTGGCACGTGCAGACCAAGGAAGCAGTGGCATGCTCGCGTGCAAGGTATTTGATTCCTTTGTTTTCAAAGTAGTGAGCAGAAGGTCTCCTTCAAAATTGGCATGCACACAAAATTTTTGAAAAAAATCTTGTGCGTGCAGCTGCCACACTCTGCGGGCTGGAGGATATATCACACAGACATTTTAGGTTTCAATTCACTGGATGGCTTTGTGAGGCTTTGTGAGGAGAGCGCAAGATCAAGGAGAATGGAGACGATTCATCGAACAGCCTACCTACAACGAGCAGACAGCACACAAGAAGAAGAGGTTTCAACACCCAGCAACATTACTCATACATTTAAAAAAGCAAACACAAAGTTATATGAAGCTTTCCTGATGATTGCCCATAGTGGAATCGGCGTATCCGTATGTTCCCCTAAAGTTCTGTGGAGTACAGCCTCTTCCTCATTTTTACGCCAGCGTATTTGTTCCTTCTCCAAGAATGCTTGGTGCAAAATTTAGCATTCAAAGCATCAAAATCCGTACTTCTTTACACCGCAAGAACAGTTGGCACATTCTCCTGGTGTAACAAAGATAAGTGCTTGGCGTAAATCTGTGACATACGGAGTTCGCCGATTTGGCGTAAATCTGTGGCTTACAGAGTTCGCCGATTCCACCATGGACCATTGCTCTTCCATTCCGCACCATTATCATTTTGATTGCTATTTACTTCTTTCAAATTTGCTCAATAAAGTATCTCTCAGGCCAAAGTCAATTTGCCTACGTCTTCTTCTCTTTGCATGAGGCATAAAGCAATCCAAATGAGAATTGTTCAGAATGAAAGAACAATGGCCATGAAAGCTTCACCTAAGTCTGCATTTGCTTTTGAAATGTGTGAGGAGTGTTACTGGATGTTTAAGATTAAAATGCCTGCAATGTATCCTGCTGCCTCATAAATCCCACCAGTACCCTACAGGGTGTCCCAGAAAAATTGTTCGACATTTGATTAAATGTTAAAAAATAACAATAAAATGTACAGGCCCGTGGTTAAATAAAGCCTGTTCCTAAGATTCTATATTAATTTTAGACGGCAGAATCTTGCGAATCCGCAAAGAATTCACGGAGTTACAAGCTTTTGAAGTTCAAGTTTGTGCGAACGCCGAAACCAGACGCCCCTAACTGACTTGTTTTCCAAAAAGACGTCCTAAAATCGAGGTAAAAGAAGACTGTCCAATGTTCTACCTCTCGTCAATATCAGAGCAAACCAAAGAGGACTTCCAAAGTTATTTAATTCTTGTAACCGTTGCCAAAATTTAATTCAGAATGCAATTATCTAAAAACATGGGAATAAAAACTTAATCAATGAGAGACAGGGCAATTCTAATTTGTGCTGAACAGGATTCCTCCAAGCATCCATAACCTTGATTCAATGTTATAGAAAGCTAGTTTGTCGCGAGTGCTTTTGAAATTCCATTTGATTTACTTTCAATAAACGAGATTTTACTTTCACAAAATATGCTGTTTAGGGGCGTCTGGTTTCAGCTTTCGCACGCACTTAAACTTTGAAAGCTCGTAACTCCGTGAATATTTAGCCGATTTGCTAGCTTCTGGTGTCTATAATTAATCTAAAATCTCAGGAATATGGTTATCCTACCACGGAACCCGTACAGTATTTCGTTATTTTTTAATATTTAATCAAACTTTTTTGGGACACCCTGCAGATATAAGGCATGTAACAAGGAATGCTCCGAATTTTTTCCTGGACTCTTAGGTCAAAGTTCAGTTATTTTTTCATCCTATTCTATCTTCTTTCAGTTATTCATCAACCCCAAGACGAAGACTATCACTCTCAGAAATCCAAAATTCTCCCACACCTTTGAAATCAAATGGCAAAACTGTGTCAGTTGAATCTGGTAGGCTGATTATTATAGATTTGTATATGATTTTTTAAATTTTCATATCAACCAAACACTATCTGACTCTCAATGTAAGTACCAAGACAATTAATACATCAATATGCGAAATTGATACAATTACAAAACAAAAGAAACAAGATAAATTGAATGGAGGAAATTACTTAAAGAAGGAGCTCTCTCAGTAGTTGAACTAATTGAGGAGAGAACATTTCTCATTTTAACACGATGTGACCTAATGTCTCATTTAATTCCTACCCTGGCCATTTAATGTTGAAAGTACCATTTTGTTCTTCATTGAATGTTGAAAGCACCACGTTTGTTCTTCATTGAATGTTGAAAGCACGATGTTTGTTCTTCTGCTGTGTTCATCTGCTCTCACATTATCAAAACTGTCAAGTCACACTGCAAACGATCCAGCAACCCACCATCACACCTTATAGGCCTCATTTTGAAATGCGCCTATTTAATTAATGCTAAGCATGCTTTAGTCAACAGGATTGTTATGATACCGATGCACTTTTTACAATTTATTGGTAGTTACAATTTATCTCTTTCTCATAGGTATTTGTGTTGATTTTATGAATGACATGGTGGATTCTCCAACAATCGATGCGATCAGGTAAGATTTGAGAACATTAGCCTTGAAATTTACCAAATTAGTCAAATTCAATGAGAAATTCCTCTCTAATTGGCGCGTGGCGTACAATTTCTTTAGCCTGCCTGTTGCCTTCCGTGTGTTTAGGCTAAACACATCTGAAACTTGTCGTTCAGAATCTAGCTGTATCTTTATAATCGTTGATGGCATAAAATATCTGATTGTACTGGCGAATTCTACGGGGCTGAAACATGTAGAAAACATCTTCATTTGCAATTTATCTGCTGCTACTTACCTGCATTAGGTGGAGAAAGTTTAGGATTGTTGGAAGTTTAGTAATATACTTGCCCACTTGGATTGTCAAACTGGACTGTCTTTGCTTAATTAATGGATTTTTCACTGTCTTAATTCTTAACTAATGGATTGGTCATTGGAATAGATCAAATGACATGAACATGATTTTTCTCATTGTCATTCTTGCCCTCCGATTCATAATAAAACTGCGCTTTCCTCCGGATGTTCCAATTAATCTTGAAGAGTATTAATCTTGAAAAGTATCAATTAAGAAAATCAAGAATTACGTCCATAATTGGAAAGTCTGTTTGGAGCAAGTTTTATTTCCCGGTTTAAGATTTATTTGAAACTTCATCTGTATACCGGATGAGTAAAAAAATGCCCGGCATTTGGAAAAATGCTGCTCCCTGAATGTCAAATCAATGATTTTGAAAACTGTCTTGTTTTGTTGCCGATATGTTCAATTAGGTTCAGTAATTCACCCAGCTTTAATCGGTCATTCCTTCCTCTTTCCATCTTTCCATTTGTCGAAAATTTACCAAAATAAACCTTCCCGTAGATATGGGAGATTTTCTGCCGAATGTCCCTTTTGAAAACTGGCAAAAAAGCAAAAACGGCAAGCAAAATTTCCTTGGTTTTCCTTCCTAACTATAATGACACTTGCATTTATTCATGTATTTTATCCTCATGGGAAAATGGAATTTCCTTGAATGAGTTATTCATACAAGGGGGAAGACTTGTTCAACCTCCCAAGAGAATAGCACGTGCTAAAGCGTATTCAAATCATTGCTGTAAGGTAAAAATATCAGCAAAATTTGCTCGTGATTCTAGCATGTTTATCTCTCTCAAAGGGACTTTCTCGAGAATATCCCTTGTCGGATCTGATCGGAGTGTCTGATTTCAGCCAGGAAGTTTCTGAAAATAATTGAACATGTTGGCTATTCAATCAGATATTGCAAAATATCATTGCTTATATATTTAGGGAGCGATATAACCTTTCCAACGGCGGGTGTTTTTTTTCGACGCACCTAGTATAATTTTAGTCATTCCTGATCATGCCACCCCCAAACAGCCAAAAGCATCATTTGTTCAGCTGAAGAGTTTTTTATTTTCAGGGCAAGATCAAGGAGATCATCAACTTCAGAATTTTCTCTACGAAGGTGGGATTGGTTAAATCATAATCATTGTCATGGATTTCTTTAGAACTTTGATTCTTCTAAGAAAATACAGAGTGTCCCAAAAAAATTGTGCCCCATTTGTCTGAAGATTGCGACAAAACGACAAGATATTCTCGCCAAACTTTTGCATTATGGTGCTCTTCAGATGTTCAATTAAAGTTTGCTACCATCCCTATGAAAATCCGTTGAAAAATGATGGAGCTATGACCTTCAGGAGACCAAATTTGCCCGATCACTGAAACCAGCGGTCGGCCATTTTGTCTTAATATTTTGCAGTGATAAATAGCTGCATGGATTGAAAATGAAACAACAGCCTCCAATGTCATAGCTCTCGTGAAAATGCCAATAATCCTCGGAGAGTTCCACTATTTCTTACCTCACAAAAATTATTTTTTACCTCACGTGAAGATACTTATCACTGCAAAATAGCAAGACAAAATTGCCGACCCCTGGTTTCAGTCATAAGGCAAATTTGGTCTTCTCAAGGTCATAGCTCCATCATTTTTCAACGGATTTTATCAGGAATGGTTGCAAACTTTAATTGAATATCTGAAGAGCAACATCATGCAAAAGTTTGGCGAGAATCTTTTGCCGTTTTGTCACAATCTTCAGGCAAACGGGGCACAACTTTTTTGGAACACCCTCTAGTATAATGACAGTACTTGAAATACTTGTTTACATCTTTCGGTATAAGGTGAAAGACGTTTCTGAACCCCTCCTCAAAAAGCATAGGTTCCAAATCTTTAACTCGGCGTAA
Source organism: Aurelia coerulea (assembly GCA_039566865.1). NCBI lineage: Eukaryota > Metazoa > Cnidaria > Scyphozoa > Semaeostomeae > Ulmaridae > Aurelia > Aurelia coerulea. The sequence goes on along the minus strand of CM076952.1, from coordinate 3,054,627 downwards.
AAGGTGGGTGTAAAATTCAATGACCTATTTCTTCTGATTGAATGGCTTGAAAGAAACTTTAGATACTTATCTATAATTCTACCGTTGGTCTTTCCAGAAATTTTGAACTTTTTTCGAAATTACAGCATATCTTACATTTCAGCTCATTTGAGGATGTGACGTGATGAGTGACAGACTTTTGCTTGATACCATACTGTAGGCATTCATAAACTATGGTTTTCTTCGAAATTACTTCATGTTGCGTCAAACAGTTTAGAACTTACCATGGTTTTAAGCAACCTCGTCCCCAGAGCCTTTTGTCACTGGAGACGAGGTTGGGTTTTAAGTTTTTTTGAAAATTTTTCTTGAAAAAGAAAAAAACACTCTAATTCTGAAAATATTGAAGATTTCAGAAAAATCCAAAGGTAGAATTATAGAGAAAGAGCTAAAGTCTCTTTGAAGTCATTCAGTTCAAAGAAATAGGTCACTCAATTTTACACCAGCCTTTTTAAAGATTTGGAACCGATGCTTTCTCAAATTGGTCTATATCCCAGCAATCGCTGGGAAATGGGACGTACACAAAATCTGCGATTGTTAATCTACTAGAAGGTGTTGCTATTTTGCAAGAGATGTTTTGACACAACTTAGTTTGCGAGAAAGATTTCCATGAAACGGTGGTTCAGCCCCTAAAGTAGATGTTATACACTAAAATAAATAAATGTATGTGTGGAATGAAATTGAAATAAATAGACAATAATAATATACAGGGTGTCCCAAAAAATTGTGCCCCGTTCGTCTAAAGATTGCGACAAAACGGCAAAAGATTCTCGCCAAACTTTTACATGATGGTGCTCTTCAGATGTTGAATTAAAGTTTGCCACCATCCCCGTAAAAATCCGTTGAAAAATGATGGAGCTATGACCTTCAGAAGACCAAATTTGCCTGATGACTGAATCCAGCGGTCGGCCATTTTGCCTTACTACTTTGCAGTGATAAGTATCTTCACGTGAGGTAAAAAATAATTTCTGTGAGGTCAGAAATAGTGGAACTCTCCGAGGATTATCGGAATCTTCACGAGAGCTATGACATTGGAGGCTGCTGTTTCATTCTCAATCCATGAAGCTATTTTTCGCTGCAAAATAGTAAGATGGCAAAATAAGATTACAAAATGGCCGACCGCTGGTTTCAGTGATCGGGCAAATTTGGTCTCCTGAAGGTCATAGCTACATCATTTTTCAACGGATTTTCATGGGGATGTTGGCAAACTTTAATTGAACATCTGAAGAGCACCACCATGTAAAAGTTTGGCGAGAATCTTTTGCCGTTTTGTCACAATCTTCAAGCAAACGGGGCACAACTTTTTTGGGACACCCTGTATAAATATTTCAAATAGATATGTAAACTGTTTTGTTGTTGTAGTAAAATAGCTGTATTATGGTTTTCAACGTGGACTTTTTATTTCAAAAATTACCAAAATTGTAATATAAGACTATTGTGTCAAACTTGGTACAGTTCAACATTTGTATCACTTTGCAAAAATTCTTGTAATCCGATTGTTTCATTATCTTCTTCATATTTTAGACAAGCTGCCTTCAGAAGATGCAACTCTTTACAGGTGAGATAAAGCGTTTTTCAAATTAGATTCCAAATTAGCAACAACAATAGTCAATGAATGCGGCGTTTTGGTTTGGAAACAAACCAACCAAAATATATGGAACAAAAGTTGACAACAGGTCTTTTTCTTGTTCTATTGGCATTACAACATCGATGCCTGTCTTGCAATCACTCGTTTTTGCAGTCAGTTATGTTGACAAACAAGTAAATGAAGTCAAATATAAGCACTTTGATGCGAATTGAAATAAGCACAAACAAACGAATGTGCTTTTTTCAATTCGCATCAAAGTGCTTATATTTTACTTTATTTACTTGTTTATCATTGTACAATTGCACTACACGCAACAAGAAGATTTTTTGATCAGTTATGTTGACACCAAAAGATCAGTGCCTCCCCATCTCAAGAATCATTCAGCTGCAACTTTTATGATTGTTCATCCCGGTGGGTGCAATTCAATAGTAAAAGGTACACCACGCTCGTCCATACCACTTGATAGGATACCCTTTTCTCTGACCTTCTAGCTAGTAAAAATACCCCTTATCATGGGAAATTGTGAAGGTAACCCCCCTTTAACGGAGTATCACTGAGCCCTAAAGGAATCCATACGGTACAAAAACGAAGAATAACTGGTCCTGAGAGAACGGTTTGGGATTTTTGCACTTTATTACGATTCACTTTACTGATATCTCTTTATTGGAAATTATCAGAATCCCATAAAACTTTGGTTGATACCCTTGGGTTGATACACCAACTTGCACCAGGTGAAATGGACTTTTATTCAAGAGTCCACCAGCATTTAACTGTTTTTGGGTTGGGATATTTTCTGAAAAAAATACCCCATTTTTTCTGAGATTCTAGTTCCTAGGATTCTGCTTCAACCCCTTTCTCAGCGAAATCCTGGACGAGCGTGGTTTCATGTTCTCATTAACATTGCACCAACCGGGTTGTTCATTTGGAACTGAAAATTGCAGTCATCCTCGAAAGATTTTTTGTGATCAAAACTGAAATCAGACCAATACACATTGCACAAAACAACATGCAGATTAAGAAGGCTTTGTTACCACTGCCTTTAATATTTTATGACTGTGTCATCACATCACAGTGGGTTGTTTAGAAACAATGTTGTTTCACCCCCGCAGAAATCTTGCAGCGTTAGCGGATGGCTCTTGGAATCAAGGATTTAATTATTTCGTTCGTTCCATAAATACCATTAGCCTTCCGATTTTCACGAGCTAACTTTTGTCCCCTGCAAAGTCTTGCAGCGTTAGTGGAAGGCTCTTGGAATCAAGGATTTAATTATTTCGTTCGTTCCATAAATACCATTAGCCTTCCGATTTTGACAAGCTAACTTTTGTCCCCTGCAAAGTCTTGCAGCGTTAGTGGAAGGCTCTTGGAATCAAGGATTTAATTATTTCGTTCATTCCACAAATACCATTAGCCTTTCCGATTTTGACGAACTAATTTTTTGTCCCCCGCAGAAGTCTTGCAGCGTTAGCGGAAGGCTCTTGGAATCAAGGTTTTAATTATTTCGTTCGTTCAATAAATACCATTAGCCTTCCGATTTTGACGAACTAATTTTATCTTGTTGTCTTGATTAGTTCAAAATATTGGCATTTATGATATTCGAATACACTGAAAACGATAAAAAAACATCGATTAAGTTTTCTAAAGAATCGATATAAATGGACAAAGAGAGAACTTGTTCGTGGTGATTTGGGATTTAGAAATCGACAAATTGTAATCTGCTGTACGAGAGTTCGTACTAAACCCCCAAATCATCCTGAAAACGTTTTCTCTTTGTTCACTCATCTTGAGTCTTTTAAAATTGGATCGACGTTTTTTGATCGTTTTCAGTATGTTCAAAAACTAAAATTTTAAGAAACTCGCTTCTAGCTCTAAAAACTGAAAACGGAAAAATTTGCAAAAAGTCCTAGAATCTACATAAGGCTTTCTGCTAAAGATTAAGTCATAAATCTTCAAAATCGGTCCAGTGTACGATTTATTGTGGCCTGCCAAACGTGCGTAGTTTATTTTGGCGCTCCCGGTAAACCTTCCTAAGATATGGTATGGTTCTCTTTAAGATTGTATCGTTTGTCGCCTATTAATATAGAATTTACGTAGCCTGTGTTCCAGACCCTCCAAAAGGGGTCTGGAACACAGGCTAAATTTACGATGATTCCAATGTTAAAAAACTTTCCATGAATTCTTTCAATGAAAATATAAACGCCATCATTTTAGAAATAACCAAGGTAGCAAGAAATTTCCATGGCAGATTTACAGCAAGGTACCCAAAGTTCCTTTCCAGCTATTCACTTCAAAGAAAATTGTAATCGAATTTGATCCCATCCCACCTGTCAAGGATTTGACAGATTTGGACCCTATTCTCGTTGTGATGATATATTTTGTTCTTTGATCTTAGTCGACGAGCTCTTTCACTGAGCCCCTCGCATTCAGACTAAGTGATGGAGAAAATTCACCGATGAAGACTAACACTCTCTGTGATGATGAAAATGAGTTTGCGATGGAAATGAGTTCTGTTGGGTTGCCGGATGAACTCAAACTGGCGTCTCCTCAAAATGATTCATTGTCAAATAGATCTCTTTCTGCGCCTCCTGTACTCGTAAGTATGCAAGCCTTGGATCCCTCTGACAATCAAAACAATCATGATTTCATTCAAATGCAGCCAGCCGAATCGAGCTGCATTATAAATTGAAACAATTTCCCGGGGGGGGGTCACTTCAATAGGCGGATGACGGGGGTGTGCCATTTGGAATTGTAAAATCATACCCTAAAATTTATGAATTTTCAAAAACCATACCCCAAAATTTACGGGCCATTCATAATGGATACCCTAAAATTGTGACAAAAATTCAAAATTGCAACCAAGTATCTGAAATTAGATCAAATTTGATACCCTAAAGTGTTGTTCTTCTAAAATGACACCCCAAAATTTATGTCTATTGGTGATCTTACCAAAAATGACACCCCAAAATTTATTTTCAGCATGAAAAAGGGTACCCCAAAAAATGCCACATCCTGTACTGATATATATGGTAGTTACCCCCCCCCCCCTCCCGGGAACAATTTTAAAGTCTGAAACAATACAGTCATGATTGTTTGGATAGCCAAAGGAACGCAAAAGTGGAACGATAAAAAAACGATACGAAAAGGGGAACGATGCGCAGTCGTTCCGTTGCGTTCCCGTCTGAACAGGTGATCTAGTGCAGAACTGGTCCAATAAACGGAACGATAAGGTTTTAGCCCTAAGAGCATGCGTGGGTGTTGTCGCTGCTAGAAATAATGGAAAGCACTGAAGAAACAATAGACCTTTTTGCTATTCTAAAACAACATTCGAAGCGAATGATAATATTTTGACACATTTTGATTAGTTTTCGAATGTGGGCAATAGTGATAGAAGCTCCAACGACACTCGATCTGGACTTGCTCCAAGTCTTCTCCTCTTTATGTGTCCCCCCGTGCAGTGGGTTAAAGCGCATGCGCCCGTCAGAGTTTCAACTCCACAACGCTACTGCGCATGAGCTTTAACCTACTGCACGGGGGGAAGCACGGGGTTCCTCGGGCGAAGCATATCTCGTCTCCCCAACAAGAATAGAAACAAAAACCGATACGCAGTCATTCCTTTCCCGTGTGAATAGTCTAATTTTGCGTTTCAGAAAATGGAACGAAGATGAACGGAGCGATTGCGTTCCCGTGTGAACGGGCCTCTATCATTAATTTTACTCTATTGCTAGGCTTGCCCTAGTCGTTTTGAAATGAAAGAAAGGACGTGTTGTTTCCAACAGCTCACAGCTGGATAATCAGCTCATTTTGGCATAGGGCTCAAGTCTTTCAAATCTTTAAAAAGGTCAGTGTAAAATTATATTGCAGTTTTCTTTGAATTGGATGGCATGAAAGGAACTTATCGTATTTTGCTGTAAATCTGCCGTGGAAATTTTTTGCTGTATTAGTTTTTTTCAAAATGGCGGCAATTTAATCATATTTGAAAAAATTCATGGAAAATTTTGAAAAAATTTAAATCATCTTAAATCCTAAACTAATAGAGGAAACATTATATAACCTTCAAGAAAACAATAGTTTATGAAGGTCTACAATATGGTGGGAAGTAGACATCTGTAGCTTTTCTAGTTAGGATCTAGAAATTTGATGACGTCATAGCCTGCAAATTTAATAAATGCCGCCATATTGAATCTAATCAAGATATCAATAAATTGCCACGGCAGATTTACAGCAAAAAACCCTAAGTTCCTTCCAAGCCATTTATTTTAAAGAAGACTGCTATAGAATTTTACACCGACCTTTTAAAGATTTTTTTTATTCAATATAAAATTTTTTACAAACAAACTACTTAACGCACTACAAGGGCGATACCACGGAGTGCAAGAGACCATGACAACTCCGCAGTCATTAACATAGAGAACGTGTAACTAAACTAAAATTAAATGTACAGCTACGAAAAATACAGATGAACAATTTGTACTGATAAATACTAAGGTTCATTTCACATTGTATGTCGAGCTAACTTTGGGCAATCAGGTCTTATTCACAAGAATGGGTGAACTGGAGATTCGAATTTCAAATTAGAATGGATTTGTGCTCAATGAGTCTAACATACAATGTGAAACAAACTTACAGCAAAAGAAAGAGATTTTTAAAGATTTGAGCCGTATGTTGATGATTTTGACATTTCTTTATTTCTTCATAAACTTATTTCCCTGTCATTGAAATTAGAGCATAGCTTCCAAATCTTTTACTCTGCGTGAAAAGGTGGGTGTAAATTTCTGTGATCTGTTTCCTCTGATTGAGTGGCTTGAAACAAACTGTAGTTACTTATCTTTAATTCTACCGTTGGACTTTTCAGAAGTTTTAACTATTTTTCGAAATTTAAGCGTATGTTCCATTTCAAGTCATTTGAGGGTGTGACGTCATCAAATTTCTAAATCATAAACCAGAAAAGTGACAGACTTTTGCTTGATACCATATTGTAGACATCCATAAACTATGGTTTTCTTCGAAAGTATTTCATGTTGGTTCAAACAGTTTATAATTTACGATGGTTTTAAGTTTTTTTGGAAATTTTTCTTGAATTCTTGAAAAAGTAGAGAAACACTCTAATTCTGAAAATATTGAAGATGTCAGAAAAGTCCAACGGTAGAATTATAAAGAAATAGCTGAAGTTTCTTTGAAGTCATTCAGTTCAAAGAAATAAGTAACTGAATTTTACACCAGCCTTTTTAAAGATTTGGAACCTATGCTTGAAATTAGCAGCCAAAATGTTGTTTTCTATTTAGGAGCCTATGGAGAAATACTTTGAAGATCTAGACGGTAGTTCAAACTCGCCAACCGAATCAGATGGATTTGATTTCATAGAAGAAGATCAAAATGCCAACGATATCTCAGTGCCGATAGGAATGTCAAATTTACTGGATGGAGAAATATTGAACAAAGGCAGTGGCAAGAAACAGGTTTGTTGAAATGTTGAAAAGTATTGTGTGCACAGAACTTGAAGTGAGGGGCAAATTACTACGAAAATAGCGATGAGATTTCGGGAAATTAAACATCTCAGATTTTTCAAAGATTTATCAATTTTTTCTGAGATTTTTAAGATTTCTTAAATTTGGCGAGACTTTATAATTTTTGAGATTGCTAAGATTTCTCGACGATTTTCAAAATCTTCAGAGATTTTTTGGAGATTTTACGAGATTTATGAGGATTCGAAAGATTCTTGGGATTTTCCAAAAGATTTCGAAAGATTTTTGGGAATTTGTATCATTTGTTTCGGAGATTTCTGAGATTTCTTGAGATTTTTGAAGAGTTTTTGGGATTCTAAGATTTCTTGAAGATTTTGAGATTTTCAAGATTTTTTAGATTTTTGAGATTTTAAAAATTTTTTGAAGAATTTCTACGAGATTTTTGGAGTAATATGCCCCTCAATTTGAAAAGTGTGATGATAACACTGTTTTCAATTCGAATTAAAAGCTGCCAGCCCAACACAGCCACAAATCTATGCCGCGCTTATTTTGATGCAATACGCGCACAGAACTGTTCAATTAATGTTTCATTCATTTTAGGTTATTTATACAAAATATCCCTTCAGTTACATAAACTCACTAAGGTGAAGAATGAGTAATTATAGCTACGTGAAATATTCCATGCGCAGTTAAAGTTAAAAATCATGTACAGTAATATGTCTACATTGCAGCTGCCCTTTCAGGGATTCAACTAGATACGCAGGCTAGGATTCCACCGGAGTTGTGTTCGGAGTAACAAGGGCAGATTTTGTCATACAATAGCATGAGTTGCTTTTGTTGACACCTCAATTCAAAGCGATTAGCGATCACAGACAAAGGAAATTCTCTCAACCAGTAATTCAAAACAAACAAAGCCGCAAAAGTTTCTCGGAAACCCAGGTAGCTAGCACGCTTGTTGTGCATTCCAGAAATTATTTTTAAGGGCAAACATGAGCATAGATCGAAAGAAGAAGGATATATCTACACATCTGCCGCGGGCATTTTATTTCTTTGGTCCAGAGGCTGAGCAGTAAATGTTTGATAACACCCAACAAAATAAGAGAATTGAATCGCCTCCTAAACGGCTTGTGAACCAAACAAATAAAATGCCCGCGGCAGATGTGTAGATATATCCTTCTTCTTTCGATCTATGCTCATGTTTGCCCTTAAAACCAATTTCTGGAATGCACAACTAGCGAGCTAGCTACCTGGGTTTCCGAGAAACTTTGCGGCTTTGTTTGTTTTGAATTACTGGTTAATAGAATTCCTTTGTCTGTGATCGCTAATCGCTTTGAATTGAGGTGTCAACAAAAGTAACTCATGCTATTGTATTACAAAATCTGCCCTAGTTGTTCGGAGTCGATTTCAGTTCTTGGGATTACCTTTTAATTGCTGTTTGGATATATTAACAGCAAGGAGCCCTGAGATATCAGGTCAGTGCAGTTGCTGAGAACAATATATGCTTTTGGATTTAGCTCCATATTGAGGCGAAGGCTAGGCTCTGTTTCAAAAGACGTAACGTAGTTTGTGAAATGGTCAATACACGTATATATGAGAAACGAAGACTTTGAGCAAGTACTGAAAGTTTCTTAAAATTATCAGATTTTGAGTAATCGAAGTTTCTTACGAGTTTGTTAAACTACCTGTGCGCTCGTGAACTTTTCAAAACGAGGTTTTTTAAAGCCTTTCAAATGTTTAGACATTACTCAAGTACCTTACGAGTAATATGATACAGGAAACAAGTGAAAATAAAATAAAATTATTTCAACGATTTCTTTCATCAAAATTGGCGAGTTGACAGTTGAGTTTCTTATATCCACTTTCATATGACACAAATACGTGTACTACACGATTTTGAATTCGAAAAATGCGAATTACTCGTCATGCTAAATTGTATCCACCATTTGAAGCATAATACCCCATCACGTAAGCATAATACATATTTTATATTTATTTATTTTTTTTGATATTTAATTCTTTTAAGGAGGGTTGCCCTTCAACAAGTTGATTTTCAAGGGCCCCTCCGATAAAAATTTAATTACAATATAATAAACCAAAGGAGGACGAAGCTATTAACTTAAATCAAACTATAAAACCTTATTTACAATATCTAAAATATGTACAATAATGTTCAAAATTTACAATAAAAGCAAAAGGAAAAGTTACTGTTTTTATATGGTTTTTTTGAAACTATACAGAGAGGTTGCCTGCTTTGACTCGGCTGACAGGCTATTCCATAGTTTAGCGCCTCTATAAGAGAAACATTTCTGGCCATTAGTTGACCTTTTCATCGGTAACCTCAAGTCGGTCCCCGACATACCCCGCCCATGTATGGTGTATCCATCACAGTAATGTCTCGTTCAATTCCTACCCTGACCATCCCCCCGAGAAACCCAGGGGTCAACAAAAATTCCTTGCTCAAATGCCCGGGAGCCGGGGAAAAATGTATGGTCAAATGCCCGGGGGCCGGGCACCGAGAAAATGCCATATTCCTAGTTACTGTGTAAGCAAAAGCTCCTGTTCTTGCCAAATGCTACTCAAATGCCCGGGGAAAAATGTAGGGTCAAATGCCCGGAGGCCGGGAACATTTTTTTGCAAATGCCCGGGGGTGTCCCGCGGGGATGGTCAGGGTAGGAATTGAACGAGACAAAATGCATACAGGTTCGCTAACGTGAGCATGTTAGAAATCCCTTCCAAAATGACGAGCACACCATTTAGAATGTCTTTTTCATATGTTCTCAAAAGGCCCATCAACTATTTAAAAAGATAGGGCTTCCAAGTTAGGCGGAGGTATACGTAGACGTATTTTGAGATATAACAAACTAACAATTTGAGCCGGTACTGAAAGTCTCGTAAAATCGTCAGTTTTTGAGTACTCAAAGTTTTTACAAGGTGACCTGAAGCGAAGATCTTTATTGATGCAAATGAATGGACCCGTTGAATGATGAGAAATCTTGGTTAAATTTTTTGATATCTCATTTCGTTTTCGAGTTATCCACTATCTTGTAGGATTGGCTGATGACGTCATTTTGTTTGCAAAAAGTCAAGAAAGTATACTACATTGACTATTTTTCCAAGGGATAACTGATCAAAAAATTGTTTTCAAATTTCCATGCCTCTATAAAGATCAGATCTATTGGTTAAACAGTTTACAATCCATTTATGTAGGTCTGCTGAAAATTCCTTGCAACTGTAATATTTCAAGGATACGATACAATTATATTCCCATATATTTCCCTAGTAATTTGCAAACAAAATGATGTCATCAGCTGATACTGTCATCAGTTGAAGGTGTTGTGGCGCAGTGGTGTAATCCCCTGACTTTGCAGCCAGAACAGTCAGGCGGACAGGGTTCGATACCCGGTAGAGCCCCACCACTTGAGCGTCATGACAAGGGGTCGCGGACTTGATTAGCGCTTGGCTACTTCTGTGATCCCAGCGCTTGGCGCTAAAAACGCAATCTCACCTTCACTTCACCTTCATACTTAAAATCAGTGGACAACTCGAAAATGAAATGAGATATCAACAAAATTTAAACAGGATTTCTCATCATTCAATAGTGCTATTCATCTGCATCAATAGAAATTTCGCTTCAGGCCACCTTTAAGAGTTCCTCAACAATCTACATGTTCACTTCCTGTGCCCTCGTGAACATTTCAAAACGGAGTTTTTGAAGCCTTACTAATGTTTAGACATTACTGAAGTACCTTCTGAGTAATGTAACACAGGAAGCAAGTGAAAATAAAGTAAATATGCGCTTAGGGTGTCCTTGACTAAAATGATTTGTTTCTTAAGTACTCTTTTTCCCAATCCTGGAGCTTCTTAATTTTTTATCTGTCTGACAGTTGAGAGTTTAAAGGTGGTTTCTCATAAAAATACGTGTATTCGAGAGTCGCTCCAATACAAACTTGTGTCCACTCAAGATATCATAAAGAATTATGTTCTTTGTGCCATCTTCGTGTAACTTCTAAACATTTTCTTCAAAATCACGAAACTTGATATTTACCTGTCATCAGCCAATGTGCGTCTCGTATCTTCATAACATCGGAAATGAGAAAATATCGTCATTTCTCTGACTCTTGAAGTACAAAAACTTTTGCACCTGTCACGCTTATTTCATTCATTCAATTTAATTTCGCATGCACTCATTTTTTTTATAAGAAACTAAGGTCCGGGGTTGGTAGGCAGTTTCTTAAATTTTTGGGCCATTTTGCTACCAAAAATTTCTTACGTGTTTCTTATATTTTTAATGCTGGAAGTGTAGAGTTAATTTTATTTTGTTTAAAGGGCTCCCAAATTACTTAGTAAGATCTCAAAACAAGTAAATAACATAATCTACACTACACTCAAAATAATGCCCACACAGTTGCTATAACTGTACAGTGTCAAAACATTTTCAGTGCGTTAGGAAAGTTAAAACTGTAAATTGCAAAAGTTTCTTAGCTTATTCAATTCAGGTAGGGTTGTTTCTTAACTTTCGAAAAATTGAGCCTACCGTTTCTTATAAGCGGTTCCTTGTGAAGAAAAAACGTGTATTGTGAAATTGTCCCTGAACATTTTCTATTTCCGACGGCATTGCACCGCTGTTATTTGACGCATGCCATTATTTCCAGCATAGCCCTTTGAATATTTGCGCCCCCCCTTTTTTACAAGAAACTCAACTCTGAGATCGCTAAAAAATTAGGAAACTCCGATACTGGGAAACATAACTAAAGAATCTATTCATTTTGATAAAGCATATTTTACTTTATTTTCACTTGCTTCTTATACCTTCATAACAACGGAAAGCAAAGCGATTTGCCTTTCAAAAGAATGAATTTTACAGCTCTAAGTGCACTCAATCAAACATAGATAAACAGAGAAAGCAAACCATGATGGCTGACTGGACAGAAGGTGTGAAATCTAGTTTTGAGGCTGCCAGATCTCTTTGTCTTTATCAGACCTCAGACCTGTATCCTTCATTTTACAAAATTCGCCCTTGCTCATGGAACAAGACAGCGCAATTTTTGATTGGTCAGCTCTTGTATACGTCAAACTTTGAATTTAACAGGGCAGGAATTGCTCTGTGTCAGAAAACAGCGCTGTTAATAAAACAAGTTTGATACGCGGCAAGCGTCTGGGATCTAATCTGTGTGTGGCTGAACATTTCTTTAACATATGTTTTCGTGTCTATTTCAAAGCAGTGGGCGGGCCGTTACGAAGCTAGTCCAGAAGGGGGGGGGTGTGAGCTTTAGATTTGCTGACAAGAAAGTAAGGTCACCGGCTGTATGGAATGAAAGAAGAAGGGCAAATCTAAAGATCTACCTGGGGATTTTTATTTATTTGATTCAAGAGCTGAGTGGTAGTTGTTTCATTTGAGCCCTAAATATGCAAGATTTGCAATGCCTTCTGCTCGGCGTCTGAATCAAATAAGCAAAATCCGCCAGGCAGAACTTTAGATTTACCCTTCTTCTTTCTTTATAAACTCATGAATTTTCTTATAAAAACCATCTTTAGCGTGCACAAGGCGACAGTTCGTTCTATTGGTTTCAAGGCTTTGTTTGTTTTGAATTACTGATTGAGGGAATTTCCTTTGTCTGCAATTGCTAATCGCTTTGAATCGCAGTGTCAATCAAAATCAACTGATGCTATTGTGTTGCAAAGTTCGTCTTTGTTGATTTGCACCAAAACGGTGTTTGGGGCTCACTGCATCAGACCTCCATAATTGGGGCTTTTTCTGTGTCAAGAGGCAATTTTTGAAAAGTAGGTGTTAGTTTTATAACTTTTGTAATCGAGATACACGTTGATCTTATGTTCATAACGTTCTTTTGCAGATCAGGAAAAAATCTAACGATGACAGAGAAAACGTTTTCCGACTTGCGGACAAGGAAAATATCATTCCGGAAAACGTATGTATGAACGATTGTGTGATAATAGGAATTTCGTCTTTCTGTGAATCTTGAAACTTTATATTTTGGAAAAACAATTTTGCAATTTTCAGATGTGTGAAATTGCTATGCATTAATAGCCAAAAGATAAGGGACGATGAAGGTGAAGTTGCGTTTTTTAGCGCCAAGCGCTTGGATCGCAGAAAGTAGAAAAGACCTAATCGAGTCCGCGGCCCCTTGTCATGACGCTCAAGTGGTGGGGCTCTACCGGGTATCGAACCCTGTCCACCTGACTGTTCTGGCTGCAAAGTCAGAGGATTACACCACTGCGCCACAACACCTTCGATAACATTTGAAGCTGTAAAACTTGGAGATAAATAACAGGTCTAAAATGCAGGGTGACCACAACAAGTTGTGCCCTCTGTTTGCATGGCTGCTGTTTGCATGGCTGCTGTAGACGAGCTGTAATTTCAATTGCCCCCATTTCTTACACAGTTGTATATGAAAGGCTTCCATAGAGTTTGAAACCTTGTTTGGAGTAATCTTTACAAGTGGTTGCTGATTTATGACACAGCGAAGGTGAAATAAGTGGTTGCTTCAAAAGGACTAACTGTCAGCGAGTTCTCACTATGTATGACACTTACTATGCACATGTTAACCGGTTTTGTGTCTTACGGGAAATTATGAAGCGCGAGGTCTTAAAAGTACAGACCGAGCTTGCGAGGTCTGTGCAATAAGACCGATGGCTTTATATTTTTCTGTAGAACTACAAAACCGGTTAGCATGAGTTTTATGACCTGATAGCTTCTAATTTTGACTCGTATCGTTTAATCAAACGCATTTTGTAACTGTTATATCACTTGAGGTTATTGTAAATCTCACAGGCCTAAATCAGTTGCTGTGGTGACAAAAACGCTTCCTTGTATGGTACAAGGCTACGGGAAAACCGCGGGAAGTGTGCGATTAACCAATGGGATTGGCGGGATTTCTTGTAGTGCCTCGTTTTTGAAACGTCAGTCAGGTAACAAAATTCAGTATAAACTATTCCAATAGTAGTCGTAAGAGAGGGACAGCCCGGGAGCAAACAATTCGCCATTGTGTTAGGTTTAACGAGCAACATCAACAACCCAAAGGTGCACACTCTTTTTCAACTTATATCATTATCCTTCTATGTCAGGAACCGTTGGAGGATCAAGTCTTTGGAGCTATTTTCAAAAGACCATCGCAGTTGATACGCAAAACACAGAAAAGATCGGTGTCCTTCTCAGTTAAGGTATTACACGTATTTTTTATGAGAAACTAAGAATTTGGCCCAGTACTGGAAGTTTCTTAAAATGATCAGATTTTGAGTACTCAGAGTTCATTACGAATTCTCTTAGAGGTTCCTTAACAATCTTCATGTTCACTACCTGTGCCCTCGTGAACATTTCGAAATAAGGTTTTTAAGCCTTTCCAATGTTTAGGCATTACTCAAGTACCTTACGAGTAATATGATATAGGAAATAAGTGAAAGTAAAGTAAAAATATGTCAAGCATTTCCTTTATGAAAGTAAATAGTTTCTTAACTTTCATTTTCACAGTACTGGAGTTTCTTAATTTTTTGGCGATCTGAGAGTTGAGCTTCTTATGGGCAGTTTCCTATATAAAAATACCTGTACTTTATTTCGTACTTCAACTATTACTCTTTACGTCTTATGGATAAATAGTCTTCCGAAATTTAGACTTTAACTACTTTAACTAGACTCCAACTATTACTCTTTACGTCTTATGGATAAATAGTCTTCCGAAATTTAGACTTTAACTACTTTAACTAGACTCCAACTATTACTCTTTACGTCTTATGGATAAATAGTCTTCCGAAATTTAGACTTTAACTACTTTAACTAGATTCCAACTATTACTCTTTACGTCTTATGGATAAATAGTCTTCCGAAATTTAGACTTTAACTACTTTAACTAGACTCCAACTATTACTCTTTACGTCTTATGGATAAATAGTCTTCCGAAATTTAGACTTTAACTACTTTAACTAGACTCCAACTATTACTCTTTACGTCTTATGGATAAATAGTCTTCCGAAATTTAGACTTTAACTACTTTAACTAGATTCCAACTATTACTCTTTACGTCTTATGGATAAATAGTCTTCCGAAATTTAGACTTTAACTACTTTAACTAGACTCCAACTATTACTCTTTACGTCTTATGGATAAATAGTCTTCCGAAATTTAGACTTTAACTACTTTAACTAGACTCCAACTATTACTCTTTACGTCTTATGGATAAATAGTCTTCCGAAATTTAGACTTTAACTACTTTAACTAGATTCCAACTATTACTCTTTACGTCTTATGGATAAATAGTCTTCCGAAATTTAGACTTTAACTACTTTAACTAGACTCCAACTATTACTCTTTACGTCTTATGGATAAATAGTCTTCCGAAATTTAGAATTTCTACCCGGGTGAGGCAATATGTAAAATTCAAGTTTTAAAGGCCACTGCTCCCTGGATATCACTCTGACATACAGATTGTACAATGATTTTCTCTGGAAAGTCTCTACGAGAACACCCCCCCCCTCCCATTATTTCTACTTGACAGCAATGACTTGAACACGCTTTGACACTTTCTATCCTCTTGGTAGGATGCAAAAATCTTCCCTTTAGTTTGAATATTTATTCCGGAGGATTCCATTCTCCAAAAAGAACAAA
This sequence comes from Aurelia coerulea, assembly GCA_039566865.1. Taxonomy (NCBI): domain Eukaryota; kingdom Metazoa; phylum Cnidaria; class Scyphozoa; order Semaeostomeae; family Ulmaridae; genus Aurelia; species Aurelia coerulea. The sequence goes on along the minus strand of CM076952.1, from coordinate 3,038,927 downwards.
ATATATGCCAATATATTAAGTTTCATTTTGTTTTTGTTGTTCTCTCGGCCAGTATTTCTATTGTTCAGCATCATGCGCTGCGCTTGTGCTGGCCTGACATCAAACGTGAAACAGGTTTCTGAAAAAGTAGAAACCAAAAGAGGAAATGGATTTGAAGTGCCATGTACTTACTTTTTTAAGGGATCAAAGGAAATTGTGCAAACGAGCATGAGATTTCATGACAATACAGCGTGTTCCTTAGTTGTATCTATGGAGTTTATGTTGTCAAGATCTGTTGGATTTGTCCCAACCGAGTCAAAACTAACATCGTATTTTCTGTACCTAGCGCACTGACTCACAAAGGGATTTTAGTCCCGTTTCAAGCAAGAGGAGCAGCGTGTTCCTTAGTTGTATCTATGGAATTTATGTTGTCAAGATCTGTTGGATTTGTCCCAACCGAGTCAAAACTAACATCGTATTTTCTGTACCTAGCGCACTGACTCACAAAGGGATTTTAGTCCTGTTTCAAGTAAGAGAAGCAGCGTGTTCCTTAGTTGTATCTATGGAATTTATGTTGTCAAGATCTGTTGGATTTGTGCCAACCGAGTCAAAACTAACATCGTATTTTCTCTACCTAGCGCACTGACTCACAAAGGGATTTTAGTCCCGTTTCAAGCAAGAGAAGCAGCGTGTTCCTTAGTTGTATCTATGGAGTTTATGTTGTCAAGATCTGTTGGATTTGTCCCAATCGAGTCAAAACTAACATCGTATTTTCTGTACCTAGCGCACTGACTCACAAAGGGATTTTAGTCCCGTTTCAAGCAAGAGAAGCAGCGTGTTCCTTAGTTGTATCTATGGAGTTTATGTTGTCAAGATCTGTTGGATTTGTCCCAACCGAGTCAAAACTAACATCGTATTTTCTGTACCTAGCGCACTGACTCACAAAGGGATTTTAGTCCCGTTTCAAGCAAGAGAAGCAGCGTGTTCCTTAGTTGTATCTATGGAGTTTATGTTGTCAAGATCTGTTGGATTTGTCCCAACCGAGTCAAAACTAACATCGTATTTTCTGTACCTAGCGCACTGACTCACAAAGGGATTTTAGTCCCGTTTCAAGCAAGAGAAGCAGCGTCTTCCTTAGTTGTATCTATGGAGTTTATGTTGTCAAGATCTGTTGGATTTGTCCCAATCGAGTCAAAACTAACATCGTATTTTCTGTACCTAGCGCACTGACTCACAAAGGGATTTTAGTCCCGTTTCAAGCAAGAGAAGCAGCGTGTTCCTTAGTTGTATCTATGGAGTTTATGTTGTCAAGATCTGTTGGATTTGTCCCCACCGAGTCAAAACTAACATCGTATTTTCTGTACCTAGCGCACTGACTCACAAAGGGATTTTAGTCCCGTTTCAAGCAAGAGAAGCAGCGTGTTCCTTAGTTGTATCTATGGAGTTTATGTTGTCAAGATCTGTTGGATTTGTCCCAACCGAGTCAAAACTAACATCGTATTTTCTGTACCTAGCGCACTGACTCACAAAGGGATTTTAGTCCCGTTTCAAGTAAGAGAAGCAGCGTGTTCCTTAGTTGTATCTATGGAGTTTATGTTGTCAAGATCTGTTGGATTTGTCTCAACCGAGTCAAAACTAACATCGTATTTTCTGTTCCTAGCGCACTGACTCACAAAGGGATTTTAGTCCTGTTTCAAGCAAGAGAAGCAGCGTGTTCCTTAGTTCTATCTATGGAGTTTATGTTGTCAAGATCTGTTGGATTTGTCCCAACCGAGTCAAAACTAATATCGTATTTTCTGTACCTAGCGTACTGACTCACAAAGGGATTTTAGTCCTGTTTCAAGCAAGAGGAGCAGCGTGTTGCTTAGTTGTATCTATGGAGTTTATGTTGTCAAGATCTGTTGGATTTGTCCCAACCGAGTCAAAACTAACATCGTATTTTCTGTACCTAGCGCACTGACTCACAAAGGGATTTTAGTCCTGTTTCAAGCAAGAGGAGCAGCGTGTTGCTTAGTTGTATCTATGGAGTTTATGTTGTCAAGATCTGTTGGATTTGTCCCAACCGAGTCAAAACTAACATCGTATTTTCTGTACCTAGCGCACTGACTCACAAAGGGATTTTAGTCCTGTTTCAAGCAAGAGGAGCAGCGTGTTCCTTAGTTGTATCTATGGAGTTTATGTTGTCAAGATCTGTTGGATTTGTCCCAACCGAGTCAAAACTAACATCGTATTTTCTGTACCTAGCGCACTGACTCACAAAGGGATTTTAGTCCTGTTTCAAGCAAGAGGAGCAGCGTGTTCCTTAGTTGTATCTATGGAGTTTATGTTGTCAAGATCTGTTGGATTTGTCCCAACCGAGTCAAAACTAACATCGTATTTTCTGTACCTAGCGCACTGACTCACAAAGGGATTTTAGTCCTGTTTCAAGCAAGAGGAGCAGCGTGTTCCTTAGTTGTATCTATGGAGTTTATGTTGTCAAGATCTGTTGGATTTGTCCCAACCGAGTCAAAACTAACATCGTATTTTCTGTACATAGCGCACTGACTCACAAAGGGATTTTAGTCCTGTTTCAAGCAAGAGGAGCAGCGTGTTCCTTAGTTGTATCTATGGAGTTTATGTTGTCAAGATCTGTTGGATTTGTCCCAACCGAGTCAAAACTAACATCGTATTTTCTGTACCTAGCGCACTGACTCACAAAGGGATTTTAGTCCCGTTTCAAGCAAAAGAAGCAGCGTGTTCCTTAGTTGTATCTATGGAGTTTATGTTGTCAAGATCTGTTGGGTTTGTCCCAACTGAGTCAAAACTAACATCGTATTTTCTGTACCTAGCGCACTGACTCACAAAGGGATTTTAGTCCCGTTTCAAGCAAAAGAAGCAGCGTGTTCCTTAGTTGTATCTATGGAGTTTATGTTGTCAAGATCTGTTGGGTTTGTCCCAACTGAGTCAAAACTAACATCGTATTTTCTGTACCTAGCGCACTGACTCACAAAGGGATTTTAGTCCCGTTTCAAGCAAAAGAAGCAGCGTGTTCCTTAGTTGTATCTATGGAGTTTATGTTGTCAAGATCTGTTGGATTTGTCCCAACCGAGTCAAAACTAACATCGTATTTTCTGTACCTAGCGCACTGACTCACAAAGGGATTTTAGTCCCGTTTCAAGCAAGAGAAGCAGCGTGTTCCTTAGTTGTATCTATGGAGTTTATGTTGTCAAGATCTGTTGGATTTGTCCCAACCGAGTCAAAACTAACATCATATTTTCTGTACCTAGCGCACTGACTCACAGAGGGATTTTAGTCCTGTTTCAAGCAAAAGAAGCAGCGTGTTCCTTAGTTGTATCTATGGAGTTTATGTTGTCAAGATCTGTTGGATTTGTCCCAACCGAGTCAAAACTAACATCGTATTTTCTGTACCTAGCGCACTGACTCACAAAGGGATTTTAGTCCTGTTTCAAGCAAGAGGAGCAGCGTGTTCCTTAGTTGTATCTATGGAGTTTATGTTGTCAAGATCTGTTGGATTTGTCCCAACCGAGTCAAAACTAACATCGTATTTTCTGTACCTAGCGCACTGACTCACAAAGGGATTTTAGTCCCGTTTCAAGCAAGAGGAGCAGCGTGTTGCTTAGTTGTATCTATGGAGTTTATGTTGTCAAGATCTGTTGGATTTGTCCCAACCGAGTCAAAACTAACATCGTATTTTCTGTACCTAGCGCACTGACTCACAAAGGGATTTTAGTCCCGTTTCAAGCAAGAGAAGCAGCGTGTTCCTTAGTTGTATCTATGGAGTTTATGTTGTCAAGATCTGTTGGATTTGTCCCAACCGAGTCAAAACTAACATCGTATTTTCTGTACCTAGCGCACTGACTCACAAAGGGATTTTAGTCCCGTTTCAAGCAAGAGAAGCAGCGTGTTCCTTAGTTGTATCTATGGAGTTTATGTTGTCAAGATCTGTTGGATTTGTCCCAACCGAGTCAAAACTAACATCGTATTTTCTGTACCTAGCGCACTGACTCACAAAGGGATTTTAGTCCCGTTTCAAGCAAGAGGAGCAGCGTGTTGCTTAGTTGTATCTATGGAGTTTATGTTGTCAAGATCTGTTGGATTTGTCCCAACCGAGTCAAAACTAACATCGTATTTTCTGTACCTAGCGCACTGACTCACAAAGGGATTTTAGTCCCGTTTCAAGTAAGAGAAGCAGCGTGTTCCTTAGTTGTATCTATGGAGTTTATGTTGTCAAGATCTGTTGGATTTGTCCCAACCGAGTCAAAACTAACATCGTATTTTCTGTACCTAGCGCACTGACTCACAAAGGGATTTTAGTCCCGTTTCAAGCAAGAGGAGCAGCGTGTTCCTTAGTTGTATCTATGGAGTTTATGTTGTCAAGATCTGTTGGATTTGTACCAACCGAGTCAAAACTAACATCGTATTTTCTGTACCTAGCGCACTGACTCACAAAGGGATTTTAGTCCCGTTTCAAGTAAGAGGAGCAGCGTGTTCCTTAGTTGTATCTATGGAGTTTATGTTGTCAAGATCTGTTGGATTTGTCCCAACCGAGTCAAAACTAACATCGTATTTTCTGTACCTAGCGCACTGACTCACAAAGGGATTTTAGTCCCGTTTCAAGCAAGAGGAGCAGCGTGTTGCTTAGTTGTATCTATGGAGTTTATGTTGTCAAGATCTGTTGGATTTGTCCCAACCGAGTCAAAACTAACATCGTATTTTCTGTACCTAGCGCACTGACTCACAAAGGGATTTTAGTCCCGTTTCAAGCAAGAGAAGCAGCGTGTTCCTTAGTTGTATCTATGGAGTTTATGTTGTCAAGATCTGTTGGATTTGTCCCAACCGAGTCAAAACTAACATCGTATTTTCTGTACCTAGCGCACTGACTCACAAAGGGATTTTAGTCCCGTTTCAAGCAAGAGAAGCAGCGTGTTCCTTAGTTGTATCTATGGAGTTTATGTTGTCAAGATCTGTTGGATTTGTCCCAACCGAGTCAAAACTAACATCGTATTTTCTGTACCTAGCGCACTGACTCACAAAGGGATTTTAGTCCCGTTTCAAGCAAGAGAAGCAGCGTGTTCCTTAGTTGTATCTATGGAGTTTATGTTGTCAAGATCTGTTGGATTTGTCCCAACCGAGTCAAAACTAACATCGTATTTTCTGTACCTAGCGCACTGACTCACAAAGGGATTTTAGTCCCGTTTCAAGCAAGAGAAGCAGCGTGTTCCTTAGTTGTATCTATGGAGTTTATGTTGTCAAGATCTGTTGGATTTGTCCCAACCGAGTCAAAACTAACATCGTATTTTCTGTACCTAGCGCACTGACTCACAAAGGGATTTTAGTCCCGTTTCAAGCAAGAGAAGCAGCGTGTTCCTTAGTTGTATCTATGGAGTTTATGTTGTCAAGATCTGTTGGATTTGTCCCAACCGAGTCAAAACTAACATCGTATTTTCTGTACCTAGCGCACTGACTCACAAAGGGATTTTAGTCCTGTTTCAAGCAAGAGGAGCAGCGTGTTCCTTAGTTGTATCTATGGAGTTTATGTTGTCAAGATCTGTTGGATTTGTCCCAACCGAGTCAAAACTAACATCGTATTTTCTGTACCTAGCGCACTGACTCACAAAGGGATTTTAGTCCCGTTTCAAGCAAGAGAAGCAGCGTGTTCCTTAGTTGTATCTATGGAGTTTATGTTGTCAAGATCTGTTGGATTTGTCCCAACCGAGTCAAAACTAACATCGTATTTTCTGTACCTAGCGCACTGACTCACAAAGGGATTTTAGTCCTGTTTCAAGCAAGAGAAGCAGCGTGTTCCTTAGTTGTATCTATGGAGTTTATGTTGTCAAGATCTGTTGGATTTGTCCCAACCGAGTCAAAACTAACATCGTATTTTCTGTACCTAGCGCACTGACTCACAAAGGGATTTTAGTCCCGTTTCAAGCAAGAGAAGCAGCGTGTTCCTTAGTTGTATCTATGGAGTTTATGTTGTCAAGATCTGTTGGATTTGTCCCAACCGAGTCAAAACTAACATCGTATTTTCTGTACCTAGCGCACTGACTCACAAAGGGATTTTAGTCCTGTTTCAAGCAAGAGGAGCAGCGTGTTCCTTAGTTGTATCTATGGAGTTTATGTTGTCAAGATCTGTTGGATTTGTCCCAACCGAGTCAAAACTAACATCGTATTTTCTGTACCTAGCGCACTGACTCACAAAGGGATTTTAGTCCCGTTTCAAGCAAGAGAAGCAGCGTGTTCCTTAGTTGTATCTATGGAGTTTATGTTGTCAAGATCTGTTGGATTTGTCCCAACCGAGTCAAAACTAACATCGTATTTTCTGTACCTAGCGCACTGACTCACAAAGGGATTTTAGTCCCGTTTCAAGCAAGAGAAGCAGCGTGTTCCTTAGTTGTATCTATGGAGTTTATGTTGTCAAGATCTGTTGGATTTGTCCCAACCGAGTCAAAACTAACATCGTATTTTCTGTACCTAGCGCACTGACTCACAAAGGGATTTTAGTCTCGTTTCAAGAAAGAGAAGCAGCGTGTTCCTTAGTTGTATCTATGGAGTTTATGTTGTCAAGATCTGTTGGATTTGTCCCAACCGAGTCAAAACTAACATCGTATTTTCTGTACCTAGCGCACTGACTCACAAAGGGATTTTAGTCCTGTTTCAAGCAAGAGAAGCAGCGTGTTCCTTAGTTGTATCTATGGAGTTTATGTTGTCAAGATCTGTTGGATTTGTCCCAACCGAGTCAAAACTAACATCGTATTTTCTGTACCTAGCGCACTGACTCACAAAGGGATTTTAGTCCCGTTTCAAGCAAGAGAAGCAGCGTGTTCCTTAGTTGTATCTATGGAGTTTATGTTGTCAAGATCTGTTGGATTTGTCCCAACCGAGTCAAAACTAACATCGTATTTTCTGTACCTAGCGCACTGACTCACAAAGGGATTTTAGTCCTGTTTCAAGCAAAAGAAGCAGGTGAGTCTGGATTCTTTCATACAAATTATCTCCTCAAAGGTAATATGCATTCACAGGCCCACCGAGAGACTTCATAGGCAAGAAACCGAATCGTGGCGCCTGGATCTCCTGAAAATTAGCATGGTCGTCAAAGCTTCAAAGAGATAAATGACAAATAACTGATGCATATTCCTTTTGTTTTAATGCCTTGAAAGGAACTTCAGCTGCTTCGCTAAATTGCTTTTTGTCAAAATTTCATATGTGATTATTTCCTGAATTACAGTGTTTTTATTTCCATTTTCAAATTTCATTTTCAAATTTAGAATAGTTTCAATAAGTTAAGATCATCCTAAGTCCTAAGTTAATTGAGGAACGACAGCGGAATTTTCCAGAAAACCAAAGTTAACGAAGGTCCAATAAGCACCAATACCAACAAACGAGGTACCTATGTTCAAGCTAACTATCGAGGAACATTTTTAGAGTGATTAGACATTGATTGAAGCTAAATTCACATCGCTAGAGTCTACCAAATCCGTGTACATATTTTTGGGACACCCGGTACAAATTATCTCCTCAAAGGTAATATGCATTCACAGACCCACCTAAAGATTTCATAGGCAGAATACCGAATCGTGGCGCCTGGATCTCCTGAAAATTAGCATGGTCGTCAAAGCTTCAAAGAGTTAATAACAAATAAGTGATGCATATTCCTTTTGTTTTAATGCCTTGAAAGGAACTTCAGCTGCTTCGCTAAATTGCATTTTGGCAACATTTCGTATCTGATTATTTCCTGAATTACAGTGTTTTCATTTTCATTTTCAAATTTCATTTTCAAATTTAGAATAGTTTCAATAAGTTAAGATCATCCTAAATCCTAAATTAATTGAGGAACGACAGCGGAATTTTCCAGAAAGCCAAAGTTAATGAAGGTCCAATAAGCACCAATACCAACAAACGAGGTACCTATGTTCAAGCTAACTATCGAGGAACATTTTTAGAGTGATTAGACATTGATTGAAGCTAAATTCACATCGCTAGAGTCTACCAAATCCGTGTACATATTTTTGGGACACCCGGTACAAATTATCTCCTCAAAGGTAATATGCATTCACAGGCCCACCGAAAGACTTCATAGGCAGAATACCGAATCGTGGCGCCTGGATCTCCTGAAAATTAGCATGGTCGTCAAAGCTTCAAAGAGATAAATGACAAATAAGTGATGCATATTCCTTTTGTTTTAATGCCTTGAAAGGAACTTCAGCTGCTTCGCTAAATTGCATTTTGGCAACATTTCATATCTGATTATTTCCTGAATTACAGTGTTTTTATTTTCATTTTCAAATTTAGAATAGTTTCAATAAGTTAAGATCATCCTACATCCTAAATTAATTGAGGAACAACAGCGGAATTTTCCAGGACACCAAAGTTAATGAAGGTCTAAAATCTGTAACCTTTCTGGTTTACGATTTAGTAATCTGATGGCGTCACGACATCAAAATTAGTTGAAACATAGATGAATTGGTAACTCTGAAAAAATCATGACATCTCTCCCTCTCTCTCTCTATTTTTGTCTATCGCAGCTTTCTCTGGCCCTTCTGCAATTGGGGCCGGGGGCAACTTGTCAGTTTCCATCTGTTTCCAATGCCTTCTCAATTCTTTTATAGGGTACGAAGTCAATCTCTGTACAATACAGATGAACAATTCAAAATTCCTGCATTACTTCCGGTAAGCCAAACAAAATTGTATCTGATGTTAACGGTAACGAAACGGAAAATTACCATTATTGTCTTCTCTTTGCTCTGCTCGATAGATTTCGAGTCACTTGATAACGAGTATAGGCTCGAAACATTGTGTTTCACATCTACTTCATTGTTGTTACTAAAATTATTTACTTATTATATTGTCGTTTGATCTAATGAATGGGTTCACAGGCTTTTAAACATCCAAAGATTTTTCTGACTCAGCCGGTATTAACCATGATTTTAATTGCTTTATCATAGCATAAACCTTCACCATTGCGACTTGGCAGATCTATGTCAGCGGATAGTCCTGCAGGCAAGACCAAGAATGATCTTTCAAAGATTTTGGGTAGGCATAATTTTGCTTTATGAATTTATCTTCGTTTTTTAAGGAATTTTTCTAACTCTTTTCAATAACCGTATTCCCCTGTGAGTTCAAACAACTTTTTCTCGACTGTTAAAGAGCCACTGCTGACATAGGTGCTTTGCGCGCCTAGAAAATCGAAAGGAGGTAAATAGCAATGGCGACGAATATTTGTCCCGAATATCAAATGCACTGAACTGAATAATGTTTTGTTTGCGCTTATTGTTTATTGATTTGTATTTACTTGATTGCTAAAACACAAGCGGATTAACGCGTACTAACCACAATTGTGTAGGCCCTTTCTTCACTTATAGCGTCTGTTTTATCATGTTAATTTGAAATACAGTCCTCTGGAGGGCAAAATGGCCTCATCTTTTTCTAACGTAATCTAAACTTCGTATTTGAACTGTTCGATATGGCAGACTAAACCGTACAACAGCAAGAACGGCAGGAAATAATCCACATATTTACAGATCACCCATCATGACCGTCCAGGAAGAAAGCGATGAAGATAATGATGGAGGAGGCAACAGTGGAATTGAGGTAGGCTTCTTTCCACATCCGCGATGATGTTGACATGCTAGGCCAAAAAACACTACACAATCGCCAATAGACCTTTTAGCTATTCAGAAAAGAATCAGAATCGAACAAGCTTTTGCTACACTTTGTAGAATTTTCGAATGTGCACAATTATGATAGAAGCTCTATCGCCACTCGATCGAACGTCACGTATAAAAATGTATGAAAATAACGTTCGACCCAGGCTCTTTTTTAGAATAGCTAAAAAGTCTATTTTTGATGTCGGAAAATCTCAACAAGATTCTTCATGCATAAAGAAGAGACCTTGTACATTCCGAAAATGTATTTAGTAGTTTCGTACGACTTCTAGAAATATCATAAAACAGCAAAACGAAAGGAAAAACGACGAATTTGTACCCACACTTTTCTGCGGCACGTGCGCATAAACAATGGAAAGACAATAGACAAATTCTCGCCTTGCAAGCTTCTTTTCATAAATCTCGGTCAATTAAATTTTCGGTTTTGTGTATTAAATATATTTTCAGAATGTACAAGGTCTCTACTTTATGCATGAGGAATCTCCTTTAGATTTTCAGACACAAAAATTTGCGATTGTGTCTCTTTAATTAACTGATCCAGAAGGAGCGACCCAAAATTACTAAACCGAAGTATTATCTTACATTTTTAAAATTGATGTTTATGTCTTTTTAGGTCTCGATGATGGTGATTTAATTGGTGATAGATCTAAGGTACGAAATATCCATATACCGGGTCACCCAGCATAGGTTCCAAATCTTTAAGGCGGCGTAAAAAGGTGGTTTTTGAGGTATTTCTTCTGATAGAATGACTTGAAGGAAACTTAAGCTCCTTATCTATGATTCTACCGTTAGACTTGTCGGAAATTTTGAACATTTTTCGAAATTACAGCGTATTTCATATTTCAACTCATTTGACGATGATGTGATGTCATCAAATTTTAAAATCATAAACCAGAGGAGTGAAGGGAGTGATAGACTTTTGCTTGATACCTTATTGTAGACACCCTCAAACTATGGTTTTCTTTGAAATTATTTAATGTTGCGTCCAACAGTTTGGAAATTACGATCGTGTGAAGTTTTTGAACAAATTTTCTTGAATTCTTGAAAAAGAAGGAAACCACTGTAATTCTGAAAATATTGAAGATTTCAGAGAAGTCCAACGGTAGACTTATAGCGAGATAGCTAAAAAAATTGTTAAGTCATTTAGTGCAAAGGAATAGGTCATTGAATTTTACACCAATATTTTCAAAGTAAGCTATGTTGGGTGACCCAAAAAGAAATGAAAAGCCTTTTCTTGCACGAACGAATAATCAACAGAAAGCAATGATTCGAAGGTTTTTTGTATTACGCAGTGCATTCAAAGATTACGAGAATGATTTTGGTTTTCTCTTGGAGCAGTCTAAATCGGTGCTAATCCATGTAAGAAACCTATAGTTGCTCATGACTGAAATTTATAAAACAAAATGCAATCTGAGTCCACCATTCATGAAGGGTATTTTCACGCAGCGAAACATTAGCTACAGTCTAAGGACGAACTACATCCTTTGGGGTTGCGTCCATTACTTATCTTGGAAATAAACTGTGGCAGCTTTTACTGCAAGAAATAAAGCAATCAAACAGCCTTCCTATCTTCAAAAAACAAATTAGATGTTGGAATGGTGACAAATGCAACTGTAGGCTCTGCAGAGTATATATTCCGAAAATTGGGTTTCTAACAGGATATATTTTAATCTATTTGTCCTGTAATATATATTGACATGCTAACCGTTTATCAGATTGTTAGTATACTTATTGTGAATAGTAGGCGTTAATCAGCTTTAATTAGCTATTCGTTTTTTAGCCTACTTTAAATAGATATTTGATGATGATGATGAAACGCTATTTGGTAGCTAAATGACTTGACTACATCTCTATTATTTCATGCTATTTCTAGTGACACGACAGATTAACCAAACACAGGATTTAGTGAATCAAGCAGACCTAAAACCCGTCAAAAGTCTTCAAAACATGGGGTCGATATGATGAGTTCTAGGCAATTACGAACACGTTTCACATTAAACGATAACATAATAAATAAATGATTGAAATACCAAAAAAAGCTGAGATGTTCAAAAACACGACGTTTCAAGCGTACAAGTAAGTAAGTAAAAGTAAAAGCCAAAGACAAGTAAAAGCTGATAAACTTATTGCTTTTTACAGTCGTGGCCATAAATTTAAGACCTCATTTTTGTCAATTACGTTTCTTGGGGTAAGGAGATCCAACTCTGCCGCTCTGCCTATTTTACTCTCTTACAATTCGTTTTGGTCAACTTTCCATGTAGATTCCGAATTTTGATGTTATTTTTTTAATTTTTGCGCATTTTGCTATGACGTCACAGTGAAATCTATAGAAATTCTCGAAAGGTATAGTGGCTCTGCCGACAAGGGGTGTGACCCAAAAATGTGTTACTCAGTTGGATTTTACATCAATCTATGGATAATTGATTCCTATGATTTGTTTGCAAAATGTTCAAACTCCACGAAAAATATTGCTTCAGGGAAAAAGGTAGAGGAAGGCCTTCAGCTCTGTTGAGAAATCTGTTGAGAAATTACTACTTTAATTGTCCCATAGGCATGCTGTTTACCCTTGGTCGAGAAAGGACAACATCAGGATCTGAAGGCAATTTCTCCTGAAACAGTAAGTACCCATTGTTAATTAGAGGGTGTCCCAAAAAATTGCTTAACATTTGATTAGATATACAGGGTGTCCCAAAAAAATTGTGCCCCATTTGCCTGAAGATGGCAACAAAACGCCAAAAGATTCTCGCCAAGCTTTTACATGATGCTGCTCTTCAGATATTCAAATAAAGTTTTCTGCCATCCCCGTAGAAATCCGTTGAAAAATGATGGAGCTATGACCTTCTGAAGACCAAATTTGTCTGATGACTGAAACCAGCGGTCGGCCATTTTCTCTTACAATTTTGCAACGATCACAATAGCTTCATGGATGAAATGAAACAGCAGCATTTAATGTCATAGCTCTCATGAAAATTCCGATAATCATCAGTGAGTTTTCAACTTTTCTTGGTTACAGAATCTATTTCTTACCTCACATGAAGCTATTTATCGCTGGTTTCAGTCATCACGCAAATTTGGACTTCTGAAGGTCATAAATCCATCATTTTGAACGGATTTTTACGGGGATGGTAGCAAACTTTATTTGAACATCTGAAGAGCAACATCATATAAAAGTTTGGCGAGAATCTTTTGCCATTTTGTCGCAATCTTCAGGCAAACGGGGCACAATTTTTTTGGGACACCCTGTAGAAAAATTGCAATAAAATTAACTGACTCCATGGTAAAGTAACCCTGTCCCGTTACAACCTAAGTTAATTCTAGACACCAGAATTTTACAAATCCGCTAAGAGTTCTCTTGAGTTACAAGTTTTTAAAGGTCAAATTTGTGCGAAAGCTGAAACCAGAGACCCCTAAACGAACTGTTATGCATAAAAGTTTAAGAGATTATCCAATGTTTGATTTTTAGTGATTCTCTATTCCCATACTGACCCTTACGGGCATTTTTCTAATTTTTGGGTCTTAAAGAAGAGTGATTTTCCTAACAAAATTTTCTCATCTAAGTTAACCTTTGCCTGATGGATTAAAATTGTAGTTTTGAATATCGGCCACATACTTTTTATTCCACAACCCGCCAAACATGTACACTTTTTTGACTCACCCGGTACAACTTTCTGTTGATTCATCTCTGAAAAAATCTTCCTCATTTCAGCTTTCCAAGGTGTTGAACGGCGACTATAAAGAAATTGTGGATACAGCCATTATTGTTGATTGTCGTTATCCATATGAATTCAAAGGTGGTCATATCAAGGTAAGGAGCACTGCATTTGTGGTTTTAGGTGTTGAAGGTGTTGTGGTGCAGTGGTGTAATCCTCTGACTTTGCAGTCAGGTGGACAGGGCTTGATATCCGGTAGGGCTTCACCACTCGAGCGTCATGACAAGGGGTCGCGGACTGGATTAACGCTTAGCTACGTGATCCCGCGTCATGACAAGGGGTCGCGGACTGGATTAACGCTTTTTCCTTTGTATCAAATCGACAAATTCGTACATATGGGTCAAAAAAAATTTCGTGATATTTATGCAAATGGGCTCGAAATTTTTTAATATTCCGTCATACGAATGGGTCCTTTTCTCAAAGTCCAGATTCAGGTTGAATCATGTTGACAATGAAGTACCCCCCCTCCCCCGGGCTGTGATCCCAGCGCTTGGCGCTAAAAACCGCAACTTACCTTAGGCTCTAGATCCCAAGCATCAGTCTTATCATCTACTCAGCTACTCAGACCTTGCCTACACAAGTTGCTGTTGACCACAATCATGAACATTTTGATATTAATTTTTCTGGGTAAACCCAGCTCGCAGCACTTCCTGACTATTGTTATTTCTAGTTTATCGCTTAATTGACGTTTTCGTAACTGTGGCCTATTTCAGTTGCCGAAAAGTGGTAAGGCATTTGCATTGACGAGAACCTATCTTCGTAAGAGCTCATTTGATATTTGTTGATTAATGCATCTCTTGGGAAGATATTGTCTAATTTCCTACCTTAGGGCAACAAGGACAGATTTTGTAACACAATAGCATGAGTTGTTTTTGTTGACACCTGAATTCAAAGCGGTTAGCGATCACAGACAAAGGAAATTCCCTCAACTAGTAATTCAAAACGATCAAAGCCGCAAAAGTTTCTCTGAAACCCTAGTAGCTATCGCGCTCATTCTGCATGCCAGAAATTGTTTTTAAGAGCAAACACGAGCATATGTCGACAGAAGAAAAATATATCTACACATCTACCACGGGCAATTTATTTCTGTGATTAAGAAGCTGAGCAATAAGTATTTTACTCACACCCAAAAAATAAGAGAATTGAGTCGCCTCCCAATCGGCTTCTGAACCAAACAAATTAAATGCCAGAGGCAAATGTGTAGATTTATCCTTCTTCTCTCGATCTATGCTCATGTTTGTTCTTAAAACAATTTCTGGAATGCACAACGAGCGAGCTAGCTACCTGGGTTTCAGAGAAACTTTTGCGGGTTTGTTTGTTTTGAATTACTGGTTGAGAGAATTCCCTTTGTCTGCGATCGCTAATCGCTTTGAATGGCGGTGTTAATCAAAAGCTGCTCATGATATTGTCTTACAAAATCTGTCCTTGTTCCTTAGGGCATCATCTCAAATGCTTCCAAGCCGGAAATATTTTGATAAAATCTGTTTCTTAATTGTTTACGGTGAAAAAGGTGTCGATTTTGCTCTTACAAAATGCTGCATTTTTGATTACAAAGTCCACTTTGTAATCTAAGAAGGGGCTTCGATGTCAGTCAGTGAGAAAGAAAGAAAGAAAGAAAGTAAGTAAGTAAGTAACCCACTTCCGTCACGCTCGTTAAAGCGATTGATTAACGTTTTATCTCAGCTAATTGGCACTGAAATAAAGAAAGCGCACATAAAGCGCATACAAGACAGAAGTTTCCCGCGATCCTATAGGAACATTTGACGTCGGCTTATTTCATGTTAGACAGATTTGACACCTTAAGATGGATAAATCACCAAGATGTTTACCCTGACGCAACAACAAATTTACCCAGAATTGGCACGTTCTTGACTTCATTAGCAGCTCAATTATGTCAAAACAATCGTTTTCTAGAACGAACGAATCATTAGCCTTATTGATAGTACTCATTATGCAAATAAGTCAACTTTAGAGGATGATGTAACCGGCGGCCTGCACAGAGGCTAGCATTCGCAGCATCACCGAAGGTAGAAGGATCCCCCTCCTACACAGCTACAGAAAGTTGCAGAATCCCAGCAAACAATGGCGCCATTGACAGGGGGAAGGCACGAGATCACACTGAACCAAACCATCTTCATGCACAGTGGCGGACTGGCCCACCGGCCCACCGGCCCGTGGCCGGTGGGCCCCCCTCAAAATCTTGTAAAAAGGGCCCCCTTTTTACTGGAAAAGGGCCCCTTTGGTAAAATATGAGACTTCTTTCGTAGTTTTACATTTTGAATAATGGACATCTCACTTCACATTTGAATCCTTCCGTGTTAGTGTACTTGTTCAAAGAAATGAATATAGTCAGAGAGTGAAGATGCGGATGGCGAAGAAAGGAACACCGTTGCAGAAAAAGTAAAGGTCCCCTCCACTTCTGTAAAAAAAATGGTTCTCGAGATCAGTGGCGTGGCCACGGGGGAGGGACCAATTGCCACCCCCCCCCACTTTTGTCGAAAGGTGGTCCTCGAGATTCCTCTAAAACCGAAGAGAAAATAGCTGGGTATAGGTTGGGAAAGAGTTTTCCGAGAAATGTCAAATCTTGGCACTGCCAAGCATCATATTGGGAGATGTCTTCCAAGCCAAAGTAAAGGACCTTTCTTCAAAAATTTTCCTCGTGCTCTGATTCTTAGGATAACGGTCACAAAACGATCAAGGTTTCCTTATCGCTGAAGGCAAGCATTATATTAGGAGATGCATGCTAAGCCAAAGTAGAGGACCTTTCTTCAAAATTTTTTCTCGTGCTCTGATTCATAGGATCACTGTCACAAAACGATCAAGGTTTCCTTATCGCTAAAGGCAAGCATTATATTAGGAGATGCATGCTAAGCCAAAGTAGAGGACCTTTCTTCAAAATTCTTTCTCGTGCTCTGATTCATAGGATCACTGTCACAAAACGATCAAGGTTTCCTTGTTGCAAAAGGCAAGCATGCTATTGGGAAATGCATTCTAAGCCAAAGTAAAGGGCGTAGCCACAAAAATTTTCCTTGGGGATTCGCCCTCAGCCCCCTCATTATACTGCCCACCCCCACTTAATTTACCCTGGCCACGCATTTTCAAAGAAAGTGACTTTAGCTTTGCTATTGGTAAGAAATCAAGGAATTGCGACGAATTTTGCTCATATGATCGCACCCGCAACATTTAAACCACACCCACTTAGGACCCCCTTAACTTATCCATGGCCGGTGCAAAAATCGGAGCCAGTCCGCCACTGTTCATGCATATTATTCTGCACAGAGGTTATCTTCGTGACTGCTTGTCTCAAATTAGATGCCCGCGAATAGCAACAATTGAAACGTTCTGTTGGGTTCTGCATAAGTAATTTTGCGTTATCGTAAATCTCACATGACATCTCATTTGACACAAATGCACCAATAGTTTTGTGCACGAACTAAGCAATCTAGGGGTAATGACTTTTGCCCGGGGGGTCTACCTTGGAGAAAAACAACGGGGATGTGCCTGCCAGAACAAAATTTTATGACCCTGTCCTGGAATAAAATTCTGAAAACATAATACCTGTCCTGGAATAAGATCGGGAAAATTGATGGTTCTCGTGAAAATGATGTTACTAAAAGTACTTCTCGCTAATTGCCAACGCTACTAACATTTTAATTTAATAAGTTCATGAATTGGAGTAACTTTTTAAATGATGATCTGATCTGTCCTGGAAAAAGTAGCTCTAAAGGACACACCGGTCCCGGAATTAAGGTGCAAAAGGTATAATCCTGTCCCGGAATTTTCAGCCGAAAATGACACCCTATTGGCAGGCACATTCCCGGGTGGTTATTGTATTAAGTAGACCCCCCGGGGACTTTTGATTTTTGCGTATCATTCTCGTTTGACATAAAGACCAAAATATTGCCTTTGATGCGGTTCTTTTTCTTATACAAGGCGCTTGATTTTCCATTGAAGGCGACTTTAGCAGCAACACTCATCCCTCTGGCTGTAGCTAAAAACAGCATCTACGATCATTTGGGGTTATGAAGAAATCAATATTCAGATATTCTTAGCTTGTTTAGCTCAGGACAGACTTTGTAATCATCCAAAAGGATCTTATGTTTTGAATCGGCCTTACTTTCTAAAATATCAATCAAATAATAAATGATTCCTTTAATGTATCTAAACTGCATGTCATCGGAATGAAGATAGATTGTGTTTTCAGACGGTATACATTACATTGCATTGCATTACATTACATTACATTACATTACATTACATTACATTACATTACATTACATTACATTACATTACATTACATCAAGTCAAATTTTATCATTTTTTTCAATTTTCAATTATAGTTCGATTGCGTTTTTTCTGAAGCATCCGACCCCGTAGGCTAGTTTGCAGTCTTGGAAAGGATCAACCCTCGACACGCTATCTTAGCCCGGTTGGAAATTCACATCGGTTAATTCTTTTCACAAAGAATTTTTAACGAGGATTCTCTTCCATCTTAATATGGCGTGATTAAAAAATGTGTATTGATAAACTCTTCAGGTGTCTTTCTTTCGACCAGAAAAAATTGGCGATATGACACATGTTTCAGCGGTTGCTATCGCAAATACACAGCTTTGCGTTGTTGAGAACATCAAAGGCGTGTTCAATACGACTCAAAATTTGTACCGCGTGATTAAAGAGCCAGGCTCATTACTCAACCAGTAATTTTAAACAAACAAAGCCGCAAAAGTTTCTCTAAAACCTAGCTAGCGCGCTCGTTGTGCATATAAGAGTAAACATAAGCATATATCGAAAGAAGAGGAAGGAGGATATATCTACACATCTGTCATGGGCATTTAATTCATTTTGTTCGAAAGCCGATTGGGAGGCGATTCAATTCTTTTATTTTTTGGTTGTACAGTAATTAAAACACTTACTGCTCAGCTTCTAAACCAAAGAAATAAAATTCCCGACGAAGATGTATAGATATATCCCTCTTCTTTCGATATTTACTCATGTTTGGATGGAATGCACAACGGCGCGCTGGATACTTGGCTTTCAGAGAAACTTTTGCGGCTTTGTTTGTTTTGAATTTCTGGTTTGGAGTATTTCCTTTGTCTGCAGTCGCTAATCACTTTGAATTCAGGTGTTAACAAAAGGATCTCATGCTATTGTGTTACAAAATCTGTCCTTGTTCAAACACCCCACATTTTTTCTGACTCACCCGGTATACATTTTGACTCTCCCGGGACACGGCCTCTTATCTCAAGGTCTCAAGGGTCAAGATCTCTTATTTTGTTGTATAGATATTATTTTTCTTTTCCACAGAATGCAATAAATGTTTTTACAAAGGAAGATATAATCGAAGAGTTTCTCAAAAAACCAAAATGCAGCCCGAATAAAAGAATGATTGTTATCTTCCATTGTGAGTTTTCGTCGAAGAGAGGCCCGGGATTGTAAGTAACATTTAAAGTCCGCCTCAAATTCGATATCACCAATGATCTTTGATATCACCTGAGATTTGCGATAACTCAAAATTCCTTTGCAAAACACTTCTATTGTTATTGTCGTTCGACCGAGGTGGCAATACAAGGACAATTTGAAATGGTGAACAACAAAATTGATTCAGAAGGTTGCTTAATCAACAAACTTTGTTACTCATTCGTTATTGGAAGCGGGGAAGGCTCAGTGATAGGGCGCTTGACTGCCAATCTGAAATTTGGTTGGTTCGAATCCTCGAATCCCTGCCCTGGCAAGGGTGCTTTCTAGAATGAGGGTAGTCGCCAACTATGAGTGATTCTAGGCCAAAGGAACCATGAGGTGAGGTCACACTGAGGGGAAGGAGGACCAGGGCAGCATAGGTTCCAAGTCTTTAAAAAGGCTGGTGTAAAATTCAGTTACTTATTTCTTTGAACTGAATGACTTCAAAGAAACTTCAGCTACTTCTCTATAATTCTAGCGTTGGACTTTTCTGAAATCTTCAATATTTTCACAATTAGAGTGTTTCTCTAATTTTTCAAGAATTCAAGAAAAATTTTCAAAACAACTTAAAACTATCGTAATTTATAAACTGTTTGAATCGACATGAAATAATTTCGAAGGAAACCATGGTTTATGGATATCTACAATATGGTATCAAGCAAAAGTCTGTCACTTTTCTGGTTTATGATGTAGAAATTTGATGACGTAACACTCTCATGTGAGTTCAAATGTAACATACGCTGAAATTTCGAAAAACATTGAAAACTTCTGAAAAGTCCAACGGTAGGGTTAAAGATAAGTAACTGAAGTTTGTTTCAAGCCGCTCAGTCAGAAGAAATAGATCACAGAATTTTACACCCACCCTTTTACGCCAAGTTAAAGATTTGGAAGCTATGCTGACCAGTACACTGTGTCGACAAGCTTAGATTCTCAGCGTTCCTGAAACTACCTTCGGATGCTAAATTGAAACAGAACCACTTCTGGGACAGAACCAAATGACCTTTAGTTTTGTAAAAAGATTTAAAATGCTCGTTGTTTTAATAGTTCTTTCAGCTTATCATCATTGCTTTTCCCTCATAAAGTAGGCCTAATTCATTATCTTTCTCATAGATGCCGTTTCCTTAGAAATAAAGATCGTGACATCCATCGAAATTGTTATCCCAAATTATACTATCCAGAGCTTTATCTGCTAGAAGGAGGCTACAAAGCATTTTTTAATGATTGCAAGGTATGTAAATTCTATTACAAAGTGTTGCGAAAATTGTGGCCAGATTGTTCGGCTGCTGCGGAGGAGCTTAAAGGGGCTCCGTCTCCAAATTTCGGTCGAAATGGTGATTTTGAAGTTTTTGATAAGCAATATCACAAACGTTTGCCTGTTTTTTTGGAAAATGAATGCATCATTTTGAAGATAAATCTCTGTACTTTACAGAGGAAAAAACCAAACATATTCATATCTTTTACGATTGTTTGGATATGAGTGGATGTTTGACGAGAACTTGTTCCATCCAATATTTTGTTTCAGCTTAATTTACTGATTGAAATGTGGATTTCTATTTTATGTAGTTCGGAAGTCGCACTCCAATTCAGAAATTTCAGAGATTACGAAATTTCTGAACTCAGGAAATCCTTAGTGTGCCAGATATTTTTTGCCTTTTTGCGCCCAAATTTCTTTGGTGGCATTCATGGTGAGGAATCGGTAATCTCGAGTACTTCCTCGCCGTGAATATGGAAGCGTAATATGATTAATGTTTGTAGTTTTGATTATAATTGTTTGTTTTTGATTGATAAGTTTAAAAAGAAATTACTGCGGTATAGTTTTATTCGTAAAATTGTCTACAGTGATAAGTTTCTTTTCATTTATAGGAAAACTGCGAACCTCAAGAATATTTGAAGATGTTGGATGAAGATTATTCACAGGACTTAAAACATTTTGTGAAGAGATCAAAATCTTGGAGTGGGGAAACTAACCGAATGAGAACTGGTTTGAGATATTAAAAGTTTTATTCCAAACTTGTGCATACAATATTACCTAGGTTTCATTTCCAGATCTCAATAATAACTTATTCTTAACTAAGGGAGCTGTCATTATTAATAACAGGGAGGGGGTGGAAGCTTTTTAAAAATTTGCCCAAAAAATTTTACACCCCTGCATTCTAGCCATGAAAAATTTCAGACCACATATAATTTTCACCAAAAATTTCAAACCCCTGTGACAGCACAATACGACTTCAAAAGAACCAGACGGTCACAAAACCATCAAACCAAACAAAGAAGAATTAAATTGAAGAAAAGAAGGAAGAATTTAACAGACAAAAAACATTGATGTCTAACTTTTTTGAGAAAACTGATAAATAGTTAAGCTAAATCTACAAAATTGAATTTTTGTCGAAAATATTCAAAAATTTGGCACATTTATTTTCAGACCCCCGCATAAATTTCTCTAAAAGTTTAGACCCCAATAAATTTACCCTAAACATTTTCAGACCCCTCCTCATTTGCTTCCGCCCCGGTCCCTGCAATTTTTTATGACTGCTCCCTAATGTACCGGGGGAGTAAAGATAAACAATCCCTCATTTGGAAGGCAATAAAGAAAGTATATAATGTTGACAAATATACTTCTAATGATGGATACGTTCAAGTCCATTTTGAAATTTACTCAACCTTTCAAACAGGCCTAAAATCACGACCAAATTTTCCTAATTTTTCTGCCTTACATCAATGACTTCAACGCGTTTTAACACGTGTTATCGTTTTGGGAGGATGAAGTCGCTCGGGATGATGTTGTTCTGCTCCCAGAGATGACACTTTCATCCGGTAGTTTTCAAGCAAACTTTCCAAGAAATTTCACAATTGTTCCTGCCTTGAGCGACTGTGTGACGGTAGTGTTTTCCTGACTCTAGATGCCCTTGGAGTTGCTTTTGACCAGCAAAATCCTTGAACATTTGCCTTTTCTTTCTTTCTTTCCCTGAGCATTCACTTGTCTTTTCGTGAATAAGAGAGTAAATAAAGATTATTGAATGTGGGAACATGCGAACTAAATATCACTCTTTTTCCTATGGCCCCTGGAGTTGCTTTTGACCAGCAAAATCCTTGAACATTTGCCCTTTCTTTCTTTCCCTGAGCATTTTAAATTCACTTGTCTTTTCGTGAATAAGAGAGTAAATAAAGTTTGTTGAGTGTAGGAACATGCGAACTAAATATCACTCTTTTTCCTATGGCCCCTGGAGTTGCTTTTGACCAGCAAAATCCTGAACATTTGCCCTTTCTTTCTTTCCCTGCGCATTTTAAATTCACTTGTCTTTTCGTGAATAAGAGAGTAGATGAAGATTCTTGAGTGTGGGAACATGCGAACTAAATATCACTCTTTTTCCTATGGCCCCTGGAGTTGCTTTTGACCAGCAAAATCCTTGAACATTTGCCCTTTCTTTCTTTCCCTGAGCATTTTAAATTCACTTGTCTTTTCGTGAATAAGAGAGTAAATAAAGATTATTGAATGTGGGAACATGCGAACTAAATATCACTCTTTTTCCTATGGCCCCTGGAGTTGCTTTTGACCATTGCTATGCCAAATCTTGGAGTATTTTCAATCGTTATATTTGCCCTTTCTTTCTTTCCCTGTAACCAGAGAGTAAATCACAAGATATCTTGAGTGTGGAACATGCGAACTTGTATCATCTTGTTTCCTATGGCCCCTTTCTTTTGACCAGCAAAATCTTGAACGATTTACTTTCTTTCCACAGCATTTTAAAACTTGTCTTTTCGTGAATAAGAGAGTAAATAAAGATTCTTGAGTGTGGGAATACATGCGAACTAAATATCACTCTTTTTCCTATGGCCCCTGGAGTTGCTTTTGACCAGCAAAATCCTTGAACATTTGCCCTTTCTTTCTTTCCCTGAGCATTTTAAATTCACTTGTCTTTTCGTGAATAAGAGAGTAAATAAAGATTGTTGAGTGTGGGAACATGCGAACTAAATATCACTCTTTTTCTTATGGCCCCTGGAGTTGCTTTTGACCAGCAAAATCCTTGAACATTTGCCCTTTCTTTCTTTCCCTGAGCATTTTAAATTCACTTGTCTTTTCGTGAATAAGAGAGTAAATAAAGATTGTTGAGTGTGGGAACATGCGAACTAAATATCACTCTTTTTCCTATGGCCCCTGGAGTTGCTTTTGACCAGCAAAATCCTTGAACATTTGCCCTTTCTTTCTTTCCCTGAGCATTTTAAATTCACTTGTCTTTTCGTGAATAAGAGAGTAAATAAAGATTATTGAGTGTAGGAACATGCGAACTAAATATCACTCTTTTTCCTATGGCCCCTGGAGTTGCTTTTGGCCAGTAAAATCCTTGAACATTTGCCCTTTCTTTCTTTCCCTGAGCATCTTAAATTCACTTGTCTTTTCGTGAATAAGAGAGTAAATAAAGATTGTTGAGTGTGGGAACATGCGAACTAAATATCACTCTTTTTCCTGTAGTTGTTTCCTCACATTCAAAGCAAAGTTAACTGTTAAGTTGTCTGATTGTAGTAATATGTATTTGCGCTGGCGTAGATTCGTAGCACTGCGAGACTGTGCAGAGTGTCCCAAAATATTGTACCCCATTTTGTGGCTGTTGCGGAGGAGCTACACTCTCTATTGTTCCTTCCTTGATACAGTTGTATAGGGTAGGCTGCAACATAAAGTTTGGTACCTTTTGTTTTGACCAATCTGGGAAGTGCTTGCTGATTTATGGCCTAGGAAAGTAAAACAGCGGTTGCTTCGTAAACGGCACTTTCTCTTTTCTCCAAGAACACCAAAATGAGATAAATAATACTGCAAGAAAGGGTTCTATTCTTGTGTTTGAACTTTTTCTGCAGTTTAATACAACGCTAGGGCTAGAACCTTTTTTGCAATGTTCACTTGTAGGCAAGGTCAAGACAGTGGCTAAGACAAGGTCTCAAACTCTAAGTTGGAGCCATTCCTATGCTATTGTATCAAGAATGGGACAATATAACGTACAGCTCCTCCGCAACAGCCACACAAATGGGGCATAGTTCTTTAGGGACACCTTGTATTTTATGCCCCTTAGCCGTTAGAAAAAGGCATTCGAAGATGATTTAGAGGATCGACGCACGAGCTTTGATCTTCATTGTTTTAATTGGAAGATCTGGCGCTTGCCAGAAAAAAAAGGCTCTTACAAGAGCATTTTACCAAGTGGCTTGGTTGTCGTAATGGTAAAATCTCGAGCTGAGTAGTCAATAAGCTTTACAATGGACAAGATCGGCTAAGGCTCGTTTTAACCATTTCAAGTCATGTGACCATACTCTTGGGAAGTTTCAGTGTTGTTCATGGCACAAGTTTCAAAGGCACGAATATTTTGAAAAAATCAAAAGATGTTTTATCACGAGAGTGATCACTTGACATGCACTGGGTGGAAGCAAACCTTAGCCGAGTGGATCTATTCTTTTGATGTATCCTCTGTGCAAGAAACAGAAGAAAACATTGAATTGTATATTTACATCCATTTTACTAGGTTTGCAATCTTGGTTTAAATCATATTACATATAGAGTTCTTTCGCCCGTCATTGCCTGCATTGATCGCCCATGATAACAAGAATGCGAGAACCAGGGCCTGCTGTGTATAAAGCTGCAAAATTCGTAAAGAACAACAAGTTTGTTGTCGCTGTCGAGAGCCTATAGTTAAAGGGCTCCGTCGTCAAATCTTTTGTCAAAACAGTGATTTTCCAGTTTTTTAAAAGGCTCTTTTTTCAAAGTGAATGCTTTATTTCGAAGATAAATCTTTGTACTTCACAGAGAAAGAAACCAAATATTCATATCTCTTATGATCGCCCGGATATAAGTGGATTTTTGACTGTTACTTTTTTGAAGCCACCAAACAAATTGCAGGAAACGATGGACACATGCCTGAAGCAATGAGACAGAGCCCCTTGCGGAAAATTTATTTGCGTACTGTGTACTTTCTAAATTTGTTGAGGCGATAGTTCATAACGGGCGACAGAACTTTATTTTACATGGTTGTTGATATCTGCATTCATTCTTAAAAATCGTAATTTTACGATTTCTTGATTTTTGGTATTTCTAATCGTGATAGTTGTGGATGTGTACATTAGTGTATTTTCAAAAGGATGATGTTGATGATAAAAAGACAAAAATTCTACGTTTTGCCATGCTGTTATAGCTTTAAGGATATCGACAAATGCAGCCAGGTATGCGATTAGAAGTTATCCAAGACTGCTAGGCCAGTCATAAATGGATTGTTAATAACAAGGAAAATAAACAAAGGTCTGCTAAAGCCTTCAAAGCTGTCTTAACTCCATCTCTTTGACATAGAGTCATGAAATTTAACCCTCAGAAAGCTTTGTGTTTCATTGATCTACATGCAATCATTTTTTTCAAGCATTTTTATCTGTCCCGTCAGCAGAAACAAAGAAAAACGTTTTTTCCATCATAACTACCGCAAATTTAGGGCTTGAAGAGACTTTGAGTGATGAAAATCATTCATTTGCATCATTCTAATAAAAATTTTACACTGATATTGTCTTAAAGTCGCTTATTCGTGGTAGTTATCATAAAAAAAACACGTTCTTGGTCGTTTTCTGCTGATGTGACAAATAAAAATGCTTGAAAGCAGTGATTTTATGTATAACGATAAAAAGCAAAGCTTTCCGAGTGCTAAATTTCCTGGCTCTATGTCAATCCACCTTTTCAAGGTAAGAGGCGCGAAAGCGGAAGTATTTTGTTGTTTGAGATTTTGCATTTTTGAGACTAAAATCTTATTGTGCGTACAAGGTTTAGTCTTCAGACAAATTTTCACATTCATATCTGTCTCTAGTTAGAAATTATCATGATGTAAAGAATTTCAGTTCATAAGGGCTTTGACCGTGGAAATCGGAGTTTGGACAAAAATTTGTCCAAACTTTGATTTCACGGTCAAAGCCCTTATGACTTTAAATTCTTAAAATTGTCATAATTTTGAAATCAAGACACATATGAATGTGAAAATTTGCTACGTTGCTAAACTTTGTACGCAGAACAAGATTTTGGCCTCAAAAATGCAATATCTCAAATAACAAAAAACTTCCGCTTTCACGCCTCTTACCTTGAAAAGGTGGATTCTGCAATAAAATTTGACAGCCTTATGAAACGATTTCACACCATGATATTTTGCTTTCCTTGTTTATTTTGATTTGATTGAGTGCACTCAGGTGCGAAATGTATTCTTCAGAAAGAAAATTCGCTTACACTCATTTTTTTTATAAGAAACTAAGGTCCGGGGCTGGTAGGCAGTTTCTTAAACTATTGGGCCATTTTCCTACCAAAGGTTTCTTACGTGTTTCTTATATTTTTAATGCCAGAAGTGTAGAGGTGTAGAGTTAATCTTGTTTTGTCTAAAGGGTTCCCAAAGTACTTAGTAAGGTCTCAAAACAAGTCAATAACATAATTCGCACTCAAAATAGTGTCCGTAGGGTTGTTTCTTAACTTTCGAAAAATTGAGCCTACCGTTTCTTATAAGCGGTTTCTTATAAAAAAAAATGAGTGTATTCAAACAGGTTTGCTTCGTCAGCTTAGAACAGTTGCTATAAATCAAGAGCCTGTATCCAACGAAAAGTAGCAAAAACTATTATTTGCAATTTAAAGGCAATCTGTCCCCTTCGATGAATGAAAATAAAATCGATAAAGATCTCTATTGTATATTCCAGAAGTTGGTGTTAATTCGCTTTATCAAAAGAAATCAGGGTCATAGAGACTCAGTGATGCATGAATTTAGCTGCAGCGTAAATAAGGTAAATAAAGCAGTAACCAAGGTCAGAACAATAGGGGACAGATTGCTTTTAAGTTTTCTAAAAAATTAAAATCAAAGTCGCTACATCTGTTCTTGGATCTTACAATTGAGTTCTCATTTTTCAGTTCAGGTGGCAATCTGTTGTACATCGTTACACCTCAGGGACGTAGGAAGCATCTCAAACTTGGAGGGGCACGACACTTCGAGGGCACTTTTTCCATTAAGCTAAAGGGGCATTTCCTGAAAACAAAAAGGGCACTTCTTTGTTTATTTCAAAATCTTGGGGGGGCACGTGCCCCCAGTGCCCCCCCCGGTTCCTACGTCTCTGTTACACCTTGAAAATTGAATGTTTGTCGAGCGGTTTCCGTTCTCATGCAAGGCACCACGAGATTTGATTTATTACCCCGAGTGTCCATTTTGTGATTCAATCTTTCAAATGATTTTCAAATCCGTGTGGTGCAAGACCGTTTAGGCACTTGAAAACTTCAACTGCACAGCGTTTATTTCTCACATGATTTGTAGGGGGAAAGCAAATTGTGCAATTTGGTCCATTTTGTGTTGTCGGATACCTGAATCTTTGTTTGGTAACATTCACCCCAGCTTAGCAAATGTGATAAAGGATCTTTAGGCCCGTTTTGAAGAATTTTGAGAAGAAACATTTTCGGAAAATCGCTTGTTACTTGAGAAGAGTTGCCAGCGACTTTGACAAACCTATTTTACATTGGAATATTGTTTGAATATTTGCAAACTTGACCCTCAGAGGCGTATACTATTATTGCCTAATAACTGGATAGATCGAAGGGAACTTTAGGTCGCTTGCCATAATTCCAGAAAGGGCGTTTCTGATATCATCATTATTTTTGGAGTTGCAATGTTTTTAAGCTTAAGAAAGGATTTACGAGAGGAGTATCGGAAGCTTTGTCAAAGAAAAGCGTCATAAATTGTTAACTGATCGAGGAAAGTCAAAATGTCCAACACAAGAAATACTCAGTTTTTAAAGATCTACAAGATACTAGTAAGAGAAAGTCTGTAGTTTTCATGGTTTACGATTTAGCAATTTGATGACGTCACAACGGGGTAATAACTTCAAAACTAGCCGAAATTGTAAAAATCATCTTTCTGGCTATATCAAAAATGCTCTCTCTGGGATAATGGCAAATTACATGAAGTTTACTTGGATCAATTCAGTTGAAAGAATCAGGCAGTGACATTTTTCACATTTAATTTTGAAGTTCTGCAAAGATTCAAGCCCTATGCTTCGATCCACGTTGTTTTCTAATGTAATTACCTGCTGTATGTCTATTGGGCGTCCAATCACAATTATCTCATCTCACCAAGCGAACAGTTCAGATTTTGGCGATTTTAGCAACAGTCGAAGATAGGCGATTAATATTTAAGATTTTTGGTTACCAGAATTGATGCGATTACGATATTTTAGCTTGTTCATACAAATCTCAAAGCAAATGTTTTAAAATGTTTATCCTGTTGAAAGCTTTGCTTTCACCGCAGCTCCGCATGAACAGTCTTAATTTAGCTCGATCATAAATCTTGTACTAGTTGTGAGGCAGATCCTATTAGATACTGATAAATGTTTTGCTTGAATTTTGCAGTGAAACTCGTGTGAAATCATGGGACAAGGTGGAAGCAAAGAGCTGAGTGGTAAGTCCTTCATATTTTATTAGGAGTACCTCAAGGCTCTGTTTCTAGCCCTATCCTATTCAATGTTTTCGTAAACGATCTCCTTTTGTTCATCAAACAAAAAGCAACTTACATAATTATGCTGACGACAACACGCTAGCTTACTTTTCCAAGACTGTCAGATTTGATTGATGTACTGGACGAAGAAAGATTTCCATCTCAGAAAGGATCAAGCAAACAGTTAAAAAAACTATCATTTCATTTTCATTCATTTCATTTTGATTTATTTTAACAGGGTTAAATACACTCAGTAAATATAGATTAACTGATTTGCAATGGGCTCTGCTTAAAACATATCTAACCTAATTACATATATATATATATTAACAAGTCAAATTGCTAATTGTTCAGTTCGATTACCGTAAAAGCTCTATTAAGCCCCCGGGAGACTCATTTAATGTCGGACACACCAGTGGGGGTCTTTAAAGGGAGGAGACTTATTAGAGAGGAGGCCTTATTCACAAAATCAAATGACCAGGATGCATATGAAACAGATAAAGCTTTTGTGGCGCAGTGATGTACTCCTCGGACTTTGCAGCCAGAACAATCAGGCGGAAAGTGTTCGATACCCGGCAGAACCCAACCACTTGAGCGTCATGACAAGGGGTAGCGGACTCGATTAGCGCTCAACTTCTTCTGTGATCCCAGCGCTTGGCGCTAAAAACCGCAACTTCACCTTCTCCAAAGCTTCTTTTTTCATCATATTTTGCGGATTCAACAGACAATTTTACGAGTCAAATGCATAAATTCGACACAGTTTTATCTCAACCCAAATCAAAATTAATCTTAACCTTGAACTTATTTGACTAAGTAAATGGATAGTCTTTGGCGAGGGGCAAATCACTTCTCAAAATAGCGTACGCGATTTTTGTGATTTTAAAATCACACGATTTTTTGGTGATTTTAGTGATTTTTTTGTGATTTTAGTGATTTTTTTGTGATTTTTCCTTGTGATTTTTCTATGATTTTGCGATTTTTGTGATTTTTTTATGGTGATTTTGTGATTTTTGTATGTGATTTTTGTATGTGATTTTTTTGTGATTTTAAGGAAGGTGTACGAAAAAAAATCAGTGATTTGCCCCTCGGTCTTTGGTAACCTCTGGAATTTGATATAAGTGGGGGGGGGGCTTGATAGAGAGGGGGCTTATTCAACATTTTGGCTCAGAGGGGAGGGGCTTAATAGAGAGGGGGCTTAATAGAGCTTTTACGGTATATGCTAAATTGTAAACAGCGTGTTTCTGAACTATACAAGAAAGCTGCATCAAAACTTAATGTGCTATAAAGACTCTACAAATCTTTGCAAAACTTTGCAAAACGTCTTTGCAGTTACGGTGCAAAAACGTTTTTGTCCCATTCTTTCAACTGAATTACTCTCAGGGAACTTATGTAATTTTCCGTAATTCCAGAAAGAGCATTATTGATGTCAGCATTTTTTTGGCATAACAGCGTTTTCATGTTTATGAAAGAATGTACAACAGGAAGTATCTGAAGCTTTGGCAAACATTAAATACACCATAAATCCTAAACCGATTGAGGAAAATCAATATGATTAATGCAAGAAATACTCAGTTTTTGAAGGTCTACAATGTGGCAGCAAGCAAGAGGCTGTAGTTTTTAAGGTTTACGACTTGGCAATTTGATGACGTCACAACTTCAAAACAAGCAGAAAATGTAAAATCATAAAATATCCAAAATGCTCTTTCCAGCATTGTGGGAATTACCTAACATTTCCTGAGATAAAGTCAGCTGAAAGTATAAGCAATACCATTTTACACGATTGCTTTTAAAGTTTTGCAGACATTTGACGCATAGACCCATATGCTCTGGATGCAACGATTTCTCTTGGTGCTTGATCTACCATGTTGCATCTACGCATGAAATTGTCCAACTGTCCGGCCAGTGGAGGAAAATATTATTTCTAAACGCAATCTGCATCTGCTAAAATTTACCGTTATGTGGCTGACCAAAAGCGTGAGTTGTAATGATGAAAACAGCGAATATTGAAATTGGATAGCCGGCTGTGTAATCCTCTGACATCAATGTGCTTCCTTTGTGATTGCAGTCAACCAACCAGCTGTACACGTATTTTTTATAAGAAACTGCCTAAAATGAATGAACTCCCATATTGGAAAAATATATCTTAAGAAATAGTACAGTTTAGTATCAATAAGTAGAGTAAGTAGTAAAATTCACTGTAAGAATTTCATTTACTCACCTTTATCCGTTTCAGGTTCACGACAAAGAAAAGGGGAACCATATTGGCACAGTTTGGTTTCATCAAGCCGAGCAAGCACAAGCAGTTACAACTCTAGGGCCTCTAGAGATAGTTATCCAGCCTTGATCCCTTGCCAACATAGCGACAATACCGAGGCAAAAGTTGATGAAGCTGTTCCTAACAGATTTTCGAGGGCTCTTGGATGTGAGTCTTCCTCGTTAGTCATTCAATGGTGTAGGAATATGGAGAAACAGAGCAGAAATTATCTTAAATAAGAAGCGGTGAAATGTCCCAGTCCATGATAGAAAGCTGGGGATGAATCGACTGCGTGGCTCACCAGAAGGTTCCCTTTAATTGGCTCAGATTGTATTTTCGCAAACAAGGTTTTACTGGAATGATTTCTGTGTAGTTAGGCAAGTTATCAAAGGCCTTCTCGGCTAGACTTATAACCTGGAGTCTCTTGCTCTCTTGTTTCCCTGTGCTCTTTTTTTGTATACATTTCTACCTAGCATTCGAAGGTAATTTTTTAAGGACGCTTAGAAGCTGAGCTTATCGAAGCAGCGTCCTGGTCCTTCCTCTCGATGTGACCACACCGCGTGATTCCTTTAGCCTGGAATTACAGAGAGTTGGCAACTCTCCTCACACTTTGTAGCAGGTTCGGCAGGGTGGGGACTTGAACTACCATTTACCAACCTTCAGATTGGTAGTCAAGCGTGCTACCACGGAGCCATCCCTGTGCTCTTTGACTTGATGGTGCCTCGGTCGAAAGTTTACCGCAGGGATGCCAAGGGACTCATCGTCATAAGTCTACTTCTAGGCTAACTGCTCAGTTCTCCTATATGATCTGCTTCAATGCAGAGCGCTGGGTGATCAAAAAACAATCTCCGTTTGTAAGGCCACTGCTCGCTGGATATTACGGCAATAATTTTGGCAAGTATATCATTCAATAGTGGACATGTTCTAGTGAATTTTGAAATTTACCTCACTGAAATTGGCTACTCCGCTCTGAAATAATGGGGGATTTTCTCAAGACATTCCCTTCATGAAACCTTCAAAACAGGCCTAAATTCACGATCAAATTTTCTGACTCACAACAATGGCTTTTACATGCTGCTGAGGCATACATCATTCCTTTGGGAGGATGAAAGGGTCATCCCTGGGAGCATAACAACATTATTCTGAGCGATTTCATCTTGCCAAGAGGATAACACGTGCTAAAATGTGTTCAAGTCTTTTAGGCCTGTTTTGAAGGTTTCTTCAAAGGGCTTTGTCGAGAAATCGCTCATAATTTTAAAACGGAGTGACCGATGTCGGTCAGCTAAATTTTAGAATGCATTTGAACACGTCCACTATTAAATGATATATTTGCCTTTATTATTTTCTTGATATTCAGGGAGCCGTGGCCTCTCAAACGGGGATTCTTTTTCTGACTCTCCAGGAAGATAAATTCGAAGGCCTTCATTACTTCATTACTTTGAGCGGGTGAGTGGCCGAGTGGCTTAAACAGTTTCCGTCAGGTGACTAAAGTTAAGCTCGGTCGAGTGAGGTCAAACTCCGGATGGGTGACCTCTGAGGCCTGATAATAATAATAATAATAATAATAATAATAATAATAATAATAATAATAATAATAATAATCAATTTCTTTAAAGTTGGTAGAATACGTCTATAGTGCACATCAAAAGATGTGCACTAATTAATACCAACTATCTACATAAATATATAAAAGCAACTTAATTACAATTCAACTCTTTACATATCTATTTACAAACTCTGCAGGTACATGCATTACATTCCATTCTCTGATTTTTCGTTTGAAAGAGAGGACACTGTCACAGCTCTTTACCACATCAGGTATGCTATTCCAAAGGTAGCTGCCTCTGTATGTTATAGAATTTGCCCCATAAGTTATCGTTTGGAATCTTGGTATCTGCAGGAGATCTCGCAACTCGCAACTCACCTCGCGCCGTCCTTCGGAAGGGACGTTAAACTAGGGGGCCCATGCCTGGATGCGGCATGCATAGTGGGCCTAAATTAGCTTTAAATAGCTAGAAACCCTATCAGCCCACTTAAAATAAATTACTACTACTACTACTACTACTACTGAATGTGTACGAGATCTTTTGAGGAACTAAAGGATGTTTAGAGATTATTTGGGGTTTCTTCAAAGGTGTACGACGTTTTTTGACAGTGATTTGACATTTGTATCCTTTGCTACTTCCTTGGTGTCATTTCTTTTTCTTTTTACAGATATCAAAAAGAAAATTACAAGAAAGGAGAGCTCATTTAGCCAGAAAACAACAACTTCAACAACCGGTAAAACTGAACTTTATACTTGTATTTTACAGCTAGATTTTGCATGCCGTAAAAGCTCTATTAAGACCCCCTGGGAGCTTGTTTAATTTCGGAGACTCCAGAGGGGGCTTGAGAGATGGGGCTTACTCGAGAGGGGTTTATTCACAAATTCAAATGACAAGGAAAGAAATGAAGGCTTTTCAGTTCTTTTACACAGTATTTTGCGGAACCAACATACAAATTAACAATTCAAATACATAATTTCGACACAGACCAAACCATATCAAAATTAACAATTAACATGCAAACTTTTTTAGCTAAATATTTGTTTCCTATGCTTCTTGTACCAAATAGATGCTTTGATGTTTCTTCTGTTTTTCAGAAATTCCAGATGAAGTCCTAGAAATACCACAGCCTTGTCAAGCAGTCAAAGGACTCGATGAGCTTGTTATGTGTACAAACTTTTCCAGGGAAGAGTTGCAACTGATGTACCACGGATTTAAAAATGTAAGTTTAACATTGGTCTTTGGTCAAAAGTTAGTTCTCCAGGCCTTGAGTACTGTACTTGTACTGCACTGTAACAAGGACAGATTTTGTAACACAATAGCACAAGTCGCTCTTGTTGACACCTCAATTCAAAGCGATTAGCAATTGCAGACAAAGGAAATTCCCTCAACCAGTAATTCAAAACAAACAAAGCCGCAAAAGTTTCTCTGGAACCCAGGTAGCTAGCGCGCTCGTTGTGCATTCATGAAATCATTTTTAAGAGCAAACATGAGCATATATCCAAAGAGGAAGGATATATCTACACATCTACCACGGGCATTTTATTTCTTTGGTTCAGAAGCTGAGCAGTAAGTGTTTTAATTACACTCCAGAAGATAAGAGGATTGAATCGCCTCCCAATCGGCTTGTGAACCAAAGAAATAAAATGCCCGAGGTAGATGCGTAGATGTATCCTTCTTCTGTGGATATATGCTCATGCTTGCTCTTAAAAATGATTTCTGGAATGCACAACGAGCGAGCTAGCTACCTGGGTTTCAGAGAGACTTTCGCAGCTTTGCTTGTTTGGCAAAATCTGTCCTTGTTCTGCAATGTACTTGAGTACTGTGCTTGATTCCCACAGCTGTGTTGCGGAGGAAAACAGTATTTACTACTGTAGAGGAGTATAGAAATTATTCCTCTGCAGGTACATATTAGTTGCAGCGCTCCTCCATAGAAGCACACCAGCAGTGTCTAATTACCCATGGATAAAAACACCCGCGTATACGAACTTACAATTTTGCAAGTCAGCCTGCATTCTTGTACAATGCAGACAGGTTGACTTGCAATTATTCATATTAAAAATGGTCGCAATCCTTGTTCTTCGATCTTTGGTGAAACTACGGTTCTCTGCCAACATTTCAATTTCTACTATACTAAATTTTTCATTTCATTTCATTTTATATTCTTTCAACACGGTAACCCCGTCGACAAAGGTCGCTTTTCAGGGGGCCGTGACAAAAATTTACAATTTAAATTTACATGTTAAAATCTACAAACGAAAATAAATAATCTAATTACAAAACTAAAGTGAAATTAAAATTAATACATAATGTTAAAACCGAGATTGATAAAACCAAGGGTGGCAGGACACAATCAGACCGGACCAGAACAGATCAGACCCCATGCCAGATGAGATTTGTGATAGCGCAAAATTACTCATGCAAAACCTTACGATTATTATGATTCGCAGGCATTTCACGCGACATTTCAGACTTTGGCACAACTCGGTATATAAGACAAACTAGAAATAAATTTGTCATTCTTTATCAACAGGATTGCCCTGCTGGAGTCATCGATCGCGATACTTTCAAAGAATTATACGTGGATCTATTTCCTGCTGGAGGTCAGATAACAACTTTCAGTTTTACATTCACTGTAGACTTGCCCTAGACTTGAGAAACTAGTTTATAGAATGCAAACATTTTCTAATACTCCTGTTGTAAGAGAAATGTGTATGTACACCGTTCCCATAAGTGCACTGGAAGCAAATTTTCTCTTGACCTCAAAAAATGTTCCAGAAAGCCTGAAGATAATGCTCCTGTTGTAAGAAGATCGGTGTACTAAATGCGTATACACCGGTTCCGTTACTGCTGTGGCAGCACAATTTCCCTTGACCTCAAAAAATGTTCCAGAAAACCTCAAAAATGATTATGCACCTTTCCCGTTACTGCAGTAGAAGCACATTTTCCCTTGACCTCGAAAAATGTTACCTGTGCACTGTATGAAAACGAAAACTAACAGAACTTAGGTCGCAAAGGACTTATTCATATCATACCACATCGACTTCGGGGCCGCAAAGGACATTGGTTAACAATGCGTCTTTTAATTCAGCTAATCTTCTTATTTTTCGAAATTTTCTCAATAAATTTTTTTGTTCATCTAGATTCTGCCTCATACGCACATTTCATCTTCAACACCTTTGACACAAACAAGGATGGCATGATCAATTTTGAGGTATCCTTTTTTCTGGTGTTTTCCATTACCACACGCATCGCTTAAGGAACATATCATCCATTCCTCTGGAGTGATTGTGTGCCACAACGATGGCAGCCACAACTGGGTTTCTTCTCAGCTTCATTTATCGGAAATGTTTTTGATAGAACGAATTGGCTTTCCTGCAACTAAAACTTGTTTACAATGAGGTAAACATATCTTTAAAGGGAATCTAATCACACGTAAGACTTTGATGAAAATAGCCAACAATGATGGCCCATCGTTATCATTTGAAAATCTCCAGCATATTTTATCAAAATGCTTTTTCTCATGTTAAATGGTATTCCATTAAAGTCAGTTTGTAAACTAGCTCAGTTTCATTTAGTTTGAATTTTTAAACAAAAATTTGGTTTCAAACAAACAACGATTTGAAATGTTTCCCCATTTTGCCTTCAATCCCAAAAACATATCTTCATCACCGACCCAGCAGAAATCAATCACAGAAGCAACGGGCGTGGCAGCCACCTGACCGTTAAAAAACTATCAGTCTCTTATTTCGTTTTCTTTCTCTGTCCTCCGCTTAAACCAAGGGCGCCTACCTTGTAGGAAGTGTGTTTATTCCCAGTACTGTACCCGTGACCCAGTACGCAGAGTAATTGGTGACCTGTGACCCAACCAATCAAAAATCACGCTGTCTGGTTCCCTGTCGCCAACTCGTATAACAGTTGATCTCGTATTACATCAACACCTGAATTTTGAAACCAAAAAGTTATTCATACGTCATCTTGACCTTGAGAGTGTACTTGGGTCACGGTACAGTACTGGGATACTCTGTGTACTGGGTCACAGGACACCAATTACTCTACAGTACTGGGAATTACTACAGTTCCTACAAGGAAGGCGCCCTTGTTTAAACTGTCTTCATACACTCTTTCTTATAAGAATAAACATTTTTCTCATTCTTATAAAAAAGAGTGTATTCTGTTCTGTTTTTGCAGTCTGCAATCTCTCATATTCTTCTTACCTCAGCTTGTCTAAACCACCAAAACAAAGTGCAAGCATAAAATGCACTTTTTTCCAAATCTTTTCAGGATTTTGCAGTTGGTTTATCAGAATCATTACATGGCAGCTTACATGACAAATTGAAATGGACTTTTCGTTTATATGATGTTGACAGTGATGGCTTATTGCGAAAGGAGGTATAACGATTTAAAAATGTTTCTATGTCTGTGTTCTGATAGATCAAAAGTTCTCTGTGAATTTCTCAATTACTCGATTATTAGAAACGGATGAAACCAGTTGGTGCGCAAAATACAGTTTGACGTTTGATGCCTGTTTGACGTCTCCGTTTGACGCCTACGTTTGACGCCTACGTTTGACGCCTACGTTTGACGCCTACGTTTGACGCCTGTTTGATAGTTCGTGTCTACTAGGGTAAAATGGGTAGGCTGGGGGTAAAAAAATGCATTTCTTGTTGCTTTGCCCTTCTTTCGAGATACATCGACGACATCTTCTCGCTAGCGTCCTTGCTTTGGTACGACCATTTGGATATATTGGCCTTTCAAATGATGTTTTGACACAGCTATTACTGTATGGCGGTAAAGACCTCACTAATGAGTTAAATAAAAAGATAATCGAATTAACACTGCGTTACATCCACAACACTGGTCGGTTTGATTAATATGGCTATAAATACGGTTTGTCGCAACACAGCCACCAAGTTACTAAGTCCCTTCTTGTATTTTTTTTGTTTGTTTGTTTGTTTGTTTTTTGTTTTTGTTTTTGTTTTGTAGTCGTTTCATATAATGTATGTAATAGTCTTGAAAGTCTATCTTAAATTAGACGTCACATGATGTCTGGGCACGCAAACTTGCCCCAAATGATCAATTCAATTGTTTCACTAGATGACGTCTAATTTGAGATAGACTTTTAGTCTTTAGTTTTATGTAATGGCTGCGGAGTTGCCATAGACTTTTGCTCTCCAATGTATCGTTTTTGTAGTATCGTAAAGTAGTTTTGTAAGTAGTGTTAAAAAGTAACTTGTATTGTAAAATTTTGATTGAATATAAAAAAAAATGGGTAGTGTTGATTGCTGGAAAACAGTAGACCGGGAACTGATAAATCAATATTCACTATGTAAGGAGGGTCGTTTGAGTGGGTCCCTACCCACTCAGATTTGTCACCCTACTTATTTTACCCCAAAGGTACCTATTTTACCCCAGTAGACCCTTATTTTTTATTTATTTTTTTCTATAAATTCAATTTTAAAAATTTACAATTTACGAATTACCTAAGATTACAAACGAGCTACCATACAATACTACAGAAACGATACCAAGGGGAGCAAAAGATCATGACTACCCCAGGGCCATCACATGAAGGAGATAAACTAAAATACAACTAAATATATAAGAGGCCCCCTAGCTATTCAGAAAAGGATTAGAATTGAACGATATTTTGCAAATGGAATTTTCGAGTAGACCCTTATGAATGAATATGATCGAATGAATGAATGAACGAATGAATGAATGAATGAAAGAATAAATAAGCTTCTGTGACATCAGGATTTGCTTTTCAAAATTCTTTTATAGCAGTATAGTATAACGTTCCCCTTCTCATAAGATTCCTTGATTTTTAAAGGAGCTGATTGAAGTATTCGATGCTGTCTACAGAATCAATTTATCACCAAGTTTGGAAGAGGTGCCTGAATCTTCGATGTTCATCGGTGGAGATCCATCCATAGGGCAGCATATTGGACAATTATATGAGGTTTGTGTTTCTAAATGATCTAATAGACAACAAGATGCATGGGTGGAAAAAATAGCGGACCACGGCACCAATGGTCCCAGAAATTTTTTAGATCTCTAGAAAGAAAGATATGCGAGAAGAAGGGGGAATTGATAATTCGATTTTGCGTGAAAATCCTAAATTTTCTCATGAAGTCTTTAGAAATTATTCAGATGTTTGGTTAATTTAGGCTGTCTCCTGACTACAACAATACTGTTTATGACTTGGTAAGTAGTCAGTCGCAAAGTCAACAAAATTCGCTAAACATCCTTACAACTGAGATTGAGGATTACTGACCAATCTTCCAAATCTGCCCCATGTATTTCCAGAATGTGGATTCTTGTTTCGAGCACCCTGCTGTTACAGAAAGTTTTTCGACGACTTTTCGGTCCCAGAAATTGAAATATGTTTTCCACCCCATGACAAGATGCTTTTGCAATAAACTTCAGAAAAAATCTGGATGTACCATGAGTAGTTTAGACTTGCCCAAGTCTATTTCTTCAGTCCTTCTGTTACTGTTCCCTTTTCGGTAGTTCCTGTATCCGCCATTCCAGCATTCAGGAACTCATGCCCTCTTGACGGAATGCTGGAATGGCGGATCCAAGAGAATGGTAAGACGGACTGGAGGGATACTGATAGATACTGCTGGCCGCTAAAATACAGTTAGGTTCCCCTCATATTGAGCTACAACAGCATCTTTTTCTGTTTCCTATCCTTCAACAACCGCACATCTGCATATTGAGCTCAATGAGGAGCCTAACTGTATTTTAGCAGCCATTTAAAAAGTGTGTTAGTAATGTGAGTGATATCTCCTCCGCAGAACAATAGGAATTATTCCTCCGCAGATACATATAAGTTGGTATCTGCGGAGCAGCGCTCCTCCATAAAAGCACACCAGCAGTCTCTAACTACCCATGATTCAGAGAGAAGGTCCGAATCGGACAATTTGTGAAACATCAACCTGAAAACAGAAGAGATTGAACCTGCCCAAACTTATTCATCAAAGTACAGCTAATGTTTGAGGTTATGAGCAAAACAGTTGTTTTCATATGATTTTGCAGGCCCTTGATAAAAACAATAATGGCGTTGTTACTGAAGATGACTTCGTCGATGCTTGCTTAGCGGTATGTATTTTGCAATTTTCAATGGTTTCATATTGTACGAATATTGTATTAGGGTTGTAAGAATTCCCGAAGGCTCCACGTGATCAAAGAGGTCGACATTAAGTTACGTTTTTCGAGTTTTATGGAGCAGCTTTTAAGCATTTTCATGACCACAGAAAAAATGTCCGTATTATGTGTTTTCCCGTACATTTTGTCTGAAGCAGATGAAAACAAGTGGATTAGTATAATTATAAGGGGAGCATTTCTTGCCAGAAAGGGGGCGCCAGGCAGAAATTTCCTCTCGAAGAGGAGGGCAACTGACCCCCCTTATCCCCTTAAATCTGCCACTGGACCCATTTTACCCGTGTCCACCCTATTCTTGTTAAAAGTTGCAGACGAAATTATATAGGAATATTCTTTTTTCTGAAAGGAAATATTTAATAGGCGTAAATTCATATTTTTCCAATCTCCTTTTGGTCAGACCATAGATAATTCTCAACTAATTCGACTTGAACAAGAATGATTGACCAATGGTCCCTTTATTCAAAGTGATTTGCAACATTTATTTTTATTCTGCTACCAGGACAAATCATTGCTGAGGAGCCTCGCAATAGCAAATCAGTTTGATGATCTCCTGGAAGATATCCAAGAAGAAATGGACTTAAGTTTATCAGTCGACTGTTCCAGCAAGTCAAGTTTTGGACTTCAGGATTCCTTACCGAGGGATTTATCACCAAGAACGTCTTGTCAGAACTTGAACATTGCGGGACACGACAGAATTAGACAGGAAGAAGGGCCTAATGCCATGTCTGGAGATGTGGAATTGTTTGAGATCAGAAATGAGAGGAGTTATAGTTGTGCATAGAACTACCTTAGAATTTATACCAGGGCATCTTTTCAGGATTTTTTACTGGTAGGGAATCCATTGAAAGGGAAATTAAAGGTAGCCTAATAGAGCATTTTACAAAAACAATAGAAATAGTTATTTTACGATTTGACACGCAATAAAATCAGTGTCTTTGCCGTAGCTGTCTTTTAAAGGTAATGTGTCCATGTAAGTACAACAGCGTATACACTCTCGTCAAAATGTGCCGACACGATGCTGACGAAGAGCCCTAGCAGCACACTGTGATTGGTAGAATTTAACTGATCACATGCAAAATTAGAATTTAGATTTCACAACGAGGCTGCCTCCTGTGAGACTTCGAGTTCAGCTCCAGAATCGCAGCCGCAAGTCAACAGTCTGCTTATATTAGACCTGGCTATCTTTCTTATTCTACGGTAAAGTGATCACAAGAAATATCACGTGAAATAGTAAAAGTCACTGTACGTACATGGACACACTACCCTTAAGGTAAATAGCACCAGTTTGGCACTCACTCAGAATGATGACATTATTCGAGCACAATTATCTGATGCCAAATTAGCACTGATGCAAACTGTAAACTTAGATGACAAATCTGATAAACTGTTACAATATTTTGTTATTCTGTTGAATCTTCTATCAAATCTGCCTTCAACAGCAAAGAGCTCAAATCTTTCAAATCTACCGGGTGCGCCAAAATAAACTATGCACGTTTGGCAGGCCACAATAAATCGTATACTGGACCGATTTTGAAGATTTGTGACTTAATCTTTAGCAGAAAGCCTGAATTAGATACTGGGATATTTTGCGAATTTCTTCATTTTCAGTTTTTAGAGCTAGATGCGAGTTTCTTTATATTTTAGTTCTCGAAAACACAAAAAACGATAAAAAACATCGATCAAGTTTTCTAAAGAATCGACATAAATGGACAAAGAGAGAACTTTTTCGTGGTGATTTTGGATTTAGAAATCAACTAATCGTAATCTGCTGTATGTGAGTTCGTACTAAACCCCCAAATCACCCATGACATGTTGAGTCTTTTAAAACTTGATCGACGTTTTTTTATCGTTTTCAGTGTTGTCGAAAACCAAAATTTTAAGAAAGTCGCTTTTAGCTCTAAAAATTGAAAATGGAAAAAATTGCAAAAAGTCCCAGAATCTAATTCAGGCTTTCTGCTAGATCAAGTCATAAATCTTCAAAATCGGTCCAGTGTACGATTCATTGTGGCCTGCCATACGTGCATAGTTTATTTTGGCGCACCCGGTAGAAAAAGGTGGGTGTAAAAATGTTTCAAAGAAAACCATAGTTTATAAAGGTCTACGATATGGTGGCAACATAAAGTCTGTGGCTCTTCTGGTTTCGGATTTAGAAATTTGACGACGTCACATCCTCAAATATAATAAATGCCACCATTTTGAAACTAATCAAGATATAAAGAAATTCCCACGGCAGATTTACAGCTAAGTTCCTTTCAAGCA
Organism: Aurelia coerulea; assembly: GCA_039566865.1. Lineage (NCBI taxonomy): Eukaryota > Metazoa > Cnidaria > Scyphozoa > Semaeostomeae > Ulmaridae > Aurelia > Aurelia coerulea. The sequence continues at coordinate 2,997,419 of CM076952.1, read as the reverse complement.
CTTTAGTTAAAAGCAAAATGTAATAGAATTTTACATTAAACAAGCTAAAAATATCTGAATATTGATTTCTTCATAACCCCAAATGATCGTAGATGCTGTTTTTAGCTACAGTCAGAGAGATAAGTGTTGCTGCTAAAGTCGCCTTCAATGGAAAATCAAGCGCCTTGTATAAGAAAAAGAACCGCATCAAAGGCAACATTTTGGTCTTTATGTCAAACGAGAATGATACGCAAAAATCAAAAGTCATTACCCTTAGTTTGCTTAGTTCGTGCAAAAAACTATTGGTGCATTTGTGTCAAATGAGATGTCATGTGAGATTTACGATAACGCAAGATTACTTATGCAGAACCCAACAGAACGTTTCAATTGTTACTATTCGCGGGCATCTAATTTGAGACAAGCAGTCACGAAGATAACCTCTGTGCAGAATGATATGCATGAAGATGTTTTGGTACAGTGTGATCTCGTGCCTTCCCCCTGTCAATGGCGCCATTGTTTGCTGGGATTCTGCAACTTTCTGTAGCTGTGTAGGAGGGGGATCCTTCTACCTTCGGTGATGCTGCGACTGCTAGCCTCTGTGCAGGCCACCGGTTACATCATCCTCTAAAGTTGACTTATTTGCATAATGAGTACTATCAATAAGGCTAATGATTCGTTCGTTCTAGAAAACGATTGTTTTGACATAATTGAGCTGCTAATGAAGTCAAGAACGTGCCAATTCTGGGTAAATTTGTTGCTGTGCCAGGGTAAACATCATGGTGATTTATCCATCTTATGGTGTCAAATCTGTCTAACATGAAATAAGCCGACGTCAAATGTTCCTATAGGATCGCGGGAAACTTCTGTCTTGTATGCGCTTTATGTGCGCTTTCTTTATTTCAGTGCCAATTAGCAGAGATAAAACGTTAATCAATCGCTTTAACGAGCGTGACGGAAGTGGGTTACTTACTTACTTACTTTCTTTCTTTCTTTCTTTCTCACTGACTGACATCGAAGCCCCTTCTTAGATTACAAAGTGGACTTTGTAATCAAAAATGAATGGCAATTACAACTTCAAAATAAGCAATATATGCGATCTTATGCGATTCGCAATGAGGACAGGTGGAAAAATAGCCGAAAAATTTCGTGAAAAAACATGATTAATGTTCGTTGAAACATTTTTGCTAGCATTTTGAGCCAATCTAAAGGGCGTGTCCACAAAATTTTCCCGGGGGAGTACCCTACCCTTGCCCTACCATCTCTCCGGCGTCCCTGCTGGTTGGGAAATTGAAGGATCTAATGGGGGGATTTCCACACTACTTTGTATCTTAAAGTGAATATGACGCGAAAATTTTTATTGTCGATATTAGTCAATTCAAGTACGCTGATTTCGAATCTAAACTGTAGACTTTCAAATTCTAAGTCGTTTCGTAGATATTAGCGTTTTGAAATTGATTGTTTCGTCGAAAAAGTGTCCGGGAAGTCTGGGGCGGGTTTTGAATTGTGACGTAAAGTGTTTGGGGCCTAAGCAAGCAGTCAGTCGACCAGTGAGAGATAACAGCTAAATTTCGGTTCTTGTGTTTCGGGTGTTTCCTTGCCTTCAGTTTCCCTTCCTTTGGCTGCAGTGGTCTTTAGCAACTATGATAGAAAATTTAATTTCTAATAAGTTTTGTTTATTTTAAACCGCTTTTACAAAGGTAGTAAGATATCAAATTCCCCCCACAGGAGGGCTACAGGAGGGCCGAAGTCATTGGTTTGCAGTACCTACCCACCGAAAAAGAATCAAAGAGCTTGGTTTCAAATTTAAAAAACGTTTGGTCTGAAGGACCGTAGCATTGATGAAATATTTAGGAACAGGGCAGTTGAAGTCAACATGCCCAAGGTTATTGTACTTTTCACTTTTCAAAGGGGTATTATTTCCAACAGCGAGATATTGGATCTTTCTTTGAGAATGACGTAAGTAAAAGCAATAAGATACAATAGTCTAATAACCATTCTTTTGTGTGGACTGCCTGGTTGCTTCCTTGTCAAACTGCGTTGTATCGCAAACACGTCGAAGGAAGTTTTTCTTATCTTCGGTATTAAATTCACGCAGGGAGGCATGCGTTCTTTGGAAGTCAGTTGCAACAAAATAAAGAATGAAATGAAATGATTTCGTTTTATGAAATGAATTCTCTGTCTTCGCACTTCTGGATCCTTTGGTAACCGATGGTGGGTAATGCCAGCAGGCATCGAACTTCGATTTTGTCAGCTCATTTTCTTTGGTAACCCGGCACAGCAATACTTTCCTCCATAATCATATTTTGTGAACATTTCATGGCTTAGATTTTGGTAGAGGACGAGCTTTCTTGGGTAAGTTTACAGCTTTATCATCCGTTATATCCAATCGAACCAGACCAAAATATACGGAGCTGTCTGATGGCCTATGGTCATGGTCTGGAACCCTGTCTCGCCTTCCTTCGGCTTCACGGCTTCACTTGGAAGGCTTTATCGATTAGAAGCACCCAAACCAATCCATTTATATGGCATAACCTACTAAAATAGTCGCAACATGTAACGTTTGTTTATCTAAAGGTTTATTAAATAGTCACAAACGTAATGTTTATTTTTGCTTTGGAAACTTTGACCTGTGTGTGGGATGTGTTGCGAAATATGCTTTCACTTTCATGTCATCGCGCGTAATATCCCTTCCAAACATGCCACTTTATAGAAACATTTTAGTGCGAAAAACCTCCAAAAAGTTCGTTGCATACCTTGTCTGGAGTAACTGGAGATATCTGGAGGAAAATTTATCGGTTTAAATTGGGTATAAAGGTGGAAAATCAAGCCAAACTTCATCTTTTATGGCCAGTTTTCATGTTGTTTTGTGTATCGAGGTATCGTTGCCCAAACACTTTACGTCACAGAGATCTGGTACTCAACGGTTAGACCGCGCAGAACTGCCGCCACTTTTTGAAGCAGAGTGGGGGCTCTTTAACCCCATTTTCCAGCGAAATAAAAGCGTAAATCGAAAAATTAAATTCACCATCGTGATCAGCGATATTTAATGCATCAGATAATTAAAATATGCCTTGATTTTTACAAATTTTTCTTTTTGTTGGACAATCTATTTCATAGTAACATTTGTTTATGTTTTTAGAATTTGAAAATTGTATTTCAGGAGTTTTCAGAGTTTTATTTTGGAGGAAATTTGATGGTGATGAACAAAGTTATCAAATCGTCGTTGTAAATGTCACTCGAGATGTTAAAACGGTCGTCTTTCTAGTATCTTTATTTGCGCAAAAATATTATATTGATCTTCTAAAAACCGTGCCTGATCGGCTCGCTCTATAGTGTTGTTGTTGGGTCCGCAGGTGTAGGATCAGAGAAAGCAAATCATCTTTTTGATGAATTTGAACATTTTAATCAATTAAAGAACCGGTTACTTTATAACACAGCACCACTTTCCTGCCCAAAACAACCGGTTTTTGGGACAAAGGTGAAATTTGAATATCAATCTTCCAATTCCATCAGTTTGTCACAAAAATCAAGTTTTCTAGCCTCCTATCTTATCAGAATCATAAAATTTACCTGTAAGCTGGTTCTACGTTTGTCCGCCAAATTTAAGCACAAAAGACCAGTATCTCAAATTTTTGCATTAGCGGTTCAACCTTTGTCCGCAAAATTTATGGGAAAAGGACCAGAAATTCCAGTTCTTCACCAAAGCGGTCCTACCTTTGTCTGGCAACCGGTTTTGGGACACTTGTAATTTCATGGCTACAAGTACCACTTGCTTTCGAAAACAGTAGTTGGTCGAAACTACCGGTGGGGGGTGAAAGGGGGTATTGAAATACGCAAATACGCCTACTTTTGATGAACAAATACGAAAATCCGCTAATTTTTTCGATGAAATACGAAAATCCGTGAATTTGTTAATGATCACTGGTCATTAACAATTAACATTCATGATATATAGTTGCTATTAATTTTCACAGCTCTTACTCATCGAGTGGAAACTCCGACCAGAAACGTTGACCTTGTGTCGAGCTCAGAATTTGTTGCATCATGATCGTCTTCGTCAGTACTTGAATCGTACTCGAGTTCAGTTTCTTCAATTTCGTTTTCAGTGTTGTCAGTTTGCTCTGCATCAACCATTGCATTTTTACCACTTGCAAAGTTAGTTTTCTCCGTGATGACTAGCTTTCTTTGATACATCATTTCTGGCATAGTGTCATATTTGGCCAATTGTCGTTTCTTGACGAGTTGTCCTCTAAAGTCTCTGATGCACAGCAGCGCCATACGTGCAGGCGTCATTTCACATTTCGCCAATCGACTTTTCATCCATGTTTTTCTGTGCTAGTGGGGTGGGGAAACCAAAGGTAGGGCTTATGACTGAATATCATGCTCTCTGGTTTTGGGTAATACGAGGCCTTATTCTCACTTCTGTAATAGTAAAAGGTCGATGATACTGTTTTTGATGTTTTTGTTACTGATTTTAATGTCTTGTTATCCCTACAGTATTCTTTTTTTATGGTAGTGGATGTTTGATATGGCTTGTTGAATGTAGATGTTCCACATCTAACATCATGCAGCTGCGAATATTCGTGCCCAAACTTTCAAAAGATGACAATATAGAGTCTAACCTCTGTAAACCCCAAACTAGAATATCTACTGACTTTATTGTAGAAGCAGAAGCCATTCCCTGAACGGGGTGTCCAAGTCAGACCCAAGGCACTTTTCGAGTTGGGTCTACCCATAATTTTTGGGTCCAGGGTAAATCTTTTCAGGTCTGTTACTATTTAGGCTCTTTGATTTTGGGCTTTCTTGAAAAAAATAAGAGTTTTATACAATCTTAATGGAACCGATAAAAAACAGCATGTTGTTCTTGATTAACTGAAAATGCCTGATATTAGGAACACGTGGGGGTAAGACAGCGCAAATCCAGATAAAGTGGTCGCAGACTATTTCTTTTGCATAAATTAGGTATATTCTAATAAACTGCAGTACCCATAAGCAGCGTGGCAAAGGTAAATCAAGTGGTGGGGCATGGAAATGAGGGGGTCTCGGGGCAAAGCCCTCAGAAAAATTTTTGGGGCCACGCCCTTTACTTTGGCTTAGAATGCATCTCCCTATATCATTCTTGCCATTTAGCTCATTAATGACAAGGTAACCTTGATAGTTTTGTGACAGTCATCATGTAAATCAGATAACTTCTTACTCGATTTCGGTGGTGAATGTTTCTGATTCATCAAAACTGGTCATCTTGCCCGGCGGGTGCAATGTTAATGAAAATATGACACGACGCTCATCCCTGATTTCACTGAGAAAGGGGGATATTTGAAGCAAAATGATCCTAGGAACCAGCATCAGAGCAAATTGTTGCAAGTTTCCAAAGAGTGCTCATTTTCATCTTGCATCACTTGTTCAAGGATCGCGATGGGTAGCCCACATTGCAACACAAGGATCACAGCATTGGTGGACGTTATGAGAACTGTTTCAAAATGCAAAATTATTACAAAATCAATCATGTCTACTGAAGGTCACCGTAACAGGCTGTTTTACAAATATCTGACTGAGAAAATACTACATTAGTCTATTGTGACGTTCTGGGTCTAAGAGTATCATTTAAAATGTCGGGTCGATCACAAAATTGCTTTCTATATCCTGGGTCTGAGTAAAACCCAAGAGTTTTGGTCTGGGTCTACGCACATTTCTTCTGGGTTGAACACCCTGTCCCTGACGTCCATTTGGGGTGTTTGGTAAATGCTCTGTATAACTGACTGCTCTTTCAAAGTCCATAAGAACTTGCTTCCACTGCTGTACTTGTTGGATGATTCTGACAGTGCCATGTTGGAGTATGACTGTCCTTTCTCGTGGACGGAAACTTAGCATTGTAAGGCTTGCCAATAGCGTCAAGCCAATTTGCTGTCTCGTTGAGAGGTGTGATCAGCTTCACGAAATTTGACTAGGCATCATCACAGGCATACACCACAGTAGCAAATTCTACACATATACCAATGGACTGTTTGAATTGACATGCTCAGCTGGCCCATCTTGGAAAAACCCCTCTACTTTGCTGCCAGCGAAAAGATGAATTTCTTCATTAATTTCTTCATTAATTTCTTTCTTAGCACAAAGTAAAAATTGAATGGGAGTGGGTAGCAAGATTAATGCAAGTTCCTTCGCTGTGGGCCACATAGATATTTTGCTCGTTGACACAGATACTTTAAGCAAGATGATACCACTTTCGTTGAGCTCATGTCGGCAAAAAAGAACAGTTATGGGACATTGTTCTGTACCCTCTTATAGCATTTAGCTTCATACTTGTCCTCTTTTCTCTTTTTCCTCTTTTAGTCATTTTACTTTGCACCAGGGAGAAAGGATCCAAAAATACGTTTAAGACAATAGTTAAGTCCGAAATACGCCTTAGGATATCGGAAAAATACGTGATCCGTCAGGAAAACAAAATACGAAAATCCGTTTTTGTAAAATGGAGAAATACAAAATCCACTTCTTATAATCAACAAAATACACCGATCCGCTAAGCCTTTCACCCCCCACCTACCGGTTTTTGGGACAAACATCGTCAGAGATACATCATGTTAGAATTGTCCACCAAATTGAAGAAACATAGCATCGGAAATTTGCCATAAAAAACAACCAGTTTTTGGGACAAAGGTGGTCCAAATTCTTTTCATGAACTACCAGTTTTCGGACAAAGGTAGGACCATGTTCCAAGTGTGACATGCCCGCCCTTGTGTCACGTTGGCGTAAAACTTGACCCAAATTTCAAAAATCTGGACAGAATAGTCTTCGTGTCCCTGTGAGCCCTGTGCTCTTTGTCATCAGAACGAGGCAAGCATGCTGTAACTTCAGAACAAGATGGCTGCTCCACAGCAATTAGGTGAGTTTACGTGCTAAAGCTTATTAGGGTTATTTGATTCAGGAAATTTTCCAAGTGTAAAGAGATGGTATTTGAAAAAAGATTTTTATTGGGACAAATGCACTTTGGCGGACACAGTTTCCAAGGAAAACAGAGATTGAATTGTATTGTTAGAACTAACTGCTGATTGGCTTTCTAAACAATAGTGTGATGTAAATCCTATCATCTGATTGGATAATGCAAGATTCGAACGTAATTCGACTAATTCGCAATTACTGGAGAACGTCAACATGACTTAAATATGGCCTAAACTGCAGCAGGAACCGGCAATCAATGAATTTGTTTCGCTGCAAATTTTTGGGGGCTGCCGCCCCCAAGCCCCCGCTTGTTCAATAGGTATACTTTAGTCTTAGTAATGATACATTCCATCCAAAATCGGTACAAAATTCACACACGGAGAAATGTTAAAAGTGTGTCCGCTAAAGTGCAAACTAGCCAAAAATGGAATGGGCCTACCTTAGAAGTATAGAACGAGAACCCCTCCAGATTGGCTGAGAAAGTATTATCAGCTGATGCCCTCAATGATTTAATGGCTTAATTGTAATTCAGATATTCTCCCAGGTTGTTCATGATGAGGGGCTATCAACTTTCGATTTTCATATTTTTTAATTGCATATAGCATTTGGACGCAGTGGCGGATTTATGGGGCAAGTTGGGGCAACTGCCCCGATCTTAATAGCCAAATGCCGTTAAAAGTACGAAAATTGAAAGTCAATAGCCCTGAAAGTTCACAGTTGTTTTTAGCCTCAAGCCTAATATTGTCAAAATTGTCATGAAGCCTGCGTGACTGGAATCATTGCAAAATTATGCAAATGTTATTGTTATGTAATGTTGTCGCAAAGCAATGGGCCTAATTCGTTTCTGTTACTCCTAAAGTTGAAATTAAAAATATTTTGTGTCCAAATTTCCTGCCCAGTTTTGAAGCAGGATATGATTTAGCAAAAAAATGTGATGATAGCAAACTAATTTTCATTTTTTATCATAGCAGATGGAAGTGACACAAAGGGTGTGCAATTTTGATCTATGAAAGCATGGAAAATGAGGCTTCTTGCATAAGGTAAGATGAAACACTATTGTATCTTGTCAGTGCTATGGAATGGACCAAGGACCACAAAATATTAGCAAAACAACATCAAAAATAGGTGAAGACTTTGTCATCAATTATTTTGAAACATCACATCAATTTCTCTGTGGGGTAAAATAATTGAGATTTATCTCTCTAAAGAAAAGAATATCTCATAACACAAGCCATCCAACTTTTCATCATTTATCTGAAATGTGCAATCTTATGAATAGCGGCATTTTTTGCAATGAACAGAATTGTAGCTCACAGTTAAAGTTTAGCGGTATTTTTTGCAATGAACAGAATTAGGGATGCGTTAATTGCAAAAAATGTGGACATTGATATTTTCATTTTCCAGACATCTCTGTAAATTTCAGGCCTTTTCGTGAGAAATAGCTCACGCGAGTGGACCGTCGCTCCCGTGATTTCTTTTGCGCGAGCGATTGCTCAGGTAAAGATATATACAGAGTCATGTTGAGTTCAGAAGTAACATAAAGAACTGCTTAGCCACGGGCTTGGCATATGATAAAAGGATGTCATGGACAGTGTTTCTGGGAAATGAGATGCAAAATGAGCCAGGCCAAGCTCTCGTTTCCATAATCTTTCTCGTTGCTCCAATTCCTTGGGTCGAAAATGGCAATTTGGTCGTAAACTTCTACCCTGAAATAGTTTCAACCCCTTCTTTCAGTGTTTTAACTCGTATTATGTCAGACTTCCCCTAACTTTGGAAAGTCTTCAGCAAAATTTGGTTTTTCTTTACGTTTTTCTTACACGTTTTTTCATAAGAAATTTGGATCAGCCCTTGGTGCTAAGTAGAAGTTAGTTTCTTACTTTTTGGGCCTAAAATTGCGTTATGGTTCGAAGTTGAGCCTTCTTATCGACAAAGGGCTTGCATTTTGCATTGATATTGTCACCACGAATAAGCCATGCACATTAAGGCAAAAAGTTACCACCTTTTTGCAGTCAAAAGTTAAAAAAAGATGAGGGACCTTGTTAGAGAAGAGAGATTCTTTTATTTGAATTCATCAGACAGGCTTATGCTTTACGTCAATGGACTGAAGAAAAATGCCGCACGAACAGTAATCTACCGACTCTTATTCTATTAGAAATAAAATTTTAGAGTTTCTTAATTGTTCTTAGTTGAAGAAACTCTAGTACTACGTTCTGAACGTAGTACTAGAGTTTCTTCAACTTTTGGTCTTCGTAGTACTCGTTTCTTTTAAACCAATTTCTTATAAAAAAAACATGTGGTCACGATAAATCGCAATGAGTGCGAATGAGTGCTGATGAGATATGATGAGTACTTTGAAACGGATATTATTCTCGATGACTTTGATATTCAATTGTCGTCTTCCGTAGAGACGTTGATAATTCATTGTTGTTTCCTGTGCTTTGATGTGCTGCCTTCGAATTGTCTGTGTCATTTGCTTGGGTCTTTTGAGATGTTGGAATGCGTTTGTTTTTAACAATTGGACTAATTATTTTCTTCTAAAATTACGGAGCGAAATTCGACACGATTTACCGCTTTGCAGGAGCGACCAAAAGCTCCCGTGATTTGGTTTGCGCGAGTGCTGACGCGATCGGGAGCGATCGCTCGCGTGATACGAAAAGGCCTGTGATTAGTCTGTTATTTAAAGCATTTTTTGCAAAGTTTGTCCCTCCAAATTTTGTGTTTTAAATGCACACCTTCAAAGATCCCCTCAGATAGCAAAATTCCTTTGCAATTTAACACTTCTATTGTTGTTATTCGCAGGCATTTGCAGGTTACATCTAATTTGAGACAGACTATAGAAATATAAAGTCAAACATTTGCACGTTGATGTGAGATAAAAGCACTTAATTTTGTGCCTACTAAATTTCACATCAAAAGCAAAAATGTTCAACTTTATTTCCGTTCTTTACCTTTGTATACAGTAAAAACCCGCATATAAGAACCTACTATTTGGCAAATCAGCCTGGGTTCTTAAACAATGAATACAATGGATTGGTTCTTATAAAACAATTGAAAATTTGAGAATTTCAGCCTGTAGGTTCTTAATCCACTAGGTTCTTATACGCGGGTTTTTACTGTATTGCACAACACACAATCAGAAGAATCCTTTATTATTAAAAAAACATTTTTATCTTGATTTTAACTTAATTTTCACCAACTTAGTAAACAATATTGACATATAACGGGTGAAGCTGACAATGTCAGAAATCTGATTTCCTTGGGATTTGAGCAAAATTTTGGTCCTGTAACTCCTGTCACATTTTGTTTCAAGCCAATCCAAAATATATGGTATTGACATCACAATGCCATATAAAGAAAAATAGCTCTATCTGCATCAAATGGCAATATTCGTTAATTAAAATCCAAAAAATTATCAAAAGGTGTCTTCAAATGACCTCAAGTATTCCCAGAGATAAGAATTTCTAAGCATTTGAACTGCAATCATGCACTCAGATTGCAGTTCTCAATTCAAAATGCTTAGAAATGTTTATTTCTGGAAATACCTGAGGTAATATGAAGACACTTTTTGATAATTCTTTGCCATGCCATGGGTACAGACGGGAAGAAAATCGCACTATTGCAGTGTTAAGTTAATTGTTTTGTTGCCAACATTTTGTTGTCAGTTAAACATCTATTGGTTCTTTTTTTTTTCTTTTTGCAACCACCTGTAAGGGGACCATTATGGAAAGAAGGTCAACCCAACCTTATAATGCTATCCCTGCCACTATATTTAGCCATGATTTTAACTTGTATTTATTAACACTCTATTATGTAAATTGTATTGTATCTATTTTGTTTTATTTTAAACTTTGTAAATCTTTACTTTTGTGGCAAATTTTAACATACATACATAACATACACACAAACAACTTTCAGGCATCCTTCAGAGCTTTATTGATGGATAAATAAAGTTTTGTTGCATGAATTATTTTCACATCGAGCTGTATTCTTCATCATTTTAGGCCATTAATATTGGTGACATAGTGGAAGGAAGAGTGACTGACAAATGGGCAGATTTACTTTACATAAGAATTTTCTCTGTTTATCTTGGCCCCAAGAGATGGATAGCTGATCTCAAAATTAAGGTATGGTACTGGGTGAGCAAAAATAAACTATGCATGTTTGACAGGCCACAATGAATCGTCCACTGGACCAATTTTGAAGATTTATGACTTAATCTTTTTGCAAAAAGCCTGAATTAGACTCTAGGATTTTTTGCAAAATGTTTCTTTTTTCAGTTTTTAGAGCTAGACGCGAGTTTCTTGCAATTTTCATTCTCGAAAACACTGAAAACGATCAAAAAATGTTGATCAAATTTCTAAAGAATTGACATGAATGGACAAAGAGCCAAAGAGGAACATATTTTGGGGTGTAGAAATCGATTGATTAATCGATATACAATTAAATGTGTGTGTGGTTGTTCTCAGTTAAATGTGTGTTGTGTGTTTGTGGGTATCTACTGTACAGGCTAATCTACGTAAATATACCAGAAAACTCACTAGATCCAAAGACAATGTTTGCTCCTTTGTCTGCGACAAGAACAGAATCTCGGTTCATACAAAGAGAAAGCCATTGATCATTAATTTTCTATTTGCATTTTTCCATTCAGGCAGAATGTGACTTATCCGAATGCAAAACACACGCTGGTTCTCGTCGCCTTAGTTACTCTGTTGCCGATTTTGATGTTGGGGATAAAGTGAGAGGTGTGTATTAACAAATTTAACAAATTTAAGAGATGACCTCTTTTTTTCAGTTCAGTTCAGTTTCATTTTAAAAATTCCACTACATACAAGAATCCTTTAACTAACAATAATTAACTAAAATTACAATGACAAGTTACGGAAGATGACAATAGTAAACATTAACTTTAAACAGAAGTAAAATTACAGAAATAGGAATTTGTACGGAGAAGAATTTTCTTAAAGGAGGAGCTCTCTCAATAGATAAACTAATCGAGGAGAGAGCACCCCCTTAGCTAAAAACCTATTGTTCAATTTGAAGTAATTTAAGCATTTAGAGATTGATTGATGCAAAAAGACCAAAAGTTCTAGACTTGATAATTAGTTGACAAGTTGAGAACAGGTGTAATTTTAGTTGGCGACGAAAACTCATCACTGAAGGAGACTGTTTAATGATCAAGGGAATGTTGTGGCAAGATTTAGCACCAGTGAACCTGATAGATCTTTCACCATATTGCAAAGTGTTATGACGTGTCATGAAAATATCACCCTTCCGAGCCTGCCTTGTATCATGTTGATGAACATCTGATAAATTTACAAAAAAAAGCTCTAATTTACTGTATCTTTTTTTATAGATAATCTGGGGCACATATATGTTAATGAGGATTGTTTAGAAGGGTGCTTATCAAATGGACATCTGATAGCATTTTGTTTAGTTGCGAACTTTATCAAAATATTTCTTGCAAATTGAAAACGAGACAACCGCTTTTGACTTTGAAATCTTCTTGCCAGGTTAACCAGAGAAAAGTTACCACTTTTGAAAATTCGTAGCACCAAGATTACTGGGTGGATTGGGATGAATCCAATTCCATTTGTTGGTCAGGAGACTGATATATTTGTTTCATTTTTCTTGTGCTTTGTGAGCCCTGAAAACACTGGTAAAGTTGATTTTATGAAAATTTCTTTGTTGCGTAATGCCTGAAAAGGGGCCTTTGATTATACTAAAGAAACTAGCGAAGAACTTTTTACCCAGATGCATAGCATTCCCTATGGAATCCCTATGGAATCGTTCAGGATTCGTATTGGAAGACATGGGCTTTTTGTTAAAAGTTCCTCACACCCCATCTTTAGCATAATCGTCTTTTCACGCAGAACTTTGAAGGCAATTCTGTTTGCTGTCTATCTCTTGTCCAATTCAAATATTTGTTTCAATTTTTATAGGTGTGGTGAGCTCTGTTGATTCTAAAGACTGGAAAATCTGTATTTCATTTCGCAGATCACTGTTACCGGATCATCTTCCCTTCATAGAACTGGTAAGAAAAAACTTGTAGTTTTGTGTGAGGGCCAAATTAATCCACAAATAACGTACAGGATTTTTGTGATTTTTTCTGAGATTTTCAAAGATTCTTGAGATTCATAAAGATGCTCGAAATTTCGCAACATTTTCAAGATTTTAAAAGACTTTTAAAGATTTAAACGAAATTAGAGATTTTCAAAGAACTGTTAACATATTTGTTAAGAATGTTTACCATGTGTTGGGAGTGCTTTCTGGGATTTTTCAGATTTTCCAGATTTTTAGGACTTTCTGTCGGATTTCTAAGATTTTGTGAGGATTTTTGTAAATTTTAAGATTTTTGAAGAATTTTAAGGTTTTTTTTACGAAAGTGTAAAACTTGGTTTAGGATCAGGCATCAATCGAAAGATCTCGAAGAGTGGATGTTGAATTTGAGAGGGATTGGAATTTTGGGCTCAATGATCGGGGTTTGTCCCTTGGGAATTCTAGCAGGTTTTCAAATTAAAGAGAAATAAATTTTATGTTGTATGATTTATATGTATTATAAGTCTTCCAAAGTAATTTATAAGTTATAATCAAACGGGTATTGCTTCTATCTTGATTTTTGAAATGTTTGCTTCTATTTTGATAAAATCCGTTTGACTATAAATAGCTTGTTTTCTTGTTTTGGTTTGAGAACGTAAGATCGAAAGGCCTAAGTGTGCTGAAATATAAGTCGTGTTTTTTTGCCTCAACTCCCTTACAAATTTGTAGTATACCTTCTTACCTAATAGCTTGCCCATAGCTTGTCTTTTTTACATTTAATTGGGTTAAAAATTAATCGTTTATGATTCGAAACGTACTGGACTGTCGATTCTATTTGATGTGATTTGACAAACATGATTTGAGTCTTAATATGTGGCCTTTTGGCCTTTTATTACACGGTATGTCTTTCGAATAAGGCCCCGTTTACGCGATACCGTTTTCGTTTCATACTGGATTGGTTTTATGTGATGATATTTATTCACAAATCAGCTAAAACTAAATACTTAGTGATTTGTACGCCCTAGAAAAAGCAATGCTTATCTAGTCTAGGGCGCTTACAAGAATATTGAATTGGCCTTCTGCTTACGAGATACCGTTTTCATTTAATATCGGATTGGTTTTATATCGGATTGGCCTTCTGTTTACACGAGAACACACCAATCCGATATCCTTCATACCGTTTTCGCGATTTCAAATGAAAACGCTCTGAAAGTGGCCTCAAACGAATCCGATATCGTGTAAACGGTCGAATCCGATATCAACTCAAAATGGAACCTCTTTATCAATTCTGCGAGCCTCCTATTCATCTGGTGCACTGCGCAGTGGGTGGCAAAACAAAGATGAATCCTCCACAGCAAGTCATTAGCGTTTCCATGTAAACAGAACCCCAATCCGATATGAAATGAAAACGGTGTCGTGTAAACAGAACCCCAATCCGATATGAAATTAAAAAGGTTGTCGTGTAAACAGAACCCCAATCCGATATGAAATGAAAACGGTGTCGTGTAAACAGAACCCCAATTCGGCAATTTGATATGAAATGAAAATCGTATCGTGTCAACAGCAAAATGTTCGTATCAGATTGCCACTCCCAAAAAGGGCCTAAGTCAAATTGTTTTTTTGCCTTTCTCTAGGCCTTACGATTTATCACGAGGTTGTGCTTTGCACCGAACACATTATCCTTACTTACCAATGTTCTTTTCTTTCGTACAGGGTGCTGTAAATGATATAAAAGAATTTGAAGAGTGAGTAGCTTTGTTTTGATGCAGATTGAGGAAAATATCTTGTGCTTAAATGTTTTGCTCACAACAACCTTGCAGAGTTTGAGTATTGTTCGTGCCCTTCCTTTTCAACATGGACCTTCCTCAGTCTTGACTTCGTACCAATACCGGGTGACCCAGAAAAAAGTGACCCAACGCAATCTGTTACAGAAAAAAAGTAAGTGGCTAATTGAAATATTTCAAACGTTGCTCTGTCGCTAAAAGACTAGCCTACATTATGAGTATTTTTGCGATTTTTCTGGGCACGGTACAGTTCCCGAATTAAGGATTTTCAAGAAAAGTGCAGGCTTGATATCCTCAAAAAGTCGTCAAAAACAGGGCATCGAATTAAAGCTATTTCAGATCTTCAAAACAACGAGAAGCATGTTTTATTTTTACCTGAGAATATCTTTAAGTACCCAGGGGCAATAAACTTGCTCTGAAGGCTTCCAATTGGATTGCGTATTCCCAGGTTGAAATGAAACACGCTCCTTGTTGTTTTGAAGGTTTAAAACGGCTGTAAATCGATTCCCTGTTTTTGATAACTTTTTGAGGATTTCAGGCATGCCGTTTTCCTCGAAATCCTTAATTTTGGAAATTTACCGTGCCAAAAAAATTGCAAAAAATACTCATAGCATAGGCTAGTCTTTTAGCTACAGAACAACGTTTGAAGCGTTTCAATCGGCCACTTAATTAATTTTCTGTAACAGATTGTGTGGGGTCACTTTTTCCTGGGTCACCCGGTACAATCTTAAAATTAAGAACTCTCAAGACCAATCCCCAAAGTAGTGGCAAGTTTGGTCGAGTATCTACCCCCACAGATAATCAATGGGTTTTAGCATGGGTCTTTCTGCTTTACTGTGCACCTCATCTGACACTGTAGTTGTTTTTTGGATAGTATGAAAAGAAATTTACCCCTACATTGCCAACAAAACGAATTTGAATATTTTTCCTCTTTTCTTAGTGATTGTGACGAGGATGAAGGTTATTTGAAGCATCTCAGGCAAATCCGATGTTTCTCAAACCCGGAAAGCGTAAACAATTACTTAACTGAGCTTGGAATCGATGCTGAAAGGACATGTACATTTCTGGATCAACTCTCGTAAGTATAAGTAAACAAACTTCTTTCGAAACGTCGATTTTCCAGTTTTTTTGACAGGCCACATCACACAGATTTCCCATAATTTTTCTCAATATGAAAATGCTATTTTGAAGATGAACTCTTAAACTTCGGAGAGAAACAGATGAATCACCCATATGTTGTAAGATTGCAGAGATATTGGTGGATTTTTAGTAGTAGCTTTATTGTGGATTCACCCCATCCACCAAAATTAACCCAGAGCGCAATGGGCACGTGTGGGCAACAATACAGATTATAGAGATAATATGTTTGTTTACGGTTACGTGACCCCGCCCCTTTAATGTTAATTTTACGCGATATCTTAGAAAAAAGGCATTTATGCAAAATCCCACAATCCATCGCAAAAATGCCAGAATCTATTGAAAGACTGACTTGAAGGTTTCGCCTCCAATCCAAGTCACACAACGGCATGCGATTTGTTGTAAAGTTTAGATAGGTAAACAGAGTGCCTTGTTTGCAGCAGCAAAATCAACTTCCTTTTTGGAAGACAGGTTTCACCTCGAATTGAAAGCTACTTTGTGTAAAGGCCTATTGCAGTTAGAATAAAGTTCGTTTTTGCAAACATGTAAACAACATGCGAAACAATTTTTGACTGACCCGGTACAGCGACGTGCCTGAAATTCCTTTCCAGCCATAAAATCAAACAAAAGATGCATCAACTAATCATGCAATGCTTTTTAAAGATTTTATTCAAACATTATGAATTTCCATCACTTTTTACGTCTGGATTGAGACAAAAATCTTTGCTGATGCAGAAGCTAACTGAAGATCATTTTATATCCCACAACCAAATAGAATAAAACGAGGTTTTCTCCACGTAGATATATGTTCTGTTTGGTTTTGTGTTGGCCAAATTTTCTGGGATTTTCGGTTTGCATTTCCGCGGAAGGGCACAATGTTGGTGGCCATCTTGCTCATTAAGCTTTATTTGTATTCTTGATCAGTTTCCTCAATTTATCACCCAATAATACCTCTGCTCCATTAGGAATAGTGCCAACACATCACTAACGCTAGATTTTAAGAGTTTTGCCTATCAATCGCCCTGCCCTGGCCCTATGGTCCTATCGTACTATGGTTCTATGGTATTGTGGCCCGATGACTCTATGGTCTTATGGTCTAGTGTACTTGTAGCAAGTTTGCTTTGAAGTGTTTTCTCGAAAGCTGGAGCTCGTGGTTGTATGCTCGATGTCAGCGGATATGACTAGTGGCTTTTGATTGGTTGTTTGTAGCGAAATGCATTTGATTGGCTACAATTAATCACGAGGCTTGAATGTCTTTCACTTCATTGGTCAAGAAGGCAGTATGCTCGTCACCTGACTATTCGCCCACTGTCCCAGGATCATCTGTTGAAACCCTTCCTCTACCGGATAGTTTATAAAACTAAAAGTGTGACAGTAGTTTTCGATCGCCAAAGTTTTGTGAAATGCTAAATTTTCGGAATTCGTTAGGGTTTCGTTGCGTGCTGAGCTGCTCAATTTGAAAATATAAAAGGTCAGATACGAGGATCGTTGTAAAATCGTCGTCCCCATATTGTTGTATAATAATTAGAAAAGCATGGTAGAATGTATTGTAATATTTTATATGAATAGAAAAAAGGGGAAAAAAGCATTATATGTCTTCAAAAGGTTTTTTTTATTGAAAATGCACCCTCTAAAACAGAAGTCGAAATAAAGCAACCAAAAAGGAGTTTTCCAATTACGAGTAGTTCTCTTGTTAACAGCACACTATTTTAAGAACCTTTGCTTTGTCTTGCTGAAATCAAATCAAATATTTTCGAAACATTTTCTTCCTTCTAAATTAGACATTTTATTTATTTACTTTTCAACAGATATGAGGTGGAATCCGATGAATTTGGAGAAAAGTTACGAGAAAGACAATCAACGAAATGGTCTATGGATATGTAAGTCTTTACTTTTCAAAGGCTTAAGGCCTGTTTATATGAGGAAAAACACCTCGCCTGCCAGACCCGGGGCTGACAGGCGAGGTAAATTTCAGTGACTGTTAATATGAGATATTTTACCTCACCTGTCAGCCCCGAGGCTGCGAGGTGAGTTTAGCTATTCGCCATGAAAATGGCGGCAACAAAGGCCAACCAAGAGATGGCACGTGCAAGGCATGCTGGATGAAACAGACCCTTTAACTATGATTAACATTTGATTCTAAAGCTTTGCAAAGATTTGACGCCTTTGCTTTGTTCAAACCATTAGGTATTGGCAAATTTGGAAAAATATTTAACTCTGGTTGAGAGATTGAAGTATTATGCGATTTTTCTCGTGATTTTTAGCGCTGGCAATACGAGTGTAAACTAGAGTGACTTTACGAAAAATCATGTTGCGAAATGCACGAAAATGAACCTAAAATTTCAATATCACTTTTTCGCTCTTGCTTTATCAAAGAATGATTTATCATGGGCAATTCTGACACGTGAAGAATATTTCTAATCAATTAGAACACTTTCCTTTGTATCTATTCCTGTTTGAATTCTCCTTGAAGCTTTCGATTCTGCTAGGCCCATTCCCAGCATGTTTCTGAGGGCAGTTCGTAGTTGTTGTGGTGGTTGTTGATTCATATAGTCATGGTTCTCAAGCAGGTCTTCTTATAAGTGTTGAAGCCGTTAATGACCATTAAAGCGGCAAACGCCGTCTGCACGAGCGCCATCATTCTAAACAACTGCATCGTTTAGTTGAACCTCACAAGGACCCAGCTTAAGAAATTGAAATCGATAGAGGCACGAGCCTCATTTGTATTGAAATCAAAGACAAGCGACTTAAAACACAAAAATCGATAAGCATGCTATTTTACTGGCGAGAAAGTGTCTAAGTGGAAATGTATGTACAAACTGTCAGGATTATTTTATGATCAACGAACGCAATGTGAGGACAAGGAATATTCTTTCACACGTTCCCAAAGTTAGACTAGAGTTTGCTAAGGATGGCTTTTTCCTTATGGGTGTAAGATTATACTATTCACTCCCTAAAGATATCAGAAAAAGTGCAGACGATTTTGAGAACAAAGTAAATTCATTTTTCAAGTAAATTTTACATTGCAAAACATTTGATAGGCTTTGATTAAATTGTAACAAGTGGTATAAACAGTAGTAAAACTCGAGATTCGAGTAGATAACTTATGAACTTCAGAACTTCATCAAAAGCTAAAACAACGATGAGGACAGGGCAAAGTCCAGCCTAACCTAACTACTCAATACGAGGCTAATTAAAGATGGTATCATAACATAAATTGTTAGTGTTTATTTGTTCATTTAATGTAGGTCTAAAGAGACACATGTTTACAGCAGTTTTTTATTAAGCTGAAATGTACATATCTTTTTAAAATATTCATAATACATGCATACATCCTTCACGCGTCAGAATCGCAAATCGATTTATTTTATTTGGCGTTTGTGCGGCTCATGCCGCGTCCAAAAATTGATATTTTAACATTTTTTACGTGTCAGAATCGCCTATGGTTGTTACGCTGAGTTGGTCCTGGTTCCTCTATCGAGTAATCAATGGCCCACACTCGGCACTCTTCATTTTTCATTTCATTCGCGCATGCGCATCACAATTGCTGAGAACACTTAATTCGTACATTTTCAGTAGACTTATGACATTTCGTCCCTTGTTTCCCTGCTTTCTTTGATTTGCAGATATCACTTGCTTATTGAACAAGTAAGTGATATCTGCAAATCAAAGAACGCAGGGAAACAAGGGACGAAATGTCATAAGTCTACATTTTCAGTTTGTTCGCATGAATACTAAAATGCCACGAATAAAAATTCATTCACTATTTAGAAATACCGCAGCGACTTTGAAATACTTCGGCGCGTGATGGTGTCAAAAATGGTGTCAAATCTCTTAAATTTTATAACATCTTTGCTACCAAACTTACTCTCCCTGTAGTAAAGATATTATTCATTCTGACCAGCAGCCTTTGCGTGCCTTTGTTTTTGTTTACAACAGTCAATAGACTGATAACAATGAGTTCCACTAATCATCCATCAAAGCGAGACTCTCTTACTAAACTGTCAATATTGATAACTACGATGGTGTAATAAGTCAAATTTTCCAACGACCGTCATACGGTTATTTGCTATGCTGCATGTAGGCATCTTTAACGTCCTTAACCTTGAGTACAACCACAACGCAGCCATTTGTGGACATCGGGGAATAACTATGGATTTGTTATCTCATGGTTTTTTCGACGAAGGAGACCAACAGATTAGGTTAAGTCGGTAGATTTTGGCCTAACTGCTCGCGTCTTGCTGTGCTTATCGACTGCTCGACTGATTCTCGACTAAAAATTATATGAGGAACCGGGTAAGGTACAGTTCCTTCTCTATTCACTTACCATTTAATGTTCAGGTTCTCGAATGCAATTCTTTGTTGAGTTTAATCATAGTCAATGGTGTAATGTTTGATTGTAAAGCTAATTCAGTCTCCGATGCATGTTTGTCTGCAAAAGTTGTATTTTCCTCCAACAGTTGTAGCAGCGCTGTTTCTGAATGTCAAAAGGGGAGGGGAAAAGGAAGTCCATCCTTTAACTAATAAATTACATCTTCGCATTGTTTAAGTCAGCAAGGATACCAAAATCTTTCTGCTCGCTTCGCCCGCAATTGTAAACAGCATATATTGCTATCCCCAGTCCCTCTTCTCGATTTCAAAATGGTTTATTCTTCCTTCTCATACGAATTGATTTTATTCAACAGGGTTTCAAGTGGAGTGAAATTCTTCAAAGAAAGTAAACACGAGGAAGCAATGAAATGTTTTGATCAAGCACTGCAGATGCATTCGACCAATGTAGAAGCGTTGGTCGCAAGGGGAGCTTTGTACGTACTTCGTATCTGAATCAAAATGAATTTACAACAACAACAGCAATATAACTCATTAAGGATCCATTGTCAACCATGATCCTTTGCGTGCCCAATGAAAGGCAAGAGAAAGGGAACCTAGGCCACAAACGGCTTTCTGGTAATTCTATTGGAATGTCGACTGTGGTGCCATTTACAATAGTTCTTTAAAGGACAAGTCCGGGGTCTGGTATGATTGATAATAAAATACAAGATAATACTGCTATAAATGATGTATGATACTTTTTTCCACTATTTTTCGCCTTCTCCTTGTGGAATTACGTATTCTAATAAGCAATTTGAGCGAAGTGACGTCATATCGCGCAAAAGAAAACGAGGCTGTGTGATTGTTTTTTCGCCTCTTTATCGTAGCACGCCGCTTTATCGTGTTCTCGTGACATTTTCAATGCATGAGTACACGATAAAGAGGCTAGTAGCGATTCTGTAGCGACATTATCTTGACGAGCTGATTTTTTTATTTATCACAGGAAAGCAAACCAGAATATGTTAAAATCAGCCATAACAGATTTTCGCCAAGCTCTGGAAATACACCCGTCACATCGCAATGGTTGCAAGTATCTTTGCGAGACGCTAGTTTCTCTGGCTAAGCAGTAAGTGAAAACTGACGATTTATTCAAAAATTCATAGAAAGGCAGACTTAGCCTGACTACACAAGGACCCTCAACTTACGCTCATCTAATTGAAGTGAATTAATGTTGTTGTTGTCGCTCCAGTTGAGGGCCTTGTGGCCAAACTCTTCTCCGGACAGCAAAGATTTCCGCCAAGAACAAATTTGTTCCTGGACCAATCCAGGCTTATGACCTGGAGTCTCTTGTTCCCTGTGCTCTTCAACTTGACGATGACGCCCAAAAACCCATTGTTTCTTCACCACGGCACACGATGACGCAGCAAGTGTCAAAGTTGTTAAATGTAATAGATTATATTTCTAACTTGCCAGCTTTTAACTATGTCGATTTTCTTCAACGGTGCTTAATTCAATTCGTATCAAAGTGCTTTATTTGTGAATATACCTTATTTTCTTGTTTGTCCTTCCATCAGGTATGAAAAAGATCGCCTTTGGAAAGATGCATCACGAAAGTATAGAGAAGTGCTTGAGATAGATGCCAATCATGTAGAAGCTTCGGAGAGAGTGCATCAGATACAAATGATGCTATCACAACAGGTTAGTGCTTCTATTTCAACCGTTATTACCCCATTCCGATTTGTCGATTAATTTAATCCACTAATTAATCCATTTCTAAATTCCAAATCACCACGAGAAAGTTTTCTCTTTGTCCATTCATGTCGAGTCTTCACAAAATTTGATCAACGCATTTTGATCGTTTTCAGTGTTTTCGAAAACGAAACTTTCAAGAAACTCGCTTTTTGCTCAAGAAACTGAAAACAAATGAATTTACAAAAAATCCCAAAATTCAGGCCTTTTGCTAAAGATTAAGTCACGAATCTTCAAAATCGGCCCAGTGTACGATTTATTGTGGCCTGCCAAACGTGCATAGCTTATTTTGGCGCACCCGGTAGCATCAAGCAAAAGTTTACAGCTTGTGGTTTATGATTCAGAAATTTGATGACGTCGCCTCCTCAAATGAGCTTAAATATGAAATGCGCTGTAATTTTAAGAAATATTCAAAGTTTTCGAACATTCCAACGGTAGAATTATAGATAGGTAGCTAAAGTTTCTTTTAAGCCATTCAGTTCGAAGGAAAAGGTCATAGAATTTTACACCCACTTTTTACACCGATTTAAAGATTTGGAACCTCTGCTCCACTGCTCGTAAATTTCAAGACAATGACATTGGCAAACATATCATTTAGTAGTGGACAGGTTCAAATCCACTTAAAATTTCCCACACTGAAATTGGCCACTCCATTCTGAAATTATGGGGGATTTTCTCCAGAAGGCCCCTTCAAGAAGCCTTCAAAACAGGCTCGAAGAGAAAATCCTTCATAATTTCCAAACGAAGTGGCCGATTTCAGTCAGGTAAATTCTAAAATGGATTTGAACATGTCTATCGTTGATTATTGGATTTGTCAATATTTTTGCCTCGATATCCAGGGAGCCTTTAAAACGGGGATTATTTTTGTTGACTCAACCAGTAGTATGGGGAATAGCTAAATTTCAAAAACTCAGTCAGATAGTCGTTCTTATTTCTTATAAGTTTTACTTTTCTCCTATGCTGTTCCTGATCTGCTTGCTCACTTTACGATGAATCACTATGTACTCCGATGCTTGATTTACATTTTGCTGCAAACCAATCATTGATACCTGTTTGTGCCGATAATACACTTGTGTCCCTACTGCTTTGGCTCATTTTTGCTGAAAATGTGGTAAATACACACTTTATATACTTCTCAATTATATGATATCGTTCCTCGACGTTTTACGTGATATCTTACATGAAAATTAATGAACAATATTTTCACCGTTTGCCTTATTATATTCTGTTTTCGTTACATTTATGTCATGTTGTTCATATAATGACTTTGACATTTGAACTTTAATCTATGACACTCAATCCATGGCCTATGAAAAATGACCCGTCATGTTCAACTTCACGGTACTTTCCATGCATGTCTTTCAACTTTGCTTTTTAAATCTTCATGGAAACTACCACTAAAATTTGATTCCAATCAAAATTTCATTTCAAAATTATTTGATTCATTTTATGAAAATGTGAAATTATTTAATTTACCCACTAAAAATTTCACTGGTTCTGAAAATTTTTGTGAAAATCATTGTTTATAACATATAATGATATTTATCTGTTTGACATTTTATTTAATAAAACCCTTTTTCTAAAATTTTGAAATTTAATCCCTCTACTCTTTGTGAAATTATGTGCTCCGTCTAAAAATGAAATTGAAAATTTTCTTCACTTGTTGAATTTAATTCTCTATTTTTATTTCAATTGTTGATTATTTTTATTCTTCGATTTCCATGATTTCTTAACTTTTTTATCAAATGCTTTTGAAAAATTGAAAAATGATCGCGTTTCAAAATGAATGACTTTCCAACCCAATATTCAATATTTCTTTCATATTATAAATTTAATAAACGAACAAATAAATAAATGAAATTAAATATTTTGTTTGCGTCTGGAGGTCGTAGCTGGCAAGCGCATTCCTGTCCCAGATCCAAGTATTATTTCTCAGGCTGTTGAGATGAAGTCGCAAAAACACCCCAAGAAAAGTTTGCAAGAATTGCTGAAAGAGAAGATTCTAAAGAAAAAATCAAGGTAGGGCTTCAAAATTTGTTCTTTGACCAGCAACGGCGATTTTTGTAAACAAAAGCTGTAGTTTTCCAAGGAGACACGGTGATTTGGCTTTCAGAAGAATAGATTTCAGATCACTGAGTGCACTCACTCAAACCAAATTAAACAGAGAAGGCTGACTTCCATCGACCTCGAACCCAGGGTAACAATGGACATCATTTGCGCTGAAGAAGGGAGGCCGAAGACAATGATAGCTCTGGAATCGAGGCTGGACCTCCACTGCAATTGTTTTGGTCGGTGACCTGCGCGCTTGCCTTGTGCTGATGCTCTTTAGCAACAGAACATGCACACTGTGCGAGCGCGCTTGTCGTAGCCTGCGTGCAGCGTCAACTCCTCCTCAAAGGAAAAGTAGGAGGAGTTGAGGCTGCTGGGCTGCACGCAGGCTAGCTTGTCGCTGACTGAAACAACTGTAAATGGAGGACAGCCTTTATGGTTAGCTGCACGGAATGTGTGAAATTTATTCTTGAGGCTGTTAAATCGCTTTGTCGTAATCAAATCTGTATCCTTTGTTTTACAAAATTCAACCTTAGTTCTTGGACTGGAGTGTATGGGGCAAAAATCAAAGCGAGAACGAATTAAAACGATTTGTGTCCATTTGTAAGTAGCGTCCTTCGAGGGGAATGTTGCACAAACATGTGATATTTTTTTCTGGTTTCACATTGACTGGTATGATCAGCTTTGTGGGAATATGAGGTTTGCTTTTAGATGACTTCCCAAACAGTGTAAAGTACTGGCCCAGGCTAAACCAATCAATTTAAGCCACTAAGACACTAAGTTCATATCTTGAAACCAAATGGTGAAAACAGGTCTTGCCAGTAAAACTGAGTGACGTCTTCCTCGATTTCCCGTTATTCTAAAAAGTCTTTCTCAGAGTTGCAAAAAGTCCTTGACCTTCCTCCAGTTTCAAGGTCTCAATTTTCCTCGATTTACCTTTGTAAAAATAGCATAGGTTTCAAATCTTTAAGAAGGCTGGTGTAAAATTGAGTGACCTATTTCTTTGAACTGAATGACTTCGGAGAAACTTTAGCTATTTCTCTATAATTCTACCGTTGGACTGTTCTGAAATCTGAACTCTGAACTCTAATATTTTCAGAATTAGAGTGTTTTACTTCGTTTTCAAGAATTCAAGAAAAATTTTTAAGCAACGTGACGCAACCTGAAGTAATTTCGAAGAAAACCATAGTTTATGAATGCCTACAATATGTTATCAAGCAAAAATCTGTCACTCATCTGGTTTATGATTTAGAAATTTGATGACGTCATATCCTCAAATAAGCTGAAATGTAAGATATGCTGCGATTTCGAAAAATATTCCAAATTTCTGGAAAGTCCAACGGTAGAATTATAGATTAGTATCTAAAGTTTCTTTCAAGCCATTCAATCAGAAGAAATAGGGCATGGAATTTTACACCCACCTTTTTATGCTGAGTTAAAGATTTCGAACCTATGCTTGTAAAAATAAGCCATCAAATACTTATATACATCAATAATGAAAATTGTTTCTATTTATCTTCCTATGATGCATCAGGGCCATTATGTGGCTTGAAAAATGTGGCACAAAATTTAGAAGGAGAAATTCAAGAAACTTTTGGCACTCCCAGAAAAATATTAACCCAAACAATGTTTGGACCATCTTTTGAATAATATCAATGGCCAGGGTAAAAGAACTGGGGTTATTAAAAAGAAGGAATCTAGAAGTGAGGCCTCCAAGAAATATTTTTAGGACAAGCCCCTACTTTTGCTTACAACGCCTTTCCTGATCCAATGTTTGCCAGTACTAAAATGTAACCTTCCACACAGTTTTCTTTCAGTCACCACCATCTTCAGGAAAATTTTTGAGTAAACGCTCTTTGGCTCACAATGCCTCTCTTGATCCAATATTTGACAGTGCCAAAATTTAAACCAAGTCCAAATATAGTCTCTTTTCACAAATCTTCGTCAATTTTTTGCTCAAACCTTCCTCCAAATCAGATTTGTAGGTTTGTAGTCATGAAATAGGAGTTTGTCTTGGCAATTTCCAGAAAATTCTCCTTGTACGAATTCAGCTTAGAAATAGCGAGTTTATGACAGTGATAAGCGAAAAGTCAAGGCAAATCTTTAGGAAAGTCCCAAGACTGTTCACTTCAAGATCGCTTAAAATAACCTCTGCGGGGCAGACTCTTTGTAACAAAATAAGCTGTGTCACTGTCTCAAGCTTAGTAAATAAAGAGGAAGCAAACAATCTGAAAGTTGAGGGCAGGAGTTGCCTCCTTTGACAAGTTGCCCGTTCCGTTCTGCAACAGTTGTTGAAGTACACGACGCCATCAAATGACACATATGGTACACTCAACTATTTAGACATTGTCATGAATGTGAATTGTGCCATTACTTGTTTTGATATATATGAAGCACACGAAGAAACTTTTGGTAGCAAAAATGTCTTTGAATTTAGCAAACTACCTACTTGACCGGACCTTAATTTCTTATGGAAAATGGGTGTACCCCTGTCAGAGGGATGTTTTTTGCTTTCACTGGTTGCAGGTTTTTGGTCAGTTTTTAGTCTTCGAGTTTTGGATTTTGCATTTAGAACATCCAGGTTTTCGGGTTTAGAGAAGTGTCTATGAGTTGCTGATTTAGATTAAATTGAATTAAAAAAAAAGCTGATTTGACTAAAAACCCCTAGGTTTTCAGGTTTTCGAAGTTATAACGGTCTGTGTAATTGATTTAGGATTTAGACTCAGGAGCCAGCTGGCTTTCGGCTGCTACAAAACGCTGTAGGGCAGTCACTGAAAATGAAAATATTGGAAATAATCGAGGAAACTTGAAGCTTTGTTTCAGAGGTGAAGTTTTTGGTTTGGCCTTTTTTTCTTCTGGACTTTTTGGTGTTTGCCAATTTTGGTTGGGGTTTCCGGGTTCTGGTACCCGCAAAGTCGGTCTTGTCGTCTAGCCGTCCTTGTCCTCGTCAATGTGAGGGTTCCAAGTGTTGGGCAATTTAGTCATGTATTTCTCCGTTTTGCATTAACAGTGCAAGATTGCTCAATTCTTTCATGAATTGGGTAATTAGGTAATTAAGTAAACATTCAAAATCCATTGTTCTCTTGCCGTAAATTGCATTTCAAGCAAAGTGACTATTGCTTTAGGCCACAAAGTAATATTTGTTTGTATACGTCAGATAAAGTTTACGTAGTTTCGTTTGCTTGATGCGTTGATTCTCATAAACCGCAAGCTCTTTTGCAGTAATTAGGCCTTTGCATGACCGGGGACCATGACGTATGTCAGTTGATCAACTCTAGGTCACAAGACCACTGATTCTCAGAACTATTGATATGGGAACTACGTAATCTTGCGATGTGAATCAGAAACATGTTGGCCAATATCAAATTGCTCTTTTGCTCATTTCATAGAGCACATAGGACAAAGCGCAGCCTTAGTACGCAAAACACAGAACAATTTTGCCCATTCGATATTGTTCAGCGCAGCGTCGACGGCAAGCCCCACCCCTGTAGAAGAAGGTTGATTAGAAATTGCACAATAGCTTGAAATCTTAGAGAGTTGTGACTCCTTTGGCAGCGCAGCAGTACGTGCGTTGCACCATGTTTCCTAGATGGCCTTGATTCGGGAAAAATCTGTTTTCGTTTCAGTTTTCTCTGTGCAGTTTTTATTGCGTCATAGTTGCAAGTAATCGTATTTTTGAAATATTTGATAGACAAGATTTTGTAAGGGCTGTAAAACACAAAATATATCAATTAATTTCGTGTGTCATCGATTTCAATTTATCAATTTCCAAAAGGCAGATTGTTTGACAGACTTCCGAGAGATTCTCGTTTTCGTTATCATTAGTAAATTTTCAATTTCACGACGCTGGATCTGAAACCTGCTGGTTTAACTTGATCAAAAATGACGTCAATTTTGTTGTTGTTGTTGTTGTTATTGTTGTTGTTGTTGTTGTTGTGATAACTGGGAAATATAGCTTCGTCTCAGACTGATTATATGTTCGTAGGTTATCGCTATTGATAGACTGATGGACGACAACAACAACATCAATTCACTTCAATTAGATGAGCGTAAATTGAGGGTCCTTTTGTAGTGAGGCTAGCTTCGTCTCTGCGAACCTTCTATAGTTTTGGAAGTACCAATTACCCACATCCTTAGAAACCTTGTTTGCAACTCCAAGCTTAAGTTTCTTATCTAAAGAGCCATTATCATCCAGGGTGCTTTGCAGATACCCAGGGTCCTTTGCAGACTGTCTGAAAATCAAATTCGGCCTAAACGGAAAGTTGCTGTCAGTTAAATAACTGCAGTGTAGATCGATATTTTCTGCTCAGGCAAAGTTTATTTTCAGACCGTCTCAAATTTCAGCGTGCTGCAAAGAACCCTGAGTGACCATGGCTCTTTAAAGAAAAACTTTCGTCAAAGCAACACATGCCAACAAAGAAATATATTATAGGTGAAGGTGAGGTGAAGTTGCGGTTTTTAGCGCCAAGCGCTGGGATCACAGAAGTATAGCAAAGCGCTAATCGAGTCCGCGACCCCTTGTTATGATGCTCAAGTGAAGTCAGAGGATTACACCACTGCACCACAACACCTTAATGTAAATAATTCTACTACGAACGGAGTTTTGTCTTGTACTTAACCCATTACTTTTGATGACACTTCACATTAAATAGAGTTTTATTTGTTTTTTTTAGAATACTAAAGAAACAGAAATCCAAAAAGAAACGGAAGAAAATGTCAAAGAAAAGACGACGGCATTCTCGTTCAAAATCGTCAACGTCTTCTTCTAGCGATAGTGATTGTGAAGTCACCGAATCCGCCTCGGAAAAACCGACCAGTGATAGCGAAGACGAATGGGTCGAAAAAGAAGTTATCCAGGGACGGTCTAATTTCAAAGACAGGAGAGAATCATACGAAAAGAAGCGAGAAACTCGTTTTGAAACTGACCCTAAAGAGGCTAAACAGAGCTACAAGGAATCGAATTTTGACAGTTGGCGAGATAAGATTGGCAAGCGAAAAGAATTTAAATTCGAAGACATGAGAGAATCATACGAGAACAAGCGAGAAACTCGTTTTGAAACTGACCCTAAAGAGGTTAGACTGGGCTTCAAGGAATCGCATTTTGACAGCTGGCGAGATAAGACTGGCGAAGGACTATTGCATTGTTATAACAGAAGGCTTTCAGTGGAAGGATTTAAGCAAAGGGAAGGCACAGCAACACTGTCGAAACGGCCTTCGAATGAAAAAGGCGTTAGCATCGAAGAATCGGTGTCCGGAAACCCATGTCGTCATGGAGGAGATGAGAAAGCGTTAGGCGAACATCAAAGCTCAGGGCAGTACTCCCAACATCATAGCTCAACGCAGAACACCCATGGCTCTCGACGAAGTTCTTCGAGTTCGAGAAGTAGTGATAAATCTAGTGGTTTATCAGGTTCAACTTTGAAACACCACAGACGTCCAGCGAGCCCTCCCAATGACCAAGCCCTTGGACAGCAGCCAGCTGGTAACAACCAGAAACAGGAGGCTCACATAAATATAATCAATAGAGAACAAGACCAACAACGCTTGGCGATAAATCCCTCAGCTGGAGGGCTCACTAAGAAACATTTTTCAACAGATGAAATTGGTTTCATTAGCCAGTTGCTCTCAAAGAATTCGAAAAAATAAATCGGCCCGTATTGATCGTGTATTTTGTTTTTTATCAAAACAGTTGGTTGCCCGCTAAGAGAAGCTTGAACCCTAACTGTGAAAGAGACTGCAGAAAGAATCCTTTTTTAACGGTTTCGTGAATGGAAAGCTAAATATATCTCCCAGAGAATTAATCCCCGTATAAAATGGCCTATTTGTGTTGTTTACTATTTAGCAAAAAGGCCGCAAAGTTGGCGTAGCTATTTTCAAATAGTATATTTTGCTCCAAAGAAAATTCGATGCTGTTCTTCCAAACCACATCGAGTGAACAAGGACAGATTTGGTAAGACAATAATAGCACGAATTGGGTGTGATTGACATCGTAATTCAAAGCGATTAGCGATCGCAGACAAAGGAAATTCTCTCAACCAGTAATTCAAAACAAGCAAAGCCGCAAAAGTTTCTCTGAAAACCAGGTAGCTAGCTCGCTTGCTGTGCATTCCAGAAATTGTATTTTAGGACAAACATGAGCATAGATCGAAAGAAGAAGGATATATCTACACATCTACCTCGGGCATTTTATTTCTTTGGTTCAGAAGCCGATTGGTAGGGGATTCAATTCTCTTATTTTTTTGGGTGTAATGAAAACACTTACTGCTCGGCTTCTGAACTAAAGAAATAAAATACCCGCGGTAAATGTGTAGATATATCCTTCTTCTTTCGATATATGCTCATGTTTGCTCATAAAAACATATTCTGAAATGCACAATGATCGCGCTAGCAACTTGGGTTCAGTAAAACTTATACGGCTTCGTTTGTTTTGAATTCATGGCTGAGAGAATTTCCTTTGTCTGCAGTCGCTAATCGCTTTGAATTCAGGTGTCAACAAAAGCATCTCGTGCTATTGTGTTACAAAATCTGTCCTTGTTCATCGAGTGTGTGTGGTGACATTCTTTATTGCTACGCATATGAGATTTTCTTTCCACTAGGTCAGGCAGTTGTTAAGGCTGATTTCCCTCGTGATTTCCAGTCAGTGGAATTTTCCGAGCGGGCGGAATTTCTATTGTATTCGAGAGAAAATGTCGCTCTGGCATTGAATAAAAAGTTACGGCTGAGCGACCTTTTATTGTCTAAAATTCCGCCCGCTCGGAAAATTCAACTGACTGGAAATTAGCCTTTAATGTGTGCGTTACGTTCCCACTAGCGCACTTTAAAAACGGATAGTTTTAGCAACGGGTCTCAACGGATCTTTCAACCTACCTGCGCAAATCCTCTAATTCTGAAGATATTGAAGATTTCCAAATTGTCCAATGGCATGGCAGAATTATAGACTTGCCCCAAGTCTATTTGGTAAAAAAAAACCTTTCACACAGACTAATTACAGTTGACGAAATAGACTTGGGCAAGTCTAGCAGAATTACCTTAGCTAACGTTTCTTTCAAGTCTTTCAGTTCAAGGGAATATGTCATAGATTTTTACACCGACACTTTTAAAGATTTTGAACCTTGAGATGCACCAGGAAACATTGCAAAAATGAAACGACAAATATACATGCTTTCAGATACGTTTTTTTATAAATTCTAAAAAATCAGCTACAAAAGAATTTAGATACAGTGGTTACTAAAGTTTTACTGTTAACAACATCGCTGGTAGAAAATTCAAAATCAAAACCCGGATCATAAGCTTATGGAATCGTTCTAACAGAACATGCGGTAGAAAAAGCTTGATAATAAGACAAACGAACTTCAGTGAGAATCAAAATCCCACTGGGTGTCGCAAAAGGATCCCCATTGTAAAAACGCCAACAGTTGATTAAAAGCGAAATCTTTCATTTTATTTTATTTTTAGGGCAAGTAGACCAAGGACCAGATTTTTTTCCAAGGCACAGATAGACTTCCCCCAAGTTTCTTTCGTTCATTGGGTCAAAAGATGAAATGACTTGGGGCAAGTCTAAGGCACCGCTGATCGATTCCAACCTCGTTCCCAGGGTGTTCTGACGTCATAAGCTGATCCCGAAGCCGAATGAACACCCTGGTACACTTGGCATCAATCTTGCCAATATATGGCAAGATGCGCCCCATTATGGATTTGCAGTTTGCTAGGCAACGATAATCGACGAAAAATGGTCGTTGCTCTAGCGCTAATTCTGAAGCATATGAATTGAGAAATTAAAAACAAACACTTTGAGGACTCTATTTTAGCCATTTTTAAGGTATTTAATCATTAATCCGGGGTTAGCAGGTGCATTCAGTAGGAAAACGAGCACAATCCATTTGGGTGGAAAAAGGGCCTAAGTTGAAATTTTCGAGAATTTTCCCCACAGCTTTGAAAATAGAATGGCTCGTTATTCGGCGAATTTTAGAGATAAATTGGAGATTAAAAGTGTTTTAGTTAAAGAATACAGTTTTCCGTCGAATTTTGACATGCCGCGGCCGTTTACTCCTCGCAAAACGGAGTTACGGCGTAAAATGGGGTTGGCCGAAATTATTCCCCATTTTTGGAGGGCGCGCGCTCCGCTTCTGGAGGCAATATTGAACCCCAAATTGCGTTACTAGACTCACAAACGAATGGTCTCTTGAAAACTTTTTTCCGTTTTGAAATCGGGTTTGTAACCATGGGGCATTGACTCCAAACATAACCTCAGGTCGGAAAATCGCAACATTTATTTTTCAACCCCCTGTTACGACGTCATAATGACCCCAAAATTTCTTGAAACTCCGAAATTCGGATGCTCCGTGGTCCATTACCCCTCTTAAACTCCTCACTTGCCCCATACACACCATTGATTTTGTGAAATTACCGATTCAATAAAGGCCATTTTTGAATAGGAGCCAGTAATACTCTGATTTTGCTGTCGTTTTCGAATAGCCAATCAAATTGCCGAACGGTCTCTTGTATCCCAGAGTTAGAGCAACGAACTCACTCTGGGGACGAGATTGGATCGATTCGTGATTCGATTCGTGATTCGATTCGTGATTCGATCGATTCGTGATTCTTTTACAAAGCCAGTTCACCCAGGGTCCTTTTAGTAGTGCTGATCCATACTTTCTGCTTCGGCCAAATATGAATTCCAGACATTCTCAAATTGCAGCGTGCCCGCAAAGGACCCTGGGTGACAATGATTCTTTAAAAATTAGCAACTTTAGGTCCTCTTAGGCCCCCTTGGCTTTGAAACACGCTGCAAAAAAGCAGAGTGAACAGCTAAATTTAGGGTTTTGCGCTTCGATGTTTTCAACTTGGGCCTGTTATCGTTTGGCCCTCGCCGCGAATTCCCGTACTGAACTTTGAAACACGCTGCAAAAAAGCAGAGTGAACAGCTAAATTTAGGGTTTTGCGCTTCGATGTTTTCAACTTGGGCCTGTTATCGTTTGGCCCTTGCTGCGAATTCCCCTACTGAACTTTGAAACAAAGCTAAATACTGTTACAGTTTACCCCATGCCTGCACGACATAATATCCCGGGGGGTGTACTTGACTTTAAATTGTACGGGGGTGTGCACTCCAAGAAAAAAAATTTTCACCCGGCTTTAGAAATTTTCCCTCGAAATTATAGCCGGCTTTAGAAAAAATCGGCGAAAAGCATATCCCAAAACGTAAAAATCGACGAAAAGCATACCCTTAAAACGTAGAAATTGGTTAAAAACAATGAAATAACACGTTTGGCAACCGGCTTTAGAAAATTTGCCCTCTTTTGATACCCGGCGTTAGAAAACAGAGGCGAAAACGATACCCGGAAAGGAGTGCACATCCCGTCAATAAAATATACTAAGTAGCCCCCCCGGGCATAATATACGCCATTCACACTGACAACGTTAAACTAGCTAGACTCATTACATATAGCCAGCTCTGCTCATGTAATCAGGCTGTGTGAATGGGCTATTAATCATAGCAGTGAAGCATCTTGCAATTATTTGTATTATACATAATCTGGTTATTTAGTGATCGTCTAAATTCATGTATCGTCCGATTTTGTCCGGTTTTGTCCAATTTATCCGCTCTTTGCGCAGCTGACTCTTTTTGATGGGTCATAAAACCCACAGCCTAAACCGCATTGATCCATGCATACTCGGTTTGCTGAGAGGAAATCCGCCCTTTCATGATCAATCTGTGTTAATGGTACGTTCCAATGGCACTTCTGGCGCTGCTTTTTGCATCTGCCGTTCACACACAGCTGTATTTTGCATGAGCAATAGAGCCAGTAGTATCTTCGTAGGCCATGATGTTGCACCTGAGTTATCTTGTCTTTCTCGGAGAACCAGTTGCAATCATTTGTCATAATTTCTTTCCCGGCGGTCCACCCAGTGAGCAAATAAGTCTTTCCAACTTGGTACGGGACGCGGTGCATGGACGAAAACTTGATGTTGAATTGGTACCCCCTCTTTGTGCTGCTGAGGTACTTTGTACCTTGGTATAATTTCTCAAGCTCCACACGGATGATTTTAGGCTTGCTGAAGAAAAATGGAAACATTGCAGGCTCGGCTAAGAAGTCTTCATCACTGCCGCCTGTCTGTTTAGGGTCGATGCCTTTCTTGAAAATCTCAAGCAGTTTCGGGTCCGGTTTTCTGCCAACGATCCAGTCGGTTTCGCCTTTCATAGGCTCGGGCAACTTTGCTTTGGGTTTACCGGTTGTGGCTGGTTTCGTTGTAGGTGGAGCAGGTGTCTTTTTCTTGTCAGTTTCCCAATCGATGCTGAGGATTCGAGCAATCACAACTGGAAAAATAAAAAAATGGATCGTTGAATTCCTTTCGGAACAAAACAATTTAACGAAATAAACTCGCGGGGATGGTTCAGTGGTAGCACTAGCAAGCTTGGCTTGACTAGACCAATCTGAAGGTTGAGGGTTCGAGCCCCGCCATGCCAAACTTACTACATAGAGTGAGAAGAGTCGCCACTCTCTGTAATTCCAGGCTAAAGGAATCAAGAGGTGTGGTCACATCGAGAGGAAGGACCAGGATGCTGCTTTGATAAGCTTAGCTTCTCAGGGTCCTAAAACTACCTCCGGATGCTAGGTAGAAATATAGAAACAAAACAAAACAATGCAGTCCCAGTCCGTGAAATCTATCCGGCATAAGTCAAAGATGTAACATCTTGTGCATTGTTGGCTTGAAAGGAACTTTATACCCTTAAAAATGAAAAATCTTGCAGAATCTTGCAGAATCTTGCAGAATCTTGCAAAATCTCAAAGATCTAAAAAATCTCAGAAGTTTACAACTCTCAAGCAAGAAGTCTCAGATATAGTTGTGGGGTACATGGCCGAGCGGCTTACACAGTTTCCATCAGATAACTGAAGCTAAGCTCGGTCAAGTGAGGTCAAACTCCGGATGGGTGACCTCTCGGTACCCGGAGTCTGGTATCCAGGGTGACCTCTCGGAGGCTTCACCTTTCAACTCATCTCGCCATCCTTCGAAACACGCTGAACTATGGGTCCCATGCTTTGATGCGGCTTGCATAGTGGACCTACATTAGCTTTAAGTAGCTAGAAATCCTGCCAGCCCACTTAAAATAGATTACTGAAAAAAAAAGAATCTGAAAAAATCGTTGAAAAATCTCGGACAAAATCTAAAAAATCTTTGCGAAATTTGAGAGATGTTTAAAATCCTAAAATCAATACTCTTTATAGCAGCATAGCTTCCAAATCTTTAACTCCGCGCAAAAAGGTGGGTGTAAAATTCGGTGATCTATTTCATCTGTTTGAGTGGCTTGAAACAAACTTTAGTTACTTGTCTTTAATTCTACCGTTGGACATTTCAGAAGTTCTGAATATTTTTCGAAATTTCAGCGTATGTCACATTTCAACTCATTTGAGGGTGTGACATCATCAAATTTCTAAATCATAAACCAGAAAAGTGACAGACTTTTGCTTGATACCATATTGTAGATATCCATAAACTATGGTTTTCTTCGAAATTATTTCATGTTGTTTCAAACAGTTTAGAAATTACGATGGTTTTAAGTTTTTTTGAAAATTTTTCTTGAATTCTTGAAAAAGTAGAAAAACACTCTAATTTTGAAAATATTGAAGATTTCAGAAAAGTCCAACGGTAGAATTATTGAGAAATAGCTGAAGTTTCTTTGAAGTCATTTGGTTCAAAGACATAAGTAACTGAATTTTACACCAGTATTTTTAAAGATTTGGAACCTATGCTCTTTACAGTTGGATCTGTTTTCTTTCCACTGTTTTCCAACCTCTTTCTCTTCACTCAGACAGCAAGAAGGTTTATTTATTTTGCAGAGATGTACGAAAATCTACAATAGGCATTATTCGTTATTCATGTCGTTGTTTCTCTTTGACTTAACTGAGATGATAAAAGGGGCATCGGCAGCCCAAAAAATCTGGGGTGGAAAGATATGAGAACACTTTTCCTGACCACGCCCTTCAGACTCTTGGAAAATGTGGGAAACCCCCTTTTATTCTTTTGATCCATTTCGATATTTTTGGAAAAGCAACCATCTCAAGCAGTATTTTTCGTAACAGCGGGCATTTTGGCACAACGAGATTCGAGAATCGAAACAGAAAAGTATAACAATCAAATTACGAGCACGGGCAACGGGATGGGAAGATCAACTGTAGTATCTTAGTTTTGGTCCGTTATGGGCGCTGATGCCCAAAAATCAACAACCTTCGCAATTAAATGTTAAAAGTACCATGTCTCTAATATCAAACCTTTCAAGTCACACGTTTCGTTAGGCCTAATTTTAAAAATGGCACACATCCCCCAAGATTTTGCAATTAAAAAGAAGTTTTCAGGAAGTGCCCCTCTTGCTTAATGACAAAAGTGCCCTTGAAGTGTCGTGCCCCCAAGTTTAAAGACCATGAAACCATTCTTATTGTGATTCAATTGACGCTAGCACCATTGTTTTCAAAATTATTGGGGGGCTTGAGCGCTTCCTACGGGCCTGCATCAATGTGCGCCGAATTGCATTTTCTTTTTTGTGTTTCTCCGAGCTGACAGCTGAGAATGATGGGCCTAGGCGCGAAGATGCGAGCATATCATTTACGTAAAACTTTTGCACCTCCACGGGTTGATTTTGCTGATTTTGCTGATTTTGTAAGTGTGGGGGGATTTCTCATGTTTCATTATTTCATCGGGTTTTTTAAATAATTTTCAAGAGCAAAATTGCCTGATTTTGCATGAACAAATATTGATGCAATTCCTTCGAAAATTTTGTGTATTTTTTGTTTTTATGTTGACGGATTTCGCTGTCGTTTGGCCATACATTTGAGTGAGATTTAGAAATATAGGAATATACTTTGTTTGCGCAACTTTACAACTCATGCATATTTGCGAGTTTGTTCGATAAAACATTTTTTTGCTGTGCTTCAATGTTCAATGATTGCAACAAAAATTTCCAGAATATTCCTTGTTTTTCTCGCACAGCAACAATTGTTTTGATGAACGTTTGTTCGTGTTGAAAATCATGACTTTTCTGGCTGTGATAAGCAGGATTTAATGTCAAACTGTCGACGAATTTCACCCTTGCCTTGGGGAAACAAAGCAGACTAAAAACTGCGTCTGCTCCTTGGCTGTGTCCTTTGAGTTGAATTTCCGCGTATTGTTTACACTAAAATTATTTTCAATATTCTGAAATTAAATACCCACCAATTTTTGATCTGCATACTGCAGTTTGGGGATGTTCTGGCATGCAAAATCCTTCAGTTTCTGTCCAGAGAATCTTCAGCAAACACAGCAAAAGTGACAGCTTTGCGAAGGCCATTTTGGAGTCAAATTCGACGCGTCTTGCTCCTGTGGTTTTATGCAGATGAAAGCGGAGCTCACCAAGTCAGCTGACTTCAATAACCTAGCTTTGAAATTCAAAACTTGAAAAGAACTCAAAGAGATATCTGTAGCCAATGTCGCTCTTCGGTGACTGGGTTTAGTCCAGTTCACATCCGCTATCTCTAAAGATTGAGAGTTGAAAGATCGTGCCGCAATATATCAAGAACTTCACCTCGCCTTTGTACCAAATACGCAACGGCGATCAAATTTCGTATGCAACGTAAGACCCTTCCTTTTCCTGTACGTATTCCGCGGTCCTTCTGTTAACCTCAGTTCAGAATAGGCCTCAGCTTCGCTTCCTTATCCCACCAATTAACAGCATCTAAACTAACGCAGTTTTATCCACTATAATCCAATTGGGGGTAGGTGTCCATGTCAATATTAGAGGTGGCTTTTTTCAAATTATGAAAGGAATCTTTGAGATGAATCAACCACAGCTGTGAACTGC
The DNA here is from genome assembly GCA_039566865.1 of Aurelia coerulea. NCBI lineage: Eukaryota > Metazoa > Cnidaria > Scyphozoa > Semaeostomeae > Ulmaridae > Aurelia > Aurelia coerulea. The sequence continues at coordinate 2,959,604 of CM076952.1, read as the reverse complement.
TATGGTAACCTTTTGATCTTTGTACGAAATACCGTCTAAGATACTGTGTGCTAAACCCAAAGTACATAAAGACACTCCTTGCTCCTTCTCCATCCACACCCAAAATATTTTTAACGCACTCTTTTCGACAAAGTGCATTTGAAGTGATGTTAGACCTCCTTGAGGCTACAGAAATTAAAGAAATTGTCTGAATTTTTTAAGGGTAAAATGCGTACGCCCATTTTTGTTGTAAGACACAAAAGAATTTTAGATTTTATTGATGTAACGATGCCATTTTTTTCACTCCATTCCATTACAGTACAATTAGATCACTGTAGCCTGCGTGCAGACTCTACCTCTACTGATTCCCTGAAGAGAAGTGAGGTTCCTCCAGTAGAGTCTGCTCGCAGGCTAGATCACTGCAGCAGAAATGCGTTGTTGGGCAGGAGCAGACAGTTCAATTCAATAGACGATTACGCTAAAGATGGGGGCGAGGAACTTCTTACCAAGATGCATTGCGTTCGAATCTGGGGTGGCGCCAGGGGAGGGCTAGGGGGCTACAGCCCCCTAATCGGAAGCATCTAGCCCCCCGTCAGAGGACATTTTGGGTTCTTGTCGGAGGAAATTTGGCAAAATGACGTATGAAAGCTGCATTTTCTAGCCATTTTAGCCCCCCTGTCGGAAGCTCCAGCCTCTCTGTCGGAAGATTCCTGGCGCCATCCCTGGTTCGAATAACGAATCTTTAACAGGAATTTGAAGAACGCAATGCATCTAAGTAAGAAGTTCCTCGCCGCCATCTTTCTTGTTTCCACAGGGCCAGTGGACCCTGTATGAAAGATTATGTCTCTTCTAAATATCAGAGCCATAAGGAGGAAGCATCCTAACCTTGGGGGCCAGACACTTCAAGGGCACTTTCTTATTTAGCTAAAGGTGCAGGGGCACTTCCAGAAGCAAACAGAGCACTTTTTCATCGCAATTGCAAAATCTTGGGAGCACTTGCCTGATGCGGTTCCTACATTTCTGAACATACACGTTGTCGCCATACACGCATTTTTATTTTTATAAAAAAAAAACACCCAGGTCGCCAAAAATTAAGAAACTCCAGTACTAGGAAAATGTGAGTTAAGAAACTATTTATCAACCTCGATTCCAGGGCTCTATCGTTGTCATTTATTTTGATGAAGGAAATCCCTATCATATTTTACCAATATGCCGCAGCTTTGTTATTTTGCGGAGGAAAGCATTATTCACTAGGGAGGAGGAGCAAGTGTAATTTCCTCCGCAGAACTATAGAAACTATTCCGTCGCAGCTACATATTAATTGCTGCGCTCCTCCATAGAAGCACACCAGCATTGTCTAACAACTTGTGGTATCACTTGAGTAGAGTCCAAATATTGGAAAGGCTTCAAAAAACTTTGTTTCGAAATGTACACGATGGCACAGCTTAGTAAATATGAAGATTGTTACGGAACCTTTAAGAAACTCGTAAGAAACTCTGAGTACTCCAAATCTAATAAGTTTAAAGGCTCAAGTTCCTAAATTTCTTATAAAAATACGTGTACACAAGTGCAAATTACATAGTTTCAAGTTCAGAGACAGCATCAAATTTCCATGATTTTTTCAGTAAAAGGTTGCAAACATTACACTTTTTGCAAGTTGCACAAATATTTTGACAGTCACCCATGAGTTATGTAACTTGTTACTTGAGCCTGTACTATTGTCCCTGCGAGGAGATTCCTGTCATATTGATTGATAAAAACAGGATTTTCTTTAATGAATTTGACATCAAGGGTTGCCACTAAAACCATTTGTGAAACCATCTGAAACTTACATTATCGTGTCGAATCAAATTTGTATAACTCACGGGGGGGGGGGGTTCTTGGCCAAATTTTGGGTAGGGGTCTGTCGCGAGCATCTTCAAAAGGGTACCGTTGGCTAAACTTATTTTTACGAAAATGGTACCCTTGGCCAGACCAATTTGACCATTGTCTGAACCAATTTTTACGAAAATGGTACCCTTGGCTAGACCAATTTTGACCATTTCCTGGACCAATATTGTCAAATGTGTGCCAAATATGATATCATGACCGTTCGCTAGACCAATATTGTCAAAAATGATACCCTTGGCTAGACCGTTGTAGGTCAAAAATGTAAAAAAGTATACCCTTGGCTAGACTAGAAGTCCGAAAAAGTATACCCTTGCTCGCGGCACATATCCAGGCACCTTTACTATGGAAAACGGTTTCTCCTGTAGATTCCAGACAAGTGCGTAATTTCTTCTAAAGCCTGGACAAGTCAGTTCATGCCACGAAGCCCATGGTACCATACAGAGGGTTCTTAATTTCACATGAAAATTTACAGGTTTTTCAGCTTTAAATATACTTGGACCATGACAGGTACGTCGTGACAGGTACCATAATGGAATGTTGGTACATTTTGTGGGACACCTGGTACTACTGCAATGAATAATGGTTCAATGAAGTTTCTTAGTACTTCTCAAAAACATGGTACTAGAGTTTTATTAAATTTTGGCTATCCTGGTACTGGTTTCGAAAAAACGCAAGTTGCTTTCGAAGAAAGAGTTAATTTTTGAGAAAAGTAACTCTTGCCCTTTATGTAAATTACGTGCATGCAAAGGTAGCTGCAAACGTCTAGAATTAACCGTTTGTTGACATTACTGCACAAAGAATGCTATTTTGATTGGCCTAAGATCTAATCCAAAGAGAGACTTCCGATTTGATGAGAGTTTTCTATTTCGAGTTCACATGACTGGTGTTGTGGAGCCAAAATGTGCTCTGCCTCCATGTCTGGAGAGTATGGGCCCAGTAACTAACACGAGTCATGGTAATCCTTGTTGATCGTAATTAGTACTTTTGTCTTGTTGGGGTAACTTCAGCCTGTCATGATAGCGTAACCTTGTCGGGGTAACTTCAAATCATGGTTGTAACTTCAGCTGGTCGTGGTAACTTCAGCTGGTCGTGGCAACTTCAGCTGGTCGTGGTAACTTCAGCTGGTCGTGGTAGCTTCAACTGGTCATGGCAACTTCAGCTGGTCGTGGTAACTTCAGCTGGTCGTGGTAACATGCGCGGTTGGAATGCGCAGATAAAATAAAAGACAAGAGCAGATAAAATAGAGCATTTTTCTGGACGCAGGCCCGTAGGAAGCGAGGGGGGGGGGGAGGGTGGCTAAATAGTTTTGAAACAATGGTGCTAGGCTACAACATGCATAAACTAAATATATAGCTATCTCTATGGTTCACAAACAAAGCCCCATTCTGTGCTTGCCCCTCATCATGGCACTTTTCTACAATTTCTTGTGTCTTTTAATATGTGCAAACATGAATTGCGAAGTGCGAAGTCGAATGAAGCAGCTGCTGTCCGAAGGGCCTAAGTGGCTTCAAACGAGTCAAGACTCTTGGATGTACTGCACGTATTTGTTTGTTTGTAAGAAAATGCACATAAGAAACTAAACTCTCAGATTTTAACTCCAGTACTGGGAAAATAGATCCTTGATAAAGTAACTACTTGTCATTTTTTTACTTTATTTTCACTTGTTTCCTTTATCATATTACTCGCGAAGTGCTTGCAGAGACGTAGGAACCGGGGGCCACTGGGGGCACGTGCACCCCTAAAATTTTGCAATAAACAAAGAAGTAGCCTTTTTATTTCCAGGAAGTGCCTTTGAAGTCTTCCTACATCCGCCCTGAGTGCTTGAGTAATGTTTAAACATCGGAAAGGCTTCAAAACACTTCGTTTTGAAATGTGAAATGTTCAAGAGGGAACATGAAGTAAACGCGAAGACTGTTATGACTGTTAACTCGTAAGAAACTCCGAATATACTCAAATCTGATAAATTTAAAAACTTTCAGTGCTTGCCTATATTCTTAGATTCTCATAAAAAATATGTGTACAAGAAATTGGCGGAACAAAACAATTTGCAAAACAATTTGTAGACATTGATAATGCCGTACAAGAAATGAAATATTGCAAATGCGCATTGAGGGATTTTAGAGTTGGGCCTACATGGGGCAAAGGAAGGAAGATTTGAAGGTTGGGTGTAGATCGTAGTACTTCAACGAAAGAAATTTTGATATCAATTATTTAACATTTTCAACTTTTACAAGTACGAATTCTATGAATTCACCATCTAAAAAATTCACAGAAGTTGTAAAACTCTTTGTAAAAAGTGTACTGTCAATTCATAACTAACGTTTAGAGTTAAAATAAATGATAAAATTTTGCCACATGTGGTAGGTCTACATGAAATTGTTGATGTTTGTGAACCATAGAGATAGCTATATATTTAGTTTATGCATGTTGTAGCCTAGCACCATTGTTTCAAAACTATTTAGCCACCCTCCCCCCCCCCTCGCTTCCTACGGGCCTGCGTCCAGAAAAATGCTCTATTTTATCTGCTCTTGTCTTTTATTTTATCTGCGCATTCCAACCGCGCATGTTACCACGACCAGCTGAAGTTACCACGACCAGCTGAAGTTGCCATGACCAGTTGAAGCTACCACGACCAGCTGAAGTTACCACGACCAGCTGAAGTTGCCACGACCAGCTGAAGTTACCACGACCAGCTGAAGTTACAACCATGATTTGAAGTTACACCGACAAGGTTACGCTATCATGACAGGCTGAAGTTACCCCAACAAGACAAAAGTACTAATTACGATCAACAAGGATTACCATGACTCGTGTTAGTTACTGGCACGTCAACTACCGACAATGATCTCTGGGAGTCACCATGACATGCAATAATTACGGCCAATCAACGGTGTTAGCATAACCTGTATAACTCACCATCACAAGAACTAATAGCCCTGGAGCCCACGTAAATACGCTCTGTGACGTAACACCTGCGAAATGGAAATCCTTGTCTTTAATATCTTGTCATCATTTGTTTCATTCTGTTATCTGGGTCACGAGATAGGAAAAAAGTGAAAATTGAAAATAGAGAAAAGTTTTACTCGTAATGCCGTAGTTGTTAGGAGGCCCACGTGTCTTAAAGCGTGCTGGAACCCCCTTTAGATTGTCTGTCCTAGGCCTTCTCTAGTCTTTGCTTATTTTTTATCTGTTCTTGAAACAATTAGAAATTTGTTCAAAAGCATGAGATTTTTTCAAGTTTAAAGAGACATTGTCACCCAGTGTCCTTTGCCGGCACGCTGCAATTCCAGATTGTCTGAAAATCAATTTTGGCCTAAGTGGAAAGTATGGACCCATTCCGTTCCGTCCAAATAGAACATACAATGACACTAATGACACTACTGTATATTTAATTTAGTTAGCCTGTGTTCCAGAGGTTCCAGACCCCTTTTGTGGAACACAGGCAATGTTTGTTATCATAAAAAGACAAAGTCTATGTCCATAGAAATAACCCTCATATTAGAGAACTCTAATTCTGAATTTCTTACATTTTAGGATCCCATCGTATCGTTGGATTTAAAAGATTGCTGTTCTCATTTCGCTGCCGGGAAAGTACTCGAAGGTTAGACCCAATCTTTTTATCTTCACGTACATTTTGAAACTATTTTCTCGTTGTTGTTGTGCCACTACTAAGCAACAACTGAAATAATTTACATTCAAATCACCCATAAATTTAGACCGATTTTAATAAGAATTTTGTCGTGACATTATTTCCCTTTTCCTATTTCGAGCTGTCGCAACTCTGACCAGACATCTAATGGGAGATGATAGACTTGCCCCAAGTCTATTTCGTCAAAAAAAATTTCGTCAAAAAAAATTGAAGGGAAAAGTGAAAAGCGAAATGTTTTGTAATATACTTTCCGGTAGACTTATTACAGTTGACAAAACAGACTTGGGGCAAGTCTAAATGGGAGATAGATTCGAGTACAATAGTTCTCTTTAGTTTTTGTAATTGTGAGTCATATCTATATCTAATGTGTAGCTTTTTGTAGTTGTAACTTAGTTTGTTTCATGTTCTTTATGTAGTGGCCTAGCGGTAGTCATGATATTTTGCTCCTTGAGGTATGGTCCGTGTGTAGTGTCGTTAAGTACAGTAGTTCGTAGTAGTGTCTTGAGTTATTCGTTTTTGTAAAATGTGTATTAGAAACGAAATTTCACTGTAAAGCCTGATTCAAGTTGCAAACTGGTACGAAAATTCGAAAATCAGGCTTCACAGTCAAATGGCGTTTCTTCGCTTCCAAATTGAATTGAATTGAATTGAATTGCCACACAGCGTGTAATTTGAATTTTCCATGTGTTTTGTTCAGAGTAACAGTTTTTGCGTGAGCAATATAATACTGACTAAACGTCTCAAAGAAAACAACAAGATCAGTCATGATATTATTCTGCTGTTCAATAACTTCAATATAGGTGTCCTCTCGCCCACCGTCATTCAATTTTCGTGGTTAGGCCCTGTTGTTAGTGTGTTTAGAAGTCTAGAAGTAACGAATAACTGTGCCAAATCCTCTATCAGTTAGAATAGCAAGGAAGTAGTTAGTTTAGACTTGATAAAAGCTAATTTTGAAGGCAATACTTGTTATCAAGGTTACTTTCCTTCTGGGGAGGGGGTAGTTAAGAATAGGACGTCTAGCCTATTTCCTGACTCGGCTGAAGTATTGTTTTAGGCCGAAGGGCGGAGAATATCTAAACGGTTGTTTGTGTGGGTAGAGGAGACTTTAATTTGTTTAACTTGATGAATCACGTTTGCCTTTATTTGCTACAATATTTAGACGATCCTTTATCGAATATCGTTTCCTCCAAGCAAGTTTTGTTGCCAAAACATTTCAGAGGAACTTTGTACTGGGTGAGTCAGAAAAATGTACCCACTGTTTGATAAATTGTACAGAATCACGTATTCAACCAATTTGTAAAATTTTAATTCCATTATCTTAAAGAGGCTTCAACTTAATTTTCAAGATTTTTCTCATAATTTGAAGCGAACTAGATTTCCTTCTGAAATTTGGAATTAGCAAAAGTCTTATTTCTTGACATGTCCAAGAAACTAAAACTGGTATGTCCTCTCCTTATCGTGCACATTTTGATGCCCAGCATTATTGGTGGGGGAAATAGCAACATTCTAAGAGTTTCTGCATCATTCGAGCGCAATGCCTGAGCTAAAAAAAGTAACATTATTTCACCATATTGATTGCCAAAACTTTGATCAATTGAGCTTGAGGCAATGACTTACACCGGCTGTTTCAGAAAAAACGCAACCGGACTATAGTTGAAAATCTTAAAAAGATGATAAGATTTGAGGAGATGTGCTGTGTACCATCTGAAAGTAGAGTCTTTCTTCTTTCTAGTGATGTGCAGTTTGGATACATTAATTGAATTATCTATCATTTGATTGATATTTTAGTAGGAATGGTACAGCATGCTGTAAGAGCAAAATCAACACCTTTTTACCGTAAAAAATTGCGAAACGCATTTTGTCAAAACAGATCAGGTCTAGAAGCACTTGAGGTGATGCCCTAAGCAAGGGCGCCTACCTTGTAGGAAGTGTGTTTATTCCCAGTACTGTAGAGTAATTGGTGTCCTGTGACCTAGTACAGAGAGTGTTCTAGAACCGTACTGTGACCCAGAAGTACACAGAGTCAGTCCTCTCAAGGTCAAGATGACGTATGAATAACTTTGTCGTTTCAAATTCCGGTGTTTATGAAACACGAGATCAGCTGTTATACGATCCGGCCACAGGGAATCAGACAGCATGATTTTGATTGGTCAACACTAACAGACGTTAGAATTTGAAAATCCCTGTAACTAAAGATTAACAGGACTGGGTCATAGGACACCAATTACTACGCGTAAAGTACCGTGAATAAACACACTTCCAACAAGGTAGGCGCCCTTGCCCTAAGGTAGGAAGAAGACAAAATTCATTCCCACAAGATGTGTTCATTAAGTATGATAAAATGAGCTCCCATTAGATGGATTTTCGTTTTTGTAAATGTCCAATCACTTTCAAGCATCTGACATAGGCCATACTTATGAAAATGTAAATCAAGTGATTATTAGAATAATTCAATAATTAATACGCCTAACCTGGATATCATTGGAAAGAAGATTTGGATTAGTTTGCGTGTACATATGAAATTGTATATAGTAAGCTAGATGTAAATAATCGATATAAAATAAGTGGACAAAAAAACAAAACAAAGATAGATTGACATGTACCTGACATTTTTTTTGCATTTTTTTACTTTTGACCTCTTTTCCTCAAGAAGTAACGAGAATACTACAATGTACGAAGAAATACTAAATTTAACTAGATATGTTTCGAGCTTCTCTCATCACCACGTTACCTTGTCTTTTTCAAATAGCAAGAAAATTCGAATTATTGTCAGATTGTTATATTTTCGACACAAAAAAACGTACAACTCGCACAACGACTTGACAAGGACTTGATTAGTTTAAACACCCAGTTTTAAACAGGCCCAAAAGGTTACCAGTGATTTCAGAAGACTTGTTGTTTTATTAAGGTTTTGCTAAATATATCTAGAAATTTTTGAGGTAACCCAGTCTCGTCAAGGTTATCAAGGGTCTACCAAGGTCGCACAAGGACTTAGAGTTATGCTATCCATGTGGACCATGTGAGCTCTACCATATTTTTTCTTTTTATCAGATCGAAACGTGCCCATAAAAACGTTTTTAAGAACCATAGTCAATTGAAGAACTACGATTTTGGTCAGAATCTTCTGAGGTAAAATGGAGTGAGGTCAACGGGTCACTTGATTTTTTTCCCAGGGGGTCTACCTTGGGGAAAAACAACGGGGATGTGTCTGCCAAAAGAAAATTTTATGACCCTGTCCTGGAACAAATGTTTGAAAATATAGTACCTGTCCTGGATAATACAAGTGTCTTTTGTAGGTTGTCTTAATTTTGTACGTCAAATCTGACCTGCCCTGGGAAACAAGCTTTAATGAACATACCTGTGCCGGAATGAATACACAAAAGTTATAATCCTGTCCTGGAATTTTCAACGGAAAATGGGGCCCTATTGGCAGGCACATCCCCGGGTGCTCAATGTATTAAGTAGACCCCCCGGGATTTTTTTCTTCTAAAGCTAAGGCAAAATAGGCAAAGCGTACTTGGTTGTAAACTTCTAGCATTTTCAATGAATGAAATTGTCTTTGTTCGTGATAGAAAACTGATTTTCAACAACTAAAAGCACAACTGTACCAGAAAGTTCAGAGCCGAGTTCCTTTTTGCAATTGAGTATGGACTGTTACAACTCAATTTAAAAAAGCGTTAAGCTCACAGCTTAGTAAAGAACCAGAGCTTTCGAAGCGATTTTCCTCACCAACTAAAATTTCATTATTTTATCGCAACCTGTATTTTGAAAGAGATTTCTAGCCTTCCATTTCGTTTTTGGGGAGTCCTAAAAGCTTTGCGTGACAGCGGATAAGCCTGGTTTTGGGGACAGACATTTGCAATGGAAACTTTTGTTAAATCTAAATGAGTTCATCTCATTTAAAGTCTAAGTTTGTATCAATCACCCATTTCTCCCACCATCTTGGTTCCACCTTTGTCTCTCTAGACGCCTTTGATTTACCCAGTCTTAGCAAAACTGTTTCCTGTGTCCAAACTATTCCGAAAATAAACCAGTTTTTAACTATCTGCCTCAAATTGTCCACAAAATACAAGAAATAATCTGGACAAACCCGTACATCCACACCATTTTCAAAATGTGACGTTTTCGTTCGGGATTTGTCCAGAATTACTTGAGAAATAAACCGTTATTTTCAATGAAATGGCAGAGGATTGCCAGACAAGCTTTGTCTACCAAGTTCATGAAAAAAGTCCGGATTCTGCAGACATAGCAATTCCGATGACAGCATTGTCCAGGTTCAGGCATTGAAATAACCCCCCACGAGGAGCATATTCTAGAACAGGCCTAATCCTAATTACAAACATTAACTTTGAAGCAATTTCCTGCTCGCTTCAAAACGAGTTAGTTTGGATGAATCAGTGATATTACTGGCGGTTGCTAACCAGTTATATTGCTTGCGTCTGTAAAGTTTTTAATGATGTAGCGAAGGTGAAAAGTCGAGTCTGTTTTCTGACACTCTTTCAAGAAGATTTCCTCAAGATATTTCTGAAAGGGAAAGCCTTTTCCGTGAACCTTTGTTCATTAATTTTGGTTTTTTAATAACGACTTCAGGTTAAGCCACCAACTTTACTTGAAACATAGTATCTATGCTTGAAACGAGTTGGTTTCTGGAAATGTTCCAAATTTGTACACACCCTTAATAGAGATCCTACATTAATCTCTTTAAATTGTGTCAAATCGTTTATCTAGGATTATACTTGCTCGCCATAGATTCAATGAACTTTCTTCTGCCGTGTGTCAGCTTTCCCCGTCCCTATAAACTTCCTAGATCCTAAGATTCCTAAAAAGTGTACTTGAGACTACAATCTTTTCATAACAAACTTGCTCTAAACATTTGCTCTCATTTTGCATCGTAATTTCTTAACTTAGGCCCAAACTTCATGATAAAATTTTCTTGCAAAGTTTCACAATTCATCATAACTTATTGAGGACATTGAGGACTGCTAATATAGCTTTGAAGATAGAGCATTTCGAGAAAGAACCAACTTGTAAACAAAAGTTATACTTTATAATATCATTTAGGTTGTCACTCGGTTAGCAATAAACTTTTCACTTAAAACACTTTGCAACTTGCAGCTAGCATTGGTTCCAAATCTTTAAAAAGGCTGGTGTAAAATTGAGTGACCTATTTCTTTGAACTGAATGACTTCAAAGAAAGTATAGCTATTTCTCTATAATTCTACCGTTGGACTTTTTTGAAATCTTTAATATTTTCAGAATTAGAGTGTTTTTCTTCTTTTTCAAGAATTCAAGAAAGATTTTCAAAAAAACTTAAAACTATCGTAATTTCTAAACCATTTGACGCAACATGAAGTAATTTGGAAGAAAACTATAGTTTATGAATGTCTACAATATGGTATCAAGCAAAAGTCTGTCACTCATCTAGTTTATGATTTAGAAAATTGATGACGTCACAGCCTAAAATGAGCTGAAATGTAAAATATGCCGTAATTTTGAAAAATATTCAAAATTTCTGGAAAGTCTAACGGTAGAATTATAGACAAGTGTCTAAAGTTTCTTTCAAGCCATTCAATCAGAAGAAATAGGTCATTGAATTTTACACCCACCTTTTTACGCTGACTTAAAGATGTGGAACCTATGCTCTTGCAGCTCATTACTAAAATTGAATAGTTTCTTAACTTTCAACTGTTTGAATTGATCTCTGTGTGCTTCTAGCAGGGTTTCATTATGAGTAAAAAAAGCTAAGAGAATTCCTTTTAAAGGTTTTTTTGTTAAGGTTGAGTGTAATTTTTTCTGGAAATGGATGAGATCTGTGTTATTCTTACCTACACATGTTTTTGTTCATAAAACCGAATAAAACCGAGCTCTCAGGCCACCAAAAAATTGAGAAACTTGAGTGCTCTAAAAATTAGTTGAGTAACTCTTTCTCATAGCCTTGGAAAAGTTCCAAGCCATGCTTTTCCCTGTTTCTTGTCCTGCATTGCTCGACATTTTTGCTAATGCTTTACCATAATAATGCTAATATTTTGCTACTTTCTACCTAGACAAAGGCAAAGCTTCATAAAGTCGCAGGGAAAGAACTCGAGGAAATTTCTAAGAACCTTCAAGTACTCAAATATTGTTAATTTCGTTTCTTGGTCAAAGTTGCATTTATTTTTCAAAGAAGCCAAAAAATTGGCCTGGCACTGAAAGTTTCTTAAAATTATGCTAAGATTTTGCTACTTTCTACCTAGACAAAGGCAAAGCTTGATAAAGTCACAGGGAAAGAACTCGAGGAAATTTCTAAGAACCTTCAAGTACTCAAATATTGTTAATTTCGTTTCTTGGCCAAAGTTGCATTTATTTTTCAAAGAAGCCAAAAAATTGGCCTGGCTCTGAAAGTTTCTTAAAATTATGCTAATATTTTACTACTTTCTACCTAGACAAAGGCAAAGCTTGATAAAGTCGCAGGGAAAGAACTCGAGGAAATTTCTAAGAGCCTTCAAGTACTCAAATATTGTTAATTTCGTTTCTTGGCCAAAGTTGCATTTATTTTTCAAAGAAGCCAAAACATTGGCCTGGCACTGAAAGGTTCTTAAAATTTTCAGATTTAGAGTCGTGAAAATGTCTTGACAGTTTCATAAAAGGTTCCTTCAAGAGATCACTCACTCCGTTTTTATACATTTAGTCAAGTAGTACCGAGTAATAAAGTACAACTCTTCAAAAGAAACTCTTACCACTCTCTTGATATGAACATTTTTATAAGAAACTCGATTCTCAGATCTTAAAGCAAATTATGAAACTCGAGTGCTGAAAAATATTATTTTAGAACGTTTTCCAGTTCGTCTGAGGCTTTTTTTATTTCATATGAAACATACTTCCAATTGTTCGTGAGAAATTAACATGAAAGGCTCAAGGAGAGGCACAATGGAAATTTATAAAACGTCCCAACGCTTTGAGGGTTTGCAAGGTTGCGTGACTCTAAACCGAATAAAAACATCCTGCTTGACGTTAAACCAAAAAGATTAATTTTTGAACTGTACATATCTTCCATTCCTTTCACCATAAAAGACATTGCACGCTATTTCTTCCCATTCCCAACGAACCTTACGTACATTTCTGATATTGCCATTGGGCGAATCAAACAATAGATTACATGTTGTCGCCAAATAAGGGCAACCAGTCAGCTCATAAAAGTAAGCCAAGGATGACATCACCAACTTATTGTTCGAATCAGTGAATGAAATACTTGGGGTGATTAACTTACAGGATATTGTAAACAAGCAAAACGTAGTTGATATTCGTGTCCCTGAATTTTGAATAGCCTGAAGTAATTTATTGATTTGTCATTCACTGTTGACAGTTCCCTTTGTTTACACCTAGAGATCAAAATGTATAAAAGCACATGTACCTCTCAGTCAAGGTCAGTTATTCACCAACGTGAAATCAAGCTACACAAGAAGCAAAGAAAGAAAAGTCTTTCCTGAGTTGGTTTTCAGATAATTTCATCAAGTGATCATTCAAGAATTCTTCGTTCAAGTCATGGCATTCAACAATGTACCCGCTTGTATTCTGGCCATCCTATCCGCATTTCTAATCATCAGAGAAAGTGCTGGAACGATGTGCGAGGTGCAGCACCCCCAGACAGCTGTTTGTAAAGCAGATTTCGGTAAGAAGCTTTTTCAGTGAATCCATTTTTTTGAATCTGTTATCTGCAGCTTTTTACTTCAAGCGCAAAGAGATTTTAAAGAGATTCTAATTTTCTAAAAGAGAATTTTTTAAAGGGGAATTTTCATTTCCATCCGAAATTATCCTCCTTATAGTGTTTTCTACACACACAACCAGTTTTCACACTCTCATTACTAAATTTTATAAACGTTGCTTTTCACATAACTTGTTTTTAGATACCCCAAAACTTCCTTGGTTCTTTATTTCAAAATCATTTGTTCCGTCGTCAACAATTTGAATCTTTATTGTTTCTAATCTTTGATTTTTTTGTCTGTTCGCAAATTTATCGTAATATGACTGTGATACAAAAATATAAAAATAGACACGTAGGAAATGGGGCTGCCCCCCAGATTTTGCAATAAACAAAAAAGTGCCCCTTTTATTTTCAGGAAGTACCCCTTTATTTAGCTGAATGAAAAAAGTGCCCTTGCAGTGTCGTGCCCCCTGAGTCTGCGATGCTTTCTACCTACATCATTGTATGAAAGATATTACCTTAACTTTCATGAGTTTCTCAAATCTTCGACCGTCTGAAAATTTTCTTTTCGTAAAGAATGTAAATTGCCTGTTTTTGCCTTATTTTGATCATTTTACTTTATGCTTATTTCAATTCGCATCAAAGTGCTTATATTTTACTTTATTTATTTATTTATCCTTTTATTTACTTTACTTTTATTGATCTTCGTTTTGTGGATATTTTTTGAATTTGCCGCCTTTAAGCCACGATACCACGGTGATGATTGTTACAGTTACTGAGCTAAAATCCTTCAAAAACCGGGCTTGTTTTACTGACTGCTCTCTGAATAACATTCTGTTTGTGAAAGGAAATTTCTCGAAGTATCATCTCGAAAAAGATCAATCTCAAGTTGTGACTTAATTCTTCGTTTTAAAACCTCTTTGAAAAGATTTCAAATTGATCGGTTGTTCCTCTAAACTCTAAAGATCTCCGTTTTACGTTCTAAGCCCACAAACTCTTTATGTATTTGAATAATTCACACACGTGGGTGCAGTAAACTCTCTGGTTTTTGGTGTGGTAACATTTTGAAAGGAGATTAATGCTTTCAATTTTTAAGTCAATTTTACGGAACTTTGGGTTTTTTAAACAGAGCTGTTAAAGACAGATTCCATAAATTTGGCTGATGATTTTTCTGAAACTCATCTTATAGTTCTCCACTGGAAGAATTTCCTACCTTTTCGAGAAATTTTAGCAACTTTTCGTAAAGTGCATCCCTTGATGGTCAAGTGAGGCCTCTGAAACCTCTCTTGAACTCGATTTTTGGATCATCTTTCGCTCTGACGTCTTGCATCGAGCTTGAATTACTTCGTAGAAGGTGGATTGACTAGATTGATGACGATAGCAGTCAAAAGGACCTACATCCGTCTAATCGGAAACTTCGATTAAACTTTTTTGTGAAACGGAGAAAATTTGTGCTTTTAGCTTTCGAATTTGTGGCTATGTTTCATGAGCAGTTGCTTTGAGTTTGCGATTCAATGCAGTTAACTCCCGCCTGTAGGAAACCTACTTTTTGATCGATTACCCTGAACTTTGCCTTCCAGTGATGATGCACTGCGACTTTGATCGTTTGCACATTTTTAATTGTTCGTAATGCCTTTTGATTAGTCAAGTCAGCAAAAGCAATTGGAGCTTTGAATTTGGGCCTAAACCAATGAGAACTCTTTCGTCGAAGCTCCTTGTAGCCATGGGTCGTTATACACCGCAGTTATGTTTCAGCATATATGCTGCTGCGGAGGAAAATATAGCTCTTTCGTAGTAGTAAATAATGTTTTCCTCCGCAAAAGAGCAAATCTGCGGCAATCAAGCAAAACTGTGGCCTCTAACCACTCATGGTGCAGCAGGGCGGATTGATAACATATGGAGGGCATATTCTAGCTTTGCAGCTTTGGCCTAAATGTAAATCCTTGTATTGATTTTTCTTTTCATTTCTTGCAGTTATTAAAGCAAAAGTCATCGACACGAATTTCAGACCAAAAGACAACAAATTCAGCTCACTGCCTGCATTCTTCCAGCCAAAATACATCCAAGTGGAACTTCGCAAAATTTTCAAGGGCAAAGTGGCAATCAACGCCAAGAAATACGAGACAGTCAACATCAGATATGGCTCAATGGATCGCGTTAACCTCGAGGTGGGACATTTGTATATCTTAACTGGTTACACGATTGGTTCAACTCCGTTTATCAATGTATGCAGTTGGAAGTCAAAAATGAAGGATCTCAGTCTTGCACAGAAATTTGGCATTAATCGAGTCTATTACTGGTTGTACTGCAGATGCCAAATTACCCACTGCAAGGGCCGTTTCTGTCAAAAGGATCGACGCACATGCTTTTGGGATCAAGGGAGCCCTGATTGTCACAGCAAGAACAAAATCTGTATGGTAAAGGGAGGAGGAAAATGTGAATGGGTTGGAACAAATAATAGCAAATGTTGATAAATAGAACGCTTTTAGATAACTTTAGCAAATTGGTATCTGATTTGCTTCACTTATCTAGAAATACAAGGATATATTGTATGCATTTAGATATATAGAAATATTGTATTTGTTTAATTAATTCCAAAGTTTTACCTTCTCATTTTCAAATTTGATTAAGAGGGATTTTTGTCCCGAATCTATTCCTATGGAGTGAATCATCTCTACCAAAACATGAACGAAAGATTTAGAACTTCGTTGGACTCTTGAGTAGTTTATTTAGATAAACTCACCAGCCTTGACACATTAATTTCCATTAGTTTTAGTTGCATGTACGCTTAGGTTGTAAGATATAGATTTGGCGGAAAATTACGCCCCCCCCCCTGCATTCTGCTGTCTTAGAAACCACAACAAGATTTGCTTTGGAATAGTTTGAAGAAGTTGTAACTTTTATTATTTTGGAATATAGACATTTAAAAGTATTGATGAACTGATAATTCTGTATTATAGGCAACGAAGAATATTTTGATAGTGTATGCATGTTAGTTAGAATAAAGACATTTAAATTCTAGCATCTTAAAATTAGTTGCCTTGTATTAGTGTAAATTTGTATGTACAAAATCTTGTAATCCTACGAAATCTGAGCATGACAGTCTGGTTAAAATTTTGTGTTTCCTTTGCAATTACTTGCATTGTATCCAGCATTGCATTTTGCTCCATGCCTTCGCCAAAATCAAAAGGTAGATATCAGCAGTTGTTTCGCATTTAGGACCCTGCACTCGTAACTTTTCATAGATCGGTGCATCTCCTGTACGTACGAGGTCTCAGCTGGACATTGAACTTTTTGTCAAATAAATTCGTTTAGATCAAATTATTCTTATTCTTATACACCCTTTTCAAGTTATCTTACTCCAGGAATTGCTGATGATCAAAAGATGCCAAGTGTACTCCTAGAGCACCAGCACCATAATGTTTTGATTCTAAATCAGTGAGATCAGGAAATTGTTTTTCAAAGAAATATGGATTTCTTTCTTTGGGTGGGGGAGGGAGACACTCGACCTTGGTATAGCAGGGCCGTAGGAAGAAGCTTCGGATTGGGGGGGGCAATTGTTCTTAAAACAATAGAGAACAATACATCTAATTAAGTCATGTGACGTAGCACCATTGTTTTTAAAAAACATTGGGGGGGCTTGAGCCCCCCTGCCCCCCCCCCGCTTCCTACGGGCCTGTATAGGGGGTCTGCTGCCCAGTTTTCAGAAAGCTAACCATTTCTGATTGCGAAAATTGGCCTTTGTGCCATTTACTGCCATTTTTATGATTTTGGCGGAGAACTGCCCCTTTCCACTATTGTTACCAATTTTGAGCAAAACCGACCTATGTTTAAGGAAAAATTGCAAAAAAATAGATCCTTTTTTGGAGAATTTTGGGCCAAAGACCCATCCCTGTGGGGCCTCCTGGACTTTTTATGGGGGCACTGGGGTGGCGCGTATAGCGTCGTCACAATTATTTTATTCTGCCATCTCCCGCTGACCTCGTTTCGAGGAAGAGATAGAGGTGAAGTTTTGAATTTTGAATCGAAAAACGAAGCAAGCCAGCAAGCGGCAAAAGAACGGAAGAAACATTGTTTAAAGCTGTGTAAATTTTGATGAGTACCTGTTCTTATATTGTTCATGCTACAGACAGTTGAAAAGACTTTATTGCTACTCAATACCATAGTTTAGTGATAGAATGGTTGCATAGAAGCGGCATGGTATACTGAAGGTGCGTCTGATCCGTGAAAATGGCCTAACCTGAAATCTATCATTTCAACTGCGGTTTAGAAGACGCTGCGGGAGCTAGGAAGAAGCAAGAAACGTTAATTAGACAATAACAAAGATCCCAAGATGGTTTGCTGCTGGATTTCATCCTCGCGTATTCGAAAATTACTTAGATTTCGAACCTTGGCATTAATATTTTTCATAACTTGCTCGGTTGTATTTCTGATACAATCTGGCAGTATTTCATTTCAAACTTGGAGGAAACCAAATAGAAATGACTCCCCGTTTCAGAATGTTGCCTCTAGTGGGAGAGGGAGTGATGGTTCAGGGTCTGCATCGGGATCTGGGGTGCGTAAAAGTAACAAGTTGAAGCATTTCCAGGAGACATTGCCGCCAAGAGAACAAGAGTCACCAAAAAGACATAATCCTGAAAAGGAAGCGAAAGTTTTGGACCCAATAACGGAACATGTTAAACCCATTGTCAAACATAAATCATATTTAGAAATGCTTGGTGAAACAAATCCATCACATTCTCTTGATAAAGACAAAACACACAATGCGTTTAAACTAAAGAAACTTGCTCAAAGTATGAACAAACAGCAGCTAATTTTCAATAAAGATGAGTTTCCAAATAGACCAAAAGATGGGGTTGTAATTGTCATTCAAGTTCATAAAAGACTAGAATATTTGGCTCATTTGCTGTCATCATTAGAAAATGCAAAAGGGATAGAGAACGTTCTTCTAATTATAAGCTCGGACTGGTATTCAGATGCCTTGATGGATGCTGTCAAGAAAGTCAATTTCTGTCAGGTATTGACTTTTTTGAAATACAGGGATGGAAAATATCATTGATATAATACAGTGTCTAAGACTACCCTCACATGAAAAAGCTCAGACTGATCTGAGTTTCAGATCGGTTTGAAGATTGGCTGTGTCTGCTAATTTCCCTCCCCCTCACATGAACATTCTCAGATCGGTTTAAGGTCAGCTCACTTACTCTGCACATGTGCATTTCACAAAAACTTTCCTGAATGCAAAAATGCGTGTGTTCCCCTGTCAATCAGAACAATTTAGCCTGCGCGCAGACCCAATTCCAAAGAAGAATTGGGTCTGCGCGCAGGCTAGAACAATTATGATTGCATTGTTGAAGATTAATATGGATTGTTTTGATTGCCAAAGGAATACAAGGAATGTCACCCACACCTCTTCATTTCGTCCCAAAATGAAAAAGTTTCTGTTAATAATAATAATAATAAATTGAACTAAACCACCATCAAAAATTAACAGAAATAAAATGAATAAAGACACAACTGTTAAAATCTTGGAACGTTTCGATTAAAAATCTTCGTCAGCACTGATAATAATAATAATAATATCATATTTATACAGGTTTAACTTGCTCAGCAAACAATTTGCTGTTATCAATCAAGGACCTGTCTAAAATATACAAAATTAAATAAAAAACAAAAACAGCAATACACATCAAGAAGATAAAAATGTTAAAAGTCAAAGTTAAAATTTTTACAGAAAGTCTTAAATCGTAAAATTGAAGTTTCAGTCTTCATTTCATCTGTCAGTTTATTGAAAATCTTTGCTCCTTGAAATGAAAAGGTCTTCTTTCCTGTTTCAGATTTGACTTTAGGCAAAGCGATATTTTTTGTATTTGCACGAGTACACTGGCTGTGGTTGACTCTCGTGAAGTAATTCTCAAAGGCGTGTGGCGATACGCCATTCAAACTTTTGAAGACTTCAAGAGCACACATCTTATTTCGTGTACTGCTGACTTTTTCAAATTTTACACTATGCTTATTGCCATTTATTACTTTCAGTGCACGTTTCTGAATGTTCTCGAAAAGGGCTTTCTTTGATGGTGCCATGTGAAGGAACACATTGTTACAATAAAGCAGAATTGGTAAAATTGTCACCTTATAAATTGTTTCTGCTGTGTACGGACTGATATTGTGCCGTATACGCGACAATAACTTTACTCTAGATGTTGCTCTCTTTATTGTTTTTTCAAGGTGATCAGAAAACGTCAGATTTTTGTCCATCTGTACTCCTAGATATTCGTATACGTCTGATTCCGTGATCTTTGTTTGATTGATCTTAATTTCCATAGGTTTGGATCCCGAAGTTCTCTGGTGTGTACCATAAAAGACACACTCGGTCTTGGTCTTTTTAAGATTTACTATGAGATTATTTTGGACAAACCAGTTAGCAATCCGTTCACATAAAAATTTCAGGTCGACTTGAAAACCTAAATGAGTTTCAGATCGACCTGAGTTTCATTTCGCCTGCATCATGTGAGCACTCCAAGGGCTTTGACCGCAAGCCAAAATGAGTTTCAAACCGATCTGAAACTCAGACCGGTCTGAGTTTGCTCATGTGAGGGAAATCTAAGTACTAACCTGTCCTTGACCATTTCTCTAGAGATTCAGGTGAATTGGAAAACTGACCTTGCAGGAAAGTGGGGTGACTCAAACCCCAGCCCCCACTGTGGCACTACTATTGTCCCAGAAATCTTTGCAAAAAATCAATGCTGACAGCATTCCAATTCAAAACAAATTAGAAATACTTTTTAATAAAAATTTGCTATTAGAATTTCTTGAAACATGATTTTTTTTCTCAATTTCTTTTAGGTATTGCATATCTTCTTTCCATTTGCTGAGCAACTTCATCCTGACACATACCCAGGAACAGACCCAAATGATTGTGGAAGAGATCTACAACTGGAGCAGTAAGTATAATTTGAACCAAACTATTGAGATTTTGGACAACTACAATGCCTGCCAAAAGTCTTGGAATACCTTTGCTAATTTTGCCTTGTTTTGTGATTTCCCTCTCTCCCCCTCATAACAATGTTGCTCTGTGATGATAAAATGGGGATGGCAGGACAATTCGCTACTCTGAAAGAATGCTGGGACAATGAGCTTGCAAATCAACATCCTATCTGGGGTGAGGGGGTGTTTAGATCTAATTGCTATGGTTAGAAATGCAGATTATCAAGAAATGGCCTACAGTAAGTGTCCAAGGACTTTAGGCAGGCATTGTAGTTTGCACTATGTTACTGATGAAGATTCAACGTTTTACTAAGTTTTTGTTGTTTGCAGTATGCATAATTGTATCTGTGAACTTTTAAATTCAATTTTGGGGAAATATGTTTAAATCAGAAACTAATCAAAAAATCTGAATGGTTAATTTAGCGCATAAACTTCTAGAGGATGATTAAGAAAGTGATAATTTCAAAACAAAGCTTGCTTGCTGTCACACTAGCTACTTGTTTCAGGGCCAAGAAAAAGAAATGCAACAATGCAGACCACCCAGATAAATATGGTCATTACAGAGAAGCAAAATTTACCATGACAAAACACCATTGGTGGTGGAAGGTAGGCAATAAGCATAATCTATTTGAATCTTGAAAGGCCTGTACTGAGCATAGGCTCCAAATCTTTGAAATGATTGGTGTAAGATTCAGTGACCTATTTCTTTGAACTGAATGACTTCAAAGAAACTTTAGCTATTTCTCTATAATTCTACCCTTAGGCTTTTCTGAAATCTTCAATATTTACAGAATTAGAATGCTTGCCTTCTTTTCAAGAATTCAAGAAAAACTTTCAAAAAGAATTTAAAACCATCGTAATTTCTAGACTGTTTGATGCAGCATGGAATAATTTTGAAGAGAACCATAGTTTTTGTGTGCCTACAATATGGCATGAAGCAAAAATTTGTCACTCTTCTGGTTTATGTTTTAGAAGTTTGATGATGTCACATCCTCAAATGAGTTGAAACGTAAGATACGCTGTAATTTAGAAAAATATTCAAAACTTCTGAAAAGTCCAATGGTAGAATTATAGATAAGTATCTAAAGTTTCTTTCAAGCCATTCAATCAGAAGAAATAGATCATTGAATTTTACACCCCACTTTTTTAAGCTGAGTTACAGATTTGGAGCCTATGTTCCTGCACTGTAGATTGGACTCCTTGTATAAACCAGTTGAAGTCATGAGTGAGAGGATGCTAAGTTTGTATCACCGTGAAATTTTTATCAGTAATGAGCCATCTTAACCTAGTGTTTGTCTGTATGAACTTATTTTTACTTGGTTGTGAGCCAACGTATCGCTGGTCCACAAATTTAGAACTTTTTAGCAATGAGCCACCTTAAGTGTAGATTTAAGGTGGCTCACTACTAAAATAGTTTGAACTTGTAGATCAATGATAAGGTGGCTCACTACCAAGAAAATTCAATTCAATACACACAAAAAATAGGTTAAGGTGGCTCATTACTGATAGAAAGTTTACATTACACTGAAACACATTTGGTGTCCTATCGCTTATGTTGTAATATGCTGTGACTGGTTGCCTTTGAAAGGCTCATTTTGAATTGATTGAGTGTTTGATTGCTTCATGGCTATTCATTGATTTCTATTCCAAAATGATGGTTTGCTGACAAAGACAGGGCACACTTTTTATAGCTTATATTTTTGGGGATAATAAGGACTATTGCACTTTGTTAGAAAATTTATTTCAACAATAGACGATCACACTAAAGATGGCGGCAAAGAACTTTTTATCAAGATGCTGTGCGCTCTTTAACTGAATTCCCATAGAATTATTAAAGATTCGCAATTAGAATGCAATGCATCTTGGTAAAATATTCCTCACTGCTATCTTTAGCGTATTGGTCTATTGCTACCTTTTTTCAAGGTTTATGACAGTATTTACATCATTTTCCCATAGGCAAATGCAGTGTTTGATAAACTTGAGGCAACACGAAAATCAAATGGACCAGTGGTTTTTCTTGAAGAAGATCATTATGTTGCACCTGACTTTATTCATTCATTGAATCTTCTTCATAAAATCAAACAAAGGTAAGTCTTCTTGATTCTGATGATATAAGTGATGCATTAAAAGGGGCTCTGTCCCCGGGGGGGGGGGGGGGTCACTACCATATGTACCAGTACGGGATGTGCCATTTTTTAGGGTACCTTTTTTCAGGCTGAAAATTAATTTTAGGGTGTCATTTTTGGTAACATCACAAATGAACATAAATTTAGGGTGTCATTTTGGAAGAAAAACGCTTCAGGGTATTGAATTTGATCTAATTTCAGAAACTTGGTTAGAACTTCGAATTTTGGTCACAATTTTAGGGTATCTATTTTGAACGGCCCGTAAATTTTGGGGTATGGTTTTTGAAAAATTCATAAATTTTAGGGTATGATTTTACAATTCAAAATGGCACACCCCCGTCATCCGCCTATTGAAGTGACCCCCCCCCCCCTGGGGCTTCAAATTTCGGTCGATCAGTGATTTTGAAGTTTTTTGCAGGCAATACCGGTTGCGTCAAAATAAACTATGCACATTTGGCAGGCCACAATAAATCATACACTGGACCGATTTTGAAGATTTATGACTTAATCGTTAGCAGAAAGCCTGAATTAGATACTGGGATTTTTTGCAAATTTTTTCATTTTCAGTTTTTAGAGCTAGAAGCGAGTTTCCTAAAATGTTACTTTTCGAAAACATTGAAAACGATCAAAAATCATCGATCAAGTTTTCTAAAGAATCGACATGAATGGACAAAGAGAGAACTTGTTCGTGGTGATTTGCCATTTAGAAATCGACCATTTTTGTGATCTGCTGTACGATATTTCGTACTAAACCCCCAAATCTCCCTGAAAACATTTTCTCTTTATTCATTCATGTTGAATCTTTTAAAATTTGATCGACGTTTTTTATCGTTTTCAATGTTCTCGAAAACATTTTAAGAAACTCGCTTCTAGCTCTAAAAACAGAAAACGAAAAAATTTGCAAAAAGTCCTAACATTGGTCCAGTGTACGATTTATTAAGGCCTACCACACGTGCATAGTTTATTTTGGGGCACCCGGTATCACACAGACGTTTACCTGTTTTTTTTTTAATAAAAGCATCATTTTGAAGACAAATCTTGCCTTACAAAATGGTGGGTTTGCCTCGTTTTGGAGTGGCGGGAAATCCTGAATACTACTGACGCCATTCGCAGCTGAAAAGTTTCGGCCTAAGCTTTTGTGCATTTTTAGCTTGAGAAAGATTTTCGTAAGGTATGTATCAACAACATTTAGCTGAAACTATCCTTTAAAGATTGCTTGTCTCGTTCCTCAATTCTCTTAGCCTGCGTGCAGACTTTGGTTACTGGGGAGGAGAGGGAAGAAAGGAACTACCTCTTCTCTCCTCCCCAGTGCTCTAAGTCTGCGTGCAGGCTACAATTCTCTTTGCTTAACGGGTTGAGATCTTCGATGTTGTTTGGATGAATTTTCCCGCCTCTGACTCTGACATACATTCAGCTGCTTCTCTTGGCATCGCAGAACAGTGCGAACGCGAGATTTTTCAAAATACTGCGCATGCTCAGGCGATTGTTTCTATGCTTGCCCAGTACATGAAGGTAAGGTGAGCGGGGATGGCTCAGTGGTAGCACGCTTGACTACCAATCTGAAGGTTGGTGGTTCGAGTCCCCGCCCTGCCAAACTCTCTGTAATTCAAGGCGAAAGGAATTAACAGGTGTTGTCACATCGAGAGAAAGCTGCTTCGATAAGCTCAGCTTCTCGGCGTCTTAAAAACTACCTTCGGATGCTAGGTAGAAATGTGTAGAAAAAAATGGTGAATTTTACGAGGGAAAGATATCCCATGAATTATCTTCTTAATTTGCTACTAGATTTTGCATTTTCTGCAGCGACAAACGATGTCAAGGAAGCTGTGATATTCTCAACCTTGGGATGTACGTGAAGGCTGAAAATTATCACTCACTTGGGAAAAATCAGGTTAGTTGGAAATATGACTAATGTTTTGGAACCTTATGGGATTACAAGTTCAATGAGAAGCAATCTTCTCAGTTTAGACAGCAACATTCAGCAGACTCCTTATGCCCAGGTCGTCCTCCTCCACCCCAAGAACGAAATCCGCGTTTCTTTGAAAAATAATTTCCCAATCTGACTGATCTCTACGCTAAGCGGCTAGCAAGCCAATGAAATGAATAGTTCGGATTCATTGTTTTCCTTTCCTAAAATCAAACAATTATGGTGCTCTTTGATTAAGTCCTTTCCTTTGAAGTCTTTTACTTTCATGTCTGAAAGCTCCTGCTTTTGCACATTGGCCATCATTGCACTGTTCAGGTAAACACACAGGGTTCCAGGTGCATTATTCTGGTATTGCATGTAATTAGGAATTTCTTGGAAACTCTTTTGTCTTGGATAGAATTGATGCACAGATGGGCTAGGCATTTGGAAAGGGTTTCCTTGCATCTTGGCATGTGGTTGAGGAAATGGCAAATTTTGATGCGGGGTATAATGGGGAATCATTTCCCTGGGTGTTTAAAGTTGGAAGGACTTGCTGTTGCTGGTTACTTGGGAAGTTGGGGGAATGTTTTGGATTTGATTTGCCAAGTGCTGTTTGTTTGTTAATGAGGTGACAGGATGAAGTTACTGTTGGCATAGCTTACATCTTTTGTTTGAACATTGTTCTGTTCTGTTCAAACAAAAGATGTAAGCTATGCAAACCCTGAGAGTTTGAACAGTAATGTAAGCTATGCAAACGCTGTTCAAACTCTGTTCAAACAAAAGATGTAAGCTATGCAAACAGTGGCATGTTCTTTTAACCGGACCGTGCGACCCCACGACCCTGGACCATACGACCCCGGACAATACGACCCTACGACCTTACGACCCTACGACCCAAGTTTTAATATTTAGCTAAAAACATTCTATTATTATTCATAACTATTTATTTTCATTTGTAGTTGATCATTTAGAATTTATTTTGCTGTGATAGAGATCTATGAAGCTATTTGTGCGTGCAGTTTTCAAAACGTAAACATTTTACATCACTGCTCATCAGTGACCTTTGTCACGCGAACAATTTTACTGGTTTCCAGTCAGTGAAATTCTATTGTAAACGAGAGAAAATGGTGCTCTGAAAATGAATAGAAGGCTGTGTGACCTTATATTGTGTAAAATTGAGCACGCTTGGAAAATTCTACTTTTTTACGATAAGAATGTGATACATGTCAGAAAATATTGCCATGAGATTACTCGAGATTCCTTACTGATAATTACCTAATTTTTGGAATTTTACCAAAACTCGAATCTTCCCTTTGCAAAACCTGCCCTTATGGGGGGGATGGGGCAGATAACTGCTCGTGAATGGTAGTGAGTAACCGCCCCCCTTCTAGCGTTGGCACACTATTCTTCTGAGCTGCACTCACTTAACTTCGTTAACTACTAGTCCATAATTTGCTACTTGGCCGATCTACATGACAGCTACGCCACCATTGCGCGGAGCTGCACTGCAATGATCAAATATTAGTGAAAATAACTAGTTATAAATACTGATAATATTGTCAGGTAAATAATAAAACTTGGGTCGTCTGGTCCGGCGTCGTAGGGTCATAGGGTCGTATGGTCGTATGGTCGTATAGTCCGGGGTCAAGGGGTCGTAGGGTCCAGTTAAAAGAACATCCCGCAAACAGCAACTGCAGTTACAGCTTCTTCAAACTATTCCAAAGCAAATCTTTTATGGTTTCTAAGACAGCAGGAACGCAGGGTGGGGGGGGGCGTAATTTTTCGCCAAATCTATATCTTACAACTTTGCATACATGCAACTAAAACTAATGGAATTTAAGAAGATAAGGCTGGTGACTTTATCTAAATACTCTACTCAAGAGTTCAACGAAGTTCTAAGTATTTCTTCGATTTTTTGGCAAAGATGATTCACTCCATAGGAATGGATTCGGGACAAAATTCCCTCTTTATCAAATTTGAAAATGAGAAGGTAAAACTTTGGAATTAATGAAATAGACGCAATAGTTGTATATATTTAAATGCATACAATATATCCTTGTAGTTCTAATATGAATATGTGAAGCAAATAAGATACCAATATTCTAAAGTTATTTAGATTTAAATGCGTTCTGTTTATCAGCATCTGTCAGTTCCTCCTATCCATTCACATTTTCCTCCTCCGTTTACCATACAGATTTTGTACTTGCTGTAACAGTCTGGGTTCCCATGATCCCAAAAGCATGTGCGTGGATCCTTTTGACAGGAACGGCCCTTGCAGTGGGTAATTTGACATCTGCAGTACCACCGGAAGGTGACGTTATAAATGCCAAACTCCTGTGCAAGACTGAGATCTTTTATCTTTGACTTCCAACTGCATACATTCATAAACGGAGTTGTACCAATCGTGTAACCAGTTAACATATACAAATGTCCCACCTCAAGGTTAACACGGCCCATTGAGCCATATCTGATATTTACTGTCTCGTATTCCCTGGCTTTGATTGCCACCTTGCCCTTGTAAATATTTTGAAGTTCCACTTTGATGTATTTAGGCTGGGAGGATGCAGGCAGTGAGATGATTTTTGCTCGGATAACTGCAAGAAATGAAAAGAAACATGAATACAAGGATTCACATGTAGGCCAAAGCTGCAAACCTAGAACATAAGGATCAAAATAAGGCGATTACAGGCTTACGTTCTGAGGATTTGTTAAACGAAACATTTACGTGTGCGAAACATTTTAAATGCAAAGAAATCGATTGCTATTTAAATTTTTTACGAAAAAGAGAATTTTCAGATGGTCCAAGATTTGAGAAACTCGTGAAAGTTCAAAGGCAGCATTTTTTTATTTACGTATGACAGCCATTTTGGGAGAAATTTGCGAACAGACAAAAAATTAAAGATTAGCAACAATAAAGACTAAAATTGTAGACTATGGAACAACTGATTTTGAAATAAAGAACCAAGGAAGTTTTTGGGTATCTAAAAGACAAGTTATATGGAGAGGAACGTGTATAATATTAAGTAAAGAAAGTGTGAAAACTGGTTCCTTTAAGGAGAATAATTTCGGTGGAAATGAAAACTCCCTTTTAAAAAATTCTCTTTTAGCAAATAAGCTCTAAAACCATATCTCTTTGAGCTTCAATTAAAAAGTTGCAGATTGAAAAATCTCAAAGATGGCTTCGCTGAAAAAGCTTCTTACCGAAATCTGCTTTACAAAAAGCTGTCTGGGGGTGATGCACCATACACATTGTCCCAACACTTTCTCTGATGATTAGAAATCCGGATAAGATGGCCAGGATGCAAGCGGGTACCTTGTTGAATGCCATGGCTTGAACTAAGAATTCTTGAATGTTCACTTGTTGAAATTATCTGAAAATCAACTCAGGAAAGACTTTTCTTTCTTTGCTTCTTGTGCAGCTTGATTTCACGTTGGTGAATAGCTGACCTTTACTGAGAAGTATAAGGGCTTTTATACATTTTGATCTCTAGGTGTAAATAAAGACAACTGTCAACTCTGAATGACAAATCATAGTAAAGTCAATAAATTTCTTCAGGCTATTCAAAATTCAGGAACACGTCGTAATCACCCCAAGTATTTCATTCACTGATTGGAACAATAAGTTGATGATGTCATCCTTGGCTTACTTAATCAGCTGATTGTTATCGTTGTCCTCATTAGGCAACAAATACACTTGTTTGTGTATATCAAACGCGTGTATATCAAACTTGTGTGTGTACGTTAAACTCATTTATATCAAACTTGTGTGTGCATGTCAAACTCGTGTGTGTATGTCAAATTCGTGTGTGTATGTCAAACTCGTGTATATCAAATTTGTGTGTGTATGTCAAACTTGTGTTGGTATGTCAAACTCGTGTATATCAAATTTGTGTGTGTATGTCAAACTCGTGTATATCAAACTCGTGTGTGTATGTCAAACTTGTGTGTGTAGGTCAAACTCGTGTGTGTATGTCAAACTTGTGTGTGTAAGTCAAACTTTTGGAGTTCGGTCTGGGAGGCAGGCTATGACAAATTTATCTGTTTTTTTATTTTTTATTTGTTCTGCAAGTTAAAAGTTGGGCAGCTCTAATTAGCTGATGTGGACTATACAAATATTGCTTATAGGCTTTTCAAAGCTAAGATTTGCGTCAATTAAAACTCCTAACAGCTTCTCCTCCTTTGAATTAGTAACAGCACAGCTGCCTTGTATATATGCTGACCTCTAACCTGCGTACAGACTCTAAATTCCTTTAGTTTCAGTTGCATGTATGCTAAGTTGTAAGAAATAGATTTGGTGAAAATTACGCCCCCCCCCCTGCGTTTTGCTGTCTTAGAAACCATGACAGGATTTGCTTTCGAATAGTTTGAAGAAGCTGTAACTGAAGGTAGTGTTTGCGGGATGTTCTTTTAACCGGACCCTACGACCCCTTGACCCCGGACTATACGACCATACGACCCTATGCCCCTACGACCCTATGCCCCTACGACCCTATGATCCTATGACCCTACGACGCCGTACTGTTTGCATAGCTTACATCTTTTGTTTGAACAGAATTTGAACAGAGTTTGAACAGAGTTTGCATAGCTTACATTACTGTCCAAACTTGTTGAAAATTTTGTTTGAACAGAGTTTGAACAGAGTTTGCATAGCTTACATTACTGTTCAAACTTGTTGAAAATTTTGTTTGAACAGAGTTTCAACTGAGTTTCCATAGCTTACATCTTTTGTTTGAACAGAACTCGTCGCATTTTCATACTTTCTCCTCGATGTTTCCGACTTATTACATTCTTTGTTATGGATCAAAATCAGCTGACATGTCAAATCGGTCAAACTCAGTTTCCATATGGATACAAGAGAGTGTTTGTAATACACTGCAACTGATAATTTATGCAAAACAAAGTGACGCCCAAATGGCCACATCGATGACCTAAGGAAGACAGTGGTGGGCCTGGGAACGAGGTTGATTAAATCCTGGAATTCTTCGTCTTTTGTGACCATCACCACGCAACTATTCCACGTTTTTGGATCATTTCTAGATGTTTGATTAACTTCAGCTTTCGTCCAAGTAATCTTCAACTTCCAACCTGTGAATTTGGCCAAGTACCGAAGACAATAGGCCGATTCCCTAGGGTCGGGAATCTTCCAAAATCTATTGTTTGTTTTTCCTGGCAGCTTTCCAGATTCACAGATTCCAACTAAATGTGGGGGCGCATGGTGCTGTTGGTCAGCGGCAAAAACATTTTTCAGACTTGCTGGTAGTGGCAATAACGCAGAATGGTAGTTGCGGTCACGGTAGTTGTTGCGGTGGTTGTTAGCATTTGTTGTTTACAATCTGCAAGTGAACTTGGGTTTGAAATGTGCTGCCTAGGCGCTTGAAATTGAAGAAATCTGCTGAAAATATTGAGAATAAAGTCGATTTCACAAATTATGATAAGCCATTTTAATTCGGTTTGGAGTCATGCCCCTGGTCATTTGACAGTAAATTTTCCTCTGTCCCCGGGCGTTTGAATAGCATTTGACAACAAGAGCAGCTTTTGTGGATACAGTAACTGGGAATATAGCATTTTCTCAGTACCGGGTCCTCAGGCATTCACCACATAGAATTTGCCCGGCCACTGGGCATTTGTGCAAGAAATTGTTTGTTGACCCCCGGGCTGCCTAGGGGGGGGGGGCTGGTAAGGTTAGGAATTACTCAAGGAGGAATTAATGCTAGTCAAACTCTAGAAGTTTTCAAAAACAGAGTGCAGGAAATGCAACATGAAAGATTTGTACAATGACATACTTTTATTATGTTCATGTGAAAAGAAACTCTTATTTTAATGTATTATAGGGAAACTAAGCATATAAAATGGCTCAAGCTTCATCCAACCCAAGTTCAAGACTTGACATTTATATCAAAGGCCTATATTATACTATATTTGCTTAGCCTGTGTGCAGACTTTGCTTTCCACTGCGAAGGAGAGCTTATGAGGATTCCTCAATGGCTCTCCTTCGCAGTAGAAAGGTAAAGTCTGCACGCAGGCTAATATATGCTTAATTTCCCTTTAACTTAGAAAATTAAGATTAAAAATATCTACATATTTTTCTTTCTTTTTTTATTATCATTTTAGAAACTGATGCCAAGCTTCTTTTTAGAAGGCATTCAGTTTATTGGTAGATTGATAGATAGATATTTAAACGAGACATTGCCGTAAATCAAAATATAATGCTTTTTTCGGGGAACTGCCGAATAATTACGAGTAATTGCAAAGAAAACACAAAGTTTTAACCAGACTATCATGTTCGTAGAATTACAAGATTTTGTACATACAAATTTACACTAATACAAGGCAACTAATTTTAAGATGCTAGAATTTAAATATCTTTATTCTAACTAACATGCATACACTATCAAAATATTCTTTGTTGCCTATAATACCGAATTATCAGTTTATCAATACTTTTAAATGTCAATATTCCATAGGATAAAAAAGTTACGACTTTTTCAAACTATTCCAAAGCAAATCTTGTTGTGGTTTTTAAGACAGCAGAACGCAAGGGGGAGGGGGCGTAATTTTCCGCCAAATCTATACCTTACATCTCAGCATACATGCAACTAAAACTAATGGAATTTAAGGACTCAAGGCTGGTGAGCTTATCTAAATAAACTATTCAAGAGTCCAACGAAGTTCTAAGTGTTTAGTTGTTTTTTTTGGCAAAGATTATTCACTCCATAGGAATGGCTTGGGGGCGAAATCCCTCTTTATCAAATTTGAAAATGAGAAGGTAAAACTTTGGAATTAATTAAATAAATACAATGTTTAGATTCATTTAAATTTGTACAATATATCGTCGTATTTATAGATATGTGAAGCAAGTCAGATACCAATTTGCTAAAGTTATCTAAAAGCGTTCTATTTATCAACATTTGCTATTATTTGTTCCAACCCATTCACATTTTGCTCCTCCCTTTACCATACAGATTTTGTTCTTGCTGTGACAATCAGGGCTCCCTTGATCCCAAAAGCATGTGCGTCGATCCTTTTGACAGAAACGGCCCTTGCAGTGGGTAATTTGGCATCTGCAGTACAACCAGTAATAGACTCGATTAATGCCAAATTTCTGTGCAAGACTGAGATCCTTTGTCTTTGACTTCCAACTGCATACATTGATAAACGGAGTTGAACCAATCGTGTAACCAGTTAAGATATACAAATGTCCCACCTCGAGGTTAACACGATCCATTGAGCCATATCTGATGTTGACTGTCTCGTATTTCTTGGCGTTGATTGCCACTTTGCCCTTGAAAATTTTGCGAAGTTCCACTTGGATGTATTTAGGCTGGAAGAATGCAGGCAGTGAGCTGAATTTGTTGTCTTTTGGTCTGAAATTCGTGTCGATGATTTTTGCTTTGATAACTGCAAGAAATGAAAAGAAACGTCAATACAAGGGTTTACATTTAGGCCAAAGCTGCAAAGCTAGAATATGCCCCCCATATGTTATCAATCCGCCCTGCTGCACCATGAGTGGTTACGCGACCCACAGTTGTGCTTGATTGCCGCTGCTTCGTTCTTTAGCGGAGGAAATAATTATTTACTGCTACGAAGGAGCTAGCGTTCCGCAAAATAGATATATTTTCCTCCGCAGCAGCATATGTGCTGAAACATAACTGCGGTGTATAACGACCCATGGCTACTCTGCAGCTTCGAAGAAAGAGCTCTCATTGGTTGAGGCCCATATTTTGAAATTCCATTTGCTTGTGCTGAATTGACCAATCAAATCAAATGGCATTACGAACAATTGAAAATGTGCAAACGATCACTGCACCATCATTTGAAAGCAAAGTTCAGGGCAATAGATAAAAAAGTGGGCTTCCTAAAAGCAGGACATAACTTCATTGAATTGCAGACTCGAAAAAACTGCCCATGAAGCCAACATAGCCAAATGCACAGATTTTCTCCGTTTCACAAAAGTTTTATCAAAATTTCTGACTGGACCGATGAGGTCCTATTGACTGCTATCGATCGTTATCAATCTACCTTGCATGAAATAATTCGTAATTAACGCTCGATCAAGACGTCAGAGTGAAAGAAAGATGATCAAAAAATCCAGTTCAACAGGGCTGTCCTGTATAATATTAAGTAAAGAAAGTATGGGAACTGGTTCCTATAAGGAGAATGGAAATTTCGGATGGAAATAAAAACTCCCCTTTAAAAAAATTCTCTTTCAGCAAATAAAGCTCTGAAACCTTATCTCTTTGCGCTTGAAGTAAAAAGTTGCAGATGAAAAATTCAAAAAATGGCTTCACTGAAAAAGCTTCTTACCGAAATCTGCTTTACAAACAGCTGTCTGGGGGTGTTGCACCTCGCACATCGTTCCAACACTTTCTCTGATGATTAGAAATGCGGATAGGATGGCAAGAATGCAAGCGGGTACATTGTTGAATGCCATGACTTGAACGAAGAATTCTTGAATGATCACTTTGCGGAAATTATCTGAAAACCAACTCAGGAAAGACTTTTCTTTCTTTGCTTCTTGTGTAGCTTGATTTCACGTTGGTGAATAAGTGACCTTGACTGAGAGGTACATGTGTTTTTATACATTTTGATCTCTAGGTGTAAACAAAGAGAACTGTCAACAGTGAATGACAAATCAATAAATTACTTTAGGCTATTCAGAATTCAGGGACTCGAATATCATCTACGTTTTGCTTGTTTACAATATCCTGTAGTAATCACCACAAGTATTTCATTCACTTATTCGAACAATAAGTTGGTGATGTCATCCTTGGCTTACTTAATGAGCTGATTGGTATCGTTGTCCTTATTAGGCAACAAAACACCATGTAATCTATTGTTTAATTCGCCCAATGGCAATATCAGAAATCTACGTAAGGTTCGTTGAGAATGAGACGAAATAGCGTAGCTTAATGCGTAGCTTTCAGCTTTATGGTGAAAGGAATGGAGATATGTGCTGTTCAAAAATTTATCTTTTTTGGTTAAACGTCAAGAAGGATGTCTTGTAATTTGCGAAATTGCGAAATAATGAAATTGCAAAATTTCGCAATTTCACAAATTTCAACAAACCCTGGTCTTATTTCCAAAATCGACTCTTGTCTCCATATTTTCAGTAGATTTTCTTTGATTTGATTTCAAGCGCTAGATCACAAGTAACATAAGGCAGCATATTTTAAACCAAAGCTAGCTTCCAGATTATGAATAAAAAATACTATCGAAGTATTTTGCAAATTATGATAAGCCCTAGGTATATTGAAATTGCAAAATCGACATTTTTTTCTCCGTATTTTTAGCAAATTTTCTTTGATTTCAAGCATTAGGACACAAGTCAGCAAAACGTAAACCCCTCTTAAACCGAAGTTGGCATCTAGATTGTAAATAAAAAGTGCTATCGAATTATTTCGCAAATGGGCATATTGTAATTTGCGAAATCGACTTTTTCTCTCCGTATTTTCAGAAGATTTTCTTTGATTTCAAGCATTAGGACACAAGTCAGCAAAACGTAAACCCCTCTTAAACCGAAGTTGGCATCTAGATTGTAAATAAAAAGTGCTATCGAATTATTTCGCAAATGGGCATATTGTAATTTGCGAAATCGACTTTTTCTCTCCGTATTTTCAGAAGATTTTCTTTGATTTCAAGCATTAGGACACAAGTCAGCAAAACGTAAACCCCTCTTAAACCGAAGTTGGCATCTAGATTGTAAATAAAAAGTGCTATCGAATTATTTCGCAAATGGGCTTATTGTAATTGGCGAAATCGACTTTTTCTCTACGTATTTTCAGCAGATTTTCTTTTGATTTCCAGCGTTAGGCACAAGCCCGGGCACAAGGTAGCACACAATTTAGACCAAAGTTGGCTTAGCATTTCATTTTTCATTCATTTCAATTTAACATAAAGTCTTGCTACACAATTTACTGGACCGTCGTCCTGTCAAAAAATGCAAACTACTTAATCTAAACAATTAGAATCACGGCAAAAATAACAGCAATGATGCGAACGAACTACTAGACTAGCTACTAAACGAAAAATACTAAAGTGAAAAAAAACCAAATTGATAACAACATAATGAGCAAATAACTAAATCTTAAAGCGAATAACCTGAGTTAAAAGATGAGATCTCACAGGTTTATAAATAGCCTATTGTATTTAATAATCCAGCGAGTGGCGAAAGAAAGCACAGCCAAAGAAAACAATGGAGGGATCAGGTGTTTCTCTGTCCTATTTGTAGACGAGCGCTATATATCTCAGGTCATTCACTTTAAGGTTGATTTCCAGTCAGTCAGTGGAATTTTCCGAGCGGGCGGAATTTCTATTGTATTCGTGAGAAAATGTCGCTCTGGCATTGAATTGAAAGTTACGGCTGAGCGACCTTTTATTGGTTAAAATTCCGCCCGCTCGGAAAATTCCACTGACTGGAAATTAGCCTTAAGTTAGTGGCAATAACGCGGAATGGTATAGTTGTTGCAATCACGGTAGTTGTTACGGTGGTTGCTAGCATATGCTTACAATCTGCAAGCGAACTTTGGTCACGCGCTATAGGAGACGCGGTAATTGTGTGCATTTGCATCTATAGTTCATTTCTGTCGCCATCCCATCCTACTTGTAACTTTGCTTGAAATGCTCCTATTTCTTCCAATGCTGTACCGAGAGCGTCCATTTTGTTTTTGTCAAACTGAACTGAATCTTCCCGCCAAGGGGTAAGCGGGGGGTAAGCGAGGCCAGGGGCAGGGACAAAAACAAAATGGACGCTCTCGGTACAGCATTGGAAGAAATAGGAACATTTCAAACAAAGTATAACAACAAGAATAATGGCGACAGAAATGAAGAAGAAGGTAACTTTAGATGCAAACACAACACTATAGCGCGTGGTTGATGTATTTTATTCGGCTTTAGTGCGGCAAATGCCGCGTCCAAAAATTGTTATTAATTCAAAACATGGAAATGTCAAAACAGCTCATATGTTTTCGTTATAGGTTGTACCTATATCAGATAATCCATGGTCCACACGCGGCACTTTTCATTTTTCGATTTTATTTGCGCATGCGCATCAAAATTATTGAGAAGATGCACAATGAATACTAAAACGCCATATTTTGACGACAACAAGGATTTATTGTGTGTGTGTGTGTGTGTGTGTGTGTTGCCCCCCCGGGGGCGATGGTAAGGGTAGGAATTAAACGAGACATTGCCGTACTTGAAAAGATAGTGAAAACGCGGAAACCGCGGAAAACGAGGAAAACGCGGAAAAACATTTGAAGTTTCTGAATGGCGAGAAATAGTGTTTATTGTGTTAAAATATAGGCAAGAAACCTCTAAATAAGCCAAATATTCCACCAAGAAGACAAACAAGAAATTTCCGCGTTTTCCGCGTTTTCGTTTTTGCTATAGGTGATTTTCGAAAACGCGGAAATTTCTTTATATCAACTTTTATCAGTAGCTTTGCGCAAATATAGACGAGTAATACGTTAAGCTTTCTCTTGTAATGAATTCTTTATCAAAATAGACTTCATAGATCCGAATGAAACTTTGGATCATAAGATTTAAAAATTAATGGGCCTAAGGAATTCGAGAGGAGTTTGTTGATAATTTCTCGACCGTACCCCGTTATGGGGCTATGGTGCTATGATATAAAGAGATTTCCGCGTTTTCCGCGTTTTCGAAAATCACCTATAGCAAAAACGAAAACGCGGAAAACGCGGAAAAATTTTATTCTACAAAGGAGGAGGCTCTAAGTTTATTTCGTTGCTTCAGTAGGCGACATAACATGCTGTATCCGCCCATAGCATCATAGAGGGATACGGTCGAGAAACTATCAACAAACTCCTCTCGAATTCCTGATAGGCCACTTAGGCCCATTAATTTTTAAATCTTATGATCCAAAAGTTTCATTCGGATCTACGAAGTCTATTTTGATCCCGGGGGTGAAGCTACCCAAAACCGGGGACGGGGACTTGAGTAGGTCATCTAGGCAAGAGTACCCAAAACCGGGGAGAATATTTTGAAAATACCACCCAAAACTGGGGTAACTTTTATGAAGAAATACCAAAAATTGTGGAACTCCTGTAATCCCGCACCTACCACATATTTCACATGAAAAAACCTTTCTTCCTAATTCAAACTGTGTAGAAGCTCTACAAATGTGTTCTGTACAAAAAGTAATGTGCTGGAGCCAAACTATTATGGACTATTATGAGGGACCATTATGGAGACAAGGTTGCACTGATCTTTTAATGCTATCCCTGCCATTTTCAACTGGGGGTATTTTTAGGTTCAATTTTTAACTTTTATATTATAGTGTACACTTGTAATTAAACTGATTATTTTTTCCTAAATTCATGTTACATCAAATTTTTAATTCATAACAAGGCCACATTCTAAAAAATACATACATACATAGAACAAAACAGCAAAATTCTTGGGTCACCAGGTATATCCCAATCTATATACAATAATATATTTATGAGCAAATGCAGAGCTTAATCAGTGGGCCACTTTGGTCAACACTGTGCTGTATTCGTTTTTTCTATTTGTTTGGTTAATGTTTACTTTAGTGCTTTACTGCATATCTAAATGTCTAAATATCACAACAAACACGGCAACCTGCAAGATTATTCCATGTATGTACAAAAACTGCACAAGAAATCATCATCAGTTTTCAGTAGTGTGCCTTTCATGAATAAGCTTGATGAGATGGAGAGGGATTCACCATGCTTGCTGATCAAGATAATAACCATCTGTTATACCGTTTTGACAACAACTATCGAGCTCTCGCCTCTCTGTTTGCATAATTAATAATGAGGCAAGATCTGGCAGCCAAAGAAATCTGAGGTTGAGGTAACGCCTGAGGCCTATAGGCTAGTAGAGGAGGCCTAATAATTTACATACTTCCCCTTTTGTGTGAGTGTAACAGCAAAAATCCTGTTCAGTTATGGCATAATTTGAACTTATAATACAATAAAAGCGGAGACATACCCTCCCTGGTGTGTGGCATTGCTATCTTTCGCCTTTTGTAATTTTGCCATCTCTCCAGTTTTCAAGTTTTCAAAATTTACAACAACATAACAACAACAACAACAAGTTTAGTTTCGCGCCCTTTAGGGCGAAAGCGAGGTCATTCGAAAATGACCGAGCAAAATTTTTCATAATTTTTCACAACTGATTGAGGCAATTGTCTGAAAGCAACGAAAGAAGGCTTTTACTGAAGATTTTTTATCTCATCTGATGTTATTTGATGGAGTAATCTTGAATATTTCAATGATTTTGAAAACAGTGTGGATTGATAATACTACCAACATGCTGAAACCCAGGTTGGAAAACTTGCTTTCACTCGCAGCTATGAAATTCTGTCAAACTCGCTGGTCGCAGCTACAATAACCAATCCTCGCATGCGAGAACAAAAGATCTATTGTTAATTTGGCTTCTCTCACAGCTTTTTAAACTCTTTTTAAAGTCCACTCGCAGCTCGCACCTTCAAGTTTATTTCACTCGCTACTACGCGTAGGCCAAATCACGCATGTTTTCCAACCTGGGCTGAAACCACAGTAGAGACTTGGCTTGGCCTTTTCACACACACACATAGGCCTCCCATCCAGCATTGATATGATTTCATGCCATGGTAGAACGACAACGATGGATGGCGAAGCATCAGACAGAGCAGGCAGATAACAGACACTAATTCATAGTAGAGTGCATATATTGTGGTGTATTAACAAGAGCAGAAGTGCTCCAGGAGAAGTTACTACAAAGGCAAAGCAAAGACTTTGTATCAAAGAGAACAGGGAATATATGCTCCACTTCACCAGTAGTGTCAAACCATGTGATATTATGAACTTCAAAAGACTTTGAAAACTGCTTTATTAGTAAAATCAAAAAATGAATTGGCGTGAGTTGTCAAGCATCAGTAACTAATCAGACCTCTAATAGAGATGAGCTTAAACTTTAACTTGTGTTCGACAAGTAAGGAGTGGTAGAATTCCTACCCAAAACTGAGGATGATAGGATCTTCCTGAAAAATAGGTGTTGGTATGAATTTATAACCCAAAACCGGGGATTGTGAGAAATTTATGACCCAAAACTGGGGACTGATCAGAATTTATGACCCAAAACCGGGGTCCACAAGTCCCCGTACCCCGGTTTTGGGTAGCTTCACCCCCGGGATTTTGATAAATAATTCATTACGAGAGAAAGCTTAACGTATTGCTCGTCTATATTTGCAAAAAGCTACTGATAAAAGTTCATATAAAGATATTTCCACGTTTTCGAAAATCACCTATAGCAAAAACGAAAACGCGGAAATTTCTTGTTTGTCTTCTTGATGGAATATTTGGCTTATTTAGAGGTTTCTTACCTATATTTTAACACAATAAACACTATTTCTCGCCATTCAGAAACTTCAAACGTTTTTCCGCGTTTTCCGCGTTTTCCGCGTTTTCGACCTGGCCTTCGGGGAACTGCCGAAGAACGCTTGGATTTCATTAACGTCATTGGAAAGTGAA
Source organism: Aurelia coerulea (assembly GCA_039566865.1). Classification (NCBI taxonomy): domain Eukaryota; kingdom Metazoa; phylum Cnidaria; class Scyphozoa; order Semaeostomeae; family Ulmaridae; genus Aurelia; species Aurelia coerulea. The sequence goes on along the minus strand of CM076952.1, from coordinate 2,920,894 downwards.
TAAAATTCCAATGTCAACAAATGCAAAGTTATTTTCATCTACTTGGGCCTAAACATTGCATTTCGCACATTCCGAAGGCACAACTTAAATACCAAGATATGTTGTAAAGATGTGAAGTTTATCGTTCAAGATTTATTTATTGCAGTTTTTGACATGAGTTATGATCATTTTGTTCAGAATAAACGACTTAAAAATATTTAAGGTTAATTAAGACTACAGCTGGGTGGCAACTTGTTTTGTGTATTCCAGGAGAATTCGACTTTTCATTAAAGAATTTAAATTCTTGAGGGAAAGAAGAAATTTACATCATTCTCGGGAACAATGCTAATTTTTCTTTCAATTGTAAATATTGCATAATTGTAATTAGGGTTTTAAAGTTATGGTTTTTTAGTGATAGGTTATTTTAGCTGTATATTGTAATTAAATTTTTATTGGAGGGCCCCTTGAAAAACAGCTTCTGCTGAAGGGCAACCCTCCTTAAAAGAATGAAATATGAAATATGAAATATGAAATGAATTTTATGATGATAACACACTCGTTATATATCGGTGAGGTGTAAACTTGAACAGTTGAAAAAGCTGTGTTGATATTGAGATATTAAATTCAATTCAGATGAAGATAATTTTATTTTGTGCACCGAATGAGAACAACCAGCAAGGGCGAATTTTGTATAACAAAAGATTCAGGTCTCTCGAAAGACAAAGCGATTTGCCTGTCTAAAGAATAGATTTCACACCTCTGAATGCACTCAATCAAATCAAAATAAACAGAGAAAGCAAAACATTATGTTCAGCCGTGTTGAAGGTTTGAAATCTATTCTTGAGGCTGTTAGATCGCTTTGTCTTAATCAGAGCGGTATCTTTTGGTTTACAAAATTCACCCTTGCTAGAACAACCTGAAGTTGATGCGAACAATTTTGGAAAGTCGCAAAAATCTTACAAATTTCATTTCAAGAGCTACCAAAGCTTTGAAGCACACTATATGAAACAAAGAAGCGATTATTAATTTCATTATGCGTCCCATAGCAGCCTTTAAATTGCTTGCATATGTCTTTGACACAGTTCTGTAATCTATTAAACACGAAACAATTTCATATGAAACTACAAGACCTACAAAACAAGAAGGATTTTTGGCAGTGCGATCTTTTATGAACAGTAATGCTCAAAATCAATCACCTTAAATGCATACCAGGTAACAAGGACAGATTTTGTAAGACAATAGCACGAGTTGGTTTTGATTGAAACCGCAATTCAAAGCGATTAGCGATCGCAGACAAAGGAAATTCTCTCAACCAATAATTCAAAACAAACAAAGCCGCAAAAGTTTCTCTGAAACCAAGGTAGCTAGCTCGCTCGTTGTGCATTCCAGAAATGGTTTTCAAGAGCAAATATTAGCACATATCGAAAGAAGAAGGATATATCTAAACTTCTGCCTCGGGCATTTTATTTTTTTCGTACAGAAGCTGAGCAGTAAGTGTTTTAATTACACCTAAAAAGTACGAGAATTGAATCCCCTCCCAATTGGCTTCTGCACAAAATAAATAAAATGCCCGAGGCAGAAGTTTAGATATATCCTTCTTCTTTCGATATGTGCTAATATTTGCTCTTAAAAACCATTTCTGAAATGCACAACGAGCGCGCTAGCGACCCCAGTTTCAGGGAGATTTTTGCGGCTTGCTTTGTTTTTGTTTATGTCTTGACCAACCGAGCATGGAATTCCCTTTGTCTGCAATCACAAATTGCTTTGTATCTAGGTGTCAATGAAAAGTAGCGAGTTCTATTGTAACGTTATCTGTCCTTGTTCCCTTGCTATACCAAGTATCACCAGCAGCCAGGGGCATTGCCAGCCTTAAAATTGTGGGTTGCACTTGGTATTGAACTAAATTTTGAAAGGTATACCCAGCCTCTTATACATCGTTTTTACTTATGATTGAATACTGCCTTGAGAAAATTGGGGTGGAAATGTCTACTCCAGTCCACCCCCTCGCGAATCTTTTGCCAGTAGCAAATCATAGGATTTATCGTTGTTTCTTGGTTTTTAAATCCTCGCAACAAGTTTTGTTCTTATAGTTAACTCTGACTGTCTGGAGATCTTATGATCATAACATGGGGATGACAATGTATCGCGATGCCTGGGAGAGAATCAAAAAATGTGCCAAGGTAAGTTTTTAGCTTGTTTGCAAACTTTTTAAAGATCGTTCATATTTGACAATCCCTGATAGAACTGATAAGGACCTTTAGGCCTAACCCTCCCAAAGAGGCGGATAATAAAGTCCCCCTTATATTTTGTATACCTTTCCTTGGGCAGTACAGTCTGCAAATCAAGACTAGGCTAGGTAGAATTATTAAAAAATGTTATCCTAACATCCAACTGAGGGTTATTTTTCAGTCCCCAAAACGCATTGGATCACTCTTCCCGTTTAAAGACCGCCTTCCTGTTTCCATGCGCTCTTCTGTTGTTTACAAGTTTCAGTGTCCTGGCTGCCATGCCTCGTACTATGGAAAAACATCACGTAATTTGATTACTCGATGCAGAGAGCACTTGGGAATTAACAAAGCTGGTCTTAAAATAAAAGGGAGTTCCTCTGCCTCCGGGGATCATATTAACCAATCAGGACACGCGCGTCGGTTAATGATTTCTCTATTTTGGACAGAGCCAATAATGATTTTGATTTGCTTATTCATGAAAGCCTTTTGATTTTACGGGATCGGCCCGAACTTAATTCCCAGCAGTCATCTATCCCCTTAGTTCTTTTTTGATGTGCCTTATTTTATTCACTTGGGTCTTAGGCCCCGGGGTTCCCTCTCACGTAGGAAATGTAACTCACGCTTGTTTACCCTTAATTACTTGTTTATCTTAGGGTATAAATTACCGCTTAACACTTAATTATTCGCTGAAGATGAACCAAGTATGGTTCGAAACGTACTACTGATCATGTATTAAAACTGGATTTGTCTTTGTAAATATACTGGATTTGTCAAACATGAATGATGAATAAATTTACTATGATTGTCGTCGCTTGCCTCATCCTCCGATTTTTAGTCAAACTGCGCTTTCCACCTAACTTTTCACAAATATTTTGCATGCAACCAAACTGTATTATGCTGATTTGCATCTACAATATACTGGAAAGTTGGTGGTTCGAGTCCTCGCCTTGACGAACCTGCTACAAAGTGTGAGGAGAGTTGCCAACTCTCTGTAATTCCAGGCTAGAGGAATCACTAGGTGTTGTCACATCGAGAGGAAGGACCAGGACGCTGCTTTGATAAGCTCAGCTTCTCAGCGTCCTAGAAACTGCATTCGGATGCTAAGTAGAAATGTATACACACAAAAAACCGTTCAATCCACTGCGATCATCGTGAATGGTAAGATCCAAAAAGTAACGATTGAAAATTGTTTTTTTAACTCTCTCGATGCTCACATTTTTTCTGTGATGTCTTAATTTTCCTTGTCCTTTGGGCTAATCTTTCATTCGAAGGTTTGCGAAGCCTTTATTTCGATTTTTCTTAATATTTTTGATCATTTGAAATGTCTTAAGGAACTTGTTTTAATAGGATAACCTAGAGAATGTGTTAATTTGTGAGAATTACAAATTGTTGTTGTTGTTGTTGTTGTTGTTGTTGTTGTTGTTGTTGTTGCTGCTATAACTGGGACTACGTAGTGAGTCTACAGAACGCCTCTTTCATTTCTTGTCACTATTTTATCAAATTGATAACGAATAGATAGTTCATTCAAGTTGAAGTGTTGCCAGAATTTTTGCTTTGGTTGAAAAACTCCAAATCAAATTCATTTCTGCTACTTCTAAGAAATTAGATCACAATCAACAGACCTATTGTTTTTAAGGAAATGTCTGTTTTTGGTTAGAGTAATGAAATTTCCCCGGGAAATTAGGGGAAATGGGACGGACCAGCTTATGGTCTCCACGGAAGGGACCAAACTTCCTTTGAAGGAAGCTCTTTGCAAACGGGCAGATCATAGCAGAAATTTGAATGAAAGATAGCTTGATGTGTGAACGTCAGCGAGAAGAAACTTCATGAACAGCCAAACCATACAGTACAAAGAATATGATAAGATTCTAACCACTAAAACTATGAAAAGTTCTATTCACGTATTTGCTAGATGCCCTAGGTGGTGCGCCCCTGGGAAATTGATTAATTAACCTGCTGTAACAGCTCATTGTTGGCGTTGTAAACACTCTGATGTCTTCAAAATGTTGAAAAAGAAAGTTCAGGCGTTTGAAAAATCGTTGTACCTACCGAGTGACCAAAATAACATTTCACGAGCTAGATCGCACATACTTTCCTGAAAGCAAATGTTATTAACACAAACAAGGTATCAGCATGTAGCTGAAAGGCTCAGCTATCTTGCATGGGAATTTGTTCATTTCTTGGACTATTTTCTCCATCTCCAGTCCATTCTGAAATTGTGAAAAAAGCCGAATTCAACATTTGCTTTGGAGCACGAAATTTGAATAAGGAACACAGTTCAATCATTGTGCAAACAACAAATTTCCTTCCCTCGCTTGCTAATAAATATTCGAAAGAATTACAAGCTCTCCCCATTTCAACACAAATTTCTCCCTTTTCTTCAATCAAGGTGTTCTGCACATTCGACGACTATAATTGGGATTGGACTCTCATGTTTATGAGCTTGAATTGTTTAGACAGACCTTTAAGGGTTCTGTCCATGGACCTACCTCGCTTGTTCCACATTGGGGAATGGTAAGTGCCTTGTTTTTCTATTCATGCTATTACAGAATCGTCAAATTATTCATCAGTGCACCGGGTGTCCCAGAAGAAAGGTAGCAGATTTGCTCAGAGCAAGCGACAAGGCCTAGTTTCAACATCGTTTTTTTGCCGTGTCGAATCGAACTGTATTATTAAAAATGGCAGAATCTGCCGTATCTAAAAATCTGATTTAAACATCGTTTTTTGCGGTGTCGGATTGAAATGACGTGAAATTTAAATGGTTAAAATGGTCATTTTTCAAGATGAATGAGCACGGTGGCTGATCACACATAGAAACCGTGGACCATGGCCAAGAATTGATCAATCAAACGCAGCAGAAATACGATGTTTGAATCAAGTCGTTTTTCTGCCGTTTGATACAACAGAGCTGGTGAACTCCTGCTGTTTATCTATATAAAACGGCAGTTGATTTAAACATCATTTTTATGTCGAATTCAATTGACACTTAGAAGTTTTTAGCAACATCTATTAAATTCGACACGGCAAAAAGCCTCAAGATGCGGCCATATTCCTCCTTACGTGTGCGTGTTAAGCATTGGACTTGAATTGAGTAAAATCCATGAAATCCACGAAACACACAACAGACGATTGCAATGCATGTCGGTTACCCAAGAGCCTTTAAACCTTTATACCCTATTCCACTGTGTCCGTCGACGTGTGCGTGTATACCCTATTCCACGTGTGCGTGTTAAGCATTTAACTTGAATTGAGTAAAATCCATGACATCCACGAAACACACAACAGACGATTGCAATGCATGTCGGTTACCCAAGAGCCTTTAAACCTTTATACCCTATTCCACTGTGTCCGTCGATTTCCTTCAATGAAATTGCTTGTTTGTTTGTCAAATTATTTTACATCGATTATGTACATACTCTAGCTTACTATATACAAATGTACAAAGTAAACTAATCTAAATCGATGGATATATATAATTACATAAATAAATATTTTTACAGTATTTTGATAATCTGACTAAATATAGAAAACTAAAGAAAACTAGTTCATTGATACATATTGACAGGCACTACATTTACAGTCTGGGCCGTCCCACTTCCTTATCATAAAATGTTGATCAATTTTTCACCTTCATTTACAGTGGAATGCATCATAGTGGTGACTGCAATACCCAACAAATAGTAGACACTTACAAAAGACTGATCGAAGATAATAAGGATGCTCTTTTCGTGAAAGAACTCGAGTTAAGCAACATAGGAGATGGAAATGCGCACGCAGGAGTACAAAATGGTGGGTGGGGCGATATCAGGGATCATGCATTATGCGAAAGTTTTGTCAGAAAAGACACCAAGGTAGTTTTATAATTTCTTTTAGTTACTCGTTGCATTAATCCTCCAAGTCAGAAATTGTCCGGAAGAACATCATTTCATTCCGGAGAGGTATTAGAACCAGGGGACAGCAACACGTAAATTCTGCTTGTAACTGTAAAATAATTTCACTTGAGTTGTTTTGGTGACTCGTTAAGCTCTTTATTAAAAAAACTGGAATTTAAGATCTCAGAATTCAATCTGAGAATGATGCAATAAAGGGGTTAGACAGTCAGAAAATTGACAAACCTCGAGGAACGAAGGTGAGTAAATCTGCAATAGTTTATTCCCGCGAAGGCAGCATAGGAATCAAATGTTCCCGCCGATTTTTGTTCATGGCCCATGGCCGAAACCTCCAAAGCCTCATTTTCACTGACCAATCAGACGGCGAATAAGCGAAGAAAAGAAACCTCTTGAAGATATTTCTAAATTTTACCTACCTTCAGAAAACGTAACCAGGACAAAAAAACTGCTTGAAATTTCTCGAATTTTTTTTAAGAAATCTACTCTCCAGATGTTTGGGTATACAATTTTGGATGCCGGTTAAAATATCTCCAGGTTTTGCGGAGGTAAAATTTAAAAAGACCTCCATGGCTGTCCTTTGTCTCCTTCGCTTATTCGCCGTCTGATTGGTCCATGAAAATGAGGCTTTGATGTTTTCGGCCATGGGCCAGGAGCCATTCAGCCATGGACGACATTTGATTCCTATGCTCGCGAAGGCCAGATTTTTTTGCAAAACTATTTCAGCAATGGTTTATAATAAACATTTTCTGGTCAAATGAAATGCTTGGATATGATCGTGGAATTTAAATTGTTTGTCACTTTGTGTACCGGGTGAACCAGAAAAAGTTCCCACTTTTGAAAATTGATAGCATCAAGAGAACTGAATGAATTGGAATGAATTAATATTTGCTTGACAGCCAAAATATCAAAGTATTTTTGTGATTTTTCTCATCTTCTTACGAGCATTGGAAAAATTGGTAAATTCAAGTTTACAAAAACTTGGTGGTTGCAAAATGACTGAAAAAGGCCCAAATACTTGATCAAATTATAATGGACTCCTCTCTCAGAAAATGCAAATTTGCATGGGTGAGAGCTATTGTATGCACATTTGTTGCCATGGGATTAAAATCTTTAGTATCTGTTTGAGAATTTATGTCTTATAACTCTTGAGAGAAGTGAAACGCCAATGATTATTGTTCTGTGTGAGGAGAGTCCTAACGATTTGATCAAGTGTTTTAGGCCCTTTTCAATGATTTTGCAACCATGAAATTTTTGTAAAGTTGAATTTACCAATATTTGCAGTGCTCCTAAGAAGACGATAAAAATCACAAAAATATTTCGATCTTTTGGCTTTCAACTAGAATTTGAATTATTCAAATCCATGAAGTACTTGTGGTGCTACGAATTTTCGAAAGTGGGAACTTTTTTCTGGCTCACGCGGTAGGTGAATAACGCATTGGATTGATGTGAAACTTGTAGTTGTAGTGGGTCCTACCATTAAACTTTGCAACAACTTGAGTGCATTAAATTATCCTGCAACAGCCCTGTAGAATTAAACGCGATCAGCAATCAGGTTTCTAGCTTTTTTTATACATTCTGCGAACAATTTACGATAGATATTAACTGAATTACCCTACTACAAGAAGCTACTCTACTCTACCACTAGGACAATACAACGGGGAGCAACAACTATGTCTACCCATGTCTACCCACAGTTTCAATAGTTCTTAGGAGTTTGTCGTTGTTGCAAGTGGATCCACCCTGAATATGAAGGGGGGGGGGGCAGTTTGCTAAATTTAGAATGGTTTCTAGAGTGACGTTGACGTATTAGAATTAACATAGTCATCTATTTTATACGGTTTTAAGCGAAAGTTAGAAGGACTTATGATACGTGATACGGCGAGATGCATCTTGTCTTGTTTTCAGCAGTCAAGAGTCTCTATTTGATAGATCTTTTCAGAACACTGGGTGAGTAAAAGAAACACAATCCACGTTTGAAAGGCTACCGTCCTCTGGATTTTGGAAGCGGTGATATTAGAAAATGTCCCATTTAGTAGCGGATATGTTTCATTACATTTTAAGTTACCTGTCGTAGATTGGCAATAGCGTTCTAAAATTATTTAAAGGATTTTCTGGAAAGGACCCCTTCGAAAACCCTTCAAAACGGCCGAAAGCGATGATCAAAGTTTGCTGGTTTTTTACTCTGCTATAATTCAACGGGAAAGGTCAACAAAAAAGATGAAATCATACAGGATGATTTGTTTATAATTAAATTCATAATTCTTTATTTATGCTAAGTCGGTGCTACGTTTCCTTTTGCAAGTTATTGTTTATCGTTTCTCTGTATGTTCTTATTTTCAGCAGTCAGTAAATACTGTAGTAAACAACTTAAGACAACTATTTAGTATTTGGAAATTCTGTATGCATTTAAATTCTAATAGCAACAAACTGTATATAGAGTAGACTTCAGTAAGAGTTGTGAAGTTGTTGTATGTAACAGAAAACGTATGGAATATTAATGGCGCAGGGGGGTACTGATGTTTAGGATAGGGAGCTCGGGCTAAGGTACAAAGCATCAACCCAAAAAAATAATTTGTAGCACAAAAGTAGACCCAATCAATAATTTTTTCTGATCCAACATACCCAATCGTTTTGAAGTCAGTGGTATCTTAAATCTGTGGGAAAGTGCCCCAACTGATTAGATTTTGAATGTTACTTGATTTTAATTTGCTTGTAACTTGTTTGTCCCATTTTTTTATTTTTCCCCATATTTGATATCCAAAAAAGTAACCCCGAATTTCAGGAACCAAAACAATTAACTGTACAAAATTTTGACCCAAAAAATAAGCTTTGCCTAAATTTTAGACACAAAAAAATACAGTAACCTAGTGAGCATCCCTAAACTAGATATACTAGAGTACCCCTTGGAATGGACTTGCCCACGTCGTCTTGTAAGGAAGAAAGAGACGACTTGTGCAAGTCCACCCTTGAGATTAAAGCTCATTGTACAAAATTTTTGTTTGAAGAATTTTTCACAATGTTCTTTTTGTAATGATAGGCCAACAAATATGCTGTAAATGTGCTATCATATTAAAATCCTTCATATGTTTCCTATGTAGTTATAGAAGCTTAATCACGTTTTATTGTCTCATTCCATGATTTTGTGAACCTTGTGAAGAAGAAAGATCTTTGTTTGATGTGTTTCAGAGATTTTTGGGAAGTTTTTGAGTATGACAAATTTTTAGTAAGAAGAATCTTTAGCATGAAGAATTTTTAGCATGAAGAATTTTAGTGTGACAAACAGTGTTGCAAGATCCAGTTGCTAGAGTCGCTCTGCACACAGAGAAATTGACTGTTGATATTCCTTGTAGAGTTCTACTGTATGAATGTTTCCTTTTCTGGCCAACAATCAAATCTATCCTTTGGGGTTGTTCATAAAGAATATGCAAGATTTTTAGTATGTGACACATTCTAACAATCAAACTCATCACTTGGAGAATTGAAGGCAAGAAAAACACAGATATTTGAAACACTTGTCATTTTATCTTCAACATCAGTAGTCTGCGGTGCGACCTCTACAGGGGAGGAAAAATTGAAGGGAAACTCCCCCTGTAGAGGTCACACTGCAGACTACAACATCAGGCATTGTTGAAATATGATGAAAAATGTACCCTTGTTATTTCAGAGTTGGAAAATGATTTGAGACATAATTTACATTTATTTTGAGCTGCATTTTTAGTTAGACATGTTCTGCAAATCAAATGATTACAAGGCAATTTAAAGAAACCAGCATCTTTCTCGGAAACTTTGCAAATGGAACAAGATATTTTTGTAGTGGAATTTTCTTGCTGTGATTTTGCACATGGCTTTGTGAAACTACTCCTCATCTTCTGTAATGCTGTTTCGAGGCTGTCTTTCAAAGACTGCTCATGTGAAAATTTTGATGAAACAGTATCACCTTCGTTTTGTTGCTCTGGTTCATAAATGCTTCCAAAGCACTTTGCAACAATCTTTGTAGTGTCATTGCTGGAATCATGTGCCCTAGCTGTATGTGTTTTATCTTGTACAATTTGCTGTTTATTTCCAAGCATCTTTTCACAAGAAATAGGCTCTTTTGGACTAGTATCAGGAAAGAAGTCTTTTTTAACATCATCATCCATTCTTAATTTGCTATCTTTTAAATTTTCATGTCGGTCCTTGTAATATTTTTCATCATGTGTTCCTTTGATGATATGTGAGATTCTAAAATGCTTTTTAGCGCTGACAATTTCTGGGTTGTTATCCAATTTCCTCTTCACGCATTTCATGCTTTCAACTGTACTGAAACCATTCTTCAAATTCACCCCACTGGTTTGTCCCATAACATCCCCACCCAAAGTCACATTGTTTTTTAACAGGAATTCATCCAGTCTAAATTTCAAAGCAGTATTTGGAATTGTTTTATTTATTTCTGTCAATGTTTTGCCAGTGAATGGGTCTAATGGATCCCTTCCGTTGTTCTTATCAGCTTGTGTGCATTTCTCCAATGTACTAGAATCTATTGTATGTCCTGATGGCAGTAGCACTGGTAGGACCATTATTTCAAAAGTTATAGGGTCTATAAATTCTTCAGGAATAATTTTTGATGTGACAGGTTCTAAACTGCTACAAGCATTGCTAGCTTCAACACAAGTTTCTTTAATGGAAGTTCCTGGCTTATCATTTTCGTTCAGTTTCTTTTCGGGATTGCTAGTCAACTTTTTACACCCATTGCTTGATCTTTTAAGGTCCTGTTGTTTCTTCATTTTCTTAACTAAACCATAAACATGGTTATTCACAAGCCTTCCATTATTTCTAGAGGGTCTCCCCCAAACTTCTAAACTCTTCACAGCAGCTACCGTTGACCCCTCAGTCCTGAATATTCTTATAATAAGATGACTGATGCCATAAAGAAACTGCAGAGAAAAAAAGTTAATTGTTTGGTTGCCTTGTTTCTCAAATTCAATTCCCTTGCCATTAGAATTCCTTGCATTCCTGAATATCGCAACATCGTTTGTTGCTGTTCTTGAATTCAGTTTCCCAACCATAGTAAGATTTGTGAGATTCTCCTTCCTGACGCTTGTGTCTGAATAATTTGGTTCATATTCAAAAGGAAACGCACTCGGAATTTCAGCCTCTTCTGTTGGGAACTTAGCTCTACTTTTTGTCTTGGCCAGCATATATTTTCGTTCGTGATCAGTCGAAGAATTAGAAGGGGATGCAATTTTGCGTTCCTCGTTCTCCACAACTGGCCTAGAATTAGCCGTAAAAACTGTAAATTCTGAGACCCTCTTTGAACCAGATCTCCTGTTTAGGACCAGACAGTCGATATCAACTAAACATGGAAATTGAACGACAATATCCATTGGTGGTTTCACAAAGTATTCTGCCATGAAACCATTCGAATAATTTCGGTTGTTGGAGCTTTGAGAAATATGAAGTCCAAACTTTGGAGACGCTTCAAATTTATGTTGTGTTGATTTCTCGATAAGATTTTCAATTTCATATCCATCAGCAGTTACTACATTTGTGTGAATTGAAGTCCCAAGATCTTTATTTGCCAAATCAAGAAAATAATCCATATTTTGCGGCAGCTTATTTCGGGTCTGACTTTTTTAGGCCATGTTCCTTCCAAGAATATGTAATCTCGCTTTCATATTGTTGCTATCCAAAATGAGGCGCACTGTATTTTCTCTCCGCGATTTTCGTATTATTTTCCTTCTGTAAAAACTGTCTCTTGTTTTACTTTACTGTTTCAAAAGACAAATTCAGCTATCGTTGTTTATACTCATTTCATTTCAAATCACATGACCATACACTTTAAAAATCATCTCATTATCATGGTACGAAGTCCTTAACTTGTTATTTGAAAAGGAATTTCCTCATGAAAGCAGTGTGTACTGGTGTGTACTTTGTCAGAACCAAGCCCTCCTTCCATACCTATACCCTCCCATGACCCTCCCATCCCATACCCTGCCAGAATCTTCTTCGAAGAGAGGAGACATTAATTGATGGATAGTGATATAAACAACGCATCGTTCTTGGATCAGACTGTGTGCAGACTGTAGTACTAAAAGTTTCTTAATTTTGCACGAACATTTCTTCTTTGGTGCCAGAATTTTTCTTTTGCTTCTTGTGTAGTTCCGAAATGCCACAGATATGTTCCAAGATACGTAAAGCAACATTTGTAATCGTGAATTCTCAAACATGGTTAGAGTTTCTGAAATTCTCGAGCATCTCCCTTTTTTTATAAACTCCACGCATTCTTTGTAAGAAACAGCAATAATGAAAAAGCGCAAGTTTTGGTTCCTTCACAGTGAAGAAATGCAACGAAACGAAGAACTTCTTCATTGTTTCTGTCAGTTTTAGTGAAACAGCAAGTTTGTCCAGTAGCTACTCAAAGTTAGAATTTGAGTGCTCAAAATTTCCTGAGTCTCTTAACAGTTTCTTAGAAGGTTCCATGAAATTCACGTTGTATTCATTGGTTGGGAACATATCTCTATAGTTGTATCTCCCTCGATGTAGTCTATACCTCCCTGGTTGGGAATACCTGTGCCTTTGTGAATTTTTCATAGCTAATTTTAAAAATAGCCTTAAATAACGGACTCGTCATATTAAACCCATAAACGCAATAAAAACACCGAAAGCAGTAGAAAGAAGACTATTAACTCCTGTAAAAGAAACAACAACCAAAATAAACCTGTAACAAGAGAAAAACTGTTAAATCCTGTAAGACAAACCCGAATTAACCTTAAAACCTGAAAGGAAAGAATTAAGTTAATACTCACCAGTAACTGCTGAAAATAGCTAATTTTGTAGAACCACGGCTCTCTTTACACAATGATTAGAAACTTTTATTTTATTACTCGGTCCTACTTGGCCCTACTTGATATTCAAGTGGTACCAAGTAGTAAAATAAGAAAGTTTGTTAAACAAAATTTTCCAGTACTCGTGTATTTTAGTTTTTTGGCGATCTCAGGGTTTGAAAATACGTGCAGTTTTTTGAAAAGGTGAAGGACAAAGGAGCAGAACATGAGAAGGGGCAATCCATTGATACTGTCACCTGAAATTGATAGCAAACTGCAAACTATCTGATAAGAAAAGAAGCAATGATGATACAGACTAACTTGTCATTTATCGTATTGTACGAATGCTTTGATACGAGTATACAGTATAAAAATTTCATCTATTACAAATGCTTTGATAGGAGAATATGGTTTAAAATGAATTTCTATGATGACAATTGCAACAATATCAAAGTCCACTTTATTCGTGGCCCTTCGTGGCAGTTCTAAGAAGTACTTCGTTAGGTAGATTGATGCAAATGATTACGATGTTCAGCTCATTGATTAGTTGATTCACTTGATGATTCCGGCAAAATCTCTTCGCTTGGTAGATTGTTGTAAATGATTATAATGTTCAATTCATTTATTACTTGATTCACTTGATGATTCCGGCAAAATGATTACAATGCTCAGCTCATTGAGTACTTGGCTCACAAAATGATTCCGGTACGATCTCTTTCAACATGTATTCAGATTGTCCTTTCGTAAACCCAGGTTGACAATCGATAAAAGTTTGAAATGAGCTAGCAACCAATTTCAGCCTATCTTTTGTTTGCTCGTGTCCGTTTTCTTGGCTTCTGATTTCTTGCTGTAATCCCTCGCTATATTCTTTTTCTTTGGCAATTTCTTTGTCTTTTTCTTTTAGTCTTTGATCATTAACCTCCTGTAGCTCTTTGAGTTTGCGCTCTGTTTCCTTGCTCAGTTTTATTCTCAAGTCCTCGAGTGCAGCTTCTTTTTCTGCGATCATTTTGACTCTAAGAGCTTCTAATGCATTCTGTAAGAAAAGGATTTGCGATTATTAACCTTCTCCTACTGGGTGCGTCAGAAAAAAGCATGCTCTCTAAAGATCAAAGCAACAATGTTTTGTAATGTTTAATTGAACAGGCAACATGTTCCATTATTTTTCCAATTTTACATGATGTGAAATCTGTCACTCCATATTGCAATTTCTACAAGTTTTTTTTCGAGACAGTGCTTCGAGAAACCTCAAAAAATGCCCCAAAAGTCATGACCACATTCCTTAATATTTCTACCTCACAATCACAGCTTGAACACGCTTATTATGTGTAATTCTCTTGGGCTAATGAAAAAGACTTCCCCCAAGAATGAGAAACTTATTCCTCCCACGAGGACAAAATATATCACAATATATCTAAGTGTCATTGTTGTCAGGAAGGAAACCGATGGAATTGGATCGTCTTTTTCACATATTTTCACAGGTTTTTGAAAGGAGCTTTTTGCAGAGCATGTGCTATACCCACAAGGAGGAATAACCGATTAAAGCCAGATAAATTACCGAATTCAACTGAATATATCGGCAATGAAACGAGTTTTAAATATTATTGCTTTGATATTCAAGGAGCGGTATTTTTTCAACCCCGTTCTCAGTTGTTTTCGAGAGCATGACTGAGGACACTATGATTCACAAGAAGGTTCCCTTACATTAGTTGCATATATTTTTTCATAAGAAACTGCTCATACGAAACTCAACTCTAGGATCGCCAAAAAATTAAGAAAAGAAACTATTTATTTTGACAAAGAGAATCCTTGACATCTTTTACTTTATTTTCACTCGTTTCCTCTTTCATATTACTGGGAAGGTACTTGAGTAAAGTCCAAACATTGGAAAGGCTTGGAAAACTTTGTTCTGAAATGTTCAGGGGGGGGGGGGGGCACAGGTAGTGAACATGAAGATTGCTATCGAACTTTTAAGAAACTTATAAGAAACTCCGAGTACTTAAAATCTGATATTTTTAAGAAACTTCCAGTACTGGCCGAAATTCTTAGTTTCTTATAACAGAAAAACGTGTAGACGAACCTGTTTTGCGATTTCAGCTTCTCT
The DNA here is from genome assembly GCA_039566865.1 of Aurelia coerulea. Lineage (NCBI taxonomy): Eukaryota > Metazoa > Cnidaria > Scyphozoa > Semaeostomeae > Ulmaridae > Aurelia > Aurelia coerulea. The sequence continues at coordinate 2,905,893 of CM076952.1, read as the reverse complement.
CTTTAACCTTCCAATGTTCTTTTCTTGTTGTTTCATCAATTCATCTATCAGCTTTTCAGTTTCATCTTGTTCTTCCCTCCTTGCTTTCAAGATTGCATCTTCTTTTTCGACATCAAATTCTTGTCTGCTTTTCTCCAACGCATTCTGTAATCTTTGTTCACCATCTTGGTGTTCTTGTTCGACTCGATCTTTTGATATCTGCTTCATGACCTTTTTCACCCGTTTTGCCTCGTCTTTTACCATTTTTTCCTAAAAATGAAATCGAGGGGCAAATCACTTCTCAAAATAGCGTACGTGATTTTTGTGATTTTAAAATCACACGATTTTTTTTTCTGTGATTTTAGTGATTTTTTTGTGATTTTAGTGATTTTTTTGTGATTTTTTCTTGTGATTTTTCTATGATTTTGTGATTTTTGTGACTTTTGTATTGTGATTTTGTGATTTTTGTGATTTTTGTTTGTGATTTTTTTGTGATTTTAAGGAAGGTGTACGAAAAAAAATCTGTGATTTGCCCCTTGAATGAAATGGTTGCATGGGATTTTTTGAAAGGACGGGGTGAGGAAAAGACCTATGAATTGAAGACCCCAGTATTAACAACAACAACTTTTTTTTCTCAAGACCACAGTGTTTAAACATCTTGACTTCGAGGGAATTTAGAAACAAGGCCAAGCGAGATATTTTCAATTTGAACTACAGTAAGCATAAAATTAATCGTTTTGAGGATGTCAAGGACTGAGCAGAACCTTTCTTGAGAAATCTTGTCTTGCTTCGTATTCCATAATCGCAGCCAGAAATCATGAATATTAAAACAAAGCAAAGTCGCAAACAATGCAAAAATACTCAAACTTATTTGATTTTTTGAATACATATCCTGGCGAAAAGAGGCTTTGGTCTAAGACTGCTGCCAGGTCGTGGTCGTTTCTGGGTTAAGGCAAATCTTGGTTTAGATGACCACTCTATTTTCAATTTCTTCTGTTTCGGGAAAAACTGTTCCAACCTCCTTCCTTTACCCTATTTGAATTCTTTAATCAATTTCATTTCATGACAAATAACGAATCGAGTATCATTGGGGACGAATCAAAATTTGAAACAGAAGTATATCTTGTAATGTACATATCATTTTCTGGCAGTTTTTATAAGTTTGGGAAACTAAACTAAGAATTCATGAATATTAGGCCTACCTGTAATTTTTTTTCTTCAGCCAGTGCCTTGGCCATGTCCTTTTCTGCCTTTTTCGCAGCTTTTTTTAAAGCAATTTGTTTTTCTTCTTCTGCATTCTTCAGCAGATCTTCCTTCATTTTTACCATTTCTTCATGAAATATCTCCTTCTGATTTGTTTCATTTTTCTCGAAAATTTTGTGACCTAGGGCTGAAAAATTGCTACAGTCAAGGCCCTGTGCACATTTGCATTTCTTAAAAATTGCAAGAATTCTTCATGTTTTCAAAACGTATGAGACTGTAAAGTTTCTCAAATGAGAATCCTCAAGAAATTAAAATATTTCAAAGAATTCTTGGGCAGGAAATTTATGTTGATGTGCATGAAGCCAGTCCATATTCTACTAATTTCTGAAAAGTGGCATTTCTTTTTCCAAATGCCTTTTCTCCAAGATTTTCACCCAATCAAAATCACTCCTCAGCATTATTGGAAAGAAACCAGACTCGTGATCTCTTAACTGCCATGGCCATCAGTTGGGTAACCAGGAAAGGACATAAACAAATGTTCCTCCAAACAAATTTCTTATTTTAGCAGTTTCTCGGCATTGGTTTGTTTTCAGTAACAAAAACTTTAATCCAGCCAGGGCGACGCCATTATAAGCAGGCTAAAGGAAACTCCCATTACACATCCATTTTTCTTTAGATAAACAGTGAAAAAGCATGTGCCAAGAGCATCAAAAACGATCTGTAACATATGGCCTGAGCCCAATTTAAAGACATTGATTCTGCACAAACAGCCCGTTTTTGACAAATAGAAATTTCTTTTCAATCATCAAAACAGAAGTTGTTATGTTATCATTGGTAAAACAGTAGGCCTTGGTACTGTACTTTCAGAAGAAACTTACCAAGGATGTCATCGTGTGTTAACCTTTGTGTGTTTGATACTTGCATTTCATCGTATGTTTTTGGCAAGACCGATTTATCATGAGTTGCAACGAAGGCTGCCATTTTGCTGTTTGCTTCCTGCTTCAAAAAGTCAGCTGCTGTTTCTATTCCAAGAAAGAATGCGTTACCCATGGTAACCCTTGCGACTCTAGCCTCTTCTCGAGATTGAGATTGCTTGAAAGTGAGGCGATACAAAAAGGGACGAAAAAACATGGCTCCAAAATAGAAGTGGAAAAAAAGAACAGATGCTGCGAAAGAAAGATAAAAGTGACGGTATTTGCTTTTCAGTTATAATATATACTTTGAAATTCAATTTTTGAAATACCAGACAGCTAAACAGTTGAATCTATTTTTGAAAAATTCATCACAACAAATCATAAAAAGCTAGACATTTGTTTGTGGTGCCAAAGGCATGCATATACATGCATGGATGGTGCGCATTGAGCAAGATTTTCACGGAAATTTCGCAGTTTTCGCGGTTGAGAACAAGAACGATAGGTTAAAACAACAGTTCTTTTGTTTATTGCCAACTCAACTGCGTGGCTAAGATTAAAAACTGCATAAATAAGAAGTTCCTCCTGTGGGGTGCAAGATATTGCTCATGCTATGATGCCAACTTCCCAGTCTTACACTCTGGAGACTGCCAGCGTTATCAACCTCATTTCGGATTTGAAAATTAAAGGCATTGAGTCCATATAAATAGCTGAGCGTTAACACTATCCTGAATTTTTGCTGACAAACCCCTGATGGCCCTTTGTTATCGCACAATTGTGCTAAAGTCATTATTACCAGTGGAGACCAAAGAAGTCTTACTTAATCCTTGCATTATCCTCAAGAATTTCTTTGGTTTAATGTCAATAGCGATTAAATTACAACTTTTGTTTTATTATTGAAAAGAAGTTGATCTTGGTCATGAGCGTGCTATTTATGCGGACTCAATGCCTTTAAGTTTTCTTGTTGGTACAGTTTCACAAAAAGAAATACTTGTATCTGTTGAAACCGTATTGAACTGAAAGCACAATTTTCATTTGTCTCAATTTCTCTTTGCCTGGAAAACAAGAGGCTTGGCCTGGGTGGAAAGTTCGTTTTTGCTACGCCAAAATTTTGTGCCACACCAATTTTTTAAAGACAATAGACCCATTTTTTACCATTGTTCTTTACGTTGCTCAACGCCAAAGTTATTTGGTGTAACATACATGTTTTCCAGCGTGGAGGCTTGGATAGCTTCATGTTGGATGAGTTCGTGTGTGGGGTTTTCCCAGTATGGAAAGTAGGGCAATTTTCAATGAGACTGCAGGTGTGCAAGAAGGGTCCTCTATTGTTTATCTATTGTCAATCTTGAATACCCTATTTTTTTCTTGGGTGTGCAAGTCCTACACTTTCCATACAGGGGGTTTTCTTGATGTCCCTCTGGCTGAAAACCCACTACATTGCCTTCTACAATATGTTTGATACCAAATACCCTAGCCTGCGTGCAGACTCTAATTATTTCTTTTGAGAGAGGTTTCTCCTCCAGTAGAGTGTGCGCATCAGCGACCACATACTTGTTCTAGGGCACGTACGGTTCGCAGGATTGAGGAACTAACTCATTGAATTAGATTCAAGAGAGCCGCCTATAAATAGGATAGATAAAATACCCATACACAAAAAAGTGTATTCTTTGGTTTTCTTTGGCTACCTTTGTTCATGCATATACTAATTCAATATCAGAAGACTCCAACAAAGACACCAACCCCATCTAGCAAGCAGATCTGATGCTATATTTCTACTTCCAGGAAACAATCAGTAAGGCAGATATGGCTGCAGCAGATGTGTTCCGATTTCTAAAGCCATATTGTGTGGAAATCGCTAAGAATCCAAATCTGAAAAGCATCAATGAACTTCAAAATGCTTTATACAAAACTGAAAAAGCTGCCTTTAATGAACAAAGTATGCTTGAATATTTACTTTTCCCTTTGAAACTGACAATTCAAAGAACTGATCCCAAAAACGAGAAACTGCTGATAAAGACGTTGTCATGTGTTTGCTTTATTTTCAAATCTTCTAAAATAAAAAATGAGCAACTGTTTATGGACTTCTTTGATACTTGCTGCTTGCTACTAAGCTCAAGAAATCAATCTACTGGAAAGGATATGTTAGCTACGATTTCAGAAGAGTTAAAATCTGTTATTGTGACACTACTAATGACTCTAGTTGATAACGCAGATGATAAAGTGATTATTAGCTTGTTCTCCAAGGCAATGCTTCCTAGACTGGGCCATGCTGTTTCTTTACTATTGGCATTATCTGAGTTCGAAAAGGATAGAGATTTGAGGGTATCAAGCTTAGAGTGCTTATGTTTGCTTGCATTTCTGCAAAAGCCAGTATCAGAATCGCAGAAGCAGCACATTAGTGATGTTTATTGTTCTTTTTTGCCTGGGATATCTCTAGCAGCGAGTAGAATTCTCAGTGATAATTCAAACTTTGGCCAAAAAGTAATCACAGCTGTGGTAGAAACTTGGAGAACATTTCTCTGCCTTGTGATGGAAGATTGCAGATTTGAATTTCTGGAAAGAGATAAGATTGAAGAGGATCTTGCTGAGAAAATAAAAGATATGCAAAGTAAGATTAGGCCTATGAATTTAGCAAAATCAAGTGAGAAAGTTAAATCTAAAGAAGAACCAGCAAAAAGGGAACTCGGTATTCAAAGAGATAGAGCTTGGATGGAGGCAACATCTTCAAAGCTGAAACTTCTGATTGATAAAGTTGCTTCAAGAATTTCAAACCATTCAAATGTGAAAGTAAGATTAGCTGCTGTTTCATTTGCAAAGTCAATCATTACAGTCTGTGGTAGATCAATGTTGATTTGTTTGCCAAAGCTGGTTGAGATGTTGGCTGGAATGCAGCAGGATGAGTTTCATGATGTTTGTAAAGCATCTCTAGATGCCATTGAAGCTGCCAGAAAAAGTTTTGGAATGTGTGAGTTCAAGTTTTTTCTTTCTTCAGCAAATTGACCAAAGGAAATGTTCTTGAAAGCAAGGTCAAAGTCAAATGTTGATGCTGCAATCTTAATCTTAACACAAGAACTTTTCTTAATTTTTAGTGAAAAATAAACTGAAATTGCTGTAACTTTTGTTATCACCACACTGTACAATTCATTAAATATCAAATCAAAGAATTTTTGCAGGAAATTTTGGACAAATCTTTGTGGTTCTCAGGAAGAAAAAAAGCTTATCGTCCTCTGGAGCATTTGCCAATTCTTTGTAACTCAGGAGGGACAAGGATATTGCTTTGATAAGCTTTCAGTAGCTTCCTGGTGTCTTAAAACTACCTGCAGGTGCTTGGTAGAAATATAAAAGAAAAATTATGCTGTGACTTTGATTGATGGAAGTGCTACCAAATGAGAAACGATCAAGCTTTCTTTGAAAGTTTTTATTATGTCAGAAATTCAATGCATCCATACTTTATCTTCTTTTTGAACAGTCATATTTAGTAGATGCACTTTAGTGATAATTCGAACTCATTTTGGGAACATTTGATCAACTTGTTAGTCAGTCATCTTCCATTTTGACAAACAGCTTTAACTCTTGAATGGTAAAAAAACCAAGTCCAGCTCTTCCTACTTGGTGGTTAATTCATGCTGGCACATTTCTTCAAACGCCTTTCATATATTACTTATTCCTTTACTTAATTCAGTATCATTCTTCAGCAGGGAACTCGTTCATTGTTACAATCGAAGACAAATTGTATGAGAGGCTTCTATCCCTTCCACGTGTTATGCGAAGTATGAATGATGATCAAAAGCTGATATCTCTAAATATTGTCCTTGGCTATTTCAACTTGATGGGAAAGCAATTGTCAAAGGTTTTTAATTCAATTACGATGTTGGAGAAAATTATGAAATCATTCATACAGGTGCGTTGTAGATTCACGTTTGTTTTGATTATTTTTTATGCTTCAGTGTGTGCCCAGAGGGAGGGTAATTGGTCTGTGAACATATTGGGAGGTGCCACTGGAAAATCCGAAAAGCACACTGTCCCGAAGTCAAATTCCTGAAAATTATACCCTATCCCGGAGCAAAATTTTCTTAAAGACTCATGACTGACCGGCATCCTTTGCAGCCCTCGAATCCTCTTCCCCACAGCTTCCATTAATTTCTGTATACAGAAAATAGCAACATTCGTAATCCGTTTTAATCTTCAATTAGAATGACATAAATGAAATAAATGGACATCAAAGTACATCAATGGTTTCTTTACTCACTAAACAATTAATTTAGGGATGTATTTTCGTTCTTGATAGTCAGGGTTACGCAAAATGGGCAAAATGTTTTTAGCATAGGGCTCAAATCTTTAAAAAGGTCGGTGTAAAAGTCTATTACAGTTTTCCTTGAAATAGATGGCTTGGAAAGAACTCAGGGCTCTTTTGCTGTAAACTTGCCGTGGAAATTTATTGATATCTTGATCTAATTAATTCTTTTCTCGTTAATTTCATGATACTTCAATGCTTCGAGCGGGAAACTCGTCTCTCACGAGAGAAACTCGGCTCGAGAGATTCTAAATTTGAGAAATTCTGAGACTGATTTGCTTGCTCCTCGAATGAAAACCAGCACCGGCCAAAAAGCATTTTCGTTCCGTAGATCAACAGTTTGGAATAAATTAGATTTTAGAACCTGAGGGCACGTTAGCCCCCTCTCTGCCTACTTTTAAATGCAGATTATTGTTTAACCTATTCTAATTTGTTATTGTAAAATCATATCTGTATATGTATGTTAGCTAGGTGTTTAGAATCGAATTAAAATAAGATGAACAAACAAACAAATACAATATTTAGTATTTATTTTTTATTTATTATAGCATTGTAATTATGTTTTTACCACAGCCCCCTGAAAAGCAGCCATTTTGGCTGATGAGCCACCGTGCATGCAGAATTTAGAATGAAATGAAATGAAAGGGACAGATCAAATTAAACGTTCTTTTGTTTTCGCTGCAGGCTGTAGAACTTGATGTCACTGACGTTAAAATAGTGGAAGAAAAGAGCTCTTTGCCATCCGAGATCATAATCAACGAAGACCATAGCGAGAAGCCATCTTACTCCAACATCGAAGAGAACAGGTTCAAGAATTTCAAAGATGGCAATATACTTCAAGCCATCAAAAAAATTTGTCATGCCATTGGAAGATTTGCAGATCTTGAAATCGTTGTTGATTATCTTCTCGAGATTTTCTTGTCGTCTTCAGCACACAGAAAAGAGGCTGTCTTGATCCTGAATGAGATCTTATTAAGCAGAATTGAAGATATGGAGCAAACACAAGAGTATCGAGAGGGTAAGTGAGGACTCCTCTTTGTGACTTCAATATAGGTAATCTTACTTTTGAATCAAACCAGGAATTTTACAGGTTGTTACGTCTATAACTATGAAGGTATTTTGAAAAACACAATTTACCTACCGGGTGAGCCAGAAAGAAGTTCCCATTTTCAAAAATTCGTAGCACCACAAATACTTCATGGATTTGAATGGTTCAAATTCTAGTTAAAAGCCAAAAGATCGAAATAGTTTTGTGATTTTTCTCGTTTTCCAACGAGCACTGCAAATATAGGTAAATTCAAGTTTACAAAAATTCTATGGCTTGCAAAATGACTGAAAAAGGGCCTAAAACACTTGATCAAATCATTAGAACTCTCCTCACACAGAACAATACACACTGGCGTTTCACCTCACTCAAGAGCTATAAGACATAGATTCTCAAACAGATACTAAAGATTTTCAATCCCATGGCAATAAATGTACAGACGATATTTCTCACCCATGAGAAATTGCATTTTCTCTGTTGTTCTGAGCGATGAGTCCTTTATGATTTGATCAAGCATTTTAGGCTTTTTTCAGTCTTTTTGCAACCAGCAAGTTTTTGTAAACTTGAATTTACCCATTCTTTCCAGTGCTCGTAAGAAGGCGGGAAACATCACAAAAATACTTAAATCTTTTGGCTGTCAAGCAAATATTGATTCATTCCAATCCATTCAGTACTCTTGATTCTATGGGTAAGCACCTAAAAAGTCTGATTACGTAGCTTTTTTTTTCTTATTTTATTTCATTGTATTTTATATGAATGATTTGCTTTTGTAAATGGATAGTTTTGTAACTAATTGTCTTTTCGTAGTGTAATTTTTCAACAGGTCAATTTGAAAACCAGGGTCGGGTTGTAGCCTCACTACATAAGGACCCTCAACTTACGCTCATCTAATTGAAGTGAATTAATGTTGTTGTTGTTGTCGCTCCAGTCAAAGGGCCTTATGGACTAACTCTTCTCAAAACGGCAAAAAAATTCTCGCCAGGAACAAATTTGTTCCTGGACCAATCAGGATGCAAGACTTGAAATAACTTGATGGGATTGGCTGATTCTTCTTCAATCTAAACTTCCCGCCGAAGGCAAACAAACGAATTCGAACAACGCGTTCGACTGAACTGCTCCAACGATCAAAATCTCAAAGTAGCGAACGAATTTACGAGATCTTTTGCGTCCCCAAACAACCAAAATATCACTTATGGGTAGGATTTTTTTGCTTTAATAGCTTGAAGAAACATTCATTTAAGTACTGATAGCTTGTTTTGCAGTGTAGCACTTCAGAAAAACCACTTTTTGCGGCGATTTAGGGTCGGTGGTTTCAAGAAAAAATAGCAGGTGATTTAGGCCATGTCCGTTTCTGGAAGCGTAAGTCCATGAGTCGTAGTTATAGCGTCCATCAGCCTATCAATAGCGATAACCTACGAACATATAATCAGTCTAGTCGGGTTGTTCAAACCACGATTAGCACTAATCTTGGATTAAAAGCATAATTCTGTAGTCATTTGCATCAGCCATTTTTAGTCACAAAGAAAGGGCCATGATAATATTTCAACTATCCTACCCAATGCTGCCGAATCCAACATCAATCACCCATCAATCAAACACGGCTTTACAACAATTTAACGTGGTCTGCCCGTAATTAATACATTTATCTAAGGGATAACGAAATGGGTTATTTATATAACACTGCGGTTTTCTTGCAACCTTCATATTCATGCCAAGAAACCAAGTCCTAATCCAGTGTTAGCCTGATACCAGTTTTAAACAACCGAGCCCAGATGCAATTTTGAAACGTATCAACCTGTATAAATATTTCAAATTAGTGGTGAATACTTGGGGGGCCAGTGGGTGCAATCGCCCCCCAATGTAGGCTAGAACAGAGATCTTTCATTTGCCAAAAATAGAACTAAACAATGCCTTTTTATTGAAACAATAGCTTCCCCTAATATTTGGCAAAGTGTTTGCCACTGTTTTAAATGATGACTATGATCACTGAAGATGCCTTTCCCTTATAAAGTCTGCACCTAGAAAGCACCTAAAAAGTCTGATTACATAGCTTTCCTTTTCTCTTACTTTATTTCACTGTATTTTATATAGATTATTTGCTTTTGTAAATGAATAGTTTTGTAACTAATTTTCTTCTCGTAGTGTGGATTTCTAACAGGTCATTTTGAAAACCAGATGTAATTTTGAAACTTATCAATATTTCAGATTAGTGGCGAATACTTGGGGGGCCAGGGGGTGCGATCGCCCACCCCACTGTAGGTTAGAACAGAGATCTTTTGTTTGCAAACAATCGAAATAAACAGTACCTTTTTAAAGAAACAATAGCTTTGCCCCGATATTTGGCAAAGTGCCCGTCACTGTTTTAAATGATGACTATGATCACTGAAGATGCCTTTCCCTTATAAAGTCGCCAGGTATCTTACTATTGCAACATCCAGCAAACTTACCAAATACAGGGTGTCCCAAAAAACATGTGCGTCGTTTGAATGGCTACTGTGGAGGAGCCATAAATCTAACTTTCCTGTTTTTCAGATTGGTGAGTAAGAGAGATTTCAACTTAGATCTTGGCACCGAGCTCGTGTAAATCTGACAAGTGGTTGCTGATTTATTGAGAAAGAAAGTCACAATCACTGGTTACTTCAAAACCAGAGGATTTTATCCCCGTACTTAACCTTATAACTTTCTTTTTAACATTAAGTTAACTTAAACTTTACAGTTATGCCAGGAAACGCATTTTGGAGCAATTAATGACCATATTCTTCAATAATATCGAGCAAGCAGCATGCTGAACGCAGTATTGTTGGTTTAAAACCACTTTATCATTTTTGAGAAGCCAAATATCTGATGGACGCATGACATGGCCTGAAGTACTTCTGTTGCACATTACTATTCCTAGCAACCCTAGACATGTCCAATATTTTTGGTTGTCACAAAATGCAATGCATGACTATCTGTCTCACTTATAAACATCAGAAAACAGGGCTACGTATGTTTTTTCAATCAATTTCGTTGATTTTCACGCAATGGAGAATTATGAATCCTCTGGTTTTGAGGCAGCCAATAATTTTGGCTTTCTTGCTCCATAAATTAGCAACTAGCGATCGGATTTACTCAAACTCGGTGCCAACCTTTAATTTGAAGTCCCTTCTATCAAGAATCTTAAAAACAGAAACATTGGATTTATGGCTGCTCCGCAGAAACCACTCAAACAGCGCACATGTTTTTTGGGACACCCTGTATTTTTACTCACCCGTTACAAAAAGTTATATTCTGCTCTGTCCAGTTTTATTTTCTCTTCTGGTTCATTTACTTTGCGTAACTGTCACTACTATACCAATGGAAAGATTTAGCAAGAACGTTAGTATTTTACACCACATTATTAGGCGTTACTTTATTGAAATTTTATGTAGCATTTCGTCCAATAATGTTGCACTTCCATTTTATTGTATTTCCCCTCATCCTAACTTTTCTTAACATTCTTCCGTTCCTTCCAATTCGATGTTGTTTCGCCTGGCTGAACGTTTAACACAGGAAAGCACTTGTTCGACCTGGCATCATTAACATGAGGAAAGAGGGGGGGGGGGGCTCAAATCAATTCTTTGTAGTGGGGTAAAGAAATTTCGTATGGAATCTGGTTTATCTAATTTATCTGGTTGTAAATATCTTTCATTCGTTTCAGCAAGCAAATTAAATCAACTGATCAGTCAAGTCATATCCACATACTTACGTGACGAATTCTGGTACTTGCCCACCGCAAATGTCACCGATGTTCGTGGGACGCAACGGGAATTCCTCGAAGACCGACTTTCCCTAATGAGGATAGAATCAAGAGCAAATGAACTAGAATATTGGGAGAAAGGAATATCTCTAGAACAGATCAACAGTAACATTCAACTGACATGCCTAATGATAAACGGTATTGCTATTTGCTCTGGAGTCATGCGAAGAGACTTCAGTGTAAACTTAATCAATGTTCTGTACCCTCTTTTGGAAAAACATGGAAACGAGAATGCTCTTATTGCAAAAAGTGCACACAATGCATTGCGATCAATCAGCAGTAACTGCGGAGAAGCATCCGTCGCTGGACTGATTACAAATAACGCGGACTATTTAATCAATGCGATCTCAATGAGTTTCAGACATCTCACTTTGTTATCCTCAGCTCCCTGTGTTTTATCTGTGATGCTGACTTACTCCAATGCGGATATTCTGCCCTTAGTAACAGACGTGATTCAAGATGTTTTTAATTGCCTTGATATGTACCAAGACGAAGTTGCGTTCTCGATGATGTCAGTCTTAAAGAGTCTTTCGTTTGCGGTGAAGACTTGGTTTGCAGATGGGCAGAAAGATGCACAGAAGGGAGAGACGCCAGCCCAAGTACAAGAGAAGGTACGTTTCTATGTCAAGATTTTTATTTAATAACTGTCGAAGATAGATATCCCCTAATCGAAAGGAACAAATACAAATACAAAGGGATGCCAAAGGCTGAGTAGCTTTTTGTGGGTAGACATGGTTGTTGCTCCCGGTGGTCTTGTCCTAGCAGAAGAGTAGAGTAGCGTATGAGTATAGTAATTAAGTAAATATGTATTGTAAATTTGTAGCAGAGTGTACATGAAAAAAGCTCTCAGAGGGTGCTGGATCAAAGGTATGGCACAATCAGAGCACAATTCCGGCTGTGTCGTACAGCAAAGTTATGCCCCTCGGAAATTATATTTTCTACTTTTTGTTGAGTGCCTGTTGAAATACAATATATGTTCCCTGAAGGCCAGTTATTTTCCAATTCGCTGCTTATTGAGAATTATATTATTTTTCAGCCCAATTTTATTCTTTCAGGTGGCATTTCTTTATAATTGTGTTTTAGCATTCTGTCCTCGATGAGAACTGATCGTGCACTTGATATTGATATCATTCCTGTCTTCCTGCTAGACAGCATGCATTGCTTTTAAAGACTTGTAGTTATTTTGTATTCAGTTCTTCGCCAAGGGGGCTGGTTGCATTCCAGACTGTCAGTAAAAAAAGCGATCGATGACTGATTTTGCCATTGGTACGATACCAGTGTTTTAAAGGACAAGTCCGGGGTTGGTGTATGATTGATGATAAAATACAAGATAATACCGATATGGATGATGTATGATACTTTTTTTATTTTTCACCTTCTCCTTGTGAAATTACATATTCAAATAAGCAATTTAAGCGAAATGACGTCATATAGCGCAAACGAAAACCAGGCTCTGCGATTGTTTTTCGCCTCTTAATCGCTGCTAGCCTCTTTATCGTGTACTCATGCATTGAAAATGGCACGAGAACACGATAAAGAGGCTTGCAACGATACAGAGGCGAGCGAAAAAACAAGCACACAGTCTCGTTTTCCTTTACGTGATATGACGTCATTTCGCTCAAGTTGCTTTTTTGAATCCGTAATTTCACAAGGAGAAGGCGAAAAATAGTGGAAAAAAGTATCATACATCTTTCATAGCAGTATTATCTTGTATTTTATCATCCATTATACCAACCCTGGACTTGTCCTTTAAGGGATGAGAATCGAAAGGTCATGAAGGAGTTGTTTAGGGATGACCTTTTACTGCTCTTCGCTCCAGTTTTTTGAAGAATTACTACAGCCCTACCTGGAAAACCTTCGTAAGCATCATCACCTAAAATCCTAAATTCTATCGATTTTTTGCAGGAAGCAAACCATGTTTCACCTATTAAACTGCGTGATTTTCTGTCTAATTACTGCAAGACTAAGCAAGATGCACTTGGAGACTTCAAAGAAGAAGAACTTGAGGAAGAAGGAAGCCAAGGGGAAAGAATTGGAGACATAAACGAAAGTGAAGAGAGCAACGTTGACGAGAAGAAGAAAATTCCAGGGCATTTCCAAGCTGTCTTAACTGTAAGTTATTGTCTTTTATTTAAACACAACAGTAAAAAGCCGCATAAACGAACCTGTGATTTTCTGTAACACCCTGAAATGGCTCCTAATCATTTATATAGTGGTTATTATATGGAAGGGGCTTAATTGGCCAAGAATCAGCCGGGACGTTCTTAAAGGGGCTCAGGCGTCAAACAGTATCTGTAAACTCGCACGTGTCGCAGATTATCCATTGTTCATCCATTGTTCTCTGCAGTTTGTTTGGTGGCTTCACCAAAGCCACAAAAAAGTGACCGTTAAAAACCCACTTATATCCAAGCAATCGTAGAAGATATGAATGTTTGGTTTGTTCCTTAGTGAAGTACAAGGATTAATGCCCAAACAGCAACTTTCATTTTGAAAAAAATACAAAAATTCTGTGTGATATCACCTTTCAAAAACTGCAAAAATCATCGTTTTGTTTACATTTTGACGACGGAGCCCCTTTAATCTGTAGTTTCTTTTATGCGGGTTTTTACTGTACCGGTGTCTTCCTTTTATAGTTCATTTTCATGTACCGGCTATCAAGGTCAGATTTTGTAATACAATAGCATCAGTTGGTTTTGATTGACACCTCATTTCAAAGCAATTAGCGAGTGCAAATAAAGGCAATTCTCTCGACCATAAATTCAAATTCCTAATAACTTTGATTTTTTAGCAAATCTTCTCGCTTTTAGGCTCTTGAGAAATGCCAGCACTTCTTGCCATCCAAAGATCTGAGGCTCAAACTCTTGGTGCTTGATGTCATAGAATTGGGTGTGCAAGCTGTACGCCAAAGGCAAAATGATCTCTTACCTGCAATTCACAAAATATGGCCTTCGCTTATTGAACGACTAAGAGATTCTCAACAGGTACGTAAGCCCTTGCTTATAAGAAATGGACACATAAGAAACTGCAGCGTGCCTTCATAAAGAATATTTTCAAGGGAACCAGTGACAAATTTTACCTCGAAAAGAAAAGCAGAGTTCGTTTCATGAAGTTCATGCCAGACTCTGTCATAACGTAAATACACAAAATATCTTTAAATGAATGAATAGCCTAGAGCTTAATCTGCTAAACGTTACGGGCTTAACCCTTCATCAGTAAAGAAGTCTTCTTCATCTGTCATAACGTAGTCAGAGAAAATATGCTTCTGCAGGGTGTCCCAAAAAAATTGTGCCCCGTTTGTCTGAAGATTGCGACAAAACGGCAAAAGATTCTCACCAAACATTTGGATGATGGTGCTCTTCAGATGTTCAATTAAAGTTTGCAATCATCCCCATAAAAATCCGTTGAAAAATGATGGAGTAATGACCTTCAGGAGACCAAATTTGCCCGATCACTGAAACCAGCGGTCGGCCATTTTGTCTTACTATTTTGCAGCGATGAATAGCTTTATGGATGAAATGCAACAGCAGCCTCCAATGTCATAGCTCTCGTGAAGTTTCCGATAATCCTCGGAGTGTTCCACTATTTCTGACCTCACAGAAATTATTTCTTACCTCACGTGAAGATACTTATCACTGCAAAACAGTAAGGCAAAATTACCGACTGCTGGTTTCAGTCGTCAGGCAAATTTGGTCTTCTGAAGGTCGTAGTTCAATCATTTTTCAACGGATTTTTACGGGGATGGTGTCAAACTTTAATTGGACATCTGAAGAGCACCATCAGGGTGAGAATCTTTTGCCGTTTTGTCGCAGTCTTCTGACAAACGGGCCACAATTTTTTTGGGACACCCTGTACATTCAGAAAAACTTAAATTTTAAAATGTTTATGTTTGTTTATGATTCCAATCAATTGCAGGATGATATTTCCCCTTCAAATTTTTTCCAGAACATAACCTCAAGAACCTTGGAAGTTATATGCATAATGATCAGCTGTTCGGGGGATTTTATGAGGCAGAGAGTAAGAAAAGACGTACTTCGGTTTGCCACAGAATTTCTTGAAAAGCAACACAAGATTAGTTTAAAAAGTGGTCCGATGTACAGATTCAGTCAAAGTTGCAAATTACAATTGAAGGTGATAGATCTGATTGGAAACATGGTTCCAAATCTTGAATTTTCTGGAGATGATCTCGGAAAGTCTGCAGTGGCGTGTTCATGGTATTTGGACTGCAGGCAGCCTCCACTGTTGCAGGAGGTAAGAATTTCTTATAGGTTTGATCTATATACTCATGAGATAGGCCCTACTATCGCAACAACAACCACAACAACAACAGAAACCAACAACCAACATTTTTTTGCTCAAACTATCGTAGTTTGAGCGTCCATCAGTGTATATAAATAGCGATAACTACGAACTTCTCATCAATCTAGGTTCGCTCATCTTTATTGTTTGGTTTGAGCAAAGCCAAAATTGGATGAGCGCATGCCATTTTTGTTTCATTCTGTGTAACTCAGGCCTAGTTTAAGCATCGTTTTTTGCCATGTCGAATCGAGCTGTATTAAAAATGGCAGAATCTGCCGTGTCTAAAATCTGATTGAAACATCGTCGTTTTGCCGTGTCGGAATGAAATGAAAGTTGTTAAAATAGCCATTTTTCAAAATGCACAAGCGCAGTGGCTCATCACACGTAGAAACCGTGGACCATGACCTAGAATTGATTGATTAAACCCCGGGCGGTGGGGGTACTTAGTATATTTGTCCGACGGGGATGTGCCGTTTTTAAGGGTATCGTTTTCACCAGTTTTTTCTAGCACAGGGTATGAAAATAAAGCAATTTTTCTAGAGCAGGTTGTCAAAACATATCAAAGGGGAATATTCTGCTAGATCGGGTCGTTTTTTGGTCAAATTTCATGTTTTTGAGTGTACTTTTCATCAATTTTTTCTTGAACAGGCTATCATTTTGAGCAAAAAATTTTAGAGCAGGGAAAAAAAAATTTTTTTCGTGGGCACACCCCCGTACAAATTTAAGTCAAGTACACCCCCCCCCCGGGGATTAAATGCGGCAAAAATAGAAATACGATTCGTACGTTACAAGTCGTTCTTCTGCCGTTTGATACGACAGAGCTGGTGAACTCCTGCTGTTTTGTTCTATTTAAAACTATAGGTGACATGTGACATATCGCTGGAAAATCGTGCTACAGGTGAAACATCGCTTTTATGTCGAATTTTATTGACAGTTAGAAGTTTTTAGCACCATCTATTGAATTTGACACGGCACAAAAACAATCTGATTTAGGACTAAACGTCGTTTTTTGCCGTATTGGATTTAAATTAAAATGGTTCAAATGGCCATTTTTCAAAATGCACAAGCGCAATGGCTGATCACACGTAGAATCCGCGGACCATGGCCTAGAACTGAATAATTAAATGCGGCAGAAATACGATGTTTAAATCAAGTCGTATTTCTGCCGTTTAACACGACAGAGCTGGTGAACTCCTGCCATTTTAACAATTTAAAACGGCTAGTGATTTAAACATCGTTATTATGTCGAATTTAATTGACACTTAGAAGTTTTTAGCAGCATCTACTAAATTCGACACGGCAAAAACGATGTTTAAATTAAACTGGGCCTTAATTTTTACGAGAAAAATTACGAAGTTGTATCTTGTCGCATCAGCATGGATCAGAAAGATGAAACCGAAGAAGAAATGTTACTTGGAGGAGAAGACGACATCAGCAGTGAAAAGCAAGGGGGTATCATTTCGCTTTTGACCGCAATGAATGACAATATGAAAGCAATGGGCGAATCGCTCAAACGTTTTCATGGGCCTAACCCTGGCGATGCAGAACCTGCAAAAAAGCCTAGAAGGTCTATAGAGGCCAAGACTTTAGCCTCATCATCATCGAGTGATCCAACGGATCCAGTACATTCCGCTCCTGAAGCAGGAGAGGATTCTGACAGTGAACAACTGTTGGATAGGCCAAAAACCGATGACAAGAAAGAGGGCGTGACTGATGACACGCTTCTTGATGAGATATCAAAACACCTAGAAGGGGAGGAAGAAACCTCTGGAGCCTTGCCAGTAAAGCTAGCAGAGATTATTGAAAAGAGGTGGCACAATAAACTGACCCAAAACAAGTTGACAGAAAAGCAAGAAAAATATCTAAAGCCAGAGAACTGCAAGAAACTTGCAGCTCCAAGGGTCAACAAAACCATATGGATGAAACGGAGCAGGGATGTCAAAAGCAGAGACATAAAATATTCCCAGCCACAGCAAACGCTCGCAACAGCGGGCAGGGCTATTGCTCAGTCAACTGTTGCTCTTTTGGATGCTAGAGCAAATAATGTGCAGCCAAAAATCAGTGATCTTATAACAATAAATACTGACATTTTGGCTTTGTTGGGTCATGCAAGTGCAGATATTGCCCAACTTAGACGTGATAACATACGTCTGTCATTGAGTGATAGAATTTGGCAATAAAATTTGATACATTTCATTCAAAACTTTTGCAGAGATTTTCATGACTACACTGCACCCAGTAGCAATTATTTTCTCTTTGATTCCAGGCAGCAGTCAAGGCACTAAAGCAAATCATGGAAGTTGATTGGGATTACACGTGGCTCATCTTAACATCATTGTACTCAGCAACAGAGCTCAAAGCACCAACTCGTAATTTTAAAGATATTGAACTTCCTCAGAGAACATACACACGCAATGAATACACAGACAATGTTATGAGAATCTTACATAATGAAAAATCAGCTATGAGGTAATGAATTTTTCACATAAAAAGCTTCATAGAATATTTGCATCATTTTCATTTTATTTGACACTCAATGGTCTTATTTTTTGATACAATTTAGTTCCATAATATACAAGAATGCATGAAAGTTAATTGCTGTAAATTGTGGAATGCGACAACAAGGACAGATAATGTTACAATAGAACTCGCTACTTTTTATTGACACCTACAGTAGATACAATGCAATTTGTGATTGCAGACAAAGGGAATTCCGTGCTCGGTTGGTCAAGACATAAACAAAAACAAAGCAAGCCGCAAAAATTGTCCTGAAACCCGGGTCACTAGCTCGCTCATTGTGCATTCCAGAAACAGTTTTTTAAGAACAAATATTAGCACATATCGAAAGAAGAAGGATCTATCTAAACTTCTACCACGGGCATTTTATCTATTTTGTGCAGGAACCAATTGGTAGGGGATTCAATTCTCATTCTGTTTAGGTGTTGCTCAGCTTCTGTGCGAAAAAAATAAAATGCCTGAGGTAGAAGTTTAGATATATCCTTCTTCTTTCAATATGTGCTAATATTTGCTCTTAAAAACCATTTCTGGAATGCACAACGAGCAAGCTAGCTACCCGGGTTTCAGGGCAATTTTTGCGGCTTGCTTTGTTTTGTTTATATCTTGACCAACGGAGCATGGAATTCGCTTTTTCTGCAATTACAAATTGCTTTGAATCTAGGTGTCAATAAAAAGTAGCGAATTCTATTGTAACATCATCTGTCCTTGTTGATGGCGACAAGTAAAATGTACTGTATGTCAGTACTAATGGGGAAATACCAGGCACCAAAATGTCCAGTACCTTTACGTTCAGTGCCAGGGACTACTGGACCATAAATATGGTACCGGTTAGAATTTAAAAGTTGTAGTTACCAATTAGAAATCTATTGGACAAAAGTCCAAATAAAATGATATTGAGCATTTCTTCCTTCTAGTTCATCAAACATGTGCTTAGTAGCACAATAATTCTTACGAGTACCATGTACCAAAGGTATCAGTACCAGGTACCACAGGGGGCAGTAATCAGTACCATCTATAGCCCCCTGTATATTATCCACTAGATTAGGAAGCATAGGGCTCAAATCTTTCAAATCTTCAAAAGGTGGGTGTAAAATTCTAAGACATTTTTCCTTGAATTGAATGGCTTGAAAGGAACTTATGCTACTTTGTTGTACATCCGCCAAGGACCTTTTTGATATTTTGATTTTTTTCAAAATGGCGGCAATTTAATTATTTTTGAAACATTTATTGAAAATTTTGAAAAATTTAAATCATCGCAAATCCTAAACCAATAGAGGAAAAGTTATATAACCTTTCAGAAAACCATAGTTTAGGAAGGCCTACAATATGGTGGCAAGCAGAAATCTGTAGCTTTTCTGGTTTAGGATTTAGAAATTTGATGACGTCATAGCCTAGCATTTAATAAATGCCACCATTTTGAAACTAATCAAGATATCAATCAATTTCCATGGCAGATTTTACAGCAAAAAACCCTGAATTCCTTCCAAGCCATTTATTTCAAAGAAAACTGTAATAGAATTTTACACCAACCTTTTTAAAGATTTGAGCCCTCTGTTAGATTAGGACTGGCAAGTGAAATGGAGTGACCTGCAAAACAAGGTTATTTTCTGTCCAAGACCTGTATGCAATCCAGCAGCAGCTTGGTCTTTAGTATACAACAGAACTGTGCAAAGCTCTTCAGCTGTGATTAGAATTCCCACAGACATGATTCAGTGAATATCTCTTTAAACTGTTACACTCATGTCAACTTGTGTTCAACTTGTGTCCATTTCCATACCACTTGTATCCATTTCCATCCTCAGTTTCTCTTGCTCTATTAAAGTTAGCGTCCACTTGATATCCTCTGTCCATAGCTATTAAAGAAAAGATGTCGAATAAGGCATAATCTATGTATGTATGTGTGTATGTAAAATTTCGCCATCAAAATAAAAATGAAAAATAACAGATTCTGAAAAAAAGATCTAATTACAATATTTACAAGTTTGAAAAAATTACAGGCAAAAGTTACATATCTAATTTAAAATCTAATTTAATAAAAACACCCCATGGTTAAAGATGGCAGGGATAGCATTAAAAGGTCAATGCGACCTTGTTTCCATAATGGTCCCTCCAGGAGTGCCCTTTGAAATTAAGAGAAAGAAAAATTAGTGAGATAAATAGAGAAAGTTTTCATGAAAAACAGAAATTCATCTAGACCGGAAATAAAGCCTTTCTTAAGGATGATAAGTGAGCATGTCTGTTGGCTGTTTTTGGATTTCTAATAATATATGTAGGGACTATCATCAAGACTTTGGAGATTTTTAAAGAATTGATCTTTGATTTTATGTTTGAAACTGTTGTGTTTGTTGCAGATTTTAGTTCTGAGGGTAAACTGTTCCATATTCTCGGTCCTAAATATGAGAGACCATTTTGTCCTGTGTTGCTTTTTCGGAAAGGTTGAATTAGTTTGCAGTTTCAAACAGGCTTCATTAGAAATATACTGTGCCTGCAAGCAAATTGCGAGGAAAAATGTGCCTGTAATCAAAGCACTCTGCATAAAAGTAAAGGTGCTGCCAGCAACTAATATGGAATGACAGTTTGTGCCTGTGAGCAATGCTGGGCCCTCTTACAGGTTAATGAGACCTGGTTTCAACCCTTTTCAACCTTTGCTCCTAAATATTTGTAATTTTGTGAAGAAAGTGTTTTGCTTACCTCTGGGGAGTTTGGTTCATGGAATTCTGCTTTCATAAAGCTCTTTAATGCCTTGGATAAAAGAAATACAATTTTTAGCAGACCACCTTGCAAGTATAAAAGAACTCATGTTGCAAAAAGTTATATGCAAAGACTATACCATAGGTACTTCAGGGTAAAAAGTGTACTTGTGCACCAAGCAAAACTGCCAC
Source organism: Aurelia coerulea (assembly GCA_039566865.1). Classification (NCBI taxonomy): domain Eukaryota; kingdom Metazoa; phylum Cnidaria; class Scyphozoa; order Semaeostomeae; family Ulmaridae; genus Aurelia; species Aurelia coerulea. The sequence goes on along the minus strand of CM076952.1, from coordinate 2,884,988 downwards.
TAAAATATTTACACTCTATGCTACTGTTAATTTGAATATATTTTAAAAACTCATCTAGGAATTGTTCAGTAGATTTTTTATCTAGTGCAATTATCATAATGTAGGCCACCTGCTTAGCTGCCAAAGGCAACCATGGTTACTTCTGCCAAACATTATGATTTGTAGAATCTTATCCTTGTTTGCTTAATTTTGATCACACAGTAAAATTTATTCTTTCCCACCTGGATGAAATGAATGACATACCAAATTAAGTTCTCCAATATTCAAATGTGCTCTTCCCAACGTTTGATGTGCAACACCCCAGTCTGGTTTTATATGAACTGATCTTTTAGCAGATTGAACTGCAGGGAAAATTTCACCGAGTTCCATAAGGACCTGTAAATAAAGCAGGCAAAAAAGTTATAAACTTGCTTTGAAGATGAGTGCAGATTATATATAAGTACTCTGTGAATAGCATTGGGCATTCTAACCATGTTCTTGTACTGACTGGGGTGTAAGGTCTGTTGATACATTGTGAAATGGGGAAAGTTACATCACTACTTACAAATTTCAATCATTTCTCAAACAGATTCTCTGCCTTCTGGAACGACAATAACATTTTGATAAAGTTTGGAATATCAGGATTTATCACATTTAGTAAAGATTTAGTGTTATTTACCTGAGATTTCATTTCATGCAATCTTTCATTCATTGGGTTGATTCCCAAAGCTCCATCCCACCTTTTTATTGCTTCCCAGTATCTAGAAACAGAAGAAGGAAAAATTGTCCTGAATTCATGCAACCTTTGTAAGCTCAGAGAAGGCTGAGTATTTCCAATTTGTAGATTACACATAATTTTTTTATAAGAACTTAAGAATTTGAGCCAATGCTGAAAGTTTCTCAAAGTTATCAGATTTTGAGTGCTCAGAGTTTCTTGCCTGTTTCTCACAACTTCCATAACTATCTTGATGTTTACTTCCTGTTCCCTCTTGAACATTTCCATTACAATAGATGATTGCACTAAAGATGGCGACAGAGCATTTTTTATCATAATAATAATATTGATGATCATTTGCCTCATATCCTAAATCAAACAGTCATGAAGGACCATGGAAAAAATTCCAGCCCCCCTTTTTTTATGAATATCAAAAATATTTGTGTAACTGTCTTCTTGCTGTGCCTTTGAAAATTCTAAGTTCTTTTCATTTTTTAATTCTTTTTTATTAATTTGGTAAGTCCAATACAGTACTGTGCTGTGATTTTGGTATCACAACAGACCTGTCTTCCTCTGCAAGAATGACCCCTTCATCATAAAGCCGTGTGAACTTTGCTTCATTATTCTCTTCCTTGGATGATGTAGGCTTATCCTTATTCACAAGTGTTCTCCAATCTACAGTTTCTGCAAGTTTTTCTTTTTCATCCGGCTGACTTTCCTGTTCAAGTTTATTTGATTCCTTCAAGGCTGATCCAGCTTCTAGATTATGGTGAGATTTTTTCTTCCATCCAAATTTCAGTGCAGCCATTTTGTGATATGGAGAGAAGCTCTAATATTTGCAAACCCATAGGCATTTAAATGTTATTAGCCTACCAAGTTAAATTCGCTGCTTTTTCGTTCTCAAATGCGTTCTATTTTGGTTAGGCCAAGAAAATTTTGCTGTTGCTGTTGTTTAAAAGTAGAACGAGGCTATGCAAAAAGAAGGCAGTGATAAAAGACGAAATCTTTTCAGTGCTGCGCTGCCTGAGTTATTTCATTTCAAAACTTACTTCTTACGTCCTTATTTTGTCTGTACCTAATAATCCTGTTTCATAATGGTCACTATTTTAGAATTTGTCAGCTTTGAAAACCGTTGATATAATGTCCTAGAGCCTATGCTTAACTTTGTTTACGAATGAGGCTGGCGAGAAATGAAGCCGAAATAGCGCGGGAAAGCAGCAAGAAAAACTCGGAATCGTTGTTCGTTGAAGAAATACGATCACTACTTTAACTGAATTAACTGATAAAGACAAGATCCCACTCAAGTTATTTTACATCAGTTTGTGCACTGGTTAATCTGTTGGAATCTCTGTTAGCAGTTTATTATTCATTTCTGCCCGAAAGGGACAACGAATACATTTTAGGCCCATATCAAAACCTTGAAAAGAAGAAACATACAAGCCATCAAATGTCAAGGGGCCTGGGGCCACCTGACTAATTTTGCCGACAATATATTTTGTGTCAAGGTTAAGTTTATCAAATGAAGAGCTTTTCACACAGATGTTTCAATGGCAGAGATTTCCCAAGACGAGTGTGCAATGAGTTCTGAAAATGTTGTCAAAATGGATGTAGAACATTCCGGAATCGAAGAAGATGTTCCTCTTAGTCTTGCTGACAGTCAAAGAACAGAAGCTGCAGATGAAGAAAGTGATGATGATTTGCTTGCCCCAACAACATTTCTTTATGGCACCAAGAGCTACAAAGAGATACGTACTCCTGAAAAGATCTTAACGCCTATTGGGGATAATCTTTCTCCAATTACTCCTTTGGCAGCGCTAAGGAGAGCTAAAAAGAGGAAAGTGCCCAAATTCACACTCAACAAATTGGTGAGAGAGAAATCAGCTCAAGATGAAATTGACAAAAAGTTGAGCAAAATGGACCAGGAGCTTAGAGAAGGAATTGAAGAAGGTTGATAAAATTCTTATAATTTTGCCATTATTTATTGCTTGCTAACTATGCACTAAAGTTGTGCATGCAAACAATGTATGTAGGATTGAAGAGAACAATAGAGCAATAAATAGAAATAATTCATTTCATTTTGCACACTTGACATTTAGCATTTGTGCACCTGAACTTCAGTCTGCTTGAGAAAGGTCTTTGGTCTCCAAAGGAAACATTCCAGTTTTGAATGAGATCATACACTAGGTGCTTGGCATTGTGTGTGCATTTTACATCTTTACACTCCCCCTGAATGCCATGAATAGTACAGGTCTTGCACACATCAACATGATAAGAATTCTTAAGAATTTTCAAGAATTCTTCAAATTATGATACAAATTTTAAGCCATATGAAAGATTAAAATTTTCAAACGAGATTTCTTAAGAAACTGAAAATATTCTTGAGAATACTTGAGCATTGTTAGGTAAAAAACCATGCCAACATACACAAGGCCTGTACTGTAGCAACAGGACTGCATTGTTTAAGTGCTTGCTGTGCATCACCAATTTGTAACAGGATGGTAGTAAGATGAGAATTGCAGAATGTCCATTAAAAAATCAGTGCACTAATCAGTAAGAGTGTTCCTAATTTTTGGGTTCATTGAAAAGTGATTAAAAAATAATGTTTTTACTTACAGCAACAAAGTATTTTTTTCCTTTCCAGTTTTTGAGAAATTAAGATTCCATTTCAGCTCCTTTCTATATCACCCATGTCTGGCATTTATAGTGCTAAAAATATGCAGCCTATAGTCATACCTTAAAACAAGCAGCTATACTTGTGCCTTGTGCCTGTTGTAGCAAAGTTATTGTCATTCACTATATCACAAACTTTTCCAGATGATCTACATGTGAAAGTAGTATCTGTCTTAACTTTGCAGGTGGAATTTTGAATATGATTGTAAAAAATGAAGAAAACTTGCTGGATGAAACTCCATTGGATAGTTCTCAGGAAGGTGATGAATTGCTCCCTCAACACAGAAAAGAATTAGAAAGGGTAAGAATTCAAGAAAACAAGTTTGCAGTCAGTTGATTATCATGAGAAACTTTAAATAAGGCTAGATAGGCTCTTTAGCCTTTCATACCGTTAAATCCATATATTTATATTTTTTTGTATCATTCACAGGAAAGACAAGGTCTCAGGAACGATTTTCCTGATGGATTCCCTGGTGATATCTTATTCACATATGAGCCATTGTCAGTTGACCTCACACCTCCTGATGAGTTGAAAAGTATCATTGGTTTCCGAAAGCATGGAACGAGAAATACATCAGCTTCGAACAAACTAGATCCGCTTTCAAGAGAATTTCTGATCAGTGGCTTCTTAGTTGATATGGCATTGTTTAAAAAGACTGTTGATTCAAGTGTTATGGAATGGTTATTATCCTGCATTTGTTATTCAAATGATTATGAAGTCATTGAAGGTGCTTTCAAAGCATTTTGGGCAATAACTACAACGATGAAAGAGGTAATTTTTGCTTCTTTTCATCCATTGCTAACTACCAGATACTTTATGGCAAGAAACTTTTGTGGGAAGAAACTTTCATGTTTTTGGCTGAAATTCTTGAAAGTTTATTCCCACACAATTTCCTCAGTAAATGTAGAATCAGATTTATATACAACTGTTTCTTTATTCTTTGGAAAATTCAACATTAAATTGATCAAACATCAAGCGCTAGTTAGACTTGCTCCAACTCTAGTCCGTGGTCAGCGTTGAAAAAGAATATAATTACTGCCTGCAGGAGCATAATTCTTGTTTCTCCCTCACAGTGTCCTCTTAGTTGCTTACGCCGCTGCAGGGATAATAATATTCTTTTTACACTGATAGACCACGGGAACAGACTTGAAACAAGTCTTAGAACTAGCTGACTTTGATGTTTGATCAATTCGTTGTCCATACTTTATTCAGGGACACTTTCCTGTACTTTCTTTATGAACAGGAGCTAACTTGGCAGTTCACAACAGATAAGTTCTGGAATCTGCTGTTAGGAATGGGAGCCTCAGAAAATGATCTGTTTACATCAGACACTCTGAAGGAGCTGCTTCCATCACAAAACGAATCAGACATGAAACATTTTGAAAGAAAAGCAAGAGATACTGCCAAAGACTTGAGCCGTATTTTCTTGCATCAAGTGCAGACTCTTGTAAAGGCATTTGTGGGATTTGTAAAGATACACCTGGGAAATTTCAACAAGAAGGATGCCATGCTGACAGTTCTGTTGGCATTCAGACTTGGGATTTGCTTGGAGGTGATAACATGTTCATGGGAAGTGCAGGTGCTCATTGGCTGTGTAGTAGAAATCTATCACGAAGAGGACTGGCATGAAGAGGTAGCTAAGTTTTGAAAATTGCAGTGGAAATAGTTATTTGCTCTGCTCTGCTCTGCTCTGCTCTGCTCTGCTCTGCTCTGCTCTGCTCTGCTCTGCTCTGCTCTGCTCTGCTCTGCTCTGCTCTGCTCTGCTCTGCTCTGCTCTGCTCTGCTCTGCTCTGCTCTGCTCTGCTCTGCTCTGCTCTGCTCTGCTCTGCTCTGCTCTGCTCTGCTCTGCTCTGCTCTGCTCTTACTTCAGGTTACTTCGGTTACTTCTATTGCCTACTGATAAAACACAAATCATTGAGCCATTTTTAGCTGCATTGCAGAAAAGATGCCAACCCAACGCTGGCACCCCTGGAACTTTTTCTTTCAAAATTTGCAGGATTGATTTACATTTTTGGATTTGAGAACAATTTAAAGTGCTATTTGAAGCAACCACTTATTTGCATTTCCAGTGGCATAAATCAGCAACCATTTTCTTTATAGTATGTTCATGTTCCTTGTACTGTCGTCTTGCAGCGTCATTAAATTGTACATTTTAGGAGAATCTATATATACACTTTATATATAAAAAATTTGACTTATCTGACCTTTGTGGATAAAACAGTGGAAGCATGTAGCTAAAACAATAAAGCTTGCTTAACAGTCCAACTTTTAAGTTGCAAATGCAACAACCCTTAGCGTGTCTATTGAAAGTGACACGGTCGCCTCCAAAATTCATTTTCACCAAATGACGAAGGACAAGAATTCCGACGATAATCGGAATTTTCATATTCAAACAGACATTCCAGTTTATTGACCATTCCAAGTATTCGACATTCCAGGTGCAAAGTAATATAAGAGAAAAATTTGAAAATTTTGCATACTGATGTTAGGCTAGGCCATAATTGCATTATTATTCCTATCTCAAAATGAATAACATGGCCCAAGATTGCCTGGATTTCCTGAGCACTATTTTCTGACAGTCAGAACTATGGAGCTTGGAGCAGCGAAAGTTACACTTGGCGCAAAGCATGCTTGTCAATAGTCGGTCTTTGAATTCGCTACGAAATATCAGTATGAATAAAAATTCAATCATGGCCTTGCCTAAAATCGATATGATAATTTATCGTTTTCCCGCCAGCTCTCCAATTTCTAAAATTCAGTTTCTCTTACAGATGCTAAAGATTTGCAAGAATGTGGCCGAGCTTACCGAGCATCACAGTAACAAATTGCAGCTGGTAGAAATGGCCCCCATTACTGAACGAGGAAGAGAACTCAAGAAGATCTTAGCATTAACGATGTTGTCTTCAGTTTGCGTGATTCGGAATTCGGATGTGTTTTCGCTCAGAAAATACATAAGATCATCCCCTGTAAGTTGTTTTTGTGTGTGTCATATTATTTTAAATCAATATCTCAATAGCAATCAATATCTCAATAGCATTTATCAAATATTTAAATAATACAATCAATATCAAATAGTGGGCGAAACTAGTCAGCACTGAAATAAAGAATAAAAAGCGCAAAAGACCAAATTGATGCCTGTTTTCTTCGAATGGTTAGGCCCTCTCCAACGGTACACTTTATATCAATATCATATAATATTCCAGTTGCTAACTACAAACATTATAGCTGCAAGTTTGCCCACCCCATCATTCTCTAAGACGTTTAAATATTTTGGCTAATTTGATCTCTTTTGGCAAATTATGTTAAATTTGTAGTCCTAGTGATAGGAGACTTTTGACCCAAAAGTAACTTTGGTTGGTCTGTGATGAATGGGTTCATTTGGGTTCCTTGCTGACCTTGTTTTTTGTTTTATTTCCAAAATTTCCTACATGAAAGTAGGATGTAGCTATGAGACAGTTTTATGAATTTCAATACAGCGAGTTCGGAGACGGCTGATTCTTGTCATTTATTGATTGTGCTTTGCTAGTTGTTGTTGAGACAAGCAGAAGAAAATATTTTAAACTCCTTCAATGACAGTGGGATTAAAGTAATAAATAGTACATAGTCCTCTTTTTCTTGACCTCATTCCATCCTCTTGGCAGTACCATCTATTTTTGAAGGAAATGTTTGAGAAATGTTTGAGAATATTCTAGAAAGCAGTATGAATCAAGGGTTCAAGGTTTTAACTTAAGCTGCAAATCAAGGGTGTAACTGAATGGAGGGTAGAAAGGTCTTTTTACTTAGATTTGAAGTAGTTCCCTTGCAGTTAGCTCTTTATTTTTTCTCTTTTTTTACAGGTATCGAAAGTATTGGAGATAGTTTCAAAACTACGTACGAATGATGACACAGACTTCCATCTCTTTTTCACAAACATGTCTTTTATAAATCACTGCCTGCCAGATGAGTCGATAACTGCAGGTGAAAAGGTTTGTACATCTCTGATATGCAAAGTTTGAATTTTAAGAGACTTTGGTCACTGTCTCCTTTTGACATTGAGAAGACCTAAATTTTGAGGTTTGAGTTTTGTTTTGAGGTTTGTAGTTTTGCACGCATTTAGCTGGGAATAGGGAAGCATATAACTCGAGTACATTCATAACCACTGGGAACAAGAAATTGTAAAATGTTTCAAGAAAATTGCTTTATATTTGTATTTGTTTCCAGATTTGAAGATGACTTGGTGCTATTTTCAAATCTAGAAGTTCAAGACTTTCCTTTCCAGCTAAATTTCAATTTCAAGAAAAAGTTATATTTTCTTTTGATTTAGAAATCTCTTGAGAACCTCATTGGTGTTCTAAGGCGGATGAATTGTAAGATAAAAGACCCAGGAGGAAGGTTCATGAATCGTACCAAGGTATTTATGATACATTTGTACTCAGTAGATCACAATTTCAGCACAGCATAGGAATCAAATGCTTCCACCGATGTTTGCTCGTGGCCCATGGCCGAAACCTCCAAAGCCTCATTTTCACTTACCAATCAGGTGGCGAATGAGGGAAGAAGACAAAAGAAGCCCGTGAAGATTTTTCTAAATTTTACCTACCTTCATAAAACGCAACCAGGACAAAAACTGCTTGAAATTTCCCGAATTTTTTTGAAGAAATCTACTCTCCAGATGTTTAGGTATACAAGTTTGGATGCCAGTTAAAATATCTCCAGGTTTGGCGGAGTTGTTGCCTCTCCAATTCACACACAAACCAATAAGGCACTGAACCTTGAACAATAGAAATTCTGGCCGGGAGACAATAGTAATAACAAAAGTGATTGTTGTAAGAACGACCCGAAAACGCCAAAATTTTCTATTGTTTTTGCTATTGTCTTTCCGCTAAATTTCTTTTGTTCAAGATTCAAACAGAGTGTTAAAAAAAGGCAAACGGTCGGAAAATTCAAATTTCTAAAAAAAGGTAAATTTTGAAAAAAAGCGCTACCTCATTCTGACAGATAATTTCTGTTTACTTGCTTGCAAATTTGCAAGCATCGTACATAGGTGAAAGCACGCTAGTCGGGCTCCAGAAAATCATCATCTCATTTGTATCAGACCTTTCGTTTCGAGAAATTTAATCTTTTCAACATGTAGCATTTTTTCATATACTCTGTATATACAGAATCCTGCGTTAGAAATGAAATCATTTTCATTTTTTTAGGTGAAAGATCTCATCCTAAGAACAGTGAGCAGACTAACCCACATCGCTAGGGGATTGCAAACACAGGTATGTCGCGTATTGGGTTTAGCTTTCTTTGGATGTAGTATTTATTTTTATCCACTGTAATGTTTAGACCGTAAAGGAGGGTCTAGTAACAAACTTCCCAAAATGATTTATTGTTGATCTTCCTCAAAATGCCTTTTAAATCTATTGAATTTGCCCCCCGTATAAATATGTTTAAAATATGAAATATGAAATATGAAATTACGCATAGATAGTAGAAGCACAATTCAATAGTCTTCAATAGTCTTCAATTCAATAATCATTCAATAGTCTTAGGCCGCCTCAAAAAGTTTGAGCGTTTACTCAAGTGAAGTACTCAATAACTACACAGCCGATCTGGATATATGCGGTCGCTCATTGCAAGTTGAGATCTCATCCTTATCATCACATCCAATTAACAATTTTCAGAAATAGTGATCCTCCGCAGGAACTGCTCAAACACTTATACTGTTTTGGGATGCCCGGTAAATATTTTGCTGACTCGCCCAATACGACAATTATTGTCCTGCAAATCTAGCATATGAGAAATTCGATCGTTTTTGACAGTGCAAGACTAACGTGGTCAACTAAATACAAACTTAAATCTCAAGCCTTTGTTTTGATTTTAAAGTTAACAATTAATCGGCCAAGAAAAGCTTTCAATACATTTACGAGGTGATTCATGTTGATGGCCTAGTTAGAGATCTACGTCTCTTTGGAATCATCCGATGTTTACCTTCATCGCTGCGATAACATTTGATATTTGCAGTAGTTAGGCACTTTGCTAATAATCCTGCTATGGTGTTTGAGATTTCAGGTTCTAACGCATAATCTCATGGATTACTTGGCTTCATATCTTTGCGAAAGCAATTATGAATTTTTCATGAAATATAAATATTAAGTGAATTTTCGCTAAGATAAGAAATAGCCACCTGAAAGTTTTTGTAATCAAAAGTAACATGATTCAGAAACTGTTGACTTTTCGTTTCATTTGAGTTCTGCTGCACTGCAGGAATTCGTTATGGAAGGCAAACTGCACAGGGTGTTGGAAAGAAATTGTGCCCTATTTGTCTGGCTGCTGTGGAGGAGCTATAACTTCCATTTTGCCGTCTTTTGCATAGTTGCATAAGATATGCTTCAATTTAGAGTTTGAGACATTGTTTGAGTCAATCTGACAAGCAGTTGCTGATTTATGCGAGAGGAAAGGCAAAATAAGTAGTTGGTTCAAAAACAGCACTTCTGTTCTCCAACAATTAGACTCAATACAAAGTCCCAGTTATCGCAGCAACAACAACAACATGCTTTTTAATTGAATTGAATTACAAACTGACATTTCATACTCCTGCGCCACCCGCCACAACGTATTTCCGCAGCAGTGATCGTCCTGTAAAAATGGAATGGAATGAAAAACCTTGTCCAACAATGTCGAAATCAAGTAAATTTTTTAACGAAGGATCCAGTGTTGTATTCAATTTTTCCACATATTTAAAAGTACTAATAGTATTTGTCTTATAGATAAGCAGCATTATTAGCCCCTTTGAAAATGTAGAAAAAAGTCAAAGACAGCACCAGAACGCTTTTCTTTACAAACTTACTTGATTTTTGCATTGCTGGAGAACAATATGTTTTTGATGCAGCCACTTATTTTGCTCTTCCTGTCCCATATATCAGCAACCACTGGTCAGATCGACTCAAACAAGGTCTGAAACAATTCAAGCATAATTTCAGAGATACCATAAACCCAATGTGCCCAACAAGCGATGGCATTGAAGACACGGAGCACTTTTTGTTGCTCTGCCCTTCTTTTGATGTTCAACGACAAAATCTTCTCGCTGGAATTGTTGAATTATTACGACCATATGTACAAATCACCAATCTTTCAAATCATTCTTTGACGCAGCTTTTATTGTATGGTGATGAAGACCTTTCTAATGAGTTGAACAGAAATGTACTCGAATTAACTTTACGCTTCATCCACGAAACTGGTCGGTTTGATTAAGATCTATTGAGAATTTAGCCATGCCCTAAGCAATCACCAAGTCCCGTACCGTTAGTGTTCTTTTCCTTGTAAATTCTGTTTCACATCAGATGGAGGCATTTTACTTACCTAAATCTACATCAAATGAGTTGCACTCGTTGCATCAGCAAATTCATCGCAACACTGACCTGACATCTGGAGTGAAACTGAATCTAGTATAGTATCCTTTAATTTATAAGTTGTTCGTAGTGTGATTGTATACGGTTTAACGTTTCATGTTTTTAGATATTGGCCATGGGGTAGTCGTAGTCTTTTGCTCCCCATGGTATCGTACTTGTAGTGTCGTATAGTAATTAGAATTAGGTATAGTAAAATGTAAAGTATCTTGTAAAATTTAATATTTGAATAAAAAAAAAAAAAAATAAAAACAAGGTCTCAAATTTTACCTTAAATCCTATCCTATGCAACTTTGTAAAAACAGCATAATGGAAGTTACAGCTCCTCCACAGCAGCCACATAAACGGGGCATAATTTTTTGGGATCTCTCTAGACTTTTGACATGCGTCGTTTCGATATTATCGCAATCACGGTATCTTAACTCATCATTTTAAGCTCAAACTAGGACTGATAATTTTACACACAAAAAGCTGGAATAATCTAAGGTTGATGTAAAATTCCATTACCTCTTCCTTTGCATTGAAATGGTTTGAAAGGAGCACATTATACTTAGCTGTAATTCTACAGTGAACTTTTTTTATGTGTTGATTTTTTTGCAAATTGGGTGAGATTTTCTTTTTTCGAAAGAATTTCAAGTTTTGAGAAGTATTAAATGATTGCTGGCTCAAAGCTAATTGAGGAAAAATGATTTGATTTTCAAGAAGAGCATATCTTATGGATGTCTACAACATGGTATAAAGCACAAGTATGTCACTCTTGACCAAAATGTCACTCTTGAAGGAATTTGATGACATCATATCCTCAAATGAGGTGAAATATAAAATAAGCTGTAATTTCGCAAAATATTCAAGATTTTTGAAAAGCCCAACGGAAGGATTATAGATAAAGAAATAAGCCATAAAATTCTCCACCCACCTTTTCACACCGATTTAAAGATTTTGAACCTATGCTGTTTGAGAGGCCCACTGAAAGGCAATCTTTCATTTATATTTTTCATTAAATTTCTTTGCAGTCGAAGTTAGATGGTTTCTTCGAAGAAACAAACTCGTCGTTCGATCAACTGAAATTCGAAACAATTGAAGACCAACCTGAAAAAGCAGATCTTAGAGACGAAGACGAGCTTGAGGAACCCTTGCCTCAAGCTGACCAACGCTCGAGCTCATCATCTTTGGAGACCTCAAGCGAAGGCTCCATCACTGATGATGAAGTGGAAAGATTGAATGAAGATCCTTTGGTAGACTTAGAGAAAAGGAAGATGTCAGAATTGGCTGGTACTCCGTAGGTCTAATTTAATTGGTTTTTTATGCTTTTTCTCGTTTTTTATACGTTTTGTTTATGATGCGTATCTTACAACTCAGAATATTATGGGTCTATTTCTTGGGTCATCATGTGAAGTTATAGAAATATTCTAAAAAATGTATACCGGGTGAGTCAGAAAAAAATACCCGTTTGAAGGGTCACGGCTCCCTGGATATCAAACAATGATATCGGCAAATATATAGTTTAATGGTAGAAATGCTCAAATCTACTATACAATTTACCTGACTGAAATTGGCCACTCCATTCTGAAATTATGAGGGATTTTCTCGAGAAAGCCTCTTCAAAAGACCTTCAAAACGTGCACAAAATCATGAACAAATTTCCCTAACAGTTCTGCCCTACAATGGCCTTACAGCAATGACTTGTGGACGCTTTTGCACGTGCTATCCTCTTGGGAGGATGAACAAGTCCTCCCCCTGGTATCGATGACCTATTCAGGGGGATTCCATTCTCCCAAGAGGACAGAATACATTAATTTATGTGAATGTCATCAATTTTAGGAAGGAGAATCTGCTCATTATTTTCATTCGTTTTTGCAGGTTTTTGGAAGGGGCTTTCTGCAGAAAATCACCCATTTCCACGGGAAGGAATGGCCGATTAAGGCCCGGTAAATTACTGAACCTAATTGAACATATTGGCAATAAAACAAGACTGTTTTAAATATTATTGCTTTGATATTCAGGGAACAGTGGCCTTCCAACGGGGATTCTGTTTTCTGACTCACCCGGTATTTAAACAAATAACGCACATTCCAAAAGCCGCAGGTATCCGAGAGATTTCAAGGAACTGAAAGAACGCTTGCAAGGAACTGCTATCAAAAGTCAACGGGGGGCTCAAGCCCCCCCAATGATTTTGAAAACAATGGTGCTACGTCACAAGTATTAATTAGATGTATCGTTCTCTATTGTTCTAAGAACGATTGCCCCCCCCCCAATCAGAAGCTGCTTCCTACGGCCCTGCAACCACCGGTAGAGCCTCACCATTTGAGCGTCATGACAAGGGGTCGCGGACTCAATTAGCGCTTAGCTACTTCTGTGATCCTAGCGCTTGGCGCAAAAAGCCGCAACTTCACCCGCAACTACAAACCACAAGCCAACAGCCAACTCAGCTGTCCATCCAGGGCACAAACCGTAGTTCTACAGGCCCACATCAGCTGTATAGCTGCCTATAACCCCAGCCTGCGTTAACAAATAGATATTGCCTGCGTACTTGCTTTTAAGTAATTTAAAAATTCAATAATGTATGGTCAGGCAGTAAAGAAAGTTAGCTAAAGTTCTTGGCTTCATATCTTCATCAGGAAATGTAGTAACTTTTTATGATCATTCCACAGTGTGGGAACAAAATGGAGACGATTCACATCTATAAAGATATGAAAAAATTTGTCGTTATTTCATGATTTATGAATTAACAATTGGGTGAAGTATACTCGTTATGTTTTTAGAAACTTTAACCAGTAACTGCATTTTGTTTCACCTCTGAAAACCTGAGTTTTTGTAATCAGAATGATTTCCGAAAAAATCGACGGATAGAGATCCCAAATGAAATTGTATGAAAAACTCTTGTTACAATGATTTCTAGTAATTCCCAAAGACGATAACACTCGAGAGTAGAATAGATTTGATTAGCTAAAGAATGGAAATGTCACTCACAAGTGGGTTGAAACTATTCTTTAACTAATCAAATTTGGCAATGATACTTCAACATGGAGCTCACTGGTACTTGCACTTGCATTGGTCGTTACTGAACAGTTAAAACCATACTAGGCTAAGACAGCCTGTGGTTACTGAACAGTTAAAACCATACTTGGCTGTGGAATTTTGATTAACGGTTGATTCATCCATCTTCAAAAAACAAAGACAGATTTTGTAACACAATAGCATGAGTTGTTTTTGTTGACACCTAAATTCAAAGCGATTAGCGATCGCAGACAAAGGAAATTCCCTCAACCAGTAATTCAAAACAAAAAAATCCGCAAAAGTTTCTCGGAAACCCAGGTAGCTATCGCGCTCGTTGTGCATTCCAGAAATTGTTTTTTAAGAGTAAACACGATCTTTTGTCGAAAGAAGGACTTATATCTACACATCTACCATTTTATCTCTTTGGTTCAGAAGCTGAACAGTAAGTATTTCAATCACACCCAAAAAATAAGAGAATTGAGTCGCCTCCCAATCGTCTTCTGAACCAAACAAATTAAATGCCAGAGGCAGATGTGTAGATATATCCTTCTTCTTTTGATCCATGCTCATTTTACAATTTCTGGAATGCACAACGAGCGAACTAGCTACCTGGGTTTCAGAGAAATTTTTGCGGCTTTGCTTGTTTTCAATTACTGGTTGAGAGAATTTCCTTTGTCTGCAATCGCTAATCGCTTTGAATTGAGGTGTCAATCAAAAGCTGCTCATGCTATTGTCTTACAAAATCTGCCCTTGTTTTGTTCAAAATCGGCCTGGTGTATAATTTATCTTTGTCTGTCTAGAGTGGGTACTTTAATATGTTGCAGTCGGTAGATTTGAACAACCAATTAAATGCATTCGATTCGTTAGATCGACCAATGAGAATGGTTCATTCGATGACATGGCTCTATTTAAGCTGGTTTGATTTGCAGGAGCATAAAGTTCGATTGTTGAAAACACTTCTTTTCAACAAAGCAATGCAAAACAGAAGTTACTAACCGAAGCCCGTGCCCATTTGGATTTTAACGCAAACACCCCAAGAATTTCTGCCTTTAACCTTTGTCCAACAGACGTTCACATCTCACATCGCATTATATATTAAGATTCATAGCATCTGTTAGAACATCTTTCATTTCCCACAACCTAAGCAAAATTCATGATAATTTCCTATTTTGTGATGGTCAGCCAACGCCATTCCCGTTTCACACAAGATCATGTTTCCTAAGACCAGTGATTTCGCCGAGGGGCACATCACTCTGAAAATCTCGTGCACTTTGGTAAATTATTCCTAAAAAATTTCTCCAAGGATCCCAGAAAATCTCGAAATATCTTGAAGATCCCAAAAATCTTCACAGAATCTTAAAATCCCAAAGAAAAGTCTAAAATTCTCTGAAAATCTAAAAAATTGTTCAAACCGAACAGAAGCCATGAAATAGCGCCATTCCACTGAAAATTTCACTCGTTTTCCATGGTTGATACTAAAAATTCTACGTTTTCCATGGTTTTCCATGGTTGATCAAAACTGGAAATGTATATTTTTTTATCCGGATTGGATGCAAAAATTTTAAAAATCTTAATTTTCATCATTTGGTATTTGGTACCAAGCTACCTTGCATTGTACCATTTTTGTTTGTTGAAGTATTATGATTGTAAGTGTCATCCGAAGTAGAGACCAGATGACCTTTTGTCTTTTCCTGCTTTGGATGGCACAGTAAAGAGTAATCTTTTTTGTGTTTTAATTGTTTTGATGATGATAAAAAAATGGTTGATACAATGCTTTATTTTACTGTAAGTTCTTGATTAACCCCTCCCCCCTCTCGAATAGCCCCCATCCAAAAAGTCATAATTTTAAGAGAGTTCGTAGGGCCAGGGCTTAAAACCAAATTGGGGCCCCTGGACAAAACAGGGATTGACTGAAAAATGGCAGGATCTGATTTCTGTCCACAAACTAATTTAATCGACTTCGAGCGTCAAATAGGGCTTCCTACCGTCTTGCTTACACTTTATGTGGTGTTGTTACGCAGTAGGAAAGGTACCTATTTTGTAATGGAAACGATGATTTTGTAGGCGTAGTACCTGCTCTCAAAAGTTCTTTCACGCACGTTTCAAAAATAAATATATTTGCAGTTTAACTGAATTGACATTCAGTTTTGCGCATAATTCATAGGTTATTGCATCTTGTTTTAAAAACCAATGCCAGATACCGTCTACGTGGTTTCAGGGTAGGTATGTCGTGGAATGCTTAAAAGATTAATATCATGCGTAAGACATGCCAAAAATAGAAGGCCTATGTTGTTGTGCAAACCGTGTTTGGTAGGTCATGGTACGTATGCTTAAAAGAATGCCTGAAAGGTGGGGGGGGGGGTTCTCAATCCCATTATTCTAGCATACTTTGCATAGACAGTTGGTGTTCTAATTGTTGTTGTTGTTGTTAGTTCAAGGGCGAGCATGTCACACTTGGAGCCATGGCCCTACCTTTGTCCGAAAACCTGTAGTTCGCTAGAATCCTTTGCTTCACTTTAGGCCTAAAAACCGGTCTTTTTTCCAGTTCCTTTGGACAAACATGGGATCATTTTTTACAGTTCTTCCCCACCTCCTGGTATTCCCAGTTCCAGCTTCCAGCACGAAATTCTCGTTTCCTGAGTATTATTCCAGGCGAATCCTCGATTGCATTTAACCCCTTCAAGACCCCCTTAAAGCGTCTTTCACACACAACACGCACTTTAGTTACTGAATTGTGTGCGCAATATTTAGATTCGTATGATCAGCACGTCCTCGATGTATGCAAATTCTAAAGTCCAGCAACATATTATTGAGTGTCTATAGTGCATATACATTGAAGACTTGCCAAATCATCAACCCATGACACAAAAATCAGGCCTCTGCAAGCACAAGGGGTGTATCACTCTTCTGAAAAAGCTTACGAGGTTTTTTAAAGCAACTGGATTTTCACCGATTTTCTACGGCCTTTTTCTTGAAAACAGAGGATTTTTGCCACGATTGCATTATGGTGTACGGGATTTCTAGAGAGTAATACCCCCTCGCACTAGTGTAGCGTAACCATTTTTGGGTGGAGAAAGGTACATAGAAATGATAATAAAGTCTTGCAAACACGTTAATAAAGTAAATAATATTTCGATCAAGCTGAATCATTACTCAATATCGTGCGTTAGAGACCGATCAATGCTGACTTGTTTTCAACTGATGAAATGTTCTTCATTCGATTCACGTTCGTCACTCCCAACAGGTTTCGCATTGAGGTTGCTTTGAATTCAAAATGGTTATAAACAGGGAAGGTTATTCAGGAATTGATGAATTGTCAGCTTCATTTACGCTCAATTCGATTGATATCGACCATGAAAAGCTAACGGCTACTTGTAAGCCATTTCATCAAATATTTACAATTTAGACGCATCGTCATTTAGCTAGCGTCCGATTTCAATTCAACGTTGATATTCCTCTATGCCTTTCATGAATTTTAATCGAAAGTTCTGGTGGCTTGCCAGGGGGTTTTAGACCTCTCAGGTATTTAGTAAAAGGGTCTGGAACTAGCGAAGTTCTTCTGATAAATGATGGATTTCGAATGCTAGCAACTACAAGAGGGCTTGTGCGCTGTTGCTGTTTCATAATGCACTGCAAAGGACTTTCAGATTAGTTGAAAGTCTGCAAAGTTAGGCCAATATTTTGTCTTTAGTTTGGTCCCTCCATAACGAGTGAAAAGTGAACTTTCAATGGATACAGAGAAGAAAATGGGTTGTCCAAAACGCCCAGATGAAAGCAGAGTTGTCTATTCTCTGTCTCCTTCTTTGAGCCTGACAGGAGAACCATAAACAGTTACCGCCTCCATTGCCCAGCTTATGTTCGTGTTGTTTTCCTCATACGCGGCGCGCAAAGCCAGATGGCTGGTGGAATGTCTTTCATGACGATGTCTGTTGGTTCCCTTCGCACGATGGTCCTCCCAGATATGAGATCTCCTCATCGTAATTCTGGTACTTCCATCATATCTAATTCAAGAGCTAGTCATTAGCCTGTGTTTCCTTTCAAAGTGGTCTGGAACGCAGGCTACTAGCCATAAGCTTTGTGGGAGGGTTGATAATTTTCTTATATTATTTTTCGATTACGATTGAAACTTTATTTCTTGAATGGCACCTTTTTGTCTGCCATCAATAAATATAAATTAAAAAGGCAAGCCACTAAGTCTGTGTTGCTCTTCAGCCGAATTCCTTGAATTATACTTTGGTGTCATTTTGTCAACTTTGCGAGTGGATTTGTGAAAGGCGAATCGTTTAATTCAAGACCTCAAATAAGGCTTTCTTTAGCTTTGGAGAAAAGTGTTTGTACCGGATGAGCCAGAAAAAAGTTCCCGCTTTTTAAAACTCAAACATCAAAAGCCCTTGATGGATTGGGATGAATTGAATCCTGCTTCATAGCTGAGAGATTGAAGCTTATTTGTCATTTATCTCGCGTTTTGAGACCACTGTAAATATGGGTAAATTCGACCTTGCGAACATTTTATGGTTGTGAAGTGCCTGAGAAAGGGCCTAAAACATGATCGAATCATAAAGAATCTCCGCGCAGAACAATAAAAAAAATACTATAGCAATAATGATGATAACAATAATAATAATAAGCAGAAAGAGGAGGAGAAGCTGGAACACTATAACGATCTGAAATACCAAATTTTGAAAATGTGGAAGGATGAAGTAAAGAAAGTTGCAATAATACCAGTGGTCATTGGGGCATTGAGAGTAGTTTCGAGAAATTTCAAGAAATACATTGCAGCACTTGACTTTGAACCGGGAATACAGCCATTACAGAAAGCATGCCTCCTAGGTTATGGCCAGGATTGTTAGAAAAGTACTGGACATAAGAGACTAAATAGCAAGAAGAACTATTTGTATTTTCTACAGAGACAGCATGCACGCTTTCTCAAGCTACAGGATGTAACCTGAAAGTGGACTATGCATTACCAGTTGTACTGTGATAATGATTCCAATAATGATAATAATAATGATTTCTTTATTGAAGGTTGGCTGTTGTCTAGCTAATTTGTTAATTAACGCCAGCCAAATCCTAAATACATTTTACAAATAACAAATTAAATCTAGATTACAAAGAAAGTGTGCAATAGACATTTTAGCTATCTACAAAAGAGCCTGGATCGAGCGTTATTTTTACACATTTTTATACGCGATTTGCGATCGAATGACATTAGAGCTTCTACCACTATTTTGCACATTTTATAAATTCTTCAAAATGCATCAAAACATCGTTCGATTTAGATTGTTTCTTAGAATAGCTAAAATGTCTATTAACTATAAAAACCCTAAATTATCAACATACGATTTACATAATCTACCATTGCAATCGAAATCGTGCCTTTTAATTTTTGCACAGCTGAAGTTTCAAATTTTTGTAATTTTGTAAATGCTAAAATGTTTTGTTGACTTACCCTATGGATTTTGAAGTTTAAAAAGTCGGTTGTTGCATTAGTCCCTTCGCTTTTTGCAAATTTCAAAATCACCCTAACGGATGAAGTACGAACCAAATAAGGCGTCGAAACTAAGAACCGTTTTCGTATTTATCAGTGTTTTTACTTTTTACAGTAATTATTTGTTATTACTTTATCGTTTGCAAAAGATAAGGCGCTTTCGAGCCATGCTCTCGAGTTTTCACAACGTTGTTTTGGATTTTTGCCCCAAGTCTATTTCGTCAAAAAATAGATAGACTTATTACAGTTGAAGAAATAGACTTGGGGCAATAACCCAGATATCACATGAGAGTTGCGATAAAGCAAAATTACTCACACAAAAAACTTCGATTTTTGTTATTCGCGGGCATTTTCACGTGACATCTAATTTAAGATAGACTATAGGTCCGTTATCTCTTCGCTCCAATAAGCAGTAACGAATAGATCACTACCCCCGTTCATGCTTAATTAACCTGTCAGAGAAACTTTAAATGCTAGCAAGTAGAATTTAATGATAAAGCAAAAACCTTGATACTTTCAAGACGCTTAGGGAAATCATTTTTGGAGCTTAACTTCAAATAACGACTATTTTGAGACTATTTTAAACCATGATTTAAGCGTTTGCGTTTGCAGTTGGGAAATGTAGGATACTGGAATGATGTGAAGCATGGAACAGAGTTGAGCTGTTGGCGTGGAAATGGAGGGAAATATCCCGAACCTTTCAATTGAAATTGTAGAAGATGATAAAGAATCAGGTATGGTTTTTTGATTACCAAAGTTCTACGATCACCAAATTTGATTAAGTGTGATGATGTGATAAAGACAGATGTTCACCTTTCTTACCAAAGCATTGCTTGGTTCCGGTGTTATGTTTTCTCTGTTTTCCTCATTTCCGAATTTATCAGCTGATTACAAAATAATGAAGTCTCAACAAGAAATGGTATCTTCTACTTTCAAAGTAAAAGAGATCACTTCTTGTTGAGATTCCAAGAAGTTTGAAGCTCATTCCCGTGAGCTTTGCTTTTCATAGATCGTTTTGTTTGCAAGCGTTGGTGCAGATTTTGTGCGCAGCGTCGATTTGCTCTGTGAACTGTCGCTGGCTACCAGCGCGCTTGTCAAGGCCTGGGAAAACACTGTCAGAAACTCGGTAAACGAGCTTCGGGAGCCATAGTGTTTCTTGATCTGTTGACGAGTTATGATTGAAACATGGACTCTTTATCAGCTATATTCAAAGTGGGGAAATATTGTGCGAATGCTGAAGAATATCATTGTTTCGGAATCTGTTGTTGCAGAATCTTCAGCTTAAGAATCGATTGTTTTTCTAGCTTTTTTTGAGAAATTAAAATATGTAGTGCATACCTTGTTAGCTATGGTAGCTCTAATGTTGTGTAACTTGTAACTCGAAGTATTCGACACCTCAAACAAGTTCACTGAAATGCCAAAGAAACAAAAAAATGAGCCAAAAATGAACAAGAATTATGGATGGAATGGACACATCTCGAAAAAGGCATTGAATGTGATCTTGACACCTCTTCCACTTGTCCTTTTGTGTAAAGTAGGAAACGAACATTGTTCAGACGACAGTTCGCATACGCCTTTCTCGGATTTATCATCTGAGGATGGGAGAACGCAGCTAAGCAAACGAATTTTTTCAAAACAAGGAAAAAGCTTAAATTTGTCTCAGGGTTTAATAGCCAAATCTACCCTGAAATTTTCCACTTACAGTTACACATCATCGCTTTTGAGAATCATTTTGATTTTTGCTTTCGTTCAAATGTTTTGTTTCTATGTGAGCATTTCATTCTCGTTCCAAGAGTTGTTTTTAATATGAGCATTTTGGTTTGGGCAAGAGCAGAAGAGCAAGGGATTGAAAATGTGAGTAAATTAGCCGATGTCCGTTACTAAGTGCTAATGGCAGCTTTCAATTGCTGTCAAAATTGAATTGTTTCATCATCAAATTAGAAACCGCAATTAAGATAAGATTTGATTTGTCTCCTTACCACTAGACTTGCCTCAAGTCTATGTATCTCTTCAGTGCGTCTTATCGATCCCTTTTCGGTAAGTAGACTTGGGAGATAGACCTTACCACTTGAAGCTTTTGGATAAATCTTGAAAGTCAAGCTCGCCAAATGACATGTTTCTGGTTTAAATACATACCTTTTCCCTCACGTGTAAGAATTTGTAAGAATTGATATCAATTAAATGTGCTCTTCTTTTACGAAAGAACTATTCTGCAGATGAAATATTAGGCTGCAATAACAAGGACAGATTTGGTAAGACAATAGGGTGAGTTGCTTTTGATTGACACCACAATTCAAAGCGATTAGCGATCGCATACAGAGATTCTCTCAACCAGTAATTCAAAACAAGCAAAGCCGCAAAAGTTTCTCTGAAACCCAGGTAGCTAGCTCGCTTGTTGTGCATTCCAGTAATTGTTTTTAAGAGGAAATATGAGCATAGATCGACAGAAGAAGGATATATCTACGCATCTCTCAGTCATTTTATTTTTTTGGTTCAAAAGCCGATTGGGAGGCCATTCAATTCTCTTGTTATTGGAATACTTACTGCTGATCTTCTGAACCAAATGAATGAAATGCCCGAGGTAGGTGAAAAAGACGATAGCAGATTTCTTCCGCCTATGAAGATGAATCAGAAAAAAATTTCGGTTCGAAAGACTTTTCTGTGCTTCCTGAGACTTCGGATAATAAGTTCCCTTTTTGAAAATGACAATGCGAAATAACCAAGTGTTCTAGAAAGTAAACAGATATGGTCGGGCCTCTCCGAAATCACAAGAAATGATCGTGATAATGAATTTTCATGCCCCACCAACACTTGCATTGGTTTTCCTTGATGGAGCTTTTACGTCGTTACCCTGGGTACCAGACTCGTTCTTTGTGAGAGAGTCTGGTACCCAGAACCAGGGTATTACGTCGTGTATGACTCTATGAAATCACAGATTATGTTGAATATTTGTTGAATATGATTATAAGTTAATAATGGAATTATTATTATTATATTTTCTGCTTTAAGCACTGGCAGTTCTCATCGCCGAATTTACATCCCAAGGGAGCGGGTCACAACCCATGACCAAGGGTCCCTTGGGGTCATTCTCTTTTAGTACTCAAGTACTTTTCTCAATATCCTGGCTGTTCCTAATAGCGTCGTCTTCTGTAGGATTGCTGTATTTAGAATTATTATTATTATCATTATTATTATTGGGTTATAATATTATATAATATTATATAATATAATATTAATTGTTATTGGATTATTAAAGAGAATCGAATGGACTCCCAATTATTGGGAGGGTCACTTGGGGTGACTGCAGAGTTGCCAAGGTAGCCTCAAAGGAATCAGTAGAACTTTAAAACGCCTCCAATCCCTTCTCAAATTTTAAAAAGGACAAAAAGATTATGTAGAGTGGCATAAGTGGGAAAGGATGTTATTGCTTTTCATTGTAAATTTAACATATTTAGGTACTTTTTGTTTGTAAACAACTTCTTCTGTATAAATTCTCGGCTGCCCAGTAAAGTTGTAGACTGATGAAGATTTTTAATCGAAACGTATTTTTATGAAAACAGTTTAATTTCTTTTATTTCATGTTCTGTTAATGTCAATGCCTGTTTGCTAATGAGCTTCTAGAATGTTCCCAGATGTTTCGAGATGTCATACAGGGTCTAGATTTTAGTATGCAGGTTCTTAAAGAAGAAGATACTTAATGCGCAGGTATTTAGTACACTACCTGCAATTGCCCAGCAGTAATTAGTTTTACATGAAAAATATTTGGTCAGCTACTGTCTTGTTTACATAGTAACTCACTAGGGAGCCGATAATCGGATTAATATTCGCGAATAATGAACACCTGTAAAACAAAATGCCTTCAGTTGTTGATTGATTATGCTGCATCTGCATTGCGTAAATTTACTGGCTGTTTCCATTCATAGATAATGGCAATTTAAATTTTGCGTCGCAGAAAATATAATCTTGAAATAGAATCCTCCTCTATTTACGCAAAGCAAGATTAATTTCAGCCTTGAGTCTACTTGTAGACCAGGGTAATTATTGTAAAACAAAAGATTCAGGTTTCCTGAAAGATAAAGCGATTTGGCTTTCTGAAGAATAGATTCCACGCCGCCTCTGAGTGCACCAAACCCAACCCAATCAAAATAAACAGAGAAAGCAAAACATTACAGTGGGTTGCGTTGAACGTGTGACATCTATTCTTGAGATTGCAAAATCGCTTTGTCCTAAACAGAACTATATCATTTGTTTTACAAGATTCACCCTTGCTTTTACGCAACATTGAACTCACAGAGACATCAACTGGTTAGCTTAAAGCGTTAGCATTTCAATTTTGCATCGCAAAAAATGAATGACAAACCAAACCACAGAAGATAGCCCGAAATCGATGAAATCTAATAAAAAGTAGCTAACTCACTTGCGATGCACACGAAGAGAGGTCATTGAGAGGAGACACGAATATATATCGAACGAAGAAGGGTAATTGTAGCATCAGATTTGCAGATTTATGCAGGGTTATTAAGAAATGTTTAACTTACACCCAGAGTATACCAGCATTGTAAGGCCTACTATTTAGTTTCTGAATTTGATAACTAAAATCTGCAACGAAGATCTTTTGATCTGTTCTTCATCTTTCGATGAATACCCATGGCTTCACTTAAAACCCCCTTTTCGCATGCAAAACACAACAACAAGGGCAGATTTTGTAAGACAATAGTATGAGTTGCTTTTGATTGACACCGCAATTCAAAGCGATTAACGATCGCAGACCAAGGAAATTCTCTCAACCAATAATTGAAAACAAACAAAGCCGCAAAAGTTTCTCTGAAACCCAGGTAGCTAGCTCGCTCGTTGTGCATTCCAGAAATTGTTTTTAAGACCAAACATGTGCATTGATCGAAAGAAGAAGAATATATCTACACATCTGCCACGGGCATTTAATCCATCTGGTTCAAAAGCTGATTGAGAGGCGATTCAGTTCTCACATATTTTTGGGTGTAATTAAAGCATTTACTGCTCAGCTTCTGAACCAAAGAAATAAAATGCCCATAGTAGATGCGTAGATATGTCCTTCTCCTTTCGATATATGCTCATGTTTGCTCTTAAAAACAATTTCTAGAATGCACAACGAGCACGCTAGCTACTTGGGTTTAAGAGCAACTTTTGCGGCTTTGATTGTTTTGAATTATTGGTTGAGAGAATTTCCTTTGTCTGCGATCGTCAATCGCTTTGAACTTAGATGTCAACAAAAGCATCTCATGTTATTGTGTAACAAATTCTGTCCTTGTCCCTTTGACACGTTTTAGCACAGGTTATCCTCTTGGGATGATGAAATCGCCTGGAATAATATTGTTATGCTTCCAGGATTACAATTTTATACTCCCAAAGGGATCACGTGCTAAAGCATGTAAAGTCATTGCTGCAAGGAAGAAAAATGGGTCGTGATTCATATTGTTTTTGAAGGCTTCTCGAAGGGACTTTCTTGAGAAAATTCCACGTAATTTCAGAACGGAGTGGCCGATTTCGGTCAGGTACATTTTAAGATTTATCGGAACATGTCCACTCAAATAATATGTTTACCAATATGTTTGCCTAGATATCCAGGGAGCTGTGACCTTTCAAACGGGAATTGTTTTTTATTTATTCTTCCTGTGTGCAGCTTTGACCTGATAATAAACTGAAAACCAGATTGAAAACCGAAGCTTAGAATACGAGGCTCCTTGTTATCTTATCTATTGCATTAATATTTCAACAATAGTGCATAAGATATGTGAAACGAGCTCGTTTAGGTCATTGCAATTAATTTATATAGCGAAAGATTATTGAAAAGGAGCTTTCACCTGGATGTGGCTTTCCAGCATAGATTAGTTGGTATGGTGAAGTCAGACCTAGATTTATAAATCGAGAACATTGCTGAACAGTTGGATCGTTATTTAGATGGGTGAAATGTTATGAAGCTAATGGTAGCAAGCAAATCTTGATAGCAGTACTACAAAGTGACATTTAAAAATAGCCTTGAATAACGGACTCATCATATTAAACCCATAAACGCAACAAAAACACCGAAATCAGTAGAAAGAAGAATATTAACTCTTGTAAAAGAAAAAATAACTAAAATAAGCCTGTAACAAGAGAAAAACTTTTAAATCCTGTAAGAAGTACTGAAAAGTGAAATTTGTAGCCAATAGTTTCATTAAAACAGTGGCAAAATGGAATGAACATTCATATTAAAGTTTGTTAATTTCCCGGCGTGTCAACTCTGGGGGTTCAAGTGTAACCATGCTCGTTTGGCAATTTTTCAAATTGGTCCTTTTTGAAGAATCAACCCCTTTTACGGGCTTTCGCTAACTAGTCTGGAAAACATTGCTCCTTTTGACAGGATTTCTCTGACAAATGTATAAGACAGGACTTGGCAGGACTTATCAAGCAGGATGATGAATACCCTGGGTACCAGACCAGAGCCAACAAAAATAGGAAATATAAAAAGAAAAACTGAATGATAAAGGGAAGAAAGTTGACGAATAACTTGGTGAGCATATCAAGGCCTAGATAATGTCACTCCCTTGCAATTCTACTTCGCAGAGGTATGAAAAGACTACAAAATCCTTTAATAAAGGAATTCTCAGGCAAGGAAATAGTGGTGTTAACGCATGTCAGTCCTGTACTGTAAAGATTGAAAAGCATCACCTGACTATAACTGGGTGTATGTCGCACCAGCTATTTGCTTCTGTTGATTTATCATCTACTCATCTACCATATGATTTTACTCCGAAGATAGTGTCGTGCAAAATCGCCCTGGAGGCAAAGTTACAAGAATTTTGTGGTTTTTGGGCCATGTGTTTCTGGTGCTAAAAATCACGCTTAATTCCCGACCGAAAAATTTAATTTTTTCCGGGCGAATTCTCGAAATCATTTCAAGATGTTGAACAAACCACCTTTCAATTTGATTGGAGGAGCATAGAGGCGAAAAGTTCACTCGTTTTTTATATTTTTGATCTTAACCTTTTCGCTCGATCTGTTGGAGCGCGCAATTCAATCCAATAAATAAGTAGGTAAAGCCATTCAGTTCAATAGATAAGTAAGTAATAAAGTTTTCGAAAACTGGGACGACTTGTAGTAAGTCTAGCGTCAACGTACTCGCGGCGAAGATCGTTCATTCGAACGTAACCGCTAACCGCTTCATTTACTCGATCGAATTTTACGGTCTTCTGTAGAACCCTCAGTTCGATTCCGAAATCAAGATTCGAAAGAACTACTCACTACTCGCCACGAGAGTAAAATCGTGAACTTCTGACGCAAGTATTCTATTAGCTAGCTGCAAGTTATCACTAAATCAAGATGTGTGATTTGATGCCAACATAGTTGCAAAGATGCTGATTTTAGAAGATTCTTGTTTATCAGTTCCAGGAGAAAATTGTTGAATAATCATGGAGACGGAAAAGGGTAAGAAGTTGTCTTAAGGCGTTATAGATAACGTAAGAGTACAGTTTCGGTTGGAGGGCCAGAGTGCACTTGAGCGGGTACCACTCGAATGTTAGGTTTTTGTTAGAAAAGAGTTTTCAGGGTACGTTGAAATAAAGAGTGCAGTCGAAATCTCTTCTTCAGAAGGCAAATCGCTTTGTCTTTGGAAAACCTGAATCTTTGGTTCTACAAATTTGCCTTGCTATATCCATACTTTCTTTACTTCATACTAAGAAATTCATTCACGCTTTTGCTTGCCCTTTCTCCGTGTCATACATCATGAAGGCGACGCAATGCACAATGCTTCGCCAATTCCAACACACCTAAAATGCACGACAGAAATGACAGTTCAATTAAAACTTCACATCTGCGCATCCGCAGAAATCATTCGTAATCGGCTAATTTAAGATCACAATAGAGTCACGATTTAATCTAATTTATCAAAATGTCATGTCACGTCTGTATTGTTTATTTCGACGTTGCTATGCAAAAGTTTAGCGATTTATATTAAAGGTCACAATGAGGCAAAAATGTCATTGCTCTTGGGAGGTAAAAGAATTACCTCGCTTCATGCCATACTGATTTGGTGCTGAGGCTACCACGAGGGTGGTGCGTGGTTTACTACCTTTGAATAGAGCCCCAGGAGCCCGGGGGGGGGGGGGGGTACTTGACTTGCAGTTGTACGGGGATGTATTTCTCCAAGAAATAATTTATTCACCCGTTTTTAGAATTTTTTCTTACAAATGATAGCCGGCTTTACAAACAATTGGCGAAAAGAGTACACAGATAAGCAATGAAATAACATTTTTGGACAACTAGCTTTGGACAAGTTTCCTTCTCTTGATACCCGGCGTTAGAAAAAGAGGCGCAAACGATACGCGGAAAGGAGTGCACATCCCGTCAGCAAAATGTACTAAGTACACCCCAGGGGGTATAGAAGCCATGTCACCATTTCAAGAATGGTTTAGGTAGGCCTTCGACTAATGATCAACTTGATGCTTGATAATAACAGTTCTTGTTAGTCCCTATTGCCTCAAACTATTGCCTGTCTATGAGCCCTTGCATCCAAATATTGCCTGTCTATGAGTCCTATTGCCTGCTACCCCATTGCTATTGCCTGCAAGTTCACTTGACATTGATACATAAAGTTGTCATTATGTTTATACTTTATGCCATGAAATAGGCCCTTTAATCCTATGACATTTACCCTCCCATTGCCGGCAGCTTTTACCTATTAGTCCGCACGAGTTGCTTTTGTTGACACCTCAATTCAAAGCGATTAGCGATCACAGACAAAGGAAATTCTATCAACCAGTAATTCAAAACAAACAAAGCCGCAAAATTTTCTCTGAAACCCAGGTAGCTAGCTCGCTCGCTGTGCATTCCAGAAATTATTTTTAAGGGCAAACATGAGCATAGATCGAAAGAAGAAAGATATATCTACACATCTGCCGCGGGCATTTTATTTCTTTAGTCCAGAAGCTGAGTAGTAAATGTTTTGATTACACCCAAGAATATAAGAGAATTGAATCGCCTCCCAATCGGCTTTTGGACCAAAGAAATAAAATGCCCGCGGCAGATGTGTAGTTGCATCCTTCTTCTTTCGATCTATGCTCATGTTTGCCCTTAAAAACAGTTTCTGGAATGCACAACGAGCGAGCTAGCTACCTGGTTTTCAAAGAAACTTTTGCGGCTTTGTTTGTTTTGAATTGCTGGTTGAGAGAATTTCCTTTGTCTGCAACCATTGCCTGCAACCTCAGTGCTATTGCCTGCAACTTTATATGACATTGGTACGCAAAGTTTTCATCGTAATTTGCGTGTTACGCCATGAAATAGGCGCGGAAATAGGCCAAGATAGGCTCCTTTAACCCTATGACTTTCATCACCTCTTTCCAGCCTTTGTTATTCATCAAACACCACGCAAAAGCCTGATCGATCTAAAACTTTCGTTTTGACTATGTGTGGTGGGCAAACCAACTTCACCTGCCGCACGTTGTATTTCAAAGAATGAGCTTCACGACGCTCTCGATCAAATGTGACGTCGTCCCGAAACCAAAAGCTGAGACCATCTGTTTCGAGAATTCCATTGTTTTAACACTGGGATTGCTAAAAATTACGCAGCGGACAAGCGCCACTGTATACGCCCAAACTGACGATCGTGTGTTTACGCGAATTTGCGACGAGTGAATGGCTGAGTAAATGTAGAGTGCTTTCATTTAAGTTTCATTTACGTTTTGGGTGTTTACTTCAGTATACATGATTCCGAGGAGACGACGCCCGCAGTCCGAATACAGAGCAAGTCCTGTAGCGAGCCCAAGGACTCTTCGAGGTAAGAGAGTATGTTGATGACTTTGTGAGTGGCGGTTGAAGGAGATTAATGGTTAATGCTCTCCTTATGATAGTCATTAATTGAAGAAAGTTCATAAATG
Source organism: Aurelia coerulea (assembly GCA_039566865.1). Lineage (NCBI taxonomy): Eukaryota > Metazoa > Cnidaria > Scyphozoa > Semaeostomeae > Ulmaridae > Aurelia > Aurelia coerulea. Next base: position 2,855,872 of record CM076952.1, on the reverse strand, counting down.
AAAATATTGTGGATCATGTCTAGAAATATATCTGAGGGCAAGTTGAGACGACGAATGGAATTTATATTGAATAATGGACGAGAAATATGTTGAATTTACACAAGAATATATTTCAGTTCTTAACATCCTCATTAGACTCAAATTGCCAAAAAATTACAAGTACAGCAAATTCATGTTTCAATATTGACCTTCGAACATTTATTGAAATCATCGATGTTGATTTCAAAACCTGTTTAACTTCTCGATTACCAGCAATTTGAAAATATGCCAACTTTACGCAAGAATCTCTCTGACATCTGAACGCCCTAGTTGAATTCTTATAAAAGTAAATTTAGAGGTACACTCCAAAAAGGCTTCATTATGTATCATATACCTGTGATGCATGAATAACTTACACCAGGAAAGAGTATGAATATGAAAGACATTTAGAGGGCAAAAGGACCCCAATGGTACGGATTTCTGTCGATGACTTTGCGACTGGTGGTTTCATTGCAGCTTAGAAGTTAATGCCCTCATTTGTTCGCAATATAATCTGGAAATGTTGTGCATGGCTCTGAAAAACAAGTAAAGTTATGTGTGAAATAGATATATAATATGCTTCTTGGTTAATTTCACTTATAGCTAGTATGCTTAGCAATGATGTATGGAGAGTAGCTAGCTAAGACCTTCTTCGTAGACTAATCCCAGAAGCATATCATCGTACTAGCGAGCCCTACAAAGAAACTTTGACGATGCTTTGTTAACCCTGCCTCCACATTTTCCTGTGTTTTTAATTTCCCGTTAGATGAAATTATCGACATCTATTTGATTGTCCAGCAATGAGAATGCTTTTAAATTAGGTTTTGCTTCGCATAAAATTAGCTCATGTTTGATGTTCTTCGTTTCATATTTGTTGAAGATACAGGTCAATTTCTCGACTTGATAATCAAGCAAAGAAGATATGACGTTATCAATTAGCAAAGCAAAGCTTTTCTTTAATTTCAGCTCCATTTTCTTGAAGATTTTTCTTAACTCTATGTAAACAATGTCAGCAACATTCTAATTGTTTACAACAAGGCTCAAAGGCTGCTTTGCTCCAGCTCCAGTGTTTTGCTTCTTTCTAATTTGAAAGCCTGAGAATTTTCATGCAATAGATTTGGCATCGAGGATTGTGTTTCACCACAATAAAACGAATGCAGAGCTGCCTAGAAAATATACCTGTCGTGTATATTCATTTAAGATCAAAACACCGCCAAGTATTCTTTCCAAATCTTTCCAAAACTTTAGCAGAATCAAACAGAAACAAATAGCTCTATTTGGAAGATTGAAGTTCAAGTTTTTCTGCTGGGCCTATATTGTTTGTTAAACAAAATGTATGAATGTTATACATTTCAAAGAGCATCAAGAATATGATGTCTTTATTGATTCCAGAGTGCTTCTGTTTGGATCTTAAACCAAAGATGCAGCTTGTTATTTCTTTGTTGATAAAACTGCCTATCATGCATGTAGTGGGTGGATTTTGATTAAATTTTGATGGTAACCTTCAGAGTTCAACGCCACATCAGCAAATTTGATCATATGATATCAGTGAATAGGTTTTATAGATATCGAACCACAGTGCAATTTGATTTATGTTTCTGTGATAATCTGTTGCATATTACGTCATCATCTCAAGCTATTTCGAATATCATGGAATCTACTCTAATAGACTGGTATCATCAGCAAACATGGACACAGTGGAATCTTGGACAGCTTGTGGGAGATCATTGACATATATCTGGAAAAATAAGGGACCAAGACACGAACCTTGTGGCGCACCAACTCCTATATCCCTAATATCTGTGTCAGCGCCATCATATGTAGCAAAGGGAAAATTCATTTATTGCTACAAATGCACTGATGCTAATTGTCAGCACACAAATCTCTTTTCTCTGAATTTTTCCTGTGCACCAGAAGTTTTAAGGCCTAGCTAAATTCAAGCATTCTAGAGAAGTAGAATGTTCGAATTTAAAGCTTGCAAGAAGGCTGAAGGACATTTCTTTCTCTTTATGGGAGTGTGCAATGGTAAATAGGCTTCTCTATAATTCAACAAAGAAAACAAACAGACACAGCATTATTTCTTTGGCTATCCATTGTTCACGGCGTATGTGCACCATTGATTTGAAAAGGATATTTTTTTATTGTTTTGCTCTTTGCAAACCAAGCTTTTACACTTCCATAAACCCTTTGAGAGCCGAGGATTTCTCAGTTTCATTTTTCAAGCTTATTTCTGGGTAGTTTCGGTCTCCTACTTCCGACAACCATCTTCCTTCCTCGTTGCGAAAACAACCTGCTCTCCCCTGCTCTACATCGATTAAACATGACTTCATTCAAGTGATGTAGTGTTATGAATCATATGGCGAGTGCAAACTTCACATTGCTTAAGGAGATCAATAGTTCTTAATGAGCTAAAGGCTAGCGTGCATGTCAGAAAAATATCAGATGTTTGAATATCTGCATCTCTCAAGCCATCCATCAGATTCAAATAAATTGATAACTCTTCTGTAGCTAACATATCAACTAAGATAAGAATATTTATTTTGTCAACATCGGTTGCATCATTTTAACAGTGCAAGTGATTTGATTAAAGATTCTTCTTCTCAAAATCTTCAAAATAGGCCTAAAAGTGCTTGATCAAAGATTTGCTGGAAGTTTTGCCTCATGATAATAGAAACTAGACAGAAAAAAGGCTGAATGACAGTCCCAAGTGGATATGATTATGCAGCAGACTCTTTATATAACAAAAGGGCAGATTTTGTAATACAATAGCATCAGTTGTCTTGATTGAAACCTCAATTCAATGCTATAAGCGATTGTAGACGAAGGAAATGTTCTCTCAACCAGTAATTCACAACAAACAAAGCCGCAAATGCTTCTCCGAAACAAATAGGGCAAACTCTCGCCTTGCGCACGCGAAAGGTGGTTTTTTAATTATTTTTGCAAAAATTCATGGAAAATTTTGAAAATATTTAAATCATCGTAAATCCTAAACCAATCGAGGAAAAATGGTATAACCTTCAAGAAAAGCATAGTTTATGAAGGTCTACAATATGGCGGCAAGCAGAAATCTGTAGCTTTTCTTGTTTAGGATTTAGAAATTTGATGACGTCATAACCTCAAATTTAATAAATGCCGCTATTTTAAAACTAATCAAGACATCAATAAATTTCCACGGAAGATTTACAGCAAAAATCATAAGTTCCTTCCAAGCGATTTAATTAAATGGAACTGTAATAGAATTATATCCGATATGAGCCCTGTGTTTTGTAAGAGATATTTGACTCTTTGAAGAAGCAAGGTCGATGCTAATTTGGGCCTACTTTCGATGCATTTGGTCCTAGATTCGTAGATTCATCCTTGAAGGGCAAGCAGCCCTTTTTGGACATCGTTGCTCCAGTGTTTTGGCATCAAGAATGTGTGATTTATTCTATGAGGGTGCTACGACAAAATGCCTCCTTTCGTGCTTAGATTTCTCAGCACAACGATGTTTTCACCTGCATATGTACTACCCTTGAGCTTCGTTTTGTGAGCTGTTCTGTTTTGTGCTATTAGAAATTGTGATGAATAGAACAAGACTCTGCCTGCTTTGAGAGACTTGCTGTGGCACTGGTCTATTCAAAAGAAGCTTGAGTCACTCTTAGGCCTGAATTTGAAATTGTAACTGAAAAACATTTAGCCCAGGAATGAGGTCGAGGAATGTGCCATATAGAATCAAATTTAACCGCATTTACTTCTTAGAATGATCAGACTATCTGTGACAAAATTATCAGAGTTATCATCAATCGATTCGTCTATAAATTCATCTAAAGCTTATCTAAAAATGGTGTAAACAGCGACAAAATATTGTCTAAAACATTGTCTGAAAGATAATCTAAGATGTAGACTACCATGTAAAATATCTTCAAGATAACCGCATTTTAGAGTATGAATATGAAATTGTTATTATTTGGAAGACTTTGAGTAAAAACAAATTTCGTTGCCTACGAACGGCCACTGTAATCAACGGTAACCACTGCTAGAAGTTTCTCATAACAAGGCAAAGCATTTTCAATGCTATAATCATTTGAAACAAGCATGTTTTTTATTTTATGGTTTTACTCTTTTTATTATTTCCACTCTTTGGTTGGAAACAGTTAAACATTAGTCACACATGCTCTTTGCATGCCCTTTGTAAAATCTTTCTAGACAATTCCCCAGCGTGATAAAATAGAAACATTTATCTTCCATGCATCACCGATTTCATTCATAAATATTGTTTTAAAATTTCTTTGCTAATAAACTATGAAAAGATAGAAGGTCATACTCAAAGGAAGCCTTGTATGTTTGAAAGATTGTTTACATGACACATTGTAGGTTCTTGCTGTGATCAGGCCACACTGAAGGGGATCTTTCTTCTCGTTAATTTATTGAATCTACATTAGAATTTCGTTGATTTGCAAGAGATATTTTTTGTGGTTTATGAAGAAATTTGTCAATATTCATATAGATCATACATCAGAATGAAAATGGGGCAAATGAGTGGGAGGGAAACAAGAGAGTAAAGAAGTTGAGTTTTTGCATAGTTTGTGCATTCTACTTGGGTAGATAAATTTGCTTAAACATAAAGGAGGTATAGCAGGTTATTGGTGGCCTTGAAAGGATGGCAATTTATTGTAGAAATTCATCGCTTGAGCAAGGAATCTAATGCAATTTATGGCTACTATCAGGAGGGTGAAAGGAAAACCTAAGGGTAAGGAAAAGTTTGTGAATTTTAGAAGATTACTACATGCACTTTTATCTGTTGTAGCAATACGGAATATTGCTAGATGCTAGAAATATTAGCTTTCGTTGCTAAGCTAATTTTAGAAAGACTTGCTAAGATTGTTTCATTTAATACTAAGTTTTTGTTGTTGAAAGACTTTTCGCTATTTTAGAGCAGGTGAAGGTGAACCTACTGGCTGTATCTCTTGATGTTGTATTTCCTTAAGAAGCAGCTTTTAAGGAGAGAACAGTAGCTGCCTAACTGCCTCAATAATAGCCAGTACAGAGCAACTTTTCCCCACCCAGTTGACCTTATGCAAAGCCTGATAAATAGGCAAGTTATACTCGACTCATAATCTGCTAGCAAGGGCCTGTGAAGTTAAATCTAGTAGCACATTACTCAGAAGGTACTTGAGTAATATTAAAACATTGGAAATGCTTCAAAAAGTGATGCTTTGAAATGCTCACGAGGGCACAGGAAACGAATGTGAAGATTGTTTTGGAAGCTTTAAAGAAACTCTGAGTACTCAATGTCTGATAATTTTTAAGACATAGGAACCTGGGGACACTACTGGGCGCACGTGCCCCCAATATTTTGCAATTAGATCGAAAGGAACAATACAAGTGATATATCCCAAATTAGAGATTGTCTATCTTAGAGGGATCAGTAGTCAGTAGAATGGATCTATCTCAAATGGAAGATTGACATTCTTAGAGGGAACAGTGCAAGGCACAGAGACGTAGAAACCAGGGGCATTGCGAGCATATGCCCCCAAGAGTTTCAATTGTAACGAAAAAGTGCCCTTTTTGTTTTGCAAAGTGCCCCTTTAGAACCTTTTGCTTCATGAAAAAGTGCTTTTGAAGAGTCGTCCCCCCCCCCCCAAGTTTTAGGATGCTTCTCACGGCCCTGCATTGTAGGAATGTAATGCCTTAAGATGCTCAACTGCCCCACCCAATTCGACCTTTGCATGGTTTCATATATACCCAAGCTATACTCGACTTCTAATCTTCTACCAAGGGCAGGTGAAGTTAAATCTGGTAGGCATATCTCTTGACATTGTGCAAAGACATTGTATAATGGTATTGCATTAAGAAGAGGTTTCTAGGAGAGAGAAGGGGAGAGAAGGATACTCAACTGCCCCACCCTATTCGATCTTTGCATGGTTTCATATATATACAAGCTATACTCGATTTATAATCTTCTACCAACGGCAGGTGAAGTTAAATCTGGTAGCCACATCCTCTGACATTATGCAAAGATATCGTAGGATTGTATAGCATCAAGAAGATTTTTCTAGGAGAGAGAAGGATGCTCAACTGCCCCGCCCATTTGACCTTGCATTTTTGATGAATGTGCTTCTACCAAGGCAGGTTCAGCTAAATCTACTGACTACATCTCTTGATATCGTGCGAAGTCATTATAGGATTGTAATTCCTTTAGAAGAGGTTTCTAGGAGAAAGCACGATGCTCAACTGCCCCACCCCATTTGACTTCCGCATGACTTGATGAATATTCAAGCTATACTCGAATTATAATCTTCTACCAAGAGCAGGTGAAATTAAATCAGGTGGCCACATCTCTTGACATTGTGTAAAGACATTACACACAGTGCAACAGCAATAATAGCAAGTACAGAGAAACATTGCCCCACCCAGTTGACTTTTCGCAAAGCTTGATGAGTTAGTATGCAAGCTATACTCGAATAATCTATTCCTAAGGGCAGGTGGAGGTAAATCTAGTGGCTTTATTCCTTAGCATTATGCCAAAACATTGTACTACGTTCTGAGGCGGTTTTTAAGGGAAAGCAGGTTGTTCGCTGATCTGGACAACAAATTGGTGATTGAAATACATTATTCATTACATTCATCCACAGTTGATCTGGTTTGTCTACGAGATTTGTAAGGTTGCAGCTGCTCTGCTACAGTTAACAGAACATTCAGGACGTTTTGAGATCTGACCACGTTTCGTAAACAGTGCCTAAATTAGGACATGCTTACTGGCTATGAAGGGTGTTCTGGGGAATGAGCGTATAGTGAGCGTTTGTGCGGCATTTAGAGATGACAATGTTATGTATCTTGAGCACATTTATAAAATTTTGATGTTTGATAAAAACTTGTTTGATAAAGTCATGCCAGTGATTCTTACTGTATTACATGTATGATACACTATGATATACTATATCTATATATACTATATGATACTACTATATGATTTTATATATACTATATAATACTATATACTATATATAGTGTACCGTTGACCATTGATGCCTGTTTTCGTTTTCTTCGAATGGTTAGGCCCTCTACGGTACACTATATATAATACTATATACTATATTATATAATACCGGGTGAGCCAGAAAAAAGTTCCCACTTTCGAAAATTCATAGCACCACAAGTACTGCATGGATTTGAATGATTTAAAATTCTAGTTAAAAGCTAAAAGATCGAAATATTTTTGTGATTTTTCTCGTCTTCTTACGAGCAATGCAAATGTAGGTAAATTCAACTTTACAAAGATTTCATGGTTGCAAAATGAGTGAAAAGGGGCCTAAAACACTTAATCAAATCGTTAGTACTCTCCTAACATTGAACAATACGCACAGGTTTTTCACCTCTCTCAAGAGTTATAAGACATAGATTCTCAAACAGATACTAAAGATTTTCAATCCCATGGCAATAAATGTGCAGACGATATCTCTCACCCATGAGAAATTGCATTTTCTCTGTTGCTCTGAGTGAGGAGTCCTTTATGATTTGATCAAGTATTTTAGGCCTTTTTCAGTCATTTTGCAACCACAACGTTTTTATAAACTTGAATTTACCAATTTTTCCAGTGCTCATAAAAAGGCGAGAAAAATCACAAAAATACTTCGATCTTTTGGCTGTCAACCAAATATTGATTCATTCCAATCCATCCAGTACTCTTGATACTATGAATTTTCAAAAATGGGAACTTTTTTCTGGCTCACCCGGTATATACCATATAGTTCTGTGCATTGATTGCTATAGTTGTTAGTCTTGTCTTGTTAGGCTTGTTAGACTTGTGTTGACGTTCTGACTTCTGTTATGAAGTGAAGCAACTGTGTCCATGAATCCATGAAACAAATTCTTTAATCTCAACTGATTTCAGTTCTCCCAGAATTCAGTTATTTCTGTAGCATTTTACTTAGATTCACTTTAGATTTGAAAAGTAACATTCAGTCTTTGTTTGAAAGTGACTTCTAACTCATTTGAGAAGATCATTATTGCTAATCAACTACTGGTCTGCGAAGATCTTTGTGCTAAAGAAGGTACAGCTGATGAAGTTAGGCAAAGTAAATATTCATGACTTGTAATGATGGGTTTGTTCGAAAAACAGAAGCAAAGTGATCGGTATCTCTATAGATAAAAGACAGGAACGGACAGATAGAACTTTTTGAAACGTGAGACATTTTCTTGAAGGTATTGAAGCTGGAAGAGGGACAAAAACATGCGTACCATGGCAAGAAAAAAAGCCAAAAGACAAGCAGTTTTCTTAATGACTTGGGATAGATAACATCCTTTGATTCCTTTGAACACCCTACCCCATTAGTTCACCCCTGTTCTGTGAAAGTTTGACTATGAGATCACAAAGAATTCGAAACTTCCCTCAGAGCACGTTTACACTCTGTAGCGGTACAGTTTTGATCTGTTGCTAAGTTTTTAGAGTTCAAGAGAGTTTACATTGCATCAGAAAAAACTGGTCCCATAACTAGATGGATAATAAAAGTGAGTAGGCCTAGATGGGAGGCTGATCACACCCCCCAGTAACGACCCCGATGAAATATTGCCCCGCCAAGTTAGAAGATTAGAAGGACGACCCGCCAAGAACATTTATTTCCCTGCTAAAGTTTGAGTTAAACGCTTTCCCCATCGTGTTTCTGTTGGTTCCCCGTTGAAACTTTTATTTCCCCGGCAAAAATTGTACAAGTTTCTTCATAGATAATAGCCGAAAATTTCCTTTCCCCGCCATGATATATCTAATCCCCGTTGGAAATGTTTAATTTCATAATTTCCCCACCTCATTTTTAATGTCCGGCGGGGTCGTTACTGGGCGGTGTCTGATCTGGAGCAGTGTATCGCTCTTTTCTTTTGAGCTGTAATTGATCAAAACTGTACTGGTTACTGGCTCAATGTTAATAAAATGCTAAAAAAAGTCGAAAGAAAATAAACAAATTTGTAAAGAAAGTCAGAAATACCGAGGTACATATATAATCTTAATAGTTTGTAGTTTTAGTCCGCAGTTTATACATGTGGTCGGTATTTCATCAAGTTGGGGCATATAAGATACGGCAAAAATGGCGGTGAAATGTGCGGCAACACATTATAAAGTGCGGCCGCATCATATAATGTGCGGCCACATTTTACAATGTGTGGCCGCATACTTTACCGCCAATTTTGCCGAGTTTTGTCGATCCAATTTTCAGTTTCCCGCCGGTAATCTTAAACTGCTTGCAGAAACGCTACACGCAGTTCTTTGGGCAAATTTTGAAATGTAATAAACTTCACAATCCCAATCAAATGCATAGGTAAAAGCCGACGGGTGTAGCCGAATGGGACCTTCAGTGATCAGTATAATACAAAATTTCTATGAAAAGAAAATTACTTCTGCAGGACTTAAGAGATTGCTTGCAAACAACACCATGATTTCTGTCAGAACGTCTTTAAGATTTCCAGGCAGAAATATGCATATGTCCCCCATCTATGGAAACAATGAACAAACGTACTCGGTTAATTTAGCAAGGCAATGACATCAAAATTATGTTCTATCAAACATCAGGCAGGGGTTCCCTCCCTTTCACAAATGCTTTCTGTCTGCTCTCAGGCTTTTTATATTTCTTTAAAAAGGCACAGCTCCATAGAACGCATTCTATAAATTACTGACTGAACAACACAAGGAAATACCTTCTCTGAGGTACTTTGCAGACCACGAGGGACAAATTCTTCGTTGAAAAGTGCGGCCGCATTTTTAAAAAAACGCGGCTAAAATCACGGTAAAACATGCGGCCGCATGTTACAATGTGGGGCCGCGTTTTATAACATGCGGCCGCACATTTCACCGTAATTTTTGCCGCGTTTTTCGAAAATGGCGGCATATTTTACAAACTATGAACATTATATATGCGGCCGCATCTTACAACGTGCGGCCGCATGTTACAAGATTCGGCCGCGTTTTAAAACATGCGGCCGCACATTTTACCGCCATTTATACATTTTCTGAATCGCCATTAAATTTCCTATTCATTCATGCCCATTTCGATAATGTAGGCAAGCCCAACAAATATTTATGAACAAAAGTATATCCAAAAGATAGCAGAAATTCGAATTCCAAGCAAATTTCATCAAAATTGCGAAATCACAGCATCACATTGAAATGAATGTTTCCTGTTTCTGAGTTACTGATTGTCAATAAACTATACATTTTCTGAATCGCCATTAAATTTCCTATTCATTCATGTCCATTTCGATAATGTAGGCAAGCTCAATAAACATTTATGAGCAAAAGTGTATCCAAAAGATAGCAGAAATTCGAATTCCAGGCAAATTTCATCAAAATTGCGAAATCACAGCAGCACATTGAAATTAATTTTTCCTGTTTCTGAGTTACTGATTGTCAATAAACTATACATTTTCTGAATCGCCATTAAATTTCCTATTCATTCATATCCATTTCGATAATGTAGGCAAGCTCAATAAACATTTATGAGCAAAAGTGTATCCAAAAGATAGCAGAAATTCGAATTCCAAGCAAATTTCATCAAAATTGCGAAATCACAGCATCACATTGAAATGAATTTTTCCTGTTTCTGAGTTACTGATTGTCAATAAACTATACATTTTCTGAATCGCCATTAAATTTCCTATTCATTCATGCCCATTTCGATAATGTAGGCAAGCTCAATAAACATTTATGAGCAAAAGTGTATCCAAAAGATAGCAGAAATTCGAATTCCAAGCAAATTTCATCAAAATTGCGAAATCACAGCAGCACATTGAAATTAATTTTTCCTGTTTCTGAGTTACTGATTGTCAATAAACTATACATTTTCTGAATCGCCATTAAATTTCCTATTCATTCATATCCATTTCGATAATGTAGGCAAGCTCAATAAACATTTATGAGCAAAAGTGTATCCAAAAGATAGCAGAAATTCGAATTCCAAGCAAATTTCATCAAAATTGCGAAATCACAGCATCACATTGAAATGAATTTTTCCTGTTTCTGAGTTACTGATTGTCAATAAATTATACATTTTCTGAATCGCCATTAAATTTCCTATTCATTCATGTCCATTTCGATAATGTAGGCAACCTCAACAAACATTTATGGCAAAAGTGTATCCAAAAGATAGCTCGAATAAAAATATTTATGAACAAAAGTGTAGTTACTGATTGTCAATAAACTATACATTTTCTGATCGCCATTAAATTTCCTATTCATTCATGCAGAAATTCAAAAGTGTAATTCAGAAATTCGAATATATTTCCTCAAAAATGCCAACTCACAGTGTCACATTAAAATTGATTTATCCTGCCTCTAAGTTTCTCATTGTCAATAAACTACACATTTTCTGAGTCGCCATTACATTTTGTATTCATTGATGTCCATTTTAATTTGGGTTAGTTCTAGCAAAGCTGGTTTATCTATTATCTACATAACTAACTGTGAAATGATTGCGAAGAAAATGAGAATCAGCTTCAATTCCTCATTCAAAGGGGTTAAAACAAAATATACATAGAAGTAACGTTTCTCTGCCAAAGAAGGTTCACGTCTTTCAGTTTGCAACTTCAAATTCTAACAGCTGTATCAAAAACTAGATACAGCGACTACCTTCACTAAAACTAACTTAAAATAGAACTCCTATGCCCAAAGTCTAATCAGCCCAATTTGAAAATGACGTGGTGTTCAAAAATAATAAAGGGGGCATTTTCAACTGTCAACACTCTAGACAAGGCTGATTGATTGTTTAGGGTTTTTAAGGCCTGGGTAAATTTCTTTGTCATCAAAATCTAGGCTCTTCGGGACTCTTTGTTACAATTTGCAACAAATTTCAGGTACTGTCAAATTTCATATTGTTTTCAAATCGTGTATTTTCATACACCCCATTCAAAATTTACAACACATGTTACTTATTACGCTACTTATGAAATACTATGCCCAACTACTAGAATGACTACTTTGGTCCACTAATTTCTCAAATTTAAACGGAGTAGTTGTTTAGCCTTCCACGAAATGCTACCTCAGCTTCATAACATATCCGCTCATGACATCTTACCAGCAGAGATGGCGCCAGGGAAGAAATGCTAGGGGGGCAAATACTGTCAGAGTGCCGGCAGTGAGAAATTTTTTATGAACGAGTTCAATTCATGTTCACTGAGATGACAACGCAGCAAAGAAATCTGGAGGTGCAGGTTATGAGAATGCCGACAGTGCATAGAAATTGTCGAAAATTTGAGTGCCGATGGGGGGCCTCAATGAAATTTTGGGGGGCTCCTGCCCCCTCTAGCCCCCCGCTGGCGCCATCCCTGCTTACCTGAGGTAGTTGTTTAGCCTTCCACGAAGTGCTACCTCAGCTTCAAACTTATCCGCTCATGACATCTTACGAGAGGTAGTTGTTTAGCCTTCCACAAAGTGTTTTTTCGAGAAGCATTCAAGTTTTGGAGATATACAACAGCAGCTTGTTTCATGGAACCTTATTCATAGACCACAGCAAACTAAGCAATCGATGACAGTTTTGAGCATATAGTCTAGTCTCTATCATTAAAATGTGATTTAGGGAGCATCAAATATTTTTGCAAGAGTAATCAGGTGCAGAGGGATTTAGTTCTTGAAAAAGCTTCCTCCCGAAGACACAACATGCATGGTAGCTTCCATATGCTTCCATAGTCCCTATAGTCAATACAAAGAGTTTGAAGAAATTTAGCGACAATATTGTATCGGTTGGAGCATGTAGAATTCTCTAACAAATGGGCTCTTGTCTCTGATTTCATAATCTCAATTGCTAGGCATATTTTCAAGATACATTTTGACAATTTTTTTATGAATGTATTATTAATTATCCTAAATTAGACCCTTGGGTAATACGATATTTCTCCTCCCGAATTTCATCAGGGCCGTAGGAAGCAGCTTCTGATTGGGGGGGGGGGGGGGCAATTATCCTTAGAACAATAGAGAACAATACATGCAATTAATACTTGTGATGTAGCACCATTGTTTTCAAAATTATTGGGGGGGGCTTAAGCCCCACCTGCCCCCCCCCGCTTCCTACGGGCCTGATTTCATTCGAGCACACACATTCGCATGGTCATTTTTACGAGAGAATTGCCCCTAAAGATGTCGCTCCCCTGCGATTTTTAAGAAGTAAATAGTTATGAAAATGTGTGTAAACTGATTGGAAAACATTAAACTCACTCTTTATCAGTGATTTGCATTTTTGGGAAGAGATTTTCATGGAAGAAAAAACAATTTTCTTGGAATTTCTTTAAAAAAAATTGGAAACAGGTGAATTTAATGCCTTCTTTCCAGGCCATAACCTTGCTAAATATCACTAAAAACATTGTTCAGACACTTAACTTGTATACAGTCAAGGTTCCCTTTGCATGAATTAAAAAACAAACGTATTATTAATGGTTTTAGATGACTTGGTCTCACGTGATTTCTCCTCCCGAATTTCATTCGAACACACATTCGCATGGTCATTTTTACGAGAGAATTGTCCCTAAAGATGTCGCTCCCCTGCGAGTTTTAAGAAGCAAATAGTTATGAAAATGTGTGTAAACTGATTGGAAAACATTATACTCAATTTTTATCACTGATTTGCATTTTCGGGAAGAGATTTTCGTGGAAAAAAACCAACTTTCTTGGAATTTCTTTAAAAAAAATCGGAAACAGGTGGATTTAATGCCTTCTTTCCAGGCCATAACCTTGCTAAATATCACTAAAAACATTGTTCAGACACTTAGCTTGTATTCTGTCAAAGTTCCCTTTGCATGAATTAAAAAACAAACGTATTATTAATAGTTTTAGACGACTTGGTCTTACGTGATTTCTCCTCCCGAATTTCATTCGAACACACATTCGCGTGGTCGTTTTTTCAAGAATAGTGCCCCTAAAGATGTCGCTCCCCCGACATTTTGACAAATGGTGCAAATATAATTTTTTTAGATATCGATCTGCAAATGGTTAAACTTGTCTTTGCACTTTGAGGCGTTCTGAAAATGTCTATTCAGGACCTTTGGTTATCGCAAAAGCCGATATTTTGAGGCGGAAAATAACCAAAGCTTGATTATGAAGAAGACAGGCAAGAGAAAATAAATGCCTCAACCCTTTTATAAATCTTCAAGATATCAGTTTCAAATAACAGAAAAGTCTGATTCATTTGCTCTTTCCAAAATGTTGGGGTTTGACTCTGAATTGTCGCGAACATGGCCTAATTTTCCGAGTTAGTCGCATGTTCGATGGAAACTACTAATCTTGCTGTGGCAAGTTAAATCAGAGTGGATTATTCAATGTTACTGAAAGTCCACATTCATAAAGGTAAATGATTGTTTAACAACCTCCCAAAAAACGGTTGCAATATCTTCTATAGTTTCGTAGAAAAACGACCATGAAAAAACGCTAATTTGACGTCGCGCCTGTTTTGGATTTGCACAGGCGCTTCGATCGGGGAATCCCCAGTGAACGCGAAGCCTAAATGTGACGGCTGTGGGAGAGCGATCTACTGTTAAAGTTTGAACAAACTTGGATTACACTGGAACGGAGAATGATTTATAAATCATACGAAGTTAAGGATACAAGCTCATTGAAAGGCACAGTGGGATTTTTATAGCAGTTTTGAGTGGCCCTGGCAAGATACCTCAACCGATTTGGCTGTCACCGTCCTCGGTCAGCCTACTAAAGATAACACCACCGAGAGAAGAGATCTACTGTTAAAGTTTGCACAAACACTCAAGAAAATGTCTGGCAATACCAAACAGCAGAAGTCATTCTACAATTTCAACTTTTGTGCTACCTTGAATAAAGTCAGGGGAATAAAATTGTCAGGTATATTTTCTGCAATGCCGGTTTGATTTTGAGCGAGATTGAAATGTTTCTTTGCGTGCGGTGAGTGGCAGGATCTTTTTTAGGACAGCTGTTTTTTGAGGATTAAGAAACAGGTCGACGATGATGAATGATGTAATTCAAACTAGCTGATTCATTTCATGGGTTTGCATGTGTAATCTTTTGCTACCTGATTTCTTGATGAAGTTGATATCTTATTTTTATTTAACAAAACTCTTGACACACATCCCTTGTGACTGTCTTCATAAAATTTCGTTTGTGCTCATCATTGTCATAATGGGAAATAAGTACTCATCAAAAAGACAAACAGAAGTGATTAATCATGCTCAATGACTAATTGAAGTGTATTGTAAAAATTTTTCAAAGAGGTATGATGTCTTGTGGTTATGAAAATTTCTGAAAAAGTTTTCATTAAATTGAAAATTCTGTCAATATGTCAAAAATGATATTGGCTATACAAGAATTAATCAAACAAGGGTATTATAATATTTAGTCATGTAATGCTATAAAGCAGGGAGAAATATTATTAATCAAAGAACTTTGTTTGAAAGATATGATTTGTACTCAGGTTTGTAGACATTTGGTATGATACCAGTTGAAAAATCCTCCATTTGAACCACAAGAGACAGAAACATGGATGTTATTGAAATATAACTCAAAATCAGTGGTGGACACAAGGAGGTGAGGGGGTGTGGTTGCCCCTCCTTAGCTAGTGTTAGCCAGAATAAAAATCTTTATATAAAAACAGCGATGATGAAGGTGCTTTTCAATTGAAACAATAACTTCACCCCCCCCCCCCCAGTACTTGGGACAGTGTCTGTCATCACTCAAAATAGAGTTCTAGCTACAACTTTATTTTCAATCAAAATAAAAGGTCTTTCTTGAGCTTCATCAACCCCCCCCCCCCCAAAGTACAGAATGTAAAATGGGGTGCATGTCAGAGCCATATAGACATTTGAGAATTCTCACATTGGTGACACATTCTTGAGAGTATTTCCTTTCCCATATTACACATTTCCTGTCAATGCAAGATGCTATGACATAGAATTTCCTGTTGTGCTGGTAAGGTGCTAAGGTGCCAAAGGTGTATATTTGTACATAAAGCATTTGTTGCTATGGCAAGACTATCAGATTTTCATTGATGACAAGGGACTTGGATTTATCATCAGGGGAGGTGGAAAGGAGATGCTTAAAAACAGGAGTGCTTGGGAGGAAGAATGAATGAGAGCCTACTATTTGTTTATATTTCCTGTTCAAAAAACATATTCTTTACGAAACACCTGCATGAAGGTCTGTTATAAAATATTGATACATTGCAAAGTAAGCATTCCCAGGGCATTCTTGTTTAGGCACCGCAAACATTACTGCAAACATAGTAGGTTGCTTTGTTGGTTTTGTTGGCTTTCCAAACACTTCTCACCAGGCAAGGCTTATCATAGTAATACTGGTTAGTTTTACTTGAATTTTGCTTGAAATCATGGTGTAAAAGGCAAGGGGCTAGGAGGCTGCAGCCCCTCTAATGATTGACTTTTGTCACATTTAAGGCTTCATTCCGGCAGTTTCAACTCACTGAAGCCATAATATTTGGCTGAAATCCATGATATTGCCCCCTCCCTAAACTTTGGGTACCTCCCATGTTCATGCTTGAAATAGTTTGTTCTCTGGCAATGTACTAAATGTTGAATGATATATTTTCCTGGCTCGAGCCTGAGACACACAAATACTAATCCTTTCCCAGTGACAAGACATCTGTTAACAGCAACAGACCTTGTGAAGAAAACTATCCTGATTTTACAATTAAAATATCAAAAATTTCCATTGTTGGACCATCATTCAGCCTGTGTTTTTCATGTGGAATATGTGTGCATGTGATCATACATTGAGTGACATTGACTCATCCTATACAACAAAATGAATTGACCCCTTTGTTTGATTGCAATTTCATTTTTGATATAGACATATGTTTGATTGGGTATCAATTTGCATATTTAGAAAAGATTAAAAAATTATTTTTAAATGTACAAACAAAAATCCACAGCCTCATCTTTATGTGCTGATCACACTTGTCAAACAAAAGATTGGAATGTTGTTGCTTGATCTTTGAAGGAAAGAATTTCCTCAAACTGTGAGCTGAAAGCTTTGGTTGTCTCAACTTGATGATACACAGCTAGAATCAGCTATAAATAACAAAGTGTTGGCAAACTGGAAGCCGTTTTTGGAGGCTGTATTGTCCTTTGTTGACTGTTTCTGTTTAAAAAGTCTTCTCCAAAGAAGTTGAACAGGAAAGTGTAGTGTTGCAGTTTTCAGTTTTCATTGACCAATATGTCAAGTTCATGTAAGAAACATAATATGCTTCAACCTAATTTAGAATAAAACTATTGATATACATATCACATGATACACAACCACAAACTACACTACACTAAACTAATTAACAAATTTGAAACATTGCAATAGACAAGAGATGTACATAGAGATATTTGTCTTAGAAGGAGCTTGGCAATGAAGTAGACTAAATAAGAGAGTACCCCCCCCCCCCACCTAAAAAGACTACAAACTAAAGAAAATGTGTTTGCTGAAAAACACAAAACCAGAATAGCCTCAAATGAATAACTAAAGCCTGACATGCATAGTGGACAGAAAAAAAGATCAAACCAACACAGCTACTCTAAGCCATCAAACTGGTTGTGTAATTTTCGCCAACCTTTTCCTTCTCTTTCCCATACAGTTTGTACCATGTGATTAGTTTCATCCAGAAGACCTTTTAGCTATTCCAAAAAAGAATGATCTGAATCAAACAATTATACTTTTATGCACTTTGAAGAATCTTTGAATGTTCGCAATGTAATGATAGAATGCCACTCAATTGAAACTCTCGTATAAAAATATGAAAGTATTAAATTAGAACATATAAAAATATCACTCAGTCCAGGTTCTTTTCCAGAAGAGCTAAAATGTTAATTCCACTGAGTTAAAGGAGTTTGGAAGAGGCATTGAATTGCAATATATTGAATGTATTTCTCTCTCTCTAGGTGCTAAAGCCTCACTTGCCTCAACCCCAAGAGACGCACCACCATCCCCTCAACTGTCACGGATTCCAAGATTTACCAGACGACCATCTGCCACCCCAGTTGTAGAGCAAGATGTTATACCAAGAAGCAGCAGTCAAGTCAGTGTCGGTTCTGCACCAAATAGCGTGCAGTCACCTGGTCCAGAAAGTAGCCTCAGTCCAAGCAATGGGTGAGTTCGAGTTTATAAAATGGATTTTTTGACAGTGCATAATTCAATTTTTATCAACCAAAAGTTGTGGCTTCTGCCAGTTTGGAACTTATGATATTAGGAAAGGTTTTGAATTTGCAATTGAAAAGTTTGTTTGATCCTTTGCCATTGCTTTACTAAATATAGATGGGATTCTACAATTTGTGATTTCACCCCAAACTCAAAATAGAAGCTTTTATCACAGCATAGTCAAAGACAGTTCATACTTTAAAAGCAACATGCAAGCTATGCAGTGAGAGAGGGTGCTTTTCTTTGGGTTTAGGGGGTATCCTCCAGGGGCCTCCAGCTGTTCATATCTTTTGGTTGCAAGCCAGGTGCTTTGGAATTTGTTTCTTCTGGCTTTTGTTTGACAATATATTTATATATAAGTCTATTCTGGCTGTTTGTCTGCTAAAGGCCCATGTTACCACAAATCATCTTCAGCCATAAACAGTACAGACCTCACGTTTTCAATTAGGCCGAAACCTGTTGTTTGGAGATGGAAGTAAATTTGGACTTTCATGACAAGAAATATCTTTACATTATGATAAGAATTATTGAGCCACATGAAAGACTGTAAATTTTTCTAAACAAGCATTTTTAGGCAGGAAAACTATGTTAATGTGCACAAGACCTATACTGTAGCCCAAGTGAATCAGATGTTTTGAAAAGCAGATGTGCAGAATTTGAAGCAAGAGTTTTGTGACCATTCTTTTATTCATAATCCATAAAACCGCCAAACTTCATTACCGAAGCCGTATGTGCCAGGCAAGTCAATTTATGGTAAAGCCGCACAGTTAAATATATCTAGAAAAGTTAATTTTCTTTCATGGAATATATGATAAGATTAAGAACATCTGTGATGTGTGGTGAAAAGATCAGATCTTTTGCTGATGTGATTAAGATGGTCCCTTTGTATGTTGCTGTATGTGGCTTCAATTATCCCTTTGACCCTACACATGCAGAACGCAATCTTGTTAAACACAAAGGGCATCTGATGGACCATGTTCAAATTAATATTCCCTTAAATCTAGGAAATATGCGGGCCTCTCATTGATTTTGCTGTTTATGAAACGGACTTAAACTCTAAGGTTTATGTGATAATAAGGCTTGCTTTGAGTTCTCTGAATTTAAATTTTTAATGTGAGATATGAACCCAATGCAGCATCAAAGGATAATTCTCATAGGAGGGGTACAGAAAGACAAAATATCATAGATAGGAGGGGTACGGAAAGACAAAATATAAGGGGATTGCCCAATAAGAAGGCCATTGTGAATCAAACTTTTTGCCTGACTTAGGGCAGATTTATGCCAAAAAATACTGAATTTTTCACTTTGGGCTCCTATACGTCTTTTCATAAGACTATGGCCTTTCTTTCAGCAGTCAACTAGATCTGCATTCAGGAGATGTTAAACACAGTGACGAATTGACAGGGCAAGTTCAACAGGAATTCCTTTTTGACAGGCAAATTCAAGTGCCAATAGACCTCGTACTCTAAAGAGAATGAGAGCTGAATGAGCAAGTTTGAGATAATTGATAGAAAACATGTGTTGATTTCAGCTGCTCGTTGCAAAACAGAGATGACCGAGGCCCTGGGGTAATTTTTAGTTGAGGGCCCCTTATATTCAAAACAACTAATTTTGCAGTCCCAATAATGTATAAATAATCAAACCAAATCACTTTGGTGGCCCCTAGAAGTGGGGGGCCTTAGTTTTTTAACTAAAGGTAACTTCCATCTGTTACACCATTGTCTGCAAGCCTAATTCCTGTTCAGTACTGGTATTTTTTCTTGGAAAAGTAAATTTCATGAAATTCAAATGTTACCTTATTTTAATTCTTACATCATTTTGATAATTCTTAGGCGATCGTTCAAGAAACGACTGTCCATAAACGATTTGCATGCTGAGTCAAGACGCAACAGCATACCAACTTTAGCCCATACTGAAAGAACGAGCGAGAGAGTAGAGAAGGTCCACTCCAGATCGCCCAGTAGAAGACCAAGTTTATCGGATAGTGGCAATGGACCATTGTTCACAAGTCAAAGTATGTCAAATTTTAGCTTGTCAGACACTGGACGGAATAGCTCCAGGAGAGGATCATCTTTCAGTATTGACCAAGATGCAGCCAAAAGAGATGGGGTCATTAGTTACACCCCGCAGATCAAGACGGCCCCAGTGTCAGGTGAGCATATTTTTTTTTTGATGACAGATAAAGGGTCTGTTTCGACCAATATAGGGCTCAAATCTTTAAAAAGGTCGGTGTAAAATTCTATTACAATTTTCTTTGAATTAAATGGTTTGGAAGGAACTTTGGGCTTTTTGCTGTAAATCTGCCGTGGAAATTTATTGATATCTTGATTAGTTTCAAAATGGCGGCATTTATTAAATTTGAGGCTATGACGTCATCAGATTTCTAAATCCTAAACCAGAAAAGCTACATATTTCTGCTTGCCACCATATTGTAGACCTTCATAAAGTATGGGATTCTGGAAAGTTATATCATTTTTTCTCCAGTGGTTTAGGATTTGTGATGATTTTAATTTTTTCAAAATTTTTCATGAATTTTTTCAAAAGCAATTAAATTGCTGCCATTTAAAAAAAATCAAGATATCAAAAAATTTCCACGGTAGATTTACAGCAAAATACCATAAGCTCCTTTCAAGTCACTCAATTGAAAGAAAAATGTCAAAGAATTTTACACCCACCTTTTTAAAGACTCGAAAGATGTGAGCCCTATGCTGTTTCGACCAGAATAACTTGCATGTGCCATCTCTTGGCTGACCTTTGGTGTTGCCATATTCTTGGGCTACAAAAAGGTGACAACAAATACCAACCAAAAATGGCACGTGCGAGGCATGCTTATTGCAACAGACCCTTCAACGGTTTCTGTGTACAAATTTGGCCAGGGAAGATATTTTAGCTTTGATGTGGTGGTGTAAAACATGGGGAATAGCGGAAATATTGACAGACGCTACGTCAAGTTTTCTGTCATAGTGACCTGGGCCAAGTGAGTAAAGGAACATTTCTTATTTTAAGAGATTCTACTTTGCAGCCCTTCGTCAAGTTTTGATGCGAAAATATACACAGTTGAACACATGCCTTTTCCTTCTAAATTATGCTTAGTATTCTAAGACAAATTGAATCTATCTGGCATAGTTTCCTCAGGAGAATGATCAATAATTGGTTAAGTGAAAAATGTTCTTGCTGAATACTCCAATGCCCTGAAGAAATCTACGGAATCCAAAAAGGAAACCGAGACAGATACCGCAAAACCTGATGAGCAGGAGACTGGTCCTTCATTTTCAGGAACGAACGCCCAAGAAGGATAACAAAGACCTCAAGTATTGCTAATTTCTGTAAACTACAACATCTGCAATATAATGCGCGTATTGAAAAGCGAGAAAATTTTCACTGCAAAAGCAAATGATTTCTGCAGTTAATCGTAAAAAATATGCACGTGACCGATGGTTAAATTTTGAAAAAGAATCAAACATCACCAAAGGACAAATTCAGAAGGTAATGCAAAATGAAACTGAGTTTACGTCTGTTTTCTTACTGAAATATATACGTAAAGACACTCTAAGGGTACAAGGGACCCATTATAGAACGGTGATGATGATGATGATGATGCTTCGAGAGAGGGTCGTTTCAAACATCTGTCAAAAGGGGCTCAAAACCCTAGATGTATTTCTGCAACTTTATTCCTGGCAGCGAGAAGGATATGTGATGTTTGCGGGGAATGAGATGCAGCATACACAAATTGCAAACAAAATCG
Organism: Aurelia coerulea; assembly: GCA_039566865.1. Taxonomy (NCBI): domain Eukaryota; kingdom Metazoa; phylum Cnidaria; class Scyphozoa; order Semaeostomeae; family Ulmaridae; genus Aurelia; species Aurelia coerulea. The sequence continues at coordinate 2,833,997 of CM076952.1, read as the reverse complement.
TCATCTCTTGTGAATTAGAATGTAACCTTTGGTTGCTCCCGCTTGAAATATATCTCTGTAAAAGTAGGTACACAACACTTCGCGCTTGGCTGATTATTTGGGAAACTTGAATACAGACTTCTCTAAATGAAAGTTCTTGTCGGATACTTAAGACATAAACAAACCATTGCATAGAATCAATACAGTTCCACCTCTTGTCTGTTGATGAATCTGAAGATTGAAAGCGTTGATACTATTGAAACTAGGAGGGCTTGTTTCTATTTTAGGCCCCCTAAATAGATGTTGCCTCAGATTATTGCGTATAATGTTTTGCATTTATGAAGAATCCAGTCTATAACAAACCAGGTTTGTTATCCCAACTTTAATGTGTTTTTCTTCTGGGCACTAAGCGAGACGAGATGTTTACCAAACAAACGAAATTTATCGAAACCAAAAAATTTCTGACAACAATCACATATGCACATGACTGGACCGAAAAGCGCGTTTTCTGAGTCAGCCTTCACCTTTATTTGATAAACAACAAAACCAAAGCCATGTAGGGACTATTTTGTGAGTAAAATGTATTTGCACCGTCAGAAGTCTTTACACTGTTCTATTAGAAAAGATTTGGCGGTTGAGGTATTTCTCAGCTCTGCCCTGAAACTTTATGAAATCTATTCAATTTGAAAGGTGCAAGCTGTGTTTAGGTCAAGCGCTGCTGCCATTTTTGAATTGCATGCCTGAAAATCGCAGCTGTTTGTCCGAATATGCTGTTCTCCGGTTGACGTGCTTAGAAGTAATAGAATAATTTGCCAGCGAAAGCAAGCGAGATATTTCAATGCGAGGTTTCAGATACCCTGTTGATGAAGCTGTGAATTAGTTTGACTGAATGAAAGAAGATCGTTGGAAATTTCGGCTGTGATTTTGTTTTTAAGATATATGCGGAAATTGACTGCTGCATTTTTGTTGTTATCGTGAAAATGAAAAGGTGTTTGTTTGCTTCACGCGCATGATATAAACCCCCGGTAGAAGTTTTATGAATCTGTTGCTGCGCGTGTAGAAAAACTTTGAGCGCTCCACGTTCTGTCGATTTCTTGTGATTCGGTTTTCCTGGGGTCGTAAGTGTGTCGGTGTTTGCCGTAATATAAACTCGTACGCTGAACACTGATTGCAATTAATCTTGCAAATTTTCGTAGTAACTTAGACTGCGTTCACACGATACTGGAGCAATTCAAAAACGGCATAACATTGTCACGCATAGGCCTCCCGTTTACACGAAAATGGTATATGTTTTTACCAGCACAATCTGAAAATGTGAACATTTGAACACAGAACTCTATCAGGTACAAGTTGATAACGGCATCATGTGAACACTCTGAAATGGTAGCGTGCCTGCAAAGGACCCTGGGTGCCGATGGCTCTTTAATGTCGATGCATGAAGATGAAATTTAAACCAACTGCAGTAAGAATCGCATAAGAAATCGATCCATTGATGAAGGAAAAAAGGCAGTTGGTCTTTATTTTGTTTGTAAAATATCCAAAAAAATTACAGAGATTTTCACTGCGTGCCTTCAAAAATCACAGAGCTAAATTGATGAAATTTTAGGCAATTGCAACAAAAATGAATGTAGCAACACAGGAGAAACAGCAGCTGTTTGGCAAGTTCAGTGAAATATCTCTATGAGCAAAAAGATTACGCAGCCCTTACTAACTTTGTCCAAGGTATCAATAGTTAAGCAATGGCATTGTCAGTCTCAACGGGTTTAATTATTGATGATAAACTAAGCAAAGATAGATCATATATTCGAGAGAAGAGGATTTGCATGGATTATGCTACTGCAAGATGACTGTACGTGATAGTATTTAGCGGACTAAGATTGCAGGAACCAAGGAAGGGGAAACTGGAATGTTTTGTTACATTAAACGCCAAAAATTTCGGACCAATAAGTTTCAGACAAAATGTTTTGGACAAAGAATTTTCGGACGTTTTTTCACTGAATTTGGGATGTGTTTACGGAAATTTCGGACGGCTGTGATTTTTTCCCATGCTGCAAAAATTTCCGACAATAGATATCTCGGACTACACAATATTTCGAACATCAGCATTTTCCGACGTGGGAAATGTCCAAAAGTATTAAAGTCCGAAATTTTTGTCATTCAATGTATGTCATTGTAAGATTGAATAAACCTTTGCCGAGTTTCTTAAAGTCAAAATGAAACAAAGGAAGATAAACTCCAACACGCGAAACTAAACAATGGATTTTTAGACAACCATGCGCGTTGGGGGTCAAAGATACCTGGGAACGAAGTCAATGGATGTACCTTTGCTTTATAAGATTCAAATAGAGACTCAAGACGAGACAGGTCTATTTCCGTTACTTTAAGCCGATTTGTGAGAGTTCGATTTCCTTACTGCTTATTAGATCAGATTGTGGGACTGGAAGATAAAATATTGGGGGAATTTAAGGCCTTTCTCAGAATTGTATTCTGTCTCAAATTTACTTGCCACACGAGATTGGCGATAACGCAAAACTACTCACGCAGAACGCTATGATTGCTGTAATTCGCGGACCTTTTCGCGTGACATCTTATTTGAGACAGACGTTAGCTTTTAGAGGAAAATATCCGCTGAGCCCGTCCATCCCAAATAAATTGATGATCGTTGCGTAAATGAGAGCTGAAGCAAGTTTCCAACTTGTGCATCGAAGAATTGTTCATTTGACAGAGGTCATTGCCTTTTTAGGTCCTGAGGTCCTTAGTCCGATTTTTCGTGTTCGCGCAGAAAAATGCGTTTGTATTTCAGAAAATTGTACTACGCCGAGAGGATGAGTGCAAAGCTTGGTTTTGAGGGACAAAAGTTTGCAATAGAGGGCTTTTAAAGATTTACTCAATCCATGGGATTACGAATTTGCATTGAAAAAGCGTAGCTTGGGATATGGACAGGGATCAAGGTGAGAAATCTTCAAAAATTGAGAGAATTGTCTGGTTTTGAATGTCGTGCAAAACAGTGAATTTTGAGGCAGAATATTGTTTGAATTGATGCAGGAAGAATTCGTTGAAATGAAGAGAGCTCCAGGAAATATTGATTAAAAGACAAGGGATTTTCTATGTGGTAATTGGTGTCAATGAATGGAATGGTTCAGAGATGCTCGTACAATGACGCTTGTTCCAACGTCATGACTACCCAGCCTATTTTAAACTGAATTGGCCGACGAATATTGCTCATAAATGCGCAGAGAAACTAGTTTTCAATATCACTAGAATGCCACAAGTACTCAATACATTTGCTATAATGGCATAATAGACACAATTCTTTATGCTGAAACTAATAAACAGTGCCTTTCAAAAATTGGCCTACTCGTATTGGAGAGCTGGAGGGCCTACATCGGAAAGTATGACTGTTGAAGATGGGAACACTGACATGAAAGACAGACCAAAAGAGACACAAGAGGGCGAGGAGGATAGCTGCAACCCTTGCTGTCGAAATGCAGTGAATGGGGAATGCCCCCTTCATAAACAGGGTAAGTTAAGGGGGACCTTCCGAGAGAGATTCAAGGCTACCAGAGGTGCCAACCATCAAAGGCACACAGTCAGTCAGACCCCCTAAAATCATTTTCTTCCCTCCATCGTTATTGTTCACAAGAAAACAACACGGTTTTCTACTGCTTGGACTTGTTTCTCCAACGCCTATGTACGTAAGGAAGAGGCCATGCCATGAGAACCTTTTGACGTCATTCGATATTGTCGGAAACCGAGAAGCCTCTCAGCCAAGACGAATATATTAACACGACGTTCTTCCTGCTTTTCCTTAAGAGGCAATTTATAGTTTCAGATTCAGAAGATTACTGATTATCTGGCTACTTGGTGGTGACTATGATTACCCTCAAATTTGACTTCCCTCAAATTTTATCAACGAATGATCTGTCGCCCATTTGGTCAGTTAATTGGATGAAAAGCCTACGAAACCCTGATTGGAGACTACATCGTAAGACGCCAAACCATTCCATTAAAATTTGTGGTAGGCCAGAGGTAATATTTAGCAGTCCCGAGCCAACCGGAGATAGATACTCTTAAGGAGATTGACAGGAGACAGATAGCCAATACATTGTCACCCACCCAGGGGTCTTTTCCGCGCACGCTACAATTTCAAACTGTCTGAAAATCAAATTTGGCCTAAATGGAAACTATAGATCCACATTGCAGGAGTTGGAACTGATAGAACCGTTTAACTGAAGTAAAACTTTCCAATCAGTTCAACTACTGCAGTTTGGATCCATGAACCATGATGGTTTCTGCTTAGGCCTAATTTAATTGTCAGACGGTCTGACATTTCAGTGTACCTACAAAAGACGCTGGGTGACAGTAGCACGTTAAGGCCTGTTTGCAAGAAACGCGAGTCACTCCAAGTCACTGTTAGGGTGAATGCAGCGGCATCGAGAGCCAGTTCAGGTCCCGTGGTGAGAATGGATTCATTCCCTCTTCAAAGCAGACTCTAGCGATAGCGAAGCATTTACGCATCATGGGAAGATTGACCCAGCTAGAAGGGTAATTTAACCTCACAACTCAACTGGGGAATCCTATAGCTAATTAATATGGCTGCTTGTAAATTGATCATTATTGGACCTCATTGGGATCAGGAGACAAGAACGTACTCAGCAATCAGCATGATAGTATAATTGCGGGTACTTATATTCTCGTTGTCAAAACGAGGTGAATTGAAAATGGCTTCCATTCGTACAGAAAAAGGGAAAGTTTATTTGCACATCATCCGTTGGCATTGGCCAAGTTGACTTCTGTAAGGTATAACCCTTTGAAGCCCAGCCGGGGGTCACCTTAAAATAGCCTGAAACAATCAATGCATGCATTTTAGATTAGGTAGCAAATGAAGCCCTTAACTTGATTATTCAAAATGCTCTCACAAGACTTAAACATTTGAATTGATATGTGAGTAAGATGAAGAAATCCGGAAATCTTTCTCCACATGATATCGATATCGCATACCAGATTATATAATCCGGGATTGTTTAGATTAATCCTGAGATCATGACTTAATTGTGTTAGGGCTGTTAGGGCAATGAGTTAATTTTTCCGGAGCACATTTGCCATGCCCTTCTTTTATCCTTTGCCTTAGTCTTGTTACATGGAATTGGCTTGAATGTCAACGATAGGGTGCTCAGTTTAGTGAATATATATCAGCTTATCTTTCGAGTATGCGTTTTTATTCAATGAATTCAATTCCCTTATTCCAATTTGCACTTGTTAAAGATGGTATGGCCCTGTTCAAAACTATTGCTACTCTATTTTTCATATTTCAATTTTTAACTGGAAAGGATAGAATTTAAACATAAGTGCTGGTTTTTTAGGAGCGGGGCCATCTACACCTGCTACCTGCGGGAAAGCTCAAAGCATGGTTGATGGGATGTACATATTTTCTTGCCTGATGATATAACTTTGCATTTGATTCACGTTCACTTTTGAAATGGATAGTTCATATTTTTTTCTGTGTAATAGACCAAATCGGCTGAGGTTTGTTCACACCCACTTAAAATCAACCGATTTTGTCCCTTAATTCTGTAAGTTCATGCTAAAAGGTCCAAGTTTATATACGCTTCCCACCAATACCTTTTCATGCCAATCCACCCTTGGCTAATCTTTCCAATCAGACAGTTATGAAAGTCCTGCTCTCCCCCATCATTGTTGAATATTTTGTATGGCATTTTTATGGCACGCTTTTGTCCAAATTTCTTCATTTAATCTGAAATGTTACCTGTCTTTTTCAGATCCAGGACGCGTGCAAGTATTCGTCAGACTCCGACCTCGAAATGATGACGAGGAAGCAAGAGGCGACCCAATGGGCGTGTCCATCGAGGACCAACAAATGACACAGGTAAACAAACCCTTCTAAATGGATAATTTGTGGAGTACAAAGTCAGACTCAAATGCAATTTAAGCACGCCACTCTTCTCAAAACAGTTCTGCGTGAGGAACCTCTCCTTTGTCTTAGAACGCTTCTCGCAATTCAGGTTTTGCCTGCCCCCGCTCCCAACATGGAAACTTTGACAATTCGCTGATAATTTGTGTTAATGTCGCGTCCAGGAAAATTTTGGAGAACTCCAACCTTTACATTGGCTTAGAATGCCTCTCCCAAAGCTTCAACATCTCGCGGAAATATTGTTACTCTCTAACTAACCCATACCCAAGAACTTTCTTCTCGTTTATGAAATAAATGAAAGTGAATAAAAACTTTAGAATATGCTTTTTGAGCTTGTGCATTTCGTTTGCTCTTTCTATATAAAAACTCGTCCACTTCTTGACGGTGACTCGTTTCTTCACTACAGTTTCAATTCCACCTACGAAATTTCCGACTTTTAAGAAAATTTCCGAGTCTTATCGAATTGGGGGGGGGGGCAATTGCCCCCCCAACCCCCCCCCCCCATAAATTCCGCCACTGACACCACTCGACGAAAGTCTACCTGTGTAGCCAACCCATAACAAACTCCATAAGATAGACCACGCCTAGCTTCCAGAAAGCAAATTTTGTGAACACAAACAACATATCTGCATTTAATTGAAGGGCTTAGCTATCTTTTGAGGTGTTCCTTTGTAGTTTAAGGTGCAGTAGTTATCCTCCCAAAACTACTTTCAAAAATGTTATAATTCATTAATTTCTCAGACTTTCCTGTCCTTTTCCAGTCCATGTTTTGGAAGATATGGAAAAGCCGAATTCCAGATTTGCTTAGGCCATAAAATGGAATTAAGGGCAGAAATTAGTAATTTTGCAAACAATGGATTTCCACAGAAGACTTCAAATCGATCTCTTCCTTGAATTTTTACAAAATGTTGACTGGGAAAGGATGGCAATTATTTCACTCTAAATGAGAACTGTAGGATTCGAAATGTTCGTTGAATCTTTAGAATTAGAGTTTTTTTCTTCTTTTTCAAGGATTCAAGAAAAAATTTCAAAAAAACTTAAAACCATCGTAATTTCTAAACTGTTTGACGCAACATGAAGTAATTTCGAAGAAAACCATGGTTTACGAATGCCTACAATATGGTATGAAGCAAAAGTCTGCACTCATCTGGTTAATGATTTAAAAATGTGATGACGTCACATCCTCAAATGAGTTTAAATGTAAGATGCTATAATTTCAAAAAATGTTCAAAATTTCTGGAAAGTCCAACGGTAGAATTATAGATAAAGTATCTAAAGTTTCTTTCAAGCCATTCAATCAGAAGAAATAGGTCATTAAATTTTACACCCACCTTTTTACGCCGAGATAAAAGATTTGGAACCTATGCTATTTACCGATAGATACACGTGCTTGAAACTCCAGTTGACTAAAACATAAGGCTCAAATCTTTAAAAAGGTCGGTGTAAAATCTATTACAGTTTTCTTTGAAATAAGTTGCTTGGAAGGAACTTAGGGTTTTTGTTGTTGTAATCCGCCGTGGCAATTTATTGATATCTTGATTAGTTTCAATATGGTGGCATTTATTAAATTCGAGGCTATGACGTCATCTAATTTCTAAATCCTCAACTAGAAAAGTTACAGATTTCTGCTTGCCACCATATTGTAGACCTTCATAAACTATGGTTTCTTTGTAGGTCATAAAATGTTTCCTCTGTTAGTTTAGGATTTACGATTGTTTGAATTTTTCCAAAATTTACCATGAATTTTTTCAAAAATAATGAAATTGCCGCCATTTTGAAAAAAATTAAGATGTCAAAAAATTTCCACGGCAGATTTACAGCAAAGTATCATAAATTCCTTTCAAGCCATCCAATTCAAAGAAAACTGGAAAAGAATGTTACACCGACCTTTTTAAAGATTTGAAAGATGTTGATTAACGTTTTCAACTATATTTTGCAGCTCAAAGTTCTCGATGGAAGAAACGACCGACTTTATCAGTTTGACGGCATCCTGCCTGAAGTGGCTTCAAACAAAGATGTAAGCAGTTCTACTTTGTTATTATCTATTTATATTAACGAAAATCGCTGGAAATGCAAAAATGATACGTTAAAGGTTATTTCTAAAGTTCAAAACATTCCCACAAATAGTTACATCCCCATCACAATATATGAGAGATACCCTCCTTCAGGCAGGCAATTCTTAAACACTTTCATTTTCATATTCAAGGTATTCAAGGTAGTTGCACAACCACTGCTTCGTTCTGCGTTGAGTGGATTTAATGGAATTCTCATGTGCTACGGACAGACAGGGACTGGTAAGTGTTAGATTGTGAGTTTTACCTTCTTGAGTGTTACTGTGAGTATTCTTTTGTGAGTGTTACTGGTAAGCGTTACCTTCTTGGACATTTTCTTTTTCACATTTATTGATATTTAGAATTTTGGTGTTTTTACAAGCGCTGAAACTGTTTTCGACTCACCCAGTTCAATTAAATTCAATTTTATTCACAGAATACAACAGCCTGATACTATTTAATATTGAAATGTATGTATTCTACACGACCCAAGAGAAGCGGAGCTTATCTAGCCTGTTCCGTAAATTAAAATTCAAAAGGGTATACCAAGAAAAAATTACGTAATAGTGCAAAGCTAGGAAGTCAATAGTAAGATACATTTTTGTAAATAAGAAATGTTATTGGTTTGTAAGTCTTAATCATGTAAATTTTTTATAGTTGCTTTTGGTATGTGGAGATGATGTTTTCTTAAAGTTTTTTACTGAAGTGTTTTTGTTTTGAGATTGATTTTCAGGAAGGAGGAAGGTTATTCCACATGCGAGCACCAATGTTTTGCATGGTGTAATCACGCCACTTTTTATTAGATTTCACTATTTTATGATGTGATTTTTGTTTGGTCTCGTATTTATGAGATTTCTCATTAGTTTGAAGTAATTTCGAAATACTTCTGGTAATCTATCTTTGCTGAAGTGCACTTGATGCGTTATTTTTAAGATTTTTATGCGGTAACTGACTCTTTGCACTATCTGATTAACTGATTCTTTGTACTATTTTATTTGCCAGGAAAGACATACACCTTGATGTCAAATGATGGGATGACAGTTCGAGTAATTTGTAAATGTTTCAGAGTTATAAACAAAGACAGGAAGCACAGATACACAGTTAGTATTAGTTATTCTGTTCTAATTTATCTTTATCAAATAGCTGTACTAGATTTCTGTTTATGCTTGGAACAGCCATATATCACTTTTCTTGGCGAAAATAATTTGCAATAACATTCTTCCAAGAGGTAATCGTCATGGAAAATTAGAGTCTGTCCATTTAAAGTATTTTCTCAAAATTAGGATAGTCTATACCTCTGCTAAAAATATGGTTAGGGTTAATTGGTTTTCTTTGGAATGCCGTGATACCTTTGCCGTAAACGTGATATGCCGACAAAAGGAGCATATACACACATTTATCAGCCACACAGTGTCCAGTGGTGGAAAAAATAATTGCCTTCCTGCGAATGAACGTCAAACCAGAATTCTTCATTCCATTGTTTTATGAATTTTTCTGTAGTCCCAGATTTCATTGTAGTTGATAATCCACTAGGAACTGAAATTACGTTTAAAGCTTCCTGAGATCACAAAACTGTAAAAGAAAAGAGCATGATCCAAACACTGATTTTCTTCTATTCTTTCCTTGCGTTAGTCCTTCCTGTCTTTTCATATATTCAATTTTTGCTTTCTTTGTCATCCTATCTTCTTTCCTTGCTTCTTTCTTCCTCCTCTCCTTTTTCTTTCCAACCTGTTTCCTTTCATCTCTTTATTCCTCCCTTCATCATTACCTTTCTTTTCCTTCCTTCTATTTGCTTTCTCTCTTTCCTCCCCGTTTCTTCCTTCCAGAAAAGAGAGCTTCCTGCGAAGCTGCTTCGCAGCTTCACACACTTTTTCCACCTCTGACAGTGTCGATAAGCAAGACATCATAACTTTTGTGGAATAGACCTTTTAGCTATTTTAAAAAAGTATCTGAATTGAACGATATTTATTTACAGTTTGAAGCATTGTTGAATGTGCACAATAGTGATAGGAGCACCGCTCAGCGTATGAAAATATCGCTGGATCCAGGCTCTTTTGTAGCATAGCTAAAAGGTCTATTTCTGATTCCCTGAGAGCCAATATAAAGATTAGTTTCATTGTATAATGCTTGTATAACACTAACCGTTTATTTTGCAGGTCACATGTTCATACTTACAAATATACCAAGACAAAATTTACGATCTTTTAAATGCAACGAGAACTGTCGATCTTTCACTTCGAGAGCACCCAAAGCGAGGTAAGTTTGATTGATTGATTGATTGATTGATTGATTGATTGATAGACTAATTGGTTCACAGGCGTATTGACTGGCTGACCATTTGTTGCTTTTTAAAGGCGAGATGCAATATGTGCAACAAACTAAATCTTTTCGATTTTTTATTACAAATGAAAACAAATGAACTACAGTTACATATAGATATTGTACGGCTGCCATAGCAACAAAAGATATGATGTCATCGAGTTCCAACTAAGACAGCCATTTACACCGGTGAAAAAATATTCATGTAATTTGAGAAAGAAACAACTCAACCAGGCGTCTCAGAAAGAAGACCTTTTCTCAAAGAAGAAAATAGTGACAATTTGCAAAAATTTCATAGATTTTAACAAAATTTCGAATATAAAAATCTTCGTCGGTCAGTTCTATGTACATTTTTTGCTGTTGATAGGAATTTATCTATCTAGCAGCTTTCTGGATTCTCGAAAGTACGCAAGGAATGAAATTGTGTCTTTTGCTTGTATTGCTAATTATTATGAATTTGTTCTCGCAAGTCCCTGGCACTTTGTTGTTGTTGTATTCTGTTTTTGTTTACTGCCATCTCATTTGCTGTGCATTTTGATTATTTTGTGAAAATGAGGATATACTTACATGCAGTTTTTTTCCTTTTCAGGAGTGTATGTAGAAAATCTAACGGAATATGTTGTTCACTCGCCAAAAGAAGTTTTGAATCTGCTGAAAGTTGGAAGGAGAAGATTGGTGTTTGCTGAAACTCAGATGAACAGAGCATCAAGCAGGTCAGAAACATGGAATTTATTTATTCATTTTGAAGTGATTTGTTTGGACAGATTAGAAAAAAGTAACTGAAATTAAGACATTGGTGTTTGGTGGTGATTGGCATCCTGAGTTGTTAAGCACAGGCTCCGAATCTTAAACTCGGCGTAAAAAGGTGGGTGTAAAATTCAATGACCTATTTCTCCTGATTGAATGGCTTGAAGGAAACTTTAGATACTTATCTGTAATTCTACCGTTGGACTTTCCAGAAGTTTTCAATATTTTTCGAAATTACAGCGTATCTTACATTTGAGCTCATTTGAGGATGTGACGTCATCAAATTTCTAAATCATAAACCAGATGAGTGACAGACTTTTGCTTGACACCATGTTGTAGGCATTCATAAACTATGGTTTTCTCCTAAATTATTTCATGTTGCGTCAAACAGTTTAGAAATCATGATGGTTTTAAGTTTTTTTGAATTTTTTTCTTGAATTCTTGAAAAAGGTAAAAAATACTCTAATTTTGAAAATATTGAAGATTTCAGAAAAGTCCAATGGTAGAATTATAGAGAAATCGCAAAAGTTTCTTTGAAGTCATTCAGTTCAAAGAAATAGGTCACTGAATTTTACACCAGCCTTTTAAAAGATTTGGAACCTATGCTGAGTTGTTATGGAATGCAAGCCAAGAACAAGTACCTTGCAAACAAAAGGATCTGATCCCTTGCATGTTCTATCGCTTCAAATAGTTATTCGAAATTGTTGACATATTTTGCAGGTTCTAATATCTTTGTCACGTTTAGAGGGCATGTTGTTGTTGCTGCAAAAGGAATATTGCAAAATGCTAGACTCAGTATATAAGCCCCTCTAACTTTCGCTCGCTGTTGTTGTTATCGCTTCAGTTGAAGTGACAAATCAGCTCGGGAAGCGAACAGGAGACTTCTGGAATTTACGTAGCGTAGGAAAATGTTGTGATGCCATGCTCAGTTCAGTTCATTTCATTTTAAATTCCACTACATACAAAGACTCTAAAATTAAACTTACTTTACTACAATTTGAATAACTACATAAGACAATACATATAAAATTAAAGAAAGATACATGACACTCGAGGATTTGTATGAAGGGGAATCCTTAAGGAGGAACTCTCTCAGTAGCAAAGCTAATCGAGGAGAGAGCACCCCCTTTTCAGATTATATTTTTAGAAACTATGGGTAAATTGTGAACTGTCTATAAAACACTTTTAATAATTCTTATCAAAAAAGTAGGTTTTGAGTTTTAGACGAAAGACATTAACAGATGGTGACCTTTTTATGCGTGGCCTGCGTGGTGACTGAATGCAAATAGTTGTATGATTTTATGCATATTTGTATTTAGTACTCCATCACGAAAATCTGTAATGTTAGAACTTATATTTCACCAATGAAACTTCCCTGAACATGAGAAATGCAACACAAGCTGCATTATCAGGTTATTTACATTGACTGTTTTTGTTCTTGCACTCCTTTCCTCTTTTTTGCCAGTTAAATTCGAACTGTTGTTTTCTTGTAGGTCTCATGCAATATGTGAACTGAGAATTTTGAAAGAACGTGCCAAAGATAATCCAAGTAAGGAAATTTAGAAACTTAATTAATTTAGATACCCGGATGCGATTCAGTTATTATGGGTTATTTGCAAAGCAAGAATGGGTTGTACCGTTGTTTCTTATCTTTTTTCAACATTTGAAAAAAGGTTGATGGTATTACAGCCCTGAAGAAGTCCTGCATGGCAGGATGAAATATTGGCATTAAATAAATTCAACCATTTGCTGTTGTTTTTGTCGTATTGCGGTGTTTCTGCCTTCAAACTTATTCATTCATTCGTCACCGCAAGCATCTTTGGATCCGACAATCGACGCTGGTATCGTGGCCTTTCCTTTTTCAAATTAAATTTTTTGATGGTATTGCTTGCTTTAAAAGCAACACTGTTTGTTAACCCTTTTCTAAACGTTGAACAAATTGATTTTAACAAAGGATACAGGCTATCAACCATTTCAAGTTTTCTACGTTCAGATTTATTAAGCATTCTCCATGAAACGATTTTTCAAGCACGTAAGCGTTTTTTGGCACACCTGTCATATTTTTGTTATTTTGCAGGTAGCAGGTGTGAGACACCAAGTTTCAATGAAATTCATATGCCAGATGGAGATCTGAATGCATCATATAATGGAGATTTCACAAATGATGATGAATATGGCGAGGAGGATATGCTTGGAGACAGTATGGTGAGTAATCCAACGAAAACAATCCTAGGCGTCAAATTTTAGGCCCCGTTCACACTTCTCCGTTTTTGTTATGATCCGTTTTTGATGCATCGAAGCTGCCCGTTGTTAACATTGCTCCGTTTTTGTGTAAGAAGGGAGGGAAAAATATCTTCTTTTGTCTGTTCGCATTGATTCACATGATTACGAATATGGAGCCAAAGATATCCGTTTTTGTGCGTTATCATTGTTCCGGTTTTGTGAAACTCATTGTTGAATGTAGGAGCATTTTCAAAAACCTCCGTTTTTGTTATGATCCGTTTAAATGACCCACAGGACCTACCGCAACATACTAAATTCATGTTTGCGTCAAGCAAAATCTAACTACTTTAAGGAACTTTTTGATGACAAAATCAACCGGGTATCTAAAATGTGGACTGTGATGGGAAACATAGTTAATCCTAAAAAAGGAAAATCTAACAATCTCATTAAGAGAATTACCACCGATGATGATCAATCGTATTTTGATGATACCGACATTGCAAACGCACTAAACAAGCACTTTTGTACAGTAGGCAAAAAAACTGCTGCAAAGATAAAAAATTGTTCAACGAACTTTAACAGCTACTTGAAAAATCCTGTCGAAAAATCTTTCTTTTTCCAGCCAATAAAAGAACATGAAATCGTTACTGAAATAAAACTTCTAAAAGGCAACAAATCTCCAGGACATGATGGTATTAAGCCATCGATTATAAAATCTACCTTTGAACTCCTAGTTAGCCCACTCTCTCACATCTACAACCTTTCCATAAATTCTGGAATATTTCCAGATATTTGGAAAGTCGCAAAAGTAATTCCTGTTTTCAAGAAGGGTGAAAGATACCTCGCAGAAAACTACAGACCAATCTCCCTCCTATCTTGCTTTGAAAAAATATTTGAACGTCTGGTTGTCAAACGTATGATGACTTTCATCAAAAAACACAAACTATTGTATGAACTCCAATTCGGATTCAGAGAAAACCACTCAACAGTGCATGCTCTCTTAGAAATTACCGATAAAATCTACAGCAAATTAGATCAAGATAACTGTGCACTTGGTGTATTTCTCGACCTATCAAAAGCATTTGATACTATTGACCATGAGATTCTTCTTCACAAACTCCATCATTATGGATTTAGAGGGATCGTTGGAAACTGGTTTTCCAGCTATCTCAGTAAACGTAAACAATACACGTGCTGCAATAAGACACAATCTGCCTTAGAAACCATTGAAACAGGAGTACCACAAGGGTCAGTCCTAGGCCCAATTCTTTTCACAATATTCGTAAATGACATGGCAAACGCTATGAATGATGTTAAACCAAGACTCTTTGCTGATGACACAAACATATTTTGCTTTAGCAACAATATTAACGACTTAGCTAGAGTAATCAACAGCGAACTAGCCAAATTAGATGAGTGGTTCAAAGCAAACAAACTGCTTATCAACACCAGTAAAACAAATCATTGCCTTTTTAAACCAAATCGAAATAAAACCATCGACAACGATTTTGCAATCGAAATGGGATCCAAACTTAAAGAAGTCAACAGTCTAAAATATCTTGGACTGCAAATAGATTGCAACTTAAACTGGAATGACCATATAGACATACTTGCTAGCAGCTTAGTTAAATATTGCTCTATGTTCGCTAAACTGCGACACTTGGTCCCAGCTGAATGTTTGAAGGCTTTATTTCTCAGCTTAGTGCAATCAAAAATAAGCTACGCCTTAGAAGTTTATGGAGTGGCTAAAGAATGTCATTTAAAGCGACTCCAAGTACTGCAAAATAGAATGCTTAAAATCTTGCAGTTCAAAGACTATAGATACTCTACAAACATTCTGCATAAATCGTATGGAATTTTAAAAGTAAAAGATCTCTATGAAGCAAAAATTCTTAACTTCATGCATAAAGTGAACCATAACCCAGAAAAACTTCCAGCTGCATTTCATAGCTATTTTGAAACTAATGAGGGTAAACATAAATACGAAACAAGACAAAGAAAAGACTATAAACTATGCAGAACACGCAAACATTGGGGTGACCAAACGCTTAAAAACAAAGGTGCAAGACTCTGGAATAACCTCCCAGATAAAATAAAACATATCAATAACGTAAAATCATTTTCTAACGAAATAAAAAATCTTAGACTCCTTCAATACCAATAAATTAAAGAAACGAAAAAAAAAAACAACAACAAATTAAATCGAATACAAAATGACTTAACCTTTAACGCTTTATAATATTAACCATTATACTTTTACCAGTTTGCTACTACTATTCTTCTCGTTACGTTTTGTATATATTTCGCTTGTTTTTGTTCTCAAAGCGGCTCAGACTAGATAAGCTTTGCTTTTTCTGAGTCGTATAAGTTTTACAGTACATTGTATTATGTATCATGTATTTCTTATGAATAAAGTTTGAATTGAATTGAATTGAATACGGAGCCAAAGATATCCGTTTTTGTGCGTTAACATTGTTCCGGTTTTGTGAAACTCATTGTTGAATGTAGGAGCATTTTCAAAAACCTCCGTTTTTGTTATGATCCGTTTTAGATGCATCGAAACTTCCCGTTAATGTTGCTCCGTTTTTTATATAAAAAGGGAGGGGAAAGCGTAAGTTTTTGTCCGTCCGCCTGATTTACAAATGCGGAGCCAAAGATATCTGGTGCTGTGCGTTCACATTGTATCTCTTCTTTGTGCCGTACAAGCTTCTTCCCTTATTCATAATCGAATCTTTTCTTTATTTTAGAACATCAGCAGAACTTCGATAGACCTAAATGAAGACGACGTAAGCTTATTTATATAAATCATCTGTACCAAGTTACCGTAAAAGCTCTATTAAGCCCCGGGGGGGAGGTATTTAATTTTGGACACTCCGGAGGGGGGGCTTAAAAGAGAGCGGGGCTTATTAGAAAGGGGGCTTATTCAAAAAATCAAATGACAAGGATACATATGATAGCTTTTTAGTTCTTTTACACCATTTTTGGCGGATTCAGCACACAATTTTACGAGTGAAACACATAAATTCGACACAGTTTTATCTCAAACCATATCAAAATTAACATGCAGCTTATTTAGCTCAGTAAATGGAAAGTCTTTGATAACCTCTGGAATTTGATATAAGTGGAGGGAGGGGGGGCTTTATAGAGAAGGGGGTTATTTAGAATTTTGGCTCAGAAGAGAGGACCTTATTAGAGAGGGTGGTTAATAGAGAGGGGAGCTTGATAGAGCTTTACATTTTAAAAATTTGATAGCCTGTAGCTTTCGAACTGTTCATTTTGTTCATATAAACTGATGATCTTTGTGTATCTAACATGTCTATTTACATATGAAAATTCATTTTGTCAAAATCGGGTGAATCGTTCTTAGGTTACAAGTGATCCTATAAAACTTTCTTCTAAAATCCTTCAAAAGAGGTCTAAAATCCTTGATCAAATTTTTTTCTTGAAACTTACGGAAAACTCCATGATTTTTAGAGCTTTATCAAGGACATAATGGGACCAAGTTTTTTCACGGTGGAAGATGAAGGATAAAAAATTGAGAACTCAAATTGGTAAAAAAATTGTGTATGATTATGGAGCATGCTCAAACCCAGGGATCTATACAGAGTATCTTCGGACAGCATAAATCCCCATATATTAAAACCCATTTCAAGACTTACCAATCTGTCTAAAACAGATGTGGTCCTTGAAACAAATACACACACGAAGAAGTTTTCATGATAAGCAATTTAAGCAAATTTTGATGCTTTTCAAGAAGTATAATTTGTAGATTCACCGAATACATGTCACGTCTGGACCAAAATGACTTGTGCCCTTCACCAGGAATTCTCTACTCACTGAATTTTGATCCATTTTCAGGATGATGATGAATTTGTTGGAGGCCTAACAGATCTTGATGATAGTGTTACATCTGTTCGGGGAAAGATTTACATGTATGTTGATCTTATTTTTGTTTTGGCCTACGTTCATGGTGTCTTTTATTTATTCATATTTGATAGATTTAGGATCTGTCTATTAATCTTTGTAGATTTAATGTTCGCCGTTAATGGTTTCCAGAGTAGGGAAATGCACCTAAGAATAAGACATATGACAATTGGATACTAGAAATTATCTCTATGCTGGGTATCAATTCAGAATTTTGTTCTCAGGAGGGTTTATAAAAGAAAGTACAAAGAGAAATATAGAACTATGGGAGATGACTTTTTTTGCAATTTTTGGGGCTCTTTCTTCAACTTGAAGTTTGATTGAAACGCTAACAATTGTAAACTTACTTGAAGCGTTCAAGGATATTTTTCTGTCACGATGAAAGATCTCTTCTTGTGGTTGTCTTGGTCTTCTGCTCTCCATGGTATCGTCCTTGTAATTTCGTTTTTGTAAATGTTCATATCGAATAGAAAAAGGTCTTTTCTAATTCAGGGATTTTATTGATTAATTTGATAATTGATCTGTTAAAATTTGATTCATTAGTAAAAGATGTCTTGTTGTTGTTGCAGTTGTGATTTAGCTGGAAGTGAGAGGATCAAAAGAACAAAAGCATCAGGAGAACGACTCTCAGAAGCGCAACATATCAACTCTTCATTGCTCGAACTTGGGTATGTTGGCATTCGATTAGAAATTTGGTGAAATTGTATCTTTTCTCGTTGAATTATTACTTTTCCATTGTTTTTTATGCTTCTATAGATCAAATGAAAAAATATCTATGTCACCTGTATATTTGATCTTATGTTTCAACATGCTATCCGATCTCTATACTTGAACATGAAACAAGGATCCTGCCTTGGTCCTTCGCTTTATTTTTTCTCTGATATCATTTTGCTTGAACAAGTTTCTATTCCCGTCAACAGAAATGTCATCCAAGCTTTAGCAGAAGGAAACAGATCTCATGTGCCCTTCAGAAACTCAACATTGACAAGGTTGCTGCAAGAAGGCTTATCTGGAAACTGCAAAACCCGTCTTGTTGTGAGTACAAACAGTGATAATTTGTCATCATGGTCATGTTTTACCAAAGTACGCTCTGCAGTGTAACAACCCAAGAGTAACTAGCCTTAGCTCACCAGCACTCCCCAAATTGCAGCAATACAGTATACTTAACCGCAAATAGAAAACACTATCGGCAGTGGAAGGCTATTGTTTTAAACAATGAACAATGGTTTCAGACATTTCTTTTTAGAAACTTGTTTCGTGTTTCGTATTTGCAGGTACCCTCTTTAACTCGAATCTAGAGCAAACTTTCTTCCAAATGCAAATCAAATTTGTACTGTTCAAGATTCAGCTTGGGCCAAAACTTGAACCGGATTAAGTCTCTCATCAAAGGCCTTCAAAAATTTGAAAACATGCCTTTCCTACTAGAGTACAGTTTTAACTCATTTGTAATGTAGTTTAAGCAACTTCAGGGGTGACGGAATTTACAAACGTAATCACCATTTTTTCAGGTTTGCATCGCACCCACAGTGAAAGATGTCCACGAAACGAAATGCAGTCTCAACTTCGGATCGAGGGCAATGAAAGTACAAGTCACTGCGCATGTCAACTACGAGGTAATTTCCATGGTGTATTTTTCGCTTGTTGTAACTTTTTCTGTCATAGGACTTAAAGGAACTTGTTTGTGCTATGAGTTGGAAACGTGTAAATCTTCAGCATAATATGTTTGGGTTTTTCGCTCGAGCTGGTGCTTATTTTCGCCCGAGGCTCTGGACGAGAAGTTGGTACTTTTGTTTCAAAAGGAGGAAAAGCAAGACTCCAGAGCAGTCTTGTCCCAAGACCCAGTTCTATGCGCCACCTTAGCTGTAAAGGCTCTCCCAATATTTCGAAAGCGTAGTGAAATTGCAGAAAAATAGGTTACAGGGACTGGACTGTATAGTTTTGAAATCTTTGACTAAATTACTGGACATCAAAAATATTGCTGACAAAAGGAACTGAGTTTCCATAAGGCCCCCTTTGAGTTTCTTGGTTGAAAACTACATTAGTGGTTGAAATAAGGTGTTGAGAAAGCGTCATGTTTTCGTTAATGTTAGACTGAACTGCTTGCAGTGGCTCTTGCATTGGAATGGTTTTCCCACCCCCCCCCCCCCCCATTTGGACGTTGGTTTTTGTTATCAGTAGTCACGGCAGATATGAGATTTGGGAAATGACAACAACAAAATCGTACTTAAATCCTTCTCAAAATTAGGTGTCGCGTGAGATTTGCGACGACGCGAAATTTCTCGTAGAAAACACTCAAGCTATTGTTATTCGCGGGCAATTTCTAGGGCACCTAATTTGAGACAGACTATGAGAGAGCGGGAGTTTACTAAACGCAAATATTTGAGGTTTTCAAAAAATTCTCAAACCTAATATCACAGAAAGATGGCAGCTTATTTATTTAAAATTAAAAATCCAAGGCTGGTCCACTGATCTAACCAGCTGTTTTTGGATTTTTTGAATCTCTAACTTTGAAACCGACCTACATAATTAATGAGAAGTTCTGTTTTTGTTGAAATCATGCTGTGAGATATCCTTGCTTTTGTTGTTCAATTTGGACAACGTAAGAAATACTTTGAAAGGTTTAAAGGAAAGAGGCTTGTTTTCGTTGGCTCAGGGCTGTCGTGCTGTGTAGTTAGTCTTTGGTGTCTGCTCTTGTAGGTAATTTTAAATCAGGCGATCTTTCAGGAATCGATCCCTCAAGACTCGTGCCACGTTCCTTTGCTGTTTAATCTGAGAAGAATTTACGGTAAATTATGGATGGGAAAATACAGGGGGAGAGGCAATGCATGATCTCTATAAATCTACAGATTTAAAGCATAGAATCGAATTGAAATTTATCAATAATTAGCGTTTGACGATATCTTTGCTATAATATCTTTTATTTTAATTTTGAAAAGATTTTTAGCACTTCTCAAACATAATACAAGAGCCCTAGTACTAGTTTCTTATCCACTAGTTTCTTATAAAAAGCATGCATGCACTATAACATTGGTCCTAATCAACTCACACGTTTTCCTTATCATTTTGAAGCATCTTCTTACTTTAAACCCCTGTGTCTTGCTTAGATTACTTAGGCCG
Source organism: Aurelia coerulea (assembly GCA_039566865.1). Lineage (NCBI taxonomy): Eukaryota > Metazoa > Cnidaria > Scyphozoa > Semaeostomeae > Ulmaridae > Aurelia > Aurelia coerulea. Next base: position 2,813,705 of record CM076952.1, on the reverse strand, counting down.
ACCATTTTGTTTTCAAGTGCAAATACCTGTATAGTAAGCCGTGCGCGCTGAGCCTCGATTCCATTGGAGCCCGGAAATGTGTTGCAGTGACCAAGCGATAAAGGTTCGCTTGCAAATATTTTTAGCTATTAAGTTGCTTTGTCAGAAAATTCTGCCCAGCAGTTGTTCTGATAAAAATCTACTGAGCCTTTCACAAGCAAACAGAACGGCATAGAAACATGTTGATTCAAGCCCGAAACGTTTTGCTTCAAACTGAATCACAAAGTCTTTGTAAACAGTATCTATTCGTTTGGTTAGGGCTTTAGATTCTCGTTTGGTTTAGGCTTTAGCTCTGCCATGTCTTTCTTCAAGAAGTTTCTTCAAGCGTAGTGGGTAGTTTTGTTCGATGGACACTCATTGATATAATGCACCTGTTCTTTAATCATAGTAATTTGTAAAGTTGATTTTTGTTTTGTTAATCTCAGCATCGATTGACAAAAGCAGAATTACATTTCATCGAAATTGCTTTTCTCTTGGGAATGCTTTGAAGCGAACTCTATTCATTCGCGTCCTGACTTGCTAAAGATGTAATTTAACAATACTTTGTAATTCAATCACTGATATGATTCGATCTCCTGTTATTCTCGGATGTTGTAACTTCACTTCATCAAATTTAAAACTTCGTCTTGAGTGATGTAGTGATGTTTCGGAATTTTAGACAGAAGCTTGCTTTTGCGTTTTCGCAGACGTATTCGGTATGATTTTGTGGAATTGCTTTTATTTGCTGGTGACTTGATGATTTTGTTATTACACACAGTTGTTACCTGCGAGACTTGTTGGCTGTTGGAAAGTCCCATTCTCTGTGGAATTGTAATTGATGTACATTGGGAATAAGGAAAAATTGATTGACAAAACCACAGCTTGAAGAAGTGTCTGCGAGCGAATTTTGAACGTCTCTAAGGACCTGTTTTAATGGACACGTAATTGATACAGCAAGGGTAATCTTCGTAAAACAAAGGATACAATTCTATTTAAAACAAGGCAATTTAACTGCCTCAAGAATAGATTTCACACTTTCAACGCAGCCGGCCATAATGTTTTGCTTTCTCGTTTACTTTGATTTGATTGAGTGTGCACTCAGGTGTGAAATGTATTCTCCATCAAGGCAGATCGCTCCGTCTTTTCGTAAACCTGAATCTTTTTTTCGCAAAATCTGCCCTTGCTGCTTGATACTAGACGAATTTGAAATTTTATCGCAACCAGTAGTAGGTTTGCAACACAAATATTATTTACTGCCTTTTACAACAATATTTCTTGTCAGATGCGCACAAAGAGGAGTTGGTTTTGATATTGCAGTAGTACATTATAAGATTTAGCATTGCCAACTGAGGAAGTGGTATTAGATTCCCAAGTATAAATCCTTGTCTTCGCAGACCATTTCGACGTTAAGAAGGAGCCTTGAGTAACATCCTTGTTTGGGTAGAAATGAAAATTCGAAAGCTAAATTTCGCCATTTTCGTGAAGACTTATTATATGGAATCACCATCCCCTCAACACAAAATTGCCTGTTTTTAGTGGCGATGCTATAAACAGTTTTTTCAGTTGAAAAATTACAGTTTTTAACATGAAATATTTTTGTTTTAACAGGTCGACTACAAGAAACTTGCTGAATGTCTTGCAGCTAAGTTGGAATCACTCGGTAAGTTTTTCGTTTTTCGTTATACAATAAAGTCCATTTGCCAATTCGCTTAGGAGTGAACTTTCCAATTGGTCAAGTTTCCAATAAGTTAATGGTTCAACCTCGTGAAGGAACATCGTTCTAAAAGATTTAAAGGTGCCTCGTTCAAACTGTTACTTGAATAAGAATTATAGACTCTTTTCCACAAACCATTATTGTTATTTTGCAATTTTACTACAAAGCTTACCGAGAAATATGGGCGATTCCCTTACCTCTTTTGCAAATAATGCAGGGAAAAGCAGGGAAGAGGGACACATATTGTCCCCACGATACTCATGATTTAAATGTTTTGCTTTAGTAGTTTTTGCGTTATATGACAAATCTCACTTAATTCAATAAGTGTCTTCATTGTTCAAAGACCCTTCAAAGAAAGTTACGAAGCATCTGATGTCTGACCTTTCAGTCTGCTTCAAATAAGTATTTTGTTCAAATTTATCTGTCCTTGCATTAGAGCAGAAATGCAGGTGAAAGCACGAGAAAGACTTTGAAATTCATGCATGCCAGACGTTTTACGAGGTTGAACTTTTCGGCATTGCTCAAGGAATATTCTATTGAAAACCAAAGACACTCATGAGGTGACCTGAAACGAAACTTGAATGTTCACAGCAACATGATGACTCAGAGGCTTAGATTTTTGGCATTTCTCAAGGAATATTTTATTCAAAGCCAAAGATACGAATAAAGCAACACAAAACGAAATCGGAGTTCTCACAGCAACACGATGACTCAATGCATCTATTTTTAGATCATCACAATAGATTGAAAATTTCTTCAGCAAACAACTTCTGAAAGATGTTACACGAAATTGACCTAAACTTCGATAATTAGGTGAAAACCGCACGCAAATCGCTGAAAGAAGCCGTCAAAATTTGTTTTGATTGAAGAAAATTGGATAAATTAGGCCAATGCCGTGTTTATTAATTTGCTGGTTTTGCTTAGCATACCGTCTGTTGTGTGATGTTATGGTATAGAATCGAATTATGTTGCTTTGGTTAAATTGTTGTGAGGTAAGTACTACAGAACGGAAATTATATTTGATAATAAAAATGATTTCTTAGACTGCGTTCACACGATGCCGGCACATTTTGAAAACGGTGAAAAATGTGACGGATAGGCCTCCCGTTCACACGAAAACAGGACATTTTTTGCCGGCAGATTTTGAAAACGGTAAATTTTGAAAACGGAACTCTTTGAAAACGGTATCGTGTGAACGCTAGCTCAAATTTTGCTACCGTCACATTTTTCACCGTTTTCAAAATGTGCCGGCATCGTGTGAACGCAGTCTAAGAAGTCATTTTTATCATCAAATATAAGTGGTCTCAATATAACCCTTGTGCTGAGAGTTTATCTTTAAATTCATTGCTTCTCTAAATCTTGTCAATCCTTTTTTACTGCAGAATTAGAGTGGAATGCACAACGAAGTGAATACGAGAAATTCATTCAATCTCTGAAACATGAAATTGCAAACAGGAGAGGTGGATCTGCCAAATCATTTGACGGTTTTAGCAATGTGAGTTTTTCACATCTTATGCCCCTGTCAATGAGAGAATTTTTCAAACGATGATTGTCCGTTTGGCCATCATATACAGGGTGTCCCAAAAAGATTGTGCCCCGTTTGCCTAAAGATTGCAACAAATATGACCTTAAAAAGACCAAATTTGCCTGATGACTGATACCAGCGGTCGGCCAGTTTGTCTTACTATTTTGGAGTGATAAGTACAAAAAACAGATTTGGTCTCCGTCTCAATATGACAAAAGGCCCTGGGGACGAGGTTGCTCGAGGTGGCTGTCTTCAAAATGCTCGGCGATTGAAAACGGACAATATGTTTGGTCGACGCCCAGTTTTTAGGACAATAGGAAGCAATGATCAAAACAGGTTAAGAATAGGAAAGAAAATACCTTTTCTATGCTCTAAATTAGACTAGTGCAAAAATGAGATATGATATTACCTGATTAAAATGCCAAGCAGATGGACAGAATGTTGGCGTCGTCTTGCTGTGAGATGACGTCGTAGAGCAGTATGAACATCGAATTCCGTGAAGGATTATGATAACAGTTCTTGATCTTCAATATAAGGTTGAACTGTTTATGTTTTAGATTATCAATCAATTCAAATCTGGTTCAAGCTATAAAGATACACTCATTTTTTTATAAGAAACTATGGTCCGGTGCTGGTAGGCAGTTTCTTTAATTTTTGGGCCATTTTGCTACCAAAAGTTTCTTATGTGTTTCTTATATTTTTAATGCCAGAAGTGTAAAGTTCATTTTGTTTTGTCTAAAGTGCTTCCAAATTACTTAGTAAGATCTCAAAACAACTAAATGACATAATTCGCACCCAAAATAATGTCCAAACAGTTGCTATAACTTTACACTGTCAAAACATTTTTCAGTGCGATAGGGAAATTTAAATTGTAAATGGCGTTAGTTAGCTTCTTCAATCAGGTAGGGTTGTTTCTTAACATTCGAAAATTGAGCTACAAAATCTTATGAGCGGCTTCTTATGAAAAAAAAAATGAGTGTAATGGCATGTTAGAGGGCGTTCTCAAGAACTTTGTGATGAGATCCAACGCAGCATTTCTTGTCTATTCTTGTTTTGTCAAGCAATTCTTGTCTTGTCTATGGATCTCAAGCTTGGTTGTTGGAGTCCCTTCCTGTCAAACCATCCACATAGACTGAGAAGATCCGCCAACAATGTAATTCAAGGCCAAAGGAATCGCGAGGTGTGGTCACATCAAGAGGAATGACCAGGGCACTGTCTCGCTCGGTAGAAATATAGAAGCGAGTGTAGCCTACATTACATTCCTTGGATTACGGCAAAACTGATAACTGATTTTCATGGAACGTATCAACATTTTTTATTTCATTTGATTGATGATATGATATGAAATAAAGTAGAATCATCCTGATCTAAACTCGAACAAGATTTAACGTACAGACCCAAAAACAGAAAAGTAAGACCCTAAATACTTGCAGTATTGATCGAGTAATCTGTTGATTCAGGCTTTGTTTTTGCCGCAAGTTTTCCAAGAACTATGGCTGTAGACCTTTTAGCTATTCTTAAAATGAATCTGAATCGAAAGATATTTTCATTCGTTTTGTAGAATTCTCGAATTTGCACAAAAGCGATAGCAGCTGTAACGTCTCGTTCAATTCCTACTCTGACCATCCCCCCCCCCGGGACACCCTCGGACATTTGCTCAAAAAAGTTTCCGGCTCCCGGGCATTTTACCGTAAATTTTTCCCCGGCCCCGAGCATTTGAGCAACATTTGACAAGAACAGGAGCTTTTGCTTATACAGTAACTGGGAATATATTATTTTTCAGTGCCCGCCCCCCGGGCATTTGTCACATAAAATTTGCCCGGGCCCCGGGCATTTGTGCAAGCAATTTTGTTGACCCCCGGGCTGCCCGGGGGATGGTCAGGAAAGGAATTGAACGAAACATAACCCCACTCAGTCGAACCTTTCGTATCAATATGTGTAAGAATATCGCTCAACCACTCTTTTGTATATTAGCTAAAAGGTCTATATGCTATGGGCTAGATTTACTCCAGGCTATTTTACGGCCTAAGCAAGTGGCCTTTTTGTGCTTGTCTTGAGAACGCAACACTGCTCTAATACGGCCTCGAAGATACAGCTTACAGGGCAGTCAACGTACACTGCGCTGTGTACACTTAATCCTGTGCTGAAATCCTTAACAATGCTCCTTAAATCTTATGTTATTTGGAAATACTATATTCAAATAACTAAATTTTTCTTTACGTAGGATGACAAATCTTCCGTCGACAAGAACCAAGTCCAATCACTCTTGGTTCTCGAGTTGATGACGCTGCAACTTTTTTATGGACTGCAAGGCAAAGGCCACTTGGTTGGCGAAGAAGAGACTGCACATGCGCGTATCACTCTCATGTCTGATGGAAATAGGGATATGTTGATGCAAAGCATGGAAGGATTGCTAGAGGTAAATAGCGTGTACTTATCATAGTATCTAGGTAGTATCGTTCTCAAAAGTAGGCCGAATGAGGAAAAAACTTCAATATATTCGATCGGTCAAAAACCATACCTTTAATCGATTGTGCCAACCAAAATTTTTGTTTAAAGCTCAAAGAACAACCTTAACTTGATTCAATTTTTTGTGCTCAATTACTGTGCTCCAGATAGAATATTGTCTTCTAAACTTCATTCGCAATGAGAGACAGAAAGAGCCAAACAAAGTCCACTGCTTAAAATATGATTCGTTATGACTTAAGCGAGAGTATGAAGAAACGGAGCTAAGCGCTGAGGTTTTATAGAAAAAAGTGACATTTGGTATCCCATTCATATTTATAAATGAAACCAGCTTGAAATAGAATAGACCTTTTTCAGTAATTAATTTCAAGTGGGCTGGAAGTGTTTCTTGCCACTTAAAGCTAATTTAAGCCCACTATGCATGCCACATCCTAGTTTAACGTCCCTCCGAAGAACAGCGAGGTGAGTTGCGAGGTCAGTCCTCCGAGAGGTCACCCATCCGGAGTTTAACCTCACTCGACCGACCTTAACTTCAGTCACCTGACGGAAAGTGTATAAGCCGCTCGGCCACGTTCCACACACACCAAGCCGCTCGGCCACTCAACTGTTTATCAAATGTTGCATTCTAATTGGCCAATCAAACAAAGCGAATGCATTTGATTGGATGAAATTTAACCTGATTTAGGTAAAGCTGGTTTAATTGTGTCATTGTCAATGGGGTATTACATGCCGACATTTGTTGTCTGTGGTGCTACTGCATTGACATCGAGCAACTGGGCAAGTTTACAATAAATCAGTCTAAAAAATTTGTTGAATAAAACCGGTTGTGCTAGCTCTCCTTTAAAAACTGATTGATTTCTAGAAATAATCTTTTTGTATGCTTGTCGTACAATGTTGCTATGTAATATAACTATTTAAAATAAAATAATTGTACCTTGAACAGAGATGATAAAACACGACGTTTCGAGCTTAGCCCGTTATCAAGACAACTTGATAACGGGCTAAGCTCGAAACGTCGTGTTTTATCATCTCTGTTCAAGGTACAATTATTTTATTTTAAATAGTTATATTATGATTGATTTCTAGTTTGAAATGGGTTCAAGACGACTCCGTAGGCAGTTTTACCAACCAAATTTTATCATAAAAAAGAAACAGATACAGTATGATTAATTGCACTGTGAACAGAGTTTTGTTTTGCACGACGGTTTGGGCTTAAACCCATTATCAAGTCAATTATTTTTATGTTTTAGGGCCAATTTATACGTCGTGCTTAACTCGCATCGAATCAATTAGGACTTAGATCGACGAAAGCACAAGATAAGCGCGTCATGAAAACTTGATTTGATTTAAACGTCGCACTTCAGCCGCGCTAATTCATTCCGGCAATTTCGGGCAATTCCAAACCTACCCCTTTTTGGTGCTCATTCGGATACGAGGCTTTTTCATTGTAACGTCATATTTCAAATTTTAAGGGAAACAGATCAACTCGATTTGATTCATCAGAAGCGCGACGTTTAAATCCAAGTCGCGCTATGGTCGCGTAGTGCGACTGGCAACGACGAGCTTACGGCGTGCTTTACATTTGATTCGAGCTTACTTCCGAATTCAATTTATGCGTCGTGCTTATCTTGAACTTACTTGAGACTTAGAAAATTTCGAAACATCATATTTGATTCGGTGCGAGTTAAGCACGACGTATAAATTGGCCCTTAGTTCTCACCATTATCCGTTCTTTATTGACAGCTTCTAAATGAGTACGATCGTGGCCCGACAATCAAAGCGGCTTCTCGAACATCCAGCACCGGGTCATCAGCTATTACAAGCCCGGACTACATCGAGCACAACATGACACAAGGCAGTGATCTTCCACCAACTTTGGAACCGGTTGCACGTTTCTTGGAGCATGCGCAGCAGATCGAAATGAATTATAAGAATAACATTGTCGTTGAGAAAATCAGCAAAGAGAGGACGAGAAGAGTTTTGGAACAGCTCGCTCAATTGAAGGAAAATGTCAGCACTGCGGCTTTGGGGATGCTCAAGAAAACGTTTGAATTCAATAAAGAACTTGAAGGTAAACAGATAGACATTTCTCTGCTTTGTAAGTGACTCATCTGGATACCAATTGTTTTTAAAGTTTTTGCCTCACTTTTGTTATAGTTGCTGTTGTTGTAGTGCCTCGTTATGATGTTTTTACATACGGGACTTCTGTGAGGTGACTTGAGCTTAGTCATGGCCTAAATCAGTCGTGTACTTTCTGTGAGCTTCCTGCGATCTCTTACTAATATTTATAGGGACGATAGACCACATAACAACTGTCTTTTGTAAAGTATATTGTTACCAAAAATAAAGTTGCAAGTTTGACTAATGATAAATAATTTGTCAACTTCTCCTTCTTGAAAAGCTTGAAATAAAACGACAAACTAAACGGAATATTACATTTTTATGGAGGTTCTCGAAATCCATACTTGAAATATTCTTTTATAATGACAATTTTTCGCATTTTGAATGTTAAGTTGTCTCAAATTAGACGTCACGTGAGATTTGCGACACCACAAAATCACTAATGCAAAACACTTCAATTGTTTTATTCGCGGGCATTTTTACGTGACAGCTAATTTGAGACTATAGTTTAGCTTATCAAGTGAAGATTTTGTGAAGAAGTTTTATGATATTGATATGCGTAAAATTATCTCTACAGATGCAAATGGCTCCACATTGACAGCAGTTGAAGACCTAGTGACAAAATTACAAGCTAAAAATGGTAAATATGATTTGTGTAGAATGATTTTACCCTTTTTCAACCAATAGACATTTAGCTATTTTATAAAAGAGCCTGGATCGAGCGTTATTTTTATACATTTTTATACGCGACGTTCAATCGAGTGGCGACAGAGCTTCTATCATTACTGTGCACATTCGAAAATTCTACAAAATGTAGCAAAATACCGTTCGATTCTAATTTATTTCAGCGTAGCTAAAAGGGATGTTTGCCTCCCTAAGAGCATGCAGCAGCTTTGGTTCCCGTCTTCCCGTTTTTCTTTTCGTTATTAGCACTTTATACGTATATTGTGAATTCGCATTTTAAACTCGGCACGTTTGTAGATACTTGATAATGTACGAATATTTTAATATGAAAATGAATAAATGGAATAACGATTAAGTAGATTTTGATTTCGAAAGGTCTTGAAGACTTTGATGTTGCAAATTTTCAATAAGGATGTATTAAATGTCAGTGAGTCTGAAACCAAACAGAATTTGAAGTGTCTTTGGGATCTCCAGTAGGACTATCCTATCTTACTCAACTTAGAAAATTGAACTTTCACAAGTTCAAGCATAATTTTAGGGATACTCAACCCAATGTGCCCTACGAACGACGGTATAGAGAATACGGAACACTTCTTGTTGCTTTGCCCTTCCTTTGAGGTTCAACGCCGAAATCTTCTCGTTCGAGTCTTAGATTACTACGACCACTTGGATATGTTGCAAAACTTTTATTATATGGTGACAAAGACCTTCCCAATGACGTTAACAATATTCTCGAATTGAAGAATTCATCAAAATAACTGGTCGATTCGATTAGGACCGCATCATATCTAGTCATACCTCATCCAACCACCAAGTATGTCTTCGTAAAGTGTCTTGTATGTAAAGTTCCGTATGGTTGATTTATTTCTTAGCAGAAATTACGTGTATCTTTATGTAATGGGTGGGTCGGGGGGTGTGTTGCCTGCTCGGGGAGTCGTGGCGCGGGAGTCACACATCCGATTCGTCTAATTCTTTTTCAAATCCTCGACCGAGGCCTGGACAAAATTTTCGTTTAAGCCTCTTTGACACGTCGTTTAAAATCTCTATGAAATTGTGCGAATCGGTTGGGTGGCTCTTGGGGTGCGGTTTTGCGGGCGGGTGGTACATCTTTCCTGATTCACCCAGTAGTTTTTATTTCTTTCTATATTAGTTACCGCGGGGTTGTCATAGTCTATTGCTCCCCGTGGTATTATCGAATGTAGGTAGCGTCATTAGTAATTCGTCTTGTAAAAAATTTATAATGGAATATAAAAAAAAAAAAAAAAAAAAAAGAATTTGAAATCTCTTTTCGAATGTTCTAGAGCTGGAACATAGGTTCCTAAATCTTTAAGAAAACGTTGTTGCAAAATTCTATGAACAATTTCTTTGAACTGAATGGCTTCCAAGAAATTTTAGCTATTTCGCTTTATTTCTACCGTTGGACTTTTTTCAAATCTTCAATATTTTCAGATTCAGAGTTTTTATCATCTTATTTGAGAATCAGGGAAAAGTTTTGAAAAAATTGAAACCATTGTAGTTTCTAAACTTTGAAAAATCACAGAATAATTTTCAAGAAAAAAACTTAGTTTATGGACAAATGAAAACCTGTCACTCTTTTGGCTTGCAATTTAGAAATTGAAAACGCCATATCCGCAAGTCAGCTGAAATACAAAATACGCTGTAATTGCGAAAAATACTCAAGACTTCTGAAAAGTCCAACGTTAGGATTATAGACAAGTAAGAAGTAGATGAAGTTTCTTTCAAGCCATTCAGTCAAAATAAATAGGTCATAGGTCACCTCCGTACACCGATTTAAAGATTTGCAACCTGTGCTTTAGAATAACTGGAAATCCCATTGATACACCATTTCTCTTAACGTACGTGATAAATTCTTCTAGCATGTAAAGTTCTAGTGTTTTCGTTGTGAAACTTTTAATCGAAATTTCTCCCTTGCAGAATTAAAACTTCGAAAAGATGCCTCGGAGGATGTTTCAATGCTTGAAAGCTCTCTGTATTACCTACTGATGGACAAAGCCCTTCTCAATTGCATCCTTATGGTTGGAAGTCAATCAGAGAACTTCGCGGAGGTCTGGAGCCAAATCAGTTTGGCGCGAATTCAGGAATCTGACGAAGACCGAAAGCGAATGCTCGAAGAGCTGACGACTGAAAAACGTGAAAAGGATAAACTGAAAGCTGAGATATTTGACATGAAGGAAGAGAAAAATGCGTCAGAAGAAAAACTGAAGGATTTGGAGCTGGAGTTGAAGACTGTTCGAGAATTAAAAGGAAGTTTGGAGACCAAATTATTTGCGCTTGAAAGCAAGAACTCGAAGCTCGAAGAACAAGTGGAGACTATTCGAAAAGAGAAATCAGATCTTGAAGGGAAGATAGGGGAGTTAGAGAAACGCAAGGAACATCTTGAGAACAGTTTGAAATTCACAGAGAATAACAATGCGAAGAAAGAACGCATGCTAGTTGATCTAAGGAATGAGAAGGTTGCTCTTGACAGTATCGTTTCCACGTTAAAAGATGAGCTGACGATTCTGGAGAAAGAGAAGGTTCGAGATCGGGACGAGAGGAAGAGGATTGAAAATGAACTCGATGATGTCAAGGACAGGAATATCATTTTGGAAACTGAATGGTCTTGTTGTAAAGAGGAGAACGGCCTACTTGAGACCGAGCTGACAGCACTCGAGGAGGATAAAGCCGAGTTGGAAGATGAACTATCGAAGTACCGTGAAGATGTGAAGATGTTGGAAGAAGCTTTAGACATATTACAGAAGGAAGCCGAGGATTACAAATCGGAGTTGAAGAACTTGAAAACGAAAGAAGAGAAATTGGTTAATGTTATCAAGCACGAGAAAGAGAGATTCAACAAAGAGTTATCAGCGATGAAGCAAGAAATATCGTCACTGCGAGTAGAAAAACGACGATTCCAACGAGATATTTCGGTGTCAAAAGCCGATAGGTCAAACACAGAACGAGCGTATAATTCATTGAAGAATCAGAAGGATGCGTTGCAAGGTGATATCGCTGGGATGCGACAAGAAGAGAAACGATTACATCGAGAACTGGCGGCATTGAGGAACGACAAGGCAAAGTTAGAACGAGAAGTTTCAAGCCTGAAAGCGGAGAATAGTCGACTGAAAACGGATCTCGTTGCTGCTGATAAGATGAAAGTTGACATGAGAATGATGCAGAGAAATGAAGATAAAATGACGCAGGCGTTCAAGCAAGGCAAAGAGAAGCTAACAGAGGAGATGACCGCTCTCAAGGATAAATATGGGAAATTCGAAAATGAATTTAATCAACTTCAGTTAGAGAAAGACAAGATCTGGATGCAACTGAAGCAGTATGAGACAAAGTCGCCGGACAGTAAAGGTCGTGAAAGCAGCAGAGGGGTGAGAAGAGCAACACACCCCCATGCAAGGTCATGCCCAAGTCCGGACAAAAGAACGAAAGCGCTTCTTGCAAATAGGCCATCGAGTTTCGGATCCGTCACGGAGATTGAAGGCAAAGTGCTTGATCTGCAGCGACGGCTTGCCTTCTTCATGGCAGAAAAGGAAGATATGCAAAAAGAGCTCATAGTCTCCAGGGAAAATAATAAAAAGTTAAACCAAGAATTAAGAACTTTAGAGCAAGATACATCGAATATACAAGGACTGTTGGGTTCAATTTCAGAAGAGAAGAATAATTTATTAAAACGTATTGAAGAAAATGAAGAGGTGAAGAAATTATTAGAAACTGAAAGAGACCAACTTAGAAAAGCGGTTCAAACGTCGAAGGAGATCAACAGTAAGTTGCAACTGAGGGTTGATGAGATTTCAGAGCGAAGCAGAGTCGTGGAGTGTGATAGAATGACCTTGGAGCAAAGTGTCAAGAAATTACAAGGCGAGTCGTGTGTGCTGGTTGTTGAGAATAGCCACATGAAAAAGGAGTTGGAGAAAATGGAAGGAGAACTTGGTGACGCCAAGAAGAAGATGACAAGTCTTAGTGAGGATTATGAAACGATACAGCAAAAATTAGCAGAGTCGCAGAACAACGAGAGAGTATCAGAAGATAAGGTCCTTGAGCTGCAGACGGAGAATATGAATGTCAAGGAGCAATTAGTGGGATGTCAAAAGGAGGAGAAAGAGCTTGTAAAGCAACTGGTTGCTTTAACGGAGAAATTCAAACAATTAGAGAATAAGGTGGAGGAGATTCTCATTGAAAGGAGTGTCATGATGCAGCAAACTGTAGGGAAGCGTGCAGTTGCTAAACACACGAAAGAGCTCAGAGAAGCGAACAGCCTTTTAGAGCAAAGTTTTTCTGATCTTAGATTGCAAATCGAGAAGCTTAATGCTGATATTGAGGATTTCAAAGAAGAGCGAGAGGAGGTTGAGAAGCTGGTAGCAGAGTTTGAGGAAGATGTGGCGGAAAACCGGGAGGATAAGCCAAACAAAGCAACGATTGAATCATTGAAAGCTTTGAGAGTTTGGATTGTCGGGTTGAAGGAAGATCGAGCAAGTTTGATGGAAAAGACGACGTTGTTGGCGAATCAGTTGCGAGAGTTGTCGAAAGAAAAAGATGAGTTCAGCCACGTAGCTGCAGATAAGGCTGCTCGTATCGAACAAGAACGATCATCGTACCAAGAAAAATTAGGCGCATTGTTCGAGCAACTTGAAGTTATCATGAAAGAGAAGAAGATGCTGCAAGCTGAGATGGATTTTCTGAGAACACAGAACTCCGAAGTGCGAGCAGAAATCGCGATTGTTTTGGAAGAAAATGAGAAGCTAGAAAATGAGCTGGAGGAATTGGAAGACGATTTTGAGAAGCAGCAAACTGAGCTTGACGCTGCTAAGGAAGAAACGAAGAGTTTGTTAAGGCAGATTTGTGGCGTCGAAACAACGAACCTCGAACTCTGTACGATAAACTCGAATTTCCAAGATGATCTCGAAACATTGAAAGAAAAATGCGATAATCTGAAGAAGGAAAACTCAACGTTGTGTGACAAGATTGACATGGATGAAAGCGAGAAAATTACGATGCATGATCGAATGTTAATGGCAGAGCTTGAAGTTTCCAGGATGAGGGTCGAGTGTGAAGCGTTGGTGGAGCAGAGAAGACGGATCGAAGGAGAGTTGATCGTTGCAGAGAAAGACAAGCATTTATTGCGGACTGAGTTAACAGGACTCGCACGGGCGCTGTCTCCGCTCAAGAAAGAAGTGAGAGCTGCAGTTGAGAAGCAGTTAGAAATGCAGAATGGTGGGCCTAGAGGAACTTCAGAGAAGAAGGACGACGGTGATTCAGATGATGGCATGGACACTGAGTTATTGCAGGTTCAAGAGGAGCTAGCGTGTTTCAATGCTGAGAGAGCAGAGCTCGTTGAGGAAGAGAGGCTTCTGAGGAAGAAGATTGAAATTGCCGCAAAATCGAAGAAAATTGTACGTGAGAGGTTACATGATATCATCTTGGAACTTTCAAACGACAGTGGTAATGCTAGCTGCGAGTGTTTTTCATCAGAACAAGACAGCATCACCCCGAGGGGGCCTGGAGAAGAAGGCCAGGTGAATGACACAGAAGGAGTTGCTGGTGACGGCGAAACCAAGGAAATTGATAAGGATAGCCTAAATATGAAAGAAGTGAGGCGTCTCATTGAGCAATCCGAAGTTCTGCAAGAAGAGGAGAATCTCTTGAGGGATGAAGTCGAAGGAGCTGAAAGGGAGGGGCAAAGAAAAGAAAATGAGCTGTCATCAGTATGCATTGAGTTGCAATCGGCGCAGGAGAACCTCTCCCTCGCAATGGTCAACAGAATGCAGCTTTCACAGGAGGTACATCAACTCGGTAAGGACACGCAAGAGGCAGAGAAAGGCAAGGGGAACGTTAAGATCAAAGAGATGCAGAATGGTATTCATGTGCTGAAAGGCAGCATCAAAACATTTGAGAAATCAGGAAGAACGATCATCACGGAGTTGAAGCAATTCAGCACTCAACTCGATCACGCTGAAAATAGTCTTATAACGATAGGGAATTACAAATGTATTATTGAAAGCCATTTGAAGGAGTACCGAAATAGGAATTCAGCGTTAGAAGGACATCTGCACATGCTGAGGACTGATTTAGACGCGATAGAAAAGAGACTGCCAGAGTCGAAGATAAAGGGCACACAGATGCTTATTGAGACTATCGCTCTGCATAGGCAGTACAATAATTTAGAAGAAAATTTATCGGAGTGTGAATCACAGAATGAGGAGTTGAGAGCCGAAGCAAAAGAGCTGTCTGAGAGGTTTAATGATTTGGAAACAGAGAAGAAATTGACAAACACAACGCAAGATACGCTTGAAGATAGCCTCGAGGCGCAACAACGAAAAATAGCACAACTGCAGAAAGAAAAAGAGACATTAGCATACGAGAAAAACAAACTGCAGACGAAATTATCATTGTTTAAAGACGATAAGAAGCGTTTGCTTGATGATTTCGCACGTTTAAACAAGAGTCTGACGGCGTATGCACAATATAATGGAGAACTAGAACAGAAATTAGAATCATTCAAAGAGAATTTGAGTAATCTTGAACAGAAAGCTTCCATGGTGCAGAACGGCAAAGCAAAACGACTCGCGAACGGCGTCTCCTCAGTTGACCATGTCAAGCACATCACCCCAGGGTTGTTGTGTGAAAAGTGCAGAGCTAAGGTTCAGAAAAAATTCCTAGGCGTCAGCAAGAACACTCAGATGCTCGGGGATGAATTGTTGGAATGCATCGGAGATAATATGTCGTTAGAAACAGCAATATTGACATTTATTGATCAGAAATCGAAGCTACAAGAAGAACTGATGATTATTGATTCGGATAGGAGAAGTTTGGAGAATTTGCTGCAAGCTGTTCATGATAAATCACCCTTTGATTTGAGTGATTCACAGCTCTCGTTGAGGTAAATCAGATTTACTTTTCGATTTAGGCCTATCAAAATGTTTTTGATCGGTTTCGCTGTTTTTTGTCAGACTTAGAACACTTTGAATTCATATTCTCAGACCTTTCAGACCCCGGGGGCACTTCACAACTGGGTCATATGGGGGTGAGCGCCAGAAGAATTTCTGCTTTGACCCAATCTCAGAATATAGGTGAAGTTTTGAAGCATAGGTTCCAAATCTTTTTCTCGGCGTAGAAAGGTGGGTGTAAAATTCAATGACCTATTTCTTCTGTTTTAATAACTTGAAAGAAACTTTAGATACTTACCTATAATTCTACCGTTGGACTTTCCAGAAAATTTGAATATTTTTCGAAATTACAGCGTATCTTACATTTCAACTCATTTGAGGATGTGACGTCATCAAATTTCTAAATCATAAACCAGATGAGTGACAAACTTTTGCTTGATACCATTTTGTAGGCATTCATAAACTATGGTATTCT
This sequence comes from Aurelia coerulea, assembly GCA_039566865.1. NCBI lineage: Eukaryota > Metazoa > Cnidaria > Scyphozoa > Semaeostomeae > Ulmaridae > Aurelia > Aurelia coerulea. Next base: position 2,797,806 of record CM076952.1, on the reverse strand, counting down.
TCGAAATTACGTCATGCTACGTCAAACAGTTTAGAAATTGCGATGGTTTTTTGAAAATTTTTCTTGAACTCTTGAAAAAGAAGAAAATCACTCTAAATCTGAAAATATCGAAGATTTCCGAAAAGTCCAACGGTAGAATCATAGAGAAATAGCTAAAGTTTCTTTGAAGTCATTGAGTTCAAAGGAATAGGTCACTCAATTTTACACCAGCTTTTTTAAAGATTTGGAACCTATGCTAAGTTTTGATACCCGATTCCAGAAAGATAACGTTTGCAGACATTTTCACTGCAATTCACTGCAAAGTACCTAAGCAATTTTTGTTCTACCCAAAACAGAACATGTCCGGCATCCTAAGTAAAAACTAGACTCAAAACCCGCCAGTAAATGATTCCCTGTGGTCATCTCGCATGACAGTTGTTCTCGTATTACATCAACACTGGATGTTGAAACCACAAAATCATCCTTACGTTATCTTGACCTTGACAGGACAGCAATTACTCTGTGTACTATGTCACGGAAACAGTACTGGCAATAAACACAGTTCCTACAAGGTAGGCACCCTTGGAGTAACTGAATCATTTTCAACAGATATTTCCATAGGCCTTTACTGTCAAAACAACTGGTGCATTTCGCGTGATTACAGAATCCCGGATTAAATTGTGAAATGCAAATAGGAATCTCTTTTCAATTTCCATATTTAACATTGTGGGTTTAATTTCTCCCTTCAAGCACAACATTCGATATTTCAGATGACAGTAGAGCCATGAAGATTATGTTCTAACTTTGACCTGACATTTAATCATCATCATACATATATACTTGCTCGCGAATCGTACACCGTCACACGATGGCGATCGAGTTTGTAGTACACGTATTTTTTTATAAGAAACTGCCCAAAAGAAACTCAACTGGCAGATCGCCAAAAAATTAAGAAACTCCAGTACTGGGAAAATATAAGTTAAGAAACTACATGTAGTCAAGAAACCCAATGTGCCCTCCCGGTTATCACCATGCTGGCTGCATGACAACTCGTGAACTTGGGCACACGATGTACGGTTACACATTTTTGGTATTCAAGAACCAAAGAGTGCTCAAGTTACTACAAAAGCAACGAGCATAATATAATGGGTGAATGTGGTTCAAGATATACACAGAGTGCTCAAGTTGTCACAAGAACAACGAGCGTAATACATGTAGTCAAGAAACCCAATGTGCCCTCCCGGTTATCACCATGCTGGCTGCATGACAACTCGTGAACTTGGGCACACGATGTACGGTTACACATTTTTGGTATTCAAGAACCAAAGAGTGCTCAAGTTACTACAAAAGCAACGAGCATAATATAATGGGTGAATGTGGTTCAAGATATACACAGAGTGCTCAAGTTGTCACAAGAACAACGAGCGTAATACATGTAGTCAAGAAACCCAATGTGCCCTCCCGGTTATCACCATGCTGGCTGCATGACAACTCGTGAACTTGGGCACACTAAATAGTTGCTATGAAGTTAAGAAACTATTTAGTTTGATAAAGAAAATTCTCGACATAGATTTACTTTATTTTCACATGTTTCTTTGGCAGTGAACATGAAGATTGTTATGGGAACCTCTAATAAACTCGTAAAAAACTCTGAGAACTCAAAATCTGATAATGTTGAGAAACTTTCAGTACTGGCCCGAATTCTTAGTTTCTTATAAAAAAATACGTGTATGGCATCAAGCCATTGACACCGTTACCAATCTCGCATTTGTGATTCGAGAGGAAACTTTTTTCGAAAAAAGTTTGGTAGACGTAATAAAGGACTTAATATACGAAGTCCTGTGATTTCTGAAATTTCCGTGTTCTAATGCCCTACACTTCATGAAGCACAAGTATTCCCTTCCTTACGTTTCCTGGCCTAGCTTGCCCTGGATAGTAAAACCTTCCGACTTGATTAGCGATTGGTTTGGCCAAGTTACATCCTGGCTACAGTGAATGTTTGAAATTTCAATTGGTGATTCCAAAGTCAAATTTTAGTAGTCATCCCAAGTTTCCTTTTCTAAATCCTTATTTGACTATAATCAATCGAAATCAAGAAAGGTAACTGAAACCACAAAAGAGCAAGTGGATTTAGATTTCAAGTACCATTTTGTGGTCAGAGGACCACACGAAACGCACCAGTTGTTCTGACAGTAATATCCTGTGCACTGTTCTAGGTATTTAGTAATCTATCCGCTCCTTACGCAGGACTAGCACACCATTTGCATACTGTTCAGGACGTCTGTCAACAAGAAGCAAGTCTATGACGTCACATTCAGGAGATTCGTTCGTCGGTGAGGTGGAGCTGCCCCCTAGCACCCCAATGCGATGCCATACTGCATTAGGAATTTGCAGCTCATCATCTTCGCTAAGCCAAGAATACATTAGTGGCGAATCCGTGGAATCACTTGCAGATAGTGGCTCTGTTTCGGCGACGCCTGGCGCAGTTTTATCACCGCTGGCGGCTGGCAGACTGAGTGCTGACGAAGCGTATCAAAGTGGCGTGACGCCGGATGAGTCAACCGACGAAAATCGAAACGCCGTTGGCGGTTGCTTTGAAACTGTACACGAAGGACAGCTTCTCGACGCCAATGACAAACATGGTAAAGGTAAAAACATTAGTGGCTTTTTAAAGAAATTCACAACCAGTAAGAAGAAGAGAAGTAGCAGTAAAAGTCATGGCACTGGAACATTATAGTTTGATGTAGTAAATTCCACACGTAATATTGAAGTGATATATGGCAAGTAGAATGAATCAGTAGTAAATGTAGATATAAAATAAGAAATTGTTTGCAAAGTTTAGAATACGGCTGGTCAATGGATAATGATTTTAAATAGTTATTTCGTCATTTTAGGTTTCATTTACATTACGCATTTTGTTGAATAGGATTAGGTAAGATTTTTAACAGGAGGTTGTGTTTGGCGATCTTAGTAAAGATAGGGAAAGCTAGGTTTATGAAGGAGCATGTTTAGCTTTTATCATGGAAAAGAGAAATTTCATGAAAATTAAGAAAAATTATTCCACACAATGGTTTGATGTCTTACAAGTATTTCATGAAAATCAAACAAACCATTTGTCCTGATTTGGTGTAAATGAGCTGCTGCTTATCAAATTGCTAATTATGGGAGAAGAAGGAAATGTAAGTCAGGATAAAATCGTGAACTACATCATCAGAAATTTAATTCAATAATGATTAAGTTTATTGTTGGTTAAACGCGTTTAGTGTAATTTACAGTATTATGTTTGGCTGTTGTATGGCTGCTTTAGTTTGCATTGGACAGTATAAAGATAACGGACGGTTTCGAGAGTATCTCTCGTTTTACATTGCATATAGTTAAATTACTTAAGTAGCATTGAGTATCATTGTGTGTGTTATTTATTGGATTATTTAATCTCAAGACAAAAGTGCACGGCTTCTTTTTAGTATGTAAATGAGTTTGTTGCTTTTGGTATTTGCCAGTACCACTTATGTTAAATATCTATTAAAAAGTCTCTCTTTGTGATTCAAATATTTATCGAATAAAGGAGAAATCATTTTGTTGTGAGTATTTTGATTCAATATTTTCCAATACCCTTTGCTTTTTTCGTAAAATGGGCGCTTTTGAGAATACCGATTTTTGCCCAAAAAGTCAGGCTTTGCCCTTTGCTTTTTTCGGAAAATAGGCCCTTTTTGTGTATACCGATCTTTGCCCAAAAAGTAAGGTTTTACCCTTTGCTTTTTTTCGAAAAAAAGGCCCTTTTTGTGAATACCAATTTTTGTCCAAAAAATAAGGCTATACCCATTCCTTTTGTCGAACAAAAGGTCCCTTTTTGAGAATACCGATCTTTGCCTAAAAAATAAGGCTATAGCCTTTACTTTTTGCCTAAAATAGGCCCATTTTGAAAATAACGATTTTTGCCAAAAAGTAAGGCCATGCCCTTTGCTTTTTGCCAAAAATAGGCCCTTTTTGAAAATACCGATTTTACCCAAATAGTAAGGCTATATATACCCTTTGCTTTTTTCAAAAAAATAGGCCATTTTGAAAATACAATTTTATGCCCAAGAAGTATGGCTTAAAGGGCCTATACTCAGAAAGGGCCTACTCTTGGCAAAAAGCAAAGGGTATAGCCGTACGTTTTGGGCAAAAATTTGTATTTTCAAAAAGGGCCTATTTTTGGCAAAATGCTAAGGGTATAGCCTTACCTTTTTGCCAAAAATCGTTATTTTCAAAAAGGTCCTATTCTTGGCAAAAAGCAAAGGGTATAGCCTTACTTTTTGGGCAAAAATTTGTATTTTCATAATTGCAAAGGCTATAGTCTTACTTTTTTTGCCAAAAATCGTTATTTTTAAAAAGGTCCTATTCTTGGCAAAAAGCAAAGGGTAAAGCCTTACTTTTTGGGCAAAAATTTGTATTTTCATAATTGCAAAGGCTATAGTCTTACTTTTTTTGCCAAAAATCGGTATTTTCAAAAAGGGCCTATACTTGGCAAAAAGCAAAGGGTATAGCCTTACTTTTTGGGCAAAAATTTGTATTTTCATATGCAAAGGCTTACTTTTTTTGCCAAAAATCGGTATTTTCAAAAAGGTCCTATTCTTGGCAAAAAGCAAAGGGTATAGCCTTACTTTTTGGGCAAAAATTTGTATTTTCATAATTGCAAAGGCTATAGTCTTACTTTTTTTTGCCAAAAATCGGTATTTTCAAAAAGGGCCTATACTTGGCAAAAAGCAAAGGGTATAGCCTTACTTTTTGGGCAAAAATTTGTATTTTCAAAAAGGGCCTATTCTTGGCAAAAAGCAAAGGCTATAGCCTTACTTTTTTGCCAAAAATCAGTATTTTCAAAAACGGCCTATTCTTGGCAAAAAGCAAAGGGTATAGCCTTACTTTTTGGGAAAAAATTTGTATTTTCTAAAAGGCCTATTCTTGGCAAAAAGCAAAGGGTATAGCCTTACTTTTTTGCCAAAAATTTGTATTTTCAAAAAGGGCCAATTCTTGGCAATAAGCAAAGGCTATAGCCTTATTTTTTGCCAAAAACCGGTATTTTCAAAAAGGGCCTATTCTTGGCAAAAAGCAAAGGGTATAGCCTTACTTATTTGCCAAAATCGGTAGTTTCAAAAAGGGCCTATTCTTGGCAAAAAGCAAGGGCTATAGCCTTACTTTTTTGCCAAAAGTCATTATCTTCAAAAAGGGTCTATTTTTCGAAAAAGCTAAGGGAATAGCCTTACTGTTTGGGCATAATTTGTATTTTCAAAAAGGACCTCTTCTTGGCAAAAATTAAAGGCTATTGCCTTACTTTTTTGCCTAAAATCAGTATTTTCAAAAAGGGTCTATTCTTGGCAAAAACCAAACGGTATAGCCTTACTTTTTGGCCAAAAATCGGTATTTTCAAAAAGGGCCTACTCTTGGCAAAAAGCAAAGGGTATAGACTTACATTTTGGGCAAAAATTTGTATTTTCAAAAAGGGCTTTTTGCCAAGGATAGGCCCTTTTTGAAAATACCGATTTTTTGGCAAGGAAGTAAGGCTATAGCCTTTGCTTTTTGCCAAGAATAGGCCCTTTTTAAAAATACTGATGTTTGCCCAAAAAGTAAGGCTATACCCTTTGCTTTTTGCGAGGAATAGGCCCTTTTTGAAAAAACTGATTTTTGGCAAAAAAGCAAGGCTATAGCCTTTGGTTTTTACCAAGAATAGGCCCTTTTTGAAAATACCAATTTTTGGCAAAAAAAGTAAGGCTATAGCCTTTGCATTTTTGAAAATACAAATTTTTGCCCAAGAAGTAAGGCTATAGCCTTTGCTTTTTGCCAAGAATAGGCCCTTTTTGAAAATACCGATTTTGGCAAAAAAGTAAGGCTGTAGCCAAGAATTTGCCAAGAATAGGCCCTTTTTTAAAATACCGATTTTTGGCAAAAAAGTAAGGCTATACCCTTTGCTTTTTGCAAAGAATAGGCCCTTTTTAAAAATACCGATTTTGGCCAAAAAGTAAGGCTATACCCTTTGCTTTTTGCCAAGAATAGGCCCTTTTTTAAAATACGGATTTTTGGCAAAAAAGTAAGGCTATAGCCTTTGCTTTTTGTCAATAATAGGCCCTTTTTGAAAATACCAATTTTATGCAAAAAAGTAAGGCTATAGCCTTTGCTTTTTGCCAAGAATAGGCCCTTTTTGAAAATACAGATTTTTGGCAAAAAAGTAAGGCTATAGCCTTTGCTTTTTGCCAAGAATAGGCCTTTTTTGAAAATACAAATTTTTGCCCAAAAGTAAGGCTATACCCTTTGCTTTTTGCAAAGATTAGGCCCTTTTTAAAAATACCGATTTTTGGCAAAAAGATAAGGCTATACCCTTTGCATTTTGCCAAGAATAGGCCCTTTTTGAAAATACAGATTTTTGGCAAAAAAGTAAGGCTATAGCCTTTGCTTTTTGCCGAGAATAGGCCCTTTTTGAAAATTACCGATTTTATGCCACAAAGTAAGGCTATTGCCTTTGCTTTTTGCCAAGAATAGGCCCTTTTTGAAAATACCGATTTTACCCAAATAGTAAGGCTATATATACCCTTTGCTTTTTTCAAAAAAATAGGCCATTTTGAAAATACAATTTTATGCCCAAGAAGTATGGCTTAAAGGGCCTATACTCAGAAAGGGCCTACTCTTGGCAAAAAGCAAAGGGTATAGCCGTACGTTTTGGGCAAAAATTTGTATTTTCAAAAAGGGCCTATTTTTGGCAAAATGCTAAGGGTATAGCCTTACCTTTTTGCCAAAAATCGTTATTTTCAAAAAGGTCCTATTCTTGGCAAAAAGCAAAGGGTATAGCCTTACTTTTTGGGCAAAAATTTGTATTTTCATAATTGCAAAGGCTATAGTCTTACTTTTTTTGCCAAAAATCGTTATTTTTAAAAAGGTCCTATTCTTGGCAAAAAGCAAAGGGTAAAGCCTTACTTTTTGGGCAAAAATTTGTATTTTCATAATTGCAAAGGCTATAGTCTTACTTTTTTTGCCAAAAATCGGTATTTTCAAAAAGGGCCTATACTTGGCAAAAAGCAAAGGGTATAGCCTTACTTTTTGGGCAAAAATTTGTATTTTCATAATTGCAAAGGCTTACTTTTTTTGCCAAAAATCGGTATTTTCAAAAAGGTCCTATTCTTGGCAAAAAGCAAAGGGTATAGCCTTACTTTTTGGGCAAAAATTTGTATTTTCATCATTGCAAAGGCTATAGTCTTACTTTTTTTTGCCAAAAATCGGTATTTTCAAAAAGGGCCTATACTTGGCAAAAAGCAAAGGGTATAGCCTTACTTTTTGGGCAAAAATTTGTATTTTCAAAAAGGGCCTATTCTTGGCAAAAAGCAAAGGCTATAGCCTTACTTTTTTGCCAAAAATCAGTATTTTCAAAAACGGCCTATTCTTGGCAAAAAGCAAAGGGTATAGCCTTACTTTTTGGGAAAAAATTTGTATTTTCTAAAAGGCCTATTCTTGGCAAAAAGCAAAGGGTATAGCCTTACTTTTTTGCCAAAAATTTGTATTTTCAAAAAGGGCCAATTCTTGGCAATAAGCAAAGGCTATAGCCTTATTTTTTGCCAAAAACCGGTATTTTCAAAAAGGGCCTATTCTTGGCAAAAAGCAAAGGGTATAGCCTTACTTATTTGCCAAAATCGGTAGTTTCAAAAAGGGCCTATTCTTGGCAAAAAGCAAGGGCTATAGCCTTACTTTTTTGCCAAAAGTCATTATCTTCAAAAAGGGTCTATTTTTCGAAAAAGCTAAGGGAATAGCCTTACTGTTTGGGCATAATTTGTATTTTCAAAAAGGACCTCTTCTTGGCAAAAATTAAAGGCTATTGCCTTACTTTTTTGCCTAAAATCAGTATTTTCAAAAAGGGTCTATTCTTGGCAAAAACCAAACGGTATAGCCTTACTTTTTGGCCAAAAATCGGTATTTTCAAAAAGGGCCTACTCTTGGCAAAAAGCAAAGGGTATAGACTTACATTTTGGGCAAAAATTTGTATTTTCAAAAAGGGCTTTTTGCCAAGGATAGGCCCTTTTTGAAAATACCGATTTTTTGGCAAGGAAGTAAGGCTATAGCCTTTGCTTTTTGCCAAGAATAGGCCCTTTTTAAAAATACTGATGTTTGCCCAAAAAGTAAGGCTATACCCTTTGCTTTTTGCGAGGAATAGGCCCTTTTTGAAAAAACTGATTTTTGGCAAAAAAGCAAGGCTATAGCCTTTGGTTTTTGCCAAGAATAGGCCCTTTTTGAAAATACCAATTTTTGGCAAAAAAAGTAAGGCTATAGCCTTTGCATTTTTGAAAATACAAATTTTTGCCCAAGAAGTAAGGCTATAGCCTTTGCTTTTTGCCAAGAATAGGCCCTTTTTGAAAATACCGATTTTGGCAAAAAAGTAAGGCTGTAGCCAAGAATTTGCCAAGAATAGGCCCTTTTTTAAAATACCGATTTTTGGCAAAAAAGTAAGGCTATACCCTTTGCTTTTTGCAAAGAATAGGCCCTTTTTAAAAATACCGATTTTGGCCAAAAAGTAAGGCTATACCGTTTGCTTTTTGCCAAGAATAGGCCCTTTTTTAAAATACGGATTTTTGGCAACAAAGTAAGGCTATAGCCTTTGCTTTTTGTCAATAATAGGCCCTTTTTGAAAATACCAATTTTATGCAAAAAAGTAAGGCTATAGCCTTTGCTTTTTGCCAAGAATAGGCCCTTTTTGAAAATACAGATTTTTGGCAAAAAAGTAAGGCTATAGCCTTTGCTTTTTGCCAAGAATAGGCCCTTTTTGAAAATACAAATTTTTGCCCAAAAGTAAGGCTATACCCTTTGCTTTTTGCAAAGAATAGGCCCTTTTTAAAAATACCGATTTTTGGCAAAAAAGTAAGGCTATAGCCTTTGCATTTTGCCAAGAATAGGCCCTTTTTGAAAATACAGATTTTTGGCAAAAAAGTAAGGCTATTGCCTTTGCTTTTTGCCAAGAATAGGCCCTTTTTGAAAATACCGATTTTACCCAAATAGTAAGGCTATATATACCCTTTGCTTTTTTCAAAAAAATAGGCCATTTTGAAAATACAATTTTATGCCCAAGAAGTATGGCTTAAAGGGCCTATACTCAGAAAGGGCCTACTCTTGGCAAAAAGCAAAGGGTATAGCCGTACGTTTTGGGCAAAAATTTGTATTTTCAAAAAGGGCCTATTTTTGGCAAAATGCTAAGGGTATAGCCTTACCTTTTTGCCAAAAATCGTTATTTTCAAAAAGGTCCTATTCTTGGCAAAAAGCAAAGGGTATAGCCTTACTTTTTGGGCAAAAATTTGTATTTTCATAATTGCAAAGGCTATAGTCTTACTTTTTTTGCCAAAAATCGTTATTTTCAAAAAGGTCCTATTCTTGGCAAAAAGCAAAGGGTAAAGCCTTACTTTTTGGGCAAAAATTTGTATTTTCATTATTGCAAAGGCTATAGTCTTACTTTTTTTTGCCAAAAATCGGTATTTTCAAAAAGGGCCTATACTTGGCAAAAAGCAAAGGGTATAGCCTTACTTTTTGGGCAAAAATTTGTATTTTCATAATTGCAAAGGCTTACTTTTTTTGCCAAAAATCGGTATTTTCAAAAAGGTCCTATTCTTGGCAAAAAGCAAAGGGTATAGCCTTACTTTTTGGGCAAAAATTTGTATTTTCATCATTGCAAAGGCTATAGTCTTACTTTTTTTTGCCAAAAATCGGTATTTTCAAAAAGGGCCTATACTTGGCAAAAAGGAAAGGGTATAGCCTTACTTTTTTGCCAAAAATTTGTATTTTCAAAAAGGGCCTATTCTTGGCAATAAGCAAAGGCTATAGCCTTATTTTTTGCCAAAAACCGGTATTTTCAAAAAGGGCCTATTCTTGGCAAAAAGCAAAGGGTATAGCCTTACTTATTTGCCAAAATCGGTAGTTCCAAAAAGGGCCTATTCTTGGCAAAAAGCAAGGGCTATAGCCTTACTTTTTTGCCAAAAGTCATTATCTTCAAAAAGGGTCTATTTTTCGAAAAAGCTAAGGGAATAGCCTTACTGTTTGGGCATAATTTGTATTTTCAAAAAGGACCTCTTCTTGGCAAAAATTAAAGGCTATTGCCTTACTTTTTTGCCTAAAATCAGTATTTTCAAAAAGGGTCTATTCTTGGCAAAAACCAAACGGTATAGCCTTACTTTTTGGCCAAAAATCGGTATTTTCAAAAAGGGCCTACTCTTGGCAAAAAGCAAAGGGTATAGACTTACATTTTGGGCAAAAATTTGTATTTTCAAAAAGGGCTTTTTGCCAAGGATAGGCCCTTTTTGAAAATACCGATTTTTTGGCAAGGAAGTAAGGCTATTGCCTTTGCTTTTTGCCAAGAATAGGCCCTTTTTGAAAATACCGATTTCATGCAAAAAAGTAAGGCTATACCCTTTGCTTTTTGCGAGGAATAGGCCCTTTTTGAAAAAACTGATTTTTGGCAAAAAAGCAAGGCTATAGCCTTTGGTTTTTACCAATTTTTGGCAAAAAAAGTAAGGCTATAGCCTTTGCTTTTTGCCAATTTTTGAAAAAGTAAGGCTATAGCCTTTGCATTTTTGAAAATACAAATTTTTGCCCAAGAAGTAAGGCTATAGCCTTTGCTTTTTGCCAAGAATAGGCCCTTTTTGAAAATACCGATTTTGGCAAAAAAGTAAGGCTATAGCCTTTGCATTTTGCCAAGAATAGGCCCTTTTTTAAAATACCGATTTTTGGCAAAAAAGTAAGGCTATACCCTTTGCTTTTTGCAAAGAATAGGCCCTTTTTAAAAATACCGATTTTGGCCAAAAAGTAAGGCTATACCGTTTGCTTTTTGCCAATAATAGGCCCTTTTTGAATATATCGATTTTTGGCAAAAAAGTAAGGCTATAGCCTTTGCTTTTTGTCAATAATAGGCCCTTTTTGAAAATACCAATTTTATGCAAAAAAGTAAGGCTATAGCCTTTGCTTTTTGCCAAGAATAGGCCCTTTTTGAAAATACAGATTTTTGGCAAAAAAGTAAGGCTATAGCCTTTGCTTTTTGCCAAGAATAGGCCTTTTTTGAAAATACAAATTTTTGCCCAAAAGTAAGGCTATACCCTTTGCTTTTTGCAAAGATTAGGCCCTTTTTAAAAATACCGATTTTTGGCAAAAAGATAAGGCTATACCCTTTGCATTTTGCCAAGAATAGGCCCTTTTTGAAAATACAGATTTTTGGCAAAAAAGTAAGGCTATAGCCTTTGCTTTTTGCCGAGAATAGGCCCTTTTTGAAAATTACCGATTTTATGCCACAAAGTAAGGCTATTGCCTTTGCTTTTTGCCAAGAATAGGCCCTTTTGAAAATACCGATTTTTGTCAAAGAAGTAAGGCTATGGCCTTTGCTTTTTGCCAAGGAAAAGTCCCTTTTTAAAAATACTGATTTTTGCCCAAAAAGTAAGGCTATACCCTTTGCTTTTTGCGAGGATTAGGCCCTTTTTGAAAATACCGATTTTTGGCAAAAAAGTAAGGCTATAGCCTTTGCTTTTTGAAAATACAAATTTTTGCCCAAAAAGTAAGGCTATAGCCTTTGCTTTTTGCCAAGAATAGGCCCTTTTTGAAAATACAGATTTTTGGCAAAAAAGTAAGGCTATAGCCTTTGCTTTTTGCCAAGAATAGGCCCTTTTTGAAAATACAAATTTTTTCCCAAAAAGTAAGGCTATACCCTTTGCTTTTTGCAAAGAATAGGCCCTTTTTGAAAATACCGATTTTTGGCAAAAAAGTAAGGCTATAGCCTTTGCTTTTTGCCAAGGAAAAGGCCCTTTTTTAAAATACTGATTTTTGCCCAAAAAGTAAGGCTATACCCTTTGCTTTTTGCGAGGATTAGGCCCTTTTTGAAAATACTGATTTTTGGCAAAAAAGTAAGGCTATAGCCTTTGCTTTTTGCCAAGAATAGGCCCTTTTTGAAAATACTGATTTTTGGCAAAAAAGTAAGGCTATAGCCCCTGCTTTTTGCCGAGAATAGGCCCTTTTTGAAAATACCGATTTTATGCCAAAAAGTAAGGCTATTGCCTTTGCTTTTGAAAATACAAATTTTTGCCCAAAAAGTAAGGCTATAGCCTTTGCTTTTTGCCAAGAATAGGCCCTTTTTGAAAATACAGATTTTTGGCAAAAAAGTAAGGCTATAGCCTTTGCTTTTTGCCGAGAATAGGCCCTTTTTGAAAATACCGATTTTATGCAAAAAAGTAAGGCTATTGCCTTTGCTTTTTGCCAAGAATAGGCCCTTTTTGAAAATACCGATTTTATGCAAAAAGTAAGGCTATAGCCTTTGCTTTTGAAAATACAAATTTTTGCCCAAAAAGTAAGGCTATAGCCTTTGCTTTTTGCCAAGAATAGGCCCTTTTTGAAAATACAGATTTTTGGCAAAAAAGTAAGGCTATAGCCTTTGCTTTTTGCGAGGATTAGGCCCTTTTTGAAAATACCGATTTTTTCCAAAAAAGTAAGGCTATACCCTTTGCTTTTTGCAAAGAATAGGCCCTTTTTGAAAATACCGATTTTTGGCAAAAAAGTAAGGCTATAGCCTTTGCTTTTTGAAAATACTGATTTTTGCCCAAAAAGTAAGGCTATACCCTTTGCTTTTTGCAAAGAATAGGCCCTTTTTGAAAATACCGATTTTTGGCAAAAAAGTAAGGCTATAGCCTTTGCTTTTTGCCAAGGAAAAGGCCCTTTTTAAAAATACTGATTTTTGCCCAAAAAGTAAGGCTATACCCTTTGCTTTTTGCGAGGATTAGGCCCTTTTTAAAAATACCGATTTTTGGCAAAAAAGTAAGGCTATAGCCTTTGCTTTTTGCCAAGAATAGGCCCTTTTTGAAAATACAGATTTTTGGCAAAAAAGTAAGGCTATAGCCTTTGCTTTTTGCCGAGAATAGGCCCTTTTTGAAAATACCGATTTTATGCCAAAAAGTAAGGCTATTGCCTTTGCTTTTGAAAATACAAATTTTTGCCCAAAAAGTAAGGCTATAGCCTTTGCTTTTTGCCAAGAATAGGCCCTTTTTGAAAATACCGATTTTTGGCAAAAAGGTAAGGCTATACCCTTTGCTTTTTGCCAAGAATAGGCCCTTTTTGAAAATACCGATTTTATGCAAAAAAGTAAGGCTATAGCCTTTTCTTTTTGCCAAGAATAGGACCTTTTTGAAAATACAGATTTTTGGCAAAAAAGTAAGGCTATAGCCTTTGCTTTTTGCCGAGAATAGGCCCTTTTTGAAAATACCGATTTTATGCAAAAAAGTAAGGCTATTGCCTTTGCTTTTTGCCAAGAATAGGCCCTTTTTGAAAATACCGATTTCATGCAAAAAAGTAAGGCTATAGCCTTTGCTTTTTGAAATACAAATTTTTGTCCAAAAAGTAAGGCTATAGCCTTTGCTTTTTGCCAAGAATAGGCCCTTTTTGAAAATACCGATTTTTGGCAAAAAAGTAAGGCTATAGCCTTTGCTTTTTGCCAAGAATAGGCCTTTTTTGAAAATACAAATTTTTGCCCAAAAAGTAAGGCTATACCCTTTGCTTTTTGCAAAGAGTAGGCCCTTTTTAAAAAACCGATTTTTGGCCAAAAGATAAGGCTATACCCTTTGCTTTTTGCCAAGAATAGGCCCTTTTTGAAAATACAAAATTTTTCCCAAGAAGTAAGGCTATAGCCTTTGCTTTTTGAAAATACAAATTTTTGCCCAAAAAGTAAGGCTATAGCCTTTGCTTTTTGCCAAGAATAGGCCTTTTTTGAAAATACAAATTTTTGCCCAAAAAGTAAGGCTATACCCTTTGCTTTTTGCCAAGAATAGGCCCTTTTTGAAAATACCGATTTTTGGCAAAAAGATAAGGCTATACCCTTTGCTTTTTGCCAAGAATAGGCCTTTTTTGAAAATACAAGTTTTTGCCCAAAAGGTAAGGCTATACCCTTTGCTTTTTTTCGAAAAATGGGTCCTTTCTGAAAATAGCAATTTTTTTGGCCAGAAAGTACGGCTATACACTTTGCTTTTTTTGGAAAAATTGGCCCTTTTTTGAAATTACCAATTTTTGCCCAAAAAGTCAGGCTATACCCTTTTCTTTTTTCGAAAAATAGCTTGTTGGGGGGGGGGGGTGTGTAAGCTTAGAGCCTTACATTTAGCTTTAAAAAATGACCACGGAAAGCGTCGATGAAAGGAGAATAGAGAGCTGATTAAAACAAATGGTATTTCGAATCACAATTTCCATATACTGAAAATTTTATAATACTTAAAGGAATAAAGATCTTAATTCTAAATCATTGCGGAATACTTTCGGTGTCATTGGTCGTTTATGCTGCATAGGAAAGGTGATTGTCCCTCGAAATTTGCAGCAAACTCCCATAACTCGGATCTCTTCGGACTGAGAGAAATAATCTGACATATGTGAATCCGACTTACAGACTTTGTCCGACTTAGGGATGATCAGTCGAACTTTTTCGACTCAAGCAAGGCTTAGAGGCTATGGAATCGAGGCCCCATTTAGAAGAGAAGCCATTAGAATTAATCACCATTCAATCTACTGTAAGCTTTCCCATTTTAATATCAAAGTGAGCGTAGAATAAAGAGCACATGGACTAAACAAAAAGCCTTTCTGTTTCAGGAATGGTACCAAAATGTACGTCAGCACACATTTTCTTTCCTGGCATCCGACTACAACAATGTTATCTTCTTGCATTGCAGGACCCACAAAAAGATCCAACTTTCCAACTTAAAAAATTCGGCTTTGGCGAAAAAATTTCAAAGGATTTATGGCAATGGAGCTGGGACTGGTACTTTTTGTCTGACCTGAGAAAAATCCGACTTGAGTGAGTTCGACTTATGCGAGTTCAACTACACTTGAATTCATAGTTTAATGTCTGGTTTGGAGAAGCTTGGCATTCCTTAAACCAAGCAGAGTTTCTCGTTCAACAAACTAACTATAGTACAGTAAATCCTCGCATATAAGAACCTACTTTTTTGAGAGCTAGGCTGAAATAGGTTCTTATTTTAAAGGTACTAAGCCAAATTTCAAGATATAATGGTTCTTATTTGAAGAGTACCTTGCGTAGGCCATTTTAGAACCTTCATCAATGATTTTCAGCCCTATTATTTGTTTTTGCAAGGTTATAATATACTTAATAACCAATACTAAGCTTTCAAACAGCAGGAGAGGAGATTCAAACATTAAAAGCCTACTGGGACAAAAATGAACTTAACACTGACATTCCAAAATCAACTTTGCTACCCCTGCTATAAGAACATATTTTTCATCAAACTGAAATAGGTTCTTAATTACAAGGTGCATAAGTTAGGAAAAACAGCCTGTAGCTTCTTATTTTTTCAGGTTCTTATATGCGGAGATTTACTGTAAACAAGGCTTTGTCAGAATACTATATCTATGAAAAGAAAACTCATTTTTTCAAAGTTCTTCAATTACCAAGGATCATAAGAAACATAGATACAGTTCAGAAGACGCTACCTGTGATATGAGTTTCGAAATGCGCGGAACTTCGAACAATTTTTATCCCCCAGCAACCCCGGAGAAATATGCCACTCATTAAGATGTTTAATTGGGTAATATATGCCATTGACAATTCCTTCCATGTTTGGAGCAAACGACAAAAACTTACTGGGGAATTTTGAAAGTGCAGATGGTGGTCTGGGACTAAAACGCCTGTCTTTTTACCAAAACGTAAAGTTGGTTCCATAATTTCAAACATTACCCTGTTTAAAAAATACAATCTTTTTATAAAATAGTAGGCTAAAAACTTACACTTTTCTCCAAAATAGCCCTTAGATGTTAGTACGCACTCAAATTGTTTGGATTTTCAGAACAAGAATAAAATGTTGTGGTGGAAAATTATATGGAAAAGCATGCATGTTTTCAATCTCCCCTTTCTTGCGTACGTGCTATAGGATAGGTCCTTGTAAGCAATAATTAACAGCCTATCAAAGACCCATTGTCATCCACGGTCTTTTGCAGGCACGGGCACGCTACAATTTCAGAATCATATTTGGCCTCACCAGAAAATATGGATCCATAATGAAATAGTTGAACTGATTGAAAAACTTTACATTGGTTGACTGTTCTATCAGGGGCCTATCAATTCAACTACAATAAGTCCCCGCATATAAGAACCTACAAAAATAAGAACATACAGTAGAAACCCGCATAAAAGAACCTGTTTTTATAAGAACCTAGAGGCTGAAATTCAATCTTTTAAACCCCCTAAATAAGAACCTCTAAGAGGCTGAAACTGGGAAAGGTTCTTATGTAATAGCTTTCATGTAAATTATGAAAATGACCAGAATTTTTAGAATTCTTCACATTCTGATCAGACTTCTTCATTGGTACAAAAGATTTGTTCTCAAGGATTCTCAAGAATTCTCAAGGATTCTCAAGAATTCTCAAGAAATCTCAAGAATTCTTGGGCTGGAAAACAGTGTTAATGTGTGCAAGGCCTGCTTGTATATAAGAACCTTTTTAAGAACCTTACAGGCTGGAATTTAGAATAGCAGCCATTTAATTAAGAACCTATTCAAGCTGCCCAGAAAAAACCTAGGTTCTTTTATGCGGGTTTCTACTGTAGATGCTGTTTTTCCTAACTTATGAACCTTGTAATTAAGAACCTGTTTCGGTTTGATGAAAAATATGTTCTTATTGCAGGTGTAGCAACGTCGTTTTTGGATTCTCGTTTCTAAGTTCGTTTTTGTCCCAGTTTGCTGTTAAAGTTTAGATCTCCTCCCCTGCTGTTTGTAAGCTTAGAATTAGGTACATAATAACTTTGCCAAAACAAATAACAGGGCTGATCACCTTTTGTGAAGATTTTAAAGGGCCTACGCAAGACACTCTTCAAATAAGAACCTTTATACCTTGAAATTAGTCTTAGTACCTTTAAAATAAGAATCTATTTCAGCCTGGTTGTCAAAAAAGTAGGTTCTTACATGCGGGGATTTACTGCACTACAGTGTGGGGAACCCATAGGCCAAATTAGACAGCCTGAAATTGCAGTGTGCCCGCGAAGGACCCTGGGTGACAAATGGCTCTTAATGAGACCATACCTATCAAGTCATACCAACTTTACTTTCAACATATTCCATAGCTTTCGATTTTACTCCTTCTGCAAGTCTGTCGTCACCATATTTCTTCTCGAATTCCAAATAACGTTTAAATATGAATTTCATCTTCTTGGTTGATAAGTTCAAAGTTATGATCTTCTCAAATATATTCCTGAAAAAGACGGATATAAAAAATGATAAAATCCTGACAGAAAAATTTGAAAAATAAAACTATATCCATAAGATGAGGATTGCAGGATTTTTGGACAACAGATCTTTTAGCAATTCCACAAAAGAGTCTGATCTTGCGATATTTTTGCACACTTTGATATAAAAGGTTCGATGGAGTGGCATTCCAGCTTCTATCGCCATTTCGCACATTCGAAAATAGACTTCCTAGCTATTCTAAAACAGATTCTGAATCGAACGATATTCTGATACATCTTTAGAATTTTCGAATGTGCACAAAAGTGATAGAAGCTCAAACGCCACTCCATCGCCTCTCGTACAAAAAAGTACGAGAGCAAAGCTCGATTTAGTTAGACTCTTTTGTAGAAAAGCTAAAAAGGCCTATTCAACAAAACGTATAAAATCTAAATTGGGTTTTAACTGTTTTGTAGAAAAGCCAAAAGGTTTATTGGAGGAGGATTACTTGTGATGCTTATGATGCAACTAAAACCTAAAACGTGAAAGGCTGCAACAAAAAGAATTGCACACTTTGATTCTGCATAGGTGCGATCGATCATCATGAAGTTATATGCTTCCCTTCATTTACCACTTGAACGAAACCCTCTCATACTTTTTCCTTTGCACATTTATTAAATTTTCTGATGAGCTAAGGGCTAATTTGGGGGAGGGGAGCTAAAGATGGAAAGGACTCCTGTCATCCCAGCAATTAAGAGATAATGGATTGGCCAGAAAATCGTACCTAATCAATTTGTTTGCTTGAATTTCAAATATCCTCACCACCAAATTCCACTGACTAGTAATTTTTTCATTTCATTTCATTTTATAACATTTATACAGGTTAAATAGGTTTCATATATAAATACGTTTTTCAACCTGACCTGTTTAAACAAAAATACTAAGCACTAAAACTAAGAACAAAAGAAAATTTATATGCCTAATTTACAATGTAATACAAAACTAAGTCTATAAAAAAGAGAACGTAGAAATGAAATAAAAAATTGTCTCCGTCTATAGTTCTTCTTTGAAGGTTTTCAGGGAGGGTGCCATTTTCGTCTCTCTAGTATCAGATTGAAATAGTTAAAAAGAGTTTTTCTTCCACACAGGGTATCGAAACCTTGAATTTTCTTGCACTGAAAACATTACGGAAAGACAAGAACTCTTACCTGACTTGATCGAGATCCCCTTCTTTTATTAACATATCGATGTACACAGACCAAATATCAGTTCTTTTTGGGTGATTCTTTAGAACACTTTCAAACATCGTTACTCCTTTTTGTGCCTCTCCAAAGCGGAATTCCATCAGTGCAAACTTAAGAATTGTGTTTATATCTAGAAAGAAAGAACCCATGATTACGCCAATGCAGAGTGGCACCTACCCCACAAAGGGGAAAGTTATTTTAAGCTCACTGTCATTTGTCTCTTTGAGTATGATGATAACATAAGTTTGAAAGGCCTCAGTGTGCCAATCATGTAGACTTCTTCGTTCGTTGCATCTGCCATTTTAATACCATATCTTTGAGTAAAATGGAGCTGTAGAGATGTATGAGATAAATGTATGCTTCGGCATAAGATATATATCATGATAGCAAATAGACCTTCCAGCTAATCTATGAAAGACTTTTGATAGAATGATGTTTTCATACAATTTATAGAAAATCTGAAGAACATTTGACCGTGCAAAACAGTGAAAGAAGCCACTAAAAATCGAACATCTCGCATAAAAATGTTGCTCGATCGTGACTTTTTCGTGGAACAGCTAGAAGTCTATTGTCCTAAAGTTTAATAATTTTACATGAAAAAGGACTTCAGATTGAAGGGTATGGAATATAGGCTAAAGAAAGCAAAAACAATTTCTGAGTCCCTAGTGTTCCCAGTTTCAAAACAAACAGACGATTACGCCAATACTGCTGGGTGAGTCCCCGTTTCGAAGGCCATTGGTCCCTGAATATCAAAGCAATAATATTGAAAACTGACTTGTTTTTTGCCAATTTGTTCAAGTAATTAATAATTTACAATTTTAATTTTTTATAATTTACAATTTTTAATTTAGTTCAGTAATTTACCCGACTTTAATCGGCCATTCCTTCCCGTGGATATGGGAGATTTTCTGCGGAGAGCCCCTTCCGAAAACCTGAAAAAAAGTGAAAACAATGAGCACACTTTCCTTGGTTTTCCTTCCTAAAAATGATGACAATCTCATGTATTCATGTATTTTGTCCTCTTGGGACAATGGAATCCCCCTGAATGGGTTATTGATACCAGGGGGAAGACTTGTTCATCCTCCTAAGATAGCACGTGCTAGAGCGTGCAGAAGTCATGTTAGGGAATTTGTTCGTGATTTTGGGCACGTCTTGAAGGTTTCTTGAACAGGCTTTCTCGATAAAATCCTTTATAATTTCACAACGGAATGGCCGATTTTAGTCAGGCAAATTTTTGAAATGGATTTGACCATGTCTACCATTAAACTATATATTTGCCGATATCATCGTCTTGATATCCAGAGAGCCGTGACCTTTCAAACGGGGGTTCTTTTCATTGACTCACCCGGTATAATAAAACATTTGCGGAGAAATATGGTTCTGTAGATGTTTCAAAATGTTTGAAAAAGGAGTCCCTAAAGTTTGAAGACGCCAAAATTACTCACGTTTTCTCGTTGGTAATGATTGAAAACTTCTTTGCAATAACTTTCTTGCAGCATCAGTCTTTCCACTTTTCATCAAGAAGAACCCAAAATTAATCCAAACTTTTTTGCTTGTGTTGAATCGCTTTGTCATTGTCTGGTATAGCTTTTCAACTTTCTGCAACAGTAAAATCAATGATAAAACAAGATGAGTAAATAGGTCGAGAGTTAATAGGTACTTCTCGCTCTCTCAGGAACGCTGAAGTCAATTTAAGAGTCCCTTTTTTAAAGACGTCGTTAGGCCAAAAGAGCTTTTCATATCGCGGGGCACAGCTTTGGAATGCCCTAAGTAAAGAAGCTAAAGCATCTACTTCTTTAAAAACCTTCACTGCTGCTTGAGAAAAGAAACATTCATCGATCACATCCTGAGAGCCGGGCGTTTTTCATCGATCTACATCCTGAGAGCCGGGGACGTTTTTCTTTTCTTTGATCTTATACAAACCGATCCTCAATTCACCAAAGCTTTTTCTGGATCATTACCAGATAGGATTGTGGGTGTAGAATTTTATGACACTTTTCTTTGAATTGAATGGCTTTAAAAGAACGTATGGTACTTTGCTGTGCCGTGGAAACGTTTTTATATCTTGATGTTTTTTTCATAATCGCGGCAATTTAATTATTTTTGAACAACTTCATGGAAAATTTTGAAAAAATTCAAATCATCGTAAATCCTAAACCAATAGAGGAAAAATCAAAAATAAAACCATAGTTTATGAAGGTCTACAATATGTTGGCAGGCAGAAATCTGGAGCTTTTCTGGTTTATGAATTAGAAGACGTCATAGCCTCAAATTTAATAAATGCAGCCATCTAATCAAGATATCAATAAATTTCCACTGCAGATTTACAGCAAAAAACCCTAAGTTCTTTCCACGCCATATATTTCAACGAAAACTGTAATAGTACTTTAAACCGACCTTTCTAAAGACTTGAGTCCTAAGGATTCCAGTTTCTTAAAGGGGCTGTACAAGATTTTTGCAAACAATCGGAAAGTAAGGGACAACCTGCGCACGTATAAAGCCTTGGGTTTTTAATTGGTTTTATCACAGCTTCTATGTAAGTTTCATTGCAGCGTTTTCTTGTCTATGTCTATGAAACATGATGGAACTTTTGATATCCATTAGGAGTTAGAAAAATAGAACAAGTCCTCCACCAAAGCTTGGATCATGAAGATTGTCTACTTTGGATTGCTATTCTCTGTGGAAAATCGATATTAGCTATGTTGTGTTTAGCCTAAACACATTCGATGATTTGACACGCAGATCCACGCAGAGAGGACGGCTTTTACTTCATTCAATATCAATCATCGAAAAAGGAAGCAGCATATCTTGATTTTCCTTTACCAATAAGAAATATCTAGGGGAATTTCGATGCTTGTACAAAGCGATGCTCTCCTGGCAATTATAAGCATGACACTCGCTATTTTTATACTAGAATTCTGCTTAATCTGAAAGAACAAAATATCTGAATTTGCAGCATAATAGATTTGAATTACCTCTGGTTTATCGTTCTTTGCGTAAATCTCAGCCATCTTTAAATAAATCTTCTTGGGGTCATTCCTCCTCACGGCTTCATTGAAAATATTTTGGACTGTTTCATCAGATCCATACAGACATTCAAGATTCAATGATGCAATCCAAACATTAAGTTTCTCTTGCTCCTCCCTACGAACAAAACGAGACTTACTACCTGATGTTTCTAAATCATTACATGCAAACAACTGTACTGTTTCAATCTACCCGGTTCGAATGGGCAGGTAAGCGTTTGTTTTGTCAAGGAGCATAGCTGACTATCAAATAAGTCCCCCTCCCCCCGTACACTTTTCTGTGAAATAATTTTCTTATTTGATTCGAATTCCTTTTAAATGAAGATTCACTTTACCAAAAACCTCCACATCTATGACTAAAATACTGTCCGAAAAGCGATCCAAATAATTCCTACCGCTTAGTACTTTACACCTAATCATTACACGGATTTTGGACACAGAACGCCTGTTAACTTGTCCATTTTCTTATGAATCCCTCCGTATCCCAACCCTCCATCTGCTTAATGTCCCTTTTTAGTTTAAATAGCTAGTAGATTGGAGTAGCATTGCAACCAAAGGGAGCATAGCTGACTATCAAAATCACTTACTTTTGCTCATAACTTGTAGCATAGTTTAATGTTTGTATGCTGTTCGTTCTGTTCTTTGACCCCTTTACACACTGTTCTGGTATTTTCCTTGTTTTTTGTTTCATGTTATGGCCTTGGGGTAGTCGTGCCACTTCGCTCCTCTTGGTATCGTCTCTGTAGTGTCGTATAGTTCCTAATTACAGAGTATAGTAGGAGGTATCATTGTATTGTAAATTTTTATCTTGAATATATAAAAAATTAATGATTACCTGAATGAAATAGTTTTCAATGCTCTTTCTGCAATTGCTCTGGCTTTATCGATCTCAGCTGAATGCAGGTAAAAGGCCATGTACTGTATCCATAACATTGAGTTGTTTGGCGAACCGAGAAGTAACCGATCAAAATCTTCTGCACTCTCAGGGCCACGATCTTTATCGAGCAGAGCCAATTCAGTCTGTGAAATTTAAAATATTGTAATATTAAAGGTCTTCAAAGTCTCTGAAGCGGAAAATTCGATACACCAAAGGAATCGACTTGAAAACCCAGTAAATGATATCAATTGTGCCTAGATTTCACGACTTAAAGGTGCTCCGTCGTCAAACAGTAAACAAATCCGTAAACTCGCACGTGTCGCCGATTGTTCATTATCAATATCCATTGTTCATCCATTGTTCTCTGCAGTTTGTTTGGTGGCTTCACCCAAGCCACCAAAAGATGACCGTTAAAAATCCACTTACATCCGAGCAATCCTAGAAGATATGAATGTTTGGTTTTTTCCTATGTGAAGTACAATGATTAATGCCCAAACAGCAACTTTCATTTTGAAAAAAATACGAAAATCCTGTGTGATATCACCTTTCAAAAAACTGCAAAAATCATCGTTTTGTTTACATTTTGACAACGGAGCCACTTTAAGGGTCAGACAAATTGGTACAACAATGGCACACAGTTGTCTTGCTGGACTTTTACGGATATTCACGGACATTCACACTGCAAACTGAAGAAGCTGAAATCCCTCTTTATCTCATAAGAATAATGACGGCCTTTAAACCTAAGTGCTACGTCAATGATCAGGAAAAGCACAACGAATCAATTATGAGAGATAACATATACACATAATTTAATCCCGAGCACTTTACTGTGGGCTTACACTTGTATGCGACAATAGAAACAACTTAAAGTCGAATTCATGAGGAAGCTAGTCAAATGATATTTTACCTTATATAAATATTCTTCTTCAGCCTTCTTGTCTGCTCTTTTTTGCCTCTTAGTTCTCTTTGTCGAACCTGTCTGTGAAGATAAAGAAAGATTTAACTTACTGAGTAGCAAAGTACATCGTGAAGGCTGACAAGTCATGAAGTTGCCTGCCTCTATAATAACATAAAGGATAAAAAATACGCAGTACAACAAGGACCGATTTTGTAGCACAATAGCATGAGATGCTTTTGTTGACACCTGAATTCAAAGCGATTAGTGGCTACAGACAATAAAAATTCTCTCAACCATATTTTCAAAACAAACAAAGCCGCGAAAGTTTCTCTGAAACTCAAGTAGCTAGCGCGCTCGTTATGCATTCCAAAACTTGTTTTTAAGAGCAAATATGAGCATATATCGAAAGAAGAAGGATATATCTACACATCTACCTCGAGCATTTTACTTCTTTGGTTCAGAAGCTGAGCAGTAAGTGCTTTAATTACACCCCAATCGGCTTTTGAATCAAATAAATTAAATGCCCGTGACAGATGTGTAGATATATCCTTCTTCCTTCGATCTATGCTCAAGTTGGCTCCTAAAAACAATTTCTGGAATGCACAACGAGCGAGCTAGCTACCTGGGATTCACAGAAACTTTTGCGGCTTTATTTGTTTTGAATTACTGGTTGAGAGAATTTCCTTTGTCTACAATCGCTCATCGCTTTGAATTGCGGTGTCAATCAAAACCAACTAGTGCTATTGTCTTACAAAATCTGTCCTTGTTACGCAGTACAACTGGAGGAATTTGAGATGGTACCTTTTCAATTTCTTCTTCAGATTCAGATTCAGATTCTAAATGTCGTTTCTTTGCCTGCTCTTCGGTATTAGTCCCCCAATCGAATCCACCAGACAGCTACGAAAGAATAAACACTGATATGCAAAAAATGATTGGAAAATGAATGTTTAACAACCTTTTCAAGATAACAGAGAGAGAACTTCAATCCAAAGTTTATCTCGTCAAGAACATCAACACGAATTAAATAATGGTTCTAGGGGCTAGAGCTTTTCATTTCAATGCATTTCTAGTAACATAAAAGGTACAGCAAACTATAGAACTTATCCAAACAAAACACTGGTGCTGAGTTTATACAAGATTATACGATATTCATAGGAGAGGAGGAAGGGCGCGAATTATGCATCCAGTACCTCAACACAGGCTCAAATAGATGACATCCATCTGATGCATAATAAAATGCTGTACCGCTCATATGTCTGAAAAAAGAATTGACTGGACTACATACCCTTAACCTTGGCAACTCTTGCTTTTCAGTTTCCTGCAATTAAAATAAAGCATAGTTAACAAATCCAACGACTAAAATCGGATAAGAGCTCGAAGGGTATGGACTAGTAGGCAGGTTTATATTTCTTGCCCTAACTAATGCATCTAAAAGTTGACAAGTGACGAAGACCTAAAGCTTCGTCGAAGAATTTTGTTGATACTGACAAGTTGGTTTCGCGAATGGACAAACTGCAAATGTAGAAAAGTTCAATTATCTGCATGGACAATATAACTGTGTATTGGAACGATAAAGCCTGGTTTCCAAATGATCGTAACAGTCGGCGACGCGTCGCCCAGGCAGGCTCGGGGACACATCGGGGACGGTTGCGTAAAATGGAAACATTTTCTGAACGATGTTTCCGACGTCGCCGATCAGACGGGGACAGTACGGGGACGCATCGGAAGAGTTGAAATGTGTTCAACTTTTTCAAGCGTCGCAGACCAGTCGCCGTAGTCCAGACTGCTGCGATCTAGATTTCTAATGGAAACATGATTTTTGGCTGCACTGCG
This sequence comes from Aurelia coerulea, assembly GCA_039566865.1. NCBI lineage: Eukaryota > Metazoa > Cnidaria > Scyphozoa > Semaeostomeae > Ulmaridae > Aurelia > Aurelia coerulea. Next base: position 2,772,760 of record CM076952.1, on the reverse strand, counting down.
ACGTCGGCGACTATGAAAAATCACGTGACTCAGAAAAATCAATCCTAGAATGCATTGCGCACGAGACTTTACCTATCACATCATTCAACAACATGGGTGCAATTAATTTGGCAAATTTGCGATGGGACACATCGCCGACTGATCGGGGACATGTCGCCGACTGATCGGGACAGGTCGCCGACTGATCGGGGAGACGTCGCCGATGTGTCGCAGTAGGTCGCCGACTGTTGCGATCATATGGAAACCAGGCTTAAGATAATTGCCAAGTAACTGACCTTTCCTTTTTCAACATGCGTCTCCTCTTCATCTGAATCACTTTCATTAGAACCACTGTGCAGCTCCAGCGTGTCGTCCTCATCTACAATTATTAGATATTAGGTTAAATAAACAGTTCAAATCCTGAAGCATATCCTACCAGGCATTCAATATGAAAAACAGCGGAGAATAAGCCCCTGAATTTTAAAGGACTTGCGCAGTTTTGAAAAACAGTAAACAACTTTAGTTCCTAAAGTTTCTTGCCACAGTGGATGGGATATAAGAAAAACCTATAAAAGAATGGTGTATGCTAACTTAGAACACTCATTTCTCGTTACAGTGGGAGTAAGATTTTCAGCCAAAAATAGAAAATTGCCAACTTTTTTCAGCTTAAGGGAAAATGAGCCTCTCATGTAGTAACGGAAATGGTGTATGCTAATTTAGAACACTCATTTCCCGTCACAGTGGAAGTAAGAAATTGTAAGACTCTTTCAGCCTCCAAATACAACACAGTAAACAGTAAAAGCCCGCATAAAAGAAACTGCGGATTAACAGGCTAATTTTTGGCCAATTCGGCACCTTTTTTCAAGAACGGTTATATAAACGTATGCGAACCATTTCAGCATGCCACGAAAATCGCAGTTTCTTTTATGCGGGCTTTTACGGTAGCTTTTCTTCACTTACCACTACTTTCTGCTTCATGCAGTTGTATGAAAAGTTCTTCACTTTCGCTCTCACTGTTTCGTTTCTTCTTTTTCTTCGGCTTAGATTCGTCCTTATCAGTGCTTTTCCTCTTTGCAGGTTTAGGTCCTGGATCAACGTCCTTCACATCTGGTCCTCGTAAAGACAGCTCAATGTTGTTTGTGTTTGCGTCAATGCTGAAACGAAACGTCAAAGAAATACTGAAGGCTGCTGGAGAAAGGTTGTCGGAATAAAAGTTCACAAAGCCTGCTACACAGTAAAAACCTGCGTATAACGAATGCACGATCTATGTTCTTTCCTATGATATCCAGGTTGGGCGTATTAATTCAATTATTTATCACTTAATTGACAATTTCGTGGCCATCTTTATCTGTCAACTAACTTTAAGGTTTCAGTCTTGGAAAAAATAATCTCAATTCATGGTAATCCAGGAAAACTTTTGGGACCCCTTTTTGAACATGCTTTCATATATACCAACGAGGTAAGAATAATTTTCTGCTGATAAATCTGCTATCAGGTGCAGGAAATTACTTTGGAAAAAAGCATAAGTGAAGATTGTATGCTGAAATAATACAAACCTTACAACCTTTGCCTTAACCAGTTTCCCAACAGGAAATAATTCTTGCCAATTTTTTACGAAAAACTTTGATAAATTCTTTATCTGCACTCGACCAACAATCTTTGGAGATAACCTAAACGCAATAACACTACTTTACACATTGAGTTACTTCAATTTCGAAGAAGTTTCATAATCATAATAGAATAGAAAGTGCAAACAAGTTGGTTCGAAGCCACTCAAAGGTTCAAATATATCTTGTACAAATATTCTTCAACGAAAAATATCATTAGTTCCTGAACAGGGCCAGAACTCGGCAGTAAAGTACTTGTAGGCCCTTCCTTTCCTTTCCTTTCCTTACACAATGATAAAAAAACATCGAAGCCAAACAGTTAAAAATTGTTCGAGATGACAGAAACATGAAGGATATCTGGAGAAGGAAAGGCAGATAGAAAGAATCCAATGTGGTTCCATATTTCGTTCTGCCAAGTGCAAAACCTGCATCCATTCCACTGGCCCATGAGCCGGTCTTTTTAAACATACCGTAAAAGCTCTCTTAAGCCCCCTCTACATTAAGCCCTCCTCTCTAATAAGCCCCTCCCCTCTGAGCCAAAATTAAAATAAGCCCCCCTTCTCTATTACCCCCCCCAACTTATATAAATGCCCAGAGGTTACCAAAGATTTCCCATTTATTGAGCTAAATAAGTTTGCATGTTAATTTTGATATGGTTTGAGATAAAACTGTGTCAAATTTATGTATTTGACTCGTATGCCGAATCCGCAAAATATGGTGCAAAAGAACAAAAAAGCTGTCATATATATCCTTGTCATTTGATTTTGTGAATAAGCCCTTCCTCTGGCGTGTCCGAATTTAAATAAGCCCCCCCCCCCGGGGTTTAATAGAGCGTTTACGGTAATTTAAACTCCATGTCATATGAATGGAAAACAGATTATCTTACCCAACAAATACGCCACACGATGTACATGATTTGATATATCCTCTGACTATGTCATTTTCATGAAGGTCATCCAAGGACAGTATTGCACGATCTTTTACTAAAATAAGAAAGAAATAGAAAATCAATTTCTTGAACTGAAAAGTATTTGATACATCCCCTGACTATGTTATTTTCATGAAGGTCATCCAAGGACAGTATTGCACGATCTTTTACTAAAATCAAGAAAGAAATCGAAAATCAATTTCTTGAACTGAAAAGTATTCGAGGATATGGATTGCAAAATTTCGTAATGAAAATCAGTGCTATAATAGTGAAAAACATCTTACCTTTGCAAGAATCTTTCTCTTCTTGTAACGCCCTTAACATGGAAGAAAATTCCAGTATTAGAAAGTTCAGTGAACAGAAGATTCCGTAAATCTAACTTACTTCAACACAATTTCAGTTTTTGTTTCAGTTATTTTGAGTTATTTTCATACACTTTATACTTCTCATTATCCAGAAGAAAGCAATCTTATTTCTGACTTTCTACACATTTCTGATAAGGCATATAATTCTCCTATTACTCAGCGAGAATTTGGAGGAGACTACACTGCACTGCACCTACCGTGCCCAAACGTAGTGGTTTTACTTGGCCGAAAGATGGGTTGTGAAACATGGGACATTGAAGAAGATTCCACCTTATTTTTACTAAAATAACACTATTAATGCCGTCAAAAACGACTTATGTGAACTTTTTGGCTGGAAGGAAGGGTTACGACTTCCCTTAACTCTGCACAATCATCATCATCAGTGACAAAAACGGATAGATTCTGCGTAACTCACTTTGAAGGCCTCAAAGATAAATCTATTTGGTCGTCATCTTTCATTGAAAGAATGCAGCATCTATAAGGCAAATGAGAAATAACATCAAAGTTACATCCAATGCACTTCAGACAATAAAAATATCTATAATCAAGGTTAATTACAACGTCAAACATTTGGTAGTGCAGTGTGTTACTTTCCATTTTTAAAGATATCCTCGGGACAATAAGGCCAAGGAGTAGTCATGGTCTTTTGCTCCCTGTGGTCCTTGTAATGTTGTAAAGTAGCTCAAATGTAGTATCTTAAAGGGGCTCAGTCGTCAAACAGTAAACAAATCCGTAAACTCGCACGTGTCGGGGATTATCCATCGTTCATCCACTGTTCTCTGCAGTTTATTTGGTGGCTTCACCCAAACCACAAAAAAGTGACCGTTAAAAATCCACCTATATCCGAGCAATCGTAGAAGATATGAATGTTTGGTTTGTTCCTTAGTGAAGGACAAGGATTAATGCCCAAGCAGCAACTTTCATTTTGAAAAAAATACGAAAATCCTGTGTGATATCACCTTTCAAAAAACTGCAAAATCATCATTTTTTTTACATTTTGACGACGGAGCCCCTTTAGGTAATTTGCTTTGTAAAATTGATAATCGAGTATAAATTAACAACAAATGTCAAGACTTCAACAATAGAAATCGCGTAGTTTTTCGAAATCTAAATGAAGACAACGTTGACACTCTATAAACCAAGCCTAAACTCTCTTCTGAGAATTTCTCAAAAAAGGTAAACTAATCAATCAATCGCTCAATCATCCAATCACTTAATAAATAAACAAAATCAATCAAACATGATGCGAATCAACCTACTTGACAAACATCTTTGGTTTAAATTCCTCCAACGGATTTTCCTTGTACTCGTCATGTAATTGCGTAATATGGGCAAGACCGCATTTGTGTCCAGGTAGCTCAATCAACAGGCCAAGTCGAGGCAGAACCTTGGTGATTTTTCCACAAACAACCCCGTTCTTCTTCACTTCACTTGTAACGTCACCTTCAAAATAATCAAAGTAAAAATCAACATAAAATTTCCCAGCACAACACTTTCTCAAGTATAGACAACACCGGCTAAAATTTTCTTTTCTCATTTGAAATCATGTGACCATACTCTTGGGAAGTTTCAGTAACATAGTACCTTTTGAATCCATGGCACAAGTTTTTATGCCACGACACATGTTAAAGAATTCAAAAGGTAAGTCGTCAAGACATTGATCACTTGACTTGAAGCGGGTGTGTGTAAACAACATTAAACAATCTCCAGCCAATTCGGTCTATTGTGAATGACGGATCAACAAGAGGATTTATCTTGAAGGGTCAATATGGCCAAAAAAACAAGGCAGTATAATTCGATACGGTAACACCTTTTTGGAAGATAAGGGGTACAGACTTTAGTCACCCTAAGCAACGAAGAAATTTTCCAGAGCGTGATGAAAAACTGCAGTCGCTACGAATAGTGAGTTGAATTGCTGTGTTCATTTGAGATCAATTTTCCTGGACTGCATTGCCATCGCCATGTCGAGGCCCTGAATGTAAAAGCATAGCAGATACCGTTGAGCACATCTCCAAAAGCACCTCTTCATTTACAATAGAATAACAAATTTTTCACGGGCCAGCACTGCTTGAAAATCCTAATGTATCTTTAAGAGAAGATCAGTTTTCCTATTGCATATGCCATGCTGAGAGAGAGTACTCAATACTCACTGTAACTGATAAAGTAAAGTATTCAGACAATATTTATTTCTTAGATTTCAAAATTTTCTTACCAATCAATGACAGTTCAAGATTCTCGCGATCTTTTTCCGTTTCCAAAACAGTAGCTGTGTATGCAGCACCATGTTTGAAATGGGATGAGAAATGCTTTAGAATCTAAGAAAGAATTTCATAAAGAAATAAACCACTAGAAAGTCTGTCCCAAATAGATATCACGTGAAAATTCCCGCGAATAACAAGAATTGAAATGTTTTGGATGTGTGATTCTGCGTTACCACAAATCTCAAATAACATCGACTTAACATTGTGAAAAATATTATCCATCATCAACTACAGGGGACACGCTTTTCTTTAGAGCGTGCTTCCAAATCGCAATTATACAATAAACTAACTCAGCGATGTAATATTCTTAAAAATTTCAGGTCAGTTTCTCGCTCTCTAAAACCGACCTCAGATGAAATTGAAAGCAACTGAATTGATTAGTCGTTGAAAGTGAAATGCCATTCTCATAAAATAAATCTGTATGTCAGCAAAAACTTTCGCTCTGATGATTTTTCAAAGAGAGGAATTTCGTTAGTCTAACAGGGCATTTGTTAGGTCAGAGGTCTCGTCCATAGCCAAGAGAAGAGTCTAGTTTTTATCCATCAATCTCAACGATAATCAAGACGAAAAAAGGAATAGCAAATACAAATCTACTACCCTTGTATTTATAGTAAAATCCAGTTCAAAGTCCAGTAAACAAGGTTTAGACGCTTTTGTCTAGGAAACCCAAAATACTACTATTTTATTACAACCATGTCTCATGAGAGTTTCTTATCCATACTATGTTTAAATCATGTCTCTCGAGGGAGTTTCTTATTCGCACTTGTCTGAAAAGTGTCTCTTGAGAGAGTTTCACCCTTGGACTCATCATCGTTCCTAACAGCATTCACGGACTAATCACTTTCTCACTTGAACTTCATCTTAAGCTAATTTCACTGCAATGCTCTAAAACTCTACTTACCTTCTTGTCTGTTGATGAATGAAGCAAGGAGATCCTTCCATTTACTTTTTGATTGATAAAGACTGTCATGAAACTTTCTGAAACCTAAAAATGAATGCAATGCGATTTGAAAAACATCTAAGGACAACAGAATGTATATATATATGAAATTAAACCTAAATTATGGAGAGGGAACTGTAAAATTGGCAATGCGATTTGAAAAACATCTAAAGACAACAGAATATATATATATGAAATTAAGCCTAACTAATGAAGAGGGAACAGTATGATTGGAATGATAGAATTATTAAAGGGTCTGTTTCATCCAGCATGCCTTGCACGTGCCATCTCTTGGTTGGCCTTTGTTGCCGCCATTTTCATGGGCCATGAAAATGGCGGACAACAAAGGAACATCAACAGACGGCACGTGCAAGGAATGCTGGATGAAACAGACCCTTTAAGGATCATTTGGTTGAGCAAAATTTCATGACAGAAAAAGCTCGTATTCTCACTTGACCTTTTCAAATAATTTTGTCATTCATTGGGTGACGCTGATTTTGCATCTGCTGATCAGTAATGAGAACAAAATGCTTGTCTAGCATAATACGTATTTCTGACCAGCTCATTTCAAAACAAAATCGGTATAAATTTCTTTGTGAATCTTTCGGCCATCATGAGACGTTTCATACCGCGAAAAATGTCTTATATGTGTTCAACTTGTGTCGATCTCCAAACTGTTTACATCATCAGAGTTTTTCAAATCTTTGACCACGTACAGTACAGTTTTCATCCCTTGAAAACTTTTTACGGTTCAAGAGCATTTACAATGCAATTACGTTCACATGGTCGGGTGGCTATTGTACAATGTAAACAACGTCTTAATATGGAAAATGTCATATTTCCTAAGGCATATACAAGATAGTCAAATCCACAATATATTTACCGCTTTAACAAAGCATGGAACAATATCTCCTTTCTTGAAATCCGATTTGCTTTTTGGTTCTCCGGTTGAAATTTCACATGTGCCACTGAGAACGCTCGGTCGACATGACAATTCTGCCAATGCTTTCGTAGCACCTTGGTGCGAGATTGGAAGAAAACTAGAAAAGAAAAGACAATAACATGATTACTAAATGGAAATCATGTTTCTTGCAGCAAAAATTGCAGCACATTAAGCTTTTAAATCCGTAGATCTGTAAAAATAGGTAAAGCTGCAACAGCTCAGAGAATTCGTTTTCACAAAGAAGATAAACATGAGTTGTTTAAAATGATGTCAAACCCACAGTGACAAAGATTTTACCTGCTATTGGCCATAGAATAAGTTGCATGCCCGCAAAGGACCATGGGTGACAATAGCTTGCCGTGCAGACTCTACTGATTTCTTTTTTTAGAGAGATTGAGAAACCACTTTGAAGATAAATCAGCAGAGTCTGCACGCAGGCTAGGCTGACAATGACTCTTTAAAAAAACTTATGTAGAGCAGAAATTAATTCTTGTAACCAACGTCTTGATCTCCTACGTAAGCAGTACGGTATCGCGGAAACTGGTTGAGGTTTTGAATTAGGCATTTTACGAAATTAGCCATTTTACGAAAGTTCAATGGCATGAAAGGGTTGCATGAATCTTACTCGGAATTCCAAATCGATATACAGTTGCATAGCAGGAACCTTGAAGGGCGCTCGTTATGGAGGGAAGGGGGGGGGGAGGTCATTACCGGCTGGAAGAAGCACGTAGGATCACTTACTTGTTTGTTTTGATATCCCTAAAACCAATCACGTTGCATTGAATCGATTCACCATTTCGAAATTCATCCAATGGACATTTTCCCTACAATAAAAATGCGAAATCAAGCGTTGGCTGATAAAGAAGCGAATTGATTATTTCTTCTTCTTGGGTTTGGGTCGCCCACTTGGCACATGGGGCAATGAGAATTTAGACTTACTGCATATCGTCTGTAGACAATGCATTGCGTCGCTTCACTTGCTCCGATAGTTCCATTTGCTTACTTATTCGCTTAGGCCCAGTTTCAACATCGTTTATTGACGTGTTGAATTCAATAGACGCTGCTAAAATTTCTAAATGTCAATTAAATTCAAGATAAAAACGATGCTTAAATCACCTGTCGTTTTGAATAGAGAAAATGGCACGAGTTCACCAGCTCTGTCGTATCAAACGGGAAAAGAACGACTTGATTTAAGCATCGTATTTATGCCGCCTTTAATCAATCAATTCTAGGCCACGGTCTGCGGTTTCTACGTGTGATCAGCCATTGCGTTTGTGCATTTAAAAAATTGCCATTTAACCATTTTAATTTCAATCCGACAGGACAAAAAGAAGTGAAATCAAATCTTTAGAAACGGCAGATTCTGCCGTTTTTAATACAGTTCCATTTGACACGGCAAAAACGCTGTTTAAACAAGGCCTTACTGTTCAAAGGCAACGGTTAAAGGGAATCGACATTGTTAAAAGATGGCCCGCGTGAAATATAATCTGCCATATTTAACAACTCTGACACGTGACATTTCATTGTGTAGCTAAAGAAACATTGGGCACGTAGGCGTTTCTTTAGCCCATTTTTTCGAGGCTGCTCAATGTAGGTATGTCGCTTCTCTTTAAGCTCTGTGGTACGTATTTCTTATGCATAATGGCCCAAAAGAATAACAGACTTGCTCTCAAAGCAGTACATCAAATACCTGCTTACATAAACCAAATAAGAGAAATAATGTTCTGAAGAAATATTTCGTATCTTGACGCACCTCCTTGATTTCGTCTCACTGTGGTACGTATTTCTTAAGAATATGGGCCCATGCCCAAAAGAATAACAGACTTGCTCTCGAAGCAGTACATCAAATACCTACTTACATGAACCAAATAAGAGAAATAATGTTCTAAAGAAATATCTCGTATCTTGACACACCTCCTTAATTTCGTCCCATACTTCAGAAATATATATCCTTCCATGAAGATTGGTATTTTGCACTGACACGTTTAACTGAGTGGCCTTGATAGCTTTTACACTGAAAAGAAGTGAAACATTTCAATATTTTAACACATCAACGGATAATACTACTTTGAAACGTTACTCAAGGGCGCCTTCCTTGTAGGAACTGTGTTTATTCCCGGTTCTGTTTTCGTGACATAGTACACAGGGTAATCCATGTATACGGTGATTTTCAAATTCTAGCGTCCGTTTGTGTTGACCAATCAAAAATCGCGCTGTCTGGTTCCCTGTGGTCATCTCGTATAATAGTTGATATCGTATTACATCAACATCGGAATTTGAAGCCACACAATTCTTCTTGCGTCATCCTGACAGGACAGCTGTTGCTTTGTGTACTATGTCACGAAAATAGGATAGCAAATAAGCACAATTTCATACAAGGTAGGCCCCCTTGCATTACTACGAAAGATTTCATAAAATGTTTGTCAGGTATTCTGAAAGCATTATTTGGGAAAACGAGGATATGATACTTGTGCAATTCTACTTTTGTAATGGTTTGGTATATCAATTTTAATATTCTGACAATGGCGAAGGACTCCAAACTCTCTCCTGCCTCATGTTATTTTTCTGTAGTTTGTAAACGTTAGGGATGGTCGCTTTCATGTTCCTGTAAACTCTTTACACGCATTTATTCCCTGAAAAAATCTTTCAAATTCATGAAGCCCATTAATTTCAAATTCGAAATCGCAAAGGGTGGCATACTCGTTTTGAAGTAACTTACCCATCATTTCTTTACTAGGTTAGCAACATAAACCATATATGACGAGACAGATCTCCCCAACAGGGATTATTTCCAGGGTGGGGGGGGGAGTACTTTAAGATGGAAGTACAGTACTGGGAACTCACCTAACGGCTGAAAGAAAGATGATCACTTTGCATAAAACAAGAAGTTATACTTGGACAAATAACCAAGACTTTCGTACTCTAGAAACAGTCTTGCAACTGTAATATCTCACAGTGTTTGCCGCGGGGCTGTCACGTACATACAATTTAAAAAATGATGTAATTCGAGTTGAAGCTTACGTTGCAGTAACGATTGATCCAAGTTTCGGTTTTCCACCTTCAAATGAGTCGTCGCATACGAGTAACGGTCCTGTAGTTTGTAAACGTTAGGGATGGTCGCTTTCATGTTCCTGTAAACTCTTTACACGCATTTATTCCCTGAAAAAATCTTACAAATTCATGAAGCCCATTAATTTCAAATTCTAAATCGCAAAGGGTGGAATGCTTGTTTTGAAGTAACTTACCCATCATTTCTTTACTAGGTTAGCAACATAAACCATATATGACGAGACAGATCTCCCCAACAGGGATTATTTCCAGGGTGGGGGGGGGAGTACTTTAAGATGGAAGTACAGTACTGGGAACTCACCTAACGGCTGAAAGAAAGATGATCACTTTGCATAAAACAAGAAGTTATACTTGGACAAATAACCAAGACTTTCGTACTCTAGAAACAGTCTTGCAACTGTAATATCTCACAGTGTTTGCCGCGGGGCTGTCACGTACATACAATTTAAAAAATGATGTAATTCGAGTTGAAGCTTACGTTGCAGTAACGATTGATCCAAGTTTCGGTTTTCCACCTTCAAATGAGTCGTCGCATACGAGTAACGGTCCTGATGATGTTATGCTGTTGAGATAGATAATGTATTTAGTCATAGGGTGTGTCTGAGTGGTAATTCCAAACATAAATAATTCTGAAAACAGTTGACTTGGTAGAGATGGAAACATATTTCCCAATCAAAAAGGCAGAAATCTTTAAAACAGCAGGTTTTGGATTCACCATGGGCGAAGATCGAAATTCCCGCAAATGAAACCCAATTCTCTTCTAAATCTGCGAAACCTTCTGCCTTTTTGAGCAGAAGGTTGAGGAGGCCTTCCAAACCTACTATGTTGAGAATTTCCGAGTCAATCAAGCACAAATTCTGACTTTACAAATACAAAGTCAACCGTCTTCAAAATTGGTACCACTCAAACACACACTGAATATGACTGCCCAAGCAAGCAGGCTTGATTATGGAGTGCTAAGAATTTCAAGAAATCAATAGACGATAATGCTTGACATGGCAACAGGGCGCTTTTTACGAAGATACGTTGCAGTCTAATAAGAAACCTAACGATTATATAGGATAGGAATTCGATTAAAGAGTGTAATGCATCTTGGAAAAGAGCTCCAGTAGCGGGGATGGCTCAGTGGTAGCATGCTTGACTACCAATCTGAAGGTCGGTGGTTCGAGTCCTCACCCTGGGGAACCTGCTACAAAGTCTGAGGAGAGTTGCCAACTCTCTGTAATTCCAGGCTAAAGGAATCACGAAGTGTGGTCACATTGAGAGGAAGGACCAGGGTGCCGCTTCGATAAGATCAGCTTCTCAGCGTCCTTAAAATTACCTTCGGATGCTAGGTAGAAATTTATACAAAAAAAGCTCCTAGACGCCATCTTTAGCGTTATCGTCTGATGGATAGAATCAAGTAAATTTTGACAGATCTCAGAGTCATGGTTAGACTTTTCACTTCACATGTCAATATGAGCATGGTTTATAATCACTGATCTGTAAATACCTGACCGTAAAGAGTAGCATGGTGAACATATTCTTAAATAACGATTTATTAAAGCTTAGATGTATTAAAAAAATTAACTATTGAGAAAATACCTTGATACTGTGGCTCTCAATTTTTGTCCAGCAAAGAACCGTTTATTGACATCTCGAATATCATTCAAGTGCTGCGAAATAGAAATTAAAAATTATCACAAAAAATAACAACCGATTCCAAATTTTGTTCCATCTCATGTCTATTACAGTGGGGGATTTCAGCAACCCTAAAAGGGTCACAGTAGATCTCATATTACGTGCAGAATTTTCTAGTAGTCAATATGTCTCAACGCAGATCTATACAAAAAGTGCGTTTCAAGTCTCTTTCTGTGAAGATGGATGGGAACTTAAGACATTGGAAATTCCTCAAAGATACTCTAAGCTTCTGACAGCCTCAGTATCATACGATTTCATCGGTCATACTATCATGAGATTTCAATGACGGTAGAAGCTGGCATCAGGGCCCAAAAAGTACAAAAGTCTAAACAGGAATGAAAAAGCTTTTGAGCAACAATGCCTAAAGTAGTCTCCGAACATCAGAAGCCTTACCTCTCTTGCAACAATGTAGGCAACAAGAATTGATCTTTGTGGTATTGAAGCTACAATGTAATCAGCAGTGACATGTTGTATGACAACTTCAACATTTGAAGCAACTTTCACCTGAAATACAAAACGTATTTTTAGGGAGAAAATATCAATCAATCGGTTGTCTTCACGTGAGCCCTTATCAGCGAATGCAAAATCCTTTAAAATTAGCTAAATGCTGAAGTCCATTTCTGTTAGTAATCTGTCTTTCTCAGCTGCATAACAATTTTTCCTGAGTCAGATAACCGAACTTGGTTATTTCAAACAGGTCTACTGTTTAATGCTTTTGCTGCTTAGTTGACATGATACGTTTTGAAAAAGAAGAACTGAGCACACACAAATATTGTGCTTGAGAATGTTGTGTGCCAACATGGGTCGTATCGTATTCTATATTATCACATCAACATCACAAGAACAAATGCCTTAAAGGGGCTCCGTCGTCAAAATGTAAACAAAACGATGATTATTGCAGTTTTTTGAAAGGTGATATCACACAGGATTTTCGTATTTCTTTCAAAATGAAAGTTTCTGTTTGGGCATTAATTACTGTACTTCACTTAGGAACAAGCCAAACATCCATATCTTCTGCGATTGCCCGGAAACAAGTGGATTTTTAACGGTCACTTTTTTGTGGCTTGGGTGAAGCCACCAAACAAACTGCAGAGAACAATAGATGGACAATGGATAATCCCCGACACGTGCGAGTTTACGGATTTGTTTACTGTTTGACGACTGAGCTCCTTTAACACTCCGTTTTGTTCACTTCGTGATTAACACTCCGTTTTGTTCACTTCGTGATTAACACTCCGTTAACAGTCTGTTTTGTAAACGATAAAATAAAATGCCTTTTCGATATTTTTTCTTTCAGTGAAAAGCTGTTGGGCGAGTTGGCTGCTTTTTAGCTGTTCATGCGCTGCGAAACCTACAGCCTTTGCTAATCCCACCAATCTCTATCCCTGATTCAGTGGAAGGTGAGCTCTTCTTCTTCATTTTGCGAGATGCATATGGGCGCATGGTAAGTGTTTCCAGCTGAATCATCTTTAGTGCAATTTTCTATCGTATAGACTGTAGAGTAGATTCTTAGCCGTAGAGTTGCGTCAAACGTTTGTAATATAATTGAATTGGCGGATAAACAAGATGTTACGTTACCAGTACCATTTGTAGTTTATTAGACTTGCCCCAAGTCTATCTCTTTAATCCGTCTTAGCATTCCCCAACATTTTGGAATGTTGGAATGGCGGATCCAGGAACTACCGAAAAGGGAGCGGTAAGCCGGATTGAAGAGATAGACTTGGGGTAAGTCTACCATCTTGGCCAAAATACTTGGGACAAATCATAAAATTGCACTACTTCGGTCTTTGATTACGTGCCCCTCGCTCCCCCCGTTTCAAAGTTGCTTGAATCAAACGCCTTTCGACCTTCTCAACATTGAAGTAGGGGGAAGGGGGGATTAGGAGACTCTAAACGTATGTTTTCTCCTCGATATTTTAGGAAACATCATGAAGACACTGAAATTTGCCTGCATCCCAGCTTCTTTTGGCCAGGATTGTAGTACTTAATGACCTCATCTGCTAAACCTACATGATAATAGCAATGTTCTATACAGACTTGATACCTACACATACCTTCCCTCGCTCGGAATCTGCAAAGTCTAAGATTTCTGGTTGTAAGGTACCAATGAAAAACCAGTCTTCCATATCAATATCAATAACAAGACACTTCACGGTATCTCCTGTTTCAACATCAATTCCTGGCAAATCAAAGTGATAAAAAATTAATTGAATGTAACTAAAAATCACAGAAAACACGGCCAACTCTTAGCTCTCGAAGAAATTGCAAAATAAATACAACGAAATAGTTAATCTGCTGGAAAGAGCAGAAACTGCGCGTGCATGCACGAAAAATCATAACTGTGAGCCCCCCTAGCTCCCTGCAATATTTTCCGAAATAAGGCAACACTTGGTATTTTCTTCCTCGTGTCTCAAAACTCTTGATTTAACGCTTCAAAAAGCGTATGTAGCGAGGTAAGTCAAAATGCACGATAAGGTCATTTTATGAAGCTTCTGCTCTGTCGTTCACTACGAACAGGGTTCAAAAAACAAAGTAGCGTAGTAGCGGCGCTACCAGGAAGGTGGCTGAAATGCTCAAATTTCCCAAGAAGTAAGAAGGAAGAGGGAAAAAGGAAAAAGAAATGGAAAGCAAAGGAAAAGAAGAGAAAGAAATGATGGAAGAGATGGAAAGAGAAGGGAAAGGAAAGAAACTAGGAGAGTAAGGAAATGGGGGTAGAATCGGGCAGTATATTGGGAAAGAAGAAGAAAGTATGTAAGAAGAAACAAATGTGCTTACCTTGCTACCAGGAAGGAAAAATTTGTTTGAGCCCTGGCTACGAATATGAAAGAAGCCGACTTTTTAAGTGACTTGGTACTTCCCCGAGCGTCTCGCCTTGAGATACCTACTCGCTTGTTTGTGTCGATAAGAAAATCACTTTTGTCCGAATTCTGTATGTTTGTTCGAGTTTCAGAACTATTAAAGTTACAGAATTATCATATACATACCTTGCCTTAATTTAGCGGGGATGAAACCATTGCAGCCATTTTCTGTTTGTAGCCGAACTCCTTCCTGCTTGACAGAGATCACCTAGCAAGCATGAAGAATTCGATTTAAATTGTGACCGTAGAATACAAAGCTGGCTCCTCGATTTAAATTGTGACCGTAGAATACAAAGCTGGTTTCTCGATTTAAATTGTGACCATAGAATACAAAGCAGGTTTCGTCTCTAAATTGTGACCGTATAATACAAAGCTGGTTTCATCTCTTAAACTGTGACCGTATATCTGGTTCCATCTCCAAATTTTTGTCAAAATAGCGATTTTGCAGTTTTTTGAAAGGCAATATCAAACAGACTTTTCATCTTTTTATTTCAAAATGAGAGTACTACTTTGAAGACAAAGCTTTGTACTTCACACAAGAACGAACTCAGCATCCATACCCTTTGCAATTGCTCAGATATAAGTGGATATTTGATGGTTACTTTTTGTTGGCTTGGGTGAAGCTTCCAAACAGCAGAAAACAATGGACACGTACGTAAAACAAAGGTGCTTAGAGATTTGTTTACAATTTGGCGATGGAGCTCCTTTAAACCAGCAGCAAAAAGGGGGCAATGAAAAAGAAGAAAAATAAGCAACATCAACGTTAAAGATTAAAGAAATTCCCGTATCCAAAAAAGGGCATATCCTTACCTTAGCATAAGTACATTTTCCCATCAGGCTTGGAAGTTTTTGAATATGTCCCTCTGTAATTAAATCAAATCAGAAAATCTTTCAGAAAATCTTCGGAAAGCATTATAAATCTGTTTGTTCCAAGCTTATTGATTGCAGACTAACAATCCATTGAATCCCAACCCTCTTTCTTAGACTTCCTTTTTTATTTTCCTTTTCCACTGTTCTTCCCAACCGGTCTTCGTTCTGAGTAGTTCTGAGCCGTTTTTAGTAAAGTTCGATTCAACACGGTAAAAAAACGATGTTTAGACTAGGCCTAAATCTTTTGAGAGCGCCATGCTTTCAAACGCCTAAACATTTTCCTTAAATCGGCCGGTACACTGCACATGTAGCAACATCATTATCGGTTTAGTACGTAATTAACCAACATTGACAGCGAGGCAGCATCTAAAGATAAAAAGAACAAAGCAGAATAGCTTACCTGGCAGCTGTTGAAGTCCATCTAAAATCTCTTTCCTCTCTTCAATAACTGACTGCAGCAGTTCAGTTCCTTTTAAATTATCAGCCAAAACATCTGAGCAAGACGATTCGACTTCTGAAGGCTTCAAAGTTACTAGTAACCGTTTGCGTTCTTCGTCCATCTCCAGCACCTAAAATGAAACATTTGTGTAATAACAATAATAATACAATACAATACAATACAATACAATACAATACAATGCAATAATAATACAAATTTATACCTAGGATAAGCCTTTTCAGTACAAGTGAAATACTGCTATCACTAAGGATCCTGTTTGGAGAAACTGTTGACAAGGTAAGAAATTTAAAAGCTAAGATACTACATGATCATCATACAAAACTTAGTTTATCTATCTTCCGTTTAAAGTTTACAAAATAAAATTCCTAGAAGGTCATAGAATTCTACACCCAACTTTTTCTGCCGATTTATAGATTTGGAACCTATGCTGTGATGAAGCCAGATAACCAGATCTCAGATTTTGTTACGTTTCAACTCTAGAAGAGACATCAATATGAGCATGGTATTATCATCATTGATCTGGTAACTCCTTTCTGCATATTTGAGAAAAGAATAGTTGAATTCAGCACCGGGTGAACCAAAAAGAATTTCACGTTTGAAAAGTGGAAATGGTCAAAGATGTTTTTCATTCAGAGGGGCTGAAATCAAACAAGAAAACAACCCGCATAGAAGAACGGATGATTTTCTGTAACAGGCTAAATTTGCTCTTTTCATCTGTATAATGGTTCTTATGTAGAGAAGGTACTTAATTGGCCAAGAATCAACCCAGATGTTCTTATAGGGGCTGTGTTGTCCTTACGTAAACAAACATTCGGTCAGACAGCCAATATTGACGCTTACATGTGAAAATTCCTGTTTAATTGGTTGAAGACAAAGGACGATGTGATTTCCCAGCAGAGTTGCGGTCTTTGCATGAAAGAAAATTTTTGAACCCCTCCTCGAGCTAGGTCTGTAATAAAATCGATTGTCAAGCATCAAATTCAAGGAGATATCTTCACTAATAGATTAGGCCTCCTACCTAATCGCGATATTCTGAAAGGAAGATAGATTTTAACAAAGAAAACAAGAACACATTGTGGCTTTTAATTATGAATTAAAAGTCAATGAGCCTTAGGATATTTCGTTTTCTCTTTTGTGCGACTTTTTTTATACATACAGTAAGTTCCCTCAAAAAAGATATGGACATAGATAAAGAAGCTGCAGCCTGCCTTCATTTAAAAATACTTTCACCCTTTCTCCTTTATAAGAAAGTAAACAGCTTGTTTTTTACAAATTTCTTACAAATGTTTAAAATTGCGAAATAGGATTTATTGCAACATCAAGGCTGTTTTTCAATCACTCAAATATGATATAAAAACTCATGAAATAATACATCATTTATCTAGAAATGTAGACCTTTGCAGGTAACACAGAGGAAAGCTGGCATAGAAAAGGGAAGTTTCTTATTGGACATATAAGAAATCTACCAGCCTCTTAAACAGATATTTTCTTGTACATATAAGAAACTAAACAGCCTGATTCAAAATTTCGAGTTTCCTAAATGCATGGGACTTAATGTATGTAAACTTGACTGAAACTGGAAGATGATTTGGTTTTTATTATTCCTCAGGCAACAGTGAATGAACAGTTACAATGCCCCAAATGCAACAAAATCTACAAGACAAAGCGTGGTCTTACTCGTCACTGTGAAAATAAGCACAAGGAAGAAGAAAAAAACAGCGAGCTGAGCCTGTTGTTTCAAAGATTCATCCTTTGAAACTGAAGGCGTTGTGCAAAACAGCAGCCAGAAAATTGTCAGATGATCATTGCTTTCCAGAGGAATACAGATCCCATTATAAATCCTTTGAAATTTCTATTGAAAAATGCATAGAGCTGAGAAGCAAGCTGTCACTTGCCATTGATAAATTTAATGGCAATGCAGAGAAATTTTTTTCAACTTCCTATCAAGTACTTGCCTCTGGAAGCATCTGGTTTACTGGGGACCTTGAATCAACAGGAAACAACTCTTTTGCTCACAGAAGTTATAACCTTTTGTCTCTGTGAATTATCTGAACTCACAGTAGACAAAAAAACAGAAGCAAGCTTGACAGTTGAAGGCAAGCAGTTCTCAAAGCGAGAAATTGATGCATTGGAATATGTTGCTGGATACTGCTTCAGAAAGATATATTTCAAAATTGGAAATAAAAAGGACTGCAACATGCATTTAAACCAACAAAAGCTCAGCATTTTGAAGGCTGTCAAAACAGATTCTTTGCAGACACTGGTAGACATAAAGAATAGAGGAGGACTTTGGAAAGTCAACCCGCAAGCCCTTCAGTTGCTGAAACAAGCAGAGATAATTTTTTGTCGTTCCTCTGGAACTAACATCAGACACATAAATGCTGATGAAATTGTTGAGATCACCATGAAGGATCCACTAGTACGATCAAATGCTAGGTTTCTCGTTTCAAGTGCTGAAATGAATGTTGACAAAGAAATAGCAAAGAACCTGTTTGAACATGTCATTCATCTGTATATACGTGTTCGTTCACATTCATTAGCAAAAGAGATAAAGGAAAAACACAAAGCAAACAATAAATCCACCAAGAAACGTTCATTGAGAACTGAGATAAAAAAGGCTAGTTCAAGTACAGATATGGGACACTAAGTTAATTTTCAGTTGTTTAGAAACTTTTGCAATGCAAAGAAGTTTGTATTACAGTAAGAACCCTCAAAATGGAAAGTTCCACTAACTGCAGGCTAGTTTTTTAGAAATGATGCTCTCATATAAGAAACTTCTAGGCGGATTTTAGGAAGGTTTCTTAAGAAACTAAACAGGCTGTTTTGAAAAACTGGTTTCTATTTTGCAGGCTCTTACTGTAGATTTAAATACAGTGTGATCGAAAAGACTGAGTCCATTGAAAACTTTGGTTGTTCATATACACTACACATCTTCCATGCATGCAATACAACCTGTTTCCTTCCTAAAACTCTTGCTTTGCATCAGGATATACCCAGAGACATAGGAACCAGGGGCACTGGGGCACGTGCCCACCCCCAAGATTTTGCAATAAACAAAGAGGTGTCCCTTTCATTTTCAGGAAGTGCCCCTTAGCTTAATGAAAAAAGTGCTCTTGAAGTGCCGTGCCCCTTCCAAGTTTGAGATGCTTCCTATGTACGTACCTGTATACAGTATATTATATCTGCAGCAGTGTTAGAAAAAAGGTTGAAATTCATGCACACAAAACATAAACAAATTGAGAAGACTTTACTTAGTAAAAAGCTGAAATTTCAGACGACATTAATCTTGAATTTGCACTATAATTGTCTTAATTTCATCTGAAATTTCAGCTGTTTAGTAATTAAAGGCTTGTCAATTTATTTCTTAATGTTTTTGATGCATGAATTACAGGCATTGTTTCCATGCCACGTAATCATGATGCAAAACATGAGCTGGGAAGAAAATGTGTTGCATTGCATGTAAAACCTAAAACACTAGAGTTCAGAAAAAATATCTCTAGAATTGTTCAAACTCTGTTCTGAGTTTCTTAGATGCGTTGCCATCCTTTAGTATCAGTTTCTTACAAGCTAATTACCTGTATAAAGAAGTGCATATCATTCACAGAAAACCAATAAAAATCTATTTCAACTCTTGTTGATCTCAAGTTAGATGTCCCCTGATAATAACAAATAGAAGTGTTGTTCCCAGGTGACATCTAATTTGAGACGGACTTTAGGTGCACAATATAAAAAAATTACTTATAGGCCTGGAGAAATTTTTCCTGAATCTTGTACGTTTTGCTACCAAGAGTTTCATGCAATTCTATGCAAAGTTCCTTCGATTTTTAACCCTGGTACATGCACAGTGGGCACATTAGGCAGAAGTAGAGGAAAAGTTAGAATTTCAGTTTTGTTCACATATTCTGAAAGCTGAATAAATCTATGCTTGCCAAATATTTCATACTTGCTAAGACAAAGTTTTGAAAGAGTGACATTTTGCATGCTTCCTTCATGACTCTTTATAAGAATGTTATCATTGGGCAATTGCCAGCAAAAGGCTCGAATAGAATAATTCAAACTACTATCCACAGTGATTTCATATTCTGGTATGGCATGTGTACTGTCATGTTTCACAATTTGGCATGCATTTTCTGATTCCTTGATGCTGACACCAAGTTGCAATGCTTTGGTCCTTTTTATAAATTCAGGAAAATCTTTGGAGCATGAACTTGACGGTTTCAAGGATTCTGCAACTTTTGCAATATCCCTCTTTGCAATTTGATCATTTGATCTGTCAGTGCTGGTATGTGGATTGGAGATGCTTTTCTTTGGTAGCATGAGATTTGGAATTGCACCTTCTTTGAGCGTTTTTCGAGTTTCATCTGCGTGAAACAAAAATATAAATCAATTTTTAACTCCTTGGTACCACAGTAATTTTGTTCTAAGATATCTGGCTCTGAAGTTTGTAGAAAAGTTTCTTACTTCTTACATAACAAAAGCAGACAATTCAACAAACTTCATTCCAGAAAATTTTCAAAACCAGAAATTACAATAAATGATCAATTCATAAAGAAAACATACAGCTTTTTGAGCTGGTAACATATTAACCTTTCTGTTTAAAACCCTTTCACCAGGAAAACCATGAAGTCCTTCAACTCTAACCTCTAATTGCTTCACATAAAGTTTTGTCAAATCTCTTGACGGGGCTAGCACAGTTTCTTTTGAAGAGGTGTCTTATGCAAAAACTTGGTTTCAGCATTATACAGTAACGAACCACCTAATAAAGAAACTTTTAGGCTACTGAGAAATAATAAGCCACCCCCCCCCCCCCAACTTCACAAGAAACTCTTGAGATTCACCATTTACAACCAAAAATAAAGTTTCTTGTAATTCAATGGACAGTATTAGGTCCTGGTTTGATGGCCTGTGAGCATTGCTCTCCCAGGATTCCACTTCATGCAGGGTTTGGTTTATAAGAAATTGCTACCAAGATATCCTAGATTTGACAGATTTAAGCCTAAATTTTAACTGGGTCTTGGCAATCATGGATAACATACACATATGGCTGATATGTCTATAAATAGCCCCATTCTATTGTAACAAATTAGGAATTTTCAGCTTGAGAAATCAAAAGCATGATAGATATAAGAAAAATTTTAGGCTTAGGTGTGAAAAAGTGGTTTCTTAAATGTGGGGGGCCTACTGTACGTGAACTTGAATGGCCTGTTGCCACATCTGTTCATCCTTGAAAAGGCCTCGCCTAGCTCACAGGAGTATCTGTAAATATAGGAAATTCATAACAATATGCAACCTAAACATTGTTTAATTGGGATTCAAATATTTTAAGATACTTACAATGATAAAATTTGTCTGTGCTGAAGTGTCTCTCGCAAATGTAAACACGATCCTCGTCGATTTGTTTTTTAAGGTTTGCATCAACAACTCTGTCCCTTGTAATCACATTAAGAATGTCACTTCTCCACTTCTTGGAGGCCTCATCAACGGCAGCTGGCACTTTGATGATCGATATCCCTTTATATTTTGCTGTTCTACAGACTCCACAGTTAAAAATCGCACAATTTGCTCCAGGCATCTCAGTCTAAGACTAGGAATTCTGCCATCTCACATGTGGTGTAATTTTTCTTTGCACCTACAGAGGTCTGGGTGCTAGCGCAATGCAGGACAATAACATAGAACAATGGCTTTTGTTCGCTTCCAGACTATAGTTTTTCTTATGACTATGGTCTGTATCACGGGAATCATAGCAAAATTGAATAACTAAAAGGTATATTCAAGATCTGCGATCGTTCTTCTGCGAGAATGTGTTATTATTTTCCAAATACGTTACAGCATAGCTTCAGGAAAAGGGTTTTGGCACACCTCAATTTGCATGAATTTCTATGAAATGGCGGCACAGTACCTTTAAATCTTGAGGGGAATTAAATATGTTAGAGTGAGGTAGATCTATAAATCATTTGATCACGGGTTTAGGCCTCTTTTCATGCATTTTGACTTAACAGACTATTCCTAAATCAAATCATATACGTATATATTTCCAATGCTCAGAGGAAAAGAAAAAATCTGTCGACTTTCAACCAAACTTCCAAATTCATTCTAAGACCTCAAGTATGTTCGGCAAAACGAACTTTCAAACATATGAGGCTATTTCGGCCCAGCCGGTACGTTACCAAAGAGATATACACAAAAACATTTCAATTGCAAAAGGATTTTCAATTATGTCTTACCTTCGCAAGGACAGTTTGTCCAACGTAGAAATGCGATGAAGGATCAGACACGAAGTAGTCTGCAAGATTCTGCAAACAAAGTGAAACATTTCTATGACAGTTATTGACAAGTATTTAGTTGTTCTTTCAAATATACAAATATCGATTTTGGGCTCAAGTACTAAGGGCTAACAATCTGTTTGCATTCTACCGGTACGATTTTGATTCGCTGCAAAGCTTTCAAGGTTCAAGAGCTTTAAAAATATCTTCTTGTTGCGTGTACTGCAATTGTAAAATGATAAACAAGTAAATAAAGTAAAATATAACCAACAAGCACGACAATTCAAGCATAGCCCGTTATCAAGCTTGATAAAGAGCTTCACACTGTTCCAGAACAAGATTATTCAATAGCCAGAAGGAACGAAAGTGTTAAAATTTTGTAGGAAAACTGTAAACTGTGAGCTTATCCCTTGCAATTTTGTACCAGTACAGTGTCAACGAGGTCTAAGACGAGTGAGGATATTTCTTTGCCTGGATCTCAGAGAGAAATGTTTCTCATCACTGCAAAATCAGTATGAGCATGGTATTATCATCATTGATCAGCGTGCAAGAAATATCCACTAGCTATTTTATGGGAAGAAACTTTCGCGAGAAAAAGGAAAATTTTTAGAATTAACTTTCGCGAATCGACCAAAAAGAGGAAATGTTGCGGGAATAAACTTTCGCGTTTGCGAGAATAGCATATATCTATATAATTCATTTACAACATTATCCCTTCAGTAAAATAACAAATATAAACTTACAGGTCTAAAACTAAAAATATAAACATAATAGATAATTAAACCTGATCTTCCATGGAGTCGTTCTTGAGGAGGCTTGAATTAATTATCAAGGCTCATCAAATGCCTTTTCAGATGTATTTTAAACAGGCCTAGTGATAACAGTTCTCTGATATTAACAGGAATATCATTCCAAGCCTTTATGCCAGAGTAACGAAATCCTTTCTTTGTAAATTCAAGGTTTAGCCTGGGAACAGGGAGATCTCTATCATTTTCCGTATTACGATTTGATATGGAACATCTCTGTTGGAACATATTCCATAGGCTTTCAGGGCCTAGCTTGTTTACAATCTTATATACCATAACAGAGCGATCAAAACGAATAATAAGATTCACAAAGCTTAGCCATTTTTTAGGCCATGGGTCCTGAAATACAATGCCATTTCCTAAACAAAGAGCTGTCACTCAGCAATCAACTCCGGATAGTTTTGCTTGCCTCTGAAAGACAAACTAAAAGTAAGAATAAACTTACTGAGTTAGGAGCAAGTCCAACGATTCCATTTGACAATTCGATAAATATCCCGTACGGCATAATGTGATGAATAATCCCGATTGATGTCACGCCAACCTGAAATCAAACAAATAACAGTGTATTTTTCAAGCTTTTCGGAGAGGATCAAGTTATCTTCAAATTCAAATTCTCAAAAGTCAAAATAAAGACTTGGAACTGAAAATTCGCGATAATGAGCTTGAAGTAGTCAAAAGGACAAAATACCTTGGTGTGCAAATTGACTGCTCCTTGGATTGGAAAGAACAAATCAAGGCAGTTTCTAGCAAGGTCTCCAGGGCAGTTGGTTATTTGAGACATGCCAAGTCTTTTCTCCCAAAAGAAACTTTGCGAACTCTCTACACAGGTATTGTTGAGCCCCACTTTCGATACTGTTGTTCTGTTTGGGGCTGTGCTGGTTCAACTGAAATTAATCAGTTGCAAAAACTTCAAAAACGTGCTGCTAGGATTGTAACGCATAGCAGCTTCGATGCCCCAAGCAGACCCCTTATTGAAGAGCTGGGATGGAAGACCATTGACGAACTTGTAGCCTATGAGTCTCAGACAATGGTCTTCAAGTCCTTAAATGAGCTGGCTCCGCAATACCTGTGTGACCTCTTCACACGAAATTCGCAGTGTTCATCCTACAGCCTTCGTAATACAGGAACCGACCTTAGGTTACCCAAGAAAAGGTCAAATAATGGCCAGAGATGTTTCTCCTACAGAGGTGCAAAACTGTGGAATAGCCTCTCAGCCGAGTCTAAGCAGGCAGCCTCACTGAAGAGTTTCAAGACTATTTAGGGACAGGCATCTTTTTCTTTCGATTGATTTTAAATTTTAAACATTATTGTACATAGGTTTTGAATATTGTAAATAAGGTTTTATAGTTTGATTTAATTAATAGCTTTTTACTTTGTTTCTGTAGATTTTAATTATTGTTTTTATCGGAGGGCCCCTTGAAAACCAGCTTCTGCTGAAGGGCAACCCTCCTTAAAAGAATTAAATATGAAATATGAAAATATGAAATATATCTTGGATATACCATTTTGAGTCATCATTATACAAAATTATCAGACATTTCAATTTATGTAAGATCTCAGAAAAAGAAAATAGTGATCATATAGTAATCATACAATGGCTATTATTTCATCATTGATCTTAAATGATAAAATTATCACCAAACCTAAAGATCGCAAATAACCATAAATGCATAGCAGCGCTGCTACAGCTGAGATAATGTAGGTAACAGCTGAAATTAACAACCGACGAGAAACCATAAAACATACCTTCATTTCTTCAAAATTTGATACGAACAGGTTATTCTTCGCTGCTACTTTTACCAAACCTTTCCTGGATACCTGTGATTCGTCTGGTAAAGGAACAACGGTTCTTAAATGTGGTGTCTAAATTTTCACTACTCGAAGCAGGCTTGGCTCCTATTACACTTCGTAACTTGCTGAAGGTGAAGGTGAAGTTGCAGTTTTTAGCGCCAAGCGCTGGGATCACAGAAGTAGAATAGGCCTAATCGAGTCCACGACCCCTTGTCATGAACCTAAAGGGGTAGGGTTCTACCTGGGACCAACCCTGTCTGCCTGATTGTTTTGGCTCCAATGTTAGTGGATTACACCACTGCGCCACAACACCTTCAATGTTCTTTCTTTCTTTCGATGGTAGGGTAGATTCAAGCCTTTAAAGGGAGAGAAGTCAAAGGCCTAGCCATTTAGTTCGTTATACCCGAATTTCGTTGTATCGACGGTTTGCTATTTCAGGATCTAGCTGGAGGTCGTCTAAATTCTAGCAATTTTCAGAGAAATCTATACCAAAAATTGCATGAAGAAGCTTAACAGTAGTTGTTCACACATGAGAATTTTTAATGTATCAATAGTTGAACAGAGTTTAAAGAATTATGATTGATTAATGGTTGCATGTATCCGTAAGTGGCCTGAAATGTTGAAAAAATGACGGAAGGACAACAATTCATCTAAACCGTATAAAATTAAGGCGATAACTAATGAAATTTGTTTCAGCTAACAGGCTCCCTTAAGGGTATGTTCATGCCGCGTTTCATCCCAGTCTACGGATCCAAAAAGCTTTAAATCAAGCTTGAAACAAATTTAGCAATTGGGTTTCAAATCCACAGATTAGACTGTAGAGTGGAACTTTCCACTCAGGCAAAGCTCACCATAACTCAAACGAACAAGAAATCACAACTAAGATTCAACTTGAAAAGATACGATCTGTCGCTTTCGTTGCTCGCCAAGATACACTAAGTCTTGCAGAGTCTTTATATGATCTTTCGCGGCTTGGTACAGAAACATGAAGCCAGCATGATTGCATTTGAAGTCGGAGAGATGCTCTTTCTTTACGAATGCTTTTAGGCCAGTTGATAATCGCACATCCAACCCATCATTTTTTACGCTTAAGATCTCAGCATCAACACTCTGCAAAGAAAGCACAAACAGATTCAAATAGTGTACGCTTAGAAGAGGGCCTAACTACTGCAAGAAAGAGGCATCGATTTGATCCTTTGCGCCTTTCTTCCAGTGCTGATTAGTTTCGTCCACAAGGGGATCTTCAGGGCAACATATTGGCAGAAACAAATGCGTAAGTACAACACACAGTCTTAAAAGCGGCAGGCTGTATACTGTTTTTTAAGTTGTACTGTGCATTCATTGCTTAATATAGCAGCACGTACAAACAAATAACATATATTTGAAAACTTGGTACTGTAGTATATACTAAATAATAGGTACTAGAAGAAAAACGGATGCAAAAAACAGACAGATTTTTCAGCACACTGAGGCCTTTCAAACTTACGTTACCATCACAGTGTGACTAACTCTGATGATAACGTAAGTTTGAAAGGCCTCAGTGTGCTGAAAAATCTGTCTGTTTCTTGCGTCCGTTTTTCTTCTAGTAGCTACCTATTATATTCAAATACATATGCTTTTCAGTGTAAAGCCAGAAAAAGAGAAGGCAGTTCTACCAGAAGGTAGGATTTTTGATCTCTCTGGGTGAAACTGACATTTATATAATTGCTACGAGTAAATTTGGAAAGGTGCTAACCATGGCTAATGGTTAAGCGTCATTTATTCATCATTTTGGGGATCTGTTTCACCTTGATCTCAGATAAAAATATTTCTCATCAATTTAAAAATCAGTATGAGCATGGTATTATCATCATTGATCATGAGTCCCTCTCCTTTCCCAAATAGACATTTTAGCTATTCTGAAAAGAATCAGAATCGAACGATATTTTGCTACATTTTGTAGAATTTTTGAATGTGCACAATAGTGATAGAAGCTAT
Source organism: Aurelia coerulea (assembly GCA_039566865.1). NCBI lineage: Eukaryota > Metazoa > Cnidaria > Scyphozoa > Semaeostomeae > Ulmaridae > Aurelia > Aurelia coerulea. Next base: position 2,745,963 of record CM076952.1, on the reverse strand, counting down.
TCTAAAGACAACATTCGAATCGAACGATATTTTGATACCTTTTAATGAATTTTCGAACGTGCACAAAAGTGATAGAAGCTCCAACGCCACTCAATCGAACCTCGCTTATAAAAATGTATAAAAATAAAGCCTCAAACCAGGCTCTTTTGTAGAATAGCTAAAAGGTCTATAGTGATAGAAGCTCCAATGCCACTCGATTGAACGTCGCATATAAAAATGTATAAAAATAATGCTCGATCCAGGCTCTTTTGTAGAATAGCTAAAAGGTCTATTGGGCCCCCTGCTGGTTATGCTTTGTAATTGTTAAATAGACCATTTTGACATTTAGAAAAAGGATCTGGGGAGAGCAATATTTTTCTGGTAAATGGCTGCCACAGGGCTTTTCACCAACGATAAATTAAACTGTGGCAGCCATTTACCAGAAAAATTTTGCTCTCCCCAGGCCCTTTTCTAAATGTCAAAATGGTCTATTGTCATAACAAACTAATCCACTCTGTATAACAGAATGGAGAACTTCATACAGAGTTAAACAACTATATCACTTACTTGAAAAGGTTTCAGGGTTGCTATTTGATTATCTTCTTGGAAACTCTTACGTTCGAGATCAGCATCAACGTTAAGTGTTAATATCAATTTCTTTTCGTCCGCGTTGACATATAACACTCTGCATTTCATTACCTGTCCAAGGTAGAATATATCTTCGATCTTTTCATTTTTCTGGAGGCTGCAATAAACCACAAACGTCTTGTCACAAACTACTTGTACAATGCATCCCAAAAAAGAAATTCTCTTCTGAAGCAAGTAATCGAAAAAATAAATTCACTCATCTTTACGGTTAGCTCTAACCAACTGATGCAGATACAACTGCTGCCGTATTTAGTGAGTTCCAAGGAAAGAAAAAGCTAAAGTTCCAGTAAATAAATCTAACCTTCTAATGTCATAAAGCCAGTTGGCCAGCTTGGTCCAAAAATGTGTGGTCCAAAATAAAACAAGGATAAGCAGGAAAAAAATCAAGACTTAGAGGATTTTGTGAAATGACTACAACAGTCTGGAAAAAAGATATCATCCAACTTTAGAATGACACCTGAGCCAATAGCACCAAAGCTAGACTTGCCCCAAGTCATTCTATTCAGTTCGTCTTACCGTTCCCTTTTCGGTAGTCCTGGTTCCCTTTTCGGTAGTTCCTGGATCCGCCATTCCAGCATTCTGTCAATGCTGAAATGACGGATCCAGGAACTACCGAAAAGGGAATGGTAAGACGGACTGAAGATAGACTTGGGGCAAGTCTACACCAAAGTTAACGGAAACTCATATTGTTCTATGCACAAGCGAGATCTCAGACAAGTCATTTCTCATCATTTTAAACATCAGTATGAGCATGGTATTATCGTCATAGATCAAGCTGAAGACATATTTACTCTTTTCGCGTTACTCCCTCCCTCTATGTGTATTGTGGTGCAGTGGAGTAATATTCCAACTTTGCAGCCAGAACCGTCAAATCGATCCCATATAGAGCCTCACCATTTTAGCATCGTAACAAGGCGTCGCAGACTCGATTAAATCTTCGCTACTTCTGTGATCGCAGCACTTGGTGCTAAAAACCGCAACTTCACTTCATCTTCCTTCTATATTTCTATCTAGCATCCGAAGGTAGTTTAAGGACGCTGAGAAGCTGAGCTTATCGAAGCAGCATCCTGGTCCTTCCTCTCGATGCGACCACACCTCGTGATTCCTTTAGCCTGGAATTACAGAGCGTTGGTGACTCTCCTCACACTGTGTTGCAGGTTCGGCAGGGCGGGAACTCAAACCACCAACCTTCAGATTGGCAGTCAAGCGTGCTACCACTGAGCCATCCCCACACTTCACCTTCACCTTCGATCAGGATTCATTATCAAAACTCACCCGAGACGGCTCTTCAGTGCAAGTCCCTTGACGAAATTGTAAAACCGAATTATGAGTCCATATTCTCGAACACTATCAATATATCCATGTAATATCATCCCCCGAGAGACTTCGTTGTATGACGTAATGATTGGTAGTTCAGATTCTACAAGACTTTTCTTGTGTGTAAGTTTCAAGCGCTTCCTCTCTGAGTTGACATTGAGAACCTATGAGGAAAAGAACTCGTTAAAACAAGATGCTAGGAATTTGTTCACTAGATTACACACAAACAGAACAGATTTAGGCCAAAGGCATCGATAAATACTTCACGGAATACTGCTGCATGAAGCGAATCCTTAAGTGACAGCAAATCTCTTGATAACATGGATCAAATCTCTATACTAAGGACCCTACTTCCGGCGATTTTCATAGCAACTACAATCCTGGCCAAAAGAAGCTGGGAAAAAGGTAAATGTCACTGTTTTCACGATGTTTACTGAAACATTGAGGCGAAAAATACGTTTAGAACCTTCTGATCCACCCTTCTCCCTAATCCAATGTTGAGAAAATCGAATGGCGTTTGATTCAAGCAACATTGAAACGGGGGGAGGGAGGGGCACATAATCAAAGACCGAAGTAGTGCAATTTTGGGACTTGTCCCAAGTATTTTGGCCAAGATTGTAGATTCAGTGTCCCCTCGCTCTACCGGGGCAAGCAATCTTAATAATTTCCATACTTCTGACAAGCTACTACACCTTCCAGTGAATCAAACTGGCCTCTATGTTTCCTCCTATCAACGCACTACACTTTTATGGAAAGTAAAGAGGGATGGATTTAATTTTTGCGAAGCATTTTTTAAGCAAAATGAATCTGAAAAATAATTTACAATCACTTCAAATGCAGAATAGTTTACCTCAACACAAAATCTTAATTGAATGAAAAACATTTAATCATTAGTACGAGAATTTCACTTCAAATGTGCACAAGTTCTTTTTCAAGTTCATGCTATCAAAATATAATTCCAAAACATTCGAAGAATTTACAAAAAATACCCACCCTGCATTTGACTTTTTTGCCATCTTTTAACTTTTTCTCTGGGTGCTTTAGATTTATATCAGCCAAATGTAGTCTTGGGCAAAGGCCCTTCATATGATCGGATACTTTCACAATCATTCCAAAATCTTCAAGTGTAATTATCGTTCCCTGTAGAGATAAAAAAGATAAGCTCTGAGCTTAAGTCTAACTAGAGACGAATTCTCCTAGATAGGAGAAAATGAAAGCATAGGTTCCAAATCTTTAAAAAAGGCTGGTGTAAAATTCAGTGACCTATTTCTTTGAACTGAATGACTTCAAAGAAACTTCAGCTAATTCTCTATAATTCTACCGTTGAACTTTTCTGAAATTTCAATATTTTCAGAATTAGAGTGTTTTTCTACTGTTTGAAGAATTCAAGAAAAATTTTCAAAAGAAGAACTTACAACCATCGTAATTTCTAAACTGTTTGAAGCAACATGAAATAATTTTGAAGAATACCATAGTTTATGAATGCCTACAATATGGTATCAAGCAAAAGTCTGCCGCTTTTCTGGTTTGTGATTTAGAAATTTGATGCGTCACACCCTCAAATGAGTCAAAATGTAACAAACGATGAAATTTCGAAAAGTATTGAAAACTTCGGAAAAGTCCAATGGTAGAATTAAAGATAAGTAACTAAAATTTGTTTCGAGCCACTCAGTCAGAAGAACTAGATCACAGAATTTTACACCCACCTTTTTACGCCGAGTTAAAGATTTGGAAGCTATGCTGAAAATGAAGGAATACCAAGCACGAAATGAAAGATAGATAAAATGAAAAGAAATAAAGATGAAACGAAAAAATAATCATTTAAAATGCGAGTCACGTTAATTAAAACTGTCATTTTGCACAAGTTCTGTCTATAAAAGTACCCCCGTTTGAAAAATCATCAACATTTGATGACAAGGCCGATCTTCAATTTTCTTTTTTTGAAAAGTAGATTATGGACCAAATTATTTTCCAAGATATAGCTAATCTTGTAATTGGTTTGAAAATTCGCAAATTTAGCTCTTTTTAGGGCTGCCTGGTTTTGAATCATACTGCAAAAAAGCACTGATGATTGCCAGATCAATTTCTTTGTGCATATAAAGCTTCTAGTTTGGTCATAAATGACAGAAAGAAATGCAAACTATCATTGGAGACTTCGATGATGATGAAAAATCTAAAAATTTTGACTCTAAGGCAAGATTGAGTATTTTGTTTAAAAATTGGTTTTTCAACGTGCAATTTTTCTACCTTGCTGCATCAAAAGCAGACATTATATCATCTATGGAAATTTTTGGGTCTTTGACAATCCAACTGAGAAAGAGAATTTTATCAAAGGTTTGATAATCAATTTTTGGTGATTTTTTAAACAAGAGTACCTTTTTTGGGACACCCGGTACAGTTTTCGTGGCCTTCAAATTTCAATCACATCACAAAAAAGATCTTTCTCAAGGGAGGATTAACTCCTCCCATCCCTAGAAAAGTACGATGTACACTTTACAAATTTTATCTATTAATTCTGTTCCAACGGTCTGTTCCAAAGATTTACATTTCAATAGATAAATAAACACTTACGCTGATCGGCATTCCCGGTTGGATGTCGACATATCTTAGAAAAGGTTGCTCGATGACTGTCCTGCAGAAAGAAATTACGCACTTAGTATTGTAAAGGATAAAACAACAAAGGCCTAGAATAGACAAAATCCTACTTCTTTTCCCACCCTGCTACAAGGATATGCCTTATGCCCTAAAAATTAGACCACTGAAAATACATACCAAATTTAAATCGTTTTTCTTGTCTTTAAAAACTACTTGAAAACGTTGCAGTAAAATATTAACAGCACTTTTTTTTATTAAATATGGCCTTTACCGTTCTTTACGGCTCAATGAAAATAAACTTCAACTTTACGAGGGCAAGAAGAGAATTCTGTCATTTCTTATCTCAGACGGAAAGCTTGGATCTGTTTTTAGAGTATATAACAAATAATATAATATCAATAAATCATGAGCCTCCCCAACAGCTATATAAAATAAATAAAGATTTCTCAAGAATATATTACTTTCATTAACGGTTCGCTTTCGCTTCATCAGAACTAACCTTACAATAATTTGGGGCCTACCTATAAACCAAAATTACATTGGGGTAACATGGTAACAACAACCTAACAAAGGGACCTACCTAATACAAAACAACAATCAACTTACTTTTCCAGAATGCGAATATAACATTTAATAAAAAAGTACTGCAAGTCAATATGATTATCAATATTCGCAAGGAATAAATATACTCATTGTCATTAAATATCTCCTAATCCCAAAATATGTTGACGATATATCAAAGACGGTGCATACAAATATCATTTGAAAGTCAAGTTCCATATCCCAGGAGAATTCCAATTACTTCCCTTTGGGCCTTTGATTGGAGAACGGTTTTATCACAGCCTCGACATCTTGAAGATTGACAAATCAAAAATAACAATTTTGTAAGCAGTCAACTAACATTAAAGGTCATTTGCAAGTTTAACAAGTTCCACATTCCAGGAGAATTCCAAAGAAACCTTCATTCCTTTTGGACACTTGATTGGAGAACGGTTTCGGTATTCACAACCTCAACATCTTGAAGAGACAAATCAAAAATAACTATTTCGTAAGTAGATTAACTATCAAATAAACTTTGTTGATAATTACTCACTTGTGGACTGTATCCGCTTTGAATTTCTTCCCAAGTTTTTCCACTCGCTTATCTGAAATTCTTGAGATCTAAAAATGAATCAGGAGAGTTCTAGAGCTGGTGATAATAATGGTATAAGGAAACTGATGAAACTTGTGAGTTATAAATTAATGGATTCGTATCTGGAGCATCCCGTCTGCGCAAGGAAAGGGCTAGCCTACGCATAGACCCATTATCCCAAAGAAGGAAAGGGTCTACGAAACAAAGAGCAAAAGCTTGCTACTGAGGTTTCTAGATGTCTGGAAACTTAATTTATGCAGCCGTTGTTTCAACCATAGAAATATTTCTATTTCTATGGTTTCAACGCGTTTCACAACTAATTTGAAAAGGGGATTAGAATGAGTAATTGGGCGGCTGTAGCAAGCCTTTGCTCTTTGTTTCGTAGACCCTTTCCTCCTTTGGGATAATGGGTCTACGCGTAGGCTAGGAAAGGGCAGGAGGGACAAAACTCGAAACCATATCACCTTCTTTCGCATGTCGAATCTATAGAAGCAAAATAATTTTGGCGCAATCTTGCAACTAGGATGGTAACTTAAAAGGTCCGGACCTGCATGCGAAACAAACTAAAACCGCACATGAAATTTTACAAGATTTACGCATTTTCTCAATAGAACTTGTCGTCTCTAAAAACGAAGTTCCAATTCAACTGAAAGAACGGAGCTTAGTGGTGGTAATAAATAGGACAAAGAAAAAACCTACGCACGCTATATTTTCTCTAACAAAACAATATCCACGCACCTGTCAAAATCATCAAATAAAACCGGCTAACTTTAGATTTGCCGCACATCGCTTTTTAACTTCATTTATTTCCTTTAGCGATGAGTAATTCGATCTAAAATGGTGGATATTTCAAAACTTTTAAATCACTGTTACAAGAATTAAGCAATTGTGCACAAAGTTCCTTCCCACAAGTAGAAAAGTTAATTAAGAAACACTGTAATTCTATACAGCAGTTTATAATAGGTAAGATAATAAAACAATTTCTTTATTCTACTTACATGCACAAAACCTTTCTTTTCGTTTTCCAGCTCAACCAAAAGGCCAGAATTTGCATCCGCTTTCAATACTGTACACTCTTCGACAGCACCAATAAAATCATCAGCTTTGGAGTCTGATTGCAGAGAAACAATCCCATTGGTTGCTGATAAACCAATTAATTTCGTCGCTGGCTTGATGTATGTTATTCTGCATTGCAGCTACAAGTAAAAATAAAGGGAAATATACACTTGTGAGCATCACAACAAAATACGACATCCCAGGGTAGACTTCCCTGTTATGTGCTCATATATATATAAAGATATTCATCTCACACAGGCTGTTTGTTTGCAGCTGAAATAACAAAATGAAATCCTGAAAGGTGTGAAATATATCGCCAATAACAGATTCATCTGATATACAATTTCCATGCAAAATTGGCTTGTATTTTAAAATGGCAATTAAAGGGTTTGTGCAAGGTTATAAGCTTGCATTTCCAAAGAGTAAAAACATCCAAGAATAGCCTATTCAAATCGATGTCCCACAAGTGCTGTCAACATTTTATAGCCAAAGAAACAATGCTGTGTCTGCATTTCTCTTCGTTCTATTTATAGAAAAGCCTTTGCACCATTGCACACTACCTTTAAGAAGACTAACCTATCGAAATATTTTGCACAGTGGACCCAGGGATGGAAATAAGTCAAAAAAATTTTTGTTCTTTTATGACAGTTTACATTCTTTATTTGAAGCACAAGTGTTGCACGGACAAAACGCAAAAAACCGCATGTCAGTATCTCTTTTCTAAGTAAAAATATGGCATTTTGAAGTGACGGTTTTTATCAAAAATCAGAGGACTCATAACTTTGGTTACATTATTTCGCAAAAATCACCTGTCTCCACAAAATCTACCCTAGAAGCATAAAATTTCTCAGAGAACCTTCATAACTGGTTTCTGATGGATTAGATGGATGAATTATTCAAAATTAGCCTTTAAAGGGCTTGAAATGATAAACATTGATGAGGAAAATACGAATTTTAAGGTCGTGCGAGGCAAAGACCCTCGGTTTTCCCCCTGTTTTTACTCGCATACTTTCAGTTAAAATGTAAATTAGAGTCCAATCCCCACCCATGGGCCCCCTAAACCATATGATATCTGGAAAGCATATTTGATAAGCTTTCGAATGATGTATAACAATTATGAATTTGGATAGCACTTTAGAAATAAATTACATTTTATTGACAGGTACACCCACCCATTCAAAACCCGACAATTTTCAACCTAAGTCCACAAAATGACTCCTAAAAGGGTAGGAATACCTGACAGAACCTTCACGTATGGTTTTTGATGGATTAGATTGATGGATCTATCAAAATCAGCATTTAAAGGGCTTCAAAAGACAAAATGTTGATGAGGAAAATACGAATTTTAGGATCATCGCAGGCAAAGACACACGGTTTTTCCCCCGTTTTTACTTACATAGTTTCATTTAAAAAGTAAATTAGAGTCCAATCCCGACCCATGGGCCTCTAAACCATATGATATTTGGAAAGCTTATTTAATAAGCTTTCGAATGATGCATAACAATTATGAATTTGGATAGCACTTAGAGAAATAAATTATAGTTTATCAACAGCTACCCCTACCCATTAAAAACCCCAATGATTGTTCTCTCGGTAACAACCTAAGTTCACAAAATGATTCTTACGCAGGTATGAATAGCTCAAAGAACCTTTACAGATGACTTTTGATAGACTGGATTCAGGTGTTATTCAAAATTAGCACTCAATAGCTTCAAAATACGAAAATTCCAGAGAAAATACCAATTTTAGGGTCGTCGGAGGCAAATAACCATGGTTTTATCCTTGTTATAGGCAATTCTTACCAAATATTCTCCATTCACATGTAAATTAGAGTCCAATCCCTGCACAACGGGCCCCCTAAACTCAATGATATTTGGCAATTCTTCAAAATGCTGTCAGGTCTTATGATTGTGCAGCAGCAATGCTATGTTTTATGTATTGTCCTCCTATACAATGTTTTTGTATTGTATCCCAAAAAGCAAATGGACAAAAAATATTTTTGCTGTAAAGTTTGTACTTTTCATCAAAGTATGGTCAAACTGGCATCAATAGAAAGATCTCAAAGAGTGGAGTTTGAAAATCTATAGGAATTTGAATTTTGGGGTAAGAAAAGGGGTTTTAGTCCCCTGGGAATTCTAGCAACTTTTTTGTTTCATATCGTACCAACACCAATCTTACATCATTTGAGAGCACATTTACTCCTGATTTCAAATATGTAATTCATTTTATTGTAAATTACATCATTTTGGAAATATTTATCAAAGATTGAATCCTAGTGTAGGTTACTGCCCATAGCAGATCTATCTATTATCTGTCTGTTAAATATGACTTATAACCTTAGAAGCACAGATGATATGAGCATGCGGTTTTCAGATTTGGCATCAGGAGATAATGGACTCTCAGATGATATAAGATTGATGTTTGCAAGATTCGAAACAAAGAAGTTGCTAGAATTCCCAGGGGACTAAACACCTTTTTCTTACCTCAAAATTCAAATTCCTATCGATTTTCAAACTCCGCTCTTTGAGATCTTTCAATTGATTATAAATCAACACATTATCTTGCCCTATTCCTGTTTTAAAGACTTATTTCCAAAACTTAGCATTCTGGGCCCACTGTGTTTTGGCTCATTAAATCGTTGCCAGAATCAGCATAGGAATCAAATCTTTAAAGACATTGACTGGTTGACTCATCTGAGCCAATGACAATAGAGCCAATGATATTTGAGCCAATGGCACCAAAGCTAACGGAGCCTTGCATTATTCTGTGCACTAGCGAGATCTCAGACAAGTCATTTCTCATCATTTTAAACATCAGTATGAGCATGGTATTATCATCATAGATCAAGCTGAAGACATTTTCACGCATCATCAGATTCGTATTCTCATCAGGTATGCTAACGCTAGTTAAGCCATTGGGATAAACGAACGACCCTGTGAGCACAAAAATAGTGGGATTCTGGTTCAAATTTTTCATGGACTATTTTTGCATGACACAGGTAACCAGAGCTGAAAAAAGTGTGCGAAGCAGCTTTGCAGGAAGCTTGTTTGTCTGGAAGGAAGATAGGGGGAGGAAAAAGGAAAACAGAATAAAAGGAAGGAAAAGAGAGGAAACGATGAAGGGTGGACAGAAGTTCTTGTTTCTTCAGAGAAAAAAGAAGAGAAAGAACGAAGGGTGGAAATAAGAGAGGATGAAACAGAAAGCAAAGATTGAAAATATAAAGGGGAGATTAAGGAAGATAGAGAGGCAAGAATGAAATAAAGAAGAAAGCCAAATTTTGATTATGCTCTTTGCATTCACGGTTATGTGATCCAAGAACGCTATCAAGATTAATTCCAGTTCCTTGTGAACCATCATCTACACAGTACGCAATATTGCAATCAACATCAAAAACTTGTTGATGAAAAATGGGAGGAAGAATTTTAGAATGGCCTTGCTTCGCAAGAAGGCAGATATTTTTCCACCGCTGCAGGTAACATAAAATATTAGCTAAACGGTTGAGAAATGCTTGCACATTTGGCATTTCAAATCAAACCAAGCACATTTAACTTGAATCACTATGAACTACAGTCCAGGTATAAAATGAGTTTTCGTACCTTTTTCTTCTCTTTGTATTTGTTCCCAGGGTGTGGAAGATGCATCTGATCAATAATACCTTCAAATCCACTGAATGAAACACTGACGCCTTCTGAAAACGTCTACAGGAAAATAAAAAATAACGACTAGGAAAATATGCATGCAGCTACCAGATAAGTAAAAAATAAACAAGCCCCCATTTGAAAAGCTACTGCACTGCTTGCTGGGCATGAAGGCACTTATACTCACAATAATATGGAATTAAATAATAGAGACAAGTTAAAAATATATTGACTTCAAAACGTTACCTGACTGAAATCAGCCAAGGCTGCTCGATATGATAATCTCATATTGATATTGATACAATAAAAACCTGCATATAAGAACCTACAATTTTGCAAGTCAGCCTGAATAGGTTCTTATGCTTTGGGTATTTAGTAGGAAATGAGGCTATTCAGGTTCTTAAATTGGTTCTTATTTTATTCAGGGCTTTCAAGAATTTCTTTCCTTCATATTCAAACTTCAAGCATATTATTTACTGTCAGTTCACATCACTTGAGTTTATGAGATATTATTCACAACAGAAATTTGTGGAAGAATCATAAATTTGTATGTGATCCTAAGAAAAACTTTCAAAAGCTTCTCATTGGACAATATACAAATTTCTGATCCTTCCACAAACTCCTGTTGTTAATAGGACCCCATGATCTCTACAAATAAGAACCTACTATTTTAAATTTCAGCCTGCAGGTTCTTAATCCACTAGGTTCTGATACGCGGGTTTTTACTGTATCATATTAATCTCATACAGCCATTCCGTTCTCCGTGATATTTCTCAACAAAGCCCCAAAAAGAAGCTTTCGAAAAAAGGCATAAAATAGGGTCAAATATTCTGCCTTACGACCCTTCGTTTGTGGCAATAAAAACGATACCATTTCCAAATATTGCATGATCATATACCTGTGTTATTACTGCATTAACCAGAGCTCCAGGGTACAGATTGTTAAAAACAACATTGGCATCATCGATCTAAAGAAATAAAAGCACTTGAATATTAGAATTGAATGAAGTCAAGTAAATATAGACGCAAGATCTCTTTCTAGCAAATATCATAAAAGCTCCATTTAGCCCCTCACTAATAAGCCCCCTCTCTAATAAGTCTATCCCTTTTAAGCCAAAATATTAAAACCTCCTCTCTATCAAGCCCACCCCCCCCCCCCACTTATATTAAATGTCAGAGGCTCTCTCAAGTACTTTGTCTGACATTGGACATGAAATAGTGTTAAATAGAAAATTCTTACTTTGGCTGTTTCTATCTCTTTTTCCTTTGCACTCACAGTTATTACCCTTGCACTCGTCTTTTTAACCACAAACCATTGAATTGAACCCAATGTCAACTTTCCTAGAAATTAAAGCAAGGAAGGGTCCAAGAATCAATAGAGAAACAAAGCATCCTGCAGGCATTTACTAACAGCAATCAATACTCATATATTAGCAAAACATAAAATGTAAGGACCCGTTTACATGAGAAACTCAAACCGGTTTGAAACTTCACCCCGATCTGAGTTGAACTCGTTGTCTGGTCAAAGCCCTTATAGTTTTTACATGGAAAATGTGGTTCTAACTCAGACCAGGGTGAAACTTAACTCGCCTCTTCAGATCGGTTTGAAATGTTACACCGGTTTGAAAACACCATGTAAACACAAAATATTTTTAAGTCAGTTTGAGATGCATTGTCTCAGGTTCAAAGTTCATATTGGCCTATTATTTTACTTGGCATTCAATATATCAATGAACAACAACACCAGGCCTGGCCGTTTGAGGCGGGCGATCACCCGCGCCCGCCTCCACGCTCGTCTTGAGTTGGCGAGGGGAGCTATTCATCGCCCGCCTCTACGTCAATTTATATTGGAACCGCCCACCTTAGGTTTTCATTCATTACTCATCACACCTCATTACCTCTTGAAGTAAAACTAAAATATTGAGAGGAAGTTAATCCCATATATTTGACCTCAAAATATAATTCCTTTACCTTTAATTTCTCAGGAAGTCATCTCTTGTAAATTGTTAACTACTTGACAAGTCACGCGAAAAATGAATGAAACATTTCAAAAAGCAACAACCAAACAAATTCTTTGAAACCCTTTACACACCCTGACTGTTATTTTCTTATTTGAAGAAACTAAACTCTCGCATCGGCAAAAAATTAAGAAACTCAAGCACCGGAAAAGTATTGCTGGAGACCGCCGAGACATTCTCTTAGTTTGTGGTCGATTTGCGACAACATAAAACTAAAGTTTTGTTTCTGTCAAAGAATCGACGTTTTGTTTTGTCAGGTAGCTGTTTAAAGACAAATATTGAATTCCTCGTTTATTCATACACTTTTATTGACAATTTTCTATAGAATGAAAATTGCCCGCCTGACTTCACCAAGGAGAGCGATGTACCGCTCACCTGCTAAAATGCTCACAGCCAGGCCTGCAACACAGGTCTCAGACCTGGGCAAAATTTCATGTAAATGCAACGGGAAATAAGCTAGCAGGCTAATTTTCAAACCGGTTTGAGTTTCTCATGTAAACGGGCCCTGAGTCTATCAAAAGTTCAAAAATAACACACAAAACAAATGATACATCATTTGACGAAATTTTTTGGTAGAAAATTTAGCTGTAGGCCTTTTCCAAGAAGTAACATAAAAGAATTTGGAAATCTTCTCTTTTGCATCTGTAGCTGCCGTGTAGCCAAATTGTTAGCAAAACAGATTACGCAAATTATAAAAATCAGTTGAAACAGTTATTTGGTAATACCTTGATCCTTGCTTGGTATGAAACCAGTAATCCCTTTGATTCCAAATGAAATGATACACCCATGATCTTCCATTCCAGAAACATAGCCCCAGAGAAGCTGAAACAAAATGAGATATCCCAATTCTATAGATTGTAATTTAAAGACTACATGATGTCTGTTGAGTAGAAGTAAACAGAGAAAATAATAGTTTAATAACACTAAATCACAATATTACACTATGGTCTGGGTTGCAAACCTGGTAATAAACATGATTGGTCAAGAGCATCTCAAAACTGGCATACAGTAGGAGTAGGGCATTATTTCTCAGTATAGTACAGTATAAACTGCTGTCTGATTCAAACAGCATAAATACAAGTGGCCTCATATTTGATGGCTTATTCATGCCTGAACTTTGATAATCATACTACTTGAAACAATCTTTTCATGCTCCTACTCTTTATCAATCTTTTTGAATCAAGAAATTATCCAGTCCTGCCATTGGATAATAAATCATATAATAGGCTGCCCTCCATACAAGGGCTACCCTCCCGGTAGATAAATATATGACATGAAATGAATAACTTAATTTCCTTAGGGCAATATTAAAAATATTAACCCTCAGCCTACTGATGGCATCAGGTTAATATAATAGTTTCTGGTATTGCCCATGGAAACAGTTATCATAGGCTTCATGAAACAGATTTACAATGTGTTCTGCCAAATAAAACAGCTCCAATTGAAAGTCCATGTTTATATCTCATTTCTTCTCCGTTGGATCTAAAAATTTGATGTGACCAGTCTCAGATGACTGATAAAATTCTTTATATGCACATCAATATTACATAAAGTGTACTGTTGAAGAGGGTCCATCCGAATTACTGGGTGGTTCATCAATATTACCAATTACTGGGTATACCATAAGAGTTCATATGTTCAAATGCCTGAATTTTATTGGCACATCTGATAGAAACATGTTATTTTGTACCGAAACATTCTCTGGTTACAAATACAAATTATTAGAGCAACTGAATGTACAAACCATATCTTGAACAATGTGTGCACCATTTACACCTGCGTTCAGGTCTTTAGGCTCAAGTGACAATGCAATCTTTTTATATCCATGCTTGCTTGAATCCAATCCCTTGACAATGGTTGGAACAAACTGGCCAATATGAAAGATGTCATTCAAATCAATCGAGGCTTTGTCTCCATCAGTTTCCTAAGAATAAAAAGGAGATTTGCTGTAAAATAAGCAGTCTTCCTCTATGACAATTTTTCTTTACCATTATTGAGCTTGCTGGCAGTGTTAACATTCATACAAAAAATTTTGAACAACTGGCAGTAATTCCGCATTCATTTCCCTTTTTGAGAGTGTACAGGAAATTAATCTTGAACAACCGTTTTTCTACAAATTGGTTAGAAAGCAGCAATGGGTGAAAATGGATTATTTCCTTGTGCTCTGGTAGCCAGTAAGTGAATTGAGCCTTATCTTTCCCTTATAAAGAACACATGTTTTTTATTCTGCTTCAGAAAGAATGTTGGAAAAAACATACAAGACAAGCTCTATTTTGTGGAAAAATCAAAGTATTTTTGTAACATGCAAATGGAAATCTTTGGGCACCTTTGGCTTGCTAACACTTCATTCTGTTTTTGGACTCCGTTTGCAAAGTGCTCTGTTTTTGGACTACGTTTGCAAAGTGCATGTCGTTCAAGTTCAGGCTCTGCTGTTAACCACAAAAGAAGAGGGTATTAAATTTGCAACAGTGCTCATGATAACAGATGAAATACTGTAGGTCTAGTGAAAGACAGAGCTTGTGGTTTCTAAAAATAACTGCAATTTTCTCAGAACACCTAAAAGATTGAAGGTACATATTTGCTACACTATGAATCTATTATGACACCTGAACAATTGCTATCAATTTTTAAATAGGAAATGCTCAACTTCTATTTTCACCTGATAGTATCTTAGGATAGGGGGGGGGGGGGGGCTCTCTCCTCGATTAGTTTACCTATTGAGAGAGCTCCTCCTCTAAGTAATTCCCTACATACAATTTATTTATTTAGCCCCTCTTTGTATTTGTATATTGTATTAATTTTCTGTATCATTGTGTTTATTTTCTGTAACAATTATCTTTGTAGTTTAGTTATTCGTATGTATAGTTAGGTTATAAATTGTATGTAGTGGAATTTAAAATATGAAAACTGAACTGAACTGACACTCTGTACAACTAACCTCCTCTTCATCATCTTTGTCATCGTTCATCGACTTCAAAAGTTGGTCATTGAGGACATCGTGGATGCTTGTTATTGGCACATATCCATTCAAGGAGTTTGGCAAATTAATAACAAGTTCTGTTGTTTGTACTTCTCTTACACAACCAAGAATTTTCATGCCTTCACTTAATCTCTATTGAATTAAAAAAAGAAGAATAAACAAAAGTAAAAAGCTTGATCAACAATTTTGAAAAATTTTGTAATACAATATCATCAGTCTCAGACCTCGTTTACACGAGTACGGTTCCACAAAAGTTCGGTTCCAAAAAGATTCACTTTGGCTTTCCGTTTACACGAGACCTGCCTAACCGCACTCAAAAAGTTCACCTAGCCGTACTTTTTTGAGTTCACCTAGGAAAGTGAACTTTTTTGGAACCGAACTCATTTGGCCCCGTGTAAACACCAGAAAGTGGATTTTTCTGCGTACGGTACCACAACGAGGCTATTCCTTCTAAAAAAGAGGCAGAAAGAACACCAAGAGGTTTTGTTTATGCTGTGGTGGTGTTTGAAAATGGAGAACTTTGATTTTGCTCTCACTTTAATTTCAAGACTGAGTTTGCTGGTTGCAACGGTGAACTTCGGTTATCTTCTTTCAACGTATCTAACGAAAGTTCCTCGAGCCAGAATAGTAACAATAACTACCAAATCTCCATTTCGGAGCAGTTACAAAGTAGAACTAATGTAACACTGGTGATATAACAAAACTAAACTCAACAATGAGTGAAAAGCTAAACAATAGAACCTAACACAAACTCAAACTATTTACAAAGAACTGAAAACACATGAATAAATTTGGCGCGTTTTCCTTTGACTTCGCTGGCTAGCACCTACGCGTTACCTTGCAGCCACAGCATTATCACGCATGCACTTCGACAGTCTGCATCAAACTGGGTCTCGTGTAAACGGAACACCTAAGTGAACTAATTTGGAACCGGTCTCGTGTGAACGCGAAAGGTGTACTCAAACTGAACTTTTGTGGAACCGTACTTTTGTGGAACCGTACTCGTGTAAACGGGGCCTCAAATGACTTGCGGTGGCATTTTTTAACCCGCAAATCTACCACATACCATGAAAGCTCTATTAACCCCCATAGGGGGCATATTCAATTTTGGACACTCCAGAGGAGGGGCTAAAAGAGAGGGGGCTTTTTCACAAAATCAAATCACAAGGATACATACGATACCTCTTTAGTTCTTTTACACTATATTTTACAGATTCAACATTCAATTTTACGAGTCAAATACAGAAATTCAGCACAATCGAAATTAACATGTAAACTTACTTAACTCGATAACTGGAAAATCTTTGGTGGTGGTGGAATTTGATATAAATGGTTGGGGGGGGGGGCTTTAAAGCAAGGGGGGCCAATTTAAAGTTTTGGCTCTGAGGGGAGAAGCTTATTGGCATTTAAGGCCCATCTACAGAACAAGGGCAGATTTTGTAATATAATAGCATGAGTTGCTTTTGTTCACACCTCAATTCAAAACGATTAGAGATTGCAGACAAAGGAAATTCTCTCAACCAGCAATTCAAAACAAACAAAGCCGCAAAAGTTTCTTTGAAACCCAGGTAGCTAGCTCGCTTGCTTTGCATTCCAGAAACTGCTTTTAAAGGCAAACATGAGCGTAGATCGAAAGAAGAAGGATGCATCTACACATCTGCCGCAGGCATTTTATTTGTTTGGTTCAAAAGCCGTTTAGGAGGCGATTTAATTCTCTTATTTTTTTGGGTGTTATCAAAACATTTACTGCTCAGCTTCTGGACCAAAGAAATAAATTGCCCGCGGTAGATGTGTAGATATATCATTCTTCTTTCGATCTATGCTCATGTTTGCCCTTAAAGATAATTTCTGGAATGCACAGCGAGCGAGCTAGCTACCTGGGTTTCAGAGAAAATTTTGCGGCTTTGTTTGTTTTGAATTACTGGTTGATAGAATTTCCTTTGTCTGTGATTGCTAATCGCTTTGAATTGAGGTGTCAACAAAAGCAACTCATGCTATTGTATTACAAAAATCTGCCCTTGTTCATCTACAGTACATGATACATCATCATCATATAAAAAATCATCAAGCATTGTCATACAGTAACCACCCACATAAAAGAAACTGTGGATTAAGAAACTCCACGCCGACTTTGGGGCAATTAAAGTCAATGAACGGAGTAAAATAGAGGTAATTTGTAAACAGGACAAAGACAACTCCTATGCATGTTATTGTTCGCAAGGAACTACAATAACTAATTTTGCGTCCTATGGTGAAAGAGTTAGCCATAATAATGGTCCAAGAGGCAATAAAGCTACTAGCGCGTTCCAAGGGTCAGAACAGAAGCCGCAAAAAAGTCCTTCTGGTTCCAAGGCCCATCTAGATTTAACGAATTACCAATTGACATTCGAAGTCTGGATTCCATTATTATTTTTAAGCAACAACTTAAAGAACATTTGCAAGGATCATAGCTATTTTACCCAACCATAAGATTTTAACGATAAATATTGAAGGACATTTAGGCTTTTTACATTGTATATTGATGGTTTTACTTTTCTAAAATTTTCAAAAAGGGCCCTTATTGATAACAGTACTTGAAGTATTGACAAGGTTTTACCATGTAAAAATATTTCTCTTGTTATTATTATTCAGCTTCATTCTGGACATTATTCAAAATCATTTTAGACAAATTGTAGAGCTTCAATTCTTATTTAGCATTCAATATTTAGTTTAACTACACAAGTTTTCATACATGTGGGTGTTCCTCATATTAGGACGTAATTTACATGATGTGATGGTGTATGACATTCAATTCAATTCAACTTTTTTGATAATGATCATTCATCATCATCCCTTTGTATAACTATGTGTGACATTGTTTTGTGGTTATACAATCATGTTTGATCATGTAAATTGGGCTTTCAGATAAATTTTTGGGGGGCTGCCTGATAACAAATCCATTGACATTGTTCAAGAAAATTTTGCCCGACTTAAGGCAGATTTCTGCCTGATTCTGGGCAGATTTTTGCAAATTTTTCCACTCCTCAGCCCCCATAGTGGAATCAGCGTATGTTACGCCACAGATCTGTGGCGTACAGCCTCTTCCTCTTTTTTACGCCGGCGTATTTCTTCCTTCTCGAAGAATGCTTGGCGTAAAATTTAGCATTCAAAGCTTCAAAATCCATACTTCTTTATACTCCAAGAATACAGTGGCGTGGGAAGATTGTCCTCGAGATTCTTTTAAAACCGAAGAGAAAATAGCTGGGTATAGGTTGGGTAATAATTTTCCGAGAAATGTCTAATCTTCCATTTTAGCACTGGCAAATATGGAATCAGGGGATGCATTTTAAGCCAAAGTAAAGGATGTTTACTTCACAAATTTTCCTCGTACTCCGATTTATAGGATAACTGTCACAAAAATATCAAAGTTTCCTTGTTGCTTATGGCAAGAATGATATTGGGAGATGCATTCTTAGCCAAAGTAAAGGGCGTGGCCCCAAAAATTTTCCTGGCGGCTTCGCCCCCAGACCCCCTCCTTTCACTGCCCCCCACTTAATTTACCCTGGCCACGCCGCTGTAAGAATAGTTGGCACATTCTCCTGGTGTAACAAAGAGAAGTGCTTGGCGTAAATCTGTGGCGTACGGAATTCGCCGATTCCACCATGGCTCAAGCCCCCCCCCCCCCCCCCCTGTCTCCTACGCCTATGAAGATAGTAGAAAAATAGCGCTTCACTCAAATGCAACCTGCTTCCTCTATTACCTTAAAGGACAAAGGATCTGCTGATTTCAATTTTGTATCAATTTTGAAAGGTCCTTCTGATTCTTTTGTTGATGATTTTTTCTTTGTTTTTGCCTTCTTCTTCAGCTCTGGTGTTTTCTGGAAAAAAAGAGATTCAAATTTGAGTGAGAATACCTACTCATGCCAGAATGGAATTTTGCAAAACTTAAGCCCACTTTACGTTTTTGTGAGCAAAGCCAAAGTGATGAAAAAATGTAAGTGTTTTTTTGCCAACTACAAATTTTACAAATTTTTCTCTTCCCTTCTCTTTACTTTCACATGCTTTGTTTTCAAAACTTGGGCTGACATAATTCAAGTTTTCTTTATCTCTTGTTCACCGTTTTGCTGGCAAGCATTAGAACTAACGCAGAGCAGAAGAGAAGAGGAGTCCACACTTCAGTGAGTTCATACAATATACTTACCCCAAATAATACATCTTGCGTGGCCGTTTCTTTTATCTTTCGAACTTCAAGTGGAGTAAGTGCATTCGCACCACCTCTTGGGAAGTCTTCCATTCTCGTAGATATTTATTTTTGTAGCTATATCGCACTTTATGACCAGTTCAGTCTCTTAGCGCGTGGTCTTCCAGCAGCCATGATGATTCCAAACGTGAGGGAAGCCTCGTTATGGAAAAGTCGTCCCCAGGACTCCTAATCACGGAACTCGCCCGGCCCAGCCTGTCCTCGAGAACCAGAGATTCGCAGACCCTAAAGCTGAATTAACATTTTTAAGTATTGTGCGTCATAAACACGAGTCTTATTTGGACCTCGTCTAAATTCAGCTGAAAATCGCGTCTTTATGATAAAAACGCTTAAGGCGAGCGGTTATCGTCACCATCGATCGTCAGAAAACCCAATTTTTCTATTATCTGGTTGAAGAAAACAGCATACTACCATAATATCGTTGAATCCAGCTTATAACAGTTACTTCGCTCTTTATAACAGTAAGTTAATACCAGAGTTTCTTAAATTTTCGGTTCTCAGAAATTAATTCCTTGCAAAAAATTAAGTAATGCTTGCTGTTCTAGCTTTACGGAAAACCGACGGACAAGTGCACCGTTCAGGCTTTTTGCCAAAAGCAATCTTTGTAAAATCTTGAAACAAGATACGAAAGAAAGGAAACAAGAATACTTTGTTCAGGTCTCAAAATCAAAATGTGATGTGTCAAACTCTGTACACGTACAATATGGTTCAGGGTTCAGACTGATTACTTGAGTCAATAGATCCACCGTCATTCTTGCCATAGTTTCTCTTTCAGTCCAGTTGTGCCAGTAATCAAATGTATGGGCCTATGATCAGCCCATGTACAGTATTTGAACATTGGAATATGTATGGAACAACCCGGGGGGGGGTACTCCAATTGTGGCCTGACAGGGGGGTCCAGTCAGGGTTAAAGAGGCCCAAAGCAAAATTTTTGGAAAATACCCTCAAATGGTAGTATCTTTTTATAGAAACCCCCAAATGGTAGTTGGTGGACCAAAAATTGGGCAATTTGGTAGCGTCTGGTAGCAAACATTTTCTGCAGTTTTTCAAAATTTTCTATTGTAAAAACTGATTGAACGAAGCAAAAACTTCAAAATTCAATGATAATTACTGCTGCAACGAATAAGATTTTAATAACCACAAGTCTCAGCTTTATTAATCAGCTCATGCAGCGCAGTTTACTTTATGCATGATTTCACAACTGCAAGTTAGTTTATGGAGCCTGCTCTTCCATAATTTCTTCCTTCAGAATAACATTCAACTTCCCTCTGGCCCTTGCACTATCAATAACATCATGAGCTTCTTTCATCTGCTCCAAACTGAATGTCTGACTTACAACTGGCCTAATGTGTCCTGCATCAATCAATCCAGCTGTCTCTTCGAGAAATTTCTTATCCGGCATCCCAACACAAGGATCAAACTTTATCCCAAAATTCTTTGATGCATGGCGCTTCATTCTAATTAGCCAGCCGAGTGTCTTCGAGGTTCCCCGAAACATCCCATAATCATCCGTGTCACCAATCCAGGGGAAAACTAGAGTTAAATAGTGTCCACCCCTTCGCAAGATCTTGTATCCACTTTTTATATCCCCGTCTTTAGAATTGATGCAATCGAGGTAGACATCAAAATCCGATAGACATTCTCGAAAATCGTCTTTTCTGTAATTGATAACTGTATTGGCTCCCAGATCAGAACACAGCTGAGCATTATTCTCACTACATGTAACAGCAATTTCTTCTGCTCCGTAGGCCTTCAGTAGTTGAATCGCAAATGTCCCTATGCCGCCAGAACCACCATTAATAAACACTCTCTTTCCTTTATAATCTTCAGGTTTAATCTTTGCAGCCTTGATGAAGCCAGCAACGGAAATAGCAACCTTCGGGAACGTACCAGCTACATGCAAGGGTATTGACTTCGGGGCATAAGCGACCGTACTTTCGTCGATACAAATCTTTTCAGCCCAACTCCTCCCAGCTAAAGATGCTCCAAACACTCTGTCTCCTATTTTGAATGATGATCTAGGCCCAACATCAATAACTTTCCCACCAAATTCACAGCCAGGGCAGATTGGAAAGCTTGCTTTCTGACGTGTTGTAATTTCGAAAAATCTTTTCCCATATCCCTCTCTTTGTTGGCAGTCTAACGGATTAACCGATGTACCATAAACTTCGACAAGAACTTCTTTATTCACTGGGTCTTTTACTTTATAATTTGAGGTGATCTCGAGAACTTCACTAGAACCAAAGGAATTCTGGACGATTGCCTTGCAAGTTGAGGAGTATCTTAACCAAAGAAATGTTCGTTGTTTGGGTATGATGTACCTTGACAACATCGTTTCGTTTCTGCCGACTTCTGTATTAAAAAGAAACAAAAAAACATCAAAACTTACGAAAATCCGTACAAATGGTATCGTATTGCATGGAACATCACAATTTTTGCCTAATTTATTCCATGGGAGAATAGTGATTTCGAAATTTGCTCAAGTCGATCGAACGAAACAAGAGAACCATGTCGAAAAACAATAATATTTGCGTGGGGGGGGGGATAAATAGCATGTTCAGGGTACGGGTATGTGCAGCCCATGTGGGTGAGTTTTTGGGCCCAAAATTCTCTAAGCAAGGGTCCTTTTTCGGCAGATTTTCCATAAACAAGGGTGGGGTTTCGCTGAAATTCACAAAAAATGCTTTAAAATGGCCAATGGGCAGTTTTTCGCCAAAATTCATGATAAAAATGGGTACCACGGCAAGTTTCGGCAATTAGGAGAGGGTAGCTTTTTGAAAACCTGGCGGCAGACCCCCTCCATCCACAAGTCATGTAGCCCCCCCTCCAGGAATTGAAAATTTGGTAAAATATGGTCACAGTTTCGCAGCTTGGAAACCTAACCTTGCTCGAATAGCACATTTTTTTCATCTTTTCATCTGCCACATCAGTAAGCTCTCTATTGGCTAATTTAAAAAATGTTAACAGTTACTCATTCAACTTTCGAGCAAAGAACAATACACTGATTTTCTTTCTTAGTGCGTACAGCATACAATCGAATCGCTCGTGCTTCTGCCGTTTAACGATATGTAGTATGTAGTATGATGTAAAAGGATGTGTTTTGTTCAATTGTGCTCTGGGTATGATCCAGCAGCTCATTCATACAATTTTGTTTTTTGCTTGGTCTAAATAAGTACTCAACCTGCTCTGTTTAAATCCACTATGAGCTGGCCTTGTGCAGTTCTCTTGCATGGTTCTAGACGGAGGTGATTTAGTAAAGTCGATCATGGATGGAAAACTTTTGACCATGAAAGCTGCCATAATATGTAAACAAAATAGCAGGTAGGCCCTTTTAAGCTAGTCAACAAATTTAGGCCACATTTAGCGAACGATAAAATTCCTTTCAAACAGGTTTGTTGGCAATGTAAAGATCTTAGGAAAATTTTAAGTGCATAATGGAATATTTGCATTTTCATTCATACCTTACAATTTGTGTATATGCTTCCACAAAACAGCTAAACTTTGACCTTCGATTTCGCTGCTTCCTTGCCTTTTCACCTGTAGCTTTTGGCTTCAGTGCATTTTCAATATAATATGGCCTTTTTGCGCCTTCTCAGTGGTCAAAGCATCGTGCAGCGCACTTCTAATTCCTGGCCAAACGAGGCCAGCAAAATCGTCTTTTACTGCCTTTGGTGGAAACGTTGTCTTTCATAATAATAAAACAATCATTTGCAGAATTCGTTGCGAGAAGTTCTGGAAGTTAAATTCGTTTGCTTGTTTCTAGCAACTTGGCACTTCTTGACAACTTACAGAACCGCGAAGACAAAGAAGGAAAAACTGCATCATTCTTCTGAACGAATTTGAACATATATGTAACATTTTACGGTAGTAAATATATAAAATAAATGAGTAACAGAACAGGAACGAGTACAAAATAACACTTCTACAAGACCTATAAAAATAAAAGTTTGACAATTTCATAACAATTTGAGAGTCGTCCGTGACACTTTAGACTTGCTCCAAGTGACGAAAAGAGAAATAGACTTGGAGCAAGTCTAGTGACACTTCGGCAAATTGTGAAAACAAAGGTATGTCTCAAATTAGATGGCACAATAGATTTGCGCTTACGCAAAATTTCTCATACAAAACCAGGCCCGTAGGAAGCGGGGGGCAGGGGGGCTTTTGAAAACAATGGTGCTACGTCACAAGCATTAATTAGATGTATTGTTCTCTATATTTTTAAGAACAATTGCCCCCCCCCCCCCCTCAATCAGAAGTTGCTTCCTACGGCCCTGAAAACTCTTCAATTAATTCTACTCGCATGCATTTTCATGTGACACCCAAATTTTTAGGTTATACTGTCATCAAATCGCAAATTCACAAACCAGAAAAGCGACAGATTTCTGCTTACCGTCATATTGTAAATGTTCAAAGATAAACTATGGCTTTCTTGAAATTTTACCACATTCCCTCCATTTGTTTGGAAACTACAACGATTTCAAACTTCTTAAAAACTTTTCCGAAATGCTGAAATCCTGAAATTATTCAAGCTATCAAAAAATCGAAAGTTAGAATCATAGTATAGAACACTATTGTATCGTAAAGACCGTTCAACCCAAACAAAGACACATCATAGAGCATTTCACGAAGTCATCACTGTCTCACGAAAAGCTCTTGGTTTGCTCACTTTAACGGGTGTCCCACATAAAGTACTCCCATTTGGAACATCACCAACATTGGATTATGAAACCTGCTGTCAATTATATTTTTGAACTCTTTGGTCAATTATCCAAATATATTTAAAGACAATAAGTTTCACAGTTTTACTGTTTATATACAGTGGGTACCCGCAAATAAGAAACCACTTTTTAAATTGGGGCCTTAGAGAGTTTCTTATTTGAAGAGACCTTTTCATGATCAGGGTCAAAATTTCTTATACATAGGTAATCAAGTTAAGTCAAATCAAGGCATGACAGTACCATACATGCATGTGTATTTAACCTTAATGGTACATCTTACATTTTTACCATGTTACGTTGTTATGGTGTGAATCTTTAATTTTGAAAATGTTCATTCTGTTTTGAGAATACTACATTCTATCACAGTCATTTATGGGAATATCTTTTGGCATTCAGGAACGAACTATAGCAATCCTGAAAATAAGAAACATTTAAATTTCAGACCTAAAATTGTTTCTTATTAAAGGAGCCTTTTTTGAAGAAAATGAGGCCTGTTTCTTATTCAAGGGGGTTTCTTATTTGCGGGTACTTACTGTAAATTGTTACGATAGATTTCATTTTTAAATGTTAGTCACACTCTGAAGAGAACATAAGTTCGAAAGTTCTTGTTTCTTTTGCCTCCATCTTCTTACAAATTTTTGAAGATGATAAAATGTTTTCTTTTCATTACTCTCAAAGGGCACAAATGACACGTTGAAAACCCGTGCTCTGAGCTATACTCTTTAAGCAGCCTCGCAAATCTTGTCTCTGAGTCATTTTCTTTATCCTTCGCATCTACAATGATGTTTGCGTTTCTTTCAAGCATTTGTACCAAACTAGAAATTCAATATACCGGGTGCGCCAAAATAATCTATGCACGTTTGGCAGACCACAATATATCGTACAATGGACCGATTTTGAAGATTTATGACTTTATCTTTAGCAGAAAGCCTGAATTAGATTCTAGGACTTTTTGGAAACTTTCCGTTTTCGGTCTTTAGAGGTAGAAGCGATCAAATGAAAACGATCAAAAAACGTCGATCAAATTTTAAGAGACTAAACACGATTGAACAAAGAGAAACCTTTTCAGGGTGATTTGGGGATTTACTACGAACTCTCGTACAGCAGATTACAATTAATCGATTTCTAAATCCCAAATCACCATGAGCAAATTCTCTCTTTGTCCATTCATGCCGATTCTTTAGAAAACTTGGACGATGTATTTTTGTCGTTTTCAGCGTTTTCGAAAACTAAGATTTTAAGAAACTCGCTTCTAGCTCTAAAAATTGAAAACGAAAAAATTTGCAAAAATTCCCAGTATTAATTCAGGCTTTCTGCTAAAGATTAAGTCATAACTCTTCAAAATCGGTCCAGTGTACGATTTATTGTGGCCTCCCAAGTGCATAGTTTATTTTGGCGCACCCGGTCTAAAAAGAAATTAATCTGGTAATCATCAGCGCTTTTTGCAGTATCCTCCAAAACCTGGCAGCCATAAAAAAGATACAATTTGCAATTTCAAAAACCAATCACAAGATCAGTTTTACCTGGGAAAACAATTTGGTCCATGATCTACTTGCCAAAAGCGAAATTTGAAGATGGGACATACAGTAAAAACCCGCGCATAAGAACCTAAGATTTTGAACTCAGCCTGTTTAGGTTCTTATGCTACAAGGCACATCCAGTGATCTAGACTTATGACGATGAGTCTCTTGTTTCCTTGTGCTCTTTGACTTCAAGATGACGCTTCAGTCAACAGAGACTCATAATATTACTCTGAAAAACCTGACCCTATTAGGCCTAATATGCTGGGATTCCTAGCATACCAATCAGAATGCGAGATTTGGCGAAGAACAATAAGTTTCGAACCTTCAACTCGATTGACGCAGCTTGCTAAATTTGAAGGAAGTTGCTGCAGCAGGTACTTGAAGATTTCTCTGCAATGTTTTGGTCTTAAAAACATGGACATTGCAGCATTAAAAGACTTATTTTGCACTCACCAGGTAAAGTGAACTTTCTTCTTCAGATGAATACCAAGTTTTGTTGATTAAGTGTCTGCTTACCGTGGTTTCTATCGCATTTCCTTTCTGAGGAGTGACCGTTGAACAGAGCCGAAGCAGTCGTTCGATCCAGATTCGGTCAATCGAATGCAGAAGATAGGGTCAGGTTTTTAACTGTTTCATTATGAGTCCCTGTGAGCAAGGTACCGCAGGGATACAAGGGACTCATCGTCATAAGTCTACCAGTGATCAGGGTGTAGGTTCTTAACAAAGGGAAATATGTGAATCTAAATCTTAGCCAAACTTATTTACACTATTGGCTCTATCTGTTTCAACCCAAGCTTACCCAGTTTACCCCTGCAGGCCCTGCCTGTCACAGTTCTGTAAGTATGTTAATTGGAGTTCACGAAAGAGGTTGATTGGCAAACAGATTGCATTTGTTTCCCAATGCATGAATGAAGCCCTTTATTAAGAACCTAGTTATGATATCAGGCTGAAATAGTTCTTATCGATTGGATACAAAATATATGATTTCAGGCTGTAGGTTCTTAATAAATGAAGGTTCTAATGTGCGGGTTTTTACTGTATACTCAAATTTTGGTGATTTTTCAAACAAGAGTACTTTTTCGGGACACCTGGTATTCAAGGCTATCTACAAATTTAGCACCATATTTCTATGTTTAGCACAGGAGTAAAGGATACGAATTCGAGTAAAATAGATACAAAAAATTGTTCTGGAATTTAAAACTAAAATTGTCCATGTATATTTTCAGGTATTGTATTAACTTCAAAATACATCTTAATAACGAATTCTAAATTTGATGCTTGATGAAAAAATATCCTAAGATGTTTGGTAAATTCTAGAAATTGTAGAATAACTCACGATTAACTGCACCAAAATCGTAGGTCGTGAAGCATCCTACTCTTCTCTATAACCCGATTTGAAAATAACACAATGTAGTATGTACAACTTGGTAGACAAGCAAAGATAGAAGTGCTCACAGATTACTCCCCGACCTTGACGCATGTTTGTAGTCATTTATAATAAGATCGAGCAAAAGACACAAGCGGGTTGCATCTGATGATTTGCAGCATAAGGAAAAATCTTCAACATTTGATTTTGCTATCGATATAAACATTTTCTTTATGCTGCTACCGCGAGGATGAGGAACAAGTAATGTTTGTAGATACGGTATATTTTGTAGGGGTATATCAAGAAATACGTTGCAAAACAACATCGTTTGGAAAGCTTAATTGAACAATTGCTTTGATGGGAATCAATATTATGGACGTTCAAACCTGGAGCAAAATTTTAAAACTTGGACAATTGTAACCAAAAGCGGTCTTAAAACAGACTTCACTAATAAGAAAGGTACCTCAGGTCCTAATAGCTCGGCACACCATTCCTAGGTTTAGAACGCAGACACAAAGGATACGTAGGCAGCAAATCATTTTGGCACAAAATCAGGTCATTGCAGAAGAATGGAAGCACTACCGGCTATACCAAAAGCATGGCGTGTCTCCAATACACGCCTAAATATGGAGATAATGTATTTCAATACTGGCATATATGCTGGTCAGGAGACCATTATCAATGCCAGAGTCTGACGGTCAAATAATCATACCATTTATTAACTTCATACATCTGTTTCAACTTTGACATTCGCCTCAGAGTTCGTCGTTGCTGTTTCTTCTTCTAAATATAAAGTTCTCGTTTCTTTATCTTTTCCTGCTTCGAGGGTACAGTCTTCTTGTTCAGATTTGCTATTTGTATCATTTTCAGTCTTTACAAAATCATCTAGTCCTGCTTTCGAACTTTCGTCGTTTGGTGTCAAACTTTCTTCCGCTTTCGAATGAATATTTTCCGGTTTCGAATCGATATATTCCGGTTTCGAATCAACATCTTCAGGTTTCGAAACCTCGTCCTCTTGGTTCGAATCTTCAAGTTCTTGTTTCGAATCTTTATCTTCCTGCATTGAGTTGTCCTTGTCAGCAGCACCTTCCGTCGAGTTCAAAATCTCGGGTACTGCGGTATCATTGACTTGTTCTGAGATATTGTCCTCTTCAGCGGCACTAACATCTTCTAGGTTAGAATTATCTTCAGCTGGTTTCAAATCAATTTCTGACGTATCAGCTTCGTTGAAACTATTGTCCTCTTGTATTGAATCATCTCCTTCCCGATTAGAAACATTACTCTCCTGTATCGAACTATCATTTTCCTGACTTGATAAAATTTCCTTCTCTCCATCTGTCGTTCCGTTACCTTCAGGAGATGGATCGTTTTCCATAGCTACCACAGTGGCTTCCCCACTTTCAGTTTCGCCAGTGGCTACTGTGTTGTTTTCCAGCATACTATTTTCTTCTTGTACATCAATTTTTTGATCACTCATATCAGAAACTTCTTCCTTAGCATCCTCAACTGGCATCATTTCTTCAGATTGTTCCGTCAAACATTCTTCATTTTCTGTGCTTGAAACTACTTCACTAACATTTCCTTCCTCCTCACTTTGCGACCACCCTTTAACTTCCACATCGGCAGAACCTTGTCCACCTTCTTCTATTTCCACATCAACAGATTCATTTGCTTCAGATACAGTGCCGACGACTTCATCTCCGTGGCCCTTTTCGTCTGCTTCTGGACTCGCTACTCGGCTGTCATCGCTCTCTGAAATTGAAAAATCTATTTCCGTCGATAAGACATCTTCTAACTCTTGCAAGACATCTGAAACATCTTCTAAGTCGTCGGCTTGCTCGCCTAACTTGTCAGCTCCTTCACCCGACTTGTCGGCTTGCTCATCAGACGTATCGGATTTTAAATCAGAATTTTCTTGCTTTTCAGCAAACTTTTCCGTCTCTAAATTCTCCGTTGGTTCATACTGGGATTCAGTTGCCACAATACTCAAATCCTTGTGATCTTCATTTGTGTCCATTTCAACAGCATCTGCATTGATACTATTTTCCACAGGACTAGCTTTGTCAACTGTTTCCTGGACTTCTTTGTCCGCTGCAACAACTGCACTCGTTTCTGTTGTTCTGACATCCAACTGCACAACTTCAGTTTCCATAAACTCGTCAGTCTCCCTCTTGTTACCAGCTTCTTTATCAAGCTGATCCTCGTTATCAGTTTTAACATCTTTATCATGTTGCATCTCACTACCATTTTGAACCTCGTTGTCAAGATGACTTGTATTACTCTCTTTCTCCTCCGGCGTGACAATACTATCACTAACCTTTTCATCTGTGTTGGTGGTAATATTCTCCTTCATTGCAATATCGATCAGGTCATAAAATGATCTAACTTTTGGTGGAGCGTCAAGCGAAATTATGGATGTTTTCGAGGCTGTCCTTGTGCCTCTCTTTGAAACAACCGGCGATATTTGCCTTGCATCTGGAAAATAACAACAACAAAACAGGTGAGTGGGCAACAAATATTTAAATATAAAAAACTATAGAATGAACAACAGAAAATTCAAGTCAACTGTTTCACAAGAGAAGAAAAAACTGAACATAACATAGGTGACAAATTCTTTTTAAAAGACCCACAACAACATTTTAAAGATAAATCAAGATCAGTCAGAACTGAGGAAGGCGTCAACGAGGATCAATTAGTTTCTGTGCAATAAAAACCCGCATAATGAAACTGCAGATTAAAGGGGCTGTGCCGCCCATGGAAATTCATGCAAATTGAGGTGTACAAAAACTCTTTTCCTGAAGCTATTCTGCAACGTTTTTGGAAAATAATTTGTGGGTATGTGTGTGTAGTTCTCCTCTATTTCATGTAAATTTTCTTTTCGTTCAAGGCATCTGTTGTTCTAGCCGTGTAGTTTAAATAGTCTTTCATCTCTTGAAATGGCCTCGGGGTAGACCCCCGGAGTGTCGCCCTAGTGGTATTGCAGAGTAATTTTGTAAGTAGTGTACCTCGTAATATGATCAAAAAAATCTTCTCGTTGCGTGTAGTGCAATTGTACAAAGATAAACAAGTAAATAAAGTAAAATATAAGCATTTGATGCGAATTGAAATAAGCACAAAATACCTCGTAATATGTATTGTAACATTTTATTGGAAATAAAGAACTAAGTGCCTGCCATGACTTACCATTTCCGTTGACAGCACATACATGATCATAAAAATTCATTGCTTTGGAATACGCAGCCTTCTTCGCTTGCAGTTCATCAATATCCATTAACGTTTCACATGCATATTTCCATGCTTTGGCATTTACGATCGCTTGTCGCAATTCCTTTTCCCATCTTCTCAAATCTTCTTCATTTTCGAATGAAAATACAGGCTCCTTTTCTTCTGAATTCCTGCTTGTTATGATCATCACGTTTCGATTCAGTTCTTGGGATTTTTCGACTCGAATTTTCATGCCCTTGAGAAAAGTAAATATATTTTTATGTTAATGTTAAAAAAGCAGATAAATCAGCAAAGCTGATTTCTACTTTGAAAGTAATGATGCAAAAAGTTGCAAGCTGGGTTAAAAATCTCAAAACCTTCTTTCTGACTGAGGTTTCCACATGATTTTGCGAATTGTAATCAATAAAGTTTAGCGATTCCAGTGAAAGAAAAAATTAATCAAAAATTGTTTTCTATGAGTTTTTACTGAAACTATTTGAATTCTCGAATCTAAAAGATGTTTAGTTTGTTTCAGTTTTGCAGCATAAGAATATCCCTGAGTTTTCTAAGAATGATATAGCTGCTAAAACATAACTATGCTCTGCAATGAAGCTGACAGTCTGAAAACAATATTTGAAGGCATGTGGTAATTCGAGTAACATCATTTAGCTTACAACTCTTTTGAACGCAAAATAAGATATCCAGGAATTAAACAAAAAACTCAAAAATTGGTTTACAGCGTCAATATTAACCACGCCATGGCAGAAAACAAAGCTGGATGAACGATGACTAATTTCCTGGATTCTTATCATTGGTAAAAGAAATCGCGGACCAGAGCACAAATAGTCCCACAAATATTTTCAGGTCTCCAGAAAGAAAGAAATGCGAGAAGAAGGGGGAATTGATGATTCGATTTTGCGTGAAAATCCAAAATATTCTCTAACTTGCATTTTTAGAAATTGGATTGATGTTTGGTTAAGTTAGGCTGCCTCTAGACCAAAACAATACTGTTTATAATTTGGGAAGTAGTCAGTCGCAAAGTCAACAAAATTCAATAAAAATCCATTACAATTGAGATCGAGGATTACTGACCAATCTTCAAAATCTGTCCCAAGTATTTCTATCATGACCTGCCAAAAAGTGGATTTTTGTTTGGAGCACCCTGCTGTCACAGAAAGTTTTTCCAACGAGTTTTTGGTCCCAGAAATTGAAATATTTTTTGCACCGCTGATTCTTAGTAGGACAGGTTCCCAGCAAAGTTTGCAAATCTTTGAAAGGCTTTGTGTTTAATTCTATTGAGCTACTTCGTCGAACTGAATGGCTTCAAAAGGAACTTTAGCTTTTTGGACCTTCCTGAAATCTCGGATATTTTCAGAATTACAGTGTCTTTCTTCTTTTTTAAGAGTTCAAGAAAATTGATAAAAAAACAACTATCATAATTTCTAAATTTTCGAGAAATCAAAGGATAATTTTTAACAAATACTTAGTCTATAAATGTCTACAGTATCGGTCGAGTTTCATTTTGTTTGTATTGTAGGGTGAGTGGCCGAGCAGCTTAAACAGTTTCTCGGAGGCCTGACCTCGCAACCACCTCGTCGTCCCTCGGAGGGGACGTTAAACTAGGGATTCCATGCCTAGATGCGGCATGCATAGTGGGCATAAATTAGCTTTAAATGGCTAGAAATCCTTTCAACCAACTTAAAATAACTCACTGAAAAAAAATAATGTCTATGATTAAGAAATTTGCTGTCGTCATATCCTCAAATGAGTTGGAATATAAAGTACGCCGTAATTTCGAAACATATTCAAGATTTCTGAACGTCCAGAGCTAACTTTTCTTTCAAGCCATTCAAGATAAAATAAATGGGTCATAAAACTTTACACCCATCTATGTACACCCACCAATCTAAAGATTTGGAATCAATTATGCCCAGGATGTCTAAAGATGGCGAATAAAGATCACGAGAAAGCACAAACTTTCAGAGGATATAAGGAGAATTCAAAAGCTTCCCACTTACTTTCTTCATTCTTATTGAAAGTCCAGGCGTCATACTAAAATCTTCTCCTTGCTTCCAACCTTCAACGGCACAATGTCTCAAACGACAAAAGTATTTTTCCCAAACAGGTTGTCCACCATTTGCTGTCTGTAATGAAAATTTAGAATTTAAATTAGTTCTTCTGACAAAGATCACGGACGAAATAGAACATGGACAACCCTCCATTCACTCACACACTACGTCTTCAAACATTCTTTTTGCCTTCTTGGAGGCAAACTTTTTCTCTCGGGAAAAGAGCTCTTATTTTGGCAAAATTTCCATTAATTCATGGCACCATTTCTAACTTGTGTAAGGCCAGGCCAAGAGGTATTCATAATATTTTTTTGATATCTTGGTATAGCCCTTGCAGTGTTGTATAGAAGTTCATACGTAGTGTGTTACGTGATTCGTTATTGTAAAATTTCTATATTGAATATATGTACAAAAATATATACAGGGTGTCCCAAAAAAATTGTGCCCCGTTTGTCTGAAAATTGCGACAAAACGGCAAAATATTCTCGCCAAACTTTTGCATGATAGTGCTATTCAGATGTTCAATTAAAGTTTGCAACCATCCCCGTAAAAATCCGTTGAAAAATGATGGAGCTATGACTTTCAGGAGACCAAATTTGCCTGATGACTGAAACCAGCGGTCGGCCATTTTGTCTTACTATTTTGCAGTGATCAGTATCTACACGTGAGGTAAGAAATAATTTCTGTGAGGTCAGAAATAGTGGAACTCTCCGAGGATTATCGGAATTTTCACGAGAACTATGACATTGGAGGCTGCTGTTTCATTTTCAACCCATGAAGCTATTTATCGCTGCAAAATAGTAAGACAAAATGGCCGACCGCTGGTTTCAGTGATCGGGCAAATTTGGTCTTCTGAAGGTCATAGCTCCATCATTTTTCAACGGATTTTCATGGGGATGGTGGCAAACTTTAATCGAACATCTGAAAAGCACCACCATTCAAAAGTTTGGCGAGAATCTTTTGCCCTTTTGTCGCAATTTTCAGACAAACGGGGCACAACTTTTTTGGGACACCCTGTATAATTACAGAACTTTCAGGGAAAAATGAAACGAAACAACTGCGAAGCAACAAAATATTCTGTTTTTGCTTACCTGAATATGGAAGTACCCGTCAACACTATCCTTTTTCATACACATCGGTGTGGCACGTAGCTGACATGAAAATTGCCCCCAAAGAGCAAGGGGGTTGTCTGGGAAATCGTCAACATGCCCTAACACAGCAGTTGCACTTGCTCCAATACCACCTAAGTAAAAGATAAAATTGACTGGTAGGGAGTGATATATCAAGCGAGTGAAGAACCCTTTCTATCCAGATAGTCTCAGGCCTGAGTTACACGACGCCGGATTGGGTTCACTGCGGATTGCTTTTCACTTCGGATAGGGGTTTCAGTTACACGACGCTGAGGCAATCCGAAGCACTTCGGTGGGTGAAACCGAAGTGAAAGTCACTCCGCTCTGGAGGTGAAGTGAAAATCAATCCGAAGTACTTCGCTTCGCATTCCATCTCGTGTAACCACTGAATCCGAAGTGATTTTCACTCCGAAACCTCATTCCTAATCACTTTGCCTCCTCTGCCCTCCGCCAAAACACGAAAGAGAGGTGTTTGTCTGCGCAGTACATTACAATCCGACATCGTGGAACAGCGACGCAAAACAGAGCAAAAGGCAATCCGAAGTCGTGTAATCACTCCAAAAAGCGTAGTGCTATTGCTTCGGATTGGGGAAGGCAATCCGAAGTGAAAACCAATCCGACGTCGTGTAACTCGGGCCTCAAAATCATAAACATCAACTTGGTGGTTACTTTTTTCAAAATCATTTCATGCATTTTTGGCAACTTTTCATTTAGGAGCTCTTAACAGGATATGTAAACAAATCCATGGTTTGTGCATCAAGTATCGTATTTTGAAAGGAGAAATTCCTTTGTAATTAGCTCAATGCAAAAGGAAAGATCCTTATCTAGATACAGGCTGATCTTTGGGTGTAAGATCAACGAAAATACTTGTTAGAAATCCATTTATATCGCCCCAATTAATGGAGATTTAATTTGTATCCTAGGAAAGTGTAAAGGCTAATGTACAAGATGAGACATATATTTTGAATTTTCGTTTTATAGTGGCACTAAATTAGCTCATCAGAAAACAGCTAAATCAAAAATTTTCCGACAGTTTTAAAAAACGTATGTGCAGGTAGAAAATCATTCGTTATACCAACAAATGTGGACAGTTTGAAAAATAACAATAAATTGCAAAAGCCATCTGAAAATTTCTTTTCTGTTATTACATGCAAAATCAATCGAATTTTGGGGGTAACGAGTACCTTATTGATGGCTGCAAACCAGCCAGATAAACAGCTTGACTCGAGTTTTGGCAGCTACCATATTTTGAGACACTCTGCAAAAACCAACTGTTAGCAAAAATTAGTACTCGCATTTAATTGCCTCTAAAAGCCGGTGGCTTAGAGTTAGGTTTATAAGATGCTTTACATTATGTTTCGTTCATTTGAACACAGTTTTTCTTGCAAATCCCTTTTCGAGCCACTGCATAAATAAGCAGAGGAATGTTTGTAAGCTTTTAACAAAGCTTTGGTCACTGTTAGGACAGAAGCAAAAGCTTGAAAGACTTACCCATGACAAAATCCGATACAGAAAATCCATCTTGGATATTGTCATTCGTAAGTTGTGCATGGGCAGCAAGACAATATTTTGGCACTGAACTGTAAGTTGATTTTTTAGGAGTTCGCATTGGTGTCCATGCTGGGTTGTCCGGGTTTTGCATCACTGAGTAATAAGCTTCAATCTCCAGTTTAAAATCTGATGAGATATTTTGGCTGTTGAAAGAGATACAGATTCAAAGATTCTGAAAGAAACACTTTTCTGAATCAGAAAGCTTACAAAATCTTTGCTTCGTCCATGAAATTTAAATCATATTTCATCACTGATCAACTTGGGAAGAAACTACATTTAGCAGGTTTGGCCATTTTAGGACAGTCAAGGCTCTCACTCCCTTCCAGGCTCACCCCCAAACGCTGGGGGCTGTAGAATGACATGCAGGGATGGCTTAGTGGTAGCATGCTTGACTACTAATCAGAGGGTTGGTGGTTCAAGTCCCTACCCTGTCGAACCGGCTATGTAAAGCAAGGAGAGTCGCCAACTCCGTGGAATTCCTGGCAAAAGGAATCACGAGGTGCAGTCATATCGAGAGGAAGGGCCATTACACTGTTTCAATAAGCTTAGCTGCTCAGCGTCCTAAAATTGCCTTTGGATGCTAGGTAGACATTAAGAAAGAAGATTACTCCTTGAAATCTCTCTTTTCTTTGTTTTCTTCTGTATGTTTTCATAAAGGAATAGCTTGCCTGAACATCACTAGGAGGGGTTAGTTACTGCTCCCCAGCTAAAAATCTTATGGCCAGACCTGTTCAGCAAAATCAACCGTCACTGTCTTATCTTTTCTTATCAACTAAAGCATTGGAGAACATTTTCAAAACTACTGGCTGCCATACTTACTGATTCATGAGAATTATGTACTGTATGTATATATAGAAACATGAGAGCTATGTATGTATATAGACATTTTCACAGGGCTCAAAAAGACGAAGTAGCGTGGTAGCAGTGCTTCAGGTAAGTAGCTGAAAGGCTCAAATTTCCCAGGAAGGAAGAAGTGAAAAGGACAAAGAAACGGAAAGCAAGGGAAAAGAGGAGAAGAAATGAAGGAAGGGATGGAAAGGGAAGGGAAAGAAACCAGGAGAGTAAGGAAATGGTGTAGAATCGGGCAGTATATTGGGAAAACAGAAGGAAGTATGTAAAACGAAAAAAAGTGCTTACCTTGATACCAGGAAGGAAAACAACTTTTTGAGCCCTGAATTTTCACTGAAAATTTTTCAGCATTTTGGTTTCTTCTTCATCAGTGACTGTTCACAACAGGAATAAGAATACATAAGGAATTAGAAAGTTGTAATAAAGTTGTAATAAGGATATTCCCATTTACTTACAAGGTGAAGACACTGTCAAATGTGACGTCTGTATCTATCTCACTAAACTTCACCAATGGTGTGTCAAAGACTTGATCGTTAATCTTCAGGAGACAAAACATGTGATACAATAGCGCTGGTTGCTCTGAAATGATAAATGAATTTATTAACAGTACAATAGGAAACAATTTTGTAGTAGCATTGTTAAGTTTCTTAAGGGAATACTGTTGCACGATCTCCGTGGAGGCGTGCTTAGTAGGCAAAACTAAAAAGCTCTTGAAGGCGTGGAGAATCACAGGTCGATAGCAAGTACTTTTATGAAAGATATGATCCCTCCCGCCCATCCCCTCCCTGTTTTCAGGGATCCAGGTTACATGTATCAAATGAACGTACGAGTGCTAGGAATAATGTGCTTTCCGTGTTTGCTCTATTTGGCACACCTATATGTAATCTTACTAGACTGACCTCACTACTATCTGTGTATTGTAGTTTAGTTAATAAATAAAGTTATTTTCGGTTGAATGCAATAAATTAGAAACTAAAAAGGGAGACCCATTTACTCTGGAGCATGCAATAAACATTTTTTTCATTCAAATACAAAATTTTACAATATAATTACATTCTACTATACCTAATTCTAATTACTATACGACTACGATATTATTATTATTATTATTATTATTATCATTTTATTTAAAGTTGGCAACTTACATAGCTAAATATAAAAAGAAATGCTAATTCAAGCCAACAAATTAATTACAATGATACCAGTAAATACAATGATACAAAATATATACAAGTAAATAGTCAATAAAATTACAAAATTCATAAAATCTATATATAAAATCTACAAGCAAGATGTATGAAACTATAAAAAGCCGAGCCCTGGTATGTATCGTTTGCAAAGTCTGCAGTCACAATCTACATTTTTCCAAAATTTTATTTTATTCTTGAATTGTTGCACAGAATTTGCATCTTTGATTTCCTGTGGAACGGACTGCCAAATACGCTGCCCTCTATATTGGACCGTTTCAGTACCATGATTAACAGTATTTACCTTTGGAACCATGAATGTATTTATATTTCTCAAATTATAGGCAGAACTTCTTTGAAGAAAGATCTCATTCATAAATGGGGGGTTTAGATTATTTATTGTTTTGAACATTTCAGTCATTAGCAACTGCATATTTTTCTCATGTACTGTTACAGATCTATCTTTTTCCAGCAAAGTTGCGAAACTAGAACTATAGTCTTTATATGCTATCCTCAGGGCTCTCTCGTGCAGCCTATTGATTTTGTTATTCATCTTTCTGCTATGAAACATCCAAACCAACGGACAGTATTGGAATTGGCTAGTCACAAATGCTCTCATTAAAAGTCTCAATTTATCAGTACCTAGATATGCCGACATCCGTGACAAAGCAAAGAGTTTGTTACCAGCCTTTTGACAAATATTACTTATGTGCTTTTCAAAGCTAAGATTTGCGTCAATTTCGATACCATGGGGAGCGAAAGACAATAACTACCCAATGGCCAATACATAAAAATACGAAACGTTAAACTGTATACAGTCACACTACGAACATTTATAAATTAAAGGACACTATACTAGACTCTGTTTCACACCAGATGTCTGGTTGGGGTTGCAATGAATTTATTGACGCTACGAGCGCAACTAATTTGTTGCGCTTGTAGCATCATTGCGCTCGTAGCATCAGCAGTTGGGGAATAAACATCTTCCCCCACTGCTAATCAAGCAGACAAAACTTCAGTGGGTGAATTTTGCTGGATAACTCTACTTTGGTAAAACTCATGTAGTTTCAGTGAAAGAAGATTCGTCTAAATGTCCTGATATGAAGGAGCCTTTTGACTAAATTTTTCGAAAATGGTACCCCTGGCTAGATTTGTTTCAAAGCCATTCGAGTCTGCAGATATGAGATATCTCAAACTCGTTGGTTTGAACAAATAGCTTCCCTTTTGTGAAACTGGGCTGGAAAATTTCCGCTTGATGTCTTACAGATTCATTTCCAATTTACGATTTAACTGCACATACACACAAGAAACGTTGTGCCAGAATTCATACATGTCTCATTTCCTCTATTAGAAAAACGAATTTTCATTCAATAATTTTTGCATTTTCTTAACAAATTTACAGGAAACCTTTTGGACCTAAAATCTAGCCATTCGCCTTCCTATTGAGAAAAATCATTAAATCCTAATAGTTTGCAATTTCCGATCATATAGAAAGTTAGAAAATTTGCTCCTATAATCTTGCGCATTCGTTTCCCATTTAGGGCAAGTAATTTGCATTTGGTAATTTGCAATTTGCAAACAGATGTGCACTGCAAACTCAGGTTCTAGAATCTTACGAAACCGTTTCCCTTTTCAAACAAAATAATTAGCACCTTATAATTAGTAATTTCCAAACATTTGTACACAACAAACTTTGTGCCTTACATTGCAAATACAAGAAGGAAATTTTGTACCTAAAGCCAAGCCTTACAGAATCATTTCTCATAA
Organism: Aurelia coerulea; assembly: GCA_039566865.1. Classification (NCBI taxonomy): domain Eukaryota; kingdom Metazoa; phylum Cnidaria; class Scyphozoa; order Semaeostomeae; family Ulmaridae; genus Aurelia; species Aurelia coerulea. Next base: position 2,706,998 of record CM076952.1, on the reverse strand, counting down.
GAAGAAATTAAATCATTAGCATTATCATTAAATCAATCTCCCAGCTTGCAGGTAATACTTGGATAAATTTGGAACTTTTCTGAGATCATGGGCAAAAGTACTTCTCATGCAGTAATGGTAACGGTACACCGTTCCTGTTACGTGTGTGAGTAAGATTTCAACCAAAAAAGCAAAGAATTTCTCGAATTCGAAAATTCCAGATCGAATTATAAAGTTCGCGCTGTTTCAGTCGAATAACTCACATGCGTCCCAACATGTCTTAATAAAGTCAAAAGGAAAGCAATGTCGCAACTTGCAATCAAAATCGTAGCTTTTAATTTTTGTTTTGAAACTATTCAATGTCTGGGACTCTTTTAAGGAAGATGGAATTGAATGTCATATCTTTGATCCAATAAAACGTGCATTTTCAATACCATACCCTTTCGTGTTTGACTTTGGTGCAAAAATATTTCTGCCACTGCAAAGAGTGTATGGTGTATCTTTCTCGATGAAGATTTAATTCATGAAACTTGGATTGAGATTCCTTTGAATTTTTAAAATTTCAGTGGCAAGCAACTGTAAACTTTTGTGGTGAATAGACACTGTGTTTGCTTTCGTCAGTAATTCCTCGAAATTTGAACAGCTATCTTTGCATGCGATTCTCAAAGCTCTCTCGTGGATCTTGTTTATTTTCCTATTAACTGACCTATCATGGAACATTCAAAAATTGGACAATAGCTAATTTGAGAAATAACGAAAGCGTTCATCATAACCCTCAGTTTCTCGACATTTGAAATACGTGCAAGTGCATGCAACTCCTGTCCAGCCTTTTTACAAAGTATGTCTACATGATTTTTTAAATCAAGGTTCTTATCCATGTTACATCCGAAAGCTTTTCTTCAACAGATTCTGGTATCGTAGTTGCACCAATATGCACTGATACGCCAGTGTTTTTCTCTCCAAAAATCAAAAGATTACATTTGTCAGCATACAGCTTTGTACTATTATCAAGAAACCACTAGAGAGACTTTGAGAATCTGTTTCTAGGCTAAAAACTATATGTTCTAGTTCACGACCGCACACATGGATAGTCGTGTCATCAGCGTAATTGCAAATCTCAATCTCAATCTCTTCCACCAAAAAGAAAAGGTCGTTTATGAATACATTAAATAAGAGGGGCCCCAACACAGAGCCTTGCGGTACACCCTTAATTGATTCATGCCAGGAACTGAATGACTCATTGACCTTAACTCACTGTTTACTATTTGAAAGATAATCATGAACCAGTTTTAGGGCAGATCTACTGAAACCGGCTAGTATGAGTTTTATTACCTGATTGCTTCAATTCTGACTTATATCATTTAGTCAAATGTATTTCGTTACTGAAGCCAAGGCTGAAAAGGCCCCACCCATTGCCTGTACACGAACGATTTTCGAACTCAGCACCCCCAAAATTGACCAAGTCAACCTGTTTTCATAAATTTCCCCATCGGGGGACCATTCCCGCATTCTCCGCCTGGCCTATTGTAAAGAAGAAGTCTGTGACCAAGACAAATGGAAAAAACTGCTTGACAAGACAATTTGGAGGAATTTTTGCAAAAAATATTGAATTGTCTGGCAAGGGCTTGCAACTAATGTCTTGTACAATTCCAACCCTTAACATCCCGGGGCAGCCTGGGAGTCAACAAAGAGTTTTTGCACAAAATGCCTGGGGGTCAGCAAATCTTGTTGGCGAATGCCTGGGGGCAGGGCACTGAGAAGATAGTCCCAGTAACTTCACAAGCAAAAGCACCTAATGTTGTAAAATGCCCTGGGGGCTGGGGAAAAATTAACAGTCAAATGCCCAGGGGCTGAGAATTTTTTATGAGCAAATGCCAGGGGGTGTACTGGGGGAATGGTCCGGACAGGAATTGAACAAGACATAAATATGCTTGAAATGAGATGCATCCAGTCAAACATTGAATCAAAATTTAGGGATAATAATCTGCATTAAAAGGGACTGTACAAGCTAAATTTTCAAGAATCCTAAACTTTCTCACCTGATGCAGGCAAGTAGCAGCAGATACATTGCAAATGAGCATGTTTTCTACATTTTTGAACCCCGTAGAATTCGCCAATGCCATCAGATTTTTCATGCCATCAATGATTATAAATATACAACTAGATTCTGAGTGAGGAGTTTCAGATGTGTATAGCCTAAACACAGGAAAGGCAATAGGCAGGTTAAAGAAATTGAATGCCATGGCCAATTGGAGAGGAATTGCTCATTGAATTTGATGATATTGGCCAGCTGATCTTTATCTTTGTTTACAAAAATCTTGTGCAGCCCCTTTAAGAAATTAGATTCACTGGACTTACCTCCTGCCTTTGTTTTGAAATGTGCATCTGATTTCCACATCAATGGAATTCTTATGTCTGGGAATAAAAAAGCAAGATTATGAATTAGGAAGGAAGAATGGGTAAGGCAAACTAACCAATTGTCATGCAACATGTTTTTCATCATATTGACAATTTTTTGGTCCTGACTTTTTATTTCACAGATTTCTTTCTAAAAGATTCAAGTTTGCTTCAAATTCAAAAACACTATATCTATATCTTGCTTGCAGTAATTGTATGTTTGCAAAGTTGAAGTACTGACAATCAGCTGAATGAAAAATCATACACATCACATACCTGAAATTGCTTTTAATTGCAGCTATTAACTTATTTTCCCTCCTTTCAGGGTTTCATCTCAATTCTTTGTTTCTCCCTAGTTATATGTTACTTTGGTTGTTATTATTGGGAATTAAAAGTTTCTTTCCACAGATTACAGTGTTTAACAGTGCTCAAAACAATTTTTCCCTTCCCGGTAGCAAGCAAAGCACTGCCAAACTTTCTTTGAAACCTATAGCTGAAGTCGAACAATTTCAATTATAATTTTCCAGCACTTAGTCACACATCTACCAAAGATTGACAAGTGAAAACCACATTACAGCAATCATTTTTTTGCAAATTTTGAATTCAGCAGACACCTAAGTTAAGTCTACTGCTGATTATAACCTTCTGAAATTGAGTTCCTTCATTTCCTCCTTCATCTCTTTTCCTACTCCCTTCCAGTTCTTTCTCTCCTTCCCCCCTTTTGTCTTTGGTTTTCTTGCTTCCCCTCTTTCCTTCCTAAGAAAGTTGAGCACTTTGGCTATCTTCCTGGTAGCAACGCTACCATGCTACTTAACTTTTTAGCCCTAGTGTCTAATCTAATGTTGCATTTGTGGGTTTATTAAGATCAGTCCATTATTCAAAGCTATTTTCAAATACCTGAAATTGCTACATCTGCTAAGCATGGCTCCAAACTACCTTTGATGTTTGATCCACTATAAAGATAAAGAACGATTTCAGAATAATACAGATTTGACAGTAAAATTTCTTAGGAATGAAGGAAATTATAACATGTCCCAAAGCAGTGACAAAGCAAATGTTTTACTGACTTGGAGATCAATTGCAGGGGAAATTTTTCTGCGTTAAATTTTCTCAAAATAAACTTACTTTACTGCATATCATAGTCTACGTCAAGGAAATGAAAGATAATTTGTAGTGCACAAAATTATGGATCAGTCTGGTCTTTGTTCTTTTGTAGATTTGATACAAAGAGCTTTTGCAAACAATGGTTTTGAACACATTTGCATCTGCAGCACAGACATTGCACACATTGACATGGTTTTCCTGTCCAAGAATGCTTGTTTAGAAATATTTACAGTCTTTGATATGGCTCAATAATTCCTATCATATTTTGAAGAATACTTCGCATTTTAATGTGCACAAGGCCTGAAGTGAAGGCCAGGACAAGAAAAAAAATGTTGCAGAAGTGACAAAGAAGGCATTTTTGATAAAAGAAAGACATCTAGAACTCTGCATAACATGGGCAGATTTTGTAACACAATAGCATCAGTTGCTGCTGACTGACACCTCAATTCAAAGCGATTAATGACTGCAGACAAAGGAAATTCTCTCAACCAGGAATTCAAAACAAAGAAAGCCGCAAAAGTTGCCCTGAAACCAGTAGGGCAAACTCTTGCCTTGTGCACGCCAAAAATGGTTTTTAAGAGAAGTTACTGTATGTGCTTATATTGAAGGAAGAAGGGTAAATCTAAAGTTCTACCTGGTGAATTTTGTTTATTTGATTCAAAAGCCAAGCAGCAGGTATAAAAATTCTTGCATATTTAGGGCTCAAATGAAACAATTACAAAACAGCTCCTGAATCAAATAAACAAAATCTGCCAGGCAGAACTTCAGATTTACTCTTCTTCTTTCGATATAAGCGCATAACTTCTCTTTAACTCATTCACCCCCACGAGGTATTTTGAAAGAGAGCTCTTTATCCCCGAGATTTCAATATCGATCATCACCTTCCATCACCTTCTCCCCAAGCGGTTTTCACTGGATCGTTGTGAAGGATCATGTCATTTTTCACCGCAAATTGCAAATTATTAGTAAAAGATATCAAAAAAATTTCTAAAAAGATCTTTTTATGGAAAGAACAGGCATTAAAATGAGACCAAACATATTGCATTACAAAAAGAATCTTGTTTTTGCGAGAAGTTTGAACGATCATGAGATAAAAATTTTATCCAATTTTATCCTCGAGCTCTGGTTTTAGTTGATGATCAAAGCCAGTTTGAAAATATTTCTTTAGAATATTCAAAATATTTGAGAAGGTGAAGACCTTGAAAGTTACGATATCGAAAAATCGATTTCTTTCCATTAAAATACAATTTTGAAAACAGAAAAGATATCGGAAGACGACTGGCCATCATTTGCATGAGTGATCAGGTTCCCGTTGCATAGAGTTGCTCCAAGGCGTATATTTAGTTTCTTAGTTCATGGAATGTGGTTTTTGAAGGCATACTGATATGATAAGAAACTCATAACTAATCTTAGTAACAGTCTTACCTCACTTTGGAAGGAAAATAAAATATTTCAAGCCAAATGAGATACAACATATGGGTCGCCACCAAGAACGTGCCTAAATTTTGTGTATGAAACGGCGCCGATTTTCTGCTTTCGAATCCTAGCCTTCCGCTTCATCCTTCTCAAAAACACTTTCTTCAGGGGATAAAACATCATTGACCACAGTGTACGAATTGTAATTCCTATTAATATATTAACTGGTTTTTCCAAACACTTTTCTCCTTGGGAACTCTCTCTAAAAACCCCTTCGAAAGAACGTCCATGACCACAAGCCAAACGGTAAACAAATCATAACTGTCAACAAAATTGAACTGCCGACACTAAAACCACAATAACTCAAAATTTTAGTACGAACACTCTATTAACATTTGACAACATTCGAAAGCCGATCCTTTAATCTACTTATACATCACAATTGTTCTATTCAACTGCCAAAGCAACCCAGGAGAATTACATCATCTTTCCAGAACGACAAATGTCGTCAATGGGGAAACACCACCTTGTGCTGTTGACGACAAATGTCGCTTACCGGTAAAACCGGGAAACAATGACGACAAATGTCGCTTATGGGGGTGAATGAGTTAAACCATTTTTCTCGCACAAGACAAGAGTTTGCCCTACTGTTTTCAGGGCAATCCTTGAGGCTTTGTTTGTTTTGAATTACTGGTTGAGGGAATTTCCTTTGTCTGCAGTAATTCATCACTTTGAATTGAGGTGTCAAGCAAAAGCAACTGATGCTACTGTATTATAAAATCTGTCCTTACTACTACTCTGCATAGAGCATCAACCCTAGCTCTCAAAAGTAAAATTTCCTTATTTAGATACCTCTGTTTGTTGTGATCTTTCAGTATGATGCTTGATCTTTTCTTTTGTAGTGATGACATCAAACTCAGCATCCTTGAGTTAATAGTCAGCAGATTCTTGCCAATTTCCATTGCCTGTCTAGTGTCATGACAGCCTGTTATTAATTTCATGATCCCATCCCTCATCTTTATATTTTCTTCAATCTTTAGTTCAATTTCATCCTTATCTTTGTCAGCCATTTTTTCCTATGAGACAGTTAAAAAATTAAAAATTAGCAGTCTTAAAAAACCAAGTGCAAAACAAATTAAAGGGCAGCTGTTTCACTTCAAACTTGCTTCACAAATGATACACAGAGTGAAATTCATATAAGTTTCTTTTTCAATCATTTGTATATACTTCTAAATTATTAATTTTGTACTGAACTACCTATTCACAAAAGTTTCATTAAATCTTCCTGTCTAGTACCTCCCTAAAATGTTTAAAAATTCAATCAACATGATCACTGTTTACGCAAAGTATTATGTAGCAAGTACCAAGCAGCCTGGCAGGTGTTTAAGTTTTACAGCACATACTTTTCATAAGAACCCAAGAATTTAAGCCAGTAATGAAACTTCCTTAACATTATCAGATTTTGAGTACTCAAGAGTTTCTCTTGAGGTTCTATGAGTTCCAGAACAATCTTCATGTTCACCTTGTGTGCCCTTCAAAAGGGCATTTCAAAAGGACGTCTTTTAACACTTTCAAAATGTTTAAGACATTGGTCAAGCACCTTTTAAGATGTATGATCGAGGAAACAAGTGAAAACAAAGCAAACACATGCTTGTGACTTCATTGACAAAACTAAATAGCTCTTTAAATAATCCATCCTTCCCAGTACTGGAGTTTCTTCCTTTTTTATCTATCTGATAATTGAACTTGTTGCAAAGAATTTCTTACAAAAACATGTGTAAAATCATGACAGTTCAGTTCATTTCATTTTTAAATCCATACATACAAATCTTAAACAACAACAGGTTACATATAAGATGATATAAATTACATACAATAAAAAAAATAGAGAATGAAGTACAAATAATTGTAAAAACCAAGGAGATTTGCATGCAGGAATTTCTTAAAAGGAGGAGCTCTCTCAATAGATAAACTAATCGAGGAGAAAGCACCTCTAGTCAAAGAAAGAGGGAGAGAGAGCACAATTATAGTAATCTACCTAACTTTATTATAAAAATATTATTTTCTCCCTTGTTTATATATATTTTTTAATTTAAGGTTTCGTTGCAAATTTTGCTTTGAAATCTCAGGTGTGCCCATAGTGGAATAGAAGTAGAACTGCCCACTAATGCGTCTGCCAGGTACATATGTTCCTAACGCCACTACCTGTACGAAAATACAAGGCCATGTAATAGCCATGTACAAGCCTTGTAGTTATGGCCTTGTAACCTTGTTATAGCCTGGAATAGCCTTGCTGTAACCTTGTAAATGGCTTGAAAAATGCTAATTAGCCTTGTAGAAGCCTTGTGGAAACCTTGTGTTAGACTGGTTGCAGCTTGGAATCTTACTGATAGCCTTGTAATTTTCTTCCAAGGCTAGTACAAGGTCATAACAAGGTCATAATCCCCTTTACAAGGCTAAAACTTGGCCTGTACAAGGCCAAGTTTAGCCTTGTATTTTTGTACAGGTAGGAGATAATCCACAGCTTCTGGTTTATAGAGATTTTGGGCTTTGTGTATGCTGGTACACGTCAAACCACAGGTAACGGGGAAAAATTTGTATAAAAGTAACAAGTACCTTCATCTTTACTTCAGTGTTTACCATATTTGCTAATTTTGTCTAGATTCGTTTAGGCCAACCACGACAATGTTTGTGATACAAACCGGAACTGTCTGTATCACAAACATTGTCGTGGTTGGCCTAAACGAATCTAGACAAAATTAGCAAATATGGTAAACACTGAAGTAAAGATGAAGGTACTTGTTACTTTTATACAAATTTTTCCCCGTTACCTGTGGTCAAACTTAAAGGTGTCTTGTCCAACACATAAATATGGCGAAAACCCCTCACTTCCACTACAGATGAGCACTTATGCCATATTTCTTGAAGGGTTTCCTGTCACTAAAGTTTCAGACTCACTGCCATCTGACTTAACCAACCAGAACATCTGTAATTATCCTCTGGTACAGTGACATATCATTTTATTCAATTGATAGCCTCTTCTGTTTCCAAATACTCATTTCTTATCAAATCAAACTAATCGAATTCTCTTTACTTCAATTTGTAAACAATCTCTTCAATGGATGAAAGGATAAATCCATAATTTATAATCCAGACAAGTGTTAAAACAAATCAGATTTTCTTACCTCTCATTCAAGATTGTGAGTAAAACTGCAGGTAGGAGCTACAGAAATTAACTGTGATTAAGAGTTAGAATCACCTCGTAAAATGTTACACCAGAAAGTACGGCCCGATTTAGGCTAAGTAAGAAACAATGTCGTAGAGAAATGTTTTTCCGCTTTCATACACAACAATTCGTTTTGTCAATGAATTACTGTCATAAAAGTTGCCTGATGCCTTATTATTCTTAATGAAACCACTGCTCCCTCTAGGCCAGCCCTAATTTCCTGAAAGTCTATTTTCGCCCACTTTTATTAGGCTCTGAAATCACATTTCTAATCATCTCATCTTCATAACCCCATATCCGTATCTTATCTTCCGACGCCAATATCTTCACCTCATTTACCAAGCAAAACGTGACTCAACATATCATCAAACTGTTTGGGCCCATTTCGATGTTTTGATCCCATGTCCCAGAGTTAGTAGTTTGATTTGTTAGATATCTGCCTTAGTTCCGCAGTTTTTGGAAAGATAAGCATTAGATTTTGGTTGAAATTAATAGGACAACTGTTAGGATATTTGAATTGTTATGAGAACGTACACTTTTAGACAGAGAATGTATCATTATTTACCTACTTTTGATTCATGTTATTTATTGAACAAAGGGCGAAGCCATCCCATTCAATGTCATGGGGTAATAGTCGGAGTTCCAATTGGAAAAAGGGAATTTTAGGGCAATTAGGGGTTAATTTTTAGGTTATTAAATATATTCTTAGTTAGTTTCGGTTATATACGTTAATCTAGCGTTGAACAAGATTATTTACAGGCATTTTCTGAAATTTTAGTCCATATTTACCAGAACAATATGACATTTAGCACAGCATTGCCTCCAGATATCCAAAATGGCCTAAATGAGTCATACCAAGAAGCGCCGTTTCCAAATCCGTTTTATCCCACAAAAATACCATTAAAAACTCTACTCACCCTCTTATTACTTGCCCCATCAACTTGATCAAACACTGGTGCGGCCATTTTCCTCTTACGTATGCTTTTCAACCGGACACTGCCTCTTGTGAACGGAGTAGTTGCTTCCTGGGTGTTTTCATCGTTCAGTGTTGTCGAGCCAATTGAAATTTGATTCGTTCGCCCGCGAGATTTGATTTTCCTAAAACTTCTCAATGGAGTCAAAGCTTGCTTCCTGGGTTCAGAATTTTCTGTGCTTTTCTCTCTGAAAGAATATGTTCTCCTGGAGAAAGGCATCATCGTGAAGTCCTCTGAGAGTAGGGCTGTTTTGCGAAGTTTATGATGTGGTGAAACTTGGCGCCCTTTTGAACATGGGATCCGATTTCAACGGTTTTTTCAAAATATTCCTTTGAATTCACTCGCCGCAACGAATCGGGTTTATCATCCGTAAAAGTAGCCTACGAGTAGACCCATTATCCTACAGAATACTTTTCTCCAGTTGGATAAGGGGTCTACGCGTAGGCTACCGTAAAAGTGGATGAAATGACGAAAAATTCAAAACAAATTTGTTGTTGGCTCTGGTGTCGAGGGTAAGGTAGCAGGTATTACGCCGATGGATTTAACTTACGGTAAGTTAAATCCATCGGCGTAGGGGGACATAAAATTTGGGGGGCTGCCCAATAAAAAATCCATTGTTCATTGTTTGAGAAGTTTTTGTCCGACTTGAGGCCGATTTCTGCCCGATTATGGCAGATTTTTTCAAATTTTTCTGACGTTGGGGGGCTGCAGCCCCCAGCCCCCATATCTCCTACGCCTATGGGTAAATCTTGGACAAATCCGACAAATCAAGGCCAAAAAATACCAGCAATATTCTTCTTAAAACTCCCCCCAAAAATTAGGAGCAAGCAAAGGAGAAACACCCCCTCCAAGGAAATAAATCCAATTTTCGGCAACCCGAAGAGCCAATTTCCCATGGGGGAAACTCGGCACATACGGGGGGGGGGTAAGTCCAATATTTTTGGGTCAGAATGTTCCAAAAAGTTATATTTTTGCGTCTCATGGTATTTTTTGGCATAAAATATAGTCAAAATGATATTCGTGGGTTGTTTAGAATAGAATCAATCCCTACCTGAATTTGCATTGTCTCAAAATAAATTACAGTTGTCACGGTGTAAAATGAGCTGATATTTTTGGGCTACAATGAAGCTAAACTGATATTCTTGGGGTGCCTGAAAATGTTTTGGACAGACCCCCACATGCGTATGTGCTGAATGCCCCCTGGGACCAATTTTCAACCCCGAAAAAACAGAGGATGACGACAAGATATTACGGCTTATCAGGAGACGAATAGCCAAGCCAAGGCTCAAGATCAACATTCGAACTCCCTTCACTTCCCTTTTCGCTCCCTTCATTCTAGCTACATTTCCCAGCTATGTTTCATCACATTGCTACCCCTCAAAAAGCAACTCTGCAAGTAGCATCAAATTGACTGCTTGATAAAAAATCATCAGCTCTCCCATACGCCCAAGAAGTGGGCAAAGAAGTATGGTTGCAAATATCTTTTCGACAGGAAATGACCAAAATGACTAACTGATTAACTTGAAATAGTGTCCAATTTTTGCTCTTCTTTCTTCGCCTTTTTTTAGAACATTTTGAATAGAAGCATCGTTTCCGCAGATTAAGGGAGCAGTCATTTTTAAACCTGGGTACCAGGGCGGAGGATTTTTGACAGGGGTATGAAACTCGTTGTCGTTATTTTGTGGGGGTACGAAAATATCAAGATAATTGTTATGGGGCACGAAACAATATTTTGCTTGAAATATCTTATATGAAGTCATCAATCATCATTTACAAAAGATCCTTTTGGATGATTACAAAGTATGACCTGAGCTAAGCAAGCATAAGAAAACTGAATATTGATTTCTCCATAAGCCCAAATGCAGGGGCGGATCCAGAGAAAATCTTAACTGGGTCCAATCCGAAGGCGAGCGAAGCGAGCCGAAAACTATAGGGGGGTCCGGGGGTACCCCCCCGGAAAATTTTTGTGACCACGCCCTTCAGATTGGCTTAAAACGCTATTTCAGGGAAATTTCCTTCGACCACGCCCTCCAGGTTTGCACACACTAAATGTTGCAAAGTTATGATTCAAAACTAAATTACTTTATTGATTAGAGTTTGAGGTTATGTGATATTTTTTGGTCATGATTATGAATATTTCAAGTCTCCAAAATCATCAAAGAATTTCTTGCGATGCTTGAGGAATAATATATCATTTTGAAATACTACGTCAAATCAAAGTGTACAGCATGACTTTTTACTAGCTTGATTAAAGTCTTAAAATGACACTTATGTTATCATTCATACACGAACACGATCAACTCATATAAACATACATAGATCATACATAGATGGATAGAAGGTCAGCTCCTTGGATGCGGTTAAAAAGGTGAACACTTGATTTAAATCTGACACATCAGCTCTCTCTCTTCCCTCCATATTCCTCAGTTCCTACCACAGTCAGTAGTCGTATTCATGACCCTGTTCCGCCTTCTCTATATGCGAAACTTCATGTGATGCAATCACAGCGTTATCCATTTCAGTGGACCCAGACAGATATTTATAGCTACACTCATCTCTATTGAAACGTCAGAAAATTGCTAAATTTAGTCTGCACTGGACCCAGCCACTGCGGAATCCGTCGCAGTGGCTGGGTCCACAGTAGGCTAAATTTGGAAGTTTTCTGACGTTGCAATAGAACGAATGTAGGTATAAATAGCTTTTATGGGTCCATGAGCACTGAACAAAGAAGGATTGACATCATATTTGAAACCATTGTAACTGGATATTCGCTTTTAGTGCCATTCACAGAACATCATCGCTAGAAATAATCACCGACAAGCAGAATTACCGGACCATTGACTCAAGAGCTATTGGATCAAATCCAAAAGATACGAGAAGAACTTGATCTGCTTGTTTACCGCTTGAAGATGATTTACAATCTCATTTTTCAAAATCTATTTCACTCAGAAAAGATTGTGACTGCATAACCTATTGTCAAAAAGACGGTGAACTTTCTATTAATAGCCAAACTTTGATTTCTTTAAGTGGGTCCAGGGACCCAGTGGACCCACCCTGGATCCGTCACTGGCTTCTAATTTGAGGCAAGCAGTCACGAAGATAACCTCTGTGCAGAATCATATGCATGGAGATCTTTTGGTTCAGTGTGACCACGTGCCTTCCCCCAGTCAATGCGCCATTGTTTGCTGTAATTCTGCACCTTTCCTCTCAACTTCACCTGCGACGTTTGCATCTGTAGCTGTGTAGGAGGGGGGTCCTTCTACCTTCGGTGATGCTGCGAATGCTAGCCTCTGTGCAGGCCGCCGGTTACATCATCCTCTAAACTTGACTTATTTGTATAATGAATACCATCAATAAGTGGCTAATGATGCGTTCGTTCTAGAAAACGATTGTTTCAACATAATTAAGCTGCTAATGAAGTCAAGAACGTGCCAATTCTGGGTAAATTTGTTGTTGTGCCAGGGTAAACATCGTGGTGATTTATCCATCTTATGGTGTCAAATCTGTCTAACATGAAATAAGCCGACGTCAAATGTTGCTATAGGATCGCGGGAAACTTCTGTCTTGTATGCGCTTTCTGTGCGCTTTCTTTATTTCAGTGCCAATTAGCAGAGATAAAACGTTAATCAATTGCTTTAACGAGCGTGACGGACTTTCTTTCTTTCTTTCTTCCTGACCTGGAGCCCCCTCTTAGAAAAAAATGTTTAACAGACATCTGGAGAAGATGAATCACGGTATGAAAATCGCCTTAGAAAATTTGGTATGTGTCCATATATACTTCATATACTCAAAGAGGTATGGATGGGGTACCAAACCATTTTGCCGAAAGATTGTGGGGTACAGAAACATTTTTTATATTTTAGATGGGCCATCAATATTTTTCTAATTGTGTGAAACTATCCTCCGCCCTGGTACCCAGGATTGAAAATGACCGCTCCCTAAAGTCTTAAAATAGGTACTAGGGTGTGTTAAAGGCAGTCTGTCACACATCTGATTGGCTGTAATAAATTCAGAGCTCAAAACAAAACAAATGTATTTGTGAATCGGTGTTTTTAGAAGTAAGGAGGGCTACTCGTTATCATTTTCTACGACCATAGAAAGTCAGTAGGATCAGCAGCCATTCAATTCTCCTATTCTTTGTATTGTCATTACCACCCAATCAGATGCATGGCAGACTGCCTTTAACCTGAATTCACAAACGGGAAAGGATCTACAAAAGATACTTTCTCCTAAAAAAAATCGATTTCAAAGCGTGGCAATGCTTGTGAGCCTCAAAGATTTCTACGAGGACGAAGGTGTGGTAGTAGCAAAACTAACAATTTCATCCATCATTAAAAACAGTCATTTCATATATTCAGGGTAAGGATACATATATATTGATAAATACTCTAGCGAAGGTCCAGAGCACAATGAATTGAAATTTATGGAGGAAAATTGACTTTATCCCTAATCTCTGATATTTGATAAAATCTGATTTGGGTCTCAGAAACAAGGACAGATAATGTTACAATAGAACTCGCTACTTTTTATTCACAGCTAGATACAAAGCAATTTGTGATTGCAGACAAAGGGAATTCCATGATCGGTTGGTCAAGCCATAAACAAAAACAAAGCAAGCCGCAAAAATTGCCCTGAAACCCGGGTCGCTAGCTTGGTCGTTGTGCATTTCAGAAATGGTTTTAAAGAGCAAATATTAGCCCATATCGAAAGGAGAAGGATATATCTAAACTTCTGCCTCGGGCATTTTATTTTTTTCGTACAGAAGCTGAGCAGTAAGTGTTTTAATTACACCTAAAAAGTACGAGAATTGAATCCCCTTCCAATTGGCTTCTGCACAAAATAAATAAAATGCCTGAGGCAGAAGTTTAGATATATCCTTCTTCTTTCGATATGTGCTAATATTTGCTCCTGAAACTTATTTCTGAAATGCACAACGAGCGCGATAGCGATCCGAGTTTCAGAGCAATTTTTGCGGCTTGCTTTGTTTTTGTTTATATCTTGATCAACCGAGCATGGAATTCCCTTTGTCTGCAATCACAAATTGCTTTGTATCTAGGTGTCAATGAAAAGTAGCGAGTTCTATTGTAACATTATCTGTCCTTGTTCCCACCATAATGTTTTGCTTTCTGTTTATTTGATTTGATTGAGTGCATTTAGAGGTGTGAATTCCATTCTTAAGAAAGGGAAATCGCTTTGTCTTTTCGGAAACCTGAAAAGTTTGTTTCACAAAATTTACCCTTGCTATGTTGTCTCAGATTCAAACATCATTGTGCGCAGGAACCTCGAATTCATATTATGGAAAGCAAAACTAAGCATTCGAAGTTAACTGTATCTAATCAGTATGGGTAATTTGTTGATATACTCTCTATTAAATAAGTTCTAAAAGTTAGAAACTACGTTTGGAAAACATAGGTTCCAAATCTTTAAAAAGGTAGTTGTGAATTCTATAATAGATTTATTTGAGCTGACTACCTTGAAAGAGATTGCTTTGCTTTAATTCTACAATTGGACTTTTTGTAGTTTAGCTTTTTGACTGCGCTGATACCGCTGCAAACGAGCGTAAAGTTGAGGCATAGAAAATTTGAGGGGCCAGTTAGAAATTTTCCTTCAGTTCGACTACGACTAAATTGAGATTCGTTAGTCTCATATTTCTTAATCCTACGGGTAAAACGTTGCCTAGAAATTTGATATAGATTACAGATACCTTCACCATTCGCTGAATTTACAGTCCTTTGTTGAAGTACACGTGATCTCCTGTGCCAAGGTCTTTCTTTGATATGGCCTCCTGTAATTCTGTCTCTAGTTGATCAAATCGCATTGAGCTACAACAGGAAATACAAAATCGAGTCATGTGACAGTTAAAAAATCAAATTCACCAAAAAGAAAAACGGTTTGTGCAATTCCAAAAGCACAACAGTCTTTGGGTGTCCCAAAAAAAGTACCACTCTTTGAAAGATCATCAAAATTTGATCACACGGCCGACTTTCAAATTTCTTTTTCTGGCAAGTATATCAAAGATCAAAATATTTTCCCCAGGTACAGCTGATCTTTTGATTGGATCTCAAATGAGCAAATTTAGCTCTTTTAAGGTTGTATAGTTTTAAAGCATACTGGAAAAAGCACTCATGATTACCAGATTAATTTCTTTTTGCACATCAAGTTTCTTGTTTGGTCATAAATGTCAGAAAGAAATGCAAACTATCAAAATATAATGGCTTGGCTTTTAGGAAAGAACTACAATCTTGCTTAAAGAATATAGCTTTTTTAGTGCGTTGTTTTACGCCCATCAAGTAGCCAAGGTTAAGGTTTTATCATCTTTAAATATATTTGGATTTGGCAAAAGAGATCAAAGACAATTTCATGGCAGGTTTAAGTATCGAATGTTGGTGCTTTTTCAAACGGGAGTACTTTTTTGCGACACCAGGCATATGTACAGTGTTATATAAATATACCCAAGCTCAGCTTAAATTTACTACATATTCTTGATACCCCAATTCATCCAGGGACAATATAATAAGGTTAAGAGACAAAAAATTAAGGCTTGTATTACCTTGTTTGTGGGAAGATTGCACAACACAACGGAGTTGCAAATACCAAACTGTAATGAAACAATGCATGATATGACGTAATGTTATGGCACTGCGCGACGTAAAATCTTCAAAACAGAATTGCAACAATGTCAGCCTCTCAAAGTGCATGGTTTTCCCTAAAATGTTTTTCAGAAGTTTACGCAACCACGTAACCTCAAAATAGTATTTAAATTAGCTGAATAATTCAGTTTGACATTTGAACAATATATTGCCATGCTGACAATAAGTGATTTCAAATAGATATCAAAATTTTCAACCCTGACCTTACAGAGGGCCCCCTTACATCCAGAAAATCACTTCTTGCATACACCTTGACTATGAATTTTGTTGCCTGCTTTTTTGCAAGTTTAAAGATATGGAAAGATCTCGAATTATTTTATGGTAGTAGAGATTTCTTCTGTTGCAACAATATGATTCTGACTTTCTCACACCTGCCTCGAAGAATGTTTTAGATTTCGACTATTTTCCCTCTGTCATTAAAAGAGACACATTCAATATTATGAAAAATAGAATATTTCTAATCAACAATAGGCCAATTTGAATTAATGAATCTTACCAAAATCCAACCATCAAAATCTGGATGGGACTTGCTAGCCATGGCATCCTCTGTAATAAAAACAAATCTTGTCAAAACAAAAATCGAATTTGATACATTGAAAAGTTTCCATGAACGCTTTTACTTCAGAGAGAATAATGATGCCATGTTCGAAGGAATTTTCATATAACATGAACATCGACTCAAACACTTGACAATTCTGAGAAAGAGAGATCTATCACGGATTTGATAATTTCTTGCTAACATTTGCATAGTAATACATTATCAAAATCACGTCAATTTTCCCGAGAACGATTCATTTTAGTGCCACATTACGAGACATTTCTTTTGATATTCTGTTTCCTTTGGTTAAGTTAATATCCGGGGGGGAGGCAACTTTAGTTCTCCATGGTATGGGGTTGTGCCATTTTTTAGGGTACCCTTTTTATGATGGATTCCGTATTTATGGGTATGGTTTTCAACGATTTTTTGTATTTTCCGGATTTATGGGTATGATTTTTTGTAAAATTTCATTTATGGGTGAACTTTTTCGACTTTTGCGGATTTATGGGTATACTTTTCAGAAATTTTCCGGATTTATGGGTGTTTTTTTTTCAGAAATCCTTCCGGATTTATGGGTGGTAGTTTTACGCTTTGAATGGCACAACCCAGTATCATGGAAACTTAAGTTACCCCTCGGGGTTAAAATGATTTATTAAACATGTGAAGTGAGAAGTGTGAAATTAACGAGCATTTTCTTCTTTGACTATCCACGTGTGGAACCTCGAATGGGATATTTTTGGATTTTTTTTGCTCCTTGCAAAATGCAAACTTTTAACCTTGCACAAAACTTTCAAAGGGGCTCCGTCTCCAAATTTCAGTCAAAATCGTGATTTTGAAGTTTTTTGATGGGCAATAATCACACATACGTTTACATGTTTTTTCCAAAATGAAAGCATCATTTTGAAGATAGATCTTTGTACTTCACAGAGGAAAAAATCCAAACATTCATATCTTTTACGATTGCTTGGATATCCGTGGATTTTTGGTGGCTTGGGTGAAGCCACCAAACAAACTGCAGAAAACAATGGAGAACGATGCACACGTGCGGTGTTTACAGATTTGTTTACAGTTTGGCGACGGAGCCCCTTTAAGGTCAACGTAGTATAGGATTGACTTGCTACAAGTCTTCGTTTGCTTTCTATTCGTATTGTCATGGTGTATAGTTCATGAGACTTGTAGCAAGTCAAAGTATAGGATTAAAGGATATTTAGATGAAAATAGACATCATACTTTCATGAATGCTTTGCTTTCAAGTTTGTTCATGAAGATAGGGGGTATACCTAGAAAGAAAATCACTCCATTATAGTTTGACAGCATTTCAATCAGCATTTCAATCAAACAGGTTGAATTTATCATTGAATTTATTTGTAGCATAATGGAGCATGTTTGTAGCATTAATTGAATCTATTTGTAGCATAAAAAGATTTAAATAAAGTTCACAGATAGTACTAACCAGTGGTGGAAAAAATATTCGCCTTCCTGCGAAGGAACGTCAAACCATAATTCTTCCTTCCATTGTTTTATTGATTTTCCTTAGTCCAAGATTTCAATGTAGTCGATAATCCACTAGGAACTAAAGTTGTTTTTAAAGCTTCCTTGGATCACAAAACTGTAAATGAAAAGAGCATGACCCAAACATTGATTTTCTTCTATTCTTTCTTCCCTTTAGCCCTTCCTGTCTCTTTTTGTTTTCAATTTTTGCTTTCTTCGTCGTCCTATCCTCCTCCTTCCATCCATTTTCTTTCCATCCTTTTTTGCAACCTTTTTCCTTTCATTTCTTCATTCCTCCATTCATTTTTTTCTTTCTTTCCTTCCTTCAATTCTGCTTACCCTCTTTCTTTTCCTTCCTTCTTTCCAGACAAACAAGCAAGCTGCTTCGCGGCTTCACGCACTTTTTCCACCTCTGGTACCAACGACATAATATGAAAAGAGCTTCAAAAGAGCTTCAAAAGAGCTTGAAAAGAGCTTCTCTAGCAGGTGATTCAAAATAAACAATCCATGTTTGAAAGGTCACTGCTTCCTGGATAATAAGATAATGATATCAGCAAACATGTCATCTGATGGTGGACATTTTCAAATTCATTTCAAAAATTCCCTGTCTAGAATAGGCCACTCTGTCCTGAAATTATGAGTATTTTATCGAGAGAGCTCCTACCAGAAATCTTCAAAACGGGCCTAAAATCATGACCGAATTTCCTAATAGTTCTACCTTACAGCAATGACTTCAACATGTTTTAGCACATGATCTCCTCTCATTAGGGGGGTGAAATCGCCCTAATACGTAATGTTGTTATGCCACAAATTGACTTGCTACAAGTCTCCCTCTTGTCAGCACAAGATAATGTAAAAGTCATTGCTATAAGGCAGAAAATTTGGTCGTGAAATAGAAGGCTTCTTGGAGGAGATTTCTTGAGAAAATCCCTCGTCATTTCAGAATGGAGCGGCAGATTTCAGTCAGGTAAATTTTAAGATATATTTGAACATGTCCACTACTGAATGGCATACTTGCAAATATTATTGTCTTGATGTCCATGCAGCAGTGACCTTTCAAACAGGAATTATTTTTTACTCACCCGGTGAAACAAATCATAAACCATAACAGAGGAAAACAGAGGTGGAAAAAGTGTGCAAAGCCGCGAAGCAGCTTCGCAGGAAGCTTGTTTATCTGGAAGGACGATAGGGGGAGGAGAAAGAAAAAGCGGAATAGAAGGAAGGAAAAGAGAGCAAACGATGAAGGGTGGACAGAAGTTCTTGTTTCTTCAGAGAAAAAAGAAGAAGAGAAAGAACGCAGGGTGAAAATAAGAGAGGATGAAACAGAGAGCAAAGATTGAAAATGTAAAGGGGAGATTAAGGAAGATAGAAAGGCAAGAATGAAATAAAGAAGAAAGCCAAATTTTGATTATGCTCTTTGCATTTACGGCTATGTGATCCAAGGAAGCTATCAAGATTAATTCCAGTTCCTTGTGAACCATCATCTACACAGTACGCAATATTGCAATCAACATCAAAAACTTGTTGATGAAAAATGGGAGGAAGAATTTAGAATGGTGTTGCTTCGCAGGAAGGCAGATATTTTTCCACCACTGAACTATAAATAGATTTTATAAATAAACGAACAGTAGCTTACACATTCCAGGTACTGCCATTGAAATCCTAGAAATGATCGTCATTGCAATTGCTCTCTTGGCTGCTACCTATTAAACATGAGACATGAAATAAAACTGATAACAACAATTTATCTATTTAAGGTTGTGACGATGATAGCTGCGTTAATCCATTAACCTTGCGTGTATGGAATCCACCCCCCCCCATATTTGATTAGTTGGCTAATCAAAGCCAACCATTAACGAAACGAAAACTCAAAATTAAATAATCCAGTATGCAGCAATATGCTGTCACGCAAGCTGACTTTGATCAATTAATGCATTTGTTGTTCACAACGCCAATCAGAAATGGAAAAATGCAACAGAACTTTTCATGAGAGCAATGCGAAACCACAGGGACCCCAGGAAATTGAATAACGCCTCCCCCCCCATGATAAAGCACCGTAGCCTCCTTTGGGATTGCGAAGCTATGACGTTATGCCTTTATAATCAGAAATCGAAAGCGAGGCCCGTGAACAAAAGAAGAGGAAGAGAAAAGAGAAGAAAGAAAGAGAATGTACCTTTTCTTCTCTTTTCTCCTCTTCTTCTTTTGTTCACGTGACTCGCTGTCGATTTCTGATTAAAGGCATTACGTCATAGCTTCGCAATCGCAAAGGAGGCTACGGGCTTTATCATTGGGGGGGGGGGTTATTCAATTTCCTGGGGTCCCTGTGGTGAAACATCAGAAATAGAATATGCAAAAAGGAAACGCAATTTTGGTACTATTCTATATATATTTTCACAGAGGGAATAGCAATCATGCAAAGATTAAGCCGCCCTCCTGTTCAAGGCCATCCCTTAACTGTAATGCACTGTTTAATAGCAGACGCATGGTCAATTAGATTTAAAAATGTACAATGCTTGAGCTTGTCATTCCTTTTCTAAATTATCGGACCATACTAGAGATCTCTAAGTAATTGTAGGAGAAAGACATAAAAACTTACTTTCGATTCCCCAAGCCGATTACCATCTTGATCAAATACTGGAACGCCATGAAGTAGCTCTCTATATGAAACGAAGAACGATCAGTTGAGACCAATTATTTCAGTCATTTAATCCACTCGAGACTTAGGCCCCGGGTCCCCTTTTGCGCGTAGGAAATGTAACTCAACCTAGTTTACCATTTTGTTTGTTCCTTGGTATAAACTTGCAACATATCATAACTCAGATTCACTGAGGATGAACCAAGTTTGGTTCAAAATGTTATTTTGTTCCCAATTCATCCACTCGAGACTTAGGCCTCAGGTCCCCTTGCGCGTATGAAATGTAACTCACACTTGTTTACCTCGTTTTATTTTGTTTGTTCCTTGGTACCCTGGCGTATGAAATGTAACTCACACTTGTTTACCTCGTTTTATTTTGTTTGTTCCTTGGTATAAACTTGCAACATATCATAACTCAGATTCACTGAGGATGAACCAAGTTTGGTTCAAAATGTTATTTTGTTCCCAATTCATCCACTCGAGACTTAGGCCTCGGGTCCCCTTGCGCGTATGAAATGTAACTCACACTTGTTTACCTCGTTTTATTTTGTTTGTTCCTTGGTATAAATTTGCAACATATCATCGCTCAGATTCGCTGAAGATGAACCAAGTTTCGTTCGAAATGTTATTTTGTCCCCAATTCATCCACTCGAGACTTAGGCCTCGGGTCCCCTTGCGCGTATGACATGTAACTCACACTTGTTTACCTCGTTTTATTTTGTTTGTTCCTTGGTATAAATTTGCCATGTATCATCATTCATATTAGCTGAAGATGAACCAAGTTTGGTTCGAAACGTTCGAAAACTAATTTATTTCTAACCGTTTATGTCCTATGGAATGTCTTAAATTGTTTACGTCTTCTGCAATTGTCAACAAACAATATATCTACACTACGGAATATCATTAAAATGAAGTTTAAAATGACTGTCGTCGCTTGCATCATTCTCCGTTTTATAATCAAACTGTACTTTACACTGAATTGTTCAATTTAGGCATTAAAGTTATCACAATCTGATATTGCTTTTTGCTTTCAAAAGTTCCTTTACTCCTTTTCGTCATTACTTAAAATCTACATTCGTGCTTATTCTTCATGACATTTAGGAAATTAACACGGGGTTCTGTGAAGCTGTAAGTTAGTTTGAAAAATAGCAAAATGCAGTTTGCTGAAGAAATCGTTTTTCTGACAAGTTTTCATATTGTTTTCTGTAAAAGTTTGAAATTCTGTATTCTGAAATTCTCAAATATATAAGTTTATCAAATCGAGCTTATTCGCCAGCTATGAATATATAAATAAAAACCATGCCGATGCACCTTGAAGCTTTATCTACTGTTGTTTATAATCATGATTATCGCAATTGTTTTGATTTGTTAATGTATGAGTTTAGAGTTTAGAGTTTAGTTTAGTCATCTCGTCTAGCTGTTGAAATGTATAACCATAGTGTTATGTTATGCTATTCGAGAATAAAATTGAAATTGAAATGTATTGTATCATATTAAATTTCGTACGAACGGCGTTCATTCACAACAATCTGTTCCAAACATTTCTGCCGAAGGTGTTCCACGGAAACTTTGCTGTTTGAGACTTTTTGGAAAGAATTTGTATCACAATTTCTGGGCTCAGTTGCAAAGACCAACAGATTACTTTTAAATGTATCCCTAACATTCGTTTACCTTTGCCTCATCAAAGGAATGTTGACACAATTTCCAGCTGCAACTGCAACAAAGGGTACGAATCTTCCAACTATCGGTGGTAATTTCTGAAACAGAAAAGAGTTATTGAATCTCAAGAACTACTTAAATTTTCACTAACCATCAAGCTTGCATTTGACGAGAGAACAATCTGGTAAAAGTCTTATCCCAACATTGGGCACTGTAAATCTTCAAACAAGATACCAAAAGCGGCAAACAAAACAACGCACTTACATGAATAAGAGGTTACATGAAGGATAATTAACAAGCAATCCTGCTGGGTGAGTAAAAAAAATATCAGTTTAAAAAGTCACTGCTTCTCAGATGTAAAAGCAACCATATTTTGCAATATCTGATTAAATAGCCAACATGTTCAGCTATTTTTTGAATTTTTCCTGGCTGAAATCAGTCATTCCGTTCACATTTTACCAGGGATCTTCTCGAGAAAGTCCCTTCGACAAACCTTAAAAACCACGCTCTTCCGCAGTGTCCTACTAATTTGACTTTGTCAGTCCTTGTGTCAGAAATTCGTTTATTTTGCTCAACCCTCTGTTATTCTTAAACTAAGCTCAAAATCTTATGTTCACAATCGATTTTATAGTAGTTTGTATGTGTAGTCATTTTGCGAAATCCGACGCATGAAAACAGAAGACGCTGCGAAGGAGCATGCCTTAAAAAGCGTGCTAAAATCACGGGCAAATTTTAATTCTACCATCCAGCAATGACGAGGATGCAAAAGTCTTCCCTCTAGTATGAATAACATATTCAGGGGGATTCCATTCTCCCAAGAGGACAAGATATATGCTAAACCATGTAAGCATCATTAGGAATGAAAACCAAGGAAATTTTGCTCGTCGTTTCCACTCCTTTCTGCAGCTTTTTGAAAGGGGCTTTCAGCAAAAAATCTCCCATATCTACTGGAAGGAATGACTGATTAAAGCCGGGAAAATTATCAAATCTAATTAAAAATATCGGCAATGAAATAAGACAGTTTTCAAAATTCTTGCTTTGATATTCAGGGAGCAGCATTTTTTCAAACGGGGATTGTTTTTATTAACCCACCCGGTAGTAAAATTTTTAAAGTATTTCTTTCTTTTTCCTCAGCTCTTCTCTTCAGTATCTTATCTGATAACTTGTTGTGAACCATATCACGCACTCGGAAAAATAGATCCATCATCAAACGCTATTCTAAAGTTTTATCAGGAGGGGACATTTGAAGCAGAGATCTCTAACAAAAACGATACCGGGTGAGTCAGAAAAAAGGATCCCCGCTTGGAAGGCCACTGCTCCATGAATATCAAAGCAATAATATTGAAAAATGTCTTGTTTTATTGCCAATATGTTCAATTAGGTTCAGTAATTTACCCGGCCTTAATCGGCCATTCCTTCCCGTGGATATGGGTAATTTTCTGCAGAAAGCCCCTTCAAAAAACCTGAAAAAACGAATGAAAACAATGAGCACATTTTCCTTCCTACAATTGATAACACTCAAATAAATTCATGTATTTTGTCCTCTTGGGAGAATGGAATCCCCCTGAATAGGTCATCGATACCAGGGGGAGGACTTTTACGTGCTAAAGCGTTCACAAGTCATTGCTGCAGGGAAATCTGTTCATGATTTTGGGCACGTTTTGAAGGTTTTTTGAAGAGGCTTTCTGGAGAAAATCCCTCATAATTTCAGACTGGAGTAGCCGATTTCAGTCAGGTAACTTTTATAGTAGATTTGAACATTTCTACCATAAAACTATATATTTGCCGATATCATTGTTTTGATATCCAGGGAGCCGTGACCTTTCAAAGGGGGATTCTTTTTTCTGACTCACCCGGTATCATCCTCACCTTAACTATTGCATTCAGTCCAAGAGCAGTACCAAGTGCACAACCAGTTGCAGATAAATATGCTTGCATCAGCAAACTATGAAATGATGGAAAATGATGGAAAATGCTGGAAAATACCAGGTGTGTCAAAATGCTTTTCCCCCAATCCCATCTTAAAGCTCTTTCCTTGACAGACATAAAGCAACAAGATTCGTTAGTGAGCTGCATTAAATTCTTCAGGGTGGATAACACATACATGCACATGTTTACACTTAGCAGGAATTTGCAGTGTTCTGAAAAGAATCAGAATCGAATGATATTTTGCTACATTTTGTAGAATCTTCAAATGTGCATAATAGTGATAGAAGCTCTGATGCCACTTGATAGAATGTCACGGATAGAAATGAATAAAAATAACGCGCTCAATCCAGGCTCTTTCGTAGAATAGCGGAAAGGTCCAATGAATTTCTCAGAATTTGCTAATAATTTGCAAACAAAACGTCTGACTTAATTCTAAGACTGTAGCAGTTCAGTAAAGTAGGCACCAAGTTTAGCAACTATTTGTATTTTTGTAAGAATGCAACCATTAACATGCGATGGGAACATTTTTCTCTGAAAAGTCTCTGAATGTTGTTGATTACTCACGATACAGTCTTCGCTTTTCAAAATTTAACAGCCTCCAAGTACGTTATGGGTCAAAACAAGCAGTACACAGAATGTAAAAAAATGTAAAAAGATTAACCTTGTTGAAATTTCTGCATCTCCACTTCTGTTTGTGTAATTGACGATTGCATTGAATGTTTGATTAAACCATTGCCAAAATATAACAGCTGGTGTTGTCCTAGAAAAAGAGTAAATATGAGTCTTCTACTCAAGAATATAACCATCTAACTTGAGTATCCAGATACAGAGTGACACTCTGAGAGTGTCCTAAACAGGGCTCACCCATTTCTTTTCCTTTCCTGGCAGGAAGGTAAGCACCTTTTTTCGTCTTACATACTTTCTTCTGCTTTCCCAATATACTGCCCGATTCTACACCATTTCCTTACTCTTCTAGTTTCTAACCCTTCCCTTTCCATCCCTTCCTTCAGTTCTTTCTCCTCCTTTCCCTTGCTTTCCGTTTCTTTTTCCTTTTCCCTTCTTCCTTCCTGGGAAATTTGAGCATTTCAGCTACTTACCTGTAGCACCGCTACCACACTAACCTCTTTTTTTTGAGCCCTGGAAATTGTGCCCCATTTGTGTGGCTGCTGCAGAGGAGCTTAACCTTCTATTATCCCGTTCTTGATAAAGTTGCATAGGATGGGCATCAACTTAAAGTCTGAGACCTTCTTTTAACCAATCGGACAAGTGGTTGCTGATTTACGGCACATGTACAGTAAGTCAAACAAGTTATTACTTCAAATAGCACTTTCTTCATAATTTGGTAATTTTGTTTTAAGTGACCATTGTTTTTGAAAAACAAAACAAAACAAACCTCTTTACAAAACAAAATTACCAAATTACAACTTGTCGTACAAGACACAGGATCAACTGAAGGATTTAGGAAACAAAATGTTACAAGGTCAAGAATTTATTTGTCAACCAAAAATGCTAGTAGGAAGTACTGTAAATACTGAAAGACAGGGCTCTATTTCTGCGTTGAAATTTTTCTGCAGTTAATAAGGGTTGATTGCATTGTTTACTGATGACATAATAACAGTGAGCCATTTTCAAATGTAGAAAAAAGGCAAATACAATGCTTGGGGCCCTTTCTATCAACATCTATGTAATTAAGACAATTTTTGAGAACAAAGAAAGTCATGCTTTTGAAGCAACCACCTAGTATTTTGCCTTTCATGTGCCATAACTCAACAACCACTTGTCAGATTGGCAAAAATGAAGTCTCAAACTCTAAGTTGACGCTTATCTTATGCAACCGTATCAAGAACAGAACAATTTAATGTACAGCTCCTCCGCAGCAGCCAAGCAAAAATGGGACACAACTTTTTTGAGACACCCTTTTCTCTATTACAAGAACAACTGACTTTTATTGGTAGATATCACAAAATTCACATTATAAAATCATTGTAACAAACAGGACAGAAATCTTGGATGAGACATGAAATTTGTAAAGCTACATACTTATAAAATGTCATCATTGCTCCAGTAATTGCCATATTGCACGGAACCTGTGCTGACATTCTCCCAAAGATGAGTAGCTTTTGTCCAGTGTCAGGGTGAAAAGCTGAATCATAAAGCTTCTTTGCTTGCCATACATCATTATCAGCTATTCCAATGGGTTCTTTTCCTAGCCTAACAAGAAAACACAAAAACTTCAAAATAATTTGTGCTTGTATTTTCATTACTTAACAAAAATTTTTGTTTGAAGGACTTCTTCTGAATTTGTTGAGATTCATACAGTACAAATTTGCTCAGATTTAGAGACAAAGTCCGATGGATTTGTGAGATAAATTTATGCAAGAGCTTACTCTAGCCAGAAAACTTCAACTGCATAGATTTTTAAATAAATGACAACTTAATCTCAATCGTAAATGATGGCTAAATTATTCTGGGAATTTTTCGTTAATTTGACATCTCACTCTATCTTGTATTTGTAAACAGCTTCTTGAAAATAATTGTTTTAGAAAAACCGTAATATGCTGTGAATTTTGAAAAAGAGATTACACGGAGTGCACTCACTCACTCCGTTCACTTTCAGAACTTGCTAGGAATGGGCAGAATTATAATTTTGACAACTCAAGATGCATACCTGTAATTTTCAACTAATTTCTTTGCTTGATCTAACTGGGATGCAGTAACAAAAACATTTCTAGGATCTGTAATGGTGAAGAAATGCTTTGCTCTTCCAAGATATTCACTCTGGTCATATCTAGGCTTATTTAGTTGAAGTCTTCCATTGGCATCCTTTGGAGCTTCAGCCATCTAAATATGGAAAAAGAGAATGAGTTATGACAATAATAAAAACTATTCTTTGCTTGGTTGTGGCTGCAGATTTAGACCATTTTAAAATCACATTGAAAGCCTCTTGTGTGTGTGACTAAGTTGAACATTTCCAAATTTTGAATTATCCTGTATCCAGTGATAAAATTCAAATGCTTTTGTTCAGAAAGCCAACCAGCAATCAATTCTAATGATTCCAAAGGGTGCATGGAAGATACACTCCTGGATATTCTTTTAAATCAATGACTCTATTGCTCTTCCTTTATTATCTTCTTTAAATTGAGTGCAGATGATCTTTCAGGCTTGCAACATAAAAAGCAGTCAGGATCATACAATTGAATTAGGCTTATGTTTCCCCTTTTTGTGTGTGTTAAAATGCATTTGACCTGACAGGAGGGGTTAGCCTTGCTGCCAAAAACGGGCATCTTGTTTGATTACCCAAAAGGGCACCGGAGATAAACTCGTGATGCCCTTTTGGATCCACTAATTACAGTATCGTGCCACTGAAATCAAATCATTTTCATGGATTCTTTGGAAAGCATTACTAGTGAAGACTTATCTTACAGAGCCTTCTTCTTCCTGATATTGAGAGATCTTTATAGCCCCCTTTGGCTTCTTATCACTGGTAAAATGAACCTGCAACCAAACAAATGCCGGTATGGTGGCAAGGCAACAAACAGAACAACGTTTGTAGGCTGTGATGCTGGTGGCAGGCAGATGATGCTTCGAGTATGCCACACTCTAGAGTAGATCTACTTTGCAACTCAGTTTTAGACGGTATTTTTGCCAAATGGTTTATGAGCTGTATTCAAGATACAGTATACTTACAATACGATCTTTTCTGTTTCGTCTTCTACGGCTGAAAACTACAAATCAAGAGCTAGAATCGAAATTACTGGCCTCTTAATTTCCACAACACGTCGTAAATCTGTCTGCGTTTGGCCTAAAGTGAAGGAAAGGAAGAAAATCCAGCTAACCTCTACATCATAATGAGACAATTGGAGGTGTGTTGTGTTGTGTAGTGTTGTGTATATAATCTGGCTCAAATAAACCATGGAGCAAGGACCTCAAGAATCAGGAACCCTAAAACCACCATCAAACTTGCCATTTTGCTCCGAAAATTGGCCACTTCAGGTCCAGTTACCACATTCACGAGTAATTGATAGAAGCTTATGGCAAATTAGATACGCAAAAGATCTAGAGAAATTTTTCATAATGTTTCCACAATGTGGGATTCCTAACAAGGGCAGATTTTGTAATAAGGAAATTATCTCAACCACGCTAAAGTTGCTCTGAAACCAGTAGGGCAAACTCTCGCCTTGTGCATGCGGAAGGTGGTTTTTAAGAGAAGTTATGTGCTTATAACGAAAGAAGAAGGGTAAATCTAAGTTCTGCCTGGCGGATTTTGTTCATTTGATTCAGAAGTCGAGCAGAAGGCACTTTGATTCTCGCGTATTCAAGGCTTAATAAAGCAATTACCAAACAGCTCCTGATTCAAATGAACAAAATCCGCCAGACAGATCTTTGGTTTTACCATTCTTCTTTCGTAACTTCTCTTAGAAACCACCTTTCGCGTGCACAAGGCGAGAGTTTGCCCTACTGGTTTCGGGGCAACATTTGTGGCCATGTTTGTTTTGAATTACTGGTTGAGAGAATTTCCTTTGTCTGCAATCGCTTGAATCGCTAATCGCTTGAATTGAGGTGTCAATTAAAGCAACTGATGCTATTGTGTTCAAAATCTGTCCTTGCTGGGCTTCCTGCAATTTAGCGGGGAGCACATCAGGACAGAAATCGAAACATATTTCAAAACTCAGCAAATGCAAATCTTACAATACTTCATAAGAAAACAAAAACTCGGCAAAAATTGAAATAAAGAACTCTGTGCAAGTGAAATCCATCCGTGAAAAATGATAAAATAGACGCAAAATTAATGTGATTATTGAAAAGGAAATATTTCATTTTTCGTACTCTCCAGCATTAGGAATGAGAGTCAAAACAGTGTATTGCAGACAAAGCTTTAGATATCTAAATCAACACATTCAACTCAAAAGAATAAGATCATGAAATTGTAATCAACCATAGTTAATATGGTCATGTTAACAAAAGGCAAAGTTTTGATGCTCTCAATTGCTAAGAATCGCATAATTTCCTGCAAGAAACATTTAACTGGTTTACCGAAGTCAGTTCCAATTTAGACCTAAAACTCAACAATTATTCAAGGACACACAAACACTGTTCAAACGAAAAACTCGAGCATCCCATGTGCATGTAAGTACCACTTTTCCCTTTCCGTAATTTTTCAAGTGATCTCGTCAGATAAATGTTCGGGTAAAAATTTGTCAAGTGATTTTCAATCTTTAATCTTCGAGTTTGAAATTCTCTTCTGCGAAGCACATGTCCTTCGTAAGAAGATTAGAGAAAACTTTCGCTTCATAGTAGTCCTGGCTGCGATGGTTGGTCTTTACTTGCCGCTGCGCCGCTACACTAAGGCATGGTGATGATGCTCAACTGCCAAAAGTACGAACTACGTCCTTTGGAGTTGAGTCCATTACTTACCTTGGAAATAAACTGTGGCATCATTTACCGCAAGAAATAAAACAATCTAACAGCCTTCCTATGTTCAAAAAACGAATTAGATGCTGGAATGGTGGAAAATGCAACTGTAGGCGTGGCAAGGTATAAATCCCGCAAGTTGGGTTTCTAACATGATAGATTTTAACTCTGATTTGTCCTGTAATATATATTAATAGTATTATTGTAAATTATGTATATTGTAAATAGTAGGCCTTAATTAGCTGTAATTTAGCTATTCTTTATTTTAGCCTACTCTAATGGGAAATCATTGAAACTTGGCAAGGGCGTAGTCCTAGCTATTCTTAGCCGATTGGTAGTTTTGGGCGTGGCCACCTCATTAGGTGACGTCACTATGACGTCATAATGCCGGAAAATGTCAAAATATATCGCTTTCCGGCTTATTTGTTCTAAAAACGGAATAAAGGTAATCTGAATGACTTTTTCCATTCTTATTTGGCGTGTTATTCATTTCCAATTCAAATATGATGCATATGAGTGTTTTTAGACTGTTATTTTGGAAGAAAATGACAAAAATTGATGACGTCATAACTAAAAACTGTGTTTTTCTGCCAAAAATTGATAATAATTAGCTCAAAATGCTTTTAAAGTATTGCATAACGCAATTCTATGCATTTTTAACAAAATCTATCGGAAAAAACTTCAAAGTTTGCCAAAATGACCCAAAATGGCAGCCAGAGTGACGTCATCATTTAAGAATGCTGACATCAGCAAAATCCATTGTTATTGACAACAATAGAAAGCTAATTGTTTGCTGATTCTTTTAAAGTACAATAGTCAACGTTTGGAACTAATTCTGGGAGTAAAAATATCAAATCATTAATTTCTCTAATACCTTGCTCCAAATATGGTAGTGTCATCTGTCACGTGACACCTATTGTTCAAAAATTTAATTGTCAAAATGTAGCTAATAGATAATTAGTAATTGTCAGAGAGTTTGAGGGTCATAGCTTTTGTCGTTAAAGAATGCTCTGCAAAAAACCGACAGGGGGGGTGGAAAACACCCCCCCCCCCGGTAGGATTAGGGTTAATGTTTAATGAGATGTTTAATGATAATAATGATAATAATAATAATAATAATAATAATGATAAAAAACACAACTGTTTCAGGGCAGACGTTTCGATATAAAATCTTCTTCAGTGAAGAAGATTTTATATCGAAACGTCTGCCCTGAAACAGTTGTGTTTTTTATCATTTTAATTTCTGTTTTACTTTGAAAGTGGTTTAGTTTATAATAATAATGATAATAATACATAAGGTGGCATATGGCATTTCCATTCCAAATAAAATGACCCAAAAAAATTAGGATAACGGTTAGACCTACCTCAGTCCCACTCTTCGCTTCGTTTACTGAACGAAACTACGACGAATTTAATAAGTCTAGGAACAACGGTTTTTGGGCAGTCCGCGCTCGATGAGACTCTGCTCGAAAGCAGCTTGAGGGTAGGGAGCTGTTGATCGTATTCCTCCTACTTATCGCAGAGTTAAACAACTTTTGAAAGATTTGAAAAATTCTGCTTTGTTCAGTTCGCCCGTTCCTTCCACACATTCAGATTAAAATGTGTTGGCGAAAGGTTAAAGCGTCATTTTACGCCAGACTCCTTTCTGGGCACGCTGCAATTTGGCCTGAGCGGAAAATATGCATCCAAATTAAACAGTTTATTGAACTGATAAAAATTTTGCCTATGGTTGATTTTTCTATCGCGCCCGCAAAGGACAAAAGTTTTTCAGTAAGTAGACTGATAGTTCCAAAGCAAATACCAGAATAAACCCTTGCACAAACGCACTTTTTTTGAGTGCGCTGTGTAAACACCTCAATAGTGACCACGATGTAAGATTCATTAAGGTTCGTGTCGAGATACTTGGAAGACTTCACAGTGAGACAACTGGCTGCAAGACTGCAACAGTTAGCGATGGGTCCTCGAATCATAACTGGCATTTTGCTGGTATTGGTGTTTGCAGAGATTACTTCCAGGTGAACGTTGTCCTTTAGCTTGATAATTCATTAGTTCTTTCATTCTAACTGTATACAAGTCACACTCTGATGAGAACATAGGTTCGAAAGGCCTCAGTGTGCCAAAAATTTGTCGGTTTCTTTGCGTCCGTAGTATACAATTTTTAGTAACAAAATTTAGTATCAAGTTTTTCATAAATGTGACAAATATTTTCGAAATTATAGACGATGTTTCATAGTTCGATGTTTCATTTTTGCTTCATATAAGCAAAAAAACGAATCCTGACAAGAGTGTGACAAGCGTAAGCGAAACTTCAAACAAGTCTTATCTTTGCGAACACCTTTGTCACTTAGAAAGCATAAGCATCCCTATTTTAGCAGTTCGAGAATCAATAAGAACGAACATAGCATTACTGATAGTGAAGGCTAATTGTAGGAGCGTTTCATTTTCATTTTACATGCATGTCCACAGTCTGGGCCTA
Source organism: Aurelia coerulea (assembly GCA_039566865.1). Classification (NCBI taxonomy): domain Eukaryota; kingdom Metazoa; phylum Cnidaria; class Scyphozoa; order Semaeostomeae; family Ulmaridae; genus Aurelia; species Aurelia coerulea. The sequence goes on along the minus strand of CM076952.1, from coordinate 2,675,112 downwards.
AGTTAGTGCGCTCTAAGCTACCAAGGACAAGATGGTTTTTGAAATCCTATCAATGGTCTTGAAATTGAGGATTAGCGGTGTGGCTGGTGTGGAAACTCGTCGTGTTAAGAGATAAGAATTGTCCTTCATGTTCGGTTTGCAGATAAAGCTATTTTTGTAATAGACCGTTGCGGAAAAGATGGTGACAAGGGGTGTAAGAATAGAGGAGAGGATTAGGCTCTGCCCTATTAGGTAAAGCAGGAAAACGTTCAGAAGTAGTGAATGATTTTTACCTTGCCATCAGATTCCTGTACAATGATGTTTAACTAACGGGTAGCTAATCATGTCGTCCACACGGTGCAATTTCTCTTTGTAACTTGCCTCGCAATGGCGATTGAAGAAATTGCAAGGTGTTTTTGATCGGGGTGTTACGCGTGCCAATGGTCTTATAGATACTTGCAATCTATGTAGAACATAGAACTGACTGCGTTGTAAGTTGCAAGTTGCAAATTGTTAGAAAAGTTGCATCGTGCAGCACAGCCTTAAAGATTCAGTTGGGTAAAATCGGACCTGTCGTTCTTTGGCAACTAAATTCGCTAACAATTCAGATGTCTTTGGCATAAAAAAAACTCTGTTTGCTTAAAGGACAAGTCCGGGATTGGTGTGATTGATGATAAAATGCAAGATAATACTGCTATGAATGATGTATGATAAATTTTCCCACTATTTTTCGCCTTCTCCTTGTGAAATTACCTATTCAAATAAGCGATTTGAGCGAAGTGACATCATAACGCGCAAGCGAAAACGAGGCTGCGTGATTGTTTTTCGCCTCTTAATCGCTGCTACCCTCTTTATCGCGCTTACTCCACATAAATGTTTTCACTGCAGTGCATCGTCACCATGGTCGTATGTCTGCAAGAATGACATCTGCATCAAGACCGACAAAAGTCCCAACCGATTGACGCAACTGAGCAGTTGCACCATGACATGCGGACAATATGGAGCTCTTTGGCCTCATCCAACACGGAGAACATTCATAGGAAACAACACTGTACCCTTCCACTTGTGGAACATCGGGAAACCAGATATCAAAGTACAAGAAGCACAAGGTGATCAGGCTAAGAAATTGATGCAAGACGCCTATGGGATCTTCAAAGAGAGGTTAGCCAAAATTCACCGTAAGCTGCAGGGAAGCTCCTTGGCAAGTAGTGGAACGAGATGCAAGAATCCTGTCTGGCAGAATAAATTTGCTGTCAAGGTAAACATTAAATCAGCCCAGTCAAAACTTACCCTGGAAACCGACGAGTCATATAAGCTCAGATTGCAGACGACAAACGCACAAGTGTCGGCTACGATTGACGCAGAGAACTTCTTTGGTGCAAGGCATGGCCTTGAAACGCTTGGCCAATTAATCAACTTTGATGACCTCTGCGGCTCATTACAAGTCGTATCCGAAGCTGACGTTGAAGATGCACCAGTGTATCCATTACGAGGCTTCATGTTGGATACGAGTCGAAACTTCTTCTCCGTGAACAGCATCTTGAAGCTAATCGATGGTATGGCTTTGAACAAGCTCAACACATTTCACTGGCATATCACAGATACACACAGTTTCCCTATTTTTATCACACGACAACCTGAAATGACCCAATACGGTGCATACTCACAACGACATATCTACATGCCCAGTGACGTAGACAAGATAGTGAAATACGCAGCAGCCCGCGGGATTCGCGTCATGCCCGAGTTCGACCAGCCTGCTCATTGTGGTAATGGATGGCAGTGGGGTCCAAAACAAGGTAAAGGAAGGATGGCAAGTTGTGTGAATCAAGATCCATGGACGAAATATTGCGTCGAGCCACCCTGTGGACAACTGAATCCACTGAATGACAATATCTATAAAGTTCTTGGTAATATCTATAAGTCATACTTGGAAATGTTTGATGTCGATATGTTTCATATTGGTGGAGATGAGGTATGGGTAGCTTAATTTTGCCGACTATTGCCTTCTTTTGGTAGACTTATAGAGCCACTGTCACTCAGGTGTTCTGCAGGTACGCTGCTATCAGACTAAAAGACAATTGGTCTCATAATTGGTTGACCGTTGAACAACTAATAAACTCAACCCATTTAAACCCTGACCTGACATCTGATATGAGACAGAATCTAGTATAGTATCCATTAATCTTTAATTGTTTCGTCGTTTCGTAATGTGTCTGTGTTTCATGTTTTTATATATTGGCCATGAGGTAGTCATTGTATTTCGCTCCCCATGGTATCGTACCTGTAGTGTTGTATAGTAATTTAGATAGGTATAGTAGAATGAAAGATTATTGTAAAATTTTATATTTGAATAAAAAAAAACTAATAAACTTTGATCGATCAGTTATGACATACAAATAATCAACAGGCAATGTCCCGAAAGCCTTTGGGGTAAATACCATCATAGGACCCAGTATTCCATCTACAGAACAAGGAATGGCAGGGACCTACAAATCCCAAGAAATAATCTTGAATATGTCAAGAAAGGCTTTTACTATTCGGCTCTGAAAGCTTGGAACGATTTACCCATCAATATCAGAGAGCTCCCTACACTTAGTAGATTCAAAAAGCAATTGAAAAAGTTATTATATGAGCTGAACACAACCTAAAACACGACGCCATGGAAGAGCAGCTATTAGGTAGGTTACTGTACATAATTTCGGATTAACTGTATAGAGATTATATTAATGTAATTAGGATATTTATTTTCTTATTGAAGTATTGCGTTCGTAAGCTGAAGGGTTTTTTGTGTATAAATAATTTAAAATGAAAAAATGAAAAATGAAAATTTGAGATTACCCTGAAAATCAAATTTGACCTCAGCGGAAAATATTGATCCATACTGCTGTAGTTAAACTGATAGGAAAGTCAACTAAAGTCGAACTTTTCTTCCATTCAAACCACTGCAGTGCCGATCCATATTTTCTGCTCAGGCCAAATGTGATTTTCAGACAGATAGCTGCCCTCGTCACCCCTTAAGAACAGCGCATGCGCAGTCAAATTGCACCTGTGTTGACAGTCTGAAATTGCAGCATGCGTGCAAAGGACCCTGGGTGATAGTGGCTCTTTAATGCAAATCTAAAATGCAAATCTAACTCTTAAACTCTTCAGATATTAGCTGCGGTAGGGAAACAACAGTAGACTGATTACGATTGAGTCCCAGTAATCGCTAGCACCCAGCCAACCTAACTCGCTCATACTAGTATGAGAGAGTAGGGTGGGCGGGTGGTAGCGATTACTAGGACTCAATCGTAATCAGTCTAAAACAACAGTATGACAAGCTAACAACGAAACGTGTCTCTTTCTCTAAGCTAGAAGTTGGTTGCGCATTCAAATGGAGGTCTGTCTGTTAGCACAAAACAACACTGTATGGCATATACTGATCACATAAACCTTTAAATCTTCAAATAGATTTGTCAGGGAATTTCTCTGAACAGAAAAGTTCAAACAACGAAATAAAAGTGTGTCAGAAACATGATGACAGCAGCGAGTTAATGGGATTTAAGGTAAGTTTATGCCCTATAGGTTTCCTGAAGGCTTACAGCAAGAAAGAAAACTTAGATATGTAGGAATAGTCGCTTAAATTCGGTTCTACTCACGAGATAGCAACATCTTTTAAAGACTCAACCCCAAGATGAAATCCTCAAGTGGTCCGCAAATTCGTCAACCTACAAACATCCTTCTTCTTTCGAATGCTCATGTTTGCCCTTAAAATATGCAGCGAAAAAGAGAAAGTTTTGCCATTACTGGTTGAAAGAATTTCCAATCACCTTCGTCTTTCAGGTCAACATTAATTGCTGGAACACAACCAAGGAGATCACTGATTACATGGACGGGCTCGGCAAGAGCAGAACCGAAAAGGACTTCATGGATTTATGGAAGATTTTCCTTGACAGAACAACAGCTGAGTTCGTAAAAGCAAACAATAACAAAGATATGCCATTGGTTCTTTGGAGCAGTCACATGACTTTCCCAAAGTACATTGAACAGTATGTTGACAAGTCGAAATACATCATCCAAATTTGGACGCAGCGTTCAGATAAGACGATTTCAAATTTGATCAACAAGGGATATAGAGTCATCTTTTCCAATTATGATAACGTGTATTTGGACTGCGGATACGGTGGATGGGTGACAGATGGAAACAACTGGTGTACTCCTTATAAAGAGTGGCAAAAACTGTACCACAATGACCCAAAGAAAATACTGGCTGATTTCGGAATAACAGATCAGAGCAAGCACGATTTGGTGTTAGGAGGAGAGTCAGCGATGTGGTCAGAACAGGTTGGTATTTTTGCTTAAACTGGAAGCGTATTTCTAATACTTCTCGTTGTCGAGTTCTTTGATAACAAAAGTAGGTCGGTGCCATCCTCATAGACCTTCCACTGCTTAAATCGTGAATTTTTAAAAACCTTGAAGCTTGAAGACTGTGGGTTTTTTTAGTAGGAATGCTCCAGGCGTAATTTGTAGTCATCTTTTAAATAGGATACCCAAGGATGAAGGTGAAAGGAATATTCAGCGACTGGTATAATTGGGAAATAGTGGTACTGCAGGGATTGGTGTTAGGGCCTTTCCTTTTCAATGTCCTTATTAATGATAGATTCTAATGATATCGAAGATAAAGCCTGATATCTGTCGAAGGTCAGAACCTGAAGACAGCAAAGTGTTCTCTATCTGTAAAGATCTGGCCAAATGAGCAAATGATGTTTGCCCAACATTTGAGATCTACATGACAAGTAATGTTTTCCCGTTTGACCACGTCGCACAACCTTACCTGACAAATAAGCACAATATGCTGGGCAAATTTTTGAAAAAGTTTATCACAATTGGACAAACATTGCGTTCGGTAAGCAAACCTCGTTTGCCAAACAATGTTTGCTGGTTTGGCCAAGGCTCAACGGCTTATGACTGGTGTGATGCAGTGCCCATGAACTATCAACAATTTCTTGCTTTGTAGGTTGATGAGTACTCTGTTGGTTCCAAAGTATGGCCTCGTACTGCAGCGTATGCCGAGCGTCTCTGGTCAGACCCAAGCACACACTGGCGTGCAGCTGAAGCGAGGCTACTAAGACACAGAGAGAGGATGGTTCAATATGGCATCGATGGTGACGCACTGCAGCCGCTGTGGTGCTTGCAAAACGAAGGCAAATGCATCGTTTAAGAAACGTACGATTCAAAATGTATCAAGTATGCAATCATTAATGTGATAAAGCTGAAATGAATTGAATACTTCGTCAAATCAGAAGCTAATGTTATTCATCTTTTTCTCTTTTTCTACCGTAACGTAAACAAGGGCAGATTTCATAAAATAATCACCCGTTGCACCACTAACGATCATGATTGCGAACAAAATCAGATTTCTACGCCCAATTATGCAAGCCACAGATGTAAAAAACTAAAGCAGCATCAGGAACCACAAAATATCTATTTCGATCTGTTTAGTCTCTTGTCTCCCTGTGATCTTTGACTTTATGATATCGTTTTGATGAACAGCGACTCATAGCATTACTCTGAAAAACGTAGCCCTATTTGGGAACTGGCTAAAGAACTTGTAGCAGCAATCAGCTCACAAGATTCAGCGAATATTGCATGCGACATTGGGCTTCTAGGCAGAGGCGGATCCAGCCCGAAGTTGAAGGGGGGGCAACTTGCAAGGAGGGCGCCAAAAATACAGCAAAGTGAGCGCGCCGAAGGCGCGCGAAAATTTCTTGGACAAAGAAATTTCTTTGATTTACTATTAATTAACGCCTCTATTTATATGACCCCATATTTAAATCGAAACGGATAAAAAATTGTGCGTTAGAGTCGTGATGAGGGGCGCTTTTCTCGCCAAAAGAGGGGCGCCAAGCTGATTTTTCATCGTGAAGGGGGGGGGGGGCAATTGCCCCCACTTGCCCCCCCCTAAATCCGCCACTGCTTCTAGAAGAAGATCTGAACACATTCCTCCAGAATTCTATCGACCGTATGGATAACATTAATGCAGCATTACATTCTCAACGAGGCGAAATTTACGAAATTTCAGATATATCAAATCAAAGCTTCATTATGAACTTCTAATTTACATTTCTAGAATCAAAAATAAATTTCCTTTTCTCGTGCGTTCTTACCAATACATTAAATTTTGTTATGAAAGACTATCTCATTATAAATTCTACTCACGTAAATAATTGTGTCCTGCTTTGCGTACAACGCGATGAAGCTCAGCAGTCCAACAAAACCAAGTGTGTTCCATGAGCAAATGTTAGGATAAATGGTCAAATGGCAGGATAAATCACAGGTAACGGGGAAAAATTTGTATAAAAGTAACAAGTACCTCCATCTTTACTTCAGTGTTTACCAAATTTGCTAATTTTATCTAGATTTGTATAGGCCAACCACGACAATGTTTGTGATACAAACAAACAGTTCCGGTTTCCACTCAAAATAAAAAAGAATATTCTTTTTTATTTTGAGTGGAAACCGGAACTGTTTGTTTGTATCACAAACATTGTTGCGGTTGGCCTAAACGAATCTAGATAAAATTAGCAAATTTGGTAAACACTGAAGTAAAGATGGAGGTACTTGCTACTTTTGCACAAATTTTTCCCCGTTACCTGTGGATAAATCCAACAGTCTCCAGAGTCGAGTCCAGGGGTAACTTAAGTTTCCATGGTACGGGGTTGTGCCATTCAAAACGTAAATCCATATAAATGCTATCACCCATAAATCCAGAAGAATTTCTGAACAGTATACCCACATATCTGGAAAAGCTGAAAAAGTTCACCCATAAATGAAGTTTTACAAAAGTCATTCCCATAAATCCGGAAAACATAAAAAATCGTTGAAAACGATACCCATAAATCCGGACTCTATCATCAAAAAGGTACCCTAAAAATGGCACAACCCCATACCATGGAGAACTTAAGTTACGCCCCGGGCCCAATGGTCTTTTGGTCAAGAAGTCCGTTAGTAATTTACGAGTCAGCCAATGCATGTGTGTAAATGTTTGGCAGAATATTAGCATCTAAAGGCATGGGACGTAAATAAGGGCATAGACGCTGCAGTTGTTCTTGATTACCGCAGCTTTATGTTCTTACGGAGGAAAAATATATGTACGGCTACTGAGGAGCTAGAAGACCACCTCCACAGAGCAAGATACACTTTCCTCTGCAAAAGCATACAAGCTGAAGCATAAAACTGCAGTGTCTGACTACCCATGATTAAGGTGTATAACAGACAATGTAGCATGCATGCAAAACAGCGTTGAGCGTTGAATACAAAAGCGTCCATTCCACGGAAGATATTCCAAATCTCATTGAGTACCACAATATTCAGTCCTGGAAAAATAGCACAATCTTTTCAGCTTGACAAACAAAGTATCATAAATGTGCGGATCCTGTTCGATTCTGTTCAATGTCAACATAAATCCTACTATTTCTTGCTGAATTGGATTCTGTAGACACAGTTTCGTTATGATTATCAGCCTCATTTCCAGATTCATTTGGTTGTATACGGTTGAAATGATTAGACCGCTGTCTCGTAAATAATGACCTTACTCTCGTAATAGGCGACTGGTTATTAGATGTATGGGAACGTGATGGTCTGCTAGAGTTTGAGTTCTCGTGTCGTGAAGCCAAAGATGGCACGCTAAATGATCGATCTTTGTGCGTGGAAAAATTCTTTCTCTTTTTATCACGCGTGTTCGTGTTATGATTATGACATGCTCCTCCACTTTTACATCTATCACACGCAGCACGCTCTGGAGGTAACTGCCGTCTCCGCAGAGGCTGTGATTGTGAATGCTGACAAGTATTCGCAGTTTCCGACGAAGCAGTCGCCAATAAAGTGTAACGTCCACGTAAATCGCCTTCAGAAGTGTGACGTCCTACCCCAGCAGTAGCTCCATCAATTTCAGAATTTTCGATACATTGTATGCATATTTCGTCATCCTGCTCCGTCTCTACACGACGCGTGTATGAACATTGTCTGTTACTATGCGCCAGCATAACAAGACCATTCGAATCGTAGTCTGTATCAGAATTATTCGATGGTTCGGTTTGGCCTGCTTGAGCCGAATCTATCACATCTTCTCGTGCTGGGTTTATAGGTGCCCAAGTTGAAGCTGGTTCATCATCATGATCTTCCACATCAGATACTGCCTCATAACTAGGCGGCGGGGGTAGGTCATCGATCAGTAATTCCTCATTATCAAATGTTTTAACAACGTTACCTGGGTATGCTGGTGGAGGAGTCTCTACCCCGTTCCCATCACGTTCTTGTAATGCCTCGAGATGATGTGATACAACGTGCATCAATGGAGATGGGCGTGTGATCATGTTTCGGCGAAGTAGGCTTGGTGTTACGCTAGGAGAAGCTGCTGGAGTAATTTCTGGTGTTCTTGGGTAGTGTTCTGGGTCTGCCATAACTGAAAAGAAGTTTACAAGATATTTTTAGGGTGCCCCAAAATATATATGTGAACGCTAAGAAGTAGCTGTAACGTCCATTGTGCCATTTTTACACAATTGCATGGGAAATACTTCAACGTATAGTTTTGAGACGTTGTTGGTCAATCTTAGAACACCCCAATTGGTAGTATGTGTTTGACAAATAGGGGCATTTGGTAGCCATTTCGAAAGGCCCTCAAACCGACTGGACCCCCTTGTTAGGCCACAATGGGAGTACCCTCCCCTCGGGGAAAAGCTACAGCCCCTGAATATCACTTTAGCAAGTATTTTCCTCTTGGGAGGATGAACAAGTCTTCCCCATTAGTATAAGAAAATTAGTTAGGGGGATTCCATTCTCCCAGGAGGATCAAAGAAGATAACATGTGCAAAGTGTCATTGATGGTAGGAAGGAAAACCGATGAAATTGTTGTCATTGTTTACCTTCGTTTTGCAGGTTTTAAGGGTATTTTCGGCTGAAAATCTCACATAGTCACGGGAAGGAGTGACTGATAAAAGCCAGGTAAATTTCTGAATCAAATTTACCATAATAGACTGCGTTTACACGATGCCGGTACATTTTGAAAACGGTGAAAAATGTAACGGACGGATAGGCCTCCCTCTCACACGAAAACACTACATTTTTTGCCGGCAGATTTTGAAAACGGTAGATTTTGAAAACAGAATTCTAACCGGCACATTTTGAAACGACAAATGATGAAAACGGAACATTTTTCAACGCGTTCAAAACGAGGTTGACTGGCTTTGGCGCGAAAATCCAGCCTCGTTCTCGTGGAGCTTGCGAAGAGTTTAATATTGCCGTCACAATTTCTGGTATTTTCGAAATTTTGCAGGTATCGTGTGAACGCTAGCTCAAATTTTGCTACCGTCACATTTTCAGCGTTTTCACATTTTCTTAGCACGAAACGTTTACAAAATGTGCAATTGGCATCGTTATATACTACAAAATTTACAATAAAAAGAGCGGAATGAACGCAGTCTTAGCTACGAAACAAGTCATTTTTACATATTATTGCTTTGATATTCAGAGAGCAGTATTTCTCAAATTCCTTGCGCTTTCTTCGAATCACCGCTTTATTCTGTAGAGAAATGGAAATGTGGCTCCGTGAATTTTCTGACCTGTTTGATAGGATTTTTACATATTATTGGAGGAGCAGTATTTCTCAAATTCCTTGCAGCCTGCACAGCGTCCAAATAATCATTCTCGCCAGGATTGTTTGGTGCACATGAATCACGTCGCTCATCATTGCTGACGTAACGTTTGTAGATGATTGAGCAGAGAAGTAGGAATATGAAAATACCAAAGCTGATACCACCAAGAATAGCTGCTATTGATCGTAGACTACTCAAGTCCTCTGAAAAATTGAGAGAAGCGTCATGCATTAATCCAAGGCCTGCTACAAGAATACTTATTCCCCTGTGGGTTGTAAGTTGTCTCATAGAACAATGCCAGATCTTGTAATACAATAGCAACAGATGCGTTTGATTTACACCTCAATTCAAGACAATTGGCGATTGCAAACAAAGGAAATTCCCTCAACCAATAATTCAAAACAAACACCGCCGCAAAAGTTTCCCGAAATTAGTAGGGCAAACTCTCGCCTTGTGCAAGCCAAAGGTGGTTTTTAAGAGAAGTTATTTGCTTATAACGAAAGAAGAAGAGTAAATCTAGAGTCCTGTCTGGCGGATTTTGTTTATTTGATTCAGACGCCGAACAGAAGGCGTTGTAATTCTCGTGTATTTCGGGCTTATGTGAAACGATTACAAAACAGCTCCTGGATCAACTAAACAAAATCCGCCAGACAGAACTTTAGATTTACTCTTCTTCGTTCGTTTCGGGCTACTCTCCTTAAATATTTTTGAAATAATAACAATAATGATAGAACAATAATAACAATAATAACAATAATAACAATAATAATGATAAAAAGATAGATATTAAAAAAAGATATTATCAATAATAATGATAATAATACAAAAGAAGCAGAGCAATACAAAGAGAAAATAGGGATAAAGATCAGGACTGAAGTGATACAGAAACGGCGTTTAGTTAGGAACTGCAAGAACATTGAGAAAGGTTCTCGAAACCCGAGGCTAGTTGTTCTAGCTTGCTTTCGGTAAGAACTTACCAGGAACTTTTTCCTGAGATAAAAAGAACATAATAATAAAAAATGTGTACAGTAACACTGAGTATTAGACTTTGCGACACATTTCCTGCAACAAAACATTTCCTGCAACAAAACATTTTCCCTCAACTGAAAATGATACTGCAATGAAAAATATCCAAACCTACCTTCATCTTTACTCGATTCATACACGATTTCAAATCCACTGCTTTCTTTTGAGGCATCAGAATGAAAATATAAAAATGCGTAGTTGCCAGTTGTTCTCAATGATCCAGGATTTTGGTTGCCACAAAACTTCCCTGGAAAAAAATAATAATTCAGATATCAGATATCAGATTTCAATAATAATACATCTATTTATAGAGGGTGTCCCAAAAAAATTTTGCCCCGTTTGCCTGAAGATTGCGACAAAACGGCAAAAGGTTCTTGCCAAACTTTTGCATGATGATGCTCTTCGGTTAATTAATTTTATATTCAATTAAAATTTGCTGCCATCCCCGTAAAAATCCGTTGAAATATGATGGAGCTATGACCTTCAGGAGACCAAATTTCCTTGATAACTGAAACCTGCAGTCGGCCATTTGGTCTTATTATTTTGCAGCGATCACAATCTCGTGAAAACGGATTTTTTTACGGGGATGGCAGCAAACGTTATAGGAACATCTGAAGAGCAACATCATAGAAAAGTTTGGCGAGAATTTTTTGCTTTTTTGTTGCAATTTTCAGGCAAACGGGGCACAATTTTTTTGGGACACCTTGTAGTTGTCTACACAAATAATTAAATGAATTAATAAAGGCCAACTGGTTGTTGTTGTTGTTTATTTATCTTGATTCGATATTTACATAGCTAACAATATATACAACATGTACAAAGTTAATTAATCTATTTACCAATTTACAATATTCTCTTTAACCTACATATCAAACAACCTTTGCAAGAGGGTCCCACCCAATCTTTCATGCTGTTTCTAAATGGATTGACGGTTTTAGCAGGTTTTGTTGTGCCAGGGAGTGTGTTCCAAAGTATGCTTCCTCTTAGTACCAATGAATCATTCCCGTATCTCAAAGTTAGCAGGCCTAAAATCACGACCAAATTTCTGCCTTACGGCGATGACTTCTACATGCTTTAGCAGTTGTTATCACTTTGGGAGGATGAAAGGTGTCATCCCTGGGAGCATAACAGCATATTCCGAACGCTTTCTTTCATCCTTCCAGGAGGATAACACATGCTAAAACGCGCTGAAGTCATTACTGTCTGGCAGAAATATTGGGAGAATTTAGGCGTGATGTTAGGCCTGTTTTGAAGGTTTCTTGGAGGGGCTCTCTCGAGGAAATCCAGCATAATTTCGGAATGGAGTGGCCGATTTCAGTTAGGTAATTTTTTGAAATAGATTTTGAACATGTCCACCATTAAATGATATACAGTAAAAACCCGCGTATAAGAACCAAAAGTATCATATGCATAAGAACTTAAACAGGGTGATTTCAAAATGTAAGGTTCTTATATGCGGGCTTTTACTGTACTTGGCAATACAATCGTATTGATGTCCAGGGAGCAGTGGCCTTTCAAACGGGGATTTTTTTTTAAAAGATAATTGAAGGTGTTGTGGCGCAGTGGTGTAATCCTCTGACTTTGCAGCCATAATAGTCAGGTGGAGTGGGTTCGATACCCGGTAGGACCCCACCACTTAAGCGTCATGACATGGGGTCGTGGACTCGATTAGGCCTATTCTACTTCTGCGATCCCAGCGCTTGGCGCTGAAAAACGCAACTTCATCTTCAAAGATAATATATTGAGTTTGAGACTGGTTGGAAAGTACAAGATAAAGCAAAAATCAAAGATTCTAGACGAGAAGAGGAGGTACCTAGGCTATTTGAAGACGTCGATGAGCCATCATAGACCATAATATAATCATGACACACTTGTGATACTTTCCCTTGCAATGAGAACTGCCTACGGATAAATATTTGCAAAAAATCAATAATTCAGAGAACTACCTAGCCTGCGTCCATACTTTCGTATGCGAAGGAGAGCTTATGAGTCTCCTTCGCAGTAGAAAGGTAAAGTCTGCACGCAGGCTGCGAACTACCAGGTATTCCAAAAAAGACGAATAGGGGTCATTCCATATAATTTGAACAAAGGCATGTCAAGTCATGTTCGAGAAACGCCCTCACATTTTTTTCATGTAATTGTTACCCAAAGACAAGGTTGAATTTCAAATTTCAGCTTCATAACTTGAACGGTTAATTTTCTATGGGTGATTGAAGTTTTTGATGACAGCTCGATCAACGATGAAGTGACACTTTCAATGATTTTTAATTTCAATTACAGGACTCTGTAACAAATTCTGTTGAGTGAAAATCATTTCAGATGCAGCATATCATCGGCAAAAAGAATTTATTTGCAAGTCGATGCTCACAAACTTGTGCAGGTGCTTGTCAAAATCCTGCCTTGATAATGAAAAATTCTGAATTAAGTCACTTTGGAAGGAAGTTGCATGAATTTTCCTGTTAACACGGCAAAAGCAAATTAACTACAAATGATACTCTTCTGCTACCATGCTGTTAGAAGTCAGAATAAAATAAACAAAAAATTCCACGAGCTTCCACTTAAAAGAAAATTAGGTATCAAAATGGCACAAAGTTGTATGTTTGTGCAATTTTAGCAGATTTGAAAAATATTTTACAAATTTTGGTATGAATAATTCCAAATTGCTTCATCACTTGTTAATGTATACTAGTTGAAGTTTGCCTAGACTGAATATTTTTGATTGAATCCACTTTCTAGTCAGTGAATTTGCCTTTTCAAAGTAGCTCAGACACCAAAATGGCCGATATGGGGCATGTTCAGTGGCTGCAAAATGTACCGGTCAGTAATGTCATAGTCTTGAGAATTTTACAACCAGTAGTCTGCTCTGTTACCTTCTGCTGAGAAGAATTTCATGGTTCAAATGAAATTTTAAGGCAGTAATTAAAATATTTTTGACTGCCTGTTTGTCGAGAAATTGGTAATGTTGTGGAAACTCTCTTCAGTTGGAGCAAGGTCAAAATCTCATGAAATCATCATCTCTGGGTCCCAACAGCTCACATTATCAGCTTGTTAGTTCCTCCAACATCCAATTCGGCTGGAAGACCGTACAACTTTACTACTGGAGAGATAAAAGATGTAGTGACTCGGTTCTAGACACTCGTGCATAAATGACTTTTTTTCAGCTTTTGAGTTCTTGAACGTTGTTGTTCAATCTACCATTTGAAGTTCTATCAAGTCAAAGTTTCGCTGAGTTTCGTTTTTGTGTCTCAAAATTTCGCCCACTAGAACGTTTCCTGATCTTCAATCAACTGACAAATTGCAAGTTAGTTGTACATTTTAAAATTCATGTTGAAGGCTAACATTTGACCTAGAAGAAACTGCCTCATATCCCCAATAGATCATTCTCTCCAAAGATCTTTTCTGTGACTCCTTTGTAGAATAACTGATAAGTTCATTCGGTCAATGAGTTATGTAGTTACATTACATGATTAATGTCCCTCCCCCCTTAAATTCATGGGAACCCAATATTTGGGACATATCTCTGCATTTTAATCCTTGAAGGTAAGTGAAGCTTTGCATTCACCTTATTCAATGATGATTTCATGAGATTTTGACCTTGCTCCAACTGAAGAGAGTTTCCACAACATTACCAATTTCTCGACAAACAGGCAGTCAAAAATATTTTAATTACTGCCTTAAAATTCCATTTGAACCATGAAATTCTTGTCAGCAGAAGGTAACAGAGTAGACTACTGGTTGTAAAATTCTCAAGACTCTGACATTACTGACCGGTACATTTTGCAGCCACTGAACATGCCCCATATCGGCCATTTTGGTGTCTGAGCTACTTTCAAAAGGCAAATTCACTGACTAGCAAGTGGATTCAATCAAAAATATTCGGTCTAGGCAAACTTCAACTAGTATACATTAACAAGTGACGAAGCAATTTGGAATTGTTCCTACCAAAATTTGTAAAATATTTTTCAAATCTGCTAAAATTGCACAAACATACAAGTTTGTGCCATTTTGATACTTGATTTTTTTTCAAGTAGAAGCTCGTGGAATTTTTTATTTATTTTATTCTGACTTCTAACAGCATGGTAGCACAAGAGTATCATTTGTAATTAATTTGCTTTTGCCGTTTTAACAGGAAAATTCATGCAAGTTCCTTCCAAAGTGGCTTAATTCAGAATTTTTCATTATCATGGCAGGATTTTGACAAGCACCTGTGCAAGGTTGTCAGCTTCGACTTGCAAATATTTTTTTTTGCTGATGATATGCTGCATCTGAAATGATTTTCACTCAACAGAATTTGTTACAGAGTCCTGTAATTGAAATTAAAAATCATTGAAAGTGTCACTTCATCTTTGATCGAGCTGTCTTTAAAAACTTCAATCAGCCATAGAAAATTAACCGTTCAAGTTATGAAGCTGAAATTTGAAAGTCAACCTTGTCTTTAGGTAACAATTACATGAAAAAAATTTGAGGGCGATTCTCGAACATGACTTGACATGCCTTTGTTCAAATTATATGGAATGACCCATAGGCCTCCCGTTTTCACGAAAACGGCACATTTTTGCCGGCAGATTTTAAAAACGGTTGATTTTGAAAACGGAACTCTAACCGGCACATTTTGAAAACAGTATTTTGCCACTAGCTCAAATTTTGCAATCGTCACATTTGTAAACGTGTGTGAACTCAGTCTAAATGACATGGTGCACAAGTGTTTTTGTTGCAGTCTCGATGATACCACGTTCATTATAAATAGCTTGTTTATTCTTGATTTTACGCATTCTGTAACGCTCAACAAAAGGTGGAACCTAGGATATATGGACCAACTGACATGAAATAAAAAATGTAAGATATAGTCTTACCAGAACTTTAGCTTAATGATGAATCCCTTTGTAACATAAATGGTCCATTTGCAATCACAGTTATTCGGATATTGCTTCGGGAAATTTGGAGATTTGATCATGCCAGATGCTCGATTTAGCAATCCTCCACAGGGGCCTAAAAAATGAAACCATATTGTAGCTCGTACCCGGGGGGGGGGGTACATAACATATCTATTTTATGGGTATGTGCCGCCCATATGGGTGGCTTTTTGGGCCCAAAATTCTCTAAACAAGGCTCCATTTTCGGCAGATTTTCCATAAACATGGGTGTGGTTTCGCTGAAATTTGCAAAAAGTGGTTAAAATGGGCAGTTTTCCGCCAAAATTCATCATAAAAGTGGGTATCAAAAGCAAGTTTCGGTAATTAGAAGAGGGTAGCTTTCTGAAAACCGGGCGGCAGACCCCCGTCCATCCTCAAGTCATCCTCAACCCCCCCCCCCCAGGGAGCTCGTAGCTCATTATAGTTTTCAACATCGAAATTCTTGCAATTTGCTTTAAAATAAAATACTCAGATTAGATTACACGTTTTCTTTATAAGAAACTGGTTTATAAGAAACTAGTACTACGATGACCAAAAATTTAAGAAACTCTAGTACTACGCTCAAGAACAGTTAAGAAACTCTAAACTTTATTTCTGTATGTCTCTCTTGTTCTATGTCTCTTTAACAAAGGTACCTTCATCTTTTCTTGATTTTTAACTCATTACAAAGCTATTGCGGTTCAAAATCGGTTAAACTGCTCCTGCGCAAAGCTATTCTATAGACAGATTAGGAGGGACGGTGTAAACTAGCCTACGAGTAGACCCATTATCCTACAGAATAGAGGGTCTACGAAATAATGAGATAACGCTTGCTACGTCTGTTCAATTAATTATGTTAATCCTCTATTCAAATAATGTGTGAAACCCATCTAAACAAAGGCTGCATAAATTAAGTTCTAGAAACCTGGAACTGTAGTGGCAAGCTTTCGCTCATTAATTCGTAGACCCTTGTGTAAACTTGCTGACTCGATACACTTTCGTTACGGATCCAAAGTTGTACCGGTAAGTCAAACAACTCTTCTTGTTGCGTGTTAGTGCAATTGTGCAATTGTACAAAGATAAACAAGTAAATAAAGTAAAAAATAAACACTTTAATGCGAAATGAAATAAGCATGACATTTCGAGCATAGCCCGTTATTACGGGCTCTCAATCACAGTTTTTACACAGGTGATGCTATCTTTTCCTCAATTCCTTGTCAATAAAATGTTTGCAAGGATTTGCAGTCAGTTCAGTATTTTCCTTTTCTAAAGGTTGAATGTTTGGTCTGAAAAGATTCTGTCCATAACAAACTTCATGTCCACAATTATTCATTAGCACAGGCTAGAGTCGTGTCACCCATAATGCTCATTTCATTGCAAAACTTTCGAATTAGAACCTCAACGAGATATTAATGAAAAAACGAACAGTCACTCATCCACACATGCACTTATCAATCTAAATGAATTATGGGGTGAGTGGCAGAGCGGCTTGAACGGTTTCCGTCAGGTGACTGAAGTAAGCTCAGTAGAGTGAGGTCAAACTCCAGATGGGTGACCTGTCGGAGGCCTAAGGGACAGTGCAAAGTTTATTTTATAACATGGCCGGTGCAAAACGTAACGGGGCAACTACTTTTTTTTAGCTTGTACAGAACTGGGTCAACACATTTTACAAAGCAAATATGAACGGGGCAGTACCTTTTTATAAGCTCAAGATGAAGTTTGAAATATGAAATGGCTAATTTTGAGGCCAAAATTGTGGATCATGCAAGTTGAGAAATGCTTGGAAGGATGTGTATGAACATGACGCAAAATGTCCTTGTCAGTTACTTGCAAGAACGATTCATCAGTCATTTCTCTTCATCTTCAAAGTCGATTTCTTCGTTGACAAAGTCTTGTAAAGGCAAGAATTGATTATGTTATGGTCTTTGGCTATTTCATCGGTGGTACGATACAACATTTGTTGTTCATGAATACGGGGCAGATACATTTTTTTAATGACAGGGTGACGGGGCAGTTGGTTTTTTGGCAATAATTTCATACAGGGCGAGCAGATTTTTTTGCAAGAATTTTTGTTCTCCACCGGCCATGTAATATAATAAATTTTGCCCTGTCCCTAACCTTGCAACTCATTTCGCTGTCATTCGGAAGGGACGTTAAACTAGGGGTCCATGCCTGGATGCGTCATGCATAGTGGGCCTAAATTAGCTTTAAATAGCTAGAAATCCTTTCGGCCCACTTGAAATAAATTACTGGAAAAAATGTACGTGCGTACTGGGTGACTCAAAAAGATGTCCCCCTGTTTGAAAAATAATTGCGGCAGATGTAGTTGCGTAATAATTATGGGGATTAATTTTCCTAATAGCCAAAAGATTGAAGTATTTTCTATACTTTTTTGGTAATTTTCAAAGTAGTTCTTTGGTAATTTCGAAAGCCTAGCAAAATCAGTGTTTCCGAACAGCCAGGAAATGGTCTAAAAACACAATCAAATCTTCCAGGTCATTTGAAATCTATTCGAACTCTTTCTGACATTTGGCATGATTAATAGAACGAAGAATTGAAACTGAGACGGAAACTGTTTGAAACTGTCTGTTGGAAACTAAAGTACGCATTAAACAATTAAAGGAACATTTTTCATTACTCACCGCATTTCTTTGCTGGCGCTGGAAAGACTTTCATTGTTTCATAAGATGCGTTAAACGAGTTATTCTCAAAACTTGGATCCAAAAGGCTACCTCTAAGGATAATTTCCATCTCAGTGCCACTGCTGTAGAACGTCAGGGAACCTCCTGAACCACAAAGGACAGTTTCCAATTGTTTTCCCATGACACTACAGTAGAAATTGAAGCAAATTTCAAGTGACAAATCATTGCCAAAGAAGACCTTGGTTGACCTGTTCTTTGAAAACTCCAAGCACTCAAAATATTCTTTCAATCTCAAAAATGCAGTCTCAGATTCTTTACCAAATATTGGGAGGGGGGCAAAGCTAAACTATTTCAGTTAAAAATCATTTTTACATCGCCATTGCCTTACAACGAAGAGGTCTTTGTTCTACCTAACATTGGGGCAATTGCATCCCCTTACCCCTAGTGGCAGCCACTGCAAGAATGCTTATTATCAGAATGTCAAGTTATATGCACAAGGCTTGTTTGTAACATATTTACATCAAAGTCTGCTTACCAGCATTTGATGATGTGGCATGACAGCAAAACTGTGAGCATCCAATTAGCTTTTAATCTGGGGGCGAAACCCCCAGGGAAATTTTTAGGGCCACACCCTTTACTTTGGCTTAGAATGCATCTCCCAATATCATGCTTGCCACAAGCGACATGTTTTTGTGACAGTTGTCCTATGAATCAGAGCAGGAGGAGAATTTTTGAAGAAAGATCCTTTACTTTGGCTTAGAATGCATCTCCCAATATCTTGCTTGCCATTAGCGACAAGAAAACTTTGATAGATTTGATAGATTTGTGACAGTTATCCCATGAATCAGAGCACGAGGAATGGAGGAATTTTTGAAGAAAGATCCGTTATGCTTTAGCTTAAAATACATCTCCTGATATCATGCTTGCTAGTGCTAAGATGGAGGATTTGACATTTCTCAGAAATTCTTACCCAACCTATACATGGCTATTTTCTCTTCGGTTTTAAAGGAATCTCGAGGACCATCTTTCGACAAAAGTGGGGGTGCAATTGCCCCCCCCCCCCCCATGGCCACGCCACTGCATTAGCTAAGATTCTGTTTCTATTTGCCAGCACATTTAATCACATTTGCATTATGTTCGTTCTTTGGAAAGGGCCCCACAGTGGCCTAGGCATTTGGGGTAAAAGTAGCATTTTGCTCATCAGTGGTGGGGGAACTCATAGGGCCTGGTGGGGCAATTCCCCCACCACTGAGTATGTTAAAAAATGCCCTGGCTTTTAAAGTATTTGGATAATTTTTGCTACTTCTTTGGCTAGCAATTAATGCAATAAAATCAAAGCAGAATTTATCTCCTTTAAAGAATTTAATGAACTTTCTTTGTTAAATAGTAAAACTTCAAAAGATGACAATTAGCTTATATGTCTAGAACCTTTTAATCTTTGGTCCTTGCAAATAACCTGGTTTATCAAATTATACGTAGATGTCAAATGAAAATGCCCGCAAAGAACAATAACTGAAGTGAAGGTGAAATTGCGGTTTTTAGTGCCAAGCACTGGAATCGCAGTAAGTAGAATAGACCTAATCGAGTCTGTGACCCCTTGCCATGACGCTCAAGTGGTGGGGCTCTACAAGGAATCAAACCCTGTTTGCCTGACTGTTCTGGCTGCAAAGTCAGAGTGGACTACACCATTGCGCCACAACACCTTCAAAGTGTGCATAAGGAATTTTGTGTTGTTGCAAATCTCATGTGACATCTAATTTAAGACGGAATCTAGTTACCTTTCCCTGTGACCTTTCACTGTAACGTTTGCCAAAGAGTCACAAGTTGCTTTGGATTTCCTTTTGCCAATATTGAATTTTGAGAATGAAAGTTTAAATGGAAGATGGGAGGGAAAGACAGTCCATTTGCATTCTAAAACTGGAGAAGATGAGTTATGTGTCTTGAAAATTTCTCTAAGTTCGGAACTGTTTGGGCTTTGAAAATGTCCATAACTTCCAAACATATACTTCACACATTTGCCTGGAAGAAGAAATTGAAAAATTACCATAAATTGTAGATTTTTGTTTCTTCTGTCATTCCAGAAGCATATATAACCCCTAAATATGTTATTTCTATGGTTTGTTTTCAACTAAAACATCAGGAAAACTTCAGACAACCATATCTTTCAATTGAAGTATATTCTTCAGAGAGAAAAAGATTCGCATTGAAGGACAGAGGAAGGGCTGAAAGGAGATAGACCTAAAGTATCACTCAATTTCGTAAAATAATATTTTGCTTTATCTGCTGTTTCCAAACAAAGATTCCTTGTTCAAACCATCCTTGGGGGCAACTGCACCCCCTCGCCCCCCAAATGTTTGCCATTTGCTCTGGCTACAGTACAGGCCTTGTGGTTGTGCCCCCTTTAAAGGGTTATGATCACAGATGGAAGATGGAAGAAGGGCCTTAATTAGCTTTTGTTGGCCTTAATTAGCATTTATTTGCCTTGTTAGCTTTTGTTGGCCTTAATTAGCATTTGTTTGCCTTGTTAGCTTTTGTTGGCCTTAATTAGCTTTTGTTCGCCTTATTAGCTTAGCTATTTTAATTATAAAAGCCAAATTTAAATAAATAGATAATAATAATAATAATAATGATTGCAGACTGTCACCAATTCCCTTACACTTAATGGAAACCAGGCTTTTACATGCCAAGAAATTCTCAAAAATTCTTAAGAATTCTCAAGGATTCTAAGTGAGAATATACTGTTTTAGTATTAATTGTTGGAAAGCTCTCCCTTTCCTGTTTGTATCTCAGGGCAAATACAATGAAGACACTTTGTTGACGTTTACTTTATATATATTTATGCACTATTTACATAGGCCTTTCACGACTATCAGGTTTCTCTACTGTTACTATTACCACAAATCCTTGCGAGTTACTCCTGCCCCTCCACTGGCCTACACGAGGGAGTGGCACTCTATACGCTACGTCCTTTCTCCTGGAGCTCCTTCAGTAACTGACTACAACTCTATTATCGTGGCTCTATTACGCCCATTTGCGTTTCCGTTATGACCTAATATGGCATAATGACCTTGGCCTATGACCTATGCACATTCTTTTCTACATGTTGTGCTACTCTATACTGCTGTGATATGCACAAGAGGGGTTTCTACAATGCTAAATTGAACCTAAAACTTCACAACATTAATGAGCACAAGCCAGAACTGTAAATGTTTGAACAAACGTTTTTGACCTTCATCCTTTCCTATTTTTCAAAGAAGTAATAAATTTTTGATGACATACCATTAACATTTGAGATAGCTTTGACATTAAAGACAGAAAACATCAAAATGATGAGCGCACAAGACATAATCTTCAAAGCACCTGCAAGAAAATACATATATTCTTTAATTAAAGGCAAGAGATACATGGCTACAAAAATACAAGGCTAAACTTGGCCTTGTACAGGCCAAGTTTTAGCCTTGCAGAGAAGATTATGACCTTGTTATGACCTTGTACTAGCCTTGGAAGAAAATTACAAGGCTATCAGTAAGTTTCCAAGCTGCAACCAGTCTAACACAAGGTTTCCACAAGGCTTCTACAAGGCCAATTAGCATTTTTTAAGCCATTTACAAGGTTACAGCAAGGCTATTCCAGGCTAAAACAAGGTTATGTAAGGCCATAACTACAAGGCTTGTACATGGCTATTACATGGCCTTGTATTTTCGTACAGGTGAAAACTTTCAGTGGGGCATTTGAAGGAAAATTTGCTCAAAAGTGGCCTGGCTGGGTGGGAAGTTTGTCTTTGCTATGCCAAAGGTCTACACCATGCCAATTGTCTGAAGACACGATAGACCTACTATTCTTGATGTGTCGCTCCATGTCATGGATACTTGGCATAACATTACATGTTTTCCAGTGTGGACAAATGGCAAATCTCAGTAATTTCCACCTTGTCATTCAATAACTTAATAAGTTTTAGGGGGGCAACTGCCACTGCTGCCCTAGTGCTGTGTACCATCTTGAAGGGGCAGATGAATGGCAGATGGGTGAAAAGACACTTTCGCACATTTGTTATGGGTAGCACACTGGGTACTTCTTTTGGTGTAAATTTGTGTCATCAAGCGCAAAATAGAAGGCAAAAGCTCCTAGTGTTGTCAAATTGCCGCTCAAGTGCCCTGGCACTGGGAAAAATTTACAGCCAGGGGCTAGGCATATTTTTCAAGCAAATACGCAAGGGTGTCCTGGTGGTGGGGAATGGTTGGGGTAGGAATTGAATAAGATAGAATTTTATTATAGAAGGCTTGAAACAAAGTTCAGCTCAGTTCTTATCTTAAAATTCAACTGCACACAATAAATTCAAATATTAATTACTTACGCATGGAACAAACAAAACTATTATTTTGTTGTCATAACATACATTGGAAAATATTCAGATAAGCCTCTAAGTCTAATGGGTCTCCTTTTAGCACATAGTAGCTTTGCAGTTTGAAACGTTCAATGCCTCATTGTCACCTCAGTTTCTAATATTATAGGTTTGACTCACTGCCTGTAATAACTGTTTCACAATTTGACAACATCCGACCGAGGGAGGAGGCCGTGGCTGTCCTTTTGTGGAATCATTCAGCTCCGATTGCGGATAAATGAGATAGCAGCTACTGAGCACAGTCTACGCATGTTAGATTAACATTATTTTTAAATTATTAAAATCACGGAAATACATACCAGCAAGTATGGAATAAATGCTCAGCTTCACGACACCTGTGTTGCATCTTCTGCAGCCCATTTTTTTCACACTCACACTTAGGCCAATTCAGTTCACACTGCCAACACTTTACGTTTTAAGTATAAGAGGCAGATGTTAATATATATTTTGCAAATTACATCCTTCTGTCTTTCAAGCATTGAATGAAACAGGTGAATTGTATTTTACGTGTGAAGATGTGCAGTTTCAAGGTGATCAGCCACAACATCCAATCCAATGACCTGGTTGGTGGTGGATTTCATTACACCATGGGTCATATCGAATACTAAGTAGTACTTCATGTCTGCTTGACCCCTAACCTCAATGTCGCTTGGGATTAGCTTGGGATCCGGTTTTTTGTCTGATTTTTTTTCCAAAATTGCCACCATTACCATTCCTTGTACCAAAATTGTGAAAATGGAATCCCTTCCCGCTGGTGCGCTTCCAGTACCCAAAATATACAAAGTCCTCCCCCCCCCGGTTTAGGACAATAAAATCCAAATCCTCTGCTGCGTTGCCTTGAAAACTCTGGCATCTTCCCCGGTCAAGGCACAGGTGGCATCAAATATTAAAGAAATCGTAAAAATTGCTTACTCATGTTGTATTCCTTGTTGTATTTCTGCTGTATTCTTTCCCTGTCCCTTCGAGCATGGTCGTGGTCGATGGTCAGGGACAGGGAAAGAATACAGCAGAAATACAACAAGGAATACAACATGAGTAAGCAATTTTTACGATTTCTTTGATATTTGATGCCACCTGTGGTCAAGGAGAACAGAGTGTCATCAAGTCATCAAGGGCCGGTTTTTTTGGGGAAAACACCTCACCTGCTAGGCCCAGGGCTGACAGGCGAGATTCCTCCTTCCTATAGAACCCCATTGTTTTTCCATTTCGCGTTTAAATGACAAAGGCAAGACCACCGATATTGTGAGATCCCACATCACCAGAGGTGGAATCTCACCTGGGCGAGGCGAAATTTTTCCACATGAACGAACCAACCCAAGATTTTGCAATAAACAAAGAAGCGCCCTTCTTATTTTCAGGAAGTGTCGTGCCCCCCAAGTTTGAGATGCTTCCTACGTCCCTGTTGATATTGCCTTTGTTGAGATGCTTCTCGCATATAATTTGAATAGAGGATTAAAGTTTTTGCAGGTTCTGAACCAGCCTGTGTCCCAGCTGAACATGAACAATTTTCGTTGTTCCTGCTAAAGCATTGGAGCAGGAGAAGCAAATGAAGCAAGAGACAAACAAAGACGAGATCCAAGGCTGCTACAGTAAATCCCCGTGTATAAGAACCTACTGTTTTGACAGCCAGGCAGAAATAGGTTCTTATTTTAAAGGTAGTAAGACTAATTTCAAGGCTTAAAGGTTCTTATCTGGAGGTGCCTTGCGTAAGCAGTTTTAGAATTATCTCCATCTACCAGATACTGCGTGCCTTCTAGACGGAAGATTATGACAGAGTGACAAGCCAGAGTGGAAAGTCAGCTAATGCTTTGCAAAATTTGAGATCTTATGATCGGTATTGGATTTAATGGATTAGGGCAAATCATCTACTTGCTTCAAGCTGCCCAATATGCTGGAGAAAGTGCACATAAGCTTTAAACTGAGCGCAAGAGTCTGCACGTATTACATACTTTCCACCCTGGATGTCAAAGCTAAAAAAGAAATATGCAGAATTACCTAAACAGCCCTGTTATTTGTTTTGGCAAAGTTATTATGGACCTTGTAACTAATTCTAAACTTACAACCACCAAAGGAGGAGGTTCAAACTTTAACGGTAATAACGAAAGTCCAAAATCAACTTCGCTGCCCCTGCAATAAGAACATATTTTTCATCAAACTGAATCAGGTTCTTAATTACGAGGTGCATAAGTTAGGAAAAAACAGCCTATAGGTTCCTATTTTTATAGGTTCTTATATGCGGGGATTTACTGTATTTTGGACTTACGATATTCAAAAATATAGCAAATGAAAAGACATTGGACACCTTTACTGATTCTATATGCAACACATCTTTAAAATATATTAAGGAAAAAATTAAAATCTGTCTCTGTTTTTACTTCCATACTTGAAAAACTAGATGAAAAGTCCTGAAACGATTGTTGATGCCATTTGTCCACATATTTTTGAATTTTCTTTGTTTTCTTTTCTGCTGGGATATTTTCCGGGAAGTAATGCTCCAAAGGTGGGTTGCTTGTATCCGTGATTTCATTCCTGGAGGATGAATACGAAACGCTATTAAAAATAGCATAGGTAGGTTCCAAATCTTTAAATGGGTGTAAACAGGTGGGTGTAAAATTCTATGATTCATTTATTTTAATTGAATGGCATGAAAAGAAACTTTAGCCACTTATCTACCGTTGGATTTTTCAAAAATTTTGAATATTTTCTAAATTACAGCGTATTTTATATTTCAACTCATTTGAGGATGTGAAGTCATCAAATTTCTAAATCGTAAACAAGAAGAGTGGCATACTTTTGCTTGACACCATGTTGTAGACATTCATAATCTATGGTTTTCTTGAAAATCATTTCATGTTTCGTCATTAAGTTTAGAAATTACGATGGCTTCAAGTTTCTTCAAACTTTTTCTTGAATCCTCCAATAAGAAAACAAACATTCCCATTCAAATATTGAAGCTTTCAAAAAAAATCCAAAGTAGAATTATCGTTAAATAGTTAACGTTTCTTTGAAGCCATTCAGTTCATAGAATTGCCAATTCTACTAAAATGATTTATACAATTTCTTAAAGCTTAAGCATTTTACAGGAACCGACTTTAGAAAATTACGAGGAGGCAATGGCAAAAGGGCATAAACTGAAGGTATCTAAAAAATCAATTTAAGAAGAATAAACTTATAACCTTGATAATTTTAAACTATCTGTTGTTAACTTTACACTAATAATAAATGATAATAACATTCATAATAACAACATTGTTTCAATAACATTCATAGAATTTTACACCCACCTTTTAAAAGATTTAAAGATTTGGATCATAGAATCATAGTAGAGTCGTAGTAGAAACGGTAGAATCATAGTGAAGTAGCTAAACTTTCTTTGAAGCCATTCAGTTCAAAGAAATAGGTAATAGAATTCTACACCAACCTTTTAACAGACTTGGAACCCATGGTGTTACAAACGCTGGGAGAGAAACGAGCCTAATTTGTCATTGGCTGGTACCAAAGTTCCCAGGACCAGGGGAATTCTCTGGGATATTTATTGTGAATTGCGAAATGCATATAAAATCAAATTGCAACCATCCTTTAAATTTGACATAAAAATCTCACCTGTGTGCCAGCCTACTTGGTAATGAATTCTGACCCTGTGAAGGCGCACCATTGAGCAGATGATTTGCATATTGATTCACTTCAATTGAATAATGTTTCTTTAACATCGATAAATCCCACAATGCAGTGCTGTCGGCATTACAATGCTCCGGATCGTGGACTTCAGGCTGGAAGACACCTCGCCCCAGTCTTTCGTTGTCCAAAAGAATGTCACATTTCTGGTTCATCTGAAGAGATATGTAAAAACTTTAAATTCAGAACTTTCTACCAGGTGTCCCAAAAAAGTACAAACGCTTGAACAGTTCCTGCGAAGGAGCCTTGGGTTCAAAAATTTATAATTTTCAGTCTGTTCTATAGATGAGATCTTAACTTAGATTCTGCGACCTCGCATGTCCAAACTGGGTTTACATTCGCAGAGTGATTCACTTGAAGAAGCAAAATTTCTGAGGCAGCTGAAAGCAAATGGTTATTGAATTATGCAATTACCATCTGTGTGTAATTTATAAAAAGTTTTATTGGGCAGTTCAACAATACACTATTTTTTAAGTTTATTGAGCTGCGAAAGTGAAATTTACTTTTCACTTATTCAGAACGTTTGAATAATGTAGGAAAATTTGAATATTTCTTTGCTTGATAACGGGCTCTGCTCAAAACGTTGTGCTTATTTCAATTCGCATCAAAGTACTTATATTTTACTTTATTTACTATCTCTCATTTTTATGGCTGAACAATCACAACTGAAACGAAACTTGGGTAAGAGAGTTCATTTAGGCCTATTTTGAAGGTTTCTCGAAGGGGCTTTCTTGAGAAAATTCCTTATAACTTCAGAACGGAGAGGCCGATTTCAGTCGGAAAAATCTTAAAATATATTTGCACATGTTCACTATTGAATGATATACTTTCCAATATCATTACCTTGATATCCAGGGAGCAGTGGCCTTTCAAAGGGGGAACAATTTTGGGCCCCCGCTATTATCTCACTACGAATGTGGAATGTATTGGAATAAAAGTATTGGAATAAAAGTTAGCAAAAGACATGCTAAATGCAATGAATATTTTCGACAGATCAATTAATGAGTCTGCATTAACTTGTTTTTATACTTATCTGGTGCAATCGTAGATCACCCAAACAGGTACTAGCCGTATTCAACCTGAAACTGTTGGGTTAAATTTTGGGGGCATCTTTGAAGCATAAGGATGTTTCAGATAATTAATAAATTTACTGCAGAAGCAACAGCTACCTGAAGGACACTTCTCATGACTGCCATAAATTTAAGAAGCTCTTCTTTGTCTTGCTGAAGTGAAATCGTTGCGATCCTCTTGAGAAATCCTAATATCCTTCGCAGCGATACCTGAAGTGGAATACAGAATGCAAAATTTTCAGAACTACCAATGATACAAAAAATTGAGTGTCACCAAAAAAGTTGATATGTTAAAATTCATTTGAAATAAAGACGTCACGGACAATGACTTTTTCATTTACAACCTTCAATTTATCCGATTTGATACCTGCAGTCAATGAACTACAAACATAAAACAACTATGGCAAACCTGTTTCCGCCTTTTGACCAACATCAGACTCAAGCACTCAATACAAAGCTCGACATCCTCTGACTTGCAATCTGAAAATAAATAAATAAATAAATAAATAAATAAATAAATAAGTAAGAATGACTTTCGATTTGTCTGAAAAACTGACAGAAGCATAATAATTAAAATGAGTGTGCCCATATAAATATCAGTTGCATGCACACACGTTGAAACTGCTGACAAAATGCTGACATGCATGCAGCTTTTGAGTGATTTAATTGGTCCAGACCGAGTCTGTTTAAAAGTGATCACATGAAAAACATTGGACTTTAGACTGATAAACTGCGTGGGACGTCATCCAATACTCAATCTCGTATTCGCACGACAGCTGATCACACGAGTCACGTGAATACATAAGAAAATATCACATGTTTGCGAAATATTTCCCTCGAAGCATGTTACTTACATGAGCACATTACCTTTAATCTAAAATCATGATTTCAAATAGTTTCCAAAGACAAATTCCTCTTGGAGTCCGAAAAACAATGGGGAGATTTCCTGAAAAACTGTAGCATTGTCACAGTAACATTTTACAATTTAAGTACCATGTCAATGAAACTATTTTCAAAACAATTCATAAACAGCATACAATGCTACCTTTTCGAGGATTAGGTATCGTAAAACAGGC
This sequence comes from Aurelia coerulea, assembly GCA_039566865.1. NCBI lineage: Eukaryota > Metazoa > Cnidaria > Scyphozoa > Semaeostomeae > Ulmaridae > Aurelia > Aurelia coerulea. The sequence goes on along the minus strand of CM076952.1, from coordinate 2,646,715 downwards.
CTAAATTTACGACCAAAGTTTCCTAATATTTCAGCCTTTCCAGCAATGATTTCTATGCGTTTTTGCACATCTTATCCTCTTGGGAGAATGAAATCGCCCGGAGTAATGTTGTTATGGTCGCAGGGATCACACATGCATACTTCCAAAGGGATAGCACGTGCTAAAGCACCTAAAGTATTGCTGTAAGGCAGAAAATTTGCTCATGATTTTAGGCCTGTTTTGAAGGTTTCTTGAAGGGCTTTCTGGACAAAATCCCTCATAATTTCAGAACAGAGTAGCCGATTTCAGTCAGGTAAAGTTTAGGATACATTTGAACATGTTAACATAGGTTCCAAATCTTTAAAAAGTAAAATTGAATGACCTATTTCTTTGAACTGAATGCCTTCAAAGAACTTTAGCTATTTTGCAATGATTCTGCCGTAGAACTTTTCTGAAACCTACAATACTTTCAGAATACGAATGCTTTTCTTCTTTTTCGAGAATTCAAGAAAAATATTCAAAAAAACTTAAAACAATCGTAATTTCTAAACTGTTTCACCCAGCATGACATGATTGCTGCGAAAACCATAGTTTATGAATGTCTACAACATGGTATCAAGCAAAGGTCTGTCACTCTTCTGGTTTATGATTAAGAAATTATATGATGTCACATCCTCAAATGAACTGAAATATAACATATACTGTAATTTCACAAAATATTCAAGAATTCTGAGAAGTCCAACGGTAGAATTATAGATAGGTAGCTAAAGTTTCTTTTAAGCCATTCAGTGAGAAGAAATAGGTCATAGAATTGTACACCCATCTTCTTAAATCCATTTAAAGATTTGGAACCTATGCTGAACCTGTTCACTTTTGAATGATTCATGTTCCAGTATTGTTGTCTTAATATCTTGGGAGCAGTGACCTTTTAAACGGGGGATTGTCTTTTTTTTGGATCACCCAGTACGCTAATAACCACACATACCTGCAGCGACATCCACCAATGAATTGTATAGATGTAAATAAAAGTTGTGTGGATCAATGTTCAAAACTTCAGCTGCAATGAGAAATAATGAACTGATTAGATCGCGCTGAAAAAGGGGTATGTTAAAAAATAAACAAATAACAATTGAATAGCTACGGATAAATATTGGCGTTTGTTCGGAATTGTAGACTAACTATCAATGGTCAATATTTACAAAACTAAAATTCAATAACTTTGGTAAGAAGGAAATTAAATTCGTTCATATAAGCATAATTTTTATGCAACCTGTTTCTTACAGAAAATCAATCTTCCAGTCAACCTGTCACGTAACTTCAATGACGAAGCGACGGAGCACCGTTCGGTGGCATGTTGTAAAAACCGGACCCTAAGACCCTAGGACCCTTGAGACCCCTGGGACCTTTAAGTACTAAAAATGAAAAGGACCCTTAACACCAGAGGGTCATCACCACAGACAAACAATAGATAAATGTCATCAAGCTGTCAAAAAAGAGGCTGCGTGTTGTATGAGCCTCCCCTCTTTCATCCTACGAATTTTCGCCCCTTCAAACCAACGCCAGGATACCTTTATTCATGCAGAAAGTCTCTAAAATAGCACAATAGGAGATACTCAAAATAGTACTTCTTCATGGTATAAACTCTCTGCATGATTCCTGGCATTGGTTTGAAAGAGTGGAAGTTCATGGGATTAAAGAAGGGGAGTTAAAGATACACAACTTCCTGATCATAACCCTCTGGTGTTAAGGGTCCTTTCACTTCTAGTACTTAAAGGTCCTAGGGGTCTCAGTGGTCCTAAGGTCTTAGGGTCCGGTTTTTACAACATGCCCCGTTCGGTGACTGTTTCTACTTGACACATCAACACTTAAAAATGTTATTGAAATCTTGTTGACACTGCTTAGACCAGCTGTCTAGACCAATTATCTAGAGCATAGGTTCCAAATCTTTAAATCGATGTAAAAGACATATTTCTTCTAACTGAATGGCTTAAAAGAAACTTTAGCTACTTATCTATAATTCTACCGTTGGACTTTTCAGAAATCTTGAATATTTTTTAAAATTACAGCGTATTTCACATTTCAGCTCATTTGAGGACGTGACGTCATCAAAATTTCTAAATATCGTAAACCCGAAGAGTGAAAGACTTTTGCTTGATACTATATTGTAGACATCCATAAACTATGGTTTCCTGGAAAATTTTTTCATGTTATGTCAAAAAGTTTAGAAAGTACGATATTTTTAAATTTGTTTCAAAATTTTTCTTGAATTCTTAGAAAAAAAAGAAAAATACTCTAATTCTGAAAATATTGAAGATTTCAGAAAAATCCAATGGTAGAATTATAGCAAAATAGCTAAAGTTGTTTTGAGGCCATTCAGTTGAAAGAAATAGGTTATAGAATTTTACACCAACCTTTTTAAAGATTTGAAACCTATGCTATTGTCTACTAAATTGTCTAGAACGAGCCATACCGGGTCACAAGAAAATGTCTCCTGATCAAAAATCACTGGAGCAGATTTGCTTGCACCGTAATCAACAAACGGGGATTTTTCTAATAGCTACAGGACTGAAGCATCATTTTTTTATTTTTTGCTAATTTTCAAAATCGCATTTCAATGGTAAATTCAACAGATTCAGAAGTTCTCTTTGCAGAACATCCAGAAAATGGCCTAAAACGCATGATCAAAGGCATCTCAAAATACAGAACTGCAACTTGTTACTACTTGATATGATATATGGATTTGAGGGCATGAAAGGCTAAATAGCCTATTCTCATAAAAGTCAACTGACTGTAAACTTGTTGTCACTCATGTGTCTGTCGTACGCTTTCTCGAACTCAAGGACCGATGTCGATTTAATAATGGAAGCTGGAAGGTCATTCCATTGATTAATAACTCTTTGCGAAAAGAAATGTTTACGAACTGTTGCGTTTGATCGTTTTTTGTATATTCTGAGGCTATGCCCTTTTGTCACATTGCCATTCAGCTTGAAAATATATTCGGATCAATATTGATATATCCTTTGAAAATTTTGAACGTCAAGATCACATCTCCTCGACAGCGTCTGTATGCAAGTCATGGTAAGTCTAAGGTGCGGAACCGATCCTCATACGGAAGGTCTTTTATGGCCCGAACCAACTGTGTTGCTCTTGCAATTTTGTAGTATTTGCAATACTCCCTTTTCTAGAGCAATAACAAGAATATTAATTTCGAATAGATTTTTGAAAACATCTGAAAGATTTGATTTGATCGTGCGTTTTAGATTGTTTTCCGACTGTTCTGCAAGACTGATTGTTTAAATCTTTCGAATTTACCATGGGATTACTACTTTGAAAATTACCAAAAAATATAATAAATACTTCTATATATTAGCTGTTAGAAAAATCAATCTCCATGATTGTAGCACAACCATTTTTGCTGCAATAATTTTTCAAACAGGGGGACATTTTGAGCCACCTGATATTCGTTAAATAAATAAAGATAAATATTGTCGAGAAACTTTCCCGTTTCGAGGGCCATACTATTGGGGATCCTCGAATCCAAGCCACTTTTGCAAAATTTTTGTCTATGAACAGCGGTTGTTTGCTAGACGATAAAAAGCGGAGCATGTTTCAAGAGCAATGGCGAAGAGATCAGATGAAGTAATCAAACTTACTTTGGCCGGAAAGGATCTTGAATGCAGTTAAAACGCAACTGAGTGATTCGGTCAGTGACAACTCCTAAATGAATTAACAAATCAAGAAATTAAAATTTGAATTCATTTGAAAATTCGATTAAATGCTTTCGTAGCAACATAACAAATCTTTTTCGTCATCAAATCTGTTATATGGTCAATTCAAAACTAATAAGTCATGATATCAGGTGTCCTAAAAAAGCACTCTTGATTGAAAAACAATCTTGGCGGAGAGTCGAGATCCGCCAGACACATCTTTAGATGTATCCTTCGCATTATAAAAAATCCAACTATCGACGTGCACAAGGCGACGGTTTTTTTTACTGGTTTCCAAGCAAAATTTATTATTTTTTAAAGTTTTGAATTACTGGTTGAGAGAATTTCCTTTGTCTGCAATCGCTAATCGCTTTCAGTTACGGTGTCAATCAAAAGCAGCTAATGCTATCGCGTTACAAAATCTGTTTTTTTTGGTACGCGTGCCAAATCCTATCCGTCTCGTTCCAAACATATGTGAAGTTGCAGTTTTTAGCACCAGGCGCTGGGATTGCAGAAGTAGAATAGGCCTAATTGAGTCCGTGACCCCTTGTCATGACGCTCAAGTGATGGGGCTCTACCTGGCATCGAATCCTGTCCGCCTGACTGTTCTGGCTACAATGTCAGAGGATTACACCACTGCGCCACAACACCTTCAAAATATTCTGATATGGTCAACAACACCTTCAATTCTGTAATACCCTGTAATTTAAACAGACTAAAGTAACGTCCTGAATGGTTATCTCAAAATAAACAGATACGAGATACTCACCCCTGAATTTATCAGTCTGTTTAAAGCAACCATCAAATCACCAAAGAAATCTACGTTGATGAGATACGCATATTTTGACAACCCCTTTAAGACGGGGGTTAACAGCGGTGATTTTCGTTCTTGCTTCAGCACTCTGAAGTATATCACGAAGACAAACTTTAATATTTCCGTTTGCTGCAAAAAAGGAAATTTCAATATCAGGGCCCGGTTGTTCAAAACTGCGATAAGGGCTAATCTTAGATGAGCCAGCGGGTGCATCATAAAATGTTCAGGGGTTTGAAAACTCGCGGTATTTACAATATTGGATGGATTTGAATAAATCGAACTTTGCTTGATAGCAGAAAGATTGCACAATTTTTGAGATTTTTCTCAAATTTTTATGGGCAAAGAAACGATGGCTAAATTCCACTTTACGAGTATTCGCTTGTAGCGACATAGCTGAAAGGCGCCCCAAGACCTTCGATCCAATCGTACGGAATCTCTCATACAAAACAAAGAGTTTGGGCTTTCAATCTCTCTCAAGAGTTACATGAAATGAATTTAAAAACAAATACTACAGATTTCGATCCAATGGCAATGAATATGTACACAACATTCGATACCCGTGAGAGATGTAATTTTGTATTGTTCGGTGTGAGAAGTTTCTCTACGATTTGATAAAGATTTTTAGGCCATTTTTCGGGCACTTTACAAACAACGGACTTTCGCGCAATTTTCTTGCATTCACGTTGGTAATCTACTGAAAAAAGAAAAATGATGCAACTTGGACTTACATAGCGTTGAATTTTCTGACGACTCTCAACAGCTTCGGTCTCCTGGAGTTCTTTGTCCAACTTTGATTCGAGTCGTTTTCGCTGCAACAAAATCGAAAAAATGCTCAAATAAATGATACTTCTGAAGGAATTTTAAAGGGGAAGAAAATTTGACTTTACGGTGAACAGCTGTCAAAGAGTTGTGAGCTTATAACTCCTCTGCATACATATTGTTCATTTTCTAAAGTCTGAAAAATTCAGCAACAATGTACATAGAATGGCTACAAATTTCGATATTCAATGTTTTAACTTCAGCATTTTGATTTGATGCTCAGTCAGCTGCTGGAAACTACGGATGGAGGTTTCACGATGATTTAAGCATCTGATTGATGAAAATTTTGGGACTTTTATCACACCTTAAAAGAAACTCCCACACTCACAGAGCTACAGTGCATGCCTTGGGCACATTAACATGACAAGGATTCTTTACATTACGATAACAATTCTAGAACTATATGAAAGACTGTAAACGGTGAAGGTAGCAAAATTTGAGCGAGCGTTGTTCACACGATACCGTTTTCAAAGAGCTCCGTTTTCAAAATCTACTTTCAAAATCTGCCGCCAAAAAATGTGCCGTTTCCGTGTGAACAGGGGGCCTATCCGTCACATTTTTCATCGTTTTCAAAATGTGCCGGCATCGTGTGAACGCTTTCCGGTAGATTTTGAAAACGGGACTCTAACCGGCACTTTGTGAAAAGGGCATCGTGTGAACGCTAGAAAACGATGAAAACGGAACATTTTTCGACGCTTTCGAAACGAGGCTGATTGGCTTTGGCACAAAAATCCAGCGTTGTTCTCCTGGAGCTGATAAAGAGTTTTTTGACGTCATAATTTCTGGCGTTTTCGAAATTTTGCCGGTATCGTGTGAACGCTAGCTCAAATTTAGCTACCGTCACATTTTTCACCGTTTTAAAAATGTGCTGGCATCGTGTGGACGCAGTCTTATTAGGCAGGAAAACTATGTTGATGTGCGCAAGGCCTGTACCAAAGATCGATGGAGAGAGATCGTTATGCAATGACAAATTCCTTACCTTCTTTTCTTTTCTGGACATCTTCTTTAAAGCTTCTCTTCGTTTTTTGAGCCTTTCCACTTTGCTTTCCCTGCTTTCAGCTTCTTTTATCATTTGTACATCAATATTTAGATGCAACAAAGTCTCCAACACCTACGGTAGGATAAACAAATGTTCATTGATTAATTAATTCATCAATGCATTAATTCCTTCATCAAGTCAGTGTTACTTAGTTAAGCACGGCAGCTACAATGCCTGCCAAAAGTCTTGGAACACCTTTGGTATTTTTGCCTGTTTTTGCGATTTCCCCCTCTCCCCATGTTGTTCTGTGATGATAAAATTGGGATGGCATGACAATTCGCGACTCTGATGGAATGCTGGGACAATAACCCAGTAAATCAACATAGTTTCGGGGGTGAGAAGGTGTTTAAACCTAATAGCTATGGTTAGAACTTCGGATTGTCAAGAAATGGCCTAAGTGTTCCAAGGACTTTTGGCATTCATTGTAAAGTCGGTCCTGCTTTTAAGGGGGCCATGGCACAGTTGAACAGGACAAATATGGATTTATGAGGAACGAAGAATTCTCAAACAATATTTCGGGTAGGAAATATATGGATGGGTATAATAACAAATAACAATAATAGGCAAGAAATGAAACTCTATCGATACTATCGAGGGGCCTATCACTCTGTAAAAATCTCGTACACCTTTGGCGAAAATCCTTTTGTTTTCAAGAAAAATCCACAAAAATTCCCTAAAAATCCTATTGTTTTAAAAAATCTCGTACGCCTTTCCGGAAGAGTGATACACCCCTCGGATACTATATCTCAAAAGCGGTCTTTTTTAATAGCGATATTATAAGATTTTTTCAAGATAACACATCGATACGCTCTTCATATTGTCTCTACTCTAGGTAATAAATATAGTTTCCATGTATGTAACAATTTACAGTCTTGAAGGGTCCACAAATTTCAATAAATTAGATGTCTGTTTATAAAGGAAAGGCCCATTCAAATAAAACAGGTATATTTCACAAAGATTGGTAAATGAAAATATGCTAAAAAGTTGGATAATATCAGCTTTTACCTGCGGTCTTAGTTTACCCATGCTGCTTTTTGCCATTCTGCTTACAACTTTCATTGCCTGTTGATTACAAAAATGACGATGAAACTCGATGTAAAAGAGATCAAAACATGACACAACGATACTGTAGCATAAATTTACCAAAAAAGTCTTTTCGAATATCATAGTAAAATTTACCTCGAGTGAAACATCTCCAACTTCGTCATTTTTGAACAAGTTCTTCAACGCTTCGACACAGATATCAGAAATCTGAAAAGAACGAAAAAAATAAACAAACGGTCATTCTAAACTCTCCAGAAGAAAACATGGATAAATAGGTAATTGAAGTAGACAAGGCAAACAGCTTTGATTTCTATCGTAGTTCCATCAAGTTACTCGCAAGGCTAGCTGTTTTAATTCATAGACGAGCAACGAAGCACATACTTGCTTAACAAAATCTCCGCAGACATCATTTGGAAGACGTGAAACTACGCAAAAATTGTACCTTTTGTTTAACTCTATGAAGGATCCCCATACTAAACTAACTTGGGCCCATACCACTAATCAAGTGCCACACCTACCATGCCCAGACCCTTGTATACTTACATACAACAGCAACAACAAATAACAGCAACAACATATAACGATAGCATAGGTTCCAAATCTTTAAAAAGGCTGGTGTAAAATTGAGTGACCAATTTCTAACTGAATGACTTCAAAGAAACTTTATCTATTTCTCTATAATTCTACCGTTGGACTTTTCTGAAATCTTCAATATTTTCAGAATTAGAGTCTTTTTCTTCTTTTTCAAGAATTCAAGAAAAATTTTCAAAAAAACTTAAAAACCATCGCAATTTTAAAACAATTTTACATAACATGAAATAACTTCGAAGGAAACTATAGTTCATAAATGCCTACAATATGGTATCAAGCAAAAGTCTACCACTCATCTGGTTTTTGATTTGACGTCACATCCTAAAATGAGCTGAGTTGTAGAATATGCTGTAATTTTGAAAAATATTCAAAATTTATTGAAAGTCCAACGGTAGAATTATAGATAAGTGCCTGAAGTTTCTTGCAAGCCATTCAATCAGAAGAAATAGGTCTTTGAATTTTACACCCACCCTTTTACAGCGAGTTAGAGATTTGGAACCTATGCTGGTCTTCATCACAAGGGGCATTTTAGTATGCACTGCTATTAACGTTCGTGATCGAAAGCCACATATATTCGCAGTCCCATATTTCCTAAACTTTTATGAAAATTCGATGCTACGACCTCCACATTCACCATTTTGTGGGGCCGAGTGAGTGGCCGAGTGAGCGAAGGTGAGTGGCCGAGCGGCTTATACAGTTTCCGTCAGGTGACTGAACTTAAGCTCGGTCGAGTGAGGTTAAACTCCGGATGGGTGACCTCGGAGGCTTGACCTCGCAACTCACCTCGCCATCCTTCAGAAGGGACGTTAAACTAGGGGTCCCATGCCTGGATGCGGCATGCATAGTGGGCTTAAATTACCTCTAAGTAGCTAAAAAAAACTTCCTGCCCACTCAACAAAAATTACTGCACAAAAAATTACTGAAAAAGAAACTCCACAAGTTTTTGATTTAAGAGACAAACTTTACCTCGATTTTGTTTCCTCCATGATTCACTTTTGAAACAACAGCAACAATGAGATTTGTTCGATAATTAAAATGATTCAAAGATGCCAGTAAATCAGTCATGCACTTAACTGCAGTTATTGCCAAACCTTTGATGATCTGTATGATTGCAGAAGGTAATAATAATAATAATAATAATATGAAATATTTAAAATGGGTAGCCTAAAGAAAAAAATTCTTTGCAACAGGGCCCACTGTCAAAGTGAAATTAAAAACTTAGTTTTAAAAGGAAAATATTGCATAAAAGCATTTGTAAAGTCCTTGATATGAGGCAACAATGTTTCAAAAATTAGTTAAAAAAAATGAATTAAATTGTAATATGCTACGTAGTAAGGGTAGTTCACCAGGCAACCTGTTAGTAGCTCTGGCTTTGAATGTCAGAGAGGTTCATTGGTTTTTATACGTTCAACACGTATCTTATCATATCTACATGATCTTGTGTTCTTCTTATGCATAGACGATAAACATCAATGCAACTAAAAAAAGGTATGTACTGAAGTAAATTTGTTATCCGCACAAGAGCTCGAGATTGATTTCCATGGACGAACTCTGAAATCTATGGAACAACGGAGGATAGAATAGGATAACCGTAAAAGCTCTATTAAGCCCCCCCCCCCCGAGGGGCTTATTTAATTTCGGACACTCCAGAGGGGGGCTTTAAAGAGAAGGGGCTTATCAGAGACGGGGGGGGGGGGCTTATTCACAAAATCAAATGGCAAGGATATATATGATAGCTTTCTAGTTCTTTTACATCATATTTTGCGGATTCAACGTACAATTTTACGAGTCAAATACATAAATTCGAAAGTTTTATCTCAAACCATATCAAAATTAACATGGATACTTATTTAGAAAATGGAAAATATCTGGTAACCTCTGAAGTGGGAGGGGGGCTTAACAGATAGGGGGGTGTATTTGAAATCTTGGTTCACAGGGGAGGGGCTTATTAGAGAGGGGGAATATTAGGGAGGGGGGCTTAATAGAGCTTCTATGGTATACACACATTATTTTCTTTTAGCATCAATGCAACTTTTAATGTTTTTTTCCCTACTAAAAGTTCTTGATCATAAAAAGACAGGAACAACAGTCAGTGGACTTCCTGGGCAACTTCCCTTCACTGAACGCATCAATTGTTGATTTCGAAACTTTTAAACTACAGTCAGTCTCAAATTAGATGTCATGTGATATAATGCAAAATTCGTTATGCAAAACACTTCAAATGTTATAATTTGCGGAAATTGCGACGTGACATCTAATTTGAGACAGACAATCTAAAATTGTGTGTTAATAATTAACTTAAAATTATTTTCATACCTTCAGTTGACTTTGACTAGGTTGATCGTTTGATGTTTTCTTGTTTTTCTTGCTGACGAAATCTAAATAAAAACATAGAAACTTAGAATGTCACATGAATAAAAATCTGGCTTTTGTTCGATTTTCTGTCAGAAAATGTCCATGTTCATGACTAAAAGTTTGCTTTTTAAAGGCAGTGTGCCCATACAAATATCAGTTGCATGCACACTCGTTGAAACTGCTGACAATATGCTGACATACATGCAGCTTTTGGATGATTTGATTGGTTTAGACTGAATCTTTTTCAAACTGATCACATGAAAGACTTTGGACTTTCGATTGCATGGGAAGTTCATCCAATACTCAACCTCGTATTCGCACCAAAGCTGATCATATGAGTCACGTGAATACAAAGGAAAATATCCCACGTTTCCGAAATATCCCCCCTCGAAGCATGCTACTTACATGGACACATTGCCTTTAAAGCTTTACTGTCATTATAAATGCATTTCTAGCGTCTCTTTTATCATTTGTCTTGTGACACCATGAGAGACGGTTATCAAATCCCTTTGTTTCACATGTTATGTATAGCTCAATATCAAAGAACACCGCGCTAATCCCATGACCATACTCTGCACAGTCATCAAACGACTGAATTGTTGGTCACCAAAAATTATATATAGTGACAGTAAACCTTTAAGATATTCTAAACATACAGAGAACAATTCCATAAGAAAGAATGCGACAAAAATCATCGTTAGGTCCAGCCCGGCAGATGTTGACAAAGATGGCAAATTCAGTCAACTATTTTCATGTTTGATGAGATATTCCCAATCAATTGATAATTCCAGTTAATTATCGAGACCAGGTCATGATAAATATAAATAAATTGGCAACTAATGAAAAAGTTACGAATTCAGCTGACTAAGTCATATTGTAATTTCAGGATATTTTTTAGATGAGCTTGTCCCATCCTCTCAGCTAAAAAACAAAAGCACATATGAGAATTTTAAGCAAAATTACATAATTAATGCTGCAGTGGTATATATCCCAAATCAGTGTCACCATCTCCAGTGCCACCATATTTTTTAACCACAAATCTTGAAGTATTGAACTAAGAAAAGAAAATCCACCAAGGAAAAGTGACATAATTTTCTCAAGTTACCTTGAACTGTTTCTTCCAATATATCAAGATATTTCTTGTAGTTTATGACAAGACCTTCTTCAAAATCTCTCAGCTTTTTAACCTCTTTTGACACCTAGATAAAAGGGCGAAATTCATTCAATATTTGACAGTACACAAATGAAATTTGATTAATTTAATATACAAAATCATTAATAATGGATAGCTGATTAACTGATTTCAACACCTACCCTTCCAGATTTTTCTTGCTCTGTAAAGGGTCTCATTCGGTATCTAAAAAGAGAATTGTAGAAAAACATTAAAAATTGTGTTTTGAAATGAATCTGCATTTCATCTGGAATATACAGAGGGACAAACAAACTAAGGCGGAGCGACAGTACAGGTCTTGTGCACATTTACATGATTTACCATCCTACGACCAAGCTAGTTTAAACATCGTTTTTTGCCTTGTTGAATCAAACTGTATTAAAAACGGCAGGATCTATCCTGCTTAAAAATCTGATTTAAACAAAGTTTTTGCCATGTCAGATTGAAAATAAATGGTTAAAATGGACATTTTTTCAAAATGCGCAAGCGCAGTGGCTGATCACACATAGAAACTGCGGACCATGGCCTAGAATTGATTAATTAAACATGGCAGAAATACGATCATTAAATCAAGTCATTTTTCAGCCGTTAGAGCTGGTGAACTCCAGCCATGTTATCTATTTAAAACTGCAGGTGATTTAAACATCGTTTTTATGTTGAATTTAATTGACACTTGGAAGTTCTTAGCAGCATCTATCAAATTGGACATGGCAAAAAACAACGTTTAAACTAGGCCTAAGATAAAGTATTCTTGAGAGTAGCTATACTTTCCTGAGAATTCTTGTGTAAATGATGTACAGTCTTTCGGATGACTCAAAAATTCTTGATAGAATGCAAGGTTTAACAGAAATTTATGTGATTGATCAATTTTTTGGTCTTTAAGTCTCAAAGAAAATTGCTAAGCAAAAGTTCTAAGGAAGTCTTCAATTGATTACTGGATCTTACCCAGGAACAATGTCTTTGAATATTTCGCATAAGGAAATCAAAGCCAATTTTCTTATGACAACAATTTGGTCTTTGCTGCAATATTCAAGGAGTTTCTTCAAGTACTTCATCTGCAAAGATATCAAATTTAGGTAACTACTAGTAAACTGTTTCCACTGAGTTATCAGAGTATTCAGCTTTTTCTTCCAGCTTGTTACAACATTGAGCCAGGTCTTTCTATTTCTTGCTAGTTGAGGAACTTCGTTCAATTGAACATTAATTTCATGCAGTTGTTTCTTTATGACATCAAGCCATTTGATTTTTTATTTAATTAGATAAGAATTTGATTTTTTGAAATTTAGGTAAGAATAAAATAATTGCATTCTCAAATGGTGATTGTATCAAGTTTATTGCTCAGCGGATGATACGGTAGAAAATTATAAAACAAATCCTTGCTCAATGAAGATAGAAAACTATATTTGAACAGACATTCATCATGAAATTCAAAATCTAAATTTCTTAATATATAATCCCATAAAATTGTTCTTGGCACAATGCAGAATTTCTGACAGTTGGTTTACTGTTTCATAATAAACTCTACAATTAAAATGATGATCTATTTGTAGCTTTGAAGAAGAGAAGCAAAATATGATTCACATACATTTGATTCCGGGTCTCCAAGAATTTCTTCACAAGAAATTGCAATTGCAATTTTGGATTCTCTGATTGTTTTCTCTCTTTCAGCATAAATCTCGACAAGGGACATTTCTTCCTTGAAGTCCTTTTGGATTTCATTGTTGCCTTCTTCAATTTCTACTGGTTCACCTAAAGAAACGTTAAATTGCATCATTAACTAACTATAAGAATCAACATACACACTTCTTATTTTAGTTTGACATATCAAAAGTTGTACAGTGAAGGCTTTGTGCACATTACCACGGTTTTCCTGCCTAAGAATTCTTGTTTAGAATAATTTACATCTTTCATATGGCTAAAGAATTCTTACCATAATGCAAAGAATTCTTGGCATGTCAACAAGGCCTGTATTGTATACCATGTGCTCAAACAATATACTTTTGACATGCTACAATAATTTGCAAATGGGATGATGTTGAAGATTGATGATTCAATCTTTAAAAATTGCCGACTTTGCTTTTCAACTTTGCTTCTCAATTTTCAGTTGATTTATACTGATTTTAAGATTATAACTTTTTTCACAAATTGATTATACTTTGGGTAACTAATCCACCACAATTTAAGAATAAATTGCTGATGATGATAAGAGATTTTGACAAACCTGAAATCATCAATCGTCAAATCAGCTGCATCTACCAAGTGAGTCAATAGAAATGCCCAGCGTTTGAAAAGATATTGCTCCCTAAATATAAAAGCAACTGTTCTCGTTTTTTGCCGATATGTGCAATCAAGTTCAGTACTTTACCTGACTTCAATCTGCCATTCCTTCCCATGAATATGAGAGATTTTCTTCAGAAAGCTCCTTTCGAAAAAAACCTGCAAAACCAGTGAAAACGGCTAGCAGAATTTCCTTTGCTTTCCTTTCTAATAATAATGACATTTCCGTGTTTTCATGTATTTTGTCTTCTTAGGAGCCTGGAATCCCCCTGAATAAGTTATTCATACAAGGAGGAAGTCTTGTTAATCCTGCCATGAGGATAGCAAATGCTAAATCAAGTTCAAGTTATCTAAGGTAACGTAAAAATGTTTGGGAATTTTTTGCTGGTGATTTTAGCATGCTTTTTAAGGTATTTTGAAGGGACTTTCTCAAGAAAAACCCTTGTAAAATCTGAATGGAGTGACAGATTTCAGCCAGGAAAATTCTAAAAATAATTGAACATTTTGGCTATTCAAGGAGGCATTGCAAAATACCATTGTTTGTATATTTAGGGAGCAGTAGCCAGTCAAACGCTAGGTGCTTTTTATTCCCCCGGTTTAATCCATCCTGTTCTGTCAAAAGTGAATGATGTTTTTCTTAGCATAGGTTCCAAATCTTTAAAAAGGCTGGTGTAAAATTCAGTGATGTGTTTCTTTAAACTGAAGGATTTCCAAGAAACTTTAGCTATTTCTCTATAATTCTACCGTTGGACTTTTCTGAAATCTTCAATATTTTCAGAATTAGAGTGTTTTTCTTCTTTCTCAAGAATTCAAGAAAAATATTCACAAAAACTTAAAACCATCGTAATTTCTAAACTATTTGACACAACATGAAATAATTTTGAAGAAACCATAGTTTATGAATGCCTACAATATGGTATGAAGCAAAAGTCAGTCACTCATCTGGTTTATGATTTAGAAATTTGATGACATCACATACTCAAATGAGTTGAAATGTAAGATACGCTGTAATTTAAAAAAATATTCAAAGTCCAACGGTAGAATTATAGATAAGTATCTAAAGTTTCTTTCAAGCCATTCAGTCAGAAGAAATAGGTCATTGAATTTTACACCCACCTTTTTACGCCGAGTTAAAGATATGGTACATATGCTGTTTTCCTTTTAGTGAACCAAGTTCATTGACACAAATTTGCAAGCCCTAAATAATTCATCCCTTGAAATTTACACTATGTCATGAGTTTGATAAACACCAGAATGAAATCTAAAAACAGGGCTATATACTTGTTTCTTCTCTCTCTTCTTTTGCAATTGATCTTCGGACCAGGCCATCTTTATTTTTGATTGGCAATAAATGCACTCTGTCAGTTGCAGCATCATCATGATATGCTTTCCCTAATTTTCTAGGATTCTTTTCATACTCTGTTTCCTCAGATGCATCTGTCTTCTTTTTCTTAGATGGTGGCTCATCACTGTCAAGAAAAGAAAGAAATATCAAGAACAATAAAATCAAAACCAAGACAGAAAGTATCCCCTTTTAGAGAAAACACTAGAACTGCTGTTTAGTTAGTCTGCAGAGTATGAATTGGATGGCTAACTCACCCATTACATATGTATATATGGCTGATAAGAGAAGAGACAAGTTGCAGAATTTTCCTCATATAAGCCTAAATTTAAGTAATTTGAGATGAAGAAGCCCCCTTCTAACAATCCCCCATGGGGTGCATTTGAATTCCATAAAAGGGTAAATTTTAGGCAAATTTATACATTCTTTGTCATGGTATCATGTTCATTGTCATCAAAATACAAAGCAAAACAAAGATAGCCAGCGTGCAAACTATACCCGAGGAAAAGTTATACTCTGTGCAACAAACACCGATCATCTTCATGTTGTGGGTTCTTCAGCATTTATTTTGCATTAGTAGTAACAAAGAAAACTTATTGTTGTAACAGCCAATAACATCGCTTTCCTGGGATGCAAGGAAGCAATCAGATTTAAAAACGGCTATCGTATGATTAAATCTCAGGTTTTGCTATGTTTCCTAAGCAAACATCATTAACAAGACAATACTCTGGTATTTTAAGTACACTACAGCAGACAATAAACAAACGCCAAGCAGAAAGGGCCATTCAAATTGCTATTGAAATGAAATGCTGAGGGATAAAATACACAAAATTGAGCAGCGTTGCGCAGATTATACTTTTTCCTTAGCTAAACAAAGAAGGATCAATCTAAACATATCCCCTGTCTAAATCATCTATCAAACTCAACACTGACTGGTGGCCAGGGTGGAATCCATGCAGCCTACGCCGGAGATCTCCGGCGTGAAATCATGATAATCTATTGTTCTTCTTTGTTCTTCCACTGTTTTGGCAAAAATCTCCGGCGTGGACTTTGCATGGTTTCCACCAAGGACTGGTGGTAGGCAATAAATTCTCATTTAATTTTGTGTGTAATTAAAAACATCAAACACTGAGCTCCTGAATTAGACAAATAAATCGAGATGGCAGATAATTAATCTACCATTTTTTTCCCATATTTCTTTTCTTGATAGCCCTTTGGCATGCAGAATGGGTCACTCAGGTTTGAGGGCAACTTTCATCTGCTTGTGTGTGGACTAATTGGCTATAGAAATCCTTGTCTGCATCACAATTTGCAGCGTTGTACTTGCAAGTCAACCATCATTGCAAAGAATGCTTTTGTTACAAATTCTACTTTCGTTAATTTTGTTTTATTTGTGTAAAAAAGGAAAGTGAAGTGGAGAACAAAAGGAGAAATCTCCTTCTACCATTTTTCTATGGATGCATTAGGGGTGATCAACAAACAATTTTCGTCACAGTTAACGGAATTAGGCCGTTAACTGCTGACCCCCCTCCCTCCCCCTTTCTTATCGGACCACTAGATTTATCACTAGATTTTCTCCTGTTTTAGGCCTACCGGCACCTCTCATTATAGGCCTATAAATATGTGTCTTCGGTTGGGGCCTACAGCCTACCGCGACTTTTCCCTCTAGATCGCGACGTCAAGATTACATATTGCGTTGCCAAAAAACTTACTGCTACTTGTTATTCTTTAAAGATTGATAATGAATATTGCTTATTTAAATTTTCGTCACACAAATGGGATTTTTAACGGATTTGAGCTGGACCCCCTCCCCCCTAACGGCCCAATTCCGTTAACTGTGACAAAAACTAATGGTCGATGGCCCCTTAAACAATGGTCCATCTACTACTACTTTTATTCCTTACTTCTCTAAATCTTGTGATAAAAAAGATAAATGCTTGCTATTGCTCAGCAGATAGTCAATATCATCAAATGATGCATCTGGGCCTAAAAAAGCTCCACCATCCCCGATAAAACCATTTCCATTCTCTTTGCCATGTTTGCTGTCAGCATCGAACTGCTTTTGAATTGTGACAGATTGATTCTTCGATTTGTTTGAATTCCTCTTTTTCTTGTTTGTGGTTGAATTCTTTTTACTTTGGTATTTATTTCGAAGTTTAGATTTGGCAGCGTGTGATTTTTTCGCCATTTTGGATTCTGATTCTGTGGACTCAACGTGATTCTAAATGTCATGTTTTAAATTGATATTTTCCTCCGCAGAGGCTATAGGTTGTCTATTGCCATAAACGCTTTTAGAGGTATGACACAAAAATATCATTGTTCTAATGGCCTCGTTTCAAATTTACCATGCTAAAGCCTCGGCCTCGCGTGGTTCCTTTCTTTTTGAACATGACAACAAGGAGTCCTGTCAGGCCACAGAGGTATCCTCAAAAATTCACTTGGGAATTGAAGTAAATACAAGGAAGATGGACAGTGCTGTTGCCGCAGTGGTGAGATGGTCTATTCTTTTATATATATAGTAAAAAATCATTTTGAATTGACAGGATATGATCACAACAGCAGCAACACAAAAGAGATGGTTGCTAATTGACAGTTCAGTGAAATGTCAGCTTACAATACGGTTCTTTCATAAATCAACATATCCATGAATTCTTAAGAATCAGTTATAATTTTCAATATCCCACAAAAAAGGCCCTGCTTTCTTTATAAAGTATTTTGGATATTACCAAATCAGCCAGTTCCTTGAAGTGTGTTACAACAAGATTATACTGTAAATGTACAATAACCCAGCAGGGGAGAGTTCCAGTTTTCATTAACAATTATATTTAAATACATTGAAGAAAACTAATATATACAATTTCAATTTACCTAAATTAAATTGAATAAAACAATTAATAAACACATGACAATATATCAGGCACAAAAGAAATAGAAAAAGAGGCATAGAACAGTACAAAACATAGAATGAGCATAGGTTTTAGGAGCAATCCACCGCCTACCATCCTGAACCGTCCCACCAGACACTAGGCCACACCGAAACCCATGCTCATATACATTTTGATACCGTAAATAAAAGCTCTATTAAGCCCCCAGGGGCTTATTTAATTTTGGACACTCCAGAGGGGGGGGGGGGCTTAAAAGTGGGGGACTTATTAGATAGGGGTGCTTATTCATAAATCAAATGACAAGGATATATAAAACAGCTTGTTAATTCTTTTTACACCATATTTTGCCAATTCAACATACAATATTACGAGCCAAGTACATACTGTAGATTGTTTTACTAAGTTTACAGTTACACAAACACAGTTTTATCTCAAACCATATCAAAAGTATTTTCTTTATTTCCTAGGGGGCTGACAATGCCATGGCTGCAACAAGCCTGCTTGGCCAAGATGCATCACAATTCACCAATGATGTAAGTATAGATATTCAAGGAAGAGAAGTCAAACATATTTTCTTGCATTTTGAATGTCTCAAATTTCTTTGTCATCAGTACAACTGAACTTAACACAGTTCAAAGAATACATCTTTCTTTTGAGGCTCGCACAAAGACCAGGTTAAAATATAAATCAACTATCTTTTATAATTCTTGTATTTTTTTTGCAGGCTAGTTATGAATATGTATGGGCCATCAAGACTTTCAAGTATGCAGAAACACACTTCAAGGTGAGATTTGAAGCTGGAACATAGCTTAAGGCGGTGGGGATACCATACCAAATCTACAACTAAAAATTTTGTTATGTTAATAGACATGTTGCTTGCACAATGGTAACCCATTGGGGGGAATTGACCAGGTTTTGGTTGGGGATGTGCTATCCAAGGGTCAAAAGCATATCCATTCCTTGTACCAATTTTTTGAAAAAGTAACCTGACCTTATACCAATTTTTCAAAAATGCTTTCTCCTTTTTCCTTGTGCCAAAATCGTGAAAATTGATACCA
Organism: Aurelia coerulea; assembly: GCA_039566865.1. Lineage (NCBI taxonomy): Eukaryota > Metazoa > Cnidaria > Scyphozoa > Semaeostomeae > Ulmaridae > Aurelia > Aurelia coerulea. The sequence continues at coordinate 2,627,634 of CM076952.1, read as the reverse complement.
TTTATTGTACCAAAAGACGGATAAGGATATAAATCGAAGAAAAATACTTGCCACAAATACATACAACTAAAATACATTTTTGAGAACAAAAAAACCTCAGAAAAAACGAAATTCAGAATATTCAAGAGTCATGTTGAAAGCATATTCACATACAATTGTGAATTATGGACTTTAACAAAGAAACATGAAGAGAGCATCGATATATTTCAAAGAAAATTAATGAGAAGAATTTTGAATCTGAATTGGCAGGATAAAGTCGGCAACGATAAGCTTTATAAAAGAACAAATTCAGTTCCATGGAGCCAAATTGTAAAGCGAAGAAGATTAACGTGGTACGGTCATTTATTAAGACTACCAGAAGACACATCAGCAAGAAAATCATTGAAGGAGGCGAAAAAACCCTGTAAAAAACCAAGAGGTGGACAAAAATGGCTGAGACAAATAAATGGCTGAGACAAATAGAAAAGGATTTAGAAAAAGTTGAATTTAATACAGTATTGAAAAACAGAGATGGAAGTTTCAAAACAGTGAGAGTAAAAGAACATGAAAAAATGGCAGAAAATAGACATATCTGGAGACTAGTAGTGGACCGTGCAATGTCTTTATAGACGGAAAGCGTAAATGATGATGATGATGATTGCACCAAAAATTGTGAAAAAATCAATACCTTTCCTGATGGCACATCTCTAGTGCCCAAACTGGGCCATAGGAAGCATCCTAAACTTGGGGGGGGGGCACAAGAATTCAAAGGCACTTTTCTATCAAGCTAAAGGTGCATTTCTAAAAATAAGCAGGGCAGTTTTTCATAGGGACGTAGGAAGTGTCTCAACGACACTTCACGGGCATTTTTTCATCAAGCTAGAGAGGCACTTCCTGAAAATTAAAAGGGTACTTCTTTGTTTATTGCAAAATCTTGGCGGCACGTGGCATGTGCCCCTGGTGCCTTTATCTCTGTTCCCAAAATATGTGTAGTGCTCCCTGGGTGGTAACCAGTTTTGAGCATTCTAATGACAAACATGTAGCAAAATACAGGATTGCAAATATTTTAACTTTAAACCTTTTGAAAAATTAGGTGTGTCAATTCTATCTTTTTAAGTTTATAATATTGTTTGGTGTTTTTTTATTCCTACCAGCTGATCAGCTCATTCGATCCTTCAAAACTTCGACTCACCAAGTAAGATTCAAATTTTGACCTTTATTTTTGTGCCATCACGTGTCCCCCATCTGATAATGTTCTTCGAATCATTTGCCAGAAAGTTCTCTTTCTCCTGGAAACATTAATCAATGAAACCACGTTAAATGCCCAGTTTAAACATCGTTTTTTTACCGTGTCTAATTTTATAGATGCTGCTAAAAACTTCTAAATGTCAATTAAATTCAACATAAAACAATGTTTAAATTACCTGCCGTTTTGAGCAGATAAAACGGCTGGAGTTCACCAGCTCTGTCGTACCAAATGGCAGAAAAATGACTTGATTTAAACATTATATTTCTGCCGCGTTTAATTAATCAATCCGCGGTTTCTATGTGTGATCAGCCATTGCGCTTGTGCATTTTGAAAAATAGCCATTTCACATTTTAACCATTTTAATTTCAAGACACGGCAAAAAAAATGATGTTTAAATCAGTGTTTTAGACACGGCAGATTCTGCCGTTTTTAATACAATTCGATTCGTCACGGCAAAAAAACGATATTTAAAATGTAATATTCAAACATCGTTTTATTAATAAAATTTTGATCGAAAATGCTTTTCTACTGTGATAGGTTTGATGATCAGATTTATCGAACATTTAAAAGATTCTTCAAGAATTTCAAGGTAGGCTGAAGGAGTTTCTTTTTGCCAGTTTTATTTCTCGTTCAATAATGTTCAACATTAAAGGGGATCCGTCGTCAAACAGTAAAAAAATCCGTAAACTCGCGCGTGTCACCAATTATCCATTGTTCATCCATTGTTCTCTGCAGTTCGTTTGGTGGCTTCACCCAAGCCACCAAAAAGCGCCCATTAAATATCCACTTATATCCGAGCAATCGTAGAAAATATGAATGTTTGGTTTATTCCTTAGTGAAGTACAATTATTAGTGCCCAAACAGCAACTTTCATTTTGAAAAAAAATACGAAAATCCTGTGTGATATCACCTTTCAAAAAACTGCAAAAATCATTGTTTTGTTTTCATTTTGACAACGGAGCCCCTTTAAGATGCAAAATACTATAAAGATCTGATACAACGTATCATCAGCAGTCTGCTAGGCTAGGAATATCATGGCATGTGAATAGACGAATGAAGTCGTTGTTGTGTTTATCCTCGGTGCTTTCCAAGCCTTGATAGCTGCCAAGAAATTCATTTCCTGATAAAACTTAAGACTGGCAGATCTTTTGTTTGACCAATTCGATCGTTTGATGTACTCTCCTATGCAGAGGTTCCCCTGTCATTTTGCATTGCAATGATTAGGACACTGCGTAGCGGAATTATTGCGAAGGAGGAACCTCTGCGTAGGAGAGTACGTCTGATGAATCCCGTCATAGTTTCAAAGATTTATTTTAAAATCATGCCATCAGTGTTCGGATCAGTCTATATACGGTGCTTTCCAAGCCTTAATAACTGCCAAGAAATTTATGTCCTGATAAAACTTAGACTGGCAGATCTCTTGTTTGACCAATTCAATCATTTGATGTACTCTCCTATGCAGAGGCACCCCTGTCATTTTGCATTGCAATGATTAGGACACTGCGTAGTGGAATTACTGCGAAGGAGGAACCTCTGGGGGGGTCTGATGACTTCATTGTTAAGTTGTACTGCCACGTGCCGGATCTCATATGGGTGGGTTTTTTAATCCAAGAAATTCTCCTACAAAACTATGGGATCTGTTTTTAACCACAATTCTGGTAGATGGGTAGTTCTTTGAGAATTTTCATTTTGCATTGCAAGGATTAGGCACTGCGTAGCGGAATTACTGCAAAGGAGGAATCTCTGCGCAGGAGAGGAGAGTACGTCTGATGAATCCTTTCATAGTTTCAAAGATTTATTTTAAAATCATGCCATCAGTGTTCGGATCAGCAATCTTTCTGGATGATTAGGAGCATTAATTAACCAAAATGTGATTGAAATACTGTAAGCTTATTTCCAGGAAGATGATCCAGAGAAGTGTCAGTTTAATCTGGTTTCATTTGATTGCGATTAGTGCCCCCCCCGAAGTCTATGGTTGATCCAGGAACGGTGTTACTGAAAAGTAATTTAAGTGGTGGGGACCGTTGAAATAGCGTTCAGCAAGAGGGCTATTTATAACAGGGAATGTTCAGCGTGATTAACCTTCAGAGATAGTTAAATTCCACAAACCAAATTTCAGTCAAACCAAATTTGAATGGGTTGTCCCACCAAACAGTTTGGTTGAATAGAAGTTAGATTTTGCTTGGAACCACTTAGGAAATATGAAATGTTTTGAGGAGTTAATACCTTGTGACAGTGAAGTTTCTTAATTTAAATGCTAGAGATATTTGGTACTCTGTACTAGGTACACGTATTCTATATAAGAAATAATAAGAAACCTGCTTCTAAGCAGCTCAACTCTCAAATCGCCAAAAAATTAAGAAACTAAAGTACTGAGCAACTATAAGTTAAGAAACTAGGTATTTATTTCAATAAAGGAAATCCTTTGCATATTTTACTTTATTTTCATTTGTTTCCTGTATCATATCACGCGGAAGGCATTTGAGTAATGTCTAAACATTGGAACGGCTTTTAAAACCTTTGTTTTAAAAATGTCCATGGGGAAACATGTTGTAGACATGAAGATTGTTGTGGAACCTAAGAAACTCGTAAGAAACTCTGATGAGTGCTCAAAATCTGAAAATGTTGAGAATCTTTCAGCATTGGCTCAAATTCTTAGTTCCTTGTAAAAACAAAATACATGTAACTTATGCCACTTGTCTTTTCAAAGACCAGGAAGGTTTATCAGAAACATCTTTTCGTCTGAAGGAAGGTTAAGCATTTTTCTGGACTCTGTAACCTTTCTCCGCTTTGCCATAAGCTTCATATCCATGGTCCCTCAAAATAGCGGTTGACGGGCTCTTGAAGAGCTAAAGGTCACCTAACTATGATTTAAAGAACTTGTCACATTATTTGACCCGTTTTACTTGGTGTCTGGCTCATGTCAAAAAGCTACTGAAAGCTTTTTGAAGATGTTATCACATTGTTTCAATTTCTAAGCCTCGAAATCATGATAAGAAGCCAATGATATAGTATATCAAAGTTTGTTTACATTTTGTTTGTCAACTCTTTGTGAACAGGGTTCCAGAAATCAACTGATGGAGACCTCAGGCAATTTCTCAAAACCATGGAAATTAATTTTAGGCGTGGAGGCAGAATCTATCAGGAGAATTGAAAGGAACTAATTTGTTGTTCGTGTTTCTCATTGGCAAAGCTTAAAAATAACTTTTAAAACGTATACCGGGAAAAGGAAAAGCAAGTCCCCTTTGAAAGGCCACATGGGTAGACAGTTGTTGCTCCCCGGGGTCTTATCCTAGTAGTAGGGTAGGTAGCTTGTAAGTAGAGTAATTCAGTAAATATGCATCGTAAATTTTTAGCAGAATGTATAAATGAAGAATAAAAAAGGTCACTGCTCGCTGAATATCAAGACAATAATATTATTGGTAAAATATTAGTTGATAGTGAAAATGTTCAAAATATGTTTTCAAATTCAAATGACTGAAATTGGCCATTTGCTCTTGAAATTATGAGAGATTTTCTCGAGAACGAAATCTTCATACATGGCCTAAAATCACGATCAAGTTTTGCTAATATTTCTGCCTTGCAGCCATGACATGAACAGCTTAACAATTGTTTCCTCTTGGGAGGATGGGGGGATGAAATCGCATGGAAGAATTTTGGTATGCTTCAAGGACAACCTCGTTCCAAAGGGTATCTGTTGTTTTCAATACCTTCACTGTCACTGGGTACGAGGTTGCTTCTAGGAGTGCCAAAGTACGTACAAGTCATTGCTACAAGGCAGGAATATTAGGGAAATTTGTTTGTGATTTTATGCTGTTTTTGAATGGGCTTTCTCGACAAGATCCATCATAATTTCAGAACGGAGTGCTCCACTACAGTCAGGTAAATTTGTAGATTTATTTGAGTATGCTCACTGTTAAATCATATATTTGCCGATATAATTTCCTTTATATCGAGAGAGCAATTGCCTTCAAATCAGGGACTGGCTTTATTGACTTACCCAGAATAGAATAATTTTTATTGACTTCTTTATCGTTGCAAGGTTGATGTGATAAATGATTCAGAACTAAAGGAAGAAGAATCAAAAGCGGTAAGCCTAATCTAAGTTTGGAAGAAAAATGTTTATTCAGTAACAAAACTGAATTTCTATATTTTCAGGGGATGCTTGCCGTGCTATTGCCCAAAAAACTATTCACTTTTGATAGGCCACGATAAATCGTAAACTGGACCTATTTTGAATATTTATTATATCTAATAGACCTTTTAGCTATTCTACAAAAGAGCCTGGATCGAGCGATATTTTTATACACGAGGTTCGATAGAGTGGCGTTAGAGCTTCTATCAATATTGTGCATATTCGAAAATTCTACAAAGGGCACTTTGTAGAATTTCGAATTTGCACAATAGTGATAGAAGCTCTTAACACCACTCTATCGAGCCTCGCGTATAAAAATAACGCTCGATCCAGGCTCTTTTGTAGAATAGCTAAAAGGTCTATTTCTAGCTATAATTCGAATGAGATTCCAGGAATTTTTGTAAATTCGTTAGTCTTAAGTTTCTTGAGCTATGAGCGAATTTTCTCAAAATCTTCAGTTACTTGAAAGTGACCGAGAACGTCGATCGAATTGTCCAAAGTTTCAACGCTCGTGCAGCAGATTGTAACTTTTTATTTCTCCAGATTGTTAAATCTCAAAATCATCACGAAAACGTTTGCTCTTCGACCAATCGGGTTGAGTCTTTCGACAATTTGATCGGTGTTTTTGATCGTTTTCTATACTGGGGAGGAGAGGAAATAAAGGAACTTTTCTTTCCTCTCCTCCCCAGTGATCAAAGTCTGCGCGCAGGCTACTGAGTCTTGACACTGAAAAATTGAAGAAACTCGCTTACAGCTCAAGAAATAGGAGAGTAAAAAATTTACAAAATCTTCAAGTATCCAATCCTGGATTTTAGTCTAAGATTAGGTAATAATTCTTTAAAATCTGTCCAGTCTGCGATTTATTGTGGCCTGCGAGAAGAGGACAGTCGTTTTGGCGCACCTGGTAGTCGAACCTTATCAAAAGAGGTTAGCTATTTGATTTAAAGAAAAATTCAATGTCATTTAAATACGGAAGTGCTGTATCTTTATCATAAGTCTATTTAGTTAAAGAAAATTCGATTGATTTCTTATTATTTGTTTTTTCCTACAGCGATGGAGACCATTTTGCGAGCTGTTTAAAGGAAAAGTAGAAGATTATAATTTTGGAACGCTGTTAAGGTATGCGTTATTCAAGATTTTGTGCGCTAAAATTAATAAACTCAAAGTACCGTAAAAGTAATTAAGCCCCGGGGGGTTATTTAATTTCGCACCCTCCAGAGGGGGGTTATTAGAGAGGGGGCTTATTAGAGAGGGGGCTTATTCACAAAATCAATTGACAGGGATACATATGATACATTTTTGCTTCTTTTACACCATATTTTGCGGATTCAACATACAATTTTTTTTACTTGTCAAATACATAAATTCGACACAGTTTTATCTCAAACCATATCAAATGCAAGTTTATCTAGCTCAATAAATGGGAATCTTTGGTAACCACTGGAATTTGATATAAGAGGGGGACTTAATAGAGAGGGAGGCTTATTTAAAGTTTTGGCTCAGAGGGGAGAGGGGCTTATTAGAGAGGGGGCGTAATAGAAAGGGGGGCTTAATAGAGCTTTTACGTTAATTCAGGACTTGGAAAATTGAAAATTGCTTCTTCCTAAAAATTGATATCAAGGAAAATAAACAGCGTTATTGATCCTATTCGTTATAGATCTACTGTCACCCAGGGTCCTTTGTGGGCACACTGAGCTTTCAGACTGTCTGAAAATCAAATTTGGCCTAGCGGAAAACCATGAACCCACACTGCAGTAGTTGAAATGATACCAAAGTTCTACATTAGTTGCACTGTTCTTTTATTTTAGTTGAACTGTGCCATCGGTTCCACTGCTGCACTGTGGCTCGACAGTTTTCGTTTGGGCCAAATTTGACTTTCAGACAGTCTGAAATTGTACCGTGCACCCTGGGGAACAACGGTTCTTCCTCGGAACAAAGATCTATTACTTATTGATTCCTTTTCGGAGATCTAGGTACATGCATTTTGGAGGACGCTGCATTCGCGGCTGCATTCATCTTTAAAGGGGCTCCGTCGCCAAACTGTAAGCAAATCTGATAACACCGCACGTGTCCATTGTTCTCCATTGTTTTCTGCAGTTTGTTTGGTGGCTTCACCCAAGCCACCGAAAAATGCTCGGTAAAAATCCACTTATATCCAAGCAATCATAAAAGATATGAGTGTTTGGTTTTGTCCTTAGTAAGGTACAAAGATTTATCTTCAAAATGTCACTCTCATTGTCGAAAAAACGATTAAACGTCTGTGTGATATTGCCCATCAAAAAAGTGGAAAATCATCGTTTTGACCGAAATTTGGAGGAGCCCTTTATGAATAATTTCACTATGTCAAAATTTGAATTGCTAATCTAATTACTATCTGATTCTTCCTTTCAGATTGGATTGTTCCAAAGGGTACAGTGAAGATAACACTATTCTAGGTAAGCTGATTTACTGTTTTAATTCTTGATGTGAAAATGTCATTTGGTAAATTTCGCGTTTTACTAGAGCTGTTATGATCCTTTTCAATTATTGTCAGAAAGAGTTGCAAAGAAAAATCTTTCAGTGATTTGAAAATAAAACGATCGATTTTCAGTAAAGTAAATTTTACCATTCCAGTCAAAATTGTCCACCATCAGCATTTGTATTTGAATTTGAGGGAAAATTTGCCGATCGTACATCTCAGCGAATGCCGAAAATTTTCAGTTTCCTGACACATGACAATCCTCACCATCTCCCCAATTTTAATTATGTTCATTGTGACTCAAAATTTACCGTTCAATCATATTATGCGCATACTAACCGGTTTTGTGTTGTAGAGGAAAATATAAAGCCCGAGGACTTAAAAGTACAGACCGAGCTTGCGAGGTCTGTGCAACAAGAGCGAGGCCTTTATATTTTCCTGTACAATTACCAAACCGGTTAGTACGAGTTATATCATTTGGTCAAACGCATTTTGTTACTATTATGTCGCTTAAGTTTATTGTAAATCTAACAGGCCTAAATCAGTTGCTGTGGTGACAAAAACGCGTCCCTGTATCGTATTATACAAGGCTACGGGAAAACCGCGGGAATTGAGCGATTAGCCAATGGGATTGGCGGGGTTCTTGTATTGCCTCGTTTTTGAATCGTCAGTCAAGTAATAATTGTTTTTATTGTATTTCAGTGACTAGGATCCAATTTATTGCAATCGAATTGGCTCGAAATCGCCGTGGCCTAAATCAGATTCATCTTGAAAACGGACAGACGAAAGAAACTGAAAACAAGACAGAAAAACCAACAGATGAACTGAAAAAGGAACATGAAATTGATGAAAATGAGTTGAAAGATTTGAAAATAACTGAAAAAGAAGACTTGAAACTAACTGAAAAAGAATTTGATGAGAATTTGATAGAGGGGAAGGAACAGACTGATGAAATCGAAGCGAGTTGACATGTGGAAGAATTCAAGTTCAAATGGACTCAGTCAAATTCTTTAAAATTAGATTTTGTCATTTCCACGAAAATTCATTTCTTATCGTCGATCTTGCAAAATGATGTTTATCGTTTTTATTCTCTCTGATTTTCATTTGAAAATTGTCTGGTGTTCCATCTTGGTTAACATGTGAACAGATATACAAGGACAGATAATGTTACAATAGAGCTCGCTACTTTTCATTAACACCTAGATACAAAGCAATTTGTGATTGCAGACAAAGGGAATTCCATGCTCGATTGGTCAAGACATAAACAAAAACAAAGCAAGCCGCTAAAATTGCCCTTAAACTCGAGTCGCTAGCTCGGTCGTTGTGCTTTCCAGAAATGGTTTTTAAGAGCAAATATTAGCACATATCGAAAGAAGAAGGATATATCTAAACTTCTGCCTCGGGCATTTGATTCTTTTCGTACATAAGCTGAGCAGTAAGTGTTTTAATTACACCTAAAAAGTACGAGAATTTGAATCCCCTCCCAATTGGCTTCTGCACAAAATAAATAAAATGCCCGAGGCAGAAGTTTAGATATATCCTTCATCTTTCGATATATGCTAATATTTGCTCTTTAAACCCATTTCTGGAATGCACAACGACCAAGCTAGCGACCCGGGTTTCAGGGCAATTTTTGCGGCTTGCTTTGTTTTTGTTTATGTCTTGACCAACCGAGCATGGAATTCCCTTTGTCTGCAACCACAAATTGCTTTGTATCTAGGTGTCAATGAAAAGTAGCGAGTTCTATTGTAACATTATCTGTCCTTGTTATGGTTTAGAGTAAATATTTGAACATTCAGACAATGCAGACAGAGTGACAGACAATCCAAATGCAGACAATGATGTAGCGGTTGCGCTAAAAATAGTATATGCGTTCGCAAAATCGTACTACATGGAGTACTGGATGGATTTGAATGAATCAGCTTTTGAATGATAGCAGACTGAAGTATTTTTATGATTCTTCTAATTTTTATGAGCAATCGACTTCACGAAAAGTTTTATTGTGAAATGGCTGAAAATGGCCTAAGATACTTAATCAAATCATGAGGAATCTCGTCACACAGAACAAGACGCAAGAGCCGTTAGGATTTTTAAACAAATACCAAAGACCATTTTCGATACTATGGCAATAAACGTGCTTGTGCAGACGAGATTCGATACCCATGAAGAACTGTATTTTTTTACTGTTCAGTATGAGAAGTTTCCGTACAATTTTATCAAGTCTTTAAGCTCCCTTTCACGCACTTTGCAGAGAAGGGATTTTACAAAATTGAATTTCCCTGCGTTTTCAGTACTCATAGAAAACACAAGGGAAATCGCAAAATATTTTGGTCTTTCTGCTATCAACGAAAATTCGATTCACTCAAATCTATTCAGTACTCTAGGTACTCAGTACTCTGGGTACTACGATTTTTCAAAAGCCTGAACTTTTTTTGGTGCACACAGTTTAGGCTCGCAATCTGCAAAGTCGATTTGTCCAGCTGGGAAAATGGGGGGGGGTTGTAGTATAATGCTGTGTAAGGAAGCAGATTCATTCATTCATTTGTTCCATCCTCGGATCGAGGGTTGGATGCAATGTTTCTCCACTCATCACGATGGTATGCCACTCTTGTTGCCTCTGCATATTTTAAGTCTGTCCACTGGTTGTTGTTGTTAAACAAGGTTGCCCTGGGCCTTCCTCTTCTGCCATTTACTTTACCAGGAAGCAGATTATCAGCGAAATTTCAAAGGGCGATACGTGAGAGATTCTAATTTCTTTAGATTTGAAGAGAAAAATGAAGAAACATTTTTGGAGAACTTTATCACAACAAGAGCTCTAGGTACAATGAGATTCTTCAGTTGCAAAAAACGTTTTCATTTTTTTGAAACAACTCTAACTTGGTCAGTAACTCACAACGTTCGTCTGCTTGCCCAAGTCTCCCCTTATTCCAAGAGTTAACCAGATTTCCAAGAGCAAAATGACCCGAAAAAATTAGTTTTCCGTTTGCTTCTAATTTTTCGCGTTACATTGCTTTCGCTTGGAAAAATAACGTGCGACTAGATTAGGGCAAATTCAGTTTTTATATGAGCTTTTTCAGAAAAAAGAATAAACTGGAATTGAAAATTTAGGACTGCTGTTTTAATTTCCGTTTGAAACAAAGACTTAGAATAATGATGAGAATTTCCCTAACCCGAACCCTAATGATGTCTCACAAAAAACCTTCCGCCGTTAAAATTAGTCTAGTTCGTAATACTATTACCATCTTTCACATCTTTATGAAAAAGTAGGCCAGTTATTCTCTGAAAACATGAGTCCTTACCGCATTTATCGTAACTTACTAATGCCGCAACCTTGAAAGGTTAGCACATCACATTAGTCGGTTAGTTTAAGAGTAGCATGCTCTGAAGATCGAACATTGTTTACTTGTCAATGAATTCATCGATCTGCCAAGTAAATGATACAAATAACGTACAATCAACTATCGTCAAACTGTACTGATATCAGCAAATCTCGAACCATATTTAAAGACAAGTTACCCATAACGCCTTTTTAAAGGTAGACAGGGGCGAGAATATGTTACCTCTTCTCCTCAGTAAAATTCCAATTGTCTTCGTGTCGTATAGCACTTGAGAATCGCAACGAATAACGAATTTGCTCGAATTTGTTGCTGAATATTTTATCTCTGACTGCGGTCACACTTGGCGTTTTTTGCTTCGTTCTACCTTTTCAAAACAACGGGTTAATTGCGCTGTGATATGTGACCGTATTTCATTTTCACATACAACGCTGAGATAATGCTACATCTCAACGCAACCTCCAACTAAAAATTTCGACTTACTGATTTCTTTCGAATCAACTGGCATCTTTACTTCGTTCCCTCTTGCTTTATAATTTCATTGAAATGTTTTCACGCGTGAATTTCTTCACCGAATGCATTTCTAGCTTCTCCAGCGGTCAATAGTCTCCATCAAAGCTCATCTAAAAGTCGTAATCTGCATTATAGTTTCTTCCTTTCCCTGTTTTAGGCCATAGGAATACCTCGCTCTCCACTCAAATGATCTCCTTTTCTGCTTTCCCTGCCTTGCTCAGAATAAACAAAGGCAGAAGAGTTAAAGTTACTTTTTCATACCCGAGGGATACTGAATTTCAATTCCCATGATACAAGCATATTGAAAAGCAGTGCTCGACTTGAAATCTTACGTACTTTTTCAACACAAAGAAATTGAACTTCTGTGCGAAGCCAGTTTTTCGAAAACATCGTTATAGCACGGGCAAAATTTTAAAACAATAGATTCAGGTTTCTGCGAAGACAAAACGATTTGACTTTCAGCAGAATAGATTTCACACCTCTTCTGAGTGCACTCAATCACATTAAAATAAATAGAGAAAGCGAGAAAATGCGGTTGGCTGCGTTCAAAATCTATTCTGATTACAAAATTCGCCCTTGCAACTCTCAATGCAATAATGCTTCGCAAAGCTGAGTAATGATAGATTCATTACCTAAGTCTAAGCATCGCTCATTGAATTGGATGGTTATCGCTTATATGAGAGAAAATAAAAAAAATCAGATTAAAAATGTTGAACGAATACAAGGAATCAGGTCGTAAGTCTAGATTTATCACACAAGTTTTGATATTTTGCATCGTTTTTAAATTGAATCGATGGGACTTCGCTCCACTGAGATACATTGCAAAATTCTTCTACGAGCCGTATTTCGGCAAAAAAGCAGCAGGTACAAAAGTATTTCAAATCAAGTATTCCAGCCAAGACTTGGAAAGTTTGATAAAAGTCTGTTTTCTGTAATTAGGACGATTTATTTTTGTACAAGCTTGTGCAACGACAAGTGCTAACAAAATTGCTTCAAGCGCTCAGAAAGCTGACAATGCCTGGCCTAGACTCGCGCCAAGTCTATTTCTTTTCTTCGTCAGTGATTCTTCCTTAGTAATTTTCCCATTTGCTCCATAAATTAGTAACGAAGAATCACCGATGAAGACGAAGGAAAGAAATATACTTGGAGCAAGTCTCTGGCGATTTATTTTTGTACTTGTGCAACGACAAGTTCAAAATTGCTTCAAGCGCTTGAAAGCTGACAATGCCTGGCCTAGACTCGCGCCAAATCTATTTCTTTTCTTCGTCAGTGATTCTTTGTTATTAGTAACGAAGAATCACCGACGAAGGAAAGAAATATACTTGGAGCAAGTCTCTGGCCTTACTTCGACTTGATTTTAAGGAATATTTGAAAAATACATCCAGAGCTGAAAATATTCGTTTGTGTTCGGCCATAGTCAGAAGAAAGGAACTATGGTTCGGCAAAGGAGAAAACATGGGTGGCTAGACCCCGCAGTGTGCTTGATTCCCACAGCTTTGTTCTTTTGCGGAGGAAAACATTATTTACTACTACGGAGGAGCTAGTGTTTTCCATATCTCCTTCGCAGAACTATATAAATTATTCCTCCGCAGTTACATATCAGCTGCAGTGTCTAACTACCCATGAAAAAACAGTCAAAGAAAATGGAGCTAATCTGAAAACTGTATCCTTTCCTATGCTAAATTTGTACAAGGAAGAAGGCAAGATATCTAATTAGTCTATATACAAATATGTACAGTTTGTATCTACAATTATTCTTCAGAAATTCTAACAGTGTCTCTAAATGTAGCGTTAGATTTTGCAATCGACTGAAACAGTAGGACCTTCTAGAAAAATTTTTAGCCATCAAAGTTTCATCTTAAATGGAGCTTCAGAAATTTAGAAAATCATCGAGAAGATTCTGACATGCCCTTTGGAACATTGAAGCATTATGTTGAATCTTGAAATCACAGAAAAATATACTGAGAGGGTCTATTTCTGGAGTATTTTGTAAGGGAATCTTGTAAGGGAATGAAATGGAGAAGGGGCAATAAAGGGCTATATGAAAAAGAAGGTAACTATGCTTCGTAGATCTTGATATAACCACTCAATTTTTGCAGAAAAGGTCCTAAATTTGCTCTTATGCCTGACCCTTTGGTCTAAAGAAACCAACCCCGGGGAATTAACTCTAAAATGTACAAGTACTACTCCTTTGCCGAGTTCCGATCGGAAAACTGTCTTTTCTTGGAGGTAAATCCCTTGATTCCTTTTTAGTCCAAATTTCAGTCTTTTCATCCAACGAGTCTTCCTTTATCTCCTTCATTTCTTCTTTAATAACTTTTTGCCGCGTTAAATTTTTCACAATACTTTTGAACGAAGGTCTTCTTTCTCGGTTCTCTCTATTATTCGACGTCGGTGTCACAACGAGTCTATTAATTTGCTCCTTTATCATGGAACACCTCACAGTCATATCGATAATCGAATAAAATACTTTTTCAACGTCCGCGTAACTCTCCCGTGCGGAAATTTCATGATACGGACAGCCAACCTCGCTTGCAAATTGAGCTCCGGTATCGTAAGAAACTTGACGTGCGGTATCGAGGTCACTTTTGTTCGCTAGTATAACGATGGGTTTGAGGTTGCAATTTACATTTGTGTCTATGATTTTCTTTATCCGAGCAATTTCGTTGAAACTCTCATTGTCCACTATTGAGTACACTAACACAAAACAATCAGCCCACTGCGCGCATGGTAGAATCTTGTCTTCATTGCACTGCAAAAAGAACAGACAAACTTCGTTCAATAAATAGTAAAACAAAATGGCCGACCGCTGGTTTCAGTCATCAGGCAAATTTGGTCTTCTGAAGGTCATAGCTCCATCATTTTTCAACGGATTTTTACGGGGACGGCAGCAAACTTCATTTGAACATCTGAAGAGCAACATCACATAAAAGTTTGGTGAGAATCTGTTGCCCTTTTGTGGAAATTTTTAGGCAAACGGGGCACAACTTTTTTGGGACACCCTGTAGATACGGCTTAATTTGTTTTCATTTATCATTTATGTACCTAAGCTATATTCTACAATGTTGTTAGCTTTACAGGAATGTGTGGGTCCTAAATATCAGAGTGGAAATCACCCTTGGGAAAGCAGTATAATTCCCAGGCAACATACCCTTTGAGCTGTGTCCATGATTTCAGAAATAGTTTCTTCTCCATTAATTTTTGTGATATATTTCAAAGATGTTTCTGCAAAAAAAGTAAATGAAATTAGAATCACACTTGAAAGCCTTTGAATGGTACAAAATTCGAAACAGGTTAACTAATGTTTCACCACCTGGGAATCACTAGAATCTATGATCTCGATATGACAAAATTTTATAGAAAAGTTTTTAGCTGTACCAAGGGCGCCTACCTTGTAGGAACTGTATTTATTCCCAGTACTGTAGAGTAATTGGTGTCCTGTGACCCAGAGTATCCCAGTACTGTACCGTGACCCAGTACACAGAGTTAGTCCTTTCAAGGTCAAGATGACGTATGAATAATTTTGTGGTTTCAAATTCCGGTGTTGATGTAATACGAGATCAATTGTTATACCAGTTGGCTACAGGGAACCAGACAGCGTGATTTTTGATTGGTCGACACTAACAGACGTTAGAATTTGAAAATCCTTCAGATTAACAGGACTTGGTCACAGGACACCAATTACTCTTTGTACTGACAGACGTTAGAATTTGAAAATCCTTCAGATTAACAGGACTTGGTCACAGGACACCAATTACTCTTTGTACTGGGTCATTCTGTGTACTGGGTCACAGGTACAGTACTGGGAATAAACACTTCCTACAAGGTAGGCGCCCTTGGCTGTACCGTCGAACCCGGACGCCCTAGAAACATCGCGTGCAGATATGTGTAGCTCTGGAAGATCTTCTCTAGATTCGGCCCAGAATCCTAATTCTAAACATTCATAAAGGATCATCTGGATGATGAACCTGACTAAGACGAGTAAATCTTATCAAGATAGAACATCAAAATAGTTGCGTATCAACTTGAATTTGTCAAACGAGAATCGCAGAAACAGAGTTAAACAAATTTACAAAAGCAATAACAATAGTCAGCGAGTGCTGGGTTGACATGTATTTTTCCATCAGAAACTAAGAATTTGAGCCAGTACTGAAGTTTAAAACAAAATTTTGAAGCCTTTCCAACGTTTAGATGAATAGGTAATGCACAGGCAATAAGAAACGTTCCTCTCTGTTTCCTTGTGGCCGCTTTTCCTGCATGCACAAGACAACAGTTCTAAACATTACTTTATTATTTGTTTGCTATTAAACTATCTGTAAACGTGGGTGCCAGAAAACCGGCAGCCAGCAAGGCCGGGAAAGCACGAATGTCATTGAAAAGATTAAAGTAGTTTGATTACCTCCCTCTAATTCTATCATCGAGAAATAGAAGTATGCTCAAGTTACATACTTTATGCTTGTGCAATCTACTGAGCATCAAATACAAGACTACCGTGAACATGTGCATGCGGGGGGGGGGGGGGGAGGGCAGTCCGAGAAATTTTTAAGGCAACTCGAAATTACCACCTTAGTTTGATTGCAACCCAAAAAATCAGCTCATTTTGTAATTAGACACTAATGTAAAGGAAGATAAGATATCCTGGAAGGGTGAAAATTGAGGCCAGTATTGCCTGTAAAGAATCAAGAAATATCAATTTGACTATGTTTGATGCCGAAAAATATCAAGACCATAATTCAGTTTTTATATTGCACCCAAAAACTTAGTTTAGTTACATGTTACAGGGTAGTCGTGGTCCCTGCTCTCCGCGGTATTGTAGTAAGGTAGTTCGTACGTTGTGTCTTGAGAAATTCGTTTTGTAAAATTTTATTTTGAATATAAAAATAAATAAGCCTTACTACCAAAATGGATGACGCTTACCTCAACAGACGATTGCCCTGGGCTGGATACCGTTAGGAAAATTTTGACCAACATGCGTCAACTATAATAAATCGACCAGTCATAAACTCTGGACACAAATTTAGGCCCAGTTGGAGCACAAACAAAATGCAGTCATGCAGGTGAACCTCTCTAAAGTGTTAGCTGCGTTAGCAACAATCAAAATTTTACAAAAATGTCTATCTTATCTAGGGCCCAAAACATGGAATAGTCTTTCATCAGAGATTAAAGCAACAAACAATATCAACACATTCAAACATAAGATCAAAGAGAACTTTTTCCAAAACATACAAAAAGAGGAAGAGGACATATATGTCTTCTATTAAGACTTGTCATCATCTCTCCCGATCATGGTATGGTCCTAAAAACCATGTTTTTTTACCGAAAACAAACTACAGTTTTGTATATTTTTTTTCTTACGTTTTTCGTTGTACCCGCACCTCTAAGGGGACCATTATGGAATTAAGGTCATTTTGACCTTTTAATGCTATCCCTGCCACTGTAATTAGGGGGGTTTTCCTTTACGTTTTTAACATTATTCATTGTATTGTATCTATTGTTATATTATATAACTTGTAAATACTGTAAATAAATTGTGGCAAATGATACATACATACATAAATACATCATTTTCATATTCATACTGTAAATAAATTGTGGCAAATGATACATACATATATAAATACATCATTTTCATATTCATCTGATGGGCTCTCGTTCATCTTTTGACGTAAATATATGACGTAACGACGTGAATAAATGAAGAAATGGAGAAATGGGGAAAATGCATATTTGAAAAACATGGCTGCGTAATCAAGCTCCATCACGAATCTCATTACAAAAATTAATCACAAAAATCAGCAGGGGTTAGGAATAAAACGGACAGGAGGAGGAGAAAATTGCGCCACTAACGGAAAAAGACAATCGTTCGTGTTGTTCAAAAAGACAAAGTCGAATGGTTGGCTTACTTCACTGTTTATGCCATGTCTAATGAGGAAGATGGGCTAACCACTGAGATTATGGGTTTATGATTAAGTATTTCATAATTTGATTGAAATAACAAACGTGAAAACTCCAGTGTGGCCTTTTATGTGAAAAACACAGAATTTTGCTCAACAGCCCACTCCACTAAATCGATTAATTTCGAATTGGATTATTGCAGGTTTAACATAACTGTGATCAGAAAATTGATTAAAAATTGAGAAGATACTGATCAGCTGAATTGCGTTTCGTCCACAAATAAATGGTTTTCTGATTATCCGTACCCTGGGTACCAGACTCTCTCAAGAGCAAATCTGGTACCCATGGTCGTATCTAAAGCCCATCTCAAAATAGATGTCACCTGAGATTTGCGATAGCGCAAATTTCCTTTGCAAAATACGTCGATTGTTGTTATTCGCGGGCATTTGCAGGAGACAGACCATGGAAGTTTTTCTGGTGAGAAGCTTTGAGCCTAATAGAGTCAGCCAAGGGACCCATTATTAATGCACAGTGGCGTCGTGGCCGGGGGGGGCCAGGGGGGGCCATGGCCCCCCCTGTGAAAATGTTGTCGGAAAATTCGTCAGTTTTCCACTCTTGTCGGAAAATCGAAAAAAATTGAATTAATCTATTTTCTTTACATGGCGACTTTATGGTAATCGAAATGTGTACATGAAATATCGCTTTTTCGGTCGCGAAAACGTAGTTTTTGATGAAAAAGTAGGTCTTTCGGCAAAAAACTAGGTCCTTCGTTCGTTTTTCTGCAAAAAATTCCTTTTTCAATCGATAGAAAAGTGTGTATTCTATTGGAAAAATAGACACAATAGGCGCAAAATTTTCGGACGGAGAAATTTCAGACAAATGCTTTCGGTCAAAACGTTCCTGGACTTTTCTCCGAAAATTCGGTCGTTTTACTGGTTTTACCTTCATTTTGGTGGTTAAAAACGATAAATTTACAATTCATTTTGCACGCTTCATATACTTAAAAAATGTCATGCATTTATGGTTGCTCGTCAGAATTTGCACAAGTGAATATTGTTGAGGAAGATGGAAATGATTACTAAGATGGAACTACTTTCAGTTTCTGTAAACGGATGCTTATGGAAATGAAGATTTATATCAAGGTATCACGTTGTTATCTAAAATTTGAAAACGATCTATTTTTCAGTGCTTTTGAGGTACTTTTTTCGAAATTTGCCATGAAAAACAAACAGTAGATTCTTCAAAATAGGGGCGTTTTGCAACGATCTAAAGGGCGTGGTCACAGAAAATTTTCCCGGGGGCAAGCCCCCGGACCCCCAGTTTTCCTCCCTGCTTGTGCATCTAGCTTCAGCCTCACCCCCAACGCCAATCACGTCTCGACAACAGCCTCACCTCCAACAAGAATCGCCTCTTAACAGGACTGCTGTGTCCCTTTGAAAAATTCTTCGCTATTATGGAACTTTTATATGACAAAAGTTCTGAGACATTTTGCCACTTTTTATACGTTATATTCCTGCTTCATTTTTGTCGGAAAAATGTGTCTTTGTCGGAAAATTTTGACCCTTGGCCCCCCCTAAAATCATGCTCCCACGACGCCACTGTTAATGCAAGAAGCACTAAGTGCCAGAATCACAGAGACCAAAAGAAGAGAGGGAATGGATACCGATGGATAGCATAGGAAGATATCTTTCTTTTCATATCCTGCATTTTTTTTCAGACTCTGGTAACAAAGGCAGAAAAGTTCCATCTGAAAGTTCTCAAACCTAATGATATAAAAGATAATAGTTAGATTTTTCTCTGGAACTCAGATCCCCTTGCAAGATGCGGCTGAGATGTCACACAGTGAACAAGACTGATGCCAAAATCACTGCAGACAACTTACCCAAATTTGGGTCATATTCGCCAATGAATCTTCGAGTTAACAGTCGAACAGTGATAGCTAAAATCAAATAGAAAAATTGCATTAAAAAAGGGTGGTTTGTATTTTTTAACAGGGCCTACTAACAATGAGCATACTGTATGTAAAAGCTAGAGAAGTAGAATAGGGCTATAACCTTTAAAATTTTGCTGCAAATACTGAAACGTGTTAGACTGACGACGTGATTCTTTGCATTCGTTCAACGTTTTTAATCTGATGTATTTATTTTCACTCATACAAGCTATAACATCATCCAATTCAACGCGGCAAACTGAGACTCGTGTAATCAGTCAGGAAACGTGTTCCCTTTTGAGTGTTAAGAAGCCGCTCCCCCCGTTTCAAAGTTGCTTGAATCAAACGCCTTTCGACCTTTTCAACATTGAAGTAGGGGGGAGGGGGATTAGGAAACTCTAAAAGTATGTTTTCTCCTCGATATTTTAGGAAACATCATGAAGACACTGAAATTTGCCTGTGTCCCAGGTTCTTTTGACCAGGATTGTAGCTGTCCTTTTATGGCTAGAGACCTCGGCTTTGAATGAAAAGTTCGAAGACACTAATTTCGATCAAGAGTCTCAAATTTATAAATTTTAGAGCTCTTGATATAAAGTAGCTACAATTTAATGAAATGTAAAAAGCACTAGCTAAAACAAGGATTAAACGGCTTAGTTTCTACATTCAAGAAAAGCTTGTTATTGGTACATGAAATTGTTACCAGCGTTTCTTAATTTCAGTCATTGTGTGTCAAAGCTTAGCACATTTAATATTAGCTGCCTAAAATAGCTAACTTCTAAATAGCTTCCCGAAATGGATAGATAGCACTGTTCAACCTCGTCCCCAGGGCCTTTTGTCATATTGGAACGGACTTTTCGTCTCCGTTCCAATATGACAAAAGGCCCTGGGGAGGAGGTTGAGCACTGTTATGACCTTGCCATGGGTACTATGAAAGGGAAAATAAGTTGTTGCATCTCATATGAAGTTGGAAAGGTGTTGTCTTGTCGCCAAAACTAACAGAATTTCCAATCACTTTAACTCAGAATATATCCAGGCAATCAAACAGTTTTGGTCTGTCAACCAACCAACCAACCAACTAACCAACTAACCAACTAACCAACTAACCAACTAACCAACCAATCAATCAATCAATCAATCAATCAACCACATCATCATCAAAATCATCATCAATTCAACTACACAACTACGAATTACTGAGAGAAATCAGGCTCGCTACAATTTTGTCCAAGTAATCGCTCTTTACAACAACAGCAACATTTTTGCATTCTAAATTGAATTGAATTATTCGTTCAAACTGGATTGAGCGTTTGAGCACCAATCAAGTCTATCAACAGCGAAAACAACGACGATGTAGTAAGGCTAGGGAGAAATTGATCAACAAAAGGCAACCTTCAGGTGACTCACGGATACTGAACTGACCAGGGGTGGCGCCAGGAATCTTCCGACAGAGGGGCTGGAGCTTCCGACAGGGGGGCTAAAATGGCTAGAAAATGCAGTTTTCATACGTCATTTTGCCAAATTTCCTCCGACAAGAACCTAAAATGTCCTCCGACGGGGGGCTAGATGCTTCCGACGAGGGGGCTGTAGCCCCCTAGCCCTCCCCTGGCGCCACCCCTGGAACTGACATCGTTAGACGTTTGCAACTTCTGATACTAAATCAGTGTTTATCAATGACGTCTTCTCTGTTCTTACTTACCTTCATGATGCAAAATAAATGTGAGTAATGCATTGGTTAGAACATGAGATGGTTTTTCTAGCATGAAAGTTTAATTGCTTTCCTTAGATTGCTTGGGGAAAAGCTTCCTTTTATCAATTTTAATCCAAGAATCCAGAAGATGTGTTTTGAAGGAGATAAATTTTACAGACGCTTACAGTTAAAGAATTTTATGGCTTTGGCAACATCTCGTTAATCCAACATTACTTCCCCCTTATTTTGTCTCTTAAGTGCTTTTCTCAAAGCCTTATTCCATTTTAATAAGTATATGGTGTATTCATCCTCATACTGTCCCACGACTTCTACACTTAATGAAATCTTAATCCATGTGATTTTGTCCAATATCAGTTTCTAAGAAACAGTGAATATACATTTTCATCTTTTATTATCTCGACATCAACACAAATCCTTCTGGCTTTACGACAATTTTCTTTATGGCCCTTTGATGAATAGTAAAGCTCCCCTCCATAAAAATTTTAAAAACTAAGTAATATTGTATTTTATGTGTGGTATCGAATGCGGATTGGTAAGCTCTTAAATCCTTAAAAACTGGTGAGGATTTTTGTTCTATAAATCATTAATCCTCGTATCCTTAGACGATCTCTAGTTGTCTTTGCAGTAGTAGGTGTCCTTTAACACCACGCATCCCATGTTTTTAAATCCAGGAACCTCCAAGTGCGAGTAACAGTAACCTCGCTTGGATTTTGAAACAGAGGGCACAGAGGGGCCTAATGAGCTGAAGACTGCCTCGTGCTGGGCAAGTCTGCCTCATAGAGAAATCATTGTTTAGGTCTTAAGGAAGGTCAAAAACAGGGTGAAACTCCCCTGAAACTCACTGGATTTCTTGGCAAAATCACAAAGCTCCCTTGTTCCAGGCAAAGACATATAAAGGTGTGGATCGTGGATGGTTGACTCATAGATCCATTGGTAAGTGACGCTGCAACCATCCCTCCAACGTCAACGACCCATTGCTAACCCTTTTGCGTGCCGAATGAAATGAAAAGCAAAGCAAAAGCAAAATGTAGGCCAAAAATGACTTTTATATCGTGCGAAAGTCGGCTTTGGGGTCACAAGGGATCATGGTTAGCAGTGGATCTTTAAAAAGAACCGACTAGGCTCACGCTCCTCCACAACATCCAAACAATTTAACAACACCAGCATCAGATGGCCTAAGTTGTTCATTTCAATCCCTGGTTTTCTTGTGTTATGGTCTAAAACTCTTATATTTGGGGTTTAAATGAATGTTATCATTTTGCTAATTCCGACGCAGCGAATTTTGTTCGGTATATGGTTGAAAGTATCTTTCATTGTTAAAGGTATACCTATGGAGAGTTGGAAGTAGCTTTCATGGTCGGAATTATCATGTTTAGGCCTTAACTGCTTTTTCACTTAAGCTTGGATCAGTTATTATGGCAGGTTAGCTCAACTACACTCATTTTTTTTGTAAGAAACCGCTTATAAGAAACGGTAGGCTCAATTTTTGGAAAGCTAAGAAACAACCCTACCTGAATTGAAAAAAGCTAAGAAACTTCTGTAATTTTCAGTTTTGATTAATTAAATAATATAATTCGCACTCAAAATAATGTCCAAACAGTTGCTATAATTGTATACTGTCAAAACATTTTTGAGCGGATAGGAAAATTAAAACTGTAAAATACAAGAGGTTCTTAGCTTTTTCAATTCAGGTAGGGTTGTTTCTTAACTTTTGAAAAATTGAACCTACCGTCTCTTATAAGCAGTTTCTAATAAGAAAATGAGTGCAAGACAAAGATTTAAACCAAACTAATAGTAACTCCTGTGGTTGCGAATAATGATCTCAATCGCACCCATAAGAGAGCGCTTCGAATTCTCTTCAACGATTTTATATCTTCTTTTGATGAGTTGTTACAGAGAGGAAAGGAGTGCACTATTCATCAAAAGAACTTGCAAAAGTTAATGCTCGAGGTTTATAGCAGTTTAACACAACAAAACCCTTCTTTTTTGTGGGATATGTTCCATGAAAAGGACAATAATTACAATCTACGATCAAAGAATCTGTTGATGTTGCCTCAAACTAAAACAACTACTTATGGCAACGATAGTTTATCTTTTCGTGGTAGCATATTATGGAATTCCCTGCCCAATGATACAAAAATTGCCACCTCCGTCTGTTCTTTTAAGTCATGCATAAAAAAATGGATTGGAGAGACTTGCCGTTGCAAAATTTGTAAATAGGGTATTTTAGGGTATTTTCGTTTCTTATCATGAACTGTAATTCATTTTTGTTTTTGTAAATAGTTGGTCTTTATTAGTTCTTGAAGAAGAGCTATTTTTAATAACCAACTTTAAAGAATGTTATAATAATAATAATAATAATAATTTAATTTTTGATCCATTTCAAAGTTCCTGCCAGCAAATAGTCTCCAAAATGTAATCAGGAAAACTTGCAATGATATTAGATGTGCACTAATGCATTGTCGAAATGAATTTTTATAGAGCATCTAACCAAAATTAATCCAATTTTAAAAGCAAGCATTTAATTTGAGTTTTATCTCTGAAAACGAATTTAAGTTGTTTGTTATCGAGAAGTAAGATGGATATCATGCAATTAGGGCTTTTTGTTTTGCTGGATTTTCGAACTGAAGGCTTTTGTTGAGGGTAGAGCCCACAATCAGGTGGCATTAGAAGTATTTGCACAGATCGTAAACAACCTAAAACAACCAAGATTTGAGGATTTGTGGGAAATAACTTTACGTAAACAAATGAATTTCGAGAGACCACCATAAAACCATGGCTACTATGTTAGAATATAGATAAACCGTCGTTGATGGCGCCATTTATAGCAAAATTGGCCGCCTTATTAAACCATAACATGTGGTCTTGTAAAAACCCAAGGGATAATTTGCAAGATGATAATTCTATAACAGTTTATGCTTTGTTTCTAGTCCTAATTCATATGAACCGTTCATATTCTCATATTCAGCGGCGGTCAAAAAATGGTTCGGAAAGCAAATGATATTAAAGATTGGTGGCCAGTGTCAGTAAGCTATCGAAAGCGAAAAATCGAGATCATCGAGCGTAATTCTTGTTCATTTTACTTCATCTTGGTCTATTCTTCTACGTTTCTCGGTTTCTAGGATGGAAAACATCAAGTAAACTTTTCTCAAAACTTTTCTAATCTTAGTACGGCGAGAGTACGGCGAGAGTACGGCGAGAGTACGGCGAGAGTACGGCGAGAGTACGGCGAGAGTACGGCGAGAGTACGGCGAGAGTACGGCGAGAGTACGGCGAGAGTACGGCGAGAGTACGGCGAGAGTACGGCGAGAGTACGGCGAGAGTACGGCGAGAGTACGGCGAGAGTACGGCGAGAGTACGGCGAGAGTACGGTGAGACTACGGCGAGACTACGGTTAGTGGCTGATTTTTCAAGTAGTTCTGAGGTTGGGGGGCTAGCCCCCTGTCTCCTACGCCTATGACTCACCACTTTACACCGTAACACCTCAATCTAAAATTCTTCTGTGTGTTCCTTTCCACAGAAATGCATTTTTTTTCTCCACTCTCTCTCGCATGTATTGATTCCCTGTCAATACGAGTGACAAATCCTTACAAAATCATGACAAAATGCTACAATGTGACAAATACACCCAGACAAAAGTTGCACTTGTCTTGACATGTTTAAAAAATCCACTCCCACACAAAAACATTATTCCAATGTTTTGAACAGCCAATATTTGCGAGAACGATGCAAATCCTTGTTTAAGTTATTTGAAGAAAAATAATAGTATATTTAACTTGATTTTGATAAGTCTTACACTGATTCCTTCTTGATTCCTACACAGAGATCAATCTGTTAGCAAGAAAGCTTATCCCAATAATCCATCAATATATGACGACTTATTGTCATAATATTAGCACAATTGAAAGAACCGTTACATGGGATGAAGATTTAATGCAATATATGCATGGCTTTGACTGTAAACAAATTGTTTCCTTGGTGTAGACTGCTGGAGTTACTTACAAATCACGCCATGCCGCATCTTGTCGTGTTTCCTTACTCGTCACATTCTTTTCCGGAGTGCACATTATACTTTAATCGTCCTAATTTCTAAAAAGATGAGTTATCTCTTGCCTCTAATTATATGTTCAAGCAACACACATGGACTGGGCAGAGGGGCTATAATTCCGCTAAAATGAGCAATGAAAGGAGGCAAGGGAGGCGTTAGGGAGTGGGCTGGCCGAATGGGCTGGCCATGCCCATCCCACTTTTTCTCAGGTCGGTATTCATTCGTTAGCATAAAAGATGTAAAAAAAGTGTGGTATCACTTCAAGCAATCAATTCAATCCCTTGTCCACTCCAATTTTGCAGTGCTGCCACCATTGTTGAAGGGGGGGGGGGAGGACAACGGGGAGAAAATTGGATGATAAGTTTATGCATTGCTACTTAAAAAATTTTGCTACGTTTTCCCAGCGATATAGGGTTAGAAGATGCTCTCATTTGTGCGTTCCAATAGAAATGGCATATATAAAAGGGCCTATTTCTATTCCAAGGCAATGGTGGAAAGTTCGGTTTGGCTACCGCCAAAGTTTTACGCCACGCCAATTGTCTAAAGAAAATAGGCCTATCGAGTAGTAATATTACAGGGGGATGGAGGGTACAATTAACCGGAATATTACGCTTTACAGTTGGAAATGTATTCGGGTGAAAATGGATGTGGCATTCAGTGGCGGCGCCAGCCTTAAAAAAGTGGAGGGGAGGAAGGAAAGGGGGGGGGTCTGGTACAGGGGGGAAAATTTTCAGGACCACGCCCTTTTTATACTCAGGAAACGCCCCTTTTACCCTCAGGAAACACCCTTCTTTGTCTATCAAACTCTAAAGATACCTACCTAACCCCTCCTAAGACATTTGCTCAACGGATGTAAACGAATCGAAAAAATGACCTCAGAGAAAAGTGGGGGGAACTTGTCCCCCCCCCATTCCCCCCCGTGGCTCCGCCACTGGTGGCATTTTGTCTATGCGTATCAAACATGGGGTTACATTGTTCTACATTCATCGTCGTATTCTCTGGCTTTCTCTGGATGAGTTAAAACAAAGTGAAACAATATCCCCTCTGGCAGCACTCTTTTAATTCCATTAACACTGCCTGAGCGTCTCATCTCAGCTATCAAGTATCAAGACAAGGAAGAAATTGTTGCAAAGTCGAGATTACAAAACTTATCTTTTGTGTTTAACAAGGACCTACTTATCATGGTTTTTACGCTGTAAGAGCTCATTGTTCAATTCAAAAAAGGTTTCCATTAGATCGATTCATCCTCTCTAAACAATTTTAACCTGAAATCATCTAATAACTATGCTGAAATGTTATCTTCAAAACAAGATCGTACTGTTCTGGACAAAGCTCAAAGTCTCTCCTCTTCTCCACGCTCTGCCTCTGCATGGACGACTGAGATCGACTCATTTCTTTGCAGTTCTCTGCTGCGGGCACTGGCATACTAAAATATGTGGTTCTTGTGTTGTGCTGCAATTGCAATGATCTCGCAAGAAAGATGCACAAAAATTATCTCCACCATAGGCGCAGGAGGCATGGGATTGGGGGCTGCAACCCCTAATCAGGGAAATTCATCGTATTTAGGCTCCAGTCGGGCAGTTTTAACTCATCGACGCTATTTATTATATTTGGGATAAAGCCCGTAACGTGCACCCTAAAAATTGGACATCCCCTACGACCGTGCGTGGTCTCCTGGATTTTTGGGAGTATCCTTTCACTATCCTTTCGATGAATAAATATCTCGATAAATGTCGATGAAGGGTGGATTTCTGTATTCTGGGCTGAGTTACCAGGTTACGAGCAAACATCAAACAACAGAAAAATTAGTTGCAGACAGAATAGTTTGTAAAATGCTTCGTTCTACCAAACTTGGCATTTGACAAAACACTTCTATTTTTGTCCAAAGTCCTTTCTTCAAAAATGTTGAATTTAGAACAATTTGACATTTAAATAGACGAAGATATTGCATCAGTTCCATCATCCTTTGAAATATGCTTTGTTGCACTCTAATCAAAATCAAAGTTCATACACAAATTCTTGAAAAGAAATTCTTGATTAGAATCTCAGATAATCAAAACTTTTAGAAACTTCAGTGCATGGAAAGAATTATTTGAGAAGCTCTTCGTTTTTTTATCGAAAATCTTTTACTTGTTTTTCATAAACTTTTGGCACTCTGGTTCAAAGTGTAAGATTTTTATAAAAATTTGATTTTGTGCAGCTTTGGGATTTGATAAACGTAGAGCCATAAACTTATTTATAGGCTTACGAACACGTGGATACTGGCATACTGCGGACAACGAACTGCTTCTTGCTAATGCTTCTTGCTAATGCGATGCGGAAATTAATCAACAGTCTGATGATACCAAGAAAAATAAAACTTACCAGATTTTCCAACACCTTTCTTTCCAAGCAAAACGATCTTTATTGGTGCATTCGCGGCCAGAATCTCTCGAGCATTTGTGGAACTTTTCCTCCGAGACAGCATCGTGCCTCTGAAATCTTGACTCGATTTCCAGTGACTCTCTTTGCTTCGAAACGTCAAAGCAGCATTCAAAACAACGCGATTGACTATTGATCGTTTTATGTCAAATTCAATGTTGCGTTCATCTGGCACTACTTCCTTAAAAGCCTGCGGTTATTGGCCGCTGTTATTGGTCTGCTCTTTCGCGGCGCATTGCCCTTTGAATGCTAGACGGTGTATAAACCGGACCATACCTTTTGGCTGGATGATGGGCGACCTGGTTTTAGGCGAAGGTATTTGGGGGATCCATTCCGCTCACACAGTTTTAGAAATTGAAGGCAATATCTAGGCCAGGAAATTTGACAGCCCAGTCAATTCACAGTATTGCATGTCTGTAATTTGACAAATATCATAACTGAAGCAAAAGCAGACGAAAACTCCGAACGTCGAACGTCAGCAGGACTGGAAGCTTGCAAAATTCAGTCGCATTTTGATTGCATTGCGGTATTTTCATACCATTCACGTCCTTTGGCTGTTACCTGCAATAATGCTATCGCACAAGCGCATTTACTTGCATTCCACGATGTGAACGCACTATGGAATTCATCTCCTTCGCAGAGAAGAGCTTTCCTTCGCAGAGCACTTTTCTTTCGCAATTTTCTCGGGGTTTTCATTGGAACAGTGGATTGATATCTTGATAATGCACGGGTATGTACCCGAATTGTACACATGCTCTTTAATCGGGCCTGGATCGATATTGAACTGTCCACATGTTTCATATTGCCCTTGGCTACACTTCTCCTTCGGGCAAAGGGCCCTTCAGGGCATTTGCTCGCGTTCACATTGACTATCTCTTGGCAGTACTGAAGCTAATTCCATGGCGCCAAAATTAGCAAGCAAGGAATGTTTTCCCTCTGACCTTTTTCAATTGCCCAGGTACCTTTGCTTTCAAATGGCGAGACATGATCGTGCAAATAAGAACAACAAGGAAGTAACCTGGCAGCTTGTCTGTTAGCCAACCAGGAGCCACAAACGTTTGTACTTGAACCAATCACTGTTCAGTGCATTATGTAGTAATACCTGGTCACTAAGTAGTTAGCGGGGCGATTTCAGAGGGGGAATTTCACACTTTCGAAAAAATGCAAGGGATCCTTCGGACTCAAAACGATTTTTAAGGACTTTGGATGGATGTTTCTTGACAGCAACTGGATTTCCCCAAAGGTGTACGCGATTTTTAGGAGTGAATTTCCCTTCAGGGTACTTGGGAGCCTTCAAGATCGATCACATAAACATGGCAATATAATCAAAAGTTCAGTGCTCGAAAAGGGCTGTCGATAGGATCCTCACCCCAGAATAAATGTCAGCATGCTCAATAATTTTGATGATACGGTAGAGTGTTTTTGGACTTCACCCAGAGATCCCTGAGGCCTAAATTGATACCATGGCCTATTTTCAGCGCTGCAGGTTTAGTCATCTACATATAGAACCCTGTTCCAATACGAGTTTCATTTTCACTGCATTTTATCCAGCCCTCTTCCTGCAATATGTAAAGCAATATGAAACTCGGATTTACCAGGCATCTCTTGAGTATGGTTCATTGTTTAGTTTACGATAAAAAGAAATTGTATAAATGGGAAGGAAAGCTCGCCAAGAAACTCTTGCAAAATCTTGGTTCTTGTACTAACAATACCACCCAGAAGGTAGCAGAGACGCATACATATACGTACATCGTACATGACTACATGACTCCAGAATGACTATTCTGAAAGCGAATAATTTTGGCTTCGGTCTTGAGCCTGTGCCGAAAAACAATTCTGACGGCTGGGAAAATTATGGACGACAGTAGTGAGAGAAGAGATAAAAAGTTGCGTGTGGCAATGACATTCAAAATCGACGTTTGTTTTAACTGCTACAAAATGTCTGGCATTGCTTGCAAACTGAGAAAAATTAAAACATGAATGATTTTTGGAATAGCATCAAATGTCAAAACAACATGCACCTTATTTTAGGCCAATCGCCGATTATGTTTTCCTGTGCGAAAACATTTGAGCTTTGCTTAAAACTGAGCTGAAAGGGATTTGCAACCATATATAAATAAGTAATATAAATATATGCTCAGCTTTGACAAGCAAAATAATCGCAGGATTGAAATTACATCAGGGAGTCCGGGCCAATGTGAGAAAATATTTGTTTTCAATTTACGTAATTTCAAGGAAAAATCATCTCATATTATTCGGCAAGGATAATATTTAGTTAGGTGGAGATATATATTTTTAACACAAGAGTGTGATCAAGCAATAAAATAGATTTTTGGCAGGTAGAAGGTCGGTACTCTGCACAAAGACATCGACCAGACAGAATCCGAATTCTGACGGTTCAGTTTTGCGCCATGGAAGGGACAAAGTCATGTGCTTCTAAGATCGCAAATTTAGCATGGAGAGGGAGGGTCTCCATCGGGACAGTTTCTGTCTTAGCTATAAGGAGCATCATACAGAAATATCACATTACTTCTTCAGGCTGTTCTCTCAAAACTTCAAGTGGTAAACATGGGTAAACAAAAACTCTTAGTATAGTGTTGACTGTCGCCCAACACCTGGACTTGTCCAAGTCATCTGGCAAGAAAGAAAGAAAACTTGCATGCAAGACGACTTGGGCAAGTCTACACAACACCAACAATTATTTTTGCTCGTTTGTTTGTTTACATCTTATTTGCATGAGGAGTGAGCCTTCTTATATCAAGGTAACGTCTGCATCACATAAACATGTCAGGTGAGATTGGCGACAACGCAAAATCACTGATGCAAAAATCTTTGATTTCCTATATTTGCGGATATTTTGCCTCACATCTAGTGCGAGACGGACGTCACTATGTCATATGAAATCGTAAACAACTGAATCGATAGCAACAACCCTCTTCTGGTCACACCACACTAAGAAACAAAGTGACCAGAAAGGGCGATGATGGGTACAGGGCAACACTATCCTACCTTAAAATCTTGAATTTTACAAAGCAGAATAGGGGACCACTGGGGCAACACCCGGTCCACTAGGGCAAGGAGCTGAAGGTCTGCGCTTGAAGCAGGGAGATAAAGACTGGTTTGAAATCTTTAGTTCTCTGGCGTGAAGAGCTGAAGAGCTATATGAAGTAAATAATCGAATACACCATCGAATAAATGCAGAATTATCCAAATAAATTACACTAAATATTGCTTAATCGTTCAATACTATTATGGATAAAATATCGGTCCTGCCAAGAGTTCACAATCCATTTGTCCAGCAATTTTTTTACATATTGTCACATTACTTATTGTCTCTTTACTTATACATATAGAGTGCCTACAGTTAAACAATCATAAAATAAATGATATATCACCTCTAAATAGACGTAGAGAGGCAAAATGGACTCACTGGGGGGGAGCATAGGTTCCAAATCTTTAACTCGGCGTAAAAAGGTGGGTGTAAAATTCAATGACCTATTTCTTCTGATTGAATGGCTTGAAAGAAACTTTAGACACTTATCTATAATTCTACCGTTGGACTTTCCAGAAATTTTGAATATTTTTCAAAATTACAGCGTATTTTATATTTCAGCTCATTTGAGGATGTGACGTCATCAAATTTCTAAATCATAAACCAGATGAGTGACAGACTTTTGCTTGATGCCATATTGTAGGCATTCATAAACTATGGTTTTCTTCGAAATTACTTCATGTTGCGTCAAACGGTTTAGAAATTACGATGGTTTTAAGTTTTTTGAACATTTTTGTTGAATTCTTGACAAAGAGGAAAAACATTCTAACTCTGAATATATTAGAGATTTCAGGAAAGTCCAACGGTAGAATTATAGAGAATTAGCTAAAGATTCTTTGAAGTAATTCAGTTCAAAGAAATTGGTCACTCAATTTTACATCAGCCTTTTTAAAGATTTGGAACCTATGCTCTGGGGGGGGGGGGGGTGTCCCTTTACGTTGGGGTTAAGTTCCTTTAATATAGAATGCCTAACGTTGAGACAATGCGATCTGGAAGCCTCAAGAATAGATTTCACACCTTCTATGCAGCCAGCTATAAATCTTCTCCTTCTATGGCACTCGGAGACCTGAATCCTCCTTCGTTTTACAAATTTTGACCTTGTTGGAAAAAAGGAGACTTCTGGTCTTCTCGGAGACCTAAATGTTTTGCTTTACAAAATTTGCACTTGCTGGAAAGGAGACTAAACATTTTGTGACCATACACATTAAAAAGCACTAAGAGTGAAACTGAGGATGATTTTGATCGGGCTAGCCTCTTTCGAGGAGCGTCCTCCTGGGGGGACTGAGGGAAGGAAACTGAAGTTTTTCCTACTCTCAAGAACATAAGCTGCCCCTTATAGTAAGGTGGCCTAGGGAGCAAAAACACGGGACTACCAAAGAGAGTGGCTGCCGCTCGGAATACAGTTAAATTTGATTACTCAAAACTCTTTTGGATTTATTTTGATTAAATCAAATTAGTTCTATTCCTAACACCTTGGGGCTTACTTTGAGCTATTACCAGGAACCTCTTCGGAAGTCCTTATCCAGTTTCCTGCGACGAATTAACCATAGATTTAGAAGTAATGCACTTAAAATACCCGACCACGAAACCCTGATGACATCATACATATATGCTATGATTTATGACAGGATGATATGACGGATGATATTCCGAAATCCGGCCAATTTTCGTCCGTCCTTGTACTTTGTAAGGATGGGTGTCTGCACAGGATGTATCAATAAAATAAAAATGATATTTGCCTTTATATATCGGTGTTTATATGCTAACTTTGTTTCTTTATCCTTAGTCAATGTCTGCTTATACAGTAAAAGAGCCAGGCTGAAATAGGTTCTTTATTAAAAGGTACTGAGACTAATTTCAGATGTTCCACCCTGTTATTTGTTTTGGCAAAGTTATTATGGGGACCTTGTAACTAATTCTAAGCTTACAGGCAGCAGGGGACGAGATTCAAACTTTAACAGCCAACTGGGACAAAATGAGCTTGATAACGACAATCAAAACTGCAATAAGAACGTATTTTTCGTCAAACTGAAACAAGTTCTTAATAACAAGGTGCACGATTCAGCAAAAACGGCCTCTGGGTTCTTATTTTGTAGGTTCTTACATGCGGGGATTTACTGTAATCTGCGACATTGTAGCCCGTACAAGAGTACAGGGACTGCTAATTGGGAGGGTGGACGGAGCTAAAAGGGCACGGGGAGAAGGTGCAGCATTCTTGTTCCTTGTTCCTTAGTCCTACCTGATCATTCCCTAAAATCTAGCTCTGCGATTTTCGTTATAAAATCATAGATCCTTCGAGTAATTAAAATTGTTACAAATTAGGGAAAATTGGCCGGAAAAGTTGGTTTCCTGTAGGCACGTATAAGAAATCCAACATCACTTTTTACTCAAAGAAACAAATATGTTAAAAATGCTTCTAAAAATTGACATTTCATCCGTTATATTATCAATTAAGAATTTGCAGGATCTGCGACAAATTTTAAGAATATTTGTCCAGAGAAAATTATCCATTATTTTAAACAATTTAATTAATTATCAACTGTCATGTCGCATCTCTTTTTGTCGCATTCTTGATTTTGATGGTAAATTGTTCGTCATTTAGAAAATGGCTGATTTGCGTAAAGTTTTGGTACCGTTTTGTTCATTCTACAATGCATCCGTTTCATATTCGGATTTTGATGCACAAAAAAGAAAGCAATTTCCCCATATTTTCAGAGTGGCCACACCTTGGTACGAAGGGCCGGATTGTTGAAGGGAAAAAGTTTTGAATGCTAATTGGCAATCAATCTGCCAACATCACAAGCACGAGCTTCTCCCGATGTTTGGTAATTTGGCGCGAAAATGACTTGCCTCAGACCTCCACATGATAAGTCAAACGCAGACCCGACATTTGATAAAGTCATAAGCGAAGGACATCATAGCTTATCCAAGCAGAATGAAGCAGTTTATACTTAACTAGTGAGAAGGAAACACACAAGTGCTGTAAATATTGGTTACCGTGAATGCAGCTATGTGTTTTCACCTCTTACACAGCTCCAGACTACCATGCTGCTACCGTAAATTGGGGGAGGGGGTTTGGTAGCTTACCAAATAAAATTTAGAGCTTGGTAGAGGCACAGTATGGAGGTTTGAAGACAAGTCTCAAGTCCTAGTGGGGTAATGTCGTCCCCATAATGAGTTCGTTGCCCTACATCTACTTTGGCCCTTTGGGATACAAGTGGATTTTCGATTATTTGATTGATTGTTCGAAAACAACAGAAAACATCAACAGTTTCTCGAAAATGTATTAATCATTCAAAGAAGACCAACATGATTTAGTCACCAAGCAACAATCATTACGATGTTACTTTGTTATTTGGTATCGAGGTCACATAATTGGCGTTACCTGGCCAACTACGAAAGGATTATGGTCGCTGACCCGTATTTATTTTGGGCGAATTTGTGCAATGTGTACCACGGTGTTCACTCCACTATGACGTTAGAATATCATGGGAACTAGGTTAGTAGGAGGAAGCTTCATCCTTTATGGCGGACACTTGAGCCTGGATACATGACTTGCGAAATCACAAATTTGTGCAATGGATTCAGTCCACTAGCTTTCAGAAATAAACTTACACTAAACTAAACTAAGTATCAGTTTCAACACTTTAGTGGATCTTCTTATGAAATACTTTTAAAGTGAAGGAAATGGACATTGTGAAAGAGCATATAAATGCTCGTGATATTTTCACATTAGGATCTGTGTAGCTATATTTTTGTATGCAATACATAGCAATAAAAAAAGGAGGGTAATGTAACTTATCCTCATCAGTAGGCCTTTACTATTCATCGTTCTGTTCACCATGACCCGGCATGGGCGTCTGTTGTGAAGACGGCAGAGAGAATGCTAAGAAGACGGGCTGTGAAGAAAAATAGTGATAAACAGAGCTGCTACCGAAAGTGTAACAATTTGGGAAAACGATGAGCTGAAAACTTTTGCTCTAAACATCCAAGTTTGATAGAACATAACATTTTTCTTACAGTAAAATAGGGATAATAATTCAAATTGCCAAATTGTTCTCAATCCAGGCTTGGTCAATGATTTTAGCCCCACTTCCAAGGAACATTCATTAATGTCAAAAGATATCTTGGCAATATCATGGCTCTCACTCACAGAAATAAGGTGGTTTTGAGAAGTACTCTAGAGTACCCTAGGGTGCTTGAATGCCAAAAGGTACTCCAGAGTACCTTGCTAGGTTTAGAGTACCCCTGGAAAGGTTTTCTAGAGTACCTTTAGGGGTATTTTAGAGCACCATTTTTAGGGTACTCTATAGTACCCTTCCGTTGGCGTACTCTAGAATACCTTTAGGGGTACCATATATGTACCCGGCTGGAGTGTCCTAAAAGGTACTCTAGAAAGAAACCATCTTATTACAGTAAGTGTATGCAAAGAATTTCTGAGAATTATCAATGAATCGAATTCAAAAAGGAAGGGACATTTTGAGCGTCAAAAAGGCAGGCAAACAACCAGCACATGAACTTGCACGGGATTATGGAGACGCTGTGAGTTGCTGGCAAACAAAATGAACGATAAAATTACCTTATGGTCTCCAATACAAATTTCCTTTCCAATGCAGTCATATACAGCTGTTGAGCCATCCTAAAACAGAAATTGCAGAGCATCAATATGTGCTATTGACTACAAAAGAGACAAGGAAACAGGCGGTGCCTTAGACGGATAAAGATGCACCTCAATAGTTAGCTAGTCTCAAAATTTCGTCTGACTATATAAAATCGTCAGACAATTCATGAGAGAACAGCACAATTTCGTTTCATCCTTGGTCCTCTAACTACCGTAAAAGCTCTATTTAGCCTCCCCCTATCTCTACCAAGCCCCCCTCTCTAACAAGCCTAACCCTAACCATTCTAAGCCAACATCTTTTATACAAACAAATAAACTACACACAACAAACGTGCCAACAATACACAAATAAAATGCCCGAGGCAGGAGTTTAGAAATATCCTTCTTTTTCGATATGTGCTCATGTTTGCTCTTAAAAATCATTTCAGGAATGCACAACGAGCGAGCTAGCTACCTGGGTTTCAGGGCAACTTTTGCGGCTTGCTTTGTTTTTGTTTATGACCTGATCAACCGGCCATGGAATTCCCTTTGTCTGCAATCACAAATCGCTTTGTATCTAGGTGTCAATAAAAAGTAGCGGATACTATTGTAACATTATCTGTCCTTAAGGTAAAGATAAATTAAGATAAATTAAGATAAATTGTTTTGTTAACAAAATTTAGATTGGCCACCTATGACTCCAAATCCCGGGACTCTTATGGCAACAGCAAAGTGAGAAATTTAGACCGTTAATAATAAATTCTCTATAAATGGCAAACATCAATTTAAAGGTTGAAGATCCAATAACTGATCGATGAAAACAATTTCAGAAAATAATTTCCTGTGGATAAAATGTACCTAATCAAAATATTTCACATTAAAAAGGGTCTGTTTGAACTTAAACAAATCGAATAAATTTTTAAGGGAAGAGGATTTATAAAATCCTATGACTTATACAAGCTTTCAATAACACTATTAGCTTTCAACTCCTTGAAATTATATTTAAAAGAGAATTAAACAGAAACATGGAATTTTTCCAAATCGTTTTATCTACCACCTTGGAGACACACCCAGATGATGACCGCTTATATAATAACTTTATTGTCTAAAAGTTGTTTGGTAACTTGGGATTCAGTCCCAAGGGGATAAAATTTTTTGGAGAATAGAAGGCTTATCCGGCATTTAAAACTGGATTTTCCCAAGGTATTATGTTCAGCTTGGTTTAGGAAATAAACAACTGAGTAATCTAGGATTTTCAACAGTGGGAAAAATTTTGAGGTAAATAACAGGGACACGGAAAAATGTTTGTTTTGTCCGAGGGGTATATCAATCTTCCGAAAAGGCGTACGATTTTTTCTAACTTTTATGGATCTTTTTTCGAAAAAAAAAGGATTTTTGCCGAAGGTGTTCGAGATATTTACAGGGTGATAAGCCACGTTTTGGGCAGGCCACAGCCTGTTTTAGACACTAGAACCTGGTAAAAAGAATTATTCTTGATTCTTGAACGTTGTAATGGAATTTTTACATCAGTCTAAGTGTAAAAAATGAATCAGAGGTTGCCAATGATTTCCCACTTATTTAACTAAACACATTTCCATGTTAATTTTGAAATGGTTTGGGACACAAGCATGTCGAATTTGTGTATTTGACTCGTAAAATTGCATGTTTAACATAGAGTCTCCAAAAATGAATAAGCCCCTGGGGGCTTAATACAGCGTTTACGGTATCTCTCTGTTTGATAGGAAATCTTCTTTGAGGCCCCCGGTGTCAGAGACCCGTTACTTGCTTTGCTATTCAAGCTGTTATCAAAGAAACATCCTGATTTGCGATGTCTTGCTACTGGTCTGTTGTCTAAACCCTTGTTTTATTCAGTCTTTACGATCATAATTCATACGCAGACCAAGTTGAATGAAAATAATACAGAGGATGAATTTTGAAAATCAGTTGAGAAAATCATGCAGCGTCTACAGCAGGAAGCTCATTCGTATAATTTGTTTTCTGGTTTCAGGTCCCTTAAGCCCTCGCGAAACGAGAACACATTGTTTGCAAAGTGTTCGAGATTAAATTGCCATGCAAAATGCTCGACCCTTTGGCCCCGTCGCAGTAGATCGAGGGGTGTATCACTCTTCCGAAAATAGGATTTTTAGGGATTTTTTACGGATTTTTCTTGAAACCAAAAGGATTTTTGGCAATGGCGTACGAAATTTTTACAGAGTGATACGCCCCTCGAGGCAGATGATGTTTTGAACTTTTCAAAAGTTGTCCAACGTATTCTGCTTGTCACTGCAACAAGGTAACAAGGACAGATTTTGTAACACACTAGCATCAGTTGTTTTTTATTCACACCGGGATTCAAAGCGATTAGCGATCGCGAACGAAGGAACTTCTCGCAACAACCAGTAATTCAAAATAAACAAAGGCATTAAGAAGTTGCTCAGAAGCTCATGTAGCTAGCTCGCTCATTGCGCATTCCAGAAATGCATTTTAACAGCAAACACGAGCATATATCGAAAGAAGAAGGATATACCTAAACATTTGCCTCAGGCATTTTATTAGTTTGGTTCAGCAGCTGAGCAGTAAGTGTTTGATCTCATCCAAAAAGTACGAGAATTGATTTGCCTCCCAATCGGCTTCTGAAGCAAACAAATAAAATGCCCAGGGTAGATTCTTAGATACATCCTTCTTCTACAATATATGCTCATGTTTGCTTTTAAAACGATTTCTGGAATGCACAACGAGCGAGCTAGCTACCTGGGTTTCAGAGCAACTTTTGCGGCTTGCTTTGTTTTGAAGTACTGGTTGGGAGAATTTCGTTTGTCTGCGATCATTAATCGCTTTGAATTCCGGTGTTTATCAAAAGCAACTGATGTTATTGTGTTACCAAATCTGTCCTTGTTCTTTTCATAAAATGTTTGCGACGAAGCAAAACGGCAAAACACTGCTTGACAAGCAAATCTCAATTGCTTGACAAGTAAAGTTTGCTCACTTGGCCAGGTTTTAAGTGGTGTTTATCAAAAGCAACTGATGCTATTGTGTTACCAAATCTGTCCTTGTTCTTTTCATACAATGTTTGCGACGAAGCAAAACGGCAAAACACTGCTTGACAAGCAAATCTCAATTGCTTGACAAGTAAAGTTTGCTCACTTGGCCAGGTTTTAAAGCGGAGAAGCACCTTTAGGCCTAAGGGTACGAAAAAGCTTTGCTTTAAGTTAAGTTGTACTCACCTTCTTCAATTCTTTATGAGTTTTTACATCAAAGAGTACTCGGTCGCACCAGGCAGGACATCTAAAAGCAAAAGACACAAATTTTGAATAAAACTAAAATTTGTAAACTGTTATGACCATCGTAAGAAATACAAACGAGCAGAGTTACATGCTAGCAGAAAGAGACAATGAAAATACAAATACAATATTAAAAAGGAATGATGAAACTGCTATTGGCTAGAGTAAATAGTTTTGTTCACTTCGAGAATGGACCGGCCCAGTCATGATGCTACCTTGCCTACCCACTCCAAAGTTACCAAGGTGGTTTCTGAATTAACTCATAAGGATTGGTCTAGATTTCTCTAATATTCAGGACATGACAGGAATGAAAATCTGCGATACATTTTGCTTCTCCGTGAGTTCATTTTAGTCTACTATTTCAGAGTTTTGCTTTGCTACAGAGCTATGGATCCTCGTATGGACCAACAAGATCAAATTTTGCACATAAAGGATACAGGCCTGTTACCGGCCAAAACGGCCTAAAGTCTGAGGAGAAAGCTTATTTATTGGCTGAATGGCGAGCTTCGATTCGAAATGTTAATCCCAGTTACTGGTCGGTTATAAACTCAATCTATACACATATCTAAAGCATAATTCCTCGATAATGTCACTCGAAGCCGAATCCTATTAAAATATCAGCTACCAGATAAAAGGGTACTTAGCATAACTGTTTTTCAATGGAGCTTACATTTCTATGGGACTTTATTAGGTGGCATCAATTTACTCTGTACTATTTACCAATTTCCTAAGTGCATTTGCTATTCAGTGCTCTGGAAAAATGAGGAGGAATTTTTGACAATTGATTCCTGGTTCGCACCTTGCAAGGAGCCTCGCATCAAGAGATTTGCCCTCTCGTAAAGGGTATCTAAGTCTGCTAGCGCTTCACCCTCGCATTGCCTTGCTCATTAAAAAAACTGGACGTTAGGCTCACTTTCGTTCGTATTTCTTTCGTTCGTATTTTGTGGCCCGGAAAGACCAATCATTGATTGTGTGTGTGTGTGTGTGTGTGTCTTTTATTTTACATCGAAAAATGTTTAGCTAACAAAGCAACTAGTCTAATTCGATTCGATTATTTAAATAACTGCAAATTATATGCAGGATTAATTTCGAAGGCATACATTGCATCTGCAGGTGGCCCCATCCCAGCTCTTGATTAGCCTTTTGAATTGGACCAGATTCTCTGCTGATTTGATAACATCTGGCAGACGATTCCAGATCTGCGGCCCAAAAGACCTGAAACTATTTGAACCGAACGTTGTTTGGTTGGGCCTATAGTGCTGCAAATCATTTTGACGACGTGAAGGTCGATTGGAGGTTCTTATTTCGAAAATGTTTTGCATGAATGCAGGATTTAGCTGGTTTACAGTTTTAAAAATCTCAATGCAGAGGTATCTTAAAGGCACACTGTCGTGGCTGTGATTGGCCAGCCGTAATGTTGAAAGAACTAACAAACAACCTGGCCTCTGAACAATTGCTAAGCCTTTATGCTCTTGGGTCATACTTTGTTTCGAGAATATAGGGAGTCAGATCTTTATCACCTTCATGAATTTCAGTGTACAGCGTAATTACTGAAGCTTGCCTAATTCTATTATTTCGTATTGTCTTATTCACCCAATCAGTGCCACGACAGTGTGCCTTTAACCTATTTACATGCATTGTGCATTTTTCTGATTTGCCAAGTAGTTCTTCATTGTAATAATTGTTAATCATTGTTAATCATTGTTAATCATTGTAAGAGATGGATCTACAGTCACGTAATGCAATTACTGGAGACATCAACTTTCTGGAAGGAAAACTCTGGCAGAATATTTTTAAATGTTCTCCAACGTTTGGGAAGGGGAGGGGGGGGATTCCGGCTTCTTGGCCCCCTGGCTCGCACGCTAGCGAATGGAGTAAAAACATTGGGACGAATGCAGAAAGACTGTGGGTCACTTCCAAAACGATGAAATGAAAGTATACGAAATGGTTCAACTTACCTCGTATCTGAGTAGACTGCATCTGTCTCTGGGTCTTCACTATGAGGATACCTACAAAATAAAATAAAGTGATTAAAATACAGCTTACCTGGAAGCATTGCAAGGTCACTGTAAACCTTTGCACGTTGCATTTCATCGGTAAGGGCAGGGGCTGGGTTGGGGCTGATTATTAGCTAAAATGAAGAGAAGCTGGTGAAGCTGCAATTTGTAGTGTAGCGCTCAACGATTGCAGTAGTAGAGAATACCTAATCACGTCCGTGGTGGTGGGGAGGGGGGGGGCTCTACCTTGGATTGAACCCTGTTGGCCTGATTTTTCTGCCTACAAAGTCAAGGATTACACCACTGGACAACAACACCTGCAAATGAATTGCTTGCTCCCATTAATTTCTAACAAAACTAAATTCCCCCCAACATTTTGGGGGTGACTGCACCCCGTTCCCAAGTGTCTGTTACTCCGCAAAATAGTTAATCATCAGCTCAAAACGGTGCCACACAGTTTATGGTAATACGCATTTGATATCAATGCAGGACGAAAGCAATAGCCAGCGAAGGGGCAGCGAAGCCAGTGCGAGCAAGATTCAACCCTCAGCTCGCTTGGAGCCCCAATCTCGGCTACCGGGCTCTTCCAAGTCCAATCTGATGATCGAAATCCCTTGCACCTCATAATTCACTTCGAGCTGTTGTCTCCATTCAATTCTCCTACTGTTTTATCTATTGTTTTAGGAACAAATGGGGCATTGGCTTCTTGGAAACATCACCTAAAATGCGGAACTATTGTTACAAACAATAAATAGCGTCTGCGGTTCTTAGGTGGGAGTGTCTAAAAGGCGGACTGTAACCAAATAAGTGTGAGGCTTGGTCAATAAAATCCCTCAAAATAGTTAACAGTCTTAAATCAACCAAATAAGATGGATATTCAGGATTTTGGACGCCCTACCCTGACCTAGACGGTAGAATTACATAGGAATAAACAGGAACAGACAACGTAACTAAGCGATCATCTTCCACGCATATGGGGAAACTGATATAAACAAAGGGTCTACCTTACATTTCATTCATATGCAGCAAGGTGGAGTAAATCACATGATATCAAATCATATTTTTAGTTCAACGATGACTGCGCGATCAACTTATCTGGGTCATAACATTCAACAACGTTCGATTAAAACATTCATATTTCTTATGGGAAACTTTCTGAACTTTGTATTTACTCAGCCGTAATTTTAGGCTCTCAATGTTCACAGTTAAAGTTTCTTGTGGCGTATAATAATTTTTCATCAAAATTGAACTTCAAAATGCATACAGATTCATACAGAACTACTATAATACGAAATCAAATATTCAGTTCATCAAATATTGATATTCCTCTTCTCAATATTCAATATGATCTTGTTTCACAAAAAACCTTTCGAACAATGCTACCAACAAGCATTGAAGGTTGAGAGTCAAAGAACGTTTGAGGCATTACCTAACTTGATAAGATACCTAACTCGCGAAAGTATATTCCCGCGAAACTTCCCATTTTGGCCGATTTGCGAAAAGTAATTCCGAAAATTTCGCACTTTTCCCAACTCGCGAAAGTTTCTTCCCTTAAATTAAACTACAGGTACGAATAAATAGAGTAATACTGGATGCGACGATCTCATTTCTCAAAAATTCTGGCCGATTTGATTGATCTAGCGATGCCATATTAGCAACAGCAGTTCCCTATTAGTTTTATGTTGTG
Source organism: Aurelia coerulea (assembly GCA_039566865.1). NCBI lineage: Eukaryota > Metazoa > Cnidaria > Scyphozoa > Semaeostomeae > Ulmaridae > Aurelia > Aurelia coerulea. The sequence continues at coordinate 2,585,346 of CM076952.1, read as the reverse complement.
TTCTCCTTTTCTTTCTTTGTCGTCCCACATTGCTGAGGTAGATTACCGGAACAAACACTGAAATTTGTTTTTTCTCGTTTTACACCTACGAGTTTAAAAGTTCAAATCTTCCTTTTTAACCAGTAATCTGCCTTAGCTTTGTTGTTTTGTTGTCTATTTTGTGTAATGTATCATTAATTTTGTCGTTTTTGTTCTTTGTTTTGTGTATTGAAAATTAATTTGAATTGTAAGTACCATCCATAGTGAAGACCCGGTGACTTTATGTCTTTCTTCAATATGGATGGTACAGTGTAATGTAAGTATAAATATTGTAGTTTTTTTAATCTTGATAGAAAAAAAAAACAGGTACGAAGGTTCTAACTTTTTTGACTCACTTGATAGGTCATTTCAAATCTAGCATGAAAACAAGTCCACCACAAAGCTGGAAACTATTAATTTCTACATAGACAAAGAAAGAAAACAAAAGTGATAATTTGTCTCATTCAAATTTAAGAAGTAAGTCAGGTCATTCTTTAGCAATGTCTCGACGTTCGAGCCAAAGAGTAAGCGCTAAACCAAATCGAAGAATAGATTAGAAATGATCTGGGATAGAAAATTATTGAATCCACTAGATTTTTGTTCACCAGATTAGATTCCCTAGATTTGGTGTTATTGTCACGTGGCTTTGGATTTTTTTCTTTTTCTGGTGTTAAAGCGTCGTGTTTGTATCGTTAATTTGTTCTTCGCACGGGGGGGGGGGGGTTCTTCCATAGTAAAGGTACCTGGGGATGTGCCGCGAGCAAGGGTATACTTTTTCGGACTTCTAGTCTAGCCAAGGGTATCCTTTTTTGCAATTTTAGCCTTGCAACGGTCTAGCGAAGGGTATCATTTTTGAATATATTGGTCTAGCGAACGGTCATTATATCATATTTGGTACAACTTTGACAAATTGGTCCAGGAAATGGTTAAAATTGGTCTAGCCAAGGGTACCATTTTCGTAAAAATTGGTCTAGAGAATGGTCAAAGTGGTCTAGCCAAGGGTACCATTTTTGTAAAAATTAGTCTAGCCTACGGTACCATTTTGAATATGCTCGCGGCAGACCCCTGCCCAAAATTTGGCCAAGAACACCCCCCCCCCCCGTGGTTCTTCGCACGAACCAAACTGACGAGTGTGCGACGAAACGCGTTTTGGTTATTCAACGTTGCTCTTTATTGCAGCTATTAACTTATTTTCTCTCCTTTACAGTGTTTCAGATTAATTCGTTTTTCTCTTGCAGGAATTAACAGTTTTCTCCCTGTTTACAAGCTAATTTGGTTGCTATTCTGTTACAGGAGATAAAAGTCTTTTCCCCAAAGATTACAGTGTCTAATGTTGCGTTTGTGGGCTTATTACGATGAGTTCGTTATTTAAGGCTATATTCAATCTCGTCCCCAGAGTGAGTTCGTTGCTCTACCTCTATGTTCATTCGGCTTCGTGACCAGCGTATGACGTCAGAACACCCTGGGAACGAGGTTGGGCTATATTCAAATTCTGTGCCGTTAAATCATTTTTTTAAATAGATATTTTAGCTATTCTGAAAAGAATCAGAATCGAACGATGTTTTGCTACATTTTGTAGAATTTTCGAATGTGCACAATAGCGATACAAGCTCTAACGCCACTCGATCGAACGTTGCGGATAAAAATGTACAAAAATAACGCTCGATCCAGGCTCTTTTGTAGAATAGCTAAATGTCTATTACTGATAATCAAAACAGTTTTTCTACGTACGAAAATGACTACAGTGGTGTCGCCCATTATGCCAATGTTGTCGCAATTTTGAATTTGTCCTCAAAAAGTATAATCAAACCAGTGACATCTTCAAATATATCACAAATGAAAGATAACCCAAAAAGACTTACGTTGGTAAGAATTTGATCTCCAACTCTTTGAGTTCATCTCGACACCATTCAAATTCTTTATCCAAAGTTAGTAACTTGTTGATATGCTCATCACTGAAGTATTTCAAATGATGTATGTCAAATTTCCTTGCACCTACATGAAGAAGCTCCTAGAAAAAAACAAAAACTAAATTACGGGATATTCATCTGACGCACTGACGCAGTAGCAAATTATAAATCTCGCCTAAAAGCCAGATCGTTTCTCCCTGATATTTCTAACCAAGTCATAAGCTTCATTTTGTTACAAAATTCTAACTGTTCAAACGACAGGGTGTTTCAGAAAAAAGTAACCCAATTTTTATTCAAGATTCTTGATAAAATAATAACATTTTAGTCAATTTGACGCATACCATCTGAAAGCACAATCTATCTTATTTTTAATGATATTCTGGTAAGGCATATTAATTGAATTACTAATCACTTCACTGGTGTTTTCGTAAGTATATTCGGTTTCCATATCCGGAAATGAAATCGGGGGAAACGATTTCGTTCAAATTTTCACTGTGAATGTCCATGAGTCGTAGTTTGAGCGTCAATCAGTCTATCAAACAATAGCGATAACTACGAACATGGAATTAGTCTAAGTTCTTATACGCAGGTTTTTAGGCCGCACTGTAAGCTCGAGACCCATCATGTTGAATATAAGGCGATAGCCTTGACAAATAGCTCGCCTGTTATGTAAAGCCCCTCACCTCTTCATGATCGTCTACAGCTTTAAATATAACTGAATGCGGTTTCTTCTCACCATCGTTTTGAATTGATTGAACTTTTGAATTGCTTAGATGATTCTGTGGATGAAACACGGACATGATCAATTGAGAAAGACAGCATATGTTTTAAATCTTTAAATCGATGTAAAAAGGTGGGTGTAAAATTCTATGACCCTTTTCTTAAACTGAATGGCTTGAGAGCATATTAAACCCATAAACGCAACAAAACACCAAAATCTGTCGAAAGAAGACTGTTAACTCCTGTAAAATAACAGCAACCAAAATAAACCTGTAACAAGAGAAATAACTGTTAAATCCTGCAAGAGAAAAACGAATTATTTTTCCTTTTTTTCTCTTGCAGGATTAAACAGTTCAAAAAGTTTTGATTTTTAAAAGTAATTTCTAACGTAATTCAGCTCGTACCTCAACAAAAAGTTTCGTGTCAAGCCTCGTGTTGAAGTCTCCAAATATGATTCGGTGGTCAGTTTCGTTGTTGTTTAACCTAGACAGGAAGTGTAAACAGAAAATTAATAAATTTACAATCACATCGTCGAAGATGGTTTAAAATGTGTCCTTGGGACAGCGCAGGAAGTGGGACAGATCAGAAAGTGTGTCAAATGAGTTTATCTTATATAAGCAAATGTTTTCACCAATAAGCCTTTTGAAATGATAAACAAAGAGTTTATGGCCTAAGGAACAAAATATCAAGTATTGTCTAAATCTGAGAAACCACAGAGTGTCAGAGAAGCTCAAAACATCCACACGGTTTTCCCACTCTATCGATCTGCAGTAATATCAGTGCATTCTACAACAAGATTTAGCGTATAATGGCAGGGCATTCATCTTCAAAAATTACGATAACGATTGATAATTTCTGTTCATAAAATATTTGATACGCCATAGAAAATATACACTAAACGTATCGCGCTTTGCCCTTTGTGAGTAGTCAAAATTCCTGTATAATCATAGTCATGAGAGATGGTGCAAACAGTATGACATAACACAGAATGTGGATGACCAGGCGAATCAGACAGAACGAACCGCTACAAAGCCTGCAGAAAGCCTGACTTAGATACTGAATTTTTTTGTAAATTTTATCATTTTCAATTTTTAGAGCTAGAAGCGAGTTTCCTAAAATCTTAGTTTTCGAAAACACTGAAAACGATCGAAAAACATCGATCAAGTTTTCTAAATGATCGACATGAATGGACAAAGAGAGAACTTGTTCGTGGTGATTTGCGATTCAGAAATCGACGAATTGTAATCTGCTATACGAGAGTTCGTACTAAACCCCCAAATCCTCCTGAAACGTTTTCTCTTTGTTCATTCATGTTGAGTCTTTTAAAATTTGATCGATGTTTTTTGATCGTTTTCAATGTTTGGAAAACGAACATTTTAAGAAACTCGCTTCTAGCTCTAAAAACAGAGAACGGAAAAATTTGCAAGGAGTCCTAGAATCTAATTCAGGCTTTCTGCTAAAGATTAAATCATAAATCTTCAAAATCGGTTCAGTGTACGATTTATTATGGCTTGCCAAACGTGCATAGTTTATTTCTAATCCTAACCCTAACCCTAATTTACCCTAACTAATCCTACCTTACCCCAAGACCCCTTTTCGAAAACCTAACCCTGACCCTAACCCTTACTCCAAGACAGATAACATACCGGTATTGAAAGCTGGTCTGTTAAAGTGCAGACCGCAAAGTTTACTGCAGGGAAAGAAAGGATATGGGTAACAGTCTTTACTCCACAGGAAACCATACTTCTTGTTGAACTTTCTGGTATGTGCATTGAATGAAAAAAAAATTTGAACTTTGTTCTTACTTGTTGAAGAGCTTTGACATTGCAGACATCGTGCACAAGGTGAATATTTACTAAATCGAGTAATCTGAAAAACAAAAATTTTGATGAGTTGAGAGTGATAATTGCAGCACATTAAAGCAAGTGTGCAATGGTAAATACTCAGACACAGCATTGTTTCTTAGCAAGATAAAAGTCTCATTCTTAGGCTACTCTTTGTTGACATTGTGTGCAACTTCGATTTGAATCTCGATTTGAATGGGGTATTTTTAGAGTTTCTGCTCTCTGCAAATGCAAGCTAAGATAGCCCTTTTAACCTTGCACAAACCCTTTAAATTTGAGAACAAAGTTATCATGGATTCGCCTAGATTGGCAATGTCGAATATTGTGGAATTGTCTAACAAAAAATTTAAATTTCGATCAATATGCTAGACCCTTCGCTCGTCTTTCCTTCAAACGACCCTATAAGGATTATGTTTTTCGCCAAAGATCTCCTTCATGAAACAAGGATTAAGCTTTCATTTTCTTTTACAAATTTCTAGGATAATTGGTTGCTTACAAACAAAGTTTTTCGAACATTTTGATATTAACAAAGATGATATAATCAGAGAAGTTTGCCATATCTATAAGATTTTGTTTTTGTTTTAGTAGCGAAATGCTAGGGACAAATTTGTTCTCTTGTACAATCTTTTCGTTTTAATCTCTAAACTTTCACAATTCTTCAAACAAAGTCGGCATTCGAACTCGAAAAAATAAAAAAAAAAGATTGACTCAAGAATGTTAGACAGTTAGAGGCAGCTGCTATCAGTTTCAATTAAGTATATTTATTGCAAACTTTGAAAAATGAAGCATTTGAGAAATTGGAATTTGAATATCTTTGAAAGCTCACCTTCCGCCTATCCTCCACCTGGTCTGCATAAACCCTTTTCGGGACCATTTTCTCTGTAAATAAGAGCGACAAACGAGAGTCAGAAAACTAATAAATTAAAATGAGAAAAATTGTGATTAAGCTTCTCAGCTTTGACGGAATTTGCCCAGGTTCGATGTTTTAGTCAGCTTTATACCGGGTGCGCATTCAAACCTCGTTTCCAGGGTGTTCTGACGTCATACGCTGATCACGAAGCCGAATAAACACCCTAGAACACTTCGATCAAATCTGTCCAAAATAAGGACAGATTAGCAGCCATTATGGATTTGCAATTTGCTAGGCAACGCTAATCATGCGACCTCGTTCCAAACAACAAAGCAAACTTGTAATGGTTGTTGCTTAGTGTCAAGATTACATTGTTGTTATTTGAATAATTAGGAAATTTTCGATAAATAATTTATGTTGCTATTGTAGCTAATCAAATTGCAGGACGGCCTCGTGTATCCCAGAGTAGTAAAGGAAGAGCAACAAGGGCAGATTTTGTAATACAATAGCAACAGCTGCATTTGATGGACTCCCCAATTCAATTTAATTCAAAGCGATTAGCGATTGCAGACAAAGGAAATTCTCTCAACCAGGAATTCAAAACAAAGAAAGCCGCAAAAGTTTCCCCGAAACTAGTAGGGCAAACTCTCGCCTTGTGCAAGCGAAAGGTGGTTTTTAAGAGACGTTTTGTGCTGATAACGAAAGAAGAAGAGTAAATCTAAAGATCTGCCTAGCGCATTTCGTTTATTTGACTCAGGAGCGGAGCAGAAGGTATTGTTATTCTGGCGTATTTAGGGCATAAATAAAAACTCTTACAAAACAGCTCCTGAAGCAAATAAATAAAATCCGCCACACAGAACTTTAGATTTGCCCTTCTTCTTTCGTTATAAGCACATAGCTTCTCTTAAAAACCACCTTTCGCTTGCACAAGGCGAGAGTTTGCCCTACTGGTTTCGGGGAATTTTTGCGGCTTTGTTTGTTTTGAATTACTGGTTGAGAGAATTTCCTTTGTCTGCAGTCACTAATCACTTTGAATTGAGATGTCAATCAAACACGACTGTTGCTATTGTATTACAAAATCTACCCTTGTTAGGCAGAGCAACAAATTCACTCTGGGGATGAGCTAAGCTTGATAGCAGAAAGACTCGATTCTGATTTTAATTCTGCACAACTATTTTCCGAAAGTGTTACAACCTTTATCAAAAGACACGAAATAAAGCAGCTTTCATGAACATCTAAAACAATCAAGACATGGAGTTAAAAGCAAGAGGCATCTAATTTATATGCATTTAGTATTTCATGAAGCACGAGCATCCCATCCCCCTTAAACAGTTGAACTAAGACTGCAAAATTAAACTGAGCTAAGCTAAGCTTTCAGGCTGAGCTAACAAAATAGAGATTCTCAAACACGGGGTAATTTCAGACGCGGCATGAGAACGAGGAAAATTGTGATTAAGCTTCTCAGCTTTGATGGAAATTGCTCAGTTTAGATGTTTGAGTCAGCTTAGAGGATACTAGGACAAGACATCGATAACAGAAAAGTTTCGTGACAGAATACGCGGAGGGATTCGCGGCAAGGTACCGCTTGTCCTAAAGCAATGTATCGGCGTTTGCAAAGCCGTACTGTCATGAATTATGCACCTATTTTGAATGAAATGCATATCATTTTGAAGCAAAAAAGGCTAAATTAGACGGTCACATCGTTCTAGAGTTCTTCACGACAATTTTACTTGGAAGATATTTTCAAAATCTTGAGAAAAACTAAAAAATAAGCCAAACGAACTTCAATGTGCGTCTTTTGCCTTTTTCTGCCTTAGGCCGCCACAGAAATTTTGCTTGTTTCGGTGAATTACTCGGCAAATACAAAACCACTTTGCAAATTGTAAGTTAAGATCTCATATGTCGTGAAGGTCGAATAGAAGCTTTGAAAATAAGGCTCCTCCGCAGGATCTGTTCAAACGCTTATAATTCTTGAGACACCAGTAATTTGACTGGTGAATAGTGTGCAGTAATATAAGCAACCTGACTTGTGACTGACTTAAATTGTACAGATACTTTAGATGAGTTGTCTCACCTTTGGAAAGCACTCTTGTGGATATTTCTGTTTTTGCACTGTGGGAACATTTTTCTGAATGATTGGAAATATCTGTGAAAGGAAAAAATAATAAAATGAAATCGAATAGCAATTACCAATTACCAATAACTATAGCTGCAATAGCTGCAATTACCCATAGCAGTACCGGATTGGTAAAAAACTCAGTTTTCTAAAGAGCAAAGTATGGCTTAGATTTGCCCCAAGTCTATTTCGTCAACTGTAATAAGTCTAGCTTTGGGGTAAATCAAGTATGGCACCGTGGTCAATCCTCTTACATTGGGTACGTCTACCCACTTTGATAGGCCACTATAAATCATACATTTAGCCGATCAACATTGATGATTGAATCTCCAATCAGATTCAAAATCATTTTAAGACTTTTCGGCCTGGGGCTTCCCCAGCTTGCTTGCAGAGCTGTGACCCTAAATCTGTGGAATTATGGCGATATTTTCTGGAGCAAGATTGCACGTGCCCGTCGTCTGAGCTAAAAAGAATCCCATAATACAATAAGCCTTCTCGTGATTCCATTAACCGCTTGCGGCACTTAGCTGAAAATGAAGCAAAATTATCTGGATAGCACGACAATGCCATTGGCAATGACTAAAGTTGGAATATGAAATGGGGAAACTGAAAGCAGTTCTACCAAGAAACTCAAATAGTCACGATTCAAATAGAGCAAAGGTTCCAAATCTTTCTAAAGGCTGGTGTAAAATTGAATGACCTATTTCTTTGAACTGAATGACTCCAAAGAAACTTAAGCTATTTCTCTATAATTCTACCGTTGGACTTTTCTGAAATCTTTAATATTTTCAGAGTTATAGTGTTTTTATTCTTTTTCAAGAATTCAAGAAAAATTTTCAAAAAAACTTAAAACCATCGTAATCTCTAAACTGCTTGATGCAACATGAAGTAATTTCGATGAGAACTATAGTTTATGGATGCCTACAATATGGTATCAAGTAAAAATCTGTCCCTCATCTGGTTTACGATTTAGAAATTTGATGACGTCACATCCTCAAATGAGCTGAAATGTAAAATACGCTGCAATTTTGAAAAATCTTCAAAATTTCTGGAAAGTCCAACGGTAGAATTATAGATAAGTATCTGAAGTTTCTTTCAAGCCATTCAATCAGAAGAAATAGGTCATAGAATTTTACACCCACCTTTTTACGCCGAGTTAAAGATTTGGAACCTATGCTTTCAAATAGCTGTTTGTTTTTAGACCTAAAAGTGATCTATACCTCTTTCTCTTGTGATACTGGCTTGAATTGAGATTCTGTCAAGGAGAAATGAAACATATGTCAGCAAAACGTTTCAGTATTAAGCCAAATTCTTTTATTTCCACATTTCTGCAATCGTAAACTCTTTCAAAATTTCTTATGAAAATATACGTGCAATACAGTCTTCATTCATTCTGTAGCCAAAACAAACATATCGAAAATTTCCTGCACCTTTTGTCAGAAGAAAAAAATGATCGTATCACCTGGGCAGAAGAACTGTGAAAAAAAGCAAGAAAAGTCACTCTATCACGCCCATTAACTCCAAAATCTTTCACCTCAAAACAACCTTTGAGAGAGTTTGCGAAAACCTTATCAATAATTAAACGAGTTTTTGTCAATGTTTTTATAAAATGACCCAACGTTGAGCTCAATCAAACTAATCTATACTGTATTTATATAACTCCCTTTGAAATCAAGGACGATAAAAGAACGCATGCCTGATAAAGCTCTTTTCAAATTTTGAATACAATTATTTACAGAAGTACGTTTGGTGGGCTGTGGAGCAAAGATGACACGGCCGATGTTCAAAACTAATATGTTAATCTATCGGAAAAAGGCCAACTTAGATGTGAAATTTTATTGGTAAAGTCACTCATCTTTTACAATCAGAAATTAGAAAAATATCGGTAAGGGGTGGTAAGGGGTTTGTATGGGAACGAAAATTCCATGTCCAATTATGGTCCATGATTTACTTGCTATTGAAATATAAATTCAAATACAATCTGTTTCAGAAATACAATTGAAATGTAAATACCGTGTGAATCATTGACCAGAATCAAACGAGGAATTCTCGTTCCCATACTAACCCCTTATCAGCATTCTTCTAATTTCTGGGTCTAAAAGAGTTGAGTAACCTTACCAAACAATATTTTCACAAGCTTGCCTTCTACTAGTATACTAACATTTTAGTTTTTGAACACCGGTCACGTAACTTTTATTCCACAGCCCGCTAAATGCATTAACTTTCTTCAAACTCATCTGGTATATAGAACGAGGACAGCTTTTGTAACACAATAACATCAGTTGCTTTCAATTCAAAGCGATTAGCAATTGCAGACAAATAAGATTCTCTCAACCAGTACTTCAAAGCAAAGCAAGCCGCAAAAGTTGCTCTGAAGCCCAAGTAGCTAGCTCGCTCGTTGTGCATTCCAGGAATCGTTTTAAAAGCAAACATGAGCATATATCGTACGAAGAATGATGCATCTAAACATACCAGTAATTCAAAACAAACAAGGCCGCAAAAGTTGCCCCGAAACCAATAGGGCAATCTCTCGCCTTGCGCACGCGAAAGATGGTTTTTAAGAGAAGATATGTGCTTAACGAAAGAAGAAGGGTCAATATAAAGATCTGCTTGGCGGATTTTAGTTATTTGATTCAGGAGCTGTGTGGTAATTGTTTCATTTAAGCCCTAAATATGCGAGATTTGCAATGCCTACTGCTCGGCTTCTGAATCAAATAAACCAAATCCACCAGGCTATTAGCTATCACAGTAACTGATCTTTAGGAAAAAACATATCATGGAAGCATTCATTACAAGTCAGTGACTGTGATCTGGTCTGTGAGATGAAATACCCAAACATTCTGCGCCAGTTGCGGTGACTCACGGAGAACCTTAACTGGGAAGCGATATAAAACTATTCTGAGCTTAACGGCGACAACTGTTTTGCAAGTTAACAGAGCAACTGAGCATTGAGACATTCTTAACATTTCTGAAACTCAGTACAAAAAGACAAAATTAACAATTATATTTTTTGAGGTAACTGGTTCAGTGGATTACATTTCTTTACCTATTAGCCACAACCGCAACTGTAACAGTGGGTTACCACAACATAAACGTTAATAAGGAAGCTCAAAGATAAATAGGATTCAACATTTAAATTAGTATGCTACTAATAATGCATCTGGTCTTTTCAGATAAACCCTGCATAACCCAAGTGGCATCTAAATACGTATATGATACCCATGAGGTGCTTTCATAACTTATCAAAATGGAAAATCAAGTAAAAGGGAACATGCTGGGTGTCCCAAAGCCCCCCCCCAGTTAAAAAATCACCAAAACTTGATGGGCTTATAATAAAATTCTCAATATTCTCAATGATCCAATTACCTTTAGAGATGATTAAACGTTTGTTCCCACTTCTTTGAGGGTATAAAACGACACCTTGAAAAATAGCTTTTTGAATCATACTCTACGTAACATTGTTATTCGTGCTTGAAAGCCAAAATCTTGAGATTTCTCCATTATAGTTTGCATTTTTTTCTGATATCTATAACCAAGTTGGTACACACGAATAAATCTATCTGGTACTCATCTTTGTTTTTTTACAGTAAGCTTCAGAACCAGGCAGCTCTAGATTTGCCACTTCTTAAATTTAATCAAAAAAACTTAAGCAAGGAAATTGGTCTTTGATCTACTTGCAAAAAAAAACAATTTGAAGAGTGGCCTTGCAATCAAATTTTGGTGTTTTTCAAATGTGGGAACTTCCTTCCGATAAGGTTTCCCCAAAATTTTCGACTTGATTTGGTAGATTATTCCATGAGTTTACAATTTTTTCGAGAAGAACTCTTGTTGACTATATAGCTTATTTCTCTCTAAAGATGATGCCCTCTTGTTGTTGCACACTGTACCCAATTTGAAAGGTCATTATCGATGTATCCTTTTAACAAAGTTCAGGTAGTTAACAAGGCTCTGTCTCCAAATTTTGTTCCAAATGGTGATTTTACAGTTTTTGAAAAGCGATACAACACAGACGTTTCATCTTTTTTTCAAAATGAAAGTATTACTTTGAAGATAAACCTTTGTACTTCACAGAGGAACAAACCAAGCAAAACATTTATATCCCTTATGATTGCTCAGATAACAGTGGGCTTTTGAGGCTTTTGGCTTAACTGCAGAAAATAATGGATACAAGCCTAAATATTGCTTATCGTCTATCGTCTATTGCGCTTACAGATTTGTATATTACCAGACGGAACCCTTCAGAGACAATACATAAATATGACATACCTTGGTAATTCCAGAGCTCTGCATTGACGCTATTTTTGACAAAGTAGAAGCTTCCCAATGCCTGAGGAATAAAGAATTAATTACAAAAAGAATAAATTGACATTTACAGTCATTCAAGTACAGTAATTCACTAACATTTCAGCAATCTCCTACTTGTGACATAGGACGAAGATCTCCAAGATGAGACATTCATGTCATATTAATGTTAAGCAGTCCCCATAAACAGGTACTGCAATAACTACAATAAATCATAAATTAAACAAGACTAAAAACGTTATAAGGAGCTTACAGTATATTGATCTTCTGATTTGTAGTCTTCATCTAAGTATGCAATATTTGTTTTGTATTCTGATAATTCAGGTTTGGTAAACAGTTCTCTGCAAAATATCAAATTGCATAATTTAGCCAAATGTATTTCAGAATATACAAAACTTAAGAAAACATCAAATTGCACATGATATGTTAATGATCCCATGAGTCATTTTGATGTTTCTGTCCAAAATATCTGCAGGATTCCACATCTCAGCCATTTACACTTATTATCAAATCACATTTTCATTTGTTAGTCAATTTGACCTGGTGCTTTTACAAGTATTTACTTACAAGGATACAATTTGTATCTATTTTTAAGCTTTTAAATATTGTAAATTTTAATCATCTTTAGTGGCAGATTGAGACAGTTACATAGAAATGTAACACAATAAGAGTATTTCAAACTTATTGTGTGGTGTTGGAAGACTGAAAATCAAAAACATACTTGACAAATTTATGAACCAAATCTCTGTTATTTTCTGACTTCTTTCCTCCACATTCTTGACAATGAATTGCAAGGAAGGATGGTTGAGAAGTTGTCACTAACTGAAAGTAAGTAGAAAGTTTAACTGTTGAAAAGGTAAATAATTCGTATACTTGACACAATTACTTCAAAGAGTAGAAGACTGCACAATTTTTCCTGAAATTCTTGACTAAATTGTTATAGCAGTCAAAAATATATCCTGCATTTCTAATTGTGTGTGTTGGCAATCAAAGCAAGAGAGGTCAAAGTTTTGTCCTTTGACTTTTCTGAACTTGAAAGAATGAAATTCTGAAATCTAAATTTGGATGTTCAATTACAAATGAAGTGTACTGTATTTGAAACCTCAAGTACCACTAGCAAAATTGTATCTTAATGTTACGGTAAAAAGATAATGTAAAACCTCTTCTTTGCCAAAAAATCCTTATTGACCTTTAGTTCTTTTTATTTCTATAATTAAGTTAATCCTGCAAAGCTTATTTCAGGCAAAAGAAATCCAATGATGGTTGTTGCTATCTTGCACATGTTCTCATGTAAACAACCTCAAGATCCCAGATTTACGATAAAGAAACACCTGCCATTTAACAAGATTTTGGTGCATCTTGTACAAAGCAATTACATACTTTTATTGAAAGAGATTAAAATAACCTTAAGCTGGCATTAATTTTGAATGAGGGTTTTAAGATATCTGAAGCATATGTTTTTGATCACTGTTCATAAGGGGTATAAAATCTTCAATGCTGTGAGTCAACGGGTACAGGGTTTTTAGAAAGATACCCACTTCTAATTACTAAAAATTGTCTTGAGAACACCCACTTTTATGAAGAATTTTGCCAGCACAACCCATATTTAAGAGTTTGCAACTATCCTGTATGAAACAGTGAGGCCATACAGTAGTTTAGCAGTTTACGGTCATATTTTTCAATTGTTTAGCAGTTCTCCAAAACTTGATCTTAACGTAAGTTTTACCGAAGATGCGGATTTACTTCCAATTTACAGCTAGCAATAAAATAAACGGAACTCAAGCTGTATTGTACTCTTAAGGCTGCTCTTCATATCCAGCGTTTTGACGGAGCTGTGACCAAAAAGAGCATGCGCAGTTGATAAAACTATAGTGATCAATTTGATCGCAGCAGCCTGAATCTTCAGTCATTTTGGAAGTAGGAACAGGTTCAACTCCCTTTGCAGGTGCTTGCGATCACTACTGAAAGGACCAATCATATTGCAAGAAACTAACATTGTGAATGATCTTATTTTCAACATGGCCAATGAAAGAAGTGCGTGCTAAAATCAAATGGAGATTAATTTCGAATGTGCGCGATCATGGTTGGCACCCGCGCCATCAAAACGCTGGATATGGAGAACAGCCTTTTAAATTATTTGATAGCGGTAGTATGGCTATAGTATGGCTATATTACTGCTAGAGTAGCCTATTTTAATTCTGCTGGTAAACATGCCTTGTTATGAAGGAATCTGTGTCAGAAGATTTGAAAATTTCACTTCAGAAATGGTGTGGAGAAAGTAAATACTGTAGAGGAGTGTATACATTTCAAAAAAGCCCTTTCTTACCTTCATAATTTCAGTGAACCATGTTGCTTGTAGATTTTGCATTGAAGGCTAAATGAAAAATTGAAAAAAAAAAACGTGAAGCAATGATGATCAACAAAATTTTTCAAATTAAACAATCTTTCAAAAAAGCAGGAAATTATTATCATTAAAGGCTGCAACAGCTTGATGATTTCAACAGGTGCTGATATTGTTTAGCTAGAGGAAGAGTGTGTGAAGGTGAAGTTGCAGTTTTTAGCGCAAGGGCTGCGATCAGAGTAGGTCTGATTGAGTCTGTGACCCCTTGGCATGACACTCAAGTGGTGGGGCTCAACCTGGAATCAAACCCTCTCCGCCTGACTGTTCTGGCTGCAATGTCAGAGGATTACACCACTGAGCCACAGCACATTGGAAGGAATGTGTGGGCATTTCTTTGTCCTATTTACAGATTACCTCTACTTTGCTCCATCAGCTTAAAAAAGATGCAACTTGAACTTATTCCAATTTTTGACAATCTGTTAATTGAAAAAGGGAAATTATGAACTTTTCCTTAAGCTCTATCCTTTCAACACAAACTGAGAACTGGAGGATCTCAAAGCATCAATAATCAAAAGAGAAAGGGGATCTAAGACCAACAGTAAATATCTGATCTTGGTTTTGTACAGGAAACCATTGTGATGCTCAAAAATTTGGGTTTGTTCCCAGATTAAAGCAACATTGGAGTTTTGAACAAGGAAGAAAGTCATGCTGTGTACCTCTCAGTGTGTGTAGGAAGTTTTTTCTCAGACACCCAATATATTATTGCAACATTACTTCCACCCACTTTCCTGAAATCATCTTTTCATTTGAATACATTTTGTTTTAAGGAATTCTAAGAAACCCAACTCCCAAATCCCACAAGGAGTAAGACAATTTAAATACTGGAAAGATATAACAAGAAACTGTTTCGTCGCTTTTTATTTCACATATAAGACTCTCCAGTTGACTGCCCCCTGTTTTTCATACTTTATGAGTCCACACTACTTTGTGCAAGCAAAAGAGTGGTTTCATAAAGTTGGCTGTAAAATGTTCTAAAAGGCATGCAAGACCACTGCACATATTTTTTCATGAGACACTAAGAATTCGGGTAAGTACTGACATTTTCTTAAAATTATCAGATTTTGAGTACTTGGAGTTACTTTTGAGTTTCTTGAAAGGTTCCATAACAATCTTCATGCTAATTGCCTTTCCCCTGGTAAACATTTGAAAACAATGTTTTTTAAGCCTTTCCAATGTGTAGACTTTACTCAAGTACCTTCTGAGTAATAGATATGATAGGAAAGAAGTGAAAATGAAGTTAAAATAAGATTTCCTTTATCAAAATAAATAGTTTCATAAGTTATTTATATTTTCCAACAATCAGTTCTCAATCCTGACAATTTCAAGATAGGTCTTTCTTCTAATTCTGGGTCAGTTTTTGACTTTTTTCTAAAAATATGTGTTTTCCACATCTATTTTCAACATCTCTTTGCTAAAATTCTGGACAAAAACAACCTTCTATTTTTCTGTCTTTGAATTTGAAACTTATCAGATGTCTTTCTTCATGAATGAGCCTTTTTGTTTAACTTTGGTCCAGAGTAGTACAAGTGTTTCAGTGTGTTTCCCCACAGCATAACTTTTCCACATTTCGACATACGATGACATGAAGAGTTTACAGGTTTTGATCATTAAAACTTCTATCACAGCACACACACAATTTTCTTGTTGTCTACACAAGCATCGAACGTAAACAAAGAACAAACAAATGTAAACACAGAGTGCAAATGTTTACCGGAAGATGTATGCCATGCATAATGTCATTTTAATGAGATCAATAAAGTTTTAATTGCGAATCTGTTGATCGATTGAAGTGAGTAGATACATGACATGATGATGTTTGACGAGTTTAAAATGGCTGCGAGGAGAAAAGTATTTTTTTGGAGGAATTTTAGAGTAAAAGGTTTCTAGCAAAGACAGCGCTGCGCTTTACTTTAGCGAAGCATCAGAGATCTTCAGGTATATCATATGATTGCGTGACTCGGATCACACTGAACAAGACAACCTCCATCAGCTTAATTTCATACCCAAACAACATCGCAATGATTCTGCAGCTCAGCGTAACTTCCCATTTTCTTGCAGCCACAAAATAAATAATTTATTCTACGACACAGCTCTCATACTACGGCAACAAAAAATAGACATACCTCTTCAAATAGTGACCCGACATTAGCTGTAATCAGCAAGAAGCTATATTGAGGATCCATGTTCAAAAAGTGCCGCCTTGATTGATCGAGCTACAGTGCAGTGGGTTTTGACCTCCCTGATTTTGACTTGTTTAGGCCCGCTAGCTTTCTTCCTCAGACTTTGCAATGGTTTCTTCAATTCAATGTCTCTTGGTGATCATCACAATTGTGCTAGGTTGAAGAACATTGTTTGTTCTGGAGTTGCTTTAAATGCAGATCTTCAGTAAAAGGAATGAAATAGCTGCGAATATTTTCGTAAACATACCAGCATCGATGTCCAGCTCACTTTGCGCCCACCATCAACTCAAAACTCGTTTGCATGAAAGATCAAACAAGGAACAAAAGCTAGAAGGAAGTGACGTCTGTTTTGGTTTTGGCGCGACAACGCCAAGAGGGTTGGGAACGGGTGGGTATGGGGTGGGAGGGGAAATAGGGAGAAGGGGCGATGTTGCCATTTTTCGAAATTGTCAAACTGACGCACTATAGCCTGAAAGATCTCCTCAAATATAACGCTCGTGGCCTTGAAATTTCAGAATCAAACTCTAACAAAACAGATCAAAATCGAACGTACTCAAAAAAGTGGATTTTGAATTTGTAAGGTTTGTCAGCGACATGCTCGAGAAAAGAAAATTCGCTTAAATGACCTTAAATACGATGTCAAGAACGAAGGTTGATCAAATCAAGGGCGCCTACCTTGTAGGAACTGAGGGGGAACTGTGTTTATTCCCAGTACTGTTTTCGTGACATAGTACACAGAGTAATTGTTGTCCTGTAATCCGTATAGCACAAGAAAAGTTTCTTTAGCGTCGACCAATCAGAAATCACGCTGTCTGGTTCCCTGTCCTGTGGTCATCTCGCATAAAACAGTTGATCTCGTATTACATCAACACTGGAATTTGAAACCACAAAATCATTCTTACGTCATCTTGACCTTGACAGGACAGCAATTACTCTGTGTACTATCTCACGAAAACAGTACTGAGAATAAACACAGTTCCTACAAGGAAGGCGCCCTTTATCAAATTTGTCTTTGTTCATAACTACGGGATGTTACAACTGGTCTACTGGTCAGGGAAAATAGAAAAAGGGCGTCTTCTGTATTCTTCAAGTGTCTTGAGGTCGGTCGACGAAATTTTTCATTGAATGAATAATGTTCTCAAGGACTCTTCGAATCATTAACTCAAAATGATCTGTACCCTGGGTACCAGAGCCAAAAAATATTTAAAAAAATAATTTTCAATTTCCTTCTAATTTTAAGGCTCTGATGATCTGGTATAAACCAACACTGTGGATTTGAATACTGTAAATGAGCAATGTGAAGAGCTTTTCAGATGTAGTTGCTTCAAAATGTGTTTCCTTGTGTAATAGGATCTCGTTCAGACTGACCTGAAAACAATTTCTGGAGATTTCCTAGCAGCAGATCTGCTCCATTTTCTCATGAAGCAAACTTTACTAGTCAAGCCATGAATAACTTCAGTACTTATACAAGCAGATCCTTTGGGGAAAATAAATAAAGGAGTTTTTATCGCGAAGTAAAGACCAGGGTAGTTGATATCATTCTAAAACCAGCAGACGCGTAAACATAACATAGGGCTCAAATCTTTAAAAAGGTCGGTGTAAAATTCTATTACGGTTTCATTCGAATTAAATGGCTTGGAAGGAATTTAGCGTTTTTTACTGTAAATCTGCCGTGGAAATTCATTGATATCTTGATTATTTCAAAATGGCGGCATTTATTAAATTTGATACTAAGACGTCATCAAATTTCTAAATCCTAAACCAGAAAAGATACTGATTTCTGCTTTTCACCATATTGTAGGTCTTCATAAAATATGTTTTCCTTGGAAGTTATATGATTTTCTTCCTTTGGTTTAGGATTTACGATGATTTAAATGTTTGCAAAATTTTCCATCGATTTTTTCAAAAATCATTAAATTGCCGCCATTTTGAAGAAAAACAAGATATAAAAAAATTTCCACGGCAGATTTACGGCAAAGTACTAAAAGTTCCTTTCAAGCCATTCAATCAAAAGAAAAATGGAATAGAATTTTACACCCACCTCTTTAAAGATTTGAAAGATTTGAGCCCTATGCTCGTAAAAATGGATAACTGAGAATGATATGAAACCTACACTGAAAACGAAGTTATCCCTTAAAATAGTGGCAGGAGCAATATTTCAGTTTTTTCATCAAATGATAAACTTTGTATTTTTCTGGGTATCAATATGAATTATCCCTAAATTACGCAAAAATCTAAAACTACTTAATTTTCAATCGTCCCAAATTAGTTTAGTCCTTAAAATTTCTAAAAATGCTTTGAAGACTGTTGAATAGGGGCAAATCATGTCCACAAAAGCTAATAAGAACAAGACAAGTATTTACACAGGCAAACCTTGTCAGTGCAACAAGTATTGCAATCAAAAAGGCAACTAACAACATACCGAAGGATCGTCCATAACAAATTTGGGCGATTTGGTTTAGCTGTTTCACCACAGTCAATAAATCCTGGAGCCATTTTTAAAGTTTTAAAGTTTTATCCAAATGTTTCACTTAGAGCCTTCTTCACAGACATACGACGTGATTCCCCATATTCGTTCAATTCTTTTAATCTGATTTTCTATTTTCACTCATACAAGCTCAGTTTGAAGACATAACGATCATTCAATTCAATGCGGAAAACTGAGGCTTGTGTAGTCAATCTACCCTCTTAGCACACCTCGAAGGAAATTCGTTACTGCAAAACGTAAAACAACAAAGAGAACCTATTTGGTATTCTACGTATTTCAAATCTGAGACTTACATTATACACATTTCACTACATAAATAAACGACACTTTGCTATACATATCGATGCTGTGCTATCCATTCACATTAATATCAATACTTTTGCAAAGCGAATGAGCAAGTTGTTTACGTCCATCCAAATCTTCTGTGTTGCAAAGTAACATTAAAATCTCCTTTGGCGGTTGTTCAGGAAGTGTTTTGAGAATCTTGAAGCCCTTGAAAACAAGAAAACGTAAGTTATGAGAACAAATACAATTTTTTTTCATAAAAAACTCAGAATTTGAGCCAGTACTGAAAGGTTCTTAAAATAAGCCGATTTCGAGCACTCAGAGTTTCTTACCAATCTCTTAAAGGTTCCACAACAATCTTCATGTTTACTACCGGTCCCCTCGTGAACATTTCAAAATAAAATTGTGTGAAGCCTTTCCAACGAGTAAAACAAGACATAGTTTCATAGCGATGACCACAAAGGCCTGGGAAACGTAGACTTCAAATCGTTGAAAAAGCTCGTGCAAATGCTTATCAAACTTTCTTTGAATTGAACTGCTTGAAAGAAACCTCAGGTGATTTACTTTAGTTCTACCTTCTGCTTTGATAAAACCTACCGAGTGTCCCAAAAAGTACTCCTGTTTGAAAAATCACCAAAATTTCATTACATGGCCGATCTTCAAATTTATTGTTTTGGCAAGCAGATCAAAGATGAATTATTTTCCCAGCATAGCTGATCTTGTGATTGTTTTCAAATTAACAAATTTTGTTGTTTTTAGGGCTGCCTGATTTTGAAGCATACTGCAAACAGAACTGATTGCTACCAGATTAATTTTTTTTTTGTTTATTAAGCTTCTAGTCAGAAAGAAATTAAAACTATCATTGTAGACCAAGGGCGCCTACCTTGTAGGAACCTATGCAACTGTTTCAAGATCGGGGCAATTGAAGTTACAGCTCATTTGAAGCAGCCAAAGAAATGGGACACATTTTTTCGCGAAACGCTGTAGTACGTGTCTGTACTTACCAAATCTTTAGGAAGCTTTAAAGTTGGCGTAAGATGCATCGTCACAATACAAAGTTGCTCCAGAAGTGATCTTAAAAATATCGACACTGAACCAATCTGTTCCCAACGCATTGCACTCAGCAAGTCTTCGATCAGAGAAACTAAAAGGAAAAAAAAAACAGAATTTAAAAGCAATTTCTTTCCAACAAATTGAAGGAAACTTTTTTTTATTGGAACCATTAAACGTATGATTCCTTTCATCTTTAATTTAAGAATGTAATTTCAGGCGCGATAAATAAGATGAAAACTTCAAGTCTGGACTTCGCCAATTTGTATACTTTTCAGGGAAAGTTTCTTCGCATGGAACCATGACACTGAGTTGTCCCCTCCTTACGTACTTAAGGAGACAGCCATGATATTACCTTCCAAGCGCTTTCACGTGTTATGGCTCACCATGTGGCGGGGGTGTAGGCCTGGGTGTGAGAATTCTGTCTCGCTGTATACAGTGGGGTGGGTATTTGCATCTTGGTGGGCATTTTTGCTGTGGGGTGGTGCATGGCGCGTGGAAATGGCTTCACTACTCAGATCGTTTTATGGGCCAGACGTCGACGGGCATCTTCGACTCAGCCAGTATAGCATGTCATAACACAAAGCAGCAAACCCTCTCCCTTTATGCGTTTATATTTTTTGCTCATTTTCTTTATATCTAGCATAGTTGAATTGTAAATGCCAGCCATAGTGGAGACCAGATGACCCAGTGTCCTTCCCCACTGTGGCTGGTACATAGAAATGTATCTACTGTGTTGTTTTTAACTCTTTTCAGAGCAATGAATAAAAAAAATTAAAAAAGACAGCCATGAGAAAATCAAGAACTGAATCGGAAATCCTACTTTGACAAATCTCACGTACGCAAAAAGGACGGAGGGAAAATTTTTTTCATCCTGTGGAAAATTAAAGTGATTCTCCCACGGCTTGATAAAGCCAAACTAACGAAATACAATTATTGTGATCTCTTCATTCTGAAAGGGAACCGAAAGCCAGCAAATGATCTATATTCATACCTCGAACAGAACACAGATCAGATCAGTAGATCTTCAACTATCCTCATGTCCAGGCAAAATTTGTATTTCACAGGGGGTCCGAAAAAGAGGGTCTGAACTAGAGTCTTTCTGCTATCAAGCAAAAATCGATAAATTCAAATTCATTCAGTACTTTAGGTACTACGATTCTTCAAACGACTGAACTCCTTTTTGACACACCCACTACTGTTGCCAATCACGAATAAGATGAGGATCCGGCTTGCTGTTATCATTAAATTGAGAAAACTCCTTATACTATAAAATTTGGTGGCCTGAGAAAATGAACACAAACAGACCAAAATCTTAACTGTTCAGACAGATTAAAATCATTTACTGTTAGCGAGCCGTATTTCTTTGAATAGGATTCTGGCAAAGCTTCCAATTGGCTATTTTCAAAAAATATAACATCTTCTTATTCATTAGTTCTCGTCTCTTTCACATAGTATCTGAAGGACTGCTGTGACCAGCGCCAGATGAACATGAAAGTATCGGGAAGACCCTGATTAAGAAATCTGAAATGTTCTTTAAAAGCCAGTGCTCCACGACAGTGTTGATATTGCGAAATTCATTTCAAAGGAAACATGGCTTCTTGGAAACTACCGGGTGTCCCAGAAGAAAGCATTCCTCTTTAAAAAATCACCAAAAATTGATTATCAAACCTTTGATAACATTTCCTTTTTGAGTTGTTTTGTCAATAAAATGTTTGCTTTTGATACAGCAAGGTAGAAAAATTACACGTTGAAAACCTCATTTTAAGCTATAGTTTTAAGCAAAATGCTCAATCTTGCCTAAAGTCTCCAATTATAGTGCGCATTTCTTTTTGTCATTTATGACCAAACTAGATGCTTTACATGCACAAATAAATTGATCTGGCAATCATCAGTGCTTTTTTGCAATATGATTCAAAATCAGGTAGCCTTAAAAAGTGCTAAATTTGCTAAGTTCACCTTGCATTAAGGAAATTTTAGGTGCTTTGTAATAATTCTACCATTGACTTTTGTGATACATTGAACAATTTGCTTTTTATATTTCGACTTGTTTGAGATGATGACGTCACGAAATTGGGTAATTCCATATAATTTGAACAAAGGCATGTCAAGTCATGTTCGAGAAACTCCCTCAAATTTTTTTCATGTAATTGTTACCTAAAGACAAGGTTGAATTTCAAATTTCAGCTTCATAACTTGAACGGTTAATTTTCTATGGTTGGTTGAAGTTTTTGATGACAGCTCGATCAAAGATGAAGTGACACTTTCAATGATTTTTAATTTCAATTACAGGACTCTGTAACAAATTCTGTTGAGTGAGAATCATTTCAGATGCAGCATATCATCGGCAAAAAAAATAATTGCAAGTGGAAGCTCACAACATTGTGCAGGTGCTTGTCAAAATCCTGCCATGATAATGAATAATTCTGAAATTAGACACTTTGGAAGGAACTTGCATGAATTTTCCTGTTAAAACAGCAAAAGCAAATTAACTACAAATGATACTCTTGTGCTACCATGCTGTTAGAAGTCAGAATAAAATAAATAAAAAATTCCACGCGCTTCCACTTGAAAAAAAATTAGGTATCAAAATGGCACAAACTTGTATGTTTGTGCAATTTTAGCAGATTTGAAAAATATTTTACAAATTTTGGTATGAATAATTCCAAATTGCTTTGTCACTTGTTAATGTATACCAGTTGAAGTTTGCCTAGACCGAATATTTCTAATTAAATCCATTTGCTAGTCAGTGAATTTGCCTTTTGAAAGTAGCTCAGACACCAAAATGGCCGATATGGGGCATGTTCAGTGGCTGCAAAATGTACCGGTCAGTAATGTCAGAGTCTTGAGAAATTTACAACCAGTAGTCTACTCTGTTACCTTCTGCTGAGAAGAATTTCATGCTTCAAATGGAATTTTAAGGCAGTTATTAAAATAGTGTTAACTGCCTGTTTGTCGAGAAATTGGTAATGTTGTGGAAACTCTCTTCAGTTGGGGCAAAGTCAAAATCTCATGAAATCATCATCTCTGCGTCCCAACAGCTCACATTATCAGCTTGTTACTTCCTCCAACATCCAATTCGGCTGGAAGACAGTACAACTTTACTACTGGAGACATAAAAGATGTAGTGACTCGGTTCAAGATGTTCCTGCATAAATTACTTTTTTCAGCTTTTGAATTCCTGAACATTGTTGTTCAATCTACCATTTGAAGTTCTATCAAGTCAAAGTTTTGCTGAGTTTCGTTTTTGTGTCTCAAACTTTCGCCCACTAGAACATTTTCGGATCTTCAATCAACTGACAAATTGCAGGTTAGTTCTACATTCTAAAATTCATGTTGAAGGTTAACGTTTCACCAAGAAAAAAACTGCCTCATGTCCCCAATAGATAATTCTCTCGAAGGATCTATTCTGTGACTCTTTTGTAGAATAACTGATAAGTTTATTCGGTCAATGAGTTATGTAGTTACATTACATGATTAATGTCCCCCCCCCCCTTAAATTCATGGAAACCCAATATTAAGGACATATCTCTGTTTAATCCTCAAAGGTAAGCGAGGCTTTGCATTCACCATGATCATTTCATGAGATTTTGACTTTGCTCCAACTGAAGAGAGCTTCCACAACATTACCCATTTCTCGACAAACAGGCAGTCAAAAATATTTTAATGATTGCCTTAAAATTCCATTTGAAGCATGAAATTCTTCTCAGCAGAAGGTAACAGAGAAGACTACTGGTTGTAAAATTCTCCAGACTCTGACATTACTGACCGGTACATTTTGCAGCCACTGAACATGCCCCATATCGGCCATTTGTGTGTCTGAGCTACTTTCAAAAGGCAAATTCACTGACTAGCAAGTGGATTTAATTAGAAATATTCGGTCTGGGCAAACTTCAACTTGTATACATTAACAAGTGACAAAGCAATTTGGAATTATTCATACCAAAATTTGTATAATATTTTTCAAATCTGCTAAAGTTGCACAAACATACAAGTTTGTGCCATTTTGATACCTAATTTTTTTGCAAGTGGAAGCTCGTGGAATTTCTTATTTATTTTATTCTGACTTCTAATAGCATGGTAGCACAAGAGTATCATTTGTAGTTAATTTGCTTTTGCTGTTTTAACGGGAAAATTCATGCAAGTTCCTTCCAAAGTGGCTTAATTCAGAATTTTTCATTATCATGGCAGGATTTTGACAAGCACCTGCACAATGTTGTGAGCTTCCACTTGCAAATATTTTTTTGCCGATGATATGCTGCATCTGAAATGATTCTCACTCAACAGAATTTGTTGCAGAGTCTTGTAATTGAAATTAAAAATCATTGAAAGTGTCACTTCATCTTTGATCGAGCTGTCATCAAAAACTTGAACCAACCATAGAAAATTAACCGTTCAAGTTATGAAGCTGAAATTTGAAATTCAACCTTGTCTTTAGGTAACAATTACATGAAAAAAATTTGAGGGAGTTTCTCGAACATGACTTGACATGCCTTTGTTCAAATTACATGGAATGACCCAATTCCTAAATTGTGCATCAGAAGAGTGACGGACTTAAGCTTAGCACCATTCCTACCGTGATCAAACAGGCATATTCTTCAGTTAACTTTCGTCGTCAAGTTAAACTGCATTTGTTTTCCATCAACTACCAGTCGTAAGATTTTAGTGTTTTCAAATGATGTCTTTCCGCAATTTGATTCTTCGCATATTTTTCCAATATAAACTATGTTTTTAAACTAAGGAGGTGCTCTCTCCTCGATTAGTCTATTTATTGAGAGAGCTCCTCCTGTAAGAAATTTCCTACATGCAAATCCCCCCTCATCTTCTTGTATTGTGTTCGTTATTTGTATTTCATCAATATTTTAAGTCTTTTCGTAGTTTAATTTTGAGTATATTTTGTATTTTTTTGTGAGATTTGTATGTAGAGGAATTTTAAAATTAAAGGAACTGAACTGAACCATAACATAGACTTTCATAATGTGTCGCTTTCTCGAAATTCTACCAATTTTGCCACATTGATTTACAAGCTATGATTGGTCCTTTTAAATTCTTTCGAAAATAATGTTGAAAATAATCAAGATACCAAAAAAATAACGGTAGAGTGACAGAAAAGTACCTAAATCTCTTTTCAATCTGGTTTTATCTCCGATATGTTCAATTAGGTTCAGTAATTTACCATGCTTTAATCGGCCCTTCCTTCCCGTCGATATGGGAGACTTTCGGCAGAAAGCCCCATACGAAAACCTGCAAAAACGAATGAAAACGACCAGCAAACTTTCCCTTTGTTTTCCTTCCTAGCAATTATGACACATAAATGCATTCATGCATTTTGTCCTTTTTGGAGACTGAAATCCTCCTGAAAAAGTTCTTCATACTAAGGGAAGACCTTCTCATTCTCCCAACAGGATAGCACGTGCTAAAGCGTGCTGGAGTCATTGCTTTAAGGTGAATATATTTGGGAAACTTGCTCATGATTTTAGCACGTTTTTCAAGGTTTCTCGAAGGGATTTTTTTTAGAAAATCCCTTGTAAAATCTGAATGGAGTTACCGATTTTAGCCAGGAAAAATTCTAAAAATAATTGAACATATTAGCTATTAAATTAGACATTGCAAAATATCATTGCTTATATATTCAGGGAGAAGTAGCCTCTCAAATGCCGGGCCCTTTTTGACTCACCTGGTAGGCTATGTTTCTCAAGCAGATAATTTATCACATGATCTTCCAGCTTTTTGATTAATCCAACATGCTACTATATGTAATCGGATTTCAAAATCACAGCAAGAAGCAATAATCCAAACACGAGCAAATGTTTTCACAAGAAATTACCTAGATTTTTGATAGCAAGATCTCCGGTCTTCATTTCTAGGTCAATAGTAATGTCAAGTTTAGCGATTTTTGCAGGCCTGTGGAAGAAATTCATTTCAGAATTAATAAGATAATCTAAAAATAAAGGCAGGTAGACTTATCATTTTCAACTATCTTATTGGCAGAAATATCAAAGGATATGATTGTATCGTTCGTTCTACGCAGACGATTTGGTTATGGTGATTAAGTACATCAAAAGCACGTGATGTACTTAATTTTTTTTACTTAGGGAACGTACTTAGGGAATTGGTTTTCAAGTCCCTAAACGGTGATGCGCCGTCCTATATGAGCGACATGTTCAATAGAGTGAACGTAACAACCTCTCGCGTACTGAGGAATTCTAATATAAACCTTAGGACTCCAATGTTAAGAACATCAGCTGGTCAGAGATGTTTTTCATTCAGAGGGGCCAGTCTCTGGAATGGGTTGAATGATGAATTAAAAGGAGCACCTACTCTAAAGAAATTCCGGGAAGGGTTGATGAAATCCCACAAAGCATAAGTTGAGATGCTTTATGCAATGAACTCTTTTATTTTACTTTTATTGATATTATTTTAATCAGAAATTGTAATCTTAGTTTAGTTAAAAGCCAAAAATTTCGGACGAATAAATTTCGGACGTTTTTCACAGAATTTCGGAAGTTTCTACAGAAATTTTGGACGACTATAAAATTCAATATTTTCAGTTAATTTTTGCTTATTTCATACAACAAATATCATATATTTAAGATCGTGCTTCGTTTAAGGGGTGCTTGGTTAGAAATTTCTACAAATGAATATTGCTACTGAGAATGACGAGAATGATTGCTAAGATAGATTTAGTTAAGAAAATATAATATTTTTCACTAATTAACACTCTCACCACATTCCTTTTCAATGCAAACGTTTTGTGAGGAAGATATTACGTTTTCAAACAGTAGAAATGTCTTGCTATGATTTCTCTATACTGCAAAAATTTCGGACACTAAATATTTCGGACTACAAAAAATTCGGACATCAAAATTTTCGGACGTACGAAAAGTCCGAAAACATTAAAGGCAGTCTGTCACACATTTGATTGGGTGATAATCACATTACAAAGAATAGGAAATTTGAATGGCTGCTGATCCTACTGACTTTATACGGCTGTAGAAAGCGAGAACGATCTCAGCCCTCTTTAGTTTCAAGGCAGTCTGTCATGCATTTGATTGGGTGATAATGACAATGCAAAGAATATGAGAATTGAATAGATACTGATCCTACTGACTTTATACGGCTGTAGAAAGCGAGAACGATCTCAGCCCTCTTTAGTTTCAAGGCAGTCTGTCATGCATTTGATTGGGTGATAATGACAATGCAAAGAATATGAGAATTGAATAGATACTGATCCTACTGACTTTATACGGCTGTAGAAAGCGAGAACGATCTCAGCCCTCTTTAGTTTCAAGGCAGTCTGTCATGCATTTGATTGGGTGATAATGACAATGCAAAGAATATGAGAATTGAATAGATACTGATCCTACTGACTTTATACGGCTGTAGAAAGCGAGAACGATCTCAGCCCTCTTTAGTTTCAAGGCAGTCTGTCATGCATTTGATTGGGTGATAATGACAATGCAAAGAATTACTGACTTTATACGGCTGTAGAAAGCGAGAACGATCTCAGCCCTCTTTAGTTTCAAGGCAGTCTGTCATGCATTTGATTGGGTGATAATGACAATGCAAAGAATATGAGAATTGAATAGATACTGATCCTACTGACTTTATACGGCTGTAGAAAGCGAGAACGATCTCAGCCCTCTTTAGTTTCAAGGCAGTCTGTCATGCATTTGATTGGGTGATAATGACAATGCAAAGAATAGGAGAATTGACTAGATACTGATCCTACTGACTTTATACGGCTGTAGAAAGCGAGAACGATAAGTCTTCCTTTATTCTAAATACACAGATTCACAAAGAAATCCGTTGTGTTGAGCTCTGACTTTGTAGCGGCCAATCAGATACGTGACAGACCGCCTTTAACATCTGAAATTGTTAGCTTTTAATGTACTCTCCTAGCAGAAGGTCCCTTCCATTTTACATAACCTCCCTCTTGCATTGAAAATGATAGGGAACCTTTGCATAGGAAAGCAATGATTAAATGAAAAAAATCTTGGCACGAAAAGTGTTATTGATCTGCAGAAATCTGGTCTCTAAAATACTGAGTTCACCAAAATGAACTTTACTTTGACAGCCAGCCACAACAAATTTGTTTGCGTAAGATCTTTAATAAGTAAATAAATTGACTTTCGACAACTTAAAGGGGCTGTACAAGATTTTTGTAAAAACAATCGAAAAGTACGGAACAACCCGCACATGTGATTAAAGCCTTGGGTTCTAGGTAAGTTTCATTGCAGTATTTACTTGTCTATGTGTATGAAATGTGATGGAACTTTTGATATCCATTAAAACTTTCAAATATTCGGCGTTAGAAAAATAAAACAAATCCTCCAACAAAGCTTCGATTACTGAGATTGTCGCAGATACTTTGGATTACTGGCTGTCAAAATTGTACAGTTCCTTTCAAGGCATACTTTTAAGAATAAAAAAAAAATTTTAATTTGGTAGATACCTTTGTAACTCGTTAGATTCTTTGGCTTTTGATAGTATCAAAGCAAATGCGACAGATTTGCTTAGGAATCTGGCTAAAGTGCTGCCCTGAAAATCGAGAAACAAACAATAAGTTCAACAACATCTCAGTAAATTTAATAGGTAAAATTGCATTTTCTTGTTATCTAAAGAAGAACACTTGTTCATGCTCTCGCTAACCACTGAAAGATCTCGGAACAACGCACAGCTTAAAAAACGAAGCTAATTACTGTTGAATATTCCAAGTAACGAGATTTTTGCAGACAGTGCTTAGCATTGATAGAATTTTCATTGGAAACTTTTTGCTGAAGGCCATATTAATCCAGTTCAAACTCCTTCGGGAACTTTCTAAATCAAGAAAGTAAAGAGGGATTGGCTGAAAGCTGGCAGAAAAAAATCCGGAAGACCAGGCCATGCTAACGAGAAAACACATCAAAACTTTATTGAAAGCTATATTCAAGCTGTAAGTTTGATAACTTAAAATTCGCGAAATTTCGAACTTTTGGGAGATACCTGAATTGGAAGCATGGAGTTATCCGAAGCAATTTTTTCCTTTCGAATTCATCCGCATGATAAAATGTTCCATGAAAGAATTCTCGTATATTACGTAAGAATCGAATTTAAGAGTTTCGAAACAAGGCCGGTGCAATTTAAAATGTTTGGTTCCAAAATTATATTTTTCAAGTAGTGATTTCGCAGTCTTTGAGTGAATAAAATGCAATTTTAGACACTGGAGCAAAGATAAAATGCCGAAACAGTTTGATTCATTTCATAGAAGATGAAAGAGAATATTAAATCAAATCCACCTCTAAATGCGGGATTTAAATATCAGTGTGCAACAAATTGTAAATATTTTTATCTGTAACTCAGTTATCAATGTATTACTTTCCGAAGGAAACATAGCCACATTATGTTGGAGCGTTAGGATTAAAAAACTCAACTGTTCGACTTGATTAAAAAAATCAATTCAACTTCACTCTGCACACAAAAAAAATGTGACGAGTTTTTGAAACACGCCACACGAGCATGTAAATTGAAGATTACGATATTTTGCAAACTAAATTAAGACGGATTAAAATTTCCAGCTTTGATTGAATTAATCTACCTAATCCGTGATGCAAGTTTCTGCCAGATATCAGGTGAAATCTGGCAAAGTCTAAAAAGTGCCAGTCCTTCATCAAACAAAGTCTCAAAATTCCAAGTTGTAAGTTGTAGCCAACATAGGGCTCAAATCTTTAAAAAGGTCGGTGTAAAATTCTATTACAGTTTCCTTTGAATTAAATCGCTTGGAAGAAACTTAGCGCTTTTTGCTGTAAATCTGCCGTGGAAATTTACTGATATCTTGATTTGTTTCAAAATGGCGGCATTTATTAAATTTGAGGCTATGACATCATCAAACTTCTAAATCCTAAACCAGAAAAGATACTGATTTCTGTTTTTCACCATATTGTAGGCCTTCATGAACTATGGTTTTCTTGAAAGTTATATGATTGTTCGTCCTCTTGTTTAGGATTTACGATGATTTAAATGTTTTCAAAATTTTCCATCAATTTTTTCAAAAATCATTAAATTGGCGCCATTTCGAAAAAAATCAAGATATAAAAAAATTTCCACGGCAGGTTTACAGTAGAGAACTATAAGTTCCTTTCAAGCCATTCTATTCAAAGAAAATGGAATAGAATTTTACACCCACCTTTTTAAAGATTTGAAAGATTTGAGCCCTATGCTGTTGTAGCCCCAAGGAATTCTGGAGTATTTCTTAAAACCATCTCTTTTCTGTGAGTGTACCATGAAAAGTATCCAACACAATGGCGAATTGTTTGCTCCTGGGCTGTCCCTCTCTTACGACTATCATTGGAATTGGAACATTTGAGATTTAATTGTAAGTGCGATACATAGTGGGAACTTTTTTTTTATATGATCAGTTAAAACGTTTACATACAGAAGGTACCTAAGACATTACATATGAGCTACTGTACAACACTAAGAGGACGATGCCAGGGAGAGCGAAAGACCATGACAACTCCCTGGCCATTCCATAAAAAAAACATCATACAACTAAATACTATAAAATATACATTTACAAAGAGCTACACATAAGCTATCAAATACGGATACATACTAGGATCTGTTTCACATTGGAGGTCATGGCTAGCACAGGAGATGATGCTGAACAGCAGGAACCCCGACCGAGAAAACACCACCGACGACAACTGCCGCCGCTGCTGTTTCCCCTCCAGGGTCTCCACCAGATAGTGGGAACTCGCTGACATAAGTCCTTTCCCACTAAATCGTTTGTTTGTTTCAAAGAATAAAGAAGAAACAAGCGTGATGCGGGTAACTGTATCAATCAACAGACAAAGAGATGATTTCCCAAATGGTCACTTGACTTGCAGTGAATAATGAACAATGTTATCTGAATTTGTCTATTATCCGAAAACCATTATCAATCTAACCGTAATTTTGCAACAGTACCTGTGGATCTGCTAATAATTTGTACGCATCGCTTCTCTTTAGGATTGACGGCATTGTATCCCCAAGTAACGCTGGAACAAGTTTACAAGGGTCTAGTAATATCAATGTTGAACTGAGGATTTCTGTCAAGAGAAAGAAACGATTTTCAGAAGTGCATTAAATTGCAATGGGGATTGTCTTAAACTTCAAAAGTTAAACGAGAAGACATCGCAGAATTTCTAAATTTCAAAAGTGATTATTGAAAACGACAACATTTCATTGACAATAAACCATTTCAACAATTAAAAAAGGAGACTGGGGAGAGCGGCTTGTTCTGGTAAATGGCGGACGCAGATCTGGTAAATGGCTGCCATGGAGCCTCTACAAATGATAAATTTCCCCCAAAGGACGGTTGGTTTTAAATTTATAGTTGAAATTAAGAAATAATTGCCTATAAGGAAACCATGAACTTGAAACTAACCGTCCCTTGGAGAGAAGTTTATCATTCGTCGAAGCTCGAACATAGAGCATTAAACGAACATAGATTCCGGCATAACTTTGACTGTCTAAACCCGATTTGTAGTTGTGAAACTGGAAAAGAGGACAATGAACACTATCTCCTGCACTGCCCACAGTTTGATTTGATGCGTGCAGATCTCTTTGGTCAGCTTTCAGAAATCCTTGCCCTGGACATTAATGATATGGATACAACAGCCTTGTGCGATCTCCTTTTATATGGCAGTTCACGCTTGAATATAATTAGGAATAGAATGATGATGGATGCCACTATATTATACATTAAGACTACTCAACGCTTTAAGTGAGACTCCAAACAGCAGCTACCCCCCCCCCCTCCCTTTTATTTTTGTTGTATATATTCTTGTAATGGATTGTTTATTGTACTATTCCTTTCATGTTTCAAAGTTTTCTCTGGGACTGAAACAGATATGAATATTTTCCACATGATAATGATAAAAGATAAAGCACTGAGAATGTTTAAAATATTAAAACGTACCAAAAGCCTTCGCTTCATCGATTTTGCCAGAATCTAGAATCGCCTATGAGAAAATAACAAGGAATATTAAAGATAACTTAATGCTATTCCAAGAAAAGAGATGTGATACAACAAACGTCAAATTTCAAGTTTTTCTAACTAATTTGGCCTCTCCCTTCACCAAAAAGAAAACTTTAGGTAGTTTTGCATTGGATGACTAAAAGAACTGCGCCCCTGTTCGAAAAAACATCACCAAAGGTGGAAAAAGTGTGTGAAGCCGCGAAGCAGCTTCGCAGGAAGCTTGTTTGTCTGCAAGGAAGAAAAGGGGAGGAAAGAGAGAAAGCGGAATAAAAAGGAACGAAATGAGAAGGGAGGTGTAGAAATGAAAGCAAAAAGGTTGCACAAAAAAGGATGGAAAGAGAAAGGATGGAAAGAAAAAGGAGAGGAGGAAGAAAGAAGGATGGAAGGAAGATAGGATGACAAAGAAAGCAAAAATTGAAAACATAAAGAGACAGGAAGGACTAAAGGAAGGAAAGAATAGAAAAAAATCAAAATTTGGATCATACTCTTTTCATTTACAGTTTTGTGATCCTAGGATGCTTTAAAAGTAATTTCAGTTCCTAGTGGATTATCGACTACACTGAAATCTGGGACTACAGAAAATTGATAAAGCAATGCAAGGCAGAATTCTGGTTTGACGTTCCTTCGCAGAAAGGCAAATATTTTTTCCACCACTGAACATCACAGCAAACTCACTTGCGACATAATCATCAACATTGATTATTTCTAACAGCTACAAGATTGAAGTATTTTTGTATTTTTTTTGGTAATTTTCAAAAAAAAAGCAATGAATAAGATATGAATTTCAGTTTCCATCTCAGTTTTCAGTTAACCATTTTGTTAGTTATGCTAATTCTCAAAAAGATTTCGAATGGAGTTTAGAAGACCTGGAAGATTTGATCATGCATTTTAGGCCATTTCTGGCCGTTCTGTGGGACTGATTATCAAAATATTTCGAATTTACTAAGGACTACGTCTTTGAAAATGATCAAAATAACGAAAATCCTTCAACCTTTAAAGGGGCATTCCTCGAAAATTAAATGCATGCAGAGATTCATACTGTCATCCCGATCGAGAACCAGATCATGTCAGCCCTCGGAAATCGTTTTCCTTTCGTCGATCGCGCTTCTCAAACGCGAGATATGGAAGAAAACATAGGGACAAATTTTAATTTCAATACCCTATCATTTTTATGCATCGTTCTCGGCGAACAAAGGTAGCATATTTTCGTTAGTGTCCGTCGGCCGATTATAGGCGAATCTTGAAAGGCTCGTTGCACGTCGCCCGTTAAATTGAGTTTGAATGTCCTATTGTATTCGTTCATTCATGTGTCCACGGTCAACTACGCGCAAGAGAATTGATCGGCTTTACCGAGAATTCTCGTTTTCTGTCTCGGATTCAAATTTGAGGATATGGCTGAGTCCTCGGTCTCTATTTTAAAAAATATCTGTTTCGTTTTTGGCCCGTTTGAACTTTATTCAAGTTGGAGAAATATTGGAAAATGTTTATAATGATAAGCATTTTCGTTTTAAAATCAAACAACGCAGTTCACCGATATCAGGTTTTTTTCTGCGGAATGCCCCTTTAAAGGAATTGAGTCCATATAAATAGCTGAGCGTTAACGCTATCCTGAATTTTTTTACCCTGGGTACCAGCCTCTCTAACATAAAAACAGAGAGTCTGGTCTAGTGCGCCCCTCTCCTCGTTCTGATGTGCCCATATTGACCAATCAGGAGCCAGTATTCATATCTGTGTAAGTGCAAAAGGTCACAGTGAAACAATAGGGAGCACTTGCGATAAGCTTCGATGTAAAACACTGAACGGTTGCGTGACTGAAGAAGGCAACTGACTGCGAATACGGATTGCGAATAAGTTTAATGATACTGTCACTGTCACGCGTTCAGCCATTAGAACATTTACAGACACACGGGACACACTTGCCAAACTGCCCATGGCTTTAAAGATCAACGACATTTTGTCAGGCTGCCGCTCTCATCATCGCAACGAAGTTGGGCCTAAATTTCACTGTTCTGTTAACAACCACCATCGTCAATGGGCGCTCCCGTGATGCTAATATGCTAATAAAGCCTATTGCCCGTCATCTAATATGCAGCAAGTCATATTTACATCATAGAAAGGACATTTGTATCAGTATACTGGAAACAGGTAAGTTCGATTTGTTATTCTTCACTCACTGACCTCCCGGCCCAATCATCATGGGCTATTCCATTTTAAAAATTCATATAGGTTTATGATGGAGGCACCTAAAGTTTAGCCCTGGACCTTTACTACTAGCTACTGGCTGGAGTCCCTGGACTCCAGGGCCAGGGGGTTCTTCATTTTTTCATCATGACCCTTGATTTCTGGGAGTCGGGAGCTTCTGTAACATCCCTGGGTTTCCAGGTTGGTTAGAGTTTTGGATAAGCACCCTGGAAATTATATGTAATCTCACCCCTGAAATTTGCCTTGCCACCTGTACGGATTAAAAATGGAATAGACCAATGTATTTGTGCTCAATGTCAACTTGTCTAGACAACACAAAGTGTTAAAATTTAGGCTGCTGTGAGTATTGAGCATATACCTACTGTATAATCTAAAAACAACAACAAACTTGAACAGTAAGAGAAGAGTAACTTGTGCAAATGGCACAAAATTTGGACTAGGTAGGCCAAGCTGCCATGGAGAGTATTTTGGCAATTCCACACTGGAGAATTTACACAAGACATTTTTGGCACACTTTGAACAACAGATTTGCAAACCTGAGGTGATTTTGTTGAAAACTGGTGTACTGTGCACTTGTGCAAGGGGCAGAGCCAAGTATCCTTCCCATGGTACTTTTGCCTCTGAAAATGTGTTAAGTTTAAAGGATTACAGGGTTGCGCCATTTTTAAATGCCTTTTTCAAAACACCATATGAATTTTTCTTTATGCTTTTTCTGTCAATGCAGTATTTTTATGAATGCTTTTCCTCAGTTCTTCTGGATTTAATTACAGTATGTCAAGATGGGCTAATCTTTAATAATGACTCAACTCTCTATTATTATCTTAGGTTATCCAACAAAAGAACACATCTGTTCTACCAAATGATCATCAGCCTATGAAACCATCAATGGAAACTCTTAGCAAAGAACTATGTTAATAAAGGAATCACACATCAATTTATCCTGAAGACGTGCTGCTTGGATTTATAAAATGGTGGCTGCATTATCAGGAGAAAGCAGCTGTAATTGATGTTCGCTTATTGGCCTTTTCGTGTATTGGTCCACATGCTCATTGCAACTAAACAAAATTCCCGTCATTGTCTTGTGAAAGCACAATAAGGGAGTATCTGGCTTTAGTTGAAGAGAACTTAAAAGTGCTGTTTCAGATATAAACTATCACCATTTTGCTTGTGCAAAATACCAATATCATGTCTTGATATGATAATGCCTCAAACATAAATACTGTGTAGTTTTCTGCTTACTTGCCTCATCTTTTGGCCTCATAAATTTACAGCACAGGTCAGTGTACATTGGTAGTGTTCTGTTAACAATTTTATAGAGATCAATGAATTGCCAAATTTTTTCACACTCCTTGAAAATTCTTGAAAGAATTTATGTGGAAAATTCTTGCGGATCATTGAGAGGTCTTGTGGTGTCAATGTATACATGGCCTGTACTGTATACTAGTGAGATCTAGCAGCTGTCACTGCAACTCAGACACTAGAAATTCATTGTATCAAACAGATCAGAAACTTTTCAGGCTACACTCAGATATATTTCATGCAATGCTTACAGTACACATATTTAAAACAACTAAGAATTTGGACCGGTACTGAAAGTTTCTTGAAATTATCAGATTTTAGGTATCAAGGATTTCTTAAGTTTCTTATAGGTTCCATAACAATCTTCATGTTCCATAACAAAATGGGCCAACATGTGCCTTTGTGAACATTTTAAAACAAGGTTTTTCAAGCTCAAGAGTAGGGCTCTTCTGTGCTATATAATGTACAGCAGCAACCAATGGATGATTAAAGGGAATCAACATAGTTAAAAGCTGGCCCAGGCCAGGTTAAAATATAATCTACTGTACTCGACCACTTTGACACATCCGGTTTCATTGTGTAGGTAAAGAAACAATGGGTTTGTGGGCATTTCTTTAGCCCATTTATAGCAGCTACGAGATATAGCTTTGTCTATTCCCTTTAAAGGTACAGCAATGTCTTCTCAAAAATTCTCACACACAACCAACAGCTGATTAGGAAGGAAGAATATGTTGCTGGCTGGGAGCATTATACTGTCATGCTCAAAGATAAGGAACTATATGGTGCCAACTTGGAGCAAGTTTATCATAAAAATAGATGATCATTATTGGGTTATAAACATCTTTGAAAACAATTACCATTAAACACTCTCAGTTGGTGGATTTTCTGCTCTTGCCTTCTTTTCTTACCATTCAAGGATTGATTAGCAGGTTTTTCACAAGAAACTTGTCCAAGAAACTCCACACTTAATGTGATGGACTAAAAATTTTAGGAAACTTGACTAATATGGACAAGAAGCAGTAAGAAACTATAAAAGTTAAATTCAAGGATATTAATGGCAAATTTGACATTGGACGTTTATTCTTGCATAATTTCCACTCCAATTTTATATTTTGAGTCAAACAGTGTTTTTCTTGCAAAATGTTGCTTGCAGAAGTAGAAGTGGTAGAGATCATTCCATAATCCTTGTACCGAAAGTAAGAAACAAATTAAGAAACTTTTTGTATAAGAAATTAAGAAACTTTTTTTTGGTGCTATAGGATGGGCTGTTACAAGTTTTGAATGTATGGAAATTGTTTCAAAACTCTTCCAGCACTCACAACAAAAGAATCCAACAACCTTTAGTCACAGTGCTAACATGAAGAACTCAGGTATAATAAATGGCAAGATACAATGGTGTGATGGGGCTGACTAGTAGCTGGCGAAGCAACTTCATCAAAAAGACCCTTTTATAATTGTTTCTGCAGCCATACCTGCTCCTGACGACTGTGAGCTAAATGGTGCTGCTAATATCTGACCAAGGGTGGGCATGTAGGTATGGAGACAGTGGTCCTATGTATGTCCCAGAAATCGGTTTATTTTGTCCGTAATTCGACAATGTTTGTCCTCAAAACCAGGTTTTTTTTATAGGCCTTTAAAAGTAGTTTATTTTACATTGCAAGTATGGACTATCTATATTTTGCGATCTCTGTCCCCAAAAGTGGGTTTATTTTAATGCCTGAACCTGGAAATTGCGGATCCTCTCCCATTTCATTGAGAATAACGGTATCTCTCAAGCAATTCTGGACAAATCCCGAATAAAAACGCCGCATTTTGAAATAGTGTGGATAAACGGTTTTATATGCCTGAAAGAGGACAGAGGTGGAACTACTTACACGGTTTGTCCATATTATTTCTTGTATCTTGAGGACAATTTGAGGCAGATAGTTAAAAAACTGGTTTATTTTCGGAATAGTTTGGACACAGGTGGAAACAGTTTTGCTAAGACTGGGTAGATTTAAAGGTGTATGGAGAGACAAAGGTGGAACCAAGATGGTGGGAGAAATGGGTGTTTGATACAAACTTGGACTTAAAAGGAGCTGAACACAAGTAGATTCAGCAAAAGTTTCCATTACAGATGTCTGTCCCCAAAACCAGTCTTTGGGGGACAGTAGATCAAATTAATTCTCCAGAAACTGGGTAGATTAATTTTTTCTCGTGGACATACATAGGACCATGAAAATTACAGTACATGCCCACCCTTGATCTGACCGAGCTTACAGTACTTACATTAACTAATGCATTGATTAAGGAGTGTGCTTTAAAACTTTAACAGTTGCTTAAAATATACTCAAGCCAAGTTTGTAAGTTGTCAAATTGTCATTTTCACTTAATGAGTTCAGAGTTCATACCATTGATGATAAGGAGATCGCAGTGCAATTTCCGAAGCTTCAGTTCTTGTCAAGTTTTTAAAGCGATTCACACCACAATAATAATAATAGGAAGGAAAAGCACATATTTTTTTGTTCTTTGCATGACCGTGCAAGCACCCATTTTCCTAATTTTTGCACCGAATGAAGAAAAACGTCTGACGGTGTTCATCGCTGATTATTCCAGGTTTACTATTTATCCCTGGTGTATTCCATCTGGTATCGGTGTTCTTCCTTAGGCCCATTTCGTTGCATTTCATTTTCAGCAGCACGAGAAGACTTCTTTCACTCTTGACTGTGTGTGATATGTGAGTCAGTTGCGATTCTTTGACAGTGCTGGATGAAAACTCCTTGCAAAAATCCTCTCACAACACTTGCTCATCCCGATAAGTTTGGCAAATGGCGAAGAAGTTCTTTCTTCGTCTTCGATGTCATTCCAGTAGGCCTGAGTAGCAGGCCCAGGCTCTCGTGGAGTCTGATTCCAGTATTCCAAGATTCCAGTCCGTTGAATAGGCTAAGCTACTTTTCAAATGAGCTCAGCCGATTCGCACCGGAACGAGGTTTGGGCGCACTAGACCAGACTCTCTGTTTTTATGTTAGAGAGGCTGGTACCCAGGGTAAATGCCTTTAAGCTATTAGCCAAATCAAAGTCAATGGAAAAATCAATCTCTATGATTACAGCACAATTACTTTAGCTGCTATGATTTTTCAAACAGGGGGATATTTTTTGAATCACCTGATAGAATCACTTATAGATCGTTTTGAGTATCGAAACCATTTGCTGATTGAACAGATAAACTTGCTCATTTTGATAGGATCCGAACAACAAATCTTGAAAGCACAGGCACAGGCGATGTATCACAGGCGACGTGAAGATCAAATGCTGGCCTACCTTAATTTTGTCCTTCATGGCCTAATGCCTTAATTGATACTATGCATGCTTTAGTCAACAAAGGACTGGTTGCATGCTGCGAAGGTTGTTGATTATTGGGCATTAAGCCATAACGGACAAAAATTTAAGGTAGGCCAACATTTGATCTTCACGTCGCCCGTCGTTACATACCGCCAGTTCCTGCATCTTAGCTGCTTCTTTCTTACAATTTGTTTCAAACTTGCAGGCATACGTTTATAAATGGATATCCTTACCTTGACAAGCTCTTTACAAAATCCACTTGGTGAAAGAACATCTAAATGTTTCCGGAGTTCATTTAACGACTTTTTGTCGACACAAGGACTTCCTGGGAACCGAATCATCTTTTGCAATATCTACAGAAGAAGAGAGAGTTCATTCGTAAGAAAGTTGGCACAAGAAAGTGGCTGAAAAAGCCAGGCTGAACTTTTCGTCGATTTTCAAAGATTCAAAGACTGTGAAAGTTAGTATTGGTAAGTTGAGATCCAGTATGAAGAAAAAAAATGAATTGCAGAGTGTCCCAAAAACATTGTGCCAGGTCTGTCCAGCACCCAAGGAGATGCTGTGTACCTTCAATTGTGCCGTTTTTCAATCTGGCACATGGTTGCTGATTTATGGCACAAGGAAGTCAAAATGATGGTTGCTTGAAAAACAGCAGTTTCTTTGCTCTTAAAATGCAAAGATCAAGTAAATATCACAAAAGAAGGCTCCATGGTTGTAACTGAATGTTTTCAAGATTTAAAAACGGGCTGATACTTGGGTCTGTCGGCTTTTAACTAGAATTTGAATCATTCAAATCCATCAAGATCTCTTGGTGCTATGAATTTTCGATAGCGGGAACTTTTTTGGCCCACCCGGTAAAGTACAGGATTCAGACTTCAAAAGCAAGTCCTATGCTTCTCCCATGTGTCTAAGTGTGAAGTTTATCTAATAATGCAACAAAATTTTCAACAAACCTGATTCATAGTAGGGGCATCTGCTGTAGAGCGTTGATTACCTTCTGTTTTTCCAGCTACAAAATAATACAAAATAAAAGTTAAATAGTTTTGTAGGAACGAGTCATGAAAATAACGCGAATTACCAATCTATTCCGAAAATATAAAGCATTTCCTCGAAAAGCCCCCTCGAAAAAAAATCTTCAAAAATGGCCTAAAATCGCGATCGAATTCCCTCACGATTTCTGGCTTACAGCAATGACTTGCACATGATTTGGCATGGGTTTTCCTCTTGAGAGGGAGAGACTCCATCAACACGAACATACATTTCTTCCGGGACAATTTGAAAACGGCAGGATTTGATAATGGAACTCTGACCGCGATGCAGTTCGAAAACGACGTCGTGTGAACACT
Organism: Aurelia coerulea; assembly: GCA_039566865.1. NCBI lineage: Eukaryota > Metazoa > Cnidaria > Scyphozoa > Semaeostomeae > Ulmaridae > Aurelia > Aurelia coerulea. The sequence goes on along the minus strand of CM076952.1, from coordinate 2,545,013 downwards.
CGATAACGATAGAAATGACGCATTTTTCGATGCTTTCGAAACGAGGCTGAATGATTTATAGGAATTTAGAAAACTCGTTCCCAGACTCTAAACAGTCTTCTAATTTCCTAACCATGTAGTGACCATTGTAAATTCAGGAATTAACTTCATAAGAGCTGACATGAATTTTGCATGTTATTGAAATTACACACTTCTTAGATCTTGGCTGCTAATCAGTGTGGATATATAGACACTAATGAAATAAGAGAATGAAAGGAATAAATCAGTAAACTAAGAAAATGAAAGTAAACAAACAAATATTTCTAAGCTGGTGCCAGCGAACGTGAGAAGAGAACAGATATTTCATATATTTAAAGTTTTCATGTAATTAAGGGTGTCATCCATGACCTAACCAAGTGCAATAGAATTAGGCGTGACAAAATCATGAAATGAAAGCTGGTAGATATTAATTCATACCAAATGTACGTGACTTCAATTTATAAAAATGGGGGATAAAACACTTTCAATCAATGGAAATTAAAGCAATAAGGCATGAAAGACTTTATAGGAAAAATAAAGGACAATTCAATGTGTCCACATCCTACCGGGTGCGCCAAAATAAACTATGCACGTTTGGCAGGCCACAATAGATCGTACACTGGACCGATTTGGAAGATTTATGACTTATTCGTTAGCAGAAAGCCTGAATTAGATACTGGGATGTTTTGCAGTTTTTTTCATTTTCAGGTTTTAGAGCTAGAAGCGAGTTTCCTAAGATTTTAGTTTTTGAAAACAACGAAAACGATCAGAAAACATCGATCAAATTCTCTAGAGAATCGACATGAATGGACAAAGAGAGAACTTTTTCGTGGCGATTTGCGATCTAAAAATCGACCAGTTGTAATTTGCTGTACGAGAGTTCATACTGAACCCCCAAATCCCCCTGAAAATGTTTTCTCTTTGTTTATTCATGTTGGAACTAACCTGATGTAAATTTCATTTAACTTTGGAAGAAAATTTACCCAATATCGACGACAATGTTCCCAAAAATAAAAAAATGTTTCAAAACATAACACAACAAAGTTACAGTTGTTTACTCACGTTAATGATAATTAGGTTTTGGTGTTAGTTGTACCATAGTCAATTGTTGCACTTATTCATGCCTGAACAGTTGAGTTTTATATCAGCATCAAATTTATAAATATTTCTCATCAAGCCTGAGAAAATCACACACTTTCTTGGTGAAGTTTTTAATTAAAAATTTGACCTGTTTACTCGCTATTATGACAGTAAATATTTAAGTCTGAAAAATTCGAATATATTTCGGCATTAAGTTAACGATAAATCTCTCGCCAAATCTGAGAAAATCACATATTTTTCATTCAGTACTTTTCTAATAAATGAGGCATACAAAATTTAGAGTTGTTTACTTAGTAATAAAGTATAGCAAATATTTATGTCTGAAAAATTCAATTTCATATCGGCATTAAGTTAAGTTTCTCATCAAACTTGAGAAAATCACGAATTATTCCCGCTGCACATTTTTGATAAAATAGGCATTAAAAATTTAGATTTGTTTGCATGTTATTTAATATTCAATGTTCTTCGTAAATAAATCTCAGATTTGAAAGTAATCTGTTTTTCTTGCGTGTATTCATGATTAGTTTGTTTACAAAAGTTATATCATAAATCTTCACGAATCCAATCAAGGTATTAAGTGTTATCCTTGAAGATTATTTGTTTTATTTATCCTTCATGAAATCTTCTACTTTGAGAAATCAGCCGCTATCATCTGTATGTTTTGTATACAATCAAGCATTTAATTCCCAGCGACTGAATGTTACGATCGAAGTCATGGTCCTGACGCATAGAGATGATTGTACCGCACATTCGTTACCTACTGTAAGCGTCTTCCAGATAGCGCGCCTGCGAATCTTGCTTATTCAGCAAATTTTGGTGGGAAAATTGTCTGGAAGAAAAAATTGTCTGAAAACATTGAACACTGAACGTGCCCCAAAACTATCAGTGTGTTAACGGATCTTGCAGTCAATTTCTCAAACATTTTAGTGATCCAAGAGTAATGTTCATTTTTAAAAAAATCATTCAACTGGGTGCGTCAATACACTATCCTACTAAACTAAACTAGGCCACGAGCAATCGTACACTGGAACGATTTTGAAGACTTTTTACACAATCTTTGTCTTTAGCTTAGCAATCTGGAGGATCTCTTGCACAGGAACGGGGAAGTCACAATACATGTGAAGAATTTGCAATAAACTTATGCTAGAGGTATACAAATGTATTAGACCTACTTTACTTTTTTTTTTATATGCTCATAATATTTACAATATATCTAAACTACAAATACAACCTACATACACACAATCACATAGGATTACACAACGATGCCACAGGGAGCATGGAATTTCACAACAACCCTGCGGCCATTTAAAATTAACTCAAAGTTTGTCCCAAAATAGACGCCAGGCCAGACATTCGGAAAATTTCGATGAATATCGAGATATGCATGAGTAATAGTGATTGTCGGAGGAGAAAGCCTTACCTGTTACTATTTTGGAACAGACTTTGACAACAAATATAAAAGAAACAAATAACAAGACTATAAAAGAAAAATCACGTAATGAAAAAAAAAGGGAAACCTACTTTACTTCTGGAAACCCCTCCTTTCTGTGGGAGTTCTTCAATAGAAAAGTGCTTCCATAAAACGTAAGAATAAACGAACTCATCCAATTTCCTAGAACCAGGACTAATAAATATGGGAACGAGTCTCTTTCATTTAGGGAAGCATAGTTTGGAATCGGCCTCCAGACCAACATAAAGCTGCAAAAAGCGATGATGAGTTCAAAATGAAAATTAGAAGTTGGAAGGGATCCAGATGTAACTGCCGCAATTGCATTGAAAAGGTTTACTTTCAGACATTGTAAATAGGGTAGAGTTGGCCTTTATTAGCATCAGCCATTTTTTCTAGCCAAATGTAAACGAATTGCATTATTATTATTATTATTATTATTATTATTATTATTATTATTATTATTATTATTATTATTATTATCATTATGTACCTGCGAATTCAGAATCAGATTTCAGGATTCAAAAAAATTTGTTTAGCCTTCTGTGCCTTAAGCGCAGCAGCGAGTTGTTTTAAATTTTGGTCTCGAAAATACTGAACATGATTAAAAACGTCGATCAAATCTTCTACAGACTCGACATGAAAGGACAGAGAGAAAACTTCTTCGTTTCGTGGTGATTTGGGCATTTTCGATTAATTGATTAGTTGTAATACGCTGCACGAGCGTTAGTCATAGCACGAGCGTTAGCCAAAAATCTTAGAATCTAATTCTGGATTTTCGCTCAAGATTACGCTACAAATCTTTGAAATTGGTCCAGTGTACGATTTATCGTTGCCTGTCAAAAGAGGATAGTTTTTTTAGCGTACCCGGTACATTTCTTGCTGGGTGCGCTAAACCCAGGCGGCATCTGCCAAATCTTCACTGCTTAAGTGTTGCTTGTTTCCTACCCTTGGTCATAATCTTTCCATTTTGAATTGTCAAAGAAAGTTAGAAATAATATCTATGTATTCTATTGCACAGTATCTGATTGCAGTTTATGTTATTTGCTTGCAAATCTGGTCATCATGTAGATATTCAGACTTGCAAGGATAAACCCGACTACAGAACCTCTACCGATTTCTTAATCTGTCATGAGATTTATGGGTAGCATGCAAACGTTATGCCTGGTTGTAATGGAAACTGACAGAGTTAAGTAAAAAAGCAGATAAGTTTATCCGGGGTTGATCTGTCCAGAGATTTATGGGTAGCATGCAAACGCTATGTCTGGTTGTAATGGAAACTGACAGAGTTAAGTAAAAAGCAGATAAGTTTATCCGGGGTATTTCTCTGTAAGTAAAGCAAATACAAAAGTACATAGAAGTGCCTACACAATTTCACAATGAAATAAAATGAATGAATACATATGGTGCTTTTGCCTTGCCTTAAATAGACTCACATGTTTTATCATTTTGTGTAAAAGTTAACTGAAGCTAGACGGGAGAATCCCCTAACTCATGGAAATCAAAATTATCTCACTTCTTGAGTGCATAAGAAACTCCCTTCCTCGTTTGAGCTTTCCAAGATATAGATATACCTCTAATCTAAAAGGATACTACTTTAAGGTTTAAGCAACCTCCTTGTCTTCTTCAGTCTTAAAATTGACCTAGAAACTGAAGATGATAATTCATCAATCGAAAAAAATGTCCAGCAAATTAAAAATGTTGTCCCTTTTACAAAATTTCTGTCTCATTTTTGCCTCAGCTTTAAGAACATCTCAGAATCAATATAAATATTTCCTGTAACGATTTTGAATTTTAAGATGGAATAACACAAAGTTTCACAAATTTCATAAACCTTCCATAAAAGTTATGCAACAATTTCACTGCGCTCTTGATTATCTAGGCCTGTCTGAAAACACTGATATGCGGCAAACCAACTATCAAATAATACCTCAAAACAACCGGTGCTGTATTCAAGTACAAGACGATTTGTGCAAACAAGAAGCTCGAAGAAATCAAATAACGACCGGCCTAATTTCATTGCGTCGATCGACAAAAGATTGCGTCCCATCAATTTTGCCTAAGTAGGTCAGCGAGACGTTTTCCGGTGTGTTAACACTAAGCATTAAGAAAACGGCTGTTGAAACGAAAATTCGGAGCGCTGATCTGCTATTTACTTTTAAATTCACAAACTAAATTATGAAGATAGAAGCATGGAATTCTTTTAGGAACTATTTGGTTGTATTAGGGAAATATACAACTTCCAACGACAAATTATCCTCATAATCTGTGGGTCCTCGTGTGGGCCTACTTTGGGTTGCTTGATAAATCCGTCGTACTTTTGCCACTCCTATTTACAATTTCTCTGGAGAAGTAGGCCTATTAATATATGTTCATTTTGACCCATCAAGAAGTTTTCAAAGTCAACAGATTTTTACAAAACTAAAAGAAAGTAGTCCATTTTGCCAGTTCTGTTAAACAGAAGTGCTTCAAATATTTACATACGCAGTACATACGTGGTCTGCATTATAATTCTACAGTTTGTCCAGTATCGTAACTACAACCACATGACATGAAAGTCTCCCCAGTTTCAAAAACCTGCCCGAAAGCTCAAACGAAACATTGAATCATGGTTGAACTAAAGATCGATAGCGGAAACTAAGTCAATGTCTTCTCTACAAAGCAGTCCGTGTGACATCTATCTACATGTAGTGAATACTAAGGCAGCTAATGTGCGTAAGCATAGGGCTCAAATCTTTCAAATCGTTAAAAAGGTCGGTGTAAAATTCTTTTGCAGCTTTCTTTGAATTGAATGGCTTGAAAGGAACTTATGGTACTTTGCTGTAAATCTGCCGTGGAAATTTTTCGATATCTTGATTTGTTTCAAAATGACGGCCATTTCATTATTTTTGAAAAAATTCATGGAAAATTTTGGAAAAATTTAAACAATCGTAAATCCTAAACTAATAGAGGAAATATTATATAACCTTCAAAGAAACCATAGCTTATGAAGGTCTGCAATATGGTGGCAAGCAGAAATCTGTAACTTTTCTAGTTTAGGATTTAGTAATTTGATGACGTCATAGCCCCAAATTTAATAAATGCCACCATATTGAAACTGATCAAGATATCAATAAATTGCCATGGCAGATTTACAGCAAAAAACCCTAAGCTCCTTCCAAGCCATCTATTTCAAAGAACATTGCAATAGAATTTTACACCGACCTTTTTAAAGATTTGAGCCCTATGTTATGTGCGTATATGTTGTTCAAAATTTTGCTGTAGGTCGTGTAGTGCTACTCTGAGTTTCCGAAGTACTCAATTACGTATCCAAAACTACATTACGTCTATACAGTTCCAACCCTTTATAAAGATTCGTGTCCAATAACCGGCTGTCATGTAAAGCCGAAAGACCGAATCGGCTATATTTGGGCATGAAGACAGTCTTTAGGCCCAATTTTAGTCAATTCAGGCTTCAGTCAAAGTTTCCCAAAATCAGTTATATCTATGTTTGCAGTTATTTGGCTATCTGAGCACGTTTCGTCGCTTTCATTTAGATTTTAGCCGAGCTATTTGGCTCCATAGATATATCAGATGAATTTGCTACTACTGTGTCAATATAACTGATTTTAGACAAAATTTCGTGAAATCAACGACACCTTCAAGTCTTCCTGGCATTTTTTTTTGCATTAATTCCGGCTGCTATGACAACTTTTCAGCAAATCTTAGTTACATATATATCGGTTAGAAAATTGCAATTAAAATTACGTCTTGTGAACTTTTAGAGACGCTTTTTAGCAGACTTTCAGCCGATATTTCACTAATGTTAACCGCAAATACCTCACTCATTCTTAAAAGGCTAGTGGAAAATTTCCACTGTACCAACATGGCTTCGAGCTTAGTTTCAACTTGAGCTTAGTTGAATGTTAAACAATTTTTAGTTTTTAGACAGATATAGCCGATTACGGGACGGTATTCCTGATACTGTCATATACTCAGTTTACAGTCTGAGGTCTATAAATGAAGGTGAAGGTGAAGTTGCGTTTTTCCGGTGCCAAGCGCTGGGATCGCAGAAATAGAGCAGACCTAGTCGAGTTCGCGACCCCTTGTCATGACGCTCCAGTGGTGGGGTCCTACCGGGTATCGAACCCACGCCGCCTGACTGTTCTGGCTGCAAAGTCAGAGGATTACACCACTGCGCCACAACACCTTCAAATTACATTGTTACGACTATGAAGAAGCCGATGTTGTGGCGCAGTGGTGTAATCCACTGACTTTGCAGCCAGAACAGTCAGGCGGACAGGGTTCGATACCCGGTAGAGCCCCACCACTTGAGCGTCATGACAAGGGGTCGCGGACTCGATTAGGCCTACTCTATGCTTCTGCGATCCCAGCGCTTGGCGCTAAAAACCGCAACTTCACCTTCACCTACGACATTTTTTAAGTTAGCTAAACAAAACGGTTTGAGAGTCTATCAATGAGTAAATAAGTAAATAAAACGTGCGGGATATCTATTTTTCGGCAGCATAGGACTCAAATTTTTAAAAAGACTGATGCGAATAGCTATTACATGTTTCTTTGAACTGAATGGCTTGAAGTGAACTTTATTTATTTGCTATAATTCTACCGTTGGATTTTTTAAAATTCTAATTATTTTCTTAATTACAGCGTGTTTTATATTTCAACTCGCTTTGGGTTGTGACGTCATCAAATTCTAAATCGTAAACCAGAAGAGCAAAACACTTGTGCTTGACATCGTATTGAAGAATTTCATAATATGGTTGTCTTGAAGATTCTACAAAGTTTTCTGTAAAACTTTAAAAACTTATGCTGGTTGTAATTTGTTCAACAGTTTGTTACAATTCGGTTGATGAAAAGCAAAACCCCCGTAACTTTGAAAACACGCTTGAAAATATTCAGCATTTGTGCGGTGCTTTCGTGTATGCATCTGGGAGTTCCCTCGCGCGGCGTGTCCGCCGTCTTTCTGGGGGATGAGCGTCGCTCCGGGCCCCTTAGAGAAGGTCTGATTACTTTTATCTTGTAAATATAAATTGTACATTTTTAATCGATTTATTTTAAGAAATTGTAAATTTTGTAAAGTAGGCCTAAATTAGCTGTAATTTAGCAATTTTTCTTTAAAACAGCCTTCGTTAAATAAATTAATGATGATGATGAAGAAGTCATCGGTAAAAATATTGCAAAGTACCACAAGCTACATTCAAGCCATTCAATTCAACGATAGAAGTTAACAGCCATTTACACCAGCTGTTTTAAAGATTTCATGCCTCTGCTGCGCGTGAGGCATGCATTTTGAGAAAGTCTGAGAAAGTTACTGCATTTCGAAAACTTTATTGTCAGCGTCTGGTGCTGTTTTCACGTCAATCATATTCACGCAAGTTGGCATAGCTTGCACATCATTCTTCTTAGGCCTGTAATACCAAACTTCAACTCTGGTTTTCGCCATGTAGAACAAAAATATGATCAGCTCCAAAACAGAGAAGAGAGATGCACCAATCCATATCCCCATCTGCCCGCCGATATCACTGATCAACTTCTGCCCGGTCCACTCTGGCATTTCGGTCACCTTTTCGTAGGCAAGCTCGCTGAAAAAGATATTGAGTTTGATGAAATTCTTGTAAACATAGTCATCGGTCATGGTCGTTGGATTCATACCAAGGGAGGATGCGAAGATTTTCTTGTAATACGGCAGGTCTGCCGGGCTAGGCCACAAGGAATGCGTCACCATCGGGAAGTATGTTTCTTCATAACACTGCAATGGGCAGTCGCAATTCTTGGCATTCTGTGGCCATGCTGCCTCTATCTGCTTATCGTAAAAACACATCAACTCTGTTTTGTTGAGTGGCGGGTTTCTCTTTTCCCCAGAGTAGAATTCCACGAAGGCATCTGTCCCGTTGCACGCCTTTTTCGCGTAACGCACGAAGCACGAACGCTTGCAGTTGCGTGGCGTGTAGCTACCCGGGTAGATGGTCTTTCCGGAACTTCTGCATCTGGATGGGTATGGAGGAGGCAACCGCTTGTACGCTTGTTTCTGTAAGATGATCCGGGTGTAGTAACCGGGGCTAACCAGAATTCCATTTTCAAGCGGAAAAGGAAAGGTTTCATGGGACTGGATGACTAACTTCATTCCGGAGCCAACATCAAACCCGGAGAAAGAATCCGTATCCGACTGGTTGACGAATAATATGATGGAAAGTCCATAGTAGGAACCTTCGCCCATTTGAGTGAAATTTCCGGTCGGATTGAACTTGAAGCATACCCCTTCGAACAACGAAACAGGAGTTTCCTGGAATTCACGAGGGTAGTGGCAAGGGGTGTCGAGCCCGAAACGGCATCCACTGAACATCTTCTTCATAAACAAGGTATCAGCATCAGGGGTAACATTCTTAATACCTTTGAAGCCTTTGTGTAGATCTTCATGGCTTAGGAGGTTAGCGATACGAAGTTTGTTGACGTCGATCATATGTTCTTTGCCTTGGTACATGTGAAAAACCATTGGGATAAGCATAGACTGCTTGGAGAGGCCTGATTTCCGAAGGAGTGCTGTCGGGCAGAAGGAAATACTCGGGAAGACCATTTTCTCGACTTGGATCTTTTCTCGCACAATGTAAATATTATTCGACATGTAGCTAGTAAAGACATTGAAAAGCATGATCGACAGGAAAATCAGAAAACCGACTAAAAGTACACCCCATGAGATTTTTCCAACTTGTGTTTTTGTTTCGACTATTCTTCCAACTCCGTGTAAAGAAGTTGTTTCAGCAAATTTATTAAACGCAGTCACTTCTGCTTCATTTTGTTTGTTTTCCTCTTCAAATGCTTCTTTTCTCTTCTCCTCAAAGCCCATTTTGTCTGCTTTGCTTTCCCAGTCAGTTTTCGTCGAATTCGTCGAGCGTTTGAGACGTGTAAGTAAATTCTTTGCAGGTTCCATTCAACTTTTATCTCAATAAATTTTCGGCACAAATGTTTTTGATAATTATTCACTTTTTATCAATCTCTTTTTTTAATAATTTTTCCACACTGTACTTGCTAAAACTTGATAAATCAAACAAATCTCAAAAGTCTTTATTTCATCAAAAGATTTCAAACGAAACATCAAAATTTGCAGTTCAAAATATCTTCTGCGGTTTATCCAAACATTTCTTGCTTTATACTGTACTTGAAATCTTGCAAAATTGTTGATGAAGTGTCTCGATACCTTGAAATCTTCCCTTTTTGCTAAAATCTGCTCAAAATTCTTGAAATACTTCAATTGATAGCAAAACAGGTTCTGTTTCCTTCAAATCCAGCTTCTTTTGTGTTGCTGTTCGAGAAATCGCTGAGAAGCTTGTCTACATTTCTGCTAACCTTCTTCATAAATGTTTTACTGTGCTCTACTACCACTAGCATAAATAAGAACCTCAGGGTCCATTAAAAATCGGTGTATTTTCTGTTAACTTTCTTGATAAATGCTGCACTTCGCTCTACGGCATTCAGCATAAATAAGAGCCTCCGAGTCTGTGATGAATATGTGCATTTTTCTTCCAACGTTCTTGGTAAATGCTTTACTTTCTTCAGTACTCAGCACAACGCAGAATTTTCCAGTCTACGACAAATCTGTCTCTATTACTGCTAAACTTCTCGATAAAGGTTTTTCTCTGCTCTGTTACACACAGCAAAGCGCAACTATTCACCAACTGTCAAGCCAGAAACTCAATGACACGATTTAATTAAGAATCGCTCCTCAATTGAGTATGCTTACTTTTAAAATAAAACGCGGCCGCGGCCTGTCTTTGAATAACTCCTTCAAATTGTGATTGCCCAGTAGCTTCCAATTGAATTCCAAAAATGTAACTTCAAATCCACTACTTCTGCTTGAGTTTCATATCTGTGAATTGATGCTTCTCTGAGCTCTCTGATGCTCTCGCCTTCCCAACTAAACTCAAACACGCGCTTCGCCACTAATTATAAACATGCATCACGTGACATGAGAAGCTGGTTGATTTAGTAAAACTTAATCTTATCAAAAATATCTTGTTCATTTATAAAAGAAAGCATAGCTGGACTTATTATTTTCTGCTAGTAATTGATATTACACTTGTTGACTTCTTAAGAGTAGATGAGTTTTTATAACTTCAATAGTCACGACAGGAGATTTGAAATTTGCTTTATCGAGAGCGCCGTTTAGATATGCAACACTAAATTTAGATATGAATGAACGACGAATCACAAAAAATCAGTAATCAAGCATCAGTCAAATCACAAATCACATAAAGGGAATCACTTAAAACAGTCATGAAACATCATGGACAAATAACTGCGTCTCGTAAGTTTCATGAGGCTATCATTCTTTTTTAAACTGATATCTTTAAACAATAAAAATATTATTTTGATCTATCAAGACATTTGAATTCAGGAGAAACAGCAATTTTTCATGTGGAAAGCAGCAAGGGCAAATTTTGTAAACAAGACATTCAGGTTTTTGAAAGGACAAAGGGATTTACCTAATTTTTTGAAGAATAGATTTCACACCTCTGAGTGCACTCAATCAAATCAAAATAAACAGAGAAAGTAAACCATTATCGTCGGCTATGTTGAAGGTGTGAAGTTTATTCTAGCGGCTGTCAAATCGCTTTGTCTCAGGCAAAGCTGTATCCTTTGTTTTACAAAAGTACAAACGTTTCTTTGAGTGTTACAACTCCCCCGGTGAACACGTGTCCCAAGCGTTTTCCGCACAATGTTGCATTGCGCCACACAATGTTCAAAATCAGATTAACTCGTAACCCACACAGAAGCGAAAACCAAATAGAAACAGTCACTAGATCTGCTCTGATGATTAACAGTTTATTTTGACTGTCGGATTTTTCAAAATCGCTACCAACTCTGTATTTACGTCAAAAACATCACCAAAAACGTACAAACACCAGTGAAAATGATGAATTCACAACTAATTTCTTCAAGTTTCAAATTTCTCAAATAATTCTTTTCAAGATAAGTTATCTGGTAAACTATTAAAAGAATACTACTTAGTTCTTGAGCAGGCTACCTGTGTGCACACAGTTTTGTTGTCATGTCTTTTAGCAACCCACAAAAGCTCCATAACAAAAGCTCACATATATAAGCGGTGTTCTCTGAAAGCACTATCTGGAATCTACCACGTAGGTAATGAATAACGGAGCATTTGTAATCTAGTCTAGGGAAGGGGATTAATCAGGGACGCAGAGCAAACCGGTTTCATTCATAAAAAACAAATAATTTGAGTCAATTTGAGCAAAGTTTATCAAAATCATCAGATTTTCAATTCTCAGAGTTTCTTACGAGTTTCTTAAAGGTTCCATAACAATCTTCATGCTTATTACCTGCGCCTTTTCAGCTAGTAACAGTTCATTGACATTTCAAAACAAAGTTTTTAAAGCCTTTCCAAAGCTAGTCAATTACTCAAGTAACTTTGGGGTAAAATTATGCAAGAAATGAGTGAAAACGAGTAACAATATGCAAGGATGTCCATTATCAAAATAAATAATTTCTTCAGTTATATTTTTGCCAGCATTGGAGCTTGTAAATTTGTTGGCAATATAACTCTAATTCCGTCAAAAACCTTATACCGGGTGCGCCAAAATAAACTATGCACGTTTGGCACGCCACAATAAATCGTACACTCGATCGATTTTGATGATTTATGACTGAATCGTTAGAAGAAAGCCTGAATTAGATACTGGGATTTTTTACAAATTTTATCACTTTTAATTTTTAGAGCTAGAAGCGAGTTTCCTAAAATCTTAGTTTTCGAAAACACTGAAACGATCGAAAAACATCGATCAAGTTTTCTAAATGATCGACATGAATGGACAAAGAGAGAACTTGTTCGTGGTGATTTGCGATTCAGAAATCGACGAATTGTAATCTGCTATACGAGAGTTCGTACTAAACCCCCAAATCCCTCTGAAACGTTTTCTCTTTGTTCATTCATATTGAATCTTTTAAAATTTGATCGACGTTTTTTGATCGTTTTCAATGTTTTCGAAAACGAACATTTTAAGAAACTCGCTTCTAGCTCTAAAACAGAGAACCGAAAAATTTGCAAAAAGTCCAAGAATCTAATTCAGGCTTTCTGCTAAAGATTAAATCATAAATCTTCAAAATTGATCCAGTGTACGATTTATTATGGCCTGCCAAACGTGCATAGTTTATTTTGGCGCACCCGGTACAATTGACCCTGCCGTCAACCACTCTCCGTGAAGTCGGGCAAAATATAGCCCTTGGTCCTCCCTATGATATTTGACATGACGTTGGTTAATAATGAATTCCGCATCGAAGAAAATAGAGCTAAAAACGAGGAAATCTTTTCCAGACCATATATAAATGTTATCCCATTGATAAAGTTGCCAGATCACTTAGAATGTGGATGTTCCATCTCTCGAGACAGTTGTACTTAAAATTGACTGACAAAGATAAGAATAAAATGCCAATCTTATAGACAAAATATTTACAACATTGCTAGGACCAACAAAGCTCAAAAATGGGAATCCAGAATTCTCTAATCAGCAATTTCTTATTCTATTGCAAAAATTACGTTAACAAATCTTTTTTTAAATTGTTACTGTGCGCAACAGATAAAAACACTTGGATTCTTCTTGCGAAGTTTAAGATTTTTCGTCCCTAGAGGCCGGACCTGTGCTCATTGTTAATGTTTTGAAGCGGAAAGTTAGTCAAAACTTTATTGAGATTTCTAGTCTGTTTTGCAGCATCTGAAAATGGAGTGATCCATAAATAGGAGGAAGAAAACGCCTACCTAATCAATTGTTCCTCTTGTTAAACAAAGTTCCCCCACGTGTCAAAAATCACCAAACACAAAAGGATAAGTCTAGATTTGCCGTGCGTAGCCTTTGGCTCCATGTATTCCCTATAAAGCGAAATTACCCATTGCTACAGAACGCAATGGACGATTTTTGAGAAATCAATTTTAAAATTCCAGTTAGACTTTCCGCAGCAAAGTGATGGATAATTCGTGAAGACTGCTGCATAGTTGATGACTACACACCTTGGCAATGTATCAGGGTTTTCGGTATAAGGGTGATGGTAATGCAAATGTCAATGTATAAGGTTTTTAGGTGTTTTATCAAATCATTCATATCACATCCTGTGTTCTCTTGAAGATTTTGTGACAAAGCTTTATAAAGCTATGACACCTTTTAGTGCTATACGGTACTCAAGAACCTTTTGAGCAATACAATGCAAGAAACAAGTGCAAATAAAGCAAGAAAATGTATGGATTTCTGTGAATAAAATAAATTTTGTGTTGATAATTTTGACCCAGTGTTGATTTGCAGATATTTTACTGGTCTGAAAACTGAGTCTCCTATAAAGAGCTTCTTATAGAAAAATACGTGCGCGTGTTGGTACAAGCAAGGGACAGAACAATCTTGATACCAAATTCTAGTCACTCCAATGCATCTCAAAGAGACCTCGTGAAGACAACAGAGTTCTTGTCTCTGAACACACAAAGCAATAAATAAATTGTTATGACCTTGAAGGGACCCTAGAAATAAGATTTTACCTGAACCGCTAAATTCAAAACTCAAACCATCATTAGATAAAAATGCTATCTTATCAAAATTATAAAATCGTAATTAGTCTTTTATTAATCAAATCAAACTTTGCTACAAAGTCTGTTTAAATCATGAAAATATTTCAAGTCATTAATTGTAAAGTTTTAAATCAATCATAAAAACATGAATTCTTGTTTTGACTGTGCGGCAAAAGAAGCTCACCTGTACTATTAACGAATTAGATCATTATCACCCAATGTTTATACCTGCTTCTTTAAAGAGACATTGTCACCCTTTGCAGGTACGCTCAAATTTCAGACTATCTGAAAATCAAATTTGGCCTCAGCGGAAACCATGGATTTAGCCTCACTACACAAGGACCCTCAACTTACGCTCATCTAATTGAAGTGAATTGTTGCTGTTGTTGTCGCTTCACTAAGGTAGGAGTTTTTTGCTTTAAAGGGAATAGACATAGCTATATCTCGTAGCCGCTATAAATACGCTAAAGAAACGCCCACAAACCCATAGTTTCTTAACCTACACAATAAAACCGGATGCGTCAAAGTGGTCGAGTACAATAGATTATATTTTTGACCTGGCCCGGACCAGCTTTTAACTATGTCGATTCCCTGTAATAGCTCGAAGAAACATTCATCACTGATAGCTTGTTTTGCAGTGTAGCACTTCAGGAAAACCACTTTTTGCGGCGTTTTAAGGTCGGTGGTTTTGAGAAAAAATAGCAGGTGATTTAGGCCATGTCCGTTTCTTGAAGCGTATGGCCATGACTCGTAGTTATAGCGTCCATCAATCTATCAATAGCGACAACCTACGAGCATATAATCAGTCTGCCATGGATCCATACTGCGGTAGTTTAACTGATAGGGAAGTTTTACTTTCGTTGAATTGTTCTACCAGTTTAACCACTGCACTGTGAATCTGATTTTCGTTTAGGCCAAATTAGATTTTCAGACAGTCTGAAATTGTAGCGTGCCCGCAAAGGACACTGGGTGACAATGGCTCTTTAAATATCGAATTGATTTTATAGCATGTTGGAACCCGGACCGATTCAATGCTACCAAGTCAAACTAGACCGAACTGCGCTGCAACTAAAAAGCATAGGTTCAAAATCTTACACGTCTGTAGCTAGCGCTATTGATAGACTGATGGACGCTATAACTACTTGAAGCGAAGTGCAGTCATCCAGTTCAAATTATGAAGCGGAAATTGGGACTGAAGTAGTTAGTCTAGCCCTGTTACATGATGAGCTTTTACGTGAAACTTGCTTGCAATGGCGTTGTGAGATAAGTTTCACAAAACATCGCACCGTGTAACACCTAGACATTTGACGACGAGTTGCCAGATTTTCTGTTGCGAGCACTGCAAGCCAGTTTCACGAGAAGTAGAACTTGTTTCTACCCAAGCAACGGCTTGCACCAAAAAAGTTTAGGATTTCCTCCGATATTTCCGTGTAGCACCCCCAGTGAAACTTATCGCGCAACGCCATTGCAAGCAAGTTTCACGTAAAAGCTCATTGTGTATAAACAGGACCTTTAATTTTCTGTTTTACGAAATTCAACCTTGCTCCTGCAGATGGAAATCTTAGAAGAATAGGTTTCACTGGAAAAATATTGTTCAAACATTCAATCAATGTCCAGGTATTCTCTTGGAACATATCCGTTAACTACTGCCTTGGAGTGACAACCAAAAAAACTCTTTGCTTTAAATAACCTTTTTAAAAGTGCTTATATAGTGCTTTTAAAAGTGCTTATTTTAATAGTGCTACCGGGCTACATTTAGGCTACATTAGAAATGAATTTGGCAGCTTTACAAATTGTTTTTACGTTCTCAAAACAAATTCGACGAGATATCAATCATGTTTAGTTTTAACTAAATCAAATTATGCTACTAATTCAAAAGCGATCAAAGTTATAAAGAAATTCTTAATTCCTATATGTTTTAAGTTGAACAGCGAATTAAAGAAAAACTTTCTGAGATGTATAAAAAATATTCTGAGATACGAGAGCACTATTCTTTGAAAAGTTCTATGAAACACCCGTACATTTTAGTGTGTATTCTATAAGAAACAAGAGGGTGCCTGCAACTGTTTTTTATTTCACGATAGGTGATCTAATTAGTGTTTCAAACATTTCTTTGTTGTGGCAGATTGGCCAATAGATACTGGATTTTTATTATTAAAACCATGATATGAGCTGAGGTGTTTATGGTGAAAAGTTCATCTGTTTTACTCAATTGTAGCATACATGCCAAGAATACTGTAGATGGAGATGCTTTTGTATGAAATCTCTAAAAAATGTTTGGCACCTGATTTTAACAAAGATTATCAAATATGAATTTATTTGGGATTCTCCTGTAAGAAACCTTCCTAAAATCAGGATGAGAAGTTTCTTATGTGAGGAATAAAGAGCCTGAGGCTTCTTATTAAGTGGTTTCTATTTGGAGGGTTCTTACTTGAGCGTCATGACGAGGGATCGCGGACTCGACTAGCTCTTAGCTACTTCTGTGATCCCAGCGCTTGGCGCTAAAAACCGCAACTTCACCTTCACATTCACCTTCTTACTGTAACTGGCACCACTTTCGTTCCTTCTATCTGTAGAATGATTTCATTCTTGAAAGTCTTAACGCTCGCTCTAGAACCGTAATAACTTTGTAACAGATCAAAACTGTACCAGAACGGTGTAAACGTGTTCTCAACCTAGCTTTTGAAATTACCGTAGAAATTAGCTCAATTTGGTACTTTCTGTTATTACCTGACGAGACAATGAATCGTATTCAACTGAAAATGGCTGTCAGGGGGTGCTCTCTCCTCGATTAGCTCAACTACTGAGAGAGCTTCTTTTCTAAGTAATTCCCTCCATACAATATATCTCGTTTCTTTGGTTCGTATTTGTATATTGTATCAATTTCACGTATTGATGTATAACTTAATAGTGTCCTATATTCTTGTAATTTTGTTATTTCTCCTGACGATGACCACAGAGTCGAAACGCGTCGAGAGTAGAAGAATGGAATAAAAGAATTAAAGAACTTCAAATCGTCTTTATTTTGTGTACATCTTGTAATTTTGTTATATTTTGTGGAGAAATTTTTAATAAATTAAAAGTGGTGGAATTTGAAATATGAAAACTGAGCTAAAGCGAACATCCTGCTAAATTTAACAATCTTACTTGGCTGAACTAATGCCCAAAAATCTCATTATCTTAAGACTCACGCCAAAGGACAACGCCAATAACTGGATCAGATCTAGAGCAACCAAAAATGTATATTTTTAATAATCTTCAACAGTTTTAAGGCGAAGAATTGGACTTTTTTAGGATTAAGAAATATAACAATCTATTGATAATCATTTTAAAGCACCGCTAAGCTTAAGAGCAACCAAAGTGTATCATTTAAAGTTGGTTTTAATAATCTTTAACAGTTTTAAAGCGAAGAATTTGACTTTTTTAAGATTAAGAAAAATAAGAATCTGTTACTAATCACTTCAAAGTACCGTTAGGCAAATTAATCTTCTGTCTCATCCTTCTCTATTAATCTTTTAACTTCTTATGTACAGTAAATGTATCTTTTTTTATCAAAGACCATACCAAAATCTGTTAATTAAATTTTTTTTTCCAAGCAGCACTGTCGTCATATCTTCTGATTAAGCCGGTTGGAGAGACCAACAGAAACTTTGGCATAGCCTTTAGTATCTGTATTGATATTTGTTAAGATCATTTAGGGTAGCCATGCCTATCGTGCTCCCAATGGTATCGCCTTTGTAAATATGTTTTTGTTAAATTGTACATTTTTAGATTGTGTACAAAAAAATTAAAAAAAGCATCGTTAAGCTTAAGAACAACCAAAAATGTATCATTTAAAGCTGTTTTAATAATCTTTAAGGGTCTTAAAAAGAAATGGATTTTTTTAGGATTAAGAAAAATAACAATGCATTGTTAATCACTTTAAAGCACCGTAGTAGGCTAAGTAAGTGGTCTAAGAATAACTAAAATGTATCATTTAAAGTTGTTTTTAATACTTTTTAATAATTTCAAGAAGAATTGGACTTTTTAATCACTTTAAAGGGCCGTCGTAAAGCAGTCACTTTTGTACATGTGCGCGATTTTTGGCAATTATTGTCAATGTATACCACAAAAATATATATACCATATAAACCCTTCCTAAGTCTATTTACCTACTTGGGATCAGCCTTTAAGACTTATCCAAAGCTTTTCGGAATCTTAGAGTAGACCTACCCGTTGTCACAAAAGAATTGTCACAAGCCAAAAATGTCACTAAAATACGATGAAGAAGTCTTACAATTATTTGTTTTTGTTATTACAGAAAGGCAAAATAGATTTTGAGGTATAGCTTATCTACTAGGTGTTTCAAAAATATTTTGACAAACTAGAAAAGTCACACAGATATTATTAAAAAGGCAATCGTGAAATTTCTTGTTTTTGTTGTTTCAAATAAAGCAAAACTGAATTTTGAGGTTTAACTTATCTTATTGGAATTTCAGATCAGCGAAATGATAATTCTGATAAAGATCTCATAGCGCCTAACACATTTTGAAACATGCAACGAAATAACGTGAGAACGTATCAGATTAAAATCGATTGCTAATCCAACTAATCCAGACTAATCCAACGCCAGAGAATAGTGTTGCCAATCCAGTAACCTTAGAATACCTGGAAGAAAAAATGACGCAATGGAATGAGAAGTTGAAATAAGACATCTTACTTGTTTTTCCTTTTGCGACAGCTTGCTGCTCAAAGCCAATTGATCCTGCTAAATCTTCTATTATGACTGCCATATATTCAGACCTAGGAAAAGAGAAATCAACTTCAAGAGATCTTTTATTTTAGCTTGAATTTAGATAACTCTCTCATTAGCTAATATAGATTAAGAACAAAATCTCGAACCATTTTGATCTCTTTTGTATCTCTTTGTGGTTAGAGTTCAGGGACGTAGGAAGCATCTCAAACTTGGAGGGGCACGACACTTAAAGGGCTCTTTTTTCATTAAGCTAAAGGGGCACTTCCTGAAAATGAAAAGGGCACTTCTTTGTTTATTCCAAAATCTTGGGGGGCACGTGCCCCCAGTGCCCCCCGGTTTCTACGTCTCTGTTAGAGTTACCTTTACAGCACATGGAGCTATGTTTGTTTTTAAAATGTCTTTTTGCACATTTTAGAAAAACATAGCAACAGAGATAATCTTTCAGCGTTTCATTTGCATCAGTTCCTTTCAATGCACCATTTTACGTATCCTTGCTAGACTGATAACATAGTCCTAGTTATCGCTATTGATGGACGGATGGACGCTCAAACTACTGATAGTTTGAGCAAAATTCCCCTTGCGTTCCTCTGGCAATCAAAACAATCAAGATTTCATTCAAAGTCAGCCAGCTGGATCTAAATGCTTTGAAATGTAACAATGTTAACATCTTAAACAATACAATCATGATTGTTTTGATTGCAAAGGAACGCAAGATCCATTTGATAAAAAATATATAAATTGTTGTTGTTGTTATCGTTGTTGTTGCTGGAACTATGTTGCGAGTCCATATCCTTGCTACAAACTAGCAACTTTAATCGACTTCAAGTTCAAAATTTCTACTATTTCTTTAAAAGAGTCTAACGTCTGTTTCAAGATGAAATGTCAAGGGAAAACATCCGCAAATAAAAATAACTGCAGGATAGTGGATGAGCAATTTTGCGTTATCGCGAATCTCATGTGACATTAAACTTGAGTTAGACTTTAATCCTTTCGAGGAAGAAATCCAAAACATTTCTAACAATTCTAAAGGATCAATAAGAAGACCTTGAGGATAATAGAGAATGAATTAGCTGTTTCTTCCATGAATATAAAATTAACATATTATCAAAAATAGGAAATGATGTATGCATACCGAGCTGGCTTTTGACCACCACGTCCTCGAAATGCTCGCAGAATTCTGTGGAGACGAGAAGAGAAATATTAGGTGATTATGCTAAAGATGGCGTCAAGGAATTCTCTACCAAGATACTTCGAGTTTGAAAGAATCTCAGTGGATTTCGTTGGTCGATTTACCATAAAGGATCATGGAAGAAAATTCCCTGACGCTATCTTTAGCATAATCATGTGTTCATCAAACAGATTGTTTCACTTTGTCTTTATAATATGAGCTGAAACTAGGCTAGGTCAGACTTGCATTTTATGTGACACGAGGCTCATATTGCAAGAAAGGAGTTGGGGGTTGGGGAGTGGGGCTACATAACATTCTGAGTTTACGGGTATGTGCCTCTCATATGGGTAGTTTGAAGGTAACAAAACATCAGTAGTGAGTTTATTCTTGGCGGAAATAATAACACTTTCTCATACAGGTAGACCTAATTTTAGTAATTAGACGTGGGTATCTTTGTGAAAGCTGAATGGCACACCCACATCCGAACGCAAGTCATGAAGCATCCCCATATGGGGGGGGGGTTGCTTGGGCAGCGGCAATATTAATGCTTAAAGTGTGACTTCAGCTCCAAGATGACATCTGGTTGTAAGTAATAATAGCTTTTCAAAGGTTTTTATCATCGGTTGAAGTCCGATAAGACTTGCGTCATTTTGTTCAAATTTAGCAGTCGTACACCTACGTTTTAAAAATACTAACATGATAAGAACTGACATGAAAGGATATCTTTAAAATAAAGCTTCTTTATCAAGCAAAACACTTTGCTAATTCAAATATGACTTATTAACATACTTGAGCGTCATATCCCGTTTGCTAGCAATCATACTGGTGTATTGTGTACATAGCCAGGAACTTGCACAAATCGATAAAGCAGGTCTCTTGTTCTTGAATGTCTCACAAACTTTCTACGAAAATGAAAGAAAACAAATCAGTTTACATAAAGATTAGAAATATGACCTAGAAACAAGAAATTTTTGGTAGACGAGGCTGCCAAAATCATGCCGACTGGAAAATGGGGATTGCATGCATGCACCGAGAACTAAAAGTCGTTAAATCGAATTCCTTACATTGGAGCAAGATATTGGAGTTAAACGGTGGCTCTGCTTCATGGGGACATAAAATTTCACTGGTTTCTCGTCATCCTCAAAACAAAGCTGGCCTTTGAGAGCTCATGAGACGAGAAGCTTCAAATCGATTTCTGTGGAAATTCTACAAACAGCTAAGTTGAGCTCTGGCAAACAAGCTTTGATAAGTATGACAGGCATGAAGTGTGGTTCTTTTTTGTGACCTCTAGTTAAACCGTCTATGTTATTTGCGACAACGTTCATTGACCCTGAATCTAGTTAAAGGGTTTTGTGTGAAGTTAAAAGCTTGCATTGCCAAGAGAAAAACAATCTAAAATCTCATCCTAATCGAAGTTGTGAGCGCACTATGAACAACGGATAGCCACAAAATAATGCTGTCTCTCAGTATTTTCTTCGTTCTATTCATAAACTACCGGGTGTCCCAGAATGATGTATTATTGTTTGATTGCTTACATCTCCATAACCAATGAACCGATTTTCAAAAAATTTGTTTTATTTGATTGCCTAAAGGCTAAATTGTACTTTAGAATGTTGGTTGCGGTTTTACCACGGCGTTTTCATGTCGAAAAGAAGATCGATAAACTTGCTCAAATTCAAACCTTAGATGGCATGAGAGAGAAACGGCCTATTTTTCCAGTTAACATTTTAGATGTGATACAAAAGGCTGAACTCCTGTTCGTATTCTCTGAACTCAGTATTAACTGAATTCGTATTCTCTGAACGCTATATATTCTATGAACGACATAAAAGTTCAGCCTTTTGCATCTCATCTAAAATGATGACTGGCAAAGAAGGCCGTTTCTTTTTCATGCTATCAGCAGGTTTATCGATCTTCTTTTCAACATGAAGACATCAGCCTAAACCACATCCAACATCCTCAAAAACAATCTAGCCTTTCGGCAATCGGATAAAGTGAAGTTTTTGAAAATCGGTTCATTGGTTATGGAGATATAAGCAATCGAACGATAATACATCATTTTGGGACACCCGGTAGACTATTTACCATTGCACATCTCATCTCCTTTAACAGATAATGACACTGTTGTTGGATATCTCGTTGACCTGCAACGCTATTGATCTTAATGACGTATACGGATGGGCAACACTATCATATTATCCATTTAAATGTCACCCGAAATTAACTATCAAGCAGGTACGTCGTGTGAAAATCAATTTTAACGAATCAACATCACCAATTCACGGTCCATCAAAGTTCTTTTTAACTCCTTTTGTTACCTAGGAAGTTTATGTTTATTTCTTCTTGGTTTTCCGCATGCCGGCAAAATTCTGCTTTGAAATTCAAGGTAATGACAAAGATCTTTAAAACTGGGTGAGGGTATTGACAAATATTTCATAATTTACAGAATCATTGTGGTGATGATTCAGGGTACAAGAATTGAAGTTTGACGCAGATTTTGACATGGTTTCAATGTTTCAATTCAGCCAGCAAGCGGGCAATTTGTAAAACAAAAGATACAGGTCTGATTTAGACAAAGCGATTTCGCAGCCTCAAGAATAGACCATTTCGCAATTTGGAAAAGGGACTGAGGATAGCCGGCCCATTCTGACAGCCTTGGCAACAAGTAGGAAATCTAGGAAATCCCCTTTCTGCAGTGCTAAGTGTTTTGTTGGCGGCTCGCTCACATCTCTCTCCAAAATAGGATTTCTTTATTTTTGATAACTCTCAATTTTTGGCCCTGGCACCAAGGGTAACACCTTCTGTACAGCCAACCATATTGCTTTGCCTACCACTCCCTTTTATCAAAACAAAAAGGCCATAGGAAACTCTTCATCTGAGAAGAAAAGGGCAGATTTGGAAAAGAAATGAAATGCCCGTGGTAGATGTTTAGATATATCCTTCTTTTTTCGATTTATGCCCATTTTTACTCTTTAAGAACAACTTTTGGAATGCACAACGAGCGCGCTAGCTACACCTGGGTTTCAGAGCAATTTTTGTGACTTTGCTTGTTTTGAATTAATGGTTGAGAGATTTTCCTTTGTCTGCGATCGCTAATCGCTTTGAATTGCGGTGTCAATCAAAACCAACTCATGCTATTGTCTTACCAAATCTGTTCTTTTTATCTGAGAGCAAATTAATGCGTTGTAAATTATAAATAAATACTCAACATGAAGTTAAGACCTCAGTCAAGCCACGGTTGGATTGTTTTAAATTGGTTTGATTGTTTTGTTTTGCAGTAATATTTTTCGAATAGTGGACACAGTCTTGACTTAAAGGATATAAACTCATGAAATATATCTTCGCGTTCTTATCGAGTGAATTTCTCGAAATTTCACTGGTCAGTTAGTCAAATAAATAAATAGTGCAATTTCATTGGTCAATTAATTCGAGGTCCCAACTTTCCTCAGGGCTCATTGGTTCCTTTTGTAGCAAATTCGTCAAGAAAGTTTTACTGTACCAAAAGTCCCTGGCAGATTCGTAAATTCACTGAGAAAGTCAAATAATGGCCAGAGATATTTCTCCTACAGAGGTGCCAAACTGTGGAATAGCCTCTCAGCCGAGTCTAAGCAGGCAGCCTCACTGAATAGTTTCAAGACAACTATTTAGAGACAAGCACTTTCTTCCTTCGTTTTCATTGTAAACTTTTAACATTATTGTACGCTTTGTAAATTGTATTTGTAAATATGTAAGTTCGCTGTCTATACATTTATGATATGGATAGTTTATTAGAACGTTATATACATCTTTCAGAGGAACATAGACTTTTAAGGCTGATTTCCAGTCAATGGAATTTTCCGAGCGGGCGGAATTTCTATTGTATTCGAGAGAAAATGTCGCTCTGACATTGAATAGAAAGTTACGGTTGACATTAATCATTGCGACCTTTTATTGTCTAAAATTCCGCCCGCTCGGAAAATTTCACTGACTGGAAATTAGCCTTTAGTCTTTAGTTTTATGTAATGGCTGCGGAGTTGCCATAGACTTTTGCTCTCCAAGGTATCGTTTTTGTAGTATTGTAAAGTAGTTTTGTAAGTAGTGTTAAAAAGTAACTTGTATTGTAAAATTTTGATTGAATATAAAAAAAAAAATTATTGTACATAGGTTTTAAATGGTGGTTGTAAATAAAGTTTTATAGTTAAATTCAATTAATTACTTTTTACTTTGTTTCAGTAGGTTTTAAACAATGTTTTTAATCGAAGGTTCCCTTGAAAACCAGCTCCTGCTGAAGGGCAACCCTCCTTGAAAGAATTAAATATGAAATATGAAAAACATGAAGCGATTTCAAGGAAATTGCAAGCGTCGGGGAAAGTCACTCATAAAAAGGCAATCTATCCCATGCTAAATTTACTGATTCGCACGCTAACTGAAAAAGCAATATCATGAAATAGGCAGTTCGGCGAATCTCTCAAAGAAACAAATAAAATCAAAACAAAGATTAATTGAATTCTTGACTTCACCAAATAAAAAACATGATTAAAACAGATAATCGACCAACCGAGGAAAAATTAAATTTTGAACAACAATTGGTGATTATTTCATGCATGATTTATCAAGCGTAACCAAAGAATTAAAACAAATATCTAGATGAGGAATTCAAATTTTCTTGTAAAAATCAATAAAAATCAAAGAGAATTTTCGCAGGTTGAATCACAGCCTTTCATTCAATATTTAACTGAATTCAATGACTTAGAATTATCAACATAGTGAACACTTATCGAATTAGCAAGGTGGTTGACTTAAATGCAGACAAAAGGCTCAAGTTTTGTTTGTTTAGGCCTACGGGGATCTACATGTGACGCTTTGCATTTTGGCGCCAAATTTCGCAAGTTTACTTATTCTAGATATATGGGAATCTACACATGACGCTTTGCATTTTTGTGCCAAAATCCATAAGTTTGTGTATGTATGTATGTATGTAAAATTTTGCCATCAAATTAAATAGTCATAAAAAGTCATAAAAGAAAAGAAATCTAGTTACAATACATCAATAAATTTAAAATAATTACAGGCAAAAACTACATATCTAATTTAATAATCTAATTTAATAACACCCCATGGTTAAAGATGGCAGGGATAGCATTAAAAGGTCAATGCGACCTTGTTTCCATAATGGTCCCTCAAGGAGTGCTATTCGAAAGGAAAAAGAAAGAAAAGTTTTCGAATAAGCATTGTTATTGGTTGTTTTTAGATTTCTAATAATATATGTAGGGACTATCATTAATACTTTGGAGATTTTTAAAGAATTGGTCTTTGATCTTATGTTTGAAACTGTTGATGTTCGTTGCAGATTTTAGTTCTGAGGGTAGGCTGTTCCATATTTTAGGTCCTAAATATGAGAGACCAACATATGAGTTTATGAATATATGTGAATACCTAAATATGAGTTTACTTTGTTTAGGCCTACGTAAATTAGACTCTGATGCTTGGTGCCAATAATAAGGCATCTCTAATCCAGCCTCGATTCATCACTCTATTGTACAGAGACCTCTTTGTAAAAGGACAAAAACGACTGGCCAGCTGCAGTTGCAATACAATGACGCATTGTTTTACTGCTTTGTTCTTTGAAATAATAACAATCAATTTATTCATTCCGGATTCGCAACCAACCGATTTCGTATGATGCTGCGACTAAAAGACATTTTCGAATTGATTAGAGCTTTGTTTTACGCAAATGCGTTGCATTTTCTTTCACGCCAATCAGATGACAGGAAATCAAAATCTCTCGTTCTGATTGGCTTGTTCAATTTTCCCATGAAAATGAGGCTGACGAATGCAGCTACCGAAATTATGTAAGAATCAGAGTGATCTTTTGTTCTGTTGAACAGAAAACAAGTAATTCTTGAAACTAAGTACTTGTTTTCTAAGTTCCAGATACTGGATTTTAAAGTGTTTCGGAAAACGTTGCATTTCTACGAAATATACAGACGTTGAGCCAACAATTTACTTCAGAGACAGGAAGTCAAAATGTGGCTTTTAACAGTCTCGTTGCGAGGTGCAGCAAAGGAAAGCTTAACATGGGGAAAAGGGCTTATTTAATAAGTCTATAGTAAAATTTTATCTCCTATATTCCTGCTTAAAAATTTACTATTTGGAAGAAAAATTTCACTCGTTCCAGATTATTTTGCTAAATAGTTAACAAGTGTATGGCTAATGTTAGGAAAACAGATAATTTATGAGTGCTCAAGAAAGCCTGAATACACGGAAATATTGATGAAAATTTAGACTCAATAGCTCCGTGCGTTTTTCGCGCAAATCATGACTAATTCATGGCTATTATCTTTCGGAGTTTTAGATTTAAATACGACTCGCAATTTGCGAATTCATTCTTGGCAAAAACAAACGGGTACAATTTTAGATTACTTTCATCAACCCAATCCGCAAATATGATTAATGTCATACTATTTTCGTATTGAAAATAAACAAAATTTTCCGTTACCTCCCACTACCTAACGATAAAACAAACAAAGATATATTTGAAAGCAAATCATGATTCGTTAGTCGCCTGTCATCAGTATTTTCCTATAAACGTTTTAAGGTCGGTGTAAATACAATCCCAAAGAGTAAACCGCTCTGATAAATTTGAAAAACCACACTCGATCGAAATTTACCCCAAGCCTATTTTGTGAAGTTCGTCTGACCGTTCCTGTTTACATTAAATGCTAAACACTTCACATGTTAATATTTTTGGACATTTCAAGTGTCTAAAAAAATTTAAATTCTGAAATTTTCTTTGGTCCGAACTAATTACTGTCCAATTTTTTTGCAGCAGAGAAAAATCATGGGGAGCATTTTCAACCTTACCTAGCATAGGGTCTTACTCGTGAAACATTTCCATAGTAAAAAATGTACTGAAAAAGCTCTTCCATGAAAAAACATAAATTCAATGAAATAATGCATTTTAGCAATAATCTTCATGGTTCTAAAGAATATCTATTCAATGGAAATTCTGACGGGACCAGCATAGGAATCATTCGTCGTACATAGCCGATTGCTCGTGGCCCATGGTCGAAACCGCCAAAGCCTCATTTTCACGGACCAATCAGACGGCTAAAAAGCGTAGGAGACAAAAGAAACCCGTGAAGATTTTCCTAAATTTTGCCTACCTTCATAAAACGCAACCAGGACAAAAAACTGCTTGAGATTTCCCGAATTTTTTGAAGCAATCTACTCTCCAGATGTTAGGGAGTAAAAGTTTGGATGCCGGTTAAAATATCTTCAGGATTGGCGGAGTTATTGCCTCTCCAATAGACAAAATCGGCGAAGGCTTGTCGAGACATGTTTACGCCACTTCAAGTCAGGTGATAAAGCCTCTTGATAAAACCTCTTTTGAATTTTATAAGTTATTTCGCAACGAGCAAACTTTTGCCATGAATGTAAAAAGTAGTACAATGCAGAAACTTCCCTAGAGTATTGCCACATGACTTGAAATGCGCGAACAAGCCTTTGTAGACTTTTTCAATTCACATAGAAACCGTAGGGGCAGTGAATCTTCAATAAAAGAAAATTTAGCGAAAGACAATAGCAAGAACAATTGAAAACACAGATTGTGGCGTTTTTGGGTCATCCTTACAACAATCGCTATTGTTATCTCTATTGTCTCCCGGCCAGAATCTCTATTGTTCAAGGTTCAGTGCCTTGTCGGTTTGTTTGTGGCCATAACTCCATCAATCCTGGAGATATTTTAACCGGCATCCAAACTTTTACTCCCAAACATCTGGAGAGTAGATTGCTTTAAAAAATTCGGGAAATCTCAAGCAGTTTTTTGTCCTGGTTGCGTTTTATGAAGGTAGGTAAAATTTAGGAAAATCTTCACGGGTTTCTTTTGTCTCCCTCGCTTTTTAGCCGTCTGATTGGTCCGTGAAAATGAGGCTTTGGCGGTTTCGACCATGGGCCACGAGCAATCGGCTATGTACGACGAATGATTCCTATGCTGACGGGACCCCTTTAAACATTAGGCTGTTTTAGCAACAAGGCGCGGACGCCTCCGAAGACGGGGACGCTCAAAGGCTTTTGGAGCATTCCAATTTTCCTGCCTTTTTATCTCAAAAAGCTGCTCATAAAGAGGAATACTCCTTGAAAATAGTTTGTGTTCTCGTTTCTACGTTGGTTATGAATATGCTCATATTGATAGCTCTTACTTTCCATATCGACGTTCTATTTTTGGTGGGCGGCCTTCAAAAGTATAATTTTCAGGTTGTCGATTTCATAATACAACTTACACAGAACCCCAGGAGATTTACAAAAGTTTTTAAGTTGATTTCCCTTTGTAAATTACATCCTTGAACAAAAGAATTCTGCTGGCGTCTTCTCGGCCCACGTCTTCTTGCTAAAATAGCCTATTTATTGAACAGAGCAGTATGTAAAGGTACATAAGTGTAGGGTACATAAATCGTGTCTTGCAGTCGCCGGAACTTTCGTTCAAAAGAACCAAAATCCCTTGAAAAAAACCGACGATTTTGTCCGAATCATGCATTAGTTCACGATTCCATCATTCTGCTGCAAGAGGAAAAAGGGAGAGAAGCCTTTCTGCCTTATCCATCTGTGAGAAAGGGCCCATGTGGAATGTCAGAGGGTGCAATCCTCCTTGCGAATATTGACCTGTCTCAATGAAACTTATCAGTGATTCTTTGGGTTCATAAGGAAAAGAAAGAATACCTGAATCTTGTCAACAAGAATGACACCACTGGCCAATGCTTGAGTTAACTCTTTAATTACAGCCCCAGAGCACAAACAGTAATCATCCCATTTTGCTAGTCTATGTGAAAGAGAACAGTATTACTAACAACAGAAAGAATTTAAGGTAAACAAGCCCCGGCCAAATGCACGTAGCGGACACAACTTCCAAAGAAAGCAGAGCACTGATGCATTTTTCATCCAAAATCATTACAAAAGTCAAACACAGGAAAATTTAAACAGTGTGTCAGCTAAAATGCTAACTGGCCAAATTCTCTTGACCATAGACATGTTTATTTACTAGATCTGAGGTTTGCAACGAGTGGTTCAATCGGGTATATCGTCAATATTCAAGGTCTAATAAATTACGAGCGAATGCAATCTTCAAAAAAAAAAATTTGGCAAAAACGATCGCTACTTCGAGTCTCGAATTAAGGTCTAATATCCTTTTCTATTTGAACCGCATCTCCAAATAGCTTTGGGCACGGAAAATTTTACAAAGACCCCTTTGTCTTACAGCAATTTCGAAGTTTGAAAGAACAGTTTTGACTCTTACAAATCTATATCATTGTTGACAAATCCAAAAGTTTAAAACTGCTCATTGCTCAAATCATCCTTGATAGAAGGTAAGACAGAGACTTACACTGCATTGATATTCGGCGCACTGATGGCCATAACTTGTTCCAAGATCATGTCCAATGCCATTGGAGAATAACGCTTTTGTCCCACGTCTTGGGAACAATTCATCCTCCATGTGACAAAGAAGGAATCCTTTCTGCTGATTTTTGAGAGAACCTGCAAGAAAACATTCACGATGAAAATATATGGGTGGATAAATATGAATGAATGCAGTCTGGGAATCATATCTCAAGTCTGTGGGGAATCGAAAAGAATTTTTACTGATTTACTTACAACGGACCTTTCAGCTATTCTACAAAAGAGCCTAGATCGAGCGTTATTTTTATACATTTTTATACGCGACGTTCGATCGAGTGGCGTTAGAGCTTCTATCATTATTGTACACATTCGAAAATTCTACAAAATGTAGCAAAATATCGTTCGCTTCAGATTCGTTTTAGAATAGCTAAAAGGTCTATTCCGATTTCCGAAGCCGTTTCCAATAATTTTCTAATTGTCTATCTAGATCAGTCTTTGGAAAATTTGATCTATGCTTTTCGATCAATGAAGGCCGTTTCTAAACCAACATTTTCTTTTGTAACTCAGGGGAATCAATCGGCAGAAATATCGAGAAAAGTTTGACAAGTATACTTAGGAATTTTGACTACAAATGAAGTCATTTCATCTTCAAAGTTAACCTTGTGCAAAACAAACCGAAAATCACAAGGCCAGTTGAGTTTAGCCAACAAGTGGCCTAAGTGTTATTGGCGTGTGATTTTCGGTTTGTTTTGTTCGTCTGCTAATAAAAGTGGCCTGTTTTATTGGTAATTTGTTCTTCGCACAAACCAAACTGATGAGAGTGCGACGAAACGCGTATTTGGTGATTTCACGTATATCTATACAGCAGTTACTGGTGAGTTACTAACTAATTTCTTTCCTTTCAGGTTTTAAGATTAATTCGGTTTTCTCCTACAGGATTTAACAGATTTTCTCTTGTTACAGGGTTGTTTTGGTTGTTGTTTCTTTTACAGGAGTTAATAGCCTTCTTTCTACTGATTTCGGTGTTTTTGTTGCGTTTATGGGTTTAATATGATGAGTCCGTTATTTAAGGCTATTTTGAAATAAATTACTGAAAAAAGTCATTATTAGGAATGTCTTAGGCCATTTTTGAAGTCATCTTGAAGGGAACATCTCAATGAAATCTCTCATAAAGTCAGAAAAAAGAGGATGATTTCTGATCGGTACATTCAAAAATGTATTTGAACATGTCAATTTTTAATAATATATTAACCAATATTGTTGCCATCATACCTTTGCTCATCCGGTATGGTCTCAATGTCTAAAAATATGGTCTCACCTACCTTTGTTCCAAACAATGCTGTAATATAGGAAAGTAGAAGAAAACTGAAGTTGAAGATATCAGCTCTAACTTCTGCAAATGTGGCTGAAATTGAAAAAAAAATTGAGTTTGAAGATGCTCTGAACATGCTCTACTGGGCGAAACTAGTTTGCAGATAACGGAATAAATGAAAAAAGCGCAAAAGATCAACTCGATGCCTGCTCTCTGTGGATGTTGTCCCTCTTCTTCATCGTTCACTATATGAGTCAATTGAGAGATATAATCAAGTGAATCTATCTTCACATTCTATAACAGAATTTTGAAAGGATGAATGTAAAAGATTGCACCATGTTAAAGGGTCTGTTGCACCCAGCATGCTTTGCACGTGCAGTTTCTTAGTTAACCTTTGTTGCCGCCACTTCCTTGGGCTATGCAAATGGCGACAACCAAGCAAAGGTTCAAAATCTTTAAATCGGCAGAAAAAGGTGGGTGTAAAATTCTATGACCTTTTTCTTCTAGTTGAATGGCTTGAAAGAAACTTTAGCCACTGACCGATTTTACGGTTGGAGTTTTCAGAAGTTTTTAATATTTCTCGAAATTACAGCGTATCTTACATTTCAACTCATTTGAGTATGTGACTTCATAAAATTTCTAAATCATAAACCAGGAGAATGACAGACTTTTAATTGATCCCATATTGTAGACATCCATAAAGTATGGTTTTCTCCGAAAATATCTCTTGTTGCATTAAACAGTTTAGAAATCACAATGGTTATAAGTTTTTTTGAAAATTTTTCTTGAATTCTTGAAAAAGAACAAAAACACTCTAATTCTGAAAATAGTAAAGATTTCAGAAAAGTCCAACGGTAAAATTATAGCGAAAAAGGTAAAGTTTCTTGGAAGTCAGTCAGTTAAAAGAAATAGGTAATTAAATTTTACACCAACTATTTTAAAGATTTAGAACCTATGCTCGACAACGAAGGCCAACCAAGAGACGGCACGTGCAAGGGGCATGCATGTTGGTTGAAACAGAAGCTTTAATAGCTGATCGTACCGTTAGGAACATGCATTCCATGTTAAAAAGAAAGGTTCTTTACAACGATAGGGCAATCCAACAAGGGCAGATTTTGTAATACAATAGCACGAGTTACTTTTGTTGACACCTCAATTCAAAGCGATTAGCGATCACAGACAAAGGAAATTCTATCAACCAGTAATTCAAAACAAACAAAGCCGCAAAATTTTCTCTGAAACCCAGATAGCTAGCTCGCTCGCTGTGCATTCCAAAAATTATTTTTAAGGGCAAACATGAGTATAGATCGAAAGAAGAAGGATATATCTACACATCTGTCGCGGGCATTTTATTTCTTTGGTCCAG
Source organism: Aurelia coerulea (assembly GCA_039566865.1). NCBI lineage: Eukaryota > Metazoa > Cnidaria > Scyphozoa > Semaeostomeae > Ulmaridae > Aurelia > Aurelia coerulea. The sequence goes on along the minus strand of CM076952.1, from coordinate 2,512,928 downwards.
AAGCTGAGCAGTAAATGTTTTGATAACACCCAAAAAAATAAGGGAATTAAATCGCCTCCTAAACGGCTTTTGAACCAAACAAATAAAATGCCCGCGGCAGATGTGTAGATGCATCCTTCTTCTTTCGATCTACGCTCATGTTTGCCCTTAAAAACAGTTTCTGGAATGCACAACGAGCGAACTAGCTACCTGGGTTTCAAAGAAACTTTTGCGGCTTTGTTCGTTTTGAATTGCTGGTTGAGAGAATTTCCTTTGTCTGCAATCGCTAATCGCTTTGAATTGAGGTGTCAACAAAAGAAACTCATGCTATTGTATTACAAAATCTGCCTTTGTTGGGCAATCCAATAAGACAAGCTGCTACAATTGCCAATGGATTGCTATGACCATTTGGAAAATTCATCAAATTTTTAAAAATTTCTGAGAAAGAAGTTCTTTAGAATACTGGCTACTTACGATCTTCATTTGGCTCACTGACAGGACCCTTTGTGTTCTCGTTTAAGCTGCAAAATAAAAAAAATGAAGCTAGAAATTATGATCTAGGCATGGAATGACGGCTACGATTTTTTTATTGCAATTTAAGGTAGAAATTTGAAAAAGTGAGCATTTGCCTCTCACATCAAAATTCTCCTAATTCTAATGTTTGTATTCCTTCAAATTTTGACTTGAAATATCGTTTGGCCAAATTTCTAAAACAATTCACCACAACAATGTCATTTGTTTGAAAAGTAATTTAATAAATGCTAAAACGGGGCAAACAGGAATTTGAGCTACGACTAGACTTGGCCCAAGTCATTTCGTCAACTGTAATAAGTCTATCTGAAAGTATACCTAAGCTACGACTGGAATAATAGAATTTTGGTAATTTTTCAACCTTCTCTGCTTTTTTTCTGAGATACCCGGTAGATGATAGAGCAGTTTTTTAATCTAAAATGACAACAAATTTGATAGGTCTTAATTAGAAAAATGCAAAATAAAATTCACCTTGTTAGTTGATCAAGAAATGCTCCCAACTGATCCATTCCAGCGGCGGTGGCCAATGTTTTGCAGAGATCATTTGAATTACTTAACTGAGTCAACTGCTGTCTTATGACATCTTTGTTTTCTTCCCATGGAAGCGAGAGAACCTATAAGATAACATACAGATATAACTGAAACAATCGAAATTAAAGGTGACCTGGGCACAAAACTGAACAGTGATACAGAAACTGACGGATAAATTACCCTTTTTAGAAAATTATGATCATCTAAACCATGTAAGACTTTTGGGAAATTAGGAAACACCTTTTTAGGTCAGGCCCTGAGGAAAACTGTCCGTCTGTCGGTGGGCCTGAATGTACTAAAACAAAGACATGTGGCTAGCATTGTTTTACTAAATGATGAGATGAAAAAATGTCATGCTCTTTTTAGTATTGAAAGGTGGAATGTTTGTCTCGGACATTTGAATGTTAAGCAAAATTTGGAACAAACCTTTAAAATGTCTGTGACAAGGCGAGCTGCAAGAAACAATAAGGCGTTGCAATGAATATGCTTGTCGATGCAGTAATATTTGTCAAATTACACGAAAAACCTAATCCTACTTTGATCATTGTCCTTCCATGATAACAGGGTGTTGGAAGGAAAGCCATGACGATGTACTGACTAAATTGGCTTTGCTGCTGTCAACAGAAAAATATATATTTTATAAATATCAATGAATAATTACAAAACTACAAAATAATTCAACAACGACGAAGTTAAGCTCATGCCATTTTTGAACTTTTATAAGAAACTTATGATGTCACAAGACGATTTACACGACTATACCACAAGAGGTGTGATCAAGCACATCTCTCCTGCAGCCAACAAGCAACAATAAACAAACAAACACCGATCAGGAACAAACAAAAAAATAGAAATTTTTATTCCAATTGGGACCCTTGGCCCAATATACAATTAGAAAAATAATATTATACCGGGTGTCCCAAAATGATGTATTATCGTTTGATTGCTTATACGTCCATAACTGTTGAACCAATTTTCAAAAACTGGTAAAACCACAACCAACATCTTAAAATACAATTTATCCTTAATCAATAAAATAAAACAAAGTGTTTGCAAATCGGTTCATTGGTTATGGACATGTAAGCAATCAAACAATATACATCATTTGGGGACACTCGGTATATCAAAAGGCAAATATTCCTGTTATCTCATGCACAGCTAATGCTACAAATTTGATCATATAAGATGTAAAAGGTTGATCATACCTGCATTAAGAACACTTCCAACAGGATTTCTATCAGAGGGGGCTGTAGCATCAAATAATGCAGTGATCTGACTTCTGTGACTCATGATCTGATCTAATTTGCCTCCATCTAATAAACCCTTTTGCTGGCATTGTGTCAAGAAGCTGGGCAGACACTGGAATCTGAAGAAATAAACGGATGGTGGTAAGAATATTAAACAGCTGAAAATAGAACGAGAGTGCAAATGAAATAATACAATTGATGAAATTGGCAAACTATCAAACCCCGAAGAGTTTCATTAAAATCTCTCTCAAATAAGATGTCACATGAAATGTCCGCTAAAAAAGAATTAAAAAGTTTTGCCCTGATTGTTTTGCATGATCGCAAATCTCAAGAGGCATCTAATTTGAGGTAGACTTTGGGCCACAGAAGTGGGTAGTGTGTACTCATTCTACCTTTCATGCAAGCTTGAAGAGCACGTTCTACTGCCTCAAGGCATTACTGTTGTTCCTCGCGATACCCCAAAAGTCGTCACAGCTCAATATTTCCAATGTTCTACTGAATATTACTCGTAGCATACAAAAGTAGTTGTTAGGAGCACTAAGAAGCAAAGCTTGGCAGCTAAGCTAAGAAGCTAGAACGCTAAGAAGCTAAGCACGGATGGCTCAGTGGAAGCATGCTTGACTACCAATCTGTAGGTTGGTGGTCTGAGTCCCCGCCCTGCCGAACCTGCAACAAAGTGTGAGGAGAGTCACCAACTCTCTGTAATTCCACGACGTGTGGTCACATCGACAGGAAGGACCTGGGCGCTGCTTCGATAAGCTCAGCTTCTCAGCGTCCTAAAACTACCTTCGGGTGCTAGGTAGAAATACAGAAAAAAGCTAAGCTCATTGAAAGAATTTCCTGGTCCTTTCTCTTGACGTGACCACACCTCGTGATTTCTTCAGCATGGCATTGCAGAGAGCTGGCAACTCTCTTCGCTCTAGGTAGCATGTTTGCCAGGGCGGGGAATTGTACCACCATCCTTCTGATTGGAAGGCAATCACGCTTCCACTGAGCAACTGAAATAAGATGAGTTTCTGAGAAGTATTCACCTGCAGTAAACATCAAGATCATCGAGCAGGATATTCATGCCTGCAAATTGTCTACAAGCCGTGAAAAAGACGGAGCTGTCCAATCCACTTTGTTTGTATTTAAGCCTCAAGCAGCTAACGATGGATGGGATCTGAAAATGATAAAATAGACGATTTTACGACATTATTTGTTGTGCATCAATTTGTGCTAAGTCATTCACTTTGCTTTCTTAACAATGCTTTCCTGAGACACAACATTTGTTGTCCTGGTTTTGAAAAGATTGTGCATGATGAGTCCTCGTTTAGCGGTGGTGGGTGGTTGTTGTTAAAGTTGTTTATTGAAGCAAAAGTCTTTTGCCGTAAATCTAGACTTCCATCTCTCATGGAATAGCAAATTTAGCGACCATTCTTCTTTTGAAATAGATGTGTCCGGTAGAAGGCGCAACTTCGTCAAATAACGTAGAATGAGGATCAAGATGACAAACAGATTTTCTTTGATTTTATATATTCGACGAATGCCTTAGTAAAGACAATGTTTTGACATTCAGCATATCACAATTCCTCCCGGTTTTCGCTCGCAATTACCAAAACTTGCTTACCTACTTATCTGTTGAACTGAATTGCTCGCTCAAACTGGATTGAGCGAACAGGTTTTGATTAAACATATATACCGGGTGTCCCAAAAAAAGTATACAGATTTGGTTGACTCCAGCGATGTGAATTTAGCTTTAATGGCTAATCACTCTCAAAATGTTCTTCGATAGTTAACTTGAACATAGGTACATCGTTTGTTGGTATTGCTGCTTTAAGTCATAAAATCATGTAAATTAGGCAAAATTGATTTTGAAAGAGGGAATAATTTTGAAGACAAACCTTGAAGAAAACGAAAGATGCCCAAAGGAGTTCTTCTTGTCCACTTGCAGCATTGAGGATACCATGGCAACCGCATCTCATCAAATCAACATAAAACTGATCCATTGGTATATTCTGCAAAGACAATTAATCTATAAATAACGTGCTTTCGGTAATTCGAATACTGGAATCATATCATGGGTAGCTAGACACTGCTGGTGTGCTTCTATGGAGGAGCGCTGCAACTAATATGTACCTGCGGAGGAATAATTTTTATATCTCTGCGGAGGAGGTAACATGGGTCCTTCATAGTAGTAAATAACGTTTTCTTCTGCAAAAGAACAAAGCTGTGGGAATCAAGCACACTGCGGTGTCTAATCACCCATGGTTTCTCCTTTGCCGAACCATAGTTCCTTTCTTATGACTATGGCCGAACACAAACGAATATTTTCAGCACTGGATGTATTTTTCAAATATTCCTTAAAATCAAGTCAAAGTAAGGCCAGGCATAGACTTGGAGCAAGACTATTTCTTTCCTTCGTCAATGCTTCTTCGTTACTAATTTATAGAGGAAATGCGAAAATTACTAACAGAGAATCACTGACGAAGAAAAGAAATAAACTTAGAGCAAGTCTAGGCCTGGCCTTACTTCGACGTTAGTGATTCTTCGTTACTAATTTATAGAGGAAATGCGAAAATTACTAACGAAGAATCACTGACGATCATATCTGAAAATATCGAGAGCTTTTCGTTAGACACGGATCTCAGTATGAATGCTACGCAGACGATCTCAGTATCATACATCTTATTCAAAAGTAAAGCACAATGATAAGCACTCCCTTAGCGTAATCTTTTCTCCAAGATAACGGATAATGCAGGCCCGTACTTGGTTTTACCCAGACGTAGGTTTAACAATCCAAAGCAGTCCCGAAATCCCTGTTTTCGGAACGCACCACCTCAGATAAACTCCCTTGGTGTGGCATTGTAGCTGCTGGAAGTGCCCGCTCGCTACCAGAACTATTTCTATTTTCGATGGAAGTCACGTTAAACGTGTACGCTTTACATAGATAGGTCTCAACGCATCTTCGATATCTCTTAAGTGCACACACTCTGTTGACGACACAAGTCAGAAAGGCCTCAGTGGGCTAAATCTTCTCGTTTTTTTGCATCCGAATCTCTTTACAATTTATTCTTAAGTGCAAATGGCTTGGTCAGGCAATAATAGTACTTATGACGTTATCATTGAAATTCATACAGTTAAGCCCGAAATTATTCATACCTATGCCAAATTCTGAGTATTTTGCATCGTTCTATTTGAGGACCAATTTTACTGTGGCTGAAGTTTCGTAAGAATGTGATAAAAGGCTGAAACAAGTGCTACGAGAGACATTTCAAGGAATGAAATATCTTGTGAGTTGGTTAGCAAATATAACGATTGAAAGTACTCCAAATTTGGCATAGGTATGAATAATTTCGGGCTTAACTGTACAACATATGGTTCATGAATAAAGGAATTCTAACCCTCACCTCAGACCTCATAACGGAATCGAGCAGATCTGACATCGTTGAGCTGTCCATGTACAAATTTTCAATGACCTGAAATATCAGAGAAATTTACCATGAATGGAAAATATCAATCAAAGAAGAGTAGCGAACTCAAATGTCAATCTAGAAAAAGGTCAGTTTATCCGTGCATGCATAGCAATGCAATAGATGATTGCGCTAAACATGGCGGCGAGGAACTTTTTACCAAGGCGCACTGCGTTCTTTAATCGAATTCCTATAGAATCGTTGAAAAATCTTAATTAGAACGCAATGCATCTTGGTAAAAAATTCCTCGCTGCCATCTTTAGCGCAATCGTCTATTGCCGAAGTATTTCGTACGTAGAATTATTGCATTGCAATCTTAGATTAGTTACCAGCAGTTATTTCAATGAGTTTTTTTATGTATTTTTCCGTTTTTCATGTAATGGCCCAGGGGAACAAATTGAGCATAGGGCTCAAATGTTTCAAATTTCTGAAAAGGTGGGTGCAAATTCGATGACGTTTTCTTTGCTTGAAAGGAACTTATGGTACTTTGCTGTAAATCAGCCATGGAAACTCTTTTAACTTTAAATCATCGTAAATCCTAAGCCAACAGTGGAAAAACGACATGACCTTCCAGAAAACCATAGTTTATGAAGGTCTATGATATGGTGGCAAGCAGAAATCTGTCGCTTTTCTGGTCTGGAATTGTGAGAAATTTGATGACGTCACAGCCTCAATAATAAATGCTGCCATTTTAAAATTAATCAAGATAGCAACGAATTTCCACGGCATATTTACAGCAAAGTACCCTGAGTAACCCTGAGTACGTTTCAAGCTACTTGATTCGAAGAAAAAAATGTGGTAGGATTTTACACCGAACTTTTTAAAGATTTGAGCCATATGTTTAGAAATTGTCTTTGCTCCCGGTGGTATCGTCCTGGTAATAGAGTAAAGTACTTGTAAGCGTTGTAGTTAGTACCATATGCTGTGAGTTTTTAACGGAATTATAAAAAGAGAAGAAAGTTTCTCGCACCTGAATTTCAACAAGTGTTTGCAGCGTATAACTAGGAACATGTCCAGGCTTTCTATTCTGCAACATTACACCATGGAATGTCGAGTTCAAGAACCTACGATTATGTAAAAGAATTTGAGCAAGGAACAGTACTTTGCTATGTGCAAGAAACGAGGCAAATGCACAATTCTATTATACAGACACAAATAGCGTAAGAATCTGTGGTGAAAATTACAGCATAACTACGACGTACCTGGAGAATATAGTTATTATCTTTCAATCAGTTTTTTGAACAATTACATGACCTTTGCATTTAAAGAAAGGTCATTCAAACCTTCCATGTCCAGACTTAGATGAAACGTTAAATAAAAAGTGACGTAAAGTCAGGCGTTCATAATGTTCAAACCTGCCTGGGAACGGTAGAAATTCCCTGAAAACCTGCCTGCATATCAATTTTGTACAGCTAGGGTAGAAAAGCCTATTACCAGAACCAGTAATAATGCAGGTATCAAACAGTTTTTACACATGGAGCAACGAAACGATTAATCATATATTCAACAGCAGAACATGAGCAATTTGTACCATTTGTTTGCTATTATTCATCATCTTACTGCAATTACGTTTCATCAAAAACTATTTTAGAAAAATTGCCTGCAAAATATTGCTTTGGAAAAAGCTGCCTGGGAACTTTGTTCCCACGTTCCCATGTTTATGCACGCCTGCGTAAAGTAAACATAATGAGGAAGCAAGCAATAGCACACAGGTCGACTTACAACAAAAGCCTAGTGTTTCATTATATCACAACAACAACAACAACAACAGCAACAACCTATCACCTCTAAACAAAGGCTCATGCACAAACTGTTCAAAAAGCTGGACAACTGATTTTGTGAATTTTGAAAGCCTTGGACCTGATACATTTAGAGTTTGAAGAAAATACAAACCTTGTAGCATCATTCATCAATCCTTTTAAATTGTTCTGAAACTGTTGTGCAATGTTTTGATCAGGTATTGAATCGAATTGCAAAGACACAATTTCATTTAATTTTGATTGCAAAATGACCTCTTGTTCAGCTGAAAAAAAATTACAACTGGTATGATTGAACAAGTTTATTGGTGGTGTGCGGAGCTTTGAAATAATGTTTGGTAATGAAAATATGGTGCTATATGCATGCAGAGCCAGTAAAAAGTTCCCACATTCGAGAATTCATAGCAGCAGCAAGAATAGTTGAATTTTGTGCTTGATAGACGAGACCTTGGAAGTCTTTTTTGAATTTTGCTCATGCTTTATGAGCATCAGAAATAAATGTACCATAAAAGCTCTGTTAAGCCCCTGGGGGGCTTAAATAATTGTGGACATTGCAGAGGGGGATTCACAAAATCAAATGACAAGGATGTATATGATATCTTTTCAGTTCTTTTACTCCATATTTTGGGGATTCAACATACAATTTTACGAATTAAATCCATAAATTTGACACAGTTTTATCTCAAACCATATCAAAATTACCATGCAACCTTGTTTAGCTACATAAATGGAAAATCTTTGGTAGCCTATGGAATTTGATATAAGTGAGGGGGCTTATTTAAAATTTTGGCTCAAACGGGAGAGGCTTATTAGAGAGGGGGCTTAATAAAGCATTTACGGTATTGTTAGTATTTGTAAAAACGTAAGAAAAAGCACAAAAATATTTGGTCTTTCACCTTTTAACTAGAATTTGAATGATTCAAATCAGTCCAGTACCCATAGAGCTATGAATTTTCAAAAACGGGAACTTCTTTCTGGCTCACACAGTGTTCTCTTTCCATTGAATGACTATCAGCAAAAGGTCTGAAGAAAACCAGCGCAAACCACAGAAATTCCTTTATTTGCAAATTACAACTTTTTAGCATTCAATTGTAAGCTAGTTTCAAACAAGCCCTTTATCATTTTTGAGCACATGAACAAAAAAGCTTAAGTTTTGTCATGAGAGAAACAAGATGATAAAGTGACACAAAACAGTAGACTTCAAGTACCTTGTATTTCAATTTTTCCAATAAGGGCAAGACCCTGAAGAGCAGCATTATCCATGATTTGTCTCACAAGGTCAAAGCATTTGTCACAAATGTTCAAGCTGACTTGGACATCAGGATTTTGTAGATCTTTCTTTGCCATCTTAAAAGAAATAAAAATGAGTGAAGGATTGCCAGTAAAGCATGGGCCGTCTGTATATTAACACAGTTTTCCACAATGTTTCAAAAAAATGTATAAAGATTTGGCTGTCTACAGTGGTGTAAATTTAGCTTAATCAATGGCTAATCACTCTCAAAATGTTCCTCAATGGTTAACTAGAATAGCTAATTTTTTAGCCACCTTTTTAAAAATTTGGAACACATGCTGCAATCAAGTCGAAGCTCATATAATAGCTAAATTACTGAGCTTATTTTTAAACCATCTTTAGCACAGTTTTCCTGGCTAAGAATTCTCAAGGATCTTTCTAATTCTTGAGAATTCTTGTTCATAGACTTTTACAATCTTTCATACCATTCAAGAATTCCTATCAGTATGTGAAGAATTCTTCAAGACTTTCAAGGATTCTTGATATCTTGTCATGTCAATATCTGCAAGGCCTAAACTGTAAGTAATTAGGATTAAGTTGAGAAATTAAAGGATAAAATGAAATTCAAAAATATTGAAAACTGATAAATACTACGCTTTAATGGTTCTCAGTAATTTTGGTTGAGATTGAGACATTGAAGACAAATTTGTTGGATTTTAGATTTAATTCATTCTTTCAATAAAGTGCAAATTAATTAAACACATTTAAAAAATTCAGCTGTTATTGGCTTTCAGAAATGCTAATTGTTGTCTTTGCCCTTATTCATTGCAAAGCAAGTCTGGTAATAATTGAATGAAAAGATACAAACTTTGCACCATTTAGCATTTTAAAGTTCAACTGGATCAGAAGTGAGATGAAAAAGCAACCTACCAAAAATGAATTTTTCAGTAAAGAAGCAATTGTTCCAAGTAACCAGCAAAGAGTTTTTGCCAGGCAGACAACCAGGTTCAAGCTCTCATTTTCATCTTTGGTTTTCCTTCAAAAGCAGGGGAAATATTCTTGATTTGGGTTTCAGTCATGCAAAAACTAATGGAAACTTACATCAGAACATCTGAATGCCAGGATGCTTGCTTTGGCAAAAGAAGTGACCATATGAAATCGCAAAACTCTCTTATACAAGTTTACCAACATCTATCTGACAAAAACAGTTATCTATGAACTATAGGCAGAGAGTAAATATGAAGTTATTCAAAATCAAACATACCAACCTCAGATGCATCAAGGCATCTTCAACAATTTCTAGAATATTTTGGCACTGTTTCAAATTCTGACTCTTGTCCATCTACAATTGATAGCAGTAAAATCAAAAGGATTGAAAATGTCCATACACTAGAAAATTGCTACAAAGGCACCTTGGAATTTTTATCAAACAGGTCTTGGAACGGTTTTCATGCAAAGAAAAAAAATGAATATATCAAGATTTCAAATTTGAAATTGGTAAAAACTCCCCAAAAACTCACCTTGCAAATACATTCTAAAATATCACTTGAGTTTAATTGCTGCAAAGAAAATGAGATGAATCTGAGCAAGAAATTATGTTACATTACCAAGTAAGAATTGTAAGAAAATCAATCACAGCAAATAATATAGCTCAAGGTTGCATAATTTTCTTCTGTTGTCCAAATTCAATAAACAGGAATAACTTGTTAACAGTAATAATCAGTTCAAATAAGTAATTTCGGAAAAAGCTATGCAATCAATACAGATTTAGCAAGGGCAAATTTTACAAAACAAAGGATACAGGCCTAATCAAGACAAACTGATTTCAGCACTTCATGAATAGATTTGACACCATAATTTTAGCTGAACATGGTGTATTGCTCTCCCTGCTTATTTTGATTCAATTGAGTGCACACACAAAGGTATGAAATCTATTCCTATTTGGACTTCTTGGCTGAGCTGAATCCTACTGTATGCTTTGCAGAATTTGCCCTTATGCTATACAAATCAGACTACATCAATTAATCTTTTGTAGTAAACTGTTCTGGTTCAAAAAATTCTTCAAGTTGCTTCATTCTTGACATAATTCATTCGGATGAAGATACAAATCAATAATTTCAGTATTTAAGATACTTACCTCTATTGTAAGGCCATCTTTGAGATATCTCTTATATGTACAATCAGACTTTATACCAGAAAGTGAATACTCAATGATGGAGTCTGAAAAGAAAACAAATTCTATTTGGTTAACATTGTACCAATCGGGATAGACTTTGTACATCTAATTTGGGATAGACTTTAGTAGTTCTTCTATGGCAGACAGAATGAAATCTTTGAAAAATGCACATGGAAATCTCATTTTGTTACATTGCTTTCTGAACAACTGACCAATTCTTTACCTGCTACTGTATGTCTTATTAAAATCATACCCTCACCATATCATATTCCCACCGGGATATCGCCTGGTATTATTGCTCAAAAATATTCCCAAACCCCTGGGATTCAACTGTAAATTTTTCCATGGTCTCTAGTCCCCAGGGCATTTGACAGCACAAGGAGCTCAAGCATTATTCAATTACTGTTAATATAGCATATTCTTAGTGCTGGGCACCCAAGCACTCACCACAAAAGTTTGCCCCACCCCTGGGAATTTGTGCAAGAAATGTTTGTTGACCCCTGGGCTGCCCGATGGGGAGATGGTCATGGTAGGAATTGAATGAGACATTATTTTCCATAAATTTGTGCATGAAACATCTTTCATATGCACATATGTATGGAGGGACGAGTTTCAAGCACAGCAAGAAACGAAATGAACGAAGCCAGCAGGTGAATTGTCACTTTTGCCTCCTAGTTCCATTTTCATGCACCAGACATCCTGCTGGTAAACAAACAATGAAAGTGATTGAAATCAAATGCCTTCTGTGTGCTGGGCAGGCTTTCTTTCTTCTATTTATGGGCATGAAAGTTCCCAGTCTGGTCAACCTGACAGAACCTGACTATAGCATATCACTGCCAACAAGAAACACAACCAAAGCAGCTTGCAAATTTCAATTTTGTGTTCCTTGAAGTCAGTAGAAGTCAATTTGAGTGGTCAATATTTTGAAATTCTATTTCCATTTTCAACAATCAAATTTCACTTTTTATTTAGCTAGGCCTAGGCCGGGCCGCCCCGTATTGGCCAGGGTGCATTCCATGTAAAACCTACGCCGAAGGTAGGCTGAGCCCTAAGCTTTCGTACGCCAGGTATTTTCAGATAGAGAATACACATCATATGTATTTGATCATATCAAAAGAGACTGCTAATTCCAGAAGGAAAGATCGAGGACAACTTCACATTAACGCCAAGGAAGGCAGATTTTCGTATGCCGTCACGCCAAAGAATCGATTTTATTGAAAAAATGACGCCGCTACGCCGACAAAAAGTCAGGTCTACGCCGAAGATCTTCGGGCCTAAGTAAGTACATGGAATGCACCCTGGCGTATTGGGGGCTTTTGCTTTGCAAAATGATATCACTCACCGGTCAAAACTGACAGGAAATCTTTGCGGCTCTTTCCAGTGAGGCAAGCTAATTCTCTGCCAATTTCTGTGGCCCAATTCTCGACCGACCATTGTTCCCGCCAAGCTTTCTGCAGTAGTGTTTTTATCAAACTGGCCGCCATTGCAAATCTCCTCTCCTCTTGTTGTGAAGAAAAGTTGTTGTGGTTGTAGCTTGGTACAGGCTAAATCGAAAACACGGAACAGTTGGAAGCACTCGGAAAACGAAATTTCCGGAGTTCAGGGAATACATTGTGATTGTGAAATGTAAGATACATTAATTGAATGAGACCATAGTACTCAAAGTTTCTTGATTTCACCCAAAAATTTCCACTTTAAAATGCGAAAATTTTCTCGAATTTTTCTTATTTAGAGCACATTAATTATGATGTAAATGCCAATCAGTGGTGGAGCCACGGGGGTGTTTGGGGGCAAATACCCCTCCACTGTTTTGAAAATATGCTAATTTAGATTCGTCCAAAAATGTCATAAGATCTTTAAAGGGAATAGACATAGCTATATCGACAAGCTGCTATAAATAGGCTCAAGAAACGCCCACAAACCCATTGTTTCCTTCGCGACGCAATGAAACCGCAGGCGTCAAAGTTGTTGAATACAATAGATTATATTTTTAACTTGGCCCGGGCCAGCTTTTAACTATGTCCATTCCCTTTAAGGAAGGGGTAGGTCTGCGTTCAGTCTTTAATCTCGCTTTCTTGGTCGCCTAATGCTAAACATGATCTCATCGTTCTGAAATCTTTTCCTGTTTTTTGCCATTTTCTGCTCTCCTTCATTTTTGCAGCCTTTCTTTTCTCTAGATTTTGTTATTGCATTCTGTAGCATTTTGCAGCTCGTTGTCTTCTTGATCACTTACGTAGATATTAGTGGCTTAACGATGCAGGCTGAGACTTCTTTTAGACTACATATTTTGGCACTTGTGTTCAATCAAGATCAAATATGTATTTCAAATACATTTTTATCTATATGACTCATCATATGTTTGAAATACTAGTTGTAATACAATTAAAAAACCCTGCATTGGAGTTTCCTACATGCACATCAATGAATTCATCTGTCGTTTTCTATCTAGAAAGGGCATATATCTCTACATTCAAAAAGGGCGTTTCCCTTAGATCCAAAGGGTGTCGTCCCAAATTATTTTCCCTTGATTCCCTTGATTCCCTTTAAATGTAAAAAAATTGATTTGTATCGTTGCCGGTCACAGTGACAGACTGAATATATATGCAACTACGATAGATGTCTATGGCAAAAGTTGAATAACTCTGCAACTAAGCCAGTTACAGCAGTTTGAATAACATGTTTGAACTCAGCATTCAATTCTGCATCGAAACATTGCTATAAAGAGTCAATTAATGGAATTTCTGAGGAATCTATCTCAAATGGGACGTTGCAACCTGAGACGTTGCATCTATCGGTGGTATCTATCGCAAAAGTTGAATAACTCTGCAACTAAGCCAGTTGCAGCAGTCTGAATAACATTTTTGAGCTCAACATTCAATTCTGCATCGAAACATTGCTATAGCAAATCAATTAACGATTCTCTATAAATTTCTCAGCCTTAATGGAATAGATGTTTTTCTGTAGTAGTGATTCTCTACCAAATTCTCACATCTATTGAAATCTGTTGGATTAAAGCTGAATATCTCAATTTTTGCAATAGTTACAGCAGTCTAAGTGACGTTTTTGAACTCAGCATTCAATTCTACATCGAAACATTGCTATAAGAAATAAATTAATCTGTGGGATTTATTGCAAAAGCTGAATAACTCTACAACTACAACAGTTACAGCAGTCTGGGTCACTTTCTTCAGAAGTTTGCAGAGATGTAAAATTGGAAGTCTTTATAGCTGACTTTTTTGGTCGTAATTGATCATTTTCAAAACTTCTGTTTTTTTAAAGAAGACCATTCTGTAGCCTTGCACTTTGGTCATACACACTTTCCAAGCTAGCCAATTCTAGCGAAATTCTGAAGCTTGTTGCCTTCACTCCTTTCACATCTTATCTGATAATTCGATGTGACCAGTGTCATTCGAAAAATTTTCATTTCGTAGGTGTTTCCCAATGTGACTCTGACATCATACAGGACTAAACTGATGAAAAATTCAAAAGAGATGTTATCCTTGACTGATTTTCATTTCTGCATGTTATTGGAACAGAATCGATGAGACCTAACAAGCAGACTTGAAATTCAGTGAAATCCGGAGATCACTGTAATGAGTTACACTCTGACTGGTACAACGTTTGGTAACAGGCGGGTAACAGTTTGTTTTTAATTTTGTTTCTGACGCTGGTCACAGGAAATCTTTAGATAAAATTCTAATTAAAGCCTGGTTTCCATATAATCGCAAGGAGTCGCAGTGAGTCGCAAGGAGTTGCAATTTTTTTGACCCGAACTAAATGCAAATTAGCCCCAAACTTGACTTGAAAACTTCCAAGCAAAATCTAATAAATTTGTTGGCAATCAAATCTATGGACTTCACCTAAGAATAAGATGGTTTCTTCGTTGAAAAGTGCCATTTTCTTTCATTTTAATTTCATTAATTTTATTATTTAGGCACAGTAGCCCCGTCAGTTCATCAGAACTGCTTTTCAGGGCGCCGTGGCCATGTGTGGGTGCGTGTGGAAGTGAGATTCATCCCAGAAACGAGAGTGATCTGATCCCAAAGAGTCGCAAGGAGTCGCAAGGAGTTGCAAAATTTGTGAACAGTGGTTTCCATTAATCGCAACGAATCGCAGCGAGTCGCAATGAGTCGCAGAGATAGAATTTTTTCTATCTCTGTGACTGCTTGCGACAGCGATCGCAAGGAGTCGCAAGGAGTGGCAAACAAATTTTTAACCGGTTTCCATATGATCGCAGAGAGTCGCAAGAAAACTTGGTCACTTTTATTGCGACTCCTTGCGACTCCTTGCGATTATATGGAAACCAGGCTTAAAATTCTAATTGTTTGATAACATTTCGACGGGCATGCACGTGATATCAAACTTGGTGTATGAAATAACATCAGTTATTCGTATATATTTGATAACATTTGAAATTTTATTTCTCTTCCTGCTCAAAGCAGTTTGCAAGCACTGAAGCGTATAGTATTATTATTGATCCAGAATACGGACTTTCCAAGGCTGGCAATTTCAGCTTGGAAAACGTAGGCCTGCTGCCTTCATCCCCTTCACCACATATCTGATCATAAGCGTGCGAGCCGGGGGGCCAGTGAGCAGTAGCCCCAAACTTTGGAAAAATTTTCAAACATCAGCCCCAATCGGGCAAAAATGCCCTCAGTCGGGAAAAATTATGGTAAACAATGGACTTTGTCTCGGGCAGCCCTCCTAGACTTTTTCTCCCCGTTCGCTTATGTATCTGATAATTTCATGTGACAAGTGTCATAAGAAAATGCTTCAGTACGGTATTCAGTTGTGCTATTCAACATGAATCTGGGAGCAAGCTGGTGAAAAATTTGAAAGAAATGGCATCCCTGAGCCTGACTCTATTTTATCTCTTTCGGTTATTGGAACAACGATGAGATATAACCGGCAGACTTTCTCAAGTCATATGAATCGAAATTGGTGTGCAGGATCACTGTGATTATGTGTACTTAGTCTGATAAAGCGTTTAGTAATGGGTCTATTTGCTATCCTTTCCACCTAACACTGGTGACAGAAATTTTAAGATATGATTCTAAAAAAGTGTGCACAAAATACTATAAACGACAGAAATCAGGGTGTTATTCCCTGGATCCAGTTCCGAGTTTATTCCCCTCGAGGTTCAAGAGTTCCGTGTTTTCGATCTCGCTCGATTCCTCGATTCTCGCCTTTTAGTATGGCTATGAGGCTAAAATAAAATGGAAGCTTATGTCACCACGAGGCTGAAATAAAATTGCCTCTGCAACTGCTTGCACGCATTCATTCATTCAGACAAAGCACAACAGAGACGCTCTGCAGGCAGTATCGTGCATTCCAAAACATCTTACTCCGGAAACATTAACATCACGCGATTCAAGCATTGAGCACGATGGCTGGCAGAGGACGAGGGACAGCAAGCTTGATGTCTGTAGTGTTAGAGCAACAAGCAGCTGGTACAAGTCCACCATTCCAAAAGGCAGCAGATGAAACAGTGAACAAAGTCAGAGAAAGTGATAGGCCTACCATGCTCAAGGGCCAGGGAGAAATTAAGAATGCCGCTGCCGTTGGGTCCCCTCCTCCTCTTGAAGAAGCTTCATCACCACTTGGCGTGTTTGGCAGAACGCAACCAAACAATCCCTTGCCATCAGGAGGAAGAGGTTTAATGCCTCCTGGTCATTTTCAGAAAACTGTCCCAGCAAAAATAGGCAGTCCACAGCAGGGCCAGCCAGAAAAAAAGTTATTTTCAAGTCCAACCTCAGGCACCGTACCCAAGGTTAAAGACAAGACCCCAGAACTGCAAAGTGCAGTGGCTTATTTGAACAAATTTGCTAAAGGTGGGCTCAAGCCAGATTGGAAAGTTTGACATGCGCGGGGGGATTAATCCCCCGCGCACTTTTATGCTATCCGCATTGCGATACGCGCAATCTACTTGTATAGTAAGTAAGTTGTGCTATGCTGATATGCACATTGTTAACTCAAATTTGCATACTATCTGCGCCATTTTTCTCCCCGTTTGAAAATCCCCTGTGCACTTTTCAAACTTTCCAATCTAGGGCTCAAGTATTGTTTGGGCCAACAGATACTACAGCCCAAAATGTATCAGGGGTCATCAACAAAAGACTTTCATCCCAGTTAATGGATTTTGTCAGTTAAGATCTGAGCCCCAACCCCTCCCCCCTACTTAAGAGACAAACTTTTTGCCTTTGGTAAAATTTTCCTAGGCCTGCAAATACCTATGATAGGTTTTTTCAGTTTATTTTCTTGTTGTCGGCCCAACTACCTTCCAACTTTTTTGAGAAAGGTGAATATAAGTATTATTGTAAAGGGTACCAGTGCAAATGCAAATACAACAAATGCAAGTTGAAAAAGCAGCATATTTATAATCTTAAACTCTTATTTAAATAGTGACTTTTCTTATCTAGATTTTTGTCCCCTAAATGACAATCTTAACAGGTACAAGTGAGACACACCCCCCTCCAACAGACAAAATCCATTAACGGGGACTAAAATCTTTTGTTGATGACCCCTAACACATTAAATAATTTAAATCTTGTGCAGTAGCAAAAATCTGGCAATGATTTTTGTTTTCCCTCCCATGTGCACATATACAGTATTCATAAGCGTACAGAAAGATAAAATGTAGGGTGCTGCTTAATGAAATGTCCATTGTTTACCAAGTGTTTTTTTTAATATTCTATCAAAATTTTACAATATAAGTTACTTTTTAACACTACTTACAAAACTACTTTACGATACTACAAAAACAATACCTTGGAGAGCAAACTGTTTTATCTGACTTAAAGTGGATTTTTGCCCAAAAAAGCTGACTTTGACAATTTTTCCAACATTTGGGGGCTGTTGCACCCCAAGCCCCTTGGCTTGTACTAGGAAAAGTCCATATCTGAACTGCCACCTATTAGAAGCTTCAATGTTTGAATAGGCAAAGGGTACAGTTAATTAAAAGCAAACTTGATAATAACTGAACTGAAATTTCAAAGTTTGAAGAAAAAAAATGAGAAACTTCGAAAAATTTACTTTTGGTACCTCATGCCATTTATCATACATATTTTATTCTCCAGGTGAGCCACAGGTGAAGATGCCCAACCAATCAAATCAAAAGAAAGTTCAAAGTAACCCAAGAGTGAATCAAATGCAAACAAAACCAATGCCAATGAAATCTTCATCAATGCAGAACCAACAAAAATTAACCCCAGTCCTAACTCCAAAAGAAAAGGCTGAAGCAGACGCAGAATGGCAAAAATATAAATTTCAGCGACAGATCAATGGCGTGAGTTTTCTATTCAAACCCATAAGATAGAGCAAATTAGTGGCCAGATAGAGAGAGACTTTTTTGGGGAAATATCTTACCACAAGGCTAATAGACAGCATGGGTTGAAGATCTTTAAAAGGTTGCGGTGTAAATTCTACGACCTCTTTCTTTGAACTGAATTGCTTCAAAGAAACTATAACTATTTTCCTATAATTCTACCATTGAACTTTTCTGAAAACTTCAATATTTTCAGAATAAGGGTTGTTCTTGTTTTCAAGAATTCAAAAACATTTTCAAAAAACTTAAAACCATCGTAATTTCCAAAGTTTTTGATGGAACGTGAAATATTTTTCAAGAAAACCATATTTTATCGATTTCTACAACACTGTATCAAGCAAAAATCTGTCACTCTCCTGCTCTACAGTTTGGAAATTTGATGAGCTCGTATCCTTAAATAAATGGAGATGAAATTTAAAATGCCCTGTAATTTGAAAAATTATTGAAGATTTCGGAAAAGCCCAATGGTAGAATTATATGTAAGTAAATAGCCAAGGTTTCTTTCAAGCCATTCAATTAAAAGAAATTGATCTTATAATTTTACGCCCTCCTTTTTACGCCATTTTAGTGATTTGGAACAGTATGCGTGCTAAAGATGGCGTCAGAGAATATTTGCTATGATCTTTTGCATCTCAAAGAATTTCAATCTTTTAATTTGATTTGATTTGACAATTCTTCATGGGATGCAAAAGGTTCATGTTAAAGATTCCTATAGGCCATCTTTTAGGCAAACGTTTATCGTCAATTATTCTCCCAGGGAGGGTCAAATTTCCTTTGTCCCCCAACTATTTTTCTGCTTGTTCCCTTTAAGACAAATCAGAAAATTCATACTGTATATATATGTTCCCTAAAAATATTGTTTTTTTACATATTTCTTCCCAGACTTTTTTCACCAATATTCCCATGCTCCCAGCTAAAACGTTCTGACTATCCCCTGTTCACTAAGAACCCTGAGAGGTCCTCACAAATACCTTCTTAGTCTTATTCAGTCGAAGCCTGAAAACCTTTAACTTTGTTCATCATGTCAAACAATTTAGTGCTTTCCCTCAGTACTTTCCGTCAATTTTAGTGCTTTCCCTCTACTTCAGTTATGACGATGCCTCACTTTCTTGAACAACTTTTCATTTCACTTGAGACTTGAGGTATGAGATAGTTGGCTTCAACTAAAACAGTATCAAAATTTTAAGCAGGAGGGTTTTTCTTTCAGATCATTGCTAACTCAACGATGGAGGATGCTGCAGAAGTCTTCAGTGATTTGAAAATAAAATTAGATGGTAAAACTCATTGTTAAAATATTCCTATAACATAAAGATATTTCTATGTTTGGTAATTTCAATACATTGCATCTGTTGTATGTCAGAAGATAGCAATTTTGATTTGTATATAGTTTCGGTACTGCTGTTTGGATAGGCTTTGATAATGTTGATGTGAAGAGTTTATTGGTTGCAGTAATTCTGTTTAACAATGGTGAAACACATTTTTTTGAAGTATTCCTATAACATAGAGATATTTCTATGTTTGGTAATTTCAATGCATTGCATGCATCGTATGTCAGAAGATAGCAATTTTGATTTGTATGTAGTTTGGTACTGCTGTTTGAATAAGCTTTGATAATTTTGATGTGAAGGGTTTATTGGTTGCAGCAATTCCGTTTAGGTTTATTTCATCACAAAGATGTCTAAGTCCACATGAAATATTCAGAAATGGTGAATACATATCAAATGAATTTCTATCTTCTTCATAAGCTGGCGTCCCCTATTGCTTAAAAACTTATCCCCAGAGGATCATGCATCCACAAAGTAAGATAATACCCGAATATCTTTTCCCCATTTCAGATCACAGGATACTGACATTCACCCCTGAAATGTACCTGGTGCACCAAAATAAACTTTGCACTTTTGGCAGGCCACGATAAGTCAAAGACTGGACCGACTTTGAAGATTTATGACTTAATCTGTAGCAGAAAACCTGAATTAGATTCAGCACTTTTTGCAAATTTTTCCGTTTCCAGTTTTAGAGCTAGAAGCGAGTTTCTTCAAATTTTCGTTTTCGAAAATGCTGAAAACGATCAAAAACGACGATCAAGTTTTCTAAAGAATCAACATGAATGGACAAAGAGAGAACTTGTTTGTGGTGATTTGGGATTTAGAAATCGATTAATTGTAATCTGCTGTACGGGAGTTTGTACTAAATCCCCAAATCACCCTGAAAACATTTTCTCTTGAGTTTTTGCTTTCAAATTTGATTGATGTTTTTTTTATCATTTTCAGTGTTTCGAAGGCGAAAATGTTGAGAAACTCGCTTCTAGCTCTATAAACGGAAAACGGAAAAATTTGCAAAAAGTTCTACAATCTAATTCGGGCTTTCTGCTGAAGATTAAGTCATAATCTTCAAAATTGGTCCAGTGTACGATTTATTGTGGCCTGCCAAACGTGCATAGTTTATTTTGGCACACCCAGTATGAATCACTTTCAATCCTTTTTTCTCTTTTAGAGTGCTCTCTTTCCCAAAAGTATTCTCAATATGATGAGCTAGGCCTTATGTTGGAGTCACTCATTGACAAGGCAACTGGTGCCTCTGATTTTGTGGACTTGTCTAAAACGTTCATTAAACTGATTGCTGGTAAGCTGATTTCTTAATTTTTATTGCAAATCTGCAGCACGTTTTCCGTTCTAGTGAGAAGGGCTTCCGCAGCCCTAAGAATTCATTCATTTTCACTACTTTATTTAAAGTAGTCTGGAAAGATTTCTAGTTATTTTTGGCTACTTTAGGCATGCCAGATTTGAGCATGGGACCCCTTGTTTGGAGTCCCTTCTGAAGAATGGCGAAGTGAGTTGCTTGATTAGGCCATCTGGATTATGACCTCACACAATTGCTTAGGCTCTGTTGAATTTTGTCCCTGATGTCCACAAGTTAAAATTTTTTGTAACTATTTTATTTGTTATTGATAGATTATGATGGCATTAAATTTGAAAGCACCTTCCCCCCATTGGTTTCAAGGAAGATCGAAGAAATTGTGAGAGTGAGTACTTACTGTAGTCCCCAGGGATGTACTTTATTGTTAAGTGATACAAGACGTGGCACTCATTTGCGTGGGTTATTCATCTGAAATTCCCTTTATGAATCTGTTCTTAAACCTTAATTCTGGTAGATGGGTAGTTTTTCAGAATTGTCTGGGTCCCATAATGATTATCACACCAGACAACTGAACATCTCTTGTATGTTGCTTGAGAAATGATAAAGTCAGGAAAGGACCAACCTCGAACCCAGGGTAACAATGGGCGGCCAGTTGTTACCCTGGTGCCTACGAGGCTCTTTCTTCATTTTCATTGGCTAATGCTAAAACAATCAGCTTTTTGCATAAATTAACTCCGGCCGTATAGCAGACTTATTACATATATTATCACATCATTACTACTCCAGGAGACACAAAGGGAACCAGAAATAAAGCAATTGTGATAAGTCTATATGGGTGGTTTGTTTTCGTACTTGTGTGAATGGGCCTAACGATGCAAACAATAAGGAAAATTCTTGCCTAAGCAAACAGAGAATCTAAAAAGAACAGCATAGAACAGGTTGTAACATTTGTAAAGTGTTTACATTCCTCCAGAGGCCTCTGTTGCAAACGGAAAGCTGCAAATGGAATTAAAATATCTCTCTTCACAGTGACATCCCGGTAACATCTAACATCCTACATAACACCTAGAGGTACTGTGTTTCCTGGAATATCTGCTCTTTGTACATTAGGTACATACGTCTTTCTATTCGATATAATAGGTACACGAAGCCGGGATTTTGGAAATGTCAAGAAACTCAACTCTTGATGAGCATCTTATTTTCTTTGCTAAGAAACGTGCCAACAGTTGTATCAATCATGCTAATTGTTTTACTTTCCTTAGCACACCATACACCTGATATAAAGTGAGGCGACTAGAATTTTAAATTGTGAAATTACAGCAACTCGTAAGAAACTCACAAGTGATGCTCTGGATGCTTCAGCTCAGTTGCCTCCTTTTTAACAACAATGTATGTGCTAGAAAACTGTGGTTGACAAAGTTTGGTTCACTGGGTGAACCAAAAAAGGCACCGTTTCAAACAGATTTCTCGTTGCTAGATGGAGTGGAATGAATTGAACTTTTGCGACCTTTCTTAAATTTAACTGAGCACTGAAAATAAACAGGTGAATTAACAAAAAATTAACAGAATGTCGCAAGGCTAAGACTTTCAGAAGAATGCTTGGATTTGGATTTGAATTTAGCAATCATTTTCTGCTGTAAATCCTGTCAAAATTACAAACGTTACTTTAAGTACCTATGACAACACCAAATAGCAACATCTTCAACCAAGTAATCAAATCAGAAATATCACGAGGGAAGAGTCCAAACTCGCTGTACAAAACCTTTCAAGTTCCTTCTAAAGATGTGCGTTAAACAGCGTAAGAGGTTGTCTAAAGTATATGACGGAATGGCCAGACTGAAAGCTTTTCTAACATCATCATATTTTTTGTATGTCCACAATTGAGGTTTTATCGTTGGGTTTACTATGATGAAATCTGAAGGCTACATACTTACCTTGATACTATCTTTTCTCGTTGAAACAGTGAATTTCCATGCATCAAAATTTCCATACTGGAGTTTACTTTCTAACAGTAATAATGGTATGCCAACTACTTGCGAACAATATGTTTGCACTCTCATTAAGTTCAGATTAAGTTTTATAATATCGTTTTTAATATCTTCTCATTCCTGCTTCATTATGTCTTCAAACTTTCCAATAGCTGATCTTGAAGAGCAACACTTCGAGCGAAAGCTGAGAGCCTATGCATCGTCAAAATGCGTTGCGAATAGATCGATAGATAGCTGGGTGTTTCTCATCGACATTTAAAATTCTGATAATCAATATTCAAATTTGTTCAGGTCAATGACTGAAATTGATTTCAAATGAGACGCGTCATGGTCGTACAACGGAAAGAGACCATTCTAGTGCCAGACACCGATTTTTCACATTCAATAAAAGAGCGACACCTCACACAAAGATTGCGAGAATGATAGAGGACTTTCCTCAAGTGTTCAAGCTCAGTTTAGCTATCTAGGCCTATGCCTATGTAAGTTCTCAAGAGAAACAAGGAGAACATGAATAAAGGCTGCAAAGCTTGTTTGTTATGGCTTCTTAGGCGTCGCAAAGAATTATATGAAGACTTTGCACGATCATTTTTTGTTGCGAGGCCTGTTGAAGATTTTAAAGTTATAAACAGAAAACCTTCTAAAAATCAGAACTGATATGTTAAATGGAGTGCTGTAATACTTGCTAGTTTTACTAATTTCCCAACAACATGGATGAAATATGAGAAAATCATATCCAACAGATAACTGAAATTTTTTTAAAACATTCTTGGAGAGGGCCAAGAATGAGACAATACAAAACTATCTTGACTTGTGTAAAATCACGGCACGAACTACACTTACCGGCTAGCAGCGACATCTTTTGTTTTCTCGCTTCAGTACAGTAAAATTGTCAACTTGCAGTTCACTTTTATTGAATCTTTGCTACAACAAGACACATTTTTGCTTGCATCGCGCCATCAGATTGCAAGCGCGGGAAACAGTTGACCTCCACACCTTTGAGTTTTGCTGTGTGGTGAATATGACGCCATTGCTGAACAGAGTGCTTGCATAATTTTTTTTACATAAATTAGAATACATTCACCACAAAACAGCAGGTAGGAACCAGGGGTATCATTTGTGCTGAAGAAGAGAGGCTGAAGACAATGATAGCCCTGGAATCGAGGTTGGGAAAGGACAACATTTTGTGTAGCAACAACGCAGCATCTAGCCAGTCAAAGCTGAAGAAATTTGAATAGACATTCGACAAAATTCATACACATGGTTTAGAAACTTCCCGATATTCATGCAAAACGGCTCAGAATTCTTTGATATTGTGTCATACAAATGGTTCCTTCTGTCAAAGTCCAGATGCATGTTTAATCATGGTTACAATGAAGCACTCGCCCTGGGTTGAAGTTAATTGTTCTAGTTTTTCTATCAGTGGTTTGAAAAATACATATTGCTTACAACAAGCATGCAGTAGAGGCCTTGCACACATTAGAATGACAAAAATTTGTTAATATTCTCAGGGCTTAAATCATAGAATGACAATCATTTGAATATCCCACGAGAAGATTAATATTTAATGGATACGAAGCAACATCTCAAAATAGTATTTTATCTATTTTCAGGTCAGTGCATCAGACAAGGCCTTGACAACTTGTGCACTAAAGTTCTGCCAGCTCCTTGGGGAACTTTACAAAATTTCGTCAGAGACTGACAGCAGGTAAGAAAATAAATGAGCAATATAAAGATGATCCGTAAAGTGAATGTAAGCATATAAAAGTGGCTCAAGCAACTTGTGGTCAAATTCTAGCCCATCAGATATCAGAATTTCCTGTTGACGTAGGTCATTATTGGGAATGAAATTTTCACTCTTTCAACGGATAAACGCCAGCTAAAGCATTTCTAAGTCATTGCTGTAAAGCAGAAGTATTAGAGAGATGTGGTCACCCCACGGAACGTGTGTGCAGTACACTGGGGGGTGTGCAGTACAGTGGGCGGTGTCCAGTACAGTGGGGAGGCTTCTCTGAGTACAGTGGGGGCATACCTTGAGTACAGTGGGGGATGTTCAGTAGAGTGGTCCTGATTTCAGGCCGTCTTGCGAGATTTTTTCGAAGGGACCTTCTCGATAAAATCGCTTGTAAAATTTGAACAATGACTAATTTTGGCCAGGAAAAACTCTAAGATTGAAGGAACATGTTGACTATTTAATGCTATTTTCATGAATATGCTTGCTTTGCCATTCAGGGAACAATAGCCTCAAATCAAACGATGTGCGTTAATTCTGATCCACCTGGTGTTATAATAGTAGTTTTCAAGTACTTTATTTGAGGCAGTACTTTATTTCGATAGTCCAATGGTGCAAAAGACTTTTGAGACCAGTTCAAATGGTTGAATAAAGATTTCTAAAATGACGAACAAACAATTTCTCAATGTTGAAACATTTCTGCTGCATGTTTTTCTTTAACATCTACTGTATCAATTCCGGGGAGGTGGGGGGGGGGGAACGTAAGTTGCCATGATATGGGGTTGTGCCATCCAAAGCGTGAAACTACGACCCAAAAATCGGGAAAATTTCTGAAAAATATACCTAAGCAAATGATTTGTGGTACAAACTTTGAAAATAGCCTTAATTGAGTTCGTTGTTTAAGGCTATTTTCGAAAAAATATACCCATTAATCTGGAAAAGCCGAAAAGTTCGCCCATAAATGAAGTTTTACAAAAAATCATACCCATAAATCCGGAAAATATAAAAAATCGTTGAAAACAATACCCATAAAATCCGGATTCTATAATAAAAAAGGTACCCTAAAAAATGGCAGAACCCTGTATCATGGAGAACTTAAGTTACCCCCCCCCCCCCCCGCCTGTTGACCAGAAGTGTGTTTGAGTAGAATTGTGGTGTTATTTTAGGTTTCACGGTGTCATATTGTCATGCTTGGAAGATTGTTTTGAGCAGTGGACCTATCCAGACGGTATAGGGGTGAGTTTTCTGTTTTGTGCCACTTTAGAACAAAAATTCTTAAATAACGGTAAATATATCACTTTCGATTCATTACATGTTACTATGCATGTTACGACATGTTACCATACAACTGTATTCAGAAATATACTTGAATTGACTTTACGTTTCATCCACAAAACTGGTCGGTTTGACTAAGATCTTTTGAAATTTTGGTACCAAGCAACCACCAAATCCCTTGACGTAAATGTTCTGTTTCTTTGTAAGTTCTGTTTCACATTAGATGCCAGGCATTGTTTATGACCGCAAACCAATAAGAAGAGTGGCGCTCGTGACATTTAAAGTTCATCACAAACCTGACCCGACATCTAATGCTAGACAGAATCTAATATAGTATCCATTAGGTTTTAATCACTCGTAGTGTACTACCCTAGTTGTATATACAGGGTGTCCCAAAAAATTGTGCCCCATTTGCCTGAAGATTGCGACAAAACGGCAAAGGATTCTCGCCAAACTTTTGCATGATACTGCTCTTTAGATATTAAATTAAAGTTTGCTATCATCCCCATAAAAATCCGTTGAAAAATGATGGAGCTATGACCTTCAGGATATCAAATTTGCCCGATGACTGAAATCATCGGTCTGCCATTTTGTCTTAGTATTTTGCAGCGATAAATAGCTTCATGGAAAGAAAATACAACAGCAACCTCCAATGTCATAGCTCTTGTAAAAATTCCGATAATTCTCTGAGAGTTCCTCTATTTCTGACTTCAAAAATAATTTCTAACCTCACGTGAAGCTACTTATCACTGCAAAATAGTAAGACAAAATGGCCGACCGCTGGTTTCAGTCATCAGGCAAATTTGGTCTTTGGAAGGCCATAGCTCCATCATTTTTCAACGGATTTTTACGGGATGGCAGAAAACTTCATTTAAACATCTGCAGAGCAACATCATATGAAAGTTTGACGAAAATCGTTTACCCTTTTGTTGCAATCTTTAGGCAAACGGGGCACAATTGTTTTGGGACACCCTGTAGTTTAACGTTGCGTGTCTTTTTCATTGAAACTTTTAGTACTATGGGCTGATCCAAGTTTCTCATTAAAGAAAAAACGTGTCAATTAAATTCTGAGAAACAAAATGACATGACATCTCAGGAGTCAGTGTAAACTTCTCTCATTTTTTGCATTTTTTTACAAGAAATGAATATTATAGAATTCCCAAAGATATACGCGTCCCTGGATTGAGTCGCGACTATATTGCAGTCATAAATGGACATTTCTTTCACATTTTAGAGTGGAGTTGCTGGATTTCACATAATAAAAGCTGAAACACATGCAAATGCAGCCACGGAGGTATTCAAAGTAATGGCGTTGCAAGATACTGAAAAAGACAGGTTTGTGTTTCCTCGTGATTTGGTTCAACTTCTTTTTCGCGTTTTCTGATTTGTACGGGGTGAGTCAAAAAAGGCCGGGCGTTTGAGAGGCTACTGCTCCCTGAATATATAAGCAATGATATTTTGCAATATCTGATTCAATAGCTAACATGTTGAATTATTCCTGGCTGAAATCGGTCGCTAGAGTTTTATAAGCAAGTTGGTTGGTTATTTTTTGCCAAAACTGAGTTCTTGATTATTTTTTTGTTTTTTTCCCCGTTCATAATTTTGAACGATATTGATTTGTTGAAATAATGGCAAAAATGGTGAGATAACGATCTTGTTATGTGCTTTCTATTTCAGGGTTGAGCAAGTGATGACTAACGTAGGAAGGATGGTGATGCTTGTGAAGGAAAGTGTGCTGAACGAATGCTTGCCCAGGTAAACTTTTTTCTTCTTCTGGTTGAATGAACGATTGAATATTGCACCAAAGTCGGTGTCAGGATAGCCTGTTAACCAGACCCAATTTCAAAGGAAATAGTGGTCTGTTCAATACCGCCATAAAGCTTGTTCAGAGCCTCTATTTCGAGAGGGCTGTTTTCCAAGTTTTGTGGAAAATGTATGCGCATAATTATCTCGCAGCTCAAGATATTATCATAAAAACAAAGAGCGAACAATTTTAGTACAGCAAGGGAGACAGCTTAATCAATTGCATGATTAGACCCTTAGGTAAGAGATTAAATTTCTATGCAAGGCGGAACAAAGAGTAATCAGGGCGCATTCAGATTGCAGTATTCTTTTTCAGAAAAATTTCAAAGAGCTTCCTGGGTAAATGGTTTCTTTACAAATAATCAGCAAATTATTCTGAGGAATTCTCAAACGAGGTTTGAACAAGCTTTATGGTGGTATTGAAATTGCGTCTGGCTAACAGGCTAGTGTCAGGATTGTTTTCCCATAATCTTCTTTTGCCTAATTGTAAGCATTCAATGGATCATAAC
Source organism: Aurelia coerulea (assembly GCA_039566865.1). Lineage (NCBI taxonomy): Eukaryota > Metazoa > Cnidaria > Scyphozoa > Semaeostomeae > Ulmaridae > Aurelia > Aurelia coerulea. The sequence continues at coordinate 2,484,759 of CM076952.1, read as the reverse complement.
TTTGATTAAAGGGGCTGCAGCTGCTAAAAGGGGCTGCAGTTCCGAATTGTAAACAAATCTGTAAACAGCACTTCTTTTGGCATTTGTCCACGGGTTGTAGGATAAGTTTAGGTACCAATGCATGAACTAAATTGGTATTAAATAAAGATAAATCATGAGCCTCCCCAATAACCATATAAAATTAATAAAGATTTCTCAAAAATATAGAGCTCGCATTAACGTTTCGCTTTCGCTTCATCAGAACTAACCTTACAATAATTTTGGGCCTACCTATAAACTTAAGTTACAATGGGGTAACATAATAACACCAACCTAACAAGGGACCTACCTTATACAAAATGTCGAAATACACCTAGATGAAAGGGAAAGAGAGCAGAATAGGAGACAAAAGGAATAGCAGGAGAGTTGCAGCAACAGTTAGGAGTAGAAAGAGGGAGCCGTTAATCTCATGAGAAGTTTGAAATGCGTTGCGACGTGAAATAGCGGCAAAAATAGAAGGAGCAGAATGAGGCGCCGTCTGTCCCAAGAGAGGTACTGAAGCGTAGCGACGCTAAGTAGAGAAAATAGGATAAACAAAGTGTTGGCTAAAGGCCAGTTTCCAGTTTATCCTAAATTGTTTAACACAATATTTTCTAAACAATATTTTTTTTGAAAATTTTTCTTGAATTCTTGAAAAAGAAGAAAAAGACTCTAATTCTGAAAATATTGAAGATTTCAGAAAAGTCCAACGGTAGAATTATAGAGAAATAGCTAAGTTTCTTTGAAGTCATTCATTTTAAGAAATAGGTCACTGAATTTTACACCAGCCTTTTCAAAGATTTGGAACCTATGCTTCTGTCGCATAAAATCCAATACAATCTAAATCGTAGATTTTGATATTCATTGGAACTGTTGAGCTTACCAAGTACTTGCTGTGGAAATCATTCTCTTGCTCCGCTGAAACAATCAATTATTTTTCTTGTTGTGTCTTCTTGTTTCAATTGTATTTTCAAATTATGGCCAGTGTTATGGCGAAGATTTAGCAGGCAGTGTTTATGGCATAGCCAGATAGTATTTGTTCATCCTGCAGGCTAATATCCTTGCCAACAGTTTCAAAAATAGGCAGCTATCTTGCATAGCCTGCTTTTGCTTGAATTACTTACTAATCTAAGACGCAATTAATCAAAGTAAAAGGAATCCCCATGCCTGGCCTTAAGATTTTTAGTAAGAGAGCAATTAACAGCCCTCCTGGTAATATTCACGCGAGCTATATCTAAATAACTGAATAGAAAACAAAAGGATAAAGAGATTTAAATGAGACCAATTTTCCCTTGTTAAACAGTTTAGGAGAGCAGTCTACAGCTACTTACCCTCAAGCATTTTTAGGGGAGCCTGGAGAGGAGCCAGAGCTATGGCTCTCCTCGCATGGTCAGACCTGCATTCATTTCATCATGTACTTTCAGGAAAATACGTGAGATCTATCTGGATCTTTTATTGGCCAACACACCAAGAGGGCAGCATGGAAATTTTCGCTTCGGTGCTTCAGCTGATAAAGAGCAAATTGGTGTTAGTGATTCTGATGCCGCACAAGAGGAAGAAATGCCTTGGAGAAAGAAAAATTTAAGCGAATCAACAACCAGTTCGTTTGCAAGCAAGGTCAACGAGGAAATTGATTATAAGGAATCTCATTTCGGAGTTGCAGCTTCGGATACATATGATGATGACGCTAGCAGCACGCAAGTTGATGATGTAGATGAGACAGTGATAATCGAAAGCGAGGAGGTAGATGCCGTAACAGCCGTTGATGAGAAAGAGGCGGAAAGCGAAAGGGAGACTGAAAGTGAGAAAGAGGTCATAGAAGACGAGACAAGCCAAGGAGATGCGGAAAATGACGTTGAAGTCGAGGCATGGGAATATGAACCTGCGAAGCCGAAGTTTATAAATGAGTCAACTGCGCCAGAGACAGAGTTAGGCCCTTACGATAAGATCACAACAATGATGAAGGATTTGAAATTGGAGGATCAGATATTTAGATTTGAGGATAACGTCATCAGGGACACAGTTCTTGGCGCGGATAGAAAAGAATTGAAGAACATATTGAAGGAAGCATCATTTCCCGCGGGGGTGATTTATGAAATTTGTTTATATCTTGATAAGAACTTTGGAGAAGGAAGTAGAAATGGAAGAAGTGATCAAAACCGTTGGTCTTCGTCAGATAATGATGCGCAGTTTTCCGCACCGAATTTCCGTTTCAAAGATACCCGGAACATTAAATTTGGTAACAAACCACGCCAAGGTGATTTCGGGTCGGAAAGTGGGCCTAGAAAAAAATTGTTAGGAATTGGACGAGGTGGAAGTAGTTTTGAGTCGTCCAGAAATAAATCGCGTGGCAGAATTAATGATGGTTCATCGAAAGGACAACAAAATCAGAAGAACTGGGGAAGAAATCGCTCCGGTTCCTTTGAAGATAATGACCGGAAATCAAATAACTGGCGTGGTAGAGATGATAGGACGAGAAACCCAGGACGCTCGTCACCGTCAGTTGAGAATAGGCGTTTTCAAGGCGACCAACTGAGCAGTCAAGATGCACATCCGAGGTATCATAGACAGTCCAGTGGGGGCGATGCATCATCTGAGGGAAGGCAAGTAGGGAAAGTGACTCCATTGCAAAACCCACGAGAGATGGCTGCGCCAAAAGAGAGGCGGTCACCAAATGCTGAGCAAAAACCTAGCAGTATATTTGGATTTGGTGGACAACCAGCAGCGTGTTACAGATGTGGATCTAAAGAACATATGTCGTATGAATGCACAGATATGAAGAGTGTTTTCATTGGTTGAAGCAAGATTGATTAAATCTTGGTTAAAGATAGTCCAGATAGGAGGTAAAACTTCAATATTTGCTTACTTTTGATATGTGTTCTATTTGTATTTTGACATTAGGATAATATCAAGGGTGTTAGGACACGGATATTCTAATTACGTATTTATTTACCTTGTTTTGATCTTCATCTTATTTTCTTGTCTTGTTTTCTTCTCTGTTCTGTTTCCTCTTGCTGATGTAAATGTCTCGTGTTATTTAAATATATCTTCCTTGTATTCCTGTGTCTTAGCGCGCCTTCGTAGAAGAAAGGTTTTTAGACCGCTGTGCAATATTAAATACTCTGCGGTGTAAAAAACTTTCTTATACGAAGGCGCGCTAAGACACAGGAATACAAGGAAGATATATTTAAATAACACGAGGCATTTACATCAGCAAGAGGAAACAGAACAGAGAAGAAAACAAGACAAGAAAATAAGATGAAGATCAAAACAAGGTAAATAAATACGTGATTAAAATATCCGTGTCCTAGCACCCTTGATAATATTAACAAAAACAAGCTGTAAAGTAATGTAGTTTACAAGATAAAGCTACCGGGCGAGTAAAAAAACAATCCCCGTTTGTGAAGGCCACTGCTTCTTGGATATCAAGGCAAAAACATTGGGAGATATGTCATTCAATAATGGAGATGTTCGAATTAATTTTAGAATTTACCTGACTGAAATCGGCTACTCCGTTCTGAAATTATGAGGGATTCTCTTGAGAGTGCCTCTTAAAGAAACTTTTCAAATCAGGCCTAAATCACGAACAAATTTTCTGTCCTACAGCAATGACTTTTCTTTTACCTGCTTTAGCATGTGTTATTCTTTTGGGAGGATGAAAGGTGTCATGGATCCCTGGGAGCATAACAACGTTATTCCGAGCGATTTCCTCCTCCCAAGAGGATAACACGTGCTAAAACATGTCGAAGTCATTGCTGTAAGGCAGAAATATTAGGAAAATTTTGTCGTGGTTTTAGGCCTGTTTTGAAGGTCTTTATAAGGGGCTCTCTCGAGAAAATAACTCATTATATCAGAACGGAAAGGCCGATTTCAGTCAGATAAGCTCAAAATGGATTTGAACATGTCTACCATTAAATAGTATGTTTGCTTGTATTATCGTGTTGATATCCAGGGGGTAGTGGCCTTTCAAACGGGGGGCTATTTTTTACTCACCTTATTTGTTAAATATTTGTTATTACGCAAGATAGTTTCATTCTCAGAGTTTCATCTAAATTCTCAAGATAGTTTGACATTTGAAGGAAGCTCCTGAACAATATTTGCTTTTATAGCATAGACGACGACCATATTTTTTCCCAAATATTTTAAATCATGGACAAGTAAAGAGGAGTCCTTACCTGAAATCAAGGGCGCCTACTTTGTAGGAACTGTGTTTATTCCCAGTACTGTTTTCGTGACATAGCACACAGAGTAATTGCTGTCCTGTTAATCTTTTCAAATTTTAACGTCTGTTACTGCATGGGCGATAGGACACCAAGTGTATGAAAGTTTTCGGTAGCGAGCCACCTTAACGTTTTATTGGTAGCCACCTTAACCAATTGTTTTTTGTGTGTTTTTGCCTATTTTCACTTGGTAGTGAGCCACCTTATCGCTGTTTCGTCATTTTGAAATTTTCGGTAGTGAGCCACCTTAAGTGCAGATCCACCTTAGGAGGTTTTACGGTTAAGATGGATCTGCACTTAAGGTGGCTCACTACCGAAAATTTCAAAATGACGAAACAGCGATAAGGTGGCTCACTACCAAGTGAAAATAGGTAAAAACACACAAAAAACAATTGGTTAAGGTGGCTACCAATAAAACGTTAAGGTGGCTCGTTACCAAAAACTTTCACACACTTGGTGTCCTATCGCCCATGGTATAACAGTCGATCTCGTATTAGATCAACACCAGAATTTGAAACCACAAAATTATTCTTACGTCATCTTGACAGGACAGCAATTAGTCTCTGTATCTACTATGTCACGAAAACAGTACTGGGAATACAGTAAATACACTTCCTACAATGTAGGCGCCCATGATTTTCCTGTTCTTTTTTGTAAATTCCTTACAGTGTCAAGGATCACCTTACCTGCCGTAAAGACACTTAGTACATTGCTCAGTTGGGCCTTTGCGTTGAAATTCAATTTTATTGAGGTAACATGTAACCAAATGTTCTCCTCGCTTTGCAATTTCTGTTCCCGTTACTTAGCGCAACTTTTCAAGTATCTTTCAAGTCATTCAACACACTGAAAGATGCAACAGCCATATGCACTTTCTTTTTAAAGATTAGAAGCCAATGCTACAGGAGTAGATACTGTATAATTTTAGACACCCCCGTCTAAGTGCCCCGGCGAGAGGTCAGATATTCACTGGGGTCCTTGTGACCGAAAAATATGGTCAAATTTTGATCGGGGGGTTCCAATTATGCAACAAGGACAGCATACGTATTGGCGGGGAGCTATTTCTACGATGACATATTTTCTCAAGATTCTCCCTGGGGTTCGCCAATTTGCAGCCGAGGTTTCACTTGTGAGGCGTTTTATACCGGGGAGATTCACGTTTTGTCCGAGGGGCGTTTCACTCTGTAAAAATCCTTGGTAAAAATCCTTTTGTTTTCAAGAAAAATCCGCAAAAAAAATCACTAAAAATCCTATTGTTTTAAGAAATCTCGTACGCCTTTCCGGAAGTGTGATACACCCCTCGGTTTTGTCCGGGGACCTATTTTGCTAAAAAGTTTTCACAGAGGAAATCACCGGGGTAGAATGTACCGGGGCACTTAGGCGGGGGTGTTTTTAGGGTATCCAGTTTAAGATTTCTGTTGTTTTTGGGTTTTGATATTAAGTTTACATGTAGTTTGTTATCCTATTCTACATTCATGAAAAAACAAACTTGTATCTTTGTCTCGGGGGAGGGGGTATCTTAGTATTTTTGTGGTACAGGGGACGCGTTATTTTTAGGGGTACTTTTTTCAAAACGTTATGGAATTATGGGTATCCTTTTCAGAAAATTTTGCAGAATCATGGGTCCTGCTCTGAAGACAGTTGTGGAATCATGGCCCTAAAATTCTTTAAATTATACGGAATTCCGGGTACCAATTTTTGGGGCAAAATGGCACGTCCCCCGTCGGATGATAGGTGGAGATAACCCCCCCCCCACCCCTTGAGCTCTTTTCTGCTCTGTTAAACTAACTTTCGTGGATAACTGTTCACATACTCTCTCGATCCTAAAACAAAGGCTTCTTTTGTGTGTGGTGTAGGATATCCTGTGTAGCATTTATTGGAAACTGTGCAGAATTTAAAATTCCTGGTGTGAAGCATTTAAGTTTTATTGCGCAATAGATTAGGAAATGCTGGCAAATTTTGACCCCTTTCCCCCGAAAAGCATCAAACGAAAAAAATCCAAATACACGTTTTTCAATCAAATTTCGCTTCAATCTGGATTCCTCTGCATTAGAAACGATGCCCCCCCCCCGAAATATCCTCACTTCTAAACCAAGGAAACTTCTGGCAGTAACAATTCGAAGGATGAACTTTGGCTAGACTTCTTACATGTTGTTCGCCCCTTCCTTGAACTGATATACCGTTCTTACTACGACTCATGTTCATACGCTTCCAGAAACGGACATGGCCTAAATCACCCTGCTGTATTTTCTCGAACCACTGACCCTTAAATGCCGCAAAAAGCGAGTTTCCTGAAGTGCTACACTGTCAAACAACCTATCAGTACTTCGATGGACGTTTCTTTTTGAGCTATTAAAAAATTTTCCCAAAATTTGTTAATCACAAAACTTACTGGATGATACAATTTAAGCAGAATTTAAAAGTGTTGATTCTGTATAAAATGTTGGTGATTTTGGTAACAAACTAGTTATGCTTGAGAGATTTCGAATTTACTTGCACGACAAATCTGTATTGATACATAAATTGCCTTCTTGTGGCCGCAAAGAGGAGTTTGTTATCGGGATATCTTTACAGGTCTGGAATGCGTGCTGTCTTGCAGTATCGGTTTATCTGCAACGGGCCTACCTTCTTTGGATACGCAGAGTACGTGCTGTCTTAGGCGTATCAATTTTGGATACACGCTCTAGTTGCACTAAGATGACTAGGCCTATCTCATTTCTCGCGATATATTTGCTGTTAGTAATCTCCTTGTGTTTTGCATCGTACGAGTTCTCGACTTACCCAAAAAATTTCGACAAGCTAAAGAAACATTTCAAGACTGATAGGCCCACAATCGGTGTTGTCTCCATGTCAAATGAAGATAAAAGATTATTCACAGATATTCCGAATACGGATAACACAAGTTACGTAGCTGCTTCGTATGTGAAGCTAATTGAGGCTGGAGGAGCGAGAGCCGTAGCGCTTATGTCTGATATGCCGGAAGATCAGCTACAGAAAGTCATCGAATCGATAAATGGCGTTATCCTCTCCGGAGGAGACGGAGATTTGGCTAATTCCCACTATGAGAAAGTCGCTCGAATGGTTTACAAATACTCAATGAAAAAGCTCGACGAAGAAGGTGAAATTTGGCCAATCCTTGGTATCTGTCGAGGCTCGCAAATTCTCCCTGTTATTACAGACAAAAAAGATTTCTTGATCCACACTTTCTCAAAAAACTACTCAGTTCCGTTAGATTTTGCAGATGAGTATAAAGAGAGCAGAATGTTCGGACAAGCTTCCAAAGGGATCATTGAGACATTGATGAAAAAGCCTATTACGATCAACGCACATCTGTTCAGCCTTCCCACGGAATATTTCATGACAAATCAAGTTTTGAAAGAATTTTACCGAACCATCTCTACAAATAAAGATCGAGAAGGAAATGGGTTCATTTCTACTTATGAAGGTAAAAACTTCTTTTTAAACTCGATCATTTTTGTTGCAAGGTTCAATTCAATGGACCATTCCGGAGTCGAATGTGGAGGCGCTGTTCGCGTTGCATCTTGGGATCGCTACTCTCATGTGATATCGAGATGCAACGCGAATTGTGCCATCGCGCTCAACTGCAGAATGGCCTGTTCGTTTGTGCACATGTAATGCTCATGCATCATCAGCCTTTTTCACACTTGGAAACGGCAAAATCGTCCAGGACAAGCCGTGTTAGACCGACAAGTCGGACGGACAGGGACAAATCGACTCAGACAGACAAGCCATCAAGCATGAAGGCGAAACTGAAAAAATTTAGTCGTGTGATTTTGTCCGTCTGTTAGATCAGATTCAATTCAAATTCAAACTTTTTTATATTCAGCAATGTTTACAAAGTTTAATCATAAGATAAATCTAAGGGCGCCTACCTTTAGACGAGGTCACAGGGGGCAATTTGCCAGACCAACTTTTCTTACTCAACTTTTTGCGTAGAATACGAATCAGAGCAATTTTTGATTTGTCAACACTGACAGACGCTAGAATTTGAATATCGCCATAAATTTAGAAAGTATTCTTGTGTTACACACGGCTTGATAGGGCAGCAATTGCTCTATGTACGATGTCATTAAAACAGGACTGCGAATAAACACAGTTCATACAAGGTAGGTGTCCTTGGATGAATGTTAAAAGATACAACAAAGAGACTAAGTTCAACAGTAAGATATGCCAAGGGCACTGTGGAGGAACCGTAGCGGCCTTCGAGCACGGTGGCCTTGTAGCTCCTAAATTATTTAACTAATAAATCTACCACTACACAATCATCAACACAATGAATATGAGTTATATCAAGATCCTGGAAAGTTCTTAATTTGTAGTTTTACCGAATCTTGAGTCCTTTTGAGCCAAATGGGAAAATTGCCTGAAGCTGCGTTTGTTGTTACTTACACGCAATACCATTGGCCATGCTGAATTTGTTAGCCAATCAAGATTACGTTGCTATGCTTTTCTGATCTACATCTTTCTATCTTTCGTAGGCCGAAAGTACCCAATGTATGGCCTACAGTGGCATCCAGAGAAATTACTCTTCGTTTGGAATCCTTTGATGGTCGCAGACCATTCGCTCGATTCGATTCGTGTTGCTCAATATGTTGCTAATTTTATGGTTATGGAAGCAAGGAGGAATTCAAACAGATTTGCCACTCGTGAGTTGGAAGAAAAGCATCTTACTTACAGATGGAAACCAGTTTATATCGGTGACATTACAGATACGCCCTACGAGCAAGTGTATGTTTTCCCCCGTCTAAGAGAGGAACTATGATAACTGTGTGTTGAAAGTGCCAGAAAATTTATCATCTACATAAAGAAAGACAGTATATATTATAACAAGGACAGATTTTATAGCAAGAACTAGCCTGAGCTCAGGCTCAATGATGAAGACAAAATTGTCACTTTTTGGTAAAGGGCCTAATTTCAGGCTTAGCAAGAACACGTTGATCTCAGAATGGAGTTTTGATATGGCTCTGCTTTTCGAAAATACGCCTGGACATTTATCATCCAGGAACGTTTCGGATGAACATATCATTTAGATGAACATATCATCTAGGTATATAGAAGAAATTGCATACTATAACTAGGACAGATTTCATAACACGAACATCTTCGATCTTTCCCCTCGTCTCAGGAATGGAACTTTGATACCTCTGCCTGTTGAAAGAAGTGCCAGGAAATAAATCGTCAAGATAAAGAAACACAAGCATATTTTTACAAGGAAAGATTTTTTATCTCACACCTTTTAGCTATTCTGAAAAGAATCAGAATCGAACGATATTTTGCAACATTCTGTAGAATTTTCGAATGTGCACAATAGTGATAGAAGCAGCATAGGAATCATTCGTCGTACATAGCCGATTGCTCGTGGCCCATGGTCGAAACCGCCAAAGCCTCATTTTCATGGACCAATCAGACGGCTCAAAAGCGAGGGAGACAAGAAACCCGTGAAAACTTTTACTCCCAAACATCTGGAGAGTAGATTGCTTTAAAAAAATTCGAGAAATCTCAAGCAGTTTTTTGTCCTGGTTGCGTTTTATGAAGGTAGGTAAAATTTAGAAAAATCTGCACGGGTTTCTTTTGTCTCCCTCGATTTTTAGCCGTCTGATTGGTCCGTGAAAATGAGGCTTTGGCGGTTTCGACCATGGGCCACGAGCAATCGGCTATGTACGACGAATGATTCCTATGCTGATAGAAGCTCTATCGCTACTCGATCGAATGTCGCTTATAAAAATGTATAAAAATAACGCTCGATCCAGGCGTTTTTGTAGAATAGCTAAAATGTCTATTGATCTGAAACGTTCATTCTATTGCAACATATAATAATGATTTAAATATTTTACTTACACGCATAGATTGTCAAACTTGACTATCGTTATGATTATCTAATGGATTTGTCACTCTACTATTAAATAACGGATTTGTCACTTAATAGAAATATCAATTGATATGAACATGATCTTTTTCATCGTCGTTCTTGCCTTGCTGCGCTTTCCTCCAGATGGTCCAATTTCTGCATATTTTTTAGCAAGAACTAGCCTGACATCGGGCTCAATTTGCCATGAAGAGAAAATTGTTGTCTTTTGGCGCAGAGCCTCATATCATTATTATTATTATTATTATCAATTTCTTTATTGTTGGATTATAAATGACAAAAGATAGCTAAAAGTAATTAGCTAATTTATTCCAACTTTAAAACATTAAAATACAAATATTACATAAGAAAAATAGTGGATAAAATATTTACACATCATTAATAGTATACAGTGTAAAAGTAAAAGTAGATATCTAATAATATTCATCATAAAAAGCCCAAATTCGGAATAAAAACGCGGCATAATTTGCATGGACAATTTTCACTGTTCCAAATTTTTATTTTTGTTTTAAACTGACAAAGGGATTCTGAATTACGTATCGTTGGTGGTAACATTTGCCACAGCTGCGGACCTTTGAAACGGATGCTTTCTGTCCCGTTGTTGACAGATCTCACCCTAGGTTGAAAGAATTCGTTATTGTTGCGCAGATTGTAATGACTTTCATTTTCACAGAAAATTTCCTGCATGAATGAAGGGTTCAGGTCATTTCTAGTTTTGTACATTTCAGTCATAAGTAGCTGCAAGTTCTTTGTATGAATAGTAACGGCACAGTCCTTCTCTAATAGCTCACTATAAGTAGATTCGGCATCCTTATAAGTAATTCTCAAAGCCCTTTCCTGTATTTTGTTAATTTTTTTGTTAAGCTGCCTGCTGTGAAACATCCAGATTAAAGGACAATATTGAAACTGACTGGTAATAAATGCCCTCATGAGTGTTCTTAGTTTGCTCTGATCCATGTATGGGGATATGCGAGCAAGTGCATAAAGTTTATTGCTAGCCTTTTGGCACAATTTGGAAACATGATTATCGAAGGAAAGTTTGCTATCAATTTGAACTCCGAGTAGCTTCTCTTCGGAGCTATTTACAACATCAGCATTTCCAATCCTAACAGTAACAGGGTCATCACATCTCTGCCCAAGAACCAGAAGATGGCATTTATCTGCATTTAATTTCATAAAGTTGTCGGCAAACCATTCCAAAGCTAAACTACAGTCATTTTCAAGCCTATGAGCTATATTGTCCAGGTTCTTATCGCAGGCATAGATTGTAGTATCATCTGCATAATTACATACATCCGAGTTTTGAATGAAGAGTAGAAGATCATTAATGTATATGTTGAATAACAGAGGCCCTAAGACTGACCCCTGAGGAACACCTCGTGTGACGCTTTTCCAAGAACTGAATGACCCATTTACTTTTACTCTTTGTTGTCTATTTGTGAGGTAATCATTAATTAGTGTTAATGCTTCGCGGGAGAAACCGTAGGCATGCAATTTTGCAATCAAAAGATCGTGTCTGATGCAATCAAATGCCTTGGACAGGTCCATCAATACAGCCCCTGCCTTGCCACCTTCATCAAGGCTAATTTTGCATTTTTCTAAGAGCCGTACGAGAGCATGCTGGGCACTGTAACCTTTTCGAAAACCACAGAGAAGTGACGATAAAAAGGGTGTGATATATGCAACTATCTGTTTGTCCATTATTCTTTCAAACAGTTTTGAGACCGTAGGCAAAACGCTGATTGGCCGAAAGTTAGTCCTAGAGTTGGATGGTCCATTCTTGGGAAGAGATGTGACATCCGCGCACTTTAGTTCATCAGGAAAGGACGAATTTTCTATGCAATCATTAAATATTTTCGTCAAAGGTTCTACACATACATCAGAATGGGATTTAAGAATTTTAGGAGGAATATTTTTGTGCGTTGTAGCTTTCTTAGGATTTAGATTCCTAACCTCTTTGTCAACAGTATCAGGGGTAACTTTCTGAAAATCAAAGGAACCAGCATTGTGATAGCAACCTTTGATTTTCAGAATGCTAGGATGATTGAGCAAGAGCACTTTTATGTTTTCCCTCTCAGAGATGAACTGTGATAGCTCTATGTGTAGAAGAATTTCCTGAAAATTAATCATCTAGATAAGCAAAGGCAGTGCATATTATGACAACAACAGATTTCTTTGCGAGATCGAGTTTATGTTTTGCCTCGTCTACGAATGGTTAAGTTGAAGGTTGCGGTTTGCGAAATGCGAAATGCACTTTGCGGTTGCGGTTTTTAGCGCCAAGCATTGGGATCGCAGAAGTAGAGTCCGCGACCCCTTGTCATGACGCTCAAGTGGTGGGGCTCTACCTGGGATCGAACCCTGTCCGCCTGACTGCTCTGGCTGAAATGTCAGAGGATTACACCACTGTGCCACAACACCTTCAAAATGGAGCTTTGACAAATCTGCCTGGCGACTTTTGTCTGGTGGAAATGCCAGAAAATTAATCTTCTAGTTAAAGAAAGACATAGCATTTAGAACAACAGATTTCTTAGCTAGAGAATGACAGCCAGAGAACAGGCTGACTGTGCCATGAAGAAAAATTATCACATCACATGGCACAGCGTCTGGTATCGAGCTAAGCAAGAATACCTTTGTCCTTTCCCATATCATAGAATGGAATTTTTGTGGCTCTAAGTGTGGAAGAAAATGCCAGAAATTTTAACATCTAGATAAGTAGAGACATAGAGACATATATTACATATAATAAAAATAACAACGGATTTTATAGCAAGATCATGTTTAATCCTTTACCTCGTCTCAAAATGGAGTTGTGATAATACTTTGCATGCTGAAGAAAGTACCGTGACATTTATCATCTAAGAAAACAGAGATATGGCATGATATGATAACAATAGATTTCATAGCAAGAACATGTTTAATCTTTTACCTCGTCTCGTCTAAGAATAGAACTTTAATCACTCTGCCTGCCGAAAGAAGTACCAGGAAATTAATCATATAGATAAATGAAAAAAATTGCATATTGTAGCAAGGGTAAAACAATAAAAGGTTTAGTCTCTCTCATCTCCAAAATGGTAGCCTTACTCCATAAGGTCTTTCAACTTACGCTCATCTCCTTGAATTGAACTGAATTGATGTTGTTATTGTCGCTTAGTGATAACCTTGTTTGTTTCCCTAGAGCTGGACAAATAGTTAGATCAGCTACAAATTTTTTCGCCTTTAATATTTCAATCAGAATTAGAATTTGAGCTTTCGCATTTTGCAATTATGGCTTGAAGAACCTTAAGAAGAGCGAAAAAAAATCGAAACTTTTTCGAGTAGCTTTGGAAATAAATCCCATTCACTTTTCTGAAATCAATAAAAAGATTCGAACTACGATTTATGTAGCCAGCGTTGACGAAAACATTGCGATTTTTACATTTTTCGATTGCCCAGACTATATTGAACAACATCCTTTTTACTGCTTTTCGATAGGCCGAATGGTATTGGAGACTAACTAACTTTGACTTTTAAGTGGTAACTTTGACTTTTAACATTTTCTTCAAACTCTATTATTGTAAATAACTTTTAAAACTATATTGGTGTGAATTATATATTTAGGTATTTTAGGTTGACAGGTCCTTGGTTGATAGCAGCAAATTCATTTTGCTGAACAAGTTTACCTGTATAAATATGGTTTTATCATTATTGTTATTATTAAATTAACTGTTTTCTGAGGAGAGTGGTTTTGCGAAACGACATCTCGCTGTTCACTGGAGCGGAAAGCAGAGTTACGTGGCCAATTAAGAGATTCCTATAGCTCATGGTTGCTGGTGGCGCTGGCGATGTCTTCAACGAGCACGTAATCACAGAACATCAGTTCCACCCGTTTGTTATGATTCGACCGGTGTGCGTTTGTGATTTTTGGGCAAATTTGTTTGTTGGCCTCACAATGCATTCATTGGACTGTCCTTGACAACAAGAAGTCAAACGGCTTGAACACGGTAGCAACAATTTAAAAATTGTCTAAATTCCACAATGGAAAAAAATATGGAGATCTTTCCGATAGGGGATGGGTGCAGTTGACGCTTGTGATGAATGCCGGGGGGGGGGGGGTACTTGACTTAAATTTGTACGGGGGTGTGCCCACGAAAAAATTTTTTTTTACCCTGCTCTAGATAAAGCCGTACGAACCGGGGGGCACTAGGGGAACATGCCCCTTCCAAGATCTTGCAATAAACAAAGAAATACCCGGGGGGGAGTACTTGACTACGGGGGTGTGCCCACGAAAAATTATTTTTTTACCCTGCTCCAGAATTTTTCGCGCAAAATGATAACCTGTTCTAGAGAAAATTGGTGAAAAGTATACTCAAAAACATGAAATTTGACCGAAAAACGACCCGATCTAGCAGAAGATTCCCCTTTGACATGTTTTGACAACCTGCTCTAGAAAAATTGCCTCATTTTGATACCCTGTGCTAGAAAAAATTGATGAAAACGATACCCTTAAAAATTGCACATCCCCGTCAGACAAATATACTAAGTACCCCCCCCCCTCGGGGATGACTGCAGCTAGCCGCGCAAATATCATGCGCTATCAATTCGGTTTCATTTTCGTAATTGAAATTTGTAGATGGATCTAACGTTGATGCCTTGTTTCTCGATATTGGTGCCTTGAGAGTTGAAATGATAATGTTGAATGTTCAAATTTGCCCCCACCTCCAAACCAGAGCTGACTTTGACATAAGAATTTACCTCACTGAAATTGATCGTAGTACTGGAAATTTTGCGCGACAACCTGTTTTATTTTCCAATTAAATGGCATAACTACGGGGTGCGCCAAAATAAACTATGCACTTTTGGCAGGTCATGATAAATCGTACACTTGACCGATTTTAAAGATTTATGTCTTAATCTTTAGCAGAAAGCCTGAATTAGATTCTTGGATTTTTTGAACATTTTTTTGTTTTCAGTTTTTAGAGCTAGAAGCGAGTTTGTTAAAATGTTTGTTTTGGAAAACACTGACAAGATAAAAAAACGTCGATCAAATTTTCTAAGACTCGACATGGAACGTTTTCGGAGTGATTTAAAAGTATCTTTACATTCGTTCCAACTTAGAACTAACGCTCGTGCATTGGATCATAACTAATCAATTTCTAAATCCACAAATTGTCACGAAAACGTTCTCTCTTTGTCCATTCATGTTTAGTCTTTAGAAACTTTGATCCATTTTTGTTGGACAATTTTCAGTGTTTTCGAAATCAAAAATTTCAAGAAACTCGCTTATAACTTCATAAATAGAAGACCAAAAATTGAACAAAAAATACTGACATCTAATTGAGGATCTCAGCTAAAGATTAGCTTTTAAATCTTCAAAATAGGCCCAGTATGCGATTTATCGTGGCCTGTCAAAAGTTTATAGTTTATTTTGGCGCACCCAGTAGGAAGCAGAACGAGCGATACCTTTTTAGCGATATCACAAAATCGCAAATAAATATCGGAAGAACTGATTGATTTCAACAAGCTAAATGTCCCGAATTAATTTAATCTTTCCTTTTCAACCTAAAATTTCAACAAATCCGATCTGACCAATTTTTACCAAAATATGGCTTGTTAAACACCCTACGTTTGTTCAGATTCACCCGGTGCGATTTCAATACAATATTTGAAAGGCCAAGCAAAACGAAAGCTTCAAATGACGAACCAAGCCTACAGTTTCTTATAAAACGTATCTGAAAAAGAATACGTATAGATTTGGCGGACGGGGCTCGCACCCCTAACTTACCAAATCTAAGTTATGGCATGGGGTCACGGACTCCATCAGCGTTTCAGCTGTCTCGATCATCTTGCTGAAACCTTCAGTCGCCTTTATCCTTTATCTGTTTGTCTCGCCCTTGTTCGCCATATGCCTCGCCTTTGTTTCGCCCATCGTTCGCCTTGTACACAAACACACACATAGATTTATTTGATTGAACGTCAATCAATAGCAGCAGATTCTATTGTTTCAAGATATTGTTTAGCAATTTCCATCAACAGATTTCTTTTGTTATTTGATTTCTAACCGGGTCAAGCTTTGGTGCCTTGTCCAATCTGGCTACTTCAGCTTCTAAAAGGGCTGTTTATGTCCCAGGGGGGGGGGGGGTACTCAGGTATATTTAGGATAGGGGTGCTCAGGCTGGGGTACAACGCATCAACCCAAACAAGTAATTTCTAGCATGAAAATAGACCCAAAAAATAATTTTTCTGACCTTACATACCCAAAGTTATGAAGTGAGTATCTTAAATCTGCATAAAAATGCCCTAACTGATTAAATTTCTCATAGTGTGTTTTGATATTTATGTTGTTTTATTTTAGTACTGTTAATTGACTCTAATTTTGTTTGTAAATTATATTTTCCCCGATTTTTTTACTTTTTCTCATATTTGAGACCCAAAAAAGTAAACCAGAATTTCTTGAACCCAAAAAAATAACTGTACAAATCATTGACCCAAAAAAATAATCCTTGCCTAAATTTTAGACCCAAAAAAGTAACCTGAGCGTCCCTATCCTGAATATACCAGAGTACCCCCCCCCCTGGGGTTTATGTACACTTGTTTGTGTAGAACAAATTTGGGCTTGTTTGCAACCCGTCAAGATCATGAATCTTGATTGATCTGTTTGTGATTTTTACAGCAAACAAAAGTATAGGTTGTGTGATATTTGTCGCTTTGTGCTTCTTGCTACTTGTGGCCATATTGATTCCTATTTTTAGACAGCTCGGTAGCCAGAATAGAAATTGGTCTGTCAACTTCGAATGTTTTGTTTAAGAGAAATTTGAAGTCAAGAGTAAACATGGCTATTTTCTTGGAATTCCAGATCGCGTTAATTTGGCTCCTGGTTGCAGGAGCATCGGCATATTATGACTTCTCCACTTATCCAACGAACTTTGATGAAGTAAAGAAGCACTTTAAAACAGACCGACCGACAATCGGTGTTTTAACCATGGTAAATGAAGACAAGAGGCTCTTTGAAGGCCAGAAAGGTACGGAAAACACATCATACGTAGCTGCATCGTATATAAAGATTATTGAAGCTGGTGGAGCTCGTGCAGTGCCACTTATATGCGATATGCCAGAACCGGAGTTAAAGACAGTTATTGAATCAATAAATGGTGTTATTCTGTCCGGTGGGGATGGTGACATGGCGAACTCCCATTATGAGATAGTCACTCGAATGGTGTATGCATATTCAAAGAAGAAGTTGGACGAGGAAGGTGAAATATGGCCTATATTTGGCATCTGCCGTGGATCGCAGATTCTCCCAGTTGTCACTGACAAGACGGACTTTTTGGTTCATACAAACTCGAAGAATTTTTCAGTTCCACTGCAGTTTGTTGATGGGTACAAAAAGAGCCGAATGTTTGGAAAAGCACCAAGAGGAGTCATTGATATTCTGAAGAAAAAGCCGATTACGATAAATGCACATCTCTACAGTCTCCCTTCTGATTATTTCTTGAATAATCAAGTTTTGAAAGATTTCTTCCGAGTGATTTCGTTGAACTTGGATAGAGATGGCGTTGAGTTCGTTTCCACTTATGAAGGTATGTTACTATTCAAACGATTTAAAGCTTGACTTCTGTTCAGTTTCATTTTAAAATTCAATTACATACAAGAATCTTTTAAACTAACAGCAATTTACTTTGATTACGATGACAAGTTACAGAAGACGACAAAGGTAAGCAGCAACTTTAAACAATATGATTACGAGGAGAAGTTCTTAAAGGACGAGCCTTCCCAGTAGATAAACTAATCGAGGAGAGAGCACACCTTATGTCAAAAATCTATTATTCAATTTCCCCGAATATTTGTTTCAGATGCTTCAAATAATTTGAAGCATCTTAAACAAATATTTAGAGATTCAATTCATGGACGTAGAAAAGCAGTTTGTATTTATTTAGAATTGATAATTTTTGGAATTGTGGAGAACAGGCGTGATTTTAGTTGGCGACGAATACTCATCGCTGAAAAAGGAGATTGTTTAGGCCCAGTTTACTTGATACCGTTTTCTTTTCATATCGGATTGGCCTTTACCCTGGATTTCAGCGTGGTTTCAGCCTGCCTTGCCTTGTCTTACAAGCTCACAATTTTGAGCTTCAAATAGAAAAAGCAATAGGTGGAAATGTTATTTTATTCTCCTGATAATTTAAATGCTTGAGAGAATCATATTCAGGCCTAAAAGGTGTCCCAAAATAATTGAGCCATGTTTATATGGCTGCTTTAGAGGACTTGTAGCATTGATTGTCTCGGTTTGTACACAGTTGCATTGGTCAGTCTTGAACTTAGCGTTTGGGACCTCGTTTGAGTCCATCTGACAACGGGTTGCTGATTTTTATGGCAGAGAAAAGGCAAAATAAATGGTTGCTTCAAAAAACACCACTTCTGTTGTTCTCCAGCAATGTCAAAATTCAGTACATTTCAAGGAAAGGGTTTTAGCGTTGTAATAAATTTTTCTCTGTATTTCAAAGCGATCATTGTGATTTTTATCTACAAGACAACACTGCTAACCCTTTTACAAATGTAGAGAAAATTTGAATATGACGTTTCACATGGAGAGTTTCCTGTAGCCGTGCTTTTACGTTGTCTCTCATTCCACGCTTCCTACGCCCCGTGCCTGTACATTGTCTCTCATAGACCATTTTGACATTTAGAAAAGGGCCTGGGGAGAGCAACATTTTTCTGGTAAATGGCTGCCATAGTTCAATTTATCGTTGGTGAAAAGCCCTGTGGCAACCATTTACCAGAAAAATATTGCTCTCCCCAGATCCTTTTTCTAAATGTCAAAATGGTCTATTCTGCGTTTCCTGCAGCCCATGCCTATATACTAAGCATATATCTATTCCGCAGGTCGGAAGTATCCGATGTACGGCCTACAATGGCATCCAGAAAAATTACTCTTCGTTTGGAATCCAATGATGGTAGCAGATCATTCGCTCGATTCGATTCGTGTTGCTCAATATGTTGCTAATTTTATGGTTATGGAAGCAAGGAGGAATTCAAACAGATTTGCCACTCGTGAGTTGGAAGAAAAATATTTGATTTACAGTTGGAAGCCAGTGTATATTGGAACAATTCCTGCAACGCCTTATGAGCAAGTTTATGTTTTTCCTCGTCGTAGACTCGAGTTGTAAAAGTTCTAAACGTTGGTTTCGTATTTCGTATTATCACTTCCAAATGGAATCAAAGCTTTTTTGGTTTAGCTAGTAGATCTGCTTTTTTGCAAAATTCACTATGTCTTAATTTTTATGATTTACATAATTTATATGGTTTCAGCAGGGGCCGTATACATACATTATATTCAGCAGTGTATATTCAGCATACACCGTTGATATTGTATATATTGTTATTCATATTCTATTCTTGCCCATTGCGTTGTTTTCTCTTCCACGAGATCGTGAAAAGAGCTTGATAATGTGGCTTTTCCTTCGTTCGTCCCTCGCCACAACAGCTAGGCCAGAATGCCGCCATTTTGCAAATATATTTCGAAGTGTTGCGATGCATTTCATTTCAAACTTTCAATCATAAAGCAACATTATCTAGCTTTGTTCACAACCCCGTTGAAAAGAAAGCACCACAATGGATGAGAATACCGTTTGGAACACGATATGCACCACATCGATGGTGTATTATTGCCTGTGATTTCAAGCAATTTTTGCTTAATTTATATACACTATATTATGAACTTTGTAACTTCGTTTTACTTATTTTTACCGGTGTTCAATATCGAAACTTTTTCAAGTATTTACCGAAGGGTGCCTTTTGGTGACTCGCGAACTTTGTATGCAGTTTTTACTTGATAGGATTGTATGCCAATATTTTTATGATTAAATCATCTAGGATATATTTTATTATACATACAATGCATTTACCATTTTATACATGTTGCCAAGTTAATGCTTCGATAAAATTGTTGTGGAAAGCTTGTAAAAACTGTTTCATTACCTAAATCATCTGAGCAAGTTTGTGAGGCCTTCTATGCATTTAAAGTGAATCGACATTGACTTATTGAGTAGTCTCATCTAATTCATCTAAGCAACCTCGTGAGGCCAGCAGCTATGCATTCAAAGTGAATCGACATAGGTGTATTGATTAGTTTCTACATAGTCTCTATCAAAAGGCCAAAGAAGCAACAACTCACCAATTGTTTCTTTAGCTACACAATAAAACATCACGTGCCAAAAGTATCAAATACGATTGATTAGTCATAGTTCTTGGTGCAGGCCAGCTTTAACAATGTCAATGCCCAAATCCTTCACTCGGCTTAACGAAGAACCCTGAAGGGCTGCCAGGAGTGCTACAACAAGCTATGTTCAAACGTATACTAAATATTACAACGAGCATAGTTATTGCATTCAATGTTAAGTTTATTTGAATGCTTTGTTCTGTGTGTTTTTTTCTATTCCATTGAGATTATACAACAATATTACTAATTACAATACCTACAAGCTACGCTACAATACCACGGAGACGATGGCACAGGGAGCGAAATACCATGTCTACCTTGTGGCAATTTTAAAAATAATTATTGACCCACATAAAACTACACGTAACTGCTACTACAAACAAAAGGAACGCCCAAACACAAACGGAAAACTAAGGTACAAGCGAAGGCAGCCCGCAATCAAGTACGGTAACTGCAAGTGTAGGTTTGAAAGCTAGAGCCAAACATTGTGAATTTGCAAATCTGTGTTTTAGCAATGTGTAGATATATTTGAATGTGTTCAGCAAAACGTTCTCAATATCGAAATTGCTTACCAGATGCGTTAAACAAACCAATTATTCCAGGTACCCAAACGATTTATTCACTCATTGTTCTCTTGTAGACTTAATATACTCGTCGTAGTTTTGCTCTTTGGCAGAAATGATATGCTGAACAACATCATAAATTCAATTCAATAAGGAACGTAAGTCGAGGGGTTCGTGCAATTAGACCAGCACGCGCAACAGATTTTCCCTTGCGCCATAATTACAACTCAAATCCAAGGCAACAATATTTGCAATAGACTCACTACATAGTTCCCAGTTATCGCTTTTCACAACAAAAACAGCAACATTTTTATCCTTTTGACTTATCAATAGCAATAACTACGACGATGTTATCAAATTATTACTTTGCAAAGGCCTAGCACATTTTACAGCACGTTCAGCCCAACGTACAGTCTATGTTATTACTTTCCCCATAAATCCCCCAGAAAGGCACTTCTCATATTCATCCATCGATGCATCATATTTTAATTTGTCATCACTCTTGGATTCTGTATGAACTTCAGTTTGTCCTAGCTTCACTAGCCTCTCAGTGATAGCTTTCCTCGCTAGCATCATCTCAACATCGCTTGCATACTGTACTGTCTTGTTTGCAAAGGAACACGCTGTTTGAAAGTTCTCAATTACAGCATCTAACTCATTTGCTTGCCCTTCCAGCACTGCAGTTTTTTTGCAAGCTTCCGCATTGATTTCTCTCAGCAATTTATCTTCCATGGCATCGAGCATTTTCTTGCATTTTGCAATCTGATCTTGGACTCCTGCTTTTGCATTTTTGGCATTCATTTTTAGATTCTGACTCAAACGATGCACATTTTGCATGCATTGTTGTATTGGTGCCATTCTACTCTTTGTTTTCATTTCCACGATTGCCAACTGCAAGAGAGTATATATTTGGGGTTAGATCTACATGTTGTACGGAAGATTGGCAATATCACAAATGATATTCAAAACAACTCAGCTTCAATGAAGATTTTGTTTCACATGTTCATCCATGGGTATTGTGGACACGATTTGTGTCGATCGTGTCCACAACACCTGGCCTAAATTTTACTAAATGAATGAATGTAGTTCGTTACCTTGCTCGTCTTCATTTCATGAGTATCTCTGCTCTTTTGCTTCTGCAGCCATTCTTGCTTACTGTCAAATTCAACGGCCTAACATTTTTGAACAGTGCTGCGCTCTAAACTAGTTCCCAGATCGTCGCAGCCCTCGAACGACTCATAATTTCAGCATGAGTCGTTCGAGGGCTGCGACGATCTGGGAACTAGTTTAGAGCGCGGCACTGTTCAAAAACGTTAGGCCGTTGAATTTGACAGTAAGCAAGTATGGCTGCAAAAGAACAGAGCTACTCATGAAATGAAGACGAGCAAGGTAACGAACTATATTCATTCATCTAGTAACATTTAGGCCAGGTATTGTGGACACGATCGACACAAATCGTGTCCACAATACCCATGGTTAATCTAAAGCTTCAATTTTATAGGGTGTGCCCATGCATGGGTAGTTGAACACTGCTGGTGTACATATCTATGAATGAGCGCTGCAACAAATATGTACCTGCAGAGGAATCATTTACATAGTTCTGCGGAGGAATCTCCTCCGTAGTAGTAAATGATATTTTCTTCCGCAAAAGAATATAGCTGTGGGAATCAAGCACAACTGCGGAGTCCTAACACCCATGGTGTGTCAAAAAAAGTTAAGACGTTTGAAAAATCGTAGCATCTAAAGTCCGTCTCAAAGAGATTTGCGATAGCGCGAATTTCTCCTGCAAAACACTTCTATTGTTGTTATTCACGGGCATTTACAGGTGACAACTAATTTGAGACAGACTAAACTGACTTTGAGTCCCGGGGGGGGGGGGGGGGTACTGCCATACTTGACCTGACGGGATGTGCCGCTCAACAGGGTGTCTTTTACGGTAAAAATTATGCGACAGGGTGTCCTTTTCTAACGAAAATTATGCAACAGGGTATTATAATAGGTTAAACATTTATGCGACAGGGTATCACAAGCAAAAAATTGCGTTCTACACTATATTTGAGATGCAGAACTTTTATGCGACAGGGTATCACAAGCAAAAATTGCGTTCTACACTATATTTGAGATGCAAAATCTTTATGCGACAGGGTATACTTTTGGCCTATTTTTTATGCGACAGGGTGCAGGGTGTGGAGAGGTTTTCCACACACCCCCGTCACTTCCCTAGTCAAGTACCCCCCCCCCCCCCCGAGCTTTGAGTATTATAATTTGTAGTTTGTTTACCAAACATCTGAATCTTATCGTACTCCATAAAGAGTCCCAACGTATGTTTCCCTGATATCTGTTTCCCTGATAACAAATATTCAAATATCTCTTAACTTCTCAGTTTTAAATTCAAATATATCTAACCTGCATATTCTAGTGAAGCAAATCAAAAAATGTAGGAGGAGGAACCTCACTTCTCTTCAGGGAATCAGTAGTGTCTGCACGCTGGCCAGGATATCGGACACCCTATAATGGACCCACAAGAATGTTGTTTGAAGTATCGTCACTTTCAAACGCTATCAAAAAAATATGATCAAACGCAGTCGAACACAAAAATCTGAAAAGCAAATCCTTCTTGCTTACCTGTGTCCGTTGGCGATCACTAATATCTTCAACCTTCGCCAGTTCATGTCTCTTATGATTAATCACCAGGCATTCACTGCATAATACCTCTTCACACGTGACACAATAATACCTCAAGACCTCTTCAGAATGCAGTGAACAGTTCAAAATACGCTTCCTCAAATGTATCTTTATTTCACTGCAATCCTCATCATCTTGGCTCTGCAATATTTCTTTCAAATGGTGCATTTTAGTAGCTTTTATCATCTTATGTGCTATTGTACATTTCTCACAAAGGAGATCGTCACATTCTTGGCAGTGCGATTTCACATCGGTTTTTACATTGCAACTTGTACACAGCCGACTGCCATCTAGTGAGTAATCAATTTAATTTATAATAGATAATAAAATAAATTTCTGGAATGCACAACGAGCGGGCTAGCTACCTAGGTTTCAAATAAACTTGTGTGGCTTTGTTTGTTTTGTATTACTATACTGGTTGAGGGAATTTCCTTTGTCGGCAATCGCTAACTGCATTGAATTCAAGTGTCAACAAAAGCAACTGATGCTATTGTGTTACGAAATCTGTCCTTGTTGTTCTAAATTTTGATTGAAGTTAAAGTTGAACAAAAACGAAGTAAAATTAGAATTACCAGCAATGGCTGTCTCAATCTCACGAAGAGTTTTTTGTCGCCTCAGCCAAAAGTTGTCAGGAAATGATGACATCGAGCCACGAGGAACATTTTCTTGACATACAGGACAGCGAAATGAACTTTGAAATGATGTGATTCTCTTTAAACAACGGAGGCAGCAAGAGTGCAAGCAAGGCAACAATTTTGGGTCCTCATATTCTCCACCACATAAAGGACACTTCTGTTGGCTGTCTTCTTCAATCATCTTTGGTTTCTCTGTGAGCACTGAACTGAAAATTGGTTTGTTTGTTAGTTACTTAGCTAGTGTGTTAGTTAGTTGGTCGGTTATCTATAGTTCGTTAGTTGTTTCTCAGCTAAATGGTTACCTTCGTTAGTTAGTTAGTTAGTTAGTTAGTTGGTTAGTTAGTTAGTTGGTTATCTAGTTAGTTGGTTATCTAGTTAGTTAGTTAGTTAGTTAGTTAGTTAGTTAGTATCTAGTTAGTTAGTTTTTCAGCTTAGTTACCTTAGTTAGTTAGTCTAGCTAGCTAGCTAGTTAATTAGTTAGTTGATTAACAAGTAAATAAAGTAAGATATAAGAAGATATAGATAGTTGATTGTTTAGTTAGTCTTTTATGCATTTAGTTACTTGGTAAATGAGTAGTCTATTTAAAAGAGGGGCAGAAAGAGATAATCGATACAAAACGTTGTGCAAAATAGAGCCTAACACAGAGTCTTGAGGAACTTCAAATAATACAATCGGAAATCCACTTCCCAGAATAGTGATTGGCCTTCTTAGACAAGTCAGAAAACTCATTTCAGCAGACTGTTCTCACAATATCAAAACATTTTCGTTAAAGAGGCAAGCAAATTGCTTGTTCCGGGAAATCAGAATCCCTAATGAACGGCTAAAGCCATCTGAACTATGAATGGGACTTAATGATAGTTGGAATAGTTTCTTAGTCTTGTACAAAGTCGTATTTTTAAATGAATTTATGTTTCAATATAAATATATTCCTTTTGATATATGCTTTAATATCAAAGCTTGCATATTTGTCACAGATAATTTAAACAAAGTTAAATTCAAAATACTGCGGCCAAGAAGCTTGTAAATGGCTCTGCTACTTAAGGCAGCTTTCAAAATGATAATTCTATAAATTTTCATACAAATTAGATAAAAAGGAAAACATTTTACCTGATTTTACAGACTTCTTCAGCAAGGTTTTACATTTGATTTCCTCAAAGATCCAAAGACAAGTCCTGATTTACGGCTTATCATTACATCAAAACTTGATCACTAGCAATAACACTTGTAAATGATTCATGAATATTTTTGTTTCTCGTTCCTTGATCAATTTTAATTTGAGTCCATTCACAAAAATTCTTAGACAAATAGCATTACCTGTTTACGATGAATCAAATTTTATGAAACCTGTATTTGATGGAGTAATAACAGGTAGACTTGCTCTAAGTCTGTTCAGTGGGCGAAATCCATCATGATTAGCCCATTAGCCCCCCTAAATTTTGGGCATCCCCTGCGCTCATTGCCTCGTCTCCGATACTCAGCCTCGCTTTGTCAGGCTTCTTCACTTCACTACCTGACAAAATGGCGGTAAATTTTGTTCAAGGTCTCCTTTCCAGATCGAGTAAAGGAAAGATTCCATTGAACCTGTTTGACAAATCACTATTTTTGTCAAGTTTTCACACTACCAATGCAACATATCGTGGCAAGAGAAAGGTTAAAGTTCTGAAACCACCGCGGTTGGTGCAAATGATAGAAAATGGCGCGTCAGATGAAGAAGTTCAAAATTTTATAAACATGCGAGATGCAAAGAGAAAGGTTACTGCTGCTTATAAATCGAAGATGGAAGAAGTTGCAGAATTATTTAGAGAACAATTTAGAATAGAAGAAGAAAGAAAGAAGGATATTCAAGGGGAGCAAATGAGAAAAGAAGCAGAGGAGAAAGAACAGGCAGCGCGGAATTTGGCAATAATATTGAAAAGTAACGAGGAACTGCAACGTGAAAGGTATCCCCAAAGTTTTCAAGCAGGGCAATGCTCTGCAGTAGGGTGCTGAGGCTCCGCTCCCATCAATGGCCGTAGCTTGGCCGGAGCCTTGGCCCTCTTTGTATTTTTTCATAAGCTCCGGCCAGGTTCAGTTCAGCCAGCTCCGGCCATTCAATAGAGAATTGTGAAACTGTAAGATATCTTTTTAAGAACCACTAGAACAAAATTTGTGTTGATATCTGTCCATTATAGTTATCATTAAAGGATAAGTCTGGGGTAGCATAGGAATCATTCATCGTACCGTACATAGCCGATTGCTCGTGGCCCATGGTCGAAACCGCCAAAGCCTCATTTTCACGGACCAATCAGACCGCTAAAAAGCGAGGGAGACAAAAGAGACCCGTGAAGATTTTTCTAAATTTTACCTACCTTCATAAAACGCAATCAGGACAAAAAACTGCTTGAGATATCTCGAATTTTTTTAAAGCAATCTACTCTCCAGATTTTTGGGAGTAAAAGTTTGGATGCCGGTTAAAATATCTCCAGGATTGGTGGAGTTATGGCCACAAACAAACCGATAAGGCACTGAACCTTGAACAGTAGAGATTCTGGCCGGGAGACAATAGTAATAACAATAGTGATTGTTGTAAGAACGACCCAAAAACGCAACAATCTGCGTTTTCAATTGTTCTTGCTATTGTCTTTCGCTAAATTTTCTTTTATTGAAGATTCAATGCCCCTACGGTTTCTATGTGCAAATTGAAAAAGTCTACAAAGGTTTGTTCGCGCATTTCAAGTCATGTGGCAATACTCTTGGGAAGTTTCTGTTTTGTACTACTTTTTACATTCATGGCAAAAGTTTGCTCATTGTGAAATAACTTATAAAATTCAAAAGAGGTTTTATCAAGAGGCTTTATCACCTGACTTGAAATGGCGTAAACAGGTCTCGACAAGCCTTCACCGATTTTGTCTATTGGAGAGGCAATAACTCCGCCAATCCTGGAGATATTTTAACCGGCATCCAAACTTGTACTCCCAAACATCTGGAGAGAAGCTTGCTTTAAAAAATTCGGGAAATCTCAAGCAGTTTTTTGTCCTGGTTGCGTTTTATGAAGGTAGGTAAAATTTAGAAAAATCCTCACGGGTTTCTTTTGGCTCCCTTGCTTTTTAGCCGTCTGATTGGTCCCTGAAAATGAGGCAATGACATCATATCGCGCATACAAAAACGAGGCTATGTGATTGTTTTTTCGCCTCTTTATCATAGCAATCCTCTTTATCGGGTTCTCATGCCATTTTCAATGCATGAGTACACAATAAAGAGGCTAGCAGCAATTAAGAGGCAAGAAACAATCGCACAGCCTCATTTTCGTTTGTGCGATATGACGTCACTTCGCTCAAATTGCCTGTTTGAATACATAATTTCACAAGGGGAAGGCGAAAAATAGTGGAAAAAAGTATCATTCATAGCAGTATTATCTTGTATTTTATCATCAAGCATACCAACCCCGGACTTGTCCTTTCATAGGCTTTGGTCCCACATAGACCTTTGTTTCCCGCAATTAACATTGATTCCAGCCAATACCCTCATTGCATTATGTTTTCACCTGCTCCGGCCATTGGCTAAGCCAGAGCCTCTACACCCTCCTTGCACTGCAGACTAAATTGTTTACATGGGTAGGGGTTCAGTTCACAAGGTACATGGGGATTTGCCACCCTGAATGAAGGGTACAATTTTTAAGAACTCTTATGAAATAACATTGACAATGCAATCTTTGACAATCTCCTTCAGCCTTGGCAGGGGTTATGCTTTATTTAAGTTTTGCACTTGAAATTTTGGAAATCTTGGTCAAAATAAAGAGGGCCAAACTTAGAATTTTTTTTGCCTTGAAATTAGTCTAGGGCAGAGGGATATCATTTTTGCAAAGATTGGCCTATTAACTTTTGAAAATACTGACAGCACACACCCCTATTTAGAATAGTGACATCCCTTTGGTGGTTGATTTATTGACAGGATTATTTGTAAATTCTGATGCTTTCTCTTTTTCAATCAGGGAACTAAGAAACCTATTTCAAGCAGAAAGAAAACAGAAAGAGGATGAAGCCAAGCTAATGGAACAAATGGAGAAAGAAAGGATGTTGTTTGAGAAGAGACAAAAAATTGTCCTGCAAGCAATTGTAAGTGACAGAAACTTACACAGTAGACTTCAAACCATTAGTCCAGTTTCATAGGCCATACTTTAAGGGAAGAAACTTTTGTGAGTTGGAAAAAATGTGACATTTTCGGAATTAGCTTTTGTGACTCGGCCAAACTGGGAAATTTTGCAGGAATAAACTTTTCCGAATTAGGTTTCTTATCAAATTTTGTAATGTCTCAAATGTTCTTCAATGACTCTTCCCACTCTTCTTAAACAGGATCATGTTGACTTTCCTTGCATCTTTTAAGACAAACAAAATGATAACAAGAAGAATATCAGTATTTGATAAAAAGATATAAACAGGAATTTTAATGGAAATGAACTTTTTCGAACTTATGATGTTGGGAAATTTCATGGAATAAACTTTGACAACTTTTGGCCAAAAACTTCAAAGTTTCTTCCCACAAGTTTCTTCCCTTGAAATAGTGATTGTTGAGGCATTCACGTCCAAAGGGTCTTTCAAATTCATATTGTTGGAGCAGTCATAGAGATATTAATGCTAATGTCTTACAAATTACTGTTAATTGAGATATTATGTAAGATTGTTCTAACAAAATGGTTCTAGTCACAAGCAATTTTTGGAATGTTTTGATGTCCTAACAGAGGAGAAGTGTAACTTTTTTCTATTTTTCAAATTTATAAATTTGCTCATTGTGAGGTGAAAATGTTAAGTGCTTGCTTGCTCTGCTTTTTCCACAATAGATGATAGCGTTAAAGATGGTGACAGGGAGCCTTTTACTAATATGCATTGTGTTCTCTAATCAAATCCTTGTACATAAGTTAAAGGTTTTTAATTAGAACGTAATGAATCTGGGTAAAAAGGTCCCTGTTACCATCTTTGGCGTTATCATCTATAGATTTTGTAGAGTTGTGCAGTTAGTTACGTAATTCACCTTAAGGGTTCCTTTTTAGTTCACGTTTATAATCTCATTCATTTTAGGATGAAAGTGCTGATTTTGTGACAAAAGAAAATCTCGAAGAAAAGATAGCATTTGCACTAGAAAATGAAGTGAACTACAATTTTGCAATTAATCCCAAAGGAGAAAAACTATATTCAACAAAGCCACCAGGGAATTTCAGTGAGCACGGTTGGAAAGGACCAAGTCCAGCAGCTTTCCAGCTTGGAGGATACAGATTTGGTGAATGGGACTTTATTTTTGAGAAGAAATATGCAACAACAACAGAGAAAGAAGAACCAACTGATTGTAACTTGTCTAATGAATCATCTAGCAAAACAACAGACCAGCAGACTGACTAATTAGTAAGCACATTATATTTTTCATATTGTTGATATTGTAGTTGCTTTGAATTTTGTGTGAGATAAGTCAAGAAGGGAGATGGAGCCTTTGCTGGTCTGAGACAACAACAGATGTACAGTATCTCAGAATTTTTATCCACTTCTGTCATCTGACACTGGCTACTGCAATATCAGCAGTTATATCCAGAAGGGAGAATGCTAAAATACAGGCCTTGCCCATGTTACCATGACAAGAATTTCAAAAATGCTTAATAAGTTGACATGAATTTTTCATCTTTTGACAATAATTTTTGAATGCAAAGATTTGTGAAAAACATTCTCAAGAAATGAAAAAGTTCTCAAGATTTCTCATTAAGAATTCTAAAGAATACTTGTGCAAAAAAGTGTCTATGCGCACTAGGGCAGTACTTAATAGATAGCTTCTTTGGTTAGTAGCCCTGTTTTTGACAAATCTTCAGGACTTATCATGAAAAATGCCTTACTTTTTGTTTTCCTTTCCTTGTTATACAAAGATTTGATTTAATTGTGATTGTGATACCAAACATAAAAAGCCAGCAAATTCTGCTTTCATATTGTTCAACTTCAACCAGTAATTCATGACACTATAAGTACTGTAATTTACATAGTTTTGCAAAGCAATTCCTCTTGAAACAGATGAAAATACCCTATGAGACCAATAGCATTTGCAAATTCTAATAGGTACTGTATTTAGTGAATTGGAAGACTGTTGTTATCTCCAGGAAATTAATTAGCTTCTTAAGGCATCAAGAGATCTCAAGGTGTAGTCTTATCAGAAATATTTGAAAATTCTCAAAAGCATTCTGCTTATCAGTCTGGTTAGACAGAGCAGAAAATGCGTAAAATGACATCGTCAAGGAAGTGTTTGGATACGTAAGCTGTTTGAAATGATACATTGAGCGTTTAAAGCCCAAGGCACAAAATACCAAGTGTTGCCTAATTTCTGGATCTGTTGCAGGGAGCTAGGGGAGCTAAAAGTTGTGAATTTTGTGTCCTCTGGTTAGTGCTGTGTCCTCTGGTTATCAAAACCACATTGAATTTATTTGTTTTGTAGTAACTAATCCTGGTCTTTGGAATGTGCTGTAATGCTTTAGTTCAAAACAATAAAATGCAAGTTTATGGAAGTAATCTGCTGTCGTGAAATTCTTATTTCTTGCTGGAACCAAATCCTCCAAATCCCATCATTGCAGCAACATCATTGTCTACATATTCACTGTCAATTTCTTCTACTTTTCTTTTTTTTTCTTGCCTGCTATCCTTCTTTCTTTGTTTTGCTTTCTCTTCCTGTAACAAAGAGGAGTGTCAATCTTTAAGAATACACAATGTTCCAAGAGCAATGAACAGTATTGAAAAATAAATGTTTAGCCTCAAGAGATTTGCAATTGAAAAAGTTGAATCCCTTATTTCAGGGGGAGAAGAACTGCAAATAGGTCAGACTAAAATAAGCTACATTTTACACCTTCTAAATTGTAAATGGTATGTTGTTTCAAGGTTGGAATCTTTGTACTGTAGTCACAATCTCTGATGCACACATTTTAAACAACTGGTGGTGTGCTGTGCACAAAATCAAAGGGATTTTGGGAAATTTCCTTTCAAAAATGAGTAAAATGCTTGGAAACTTATCACTAAGTAGTTTATCTGTGATCTTACTACATATTGTTGCTGGGCAGAAAATTATCAGTCCCTGTTCATTAAGCGTGCCATTAGCGAACTTTCCAACATAGTGTTGCTTATCATCAGTTTGTGGGGTTTTCTGCATACGCAGAATGCATACTTAAAATATTCTGGGGTTGAATATAAAAAGAATCTTTGTAAACTTTCAATGTGTGGCCAAGATTAATAAACACAGAACTTCTTGTGGGTGAAATAAACTGCATGCACAGCAAACTGTCCAGTCTGGGGACAAACAACTGCAGACAACGTTTTACCTCATCCTTCAATTCCTTGACCCTTGACTCAAAATCATAATCATCCTTTTTCTTCTCTTCTTCTTTCTTTCTTTTATTAGATTCAAATCTTTTTTTAACTTGATCAAGACTTGATCTTTCCACCCTCATCGACATTCCAAGGTTCCTTTGATGTTTTCTGCCATTGATGTGGTCTAAGAAATTGATTGAATCCTTCACAACACAGTCACAAACATTGCAATAATACCCCCCTACTTCTGAAAGAGGAGTTGTCTTTGTAATGATGATATTTTTGCCTAATTTTGAATTTAAATCAACGGAATAGCCTCGTGCTTTCAATGATTCTCGCTTCACTGGAATATCGTCATTTTTCTTAGGCCATTCTTCGTCCTCCTCTTCTAACAGTCGTTCTTTCGCTTTTTTCTCGAAATCGTCTTTATCCCATGTTCGTCTGTAGTTGTCTACCTTTCCTTCAGGGTTTGTTGAGCTGCTGCTTGCCATTTTATCACGAAATAACGTTAAATTTGAGTAGAAACAACCAGCCTTTTCCAGTGAAGTTAATTGTTTAGCTTTCTGCTTTGACAAAATGCATTTTCACTGGTAGCCTCCACTTCAAAAAGAGGCATTGCTCCTTCGTAGAAGGTCTTGCATCCGCACTGCTTCGCCTTTGATGAAAAGTGCCGTTGCTGATACGACTAGGTTGGTTGGTAAATGTTCAACCCTGTTGTAGACTTGCCGCAAGTCTATCTCTTCAGTCTTCAGACAATTCCCTTGGATCCGCTATTGTCAAAGCCCTTTGCTGATACAACAGGTTTTTCGGAGTAAACTTCAACCTATTGAAGAATGGGTAGCTCATAGCCCAATGGGTAGCTAGACACTGCTAGTGTGCTTCTTTGCAGGGCAGATCCAGGAACTACCGAAAATGTAACGATGACGGAGGAATAGACTTGCGAAGTATTTCTATAGTTCTGCGGAGGAGATAACGCATATGCCAGCTCCTCCGTAGTAGTAAATGTTTTCCTCCGCAAAAGAACAAAGCTGTGGGAATCAAGCACAACTGCGGCGTCTAACAACCCATGGTTGAACTTCGCATTATGGGGTAGATAAAGCCATATAATCGGTAGATATTGGTAGATAGAGTCCAGAAAAATCACTGCTCCACGGCTGTAACCTGGAGGAGGGTTTTGTTTGTTTATGTCATATTTGATAAAGGTTTGGTAATGTTTGCAAGCAATCTAGGAATATGTTGGGTTACTTTGACAACATTTATAAATTTGGGGGTTATAAGCAACGCGAGGAGTTCAAAAAATCTGCTTATTTTGGAGTTCATGAAATGATGGAATAAGGAAGGTTTAACCAACGACACTGGCATATAGAGGAAAGTGTCACCTTTTCCTGGACTCTGAACTTAGCTCTGCCGAGCCCACGATACTAAAATTGAGTTTCTTCTTTGGAAGAAATATAGATTTCAACACTGAAAATCCCTAAAGTTTGGAGATAAATTTCTCGACACTTCAACAGCATTCGTCATGCATGCACGTATGAAGGATTTTCAGAAACTAAGAAATTGGCCCAGTACTGAAAGTTTCTTCCAGTTTTCAAATTTTGATTACTCAAAGTCTCTTTTAACACTTTCTTAGAGGGTTCCTCAAATATTCTTTGTTTTTATTGTTAGAGGGGTCCAGTGCCATCGTGAATATTTTGTTGCGAATTTTATGAAACCGTGCCTCTGTCTAGAGACTAATAGACCAGTAACCAAGTAATAACGAGTAACTAAATATGACTAACAAGCGAAGATATACTTCAGATCTCCAGAGGTGGAATAAAAATAGATACTTGAGTTTCTTTTCGGTGATGTGAGAGATAAAGTTCTTGCAAAGAGTTTCTTTGAAAACATACGTACATAACTTAGTTTCTTTCAAGCGTCTCGCTGACAGGGAAACCGAGGGAAACGTTTACCCTGCTTTTGGTGAAGCACTTTCCTCTGTCATAAATGGTTCATAGATATGATTAGATGCTCACATCACAGTTGCCTACTAGATAAAGGATGCTCCAAAGTGATTTGACTGCACAGTGCTTGCTCTCTGATATAGTTTTACTGCAAGTGGTTTAAGAGTTTAAAATCGATTTGAAACCTCACTGACTCTGTTTTCCTCACCAGACGCCCATTCTACAGAGATTACCATATATGGAGAACCACCGCCTCAGAAAACTGGGAGGGATAATAGAGCTCGACGTTTCTGTACTTAATTTTCATGCTTTGTGCGATAATTTTAGAATCTAAAATACATATACCAACTGAGGATGAAATCAAGAATTATTTATCCTTTTTTGTAAACCATTTCTTTAACTAATTTTCGAGAACTGTTGCACAAATGTTTGAAGGAATGCATCGGGAACTTGAAATACGAGTTCAAGACTGTAGAAGGAATCTTTGATCTCATTTGTTAAAAACCATATCTTAAAAACCTTTTCTTTTTGATTTCACCGAATGAAAGCTGGACAGAGAGAAAGGACTTTTCATAAGATAATAGAATTTCGAATGTTTATCCCAGGGATCTATTTGACTTGACGGGGGTTAGATTTTAATATTTTAATCCTTGACGATCCGCTCGGGTCAAAGATAGAA
Source organism: Aurelia coerulea (assembly GCA_039566865.1). NCBI lineage: Eukaryota > Metazoa > Cnidaria > Scyphozoa > Semaeostomeae > Ulmaridae > Aurelia > Aurelia coerulea. The sequence continues at coordinate 2,450,632 of CM076952.1, read as the reverse complement.
ATGGTGACCCGAGGATCTGTCTTTTAGAAAACTTGATGTTTACCAAGAAAATGTGTTTAATTTTGAATGTAATTGCAGTCATATAAAGTAGTTTAAACTGATGAAAACTAATTAACTGCATTTGGACATAACATATTAAAAACCACATGGGTGAAAGGACACTATTGTGTTCTGAGAGCCTCTGTTTTTTCAATTCAGTGAAGACTTGAAATTCGCTCAGTTTACGTATTTTGGGCAAGAAACTTTTCATAAGAAACTTAACACTCAAGTCACTTGAAAAATTAAGAAACTTCAGTTCTGGCACAGCATTATTGAAGAAACTTTTTTACTCAAGCAAACCCATAAAGTATTTTCATTCTCTCGTTTCTTTAGATATAGAAACTACATAGTGTCCCGTGTATAAGAAACAACTTTTTCAAGTTCATGTCTGATGCGTTTCTTATAAAATAAGATAAACTTACAAATTAGAATCAGGGTACAGGTCCTTATTACAAAAATCATGTACTATTGATCAGCTACACGTTTTTTTTATAAGAAACTTGGATCAGCACATAGTACTAAAAGTTTCTAATTGCGCATGAAAATTTCGGTGTTTTAGTAGTAAAAGTTTCTTAATTAGTTTCTTATTTTTTTGGGCCTAAAATTGCGGTATTGTTCGAAGTTGAGCCTTCTTCTCGACAAAGGGCTTCCATTTTGCATTGACATTGTCATCAAGAAGAAGCCATGCACATCGAGGCAAAAATTTACCAATTTTGCAGTTAAAAGTCAAGAAAAGACTAAGGCACCTTTGTTAGAGAGACATATAATAAGAGAGACATACAGAAATAAAGTTTTAGAGTTTCTTAACTGTTCTTGAGCGTAGTACTAGAGTTTCTTAAATTTTTGGTCATCGTAGTACTAGTTTCTTATAAACCAGTTTCTTATAAAAAAAAAACGTGTACACAGACATGAGCTCTACAAGTGTGATACAAAAAATATTACTTTGAATTGTATTTGTAAATTTTCACTTCCAGGAAATGCTACAATTATTCCAGGAAGGTTCTTTTTGCTTAGTTTGCATACAAAGTTCTTGTTTTCATTTGAATAGGTACAGTTCAATTCAACTGCAAAGCTGAAAAATTCCAAGGTTTCAATACATAGTTTTTAACAAGAAACAAGCTTTTTTCAGACCTGAACAAGTTTCTTATAAAATGGGGTATTATTTTGAAAATCAGGGTACGTGTTTCTTAAATTTGTGTTTCTTATATGCGGGACACTACTGTACCTGAACTGTATAAGAAATAGATTTACTAGAAACTTACTTTCAGTACCGTTCAGTACAATGTGCTGATCCAACTTTCAAATGGTTCATATCCGATTTACATACAAGTTCCAAAATGTGCAGTTCATAAATATATACGTTAAGGGTACGATTCTATTGAGCTGGAACTATTGCCTTTGTTGAGTATCAATAGGGATTGAGCTCAGAGACAATTTAGAAGACGAGCTTTGGGTGATTTTGCAGAATTGCCTTTAGCAAATCAGCCTACGTCAAACTTTTGCAGAATCAACAACGAACGTCGCCTCCTTTTCATGCTGATTGTTTTTCTGATGGATGGAGAATTGTTAGTTTTATTATTGTGACCTAATTGTTATCAATCAACCTATAAATCAACCCCCGTCCAATTTCCCTTTGTGCATTGCAAGGCACAGCGGCACTCCAGATTGAAAGGGTAGGGTGTTGCCTATGGTTTAGAGGTGTAGAATAGTACTCTTCTCACAGCGTAAAGAGAAGGCACTTGCTTATAGTGTCTGCAAAACAAACATCATCAGCAGTGCGATAAGAAAGGATACTTCGATTGAAAATCCTTCAAGAGACCAACATGGCCGAAGAAAATGAAGAACTCTTAGAAGATATGAAAGATTGCTTCTCGATTTTCGACCGAAAAGGAGATATGAAAGTGGAGGATGACAGACTTGTTGATGTTCTTCGCTCTCTTGGTTTGAATCCTCTTACTTCAGATGTCAACAAAATCCTTACGGAATCCGACTTGAAAGGCAAAAGAGTTGACTTCGATACTTTCTATGGGATATACAAGCAACTGTCCGTTCAGCCTAGTGTTGGAAGCTTCGAAGATATGGCCGAGGGACTGAAAACATTTGACAGGGACCAGACGGGGAATGTATCGGCAGCTGAGCTGAGGCACATCCTAGGCAACATTGGTGACAGAATGAACGAGGCACAATGTGATTCTATAGTTGGCAAAGCAGAAGACGAAAATGGACTCATCAATTACGAACATTTGATCAAGTTTGTTATGTCTGCTTGAACGAACGAACAAACGAACGCACAGGACTTCTAGAACGTTGTCTGTAACACTTATGTTCAATTTACGTCTGCTTGAACGAACGCACAGAACTTCCAGGATGTTTTTTGTAACGCTCAATCATGTTCAGTTTATTCAAACTTTATGTTAGCTATGTCTGGTTGAACACACATACGACTTAATTTTTTCCGGAACAGTTAGCAGTTGAATTATTTGTTTTTTTGTAAAACTATTGTTCAGTTTATTCAGATTTTATGTTTGCAATGTCTGCTTGACCAAACACAGGACTTAATTTTGCCAGGACACCTACCAATGAACTTGTTTGTTTGTTTTTTGTTATTGGTGAAATTTGTAAAATTCATGCTCATTTTATTCGAACTTGACACACACACACAAGACTTAATTTTCCAGGACAGTTAGCAATTGAATTATTTGTTTTTTATAAAACCCATATTAAATGTTTTCAGACAATAAGTCGCTATCTTAAGTGGATCAGCTCGACTTTAACTCGGGTTTTTATCAGGCCAGGTCAATCCAAAAATTTCAAGCGACGAGGCGTAGCTAAACCAATCAGTCATATTCCAAGCGTTGATTTTCCTCCAATCGTATGTTATCGTATACCATGTAGCAATCCTATTTACCAGCTCAACGAAGATGACATTTATGTTAAATATCTTGTCTGCATTATATCTTTGTGAGTACTTTCTCATCTGTTGAAATTTCAACTCGTTTTAGTCATGTTTTCGTATTTAACTCAAAAACAAATGTTCATCGTCATTCGAAATAGCTTCTCTTTTGTAAGTTTTTGAGAGAATTCATTTGAGGAAAGCCCAGGTTTAGAACGTAATCCCCTCTAAAGCCATTTGTGTTGTGAACAGAGGTTGTTTGTTTTGGTCTACAATGAGTATGCAGGAAAGACGAAAGCGCGCTACAAAACTCCTACAAAACATGTGTACAAAACTAAGGATACTTTGGGGAATAGTTTTCTACTTTTCTTATCATTTCCAAAAAGCATTTCATTGCCGGGTGTCCAAATTGTCAGAATATAGTTAACGAAGGGTCATGATGCAGGGCCAGGGCTGTTCCGTCTCAAAAAGCTTAGCACAAGATTTCTAGTAGAACGAAAGGAAAAGATTTGCAATGGGGGAGAACTGAAGGATTTCTGTAGAAAGCGTAAGAGATTTCTAGGGAGTTATCATGGATTGAAAATGTTGCGGATGATTACAAATTGTTCATTGGTTATCGAATAGAGTTAAATTTTGGCCAGTAAGAAGCAGGGGAGGGGGAAGGGGACTCGACCCCCAATAATTCTGAAAATAATAGTGCTACATCATAAGCATTGATTAGATGTATTGCAACAAAAGACCTCCAATCAGCAGCTGCTTCCCCCTGCTTCCTATGGCCCTGATTGAAGTTATGGAACATGGTACATAGAGCATCCAACTCCCGGGGGGGGGGGGTACTTCCATTATGGCCTAACAGGGGGGTCCAGTCGGTTTGAGGGTCTCATGAAATGGCTACCAAATGGCCCTACCTGTCAAACTCATACTACCAATTGGGGGTATTCCAAGATTCCTGGTCAGTCATAAGATTTCAACTCAGTAGGCTCCTCCGCACGGCAATATGGTCGTTGCAAGCAGTAATTATCATTGAATTCTGAAGTTTTTTTGCTTTGTTCAATCAGTTTTTACAATAGAAAATTTTAAAAAACTGCAGAAAATTTTTGCTACCAGACGCTACCAAATGGCCCAATTTTTGGTCCACGAACTACCATTTGGGGGTTTCTATAAAAAGATACTACCATTTGAGGGTATTTTTCAAAATTTTTGCTTTGGCCCTCTTTAACCCTGACTGGACCCCCCTGTCAGGCCACAATTGGAGTACCCCCCTGGGATCCAACTATAACCACCCTCACACGTTTGCACAATAACAGAATGTTGAGGTCTAAAACTCAGTACTATACTCATTCCTCTCAACTTGCAGATCATGAGTTCAGGCAAGTAGCAAAACTGCGGCGATGTAATAAGTCTAGTCTATTCCTCCCCATGAATAGCAATTTGCTTGCCCAATTTGCAATTTGCTTAGCCCAGTTTTGCCTTACTGCTGGACTTGTTACAAGTCTCTCTTTTTTGGTTCGTGAAAAAGAGACGGAAAACACGAGAGGAGAAAAATGAAGAAAAATAAGAGAAAGGAAATGGAATAGGAAATCTTTCCTTTCCTCTTTTTTATTGTTTCTTTATGTTCTTCCTCTCGTTCTTTAGGACCATCTTCTTTAGGACCAAAAAATAGCCTTGTAGCAAGTCCACCTTTCTGCATTCAAGGTGACCTGAAGCGAAACTTTTTATTAATGCAAATGGACGGCACAGTCGAATGCTGAAGAATCCTGTTTATATTTCTTTGATATCTCATTTCGTTTTCAAGCTATCCACTGATATTAAGTTGCAGCTGATGACGTCATTTTGTTTGCAAATTACTAGGATAACATATGGAAATATAACTGTATCTGATTGGGACTCGGACCCCCAACTTCTGGGTTGGGACTCGGACCCCCAACTTCAGATTGGTAGTCAAGCGTGCTGCCAATGAAATGCTCTTCCTGCACACGTTCTTCACTGTGAATAGTCCAATTTGGAGCAAAGCATTTCCTCTCGTCAAAATTTTACGGAAGCCTAAGGTGTCGTTACTGGTGCAGTTTCCCACGTTTTAGCAACAGTGTGTGATGTGGATCAATAAGCTCGTTGAATAAACGACCCCTGCTCGATGTATGGATTTGTTAGAAAAGTTCCACCAAGCTTCAGCCTAGCCTGTTAACCAGACCAAGTTTCATGTTCAAACCCCGTTTGGGAATTGCTGAGAATAATTTACTGGCCATTATCGGGCTAGCGCCAGCCTGGCTCCCACAGTGGCATAAGCGTACGGGGCGGGGGGGCTGGGGGGGGGGGCGGCAGCCCCCCCAATGTTGGAAAAATCGTCGAAAATCAGCCCCAATCGGGCAAAAATCTGTCCTCAGTCGGGCAAAAATGTTGGTAAACAATGGACTTTGTGTCGGGCCGCCCCCCTAGATTTTTTCTTCCCGTACGCTTATGCACAGTGGTCTATGTATTTCAATATTGAGTGCATTAGTAGGCTCAGTACATAGTCCCAATTATTGCAACAACAACAACAACAACACTTGTTTGACTTTTTACATTTTAAATTTAACTGAAGCGAAAAGTACGACTACATAATCAGCCTAGTACGTTAGAGTAGAGATAGATTCATAAGAGTCTCGTGTCTCCGGGGGGTGTTTTCCGAGGGTGCCTCTCCTCCCCAAATTGATTTGTGTGGCGCTTATGTAATGAGTCTACGTTAGAGGTGCAGTGAGTTACAAATGTAGTATGTGGGTTTTCAATTTTGTTCACGTGAAACTAAATCCGTCAGAAATGAGACTGACACTCACTGTCTCTGCTCTGTGACAAAACAATTCGATTTCAAAACTTACACTGGTGGCAGAAAACACCACACTACATCTTATGAGGATATAATTTTTGCGTTACAAAATATAGGCCCAGTTTTTGCCTTACTGCTGGACTTGCTACAAGTCTCTCTTTTTGGTTCGTGAAAAAGAGACGGAAAACACGAGAGGAGAAAAATGAAGAAAAATAAGAGAAAGGAAAGGAAATAGGAAATCTTTCCTTCCTCTTTTTTATTATTTCTTTATATTCTTCCTCTCGTTCTTTAGCACCATCTTCTTTAGGACCAAAAATAGACTTATAGCAAGTCCACCTTTCTGCATTCAAGAGATAAACCTCTCTGTACGATTACTCAATGCATCTAAGTTTCATTGTGGTTGCATGCCGCCATAGGCATCAACAAGTGATACCTTGATGCTTCTCCCTCTGGGGATCAATAGATTTATGTCCATGATCCTATCGGTATTAATAATAATCATTGTGCTTTTGATTTCAAGCATTACCCCAAAGTTGTGCAGCTGTTGAATCGATAACTAGAAACTGCTTGATTTTTTGGCCATTTTTGTGGCTCCAGCAAGCAGCAAACCTAGTAAAAATGCCTGTTGTCGTTGTTGTGATGCTTTCGGCCTTCCCATGAACTCTTTTGGATCGCGTGCCATCAGAAGTAGCAATGTATAAGCTTTCTTAAATCAAGGAATAATTTTTGTTAAGTAGAAGGATAATAGTTTGTAAGTTGCAATTGTGAAGTATTCAAGTTGTTTACCCAAATCATTTGGCATTTGCTTTGGTTGCAGAAGGGTAGGCTCAAGAGAACATTAAGGTGAGTTTTGTTTATTTGCTTCTTGCCTTTTCATTCTTGATCATCTTGCATAGGCATCGAGTCTTTCCAGAACTTTAAAATAAAATGTGTAAAATGTTATCACCCCATTCTCTCAACTGAATTTATTGCAGGAAACTTTAGGTAATTTACCGTATTGATACAGTAAATCCCCGCATGTAAGAACCTACTTTTTGAGAGCCAGGCTGAATTAGGTTCTTGTTTTAAATGTACCAAGACCAATTTCAAGGTATAAATGTTCTTATTTGAAGAAAGTCTTGTGTAGGCCATTTTAGAATCTTCACCATATTTGTTTTGGTAAAGTAATTATGTACCCCCAATACCCAATTCTAAGCTTACAAACAGCAAGGGAGGAGATTCAAACTTTAACAGCCAACTGGGACAAAAATGAATTTACCAACGAGAATCCAAAATCAGCTTTGCTACCCCTGCAATAAGAACATATTTTTCATCAAACTGAAACAGGTTCTTAATTACAAGGTTCATAAGTTAGGAAAAAAACAGCCTCTAGGTTCTTATTTTTGTAGGTTCTTATATGCGGGGATTTACTGTAAAACATGTTAGAACCAACTTACATGTGGTTGGTAAAACAATTTACCAACCACAATCCAAATTCAACTTTGCTACCTCTGCAATTTCAATTATTCGCATGCTCCTTCGCATTTCCGAAGAATCACTGACGAAAAAGGAAATTGACTTGGAGCAAGTCTATCATATTTATGACACGTTTTGTTGATTTCTGTCTACTTAATATGATTTTTATTGCATTTAATTTCTGAGGAGTGATGGTTAAAAAGGGCCTAGGCAATGATGATTCGATCATGATTTGATCGATGAATGTACAAAATAGGGTCAGCTTTTTCTCTGTTTATTATGAGTCCCTGTTGCGCTGTTGAGCAAGGTTTACTGCAGAGATGTAAGGAACTAGAGTAATCAGTCTAATATTGTGCCTATCTTAGGCAAAAGTATGGTGATTTGCGAATGTATGTGCCTGGGTGATATGCAATACGTAGATCGCACATCATAAAGTTTAGTTGCCAACATTGCTCATCGCGTTTCAGCAGAGATGTGCTAGGAATAAGTCCTGCTTATCAGCTGTAATATTATGAGTCCAGGTTTGAGCATACCGTAAAGCTCTATTAAGCCCCTCTCTATTAAGCCTCCCTCTCTAATAATCCCCTCCCCTCTGAGTCAAAACTTTAAATAGGCCAACCCTCTCTATTAAGCCTTGTATCAAATCCGCAAAATATGATGTAAAAGAACTAAAAAGCTGTCATCTGTATCCCTGTCATTTGATTTTGTAAATAAGCCTCCCTCTTGAGGGTCTGCAATTAAAAAGGCCCCCCGGGGGCTTAATAGAGCTTTTACGGTAGTCACTGTGATGTGAGCGGTAAGGGGTAGTGGTTAAGGTAGTTGTAGAGATAACTGTAGGACGACAGTCAACAGTCTAGGCTGCCCCCATACTTGCCATCACCTCACAAGTTTTTTAATTAAACGCTGCACTGGATTTGCAAAAATGCCCTGTATAAAGGTATGTCACTCGTTATTCCAGGTACTTCGAATCAAACAGCCAAAATGCCTGACGCTCCTCCCGCTGCAGTTGCTGAGATCAGCGAAGACCAACTGGAAGACATGCAGGATTGTTACTCCATATTCGACCGAGTTGGAGACATGAAAGTGGAGCATGACAAAATCATTGATGTCATGCGCTCCCTTGGCTTAAACCCCCTCACTGCTGACGTCAACAAATGCCTCGAAGAATCAAAACTGGTTGGCACTCGAGTCGATTTTGAAACTTTTTTCGGTATTTATAAATTCATACTGACAAAACCAACGGTAGGCAGCTACGCCGATATGGTTGAAGGCCTAAAGACGATGGACCGGGATTCAAGTGGAATGATATATGGGGCTGAAATCAGGCATGTTCTGTCCAAAGTTGCTGATAAAATGACTGAAGATCAGATCAATGTGACCGTCGGCCCATATGAGGATGCCGAAGGTATGGTCCCTTATGAAAATTTGATCAAATTTGTCATGGCGGAATAAAGTAAGCCGGCCTAACCAATAACTGCAAGTTACTTGGACGAAACTTTGTGTGTGTAACATTGTTATTGTTTCGTTGAAATTTGCGAAGTTATCAAAATCATCTCTTCTAAAACTTTTTGTTTTCTTATGTTGTTGTGTTTTCTTTCTTGCCTTTATCATTCACCTCCGCAAAGACTCTCCTAATGGCGGGCGGGGAGAACCTCCGCAGAGGAGAATATATCTTTGTCGAGAATCGGCAACTCTGACACCTCTCCTGTGCAGTGGTATCATCAATGTTAGACCATGGGTAATTAGACACTGCAATTATGCTGTAGCATGTATGAGTCAATTTTTCCTCCGCAAAAGCAAAAAGCTCCGACAATCAAGCACAAAGTTGAGTTGATTCATAGAAATTGTAGAGATTATTTCTCCGCAGGTACATAATAGTTGCAGTGCGCCTTGCAGAGGAATAGAACATGTATTTTTGTTTCCCTCCGTATTGAATTGTCCTGCGAAGGCGCCATTAACCACCTACCTGATTGGCATGATCACAAATGATCCCTCATTGGCTCTCCTTCGCAGTGGAAAGGTAAAGTCTACACGCAGGCTACCATCTTGAGAGAAAGAACATCTGCGGAGGAGAGTGTGTCGTTTTAATCTTCACTCAAAGCAAAAACAGCATTGTTAGATACAGTGTTAATAGTTTTTTCAGACTTATGAGATCGTAAGTTAGAAAGCTTATTATTGGGAGAAGAGGCCTTTACTTGCATAAGTTCATCACATCATGACTAATTCTGCGGTATTTCTACTTATAAATGCAGTAAGTTATTATCTGTGCTTATCCTTTGGCGCAAGCTGCATACTTATACTTTGTTGCCAGACTGTTCTGCCTGGTCACAGTGAAACTCGGACTGCAGGACTGCTGAAATGCTGTACTTCCTGGCAGATCGCAGAGCCCGCACATTGAGATAGATAGAAAGGACTCTCTTCCGATCCCCGTTTCCCCCATTTTATTTGGTTAAATGTCTTTCTTGCCTGCTGTCACACTGATCCTGGACCACATTCGAGGATGGTGACAGGCGTATGCCTTGGGTGGTACCAGGTACTGGCCCCTTTTGTACCTGGTACTGATACCATTGGTATTTGCTGCCCGTAGTACCGGGTGTCCAAAATAGAAAGTACTCCCATTTGAAAAATTACCAAAATTTGATTTCACGGCCGATCTTCAATTCTCTTTTTTGTCAAGTATATCAAGGACCAAATTATTTTCCAATATATAGCTGACCTTGTAATTGGCTTAAGAAGTAGAAAATTTAGCTCTTTTTAGGGCTACCTGGTTTTGAATCATACTGCAAAAAAGCACTGATGATTGCCAGATCAATTTCTTTGTGCATGTAAAGCATCTGGTTTGGTCATAAATGACAGAAATAAATGCGCACTATCATTGGAGACTTCAATGATGATAAAGAATCTGAAAATTTTGACTCCTAGGCAAGACTGAGTATTTTGCTAAAAAACTATAGCTCAAAATAAGGTTTTTCAACGTGTAAATTTCCTACCTTGCTGTACCAAAAGGAAACATTTTATCATCTATGAATATTTTTGGGTCTTTGACAAAGCAATTCAAAAAGGGAATTTCGTCAAAAGTTTTATAATCAATTTTTGGTGATTCTTTAAACAGGAGTCCTTTCTGGGACACCCAGTAGTTACTGTAGTACTGAGCTCATGTTCAGGGAACTATGATGCAATTTGGGCAGATTTTGTAATACAATAGCACGAGTTGCTTTTGTTGACACCTCAATTCAAAGCAATTAGCGATTGAAGACAAAGGAAATTCTCTCAACCAGCAATTCAAAACAAACGAAGCCGCAAAAGTTTCCTCGAAACTAGTAGGGCAAACTCTCGCCTTGTGCAAGCGAAAGGTGGTTTTTAAGAGAAGTTATATGCTTATAGCGAAAGAAGAAGGGTAAATCTAAAGCTCTGTCGCTTAGATTATGTTTATTTGATTTAGGAGCTGTTTTGTAATCGTTTCATTTTAAGCCCTAAAGACGCGAGAATTACAATGCCTTCTGCTCGGCTCCTGAATCAATTAAACATAATCTAAGCGAAAGAACTTTAGATTCACCCTTTTTCTTTCGCTATAAGCACATAACTTCTCTTAAAAACCATCTTTCGCTTGCACAAGGCGAGAGTTTGCCCTACTAGTTTCGGGGAAACTTTTGCGGCTTTGTTTGTTTTGAATTACTGGTTGAGAGAATTTCCTTTGTCTGCACCCGCTAATCGCTTTGAATTGAGATGTCGATCAAACGCAACTGTTGCTATTGTATTACAAAATCTGCCCTTTTTCTATGATGCAGGAAACCGATATCTTATTTGTATTTGTTTCTAATTTATTTCTGATTCGAACTAAAATTGTTTGATGTTAATTGGTGCTGTAGTTATGATCCAATCCCTGGTACTGACCATAGGGGTACTGGGTACCGGACATTTAGGTACATGGCACTTCCCCTTTGGTACTGTGGTACACCATCCGCACACTCTGGATCCACTGTCAGGATGGTCCGCCTTTTCGAATCTGACTCCCATAAAGAGTATTTCGAAAGTAAACTGCTACATGGCAACAATTCATACTACAGATCAAGCGACTTAACTTGTACAATACCAGAACAATTCAATTCACATCCCCATCTGTTTAGATGTTTGAAGAAAACTTTCTTATAGTAATCACTGTTTTCAACACTTTCAATAATTGCATTTAAGTATTTAACTTGCTCTTCTTTAAATCTACTCTCTGAATCGTCATGTTTTTATGTACCAAACAAACGTCCATGAAGTGAATAAGCACCCCAGAAACTTGAGCAGTGGATTATTAACAGGCAAGCTGGATTATCTATAAGTGCTTCGCTGGGAAGATTATTTTGCAGTTGCAAGGAAGGTGATTTGAAAGGCGTGTCATTCCTGAGGCAAGTGGAGTGCAAGAAGGGTATCTACGTTTTACCAAGGTAAGGTCATGTTTTATTGAATGTTTTTCAAAATTCCTTTCGTGGAAAAGATTTTGCAAACATCCTGACAATTAATCTGACACTGGTCACAGAGAAGAGTATGATGATGTCCAAAAGATAACCAATGAAATGTCATTCAAGACTTTTGTTTCTTTCTGACTGGCAAATTCATCAATGATTTGAATTACGACTTTTATACCGGTTGAGCCAATGAAAAATTGAAACTTTTTGTTTGAAAAATCACCTAAATTTGATCATCTTACCCAAAGTGCGTAGAACTCTGTAAAAATCTCGTGCACCTTTGGCAAAAATCCTTTTGTTCTCAAGAAGTATCCGTAAAAAATCCCTAAAAATTATATTATTTAAATAAATGTCGTACCCCTTTTCGGAAGAGTTATACACCTCTCGATCTTACCGATCTTTAAAGTCCCTTTTGGCGTATTTGTGTCAAGGATCGAGTAAATTATTTTCTTAATTCTACGAGGAAAGAGATGACGAAATTACGGCGTGAAAAACCGTATTTTGAGCAATGGTATCTCACAATTGGAGTATAGTAAACAGCTGCGTATAAGAACAGAACTTAGTGGATTGAGAGCCTAGAGGCTGAAAGTTTCAAAATAGACATTCGTTTTTAAGCATAGGTGCAAAATTCAATGAGCTATTTATTTGAACTTAATGGCTTCAAAGAAACTTTTAGCTATTTCGCTAAAATTCTACCGTTGGAATTTTCTGAAATCTTCAATATTTTCAGATTTAGAGTGTTTTTCTCCTTTTTCAAGAATTCAAGAAAAATTTGGGGAAAAACGTGAAACCATCGTAATTTCTAAACTGTTTGACGCAATATAAAATAATTTTCAAGAACCATAGTTTACGAATTCCTACAATATGGTATCAAGCAAAAGTCTATCACTCTTTATTCATGATTCATGGTTCATGATTTAGAAATTTGATGACGTCAGAACCTCAAATTAGTTCGAACATAAAATACGTTGTAAATTAAAAAATATTCAAGATTTCTGAAAGTCCAACGGTAGAATTATAGGTAAGTAGGTAAAGTTTCTTGCAAGCCATTCAACGAGAAGAAATATGTCATAGAATTTTAAACCCACCTTTTTACGCCGGTTTAAAGATTTGAAACCAATGCTTCGTTTTACAACCAATCCATTTTATTCTCTGTGCAAGAACCTAGGCTGACTTTCAAAATTGCAGATTCTTATACACGAGTATATACTGTATCTCAAGACTTTGTAATGTGTCAAAGTAAATTTGGTCTTTGATGCAAATTCACACAAAGAAATTTTCATGATTGGTATTACTATTAAAGTTTTACGAGTTTTCAAACAGTCGTTATTTTTTGGGTCAGTGTCAGTTGAAATTGAAAATCTGTTGTATCGTTGCTGAAGAGTTTTTGTAGGCTCTTCCTAGAAATAAAGAATATTTTTGAGTCAAAATCTATGTTGCCTCATTTTTTCTAGGGTTCACTTTGAAGATCTATCAAAATGGCGGAAATCGATGATGACCAGATTGAAGACATGAAAGATTGCTACTCCATATTCGACAAGAGGGGGGACATGAAAGTTGAGAGCGAGCGCCTGATCGATGTCTTGCGCTCACTTGGCTTGAATCCCCTCTCTGAAGATGTCGACAAATGCATCGATGATTCAAAGTTGAAGGGAGAACGAGTTGATTTCGAGACTTTCTTCGGGATTTACAAATTCATCGTGAACAAGCCTTCTGTAGGAAGCTACGCTGATTTGATAGAGGGGCTGAAAACATTGGATCGAGATGCAAGTGGATTGGTTTTCGCAGCAGAATTGAGGCATGTTCTCATGAATGTTGCCGATAAGATGACAGATGTGCAAGTGAATGAATCCGTTGCTCCTCACGAGACCCCTGAAGGACAGATTCCGTATGAGGCGCTTATCAAAAGCGTTATGGCAGGATGAGAAACTTGCCGAGGGCTTTCAAACTAGCAAATTTTCTGGGACATCTTTAACTCTATATACAAGAACTCATAATTTGATAAGGTTTTTGATAAAATGTGTGAGTAAAGAGATAGATGTTAGAAAGACAATTGAAATCAGTTGAAAGTATTGCTTACTTCGCTGTTTCTCTACGAGGGCTCTTTAAGGTGGAGGGTAGCCACTGGGGGGGGGGGGGGTCTTCCATTTTTCATTTTGATTTCATTTTGATTTATTTTAACAGGGTTAAATACATTCAGTAAATATAAATTAACTGATTTACAATGTGCCCTGCTTAAAAACATAACTAACCTAAATACATGATATTACAAATAAACTTGAAGATCCTACATAAAAGAAAGAAATATATGTAAAAATAAAGGGACTCGGAAGTCAAACGTATGTGCTGAATGTTGAATTGGATTATCAGCCTTTTTGATCTTTCAAAAATGCTTTTAGCCTCGTTTTGAAAGTGGCTAGCGAAGGAGCAGTTTTTATTTCATTGCTCAGCTGGTTCCAAACAGTAACTCCTCGATACGAAAAGCTCCGCTCATAGTAAAGCTTCCATAGTAAAGGTACCTGGAGATGTGCCGCCAGGAAGGGTATACTTTTTCGAACTTCTAGTCTGGCCAAGGGTATACTCTCTTGCAATTTTGGCCTAGCAACGGTGTAGCCAAGGGTATCATTTCTGACAACCTTGGTCTAGCGAACGGTCATAATATCATATTTGGTACAAATTTGACCGAAATTGACATTATTGATCCAGAAAATGGTCAAAATTGGTCTAGCCAAGGGTACCATTTTCGTAAAAATTGGTCCAGGGAATGGTCAAATTGGTCTAGCCAAGGGAACCATTTTCGTAAAAATAGGTCTAGCCAACGGTACCATTTTGAATATGCTCGCGGCAGACCCCTACCCAAAATTTAGCCAAGAACAGTGCCATGTTTCCATTCAATGTTGTCGCAACTTCCGACTCCAGTTTATAGGGTTTGTCAAGCTTTGTTGCCACCAGATGTTAACCAGTAATTAGTGCAATTTACGGGGCTATAGGGAATGCTCTTCAGTGGCTTAGATTGTACTTAACTGACAGAACATGAACATGTCATATCAGGTGAATGGCCACAAGTCTAGCCTAAAAACTGTTCACTGCGGAATTCCACAGGGCTCGTGCTTTCCATGATGTATGCATGGGTAGTTAGACACTGCTGGTGTGCTTCTATGGAGGAGCGCTGGATAATATGTATCTGCGGAGGAAAAATTGTTTAGTACTGCGGAGGAGATATCGAAAGAACGCAGTACCAAAGAATATTTCCTCCGCAGATACATTTTATCCAGCGCTCCTCCATAGAAGCACACCAGCAGTGTCTAACTACCCATGATGTATGTAATGACTTTGAGCAGTGCCTCAATAGTGAACCTCAAACATGTATGCGCTGCAGATGACACCAACGTAACTTGCGCTGCTGAAGATTTTGAGGAACTTCAATGATTTGGAAACTGATAAACCGGTTACCGCAATGCTTTCACGATGTCTTCCAGCGGACGCCTGTCTCCTCGGTTTACCCAGCAGACGCCTGTCTCCTTTCATTATTCAGAAATGGCGCCATGGAAGAAATGCTAGGGGGGCAAATACTGTCAGAGTGCCGACAGTGAGAATTTTTTTATGAACGAGTTCAATTCAAGTTCACTGAGATGACAACGCAGCAAAGAAATTTGGAGGTGCAGGTTATGAAAATGCCGACAGTGCGTATAAATTTTGGAAAATTCAAGTGCCGATGGGGGGCTCAATGAAATTTTGGGGGGGCTTCAGCCCCCCTAGCCCCCCAGCTGGCGCCATCCCTGTGACATTATTGTTGATAGTTTTCCAAGCATCCGAAGGCACCTCTTAGGACACTGACAAGCTAAGCTTATGGAAGCAATGTCCTGGTTCTTCATATTTATTTTGCATTTTAATTTATCAAAGAGGGAGACCCTTCAGCCCTACGGTCAGATCCTTCTTCTCGATGCGACCATACCTCGTGATTCATTCAGCCTGGAATTACAGATAGTTGGCGACCCTCTTCACTCTCCATAGCAGGTTTGACGGGGTGGGAACTTCTCGAACCACTGACCTTCAGGTTGGTAGTCAAGCGTGCTACCACTAAGCTAGCCTGGGTACCAGACTCTCTAAAACAGTCTGGTACCCAGGGTACCACTAAGCTATCTCTGCAGAAATTTTCATAGGCGCGTCAAAAATTCCGTGATAAAACGTCCGAACTTTTGCCCGAAAAAGTTTTTGTTGGAAATTCATTCGTCCGAATTTTTGCGTTTATATAAGTCCAGTTTGACTTGTAAGGTTTCACTCTCATCTTATCAGCGGTTTCAATGTTTATAGAAACTATCAGCCGTTTGCCTCGTTACATTCCAAAACGAAAGCCAATTTTCCATTTCTTCAATAAAAGTTTGTTAGTTGGTGAATCGAATGCAAATTATGCGGCACCTTTTGTCGATCTTTTTCATACCGCAACTTGCTGTGGGACGGGTGTAAACATCTTGGTAGTTAACCTCTGAAGCTTGAGGGTTCTCTTTATTGCTGGATATTTACAGTAAAAGAGAAAGGGAGGATGCTTTCTTGGTCTCGTGGAAGAAAACTTAAAATCAGATTCCTTCAGTCAGCCATCTGAACCACATCCCATTTATGTCAATACACAATCTGAGATCATATTTTAGACCAGGGAACATTTGTTGAACATTTAGTTCTCAGGATTTGCAACCATCTCGTTGTCTTTGTACCCGGGGGGGGGGGGGGCACTCCCATACTTGACCTGACGGGATGTGCCGCTCAACAGGGTGTCCTTTTGCGGTAAAAATTATGCGACAGGGTGTCATTTTCTAGCAAAAATTATGCGACAGGGTATTATAATAGGTAAAAAAGTTATGCGACAGGGTATCACAAGCAAAAATTGTGTTCTACACTGTATTTGAGACGCAAAAATTTTTATGCGACAGGGTATCACAAGCAAAAATTGCGTTCTACACTGTATTTGAGAGGCAAAATTTTTATGCGACAGGGTATCACAAGCAAAAATTGCGTTCTACACTGTATTTGAGAGGCAAAATTTTTATGCGACAGGGTATCACAAGCAAAAATTGCGTTCTACACTGTATTTGAGAGGCAAAATTTTTATGCGACAGGGTATACTTTTGGCCTATTTTTTATGCGACAGGGTGCAGGGTGTGGAGAGGTTTTCCGCACACCCCCGTCACTTCCCTAGTCAAGTACCCCCCCCCCCGGGTCTTTGTACAAATCTGTTGTGAATTTTCATGTCCTCCTCAATGTTGAAACGGCGGAATCTAGGTTTTGGCCACATGCATAAATTGTGTTACCTTCCGCAGAACTGCATACTTAAAGATGGTGCATGTCACAGAGGAAGTCATTTATGAATAGATTGAACAGGAAAGGTCCTAGAACAGACCCTTGTGGAACACCGGATGTGATTTCCTGCCAGCTACTTTTCATATTATCTATTTTTACTCTTTGTTTATTGCCATCCATTTCTTGAAGAGTGCAGGACGAAAGCCTGGTCTTGCTACAATTCTTGTTGTTACGGCTTCACCTTGAAAATCTAGTGTCGTGGTCACACTTCAAATAAAATCAAATTCTCCACTTGGAAATATGTCACAACAAGTCACCAAAAGAAGACTTTTCGCTGGACAAAAATGCTCTGTGATACAAATATGAAATGGTTTTTAAGAGCAAATATTAGCACATATCGAAAGAAGAAGGATGTATCCAAACTTCTGCCTGAGGCATTTTAATTTTTTCGTATAGAAGCTGAGCAGTAAGTGTTTTAATTACACCCAATAGGTACGAGAATTGAATCCCCTCCCAATTAGCTTCTGCACAAAATAATTAAAATGCCCGAGGTAGAAGTTTAGATATATCTTTCCTCTTTCGATATCCGCTCATAGTTGCTCTTAAAACCATTTCTGGAATGCACAACGAGCGAGCCAGTGACACGGATTTCAGGGCAATTTTTGCGGCTTGCTTTGTTTTTGTTTATGTCTTGACCTTGAGCATGGAATTCCCTTTATCTACAATCACAGATTGCTTTGTATCTAGGTGTCAATGAAAAGGAGTGAGTCCTATTGTAACATTATCTGTCCTTGTTATACACGGGTATTTGCTGTAGTGGTATCGACATGCAAAAGGGTATCCTATTTCATCGCAATGGAAACTGTATCCGTTTGCAAATATTGGAAAACACCCCCGGTGAGACCAACTTTAGGTGTAGTTTTAGGACTTCCAAGTATGTTCATATCCTTTTATGAGAAAGTCTAAAGGAATAACAAACAGATGCCTGTGGACACAACGAACACTGGAGAAGTGACCCTTGCAAAATACGGATTAAGACATCCGCAATGTTAGATTTCTTTTGACTTTATAAGACAGTTGATCAAAGAAAAACCCACAAATTCGATGAGCAGAAGGGTGTTACCTTTTCGTAATTTTAAGCAATCATAACTCGTTTTGAAACTTATGATATTGTTAATTACGGTTCTTAAAACTGGGAGATTTAGGGAATTCAAGTTCAATGATATTTCGTAAACGGAGTATAGATCTGATTCATATTTAAGAATTAGAGACTTAGAGAGCAACGGATTGATACGGCACAGGAAAGAAAATGGCATCAGAGGTAGCAGGAGAAATTCATGCACCAAAAATTGCAGCTATGATGGACGAAGAAGATGAGGATAGCCTTGAGGAAATCAAAAGTTGTTTTTCTCTCTTCGACCGGAAAGGAGACATGAGAGTTGAATCGAAAAGGATCGTCGATGTTCTTCGCTCGTTAGGCCTGAACCCGCTCACTGAAGATGTCGATTGTTGCCTAGAGAATTCAAACTTGGTTGGACAACGGGTTGACTTCGAGACATTTTATTCCATATTCCTTCAAATGTCCGAAAAGCCGGCAGTTGGAAGCTATAATGATATAGTCGAAGGCCTGAGGACATTAGACAGAGACCAGACAGGAACGATTTCAACGGCGGAGTTGCGTCAGTATTTGCTCAAAGTGGCGGATAAAATGACGGAAGAAGAAGTTGTCCAAGTGTTAGGCCCTCATGAAGGAAGCGGTGGTACTCTGGCATACGAAGCGTTGATAAGAACTGTAATGTCTGGTTAAATAGACCATAGACCCTGAAAACGGATCTCTATTGCAGAGACAAACGAACAAACTGTCTTTTAGAAGCTGGCTTTGTAGTCTACCTACACCTTCGTTTACATAGCTTACCTACCAATGAAGCATTGATTCGAACTGTAATTTCAAGTTTGAGAACAGGCGCAAGGACGAGCGGTTTTGTCTTGTAGAAGCTAGATTTATGCAGTAAGGTTGTATTAGTACCCAGCAGTTTTGAGACGTTAGAACTCGACATTATAGGTTGTTTTATAAGAAATTTAGATAAGCCCATGATGCCTAAAGTTTCTTGATCTTGCATGAAATACTTCTGCCTTTCAGCACTGAAAGTTTCATGATTTGTTTCTTATTCTTTGGTGTAACAATTATAATCATAATAAGCTTTGAATTTATTATTCTAAAGTTTCTTATTACTTTTCAAATGTATCACTGCTAGAGCTCCTTTAAATATTTGGCCACCATACTGCTAGTTTCTTACAAATCAGTTTCTTTTAGAAAACAGCTTTTTGGGGGAAGAACAAATAATAAGATTTTAAGGATCATATTTGTTGCTATGATTGTCTGATCTACCTACCAACAGAGCCTTCATGAAAACAGCAATTTTTAGGTTGCAAAAAGAAGTTGAGACGTACATCGTTTTGGACGTTCTTTAATTAGAAAATGTTGTCGTTATGATATAGTTTGCTTTACACAATTTGAAACATTAAAATTAGAAAAGGCCTGGAAAATACCGGGTGTCCCAAAAAAGTGTTTCCAGATTTGGTTGACTCCAGCGATGTGAATTTAGCTTTGATAAATGGCTAATCACTCTCAAAGTGTTCCTCCATAGTTAACTTGAACATGGATACCTCGTTTGTTGGTATCGGTGCCTTGAGAGCAGAAATATCAATCTTGAAAGTTCAAATTTGCGTGCATTTGCAAGCCAGAGCTTTGGCCTTTTGGCTAAACAAATTCCTGAAGCATATCGAAATTAAGAACTGAAATGAATGAAAAATTGAAAAACTGCCCAATGGGTGACTGGGGGGTTACTTCTGGAAAACAGAATATAACAAGATCTAATATTGCTCAAATTCAATCAAGGCTATCGTTGATTATCGTTTATACGCTGTGCCTTAGGAAATTGCTCAGGCCGAAAGGCTAAAGCTCTGGTTTGCAGGAAGAGGCAAATTTGAGCTTTCCAAGATAAACATGTTTCCTCTCAAAGGACCAATATCAACGTTAACTATCGAGGAACATGTTTGGAGTGATTAGACATTGATTGAAGCTAAACTCACAGCGCTGGAGTCAATTAAATCCGTATACATTTTTTTGGGACACCCGGTACTAGGAAGAACGAAAATTGCCTGATGGGATCCTTGCCCTCAGCTCAGAACTCTTTTCATGACAATCCCCGTTTAACAATAATCAGAACAGTGGAAATTCCCAGGCCCCTAGAATGCAGCCAGTCCACCGCCACTGGAATGGAAATGATAAGATTTTCAAGAAGACAAGAACTCCGTTCCATGATTTACCTCCAAATAAAAAATTTGATAAACTGATAATTTCAGGATGCTAAGAGACGCTCAAGCGTGACTGTGTTCTCGGTGTCCACCAGTCAGAACGTTTTTTTATAATGTAATTTGTGTTACACAATTCAAAACATCAAAATAAGAAAATTGTAGGAATAACAACGTAAATAGGATTTCACGAAGACATGAAGTTTGCTCTTTGATTTACTTTCCTTGACTTAATTTTAAAAATTGAATTACTTTCTTTGATAAATTACTTTTGTAGAATCGCCTTTACAGCTGACATTGCCGGTCTCGAATTCCGTTTATCTCAAACTAAGATCCAGAATAAATATTCGTTCATCTGAGTAGAGTGACCTTGTTGGAAGATTGTTTTTCAAAGAGAGGATTAAATGAAAGAACTTCAAAGTAGTTTCTTGCTTGAATCAATTTTTATTTAAATCAGAGCAGAGCTACGTTTGTCTGCTTCTGCAATGCTTTTTGCAATTGTTGCGTTTTAAAGAATAAAGGGTTAGTAAAAAAATTAGTTCCAATTTGAAAGGCCACTTCGCCACTGCTTCCTGGATAACATGATGATAACATTTGCTTCTATATCATTTATTGGTGAACATGTTCAAATATGTTTCAAAATTTACCTGACCGAAATCGGCCACTTCCTTTTGCAATTATGATGGTTTTTCTTCAGAGAGTCCCTTAACCTTCAAAACGTTTACGAATCCATACGAATTTTACGAATTTATAAGATTTCTGACGAACTCTCATTAAGTCTTATGAATTCTGAAACGAATTCTTCCGAATTCGCGGATGTTAAGTTACGGAAGAATTATACTGTATTGTTCGTAAATCTTGTTTCTGGAGTACTCTATACATCACAGAACGAAACATTTACGCCTGCGTAAATTGTGTTTTAACGAAAAGGTGACGCACAAATAATTCATATTAGTTCCCAGTCCTTCAGCAACTTTAAGGTGTGCTCTGCAAAGGTTTGCTGAGGAACAAGAAGTCAAATTATCATTGCCTTGTAAACTCTTATTTGGACAAATTTTTCGAACCAATTGTTGGAGCCGACAAGTAATACTCCATGGTATCGTGTTAAAATATCTGGAACGATTCTGTGCGGATTTGGTTATGGGTAGAGCATCTATTATTACATCAATTGCACTGAGGGCCTAAATAATGCCAATCTTGTTTCTAGAGTACTTTATACATCACAGGCTACAATTTTGGGGCGATACGAGTTACAGAGATACAAAACAGTGCCCAATTATTGAAAAAAGGCCCTTCCAAGGTCTAGATCTTAAATTGGTCTCTAATCCTTTTTATTTCGTCGCCTAGCCTTTTCTAAATAGCTGAAAATCAAGCACAGTTCTGCCAGAAATGATAGTAGTTGCTCCCTCAAGATCAAGCCGTCAGACTAAGTCGTCCTTTTCGGCGTAGCATATGTTTTTCTTCTCCAAAAAACATCCAATGTTTAATAATTCAAAGACTGATACATTATTTAAGAAAGTATATGGCGGCAAAAATGCGATTACGACGCACAGAACTCACGGATTAATACGTGGGTTGCACCTTCGTGTAATTTTGCAGGCTGGGAAATGAGCTGTTTTTTCGTTGATTTCTGTCACAAAGCACAACAGGCTTATGACTTGGGAAGTACGGGGGTAAGCAAACATAGGGCTCAAATCTTTAAAAAAAATCGGTGTAAAATTCTATTATTACACTTTTCTTTAAATTCTATGGCTTGGAAGGAACTTTGGGTTGTTTGCTGTAAATCTGCCGTGGAAATTTATTGATATCTTGATTAGTTTCAGAATGGCAAAATTTATCAAATTTGAGGCTATACATACATACATGCATACATATTTTTGATTATACAGGTTAAATCTAAGGCAGCTGTACAGCTGATGTGGACCTGCTATGACGTCATCAAATTTCTAAATCCTAAACCAGAAAAGCTACACATTTCTGCTTGCCACCATATTGTAGACCTTCATAAACTATGGTTTTCTTGAAAATTATATCATTTTTCCTCTATTGGTTTAGGATTTACGATGATTTGTATTTTTTCAAAATTCTCCATGAACTTTTTCAAAAATAATCAAATTACCACCATTTTGAAAAAAATCAAGATATCAACAAATTTTGATGGCAGATTTACAGCAAAGTACCATAATATAAGTTCTTATCAAGCCATTCAACGCAAAGAAAAATGTGATTGAAGATGTGAGCCCTATACCCGGGGGGGGGGGGGGTACTTGACTAGGGAAGTGACGGGGGTGTGCGGAAAACCTCTCCACACCCTGCACCCTGTCGCATAAAAAATAGGCCAAAAGTATACCCTGTCGCATAAAGATTTTGCATCTCAAATATAGTGTAGAACGCAATTTTTGCTTGTGATACCCTGTCGCATAAAAATTCTGCATCTCAAATATAGTGTAGAACGCAATTTTTTGCTTGTGATACCCTGTCGCATAAATTTTTAACCTATTATAATACCCTGTTGCATAATTTTCGTTAGAAAAGGACACCCTGTCGCATAATTTTTACCGTAAAAGGACACCCTGTTGAGCGGCACATCCCGTCAGGTCAAGTATGGCAGTACCCCCCCCCCCCCCCCCCGGGGCCCTATACTGGGTGTTTTTTCCTTCCTAATGAGCCATAAAAAAGTTCCCACTTTCGACAAGCCACGATGCTCCTCCGCATGACTAGGGAATTTGGAAGTGGATAATGTCGCATGAGCGGTCGTTTGATGCTTGCATAACTTTAGTGTCATTTTTATCAATACAAAGACTTTTAGTGTTTTATCAATTCCTCTTTGAAATGATACATGCCAGCTGCTGCAGTTTGTGCATACAGGGAATTAGGTAGTTGGTCTTCGCATCAAAAAGTCTTAGGAAGCATCTCAAACTTGGAGGGGCACGACACTTCAAGGGCACTTATTTTATTAAGCTAAAGAGGCACTTCCTGAAAATAAAAAGGGCACTTCTTTGTTTATTCCAAAATCTTGGGGGGGCACGTGTGCCCAGTGCCCCCCCCGGTTCCTACGTCTCTGACATGCTTTGTAGTAAACTACAGTAGCTAGCAAGTATCATTTCAAAGAAATGATAAAAGACTGACAGTTGTTGTATTGATAAAAGTGATACCAAACTTGTGGTTTTTAGGACACTGAAAAGCTGAGCTCATCGAAGTAGTGTCCTGGTCCTTCTTCTCTATGTGATCACACTTCGTGATTCATTTTGCCTTTCTTTTTTCTCTCTTCCTTTTCCCAATTTTCCTTTCTTTAAAGGGAATTAAAGCATATGAAAGTGGCTCAAGCCATTTGCAGCCAAACTCTAGCCAATCACATATCGGTATTCCTTGTTGACTTCGATAAGTCACGGCACCTGTCACGGCCTACTCTTTCGATGGCTATTTTTAGCAAAGACTGATATATGCTTAGATTCCCTTTAACATTGAGGCTCTGGTTCCCAGGGTAATTCTAAAGATACCACCCTGATCTCACCTTCGTTTACATTTCCTCGACGAAAAATGAAGACGAATAGAAAGAGAAATCTCGGAAATAGAAGAGATGGGACCACCCTCCCCCATTTCCCCTTCGCTCCGCCATCAATCCTACTCAATGGGCACTGTAATTTGCTAAAATTTCATCAGTGCGATTTTTTTAAGTTCAGTATCGAAATGCTCGATCTTCTCATATTTGAATGACCTACAAGCTTTTTCCTACATCTATCCCAATAATCCATCAGCTCAGATTGCGCCCCCGTTAACAGGTGAACATTCGCAGATACACGATTTGGCTCTAATTGCTCTCAGCAGCAGCTGCTCTTGAAAATCTCTCGATATTTAGCAGGCATTTGACCCAGGTTTAGTCTCACATTATTCTGTCCTGCACACTAGTTAGTCACATTTCATCCAGAAGATTTGCTTAAAGACGAAGCTCTCTTGATTGATAAGCTCTGTGGAAGCTTTTTCTTCTAGAGGATTTTAAGACGAAGCTCTTTCTCTGCTGAAGAATGATTGTTAAAATTTCAATTGTGCTGACTTGTTTTGTATGGTATACGCTAGCATGGCCAAGCAGATCGTATACGGCACGTCGAGGTAAACAATTTCAGTCATTTTGCTTTATTTTGTGAAAAATTCTAGCCTGGGTTAAGCTTCCAAATGGGACAATGGCGAACGACTCATTTTTTACACTGTATCGGCAAAACTTCGGATCCGTAACAAAAGTGCAACGGATCAGCTTCCAGTGTACATTGCTCCTGCTAACTCATAGCCCCTCTATTCTTCCTATACCCTCTTGAACCGTAACAAATTTGTAGCGGGACAGATACTAAACATCCTTACGAAAAGCCTTTTCAAATGTAAAGCACGTTGAAACCAGTTGCTTGCCTTGTGATTGGCAGTGTAGAAATTGTCGTTGTTAACATCACACCCAGTAGAATGTAATCTCCCAATGTAAATTAAAAACCTTTCTTGCTCACCAAACTCGTGCTAGTTTCTATTAACAACAAAAACTTCCCATTCAAAAATTATTGGTCAGTGTTTTACCAACAAGAGAATCTATGATGATATTCCATTTATTTTGCATCTTACATTACGAACAGAATCATCTTATGGCGTTTTAGAGGGTAAAAAACTGATCAGCCATGTTTGAGGTCTGACAAAAGTTTTCTGAATATGCGATACTTTGATTGTTATTTCGACAGATAGATTCTCGATTGATGAAATCAACAATATTGCAGATCTGACTGTTAGATTGTTTCAATTTTTCGCAAACTTACATTTGTGATAACATTTATTCTAGATCAAAAAATCGTTCCTGCCGGAAAAGACGACTATGTTATCCAAATCCCGGTTTCTCGGATAGCGTTTGAAGAACGTGAGGTTCCAGCCCGAGTTAAAAACCAGTATGTCATAAGCACAAAAGACTTAGATGATAACCAAGATTACAAAATAGTCCGAGTGCCAAAAAGGAGGGCTTACTACGTTGAAGATACGCAAGTTTCCAGTGATGATATGTCAGGGCCTAAAGCTTTGGTGCAAGGCCTTGGTCGAAAAGGGGCGTATTTGTTGAAGAAATTGCGGAAGGCCATTCTGGGCGAAAAGAGCCGCAGGCAGAATCAACCAAACGCATATGTAATGCACCGTCAGGGCGACTTGGCAGGAGCAGATTCGATGACTGGCAAAGCTGATGTTTATATTGAAGACCAGAGCGGGCGACTGAAATCAAAAGAAGATCATGGAAATGACGCTGCGATGGCAAATGAAGTGTCTCCCATTCTTGATTATATTGAAAAGGAGGAGCTTAGTTAAAATTCATAATGACATAAAAGATTTCATGACGTTTGATTGGATACTGCAAGTACAAGAGTACTTCATCTAGGCCTAATGCTTTATTTCGAACGTAAAATGATTAATTAGGATTTCATCTAATGCTTTATGAAAGCTAATTACGAATGAAATATAACTTGCAAGGTTCTAAATTCGTATTTTTTTAAAGTGTTGTCTCCATGTGAGTTTTCAGGATGTTACTAAACTTAGGGACCGTCCGGTTGAATCGATTAACTTTCATCACATAGAAATCTCATAGATAGCGCGCGGCAATTTGTGGAAAACAGCCGATAAAACTGCTTAAATACCTAGACTCATTACAGAAGTCTCAGCATCGCTCATTGAATTGGATGGTTTAAAAAGTCAGATTAGAAATGTTGAATGAACACGAGGAATCACGTCGTAAGTCAAACAAATACCGCGAATCGGATGATAAAATATTTTGCCAATTTTATGCCGAATATATAAGTGCCAAAATGTTTCGATTAGTCCAGAAATATCGGATCTTTTAAGCCGAGCTGATATAATAATTTCTGTTATAATCCAACCCCAGACTATAAGTGACATTTCAATACCCAATCCCAAAATTAAATAAGGTGTCCAAAAACTTGCTTTCACTGTAAAACAACAAAATTTTGTTTGTTTTACCCAAAACAGAACATGATCAGAATTTTTAGCAAAAATTTGACCCCAATCCCGGAAAATTTCCCGTGAAAGTATTCATTCCCAGAATCCATTCCCAGAATTTTCTGCCCAGAAACTACCCCAAAACTGGAGCGCCCGCTTGATCAGTCAGTGAAGTACCCACTCCGGGCGGGGTTTTCTCTCACTCATAGAGACTATTTGGTGGATGAATTTTGTCAAACGAATAGATCTGATTAAAAAAGCGATTTAGCAGCCTCAAGAATAGATTTCACACCTAACTAACCCTCTGTACAGCCAACCATATCGCTGCTCCTTCTCTGTTTATTTTGATTTGATTGAGTGCATTCAGAGGTGTGAAATCAATTCCCCTGGAAACCTAATTCGCCCTCAAAAATCCCAATAATTTCTCTGGTGGACAATAGCATGAGTTGCTTTTGTTGACACTACAATTCAAAGCGATCAGCGATCGATCGCAGACAAAGGAAATTCTCTCAACCAGTAATTCAAAGCAAACAAAGCCGCAAAAATTTTCTCTGAAACCCCGGTAGCTAGCGCGCTCATTGTGCGTTCCAGAAATTGTTTTTAAGAACAAACATGAGCATATATTGAAAGAAAAAGGATATATCTACCCATCTGCCTCGGAAATTTAATTTGTTTGGTTCAAAAGCCGATTGGCAGGGATTTTCAATTCTCTTGTTTTTTTGTTGTGATTAAAACACTTACTGCTCAGCTTCTGGACCAAAGAAATAAAATGCCCGAGGTAGATGTGTAGATATATGCTCATGTTTGCTCTCAAAAACAATTTCTGGAATGCACAATGAGCGCGCTAGCTACCTGGGCTTCAGGGAAACTTTTGCGGCTTTATTTATTTTGAATTACTGGTTGAGGGAATTTCCTTGTCGGCAATCGCTAATCGCTTTGATTTCAGGTGTCAACAAAAGTAACTCATGCTATTGTTTGTGCTACAAAATCTGTCCTTGTTTCTCCATTTACTTTTCGTTTTACAAATAGGCCATTCTTAAAAGATATCTTTTCGTTTCTTGTGTCTTGATTTTGCCGTTATCATCATGTGTGCACTTCCTTTGTTCGCAATTGTATCATTGTGCATTCATTTACTCAAAAACAAAGCGTGAAGAACTCCCTTGATACTTGGTCTATGCAAGTAGAAAAATGTAAGGAGCCTTTACTCGCGGAGGAAGAACTTCCACACGAGGTTAAGATGGTTGATGTTTGAAGCGAAAATGGAATGAATGATACTCGAGAAACCTATCAAAATTTGTGGTATTTATTAAAGTCAGCAAAGATACAAGCAACAGAGGTTCAAGCCAAAGCTTTCGGTGAGTAGACTGTTTTTGAAACACATTTTTGGACGAGAAGAGATGGTTTGGGGAAGATTATCTAGACCAATCCAATACGGCACGGTAGCGTGATATCAATAGGATCGCTTGGGCAGTTCGAAACTTTCGAGCATTTCCGTAGTACTTCAAAAATTTATAAAGATTTAGCCCATGTTTCGAAGGCGAGTGTTCCGAAGAGCAAGAATCGAAGAATTAATTTTCGGAGCAGTTAGAAACTTCAGTCGGCACGGATACCTGTTGGTCAGAAATAGTTGCGGGAAGGAAACTTGGCGGTAATCAAAAGTCGCAAGTCTTCTGTCCAAAATTCGTAACTTTTGATTCTTGCAACAATTTGATTTTACCCGATTCGCAAGTTTTAATTTACAAAAATTTTGCCTTTTTGCAACTTTAATGGACAAATTCAGCTCCAATTCAACTTTGCTTAGGCCATAGGCCTACACCACTTTAGATCAAGTACACTTGGGAAATTACCCCCATATCTGCTGATAGTTACCCCTCTTCATGATATGGACTTCTTAACTTGTATCAAAAGAAAGTTTCCTCAAGAGGAAAATTATGCGATTTGAAGTTAGTGAAAACAGCGTTCAACAACAATGACAACAACGTTTTTTGCTCAAACTGGAACTTATGGACTTTCACATAAAAAATTGAGACGGAAAGGGCACAGTGCCTTCTGAACCGAGGTCATGGCAACCTTCGGCAGTTGGAAATTCTCATTACTATGGCGAAGCTCATGAAAGCTACGTGGCCTTCAAAATGAGTAACTCCTTTTTCAAAGTTAAGGGTTTATTGATTCTTAGATTGCAGAAACATTTATCTGGATATTTCTGGCTTTTTTCATGGCTTATTAATATCACTGAAAACTATAACTTTTGAGGCATTTTCGCATCCGAGGCTTGAGCCGGCAACTTAGGCCCATCCGCCATTGCCTGGAGCACTCAGCTTTTCATAAAATGTTGCTATGGTTTCCATATCCGGACATGAAATCGAGGGGAATAATTTCGTCCTAATTTTCAATGTGAAAGTACATGAGTCGTAGTTTGAGCATCCATCAGTCTATCAACAGCAATAACTACGAACATGTAATCAGTCTAAGCAACTTTTTCTCTGAGAAAATTTTTTGATCCGCATTCTTCTTATACCATGGGTAGTTAGACACTGCTGGTGTGCTTCTATGGAGGAGCGCTGGATGATATGTATCTGCGGGGGAAATTTTTTGTAGTTCTGCGGAGGAGATATCGAAAGGACGAAAATATTAAACTATTAATATCTCCTCCGCAGTACTATAAAAATTTCCCCCGCAGATATCTCCTCCGCAGTACTATAAAAAATGTCCCCCGCAGATACATATTATCCAGCTCTTCTCCATAGAAGCACACCAGCAGTGTCTAACTACCCATGCTTATACCACACGTAAAGCGCAGAAGGGTTTTTTTTAAACAACGAAGCTCGCAAAGTAAGCTCTTGAGGTTCCCACCCAAAAAATGTAACGTTGTTGCTCGCAACGATTGCAACTGCTACATTTAATTCTCGCGACTTTAAGTTCCAATTTTCCGAGGAAGGAACATGCGACTTCATAACTTTTTCTCGCAATAATTTCTGAGGATGTACTTGATTCTCAGCCATCAACACATAGAGACACCAACATAAAGAAGGAAACATACTTTAAGCAATTCTTAACGACAATATCTTATGATTTCAGTGACAATTCTTACAACTAAACATCTGTACAAAACGAACATGAATCATATTCTCTGTGTGTAACATTATTACATTCATCAAAATGAACGCTACGGTATGACTATTCAACAAGATTTATGAGAAGTAAACAAAACTAGAGCTTATTTGAATCGATATTTAACATTTTTAAAGAGAACGTATAAAGGATTTTGAAGAAATTGTGGTTAATGTTGAGCAAATCAAGGAAATGAAGCCAAATAAAAATTTTAAGCCAGACAGCCTCGTGTCGACTTGAAGAAATACAGCTTTGTTGGAAAACTTTCCTCCTTCCAGTCATTGCTCTTTAGAAAATACGAAAAATCGACGATTCATTTCATACATTAACCAAGGGCGCCTACCTTGTAGGAAGTGTGTTTATTCCCAGCACTGTACCCGTGACCCAGTACACAGAGTAATTGGTGTCCTGTGGCCCAGTCCTGTTAATCTTTGTAGAAGGATTTTCAAATTCTAACGTCTGTTAGTATTGACCAATCAAAATTCACGCTGTCTGGTTCCCTGTGGCCAACTCGTATAACAGCAGATCTCATATTACATCAACACCGGAATTTGAAACCACAAAGTTATTCATACGTCATCTTGACCTTGGCAGGAGTGACTCTGTGTACTGGGTCACAGGACACCAATTATTCTACAGTACTGAGAATAAATACAGTTCCTACTGTACAAGGTAGGCGCCCTTGCATTAACGAGTATTCATCGATACATAATGACAAAGGCCTGATCGATTCAAACAAGTTGGTGAAATCAAAATTAATCAAAATTTCTTTTTAAAGATCCGTGATCTTGATTCTGTAATCGTTCCCAGGACACTACGAATGTTACTTATAATTATAAAACATACTTCCACGAATTAATTAAAGTATAAATTTATTACCACTTCATTTAAAGCTACTTCTAATAAGATGTCGCAGAGATATAGACATGGATTCAAATTAAGGGGATAGGCCCGGAGGGTACTCCCATTGTGGCCAGGCAGGGGGTCCAGTCAGGGTTAAAGAGGGCCATAGCACAAATTTAAAAAAATACCCTCAAATGGTAGTATCTTATTACAGAACCCCCCCCCCCAATGGTAGTTCGTGGACCTAAAATTGGGCCATTTGGTAGCATCTAGTAGCGAAAATTTTCTGCAGTTTTTAAAACTTTTTTAGATAAAAACTTCAAAATTCAGTGATAAGTATTGCTGCAAGAACCATATTGCCATGCAGAGGAGCCTACTGAGTTGAAATCTTATAAGTGGCCAGGAATCTTGGAACACCACAAATTGGTAGTATGAGTTTGACAAATAGGGCCATTTGGTAGCCATTCCGTAAGACCCTCAAACCGACTGGACCTCCCTGTTAGGCCATAATGGAAGTACCCCCCGGGGGTAGGGTTGTCTTTAAATCAGGGACGCTTTTTATTGCCTCTCCATCTCCCAATCAGCAGTTAGTTGGATTTCATGAACTCTGGTAAGGGGGATAGTTCATTAGTCTTAATATGAAAGGCCCATCGAAATATCTCGATACACATAGCCTTTCGTTAGAGTTCCTTCCGCTGAAATCACAATTTTCGCGTCACCTTCAGGAGAAAAAACAGACACCTTATTTGCGATAATTGATAAAAAGTAACTCCCTGGCTTTATCTCTGGCAGTCACTGACGAAATAAAAAATAAAAGATTCAACAAAGATCTCTATGTCCGGCAAAGAGATAAAGGGATCTTAGAATGTGTTTTCGTGGTCTTGGGTCACGTCTCGTTGCTTGCCATTGCAAAATCGTGTCGATTAAAAACACCGCAGGTATCAAAATTGTAGATTCAACTGCGCAAAACTGTCAAAAATATTTTTAACAGGTACGGTCGAGGAGTGGGTCCGTATCTATTTCCAGTCAGTGGAAGTTTCCGAGCGGGCGGACATTTCTATTGTTTGCGAGAGAAAATATCGCTCTGGAGTTGAAAAGAATGTTACGGCTGTAGAAAAAGCCCTTAAAGGCTCTCGGGAAACCAGCATGCATTGCGGTCCTATTTGTAAAGTTGGCATAATTTCATGCTGCATGAAAATGATTTTGTGATGTCTCGCAAGTCAGCAGCACGTTGTTGCAGCTCAAGGTGCGGCCATGTTTCTCCTTGCGTGTGCGTGCTACGCATTGGACTTGAATTGAGTAAAATCCACGAAATCCACGAAACACACAACAGACGATTGCAATGCATGACGGTTACCCAAGAGCCTTTGAAATCCTGGCAAATCCAAGAACCTACTACACTTTTTCAAAACATTGATACAGCGCTAAGATACCCTTTACATGAGACCCGACATGAAATTCATGCCGTCATGAAAATTAGAGAAAATGCACTCGTGAGGCCCGATATCAAATTTCCCAAACACGTCATGCATTTTTCACGTGACTTGGCGTAGATTTTCGAGAAAGAAAACAAGGCGATTTGGCTTTCAATTCGCCCCGATTTGAGGAACATGCCGGCATGACAATGTCGCCCCGACATCATATCAACACAACGGTACGTCAGACCACCACCCGACATGAAACTCGTGCCGGTATGAAAACTCATGCTGACATGAGTTTCATTCGGGTCTCATGTAAAGTGCCTTTAAGGTATGCTTTTGGCGAAAAGAGATCCTTCGAAGGAAATGGACAGAAACAGTTCCACGACTGAAGGTAGAAATGCCAGTTAGTTTCAAAGTTTATTTACAGAAGAGAATGGCCTGGAACAAATGCTCTAATTCCATTTTGCACCTGAATAGGGGTAGCAGTGCACCACAGCCGAAGGTATGCTATCTGCAATGGCTAGGCTTTGCTGAAACACAACTAAGAGCGAGCCAAAGTTCAGCGAAAACACACTCCGAGTCAAAAGCAATCGAGCAAAACTCTGTCTCAAATCAAATGTCACATGAAAACGCCCGCAACACTTGAAGAGTTTTAAAGCGCGAGTAATTTCTAGACTCATAACATAGTCCTAGTTATCGCAACAACAACAACGACAACAACAAATTCTTTCATTTTTGAATTGAATTGAATTGTTTGAGCGTGCATCAGCTTATTAGTAGCGATAACTATGAATATGCAATCAGTCTTAAGTAATTTTCGTTATCACAAATCTCACGTGACATCCATTTGAGACCGACTTTAAAAACAAGGCCAGCTGAATGCCTTCGGACGAATATTCTGTGGGGCTACAGCGTTTAAAATATCTTTCGAGTACGTATCTTTCTCCCAATATGTTTTATATTCAAGAATACTGACGATATCCTGACAAATAACACGTGAAAATGCCATTCCACTGTTTCCAGCCTGTCGAATCACACGGCAAACTTTAACTGAGAGATCACTCTCATTGCATGAGGTAGGACATATTGTGTACAAGTATTCTCCAGAAGGTGTGAAAGTGTCTTCGCTTACTATGCTTGGTGGTAGTGTGCTGGAGTCGTCACTGTCCATCGCATCTGGAAAAGGAAGTTTCAAAAGGAATATACCGGGTGACCCAAAAAAAGGGACCCAACGCAATCTGTTATAGAAAAAAAAGTAAGTGGCTGATTGAAATGCTCCAAACGTTGTTCTGTTGCTAAAAGACTAGCCTACGTTATGAATATTTTTAGCAATTTTTTCCGCCTCGGTAAATTTCCCGAATTAAGGATTATGAAAAAAGGGCATGCTTGAAATCTTCAAAAAGTCGTCAAAAACAGGGGATCGATTTGCCTTTTCAGATCTTCAAAACAATGAGGAGCGTGTTTCATTTCAGCCTGGGAATAGGCAACTCAGTCGAATGTTGTCAGAGCAAGTTTATAGTCCCTAGATACCTAAAATATTCTTGTCTCAAGGGACAAGAATACTCTTGCTTATTATATTATATTATATTATATTATATTATATTATATCATATTATATTATATTATATTATATTATATTATATTATATTATATTATATTATATTACATTATATTATATCATATTCAGGCCTCATTAAAAATATTCTGTGCCTGCAAGCAAATGATTGGGGAAAATGTGCCTGCAATCAAACCACTCTCAGCACAATTAAGGTGCCAGCAAATAATGTGTCATGATGTTTTGCGCCTCCAAGCAGCGCTCGTGCGCTAGTGCAATTTAATGAGGTCTGATTATAATACATTATATATAAAATATGGCAAGCCGAGGCCTTCCTTGGTTTCACTACCAGAGACTCATTGACTCATACATCATTAAATGGCAAGATACCTTTGAAAGGGGTGCAAATAGAAAACTTGCGTATGAAAAGTAAAATGGGTTTTGGGGCCCCAACAGGTCGGGGTCCTTCAGGTCTTGCTAGTAACTCATCTGGAAATCAGAACTCAAAACTCTTTCCTCTGATTGAGGCATCAAGTTAACTTCGAGGATCGTAAAGGCTCTTGGGAAACCAGCATGCATTGCGATGGTTTCTTTTGTTTTGCGTGGATTTCATGGATTTCATTCAATTCAAGTTCCTTGTTTAACACACGTAAGGAAAAATATGGCCGCATCTGGAGCTCCAGGGACGTGCTGCTGACTTCAGCGACATCACAAGATTACTCTCATGCAGCAAGAAATTAGGCCACCTTTAGAAACAATGCTGCAATGCATGCCGGTAGCACAATAGCCTTAAAGGGAGTACAAAGACCAGTATGCTTTGCGCGAAGTTAGCGACTTGCTCTGCACAGCTTCCAGAATAACTGACTGTACGAAATTTACAAAAACAAAAACAAACGATGGCAAAGGCTGCTGGTTTTTGTACTCCCTTTAAAGTCTACTGTTTTGCTCTTCTTTTAAATTGTTTTTTCGAATTTGGCCGAAAATTCATGCAAGAGAAATTCAATTCGAGACATTTTCAATGGCAGAGACTAGGGGCGGCGAGGGGGTCAGAAGCCTCAGAAGCCCCACGTTTGGGATAACAATGATATTTCTTTGAAAAAAATTGGATTTAATAATGAATTTCAACAGGAAAATAGATTCATCCCAAATTTAGAAACTGTATCATGATTATCATATCATCATTATTATTATCATCACCATCATTATCAAGACAAGCCTACGTGTAGACCCATTATCCAACTTGAGAAAGGGTCTACGAATTAATGAGCGAAAGCTTGCTACCTGCTATTACAGTTCCAGATTTCTGCAACTTAATTTATGCGGCCTTTGTTTAGACGGGTTTCACACATTATTTGAATAGAGGATTAACATAATTAATTGGGCAGACGTAGCAAGCTTTATCTCTTTATTTCGTAAACCCTTTATTCTTTAGGATCATGAGTCTACTCGTAGGCTATATCAAGACTTGACAAATAATTTTACTGATAGAAAAACAAATACCTGGAGAAAGGCAGAACCTCGTGTTTCCAATACGCAGACTTGCAACTGTCCTAATTGGAGTCGATTCAGTGACATAACGATATTCGACGCCATCCTCAATATTTGGCTTTTCGAAACATGTGATGATCTTCCTCTCGAGAAGTACATTACCTGGTACAAAAGAAGAACACGTTTTTTTTTATAAGAAACTGGTTTGTAAGAAACTAGTACTACGATGACCAAAAATTTAAGAAACTCTAGTACTACGCTCAAGAACAGTTAAGAAACTCTAAAACTTTATTTCTGTATGCCTCTCTTATTCTATTTCTCTCTAACAAAGGTACATTCGTCTTTTCTTGACTTTTAACTGCAAAATTGGTAAATTTTTGCCTTGATGTGCATGGCTTCTTCTTGATGACAATGTCAATGCAAAATGGAAGCCCTTTCTCGAGAAAAAGGCTCAACTTCGAACAATATCGCAATTTTAGGCCCAAAAAAATAAGAAACTAATTAAGAAACTTTTACTACTAAAACACCGAAATTTTCATGCGAAATTAAGAAACTTTTAGTACTAAGTGCTGATCCAAGAACGTGAAATCCAGTTTTAGGACACCTATATTCTAATCCTACATTATCATAAGATCCTTAGATTCGGGAAAGCCTGAAAATGAATCTCTTTCATGCCCGTTGTAAGTCAGTACCGAAAACGGAGCCTTTTGAAAATCCTTGCATTCCGTCGTAAAGGCTGTTGATTATAATGGCCTGCAAACTCGCGATTGGCACCTTTTTGACGGTTACTAACAGAATACTTTGTTTTGAAAAGAGCATTAGCATGAAAACGGAGCAATGAGAACGGGCAGCGTTTTCATCAACAAAATCGAATGCAAACGGATTTGGAGCAGTGAGAACTTAGCCTAATGAGACATGAATATACAAAATGAATCCTTACCAATTCGAACAGCAATCTCTCGATCATCCAAAATATCTCTGATGCCAAAACTTATGGCTAATTCTTGCAGCCACACGTCATTGTTGAGAAGCTTTTGTACAAACTCTGCACCCGAGAAAACACGCGATAATCCCGCGCTTGATCGCATATCCAAGAGGATCTCCTTGGCACTGAGGCTCGCCAATAAACCACCATCTGATTCCTAAATGAGAATTAATTGTCATTTACCCTGACTGCGATTTCCGTCACAAAAGAAAGTTGAATTAACGCTATGCTATGCTTGGAAGAAATGTGGGCCTAGAGTGCAGCTTAGCGGAAAATTATGGATTTTAATGTAACATAGGACTAGTTAGGGTAAGTTAAAGGGCATATGCCATGAAGCTGATTGGTTCATGCAATACAATTCTCTCTATTGTTTACTACAAATCACAGGATCGAGGTTGAACTTTTATTGCAATAAAATTTCACGAAACAGAAATAAAAAGTCACGAAACAATGGAATTCCATTCCAAACTTGTTTGTTGTATTAACCAATTGCTAACGTGACAGATTTGCTTTAAGGTTAGGGTTAATTGGGTAAGTTATTGTCAGGGGTTTGTTTAGTTCAATGTCTGCAAAAGCAACATGACATTTAGCGCCGCCAGCTAAACTGCACTTGTCCTGAGATGTTCATCGGATTGTAAAAAATGTGTTTAAATATTTCTGCATGGGAAAGCGCTTACAGCTATATTTTTTCTTTGTTACAATACGATATTCTGTTGAGAATTTTCTATGATATATTTGAAGAGAAACACAACGTTAATGGGACAAACTTTCAACTAATTAATGATAGGTATTTAACGATTTCAAATCAAAAGTGATGGACATGCAGATTTATCTTCTGCCAGGCCAGATTTCTGGACTAGAATGAATGCACAACAATTTCAAAACACATCGATGCAATGCAAAAAAAAATACGTTTCATGGGAGCAGCAAGATTAAGAGTATGCCCTTTCAAGTCGTTTCCTACTTCATTAAGATATGGGAGGGCCTCCTGAACCTCTATTATAGCAGAAAGTGAAATTTGATTCATGATAATTTCGGTATACTGGCTCAATGAAAAGAAACCCAGTTTAAGAAACTTCAATGATCCTCAACATGTTTCTTCTCGAAAAAGCAAGTTGCAAAACGAGCCCAACAGAGCGATTACTTTTCTTAGATATTTTTGTTCTGTATTTCAACCTGGCATCCGAAGGTAGTTGTAGGATGCTGAGAGGCTAAGTTTATCACAGCAGCGTCCTGGTCCTTCCTCTCGACGTGACCACACCTCGTGATTCCTTAGCCTGTAATTACAGAGAGTTGGCGACTCTCCTCACTCTACGTAGCAGGTTCTGCAGCAGAGCGGGGACTCGAACCACGAACCTTCACACTTATAGTCAAGCTTGCTACCACTGAGTCATACCCGTTCAAAGTTTAAGATTGGAAAAAAATGCTCAGCTTACCATACTCTTTGAAATGTCTGAAATTAATTGAAGTTGTTGTGGCCTGTATGAATGCAACTGGAGACGAAGTAATACTGGTCTCTGTTCAGAGAGAAAATAAAAATGGAAAAATGATCATTGAAAATGAATCATTGAAAAATAAATGAAAATTACCATGTGCATTTCTAAACTTTGAACGTCCATTCGCAATCATTTGGTTGCGGGCTGCCTTAACTTGTAGCTTCATTTTCCGTTTGTGTATGAAAATTTCCTTTTTTGTAGTAGTAGTCACGCTATGTAGCCCGGACACCTTTCGTGAATTGGCCGCAGAATAGACACAGTAGCTATTTTGCTCCCTAGGGTAGCGTCTCTTATTGTTGTAACGTAGTTTGTAGGTATTCTATTCCGTAACATGTCTTGTAAATTTTGAATGGAATATAAAAAAATATGAATGAAAGCTATACGATTTACTACTGACTCGAATGCAATTGGAATCATAGTGTCATAATACCGCGTGCGCTACAAAAACTATACACTTTTGGGAGACCATGACAAATTGTACACTCGATCGATTTTGAAGATTTATGAATCAATCTTTAGAGAAAATCCAGGCTTAGATTCCAGGATCGTTCTAAATGCTTTATTGCTCTGTTTCCTGAGCTATAAGCGAGTTTCTTCGAATTTCGGTCTCAAAAACACTGAAAACGACCAAAAACGTAGATGAAATTATCTTAAGACTCAACATGAACGGTCAAAGAGAAAATTTGTTCCTGGTGACTTGGGTATTTAGAAATCGATTAGTTAGAATCCGCTGGACGAGCAGTAGTACCTGGTATAATAATAATTGGCTACTCAATGATAAATTCGAGGTTAACTCTATCAACTACTTTTTAAATCTCTCAAAGCAAAATAAGAGGGTCCTTCTTCGAATGTTTAGGCCCTCTCCAACGGTACACTTTATATAGTAAGAGGGTCCTATTTACAAAATTGAGCACAAGAATTGCAATGAGTCTAAATAAAACCATCATTAGATAAAGCTTGCTTGCATCAGAGGTTCTTCTAGAATTGGGCATAGAAAGTACTGACACTTCATACACGAAAGTCATTTCTATCTCAATGTTTTGCATCTTTCTAGATACAGTTATCGGTTGGCATTATTGGTCAGATTGCTTGTTAATATAAAACGGGTGACTCACACAACGTGCTATGAGATTGTCCCCCGTGTCATCGTCAACGACCAAATGTTTCAAGCAGATCTAAGAAAGGAAAGAAATACAAAACGTAATGGAGAGAGAAGAACCCGACTTCCAAAATACAGTAAAAACCCGCATATAGGACCCTACATTGTTCAAACCAAGCTTTTTGGGCTCTTATGCAATGGATAACATTCACGAAACCAGGCTATATAGGTTCTTAAATCAGATTCTTAAACTGTATCAAAAAGTCTTCTAAAATGATGTTTTTTATTATTATCACTATTTTCATTATCATTTCAAATATTTAAGGAGGGTAGCCCTTCAGTCACCCGTTTATCTTAGTCACGGAATTGCTGCTCTGTTACTTAACTTATTTATCATATTCTTTCTTTTCGAGGAAATAATAAATAAATTTTTCGTTTATTTTTCGTCTTATTTTCTTTTATTTTATTTAATTGTTTTTTTGTTTTTGTTTGTTCGTTTTTGTTTTTCTTTACATCAACAGAGCCTTCAGTATTGAAGTAGTTGATTAAATTCGTAGAAGTAGAAGTAGAAGCAGCAATGCTGATTTTCAAAGTGTTCAGAGATCCGAAGGAACTTCTTGCTACAGATAGCCGTGTTTCTACTGAGAACGGGGTCATAATTTTGATTTCCTTCACCAAATTTACCAGATTTGGACGCTCGATCCAAGCCTCTTTCCTAAGAAATAAAAAGGTCTATTCAATGTTGCCAAGGTCGGATGTCGTTTGATTTCATGCTATATTCACACGAAGGGGGCAGGGGGCACATAACCAGGCCAAAATACCGGGTGAGCCAGAAAAAAGTTCCTATTTTTGAAAATTCATAGCACCAAGAGTACTGAATGGATTGGAATGAATCAATATTTGGTTGACAGCCAAAAGATCGAAGTATTTTTGTGATTTTTCTCGCCTTCTTACGAGCACTGGAAAAATTGGTAAATTCAAGTTTACAAAAATGTTGTGGTTGCAAAATGACTGAAAAAGGCCTAAAATACTTGATCAAATCATAAAGGACTCCTCACTCAGAACAACAGAGAAAATGCAATTTCTCATGGGTGAGAGATATCGTCTGCACATTTATTGCCATGGGATTGAAAATCTTTAGTATCTGTTTGAGAATCTATGTCTTATATAGTGCGATTTTATGATTTGTCCCAAGCATTTTGACCATGACTTTGTATTTAAGTATACTTACCGACATCAACTGAATAAATCTTTCTGCATTGTATCTTGGATTGATTCTGTTTATACGCAGTCCATTTGCATAGTCATGCAACATCTGCAAGAACAAACACTAAAATGAATTGAAGACATAGACAAATCAAGCAGTCGAAATGGGCAGATTCATGGGAAATTCTACCTCGTAGAAGTTCTTCACTGATTCGTAAAATCACTTTCTTGCAATTATTCGTCTGCTTTACAGTATTTTCATGTCAACAGTATCAGACTACGTTCACACTAAACTGGCACAATTAACAGCGGTGAAAAGTGTGATAGACGGTGAAAGAGAGGCCTCTCCCGTTCATGCGAAAACATCACATTTCTTTAGGACCGTAAAGGATTATGAAGGTGAAGTTGCGGTTTTTAGTGCCAAGCGCTCGGATCGCAGAAGTAGAGAAGTCCTAATCGAGTCCGCGATCCCTTGTCATGACGCTCAAGTCGTGAGGTTCTACCTGGTATCGAACCCTGTCCGCCTGACTGTTCTGGCTGCAAAGTCAGAGGATTACACCACTGCGCCACAAGACCTTCAATTATGGGTCTTTCGCGATACAGAGAATGCCAAACTGACTTACAAGTATGACTTTATTCCAAAGTGCCTTGATGACAGCTTTCACAGACACAGGGTATAGATAATCATTCAACATTTGCATCTGGTGTTCAAGGAACACAGAGACAGGCTTCATTTGTTCTTTATATGGTGCCATTAAACTCCATTTTAAGCTCAGTGATAATAACAATGCGACGATTTTCTCCAGCATCATAGCGATCTAGAGAGAAGAAAGTTAAATTCATTTAAATTCTGGATTAAAATGTAGCCTTGTGGGCCAAGATTGACATTTCATTGCCTTTAGACCTTCGAAAATTTTCGATTATCGATGAAGGACAATAGATCGGTGAAAACAGCATGTCAAAAGAGAGAATTGGGGCATTGAGCGGTTATAAAGCTGCTAGCAGTTCATATGGATTGACGGGGCTACCGTGCCTAAATAAATAAAAATGAAATGAAATGAAAATGAAATAACCAAATTAAAAGAACTTGACCGTTAATGCGAACAGATGTGAACAGCAAATACCCGCGAATAACAATAATAGAAGTGTTTTGCAAAGAAATTTTGCGATATCGCAAATCTCAGGTGATATCTAATCTGAGACAAACTTTAATGCCTCGCTTACACGATACTGTTTCATATCGGATTGGGGATGGCAATCCAATATCAATTTTCTGTTTACATGATACCGTTTTCATTTCATATCGGAATGGGGTTCTGTTTACAGGTAAACACTTCGCTGTGCACTGCAGTGGATTCACCGTTTCTTGCATCCACTGGGCAACGCGTCAGATGAATAGGAGGCTCCTAGAATTGACAATGAGGCTCCGCTTTGAGTTGATACCGGATTCGACCATTTTCATGACATCGAAAAGGTTTCATGTCAATTTTACAGCGTTTTCATTTGAAGACGTAAAAACGCAAAAACGTAGAGCATATTGGATTGGTGCGTTCTCGTTTAAACAGAAGGCCAATCTGATAAGAACGCAATCCGATATGAAATGAAAACGGTATCGTGTAACCAAGCAGAGCGATCGAGCTGGATGTCGACTGACTCCTCCGTTTCTCCTAAACTTTCAGACACTAGCGCATCACTACGTCATTTAGGACCTTGCTAAACTTGACTTCTCATTCCAATCATTCCCTGTTCTGAAGAATCGAACTGTTGAAGCTAAGGGTTGCTTTTTTGCAGAAAATCAATACAATAAAGCAAACAAGCAGTACCTATGTAAACTTTTAAAAGCAGTGATAGACATTTTTATCAAACCACATACTAGACTTATGACGATGAGTCCCTTGTATCCCTGCGGTACCTTGCTCAACAGGACTCTGTTGACTGAAGCGCCATCTTGAAGTAAAAAAGCACAGGGAAACAAGAGACTCATTGTCATAAGTCTAACCACATACCCTTTCAGCTAGAATGTTCGCTTGAGCTGCCCAGATAGATTGCAAACTTCTTCTGCAGCTTTTCATAACTGCAAATGAACAGACAAATTATTTTGTAGAAAATGCTGGGAAAACTCTGCAACAATGGTGGATTGCAATAGATACTGCGACAGGTAGCATGCAAAGTGACTCTTGGACTATCAGTTGATTTGGTTAGTAAACTTACGACAGGCTGAAGAAGATCACAGCGCTAATATGCGAGTAACCAAAATACCAAAAAGATCTGTGTTTCCCAGGGATGGAATGTTGAATCGTTTTTGAGTTTCTCAACTTCCTAGGAAATTCAATGATATTTACTTATCCCATGAGATATACAAGCGAGTAGGTTCCCCTTTGAGATAGGTAAGTGGCAGTACTGCATAGAATAAGGCCCAAGGGATTACAAGGTATATAAGCAAATAGTTAGGTCAAAGTTATCACACGTCGATAGTGATTCTGGTAATAAGACATACGACCCCACCCCACCCTCCCCGTCCTTCAGAGCCTTGATTTTTGATGTTAATTGAGGAGTAATTTGTTTGGGAGCTCGACATTTTGGCTGCGAATCACTAGACTGACCATACTGTACTATAAGATATCAATTGTTGGTTGTATCTTAGCGTTAGTTATAAAGTAGTGTTGATAAGTAAATAAAGTTATTTTCGATTGAGTTAGACGAATTAGAAAATAAACTAAAATAATAATCAGTTTGAAACCTCTGGTTGGAAACTACGAAAAACCCCAAAAATCGAAATCAAACTGAAGAATGAAATACTGGTAGAGTTATGAAAAATCAAAACGTTTTGTGGGCTGTGGAATGAAAAATACGTGGCTAATATTCACAAATGAAACGTTAATCTATCAGTCAAAGGCTAACTTAGATGTGAAAATTTTGTTTGGTAAAATCACTCAACGTTTAGACCCAAAATGGAGGAAAATACTGGTACGGGGTTTGTCTGGGGACGAGAATTCCACATTCGATTCTGGCCCACGATTTACTTGCAACTGACATTCAAATTCTATTTCGGAAGCAGACAATTGACTGGAATTTATATTTCAATGGCAAGTAAATCATGGACCAGAATCGAATGTGGAATTCTCATTCCAACACAAACCCCTTACCAGCATTTTCCTCCATTTTGGGTCTAAAATATATTTGGTAGGTGAGACACTAAAATCTGAAGCAGACAATTGACTTGAATTTATATTTCAATGGCAATCATGGACCAGAATCGAATGTGGAATTCTCATTCCAACACAAACCCCTTACCAGCATTTTCCTCCATTTTGGGTCTAAAATATATTTGGTAGGTGAAATACCAAAATTTTGTAAGAAGATGGGAGCAAAGAAACAAGACTTTAAATCAGCACACTAAGGCCTTTTAAACTTATGTTCTCTTCAGAGTGTGACTCACTCTGAAGAGATCACTCTGAAGAAAACACAAGTTCACACTCTGAAGAGTAAGATTCTCTTATACCATCTCTTATTCTCTTATAACAGAGTAATAACACTCTGAACATAAGTTCGAAATGCCTTAGTGTGCTGATTTAAAGTCTTGTTTCTTTGCCTCTATCTTCTTACAAAATTTTGGGTCTAAAAGGTGAATGATTTTACCAAACAAAATGTTAAAATTTAAGTTAGCCTTTGTCTGATAGATTAACAATTTAGTTATGAATATCGGCCATGTATTTCTTATTCCACATCCCACCAAACGTTTCACTTTTTCACTCATCCGGTAGAACTTATAAATTTGTAAATAGAAAAGAAAGTAAATATTTCTTGATAATTTTACGAAGTTGCATAGGACACACAACCAACAAACGAATCAATAAAAGACTTTAAAATTTCGCCTACCATCATCATTAACAGGTGCACGATTCGATTGATTAGCACCATGTCGAGTTTTAATATCACAGACACGTTTCGCATATCGCTCTATAGGCTTTAAGAGGTCCAGTAGTGATTGAATGTTGTTCAGTCTTGTACACATCTAGAGGATAAAGAGACGAATTTACTCCAGCTATCTTTCATTGACCAATTCTAAATAAGGTGCAAAGCTTCCAAACCGAGGGGCGTATCACTCTGTAAAAATCTCGTACACCTTTGGCAAAAATCCCTTTGTTTTCAAGAAAAATCCGCAAAAAAATCCCTAAAAATCCTATTGTTTAAAAAAAATCTCGTACGCCATTTCGGAAGAGTGATACACCCCTCGTTCCAAACATTCCTTTGAAAAAGTTATATCACATGGAGAAATATTTATTCTACGTCGCCGGTAAGTATTGTTTGGTGATGTTCGTTCCTTGGTCGGGCTTTTCAAACTTGCATAGAGTTTTCACATTTACACTCATGTTTCTTTTGATAAGAAAAAGATTATAAGAAACGGTAAGCTCAATTTTTCGAAGGTCAAAAAACTTTTGTAATTTGCCGCCTTGATTTTCCCAGGTCACTCAAAACATTTTAACACTGTACAGGAAAAAGAACTGATTTGACACTGTTTTTAAT
This sequence comes from Aurelia coerulea, assembly GCA_039566865.1. Lineage (NCBI taxonomy): Eukaryota > Metazoa > Cnidaria > Scyphozoa > Semaeostomeae > Ulmaridae > Aurelia > Aurelia coerulea. The sequence goes on along the minus strand of CM076952.1, from coordinate 2,406,677 downwards.
GCTATAGTCAAAAATAAATGAACACTAAGCTCCCGACATGAAAAATGCAAGAAACTCATTAGAAACTTTTGGAAGCAAAAATGTCCTAAAATTCAAGAAACCACCTACCAGCCCCGGGCCTTAGTTTCTTGTAAAAAAATGAGTGTATAGAACTCAGGCTGGTAATATCGGATCAATCTGATTTTGACTTCTGCCCCCCTGCCCCCCCTCCACCCATGGATTTTACAGGCAGTACAATACTATAGTATACCATAATACTAAATGTATAGCTTTGTATGATTACGCACTTCCCTGCCTCAAAAAATTGAAATAATAGACTCCACTCCGAAAAATTAATGAAACCAATACAAAGGCATTCTTTGTGCACGGTGTGACGGCTGTGACTATTTGAACTGTTTTGTAGCATAATGTTTACTGAAAAATGCTTGAAATTGACTGATAAAATACAAGATCTTTTCTGACAGCTTTCCTTCTATCATAGCAAAAATGGAATACCTCTGCAGAAATAGATTCCCATCCACCGATGCAGTATTTCACTACTCTCGAGACATGAGGACAATAGTCAACATTCGTACCTACAAATAAATTAATCAATCAATCAATCAACCAATCAATCAATCAATCAATCAATGAATGAATGAATGAATGAATGAATGAATGGAGATAAACAACGCAAATGAATAAATGAATGCGTAAACAAAAATAAAGCCTTACCTCGTGCAAACTGGTATTATAAGCACTGGTATTAGAAGTATTATAAGTATATAAGCCAGCAAATAAATGCATTAGTAGCTAGAATTAATTTCTTTTCTAGCAACTCAAAAGAAGTTTATATACCGTTTTTATTTGGACGATTTGTACCGTTTTTTCTCCACTGATATAGGATTCACAACGAATACCATTTTTTAAAGCTTTTGTGAAGAAGAGGAAAAATGCAATAATTTTGAAAATAATCAAGATATCAAACATTTTTCATGAAAATTTATAACGAAGTGCCTGAAGTTCCTGTCAGGACATTAAATCGAATAAAAAATGCATTCACTAATCGCGCAATATTTTCTAAAGAATTGATTCCAATGCTGAGTAATATAGAGTATATCTTATTTCTTATCTGACGATTCTGCTGAAATTTAGCAATGACTAACGTCGGAGAATACAATTTCGTTATCGCTCTCCTGCAAAATAAGATGTTCATTCAAACTTGTATTTACCTTCTCTGGCAGCATTTTGCGAAACTCTCCGATACAAATCATGTCTGCAGCCACTTATCAACCCACTATCTTGCTTTAACTTGAGTCGGCGAACAAGCTGTAAAAGGATTTGATTATTAATCGTCAAGATTTTCAGCATCTCATGAGATTGTCTTTACTTCAAATTGATTTGAAATTCGACGTGTCAGGAGGAAGAACAAATTTGTTATAAATTTGTAAAATGAGAATAAAGATGACACTGATGCTTTAATCATTTCATTTGTTCATTCGACATATACAATGTTGATTAAATGAGGTAGGCCAAAGGTCCAAAAGAATAGTCAATATATGGCTTAAATCTTTAAACAGGTCGCTTCGAAATAAATAGCTTAGAAGGAACTTAGGGTTTTTTACTGGCAATTTATCGATATCTAGATTAGTTTCACTATGGCGGCATTTATTAAATTTGAGGCTACGACATCATGAAATCTCTAAATCCTAAATTAGAAAAGTTACAGATATTTGCTGATACCTGTGGATCAATAATTTCCATAAGAGCTGCATCCCTCCAACCGCATGCATCGAGTGCTAAAATTCCATCTGCGTATGTGATCAGTAGCTCTTTTATGCACTGAAAAAGAATTTTCAAAGTGAGAAAACTTTAAAATCAAAAGCTATGTTATAGAAGCATAGGTTCCAAAAAATTTTAAATACAGGGTTGAACATGGCAACAAAACGGCAAAAGATTCACGCCAGAAATTTGCATGATGTTGCTCTGCAGATAGTTAGTTAAAGTTTGCTACAATCCCCGTAAAAATCCGTTGAAAAATGATGAAGCTATGACCTTCAGGAGACCAAATTTGCCTGATGACAGAGGCCAGCGGTCGGCCATTTTGTCTTACTATTTTGCAGCGATAAAAAGCTCCATGGATGAAATGAAACAACAGCCTCCAATGTCATAGCTCTCGTGAAAATTCTTATAATCATCAGAGAGTTTCCAACTATTTCTTACCTTACAGAAACTATTTCTTACATCATACGAAGATACTTATCACTGCAAATAGTAAGACAAAAGTAAGTGTGCTTTTTGAAGAAATTACAACGCTTTTTCGATGAATACTTCAAATAATTCTATGGGTAGATCTTCTCATTTTTTCTCTTTCCAGTCTCATATTTCATTGCAACGCTCAGCAATCTTCTATTCCCTTAGCTCTGTTTTAGGTATTGTCCTCCGGGCTTACCTCATTATTTATTTTTCACGTAGGATTTGTAAACAACGCATTTTTGGTAGTTTATTGTCTTTATGGATATAAATTTAGCCTCGTGCTTTAGGAAACTTGGTATTCTGATGATGAAGCACAGCTTTGCTTCGAAACGTCAATTATAATTCAACATGGCCTAGTCTTTTAATTAATAATAACTTCTCGGATTTGTCACATGGATTTGTCATAACTATTTACTTGGATTTGTCTTGGAATGAAATAATAACACAATGAAAATGATTATCGTCGCAATTCTTGCTCTTCGCTTCCTCATTAAACTCCGTTTTCCTGCCAATACACCGATTGCAACTTGTGTCAGACAAGAAAACCAGCAAAGGATTCCACACGAAGTCTACGATGCACTTAATGACAATCTTAATGGCATGTTTTGCAGCAATACTACATTGTATCATTTCATGATTCAGCTACAAAAATGGTAAGTTGTCAAAAACATCAAAACATAATACCAGGTGTGTAAAAACAAACACATGTCATTTGAAAAATACTGCTCCTTATCAAAGCAGTAATACTGAAAAGCGTCTGGTCTGACAGCTGATCTATCAAATTAGATTCTGTAATTTACCCGGCTTTAATCAGTACTTCCTTCTCCTTGGATATGGGAGATTTTTGGCAGAAGGCCCCTTTCAAAATCCTGCAAAAATTGAGTGAAAACGACGACCAAAATTTCATCGGTTTTCCTTCCTACCAACAATGACACTTACATGTATACCATATATTATGTCCTCTAGGGAGGATGGAATCCCCCTGAATCACTTTCTCACACTAGGGGAGAAAGATCTGTGCATCCTCCCAATAAGATAGTGCGTGCTAAAGCGTATTCAAAGTCATAGCTGTAAGGAAGAAATGACAGGGAAATTTGTCCTGACTTTAGGACTGGAGAAAATCCCTTGAAAAATCTGAACGGAGTGACCGATTTCAGGCAGGAAAATTTTTAAAAATAATTTAAAATGTTGGCTATCCAATCGGATATTGCTGCTTTGATATGGAGGGAGCAGTTTTTTCTGACTCACCCGGTATGATTAGGAAATGGATAATAGCGTATAAATTCATCCTTACCCCAACTAAGCCGTCAAACAACCGAGCTTTCAGTGTCTCATGCTCGTTCGCTAACGCCGTAAAATTTCCAGCAAACTTTGTATTATATGATGATGGGACTAGCAGGCTGCATAAATCACCGTAAAAATCAGACACTCGTAAAACAGTCGATAAAACGTCGATCAGCGAACCAGACACTAAGATACTTCCTTTGGGTGGGATATCATAATTCTGACTTTCACTCGACTGGCTTTCGGATTGTTGTTGCTCTGCCTCTGCATTTTGAATTTCAGTTACGACGTTACGCGATAATTGAGACGTAAACCTCCTCGCACCGCAATCTTTGCGGTCGAAATTATCCCCATACAACTGTGTTTGGAGTCCGGATAAAATAGTCTCGTCTGAGTGAGTCTTTGGTAGGCTTTCTCGAATAGCTCTTTCGCTTAAACTGCTGAAACTATCCGATGGTAAACTGCATGATTTTGCTTCTGGGATTCGGTGATTTTTCTTGATAATTGTGATCGGGGATGATTCATTACTGGTCTGTTCGTGTGATCGCGATACGATCGGCACATCATTATCATAATCGGTGTGATCAGAAAATCGATCTTGCGATGTCTCAAGAATGCTAAGGTGTTCAGTCTTAGGCCGGATCACTAATGGTTTAAACGGTTCAGTCGATGACCGTCCAGCAAAACTCTGCTTGTGCTGGCCAAGGTCGGCGGAATGACTCGCGAACGGCAGTATAGGCCGTACCATTTGTGAACTATTGTCGAAAATTGAGTTAGTAAAAGCCCTTGGGGATCCATAAGATTCCAAACTTTCGGTTTGCTTTTCAAATCTGTTCGCATCTAACAGATTAGCCCTAGCAATCACATCTTTGTCAATCGAGCTTGAATTCGTTACCGGCAAATCGGGATCCTGACCCTCAATCCCTTCCGATTCAATCGATTGGATTGCATTGTTTAGTACACTACTAATAAACAAATCCATTTTCTCGTCTTCCGATAAGCCAATATTTTCTAAAATTTCGTCAAGTATTCCTCGAACAAAACTGTCAACTTCTGCATCAGCGCCCTGGCAGGAGCTTGTCATGGTCTCTTGAAAATCTGGAGCTTCTTCTGGGATTGGATTGTGTGGACCATGTACAACGACATTCCGAAAGACTTTCTCGCTGATCTGTGAATCAATATCCTGAGAAGATACTACACGAGAATCACACTTATCAGTGCTTTCTTCGTTGCTCGCTTTGTTGGTTACGAGCGCAGATTTCTGCGTCGTTCTGCCAGTTAGTTCAGGATTTAAACTGGGGTTGTCACCCTGTGTTGTGATGTTATCACCCTGTGTTCTGCCCTCGTCTCCCTGTGTTTTGCTGTTGTATCCCTGTGAGCTCTCGTCCCCTCTCGTCACTGTCATATCTCCAGAGTTCCTGACCCTAATACTTGCAATGCTCACAGCAGTTTTAGGCCTTATTCTATCGAAGGCTGAACCTTCGGATTGGATAACAGACCCTGTATTGAGCAATGTGTTAGCACTAGATCTTAATTCAGTAGTGTTTGAGGGATTCGGAGATACAGATTGACTATAGTCCTCTTGATATTCGAAATCAATTGTCTTCCAACGATCTCGTTGAATAAATCGTCGTATTTGCCTGCTAGTGAAATCGTTGATGGCTGTAATTGTTGTTTGGATCTCCAACATGAAGTAGATTCTCCATTTTTGAGAACTGAAATAAGACAATGAAGCAGATTGAATCGTTTTAACTAAAAGTGCACTTGACGAGCTGAAAATGCTAAAATCAAAAGCCCTGAAACACAACCCTCTGGAAGAACAGCCCATTTTTATCTTAAACATTAATTTCATTTAATAGAACACTTATATTAGGCCTTTATGAGAATTGTATTATTAGCTGAAGGGGGTATTCGTGTATATATAATAACAATGAATGAATGAATGAATGAATGAATCAATCAATCAATCAATCAATCAATCAATCAATAACTGAATCAATGAATCAATTAATGTTTGGTAAGTGGAAAAGACGCAAAGATTAAGGTAAAGATTTTTTGCCAGCAAAGTGTGGGGTTCTCAGCTTTAATTTGAGTCGCCTCTACAAAGTTTTGAAAATGGAACTTGGATCTTGCGTGGTAACGTTCTAAGGAACATTCTTTCCAATTTGCAGAATCATGACGCTGATGCAGTGTAAAAAGAGCCTAACAGAACTCACCTTGGGGCTATGTAGTTGTCCCATTCCTTGTCGAGTTCAGCAAATAGATAAGCCAATCCAAGCATCTCTGAATCAATATTTACGTTGTCAACTGATTTGATCGTTCGATCTACACACAGTGCTTTGAAGTCCTTCATCAGTAGTCCGTATAATGTTAGTGATACAACGCTTTCGATATCCAAGTAACTACAAGAGAAACATGACAATCAGGGTTCAAAGTCTGTCTCAGATTAGATGTCACGTGAGATTTGCGATAACGCAGAAATTCTCATGCAAAACTTTTCAATTGTTTTTATTTGCGGGCATATTCATGTGCCATCCTATTTGAGACAGATTTTAGTTATGTCAACGCAAAGTTACACTAGCAAATCTTGGATTATCATAGCAAAACAGAGGAATTTCTTCTTTGAAATCACTCTCCAAAAATTAAGAATCTTTTCATAAAAAAATTGAACTTCTTACACTTTACATGCTCTTTCACGTGTGACTTTGCTGTGACCAGTGTCAGATGAAAATCTTTCAAAGACTTAAAACGTTGTTACGGCATGATAATTGAATTATTTATTACCTGGCTGACGTTTCAAAAACGAGGCAATACAAGAATCCCGCCAATCCCATTGGCTAATCGCACACTTCCCGCGGTTTTCCCGCAGCCTTGTATATAATACGATACAAGGACGCGTTTTTGTCATCACAGCAACTGATTTAGGCCTGTGAGATTTACAAGAAACTCAAGCAACATAACAGTAACAATATTGCGTTTGACTAAGTGATATGAGACAAAATTAGAGGCTATCAGGTAATAAAACTCATACTAACCGGTTGTAGTTGTAAAGGAAAAGATAAAGCCCTCGGCCTTATTGCACAGAGCTCACAAGCTCGGTCTGTACTTTTAAGACCTCGGGCTTTATATTTTCCTGTACAACACAAAACCGGTTAGTATGCGCATAGTACAACTTGGAAGGAAACTTCGAACTGAAAATCGTACTTTTTCATATCAGGACACTGTTTATCAAACTCTTTGAAAAATGCAAGTTCATCTCTAATATCGTGCAGAAGTTTCCTCAAAATTCGTGGCCTTGCAACATTTCCATATGCTTCATTACCACAATCTATCAGAGCCAGCTCTTTACGTTTGTTGTAGTCGTCTTCCAAGGCTTTCTGCAATCAAAACCAAATTATAATGAATGCTACTGAAATAATATATAGACTGAAAATTTGTTAAATTTAAGACAAAATGACATTCTAGATTAGATACCTGAAACTTTCGAGGCAGATTTTTTATTCATTTCAGTGTATTGTCATAAGAAAAGGTGTTGCCACCTATTGTATGAGCACCCAAATCACTGGGGGAGGAGAAAATTTACCAGAGAGAGAGGAGGTCTGATTTATTGAGCCCTCGAAGGCTCGTGAGTCATAGGAAGGGGGGGGGGGGGGGACTGAGCACAGGCGGTTGTTCCAGAGGACAGAAGCCCTGGTGATGCAAGAAATTGAGTGTAAAACAGAGCGAGTTTTTGTTGTAGCTATAAAGTAGAGGAAATTTGTCAGGGAAAGATCTGGTGGAACGGTTTGCTCTCAAAGGCGTAAGCATAATTTTTTGAGCTAGTGAGAGCAACATCTATGATGGTAGTAGCCATAGAAAAATTGGTGATGTCTATACTTATCCACCTTCCTTCGATATACCGTATGCGAAAACAAAACTATCCATTTTGGAAAGGCCGCGATCAATCGTACGCTGAACCGATTTTGAAGATTTATCATTTAATCTTTTGCTAAAACCGAGAATTAGATTCAAGGATATTTTGCTTTTGTAAATGTTTTGGCATTCTGTTTCTTGAGCTGTGAGCGAGTTTCTTAAATGTTCGGTCTTGAAAACACTGAAAACGATAAAATAAGTGGATCCAATCGTCTAAAGATTCGATATGCATGGACAGCGAGAACACCTTCTCGTGATGATTTGGGGATTTGGAAATCGATTGGTTATAATTTGCTGCACGAGCGTTGGTTCAACGCTGGGAGAAAAGTAGCATTTGTTAATACTGTTGACACTTTGACAACACACCCTTGTTAACACTGTTTTGAAAGTACCTGGAAGTAGGTTTGTTATGTTTGTTTGGAAGTAGGTTGTTAATACTGTTTTGAAAGTACCTGGAAGTAGGTTTGTTATGTTTGTTTGGAAGTAGGTTGTTAACACTGTTTTGAAAGTACCTGGAAGTAAGAACACAGAATTTCTTCCCTTGATATTTCATCCTCGTCACCCCATAAATCGAGATCTTTGTTTATTTTCATGATGGCTTTCAGCATTTCCAAAATCCAAGAGACTGTGTCAAAGGGTATTTTAGCAGGAAACAAAGATCTTGTCTTGTTGAAAGTGTATTTTATATGACTTTGAAGGATTTGCAGTGAACGTGCTAGCATATCACGCTGAAAAAAAGAGAAAGAGTAAAAATAAACAAGAACGGAATTTGAAAATGAAAAATACTTGCAATGTTAGATAAAATCAAAAGGTGTAACGAACAAGCAAACATGCAACTACAACGAATCGTCACAGAGATAGGGTATTGCTTTAAAATTGTATTATTTGTTTATGTTCCAAGTCAAATAAATACTAACTCTAGTTTTCCATGCATTGCACAATTCACGAATTTTGCTTAAAATCTGTGATATTTTCACTGAGACTAGGATCCTTCAGTCTTTACCTTATAATTCATTAAATAGGACCGTCTTAACTCTGGGCATTTGTAAAATATCGAGTTTGGTCAATTTTTGCCTCACGCCACATTAACTATCACGTCGTATTTTACTTCACGGTACTTCGCACGTAAAATAAAGTCTCTTGTGCAAATAGGGTACTTCACACGTAATAAAGTCTCTCGTGCAATAGGGTACTTCACATGAAATAAAGTCTCGTGCAATAGGGTACTTCACATGAAATAAAGTCTCTCGTGCAATAGGGCATACTAAACTACGCAATAGGACATAAACCGCAAGATACACTTGTCAGGTGATTGCTATGCGACAAGTACAATCTAAATATTGAATTGAAGAAAAATTCACAAATATCGTCAACATATAACAAAATACCTCGTCTTTCACCATGACGTCATAATGATTCTGCAGTAAATGTTTTACTTCGAAAACAGCTTGGGTGACACATTTGAAAAACCAGCCAGTATATTCAAAGTTTCTAAGAAGTAAAGCGAAACTCTTAATAGCGTAGAACAAAGATATTCTAACACCCTCTGGTATGACTGAGCAAAATCAAATGCTGATTAACTTTGACGGTTTCATATAGAATGACCATTCGAGAGCATAGGTTCCAAATCTTTAACTCAGCGTAAAAAAGTGGGCGTAAAATTCAATGACCTATTTCTTCTGATTGAATGGCTTGAAAGAAACTTTAGATACTTATCTATAATTCTACCATTGGACTTTCCAGAAATTTTGAATATTTTTCAAAATTGCAGCGTATTTTAAATTGCAGCTCTTTGAGGATGTGACGTCATCAAATTTCTAAATCATAAACCAGAAGAGTGACAGACTTTTGCTTGATACCATATTGTAGGCATTCATAAACTATTTTTTTCTTCGAAATTACTTCATGTTGCGTCAAACGGTTTCGAAATTACGATGGTTTTAAGTTTTTTTGAAAATTTTTGTTGAATTTTTGACAAAGCGGAAAAACATTCTAACTCTGAAAATATTAGAGATTTGAGAAAAGTCCAACGGTAGAATTAAAGAGAAATAGCTAAAGTTTCTTTGAAGTCATTCAGTTCAAAGAAATAGTTCACTCAATTTTACACCAGCCTTTTTAAAGATTTGGAACCTATGCTACATTCGAGCTTCCGATTCCATAGGGCTCAGATCTTAAAATTTTCTGGTATCACTGTGGAAATGTTCAGTTGATTAACATAATCACAAACATCTGTCAATTTCCTTTTCCTCAATCATACCAGTGAAAGCATAGCTCTCATTCGGATTAACCGCTGACCAAGCGGCCTGCATAAAGTTGAAGACTCCTCAAGTCAGAAGACTCCTCCGTTTGAGTCGGGCATATCTTTCACACTTTTATCCATAAATGCAGCAACTGGCAGTACAAATTGGCGTTTTCACTCTCCTTTCTGATCCAAAACTTTGCTTAGGCCAAAAGACGCACAGCGAAGATGGTGGTTACGTGATTGCCCACCGACATCCCTTAAGATCTCTGCGCATGCTCATGCGAATGAGAGCTATGCTACCAGTGAATGCAAATTCTACTTGGTGCGCTTCACAACAAATGAACAAAATCTTTTCACTGCTAAATAATGTTCTAAATCTTCTTATTTCAATTAAAGGGAATATGAATACAGTGGAACCTCCATTAACGGACACCTCTATACAACGGACACCTCCTACAACGGACAAATATTTTTATCCCAAAGTAAAATATGAAGAAAGACGACACATCCATACAGTGGACAACTCTCTACAACGGACAATAAGATTAGTCCCACAGGTGTCCGTTATACGGAGGTTCCACTGTACATGAAAGTGGCTCAAGCCATTTGCAGTCAAACTCTAGCCTGGCAGATAACATTACTTCCTGTTGATGTAGATCAGTTACTCAAACGTGGTTCGCGACGCGTCACGGTCTATTATCTTTGGTTCTATTTTGGAACGTTTGCCTCCTCGTGACAAAACTTGGGCCATTTTCTTTTTCTAAATTCTCATTCAAGAAAGAGAACGAAAAGCACCACTAAATTCATTATACTGATCGACGGATGGTTTGAGGACTGCTCAGGCCCAATTAAAAGTTAAATACATACTCAGCCATGCAGACAAGAGCAGATATCTGTCTGTATAAACCACAGACTCCATAACGTAGTCCATATTCCTTCAATAATTTCCGGGCAGCAGTTGACACTGGAAATACTGATATCGCATAATTGTCAGATGTCATTTCTCGGCGACTCTTCATCTCATACCTGCAAAAAGAAGTTGAAGTATATTTACGACTGTTACGACTGTTACGACTGTTACGACTGTTACGACTGTTACGACTGTTGTCGACTGTTACGACGGTCATGGATGAGCCTACAGAAATTTGGGGCTTCAAAACATCATCCAAAAATTCGAATATGCTATAAGTGCCAAGGTTAGTGTAGTGCATTTAGGACTAATTATTTCTAGCGATATTCTGTTATTGATTTCAATACACAAGCTGAACAGTAGGCATTACATTTTCAATGTATTTTCGTGTATAATTCAAACACACAACTTCTGAATTCGATTAATATATTGCTTATTGAGGTGGTAGATGTCCAGATCGATTCGGTTTTGATATATACTTAAATCTCCTCTTGACAATCACTTTTCGTGTGCGCACGAAGAGAGTTGGCTACCTGCAATCCTCGCCACAATGTGTTGACAAAAATGAGAAATCTTTACAAAATAAGCAATAAAATCATTTGACGAGAACAAATATCCAATAGTAAACATATGTAGAGTAAATGTCCCAATAATTTTCGTGAGCATTGTAAGTTTTCGGGCAGCTTTTATGGTCTGCTTTATTTACATTTGTAGCTTGACTGATTAGCCGTAAAAATCCTAATCGTAAAAATCCGTAAAAATCTAATCGTTTCGTGTTGGCATGGCATGTTCATAAAATCTGACTGATGCTGCTGTCCTTACAAAATGCGTCCTTGCTACCATATCTGCAAGGTACCGGATGTCCCAAATAAAGTACTCCTGTTCGAAAAATCACCAAAATTTGACTAAAAAGCGACTCTTTAACTTTCCTTTTTTGGCACGTAGATCAAGAACCACATTAGTTCAGAATAGACCATTTCGCAATTTGGAGAAAGAGACTGAGGAGAGCGCGGCCCATTCTGACAGCCTTGGTAACAGGGAAACCTAGGGAATCCCCTCTTCTGCAGTGCAAAGTGTACGGTTGGCGGCTCGCTCGCATCTCTCACCAAACTCGAGTTATTTTCGATTTATTTGCAACTTCCAAGAGTTGTGTGATGCTTGTTTAGTATGGTAAGTGTTGTCTTTGGACTATTTAGCCGTTTTGCTATCTTTTTGCTCATTTGTGAATTTATTTTGAGCCATTTTATTTCAGTTGTTTCCCTCGACTTTGAAACGGCTCAGTTTAGGCCCAGCTGCAGAAGAGGGGATTTCCTAGATTTCCTACTTGTTGCCAAGGCTGTCAGAATCGGCCGCGCTATCCTCAGTCCCTTTTCCAAATTGCGAAATGGTCTATTAGCAAATTTAGCTCTTTCAAGGTCTGCCTGGTTTTTAAGCATACTGCCGAAAACACTGATGATTATCATATTAATTCTTTTCGTATATTGAGCTTCTAGTTCGGTCAAAAATGTCAAAAAGAAATGCAAATTATCATTGGAGACTTGAAGAATGATGAAAGATCTGAAAATCTTGGCTCTTAGCCAAGATTTACAATAGTATACGGTATCAGAATAAGGTTTTTCAATGAGTCATTTCATATCCATTAAGAAATGAAAATAAAAATTTTATTACCTTCAAGTAAATCTGGATCATTGACAAAAAGAGATCAAAAAAGAACATTTCATGATACCGGGTGCGCCAAAATAAACTATGGCAGGCCACAATGAATCGTACACTGGACCGATTTTGAAGATTTGCCACATAATCTTTAGCAAAAAGCCTGAATTAGATTCTAGGATTTTTTGCAAATTTTTCTGTTTTCAGTTTTTAGAGCTAGACGCGAGTTTCTTAAAATCTACGTTCTCGAAAACACTGAAAACGATCAAAAAACGTCGATCAAGTTTTCTAAAGAATCGACATGAATGGACAAAGAGAAAAATGTTTCGTGGTGATTTGGGGTTTGGAAATCGATTAATTGTATCGATTAATTGTATCGATTAATCAATCGATTTCTAGATCCCAAATCACCACGATTCATGTCAATTCTTTAGACAATTTGATCGACGTTGTTTGATCGTTTGCAGTGTTTTCGAGAACGAACATTTTAAGAAACTCGCGGTTAGCTCTAAAAACTGAAAACAGGAAAATTTAAGAAAAATCCAAGAATCTAATTCAGGCTTTTTGCTAAAGCTTAAGTACTGAATCTTCAAAATCAGTCCAGTTTACGATTTATTGTGGCCTGTCAAACGTGCATAGTTTATTTTGGTGCACCCCGTAGGTTTCATTGTCGAAGTTTGGTGATTTTAACCAGGATAACTCTTTTCTGGGGATACCAAGTATTAAAACTCACTTGAAAAGTTTTCCCTGCAAAACATTGTACTCCTCTTGAGGACTGAAATTTCGGACTTTAGTTCCAAGGTTACGAGGCAGATCTCTCTTCCAGAATCTTCTTATCAACCTCTTAGTGTAATCAATTTCTCTGCTCCGCCATTTTGAATATCCATCCCGGTCCAAGAAAGAGCCAATTCGGTAAAAGCTATGTTGATTTGTTTCCAAGCGATAAAGTCGTTCTTGAAGCTCACACAGAAGTAACTAGAAAATAAAAATCGACAATAACAAGAATATTGCAGATTTTTGGAAGCCTGCATCAAAAACCGGCTTAAAATGAGAAGGTTTGCCATGACTGAGCATATTCAGATGTTGTAAAACATCGATTAGCGAAAGGCTAAAACAAAAAACAGTGAGGTAAATAAGTAAGGTTTTTCACCTTGCTTGGATCTCGTTGTGGAATCGCCTGCCTCGTTTCGGTGAAATATCGGTCATGGATTCTTTGTGTAATGCCGAACGATTCCCTTAGCAACTTCATGAGCATCTCTGTTTCTATCGATACCTTGTCCGTTGGTGACAGCACTGCACCAGCCTCGGAGCTACCAGAACTAGAGCTACAACAAAAGATTTTTTATGAATCTTTGCAAAACTTTACAATTAAATATGTAACATATTATTGCCCCGTTCTCTCAACTAAATTGCTCCACGGGAACTTTGTGTGATCTGCCATAATTCTAGTCTTGCCCCAAGTCGAAACTCGTCCCTCCAGCTCACTTCGCTTGCTGTTGGGTATGATGAGCCGGTCTACCATAATCCCGGAGAGAGCATTTTTGATATCATGATTATTTTTGGAATTACAGCCGTTTTAGGTTTTATGAAAGAATGTATGAGAGGAGGTATCCGAAGCCTTGCCAAACATTAAAAGCTCCATAAATTCTAACCAATTGAGGAAAATCAATATGCCCAATTACAGTGATTACGATGAGTCCCAGTACTCGCTATTCAAAACGAGACTACTACACCAAACCGAGACCGCTCAAACTGGGACTCATAATATTACGGCATTATTTTTGGACTGCCTTTTTTCACTTTTGAACGCCTTTTGGAACGTCCTTCGGCAGTCTTTCAATAGCGATAACTACGACCATACAATCAGTCTTATACAAGAAATACTAAGTTTTTGATTTTTTACAAGATGGTAGCTAGCAGACGTCACAATTCAAAACAAGCAAAAATTTTGAGAATCATGTAATTCTGAATATAGATAGATTTAGGGAAACTATCCAAAGTTTCCTTCGAGCAATTCCTTTGTGCAAATAGGGCAATAAAATTTTACAAGGATAAATTTACAGTTTTCTGAAGATTTAACGCCTTTGTTCATAAACAGTGTTAAAAAGATTAGAATAAACAGCAGCATTTAAATGGTGTAAATCATTTTGAAACAAAGAAAAAGCACACTCGATACGTTGCGCGGGGCACATGACCCCTGAATGTACAGGGTGTGTTTCTGGGGGTAAATCGATTCTTACCCTATGTAGGAGCAACTTTTCGAAATCAGTTAAACTGTACATTAAAAGAAAATTGCAAAATATACTTTGGCCCTTCGACTATCAACCAGACCTCGATTCATTCAAACCCATCGAAAAATCTATGAACCAGGAACATCCAAACGCATTTTTTGCACATCCAGCATTACTGGCGATTTTTGTTTGCCTATTCGTAATCAGATCCTTTTCACATTTGCAGGCACATATATTACAGAATTTGGTACAAAAAAGAATCATATTGACTTTGAAAATTGGGCCAAAGGCATTCCTTCCCAGCCTTGGCAAGTAGCTAAAGTATAAATATATGTAACTGGGTGAAACCGGTCTGTAGCATGACTTACAAGGTATTTGTTAATTTCTCTCTACAATGCTTAAATATATGTGCATATTACGTACTTTCCTCGATGTCTCGTTGGTGTAGAATTACGCGATGAAGGAGTTATAGCTGGTTCTGACGCAGGAGATGAAAGAACGGGATAATGAGCACAGTGCAACACTCTCTTGTATAATTCTTTCTCCTGTCATGTAAAAGTGAAATACAGTTAACATTTAAAACATTAAGAAGGTGAAGTGGCGTAGTGGTATAATCCTCTGACTTCGCAGCCAGAACAGCCAGACGGACAGGGTGCGATCCCAGGAAGAGCCCCACCACTTCAGCGTCACATCAAGTGGTCGCGGACTTCTGACTTCGCCTTCACATCCACCATCTCGATAGCCTACGAGTAGACCCATTATCCAACTGGAGAAAGGGTCTACGAATTAATGAGCGAAAGCTTGCTACTACAGTTCCAGATTTCTTTAACTTAATTTATGCAGCCTTTGTTTAGACGGGTGTCACACATTATTTGAATGGAGGATCAACATAATTAACTGGGCAGCCATAGCAAGCTTTATCTCTTTATTTCGTAGACCCTTTATTCTTTAGGATAATTGGTCTACTCGTAGACTACCATCTCGACGGGCTGCCATCTCGAGCATTTGCAACATGGAACAAGTTTTCATTTCTTCTTGTTGGATTTTTATAGAGTACTGTATGCTAACCTGAACTGACAAATTCAGCAGCATGACTGAACAAATCTTTTCGCTACTCTATTAAAGTGTCTGCATCAAGCAGTATTTTTAGATATTATGGTACGAAATTTCAATCGATTGGCGTGTGTAGCTATAAATTCCATCACTGTTATGCACATTCGAAAATTCCTCAGATTTTTTACAAAATGTATAAAATATAGCTCAATCCAGAATCTTCATAGAATACCTGAAATGTCCATACAGTATGTTTATCTTATATTTACAGCACTTTCTACGATAGGATGGCAAAGAGTAGCCTGCGTCGCAGACCGACTTCCAGAAGGAAAAGGAATAGGTCTGCGACGCAGGCTAAGCAAAGAGAAGCAACCAGAAAAATAATGTACAGCATTTATGAGTGAGTGACGGAAATTTCTATGAAAACAACTACTAGGCTTTGGGATGTTAAATTTAGACCATGCATGTCTTTTCATGTTTAGGAGTCCTCATAGTAAAATACTTAACAACCTCCACTTCAAGAGGACAAAGTAACAAAAACAAATACCGGGTCAGTCAGAAAAAAGGCCTGGCGTTTGAAAGGCTACTGCTTCCTGAATATGCAAGCAAAGATATTTTGCAATATCTTGTTGAATGGCTAACATGTTCAATAACTTATAGAATTTTTCCTGGCTGAAATAGGTCGCTCCGTTAAGATTTTACAAGGGATTTTCTAAAAAAAAGTCCCTTGGAGAAACCTTGAAAAACGTGCTAAAATCATGAGCAAGTTTCCCTAATGTAACATGTTTCCCAAACTTTACAGCAATGACTTGAGAACGCTTTGGCACGTGCTATCCTCTTCGGGAAATGACAAAGCCTTCCCCCTGTTATGAGCAACTTATTCAGGGGAATTCCATTCTCCCAAGAGGACAAAATGAATGAATGCACGTGAGTGTCATTATTACAAGGAAGGAAAACAATTTTGTTTGTCGTTTTCCTTCCTTTTTGCAGGTTTTCGAAAGGGCTTTCTGTAGAAAATCTCCCATATCGACGGGAAGGAATGGCCGATTAAATCTGGGTAAATTATAACCTAGATAAATTACTGAACCTAATTGAACATATCAGGAATAAAACAAGATAGTCTTCAATATTATTGCTTTGATATTAAGGGGGCAGCATTTTTTCATACGCCGGGCCTCTTTGACTCACCTGGTACACAGTTCATCTCAAACACTTCTTACAGGACTGGTTTAGCAAAGTGCAAGATTACAAATTCGTTGTTTCTAAGGATACAACAAGTAGTAGGAAAGGGATTTTCCCTTGATGAAAAGTTCTATCGAAATAGAAAATAAAAGATTTCGCTTCATATGCACTTTTAAAACAGGACATGACAAAGTCAGGTCTTGTGTATTATTTGCAAGTAAACAAAATAAACAAGCAAATGTGGACTGAAACAACAAACAAGGTGCAGTAAGATGAAAATGAAAGGGATTATCTCCAAGACACCAGAAACGAAAACAGCACAGATAACAGCATAGTGCTCAAATCTTTCAAATCTTTAAAAAGGTGGGTGTAAAATTCTATGACATTTTTTTGCATTGAATGGCTTGAAAGGAACTTATGGTACTTTGCTGTAAATCTGCCTTGGACATTTTTTGAAATCTTGATTATTTTCAAAATGGCAGCAATTTAAAGATTCTTGAAAAATTCATGGAAAATTTTGAAAACATTTAAATTATCGTAAATCCGAATCCAAATAGAGGAAAAATGATATAGCCTTCAAGAAAACCAAAGTTTATGAAGGTCTACAATATGGTGGCAAGCAGAAATATGTAACTTTTCTGGTTTAGGATTTAGAAATTTGATGACGTCATAGCCTCAAATTTAATCAATGCTGCCATTTTGAAACTAATCAAGATATCAATAAATTTCCACGACAGATTTACAGCAAAGTTCCCAAAGTTCCTTTCAAGCCATTTATTTCAAAGAAAACTGTAATAAAATTTTACACTGACCTTTTTAAAGATTTGAGATAACAAAGAATTAACAACAAGAGCTTACTGATTCATTTAGGAAGATATCTATTGGCATTACAGGATCAGTTGTGTTGAGCGTTGGCCCTAGAGAATAATTGAAACATTTGTATTTATGAAGGTTGTCTGAGAAAAAAACACAACCAATCTATATATGAAAATTTAAAAAACGTGATAAGATTTGAAAAGATGTAAGAATGTAATTGTTCATTACTTGATTGATATTTTAGTATGCATGGCCGTTTTCAAATGCAGCATGCTCTAAGAGCAAAATCAACATTTTTTAAAAGCAAAAACTTACAAATTAGATTTTGCAAAAACATTTCAAGCCTAAAAGCACTTGAAGTGATGCCCTACTCCCATAAGATATGTTTATTGCAGATGATAAAATAAATTCTCCCAAAGATATGTTTTCCCCTCAGCATACCTTGCATGTGCATCTCTTGGCATCTCTTTGTTGTTAGCCACTTCATTAGTCCATTAAAATGGTCAACAACAAAGAGATCCAAAGAGATGCACAAGCAAGGTATGCTGGTTGCAAAGACCCCTTTAACGTCCTACTTCCCTGAATTCAAAATAGGCCCTACTTACTAGAACTTCAATTCAGTGATAAATAATTCAAGCAATGTGCCCAAGCAATGTATCATGGGAAAGAAAGATAGATTGTGCTACCATGCGTCAAATTAAATCAAATATCATTATTTTCTAAAGAATCTCATATAAAATTGGGTCACATTTTCCTCTATGCACCATGCATAGAAAATAAATAAGCAAATGATACATTCACCTTTTCCTATGGTATGAGATAATACACTTTTTCTAGCCTTTGTCATAATACTAGTTGCCTGCTTTTGCTGTTCAAATGCAGTGGCTGCAAACAGAACTACACTAACATTATTAAATTTCAACTAACCGTTTCTCTTTTTACGCATTGTTCTTGATCTTGCATTTTGATTCTAAAAATTCAAAAAATTCTAAACTAAAACATTGATCCACATTTTCTAAATTGGCAAAAATGCATTCCTGGAAAGTTGTTGTTTCTGCATGCATCACAAAATGTGAATAATATTTGGTCGGTGTGAATGCAGCATTACAGGCTTTGCACCATAAAGAATGCTCAGGAAGTCTTCAACTTAGTTGACACAGCTAAGCAGAGGTAATCTATGAATGGGCCAAAGAAAATGCCTATGTATCTCTATAGATAAATGATATCCATGCACAAGCTGAAATCATCAAATACAATAGGCTAATTTTAGACATGCAAAAAAATGCAGCTCTTGAGCTAGCTATTTAAATCTGTCAAAAGTAGATAAGATTTTCAAAAGGAGAAAAGGTTACAAGAATGTTTGAACAAGAATTTCTAAGAATCGCAAGAGAACAGTCCTTCTGATATACCAAAAGGGCTGTAGGAAACCTACAAGGAATACTGTTCCTCCCCCTTTTAATTGTTGTAAATTTTAAATTATGATAGGATCTATACAACTGAAAGTTTGGAATGCAGAATAAAGGTTTCAAATGGAGAAGGGGGGGGGGGGGCAAACATACATGGCCAAATTTTATGACTTAGCCTAAAATTTCCCACTAATCCATTGTCTATGCTAATTTTCGTCAATATTGATGAGAACTGGGGGGACAACTGCCCTGATCCCCATATAACTTCCACCTCTGACAAGCATCCAATGAAAACTAACCTGTACAGTTATCAATGTTCCAGAGCAAGATGCAGGAGAATTTCTCGTCTGATTTGCAGGGATGACGCATCGTTTTGGGCTGACAGAGAGAGAGAACAGTTATCAAATGACAATATGAACTGTTGGTAAACTGTTTGATGATAAATATATTCTACAATAACGTAAAAGACAATCACAAATCATTTTACAGATAAATTGCTCAGGATGCTTGAAAAAACTTTAAAGAGTATTCAGATCAAGAATAAATGACATGTTTTCAAGCTAACTTACAATTTGAGAGATTTGGTTCTGCCTATTGATGCAGAAATTTTTCCTTATGAGAAAGAAGTCTTCACGACCAGCAGAAAATTAACAATTTAAACATGCAAATCCAAAATAACATGAACATATTCCAATTTCTACTCACTCTAGCTTCAGGAAGTACTGATGGATTTCTTTAGTTGAGGATGCATGACTGCAAAAAAGACAAAATTCATGAAAGATTGAAACTGAATTTTACATTGAGCATCATTGCATCATGTCACATGATACTGTGTGACTGTAAAATGCAGTTTTTAGCACCAAGTGCTGGGATTGAAGAAGTTCAGGGCTAATCCAGTCCACAGCCCCAAGTCATGACACTCAAATTGGATAGTAATTTGTTGGACAGTAATTTGGGAGCCCTTCTAACAAAGCTAAATTAGTGCCACACTTTCAATGATAAAAATATACAAAACTAATTTACTATTGGTAACAAAAGTGCCCTAAAATTTAAGAAACCATCTTACTAGCTCTGGACCTTAATTTCTCACAAAGAAATTTGGCGTATTTTCATATTTCAATGTGTTTTACCAGACGAAGGGTTGCCCTTCAACAGGAGCTGGTTGCAGATCTATGATTGCAGGGCTGTAGGAAGCAGCTTCAGATTGGGGGCTTTTGTTCTTAGAACAATAGAGAACAATATCTCTAATTAATGCTTGTGAAGTAACAACACTGTTTTCAAAATTATTGGGGGCTTAAATTCCCTGCCCCTGCATCCTATGCCTATGGACATGCGATTGTTCTATGGTAAAATTAGTCACGAGTTAGATCTAGATTCTTATAAATCTTTCCTGCAATCTTAGACAACAGTGATGGATCCCTTCTATGACGTCAAAGAGCCACATATTTACCAGCATCTCATTTCAAGGTCAAAGGATGGAGTCACAGTTCCCTTTGTTCAACTGTCACAAACCCCTCTTATAAAAACCAACCAAAAATCTTATGATTAAATTTAACCATGCACGAACGAACTCCATCGAAATTATTTGGAAACGTCCTTCAGCAATTCAAATCGTGCATCACTTCTAATATCTACCTTCGTATTTGACTTCCAATTGCACTTCTTCTCTTCCTGTCACTGTCAGATGACCTTGTTCCACTTTCAAAACTTTCTGTCAACATTGAAGCAAAAGATTGCGGTGTAGATTCTGCTTCCCTTCCCCTCCAAACTGCAGAGCTGACGTCCTTCCGCCATACTTCTTGGGCTTCACCAACAAACAAGCTGTATACTGTGAGTAGATCCACTAGTGATCTCTGTTCTTCTTCGACCTCCTCAGTGCCATTTTGTTTTTGTTGATCTTGATCAGTGTCTCCATTTTTAGGCCCATCGTAATTGTCACCTCTGTCTTCATTCGTCCTCCAGCATCTCTTGATAAAGCGACTTAGCGTCTCCATATAATTACTCTAGAAGGAAGCAAGGATGCTTGTGACAATGCCAGTAAATTTGCAGCATTTTGCCGCCAGCGATCGCCGCCAGGAAATTTACAAGAAAGCGATCAAATTGCCCTTCTTCTCTCTGATCTGATGAAATTTGATCTAAACAAACCTCCTCCGCAATGAATTCCTAGACTGTCAGCAAGAGCTCTCTGGTTCACTTTACAACTACAGCAACAGCCACCCAATTAGAATTCGCGCCAACAAAGTATGTCGCAAAAACAACGAATCAGGTCATAAGTCCACTAAATACTTGAGTTCCAATGGTACTATCTTGGACAAAATATATCCGGACTGTATACTGTATATTCTCACAACAGTTCCAATTTTAACGCTCACTTCCCCCTCCCCCCACCTATCAATGTTGGTCTGATGTGAGATTTTGGTGGAAAGGTTTCTGCTCTTATCAAGCCTGAAATTCGACGTCAATAACAACATTGATCTTGGGGGGGGGGGGGAGGGGGGAATTGGAAGGTCTAGCAGAAGTCCAGTAATTTATGTCCAAGATTGTAGGTACTCCAGTCTGGTACCCAGGGTATGGTACTGCAAGGACAATGGGGAATTTTGTAAAGCACATGATACAGTTCTGTTCTAAGGGAATAAACTTTAGCCATAGCGAGCAGCTAGAAAATTTACAGAGCAGGGGGTCCAAACCAGACTGTCGCAGAGTTGCAGTTTACATGAGGAAGGTTCTTACTCAACCATCATGCCTTGCACGTACCACCTCTTGTATTGGTTGGCCTTTGTTGTTGCCATTTTTATTTCATGCATGCTTTAAAGTTTTAAAGATGCCCTTTTTGATAGATGTACTGTCCGCGACGCTTGAGGCATTGTGTATTTCATTAAAACTAGTCTGCACCTTTCGTCGTACTGTTTTGGCCTGTTTTGGTATCGCCTTCCATATGAGGCTGCTGATAATTTTCGTTTTTGAGGAAAGCCTGCTGCCAAAATCCTCTGACACTGATCACAATTGCCTGATTACTGACCTTCTGCCGTACTCACAACACTTGGCAGAGATTTTCAGCAATGAATCAAAAACAGCAACACAACTGTATTTTCCCTGGTACTCGAGAAACATGCTCCCTTACGCATAATAGATGCGTTTCAGTAGGATTCTGTTCTGTCCATGGATAACCAAAGAATTCAAACTTATGTGTGCACCAAGGGACAAACATAGAAAACAAGCTATCAAATTTCAATATGCATTTTTATTTGATGCGTACAAACAAATGAGAAATAAAATGACTAGATTACAATCCTGGACAAAATATTTGGAACAAAGTTAGTTTTTGCTGATTATCTCAGTTCTTCTCACTCTTACATAATTACATTTGCAGCACCCCTTTTACCCCCGAAACAATGTTGGCTGGCATCCTGAAGCTGAAAACATCCAAGCAACATATCGGGGGTAAAATGGAGGTTTTCATTTGAAATTGTAGAACTTACGTTGTTCTAATATATTTTGTCCTGGATTGTAGGTCTGAAGCGCGATTATTTCACAAACGAAATTGCTTCTCTCGAATGTGACCTTAAAAATACGTCGATATAAATTTGGTATTCAACAAAAGTCAAAGACCAAGCAGATTACAACTTTGGATGAGCATGGTTTCATTTTCAACCTGTAAATTCACACTAGGGCGCAAGTCTCTTTGGGAAATTCAGATCATCTATGGGTTTGGCACTGACTGCAGAACTAATCATTTTTGAAGATCGGTCTCCCAGTCTGATTCCTGTCCTGCACTAACAACTGGTATATGAATATGGATGCTGGAAAATACGCTGCATTGATACTGAAGATCATGAAAAGGATGCAGAAATACTACGAAGTGTCTGGTATCAAGCATACCTGGTTTAGCTTACATCATACCTCCAAGGCCGAGACGACAGTTATGCAAGGTCAATGGTGTTTCAATAATTTGAATGGTCAATGGTGTTTCGTTTGGACGGAATATGTATGAAACATAGTTTGATGCCATTCAGTTAAACACGGTATCTTTTTATACTATTTCAAATTTACTGTCCCCTTATCTGGTTATTTTGCTGTAGGCCTAATGCAAGCCAAATGAAACTCGAGAAAGTCAACAAGAGGGCCTTACGATAATATTTCATCATATAGTAATCTCCTAGTCAAGGCCGAATTTACCACAATTCATATTCATTCTATTAGGCTATTGGCACTTGAAATTTACAAAACTTTGCACAACTTAAATCCAGCATTTATGAAAGACTATTTTCTTCGAAAAATCAACTGGCTATAATCTTTAAAGAAATGACGTTCTATTTGTTCCTAAAGTCAAAACGACAAGTATGGTAAAAAATCTATTTGCTTTTTGGGTCCAAAGATTTGGAATTCTCTTCCAAATGAAATAAAGTCATCCAAAAATGCAACTCAATTTAAAATTCTAATAAAATTTTGAAAATCAAACGCTTCCAGTCAATAAGTTCCAATAATGCAATTTCTAAAATTGCTCCATGTTAGTGTATATGTTCACATAATTGTAAAACTAACATTAAATAAGGTATTACTACTATTTGTAGTAATATTTATAATAACATTATTTATAGTACCGGTAGCGTATTCTTCTCACATTTTCGTGGTGTAAAACTCATAAAATTACACATCATACCTCTACCATTATTCTTGGCTCCAACTCTCCAATTTCTGTTCCCTTTCTCTCTCTGTCCTGTAATTCGATTCTTTTTGCATCAGCATTGATTCACAGCTTAAAAGCAACTTCCAACGATTTCTCTTCCTTGTATTACAACTCCATTAGCCTTCTTTGAGATAATCATGTGACTTCTGTAGATGAACCTGCACCGTTGCTGACTCAGTTGCTGAAGCAATCAATCATCGCGGAAGCGGAAGTAGCGTTTTCCTTTCTTGGAAAAGACTCACAATAGCAGCATGTTAGCACGGATTGGCACCTCTGAAAGAGTCTCTTCCTTTCTTACAAGACGATTTAGGCAAGTCCACTAAAATATCATGGTTAGTTAGACACTGCTAGTGTGCTTCTATGGAGGAGCGCTGGATAATATGTACCTGCGGAGGAAATTTTTTATAGTACTGAGGAGGAGATATCAAAAGACTCCGCAGTACTATAAAAAAATTCCCCCGCAGATACACATTATCCAGCGCTCCTCCATAGAAGCACACCAGCAGTGTCTAACTACCCATGATATTTCCAAGTTTCCTATAAACGTTATCGTGACGTCACAAGTAAATGGCACACAGTTTCGCAAAACAACATCGATTCTCGGAATCTACTACCACACGAAAAACCAGCATGGAGAATGATAAAATAACCATATCATTTGCACTGGTTTATGCAGGGTGGCCGGATAATTTTGGCTAGTGCTATACACCAGAACTTTTCCATAATGAAGTCCAGACTATCGTTGTTTGGTTGTGGGGCTGTATATGATTCAGAATTACGTATGAATTCTTTCTAGACTGGTTTCAGCTCTTTATTTCAGAATAACATCAACAATGGTGGCGTTTTTGGACCGTTAGCTTGAGTTGGCCCGCAAACTGTTTTATATTGAGGAAAAACAGAGAAAGAAGCAAGGATAAGGCAATCCACTCGCACAGCGCTTGTATAGGTGTAAGTAAAACTTACTCCATCACTAATACCCATAGGCTTTAGTTAGGAGTTAGGATAATAAATGTTACAGCCCTATTTTTTTTAGGCCACACGAAAACCGTCCTAACTTTGCCCTTGCTCTAGTTAAATTCAAATCGATTCAAGTTCAAATTAATTTATGTCATTAAGGGAATTTTGCTTTTGGCAGCTGAAGTCTCGCAAGTCTTCTGAAAACGATAGACATCGCAGAAATGCCTGTTGCAAATAGAATGATGTCAAGGGCACTGGAGAGGAACAATGGCGGCCTTCGAGCCCAAATGCCCTTTGTTGTAGCTTCCAAATCATTCAAACTAATATATCTATGACGATACAATTATTACTGAAATGAATATAAGAGAATAGTATGACATTGAACGTTCAACTATGATCTTGAATTTGAAATTATGAAAAGCCATCTATAAACGTCATGAAACATTCTAGTCCAAATTTTTATGTCCAAATCCCAAAAGTTTAGCTCATAAAATCATTCTTATGGAAAGAAAAAGAATTTACTTTCAGGGGAATTTACAAAGAATGGTCAAAACTTGGAAAACAAGCCTTGATTTACGTTCGTTATATATTAGGAGATTTGATTGGTCCCATTCGTGGACGTAAGTCCAATCTGCCAGCCAATCAAAATTTAGCGCCTGTTTTCGATGATGATGATTTTTATTGCTGGAGGAGTATGACATAAACCATAAACAATTCAATGTTGACTGCTGATACAGGTGGTTATGGTGATAAAACACTCATTCTTACTCGTTTGAAGTCAGATGGAAACACGCAATTCACAAGCCACCATCATCAAACTAAATGCCTTCATGCAGCTGGGGAACCATTAAAGCAGCCTGCAATACCTTATAAATATGCTTCAGCCTCGATTCACTTGAATTCTGAGTCCAGTTCAGCGAGGAGGATGTTCGAAGGGCATTGGCCTAGGCAGCACAATCGAGACCACACATGGAGAGACCAAGCATACTATGACAGATCTTGCATCCCCACGCAACTATCTCCTTCCTCAGCTCTCTGGAGTTGCTGTCACACACCACGAGCCACCTAGGAAGATATCATTCGCCAGGGGGATTAAGGGCTATCGAAATGACCGATTTGTTATCATACCAAACACGAAATCAAGTCGCTCCCCCGATGTTTGTGTATCCGTGAACGGATCTGAGGGGCAAGGATTTACACATGAAGGTTTTGTTTCTCAGATTTGCAGACAACAGAGTGTTGCAGACAATGAGAGCAAGAATTTGAAGTATCTGTCACTTCTCAAAGAGTACACAAGTGCTGTTTTATCCGTGAAATCTTTGATCAGTGAGCTGGAAAACCTTCTTGAAGAGCAAAGCAGTGACGACGAGAATAGAAGTTCATGCAGCAAGGATAGTTCATGGGATTTATCAAAAGCATTGAATGTCTTAGAAAGATATAGAGCTGAAACGAAAATTATCAAAAACCTAGAAATCAGATTTAGATCATTTCTAAAATCAGAAATGCCTTATCTGTGCCATAAGATAGGGGTGACATTACAAAGTCTGTTTAAATTTGTGCAGTCAGCACAAAATGACATTCTGCTCAATGTTCATATGATTTTGAGCAGAGAGCTAGCAAGAATTCATAGCTTCAGTGTTACTTCATTAATGAGAACAGACTCTGGCTGGAGGGCAACATGCAAACATTTGTGCCAGCTTGCTGGAAAATTTGAAAAATTAGCTTCGGATTCACTAACTGAATGTAGTCAATGGGCTTATGGATGGAGAAGTAGAGTGCTAGTTTTCGTTTCTAAACGAGGTGGAATTAGGACCAAAGCACCTTTGCTTTATCTGAAGATTTTATCAGAACCATATCTGATATTTCACTTGAAAGTATTGCTTTCCTCGATGACAATGTGTGAATTTATTGGGAGAATAATTCAAGAACGGACGTTTAGAATTTCAGAAGGTGCCCTCAGCACATTTTACTCACTAATCTTTGATGAAGAAAGATATTGGAAATTGCATGAGAAATTCAATGGTCTTCATGAGCCACGATCTTCGCCAAACAGTCCTGTGGAAGAACGACAAAGCAAAGAAAAAATGGCATATCTTCGAAAGAGTCTATCTGTAATTATAAAAAGAACTCGGAACAAGTTTTTCCAGGAACTTTGGGCCGCTGGTCAACAGGAAGAGCCACTTGTTTCAGAATGTCTTGTCGATGTTGTGACTTCAGATAACAAATTTGCTAGAAGCTCTGATAGTCAATTGATCACAAATGAGTCAAATAACAGTTTGCACTCCAATCATTCTAAGAAGAAGTCTAACACAAAACTGAATGGGATCAGCAGTGATTTGTCAACAGTCTCAAAGAAAGTTCATTGGGGTGATATGATGGATTCTAGTCATAACAAGAAACTGCTAGATGGGCATATGGACACTATTTGGAACACATTATCAAACGGCTTTGCCAATGAATTATGCTATTGTGCCATTCAAGTGGATGCACCAAAGCAACAATGGGACATGTCACTTACAGCAATGGATCTGGATAGAGCATCAGTGGCACAGTCATGCCTTTCTTTCAAAAGATTAAGAGCGGACTCTGGTATGTATTATTTTGAGATTTTTGGCATTATCATTTTGTAGCTGAATTCACATTGGAAGTCTTTATTGCCGCTGAACGGGCTGAACAAATAAGAATCTTGCTTGCCCAAGTAATGCTTGTGAATTATGAAATGCAAGCTTTATCTTTGGTAACATTGAGAAAAAGACCTCACATGTGAATTACAGTACAGGCACATTCAACATATACAATTCCCCTGCCCTTTTCTGCCCTTTCATTTTCATGTACTCTCGAGTACCGAATAGCTAAGGAAACAACTATTTTTAATGTTTCCATTTTCCAGCCTCCCACTGATTGTTCCAGCCCCCGGATTATTATTATATTGAACCATTTCCAACCCCCTTGATTATTCTCACCCCCTTTTATTCAGTACTCGAGAGTACATTGAATTCAGCGCACAGAATACTGTACATGTATTCTCTTTATAAGAAACTAAGAATTTGGCCCAGTACTGAAAGTTTCTTAAAATTATCAGATTTTGAGTACTTGGAGTTTCTTACGAGTTTCTTAGGAGTTCCATAACAATCTTCATGGTCACTACCTGTGTACATTTCAGAACAAAGTTTTTCAAGCCTTTCCAATGTTTGGACTTTACTCAAGTACCCTCCCAGTAATATGAAACCGGAAACGAGTGAAAATAAAGTAAAAATATGTCAAGGATTCCCTTTATAAAGATAAATAGTTTCTTAACTTATCTTTTGCCAATACTGGAGTTTCTTAATTTTTTGGCGATCTGAGAGTTGAGTTTCTTATGGGCAGTTTCTTATAAAAAAAATATGTTTATGTTAAATTCAATAGAAAATAAAAGTGAATACGAAAAAGGTCTTCTTTGCTTTCAATTCAATATCCAGATCTCGGTAGTAAACATTTTTTCCTCTGGGAGCCTATTCTGTTGTTTCATGAGCAGAATGGCAGTTATAGTTAACAACAAGTTTGGAGTGGAATTCCATTGTTTCGTGACTTTTTATTTCTGTTTCATGGATTTTCATGAATGAAAATTCAGCCTCGATCCTGTGCTTTGTAATAAACAATAGAGATAATTGTATTGCATGAACCAATCAGCTTCATGACTTAATGTTGAATTAACAGACTGGCCTTTTCCAAACAGATTGCAAGGACAAACCAATCATTTTAGTGCATTTCGCTTTCTACAAGAGGTGATTGGTCCTCATGAGACTGGGGGCGAGCAGGCTGGTTTTTTTGCAGTTTGGTTATGAGTCCCAGTTTGAGCGGTCTCGCTTTGGCAGGATGTAGTCTCGTTTTGGTGAGCAATAACTGGGACTCACAGTAATCAGTCTATACCCACATTATCATGGCTTTCTGCCTAAGAATTTTTGTCATATGGCTCAAGAATTCTCATCACAATGTAAGAATTCTTGTCATCTTATATATGTACGAGATATGCATATGTACAATTCCTGTGTACTGTATTTGGTAGGCAGTGCAAAAGTTCCATTCTTGCATTTCTGCATTTCAACTGGATAGAAAAAAAAATTTCTTATAAATGAATGTATCTTGCTTGGTTGCAAAAAATGTTGCCCACAAGTTTGAGGAAGCAAAGACAAATGTAATTAACATATTTTATGAAAATGCAACAGATTGTGCAGTGAAAACTAAGAAGCGTGACAGACTGCAACATGAACCTTTTCATGAAAACTCTACTTTCAAGTTAGACTTTGCAAAAATTCTAAATTTTGAAACATGCTCACACATATACCTGCATGCATGTCTAAGCATGAGAGACCATTGTTGAAATGAGAGCAATGTTAAGTGGGAGTTTTGATAATCCAAAGAAAAAACACGAATTCAGTGAATAGGATGTGCTGACAGGCTTTCAATGGAAAATTGTGGGGGAGTGGCAAGAGTGATGCCAGGGTTTTGTAGAACCAGACTCTCTGTCAGCATAAAGATGGGTCAGTCTAAATATAACCTATTGTCATTGTACTCGATGTTCTCGATCAATGAAAACAATAGAAACATAACCTGGAATGCCATAGAATACTAATTGATATTCCATGGAATACTAATTGATATTCCATGGAATACTGATTGGTATTCCATGGAATACTAATTGGTATTCCATGGAATACTAATTGATATTCCATGGAATATCAATTAGTACTCTATGGTATTCCATGTCATTCCAGTATTCCATTCCAGTATTCCACATTCCATGTTTTCAAGATAGCCTTCATTTACTTTAGAATAACAACCCATAAACGCAACAAAACACCGTAATCTGTAGAAAGAAGGCTATATAACCAACATAAACTTGTAACTAGAGAGAAAACTATTGAATCCTGCAAGAGAAAAACGAGTTAATCTTAAAACTTATTTCTATTCTTTCAGGTTTTAAGATTAACTCGTTTATCTCTTGCAGGAATCAACAGAGTTCTCTCCAGTTACATCAGTACGATGAGTCCGTTATTTAAGGCTGTTTTTGAACTTTGTACTGCAAATCATTTGTTTAAATAACTTTGGTAGCTAAGGCACTTAACAAGAAATTGTAAAAAGATTTTGATGCAAAAAAAACGAGAAGATTTAGCACACTGAGACCTTTCTGATGTGTGTCGTCATCAGAGCGTGACTTAAAACACACTCTGATGACTTATTTATTTCTTATTTCTTATTTATGACTTATTTTATTTATTTTATTATTTATTAGAGTGTGACTTATTTCTTGTTTAAATAAGATATCTCTTAATAAAAGCTAATTGTCAGGTTATAATGGAGTCAGAAAACACTATCAAAGGATAGATCTCTTTTCAGTTATGATGACAATGATGCAACGTCATGTGAAAGACTTTGAAGTAAAAATCCATACTCTGAGCCTGGCTTTCAGCATAGGTTCCAAATGTTTAAAACGGCTGGTGTAAAATTGAGTGACCTATTTCTTTGAACTGAATGACTTGAAAGAAACTTTAGCTAATTCTCTACAATTCTACCGTTGGAATTTTCTAAAATCTTCAACATTTTCAGAATTAGAGTGTTTTTCTTCTTTTTCAAGAATTCAAGAAAAATTTCCCAAAAAACTTAAAACCATCGTTATTTCTAAACTGTTCGACGTAACATGAAATAATTTCGAAGAAAACCATAGTTTATGAATGCCTGCAAAATGGTATTCATCTGGTTTAGGATTTAGAAATTTGATGACGTCACATTCTCAAATGAGTTGAAATGTAAGATACGCTGTAATTTCCAAAAATATTCAAAATTTCTGAAAAGTCCAACGGTAGAATTATACATAAGTATCTAAAGTTTCTTTCAAGCCATTCAATCAGAAGAAATAGGTCATTGAATTTTGCACCCACCTTTTTACACCGAGATAAAGATTTGGAACCTGTGTACTGGCTTTCATAAGTGTCGTCCGCAAGATTCGTAATTCTATGATTTTGCCTAACTTTCAATTCGTAGACTATGAGACTTGAAGGTTAATTTTTGGCAGAAGCAACTAGTGCCATCATCCAATTCAATTAACGAAGCGGAAATTGGGACTGAAGTAGTTATTCTTATAAGCAACCACGTTAAAGAAGTCAAATGGAACCTGAGATAGATTTGCTTTAATTTCTTTGCAACTTCATAGTGCTTCAAAACTTGGTACCTTGTGAAACTTCACAATTTTGCTGATCAAAAGCTGTAGATAATTAATTTCCTTCAATTTAATTTGATTGTTGATGCAACACCTTCGAAAGGAAACTTCTGTAAATTTTCTAAATGCCAGAAACTTTTTCTGGACTCAATTTACAAGAACTTGTTGGGGAGACGAGATCGCTTTGTCCGAGGAAACTTACGTGTCCCCCCGTGCAGTGGGTTAAAGCGCATGCGCTCATCAGAGCTTCAACCCCAAAACGCTACTGCGCATGAGCTTTAACCTACTGCACGGGGGAAGCATGCGTTTCATCGGGCGAAGCGTATCTCGTCTCCCCAACAAGAACTCGTCACAGGGGCTGTACAAGATTTTTGTAAACAATCGAAAGTACGGGACATCCCGCGCAAGTGATTAAAGCCTTGGGTGTTTAATGGCCGTCAGTTTCATCGCAGCTTTTACTTACGTTTCATTGCTGTGTTTTCTTGTCTATGTCTATGAAATGTGATAGAACTTTTGATATCCATTAAAACTTTCAAATATTCGGCGTTAGAAAAATAGAACAAATTCTCCGCCAAAGCTTCGATCACCAAGATTGTCGCAGATACTTTGGTTTACTATTCTCTGTGCAAAATCGCCAATAGCTATGTTGTGTTTAGCCTGATTTGACACGCAGAACCGCGCAGACAGGACGGGCGGTACAGCCATATGAAAGACTCTAAATTTTCTTATATTCTCAAAGAATTCTTAGGGGGAAAGCCATGTTAACGTGCACAAGGCCTTTAATGCAGATCTTGAACCATCTTCTCCTGTTGAGAGATTAAACAAAACACGTGGACGGGCGTCTGAAAACAAAGGTAGACAGACAAACATAGACACTATCATCTCAAAGTGTGATTCATACCACAGAAAAACTGCATCTGTTCAGATATTTGCTTTGCTTTCTACTGACTATTTATTCTACTGACTTTGAAACAATTACTAACATTTACAATATTTGCTAAAGAGAGAACATTTCCTCTCCTCTGATAAATGAAGGTCTTGAAAGTTGAAGAACTGATTGTAAAAAGATTCAAATTGAAGAAGAATTTATCAAGATAGAAAGAGATTTGAAAGAAAGTTAGAGCTTATAACTACGGTGTGAAGGAAGAGATCAATTTCAGAAGAGATAGCTATTACAAAGGGTGTTTAAACATAAAAAAATACAAGGAAAGCATTTTGCCGTAAGAAGAGTTTTTCGGTCACGAAAGGGTCTCTTTTTCTTTCCAATGAAATAGTAAGGTCCTTAGTTTTGCATGAAAAGTCGCTGAATTTTTGTGGAACGTAATAGTGTTTCGTAGTTTCAAAACAATGCAGAAACCTAATGAATATCTTTGATGGAGAAATAACAGCAAAGCTGAAGTATGATTTTTAAGTTTCTCGTACAAGCTCTAGATGAAGGATCATGGGCCACCATTGATATGACCTATATTATGATCAAATTGTATTTTCACTGACTGTGATGTTTCTCTTCCACAGGATTGCGAGTAAAGCTTGATAATGTTGCTATTCCTTCATTCTTCTCTCGTCACAGCAAGGAATCAAATGCTGCCATTATTCAAATCAGTTGAAATGGTTGGAGCTCCTACGCAGCGATACGTCTCATTTCAAACTTCCCTTTACATATTAGTTGTATTTGAAGGGAAGCTTGAAATGAGACGTATCGCTGCGTAGGAGCTCCGACCGTTTCAACTGATTTGAATAATGTAAGCATCTGATTCCTTGCTGTGACGAGAGAAGAATGAAGGAAAAGCAACATTATCAAGCTTTACTCGCAATCCCGTGGAAGAGAAGCAACACAGTGAGTATAAATACAATTTGATCATAATATAGGCCACATCAACGGTGCATTATTGCTCATTGAAGGTTCAATTAGAAAGTTATTTCCTTGGAACTTCACAAATTATATCGGAGCTCCTTTCTTGAACTCTGTTAGGCAAAAAGAGTAAAGAATGTCTCAATCGAAGTTTTGATGTTCTTCTGCAAAGCTAAATGTTCAGGTGAAAAGTTATAGTGCACAGACGTTCACCAGTTTTTATGCTGAAGATATATCCATGGGTAGTTAGACACTGCTGGTGTGCTTCTATGGAGGAGTGCTGGATAATATGTATCTGCGGGGGAAATTGTTTGTAGTACTGCGGAGGAGATATCGAAAGAACGAAAATATTACCTCCGCAGTACTATAGAAAATTTCCCCCACAGATACATATTATCCAGCGCTCCTCCATAGAAGCACAGCAGCAGTGTCTAACTACCGATGATACATCTTGATAATCGTCATAGTAAACCGTGCAGTTTGGTTTATCCAACGGGAGCAAATATGCTTCCTTGGTAGCGATCCAATTATAGGGATATATAGCTGAAGCACTGCATCAGAACTGTAGCAAAATGTCCAAATCTTAACTTTAATTGTAAACCAAGTGAAATATAGGCTGTATGTAGTAAGTAATAAGTTACAATATGCGATATAAAGTGTAACAAGTATTTTTGTTTTTATCCAAAATTTTTTCAAAATGTCCGAAATTTCGTGAAAAACGTCCACAAAATATTTTTTGTCCGAAAATGTTTTGTCTGAAATTTATTCGTCTGAAATTTTTTG
The DNA here is from genome assembly GCA_039566865.1 of Aurelia coerulea. Taxonomy (NCBI): domain Eukaryota; kingdom Metazoa; phylum Cnidaria; class Scyphozoa; order Semaeostomeae; family Ulmaridae; genus Aurelia; species Aurelia coerulea. Next base: position 2,373,278 of record CM076952.1, on the reverse strand, counting down.
AGTTTATCTACCAAGAAGCCCAGCTGCGCCACGAATTGTGCCGGTTACAAGCTTAGATATGATGCAATAAAACAACTTGGTAGTTCATGCGCAATGTACTCACCGACCCAACGGGTGTGTTGTCATCGCCACCTTAACTGACTGCTTCGCTTTCCCCCTTGTTCCCCTGTGACAAAGCAGTCCACTGCGAAGCACAATGTGCAGTCAGTTAAGGTGGCGACGACAGAGCACATTGCACAGAATAATTGACACAAACAACACACGTTCGGTCTGTGAGTACATGATATGTTTCGTATTGCGCATGAGTAGTTTCGCTTTGTTAAACTTAATTAAAGACACGCGTTTTACTCGCCTATCGGATCTTCTAAAAATGATTGAAAGCTCTGAGTTTAAGAAAAGCAATTCCATTAAGCTGTTAAATGTATTTATTGGCGGAAACTGTGCTTCAATAAGCCATATTTTTGTAAATAGTGTTCAACGTTTGACTGTTTAAAGTAAATGTGATTGATGTTTCAGAAAGGAAACTCAGTGTTTTACGTGTATTTTTATCTGCAGTGGCTTAATCAAGGTAGCTTTTGCTTGCGCAATTTTTAACAACACTTATTTCCCGTTACAACTGCGCGCGAAGCTGACTACCTTTGTACTATAATGGTTCCGCAGAATTTTGACTGTTGGAAGGAAATATCACGAGCAACAGGCAACTATAATGGGAGCTCAGTAGACTTCTTTTTTTTGTCTCTTTCTAATCTTGCAAATTCCTGTCTGAATCTTATTTTTCAAGCCTATACAACCGACCACCATCTTGAATGAATTTTCGCTCCTCCGCAAGCAATCTGGCGAAGCTCGTTTTGAAAGATTGCTTGCGGAGGAGCGAAGCTTCATTCAGAGAAACCGTTGATGCAGAATAATGGTGGTTAAAAAGGACTCCAGCTGTGAGATTGTGTTGGCTTGGAAAATGCGATTCAGGCAGTAATTGCGATATTAGGAAACAACAAAGAAGAACTTGAGTTAGTTAAGCAGAATAAGTTAACTACGTAGTCAAATCACGATGAGAGTAGCTTAGGCCATTCGTAGCTTAGGCCATTCGTAGCTTAGGCCATTCGTAGCTTATGCATTTGAAATCGCGCATTTTGTCTCCTGGTGCTCATGGAAATATGATTCTCCTCTTTGTTGCATGTATTTCTTCACTAAAGCAGTTCTGATGGACAGACCACAGGGAAACCAGTAATATAGCTTGAGTTTGTTGCATTTATGTTTTGGACACTGCGTAGCTTCTCTGATACTGCGTTGGTGGAATTTTTTTTTCGGCGCTGCGAAAGAAAAATTCCACCACTGCAGTATCAGAGAAGCTACGCAGTGTCCAAACGATAAATGCAACAAACTCAAGCTATATTACTGGTTTCCCTGTGCCGGTACACACGTAAGGAGAAATATGGCCACATCTGGAGCTGCAGGGATTTGTTGGGAATACGAGTTATGCTTCGTCCCGAGGAAACCCATGTTTTCCCCCGTGCAGTAGGTTAAAGCTCATGCGCAGTAGTGTTTTGGGGTTGAAGCTCTAACGGGCGCATGCGCTTTAACCCACTGCACGGGGGGACACATAAGTTTCCTCGGACAAAGCGATCTCGTCTCCCCAACAAGGATGTGCTGCCGAATTGAACAACATCACAAATTATTTTCATGCAGCATGAAATCACCCTACCTTTACAAAAGGATTGCACTGCATGTTGGTTGGCCAAGAGCCTTTTGATAAATAGTATAAATTTAAAAAATGGAATCTTAATGCTGAAATGAAGTTGCAAGTATGTTTGGTACGGAGATGGTAGAACCTCTCGCCCGCGAAGCTTTTTGGTTTTTCCAGTACAAATATACTTTATCGAAAATCTATCTTTCGTAACTTTGCTATAAGAATTTCAAAACTATGATCTTATCGCCTTGGTCACTTCGTATCGTGCTACGTCTTCTGTTCAGCCATCTTCCCGATAAAATTCTCGATGAGCCCTGACGTCATCATTCCAGTGTTGCTTGTTCTTGCACGTCGTTCGAGGATCTTGATAAGGGAAGGTTTCATTTTCAAACATGGACAGATCATATCTAATATGCAGTTGGAGATCTCTTATCACCATTTTCTCAGTTTCTCCAGTTTTAAACAGCTCATTGTAGTCCTGAAAGTTTGATCAAAAAGATTGGCATTGCAAATGCCCAACATCGTAGAGGGTCAAATAGATTGCACGGATGTAATCATCTCTTTAACTGCTACCTAGAGACTGGTTTGATCAAAACGGGAAATTTAATCGTGATTTTAGGCTTCCTTTGGACGTTTCTTGAAGGGGCTTTCTGGAGCAAATTCCTCATAATTTGATAGCGCGGCCTACAGTAGGTCCCCGCATGTAAGAAACTCAAATTTTCAAATGAGGCTGGCAGATTTCTTAGATGTAAATTAAGAACTTTCTTTTACGTAATGCTTTCTTCTCAAAAACCATATTCAAATGCAAGGATCATGCTGCATAGTAAACAAGGCTGCCCCTAGAAATGATTATGGATGAAGCAAATCTGAAATACTGTATATCTAGACGTTGAACAGATTTTACAAACTTTAGTACTGAAGCTACACAGAAAAATGGCAGTGTACTTGAGAATTTTCTCAACTTCGCATCATTTATAAGAAACTGGAAAGAATCAGGCTGCCTGGTTTCTTATAAAGGAGAAAATATTCTCTATGCTGGCAGGCTGCAATTTCTTATATGTCTGTTTCTTATATGCGGGAACTTACTGTATTCCAGTGTGGTAAATTTGACAATTTGTTTGAAAATTTTCACCATCAAATGTTATATCGGGTATCCTCGAAAAAAATATATGCAGATTTGGTTGGGTCCAGCGAAATGAATTTAGCTAGCTAACACTCTCAAGATGTTTCTCCAGGGGGTTTTTGGTGAGGAAATTTGTCAAATCACGTACGAAACAGTATTCTGTAGCCATTTCAGCCCCCCCCCCACCCTGTTGGAAGTTCCAGCCCTAAGTCAGAAGATTTCGAGCAGCTCCTCGATAGTTAACTTGAAAATAGATACTTCGTTTGTTGGTATTGGTGATTTGAGAGCAGAAATATTTATCTTGAAATTTCAAATTTGCGTCCGTCTCCAGACCAGAGCTTTGGCCTTTAGGTCAAAACAATTTCTTGGAGCACATGAAATAAATTAATGATAGCTTTGATAGAATTTGAACAATTTATTTTCTATTTGCTAGAAGTCACCCATTGCGCAGCTTTTTTAATTTTGCTTTAATTACAGTCTTGAAATTCGATATACTTCAAGAATTTGCTGAGCGCCAAAGTGCCAAAGCTCTGGTTTGGAGGTGGACTCAAATTTGAACTTTGAATATTAATATTTTTGTTCTCAAAGCACCAATACCACCAAACGAGGTACAGTATTACCCCGCCACTAAGATATTCATTTCGTAAAACCAGGCTGCTTGGTTTCTTATAAATATTATATAAATGTTATATTAAAACAAATGTTGGACAATGACTATGGTGCGATAGGCTGCAGTTTCTTAGGGGCCCTTTACATGAGCAAACTCAGACCGGCACGAGTTTCAGATCGGTTTGAAATTTTGCCATGTCTGCTTTTTTGCGTTGCGTTTACATGGAGTTTCAGACCGGTCTGAAATTATACTAGCGTCACATTGCACATGCGTTGAATGCAATTGAGGCAACTGTGACAATGGTTTCTTCTCATGTTTTGGATTTAGGCCTATTTTCATTGTTGCGCTAAGTTATCAACAAAACAGGATGTTATTAGAGTTGATAATGAAGGATAATCAACTGTACGTTTGTACTGCATTACAAATCTATTTTGGTTTGATGGTTCAAATGCTGCTTCAGAACCTGAAAATAAAACAGGAGGCTTTAGTTTTTATGTTTAGTTTCTTAGTTATAATTTCTTGCGTATGGAGAAAAACAAATGGACGACCAAACAATGAAAATGGCTCCCAATAGTGCACTTATCACTTCCGCAATTATTCATTTCGCCCCGATCTGAAAAAATTTCTGTTTACATGAGAATTTCAGGTCGACCTGAGTTTTCAGATCGGTCTGAAAGACCGAAACGAACCCAGACCGGCACGAGTTTCATCTCGCCCCTTCTCATGTAAACACTCTAAGGGCCTTGACCAGACACCGAAATGAAACTCATGCCGATCTGAAACTCGTGCCGGTCTGAGTTTGCTCATGTAAAGGGCCCCTTATAAGGCAGTTTCTTAGTGGCCGGGTAATACCGTATCTATGTACAAGTTAACCATTGAGGAACATTTTGAGAGTAAACAGCCATTGATTAAAGCTAAATTCACATCGCTGGAGCCAACCAAACCTGTCCCATACTTGTTTAGGACACCCGGTATATGCCAGCATCATTGTCTTGATATTCAGGGAGCAGGGGGCTTTCAAACGAGGATTGTTTTTTACGCATACGGTGTAAGTTTTTATTTGTTTAGTAACTCTGTAATTCCTGTTTCTTGTAGGCGATGTAAATCCTGCCTTTCAGCAATGTGTAAAAGATGTATCTGCACAGGTATCATGTGCATTAGCAATGCAAAGATGGGACCAAGGTATGAAACTTCTTCCTTTTTCTAAACTTTACAGGGTATTTCAGAAAAAACGCAACCCAACTGTGATTAAAAATCTTTGAAAATGATAAGATTTGAGTAAATGTGATGTATACCATTTCAAAGTTTGATATTTCTTCTTTCTCGTGATATGCATTCATGGAATTAGTGATCATTTAATTAATATTCTAGTACGTATGGCCGATTTCAAATGCACCATGCTGTAAGAGAAACATCAACACTTGTTTACCTTCAAAAATTATGAAACAGATTTTGTCAAAATAGTTCAGGCCTGGAAGCACTTGAGGTGACGCCCTAAGGTAGGAAAAAGACGATTTTTGTTCTCATAAGATGCATCTAAGAATGCCAAGATATGCTCTCGCGTAAAGATTTTCGTCTGTGTCAATGTCATATCGCTATCCCCGGCATCTGAAATAGGCCATACTTACACAAATGTCAACGAAGTGATTGATAATTCAATTAATACACCCAACCTGGATATCATTGGAAAGAAGATAGATTGTGCTTTCAGATGGCATGCGTCAAATGGCCTCAAATGTTATTATTTTATCAAGAATCTCGAATAAAGTTGGGTTGCGTTTATTCCGTTTCATAACATAGGTCTGTTGAGGTTTTGAACACGTCTTAACAGCAAATCCTCAAGTAAATAGCCGCTATTGGGAGTTTCCTACGTCAGAAGCGAGTGATCTGCAGATGGCAGACTTAGTTTGTCATATTTTGTGATTTTCATTTCCTGACCATGTACCTGCGTGGCAGCTGAACTAACGAGCTGTGCTATTTTTGGCCTTTTAAAATCCTGCTTAATCCAACTTAATGCTAGGTCTTTGAATGATCGGAAACCGGATTTCGGATTTGAATGATATGAAAACTCATAAATACTCTTAGGTTGATGAATATTAAGCAGGCCCATCGGAAGCGGGATGGGGGCTGGGGGCATTAGCCCCAAATAATTTGATAAAGTTTGGTAATTTTTTAACTGAAAAAGGCTGTGAAAGTTAAGCTTATGGAAATGATTATTTAAAGAAATGAAGACTCAAAGAATTCATCAGAGATATCAAGCTATCACGCTTTCATTTCGTAGAACTGATAAAGCAATCTATTTCTAAGTGATTTTGAAGTCCTATTTTCAAAATTTCCCGGAAGAACCTTCCACTAGTCGTTATCTGTTGCTCCTTTTGATGGCAAATTTTCACAACAGTGGAGTTCTCCAACGATTTAAAGGGCATGGTCACAAAAGCTAATTATTTAGTCTGAAAATCAAGGTGACTGAAAAAGGTACAACTCGCAGAAAGGCTATAGAATGACAAAGGTTTCACTGTCAAATGCACGAATCATTCATAAGAAACAACTTGACACAGTACTGAAATTTTCTTGAAAATCTTGCTAAAATTTTCATCATCGTTTCTCAGAAGTTCCATAAATGTTCTTTGTTTATATCGGCAGAGGTCTCCTGTGCATTCGTGAAAATTTACGGCAAATTTTATAAAGCTTTTGCCCAAGCATTAGAAAGTAACACCGAGTAAGAATCCTTTGGATTTTCTGGACTAAAGAAGCCTTGTTGAATTAAAAAATATTTCCTGGATGTAGTTTTCCAGTAGGCTTACTAAAGTTTCTTGATTTTCTGATGATCTTAAAGGACAAGTCCGGGATTGGTATGATTGATGATACCATACAAGATAATACTGCTATGAATGACGAATGATACTTTTTTCCACTATTTTTCGTCTTCCCCTTGTGAAATTATGTATTCAAATAAGCAATTTGAGCGAAATGACGTCATATCACGCAAACAAAACCGAGGCTGTGTGATTGTTTTTTGCCTCTTTATCGTTGCAAGCCACTTTTTTCGTGTTCTTGCGCCATTTGCAATGCACGAGTACACGATAAAGAGGCTAGCAGCGATTAAGAGTCGAAGAAACAATGCACACTGCCTCGCTTTCGTTTGTGTGATATGACGTCATTTTGCTCAAATTGCTTATTTGAATACGTAATTTCACAAGGAGAAGGCGAAAAATAATGGAAAAAAGTATCATACATCATTCATAGCAGTATTATCTTTTATTACCTGACTGACGTTTCAAAAACGAGGCAATACAAGAATCCCACCAATCCCATTGGCTAATCGCACATTTCCCGCGGTTTCCCCGTAGCCTTGTATAATACGATACAAGGACGCGTTTTTGTCACCACAGCAACTAATTTAGGCCTGTGAGATTTACAATGAACTCAAACGACATAACAGTAACAAAATGAGTTTGACTAAATGGTATAAGTCAAAATTAGAAGCTATCAGGTAATAAAACTCATACCAACCGGTTTTGTAGTTGTACAGGAAAATATAAAGCCCTCGGTCTTATTGCACAGACCTCGCAAGCTCGGTCTGTACTTTTAAGACCTCGGGCTTTATATTTTCCTGTACAACACAAAACCGGTTAGTATGCGCATAGTATTTTATCATCAATCATACCAATCCCGGACTTGTCCTTTAAAGTTTAAAGGAGCTCTGTCTCCAAATTTCGGTCGAAACGGTGATTTCGAAGTTTTTGATGGGCAATATCACACAGACGTTTACCTGTTTTTTTTTTAATGAAATCATCATTTTGAAGATAAATCTTTACAGAGGAACAGACCAAACATTCATATCTTTTACGATTATCATAAGGAATCTCTTCACACAGAACAACATGCAAAAGGCATTTAACATCTTAAAGGAATTATAAGCAATAGATTTTCAAACCAATACTGAAACTTTTTAATCCCATGGCAATAAATGTGCAGACGATACCTCTCAGTCAACAAGGACAGATTTTGTAAGACAATAGCATAAGTTGCTTTTGATTGACACCGTAATTCAAAGCGATTAGCGATCGTAGGCAAAGGAAATTATCTCAACCAGTGATTCAAAACAAACAAAGCCGCAAAAGTTTCTCTGAAAGCCATGTAGCTAGCTCGCTCGTTGTGCATTCCAGAAATTGTTTTTAAGAGCAAACATGAGCATAGATCGAAAGAAAAAAGATATATCTACACATCTGCCTCTGGCATTTAATTTGTTTGATTTAGAAGCCGATTTAGAGGCGACTCAATTTTCTTATTTTTCTGGATGTGATAAAAGTACTTACTGCTCAGTTTCTGAAACAAAGAAATAAATTGCCCGTGGTAGATGTGTAGATATATCCTTCTTCTTTCGATATATGCTCATGTTTCCTCTTTAAAACAATTTCTGGAATGCACAACGAGCTAGCTACCTGGCCTTCAGAGGAACTATTGCGGCTTTGTTTGTTTTGAATCACTGGTTGACATAATTTCCTTTGTCTACGATCGCTGAAGGCTTTGAATTCAGGTGTCAACAAAAGCAATTCATGCTATTGTATTACAAAATCTGTGCTTGTTCTCTCACCCGGAAAATATTATTATTGTTACATATTATTTCTTTATTGTTGTGTTTGAGAAATTTTTTCGTGATTTGATAGAGGTTTTTAGGCCTATTTCAAGCATTTCGCAATCATGAAATTTTCTTGAGGTCGAATTTACCTGTATTTCCCAGTGCTCATAAAGGCGCGAGAAAATTTACAGAAATATTTCAATTTCTCGGCTATCAAGCACGTCCTCGTTTCTCTTTCGCAGCGTCACCTTAGTAGCTTACGCCCCCGCAGGAGTAATTATATTCTTTTAATGCTGATAGTCCACTGAATAAACTTGGAGAGCATAGGTTCCAAATCTTTAACTCGGCGTAAAAAGGTGGGTGTAAAATTAAAGGACCTATTTCTTCTGATTGAATGGCTTAAGAGAAACTTTAGGTATTTATCTGTAATTCTACCGTTGGACTTTCCAGAATTTCTGAATATTTTTCAAAATTACAGCGTATATTCCATTTCAGCTCATTTTATGATGTGACGTCATCAAATTTCTAAATCATAAACCAGATGAGTGACAGACTTTTGCTTGATATCATATTGTAGGCATCCATAAACCATAGTTCTCTTCGAAATTACTTCATGTTGCGTCACATGGTTTAGAAATTACGATGGTTTCAAGTTTTTTTGAAAATTTTTCTTGAATTCTTCAAAAAGAAGAAAAACACTCTAATTCTGAAAATATTTAAGATTTCAGAAAAGTCCAACGGTAGAATTATAGAGAAATAGCTAAAGATTCTTTGAAGTCATTCACTTCAAAGAAATAGGTCACTCAAATTTACACCAACCTTTTTAAAGATTTGGAACCTATGCTGACTTGGAGCAAGTCTAATCCATCGAGGACTCTTGGTGCTATGAATATTTAAGAGGGAATTTTTTCTAGCTCATCCGGTAGATTTTATGGAAAGAAAAAACAAAGTTGTTGTGCGTGTTGTACGTCGATTGTATTTAAAGTCATAAATCAATTTAAAAATTCGACATCGTACAAAGAACTAAGATTTACACATATTTTTTTCTTTTTTATTATATATATGCTGGACTGTTTGTTCCGAATAGTTTTTCGCTTACTTTCCTAGAGTAGCTTGCTATAATGGGTATAAATTCTCGATGAAAATTCAACAAATCATCCTGCCTATTTTGTGTTCATTGCAGCCTTTGGACGATGTCGAATTTTTAAATTGATTTATGACTTTAGATTTTATGGAAGTTTGCTTCAAAATGGGAAATTTATCGTGTGAGGAATTCTGAGCGTTGTTTTGCTTGTCTCCACAGCCATGAGAAATGCTCAAGCAACTTCACTGAAAGACAAGTTTCGAACGGACCCAAATTCACCAAATAGACACAGTGACACAATGGGACTCATACTCGAAGCTGTTACCCCTGTTCAATCAATTCTAGAATTACTAACTTCTTCCCGAGGTCCTGAGATCCAGAGGCTAGTTAAAGAATCTGGTTATGATAAAACGCGGACTATGGTGATTGCCTTGCTGTCATTGTACGCTACTTTACGGACCAGCATAGACTGGATGCAGAATAAATCACAACAGTTCGTTTCGTCTGGTTCTTGGGAACAATATCTTATGATAACACATAAAGATGCCACGGTGCTTCAGGAGAAATTAAGAACGATTGTCTCGCATTTTGTGAATTTGACTAAAACGATTCATTGCATGGAAAAACCTGATGTGTTGGTGATTCAGACATTGCAAGATATTCAGAGTATGTTTTCTGAAGTGAAGGTAAGGATTTTTCTTATTATTTCTCGTTTTTACAGCCTTAAATGGGCCTTTGTAACCAGCATACCTTGTGCGCCATCTTCGTGGACCACGCAGCTATCTTCGTTGGCGGCCATTTTTGTTGATCACGTGTCGAATATAATTCATGGTCACGTGGTTACGGCTAGACTCACGAGATAATCCCAGTTATCACAACAACAACAACAACTAACACAAAATTTTTTGCTCAAGCCTGTCGTATATTGATATGATGTTGTAAGAATTGTTTTTGATTTGCGTGTTTCTGGTGGGGATTCCCATAACGTCTACATACCAGGTTGCACGTCTTGGGTGTACACATGACCTATTTTAAAATACGTCATTTGCTAAAAAAGCCCAACGGGAAGTCGCAATAGATATCAGGTGCGAAGGCGTGAATCATAACAATTTTCGAGTTTTACATAAATATTTTCGCTTGTCACAAATCCCACCTGTCAATTTTCAGACAGACGAAAGTCAGCCTGATAACGTTATGAGGACCGGTGTAAAGCAGCTTAGTGGTTATATGCTCGTCTTCTATACAGAAGGTTGGGGCTTCGAATCTTAGGCTGCCACCGGCGGAAAATACCACCATTCATCCCACAGGGAGCCCAGGAATAAATTAGCAGACTTATAGATAATTTGTGTGAAGTAAGAGCTACGTAGGAAACTGCGAAGGATTTGCGAAGCCTTCCGATAAGAGCTTCGTAGGAAACTGCGAAGGATTACAAGTGCTAAGAGCTGCGAACATACTGCGATAGAGCGGAACTGCGAAACCTTAGCAGCGGTTAGCGCTGTTAACCCTATCTGGACCGGGGGGGGCTAAAATAGCCCCCCCCCTACCAGTTTTGTCTGGGTATCTTCTTTATGATAATTTCTTGGCTAATTATTTTTCGTGACTTTTCCTAACTATCCTTTTCGCATCTTTCACAAAAATTTCTACAAGATATGTCATGTATTTTTGGAAATATAACAATTTTTTCAGAGAGTAGTTTTAATATCTTGTTTGTTTGTCCTGGGTATGACCTAAAACTGCATCCGGTGGTGAGGCCTCAGTTCGGGAGTTCTGACGTTCTGGGGATGTGTGGAGCTACCCCTTAGTCACCATTGCTCTCGGGTCCATCCTGGCCCAGGATGGTAGCACCCGATAGGGCCCCAGCTATGGGCAAATAGTGGCGGTTCTGCAGTGTCAAATCGACAGTGGTTTCCGGAAAATGGCAGCTCTGTTTGTCAACTCGGCAGCAGTCTTGGCAAAAGCAACAGGTTTCTTCTGCCGTCGTCTCCGCTATGCTGTGCCACCGAACTACAGAAGACTCCTGCCAAGGGACACTAAATTGCACCGATTAGTGTCGTCATCTATGGTGCAGCCTCACTTTTTGAATATGGATTTACACCCGATGGTTTACAAGTCCTTCTCACTGCTTACAATGATCTAGCCAAAAAGATGGGTCTATGCATCAACACCACAAAAACTGAAAAAATGTGCATTGGAAAAGAAGCCGAATTTTTCATCGATCATACCAAATTAAAGAATGTCAGCAGCTTTAAATGTCTTGGTAGCTACGTAACAAATGACTGTTCAATAAAGGAAGAATAAACAGCACGTATCCAAGCAACTCCGTGTGCTTTTGAGAGACTGCGCCATCGAGTTTTTGACTCGCATGACCTAACCTATCACACAAAAGTAATGGTCTACAATCAGTGCCTCGTGCCGCTACCAATGTACGGCAGTGAGAATTGGACTTTGAAATATCAACAAGTTAGGCAACTCCGTACAATTCAACAGCGCCATTTAAGGAAAATACTGAAGATAAAATGGACTGATCATATTAGCAACGAAGAAGTTCTCGCTATAGCATGCGTGGAAGATATAAAAATATTGTTGGTAAGGAGTCGACTACGCTGGCTAGGGCATGTGTCCAGAATGGAGAATGATCGTCCAGTGAAGTATTTATTATATGGAGAGTTAGCTGAAGGAAAACGTCCTGTTGGTCGTCCAAAGCTCAGATATAAAGACACATGTAAAAGCGCGTTGAAATGTGGTGATGTTCTGGACCATTGGAATACAAAAGTAGAGGACCGAGCTGAATGGAGAAAAGTGATTCATCAAACCTGCGGCAAAGTCAACGAGAAAAGAGTTCAGGCATACGAAAAACAGAGGGACAAGAGGAGAAGGAAAGGAACTGAATTAGATTGATTTACTGTATCTTTAGTTAATTGTGTTTTACCCGTTTCTCGGGATTAGGCGTATATATATTGTTTTACGGTCAAACCCTTTATAACTCCAAACTAAGATAATTCTTGACAGAAGTGAGATAAATGGATGAAATTTTCAGAGCAACCATAAATCAATATGAAAATATGGAAATAACCCATTTTTTGGTTTTTCTTTTGTATTACGTCATTCATGACGTCATATATCTAATGAATTTAGGTAATAAATATAAGTTTATAAATTTCATAATTTTTTCACAAAATTATGTTTTTCAGAAACTTAGATATTTTATCTGTTAATTAAAGTTATAAGAAGCATGATATTTCTCGTGAGTAAGTTTTTACAGTTAAATCTGTATGAGTACTGTTTTTGGCCTAAAACAAAGAAAATTGATGACGTCATCGAAAATACAACAATTAGAGTAAAATAAATTAGATATTCGGACGTTTCACATTAAGTTACATATTATGACCAAATTTCATCTTTCTAGCCCTTGTCAATTCGGAGTTCTCAGGGGGGCTAATTTAGCCCCCCCTCGGCCTGAGGATGCTCAAAAAAGCCCGGTCCAGATAGGGTTAATCCTTCGCAATTTCCTACGCAGCTCTTACTTCAGACAAGTTCTTTTTAAGTACCAAAAGAAACAATAAAAGCTTCTCTTTACCCCCTCTCGTATAATCCTCTCTCTAAAGCCCTCCTTTCAGAGCAAAATAATGAAGAAAAGCCTTTCCTTCTGAGCAATTTTATGATTCGACATCCAGAGTGTGTTTGGTAGGCCCTTTGCTCTCGTTAACGTAGCCTTTACTTCTCTTTTCAGAGAATCAACTCCAAGAAAACTGATGTCCTTGCAGCCAGTATTAAAGCAAGAGCAAAGATTACCATACAGCATCATTTCCCACCTGCAAAGCAATGGAGAAAAAGAGGAGCAAGTGAGTTGAATGAAATTTCATTTGTATCTACAGGGTGTCCCAACAAAATTGTGCCCCGTTTGCCTAAATATTGCAACAAAATGTCAAAAGATTCTCGCCAAATTTTTGCATGATGTTTCTTTTCCGATATTCAATTAAAGTTTGCTACCATCCCCGTAAAAATCCGTTGAAAAATGATGGAGCTATGACCTTCAGAAGACCAAATTTGCCTGATGACTGAAACCAGCGGTCGGCCATTTTGTCTAACTATTTTGCTGCGATAAATAGCTCCATGGATGAAATGAAACAGCAGCCTCCAATGTCAGCTCTCATGAAAATTCTGATAATCATCACAGCGTTTTCAACTATTTCTTACCTCACAGAAAGTATGTCTTACCTCACATGAAGCTATTTATCTTATATCACTGCAAAATATCACTGCAAAATAGTAAGACAAAGTGGCCGACCGCTGGTTTCAGTCATCAGTCCAATTTGGTCTTCTGAAGGTCATAGCTCCATTATTTTTCAACGGATTTTACGGGGATGGCAGCAAACTTTAATTGAACATGTGAAGATCGACATCATATAGAAGTTTGGCGAGAATCTTTTGCCGTTTTGCCGTAATCTTCAGGCAAACAGGGCACAATTTTTTTGGAACATCCGGGGCTTTTTTAACATAGATTGATTTCTTATTTCCTTATTTTGTGGCTACACTCATAATTTGGTAATAAACAGCTTATGAGAAACGGTGGGCTCGATTTTTGGAAATTTAAGAAACCGCTGGATTGAAAAAGCTACAAAACTTTTGTAATTTGGAGCTTTAATTTTCCAAGGCCAATCAAAACGTGTCGACACTGTTCAGTTATCGCAACTGCTTGAAATTGTCTGGAGTGCATGATCTTATTACTTGTATTGAGATCTTACAAAGTAATTTTGAAGCCCTTGTAACAAAGTTAGATTAACTCGAAATTTTGGGCGTAAAAAGTGTAAGGAACTTAACAGAAACTTTTAGTGGCAAAAATGCCTTCAAAGGTTTGTGCAAGGTTAAAGCTTGCATTTGCATAAAGGGGAAAAAATCTAAAAATTCCCCATTTAAATCGATGCTGCACACGCGTCGTGAACGAAAGATAGCCAAAGAAACAATACTGTGTCTGAGTGTTTTCTTTGTTCTATTGGAAAATTATAGAAAGCTTTGAGAATTTATAAGCAACAATTCTTACGCATTACACGTATTTTTTTTTATAAGAAACTAAGTAGTTGGGCCAGTACTGAAAGTTTCTTAAAATTATCAGATTTTGAGTACTCAAAGTTTCTTACGAGTTTCTTAGAGGTTTCATAACGATCTTCATGTTCACTACCTGTGCCCTCGTGAACAGTTTAAAACAAGGTTTTTGAGACTTTCCAATGTTTTCACATTACTCAAGAGCCTTACGAGTAATATGATACAGGAAACAAGTGAAAATAGATTAGAAATATGTCAAGGATTTCCTTTATAAAAATAAATAGTTTCTTAACTTATATTTTCCCAGTACTGGAGTTTCTTAATTTTTTGTTGATCTGAGAGTTGAGTTTCTTATGGGCAGTTTCTTATAAAAGAAATACGTGTATTAAAATTCGTTGGCAGAAATACAGTGCTATTTTACACAAGGCCTATATTAAAGGGAATCGACATAGTTCAAAGCTGGCCCGGGCCAGGTCAAAAATATAATCTATTGTACTCGACTATTTTGACGCATACGGTTTCATTGTGTAGGTAAAGAAACAATGGGTTTGTTTGGCGTTTCTTTAGCCTATTTATAGCTGCTACGAGATATAGCTATGTCTATTCCCTTTAAACATCATGAACTATTTTAAGGTCTAACAACTGCTTTCAAAATTTAACATGATATCATTGACTATTTATTCTTCACAGCTCGTTTGCCGTTAGACCCGAACTCCTACGTCAAAATTGCTGCCCATCAGGTACTTGCACCTGTCATTGAAAGTGTCAAATCAATTGATGTGGAGGAGGCAGACGTCATCCTGTGTAGATGCTTTGCAGTGTTCATTAGTTCGTTGATGGAGTATATTCTCAAAGAGTCTATCAGATTCAGGTGAGAAATGCTTTCGTTGATTAGTACGCCCAGGCGACTGAGGGCAGTTACGTGAACTAAGCCGAACGTCATATGCCTCTGGTAGATGCCAAAGCAGGCACTTTTTGAATGAAAACTTACGCTAAGCAACCCTAAATTTCCCTTGAAAATATTCTTCTTAAAGGGAGTGTAAGCATATGCTCAAGCCAAGCCACTTGCGGTCAAATTCTAGCCTGTCAATTCAATTCAATTTTATTCGCAGAATACAACAGCCTAATACAATGTAAGATAAAAATATATGTATTCTATTTGCCACAAAAGTGAAGATTTACAAAGTTTAAATATAATAAAAAAAGATACAATACAATTTACATAAAACAGCGTTGATCAATGCAAATTAAAATCACCCTTAATTAAAATGGCAGTGATAGCATTAATCAATAGATGTTAGTATAATCATGGATAAAGTATATAGAGAGGCTTCGCCCTAAATGGTCAGGTTTCGCAACAAAATCGATTTGAAAATAAGGAAACGCCCTAAGATTGGGCAAATCACGATAAACATGTTCATTAACTCTTTCTGAAAGCTAAACTTAAATATAACGACTAGCTTCTCGTTTGTCTTGGTAAATTTTCAGTTCAAATGCAAGCCGGTCTGAACGGCCTAATCTTTGGCATGGCGTCTAATTTGGACGTACCCTTAATTAATAACGATGCCTTCGCAGTTACCTGGTTGAACTTGTCTCGTCGCAGCAAACCTAAGCAGGATTATTAAACTGTGAGTGCTGGGGGAAGGAATAAGGAGGTCTAAGGGATATTTTTGAAAATGAAGCAAAGGGAGGAGGGGTTTGCAAGAAGCATGAATTGATATGGTTACATTTAAAATTATTGATAGATAAAATGATGAAATTGACTACAACGGGAAGTTAGTTCGTGAATGAAACCTTACACAAATGAAATCAACAAGGCAGTAATTGACAAAAAAATCAAGATTTATAATTTTACCATTATCTTGAAGATTATGACTTTAACCTTATGACTTCTAACAGTGTGGTTGACAGGGGGGTCAATAAGGGAAGTCAGAATCAACAGGCTGACCAATAGGGGCGCAGGTTGGCCAGTCTGACCACAACCGAAATAAAGCCCCCGGCTTTTAAATTCAATGCAAATTTCTGAGATTTTTCTTCAAAAATAACCTTTGGAGGGTTGGAGTTGCCTGAAAACAAACTTTAGTTGTACTTTATACAAAATCCCGAGGCAACGCGAAGAAAACAAATATTGGGCTTGGAAAACAACAAGGACATAAAATACTCTTTATCCATTTCAGGGAAGTGTTTTAAAAACATCCTTCAGGACAAAGATAGGCGGTACAAAACGACAACAACAAGACAAAATCTGAGAACTGGCATCAGCGAATAATTTTAGCGCACTTTCCTGCAAAATCCAGGCCCGAACTCCTTTTGAAACGAAGTTTTTGCAGCGCGGTCAGATATGATGAAAAACTTTGGCTGACCATTTGGGGCGATGCTCCTCTACAGTATTCAAAGAGAACTACTAAAATAAACACATACAGAAGGGGTTTGGGTGTACTACGTAATCATCATTTTCTGGAGGATCTCGAATAGAGCTGAGTTGCGTTTTTTTAAACACCCTGTCTAAACAAAGGCAGATTTTGTAAGACAATAGCACGAGTTGGTTTTGATTGACACCGCAATTCAAAGCGATTAGCGATCGTGTGTAGATATATCCTTCTATCCAGATGTGTAGATATATCCTTCTTCTCTCGATCTATGCTCATGTTTGCTCTTAAAAACAATTTCTGGAATGCACAACAAGTGAGCTAGCCACCTGGGTTTCAGAGAAACTTTTGCGGCTTTGTTTGTTTTGACTTTCTGGTTGAGAGAATTTCCTTTGTCTGCGATCGCTAATCGCTTTGAATTGCGGTGTCAATCAAAACCAACTCGTGCTATTGTCTTACCAAATCTGTCCTTGTTCCCTGTCTATGCTTTGATTCCCTTTAAAACCTTAGCCTTGTCCATGCGCTATAACAAATGGATTCTAGCGCGATCCGCTAAATTGAGAAAAGTTTCTGAAAATAGCTTCGATGAATGAAAAAGCATACAGTAGTGTCCCGCATATAAGAAACAACCTTTTCAATTTCAGGTCTGACATGTTTCTTATAGAATGAGGTAAAATTCAAATCAGGGTAAAGTTTCTTATTAGAAAAATCATACACTATTGATCAACTACTCAGACACAACCGCTATGTGATTGTGATAAAAACTTATTATTTTGATATGCATTTGTAAATTTTCACTTCCAGGAAATGATATAATTATTCCAGGAAAGTGTTTTTGCTTGGTTTTGTTAAATAAGAAAAAAGGGGTTTTTTCAGACCTGTACTAGTTTCTTATAAAATGGGGTATTATTTTGAAAATCAGGGTCTGTGTTTCTTAAATTTGTGTTTCTTATATGCGGGACACCATTGTACTGCAAAAAGTTTTCAACCAATTCATAAAATTCTAAATCTTTTGTTGCAATGGGGTTTCGACTCATATTCCTATTCCCCTTTATTTTTCAGAAAAAGTTTGTTTGATAAATTTATTCTTAATTTTCAATGCTCTAAATGCAGACTTCAATTACTGTAAAAACTCTATTAAGCCACCGGGGGGGGGGGGCTTATTTAATTTTGGAAAGCTGCTTCTTAATGGTTTAGCCATGCTAGCGTTAAATTTCTTATAAAGAGTTTCTAACAAACTATGATGTGTAACCCAGGTACAACAGTGTCTAGATTTTCTTAATAATTTTGCCAGCAGTTTCTTGCAAATGGTCTCTTATAAAATAAGCAAGTATTAAAAGTATTCATTTTAATCCTCAAACATCTGCTGCATTTCTAAATTTAACTTTCCTTTCTTCAATTTTTGACGAGCTGTGATCCACTTATTTTCCCGGTCAAGAAAAACTCCCGTTTACTCTCATGAAAATCATTTTTAAGAAAGTCAGATCTTAGAATAGCACAGTACTTATAAATAGTTTATGTTTTCCTTAATTAAATTTCCTTAATTATGTTTTCCTTGTTTTCCTGTACCTACTAAACCGAAGCTTCAAACCATCAAATGTTATTCAACCCTAAATTTATATTTGATAACAAAGCGACATTTCCTTGCTCAGCAATAGAATTTCCACCCAGGCAGAAAATTCCACTGACTGAAACTGGCCTTTACTTATTTCAATTTGAAAGAATAACTCACACGAATTTTCATAACAAAGTGCTTATGAGGAACTGTAAGCTCAATTTTTCAATGAATTAAGAAACCCTGTTACTGGTGTTAAAATAGTTAAGAACTGTTTGTGATATGAATTTAGCAACTTGTAGGTTCATGGAGCCATAGATTTATAAATAAGTATCATTTTCATTTGCAGTTTCTATGGTGCGAATCAACTGCGTCTGGACTTCACCTGTCTTAAAGGCTGGATAGGCCAAGAATCTTTGCAACTTCCATCAGACACGATTTCAAATATCCTTGGGGTAAATGAATTTGCAGATTTTGATTCAGCAATCACTCTTTTATGCTGTCAGCCAGAGAGTAGAAGACGCACGAATGCAGTTAGTGATGTTGAGACTGGTAGTTCTATGGGAAGTTCTTCATCCCAAGGTTTGTAATATAATGTTGCATTATTGTTTCCTTTGACGCATACTGTGTAGTCATTTTTGTGAAAGAAGGGCTAATTTTGCAAAACACTCATTTTTGATTACAAAGTCCAACTTTGTAATCTAAGAGGGGGCTCCAGGTCAGTCAGAAAGAAAGAAAGAAAGAAAGAAAGAAAGTCAGAAAGTAAGTCCGTCACGCTCGTTAAAGCGATTGATTAACGTTTTACCTCTGCTAATTGGCACTGAAATAAAGAAAGCGCACAGAAAGCGCACACGAGACAGAAGTTTCCCGCGATCCTATAGCAACATTTGACGTCGGCTTATTTCATGTTAGACAGATTTGACACCATAAGATGGATAAATCGCCATGATGTTTACCCTGGCACAACAACATATTTAACCAGAATTGACACGATCTTGACTTCATTAGCAGCTTAATTACGTTAAAACAATCGTTTTCTAGAACGATCATACCATTAGCCACGTATTGATAGGACTCATTATGCAAATAAGTCAACTTTAGGGCATGATGTAACGGGCCTGCACAGAGGTTAGCATTTACAGCATCACCGAAGCGAAGGTAGAAGGACCCCCCTCATACACAGCTATAGAAAGGTGAAGAATTCCAGCAAACAATAGCGCCATTGACTGGGGGAAGGCACGTGATCACACTGAACCAAAACATCGTCATGCATATGATTGCTATCTTCTATTGAAGGTGACTGTAGCGTCAACACTCATCTATCTGACTGTAGCTAAAGAAATTATCAACGATCATTTAGGGTTATGAAGAAATCGATATTCAGATATTCTTCTTATGCTTGCTTAACTCAGGACGGACTTTGTAATCATCCAAAAGGATCTTATGTTTTTATAAAAGAAAAGTATGTCTAGGGCTGGCAGGCAGGTTCTTCAATTTTAGGACACTTTTGCTACCAAAAGTTTCTGACCTGTTTCTTATGCTGTGTGCGCCAAAATAAACCATGCACTTTGAGCAAGCCACAATAAATCGTACACTCTACCGATTTTGAAGATTTATGACTTGCTCTTTAGAAGAAAGCCTGAATTAGATCCTAAGAGGTTCAGCAATTTTCGTTCGTTTTCAGTTCTAGGGTTGTAAGTGAGTTTCTTAAAATTTGCCTTCTCAAAAACACTGAAAAACGGTCAAAATGTGTTGATCAAATTTTCCATAGACTCAGCTTGAATGGACAAACAAGAAACTTTTTCGAAGCAATTTCACATTTCTCCCAAGATAGAGCCAGTGCTCATGCAGATTGTTACAAGTAATCAATTCCTAAATCCCAAATCACCACAACAAAAACGTTCTTTTTGTCCATTCATGTCGGGTCTTTGGAAAATTTGATCAAGATTTTTTTTACTTATTTTCAGTGTTTTCGAAAACGAGAATTTAAGAAATAATTCTAAAAATTGAAAACAAAAAAATTTTGCAAAAACTCCTATGATCTAATTCATGCTTTTTACTAAAGATTAAGGCACAAATCCTCAAAATCGGTCCAGTCTACGATTTATTGTGGACTGCCAAAAGTGCATAGTTTATTTTGGCGCACCCGGTATCTTTAATGGCGGAAGTGTAGAGTTAATTTAGTTTTGCTAGAAGGGCTCCCAAATGAACTTTTAAAAGACCAGAAACAAATAATATTGCAATTTGCACTCACTGCATTTGCACTCACCGACCTCCTCTTGAGGCCTAGAATTTTTTAAACAGGAAAGCAGGCCGTCTCTGAACTCCTGGTTTTTAATTAAATGTAAGATTTGAAGAAGTAATATTTTATTTTGTGATTTACAGGTTCATTCAATGGCAGCTTTTACGAGTCCACAATCAGAGACATAGAATTGTTAAGGAAAGAACAGTGGTTAGCGTTACGTGTCAAAGGAGGACAAAACAAGAACAGACTATTATGTATAACACCTTCTTAATTTATAAAATGGTACGTATTTACTTCTCTTCGAAATTCATTCCAGTGATGCATTTAAGGTGAATTCAAATTGAAACTGTTTTTCAGATTTCTTAAAGCAAATATCTACTATCTTAAGGAGCCATTGTCACCCAGGGTCCTTTGCGGGCATGCTGCAATTTTAGGCTCTCTAAAAATCAAACTTGGTCTAAGCAGAAAATAGCAATTCACACCGAGCATAGGTTCCAAATCTTTACCTCAGTGTAAAAAGGTGGGTGTAAAATTCAATGACCTATTTCTTCTTATTGAATGGCTTGAAAGAAACTTTAGATACTTCTCTATAATTCTACCGTTAGAATTTTCAAAATTTTGCAAAAGTTTTTGAAATTACAGCATATATTACATTTCAACTCATTTGAGGATGTGTCGTCATCAAATTTCTAAATCATAAACCAGAAGAGTGACAGACTTTTGTTTGATACCATATTGTAGAAATTCATAAACTATGCTTTTCTTGGAAATTATTACATGTTGGGTCAAACAGTTTAGAAATTACGATGGTTGTTTTAAATTTTTTTGAAAATGTTTCTTGAATTTTTGAAAAAGTAAAACAACACTCTAATTCTGAAAATATTGAAGATTTCAGGAAAGTCCAACGGTAGAATTATAGAGAAATAGCTAAAGTTTCTTTGAAGTCATTCAGTGCAAAAGAAATAGGTCACTGAATCTTACACCAGTCTTTTCAAAGATTTGGAACCTCTGCTTTCACACCGCATTAGTTGAACTAATAGAAAAGTTTGACTTTAGTTTACATCTCCATTAGTTAAACCACTGCAGTGTGGATCCCTACTTTCCGCTGAGGCTAAACTTAATTTTTAGACAGCTTAAAATTGCAGTATGCCTGCAAAGGACCTTGGGTGACAAAGGTTCTTGAAAGAAGATAAGGAGAGAGTCAGGAAACTTAAAGGGGGTCAGTCGTCAAACAGCAAACAAATCCGTAAACTCGCACGTGTCGGGGATTATTCATTGTTCATCCATTGTTCTCTGCAGTTTGTTTGGTGGCTTCACCCAAGCCACAAAAAAGTGACCGTTAAAAATCCACTTATATCCGAGCAATCGTAGAAGATATGAATGTTTGGTTTGTTCCTAAGTGAAGTACAATGATTAATGCCCAAACAGCAACTTTCATTTTGAAAAACATACGAAAATCCTGTGTGATATCACCTTTCAAAAAACCGCAAAAATCATCGTTTTGTTTACATTTTGACGACGGAGCCCCTTTAAGAACTATTAGAATTCGATTGTGCTACCGATATTAAAACATTTGCTTGATGCTGTTTTACCAAAAGTGAATACAATTTTACAAATTGGACAGCTACTTTTAAACTGACTTGAGGTATCATTTTAGTGGTATTGAAATTGAGCGATCTTTCTTCATAATAGTTGGAGGAATTTTTAATTGATGAAGGATATAGGTTTTGATTTTGATCTTTATTGAAATTTAGAAACGGTTTCAGGATCATTCGGTTAATCGTAACGAATTTCAGAACCACAGAAATTTTCACAATGTTACAAGAATTCTTTCCAATGTTTGATCTTGATATTTTACTTAATAAAGAATACTGTTTCATAGCTTTTGTAACTTTTTGGGCCTTATTGATCTGCTTTAAGTGGGTATGTCTGAACCCGTCCAAAACAGCAAAGGGCTCAAATTTTTAAAATCTTTAGAAAGGTGGGTGTAAAATTTTATGACATTTTTCTTTGAATTAAATGGCTTGAAAGAAACTTATGGTACTTTGCTGTAAATCTGCTGTGGAAATTTTTTGATATCTTGATTTTTTTTTCAAAATGGCGGCAATTTAATCATTTTTGAAAAAAATTGATGGAAAATTTTGAAAAAGATTGAATCATCTTATGTCCTAAACCAATAAAGAAAAAATGACTCAGCCTTCAAGAAAACCAAAGTTTATGAAGGTCTACAATCTGGTGGCAAGCAGAAACCTGTAGCTTTTCTGGTTTCGGATTTAGCAATTTGATGACGTCACAGCCTCAAATTTAATAAATGCCACCATTTTGAAACTGATCAAGATATCAATAAATTTCCACGGCAGATTTACAGCAAACACCTTAAATTCCTTCCAAGCCATTCATTTCAAACAAAAAATGTAATAGAATTTTACGCCTTTTTAAAGATTTGAGCCCTATGTTGGTCCAAGACTACTGGGCTGCAAACAATGTATTCACAGTTTGAGAAATCGTTTTACTTGCAAAACTGAGGAATCAATTTTTAGAACTTTAAACCTCCCATCTCAACATGTTTCAACTTAATGTTTAATTTGTGGATGTTTTAGTTCCCTCCACAATTAGTGGTTAGGCAGAAATCATTTTCCTCAAATTGCTCAAATATGTTCTGTGCAACCTGGTGCATTCTTGAATCAAAACATTCTTTTCCGCCTCTAATATTGATTGGAGGGAATATGTAAGTTCTATTCGTTTTCATGTTGTTATAAAGTCATACGCTGTGCCAAAAGAGAGAATCTTTTGCCATGCTGATAGCTGGCAAGCGAATTGAACCGAGCCACTCAATGCTATGTTTACCCAAAGCCCAGTGAAACCAATTTTCAGAAAGTTCTTTCATACTCATTTTTTTCTTATAAGAAACAGCTCATGAGAAACGGTAGGCTCAATTTTTCCGAAGGTAAGAAGCTACATTTACAATCTAAAATTTAGAAAACCACCTACCAGCCCAGGACCTTAGTTTCTTACAAAAAATGAGTATATTTGAAAACAAAATAATGCATCGTAAATTATGTGAAATTCCTAAATTGAAGGGAATGTAAGCATATAAAAGTGGCTCAAATTCTAGCCTATCAGATCTCCGTCAACTAACTTTAACAAAATGCAAGTTAGGAAATTTATTAAATTATCATTTTAGTAATTATAGATATTGTAGTCATTATGTAGCAATGTAGCATTTATCTTTACTTTAGTCCCTAGAGGTTCCATGTTTTTCAGTGATGACAATTTTTGATGTGCTGCAGGAGGTTTCATCCAAGCCGTATTATTGGTTGGGGTTCATGTTTCCAGAGCTCTCTAGAAGAATGTATAGGAAGGCAACTGCTCTATTTCTCGATAAGACCATTGAACGAAATTGAACTGCTTCGTCAATATTTTAGTTGGTATCAAAATCGCCCTCTGCTTTGTAAATGTGACAAGGCTCTGAGATGCAGAAGATCATTCGCCCCTCCTGCCATCTTCGAAAAGCCAAAAAAAATGATTTGTTTTCTTGTTGTTTTGTCGTTTACTGATTTGTTTTCTTGTTGTTTTGTCGTTTACTCTTCATTCCCCTTCCTGAACATCTTTTCACTTCGCAGAGGAACAATCCAACCATTCATATCTTTTACGATTGCTCGGATACGCATTGATTTTTGATGACTACTTTTTTCGTGGTTTGGGTGAAAGTCGCCACAGTTAACCTGATACAAAAAGCCACCAAAGTAAAACTCTTCTACCAGTTCAACTATAATCCTACTGAGGCCACTGAGGTTTCTACTGAGGCCAGATCTGATTTTCTGACAGTCTGAAATGTCGGCTTACCTGCAAAGGACCGTCTGGGTGACAATTGCTCTTTGAGGAGAAGCTCTCTTGGTAGAAAAGCTGATCGACGAGAGAGCATCCCTTTCGTTAAAAACCTATTATTCAATAAGAATAATTTGTCAGGGCCGTAGGAAGCAGCTTCGGATAGGGGGAAAACAATAGAGAACAATACATCTAGTTAATGCTTTTGACGTAGCACCATTGTTTTCAAAATTATTGGGGGGCTTGAGCCCCCCCCCCCCCTGCCCCTCGCTTCCTACGGGCCTGTTTGTGAACGAATATCTGGAGGTTCATTGATTCAAAAATCAAGTTTTGGAGATTGCTGTAAAAAGAGGTTAACACGTTTAGCGGGCTGTGGAATAAGTAATATGCAGTCGATATTCAAAACAGAAATGTCTATCGATCAATCAAAGGCTAATTTTGATGTGAATATTTTGTTTGGTAAAATCACTCATCATTTTTTAATGTCGGTGGCATAATTTTGTTCCACAGCTTGCCAAACCTGTGAACTTTTTTTTACTCACCCGGTAAATAGTACATTAAAAACCCACGTATAGGAACCTATAATTTAAGTCAGCCTGGGTACGTAAAGGCACACAGTCGTGGCTGTGATTGGCTAGCCGTAATGTTGAAATCACTGACAAAGAACCTGGCCCCTGAATAATTACCAAGCCTTTATGCTCTTAGATCATGCTTTCTTTCGAGAATAAAGAAGTCAGATCGTTATCGCCTTCGTGAATTTCAGTGTGCAGGATTACTGAAGCTTGCCTAATTCTATTCTTTGTTATTGTCTCATCTACCCAATCAGCGCCACGACAGTGTGCCTTTAAACAATGAATACAATGGATTGGTTCTTATAAAACAATTGACAATTCGACAACTTCAGCCTGCAGGTTCGCAACCTCGTCCTAAGACCATCCCAAAACAAGGCTCTCACAGCAAACCTAGTGCGGTAGTTGTACAGAATTTAGCAATATGAAATATATATCTGTGATTAGTACTATTTATGAAGACAGACAAACTGTTGATGCCTAAAGGCTTATTTAGAATTAAAATGGTTGTATGTATCGATAATGGTTGTATCTATGTAATCTAATTGTGAAGCTTAAGTATCTATTTGCTGATCGTAACACTGTTGATATGAAAATTCAATATATATTCACTGTCATTATTTAGCTTCTTCTGCCCCTTCGCGTAAATTCATTTTCATAGTAACATGAGCGTAGAAACATTTGCTTTTCTGCAAAAATAGGCCCTTTTCGAGAATACTTATTTTTGGGCAGACAGTAAGGTTAACAAACCCCTTTGCTTTTTTGCAGAAATAGGCCCTTTTCTAAATACAGATTTCCGGGAAAAGAGTAAGGTTAACCCCTTTGCTTTTTATGCAGAAAATTAGGCCCTTTTTGAGAATACCTATTTTTGGGCAAAAAGTAAGGGCTAACCCCTTTGCTTTTTTGCAAAATTAGGCCCTTTTCGAGAATACCTATTTTTGAGCAAAAAGTAAGGCTAACCCCTTTGCTTTTTTGCAAAATTAGGCCCTTTTCGAGAATACCTATTTTTCGGCAAAAAGTAAGGCTAACCCCTTTGCTTTTTTTGCAAAATTAGGCCCTTTTCGAGAATACATTATTTTTAGGCAAAAAGTAAGGCTAACCCCTTTGCTTTTTTGCAAAATTAGGGCCTTTTCGAGAATACCTATTTTTGGGCAAAACGTAAGGCTAACCCTTTGCTTTTTTTGCAAAATTAGGCCCTTTTCGAGAATACCTATTTTTGGGCAAAAAGTAAGGCTAACCCGTTTGCTTTTTTGCAAAATTAGGCCCTTTTCGAGAATACCTATTTTTGGGCAAAAAGTAAGGCTAACCCCTTTGCTTTTTTGCAAAATTAGGCCCTTTTCGAGAATACCTATTTTTGGGCAAAAAGTAAGGCTAACCCCTTTGCTTTTTTGCAAAATTAGGCCCTTTTCGAGAATACCTATTTTTGAGCAAAAAGTAAGGTTAAACCCTTTGCTTTTTTGCAAAATTAGGCCCTTTTCGAGAATACCTATTTTTGGGCAAAAAGTAAGGCTAACCCCTTTGCTTTTTAGCAAAATTAGGCCCTTTTCGAGAATGCCTATTTTTGGGCAAAAAGTAAGGTTAACCCCTTTGCTTTTTTGCAAAATTAGGCCCTTTTCGAGAATACCAATTTTTGGGAAAAAAGTAAGGCTAACCCCTTTGCTTTTTTGCAAAATTAGGCCCTTTTCGAGAATACCTATTTTTGGGCAAAAAGTAAGGCTAACCCCTTTGCTTTTTTGCAAAATTAGGTCCTTTTCGAGAATACCTATTTTTGGGCAAAAGGTAAGGCTAACCCCTTTGCTTTTTGCAAAATTAGGCCCTTTTCGAGAATACCTATTTTTGGGCAAAAAGTAAGGCTAACCCCTTTGCTTTTTTGCAAAATTAGGCCCTTTTCGAGAATACCTATTTTCGGCAAAAAGTAAGGCTAACCCCTTTGCTTTTTTGCAAAATTAGGCCCTTTTCGAGAATACAGATTTTTGGGCAAAAGGTAAGGCTAACCCCTTTGCTTTTTTGCAAAATTAGGCCCTTTTCGAGAATACCTATTTTTGGGCAAAAAGTAAGGCTAACCCCTTTGCTTTTTTGCAAAATTAGGCCCTTTTCGAGAATACAGATTTTTGGGCAAAAGGTAAGGCTAACCCCTTTGCTTTTTTGCAAAATTAGGCCCTTTTCGAGAATACCTATTTTTGGGCAAAAAGTAAGGCTAACCCCTTTGCTTTTTTGCAAAATTAGGCCCTTTTCGAGAATACCTATTTTTGGGCAAAAAGTAAGGCTAACCCCTTTGCTTTTTTGCAAAATTAGGCCCTTTTCGAGAATACCTATCTTTCGGCAAAAGTAAGGCTAACCCCTTTGCTTTTTGCAAAAGTAGGCCCTTTTCGAGAATACCTATTTTTGAGCAAAAAGTAAGGTTAACCCCTTTGCTTTTTTGCAAAATTAGGCCCTTTTCGAGAATACCTATTTTTCGGCAAAAAGTAAGGCTAACCCCTTTGCTTTTTGCACAATTAGGCCCTTTTCGAGAGTACAGATTTTTCGGCAAAAAGTAAGGTTAAACCCTTTGCTTTTTTGCAAAATTAGGCCCTTTTCGAGAATACCTATTTTTGGGCAAAAAGTAAGGCTAACCCCTTTGCTTTTTTGCAAAATTAGGCCCTTTTCGAGAATACCTATTTTTGGGCAAAAAGTAAGGTTAACCCCTTTGCTTTTTTGCAAAATTAGGCCCTTTTCGAGAATACCTATTTTTGGGCAAAAAGTAAGGCTAACCCCTTTGCTTTTTTGCAAAATTAGGCCCTTTTCGAGAATACCTATTTTTGGGCAAAAAGTAAGGCTAACCCCTTTGCTTTTTTGCAAAATTAGGCCCTTTTCGAGAATACCTATTTTCGGCAGAAAGTAAGGCTAACCCCTTTGCTTTTTGCAAAAGTAGGCCCTTTTCGAGAATACCTATGTTGGGGCAAAAAGTAAGGCTAACCCCTTGCTTTTTTGCAAAATTAGGCCCTTTTCGAGAATACCTATTTTTCGGCAAAAAGTAAGGCTAACCCCTTTGCTTTTTTTGCAAAATTAGGGCCTTTTCGAGAATACCTATTTTTGGGCAAAAAGTAAGGTTAACCCCTTTGCTTTTCTAGCAAAATTAGGCCCTTTTCGAGAATACCTATCTTTCGGCAAAAAGTAAGGCTAACCCCTTTGCTTTTTGCAAAAGTAGGCCCTTTTCGAGAATACCTATTTTTGGGCAAAAAGTAAGGCTAACCCCTTTGCTTTTTTGCAAAATTAGGCCCTTTTCGAGAATACCTATTTTTGGGCAAAAAGTAAGGTTAACCCCTTTGCTTTTTTGCAAAATTAGGCCCTTTTCGAGAATACCTATTTTTGGGCAAAAAGTAAGGCTAACCCCTTTGCTTTTTTTCAAAATTAGGCCCTTTTCGAGAATACAGATTTTTGGGCAAAAGGTAAGGCTAACCCCTTTGCTTTTTTGCAAAATTAGGCCCTTTTCGAGAATACCTATTTTTGGGCAAAAAGTAAGGCTAACCCCTTTGCTTTTTTGCAAAATTAGGCCCTTTTCGAGAATACCTATTTTTGGCAGAAAGTAAGGCTAACCCCTTTGCTTTTTGCAAAATTAGGCCCTTTTCGAGAATACCTATTTTTGGGCAAAAAGTAAGGCTAACCCCTTTGCTTTTTTGCAAAATTAGGCCCTTTTCGAGAATACAGATTTTTGGGCAAAAGGTAAGGCTAACCCCTTTGCTTTTTTGCAAAATTAGGCCCTTTTCGAGAATACCTATTTTTGGGCAAAAAGTAAGGCTAACCCCTTTGCTTTTTTGCAAAATTAGGCCCTTTTCGAGAATACCTATTTTTGGGCAAAAAGTAAGGCTAACCCCTTTGCTTTTTTGCAAAATTAGGCCCTTTTCGAGAATACGAATTTTTGGGCAAAAAGTAAGGCTAACCCCTTTGCTTTTTTGCAAAATTAGGCCCTTTTCGAGAATACCTATTTTTGGGCAAAAAGTAAGGCTAACCCCTTTGCTTTTTTGCAAAATTAGGCCCTTTTCGAGAATACCTATTTTTGGGCAAAAAGTAAGGCTAACCCCTTTGCTTTTTTGCAAAATTAGGCCCTTTTCGAGAATACCTATTTTTGGGCAAAAAGTAAGGCTAACCCCTTTGCTTTTTTGCAAAATTAGGCCCTTTTCGAGAATACCTATTTTTGGGCAAAAAGTAAGGCTAACCCCTTTGCTTTTTTGCAAAATTAGGCCCTTTTCGAGAATACCTATTTTTGGGCAAAAAGTAAGGTTAACCCCTTTGCTTTTTTTGCAAAATTAGGCCCTTTTCGAGAATACCTATTTTTGGGCAAAAAGTAAGGCTAACCCCTTTGCTTTTTTGCAAAATTAGGCCCTTTTCGAGAATACCTATTTTTGGCAAAAAGTAAGGCTAACCCCTTTGCTCTTTTAGCAAAATTAGGTCCTTTTCGAGAATACCTATTTTTGGGCAAAAAGTAAGGCTAACCCCTTTGCTCTTTTGCAAAATTAGGCCCTTTTTGAGAATACCTATTTTTGGGCAAAAAGTAAGGTTAACCACTTTGCTTTTTTGCAAAATTAGGCCCTTTTCGAGAATACCTATTTTTGGGCAAAAGTAAGGCTAACCCCTTTGCTTTTTTTGCAAAATTAGGCCCTTTTCGAGAATACCTATTTTTGGCAAAAAGTAAGGCTAACCCCTTTGCTTTTTTGCAAAATTAGGCCCTTTTCGAGAATACCTATTTTTGGGCAAAAAGTAAGGCTAACCCCTTTGCTTTTTTGCAAAATTAGGCCCTTTTCGAGAATACCTATTTTTGGGCAAAAAGTAAGGCTAACCCCTTTGCTTTTTTGCAAAATTAGGCCCTTTTCGAGAATACCTATTTTTGGGCAAAAAGTAAGGCTAACCCCTTTGCTTTTTTGCAAAATTAAGCCCTTTTCGAGAATAATTATTTTTGGGCAAAAAGTAAGGCTAACCCCTTTGCTTTTTTGCAAAATTAGGCCCTTTTCGAGAATACCTATTTTTGGGCAAAAAGTAAGGCTAACCCCTTTGCTTTTTTGCAAAATTAGGCCCTTTTCGAGAATACCTATTTTTGGGCAAAAAGTAAGGCTAACCCCTTTGCTTTTTTGCAAAATTAGGCCCTTTTCGAGAATACGATTTTTGGGCAAAAAGTAAGGCTAACCCCTTTGCTTTTTTGCAAAATTAGGCCCTTTTCGAGAATACCTATTTTTGGGCAAAAAGTAAGGCTAACCCCTTTGCTTTTTTGCAAAATTAGGCCCTTTTCGAGAATACCTATTTTTGGGCAAAAAGTAAGGCTAACCCCTTTGCTTTTTTGCAAAATTAGGCCCTTTTCGAGAATACCTATTTTGGGCAAAAAGTAAGGCTAACCCCTTTGCTTTTTTGCAAAATTAGGCCCTTTTCGAGAATACCTATTTTTGGGCAAAAAGTAAGGCTAACCCCTTTGCTTTTTTGCAAAATTAGGCCCTTTTCGAGAATACCTATTTTTGGGCAAAAAGTAAGGCTAACCCCTTTGCTTTTTTGCAAAATTAGGCCCTTTTCGAGAATACAGATTTTTGGGCAAAAGGTAAGGCTAACCCCTTTGCTTTTTTGCAAAATTAGGCCCTTTTCGAGAATACCTATTTTTGGGCAAAAAGTAAGGCTAACCCCTTTGCTTTTTTGCAAAATTAGGCCCTTTTCGAGAATACCTATTTTTGGGCAAAAAGTAAGGCTAACCCCTTTGCTTTTTTGCAAAATTAGGCCCTTTTCGAGAATACCAATTTTTGGGCAAAAAGTAAGGCTAACCCCTTTGCTTTTTTGCAAAATTAGGCCCTTTTCGAGAATACCTATTTTTGGGCAAAAAGTAAGGCTAACCCCTTTGCTTTTTTGCAAAATTAGGCCCTTTTCGAGAATACCTATTTTTGGGCAAAAGTAAGGCTAACCCCTTTGCTTTTTTGCAAAATTAGGCCCTTTTCGAGAATACCTATTTTTGGGCAAAAAGTAAGGCTAACCCCTTTGCTTTTTTGCAAAATTAGGCCCTTTTCGAGAATACCTATTTTTGGCAGAAAGTAAGGCTAACCCCTTTGCTTTTTGCAAAATTAGGCCCTTTTCGAGAATACCTATTTTTGGGCAAAAAGTAAGGCTAACCCCTTTGCTTTTTTGCAAAATTAGGCCCTTTTCGAGAATACCTATTTTTGGGCAAAAAGTAAGGCTAACCCCTTTGCTTTTTTGCAAAATTAGGCCCTTTTCGAGAATACGAATTTTTGGGCAAAAAGTAAGGCTAACCCCTTTGCTTTTTTGCAAAATTAGGCCCTTTTCGAGAATACCTATTTTTGGGCAAAAAGTAAGGCTAACCCCTTTGCTTTTTTGCAAAATTAGGCCCTTTTCGAGAATACCTATTTTTGGGCAAAAAGTAAGGCTAACCCCTTTGCTTTTTTGCAAAATTAGGCCCTTTTCGAGAATACCTATTTTTGGCAAAAAGTAAGGCTAACCCCTTTGCTTTTTTGCAAAATTAGGCCCTTTTCGAGAATACCTATTTTTGGGCAAAAAGTAAGGCTAACCCCTTTGCTTTTTTGCAAAATTAGGCCCTTTTCGAGAATACCTATTTTTGGGCAAAAAGTAAGGTTAACCCCTTTGCTTTTTTTGCAAAATTAGGCCCTTTTCGAGAATACCTATTTTTGGGCAAAAAGTAAGGCTAACCCCTTTGCTTTTTTGCAAAATTAGGCCCTTTTCGAGAATACCTATTTTTGGGCAAAAAGTAAGGCTAACCCCTTTGCTTTTTTGCAAAATTAGGCCCTTTTCGAGAATACCTATTTTTGGGCAAAAAGTAAGGCTAACCCCTTTGCTTTTTTGCAAAATTAGGCCCTTTTCGAGAATACCTATTTTTGGGCAAAAAGTAAGGCTAACCCCTTTGCTTTTTTGCAAAATTAGGCCCTTTTCGAGAATACCTATTTTTGGGCAAAAAGTAAGGCTAACCCCTTTGCTTTTTTGCAAAATTAGGCCCTTTTCGAGAATACCTATTTTGGGCAAAAAGTAAGGCTAACCCCTTTGCTTTTTTGCAAAATTAGGCCCTTTTCGAGAATACCTATTTTTGGGCAAAAAGTAAGGCTAACCCCTTTGCTTTTTTGCAAAATTAGGCCCTTTTCGAGAATACCTATTTTTGGGCAAAAAGTAAGGCTAACCCCTTTGCTTTTTTGCAAAATTAGGCCCTTTTCGAGAATACCTATTTTTGGGCAAAAAGTAAGGCTAACCCCTTTGCTTTTTTGCAAAATTAGGCCCTTTTCGAGAATACCTATTTTTGGGCAAAAAGTAAGGCTAACCCCTTTGCTTTTTTGCAAAATTAGGCCCTTTTCGAGAATACATATTTTTGGGCAAAAAGTAAGGCTAACCCCTTTGCTTTTTTGCAAAATTAGGCCCTTTTCGAGAATACCTATTTTTGGGCAAAAAGTAAGGCTAACCCCTTTGCTCTTTTGCAAAATTAGGCCCTTTTCGAGAATACAGATTTTTGGGCAAAAGGTAAGGCTAACCCCTTTGCTTTTTGCAAAATTAGGCCCTTTTCGAGAATACCTATTTTTGGGCAAAAAGTAAGGCTAACCCCTTTGCTTTTTTGCAAAATTAGGCCCTTTTCGAGAATACCTATTTTTGGGCAAAAAGTAAGGCTAACCCCTTTGCTTTTTTGCAAAATTAGGCCTTTTCGAGAATACCTATTTTTGGGCAAAAAGTAAGGCTAACCCCTTTGCTTTTTTGCAAAATTAGGCCCTTTTCGAGAAAACAGATTTTTGGGCAAAAGGTAAGGCTAACCCCTTTGCTTTTTTGCAAAATTAGGCCCTTTTCGAGAATACAGATTTTTGGGCAAAAGGTAAGGCTAACCCCTTTGCTTTTTTGCAAAATTAGGCCCTTTTCGAGAATACCTATTTTTGGGCAAAAAGTAAGGCTAACCCCTTTGCTTTTTTTGCAAAATTAGGCCCTTTTCGAGAATACCTATTTTTGGGCAAAAAGTAAGGCTAACCCCTTTGCTTTTTTGCAAAATTAGGCCCTTTTCGAGAATACCTATTTTTGGGCAAAAAGTAAGGCTAACCCCTTTGCTTTTTTGCAAAATTAGGCCCTTTTCGAGAATACCTATTTTTGGGCAAAAAGTAAGGCTAACCCCTTTGCTTTTTTGCAAAATTAGGCCCTTTTCGAGAATACCTATTTTTGGGCAAAAAGTAAGGCTAACCCCTTTGCTTTTTTGCAAAATTAGGCCCTTTTCGAGAATACCTATTTTTGGGCAAAAAGTAAGGCTAACCCCTTTGCTTTTTTGCAAAATTAGGCCCTTTTCGAGAATACAATTTTTGGGCAAAAAGTAAGGCTAACCCCTTTGCTTTTTTGCAAATTAGGCCCTTTTCGAGAATACCTATTTTTGGGCAAAAAGTAAGGCTAACCCCTTTGCTTTTTTGCAAAATTAGGCCCTTTTCGAGAATACAGATTTTTGGGCAAAAGGTAAGGCTAACCCCTTTGCTTTTTTGCAAAATTAGGCCCTTTTCGAGAATACCTATTTTTGGGCAAAAAGTAAGGCTAACCCCTTTGCTTTTTTGCAAAATTAGGCCCTTTTCGAGAATACCTATTTTTGGGCAAAAAGTAAGGCTAACCCCTTTGCTTTTTTGCAAAATTAGGCCCTTTTCGAGAATACAGATTTTTGGGCAAAAGGTAAGGCTAACCCCTTTGCTTTTTTGCAAAATTAGGCCCTTTTCGAGAATACAGATTTTTGGGCAAAAGGTAAGGCTAACCCCTTTGCTTTTTTGCAAAATTAGGCCCTTTTCGAGAATACCTATTTTTGGGCAAAAAGTAAGGCTAACCCCTTTGCTTTTTTGCAAAATTAGGCCCTTTTCGAGAATACCTATTTTTGGGCAAAAAGTAAGGCTAACCCCTTTGCTTTTTTGCAAAATTAGGCCCTTTTCGAGAATACCTATTTTTGGGCAAAAAGTAAGGCTAACCCCTTTGCTTTTTTGCAAAATTAGGCCCTTTTCGAGAATACCTATTTTTGGGCAAAAAGTAAGGCTAACCCCTTTGCTTTTTTGCAAAATTAGGCCCTTTTCGAGAATACAGATTTTTGGGCAAAAGGTAAGGCTAACCCCTTTGCTTTTTTGCAAAATTAGGCCCTTTTCGAGAATACCTATTTTTGGGCAAAAAGTAAGGCTAACCCCTTTGCTTTTTTTGCAAAATTAGGCCCTTTTCGAGAATACTATTTTTGGGCAAAAAGTAAGGCTAACCCCTTTGCTTTTTTCAAAATTAGGCCCTTTTCGAGAATACCAATTTTTGGGCAAAAAGTAAGGCTAACCCCTTTGCTTTTTTGCAAAATTAGGCCCTTTTCGAGAATACCTATTTTTGGGCAAAAAGTAAGGCTAACCCCTTTGCTTTTTTGCAAAATTAGGCCCTTTTCGAGAATACCTATTTTTGGGCAAAAAGTAAGGCTAACCCCTTTGCTTTTTTGCAAAATTAGGCCCTTTTCGAGAATACCTATTTTTGGCAAAAAGTAAGGCTAACCCCTTTGCTTTTTTGCAAAATTAGGCCCTTTTCGAGAATACCTATTTTTGGCAAAAAGTAAGGCTAACCCCTTTGCTTTTTGCAAAATTAGGCCCTTTTCGAGAATACCTATTTTTGGGCAAAAAGTAAGGCTAACCCCTTTGCTTTTTTGCAAAATTAGGCCCTTTTCGAGAATACCTATTTTTGGGCAAAAAGTAAGGCTAACCCCTTTGCTTTTTTGCAAAATTAGGCCCTTTTCGAGAATAATTTTTGGGCAAAAAGTAAGGCTAACCCCTTTGCTTTTTTGCAAAATTAGGCCCTTTTCGAGAATACCTATTTTTGGGCAAAAAGTAAGGCTAACCCCTTTGCTTTTTTGCAAAATTAGGCCCTTTTCGAGAATACCTATTTTTGGCCAAAAAGTAAGGCTAACCCCTTTGCTTTTTTGCAAAATTAGGCCCTTTTCGAGAATACCTATTTTTGGGCAAAAGGTAAGGCTAACCCCTTTGCTTTTTTGCAAAATTAGGCCCTTTTCGAGAATACCTATTTTTGGGCAAAAAGTAAGGCTAACCCCTTTGCTTTTTTGCAAAATTAGGCCCTTTTCGAGAATACCTATTTTTGGGCAAAAAGTAAGGCTAACCCCTTTGCTTTTTTGCAAAATTAGGCCCTTTTCGAGAATACCTATTTTTGGGCAAAAAGTAAGGTTAACCCCTTTCCTTTTCTGCAAAATTAGGCCCTTTTCGAGAATACCTATTTTTGGGCAAAAAGTAAGGCTAACCCCTTTGCTTTTTGCAAAATTAGGCCCTTTTCGAGAATACCTATTTTTGGGCAAAAAGTAAGGCTAACCCCTTTGCTTTTTTGCAAAATTAGGCCCTTTTCGAGAATACCTATTTTTGGGCAAAAAGTAAGGCTAACCCCTTTGCTTTTTTGCAAAATTAGGCCCTTTTCGAGAATACCTATTTTTGGGCAAAAAGTAAGGCTAACCCCTTTGCTTTTTTGCAAAATTAGGCCCTTTTCGAGAATACCTATTTTTGGGCAAAAAGTAAGGCTAACCCCTTTGCTTTTTTGCAAAATTAGGCCCTTTTCGAGAATACCTATTTTTGGCAAAAAGTAAGGCTAACCCCTTTGCTTTTTGCAAAATTAGGCCCTTTTCGAGAATACCTATTT
Organism: Aurelia coerulea; assembly: GCA_039566865.1. Lineage (NCBI taxonomy): Eukaryota > Metazoa > Cnidaria > Scyphozoa > Semaeostomeae > Ulmaridae > Aurelia > Aurelia coerulea. The sequence continues at coordinate 2,337,942 of CM076952.1, read as the reverse complement.
TTGGGCAAAAAGTAAGGCTAACCCCTTTGCTTTTTTGCAAAATTAGGCCCTTTTCGAGAATACCTATTTTTGGCAGAAAAAGTAAGGCTAACCCCTTTGCTTTTTTTGCAAAATTAGGCCCTTTTCGAAAAAGTAAGGCTAACCCCTTTGCTTTTTTGCAAAATTAGCCCCTTTTCGAGAATACCTATTTTTGGGCAAAAAGTAAGGCTAACCCCTTTGCTTTTTTGCAAAATTAGGCCCTTTTCGAGAATACCTATTTTTGGGCAAAAAGTAAGGTTAACCCCTTTGCTTTTTTGCAAAATTAGGCCCTTTTCGAGAATACCTATTTTTGGCAAAAAGTAAGGTTAACCCCTTTGCTTTTTTGCAAAATTAGGCCCTTTTCGAGAATACCTATTTTTGGGCAAAAAGTAAGGCTAACCCCTTTGCTTTTTTTTGGGCAAAATGTAAGGCTAACCCCTTTGCTTTTTTGCAAAATTAGGCCCTTTTCGAGAATACCTATTTTTGGGCAAAAAGTAAGGCTAACCCCTTTGCTTTTTTGCAAAATTAGGCCCTTTTCGAGAATACAGATTTTTGGGCAAAAGGTAAGGCTAACCCCTTTGCTTTTTTGCAAAATTAGGCCCTTTTCGAGAATACCTATTTTTGGGCAAAAAGTAAGGCTAACCCCTTTGCTTTTTTGCAAAATTAGGCCCTTTTCGAGAATACCTATTTTTGGGCAAAAAGTAAGGCTAACCCCTTTGCTTTTTTGCAAAATTAGGCCCTTTTCGAGAATACAGATTTTTGGGCAAAAGGTAAGGCTAACCCCTTTGCTTTTTTGCAAAATTAGGCCCTTTTCGAGAATACCTATTTTTGGGCAAAAAGTAAGGCTAACCCCTTTGCTTTTTTGCAAAATTAGGCCCTTTTCGAGAATACCTATTTTTGGGCAAAAAGTAAGGCTAACCCCTTTGCTTTTTTGCAAAATTAGGCCCTTTTCGAGAATACCTATTTTTGGGCAAAAGTAAGGCTAACCCCTTTGCTTTTTTGCAAAATTAGGCCCTTTTCGAGAATACCTATTTTTGGGCAAAAAGTAAGGCTAACCCCTTTGCTTTTTTGCAAAATTAGGCCCTTTTCGAGAATACCTATTTTTGGGCAAAAAGTAAGGCTAACCCCTTTGCTTTTTTGCAAAATTAGGCCCTTTTCGAGAATACAGATTTTTGGGCAAAAGGTAAGGCTAACCCCTTTGCTTTTTTGCAAAATTAGGCCCTTTTCGAGAATACCTATTTTTGGGCAAAAAGTAAGGCTAACCCCTTTGCTTTTTTGCAAAATTAGGCCCTTTTCGAGAATACCTATTTTTGGGCAAAAAGTAAGGCTAACCCCTTTGCTTTTTTTCAAAATTAGGCCCTTTTCGAGAATACCAATTTTGGGCAAAAAGTAAGGCTAACCCCTTTGCTTTTTTGCAAAATTAGGCCCTTTTCGAGAATACGAATTTTTGGGCAAAAAGTAAGGTTAACCCCTTTGCTTTTTTGCAAAATTAGGCCCTTTTCGAGAATACCTATTTTTGGGCAAAAAGTAAGGCTAACCCCTTTGCTTTTTTGCAAAATTAGGCCCTTTTCGAGAATACATATTTTTGGGCAAAAAGTAAGGCTAACCCCTTTGCTTTTTTGCAAAATTAGGCCCTTTTCGAGAATACCTATTTTTGGGCAAAAAGTAAGGCTAACCCCTTTGCTTTTTTGCAAAATTAGGCCCTTTTCGAGAATACAGATTTTTGGGCAAAAGGTAAGGCTAACCCCTTTGCTTTTTTTGCAAAATTAGGCCCTTTTCGAGAATACCTATTTTTGGGCAAAAAGTAAGGCTAACCCCTTTGCTTTTTTTGCAAAATTAGGCCCTTTTCGAGAATACCTATTTTTGGGCAAAAAGTAAGGCTAACCCCTTTGCTTTTTTGCAAAATTAGGCCCTTTTCGAGAATACCTATTTTTGGGCAAAAAGTAAGGCTAACCCCTTTGCTTTTTTGCAAAATTAGGCCCTTTTCGAGAATACAGATTTTTGGGCAAAAGGTAAGGCTAACCCCTTTGCTTTTTTGCAAAATTAGGCCCTTTTCGAGAATACCTATTTTTGGGCAAAAAGTAAGGCTAACCCCTTTGCTTTTTTTTGGGCAAAAAGTAAGGCTAACCCCTTTGCTTCTTTTGCAAAATTAGGCCCTTTTCGAGAATACCTATTTTGGGCAAAAAGTAAGGCTAACCCCTTTGCTTTTTTGCAAAATTAGGCCCTTTTCGAGAATACAGATTTTTGGGCAAAAAGTAAGGCTAACCCCTTTGCTTTTTTGCAAAATTAGGCCCTTTTCGAGAATACCTATTTTGGGCAAAAAGTAAGGCTAACCCCTTTGCTTTTTTGCAAAATAAGGCCTTTTTCGAAAGTACAGATTTTATGGCAAAAAGTAAGGCTAGCCCCTTTTTTTTTTTGTCAAAAATAGGCCCTTTTTGAGAATACCAATTTTTGGGCAAAAAGTAAGGTTAACCCCTTTGCTTTTTTGCAAAAATAGGCCCTTTTCGAGAATACCTTTTTTTGGGCAAAAAGTAAGGCTAACCCCTTTGCTTTTTTGCAAAATTAGGCCCTTTTCGAGAATACAGATTTTTGGGCAAAAAGTAAGGCTAACCCCTTTGCTTTTTTGCAAAATTAGGCCCTTTTCGAGAATACCTATTTTTGGGCAAAAAGTAAGGCTAACCCCTTTGCTTTTTTGCAAAATTAGGCCCTTTTCGAGAATACCTATTTTTGGGCAAAAAGTAAGGCTAACCCCTTTGCTTTTTTGCAAAATTAGGCCCTTTTCGAGAATAACTATTTTTAGGCAAAAAGTAAGGCTAACCTCTTTGCTTTTTTGCAAAATTAGGCCCTTTTTGAGAATACCTATTTTTGGGCAAAAAGTAAGGCTAACCCCTTTGCTTTTTTTGCAAAATTAGGCCCTTTTCGAGAATACCTATTTTTGGGCAAAAAGTAAGGCTAGGCTTAACTAAGGCCCTTTTCGAGAATATTTGCAGAAAGTAAGGCCCTTTTCTAAATATAGATTTCCGTGAAAAGAGTAAGGTTAACCCCTTTGCTTTTTTGCAAAAATAGGCCCTTTTCGAGAATACCAATTTTTGGGCAAAAAGTAAGGTTAACCCCTTTGCTTTCTTGCAGAAATGGGCCCTTTTGGAAAGTATCGATTTTCGGGCAAAAAGTTGAACGATTGTTTACGGCGTGTTTGCTACAAGGATCTAAATAGGATTTTTTTAGATTGTTTTTCTCCTTGTAATGTAAGCTATTAATCTTGCACGAACCATTTAAAAAACTTTCAGTATTCAAAGTAAGATGATTAAGAAACTTTCAATGCTGAATAAATCTCCTAGTTTCTTTGAAAACTTCTGTCTATTTGCAGGAGATGAAACTAGACTATTGTTAACGCAGTTTTCTAAATTAACGTCATATTTTGGTGTTTTTTCAGCAAAGCAATCAAATCTATACTATTGAGTGGAACCTGTTCGTGCTAGGACAAGGATATTGGTTATCATCTTTAGCACATGGGCCAGAAAATTAGAGTTAAAAATAAACACTGCTGAAAGATTTTCTGCTCTTCTCATCTTGAGTAGCAAGTCAACGGTAGAAAGGAGAAAAAGGATTTTTCATTCAAATTTGAAGAGGCAATACCAATACGCAATATCAGCCAAAAATATCTGGGTAAAAGTAGGATTTTTGGAGTAGGTTGTGTTCGAGAGATGAAGCAGACACGTTATACGCAACAAAGATCTTTCTGAATAAGTAAAAATTGTATGAAAAGCAACGGAGAAGCTAGAGTTATTACTTTAGGGGAAGAATTTTTATGGTGTCTCAATTGTTCCTCGACTCTTCAATAACTCTTCAGAACCTTCCCTGCATGCACGTATTTTTATAAGAATTCGCTTGCACCCTTATAAGAAACTCAGACTCTCAGATCGCCAGAAAGTTAAGGAGCTGCAGCATGTTTTTCTTTATTCTCGCTTGTTTCTTGAAGTACTTGAGTAAGGAAAGGCTATGGAAAGGCTTCAAAACACTTTGCTTTGAAATGATAAGCGGGGCACAGATCTGATAATTTTAAGAAACTTTCGGTACTGGCCTAAATTCTGAGTTTCTTATAAAAAGAATAGGTGTACGCTTGTCAGTAGCATGGTTCGAAAGGGTTTTTGCCAAATGAGATCCTTTTGAATATCCTGGCAAATTGATTACATTTATTTGATTCCATATTGTAGGAAATTGAAAGGAAATAAACTCTCACGAATTTTACATTTTGAAACTTGGCAAAATGAACTTTCACGAATTTCGGCCAGAAACGCGACAGCTTTTTCTCGCGAAACTTTCTTCCCATAAAATATACTGGATAAAATCCCAATGTTGTTGAAATGGTTCAAAATAAAGTTCTTTGTTTTTCTTGCTATTTTATCGTGACCTCAAACTCTATATTTGTTGGGGAGACGAGATATGGTTTGTCCAAGGAAACTTATATATCCCCCCGTGCAGTAGGCAATGCTCATGCGTCCGGTAGAGTTCCAACCCAAAACGCTATTGCGCATGAGCATTAACCTACCGCACGGGGGACACATACGTTTCCTCGAACAAACCGTATCTGGTCTCCCCAACAAATAAATCATGATGAAAGCTGTCTGTTCTTGGCTCCAGCTTACAAACAAAGCTTCCAAAAGAATGAATTAGGTATTGTTAGAAACGCAGCTTTGTCATATGAGAAGATGGGAGGAGACATTTGATAATTCACGCTTTGGTAGGTGGCCTATTTATTACAAATGTCCGATTAAAAGTATCTTTACTTTAATTCGTCTGCGTCCTAAATACTCGATATACCATGGATGTCAAGAAATTCAGCAGTTCCTGCATTAGCTGTATTCCTTCCCGTTGCCCTGTGGCCGTATTTCTTGTATACCTGTGTCCTGCAAATTTGAATGGTAGTGCAGCAACAACAACAACTTTCACGGGAAAAGGGACACAGGGAGGAATAAATTGCTAAAGGAACAACTACCGCGTTTCTTGAAGTCCATGAATATCCGGGTTACCTGAAAAAAACCTTCGAAAACTCACGGAAATTCGATTGAAACGCTTTTCAAATATTTTGCAATTTACCAGATCAAAAGAGCTCCTACCAAGCATCTTTTGTTGTATGTAAAAAAGTATATTCAGTTTTAAAGAAGAAATCGTGGTTAAATTTTTCAAAACGTTTCAATCTAGGATCTTGCGAATTCTAAAGTAAACTTATCACCTGCTTTATTTGTTCTCTACCGTGTTAGGTCTGTTTTAACCCTCTTTGAGAAAAATAAGTATCAATTTTAAGCTGGACACGTTCCTTCTTGTCCTTGCTACAGAATGAAAGGCTTTGTTTCCATAAAACTGGCCAGTCTGTGTTTCCTTGCACATAAATAAGGCGGGCAAAGGTTCAAAATCTGCAAGAGTAGCCTACATTACAACATTACAACTTATGAGGAGTAAGAGTGAGCCAGTGATATATGCTTTATCCAAATTTCTAAAAGAAGCATTAAAAATACGAAATAAAAACAGTTCCTAAAGGTCTTGCTCCCCCCTGACATCACTGTTTCTGTTTGGTTCTTTGTTCAGGGACCGCGCAGCGGTTTTAAAGTGGGGGGGCTAAACGGTGAGCGTAGCGAGCGAAAATGGGGGACCGGGGGCTTGCCCCCGGAAAATTTTTTGAGACCACGCCCTTTAGAACGTCGGAAAACGCCCTTTTCAAAAAAAGACTTGACTATTTACGTCCATATTTACATACAGTCAGTTTGGTTCAAAAATGATTTAAATTACTATGTAAAGAGACATATTGTTACAACCAACAAAATTAACAGCAAAGCGTTTTTTCTCAGAACTATTACCACTGAAGATCTGTCAAAGCAAACGTGCCAAAGTTGCGATGCCCATTCTAATTTTTAACAACATCGTCAGCAATATCCAAGAGGGACATCGCGTTGCTCGTTGTTTATGAAAGTTCAATATCGCTAGATTGTTGAAATTTGACTGCTTCATATTTGAATGAAGTCAGATTTTGAGACATCTAGCTAGCCATTGAGAAGGTTTCTCAGCAAATGCAGCAGTTGCGTGTATGAAAATATTGAAAATTCCATATTATTGAAATATTTTAGACCTATCTTTGAAAAAAGTGGGGGGGCTTTAGCCCCCCCTAGCCCAATGGCTGCGCGGTCCCTGCTTTGATTAGTATCATTTAGTTACCGCTACTATTATTTAGTTATTTTGTTACTGTTGCTTTTAATTTTAGTATTTAACGATAAATTTTGCTCGTGTTTGCTGCCATACCTCACTGAGGTGGTATATTTGTATTTAATAATGATAATGATCATAAGACATATGATATAATAATAAGTCTCAGCACGGCTCATTGAATTGGATGGTTATCGCTCATACTGAGACTTGTGACCAAACGCATAAAAAATACGAGAAGAAATAGAAAATCAGATTAAAAAATTCGATGTAAAATTCAATGACATATTTCTTTGAATGGAATGGAATTTTCACAAATCTTGAATATTTTTCGAAATTACAGCATGTTCTGTTTCAACTCAATTGAGGATGTGACATCATCAAGCTTCAAAGTCGTAAACCAGAAAACTACAAGACTTTTGTTTGATACCACCCAGGGTACCACCATGGGTAGTTAGGGGAAATTTTTTATAGTACTGCGGAGGAGATATCTGCGGGGGAAATTTTTAATATTTTTGTTCTTTCGATATCTCCTCCGCAGTACTGCAAAAAAATTTCCCCCGCAGATACATAATATCCAGCGCTCCTCCATAGAAGCACACCAGCAGTGTCTAACTACCCATGATACCACATGACAGATATTCATAAACTATGGCTTTTTGAACAGTTTCATGTTTCTTCAAATAGTTTAGAAATTAATATGGTTTTCAGTTTTTCTCAAAATTTTTATAGCGAGGTAGCTAAAATTTCTGTCAAGCCATTCATTTCAACGAAATAGGTCATACAATTTTACACGAACCTATTTTGCACCGACCTTTTTGAGGATGTGGAGCCTATGCCCATTAGGTGCCCTTTCGTTACAAAATGGCAGATGTATCGTATGACCTGAAAGAACTTCACAAGTGAGATGGTGCATAGCCTAGCTTCCTGAAATAATTGGTGTTTTGGAGGGAAATCATAGCTTAAACGCTCCAACCGAGTCTCAAAAGTCAGCTAATTTTTCGACTAATCACTGATTAGATTTAGAAAACCAGGAAAACTACGTGCAATCCAGCTCATGAAGTTGCTTTTGGTCAAACGGTGCAGTGACGCCCACATCTCATCTGTTAGATTTTAAGCAACTTCTCACATCAATAACTTATAAGATATCGAATCGAAGTTAAAATATCAAATAGCCTAAAAATCAAATGTAGGATGCTGGACCTAAAATAACGAAGATTTGGGAATTGCATCAAATGTGAAAACTATAGAATGGAGCTTATTTCACCATAAAAACTCTAGCGTGGTTCATCTTTGGGACATTAAGTAGGGGAGCACCCTGGGCACCAGAGCCCCAAAATTAAGGGAAAGTTGATAAAACAAAGGTTTCAAACTGATAAAAACGTGGTAATATGTGATAGAGTGAGTCAGAAATTTTCTTACTTGAAAAAATCTCAGAAATTCAAAATGGAACCAGTGGCAAATGGTGTCTTGTGCTGTGGTCAGTAGCTCAATTGAATGCACGTATTCTTTATAAGAAACTGCTCGTAAAGAAACTAAACTCTCAGATAACCAAACATTTAAGAAACTCCAGTACTGGCAAAGTATAGCGTAAGAAAGTGCTCGTCTTAATAGAGAAAATTCTTAAAATATTTTTACAGCATTCTGTGCGGGTACTTGAGTAATGTTTGAACACTCGATAGTTATCAAAGAAGCTTGTTTTGAAATGTTCACCAGGACACAGGAAAAAAAATACGAAGATCGTTATAGAACCATTTACAAACTCACAAGAAGCTCTGGGTTCTCGAAATTTGATATTATTGCAAGAAAATCTAAGTACTGGCTCAATTTGAATTATTAGTTTTTTTTTATAAAAGAATACATGTATGCAAGCAAATGCAAGATAGGAACCTTGTGCACCATACACTAACTAGATGACAGCCTGGCGTGACAACGTGGCGGCAATGTGGCACAGCTTATTCCAGAAGAATGATGTCTAGACAAAGGAAATCCCTCGGAAAGTGGCGTAGCTGGTTATTCTTGGTTGATGATTGGTTCATGGGTCAAACAGGAAAACAAGCTGGGCTCAGAGGCGATTCTGATCAAAAGCAGTCATTAAAGAGAAATATCTCAAGCAAAGAGCCCTGTGGGATGTCCACTTGAAAAATCAATCCATGAATTAAATTGTTAGGTCCGTCCTGGTCCGTTTCTTGTGATTATATGGAAGCCAGGGGAAACTTGGGAGCTCTTCTATTAATAAGCATGAGAACAAATTAATCAGGATGTACATAACTGTTCACGGGCGTCGTTTAAGATAACTGTTTTTGGCTTAAAGAACGGGGATCCTGTACTAACAATAGCAAGAAGAATTAGGCAATCAGCAACAATAGATCATCTAATTGGCTTTACCAACAAAACATGGAAGGTATTCTTCTATAGGCAAACATTTGTGAATAATCCTCTTAGCAAAGACATACGAAATTAGGAGACAAATAAATTTCCGTTCAATTGATCGATTCAATCCAAGGATTTAGTCCGTCGTTTCCATGTCTGTTTTCTGTTCATTACAATATATTCAATAGTGTTGAGGTCCTGTTCTCGTGTCCACTCATACTGTACATCTAAGGGTTTCCCTCTCAATTCGTTCATCCGGATAAACCTGTTGGCGTCATCTGCAAAGAAGAAAGTTTCCGGTTAGATTTAGGCCTGAAAATGTACCCTGCTGTTTGTCTAACAAGTGGGGTATGACTGTATGAAAGACACCGGGAATGAGGATTCTAAGCTGTCTGGGACAAGGATGGGAAACGTATTTTACAATGGTTTATTCTGTGAGCTGAAGACCGAATCAGGAAGCAGGGTGTAGAGCGAGATGTAGACGAGGGATCCGGCTCCCTGCTGAATTCAAAATGACACATAGCAACCATGGGAAGGCTCCAACTTCTTGGTTTTTACAATAGCCCCCTTTCCAAACTCTTTATGACAATCAACACATTTTTTATTCATTTCATAGTTGATTCCCCTTCAAGGAACAGTAATGACAGGGAAATAGTGAAGACAGAATCGTGGAAAGTGTTGCAAATTATACATCTCTTGATTGCCACACTATGAAAATCATATTCGAAGGAACCTTCTGGTCACTCACGGTTCCCATTAGGCCTTTGAGCTGTTCCAAAAAAGAACGTGGATCGAACGATATTTCTATGCATTTTATAGAATTTTTGAATGCGCACAAAAGTGAAAGAAGCACTAACGCCACTCAAGAAACGTTTCGTATAAAAATGTATACTAATGTCGCTCGATCCAGACTCTTTTATAGAATAGCTAAGAGAGGTGTTCATGTCTGTTCAAGCAAGGAGTGTTCAAAAATAATGAATTACGTCTTGTCACTTGACATTAAAGGCTCATCCACGGACACATTGATTGATGAAAGTTTGAAATAAGCGTCATACAAAATCTAACATGATCTTAAAACGGGTGTAATTTTTGGGGACATTCTTCAAATGAGCCGTCTGGTGGAAGGGTTCATCTCTTTTGATACATTACTACAACGGCTTTGGAAAGAACATAATTTCAGAAGCGAGACTTGGGGAACGTACCAGGTGTCCTGAAATGATTTATGGAAGTTTGCCAAATCGTACAAACAAGACTTATCGATTGATCACATTCAGCTACCTTCACTTTGTGGCAGAAATGCTAACTTAGATATGGAACATATATCACTTAAATCGGTCATATCTTTTAAGAGCTATGGGTGATTTTGTTTTGATGTTGCTTCTTAACCATGTTCCAATAAGAACTGGAAATGTAAACACAAGTTTACCATCATGTCAACTAAAAACAAAGAAAGGAGCATGATCATTATCTATCGAGGAGCACCAAATGCCAGATATGTGTCTCCGAAGTGTAAATTAGATGAGTTGCTCATTCAACTTCCTTAGAAGCCGATTGGTGCTAAATTCTTATTCTGATGCTGAAAATAGAAAGAAATTTTATCGTAATTCCTAAATTGTTTCAAGACTTTTTCAGAAAGAAGTCTTCAAGTAAAATGTTTTGAAACTCTAGAATTAGTCGACGGATTTTTATGATATAAACATCTTGGTTCTAAGTTGGCCAGGGCCGAAGCCAGTGGGGGGCTGGGGGGGGGGCCCCCCAGGAGGCTCTTTGTCGGAAATTTCACTCTACCTGTCAGATTTTTTGTGGTTACAGGCCCACATTTAGACGATTTCATTGGGAGAATGATGCATAGAACATGAATTTATTGATTTTCGAGCATAAATTCTGACATGAATTTTGAATCTAGAGCATGTTTTGCGTATATTCACTAATTTTGAAGGCTCCAGCATTGAAACTGGAAAATAATTCCAAATTCTAGTCATTAAAGGAGCACATCAGTCTTTTCGTGCATGTTTCCAAAAATTCGGGTTATTGTTGTTGTTGATTTTGGCGTCGGAAAATTTTAGTTCCTCGCCCACCTATGTATTCATGGCTGGTGTCGGGCCTGAAGTTGGCCTTTCTGCAACAAATTGATTGGTAGCTCATTGTCATCGATTAACAAGTCTCGATTACACGAATCAGGAAATAAGTGCCTCCATAACGAAATAATGGCGATAAATTGTACTCTTGCTAATAGATATCAAGATTACTTCAGGTATTTTGGTAGCCTGCGTGCAGACTCTTGGACAGGGCAAGATAGGAACGAGAGAGAAAAGTTCCTCTCTTTTCAATTTTCTGACAGAGTCTGCAAGCAGGCTAGTATTTTGGTGGCAGAAATCGTTTCAAACATTGTCATTTCACACCAAGGTCATTGTGGGAATGCTTGTAAAACAACAAGGAAACATTTAAATTTCATTTATTTTATTTCACTTAAATGCAAATGCAATACCTCCATATTTTGAGGTCTGGCAGCAATACAACTTCTACAAGCTAAAAGCTCCTGAAAAACTTTCATGAACTTCGGGTAGCATTCAGAATATGATGATTTTCAGATGTTCTTTCGGTTGTATCAAACTTCGGTTTCTCATCAAAAACGTTTACATTCCCATTATGTAATCAAAAAGCTGCGTTATAAAGTCATCGGAGAAACGAAAGTGGACAGCACACGGTCTCTTTATTATGGAAGGGTCCTGGGGCAAGGATAAATCATGGGATTTGATTAAACTGTGAGTGAACTTTATTGAAAAATTGCAACGTAAATTGATCTCTTAAACTGCTCAAAAAATAATAAAGAAAGAAGGACATTAAATCTTACTTGATTTCATTGCCACATCGAATAACTTTGAGAGCGGAAATTCTTTCAGGCGATTATGATCTGTGCGTCTCCTTGGTTCCTTACATGTAACTAAGGTACATTGTGAAACGAACAAGAGGCCGGTCATCCATAACGAGGCACAGGAAACTGTCATTTCATTCGTGTATCAACTGTACAAAGAGAAGCAAAAAGGATAATGATTAATACTCAAAAAAGGAACGGAAGCGATAAGCCTGTTCATGAAAATAACGGTCTCTTCACACAATCATAACGGACGGATGAAAAGTCAGCGCTCTGTCAATATTTGCTTTCAAGTATTTAGAAGATAGCAAAGCGGCCTGGTACTATAATTTCCGGGCATGTGACAAGAATCCTTTGTGCGGTCCGGTGCAATTGAATTTGTAAGGATAATCAAATTCTATTGATGAGAAAAGTAAAAGGAAGGTTTACATAGGCAGTCTCACTTGATCTCAGTTACTTTTGAGATAATATCTGTGAGACAAAAATACTGTAAAGAATTCGCTTTCATGCTTCAATTTTGCCATGACCCCTAAATGTTATAAAACGAATAGAAAGTGTCCCCTTTCCGGTGTAAAGAATCTCTAAAAATTTGATGAAGTTTGCCCCCATTTCGTTGTTATACTAACTCTCTTAAAGACCCTCTGCTAACCAAGACGCTTTTAATACGCTCACTGGCAACTCGTAGAAGTCCATGACACTCTCCTTCCAAGAGACTGTATTATTCATAGTTCAATGGTATTATCCAATAACAGCCTCTGCGAAGGAGAGTGAGCACAACCTTGAATGAAAAGAAGTTATACGACCACGTAGAGATAATAAACGGGGTCTACCAACGCTCCATAAAAAAGGAATGACTTGTTGGGGAGACGAGAAACGCTGTGTCCAAGGGAACTTATGTGTCCCCCCGTGCAGTGGGCTAAAGCTCATGCGCCCGTCAGAGCTCCAACCCCGACATGCTACTGCGCATGAGCTTTAACCCACTGTATGGGGACACATACGTTTCCTCGGATAAAGTGTATCTCGCCTCCCCAACAATAACTAGTCCAGTTTGGGAGCCACTACTACTTTTAAAATAAAAGTTGTCCTTTGGTATACAAAATAAATCTGTTTGGATTTGTGTCTAAGAATGAAGGCCCTTCGAGCTTAGTAAACGAAGGCAGTAAATATACAGGCTTAAAGTAGCTGTCAATTACATCTCAATTTTACACAACAACGAGATACAAAAGATATCAGGAAAGGTGTTGTCTCGCCTCGTTCTCATTGCGAAGCTCGTCTTATGAAATTGCCTTCATCAGGGTGTTAGGACACGCATGTTTTGACAAAATATCTATTTTGATTGCTCTTGTTTCCTTTGTTTTGTTTTACTTTGTCTTTGAGCAACATTTCAACTGAATTATTTTGCATAACCGCGTTCATTTTGGTAATTCGAATCTAACTCCCTGGTATTCATGTCTGTTACTATGCCAACCAACATACAGGAATACGAGGGAGTTAGATTTAAATGACCAAACTGTGGTTAGGCCAAGTTCAGTTGAAACGGTGCTCAAAGGCAAAGACAAGGAAAAACAAAACAAAGAAAACAAAACACAGGGTAATTAAATATTTTGATATCAAACAGGGTAAATAAATATTTTCAAATCAAAGCATGGGTGTCCTAGCACCTTTGCTTTCAAGTTAGTGTCCTGGGTTTGTTCTCGCTCCTATCTGACGATTTGATGTGACCAGTGTCAGACGAAAATATCTAGCAAATGGAACCAAAAACAATTTAGAAACATGTTTCCAATTTCTGTCCCACACAAAGGCTTCCAGTGAACCCATATTTACAAATATTCTCTACTTGAATCATATCCACAAGGCTGCCTAGGCTGCCTAGAAGAATTTGGAAATCCTTTTACACCGGAATTAAATTAACTAGTATGTCAAAGTGTTTTTCTAGGGCATGTAAGGGTACCGCTGTCAAATCTAACTTAAGGCTGCCATAATTCCTTTTAAAAGTTCCCAAATCGGACGGGAGCTTAATAGGCCAAACTGAGTTGATACGAAATCCTGGAAGTTAAACTATGAAATCTTATATAAATTCTAATCAAAGTAGAGAGACAACAAATAGGGGGATTTCAGCTTAATCCTGGGTTAACCCTATAGAGACCTCTCAGCTCTTGATCTCTTTCCTGCTATTTTTGATCAAAACTAATACCGTTAGGGATTTCAAGAGTATTGGACATTTTTAGTTTGAAGTTGGCAATAACATAAATTGTTAATTCGATCACGCGATCATCTCGTTCGATTCGATATTTCTTTCTTTAGCAAAAACATATATTCAAGAATTTGAAGTCTCCTTTTCAGATTTCCCGAATTCAAGGACTTACGAATTAATAATTATGCATTAAATAACTTTGGAATTCACTTGTTCTTATTGTTGGACAGCTGGAGTTTCTTGTGGGGTCCATCTTTCGTGCTTTTCTCTGCAATAGAAGATACGACTGCGCTGTGGAGGAGGACATTGGAGGGATATGGAAATTTTTCCACTAAAGATCACTTGCTGACAGCGAGAAATGGTTTGAAATGAATAAATTCGTCTCCCAAAATGGTGACTTTCCTGACTGTATCTTCTTGTTCCTACTGTAATGGGGATTGGGTACAAATGAAAAATTTCCATGGCCTAATCATAACAAACCAATTGTAACGAGAAGAGCGACCATTCATTTTTTTCATTTCATTTTTTCGATTCATTTTTTTTTTCAAATAATTCCTCGCTACTTGAGGAGTACTCAGGCAAAGCGGTTTCCCTCCTCTCTTATTCCCCTTCAAAAAAATATCAGTTTTATAAGACTGAAATAGTTAAATCCAAAAATAAGACGGTCGATCGCATCACAAACCTTGCGATGCCAAACAAGTTGTAGTCACATTTGTTTACCTACGCAATCTGGAACAAGCTAAGACTGTAAGCATTGGACTCCAAATTGGCCTAAATTTCGCTGACGGATCCACCTTTTAATTGAAAAAGGCAGTGTGACCACCGTAGAGCACATCACGGGTTAATCTGCAATTTCCTACAAGGGAGGTTTCAAGGGGGTCGTAGCTGTCTAGCTCCGACTAACACCAATTTTGTCCAAGAAGAACTGCAGATACAAGGTGCAGAAACTATATCCCATCAACTACTTAACAACTGTTGCTCTATAAATAAGGACTTTTGACTGACAAAGGTAGAATGTCACCCCTAGCACCTCATTCCGTGGGCACTAAATTTGACAAACATGCAAGTGCCATGCTAAAAAGATAACTTAAAAATCCTGTTGTTTGAAAAAATCTCGTACGCCATTTCGGAAGAGTGATACACCCCTCGGCCAGGATCATACGCAAAAGACGTATACCCCACACTTGAAAGGCACTTAAATGGATCTAGCTGAGTAGCTGACAGAATAGGAGGGTCTTCCTACTTCTCCGCCTTGGGTTCACGGATACGAGAGACAAAGATATCAGTTATCACCAGGTAAAGGAGGGCACGGGTTTCCGCGGTTTCTGAAGGTCTATGTTGAAAGGTGGGTTACAGGCAGGCCAAAAAGCATAGTTGGCAGAGAAAACTCACGTGAGAGGTCTTCAATCAACATGGGAATAACATTAAGAAAATTTGATCTGAAAAAAGTCTGAATGCTTTTAAGAAATGATGTACTGGTGGTTTTCGTGATTAAAATCAAACCATTTTGCCATTTTGAGGTATGACCCTCGAATGATATATGCACTACCAGAAGTCTCAAAGTCCCATTTCCTTTCCTATCATTTTTAAAGAGAATTTTAAGTAATTTCATATGTATCTCTTTTACACGTATGTTCTCGTATGCAACCAAGAATCTGAACGCCAGTACTGAAGATTTTCAAAATTTTCATCATGTTCACAATAAAAAGTTTCCAGAAGAAAAGAGGCTGTTTAAAGATGGTGCACATTAAACATTGGCATGTAGCAGATATAGTCTACTGTATTAGGCAATTTTGGCAAACGCAGTTTCATTTCGTAGCTAAGAAAACAAACACGAGTGCAGAGGCATTTTCTTCGAGCTACATATACCGTAAAAGCTCTATTAAGACTCGGGGGCTTATTTAATTTCGGACACTCCAGAGGGGGGCCTTAAAGAGAGGGGGGCTTATTACAGAGGTGGGCTTATTCACAAAGTCAAATGATGACGATATATATGATAGCTTTTTTGCTCCATTGCACCACATTTTGCAACCTCGTCCCTAGGGCCTTATCAACCTCGTCCTCAGGGTCTTTTATGACAAAAGGCCCTGGGGGCGAGGTTGGGGCCTTGTAGCATATTGGGACGGAGATGAAAAGGAGACAATATGATAAAAGGCCCTGGGGACGAGATTGCGTATTTCGCGGATTCAAGATACAATTTTAAGAGTCAAGTACATAAATTCGACACAGTTTTATCTCAAACCATATCAAAATTAACATGCAAAGTTATTTAGCTCAATAAATGGAAAATCTGGTAACCTCTGGAATTTGATATAAGTGGGGAGGCTTAATAGAGAGGGGGGCTTGTTCAAAACTTCGCCTCAAGGGGAGGGGATTATTAGATGAGGGGGCTTAATAGGGCTTTTACGGTAGGTCACTCCTATCCACCTATCCCTATTCCCTGTAAGAATTTCGTACAAGTACTTTCATATTCTTCCTATTTACGAAATTTACATCGGCAAGGGGTCTCTTCTGCCTTCGTGAATAGTTAATGAAATATATGAAACTATGCCTTTACCTAGAAATTACTCAAGTAATACCAAATAATACAGACAAGAAATAAGCGAAAATATCCGTTGTATTTTTAAGAGGAAGGGATTCCAAGACGATTCTTTTCCAGTACTCAAATTTTTTGACTTCTTATAAAACAATACGTTTCCATGATAATGCAATGCGGTTTTACAGGGCGCGATTGGGATCAGTTATAAAAGGATTGAGCATGCGATAAGAATTCATTCAGTGCTTCTATCATCATATGAAAATTCCATCACCTCTAAAAGGCTATTTTTAAAGCATACAAAGTCCCAAAAAGAGGCTTGGGGCCAGCGGATCTTCATATTCAAAAATGTATAGAAAAAATTCCATTGAAAATACCCACTGAAAATAGGGAAGGTTCGCTGTGTGCCAGGCCCCTTGAAAAAAAGGGAATGTAAAGGAGAAAATCAGAAATGGCAAACAAACTCGGAGAAGTGCAAATTGCGACTGGAAAGGTGTGAAAATCATTGGACAGTCAAAGCCCTCCTTGGAACTTGACCTCTTCTCATATTGCGTTGCATCCATTACTAAACCTTTTGCACTCACCGCAGATTCAGAATACAATTTTCAAGTGAGGATAGTAATGGCTCTCTGGTATCTGGAGTAAAATATGGAATGCAGAATGGTTTATTCAGTCGGGAAAAGGATTCACATACAAGCAGGGCCGAAGGTAAAGAGACATTTCCCAAAACAAAAAGGTACTTTTCGTTACAATTGCAAAATTTAGGGGGGCATGTGCCCCAAGAGCCCCCAGTGCCCCACGGTTCCTACGTTTCTGCAGATAAGTCTATGCACAATTTCCACAAATACACCAAGCAAAGATGGAATAACAAATCGAAGAGACTCAAATTTGAAGTCTTTTTATCAGTTCATTGCCATGGTTTCTCCGGACCGGAAAAGTCACCATTTCGGCCTTCAGATAATCATTTCATTTTGTTCCATTCAATTCGAAAGATCCATTCAATTCCAGAGCTCAAAGGAGTCTGCGTTCCATGTTTTAGCAACAGCCGAATGAAAGCCTCCAAGTTGGTCTCATCTTTGAGTAATCATGGACACTTGATATCTTACATGAAAGGTTTGATAGTAAAAAATACCAACACATTATCAAAGGTTTAAAGTTACTGAAACTTTGGTTCAGTTCCAACAATGTTCTGGCCTGTATTAAAACCAGTTGACTCTTTACAACATGAATCATTTCACAGGTAGTAAGTAGTTCAGAAT
Organism: Aurelia coerulea; assembly: GCA_039566865.1. Lineage (NCBI taxonomy): Eukaryota > Metazoa > Cnidaria > Scyphozoa > Semaeostomeae > Ulmaridae > Aurelia > Aurelia coerulea. Next base: position 2,320,489 of record CM076952.1, on the reverse strand, counting down.
TCTACAATTTTGTACAAATTTATGGGTATGAAAAGAATGGGCCTAAATTGACCTACATGGCCTCTATCGTGGTTACAGTTGAAAACGAGGCTAAATGCTACCCACCCTATTTACAGTGCCTCAATTACATGCTCGAGACACTGCATTTGATAGGTAGCGTACAGGCCCAATCTCCTTGGTTTGTAAAAATTTGTAAAAATGTTGAGACTCTTTGATGAAAAATTGTCATGCAGTTTCTGAACATATGCCCTCAGTTCAACCCTCTCAGAGACTATGGTTCAAATCCTAAAATTGAGATCAACATTTATAAGCTCGCGGAAAAAGTTTCTCATGCTAAGCTGTAATAAGAAATTTAGCTGACAGCTTGCAGGAAGACCTTGGTCTACTCATGAAGGCCAATTCAAAATTTTAACAATTAAGGTTATCGAGCATGAACACCATCAGCTTGTGTTTGAACAGATCAGAAAATTTGAGGGTTTTGATTTCCTGTGAAACGTTCATCGGGAATCTTTTAAATAGCTGAAAGCACCACAAATTTTACCACAAACTTAACATGTTCCTAATTCATCCTACACCCTTGCATGATGGGTTACCTAATTCATCCTGTACCCTTGTGTAACGGTTTCAAAATTTAATAAGGAACCCTCAGAATTCATGCAGATGGCTAGCAAACTTTGCCTCGAGGGTGAAATGAAAGGATATCGTTGTAGGAAAGGGTATTCAAATAGATCAAAGGGAAAGGTCTGAAGATGCTTGCGATGACGAATAAAAGGAGATATTTGCAGGCAGAAACACTGCAACACGACGAAAAAACAACAGCAATTGTGTACAAATTTAAATGTGCTTAAAACTGCGAAGGAGGGAGTGGTAGGGATGCACATTCAAAGAACGTCGCAAAATCTTTTTGTGGACTTAGAAACATTGCAGAGTCAAACAATTCTGATTCTGCTGCAAACTTGCAGTAAAATGTGGCCTAAATGTGGTGAGTTTTCGCACAAAGCAGTATGTGGAAAACAAGCGTCAGCACCCAGAATAATCCATTACTATTTATAACTGTACCGTTCACTAAAAATTAGGCCTAAGGGAAACGTAACTTTCAGCTAACAATCTTTCTTTTCGCAAGCAAAACAACGCTCACAGAATTGTGCACTTCTTTGGGAGCTGTAGTTGCTTGGCCAAATTTCAACTTCCTTTGGAGGATACTCGAATAGGCTGATAAGCATCAGAGATTTCTGCATGCAATCGAAACAAGCAGGCCTAAATTGGGCAAGGCTTCGTTATCTTAGCCAAAGAAGGAGCCACGATGAAAGACACAATGCATTAATCAAGGGATACAAGCAAGACGCCTTAGTTTGCAAGGTCTTACTTCTCGCTTTCATCCGTCCAACATTGTTCCCATGCCCCCAAAAGGAGTCTACTGCCGACCATTGTTCCCCATATCTTAAAACATTAGCGAAATTGCATCAAGGCTCTACTAATCGCTGGAAGGACGTTGGTCGCTGGAAGACGTTTGCTTTCAACAACGAATTACCCCTGATATATTCTTAGACAGACAGATAGAGCACTTGCAGCTGATAGAAGTCCATTCAAAAGGAAAGGCGACCTGCGTATGTACACACGACAGATAAAAAAGTGAGTGGCCTTCCTAATAATTCAAGTGACTTTACTTAATCCAGACGTTCTTTTCTTTGAATTTCCGCAGCTCAAAATGTCCTAAAAAGACCTTTAAAGATTAGAAGCCAATGAATTACTAAGGAGAGCGGAAAGAGGCAAGTTATCATCTCTGATATGGTCAACAGAAAAGAGCTGCAAAATACGTTAATAGAACCGCAGATCCCTATAACAGGCCAAGCTTCTGTGTTGGCATTGCAAACAAACGCTGGAAGGAAAGTAATGGGTATTCCCCTAGGGTCTGGTCCGTTAGGGTCCGGTCCTACTGGTCCTGGGTCTGGTTATTCCGTTATGCCATTTCACTTTATAATCTAATACCAGGTCAAGGTAATACGTAAACATATTGGTTACACGAACCAGCAAGTTGACGTTAAATATGGCATTCTCAAGGAAGGTTAAGAAACTGATGACCACAATGCGGTGGATTTGACCTGTTAAATTTTATTGGATTTTGCTGCTGCATAATTTTGGGGTCCATTCAGAAGGGTTTTCAAAATTTTCGATGCAATTTGGGCAAGGAAATCAAAAAGAAGAAGGAGGGTAACATCTAAGAAACGTGAAACACACAGTAATAAGAAAGCAAAATGCTTGGCATATAAAAAGCAGCTTCAACTCTAAAGGAAGCCTTTCGCAAAGAGCAACCAAAATGGTGACAATGATTGGTTGCAAGACAGAAAGCGCTTGCGCAGCTACGACCATGTTTTCTCTCCTTATGGGTTAAATGTTATCCGTATGTACATTGCGTTCCCACTAAAAACGGGTCTCAGAGTGAGTCAGTTTTACCCCGGGTATATTTCAACCTACATGTATGTTAGTGGAAACGCCCAGAACCGGATAAATTTCAACTCACTTGCAACAAAAACAACATGTTCCATTTTCCACACTTTAAATCAACAATAGAACGACGAAAAAGAGATAAATGACTAAAAATGACTTTAAACGTTTCTTCTAACAACTCCAGCGACTCCAATATGGATGCCATGCACCAGGCTTTGCGCGAACAAACGGAACACGCCCCTCAAGGCTCCAACTGACCCCGAATTGGAAAACTCCACAGACTGTATCAAAAGTGAAAAGCAACAAGGAAATAATCTTTATTTGCACAAATCAGTATTTCCAGACACACAACACAAAATAGAAATGACAACATTAATAGCCTAACAGTCAAACGTAAGACTGCAAAATGCCGCTAAATGTCTGGGACCAACGTCGGCTAATAGACACTGTGAAATGTAAAAGTAAGGAAATTACCTTTAATCCAAAACAGATGTAGATAGGCAATAATTCCTTAACCAAGGATCAAGATAGAGTTGTTCGCCATAACGCGATCAGCTTCGAGCAAATTTTCACGAAATCCCAGGAAAGCAAGGATTTCCTGGCCTAGATGAAAATATGCAAAATGGATTGGAAAAGACTCTCATGGATTGAAAAGTCCCTCATGAAGGGAAATCTAACCACTTTGATACTTAATTCATAATTGAAGTTTTAATGCTACAGTTGGCCTAGAATCACACGAAGGCTTTAGCAGGGGAAACGCCCACGCACTTGTTGACCTTCATTGAAATGATAGAGAGGCTATCGCAGTAAATGATAACGAGGCTGGATGACCACAACAAAACAAGAAGGACAAAGAGAACAGAAAAATAGCATCGGTGATGATGATGATGATGATGATGACGATGAAGAAGATAAACGGAGTATTCACTCTAATGTTCATAATGCTAATTCTAATTCGAGCAAAAATATCCTAGCATGTTTTCATATTTATCATGTATTTATCCACTACAGCCTGGGGACTACTGATTACATGGTCGCAGCGATCAATAATGATGGGCTGCCGGCGGACGCTCTAACTGCGAGCGGCATGAGCGGTCTCGGTTCGGTGTAAATCTCGTTTTGATGAACGACCATCGGGACTCATCGTTATAAGTCTAACTGCAGCCGAAATGGATCTGGAAACATTCAACATAATTTGACGGCATGGCCTAAACTTGAAGTTCGGAAAGCACAAGCAAGAAAAAGCCGATTTCTTTCATGGTAAAATTCTGCATTGTGTATACAGTCGAAACAATTAACGTGATAGATTCTATATGTAGCATATTTTCTAAGTTTAGTACAAAACGCTTGATATAAAACATGCCGTCTATATTGCAATTTAGAACTGAGCCATATTTTCATTTCCAAGCTAGCAGAATAACGAGTTTATAAATAGAGAAGATATGTACATATTGGAATTGCAGATTGTTCCCCATTATACTCGACTTAAGAAAGATTAAGCTAGCGGGAAAACAGAGATTTCCTAACTTTCTTTGCCAAGTAAACATTGCAGAATGGGACTGATCCTGCCTGACCACAAGTGTATTAATGCAGGTGAAAATTCTCTCGACTGAAGTGAAAGACATTCCCTGGAAATATCTGAAGCATAAGCCTATGGGAAAGTAAATCTGAAGGCAGGACCGCCTGAAATATCCCATTGTTCATGAACATTTGCCCGGCCTAAAGAGCCATTGTCACCCAGGGTCCTTTGCGGGCACGCTGCAATTTCAAACTGTCTGAAAATCAAATCTGGTCTAAGCGGACAATATGGATATACGGGGTGTCCCAAACAAATTGTGCCCCGTTTGCCTTAAGATGGCAACAAAACGGCGAAGGATTCTCACCAAACTTTTGCATAATGTTGCTCTTCAGATATTCAATTAAAGTTTGCTACCATCCCCGTAAAAATCCGTTGAAAAATGATGGAGCTATGACTTTAACAGGAGACCAAATTTGCCTGATGACTGAAACCAGCGGTCGGCCATTTTGTCTTACTGTTTTGCAGCAAGCTGTAATTTAGCTATTTTTCAATTTAGCCTACGAAAATAGCATTGATGAAGACGAAGATGATTCATCATTATATCAAAAAGAAGAGGCCCCAAGACTGAACCTTGTCGTACACCTATCATTGTTTCTTTATATTTGCTGACGAACCCCATTTTTTAAGGCCCCGTTCACACGACAACGGAACGGAACGATATGGAACCGGTCCAGAAAACAAAAGAATTTGTGCAAGTGGCTTATAAAATTTGTATCTCCAGGGAGGAAGGTGTTAACACTTCTTATGGATCCATCGCCGTGTGAACAACCCCCTTAAAAATTTCCGTTCCGTTCCGTTCTGGTCCGTTCCGTTCTCGCGTGACCGGGACCTAAGGGTTTGCTGGGCACTACATCAAGGTCATAATGTCAGGCTTGAGGTCAAGGGCCGAATAAAAGATTTTGAAATTGAGGCTTATAATGTCAGAAATAGCTTGTTAAATTTAGAAAAGAAGATCCAGAATAAAATACTGAAAAGAAGATTCCCAACTGGCAAAGAGAAAGAGATCCAAGCAAATAGGCCTATATTATTTCGCTGTTTTTTCATCTCATAGAATTCCCTTGATCCGCTTACAGGAGACAACTTTGTGTGAGGTCAACATTTTGTTACCTATTTTCGAAATAACATCGGAACTTAATAGAGACGTAGGCTGTGATAAACATCCGAGATCCGTTTCTGCACCTACCCCTTATTCCCCAAGGCGATATATTCGGTACTTTATTCACCAACCAGTGTAATGAGCAGCTTCCTTTCCAAGGTACTTGAAACTTTATTGAATTAACAATTTAATCAGAACCGGATTCACATTTATTGCCCTTGTTATTTTTCCTTTACTTATACTTAGTTAATGACCATTTTCATAAAAATAAACCATTTAGAAAAAGTACTTCGTTTTGTTCAGGCTTCTCAGATATTGAGAATTGGTATTAAAAAAATGTTGGTGGTCGTATGGGATGGGAAATTAATGTTCAACATATCAACATTTGGACTTGCTGTAGTTTCATGAAAATATTTCATATTTGCTCCTTGTTAACTTGCACGACAAGGCTTTCTCTTATGCTGCGGTTCCCTTTCATTTTTTCGGTATAGATAAAAGTTAACTAAACAAACAAACAAACAAACAAACCAACAAATAAAAAGGAACAAACAAAGCAAACATGGGAACCCAAGGGAAGCTCTGCGCAGGAGAGCACATGAGGGCCTGCTGCAAGTTATCACTGAATGATAAGCCAGCACCAGCGTTTGGATTATTTGCCATTTGATTGGCTGATCTGAAACAAAACAAGGCATTTCATGCTACGAACAGAAACATTCTCTGGAACATTCGAATAGGGGGGTCCAGTCGGTTTGAGGGTCTTATGACATGGCTACCAAATGGCCCTACTTGTCAAACTCCTATACCAATTGGGGGTATTCCAAGATTCCTGGCCAGTCATTAGATTTCAACTCAGTATGCTCCTCCGCATGGCAATATGGTCGTTGCAGCAATAATTATCAATGAATTTTGAAGTTTTCTTGCTTTGTTCAATCAGTTTTTACAATAGAAAATTTTGAAAAACTGCAGAAAATTTTCACTACTAGATGCTACCAAATGACCCAATTTTAGGTCCACGAACTACCATTTGGGGGTTTCCGTAAAAAGATACTACCATTTGAGGGTATTTTTCAAAATTTTTGCGTTGGCCCTCTCTAACCCTGACTGGACCCCCCTGTCAGGCCACAATTGGAGTACCACCCCCGGGCCAAGGTCTAACGTCGAACGTGGGCACCAAACATCACGAATGCTTCGTGTTTCTTCAAATGGTAACCAGGGGTATGTCTGGAGTGGAAGGGAGGCAGGAACCTTTGTGAGATGCCCCAAGGAAAGATCTTGATTTTTTAAAGTTTTTTCTGAGGTACAAATGCACCATTTGATCAAAATGGTACTGTTGGGGTATATCAAACACCAAAAATGACGCTCTGATCAATCAACTTACAGTTTCACTGCTAAAAAGAAAGATTGTGAACGATCTATCGCAAAGCAAATTTTCGTTTCAAGTTTTTTTTGGACTTGGATAAAGCGCATGTTGACTGGACAACGAATAGTATGCGTTCGAACTGGGGAAAGCTTCTTGTGGGCTGCCTTAACTGAGTATTTTTGTGTGACCAAGCCTGCTTGAATTTTTCTGCATTTTTACATTTCGAATCAACACAAATGTTTACAAATTCTCAAATGACTTACCAACAATTTCTTTCTTGCTCCACAAGTAAGTCTCCTTCTTTCCTTCTTTCCTCCTTGCCTGCTTTCCTACCTGCCAATAAAGAAATGCAAAAATGTATAAGATAAATCTCGACAATGGGGTTTGATCAGGTTAGTTTCTTTGAGCTGTTCAAAATTATCTTATTTGCAAAGCTGTATAAACTTTGCACTAAAACACAGACAATTCCACTCATACAAAACGGCAAGAATTGCAACCAAATCAGAGTGAAATTCGTCCGAAAGATCGTTGACTGTAGACACATGAGCACAAAGATCTTTGAAACGGTGGCCCCGCGGTGGCCCGGCTGTGGTCTGCGTGCAGACTCAACTGGTCTCTTATCAGAGAGGTTTTCGACTAGTTTCTCTTACCTCTCCGAAAAGAAGTCAGCCCAGTCTGCTCGCAGTCTATTCCCTGCGTCTTGAAAGTTACTCAGAAGCAGCTTTAAATGGCGGTACCCAAGGCGTTACGTTACCTCAATGCAGGAGCTGAGTCTCGCTCTCAACCTGTGTCTCACTCTGAAGCCAAGTCTCGCTCTCAACCTGTGTCTCACTCTGAAGCCAAGTCTCGCTCTCAACCTATGTCTCACTCTGAAGCCAAGTCTCGCTCTCAACCTGTGTCTCACTCTGAATTCAATGAAAGCAGAAAGACTTTAAGTTGTAAACTTTGGTCGAATCAAGTGTCCGAAACGCCAAAATCTGCAAGCTAATTCTCTCTTAGCTGGATTTAATCCTATTTTCAATGGCAATCCATTTACCACAAGGTTAGGATGGTGGGAAACATATGTGTTCTGTTGAAATAACGTAAACCATCAAAGCATCACACATTCTTGCCCTCTTTGTGCTTACGTCAGGAGGTCTGTTACGTCAAGAGTCTGATCCGACTATGTGTAAATAAATATTGAAAAGTGCTAGACACAACAACATTTGAAGTACATGAAAACAAAATGAAAACGTCTGATTTTGTGACCAAAACACTGACGTTGCTTGGAGAACCAGCAACCAATTTTCCGGTATTTCCGGAATAAGACCGGTATTTGTGCGGAATGTTAGAACGAGAAGAAAATGCAGGAAGCGAGCCTGTTCTTTCATTTTTGTCAGCGTCCTCTGCTCATAGGAATTTCCACTCTATTCTACTAGTGTCACATCAATTAATGACATATCTATGTGGGGGAATTTCAGGTTTCTCCGCAGTGGCTTTAAGGCTAAATTTCTTGGCTAAATTTTGCTTGTTTTTCTGTGAAGTTCAAGAATCTATCTTCAAAAATGACGCGCCCACTTTGAACAAAATCTGAGTGATATGTCTCACCAAAACACTGCAAAATCACCCTTTTGAGAAAGGTTTGTTTACAGTCACGTGACCCAGCCCCAAAAATTCAAGAATAACAGAACTTCATATTTAGCCTCGTAAGGAGTGAAGAAAGTATAAACTGGTGACCGGTGTCAGATAAAAATGTTGGTCAATGTCAGTCAAAGTAAGTCAAGGTGAAAGTACCATTGCAACAAAAGTTAAAGGTGAACACTGTAGCATTTCAATGGTATAAAGAAAACACTTGCAGAAAATTTGCTGCCAAGAAAATGAACAAAAAGTAACGTTTTTGGCGAAAACGTGAGGTGAACGTTTCAAACTAAACTCCGTCTCAAATTAGTTACCTGAGATTCGCGATAGCGCAAAATTCCACTGATATTGTTGTCATTTGCGGGCATTTTGCAGGTGACATATAAATACCAGGTTACACAGGCACAGGGTCATTGCTCTCTGTACTGTATGAAATTTGGCAGAAGTTTTATATCTAAGATGTTTTGGGATATCTTGGGTGGGGGGGGGGGGGTGGTGTAGCTTTTAGAAAAGGACTTTATTTCTAGACGATAATCTTGCATCAGAAGGCATAACCGCACACTGGTAAAATTTTCAGGGGGAAATGCAGCAAATATCCTCAAACTGTAATTTTCACCTTTTCATATCGTGCTTTGAGAAGTCTTAGGGGGCAACTACTCCTGTGCCCCCGTGATGTGTACGGCTTTGTCAGGAGAAATCTCATAAACACTCATTGGAGATATTAGTTTTCGGATGGCCTAAGTAACTTTGAAATTTTGAAAGGTGCATGTTGTCAGATTTCGAAGGCATCTTTGTGAGCTTTGTGAGTACGAAGTTGGCATCGTTGCGTAAAGAGCTGGAATCGTTGCAATTTTAGACTCACTTTCTTGAAGCTTTTATGGTAAACTGCAGCTTTTATGGTAAATTGCAGCTTTTATGGTAAACATCTCTATATTTCTTCAAAATAGCAACATGAACGTATTAAATGAAATAAGCGTCACGATTCCTGTCATAAAGCTCCTAAGTTATTTTCTGTTAATAATTCGCATAAGAAAGAAACCAAGTCGCAACATGTGGCAAGTATTAGCAGCATCAGCGGTATCCTATGCGAGCTCTTTGAGACACGCTTTAGCGAAACATTTCGCAGGATTCTAGCGAGTAATGTGAATTTTTGTCCATATGGGGCTACAGACGATCACGCCCCGAGTAACGTTGCCGCCCGAGCCGACGGCCATGCGATGCGATGAATGGCTGATTCAATGGAATGAAGTAAAAACCGGACTGTAAGACCTAAGGACCCTGGGAAATATAATATAGTCACGCAGGGTAGTTACAGTCTTTTGCACACTGTGGTATCATCTTGGTAGCTTTGTTAGTTATTTTGTAAGTAGCACAACTAATAAATTTGAACTATAAATTTACAGTGGAATGTAAAGAATAAACCAATTAATCATGGGCGACATGACACAATGTGTGTATTAGTGTTAAATTCTACGGACACATCAGTTCAGCTACTGTAATGAGTATACTCTGGTTAGGCCAAATTTAATTTCAGACAGCTGAAATTGCAGCGTGCCTGCAAGCAATAGCACTTCAAGGTGGAACAGCCATTAGGTGGCTCACTACGAAAAAAGTAACTAAATTTGTGGATAAGATTTACATCTTGGCCTAAAAGATCTGACAATGAAGAGCAGAGACACACTATTGTATCTCACATGGGTCTTACGGTCCAGCACTCCTGGGCTTTTCATGGCCTGCTTTTCGTGGCCTTAGCTGAGGGTGCTGTGAACATAACGGATTTGATGTAAATGGAATTCAAATATAGACACAAGCTTACAGAGACGACCAACTGGGCAGACAATAAGGAAAATCCGGGGATCGGTTTTGATTCAATAATTGGTTTAACTCGGTTTCAGAGTCAATTCGTAACCGGATTTAAGCGGGTATTTCATGCAGTTTCGGCTCCAAGCCATGTCAACAAACCTCCGTATTGCGGCCGCAGATGCAGTGAGCAGGATTTGAAGCTTGCAATTCACCAGATTCACTAAGTAGTCCCAGTTATCACTGTTCACAACAACAACAACAACAACAACAACAACGCTATCACTATGACGATTGTAACAAGTCCAGCAATTCAGTTGCTGATAACAACCTCGATTGCAGATAACGATGAAACCAGCCTCGTTTTCAGTTTTGCCCCAAAGATGATTAGGCCATCTGTTCAGAAACACAAGCAAATCTATAGGATATATTTAGCTGATCTGTGAACCCTCTTTTTCTGTCCTAACTAAATGAACATGTCATGATGAACATGTCATGCAAACCTTTCGACACCAGTATGAGATTGGAGGCATCAGGCATTTTAGGAGAAATCAGTTCTATGTTTAATGATCTGGCAAGATGATTAAGTGATAATGATAACAAGCTTACAGAAACGAAGGTCTAAAAAAATATAACAGCCATAAGTCAGTTTTCCTTTTCATTTGACTGTCAGGAGAACAAACATTCGAAAGGCCTAATCGTGCGGAATCTAGAGTCTGAAGATCTTTGCTGAATCTAAAACCTTCACTTTCTCAATCAAAATGCTAGGCCGTACCTTTTACAACATGTAAGGCGCAAAAGGTGAATTTACCCCACCACCTAATGAAACCATCTTTGTGCCTGCAGATCTTCATTTCTCTGTTCCTGTAGGGGAGGTCTCTCTCAGTAAATTGTGGTTTTAATTGTCACTGTTTTGTTTAGGCCCATACAACAAACCGAGCTTGCACGGAAGCTTCTGCAAAGGCCTCTTGTTTTCATGCATGTAATGAATCTGATTTGAACATGCACTCTCTTCTGACATGTGGGAATCCAAGTTATTTTATGCAAAAATAATTCGTTATTGTGCTGGGGCTATCCGCTGTGACCAGCATTTGTCAGTAAGGAAATGAGGAGCTAGCAACCCACCATAATTCCGGAAACCATTAGCTGAAGCCTTGCCGAACACGCCACATTCTAAGGCATGTTTACAAACTATATCATTTTTATAGCTTTCGAAACGCAGAGAGCTAAAGGTGCGATTTGTTTAGAGAAGATTCCTGCCTGGTATTCAATCCTTTTTATGTTTCAACTTGAATCCTGAAGTATGTAAACAAGTGCTACGTGGTTTTTCGTGTCGTACAACCTTCGACAGTTCTTCAGCTCCCCGTTCTTTTGTAATAAGTCTAAGCAAGGTCAAAGTTTGATCCTACAATTTTGAAACGTCAAAGAGCTATTGTCACCCAGGGTCCTTTGCAGGCACGCTCAATTTCAGACTGTCTGAGCAAGACTGAATTATGTTTTTGCCGCTGACCGACAGGACCTTGCGGCCCCGCATTTAGTTGGAATCTGTGAATCTGTAAAGTTGCCAGGAAAAACAAACAATAAATTTTCGAAGATTCCTGACCCCTGGGAATTGGCCTATTGTCTTCGGTACTTGGCTAAATGCACAGGTTGGAAGTTAAAGATTACTTGGACGAGAGCTGAAGTTAATCAAACATTTTAAAGGGCTCCAAACACGTGGAATAGATATCGTGGTGATTGTCACAAAAGACGAAGAATTCAAGGATTTAATGTTTTGTAAAATACTCCAAAACTGGCCGCAGCCTTTTCACCATCATCTCTGAAATCCTTCTCCAAGATCTGTGCAACATTTTCAGCCAGGTGAGCTATTCGGGAAAATAGGGGATCATACTTCAATTTTTTATCGAAGTACCGGTGATCTTCACATGGTTATCGGCCTAAGTATTTTGGTCTGCCAAAGTAAACCCTCCTAGTGTTCAAAATCCTTGAAATAAACAAGCAGTCAAATTATTTTTGAAGAGGTAGATACTTTGTTATTTATTTCATTGAATTGCAAGCCTATTTGACTCTTCTGAGCCTCAAAAGCCAAGAAATTTCAAGGTTACTAGATTTTGGTTCAAAAATTGTGAGGAAAAATTTATCGAATTTCTATGTAATTTGCAAAAAATCTGGCCGCAGCCTTTTCAGGAAACTTTTTGTATTGATCGAAATTTTATTTGGCTGTCAGAAAATCGTATCGGTACCGCCGGGAAAATAGGGGATGACATTGTAAAAATTAGATATCTACGTGTTGGTTTTATGCTGATTTCCCAGCCAGCCAACAATCTAGCAGCCGCAAACAATGGAGAGCAACGACAACAGCTCAAGGTGAAGTCAAAATTATACCCCCGTCCTTAGCCTATGTTAGTATTGATTACTTGATGTTTGGTTTGATGTACCAGGGGGTCAGTTTATGATAGATTGGGCCAACATTCTCGTTGTTTTGAAGTATATTGCAAATTTCTTGTGACATTGATTTCATGTTTGTATTCCCTTTATGGCAAATTGGTCGTTGAGCAAAGCTAATTTTTTACATTTTACAGAACAATTTTTACTTCAAGGTAAGCATGACTGCGTCCAGAAAATATTACTCGCTCATCGATGTTACTCGCAGTGACGCACGTCGGGCGGGAAGTTTTAGTCCATCGAAGGGTTAGTTGAGAGAGCAGAAACTCCAGGCTTTGCAAGAGATTTTATTGCCCAGAATCAAATAGTTTGATTTCTTTACAACACTGGCTTGCGATTAATAAACTGGGTAAAACTCCACGGGTTCCTTGTGTGTATAACTGTCTTGTTTTTGTTTTGGGATGTTCTCCGTATTTCAGGTATTTCAGTTTAAGCTCTTTCCATGTGACCTTCACCTATGCTCGTTGTTGTTGCTGTTATGGTTTCAGCTGTGGTCAGTTCTAGTTCTAGAATTGAGGAAAGGAGCGTTTGTAATAATTCTGATTTCACCATTGCCTCGGTCTCGATGGATATCTGCGCGCGCATAAAAAACATAATTCAGTCTTGCTGACTGTCTGAAGATCAGATTTGGCCTAAAAAGATACTATAGATCCACAGTGCGGCAGTTGAACCAACAGGACAGTTCAACTGAAGTAAAGCATAGGGCTCAAATCTTAAAAAAAAAGGTTGGTGTAAAATTCTATTACGGTTTCACTCGAATTAAATGGCTTGGAAGGAAAGGAAGGAACTTAGCGTTTTTTATTGTAAATCTGCCGTGGCAATTTGTTGATATCTTGATTAGTTTCAAAATGGCGGCATTTACTAAATTTGAGGCTATGACGTCAACAAATTTCTAAATCCTAAACCAGAAAAGATACTGATTTCTGCGTTTCACCATATTGCAGGCCTTCATAAAGTATGGCTTTCTTGGAAGTTATATGATTTTTCCTCCTTTGGTTTAAGATTTACGATGATTTAAATGTTTTCAAAATTTTCGATCAACTTTTTCAAAAATCATTAAATTGCCGTCAATTTGAAAACAAATCAAGATATCAACAAATTTCCACGGCAGATTTACAGCAAAGTACTATAAGTTCCTTTCAAGCCATTCAATTCAAAGAAAAATGGAATAGAATTTTACACCCACCTTTTTAAAGGTTTTTAAAGATTTGAGCCCTATGCTCTGAAGTAAACCTTCTCTATCAGTTCAACTACCGGGTGTCTCAAAAAAAAGTACCCCCTTTTGACTCAACAAGGCAACAAAACGATAATATTTCGAGACTTTTTGAATTCATGGCTACATTTGTTAGTCTTCAACTTAAATGCACATACCTTGCATTTGGAAATCCGCCACCAAACACCGGAGATATGAGTTCACAAGGTCAAAATTTGGAGTGCACCTGAAACCAGAGGTTTTGAGAAATGGCCTAGCCATAATTTGACAACAAACAGGCATTTTGCAAACGAATTTTCGACTTTGACCTTTACCTTTTATTTTTGAAAAGATTTATACCTTGAATTACTTCAATTGTGCTTGCAGTGACTTTTCTTTTGAGGAAACGGTCCTTGCATTGTATTCGATCCCAAGTGTTTTATATTAAAGAAGAGGAAAAAGAGCACATGCACGCTTATTTTGGAGATGTGGCACGATTTTATGACTCTTACCACATTTTTACTAAATTTGTTTAATCAGCGCCATGTCCATGCATCTTTTATTCTTTTCAAAAGGAAAACACGGAAACATAAAGTCTACAGGTACTTTGCAAAATGTCCACGATACAAATCATGACTAGGCCCTTTTTCAAAACCTCTGGTTTTGGGTGCACTGTAAATTTTGACTTTGCAAACCTGTATCTCCGGTGTTTGGTGGACGATTTCTAAATGCAAGGTACGTGCATCTAAGTTGAACATTGAGAAATTTAGATGTGAAGTCGGGGAGCAATGATATCTTATTGCTTGGTTCCTATTTCCAGTCAAAAGGGGGTACTTTTTTCTGAGACACCCGGTACTGCAGTGTGGAATTGTGGATCCATGGTTTCCACTCAAGCTAAATTTCATTTTCAGACAGTCTGAAATTCTAGCGTGCCCGCAAAGGACCCTGGGTGACTATGGTTCTTTAACTGCGATTGTACTGACCTAAATATCGTGTGCGTCTTCTTCTTCACTTCTTTAGGCCATCAAATTTTCGAATCGTTAATAAACTGCCAACAGTAAAGTTAGCTTAGATGGCGGGATGTTTTTGCTGGCAGTTCATTTGTGATTGGAAAGTTGAGGGCCTAAAGATGTGCAAAAGACGTACACAATATTTGGATGAAAAATTAACAATTTCATAGTAAATCATGATCATAATGCATTACCCATGTTTATCCCTGAAATGCTCACAAGAACAAGATAAAAGGAACCTTTGGGTGACTCATGCAGCACCTCGTGCAGCGGCAATCTTGCAGCCAATGTTACGAAATGGCCCACCTTCGAACAGTCCCAATCTACAAAGTATGGGGAAGAATACTGCATCCTATACTAGGCCTTATGAAAAGTTCGGTAGTTCTTTTATCTTTGTTGGCCTAAGGCATTATGAAAAGAAAGCTCTATCTAATTTAATAAAAAGAACTGGTGACCGGTGTCAGATGAAACTATTTCGCAAACGTTTCCCTTACTTAATGCAATTTTGCTATAAGAGATTACAGGATAGGAGCGCAATTCGGCGGGAAAAGGTCGTTTGGAGGGTTGCATATTTCAGGAAAAGGTCCAAGTCGGCTCGTGAACTTGGTCAAAAATGAATGAAATAAAAACTGGTCGCGAAATAGACTTGGAGAAGGTTTAAGGAAGAGGGGTAAAGTCCACCATCGTTATCATTTGCACAACAGTTTTTGACGAGATATTTAGAAAATCGTTTCTCCAAAGCACGAAGTGAAGGTATTGGATACGAAAAGTCACTATCGGACATGACATAAAATGGCCTAAAACCGAAAGTCAAGTGCATCATCAGAAATATGAATGGTATTGTAAATGTCATGTTTATGTGTGGTTTCAAGCATGGCCACAGCTTCTGAAATTGAAATGAGAAAATAATTTGGTTTGAACTTGATGACCTCCAAGATTTGGTTGCACGTTTTTTGCTGAAAGGAGAAGATATTAACCAGAAACGGAAAGAAACGGGAAAGCAAAGTTCTCTATGACTGTCTAAAGGTGTCTAAATCGAGATGGGAGCGTAACTGTGTGTTCCTTTATGTAACGAGAGAAGGAAACGTTTTGACTCTCGAAAAAGAAAATGTTTGACTTGCTTTGTCATCAGGATTTCCCTGCCTAGGCCAACTCCCTTGCCAACTTTCGAGAAGAAAAGGCGAGAGAAAAGGAACGAAACAGAAAGGAAGATATGACAGTCATAGGTGTTTAAGTCAAGATGAGAATGAATATTGCAATCAAGTTCCTTTTTTCAGGAGAGAAGGAAGCGTATTGACGTTTCGAGTCTCGCAAAAGAAAACGCCACGCCTGCTTTAGGATTTCCCTTTTAAGGGCAACTGAAAGAAACGTCCCCCATGAGCTAAGAAAACGTTTGGCTTCTTTGTTGTTTGACATTAAGATTTCTTTCACTGGGCCAACTTTCGTGTGTCGAGAAAAGTTTGCATCCGAAGAGAAACTCACTTTTCATACGTTTCTGCTCAATCACAACAGAATTATTTCAGAATTGTGATGCTCTCGACAGAAATACAAAAAGTGTCAACTAGTCTCACCTCAAGAAGGAAACTCTTGGCAAGGTACGGAAGGAAAGTCTTCAAGATCTGCCAAATGTGTCTGCGAAAATATGAGGAGTTCCTCGTGTCACTCGTGTCACCTGGCCTAGTCATAAACGAGGGAAGTTTTTCTCTCTTTATTTACGTAAGGAGCGACAGATAAGATCTCACATAAATCTAAAGTTAAAAAGACTTCAAGTTTTCCTATTTTCATCATGATTAGGCACCTAAACTTCCTAGAATCCTAGTACTAGGGTAACCACTTTTGAAAAGACATTTGGCCTAAAACTGTCTAAAGCACGAAGAGCTACAGGAAAGTTTTAGTTTACAAATGCAATGTTTAGAAATAAATATTCGAGAGACTACATTCAAAATAGAACTTTACAATTTGGCGAATTTCGTTATTCTGTGGAGAATATTTCTATCTAATTTTGAAACTAGAAAGACCAAGCAATTTCTTTAACAATTCTTGAGATATACTTTCAGCTGGACTTATTACAGTTGACGAAATAGACTTGGGGCAAGTCTAGAGACAGAAAAACCAAAACTCCAGAGTTCTGGTTCCAATTCAAGTTTCTTTTACAAATGAAGTCGTGCAATTAGGGACGAAACAATTACCAGGTCTCCTTGGGCATTTTGTAAAAAAATTATAACGCTACAATCTCTGCCAAAACTCTTGAAAAATTGCATGTTTTGCTCTTCTCCCCCTTCCCCCTTACAATGTTGGTTCCTTGTGCGATTACGCAGTGCTTTAGGGCACAACAACGCTGCCGAATAGCTTTTCCTCACATCTGGTGATCATATTTTCGGACCAACATTGTTCAAGGGGGCAGAGGGGCGGAAAAAAAGAGGAAAGTGAAGTTTCCTGCTGTGTATTTCGGATGGTTAATCAGAAGAAAAAGCAGCAAAATGAAGTTTTTCTTCAAGTTGTTTTGGCAAGGATTGTAGGCACAAGGCCTGAAGTTGCCTTTTTCTTTAAAAAGCACTTGTTTTCTGTTCAACATCTTCATGGTCCTACAGCCTCAGCTGAAACGAAACTTGAAAAGGCTTTCTTACTAGAGGGACCACAGTATCCACAAATCAAAGTTCCATATTTCAAACCCTTTCAGACATCCATGTCATATATAAATTCCCATTATAAAACCATGATGAAACAACTTCGTTATTGAGAAATAGTCTTTGTAAAGAACACAAAAATAAAGAGTTTCCTAAAAGAGCAAATTCAACAAAATTCAAGACACATTGTGAAAGGGGAAAAAGATTATTCCATTCACGCCTTTCCTTGCACGTTACGTAAATTACGTCATAATAGAAATCTTGTAGGTCACAAATACCACGAATACACCTGTACGCTTGGGCCTAACGATTCGGCCTCTTCAAAGGGCTTCACCTACGTTCTTGACGTCATAAAGTTTTACGACCCACCCACCTGTTCCTCCTTTTGTATTTTCGGCACCCAATATCAATCTTATTGTAATTGCATTTATGAATGAATGAATGAATTTTGTGGGAGAACGAGATAAAATAAAGTTCCTGCAAATTAATGATATGCCAGCCAGGAAATTTTCTGAGAAACTGGTTCTGGTTGAAGTCAAGGACAGTTTATAACCAAAATCAAAATAAACAATACTAGTGGGGATGGCGAAATTCTCCTACGCAGAGGTTCCCTTGTGCTTCGCTACGCAGTATCGGTTGGAGAGAGTAGGGATGGCCATGAAAAAGTAGTTTGTCGATAAACAGGAAAGTTAGAATAGAGAGGAATGAACTGGAAAATGCAAGGGGAAAGAAGATGTTCAAGAATTTGAATTGGTGTTAAGTATCGATGGTAAGAAGTGTAAACAGAGAGAAATCAAAATTAAAAAAGGAATTTCTGGCTCTATCCATCTTGACTACTTACAATAGCGGATAAAATCTGTATTTTGTGTATGAAAACAAAACTCGAAAATATTAACGTAACGAGAGGGGAAAAACCAACGGGTTGCCGTTCAGGTAGATTGACAAAAGTTTTTAGATCTCTTTATTCTGTGAACTACTCAACCAAGAAGTAAGAAATTTACAAAGTTTCGGAAAATCAAGTAATGAAAATTACTTTCCCTCTGTAACATGGGCGTAGGGGGAGATCAAATTTTGGGGCTGCACCAAGCCCCCTGTCTCCTAGGCCTAAATCGTAAAATTAATGTGGGCATAATGCAATTTAGGGCCTAAATCTAACTTGCGCAAAGAAGAATAGTCTCGCCAAAAATTTAAGAAATAAATTTCGTACTGTATTCTTGCTTTAAAGCAGAGTATTTTTAAAGCTTTCATTCTTTCTTTTCTTTTCCATTTTTCGATTCAATGTCTTTACAAAAACCAGGGTTGCAATCAATGAGTGTTTCTCCGACGTCAATACAACAGGACCGTTGAAGGATTTTTCCTCTTTTTATCTCCCAAGACAAAAAACAGGTACGGGAAGAAAAACCAAAATGTATGGTTTTAAATAAACCATTTGACAGCAAATGAAATAGTGCAGCTTGTGAAAAGAAAACAAATTTCATTTCTGATCTAATATCGGTTCATCGTGTGACTGCAATCATTGTCTTCTAGAAGTGCCTTGAAAAATTGATGCCCTGCCCTGGGTAACAAAGTCCGAAAGAAATTTTCAGGGTTGGTCGGGTCCTTAAGATATAAATATTGGTACCCCAATGGAAGATGGACCCAGTGAAATATCGAAAAACCAAAATTTCGGGGTTTGGATCGTGAGAGCCTCATAACAAAGGGGGTAAAGATTTTAAACAGAACTTAAAAACAATTTTCCTTTGGGAATCAGTTTGAATGCAGAATGTTCCTGGAGTTTTAGGATAGAAGAAAAAACTAAAAATATGTAGGAGGAGAAGGAATATATGTAACTGCAGAAGATGAGAATTTTCCATTTTTCGTAAGAACTAAGGGGAAGAGGCTAGAAATGAACGAGAAGAAGTTGATCCGAGGTACATAAGGGTACGGAAAGATAAAACCTAGGGGGGCTGCCCGATTATTTTCCGACATTTTTGCCCTACTGAGGGTAGATTTTTGCCTGAAATAGGATGATCGCTGAAAATTTTTCCAAAATTAGGGGGTGCTGCCGCCCTCCCAGCCCCATGGCTCGTGCGCTTATGTTGAGGTACCCCTACCCTGGGTAAGGTACCCCTTACACCCCTGGTAATTCTAACCAACAGCTAACTTATTTCAACTTCACAAGAATTACTTTTAACAGCCAACAACAGAAGAAGAGCATTTCAGCAGTCTGAAAAGAGACTGAGGCGAATCCTGCGCAGGAGGATAAGCGAATTCATTCATTTGATTTTCTTCATAAAGAATTTTTCTTCTTATCATCAGCTGTTGCAAAACTCAAAAGACACACAAAGGATCATCGGCTTCGAATAAAAATACACTTTGAATGACACCCACTCACAGATTCGAGCTTTATGTCACAGTTTCAACTCGATTGGTAACGGTCCATTTCCATGAGGCAACCGGACGCTCAACTCCGGCGAGGGGTGCAGCTAAACATGAGCTAAATAAAGAATTTCGTAACCACCAGGAAGTGGGACAATACAGGTAGGCACACGAAGATGAGAATCTGAGATGGGAGGTCCCTAAAAATAGAATCTGAAGGTATGCAATAGTGACGTCTCAGAAGAATTCCCATCGGTTTCCCAAAGCGGAAAATTGAAAAGGGTTACAGTACTTTTAAAGGGGAACTGAGGGAAAACGGAACCAGAGAAATGGGTGCTCTCCAAGGCCTAGTTCATGCGTCGAAGTTACAAGCACAAGTGACATTTTTAGAAGAATTCCTCCAGTTTCCGAAGAGAATCTCGAAGGGTGCACCGATTGCGTTTATGGGAAACATTTGTTCAGTTCCCACTCCAAAAACAGAAGAAGATCACAAATTGTGTTCTTGAAAGGGGAACTGGCAACAGGGAACAGGTTTCTGGAAAGATAAAAGTATTTTTGAGGTACTCAAATTTTACTGACGTTTTGTAATTTGGGAATAGATCTGTTCAAGATTGAAGAACCCTCGACATTTTAACTACGTTTAAGAATAAATCCTTTCAGTTCCGAACAAAACCGTAATGTAACCTGAAAACGACTAGTACTGGGGGCGGAGAATGGCATGCTTTAAAAATAGAATCTAGAAGGATGTTCAAAATGTAATTATTTTGGAGGGGCTTTGGAGTAATTTCTTTCAGCTACAAACTCTAGAAACAGAAAAAAGATTATAAGGTCTCGAAGGGGTGTGTCTTTCAGTCTGGTGACACAAGTAGATGTGGACGATGATGTGGGTGGGTACTTGAAGACTCCAAACAGAGAATGGGGAGGTCTCTGAAAATAGAGTCCAGAAGGGTGTTCAAAATGTTTAGAAATCTGTTCGAATAATTCGTTTCAGCTACCATTTCTAGAAAATGAAAAGATTACCAAGTCCTGAGAGGAGGACTTTTTCATATTCTCTAATTCCTGCTGTGCCCTGCTGACGAAATAAACAGAGACCTTTGAGAGGTAACTTGGCAAGTACCGTTGAATGAATGATGACAGGTTTCAATGAGAACAGAGGCGGGGATGAATAAAGAAAACGTGAAAGAAGAAATTCCGCAGTTAAGGATGAAAGAAGTAAGACAGTTATAGGGCCTTGAGTTGAGAGATTTCCAACAGGGAAAGCTCGCTAGAATTTTTATTGACCTGATGAAATGTTCAGGTCATTCTCATACAAACGTGAATGAATGCAATTCTGAAGTTTGAAAGCAACTCATTGCAAAATCTATAAATATATTTCAGTCTTATCTCTCAATAAAATATAGTACCTTATGGACCACAAAACTGCTGTGCACACAAGATTAACTCGAAGCAAATCACGTCAAACAAAAACAGTGAGCTGGCATCAGTTAAATCCTTTGGTTGCGCAAAAGATTAGGCCTGTTCGTCCAAACTTGAAATTGCTGGGTTTCAAACCACAACGAATTACTACGAGTTCATAACTATTCGAAATCGTCAGATAAATTGCTTCCCTACAGACACATTGTTCACAAGATCATTTGGAACAAGTCTGTTAACGACATTTTGAAAACTTAAATTTCCTTGCCATTGCAAATGGTATTGTGACTTATGGTAAAACGGGGGAGTAGGCCCAGATATAAGTTTGTTGTTGTTTAAACGCAATTTGATTGGTCCACTTTATTGAGGAGTGTCTACTTAGTCAGCCAACGAGAACTTTAATCCCATGCTGTTGCATCATAGATAGGAGTAATCTAGTATAAAATCAACTTTAATAAAAATGTGCAACGCAACTTTGACAGGGTTTTGCAGCAAATGCTGTTTTGAAGAGCAGTGAATGACGTAATTCATTGACATTTTCGTCTGACACTGATCACAGCAAATATTACCAGAAAAGATCCAACAACGAAGCGAGAGTACTGTTTGTTTCTTCTCTTCCATTTTGCTGTAACCAGTGTCTGGCAAAAATTAAGCAAGTGGATTTGTTGCTCAACACTTCCTTCAAACTTTTCATTCTCCAAAGGATTTTCAAGAGACATTTGCAATAAAAATGGTGCTAGAAATTTGCTACCATGATCTGTTGGGTTTTATAATACGTCAACCAATCACATCAATTCCTTCAGATGCAATGCATTATGGCAATAACTCTCTGGCAACATCTTAAGCAAGGGTGTAATGCTGTCACCCCTCTACAGCACTAAATCATGCCCTCTTGTCTGTAGAAAACTATCGACAATCCGAAAATCGTTCTGGAAACAATCTTTATACTGCTGTTAAAAAAGGGCCAAAATAGGCACCAACATACCTTCTTTGGGCAAGGAAAGCCTTTCTTGAGTTGCAGAAAGAGGAACTCTTACAATGCAAATCCTGCTTTGGACCACCTAAGAAAAGCTCCTTCATAGGGGCCTTGTAGATTTATCACACAAATCCCTGAATTCACTAGTTTGTTTTGTTGCTTTAGTTCAGGTAACAAGTCAGACGTAGCAGCAACGAATCAGTGATTGAGTAATGGAGACAAGAGCCTTTTTTGAACGAGTTACATCCATGTGTGCATGCATGAAAACGTTTTTCCATGCCTTAAAAATGCGAGCTATGATTTTGCAGATGCAACCTTGCAGGGTGAATACAATGAGCAGCCATATTTAATGATGCAAAACTTTGCTTTATGTATGAATATATCTATCATTCAGGTCTATATATAAATATGGTTTATCAGTAAAACTGTCAACAAAATCTTCTCTTGAACATCGTACTTTGCAGAATTACAATTTTCTTTACAATACGTAATAAATTTGTGTGCTTACAAAAATGGTTTTGGCATGGCTATTTACACAAATATACATAAGCGTATGGCTTATCAACCAAACTAACTTGGTCTTTATTACGTGAAATAAGAAGATAGTGTCATCAACAGACAGATATGTATTAACTATAAAGGGTGGAAAACTGAGGACAGAGAAAGGGTTTTATCTATCAAATACATGGTATAGCATGCAATCTATCAAATGCACACAGTTAGAATCTGTTTTACAGATGTGCATATTTGATAGAGGGAATTAGTTTAGGCCATTAGGACTGTCATTTCTCAGCTTGAACACAGTGCCCAAATTCAGTTTTCTAATCTAAAATCGGTGTTTCAACTATGTTTTGCTACAAACGCCAAAATGTTTGACAAATGAAAACATCATACTAAGGGGAGAAAGCATCACCAACAAATTTTCAATTTTTGATTCAAACGCTCCTCCACACAAATTAAAACCCGGGGTTCTAATAAAATCAAGTATTGTGGAGTAACTTTCAATTTTCAACATGAAGACAAAATCAAATGTATTAGCACATTGTGTCTTTCCTCAATGAAGCTCAAAGCTTTTCAGTCACCAAATTTTTGGACACCAGTAAACCATAACAAATTTGTGATTCTCAAACTGCAAACAAAAAGTGGCCTAAATTTTAGTTTGGCAATTCAATTGCAAACAAAATGGAGTCGTTTCAGGAAGGCTATAAAGAGTATCACATCAAAATAACATTGATTGTGAGTGGGCCTAGCCGTCAAAATGACATAGATTTTCGTGTCAAAAATTCAAATAATTGCTTTAAAATGACATGAGCTAGGTTGACTTGATAGACAAAATCCCTTCCTCTCCTCGCTTCCTCGATTATCTTACGAAAAAATTTTCATTATCATTTTAAAAGTTGATGGGAAATCTCATAATAATTGGTTTCTGATGGGGATGGCCATAAAATGAATGACCTGGGTAGTTAGGGTAAACTACCTCCGGGGAAAACCCAAATAGTTCATTCATATCACTCGCCATCATATTAGAGCTTCCATGATTTTCCCAAGTGGCTCAATCAGGCCATTGGTAAACATCTCTGGGATTTTATAATCCAAACCATGCTAAGATTTGGATTTAAGAAGCAAAAAGCTGGACTTGTTTTGGAGTAATTCTATACATGTTAACTTGATTCCAAAGGTTTATTCGCGGTTGCAGGGGTCCTATAATTTGATCGTGGCAACACTCATAATCCTGAGAAATGGCTTGACCATTATTTTGCACCTAGTTTAGGCGAAGTAAGTTAAGATTTCTTATCAAATTTGTCGGGTAGGGGATTATATACGAAGCTCTACCATAGTCACATAACAAGGTTCTGAAACTATTCATGAAACTTTCCTGAAGGTTCCGGTGGTCTATTCTGAAACTCTATCAAGGTCTAAAACTTTACGCTTGGGAATCATGCTCTAAAAGGGGGCGGTGTTTGGGTCTGGGGCGCTGGTATGCGTTTGATTGCTGACACCAGGGCTTTTAAAGGGGCATTAGGATCACTTTTGGTTCATTACTTGTCCCTATCATTTACAGATCAGTAGGGGCAAGGTTATCAATAAATCATTGACGGAAAAGTCGCCCGTTTAGAGCGGGTTCATTTGACGTTTCGAAGTAGTACCTTTACAAAGCCCTGGTTTCAGCAAAAGGCTTTTTACCTTTTTGAATTTTATTCTCTGAAAAAAAGAATGTAAATTAATACAATTTCGGTTTAAAAACCGACAGTCAGTGCTATAAAAGTGTAGTTGTCTCTTTTGCTTTCCTTTTATCTGATTTCTTGTACGTTGCTCTTAATTCACTGTCCGGTGTCCGTTGATCATTATTATTCCGACAAGTTCTGCATAAATTCAGGCACCCTTTCGCGGGTAAATAGCAAAATAAACAAGGCATCAAGCAAGCCAAAATCGACAAACACGTCCATCGTTTTAGAACACTCCCTTTAGAACCAACACACGAACATGGGTTATCTGCACTGTCCTCATCGTCTCCGATATGGTAAAATAATCCTTTTACGCATACCATACAAGTACAATAATCAACAATATTTTCGGGCTGCGTTCGAGCAATTTTCCTTTTACTTTTTGAGTCATTTAAGCCATCTAATTCCACCCATGTGTCCTGCCTTTTCCCTTCAAATGAATGAGAGTGATTTTGTGGTTTGGGCCTTTCATCTTGATCAGTTGCGAATTTCGACGCGAAGTCTCGTAAACACTCACCGTCTCTCGAGTGATAAAAAGATGTCCTCAAATTCGATCCTGTTACAGGCTGTTTTGACGAGCTTTTCGATAATTTTTCTTCAGTACTTATACAACAATATTCCCCAGCGAACTTTTGATTATCAACGATACTAGGAGTTTGTGGAGGAGTTCTATAATACGGAGGATAAGTTTGTGTTCTATTTTTTCCAACTGGCGGATCAATCTGTTTGACATCCGATGCTAGTTTGGCGATATTTTTAAGCGATCTGCTCGATTTAACTGTCCTTCTCCACTCGCAAAATTGTAATGAATTCCCTTGTATTTTAGGAACGAGAAAATAATGTTCTTCGCCCATATCATCATCATATCTGCTGAAGGGATCAGAATTTTGCTTCTGGTTCATGTTAAGTTCATTCATTCGTGAGTAGCGATTTGAAAGTCCCGCTTCGCTCGAAGTTCTCGAACTTGAATCAATAACAGACTGGTCGATGGAGTCATTATCTTTGAGATATGGTTTAACCAGTCCAGGATATGGTACATCATCTCGATAAAAGAGGGCACGCTCCCCCATTGCCGTCACCTTCCAGTTGAAAACATCAAATCCAGGCCAACCCAACAACGTAGAGCTTGCTTCGGTTCACTTGCTCCTGACCTCAATGATTGGGACTGCCTTTGTGAGAGGTCGCTGTGGCCGAATATAACGGCTTTGTAGTGTACTGATAAATATATCAATTATTTCTTGGATTTCGACGCGAGAACAGCGAGTGTAAATATCTTGATAAATGTTGAATGTGACTTGTATGAAGCAAGTATGAATCAAGAACTCATTAGCTTGTCAATCTGCTACCCACTCGGCGTATCTGGTGACCGCGATAAAAATAATCTCAACTCTCGACAAGGAATGTTCCCTCTTCAAATACGTTCACTTATAAAATATCTTCCAAGCAATAAAACTGCTGTTTAGTGATCATCGTTAAGTTAGCGGCCGGTAATTTCACTCCTCTCGTTAGAACTAAATCACTGCTGCTCGCCCGGACGTTTTCCTCAGGTTGACCAACAGCCCGAGACTCAGAAATCCGGTCAGTTCACACAAACGGAAACTGTGGAATTTGCGTGTGGCTCTTCCGGTTAAATGCTAAAACTCGATTCTAAAGGCACGAAAAGTCTTCAATCGGTGGCTGTGAGGTTTCTATCTCCTCTGTTCGTACATTAAAACCGATTCTCAAGAGAACTGCGAGATAATAAAACATGCGGACCTGAAAGTTTATTATCATCATTACTTGATTGTGTGTGCGTTTTGCCGCTACATTGAATGAACTCTTTCTCTGTCCGGGCCGCGAGAGAATACCGGATAAATGTGACGTAAAGTCGTTTCATCTTGTTTTCATCTCCACAGTCAATGGCATCCTCGAGGGGAAACCAGCTTAGGGTTATTCAATTGACTCTGAGAGCCGTTTCCTCCGTTCCTCTGTTCTAAAAACAATAGCACAATAGAGGGGAAACTTTACAGAGGCTTAATGACGCTTAATTCATTTTCATGCAAAACTCGGCTTATCCAGTAATGCTTAGAAAAGGCGAACATCCATCAAATTGGGACTCTTTGTTAGCTTGTGTGTATATATTTGCTACCGGATGTGAGAAGAAAGAAAATATTTGAACGACTTTCTCTGCTGTTGTAACAGGCTTCAAAGGCGAACAGAACAAATATAATAGATTTTGTTTGAGATTTAAAAAAGGCAACTGGATCTCTGTTGTGCCCCTCTCTAAAGCCACAGAGATTACATCCGTTCCCTCACTGATAACGACTGCGTGACACAGGAATTCTTCGCAATTTTCAAAACCGCATTCTGTGTTCTGCTTTCCCAGTGAATTTCTTGATTCATACTGCACTGCAAACACAATTTATGGAAATTTCGCGATTATTTCTCCTCGCCGCTCTTCAAATTCGAAGGGATGTTCGCCATATGCAATCTCCCGCCCCAAGAGCCGTTTCTTCAACGAAAAACAGGAAAGGTAACTCTAACTAACTACATATGAAGCAGACAAAGTGGCGCCTTGGCAAATATGATATCCGGCCTAAGTACAAGTGTTGTACATTAATATTTGCCGCGGAAAGGCAAGGGAGAAATTATACCCTAGACCGAAGCCCGTTTGCCGGTCTTCGAATTTTAACATGGCTAATGAAGGAAGCCACAAGGAGTTGTGAATGTAGTGATTCTAGCCAAAGTTCAACCACAAATGTCGCAGGCCTCATGTGGGGATACTTTTAGCCACAAATAGACGGAGGGTTAAACTCCATGCGCTTTGTTTAACTTTACACTTAATCTCAAGAATGGCTTCAAGATCACGACAAGTAACATAGAACAGTAAACCAAGGGAGACGACCCCCTGAATACTACAGCAAAATCCCTTCCTTATCAAATAAATTTGAGCTCTCAGCCAAACCTGATGCAATTTATTTCGGTAACGCTGATATTGGACTTGCTCCGGCACCGGTCCGGTAGGAGATTGAATCCGGTGGCTCAGTGCGCCCCTGCAATAGCACCCATAATCGCTTCTTGTAGGGGTACTCCCCGGGTAGTCATTATGGGGGTATTTTGCCGAAACAGGAAATGGGACTCGTTCTCCTCGTTTTCTTCTGGCCTGCTCCAACTTTCAGTAATGAGTTTGAGGAGCCTGGAGACGAGCCTGGAGCAAAGTTTCCTCCCCTCCTCCCCTCAGTTAATAAACTTCGTTTACAAGCAGAGAAGTTTTGACAGAAGTTACATTAACAGCACAAAAGTCAATATTGTGAGACACGAGGTGGTCGATTTTGCTGAATAAGGGGGACGTTGCAGCTTGATAGAGATACATATTTTTACGGATTGCCGAAAAAAGGTTCACGATTATCATTTGATGTTTAGCGATTTAGCATTGCAACTCAACTGAACCAAAATCTTCTACTTGTTAATATCACCCCAATCTCATCTCGAGTTTCCAGTCAATTGCGAAGAAACCTTTTGTAAAATGCCCTGTAAGATAGGGTCTAGCCTCATTTGATATCATTCAGTGGGCTTGAGCTCTACTTGCACTGGCCCAGTTGATTTGATTTTTCATATATTTACGAAATACTAAAAGAAATAATGCAAAGGCGCTAGAATACAAGAAAACATCGAGTCAGATAGTGTATCAAAGGCAATTTGTAATGGGAAAAAGCATGAATGAAACAATTTGTGATAGGAACAAGCATAAATTTCATCCAAAAATCCTTTTTTACACGAAAAATTTCTAAGATTTCTAAGATTTCCTTTGATGAGATTTTTCAAGATTTTGTAGGATTTGTAAATTTTGGTTCTTGATAATGTCGAGATTTTCAAATATTTTCAAGATTTGGCAAGATTTTGTGGGATTTGAGTGATTTTTAGAGATTTTCAAAGAACCGTCGAATTCTTCTAGACTTTCGAAGATTTCTAGGATTGTCTTTGGGATTTCCAAATTTGTGAAGATTTTCAAAATTTTCAAGATTTGTCGAGATTTTTGAAGAAATTTTAGGATTTTTACAATGTGAATGATATTCTTTGGAGTGATCTGCCCGTCGGACTTTCCGACCAACTGTGCAGCACTTTCTTTCAAGCTGTACTGCAAGGCAGACCAGCCGTTAGTGACGTGAAAAAGAACTATGATATTTCTTTTAAAATGTTAATATAAATTAAAAAACGTCTGGTTGATGTCTAGTTCAATCTTTTAGTAGTTGAAAGAATCTTCTTTGAACGAAATTGCGCTAATATTTTTGCCATGATGATTTTTCAAACGTAAGAGCTTTTTTAAGTCACTCGATGCATAAAACAGAGATAATTTTCCTGACAACAAACAGTCCTCCATGACACACACTACATTAACAATCTCGATATCTGGGATGATGTGTTAAGTCCTGTTAGATCTTCCTAATTCCCATGTTTCATAGTCTGCATGGCTACTGAATAATGATTAACGGAATAATTAGGGTTGGGCCGCGGAAAGGCTGGGCAACAAAACGATCAATCAAACACGAGAACAGCGCGGATCTACGTTCAGGAATCATATGAGCTGTTCCTTGCTTGCTCCACAATATATTCCCATACATCACAGAGTAGACTACGAGGAAAGGGAATAAAGAGCCTGATGATTCAAATTTCTCTTTCATTTCGTGGAGAAATGGGAGTCAATATTCGTGGTGAGTCAAAAAGGCTACGATTTTCGTAGACACGTTTAATCATTCACAAATTTCAATGAAGGCTCATTTTCCCTCGTTTTAACGAAACATGGCTCATTTTCCGTCATTTTGTAGAGAAAAGTCTATTTTAAAATTTAAAATTCATTTCATCAAAATCGATTACATCATTGTGAAAATGTGAGGGATTTCGCTTTGGAGCTGTTTTTGATAAAACGCACAGAAAAGGATCGTGATCAAACTTGATGCGATCCATGCCGGGAAAAAGCTTGCAAGAAAAATCACTTACAACTTCAAAATACTGTGGCTAATTTCATTGAAATTAATTTTCATGTCTAAGTCAGTCTTTCAGCTATTAAATGAAATATGATTCATAAAAATCTTTTGATAATTCATAATCGAAGATTTCCTCAAAGCTGACATTTCTCTAGACTCACCCATATTGTATTTACAACGAGGCATGGCCTAAACCTGACAATAATGCTTGCCTGCCTAAAGTCATGGAATCTGTTGCAACATTTTCGAATGGGAAGACAATCAAATCACAAACTGAAAACGTTTTTCGGTAAAAATTTCGTAACGTCAATAATATTACATCAGGAGGAAACTTTGGATTTCCAGTAGTCATGAAACTCAAGAGGGAACCAACAATTCCAAAATAGATTCTAGCTAGATTTCCTGTGAACTAATTTTTGCTAAAATTTCCCCTGGAGGGATTTAAACATTCCACTTGAGAGTATCTCTGGCTCTATGAGCAACTATTTTCTGACGTTTTATGACGCGATAGATAGGCCTCTTTCCTTCCTTCCTATCGTTCTTACTTCATTTAATTTAATTTATTTGAGTTACGTTGAGCTTTTCTCCTTCCCTCTCACTGGTTCCCTATGCTCTCCTGTTTTAGTGTTCCAACCAGTACTTTCTTTCTAAGCCTTTGCATTCACTAAACTCTTTGATAAGGGCTGTATCACATACATAAACACTGCTAATTATTTTGGTATTTTGGTTATTTTCTAATTCTCCAACAGTAGGTTTCTTGCAATTCCCTCCTCCCCATTTACAAAGTTTCAAAACAGGCTAGAACGAAATCTCATCAGAGTAAAACAGTCTGGAAGGAGAAAAAGAGCGAAATCTCACAAGAGTTAAACAGTCTGGCATGGCAGGAGAAAAGAATGATATCTCAAGAGAGTAAAACAGTTTGAAAGAAGAAAACTAGACGATTTTCTCCCAGCGCACCTTATTAGAAAAGTCATGCTTGCCCCGTGAACATACTGGGACCGGGCCTAACCATCGTTATACATTGGCCTGGGCAGGGCATTACACATTCTATAATATCGGGGACACTATTAATAAAAATCTGTGGTTACTGTTGCCAAAAAATATGACAGTTTGAATGGCTGTGGCCGAAAACCTTTTTAAATAAAAACTTGCAACAATTCTATCTATCGATAGAATCTGTGCAGATTGACCTGCAATTGTTAAAGCAACTGATAAGCCGCGTACCACGACCAAGGAAAGTAAATGAGGTTCCATTTTGACCGCTTCAAATTTCAGGCAAGGAATATGATGTTACAGCCATAAAAAGTGTTTTTTGGTATCCTGCCTGGTTTTGTCATAAATCTGCTATTAAGCTGTTGTTAAATTAACACGTTCTGACTTTAATTTGAGCTCCAGTCCAGTGCTTGAATCAAAATAAAGTTCAAGCGTTTGTTGCAATGCATGATCATGGAAAATCCATCAATTTCCCTAAAATACATTTCATGAAAATGGGTCAAACCGTCCTACATTTATGGGCCGGAAGCTTTTTTAGAAAATGCTTTAAAAGCTAAAAAGATCGACAAAATTCTACCCAATGTTTTGCTGCAAAAGCGGCCCTGCTAAGGGGGTCGTTGCTCCCTGTCCCCTTAAAGCAGCATGCTCCCTTCAAATAAGCTCGTTTGCCTAAGTTATTTCTTCTTCATACTCCCCAGTTCTCAGTTTTCTAGTCATGGTTCCTTCGCTCCTATGGCCCTTTTCAGGCCCTTCTCAACTGCTACCAAAAACCGCTAATAGAGCCTCAGGAAAGAATGGCAATGGGCAGTAAAATACTCTAGAGGGAGGAATAACAACTGCACACTGCTTGAGTGAATACTCAGCTGGCTTATTTCAGATTCTAAAATTAAATTTGGAAGTAAAAAACTTCTTGAGTCTTTAACAAGCCCCTTAAACAATAGCTCAAAGAAAAATTACCCATTTCTCTAGAACATAAACTTTCCTAAATAATTTATCTTTCCTCTGCAAAATAGCCTCTCGAAATCCATAGATATTTGTAGACAGTTCACGATCACTCGATCCTGCAAACGCCAAAATATTTGCGTCTCACTCTGTACGATGACATACCTAGACGACGAAACCGTTGGGCATAGGGGACACCGTAACCGTTCAAGTTTCCAAAGTACCCCATACTAAACTAAAATTTCCCATATTTCTCTGGCGTTTGTTTGCTCGCCTCCCAGTTCTAGAGACTGGCTCTTCTGAGAGCTGTGCCCTCCATGCAAGAACTGCTCCTTACGTTTCTTCCGTGTTATGTTGCATTCTATTATAGTTCACAACTTTAGGCCTAGCACAGAGCCCAGATAAATGCTCTTTTTTGCTTGGATCCTCGCTTCTGAATAGCAACGAGTGTGTTAAGAAGATGGCATAAGTTCCTTTGCTTGCAGTTTGAGAACCTTCCTCACGGTCAGTGACCGTGTGACCGTAATGTTTTCCTGACTCTGGCCTAGCAAAAATATGTCGCAGTTATATGCGTTCTGCAAATCTGTGACCCTTGTCGTATCAACAGTTAAACTAAAAGGCCTTATCAAGGCATGAGCCGGCCTTATCAATCTGTTTAAAAATAGTCAGAAAGCTATAAAAGGAAGAGGGCAACTCGAACGGCTGAAGGGAATTCCTAGCAAATGATATTAATCTTGACCTTTTTAGTTCTCATGTCTCGTGGATAGTCAAGGTAGACGCTTACCAGTAAAAAGTTTACCAGTTGAAAAAGCAGTTTGCTACTGACAAGGGGTTGTTAAGTTCAGTTTTCACGCCCCTTGGTTGAATCAAAGTCTCAAAACTTTTTGATGCATAGTCTCATATAGACTGATGACATTCGTCTAAGTTTTGCTGCACTGAATTGAATTGTTATCTACTGCTATAGTCATTATTTGAAGCGGAATGGGTATTGTAGGGGTGACATTAGGAGAATGGAGCAAAACAAGGACTCATGTAATAAGTCTGATCAATACTTTCATTAACCTGTAAACAGACAGTCATTTGGGAATCAAATTGCATTTGAGTGACAGGGGCTCCCAGAACAGAAATTACTTGATGGGATGTTTAACAAAATCAATGGAACAAAATGGGAGCATAGAAAATACAAAAATTCTCTAACCGCTAAGAAATTAATTCCTCCTATGGTGGTAAACAACACTTAAATTTCTACTCTTGCCAGACGATGCCCCTGCGCCATATTCCTTTCGTGTCTGCTACATAACCCATAACCCCCTGACCCTAGCCTGTGTTCCAGACCCCTGGGCTACCTTATCCATACAAAAGACCACCGAATAACTGACCATCGTAAACAAAACATAACCACCAAGAAATATATTCCCATTTACATTGGCGACAAAAATTGCATTTCTGCTCTTGCCAGACGATGCATACAAGCATTAGCAGTGTTTCGGTTGATCCAAGGGGCTTGCGGTTGTTGAGATAAAGCATATCCCAGATCCGGCTAACCAGCATTATTGGTTATCTATCCTTCTTTTTATTAACACAATTTTGATAAGAACTGCACATCGTAAAAAATTGTGGCGCCATGTCGAGCAGGGGGCTACCTAGACTTCCCTTGTTTCAATCTGCTCTTTGCCTTGATGATGTAATGCTTACCACAGGGATGCAAGGGACAAAGGTAATCAGTCTAGGGGCAACTGGCTCTTGATTCGTTGGGAATATTTCCATTATGTAAGTTCTAAGGCTGTTAACACAGCGAATCCTCATATTTTGACGCTTGCTGTCAGTCACGTGAATGTCACGTGTTTCAACACGTTCTCGTTGTGCAACTGAAGGAAATCTAAAACAGTGTCAAATTTCCCATTGTTTTTACCTTTGATCTCTTACCAACAAAGGCCATTTTGCAGCTCTCTGGAAGCCTGGGATCGAGAAATCTTATCGCCAAAATTTGCTAATTTGGTCACGTCAGAAGGAAAAAGATGAAAGCCAAACAGCAAAGGCATTTGAAAGAGCTGAAAGGGCGAACACAACAAAAATCCTTTAGTTGCTAGGCTAAAAGCAATGAGTGCTCGTTTCACAATTGTAACCGTAGTTTATTGAGGCAATAGAGGCCCCCCCCCCCTTCCGCGAAACTCACAAACCAAACCAAACCAAGCCAAACCAAACCAAACCAAACCAATCCAATCCAATCCAATCAAATCCAAACCAAACCAGACCAATCCAATCATAGACCTGAACAATGTACTGTAGAAGATGGAATTCAGTGTATGTTATGATGCTCAGAAACCACGTCCCTTCACCATAATAGTCCTAGTCAAAATCCTCCTTCTAAAGCCTACATTAAGGTAGATGTCAACCATGAAACCTTCAAAAACGATTTTGGGCTAGAACTCATGAATGGTGATACCAGTATTAAGGAAATCTTCAGAACTTACAGTAATAATCATGGAAGGCTAAAATTTGGTAACATTTTTGGGTGGGGCTTCATGGTTACCATGGAAACTGGAAAAAATGGGCGCGGACATGTAAACTTGTGGCAAGGCTAACTAAGAAACTATAGAAGATAATAATTTCATTTTTTCAGGGAATGTGTGTGATACATAGCTCTATGCAATAAATGGATAGATTTGCAAATGACCACTTAGAATAGGTTTCAGGCTAAAAAAACTGTTTTTCTGAGGTAGATCCTTTTATAGTGACTAAATGAAAAATCTGACTCACTCATTGCATTCAGCATCAAAAAATACATATTCCTGCCAATTTTGGTTTCTCTACCCCACCCAGAACATTTTTTATCTTTGCCACAAGTAGCCTGCATGCCCGGAAAACAGTTTTGAGAAAACAGCATCTAAACTTTTGCAAAATATTTTCATCAATAGGAACAGGTTCTGTGCTCATTTTCTCAAAAACGTGGCTTAAAACAGTCCAGCCCAGACTCTTAAATCACATACTCAAACTAAAAATCAAGGTTATTTTCCAATGGCATTACAAATACTACTGATGGCTCATCATCTGCTAGTTCATGAATTTCTGGCTCCTTTCTTTTCTTTGCAGATTGCACTCCAAAGTCCAGCTCTTTCTTCTGGCCTTTTCGCTGGCCTTTTCCCTTTGATTTAGTCTGATTTGTTCCCTCTTCTTGACTGTACTCTGGCACTGATGTCAGTCCAAATTCTCCAGAAACACAAGCCTCTTTGGTTTTGTCCTTCATCTTCATTCTTTTTGCATGCAATTGGCATCATCTTTTCTTGTATTTTTCTGATACTTTTACTGCTGCATTCTTTATCTGTGAATCATTCAATTTTTGCAAGGCTAGCATAGTATTATGGCCTGGTAAAATGTTACACATCTGGATCACTAGGGCAATGCTTGAGGCCCCAGTGTTGAAACTGCTCATTGTTTGACATGAGGTAATCTCAACCATTATCATATACTTCAAGCCATCTCGACTGACCGATGAAATATTTTAGATGCTCCACTTGATTCTACCTTTGCAATATTATCTTTTCTTTTTTCATTTCACTCAATTTGATCAATTTCTTCATCAGCTGTTATTTCAAACAATTGCTTGGCTGTGTCATTCATCAGTTTTTCTGCAACATTGGCCGATGCATCTTCTATTGTTTTCATACTTTAGTTGTTTGTCTTAAAACTGGTTTAGGCAAATTCATTATAGCACAAAACGTCACCAGTCCAGAGTGCCCCATTGAAAGTGAAGCAATGCTTGACCTCTTGTTTACATCATAACTGAGCCTCCCACCACAGTTATCTCAGCGTTCAGAGGCCTCGAGTTTTCTGCTTGTGTCAAAGTTTGCCTCTTTGTCTCTGTGTTGCAATTTGAGCACTGCATATATAAATGCTCTGCCAGACAACCACTCCTTCTATTTTTCAGATGCAATCTCAAATTTGTTGCTTCCCAGGCTCTGCATATGGCAGCAGTGTTCAATACTTCAGCTAGAACAATTTATCGATAATCCCATATCCATTTGAACCCAAGAGACTTGCTGATGTTGTATTCTGTACACCAAGTTCCACTGCTTTTAACCTGGTTATCAGGCCACCACCATCTGATTCGAAGGATAAATTCATTATTTTCTTCTTTGATATGCTAGAAGACAAGTCAGCTGATTCATCAATGTCATCTTCTGAGTCTGAGGGCCTAGCTAGGCCCATTTCTGTTGTTGGCACTTGCCTATGTTGTTTGTACACCAGGATCTTCTACCACAACTGATGCCGTTAGCAAAACATCACTCCCTGCTCTTTGAGCCTCTTCTTTCCTTCAACCAAGGAAACCTTTTTGCTTTTTTCTTCCTACCAATCTGAATTTGCGCTTTGAATTTTGTTTTCTCTCATCTTGAACATCCAACTTCTCTGCGTCCATTTTGAAAACTGACAGACGAGAAAGCTACGAGTTGTTGTTGTTGCTAACCAAATAAGACACAGGGGGGACATTCCTCACGACTTCTGAACGTTTTTGGGGGTATTTTTGGGTGAACCCATCCCAGGAATCCCATAGCAACGGGAAAAAACATTGTTGCCAAGTATCAAAAACTAGACTAAGGTGTAAAAAACTTCTTTTTTTGAAGATTCTGTTAATCTAATCTTTCTGAAGTGAAGAAATATGAATTCTCCGATAAATTTTGCACCTAAAAAGTGAAGAAAACGTTTTTACTAAATTTTGTCAAAACATCTCAATTTTCATGGTTGACATCTACCTTAAGCAGAAGTAGAGAAGACCTAATCGAGTCTGCGACCCCTTGTCATGACGCTCATGTGATTGGACTCTACCTGGGATCGAGCCCTGTCCGCCTGACTGTTTTGGCTGCAAAGTCAGAGGATTCACCACAACTCCTTCACCAAGTTGTGTTCAACGGAACGAGGACATGCACAGTT
This sequence comes from Aurelia coerulea, assembly GCA_039566865.1. Lineage (NCBI taxonomy): Eukaryota > Metazoa > Cnidaria > Scyphozoa > Semaeostomeae > Ulmaridae > Aurelia > Aurelia coerulea. The sequence continues at coordinate 2,284,515 of CM076952.1, read as the reverse complement.
TTGATATAATTGATCTTTCATGCAAATAACTGCTCCTCAAAGAAAGTGTGCACTCTGCGAAAACTTGGCGCTTACTTGAGTTCTCAGAACGTGGCTTTGATTCAGGAGAAACGATAGGGTTCGATCCAGCACCTAAATCAAGCAGCGTGGGACAAGACAATCGACCAAACGAGAAATGAATGATGGAAAAGAGATACAATACCGAAAAAAATATAATATGACAAATGAAAGACACAAAAAACAGAGTCCTAAGCTACTCAAACCTTTCTTCTCGCCTTTCTTACTGCCCCTAAAATGAACCATCATCTCAATATCCCACAAATTCCAAATTGCGGCTCGTATGAGAACAGCTGTGACAGTCAAGGAAAGAATTCAGAGGAAGGATTTTTGTCAATGAGACATAGTACGTGCTATGTTAAGCTGACAAAATGTCTTACTCTGTGCGTGGTTGTAATCATGATCTCATGAACATTCATGCCCTCATTGATGATCGTTTTTAAGGGTTCAACAATCAAGGAGCAGGATTAAGTAAACAGGCAAGTGGGATGGATTTCCTCCTGTTCCATCGAATTTTGAAAAAGGGATCCATTGATATATGAAGTATTCAAGACACCATTTAACCACAGAACAAAAGAAATTCCTGCGCCAGAACAAACGAAATTCCGAGTATATTTTCGAGCAAACTAAGAAGTTCAACTGTCGAAGTTCTGAGCACTATCAGGGCCTATCAGAGTTTCTTCATCTGAAAGAAGATGGGAACAATTTCACACAAGAACGGTACTTTGACCAAAGAAATATTGACTGTCGTTCGATCATGTTAATTTTTTAAAATGTCTTCATTGGTACATAGCACACATCACGTTGAATAATAGAACCATTTGCCGCTGAATAATGGAACCAAAAGGCGTCAAACACTGGTCACAGCAGTTCAATTTTTGAAACATCAGCTCAAAAATAATGCACATTTTGCAGTGGGATGCTTCTAACTGTAAAAACTTAGGCAATGTGGATTTGATCCGAAGCTCTAAAAATAGCTTTTATCTAACTGATGATAAATAAATATCGATAGAAGAAGCATCTAATTAGTGTTAACTTTGACTAAACACAAAGATTTTGGTTGGAATTGAAATACTTGTAAGTCTTGTAACAATTCTGCATGAATTCATCTGAAATTTTGATAAAACTTATGAATCGTAAGATCAGGTTCTGTAACAATATAGCCTGAAATTATCTTTCAGAAACTCCTCTCTCAATGAACAACTATGCTTCCCTATTTGCATTATATTCAAAAAAGAGAAATTCACTCTACTCTTCATACCTGATGAAGATTTGAGCTGGAAACGTTGTAACTATCTTAGTCTTCGTGTAAAGTCGAAGTTTTATATGAATAAATGTTTTTATTGATACAAACAACGCACAAGACGCACAACGAAATTGTTTTTAATTTATTCTACACTCTAACACCGCTATGGAAAGTCCGGTGCAGACAAGCCCTCTTAGGCAGCCAGGAAAATATCTACAAAGGACGCTCTTGATGTCACGTGGTTCTCAACGACTGCTCCACTTCAGCGTTTCCTGGCAGCACAACAGCGAAGCTTCCTTCAAACAAGATAGGGTGTCTTATCTCTTTAAAATGGAACATAACAATATGTCGCTTATTGGCTACTCAGGAAAGAGGCCAGCCAATCAAAACAAAGAACATAGCGTGTCACCCATGATGTGATGAGTCGTCAAGGCAGAATATCACAAGAAGTCGCATACTGGCAACACAGGAAAGAGGCCAGCCAATCAAAACGAAGAACATAGCGTGTCACCCATGATGTGATGAGTCGTCAAGGCAGAATATCACAAGACGTCGCATACTGGCTGCACAGGAAAGAGGCCAGCCAATCAAAACGAAGAATATAGCGTGTCACCCATGACGTGATATCTCATCAAGGCGCAATATCTTAAGAAGTCGTGTATTGGTTGCATAGGAAAGAGGCCGACCAATCAATTCAAAGCATGTAGCGTGCATCTCATCGTCTGATTCATTCACAGGAATATTTAACAACTGTTGGCTGTTGTCGTAACAAAACATTATAGAGTGGAAAACATGGCAGGTCTCAGCATTCCTTTTTCCTCCCCGGAACTTTGCGGGCTGATTTGGTTGCAGGCATAGGAAAGATCTTATTGAACAGCTGTATGCAACATGGGAAAATGATATTGTTCTGTGATTCTGTAAGATTGCTACCACAAAATAATCACACTGAGCGAGCAAAAATAGTATCGTGATGTGTCAAACTATGAAATCGTGAACATCCCACCAATTTCAATTAACGATCGACTATTTTATACAATAAAAGGACATTTAAAAGAGAACATGTATTCTAAATTCTAAACCTAAGCCCATCCAAATTGGTAATACCTCTCTAAAGATGAATCACATTTCGCTTGTTCTGAAGGACTAAAAAGCAATCGAATTTTGGCCAAATCATCAACTTCAAAAAGAAATAAAATGGACATAATGAGCAAGGCCATTCCCTATCAGGGAAAAACAACATACAAATGTGCATCTTTTTGATAAAAAATGCTAGCATTACTTTCATAAGTTTCTTGGAGGCAACTAACGTGATTCAAAAGCTAAAACTGCACGTTATTTCGTCAATTTTTTGTACAATTTCAATCAATTTCAATCTTTTATGGAAACGTCTCCCAGCAAAATCAAATGTAACTTTAGAATAGTGCAGCCGATTTTAATGGAAAACATTTACGACAAAAGCTAGCATTTCCACCAAAAAATCGCGGATAATTCAAACTGGTAAAAAATTGATGATCCTACAGTTCGGCAAATGCTGAACGTTTCTTTGATTCGTGTTGCAGAAGATATGATTCTCTTCTTTGGAGATAAATGTTTGCAGGAAAAACCTAGCTATGATTCATACTATTTTTCAGTTTCTGCCAAAGGCAAATGAGAGAGGGGAAGAATTAATTATGCTTATCTGACAAAGTTAGGAAACTACATAGAACGAAACTTTGAAGAAAAATAAATGCTGGAAATTGCAAAACCACAAAATACTGTGGATAACGTTGGTATTTTCCGGCTAGGATGTTTTCAAGCAGAATAAATGCTATTGTTAACTGCACGATCCATATAGACAGGAGGTTCTCCGTTGGACCAGACCGGACGAATGTCCGGGATCTTGCAAATAGCTGGCTTTTAAAATACTAATAGTACTTAGAAGGTTCTCCTTTAAAGTTTTCTGTCACTGGTGACTTCGGTCGCGCATTTCATAGGCCTTCTATACTCACAGTAACTTTCAGATTCTCATTCAATCTCTATTCACAAATCTACCAAGGTAGTGAAGACCGACAGGTAACAGGTAACTTATTCAAACTATCTGAGGGAAATGGTTAAAAATGTCAACATTTCAGAATTTTTAAATGTCGATTCCCACAATAACAAAGAAGTTGAATCATCTCATAGAGAAACTTTAAGTCTACACCGTTAAAAGGCTGTTCAAATTAGAAATCAAAGGCTTTAGCCCCATATTTAGGCACATATGCAAACTTTCTCTTCTTTATATGGCGCGATTTCATGAACAAATTATAAAGCAGACCCCCTTTTTCTGTGCTGTGAAGAATCTGACACAATACAGGATTCTCGAAAGCATATAAGTTACTTAAGCACAATGACAGATATACAGTTCTCGCTTGAGATAAAAGTATTAATGGGGATCCAGCTTGATGGCTCTTGTCGTCGAGACGCGGCCTAAATCTGTCATCATTCTGCTCAGACTGACCAAAATTTCACCTTACAAAGACATCTCGAGAAGAAAATGTGAAATGTTTAAGTGTTTGTGGAGGAGAAAACTGGCTGATGGAATATCTGGGTAACAGATGGCCGGTTATGGCTTGGTTTACCATTTAAGGAAGTTCATGTCGTTTGATTTGAAGCCTGTAAGAAGTGATCATACGCCATTCAAGCCACAGGATTGGAAGGATGATAACTAAGAATGAATGGGGTTAAAGGCAGCCTTCACCAAGCAACCGTTTGCCATCAAGGTCGTGGACTTTTGATTGTTGGGAACGTGGAGGAAAGAGGTTCCCATTTTCCCTAACTTGAAATTTAGAGCATGTTTTTATTCATGCATAAGAAACTTTCTACCGCTTGATTAGAACATTTATGCGGGTCACAGGCGATCGTTTAAGAAATTACAGAAGGGGGTCGATCCAGCCTCCGCCTCCTCTAGCCAGTTTGAGAATAGATGGTTGATTGATTCACTCAAATGGTTGATAAAATTTCACTCAAACATAGGGAAGTTGCTCTCGTTTGATTCAAGCCGTTACGCAGGTCATATAATTGGGAAGATAAGAATTGGGGGAGCAGTCGCCCTAAACATGGCTTCGAATGTGAAGCTACCAATAAACAGTAGCAGGTTGCGGTAGAAAATTTGCAGCCATAAACAAAGTCAAGTTCGCTATAATTTCTACTTGAAAACTTCTAATTTAGATATACAGGCTTATGGAAAATTGATTGCACTGCTGACTTAAAATTTTTGCAACAATTTCACCATCGCGAATCTCAAAATAAATTTGCTTTCTTCTATATTTCTACCTAGCATCCGAAGGTAGTTTTTTTTCGGGACGCTGAGAAGCTAAGCTTATCGAAGCAGCGTCCTGGTCCTTCCTCTCGATGTGAACACACCTCGTGATTCCTTTAGCCTGGAATTACAGAGAGTTGGCGACTCTCCTCAAACTTTGTTGCAGGTTCGGCAGGGCGGGGACTCGAACCACCAAACTTCAGATCGGTAGTCAAACATGCTACCACTGAGCCATCCCCGCACATGAATAAATCTGCTACTATTTACGAATTGTAGATTTTCTAAATGTTATTACGATAAAGATCTTGCAGGTACTCTGATTCTGCCTTGTAAAACCGAGTACAACCATGCTACATCGTTCTCAACAAATGAGCTCTGTAAAATTACACAAACTTTTGAGCACTTCTCATTCTGAATCATAACAGTTTGCTCAAAACAATTGGGCCTAATACTTGCCAAACAAGATAACCAAGAAAAGAGAAGAGAATCAGGATAGGTAGTCAATCGAAATTAGCCAATAGAAGAGCCGATTTAGTTATGGATATGATCAAATACAAATCACAAATTCTTGGTACGGTCAATGAAACTGCAGTAAAATGTTTTGGTAATGGTCTGCTTGAAAATGTGTAAGAAGTTCTCAACATCATCCCCCATATGGGTCGGTATATTCAGCACGAATTTTGCTTCCTGTTCGTCAAAATATTCGTAACTAATGGCATTAACCTGAAATATGAAAACGATATAGAACAAGTTTCAGACATACCATATCTTCTGTAAAATATCGTTTCATCAAATATGATTCATGTCTTCAGACAAACGTGCATTGTAAACAGGACGTGATTCAAAGTTGTGTAGGTGTGGACCTAGAAACGAAAAATAAATTAATTAGAAACAAGAAAGAACAAGACAAAAATCAAGAAGGTTTGACAAGTTTCTGCTCTTTTGATTTTGATCTCATCTACTACAGAAAGCAAAAATGTATGTACATTGATAACCTTCTTAGAGAAAACAACAAAAGAACTGTATCGCACAAATTAGATAATAGGCGCAGAAGCCTCACAGTATAGTCAAAGTAGAGTGTAAGCAAAGTAAACTTGGAGTCGGCAGCTGAGGAAAGCTCTAAATTCGCTGAATCCATCATACCTTTGGGACTTTTTTAGCACAAAGCAAATTGAATACAATCTGAAGATCAAAAATTTGGTAAAATTGCCTCATATAAAATTCACATTTTTGGCCTAAACCCAGTTACCTTCAGAGGCAGCATCCTTTGGAATGCTCCAAGCAATATCAAGATAGGTGAAAATGTAGCAGCTTTCAAAACGGAAATCAAAACATGCAAACTGCAGCTGTAAATTATGGTGTGAATATGACTTTATATTATACTTTACATTATGCAATTATCTTAGTGTTTAGTTGGTTTGAATTAATTGCTTTACATCTACAGGGTGTCCCAAAAAAATTGTGCCCCGTTTGTCTGAAGATTGCTACAAAACGGCAAATGATTCTCGCCAAACTTTTGCATGGTTGTGCTCTTCAGATGTTCAATTAAAGTTTGCCACCAGCCCCATGAAAATCCGTTGAAAAATGATGGAGGTATGACCTGCAGGAGACCAAATTTGCCCGATCACTGAAACCAGCGGTCGGCCATTTTGTTTTACTATTTTGCAGCGATAAAAAGCTTCAAGGATTGAAAATGAAACAGCAGCCTCTAATGTCACAGCTCTCGTGAAAATTCCGATAATCCTCGGAGAGTTCCACTATTTCTGACCTCACAGAAACTATTTGTTACCTCCAGTGAAAATACTTCTCACTGCAAAATAGTAGGACAAAATGGCCGACCGCTGGTTTCAGTCATCAGGCAAATTTGGTCTTCTGAAGGTCAAGCTCCATCATTTTTCAACAGATTTTTACGGGGGTGGTTGCAAACTTTAATTTAATATCTGAAGAGCAACATCAAGCAAAAGTTTTGCGAGAATCTTTTGCCATGTCGCAATCTTCAGACAAACGGGGCACAATTTTTTTGGGACACCCTGTATATGTTTGTAACTATGTAAATAATCAATTTTCAAGAATGTCAAATGAAAAGTGAATGAAATGAGATGGCCATTTAAAGACGTTAAGCAGAAACAACCAAGCGATTGGCTTTCACCAGATTCCTAACCCTCGATTCCAAATAGAGTCTCAAAAACAACGGTGCAGTTTTCAAGCTAGAACTAGTCAAAATGACTGCTCTCCAAAACAGACGTTCGTTCCCACCTGGATTGTATGGCACCAAGAAGTTTCAACCAAGATATTCTTTAGTGTATTGTGGTAAGGAGAGGTATTACTACCTGAAACAAGTACCCTAGGCACATGAGAGACGACTTTGCTAAGAAAGACAAGGTCAAGAAGGTTGATGGAACCTTTTTGAAGGCTGCTTGGTTATAACCAGTTGGGAAAAGAGTGCTGGGAAGATTATTCCAGAGAACCGAGGTTCGAGGAATGAACGAGTTAGAACAAGAGATAGCTCAAGTTTTTGGAGGTGAAACATAGTACTTGTGATGGATAAGGCTAAATCTGGTGGTAGCTCTCGATGGCTCAGGCATGATGCATCTGATCTCCTGGGGGCAGCTACCATGATAGTACCGGTAGAAGAGAGCTAAGGATGAGACACAGTACCTCAAGAATCAAGGGATTTGGTTATTGAGTCGTCATTGATGAGACGAATGGCTTTCGACTGGATTTTGTCAATGAGGGATAGAGTTGTCTATATTCCCCTGTTCAACTTTAGTGTAGAACCTTTCCATTGCGCATTGGCCAAAAACCTGTCTAAATATTCACCAATATCACGAGCAAGCAAAAAGTGTCAATATTGTAGTAATGCTTTATCTAGAAACTTCCTTTTGCTGAAAAGATTTCCGTTGAAAGGAAACCCTTCCAGGCCTTAGGACAATCTTATCTGAGATAGTAAAAATTAGATTCATTGGGCCTAAATTGGGTATCTATCAAGATTTCACAGTGGTGTAAACGAAGGACAGAAATCTGACATATTCATCCAGACAGATATCTCTTCTTGTGTTCTTTCTGACATTTTAATCATTCAATGATTTTTCCGTCCACAGGCTTATCATTAGCACAACTACGGTGGCTAGCTTGAGATGGGATGAAAGCTTTCCAAATACTTCGTAAAATATGTTGTGGGAAAGCAGCTCCGAGAGTAGGTCATTATAGTTAGGAGAAAAAAGTGCGAGAAATTCCCTGTAAGGTTTTCACGGTTATCAAGAATATCAAGAAAAGCTTTAAAGGGAATTTAAGCATATAAGAGTGGCTCAAGCCACTTGCGGTCAAATTCCAGCCTATGAGATATCAGTATTTCCTGTTGACGTTGATCAGTTACCCAAATATGGTGCGGCACGTGTCATAGCCTATTGTCCTTCCATGGCTATTTTTATCATCGGCTTATATATGCTTAGATTCCCTTTGAGAATCGAGGTGTCCAAATGCTGATGAAAATGTTTCGTGGTCATCATGACATGATGTTCAAAAGCAAAGCTTAGGAAATGCTAAGTCAAGCGGAAACACTTCTACGATGTCTAATAGAAATGTTCATTTAAAAATGTATGAATTCGACAATAGAGTACCAGGCATAGATTGTTGTTGTTCATGAAAGAACGAAATTATCAAAATCCGAGCCTCTGAGCTGATTTCACTCAAATGCTCTTGGGTAACCGGCATGCATTTGTTTGTTTTTAGTAAATTTCATACAGACTTATTACCTAGAGTCTCTCGTTTTCCTGTTCTCGTTTCCCTCGTTCCCTGTTATAAATGTTCATTCTAGCTATCAATGCAAAAAGTGCCTTCCTCTAAGCCATACTCTAATCAGTACATGACTTTGAGATTGACATTTTTGTCCGGTTTTACAGCTTTATGTCCATAAGGCCCTCAGTGGAGCGACAACAACAACAACAATTGAACTCAATAAGATGAGCATAACTAGAAGGTCCTCGTGTAGTGAGGTTAGATTTCATGAATTTCATTCCATTCCAGTCCAATGTTTAACACAAGTAAGGAGAAATATGGCCACATCTGCAGCTGCAGGGATGTACTGCCGACTTGAGCGACATCACAAAATTATTTTCATGCAGCATGAGATTAGGCCTCCTTTGCAAATAGGGCCGCATTGCAAGCTGGTTACCGAAAAGCCTTGAAAGGATTACTGTCACAAAACTGATTGGCTCCCAAAAGAATAACATCCTATTGTTGAACAAACAAGCGCCATTTTGAACTTCGGCAGAAACTGGTCATTGAGTTTACAACAGACTAGCCGGTAAATACAGCAAAGCTCCGGCTCCGAAAATATCTCCGAAAATATTTTCGTTGAGACAAACCTTCTTCGTATTTCTGTCTTTCGGAGAAGATAAGCGATATGCAACATTCGTTGCGACCTTCAGGAATCTCAAGAACAGCAGAAAACACTACGTCATAGTATGCACTTGATGTACGACATGCGCAAAAGAGAAAACAGGGACTCTGCCAAATTCGTTTGAATTGTTTAGGCCCTTTACTTGATGACGTAAATTGGTACACTTAAGAATTTTTGAAAGAATGATCCCATTGCTTTCAGGAACCAATCAGCTGCGCGGCAGTGCTTCTTTAAATGGATATGTTTGTAAAATAACCTACCAGAATAATGATCCATGGCTTCAGTTTTTGTTGCAGCAAAAGTTCAAAACACAAGTCTTAGAGCCATCAAATTTTCAACGAAGCTGACCTAAGCCAACTTTACCTTCCATATCTACGAAGCAAGAAGACAGATTTATAATTTGGCAAAAACAGTCAAAAGTACATTTATTACAAACAGCTTTTCTAGCATACGTTTTTGGCAATTTTAGAGCTTTCTCGATGGCAAATTGAAACATGGTGATGTAGCATAGAAGGACACTGCATACCATGAAGGCAAACCATAGTTTATAATGGAAGAACCAAATGATCTTTGGCACAGAATTTGAAAATAGCCTTGAATAACGGACCCAAGGTAACAAACCCAAAAACGAAGCATGAGACAATGTAATCTGCAACCTGCGCGGAGACTCGACTGGTTACGCCAAAGTAGGTTTAGTTGAATTAAAATTTGATCAAATCTTAATTCAACTAAACTTACTTCGGCGTAACCAGTCGAGTCTGCGCGCAGGCTATGTAATCTGTGGAAAGGAAACTGTTAACCCCTGTAAAAGAATAACAACCAAATTAACCTGTGACTTGGGAAAAACTGTTAAAAAATCCTGCCAGAGAAACAAATAATTAATCTGAAACCCAGAAAGGAAAGAAAATAAGTTAATAGCTGCAATAAAGAACAACGTTGAATAACCAAAACACGCTTCGTCGCACACTCGTCAGTTTGGTTCGTGCAAAGAACAAAGTAACGATGCAAACAAGCCGATTAAACACAAGAACAACAAAAGAACATCTAAAGCCACGTGACAAGGAAGAACCATTAAAGTAGGACTTTGGCAGGGGGGGGGGGGGGGATTGAGGTAAACATAGTGGAAAGAAACACTTGAATGGCTTTCATGGATGTTGAAGCTTCAGAAAGGGAGATTTATGTGAGAAAAGCTTTGAAAGAAACATTATTTGCATGCGAAAGCTTACGGGATTCAGATATTCCACACTTTTTTCTCATCATTTCCCGCGATGCTTTTGCATTCAGAAGTCCTGTTTAAATGACTAAAAATCTCCGTGTTTTGTTACTCAAAAGACTATCTCAGCTTTATGCTCAGAATGATATCTTAATCCACTCCGAAAGCTGCAGTAACTTGGGGTGAGGCTTAGGCCTTTTCGGACAGAGCCATCTATTCAAGCACCGTCAAGAAAAGCAAGCAAAAAGTGTCAATAAACACGCCTATCCAATTTGGTTTCAATGAAATGTCAAATAAGACATGGCATAAATTACATAAAAAGGACAATTTTGAAATATAAGACATCCGAGGACCAGCCTTCTTGAATCAATGCAAATGAAAAACAAATCATATTCAATTTAGGAAGATAGAGCACATGGATCAATCTAAATCTTGAGATAATATCGTGACGTAAGAGATCTGGGAATGACTCAAATATTTATAGTTCTTTTGAATGGCTGCTGAGAAGCTTTGAGGCAATAGGGCAGGCTACAGGGGCAAATCACTCCAAAATGTCGTGCACGTTCGTAAAAGATCCTGTAAAATTTCGAATAATAAAAAAATCTCGAACAATTTTTGACAATCTTGAAAAATCTCGAAAAAATAAAAAATCTTAACAAATTCTTAAGAATCACAAAGGAAATCCTAAAATTCTTCGACAAAGAAAGATAATTCCAGAAATCTCACCCAACAAATCATACAAATTCTCAAAAAAAGGCTTTAGATAATTCCTTGAGAATTGCAAAAGTTCTTTAAATCTTGAACTTTTTCAAAATTACAAAGATCTTTGGAAATCTTGAAGGAAATTTGGGAAATGCAAAAAAACTACAGCCTCAAAGAGTCATGGAAATCTCAAAAATCTTTGAAAATCTCAGACAATTTAGCAAATCTTTGAAATATCTAAGGGATATTCAAAAAGGGAATTTCGCTAAGAAATTGGTCACTTTATATAAAATATAAACAACAACAACAGCAACAAACAACAACAACAGCACCGAATTAAAATGGCAGCAAAATCATCTGAAGTGCAGCTTCCTTCCCGCTTCCCTCAACGAATGCGAATCCGACATATTCACTGAGGGTAACCTAAATGAAGTCTGACTACATGGACTTTAGTTTCCTGCATTAATACATAATACATGCATAATACATGTAGACGATGTGGTAAAACATAAAGAAAATATAGAACATCTATGGGAATGCAAGAAATTTGACATGAAAAAATGTAGCAAAGATCAACTTCTTTCAAATGACCCAAAAATGCTTAAAAGAATAATAAGAGAGTTCAAAAGATTTTGTAACTAGTTTTAGTTTGTGTTAGGTTCTGTTAGGTTCTGTTGTGTTAGGTTAGATTCTTTTCAATCATTGTTCAGTTTAATTTAATTTAGTTTACCAGTGTTATATTAGTTTAATTTGTAACTGCTCCAAAATGAAGATTTGGTATTTATATTATTATTATTATTAAATTGAATTGTTTTCGCTTCAAACTTGTATGAGATATGAATGGCTGATAGGAGAGAATACAAGGTCTCCTGTCGTAAGTCCAACCGAAATCGTCATTTTCAAAGGAGCTTACAACAAACAACTCGCAAGTTTCATTTTCCACGAAGAATTGGCGAAATGGTCATTCAAAAAAAATTCAGGACACCAAATAAAGATAGAGTTACAACCACGGTTGGTTAAACTGATCCTCTTCAAGAAGAAGGAAGAACAGCAATATTTCTTTTGAGTGCTTTAAACTTTAGATAATGTAACGTGCCATATCAATTAATTACAAGGGTCAGAGGAGATGAATTTGGTTGATCTGTGATTTCAACAGATTGTGTTTAACTCCTGATTCTGTCAGAACCATGAAATGTCACGTAAAATTTTCTTTGGGTCAGGAAATAAGGTTTTCTAATTTGTCAAAATTTTAAGGGTCATACAAAGCTGTCAGATAATTGATAATGAGATGCGATGTTGGTGAAATGTTTCAAGAACGAATTAAAATTTGTTGGTTGAAATGTATGAAGAATCAAAAGCGACATTTCTAACTCCGATCTGTGCAGAATTTTCTTTAATTTCTCACCTAAATACTAGCCTGCGAGGATAGTTGAGTCTGCACGCAGGCTACCCGCAGGCCTAAGGATAGTTGAGTCTGCACGCAGGCTACCCAAATACAAGATGGCAAGCCAAAGGGAGCATGAGTACCCAGGGCCGTCGAGAGCCAGCTCGGGCCCTGGACCGATTCTCAGGATCGGGCCTCAGGGGGGAAGCCCCCAAGAAAATTTTCTGGGACCACGCCCTTCAGACTCTCGGAGAATGAGGGAAACGCCCTTTTTAAGAAAGCTACAATAGAAAAAATTGTTTAGATATTCCATGAAAAAGTTATCAATGAAGCGGTATTTACAGTAAACAATGAAAAGATTCGCTCTTACGAGGTGACTTTGCCAAAGTCACCTGGCAAGGTACGGACACAAAAACGACTTTCTTATGTCTGTGTTTTAAGGCAGGTAGCTAGATTGCCATAAAAGTTGCTGTAAGGAGATTTTACAGGAATAACTAATTTTTGTCGAACGATATTTTTACGGGCCCCTACGAGGCCCGGGCCCCGGACCTTTTACCCCCTCCAACCCCCCCTCTCGACGGTCCTGTCAGAGTACCACTGCTACGAAATCTCCTGCGGTTTTAGTTCTTTCTTTCAAATTGGTATAGACCTTTTAGCTATTCCGAAAAGAATCAGAATCGAACGATATTTTGCTACATTTTGTAGCATTTTGGAATGTTTACAGCAGTGATAGAAGTTCTAACGCCATTGGATCGAACCTCGCGTATAAAAATGTACAAAAATAACGCTCGCTCCAGGCTCTTTTGCAGAATATCTAATGCCTTTCCTCAGCCATAAATCAGCAACCATTTGTCAGATTGACTCAAACAAGGTCTCAAACTCTTAAGGCGAAGCTTAAAGGCACACTGTCGTGGCTGTGATTGGCCAGTCGTAATGTTGAAAGAACTAAAAACAACCTGGCCTCTGAACAATTGCTAAGCCTTTATGCTCTTGGGTCATACTTTGTTTCGAGAATAAAGGGAGTCAGATCTTTATCGCCTTCATGAATTTCAGTGTACAGCGTAATTACTGAAGCTTGCCTAATTCTATTATTTTGTATTGTCTTATTCATCCAATCAGTGCCACGACAGTGTGCCTTTAAGCCTGTCCTGTACAGCTGCATAAAAACGGGACAATAGGAGTTACAGCTCCTCCACAGCAGCCACATAAACGAGGCATTGTCAGCTGATAAAGACGTACTGCCTCTGCTGGTTCCCAATCGCTATCAGAAGATATAACAGGAAACATGAAATGATCTGATATTCACATATAAATTGATCAATATTCTGCCAACAACAGCTTCAATTTTGAGTCAATATGTTATCCATAAAATGATATGTCATCAAACAGATATTACAGTCTCAGAATCGTGGATCTTGGTCTTATAAAATCATTAATTTTAATTGATAAATATTTGCTCTCGATGAGCAAACTTACATTTTGCTCAATAGAAATAGGATGGTACACAATTAATCAATATTCGCTCACAATGCATCAAAAAAATCATAAATAAACCGTTTCATGTGGAAAGAATGATTTCATTTGGTATTGCTAGGGATACAATGCATGCAGCAGACAACTTCCAAGAAATTCATTACTATGACTGATTCGAAGGAAATTAAATGAGTTAGAGAAGGAAGAAAAATAATCAGTAAAGTAAACCAGTGAAGTGAAACAAGGATGGAAAAAAGAAGTTTCTTTTTGAATTTTTTCGAAATTTCACTCGTGCCAGACCCTTTACCTACATAGCATCATAGCCAGTGGGCATAGCAAGCATCAGTCGAAAAAGGAGAGTGCCACAAATGAATGAATGTCATCAATGATCTTTGATGTTGTAGACAAACAAGACAACTCGAAATAACATCCCAGCTGAAATAACATATGTAGACTGGATCATTTGAATTATCAAACATGAGAATAGGCCGGTTTACCAACATTTCAAGTTGAAATGAGCATATCTATGTAGCACGAGGTCAGCCAAGAAACTGGATATCAGGGCTCCTATTGAACGAAAACTCGGAATGAAATGAGGAACGGAACGAGGGAAAAATACAGAACGGCATTTCTGTTTGCAAAATGAATTCCTGGAACAAATTTTCTGTGTAAGGAACGACATCTTGAAGTCCAAAGCAATTTTGAAATATGCTGACATTTCAGTATTTATAACTTGAAGGCCGTTTCGCACCTCAGCAACCTCGCTGCACATATTTCTGTTTGTAAGAATAAGTTCTTCAAGGATGAAGAAATCGTGCTTCCTGGGCTGCCAGCCTTAATTTCCCCCCGGCGGGGTCACTTCTATATACATTTGTATATCATGTGAGTTCCCGAAATCTCTGAGAAAGGGTGTCCTAGAACTAAACATTCTAGGACATAGATTCCTAAAAATAGGGTAGTTTTTCATGGGAAAGTCAGAGAATTCCAAAATAAGGGTATTATTCCATGATACTAAATATCAAACTTTTCTGTAGCCTAATGTTTCTTAGACAAATCATGATCCACAACAAATGTATTCTATTATCTGTTACATTTGAGATTATTAATTGCTTCAGTGTGACATAACATGCAATGTAGGGGTAATCTTTTGAATGCAGTGATTTTACAGTTGTATGTTGATACAGAAAGCACACAGTGAAAATTTTGCCCAAAAAAGTTAAATTAGAATAGGTCTCTGACAACATGTTATTCAAAAGAGGATCCCATTTTCAGAGATTTAGGTGCAGTACTATTTGTTGATTCTTGGACTTGAGTCACTTTATTTCAACTCTTCTTCTTCACTTTGATTTGTGAGTGAGTCACTGCTTTCTAATTTCATCCATCAATACCAAACTGGATCATTTGTCTCTACTTTTGTTTGTTGAAAAACGTTAAATCCAAAATTGGAATTTTTTAGAAAGATTTGCTGTTTCTAAACCAGTAAGTATACCATAACAGTGTGGATATGGCAAATATCCAGTCCAGAAGATCTAGTTTGGTGAATGCTAAGGATTGTGCTGCCCAACCATCATCCACACATCACATCATTCAAGGCACGATTCTTGCCAAATAAAATGTATTCATATTGACACACAATACCACCTCAGCTCACTGTTTATTTTGGCACAAAGCTTCCAATTTTTCCTCTAGGCCGACTCTGATCTCCACTGCCCCGCTGCTTTTCTAGTTTCATAGCTCCAAGACACTCAAAGAAGGACCTTAGGCCCTAACATAACTTATTCTGTGTGTGAGCAGTGAGTGGGAAAACAATGGAATCAATTTATCAATATTCGGACGAGGTTACCCACTCAAAGTGAGGCCAGCATTTTAGCGGGAAAATACAGGAGTTCAGGAATCAAGATGGTGATGTGAGAGCTGATATCTCATTGTGACGAGGGGACCTTTTTCTAACTCTACACGGTAAGGAAGGCATGGTTTTGCACACTTTTGAGATGTCATACTCTGCAGACGAGTAATAGTAGCAGTGGCTAATGAGACCTGTGCCTTTTTGCATGTAACAGGGTACAGTCTCCTTCTTTCCTCCTCAAGAAAGTCATGACCTTGCTATCAAGATATTGTCAAACATTGAGAAATTGCTGGTATGGCACCTGGAAGGAATTTCAACCATTTGTCGATAACACCAAGAAAAATTAGAAGAAGAATTATGCTAGGTTTTCAAGCTATGAACAGTGTTTAATTTTTCAGTTTATGGCTCTTGTCTAGGTACTGCATTTTATACTGTCACAGCCAAATATTTGGTGCTTCCTAATTTCTTTTCCTGTTTGAACGCATATATAAGTTGATAGAACAATCCAAGCCCAGAGAGGAACAGGTAGAAATGTAACATTTGTCTTGTTCCAGTTTCATGTTTTGAAATTTTAATCATTCTCTTGAAATTAGTTGCTTGTGTATTTGTGAAAAAAAAAACAGTTTTGATTAAGATAAAATTTGATTAGTTTAAATCTGTTCTTTAACTGTTGCCAACAAAATAGTCAGCGAGTTTGAAAATATAGGGTCCAGGTAGAACTTGCCCTTTCTGTCTGTCAACATGACCATACAATTAAGGGCGGACTTTCTGTTCATTGTCAGTGAAAAGGGTCATTTATTTTATAAAAGTCAGAGAAAAGGGTCAATATTTGCCAGGTAAAGTCAGAGATAAGGGGTATGTTTAAAGTTTTGGGAACTCACATGATATACATATGCATATAGAAGTGACCCCGCCGGGAATTTCCCTAGTCTGCAGTGCGACCTCTACGAGGGAGGAAAAATTGAAGGGAAAGGAAATATTTCCTTTCCCTTCAATTTTTCCTCCCTCGTAGAAATTTTTCCTCCCTCGTAGAGGTCGCACCGCAGACTATAATTTTCCCAGGTCATTGACACTTTTTAACAGTGTACAGTATTGACACACGTCATCAAATTATCTTTTGAGTGTAAATCCTGTCAGTAATTGATTTGAGATTTTAGCAAAGATAAATTGCTTCTACAATTTCAGCATCTAATATTTAAGAAGATCATCAAACCTTCATTGGGAACGATTTCTCAAAGTTCAAGAAACTGCCTACCAGTCATGGACCTACGTTCCTTGTACAAACATGATTCCATTTCAGTTATAGGTATTTTCTTATGAGACTCAACTCTCAGATCGCCAAAACTGAAAAATTAAGAAACTCCACTCAGGGAAAATATAGCTTAAGAAACTATTTATTTTGACAAAAAAGGGGATCCTTAACATATTTTTACTTTATTCCCTAATTGATACCACTCGGAAGGTACTTGAGTAAAGTCTAAACATTGGAAAGGTTTTAAAGACTTTTTTTGAAACGTTGTGGGAGGCACAGGTAGTGAACATGAAGATTGTTATGGAACTTTCAAGAAACTAGCAAGAAACTCCGAGTACTAAAAATCTGATAATTTTAAGAAACTTCAAGTACTGGCCGAAATTCTTAGTTTCTTACAGAAAAAATACGTGTAGGTGATACCGTTTCCTTCTTGGTTCCGTTCCTCATTTCGTTCCGTGTTTTGCATTTCAACGGGAGGTCTGCCAAGATATGGGACATCTGATTCCGGATTTTCTTTCCTGTATCTTATCATGTCTTAATCCAGGACCTTGTCAATCACCTCACTTTGCCAATTCAAAATACATCAACCAAGTTCATAGGATCATGTAACACTCAATATGATTGTATGTGATAATGCCATTTTTCGTTAATGACTAAAAAGATGCATAAATCTTCCAAAGAACTTTGCTCTGGACGTAATTTCGCAACAACTGGGTTGGGTTTGAAAATGCTTGAAGTTTTGGAAAGTATTTTAGAGTGCTTTAGAGTGCTTTATCTACTTTGTCCCTCTCCAATGTTCCATAAAAACACATTTGTGACACCTTCTACGCTAAAAGCTGACCTGATTCATGAAAGAAATAGAATTGTGGGAAGTGGACCACATTCCCACCACTATGAAGTGTCATCAAGGCCAAAACTCGATTTCGATAGGCAATAAGACATTTTGACAAACAGAAACCCTAAAAGAAACATCAAAGTGACAAGCTTAAACTAATGTTGATAAATTGGCACCCTAAACCGAAACTCCAGACGACAAAGTGAAACTCCAAAGACCAAAGCGAAACCCTAAAGTGAAACCCTAAAGTCCAAAGTGAAACTCCAAAGTGAAACCCCAAAGTGAAACCCTAAAGTGAAACTCCAAAGCGAAACCCTAAAGTGAAACCCTAAAGTCCAAAGTTAAACTCCAAAGTGAAACCCCAAAGCGAAACCCTAAAGTGAAACTCCAAAGCGAAACCCCAAAGTGAAACCCTAAAGTCCAAGGTGAAACTCAGAAATGAAACCCCAAAGCGAAACCCTAAAGTGAAACTCCAAAATGAAACCCTAAAGCGAAACTCCAAAGTGAAACTCTAGAATCTTACAGTAGGACCTCCCCAGTCAGTCAACCGCTAAGCGATAGGGGTTCCCCTTCACTAAAGGAGCTACCCCTGCCTCGTTCTGAGTCTTGCCTCCGTGAGCCATGACAATTTTGTATTGGATGTTGAGGGGATGATGCCAATGGGCTGTGGTGATCTCCCAGTTCCGGGACACTTCCGAACAATTGTGCTACACACAGATCGCTAAGCCCTGGAGATCCCCATCCCCTACAGACGAAAACAATTATGGTCTCTGCTTGACTTTTCATGACACCCTCAAGAATGCGTTGAAATAGAAAGTATCAGCTTTCAAATAAAGTATGCACGTATTTTTTATAAGAAACTGCTCATGTGAAACTCGCCAAAAATTAAGAAACTCCAGTACTGGGAAAATATAACTTAAGAAACTATTTATTTTGATGAGAGAAATCCACCTTTTCAAGATAAGAGGCGCGAAAGCGGAAGTATTTTGTTATTTGAGATATTGCATTTTGAGGGCAAAATCTTGTTCTGCGTACAAAGACTACAAAGTTTAGCTAAGTAGCAAATTTTCACATTGATATGTGTCTTCATTTCAAAATTATGACAATTTTAATAATTGAAAGTCATAAGGGTTTTGACCGTGAATAGGAATGCTGAAATACTAAAAAAATACCTCCCATTACAGACCATTCAAAGGATGTATAAGAGCCTCAGATATTGTTCACCTGTTTGGGGGTAACTGTGGTATTACGGCTCTTCAAAAAGTGCAAAACTCCAAAATAGAGCAGCCAGGTAGTCACGAATAGCTCCTGTCACGCCTCCTCGCTACTCCTCATCAAACAGCTCGGTTGGCTAAATATACAACAAATGATAGATTTTGAAACAATTGTTCACAAGTCAATGCACAATGAAGTGCCTAATTATCTGGTTTACAAGGGTCTCTGATAAAGGCGTCAGGGAATTACGCAATTCCAAACTGGATTTGAACCTTCCGCTGTTGAAAACATCCCTAGGACAAAGAAGCTTTTCATTCAGGGGAGCCAAACTTTCGAACAAATTGGGTTCTGAAGCCAAAACCACAAATAGCTTTTCTGCTTTTAAAAGAAAGCTGTCACGTGAACACAATGTTGATTCTACATTTCCTTTCTTTTATTACTTTAGGTTTGAAATAACACTGTAAATAGGGTCCATATTCTTTTCTTTTGTTGACAGGGCAAGCTGTAAAGCAGTATTTATATATTTATTGATGATTCTACCCTGTATAAATAATTAAAAATGAAATTAAATGAATGAAATCAAAGTTTAGACAAATTTTTGCCCAAACTCCGATTTTACGGTCAAAGCCCTTATGAATTCAAATTTTTATCCTTAACATATTATTTTCTTTGTTTTCACTTCTTTCCTCTCCTGTATCATATCGATCAAATCACTCAGAGACTATTTGAGTTCGAGTTATGTCTAAACATTGGACATTAAACTTTCTTATAAAAAATACGTGTATATGGGAGTTCACAAAATTATGATAAGACAGAACATTGAATTCATTTAGTAAAAACTGTAGATCTTAAGTCAGGAGTGACAGGAGTGACCGGAGTAGGGGGGAAATTACTGGCGGTTGCATGTGCCGAAGCATTTAGAAGGGGGTTGTTGTATTTGGGAAAGTTTCAAAATATGAAGAATTCAAAAAGCAGGGAACCTTTGAGAAACACCATAAAACCTTAAAACCTTGCCTGGCAGTTGCATAAAAGCAAATAGTACCCTGAGGTCTTTTTCATTTACCCTGGAAAATCAACTTGTATGATTTTTTTTATATGCTCATAATATTTACAATATATCTAAACTACAAATACAACCTACATACACACAATCACATACGATTACACAACGATGCCACAGGGAGCATGGAATTTCACAACAACCCTGCGGCCATTTAAAATTAACTCAAAGTTTGTCCCAAAATAGACGCCAGGCCGGACATTCGGAAAATTTCGATGAATATCGAGATATGCATAAGTAATAGTGATTGTCGGAGGAGAAAGCCTTACCTGTTACTATTTTGGAACAGACTTTGACAACAAATATAAAAGAAACAAATAACAAGACTATACTATAACCATATAACAAACTTGTATGATGATTCAGATGATTATCAAATTGTCATCGCTCACTCGCTCACGGAGATATCAGGTTAGAACGAGGCTGGGGTAACTCCCAAGTGAAGGGGAAGTCCTACCGCTTAGCGGTTGGTTGACTGGGGAGGTCCTATCGCTTAGCGGTTGACTGACTGGGGAGGTCGTATCGCTTAGCGGTTGACTGACTTGGGAGGTCCTACTGTAAGATTCTAGAGTTTCTCTTTGGAGTTTCGCTTTAGGGTTTCATTTTGGAGTTTAACTTTGGGGTTTCACGTTGGGGTTTCACGTTGGGGTTTCATTTCGGAGTTTCACTTTAGACTTTGGGGTTTCGCTTTAGAGTTTCACTTTGGGTTTCACAGAGGAGTTTCACTTTGGACTTTAGGGTTTCACTTCAGGGTTTCGCTTCACAGTTACCAAAATGCCATATGGTCATTAAAGACCATTTGTCACTAACTTTCATTGACAGATTGACTAAAAAGTTCTCAAAATAACCAATTCAAAATTCCATTATTGTCACTTAACAAAAATGGAGAAACGGGGGCAAAAGTAGATAACCGGCTTTTAAAGTCTATGACCATGAAATATCTGGATGTTAACTACTAACTTTGTTGTTGTTGGGGTTCACGTTGTCATGCGCATGACTGCTTTTGTTTCTTCCCTTGTTCTAAACGGTCGAGCTAATTTTCATAGTAAATAACAGAATTCGTACTCAAAATAATGTCCAAGCAGTTGCTATAACTGTACAGTGTCAAAACATTTTCGAGTGCGATAGGAAAATTAAAACAGCAAATTACAAATGTTTCCTAGCTTTTTTTAAATTCAGGTACTTTAAAGGGAATAGACATAGCTATATCGACAAGTTGCTATTAATAGGCTCAAGAAACGCCCACCAACCCATTGTTTCCTTCGCCACACAATGAAACCGCAGGCGTCAAAGTTGTTGAGTACAATAGAATATATTTTTAACTTGGCCCGGGCCAGCTTTTAACTACGTCGATTCCCTTTAAGGTAGGTTGTTAGGTTGTAGGTTTTTAAATTAAGGTAGGTTGTTTCTTAAAGGGAATCGACATAGTTAAAAGCTGCCCCGGGCCAGGTCAAAAATATAATCTATTGTACTCGACAACTTTGACGCATCCGGTTTAATTGTGTAGGTAAAGAAACAATGGGTTTGTGGACGCTTCTTAAGCCTATTTTTAGCGGCTACGAGATAAAGCTATGTCTATTCCCTTTAACTTTCGAAAAATTGAGCCTACTGTTTCTTGTAAGCTGTTTCTTATTTAAAAAAACACGTTTAGATGTTATCATTCCAGACGAGTTGAATAATGCAGCCAATAATTGAAAATCTCACTGCTAAAATTATCCAACCGATTCGAAAAAGATTTATCTTGCGTCTTATTTTACGCCTACACAAGGAGTAACGGTTTTCAAGAAGCATAAAAGGTCACATACCTCAGAACATACAACACTTTTCAGGATCACATCAAAGTTTACATAATTCAGACGATCACCTCTTGAATTCCATGATCACCTGTAAACAGCAATCATAATTTGTTTCAACTTGATAAATATGTATATAAAATAAATCATTTTTTCACCACAAGTAGAAAATAGTTCAACTTGGGATCGTGCCTGGGTGAATTGCTTAAGAGTTATTATGGCAGCTGGGTTTCATGTTAGACTCTGCGGACTTAAATTTTGGACAGACAGCAACTAAATGCAGAGCCTTCAAGCTCCATCAATACACGTATTGTTGTTATAAGAAACAGCTTATAAGAAACGGTAGGCTCAATTTTCGAAATTTAAGAAACAACCCTACCTGAATTTGATAAAGCTAAGAAACTTTTGTAATTTGCAGTTTTAATTTTCCCATTGCACTCAAAAATATTTTGACACTGTTCAGTTATAGCAACAGTTTGGACATTATTTCGAGTGCGAATTCTGTTATTTATTTGTTTTGAGATCTTACTAAGTAACTTGGGAGACCTGTTGACAAAACTAAATTAACTCTACATTTGCGGCATTAAAAATATAAGAAACACGTAAGAAACTTTTGGTAGAAAAATGGCCCAAAAATTTAAGAAACTGCCTAACAGCCCCGGACCCTAGTTCCTTATAAAAATACGTGTATTGCCCTTGTGTAGGATTTCCACGGGCAGAAAATACTCTACGACTTTTTTAATTGACCTTTTGCGCGATAATGAACGCGGTAGTTGTTCTTACAGCAATTTCATTCCCCCCTGCTGTCTTCATGTCCCCATGATGTTGTTGTTGTTGTTGTTGTTGTTGTTGTTGTGTCACTCAAATTTGCAGGATACAGGGATACAAGGAAAAACGGGCACAGGGAACAGGGAGGAACAAAGTGCTGCAAAGAACGACGACTACTGCGAAAAACGTTCCGTTTAGAAAGGACAATGAAAAGCGGCTTTCTTATTGGCTAATTTCAATTAAATAATAAACAAATATATTCTTAGCTTTGCAGAGGAAGACCGAGGAAGACAGGAAGATGGGAATGGTTTCGTTACCCAATGCAACATACGAGAAGTACAACGATAAAGCTACCAAACTGAAAGTTTAAGAGCAAAAGTTTGAAAGTAGAAAAGAAGGCCTTTCCTCCGCTGAAATGGAGAAGTATGATGTGTTTCTTTTAAAAATTCCAGATTTGCAGGCATTCGTGATGACAAGGAGTTTTTAAGTATACATCAGGCCTAGATTAGTTAGATCATTTCTGTAACACTTAGAATAAGCTCTTTCCAGCGGGATTTATTGAATGGCCTTTCGGAAATAGCACATTAACTTCAACAAAACCAATAGTTTGGTGAACAGAGAGAAACACAAAACTGCAAAAGATTGCTGCCACTGTTACTAACCACTCGGAGCGTGTCCTTATTTTGAGTGAATTCTCCTGTGAACCTCCACGTTTCACCTTTACTCAAAGCAAGTGGTTCCAGCCCAGCAAAACAGATAAAACAAGTAGGCGTTGCCAATTCTATCGAGGCAAATGAATCCGTCTAGATATCGACTCTATAAGATAAAAGCCAGGAAGGCTCCTACTTGGATTTAAACACATTATTTAGCATCCCGGAGTTCTCCTTTATTGTTATCAACTTACATGTACAAGCATGTAATCGTGTGGAGGAAGTTAGGGATAAATGCAGCTGTTCTTCGAGACAAAAACAGAGGCCTTATGACCCTGCAGAGTAAAAATTAGATAGGAACGATAAGAGAGGAGGGAAAGCGGAAACCAGCTTGTTGTTAGGAATAAAATGCTGAGGGGATTTCAGAGTGCATTGCTTTCTTTCGTGGGCGCAACATTTTCTGTTTTTCTTGATTTTATCTATCCGAAAACAATAAAGGTTGAACAGTGTATGAGAAAGATTTCGAGATAAAGAATATCACATCATTTTGTGTGGCCTAAAACGGGATGAGCTGGCAAAAATTACATCATGCACAAAAGGAAAAGAGAATGGTGTTTCTAATAGCGAATTTTTGTTGTCTTCATTTCATTCTGTAAAATCGTTAATGTTGATTTTCGATGTAACGCACTGCTTGAGGTTGTGTGTGGATGGTAGAGAGAGTTCTTTTCTTTCTTTGGTAATTTCGATTCTTGTGTACAGCCCAAATCTCTAAAGGAAAAGTCTCGAGGCTGTGCTTAAAGAGACACTGTCACCCAGGGTGCTATGCGGGGACACTACAATTTCAGACTGGCTGGAAATGGAATTTGGCCTAAGCGGAAACTATATGGATCGGATCCACATTACAGTAGATGAACTATGTTGAAACCAAATTTGAATTTCAGACAGTCTGCATTGTTTCGTGCCCGCCAAGGACCCTGAATGAAAATGCCTCTTTGGAGGCTGGCCTGGCATGAACAAGGTGACGCATGTACAGTGCTACGGAAGACGCTAGGTAAGAAAAAGCAATAAATACCAACAACATCATGGTTTTTCTATCAACGCCCTAAGCTCCTCAACTCCATCTCTAAGTACTATTCGCTTGTTTTTTATCGTCTGGATTTACAATGCTCGTGGAAGATTTAGCTGGCTCAGTCATCTCCACGAGAATTTTGATAGCAAGGTGATCTGAAAAAGCGTATCTGCACCGGAAACCAAGGAGGAAAACGATTTAGCTGGCAAAAAAAACATAGCATATGTTATCTCCTTAAAAGAGCCACGTTGGTTAATGCCATTCTCTCAAGAAACAAATGGTTTTAAGTGATTACGAGATTTAAAAATAAACGATAGGCGAGACTACCTCTTTCCATTCCGGTTTCTAAGTGTAAAATTATAAGACACGGAAATATGTAACCAGGGCATGTAACCAATTTCGAATGTTCCGAGCTTGGAAAAGCAAAACTGCAACGACAAACCACCATGGAAAATTCTGCCCAAATCAAAAGTTCTCCTTGGTTCAAAAGAGAATCAAAAGAAAGAACCAGGGAAAGTCTTGATCGGCTTGCCAACTAGCCAGTAACAAACACAATTTAGGCCCATATCTCCCGTTTTACATCCCTCCACCATACAACATAGGGTCCAGATCTTTAAAAAAAGATGGTGGAAGTCTGTCAACCCTTTCCTTAAAAGGAACTCCATGTATTTTAATTCAAGTCCAAGGCTAAAGCTCTGGTTTGCAGGACGAGGCAAATTTGAGCTTTCAAGATTAACATGTCTGCTCCCAAATTACCAATATAAACAAACGAGGTATCTATGTTCAAGTTAACGATCGAGGAACATTTTTAGAGTGATTAGACATTGATTGAAGCTAAATTCACAGCGCTGGAGTCAACGAAATCCATATACACCTTTTGGGACACCTGGTAGTTGAGCCAATAGAACAGTTTGAGTTTAATTGATTTTTCTATCAGTTCAACCATGAGCGATAGGACACCAAGTGTGTGCCACCTTAACGTTATTTTGGTAGCGAGCCACCTTAATCAATTGTTTTTAGTGTTTTTGCCTATTTTTACTTGGTAGTGAGCCACCTTATCGCGGTTTCGCCATTTTGCAATCTCGTCCCCTTCACGTCAGAACACCCTGGGAACGAGGGTTAAGTTTTTCCCTCTCAGGGTGATCCAACCCCCCCCCCCCCCCCCCCACCCCGTTTATAATTTTTTGCTTGTGATTTAACAAGTACGGTTAATTATCAGACCTCGCATCAGGTGTCTATCTGATGCAGCAAATCATTGGAGCAAATATAAAGAACAGTTCCCTTGAAAATTCTTGCACTTATCTTTGGTCACTCTGAACTTTGGTCACTTTATCTTTGGTCACTTTGATAGGGGGGGGGGGCTCTCTCTTCGGTGTTCACTGCAGAGTCATAAACTGTCTCAGTCATATTTTGATGATTACTGATCACAGCAGCAACAACAACCAAAATACTAATTCCGTGGTCCGCGTAGCTATCAAGTTAAAAATTTCTTTACGGTTAAAATTTCAAAATGGCCAACCTCGTTCCCAGGGTGTTCTGACGTGGGGACGAGATTGCAAAATGGCGAAACCGCGATAAGGTGGCTCACTACCAAGTAAAAATGGGCAAAAACACTAAAAACAATTGATTAAGGTGGCTCGCTACCAAAATAACGTTAAGGTGGCACACACTTGGTGTCCTATCGCTCATGGTTGAACTACTGCACTGTGGGTCCTTAGTTTCCGTTTAGGCCAAAGTGATTTTCAGACAGTCTGAAGTTGTAGCGTGCCTGCAAAGGACCGTGGGTGACAATGGCTCTTTAACTCAAATGCTGATTCAGTCAGGCTGATCTTATTGGCAGAGATCTAAGAAGTTGCTGTTGGCATTAGACTATGGTGGTTTAATTGCAAATATTTGCCAAATTATTACGCATTGATAGTGTAAAGATTTTTGTGATTTATTTCCTGTTTTCAAAACACTCTTTAAACATCACTCAACATCACCGGGGTCTGAAATTAACAAGATCTACTTTTTTACATCACATTAGACGTGTGGTAAAAACCAGACCACATGGGCTGCAGGACCCTTTGGACTGTTAGTAGCATGGCTGTGTTCAACCTTGAAAATAAAACATTGAATCATGGGTAATAAGAAACGCAGTTGTGTTCCATAAGCAGCTTTATTCCTCCCAGTGTCCCTATGCCCATGAGCGTTGTTGTTGTTCTGTCACTCAAATTTGAAGGACACAGGGATACAAGGAAAAACGGGCACTGGAAACAGGGAGGATAGAGGGAAAGAAGAGAATATTACAGTGCTCGATTTCTTTCCTTCTCTTTTGCAAAATGACAGAAATTCATAAAATATGCCAAGTGATATCGCATTTTTTACCGATTTTTTCAGTCATTTATCGTAAAGCTGATTTAGGCCCACTGTGCATGCCGCATCCAGGCATGGGACCCCTAGTTTAACGTCCCTTCCGAAGGACGGAATCGATAGCCATGTGATGGAAAATGGAACGAAATCTGCACAATCGCTCGTAAACATAAAATAGCTACTGGTTCTATTAATGTTGTCCCGTTTTGGCCATATACAATTGCCTTAAATAATCGACTCATCGTATTTAACCCATAAACAAAACAAAACACCGTAATCTGTAGAAAGAAGACTGTTAACTCCTGTGAAAGAACAACAACCAAAATAAACCTGTAACTAGAGAGAAAACTGTTGAATCATGCAAGAGAAAAACGAGTTAATCTTAAAACCTGAAAGGAAAGAAATGAGTTAGCAATTCGCCAGTAACTGTTCAGGTTTTAAGATTAACTCGTTTTTCTCTTGCAGGATTCAACAGTTTTGTCTCTACAGGGTGTCCCAAAAAAATTGTGCCCCGTTTGTCTGAAGATTGCGACAAAACCGCAAATGATTCTCGCCAAACTTTTGCATGATGGTGCTCTTCAGATGTTCAATTAAAGTTTGCCACCATCCCCATGAAAATCCGTTGAAAAATGATGGAGGTATGACCTTCAGGAGACCAAATTTGCCCGATCACTGAAACGAGCGGTCGGCCATTTTGTTTTACTATTTTGCAGCGATAAATGGCTTCATGGATTGAAAATGAAACAGCAGACTCCAATGTCACAGCTCTCGTAAAAATTCCGATAATCCTCAGAGAGTTCCACTATTTCTGACCTCACAGAAATTATTTCTTACCTCACGTGAAGATACTTATCACTGCAAAATGGTAAGACAAAATGGCCGACCGCTGGTTTCAGTCATCAGGCAAATTTGGTCTTATGATGGTCATAGCTCCATCATTTTTCAACGGATTTTTACGGGGATGGTGGCAAACTTTAATTGAACATCTGAAGAGCATCATCATGCAAAAATTTGGCGAGTATCTTTTGCCGTTTTGTCGCAATCTTTAGACAAACGGGGCACAATTTTTTTGGGACACCCTGTAGTTACAGGTTTAATCATTTGCTTCCAAATACAATTGCTGTACCGAGTGGACCACAAAGGAACGTCAAATGTCTAAAAATTCGCTATTCGGAGAATTCTTGAGGTAATGGAATGAATCAAGGTTTGGTTGATAGCCGAAAGGCTGAAATATCTATTGTGAATTTTCTTCTAATTTTCTGAGCATTGTAAATATAGGTAAAATTGGATTTATGAAAATTCCCTCAATTCGACATGTGTGACAAAGGGATGAGTAATCTCTTCATTTACCGGGTGTCCCAAAATGATGTATTAACGTTTGATTGATGATATGTCCATAACCGATGAACCGATTTTCAAAAACTTTGTTTTATCCGATTGCTGAAAGGCTAGATTGTATTCGAGGAAATTGGTTGTGGTTTGGGCCGATGTCTTCATTTTGAAAAGAAGATCGATAAACCTGCTAAAATTCAAGCTTTATATGGCATGAAAAAGAAACAGCCTACTCTCCCAGTCCATATTTTAGATGTAATGCAAACGGCTGAACTTATATGTCGTTCAGAGAATATATGTCGCTCAGGGAATACGAATTCAGATAATACTGAGTTCAGAGAATACGGATAGGAGTTCAGCCTTTTGTATCACATTTAAAATGTTGACTGGAAAAATAGGCCGCTTCATTATCATGCCATCTAAGGCTTGAATTTGAGCAAATGGAAATATATTTCATTTTCCTCAAGGTTTAAAGGGAATCTAAGCATATATGTAAGCCCTTGAGAAAAATAACTGCGTCAAGACGATAGGCTATCACACGTGCCGCTCCATATTTGGGTAACTGATCTACGTCAACAGGAAATCCTGATATCTGATAGGCTAGAATCTGATCGCAACTGGCTTGAGCCACTTTTATATGCTTACATTCCCTTTAAAAAGTAACTTTTCTTAAAGTATCAGATCATATGCGTTACTGCTTTTTATAAAGATGTGATTTCTATCTCTTTAGGGAATGTAATATTTTGAGTCATGTTTACGATTTTGATCAAGGGTCATAGGCCTCTTTTTTACGCATTTCGAAGTTACGGATTTCTAAATTAAATTTTACCTGTACTGCCAATGCTGAGAAAAATAGAATAAAAGTACGAAGAAATAATCCAGCCTTTCAGCTGTGAACTAAATTTTGATTGATTTCAATACCTAAAGTATTTTCTGCATAAAAAATTGTCAAACATGTGAAGTTGTTTTTGGTCGACCAGCTAAGACATGAAGTCCATCTCAACCGCTCCTCAGGTTCTAAATAATTCACTGCGGCCATGGTCTGTGGTTTACTGTACGCAATAACGTTACAAAAACTACTGACGCACAAAGAGTAAATTCATGTTACCTCGAGGCACTGTCATTGACGTCAGCTAACAACGGCAATCCAAATTTGCGCCTGAGCAGGAAGCGAATCTGTTTGTCTGTCTGTGCCGTCTGCAAGATAGAGCATGACCTATGGAAGATGGAAATTTGATTTAGGGTTTTCTAATTCACAAATTTAGAGCATGAATGAATGTTGAGGATTTCAGGATATGAGTGAATACGCCACAATGTTGTCGCTCTGCATGTGGCTGCCATAG
Organism: Aurelia coerulea; assembly: GCA_039566865.1. Classification (NCBI taxonomy): domain Eukaryota; kingdom Metazoa; phylum Cnidaria; class Scyphozoa; order Semaeostomeae; family Ulmaridae; genus Aurelia; species Aurelia coerulea. The sequence goes on along the minus strand of CM076952.1, from coordinate 2,255,243 downwards.
TGAATTAAAGATCTAGAGATAGTTCTTGTTGGCAAACCACTTTTTTCGTAATAACAACGGTTGATCGAAATGACACACCAGGAAATCTACGCCAAACTAACCTGACCAACTGAATCTGTCGTTTTCAGTTCTTCTGGAAGTGTAACTGTGAGCCCTGTTACGGCCTAAAATGTGGTCTTACTCATTAATTTTGGTCCTGTCAAACTAACCTGACCAACTGAAACTGTCGTTTTCAGTTCTTCTGGAAGTGTAACTGTGAGGCCTGTTACGGCCTAAAATGTGGTCTTACTCATTAATTTTGGTCCTGTAAAACTAACCTGACCAGCTGAAACTGTCGTTTTCAGTTCTTCTGGAAGTGTAACTGTGAGCCCTGTTACGGCCTAATGTATTGTGGTCTTACTCATCAATTTTAGTCCTGAAACTTCATATCAATGGAAATCGAAATACCAAACAGAACTTCATATGTTTGAAAATTGATTATGCAGAGAATACTTCAGGCATTGGAATGAATCAAGTTTGGTTAATGGAAGAAAGGCTGAAATATCTTTGTGAATTGTCTGTCTTACTTTTCTGAGCATTTTTTTTTTCATGGGAAAAATTAGATTAAGAGAATTCCTTCACTTAAATCCAAAGGTTGGCCTTTCAAAGCACTGAATGGAGATTGCACTATAGCTTTCCTTGAATAAATGTTCATATAATGTCTCCTACGCGACCTTTACCTCATCCTTCCTTGCTGCAGTTGAGGCGATAGAAACTATTTCATTTTTCAAAACAAAATCCACAATAGGATTGAGAAATTGTTATTAAAAATCTATATTTGACGTAGTATTGACCACGACTCTAAAACACTGACCACGCAACACGCAAAGAACTAAGATATCCTTTTAATTAGAGGGATTTCTGGCACCCTCGAAAACGCAAATCGAATCATGATTACATTTTGATCAAATACGAACTTTTGACCAAAATGCAGAGATTTTACCACCCATAGTTATTCAAGATTCAATAAGTCACGGCCTATGAAGGTTGGCGTCAGCTCAAGCCACAAAGAAGCTTTGGTAAAAATTGTTCATAACAACCGATTTCATCGTGCGTGATCTCTCACAAGGGTTTTCAGCAAGAATGAAATATATGTAATTTCAATCATGTTTCGTTTCAGCTCGTAATTTCATTTCAATTTCCGTTCGACTTTGTTTATATTACATAACCTCGTTCTCACGACACCACAACCTCGCTGCCAGTTTCCACCATGATTCAAAGTTGAACTGAATGGTTGTAAGCCTCATCTCCATACGCATATGCAGCCAATAGGCCACGACTCACAACTCAATTAAAACGCCCTAGCCGCAGCTCGTGTCAATGAAGGCGCATTTACATGCGTGACAACAGAATGGTCAAGCGATTTCGAAAAAGGTTAGACCTATTATCAGCATAACATACGTTTCTGATTGTCGTAATGATCGGCCTAAATCTGAGACGACCTGCTGGCTTCGATTCAAATTAGCGCCAAGCTTGTTTCATAATCTGAGCTCTTCCTAGGTTATTTTACAACGGGAATAAAACTATGATCCTGCTTTATTTAGAATGAAAAGTAAAACAAGAATGGGCCTATTTGAGTCATAATCCGAAAATATAATCTGCTCATCTCTCCTCGCAACGTAAGGGTTCCATTTGAGCAAAATCGAAAGGAAATCTCGTATTTCCCTATATCATTCTTCAGCTCACAAATTTAATCGGATCTATGAGATTGTACATCGGAATATTTGTGTGTTCCGTGTTACATTCATTATTCAAAAAACCCCAAGTGGGCCTAAACAAAACTACGGGAAGATCGACTCATTCCCTTTCGCAACGGATTTACGTCAAAGTTAAATTGCTTCCGTGCTAACGAATGAGAGTTGTCAATTGGCCAGTTCATTACAGTTTCTAATCAAATGAATGTTTTCATTCATCTTATTCATCCAATCATTCATTCATTTATTTGCTCTTCCGTTTGAAGGACAAGTCCGGGGTTCGGATGATTGCTGATGAAATAAAAGATTACACTTTTATGAATTGTGTGTGCTATCTATTTCCAACTTTTCCCTCTATTTTCTTTGCGAAATTACGTATTTCAATCTGCAAAATGAGCGATGTGACGTCATAAACGCACAAAGTCATAGCCTCGTAGCCCTCGACATCATGTTCAACCATAGAAATGTGATGTGTTGAACCTAACCTTTAAGCCGAGGCTAGCCTCCTTATCGCAAAGTCTTACAAAATGGCGACGATATTTGGCCTAACTTATGAAAAATGTTTTGCAAGTTTACAGCTGTTACGCATGTCAAAACGTGGAAATAAGTTAAGCAGTTGGTAAGGTTGCTTTTGACATTTATTTTATAAACCCCAGACTTGTCCCTTAATGATTTAATGTATCTGTTCATAAACTATTTTAACTTCCTCTTTTTATTCCTTTATTTATTCATTCGTTTCTAAATTGCCTATTTACCACAGTAACAAGAATATCTCTAGAACTCTATTAATTTTACTTTTCTTACATACTATCAAGAAAGGTATATGACAGGTAATTAAAATCCTTTTAAACTCAAAAGTTAGGGGCAAAATTGAGTGCAGATAAATGCAAAGATGCTTTTCCCATACTAATTTGTCCATCTTATAATTCAAAACAAAATGCTTCCTTTAAAATCAAAATTATGTTAGGCCAAGCTAAAGTTTTAAAACTAAAAACTAATTCAGAAAGTTGTTTTAATATATGCAAAATTCTGAAAACTAGGTACACAAAGTGCTTTGAAAATTAAAACGGATGCAAAGAAACAAGACTTTAAAGCAGCACACCAAGGCCTTTCGAACTTTTGTTCTCTTCAGAGTGTGACTAACATTTCAAGTTAGTAAGTGATTTGTGATCTGAAAACGTGATTTGAAGAATTTCTGAAAAGTTAGCTTCTGCTGTTCATAACTTATGTTTCTGGTCTAGACAATAAACATCTTCCAATCAAATATCAAATTGAATTAGGCCAGGCCAAATGTTTCGACAACAATTCAAAAATTTGGAACTCGAGTCGGTAAGATTTTGAACTTTATGAAGGATGAGTGAAAAATGATTTTAAGTGTTTTGCTTCCTTATAATGCTAATAACAATTAGATGCTCCTCCCTTGAAAGTACACGGTTCCAGGAATTTTTAAGTTTGGCAAGGTCAAAAAATTCGGCAACAATTCATTCAAAAAGTTGCCAAAGATTTTGAAGTTTCAGAAGGATGAGTACACAAAAATGATTTGGAACATTTTTGTTTCCAAATAAAAATTAAACGTTCCTGCATTGAAAGTACATGGTTCCTTTAAAATTGAAACAGTAATTTCTAAGTTTGGCATGGCCAAATAATTCGGCAACAATTCAAGAGTTGCTAAAGATTTTGGAGTTTCAGAAGGATGAGTACGCAAAAATGATTTGAAACGTAAAATATCCTTATAAAAATCCGACGTTCCTGCCTGGAAAGTACACGGTTTCCTTTAAAAGTGAATCAATAATTTTTAGGTTTGGCAAGGCCAAATAATTCGGCAACAATTCAAAAAGTTGCTAAAGATTTTGGAGTTTCTGAAGGACGAGGTACGCAAAAATGATTGAAACATTTCTGTTTCCTTATAAAAATTAGATATTCCTGCCCTAAAAGTAAACCGCTTCCTTTCAAATACGAATAATACTTGGCTAGGCCAACCTTTCGGCAACTGATCAAAAGATTTTGATGGCTGTATAAATCTTGATTTGTGTGATTTGAACATATTCCAAGAAGTTTGCTTCCTCAAAACAATTTTATCTTCCTGCTCTCAATGCAAACAGCTTCCTGCAAGATGTCATCAAATCATCTTAGGCCGACCAAATCAACACTTTAAAAACATTTGAAACAAAACTGAGCAACAGTTATTAGCGGAAGAAAAAAGTTGAATTTGATCATAAAAATTACTTTAATTAGTGAAAGTATGACGAATTCAGTTTCTGATCATTTCCAACTTCCGGAATTTTGATCTTTTCCAATCGTAACGATTTATTTATGGCATAACTCTCCAAAAATACTACAATATCTCGCTACAATATTGACAAATATCTCATTTCCATCAAAACTTCTGAAACGCCGATTTGAAATATGCGGTGTATCAAAGAGTAAATATTGGTTAACTTGTTTATCTCCAATGCAGATCAAATTGGGGGAAGGAGTTACCATCTTTATAGCTTTTCGAACTTTTTCATGGAAAAATTAATTTACGAGAAAAACGGATATGTTTTGTAGATATTGCCGTACTTCTGATCTTCCCACCCAAAAAGTTCTCAATACTATATCATTAACAAAATACCAATTACTCTCTGAAAACATAAACGGCCCGGTTTAAGAAAAGTTGAGCCGGTCCATTGTCGGAAAATTTGCTGGGATTCTAGGAAATTCTTTGTCAACCTCGACTTCGTGCTGAGGAGGCTAAAACAAAGGAGTCCCTCGCTTCCCTGCGTTCGACCTTCGTCAGAGAGGATTCCTTATCAAGGAAAAAGATGCCCAAAATATTGCACGTCATTCAGAGACAATATCTATAGATGTAATTTCCATTTGAAACTAAATCTGAATAGAAAATTTCCGAGAACTACGGCAACAGTAGCCTGATAACTAGACCCTACCGCAACAGCAACAAACAACAGTCAACCAGGATTCGTGAACTTCGAAATACCGAAACCGACATTTATGTGGCCAAAAATTGTAATATTTCATATGGATGTAAAAAGTTTGTTATCGCTTTACTGGTAGGCAATTTTGTTATTTTAATTTTTCTTTCATTTTCATTAATTTAGCAGAGTAAAGTTATTAATCAAATACATGTTATAATCCTGTTATAATTCGCTCTGCCTACATGGCATTGAGCACTGTTTTAACCAGTAAAGACACGTACAATTTGTGATATTAATCAAATACACGTATTTTTTTATAAGAAACTAAGGTCCGGGGCTGGCAGGCAGTTTCTTAAATTTTTGGGCCATTTTGCTATTATTGTCTTTTGCTCCTCGTGGCATCGTCCCAATAGTGTTGCATAGTAATTAGAAAGTATAGCAGAATTTAACCTATATATTTGGAACGTCAATGAGTTCAATTGAGCGCAACACCGGAAGGACACTAGCGAGGGAGGTCATGCCTTTACTCTTCAAACTTGGATATCTTTTGGGCAGGTTTACCCGGTACGGCAAAAAAGTTCAGAAAACTCGTTTGAAAATTCGTAGCTCTGGATGGATCTGAATGAATCGAATTCAACTTGATAGACTAAAAACCGAAGGATTTTTTGCAATTTTTCTTGCGTTTTTTATGAGCATTGAAAAAATATCGGTAAAGTCGACTATGCAAAAAATCCTTGGTTACAAAATACTTCGACTTGCCCCAAGTCTGTTTCATCAACTGTAATAAGTGTATCTGAAAGTAAACTACTTTTTTGAGCATAGGGATAAAATCTTTCAAATCTTTAAAAAGGTAGGTGTAAAATTCTATTCCATTTTTCTTTGAATTGAATGGCTTGAAAGGAACTTTTAGTACTTTGCTGTAAATCTGCCGTGGAAATTTTTTGATAGCTTAATTTTTTTCAAAATGGCGGCAATTTCATTATTTTTGACAAATTGATGGACAGTTTTGAAAACATTCAAATCATCGTAAATCCTAAACCAAAAGAGGAAAATTCATATAAATTTCAAGAAAAGCATAGTTTATGATGGCCTACAATATGGTGAAACGCAGAAATCAGTATCTTTTCTGGTTTAGGATTTAGAAATTTGATGACGTCATAGCCTCAAATTTAATAAATGCCACCATTTTGAAACTAATCAAGATATCAATAAGTTTCCACGGCAGATTTACAGCAAAAAACGGTAAATTCCTTCCAAGCTATTTAATTCAAAGGAAAACTGTTATAGAATTTTACACTGACCTTTTTAAAGATTTGAGCCCTTTTTTGACGAAATTGACTTCGGGCAAGTCTACAAAATACTTGAAAACGTGCCTAAACTAGATAAGTTTTGTCTCCTTCTCAAAAGATAAGCGATACAACAGTGAGAATTCGAGGAAGCTACTACGAAACCCCTTAGGAACTTTGAGTACTCAAATGTCAACATTTTTAAGAAACTTTCAGCGCTGGATAGAATGGGTCGCTTGAAAAATTTCAATAATCTTTACTTGAATATTTTTGAAAACATTGTTGGTTTCTTATAAACGACTCGTGGAGTTGACTAATAATAATATTAAAATAGACCTCAGATTTTACGGATACTGTTTGAGTGAAAGAAAAACGTATCCTCAATTTGAAAATTTTTCCCTGGGTGATCTAAACAATTAGAAGATAAAATTTTTCATTTTATTTCATTTTAAAATATTTATGCAGGTTACAAAGTTTCATACAAATATGTTTTTAAAACTGACCTGTTTAAGGTAAAGTAAAATTTAAGGAAAGAACTAAACTAAACTAAGAACAAAAGAAATTAACATACCTAATTAAAAAAGACGAAGAGTAATAAAAAAGACAAGCATTTAAAAAATAAATAAAATTTAAGTAGAAAAAAATTAAAGAATTTTTATTTTCAATATTTTTGGTTCTGGTACCCAACGTAGAAAATTTTCATTACAGAATATAATGAAACCAATTTCAAAAATTACAACTCCTTTGCCTGTCAGCGCAGGGCTCGAATCTCTGCAAGAATTTAAAACGAAATGTGTAAAATGTTACTGTCCCGTTCTTTCCACTGAATTGATCAAAAGGAGCTTCGTAAGCATAGGTTCCAAATCTTTAAAAAGGCTGGTGTAAAATTGAGTGACCTATTTCTTTGAACTGAATGACTTCAAAGAAACCTTAGCTAATTCTCTACAATTCTACCGTTGGAATTTTCCGAAATCTTCAATATTTTCAGAATTAGAGTGTTTTTCTTCTTTTTCAAGAATTCAAGAAAAATTTTCAAAAAAACTTAAAACCATCGTAATTTCTAAACTGTTTGATGCAACATGAAATAATTTCGAAGAAAACCATAGTTTATGAATTCCTACAATATGGTATCAAGCAAAAGACTCACTCATCTGGTTTATGATTTAGAAATTTGATGACGTCACATCCTCAAATGAGTTGAAATGTAAGATACGCTGTAATTTCCAAAAATATTCAAAATTTCTGAAAAGTCCAATGGTAGAATTATAGATAAGTGTCTAAAGTTTCTTTCAAGCCATTTAATCAGAGGAAATAGGTCATTTAATGTTACACCCACCGAGATAAAGATTTGGAACCTATGCTAGCTTCGTATAATTTGATGTAATCCTAGAGAGAGCATTTTTGATATCATGAACATGATTAGTTTCAGAACTACGGCGAATTTTAAGATTCATGAAAGGATGCAGGAGGGGAGGTATTTGAAGCTTTTACAAACATTATAAGCTCCATGATCAAAAGTGGAATTCTCCTTCCCATACGAACTCCCTACCAGCGTTTTCCTAATATCTAGGCCTAAACAATGAGTGATCTTACCAAACAAAATTTTTACATCTAAGTTAGCCTTTGACTGATAGATAACTATTTCAATTTTGAATATCGGCCCCATTTTTTTATTCAAGAGCCCGTCAAACGTGTCAACTTTTCTGACTCATACGTTGGTCAGTTAGTCAGTCAGTCAGTTAGTTAGTCAGTCAGTCTGACTCAATCTGGATTTACACAAAAGGGTTTTGTTGCAGAAATTCTCGATGCCAGGAAGCTAGACTAAAGTATCGCCCAATTTAACGAAAAATAACGGCCCACTCCCAGTACTTTCCAGTTTAGAATAATCTTTGATTCGCCGATATTTTTGGATATTTCAAGATTTTACATAAACATTTTTACCAGGAAGATACCGCATCAGGGTTTTTCAGAATCAGGTCGGAACCGGATTTTACTCACCCGATAAATGCTTGGTCCAGAATCCATATGACGGATCATGACTAAAAATGCGTCTTTCACACTCTCATGACAAGATCTGAAAAATAATTGAAAAATGCTATTATTTTAGTAATACACTAAATTAATATTTGCGACATTAACCACCACACCAAACTTCAAATATTCCTTCGAAGTTACCGCTCTTAAAAACCAATTTTGTAATGGTAAGCAAAATATTTTTAATGTGTCGCATCAAATTTCTAGTGATCAGAGAAAAAGGAACCTAAATAGCGAGGTAAATTAAATTATATCAATAGGGACCCATAATAGACGATTGCGCTAAAGATGGCGGCGAGCAATTTTTTACCAAGATGCATTGCGTTCTAATTAAGATCCTGTAACGATTCTATAGGAATTCGATTAAAGAGCTCATTGCATCTTGGTAAAAAATTCCTCGCCGCCATCTTTAGCGTAATCGTCTTTTGTGCTTCTTTGACCTATGAAAGAAGCAAAATCACAATAGATCACAAAATGAAAGTATTAAAGTTCTACAGCATTTGCGAGCAACTTATCTTATCTTATTCATGACATAACTGAAATGAAATAGGCTTGGACATTTTATAACAATTAATTATGAACATTGTTATCACACCTTTTTTCAAGTGAATGACTGGAAAAGTATTTCCGGGAATTTCTGGCAGTTCTACCATGACCATTTTCGATATAATCATTTTTATTTCAAATCCATACCAATTTTTGTGTTCAAGCTAGATTTAAAATAGTGACGTAATCAAAAGTGAATATTAAAAATACTAAAACTGATAGGATGGTTTCTTTTATTTCGAGATACCTTTGATCATGCGTTTTAGGCCATTTCTCGGTGCTCTGCAAAACTAATTTTTCGAATCTTTCGAAATTACCACGGCACTGTGATCCAGATTTCCGTTTTAGTGTAATTAATGCCAAAAAATGAAAATTTCAGAATTGTACAAAACTGATTTTTCTATATTTTACCGTAGCCTGAGGTATATCAAGACGCAACAAATTTTCAAATCGGACAATTAAGTGCTGAGAAAATATCATTTCAAGTTAGGCCTAAAAAGTGTACTGCATGCTTCTTTTGTAGCACAGCAAGGCCAAAAAATAGCGCTAAGTTTCAAATTCAAATTTCTTGGCTTGCACTCACTCGATTTTCATGATCTTTTTTTTGTTTGACAGATTGAACCCTGCAGAATATGTAGTGAAAAGGTTGATTGAAAATTTCATCTTGGGATGTGCAAATTTTTCAAATCCATAATGGTAACCAATCATTCATAAAAACTAAAACTGAATCACGAAACGCTCCTCCAATATTGAAAACAAAAAATCTATGTTTCAGAACCCTCGTAAAGCCTATTGCAGAATCACGTTTAACCTATTGGGAACATTTTTGCAAAAGGGCTAAGTAGAATAAGCTCTCAACTAATTTTGGCGAATTTTTCACGAAGGCTAGTGAAGAAGACATCTTTTTTCACAAATTCTGTGTACATTTTCCACTGTCTATAGACTGAACTGGATGTTCAATGAAACAAATATTTCCCTCATATAGTCAAAAGGAGGTTAGACATCAACTCCCTAATCATATAAGGTGTCTATTTTGGTGTTTGTTCTGTTTTCCGATGTTACTATGCGCATTTTTCACCTTGGGATATAACAAATCATTGTAGAGTTGGCTGCATGTTTTCAAAACCCCTAAAAATTAGTTAATTATGTAAAAATACTTTATACTACTATTGCTAAAAAGCATGTATTTGAAATTGTGGAGATATGATGAAATATTGCCTTTGCTAATAGGTTTTCGTCATAAAAATGCAATTTTTTACTATGAAAAGGTGCAAAACTGGTCTTCGTGAAAAATTCGCCAAAATTATTTGAGAGCGTATTCTACTAAGCCGTTTTGCAAACGTGTTGCCAATAGCTTAAACTTGATTTTACAATAGACTTTCCGAGAATTCTGAAACATATATTTTTTGTTTTTAATGTTGAAGAAGCGCTTCGTGATTCAGTTTTAGTTTTTTTAACGTTTAGTTACCACTATGAATTCGCAAAATTTCAGCATCCCAAGATAAAATTTTCAATCCACTTTTTCACTACATACTCTGCAAGGTTTAATCTGTTGAACAAAACAAAGATCATGAAAATCGGGTGAGTGCAAGCCAAGGAATTTGAATTTGAAACTTAGTGCTATTTTGTGGTCTTGCTGTGCTTAGAAAGAAGCCTGAAGTACACTTTTTAGGCCTAACTTGAAATAATGTTTTCTCAGCATTAGATTGTCCGATTTGAAATTTTTTTGGGTTTTGACATTCCTCAGGCTACGGTGAACAATAGAAAAATCCGTTTGGTACAATTCTGATACTTTCATTTTCCACATTAATTACATGCCCTGGAACACTGTGCACGGGTTTGAAAACTGCCAAAAAATACAAAAAATAGTTCAGTCTTGAAGCTAGTAGAAAAATATGGAATATTCGTTTGCAAATTTACAATTACTTTAAAGCCCTTTTGAAATCTGTATACTGGGCGAGCCAGAAAAAAGTTCCTACTTTTGAAAATTCGTAGCACCACAAGTACTTCAAGGATTTGAATGATTCAAATTCGAGTTAAAAACCAAAAGATCGAAGTATTTTTGTGATTTTTCTTGTCTTCTTACGAGAACTGCAAATGTAGGTAAACTCAACTTTACAAAAATTTCATGGCCGCAAAATGAGTGAAAAAAGGCCTAAAACACTTTATCACATCGTTTGGACTCTCCTAACATTGAACAATACGCACAGGTGTTTCACCTCTCTCAAGAGTTATAAGACATAGATTCTCAAACAGATACTAAAGATTTTCAATCCCATGGCAATAAATGTGCAGACGATATCTCTCACCCATGAGAAATTGCATTTTCTCTGTTGTTCTGAGTGAGGAGTCCTTTATGATTTGATCAAGTATTTTAGGCCTTTTTCAGTCATTTTGCAACCACAACGTTTTTGTAAACTTGAATTTACCAATTTTTCCAGTGCTCATAAGAAGGCGAGAAAAATCACAAAAATACTTCGATATTTTGGCTGTCAACCAAATATTGATTCATTCCAATCCATCCAGTACTCTTGGTGCTATGAATTTTCAAAAGTGGGAACTTTTTTCTGGCTCACCCGATATATCAAAACATACTGCAAAAGGTCAATCTGTGCCACCATAACATTACGGATTCAAAACTAACATTACAGTTAAATATTACAAATTACATATTGCAAATAGTAATTACAAATAACAATATTGCAGATAATTACAAAAAAACAAATGTAAGCGAAAAACAAATTACAAGAGAGAGGATGTTTTGAACAACAACTTATTGAAACTGTTTTGAGGCCTGAATATATTTTAATGTTGCCTCGAGAATTTTTGTATTTGAATATAAAAATAACTTTTCGTGGCCATACAGAATGATTTGGATTAAATTTTCATTTGAAAGGTTCGTTAATCCATGGGGTCGCAATATTCTAACACTTTCTTGACTAACCCGGAATTGTTTTCACTTTTACAATTATTTCTCGATACAAAGCATTAAATATTTTAGTTCAAAAAGTCTTTATCAATTACTTGCACAAGCTATATTCTATATAATTTAAGTGTCACAAGGCAGTTTTAATTCTTCTTTGAATTAACTTCCATTTTGTCAACATAGGGCTCAAATCTTTCAAATCTTTAAAAAGGTCGGTGTAAAATTCTATTATATTTTTCTTTGAATTGGATTGCTTGAAAGGAACTTATGGTACTTGGCTGTAAGTCTGCCGTGGAAATTTTATGATATCTTTATTTTTTCAAAATGGCGGCAATTTTGATAATTTTTGAAAAAATTAATGGAAAATTTTGAAAAAATTTAAATCATTGTAAATCCTAAACTAATAGAGAAAACATTACATAACCTTCAAGAAAACCATAGTTTATGGAGGTCTACAATATGGTGGCAAGCATAAATCTGTAGCTTTTGTGGTTTAGGATTTAGAAATTTGATGACGTCATAGCCTCAAATTTAATAAATGCCGCCATATTGAAACTAATCAAAATATCAATAAATTGCCGCGGCAGATTTACAGCAAAAACCCTAAGTTCCTTCCAAGCTATTTATTTCAAAGAAAACGGCAATAGAATTTTACACCGACCTTTTTAAAGATTTGAGCCCTATGTTCATTTTGTCTTCTATGCTTTAACAATGCTCATTTACTGACTTAAGTTTTGTATCATATTGCTGAATTCTTTGAAAGAAATATTGTAATCGTTGTCTGTCTCTAGTGCTTAAATTTTACAGTAATTATGACAATAATGATAACAATAACAATAATAATAATAACAATAATAATAATAATAATAATAATAATAAAAGAACCTATATTGCGCCATTTATCCTCAGGGTTCATAGGCACATTACAATTAAAAAACACGGAGCCTAATTAAAAAATAATAAAATAACAAATAACAAAATGTTAAAAAATAACAAACGTTTACAAGGTTATTTTTGAAAAAGCTAAGTTAAACAATTCATTCAATAAAATACTGTTTAAATGATGAATGAAATGAACAAATACAGCATTTGCGATCAAATAGGTTACATTTTCTATTGAAAATTTTTGTTTTCATTTGATCAAAATTTTAAGGTTGTCTCTCGCAGATCCATCATATTTTTGTCGGATGACTTTTACGTCCCACTATTTCTGCAACAACGGTGAATATAAATGCAGATCTATGACCTGAAAATCTTACTATTTTCCGCCCTCTGTTTCAGCTTAACTTGCCATGTCATAACAACTGCCATGTTTTAAAAGTACAGTAAACTTAAACTTTAAATGCTATTAATTTATTTTTGCCCTACAAAGCTTAAATTTCACAAAAATATGAGTGTACAAACAAAAATACAGTAATTCCCCGCATATAAGAACCTATAAAAATAAGAACCTAGAGGTTGTTTTCCTAACTTATGCACCTTGTAATTAAGAACCCGTGTCAGTTTGATTAAAAATATCTTCTTATTGCAGGGGTAGCAAAGTTGATTTTGGCTTCTCGTTATTAAGTTCATTTTTGTTCCAGTTGGCTGTTTAAGTTTAAATCTCCTCCCCCGCTGTTTGTAGGCTTAGGATTGGTTATTAGGTGCATACTAACTTTGCCAACACAAATTACAGGGCTGAGCATCTTTGGTGAAGATTCTAAAACGGCCTACGCAAGGCACTCTTCAAATAAGGACCTTTATACCATGAAATTAGTCTTAGTACTTTTAAAATAAGAACTAACTTCAGCCTGGCTGTCAAAAAGTAGGTTCTTATATGCGGGGATTTACTGTAACGTGATCAGGCTACTTACTTTATTTCCAGTGCCAATATTTAATGGCAATAAGTTTCGATGTTTTCCATAACAATATTTGGTATCAAGTTTGGCAACAATTAACTTGAACTTCTACTGTTCCATTCATTTTAAGAATTTATGAATTTATGAGGCACATTGTTAAAACATGACAGAGATTTATCTCGAATTATAATCAGAGCAGTTCCTGTGGCTTTAGCTTTTTCTCTTCGTCCCAGCTCAGTGCTATTCGTAGCATAGACTCCAAATCTTTAAAGAGGCTGGTGCAAAATTCAGTGACCTATTTCTTTGAACTGAATGACTTCAAAGAAACTTTAGCTATTTCTCTATAATTCTACCGTTGGACTTTTCTGAAATCTTCAATATTTTCAGAATTAGAGTGTTTATATTCTTTTTCAAGAACTCAAGAAAAATTTTCAAAAAAACTTAAAACCATCGTAATTTCTAAACTGTTTTACGCAACATGAAATAATTTCGAAGAAAACTATCGTTCATAGGTGTCTACAAGTTGGTACCAAGCAAAAGTCTGTCACTCATCTGGTTTATGATTTAGAAATTTGATAACGTCATATCCTCAAATTAGTTGGAACGTAAAGATGTGCTGTAATTTCGAAAAATATTCAAAACTTCTGAAAAGTCCAACGGTAGAATCATAGATAAGTATCTGCAGTTTCTTTCCAGCCATTTAATCAGAAGAAAAACGTCATTCGTCAGTTAGGCTATATTCATCAATTCCTTAACCCAATTCCTTCTAAAATGGGGCGAATGATACTGAATAAAGGAGCCCGTTTATGTAATGACCTTCCATATAATCTTAAAAACATGATTCAAGTAAAAGCATTTTCAAAACAAATTAAACAAAGAATAATAAACAACTACTAACTTAACTTAGATTACGATTAGCAACATACCGCGACGAAACCAACAACTGTTATTCCAATACATACTTAGCCTCTCTGTTAAATTTTGAAACAGCTACATGGTACTTGTACTATTTTCATTCAGATTTTTAGTTTCAGTTTCTCATTTTTATTTAACGGTCCAGGCTTGATAAGCTATGCTTCTCCTGGGCCGTATAGAAGACACATTTTTAATGAGAACTTTGTATTAGGGTGTATTTCTATGAATAAAATTGAATTGAAGCTACTCCTTCATGTTCTTGTGTATTTCTATTTGGTTCATTTTGTCGAGAATGCTTCTCATTTCTACTGCTTTTTTTCCTTTGGAGTATGCATTTTTGTCTTTTCTTTTTTGTATACTCTTACGTATTAGTTGTTATTCAATGTTGATTTAATCAATTTATTCGTTATATTTTATATCCTTGCCATTTTTTCTTCATTTCAGATTAGATTTTTATCTATTTGTTTCTGTGAATCATTTTTTGCACACTCAGTTATCCAGGGGTGGAAAATATTTTTCTCTTTCTGGGACCGCAGATAGAAATTAAAACATTTTCTGTACACCAAACAAGAAGTTCCAGACTGGTTTGAACTGTGCATAAGACTGCATAATAATATTCTTGAAAAAGAATTCTTAAAGAACCAACATTTTTCTCAAAAATTCTTAAGAATTCTCAGGCAAGAAAACAGAGGGCTACTGGCTTTACAGTACCTGTTGCAACATTTCTTTAAACTATGATTCCTTGTTGTTAATTCTTTCTTTCCAGAACTTTAGTATATTACAGTGCACATTCTTAAATTCTATCTTTTTGTTTCTGGGAGCCAAAATATTTTCTGGGACCAATGGTCCTGTGGTCCGATATTTTTTCCACCCCTGCAGTTATCGAGTTAGCAAAACTTCCAATTTCATGCTGGATATTTTCAAACTACTTCTGTTATTTGCATGTTAATGTGTCTGTCCGTTTTATCATTTGATTCGTAACATAGGGCTCAAATCTTTAAAAAGGTCGGTGTAGAATTTTATAACAGTTTCCTTTGAATTAAATGGCTTGGAAGGAATTTAGCGTTTTTTGCTGTAAATCTACCGTGGAAATTTATTGATATCTTGATTAGTTTCAAAATGGCGGCATTTATTAAATTTGAGGCTATGACGTCATCAAATTTCTAAAT
Source organism: Aurelia coerulea (assembly GCA_039566865.1). Lineage (NCBI taxonomy): Eukaryota > Metazoa > Cnidaria > Scyphozoa > Semaeostomeae > Ulmaridae > Aurelia > Aurelia coerulea. The sequence continues at coordinate 2,239,881 of CM076952.1, read as the reverse complement.
CCTAAACCAGAAAAGATACTGATTTTTGCTTTTCACCATATTGTAGGCCTTCATAAACTATGGTTTTCTTGGAAGTTATATGACTTTTCGTCCTTTGGTTTAGGATTTACGATGATTTAAATGTTTTCAAAACTTTCCATCAATTTTTTTTGAAAAATCATTAAATTGCCGCCATTTTGAAAAAACTCAAGATATCAAAAAATTTCCACGGCAGATTTACAGCAAAGTACTATAAGTTCCTTTCAAGCCATTCAATTCAAAGAAAAATGGAATAGAATTTTACACCCACCTTTTTAAAGATTTGAAAGATTTGAGCCCTATGCTTTGATTCGTAATATCAAGCGATTTGATTCCAGGTTATACTTTACGCTTCATGCTTGTAATTATGTATATATGAAATATTAGTAATTCTTTATCCTAATTAGGAGCTGGCTATTTTACTTGTTATTTGGGCTGTTATGTATTTACTTGCTTAAAAAATTAATTAGAAGATAATCTCTGCAACATTCTCATGTTGGACATACTGCCAGATAAATGCCTTGATTGATACCTCAGTTGAAAATGCCATCTCCAAAAGTCTCTGTTTTAAGCTTTCACCGAAATTTGCATTCTATCAAATGTCATTATTTGAAGTGAAAGATCATATTTTGTGCAAAATTTTCACTTTGAATAAAAGAAAAATAATCGAAATTTGATGGTAAAATAAAAAGTTCAAGCAACTGATAGACTACCCTAGCAATATTTCAGAAAGAGAAATTGAAATATTTTACCTGGTCCAATGCATATTTTCACTACTCTTGACCAGCACCAAGTAAACTGTTTTGTGGCCAAAGAAAATATCAACAAACCAGCATCACTGAGGCAAAAGTCTGAAAAATAAATACAAAAAATATTGTATAAACTAGGTGCACCAAAAAGAGATAAATTTTTGTCACTTTTCACATCTGTGTCCTTTTTCTGTTTTAATTGGTACCTTGAAAATTCTTTGCCTCAAAATGATTAAACTGATTGAAAAAATGTGTTCAAATATTCTACTTAAGACTGATTAAAATTGGAAAGCTAAAAATTCTGAAACAAGCAAATTCTAAACAATGAAAAAACTCTTCAAAATCTTCTTGTAAATTTGGAAATAATTTATCAGTTGCATAGCAAGTTATTAGATACTTGCACAAATCAGTTTCAATTTCATCAATGTGAAAACTTCTGTTTTTAATTTTTTTAGTTCAATTCAAGTTTGATCTAATTAGTTTTTTAATTTTTGTTTTGTTTCCAAGAAAAAGACAATGAAATTCAAAGAAAACCCTCATTTTGCAAAATAGCATTTAACAAAACATGGTATTTTTAGCCAAAATTCTATAATGTACAATTTCATGTAAAAGTCTGAGTCCTACGAGATCTAATAGCTTGATCTCAGATATAGATAACAAATCAATGTAAGTGGTATTGCAGCATTAAAATTCAATTTTATGAGTCAATAATTTTGATTTTGGAGGAAACATCAAAACCAGGTTGCTGGTAAAAGCACCAATATTCCCATAAACTCAAGCCATTTCAAAACTTGGATGGTTTAATAATCAAATTTTAAAATTTTTTCAAAAAGGCACGAGTTTATAACTCACTTAATTTTTGTTGCCTTGACATCCAATGAATAATTTTGGAGAAACTTAACAAATACCTAATGTTTGCTGAAAAGGGCATACATAGATTTCATGGGATAACCAATGAAGAATGAACATAATGTCAAATCATCAAATATGTCAACTTATTTAGAGTAGCATGAGTAAAAATAGAATAAATCTTCTACAAACCTTGTAGTCTTTTGTGATCAATTTGATATTCCATTTGATACTTCAAGGAGAGCATCTAGAGTATTGTTGATCTGCAAAGAGAAAATATAAACACTAATCTTCATATTTTTAGTAATTTTCAAACATAGGTAGATAATAATTTGGCAAAATAAAACCAAACTTTAATTCATTCAAAGTATAATAAAGAAATATTCAGTGAATAACAATCTGTGGGTATATACATTTGTTTAAAAATACATATTGTCACAAATACACACCAATAAATGTGTAAGATATACCTTGCACCAAATTCTTGGTGTTATTAAGCTTCAACTTAATGTTTGGGTATTTACAGTTTGTTAAAAGTTGTAAAATTTATTTTCAGCTTGAGTTTGATTCAAAGGTATTTGCTGTGCCTACTGTTGATCAAAAGTAAATGAAACAGATGAATTTCAGAACCTCTCAACTGCGAAAAGAGTCACAAAGAATTCTTCTAGAAGATTTGCAAATGGTAACATAAATATAACAGGCCATTAAACATACTGGATGGACCAAATAGAATTTCAAAAATTTGTATGTGGAGAATACTTGAGGTATTGGAGCATTGAGGTATTGAATCAAAGTTTACTGATAGCCAAAAATTTAATTTTGTTTCAATGAAAACTCAATATTTTGTTATAGATCAAGTTTAGTTTGTCATAAAGTTTAGTTCAGTGATTTTTGTTCAACTTTTCTGAGCATTGGAAATAGGTAAAATTCAGTTTACAAAAATCCTAAAATTTGGAATGACTAAACTTAAATAAATTGAAACAAAACTACTATTTTTATGAATACAAACACTTTTTTGAAATTATCAAAAGTGAAGGTTTTTAAATTGCTAAAAGCAACACTAAAAGAATCAAGCAGCCACTCATGTAACTGATCATAACTATCCCACTTCTCAATTCCCATGTTGTTTCTTGTTGTTTTGTCAAGGTTAGTCTTTAGAAAATTTGAGTGTTGCTTTTTGATTGATTCTGGCTGTTTCCAGACTAACAATTTTCAAGAAATTGCTTTCAGTATGAGGAGTAGGTGGCCAAAAATTGGCAAATATTGCTGTGCAATTTTTTATGAATTTGACCATAGCTTATACATCATAAATCTTTCAAAACTGATCTTTTGTACAACTTATATCTTGGCCTGTCAAAAGTGAGAACTTTGCGTTGCTGCACCTGGTATATACACGGTTTGAGTCTGAACAAATGAACAGCATTTGAAAGGCCACAGTCCCCTGAATATCACAGCAATAATATGATATTATCTTGTAGAATAGCCCACATGTTAAACTAATTTCAGACATTTTGCTGGTTGAAATCTGCCACTCTCTGCAAAAATATGAGGCATCTTCTCAAGAAGGCCCCTTCTAAAACCTTCAATAAAGACCCTAAAATTGCAACCAAATTCCCATGATTTCTGCCTGACAGCAATGACCTTGCCTATATGCTTTAGGATGCATTTTCCTCTCAGGAGGAGGAAGAAGTCTTCTTCTTTGGTATATGAAAATTAGTTAGGGGGATTCCATTCTCCCAGGAAGATAACATGTGCTAATACTTACAAACAAATATCACTGTTGTAAGGAAGAAAGAACAACAAACTTTTGGTCATTGTTTTCATTCATTCTTGCAAGTTTTTGAAGGGAGCTTTTTGGAGGAAATCTCCCATAGCCACAGGAAGGAATGACAAATTAAAGCCAGGTAAATTTCTGAAACTAATTAAACATATTGGCTATGAAATAAGTCATTTTTCAATATTGTTGCTTTTGATATTCAGGGAGCAGTATTTTTCAAAGGGGAGGTTTTTCATTTACACACCTGGTATCTATGTTCAAAATTGTGAAAAGAACTATTTATGTCTTTTTTTTATTTCACAAAGAACTGCTTCAAGAGCTATGACCAATTTCTTGAAATTGCTTAAGTGTCATAATTTCCAGTCTAATATGAATGATGCATGCCTGCTGCAATGCAAAATTATACATGAAAAAAGCACTTGGAAGATTGTCAACCACACTAAGAGGATAATAATAATAATAATAATAATAAAACGAATATTTATACAGGATGTACACTTCAACAAGTTAAAAACTGCTGTTATCAATGTGTGTCCTGTGCCCTATGCCTTAAATTTACAATTAAAAATGAATCTCATAAAAGTAATAATACAGATATATAAAAAAGCAGATCTAACTATACATTCAAAGTTCCGGATATAATTATCGAATAAATGTCATTTAAAATGATCTTTAAATTTTTTCTCGAATTCACTGTAGTTCTTGATTTTGCGAAGTTCCAGCGGTAGTTCATTGTACACCTTCGCACCCATAAACATAACAATTTTCTTGCATACTCAGTTTTGATCCTCGGTAGTATTAATGTGTATTTATTGCTTCGTGTATGTTTTTCATGCTCCTGCAACGTGAAATAGTTCTGGAAATGTTCACAGGTGTCCTTGTCGAGGCATTTTCGTGCAAGCTTGCAAGCCCTAGTCTTGTTTGCATTAACGACTGACGTTAGCTTCTGGTTTGTCCTTGCATCTCCAGAGACTACTTTCAGCGCAAGTGAGTGAAGTGACGAGAGCCTGCTCAATTGGGTTTTGGTGTATTTCAACTGTAGTATGCCACAGTATGTGAATGTTGGCAGTATCATTGAGTGATAAATTGTAGCAGCTGTGGCTTGATCAAGATACGATCTTATTTTTACTAAAAGTCGTAGCCTACCAGACGCTTTTTTGAAACAAGTATGGAAATTCGAATTCAGGTTTAGCGAGCTATCTACACGAACACCAAGATACTTGTATTCAGTTGTGTTATTTATGACAGTTTGATGCGACAATTTGATTTCAAGTGACTCAGTTTGCTTGGCAATCCTTTGTGAGGTGCCGAAAAGAAGGGATTCTGTTTTACCTTTCTTTAAATTCAGAACCAGTTCATTGCTCTTTAGCCAGATGAAGAATTGGAGGCCAGTTGACCCTGCTGGTCTGGAAGCATGTTGCACCAAGCCAGATGGGAAAGTCTGCAGAAATGTACAAGTAACATTGATACCTGGATATCACCCCTTGGGCCAACCCTGGGATTTCAATTTTCCCTTCTCAGTGGTCAAATTCCTCACCCTTGACTAGCAAACTCCCACTAAATGCCACAGTTTTGCAGCCTTGAAATGTTGATTTGCCATGCATACATAATTCAAATCATCCAATGAGGTTTAAAATCTCTGATATTTGGTTGTAAGTCCCCGCCCCTAAGATTGTATATATGATAAATGCCTGGGGCCTGCCCAGATTGCATTCTATGATTTTGGCGCAGGGAAGTTCATTTTGAAATAAATTCTGGCGTATCTGAATGTTGGGGGTACTAGTAAATTGTATAAACAAACTGCCAAATGTGGCCTTTGGCAGAGTTATGGCGCGGGTGTGGCTGGAAGCAGTCAAAATGACGTGGGGAAGATCTTCCCCGCGCACTACAAAGAATGCAAACTGGGGGCCTGCTGGTGGCAGCATAGGTTCCAAATCTTTAAAAAGGCTGGTGTAAAATTGAGTGACCTATTTCTTTGAACTGAATGACTTCAAAGAAACTTTAGCTATTTATCTATAATTATACCGTTGGACTTTTCGGAAATCTTCGATATTTTCAGATTTAGAGTGATTTTCTTCTTTTTCAAGAATTCAAGAAAAATTTTCAAAAAAACTTAAAACCATCGTAATTTCTAAACTGTTTGACGTAACATGAATTAACTTCGAAGAACACCATTGTTTATGAATTCCTACAATATGGTATCAAGCAAACGTCTGTCACTCATCTTGTTTATGATTTAGAAATTTGATGACGTCACATCCGCAAATGAGTTGAAAATGTAAGATACGCTGTAATTTCGAAAAATATTCAAAATTTCTGGAAAGTCCAACGGTAGAATTATAGATGATTATCTAAAGTTTCTTTCAAGTCATTAAATGCTGGGGGTGGCCCAGGGGGGTGATATGCAGCTACTGATTTGAATTGTACGTAGTGATAATATGGAGGATTTCTTTATTTCTATGTCATTTCAAGAAATTTGTTTACTTCCAGGCCCAATGATCAACATCTTTCTTGTGTTCCTTTGTTGTAGTTCAGGCAAGGTAGGATAGGCCATTTTTAGGTTCGATTCGAATTGTTGTCACAATTTCGTAGCCGATATTTTCAAAATAATGAATACACATTTACCCTTTAAAGCACAGTTTTGATATGACTACTTCATAAAGATTCGATTACTTACCAATGTAATCTTGAAATCGTATTATATCGCTTGGAAATTGTGATGAGAGTCGAAGCACTTTTCGAAACCAAACGCCCGCCATTCTTCATCTTCCTGTCTGATTGCCTCGATTTGGTATTCACCTCTGACCTCTTCTTCGTCAATCAGCATTCCGCCTTTATGGGGAACTGGGCACTAATGCTTAGGGAACTGGGAACGAGTGGCGCGAAATAGAAGAATGCTTAAGCTGAATATTGAGCCAAAAATGTTCTCTTTGGGGAAACTAAATTCCATCATATGATCTTGTCTTTTTGAAGTAAATTCTGTAGTTTCCACCTACACACCTACAGTAGCCCATGTTCCAAACCCCTTACTTTTCGTAATTTCCGCCACCAAAGGACATAGTCGGTCAGGAGAGGAGATGTGTTACTCCCAGTTTGGGTTTGTAGGTTTATGGCCCATTTAGCACTCAATCCCCTTCGAAAATTCTGGCTAGGTTCGTACACAGTGTCACCATTGTCAGAAACTTTAAGGGGAGCAAATGTCGATTTCAAAATGATTGTATCGTTCTAAACTTGACGAAACTGCATTGCCTGTAAATCTCTGAGAGAATAGTTTCGTGGAGATTTCGAATTTTGTCAGTGTGTGAAATTATTTTCTCTGTTCTACACTCCTGGGGTTGGAGATAAGATCACATGACAAGAATATCATCATACCAACATGGTGTAAAAACAGTGCCCTCGAAAGAATGTAATACTAATAATACAGACTAAATACTAAGTGTTCAATGACGAATCACGCACACATGGAGTTTTCTTGAACACAAAGATGAGGAAATGCAGCAGAGGATGGACCGGAGCGACGTCAATATACCTTCTGTCGATGAGTTCCCTTGAGCCAACCCCACTTTTCCACCCGTTGTAATTTTGATTGCCTGAAAGCTGCTGCCTTAATTTCCTGTAAGTGCATTGTCCACACAACGCATTCCTCAGAGGTAGGAACAGGGGACACTGGGGTTACATACCCCCATGGTTTTGCAATGGATGAAAGGTGCCCCTTTTGCCAACCTCGTCGACAGGGCCCTTCGTCATATTGGGATGGGGAAGAAAAGGCCTTTTGGTCTCCGTTCCAGTATGACAAAAGGCCCTGGAGACGAGGTTGCCTTTTCGCTTCAGAAAGTACCCCTTTAGCTCAATGAAAAGAATGCCCTTGCAGTGTCGTGCCCCTCCAAGTTTAAGATGGTTTCTATGGCCCTTGCAGCCCTCCAGAACAAGGAAGGGCGGGAACAATAGTTCTCTAAATCCAAAGGTCACCATAGATGATCTAGTTTACTTCAGAACTATACTCTTATAGCGTCTCAACATACGCTGAAAAAACATGTTGTAAATTTTGCACGAAAGACTAATGCGATTCAAGAAAAACTCAGCTGAAATTTCACAAGGCAGATTTCCTGTCGGCACATTTTTAGAATTACGTGAAGCAAAATAACACGATGGAATAAGTACCACCCAAAGCTGAAATAACAAGACTATTGATTTTACTATCGCGTTTGAGCATTTGCGGTAATTTTGAGAGATTAAGGATTTTTTAAACAAGATATATCAAATAATTGTAGCAATATTTCTCTCATTAATCGCTCGTAGAAATCAATCCAAAACAAAATAGTTCTTGAGACGTTAAAAACAAATTTCAGAAAAGCAAGGATCATAAAAGTCGCCTTGCCTTAAAAACAAAGTTTAAATTTGTAGCAGAAATCTTCGAAATATTTCAGTTTGGTGGTATTTAGCAGGTAAACGCGAAGTTAATTACCCTCAAAAGGTGTTTAGTCTTATGGTAATGGCGTCATAAAGCTTCAAGGAAGGTAAATTAGTATCGAAAACCGACTGCAAGTGAACTAGGCCACACGCATGTAAAAAGTTGTCCAAACTTTTACACAGTTTATTGCTGTAGTTTTCAAGGCAAAGTAGTTTTCATAGGAATCTTAGAGCCCTCTTTTCTTTCTCAGGGAAAGGGAGATAAGAAGTTGTCCTCTGTTTCTCAAACTGATTGATTTAAAGTTTTCATGATTCATTAAACTCGTCTTCTAAGTTTCTTATTTTGCTTCTAACGAAATCTTGGAGAAATATTTGAGCCCATTAAGTTCCGCACTTTCATATCTCTAATCAAACATTTATATGCAGGAGACTGGGTCGAGCTAAATTAGCGTCAAATTTTTAATGGGAGAAGAACATGTGCAAACCATTTCTTTCCAGGAAGCTTCGTCCTGCTTTATTGCTGCAGAAATGTTGGCGAAAAAGAATCAAGAAAGGAACTCGAAGGGAGATGACAAACGTGAAAAGGAATATCCCTTGATGCTCTTGGTCTCTCTGACTTCGATTGGTTTCACGTTCGGGGGTGGAGGGGGAGGGTACCTTGACATGTAAACTGAGGAAGGCGTGCCATTTTGCCTGGGAAAATGGTACCAATAAATCTGCAAATTTTCAAAAATTTTAGGTCATGATTCTACAAACTGGACGAAGATAAAGAGGACATAGCTCCACCAGATATAAACAAATCTCCGTAATTCTTCTTATTTTGTAAAGTTTCTCTGAAATAGCAAACCGTCTAAAAACGATACTCATAGTTCCCGCAATTTCTTTAAATCCATTGATGAAGATACCACGTCCCTGTGAGGCAAACATACTGAGATATCCCTGACAAAAGTTTTACGAAACACAATCTAGCTGGCTCAGTGTAAAACACAGCAGGTTGCAGTACCTTCACTGAGCATGCAACTAGCGACGTAAAGTTCTTTTTCTCATTCTTGGACCAAGCGGTACTGAACAGAATTTTAATCTTATAGACAGATGAGCTCTAAAATCTAGTTTAGCGCCTTTACTTAGTCGCGTTAAGATATGTTTTAAATTTCTTCCATAAACTACTTTCGGAACTTTCCAATTCTCTGATCGAAAATTTTTTCAAGTTGTCTAATAAAGATATAATCTTAATCGTCTAACGGTTATTAAACTATGGACAAAAATGTTATGTCCTCGGTTTTAGTGCGAGTATTAATAAGAAAAATTATTGAAATGAAACTATTAGTTACATTGTTGCATCTTATGTTTTGCGTCCTTTGAATCATGAAGAGACTTTAAAAATCAAGAGAGCTGCGACGATGAAGATCGCCTTGGGTTAACGAGGCATTATCACCCAGGGTCCTTTGCGGTCACGCTACAATTTTAGACTTTCTGAAAATCACATTGGCCTATTCGGAAATTATTGATCCACAGAGAAGCTGGACAAAGGAGTCAGAAAGTTACCACAGTTTAAGTTACCACTTGGACTAAGATCAAAGTTACAATCTTCGAAATCGAGAAAGTAAATGATTTAATATAAAGTGGCAAACATGCAAACCCTTTTGGAATGGATCAGTTTGATGCAAGTGTTAAAGATATATTTCCGTTTCTTTCAATGATGCCATGGTTTTGTTACAGACCGCTTCACCTGAAAATTAGCAACAAGTTTTCTGAATTTTGCCAGCACTTTTAAATTTCTAAGAATCGTTTCGTGGTGTGACAACCATAAACCATGGGTAGTTAGACACTGCTGGTGTGCTTCTATGGAGAAGAGCTGGATAATATGTATCTGCGGGGGAAATTTTTTATAGTACTGCGGAGGAGATATCTGCGGGGGAAATTTTTTATAGTACTGCGGAGGAGATATCTGCGGGGGAAATTTTTATAGTACTGCGGAGGAGATATCGGAAGCGAAGAGAGAAGGAGAGAGAAGATTTTAATTTTAACATTTTAATATTTTTGTTCTTTCGATATCTCCTCCGCAGTACTGCAAAAAAATTTCCCCCGCAGATACATAATATCCAGCGCTCCTCCATAGAAGCACACCAGCAGTGTCTAACTACCCATGCATAAACCCCAACCTTCTGATGAGACCAAAGGAGGAAGACAGTGACAAAACTGTGCATGAACAATAACGATATTTGTATGCGCATATACGTTCCACGATGAGAATACAATATAATAAATAAATTACCAATTAAAATTTATTCTCTTCTTTTCTCATAAGTTACAGCTATGAGACAGAACACGTTGCTGATGCCTAAATTCTCAGAAAACGCTTTTTATCTGAAAGTTTCTTGGAATAATCCATAAATATTTCTACAACTTGATTTCTAAAGTTGATACACGACTCAAGAGGCTGATACAGGGACGTGACCAAACAGGGTTTGATAGGCTGCAAGCCTCGTTTTCCCTTATTCGATATATTATTATTATTATAAACAGGTAACGGGGGCTTGGCACACCTCTTAACTTTTACAATTTTGGCGAATTTGTCGACAACTTCAACAATTTGTCGGTATTTTCAACAATCAAACCCAAGAAACACTCAAGTTTTCGGCAAATTTGGGGTCTGTACCCCCTAATAATATTATTTAGCTTCGCCCCATCGCTCAAAGAGAGGAGTAAAATTGCATAGTAGTGCTACGCAGCTTTGGCACTCGATCCTAGCTTGTGGGAGCATCACAAAAAATTGTAGTGTGAAGTGAAGTGTTAAGAAAATTACAGCAGTTTGTAGAAACGTTTGGAATTCATAAAAAAATTTGGAAGATTATATATGCTTTTGGATTATTTTTCAAGAAGAAAAAAGTGCTTTTTTATCGTGGTGCAATTTGGGAATAAGTATGTAACGGAAAGCTTTGGTGAAACTTTTTAAAACCAAGGGTATTCTTTTCAAGAACAAGTTTCCAGGTTTGTTATTTCTTTTGGGGAAGCGAGAAAAACGCATGCTACAATTGAAACCATCTTTGAAAAGATAAATTCATAGTTTTTGAGAGGGAAGTAAGGAAGCTTCAGCCAAGACTATGGCGTCGTCGAAAAGGCTTTGTTTCGGTGGGGGAAATTTCGTAACGTTTCGACATATGTTAAAAATTTGTCACCACTATGAAACTATTTCGCTTGAACAGCGAAAGCTGAACGAAACTGAATACAGGGGTACAATGAGATGACATGGATTACAGAAAATTGTGTAACAATTAGAAACGAATCGAGCAAGGTGAAAAGAAGTTGAATCTCCTTCATGAACACGATGAAAGAGACTGAAGAGACCAAGAACGTTCAAACAGTTCCGAATCAGAAATGATTCATGTGTTGCAGATGGCAGGGACTAGGTCATAGAAACCAAGCTAATGCATTCACGATAGGAGGGTCATACAATTTACCTGTATTGTGCCAGAAGCGTAGGAATAAAATTTAGAAGGCTTACAAGAACCTCTTTAGTCGTGTATCGGACACCTCGTAAAACTTATGAAATGGGCAAGATAACTGAACTAAAAGTCATTGTATGGCTTTGAGGAGCAATACGTTCTATCCACATTTGTACAACACGTGTTATTACTTAGCCAATCATAGGCTGTGGTTTAACACATTTCTTGTCGTTATTTCGTTGATAATACAACTATTTCAACAAACACGTGAAGAAACGCGTGTTTACGAGTGGATGCCGATCGAATTCATGACGACGACGGATGAATCTTGAGAGCAACATGGAAATGGCCTTTGGAAGATTGAACTCCAAAAAATCTAGCATGTGTTCCAAATGTTTAAAAATGTCGGTGTAAAATCCTATGACTATTTCTTTGAACTGAATGGCTTGAAAGAAACTTAAACTATTTTGCTAGCATAGGTTCCAAATCTTTAACTCGGCGTAAAAAGGTTGGTGTAAAATTCAATGACCTATTTCTTCTTATTGAATGACTTGAAAGAAAGTTTAGATACTCATCTATAATTCTACCGTTGGACTTTTCAGAAATTTTGAATATTTTTTAAAATTACAGCGTATCTTACATTTCAACTCATTTGAGCACGTGACGTCTTCAAATTTCTAAATCATAAACCAGATGAGTGGCAGACTTTTGCTTGATACCATATTGTAGGCATTCATAAACTATGGTTTTTTTCTCGAAATTACTCCACGTTGCATCAAACAGTTTAGAAATTACGATGGTTTTAAGTTTTTTTGAAATTTTTCTTGAATTCTTGAAATGGAAGAAAATCACTCTAATTCTGAAAATATTGAAGATTTCAGAAAATTCCAACGGTAGAATTATAGAGAAATAGCTAAAGTTTCTTTGAAGTCATTCAGTTCAAAGAAACAGGTCACTCAATTTTACACCAGCCTTTTTCAAGATTTGGAACCTATGCTATTTTGCTATAATTCTACCGTTGGATTTTTCTGAAATCCCCAATATTGTCAGAATTATAGGATTCGTTTCTTTATTAAGAATTCGAGAAATTTTTTAAAAGAATTTAAGACTATCGTAATGTTTAACTATTAGAAAAACGGTGGAACAGTTTCGACGAAAACCAGAGTTTATGAATGTCTACAATATGGTATCAACTAGAAGTCATTCACTCTTCTGGTCTACAATGTAGAAATGTGATGACGTCGCATCCTTCAGTGACTTGAAATGTAAAGTATGCTGTATACTTCAGAAAAGACCAACGGTAGAATTATAGAGAAGTAGCTAACGTTTCTTTCAAGCCATTCACTTCAAAGAAATATGTTGTAGAATGTCACACCGACAGTTTTAAAACTTGGAACTTATGGATAACAATCTAGGACCTTAAAGTCCCGTATGGTTTTGAAACCAAGGCCCATCAAACACTCACGGATTTGAAAAGATTTTGTTTTAATGGAAGGGAGAAAATATTAATTGGGCAAGGGTGCAGAATAATGATTTAGCAAGAGGCAATGATTTCGTCTGGCCTATCTATTAATTAAGTAATAGAAAATGTGACTATGTTTCAATGCTTTGTTCATGTTGAAAAAGTAAAATCATCCAATGTATCGCGACATTTCTTGTGTGATTGAGGTTGATTTAAGTCGTAGTTAAAATCAATACTGATAAAATCGCCCAATAAATTGGAAACTTATGAAGCTATAATTCTGTGGCACGCTTTATGGCTTTTAATGGCCCTATATCAGCTGTAGACATTTTGAATTAATAAAGCCAGAGCCATTTTCCTTGGTAACTTACGAAGTTAAAATGTTTATGTGGGATGTTCCACACGATTCCCGGGCGCTATAGTAGCCTTCGTACCGTTCGAAGCCTGAGGGCAAATTTCCATAGCCAGTACGTGATTGCAATCTGAAATTCTAAATGCTAAGTTGATCAAATTTGAGTGCATCGATTTCGGTAGAACATAACATTACGCAACGTGGGAAGTCTCGCTTAAAGCAATACAAATTATAGATCCCATAGAATTTCGGATGGCGCTCCTTTCTCATTCCGTCGCCAACAAATTTTCGATCATAATGTTCAGTTTGATGTGATATGACCGAGTTAATCTAAAGAGCCAAGTTATAATTATATCTGTTGCAATTCTGCTGCAGAGGCTCTAAGCAAAACGAGACCAGTGTCAGTTATCTCAAATTAGATTATCTTGAAAAATTGTAAAATTTTCGACGAGGAGTCCCAATTCTGTACCAAGGACAGCAAAATCGTCTGGCTAGAAAGTGCCGGGAAAGGAGACAAGGGTCTTTTAACTGTTTAGTTGCTATTGATCGTGCCAAACTAAGAACATCTTTTTCGATTGCCTATATCCTCTGGAAATCCAGCTTTTTCTACGCAGTTTCAGATTTCATTACATTTCGAGCAAAATGATGTGGCCTTACTTTTCAAGGATAAAGTAGCTCTTATTCCACTTTTGGAAAGTAGCTTTACTGAGAGCCATGGACAGCAGATGCAACAAAACGCTTTGTTATCATTTCTACACAACGTGATCGAATATCTTTTGCCATGCAAAAACGCAATAGTCCAATCCATGTCTTGGATGATAATTAGGTTATCTTAGGACGAATAGTATAATACTGACTTGGAAGTGTTGCTGAATCCCTACGTCTACGATGCGAGTCAAAATTGTGTGGGGGGTTTAACAAATTTACTGTTACCGAGAACCTTTGCGACTTCATTGGTACAATATTCATTAAAAGAAGGGCTAACTTAGATATGTAGCAGTTTTACGGTTCAATAGTAAAAATAACGATTCTGTTAAAGTGAATAGCCTGTGCTAAATGGTGATTCTATAAATAGGACACATGATAAGCTAAACATGCCATTGTTTTTTTGGCTTTGCTTTCTTTGAGCACGTGCTGGATTATCACAATAAAATAGGCTATTCATAACCCTATGAGATCTCATCTATCAACTTTTCTTAAAAACTTTTCTCGCAATTTTGGTATCTCAGATAGCACTTCTTCCACAAGAGAATGATATTGCTAACGACAAAATTTCTCGTGAACAAAAACATGGTAACGCTCCACGATTTAACTCAGTTAGTATTACGACACTAAAGTCACTCTAAACGCTATCTGTATGCGTACGACGATGGGGTTCTGCTCTTCAAATTTCCTCTTACCCAGATGATATCTTTGCAGTTGCATTATGATGTGCAAGCCATAACATGAACACATTGTACTCTTCTTCAACACTTTTACCTAGATGATATCTTTGCAGTTGCATTATATGTCCATGACATGAACACATTGTACTCTTCTTCAACACTTTTACCTAGATGATATCTTTGCAGTTGCATTATGATGTCCAAGCCATAACATGAACACATTCTACTCTTCTTCAACACACTGCCAGCAATGAACAGTTGAATGCACCAGGTATCAGCTGCTCGGGGATTTATGGCTGTTGCTGCGTCTGGTTCTAGACGGTAAGTCGCAAGCACTACTTGATTTTACTTGACTCTATTGAGACTGTTGACTTCCGAACGCTAACTTTCAGCACAGTGTACGTACCAATCTACCTTGCTTTCTGCACATGCTGGCTTCTTTCCTACCCTTGCTACTAGCTTCTCTAGTGTTGACTGGACAGTCGTCATGTTGCTATGCATCGACGTTTATTTTGTTTCAGGTGTGCAAATCTTTCGTATGAAATAACCACAAAAATTCATTCCCCAACAAGATGACCAAGCTTCTATTTTCGTGGCTGCCAGCAAATGTTCTTTGCCTTGAAGATGATGCTCTGCTATTTGACATGACTTAACGTCCCTTCTCCTCAAAGATGGGGTCTTTCCTTGATCGTAACGGGCAGCTACTTGAAGAATCTGAATGCCAAGCTCTTTGATGTTGTTTTGCTTTGCTGTTTGTTAATGCTCTTCGTCCTAAAGATGCTCGATGAACTGAGCGTAAACTCTCTCGAATTCCCTGACTTCTGATCTTTGACTTCTGTCCTGCGACTTTTGCCCTTTGACTTCTGTCCTAACAGTTCATCTTTGTCCTTTGACCCGAGCATGATCTATTGCAATTATAATTGCGCTACCACTAACTCCACAGAGCCTTCACATTCTTCTTTGTGATATAAATAACAATACTGGTGCATAATTTGTACAACAGCACGGCTTCCTTGATAATAAGGAATCTCCGTTCGCTCGATATTTCACTACTTCTGTTATAACTTATCTCGGTATACTTGCAATAATCTTGCAATGTGTTCTTGTAAACTTTTTATACCGCTACCGTTGTTTTTCGAGGATCCTTGCAAGTTGATAACTAGTCTCAAAGGTCTTTCTAAAAACTGCCCTGCTCGTCCGTTCGGCCGCACTTTCCTTCCTTTTCGTCCTAATCCTTTCCGCGTAAATCCAAGTCCCCACTTCTTATTTCCTGTCTCTATGACACTTCGGAACTCAGTGTAGTGGTTCGAAGCGTAGACTTCTTGGAAGACGCAACTCTGTTTTGCTTGAGCTCTTTTCTGCAATGAAAATAGAGGAAATTAGAACAAGTTTCGAACTAAAATTGGTAATTAAAAGGGAAAACTACAAAAATAGACACTTATAAAAATGTTAGTCACACTCTGAAGAGAACATAAGTTCGAAAGGCCTTAGTGTGCTGATTTAAAGTCTTTTTTCTTTGCCACCATCTTCTTACCAATTTATAAAAATAGATGTGGCACAAGGCCAATCTAATCGTGTGGATTTCCATTCGAGGCAAGATTTTTCGCAGACTTTGCGAAGGAAAAATAAGCTCTTTGCAGTGGTACTCTTTTACAACAATCCTTTCTTTTTCAAAAATATACCTATTGTTATCAAAAGAAAATATCTCTTATTATCTAAAAATACATTTATTACCATAAAAACATATAAAGCAAAGCAACACAGCTACCATTTTTTGAGACCAAGTCACTTGAGGTACACTGTCACACAGATAATTGGGCAAATTTGACAATATAAAAGAGGAAACCGATGGGTAATAACTGTTTATGATTTTTAGCATTTATTTAACCTTCATTTCTTAAACTCTGGATTTCCAATTAAAGCAAAAGAATGTGCCAAGAGAATACGGCAGTTATCTAAAGTCATTGCAAGATTGCAAGGAAGAAAAAAATAGCTCTGAAGTTTTTACAGAAACCAAACTATTAATTTAAGCATAGGTTCCAAATCTTTATCTCGGCGTAAAAAGGTGGGTGTGAAATTCAATGACCTATTTCTTCTGATTGAATGGCTTGAAAGAAACTTTAGATATTTATCTATAATTCTACCTTTGGACTTTTCAGAAATTTTGAGTATTTTTGGAAATTACAGCGTATCTTACATTTCAACTAATTTGAGGATGTGACGTCATCAAATTTCTAAATCATAAACGAGATGAATGACAGACCTTTGCTTGATACCATGTTGTAGGCATTCATGAATTATGGTTTTCTTCGAAATTATTTCATGTTACGTCAAACAGTTTAGAAATCACGATGGTTTTAAGTTTTTTTGAAAATTTTTCTTGAATTCTTGAAAAAGAAGAAAAACACTCTAATTCAGAAAATATTGAAGATTTCAGAAAATTCCAACGGTAGAATTATAGAGAATTAGCTAAAGTTTCTTTGAAGTCATTCAGTTCAAAGAAATAGGTCACTCAATTTTACACCAGCTTTTTTAAAGATTTGGAACCTATGCTATTAATTTAAATTCTTGAATACAGACTTAAGACTTAGTTTCTCGATGATCTTGATTGCTGTAAAGCATTTTCAGCTTCAGTTTAGATTATCAATCTTGGAATGAAGAAGAGAACTTGTTCCAGCATGCATCTATATTTGTTTGTTTATTGTTGCTAAGAAACAGTTGTCTATTTAGAGCACAAGAGAAACAAACAACATCACAGTGATATAGCCCAACTAATCTTCATTAGTTGTTAACCAAAGAGCTACATTTGAGAGCAAAAAGAGAGGAAATAGGAGGGGTCACATTGCTACAATTCAATATGATGCGTCTGAGCCACTGCGTAAAACTTATCCAAGTGAGAGAATCAAGGAAGCAAATCCAGGGATATATGCCAAGCAGTAAGAAACATGGGGAAATAGGCAGACAATTAATATCAGAAAAATTGTGCTGTGGTCTGTCTAACAGTGGCAAGTTCGAGTAAAATGAATGGGTCATAAATGGGAGGAAGAAAAATAGAAGGCTTGAATTAAAGTATGAATGAATACTCGAATGAATGCCAGGATGAAAGAATGAATGAATAGATGCGTCGAAGAAACATAAGAACGAATTGATGAACATTTTAAAGAATGGTGGACCAATCATATCGCTAGCAGAGTAATGTCAGTTCGTTGAGTATCAACGAATGGACAGATGAATGAATGAATGAATGAATGAATGAATGAATGGATACATTGATAAGTCGAAAAAATAAACGCCCGAGTTGATGAAAATTTTAAAGAACGATGAACCAATCACATTGCCAGAAGAGTAAATGCCAAGCCGCTGCATTATGAAAAGAATGCACAATCTTTGACAAAGGCAAGTAATGAACAAATTGCATATCAACGAATAGATTAATGAATGAATGAATCGGTCGATCGACTCAACAAAGAAATAATCAAGCAAGTGAATGATCAAAATTAAAATTTAGATCTGCAGAAAGTTACACTTTCACTCAAAAACATACCAAAACGACACTGAAGCACATACATTGTTTTATGATTGTGGAAAATTGGCATATTATGATTGACTTACTTCCAGCCAATCAGAGGCTGAGGAAATTAAGCATCCAGAAACTGATGCAGGGCTACAGTAGAAATTAAAAGAGAGGAAAATAGAATGTATTTTTAGAGAATTGCAATTTATTGAAAATACTTTGACACCCTGAAGACAATTACACAGTTCGGTCTTAAAGCATCTGTCTTTGTAAATCGATATATTTTCATTAGGAAGTTAGCTCATACTGTGCCACACTACAGCCCACAGGCAATACAGCTGTTTACGTCCTGGGAAACGTATAAAATGCTGAGAAAATATTATCTATGAAGTCAGTTCGTCGCACTGATCAGTGGTTTGTCGCAAGAAATGGCAGATTTAGGACCACACTAAATCTTCATTCAATATCTCAATGCCTTTTTTGGCGACTGTTCACAAGACTTTGCATTTTGTTACAGCGGCGAACTGAGTACTGCTATGCAGCTAAATCCTATGGTGTGCCGGTAGTCTTGAAAAGTGATCTGCAAGGCAATAAATCTTTGTTGATCAAACTGCTTGCTATGTTTTCAAATTTGCGATCCAAGCAAGCAAGCAATGTTTACTTGTTGACGCAGGCTGGGTATATGGCAGCTGATGTGGGCTTGGCCTGCAACCTTTAGGCAATCAAATAAAACAAAGTGTTTGAAAATCGGTTCATTGTTTATGGACATGAAAGCAATCAAACAATAATACATCATTTTGGGACACCCGGTACATTGCTGATATAAGAACTTTGAAAGCTAAACAATGAAATTGCAAAATGTGCAAAATTTAGAAACATTTTCTGAAGGACTATCTTAAAACTGAAATCATAGACAAATCTCCTATCGAGCCGAAAGTAGCTCATCAAAGGGTTTATGGAGTGGCCGCTATAAACAGGCCTGAGAAATGCCTACCACCCATTGTTTCTTTAGCTGCACAATGAAACGGCACGCGTCAGAGTTATCAAACACAACAAGGTATATATCTTACTTGGCCCGGGCCAGCTTTCAAAAATTTGCTGAAACAAGCTTTGAAGAATCAAAGGGTGTGAAAGTTCTTGTACAGCATCAAACTTTTTCTTTTCTAACCAGAACATATTGCATATAAATTTTGTTTTTCTTTGTAATACCGGTTGCTTTGTAATTTATCCATGTAATTAGGCTAGTTAGGTTTTAAGCAGGGCACATTGAAAATCAGTATATTTAATTCTACTGATTGTATTAACCCTGTTGAAATAAATAAAAAATGTAATGAAATGGAGCTTTAACCATGTCGGTTCCCTTAAATAAAATCGCGTAGTCTCAAGCAGGCAATGCTTTGCAGCGAAAAATTCATGGTACAAGAATGCTGTAATATGCAGACGCAAAGCTAAATTCCATTTGCAAATTCCTTACTAAATCGACCAGCAAAGGCAATATAGGACGAGAAGAATTACTTTTAAAACAATGAAAGAGGAGTTACAGTAAACTGAAAGTGACAATATAATAATAAGTTGTCAAACAGACAACCATATCACTAATTCCTAGACACTTTTAAAAATTAAATTTCACACAAGCAACAAAACATGAAATACGTAGATGAACCTAGAGTCCAATATCTTTATGGACACATTTAGGATTCGAGGACTTGTTGCTTACTTGTCCCTTTTTGTGGAAATAGGAACTTGCAATTGTACTTCAAAGAGGTGCAAACAAGTTTTTAAATGTTCCATTCAACACGCATTAAAACGTGTAGAAGAGAAAGGGTTCACGTTTACCGCATCGTTCTCTAGGTATTGGTCACCGAGGGAGAAATTGACGTTTTCGTCGTCTCAGTGTAACATGTGTCAGGTTTTCTATTGGTTTATTCGTAGTCAATGGTCTATTTAAGACACCTAGCACTCTGGTGTCATGAGAAAAAGCCAGGCAAAAGTTCTAGGCTAAAACCAAGGGCTTTCAGAGTTGAAAAACTTGTGATTGTCACAAACTGAAGGGTGTTCAGGAACAGGATAACAACTCGGTATGGTGGCAAGTCCTTATTTCATTTCATTTAGAGAGGGGTGCCCTTCAGCAGAAGCAGTTTTTATACAGGCACTCCTTAGGAGCATTCTTCAATCTTCATAAGCAGCATTTATTACAGTCATTTTTCCATGACATACAGAAATCAACCCTTCTGTATGTGTGTTTTTAATAGTTACGTTTGTTTGTAATTATGTGGTGTCTTAAGGGAGCTTGGAACCAAATAATAGATTTTACATTCCCTTTCTTGGTTCTAAACCTTTCAAATCTTCACTCGCAATTATTTGGTTACAAGATAACTTGTAGCTCTGTTCGTCATTTTATTAATTATCTTTATGTTATGACCTCTGGGTAGACAAAATATTTTGCTCCTTGGGGTATCGTCTCTGTCGTAGGGTAGCGTTAGCAGTAGTTATAGTAATTAGCAATCATGTATTGTAAATTTTAAATATATAAAAAAGAAATCAAGATTATTTCGAAACGCAAAGTGCACTGACGAAGTAGTATTCCACGAGGTCCTAGAGCCACAAGATGGTGTGAAAAACAAGTTCCCATACAGATTTAAGAATCATTTTCATCAAAGGCATTGGAAAATGAGAAGTACTCTCAAGAACTGAGCAACAACAACAAAATTGACTTGTCACAAGATGCTGAGAAAACAAGACTTCATGCAAGTACATTCACTTGCAATAGACTGAACATTGAGAAGTATTCTCAACAACTGAACAACAACAACAACAACAACAACAACAACAACAACAATGCTGAGAAAAAACAAGATTCCATGCCTCTACACTCACTTTAAAAACATTAAAGGGAATGTAAGGATATGAAAGTGGCTCAAGCCACTTTGAGTCAACTTATAGCCTATCAGATATCAGTATTTCCTGTTGACATAAATCAGTTACCCAAATATGGTGCGGCACGTGTTATGGCCTATTGTCTTGGTACAGTTATTTATGTCAAAGGCTTATATATGCTTAGATTCCCTTTAAACAAAGTTACTCTCATGCACTGGACAACAACAACATATGATGTAGCTGAATGCACAAAGACGTCACTGCATATTCAAATCGTCCCACTGATGTATTATAAGCAGGCAAGTGTAAGAAATCAAAACAGGATCCTAAAATATGCTACAAATGCAGAAATCCGACTGACCCTTCAAGTAAAAAACAAACATATACAAAGCGCAACAGATGAGACATTTTCATTTCATTTCAACTTAAGCTCAACACAGCAGCAAGCAATTCTTGCTCTAAACAAATTCCTAAAAAGATGTTATTGTAAAATAGGAATTGAATGCAAAAATATTATTGACCTGTATTTAAAGCTATGGGCTATCATACACAATAATCCTAATAGCATATTTCAGTGGTTTCCTATGTTACAGTAGAAAATACGTTTTAAGAGGCTCACACTGGGGCTCAAGAGGTGGCTTTCCTGTTTTGCAATGGTCCTAAATTCCAGACCAGATATAAGCTAGAATAATCCGCTCTCTAGCGCTTAGCGCATTTCGTTTGCTAATCATATCTTTTGCAACGAAATTAAAAGACAAGAAATGGTCCCTAACGATGTTTGACAATATGAGCTCGTCTCTATTTCCGTGCATGATTTGCAACTTGTAAGTCCTCCTCATTGTCATTGTGTTCTGGAATTTATGATAATAATGATGTTCCTCAGGGATCAGTCATTTACAATTTTGGATACCGGAGCGTCCAGGACTCGCCTTACTGCCTTACTGACACTGCAGAATGATTTGGCTCTCTGTTCTGCAGTGCTGGTTACCCTTACAGACGATTGCCCTCCCTCGTTGCGTCTCCAATACCCCACTTCAAGCTTTAATAGTTAGAATTAATTATAAAAGCAATTCTGATAGACTGACGGGGCTGCTGTACCTAAATAAGTGAAAATAGAAACAGAATAGTCAAAGAAAATGAAAATTTTACTTACCATAGGGACACCAATAGGCCTTCCTGATCGACCCAAACAAATGTAATGATTGGTTAGATTACTTCGAATTCGCACTCTGCCAAAGCTATCTGATTGGATGATGAGACGAGCTGAAACAAGGAACAAAAGACATGTTAGTCACGTGACTGAAAATTATCTGTAGTAATAAAAAGATTTCGAGAGGATGGAAAAAAGTGGTTTGTCACGGCGTAAAAAATTGGTGCTCTCTCTCATGATCATCTAAAAATAAAACAAAACAAAACAAAAAGTGAAGGCTGGCAGCCGCTTTTCAGATCCAGATAATTCAAAAGGTGAAGTTAAAGTTGCAGTTTTCAGGGTCAAGTGCTGGGATCACAGAAGTAGAGAAGACCTAAGCGAGTCCGTGACCCCTTGTCTTGATGCTCAAGTGATGGAGCTCTACCTGGGATCAAACCCTGTCCGCCTGACTGTTGTGGCTGCAAAGTCAGAGGATTACATCTCTGCACCACAATACCTTCAAAAAGCTAACAGCCGAAACAAACGACCAAATAGCTGAAGGCTACCGGGTTTTCACGAGGCTATCTTAGAAGGTAAATCAGCTAAAGTCCGCTAGAATTGGCTAAAACTGATTATGAATTGGCAGGCGCACAGACGGTGTATGAACATCGTTATGTTTGGAAGCATAACATTGAGATAGTGTACACGATATATTGGAAAAATGGGATACCGGAAGGACTCCGACAAACTAAAAACATAAACATCATCTCATTTTGCACTAGTGTTGTTGACCCAATAGACTAATAAATTTGATTTTGACAAATAAGACCTGACATCTCTCTTTTTCCCAAGCAAAAGTATAATTACTAAGAGGATCTAATTTTTCATGCAGTTTTAATGATATATAGCAAAGGATGGAAAAAGAGAATTGGAAATGAAATATGATTCTGATAATCTTACCCTGCGGGGTTATTGATTGAAATTCTAATTTCATATTCTCCATGGGAAAGAAATATTTCATGTTTAAGTCACATAGGGTCATATATTATATACTTTTTCTTCGATATAAAACAGGCTATTTTGAGATGGATTGATATGAACTTTACGCTTTTAAGCCGGCAAAATAGCGTCAGATTTCGTAAAGCACGCATTAAGTCGCAGCAAGCTGACGCTAAGAGTTAAGTACATGAATGAGACACTCTGGTAGTGCTGTGAGTTACAAATGATTCATGGATCAATGAATTCTTAAACGATTGAAGGTGTTGTGGCGCAGTGTTGCCATCCTCTGACTTGGCAGCTAGAACAGTTACATGTTTTTTCTTTTATAAGAAACTGGTTTATAAGAAACTAGTACTAGGATAGCGAAAAAATTAAGAAACTCCAGTACTATGCTTGAGAATTGCTAAGAAGCTTTTAAAGCCAAACACAAGGAAATCATGGGAAAATTGTCGTTGAGACTTTATATGTTAGTAATATTCGTGATAGATTTATGTTTTGAATCAAATAGAACTCTCCTTCTCGCTAAAAATTGTGCCGTCTGTCAAGAAACAAAAACATGGCAGTAGTTCTAAATGCATTCAAAAATAAGAAACACATTAAGAAACTTTTAGTACTAAAAAGCTGAAATTTTCACCTGAAATTAAGAAACTTTTAGTACTATGGGTTTATCCAAGTTTCTTGTAAAAGAAAACACGTGTAGGCGGATAGGGTTGGAACCCAGTTCGAGGCCCACCACTTGAGCGTCATGACAAGGGCTCGCAGACTCGAATAGATCTTCCCTACTGCTGCGATCGCGGGGCCAGGGCCTGGCGCTAAAACAGCAACTTCACCTCATCTTCACCTGCACAATTTTTTTGGAACCCTTACCAAATCTTACTCGTCCCGTGCCAGAAAAATCTGCAGTGCAAACATAAGTGCAAATAGGACTTTAAGTCCTAAGAGATGAAAAATGATTTTGAGGCCAAATGACGAGTCATTGGTTTTGAATTGCTTTTCTAGTTGGCTAGATTTTCGTTAATGGCTGTTACACAGCTAGAGTCTCCGACAGGCCTAACGTGAGATTTCCAAAGAGATTTGAAGTCCTATTAAAACAAAAAAGACTGCGTCAGGTCATGAAGCATATTTTGAACCACGAATTCAGTAAGAAATATCCTTCGAATAATTTCCCAGGCTACGTTTGTTAATACTTTGATTAATACTGTTGCCCCTTGGCATTGTATTTCACAATTATAGATTCAAAACGGTTCTCTATAAGATCAATAAGCTATGTAGCAATCTCGAGACAAACCTCTGTATGGGTCGCTATTACGTATTTCCCGTTGCCCATGTGAAAATGTTGAGACAAAAAAATGGAATTCAAAGCATGATCAAAGGCATTTTGAGTAATAACCAAAAGATACGGGAAAAAGGCATGCAGATTTAAAGAATGTAACACAAAACAAAAGAGTCTTAAAGAAACAAGGTGAACAGAATCAGCTGCATATATCCTATCAATTTTTATCTTATAATTAATTAGTTTAAGCTATAACTCTAAACGAAAAAGAATTAACACTTTAATGATTACTTTAATAAGGAAATCTGGCATGGGAAAACTAAAAAACAATAACCCTCGTATGAAAAAGAAAGTGTTCAGGATTCACAATTGATTGCAAAGGTATCTTTGTTTGATTGTGGCCAGCGTCAGGTATGTGATCACGAATGACCACTGTGTTACAATGCTGACGACATGACCGGGCTTTGTGAACTTCCGTCGTTGTGCAAGTCAGACAGACAGGTGGGGGGGGGGGGATAGGGTTAAATCTAGAGAATTTCAAGAGCAGAAGTATGCTTTATCGGACTTATGATTTACTTCACATGTTCCCAGGGTCCAGAAAAAGGTCAAACCTTCCTCCTGTTGCAAATTTAGTTAGTCCAACCTTCCTTATTATATGAAGTCAAATGACCAAATTTTTCGAACTTCTCGCATCAGTTATAATCCTGATATTTATGAATCAGTTGTCGTTGCCAAAATACCTCACAAATTTCCTTGGACTCTTATAAAAATCACCAAAACTTCTTCAAATATGACATTAACAATCAAAACCATCCTCCTGCTCACTGTGACTTTTTCTGGTCTCATTAACAGGAATGACAATATCTCAAAATAGTTATATCATCTCGTTTTCCCAAATGTATGTTGCATACTTAACTTCTACTGGGCAGGAGAAGGCACATTACGTTGTTACATGACGTCCTTTACATGTGATATTGAGGGGTATACGACCTTCTAAAACCTCGAGCACCTTTGGCAAAAGATGTTCCAATTTCAAGAAAAATCCCAACAAATCCCAACAATCCTTTGTTTCCAAAGTCTGATAGACATCTTGTTGGAAATTGGAACTAAAAAGGCCGTACTGACGTAAAATACAATGCTCTTGTTCACCTTCTTGCCTTTATTTTCTATGGCATTTAGAAAGTATTTTTCAGATAGAAGTTTTCAATTGTTCTTGCCATAAATAGGTACAGAATCGAAAGGTGTCGCACGGCATTGAAAGTTCCAGCTTACCCTATGTAAAAGTAACACAAAAAAGATACCGCTGCTCAAACCACCTTGCCTTTGCAACTAAATGGCGAGAGGAACTCAACCGACAAGAAAGGACTATTTTTGTAAGCGGTGTTTGTTTAGAGGAAGAGGGTTTTTGGCAACGAAGAGGGACAAGAAAGTATCTGACGGGCAGACACCGGGTTACCTCCATAAAAAGTGCGCAAGAAATGCCCTAGAATATACTCGACAGTATAGGACAGCACATAGGTGATTCGAAATAGTTGAAGTAAAATTACGGAATCGCTGAAAACTCAAATAAGTAAATTATTTCGAGTTTTAAAACAAACAAACAAACAAACAAACAAACAAACAAACAAACAAACAAACACAAGAAGACAGGTCATTGCCTTTAACAAAGTACAAGAAATAAGAAGAAACGATGATCTTGTCAGTGAGAAATTCTTAAAAATTGATGAAAAATTCTAAATAATTGATGCGATTTCGGGATTCAGTAAGAAAGACAAAAATACGGAGCCTGTTTCAAGTGTTAGAACGATTACAAGGAAAGAGGACATTCCGAGGCACAAAGCAAGAGAAATAGGAAGGAAACAAGGAAAATAGTACAGGGGTATAAAATAACTGATGTGATTTCTGGGATTGGCTACAAATAAAAAGTGTTATAAAAATGTGTTGCGTATGCAAGACTTCTGATCGCTCAAATAAACATTTAGGCCAAGGGAAATCCACAAGAATTCACAATTTCCACGACAAAAGAAAGAATATCGTATAGGAAAGATGGAAAGCATAAAGCTAAATAAAAATGAATGATAGGATGTTCAGGGATTTGCTAAAAATATAAAGTATTACGTATTACGCTAAAACATTTGGATAAGTGACATTCTATATCATTAGACAATCTAGCAACCCCACAAAGCATTGGATAGCAGATAGAAACAATCAAAAATAAGTTATGCGATTTCAGAGATTTGCTACAAATAGAAATTTTGACGCATTCAAGGCTTCCGGTTGATTAAACAAACATCAGGAAAAGGCAAAATTAGCCTACGCTACGGATAAATCCACATTATTAGATGACCTACACCATGGGGACTAGGGCAGATCATAGAAAATACTGATGGTATAGAAACAATTAAAAATAGGTGAGCCAATTTCAGGGATACGCTTGTATTACGTAGAGACCTTCCGGTTACTAAAAGAGGTATTAGGGAAAGGGAAAATCAAAAGCATTGAGCAACCAAATGCACCACAAAGTATGAGAAATCACTAAAAGAATTGATGCTTGAGCAACAATAAAATATGTGATGCGATTTAAGAGATTTGCTACAAATAGAAAGTATTACGAAGAGACCTTCCGGTTGCTAAAACAAGCACTGGGTACGGTCAGAATGATCCGCCTTAGATTGATCCGCATCAGATCTGACATGGCTTAGGATGCATTGAAATAATACTGTCCTGCGGGTCCTGCGGTGATAGCTCGTGTATGTTTGTGGCATTTTGTGTTCCGACATCAGGTAAGTCCTAAGAGGGTCCTGAGCCATTGTAAGCTGCCAATGGAGCAAACGAAATGACATGATCAATTATATTAAAGCTGACTCATTTGTTTCTTCCCATCGACGGAAAGGTCCTTGCACTTCTGTGATCTCTATATTGCGTATCTGCTATTGTTTCTTTATTTCACTTTCCTTTTTCGTAAAAGCAGCAAGGTGAAATGAAAAAAAAAACAGTCAGGTGCCGACGCGACTCCTTTAATGACCGAAGAGTCGAATGATAACAACGTTTCGTGTGTGTTAATTCATTGTACTCTGGATAAATATCTCTGCTTTGAATTCAAAAGTTCGAGGGTATGCAAGTTTTTCAAAATTCCAATTTTGACAACCTAATTTCTTACCTATCTTTTATTTTTATTTTATATAATCAATTAAAAGGAGAAGAATACTCAACTGTGCCTATCATGGCGGGAATAGACACAAGGTCATCAGAGTTCCCTGATTTCATAGAATGAAGGAACTTCATTGCAATTCTAGATAGTTCTGGTACTACTTGTGCCAATACAAGTACCAAATACTTTGCCTTATCTGAAGAAAGATTCGGAACAGCTTTGTAAGAATTCTAATTGCTTTTGTTGAGGAAATGAAGACTATATTGAAAGTATTCTTATGCATGAGCATTGTAGATTTATCTTCCTTCCTTTGTAGTTCTTTGTATAATTGCAATAGGACAGACACGAGTATTTTGCTCAACATGGTATCATCCTTATAGTATTGCAGAGTGACTTTTGTAAGTTGAGAAAAATGTACCGTGCTATGCAAGTTTTCATGGAATGCTTGAAAAATGAAAACAGGATTTTTAACAAACGAAGAAGATCTTGCTTCAAGTAAGCTTGATAAAAAGGCATTTTTATCTGAGCTGGAGTCAACATGTCTTGCGAGAAGCTAAAAGAGCCTAAGGCAATGAAGGTACAGACAAGGCTCAAAAAAACGAAGTGGCGTGGTAGCGGCGGTACCAGGAAGGTAGCTGAAATGCTCAAATTTCCCAGGAAGGATGAAGGGAAAAAGAAAAAAGAAACGGAAGAGAAAGGAAAAGAAGGGAAAGAAATGAAGGAAGTGAAGGAAAGGGAGAAGAAAAGAAAGAAAGAGAGACAAAAGAATAAAATACGTAGGAAATTGGCTTGGTATCAGGAAGGAAATATTCTTTTCAGCGCTGGGCACAGAACATGAATCATAGCCTTGGAACTGAAGATAAGTTACCGACAAGATTCGAATGACCTGCTTCTAATATATTGCAGCTGAGAAGATATTTTCAACTGAGAAGCCATTTGTATCTGAATGTGACCGAAATTTTTTGGGGATAACTCGGAATGTTAAACACAACGGGGGGCAAATGACTCAATCCCTAAAAGTGAAAATGACAGATTATAGATGCACGAGTTAGGAATGTAATTAATGGCAATCTGATAAAATGCAAATCTGGAGTGGGGTGAAGTGAATTAAAATGTTATCAAGTAGAGCCGTCAAAAAATTTCATTATTTTACAAGATTTGCATATGTTGAATAAATTGTCTTGGAATGTTTTCGGAGTGTTTTATCATAGCTATGAAAGTAAGCAGTTGAACCTTTAACATACTTTTGATGATCTATTTAAAGATCTGTCTGGGAGCTGGGAGCTATAAATCTTTATTTGTTACAAGTACATGTACCATGTCATTGGTTACAAGGCAAAGGGCAGCCCTAGGCGTAGGACCTCGTGCAACAACAGTAACGTCTTACATCCCACTTGTTACACACATTTCAATCGCTCATAGCAATCAGCTTTGCATTAGCAAATTAAGGATAAGAAGTTTGAAGACCATTCGAAATCTTCTTTACATTCTTGTGTAAGATAACATTGTGTGGGGAAAATGGTCTTTGAAGATAAAGTGTCTCTGTGTTCTATACATAATGTATGATTTTAGCAACAATTTGCTACTGAGAAAGGGCTGGTCGGTTTGTGCATTTTCCTCGATTTGTCCTATGAGCATGGAAGAAATCGGTGCTCGACGGCTGGTAGATGTCTATCTGCAACGTTTATCGAACATTTCCAAAGGCTGCTGCATTACGTTTTTGCAGACGAAACTTTAAAGAGCAGAGGACATCCTTACGCAGGCAAAATACGAATTATACTTAGGAATGAATGCACTCAATAAAATCAAAATAAGCGGAGAAGGCAAAGCATTATGGTTGGCTGCACAGGAGGTGGCTGCACAGGAGGTGGCTGCACAGGAGGTGGCTGCACAGGAGGTGTCAAATCTATTCTCGAGGCTGCCATATCGCTGTGTCTCAATCAAACATGTATACTTCGTTTTACAAAATTTGCTCGTGCTACGTAACCCCGTAACGATTATCCACACACAGCAAAGTATTACAGTTACTCAGACAAAACGACGGTGATATGTCGTACGTTAATAAAGCAAGTACACGGTAGAACAAGAATAGGTAGTTTAAGATCAATTTCAGTTCACGAAAATGAAACCATGGTCCATAAAAATGACAACACAACAGCAAAGGCCAACCAAGAGATTGCACATGCAAGGCACGCTGGCTGAAACACAGGCGTGCATAAACATGGGAACGTGGGAACAAAGTCCCCAGGCAGCTTTTTCCAAAGCAATATCTTGCAGGCAGTTTTTCTAAAATAGTTTTTGATGAAATGTAATGCAGTAACATGATGAATAATAGCAAACAAATGGTACAAATTGCTCATGTTCTGCTGTTGAATATATGATTAATCGTTTCGTTGCTCCATGTGTAAAATATTTCTGTTTGATACTTGCATTGTTACTGGTTCTGGTAATAGGCTTTTCTACCCTAGCTGTACAAAATTTATATGTAGGCAGGTTTTCAGAGAATTTCTACCGCTCCCAGGCAGGTTTGAACATTATGCACGCCTGCTGAAACAGACCCTTTAAGTCCCAATGACTCAAGGATGTGTCACTAAACGGACAATTTAACTGCATTAGGATTTTCATTAGAATGGCTCGGATACACAAGGTGGTCTACACTTTAAATACTCTTGCTTACTAACAACTAAGATATGTCATTAAAAGTCAGATCCCTTAAGGGTAACGAAATCTTAAGGGTGGTTTCACTCTGAAATTTGTGACTGACTACGTGGTACAAAAGTTGATTACAGTCTGGTCCTTAAATGTAATCATGATGAGTCAAGATCATTAATGCAATAAAAAGTGTCAGTGAAACATGTAAGGTGCGACTGTGCGCAAATGGTTTAATTGGCAATTACAGCAGACATATGAATCACGTTAGTAATGAAATTGTCTGCGAAGGAGATGGCCAAAATATGGGACTGTGGTTTTGGAACATAGGCGAGGCGTCTCGATGCAGTAGATACAAGCACATAACAAATGTTCTTGGACGCTGAACGCTAAACCCAGACATCCCTTCCAGCAACGAGTGTTAGATACAATAAGGGCGTGGGTGGGGGGGGGTCAAGTCTCTTATGAAGAATACCAAAAAAGCCAGTCGAAAGCGTTAAGAAATCAAAATTGGGACAATTTCACTTCTAAAGAAATTATCTCAGGTCTTTGGGCACAAAGGTATCAAAGTTACAGTCGAAGAATAAAATTTACTATTTAGTACATTCAGCTTGATTGAAGGTAAATCTACATATCGGTAGATTTGATCAAATCTGTATCAAAATTGTGTATGTTGGAAAAAGTGGTACCTGAGCTTCTTGTCGATGCTTGAAGCCCAGACATTACAGCAAAAATCCATCTTGTGTAATGAGGAGCTACAAGGTTTAATAATATCTAATACTATTTCGGAATATCATTCCTTCCGTTAAAGTTTGCAGAAAGGCAACTTGAACATGGGGAAAACGCTAAAACAAAGAAGATGTTGTTTGGAAAACCAAAAGATCTCTTTACAGGACTAAATGTTCTGGGAATTTTACTTCAGACTGAACTTTCCAACTCCAGAATAACCATCTAATCCACTGTCTAGGAAGTCTTAGATCCATGGAACAACCAAAGAGTGACACGTGAAAATCGTTTGCTAAGTTTCGTGGTTAAAAATTGATAAACAGTTTTATTTGCTTTGAAAAGAAATGACGTCTTCGAAAAGTCGAAAGACACGTGATTCTAATTCTGACGAGGTTGCAAGAGAAAGCAGGAAAACGGTTCGAAGAGATCTTTTACCATGAAGGGTATGATTGATAACTGGGGTAGAAGAAGTTAGTCTTGTTATTGCAACGCAGAAATGACTTTTTGAACAGATTTTCTTCCTATGGAATTACAAATTGACAACTATAATTGGCCGTCATTTACTGAACGTTAGGGCCAGCCTCTAACAGACTTAGTCCATTAGTAAGACCAGACAGTTTAAAGGGCCAGAAGAAGCTAGTCTCTTTTTGCAAAACAGACAATGACTTTTTGAACAGATTTTAACACTATCGAACTGTTACAATTCATTCTTGGTTCAATAAAACAGTGAGGACATCCTCTAACAGAACTATTTAATCAGCAAGCCAATAGATTTATAAGCGTTTTGACAAGAAGGCAGGAGAAACAAAACAATGATTGTAATACGAACAAGGCTTTTTTGCACAGATTTTTCCACAATTAAATTAAAAACTTTATAAAAACCTCAATTGCTTATTAAACGCTAAGGACCTCCTTCACCAGGCCTATTCCATTAGTCAGCCTAGAGAGTTTAATGAGGTTATAAAAAATGGAAAAGTTATTTTCTTTCATTCACATATAGACAAGGCTTCCTTGACGAGATTTTGCCATTGGGAAGTTTAAAGTGTAACACTATGTCTGCCTTGTGGAAAAGAGCACGAGTAACATATGATAAAAGTGATAAGGTTCTTCAAAGAACAAAATTTTGTCTCAAATTAGATTTCACGTGAAAATGTCCGCGAATAAAACAACTGAAGTGTTTTGCATGAGCAATTTGCGTTATCAAAAATCTCACGTGACATCCCATTTGAGACAGACTTTGGAGACATGAATCAGAGAAAGCAAGCTCAAAGAAAAATCCCTAGGCTGTCCACAAAATACTCTTTCGTATAAAAAAGGTTAAGCCTTTGGCTGGATATGCCACAGGACGACTCTCCCTGGTTTTTTAGATTTGAAGTCGGTGAGCAGAGAACTGCCGGGAACTGAAACAGATCTGCAACCAAAGACGCAAGATCCTTGAGGCACAATAGCAAGGGCCTCTTCAAGTTTCCCCAAGTGCCCTATATCAACTTTCAAGTGCCCTTTCCAAGCCTTTTTGATGGTTAAAAATGATCTTCTATATCTGAACATTGCCCTTCCAAGAGCTATGCCCTCCCCCCAAGTAAGAGCACCTTCCTACGTCCCTGGCTGCAACAGTAGTTGGAAAACGCTGAGAAGTGCACCTCAAAGTGAGATTCTTGTGCTGAAATAAAAGCCCTGAACGAATAAGTTACCACGAAAAATCCCTTGCAGCTATAGTTGGGCAAAGCAGAGACACCCAGCTCAAAGGATCACGTCTAGGCCAGTGGAGGACGCAGACCTGAAAGCCACTCCATGTATCTTTTTCAGGGAGCATAATTACTAGAAATACTAGCAAATTCCATTTATCCAAACAAAGCTTTGAAACAGAAACGGAGAGAGCCTGGATGGATTAGTCTTAAACCCTGTAATACCGACTGACTGTGAAAGCAATTCGAAGTGTGTCCTACAAAACTAGCAAAGGTAAATAGAAATTAAAGTTTTTGTAAAGAGGTTCGTAAGTGAAAACATATATTATTGAGGGCTGATCGCCAGCTTTGATATTTAGATAGAAGGATTAGTTATTGAGACGAGATTTTCTTTCTTATTCAACGCAAATAAGACTTGTCGTTCTAATCTTGTTCGCGTATTACAAGTCTGAGCTGCAGCAAATTCTTAGAATATCTCAAAACACAGTATTGTCATTTTGTTGCTTATTAAAAAGGTATATTCTTTCATCTTTTAAAGCCTTCCTTTTTATCAAAATAGGATGGTTTCGTTGTCCATTTTGAGATAAACAGGCGTGGATCTACGAGCAATGAAATAACAGCGAGTATGCTGAGATCCTGAGAAGGGTAGAGAGCACAACGTTTGCTGGGTTTAGGCAAGGGGGGAGGGTAGTTTAAACTGATGATATTTTATACGTCTGCTCCCATAACCAACTGCAAAAGAGAGTATAGCCAGTAACGCTAGGGAGAAGGATATGGATACAAAAAGGTGAAAAGGACATGTTAGGGAGACTTGGAAACTTGCTATCTTAGGCACCAGAGCCAAATGAACTGAAAGACAGCCTGTAGCTTTTGTCCCTTAATTCTTTGGCTAACCAGGACATAAACGTCCTCAAGGTACGAAATTCCCCACAAACCTCGCATAAACGTAGGAGGCAGAAGGAAAGACTAGCAAGAAGTTTAGCTTTCCTCAAAAAAGTAATTAAATAAAACGACATTGGTCTGAAGGAACATGAAAGTAGATATGGATGGACCACAAAAAGCACATCCTGATACGTCAACGTTTGAGTCAAATATTTATGTCACAATTCTGGCTTATTTCAGTCTTGCGTAAGAGTTTCAAGTACGTGCAAGGTTGATAATACGTTAATAGTATTGTTTCTACTCGTTAAATAGCCTAAAATGCGACCATCAACACCCTGAAAATAGCACCATTTGGAGGAGCCTGTTTCCTAAAAGATTAGAGTCTTTAAAGTAGGTAATGTGAGATTGGGGTAAAGGAAAAAGGTGACAATATGAAAAGGGGAGACAGGAATGGCCTAAGAAACCAGGTATCAGTTTGAAAATAGAACCCCTTCAAGGAGCCTATTTCCTGCTTTGTCAGAAACCTGGAGAAAAGATAATCCCACATTTCATGAAAGTGTAACGGTGTCAGTATAGGAAGGAAGGAAAAGTAAATGGCCTAAACTTTTTACTGTAATATAACACCCTTGAGCTTTCACAGGAAACAAACTCTAACGACTTTGACAAGGCCTAGATCAGGATATGGGACGACTGCCCGTTATAACTTTGGAGCAGAATTACACAAGACGATGATAGATTCAAGAGGTTTTATGCAAAGACTATGCTCCGACGTTATTTACAAGCAAGCCCTCCCTCACCGCTTTTTAGGTTGATTACTATCATAGAACGAAAGTGACACGTTAGAGAAAGAGGGATTTCTTCAAATCATGCTGCTGCCAGCATGGTACATTGTGAAGTCCACCATCAGTTACGGATTATTCACATGAAGCCGTATTTCCCCTTCAATCTGTTTTCGATAGAGTCTCGGTTTCTAGGATTTCCTTCCAACTCTATGGGAATGTGTAATGGGTCTCAAAATTAGTGATTCCCATAGCGCAATACAGTAATTCAACAAAGTCTCTGAAACTACACTGAAACAAGAGTTATTTACTGGCTGATTTGTGGAAGGGTGCAAACCTCACAAATTAGTATAGAGGCAGAAGGGAGATCTCTGACGATGCAGCTCTGTTAGCAATAGATCACGATCTCCAATTGCCTCCTCGCGTCTCTTGAATTTCACTCAGATTTTCATCATTATACACCTACACTTCTTGAATCTTCACATATTTTGGGGACCAAAAACGCTTCCAACAAGGTTCTTTTTAAAAAAAATATCCAGCCAACGGACCATTCTGAGATTTTTAAGGCCACTAGAAACAATTTTCACCCCTGCCTATGATCAAGAATACGAAGTTAAAGGTTTTATGTACTTCTGTGTCGCTGTATCCGTTCTAACAACTCCCCCGGATGTTTTTCTCAGCACCCAATCGCTTGAATTGATGTGACGAAAAGCACGGAATATACCTCACCTCTATCACCATAGTAACAGCGAAGTAGAAAGCAAAATTGTTGCTGCTTTCCGTGGAGGGCTGAATGCTGATCACATACTCGAAATTATCACATCTGATTGGGTGATAAGGACAATGCACAGAATAGGAGAATTGATTGAATAGCCCTTGAATAGCTGGTGATCCTTTTGACTATTTACGGCCGTAGAAAGGGCTAACGTCCTTTCTTTCAAGTGCAAATAGTCACAAAGACATCCTTTGCATTGGGCTCTGACGTTATTGCAGCCAATCAGATGAAGCGATGTTTGGGTATGTTTATCGCTCCCCACTGACAGATAGGACCGTATCAAAGTAACGACGGTCTAAAATGCGATCTCTGCATCGCCTACGTGTAGACCTATTATTCCAAAAGAAGAAAGGGTCTACGAAACAATGAGCAAAAGTTTGCTACTGCAGTCTCAGAGTTCTGAAACTTGATTTTATGCTGCCTTTGTTGAGACGCGTTTCACACATTATTTGAATGGAGGATTACAATAATTAATTAGGCAGCCGTAGCAAGCCTTATCTCTTTATTTCCTAGACCCTTTATCCATTAGGATATTGGGTCTACTCGTAGGCTTATCACTGCACTGCACCTGCACAGTCATGTGAGTGTGTGAGAGTGTGTTTGGGGTGCGACACAGTTGTGCCGTTCCCCACTTGGGCAATTTGTGTGTACTTTTCTATCACAGGGGACCATACAAGCTGCCCAAAGAAAATTAGACCAAATATCCTGGGAATTACAAAGGTGTGAAAGTACATAGGAAAATCGCTTCTCAAGACAAAGAAGCTTGTTAATGACAAGTAAACAACGCGAGGTTTGAATGATTCTATTTTGAGTGCTGATTAGGTGGGTCCTATTAATTAAAAATGATTGTGTGACAGGTGAAGACAAACTGTCATGAGATTTTCTCAAAAAAGTGTGGGAGATTTAAAAATCATGTTTTTCAAAGACCTTGGTCCAGCTCAGCATAATTTAGCATACGAGATTTTGTAAGCGTTTTCCCATCGCAAGTTTTCCGAGGGCCACAACCCAAATGAGAAAGCAATCATTCCTAGTTGGACAAAGACTGATGTAGCCGGAGAGTGTACCTATTGTCCAAAGGAGAAAAAACTACGAAGCAAAGAAAAAACCTTATGGGTGTGCTGGTTAGCGAGCGATGCTTCTCCACTAATTAGCCAAAACAGTTGAAGGGAAGCTAAATCTATTTTTGGCGATTTTTGGCGAGGGGGTAAGAAGAGGCAGGGGCTTGCTCCTCTAAAGTAACTAAGATAGCAAAAGACGATAAATTCGGGAGAGCCTTCAGATTTATCGTTAAACTGTTTCCCGGCCTGTCCCGGGAAAAGAAATGTCTGGCTTCTTGCACTACCTGGACTGCAAAGCTTGTTTCTGAAATGAGGCTAAGTGCATGATCCTGATCTGCAAGGAAGGCAAATTCAGACATGTCCGTGATGTGGCAAGCATGTGGCTAAGAAGTAATGGGAGTCTTATGACGTAGCAGATAAGACCAAACTTGGTTGAGAGTTTTAACACGTTAGGGGAATCGGTATAGCTTATCAAAATCTTCCCATCTCTCAACAAGCCAATGGCAATGGAGGCAGCAACCGTGAGGGAAGTCAACCGTCGGACAGGCACTTATAAAACGATCATATACTGTTTTTAGAATACGGGCAACATTCATGAATATCTGAAAAAGAAAACAATTTCCTTAAAAATCTCGAATGGTATTTCAGGGAAGTGGTTCACCGGGGGTTCACCCCTTGTAATCCAATGCAATCCAATGTAACCCAATTTAATCAAGAGTGAATATACTCCTGAACATTTTGGAAAAAGAGAGGGCATCGTGCTCCCTCCGTCTTTCAAGCGAACTCTTCTCAAACTGTTCCTTACAGAGCGGTCTCTAAAAAATATCATTCTCTAAAGCGTTCTCTGAAAAGTTACTAACCTTCTTTGATCATGCTCTTCCCGTAACGATCGGTAAAATTATCAAATCTGTGGTGACAAATGTAAAAGCATTTTCGCAGATGAATACCGCTATTAGACGAAATCGGCTAAAAGGCTTGTTTACACCTTATTTCTCAAGTCAAGCGATCCATTTCTCGATAAAACATCTTTTGCTTTCTTCAACAATTTCGTGCCATGATAACTTGTGCCATGAATGCAAAAAGTAGTATAATACTGACACTTCCCAAGAATATGATCATATTATTTGAAATGGGGGAAACAAACCTTATAGCTGATCAAGTCTATGAAAACAGAGGTAAGAAATTCATGACGGGGATTTCTCTGTAAAAATTTCAATGACATCTATTTGCGCAAAAATAGTTTTCTTACCATAAGGGGATCCATCTTGTCCAAGAGCATCGACTCGTTTGCCAATAACCTGCACATGAGCGCGACTTGCTTTGGAGTACAGTTGTGTGACCCTTTCGAAGGGCACACTGTTCTGATCCGTTTTCTTTTTCTCGGCTTCATAATGATCTCGAAACTTCTCATGGAGGGCTCTTGACTGCAAAGAGACGGTAAAATACAAGATCAGGATCAGTGCTTGGCGAAACATTCTTGATGTAAACATGGAGGCAACCATGCCTGGAAAAGCAACCGAGTTTAGTCTCAAATGACTTCTCACTGCACTGGCACGAGCTGCCCACACCTTTCCTGAAATTTTTTCATGTATTTTGTCTGACAAACATATTTTCCCTTGGTACAACAACAATGAAATTCATAGTATTCTTTTGTTACTAAATCCCAAAAGACATTACGGTCGCTGGAAATTTTGAGTTAATTGTTTGTCGGTACAATTCTATAGAGAGGTTTTATAGAATTACATAGCTTCCTTGGCACCACTAGTGTCATAACCTATTCCCAGTAAGAAAGAGGGCGAGGCCTGGTACCAACCCCAAAGTAAAGCGTCCTTTACGAGGGCTCAATTCAAGACAAACACAACAAAATACTTTTTAATTCAAGACTCAAGTAACAATATTTGATTAATTTCTGTTCGTCATACTCTTGGTATTATTTGTTCGGCAACTTCTTAGCTCGCTTCTTAGCTTATTTCCTCACAGTCCAAAAAACGTCATGATTGTATCTAATATGGCCAGATGACTCGAACTGGCTGGACATTCCAAAGGACAAGGAAGTATAGTTGAAATGGGGGTCACAAAGGACCACCAGTAGTTTACGTCTCGTTCAATTCCTACCATGACCACCCCGCAGGACACCCCGTATCTTTGCTCACAAAATATTCCCGCCCCCGGGCATTTGTGCAGGAAATTTTGTTGACCCTCGGGCTGCCCGAGGGGGGAGGATGATCAGCGTAGGAATTGAACGAGACATTACAATCGGCATTCTGTTGGGCGAGGAATAGCCGATTTTGCACGAGTCGACAATTTTGAAAACCCCATACGAAACGTGTCAGTTAAAGAGTTATTGTCACCCAGAGTCCCTTGCGGGCATGCAATACTTTCGGACTGTCTGAACATCAAATCTGGAGGACTATTCAACGAATAATGTAAATTCAAACCATACTTCAAAAGATCGACGAAAAGCTTCGATCATCATTATTCATCATTTATTCGAAAACTTCTTGTTAAATAACTTCAAAATTGAGCCTAAACCAAGGCTATCGATGCAAGAAGCAGAATCTTTCGGCACCGAGGAGCTAAGGTCGCCTAAGCTGTGTATGTTGGGGAAAACCGCTATCCTGTAAATTTGATGGGCCTAGTGTGGGAAGAGAATAAGCATTTTGGCAGCTTTTGATCTTTCTATGAGCTTCAATGGAAACGTAGAACCGATTGCTCGACGTCCTGCTACGGATCAGGTTCTACCAAATAAACTAAGAAGCAATACAGATCATAACAATGGTTTGTATGAGATTTCATGCCAAGAGGCAATATAATCCTTACAGTTTTGGGATATCATACACCTCATTTTGACACCAACAGTTACGACAGCATTGTTACATTACGTCACAAGCCCACTGCAATATAACACCATTCATATGGTGAAGAATCTCATACAGAAGTGCGATCAGTGGCCTAAGGGGGAGGTACTATGGTTACAAAGAGACCTTCATTTGGACTGTAGGCCTCGAAACCTCCAATGCGTAGCGGCCTCTCTTATACATGGACAGCATATGTGGGAGTATCATGAATTAACAATGAAACTGCAAGATTTCTATTTTTTATGTTCCCATGACTTTTGTTTGTTTACAGAGCATAACATTAACTGTTTTACCAGGGTTGCACATCTGATCAAGTGTAAAGCAAATTAATGAAGTTTTCCCTTGTCATTTTTTGACTGTATATGAAAGGGTGGTTAAGCTTTGTTTCGAGGGCAGATCAACAGAGTATGGAGTGGGTGGGGTGCAAAGAAATGAACCATGGGCAACTCACACTCTTCTCTCTCCCTCTATGTGTCTTTCATCCTGAAGCTCCAAGCCACGCACTTATAATGTGATAGAAACATAAGCTTGAGGGAAACTGCAGACTGCTTTCCTGAAATGCCCAGAAATGTAAATTGCTCTCATTGAATGATCTTTTTCTTTTGTTTCTAACAATTCATTCATGAATAGCTAACCAGGAGAGCCAACCACTACTCTCTGCAAAACTTCTTATGACCAGGCCTGAATGAGGGTAGCAATGAATACGCTGTAGGCTTTCACATAAAATCAACACATTTTTGGTTTGGCTATTGAACACAGGTCAACACATAGCCTCTCTGCAGAATCAGCACATCTGCACGTGTTCCTAAAGGCAAGGCACGGAAAACATTTGGATACGGTATAGGCCATGATATTCTGTATAAGGTCTAATCAAAGTTTCTTTGGAATTGCATAGTTTTGGCCTTGTACTGAAAACTATCGTTGCCTCTTCCAATCCCGACTTTACTTTTTCAAATGATGAACAGGGCAATTATAAAACCAGTTATATGCAGGTGCATCGATCGATAAATGGGCATTGTGATATTGTGACCAAGGAAGAAGGCCTATAATCCAGTAATGTCACTTTCGTGATCTACTATTCCTTTAAAATTTGAAGCCACGATTAAACTGTGAAATCCTACGTAAAATAGCGACGCTGTTGAAAGGACAATGATTCTCTTGTTGCATGCAATGCTAATGTTGCTAACGTGTAAATGGTTTTGCTTTTTTGCTGTGCTGGCGAAATCGAACCTAGGATGATGAGACAGGTTCTACTTGGCAAGCTCAGGAAACTCAAGTAAACCTGGTGGAGTGGGGGTAATTGCCCATAATTGTCATAATGGGTAATTGTGTACTTGATGTAAAATACCAGTACACCAACGAGCAAAGGTATACAAGTAAGCCTGGTAAAGTGGGGGCATGACCCATGATGAGCAAGGGTGTATTTGATGCAAGATACCACCAGTACACAATCCTCAATCACCAAAGGTAGAAACTCCTGCGTACACTATTTCCTGCACCTCATTGTTTCAAAAGGGGGACTGTGCCAGGACAAGGCACAGATACAGGTAGAGAAAGAGGGTGAGGCAAGAATCCCTGCTTATACTGTTCCACATATATTTTACTCTTTGCACGGGGGCATTGGGGGTCTTATTACGTAAAGGATAGATCTTTTCACAACCAAGAAAAAGGACTGGAACCAACAGTCTGCCACGTAAATTTGAGGATATCTGACAAATCATTCTTTCTGACAACTAGGGAAAGAGACCCCTTGAAATCTTGATATCTAAACACAAGGAAAGAAACATGCAACTGTCCAACTGTCTAGGGCTCACAATGTTCTTGGCCAAACATTTGTCGTCTTAATCTACTTTTCCAAAACTTTTTGAAGTGGTTAAAAAGTAAAGTGCCCATTAGATGAGACAAAAACAAATCATCATTGGTGTAAGACTTATTAAAATGATATTAAAACATTCTAAAACCAACTACCATGATTTTGGTCACTTTGTCCATCCATCATGGCAAAATGTTGACAATTCAGTACGAAAGGCTTCGAAGGGAACGTGCAGATTTTTTATCAGCACCACTCACGTTAGCACTGAGCAAAGCAAATTATTGGACAAGTGAATTTCTGGTCCCAAATTTTACTGCAAGTAATATTATTTTACCCAGTCTTATCCAATATTCAAAAAAATTATCCAACCTGAGGCCAAAAAGAATTGAAAAATCATAGAATGGAAGTCCTATTTTACAATCCAAGAAAGTCGTGGACCTAGCCTGAGTGCAGACTCTACTGATTCCTTTTCATTTCAGAGAGGTTCAACCTCTCTCAAAAGAAATCAGTAGAGTCTGCACGCAGGCTACGTGGACCCTATTGCAACGTTTGGCGACTATTTGCAGCCTCAAATACGAAATATCGTTTTCAGAGGTCTGTGACTGGGCCTGCAGCTAAAAATATGATCACTTCAATTCACAGTTAAATATCGCGAATGAAAAAGTAAAAATAACCATGTCAATTTGCAAGGATGTGGACTAACCTCAATGCTTGCATGATACAATACAGTTGTCATCAAGCTATTTACTTAAAGTCTATCACGAAAGTTATCGCGAAAGGATTCAAAAATCTTACCATGTAAGGTCCTGAAGCGTTGGTCTGCAGAAACCTTGAAAAGAAAAAGAAACGAATTCATTATAAATCTTAAAATCAAGTAAAAATTGCACGATATGATGTTGAAGGCTCTTGATTTTTGCTTGTTTGTAAACGTATTTAGACATTAAACACAACACCCTTATTGATATATTGCTCGCCTTAGTTAATCCGTTAATGTCTATATTTGAACAATAATCGCAGATCCTTATCTGCATCAATCTGATCCGCATCGGAACCAATCTATGGGATCTTGTACAGGGGTAGCTAAATTTGCAACTCATAGAAAAGGTATATAGGGGGCTGCCATTATGATTTGTTCCTCGCTTTGGTTAATCCGCTAATGTCTATATTTGAACAACACTCGCAGATCCTTATCTGTAGCTTCCGAGGGAATTGGTAAAGTACGGAGCGGAAGCAATATAGGGGATCTCTTACAAGGGTAGCTACATTTGAAACCCCTCTCGAATCTCCGGTTGCATTTTCAAGGAAAAAAGGAACATCTATATTGATTTATACGGAATTTAGATCTCGCCTATGTTAATCCTTTAATGTCTATATTTGAGCGACAGTCATAGATCCTTATCAGCTTTTGAGGAATGTGATAAAAAACGGGGTCTCGAAGTCTCGCAAGCACTGACTACAATAGCCCTTTCTGGCTGGTAACAGCAGTACCTAACCGTACGTCAAATGGTCAGAGGCGAGACATTGAGACAGAGAAACTTCTGCTAAATATAATTCAACGGAATACATTGTTTATTTTATTTTAAAACGAGTAGCCATCAACAGTTTTATCACGACATGTCCTGCTCTTTTCTCAAAACATGCTCTGTACTGCTGATTTTGTTTGAGTTCTAAAATAAATAAAATCAAGGTTTGGTAGACGGCTAAATCGCTTAAAATGGTCTTTAGTAATCTCAGAAAACTATCGACTTTATTGTCAACAATTAGATAATTTGGGAAACCTGTTTCAAAGTCACGTACCGAGGTTTTGCTGCGATACTTGACCTGCTTAACAGCTCTTACATATTTGTGAAAAAAACATAAAAAACAAAAGAAACTGATGTGAACGAGAGCTTGCTCTGTTTCTACTCAATTAACCTTTCGTGTGTTGCTAATTTGTTGCATCAAACAAAATCTCTCAGTCTCTGAGACAAGCCAAAAAATCCTTCGTCGAATTTTCACCATCGAATTTAAACGTGCATTTGAGTATTTATTCATATGGATATGCAGAGAGCACATTTAAAATAACTCATTACAACTGAAAATATCTCGCCAATAACACAAGGATATGTAGGCCTTTCTTACCCTCTCACTCTCCTTATAAGTAATACAGAAGGAAATTTATCAAATCTTACCTCAGAAAGAGCGCGAATAAAACTTGCCAATAGGTCAAGTATACTTTGGGTGGATAGGTTCTCATATTCCAATGCGTCCAGTCTGGATAGACGAGTAACTAACGTTGTGATCAGCTCAGCTGTAGTAGTCCGGTTACAATGAGGAGACCTTGTTAATCTGCAAATGGCATAGATATCTTCAGTGAATTCAGCTCAGCACATGAACAGTGTTAAATATATAGAGTCAATAGCAAGTGATTTGATGATAGTACGTATATCGTTACTATATCGATATTTCGTGATCCAAATATCGTCGTTTCGTTGTGTTGCGCCCACTTATGATAGTCAATGAAGTATGTAGTTGTATCGTAAGCGATGTTCCCGTTTCTCTTCACGCTCCTGCTGTCTGACACTAACTCAATTTTCTCACGGTTTTAGAATGTTGACCGGACAATTGGATACTGACAGGAATCATTAGGAACAATAGAAGTCTTTCTTTCCAGCTTCCCTGGGCGCGAGTGACCACCAGTCCGAAGTAATCGAGTCTTTCCTTGCCGAACCACTCTGATCAGGAAATATAGATCAAGTAAACATAAAGCGTGCGATGCAGGCAAAAACCAATGATGTTTTGTTCGTTGGCCAGTAGATTGGATCTCAGTGCTTAGCTGACCGCACAGAGTGCCGTCAAAGAGGGCCCTCTTCACACCTTTCAACGAATGTACTCATCTGTCAATTTGAGCAGGAAAAAAAATGTTTACTTAGTCATAGAGGCAAAGCCCATTAGCACCCGAATACGAGTTACTTTGCTAATAAAATATTTCCTGAGGGCTGCAAAGTGACCGTAGGATACTTTCCGCGCGACTCATAGACCGCGACTTGAAATCGCTCCCTCAAATCCTGTTATGAAAAAGAGATTTCGATTCGTATAATCGCATGTGAAAATTGCTTGTATGACTCCTTAAGAAGATAATTGACATTTGATTTATGTTGTAATCTTTGGAGAAAAAATTACCCATCATTGCGTGGTCATATTCTCAAGGCTTAAATTAATGGTTTAGACAGATCCTTACATGACTACAGAGAGAATCCCATAAAATCGAAGGTCATAAACCCTCAGCAGAACAACGGAGGCGTCTGCCTGAAGTCATTCAAAAGTTTGAAAAATTGTTCTTCTCATCTACTCCTTGCAAGATCTTACATCCTTTTGAAAAATTTGAGCTAATTTGAAGATTTATCGGTTTCTTGTTATCTTTGAGCAACCTGACTGGTACTGAACTACTGATCGAGTGTCTCTGCACCTCTATAAATAGAGCACGGCAGAAAACAAAGAGACGTCTGCATCAAGTCATTCAAAAATGTACAATTTGCTACAGCTATTTGCCCTTTCGAAAACTGAAGCTGATTCCAAGAACTTTTGATTTCTCATTGCAAATCTTTGAATAACCTGATCTTGTTCTACAGGGCAAGACCATGAGCAGCTTTACACTGAAGAATCCCCAGCACCTTTTCCTCAGAATCTTGAACTATGAACTAAGACAACAAAACAACAAAGTCGTCGACTAGTTTCTTTTGATCTGCTTGCTGCAAACTTTCTTGCAAGAAATAAGAGCTAATCTAAAAAGTCTCAATTTCGAAACTTTTCGTTTCATTTCATTTCTAGAGCATTTTTATAGCTACAGACTGTGAGACAGGGGAAATTTGGGGACAGGGCCTTACGCTTTGGGATACTTGGAGAATTTTTGAGACATCTAAACGTATATCTCAAATTAGATGTCAAGTCAGATTTGCAACAACAACTTCTAAACTGTAGCATTTAAATACCATAGCAGCAGAAGCAATTATTTTTTGCATAGAAAGAGGATGGGGAAGGAAGATCATTAGGAAGTTTAGGAACCGTTTTCATAATGTCTTGAAATTTGTAAGAGGCGCCCATCAGGGGCTTGTCACCAAGCAACCATTTCAAGGGGCAGGGAAGTTAGCTAAAAATAAATAATAAAATGAAACGAAAACAAAACAAAGATCCTCCCAATTGTATTTTGTAATATATTGGGTGCCTTTTCCACCTGGCGGATGAACCCTCTTAGGCCAGCCTACAGCAATTCGCGTGTTGCAAAAATTGAAATATTACACAACAAGCAGATGAGAAATGTAGAA
Source organism: Aurelia coerulea (assembly GCA_039566865.1). Classification (NCBI taxonomy): domain Eukaryota; kingdom Metazoa; phylum Cnidaria; class Scyphozoa; order Semaeostomeae; family Ulmaridae; genus Aurelia; species Aurelia coerulea. The sequence continues at coordinate 2,194,961 of CM076952.1, read as the reverse complement.
ATATGAAGAAAAATAACAAATGAAAGAACGATTAACAGTCTCTTGGTAACGAGAACAAAGAGCGAGGAGGAGCTGCTTTGACAGGTTGAACAAAGCCTCATTCTAATATATTTAGCAGGTGCTAAATGATGATTAACCCAAATAAATATCAAATTAAAAGGCCATCACCTTTTGCCATAATCGTTGGACAGCCCTGGTTACACTTTCAGCAGCCATCAAAATTTTGTTTTATTGTGTCGTTCAAATTCATTGCCCTGATTTGTGAATTCGTCGAGAAATGCGAGAAATTTCCTCATACAAATGTTTCGAAACCTATTTCGCGTAAATCATTGTAAATGGCCATAACAGCCTTCGCAAAAATTTGCTAATGTTTTGCAAGAGGTAATAATGGTGTCTAATAAATATTCAGAGGTGTTGCAGCCATGGGAGGACACATGGCAAAGATTCTTCTAAAAATATGGGGTTTTGCACCAAAATATAGCAATTTTCTGGAGAGGCCTAACTTTGTACAGGCTTGTTTTCTTCAATACTGTATTCTGCATGTTGCTTGCATTTTATCGAAAAATAAATCTATGCAAATGCTTTCTATTTCATTCCAGATATGAACAGGGCCTTTGCAGTACCAATGATGCAAAATGTATACACGTTTTTTTATAAGAAACTGGTTTATAAGAAACTAGTACTACGATGACCAAAAATTTAAGAAACTCTAGTACTACCCTTAAGAACAGTTAAGAAACTCTAAAACTTTATTTCTGTATGTCTCTCTTATTCTATATCTCTCTAACAAAGGTACATTCGTCTTTTCTTGACTTTTAACTGCAAAATTGGTAAATGTTTGCCTTGATGTGCATGGCTTCTTCTTGATGACAATGTCAATGCAAAATGGAAGCCCTTTCTCGAGAAGAAGGCTCAACTTCGAACAATGCCGCAATTTTAGGCCCAAAAAAATAAGAAACTAATTAAGAAACTTTGACTACTAAAGCACCGAAATTTCCATGCGAAATTAAGAAACTTTTAGTACTAAGTGCTGATCCAAGTTTCTTATAAAAAAACGTGTACACACATCACTAAATTTTACACTTACGACAGAAAGGAAAGATGCTAAATATGGTTCTAGATGATATGATTTGTATAGACAGGGCAAGACAGCATCAGCAACGGTCCACTAGTATTTGTGGGGAAGGGCTCTTATGCCAATGGAAAGACACGAGACCACAACGGAGCGATTCGAGGCTTTCTCAACGAAATGTTTTCTTGAGCAAATGTGAGCAACAGAAGTTATTAGATTGACTACCGAGGTCCCTTGTATCCCTGGGGGTAAACCTTGCTCTGTTGACCGAAGCGACATCATCGAGTCGAAGAGCACAGGGAAGCATGAGACTCAACTCCATGTAATAAGTCTAAGAAGTTATAGGAAGATGCTACTGTAAAGTAGACTCACGAAATAGTCCCAGTTATCGTAACAACAACAGCAACAGCAATGACAACAACAACAACAATGTATATTTTTGCTCAAACTGGGACTTATGGACTTTCACATCAAAAAGTGGGACGAAAATAAACAATGGGCGCACAGATTTTTCTGTGCCCTTTGAAACGAGGTTAATGGCCTCTTTTCGGTGGTTGGAGAATTTCAGGAGCTGCGACGTGTTGGCGTGCACTATTGCTAGATGAAGATTGCCTTCAAAATGAGGAAATTCTTGTTGAAACTGAAAGGTTTGTCAATTCTTAGATTAAAGAAACATTCATGCGAATACTCGTGACTTTTGTTCATTGCTAACATCACTCAAAACTTGAATTTCGAGACGTTTTATTATCTGAGGTTTGAGCTGACAATTTAGGCCCAACGCCATTACTCGCCTTTTCGTACAGCGTTGCTATGGTTTCCATATCGGACATGAAATCGAGGGAAACAATTTCGTCCCAATTTTCAATGTGAAAGTCCATGAGTCGTAGTTATAGCGTCCATCAGCCTATCAATAGCTATAACTACGAACTTGCAATCAGTCTAACTGTAAAGATGTAAATAGAACGCACACGTAGAACACTCAAAAGGACCGTTGCGTTATATTTCCTGATTTCTTAGTTTTAACCTGGTTACATGTAATGGTCCTCATCTTAGTTTGACTGTTAGGTTCCTCAAACGGACTCGCTGTCTCCTGTCTCCTTGCCTTGGCTCCATCCGCACTTTACCGTCTTCCATACTCTACATCTGCTCTGGTTCACAAGTTATTGACAAAAACAGATTCGACAAATACCCTTGTTTCATTTATCTATCTGGGCTTCAGTGGTGTAATGGAGACGTTCAAGGCCCTTAGGAACATCGTGTGGGTGGAGCCCCTATCCCGTAAACATGAAGCAGTCGAATTATATGGGCTTCAAGTGAAGCGAACTGAATTCCAAGGAAGGGGAGCGGAGTTACTCCGAAATCATTCAGGCTAGGCCTTCAGGCGAAGCTACCCAAAGCGGAGTACGGGGACTTGTGGATCCCAGTTTTGGGTCATAAATTCCACTCAATCCCAAGTGTTTGGTTACATTTAGATGGGGATATACCTTTTGACTATCGTCAAGAATGTTACTGTTTTGTTTGGCTCCTGCACATTACTTTTTGTGCATAATACATTTGTTGAGTTTCTACAAAGTTTGAATTTAGAAATGGGGTTTTTTGCATTTGAAAGGTCTTTCCAACTCGGATAAAACTGTGTCGAATTCATGTCACTCGTAAAATTGTATGTTTCAACCGCAAAATGTGGTGTAAAAGAACTAAAAAGTGTCCAAAATTAAATAAGCCCCAGGGGGCTCAGAGATTTACGGTAATATACCAGTGAATTGAAATCAAGAAGGGTGATTTCAGTTACCTAGATGTGTGATTGGAACAGGGGTCCAGCGATGACAGATACGCATTCTCTAATTAGGAGGGAAGGTTGCCAAGAGCAATAAAATGGACTCCATACATTGTCCCTTGTAAACCAGCCTTTGCTGAAGGGTGACCCTCCCTAAACGATTTAACTGAAAATGAGCACTGCCTTAGCATAGCTTTAATATGCGTGAATTTTGAACCAAATAGCAGTCTTGAAAGTAGCATAAATATGAGATGGCAAAGTGGACAGAAAGCTATCCGAGAGTGTAGACAAGAGATCAGCTTGTGTAACATTCTAAGCTCTGTTCTGAGAAAGGAGGCGGGCTACATTTTGAGAGTCACACACTCGTACAAGAAATTCCCCTGCAGATACTTCCAGCTGTGAGCTAATCAATACTATGATAGTAATAAAGGCAAAATACTTGTACTGAAGATGAAAAAAGGTTAAATGAATGCGGGTTACATTTTGAGATTAACAAAATAGCACAAGAAATTCCCCTGCAGATGATACAAGCTGTGAGGTAATCAATACTGTGATAGTAATAAAGGCAAAAATGCCTGATTGAAAGTGAAAAGGGTCAAAGGAATGCAGGCTATATGATACGGAAAATACCACGTTTTATTACCTAATAGGAGGCGACTTACGTGTGAAAAGAACACGGTTATTCTCATCCGGTCGGTAGATTACACTTGTAACGTATGGTGAAATCCGGCAGCCAAGCCCACTACGTTGTCATTACAGCGTCATAGGGAGATCGCCACAAGGAGGTTAACAGATCTATTCTCTACCTCAAGGACGTTTTCCGCAAAAACAAGGGGGTTCATATCACGTGCATGCTGAGAAAAACTGTCATACGTCAAAAGCCGACATGATACCGTTTCCCGCTATTTAAAGAAACAACGAAAAGCTTAAAGAAAAACATGAAATTGAAATGTTGTCCTTGGTTGTCCCATAGGCTGTTTTGAATTTTGTGCATATTACATCATTACCACAAATAAAAACAAAAACACGACGAACGTCAGAGAGGCAAGCCCATTGCTAAAATCATCCTTCTGAGTCAGTCTCCTGAGGTTATTGACCACATAATGCGGTCAGCGGTTGCAATATAACGGTGAAATGGAATCAAAGTCGAGCTGCTTAACGCCAATATTCGTAAAGCTCATAATGTTCTTAGTTAATTTTCATCATGTTAAAAAGTGAAATTCTTTATTGGCGCAAAAGCAGAGTTAGGCTGACCATAATATGGTATTCTAGCTTGAAGAAAGAGAGCTATATCATTCTTTCAAGCTGTCAATGATACATGGCCTAGGAAAGGCCTATGTGTAAGAACTCCTGAAGGTTGCAAACAAAAAGCTCAAAATTTTTCCTGGTTATTTTCAATAATCTTAAGAAGCAACTTCTTTATTGGCGTGGAAACATAGGTCGACAAAAAGATGGTATTTTAGTTGTAGAAAGATCATTACATGATCATCTCCAGCGATCAACAATGCATGGCCTAAAAATGGCCTGAACGTTATGCTGGATGATAATTGTTAACCAACAGCTAACAGCTTTCTTAGCTACTATTTATCATTTAACAAGTATTGCTTTGCAGGTGTTGCAGCGGGGTTAAGCCAACGAAAACATTCATGGAACATCATTTGAGACGTTGAAAACAGCCTTCCAAGTTTCAATAAAGATTGATCTTGAAACGAACTTTTCCGTTTCAGCTTGCATGGCCTAAATTTGATTGCAACTAAGCAATTCATGACAAATATTTTGCGATGGGTTGAGAATCCCCGTTTGAAAGCCTACGGCTCCCTGGATATCAAGACGATGATATCGGCAAAAAATGTAATGATAAACATGTTCAAATCTACTTTGAAATTTACCTGACTGAAATCGGCCGCTCCGTTCTGAAATTATTACGGGTGTTCTAGAGAAAGCCTCTTCAAGAAGCTTTCAAAACGTGCCCAAAATCACAACCAAATTTTCCTAACATTTCTGCCGTACACGGGCCTAACAGCAATGACTTCTGCACGCTTTAGAACGTGCTATCCTCTTGGAAGGATGAACAAATCTTGCCCCTGGTATGAATAACCTATTCAGGGAGATTCCATTCTCTAAAATAAGGACAAAATACACGAATACATGCGAGTGTCATCATTTTTAGGAAGGAAAACCAAGGAAAATTTGCTCATTGTTTTCACTCGTTTTTGCAGGTTTTTAGAAGGGGCTACTGCAGAAAATCTTCTATATCTAGGGGAAGGAATTGCCGATTACAGCTGGGAAAATTACTGAACCTAATCGAAGAATTACCACTACAGAAGTTTGCGACGAAAGAACTCATGTGCATAACAGAATGTGAGCTCCATTTACAAAAGATACGAAAGAAATGGTTCACGTCGCTCGTCCATATGCAGGTTTCCATAACGCATCAAAAAGTGCAACCATTGCATTATCTACTTATCGATCAGGAAAGTCAACATATCCTACCGGTTAATCGAGATGTCAAGCTCTTAACTCTTCAGCCTGGAAATGTTAAGGTAGCCGGGGAACTATGACACGCTTACGTTCGTGATGAGTAAAGGACACCCTTTGAGAGACAAGTAGATCACTTAATCTGGCAACAAAAGATCCCGCGTGATCGCTCTTGACTGTAGTGGTCTGGTGAGCCGAGCCGAACATAAGGATTACGACCAGGTAGATTGATGTGTTAATACACAAATTCTAGACTGATTACCCAAGTACTTTGCGTCCCTGCGGTAAACCTTGCCGAACAGGGACTCGTAATGAATTCAGTGGAAAGACAGCATAGGTTCACAATCTCTACAAGGGTGGATGTAAAATTCTATGACCTCTTTCACTTAAGAGAATTGCTTGAAAGAAACTTAAGGTACTTTGTTATCATTCTACCATTTGACTTTACTGAAATCTTCTAGAATTCTAAAATTACAGCGTATTCTATAATTCAACTCGTTTGAGGAGGTGACGTCGTCAAATTTCTAAATCTTAAACCAGAAGAGTGAGGGAGAGACGCTTGATACCATATTGTAGACATTCATAAACTATGGTTTTCTTCGAAATAATTCTATATTTAGAAATTACGATTGTTTTAGTTTTCTTCAAAATTCTTCTTGCATTCAAGACAAAGAAAGAATCTTCTAATTCTGAAAATATTGAAGATTTCAGCATTGTCCAATCTAGAATCATAGAGAGTAGATAAAGTTTCGCACCAGCCATTCTACAATGTAGAATCATAGAAAGTAGGTAAAGTTTCGCAAAAGCCATTCTAGAATCTAGTATCATAGAAAGTAGATCAAGTTTCGCAAAAGCCATTCTAAAATCTAGAATCATAGAAAGTACGTAAAGTTTTGGACAAGCCAGTCTAGAATCTAGAATCATAGAAAGTACGTAAAGTTTCGGACAAGCCATTCTAGAATCTAGAATCATAGAAAGTAGGTAAAGTTTCGCAAAAGCCATTCTAGAATCTAGAATCATAGAAAGTAGGTAAAATTTCGCACAAGCCATTCAGTTCAAAGAAATAGGTCGTAAAATTCACACCAAACTTGTTAAAGATCTGGAACCTATGCTTGAAGGTGAAGTTGCGCTTTTTAGCGCCAAGCGCTGGGATCGTAGAAGTCGAGTAAGCCTAATCGAATCCGTGACCCCTTGTCATCATGTGAAGCTCAGGTGGTGTGGCTCTACCTGGCATCGAATCCTGTCCGCCAGACTGTTCTGACTGCAATATCAAAGGATTACACCACTGCGCCACAACACCATAAAAGCCTGCTCATGTCACATCACCTCACAGAAGCGAGATCCAACGAAAATCCCATTTTGCACATAGCAAGCGACGAAAGCTGAGCATACGTAAGTAATCTATGGTTGGTAGGCAGAAACACCACCACACGACGAAGAAACAACAGCAGATTTGTGTGAATCTAAAGTGTAAATATATGACCAATATTTCGTCCTGCCATGCCTGACTTCTTCAGGGCTGCTATGCGATAAATGTATGGTTCACACTGCTCATTGAAGCTTGCATAAAAATGAAATTCCATGAAGCTGATTGCCACCACAAATTCCTTTTTAACAAGGGCCTAAACAGAGCCAAGTTTTTCAGAGAAGCAACGTCATTCAAGTCAATAAGGAAACAAGGAAGCCAGGTTATAAGTCTACATAAATGCTTCTAATTAAAAGTTACATGTTTTATGGCCGCGATAAAATACAGGGCTTGAATAAGTCTGTCGCCAGCATAGAGCCATTGCGGAATATTCCGTGACTATTTACCGATTCGCACATCAATGCGAAGATAGCACGAGATGTCGACAGCACATTGCCTAAACGATTAGAGTTTCAAGTAAACAACCTACTGAATCGTCACACAACGTATCGTCGCAAAAGAGATATACAAGGATATATGTTGACCTGTGCATTGAGACCCCATTTAAACTGTAACTTTGATCCGTAACGAAAGAGTAACGGATCAGCCTCCCGTTTACTCTGTGACACTTTTGTTCCTTGTACACGTTTTTTTATATAAGAAACTTGGATCAGCACTTGTCACTAAAAGTTTCTTAATTTTGCATGAAAATTTCGGTGTTTTAGTAGTAAAAGTTTCTTAATTAGTTTCTTATTTTTTGGGCCTAAAATTGCGGTATTGTTCGAAGTTGAGCCTTCTTCTCGACAAAGGGCTTCCATTTTGCATTGACATTGTCATCGAGAAGAAGCCATGCACATCAAGGCAAAAATTTACCAATTTTGCAGTTAAAAGTCAAGAAAAGACTAAGGTACCTTTGTTAGAGAGATATAGAATAAGAGAGACATACAGAAATAAAGTTTTAGAGTTTCTTATCTGTTCTTGAGCGCAGTACTAGAGTTTCTTAAATTTTTGGTCATCGTAGTGATAGTTTCTTATAAACCAGTTTCTTATAAAAAAACGTGTAGCCATTTAAATAACTTCGTTCTGGAGCAATGTAAACGCTCTTGAACCGTAACAACTTTGTATCCGATCAACTGTTCCGGTTGATCTGAGAGAAGAATGAGTTTGGGGACCGTAAAGCGTTCAGTATAAATCGCTCTCCCTTATTGGGTCCCATTTCATATATCAAACAAAGAATATCAAACCAAACAAGGGTTGTTCTCAAATCGTACTCCTCCGCAGAGGTTCTTTTCGCCAAGAGGGTATACGAGAGGAGGAATCCCCCTTCCCTTTCCATCTACCCGTGGAAAAGTAGAAAATCGAGGGGGCCAACTCCTATAAGAGGTTTGGTATAGTATACATGTGCCTGCCCGGGTAATTGGTTAATTTGCGCTATTTTGTCAGGGATATGGGTTTGCTTCACGAGGATATGACGTAGCAGTTTTGAGTAAATGGTATCTATTCAACTGCCATGTGTTCTGGTAAAAGTCTCTTGTGAAAAGGAGTTTAACTCTACAAATGCATAGTCTTGTTACAATTTTTATGAAACATTTTAGCCCTGGATATCGGGTCTCCGGTTGTAGGTTATACTTTTGAAATGTTGTCCTGGTTATACGTCCCATTTCTAGATTCTCAAAGGCATATGTAAACCATGAAGGAGTTACCCCCCCCCCCCCCTTGAGAACAAATCCTCTACGCAGGAATGTTTTCCGGTCAATTCCCTTTTTTTGTAATCTAAGAAGGGGCTTCGATGTCAGTCAGAAAGAAAGAAAGAAAGTCAGTCACGCTCGTTATAGCGATTGATTAACGTTTTATCTCTGCTAATTGGCACTGAAATAAAGAAAGCGCACAGAAAGCGCATACAAGACAGAAGTTTCCCGCGATCCTATAGCAAAATTTGACGTCGGCTTATTTCATGTTAGACAGATTTGACACCATAAGATGGATAAATCACCATGATGTTTACCCTGACACAATAACAAATTTAACCAGAATTGGCACGTTCTTGACTTCATTAGCAGCTTAATTATGTTAAAACAATCGTTTTCTAGAACGAACGCATCATTAGCCACTTATTGATAGTGGTAGTACTCATTATGCAAATAAGTCAACTTTAGAGGATGATGTAACCGGCGGCCTGCACAGAGGCTAGCATTCGCAGTATCACCGCAGTTAGAAAGACCACACTCCTACACAGCTACAGAAACTAACGTCGCAGGTGAGGTTGAGAGGAAAGGTACAGAATCCCAGCAAACAATGGTGCCATTGACTGGGGGAAGGCACGTGACCACATTGAACCAAAACGTCTTCATGAATTGATGACTCTGCACAAAGGTTATCTTGGTGACTGCTTGTCTAAAATTAGATTCGCGCGAATAACAACAATTGAAACGTTCTGTAGCAACCTCGTCCCCAGGGGCTTTTGTCATATTGGGACGGAGACCTCCGTCCCAATATGACAAAAAGTCCTGGGGACGAGGTTGGTTCTGGAGGGTTCTGCATAAGTAATTTTGCGTTATTGTAAATCTCACATGACATCTAATTTGAGACAGATGCACCAATAGTTTCATGCACGAACTAAGCAAACTAGGGGTAATAGCTTTTGATTTTTTGCGTATCATCCTCGTTTGACATAAAGATCAAAATGTTGCTTTTCAGGCGATTCTTGTCCTTATGCCAGGGCTTGACGTTCTATTGAAGGCGACTTTAGCAGCTACATTCGTCTCTTTTCACATTCTTTTCACACATACAATGGGTTCTACACATGCTACGGGTTACTAGCAGCTTCTTGACAGCATTCTTTTTGAAGAAAAGATGAAAAATGGACCTCGTCAATGAAGGTTTTCCGTTAACTGCAACATTGAGGGCCAGCCTCATGTTGACAACCGATACCCTTGGGAACGAGGTCGTGTCACATCAAGATTTTCCAAAATTAGAAGACGTGAAGCTACATGGATAGCTGGAAATTGATGTCTCATTTATATCACCCATGAAGATGGAAAGCCATCGCAGCAGTATTGACCTATGCATCAACATCCGAAGCGGCAAGATAAACAGATTGATTTCTATGTCAGAGTGAGGTTTCCTGACACCCGTGATCTAACCAAGTCTTCACAAAATAGACTATTGATGAGTAACAAATGGAAGTTAAGTGTATCAGGTCAAGGGGTGGAATAAATACCTATTCACAAAAGGAATCTCATCTTCTTTAAAAAAAGCTTTGAATACGGTTTTTAACTATTGCTCATCTGAAGGATGAGGCATTAAGCTACAAAAGAAATGAAGATTTTCTAAATATGAAATTATTCAAAGATTTAAATTAGGCCATCTGCAAGTGTGGTCCTTTTTTAATTCATACCATATGAGTTAAGGTAGAGAGAAGTAAAAAAGGATATCAATTACATAGGTGCGCCTGATACAGGAAATTCTTCTCAACTTTTGCGGCTGAGTGACATCGCATTTTCAAATGAATCGACGGGAAAAGAAGTTACAGTACTGATGTCTTGAGTGTGGGGGGTAACCTCTACGCTAACCATCAATGGGAAAGTTTTTCAAAGAAGAAACTTGTTCATCAAATCTCTTCCGATTTGGTGAGATATGTAAAGTTGTGAAAGACGAAATCAACCGAGGGTTGTGTGTTACCCATTTCGCGTCATGTGACCACATTCTTGGAAATTTCCAGTAATATTCTACTTCCGGCATTCATGGCACAAGTTTTCATGGCATTTTACCTAGCATCCGAAGGTAGTTTCAGGACGCTGAGAAGCTGAGCTTGTCGAAGCAGCATCTTGGTTCTTTCTCTCAATGTGACCACCACCTCGCGTTTCCTTTAGCCTGGAATTACAGAGAGTTACCGACTCTCCTCACATTTTGTAGCAGGTTTGGCAGGGCGAGGACTCGAACCACCAACCTTCAGATTGGTAGTCAAGCGTGCTACCACTGAGCCATTCCCGCATAAAATGTGTTAAGCAAATCAAAAAATACTTATCAAGAGATTGATCACTTGACTTGAAGCTGGTGTAGACAAACGTTATCTCATTTAGTCCATAGAGTTTAAATCAATTTGCCTCCAATACCAACCATGAATAGGAAAGTTTTAAAAGAAAGAACGTTTTCATGAAATCTCCGCTGAGTTGTGGAGATATGTAAAATTGTAATGCAAAGGAATTGAAAGGTGAGTTTCTAAGTTAAAATTCACTTGCATCAATGACTATTTAAGCCTCAAATTTACCTAAAAACACTGAGGTTTCAAAAGGAAAATCTTTTCTTGAATGTACTTCCTTAACGTGCGTCAAGAGCACAACCAAAGCATTTGCCATCTTCATGTTTTATCAACAAACTCCGGTATAGTTACAGTGCTTCTACATTCTATCTGAGAACACTAGCTCTGTGTTTGTACCAAATTTCCTCAGCTCCATGCATTTTTTTTCTTTATTCATTTAAAAACAACAACTATTTACAAAAACAACAAGGCTAATTAACTACGTGCCATCCATAGAGGGAAAGGACTTATAGTCAGCTAGTTTCCATTATGTATGGAACTTACAATTAAATTTAAATCGTTCCAAGAATAGTCGTGGCGCTTTAAGGTTTGACGAGCAACATGAACAACCCAGAGATTCTTCTGAGGTCCAGGCTCGAGGAATCAATCAATGCATTTTGATGCCAACAATTTCCTGGGATCTTGAAGTCTTCAATGAATAACATCAATCGTAATGTCGAGAAACAGAACCGTTTCCAATAGAACCAAAAAAGCACTCCGAAAGCAACCCTTCACTTACTGGCTGAATAAAAAATAATGCATGTTTCTAGGGCTATAAAGTCGAGAGAATCAAAATAAACCGAATAAATGCTTTAATGAATGGCCAAGATCTTTCGGACCGTTAATTCCGAAATTACGAGTGATAATCTAAAGAGAATCGATTTTAAACGTTTTGCAAAATGGACGAAGGCCACCACCAAATTTCTGCAACTTTTTGCCGTATAACAATCACCAGAGAATACGCTATGGTCTTACCGAAATGGAATACTATTCACCAAGAGGTTATATCTCCAGAGCTGAGCTAATCAATATTGTGTGCGTCTAGCAATTTCTGCATGGTATGATCACACGATCTTTTTGAACATGAAAACAGGCGATCGAAGATTCTTTGAACCGTTTAACTGACCAAAGACCAAAACCAAAGCACATTACTAATCAACCTTACCGTTTAACCGGCAGTAAACCTTTCTAGAGTTCTTTTTGCGACCGTTTCAGAGTTCGCTTTCAATACCTATCATTTTCGATGTTCTTTGAAAGAAATGTTCCAAAATTGTTGTTTTCTCACATACAGATCGGTTCTTGCAAGGGTTGCTTTAAGGTGTTGTGGCGCAGTGGTTTAATCCTCCGACTTTGAAGCTAGAACAATCAGCTGGACAGTGTTCGATCCGATGTACAGCTCCACCACTTGAGTGTCATGATAAACAATCGCGAACTGTATTAGGTCTTCTCTACTTCTGCGATCGCAGAGCAAGGTTCCAAATCTTTAACTCAGTGTAAAAGGGTGGGTGTAAAATTCTATGACCTATTTAGAAATTATGAGATGGTTTTAAGCTTTTTTGAAAATCTTTCTTGAATTCTTGAAAAAGAAGAAAAACACATAATACTGAAAATATTGAAGATTTGAGAAAAGTCCAACGGTAGAATCATATAGAAATAGCTAAAGTTTCTTTGAAGTCATTCAGTTAAAAAAATAGGTCACTGAATTTTACACCAGCCCTTTTAAAGATTTGGAACCTATGCTCGACCCCAGCGCTTGGCACCAATACCGCACCTTCACCTTCACCTTCAACTTCGCTGCACAATTTCTTGAAGAAGTGAACTAAAATGCTTAATTGCATACCTGTGAGTTCTCTCGGAAGGTCTTTCTGATCGCTGACAAGTCTTGATTCGGATTGGTTGATTGACGAGTGGCTGATAGATGTATCCTAAAAATGGAATTGAAACGGTTAGCTTGTAAGTGGCACCACAGACTTGTCACAGAATACGTGGAGAAAAAAATCAATGACTCAAAGAAAACTTGCCTTTACCTCCTCACCTCTGCGTCTGGTTTCGCTAAATTACACAAAAAGTTACAGTTGCAACGATTTTTGAAAGAGTTCAAACCGATAAATCACACGGGAACGCTCAATCTATTACATCCGCTATTTGAGTATATGAGCACCACAAACTGGGCCTAAATAGCATGAAAAGGAAATATTTTGTCAGTGTTTAATCGAAATTATCAGAATAAAGATACTGTTTGTTAATATTGCCTCAATACTTGGAATTTAGATAATTAAAAAGACGGCTCCAGGAAATCTATTTGTTCATTTTAAGGTAAATCTTGAAAGTATTGATATTTATATTGAAGTTATTAGAGGTAACGGAAAAACTTTCGCTACCAATACGTGATATGTCAGGCAATAATTTAGGGACATCACTTACCTAATAATAGACTATTTCAAGAAGGAATTCGAATACGGTTCCAAAAAATAAGCATGCTTGGATATCTCCTGTCTGGACTCAACATTCTACAATCTACGAAGAAAGTGTGGTCACTCCAGGTCCCGACGGAAGGAATTTCGGCGCCTATACATTGGTATGTCAGGCAATAATTTAGGGACATCATTCAGCTAATAACAGACTATTTGAAGGAGGAAATCGAAAACAGTTCCAAAAAATAAGCGTGCTTCCATATATCATGTCTGTACTGGACATTCCATCATTTACCAAACAAATGTGGCTCACTCAAGGTCTTTTTTCCCAGTAATTTATTTTAAGTGGGCTGAAAGGATTTCTAGCCAATTAAAGCTAATTTAGGCCCACTATGCATGCCGCATCTAGGCATGGGACCCCTAGTTTAACGTCCCTTCCGAAGGTATCTTCTCGCGAAGTACCAAAACTAATATTATTTTCATTCAATTTCCGTCCATTTCAGCGAAATAATTGTTAAATTCAGAAGCGAGCAAAAATCAAATTGATGCTAAATATTGAAGAGGAAATATTTTGTAGAAATTAAAGAGATTCCCAAAACTAGTTTGATCAGTGATGTCATCTTTGCAAACACATTCGCATCACTACCTTATAGTCATGAACAGAAATGCCAATCTAACCTTTTCAACCGATTCTAACTGTGTAACTCTGTGAAAAAGAACGGGAAGCAAGTTCAATGTGAAATAAATCGTTGAAAGAGCCAAGCTAAATTAAGATGGGATTCTGTATCTCATTGCTCTTTTTCAACGACGACTTTTCATTTGTAGCCTAGGAAATAAAGCTTTTATCTAATGCATTTTTGTGTCCTACTTTTAAGAAGGAATCTAGAACTAAGTCACCTGACGTTTAAAGATACACGTATTTTTTTTATAAGAAACTGCTTATGAGAAACGGTAGGCTCAATTTTTCCAAAGTTAAAAAAACAACCCTACGTGAATTTAGAAAGCTAAGAAACTTTTGCAATTTGCAGTTTGAATTTTCCTATCGCACTCAAAAACGTTTTGACACTGTACCGTTATAGCAACTGTTTGGACATTATTCTGAGTGTGAATTATGTTATTTACTTGTTGTGAGATCTTACTAAGTAATTTGGTAGCCCTCTTGACAAAACAAAATTAACTATACACTTCCGGCATTAAAAATATAAGAAACACGTACGAAACTTTTGGTAGCAAAATGGCCCAAAAATTTAAGAAACTGCCTACCAGCTCCGGACCTTAGTTTCTTATAAAAAAAATGAATGTATCTGAATTAAAAAAAGGAAGTAGGTTGTCGAAATATCAAAGGACTTCAGCCATTGAGAATACGAATTTTACCTTCTCCATGTACAACAGAAGATTTCCTATAAATTCTCATCTGACATCGCTCACAGTTAAAAATCCTTTGCACTCATTATTCACAACGTCTTCTTGACAATAAATTAACGAAACAAAAAGAAAGAAATAAGCAGCAAACTTGTAAGACAAGCAAAGAATGTCAACTGACAGACTGAATGAATGAAATACCAAAAAAGAATTATTCACTTTGAATTACGATCAAACTTAATCTAGGATGATCTTCCCTTCTAACTCTGCATGGTAAACGGAAATTTTCAAAGGATGTATGAATTTCGATTCAAACCACATAAAAGCAACTAAGCTATCCATCTATACGGGCAATCTACTCACGGAAATCACTGCGAATAATTAGCAATGGGGTGTACATCTTCCAAGGTCTTATGCTCTAATTACAATCTATCATTCCCTTGTGATTGCCACGCAAGCAGGAAAACAGCATCCGATTCTAGGTACTATCATAGCTAAGTACGGATAATCCATGTTCGTTTACGTGAAATGATAGCTAAAGGAACAACTTATTTGGGATTGCGGGTAAAATTTGTCGTTGCACCGAAGTCTGAGAATTTCAAATATTTTCCCAGGAGATGCCGCTGCAACATGAAAAGAGAAAGGTGAAAAGAGACGTGCAGGTAGCAAGCAAGGAAATGACCTTCCTAAATTCAACCCTACAAGAACCAGATCTTCCGGGTGTCTCAATTAAAGACTCCTGTTTGAAAAATCTCCATAATTTGATTATAGGTGCAATTTTCCAATTCTTTTACTTTGTCAAGCAGATCAAAGACCAAATCATCTTCCCAGGTATAGCTGATCTCTTGATTGGCTTTAAAGGGGGTGTCGAAGAGGCTTTTACAAACTTATGTCCAGGCCTCAGTCAAGGAACTGAATCAAGGAACCCTCAATTTCTTACCTAAAACTATCCATCCAATGTTTACTGTTTAACATTTTATTGCATGACACTATCTAAAAAAAGTATACAACTCGCACTATCTCTATAAGATTACTCTAAGGTTCCCATGACTTGTTGAATGTGAATCAAGACCTCTTAAATATTGATTCAATGATACGTTTGAATAAGAGGTAAGCAAATTGTTGTAAAGTTATGAAATTTGCAACTGATGAATAGATCAGTCTAAAAAATGTGTTATAGCCACTTCTTATTATCATATAGTTCATACAAAACTAGTAAATGCACAAAGATAAAGTCGAATTCGATACAATGATTCGTTTGAAGAAAGAGCTAAGCAAATTGATGTACCGTTATGACATTTGCTTTTAATGAATAAATTAGTCCAAAAGAATGTAATATATCAATTCCCATTATTTTTAATGTTATCACAAAACTTGCAAATATACATAGGTAAAATCATATTTGATCCTTTTCATTATGAGCTGAAAGAAAAAAGGCTCTATGCCAAATGAATCCTGTTCTGTCACGTTTGTTATTTACTTAAACAGAAATAGAATTTTTACTAATGTTGATTCTTGGGAAGGAAAAATGGGAGGGAAGTATGTATCATAGTTACTTTAAGAAGAATGAAAGCAACAAAATGTTGCCAGTTTATTGTGCAAAATGTTTGCAAGCTCTCAAGAAAGATGTGACATGTTTCATGAACAGCAAATGGAGAATTCTGGTGAATAGATGAATGCTTCATTGAAATGAGTCATTAGCATGGAAAGGTAGTTTTTTTTCGGAAAGATCTTGGGAAAGTTTAGGGCGAGAAGTCACGAGGAAACCACTCACTTCACTACCGTAAAAGCTCTATTAAGCCCCGGGGGGGCTTATTTCATTTTGGACACTTTTTAGTCCTTTTTGCACCACATTTTGCGGTTTAATCATACAATTTTACGAGTTAAATACATTAATTCGACAAAGTTTTATCTCAAAACACATCAAAATTAACATGCAAACTTATGTAGCTAAATAAATGGAGAATATTTGGTAGCCTGTGGAATTTGATATAAGGGGGGGGGGGCTTAATTGAGAGGGGGGGCTTAATAGAGCTTTTACGGTATTACCTCTTCTTATGGTCTTTGCTTGTCTGTGAGTAATCATGTGCTAGCATTCGAGGTAGAAATGAAAATTTAAGAAAGGCAAACTCTGTTGAATAAAATAATCGAGTCAGTGAAACTTCTCGTTGTCAAGAAAGATTTAAGGATAGTTGAGACATCGCTCGCAGTTGCCACTGCATGATATGGCTGTTCGCTAGTCTCTGGCTAACCATTTGCTAGCATTTCAGGACTAAAACAAAACCTTATGAAAAGCGAATTATTTTGAATGGAAGAATTGATTCATTGAAATTTCTCGTCAGTGTTTGAACAGAATTAAGAGATTGGAAAAGAATAGCTAAAACAAGACTTCTCGCGCAGTTGCCACTGCATGATACGGCTGTTGGCTAGTCTATGACTAACCTCTTGCATCACTCAACGAAGTAAACATTTTTTTATGAAAGGAAGAAGGAAAAGTCTGTTTCATAAGAATTTGATAAAAATAAAATTTCTTAACCTTGCGTGAGCCAAATAAGGCTAACTTTCTACCAGTAGTCGTAGTGTTGTAAAGTAGGTTAAGTAATGTAGGTAGTAAATTGTTATGTAAATTTTTAGATGGAATATATATAAAAAACTTTCTACCAGATAAAACGGGTTAAACCGTTTCTACGTTGCGCTCCCACTATACTAACCCACTCTAAAAGCGGATAAGCTTAGAAACAGTTGTCAAAGTGGATCATAACCCATGTATCTTTTAACCCGCTTGCAGCAGCTGCAACAACAACAACAGCAACATGTTTTACTTTTCACACTTTAAATCAACATTAGGATGACAAAAAAGGGCTAAAACGACGAAAAATGGCTGAAAAACGGGCTCAGGGTAAAAATGGCGTTTCACTTTAAAACTCACTTCAAAACAGATAACTTTTAACCCATTTTTATTCTAACCCAGGCTAGGAAAGGCTAGTGGAAAGGTTTTTGTGTTTTAAACATCTAAGCTATTTTTGGTACTTAAATCATCTATTCATTATATTAGTGGAAAGGCATAAGTCTATAAGTTCGTTGAGATAATGTTTGTAAGCTTCTCATTAATCTCTATAAATCACACCCGTAGTATGCAAGGTGTCCAGGAAAGCGCATGCTAAGTCTGAATGGATGCTGCGGAGGAGCTATCATTTCAGTTGTCTTGTTTTTGAAAATATTGTATAGAAAGGCTTTAACTTGGAGTTTGAGACCTTGTTTGATTGAATCAGACGAGTAATTGCAACGCTATGGCAGAAAGAAGCTGAAAGCAGGGGTTTCAAAAAAACCAGAGGCCTGCCAACTTTGAAGCTTTCGAGTGAAGCAAATGCCAGAAAAAGACAACGAAATCAATAAAATGTCATTAGTTTTTAGCCTCAGAACAACAAGCAGGAATGTAAACAATTGCAAACGTTTACCGTGGCATTTGAAATACATGTTTAGATTTACTGTAAAAGCTCTATTTAGGTCCCCTCTCTATTAAACCCCCTCTCTAATAACCCCTCCCCTCTGAGCCAATTTTTGAATAAACCCCCTCCACTTATATCAAATGCCAGAGTGTTACCAAAGATTTTCCAGTTATTCATCTAAACAAGAATGCATGAACTAAAAAGCTATCATATACTTCCTAGACATCTGACTTTGTGAATAAGCCCCTCCTCTCTAATAAGTCGCCTTTCTTTTAAGCCCCATCCCCCTCTTGAGTGTCTGATAATAATAATAATAATAATAATAATAATAATAATAATAATAATAATAATAATAATAATAATAATCAATTTCTTTAAAGTTGGTAGAATACGTCTATAGTCACATCAAAAGATGTGCACTAATTAATACCAACTATCTACATAAATATACAAAAGCAACTTAATTACAATTCAACTCTTTACATATCTATTTACAAACTCTGCAGGTACATGCATTACATTCCATTCTCTGATTTTTCGTTTGAAAGAGAGGACACTGTCACAGCTCTTTACCACATCAGGTATGCTATTCCAAAGGTAGCTGCCTCTGTATGTTATAGAATTTGCCCCATAAGTTATCGTTTGGAATCTTGGTATCTGCAGGAGATCCTTATTGCGAAGGTTGTAATTCGTTTGCTTCCTCTCAAATAATTCCCACAAAAAAGGGTTTATTTGATGGAGGGACTTGAAAACCTCCATGAGTAATCTGAAATCAAATAAGACCCCCGGGGGGCTTAATGGAGCTTTTACAGTTAGTCCTTTTTAAAGGATAAATGGTGGAAATGTTATTATTGAAAGACAAAACCTGGAAGAAATTTGATGAACAGTTGTACTCCAGTTTAAAACCAATTACAAATACCTTCTAAAATGAAATTGCTAATAACTTTACAACCACATGACCAATTTTGACACAATCAGTTTTCACATTTAAATTAGCCTTTCAAGCATAGAAAAATGTTTGGTTAATAGAAATCAATGAGTAATTCACGAACATACATCACAGCAAACATCAACACTTGTTGATCGACGTGGTGCAATTGATAACAAAGCTTGCACAGAAATGGTTAGCAATGAAGAAAGAAAAGAGAACTACCTATAATGACAAGGAGCAAAATTGAAAATAGCATTTAGTGTATCAAACACGCAGAACAAATCTCCTGTTGTTCATAGCTCTTATATAAGAAACAGATGCACAAACTCACCTCGGAAAAAAGGCCGTGAAACTTCTTTACAAATCAAATCAACGTCTACCCTCGAGAAATTTTCTCTGAAGAATGCCACCCCATACCTCCCTCTAAGTTTTCATGTTTTAAAGAACAAATGATACTCCTTTGATAGGCCCGCTAAGCCTCCTCTAACGCGTCATAGAATACACACAGTAACACTTAGTCAAGTGCTGAATCGAGATTTGAATAGCATTTTCAGTCTGGTCATTAGTGCACTCTTTATAAGTCTACCCTCTGGACAAGAATAGGACAAAACAATGGCTTCTGTTCTGCGATGATCAGTCTGTGAAGACGCTCTTCTAACCACGAGGCCTGGCTGTTGCTGTCCCAAAAAATGCACTACGAAAGGACTTTAAGATTACCTAAAAATCTGCGAAGTTAGGCCAGTCTTTTGCTGTTAGATTGCTCCTTCCATAACGAATGAAAAGGCAAGTTACTACGGGAACGGCAGATTCGAAGGATTAGCATAGTAATCAAGGGAATCGATGTGACGTAAAAAGGACTGAGAATTGGAAAGAGATGTTGCAATAAAACTGATTAGGCATTAACAAAGCCTGATAATCATCAACGACCATTCACAGCCATAAATGACCACTAAAAACCACAAAGCGACCACCAACAACCAAGCAAAACCTTCACATCATGATCAGTAACTGTTGAAAAGTACTTGAAATTACATCAAAAAGTATAAATTTAAAAATACCGGCAAGAATGAAGCATCTTAAATCCCAGACAATGATTTTCAACCCACAATGACCCACGAATTAGTTCACACAATCTTAAGATCTCGACTAACTGTTGTTTTAATGTTCTTTATAGATAATTGAGAGTTGTGATATTAGTTCAATTAAGTCTCATTGCTGCTTTTGTCCTTTCATGCCGGATATGAAAGCAACGATTTCTTAGCTTACTGCATCTGGAAGCAATTAGAGGAAGATCTTTTTGGCTTACCACTTAATTTTCAAAGAGCCATTGTCACACGAGATCAATTGCGGGCTCGCTGAAGTTTCAGACTATCTTAAAATCAAGTTTGGCCTAAACGGAAACCATGAATCCACGCTGCAGTAGTTGAACCGATAGAACACTTTCTTCGGTTGATCTGTTCTATCACAAGGGCCTTGTATTGGAACGAGAATTCATTTCTTTATGTAATGGCAATGGGGTATACTTGAGTATTTTGCTCCTCGTGGTTTTATTCTTCTAGCATTGAAGTGTACTTTTGTAAGCAGAGTAACATGTAACGTGTTATGCAAGTTTTCATGGCAAGTACCGTATAAAAAAAAAGTTAACACGTTTGGTGGGCTGTAGAATAAAAGGTACGCAACTGATATTCAAAATTGAAATGCTAATCTACCAGTAAAATGCTAACTTAGATGTGAAAGAAAAGAAGTCAACACGTTTAGTGGGCTGTGGAATAAAAGGTACGCAACTGATATTCAAAAATGAAATGCTGATCTACCAGTAAAAGGCTAACTTAGATGTGAAAGAAGTCAATGCATTTGGTGGGCAGTGGAATAAAAAGTACGCAACTGATATTCAAAAATGAAATGCTGATCTACCAGTAAAAGGCTAACTTAGATGTGAAAGAAGTCAATGCGTTTGGTGGGCAGTGGAATAAAAAGTACGCAACTGATATTCAAAAATGAAATGCTGATCTACCAGTAAAAGGCTAACTTAGATGTGAAAGAAGTCAATGCGTTTGGTGGGCAGTGGAATAAAAAGTACGCAACTGATATTCAAAAATGAAATGCTGATCTACCAGTAAAAGGCTAACTTAGATGTGAAAGAAGTCAATGCGTTTGATGGGCTGTGGAATAAAAAGTACGTGGCTGATATTCAAAGCTGAAGTGTCAATCAATCAGTCAAAGGCCAATTTAGATGTGAAAATTTTGCTTGGTAATACCACTCATCTTTAAGACCCAAAAATAAACAAAAACGCTGGCAAGGGGTTTGTATGGGAACGAGAATTCCACGTTCAATTCTGGTCCATGATTTAGTTGCCATTGATAGTCAAATCCTATTTCAGAAAGTGACAATTGTATCGAATTTCAATTTCAATGGCAAGTAAATCATGGACCAGAATTGAACGTGGAATTCTCGTTCCCATACAAACCCCTTGTTAGCATTTCCTTAATCTCTGGCTCTCAAAGATGAATGACTTTGCAAAACAAAATTTTCCCATCTAAGTTAGCCTTTGACTGACAGATTAACACTTTAGTTTTGAATATCGGCCAATTACTTTTTACTGTACAGCCCTGCAAACGTGTTAACTTTTTTCTTACCCGGTAGAGTTTGAAAAAAGCAAAACTTACCAGACTTCTAAGCTGCATCTCTATACGTTCAAGCGTAAATATAATTCTTCATCATGATTCATCATCGATGTCGATTCATGCTGATAAAATAGAAATAATAAATTTTAGAATTTCATGACATATAAGATGTTACAAAAGGAAGAAAAATTGATCAATGGAAAGACATTTTGATTGCGAGCAAACATTTTTACGACTGGTAGGAACATTGAATTTTTATGATATATCAAATACATTTATCTTTTTGACTGCCCTCTGGTAAATGAAATATCAATTTTAGAGCAACAGATATTTCTTAAATCAATAAAAATAACATTACATAATATACATAATATCCATACAAATATACATAATATACATACATAACATACATTGAGCAAATTTCGTCTTGAAACAACATGAAGAGTTGCGTTCATGACATTTTAAATACATCGCAACCCTGACCTGATATCTAATGTTAGACAGAATCCAGTATAGTATCAATTAGTTTTTAATCGTCTGTAATGCAGTTGTCTGTATACATTAACGTTGCTTGTCTTGATATATTGGCCATGGGGGTAGTCATTGTCTTTCACTCCCCATGGTATCGTCCCTGTAGTGTTGCATAGTAATTAGGAAAGTATGGTATAATATTTTATATGAATATAAAACAATTTTCCTCTCGTCGCATAAATCATGGGCTTGCTAGTCCCTCTCGCTTTTTTCCTCCTCTCGTTTTTTCCGTGAGAGAGACTTAAAGTCCACATAAATCATCAATTCTTACTTTGCTTACAGTAACTAAAGACATTTGATAAGTGGCCTCCCTCACGGGCGTTGTCAGGGGGTGACCATGTCTATCCATGGGGGTGACCATGTCTGTCCAGTCTGACCATGTCCTATTAATATCAGACATTGTAAATAGGGTAGAGTTGGCCTTTATTAGCATTAGCTATCACTCTAGCCAACTGTAAATAAATTGTATTGTAAATAAATTGTAAATTGTATTATTATTATTATTATTATTATTATTATTATTATTATTATTATTATTATTATTATTATATTATTATTATATCCCATCTTTTCCAGATTAATGTTCACTGATAAGCAAAAATAGCGTAAACATGGCTGGGCATACCTTTCAAAAATTAGTTCTTTACGAAGTCCATCCCAATTTTTTAGATCTGGTGACGCCCCTGGCCCCTCCAGTGACGTATGACAGCCCAAATTGCTTTCAATGGTGATCTAGTTGTAATATTCGAAAAAGATAATATGCGATCATAGCAAACAGAACCTTCCTAATGAACGATGACAATAATAGTTGATGCTAACGAAGGTGTTGAGGCATAGTGGTGTAATCCTCTGACTTTGCAGCCAGATCAGTCCGGCGGCAGAGTTCGATTACAGGTAGAGCCCTACCATTTGAGCGTCATGACAATGGGGTCGCGGACTCGATTAGGTCCTCCCTATTTCTGCGATCCCAGCATTTGGCACTAAAAACCGCCACTTCACATTCACCTTCACCTGTACAATTCACTAAATCGAGCAAGCCTAGACAAAATCTGAAATCACGATTATAATACACTGCATTACACATATACCTGCAAATAATGATGCTGAAAAATTCGGCAAGAGATCTTTTCAAGGCAGGTCCGCTTTAGTGCACACAATCACAGATTCGTCATTGTTTGTTTATAAAAGTTTTCTGTTCGTTATTAATGTCAGTAAATGTCTCAAAAATGGTTAAAAAGACATTAAAATTGATCAGTAGCAACTCTAAAATCGGTATTTTATGGGGAATCTGATGATAGCCGCAACGGCGTTTTAACACGGCAGGTGCCACAAGAATAAATTTTAGCAAAGACGCTGGAATAAGACGCCAGTGGAAAACTGAAATATTGTATAACGTATGGGGTCGCAGGCTAGTTGTATTTTCAGACTGAGGCCATTCAATTCGATACTGAGGTTTAATTTAAGTTTGAGTGGATGCTGTCAAAAATGTCAGGATTAATTGAAGATTGCTTGAATTTTGCATAAAATTGAGTATTGAAGAACAGCTAGAATGCAAAAAATTACCTATTTAATATCAATAAGGTATTTTTGGCCGGGTATATTATCAGCATGGCATACACCGGGTGCACGAAAAAAAACTATCCACTTTTGAAAGGCTACGATAAATAATACACTGGACCGATTTTGAAGACTTGACTTATTCTAATCAGATTCTAGCATTTTTTGCAAATTTTCTGACCTTCAATTTCTTGATAAATGAGTTTCTGAAAACATTGAAAGCGATCAAAAAACGTCGATCAAATTTTTCAAAGACTCGACATTCATGTCTATTTGTGATAAGGGGAACGGCATGGCGCGGCACTTCATTCCATCTACTACAGAATTTCGCAACGGCCGGTCGTTGAACTAACGCTCGTGCAGTAGATTACAACTAGTACTAATCAATTTCTAAATCTCTAAATACATCGCGAAAACATTTTCTCTTCGTTTTCGCAGGTTTTTGAAAGGGGCTTTCTGCAGACAGTCTCCCGTATCCACGAGAAGGAATGACCGATTAAAGCAGGTTAAATTCCTGAATCTAATTGAACCTGAAACAACACAACTTTCAATATTATTGCTTTGATATTAACAAGATAAAGTAAGGAACTATCTTGATATTAAGGGAGCAGGGTTTTTAAGGGAGCAGGATCAGACGATGTGCGCTTCTTTCTCACCCGGTAGATGAGACGTATCAGTTACCTTGATATTGACACGAGCTTGAGGCTATCATCGAATCGAGGCAGACGATTTTTCCGTGAGCAGGAACTTTTCTTTCTGGAAGGAAAACAATCATTCATCAAGGAAATTGTAAGGAGAAAATTCAAATTATTAGATTACGATTCGTATTTGCAAAGAGATGCAGGCTAAGAAACAAATTCCCGATTTCTGAATATTTGTAGTGGACTGCGTTGGCGAAACAGGAAATCCAACAGACCGCGAACCCCCGTTTTGAAATATCCGCTCACGTTATTCTAGGAAACTGCAAATATTGTCGAAAGAAGAAAAAAGTTACATTATTGAATTTTGTAAACTTTGCTGTACGGATTTAGCAAAGATTCATTAACTTGCAAGTATGCAAACAAAAAGCTAGCGCTTATCCGCACTGTATCTTTCTTATGAGATTTTCATCCTTAGCCAAGGTTTACTTAGCCACACCCGTATTGTAATAACTAAACTAAAGTTGCATGACTTTGTAATACAACATAGAGCTGTCACGTAAGCAAACAGAGTTTACTTTGCGAGTTCAGCACGGGTTTTGGGACACACAAATTGTATGAGTTTAAAGCTGAAAGAGAAACGTCTTGTCTTGCTTCAGAAACACTTTAGGTGATCTTTTACCGGTGCAAAATCTGAATAAAAACGGAGCTTCAAAAACATACTAGAAGCTTTTTCGTCAACCAGTAAGCACAAAATGAAATTTTTAAAGAATCTTTGGGAGGTATCTGTAATGCACAACGACGCTAAAGATGGTAGTGAGGAACTTTTTACCAATATGCAATGCGTTCTTTATTCGAATCCCTATAAAATCGTTAAAGATCCGTTATTAGAACGCAATGCATCTTGGTAATAACTTCCTCGCCGCCATCTTTAGCGCAATCCTCTATCGTTGAAGACTTCGTTAAATTATCTTTCGAAGCCCAAAACGTAAGGAGTTCCAAATAGTATAACTATTTAATACATACATACTCTTTAATACCAGAGTTAATTAAACTTGGGGACATTTTTTGGGACACCCGGTATAAATAAACTTTATCATGTCGTGTGGTAAAGGTATCTCATATTTCGTTGCATGAGAGAGAATTTCAGCTCTTTTAAAATAGGTAGATCTCTGCAAGTAAGAACGTAACTTTACGATTGATTAAGCGTAGAATTGAGACCAATATCTAAAGTGAGGCTACACGTTTTGCCCTGGTTTCACAACAGCCCTTATTGAAAGGTCCTTCTCATAATGTATCGTCAAACAGTGTCGAGTGTTGGTCAGTCAACACAGAACTTTCACAAGAGCCCAAAAGACGAGTGCAAATATTGTATTAAACAGGAAGGTATATGGTTTCTGACACAATCACTTCAGGCCTAATATTTGAGAACAGAGTGAGGTTTTGGCATGATTTAGCTGTAGAGACCGAGTAACCGAGAGCAACTCGTCATCAACTGGTGCCAGTGAAGCTAAAAGGGAGGGGCAAGGACTGATTAAGTTCTCGTTAACGTAAAATGTAGCAAAATGTAAGGGAAGTATCTTTATTCGCAATATTATGAGTTTGCGTATGATGTCAAATGTCAGCAAATACAGGAAAAATAGAAATGTATGCTGTTTGCACGGAATTCAATGCTTTGTTGGAGGAAAATAACGCGTGTGATGGGATTCAAAACCAATGACCCCAAGAAAGTACTGCATTTTCTGTTGTCCTGTTTATGTCTAAAAACTTGGAGGGGGGGGGGAGTAGATTTTGGCTCATTTCAAAACGCAGTCTGTGAAAGTCTTTGCCTGCAGATTTTGCAAAGATTTGGAGGTTAATGTTTGAAAAATGTAGGTGATATCAACTCTGCACAAGTCCACTTCTTTATAAGGAACACGTTTATAAGAAACCCAAGAATAATATCTGGGGTAACTTTTGTTGGTATTTCATAAAGTGCTTACTTTAACTAGAAATGGAGCATGCAGATGTATAATACATAAGTTTAAAGGCAGAAACATGCAATACAACAAAAACAACAGCAAATGGTTGAATAAATTTTATGCCAATATTATCACATTACAGCCCTGAAGAAGTCCTGCATGGCAGGACGAAATATTGGCATAAAATTTATTCAACCATTTGCTGTTGTTTTTGTTGTATTGCGGTGTTTCTGTGCCTTTAAACTTATTAATTTATTCGTCACCGCAAGCATCTTCGGATCCGACAATCGACGCTGGCATCGTGGCCTTTCCTTTTTCAAATTATTGTATAGTACATAGTCGAAAACATATTTTTAAGATGTTTTTTAGAAGGGTGGGGCTGGGGCAGCAAGTTTGTTCCAGCTTCAAACTCTACTGAAGGTACCTTAATAAACAGATGTCCAATACAGAAATTACATCATGCATTATAACAATGTTTGGTAAAGACAGCAACATCTTAACGCTATTGTTGGGGATACGAACAGGCTAAGTTGTCAGCCTCGAGGAATCCCCCCAAAAGGGCTCCAGATCGCATGCGCAGTAACGATTTACTTCACTTATGTAATATGCAAATTAGCTTGACCATTGAGAACAAGGGAAGAAACAAGAGCAGCGATACGCATGACAGCGTGAGCCCCAACGTCGATTCGCTCTCAACAAAGCTGAAACACAAAGTATCAAAACAATAGGGTCAGCACTTCATCTCCCCAACAAGCTAGCCTTCTAGCCTTCTCATGAAAATGGCAACAACAAAGACGAACCAAAAGACGGCACATGCAAGGCATAATGGTTGAAGAAGAGCCTTTAAAGGGGCTCCGTCGTCAAACAGTAAACAAATCCGTAAACTCGCACGTGTCGCCAATTATCCATTGTTCATCCATCGTTCTCTGCACTTTGTTTGGTGGCTTCGACCCAAGCCACCGAAAAGCGACCGTTAAAAATCCACTTATATCCGAGCAATCGTAGAGGATATGAATGTTTGGTTTGTTCCTTAGTGAAGTACAATGATTAATGCCCAGACAGCAACTTTCATTTTGAAAAAAATACGAAAATCCTGTGTGATATCACCTTTCAAAAACCTGCAAAAATCGTCGTTTTGTTTACATTTTGACGACGGAGCCCGTTTAAGCAACCTTTGGAGCCCCTCTTCAACCGCAACCTCTAGGTGAATGAACGAAGATATAGCGATCAAAGAATGGTTCAAAAGAATGGTTCAAAAGAAGGCCACGTGCCATTTTGTTTCCATCTATCGAGAACAACAAATGCAACAGGCTATATTTAGATTGCTCCCGTCCCCCACAGCTAAGCTGTTTTTAACTCCGTTGACTGACTTAAATTCTTGAGACAAGGGGCCCTAAGTTGTGTTACGAGACCGACCTGGCTCTTTCCTATCATTTCGTCTGCAAAACGGCAAATGACGAGCCATAGAGGAAGTTTTCCCAGGCTTTGAATGTTTAGACATTGACAAAGATTTTGCTCTTGCCGGTGGTCCCGTAAAGATCAACTTCAAGGGCTTATTTACAAAGGTTGAAAAGCAGAGACCGAAGACTTGTAATCAAACTGCTAAATGCTTAGCATTAGGACACATAAAAAAGTGGAGCCCCGTAGCTTGGGTGGAGTAATGGTATTCAATCGAATGAATTCCTTGTTTTCCGAGACGGTTTAAATACTAAAGGAAAACATTGAAAATCTCCGAAATAAACATGTTGTTTCAGAAAATTGATCCATCTCTCAGTCGACAGGAA
Source organism: Aurelia coerulea (assembly GCA_039566865.1). NCBI lineage: Eukaryota > Metazoa > Cnidaria > Scyphozoa > Semaeostomeae > Ulmaridae > Aurelia > Aurelia coerulea. The sequence goes on along the minus strand of CM076952.1, from coordinate 2,166,899 downwards.
TTCGGCCAATCAAATCAACGGGAATTCTCCTGAAAGGTAATGTAAACAAAGAGAGCGGCACTTCAGAGAAAATTAATCTGGTGACGTACCTTTAAGATACGCTGGAACCAAAATAACTTGATCTTGTCAAGGGAAGTAAAGCGAATTCTTGGGCCAGGTCTATAACGCGGACCTCGCGGACCACGCGGACCCCGCGGACCTTCCCGAGACTCATGACTTTCCGGTCCACGAAATCAGGGTCCGCGTTTTAGAATTTTGCTATAGGCTGAAATTCTAAAACGCGGACCTGTATCTCGCGGACTTTTTAACAGGTCCGCGAAACCAAGGTCCGCGTTTTAGAATTTTACTATAGGCCGAAATTCTAAAACGCGGACCTTTATCTCGCGGACTTTTTGCTAGGTCCGTGAAGTCAAGGTCCTCGTTTTAGAATTTACGAAATTCTAGACCGCGGAACTTGATTTCGCGGACTATTTACCAAATTTTTAAACTTAGCCTTCCTATCAAAATATCATTGAAAATCGAACCAATTAGACAAGAAATAGGATCTTGAGAACCATCGCCAGTATCCCTCGAAGTTTTTACTGTAGTTTTAGGCCCAACGGCAAGATATGTTTCGATCAATGGTTGTCGGAGGATAGTTGTTTGATAGTCGGAGGATTAATATCTCCAACACAAGACAAATATTCTCAAAACTCTGTCAAACTCTGGCAAACTTTCTAAAGAGCGCTTTCTTACACAAAATAATACGTGGAAGCCAGTTCTCGCCTTCGCAACGCTACACTCATTAATCTTTTTTCATGACAAGATTGATGGCTTCTACAAGATCAGCAATTCTCTAGCAACCGTGAATACTAAATGCCTCCCACCGTAGCATTGTGAAAGAAGAAACAATTTACCTATGGAATGGCCTTGCCCTTTTGCAGCCTAGTAGGCCTAAAAAGTTAACTATCTCACTTTCCGTAAGTAGGTAGGTTACCTTTTGCTTCTTTTTCTTCTTACAGGTCAGATTGGAAGACATGTAGACATGATTTTTTTTAAAGGACGTAGGAAGCATCTCAAACTAGGGGGGCACTGCATTAGAAAGGCACTATTTGATTAAGCTAAACGGGCACTTCCTGAAAATAAAAAGGACAGTTCTTGTCTATTGCAAAATCTTGGGTCAAATAAGACCCTCGCTTTAGAATTTTACCCAAAAGAAAAGATCTAGAACGCGAACCCACACTTCGAAGGACCAATATAATTTCCTTCTGCTAGATCATATGACATCAGTATGATAAAAGTCAAGGCACGGCAGGGACAGTTACGTTTTGGAAAAAGTGGATCTACATTCGCAGTGCAAACAAATGTTGTAAGTTTATCAGAGTTTTGAGAACATTTATCTTGTGTTTGGAGATATTAATCCTCCGACTATCAAACAACTATCCGCCGACAACCTTTGATCGAAACATATCTTGCCGTTGGGCCTAAAACTACAGTAAAAACTTCGAGGGATACTGGCGATGGTTCTCAAGATCCTATTTCTTGTCTAGTTGGTTCGATTTTCAATGATATTTTGATAGGAAGGCTAAGTTAAAAATTTGGTAAAAAGTCCGCGAAATCAAGGTCCGCGGTCTAGAAATTCGGCCTATAGTTAAATTCTAAAACAAGGACCTTGACTTCACGGACCTAGCAAAAAGTCCGCGAGATAAAGGTCCGCGTTTTAGAATTTCAGCCTATAGTAAAATTCTAAAACGCGGACCTAAATTTCGCGGACCTGTTAAAAAGTCCGCGAAATACAGGTCCGCGTTTTAGAATTTCAGCCTATAGCAAAATTCTAAAACGTGGACCCTGATTTCGCGGACCGGAAAGTCATGAGTCTCGGGAAGGTCCGCGGGGTCCGCGTGGTCCGCGAGGTCCGCGTTATAGACCTGGCCCGAATTCTTGTTCTGTAAGGTTGAGAATGAATGGGGTAACGTAAGTTGGCAGTTCTGATAGAAAGAATATTGGCCTATGCCTGATACAGAACGCTTTTCTAAAAATTTGACGACGATTATGCTTAAAAATCTGGTTTTTCATGGTGAATGTTTTCTTGAATATTTTGAGAACAAGGTCAAATTCACAATAAATTGTTGCATTTTAAGTTGAGGTCCAAATGTATGTCCCAAACCGTCGTCAGAAATCTGTACCAAAGTGTGTTTAAATTACATTAGATTCCCCCAATTTTAGGGACACACATGTGGCCACGGAAAAGACAGTACTTGCCTACCCTCAGTTGGATACTATGAGCAGCCAATCTGTGAAATTTGATAATCAAGCCTAAAATAGGGCTCAAATATTTAAAAAAGTCGGTGTAAAATTCTATTACAGTTTCCTTTTAATTAAATGGCTTGGAAGGAAGTTAGCGTTTTTTGCTGTTAATCTGCCGTGGAAATTTATTGATATCTTGATTAGTTTCAAAATGGCGGCATTTATTAAATTTGAAGCTATGACGTCATCAAATTTCTAAATCCTAAACCAGAAAAGATACTGATTTCTGCTTTTAAACATATTGTAGGCCTTCATAAACTATGGTTTTGTTAAAAGTTGTATGATTTTTCCTCCTTTGGTTTAGGATTTACGATGATTTAAATGTTTTCAAAATTTTCCATCAATTTTTTCAAAAATCAATAAATTGCCGCCATTTTGAACAAAAATCAAGATATCAAAAAATTCCACGGCAGATTTACAGCAAAGTACCATAAGTTCCTTTCAAGTCATTCAATTCAAAGAAAAATTGAATAGAATTTTACACCCACCTTTGTAAAGATTTGAAAGATTTGAGCCCCATGCTATTAAGCCTACGTTTTTGAAAATCATTGTGCTTACCTTTTGAATTGCTTATTTGTTGCTTTGACGGATCTTGGTGTCAGTTTTGGACATCAGCTTCGTCAAATAACATTCTGAGAAAAAAAGAATATTTTCACATTATCTAAGGCATGGAATTTAAAAAATGCAACAGGGTTGATATGGTCGATGTCCAATGCATGTCGTTCTGAAAACAATTGCATAAGGAAGATATTTTAACCCAGAAGATACAGTGTAATCAAAAGGCCAAGCCTCAACGGTAAATTCTTGGAGTCCAAATCTTAGTTTTCATTTAAAACTAACAAAAACTAGCAAAATTATCAGTTTCCTAACTACATTACAAGCCTTGCGTACATTAACATGACAAGAATTCTTAAAATCATTATAAGAATCCTTGAGCCATATGAATGACTGTTGATAAGAATTCTTTGGCAAGGAAACCATGCTCATATGGGAAAGGCCCGTACTGTAAACTTAAGCATATATTCTGCTTTTTTAGAACCTGTTCATGGAAAATCTATTCAACCGCGGCTAAAATATAACCATATGGAGATTTCACAGGGATTTCACAATATTCGCGTGACAAAGCGTAATTCAGGTGTGTGTTAATTTGGTAGACAGGTTATTTTTACACTTATGGTTCTCGAGTGGGATTAAACACTTTGGTATCCAACAGGTATGGATAGTTTGTATGTTATGCGTGGATTCATTTACACAACAAATACCGAAGTGTTTACTCATAAGCTGTATGCGTTTATTTTAATTTATTTGTTGCGGGGAAATTGGAAATTCGAGTGTAACCTTGATGAAATGTACTTTGTCTGAAAATAGATATTCATAAACAGCTGCCTAAAAATACCAACACACAAATCAAACACCAATTTTAGCTAAACTTGTCCAGACAACCGATAATGAAAAATTTACACAATTTAGCTGGGTGTATAGTTTAAAGGAAACAATACAAGAGTAACAAGTAGATCTTTGGATTAAACTAATGTGAAAAACGATACAGTAAAAACCTAATAAATGCTTGAACCACAACTGATAGGAATTTTAAAGCATCAGTTTTGAAGAAATGTTTATGTTTTTTTTTTATATATATTCCCATAAAATTTACAATCAACAGACAAAGGTTACAAGACGATGCCACAAGGAGCATGGAAATACATAGCAACCCTGTTTATGTTTTCTTAGATTTAGAAAAATTTCAATAAAATATGAAAAAACATCTAACGAAGTGCTTGACTCCCAAAGGCAGCAATTCGAAACGACTTTTATACTTTTCTGAAATTTACTCCCAAAGGCAGCAATTCAAATGACATTTACTTACATTGTTCTAAAATTTCGAAATTCAGAAGCTAATAGCCTAAGGAGGGTTTCTATTTGCGACTTTTAAATGTAGCAGCAGCTTCAATTAACATACAGCAAAACTTGCTAGATATCAAGTTGTATCTGGCTAGAAAGCTCCTCAGACTTCTTACGCAGGTCAAGTAAGCAATAATCATGCGCCTATGCTGGCCTGGCATCCAATGTGGAACAGATTCCAGTATTTGTATGATGTAGATGTATACACATTTGATCGTAGTAGATGTATACGTATTTGATCGCATGCGTAAACATTTTTGTAGTTGTTTGCTTAATTCTTATCTATTTGCATGTCATTATGTTAATGGCCAAGGGGGTAGCCATTGTCTTTTCCTACCTGTAGTATTGTCTCTGTAGTATCTTACAGCTGTAAAGTAAATAGAAAGTATGGTAGAACCATAGTCACAAGGGGAAATGTAACATGTATTGTAATATCTCATATGAAAATAAAAGAATCTTATTACAATAGCTCAAAGGGTACATGGCTAGAAAGCGCCTCGGAGTTCTTTCTAGGTAACCTGAGCAATAATCTTATTACATTTAGCTCAGTGGTCTTTTTATAGCATTGTAAATTGAATATGTTAGTATTTACAGCCAAAGTAGATAATCACTATTGTAATTAAAAGCTTGAATTTTGTTGAAAATTAAAGGGAGAGTGCAATTGTATGTAGGCTTCTCTATAAACAGAACAAAGAAAACAGTCAGTGACCACTGATTTTGAAACTAGTGTCACAAAAATTGGTTCTACGTGATGGAATCAAAGGTCCATTCATTCCAAGAGATGCAACTGCAATATCATCGGGTTTTACCAATCAATGGCCCTGGCCCTATGGCCCTATGGCCCTATGGCCCAATGGCACTATGGCCCTATGGCCCTATGGCACTGTGGTCTTGTATCTTTTATCACGAATACCTTGAGTATGAGTTCGACAGTGTATTCGACTAGAATTCGTATAAATATTGCTTCAAATGATCCCCAAATTGATGCACAAAGTTCTCGTTCAGCGAGCGAGAATTCTCCGAAGTGCCGATGCAGGGAATCACCAGCTGTAACTTTCATTGCTTTGTTGCTGTAGGAAACACGACAAAAGGCCCAGCAGTTGTCAAAACCGTGCTTCTTATCTCGCTTCTGTTGCGAGATAAAGTAGAGGAAGGGGTTTGGCAAATCTTTACATTTTAGCACTCCCATAGTACCTTAGTCCATCCCCACCACACAAACCTGGTCCAATGGACATATTTCATATTTCATATGGTCATATTTCTTACCCTTTTGGTAATCTTTAAGGTATTCGATGATTTCAAAGGGGAATCCCCCACATCACTTCGGGAAATTCTCACTCGCTGAACGAGAACTTTGTGCATCAATTTGGGGATCATTTGAAGCAATATTTATACGAATTCTAGTCGAATACACTGTCGAACTCATACTCAAGGTATTCGTAATAAAAGATACAAGACCAAAGTGCCATAGGGCCATAGGGCCATAGGGCCATAGGGCCATAGGGCCATAGGGCCATAGGGCCAGGGCCATTGATTGGTAAAACCCAATATCATCTTCCTCCAAGAGAACAATTACTTAGACCATATGGCCGATTTTCCAAATGACCCCGGTCTTCCCTACTTGATGGATTTAATGAGTAAAATTCTTGTTCAAATCTGAAAGACGAAACTATTTTTGTAATTTTTGTCACATTTTTATGAGCACGGAAATTAAAGTTAAATACGACTTTAAGAAATTCATTTGTTGCAAAAAGCTTGAAAAAGGGGCCTAAAACATCTGATGAATCTTATAACACAGAACGATAGGCAAGAGCATTCACCTGTCTAAGGAGTTATAAGAAATAGATTTTCAAGACGAATACTGACGATTTTCAAACCCATAGCAATATATGTGTAGACGATGTCTCTCACCTTTGAAAAAACGGTATTTCTTCTTTGTTCGGTGCAAGGAGTTTCTTTATGATGTGATCGAATGTGTTAGGACTTTTTCAGGCATTTTGCAGCATAGGTTCAAAATTTTTAAATCGGTATAAAAAGGTGGGTGTAAAATTCTATGGCCTATGTATTTGAACTGAATAGCTTAAAAAATTATAGCTACTGATCTAAAATTCTACCGTTGGACTTTAAGAAATCTTGAATACTTTTTAAATTACAGCGTAGTTTATATTTCAACTCATTTGAGGACGTGACATCATCAAATTTCTAAATCGTAAACCAGAAGAGTGACAGACTTTTGCTTGATACCACATTGTAGACATTCATAAACTATGGTTTTCTCTAAAATCATATCATGTTTGATCAAAAAGTTTAGAAATTACGATGGTTGTAAAATTTTTTCAACATTTCTCAGGAATTCTTAGAAAAGAAGAAAAACACTCTCTGAAAAGCTTCAATTTTTTGAAAAGTCCAATGGTAGGATTATAGCAAAATAGATAAAGTTTCTTTGTAGCGGTTCAGTTTAAAGGAACAGATCATAGAATTTTACACCAACCTCTTTGAAGATTTGAAACCTATGCTGCATTTTTCGTCGTAAAGTCGAATTTACCTGTATTTCTAGTGCTCATAAAAACGCAAGATAAATGACAAAAATACTAAAATTCCTCGACTATCAAGCAGAACTCGATTCATTCTAGTCCATCGAAGACTCTTGGTGCTATGAATTTTCAAAAGTGGGAATATCTTCTGGCTCATTCAGTACACAAGTCATTCACCTCCAAAAAGTCTATGTTCCAAAAGCTAGAACGAACTATAAACGAAACTTCATTTCAAATGTTGGCGTAAAGATCTGGAATAATTTACCCCAAAACCTTAGAAATTTACCCTCAAAGAAAATTTTCGGAAAGCACTATAAACAATGTTTGCTACAAACTTATTGAGTACAGACTATCTAACAATCCATTGAACCCCAACCCTCCTTCTTGGATTTTCTTTTTCATTTCCTTTTCCTCTGTTTCCCAACGGGCCTTCGTTCTGAGTAGTTATTAGCAATTATAACAAATGAATACAATTTTCGTGTAGTTATTATTACAGCATTTTATAAATTCTAATTTCATTGACCAGGTCGTTGAGGGCAAATGGCTCGAAAGCTCATTATGAGTTATTTTCATTTGTCCTTTTCAGCACCTTTAGTAAGATAGATGTTTTTCATGTACTGGCACTTGTAAGCGTTCTTTCGTAGATATTATATCATCTTTTATATTAGACTATCATGTAAGCTTAGCTGAGAATATTCATGAAAATAAAAAAAAATGAAATGACAAGTATATAATCATTTTACCTTTTGCTCTGTTCCAAGTGTGTCTCTCGTGCGTTTTTTGTCTCCACGGTAATTCTCTCGTTGTATTCCAAACAGGCAACCTGAAAATAGTTGATATAAGAGACCGTTACACGGCTTAAATACGAATAGAAATCAGTGTGCAAAACAAGATGTTTACGTTAGGACTGAAACTGTAACATTAAACAAATAATAAAGAAATAAAGAACTGGCCTTTGAAGGTCTCGTGGGAAACGATTAGTATTGATTGGAGAACACATAGATGAATAAGGTATTAGCCAAAGAGGGGGGTTTATCAAAAGAACAAAATACCACTGTGAGGTCCGGAACCATGTTGCGAATGAGATGGAAAACATTTTGTCGGAAAATATTGATGCTGCTGAGAAAAAACCTGCCGAGGTTTTAAATGAGAGTACATTTGATGGGAAATACGTTCTCGTAGCAAACAGTACAGGTGATTAACTTTCCGTGACTGTAGGGGTGCTAATGCAAAAGAAAGAGGCAGGAAACATTGCGAGATAAAGTGTTACTGGGCTGGGATGGAAAACACTTCTTGCAAAATATAAATCACAAGGGGAGGGTACTTTGTAGTTTGCATGCCAACGGGAGGTCCATGCCAATTTTCCAGAGGTCACCCCTAAAAACAGATCCTACATTTTGGACACTCCAATTAAAATAAATTGTAATTCTAGATAAAAGGAATCATGAGGTGTTGTCTTTTGTCACATCGAGAGGAAGGACTAGGACACTGCTTCGATAAGCTTAACTTCTCAGTGGGTCCTAAAGAACTGCCTTCGAATGCTAGGTAATATAAAGAAAAAATAAATATATGATAACTGTTCAGAGTACTCTGTATACATTTTTCTACCTAGCATCTGAAGGTATTTTTAGGACGCTGAGAAGCTGAGCTTCTCGAAACAGCGTCCTGGTCCTTCCTCTCTATGTGACAACACACCTCGTGATTCCTTTAGCCTGGAATTACAGAGAGTTGGCGACCCTTCTCGCACTTTGTAGCAGGTTCGGCAGGGCGAGAACTCGAACCACCAACCTTCAGACTGGTATTCAAGCGTGCTACCACTGAGCCATCCTCATTATTTTCGTACTCTATTGGGTGAGTAAAAAGCAATCCTCGTTTTTGAAAGGTTACTGCTCCCTGGATATCAAGGCAATGATATCAGGTTTGCGGAATTATGGGTCACATTTTTTCAGATATGTGCGGAATTATGGGTCCAAATTCTGAACCAAAATGGCACGTCCCCGTCCAAAACTAGGCTCAGTTACCCCCCCCCCCCCCGAGCTTCTCGCACTTTGTAGCAGGTTCGGCAGGGCGAGAACTCGAACCACCAACCTTCAGACTGGTATTCAAGCGTGCTACCACTGAGCCATCCTCATTATTTTCGTACTCTATTGGGTGAGTAAAAAGCAATCCTCGTTTTTGAAAGGTTACTGCTCCCTGGATATCAAGGCAATGATATTGTCTTGTATATTATTCAATAGTGGACATGTTTAAATCTATTTTAATATTTACCTTACTGAAAAATCGGCCACCTTGTTCTAAAATTTAAGAGGGAATTTCTCGAGAAAGAAGATTCAAGAAACCTTCAAAGGGGTGCTTCAACATGCTTTAGATTATCGCTATCGGAAAGAAAATGAAAAAAGCCTTTATCAAGACACGACTTCTGCCAGGTATTGCAGATGAAAGCCAAAGTGCTGAAATGCCAAGAACATACCGGAAAAAATAATGCTGGCTGCAAGAACGAGAGCGGATATGCTATAGCCCAGCGCAAGTTTTTGCTTCCCTTTGGTGAAGGCTTCATAAACGTAAAAAGTCAACAATACCGCCTGAAAAGTTTTAAAAGAAGAAAAATTTCCGCATGAGGTCTGGACACACACTGAGAATGAAATGGAAAATCAGTTTCGGATGTGCGGACCGCAAAATTAGAGCTGCTGAAAAAGTATGCCGATGTTGAAAGAAAGTGCATCTAATTACCGACGATATTTCACACTGACAGCTGTTGCGAAAGTACCGTGGTTTTCAGAGAGAACAAATGAGATTGAGTAGAATCGATCGAAATGCGGCGCTCTTAAGATCCTAGAAGTGTATATTTTCTGAAAAGCTGCACTCTAAATTTAGGACCAGTGAATCTTTAAATTTTAAAAGGACGAAGCTTGAAAACGATGCTAGTATCTGAAATGAACAGAAGCTCAATATGAAAATAATAAAAATGTGAAAATATGAAAAAAATCATGCATATGGAAAGCATATCTTGAAATATTTGGTACAAATCCCTTCTTCAAAAGTCTAAAAAACATACTGCAGAGAAAGCAATTGTACAGTAAGTCCTTGAATAATCCCCCACCTTCGAATAAGTCTCCACCTAAAAACGTTCTTTTGCGAAATAAGCCCCCGCCCTCGAATACAGGGGTTAATCGATTTAACAAAAACTTCATATCGCTATTTTTTCTCAATTTTCAAAGTTATCACTCAATTCCTTGCTCAATTACTCAAAATATTTTCAAATTATTTTCCAAATGTCATCTCCAAATCTTTATATCTGTCCCTCTTTTTGATTAATTTTCGCACGAGATGTGTTGCCATTGGCTTAGATATTACCTCGAAAACAATATATCCCAATATATCTGCTGCTTTAGGCACACTGACTAGTCTCAAGGAAAAGAAGACAATTAGTCCTGGTAATATTTTGGCTGCTGCTAAAATAATCCCTCCCCCCTCCAATAAGCACCTACCCCAAAATACTTTTTGTGAAATAAGCCCCGGGGAGCTTATTCGAGGGCTTACGGTACAAGCCAAGAATACGAGCTGCCAAAAGAAAGTAGAGCACCAAAATTGATGGCGAGATTGTTTCGACTTTTTTGTTGAGACTTTTGCCAGCCTTGCATCCAATGTGAAGCCGTCTCTAGTATTCGTCAGTCAAAATAATTTCAGTCTTTCGTAATTGTATATTCAGTTGTATAAAAATAAAAAATTTTGGGCAACTGAAATAACATTCGGTCACAACTCCTACTACATCGATCTTTCTAAAGAGTTGGAGAATGTCCGCATTTCCCCCAACTACCTAGTTCTTTGTTTAATTTGATTATGACATACAAGAATGGCTGTCAAAGTTTTTTTGGTTGTCTTACGACAAACGTCCAGGGCCTCCGACGACGGGGGGGCTGGGGGGACCATGGCCCCCACTTTTTTGCAAATCATGCCGTTTTGAGAGGCAGCTCATCATGTTGTATTGTGGTAATTTTTTGTATCAAGTTTGCCCCCCCCCCCCCACTTTTCAGATCTCGTCGGGGGCCTTGAAGTCAGATGTCATACTTTGGTGGAAGCACTCTAAAATTTCGTATCCTTAGCGTTATCACAGGGACTCACATTTTCATTGTTGATTTACGGTTACAACAGACTAGAAGCCAATTTGACAAAATCTTCAAAACCATCAACACAGATTTGAAGCTTATTTTCACTTTCAAGTGACAATGGACCCTGCCCAACTGAACAGTAGTGAAGAAACACGGAGGTCTTCCAGACGGAAATATTGCGTGAAAAAGAAACTGAGTGAAAATGATTTTCATCCTTTTCCTTGCTGTTAAATCTAATCCTTTTCTAAAATAAGAAGCAGCTAATTTTAGAGTAATCCCGTGAAACCTGAAAAACAAAACCAGAGGAAAGCGGAGGCTGTATAGGCAAGCGGGAATGCGTTTTTTCTCGATGCATGAATAAATCTACAAGAATGACTCATTTTAAATTTAGGCCTCAGCCTGGGCCTAAATTTTCTTTGGCAAGGAATAGATAAATCAGCCTACCCTAAAAACCACAGCAAAAGCATTGTAACAGAACTTTGCGTAGCTGAAAGGATGTCTCTGTGCTTCCGTTCAATTTTTATGAAAAGTGTTGTACATGGGAATGCTATATTTGATACTAAAATTTCAATTTATTAAAAGCCAAAGATTTCGGACGTTAATATTTTCGGACATTGCATACGCTCGAAAATTCTAATGTCCGAAATTTCATGTGGTCCGAAATATTTAGTGTCAGAAAGCTTTTTGCAGCATAGAAAAAGCACAGCAAAGCATTTCCACTGTTTAAAAACATAATGTCTTGCTCACGAAACGTTTTACGTTGAAAGGAATGCGGCGAGAGTGCTTATCAGTGAAAAATATAATATTTTCTTAAACTAAATCCATCTTAGCAATCATTCTCATCATCCTCAACAATAATCATTTGTGGACTTGTTGGGGAGACGAGATACGCTTCGTCCGAGAAAAGCCATGCTTGCCCCCGTGCAGTAGGTTAAAGCTCATGCGCAGTAGCATTTTGGGGTCGAAGCTCTGACGAGCGCATGCGCTTTAACCCACTGCACGGGGGGACATAAGGACATTTCTAACCAAGCACCCCTAAAATTAAGCACAATCTATGAATGTAATAAATAGCTTTTAGTCGTCCGAAATTTCTGTACAGACGTGCGAAATTCCATGAAAACGTCAGAGAATTTTTTGTCCGAAAAGTCCGAAATTTTTTGCTTTTAATGCACACGAATTTTGTCAGTAATTCTTCACTAATGAAGCCGGCTGAAAATTGCATTTCTTTCTGTCAAAAGAAGAGCCCATTGGTCCAAAATTATTGGCTACAATCCTGTCCAAAAGAAGCTGGGAAAAACGCAAATTTCAGTGTTTTCATGATTTTTCCTAAAATATCGAGGCGAAAACATAAATTTAGGACCTTCTGGTCCCCCTTCTCTTTCGAAACGGGGGGAAGCAGGGGGGCACGTAATCAAAGACCGAAGAAGTGCAATTTGTGACTTGTCCCAAGTATTTTGGCTAAGATTGTAGATAGCTGAACACAAGCTCTACACAAACTGTTCACCAAGGTATTCTCTTTTTAGAACAAACTATCAACCTGGGGGGGGGGGGGGGATCTTTGTGACCAGTTTTCAGGCAAACATCTGTGTTTTGAAAGATTACAGCATAATTAAAGTCTGTCTCATTTTAGACATCATGCGAGATTTGCGATTACGCAAAATTGTCTCATTCAAAACTCTTGAATCGTTTTTTCGCAGGCATTTTCATGTGACATTTGAGATAGACTTCAGTAGGTATGTAAGGTACTTTCGATGATATAAAAATAGCTTTAAGTAACAGGACAAATATGAAAGGAAGTACCAAAAGTAGAACAAATTAATTCATCTTCTATGTAAAGACGAATTGCGTAAACCATATGTCTGTCACTAGCATGCAAGATTATTCACATGAATCCTTCAAACGGTAAGAAGGGAAACTATAATTGAACAGGAACTAAAACGAAGCTATCACTTGCACAAGACATGGCCCGCGTAAATTACGCGGGAAGGAATGCACCATTTAGTATTTGTCGATCAGGGCAAGTTATACCTTCATTCTCTGTCATGAAATCCTCTTTCTAAATAGCTTAGGAAGGCTGCAAAGAGACATTTTTACCGTTTAAAACGAGGTCAGTGTTGCCTATAGTTTACAACTATGCAGCAGAATCAAACAAAACTAAATTTTAATTGCAAAGAAGAAAATACGTTTCAATAAAGAGACTTTTCAAGAAAAAAGAAAACTCTTAGTTACGAAAAAGGAAATAATGAGTACTGGATAATGATATGTCAGTGGTTTTTCATTTGGTCTCCATAGAAATACATAGCACATGTCTGCATCTTACGAAAATCGTAAGAAGCTTTACTTTTCAAATATGAACTTCCACAAAACTTTCAACACCTGATCAAAATCTTAGTTTCCAACAACAAAATATGTGTACACACAATCAAAGCTTATTTACCGTTTTACATTGATGAAAACGTTGCCTTCGTGTTCACCCAACAACTCAACATCAGCAATGCACCTTTGCCTTGAAGAAAATAAAACAGTTGATCGATTGCCGAGAGTTTTGCATGGAAAGAAATCTCATCTCGTATATTGGCATAGCAAATTAGCTTAATTTAATAACTGAAGCAATAGAAACAACTAATAATCTATAGCGGTATGCCTAATACCTAAAAGGCAGCAGATACCTGGAGGAGGCAAGATCTGCTTTGCTTTGCACAAATCGTGATCTGGTACAGCAATTTAAGCTAATTAAACTGTTGAAATAAAGAAACAAAAATAAGGAAAATAACGATAAGGCGCCTTGATGGGGTCTATGACGTTAAAGGAGCAGCAATCAAAACATAATTTATTACTTTAATGATGCAAACACTTTGTAAATGAAACTTAGATAATTTGGCACGAGTTCCAAATTACATCTGAAAACAGAAACACAGGTAATCAAGTTTGTGTGTGGTAGTAGGTCGAATACATTAATTATCGGTATATGGCAACAAGGGGAATATAGGTTATGCAACTGCAGGTCAAACAGTTATGAGTCATTTTGGTAGTATGGTAAAACCTACAATCTCTTGCAGAAGTGTTGGACTCTTACGGAAATCTATGTTTTTCGGAAATATTGTCCCCCCTCCCTCCATTTCAATGTTGCTTGCATTGGTAAATAATTGTTTTGGTAGGTCTGCACGAAAAACATCTCTTTGCCAGGCAATCAACATTGAAACGGGGGGAGGGGGGGGGACAAAAATTCGAATTTTTCAATAGGGGTCCAACACTTTAGTAAGAGATTGTATGTGGTTGATCTTTCCAGGAAAATGATTTAACTTGGAATCGTTTTGCCAATTAGGATTTAATCAATTTGAAATTCAGAATGGAAAATACTTAGCTGTTGAATAACCTTGCGATGAGAAATTATCGATTTCTTTTCGTGGAGGTAAAATCCAAGAGGTATATTTTTTCAGGATGATATTTAGAATTTGAGTTATTTTGCTTTGTTGAACCACATTAATTTGAAATCATAAATCATCATTAACATTTTTCAGCCTGGATAATACTTGGCTGATGAGTCACCTTGCGATGAGAAATTTTCAATTTACTTTTGCATGAGAAAATGGGCTATACAAGTTGAAAAACAAGAAGGCTGGAATTGCCATGCAAAAAATTTTTAACATTGTTGAAAAAGATGCAGCCCCTTTACGAAAGAACTTTTCTCTCTCAGAATGAACAGTCGAAGTTACAGAGAGCGGAAATTTTGTCATTTTTGAAAAAATTCATGGAAAATTTTGACAAAATCTAAATCATCGTAAATCCTAAAACAATAGAGGAAAAATTATATAACCTTGAAGAAAACCATAGTTTATGAAATTCTACAATATGGTGGCAAGCAGAAATCTGTAGCTTTTCTGGTTTAGGATTTAGAAATTTGATGACGTCATAGCAGAAAATTTAATAATTGCCGCCATTTTGAAACTAATAAATCGATAAATTTCCTTCCAAGCAATTTATTTCAAAGGAAACTGTTATAGAATTTTACACCGACCTTTTTAAAAAATTGAGCCCTATGTTATCATTTGCTAATAAGGTAAAATCAAAAAAATCCAGGAAAAGTTTTAGAGTTTGCTTCATTTTGCGATTTGGAGTTGATTGATTTGAAATCAACATCATAAATACTTTTTGAGATGAGAAATGTTCAATCTCTTTTTGTGAAGTAAAATGGCTTTACGACTTAAAAAGATCATGAAAAACAAATTGGAATGAAAATATCATGCACTAAATTTTTTAAATGGGTGAACACAGATTGGGCCTCTATTATGGAACCTCTTTTACATCCGCATGGCAAGCAAAGTTTGTACATCAATGTATTTAGCAGAAAAGTCGAAAAATATTTAGATTTTGAGTCATATTGTAACTAGAATAATTTTGAATTTTGAAAATTTTGAAATTTTGAATATTGCAATAAAAATTAGATGCATAAAATTTTTGTGTACGTTGATGAATAACATGGGCTTCAATTTATGGTACCTTTTTGGGTCATCAAGATCTAGCCACACAGCGAGCAATTTGATTAAAAAATTCAGAAATCACACCATTGATTAAAAATTGCATAGCAAAGCCTCCATGCAGTTTATAAGAAAGAACATTTACGCAGTTCTCACCCAGGGTAATGTCTGTGCAGTACAGTGGAGGCTGTTCAATACAGGGGAGGGATAACATCAATACTGTGGGGGGTGGCATAGGTACAGGGACGTAAGAAGCATCTCAAACTTGGGGGGGCACGACACTTCAAGAGCACTCTTTTCATAAAGCTAAAGGGGCATGTCCTGAAAATGAAAAGGCCACTTCTTTGTTTATTGCAAAATCTTGGGGGGGGGGCACGTGCCCCCCGTGCGCCCCGGTTCCTACGTCTCTGCATAGGTACAGTGGAGGTTTTTCAGTACAGAGGAGGGATAACATCAATACTGTCGGGGGGAGGGGTAGCAAAGGCACAGTGGAGGTTGTTCAGCACAGTGGTTATTTAGGCCTCCCAGAAAAAATCTCTGGCTCTTATCAAATGTAGACTGTCATTATAGAAGATTGCATCGTGTCTGGAAAAAGTGAATTTTTTCAAGCAGGCATCAAAGCAAATAATTGTGCATGATTAGAGTGCAAGGAAACCGAAAATACTTTCAATGTTTTGGGGTATTTTACGGCTACTCTTTCCTTTATTTCTCATTAGCATCCGAAGGTAATTCAGGACACTGAGAAGCTAAGCTAAGCCTATCGAAGCAGCGTCCTGGCCTTTCCTTTCGATGTGACCAAACCTCGTGATTCTTTAGCCAGGAAATAGCGTTGTGGCGACTCTCGTCACTCTACGTAGCAGATGTGACAGGGTAAGGATGTTAAGGCTCTGCTCTTGCATAGGCACCATAAGGACTACAAGTTATTTCTTTATAAGAAAGTAGTTTACAAGGAACTAAGGAAACTAGTAGCACGACGACTTGATTTAAGAAATGTTAGCATTATTTTGAAACGCAATACGAAACTCTTCAAACTCTAAACTAAAAGCTTGTCACAATGAAGATGCTATCGCACCCGTCTTGTGTACTATTCACTGCAATCCTATGACCAAAAGTGTAGGAGCTCTTTGGCTACAAAATAGGGGTGCGAGGGGGGGAGAACCATATCTGTTGCCATCAAAGAAGCGACATTGTATCTTTTTCAACAAAAATAAGAAATCAATTAAGAAATTTCTTTGTAAAATATCTAAATTTTCCCGTGGATTCAAGAAGCTTTAGGCAACTTGTTTATAAAAACAAAAGAATGAAAAGGCACTTTCAATGGAGGTAAGTTGTGCGAGTTAAATATCAGACAGATGTTATCAGGGTGTGGGAATGTTGTACGACAGTTAGCGGAAAAAGCACGAAACAACTTATCACATATCTCTGAAAGTTTGGCAGCAGATGGTCGTGAAAAAATAAAACTAATCAAAAATCAGAATATTGTAGACAATGGATCCATTTCATTTCATTTTAATTTCTTTAAGCACGGTAACCCCGTCAATCGATAGATTGCTTTTCAGGGGGCCGTGCATAAAACGTTACAAATTAAGTTAAAAATAAATACAAAGTAAAACCCTAATTTAATTACAATAATGAACAAATGAATAAATAAATAAATAAACTATTTTTTTAAAGCTTCTTTAAATGCTTTCAATGAGGATGCCTGCTTGACTTCACAACCCAAGAGGTTCCAAACTCCAGCACCACGATATGAGAAAGCTCGCTGACCATTACTTGTTCTCATTTGTGGGACTTGAAGATCAGTTGCGGTGTTTCTCAAATTTTTCCTACTGCAATGTCGAATTTCTAATGAACATTTCTGACAGGTAATCAGGAGCAAGGTCATTTATCGATTTGTAAACCATGCAAGCTGTCTCGGTTTTTATCATATCTGCTACAGTAGGCCAATTCAAACTTTTAATCAAAGCACTAGCAGAAGAATCATAATCTATCAAGGTGCATCAAAGCCAAAAACAATAAATGCTTTCCAAAGATGCAAGCTCTTGCACAGTAACTAGGGGAGTGTAATACAAGGCATTTTCCTAAAAAACAAACAATTATATGGAGTATGATGAATTTGGGAATGATACCCAAGACAAGAGTTTACGCAGTTAAGCCACAGGCATTGGCGAAGTTTTTCCGGAAAAAACAAGACTGCGAATTTTTTGTGACGAATAATCGGACGACCAAACAGGTTTACACTCTGTCTTATCCTATACGATTTGCAACACACACACAAATATGCGTAAACAAGCAGAATAAACAAACATAAATCATAGTATACAGAGAGAGGATAAACATTAGTAAACAAGCAGAAAAGAAAGGCCTTGAATCCGCTCTCAGGTCGGGGCCTGAAAAGACGGCAAGAACAAACCAGGAGCATGCAGTTAGGCTAGAATAAAAAGGGAAATCAAGTTCTTTCTATAGGTAAGCCTCGTCTGATCTTCATTTCTGAAGCAAATTAGCAACTATGCATATATCCGTAAGAACCGGGGGGCTATAAACAAAGAAGTGCCATTTTTATTGTCAGAAAGTGCCCCTTTAGCTAAGGACTAGAGTGCCCTTGAAGTATTGTGCCCCCCCCCCAAGTTTGAGAGCATTTCCTTCACATGAAAAGTTGGTATTCGCAAGGATTTCAAAAGTAAATAGTTCACTGGATTATCTTGTACAAACCAGGACACTTTCACGCCCTCAGTACTGATAGAAACTCTAGTTGAAACAAATTGCTAATCTTTCAGCAAGCGAAAATATACTATGTCCATTGGACTATTGTTTTATGACGACGTCATCTGAAAATTGTCTCTATAATATACCGCCATGATATTTCCACTATTGTATGCTTAATTGATAAGAGAGAATGGGGGATAAGGGATAATACCGCGCTTTTTGCCCGAAACAGTCGGCCCCCTGTCAGAGTGCTGTTTCTGCATAAAGAGCCATTGAATTGGCTTGCTTGACAAGTTTAGCACAGGGATAATTCACGAGTGCTGCGCTCAGTGGCTGGTCTGTTATCGCAGTCTATGCGCAGTCACCGTCATCAGCTGAATTAACGACCTTTAACAATCAAAGAGTATTTAACTCAAGTGCAAGGGATATCGAGACATCAGTTCGGCAAGGCGGCGAACAACAAAGATCGTTATTCCGTTCATTGGTTCATCAGTCGGAAAACGAACTACTAGCTGAAAAGGAAGTCCCGGAAAAAGCAAATACTCAATCAAAATCGAAGGAACTGTGTCAAGGAGAATACACGTCCGTTGTTACAGAGTAACAGCAAACACGCATTGTGTAACACAGTTATATTCATAATGGTGAAGAATAGAGGACAGTGAGAAAGCTGAGCATTGAAAGAGCACAACAGTTTCAAGCACAACGTGAAGAGCTACAAATAAGAAGTTGGGTTTCTTCGAAGAACACGTGGTCTAAACAACAGTGTTGCAAATCGCACAAGCTATGATGTGGTTATCATTCGTCATCAGAATTGTATTAATGTAAGTTTTAAGGTTTTTGTTATTTTTACTTTATTTCCGCGTTATGTTGCTTGACTGTCTCTATATAGCGGTCTACGCGGTATATCGACTCTTTAGAGAAGCGTACGAGAGTTTCAAGTAAATAAGTAGACATATTTCTAAGGAAAGGGGTTTTCAAGAAACTCGGACGAGTCTCGCAATAGATACACCGAGGTCTTGTGGCAGTTGTCTGCCTCCTTTTCATCGATGGCTGTATTCGGCATGTTGTTTTATTTATGGTTTTTTCAGGGCTTTAGTTACGTGAGCAAAAGGCATTTTAAGGAAAATAACTGCAAGAGAAATTGTTGGGTAATTTTCAACGTAATGGTCACTGTGAAGGTATTCGAGGCGCTTTGGCAGTACTTCGTCTCTTATAGATAGCTGCATGCTGCTAGCTTCATGGTTTTAGAGAGCTTTACTTAATTCAGCAAAACACTTTGTAAGGAAAGTAACTGCAAGAGACGTTCGTTGAGTCTCCAAGTAATTTTTAACGTTTAATCTAGTTTTATTTATGGTTTTAGGGTTTTAGTTACTTGAGCAAAAGATTTTTCAAGTCGTAATTTCTAACACAATGTTTACTGAAGGTATTTGAGACGCTATGGCACTCGTCTGCCTCTCTGTTCTTAGTTTTGTGATTTTAGCATCATATTTCTGATTTGCGGCTTCAGTTTCACACAGAGGGACCGAAAATTTAAACAGGCAGTTTTCAAAAATTTGATTCACTACGTTAAAAATCAGATCATTTCTCTCCAATTTACATAAAAAATTAATGAAACTCGTCGCATTTTACGGATTTCTTTTACGAATAAGCGTTGTTTACGTGTTGACTTTAGCATCAAAGCTGACTAATTTTTGCATAACA
This sequence comes from Aurelia coerulea, assembly GCA_039566865.1. NCBI lineage: Eukaryota > Metazoa > Cnidaria > Scyphozoa > Semaeostomeae > Ulmaridae > Aurelia > Aurelia coerulea. The sequence goes on along the minus strand of CM076952.1, from coordinate 2,147,183 downwards.
AAAATATTTACCGATGATCTCTTACGGCAGTCTTTGTGGTATGCAAAACCTGATAAATAAAAGCGGTATTAGAATGCTTGAAATTGAGTATTCCTCAACCCTGTGTAAGACTTCGGCGAATTCCTAAATCATATTATCCCCCAATGCAATTTCTCTGCACTAGAATGAGTTCCTTCGCTTTTGGTATGACTTTCCAAGGTATTTCATTACTTAAAAATATTGGGCTAGGTACATTTGCTAATCTCTGAACACTTTGTAAATACAAGGCAAAGGATAGGCCCAAGTTAAAGTTCAAACATAACATCTGAAATTTAGGCAGAGCCACATGGCATATCTCAGAAATTCCAAAGGTCTTACCAGATCAGATTTTGAAGTCTTCTTTTCTAAAGTGCCGAAATAACAGCAAAGTTTAATGGAAGACTCTCTCATCTAGATGTGGTGTCGCTGGCGCTGCGGAGTCAGGAAAAACGAAAAAGGCTGCCAGAAATGGAAGGGTGAGTACTGTAGCCTTGAATTAAAAAGATCTAGTTCAGTGTTTGCAAGAACGATGTTGGCCAATCTTGACAGAAAGGAATGGCAATCAAATATGACTGCTCACATTCGTATTGCTGGCCAAAAATTAACAATGTCTGTAAACAAAGTTGTATGTAAAAGCGGTGTATGCTTTCTACCTTATTTTCCCAGGGTCCTAAGAATTTCGCCATTTTCGTAGTCAGTGCATCCCCCTTGCCAGTGCATTCAGTGCTATGACTGCTATGGGTATCAAGAGTAACTTCTCTTCTGGTTATTCGTAAAAGAAATGGTTGGAATTTCTCGAAATTATGTGAATAGGCCGTTTCAGGCACCCGGTAAGGCTATCTACGTGTGGGGGGGGGGGGTACCAAAACGGTGCTAAGCTAAGCAGGAGAGACTTCTTTTATAATTAATCAGCAAAAACGTACAGAAAATCTGCGACATTGCATGAGTGCTGCAATTTAGGCGACAGGCAGGGTCAACTACGTTTAGGGAATAGTAAAATAGGGTTAATCCTACCAATTGAAATGCAATTTTCGATAGTCTACGTTAGTCTACTTCAGGAAACAATTTTAATGCTTGCAATTTGGCAGTAGGCCTTTTACATTCTGACGTCACTTACTTGCAATTACAATCAAATCAGCTTGAAACACTAATGTTTCGATATGGAAGCCTTGTTAAATGCTTGTACAGCTTAGCCCAATACAATCCAATTATTTTAAGGGGATGAACGAATTCAAATGGCATTTAAAAGTAAAGATCCTGCACTATTGCTATTTCGTTTGTGTTTCTTTGCTTGCGATGGTAAATTGTCTCCCCACAAGTTCCTACTCAGTCGTTCTTCATCCGATCAAGTTCTTAGTTATGTTGTAATCGTGACACAGTGGCAATTATAAAACTATGACACCCTGAGAATTCCCATGTTAATCATAGTTTACAGCATCATTATCTATTTTTACTCTTCTGCTGAACATAGCAGAGGCTAGGGGTATTGCAGCGAATTTGTCTACTAAAATGCCTCTTCTTTAAATAAGCAGAGCCGTCAATCTCTAAGATGCTACCCTGAGAATTCCCAGCATCAAAAACGGTGCTAAGCTAAGCAGGAGAGAGTTCTTTTATAATTAATCAGCAAAAATTATAAAATTTCTTTCATTACTTGTTTTCAAAACGTTTTTTCTCTAAAGGTATGCCCTGAGAAATCCCATGTTAATAATAGTGTATAGAACATCTATTTTTGTTCTGCTAAGTTTACCAGAGGCTCAGGGGGTATACCAAAGAATTAGCTTACCAAAGATATATTTTATTTCATTCATTGCTTTCAAATATACCTGCCTTGACAGTGACAGTCCTTGACAGTGCTACTCTGCGAATTAAAAATCTATTTTTAGACTGGCTAGTTTACCAGAGGCTAAGGGAATAAGCACTTGAATAACTCCTTACTTCTTTCTTTTTATTGCTTCTCTCCAAAGCAACTACCATGAGATTTCCCAACAAAAGCGAACCTTGTACTTTTTCCTCCTTGGCTTGCCATATGTCAGGGGGCTCACTAAAGAATCAACTTTCAAATTTCTCCTTGTCGTTCTTATTTCTCTCCTTAATTCTTTTCAATGAGCCCCCCTCCCCCCCCCCCCCCCAATTACGATCTCTCAACCATACCGCTTGAAGAAAAGCTTTCCCTGTGTTACATTTTCAAGGTCCCCTTGTCAAATATCTCGTCCTTGCCGTCCCTATACCCTTCGACTTCTCCCTCCCTCTCTTCTTTGGTTATCAACATTCCCCCATCTCGATTCAGGATCGATTCCCAGTTCTCTCCCACTGTTCATCACATCAAATCTTCAAATGTAATGAACCACTAAACATTTCCTATGCAGACCGGGCTTCCTAGTCCACTTTACCTTAAACTCTTCCTGAATATGTAAACTAAAATTTAAAAACAAATAATCAACAATTTTAATAGCTTAAATGGAATTTTAAAGGATCAAACCTTCTTATAGTAACAACACAAGAAGGATTTTGGGATTCCAGCTAAATTTTCCTTAAAAATAATCCTATGAGATTACAAATGACGTTTTGCGTAAGGAATCCTATCAGAGATTGTTAAAGGCAGAATCATGTCCCCGCCCTAATCGCTTCTTTCTCAGAACGAAGTTGAGAAGGCTCCAAGTGGGAAGAACAGCGTACTGTTGCGTAAGCCCGTAGGAAGCGGGGGGGGGTAGGGGAAGCTCAAGCCCCCCCAATAATTTTTTAACATAATGGTGCTACGTCACATGACTTAATGAGATGTATTGTTCTCTATTGTTTTAAGACCAATTGCCCCCCCCCCCCCAATCCGAAGCTTCTTCCTACGGCCCTGCTGTTGCGTCTGATAAGGGCAGCGTAACACTGAACCTGTTCATTAGAAAATATGAAAGTATACATGCACTCTGACGCATGAAAGGGCGTTCGAAACGAAGGGAACACTTCGATGGTAGATTCAGTCAATACACATTTTTTATGATAAGAAACTTGCATCAGGCCATAGTACTAAAATGTCTCAATTCAACGTGAAAATTTCTGGATTTTAGTACTAAATTTGCTTCTCATTTTTGAAATAAATGAATTATCATATACCCTCTAATACTTCAGGAGATATTTTTCTTGATATAAACAGCAGATGGGAATAAACAGTGCTTTATTGCGTCCAAAGCACAACAAGCTAGTTGGCATTACTCAAGAATGAGGGATCAACGACATATTTCCCATGATACCCTTGAATTTAAACTTTAAGTTTTACTATTTCTCGGACATGTACTGGAGTTTCTTAAAATTTCGCCATCTTAGTACCAGTTTCTTATAAACCAGTTTCATATAAAAAACGTGTACAACAATGTTGAAATCCAACGTTTAAATCCTTGAAAGCAACTGAACATTTGTTTATTTCTGCCATTGCTAACTGAAAACAACATAGACCAAAGGTTGGCCTATTCCTTCACCATTGATTTTGAGAATCCAATTGATTGAATCAAGCAGATTCCTTCCCTTCTCAGTACAGCAAATGGTAGCGCGGGAAGCCATTATCAGGCCTAAAAGTATTCCCGTCCAGCAAATTATGCTTTCACCATAAGCCAAGGCTTCAGTCAAGCCTGCCTGACCAATGTAAGTGACCCCTTTCATGAAACCATAAAGGATGTAACAGTAATGAAATCCAAATATAATCGATAGATAGCGCTGTAATGACAGCAACATGCATGGGCCTAAATTCTCGATAAAACCGTGCTTCTTCAAGCTCAGCATCGAGAGATTAATCTGATTTTCCTGTGACTGAAGAAGAAGCTTCTTGCACTATTCTAAGAAAGAAGCTAGCAGGCTGAGCTATGCTCGTTCATAGTTAGCATTGACGATCGATGGAAAATTCAAGTAAAGTTTCAAGACAAAGAATTCACAAGAAAGAAACATATTACCTTCAAGATGATACGAGCCTTTGAGTTATTTTTCTCCTTTACAACGACCCTATGATTCACAGAAAGATTGAACAATTACAAACTTTAAATGAAAACATTGAACAAACAGGTAAAATTCGTCACTGTTTCAATGTTTGATCGAAGAAAAAATAGGCTGCTTTACAGACTGTAAATGAATGATTCCGAGCGACGTACAAATTGCTACTGAAATCTCTTTAATCCTTAGACACGTGACTTCAGCAGGACTTGCACGGACTTGAATCAAATACTTGTAGAGTAATGAATACATTATGGGCTTCCCTAGGACGGGGAGATTTGCTACCTGCCTTTGATCTCCTTAATGAAGAAGCCTTTTGGACATAGACACGAGGAAAGAATACAGAATTTGATTTGGTATACCTTAGCAGTTTTGCAAAGAGGTCTGGGAGGAACTGATGGCATTTAAAAAGAATTGACTGCATTGTATGTTAGTAGGATCGGAGTTTGAATACTGGATCCAGAAGCCAACAGCTTAACTTTATTTCTTTCCTAAACCAACTTTTGGGGAAATTGTACTAAAATTAAGCTAAATATAATAAAACAAACAACTCAGAAATATAAGAGCTCGTTGCAGGACCACATTTACTTCTGAAGTAAGCTGCAGAGCATTAGGCCGCGCATTAGGCTACTATCAGTAGGCTACATTAGGCTACTATCAAATCTTTCCGAATGAGACGAGGAAAATATGTTTTCTTGGGTTGTACATGATGAGGTTCTGAGAAGGTTCTGAGAATGTTAACTAAAACCATCAAGGAGCGGAAGCTACAGTACTTCGGTTACTTAGTTAGGCGAGGAGATCATCAAAGAGTACTTTTGGAAGCAAAGGTGGCAGGTAAACGAGGCAAGGTCGTCCTAAAACATCTTGGACAGGCAACATAAAGAATTGGAGTGGTTTGAGCTGTCGCGAGGCCATAGTGTTGGCTCACGATCGGCAAAGATGGAAAATCATATCATCCAACCATTGGGAAACAGAAGATGGAACATGAAGAAGAAGAAGGGTTCTACAGGACAACGGAACACACACTTAATCTGAAAATACTCTTATGTGGACATCATGCAAAATTTTGCGGAATAACAGAAAACTAATTTTTCGTTAGGAGAAGCTTTTGCTCCAAAACATGGTTACGTTTTTTTTAATGTTACGTGAGAGGAAGAGGAAATGTCGAATCAACAGAATGACCATTACTTTCAGTTCTAACGTTCTCTGACTAACTATGGACTAACACTCAGCATTGTTGTTTCAATATATATGACATCATCAATGAGACGAACACATAGCATTTCAGACTTGTCATCCTTTTGTACTGAATATCATTTCACCAAAAATAGAGCATGAGAAACGAGGGAGGAGCAAAAGTCTAGCCCGTGACCAATCAATTTAACGAGCATCCAGCCCACTATTTCATTTTATCGTTTTTTATGACACGTCTTAAACAATAAAAATGCACTTTCGATTATCACAGGAGGTGTAATCAAATAAATATTAATATATTGCCAAGTATTGAAAATGTCTTTCACAATTTAGACTACCGTAGTTTATCAATTTTATTGGACTTTTATTAGCTTGAATGACTCCATTTATAACAAAGTGTTGCAACAGCTATCTGTCAATCACTGTTGTGGAAGTATGTCTCCCTTCATTTTAAAGTGTAATTACTTTCTTATTGGAGACATTGATATAATATCGATAATTATAATTAACCACGAATCTTCATAAATCAGAAATGTCTGCAGTTTCCTGGAATGTTTATTGCTACAATTCTCGTAAAAATATCCCAGAAGTAAAAAAATATCTGTAATGTGGTTCTAAGTGAAGATTTCGATTTCGAATGCTTATAATGCATTTTCTGCTCTTTAAAAAACTGACAGCATAGATTTATAGTTAACAAACAATTTTCTAAGTTGTTTCTCAATATGCTTGAAGACTCCACTAACTAGGCATCAGAATTAAAGCTAATTTTCTAGTAAAGCGTCAATCCCAAATAAAGTGGTTCTTTGGGAGGTGCATGCAAAAAACCTTTCATTTGCTTGTTTGGCCATAAGTTTGGTTCAGTAGTTCAGTTAGTTCCGTTCATTTATTTCAAATTCCACTACTACATGCAAATATTCGTACGTTTAATAACTTACAGCAATTAGATGGACAGATCATATAATATAAGGAAGGTGTTGTGGCACAGTGGTGTAATCTTCTGACTTTGCAGCCAGAACAGTCAGGCGGAGTGGGTTCGATACCCGGTAGAACCCCACCACTTGACAAGGGGTCGCAGACTCGATTAGGTCTGCTCTATTTCTGCGATTCCAGCCCTTGGCGCTGAAAAACGCAACTTCACCTGCACCTTCACCTTCATAATGGTTGGTCACAAGTTTTGTTGGTCATAAGCAAATCAGGGGGGTGACAAATATCTGTCATGTATCTGGATATCGTATCAGATCTTCCATCTTGGGAAATCTAATATCCACTTCATTCCCCCGTAAATGGAAAGTAGGGTAATCCAACATAAGGTCGAAGCGAAACCCAGGTTTTCATGGATGGAAATTACAACCCATTTTCTCTTCTCCCTAACAAATCATTCCAAGCATCTGTAATTTTGCAAAGAAATGCAATTCCAAACAGGCTCCCAAATTGTTGATATCAGAATATTGTTATCAAGATCTCAGGCACGTGGACACGCCATGGATTTTGTAGCAATGATCTGATCATACCGAAATGACACTTGGAGAGCTGAAACGATAATGCTTTGCGCTTTACGCCATCGCGTCCTATCTGATGTGGTACCCTGGGGACGTTTACAGGGATCCATGTTGCGACAGTGCTTCGCTATCTTTTTGTCTCTGTATGAAAACTAATTTTGGCAAAATTTCGTCCACAAAATTTGCGGCAACGTGTATCTGTTACGCGTTATGTTATCTTTTCACTGCAGGCTTCCAGCTTTCTAATCTTAATCACAACTTCTGATGACGTAACTGCATCAAGCGACCATAGACACACCCAAAAGCGTATCTTTGTCAGCTTGTACGCTCAAAATTGAAGTGCTGAGTATCAGTGAAGAATTTAATGATAAATATTCCTATCTTGTCTCAATGTAAGGTTTTCACCATTTCAACGTCAACAACAACTTTTGATGACGTCATTGCATCTAGCGACCATGGACACACCCAAAAGTGTATCTTTGCCAGCTTGTACAGGCTGGGAGAAATGAATATTCTTATCTTGTCTCAATGTAAGTCACAATGTGAGGGATTCATATCACTCTTTTGAAAAGCATGGATGATATTTCAACACAATAGGAGTTTAGGTATCTTTTAGGGATTTTTATATGAAACTAAAGGCTTTTGGCCAACAGCAAATGAGATTTTTATGGAGTGATCCCCGTATATATCGTAAAAGCTAAGCCCCCCTCTCTATTAAGCCCCCCCCCATTCATATCAAATTCAAGAGGTTACCAAAGATTCTCCATTTATTTATTTAAATAAGTTTGCATGTTAATTTTGGTGTGTTTTGAGGTAAAACTGTCGAATTCATGTATTGTTTGCTTCAACCGCTAAATGTGGTGCAAAAAGGACTAAAAAGTGTCCAAAATTGAATAAGCCCCCCGGGGGCTTCATAGACCTTTTCAGGTATGATGGAGTGATCCCTCAACAATGTGAATATGGAAAATGAGAGTTAAGAAGTTTTCACTCAAACAATGTGTCCACCTCTTCACCCGAATATGATCACACTGCTTAGTGGAAATAGAAGCAATTGCATCAGGTTTATATTCCTGTTCACATTCCCATTATCTTTCGGAGTTCATAGTTCCTGCCGTTCGCAAGCTAATGTAGTTAATATGTGTCAATATTCAAGTTAATACATTGAAAAACTGAAAGAATATTCCAAATTCGCTTTTCCCTTTGATAAGTCACTGCAGTCAATGAAACATGGCACAATTTTCGGACACCAAGAGGCACAAAAACCAACGCATATTTCCAAGAACAATTTCAGACTTGAAATCATTAAGTTAAAGGCACACTGTCGTGGCACTGATTGGATGAATAAGACAATACAAAATAATAGAATTAGGCAAGCTTCAGTAATTACGCTGTACACTGAAATTCATGAAGGCGATAAAGTTCTGACTCCCTTTATTCTCGAAACAAAGTATGACCCAAGAGCATAAAGGCTTAGCAATTGTTCAGAGGCCAGGTTGTTTTTAGTTCTTTCAACATTACGACTGGCCAATCACAGCCACGACAGTGTGCCTTTTATCTGTTGATAACTTTACATACGTAAACCTCCCCAGAATTTTATCTCCAATCTCTGCAACGAATAAATTTCAGACAATTCACTTTTATATATGCAGTTGTAAAGTTTGTAATTGATAGCAGTATCCGAACAAATAATGAGGATAAACCAGCCTATTTAAAACTTGAATAGATAAGCAAATTTTAAATATAAATACTTGAAATTTCTAAACAATAAAATGAATTGATTCTACTATCAGCTTCATCAGTTTAGTGCGAGCTTCTGAGATAAGACATGTACTAGACAGCTGTGAGTTTTTTCAGAGGAAGTAAATTAAGCCCCTGGTAAAAAAAGAGCGAGGCAAGGTGCCTGTCACAATCCAGAAAATTCGAATCTTTTCACTTCCTCTGTGACAAAATAAAATGCATTTTAGATAAGGCTTGTTCGCTTATAGTTTAAACAGCTGGAGGGTTTAGAGATAGGATTGAGCTCTGATAAAATATGCAAGGTGCTTCGAGAAAATCCACAAAACTGTTGTAATCAAGGCGTGCAAATTATAAACAGATCAAAGAGATTGGCAGTTTTACAGATAAGAAATCGCACCAGGGTCTGTAACGTTACGTAACATATAGAATAATAGGGCCTGCTGGGGTGAATTAGGGAAGGGGTAATTGTTGATAGCAGCAAAATGCAGATGCTACTAGCTTTTTTGGGATGAATGTCTTCAGGGAGATTTCTAGTCAAAGCAATAGTGCGACAAAACAGTGATAGCACTTTTTTCTAATCTATGAAAACCTGTGCTTTTTGGCCATCAATACCAAATTTTATAGATTCACCCAAAAGTTCTGTTACGAAAAAAAGAAAATTGAGCTGAAAAAATGTCCAAATTCAAGAAGTCTTGAAGGAGGTATTTCCATGGTCAAGAGAAAGACTTTACTACCAGAAGTATCAAAGGTTCTCTAACTCTCTGTAACAATGGAGAGGGGTTACGATATCACTGTAGTGCATTGAAAACACAAGAAATAAAACAAACAGGGTTCGGGGTTTTAGGCAGGATAATCACAGCAGTTACAATTTTTGGAATTGGCTCTTAGAAAAAATTTTCTAAAACGTTCTGGTGGTTTTGCTATACGAAAAGGAATATTTTGGTGTTCGAAGCCAGGTAAGATTATACAAGATAGTTCGAGAAAATCTAGAAAACTTGTCTGCTCGTCTGGTAGTGCAGCTAGAATCAGATCAAAGAGGCTGGAAAATTAATAGATAAGAAACTTGGTTGGACCCCTGGTAAAAAAATACAACATGCATCGACAAAATCCAGAAAACTGTTGTCTAGCTCTTTATCAAGGCTTGCGAATAGAATCATATCAAAGAGCCTGGAAGTTTTATAGATAATAAATTGAACTCCTGGTAAAGACACGCAAGATATTACGAAAAATATCCAACCAGTTGCTATCTGTTAAAGTTGTCAATGTTCAGTGTGAAAGATTAAAAGTTCTATTTGTATACAGCCTGAAGTTTATTTATTGCGAAGATCTGAAGATAAATTGACCAAACCCAACGCCTACATAATTGCTCAATAACCTTCCTGGTGGTTCTTTACGTTAATGAACTTCTTCGCTCTGGCTTTTACGAGATAAGAAGTGATCTCCTGCACCTTTTGGTATGGGCTGTAGCTTTGCTATCTCCTATCAGAAGAAAGAAACCCCCGGGGGAGGGTACATGACATGGGATGGACGGGGGTTTGCCGCCCGATATCCAGAAAGCTATCCTCTTCTTATTACCGAAACTTGCCTTGGTCAAGGGGCATTTCACTCATTCGAAAAAGAGTACGAGATTTTTTCAGAACAAAAGGATTTTTACGGATTTTTGAAGGATTTTTCTTGAAACAGAAGGATTTTTGCCAAAGGTGTACGAGATTTTTGGGAGTGAAATGCCCCTCGGCCTTGGTACCCACTGTTATGATGAATTTTGACAGAAAACTGCCCATTTTAAACTATTTTTTGCAAATTTCAGCGAAATCCCACCCATGTTTATGGTAAATCTGCCGAAAAAACCCTTTATTATGCCGCATATATAACGTGAGTCTGGGCTCATATTATAGCCATCTTAGAAATCTCTACTTTACTTGGTAACCAGTTTCTTACAAAAAGATGTCTGGCCTTAAAATTGTCTGCAAGAACGTATTTTACAGACCCCTTTGGTGAAAGAGTCTAGGGCACACACACAGTCTAGACTGCACATCAATGTGGCCAGTGTCTGCTTTGGCAATAAACTGAATAAAGATGTCAAATTCGTCAAAATTTAATAGAGGCTGTTTTAATTTAGGAACCCTCAAATAAATATCTTTGAGCAACACGAACATGACTGCACCAATAAAAACAAGACTTAGAGAATCCTAGGTAAAATTTGTAAATTCTGTCCTTCACACCCTAAAATTCTCATGAGAAATTCGTGAAAATTCTCATAAAATTTCACGAAAAGTATTGATCAAAATTTAAAAATTAGTGGATAAATATATGTGAGTGACATGGATCAAAGAGACAGAATTCGACCATTTTAAACGAAACATGGAGAATTGTATAAAGATATGACTTTTCAATACATCCGCACGTATTTCGAAAACCAACATACCTTCCCAACGTTCTTACGTCAAATTTCAGAAACTACGTATTTACGATCAAGAGCAAATATAACAAGGATGACATCAAGAACTCCCAGAAAGCAGTTGAAAAATCGATAAAAAATCGAAGTCCAATCTTAGAGGCCTGTGGGATTGACACAATCTCGTGAAGCTATTCAAATCGAGCTTAGGATACGATATTGGCCTCGCTTTCATTCTTCAGGGAGCAGCGCACGATTGCGCATGACCATTTTTAACGATCCCCAGAGGTTTCTTACTAATCTATTGATTATCAAATGTGTGATATTTGAAATAATGGCTCTTTGAGCGTTCACACTTTCAGAAAATCTTCTTAAAATGGGTTAGGACACGACCATCAAAGACAGGAAATAGAAGTGCAGGCTTCGCAAATTATGGAGCGTTTTCACAAATTTTCTTGCGTTTTGGGGCCTTGTACCGGATTGGACACCTACATGCCATTTTGCAATGAAGCCATTTTTGGTGTATTATATTGTGACTTCACAGTATCATAGGCGCGGGTCCATATTCTATATTCCGAATACCATAGTCATAAGATCGACGGGTGAATCACTCATCCGAAATGGTGTACGAGATGTTTTAAAACAGTAGGATCTTTTGGGATTTTTACGAATTTTTGTTTAAACTTACAGCATGCATAGAGATATTTTCCGATATCCGACCATTTTAAAAGTGCGAAACTTTTTAAATGAACGAGAATCTTCAAGGTGGACAAAATAAATTCAAACGCTTCAGTCTGTCACATATCTCTCCCATTCGAAGTCCTTACAGGCATTGAGTCATGTTAAATAGACTGCGTATACCAAAACTTCCAGAATCTGCTGACTCATGGTTCTCGATGGCGCATCTGATTGGCTAACGTCCGTGTGAAATGAAACTGATCACGTGAGACGCATTGTGCAACAGCAGGTTCTCTTAGTTTGTAAGGAATGATAATCGATCTTTATCCCATGGGTCACATGATACACGGCAAAGCAGGTCTATTTATCATGACTCAATGCCTACGCTTCTGGGGATAATTGTTTCAAATTTATAGTCGTATATAGTTGATAAAAATGGGGATTTGGAGAACACCCCATCGCTAGTAAAATACATATATTAATTACTGTATTAAGTGTACCGTTGAAGAGGGCCTAACCATTCGAAGAAAACAGGCATCAATTTGGTCAGTGCTGACTAGTTTCGCCCACTACGGCATCTTCAGAGCAACTGATTTATTCAGAGTATCTAACTCTGTTTATAGTATATTGTCTGTCCATATAAAGTTAATTAGTTTACAAGAATTTTTTTTATTAATTACTGTTGTTTTCTTTCCTTGCTAGTTGAGCATGTACTTCAAATTCAAAGATCATTTCAGAAAGCAAGCAGCAAAATCAGACGATGTGAGTTTGCAATTTACGAGGGAAACGAATCTCTACTCCAGAGCAGCACAAGGTTACGTTCAAATAATTGGTAGAAGAATTAATGCAATTGGAAAGCAAAGATCACGTTATGGTGAGGTTAATTCTAAATCATAGTACAATCAGAAATAGTCTTGTGTCAAGGGCTTCTGGGTAACCGCCATGCATTGCAATCGTTTGTTGTCTATTTAGTGGATTTTATAGATTTCATTAAATTCTTATAAAATGTTGAACACACCTAAGGAGAAATATGACTGAATCTGCAGCTGCTGCGAGATGCTGCTGACTTGAGCGACATCACAAATAATTTCCATGCAGCATGAGATTAGGCCACCTTAAAAATAGAGCTGCAATGCATGCCGGTTGCCCAAGAACCTTTTCAGTCCCCAAGTGGTATATAAGCTGAAGATCCTAATGGGTGAATGGGGCTCATGATATACAAAGAATGCTCAAGTTGTTACAAGAACAACGAGCGTAATACTTGGTTACATGTAAAACGAATATTATAATGGGTGGATGAATGGGGCTCACGATATACACAACAGAGTGCTCAAGTTGTCACAAGAACAACGAGCGTAATACTTGGCTACATGTAAAACGAATATTATAATGGGTGAATGGGGCTCACGATATACACAACAGAGTGCTCAAGTTGTCACAAGAACAACGAGCGTAATACTTGGCTACATGTAAAACGAATATTATAATGGGTGAATGGGGCTCATGGTATACAAAGAGTGCTCAAGTTGTTACAAGCTCGGTTACAAGAACAACGAGCGTAATACTTGGTTACATAAAACCCGAGTGTAAAACGAATATTATTTTATGGGTGACTGGGGCTCATGATATACACAGAATGCTCAAGTTGTCACAAGAACAACGAGCGGAATACATGTAATCAAGAGACCAAATGTGCCCTCCCCGTTATCACCATACTGGCTGCATGGCAACTCGCGAACTTATGTTAGATAAAAATGAAAAAGGCAGTATAGGTCCATTGTTTAATGATACACCACAATACGCCAGTGAAAGGTTCCTGGTGTTTTGAAAATGGCCTGCCCAACCTCACTCTCCCCCTGTGTATGTTTCTCTGTTCCCATTCCTTTAATATTTCATGAAACTGACAAAAATTAACAAATCAAAATGGTAAACAACAAGGAGAAAGTAGGGCTTGTTTAATCTTTAAAAACATTTATCTGCTACCAAACAACTTTGTCCAGAAAACATTTCAAGACAAGAGAAGGCCCCCTATGAAGTTTATTTACGTAAACATACGACGTAAAGTAAGGTAAACACGAGATTACGTAAACAGCAAAATCTATAAGTAAAACTTGATTAACTTTCTAAATAGGAATGAAGAAATAAAATAGGGATATTATTTTCCTTTGCATTCTGCTAGCTTAAAAATTTAGGGGTATTACCAGATTTGAAATCAAGACATATTATTTTTCCGCTTTTTTTGTAAATATTCATGCCGAGTTTTGAATTTTATTGCATTCAAAACTAAGCTTTAGGGACTTTATTAGTCGTTCCTGCGCAGCGGCAGTCCTATCAAAGTGTTTTCATAATTTGTAAGAGGATTCTTTCGTCCAAAACAATTTTGAATGAATCCTGAGAGTGAAAAGCAGAGACAAAGGCAAAAACAATTTTTAATGGACACTTATCGACAACTTTAGTGTACATCCTACAGATTCATTAAGCAAATGGAAGTCAGTGTTCTCAACGGAACTGCTGTGCGACAATCAATTAAGAAAATCAATGCAATGCAGATAAATTGATATTAAAGGCCAGTCAAAAGATAGTATTTTCCATTTTGGTATTTCACTTTTCATCTGCAGTTGTTATCCTAACCTACATAACTAAATGGCTCAAGGATTTTGAAGCTGAATCAGCTAGTTCCAGTATTTTAAATTTAGGTACTTCATCCCAGTCAAATTTTACTCCAGCAAAACCCAATTTTTCTATAAAGTCAGGAGAAAAGAAACCCATAGTTATTTTCATTATTTGAAATAATGTGAATGATGAACTTAAAACCAAATTAAACAGCGGCACAATTTCTAGAAACTATATTTTCGTCCGACGCTTGAATCGTACAAGGCAAATTATCACACAAGAACCGAAGGAAGAGTTCAGTGCATTTGAAACTGGCAAATCAGAAACTTGCAAAAAAAAGAGTCGGATTTCGAAGAATCTACCGCTGGTTGTTGATAGCAGCCTGAAGACAAGAGTTGATAGCAGCCTCAAGACTAGGCCTAGCAATGATACAGATAGAGTGTTACTTGATCGACCTCCTTCCAGCAAATAGAAACGTAAAACAGGAATAGATAGCAGCCTGAGGCCTACGAGATCTAAGGATTGACTCCTCTCCCATCAAACAAAAATGTAAACAAGAATTGGCAGCAGCCCGAATACTAGGCCTAAAAGATCTAAGATTGACAGCTACTTGATAGCTATTCTTCCATCGAATAGAAATAAAAAAACAAGAGTGGACTTGCCTAAAAACATACACACGACTTGTGTCTTAAAAGCAAACAACGGCGAGCCACGTCTGAAAGAAGTTGATCCACAATTGTTATCCTAACTAAATGGCTCAAGGATTTTGAAGCTGAATCAAACTCTTATAAAAACAACGTTCAGATTTGCTACGTTGCAGGAAATTCCATCTATTATGTTCAAGTTTCTTTAGGATCTATCTCTGAGACAAGCATAATTCTTCGAAAGGATTTTCAGTATGTTCTCAGCGCAAACACGGTATCCTATGTCGTAAACGAAACCCGCTAAAAAATAATGAAAGGATATCTCAATAAAGGTGCCACATAGCAAATCAGCTATTTCTTCTCATACCGCAGAAAAACATCAAAGAAAATCGAACAATTTTCATTCGTTATTTTAAACCTTGTTTTCCCTCCGACCAACTGCGGCCTAAGCTAGCATCGGGGCATTGAATTTATGATGTTTCCGTAAGGAATTCCCCAGGACAACGCCTTGAAACAGTACGGATCCACAGAGGAAACTTTCGGCCAGCTATAAAGATTTTGGCGAATCTTTGAAATGCTTTATATAGTTGTTTCAGATCCGGCTTGAATTTCTTGTCAACTAACAATCAAACACTGATGATGCTAATTTTAACGCTACGTAAATAACCAATAAAGAAGAGTCTCCAAAATTCATTATACAATAGCAACTCTCCAGTCGGAAGCTTTGATCACTGTAAAATGTAGCATAAGGCGAAAATCAGTAACTTGGGTGGAATGTGCGCCATTATTCGTTGATTTTTCCAAACCAAAAACGGTACAAAAATGGACAACATTTTGGCAGTCAATTATCCCTGACTGCAAGTCTAGTTTTTAGGCTCCTTGGCTAGTTAGTAACCTTGGCTAGTTAGTAACCTGTGCATTTCGCAAGATTCACATGACATTGCAATGTTCAAGAACCATATCTATAGGACAGGAGGGTGTGACAAAAATAGCTCAACGTTCATGGAAACGTTCAAGTTGTTCATCAGTCATCAATTTCAATGAATTATGGATTATTTGAAGGTGGGAAGGCTACATTAGACGAGAAAGTTTATGTTACCAAAATGGGTCATACAGTTTTCAACTTATTAGTAATTTAGCCTGGAAGTTGTTTGTGAAGAAACTTAAAATTGAAATAGACCCACCTTAATGGTTGATTCACGACTTCACAATGTGGCAAACGTTGAACAACTTTTAGGGACAATCGGTGACTAAAATACATAGAAAAAGTACGGACCTAAGGTTTTCTGACAGCTTACCATTCAGTGGCAATATGGAGAGAAACGTTTTTGCTCATCGAAGGAATGAATAAGTGAAACTTAGTACGAAATATTTTGACAGAACGGAGTGCACCCTAATGTACAATTTGGCAACGATATCTTTAAAGACATTAATTGGAATAAACTAGTTGAGAGCTAAGGTTTTCTGACAGCTTACCATTCAGTGGCAATATGGAGAGAAACCTTCTTGCTCATCGATGGAATAAATAAGTAAAACTTACAATGCAATATTTGATAGAATGGAATGATCTCTAATGTACAATTTGGCCAAGATCCATATGATGAGATTAACCTGAAGAAAAGTTAGAGAATAAAATAAGAAATACATCGGATTAATGTATATTCCTGTCCTTACAGGCACGCGATATATCGTAGATAAGGGTGGCAATTCAAACAACCTTAAAGTAAGCAAAGATTAAAGGATTTAAAGTATTTGAACTAGCCGATTTGAGTAGTGTAAGAAGTTATTGGATCTTTGCGACTACTGTCTTGTTTAGTTTACACGAACGCCTTCGCGTGGTTTCGGAACTTTTGGTAAGTCAGCGCCTGAATGAGTGAGTGAATGAATTAAAGTCCTTTGTGGCACCAAATTCGACTTTTTTGGCCTAGGTTCTCATTACCCTGCTTTTTATTCGGCCCACAAAGGATCATAGGTGTCCATGGGTTTTTAGCATCATGTCCTGTAGGCCTGGAGCTTGAAGCACAGAACCAATAATCTGGCATATGCTTTGTCGATACCCTGACCATGTTGATTTTCTTTGAAGCAAATTACGAGAGATATTGCAATGAAGTCTGAGAACGGAACAAAAGAAGACCAAGTGCCAATTATGATGTTTTGTCATCTATCTTGAACATGCAATAGGCTATACTATGATTGCCACTTTTTTCAATTTTCAGCTGTCTGGAAAAACTTTAGAAAATTAACAATCGACAAATGTCTCAAAATTTAAGTTCAAACCATTGCAAGCCAGTTAACGGTAAACGTTATAATTCTACGTACAAACTGCTGTGTTGACAGTCTTCAAACATGTGCACATGCAATGGAAAGCCCAGTTTTAAACAAGATAATTTACTACTGGAAATTTACTTCGAAAATCATGTTACAATAAACAACAAAAATTTCTTTTGACTTTCACCAAATACCAAGATAGTGCAATGACTGTATCGAACCGGTTTTCTGAAAGGCATATCCGTGGAAAAGTGGCAAAGTACTTTTCAGACTAGCTTATATCCGTCACATAGCTGATTAGCTATTATCATTCTACCACCACCGTATTTTTAGCAACTTTTATAGCTGGTCGGAAACAGATTTTTAAAAGATTTCTGTTGGACATCTTGTTCCTACGGATGTAAATTACATCACGCACTTAGGAGTGTGGAAGATATCTTTCAGGGTGGGTGAATTTGATTGGTAACTTCAGACGGTATGATATCCTTTGTATTGTAAGAGATTTGCAAGATTACCCAGCTCATTTATTGTTTCGGCAAAGTAGCTCTTTAGATAACCGTTTTCCTAGACACAAATATGATATTTGGGCTATCTATGCAGGATGGTAAAAAGTACAGCCTGCTATACATAGGCGCATTTAGTCCCAAATCTTGACAAAGGACAACTATTGGGCGAGCGTCTGGAGATACAGTAAGAACCCGCAAAATGGAAATCAGTTTTTTCAAAACAGCCTCTTTAGTTTCCTATTAAAAGGTCATTAATCTTGAAACAGACTGAAAAGTTTCTTACCACATGGTTAAGAAACCTTCTGTTATTTCAACTTAAATCTTAAAGAATACCCAGAGCAAATACTATCGAACTGTATTTTCTTGTTACCTAGCATTCGCTCGACATTTATTCAACCTTAGCATACATGCCAAGTATATACGTAGATTGAGATGCTTTTGATGAAGTCTCTAAAAATGCTCGGCACCTGATTTTAACAAAGATTATTAGATATGAATTTATTTGGGATCCTCCTATGAGAAACCTTCCTAAATCAGACTGAGAAGTTTCTTATATGAGGGCACCATTATTCAAAAAAATCTGCCTGAGGTTTCTTCTGAAGTGGTTTCTATTTTGCGGGTTCTTACTGTAGTTATAAGATGGCACAGAGGTACGTTCTAAAGCATGGTCCAGCAAGGTACCAAATGACGAACACTTTTTTGTAGGAAATCTACAGAGAGGCGTGGCTCTGAACTGGCAGAAAGCTTGCGGAGCTTTCGCAGAGAAATTCGGTCACACAAACGGATGTTACCCCGAAAAGTAGGGCGAAATGCCGGATGTCCGGACATGGGCAATACTGGGCCTATGATAGGACAAAAGCTTTAACTCTATGGGCGGCCTCCTTGGGACGTTTTAAAGCAGTCGTGCAAGAGCTAGCGAACACGATGAAATCAAGCCGACGTCCCTATTGTCTGGAGACTTAAAACTAAAGGAAATCATTATTTGTTGCGACATTTATTGTCTAGGGTTACCCCCAAAAAGTCTGATGATGAGCAATTAAGTTTCAGTGTTAGATGGTACTCAATATTTTCAGCTTTATACTTTAATCTATAGGGGTACATTAGACCTTTTATTTAGTGTCATTTCCATGGTTGAAGATAAGCTGATATTGCTAAAGAGAAGCATGTGTTTTTCCAAAAGTTGCATCGACAGAATTCATTTTTCCCTGGCGCAATTTCCGGTGGTGCCGTTTCAATCTGGAGGATCTGGTTATTTTCGCACTACGTCCGATAAAACAACAAGTCGTTGTGTGAAAATAAGAGTGAAAAAGTGCAATTGAAATTGCTCCATATAAGGTAGAAGTTAGCCCAACTAAAAGTTAGTTTCTATGAAAGTTATTACATTCCACCAAGATCTCGTCTGCTGGAACCACAGGGAAACCAGGAAATAATTGTTGCTAAAAATAGAAATTGTCTTTCGAGATAACTGTTGCTAAAAATTTTTCTTGTTTTTGTCCCCTGATCTTGCTGTTGGTGATTTTTGTACCTTTGTCCCTGTGTTATAGTTGCGTAGCAATAGGAATAACGAAAGTGCTAGCAAAGTACGCAGAAGTGCGCCAACATATCAGAGCCTAATGACTAAAAGTACATCGAGAAACCAAAATTTCGATTTCCAGGTATGTAATTGGATAATAAGATACCGTGTTATGCAACTTTAAACAAACAACAAGATTTAAAAAGCCAAGAAAATGAAATAAAAACTAAAATGCTAGCAAAGTACGCCGAAATACGCCAACATATATATCAGAGTCTAATGACTAAAAGTACATCGAGAAACCAAAATTTCGATTTCCAGGTATGTAATTGGATAATGAGATACCGTGTTATGCAACTTTAAAACAAACAATAAGATTTAAAAAGCCAAGAAAATGAAATAAAAACTAAAATGCTAGCAAAGTACGCCGAAATACGCCAACATATATATCAGAGCCTAATGACTAAGACATCGAGAAACAAAGACCTAAAGACAGCAGATGCATTTCATATTTCATACAGCATTTAAATGCAGCATCAACAACATTGAAAGGCCAAGAAAGGACATTTAAATGCTAGCAAAGTACGCCGAAATACGCCAACATATATATCAGAGCCTAATGACTAAGACATCGAGAAACAAAGACCTAAAGACAGCAGATGCATTTCATATTTCATACAGCATTTAAATGCAGCATCAACAACATTGAAAGGCCAAGAAAGGACATTTAAATGCCAGCAAAGTACGCCGAAATACGCCGATATATATCAGAGCCTAATGACTAAGACATCGAGAAACAAAGACCTAAAGACAGCAGATGCATTTCATATTTCATACAGCATTTAAATGCAGCATCAACAACATTGAAAGGCCAAGAAAGGACATTTAAATGCTAGCAAAGTACGCCGAAATACGCCAACATATATATCAGAGCCTAATGACTAAGACATCGAGAAACAAAGACCAAAAGACAGCAGATGCATTTCATATTTCATACAGCATTTAAATGCAGCATCAACAACATTGAAAGGCCAAGAAAGGACATTTAAATGCTAGCAAAGTACGCCGAAATACGCCGATATATATCAGAGCCTAATGACTAAGACATCGAGAAACAAAGACCTAAAGACAGCAGATGCATTTCATATTTCATACAGCATTTAAATGCAGCATCAACAACATTGAAAGGCCAAGAAAGGACATTTAAATGCTAGCAAAGTACGCCGAAATACGCCAACATATATATCAGAGCCTAATGACTAAGACATCGAGAAACAAAGACCTAAAGACAGCAGATGCATTTCATATTTCATACAGCATTTAAATGCAGCATCAACAACATTGAAAGGCCAAGAAAGGACATTTAAATGCTAGCAAAGTAATCACAATATCCAAAAGGTTCTGAAGGACTGGAAAGCCACTTAGGCCTAAAAATGGCCTAACTGCGCCTATCAGCTCAATTCTTAGCTTTTGTGAAAAAATGCGTGCAAAGGTCTAACATTGAGCTTATGTTCTAAATTGAAGGGTAATGAGTGCAGTTGATCAATGATGCAAAAGGCATCTCATGTGTTTCAAATTAACAATTTTAACGACGAAAGTCCAACTTTGAACGAAGGTGACAAGCTGGATGCGTGTTGAGCCGTGTTGAGCTAGAATTACTCCAAAACTGAAGGACGATTGTTCAAGGAAATATACCATGTAGTTTAAGCACAGTTCGTGAAGGAATTTGCGATTATCCGCGCTCACGAAGCCGATTATGTCTCACACGGTCCTAGATAGGCCGGTTCCTTATTGTAATGGCAAACTAAACCAAAGTAATCTACTTGGAGTGGGATTAGGAAGTTGCTGTTGAGATGGATCCGGTAAATAAGGCTATTAAAGATTTACCTATATTTTAAATTCATGCCTAAAAACCTATGGAAATTTAGGATCAACAACAAGGTATGTAATCTTGAGTTAAAAGGATTGCGCAAACGGTAATCCAGTTATACATTACCATCGGATTATCAAGGACATGTTTTGATTTGAGACGAGATGAGAAAGCTATAAAATATAAACAATAAACCTAACCAGCACCCTAACCTACTGCACTCTCTCTAACCTTCTGCACCCTAACCTTCTGCATCCTAACATTCTGCATCCTAACCAGCAACCTCTACAGCAAGGACCAGCAAACAAGAAACAACTTCATAACCAACTAATTCCATCCAAAGATTTCAAATATGAATCACTTGATAACGGGCTAAGCTCGAAACGTGGTGTTTTATAATCTCTGTTCAAGGTACAATTATTTTATTTTAAATAGTTATATTATGAATACACGCCCCTGTGATACAGCATGGATGTGCCCCACAGGGGCTGAAAGGTAAATACTCGAGAAACAGATTTAAAACTTGTAATTCGGTAATTTTGTTTTGGTGACCATTGTTTTTAAGACACGCGCAATTATCTAACTTTAAAAACTAACATTGTTACCTCAAATATTTCGCTGCCCATCGGCAGCCTCATCAGTGAGTTAATGAGTCGAATCGATAGCTTGCCAGTTGCCGATAATGTTCGATTCGTTTGATCTTTGATCAAATCGATTTCTAGGAACGTTCGAATTTCCCCACTCCTCCTTAGCGTTCAGTTCTGGATTCTCCGCATGGATGTACGTCGCCTCTGTTACTTGCCTTAGCATTGCGTCGTTTTGACATGTTCTTAAAAGCTGTACAGAAAGTGCTTGTTTTACTCCGTTGTGTTTTTCAAGCATATGCTGATGGAAGAGAGACGAGTTCTCTCTTCTTTCAAGTTTCTTGATGTGCTCATTGAACCTTTCTCCCAAGCTGCGTGCTGTTTCTCCAATGTAGCTTTCTCCACAAGAACATTTAATTTCGTATACGGCATCTCTGGTTTTGCAGTTTAGAGTTGGATTTATCTTGCACACAGGGCATTCTTCACTGTCACAATTAGGTAATTTAAATGGATCTGATCTTGCTAGATATCTCTTCAAGAGATTTCCTGACCTCTCCACAACCCTTATCTTTAGTTCTGCTTCTTTCATAATTTTTCTGCATTCCTTTGCTAGTTCGCTACGAGGCGTAGCATCCACGAAAAGAACTGTTTCAAAACCTCCTTTTGCAAACCATGTGTTTCGTTTCTTGCTCTTTCCCTCATCTCTTATTTGCCTGTTCCAGAATTTCCCTCTATACATTGGACATTTTCCCTTGTTATCATTCTCAACAATTCTCTTATATTTTTTATTTGCTTTCTGAAAAATAGTTATTCTGTCAAAGTTATAGTTATTCTGTTATAGTTATTCTGTTATTCTGTCATGTCAAAACGACGCAATGCTAAGGCAAGTAACAGAGGCGACGTACATCCATGCGGAGAATCCAGAACTGAACGCTAAGGAGGAGTGGGGAAATTCGAACGTTCCTAGAAATCGATTTGATCAAAGATCAAACGAATCGAACATTATCGGCAACTGGCAAGCTATCGATTCGACTCATTAACTCACTGATGAGGCTGCCGATGGGCAGCGAAATATTTGAGGTAACAATGTTAGTTTTTAAAGTTAGATAATTGCGCGTGTCTTAAAAACAATGGTCACCAAAACAAAATTACCGAATTACAACTTGTCGTTCAAGACACGGGATCAACTGAAAGATTTAGGAAACAAAATCTCACAACGCAAGATTTAAAACTACTCGTGAAAAATTTTTCTCGCAACAAATCTGAGAAGCCTCGAGGGTGTCTCTGGGAAACATGGCAATCTGATTAATTTGGCTTTGACCATGGTAAGAACGAAAAACAAACCTTAAAATGCCGGTCTAGTGAATGAATTGAAGTACACAGCTCAGACGGGATAATTTCTGCATTAAGTTAAAGCATAATCTGATTTGAGGTTTAAAATTGCATCGAAAAGGGCACGCAAGCACACAGGGGGCCTATTATTGTCCTTCTATTTTGAGCCCACCGGCATTGGTTATGTAATTTTTGGATGTACAACGCGTGCTAGGAAATACCTAAAGCGAAGGTTACAACTCGTAAAAATATGGCAATTGACCTTGTGCTTACCGCAGTGATTTGCCTCTTTAATTGTGCTTACCACAGAACTGAAATTCTACTGAGGCTCTCAGTTCTCATTGTGTTAGTAAACCTTGTCCCCAAGGCCCTTTTGTAGTCTCCGTCCCAATATAGCAAAAGGCCCTGGGGACGAGCGGATTTCTTTGAAGCTTCCTTGAGACATTATTCAAGTAAACAAATAACAACAGGTACTCTTTAGATTCCTGGACAAAGTAAGGGCTTCTTGGAAACATTTTTATTCGCAGTACTCATCAAGTTTCTTAATAGTCGGTGATCTGAGAGGGTTGGGTTTCTTTTAAGAGTCTTTAAAAAAAGTTGTTGTTGTCGTTGTTGTCAAGAACTCGATCTTTTCTACGCCAGAACTTCAAACAGCCAACAACTTTTGCAACAGTCGGATGGGAGGGAAAAACAAATATTTGGGAAAGTTAGCGCATTACTTGAAAAGTGCAATTCGAAATGGGCGAGACTTTCTGGCTAGAACTCTTAACAAATGCATTTATATTTGCTTAGAAACGCCGTCTAGTCTGGCAGGAACAGAGCCTGAGCTAAGCGTCTCATAGGATTAGTCTGTCTCGGGGGTGCGGCGAGTGTTAGGATCATGCTGCAAATTCAGTTTTTTAAGTTTTTTTTGGAATTATGGCCTCAACAAACACCCATGTTGTTTTGTCTGTTCCTTGGTATAAATTTGCCATGCATCATCATTCATATCGAGGGGTGTATCACTCTTCCGAAAAGGCATACGAGATTTTTCAAGACAAAAGGATTTTTAGAGATCTTTTACGGATTTTTCTTCAAAACAAAAGGATTTTTGACAAAGGTGTACGAGATTTTTACAGAGTGATACGCCCCTCGATTCAGATGCGCTGAAGATGAACCAAGTTTGGTTCAAAATGTCATTTTGTTCCCAATTTATCCACTCGAGACTTGGGCCTTGGGTCGCCTTGCGCGTATGAAATGTAACTCACGCTTGTTTATCTCGTTTACATCGTTTGTTCTTTGGTATAAATTTGCCATGTATCATCATTGAGATGCGCTGAAGATGAACAAAGTTTGGTTCAAAATGTCATTTTGTTCCCAATTTATCAACTCGAGACTTAGGCTTTGGGTCGCCTTGTGCTTAGGAAATGTAACTCAGGCTCATTTACCTCGTTTTATTTGTTTGTTCTTTGGTTATAATTTGCTCATGTAAAATTCATGTTGTTGCCGAATAAGACCATATACTAGATAAGCAGCGCCCTAGACTAGATAAGCATTGCTATTTCTAGGGCGTACAAATCAGTAAGTATTTAGTTTTAGCTGATTTGTGAATAAATATCATCATATGCCCATCGTGCGGTACGGTACCTCTCGCTCGTTCCAATTCTACCAGTCTCTATGATCTAGGCGCCTTTATAGCATCACAATATTGTTCAACATGAGGTTTCCTACCAAGTTTTCTTCGAAAAGCAACAAAATTAGACTCCTGTACTACCCCACCTTTTAAATTTTGTAAACTTCACAAAATCCGTTCAAAAAGATATCTGCCGAATCATTTTCGTTCTGTAATCTTTAAGCAGAGCTTATCACAACTTCAGGTTCTGCCGCGTTTTAGCAATCCATAGACTTATACTTCAAGTCTAATTTCAGTCTACTTTCAGTGTAACTATTCGTTGTAAACAGTAATAAAGTTAGATCTATTTATAAAAAGGTAGTGGAAGTTTTACTTACCAATCCACGATGTCTAAACTACAGTTTGCCAAGCTCTGATCTTCACATCTGAGAAGCAACAAGTAAAAAAAACATTAGGCCACTCTGAAATAGAGGATTTCTGTGTGTTAGGTCATAGACATAAAATCAAGGGGGATCTTGGGCATACTTGGAACGCGGCATGACTTCTATGAAAATGGCGGCAACTAAGAGAGCACAAAAAGATGCATTCGAAAAGCATGCCGATTGAAAAGGCTCCTTTAACTTTTCTAGCAAGAGTGAAAATTTCATGAAACTCCAAGTGGCGTTGTGTAACGAAACCATTTGCTGAACATTTTAGCCTAACCGTCTGAAATCTTACTTTCTTCTTTATTTTATTGCTGATGTGATCGAGGGCCAAATCACTCCAAACAACTGATACACTTTCACCAAAATAAACAAATCTCATAGAAAATCCCTAATGCCTGGAATAGTATTGGAAATCTCAAAAATCTTCACAAAATTTTAGGAATCCCAAAAAAATCCCAAAAAATGTTCCAACATCCCAGACTTCTCCCTCAACAAAGAATACAAATTTTCAAAACGAAGGTTTCGACAATTCTTTCAAAATTTCCAAAAATCGTTCAAATCCTAAAAGATCTTGCAAAATCTTGAAGAACCTCGAAAATCTTTGACAATCTCGAAACAATTTGAAAATCTCACAAGTCTCAAGAATCTAAGGATCTCAAAAAGTCTTAGAAATCTTTAAAGGTCTTTGAAAATTTAAGAAAACATCTCTGAAATCTCTGAGAGTTTTAAAAAAGCCCAAAATCTCGTACGCTATTTTTGGAGTGAATTGCCCTGATGTGATCCAGTAATTTGATGTGATCCATGTCAGAAGAAATGCATAGCAATTAATACTGGTAGCTACCTCTACTCATGGTGAACAATCTCCAGGCCCGTAGGAAGCGGGGGGGAGGGTAGGGGGGGCTTAAGCCCCCCAATAATTTTTTAAAACAATGGTGCTACGTCACATGACTTAATTAGATGTATTGTTCTCTATTGTTTTAAGAACAATTGCCCCCCCCCAATCCGAAGCTTCTTCCTACGGCCCTGACAATCTCTATCAAGCTCTCTCGCAAATCTGAATTTCCGTTTGAATTTCGTTTGAAATATTTTTTTCTTTCAACAGCTCGATTCCTAGTGGAAAGTGACAACTTCGGGAGAGTCCGATTCAAAGGTGTTCACTCAGGAAGATATTTGTGCATGAATAAAAATGGAAGACTAATAGCTAAGGTACGTGATATTTGCAAGTTTAAACTATGTTTAAACATGTGTAGTTAGATATGCTTCTGCGGAGGAACATTTGTATCGTTCTGCGGAGGAACTTTCGAACGCAGCAGTATATAAATTTGATATTTCTTAAGCAAAAATATGAAACTGCGGCAATCAAGCACAACTGCGGTGTCCAAGCACCCACGGTTTTAAAACTATGTTTCCTTTAGAAATCAGACCCTAAATTTCCTCGATGAGCGTCTTTCAAAGGTTCAGCAAAGTACAGCGTGATATTTTGACAGCGAATGATGAAGCTGAAGCATAGGTTCCAAATCTTTAACTTGGCGTAAAAAGGTGGGTGTAAAATTCAAGGACCTTTTTCTTCTGATTGAATGGCTGGAAAGAAACTTTTGATACTTCTCCATAATTCTACCGTTGGAATTTTCAAAAATTTTGAATATTTTTCGAAATTACAGCGTATCTTACATTTCAACTTATTTGAGACTGTGACGTCATCAAATTTCTATATCATAAACCAGATGAGTGACAGACTTTTGCTTGATACCATATTGTAAATATCCATAAACTATGGTTTTCTTCGAACTTATTTCATGTTGCGTCAAACAGTTTAGAAATTACTAAGGATTTAAGTTTTTTTGAAATTTTTTCTTGAATTCCTGAAAAAGGAGAAAATCACTCTTATTGTGAAAATATTTAAGATTTCCAAAAAGTCCAACGGTAGAATTATAGAGAAATAGCTAAAGTTTCTTTGAAGTCATCCAGTTCAAAGAAATAGGTCACTCAATTTTACACCAGCTTTTTAAAGATATGGAACCTATGCTTGAAGCTGATAACGTCCTGTATTTGAGTCCTGTTCTATTACATGTTCATTGACGAAAACAATCACAAGAGCCATATCGTTTATCATAGGGCTTAAGCTCGTGTACCAAATTAAAGAGAAAAGGACCTGACAAGTATCCTTGTGGTCCCCCTTTTGGTGTTATCTATATACAATCCTGATTTTAATAACTATCAAAATTTCACCCATACCCGTAGAGGCATTTATATACAATCCTGATTTGAATAACTATCCAAATTTCATCCATACCCGTAAGAGGTGATAGGGTGATACTCACAATTAGAAACAGATCAAACAAATAGGCTCCGGATGCCTATTTTGTTAGTTAAACCTGCCTCATTTATCAATAAGCCAAAATACCCAAATTTGTTATGAACTCCCTGCGTTGCTTACGACCCTTAAATTTACAAATAAGGTGCCGTTGCCAAAATAACCCAAAAGTTTCTGGGTCTCTTATAAAGCTTACTAAGCCTTCCTCAACTACAGGCAAAACCTTCCTCCAGCTCATAGCCGTGGAGCAGAGCAGTGACTCTTTCTAGACTCTGTATCAGTGGTGTATACTCTTCGGTTCTCTGTATTGTTTACATGTTTATAACTTTAGTAACATTTTCTAATCCCTGCCAATTTTTTTCGTCATTAGGCCGATCGCCGTCGACGGACCAAACGAAGCCGAAAAGACCGTAAAGAACGCAACAGAAGAAAATTTGGCAAAGTGAAACTAATGCAACGATGCGTTTTCAAAGAAGTTTTCGGCAAAAACGCATATATCGCTTACACACTAGCGGCGAACTCCTCGTGGTTCTTAGCGTTTGATAAGACAGGACATCATCGGTCCGGAAGAAATGCTAGAGCGGGAACGAAAGGGACACAATTTATCGAAAGACCGATTGGCGTGAAGAGAGATGAGTATGGTATATCAGAAAGAAGTAGGCCAAAGATTTACAGACGTAAAAACAAGCGCAGTAAACGCATGCATTCGTATCAGAAATCCGAACGAAGCTGGCCTCTCTTACCGAATAACGACGTTATTACAGACCAGGTGGTCAGCAAGTACATCAAGCAGTTTCAGAACCGTAAAACCAGTCTTAGAAGAGCGATAAAGTCGTTAATAAAATTGAAGAAGAAACTGTCAGCAGCTAAAAAAGAAACAAACTCTAAAGCAAGGACTAAAAAGTTACTCAGGTATGGAACAGATCTGCAGAACATTATATCACGATTAGCTAAAAACGTTAATTAATAAGTTAATATTTAAAGTATTAAAAGTTTGAACAAATACGAAACTTGAGTCAAAAGACTTGGTATTTGTTTTCAGCAGTGCTGGGAAATATTTGGAGTTTTGAAGCTGCATAGCGGCCTCATAGAAAGTTGCTAAAGCTGGTCTGAGTAAGCTCGTGAATTGCTGAAGGATCAGGGATTGTGGGGAAGGGGGAATGAGACTTAGGGGAGAGTGCAGAACGGAAGAGGGCTTGGTAAGAATCAGAACTATAGCGAAAAGAAAGAGGGTACAGCAGAATAAAGGAACAAACATGGAGAATAAAAACATCAAAGCTGAAGAATTTGAGAGCTAACTAAATGGAGAAAAAGTGCAGGAATTACATCAAAACTGTTTGCTCTGAAACATTTAGCTCTCCATACAGCTGATTTTTTTTATGTTAAGAAACGAGCGAGGGGAAGGGAAGGCAAAGCATTTTTACACAATTTAAGATAAAGGTGACATCTTCCAGCACTGCTCTATAGTAAACGAAAATTGTAGTCGTTTTAGAGCTTTGAGAATTTGTTTTTAGTAAAAGAGGAACAATTGTTTTGACATTTATTTTCAAAAATAATATCATCCATCAATCAGATGGGTCCAGGAAGTTGAATGTGTTTAAATGTTCAGGTAGAAAATTTCTCATTAGAGAAAAATCCCTTGCAGAAACTTTATTTGGTTGTCAATCTTTTCATTTGGTTCAGTTAAATACAGTTCCAGAAAAGACCAAAACATTGCAACAGCCCCAATATTCTTTCAGAAGTATTCTGAGAACTTTTGCGATAGAATTTCCTGCCATAGTAGGTTGAAAATGGCTAAAAATGATTTCATAGTCCTTTTTATGATTTGCTTTAAAATACCGGCTGAGATAAAACGCTTTTATAAAATCATTTAAGTAGCTTTAGAAAGATGATACAACCGATTTTAACCCACCAACATCTTTGGCCTAAGCTGACATGTTACCTGCACTATGGTAACCCGCTTTAAGGCAATTTATGAATAGGCCGCATACTACAGGCTTTGATGGGCTTCAACGTTTTTCAACTCACCTAGTATATATCTAAGATCTCCACATAATGTCAAATGTTTAGCAAATTGAAGACACTCGTTGAAATGGAGTCATACAAAAAGACTTTGATGCTAGATGGCATAGACAGGACCATATAAGCTGGAGACAAATTTGGCCCAGCAAAGCAATCCACTGAAAACGTTATGAAACTCAACCCTTCCATGTAAATTTCTAAGTATGAAATGGAGAGTTTGCTCAACGTGATCAATCTTACTCTCATGTACCGTTAAAACGGACCAACCTTATTCCCACTCCCCATTTATCACCACTGGTGGAGCAAGCCACCAAAAAATGGAGGGGATGAACAAATATGGGGGTCTGGTCTCGGGATGTGGCTTTGAGAAAAATGTTTCAGGAGCACACCCTTTTGATACACAGAAAACGCCATTATTTCTTTCAGGAAACATCCTTTTTGTCTATCAAAATTAAAATCTACAAACCTAGCCCCTACTTTGTCATTTTGTTAATGGATTTAGACTAACTAGAAGACTGACCTTGGAGAAAAGAGGAAGGAACTTGTCCTACCCATCCCCCTTGTGGCTCTGCTATTGTTTATCACGGGCTGATATCAGTAGTGATGCTAATCTTGAGATCATTGGAAGGGTCATCCTGAACAGAGTAATAATGATGTTAGTAGTATGCTCAATCTAACTTTGCTGCTTGAAAACATTTTGTGTGGTCTCTTTTGAGCTGTTTCGGCAGAGAACATTTCCAACGAACTGTGCTTTGCATTTGAAGAAAAGTCATACTTCATAGGTTATACCAAAACGTTTTTACTCCTCAAACGATGAAAAATTAATTGCTTGACTAGGAAATGCTAATCATTTATCTCATTGTATATTAAAACTTAAAAGCCAGTCAAACACACCTCTTGGTGTATATTTTCAAACACTGCAGCAAAGTTGGATGGAACAAAGGTCGATCTCAAAACTGAGGACAGGTGCCAAACCCTGCAAATTTGATGATCTGAAAGTATATGTGAGCAATTTTCCTATTTTGGAAATATGCCACCAGAAATCAATTTTGAGACTAGTAGCTAGCGTAGTGAGAAATGAAATATGTGGAAAATGGAACATAATATTCTTCAGTTGATGTTATTATTTAGTGATAAATCATATTATCATATTTAACATATAATGAACTGTATAACCTTAAAAACTGTAGATATTTACTAAATTTATGCATATAACCAAGAGTGATGTATAAATTGCACTGCAACTGAAAAAATAATATTTCTTTCAACCAAAAACTTGTCTAATTTTTGTGGTCTTGCTTGAAATCTTGTTTTCCATAAGCTCTCATAAGATTCTGAATAATACTGCAAAATTTTATAACATTTTAATACAATTTCTTATTATACCAGCAATAGACCTTGTGAGCATGACTTAATCAAAAGAGAAAGAAATTATCTTGTTCTAAAACAAGCACTCCTTCCTCATAGCTTGGTTTTGAGCCATTGCGTGACAACTTTTTTGACTCAAGGACTTTGTTCGGATTTGTGATAAAGGAGATATTTGAAAAAGTTATTCTTAGCCTCTGACAATATATTTGTCCAACTGTATTGTGGATAAAATAGAAAACTGCAGGTGCTCAATACCTATGCAATATCAGACAGACAGATATGAAATTCTTTTCAATTTTTTATCATTTATTTCTCTTAATTTGCCTAACTGGATATTTTCAGCTGCTGCATAGAATTGTGCAGATTCCTTTGTAAGCACGCCCATTCTTTTGAAGAAAGCTCTGCCTCCCAAGGTAGCATTTACAAAATCATTGTGTCTGGGTAAAAATGGAACTGAAAACAATATGCCCCATGAAATCCTTCAATCTTTGGTCAGTTATATAAAGACAGACAATAGCTTTCTAAAGAAAATGTCTGAAGTTGGCCGCCTCTTTTCAAATATGGGCCTCTTTCAAATAAGTTTCCTGTAGATTGAGAATTATCTTTGGGCTATAACAATCAGAGTTCCCTTATCTTCCTCATCTTTACTTGGGAAAAAATTCCTGCAAGAGATAGTTCTTTCAATGGAGCACATACCAAACAAAGCTGTCAGTCTGCATTTGAATGGATGTGTACTTTGCTCTTTGATTCTTAGCCAATGGTGCATAAAAACTAAAGAATACATTTCTGTAGATATTGACAATGCCTTGGGATTATCCACTAGGGCAAGTCAAGTCTAAGGTCCCCCTTTGCCTTGCTTGATATATTAAATGATTAAAGGTTGATTTCAGGATAAAAGATATTAAAAGGTGGCCCATAGTTTACAAATAAATTAGATAAATTCTGAGATTATTAGGAATCATTGTAAATTTAGATTCTGGTCCAAAAATTTGTTCAAAAAACTATACAAAAATTTGGCAATACCTCTGTCTGAAATAATTGAATACCACAAAAGTATTGCAGATCAAACTGTTGGAATTAAATTGTGATCAGCATAGACTTTGATGATGATTTTGTTTGAGATTATTCATGATTTCCCTCGTTGCATCATTTCCAAATTAATGCCATATATTAATTTGGATTACTCTGAACAGTGGCTGGCTATTTTGACGACTTCCCTCCTGGGCATTGCTGGAATGTTAATTGGACCGACCAGGAAATCTAATTTAGGCCTGTTGTTGTCCTCTGGATATGCATTCCTGTTTTTAAAATATAAACCAGTTCACAACAGATAAACTGCAACATAGTCTACTGGTTCTGGAGGTCTATCGTAACTGCTAAGCGTTGATCATACTTACAACGATTCAAAATGCAGTAATGCGGGACACTTGGGGCTCCGAAGTCGTGGGATCATTTGACTTCTCGAGCGGGCCTATGTTTAGGCCCATCATCCGACAGGAACAAAATGGGGCACATCTTTTCATTAGAATTTAACATCAGCACAGCTCTTTCGTCACATAAATCGTTACAACATGTCGTCAAATGCCTTCTGCGATGATGTAGCAGTCCAAGGATATTGAAGGTGCACGGAATCGCGTCGAAAAAGCACGGAGAGTGGCCAATGATCGGAGCGGTCGAAGACACCATCTTGCTTCTTTGCACTCGTGATTTCGAATCCTCCATGTGGCGCGAAAATTCGATTCGTTTCCAGGCCTCGAAAATGATAAAAAATCTACTTGTTGCGTGTAGTGCAATTGTACAAAGATAAACAAGTAAATAAAGCTTATTTCAATGCGCATCAAAGTGCTTATATTTCACTTTATTTACTTGTTTATCTCGAAAATGATGTCAGCACAATGTTCCAAAAGTTTGTCACCACACCCACAAGATTCACTTTAGTCAATTGCCTTGAGAAACAATTCCTATTTTTCTATCGCCTCAGGGGATAACCTTGTCAAACGAGCTTTCAATGACAGCTGTAATTTACAAAAAAACAACAATGTCAGCTGGGTAAACTCTTGCTGTCTATACCTTGAGACATTTGGAATCGATTCAAATCCGAATAAGTTGAAACATATGAAACTAAAACGGTTTAAGGCCCTCATCAAACGGGCCCTAAGAAATAGCTTCGAGCGTTATTGGGCGAATGGAATTAAGTCAAAATTTGGCCCGTCAAATAAAGGAGGTAACAAACTGAGAACCTACAACTTTTAAAGGACATTTTCAGTGAAGCTTATACTAAATTAACCGACAAATCGCTCAGAAGGTGCTTTGCAAAATTCCGATGCAGCGATTAGTCTGCACATCGAGGTCGGCCGGAGAGATAATTTGCCAGTCGAGGACAGAACGTGCCTTTGTAATAAAACCAGCGTTGAAGATGAACAACATTTCATGACTACCTGCCCAAAATACCACAGCGAAATAAACTGTATGAGAAAATTGACAAATAAACTTCAAGCTTCTCACACCCGAACAAAAATTTATTTATATGATGTCATGTGAGAATCTTTAATTAAATGGGTAGCATGTTTCATAAACAAGTCTATTGAATTACGTTCAGAACAATGCCAATTGCACTTGAGTACTAGCCACACTGAAGAGAGTTAGCACCATGCACAGTCGAAATTAGATTTATTCATTTTATATTTATATTCAATTTATTGCTGTATTTCTGTTACTACATATTTGGATTAGTTCTTTCGTTGCTGCTGTTGCTGTTGCTGTTGCTGTTATAATTAGCTTCTTTATTTTATGTTAAAGTATAACGACGCTCCTGTAAAAGTGTAGCAAGTTATTATCATGAAAATTGAAATTGAACTTTGTCACACGTACTTTGCGACGCAAAATTACTTTGTCAAGTTAGACAGCTCCGGACTGACTCGATAACTTAAAAACTTATGCAAAAAAATTACAGGAGAAACCCACATATATTAGAACCTTCCTCTTATAAGGAAAATTTCTAAGTGCCAATTAAATTCGACCTGAAAATGATGTTTAAATCACCAGCCGTTTTGAATTGTTAAAACGGCAGGAGTTCACCAGCTCCGTCGAGTCAAATGGCAGAAACACAACTTGCTTTAAACATCGTATTTCTGCCGCGTTTAGTTAATGGCCGCCTGTTTCTATCACTAGTTTTTATGTGTGATCACTGTGCCATTTTAACTATTTTAATGTCAATCCGACACGGCAAGAAAAACCGTGTTTAAATCAGATTTTTAAACAAGGCAGATTCTGCAAAAATACAAAAATACGATGTTTAAGCTAGGCCTAAGAACCTGCAGGTTCTTATTTTGAGGAACAAATGCATTAATGGAATTGTCAGCTGCGACAATCCAAACATTGAATTGATCATGGTGTAAAATAAATTCAATTCAACATTGCTCCTCAATCATACAAAAGGACCTACAGTATTTTGATTTCAAACAAAACCATTTTAAAGACTGCCAACAGCAAATTTAGGAGAATGTTTGAGAACGTAAGGACTTGCTGCCTGATTTTATGGACGTTTCCATTTACATAAGAACCAAAACATCTTGGTTTGAAAACGGTAAGCTCTTATGTGCGTGTTTTTACTTTATATTGGTCAACGTGTGATTGAAAAGTTTTCAGCAAGCATTTTTGGACTATTTTCCAACTCTTTTAGTTAAAATTTTAGAACATTTAACATCTAGGAGCTCAGTTTGTAAGCTTTCTTTGTATAAAATGAACGTTTATATACAGGTGGCGGAGAATGGTTCAGTATTTCTAGAATGGAATTGTTCAGTTTCAAAGTTAGTACAAACTAACCTTTCTTGCCAGTTAAATGTGACTGATTTCTCTGTGAATCTGCTCCCCTCGAACTGCCATTTGCTCTTCATTAGGCCAACGACAGTTAAGTGTTGTTGAAACAGTCGTTGGCCTAACGAAGAGCAAATGTGGCAGTTCGAGGGGAGCAGATTCACAGAGAAATAAAACACATCTAACTGGCAAGAAAGGTTAGTTTTTACTAATTTTAAAACTGCACAATTCCATTTTGAAAATACTGAACCATTCTCCGCCGCCTGTGGTTTATCATGCATCGTTAGAAAACGCGCAGCTTTTGAATTGAAGCTGGAGACTCTTGAAACAACCAGAGGGAAGTTGAAAGCGGCTCATTTCTTCGTTTGAATGTAGGAACATGAACTTCAAGCCAGATCTCTCTTTTGTAAATTAACAAAAAATCCCACTTGAAATTCTATTTTTGGTGGACCTGAACGAGATGTACATGAAATTTGGAGTCTTATTTCTCTATCTGTGAATTTCATTTGCAAATCGTTTTCAACAAATTGCACGAGTTTAATTTTCATAAAAATTTGAAATAGAAAGAAATCAAGGAGAATTCCAGCAAACCCATTTTGTTGATAAATCTTGCAGCCTCTTTGCGATTTTTCCCTCAGTCAGGAATAAATTACGTCAAGCCAGCGTATCAAATATTGTAGAAGAAAGAGAAGCAAAAGAGATACTCAGTGTGTTTATCATGAATCTTAATATCATCTGTTAACTACAAACGCCCCGTTATAAACTTAAAATGATACGTTACATTGGTCGACGAATGTTCCATATAAAAATGCACTTGATGCATATAGCCAACACTTTATGGTCAACAGAAGCGGCGCAGACTTACTACATGGAGGCTGCAGAAGCAGCACTCAATGCAACTTCTGTCTTTTTGGGGAGACAAGATACGGTTTGTCCGAGGAAACGCACATGTCCCCCCGTGCAGTAGGTTAATGCTCATGCGCAGTAGCGTTTTGGGGTTGAAGCTCTGACGGGCGCATGAGCATTAACCTACTGCACGGGGGGACACATAAGTTTCCTCAAACAAACCGTATCTCGTCTCCCCAACAATGTCAATAATTCCTTTTACTCCAAGCGATGGGAGGTTTGAGGTTTGCAAGAAACGATGTGACTTTTCAAAAACCACTGTAAAGACAGTTACAGATGGCAAGGTCTAACGCAAAAATCTACAACATTTTTAGGTGATTCTTGGTTTATTGATCTTGAATTAGTAGCAAGGAATTTCTCGAATTGACATTCAGATTCTGATAAAACAAAAAGGGTGCTTTAGGTCCCATGTGGTACTGCAGCAAGTATATTAAATGTAACATACTCTGTTACAGTAAACCGTTCTAAACAGTGCTCTTTGAAGAAGGTCTGTCCCCCTGAAACATCTTCTATAAAATCGTTTGTTATATGAGAGCAATACAATGTTGACAAAGAAAAAATTTGGAATATCCGAGTTAATATGTTAGCCACCCAAAAAACATCAGTTCATAAGAATGTAACTTATGGTTTGAGAGATCCTGATATTTTAGGCCAAATCTGGTAGCTGTGTCGCAATTTTCTTGCATGGGCACACGATAAGGAGGATGGCAACGATTAAGAGGCGCGAAAAAATGGGAGAACCTAGTTTTAATTGAAAGTGAGGTCAGGCGACACCGATTACTTACGCTCTTATGACGTCATTTCGCTCAGGTCGCATACTTAAATACGCAATTTCGCAGGGAAAAGACGAAAAATTATGGAAAAAAGTGCGACACACAATTCACAACAGTATAATCTTGTATTTTATCATCAATTT
This sequence comes from Aurelia coerulea, assembly GCA_039566865.1. Taxonomy (NCBI): domain Eukaryota; kingdom Metazoa; phylum Cnidaria; class Scyphozoa; order Semaeostomeae; family Ulmaridae; genus Aurelia; species Aurelia coerulea. The sequence goes on along the minus strand of CM076952.1, from coordinate 2,110,981 downwards.
TATCACCCCCGGACTTGTCCTTTAACTCAGAAGTAACCTGCAAAATGCAGCTATGTCTTGCCAGAATGTTTTTCAGTTGTCTGGACAAAACTTGTCTGTCACAGCCTGTTTTATCTGTTTATAGTGCAGCAACTTTGCGCCTACCATTAAGGGATACCTCCACACGAAGACATAAGAGTCTTGCATTAGTTCAGTTTAGTCATATTTATGATGAATGGACTAATTTCTTCGCAAGAATGTCTCTATGATTGTCCGACTATGTTCAGTTGTTCTCTTCATTTAGTCACTTTCTTCTGATTCGCTCATGTCATCCCCTTCTGCCACTGCAATCTTGAAAGGGTATTCCTGATCACATCCCATGTAGCAATCACTCATATAATACAAGAAATACGAATGAGCACCCGCGGTCGGAGCGATGAAATCAAGTCGTACTTTGGCCTTTTGTTGTAAAGTAAGCCTCTTGATTGAGATCAAGCTAAAAGAAAATGAAGTAAAAAATAAAAATGGGGTTTTTACGGTATTTCAACGTCTAGATTTGAATTCAAAGAAACTTCAACATATTTTACTAACAATATTAATCTAAAAGCTAGGCCGATTTTTGACGCACCTTGAATGAATTCATTTACAAGTCGAGAGAAAGCAAAGATTTTGCGATTATACACACTGTGATCTTATGTCACCTGACTGTAGTATCACATGCCTGTATCACATGACTATGTCACATGACTATGTCAATGTCGAACTGGCTAGAGCCTAAGTTGTTTTCTTCATTTTTATCTCCCAATATTAACGGCATCACAGAATGTTACACGCACCTATCAAATGCATGGTCCATGTTAAGCGATTCATGTGTAAAAACAAAAGTTCTTTCGAAATGTTTGATCGTGTTGGGAAGAAAATGTCAGTGCTCTACCAACTTGATAAAGTATGATTGATTTACAAAAAGTTCACGTGGAAGTTTTGATGATTTGTTAAGTTTTGACCACAGTATGAATGCTAATTCGTAAGGGAGGTGTTAAAAATGAGGAGTCCCATGTTTCAACAGACATGTTCTTTACCAAATATAATACGAGAAATGATAGAAATCTTGGATCTACCAAAAAGGGTTTCATCACTCTGGCATGATCAAGGCTTGGGATGATATTCCAATCAATATCAGAGAACTGTCATTGCTACGCCTGCTTAAAACACATTTAAAAGGCCATTTGACCACCCTTTACAATTCACTGAAGCCCCATCAGGAACGACTCCCTGGAAGATCAGTACAATATAACTGTTATGTTTCCTATTAGTTTATTAAACTATTAATTTAGTTTGAGATTTGTACTTCATGAAACATTGCAGCATTGCAGCATTTTATACTGCAGGGATATCATTGTAAAATGAATCATATATACCGGGTGAGCCAGAAAAAAGTTCCCACTTGTGAAAATTCATAGCATCAAGAGTACTGGATGGATTAGAATGAATCAATATTTGCTTTACAGCCAAAAGATCGAAGTATTTTTGTGATTTTTCTTGCCTTCTTATGAGCACTGGAAACTTGGTAAATTGAAGTTTGCAAAAACTTTTTGGTTGCAGAATAACTGAAAAAGGCCAAAAATACTTGATCAAATCATAAAGGACTCCTGGCTCAGAAAAACAGAGAAAATGCAATTTCTGATGGGTGAGAGATATCTTCTGCACATTTATTGCCATGGGATTGAAAATCTTTAGTGTCTCTTTGACAATCTGTCTTATAACTCTTGAGAGAGGTGAAACGCCCATGAGTAATGTTCTCTGTGAGGAGAGTCCTAACGATTTGATTAAGTGTTTTAGGCCCTTTTTCACTCATTTTGCAGCCATGAAATTTTCGTAAAGTTGAATTTACCTACATTTGCAATGCTCATAAGAAGACAAGAAAAATCACAAAAATACTTCGATCTTTTGACTTTTAACTCGAATTTGAATCATTCAAGTCCATGAAGTACTTGTGGTGTTACGAATTTTCGAAAGTGGGAACTTTGTTCTGGCTCACCTGAAGAAAAGGTTGTGAAATACAACCTACGAACAAAAAATTTATGTCGATTGCCAAAAACACGAACAACAAAATTTGGAATAGAGTCATTATCCTTTAGAGGAAGCCTCCTTTGGAACACCCTTAGTGACCAGATAAAAGCACTTCCAAAAGTTGCAGCTTTCAAAAGAGCGATCAAGCACTGGCTTGGCGATAAGTGTAATTGCCGGATTTGTAAATAGCCAGAATTGTAAATTTGTATATTTTCTATTAAAGTTGTTTTTTGTAAATAGTTGGTATAAATTAGTGATTATATTACTATTGTAAATAGACCAACTTTAAATAAGATTATTATCATTATCATTATCACCCGATATATCTATATGAGTTGCTCTGAAGATGACCTAGTGGGCGAAACTAGTCAGCACTGGAAAAGAAAAAGCGTAAAAGATCAAATGGATGCCTGTTTCTTTGAGTAGTTAGGCCCTCTTCTAACCGTAAACTATATATTTATACATATAAGTATTTTCAAAAGAGCCTGTGAAATTCTGCCGCTGAGGCAAGGGCGGCTACCTTCTACTGTATCCGTGACCTAGTCTTCACAGAGTAATTGGTGTCCTGTGACCCAGTCCTGGGGATTTTCAAATTCTAGCCTCTGTTAGTGTTGACCAATCAAAAATAACGCTGTCTGATTCCCTGTGGCCAACTCGTACAACAGTTGATCTCGTATCATATCAACACCGGAATTTGAAACCACAAAGTTATTCATACGTCATCTTGACCTTGACAGGACTGACTCTGTGTACTGGGTCACAGGACACCAATTACTCTACAGTACTGGGAATAGACAAGCACACTTCCTACAAGGTAGGCGCCCTTGCTTGAGGCTATTTCCAAGATGTTCCGTAGCAGTTAAAATAATGACAGTTAGTTTGGGAGGTTAGTGAATTACCTGTTTGATTTTTGCTCGCCAATAACAAGCCACCATCCCTCTTCTCGTTTTTGTGGGAAGAAAGGTGCGATAACTGGTCCCGGTTGTTCATCTTCACGCTCCAGTTCAACCATGACAACAACTGGTTTTCCACTGAAATAGGGAGAAAACAGAATCAAAACACATCTAATGATAGCGAAAATAAGGTCAAAAGGATACAGACATTAACATATTTTTATCAGGCAGAGCGTATTTCTTAGATCATTCAGCGACAAACTCTTGCTTATTTTCAGTGTAAGCAAAAATGCATGTCATATTCCCCATTTAGAGATATAGGCGAGAGGGAGACCATACACACAGTCACACACTGTTAGAGTTGACTTTAGTATCTGAATACTACAGTGCAGTTAATAAGCTTCGATGAATAAAGACATTGCAATGAAACGGAAGTAATTGCGAGCAAACAATACAGTAGCATTAAACTAACTAAAAAACAAGCATCTTCAGACTACGGACTGCCATAAGGGATAACAGGAATTTCTCAAACTTTATCATCTGGTTTCAAAGAGACTATACACTAAGTTGCTACCGATGACTTAGCTGACAGTGGCCAATGCCTTCGCATAACGAGATGCCTAAGTTAGTAGAAATGATGATAAAAAAGAACTGCATTGTGCTAAATAAACTTACGAGTAGATGCTGTCCCTATCTTCAACTTCAAATGACATGTCTATGTTTGGATAACGATTACAGAAACGTGCAACATCCTGAAAAGTAAAAAATTCAATTCTGACTTCATCTTCATTTGACTTCATAATTTGGAGTTGTGTTGTGGCGCAGTGGTGTAATTCTCTGACATTGCAGCCAGATGAGCACTGCTCTGACTGATTTGATGACGTTCTTCGACGAACTTAACGAACTTCGTTAACGATGATGAACTTAAAAACGTTCTTCCGCAATCTAAGCTATGTGAGGTTTACCATGCGCTGGTTGAAAGTCACCTCCGATATGGGAATGTCATCTGGGGTAGCCTGCCCAACACAAAGCTGCAAACGCTTCAGCGTCTACAGAACAGGGCCTTCTCCATTATTCAAAATGCTAGAATAAAGGACCCCTGGATCAATAATGGGCTGAACGTTGATCAAATCATCTATTTTGACAGATCTATCATGACACACAAAATAGTCAACAAGCAGTGCCCTGAGAGCCTCTGGAACAAGTATAGTCAGAGGAATGAAATTTCTAGGTATAACACAAGAAACAATAGAAATCTCGACATCCCAACGTTTAAACTTGAGTGTACAAAAAAAAGTTTCCACCTTTCCGGGCTTAAAGCTTGGAATGAAATACCAATCGAAATAAGGGAAATCCCCTCGCTCTATCAGTTTAAAAGAAAATTGAAAACGCATTTAAAGAGCTCAGTAAACCCTAACTAAAACACGACTCCCAGGAAGATCAGATCTCAGCCTGGATCCAATCCTAGCTAATACCAAATTTTAAATTTTGTTTTTCATTTTTCATTTAAAACAAACTTGTAACTTTTGTAGTTTAATTTTGTACTGATGGGATATCGTGTAAAAATATGAATTAATAAATAAAAAATGAAAATGACACAAGGCCTAAGTCAACATGAAAGCAATTTTAAAGCACAGCATCCTCGTCATCAAGTTTATTCAACAACCTGGAGCTTAAGGCTTGCTTTGAACTTTGGATAAGTTTCATGAAATTTCATTGAAGTGCTGGTCTGATTTCTTCTTTGGATAGCTTATACAAAATAACTTATTTTGTATAAGCTATTGTTACGAGGCTTTATAAAACTGAGCAACTCAAGTTACATTACAGTTTGAGCTGCATCATCTAATGTAATGGCACACATGACACAGGCATGCCATACCATGGCACCTTTTCGATACAATAGCTGAAAAGACATAGCCTCTGTTTTCTTTGAGTAGGCAAACTTCAATTGGAAATTTGTTCCCAGGCACAAAATAACTTTTAAGCAGCCCTGAATTTGGGATATCCCAAGAAAAATTTCTGGGAAAACAAAACTAATATAGCCACAGAGTAAATGCTGATAAACTCTCCATGCACAATATATGTATTCTCATGCACATGCTAAAAGCAATGCATTAATGACTCAACAACTTTCACCAAAATGAAGGCACAAGTCAGGGTTGCTGTGCATTTGTCGAAGAAAGAATGAGCATAAGTATTGATATATTTTGAATTGGTGAAAAAGCAATTAAATCAGGATGTGGTGTAAATAGAAATACAAGCTAAGTGCTATTTTAGGCTCCTTATGCCAAGTCTTTATGGCCAGACATCTTTGGAATGTAACTTCCAGCATACTATCAAAATGTAGTAGAGACCTTGTGCACATTAACATGTGAAGAATTCTGGAAAATTTTGAGAATTCAGCACAATAGAGTAAAGATTCTGGTGCTATTGCCATTATAAACAATTTTTAACATAGAATTTTTGAGACATTAGAAATTCTTAATAATTCTTAGGCAGGAAAGTCATTTTCATTTGGCAAGGTCTGTACTGTATAATATATTCTCTGTTCAAATCAAATTTCACCCACTGTCAATAAAAATTTTCTGTGGACTTTTCTTAGTCTTGCTCTTACTAGACTTAAGAACAAATTTTTCCAATCAAATTAAACTTTCTTTGCACATCATGAAAGCCATTTATTAAAGTCAACTTACAGATCTTTTACATTTTACCTAAAATATAACACTGGAAGGAATGTTTTTTGTGAACGTTATCTTTCTTCTATTTCACTCTCAGTGTTCAAAGTACAATTTCAAATTTTAGAGATTTTCTTGCAGGCCCCAATATTTTCTTGAAAATTTCTGTGAAAAGTTGGCAGCCAGAACAGTCAAACAGACGGAAAGGGTTCATTTCAGGCAAAATAAAGCTAGCACAGTGTCCTAATCGGAAAATTAGTGTTGGTTTTATTAAATTTTGATATTTATATTATACTAAATATGAATCTTGTTCTGAATGTGAATCTCGCTCTGGGAAAGTGAATTACCAATTACAGGGCCTATCTATAGGCAAAGCAAGGAAGCTTTTCGTTCCTTTTATGCCTTTTCATCTTGAATGAGTTTCATCTGATGAATTTGTTCTTTACCAAGATGGCATGCTTTTTTTCAGCATGATTTTATGGTTCTTGCATTCTTTTGGAGCAAAACTTCTGTGACATGCCGTTGCAAACTTCAAAAGAAAAGGAATGGGCATTCTATTCCCCTGGGGTCCGGTCCGTTCAGGTCTGGTCCTACTGGTCCTGGGTCTGGTTATTCCGTCATGCCCCCTGATAGCACGAAGATACAAAACAAGACAATACAAGAACAGTGAGAGAAATATTCTGACTTGGCAACGTAGATAATAATCTGGCACCGTCAGATACTGATCTCAACATAAAATATCTCAATCGCTATAAATAGGCTATAGCGCTATAAATAGGTTACAGAAATGCCCACACACCAATTGCTCTTTAGCTATGTGATCAACAGCACGTGCCAAAGTTGTCAAATAAAATAGACGATATTTTTAACTTGTCCGGGCCATGGCCAGATTTTAAAGGCACTCTATCACGCATTTGATTGGGTGGTAGTGACAATACAAAGAATAGGACATTTGAATGGCTGCTAATCCCCTGACTTTCTACGACCGTAGAAAGTGATAACGATCAGCCCTTCTTTGTTTCAAATACACAGATTCACAAAGAAATCCGTTGTGTTGAGCTGACTCTGTTGCAGCCAATCAGCTACGTGATAGACTGCCTTTAACTATGACAATTCCCTTTAAAGGGGTTCCGTCTCCAAATTTCGGCCGAAACGGTTATTTTGCAGTTTTTGATAGGCAATATCACACGGACGTTTACCTGTCTTGTGGAAAATGAAAGCATCGTTTTGAAGATAAATCTTTGTACTTCACAGAGGAAAAAACCAAACATTCATATCTTTTACGATTGCTTGGATATCCGTGGATTTTTAACGAGCATTTTTTGGTGGCTTAGGTGAAGCCACCAAACAAACTGCAGAAAAAAATGGAGAACGATGTACACGTGCTGTGTTATCAGATTCGTTTACAGTTTGGCGACGGAACCCCTTTAATCACCCTCTCCAAATTAGTAGTTCAGTTTTCAAATTGCTACTTACGTCCATTTGATGATCAGCTAAGTGTAGCATCGAAGTTCTGTCTTCATCTTCCATGTTCATTATGTCGAAGATGGACTCGACCTCCTGACAAAGAAAATAGAGACTTATAACAAACGCTGTAATTCTGACATGATTTCAAAAATGCTCTCCTTGGGATTAGGGAGCGGTCATTTTTAATCCTGGGTACCAGGGCGGAGGATAATTTCACACAATTAGACAACATTTCATACTCCATCTTGAATATAGAAAAAAAATTATACCCCATCACCTTTCAGCGAAATGGTTTGGTACCCCATCCAGAACTCTTTGAGGACGTATAAAATATGTATGGACACATGTCAATTTGTCCCAGGCGATTTTCATACAGGTCCAGTGATTCATCACTTCCATTTGTCTTTCAATTTTTATTCTTAAATTTTAACTGATGACTTCATATAAACATTTTTCAAGCAAGATGGTTTTGCACCTCATGAAAATGCCCCTTGATATTTTCATACCCTACAAAGTAATGGGAAACATTTTCATACCCCTGTCAAAAATCCCCCACCCTGGTACCCAGGATCAAAAATGACTGCTCCCTTATCGCAAATCATCAAAGTTCCTTCTAGCATTTCGTTAGAAACATATGGCAAATACATTTCAAACGACCAATGTTAAGGTTTTGCAAAGATTCAACGTTGATGCTTTGTGTATCAGAATTTCTAACGCTATCTGCTACTTCTTGAACCAGTAACCCCAGTGAAAGTTTGGACGTTTTCCTAAAAATACTGAAGAGATGGGAATATATTCTTGTATTTATTCTTCTTTCTAAGTTTCTATCTAGCATCCGAGGGCAGTTTTTAGCACACTGAGGTGCTAAGCTTATAAACGCAATGTCCTGGTTCTTCCTCTCGATGTGACCAACCCTCGTGATTCTTTTGCCTGGAAGTACAGAGAAATGACGATTCTTCTCACTCTGCGCAGCAGGTTCGGCAGGGAGAGGACTCGAACCACCAACCTAGACTGATTATATGTTCGTAGGTTACCGCTATTGATAGGCTGATGGACGCTATAACTACGACTCATGAACTTACGCTTCCAGAAACGGACATGGCCTAAATCACCTGCTAATTTTTCTTGAAACCACCGACCCTAAATCGCCGCAAAAAGTGGTTTTCCTGAAGTACTACACTGCAAAACAAGCTATCAGTACTTAGATGAATGTTTCTTCAAGCTATTAAAGCAAAAAAATCCTACCCATAAGTGATATTTTGGTTGTTTGGGGACGAAAAAATCTCGTAAATTCGTTCGCTACTTTGAGATTTTGATCGTTGCAGCAGTTCAGTCGAACGCGTTGTTCGAATGCTTTTGTTTCCTTTGGCGGGAAGTTTAAATTGAAGAAGAATCAGCCAATCCCATCAAGTTATTTCAAGTCTTGCATCCTGATTGGTCCAGGAACAAATTTGTTCCTGGCGAGAATTTTTTTGCCATTTTGAGAAGAGTTAGTCCATAAGGCCCTCAACTGGAGCGACAACAACAACATTAATTCACTTCAATTAGATGAGCGTAAGTTGAGGGTCCTTATGTAGTGAGGCTACCACCAACCCTCAGATTGGTAGTCAGGCATCCTACTACCGAGCCCTTCCCACATTGAGGTCATTCCTGTTTTGAACTGGGTAAACATTGACTTTGTATAGCAAATATTTATAAAAGTAAAAAATCACCTTCTCTTGGCATCGCTTGATGATATCTGCATTGAAATGTGGTAGTTGTTTCAGGTATGAATCTTTGTTCCACATTGCTTGTGTTACCTATCGAAATAAATTCGAGATTAAAGAGCGTATATCAACCATCACGCTTTGCGAGTTTTGTCTGAGGTGAGACACCATTTTCTTATCATACGAAAGTCAACTGCAGGCTGAATCAAAGTCCGTGGGGCTCTGTAAATTTCAAAGGCTCTATTTGTTGCTTTCCCTGTTCTATTCCAGGGCTCAAAAAAATTCTTTCCTTCCTGATAGCAAGCCAATCACATTTGTTTCTTCCTACGTACTTTCTTCTTTTGTCCAAATATACTTCCCAATTCTATCCCATTTCCTTTCTCTCTTTCTTTCTTTTCTTCTCCCTTTCCTTCGCTTCCTTCATTTCTCTCTATTCTTTTCCCTTCTCTTACGTTCCTCTTTTCCTTTTCCCTTCATCCTTCCTGGGAAATTTGAGCATTTCAGCTACCTTCCTGGTAGCGCCGCTACCACGCCACTTCATTTTTTTAGCCCTGTAATCTATTCCTCGTTCATGGTGCTGCTTTAGCTCGGTTTATGGTTCCTTTAGTGATGGAACTGTGAAGATCCCTGCTCCAAAAATCAAGCAAAATAGGCTTAACGTCTGTCTCAAATTTGATGTCACGCAGGATTTGCAATGACGCAAAATTACTCATACAAAACACTTTAAATTTCTTTATTCGCGGGCATTTTCACGGAACATCTCTTTTGAGAAAGACTATAGTTGCCTGACGTTAAAAACAAGCATCCTATATTTCAATATTCAATGATTTTTCATTTGATAATAGAATACAATAGAATACAATGGAATACAATAGAATAGAATAATAAAGATATTCACCATTTGGGCAAGCTCCATAGCCGTCATGGCAGGCGACAACCATCCGTTGCTGCTGAGCACATCCACACAAGCCTGGATCAGCCTCATTGCCTAAAACACAATGAATCACAGATTAAATGTTCTGGAGGGCAATGCTATTGGTTCGTCGTGAAAAATGTTAATGTCCCAAAGACAACAAATATATAGCAGATCCGATCGACCTTATAGCCCATCGTATCTTTTTTGCAAAAATATAGATCAGCAACAACCGGATTGAGACAATAAGAAAGATTACGTATCCGACTAACGCCTTGCATAAAGAGCTAAATTTTCTCAAAATAAATGACCTTTACGAACTAAAGATCCTAAAATTCATGCACAACATATACCATAATGATAAAAACGTGCCAGACGTGTTTCAAAACTACTTCCGCACCAATGAAAGTAGGCACAACTACGCAACACGCCAAAGTAAACACTACGAGATCCCTAAAACACAAAGAAAATGGGGCGAAAAAATGATATTGAATAAAGGAGCCCGTTTATGGAATGACCTTCCATATAATCTTAAAAACATGATTCAAGTAAAAGCATTTTCAAAACAAATTAAACAAAGAATAATAAACAACTACTAACTTAACTTAGATTACGATTAGCAACATACCGCGACGAAACCAACAACTGTTATTCAAATACATACTTAGCCTCTCTGTTTAAATTTTGAAACAGCTACATGGTACTTGTACTTGTAGTTTTATTTTCTCTTTTTATTTAACGGTCCAGGCGTGATAAGCTATGCTTCTCCTGGGTCGTATAGAATACACATTTTTAATGAGAACTTTGTATTAGGGTGTATTTCTATGAATAAAATTGAATTGAAAAAAAAATTACATTCTTTGTTATTACTCAGACTTCCACGCTGTACAGCGATCATCAGACAACTGAAAACTCTACTCATTTTTATGCATCTATATTGAATATCGTGATGACATAACCTTATAACTATACTTTATGTCGAGTCTCTTTTGATATTACTTAGATAACAAAGAATGTAATCTTTCTTATTGTCTCAAACCTGTTATAATTCGCTCTGCCTTCATGGCATTGAGAACTGTTTTAACCAGTAAACACGCTTATTTTCTAATTCATTGCATTCAACCGAAAATAACTTTATTTATTAACTAAACTACAATACACAGATAGTAGTGAGGTCAGTCTAGCAAGATTGTATATAGGTGTGCCAAAATAGAGCAAACACGGAAAACACAATATTCCTATCACTCGTACATTCATTTGATACATGTAACCTGAAACTAACCTGAATCTCTGCAAACAGGGAGGGGATGGGCGGGAGGGATCCTATCTTTCATAAAAGTACTTGCTATCGACCTGTGATTCTCCACGCCTTGAAGAGCTTTTTATATTTGCCTACTAAGCACGCCTCACGGAGAGCGTGCAACAGTATTCCCTTAAGAAACTTAACAATGCTGCTACAAAATAGCTTCCTATTGTACTGTTAATAAATTCATATACCAATTCTCGTAAATCAGCAACAAAAACATTTCAAACTTTGAAGACAAATACCTTTCCAAGAATGAATTCTGTGTCAGACTGCAGCTCAGCAGACAGTTGCATCCTCGAGAGATGAGCTTGGATCAGAAGATTGGTCTTGACATGTGGATCTGTGAATTTTGTGCTGCTTACTTTGTATGGTACTCTGTTTGCAAGCTACGAAGAATTACGAGAAAACGTATCAAAATTTGTCTGATATAGTGCTACTGGGGATAATAATAGAGCCGCAAGTGAAACGACAAATGACAACATTTCACTGTTAAATGTCGTTCAAGTTGTGACCTGCAAGTATCACGCATCTATAGAAAGCACCAAAAAGTTGTTGAAGTAAAATGCTCCAGTTCAAACATTTTCCAATAATTTTAGAGAGAACAATTTCAATCTATAGAAAATAAGGTACATTCAGGGTAATTGACCTTGAATTATCTTTGCGTTATATGATGCTACGATATATGCGTCGGCAGGATGAAAGTCCGTCTCAAATTAGATGTCAACTGAGATTTGCGATAACGCAAAATTCCTTTGCAAAACACTTCTATTGTTGTTATTCGCGAGCACTTGCGGGTGACATCTAATTTAAGACAGACTATAGATGTCAGGTAGTTAATGAAATACCGATCTACTGAATCTTTGCAATAAACGGACAGCGAGCTGAAGCAGAAAAAGAAGAAGTAGAAGAAGTGATTCCTTACCTGTTTGAGAATAGAATCTTCATGCTGTCTTATGGGCAGATTTTCATACTCATGAGCAGAAGCAATGATCTCAATCAATCCTTTGAGCTTGGTCTTGGCAGTTAATGACGCACTGAATGACTCTGCAACAGAAAAACGTTTATTGCATTTTTTCAAGGGATTTGATTGACAGCTACAGTAGTGTCCCGCATATGAGAAACACAAATTTAAGAAACACAGACCCTGATTTTCAAAATAATACCCCATTTTATAAGAAACTAGTACAGGTCTGAAAAAACCTTATTTAACAAAACTAAGCAAAAAACACCTTCGCGGAATAATTATATCATTTCCTGGAAGTGAAAATTTACAAATGAAAATCAAAATAATTTGTTTTCTTACAACAATCATAAAGCTTGTGTCTGAGTAGTTGATCGATAGTGCATGATTTTTCTAATAAGAAACTTTACCCTGATTTGAATTTTACCTCATTTTATAAGAAACATGTCAGACCTGAAATTGAAAAGGTTGTTTCTTATGCGGGACATACTTTATTTGGTAGAGGAAAGGCTGGTAGTAATACCGTCAAAGGGCCAGTTCAAGAACATTTCAACTCGTTGGAAATTAAGTGAAATCGAAAGCTGCTTTTGCTAACAGTAAGCAACTGGTAGACGCATCTTTGGGCGCTAGTTTTAAAAATTGAAAATTTCAGACAAACCCTTTCGATTAAATACATTTGTTTGTGACTTTCAGCAAGAAAAAGCATAGGTTCCAATTCTTTAAAAAGGCTGGTGTAAAATTCAGTTACTTATTTCTTTGAACTGAATGACTTCAAAGAAACTTTAGCTACTCCTCTATAATTCTACCGTTGGACTTTTCTGAAATCTTCAATATTTTCAGAATTAGAGTGTTTTTCTACTTTTTCAAGGGTTCAAGAAAAATTTAAAAAAAAACTTAAAACCATCGTAATTTCTAAACTATTTGAAGCAACATGAAATAATTTCGAAGAAAACCATAGTTTGTGGATGTCTACAATATGGTATCAAGCAAAAGTCTGTCACTTTTCTGGTTTATGATTTAGAAATTTGATGACGTCACACCCTCAAATGAGTTAAAATGTAACAAACGCTGAAATTTCGAAAAATATTGAAAACTTCTGAAAAGTCTAACGGTAGAACTAAAGATAAGTAACTAAAGTTTGTTTCAAGCCACCCAGTCAGAAGAAATAGATCACAGAATTTTACACCCACGCTAAGTTAAAGATTTGGAAGCTATGCTGCAAGAAAATATATTCTACTGGCAATTAAATTAGGCTTACCGATGGTTGTATAATTGATATAATAGTAAGCTGCGATCATTCCAAGATTCAATGGAGATACATTGATGTCATCTTCAATTGATATGCACTAAAAATTGAAAAATTACAATTACTAGGTTGTCATGAAGATTTGCACTCAATCGAACAGAAGGCACTGGCAGCCTTCTATTCTCATCGCTTAACGACTTTTAGATCGAAACAACAGTGTCCAAAGTTTCTTCCAGTTGCCTTGGTTAAAGTATAACGAAGAACGATTATCATTAGAGCGAGCAGAAGGCCTTGTAATTCTCGCGTATTTAGGGCTTATGAAACGAATACAAAACAGCTCCTGAATCAAATAAACAAAATTCGCCCAGCAGATCCTTAGATTTACCCTTCTTCTTTCGTTATAAGCACATAACTTCTCTTAAAAACCACCTTTCGCTTGCACAAGGCGAGAGATTGCCCTACTAGTTTCGGGGAAACTTTTGCGGCTTTGTTTGTTTTGAATTACTGGTGGAGAGAATTTCCTGTGTCTGCAGTCGCTAATCGCTTTGAATTGAAGTGTCAATCAAATGCAACTGTTGCTATTGTATTACAAAATCTGGCCTTGCTTATCTAGAGTATTCTCTGCATAATGAATTTTCAATCATGTATAGTTCTTTTTTGATCGACCCGGTACACCAAATTTGAATTACTGCTTTTGCTCCACACAACAAATTGACAACAAAGCAGAATGATTAAAGCAAAGAGCATAGGTTCCAAATCTTTAAAAAGGCTGGTGTAAAATTGAGTGACCCATTTCTTTGAACTGAATGACTTCAAAGAAACTTTAGCTATTTCTCTATAATTCTACCGTTGGACTTTTCTGAAATTTTTAATATTTTCAGAATTAGAGTGTTTTTCTTCTTTTTCAAGAATTCAAGAAAAATTTTCAAAAAAACTTAAAACCATCGTAATTTCTAAACCGTGTGACGCAACATGAAGTAATTTCGAAGAGAACTATGGTTTATGGATGCCTACAATATGATATCAAGCAAAAGTCTGTCACTCATCTGGTTTATGATTTAGAAATTTGATGACGTCACATCCTAAAATGAGCTGAAATGGAAAATACGCTGTAATTTTGAAAAATATTCAAAATTTCTGGAAAGTCCAACGGTAGAATTACAGATAAATACCTAAAGTTTCTCTTAAGCCATTCAATCAGAAGAAATAGGTCATTGAATTTTACACCCACCTTTTTACGCCGAGTTAAAGATTTGGAACCTATGCTAAAGCGAAGACAAACCTTAGACTGCTCCAAATCGCTGAGAGTATTTTCAACCATTTCTGACAGATGGTCAGACAAGTGCCGATGAGAAACTCCTACGATAGGAAGATAAAAAACGCTAATCATATCATCTAAATGACGCAAATGTAGGCTATAATTTTGGCAAATGAACGCCCAAGCAAAGCATGCTAAGGATATGCTTTGGTCCTATTCTTAAGGCTCGTCAAAATTTTATCAAAAGGCCGACCTTCAAATTTGTTTGGCAAGAAGATCAAAGACCAAATTATTTTTCGAGACATAACTGATCTTTTGACTTGCTTTTGAATTTGTGAATTTAGCCCTTTTTAGTGCTACCTGGTTTTGAAGCATACTGCAAAAACCACTGACAAATTTGGTTTTGTATGTTAAGCTTCTAGTTTGGTTATAAATGTCAGAATGAAATGCTAACTACTATCACAGACTTAATATGAGGGCTCTTAGAAGTAAGATTAACAATGTTGCTTAAAGAGTATAGCTCAGAATGAGGTTTTCCAATGCGTTATTTCATTCTAAAACAAACATTTTAGGGCTACCTGGTTTTGAATCATACTGCAAAAAGCACTAATGATTGCCAGATTAATGTCTTTTTGTTTATCAAGCTTCTAGTTTGGTCATAAATGTCAGAATGAAATGCTAACTACTATTGTAGACTTAAAGGATAATGAAAAAATTTGATAGAATGGCTCTTGAGGCAGGATTAACGATGTTGCTTAAAGAGTATAGCTCAGAATGAGGTTTTCAATGCGTTATTTCACGCCCTTTAAGTAATAAAAACAAACATTTAATCATCTTTAAATATATTTGGATCATTGACTTAAGGGATCAAAAAGAAAACTTTATAATAGGTTTGATAATCAAATTTTGGCGATTTTTCAATTGGGAGTACTTTTTTGGGAAAGCCGGTACTTACCCTGCAAGTTGTAATAATTTGGATTTTGTGTCATTCTTCTATACAGAAATGTCCAAGTTAAGTAATCAACGGCATCTTGTTTATTACTGATGGTCTTTGTTACAACTTCAGCATTAAAATGGTCATGCAGGCAGTGGTCAAGGTGAGACTGTGGAGAAAGGAAAGAAAAGATTCATCTTAGGTGAACCTGTTTTGTTTATAAAAACAACAAAAACCTTGGGCCAGAAGTATAATTGAAGCACACCATTTTCCTTCCTTGTAGTTAGAACCTCCTCACCTTTTGCACCTCATCAAGGTTTAAAACTGGTACCTCAGTGATGAAGGCAATGAAAACATCAGAAGCGCTAACTGTGAGGCTGCAAGCTGTGTCAATAATACGCCCCAAGGGAGAAAAAGCAACTCCTAAGCTGAGGGGGTACTGGAATTGTAAAGCGCCTTTGAATATTGAATTATAGCAAAGTCGCTATATAATTTTCCAATTTTCAACCTCTGTGTGATTTTGTGGCAGGACGTTGTTGGTGTACGAAAAGCCCCGCTTGTTTAGGCCATGTTGATACAATGTGCCAGCTACTTCATAGTAACGTTATGAGCCCTCATTTGCCGAAGTGACATCAACAAATAACAGAATGCAGGGAAACATGGGACTCATGGTCATAAGTTTACTTGAATGGATCACGTATCATCGATAAATGTGTGTCCAGGCCCACAAAGAAAGGCGCTGCATATTGTGCTCATTCTTCTTCTTCTATCTCAGCTCATTTCTCTAGGGTATGACATAATCAAAATTGAGGCTTCTAAACCTTTATTGGTTTCGACAGCACAAAGGAGTTCATGAGTAACGCAATGTTTCTCTAATTCAAAGAAAATTCCCAAGTCTGAAATAGTTTTTAAAACGCACCTCAACTGGTAATGGCTCATACAAGAACTTTTTGTAGAATTCTTTTTTCGATGCTAAGCACAAGATCACGGCTTTTCCTGCAAAAAGCAACAAGGTAAAACTGTGGATATCACAAATAGACATAATCTTAACGAGTTGCATGAAAATTGTAGTATCAATTCTTATGCTCAAAAATAATGATGATGGTTATAACAAGTAAAAGAAATCATGATCTTGAGTTAAAAAGGAAAATCACCTTTCCAACTTTTCACTTTTCACATGTCTAACGTAAACAGAAAACAAATTAATTTTCTTTTAGTAAATAATGGCAATTTTTCAAGCATCTGGCCTATCTCGTAGAAAGAATTTATCTGTAAATGGCAGTTACCTGCATCATCAATCAGAGGCCGATTTGCTCTTCCAACCATCTGTAGAACTTCTGTGATTGGGTAGTCCATGTATCTAGAGTGAATATTGAACGTAACAAGTGAAAATAACGTCCTGACAAAATAACGTGTGAGCCAAATGCCCAAATAACAATATTCACCCCCCTTCAACTCTAGTAGTCAATTGAGAACATTTGGCGGGGATGGCTCAGTGGTAGCACGCTTGACTACCAATCTGAAGGTCGGTGGTTCGAGTCCTCACCCTGGGGAACCTGCTACAAAGTGTGAGGAGAGTTGCCAACTCTCTGTAATTCCAGGCTAAAGGAATCACAAGGTGTGGTCACATCGAGAGGAAGGAACAGGACACTGCTTCGATGAGCTTAGCTTCTCATCGTCCTAAAACTACCTTCGGATGCTAGGTAGAAATATAGAAAAGAAAAAGGAACAAAATTTGGAGTGGACGTCTTTTCAGAAGGCATTTTCTTTCAAACTCTGATTCTCTTTACAAATGTATTACTTGAAAGTTGCCTCTCCAATAAACTTCAACAAACTTTGAAAAGATAAAACTGACAACGAATGGCGAATCATACTGCAAACAGAAAAGCCGAGAACGTGTGTTGTGGCTTCTGGAAACGAATGAAATTATCATTAGCTGATAAAAGGTCATGGTTCTCTGGTGCAAATTACTGGCTTACAAAACAGCGGAAAAAGAAGAAAGCTTTGTGGCTTACGTGTGGATTTTTCCTTCATAGTATAATGTATCCATGATGACAACAAGATGAGCATGGCAGTTGATTGCCCAGCAGAGGTTTCGAGATACAACCAAAAGCTGCAATTAGAAACAACTTTCATCACATACAAAAAAATAGGTAATAACAGCAAAAATTCATCATCATTCCTGGAACATTTCCAAGGAGATTTTCGCTCAAAGAATGATCATCGACGATAACGTATTCTACTTTCAACTTCCTTCAGTACTGCATCCATCTTTATATTTTCTTTGGCGCAACAAAGGATCAAGGTCAGGAATCGGTCTCAAACTAACCTGAACTGCTCCTGAAGTAAACAGTTGCTCAACCACTTTAACTTCTGTATCTGAAAGACCCTCGTGTAAATATCCAACACCATAGGTTAGTGTTTCTTTCAACGTCTGAAAAATGGAAGCAAAATCATCATACAGAATCTTCCTGATCTGGAACAGACCTTTTAGCCATTCTGGCAAGAATCAGAATCAAACGATATTTTGCTACATTTTGTAGAATTTTCAAATTTGCATAATAGTGATAGAAGCTCTAACAACACTCGATCTAACCTCGGGTATAAAAATGTGTAAAGATAACCCTCAATCCAGGCTCTTTTGCAGAATAGCTAAAAGATCTATTATTTCAGTGTAAACAGAAGGTGACCAGAGCCTGAATTGGGTCAAAACGCCTATTGAGTGATTCCAAACATGCAGAGGTTGACAACAGGGTACTTTAAAACAACAAGTATGAAGAAGGCAGTCGTTACCTTTTCTGAAATTCTCTTGAGATGGGGCTGGAGATCTTCTTCTGTACAATGCAAGAATCTATGAAATGAATAATAATAACAAAGTAAAGAAGCATGTCACCTTAATAATAAATCAAAAGCTCCTATGTGGTACTACACAAAATAGTAGATGAGAATTAAAAAATTAAGCAAACTTGCTTCAACTTTTCAAATTGATATCTTTACAATAAAAGTGCTTTAAAAATATCTGATTAAGTTCACTATGTTGTTTAATACTTTGTCGTAACAAAACATACCATAAAAAGGGTTAGCAATGTTATCCAACAAACCCACTTCAGAACAAATTTTGACCATCTCAAGTCTTGCTTCAAAGTACAGAGTGGGCCAAAATGAACTTCACATGTTTGGGAGAAGACAAGTTCGTAGTTATCACTATTGATGGACTGATGGATGCTCAAACTATGACTCATGGACTTTCACATTGAAAATTAGGACAAAATTGTTTCCCTCGATTTCATGTTCGGATATGGAAACCATAGCAACACTTCACGAGAAGCTGATTGCTCTAGGCAATGACGGATGGGCCTAAGTTGTTGCCTCAAGCCTCAGATGATAAAACGCCTCAAAATTCAAGTTTTCAGTGATGTTAGCAATGACCAAAAGCCAGAAGTATCCAAATGGATGTTTCCTCAATCCAAGAATCTAGAAACCTTTCACTTTCAACCAGGATTTTCTCATTTTGAGAGCCACTTAGCTTCCGTGAGCTCACCACAACAATAAGAATTTCAAATGGCCATGACTATTATGCCCAGCCTCGCTTGTGAGCGAATAGAAGAACTGGTGTCCTTTCCGTCCCAATTTTTTACATGAAAGTCCATAAGTCCCAGTTTGAGCAAAGGCATGTTGTTGTTGTTGTTGTTGTTGTTGTTGTTGTTGTCGCTGTTGCGATAACTGGGACTAACTATCTCGTGAGTCTAATTTAGGAAATCGTTATCTGGAATGAATGCTCAAAGAAATGTACATGTATTTCCAATGCTCAAAGAAATAAGACACATAAATCACAAAAATTCTTCAGCATTCCAGGTATCAACCAAATTTTGATTGGTTTCAATACCTCAAGTATTCTCTGCATAACGAGTTTTCAAACATGTAAAGTTCGTATTGCTCCACTCGGTATCTTTTAACCCCTTGCCATGATCGGAGGAGGAATACTATTAACAAACAAACCAACCACTGTACAAATTTTTGACTATCAGGTCATTTTCAAGTGTCTGAAACAACAATTACCTTTGAGGTTGATTCTCAGCTCCACTATACGCGACCAAATCAAGAGCGGTGATTTTGCTTTGTTTTCTTGATGGTACAAAGACGATGATCGGCTTCTTAGGGGCATGCTTCATTATTGCTTGATATGTTGGCTTTAACATTGCAATTAATCGTGAACCTGTATGAGTTATGTTGAAACCCTGTAGAGAAGAGGCGAAACATTACATTAGAAAGTCATACTGCAAAAACCGCGAATTGCTAAGACGTCTTCAGCCAAAACAAGTTATCGGACAGTATCATCAAAACCATTCCAGTTGGCAAGTACAAAATGCAATTGCTGATTTTGGAGGTATTTTGCAAATCACCAGGGATACTGGATGGGCAAATTTTCAAGTGTAAAACGAAAAAATTAAAGGGCAGAACGATAGGAAAATAAATTTGGGTCATTTTTTAAACGGGGCAATTGTCCTCCGAGGCTCTCTTCTCCGGCTTTCATGCAAATCACTGCTTACAGTACTTCTGAGGAAAATAGAGGAGCATCAAACAAAAAATTTGACAAGTTCTTTTCAATCATAACAAGATCCTTTCACGCATCTTTTATTGTATGGTGATCAAGACCTTTCTGATGAGTTGAACAGAAATCTACTCGAATCAACTTTACGCTTCATCCACGAAACTGGTCGCTTTGATTAATCTATTGAGACTACAGCTATGTACTAAGCAGCCACCAAGTCCTTTATCGTAAATAGCTCTTCCTTTGTAAATTCTGTTTCACATCAGATGTCAGCCATTTTACTTCACTAAATCACTAAATGATTTGCACTCGTGACATCTTTCAACCCATTGAAACCCTGACCTGACATCTGATATGAGACAGAATCTAGTATAGTATAGCATAGGTTCCAAATCTTTAAATAGGCTGGTGTAAAATTCAATGACCTATTTCTTTGAACTGAATGACTTCAATGAAACTTTAGCTATTTCTCTGTAATTCTACCATTGGACTTTTCTGAAATCTTCAATATTTTCAGAATTAGAGTGCTTTTCTTCTTTTTTAAGAATTCAAGAAAAATTTCAAAAAAACTTAAAACAATCGTAATTTCTAAACTGTTTGACGCAACATGAAGTAATCTCGAAGAGAACTATAGTTTTTGGATGCCTACAATATGGTATCAAGCAAAAGTCCGTCACTCATCTGGTTTATGATTTAGAAATTTGATGACGTCACATCCTCAAATGAGTTGAAATGTAAGATACGCTGTAATGTTGAAAAATATTCAAAATTTCTGGAAAGTCCAACGGTAGAATTATAGACAAGTATCTAAAGCTTCTTTCAAGCCATTCAATCAGAAGAAATAGGTCATTGAATTTTACACCCACCTTTTTACGCCGAGATAAAGATTTGGGGGCTATGCTGTATAGTATCTTTTACACTTTAATTTTATCGTAATGTGTCTGTATACAGTTTAACGTTTCATGTTTTTATATATTGGCCATGGGGTAGTCATTGTATTTCGCTTCCCATGGTATCGTACCTGTAGTGTTGTATAGTAATCTATATAGGTATAGTAGAATGTAAGATTATTGTAAAATTATATATTTGAATAAAAAAAAATCATAACACGATAAGTAGTAGAAGCATAATTCTAAATGCCTTGGCTTACCTGAATGTGTAATTCCAACGGTACTGGGCGAACATTAGGATGAAAGTTGAACAGATTGTTAGCAGTAACACCAAGCCATTGAGCGACATCCTGTTAAGAAATGTATACAATTTTTGAAAGCAATAGACCAAAATTTAGCAATATATATTTACAAGGAGCAGTTAAAATGAAAGGCAAAAATGTATACAAAACCATTTGAAGAAAGCCTAAATAGGAGTTTGATACAAAAACACCAACGAGTGAAACATTAAACTTAAAATCTGCAAAATATATTAAAGGGAGAGTTTGAAACATGAAAGAAACAAACAAACGCATCCATGATTTGAAATACTCAAAAGCTGTTTTAACAGATCCTTGTTGAAAATATGAGACATACAGTAAAAATCCGTATGAAAGAAGCCGATTTTTGGCTAATGAATCACCTCCTATATAAAAACAACTATATAAATTTACATGAGCCATTTTAGCCTGTTACATAAAGTTACAGGTTCTTTTGTGCGGGTTTTCACAGTGTCATAGCAAGGGAAGGATGCAGAGTAACTGTACCTTTGAGTTGGCTAACGAAGAACTTAGAGCCACGATACGAATGTTTCTTTCGATTTGTGATGAGATGTATCTCATTCTTGAGCAGATCACCTCCATCACGGGCTAGAAGGAAGGCAGAAATCATCAAACAAAATTGTAGCGAAAACCATACAAATGTACTGAAAATTTGTCATCAGATAAAGCTGGATAATAACTGAAACGATAAATGCGACTTCTACCTAAAATCTGAAACTTGTTAATAATATTCATCTTTAGAATTTTTGATTTTTTCTATGCTACAAGTTGACGGCTAAAATTAAAAATGTCTCTTTAAAACTGATTAAGTCACTGACTAGCCATTCCTCGCAGCCTATCCAAAGATTTTAAGCGGATATTACTTTTAGATTGCTTGCAACATAAACGTTGACACAAAGGTCACATATTATTTCAGTTAAAATCCCTTGGAAGACTAAAGCAAGAACTTAAAGATCGAATCAGTATATTACACCAGTGTCTTCAATCCTCTGAAAGTGCAAAGTTGCTTTAATCATTTCATAACAGACCTTTTAGCTATTCCACAAAATTAGTCTGGATCGAGCGATGTTTTAGATCGAACAAATTTTCGAATGTGCACGAAAATAACAGAAGCATTACACCACGTTTTACACTGCACCGGCATAGTTTACACTTTATCAGAACAAAATAATTCTATAGAAGGAACAAAAGTGCTAGGATTAGCAGGAGCAGTGTAAAGGGGAGGCTGAAACGTTACTCTTTTGTTACAGATCCAAAGTTGTACCAGCACAATGTAAACGGGGTCTTAACGTCGCTCAACTGAACCTATCGAATAAAACTGTATGAAAAGATCGCTTCGTCTAGACTCTTTCGTAGAATAGCTAAAATATTCTATTCGTTTAAGGTATCGAGAATAGCTGAAATTTTTACCCCATTATCTTCTTCAATAAGATGTGCTTCATCAAGGACAAACAATGAGACATTTTGAACATTTTTACGTTGTTTCCATCTTCTTGACAACACGTCCCACTTGTCAGGAGTGCTGATAACAATGTTTCCCTGTTGAAAAAGCGGAGATATCAATATAACATATAACATATAATCCATATAACAGTGAATTCAGCATATAAAGCCTTAATCAGAAGCTCTTCACGAATGTTCAAGGAGTAAGCACATTACGCAAGATAATATCCTCCGGTGTGGCCAGGAGCCCTAAAATCAGGTGAATTGATCGTGTTTAATGTGCGGTAAATTCATAATTTGCAAAAGTTGTAAGTTTGCCTTACCTTGGCTAATAATTTCAAATCAGCACTGGTTTCGCCCGTTAGCATCACTACGTTCTTTCCCAACTGGATTCCGAATTTCGTTCTCCAATCGACATAGGCCTAAATCATGAAACGAAGAACGTAAAATAATAAACCTGTTTGAAAATCATAGCTCGGAGATGATTACAGGAAGTAAACAATTGCAAGACTTAAACAGCCATTGTCACCCAGGATCCTTTGCGGGCACGCTGAAATTTCAGACTGTCTGAAAATCAAATTTGGAAATTCCAGCGTGCCTGCAAAGGACCATGGGTGACAATGGCTCTTTAAATTCAACTCAGATATTTTTGATAATTATGAATATAAAGCCATTTTAATCACCAATAGTTTCTTCCACAGCTTTCAAGTTATTCGCTTATGTGTAACTTAACCAATTGACCAAAAGTCTTTGCAAAAAATATCCAAATGCAAATTAATCCCTTTATTGATTTAGCCATTCCATCGTAAATCTATAGAAAATACTTTGATGAATCCAATACTTGATAATTTAACATTATGTATCACTCTCCATTAATTTGACAAAAGTCCCTATAAGTGTATACTTAAAATACAGACCTGTTCAGCGAGTGACTGCAATGGAGTCACGAAAACACATTTGCTATCTGGATTCTGTGAAAGCATATGTAAGATTGCAAATTCAGCACAAATGGTTTTACCACTGCCTGTTGGTGCTCCAATGAAAACATTATCTTCTGAGTTATACAACGCATTGAACACTGGAAACAAAATGGATATAGAATTACCATAAGATGAACCGAAATAAATAGAAAATTCAAAATACGTGGTAAATATACCTGAAAAATCATTAAAGCTTTTGATTCCCCTTCCAAAACTTTCTCTGGAGCTGGACTATTCCATGCTTGCAGCTCAGCTTGTTTTTCATGTATCTTGCTGATGCTGCAAGTTGTACGTTGTTGAAGCCCCTCTACTTTCCTCTATTTATTTTTTGCTGGCTTCTCTCTTTCTCGTAATACCTCTGTAATAAGTCCTCTGTAATAATTTGTAAATTTTTCAAATACTAGGTTGGATATATGCCCGGCAAAAAACAACGTTAAAATCATATGCTCGACACTGAAGAAACCATCAATATTTTGGTATAGCCAAAAAATTAACATGACGAGTGTGCCGATATTTACATAATAGCTGCTCCCATGAAAAGAAATTAGCCGTCGAGTCTTAGTTCTTGCTAGACCAATGCAAATGAACAAAGCTTAGAAAGAAATACAACTGCATTTACCTTGAGTTTGTATCGGGTTGAAATACGGAAACTTGTCAGCATATAGAGCCTCAAAATCTGGTCGACGCAATGCGGATACAGGCAACGGTTGCAGATCAAGAAGTTCTGTGGGAGGAGGATTCTTCTCTGGTAAAAGCAAGTAACGGAATGATACTGGCAGCTGAGTTTCAGAATCTGAAATTTAAGAAATGTTATAAGTTCTTAAGTTATAGGTAAAATTAATATTCAGGTAAAAATTAGGCATTTTCCTATTGGTCAAATACAGTTTTACATTAGTGTACAAAATAGATGCATTGAACCTTTCTGACAATGTTATCACACACATACTTGGATGTATACTGAACAAAGCTTCGAAATCTCGACCTGAGTATTAATGGACTGTGTTAGAGAGTTTAGAATTCGAGTAAACAGTTTCAGCAAACCTATTGAAAGTAAAGGGCACGTTCAATAAATACAGCCCTAATCCAGTGGCCTATAAAATGATTTAATTCCTAGAAGGGTACTTTGCTGAGTGAAAAATGAATTAAAGAGAAAGCAAGTTAGGATTTGGTCATAATATCTGTCATTTATTGACACAAAGTCTTACACTGATACTAAATCCTAACTAATATTCAGATCAAAGAATAGTGTGACAATTTTCGGGGGCATGACACTAATATTGAAACGAACATCAATGCACCTTCAACTTTGGGTGAAGATTATGACTCATATAGAAGTTTACTTCCGCACAAATTTAACTCTGTCAGTAAGACCAAAAGTTGACTTACGTAGCCAGCGATCTGAAACAACTCTGATGAAATACTGCGGAGGCAATGGCTCAAACACAGGAACAAAGAACTTGACCACGTGTTCGTCTTGAGAATACTTGGCTTTCAACAGAAAATATTCATGATGCAAGATCGCTTCACTGTCGACATCCTCAACAAATATCCAAAAAGCTTCTGCGTTTCCATGAATCTTGTCATCCCATTGAAAATCAGGCATGACTGTCAGTTCAACATGCAACGTCGACCTGAAAGCAAAGGGTTTCGATTAATACTTAGCATAAATTTTATTTATCACTTTTCAAATGCAAGAACTCTAACAGTCTTCAGGAAACGTTTATAGTTTTCTACACAAGTCTCAGTCAAGCTCCAAAGACGGTTAACACATTGCATACCAGCACGATTATTTAAAGGCCTAAAAACTGCAAATTTCTGAAAGCTTTGGAATAAATCAACCGCCGACTGTGTACCATATTCTAATCGGCACAAAATTAGGACTTTCGAGTGATCTTTAAGCCATTTTGGGATCCAGCTTAGTGCCAAAACGACGCTAAGATTATACGTTTCCAAAATTATTTGTTCAGGGCTAGTATACTTTATTAGACAACAGTTCAACAATTACTGCAGAAGTAAAGAGCGTTGTACCCATTGAGAACTCAGCGATTAATAATACACATTTTCTTTTAGAGAACAGTTTCTCCACAGAACGCTGGCATAAGAAGAAACAAATCCTTGCTCTCTCTCTAAGTTTGAAATAGACACAGGCATACCTTGTGATTGGCTGTATATGAGTTGCTAATTCCATCTTTGGAAACTGATGCACAAATTTGTGAACGACTCTACCCATTTTCGGTGCATGAATGAGTTCTCCTATTTCGTTGTGACCAAGATCGTAGAATCTTTCCCAAGGAAAATCTTTCTTCTCTATTTTCTTGATGACCTCCATCGGTATCTTCTTGAATTGTCGCAAAGGTGTCATAGATAACCACCTGAAGTGTAAATTTAGATTGTAACTTCATCATTATGCAATAATTAGGCAGTGTTAGTCGGGAACCTTGGATGAAACTTGTGTCGCCTATAAACATATCTTATTATCTGTGACAACACTTTGTTCGCCTGTAAGAAGTTGGCATGGGGCGAACCCTTTGCTCAAGGCTGTGAACTGGAGAACAGAAGGAATTTGAGGGCACTCCGTAGTAACACTCCGAAATTAAATACTAACCGTTTGAAACGGTATACACAAATAGTAATGGGGAGGAATTCGAGGGTTCTCTGAGTGTAAATTTAATCTCAGATATACTAGCGAACTCTTTGACGTCTAGGGCCTAAAACCAGCATCATTTGCCCACATAAAACGTGCCTTTTTTTTCTAATCACCTGTCTAGGAACGTAATATAACTACAACTTCCCTGGAATGAAATCGAGTCAAATGAAATGAAAACAATGTGGAGAAAGTCACTATTCTGGTTCACGTTAACCAATACGTACATTCTTTTGTCGATCATCTTGCAAAGATTAAGAGCTCGATCCGTGAGTTGAGCCCATCCTCTGTGTAAGACAATTTCAAAGATAGCTCGCATCAGTCGTCCAGCAGACTATAAGAGAAATCATCAAAACCATTATCAAAAAATGACTCGAACAAGCTGGACAACATTTCGGCCCGATCAATATTGCTTTCAAAAGACAAACCACGTCTGAACATAACGAACGATAATTTCTATCATAAGAATACTCACAAATACAAACAAATAACAGTTTAAATAATTGTCCTTTGAACAGAGTTTTATTTTGCACGACGTTTCGGGCTTAAACCCATTGTGAACCTATTATTTTGACTAGATAACAGGTTTAGGCCCGAAACGTCGTACAAAATAAAACTCTGTTCAAAGCACAATTATTTATACTGTTACTTGTTTGTATTTAAAGAAACATTGTGCAACACGCATACAAGAAGATTGTTTGTGCATTTAGAATACTTACAACACCATAGAAAATATAAATTAAAAGTACTAGGCTGTGCCATTGTCACAATCATTAGGCAAACCCTACGAGGTTCGGATTTGTTAATAAGATTATCTTTGTTAGTCTTCCAAAACTGTTTATAGTAGCTTGAAAAAAGGTATTTCAAAAAGATGTCAGTTCTCTTGGACTTCCTCGAAAATCTGACCATCTGAGACCTGTACCATGAGAAATGTGATTACCTGCGTGATGTAAACCATATCTGCCATAAGAGCAAAGCCTTCAAGTTTCAGTTGTGAAATGTAAGCTTGCAACAGAACATTGATCTGTAAAGAAGTAAACATTTGAGATAATTTGATTTACAAACATTTGAGAAAGAGCTTTTGCAGGAAATGGAGCATATGTTCAGCATTGGTTGAAAATAAAACAGGGGTGAGTGGCCGAGCAGATCATACAGTTTCCGTCAGGTGACTGAAGTTAAGCTCGATCGAGTGAGGTCAAACTCTGGATGGGTGACCTCTCGGAGGCCTGACCTCGCAACTCATCCCGCCGTCCTTCGAAAGGGACGTTAAACTAGGGGTCCCATACCTGGATGCGGCATGCATAGTGGGCTTAAATTAGCTTTAACTAGCTAGAAATACTTCCAGCCCAATCAAATTAAATTACTGAACAAAGAATACAAGGCTTTTCATACACTTGCTAAAACTGCACTGTTCAAAGGCAACAAGGTCAATCAATAATGAGTAACTTAACAAACTTCTGAAATGGATAAAATGAATACCTTTGCAGTTGGTTCTTCGATGCTTTCCTTGATTGGAATTGGCACACGTTCGAGCAACTGTTGAAGTTCCAGCTTCTCTTCCTATGTGAAAATGGTCATAATTAATCGATATTCATTACAAAACAATCATACTTGTAAGGCTACATTCTTGTAAGTCTTGATCTGTAATTCTCAAAACTTCTCAAATTTTCTGCTGATTTTAGTTCGTTTGGTAGGCCATTCCAGATCTGCGGTCCTACGGACTTGAGACTCCTGGACCCAAACGTAGCTTGATTGGGCCTAACATGGGCTAAGTGATTTGGATTTCTCAACGAATAATTTGAAGAACGTAATTCAAAAAGGCTCTGCATCTTTGCGTCAATAAAGATCATAGGATACAGTAACCACTGAGGCTGTTTTGAAAAGATTTGTCTTATCAAATAATAATGTGTGAAACAAATGCAACAAACATCACAAAGATGCCATTAAGTCTCATTTTAACATCAGAGGGAGGGAGAAAATTATGAATGACTTATATATTTACCTCTCTGACATTGATATATTTGAACTCAGATGAAAGAGAGAAAACCCTGAACAGTTCGATCTCACTCAGAGTTGGCTTGAGTAATTTGTTGTATGTTGACATTGATTCTTGTGTGCAGTAGTAATGACTGGCGATTCGACCAAGCTCTGTTGACTAAAGGACGTAAAGAGCCGTTAGTTGTTCTAAATTTACAGACAGAACATTCAAAGGACACTGATACTCAGGGGTGGCAGAGGCAACAAGTTTCTACAGAGGCAACTAGTTTGATGGCATCCTAACACTATTAGTAGCCATTATGCTGGTCATGTGGTAGTCTTTATCTTTCGCTCCACATGGTATCGTACCTGTAGTGTTATATAGTAATTAGAAGATATAGTAGAATGTAAGAAATATTGTAAATTTCATTTTCGAATAAAGGAAGCCACCGTCCTTTAAAATTTTGGAGCAAAACTTATAAAACCATAGTCCTATGGATACTGCGATTGCAAAACTGAGTCTTGCACTCTAAATATTCTGCAAAATGTTCGTCCTCAATTTCTTGCCAAAATCGAAGCGTTCCTTTTGACAACAGAGAGAAAGATAAATATGGAAGAAGTAGAAAAATATTAAAATGTTCTCAGTAAACCTCCTTGGAAGTGCAGAAGGAGGTGAATGAATAAGGGAATGAATAATCCTATTTATTAAAATTAAAATGCCAACAAACCAACCTGAAATGCTCCACTTTTCCTGTCATATTTGATCATACCATTTTTGTCAAGTATGGTTGCAGCACTGTGGATCAAGTCATATCGACGCTACAAAAAAAAGTCAAAATTAAAAAAAAAGGTTCTCGGTATTCAATACATCATCAACTTCGTTCGTTCTGACTATACTGATTATTCGACAGCCATGATCTAATCAACGGATGTCGTACGAAAACAAATAAAAAACTAGGTATGACAAATATAGCAAATGAGATCTTAACTTGCAATTTGCGACCTCACAAGGCCAAATTGGCTATGTATTACCTGAGTACTTAACATAAACAGGCAAAATTTCCGAGGCAGCCTGAGACAAATAGCTATGGACACCAAACAGGAAACTTGTCTGCCGCTGACCAAAGAGTACTGCAGGCCGATCCGAATAATCTCTGTCGCGTTTGCTCTCTGCAGTTGGGCTGCACGTTGCCGAAGATTTGTTTTGAACGCGCAAAAACACAAGATTGGCTATGTTTCTTTTTAATCATTCTGGACCCAAGCTAAGGAATTAGTTTATATGTAATTTCAGTTCAGTCAATCATTTGTCTGTAGCTATAGACCTTTTAGCCATTCTGAAAAGAATTAGAATCGAACGACGTTTTGCTGCATTTTGTTGAATTTTCGAACGTGCACAATAGCGATAAAGCTCCAACGCCACTCGATTGAACCTCACGTATATAAAAAAAAACGCTCGATCCAGGCTCTTTTGTAGAATACCTAAAAGGTCTATTGAATTATGCGTCAACTATCTATGCATAAATTGAAAATGTTTTCAGGTTGATTCACATGTAAAATACATATCAGCGAAGACAAACCTGCAGTCTTTTCCTCCCCTTGGTATAATTCTAGTAGTGCGTATAAGGACATTTCGTAAGTGTTGTGATTAACACAGCGAAGAAATGCAAAACGAGGCTAGGAGCGAACCTTCCGCAAAAGAAAAATTAATGGCGGACCGGATTAGAGCCGCCGGATGCCAGTCTCTGGTGTTGGCACCCGATCGCTGTTTGCGCGCCAAAATCTGCACCTGATTCAAATCAAAATAGTCTCGTGGGAGGTTGGCGAAGCTGCCAGAGCAGAAGATCTCCAAAGATTTATCAAAGAAGCTTCAGGAAATGCCTCAGTTGCTGTTACCAAAAAGGTGCAATTTTGTCCAATAATAATGATTTATTCAAAGTGAATTAAAAAGAAAACTGGTCCTGGCCCTACGGTCTAACTTCGTGGCACAAAACTTCAGGATACAATAAACATGGTGGACAAGGTAGGATATCTGGGAAAATTTGCAAACTATTTGTAAATTCCTGGTACTTTGCTCAAGTCGCAATATCTCTATTTTCCTGCAACAGTACCACTCCCTCTTCTAATTAGCATTGTTCTATCAGTTTTTGGAATTAAAGGCTGAGAATAGTTTGAGAAAACAGTAGAAAGACCCCTTATTTGATTTTATTTCTGGATTAAATAATTTCACTCCCGTTGAAAATATTTGTGGAAAAGTAGCAGATAAACGTTTTTATGTCTGAAATTCCAGCCCCTCGACTTTCCCCAGGGAAATTGTTGTAAAAGCAAATCCACTCCTGGCCCTACGAAGAAACTTCATAATTTTGCAGTTAACAGGTTGGTTAACATGGCAGTGTACTGCGATTATCCAGGAAAATTTGCAAAATGTGTTATTTTCGTTTTTGAAGAATTACATTTCTGACGGTAATTTCTCTCATAAACAATGGCCTATGGGCCTAGGCACTGCTTTGTTTTGAACTGAATAATTCAAGTATAGGCTTGTTTATGTTATCTTCAAATAATGAAGAGCAAGACGGTGGGTGGAAACTGATTGTCACAGCACATGTTATGAATGAAAATAAAGTTTCCTCCTAAATTTAAGCAATTGTTTGACAAAAAGAAGCGTTTTAATCAAAACACTGACCCAATTGTTGTTTTTAGTTGAGCTTAAGTGCACAGCTGCAAACTTCAACTATTATATACAGTATTTGTACTTAAATTTGTCTTGTTTCCTGTGCATTAAACAGAACTTATTTGAGAAGTAGAAGATAGGAAACAAATAATCATTCCATTTGATATATTTACATACAAATATTTTACCCTATTTCCTTTATTTTGCATTATTTTTCATGAATGCATATTTGAAATGAGAAGGGGAGATCCTGCATCCCTCTGAGCACACCCTCCCTCAAAAGAAATGTCAGTACAGGATTTGGAAATCAGTCAAAAAAGCATTTTTAGTGCTCAGCATTTTTTAGAAGGAACTAGAATTTCCAGTTGCACCAGTTGGATGATATCTCCATGTAAAATTTTGGGGGACTTGCATCTTCAACTGTATATCTTCAATGTGGTTTGCATCTTTGATTACAGACAACAACAATGATCTGCTGCATCTTGCCTGTGATGGCTAATTACAGTTGCTGTTTTGAGAACAGATTCTGAGAGAAGATTGTGTGCAGCTTTCCAAGAGGATGGCTCTTAAATGGAACCAGTAAAACAATCTAAAATCATCACATTTTTCTCAGATTATTTTGACTTTGTTAAAGTCACAATCTATTAATTTCAGTTACCAGCAAACATTTATCAAAGTAGAGGTAGAGACACAAGGAAGTATTTCTTTCAGAAAGGCAGCTTGTTATTTACAAACTATCAGTGCAGAAAAGTGATAATTTGTGAAACTTTATTTCCTTGAATGAGCACCCTCCCTTTGCATGGCTGTCCTGTCCCCAGAATTAAGGGGGATATTAAGCCACCCAGGAGTGTACTCTGGCATATCTAGGATATGGATGTTCAAGTTACTTTTTGGGTCTAACATTTGGGCAAAGGCTATTTTTGAGTTAGTCATTTGGAAAAATATTTTTTTGGTCAATTTTATGCCAGAAATTATTGTTTTGGATTGATTTTTGTATCCCTTGAGCATGCCTATTCTACTTATACCACAGCAGCAAAAATTAAGAGCAGCAAGAACATCTTTGCATCTGAACTGAAGGGAAGCGGACATGTTCGCATAAGCATGTTTCGTGTTCTTTCAGTATTATGGTTGTTGAAAAAATTGCGAGGTGTGTGCATTGAGTAGGCCTTGAAAAAAGTGCTTTGCTCATTTCAGTTTCATTGCTTTGCAGTTATTTCTTCTTTGTCTGGACTAACAAGTAACCAAATTTGTATGTGGCCTCCAGGAAGTTCTTTCCAACTCAATCTATCTCATGAAAGAAGCATATCCAGTATCAAAGCGCGTGTCGCGTTGTCCGCTTTAGGCCGTGCCGTACTTTTCCAGTTTTGAAAGCCAAAGCTGGCCTGTCAGCCATTATGGACTCGTTTTTGTTTTGCATTTTTTCGCTGTGTTGTTGTGATTAGTAATCTATACTGTAACTTTCTATAAGGACTATTCAAAGCACCAGTTATAATATGAAAATTAAGTCTAACCTGCTCAAGTACGGGATCCGCTTTTATTTCATCGTGAGATATCCCATATATTGTAGGATTTCGCAGCATTCTGATGTATAAATACGTGTAACCTGTGAAGAACGAGAATCGATCATTTTTCAGAAGATAGACCTTTCCGATTGACAGTTTGGCATCAAATGCCATGACGAAAGTAAAGGGGAACGGTGTGTCTTTTGCCGACAGAATTTGAAAACGGTAGATCTTAAAAGCGAAACTCTAACCGGCACATTTTGAAAACGGCAGCGAGTTATCACTCGGAAACAACAGGGACAGAGTTTGTAAGACAATAGCACGAGTTGCTGTTGTTGACACCTGAATTCAAAGCGATTAGCGATTGCAGTTAGTTTGTAATTTGTAATTAGTTTAGGTTTAGGTTTAGGATTAGGTTTTATAGCAAATGTCGTTTTTATTGTAAATTAGTAGTTATTTGTAAGTTTTTAGCATGGCCCCCTGTAAATCAATTATCATTATTGAGGGGCTACCATGGGTAAAAAAGATAAAATGAAATGAAAATGAAATGCAGACAAAGGAAATTCTCTCAACCAGTAATTCAAAACAAACAAAGCTGTAAAATTTTCTCTGAAACCTAGGTTGCTAGCGTGCTTGTTGTGCATTCTAGAAATTGTTTCTAAGAACAAACATGAGCATATATCGAAAGAAGGAGGATATATCTATACATCTACCTTGGGCATTTTATTTCTTAGGTTCAGAAGCTGAGCATTAAATGCCTTGATTACACCTAAAACATGAGAGAATTGAATCGCCTCCCAATCGGCTTTTGAACCAAATAAATTAAATGCTTGTAGCAGATGTGTAGATATGTTCTTCTTCTTTCGAAGAGCCAGCTAAAATTTAAACTATCTAGCGTATACACTATAACTGTAAAATCAAAGTAGTCTTACCAAGCCAATGCGCAGCCTCCTTCACATTATGAATAGTACCAAGAACCACTTCAGCATTCAAATTGTCTGTTAATTTTGCTATGAACTGACTTTCAATTGGCAGTTGTTGATTTAGCAATGACAAATAATACTGCAGTTCATTGTGAGTTGTAAGTAAAATGCCTTGTCCTTTTGTGTCATACTGCGGTCTACCAGCACGTCCAAACATCTGAAGCACATCCAAAGCACCGAGTTCAACCCATCGACCTTTTTCAGGATTGTACACCTGGTGGTTCAAAAATTATAATAATAGTAATAATTTCTATACAGTAAAAACCCGCACATAAGATACTTCATCTGTCAAGAACCTACAGCCTGAAATAATATATCTTGTACCCAATAAATAAGAACCATTTGAGGCTGTTATCTAAACTAGGTTCTTAATAAAGGGTTTTGTTCATTCATTGGGAAATAAATGCAATCTGTTTGCCAATCAACCTCTTTCGTGAACTCCAATTAACATACTTACAGAACTGTGATAGGCAGGGCCTGCAGGGGTAAACTGGGTAAGATTGGGTAGAAATGGATAGGGTCAAGAGTGCAAATAAGTTCAAATGGCTAAGATTTAGATTCACATATTTTCCTATATTAAGAACCTACACCCTGATTACTAGATGTGCCCAAACAGGCTGAGTTCAAGATCTTAGGCTCTTATGTGCGGGTTTTTACTGTATTCTAGGTTGGCTCTCGTCTAGCTAATGCTAATTAACGCCAACTAAAAGTTTCATCATTTCATGCAGCTCCATCACGCGCTCAAAAATACAGCCCCACCGCTAAGCTGAGCAATGTTTTGCTTTTGACTGGTTTTTTATTGTACAACTATAATTTGAAAATAACAAGTTATTGCAAGATACTGTGGCATTCGTAGTGAGGGAGGACACGTGGTTACAGAGTCCACACTACAAATGGAGTGGGACCTGAACCCGGAGAAAACCCGAAATTGAACCCAGTTTGATTGGTTCTTTATCGGTCTGTGCAAGTTATATTGTTGACGCCCAATTGGACTGGTCTTGCCTCTCATCACGGGATTAGCCTGCGTGCAGCCTCAACCTTTGAGAAGGAGTTGAGGCTGCACGCAGGCTACACGGGATGGATTTCAGGAGAAATATTTCGCTTTTCGCAGAAATTTCATCAAGTGGAATATTGGCTTTATTCACCATCATTTTAATCTTTAGAACCACTCGAAAAATGCTAAACAATCATAAAAAATGTTAAACAATAATTGTTCAGCAAACTGAATACAAAATAAAGCAAATAGTTGAGCAAAGAGCAATCTTTACCTGCGTTCCTTTAATGATGACAGTATGTGCAGGAAGATTGACACCCCATGCCAAAGTAGCAGTTGAAAGAAGAACTTGAATATGCCTATCTGCAAATAAATCCTCAACCAATGCTCTGTCTACCCTTGACATTCCAGCATGATGAATTGCGAAACCATATGGTAGTAAATCTTTCAATTCCAAGTTTTTGACTTGATCAGCTTCAGTTCTATAAATAACGAGAAAAACATTTGCATAAAATCCTGAAGCACAGGAGAGATACAAAAAAGATAGCATTAGTTTAGCTCTAGTTTTGCTTCATGAACTTAAAAAAAAATAAAACATCTATGTAAGAAATCGGGAGAGATAGAAATACAGTCACGATTTTATTTTTTTATCATTTAATCAAATTTAGGATTTGGCTAGTCGTCAAGATCCATTGAACACTGACGTTCATTGAGCATGTAGCATGCCAGCTTTGATTCAAAAATTGAGATGGTCAAAATTGGTCTTCGCATTTTGAGGTCATGTGCGAATTTATGAATTTTTAACCTTTTAATTCATGTGCAAATTTATGAATTTTTAACCTTGTATTAGGGTGTTCTTAACCTTGTATTAGGGTGTATTTCTATGAATGAAATTGAATTGAATGAAGATCTTTCCATCAAACAGATCTTTTCACTTTCAAACGGGCCTAAGCTCCTTGACAGAATTTGCTAAAAAATGAGTATCCATTTCTTCACCTTTGGTAGACAGGTTTCACTATTCTATTACCTCATTGAAAAACGTTCCAATTTGTAGGCTTCAAAAAGCCTTCTTATGGTAAACAAACAACAAGGCTATGGTGTTTACGCTTTCGGTCATTAGAAGCTCTCAGTTCCTTGAGGTAAACAGTAGTTTTATGTTTCAAATAAATAAATAAATAAATACATTTACTTTGCCCCCCTTACAGACTGGCTTTACTAAACAGCTCACCTTAGCACCTCCGTACTAGCAGAATCTTCACGTAAGAATTGACCAAGAGTGTCCCTTTCAAGACAGAGATCTCTTAATGCTCTCGCTGTTTTCCCAGTTTCTTTTCGTGAATGTACAAATACAAGCACTTGATTTTTTCCTGCATTGTCCATCACTTTGTCATACACAACATCATTCATGACCTGAAGCAAAACATCATTATAAACTGGGAGATCGTCATACAATTTAGAAGATACGTACATTAGGGTCCAAAAGTCTGACTCAACTACCAACATTATTTCTTTGTTTTATCATTCATCAGAAACCAACAAGGAATTCGTTTTAATGTAGTATTTGGTAGTCAAGATTATTTTATGTTGTGTCATGAATAATCCGCACAAACGAAAAAAAATGTTTTTTCCAGAAGGAACAGTAAGCCAATGGTTTTTTGATCAATTATAAAAACCAAAAAAATATAGGAAGTTGATTCAGAATTTTGGACCCCCCATTGTATGCTCTAACCTAGCCAAAACTCCTTGGTGCACAAAGGCAGCAGCTCAAGGCCTGATAACGTGCCTAAATAATCGAGAATAGACATGGAAATAGAACTAAATGCTTGAGAAAATTGGAGGTTGGCACCATGAAAGCTAACATTTTGCTGAAAATGGCTAGAAACATACCACATTCACTTCTGTCTGAGGAAAAAAAGGAGGAAAGGAAATTCGGATTAAGAATATGTTTTCAGACAGTGTCCAGCGACAAATGCTCGACGAAACAGGCTTTGGTTATTCAACATTGCTCTTTATTGCAGCTATCAACTCGTTTCTCTCCTTAGGGTTTCAGGTTAATTCGTTGTTTCTCTTGCAAGACTTAACAGTTTTCTCCCTAGTTACAGGTTAACTTGGTTGTTATTCTTTTTTCAGTCAGGAGTTGACAGTTTCTTTCCACAGAATACAGTGTCTAATGTCGCGTTTGTTGGTTCATTACGATGATGAGTCCATTATTTAACGCCATTTCTAACTGTTTCAAATCTGTAACATTTTGCGGACAACCGATATTTTCAAATTACTGACCTGGAATCTTTTGATTGCTTTTTTCTCAGTCACACCAACATACTGCTGCTCCAGTGGCACTGGCCTGAAGCTGTTATCAAAATAAAACAGACCTTTCGCCGCATCAACACGTAAAAACGTCGCAACATCCTCGTAATTTGGCAGCGTTGCACTGAGACCAATCAAGCGCACTAGCTCTTGTGTACTTTCGATTTGTCGAATCGTCCTTGCGACTACGGTTTCGAGGACTGGACCTCTGTCGTCATGAAGGAGATGAATTTCGTCAATGATTATCAATCGAACTAACTGAGTGTATGTGCGCTCCCCCGCCTTCCTGGTGATAATGTCCCATTTCTCGGGGGTACACACGATAACCTGTGTCCCATCAATCTGTTCTTTGTTCAGCT
The DNA here is from genome assembly GCA_039566865.1 of Aurelia coerulea. NCBI lineage: Eukaryota > Metazoa > Cnidaria > Scyphozoa > Semaeostomeae > Ulmaridae > Aurelia > Aurelia coerulea. The sequence continues at coordinate 2,073,954 of CM076952.1, read as the reverse complement.
GATGATCTCCTGTTAGTTCTGATACTGTTATTCCGTATGAGCTCAGCCGCTGCAAAATGAAAACAACAAAAATAAAAGTGGAGTTATCTCACGAAAGACAAAAATTTTATTTATTTTTTTACATTCCATTAAAAACTTACAAAACGAATTACTAATTACACTACTTACAAAATACTATACCCTGCTACTAAAACAATGCCTTTAGGAGCGAGAAACAATGACTACCCTATGGCAACATAAAACAGTAAATACGAACATAACACTTTACGTAACTTCTCGGGAAAGAAAAAAATGGCACTTACTAAAAATGGTGGTTGTGTGATTTAAGGATTGGCTAATCAAACCGGCCAGTTTTATGGATAAAACATAGAGTTAAAAGAAGTATAATTTTATCAAGATCATCTGGAAGATCGCTATCAACATACAATAAAATCTTTAGTAGAACATCACTTGAAAGATTGGTAAATCCATGTGGTCGTAATAAAGAGGAAACTCCAGCGAGAATATCTCTTCGTAATACTTCAAAGGAAGGGCAGAGCAACAAAACAAAATTGATGTGTTTCACAATAATTTGCTGCTTTTCACAGCATACAGGCATAGGCCTTGTGCACAATAACATGGTTTTCCAGTCTGATAATTCATGCTAAGAAAATGTATAGTCTTTCATATTACTTTCTATCATAATGTGAAGGATTCTTGTCATGTTAAAGGCACACTGTCGTGGCACTGATTGGATGGATAAGAAAATATAAAAGAATAGAATTAGGCAGGCTTCAGTAGTTTCGTTGTATACTAAAATTCACGAAGATGATGATCTGACTCTTTTTATTTTCGAAACAAAGTATGATCCAACAGCATAAAGGCTTGGTAATTATTCAAAGGCCAGGTCTTTTGTTAGTGATTTCAACATCACAACTAGCCAACCACAGCAACGACAGTGTGCCCTTAATATGCGCAAGGCATGTACACTAGTGTACTTCAAAATCATTTAACGCAAGCACTAGACTTAACCTGCTCGGCGGCTCGTTTTTATAGCAATTTCTAAGCTTTACTTTTCTCGTATTGTAATTCAATCTAGATTTACTTGTATCTTACGGGAAGGTCTCTTGAAAACCAGTACGTTTGCTGAAGGGCTACTATTTCCTGAGGTAAATATTGAAAATTGAAATTGAATTCATTCATGCTGTGACTGAAATACAGTCTTTGAGAATAATGCATACCTTGCCAAAATTCATGACCATTTCCTGTACAAGTGATCTCATGGGTGCAATATAAATTATCTTGAATTCATCCACATTGATAGTACCATCAAGGTTGATATGTTTACTGATCTCACGAAGAATTGTCAACAACGCCACATTTGTTTTACCAGCACCAGTTGGGGCACATAGCAGCACGTTTTCGTCTGATTTCAAGGCAGCGTCACACATGCGACTTTGTATCCTGTTCAGGGTGGAGTAGCCTTCAAAGGCAGCTTGGGCATACTTTGGCAGTGACGTTATTTGGATTAAACTCTGAGAGAGAAAATCACGAAATCATTTCAAATTCAGAGAGAAAATCAGTCCACATCATAATATGTATAGTAAGTGCAGCAAAGTTACTTTTGCGAGAAAAATAATTTTGCAAATGCATGTTCAGCAAGTGCGAATTTTGTAAAACAAAAGCACCCAACTTAAAAAGGCTTTCAATGTAATCTGTGAAATATATAACATCAAGATCTGGCAAATATTTAAATTTATGTTTGATAAACGTGTGAAAATTTGCTAGCCAAAACAAATCTTTGTCTGTTTGTCCATCTCATTAAACAGTGCCGTGCAAGTTTGACTTTTCATAATTTGCAAGAAACTTTCATGTTTGCATCACGAATAGCAGATCTGGCATACGATAATTTTCAAGATCTTTGTGGGTGCATGATCTGTATGAGAATATTTCGTCAGCGTCGATTATCTGCTGCAACAAGGTGGAGAGGGGTCTCCTGTCTGAGACACCTGGTTGAGTTGCTATTTTCTTAAATGCAATGTATATTTTATCATTATAATAAGTGTCTGTCGTAGTTGGAAGTCGATAAAATTATGTCCTTTCCGGCTGAGGCAGCCATGGAATATTAATATGTAGTTTCACTTTAGTTGTCTTTATTTGTGATAAAAAAACCTTTCATGTCACCCTGAAAAGCAAAGTACCTTGATTGTTGAGTCAACCGTGATTAAAGATTTCAAATCTAAATAAAAGCAGTACTCACTTCCCCGTCTTTAAATGCTTTCGGCTTCAAAGCTGGCACGTGTACTTCTTCATACCCTTTTTTCTGCTTCCTGAATGATCCATCTGGCAATTGACATTTCTTGTTCGCCATTAAATGACTTCCATCTTTAAATGATATGTCTTCCAGGTCGACAGTTTTGCGATTCAAACGACCCTGATGAGAAATCGAATTGAATGACTACCTTATTTCTTTAATACACCTTACCTCCATAGTGGTATTTTCATTCATTTTCATTCATTTTAAATTATTTATACAGGGTAAAAACATTCAGTTCATACGGAAAAAAAAACTGCTTTACAATGTGCCCTGTTAAAACAGAAAAGAAAACAAAAAGAAAAAGAAAAAATTAATTACTCAATAAACTCCAAATTCTACTTAATACATTGTCAGATAAATTCCCTAAAAAAACCTAATTTTAATTATTCCTATCCAAACGAAAAAAGGAAATTAAATTGCAACAGAAAGGAAAACCGATTGACTATGTTCTTGATGGAAGGAAGTACGTAAAGTTTGTTTTATAATCCTTCCTTTAGTTTTAATTTGAAGTTTGATAGCGAGGGAGACAGTTTGATTTGGTGATCTAGACTATTCCAAACGGTAGCCCCTCGATATGCAAATGACTTTTGTCCATTGTTTGTTCTAAACAAAGGAAGTTTCAAGTCAGTTTCGGTGTTTCTTAGCGTCCTCATTGCCTGTTCACGCTGTCTTTGAAACATTTGGGCCATATAGTCTGGGCAAAGTTGGTTAACAGATTTGAAAACAGTAGTTGCCGTTTCAAACCTGATCAGCTCTTTAACTGTTAACCAGCCCAGACCTTTAATAAGGGGCAAGGAGTGTGCATCATAAGCACTATTTGTCACGATACGGGCAGCGCGATTTTGGAGAATTTGCAATCTTTTTAAGTCTGCCTCAGTGCAACATCCCCATACCGTGCAACAGTATCGTAGATAGGGTTCGACTATACTTCTGTACATGGTTTTTACCGTACTGAGTGGGACGTACCTCTTTGCATATCTCAGCATCCCTATCCCTCGCGAAATCTTCGCAGCAATAATGTTGATATGTTCCTTCCAACCTAATGTTTTGTCAATTTGTATTCCAAGATACTTAGCTTCGTTTATCATCGGGACAACTTCGTCGTCAATAACAAACTTAGGGCTAATGACATCACTGTTAGAAATGTATTGGACCTTACTTCTCTATAAACACCATTTCTTTATTTCTCTGTTAAATTTAAATCGAATGCTTCGAGTGGGCATCGTGAGAGCTTCTTTCTCTATTGTAATCAAAAAGTTACCAGATTCCTAAAAAAATTTGAAAAATAATACTTGTTCCGTCCCTCGCAAGAGACTTTAAACTAGCGGTCCCATGTCTGGATGCGGCATGCATAGTTGGCCTTAAGTAGCTAGAAATAGCTAGAAATATTTCCAGCATACTTCAAATGAGGTAATGAATGAATGAATGAATGAATGAATGAATGAATGAATGAATGAATGAATGAATGAAAAAAAGATTATGTTTCTTGTCTTGCATTTTGAATATTTTCTTCTTTTCTTATACATCTATATGTTAATGGCCTCGGGGTAGACATTGCCTTTTGCTCCTCGGGGTATCGTTGCAGTAGTATTGTAGAGTAATTCTGTAAGTAGTGTAGTGTAGCTCGTAATATATATTGTAACTTTTTATTGGAATATAAAAACAAAAAACAACAAAGATTCTTTCGCATGGCTAAAAAAGTCTGACAACCTTTTATTCGACAGTCCAATTTGGCTCTCAGAAATTTGATCATTTTAAGCCATCTGGGTTGGCTATCAAGCCAAAACACATGAACAAACAGCAAGGAAAGAAAAGATGAAAGACCAGATATCCAACGTCTTTTTTGGACATGACCCTCAAAGACGACTTCTTTAAAAAGAAAGTTACTTCGTGCAGCCAACCTAAATTTTTTCGAAACTTACCGATTTATCATCCTGTTCTGCAGAGCCTCCTTCGGTGCCTGCTTTTGACTTTCTCGCAGCTGCCTTTCTTGCCCTTTCCTCCTGCAAAAACAAAGAATTAACCAAATCTTGAAAAGGCTCTAACACAAAGCTACAACATCTCTTACGATCTTTACTTGATTTCGACATCGTTCGATTTCTCGTACACTCAACAAAATCGCTTCAAAGTCTGGTTTAAAGAGCTTCAACATTGAAAACCAAACTTGTAGTACAAGAATAATGTTTTCCTGACCTACTAATCGCAAAATACATACCTTTCAAGCAGTAATCTTCCTCTGTAAGGACCAAATAGATCCATTGCAACTACGAGAACCCTAGGCCGCATTCAACCGTTTTTTGTATGCAACAACAACAACTGTCTAAATAGCGCCTCTTCATTGGTTGAAAACTAAATTCTAGCAATTTGATTGGTAAATACGGAACCACTCCATATGGGCATATAAGTCTGGTACATAATGACGATTGGACAAGAAATAACCCACCTGCGCCGTATCTTCTGATTCTCCTTCCAAAAGCTGATGAAGAATTTCAGCAAGATCTGGCTGTGATTTCATCTTGTTTTCAATCCCTTCTCTTTCTTGGTCTGATTGTGCGGCAGCAAGTAAAATGCAATACAGAACTGTGAACAGAATATCAAATGTTATTTCAATGCTGCCCGCTTTTACATTCGAAAAGAGCTTAAACGAGAAATTGTAGAGGGTTGTTTTCACTTTTCTTTCAGTTTAATTTCGCTTAAATACGTTATAGACATTTTAATTCATATTCAGTGTTTGCTAATTTAGATAACAAAATGGGATGCTCCGAGGCCTCAACAGAGCCTTTATCTCTTAGTGAGAAGCTTTTAAAGGGTCTGTTTCATCCAGAATGCCTTGCACGTGCCATCTCTTGGTTGGCCTTTGTTGCCGCCATTTTCATGGCCCATGAAAATGGCGGACAACAAAGGAACATCAACAGACGGCACGTGCAAGGAATGCTGGATGAAACAGACCCTTTAAATTCAGTGTACAGCTTACACAGCTATGGGAATTCACTTTATACGTGCAATCGAAAATCAATGAGGAAAATTTGAAAAATGCCACTATGAATGGAAATCTATGTGGCAAAAGGTCTTTAAAAAGGACAAGTATTAAAGTTGATCTCAAAATGAATATCGGGTGAGATTTACGATAACGCAAAAATCACTACTGCAAAACTCGATTGATTGATTCGTTTGATTCGCTGGCCTTTCGTGTCGAACATCTATCTTAAAACGTCCTTTTGTATCTGGAAAGCGAACCGAGCATACCTTTTTGGCGATTTTTTCTGAGCTTTCTAATGATGGAAAATTTCTCATGTCCAAGTAACAGCATCAGCTTATTTTCCAAATCTCTTTCGTCAACTGCAGTCTACAAACACAAAAAATATCTCGACATGTTAGCTGCACTATGAAAATCAGTTTGAAGGAATCTATGAATTAGACTCGATTACATATCGTAGTTTCGCTTTTTGCCTGAACTGGTAACACTAAAACTACAGTGCAATGACAGCAACAACAACAATTCAACTCAATGAGAAGAGATGAGCAACTTGAGGGTCATTATGAAGTGAGGCTATCTGTAAATACCTAGCAAAATACAGGCTTCCGAACTTTTAAACACTATTTTACACAACCACTGTTAAGTAAATAAATAAATAAACAAACAAACAAACCTTCAACGCTTCAAGCACTTCAACTGATTTTTCTTGTGAAACTTCGGCGTCATTATAAAACTTATTCAGTTCTCTTTGCAACCAAAATGCATCAATGTCATGTACATTTAGTTCCTCTTCTGCTTTCTTAGACATTTTCTCGTCAGCATCCAGCTGTTGAAATGGAAGAATAAAAAGTAAACAATAACAATGTAAAAAGACAACAAATGATTCCGGAAAAGATAGGATAGGGGGGCATTTGACCAAGATGCATTGCGTTTAATGATCGAACTTCTATAGAGTCACTGTTGATTAATGCATCTTGGTCAAAATAACCAGCTCCTTAAGTTGTATTTCCCAGTACTGGAGTTTGTTATGTTTTTGGCGATCTGAAAGTTGATTTTCTTATACTTTCGAGCAATGAATAAACGAGGGGTGAGAATAATCGGAGGGGGGTGGAAATGGTTCAATATAATAATAATTGGGGGGTTGGAACAATCGGGGGGGGGTTGGAAAAATTGAGAATAGTTGTTTTTTGTTTTCTTAGTTAAACACGTACCTTTTTTATATATTAGTCATGTTACTAATACATTTCTCGCATGTGGGTCAGACAAACAAAGGAGAATAAAGTTAATAAATACAGTAAGTACATTTGCTTAGCAGGAATAATTGAAAAATTATGTTCATTATCATTTCTATTTTTCAAGAATTAATAAAAGTGGGGGGGGGGTTGGAATGAAAGTGGGGGGTACCTACAACTTGCACAAACTGCGCTGTACAATCTACTAAATCAATGTAAAATCAAAAAGTTTTCGCAGGAAGTTTGGACCAAATGTTTGCCGTTCCAAGGAAGAAAAACATTTTGTCGGCCTTTGGCTATTGTTGTGCCTTTGTGTTGTGAGGACAAATTTTGGCCATCCTAACTTAAACTTACAAAGCTTTCAAGAACATTTATCTCAAGAAGGGCCTTAGAACAACATCAGTTCATCACAACGACATGGGGAAATAAGAGAATTCAGGAATATCTAACTTACATTTCCTCTGAGAGCATGCTCCTCCTCAGTTTCCATCACTTCCTCCTCCTCATTGTCATCTGATTCTTCCTTGATTTCATCAACCTCGCGGTCCTGCAGAAACAAACACAGAAATATATAACTATGTTTAGGATTCTTTCAAAAATTCTTCCTCTGATCCATTCTTCAATCATCTTCAGGAATTTTTGTTGTTTGAAAACAAAAAAATGGCATAATGATGTTCATTGTAAGATTGAAAAGGTAACAGCCTTGCGATGGCTAGGCTAAAATCAGGTCCACATATAGTATAGTAAAGTCCCGCCTTTAGAAAAACACTTAAAACAAGAAAACAATAGGGTAATTAAGGGAAACAATAGGCTGTGATACAAATTGAGAAAGGAAAAGACCATTAGAAGCACTAGGATTTTAACATTTGTAAAACCTCCCTTAAAATATCTTCCACAAAGTAGACTTTAATGAATTTTGCATACGTTGTAGAGAAAAGAATTCAAAATATATCAAAGAACAAGTATTGCAACGATCATTATGGGAATTAGAGGAATAAATTTTAGGGTTATTTTTGATAAATATTAAAATATCCTTCAAACCTCTTCTTCGTCCTCATCAAATTGCACAGCAACACCATAATTCTCATCAATCATGTCCTCTAAGAAAGATATTACAGTGATCAAGGTATTAACAAAACAGGAGAGTCTGGTGACCTAAGAATTGGGTAGAGATTCCAACCAAAGGGCATTTAGATCAAATTAGCTATCTATGTTATTATAGGATATCAAAACTGCCAGAACTTGATGCATATAAAATAAAATGTACCTGACTTAAATCATCATGATTGAGATGATACAACATTTTAAATTGATGGAAATGAAGGCAAAAAAGTAAGGAAGATTGTTAGAACTCACCATCTCCCCCTACATCTTTTTCAACTGCATAATCAGTGATCTTTTTTCCTAAATTGACAAGCAGTGCAAATCTTTCATCTGGCATATCTCCAAGCAATGCAGATATCTCCTTCTTTTTATCTTTATCCTGAAAGAAAAGAAGAGAATCAGGTACCAATGTCAAGCATTCATCATAACTTATCAAAACCATCATTTCATTCAAAAATTAAAGGTTTCAGTTAACACACCTTGCAATGTCAAAGAACTCAAGTTTACATTGAACGCAAACAAATTCTGATTAACAATTTTTGGATTCTTTTCACAAAATTTCAGATTTATTTTATAGAAACCTCATATGCGAAAAAACCTACTTAGAGGGAGAACAAAGACCAGCATGCTTTGCGTGAAGACAGCGACTTACTCTTCAAAGCTTCCAGAATAACTGACTGTACGAAATTTACCAAAACAAAAACAAACGATGGCAAAAGCTGCTCGTCTTTGCACTCCCTTTAAAGCTTACATTGCTTGTTTTACAGCAAGAATGTTATTCAAGTTTACAAATCTAAAGTTCCAATCAAAATTTTGTTAAATGAGCCATCAACATCAAACATTATAGATATATTATTGACATTTCAGTGTTTGTTGTTCAAATGAAATTGAAATTGGGGCTTCCTGGTTTTAATTGGGAAGAATCAATCATACACCTAATGTATCTCACATTGCAATGTGAAAGAAACTGAAAACAACTTGCAATGATCCAAAGAAAGGATACAAAATTAAAAGAGGAGGCTTTCTAACCTTGAGTTTGTCATCTTTCAGTGCTAACAATACTTCATCTGCTGCACCACAAAGAATGTCTCTTGGCTGAAAACAGAAACGAGTTATGAATTGGACTCAACTGATCCTTGGAGACGTTTCTTACATAAAAATACTGTTTTCAAAGAAGTCCCTGGTCTTTCTGAAGCTAAGATTACAGCTTTATCCTTGACGCTATTACACAAAATGCATTTCAACAAATATCAAACTGATAATTGATCAGCATTTCACAATTTCAAACTTGGCAGGAGTATAATTTCAAACTAATCAGGTCAGTAAAAATTTTGGAAATGCTAGCACAATTTAGAAACCTGTGTCATGGATATCTTTAACATAAATGAAACAAATGTATCAATAAGGACTTTGTTCACACTCTAAAAAAATCCTTTATGGGCTACAAATATATTCATTGTGCCCTATCCTCAACACTATAGATCCCTCAGCCCAGTTTAACTGTTTTAAGTCATTGTACTCAAGTTTTTGGGAAAGATTTCATGCAATGCCACTGTCAGAAACAAGCTACAAAACTTTACAAAATGATCTTAAAATCCTTGTAAAAATACGTTATTATATCATCTTTAGAATAATCAATGTAGCTACAGAACTTTTACAGGCTCCTTGGGAGCCCGGCCCTGGAACTTTCACCTCCTCAAGCCCCCCTCTTGACGCTCCTGATGCTATGTTTAGTGCAGCCTACCTGATCACCAATAGCTGCTTGAATGAAGCTGAGCAACACTTCATAAGTTTGTTTTGTCTCTCTTGTCTTCGGATGATAGTAAATACCAGCAATATCTTCTTGTTCACCAGAAAGAAGGGTTGATGCTCGGATCTTGGAGAAAGTGTCATCTGAATCCATTTTTTTCTGCTTCCTAAGACAGCGATTTGAAAAATGGATTAAGATTATGCAAATTTTTTGCAATGGTTTGAATGATATAAGCCAAATACTGCTGAGCCTAAGGTATTAGGGAAACATAACTCCAAGAATCTTGTGGATTTTTGTCAACAAACCCAAAAAAGTTTCAAAAATCCCAACAATTAACAATCTGGAAATCTCAAAAATCTTTGAAAATCTCCCTTGCAACAAATGATCAAATCCTCAAAAAATCTTCTGAAAAGTTTTGAACATCTTAAAAATCTTTCATAGACTCAAAATCTTACAAAATCTTGGAGAAAATAGCTCAAAAATCCTTGGACTCTTGGGAAAGTCTTAAAAAGTCAGGAACAAATCTTGAAGAATTCTTAAAAACCAAAATAAGGTTGAAAAATCCACAAGCTTAAAATCTCACATACTATTATTTTTCATATCTAAAATTAGGGTTGAGAACTTAGCAAATATCAGTACATAATTGTGGACAACCACCGGTATCTCAGGCAACAATGTTAAAGGACAACAAGATAGTTAATGCTGTGAATGATGTATCAGTCTTCGTCATAAGAAAATAGTCATGTGTGTGGCAAATCACACGCATAATTTTGTCCATGCGTGCGATTCACACTTCTACCTACGTTAATGGTTTCCAGATGGTAACAATTTCAGAAGCATACCAACACCACAGTACCTGGATAACTCAAAATTAGTTATTGCAAAATACCCCGTATCTTGGAAAATTTATTATCCCTTTAGTTTGGAATAATATATAGGAAACGTGATAACTCGAATACATCTCTGTCTCTCTTGAGAGCTCGAGTTGTTTATCACCTGCACTGATTATATGCATTGCAACAACTACAACCAGGACTCATGATCAAACTTGTATCCAAGATGAAAGCATTACATAGACGGTCTAAGGCACTGTTTCCACCCATCCGTTTTCGCTAGTTTTGGTTTGTGTCCGTTTTTCTTCACCAAAAAGTCGTTCCTATAATATTCTTGTTGTAACAAACATGGAACATTGGCATTATACAAATATCTTCATGAATTCCTTTTTGATTCGTTGTCTGTGTTTCTATTTGAAAGATCTGTTCCTAATGCGTTTTGCTTTGAAACTGTTCCGTTTTTAAAACTTCCACGTTCAACAGCTTTTCTTGAAAGCTCCTTCTTTACCCTTCTTCGATCTTTGAAGAGATGCGCAAAAGGGTTTACCAGGAAAACGGTTTTAGATTTCGCGATTCGGGATTTTGTAAAAAGAGATGGTATTTTGGGTATCCAGAAAAATAAGATCACAATTCATTGTCATTCTCATAACGGGAACTCTATGGAAGAAAACTCCGTAGAGGCGGCACCAACTGTGAAAAAGTTAGATGGACCAGGAAGGAATTTAACAAACAGCAAGTCAGGTATACTCTTGAGAAAACTACAGTAGGTAGAATTGGACAAACGTTGTATACGGCCAGTTTTACTTGCCAGTCTAGGATATAATGGGCTGAACATTTCCAAAGTCAACAGTCCATTCCCTGCCACCCCTACTGCTTTGCAGTGGAAATTTCTCTCCGTCATATTTTAACAACAGGAGATTTTTCTCCCATTTCAAAGGAAATTGAGCAATAAAAAACGGCAACAAAGCTATCAAATTGTAACATCGATGTCATAAAACAGCTACCACGCAGTGCTCTATCATGAAAACCTAAAGCAGTTAGTCGCCAATGATTGTCTTACAGAATGGGCTGTGGCTTTTCAAGGGTATTTTTTGCACAATCATCGAAAGAAGAAACAGTAATGGGTGTTTAAGTGATCTGCTGCTGCAAATCATCCTTTGATCAATTGAAAATAATATTGACTACTGACAAAAATCTTGTGATTTGCGTATGAAATTTTGACAGTATGAAATCTTCTGTCGACCTTCATTGTTGAGATTTCTTGCAATCTAATATCGACAAAGATCTTGAAAAGACAAATAACAGCACTACTGTATTATTCGTTTGCACTTCTCTAATTCAGTAACATCGTGTAACATAACATCGTGTAACATAGACTTAGCACGTTCTTTTGTAATGTGCTGCACAAATCTCGCCACAAACTTGCAAACTTTAGAAAGGCGTTTCAGTACGTTATTTTCCTTCCTTCTCTAACTTGTAAGTCTTCCTAATGACCACGTTCTTTAATCCGTTAATGACTTTGCATCATCTTTATCTAAGTTGAATTGATTGTTGCACTTAATCAATTGGGAAAACCGGAAATCAGAATTACCCAAGTTCTTGACCTCTTCGTACCCTACCACAGAACACAGGGGCAACAAGGAAGTAGATTTAAGTTGCAGCGATTACGATCGCAAATGAAAGAAGATCGCGATAAAACATTTCTTTTCTAATAGTTCAACAAATGGGATATTTTCAGAAGGCAAAAAATAATTGTCAAACATCTGACTCATGCGTGCGATGAATCGCTCGCATTATCGGCTCCATGTGTGTGCCAATGCGTGCCCGTGCGATCGCACGCATTAAACAACGAAGACTGATGTATGATACTTTTTTCCATTATTTTTTGCCTTCTCCTTGTGAAATTACGTATTCAAATAAGCAATTTGAGCAGAGTGACGTCATATCACTCAAACAAAACGAGGCTGTGCGATTGTTTTCTCGCCTCTTAATCGCTGCTAGCCTATTTATCGTGTACTCATGCACTGAAAAATGGCACAAGAACACGATAATGAGGGTTGCAACGATAAAGAGGCGAAAAAACAATCCCACAGACTCGTTTTCGTTTGCGCGATATGACGTCATTTCGCTCAAATTGCTTATTTGAATACGTAATTTCACAAGGAGAAGGCGGAAAATAGTGGAAAAAAGTATCATACATCGTTCATAGCAGTATTATCTTGTATTTCATCATCAATCATACCAACCCCGACTTGTCCTTTAAACTTTCTAAACTACTAGATAACAACTGGAATACAAAGGTTATCCATACTTAGCTTTCTTTTCTTTGAGTTCAGGTGGCTGTGCTCTTAGAGCTCTGTCCCCCATCTTTGTGCCTTGCAAGTGGCCAACAAGGGACACAACTTCACCAGTTGCTTCATTTCTCCCTCTTCTTTCAATCAAAGAAAGATCAGCTTGAAGGACAAGATTTGATGTCTAAACAGAAAAAAGCAGCCAAAATAATTCCGTGAATAAGAATTCAGTGAAACTTGGGAGATTAAAAATTATTGTTGTTCTGTTGCTCTTTAAATGAAACTTGATTGACAAAATGTTCAATAACTTTTCTTCAGTTTAAAGGAACATGGAACATGAAAGAACTTTTCAGTTTCATTTGATCGCAATGTCAATTTTTAACAGCCAACTATCAGGCCTGTTTTCCACTATTTCCTTTAAACACAGACTGGAAAGTTTGTATAGCGCGTACAATATCTTGGCACGGACAGTAGCTTCTGCCCCACCCGCTTCAAGCCCCACCACTTAAGCGTCGACAAGAGGTTGCGGACTCAATTAGGCCTATTCTACTTCTGCGATCCCAGCGGTTGGCACTAAAATCCACAACTTCACCTTCACTTCTGCGGTTTTCAATCTGAGCCGTGCAGTTGGCAATAAACAAAAAAAGCATCCATTGTTTTAACCTATTGTTCTCAACTGTGGAAACAGCAAAATTTCCGAAAAAATCTTACTTAAAAGGGCTAGCGCTAGGCTAGGCCATCTCAATTTGCAGACGCAGCAAATTTTCCAGTCTGGTTTGAAAGTTTGAAACCGTCTAATTCTATGAATTTACACAATTTACACCCAAAACTATTTCTGGGAACTACACCAGGTTCTAAACATTTTCCACCTTTGAACAATAAATTCTTTGCATGGAAGAAAAGTTCTCCCAGAGATCATATCAATCCGCATAATTCGAATCCAGGTATCTTGCCAACCATTAATACGATAACGCACAAACAAAAGGAGAAGTTTGGCATGAGCATATTTCTTGAATTGATGATACATACCGCTTTGTATTCAAATTGAGATGATTTTGCTGATTCAACTGCCATCTTTGATACTCAGTAAATCTCAAATGCTTTCTCAGTCAGGCAGTAATGGGCCTGTGGGAAATCAACAGCAACAACCACCACCAAAACTTGGCCTAACTCAAAAAGCTCGTTGTTGCCCCTTGACTTTCTGTTACAATCGCTGAATGATGGATGGCATCTCCAACTTTCATTGACTTCTTCTTCGATTGTTGAAAACAATACTTACCCTGCAACTACTCCAATATTTAATGTAAAGTTTGACAGACAGCGTTATGTTTTGTCCCGCCACTGCAAAGCAGAAAACGTGATGGCCTAATTCCAAACGTTTTGTAAAAGCGCATGCTTGGGCCTCTTTTCCAGATTTGGAGAAACGAAAACGAGACAAATATATCAAATGAATTTAAGAATTTTAAAGAGGCCCTTTCAACCGGAATGCCTTGCGCGCGTAATTACTTTGCAGTCGCCATTTATGGCAACGAAAAAAGAGCATAAAAGATATACATTCGCAAATCATGCCTGTTGAAAAGGCCCTTTTAATTTTTAAAGGTTTTTCGTTATTTGATTGTAGATTCATCGTGGTTTCGCTGCTTGAGACGACCCAGAAATTTTCAGACAACCCAAAACTATCTAAACTATCAGTTCAGCTTCATTGCAACCCAAAAATATCGGCTAAATTTATGCTTAGAAACTAGTAAAAGAACATAAAATATCCCGAAACAATGCAGATAGACTGCTTCTAAGAACCCAAAAATGTCATTTTTTACAATGTTTGATTGCAAAAGATATTATCAACATAATTTCAGTTCGTTTGAACCCAAAAATATCACTTTCGGCAATATTCTAACCCAGAAATATCGGACTTACATCCTCCCCGCATTTGGATGTGGCAAATGTACCCCCTGGGGATATCAGATTCGGTAGAATCCGAAGTATCAGGCATACTGCTCTGCCATGTATTGAAGAACTTTGAACGATAGGAAAAACACAACTTTCAAAACTAAAACTTTTCATTCGCTAAACAATATGAGTTATCAGTTTCCTTAGTTCTCCGCTATTTTATCACTAATTGCAGCACCTTCTTCAGTGTCCTTAGGCCCTTGGTTACTCGACAAGTCACGTGCAACTTGACCTACAGCATGCGTAAGATAATCAGAAAGAGGCTTGAAAGGCTGATTACTCGGTGTAAAGAAATTGAAACTTCTCCGTGACAACAGCCTTAAAGCTCGCCAGCCAAATTCGCTTTTCTTCACTAGCTTGTACTCCTCCTCAATTCCAGCGTCTGGGTTTGCTTGCTCGATGGCCTCTTCAAAGAAATCTTGCAACGTAGGAAGGAATTTTGTTCTGCTTTCTGCTTTGCATGCTTCTAAGTTATCTGGGCAGATATTCCACAACCGGGTCAGTTCAGAGCTGCCTAAATCTAGCCTCTTGCTACGCTCTAATGCAAGCTCATCTCCAATGCTTCGCTTTCGTGTGCGTTTCATGGCCACTTCATCTTGTGTTTTCGCAAAGCTTGGACACCCGTCGTTCTTCCAGTTGATCCAATTCTCCTCTCGTTCAAGAATATGTAGTACAGCTTTGGTAAACTTTTCCCCATCCGGGGGGACTTCAGTAAGGAGATTTGTCACTTTGGTCTTCGTATCGGTTACCCATTGTTGTTGCTGCTCATTTAAAGCTTGATTTTGCTTCGTGTTTCGGGTAAGATGCTGAAATAATATAAGGTACTGCACGAGCAGGTGCCGTCTAAAATTACCATCATTAAGCTGCAAGTTCATCAGATTCTCATTTGTTAAGAACTTCGGGAAATACTGACGAGCAGATTCTTGACCTTTGAGAATATCAGCAAAAGTGATGCTTTCTTGATGTGCAGGGCCTTTCTTCCTGCGTTGAACATATTCCAACTTGTAGCTTGAGAATGTTTTCAGCACCTTTAAAAATAATGTCAGAATGAGCAAACTATTTTCAGTACGACTTGCTTCAGTTCTACTTCCTGTTTAATTTAATCAGGAGGGCTGCAGAACAAGGACACATTTTGTAACACAATGAAGTTGCTTGGGATTTTGACAAAGGAAATTCACAGCATGGAGTAGCTAGAATGCTGCGAAAGAGGGATATGCAGTTTGGTTCAGAAGATGAGCAGTGAGTGTTTTAATTACACCTAAAAAATAAGAGAATTGAATCGTCTCCCAATCGGCTTTAAAATAGCCCAAGTTTTAGCCTTCTTCTTTTGATGCTCAAACTACTGGGTGAGCCAGGTTGAAAATTTTCTTTGTCTGCGATCGCTTCCTTTGAACTTTCAATCAAAAGCAGCTTCTATAGCACCATTTTCCAATTCATAAGGAATACACTAGAAAATAGGATTTGAATATTCCCACTTTTGAAAATTCATAGTAGCACCAAGAATACTAGACGGATTTGAATAATTTGAATTCTAGTTAAAAGCCGAAACATTGAACTATTTTTGCAATTTTCCATGCGTTTTTATGAGCACTGAAAATATAGGTAGGTTAATTCGACTTTACAAAACCTATTGGTTGTGAAATGCCTTTATAAAATTGTAAAGAATCTCCATAAACTGACAAAAAGATGGTCAAACATTACAAAATATTTCAATCTCTCAGCAGTCAAGCAGAATAAAATTCATTCCAATCCATCAAGTACTCTCGGTGCTATCAATCTTCAAAAATGGGAACTTCTTCTGGTTTGCCCTGTATGGAATGGTATCCCAACTTTTATCAAGATGCCAGAATCTTCAAATCAAAACTGAAGGAGTTTGTTTTCAACAGATATATGATCTTTAATGATTCACTAACATGGTTATGCAAAGGAAAATTGCTATGTTTGTTCTTTGTCTCTGCATGTAAGGGTTTTTATTCAATTCACTATGCCCATTACACGCTATTCTGCTTGTGTTTTTAGCAACAATTTAGTCTTTAACTGTAGCTTTGTTTTAGATTGGGGGAGGGGGAGGCTCTCTCTTGATTAGTCTACCTAATAAAGCATGTGAATTAGCTAGCACAGCCATAAGTGCAACAACAAAGGAACAAAAAAAGTGATCATCATCACACCTTGATTGAATGAAAAACACCTTTGTTGTGAATCCATACTGAAATTCGTACAGCAAAACGCTTGCACAGTGCTGTAAGGATTTTCATCTGGCTTATTTTCAAATTACACTTTCATAGGGGGACAACAATTAGAATAGATAGCCATTAACATGTGTGTGGATAGGCAGCTCTCGTGAGAATGGGAATATATACAAATCTTCATCCATACAAATATTAAGATAAAATACAGCTTCCTCAGCAGAGCCCTTAGCATTGAGGCTGCTGATTTAACTATGTAGATGAATATTCATCCTGTCTCATGTAAACGGGGTCTAAATGTCTCTTTGGATTGGATAGCTTGAAAGGAACTTTAGTTACTTTATGACCATGTGCTCTTTTGATAACTTTAATATTTTCTGAATTACATAGTTTTCTGTTTTCAAAAACAATTTGAGGAAATCTTTGAAAAATATAAAAACATTGTAGCCTTTGAGTTGATGGAGGAAAATGGGAGAATTATCATAAACTTAAAATTTATTGTCTGGGAAAATAAAATCTATGCTGACCAAAAACCAAGTGAAAGTTTGCCTAAGTTAAAGACAAATGACGGGTATATGGCGTCTAGTTTGAAAATAGAACAAAAAATGGCTGAGTGCTTTCATTTGTTCAATTGATTTGCTAATCTCTCGAGATCATCAAATACAATGGAATACAATAGGCTATATTTAGATTGCCCAGGCCCCTGATTTAAATCGCCTTATATCTCCGTCTGGGTTTGAGTCTTTAAAGATCTGGATGCCTTTACCCACTTGTGCAATTGGTTATGGTAGCTTAGTCAATCTTTTATATGAAGAATGTATGCTGTGGAATTTGCCAACTAAAACTGAACTGAACTTTCATATACAAATAAAATCAATTTCACACCTTTGACACATGGAACAAGGTCACTAGCAATCTCTCATTTTTGTGGGTCTGGTCTTTTCTCACCTGAGCTGTATTGACTTTCAAGTTACGCCAACCAATGGCTGTATAACACTTTGCTGGATTGCTGAAGAACTCTTGAAGTGACCATAATTTTGTGTAAAGATCAAAGTCGACAGGGTTAGCCGAGGGCAGTTCTCCTTCTTCTGTTTCCATGTTATCATTGCCCGTTCCTCCATCACTCACACCATTGTCATTAGTTTGTCGTTTGAAAATTGTGACATTCTCAGTATTGAAATGACTCATCAGATTCAATGCGGACTTCTCTTCAAGGGGGAAGAGCCTGGCAAGGAACAGCTGAATACGGCCACAGAAAATCGTATTCTGTGATTTTGACAGTCTCCTGAGAATATCATTGCACATCCTAAGCAAATGATTTTTACAAGGAGTGAAAAATGTTTCCGATGTCCACATTGGCACACTTTCCTCCACAAAATTAAACAGATCACCACATCTATCGATCGTTAAAGTCTCAAAAATATCAGCAAGGAGTAGCACTGGTGTACTGCTAGTGCATAAATTGTTCTTAGCACAAGAGATGGCGAATTTAACCAATGAAATTCCATGGCCTAAGTTGTTGTCATCATTCGAAGAAAGCACCAAGTTTAGCAGGCATTCTTTAAACGCCTGGTCACAGCATGCTTTCTTATCAAGGTCAGATCCATGAGGCAAGCTGTAAAAAGCATTTTCAATCGTCTTCGTTGCAGGGTCGCTCTCTCGATCTTCGATACAAGTACAAAATATGGTCTTGCACGATGTGAAGCTGAATACTTCGTCCGCCATTTTGTCGCGCGTGTATACGAAAGGGGGAATGGACCGAGCATAGAATTACTACAAACACTATGGTTTTCAATATTGAGTTGAGTGTTTCACTCCAATTGACACAAAGAAAAAGTTCGACTCATGCAATAAATCTAGACAACGGAGGAAATGTTTTATGTTTTCTAAATCCTGAAAATTGATACACATCATGAGTACATGAGTCCAAGGGCGGATCCAGCCCGAAGCTGAAGGGGGGGGCAACTTGCAAAGAGGGCGCCAAAGCGCGCGAAATTTACTACTAAATAATGCCTTGATTAATAAGTTTTCCCCATATCTAAATCGAAACAGTTAGAAAATTGTGCGTTAGAGTCAGGATGAGGGGCGCCTTTCTCTCCAAAATAGGGGCGCCAAACTGAATTTTCATCGTGAAGGGGGGGTGTTGCCCCCACTTGCCCCCCCTAAATCCGCCACTGCATGAGTCCGATAAATTCAACGAAATATTCAATAGTTGTTATCATTTGCAATCGTTGCACCTTTTTTTCTGTTCGGTTGGAGAAGATCATCGAATTTTGTTCCATTTTTCTTAATCTTTATTTTTTCAAGCTTCCCCCACCCCCCCAAGTGAACGTTTTTTGGTACAGATTGACAACAACATACGTTCACAAACGAAAATTTTAGTGTCAAAATTATGTTTATGGAATATACAGTAAATCCCCGCAAGTAAGAACCTACTTTTTTTGAGAGCCTTACCCGATACATAGTGAACACCCGCGTATAACCCGCGTGTTTAAGGACCTATTTTGTATTAACCTACAGGCTGAAATTGTCAAATCAGACAACCATTTCATAAGAACTAATCCACTATATTCATTGTAGACTTGAACCTAGGCTGGCTTGCAAAATTGTAGGCACTTATACGAAGTGTGTTGACTGTACAAGGCAGTGCATGAAATTACATCATACGAGGGAGGGTGTTTACTGAATGTAACAGTGCAACAGTGCGCGAGACTGTTGCATCATAATTCATGCATTCAAAAAATACAAAACAAATTAAGAAACTAGCATGACTAAACAGAGGAAATTTTATGTGAAATTAAGAAACTTTCAATGATATGGGCTGGTCAAGGTTTCTCGTATAGAACACAGTATTCGACGTGTAAACCATACCCAAACCGATATCCAACCATATCTTTAATGCTATGATGAATAATGTAATTAGCAGTTTTACACCGTGGTAAAATAGCTTACTAAAAATTGGGAATTTACCACAAAATCCATTCAGCTATTTTGATCAAAATGTTACAAGTTATTTATTTAGTAACTCGATTATGTATTTATGCAAGGAATTATAATTCAGATAGGTTTTTAATTTCATTTTGTCAAGGCGTGGTCGGTTGACCTATGTGGCATGCCTGAAATATTCGAAATTTTGATCAAGGCATATTGTTATCTCAAAACTTCACAGTTAGAACAAATCTTTCTTTATCACAAAGAATTAAAGATTCCAGGTGAGTCAAAACACAATCCCGGTTTGAAAAACCACTGCTCCCTGGAATGATACTGGCTGGTATATCATTAAATAGTGGACATGTTCAAATGAATTTTGAAATTTACCTGACTGAAATCGGCTACTCCATTCTGAAATTATGAGGGATTTTCGCAAGAAAGCCGCTTCGAGAGACCTTTAATCAGGCGTAAAATCACGTCCAAATATTCTGCCTTACAGCAATGACTTTTACGTGCTTTAGCACTCGTTATCCCCTTGGGAGGGTGCATGTTTCATCCCTGGGAGCATGACAACATTATTCGGTGCGATTTCATTCACCTGAGAGGATAACACGTGCTGAAATGTGTTGAAGTCATTGCTGTCAGTCAGAAACATCAGGAGCATTTGGTCGTCATTTTAGGCCTGTTTTGAAGATTTTTTAGGGGCTTTCTTGAGAAAATCCCTCATAGTCATAATTTCAGAACGGAGTGGCCGATTTCGGTCAGGTAAATCTTAAAATGGATTTGAAAATGTACAACATTAAATGAAATATAGGCCAATATCATCATCTTGATATCTAGGGAGCAGTGGCCTTTCAAACGGGGATTTTTTTTCACCCGGTATGTACTTCTCAGTTTTACTGATTGCAAGGGCCTGCAAGGAACCCTCTTTTGCGACGAAACAAAGGAGCTACCAACAGTTACAAAGCTTTAAACAGAAAGGTCAAAACGGACAAGATCAGGACTGGTGAAAAAAGCGTAGTTGTAGAAGTTGCTGAATTTGTACGCAGCCTGATCATAACTTACGTAGCTTGTGAATATCATTTATCTATATTTGATTTGATTTGACTTAATTTGATTTGATTTGATTTGATTCGATTTGATTGTAGTGATTGTGATTGTGATTTGAAATTGATGTTTTTGATAAACGAAAACGATAGATCTATTCTTACACTAGACTTATTACCTGAGTCCTTGTTTCGCTCCATTCCCCCAACGATACCCCCACAATACCCATTCTGCTTCAACGAAGTTTTAGCGGAATGACTTTAACAGTGAATAGCAATTCAATTAATGGAGCAAAACTAAGACGAATGTCATCAGTCTAGTCTTACACTAGCTCGCTATAATTCTGTCCCCTTGCCAAAATGGATTTTAAAACCAAATCCAACACTGAACATGGGAGCGGGTAATGAAAGGCACTTATTTTTGCAAATCTTTTGCGTTCAAGTCTTAATCGATTGAAAGCTGACAGTAATTGCTGAAAATGTCAGTGTCTCCAATGTTATTTTTATGACTGTGTGTGCGATGTAGCTGCTAAATTATTTGCATTAACGGGCTAATGAATCTAAAGAAAAAATTACCAAAATATGTAATATTATTGATATAAAACTACTGATGATTATAATCATAAAATAGCTAAGTACAGACAAACAGATTTCTTCAAATTAGGCTGTAATGCGTAGCAAATTATATAGTACCTGACAGTCATGGTTCAGAAAAGCAGTTAACCTCCTACAGACAAAAAATTTATCACTCTAAGAGAAACTTTATGGTAGCCTTTATCAAAGAATACTCCCGTCCTCTATCGGAGATAATGTTACAGGCCCAATTTTGTCGGGTCATTGAACCCTTTCTGGCCTTTTCCATACAACAGAAGGCGTCATGTCTTTGGAAGAGCCCTGAAGTCACCGGCTTAAAATGTCTGCAGGGCTAAACTCTCGATATCGGATTCGAGGGGGTCACACAACGTGTAGTCTGCATAACACAATTTTGTACCTTGAGGAAAAATTGAGCTATGGTTTAAATGGATTCGATGTCCCCAAGCTTCCCAAATTAACGGATTAAGCTGGGACGGTTGAGGCATTGATCCGCTCTAAATGTGAAACACAATCTGTACGTCCGTCAGTGGGTATTGGTACTTAGCTTCAATCGACTGGCGATTTTGACATTGCCACAGAATCGTCATACATTCTCAAGTTCATACAGAGGACCTCGTTCGAGAAACATTCTATTATGATTCTCTCCAAGTAAGAGACTTTAGTTAAGAAGCTTTTTGCATCTTGGCATACTCTTATAATTGGAATTTGGGTACTCAGTGGTATCAACTGGCGACAAGGCAGTCGGGATGCCAAATTGTGCCATGATTTTCCAAATTATATGCATTTTGCTGGTAACCATGGAAGTCAACTCAGGTGAGCTATCCTTATGTCATCAAATATCACATGTTACATATTTAGGTGATAATATTAAAGTTCTGTACTCGAGACAAGAGGGGGCTTTTGCAAGAAGTTCAGAGATCCTAAACTGGTGAGGTAAGACAAAAAATCAATTTAGTTTCTTTTAGATATTTAGATATCAAGTTCTGTTCTTATTGTAAGGACCCTAGACTAGACAAGAAGCTTTTTCTAGGGCGCGTATGACATTATTAAATTCAAGCAACATTGGTATACGAATAAAGAACGATGGATGAAGCATGCATCTTCATAGTGATTTCACCAGGTAACTAACGCATACCTACCCACATGTTTCAGGGGTGTAGGAAGCAGGTCCACGCTGAAAGGGTACGGTTTCAAAAGGATGCTTTTTAGAACTGGAGGGGCAATTAAAAACCTTAAAAAAGAGGAGAATTGGCACTGTGAGGTTAAAATGGGGCATCTCTGAATTAAAGTAACAAATCGGGAACAATGCAACATGATAAGAGCGACTAAAGTGACAGTGGGTATTACATGGTACGATTAATAACGACGAGAACATAGTTTGTTCAATTCGTTCATTGTAAATATTTCTTCAAAACAATTGGAGGGGCACGGCGCCCCCAGCGCCCCCTACTCCTATGTAAATGACATGATTAGTTTGTCACCAAGTATTTTGGCCCTGGCATCTAATGCTCCTGGGTGAAAGACCTCATACTATCTATCTGTACTGACTTGATTTGGTGCCAGTGGCGTCGCCACGAGGTGGATTTCCAAGAGGTTGATTTTCTAATTTCTCAAAATGCGTTGAAAAACCTTGGGGGGGGGGGGGTCTTCATTTACTTGGCACACATTTGGTTTGCAGCTATGGTTGCTGAGAAGGAGAATGGATGTGATCAATGATATAATGGTTGCTTTTCAAAAAAATTCAAAATACTAGATCAAAATGCTAAAAAGGGCGTTTCCCACGTTTTCCGAGAGTCTGAAGAGTGTGGTCGGCAAAGATTTTTCTGTTGTTCACCCCCACGCGCACCCCCATTTGTTTCACCTCAGATTTTTTGAGCTGGTGACGCCCCGATATAATGTTACCATATCAGGTTGCCATAAGACCATCACTCAATTAGCCCGTGTTAAGGTCCCATCCATTCCAAAAAGGTTGCACTTCCTCCATGTAACGGCAAAGATCTGCACTTCAGTAGTTTGACAGTGATTTCGTCCTTTCAAATTATACCTTTTTGGGGCTTGAATCACGTTCAATTTTTCTTATTTGCTTTTAAAGGCTAAACAATCTACGCTATATAATTGTTACAATTATCAAAATTTATTTTGTTAGGAGCTCGGTTATAAAAGATTTGCATTGTAAATGAGCTAAATTTAGTTACTGTCCTTTTTTGAAAGCTCAAAAACCTAAGTATTTGTCCTAACAAAGGGCTTGTAAAAGACTTTTATTGAAATCACACTCTGATGAGGATACACGTCAAAATGACTTCAATGTGTTCAAGTAATAGGCCTATCCTAGTATTTTTTCTCGATCAAGCTTAAGCAAGCAAGATGTACTTTATTCAAAAGTCTAGGTTTCACAATTCAATCTCGCTAAGCAACTCTGTGGCCTACAACATACCTTAAAAAAGTCATTTGTAAGATCAAATAATAGGTACTAGGAGAAAAACGGACGCAAAAAAACAGACAGATTTTTCAGCACACTCAGGGGCGTAGGCAAAGGGATGTGCGGGGGGGGGGGGGGTGCCGCACCCCCCCCAACATTCAGTTTGTCGGCAAATTGATAATATCTGTCGGCAAATCAAAAACGTTTCCTTGGTACTGGTACTACTGAGTGTCTGTCGGCGAATACAGTTTCCAAATCTTTCAAAAGGTTGATGTGAAACTCAGTGACCGATTTCTTTGAACTGAATGACTGAACGATCTTGGGTCTTGGGAGAGGCATTCTAAGCCAAAGTAGAATGCATATTCTCAAAATTTTCCTGGTGGCTTTACCCCCAGACCTACTTATTTCAAGATCCCATTTGTCTTAACCTGTGCGTGTCATTGGCTATAGGGTTCCCTATTTGCTACTGCTCCTTCAAGCAATTTCATCAAAATAATTTGAAGAGCTAGCTGTACTCTGACATCATTGCAGCCATTTTTACGATGCAAAATAAAACTAAAATGGGCGTTTCCTTCATTTTCCGAGCGTTTGAAGGGCGTGGTCACAAAAAATTTTCTAGCCCACGCCCCATAAACTCCCCCCCCCCCCCACTCATCAAGTGCTGCGTATGCCCTTGAAATACTATGCCAAGTGTCTACATTTTGAATTTAATCATCCATTGCTTATACGTTTCAAACTTTGATGATATATAATGGTATTTTCGTTTTTTTGTCGGCAAATTGGGGTGTCTGCACCCCCCCAACAATTTTCTTTAGCTTCACCCCTGAGCACACTGAGGCCTTTCAAACTTACGCTATCATCAGAGTGTGACTAACTGTGATCAAAATATAGATCAAATATTATTATCTTTCATGAGATCAAAATATAGCTAACTCAACGCTTGCAGCTCTGAAAGCTTGAAGAGGATAGAAAAGTCAGTTAATTCGTGATATCGAAGTAGATACTGCAAAACCAACGGAAAATGCTAATCCTAAGCACATTTCGGTGTCACAAGAAATGGTTCCGTTTCTCTGCCAACAGCTATCTCGCCAGCTATTCGTGCAGCAGGGCGCAATTTCGTAAATCCTCGAAAACGCCCCCCAGGACTTATTCGTAAAAATGAATTTTTAGATGGGGGCTTAATCGAGGAGGGGACTTATCAAATGACGAGGTGGGGTAGATGATTGATGACATTTAAAGATCTCAAAATATGCGGGTCAGATTCATGATCACTTATTTTAGAATAACCAAAGGCAACAGGATAAATAGTTGTAAAATTATAATCTAAATACTTGCCTCACGTTACCAAAATGTCTTTTTCTTTGTTTTCTGTCTGTTCTGCTAACAAATGCGCACAAACAAGCGATTTTAATATCAATATGCGAGGCCTGAAGTTTCTGTGGACCCCAAGATGGCCGTCCACAGAAACTTAAGGCCTCGCATATCGATATTAAAATCGCTTGTTTGTGCACATTTGTTAGCAGAACAGAGAGTAAACAAAGAAAAAGACATTTTGGTAACGTGAGGCAAGTATTTAGATTATAATTTTACAACTATTTATCCTGTTGCCTGTGGAATAACATCATCTGGAAAGGATCACCAAAAGACGTAAAAAAATATTGTTTAATTCTAGATTTAACACATTTTAAATTAAAGTCAACCAAGGTGTGTCAAGCGACCTCATTATTTAGAGCTGTTTTCCAGACTGCCAAACCTCCCTTTATATTGATAAAACTTGTCTCAGTGTTTACAAGGCATACGAATGAGGCTTTGAACAAAACCTTGTTTGGTGTCTCTCTTCGATCTTCCATGAAGAGGCACTAGGGTGTGGCCCCCTAAGGAAACCTATCTTATACGACAACATTCCCACTATACCACTTCAATTAAATTCACTTCAAATCAATTTTACGAAGTAAAGCTAGGAACGGGTCAACTGGGGGGGGGGGGCTCGGGCGGTTGTAGTGCGAACAGCGAAGGACACTAGGGAGTGAGGGGCACGGTAACCCTCAATGATGGGGAGAACAAAGACCCTTTGTTTGAAAAATTGAGATAAACAATGCTTCTTAACCGAAACAATGGCGTTGCCCCAACTCTCAGCGAAGAGTCCACCACTGAGTACGAACCCCCATTTGGTAAATGATTTGTTTTTCATCACAGTAAACTATTCACCAACTGAATCGATTTTAAAGCAAAAAATGCTGTTACGTTGTCAAGATAAAACGTTGAAAGAAAATGTGACAATGCAAAGGGGGCTGGCACTACCTTGCTGTTTATAATGTCCTTCTATCTGATCTCCCCAAGCAAAATCTACTGGGCCATACTGGGTTTAAACAGGTCAACGCTGGACTGAAAAACGAACTTTTATGGAACATAGATTCCAAAGCTATAAATCTGTGTAAAAAAGGTGGGTGTAAAATTCGATGACCTATTTTCATTTCAATTTAATAGCTTAAAGGAACCTTTAGCTACTTTGCTATAATTCTACCGTTGGACTTTTCAGAATTCTAGAAAACTTTTCGAAATTACAGCGTATCTTAAACTGTCAAGTCATTTAAGGATGTGACGTTAACAAATGTCTAAATTGTAAAACAGAAGAGTGGCAGACGTTTGCTCCATAGCTACTACATTGCAAACATCACTAAACCATGGTTTTCTTGAAGCTTATTTTATGTTTTATCAAAAAGTTTAGAAACTGTGATGGGCTTAAGTTTTTTCAGCATTTTTCTTTCATTCTCAAAAAGAGAAAAACATTCAAAATTCTGTAAATATGAATGATTTCAGAAAATTTCAAAAACGCTACTATTGTTTCTTTCAAGCCATTCAGTTAGCATAAATAGGTCATAGAGATTACACCAACCTCTTTAAAGATTTGGAACCGAAGTGTGTCCAACTAAATTAAATAAACAAAAGTGGATCTTGAAACCCTTGAAACCTGCATTCTAGCCTGCATGCAGCCTCAACACTCCTCCACGTAGGCTGCGCGTAGGCTACTGCATTTCTGCAAAGTGTTTGCAATTCTAAATCAGATTAAAACGGTATTGTGGAGTCATAGCTCATATCTTTTATCGAAAGCATGAAGATTTAGGTCACTAAAACTTCCTTAGGACACAACCCTCCTTGAACCGCAGTTATATATCAATGTCTGAAATTTTTAGGAGTTTAGGAATCTTCTACAACCCACGAGGGGAGGCTCTTCCATAGTAAAGGTACCTGGGGATGTGCCGCGAGCAAGGGTATACTTTTTCAGACTTCTAGTCTAGCCAAGGGTATACTTTTTTGCAATTTTGGCTAGCAACGGTCTAACCAAGGGTATCATTTTTGACAATATTGGTCTAGCGAACGGTCATGACATCATATTTGGTACAAATTTGACAATATAGGTCGAGAAAATGGTCAAAATTGGTCTAGCCAAGGGTACCATTTTCGTAAAAATTGGTTGTTAAAACAATGGTCAAATTGGTCTAGCCAAGGGTACCATTTTCGTAAAAATTAGTCTAGCCAACGGTACCCTTTTGAAGATGCTCGCGGCAGACCCCTACCCAAAATTTGGACAAGAGCCCTCCCCCCCGTGCTACAACCAAGAAGACCTTAACCAGGCTGCCTCTTCAAAACAGCCATAGCATTATACAATAACATCTTTTATCAGATAATTCATGAAAGAATAGGATAGACCATAGTGGAGTGGATTTGTGGGTATTGAGGAGACACTGATGGATAACATATTATGAAACTGGAATTTGTGGCCAATGAACTCCACGTAAACCGTTTGTTTGCATATTATGATGTCCTTTGAGCACTGTGTGGTAACATTAGGTTAACCTCTGTCTGGAATCCTGACGTCATTTGTGACTAGGGGCCTGGGCTCCATGGAAGCATTCGAGTTTGAGATTGAAAGAGAAAAGAGCAATAAATAGACCCTATTCACGATGACGTCAGTTCTTTGAAATGCATCATTCGCCTCGGTATGATGTTTGGAGCTAAATCCCAAAAGCGTGCATTGCTCTCAGCAACGCATGGAATAGTTTTGAACGTGTATTTGCGTGATTCGTGCCTGAGCTCCTACACAGAGATGTTTCTCATTTCAAACTTCATTTCAAACTCATTTCAATTTTCTTTTTCTTTTCGATAGGACTAATTAAAAAATAGGTTTACTTTTGTAATGCATCTGAAAATGTAGTAAGTAGTATTAGATAGTTATTTATTAATTGATTTATTGCTATTATTATCATTTTGGTTTTGTTTCTCTATTCTAACAGGGCACATTGTAAAACAGTTTTTGATTAATAACTGAATGTTTTCACCCTGTATAAAGAATGTAAAATGAAATGAATGAATGAAACACCTTTAGTTACCCCGTTTTCCTCAGTTGTTTCTCTCGACAGGAATTTGTAGCAATTCCAGCTCCCCTGTTTCAATGATGTACAAATGGTAAGCGTAGTGTTGTTGCAGTTGTTGTGTATAACTAGGTTAGGCTTTCACATAGAGACACACGTGTTCAATAAATAATGACTCTTTAGGGTTGGCCCTCTGCAGGAGCTAGGAATGTTGAAAATTGAAGTGCGAGTAAAGCGAGCGCTTTACCTAATAGTCTGACATTAGACTCGGTGCGATCCTCGCAGCTTTGTTTTTCGACTGAACTGATCTGAAACAGTGAAGCCACTACGACCACTGAGGCGACAATAACAACAACAATTCAATTCAATGAGGTGTGGAAAATAAGGCTAAGATTAAGAATTTTTACCTCTTCCTCTTATCACTCAAATGTGCAGGCCCGTAGGAAGCGGGGGGGGGGGGCAGGGGGGGCTCAAATGTGGAAAATGTGCTTGACTTTAGTTCATGCAATTTTTTTAGATTCACGTTAATTACATGCAGAGTCAATTTTCTATAATAGCTTTCAAGGGGCCACTCTCCATCGCAGAGGTCTCTCTCGGCTTGGTTCCCTGCGTCAGCTTGACTAAGTTCGAATGAGAGTCCTAGACACAAGGGAAGCGATTTGTTGACAAATTTTTTAGCTTTTTGGACCACTCCCATGGAGTCCAGTCCCTTAATTCGAAAGTGACGTCAGTAAACCTGACAGGGTCTTCTTGTGGTGACTCTGCGGAGGAGCATGTCAATGAATAACCCAGTCGGTGTCGAATCGTTGTTTCATGGCTAGTTTTGACCGGATTAATCAATAAAAGTTAGGACAATTTGATTTGAGCATAAATGGTTTACTCTCCCTGCAGCAATACACCTTTTTGGACAAAATTTCTTTCATTCCATTTTAATTCTCATTGGTCCAGATTTAAATATATTAATAATTAGTGGCCACATATCTCATTAGGGAAACAGTTCCAAAATTAGTTTGTTCCAAATTCCGAGAGACGGTTATTGCTGTAATCCTGTCTTCTAAAATTACTTTGTAAGGTTCTAAGATTTTGTTTGTAGGCTAGAATTGAATTTGTCTACTTTTCTATTGACTTATCTTGAAGAATTTTTTAATCTAGTCGGTGTCAGTCTCCATGAGCTTCTGCACGCAGCCTAAATACTCTTATACAGCAAGGGCAAATTTTGAGACAGTAAAGGGTGCGTTTGAATGATCGTCGTCGTTAAAGAACCATTGTTACCCAGGGTCCTTTGCAGGCACGCTGCAATTACAGAGAGTCTGAAAATGAAATTTGGCCTAAGCTGAAAAAATGGACCCACACTGGGGTAGTTAAACTAAGAGACAAGCCAATTGCAATTCAACCTTTCTATCAGTGTAAGTATTGGAAGCCAAATTTGATTTTCAGACTGTCTGAAGCTGCAGCATGTCCGCAAAGGCCCCACAATGGAACTTTAAGTACCGCCAAGTCGCTGGCCACCGGCGTAGGGGGAGATAAAATTTGGGGGGGGGCAGCCCGACAAAAAATCCATTGTTTGAGAATTTTTTGCCCGACCTGAGGCGGATTTCTGCCCGATTACGGCTGATTTTTGGAAATTTTTCTGACGTTGGGGGGCTGCAGCCCCCTAGCATCCTGTCTCCTACGCCTATACACAATCTCCATTTTGTCCGATTGATTATTTTTTCATTCAGTTGATTGATACTAATTTTTTGAGCACGGTAGACTTGTTAAATGTTAGATTCAGAATTAGTGTCTGATCGACTCGAAAATTTCTCAAAACGGTAGGTTTAGTAAGTTTGCAAGATCCTCCCTGATTTCATCAGTCTAACTCGGCACTGAAGAATGGACAAGAGGGATTTGCCCTTCATCAATGAAACATTATTGAACATTACAGACACTTTGATACTACATTGCATTTCAATCTTAAAATAGGGCGTGTCAATGCGAAAGAGTACTCGCCACGTGTGAAATTCCTCACAAGGAAGGTTAAGGAGGTTAACGGAGATGTAAGCTCTCTCAACATAAGATTTTATGTGATAAGTAGCAAACACAAATGCTTGTGGATATGTGAAAGTTTTTGTAGATATATCATTGCATGGATATGTGAAAGTTTTTGTAGATATATCATAACCATGCATGAATATTTTTATGAGAAACTAAGAATTTGAACCAGTACTGAAAGTTTCTTTGGATTATCTGATTTTGAGTACTCGCATGTGAATATATCCATCCTCCAGTTTTCTTTCGCAGTTTTCTTACGTTCATGACTATCTTAATGTTTACTTAATAACATGTATCGTCGTGCTCGTCCAACAAATCCTCGTCCTTTTACCTGTACCCCAAAAACAAAGTGTACAACTTTCCAACTCGTTGAGTTTGCTAGTTTCTTGTAGGAGAGCACAACTCTGAATCCGTTAGCCATTTTGAATTTGTTTGATCTCGAGAAAACTAGATCACGTGAAAGTGGTGATCACCATAGGAGCTCTCAATTTTCATTGGCTAAGAAGCAAGATTAAGCTTGCCCAGCTCCCTGCATATGCAGGCCTGGAGGTGGCTATTTATCTCCGTCAACTAACTTTAAGTTCTGTGTAATTTCTGAGAGCTTTCTGAGTAAAGCTCAAGTAATTTCTGAGTAATTGATACAGGAAACAAGTGAAAATAAAGTAAAAGTATGCCATAGATTTTCTTGCCCAAAATAAATAGCTTCTTAGCTATTTTTCCCCAATACTGGAGTTTCTTAACTTTTAGGGATCTGAAAAAGAAGATACGTTTATACAACACTTTTGTACTCTTCTTAGACTTGATCGCTATTTTTCCGTTCATATAGTCGATTTCAAGGAAATTTTATAAGCTGTCTTGGTTATCATATACCACTTTCTCTTTGACGCATTCTTATCTCATGGTTTTTAAATTTATTTACAAGTGGCTATCAACCACAAGGAGCTATCAAAAATAGATCCTCATAAAATATCTTCAGTAGGTTATTGCTGTTGAATTTAGCTAACTAAAGAAGTATAGCAGAGCCATACAACTAAAAGTGATACTCCAAATGCAACAGCCTATTAATTCTATCGTTAATGTAATTGTTTCTATTGCTCTCTGGAAATTAACGGGTGAGTTAAAAAATGTTATCACGTTTGGCAGGACGTGGAAAGAAAAGTATGCGGCCGATATTCAAAACTGAAATGTTAATCTATCAGTCAAAGGTTAACGTAGATGTGAAAATTTTGTTTGGTAAAATCACTCATCATTTATAACCAGAAAGCAGGAAAATGCTGGAAAGGGGTTGGTATGGGAACGAGAATTCCAAGTTCGCTTCTGGTTCATGATAAAGGGGGAGAAACGGATGCATATTGAGGCAATAACGAAGACAACTACCCCTTGTTGGAGTTTCGAGATAATTTGCTTTTGAAGATCCGATATATTTCTGGAGATACGAGGCTTAATTTTGAGAAGATTTGGCGAGCTTTGGCCACGAGGCAAAAGTCTGTAGGTCAAGATCTATTCGGTTGTTTCGATTAGATTATTCAGTAGGTAGGTTCGTCGGCTTGTGTGATAAACTGATAAAATTCACTTTGGCAAATTTAGATCCGATGAGCGAAATATCAAAATGTAATTGCATCTTATTCTGATCAAAGTTAATGCTATGTTGTGGTAAAATCTTCCTCATTTTTGCATGTTTTGCATAATCTGGAATTACTAGCATTAGCTTAGGAATTGACCAAATCAGAAGCTTGATAAAAGATGACATCCATGCACATCACATATCCATCTACCGGTTGTCTCAAACTTGATATATCAGTGTTTAACAAGATCTATCGGGTGTCCCAAAAAGTACTCATGTTTAAAAAATCATAAACTCGACTATCAAACCGATCATTAAGTTGCCTTTTTCATCTCTTTTGCCAATGATCCATTTGTATTCAAAGATGCTAAAATGTTTGTTTTACTGTCAGGAAGTGCACCTTTAGCTTAATGAAAAAAGTGTCCCTCAAGTGTAGTGCCCCCCAAGTTTGAGATGCTTCCTACGTCCCTGTAAAATTGCCTTTTTCATCTCTTTTGCCAATGATCCATTTGTATTCAAAGATGCTAAAATGTTTGTTTTATTGTCAGGAAGTGCACCTTTAGCTTAATGAAAAAAGTGTCCTTCAAGTGTAGTGCCCCCCAAGTTTGAGATGCTTCCTACGTCCCTGTAAAATTGCCTTTTTCATCTCTTTTGCCAATGATCCATTTGTATTCAAAGATGCTAAAATGTTTGTTTTACTGTCAGGAAGTGCACCTTTAGCTTAATGAAAAAAGTGTCCTTCAAGTGTAGTGCCCCCCAAGTTTGAGATGCTTCCTACGTCCCTGTAAAATTGCCTTTTTCATCTCTTTTGCCAATGATCCATTTGTATTCAAAGATGCTAAAATGTTTGTTTTATTGTCAGGAAGTGCACCTTTAGCTTAATGAAAAAAGTGTCCTTCAAGTGTAGTGCCCCCCAAGTTTGAGATGCTTCCTACGTCCCTGTAAAATTGCCTATTTCATCTCTTTTGCCAATGATCCATTTGTATTCAAAGATGCTAAAATGTTTGTTTTACTGTCAGGAAGTGCACCTTTAGCTTAATGAAAAAAGTGTCCTTCAAATGTAGTGCCCCCCAAGTTTGAGATGCTTCCTACGTCCCTGTAAAATTGCCTATTTCATCTCTTTTGCCAATGATCCATTTGTATTCAAAGATGCTAAAATGTTTGTTTTACTGTCAGAAAGTGCACCTTTAGCTTAATGAAAAAAGTGTCCTTCAAGTGTAGTGCCCCCCAAGTTTGAGATGCTTCCTACGTCCCTGTAAAATTGCCTATTTCATCTCTTTTGCCAATGATCCATTTGTATTCAAAGATGCTAAAATGTTTGTTTTACTGTCAGGAAGTGCACCTTTAGCTTAATGAAAAAAGTGTCCTTCAAGTGTAGTGCCCCCCAAGTTTGAGATGCTTCCTACGTCCCTGTAAAATTGCCTATTTCATCTCTTTTGCCAATGATCCATTTGTATTCAAAGATGCTAAAATGTTTGTTTTACTGTCAGGAAGTGCACCTTTAGCTTAATGAAAAAAGTGTCCTTCAAGTGTAGTGCCCCCCAAGTTTGAGATGCTTCCTACGTCCCTGTAAAATTGCCTATTTCATCTCTTTTGCCAATGATCCATTTGTATTCAAAGATGCTAAAATGTTTGTTTTACTGTCAGGAAGTGCACCTTTAGCTTAATGAAAAAAGTGTCCTTCAAGTGTAGTGCCCCCCAAGTTTGAGATGCTTCCTACGTCCCTGTAAAATTGCCTATTTCATCTCTTTTGCCAATGATCCATTTGTATTCAAAGATGCTAAAATGTTTGTTTTACTGTCAGGAAGTGCACCTTTAGCTTAATGAAAAAAGTGTCCTTCAAGTGTAGTGCCCCCCAAGTTTGAGATGCTTCCTACGTCCCTGTAAAATTGCCTTTTTCATCTCTTTTGCCAATGATCCATTTGTATTCAAAGATGCTAAAATGTTTGTTTTATTGTCAGGAAGTGCACCTTTAGCTTAATGAAAAAAGTGTCCTTCAAGTGTAGTGCCCCCCAAGTTTGAGATGCTTCCTACGTCCCTGTAAAATTGCCTATTTCATCTCTTTTGCCAATGATCCATTTGTATTCAAAGATGCTAAAATGTTTGTTTTACTGTCAGGAAGTGCACCTTTAGCTTAATGAAAAAAGTGTCCTTCAAATGTAGTGCCCCCCAAGTTTGAGATGCTTCCTACGTCCCTGTAAAATTGCCTATTTCATCTCTTTTGCCAATGATCCATTTGTATTCAAAGATGCTAAAATGTTTGTTTTACTGTCAGAAAGTGCACCTTTAGCTTAATGAAAAAAGTGTCCTTCAAGTGTAGTGCCCCCCAAGTTTGAGATGCTTCCTACGTCCCTGTAAAATTGCCTATTTCATCTCTTTTGCCAATGATCCATTTGTATTCAAAGATGCTAAAATGTTTGTTTTACTGTCAGGAAGTGCACCTTTAGCTTAATGAAAAAAGTGTCCTTCAAGTGTAGTGCCCCCCAAGTTTGAGATGCTTCCTACGTCCCTGTAAAATTGCCTATTTCATCTCTTTTGCCAATGATCCATTTGTATTCAAAGATGCTAAAATGTTTGTTTTACTGTCAGGAAGTGCACCTTTAGCTTAATGAAAAAAGTGTCCTTCAAGTGTAGTGCCCCCCAAGTTTGAGATGCTTCCTACGTCCCTGTAAAATTGCCTATTTCATCTCTTTTGCCAATGATCCATTTGTATTCAAAGATGCTAAAATGTTTGTTTTACTGTCAGAAAGTGCACCTTTAGCTTAATGAAAAAAGTGCCCTTCAAGTGTAATGCCCCACAAGTTTGAGATGCTTCCTACGTCCCTGTAAAATTGCCTATTTCATCTCTTTTGCCAATGATCCATTTGTATTCAAAGATGCTAAAATGTTTGTTTTATTGTCCGGAAGTGCACCTTTAGCTTAATGAAAAAAGTTCCCTTCAAGTGTAGTGCCCAACCAAGTGTGAGATGCTTCCTACGTCCCTGTAAAATTGCCTATTTCATCTCGTTTGTCAATGATCCATATACATTCAAAGATGCTAAAATGTTTGTTTTATTGTCAGAAAGTGCACCTTTAGCTTAATGAAAAAAGTGCCCTTCAAGTGTAGTACCCCCCCTCCCAAGTTTGAGATGCTTCCTACGTCCCTGTAAAATTGACTATTTCATCTCTTTTGTCAATGATCCATTTGTATTCAAAGATGCTAAAATGTTTGTTTTTCATTGCTTAAAATGACACGTTGAAAAACCTTATGCTGAGCCATATTCTTCAAGCAGTATCGCAAATCTTCTATAAGAGCAATCATTTTTGGATCTCTTTTTTATATCAATGAAAAAGTTACAAAACTACAAGTTAAGCTAACAACAACGAAGCAAAGCGAATACAATTTTTTCCAAATTTACAAGAAACTTCTAATTGATACAACACAAATTGCATTAACAATACGATTACAACATAATACGAAACGATTACAACATAATACGAGATGATTCACAAGATGATTTACACGACTATACCACTAGGTGTGATCAAGCAAATCTCTCCTGCAGCCAACAAGCAACGATAAACAAACAAACACCGACTATCTAACAAAAGACAGAAGCCGTTTCTATTTCTATCATTGGGATCCTTCATTATCCTTCAAGTTGACAGGTACCCTAAACAGGCACATGCAAGCGCCCGTCAAAATGGGATGGTGCTGTGATACACAGAGTGCTTGAATTACCATTCTTTCCTTAGATTGTCGCTAAAGACATTGTTAAGTGTCGTTCATAGCCACAACCAGATGACAGCAGGGCCGTAGGAAGAAGCTTCGGATTGGGGGGGCAATTGTTCTTAAAACAATGGAGAACAATACATCTAATTAAGTCATGTGACGTAGCACCATTGTTTTAAGAAATTATTGGGGGGGGGCTTGAGCCCCCCCTACCCCCCCACTTCCTACGGGCCTGGATGACAGCACTATTTCTGCTAAGAAAAGCACAGAATATCGTATTTTGCTGTTGTTTGTATTAGTTTTAACGTTTACATATAAAAAATGTTTACAATGATAGATTGCGTTTCTCTCTGACGTTTATAACCAAACAAGAAACTACAATCCTGGCCAAAAGAAGCTGGGACGCAGGCAAATTTCAGTGTCTTCATGATGTTTCCTAAAATATCGAGGAGAAAACATACGTTTAGAGTCTCCTAACTCCCCCTTCCCCCTACTTCAATGTTGAGAAGGTCGAAAGGCGGTTGATTCAAGCAACTTTGAGAAGGGGGGGGCGGGGGCACGTAATCAAAGACCGAAGTAGTGCAATTTTATGATTTGTCCCAAGTATTTTGGCCAAGATTGTAGTTTGAAGGCAGAAACACCGCAATACGACAAAAACAACAGCAAATGATTGAATTTATTTAATATCAATATTTCGTTCATTCGTCACCGCAAGCATCTCTTCGGATCCGATAATCGACGCTGCTGGTATCGTGGCCTTTCCTTTTTCAAATTATTCTAGCAAGAAATTAATCTGGTAATCAACAGTGTTTTTTGCAGCAATATGATTCAAAAGCAGGCAGCCTTAAAAAGAGCAAGCTTTGCTAGAAAATAATTTGGTGTTTTATCTACTAGCTAAAAAAGAAATTAAGCGATCGACCACACCAGTCGCACGAAAGGGTGACATGTTTCGGCACACTCTGTATTCTGCGTGATAGATATCATGAACAGAAGGGTTGCAGATCCCATCGCCCCTGGCTAACTTGAAGAACAGTGGTTATTTACAGCTCTTCTACGAATCTTGGAGGCCCTTTCCACCACATATTTTTTCACGGTCAAACAAACCACTCTTTCCTTCAAATCCGATAAGGATCTAACTTGTAAGAATCTTTTTTACCATTCCGTTCCTGTTGGGCATTTCAAAGTTGATAAGGTTTCTGAAAATCCAGCCTCATGTTTAACACTTCAAAACCAATCTGGTGGCTAACGAGGAAAGATTACAAATTTCTATCTGAAAAAGATTTCTATGCAGCTTTTGGCTTGGTTGTGAAGTGAAAGGGAAGTTACAGTTTTTAGCGCCAAGCGCTGGGATCACAGGAATACTACTTTTGCGACTCCTTGTCATGACGCTTGCGGCTCTACCTGGGATCGAACCATGTCCACCCTGGTCCACCTGACTGCTAAGTCAGAGGATTGCACCACTGTGCCACAAAACCGTGCAGTTGTATTTCAGTTGTATGACTGCAGATTCTTCTTAAATTGAATAAACTGCAGTGACAAAATGTGACATCCAAAAAGAACTCCCAAACAAGTTTTCCAACAACTCTAGAACAGAATGACGGAAATTTAGTGGAATGAACCCTGCGTTCCTTTTTGGCAATCAGAACATGGAGCATCGGACACCTTTATTTTGTAGGAAATTTTTATTCGATACTACTACCTTAAGTCTTTTGCGGAGGAGATTGCTCGCGAAGCGAGCTACCTCTACGAAGGAGCGAGCTAGCGTAGCGCTTGAGAAGATTCAAATCTTCTCAAGCGCTACGCTAGCTCGCTCCTTCAGAGAGGTAGCTCTCTTCGCGAGCAATGCTCCTCCGCAGAGGACTTAAGGTAGTAGTATCGAATAAAAATTTCCTTCAAAATTTCCTACAAAATAAAGGTGTCCGCAATGCTCCATGATCAAAACAATCATGATTGTATTGTTTAAGATTTTAACATTGTTTCATTTGAAAGCATTTAGATCCAGCTGTCTATGAAATTGTGATTGTTTTGATTGCCAAAGGAAAGCAAGGGAAGTTCCACATCTAAGTTTACACTCCTGGAAGAAAACGATTGGTAATATCGGTTTATACATCAAGGTCGTGAATTTCGTAAAGGTCGATACATTATTTTGGGACAGACGCTATTGTTACAAGGATCCCTGCAGGACACCAAGCCTTTCCTGGTGGGCAGGTCATTCTAAATTCAATTTAGATAAGAATTAACTCGATAAAGACAATCTTATACTGTTTATCAAAGTGCAGATAACAGTAGCTAATCATACACTAAAAATTCATACTTATATATCTTGTTATGAGTAGAAAACTGAAAATGATCGTGTCTCGCTCCGGAAATTGATTTTGTGTCAAATAACCTTCTAGACTTGAATTATGTTGTACATTAGCTTATTAAGAGATGGACGAACAAGTAGGTTCCATGAAGGTCAGCTACCATAAACTGGAGTAAATCCATTCTCTTTTTGTTGAAGAGTTGTTTTAACCAAAGGGACCTTTTTGAAATGCAGGTGGCATACCCCTACCAGAAATTAACGTCAAAAAGCAATTGTCACCTAGGGTCCTATCAAATTTGGCTTGAGCGGAAAATGGGGATCCAAACTGCAGTGGTTGAACTTACCGTAAAAGCTCTATTAAGCCCAGGGGAGCTTATTCAATTTCGGACACTCCAGAGGATGGGGGGGGGGCTTTATATTTATATTATATCATTAATATTTCCGCCTGCTTTTCCTTGCAGCTACCTCAGCTCATCTTGATTCAAATTTGCAACGGCCTAACGGCTGGCCTAATTTTGTTTCACAAAACCGCAAACGAGGACAGCCTCGCTGTTACAGGAAACAAACAGACGGGCAACCGTTGCGAATTTGATTCAAGAGGAGCTGAGGTAGGAAAAGCAAGCAAGGAGAAGCAGACGGAAAATAACGATACGGATACAGGTATGATTTGTATATACATTTTATGAAACAATTAACATCTTGTTTCCTCTCACCCATCATGCTGGGTGACAGTAACTCTATAATACCTCTGAAGCATTCAAGTGATTATCATATTCAAGGCTATATATTTCATCTGAAATTATTATCTTCGTGTACATTTAAAGAACTATGACCAAAATATGGTCTGATACATTTATTACTTAATCTAAGTGATTGTTTGGGATTTTTTATCAGTAAAAGATATCTTCTTTTTCGTTTCTTCCGCAGCACCGCCAGGTAGAAAGGCTTCGCTTTGGGAACATTTGCAGAAAGAACCGAGAACAAAATGGTTTTATAAAGCTTGCTCAATGTTGTACTTTAAGACTAACTTAATGGATAGAACGATGACGTTGTACGTGCCAACGGACGATGCATATAACAAATTAACACATCAACAAAAATTTGAATATAGCTTCTATTTGAATAGATTATACCGTGTAGTTCTACATCACTGGTCGGTTGATGAAATATTCCCGTCGAAATCATTACGAGATGGTCTAGCACTGCCAGTTGGTCTTGATGGGAAAACTTTCGTTAATGTTCGACAAGGAGCAACAAAAGGAGTAAGTTTTCTTCATTTCAAATCTAATTTCTAAGGCACAGTTAAGCCCGAAATTATTCATAACTATGCCAAATTTGGAGTATTTTCAATCGTTATATTTGCTAACCAATTTACAAGATATTTCATTCCTTGAAATGTCTCTTGTAGCACTTGTTTCAGCCTTTCATCACATTCTTACAAAACTTCAGCCACAGTAAAATTGGTCCTCAAATAGAACGATGCAAATTACTCAGAATTTGGCATAGGTATGAATAATTTCGGGCTTAACTGTATTTATATTTAAATCAGAAATCATGTCTCTTAAGCAAGATTTACGCTGTTGTTTAAAGAGTATAGCTCAGAATAAATTGTTCAAACTGTCATTTTATACCCTTGGCGTAATGAAAACAAAAATTTTGATCGTCTTTAAATACAGGGTGTCCCAAAACATTGTGCCCCATTTGCCTGAAGATTGAGACAAAGTGGCAAAAGATTTTCGCCAAACTTTTGCATGATGTTGCTCTTCAGATATTCAATTAAAGTTTGCCACCATCCCCATAAAAATCGGTTGAAAATGATGGAGCTATGAGCTTCAGAAGACCAAATTTGCCTGATGACTGAAACCAGCGGTCGGCCATTTTGCCTTACTATTTGCAGCGATAAATAGCTTCATGGATTGAAAATGAAACGTCAGCCTCCAATGTCATAGCTGTCGTGAAAATTCCGATAATCCTCAGAGAGTTCCACTATTTCTGACTTCACAGAAATTATTTCTTACCTCACGTGAAGCTACTTATCACTGCAAAATAGTAAGACAAAATGGCCGACCGCTGGTTTCAGTCATCACGCAAATTTGGTCTTCTGAAGGTCATAGCTCCATCAATTCTCAACGGATTTTTACGGGGATGGCAGCAAACGTTATTTGAACATCTGAAGAGCAACATCATATAAAAGTTTGGCGAGAATCTTTTACCCCTTTGTTGCAATATTTAGGCAAACGGGGCACAATTTTTTGGGACACCCTGTATATTTGGATCATTGAAAGGAGAGATCAAAAAGAAAACTTTATGATAGGTTGGTTACATAATCGAATTTTGTTACAAAAGTCAAAATGGAGGTACTTGTTACTTTCATACTAATTTTCCCCCGTTACCTGTGGTAGCGCGGCGTAAACATTTAAAACTCTCCTGCTTTACTTCTAGGATACAAATGTTTGGATTCAAGGTGCCAAAGTGGTCCAGAAAGACATATTTGCAAGAAATGGAGTAATTCACCTCATTGATAGAGTTCTATTTCCTCCTGCAAATTCATTAGAAGACATACTTGGGGACACATCACAACTTTCAAGCATGAACGACTATTTTGAAAGAAGTGCTCTTAAAATTCCAACCGGATTCACAATGTTTGTACCTACAGATAGTGCATTACAGATGTTGTCGCAAAATGGGAAAGATTTGCTTAACGAGAACAGTCGGTTACTGAAGGTAGGTTTGACTTACCTTAGTCCTTTCAAATTTTGCCTGCCTTCAAATTTGCTCCATTTAATTTTCGCCCCTTTAATTTTCGCCCCCTTTATGCAGAAGTTTCGCGGGAGTTTAGCTCCCTTTAATTTTCGCCCCCTTGGTTTGGATTGATATGACGTAATTTGGATGGATATGGCCCCGAGGAAGAGAACACGGTGGAACTAGAACAACAAAATCACCCCTCAGACACAGGGGAGGACAATATCATTGTTATCGAAGAGTAATGAATGTCTTGTATTTTGTATTACAATCAAAACTAAAGTTTTTTCATAGAAAATAGCTCCCTCTAATCTTCGCCCCCTAAATATTTCCGCAATTCGCCCCCTTGGGGGCGAAAATTAGAGGAAGGTGAAATTTGAAGGGACTAAGGTACAACTATCGTCCCAGTTATGATTACTACGTACCTTAACCAATATCTCCCTTACCGCTCAAAGTAGGACTCATAATATCATAGTATTACACCTCAAAAACAGGACTTGGCTACGATAGGCGTATGTTAGTGGGAGCGAGGCAACCGTAGCTGTGGCGGGAAAATTTGGAAAATTCATGAGCACCAGCAGACAAAATGAGTGATTTGAATGGCCTAAGCTACGATGAATGGCCTAAGCAATTCTAATCGTGATTTGACTACGTAGTTAACTCATTCTGCTGCTAAGATATAATAACAACTTACTAAAGTTCTTCTTTGTCGTTTCTTAATCTTGCAATTACTGCCTGAATCGCATTTTCCAAGCCAACGCAATCAGCTTCACAGCTCGAGTCCTTTTTAACCGCCATTATTCTGCATCAACGGTTTCTGAATGAAGCGTCGCTCCTCCGCAAGCAATCTTTCAAAAACACTTCCACAAGCGCATTTTCACCAGATTGCTTGCGGAGGAGCGAAAATTCATTCAAGATGGTCGGTTTCTGTTGTATAGCCTTGGAAAATAAGATTAAGAGTGTAATTGCAAGATTAGAAAACGACGAAAAAGAACCTTAAGTTCCCATTATATGTTAATTGCAAATCCAAATCATTATGTCTCCAGTTGCTCATGCAGAAACGAGGCTGTTGAGCGTGCGACTGATCAAAATGAAAGATTTATGTTTCAGAATTACTTCTTCTCTTCTTCGACTCCTCTCTTCGACCACGTTTGACCTTTGTTTCGACTGATTGAGGCAGAAAAGTCAAGTCCTTTTTGAGCTGTCATTTTATGATGTTGTTCAATTCCTACCCTGACCATCCCCCCGGGGCAGCCCAGGGGTCAACAAAAATTCCTTGCTCAAATGCCCGGGGGCCGGGGAAAATGTATGGTCAAATGCCCGGGGGCCGGGCAATGAGAAAATGCCATATTCCCAGTTACTGTATAAGCAAAAGCTCCTGTTCTAGTCAAATGCTATTCAAATGCCCGGGGGCCGAGGAAAAATCTACGGTTAAATGCCCGGGGGCCGGGAATATTTTTCGTGCAAATGCCCGGGGGTATCTCGGGGGGATGGTCAGGGTAGGAATTGAACGAGACATTAGTCCTAGTTGCAGCGGTAAGGGTCTGTGAAAAGGTCTATTGCTTCTAAAATCATTTTCATACCTTACAGCGTTTCGTTTTGGAGCATTTAGTACCAAATCCTTTGTTCCATGGAGCACTTGCAAGTGGCAAGCAAGAGACGGTGAAAACAATGGCTGGTACACATTTGCAAGTAGCTGCTGGTGCAAATGGTGTTATGATCCATGTCCTGGGAAGCAAAATTAAGAGAACAGCTAGAATAACAAAAAGCGATGTCATGGTGAAAAATGGTGTTATCCATTATATCAATATGCCCATAAGCTCCACAGATGGTAAGATATCACACTTCAAATTCAAGTTTAACGTAAACGTATTTTTTAAGAATCTGAGAGTTGGAGCCAGAAGTTTCTTAAAATTATCAGATCTTGAGTGAGCTTTGTTTTTATGGCATAGGAAAATTCCTAAAGCACATCGAGAATTAAAACTA
Source organism: Aurelia coerulea (assembly GCA_039566865.1). Classification (NCBI taxonomy): domain Eukaryota; kingdom Metazoa; phylum Cnidaria; class Scyphozoa; order Semaeostomeae; family Ulmaridae; genus Aurelia; species Aurelia coerulea. Next base: position 2,031,632 of record CM076952.1, on the reverse strand, counting down.
AAGTAAACAAATGAAAAATGGTACAGTGAATGATTTGAAGCAATCAGAATATGATGCGATCAAAGTTTTTCACATTTCATCAAGGATACTTTTGATTTAATTGCAGTGATTCAACAAATTGCTCAGGCAAAAACGACATAGCAGAGTTTAGAGGTGACAGCAAATTTGAACTTTTAACATTAATATCAATAATCTCAAAGCAACAATATTAATGAACGAGGAAACCAAATTCAAGTTAAATATTGAGGATTAAAGCTACATTCTCGTCGCTGGAACCAACCAAGTTAGTATACCCTTTTCTGGGACACCCGGTACATTTCTAATAAACAGACCGAGGTAGAATCACAAAGCAATCTTTTTCAATTGCAGATCTGTTCAGTGTCCAAACAAAGCCACCAACTATAAAATTACTTCCAACGAGACAACAAGTGAAAACAAGAACAACAACGATGAAACCAACGAGGAGGATTCCTAAACTATGGCTCCAAACAACGACATTAAAACAACAAAAAGTTGCTGAACCCACAAAGAAAATAACAATAAAACCTACCGACACACAAATTCAAAATGAACTAGAAGGTCCAACAGTCACAGATAAACAAACAGAAGATAAATTTGAAACAACTCTCAAGGACTCAGAACCTACAAACCAACAAACAAAAATGTCTCATCTAACAAACACAACACATACACAAAAAGAACGACCAATACAAATGGACACTGTGCTGCAAGAGCTAGAAGAAAGAACAAAAATAACCATGGGCATCGAGTTAACAAAGCAACCAACATCAATGGAACGTATACCAACAAAACCAAGAACTGCTGCGGGATATGTAACAATACAGCAACCAACAATAATGGAACACATACCAAATGAACAACCAACAAAAATGGCACCTGTTGAAACGGAACAACAAACTACAATGGCTCCTGTAGGAATACAACCACCAACAACAATGGCAAAAGCAGAAACAGAACCACCAATTACAATGGCTCCTGTGAAAACACAACCACCAACTACAATGGCTCCAGCAAAAACAGAACCACCAATTACAATGGCTCCTGTAGAAACAGAACAACCAACTACAATGGCTACAGCAGAAACAGAACCACCAATTACAATGGCTCCTGTAGAAACAGAGCCACTAACAACAATGGCTCCTGTAGAAACAGAACCACAAACTACGATGGCTCCTGTAGCAACAGAACCACCAACAACAATGACTCCTGTAGAAACAGAACCACCAACTACAACGGCTCCTGTAGAAACAGAACCACCAACAACAAAGGCTGCTGTAAAAGCAGAACTACCAACTACAACGGCTGCTGTAGAAACAGAACCACCAACAACAATGACTCCTGTAAAAACAGAACCACCAACTACAACGGCTCCTGTAGAAACACAACCACCAACAACAATGACTCCTGTAGAAACAGAACCACCAACTACAACGGCTCCTGTAGAAACAGAACCATCAACAACAATGACTCCTGTAAAAACAGAACCACCAACTACAACGGCTCCTGTAGAAACAGAACCACCAACAACAATGGCTGCTGTAAAAACAGAACCACCAACTACAATGGCTGCTGTAGAAACAAAACCACCAATTACAATGGCTCCTGTAGAAACAGAACCACCAACTACAATGGCTGCTGTAAAAACAGAACCACCAACTACAATGGCTGCTGTAGAAACAAAACCACCAACTACAATGACTCCTATAGAAACACAACCACCAACTGCAATGGCTCATGTAGCAACAGCACCACCAACAACAATGACTCCTGTAGAAACACAACCACCGATTACAACGGCTCCTTTAGAAACAGAACCACCAACAACAATGGCTGCTGTAAAAACAGAACCACCAACTACAATGGCTCCTATAGAAACAAAGCCACTAACAACAATGGCTCAAGCAGAAACAGAACCACCAACTACAATGGCTCCTGTAGAAACAGAACCACCAATTACAATGGCTCCTGCAGAAACAGAATCACCAACTACAATGGCTCCAGCAGAAACAGAACCAGCAATTACAATGGATCCAGCAGAAACAGAACCACCAACTACAATGCCTACAGCAGAAACAGAACCACCAATTACAATGGCTTCTGTAGAAACACAACCACCAACTACAATGGCTCCAGTAGAAACAGAGCCACTAACAACAATGGACCCTGTAGAAACAGAGCCACCAACAACAATGGCTCCTGTAGAAACAGAACCACCAACAACAATGGCTGCTGTAAAAACAGAACCACCAACTACAATGGCTCCTGTAGAAACAGAACCACCAACAACAATGGCTCCTGTAAAAACAGAACCACCAACAACAATGGCTCCTGTAAAAACAGAACCACCAACTACAATGGCTCCTGTAGAAACAGAACCACCAACAACAATGCCTGCTGTAAAAACAAAACCACCAACAACAATGGCTCCAGTAAAAACAGAACCACCAATTACAATGGCTCCTGTAGAAACAGAACCACCAACAACAATGGCTCCAGTAAAAACAGAACCATCAACTACAATGGCTCCTGTAGAAACAGAACCACCAACAACAATGGCTCCTGTAGAACGAAACACAACCACCAACTACAATGGCTGAGTAGAAACAAAGTCCTGTAGAAACACAACCACCAACCACCTACAACAATGGCTCCTGTAGAAACAGAACCACCAATTACAATGGCTCCTGTAGAAACAGAACCACCAACTACAATGGCTCCTGTAGAAACACAACCACCAACTACAATGGCTCCAGTAGAAACAGAGCCACTAACCAATGGCCCATGTACAGAACCACCAACTACAATGGCTCCTGTAGAAACAGAACCACCAACTACAATGGCCCCTGTAGAAAGACAACCGCCAACTACGATGGCTCCTGTAGAAAAAGAACCACCAACAACAATGACTGCTGTAAAAACAAAACCACCAAAACAACAATGGCTCCAGTAGAAACAGAGCTGTAAAAACACCAACAACAATGGCTCCAGTGTAGAAACAGAACCACCAACAACAATGGCTCCAGTAAAAACAGAACCATCAACGACAATGGCTCCTGTAGAAACAGAACCACCAACAACAATGGCCGCTGTAGAAACACAACCACCAACAACAATGGCTCCTGTAGAAACAGAACCACCAACAACAATGGCTCCTGTAGAAACAGAACCACCAATTACAATGGCTCCTGTAGAAACAGAACGACCAACTACAATGGCTCCTGTAGAAACAGAACCACCAACAACAATGACTGCTGTAAAAACAAAACCACCAACTACAATGGCTCCTGTAGAAACAGAACCACCAACTACAATGGCCCCTGTAGAAACACAACCACCAACTACAATGGCTCCAGTAGAAACAGAGCCACTAACAACAATGGCCCATGTAGAAACAGAACCACCAACTACAATGGCTCCTGTAGAAACAGAACCACCAACTACAATGGCCCCTGTAGAAAGACAACCGCCAACTACGATGGCTCCTGTACAATGGCTCCTGTAGAAACAGAACCACCAACAACAATGGCTCCACTAAAAACAGAACCATCAACTACAATGGCTCCTGTAGAAGCAGAACCACCAACTACAATGGCTCCTGTAGAAACACAACCACCAACTACAATGGCTCCTGTAGAAACAGAACCACCAACAACAATGGCTCCACTAAAAACAGAACCACCAACTACAATGGCTCCTGTAGGAACACAACCACCAACTACAATGGCTCCTGTAGAAACACAACCACCAACAACAATGGCTCCTGTAGAAACAGAACCACCAATTACAATGGCTCCTGTAGAAACACAACCACCAACTACAATGGCTCCTGTAGAAACAGAGCCACTAACAACAATGGCTCCTGTAGAAACAGAACCACCAATTACAATGGCTCCTGTAGAAACACAACCACCAACTACAATGGCTCCTGTAGAAACAGAGCCACTAACAACAATGGCTCCTGTAGAAACAGAACCACCAATTACAATGGCTCCTGTAGAAACAGAACCACCAACTACAATGGCACTCGTAGAAACAAAGCCACTAACAACAATGGCTCCTGTAGAAACAGAACGACCAATTACAATGGCTCCTGTAGAAACACAACCACCAACTACAATGGCTCCAGTAGAAACAAAGCCACTAACAACAATGGCTCCTGTAGAAACAGAACCACCAATTACAATGGCTCCTGTAGAAACACAACCACCAACTACAATGGCTCCTGTAGAAACAGAACCACCAATTACAATGGCTCCTGTAGAAACACAACCACCAACTACAATGGCTCCTGTAGAAACAAAGCCACAAACTACAATGGCTCCAGTAAAAACAGAACCATCAACTACAATGGCTCCTGTAGAAACAGAACCAACAACAACAATGGCACCCGTAGAAACAAAGCCACTACCAACAATGGCTCCTGTAGAAACACAACCACCAACTACAATGGCTCCTGTAAGAAACAGAACCACCAATTACAATGGCTCCTGTAGAAACAGAACCACCAACTACAATGGCTCCTGTAGAAACAGAGCCACTAACAACAATGGCTCCTGTAGAAACAGAACCACCAACAACAATGGCTCCTGTAGAAACAAAGCCACCAACAACAATGGCTCCTGTAGAAACAGAACCACCAATTACAATGGCTCCTGTAGAAACAGAACCACCAACAACAATGGCTCCAGTAAAAACAGAACCATCAACTACAATGGCTCCTGTAGAAACAGAACCACCAACAACAATGGCTGCTGTAAAAACAGAACCACCAACTACAATGGCTCCTGTAGAAACACAACAACCAACTACAATGGCTCCAGTAGAAACAAAGCCTCTAACAACAATGGCTCCTGTAGAAACAGAACCACCAATTACAATGGCTCCTGTAGAAACACAACCACCAACTACAATGGCTCCTGTAGAAACACAACCACCAACTACATTGGCTCGAGTAGAAACAAAGTCACTAACAACAATGGCTCCTGTAGAAACAGAGCCACCAATTACAATGGCTCCTGTAGAGACACAACCACCAACTACAATGGCTCCTGTAGAAACACAACCACCAACTACAATAGCTCCTGTAGAAACACAACCACCAACTACATTGGCTCGAGTAGAAACAAAGTCACTAACAACAATGGCTCCTGTAGAAACAGAACCACCAATTACAATGGCTCCTGTAGAAACACAACCACCAACTACAATGGCTCCTGTAGAAACACAACCACCAACTACAATGGCTCCAGTAGAAACAGAGCCACAAACAACAATGGCTCCTGTAGAAACAGAACCACCAACAACAATGGCACCTGTAGAAACAAAGCCACAAACAACAATGGCTCCTGTAGAAACAGAACCACCAATTACAATGGCTCCTGTAGAAACAGAACTACCAACTACAATGGCCCCTGTAGAAACACAACCACAAACTACAATGGCTCCAGTAGAAACAGAGCCACCAACAACAATGGCTGCTGTAAAAACACAACCACCAACAACAATGGCTCCAGCAGAAACAGAACCACCAATTACAATGGCTCCTGTAGAAACAGAACCACCAACTACAATGGCTCCTGTAGAAACAGAACCACCAACTACAATGGCTCCTGTAGAAACAGAACCACCAACAACAATGGCTGCTGTAAAAACACAACCACCAACTACAATGGCTCCTGTAGAAACAGAACCACCCACAACAATGGCTCCAGCAGAAACAGAACCACCAACTACAATGGCTCCTGTAGAAACAGAACCACCAACTACAATGGCTCCTGTAGAAACACAACCACCAACTACAATGGCTCCTGTAGAAACAGAACCACCTACAACAATGGCTCCTGTAGAAACAGAACCACCAACTACAATGGCTCCTGTAGAAACAGAACCACCAACTACAATGGCTCCTGTAGAAACACAACCACCAACTACAATGGCTCCAGTAGAAACAGATCCACTAACAACAATGGCTCCTGTAGAAACAGAACCACCAACAACAATGGCTCCTGTAGAAACACAACCACCAACAACAATGGCTCCAGCAGAAACAGAACAACAAATTACAATGGCTCCAGCAGAAACAGAACCACAAATTACAATGGCTCCTGTAGAAACAGAACCACCAACTACAATGGCTCCTGTAGAAATAAAACCACCAACTACAATGCCTCCAGCAGAAACAGAACCACCAACTACAATGGTTCCAGTAAAAACAGATCCACTAACAACAATGGCTCCTGTAGAAACAGAACCACCCACTACAATGGCTCCTGTAGAAACAGAACCACCCACTACAATGGCTCCTGTAGAAACTGAACCATCAACTACAATCGCTCCTGTAGAAACTGAACCATCAACAACAATGGCTCCTGTAAAAATAGAACCATCAACTACAATGGCTCCTGTAGAAACAGAACCACCAACTACAATGGCTCCTGTAAAAAGAGAACCATCAACTACAATGGCTCCTGTAGAAACAGAACCACCAACTACAATTGCTCCTGTAAAAATAGAACCATCAACTACAATGGCTCCTGTAGAAACAGAACCACCAACTACAATTGCTCCTGTAAAAATAGAACCATCAACTACAATCGCTCCTGTAAAAATAGAACCATCAACTACAATGGCTCCTGTAGAAACAGAACCACCAACTACAATTGCTCCTGCAGAAACAGAACCACCAACTATAATGGCTCCTGTAGAAACAGAGCCACCAACAAGAATGGCTCCTGCAGAAACAGAGCCACCGACTACAATGGCTCCTGTAGAAACAGAACCAAAAACAACAAAGACTGCAGTAAAAACAGAATTACCAACTACAATTGCTCCTGTAGAAACAGAACCACCATGTACAATGGCACTTGGACCAACTGAACTCCCTACAACAATGGCACCTGTAGCAACGCAGCCTCCCACGACAATGGATCCTGTGCCAACAGATCTTCCAACAACAATGGCACTTGTACCAACTGAACCACCAACGACGATGGCGCCTGCACCAACTGAACCACCAACAACAATTGCTCCTGTGCGAACTGAACCTCCAACAACAATTGCTCCTGTGCCAACTGAACCACTAACAAAAATTGCTCCTGTGCCAACTGAACCTCCAACAACAATTGCTCCTGTGCCAACTGAACCTCCAACAACAATTGCTCCTGTGCCAACTGAACCACCAACAACAATTGCTCCTGCACCAACTGAACCTCCAACAACAATTGCTCCTGTGCCAACTGATCCACCAACAACAATTGCTCCTGCACCAACTGAACCTCCAACAACAAGTGCTCCTGTGCCAACTGAACCTCCAACAACAATTGCTCCTGTGCCAATTGAACCACCAACATCAATTGCTCCTGCACCAACTGAACCTCCAACAACAATTGCTCCTGTGCCAACTGACCTCCAACAACAATTGCTCCTGCACCAACTGAACCTCCAACAACAATTGCTCCTGCACCAACTGAACCTCCAACAACAATTGCTCCTGCACCAACTGAACCACCAACAACAATTGCTCCTGCACCAACTGAACCTCCAACAACAATTGCTCCTGTGCCAACTGAACCTCCAACAACAATCGCTCCTGTGCCAACTGAACCACCAACAAAAATTGCTCCTGCACCAACTGAACCTCCAACAACAATTGCTCCTGTGCCAACTGAACCTCCAACAACAATTGCTCCTGTGCCAACTGAACCTCCAACAACAATTGCTCCTGCACCAACTGAGCCTCCAACAACAATTGCTCCTGCACCAACTGAACCTCCAACAACAATTGCTCCTGCACCAACTGAACCTCCATCAACAATTGCTCCTGCACCAACTGAACCTCCAACAACAATTGCTCCTGCACCAACTGAACCTCCAACAACAATTGCTCCTGCACCAACTGAACCACCAACAACAATTGCTCCTGCACCAACTGAACCTCCAACAACAACTGCTCCTGTGCCAACTGAACCTCTATCAACAATTGCTCCTGTGCCAACTGAGCCTCCAACAACAATTGCTCCTGTGCCAACTGAACCTCCATCAACAATTGCTCCTGCACCAACTGAACCTCCAACAACAATTGCTCCTGTGCCAACTGATCCACCAACACCAATTGCTCCTGCACCAACTGAACCTCCAACAACAAGTGCTCCTGTGCCAACTGAACCTCCAATAACAATTGCTCCTGTGCCAACTGAACCACCAACATCAATTGCTCCTGCACCAACTGAACCTCCAACAACAATTGCTCCTGTGCCAACTGAACCTCCAACAACAATTGCTCCTGTGCCAACTGAACCTCCAACAACAATTGCTCCTGTGCCAACTGAACCTCCAACAACAATTGCTCCTGCACCAACTGAGCCACAAACAACAATTGCTCCTGCACCAACAGAACCACCAACGACGATGGCGCCTGCACCAACTGAACCACCAACAACATTTGCTCCTGTGCCAACTGAACCTCCAACAACAATTGCTCCTGTGCCAACTGAACCACCAACAAAAATTGCTCCTGCACCAACTGAACCTCCAACAACAATTGCTCCTGTGCCAACTGAACCTCCAACAACAATTGCTCCTGTGCCAACTGAACCACCAACAACAATTGCTCCTGCACCAACTGAACCTCCAACAACAATTGCTCCTGTGCCAACTGATCCACCAACATCAATTGCTCCTGCACCAACTGAGCCTCCAACAACAAGTGCTCCTGTGCCAACTGAACCACCAACATCAATTGCTCCTGCACCAACTGAACCTCCAACAACAATTGCTCCTGTGCCAACTGAACCTCCAACAACAATTGCTCCTGCACCAACTGAACCTCCAACAACAATTGCTCCTGTGCCAACTGAACCACCAACAACAATTGCTCCTGCACCAACTGAACCTCCAACAACAATTGCTCCTGTGCCAACTGATCCACCAACAACAATTGCTCCTGCACCAACTGAACCTCCAACAACAAGTGCTCCTGTGCCAACTGAACCTCCAACAACAATTGCTCCTGTGCCAACTGAACCACCAACATCAATTGCTCCTGCACCAACTGAACCTCCAACAACAATTGCTCCTGTGCCAACTGAACCTCCAACAACAATTGCTCCTGCACCAACTGAACCTCCAACAACAATTGCTCCTGTGCCAACTGAACCTCCAACAACAATTGCTCCTGTGCCAACTGAACCTCCAACAACAATTGCTCCTGTGCCAACTGAACCTCCAACAACAATTGCTCCTGCACCAACTGAGCCTCCAACAACAATTGCTCCTGCACCAACTGAACCTCCAACAACAATTGCTCCTGTGCCAACTGAACCTCCAACAACAATTGCTCCTGTGCCAACTGAACCACAAACAACAATTGCTCCTGCACCAACTGAACCTCCAACAACAATTGCTCCTGCGCCAACTGAACCTCCAACAACAATTGCTCCAGCACCAACTGAACCTCCAGCAACAATTGCTCCTGCACCAACTGAGCCACCAACAACAATTGCTCCTGCACCAACTGAACCACCAACAACAATTGCTCCTGCACCAACTGAACCTCCAACAACAATTGCTCCTGCACCAACTGAACCTCCATCAACAATTGCTCCTGCACCAACTGAACCTCCAACAACAATTGCTCCTGCACCAACTGAACCTCCAACAACAATTGCTCCTGCACCAACTGAACCACCAACAACAATTGCTCCTGCACCAACTGAACCTCCAACAACAACTGCTCCTGTGCCAACTGAACCTCTATCAACAATTGCTCCTGTGCCAACTGAGCCTCCAACAACAATTGCTCCTGTGCCAACTGAACCTCCAACAACAATTGCTCCAGCACCAACTGAACCTCCAACAACAATTGCTCCTGTGCCAACTGAACCTCCAACAACAATTGCTCCTGTGCCAACTGAACCTCCAACAACAATTGCTCCTGTGCCAACTGAACCACCAACAACAATTGCTCCTGCACCAACTGAACCTCCAACAACAATTGCTCCTGTGCCAACTGATCCACCAACAACAATTGCTCCTGTACCAACTGAACCTCCAACAACAAGTGCTCCTGTGCCAACTGAACCTCCAACAACAATTGCTCCTGTGCCAACTGAACCACCAACATCAATTGCTCCTGCACCAACTGAACCTCCAACAACAATTGCTCCTGTGCCAACTGAACCTCCAACAACAATTAATCCTGCACCAACTGAACCTCCAACAACAATTGCTCCTGTGCCAACTGAACCTCCAACAACAATTGCTCCTGTGCCAACTGAACCTCCAGCAACAATTGCTCCTGTGCCAACTGAACCTCCAACAACAATTGCTCCTGCACCAACTGAGCCTCCAACAACAATTGCTCCTGCACCAACTGAACCTCCAACAACAATTGCTCCTGTGCCAACTGAACCTCCAACAACAATTGCTCCTGTGCCAACTGAACCACAAACAACAATTGCTCCTGCACCAACTGAACCTCCAACAACAATTGCTCCTGTGCCAACTGAACCTCCAACAACAATTGCTCCAGCACCAACTGAACCTCCAACAACAATTGCTCCTGTGCCAACTGAACCTCCAACAACAATTGCTCCTGCACCAACTGAGCCACCAACAACAATTGCTCCTGCACCAACTGAACCACCAACAACAATTGCTCCTGCACCAACTGAACCTCCAACAACAATTGCTCCTGCACCAACTGAACCTCCATCAACAATTGCTCCTGCACCAACTGAACCTCCAACAACAATTGCTCCTGCACCAACTGAACCTCCAACAACAATTGCTCCTGCACCAACTGAACCACCAACAACAATGGCTCCTGCACCAACTGAACCTCCAACAACAACTGCTCCTGTGCCAACTGAACCTCTATCAACAATTGCTCCTGTGCCAACTGAGCCTCCAACAACAATTGCTCCTGTGCCAACTGAACCTCCAACAACAATTGCTCCTGCACCAACTGAAGCTCCAACAACAATTGCTCCTGTGCCAACTGAACCTCCAACAACAATTGCTCCTGTGCCAACTGAACCTCCAACAACAATTGCTCCTGTGCCAACTGAACCTCCAACAACAATTGCTCCTGCACCAACTGAACCACCAACAACAATTGCTCCTGCACCAACTGAACCACCAACAACAATTGCTCCTGCACCAACTGAACCTAAAACAACAATCGCTCCTGTGCCAACTGAACCTCCAACAACAATTGCTCCTGTGCCAACTGAACCTCTAACAACAATTGCTCCTGTGCCAACTGAACCTCCAACAACAATTGCTCCAGCACCAACTGAACCTCCAACAACAATTGCTCCTGTGCCAACTGAACCTCCAACAACAATTGCTCCTGCACCAACTGAGCCACCAACAACAATTGCTCCTGCACCAACTGAACCACCAACAACAATTGCTCCTGCACCAACTGAACCTCCAACAACAATTGCTCCTGCACCAACTGAACCTCCATCAACAATTGCTCCTGCACCAACTGAACCTCCAACAACAATTGCTCCTGCACCAACTGAACCTCCAACAACAATTGCTCCTGCACCAACTGAACCACCAACAACAATTGCTCCTGCACCAACTGAACCTCCAACAACAACTGCTCCTGTGCCAACTGAACCTCTATCAACAATTGCTCCTGTGCCAACTGAGCCTCCAACAACAATTGCTCCTGTGCCAACTGAACCTCCAACAACAATTGCTCCTGCACCAACTGAACCTCCAACAACAATTGCTCCTGTGCCAACTGAACCTCCAACAACAATTGCTCCTGTGCCAACTGAACCTCCAACAACAATTGCTCCTGTGCCAACTGAACCTCCAACAACAATTGCTCCTGCACCAACTGAACCACCAACAACAATTGCTCCTGCACCAACTGAACCACCAACAACAATTGCTCCTGCACCAACTGAACCTAAAACAACAATCGCTCCTGTGCCAACTGAACCTCCAACAACAATTGCTCCTGTGCCAACTGAACCTCCAACAACAATTGCTCCTGTGCCAACTGAACCTCCAACAACAATTGCTCCTGCACCAACTGAGCCTCCAGCAACAACAGAAGGACAAAAAACTGTTGCTCTTTCACCAACAGGAGCAGCAGCGAGAATAACAGCTTTACCTATCACTAGAAGATTTACTTCAGGTATGTTCCGTTTTCAATGTTTGTCTATTTGTAGTTGGTCAGGTCAGAGAGAGAATAATAGAACACGACTTTAGCCATAGCTTAAGGACTGGCAGTTGCTTGGCATTTTCCAAATTTCCTTGGATATCAGCATAGGTGCCAGGTCTTCAACAAGGCTTGTATAAATGGCTATTACTCCTTTAAGGGAATTTAAAGCGGCTGGACACGATTTTTGGTAACAATCGGAAAGTACGGGACAGCCCGCGCACGTGATTAAAGCCTTGGGTTATTAAGGGCGGCCAGTTTCATAGCAGTTCTAAGTAAACTTCATTACAGTGTTTTATTGTCTATTTCTATGAAATGTGATGGAACTTTTGATATCGATTAAAACTTTTAAATATTCAGCGTTAGAAGAATAGAACAAATCCTCCATGAAAGCTTCCATCACTAAGATTGTCGCAGTTACTTTGGATCACTATTCTCTGTGCAAAATCGCCATTACCTATGTTGTGTTTGGCCTAAATACATTTGATGATTTGACACATAGAGCCACGCAAAGAGTCGTACAGCCCTTTAAGATAATTGCTGTAGTTCTATTGGTGGCGTTTTCTGAAGTTTTCCATATTTTTAGAATTACAGGGCTTTGGTTCTTTTTCCGGAATTCAAAACGAATTTTGACAAAACGTAAAACCTTAATTCTAAACTTTTCGAGGAAATTGGCTCTCGCAAAAAAGGAAGAGACTTGGTCGTGTTCGGGAAAGAAAATTGAGCTTGAATGAATGGGAAATAATTTAAATTGAAAGTAAACTTGAGGATGCTACCTGATGAGTGAAAAACAACGCACCGGGTTCTTACCGTTACTGTTCCCGGAATACTACATCAATAATATTTGTTATCATTTTGTTCAATAGCTAACATCTTAAATGAATTTTAGGAATTTTCCTGGCTGAAATCGGCCACTCTTTTCCGAAAATATGAGGGATTTGCTCTGGAAGACTCCTCAAAAATGCCTTTAAAAGTGGCCTAAAATTGTGATCAAATTCCCTTGCAGTTGCAGCAATGACTGGCAAATGCGCTGGCAGCTTTTTCCTCTTGGGAGGACAAAAAAGTCTTCCCCAGCGGTACAAGAAAATTGTTCATGGGGATTCCATTCTCCCTAGAGGATAACATATGCTAATACATTTGTCATGGTTGTTAGGCAGGAAAATCGTCGTTTTCGCTCGTCTCGACAGACTTGCAAGGGGGTTTCTGTAGGAAATCTCCCATTGCTACAGGAAGGAATGACAGATTAAAGCGGGGTAAATTTCTAAATCTAATTGAACATTAAAGCCGGGTAAATTTCCAAATAATTAAACAAATACGGAGCTGAAGTTAACTGAAACATGACTGCCTGGAAGATCAGCTGCTGTTTTATCAAATTGCATCTGTATATTTTTGCCTGTCTGAAGAATAGACTTCACACCTCTGAATGCACTCAATCAAATCAAAATAAACAGAGAAAGCAAAACATCATGTTCAGCCGTGTTGAAGGTTTGAAATCTATTCTTGAGGCTGTTAGATCGCTTTGTCTTAATCAGAGCGGTATCTTTTGGTTTACAAAATTCACCCTTGCTGTATGCTTGTATATCTTAAGTTTTGCCGAGGGGATTTTTCATGTATAAACAACAACAATGTAAATGTAAACACAAGACTTTTTCAGTATTAATGCTTTGATATTCAGGAAACAGTATTTTTCAAATGCAGTGCGTTTTTATTCTACAGTAGACAGTTGGTATATCTTTTACAAGATCATTCTAACGATGCATCTCTTTTCTTCAAAGCACCGTTACCAACTCTAGATGACCTCCTTGTGAAGAATGGTCTGATGCTGTTTCGCAGTTTGCTCAAGAAATTTGCTGATGTCAAGAAAATTTTGTATTCAAATGCAACCAAATACACAATTTTCGCACCAACAAACGCAGCGTTCTTTGAAATGGAAGCGGTAGACCGAAGAAAGGTTTTCAGCGATAACAGCTACCTCAAACGAATCCTTAGACACCATATCGTCCCGAGGAAATTCAAAGTTGCAAGGCTAAGGTACAAAGAAGCAACAACTATGGCAGGATATGTTGCTTTCATACGGGCATTTGCTCAGGTATCTATTTTTAATTCACTTTCTGGTTTGGATAAGTATTATATACAGACAGCGTCCAGAAAAAGTCACGGCTCCAAGCGGGGGTATTCTTAATACATTGAGAACCCAAGGATGTGCCTGCCAACAGGGTCCCATTTTCGGCTGAAAAATTCCAGGAAAGGATCATACCTTCTGCGTCTTTTTTATTCCGTCACAGTTATGTGCATTAAAGGGGCTCCGTCGTCAAAATGTAAAGAAAACGATGATTTTTGCAGTTTTTTGAAAGGTGATATCACACAGGATTTTCGTATATTTTTCAAAATGAAAGTTGCTGTTTGGGCATTAATCCTTGTACTTCACTAAGGAACAAACCAAACATTCATATCTTCTACGATTGCTCGGATATAAGTGGATTTTTAACGGTCACTTTTTTGTGGCTTGGGTGAAGCCACCAAACAAACTGCAGAGAACAATGGATGAACAATGGATAATCGGCGACACGTGCGAGTTTACGGATTTGTTTACTGTTTGACGACTGAGCCCCTTTAAAGCTATTCCTCCAGCACAGGTCAAATTTGACGTGAAAAAGTTAAAGAAAAACCTACAAAAGAGACTGGCCTTATCCAGGACAGGTATCATGTTTCAAACGTTTATTCCAGGACAGGGTCATGAAATCTTTCTGGCAGGCACAGCCCCGTTGTTTTTTTAAGGTAGACCCCCGGGCGGCTCCACGCCTGCGAGCCAGAGAAAGGTTTGCTTGTTAATGCTTTATCTGAGAAAGGTTTGGTAACTTTTTAAAGAAATATTGGAAATGTTACGTTATTTTGGATACAACAACCGGCTTATTTTAAGGTTATAACCTGGATGGTATAATCAGTCAAACACTGCGTTCACACAACACCGGCACATTTTGAAAACGGCATAAAATTGTCACCGATAGAGAATGAATTCCCGTTCACATGAAAATGGCACATTTTTTGCCTGCAGAATTTCAAACGGCAGAAATCCAAAACGGAACTCTAACCGGCACAATTCTAAAACGGCGTCGTGTGAAGACTCGAAAACGTGAAAACGGAACATTTTTCGACGCTTCAGAAACGATATTCATTGATTCCTTGAAGGCCTTGACACGATTTCTTTGTCATAAAACCCCAGCCTCTTTGTCATAAAACCCCAGCCTCTTTGTCACAGAAATTGCGAAGGGGTTGACACCGTCATATTCTCTATCGTTTTCAAATCGTGCTGGTATCGTTTGGACACTAGTTAAAATTTTGCTGACGTCATATTCTATGCGGTTTTCAAAATGTGCCGGTATCGTGTGAAAGTAGTCTAAGTACCGGGTTCATTCTGTGTCAAGGAAACGACGGTTTTAACAGCAAGGATTAAAAACGTATCTTTCTTTCCAGCGCAAAATGATTGATAAATCGATGATTCTGAAGCAGGACTTGGAATATGACAAGGGCAACTTGAACATTATCAACAAATATCTGATACCAATTGATTCAAATCTCTTTGGAGTGATTCGCAAGATCGAAAAACCTTCGATTTCCATATTCCGACGTTTAATCGAAAGATACAACAGAGTAGGCCTGCTTGAGAAACCATCAAGAAACCGTATGATGCTGTGGATACCAACCAACGAGGCATTCTTCAAACTGAAACCAGCTACATTAATGGCGATGTTTCAGAGCGAAAAGAAGTTAAGGGACATTGTAAAATTTCACATAACCCCCGGTTACTTCAACACAGACTTAATGAACATGAGGTGGATTTATGTGTTCAGAACAAAAGATGACGGGCATCGCCTGCGAGCTCAAAAATTGAAACCCACTCAAACTGGCCTCACTTTGACTGCACCAAGTGGAAGAAAGGCAAATAGCGTTAAATTAAATATGATCGCAACGAACGGCATTGCAAATATCATAGACACAGTATTGTTCCCACCTAATATTAATATTCCGGGTATCTAAATTGCGAAATGGGCACTTTTTTGTCCAATTGAGCGGCTGACGCTGCCTCGTTCCAGCGGTCATTTCGGGCGCAGTGTCCTCACGACACGCAGATGGGCGTAAAATTATAAACTTGAATTTGGCCTAAATGAGAACCAAGAAGTTAAATCAATTCTTATTCAGACCCATGCAAAAAGTAGGGCAACCAGAGTTCAATTGACACGATTAACCAACTTCAACTTGCTTAACCCTATCTCACCTGGGCGTTTTGAAGCGGTCAATACCTGAGGGGGGGTGGATTCCACCCCCCCTCTTTTTCTTCGCTGTTGTAGTAGCTACAATCTTTAAAATTGGTAAATATATATACTTTGATGCAAACAATCAAAATCACATGATTAAATCAAATTATCTCTATTGTTCTCGTTGCTATGACAATAAGAAGATTTTAGGTTATGATTATCATGATTGTTACCAACATGATTGAAACAATGAAATGAGGCACTAAATTGAAATCTTTTGTTTCAAATCGAGTTGGATATCATCAAATACATGTGTAAGTATAATTTTGCATATATTTGAGATTAAAATTTGCAACAATTAAAAAAATAGTATACAAATTTTGTTGACTACACAGTAAAACATTGGTTGCCATGGTTACGAGGCTATATTTAGCATCTTGAAATTTTCATCATTCGATGCAGTATAGATATAAAGTCAAAGTAGCGGAGTCTTGGCATCCTGCATTGCATATTCTAGCATAGGCGAATGAAAGTTTGGTTGGGGGGGTGGAATCCACCCCCCCCCCAGGTGAGATAGGGTTAAATTCAAATTACTGAAGTGGTAGATGTGGTCAAAATGATGTCACGAAGGCGGGCTGGAAAATTAGCGACTCGGCTCTGTGGGGATGGAAAATGAAACAAAATTGCTCCACTTGTCCATAATGTTCCATCTATCGCCCGTTATGACCACCAACCAGAAAAATCCAGGTGAATGAAAAAAATTTAATGCTTTTGGAAGGATATGCAGAATAAAAGTGCGAAGCCGCTAATAAGAACTGAAAAGTTAATCTGTCAGCCAAAGGCTAACTTGATGTGAAAATTTTGTTTGGTAAAATCACTAATCTTATAGACAAAGAAATTAGGAAATTGATGGCAAAGGATTTATGTGGGAAAAGAATTCCACGATCAATTTTGGTCCAAGATTTACTTGCTATTGAAATAAAATTCAATACAATTTTCAGCTTCAGAAATATAATTTGAATTTAAATGGCAAGCAAACCATGGACCAGAATCGAACGCGGAATTCTCATTCCCATACAAACCCCTTATCAGTATTTGCTCAATTTCTTGGCCTAAAAGATGAGTGATTTTACCAAACAAACTGTTCACATCTAAGTCAGCCTTTGACTGATAGATTAGCATCTCAGTTTTGAATATCAGCCTCGTATTTTTCATTCCACAGCCCGCGAAACATGCAAACTTTTTCACCCGGTATAATGTAGTTATGTACAACAAACGATAAAAATATTGCGAGTCATAATAGCAAGCATGCATGTCGAAAATGGTTTAATAGTTGGGAAAAGGTTGAAGTCAGCAATGGCAAAGAAATAATTTTAAGTACAAAGATTGACGAGTTAGATCCCAGGGAGCCAAACTATAGAGTATACGAATGCGAGATTTTTCTATTTCTAGACCCCCTCCCTCCCCGTGTGTGCTTTATAAAGACGGGACAGACAATTTTAAACAGAACGTAGGATATAGGTTGGATCCCTTCTAGCCCACCATTGCGTATGTTCTGTTGGATGTTTTTCGGTCACATTTCAAATTGAATTTTTGTGATGCTTTCCTCTGGCGTGAACCAAGCTTAATAATAGCAAACGGTTTAAAAGTTCAAAATCTGACTGAAATCTCTCTAAAATAAAAAATTGGTGGATTAAACTGACATCTAATTTCCACATGTCGAGAGGTTCCTCACACAAAAAATTTAAACAGACTTCAACTTTTGAGAGACTTCATTGTCTGCAAGCCATATAAAATCTCTGAAAATATCTATGCACAAGGATTCTCTATCTATGGAAATAAGGTCCCAAGCATGAATTTCGCGATAAAAATTTAATCCGTGTTCAAATTAGTTGCTTTTTAAAAATAAAATTGCATATTTTCCTTAATTCATTTTAGTATATAATGAATTTGATCTTTTTTACTGGTATTAGTCATGAATAGTAGATCTAAACTATATTTGTTGCTTGTTTAAAAAGACTTCTAGACGGTTGTTACCACAAAGCAAAAACGCTTGATTCAAAGACGGTCTGACAAACAAGCAAATAGCGCCAAATCGCTCCCAACTTTCTAAGACTACGTTCACATGATGTCGACACAATTTGAAACGCATACAAAATTTGACGGTTCCAATCCTTTTGCAATCTCCGAGACAAAACAGCCGGATTTTGAGGAGAAAAAAATAGACCTTTTAGCTATTCTACAAAAGAGCCTGGATCGAGCGTTATTTTAAAACATTTCTAGACTCGAAGTTCGATCGAGTGGCGTTAGAGCTTCACTATTATGCACATTCGAAAATTCTACAAAGTATAACAAAATATCGTTGGATTCAGATTCATTTCAGAAAAGCTAAAAGGTCTATTGTATCTAGCCCTAAAGAATTAATGAACTTCGTTTCTAAACTGTCAACAAAATTGTTGTTTTCGAAGTCTCGCGATGTGCCTGTCTTTCCAAGCATCGACTTCCATCTCCTTTCCACAACAAAGTGAGCGGTGCACTGCGTTTCCTCTCCCTGCTTAATCTCCCTGGTTCACACGACGCCGTTTTCAAATTGTGCCGATTAGAATTCCGCTTCCAAATTCTACAAAAAATGTATCGTTTTCATGTGAACGGGAGGCCTATCCGTAATAAGACAAGGTTATGTCATTTTCATGATGTGCCCGTAGATATCATGTGAACGAAGGGTAGGGGGTAGGAGTTAAAGAAGATACGGGCATTGAAAATTGTGCTCGAAAAAGAGAAATTTATTGAATATTCTCACTTGCCACTGATGACAATGAATCGAAAGATGAAATCCGAACAAGATTCTTCTTCGTCAGAATTCCTGACACGATTTGCAGTGATCAGTAACAAACCAAATCATCAAGAAATGGCTCTGTTACATCACATAGTATTGT
Organism: Aurelia coerulea; assembly: GCA_039566865.1. Classification (NCBI taxonomy): domain Eukaryota; kingdom Metazoa; phylum Cnidaria; class Scyphozoa; order Semaeostomeae; family Ulmaridae; genus Aurelia; species Aurelia coerulea. The sequence goes on along the minus strand of CM076952.1, from coordinate 2,012,238 downwards.
AGACAGCGTGAGCATAGCTTTCAAATCTTTAACTCGGCGTAAAAAGGTGGGTGTAAAATTCTGTGATCTATTTCTTCTGACTGAGTGGCTTGAAACAAACTTTAGCTACTTATATTTAATTCTACCGGTTTCCAATATTTTTCGAAATTTCAGCGTATGTTACATTTTAACTCATTTGAGGGTGTGACGTCATCAAACTTCTAAATCATAAACCAGAAAAGTGACAGACTTTTGCTTGATACCATATTGTAGACATCCCATAAACTATGGTTTTCTTCGAAATTATTTCATGTTGCTTCAAACAGTTTAGAAATTACCATGGTTTTAAGTTTGTTTGAAAATTTTTGTTGAACTCTTGAAAAAGTAGAAAAACACTCTAATTCTGAAAATATTGAAGATTTCAGAAAAGTCCAACGGTAGAATTATAGAGAAATAGCTGAAGTTTCTTTGAAGTCATTCAGTTCAAAGAAATAAGTAACTGAATTTTACACCAGCCTATTTAAAGATTTGGAACCTATGCTGACTGCGTGCAGACTCTACTGATTTCTTTCAGAGACGTTTCTCTTCCAGTACAGTCTGCCGGAGGAGAAACCTCTTTGAAAAGAAATCAGTAGCATATGCACGCAGGCTAGTCGTTCCGAGCCTCCAACAACTTGACCTTCTTCCGTATCAACACTACTCACAAGAACACAATAATTAATGGTTTCTCGCTGCTTTCAGTAACTTAATATCTGTATGTTAAAAGCACAAACGTTACCACTGTTACAATTTGTTCGCAAATAATAATGCCACATGGGGACACTGAGTACACACATGTACATTTGCAAGGAGATCAGTCCGAAGGCAACATTTTTGGGTCCACATAAGCTGAAGGTTTGCCCATGATATTTTTTTGCAGAAAATATAAAAATACTGATAACTTTTGGTTCCACAGGCAGTCCTTTGTTCAAGTTTGCATCGTTTCATGGTAATTTATGTTTGTTAACAGGCATCAGTTATATCACATGTGCTGATATTTTGTGGGTGGCAATAAAGCTTAACTGATATTTTTCGGTTGCCTGAAAATTATCAGACTGACCCCCCCCCCCCGCCCATCCAGTATGAGTATGTTCTGGTATGTTCTGAGTGTCCCCCTTGGGAATACAGCCTCGAATAAAACGTACGACATAGCAATTCAATTAAAATTTGACGAATAGATACCTTGATACATGATTAAGGAGTTGATATGTAAGTGCGTCATTCGGTCAGTTCGAAACCGAATTTGCTGTTCACAGCTCAAAGCAATACCTCCTCTTAAGCCACGTGATGTCAACAAATAATTGAGTCTTCCAACCATTGATATAAACGGAAAAGAGACTTCTTTAAATGGAACTTTCTTCTGACATAAGTCAGCAGTTTTTGGGATGAGAATGTTTAGGCTTTCTGCATCTGTCTGGAAACAGTGGAACTGGTTTGCATCATTTTCGTTAAAAAACAGTTGACAGTGCAAATAGTTAACCATTTGTGTTCGACGCAATTTAAAACCATTTGTTGTTACGTTATCTCAAAGACCTCGAAAGATTCCTTGAACCAGATGAAATTAACGGAAGGAGTAATTCTTTACAGCTATAGAAAAAGCCCTTAAAGGCTCTTGGGCAACCAGCATGCATTGCGGCCCTATTTGTAAAGTTGGCTTAATTTCATGCTGCATGAAAATGATTTTGTGATGTCACTGAAGTCAGCAGCACGCTGCTGTAGCTCAAGATGTGACCATGCTTCTCCTTACGTGTGTTGAACACTAGACTTCAATTGAAAGAAATCCATGAAATCCACAGAAAAAACAAAAGATTGCAAGAGTCTTTAATAAGAGCCTTTAACTTGAGTCAAGTCTCAAATTTTTCATACTGCTTAGTCATAAACCGTCCTATTTTCTTTTGAGAATTTCCCTTTGAAAGTTAACAGTAAGAGTAGTGATGATTTAAATTAATTTGGAAAAAAATCGACGCTAGTTATGCTCGTTAAAATGTCAAGCTAAAGGCAAGGAAACCTTCTTCATAACTCTCAACAGTAAGATTAGCATACCTTTTCATATCAAGTAAATAAAAAAAGCTTTCAAAAGTTTGACATATAATACTGCAACCTTTCTGTTGTTTTACTGGCGGTTGAGAGTAAACTTGACGAGACCCTTTGGGTTAAAAACTAAAAAAAATTAAAGTTAAAGATAAAATAATGAATCCTCACTCTATTTCTTTTCTTTCTTTTTCTTCTTTTTGGGTGGCTCAACTTCAGCTGTTGTATCCATGCCACTCGATGCAAGAAGACTTATTTCACCATCTTCACTCTTTCTTTTCTTCTTTTTCTTTTTCTCTGGCTCGGGGTTGGTTTCCTCTTCAGCGGGTTGCTCCTCTTCTGAAATTATAAAAATCAACATGAATTACTGGATGGCTCGCTAAACAGACTTTTCAGTTCAGTTCAGTTCAGTTCAGTTCAGTTCAGTTCAGTTCAGTTCAGTTCAGTTCAGTTCAGTTCAGTTCATTTGAAATTAATTAGAATATCGTTCGCGAAGCTTTCTTTTGATCACCCAATAGAGCAGACAAAAAAGTACCTGGAGAACCAGAAAAAAGTTCCCACTTTTGAAAATTCATAGCATCAAGAAAACTAGATGGATTGGAATGAATCAGCATTTGCTTGACAGCCAAAAGATCGAACCATTTTTGTGATTTTCTTGCCTTCTTATGAGCATTGGAAAAATTGGAAAATTCAAGTTTACAAAAACTTTATGGTTGCAAAATGATTGAAAAACGCCTAAAATAAATGATCAAATGCGTTTGAAAATCTGAAGTATCAGTTTGAGAATCTGTCTTACTACTTTTGAGAGAGGTGAAACGCCCGTGCGTTTTGTTCTGTGTGAGGAGAGTCTTAACAACGATTTGATCCAGCGTTTTAGGCCTTTTTCAGTCATTTTGCAACCATGGCATTTTGTAAAGTTGAGCTTACCAATATTTGCAGTGGAAGACGAGAAAAATCACAAAAATACATCGACCTTTTAGCTTTCAACAAGAATTTGAATCATTCAAATGCATAAAGGACTTGTGGTGCTACTAATTTTCGGAATTGGGAATTTTTTTCTGGCTCACCCGGTATAACCCAAAATACCAACATTTGTGTCATGGGAATATAAAAATTCCGAGTTCGCGAAACTTCAACAGCATCACTCTTGATAAATGAGTCCGTCAAAATGACAAAGTAGAATTCTAATGATCATATGTAGCAGGGAGAGGCCATTTGAGGATTGTCAGATTAAGTACAATACTGCAAAGTTCGATGAACAGAACATTTACAGAGTATCCCAAAAAGTTGCGCCTCGTTTATGTGGCTGCTGTGGAGGAGCTATAACTTCAATTGTCCCGTTTATTACAAATCTGCATAGGTTAGACTGCAACTTAGAGTTTGAGACTTTGTTTGAGTCCATCTGGCAAGTGCTTGCTGTTTTATAGCAGAGGAAGGGCAAAATAAGTGGCATCTGTACAAATCACCAATCTTTCAAATGATGCTTTGGTGCAGCTTTTACTGTATGGTGATCAAGACCTTTCTTATGACTTGAACAGAAATATACTCGAAATAACTTTACATTACATTCACGAAACTGGCCGGTTTGACTAGGATCTTTCAAACTTCAGTTATGCACAAAGCAGCCACCAAGTCTCTTAACGTAAATGTTTCATTTTCTTTGTAAATTCGAACATTGGTTGGAAAGCGCAGCTTTAGTATAAATTTTAACATTAGGACCACGACGAACATCATCTTGAGGGTCATTTCAGAAAAAGACAAGTCAGTATCGTAGTTTATAAATCGACATTTCCAATTAATTAAGACAAATCCAGTTGTGATTATAATATTAGACTAGGCCATGATTTTGAACGTTTCGAGACGAGCTTTGTAAATTCTGTTTCACATCAGATGACAGTCATCTGATTTACTCTAAATAACTCAAATGAGTTGCGCTCGCATTGATCGCAACCCTGACCTGACATCTGATGTGGGATGGAATCTAGTATAGTATCCAGTAGTTTCTAAATCATTCGTAGTGTAGTTGTATTTAGTTTAACGTTGCGTGTCTTTTCATATTGGCCATGGGGTAGTCATTGTCTTTCGCTCCCCATGGTATCGTCCCCGTAGTGTCGTATAGTAATCAGGAACGTATAGTAGAATGTAAGATTTATTGTAATATTTCTATATGGATAAAAAAAAAAGAAAAAATAAGTGGTTGCTTTCAAAACAGCTCTTCTGTTGTTCTCTAGCAATTTCAAAATCAAGTGATACATCATTTTTAAAGATTTTCAGTTGGTCTGCGTTTTTCCCAAACACCCCGCACTTCAAATTATCTGTCGGAACATTGTGACATAAACTCTGGCCATTTTCTAAGCAAAAGGACGTCAATATAATGTTCCTTGATATCCGTGAGATATTGAAGCCCATCCTATATTGTGGTGGATATACGTCTAGCCAGATAACAAGATAGATGACCTGAGAAGTAACTGTCAGGGCCAAAGATCGAAGAAAAATCAATGAACTCTTCTCGGGCCTATTTATAATCTGCAGATATGAAACCGCGCATTTTCAAACACTTCAAAATCTTCAGCCGGCTAGACGTAAGAATGAATTATTCTCCAACAGAGAGTAATAACTTGCAGTTAATCAAAAAGTCAAAGGCATTACGAATTGCTCCCAAACTACTTCTAAGTTTCAATAGCTTTCTAAATCTCTTTGAAAGACGTCATTAATATTCATACGAAATTTTATAACAAGTTGTAATTGTTCCACTCTTTAACGAAATATTTACTCCGTACGGTGTACCAATGAAAAATGTTTCACCTCGAAAACAAAATGTAAAACAATGGCGGAAAAAGTTTGAGGTGGCGAGAAACAAGATCTGGAAGCATAACTACTATACCGGGTGTCCCAAAATGATGTATTATCGTTTGATTGCTTATATGTCCATAACCGATGAACCGATTTTCAAAAACTGGTAACACTAAGCAAACATCTTTAAATACAATTTAGCCTTTAGGCAATCAAATAAAACAAAGTGTTTGAAATTAGGTTAATTGGTTATGGACATGTAAGCAATGAAACAATAATACATCATTTTGGGACACCCGGTATATCTTTGTCTGGCATTTTTAGCGTTTTAAAAGTGATTGGACGAAACAATACAGTAATGTCCCGCATATAAGAAACACAAATTTAAGAAACACAGACCCTGATTTTCAAAACAATTCCCCATTTATAAGAAACTAGTGCAGGTCTGGAAAAAAGCCTTGTTTCTTATTTAACAAAACCAAGCAAAAAACACTTTCCTGGAATAATTATATCATTTCCTGGAAGTGAAAATTTACAAATGCCAATCAAAATAATATGTTTTTTATCACAATCATAAATTTTGTGTCTCGATAGTGCATGAATTTTCTTATAAGGAACTTTACCCGGATTTGAATTTTACCTCATTTTATAAGAAACATGTCAGACCTGAAATGGAAAAGGTTGTTTCTTATATGCGGGACACTACTGTATCTTCGCTATATTAGCTACGGTCTTTTAAAGCTTTATGCATCAAAACAAACCAAACCAATTTTTTTCGGGAAAAAATGCTTGAGCCTTTTCAAGGAAATTTGGTATACCGTCATGTTTCTATTCTTGTTTCTTATCCAACCTCTGATCATTAGACTCACTACATAGTCACAGTTATCGCAAAAACAACAGAAACAATTTTTACATTTTTCTAGTTGAATTGACTTGTTTGCTCAAACAGGTTTGTTTGAGCGTCCAACAGTCTATCAATAGCGATAACTACGAACATGTAATTAGTCTATCCGATTATGAACAGTTTTTCGTACAAACATATCAGCTAATATATTGTTTTTAATGCCATTCCCAAGTTCAATAGCACTGAATAAGAAAGAAAGAGAAAATTTCGCAAATGGCTCCAACGAATATTCAGGAAGAAAGTACACCTTTGCCACCTCAAAGCCACCTCCCAATTGACCCTTGTCAGAAAAAAGCCAGGCCAGTATCTCCATGGCAAAGAACTGACGAAATGTGGACTCATACGGATGTAGTTCCATGAAAAGAAGTTGACCCTATTTGTGGATCAATCTTGCACTCAATCGAATCCTTATTTATGAATTAGGCGGTAAGCTAAAGTTAAGCGGTGGATATAAGGTCAAACTTAACCGTATATTTCAACAAACGATCTTTTAAATTTTCTATCAAACATTCGTCCAGTTTTATAATTCCTGTAAACAATTGTCTATTCACTGACAGTTTCTCCTGCCCGCTAGGTCACCCAGCATAAAGTGTAACAGAATGGCCTATTGTGTAAAATGTGAATGACCGATTGCAGTAATTCAAAGTTAATTATGTCATCGAATCTTAACCTGCAGATTGAATTATTCTTAGTTTTATTTCGTAGACCATAATTTAGCGATTGAAACCTAGCATATCTAGGTCTGACATGTTTGTGTCCCCAATTAGCATGTGAGCTAAATATTTTCACACATAAATAAACATTTTGATTGATTGATTGATTGATTGATTGATTGATAGGTTCAAAATGTTGGTGTTCAATTCCATTAGTTGAGTCGAGTTCCTTTAATCGAATGAGACGTGCAAAGGAATGAAATGTCGGTGTAAAGTTCTGTGACTCATTTCTTTGAACTGAACAGCTCAAAAGAAACTTTAGCAGATTTCAACTGTCAATTGTCCTGTCTGGGGAAATGATGGGGTGACTGCCATTGAAAAATTGCAGAAACCTCAAAATCGGGCTGCAAAACTCGTCACCAACAGTCCATTGGATGCGACCGCTCTACCAGTTATTCGGGTGCTTAAATGGTCCAATGTTAGGGGGTTTATTGATTCTGAAGCTCAGAAAGTGGCTTTCAGATTCCTAATAGGTGATATGCCTTCTTATATGAAAGACATGTTGACAAGAGTCAACAATTCTACTGCTCGTTCTCTCAGGAACGCTGAAATCAGCCTCAGGTTGCCATTATTTCCTGCAATGAGTGGCACAGTAGTTGCATTTGTTGCATGTTTCTGTGTTTTAATTGATATAAAAAATATACACATATATTTTCAGAATTAGAGGATTTGTCTTTTTTAATAATTATTGAAGAAACCCTTAAAGGACAAGTCCGGGGTTGGAATAATTGTTCATGAAATGAAAGATCATAATATTGTGAATGGTGTGTAGTACTTTTTTCCAACCTTCTCTGTCTTTTCTCTGCGAAATTGTGTATTCTAATCTGTGAAATGAGCGAAATGACGTCATTATTCATGACGTAATTTCACCCATTTCGCCTTCGACCTGAACGAGGCTGTTTTCTTATAGAACTCTCAATGTAATTTCCGACGTCACAATCGAGCCTCCAAACCGAGGCTAGCTATTCTATCGCGTTTTGCAAAATGGCGACGACATTGGGCCTAACTTACGAAAAATGTCGTACGAAGTTACAACAGAAAAACATCTCAAAACGTCGAAAAAAGTCAGAAGTGGTGTTTGGCAGTTGGTAAGGTTACTTTTTGACATTAATTGTAGAAACCCCGGACTTGTCCTTAAAACCATTGTAATTCTCAAATTATGAGGAACCATAGAATCAGTTAAAAAGACGTAGTTTATGCATGTCTACAATATGGTATCAAGCACAAGCGTTTCACTCTACGATTTACTTCCGATTTACGATTTAGAAATTTGATGACGTCACATCTTCAATTGCGATGAAATATGAAATATACATTAATTTCGAAAAGTGTATTGAAGATTTCTGAAAAGTTCAACGGTAGAATTATAGTAAAGTAGCTAAAGTTTCTTTCAAGCAATTTCATTCAATGAAATAAGTCATAGAACTTTACAACAACATTTTCAAAGATTTGGAACCTATGCTTCAAGATGTGAATCTGCAAAATTAAAAATTAAACTTTGGTACTGACCTTCTACTTTGATCTTCTTCTTTTTCTTCTTCTTCTGACCATTTTCCTCAACTTCCGGTTCTTGTTTCACTTCCTGCTTTATTTCCGGTTTCTCTTCCTCTTCAATTTCCGCTTTCTTGTCCTTCTTCTTTTTCTTCTTTTTCTTCTTCTCTGTTTCCTGACTTCCTCCTTCCGCGATCGATTTATTCAATTCTTCAATGGCTTCTTTCATAACATCGATATTCTTCTTTGGTGCATCTCCCGTGTCATAAAATTTCAAGCGGTCCTCTACTTGTTCGTGTAGCTTCTTTCCGAACAAGGGGCTTGGGTTATCTAAAATTTAAAGAAAAATATAAAAGGTTTAAGGTTACGACCTTGAAAGTTAGAAAGGCACTCAGGTTAAAGGTTACGACCTTGAAAGTTAGAAAGGCACTCAGGTTAAAGGTTACGACCTTGGAAGTTAGAAAGGCACTCAGGTAAAAGGGTACGACCTTGAAAGTTAGAAAGACACTCGTAGTAAATCCAACCTCCAGGAAAATACAAAAATTATAGTAGAAATATTACAAACTCGCTGAATAAATGGTAAAAAAGTACCAATTTCTGTCATACATTGTATAACAAATCCAAAATGGCAATTTTGACTTGTGAGGGTGAAACAAAACTTTAAGAGCAAAACATTTATCTTCCAGGAATTTTTTTTTCTGAAACGTGATAACGAACAAAACGTTGCCATGCTGAAATGTACGGATCCTAACAATCCCTCCTTCTTTCGATCAAAAGCAAAGCTATATTGTAATTATAGCCTTGAAAGGTGTCTTGTCATTACTTCCCTATGCAGTTATTTCCAAAGTTGCTAAAATTTGGTTAAGTTCGCCAAAAAAGTAGGCCGAAATTTTTTCAGCGGAAATAAGAAAATGTTTATTGAAGATACATTCGCCGAATTACTAATCTTCAAAAACTTGTGCTCTTCATGTAAAATATTCCAGTACAGTAAGAACCCGCAAAGTAGAAACCACTTTTTTCAAAACAGCCTGTTTAGTTTCCTATTAAAAGGTCATTAATCTTGAAACAGGCTGAAAGGTTTCTTATCACATGGTTAAGAAACCGTCAGTTATTTCAACTTAAAGCTTTAAAGAAATTCCAGAGCAAACACTATCAAAAAGTATTTTCTTGTTACCTAGCATCCGCTCGAAATTTACTCAACCTTAGCATACATGCTAGGTATAGACGTAGATTGAAATGCTTTTGATTAAGTCTTTAAAAATGTTTGGCACTTGATTTTAACAAAGATTGCTAGATATGAATTTACTTGGGATCCTCCTATAAGAAGCCTTTCTAAATCAGGCTGAGAAGTTTCTTATACGAGGGCACCATTTCTCAAAAAAATCAGCCTGGGGTTTTTCTAAAGTGGTTTCTATGTTGCGGGTTCTTACTGTATATGACGCATTTATACATACCTGAAAAGCAGTCGATCCTTGATGCAATTGAGCATTTATTTGCTAAGTATCTTGAGATGCGGCCTTTGTTTTTTGCACCAGCTCGACCGATAAATGAAGAATGGAAGATCAGACCATACTTCGGTGTTTTCCCACGTGTCTTCAAAGCACTACAAAAAATTAGAAGAACTTGTTAAGATGCAATCATTGACTGATTAGGAGATTCAAAAAATACTGGAGGAGGTGTGATCATAGACTTGGTGCAGTAGAATAATCAAAATTTGTTTCTCTTAACAGTTTTATTCTATCAAATTGTGAATCATGTAAATTGTAAATAGTAGGCGCCAATTATCTATAACTCAATTGTTCCTATTAGCCTACTTCAAATAGATATATGATGATGATGATGATGATGATGATGATGATGATGATGATGATGATGATGATGATGATGATGATGATGATGATGATGATGATGATGATGATGATGATGATGATGATGATGATGATGATGATGATGATGATGATGATGATGATGATGATGATGATGATGATGATGATGATAATGATAATGATGAATATGATGATGATGATGATGATCTTCAAACATGGTTCAAAATATGAAACACTTCACAATAGATGGACAATGTAGAGCGAATTTATACCCAGTTATCTTTTGAAACGAGAAAATCAGAGAAAATTTGCGCTAGATTGGTATCATTTTTAAAAACCAACAAGAGCCATACAAAAAAAGTCCAACCCACTAGCGGCAGTTTGTTTCCACTCCTTTGTTCCTAAAATCCTAAAAAGATGTTCACAGTTGAAAACACCCTTTCGATAGAAAATATCTACCAAAGAACCCATCCATCTCTAATTTGCAACTAAAGCAACGAACTTTCTTTTGGTCCAGGTGGTGGAAGGGAAAGAAAATGATGGAATCTACTGTATATAGATGAGTGTGTTTGGTCAATTCTGGGGCACTGATCGATGCAATTTGTCACAGTTCCTATCAGCAAGAAATTTATGCATTGCTGCTCAAAACGCAGAGTAATTCAAAAATATGATTAAGAGCTGGAAAGGAGACACTTGCAGTTGCAACATCTGCAGATGATGTGTACATAGATTCATGTATATATTTTACGTTTATATTATGTTTGAACTTTGGATTGTAAATAGTTGGTATTTACTAGTTTTCTTTAAAACTATTGCTCCCACCAACTGTAAATAAATTAATCATTATTATTATTATTGTTATCTGTGCCAACCCGCAGGAGTAATATTTAATTACGAAACCAGTTGATACTTCAATGTTAAAAAATACATTTTCCTAAAAAATTTCCATTTCAATTATCTTTATATCTTTTTCGGATAATTTCTCTGACATTTGGTGTAGACCAGAGCAGCCATGTTGACACATGGATATTCGGAACAAACTAAATAAGGAAAATCTATTCTTACCGGAACAATGCTTTCTCTGCACCAAGAATTTGCACCGTTGAAGCAGGATATTTAGCAAGATTCGTTAAACTACCTGCATGTGCAATTAATCTGGCACCAACCTGAAAAATATCAAAACCTTTCATATGAATATTGTGTAGAATTGGCTGATGACGTCATTTTGTTTGCACAAAATCAAGAAAGTATACCGGGTGCGCCAAAATAAACTATGCACGTTTGGCAGGCCACAATAAATCGTACGCTGGACCGATTTTGAAGATTTATGACTTAATCTTAAGCAGAAAGCCTGAATTAGATTCTAGGATTTTTTGCAATTCTGTCCGTTTTCAGTTTTTAGAGCCAGAAGCGAGTTTCTTAAAATTTTCGTTTTCGAAAACACTGAAAACGATAAAAAAACGTCGATCAAATTTTAAAAGACTCAACATGAATGAACGAAGAGAAAACGTTTTCAGGGTGATTTGGAGATCTGGTACGAACTCTCGTACATCAGATTACAATTAATCGATTTCTAAATCACAAATCACCACGAACAAGTTCTCTCTTTGTCCTGTCAATTCTTTAGAAAACTTAGTTGATGTTTTTTGATCGTTTTCAATGTTTTCGAAAACTATAATTTAAGAAACTCGCTTCTAGCTCTAAAAACTGAAAACGAAAAAAATTGCAAAAATCTCAGTATCTAATTCAGGCTTTCTGCCAAAGATTAAGTCGTAAATCTTCAAAATCGGTCCAGTGTACGATTTATCGTGGCCTGCCAAAAGTGCATAGTTTATTTTGGCGCACCCGGTACAAGGTTGACCATGTTCCCAAAGGGAAATCTAATAAAAAAAACTTGTTCAATTAGCATGACTTTCTGAAGATAATATGGATTCATGAGACATTTCCGTTCCATATATGTTTCTTGCAACTGTAACCGTTCAAAGATAAGATACAGCTAATTTCCGAATATTTTCTTAGTAATTTGCAAACAAAATGAAGTCATGAAAATACCTAATAATTATACTTAATATCAGTGGCTAACGGGAAAACGAAACGACATATCAAACCAATTTAAACAGGACTTCTCGTTATTCGACAATGTTATTAACTTGCACGAATAACAATTTTCGCTTTAGGCCACCTTTAATCACGCCACCCCATCCTTATGCGTCTGAAATTCTTGTCTCTATCTGAATGAATGCCATTAAAAATAGGGTAAAATACAGTAAATCCCTGCATATAAGAACCTACTTACTAAGACAAATTATTTAAGGTATCAAGGTTCATATTTGTAGAGTGCCTTGCGTGGGCCCTTTTACCAAAGAAGGTCATGATCAGCCCTGTTGTTTGTTTTGGCAAAGTCATTATGCACCTAATACCAATTCTAAGCTTACAAACAGCAGGGGAGGGGGTTCAAACTTTAACAGCCAACTGGGACAAAAATGACACCTGGGATATTACGATAATCCAAAATCAACTTTGCTACCCCTGCAATAAGAATATATTTTTGGGATATTTTTATCAAACTGAAACAGGTTCTTGATTACAAGGTGTATAAGTTAGGAAAACGGTCTCCAGGTTGTTATTTTTGTGGGTTATTTCATACGGGGATTTACTGTATCACTAGAATCTATCAATAACAAGGACACTGAAAAGGAAAGGCCCTAACACCGATCCCTGCAGTACCACTATTTCCCAATTATACCAGTTGCTGAATGTTACTTTCACCTTCATCCTCAAGTATCCTATTTAAAAGATAACTACAAATTACACCTAGGGTAAATAGTGCCTTACCAGTTCTCCAATAACTTCTGAAAGATTTGGTGCGACCTGATCCATCTTTGAAATCAAATAAGCATGAAGTTTTTTACGGTAGTCAGCAAGACCAATAACTTTGGTGGCAAATGATCCAATGTTGATGAGATCAAGAGGAGAAATGTCCATACCTGGGATAAATAGAATTAAAACAGACTTGGTCGAAAATAATTACATTAAAGAATTAAAACATTCTTATTCTGAAAAGTGGCTCTTGCTGGGGAGACGAGATACGGTTTGTCCCGAGATACGGAGACGAGGAAACTTATGTATCCGCCCGTGCAGTAGGTTAATGCTCATGCGCCCATTAGAGTTCCAACCCAAAACGCTACTGCGCATGAGCATTAACCTAATGCATGGGGGGACACATATGTTTCCGTGGACAAACCGTATCTCGTCTCCCCAACAAGCTCATTAACTTTGGCCAGGAGTGCAAAGGGTGTCTGATTTGTGTGTTTCTAATGTTTAAAGATTCTTCAAGATGTTGAAAGAACTTTGTGATTTCTGAGGTTTAAAAAGAATTTCACACAGTTTTTTCTGGGAACTACTTCATTTGTTGGAGGAGATTTCCGGGATTGTTTTTTTCAAAGATCTCCAGATTTTGTAAGAAATCTACAATTTTTGATACTTTTTCGATTTGCAAATATTGTTTAAGAGTGATGGGAACTTTTAAGATTTTGTTAAAATTTTTGCAATGGCATGACTTGTCCCTTGGACTAAAAGATCAAAGATTTTCCCCATCATTGTTTTGCTTTGTAATATAATAATAATAATAATAATAATAATAATAATAATAACAACAATAATAATAATAATAATAATAATAATAATATGAAAAAAGTAGATGTTGTACCAGTTGTCATTGGAGCACTTGGAGCTGTCAGTAATAAGTTTGAACAATGCATTGAAAAATTAGGAATAAAGATAAAGACAGAACACCTACAGAAGACCGCTTTACTGGGAACAGCAAGGATATTGAGAAGGACGTTAGAAAACTAAACGATATAAGAGAAGGATCAAGATAGAATGCATCCAGAAAAAGCTACGAAGAACAGAAGGACAAAGAAAATATGATAAGACAATGTCACTTCAGTTTACTGGCTGTAAACAGCTGACATTGAAAAAATACCAGCAGAACAGCAAGCTGTGCGAAGTAAAGAAATAATAATAATAATAATAATAATAATAATAATAATAATAATAATAATAAAACAAACATTTATAGAGGATAAACGCTTCAACAATTAAAACACTGTTGTTATCACTGTGTGTCCTGTGAAATAATTATCAAATCGAAATAATGAATAAAATGTGACCGGATCAAATCTATTAATTGTGGAGCTAAGAAAACAACTTAAACTCAGTTCAGTTCAATTTCATTTATTTTAAAATTCCACAAAATACAATTTCATAATTAACTATACCAGCAAATAACTAAACTACAAGGAAACAAGACAATATTACCAAAAATTAATACCTTGATACGGAAAATTAATGCAACATAAAAATACAAGGAGAGAAACAAGATAAATTGCATGAAGGCAATTACTTAAAGGATAAGGTAGGTTGTACAATACAATTAAGGCGTCAGCAAATAATGTGTCATGATGCTTTGTGTCATGATGCTTGCGGAAAATAAGCTCAAAATATGTGTGTTTCTTAAACCAGTCATTGCAATACTCTTGCACAGTTAGTCTTGTGTAGCAACATATTTGTGGAGGGGATGGCCCACTGGTAGCACCCTTGACTACCAATCTGATGGTTGATGGTTCGAGTCCTTGCCCTGCCGAACCTGCTACAAAGTGTGAGGAGAGTCGCCAACTCTCTGTAATTCCAGGCTAAAGGAATCACGAGATGTGGTCACATCGAGAGGAAGGACCAGGATGCTGCGTCGATAAGCTCATATTGCCTTACTTGCTCACATCGAGTTGCCTTCATATTGTATTCTCGCTAAGCTGTTATAGTTTGGTGCAAATATGTTCGTTTTTATACATTTCTACCTAGCATCCGAAGGTAGTTTTAGGACGCTGAGAAGCTGAGCTTATCGACGCAGCGTCCTGGTCCTTCCTCTCGATGTGACCACACCTCATGATTCCTTTAGCCTGGAATTACAGAGAGTTGGCGACTCTCCTCACACTTTGTAGCAGGTTCGGCAGGGTGAGGACTCAAACCATCAACCATGAGATTGGTAGTCAAGCGTGCTACCACTGTGCCATCCCCTCCACAAACATGTTGATACACAAGACTAACTGCGCAAGAGTATTGCAATTGAATAAGTAATAACAATTAAGTTGCAATAAGTAAACTAATCAAGGAGAGAGCCCCCCTATGCGACAATAATTTCGAATGAATTTGGTTGGATTTGAATGCTTTTCATACTATACAATAGAAGTTGTGCAATATCAAAAATAGCTTAGAATAACTTGCTCACCCATTGACATTTTAGAAGCATCAACAATCATTTTTGCTTTGCTTTCATCCATCACTATCTCTTCTAGTGCAGCAATCTTTTCTTCATCCAACGTCTTTCTTGAACCAATTAGCTTCACAACTCTTGCATACATGTAATTGTCGTTGACGATCTTCACCATTTCAGGAAAATGATAGCCGTACCATTCCCTAAAAATTTCATTATGGAAATCAGTTTGTTGATATGGTAAGGAGCATATTCTTATAGAACAAATCGTCTAACTGCCACCAAAAACAATTTGAAAACAATTATGAAAGTAGGCAAGTATTGTGCACCCAAAAGCATAGCATCATTTCAAAATGTCTCTTTTTTGATGTTCACATTAAAAAAATGTTTATTAATCCTGACATGTCAAAGGCGTGCGTTTTATCACACGCACAAACATGGTTTATACCATTTGGACTTTCGTAGTTTCTATGTGGTTCTTACTGTATTGAATGATGATATGATTTTTACTTTGGTTTGCTTTCCTCCATGGTCCTTATCCCATCAGTGTTTAAAGAAAGTATCTAGTACTTCATAGTCATGGTCATTTGGTCAATTGAACTGCCAAAATTACAGAGTGGGAAATGGGAGAGATCCAAGATCAAGAAGTTTGGCCATCCACTTTGACTGTTGATCCGTTTAGATAACTAAAGATTCCAAAAGTCATTAGCAGATTAAAGAAGGGGACGTTTTAAGCACTCAAAGAAAACAACCAAACCATTCTATGTTATGAAAGTAAAACTATTTGTTGGCCAACTCGTAAGCCTAGGCCTACAGATAGTACATTCATGAAGCCTTCAGATAGTATCGTAGCAAAAAGTGAGTTTTGTTTGTTTTTCTAAAATTTATAAACTGGATCGTGAAGATATCTGGTTACGTTTGGAGTTAATCGTGCCAACATTCAACTTCATTGAGCTTTAAAATGAGACTCCTGTTGTAAGGGGAATGGTATACCGTTCCCGTTAGTGCAGTAGTAGCACGTTTTCCCTTGAATTTGAAAAAAGTTGCAAAAAGCCTTGAGCAAAAGGGTGCATAGAATTACATTACTCTTGGTATTCTTTATTTATTTCTGATTTAATTGAAAGAATAATGTCACTGTTTTAATTGATTCAAAAATTTTCTACTCCTTTTATTTACTCTATTTGACATCAATGAGCAGTTCCAGTATTACATGACATTTAGAAGGCTATTAAGTGACCCAAACAATGATTTGAAAAAACCATTTTTGGATCGCACGCCATTGCAAGCCTAAAAGTTTCAAGGCTAACTGAGGCCGTTTTTATTGGTGTTTTCAAAAAGGCTTTCATTGCAGCTTCATGTGAACAAAGGACCAAAAATAAAGCAAAGTCAATCCATTCCTCCTTGAAATGGAATAGCAAAACAGGGCCATACACTGAAAATCTTTAAATGCAATAGCACATCTGAAAAAGTGTCCTTTGTGTCTTTTGGTTGTATTTTGTCTGCAGGAAAAGTCCCACTCTCACTAAATAATATTAAAGGTATTTGTTTCAACTCACCTTATTCTCATTGAGAAAGTATTGATATCTTTATCTAGTTGATCAAGAATAGCAATTGTCTGAATAATCATATTGTCAACTCTGTGTACATTGAATTTCACTTTGGCTCTTGAATAACTATGCCCTAATCCAAGCTGTGCTTTTCCTGCTCCTTGAGCTGTAAGGCCTTGGATGGAAAGGAAGGTAAAACCTTATTTTCAGAATTGAGAAGCAGATTTCCTTTTCGGTCCTTTTGAACATCATGATCAATTCGCCCATGAGTTCAATAATTGAAGTACCAAAATTTTGGTTTAAATGTTATTGAGGCTCCAAAATATTTTGGAACAGAAATTAATGAGAATCAAAGCATATATAAGCCCTTGATAAAAATAGCCACACAAAGACAATAGACTATGACATGTGCCACACCATATTTGGGTAACTGATATACCTCAACAGGAAATGCTGATATCTGATAGGCTAAAATTTGACCGCTAATAGCTTGAGTCACTTTTATATGCTTATATATTCCCTTTAACCTATGTCCAAAATAAAATTGTAAGAATCTAATTCTTCCAAGTGATCGAATGTCAATGTTTATGAATTTTTATGAACAAGAAAATGATGCAATATCTTTGGCTGACAGATGTAGATAGTTCAACAATTTTCTGTGAAATATGCAATTTAAACCTCCAACAATTAAACTTTGGTCTTTGTTAGAAGCAAACTTTTTTGGGGGCACTATTTCATTGGTTGGCCAAAATAGGCATTCATTAAAGCAGTTCTTACTACCTTGGTCTGGGCATTAAAAAAGACCAGAAGAGAGCAGTATTACTTGCTTCTGCTGGTAAATAAGAATAAAATCTTTGAGACAGTGAATTATCAACAGTTCTCTTTCAAAAAGCTTTCAACAAACCTTCAATCATCTTATGAAAATGTAGCCTGATTCCACGGAGAATCTCAGGAACTGCATCTCCAGTTTCACATTGGATGTCAACCCTTTCTTGGATAGACCCACCAATCTTACTGTCACCAACACCAAGGGTTACTTTACTCTTTTTCTTTCCAGTTGGAACATTATTCTCAAGAAATGCTTTCAGATCTTCATGAGCAACACCTTTTGAGTTGAATAAACTTGACTTAAAATCAAACCTGAGATTAAAAGTCAAGAGTTATTGTTGGCAAATGCTCTAACTGAATACTTAACCCTTTGCATGCTGCAGTCGCAGATTTGCGACAGCCTAATTCTCCTTCGCATGCTGCGGTCGCAGAATTGCGACTTAAGATCGTACTTTCTTTTTCTTGTGTTTTGATCTCTTCAAGCAAATCTGGGCAAAAACTGGACTAAGCTGTTCCTCAAGCAATGAGAAATTGTTTCCAACGAAAGATGAACGTTGTTTACAGTGAAGTTTACTGATTTATTAGTGATGGAAGCTTCTGCAACTAAATCGCGAGTTTTTTGTTGATATTTGTCAAACTTTTCATTATTTTCAACCTGTTTCCTTCTTGCGATAAAATACCTTCCTCTCATCCAATGTCGCTTGAAAATGTGTGTTTCGATAGCGTGACAGCTGCCCTTTCGATTCAGCCTCTGTCTGGTGATGTGGGTAGTCTCTAAATGATGCAGCGAGGTCAAAATATGGCCTAAGTCAGCAATCGCCCGAAGCTCCGAGGTAAACTAAACGCAAACTACTCAGCACTCATTCTACTGCTAAATACGGTAAATTAAAATGTTTTATAGTGAAATAGAGGCAAAAAAAGTAGACTTTAGTTATTTTTGAACAGTTTTCATATACTTTAATGTCAAATTAAAGAGCTTCTTCCCGGTGAAAAAAGAGTTTTGAAATTTTCGATCCAGACGTTTGAGATCTTGCGGGAAATATCCATCGTCACAGTACAATCACCTGGAAACAATTCAGCATGCAAAGGGTTAAAAAATGCTTTCCAGCTCTTTCTGGTTTCTAGTTTCGTGTTTATTCAGTTGCTCTGTAGATGCCGTTGTGGGCCAAACTGGTCAGCATTGAAAGAAAGAGAAAGCCATATTAACCAAACTGATGCCAGGGGGCAGTTATTCAAAGAAAACAGGCCTTTAACAATAAACTATATAATGCAATAGTTTTTATGGCATTGAAACAAACAGCAAACCTTGAACATTCAAATTTCCAATTCTTTCGATTTCTGGGGTATTAGCAATTCATAAATGAAAGAAAACAAATAAATACCTTCTGAGATGCTGTTGAGATTTTCAAGAGCATTGATAGCTGACTTGAATGGTGAAAAAGCAACAAGCTTGACAACTTTGCCAAACCTTTCAAGGTCTTGCACGGATTCTTGTACTTCTTGAGTCAATGCAGCTATCTCTTCTTTTGCAACAACTTTGAATATAGCATACCCTGAGGCATGCTCAAACAGTGTGTACAGAACCTGCAATGACAAGTATGTGGAAAATTAAAAATTAGGAGGGTACTGAGTCCACGGAAATATATGTGTCTTGTCCGTGGACACTTCCGTGGCCGTCCATGGAAATTTTGAATCAAATTTGGTCACAGACAATTTCACGGATGTAGTCAATGGTGGTGAAATTACTACGAAACCAAGAGCCTTGGACTCAGGAACTAGAAACCGGCGGAGGAGAGTAACTGAATATTCTAAATCATTTACTTTTTGAACCATTACCCAACTGTAAATTCAAGCATAATACACGTTTCCTTAGAGATAATCATTCAATTAATTTCCATAAAATTGACCTCGCTACAGTCGCATTTGGTACAAATACTAATCGGCAGCACTCGCAGACTGTTGTTATATCTAGTATATATGCAATATTTGAGATATTTTGAAATTTGATAATATTGTAAAAAAATTATGGACCTCTGGCCTTTATGAAGTTTGTTCTTATTCTTTTATTTCATTATTCATTGATTTTTTGAGAATTTGAAACATTTCTTTTTTCTTTCAAAAAGGTCCTCGATAAGTTCAATACTCAAACAATCTTTCAAAAAAGGAAATCTTTCTCTGCCCTTGCTCTAGGCTCTAAATATTGACAGGGGCACAATCAAGTCCATGTTAATGTTTGTCAATATGTTTGGGCCTAAGAAACCCTCCATCATTGTTGGCATTATCAATCATTCATCTATCAAAAACATAAACTTTTCCTGATTCCATCAAGCACTTTAATGACATAAAACGTATCACCAATGTTAAAATAATACAACACAACACTTTACATACCATTATATCTTTCAAAATCAGTCATAAACCATCTATTTTTATTCTTTATTTGCAGCCTACAAACTTCGACTGTCTACCATTTTCTCAAAAGAACAACCACACATGCTTCATTTTGATACGAGGCTGGTTCCAAAGGAGGCTGAAAGAACATGGTAGAATTGTTTTGGAAACACGCTCCTTAGAAGCAAGATGACTGCCAAATTTACACGGAAGTAAATGGAAAATAATCGCGATCGACGAAAGATCAAGCCTCGGTAGACTAATATTGTTCACAGTAATTATGAGACTAAGTATTTGTTGTTAAGAAGGGAGTAATTTCTCGCTTCAAATAGGCTCCAATCGCCCTCCATTCCCCAATCTTATTTGGGTGTCGTCAAGCAACTTTTCATGGATTTAAGAAAACGGTAGAAGCTCTCCTCAAGTCAAGATGGAATCACTAAAGAAAGATTCGCAGCCCATCAATGAAGGGAACCGCAGCAGCAAACTGCACATCATCAAGGCAAGACAACTCCAGACAAAGTCTGCCCTTCAGAAGAGGCTGGAAGAAGATGTTTTGATGGCAGCCAAAGTTGGGGATGCTATCTGGTTGCAACAAAGTCTTGAAACGAAGAAAGTTGATCTTCAATCAATGAATGACGATGTGAGTATAGAACAGAGAGTAAACAATCTCCAAAAATCTCCTGAAGTGGAAGATTAGTAACGTAGCAGCGATTGAAGGATATAAAAAAGATAAATATAAGATATGAAACAGTCCAAAAACTTCTTTCGCCTGAAAGAAGTAATTTTGATGTAGAAACCTTTTTGACTGAATATGTATCGTTATGGGCAAATTTATTCTTGATTTAATGACACAGCTGAGCTTTCCTGCCCTACAAATTTTTAGATCAAGGAGAAAAATCTTCTTGGTAAAAAATGTACCAGGCATGAAAAATTGTAAGTGCCAAGTTGTAAGTACAGTATAATGTAAGCATTAAGAACCTTTGCAATGTTTTCATTCAGTTTCAAATGCCATTGGTATCTACTGGTTCCTCAAATAAGTTAATGAGAGATGTTAATGAAAAGGGCAATCATGGAAGACAAATAAGCCTAAAGTTGGTAGCAAGGAACTTTTTACCAAGGTGCATTGCAATTTTAATTGATTCCTTGTAGAGTTGTAAAGATTTGAAATGGGAATGCAATGCATCTTGCTAAAAATTCCTCGCAACAATCTTTAGCACAATGATATATTTACAAAATGATTATAAGCTTGCATTTGTATTTTTATTACAATATGAATGAATCTGTTATGTAAAACTATGTTTTGTCTTTATTCAAGGGACTGTCAGCAATCCATCTTGCAGCCCTGGAATGTCAACTTGATTGTCTGAAAATCTTAATTGAGAAAAAGAATTTGGATGTAAACTTCAGAAGTTCTGATGGTTGGTCACCCCTTCATTTAGCAATAAATAACTCAAATCCAGAAATTTCATTAAAATGTGTTGAATATCTCATTGCAAAGGGAGCTGATCCATCCAGGTAGGTCAGCAGGTTCAATTCTAGGAATTATTACGTTTAAGTTAAGTTCAGTTTGGATTCAACCAAATGAGCAAATATTGCCTGCCATTGCCAAACATTTAAGATTTGCTTGCGAAGCAAATATTTTCCCGTTCCGTTTGGCCACATTGCAGACATATGACAACATAACGAGTATCCTGCATGCAACTTCACTTTCCTCTGTGAAAGAGAGCCAACCTGTTCAAAAATACATGGCTAAACTTGGCCCTAATAGCGGGGATTATGACCTTGTCCTAACCTTCGAAGAAAATTACGAGGCTATCAATAAGATTGCAAGTTACAACCAATCTAACACAAGGTTTTCACAAAGGCAAAGATCAGCATTTTTGAGCCACTTGTAAGGTTACAGCAAGGCTTTTCTAGGCTAGAACAAGGCTACAAGGCCATCGCTACAAGGAATATACATGGCTGTTACCTGGTCTTGTATTTGTGCACAGGAAGCTACATACAGTAACAAGCAGTTTGACAATGTTTTTGAAAGGGTTTTAAAACAATTCTGCTCACCAAAAACTTTTTCAATGAGTGTTTGGTGACATGACCAAGTGGACAAACAATTTTCTTGGTAAGAAAATCTGAAATAGTTGACAATAAGTTTTTTGCTTGACAAGGCGGGAAGGACTTTAGCCTTGAATCTCCTTTTTAATGCCGTAAAGTCCCGCCTTTAAGACACTACTTTGTAAGAAACTCAGACTGTTCATTTTTGTAAGAACGATGGGAAAACAATAGATCTCGTTTATCAATCAACAGATGTCTTTGTTCCATGATTTGTTAACAATTTAACGCATTTTGCCTGCCCTCATTAAATTTGATGCATAATCACCAGACCAGAAGATTTGCAAAGGAATGTCAATATATTATCATCATAGACCTGGATCATAATTTGGTTTTCATAAAAGAATTCAGTTGAAAGTAATTTTTTAAATTTTCAACTTTAAAGATTTCTTCAGCTTTAATTTTTTCGTTTTCTCAATTCTAGCTCAACAGATTTCGGTCTGACACCAATGCATCAAGCTTCTGCATGTGGCAATGTTCAATGTCTTCAATTTTTGATAAATGCCAAGGGAGTCATTGATGGTATCGATGATCGAGGACATACACCTTACAGTCTGGCAACTTTATGGAGTCGCAGAAAATGTGCTCGCATATTACAACATTATCAGTGGCAGAAAGACAAGAAATCGGAGGATAAAGTTAAAAAACAGATGATCGAAGAAGCAGAAATTGCAGTTCAGCAAGAAGAGGAGAGGAAAAAGAGGGAGAAAGCTGATAGAAGGTTGAAAGGACAAAAAGCTTATCAGCTTTGGTTGAGCAAGAACGCATTTGCGGAAATGCCATCACTTTTTGGGCAAGAACCTGTGACTGGGTCTGCTGGATCAACGAGAGCACGTTCCAGACAAAAGAGCCAGACAGGGAGAGGAAAGTCACTGAGAAAAGGTGGTGCTTCTAGAACTGAGACATCGAAGGGAGCAGCGAGGTCTGGTATAAGAATGGACTTTATCCCTGTCAATGCTCCGGGGTCGCCAACGCCTGGAAGACGTTTACAAAATGACTCAGACAAACGGTTACCACAAAATATTAGCCAAACCAGGTTAAAAGCGGTGCAAAAGCGAGGACCTTTGCAGTTCCCTGTAATATAGAGACGGCTAAAGACCAGAGTTTTACAGACATTACCTAGGGTGAAAAAGGACAGATTTTGTAACGCATTAGCACGAGTTGCTTTTGTTGACACCTGAATTCAAAGCAGCAATTAGTGATTACCGGCTTAAGAAATTCCCCCAACCAGTAATTCAAACAAACAGAGCCGCAAAAGGGTCTCTGAAACCCAGGTAGCTAGCGCGCTCGTTGTGCATTCCAGAAATTGTTGTTAAGTCTTTAAGAGCAAACGTGAGGATAGCTCGAAAGAAGAAGGATAATATATCTACATATCTGCCTCGGGCACTTAATTTATTTGGTTCAAAAGCCGATTGGGAAACGCTTCAATCCTCTTATTTTTTTAGGTGTAATTAAAACACTTACTGCTCAGCTTCTGAGCCAAAGAAATAAATTGCCCGAGGTATCTAGATGCGTTGATATATCCTTCTTCTTTCGATAAAAGCTCACGTTTGCCCTTAAGAACGATTTCTGGAATGCACAACGAGCGCACTAGCTACTTGGGTTTCAGAGAAACTTTTGCAGCTTTGCTTGTTTTGAATTACTGGTTGAGAGGATTTCCTTTGTCTGCGATCGCTAATCGCTTTGAATTGCGGTGTCATTCAAAAGCAACTCATGCTATTGTCTTGCAAAATCTGTCTTTGTTCTTGGGTGAGTAAAGCTGGTATATCTCGCCAGTTCGTGTCGTAGGAAGCAAGGATAAGTTATATAAAACAAAGTATACATTTCTGTTAAAGACAAAGCGATTTGACAGCCTCAAGAATAAATTTCACACTTGCTTTCTCTATTCATTTTGATTTAATTGGAAACACAGAGAAGTATGAAATTTATTCTTTGGAAGCGCAAATCGCTTTGTCTTTTCGGAAACCTGAATCTTTTGTTTTACAAAATTTCCCCTTGCTGCTGTAAACAAGGACAGATAATGTTACAATAGGATTGGCTACTTTTTGTTGACACCCAAGTACAAACCTATTAGGGATCTCACCCAAGAACAAGGTTTAGAAGCGGATTGACAGACGATTCAATTCTCCTATCTTTTTGGGTGTAATTAAAGTGAATAACCTGAGTTAAAAGATGAGATCTCATAGATTTATAAATAGCCTATTGTATTTGATAATCCAGCTCGTGGCGAATGAAAGCAATGCTAAAGAAAACAATAGTGGGATTAGGAGTTTCTTTGTCCTATTTATAGACAAGCGCTATATATCTCAGGTCATTCACTTTAAAACACTTACTATACTGCTCAGCTTCTGAACCAAACATATAAATTGCCCGATGTACAAGCCGTTTAGATACATCTTTCTTCTTTCGATATATGCTCATGTTTGCTCTTACAAAAACCATTGCTGGAATGCACAACGAGCGAGCAAGCTACTTGGGTTTCTGAGCAACTTTTGCGGCTTGCCTTGTTTTTGTTTATAAGTTGACCGACCAGGCATTGAATTCCTTTTGTCTACAATCGCTAATCGCTTTGTACTTAGGTGTCGATCAAAAGTTGCGGATCCTATTGTAACATTTCTGTCCTTGCTGGACTTGGACACAGTGTTGAAAGATGCTAGTTCTTTCCTGCCCCTCCCTCCCCGGACAAACGATGGCGACAAAATATTAGCCAAAGTCGAATACTGTAGCTGTGCAGAAATTAGGACCTTTGCAGTTTCCTGTAATGTATAGAGACCTTAAAGACGAATGACGGATATATAGCGCCTAGTTTAAAAATAGAACAGAAGATGGCTTAGTGCTTTCATTTGTCTAATTGATTTGCTAATCTCTCGATATCATCAAATACAATGGAATTCAATAGGTTATATTTAGATTGCCCAGGCCCCTGATTTAAGTCACCTTATATCTCCGTCATTTGTCTTAAATTCCAGGAGCAGTCAGCTTTGAAAAAATTGGAAATTGCATTGAATTTTTTCAAAAAGTCGTCCGAATCGAAGATCATGTGCCTAACCATAGAGTCCCCTATCTATGGCAGCCATATTTTGTGTCTTAATTTCTCATTTATTTGGATAGGAATGCAGGCATGCCAGAAAGCTGATGTTGGCTCATTTAGTATTTTGTTGATATAAAGCTCCGAAATTGATATTTTGTTGCAAACTGTTTTTTAAGATATATGGTAGTTTAACGCTCCGTATTTTCGTAGATTTAATAGCTTGTGTGGTATTCTAAGGAAATAGTATATTTTTACATGAGAAAGCGACATATGGTCTACCTTGTAGGAACTGTGTTTACTCCCAGCACTGTTTTCGTGACATAGTACACAGAGTAATTGCGATCCTGTTAATCCGTGTATACAGTGATTTTCAAACTGTGACGTCTGTGCAGTGTTGACCAATCAAAAATCATGTTGTCTCGTTCCCTGTGGTCATCTTGTATAACATTTGTTCTCGTATTACATCAACACCGGAATTTGAAACCGCAAAATTATTTTTACGTCATCTTGACTTTGACAGGACAGCAATTACTTAGACTGATTATATGTTCGTAGGTTATCGCTATTGATAAGCTGATGGACGCTATAACTACGACTCATGGACTTACGCTTCCAGAAACGGACATGGCCTAAATCACCTGCTATTTTTTCTCAAAACCATCGACCCTAAATCGCCGCAAAAAGTGGTTTTCCTGAAGTGCTACACTGCAAAACAGCAATTACTCTGTGTCTCGAAAATAGTACTGGGAACAAACAAAGTTCCTACAAGGTAGGCGAGGCGCCCTTGATATGGTCAAATCTTTACAAATGTACATGAAACGCAGACAAATGTTTTCTGTCGTGAGCATTAATATAAATATACTCTGCCGTTTTTATCAGCGATTCTTCCGTGTTTTTTTGTTGTTGACTGACAGGTGGAGACAAAGTCAATGAAATAACAAATTGATCAATTATGAAAATGACGATTATTCATTCGTGTTGGTGTGCATGGTTTGTGTCAAAAGTCACCCAGACAGACGTGCCCCATCTAAAACTATAACAACCTCGTCGCCAGGGCCTTTTGTCAATATGACAAAAGGCCCTGGGGACGAGGTTGTAACTTAAATTATTCGATTTTTATTTGTTCTTGCTGACATTTTAATGAAATAACTAACTTCAATTACCAATGTGATGTTATTCCACGTGACTATAATTGACGATTGCACTAAAAATGTAGACGTGAGCGAGTAGGGTGGATGGTATCGACTAATAGGACTAAATGTAATAAGTCTGCTAAAGCTGACACCAGGGACAATTTCGATTGATTTGATTGAACGATTCACCATTAGACAATAACGCATAATGATAAGGCGATTGATTCCTTTGTTTGCAATCGCTAATCACGGGCTAGCGAACAAGGAAAGATTTTGTAAGACAATAGCACGAATTGATTTTGATTTACACCGCAATTCAAAGCGATTAGCGATCGCAGACAAGGAAATTCTCTCAACCAGTAATTCAAAACAAACAAAGCCGCAAAAGTTTCTCTGAAACCCAGGTAGCTAGCTCACTCGTTGTGCATTCCAGAAATTGTTTTTAAGAGCAAACATGAGCATCTATCGAAAGAAGAAGGATATGTCTACACATCTGCCACGGGAATTTAATTTATTTGATTAAAAAGCCTATTGGGAGGTGATTCAATTCTCTTATTTTTTGGGATAATTAAAACACTTACTGCTCAGCTTCTGAACCAAAGACATAAAATGCCCGAGGTAGATGTGTAGATATACCCTTCTTCTTTCGATATATGCTCATGTTTGCTCGTAAAAACAATTCCTAGAATGCACAACGAGCGCGCTAGCTGCTTGGGTTTCAGAGAAACTTTTGCGGCTTTGTCTGTTTTGAATTTATGGTCGAGAGAATTTCCTTTGTCTGCAGCAGGGAGATTAAGTGGTCTGCAGCCACTAATCGCTTTGAATTGTGGTGTCAATCAAAACCAATTGGTGCTATTGTCTTACCAAATCTGCCCTAGACAGAAACATCACAAACACGATGAAGGAACAACAGCGAAATTTCGTGCTGCCATGCAGGACTTCTTCGGGGCTTCAGGACTTCAGGGCTGTTATTCTTTCGGGTCACCTTTGTATACACTCGCGGCTTGACATATTGGCCGTATGGGCCGTATAGATCCCTTTTTGGGAATCTTTTTACATTCAGACTACTCAACGCTTTAAGTGAAACTCCAAACAGCAACTACCCCCCCCCCCCCCTTATTTTTGTTGTATATATTCTTTGTAATGGATTGTTTATTGTAAGTGTCCCTCATAGTGGGAACACGCTGACCTTGGGTCTTTTCCCGCTATGGGGGGCACAGTTAAATGTAAATATTAGAGTTGTAGTTGTTTTTTTTAAGTTGATAAAGAAAAGAAAAATTTGCCCTAGCATATCAATCAAAAGGTTTGAGTGACCTGGCAACAGTTTTATGTTTTCTTTTTTGGTTCCTTTGTTAATTTTTGAGGTTTGCGCTGTTGTGTAAATCAAAGGCTTTGAGTGACCTGGCAGTTGTTTCAGGTTTTATTTCTTGATTGCTGTGTTTATTTTTTTGGCTCCACAAATCGGTCGGTGTTGCTGCATCAGCGGGTATCGGTGATTATTCTGTAACAATTGGGCGCATCAAAGTAACAAACAGTTTGTCAAAAAATGATTAGGTACTATGTAAAATTCATGAAGAAAGCAGGTGGCATATATAAATCATTATTTGCTGCAAATAAGGAGATACCAGGAAACCATAAACATGAGTTAATTCTAAGATGAAACAATAGATAGTCACATT
Organism: Aurelia coerulea; assembly: GCA_039566865.1. Classification (NCBI taxonomy): domain Eukaryota; kingdom Metazoa; phylum Cnidaria; class Scyphozoa; order Semaeostomeae; family Ulmaridae; genus Aurelia; species Aurelia coerulea. The sequence continues at coordinate 1,984,475 of CM076952.1, read as the reverse complement.
CATGTTTATCAATGTTTATATATCCTTGGAGATACTGAATTTTGTCTTTACTTTAGGCAAATATTTACTGGAAAATAGCTCAAATACCGCAGTACCAGGAAACATCATTCGAACAGTTACTGTAGAACCAAGACATCGTTTGATAGGCTACAATGCTACGATCTTGAACCGTAACAACTTACAGCGGGTCAAAACCGCATCGGTACAGTGTAATTGTGGTCTAAAAGCTATGATCCCGTTTTAAAATTGTTCCAGTACAACTTTAGATACACCTTTTTCCTGCTATCTACAGGATGTCCAAAAAATGTGTGCTCTGTTTGCCTAAAGATTGCGGCAAAACGGCAAAAGATTCTCGCCAAACTTTTGCATGATGCTACTCTTTAGATATTCAATTAAAGTTTGCAACCATCCCCATAAAATTCCGTTGAGAAATGATGGAGCTATGACCTTCAGAAGACCAAATTTGCCTGATGACTGAAACCAGCGGTCGGCCATTTTGTCTTACTATTTTGCAGTGATAAGTATCTTCACGTGAAGAAAGAAATAGTTTCTGCGAGGTTAGAAATAGTGGAACTCTCCGAGGATTATTGGAATTTTCACGAAAGCTATGAAATTAGAGGCTGCTGTTTCATTTTCAATCCACGAAGCTATTTATCGCTGTAAAATAGTAAGACAAAATGGCCGACCGCTGGTTTCAGTTATCAGGCAAATTTGGTCTCTTGAAGGTCATCATTTCTCAACGGATTTTTACGGGGATGGTTGGGAACTTTAATTGAATATCTGAAGAGCAGTATCATACAAATGTTTTGCGAGAATCTTTTGCCGAATTGTCGCAATCTTCAGACAAACGGGGCACCATTTTTTTGGGACACCCTGTATATAGAAAATGTTAATTCTGGAGCAGTGAACCGCTACAGCTTTCAGGGCCGGGGAAGTACTGTAAAATATTTGACCTTATGTTTGTCCAGAGGAACTGGAAAAAATAACCGGTTCTTTTATCACATAGTACGACAATCCTGCCCAAAACAACCAGTTTTTGAGACAAAGATTAAATTTGAATATCAATCTTGCTATTCCATCAGTTTGCCACAAAAATCAAGTTTTCTAACCTCCTATCTAATCAAAATCCCGAAGTTTACCTGTAAGCTGGTTCTCCCATTGGCCGCCAAATTTAAACAGAAAAGACCAGTATTTCAAATTTTCACATAAGTGGTTCTAACTTTGTCCGCCAAATTTACGAAAAAAAGACCAGAATCTCACATTTTTCGCCAAAGCGGTTCTACCATTGTCCGATAACCGGTTTTGGGACATTTGTACATTCATATCTATAATTACCATTTGCTTTCGAAAACAGAAGTAGGTCGAATCTACCGGTTTTTTGGACAAACATCTTCAGTGATACATAATGTTAAAATTGTTCTCTAAATTGAAGAAAAATAACAGCGGAAACTTGACATAAAAACGACCAGTTTTTGGGACAAAAGTTGTGCAAATTTGTTTTATTAACTACCAGTTTTCGGACAAAGGTAGGACCATCGTTCCCAGTGTGACGACATGCATGCCCTGGAGCTTTCTAGCAGATTAAAACTATACACCGGTACAGTGGCCTTAGAACACCCTCCTTTGAGTGGCCAAATTATAGCCACTCCCTACCAAATTGCGTTCTACCTGTCAGTGCTGAAAAGCCTCCACCCCCTGTTTTTATTTCTGTTCGCTAGTTCTTGTGATTTGATCAACATTGTTCTTGTCATGTTGCTATGGTACGACGTATGTAAGTAGGTTGTATATTCGCATTTAGATAAATGAATAAATGTATGACTAAATAGATAGATTAATAAAACTAAACATTGATTTTATGTTTCACATTGTGAACAAGATTTCAGAAACTTCAAAAATAAAACATTTTCATTGAAACATTCTCGTGATTTAGAGCCGTTGACCATGCTGATAATTCATGTGAGGGCTCTATCGATTCCTTTTATCAAAAAATGAAATTAAGAATTTTCATTTAAAAATCATGACTGAATAAAGATCCCACCTGTTAGCCTGCTTGTATCTTACAATGAGTTAGACATTATTGTATTTGTACTTGAGTTATTCTGGATTTTAGAAAACTTTAGAAAAACGAAGTTAGGAACAGCCTAAGATAACAGACTCGTCGTAATGAACCCACTAACTCAAAATTAGACACTGTAATCTATGGAAAGAAACTGTTAACTTCTGACGAAGAATAACAACCAAATTAACCTTTAACTAAGGAGAAAACTTGCTCAATCCTGTAAGAAAAACAATGAATTTACCTAAAACAATGAAAGGAGAGAAAATAAGTTAACAGCTATAACAAACAAGGGCAGATTTTGTAAGACAATAGCAAAAGTTGCGTTTGATTGACACCTCAATTCAAAGCGATTAGCGGCTGCAGACAAAGGAAATTCTCTCAACCAATAATTCAAAACAAACAAAGCCGCAAAAGTTTCCCCAAAACTGGTAGGGCAAACTCTCGCCTTGTGCAAGCGAAAGATGGTTTTTAAGGGAAGTTATGTGCTTATAGCGAAAGAAGAAGGGTAGATCTAAAGTTCTGTCGCTTAGATTATATTTATTTGATTCAGGAGCGGAGCAGAAGGCATTGTAATTCTCGCGTCTTTAGGGCTTAAAATGAAACGATTACAAAACAGCTCCTAAATCAAATAAACATAATCTAAGCGACAGAACTTTAGATTTACCCTTCTTCTTTCGCTATAAGCACATAACTTCCCTTAAAAACCATCTTTCGCTTGCACAAGGCGAGAGTTTACCCTACCAGTTTTGGGGAAACTTTTGCGGATTTGTTTGTTTTGAATTACTGGTTGAGAGAATTTCCTTTGTCTGCAGCCGCTAATCGCTTTGAATTGAGGTGTCAATCAAACGCAACTGTTGCTATTGTATTACAAAATCTGCTCTTGTTAGCTGCAATAAAGAGCAACGTCGAATAGCCAAATGTTGCTCTTCATTGCTGCTATTAATTCATTGTCCCTTCTTTCTGGGCTTCCGGTTAATTCATTGTTTCTCTTGCAACAGTTTTTTCCCCAGTTAATTTGGTTGTTATTTCTTTACAGAAAATTTTTAGATTCTGTTTGTACCGCAAATCATTTTGTCTGAAGTGACCGAAGTAAGAAGTTGCGAAGTTGAGTTTATTTAACGTCAAGCACTGGGATGGTGGAAGTAGGAAAGTCCTCATCTTGTCCGCAACCGCTTGCCATGACGCTCAAGTTGTGTTGGTTGGGCTCAGGGCCTGTCCGACTGACTTTTCGAAGTCAATGGGAAAGAAACCAAGCATTGTAACATAATTTTTGCATTAAAATAGCTACAGAAGATGCAAGCGTTTTTCCATTCAAAGATGCAGTTAGGATAGAAGCTTTATAGGAATTTCTCTGCTCTTGCCCTTCCTCATTCGTCCAATAGCATCCTGATTGCGAAGAGAGTAATTTGCCTGTTGAAGTAGTGGGATTGGCTCCTTTGTATACCATATAATATCACGCAACAACACAACACAACACAACACAACACAACACAACACAACACAACACAATACAAGACAACACAACATAACACAACACAACACAACACAACACAATAGGGTGAGATAGAACAAATCAAGGCGTCTACTCCACCTTCGGAAACTTAGCGACTCAGCCAAGCTCTGCGTACAGTTTTTCTTGTGATGTTTCCGCCATATGTTCTTGTTACAGCAAGAACAGCAGAATATTTAATAGATTCGAATTTTTCCATTGAATTTGATAAAATATTTTTTTGATTGAATTCACACACTTTAGCTGGTATATGATAGATAACATCCCCGTTTGAATTTTATTGCAGTTTCTCTCATCTTTATAAAAACTTTCGGCACGAGGCAATGAAATGATGTAATATCGAAAACAAATTAACGAATGAATGAATTAAAGATGATTAATTCGTGGCATATGTCTCCCAGCTTGCGTAGTTCAGCTGCAGAAGAAACAAATTTAATCTTTCAGAAACAAAAATATTATCTGATATGTTTAATAATAGTTATGATTTTCGCTGAAAGAATACCTGATTTAATTTTAAAATTACAGCTGATATAATTTATTAATGCGCAAATCTTAGATATGAAGGATTGACTCTTTGAGATTTCCTTTGGAGGCAATTAACTTTTCATCTCTTGCAATTGTTATTTCTAAACAATCTATTTAATGCAGTTTCTAATTGATTAGTTTTTAATTCGCACTTATTGCCGGCCGGCTAAGTACTCGAGTGGCCACGTGTAAACGCAGCCTTAGACTCCATCCACTCGTCCCAATGTTTTCACTCCATTCCTTTTCTTTTTACACCATATCATGCACCATTTTTTACACCATCATACACCATTTTGATGCTGATGGCCTACTGAAGCTAGCCTTGAAACAGAAGCTCAAAGGCTCTCTCTTAGTGGTTTCTTGATAATAGTACGAAGGTGTATGCTGACAAATGTAATCTCTTGATTTTTGGAGAGAAAAACACTGGCGTGTCAGTGCATATTGGTGCAACTACGATACCAGAATCTGTTGAAGAATAGCTTTCGAATGTAACATGGATAAGAACCTTGATTTCAAAATCATGTAGACATACTTTGTAAAAAGGCTGGACAGGAGCTGCATGCACTTGCACGTATTTCAAACTATGCGGATGTCGAGAAACTGAGGGTTATGATGAATGCTTTCGTTATTTCTCAAATTAGCTATTGTCCACTTTTTGGATGCTCCGTCCAGGGGTGGCGCCAGGAATCTTCCGACAGAGGGGCTGGAGCTTCCGACAGGGGGGCTAAAATGGCTAGAAAATGCAGTTTTCATTCGTCATTTTGCCAAATTTCCTCCGACAAGAACCCAAATTGTCCTCCGACGGGGGGTTAGATGCTTCCGACGAGGAGCCCTCCCCTGGCGCCACCCCTTTTTCCATGATAGGTCAGTTAACAGGAAAATAAACAAAATCCACGAGAGAGCTTTGAGAATCGCATACAAAGATAGCTGTTCAAATTTCGAGGAATTACAGACGAAAGCAAACACAGTGTCTATTCACCATAACAGTTTACAGTTGCTTGCTACTGAAGTTTTTAAAATTTAAATGCATCAAATCTTCATCGAGAAAGATACACCATACAGCCTTTGTAGTGGCAGAAATATTTTGGCACCAAAGCCAAAGATGGCAAGGTATATATTGAAAATGCACGATTTATTGGATCAAAGATATGACATTCAATTCCATCTTCTTTAAAAGAGTCCCAGATATTAAATAGTTTCAAAACAAAAATTAAAAGCTACGATTTTGATTGCAACTTGCGACATTGCTTTCCTTGGGACTTTATTAGGACATGTTGGGACGCATATGAGTCATGCGACTGAAACAGCGCGAACTTTGTAATTCGATCTGGGATTTTCAAATTCGAGAAATTCTTTGCTTTTTGGGTTGAAATCTCACTCACACAGTAACAGGAACGGTGTACCGTTACCATTACTGCATGAGAAGTACTTTTGCCCATGATCTCAGAAAAGTCCCAAATTTATCCAAGTGTTACCTGCAAGCTGGGAGATTGCAAATAGTAAGATGCTAATGAGTTTATTCTTCTTAAGAGAAATGATTCTGTAAGGCTTGGCTTTAGGTACAAAATTTCCTTCTTGTATTTGTTGGAATAGGAAAACTAAACACCAGTAAATGAATTTTTCTTAATGGGAAAATAGCAGGAAATGAAACACGTAAGAGTTGAGGCACAAAGTTTGTTGTGTACAAATGTTTGGAAATTACTAATTTTGAGGTGCTAATTATTTTGTTTGAAAAGGGAAACGGTTTTGTAAGATGCGATATCTTCTCCGCAGTACTATAAAAAAATTTCCTCTGCAGATACATATCATCCAGCGCTCCTCCATAGAAGCACACCAGCAGTGTCAAACTACCCATGGTCCAAGGGTCTTAGGGTCCTGTTTTTATAGACAGTCAGTTTCGTCCTGGTTTCTCCTTCGCAGCGTCACCTTAGTAGCTTATGCCCCCGCAGGAGTAATTATATTCTTTTAATGCTGATAGTCCACTGAATAGACTTGGAGCAAGTCTATGTTTATGTATGGAGGCTGCTCGTCCATTACCATTTCATAGAATGCCTTTTTCTCTGACTTTCTAGTTGGCAAAACACCTCTTTATCATAAGAAAGATTGTACAACATAATCCCCCTTTTAATGACTTAACACACAATATATTTGTAAAGTACAAATACTGGTTCTGAGAGAAAGGTTTGGGACCCAAATTGGGTCCCAAACCTTTCTCTCAGTGGGATCGTTTCAGTCTGGTACGTAGGGTAGGGATCGTTGCACTTTATGACCATTTGCTTCACAGAGTTTTAATCACGAAGGGGGCTGTTTCGTCTAATTCTCCCCGAACAAACAATCGCAGTTATTTGCTGGTACAGCTTTTAGGAATTAGGAGACATGTGAAATTAATATTAAAATAGCGACCCCCTGAATTAATTAAAGTTAGGAGCAAAGTCGCAAAGCACGACAACAGCCAAGCATATATTGCCAATGTCAGTCCTTAGTTACAAGCATGTTGGAAAATTGAAAGTCAAAGGCCATCTTGGCTTAGGGTCGTGCAGAAAAAGCGATGTATTTTATCAATTTGAAAGCTCTATTCATTTTAATTAACTCAATTCATTTCTTCAACGCTCAGGTTACAAGACTATCTTGCAGACGGCATGGCGTTTTTCGAATCAGCAAAGAAAATAAGAAGCTGAAAAGCGGGGTTTTAACTTCAAGAAGAGTTCCATCCTTCATAAGTTGCAATAATGCGTGTATTGCTCATGAGTCCTGTGATTCCATTAATTTTAAATTCAGCATTGAGAAAGAAGGCCATTTTTGTGAACTGATTCAAAGAAATGGAATGGAGGATTGGCAAGACGAGACTGGATGGGGCTATTATGAACCCATGAAGGTATGAAATCTTTCTATTCTTATATTTTGTTTTTTCATATCTTGAAGATTTTTTATTAATTTCAAGACTCCAAATGCCAGAGTAAGGTACGAGATGATCTTTGAAATTAAATGCTTCCTGATGATCTTTGAAAATTAATTGCACGCGCTTCAATTGTTGAACGAATGGGTTAAAAAAAGGTGTCCAAGTTTGATGAAATTTACGATCATGAAACGGGGATAAATATCTATGAATCATTCCTTATCATGTGGTTAAAGGCTAAGTTATAGATACTGAAATTTAGTTTGCGAAAATCGTGTGTACGATTCCAGGGCAATTTTGTCTGGAAGCTTTGCTAGAGAACGCTTGAAAATGTCGATCAAATTTATTCTGATTTGCAATGTTGTTCGCAAGGGCTATTTCACTCATTCAAAAGGCGTACGAGGTTTTTCAGAACTGAAGGATTTTTACGGATTTTTGGTGGATTTTTCTTGAAAACAAAAGGATTTTTGCCAAAGGTGTATGAGGTTTTTTGCGAATGAATTGCCCATAGGTTGTTTGTTTGTTTTTCAAAACTTGTCAGAGCCAGCCAAAATGTATAATAAAAAATAAATGAAATATGATAAAAACTTGCTTGAAAGAAACTGCGGGTTGATTTTTGGCCAATTTAAACATCTTCTATACAGGAACCTGAGATATTGATAAACAGAGACTTTCTTTTTTTGGACATATGATAAGAAACAAAGGACTTGGGTACGACCTTCTCACTGGAACAGTGTATGAAAAACGAAAACGTGGAAGGCCCAAAATGAGATTTGAGGACAATATAAAGAACATCATAGGACTCAGCATTGCTAGGGTAGTTTAGTTAGAGCCTTAGAGCAACACGAGAAAGGGAGAATGGGAGAGGATTCTGTAGAGGTGCCACGGCAGATCATCTCAACGATCCAACCTTTTAGTGATGATGATGATGATGATGATGACAATGATGATGATGATGATGATGATGATGATGATGATGATGATGATGATGATGATGATGATGATGATGATGATGATGATGATGATGATGATGATGATGATGATGCAACACTCTAAAAATGTATAGGAGCCGCTTCAGGTTGGTACATTAAATCATATCTTCTTCATTACGGGTTTTTTACTATATGGACCAATCTGAAAGAATCACAGATCTCCTTCTATCTTGTGGAGAGGCTAACTTAGACGTGAGTGTTTATTTCGTTCAAATCTCCTGTGTGGTTTCAGAGTTATTGCAATGTTTACTTAGAAGCAATCTCCTGAAGTGATTGAATAGTTAGAAACACAGACAATTTAACTGTTGTAGCGACAGGGTAAGTACAAAATAGGGTTAAAGTTTGCAGAAATATAAACATGTATGACAATAAACTGTGAACCAGTCTCACAAAATAAAAATCATTCAATTCATTTACCTGTTTATTCGTTTAATGATATAACCATGGGCGGTCAGACGCCACAGTGCTTGTGCTTGATTGCCACAGCTCTGTTCTTTGCGGAGGAAAACACTATTTACTACTACGGAGGAGCTAGCGTATACCTCTTGTGCAAAAATGAATATATTCCTCCGCAGCAGCATATATGATGAAACATAACTGCAGTGTCTAACAACCCATGATATAACCCCCTTATTTACAGATTGCAAGTAGATGTCAGCCCGATAGTTGCCCTGCTTTATTTTCGTGTGAAGAGACGTGCGACAACCCACAGGGATACAAGTGTATAGGTTTGTATGAGCAATTTTAAAGCATACTCAAATCTGAATTATTATGTATGAGATATGCTTTTAGCTTTAGCAAATGTTGACTTGTTACCAGCAAACTTGGAGTTTTTTGCTTTATGAATTTGAATGATGTGGATGTAAAATTCTATGACATTCTTCCTCTTTTCAAATTTTATAAAAAAAACCAAAGTTGTTTCTAAACTTTTAAGAAAACATAAAATAATTAATTTGCAACTTAGTTTATTAGTTTATGAACTTTTACCATATGGTATCAAGCACAGGTCTTTAACTGTTCTGGTAAAAGATTTAGGAATTTGATGATGTCACATCCTCAAATGAGCTGAAAGATGAAATATGCATTAATTTCCAAAATTAATGACTATTTCTAAAATTTCAAAGATAGAATTATAGCAAAGTAGCTTGAATCAGGCAAGAATTAATGTGATCTACTGTCCACCGAAGACTGGTTTGGGGGACAGACATTTGCAATGGAAACTTTTGCTAAATCTAGAGTCGTTCAGCTCTAAGTTCGTATCAAACACCCATTTCTCCCACCATCTTGCTTCCACCTTTGTCTCTCCAGACACCTTTAATCTACCCAGTCTTAGCAAAACTGTTTCCACCTGTGTCCAAATTATTCTGAAAATAAACCAATTTTTTAACTATCTGCCTCAACTTTTCCTCAAGATTACAAGAAATAATCTGGACAAACCGTATAAGTGGTTCCACCTCTGTCCTCTTTCAGGCTTAAAAAAACCGCATATGCACACACTATTTCAAAACGTGACGTTTTTGTTCGGGATTTGTCCAGAATTACTTGAGAAATAAACCGTTATTTTCAATGAAATGGCAAAGGATTGTCAGACAAGCTTTGTCTTCGAAGTTCACAAAAAAGTCCGTATTATGCAGACATAGCAATTCCGATGACAGCATTGTCCAGGTTCAGACATTGAAATAAACCCACTTTTGGAGACATAGATCGCAAAATATAGATCGTCCATACTTGTAGTGTAAAATAAACCAGTTTTAAAGGCCTATGAAAAAACCTGGTTTTGAGGACAAACATTGTCAAATTAAAGTAAATGAACGGGGTTAAAAAGCAACTTAGCTAGGGGGACTGGGTCCATCTAAATATAACCTATTGTATTTGATGTTCTTGATCGATGAAAACAAAAGGATGATTAATGGCGCCTGCCGTTCTTTTGTGCTATGTTTAGATTATGTCGCTATATCTCCGTTCATTTACTTTAAGGACAAAATAAACCGATTTCTGGGACATACATAGGACAACTGTCTCCATACCTACATGCCCACCCTTGCATATCGATATTAAAATCGCTTGTTCGCGCACATTTGTTAGCAGAACAGACAGAAAACAAAGAAAAAGACATTTTGGTAACGTGAGGCAAGCATTACATTATAATTTTACAACTGGCAATAAATCTAGAAACCCAATTATAAAACCGAAGAAAGCCAGGTTTCTTATACCTGGTGTCTCAAAGAAAAGTATACAGATTTTGTTGACTCCAGCGATGTGAATTTAGCTCTAATCAATGGCTAATCACTCTCGAAATGTTTCTGAATAGTTAACTTGAACATAGATACCTCGTTTGTTGGTATTGGTGCTTTGAGAGCAGATATATCAATCTTGAAAGCTCAAATTTGCCTCCACCTGCAAACAAGAACTTTGGCCTTTTGGCCAAAGCAAGTTCCTGAAGCACATTGAAATTTAGAGCTAAAATTGATGAAAAATTAGAAAGCTGCCAAGTGGATGACTAGGGGGTGACTTCTGGAAAACAGAATTACACAAGATCTAATATTTTTCAAATTTTATCAAGGCTATCGTTGATTTATGCGCTGTGCCTTAATAATTTGCTTAGGCCAAAAGGCAAAAAGCTCTGGTTTGTAGGAAGAGGCAAATTTGAGCTTTCAAGATTAACATAATGTCTGCTCTCAAAGCACCGATACCCCCAACAAATGAGGTACCGATGTTCAAGTTAACAATCGAGGAACATTTTTGGAGTGATTAGACATTGATTGAAGCTCAATTCACACCGCTAACCAAATCCGTCTACATTTTGTTGCGACACCCGGTATTGAGCAAATTTGCGTTTGACATTGTCCTTGTTGATAAAAGATTTAATTCGCTAAGCTAACCTAAACCCTCCATAAAAATGGATTTGAATTTGATGCTATGAATATATGAATTTTTAATTCTCATTTTTGTCCACGAATGTGGAAATAAAATAAGAGCAATATATGAATATTATGAAAAAATACGGATTTTAAAGAATATAATCATAAATAAAATCATAAATTTATTTACGAAATCCCATATCTTGGCTGATCTGATCAAACAAGCTAAAGAAAGAATTTCTTCACCTGTTTGAATGTTGACTTAGTTAAATTTGTTTACACTCATCAAAGGTAACGCCAGAGTCTGCAAAATAGTTAAACTGATTTTATTTGTATGAAGGAAATGCCAAGGTGATGAAGGTTTAATATTATTATCTTGGGCATTGATGAAAGTTGTTTTACATGAAAATATAGGGGATTGAAGTTCCGCAAAACCATGAAGAAATATCAAAATAAACAACAGACGATTATGCTAAAGATGGCGGCGAGGAACAGTTCTCAACGATGCATTTCATTCCAACAGCATATCTCGGTAGAAAGTTCCTCACCGCCACCTTTACCGTTTGATGACGTCAAGAAATTTGCGTTCTATGATCAATCGACCAATCAAATCGATCAAAATGATTTCTGATGCAAAGGGTATGGTATTGTTGCTGTTGTTGTCATTGCTGTTGTTGTTGCGATAACTGGGACTATTTCGTGAGTCTAGGGTATGGTAAAGGATTCCTTGACGCCATCTTTAGCCTAATTGTTCATAGCGTAGCGTATCTTAAAAGTGTAGAAATATAAAGTATCAAATCATTTTTTTCCAGCTGTCGATCCTTGTCTAAGCCTACCCTGTAAAAACAATGGAACTTGTACATCGGCCAAGGAGCAGTTTGCTTGCCAATGTCAACAAGGCTACGAAGGAGCTTATTGTGAAAAAAGTAAGTAACAATGAAATCTCTTAAATAGCTGCAATTCTTCGAAAAAACAGCCGACAAAACTGCTGGAATACCGGCACTTGGATGATGAAATATTTTGTTGACTTCATGCAAGGGCGCCTACCTTGTAGGAACTGTGTTTATTCCCAGTATTGCTTTTGTGACATAGTACACAGAGTAATCGCTGTCCCTTCAAGATGACTTAAAGGGGCTCCGTCGTCAAACAGTAAACAAATCCGTAAACTCGCACGTGTCGCCGATTATCCATTGTTCATCCATTGTTCTCTGCAGTTTGTTTGATGGCTTCACCCAAGCCACCAAAAAGTGACCGTTAAACATCCACTTATATCCGAGCAATCGTAGAAGCTATGAATGTTTGGTTTGTTCCTAAGTGAAGTACAAAGATTAATGCCCAAACAGCAATTTTCATTTTGAAAAAAATGCGAAAGTCCTGTGTGATATCACCTTTCAAAAAACTCCAAAATAATCGTTTTGTTTACATTTTGACGACGGAGCCCCTTTAAGAATAATTTTATAGTTTCAAATTCTGCTGTTGATTCAATACGAGATCAACTGTTGTATGAGATGACCACAGGGAACCAGACATCATGATTTTTGATTGGTCAACACTAACAGACGCTAGAACTTAAAAATCACTGTTACTACACGGATTAGGACAGCAATTACTACGTCACAAAAAACAGTACTGGGAATAAACACAGTTCCTACAAGGTAGGCGCCCTTGGTGTGGACGAGGCTTTAAGGCAAATGTTTTACCCTAAAGAATTGGAGACAAATTCTTCTTATGTGAGCTGTAATTTTTATGTATTATAATTTTCCAACCTCGTCCCCAGGGCCTTTTCTCATAAGGCCCTGGGGACGAGGTTGATGATAATTTTCCCTTTTGCTAAAAAACAGTATCTGTGGCATCAATTACGAGAGGTGTATATTCTGAGAGGCAAAATACCATATCAAAATGGTGGACGTAATTTCTACAATTTTTCGAACCATGTGAATCTTTCTAGGATGTTTTGGTATATGTGTGAATTTTGTAGCCTGCGTGCTGACTTTACTTTTCCACTGCGCTGGAGAGCCGATATCAGTAGCTTTCCTCCTTTTTTTTTCTATCAATTCTTAAAAAGCTAAACAAAGTACAACTACAATTCAACTGTGCCAGTCATAGCGGAAAAAGACACAAGGTCATCGAGTTTCCTATGACTGGCACTTACAATATTTCTTGGAATGAAATACAATAACAAAAAAAACAATTATGAAAACGGTCAAGGAAAAACAAAATACAAGACCTAACGGACATAAGACATAAGCTGCTGCCTTCCAACAAATGAATATTAACCTATTATTATACGGCGTTCGAAAATACGGCTCCTCGGACCGGCAACGCAGCAATTCGATTGGTTCTTGATCGGTCCGTAAAAGCCGTATTTTTCGTTCGAAGCCGTATTGGACCGGGCGTTGCCTTAAAAATCAACAACAAGGGAGGAGCTTCTTGTGTAGGCTTAGGCCGTAAAGTTTAGCTTATTCATCGAAGATTTCTTTTCTGTAAACTTTGAAGACGAACTTGCAATTATACACGAAGAAAATGCCAATATAGTTAACGTTGCAACGAGCAACTACAGTGATGCACAGGATCAAAGACACAACAAAAAAGTACGATACTATAAACAACGTTCTCAGAAGGTTCTGCCATATAATAAAGCCTTTATTAAACGATTACTCGATCCATGCTGGAAAATATTTGGACCTTAGTTCATTGTACGGACCTCACTGCGTTCGGTCCGTACGTCAAACTGCGGTCCAAATATTTTCCAGCATGGACCTCGTAATCGTTTAATAACCGCATATTATTATCCTTCGCAGTGGAAAGTAAAGTCTGTGACTTTTCTTAGATTTTTGCGATTTTGTAGTCTTTCTTCCTGATTTTTCGGGATGAAGTTGTACCAAAACAAATCAATGATTCGTACCTTGGCCTAACCAAAAGTGAGTAACTTTGCATTTTTACAGATCAAACGTGCACGTCTGGTTGTGTGTTACCTGTATGCAGCAATCTTGGTAAGTTAATTATGAATTTGACTCTTGTCTTCGTTATACTCAATTATTGCGTTTATTGTAAATGCTGTATTCTTGAATTCATAATGTTTTTAACTGCTACGGACACACATTTTGAGAAAGAACACATTTTGTAATTGAATAATGTCTCGTTTAATCCATACCCTGACACCCCCCCCCCGGGTGGCCCGAGAGTCAAGACAAATTTCTTGCACAATTGGGGAAACTTTATGTGATGAATGCCCGGGGGCCGGGCACTGAGAAAATGCCATATTCCCAGTTACTGTATTGGTAAAAGCTTCCGTTCTTGTCAAATGATACTCAAATGCCCGGGGCCAGGAATATTTGTTGAGCAAATGCCCGGGGGTGTCCCAAATGGGGGAAGGTCAAGGTAGGAATTGAACGAGTTATAAGAACCAAGTGGATATCGGTTTTATCAATACCCCTTATTAAATTCGGCTAGATTTCAATGACAAAATGCATTACCTTTCTTCCCAGGGGGGGGGTACTCAGGTATATTTAGGATAGGGGTGCTCAGGCCGGGGTACAACGCATCAACCCAAAAAAGTAATTTCTAGCCCCCCTGGGCCTTTCTTTATTACGTTATTGAAAGTAAGCTGGAAAGATTTCTTTCCAGCTATTCAAAGCTAATTCAGGCAAACTATGCATGCCGCATCCAGGCATGGGACCCATAGTTTAGTGCCCCTTTTGAAGGATGGCAAGGTGAGTTGCTTTGTAGGGCATCTGGAAGGTCATCTATCTTGATTATGACCTCACACGTTCCAGCCTAACTTCAGTCACCTAACCTAACGGATACTGTATAAGCACGGGTTGTATGTAAGATAAATTTTGACTCTATGAATGAACAAAATTGGTATGAAATAAAGAACATAAATCATGTTGTCTCCTTCTTGTGTTTGTCTTTATCTTTACCTTTTGGGGCAGCAAATAAGCTTCTTTCAGGTCTGACAAACACTGCGAGCATCCCTCTTGTTGTTTAAAATACATAACCGCCAAAGTCTGAAATTACAAAATCTCGTTCTGGTTTGCTCCTTCCTAGTTACAATGAACAAACCAAAACGAGATTTTGTAATTTCAGACTTTGGCAGTTATTCTAAACAACAAGAGGGCCTAAGTTACTGCTCACAGTGTTTGTTAGACCTGAAAGAAGCTTATTTGCTGCCCCAGAAGGTAAAGATAAAGACTAACACAAGAAGGAGACAAGGTGATTTATATTTTTTATTTCATACCAATTTAGTTAAATTTATCCTACAACCCGTTAATTAAGCCGCTCGGCCACTCACCCCACTTACTATTGTCTAGGTACACCCTTTTGCTTCTCTCAGTTAGAAAATTGAGAACTTAGGCCCCATCATTCATTTTTCTCCGGCTCTACAACTGCGGCTTATACGTGGGGCTTGCCATAACATGCACAGCACGGGCGCTTATTGCATATGACTTGCTAATTAGATGTGTGAGCTCCCAATCATTTCCGATATCAAACTTATTCAAAGTCTGTCTCAAATTAGATGTCCCGTAAAAATATCCTCGAACAACAACAATCTAAGTGTTTTGAATGAGTAAATTTGCATCATCGCAAATCTCAGGTTGAGAAAACGTGAGTTGCTGTTTTCTACAGTAGTTTCGTTTCTCCCTGTGTACTTTTATGCTCTGTTTCCTCTAAACGTACAGTAATCCTTCAGAAGTGGTCCCATGCCTGGATGCGGCATGCACAGTGGGTTTAAATTAGCTCTAAATAGTTAGAAATCCTTCCAGCCCACTTAAAATAACTTACTGAAAAAATGACCTTCGCGGGTACGGGGGCACCAGCAGGAATAAAACTGTTATCGAAACGACAACTATCACATTCTTAAAGCCCATGCTGAAGCCAGCAATGTCTTTCTCGTTACCAGGGCTTGGCAGAATATTCACAACACAGGGACGGACTGGTCGCACTGGCGTAGCCCAGACATACACTGTTGCCGTCACTGGTCAATATTTCATAAAGGCAACAGGAGCTAAAGGTGGAACTCACATCACAAACTATGGAAAATATCCTGGTACATTTTGTGGTGGAAATGGTGCATTGATGCAAGGCACTTTCAGACTAATTAATGGAACAGTGCTGAAGATTGTAGTTGGCCATCGAGGCGGGGATTCAGTGGAAGTGAAAGGGGGGCAGGCGACAACTCAGACGGCAGCTTCACTTGGGCTCTCAGTAGAGGATAATGCAGGTACTGGTGGGGGTGGGGGCAGTTTTGTTTACGCATCTACAAACGAGTTGCTGTTAGCAGCTGGGGGAGGAGGGGGAGCAACAAGCGGATGGAATGGAGTGGATGGGAACCGATTACAAAATGGTACTAATTCTGTTGGCGACGTTGTCAGTAAAATTGGGAAAGGGGGTGTCAATGGTCAGCCAGGTGAATGTTGCAATACTGGAAGTTATCACGGTGGAGTTGGTGCTGGTTGGCTTGGGCGAGGGGGAACACGCGCTGCAAGACAGCACGGCGAAAGAGGGGGCTCAAGACTACAGAATTGGGTTGGTGGCCTGCCAGGAGACATGAACGCTGGAAACAATGGAGGACCTGCACCGGGGGCAGTTGGAGGGTTTGGGGGTGGAGGAGGGGGAAGTGAAGACAATGGAGCATCGGGGGCTGGAGGGGGTTACTCGGGCGGTGGTGCAGGGAAGGGTTCAAATCAAGCAGGTGGTGGAGGTGGCTCATATTGTAATGAAGAACTCGCAGTGAGTGATACGTGTGTTGGTTTCAGCGGTGGAAATTTAAATCATTATGGTTACGTAGTTATAAGAAAATTGTGACGAGTGTATGATGAGCAAACAATTTTTGACAATGCATGTATCAGCATCACAGCATACACGAAGCACCAGTAGAAGATCTAAAATCCTACATATATGCACAGACTGTCTGCTATAAACATAAACATTTGGTCAATAGCTTTAGATAATAACATGAACGGCATGATGCAATCTTATACACGTTCCCTACGTTTCTCTTCCCTGGATCAGAGCATGTATAGTATTTGGAAAAAAGAATTTTTAGTATTTGAGCAAAAAAGTATTTTCACTTTTTGAAAAAAATTTAATTGAAAACATACTAAAAATACTCTGAACCAAGGTACAGTTTCTTCTCGTGTTTCCCAAAGGAATAACCATGGGTGATAGGACACCATATGAATGTTTATACGCTGATGCTTCTCTCTGTCACCAAGGCAAAATCAGATGTGTAGTAAACTCACACATTAACTCGGTAGTCATTCTGTTGGCAAGATAAAACTGCGAGAGAAAACAGTATGCAGAGACCAAGCGATAGACGACAAAAATAGGACAACAGGTGATATTTATCAACATTTGCACCTTTGAGAAGAGACTGGATGTCAGCAAGCGAAGCCAAAGGGTACAGGCAGCAAAGTATGATTAATATATCTGAGATAAAATGCAGATGCATGTATGCTATTTCGGCCTATCTACCAACCTGGTTCCTATGGCCAGTTTCAAATAACGAAGATAATGTCGGCCTCAGGAACGAGGTTGCTAATCTACGTATTTCAAACAGCCTCTGCTGTCAAGTTTCTGAGCTCCTAGCAAAGGCAAGAGTTGCTAGTTTTGCTATCTTCAAGCCCTGAATAATGTAACGATGATGAGCAACAGGACACAAAGTGTGTGTCAGCGTAAATTGTCATCAGTAATGAGCCATTTTAACCTCGAGATAAAAGTTAGCTCCTTCGACGGGGAGGATGGCAAGGAAAGAAACATTCACTCATGAAATATCCTATCGCCCATGTTGTTTCTCATGGAAAAACTAGGACTCTGAATACAAGCTTTTCAATGTAATTCTCCTTGTGATAAAATACCCAGGCAAAGGCTAACTAGGGAAGGCTAACTATTTTATACCATATGACAGCAAGTATTGGGAAACATGATTGAAAAACATGGTTGATATACAATAAAGAATCGAAAATTTTTTTCCAAAGATCGACAAAGTATGAACAACTGCTGAACAGGAGAAAATCGAAATTAAACACAAACGAACTGCTGAGGAGGAGGTGCTTGAAATGACAGAGAAAATTATATTCGATCTGAGATGCAGGAGCCTGCGCGCGAACTCCACTGGTTTACAGAAATCGAATTGAGTTGAATGGAAAATTGAAAATTCAGTTACCAACGAATTTTTTTGCAACTTTGTTCTTAGCTGCTTAGAAATTTTCAGGTAAGAATCTAAACATTGAAGAGCCTGGTAAATTTAAAGCAAGACTATCTGAGCAACAGAAGAAACGAAGGAAGCCAGCCAGGAGAACTAACAGTTCACAAATGATTGAAAATGGGTAAACTCATTGCGTGATTCCAAAGACCAAACATTTTTGTATATAATTTCATCTGATCTCGTATGAATTGTACTGTAGACATTGCATTTGATGAAAGGTGTATAGCATTAATAGTCTTAAAGGACAAGTCCGGGGTTGGAATAGTTGTGCATAAAATGAAAGATCACAATATTGTGAATGGTGTGTAGTACTTTTTTCCAACCTTCTCGGTCTTTTCTCTGCGAAATTGTGTATTTGAATCTGTGAAATGAGCGAAATGACATCATTATTCATGACGTAATTTCACCCATTTCGCCTTCGACCTGAATGAGGCTGTTTTCTTATGGAACTCTCAAACTCTCAAGTAATTTCCGACATCACAATCGAACCTCCAAACCGAGGCTAGCCATTTTATTGCGTTTTCAAAATGGCAACGACATTGGGCCTAACTTACGAAAAATGTCGTACGAATTTACAACAGAAAAAGACATCAAAACCCGGAAAAGAGCTACAAGTGATGTTTGGCAGTTGGTAAGGTTGCTTTTTGACATTAATTGTAGAAACCCCGGACTTGTCCTTTAATATAGAGTAGTTCATAGGCAGTCTCGTTATTGTTATTTTTATTAATTTCTTTGAAGTAGGCGTTTAAAAGTGGTAGCTAAAGTGCATCTAATTGATGTTTACTAAAACAAGCATAAAGTTACTATTAAGTGCAAAATAGAAAAGTTCTAATTAGTTTCTTAGTTTCTTTAAAAAGCACTATGTCGAGAATGTTCTACTACTTCACCAGATGGCTTTTAATTATTTCAAATCTTGAATCATAGATATACACAGAGTTTGCACAAATTTGTATTGCTTTGCTGCCGTATGCCATGACCTTCGAATCAAAATATTTAGTTTCCATGAGTATGCGTTTCAGTCATCAATTAGCTGTTTACTATGACAAACTACAGTGACAATGAGGTCGAATTCAACGTTTCGGCATTTCTTCAAATTTTGAAATAATTCGTAGCGCCCTTGATTAACTCTGCATTAGGGCATTGGGAATAGGTCTGTGAAGAAATTTTTTGAAAATCTTCATTTCCCTTCTGTCGAACGATATTTTGGCGAAGGGTGGTAAATCGTCCAAAAAGGGCCTAAATCTGAGATTTCAAATTTCCCGGTTGGTTTTTGGCTCCATTTGATTGGTTTAGAGCGTGTCACTTGTCAATTTTATTAGCCAGTAAGGATTTAGTGCCTATCTTTTGTTCATGTAAGTACAGCTGCGTATACACTCTTGTCAAAATTTGCTGACGCGATGCTGACGAAGTGCCTCGAAGAGCGCACTGTGATTGGTAGAATTTAGCTGATCACATGCAAAACTAAAACTTAAATTTCACAACGAGGCTGCCTGCTGTGAAACTTCAGGATCAGAATGATAGAAATTGTTGGGGAGACGAGATCGCTCTATCCGAGGAAGCTTATGTGTCCCCCGTGCAGTGGGTTAAAGCGCGTGCGCCCGTCAGAGCTTCAAGCCCAAAACGCTATTGCGCACGAGCTTTAAACTACTGCAAAGGGGGGGAAGCATGGGTTTCCTCGGGCGACTCGTCTCCCCCAACAAGCAAAATGGCTAAAATTCCTTTCAAGCTAGTCAATCCAACCATTGGTGGTTAGACACCGCAGTATGCTTGATTCCCACAGCTTTGTTCTTTTGCGGAGGAAAACATTATTTACTACTATGTAAGAGTCCGGTCTTTTGATATCTCCTCCACAGAACTATGGAAATCATTCCTTCGCATGTACAGATTAGTTGCAACGTTCATCCATAAAAGAACACCAGCAGTGTCTACTTACCCATGTACTAGCCATTTCTTTGCTGACAGAACAGAAAGAACAAGAACACAATCCTCCAAGTGGAGTATGCTACAGTAAAAACCCTCTCATAAGAACCTACCTACAGCCTAAAAGAATGTATTTTGTACCAAATAAATAAGAACCATTTCAGGCTGATGTCTTAAATAGGCTCTTAATAAAGCGTTTCATTTATTCATTGGGAAATAAAATGCAACTTTTTGCCCATCAACCTCCTTCATGGACTCCAAAACATTACTTACAGAACTGTGATAGACAGGGCCTGCAAGCAAACTGGGTAAGCTTGGGTTGAAGTGGATAGGGCCAAGAATGTAAATAAATTTGGTCAAGAGTTAGATTCACACTTTTCCCTGTGTTAAGAACCTACACCCTGATTACTGGATGTGCCTCATTGCATAAGAACCTAAACAGGCTGAGTTCAAAATGTTAGGTTCTTATGTCGTGGTTTTTACTGTATTGCTTCTCATGGGATTACGTCGATTATGTAATGACGTAGCTGAGTCAGTGGCGGATTTAGGGGGGGGGCAAGTGGGGGCAATTGCCCCCCCCCTTTCATGATGAAAACTCAGCTTGGCGCCCCTCGTTTGGCGAGAAAAGCGCCCCTCATCCTGACTCTAATGCACAATTCTCTAACTATTTCGATTCAAATATGGGGAGATAAATAAGTCAAGGCATTATAGTAGTACAGTAAAAACCTGCATATAAGAACCACCCACTTATAAGAACCCAAGACCTAAAATGTTCTAATTTCACCCCATTACAGAAGAACCTATTCATCCTGAAATTCAAGGAAGGTTCTTATCTAAAAAAAAAGTTATTACATGTAAACTAGTGGTTGGTAATATGTTATTAGATTTTTTAAAGAAATTTAGCCAAATACTTAAGTAGATAGAAAGCCTATGTAAAAAATTCCTTGTATGAATGGATTTGATACAGATAAGGCTAGGTAGATAAGGTTGTTCTTTATAAAATTGTGTCATGATAGTGTGTCTGTGAAAACCTTGTTTTTTTTAATATTCGGCCTAGATTCCCAAAGATCTGTAATTAATTCTTTTGATAAGAACCTATTTAAGAACCTGCATCCTGTTTTCAAGAATAGTATCATATGCATAAGAACCTAAACAGGGTGATTTCAAAATGCACGGTTCTTATATGCGGGTTTTTACTGTAAATCAAAGAATTTTCCTTAAAAAGCGTCCAAAAAATTTTCGCGCGCCTTCGGCGCGCTCATTTTCCATTGTATTTTTTGCGCCCTCTTTGCAAGTTCCCCCCCCCTTTCAACTTCGGGCTGGATCCGCCCCTGAGCTGAGCACATTGAACAATCCATTCTTTTATGCTTACATTTGCTGATAATGTGGAGACCTCTACCCCATTCATATGCTCATTCACAAAATCTGCAGGTCTGGGCATGTTAAAAACGGATGCAAATTGCAAATAACAGACATCTGATAACATTCCATTTTGGTTCCTAGCAAAATGGAGACGGACTGTAGCGAAGCTAAAAAGGCTCATTCCTTGCAGTTTAGATTTTTGCTTGCAACGATAGCTCTAAATACAATTGGTATATCATTATTGTTTTGGTTGGTGGCACAGAATGGGCGGCAGATTGAGAGCACTAAACACTGGATAAACAAATGTAAACAAAACGAAGAGACAAGGCAACCAGGCCAAAGACGTGAAGGAATGGATCCTAAATCAGGTGAGAGTTTGCTTTCCAAACAAATGGAGACATTGTCATCCTTTGCGGGCACGCTACGTTCAAATTTGTCCTCAACAGAAACTATAGATCCACACTACAGTTGTTAAATGAACTGATAGAAGTGTGAATCCATGTTTTTGTTTTTCCACTTTGGGCCAATTTGATTTTCAGACAGTCTAAGATTTCAGGCTGCCCGCAACCGCAAAGGACACTGGGTGACAATTCAAGAAGGGCAATCTATAAATCACGCACGTGCCGAAATCATAAAATACAATTGGCTAATTTTAGACCTGCATATGCCATGGTTTCCATATGATCGTAACGGTCGGCGACATGTCGCAGATTGATCGGTGACGTGTAGCTGCGATGCATCCCCGATTGATCGGAAGACTTGCTTCCATATCATCTGAACAGTCGGCAACCGGTTGTAGACTTTAATCGCCGACCGATCGGGGATAGTTATGCTCATATGGAAACATGCTTTCTTGCTGTGCTGGGATCGATCAAGGGCGGGCATGTCACACTGGGAAGGATGGTCCTACCTTTGTCCGAAAACCGGTAGTTCATGAAAACAATTTGAACCACCTTTGTCCCAAAAACTGGTCGTTTTTGATGGCAAATTTCCGCTGTTAATTTTCCTCAATTTGAAGGACAATTTTTAACATTATGTATCACTGACGATGTTTGTCTCCAAAACCGGTAGTTTCGACCTACTACTGTTTACCAAAGCAAGTAGTAATTATAGATATGAAAGTACAAGTGTCCCAAAACCGGTTGCCGGACAATGGTAGGACCGCTTTGGTGAAAAATTTGAAATTCTGGCCTTTTTTTCGGAAATTTGTCGGACAAAGGTAGAACCGCTTCAGTGAAAAATTGGAATTTCTGGTCTTTTTTCCGTAAATTTGGCGGACAAAGGTAGAACCGCTTATGTGAAAATTTGAAATACTGGTCTTTTCTGCCTAAATTTGGCGGACAAAGGGAGAACCAGCTTGCAGGTAAACTTCAGAATTTTGATTAGATAGGAAATTGGAAAACTTTATTTGTGTGACAAACTGATGGAATAGGAAGAATGATATTCAAATTTCACCTTTGTCCCAAAAACTGGTTGTTTTGGGCACGAAAGTCGTACTATTTGATAAAAGCACCGGTTATTTTATCCAATTCCTCTGGACAAACATGGGGTCAAATATTTTACAGTACTTGCCCGCCCCTGGATCGATGCGTAACGGCAATATCAAAGAGGCTCCCTCGGTCTACTCTTTTAAATCAAGGTTGAGAAAGTTGGGGTACGAAAATCTTTAATTTTGTACAGATATTTTTTGTATTCAGGTGTAAATTTTTATCTAATTTGTTCATATGTATTATATTAGGAACTTTACTTTTGACAGGACCAAATTGTAAAACAATATCTATTGTTTGTACCCTGTATAAATATGTTTAAAATATGAAAATATGAAATAAAATATCGATTTTTAGTTCATGCAAGGGTGTTAGGACACGGATATTTTAATTGCGTATTTATTTACCTTGTTTTGATCTTCGTCTTGTTTTCTTGTCTTGTTTCTTCTCTGTTTTGTTTCCTATTGCTGATGTAAATGCCTCGTGTTATTTGAATATATCTTCCTTGTATTCCTGTGTCTTAGCGCGCCTTCGTAGAAGAAAGATTTTTAAACCACAATGCCATATTAAATACTATTTATTTATCATAGTATTTAATATGGCATAGTGGTTTAAAAATCTTTCTTCTACGAAGGCGCGCTAAGACACAGGAATACAAGGAAGATATATTCAAATAACACGAGGCATTTACATCAGCAAGAGGAAACAGAACAGAGAAGAAACAAGACAAGAAAACAAGACGAAGATCAAAACAAGGTAAATAAATACGCAATTAAAATATCCGTGTCCTAACACCCTTGGTTCACGACGTCACCGTGCAGCCAAAAATCATGTTTCCATAACAAAATCTTGCTCGTAAAGGTAAAAATCTCATATAAACAGTGGCTGAACTTTACCTCCTGGCAGGTGAGGTGTTTTTCCTCATATAAACAGGCCCTTACAAAGGATTCACACATCCCAAATCTTTGTTTGATATGAAATATCCCCTGAAAAGCATAAAATTTAAGATTTCTTCTATTTTCAAATCAGGTATCGCATTGGACACACATGTGCGGTATCGGCGATACATTTCGGAGAATGCTCATCAGCGAAACTTGATAAACAGAATGTACCAACTACTTGATTCTTACAGAAAGGATTTGAAAATAAATGGCAAGAGAAGCTCTTGCAACATAACAGCGAGGTGCCAAAAGGGAGACAGAGGACAGCGCGGAAAGTATGGACCAAAAGGGCAGAAAGGTAGCCGAGGTGATCCTGGTTTTCCTGGCGCTCAAGGTCCAGCAGGGCAACTGGGAATGAAGGGCCAGAAGGGCGATACAGGACCAAAAGGTCCCCCTGGGCTGTCAATTGAAGAACCAAAGATAACAATAAAACCTGTGAGCACAACGGTCAATGAGGGCGATACAGCTACGTTTACGTGTGAATCAAAAGGATACCCTAAGCCTGAAATAAAATGGATGGTTGGTAACATGTCAATAGAAACAGGGAAGAAGAGATTCACAGTCATCAAAAATATGGGATTGCAAGTGAATAGTGTAGAAGTTGAAGATGAAGGAAAGGTGAAATGCACGGCGAAGAATATATTAGGAACAGACGAAGCAGAAGCTACACTCAGTGTTCAAGGTAAATATGACAGATATGCAACTAACGACCGCCATTAAGGAAATTTTTTTGAAGGTGCTTTGTCTCCAAATTGTGGTCGAAACAGTGATTTTACAGTCTTTTGAAAGGTAATATCACGCAGATTTTTCATCGTTTTTTCAAAAAGGGAGCATAATTTTGAAGATAAGTCTTTTTTTACTTCACAGAGCAAAAAACCAAACATTCATATCTCTTATGATTGCTACATCAGTCAGATGCGTTTGTACAGTACTGTAGAGGGTTTTCAGTACATGGGATGTGCATAGTGGTTGATGCAGGGACGCTAAGGCCTGATGTTCCTCAAGGCTCAGTTCTTGGACCACTACTACACAGTTACTTTTTTGTGGCTTGGGTGAAACCACCAAGCAAACTGCAGAAAACAGTAGACACTTGCTTGAACATTGGTGTTTACAGATTTGTTCAAAGTTTGGAGACGGAGCTATTTCAAACTTCTTCATGTCGATTTTTTACACCAGATTCCATTCAGTAAAATAGTATAAGTGTTTTGCGCGCATCATTTTCATTTTCATTCATTTTCATTTTAATTTCTTTAACCACGGTAACCCCGTCAATCAATAGACTGCTTTTCAGGGGGCCGTGCATAAAGCCTTACGAATTAAGTTGAAATAAATTACAAAGTAAAACCCTAATTTAGTTACAATGATAAATAAATGAATAACTAAATAAACTATTTCAAAGCTTCTTTAAATGCTTTGAAAGAGGATGCCTGCTTGACTTCACAATCCAAGAGATTCCAAATTCCGACACCACGATATGAGAAAGCTCGCTGACCATTACTTTTTCTCATTAGTTTCATTTTATCTATTTAAAAAGATAGCTACATACAAGAGCATCATCTTATTTAATAACAACACGAACAAAGAATAAACAAATGATCTACCTACTAATAACAAAAAACTGACTGTTCACGTAATACGAAAGCATTTTTAAGGAAGGTGGCAATCTCTTTAATCAGGCCAAAGTTTCATTTGAAATCATGAATATAAATTTCATTTGTGAGACTTGAAGATCAGTTGCGGTGTTTCTCAAATTTTTCCTACTGCATGTCGAATTTCTAATAAACATCGGCTATATCACGGAAATCAACATGGCTGGCCCGGACCAAGTTAAGCATATCGTCTATGTATTGGATAACTTTGGCGCTTGGCGTTTCATCGTGTAGCTGAAGAAACGATGCGATGGCTGTGTGGGCGTTTTCTTTGGCCAGCTCACTACACTGTGCCGTTTTATTAGGAATGTGAGATTCTGTCTCAGTTAAATGATCGCTCGAACGTGACGAGGTCATAGCAGCGCCTTCACAGGAGTTGTTGAGACAGAAAGACAAACACCTCGATATATCGAGACCCAAATAATGAAACCGAGCAAGCCAACTCGATGCATCATATCCATAGGACGAGTTTTCTTTCATTCAGAATTCTCTATACAGTCAATGATGAAATA
Source organism: Aurelia coerulea (assembly GCA_039566865.1). Taxonomy (NCBI): domain Eukaryota; kingdom Metazoa; phylum Cnidaria; class Scyphozoa; order Semaeostomeae; family Ulmaridae; genus Aurelia; species Aurelia coerulea. The sequence goes on along the minus strand of CM076952.1, from coordinate 1,958,551 downwards.
AACTGTTCTTCCTTGTAGTTGCAGCAACAGTATCAGTCAGCACAAGTCAAAAATCTGCACACAGCGGAGACGATATTACGTTATCATGTACGGCTATGGGTAACCCAAAGCCTACAATAGCTTGGCTCAGATTGTTAGGAGATACACCATCTAATGCACGCACAACGTCTGATGGGAAATTGATTATCAACAATGCGAGGAAAGACGACGGGGGAATTTACCAATGTGTCGGAAGGAATTCAATTGGAAAGTCCACTGCAAATGTTCTGATTTTCATTACAGGTAAGGAAACATGAAGAATTGTGCAAATTGATGAATTTTGACACTTACAAATAAGGAATTGCACCTTCTGTATCTTAGAAGAATTACACTCAGTCTACAATTTAAAGGGAATGTAAGCATATGGAAGTGGCTCAAGCCACTTGCGGTCAAATTCCAGCCTATCAAAAATCAGTATTTCCTGTTGAAGTATATCAATTACCCAAATATGGTGCGGCACTTGTCACAGCCTATTGTCTTCCTAAGGTTATTTTTATCAAAGGCTTATATATGCTTAGATTCCCTTTAAGAGTCATTGCAACCCAGGGTCCTTTGCAGGCAAACTGGAATTTCAGATTGTCTGAAAATGAAATTTGGCCTAAGCGGAGAATAGGGCTCCACACTACAGCAGTTGAACGGATAGAAAAGTTTAGCCCTTGTTGACTTCTCTGTCAGTTTAGCTGTTGCTGTGTGTCGATCCAAATGTTCTGCTTAGGCTAAATTTGGGTTTTTGGACAGTTTGAAATGGAAGCAAAGAACCCTATGGCTCTTCAAGGAACTCACAAGAAACTTCTGGTGTCAAAAGGTCTGTTTTGAACGTCCTTGGAGGGGCTAGACAATCCCTCCAAATTTTAGAACGGAGTAGCCGATTTCAGTCAGATAAATTTAAAATGGATTTGAGCATCTTTACCATTAGATCATGTATCTTCCACTTCTTTCGTTTTGATATCCAGGGAGCATTGGCCTTTTAAATGGGGATTGCTTTTTTTACTCGCTCCACATCTGATGCATCAGTATTTCACATATTTGACTTTTCAGATAAACCCGCCGCCGTTGATCAATGTTCATCATCACCGTGCAAGAACGGTGGAAATTGCACATCAGCATCAGGAATGTACGTTTGCCAATGTAAAAAAGGACACGAGGGTCGCAACTGTGAATCAGGTAAGAGAAGAGAGGGCTCCTAGAACTTAGTGTCTTCTGATATCTTTTAGACATTTATCCTTTGTGGTGGTGAGGCAGAATCACGTTATTTTTAAGTATACCCAAATAATTTCATGTTATTTTTCTTTTAAATTTTTGCCGACTTTTGGAATCTGGAGGGACGTGTCCCCCCAATCCCCCGCCATCCCCTTCGTAGAGCTGTGCTTCCCCAAGAGAGCACTATATGGAATTTAACAATGCTCTCTCGTTTCAGCACAAACTTGTACATCAGGGTGCATGGCACCAGTCTGCAGACATCTTGGTAAGTAATATTCGTTCAAAGTTGTCATTCGGTAGAAATTTCCCTTGCCAGTCGCCCCGGGGGGGGGGGGGGGTACTTAGTACATTTTGCTGACGCCATGTGCACTCCTTTCCGGGTATCGTTTTCGCCACTTTTTTCTAACGCCGGGTATCAAAAGAAGGCAATTTTTCTAAAGCCGGTTGTTCCTAAATCCTTTGCCTATTCGATTAATTATCCTTAGCCTTTTCGTACGCAATCGATTGCCTAATCGATTGCGTACTTGTTTCTCCTTCGCAGCGTCACCTTAGTAGCTTACGCCCCCGCAGGAGTGATTATATTCTTTTAATGCTGATAGTCCACTGAATAGACTTGGAGCAAGTCTATTTTCGGCTCTTACTCATGCACAATAATGAAGTCTGCTCGCTGGCTAACTCTTGCCCCAATATTTTACATGCACCGGAATTCTTCGCACATCCCCATATGGTACATATCTTTAACGATTTGGAACCTATGTTCAAATAACACATTTCTCTGATTACCAGAGCCTGGCAGAGCATTTACAACACAGGGAAGAACTGGCCGTACAGGGGTGATTCAAGAATACACCATCCCAGCAAATGGCGACTACTTCATCAAAGCATTAGGTGCAAAAGGTGGAACACACATCACAAACTATGGCACTTATCCTGGTACATTTTGTGGTGGAAATGGTGCACTTATGCAAGGTACATTCACATTAACTGCAGGAACTGTCCTTAAAATCGTTGTAGGCCATCGAGGTGGCGATTCAGTTGAAGTGAACGGGGGGCAAGCGACAACAAAGACAGCTAAATCTCTTGGAAAATCAGTCGAGGATAATGCAGGAACTGGTGGGGGTGGGGGAAGCTTTGTTTACACATCAACGAACGCGTTGCTGTTGGCAGCTGGGGGAGGAGGGGGTGCTTCTAACGGATGGAATGGAGTGGATGGCAGTAAATCAAATACGGGAACTGATACTGTAGGTAGAAATAGCAATGAGAAGGGAAAAGGCGGTAGGAATGGTCAAGCAGGGCAATGCTGCAATACTGGAAGCTATCATGGTGGAGTGGGTGCAGGTTGGCTTGGGCAAGGAGCGTCACGCAAAGGAAATGAACACGGCGAAAGAGGGGGTTCAAGATTACAAAATTGGGTTGGTGGCCTGGCAGGACGCATGAATTCTGGAAAAAATGGAGGACCAGCACCAGGAGCAGTTGGGGGGTTCGGAGGTGGAGGAGGGGGAAGCGAAGACAATGGAGCATCGGGGGCTGGAGGGGGCTACTCGGGTGGTGGGGCAGGGAAGGGTTCATATCAAGCAGGTGGTGGAGGTGGTTCATATTGTAATGAAGGGATGGCGCTGAGTGCTACGTGTGTTGGTTTCAGCGGTGGAAATTTAAATCATTATGGTTATGTGATAATACAAAAGTTGTGATAAATCAACTCGAAAAGTCTGAATTTTGATAAATCCTTGATAACTTAATGAAGTTAAGGTCCGTCTCAAATTAGATATGCATGCATGCATAATGTCGCCATCAGAATAATTTACAATATTTAATTAAGAGAAGGAAAGAGATCTAATTACAGGTGTTATCAAAAAGGGATTCATTCTCATGATGTCAAGTGAGATTTGCGACAACGCAAAATTAATCAGTCACAACACTTTGATTGTATTCATTCGGGGAAATTTTCACGTGGCACCTAATTTGAGTTAGACTTTATTTTTGATAACGCGGTTATCGATAGTTTTCGTAAAGCGTTGACCGAAGTTCTCGCATTTCTACAAAGTATTGGCAAGAATTGCAATATGCATATAGGAAGTTGCGAAGTGGTTGGACTCTAAAAATAGTTTTTGTTTAGTATAATAATTCGAAGAAGGAAAGTCCACGATACCAGCGTCGATTGTCGGATTCGAAGAGCCTTGCAGTGATGAATAATGCCAATACTTCACTGAAGTTCGTTAGTCTTTCTTTGCAAGTAAAAAGGCTGAGAAAGCCAAGCTCGTGGAAATGAAGATTAATATCAGAATTTATCAAGCTATCTCTTTTGATATAAACAATTCGAAAATAATCTATATTTTCCAAATTGTGCCAAAAGGCTAGCAATAAACTTTATGCACTTGCACGCATATCCCCATACATGGATCAGAGCAAACTAAGAACACTCATGAGGGCATTTATTACCAGTCAGTTTCAATACTGTCCTTTAATCTGGATGTTTCACAGCAGGCAGCTTAACAAAAAAAATTAAGAAAATACAGGAAAGGGCTTTGAGAATTACTTATAAGGATGCCGAATCTACTTATAGTGAGCTATTAGAGAAGGACTGTGCCGTTACTATTCATACAAAGAACTTGCAGCTACTTATAACTGAAATGTACAAAACTAGAAATGACCTGAACCCTTCATTCATGCAGGAAATTTTCTGTGAAAATGAAAGTCATTACAATCTGCGCAACAATAACGAATTCTTTCAACCTAGGGTGAGATCTGTCAACAACGGGACAGAAAGCATCCGTTTCAAAGGTCCGCAGCTGTGGCAAATGTTACCACCAACGATACGTAATTCAGAATCCCTTTGTCAGTTTAAAACAAAAATAAAAAGTTGGAACGGAGAAAATTGTCCATGTAAATTATGCCGCGTTTTTATTCCGAATTTGGGCTTTTTATGATGAATCTTATTAGATATCTACTTTTACTTTTACACTGTATACTTTTGATGACTTGTAAATATTTTATCCACTATTTTTCTTATGTAATATTTGTATTTTAATGTTTTAAAGTTGGAATAAATTAGCTAATTACTTTTAGCTATCTTTTTGTCATTTGTAATCCAACAATAAAGAAATTGATAATGATAATAATAATTGTCGTGAAATGACGTCCTATTTTCGGGGTTTCTCGGAAAAGACACCCATCAGTCTTGATCTTTGCTTCTTTAAATGGCAAAATGGGGCGTTTTCCAAGGAAAAATTATCCGGGGGCACCCCCAGACCCCCGATTAAGCTCGCTACGCTTGCGTCTAGTTTCAGCACCCTATATGATTTTCGTGTTGACGGGATATATGTGAATTTAACGAATTATACCGGATGAGTAAAAACAAAATTTACACGATTGATGGGCTGTGGAATAAAAAAAATCTGGCCGATGTTCAAAACTAAAATTTAATCGATTAGTCAAAAGTAAACTTAGATAAGAAAATTCTGTTTGGTAAAGTCACTCATCTTTGAGACCCAAAAATTAGAAAAATGCCACTAAGGGGTTTGCATGGGAATCGGGAATTCCACTTGCATTCTGGCCCATGATTTATTTGGCATTGAAATTTAAATTCAATTGTACTAGAATTTTCATTTCAATAGCACGTAAATCATGGACCAGAATGGAAGGTGGAATTCTTGATTCCCATACAAACCCCATACATGCATTTTTCTAATTTTTGGGTCTTAAAGATGATTGATTTTTACCAAACAAATGTACTCATCTAAGTTAGCCTATCTGATCATGGGTAGTTAGGCACTGCTGGTGTGCTTCTATGGAGGAGCGCTGCATATTATGTATCTGCGGGGGAAATTTTTTTGCAGTACTGCGGAGGAGATATCGAAAGAATTAAAATATTAAATGATATCTCCTCCGCAGTACTATAAAAATTTCCCCCGCAGATATCTCCTCCACAGTACTATAAAAAATTTCCCCCGCAATTTCCCCCGCAGATATCTCCTCCGCAGTACTGTAAAAAATTTCCCCCGCAGATATCTCCGCAGTACTATAAAAAATTTCCCCCGCAGATACATATTATCCAGCTCTTCTCCATAGAAGCACACCAGCAGTGTCTAACTACCCATGATCTGATAGATCTTAGTGTTCAATATCAGCCATTCCACAGCCATTCCACAGCCACTCCACAGCCATTCCACAGCCCGCCAAACGTGTAAACTTTTTTTGACCCACCCTGTATATATATTACCAATATTTCGTCCTGCGATGCAGGACTTCTTTAGGGCTATCATACAATAGTTGCATTCATTCAGGATTAAATTAGTTTAGTAGTTGGTTTCTTATTATCTCAAGTAAACAAGTTCCCTTTGCTTCTTCTCTGTCTACGTTTCTCGACTGCCTCTTGGTTTAGCCTAACTTTTAGCAAAACCCCGGGGGGGGGGGGGGTACTTAGTATATTTGTCGGACGGGGATGTGCCGTTTTTAAGGGTATCGTTTTCACCAATTCTATCTAGCACAGGGTATCAAAATGAGGCAATTTTTCCAGAGCAGGTTGTCAAAACATGTCAAAGGGGAATATTCTGCTAGATCGGGTCGTTTTTCGGTCAAATTTCATGTTTTTGAGTATAATTTTCACCAGTTTTTTCTAGAACAGGTTATCATTTTGAGCGAAAAATTCTGGAGCAGGGTAAAAAAAAATTTTTCGTGGGCACACCCCCGTACCAAATTAAGTCAAGTACCCCCCCCCCCTCCCCTGGGCGCAAAACATTTTCAAACGTACAATACATTGGCCACATATTTATTAGCGATTCCAAAACAGTAGATACACGCCTCTTCAATTAACGGCCTTGTTTTGGAAATGTCTTCAAATTTCTTCAGAGGAAATTTCTGACACAGATTCGGATTTAGCACTCAAATTTTGGTCTACTCACTAATTTCCATAATTCTTGTGTTCGCAATTTTGATTCGCGACGATGAAAACTTGGTATATACAGCACAGTACTTGGGATTTGACCGTGAAAGTTGTACAAGTGTAATTTTGGAGCAAAAATGGAGCAATAGGCCTGTAGATCGAATTTCGAATAAAAAGAACAAAGTAGAAAGAACAAAGAACGAGGCCTAAGGTAAACACACAATAAAGGCATACTGTTGCGCTGATTGGGCGAATAAGACAATCAAAAAGAGTAGAATCAGGGAAGCTTCAGCAATTTTGCTGCACATCGAAATTCATGAATTGATACCGACCTCACTGCCTTCATTCTCGAAAGAAAGCATGAATGACCCAAAAACACAAAGTCTTTAAAATGCGATATCTTTGTCAGTGATTTCATTCTAACCAGGGTATCTTTTAACATACAAACATGAGCACCAGGAGACACAATGAGTGATTTGGTAAGACAATAGCACGAGTTCATTTCGATTGACACCGCATTTCAAAGCGATTAGCGATCGCAGACAAAGGAAATTCTCTCAATCAGTAATTCAAAGCCGCAAAAGTTTTTCTGAGACCCAGGTAGCTAGCTCGTTCGTTCTGTATTCCAGAAATTGTTTTTAGGAGCAAACATGAGCATAGATCGAAAGAAGAAAGATATATCTACACATCTGCCTCAGGCATTTAATTTGTTTGGTTCAGAAGCCGATTGGGAGGCGATTCAATTCTCTGACTTTTTTTTGGGTGTAATGAAAACACTTTCTGCTCGGCTTCTGAACCAAAGAAATAAAATGCCCGAGGTAGATGTCTAGATATATCCTTCTTCTTTCGATATATGCTCATGTTTGCTCTCAAAACAATTCCTGGAATGCACAACGAGCGCAATAGCTACTTGGGTTTCAGAGAAACTTTTGCGGCTTTGTTTGTTTTGAATTTATGTTTGAGAGAACTTTCTTTGTCTGCAGTCGCTAATCGCTTTGAATTCAGGTGTCAACGAAAGCATCTCATGCTATTGTGTTACAAAATCTGTCCTTGTTCCAGGAGACACAATGAGTGATTTGAATGGCTCACCAATAATACCCGTTTTCACCACCAACGAGGTGTCCTTTTCCATCAAAAAACTTCTCAGAATATGACCAATGTAGATTGAAAATAGGTTTGGCAAAAAACGGCGCAGGAACATTTTTTGCAAGATCCCTTTGTATAAACTTTTGTTGTCAAATTTGTCATCTCGTTTTACAGTTTGCGTTGACGTTAACTTGCATTTAAGATAATTCTTTTATTTCAAGGAATTCATCATTTAGTGAGTTCTAAATTGCTGACACTTTGAAGGACAGCTAAGGCAACAGGGACTGAATCTCTTGCATGGTACAGATATATATTGCTGTTTGCATTGGTTCTTTGAAATAGCCTTTGGGGTTATCTTGGTGCCCTTTCACTAGATTCACCGCCAGTAAAAGTGTCTTAAAAGATGTCCCGATTCTAACAATTAGCCCAGGGGGGGGGGTGGCATTTTGTACATTTTGCTGACGGGTGTGCACGCCAGGCATCAAAAAGGTGATAATTTTGTTAGAACCTGTTGTCAGAAGGGGTATTTCGTTAGATCGACTTGTTATTTCATCGTTTTCCAGTGTATTTCTACGTCTTGGAGTATACTTCTCGCCAATTTTTTCTACAACCGGTTATCATTTGGAGGGAATAAATTCTAAAGCCGGGTGAAAAATCATGTCTTAGACTGCACACTCCGTACAAATGAAAGTCAAGTGCCCCCCCCCCCCCCCCTGGCCAGCTAGCCAACTTCTACATGCAAAGTACTGTTATTTGCTGCCCTGGTCGTCCCGCTCCAAATGGCACGCCAAATTCGAAGGAACTACACGTCTTCATCGTCTTGACACTCGGAAACGAACACGCCTGGCCATTCACCAATGCACTTTTCCTGATCCAAAAGGCACGCAAAACTTGAAGGAAATACAGGTCTTCACCGTTTTCACGCTCGGACAAGAGCAGGCAGAACATCCACACTGCACTTTTAGCCCATTGAAGCATACTTTCGTTGGAAACCAACAAGACAATAACGATGAAAATACAATACTTATTGTTCTCGAAGCTGCAGCACAATCCGATTGGCCACTTTTGGAACACATTGTTGCACTTTTAACAGCTCCCAAGTATAAGTTAAAGTCACAAATGCATCTGTTGCCTTGAGGTAAACATGCAGATGGGCCAGGTCCATGTTCCATCAGACATCTATAGTGCAGAGACAAGAGAAGTTTAGTTCAGCGAAATACCTACACAGACAAATCGGTCACACTTGAATCCCGAAATAACGACCCCTTAGAAAATATATAAAAATATAAAAACCATCCTAGCATTAAGAAAATTAAAGAGTGTTTTACATGCTCAGAATCGTTTCAGTTTAGGCAAGTCACTGTTGAAGAGGTTTTTTGTCAACTTGGAAAATTAAACGCTAGGAAATCATCTCCTGTGGGAAGCATACCTGCGAAGGTCATAAAAGAAAATGCTGATATTTTTGCACCAATTCTAAAAAGCCATTTCAACGCAAATATCTCGCAAAATGACTTTCCAGAAACTTTGAAAGCAGGAGACATCTCATCACTTTACAAAAAAGACGATAATTTCGTAAAGAAACATTATAGACCAATTACAGTCTTGCTAGCCTGATAACCAGACCCAATTTCAAAACTACTTTTTTTGAAATCGGGTCTGGTTATCAGGCTACAGTCTTGCCTGCTACATAGAAAATCTATGAAAGACTGATGGAATCTCAATTGAAAGCCTTTGCTCACTGCTTTCTGAATTCACTGCTGTGCGGTTTTCGAGAGAATTTATAGCACACAGTATGCTAAATAGAAACCACTTTTTCAAAACAGCCTGTCTAGTTTTATATTAAAACTCATACGAGGGTACTATTTCTCAACAAAATCTTACTGTAGTCACTCTTGTATAATAGCTAAAAGGTCTGCACAAATATGATTGGCGAGCCCCTTGAAAAACAGGTTCTGCTGAAGGGCAACCCTCCTGAATAAATCACACAAATCAAACAAATCAAACAAATCAAATAAATGAAATGAAGTGAAATACAAGGTGTCCCAGAAAATTTGTGCCCCGTTTGCCTAAAGATTGTGACAAAACGGCAAAATATTCTCGCCAAAATTTTATATGATGTTGCTCTTCAGATGTTCAAATAAAGTTTACTGCCATCCCCGTAAAAATCCGTTGAGAATTGATGGAGCTATCACCTTCAGAAGACCAAATTTGCCTGCTGATGACTGAAACCAGCGGTCGGCCATTTTCTCCTCCTATTTACAGTGATAAGTATCTTCACGTGAGGTAAGAAATATTTTCTGTGAGGTCAGAAATAGTGGAACTCTCTGAGTATTATTGGAATTTTCACAAGAGGTATGCTGCATTGGAGGCTGCTGTTTCATTTCATCCATGAAGCTACGTATCACTATAAAATAGTAAGACAAAATGGCCGACTGCTGTTTTCAATCATCGGGCAGATTTGGTCTCCTGAAGGTCATAGCTCCATCATTTTTGAACGGATTTTTATGGCGATGGTAGCAAACTTTAGTTGAATATCTGAAGAGCACCATCGTGCTAAAGTTTGGCGAGAATCTTTTGTCATTTTGTCACAATCTTCAGGCAAATGGGGCACAATTTTTTTGGGACACCCTGTAGATGAAATAAATCAAACAAATCAAACAAATCAAACAAATCAAATCAATGAATGAAATCAATCAATCAATCAATCAATCAATCAATCAAATCAATCAATCAATCAATCAATCAATCAATCAATCAGTATCATAAAAGAGAAAAGTGAACAACTAACCTGTCATGTTCCATGCAATGACCATCAATTTCATCTACCACTGGACTGCATTGTTTACATTGATCATGAACCTTCGTGTAAGGTGCTCTGCAAACCCCCTTTTGTTTCTTGCAATGATTTTCATATCCCCCAGTGTATGCACCACACCAGTTGCCATGCGACCATTTTGTCAATGAGTCAAGGATACCTCTGCGTTGTCTGATATGATTTGTCTGCTGTGAAGGCGCGGTGGTGCTCGATAGGTTGAGGGAGTTTGAAATGCGTTCGATTTCTTCACGTGGTAATTCACTCAAGTTTTCAAGAACTAAAGAGTAAGATTTAGAGATTTTCATTCCCATGATATAAGTCGACAAGTGAGCTGTAACGATGTTGTGAAACATTTTCCTTGCGAAAATATGTATTCAAATAAGCAACTTTCGGTCAGTGACGTCATCAAGCGTAAAAGTTTCCTCCAGATTTTCGCACGTGATAACAACTACGCACAAGTCGCATTCACGTATTTTTATAAGAAAACACTCATGAAAAACTCAGACTCTCAGATCGCCATAAAAAATAAGAAACTCCAGCATGTATTTCTTTATCCTCACTTGTTTTCTGTATCAAATTACTCGGAAAATACTCGAGTAATGTCTAAACATTGGAAAGTTCTTGTTTTGTTCTTTTGGAATGTTCAGGAAAGAAACTTTCTGTACTGGTCAAAATTCTTAGTTTCTTATAAAAAAAATAGGTGTACTTGAATGGTTAATTTCGTAAGGAAAAGGTGACATATGGCGGTAAAAAGTACGACACACCAATAACAATAATCGGATCTTGTGTTCTATCATCAATCATACCAACCCCTGAATGGTCATTGAAAGACCCATTGCCAACCCTTTCTCCCGTTTTTTCCGCGAGGGACTTATAGCAAGTCCATATAATCTGGAAGTCCTTTTTGGGCAAAATTATTTCTGTGCTACTCTTCATTCGAAGCACAAATGATCATGGTTGACAATACGTCTTTAAGGAATACAAAATGGCACTCTCCTCCGCAGAGGCTTGATTAAAGAAATCTTGATCCCAAAAGTCCCTCCCTCCTAAGCCTCTGCAGAGGAGAGTGGCAAAATGGTTGGATTTTGTAACAATAGCAGAAATTGCTGTCCAAAGCGATTCACTGTCCCGAACAAATAGATTTCTACAGCCAATTAGTCAAGTCATCAATGTACAACAAGCAAACTGCAAAATATTGTCACAAACCTGGGTGGCTACCTCACTTATTATGCATGCGAAAAGAGACCAGCGGGTGCGACAATTAAACTATCCTCTTTTGATAGGCCGCGATAAATCGTACACTGGAGCGATTTTGACAATTTTTGACTTAATCTTTGGCTGAAATCCAGAATTAGATTCAAGGATTTTTTGTAAATTTTTCAGTTTCTTGAACAATAAGCAGTTTCTTAAAACTTTCGTTTTTGAAAACATTGGAAAAGATCAAAAACGGCGATCAAATTTTCTGTAAAATCGACATGAATGGACAAAGAGCAAACATTTTCGTGGTGATTTGGGGACTTAGAAATCGATTACTTATAATCTGTTTCACCATTTGACCCAGTTTTTACTTTGCATAATGTTTCAAGAGTATCTCAATCGACCACTGCATAAAATTTTTACAGAAGTTAAACTTACTGTATTTAGCTTGCTTTGACACATAAAATTCTTTCTGGATCACATTGCTTTCTTCTTTGTAATCAAAGCACTCCATTTTGCTGACATCTGTCAAATTGAATTCATTTGCCTTTCTATCATGCATTGTCATATTCCAGTCACTTCCTTTGTATACAATCTAGGAATTAAAAATGCGAGAAAAGTTGCAAGGTATACAGGGTGCCTGAAGGAAATCTTTATGAGCTACAATCCTGGCCAAAAGAAGCTGGGGCACAGGCAAATTTAAGTGTTTTCAACATGTTTCCAAAAATATCGATGCGAAAACATAAATTTAGGACTTTCTGATCCTCCTTCCCCCTAATTCAATGTTGGCAAAGTTGAATGGCGCTTGGTCCAAGCAACATTGAAACATGGGGAGCGGGGGGCGAGGGGCACGCAATCAAAGACCGAAGTAGTGCAATTTTGGGACTTGTCCCAAGTATTTTGGCCAAGATTGTCGGTCACGCCTGGCCTCTAGACAGCAAAAGTTGTGAATACAAACAATGTATCAGCATGTAGCTGAAAGGCGTAGCTATCTTTTGCGGTGCTGCTTGGCCAGTTTAAAGGGGCTCCGTCGTCAAAATGTAAACAAAACGATGATTTTTGCAGTTTTTTGAAAAGTGATATCACACAGGACTTTCGTATTTTTTTCAAAATGAAAGTTGCTGTTTGGGCATTAATCACTGTACTTCACTTAGGAACAAGCCAAACATTCATAGCTTCTACGATTGCTCGGATATCAGTGGATGTTTAACGGTCACTTTTTGGTGGCTTGGGTGAAGCCACCAAACAAACTGCAGAGAACAATGGATGAACAATGGATAATCGGTGACACGTGCGAGTTTTCGGATTTGTTTACTGTCTGACGACGGAGCCCCTTTAAGCAATAGCTACCCTTCGATAACAAGTTTCAAAACATGGCAATTCATTCATTTCTCAGACTTTCCCGTCCTATTCCCGTCCATGGTTTAGAAGATGTGAAAAAAGCTAAAATTTGCTTAGGAGCATGAAAATAAAATAAAGAGCAGAATCAGTCATTTGAAAACACTTGATTTCCACAGACGACTTCAAATTCATCTCTTCGTTAAATTTTACAAAATGTTGATTGGAAAAGGATGACGATTATTTATTTTAAATTAAATAAGAAATATAGGATTTGAAATAGTCTTGGGAAAACGAAGAAAGTAATCATCAAATTCTGTAGTGTCTACTTGGGGCGCAATGGGTAAATTTGGGGCAATGGGTAGAGCGAAACTTTTGGAAACATTTTGCTAAAATCTTTGTCATCATAGCTTTCCCCTAGCTACAACCACTGGAACTACCCTCATTGACATTGTGCATCTTGATTTATCAGGTCAGGGCCTACCGTTTTCCAGCAATCAACGCTACCCACTTTACCCCCAGCCTACCAACTTTGCCCCTGCAGACCCGAGCAGGCCCGAGCAGACCCGAGCAGGCCCGAGCAGATCCGAGCAGATCAGCCTACCCACTTTGAAACAGAATTATCTCAGAAATATTTTCTCTTACTCCTGGAAAAATATGTAAACCAATTTTTAAATTCTGAATCAGAATACTTACATTTTGAGATTCATTATTCGCAGGGACCAAAACATCGGCCTGTGAATTGTCGCCAAAGCGAAGTCTTAGAAGGATTTTTCGTTTCAAGTCATCAGGAATCTGCAATGAAAAATGGATGCCATTAACCAATGATTATGACAAGGCCTCAAGACCAACTATGATTTGGCAACTTTTTGGGAAGAACAATGCTCATTCAACGCATGGAAAACCGCATGGAAAACTCAACTCTCAGATTCCACGGTCTGGCGGTCTGTTTAATCATTATCTAACATACAAGCTGAGTGGTAAATGTTTTAGTTACACCCACAAAATACAAGAATTGAATCCCCTACCAATCGGCGTATGAACCAAAAAATTGAAATGTCCAATGCAGATGTTTAGATATATCCTTCGCCCTTCGATATATGCTCATGATTCTCTAAAAAGGAATTTCTAAAATGCACAACGAACGAGCTAGCTACCTTGGGCTTCTGAGCAACTTTTGCGGCTTGCGTTGTTGTTTTTTGTTTATGACTGGACCGACCGGGCATGGAATTCTCTTCTGTCTACAATCGTTAATCACTTTGTACTTAGGTGTCAATCAAAAGTAGCGGATCCTATTGTAACATTATCTGTTCTTGTTGTTGTAACATTTTCCTTGTTTATGCGTTGTTATGCGTACCTTTTCATTCTTCGCATGTTTCAATAAATCTCTTGGGATCATTTTTCCTTTCAAATCAGATTTCAAGCACTTTGTTGTCGAGTTCTTTCCAGGGATTATGAAATATTTCTTTTTCTGTAAGTGTAAATGAGATGGGATTAGTAACTGTGAGGTAGTAGATATCACGTGAATAAGGGCGTATTCTTTTGGGCATCTGAAGTCTGCGAAGTCTTCAGAAAACGGTAGACTTTGCAGGGAAAAATTCCAGTTACCAAAAGAATCACAGTCTGAAAACGGTGTAGAGTTGGCAGACTTCGCAGAGAAAATTCCCAAAGGATCGAATGTTGTGTTCGACCGAGTGAGTTGAAGCCATTGCAATGTATCGTACTTTTGTTTTGCAAATCCCCAAAGAAAATAATTTGTAATACAGTACTTCATTGTATTAAATTCGAGAAGAATGAGGCAAATTCCAACACAACAAGAAATCTACACCATGCCTATTTGGATGCAAATATGCGTACAAAAAGCAAGGGTGAATTTTGTAATAAAAACGTTACAGGTCTGATTAAAACAAAGCGATTTGGCTGCCTCAAGAATAGATTTCACACACCATAATGTTTTGCACTCTCTGTTTATTTTGATTTGATTGAGAGCACTCAGAAGTGGGAAATCTATTCTTCATAAATGTAAATCGCTTTATCTATTCGTCAAGCTGCAGGTTTTGCTTCAGTAAATTTGCCTTTGCTCGAGGGGTACCACTATTTTCATGCTTTGCTGAGAGCAATAAACGCTTTTGGGATGGGATTTAAGGCTAAGGTCCAGTCAGTGGAATTTTCCGAGGGGGCGGAATTTTAGACAATAAAAAATCACTCAGCCATAACTTTCTAGTCAATTCAAGAACGACATTTTCTCTCGCATTCTCGCATACAATAGAAAGTCCACCCGCTCAGAAATTCAGGAGAGTTGCCAGGACTCTTCTGTAATTCCAGGCTGAAGGAGTTTCGAGGTGTGGTCACATCACGAGGAAGGATCAGAGCACTGCTTTGATGCGCTAAGCTTCTCAAAGTCCTAAAACTACCTTCAGATGCTATGCAAGGTAGAAACAAATAAATTAGGATAAAATTGAAGTGAGAATTTGAAATGTGACACAGCAACACTTACATTCTTATAGTCTTGTACAACAATTTTCGTCATGTTCAACGCCACATTTTCTTCTGAGTTCAAATCACGGCGATGTCTCCCTTGCCCTGGATGAATCTCTTGCAGCAGGGTAAGTTGAATTATTCCTTTATTGAAATCTATTTTCAAATTGTAAATCTCTTTACTGCCATCCTCACTTGTGAAATCTGCTTCCCCTAAATAGAAGATGCAATGGTCATCATTTCACGTATTTTCTTTCAAAGAAACTGCCTATAAGAAACTCAACTCTCAGATTGCCACAAAATTAAGAAATACCAGTACTGGGAAAATATAACTTAAGATAAGAAACTATTTATTTTTGACAAAGGAAATTCTCGTGGAAATTCTTAACACATTTTTACTTTACACTTATTTTTTCTATAAGAAAGTAAGGTCCGGGCTGGAAGGCAGTTTCCTAAATTTTTGGGCCATTTTGCTACCAAAAGTTTCTTACATGTTTCTTATATTTTTAATGCCGGAAGTGTAGCGTTAATTTAGCTTTGTCAAGAGGGCTCCCAAATTACTTAGTAAAATCTCGAAACAATAATTTGCACTCAGAATAATGTCCAAACAGTTGCTATAACTATACAGTGTCAAAACATTTTTGAATGCGATGGGGAAAATAAAACTGCAAATGAAAAAGGTTTCTTAGCTTTTAAATTCAGGTGGGATTGTTTCTTAACTTTCGAAAAATTGAGCCTACCGTTTCTTATAAGCGGTTTCTAAACATCGGAAAGGCTTAAAAAACCTTGTTTTGAAATGTTCACGAGGGCACAGGTAGTGAACATGAAGATTGCTATGGAACCTCTAAGAAACTCGTAAGAAACTCTTGAGTACTCAAAAATCTGATAATTTTTAGAAACTTTCAGTACTGGCCCAAATTCTTAGTTTCTTATAAAAACATACGTGTATCGATTTCGAAGTTGAGAAATGTTTTATATTTTGGTTATGAGCAGCGAAGTGCTTCAAACAGAAAGTGAATTGTCAACGCAAATAACAACTAAAGAGTATCAATTTTGTTTATGATTTGGTTCTTTCTTGTAATCCTTGGTTCAAAAGTGGTCCTCCCTGAATTTCGATAAAATGCAAGATTCAATTTTATGAAAAGTTAGAAAACTCTGCGAGAAAAAGAAGTCTCCATATAGTCTAACCGCATTTTTCTTGCAAGAAACTAAGAATTTGGGCCAGTACTGACACTGGCAGTTTCTTAAAATTACCAGATCTGTGCCCCCCTGAAAATTTGAAAAGGTGTTTTGAAGACTTTCTAATGTTTAGACATTACTCAAGTACGTTCCGAGTATTATGATACAGGAAACAAGTGAGAATAAAGAGAAACATGCAAGAGTTTCTTAATTCTTGGCAATCTGAGAGTCTGAGTTTCTTATAAGCGGTTTCTTATGAAAGAATACGTGTATAACGAGGTCCAGCAATAAAGCGATAAAATTCAATTTATGACAAATTAAGAAAGCCTACGACGGTCTTTTGCTGAAAGAAGTAAGCCCAAAATCAAGCAACTCTACTACAAAAAGCCCTGAGCCCTGAACCTAATCTCTTACTGTTCCCTAGTCCCTTGTCATTCCCCCGAGCCTAGAACCTAGTCCCTTATAGGAAATGAGTTGTATCAAAAAGCTTACCCTCCATATTATCAGCCAATCTAGGTGCATCACTAAACACTCCTCCAATGTAGAGACCACCAATGATGCATCCAGCCACAGCAAATCCGAACAGAACAGCAATGAGTTTTGCTTTCTTGCTTATAAGACAAGACCTCTTCTCGAAAACGATTCCTGGAAGGAAGTAAAATATACATGAATTAGAAAAAACAAGGGTCGCAAAGCTGAACAGTTACCTACATAATCCTCAATTGAACAACAAGCAAACAAACAAAAATACAAAAAAACAAACACATATAAACAGTGTTGGCAGTCATCGTTCCAAAACACGACGAATAAGAATCATAACAAACTAACTTTGATGCATTTCTTGCTGTTTAAATCGTCTTGAGAGTTCCAAAAGATATTTTTTCTTCAGCCTTCGAACCAAAAGCAGCCAGTCAACTTACTGTGAGGGTTGAATACGCAAAGGTCTGCGTTCTTTATAGTCCCTGGTTTCACTCATAGACTATGTTTCACCCAAGGCAAAAGAGCACAATTTGAAAGAGATAAAATGGACTAATTTGGTGGTTTTTTTATCACTCTGTTCAAAGAAATACCATAAATATTCACGACGACACATCCCATCTGTTCTCTGAATCTGAATTGTACAAGATTGTCTCAATTTATTGAATAGACAATGTCGCTTCTGTGAGAACCGTTCGCGGTTAAACGTTATCATATCTTGTCATCTCCGTTTCAAATGCTTTAAGCATGATTTACAATAGCGCTATTGGCTAAAAATGAAATTCATTATTCAAGGGGAAGTGAAAGAAAACGTTTCTGCAAATGACTCTTAATTGTATCGCTTCCTTGACATCCCACATTGAGGGAAAATTCTGAATCACGACAGTGAAAAATTTACCATCGACAAGTAAAACCCACAAATTAAAGCCTTTGACTTTGAAATCATCTTGTTAGGATCTAATGAATGTGGTACTGTTCCTGAAACCAGCCTAGAAGGTTTTAAAAAGACCGTTAATTAAAGATTGCTTTTGGCACATGGGGTATGAAAGGTTTTCTTGTCCAAGCTCTGAAACTAAACATTCAAAATGTGTGTGAAAAATTGCCAGCACGTTTGATGGTGAATTATTACTTTGCTTCATAAAATCATTTCCAAAGACAGCTTCGACACAAAATCGCCAATTACTCTAGAACGATGTGATAAATTTTAGTAAAATGTGTTTTACCATCTAAGTTCTAATCTTTCAAAGCTTCCAGTTTGTCACCTACACATCAGGTGCATAAAAACTGATTATCACTGTAGTTATGTTTTCCTGTATTTTCCCAGTACTAGAGTTTCATATCTACTCACTGTGTTGTTTCTCTTCCACGGGATTGCGAGTAAAGCTTGATAATGTTGCTTTTCCTTCGTTCTTCTCTCGTCGCAGCAAGGAATCGAATGCTGCCATTTTTCAAATACTGTTAAAACGGTTGGAGCTCCTACGCAGCGATACGTCTCATTTCAAACTTTAAAGGGAAGTTTGGCATTAGGACGTATCGCTGCGGAGAAGCTCCAACCCGTTTCAAAAGTCTTTGAATAATGGCAGCATTCGATTCCTTGCTGTGACGAGAGAAGAACGAAGGAATAGCAACATTATCTAGCTTTACTCGCAATCCCGTGGAAGAGAAACAACACAGTTAGTAAATATACAATTTTGATCATAATATAGGCCACGTCAACGGTGCATTATTGCCCCTATGGTCTGAGAGTTGCGCTTCTTAAAAGCGGTTTCTTACAACAAAATAGGTGAATACAGGTTTTCATTGCATGACCCAGTGAGAGATCAAGGCTGGTCAAATTTGTAAATAAAACTGCAGTTGTTTCCCTCTGGCTAGAGGCTGACTTCATAGGCTCATCCCCAACTGCTTTCAAGAAACAAGGTTAACACTCTAGCTTAATCAAAGCCAGATACCAGACATTCAAGCACATTTGAGTAATTTAGTTCTTATGCCGCTTTGACCCAACTTCTTGAAAATGAGCGGTAGACCCCATACATCGGCAGCTAAAAGCGGCAGACCCCCTACATCGGTAAGTTTTTTGTGCAAGAAGCAGGATTCACCTATGAACAGTTTTTTGGCGAGTTTTTTCCGAATCGACGGGCGTATCTGTGTAGAATCTCGTACACCTTTCGCAAAATCCTTTTGTTTTCAGGGAAACTCCGTAATAATCCCTGAAAATTCTATTGTTCTTAAATATCTCATACATCTTTTCAGAAGAGTGATACACCCCTCGGGCCTCGGTCCGAATATAGCCAATCTCTATAAATCTTCCCAACGCTGGGCGCTGTCTCCCCTTGCCCCCGCCTCCTACGCCTATGTGCCAAAAAAGGATCACGCCTGCCTAAGCAAGACTTGTACATCATGAAACGCATGTCTTATTTCTGCATCGTAAACAAAAACGCCCCAGGTGTGAACTGCAGAACAAGCAGAAAATATGGTCACGTGGCCATGTAGTAACAGGAAGGATATTCTCGTTTTGAGGGTATGCATAATGTTTGAAGGATGGGATGGGCGGGAAATCGAAACAAATGGTGTGGTTGATTGGTGATTTCAAACCTACCTGAAATTCTGATAACAGTAGACTTCCCATGGATGGAAAGGAAGGTTAGGTTAGGTTAGGAAGACCTTCTGTATTTCTGCTCCAAAACGCAGGTTTGGCAGAGTTTGGAGAGATTCCTGCTTTCATTAACGAGCCACAATGGTGAACCAAAAATTCAGTTGTAAAGATTTTTATCTTTGATTGGGAAGTATATTCCTGTCTCTGCGAATCTACTATTTTCAGGATTTTGTAAAAATGCAAGGGATTTGGACGGTAAAATCGATAGAATTTGATGCCCATCTGGCGAAATCAGGCATTTTAACTAGTTTGCCTCGTTGCAAGTGTCCAGCAACAGGAAAGATGGGGCAGTCTCTTCGAAGTCGCATCACACGCATCCAATTCACGTATTGGCAACAAATGCTATTTGAACAATTCCAACTCTCCTTTCCATAAGTCGGAGAAGGGGTCCAACATAGTGAAATGGGGGCTAATGCAGTATCACACACCTGTAGGGTTTCGGTAGGGTTTAGTCTGGATCAGTATAGGCACAGTGTGCGAAACTGCATTAGCGCCGTGTAATGTATTATTTAGATAACATATACAGCTGGAAGTCTAAACAAATATCGATGCATAAAAAGTAAATATACAAAGGCATGACAGACGGCCCCAAAGGTCGTTTACTTAAAAAGTCGAAAAAATAATGAAAATTTCATACCTCTGCTTGTTGTCTTCCAATTTTTTGCAGATTTCCCTTGTCCAGTTTGCGTCTCAGGCAGAACTTTGTTATTTTTCAGTCCCATGTCTGTGTTCTCAAACCAGTCCGATCTTTTTGAGGACTCCTTCTTTCTTGATTGTTTTTTGACGAACGGATAGGATCTTCAAATGGTAGGTTATGTTGTATGACTGTCTTTTGTCTCGATGTTTTCACAACGTGTATTTACCTTCATGTGACCAGACCATCAATTTAAAGCTGCAATCTCTAGGCAAATAAAATAAAGACGTCAATTCAGGTATAAGCCAGGGGGATTTTCGGACTTCATAGAACTCTCCTAAATAAGAATGTCAGGGGGTTTGTAACTCAGTTTCATTGCACGGGGATAAGGACGTTGTCACTCATGTTAAAAGACATGTATTGAGCTTTGAGGAATTTTAGCTAGAGTAGACAACAAACTGCAACAAAAAAATCAAGATCTATGGCACAATCATACTTTGGTGAACGAGGACAGATATTGTAAGACAATAGCATGAGTTGCTTTCGCTGACACTTGAATTCAAAGCGATTAGCGATGGCAGAAAAAGGAAATTCCCTCAACCAGTAATTCAAAACAAACAAAGCCGCAAAAGTTTCTCTGAAACCCAGGTAGCTACCTCGCTCGTTGCGCATTCCAGAAATTGTTTTCAAGAGCAAACATAAGCATAGATCGAAATAAGAAGGATGTATCTACACATCTACCACGGGCATTTTATTTGTTTGGTTCAGAAGCTGAGCAGTAAGTGTTTTAATTACACCCGAAAAAATAAGAGAATTGGATCGCCTCCCAATCGGCTTTTGAACCAAATAAATAAAACGCCCGAGGCAAATGTGTAGATATATACACCTTTCTCTCGGCCGTCAGATGCAGATGATCAAGAGAACATCCAGATTTCGTCATCAAAATTCAGCCTAATGATGTCATCAACTCAGTAGACTTGCTCCAAGTCTACTCCGTGGTCTATCAGCGCTAAAGTAATAAATTTACTTCTGCGGAGGCGTACAAGGGCGCTGCGAAGGAGAAGCGAGGTTCCGTCTTCGCCTCGCTTTTCCTTCGCAGCACCCTTCAGTCGCCTCTTATGTACGCCTCCGCAGAGGTAAATATATTACTTTAGCGCTATTACTTTAGCGCTGATAGACAACGGAGTAGACTTGGAGCAAGTCTATCAACTCAGAGACAGGAAGATGCACAGTGCAGCTATCTCATTCTTGAAAAAAATCTTCAACGAATACCAAGAGGTTCAGCTACTGTTGGCTTCTTGCATAAAATTCATTGAAATCTTTGGTAAAGAATCTTTTGTCAGGATTTAGAAACGCTATTTAATCGAAAGTTTTCTTCGGTAACATAATTTTTGTCCGGAGCAAGTAACAACTCAGCTTAGTTGGCGAAAAAATGAACTCTGACTATGTAACAATAAACTCTAACGATAAACCTTTTACGTTAAACTATTCAATGCCAAGATGTTGAACTGCCTCTTTGTGTCTCACTCCTTCTGGAAAATACACAAGTCTTTTTGAGAACAGAATTCTGTCAAGACAAGGTCTGTTCAAGAGTCAGAGAAATAACGGCTCTCTGTAACACGAAGACTTGGCAATGTTGTCGTCTGGCTCTTGTTGAAGTCCTCTTGGCAGCAGACTTTTCACCAGGAACAAGTCTGTTTAAGTGTAAAAGAAAAGACAACAAGTTGTACTTTGGCTCTGGCTGATATCGTTGGCAACAGAATTTTATCATGAAGACGACTCTTCCAAGTGTCAGAAACTGCGACTCTCCTCAGTACGAAGACTTTGCAAGGCTTTCCGCTCTGGGTGAAACCTTCGGCAACAAAAATGCCGGCTGTAATCTTCTGTAAACAGAATTACTTGACCATTGCATTAAATCTTCAACTTGAGTATCTTCTGCTGTATCTGAGCTCTTGCAAGAATGGCTTAAATTTTTGATAACAGAATTTGATATAGAATTTTATCATGAAAAGGTCCGTTAAACTTTTGAAAACAACGACTGTCTTGATACCAAGGTTTGCAAATCTGGCGTTTGACTCTTGCAAACAAACTGCTGGAAGTAATCTGTAATAACGGGATTTTCAGTATCAGCAAGTCTGCTCACGTGGTTGAATAGAAACTCCCCCAACATGGTTTTTAGTCGCCTGACCAGCGCACGCGACTGCCTGAGAGGATGGTGATGTAAAGCTGCATTCAAGGATTAATCAAAATAAATTGGGATCAAGGAAAACAAGGGAAATGTAAAGATTGATGTACCATAAGAGCTCAATTCTGACTACTCTCGTTCAAGCCTCCCTCTCAACTAAGTTCCTTGGTTTCAAGCCAGGGTTTCAAGCCAAAATTTTAAACAAGCTCCCTCTCTATGAAGCCCCCCTTTAATCAAATGCCAGGCTTACCAAAGACTTTCCATATATTAATAGCTAAACAAGGTTGCATGTTAATTTTGATCTGGATTGGGATAAAACTGTGTTGAATTTGTGTATTTTGACTCATAAGACTGTATGCTGATTCCACAAAAACATGGGGGTAATAGAACCAAAAAGCTTTCATTATACCCTTGTCATTTGACTTTGCGTAATTAGCCCCTCTCTTTCTCTTTCTCCTTCTCTAATTAGCCCCTCTCTTTTAAGCCCTGTCTAGAGTGTACGAAACCGAAATTGAATAAACCCCCCGGAGTTTAATCACGTCTGACAACCCCTATTTGGTTGTGACGTCACGTCAAAACCTCGAAGCTATGTAGGTCATGTGTTTTTCGCGCATTTTTCTGTTTTGATGACGAACGCAAGCCAGGACCAGAGCAAGGTTCCATTCTTACCAAGAGTTAAAAGCAATACGAAGAAATGAGCAATTATTTCGTGTGACTTGTAAATAAAGCCAATAAGGCCTAAATCAAATGTACATAAAAGCTACATAACAGCAAAACACGAAATTTAAGATGAATAAAACAAGGCGAAAAAGCTGAGCTTTTCAGGAATTTACTAGACTTGCTCCAAGTCTATTCAGAGTTTCGTTCTTGCTTCTCCTTCACAGCATCACCTTAGTAGCTTACGCCCCCGCAGAAGAAATTATATTCGTTTACTGCTGATGGTCCACTGAATAGACTTGGAGCAAGTCTGGGAATTTACGAAACTCAATACACAAGTATCATTTGACGGTAAGGTAAAGTCCAGGAAAGAACGATCGTTTCAAAAGTCTGTTCTCTTCAGATCTGATTTAGATGGCGTAGTGTTTCTGTTAGAGTCTAGCCCCCGTCTAGCCTTAACAAATCAATTTAATTCCAAAGCTTAGCGCCCTTACTGATCCATCTACCATCTACACGGGCATATCCATTTACGGGAATGTTATTTTGCTGGAAGCATTTATACTTACATGAAACATCAACTGCCTACATTTAAATATGAATTTTTCTACAAATTTTCGACAAATGGAAACTTCTGGAAAATGGCATATGAGTTGAAAAAATGCTTTTACAGCATCAACATCTAAACAGACGAAACACTACTGCACATTATTTGGCAGTGAAAAAATGCAGTTATTCATAAAAATGCTTTAAAAGCTGTATCAAAAATCGAAAAATGATACCGTAAATAACATTCTCTACTCTAGGGAGCAGTCAACTTTACTGTCTCAGCAGAAACAAAATTGTTGCAATGAAATGCACGTGAGTGGGGAGGAACCATCTTTTAGTTGTTATTTCAGAAATAATATTGCTGCCATCGATTTCAAAGGGGCTCCGTCATCGAATTTTGAACGTGTTTGATGGTTGCACCCAAGCCACCGAAATTGAACCATCAAAATCAACTTATATCGAAGAAATTATAAGAGATATGTCATGTTTGGTCTGTTGCTCCGTGAAGTACAAAGATTTATCGTTAAAATAACCCTTTCATTTTGAAAAAGACTACGTTTGTGAGAAATTGCCGATCAAAATATTGCAAAATGGAAGTTTCGACAACAATTTGTAGACAGAGCCCCTTAAAACTACCAACTACAAGGTTTTAAACAAGCTACCCCTTTCAAAGACCCTAGCTGCTGCATTACTTTCAAAATAAAATTTACAATTTGTTATGCATGCTATATTGATATAATTGGCTATAAGCTATGGTTTGTTCATGCTCTTGAGTTACGATCTGACTTATTGTGTGGTTTTACACAAATGCATATGCGGCTTTACTGCCATTCCTAATTTAAACATACAATACAACAGGTGCAAGTCTACAAAACTACCAATCTACTTATACCCGTATGGTAGCCTGCTACATGGGGCTTGTGTTAATTTACTGTTAGCAATAGATTAGAGAGTTTACGAAACCGCACCAGCAACTGCAAAACACTGTTGCTTTTGTTTCAGAACATGGGCTGAATAAACTCTTCGCTTGCATCGTTTGCCGTCCTGGTTTCACAAACTCTCTATTCGTTGATACAAAGCATGCTCAAGAAAACAAATCTTTTTATTTTTGATTGTAATGAATTGTTGCACGTAGTCAGAGAGACAGAAGGCTTTAAGTAGACTCAATACAAAGTCCCAGATATCGCAACAACAACGACAGGTTTATAATTGAATCATTATCTGAATAAAATAGCATTTTATGCTCCTGCACAATGATGTATTTCCGCTGCAGTGATCGTACTGTAAAAATGGAATGGAGTGAAAACATTGGCATGAATGGAGTAAGTCTAGGCTTGAAGTTGCTGTAGTTGTTTACCAAGCTAATTTTTTGTCAAATTGCAAGGATTCTTTTTAAAACAGCCTCTATTGGTGGAATCTTTATTGGTCATCAGACTGGGGAAAACAAAGAGATAAATGCAAAAAGCATATTGGTTATTTGGGGGGGGGGTCGTCATGCCCAATGATTTTTTCTTGCAAAGCTATGACATAGAGCCATAATCTTCAGTATCATTGGTGAGGACAATGCTCACATGTCTGCTAATCTCTGATACATTACTTATCTTGATTTAATTAAGCATAATTAAAACGCAAATTTAGCATCTTTGAGTTCAATCAGGGGACTTTTCAAGTCTCATGCAAGGTTTACGATCTATATGTTCTTACGGCAAGACCATGTAATGATTGTCACAGATGTGACCGTCACTGTGGCACACTAGATGATAGCTAGAAGTGACATAGCTCCTCCCTGGTGGGTACATAAAACGTTGAGTGTACATGTATGCACTGCCGATATTGGTAGGTTTTTGGGCACAGAGTCCTTTAAATAAGAGTCATCTTCAGAAGATTTGTCTTAAATATTGATTGGTTTTTGACTGAAATCAACAAAAAAATTATTTGAGATGGGGTAGTTTCTACCATAATTTTCCATAAAAGTGGGCACAAATGCAAGTTTTCGCAATTGGAAGTTGGTAACTCTTTGAAAACCAGGCAGCAGACTCCCATTCATCCATACGTCATGTACCAACCCCCTCCTTCCAGGAGCTTCTCTTGCTTAATGGATCCTACACAAATTGTTGGATGCAAACTGTATCATAACACTGTGATGTTAACAAACATTCTAAGATTGATTGATAAAAGCCTTAGATTGCATAAAACAACTGTAAACAGTGACAATGCAAACAAGGTGAAATCTACATACTTGCACTGCTGCCAAACACCAGGGGAAATCACAGATAAACAACAAACCATTCCCATTTATAATGAAGAACTCTCTGGGTATTCTTCTATTGTCCTTCTGCAAAGTCTGAGGTACTGTTGTTGTTTGAAGTACATTCGAATGACACCCTTTACAGCAATGAATACCAGGCCTCCCTGTGATGAAAAATAATACATTTTGATATGTTGATGACAAATCATGAACTCTTTTCAAATAAGCATGCAAATTCAATAGAGAATTGAAAAATATATAGATGACAGTTGCATGACATTTCACTATTTTCATCAGAAATCAATATGTTTTTGAGGAAGCAAAACGTGAAATAAATAGTGCAACAATATTTTTCAAAATGTTGTTCTACCTGACAAGAGCAAATCCAAAATACACATAATATTCAATAATATTCAATCTTCCCACTCAATATTCAATGCACCTCTTCAATATAGCAGCCTCACTTTGGAAATGTATAGAAATTTCTCATATGAAAAAATTTCAAGCCCAGCAGATTCGGATTTAGCACCCAAACTTTAGTCTAGTTTCGTGTTTTTGAACTGCTGGCAATTGTGATGTTGATTTTATGACGATATAAAGTTTAAAAACTTAAAAGGGATTTGACCGTGGAAAATTGTTCAGGGTGAAACTTTACACCCTGAGTCATTTTCACGGTCAAATCCCTTACAGGTTTTCAAACTTTGCATCGCCATAAAATCAAAATTACTACTGATAGCAACATAAAAACTTGCAGTTAGACAAAAGTTTGAGTGCTAAATCCGAATTCGGCCTCTAAAATTTTGTATCAAAGAATTTTGAATATTTTCCAAAACGAGGCTGTATATTGAAGTGGTGTGATATATACACTGAACTGTATTTCCTCAATATTGCCTTGCCCCAACTGAACAACTCTTTCTTTGACTATAAATTTAGCTGAGAGAAAGCTTTTTTACTGAATTGAGAAAGCTTTTCTATCAAAAACCCCTATGGATGCCTATCCAAGAGGGGTTTTACTGTCGTTATGAGCTGGCATGGAGGCCCACTCAAGAGGGGCTCGTCTCAAAAGTGGGTGCTCAATCAAACAGGTATAGTATATAATCAACTCTCTGAGCAAGTTAGCTTGCAAAATTATCTAACACAAAAGATATCAGCTTACCAATAGTGTCCTTTTCAAAGCACTATTCACACTTTTGAAGAAATAGTTGCCACATGCGGATGCAAATGTTGGCAAGAGAAGAGCACCGCAAAGAACTCTTGTTGAATATGTGAAATCCATCCCATTGCCTGCTTCTACTGGGACCCTTGCAATATCATCTTGAATTTCAGGTGAGCTTCTAAATCCTGCAGAATTCCAAAGTTTTCGAGAATGTTTCCTCCACAGTTGCAATACATAATCTTCCCACTTTATCATTCTGCCCAGAATTAAACCAAATGGAATAACGGGTAGGAATGCCAAAAGGAACAAAGGGTCTTCCTTCTCCATCATTTCCAAGGCATTTTTGTGACCCATTGTTTGCATGACCGTTATCGCTCCATATGTCACAGCGGACCAATAGAGTGAGCCAAGTACCACACCACCAGCCATGACTGGGCATACTTTGTTGACAACTTTGTCACCATAATCAATGAGAATGAGAACGACACCAAAGGATGGGTATTTAATTTTGTATTCTGTGTTGCATTGTGGGCAATACACACGGACTGTGGGATTATTGGCCTGTTTCTCGTCGATCCATCTTTGCAAACAGAAAACATGAACCCATCTTGCTGAACCGCGGCATAGACATGGCTTTATCCATTTAGCATGGGGTTCATCCTCTTCAGTTGCGAAACAAACCCAACAACACTTTCCCCTGAAATTATGATAAATCCAATTTTTAGACAGTTGCCACTGCCCTTTCACAAATTAATATGTTAAGAATCCTCAACAATTCTTAAGAATATTCAAGATTCTTTACAGTACATGCTTATAAGAATTCTTTAGTGGAATGAAAGACTGTAAAATGTTAAATAAGAATTCTTCAGAGTTTAAAACTTCTCAGAAGACATATTTGGCAGGAAAACACTTTGTTAACATGAACAAGGCCTTGCTGTACCATAGGTTGTGTGCCAAAATGAACTTCACATGCTTACGTTGTTTACCCAACAGGAAGGTAGAATTAAAAAATCAATTTTTTCAAAACGATTCCTTCAATTCACCCTCATTGACAACGCTCTGAACTCCCTGAAACTGAACATTGCTTTGTTCTCTGTGTAATGGTTTGTTTTATGTGACTTTACAAAGTTGCAAAATTTTCAGTGAATCCAATATGTTAAAGCTGTTTGTCAAAAACCACTCATTTCTATTAAAGCAATTAAAACTGTTACACTTGTTCAAAATATCTAAGCTTATGGCTTATCTGAAAGGAAATAGCTTCTTTTACCTGAAAGGAATTTAGAACAAGCGCTGGTTCCCATATGTAGATACAGTATGAGACTGTGATGGGCCAGATTAGAAAATTTGTATAGCCCATACAATTTCTTGCAAATGGAGGAACTGATGCAGTTTTCAATCGGAGCCACGCAGTTGGCAATAAACACAATAACTATTGTTTTAACTTATTATTGTCCCCAACTAAAGCTGCAAAATTTTGCCGCGTAAGCTGCAAAATTTCCGTGAAAATCTAATTTAGACCATCTCAACTTGCACATGCAAAATATCAACTTTACAGTCTGGACTGTGGGAAAATCCATGTTACTAAGATCTATAGCCACCTGCCTTTCTCTGTTAATATTTACAATGAATTGACAAGTAGGAATACAACATAACAAGCAGAGCAGTATGATTGGTCCCTTCTATCTCACAAATGTAGGCGTAATACAGCAATTTGATAAAATTTCACACCTTCCACACTTTTTTCTATCATGGTACCATGCTTGTCTCGTAGGACAGATATTAATAGGCCTACCTGCCGATAAATTTTCCTATAAAGATTTTAAAGTGATCTTAACGGTGATCTTAACAACTTATCAACATGCAGATTTTGTGGAATAAAAAAAATTGGATAAACATTTAATTCAAAATTTAGTGATACTTAAGTAAGTACTTCCTTCAACATCGTTTCATAGATAAAGCAGCTTAGGATTTAACTGTCATTAATTTTGATTTCCAATATACAGCACCAACCCACTTCTCATTTCACTTTCTAATCTAGTCTAGCTAGGCCCAATTGATTTCAACAAATAAGTCAGTCAACCGCCAGTCCAATTTAGGCCATTCAATCTTCGTAGTGAAAAGTTACTTTCACCAGTGTTCAAATCAATAAAACAACAAGCTAGGTGTGAATATCAACAATGTTTTATATACCTATCACTTTGTGCCCTATCTCTGGTCATAGTCGTGCCACAATCTCCATTTATTTGACCTTCACCAATTTCTCCCGCACTCTCCATTTTCCGTCTGTTTCTTTTCCCAAACCTTCAACTTGACCTGCTCCTGCGCAACGCCTTATCTACTCCGTTCATTCTTGTTTCAATTTCAGCTACACCTTTTTGCAGAATGAAACATTACAGATAAACGCCTCTGGCGATTTGCAGTACCATAGGTTTTGACTCTCTAGAGATGTCATGAGTTTTATTCTTTTATCATCTACGTACGTGCACATTGATAGTCGAGTAGGCGGCATGGTTTCTTCTAGTTCTATGAAGTATAAAACAGAGTTTGATTTGAGAGTTCAGTAAATTTTGCACACTCAGCGGAGTGGTTGCAAACTAAGTTGCTAAAAGTCTCGACAGCGTGTCGAGCAGTGCTTGCTGAAATAGCCATAGGGCGCAGGCCAGCTGTGGCAGTGATGCAATTGTACTTTGGCTTAGCACGAGGCATGGAGCCTCAGATGGCCTCAGATTTGGTGAGAAACTTCCTTTTCATTTATAAGATGTGCTCTTTCGCCTCTGGTTGGCAATGCAGGTATTTCAAGGTATCAGGCTAGCTATCGCTTGCCGTCGTTATATTTTCTCGTCTTAACATCTTAATCACGCTTCGACCCTATTTCGTAATCCAGTCTTGCGTCTTTTCTCTCTTGGTATGGGCCAGGGGCGTCGCCAGCCCAAGAAATCTGGGGTGGAAAAATAGGAGGGGGTCTGGGGGCGTTGCCCCCAGAAAATTTGTCCTGACCACGCCTTTCAGGCTCTCGGAAAACACGGGAAACGCCCTTTTATTATTTTCATCTATTTCGATATATTTGGAAAAGCAACCATCTCAAGCAGCATTTTTCGTAAGAGCGGGTATTTTTGCACAACGAAAATCGAAATAGAAAAATACATCATATATCAATTTACGAGGAAAGGAAAGATATGATTTGAAATTGAAATTTAAGCGTTTTCTCGAAATGTTCAATAACGAAATTCAGAATTCAAGAGGAAAAACCAGTTATCACAATAATTCCAAGTCAATAAAAATCTACCCCTCCCCCAAAGTTTTTTAACGGATTTCGAAAAATTACAAAATCGAACTCTGGGAAAACTGGGGTGGACATGTCCACCCCAGTCCACCCCGTGGCGACGCCACTGGTATGGGCTACGGGAAACACTGCGCTTCACTTCATTTCCTCGCCTCGTGTTCTGTGGCAGGAAAAGGCAGGTATTCCGTCCAACCCTAACTTCTCGAGGGTGATTTGCTTTCGAGAGATGAGCTAGTTCCCTAAAAAAGCCCTATTTGCCCTAATGATGAGAAAATGCAACCTCGTATATTTGTCCAATACTTCTGAGGAAAGATATACGAAAAGGTTGTAATATATCTGAAGTGCAGAAAAGCCACAGCAGCGTTGGGCCTATTTATGGGAGTGTAGCTTTCAGTGGCGTACCCAGCACTCCGGGAGTGAGGGGGTCTGGGGCATAGCCCCAGAAATGTTTGGTAGACCACGCCCTTCAGACGCTCAGGGAATGAGGACGACGCCCTTTTTCCCTATATTTTGCATCGTAAAAATGGCTGGAATGAACACAAAATAGACAGGATGTTTTGTTTAATTTGTATTGAGAATTTGTACCCAACATAGCAAAAGCTAGGAGAGTAGACGAAGAATTGTTATTCGGAACAAAAAATCCAGCACATCAAGTACGAATTGCAAAATTGCTTTTCTAGCTTTACTGCAGAATGATTTTGATCTTGATATTCGAGCAAATAGCATCTTATATGCAAGAAGCTTCTGCAAAAGAAATTGTTGTTGCAATTTGAATCATTTGAAGTAAGTCAGAGTATAGCTCTTCAAATCACAAATAGGGATCCCTATAGCCAATATCATGTGCAGGCTAAGAAAACTGGGGATCTTGAAATGAGTGGATCTGGGGGCAAAGCCACCGGGAAAATTTTGAGAACATACCTTCTACATTGGCTTAGAATGCCTCTCCCAAAATCGTTCAAGCATTTCTAAGAAACCAAAACATTTCTCTACCACACCTTGACAAAATCATTCTCTCCTTGCTTTTTCAAGAATCTCAAAGACCACCGCTTGACAGATCTCATTGACCCCCCCCCCCCTCAGAGGTACAAATTTTATTGCATTTTTGTACGAATCTTGAGGACCATCTTTTTGAAAAGTGGGGGTTCGGACCCCCCCCCCATTCCCCCTCTTGGGTACGCCACTGGACTAACCTTTCTTAAAAAACTAAGAATCTGGGCCACTGTATATATATATATATATAATTTTGATACTAAATTTCGACGAATGGAGAAAAATGGAAAAATGGAAAAATTGAATTTTTCAATTCAATTTTTCCATTTTTCTCCATTCGTCGAAATTTTAGTATCAAAATTATGCCTAAGAAAATGTAAATATCAAAATATATATATATATATACACTATATTCTCATAAGCTCATTCGCAATATGTAATAAAAAAGATATATGTAGTCAAGAAAACACATTCGAGTAAACGTTTTGGCGTAAGCCTTCATCAGTAATCAATCTTCATCAGTATACACTATATATATATATATAAATAGGGATGAACAAAAAGAAAGACAAGCCGGAATATATACATATAAATTTTATCTCAATTCCCAACTAGTTTCGACCGTGTGGTCATCATCAGGAGAATCTCAGGAAAAGACATATCATATATATATTTATATATATATATAGGTCGAAACGAAAGTGTCCCGGTACCATAGGGATATATAGTAAAACATGTGAAACCTCATCAGGTTAAAAATGTTGCTCGAGTGATAGTAAACTTATGAGATAAAATGAAGTCAGAACATAGTCTATGGTTGAAATCTCATGAATTTATAATGAAAATATCATATATTAAGCTTGGCTTGATGGAATTCAGTCAAAATGAGATATATATATTTTGAAACATTTGAAACCTCATCAGGTTAAAGATGCTTAAGTGATAGTAAACTTGTGAAATAGAATAAAGACAGAACACAGTCTATGGGTGAAATCTTACGAATTTATAATGAGTAGATCATATATTAAACTTGGCTTGATGCAATTCGGTCAAAATGATA
This sequence comes from Aurelia coerulea, assembly GCA_039566865.1. NCBI lineage: Eukaryota > Metazoa > Cnidaria > Scyphozoa > Semaeostomeae > Ulmaridae > Aurelia > Aurelia coerulea. The sequence goes on along the minus strand of CM076952.1, from coordinate 1,926,448 downwards.
TATATATTTTGAAACATTTGAAACCTCATCAGGTTAAAGATGCTTAAGTGATAGTAAACTTGTGAAATAGAATAAAGACAGAACACAGTCTATGGGTGAAATCTTACGAGTTTATAATGAGTAGATCATATATTAAACTTGGCTTGATGCAATTCAGTCAAAATGATGTATATATTTTGAAACATTTGAAACCTCATCAGGTTAATGATGCTTGAATGATAGTAAACTTATGAAGTTAAATGAAGTCAGAAGACAGTCTATGGTTGAAATCTTATGAATTTATATTGAATACATCGGTTATGAAGCTTTGTTTGATTAGACTCATTCAAATCTAGGTATATTCTTTGAAACATTTGAAACCTCATGAGGTTAATGAGGTTCAAATGATAGTAAACTCGTCAAGAGCAAATGAAGCCAGAACACAGTCTATGGTTGAAATCTTATTAATTTATATTGAATAGATCGGTTATGAAGCTTTGTTTGATTAAACTCATTCAAATCTAGGTATATTCTTCGAAACATTTGAAACCTCATGAGGTTAATGAGGTTCAAATGATAGTAAACTCGTCAAGAGAAAATGAAGCCAGAACACAGTCTATGGTTGAAATCTTATGAATTTATATTGAATACATCGGTTATGAAGCTCTGTTTGATTCAATTCATTCAAATCGAGGTATATTCTTAGAAACGTTTGAAACGTCATCAGGTTAATGAGGCTCAAATGATAGTAAAGTTGTCAAGAGAAAATGAAGCCAGAACACAGTCTATGGTTGAAATCTTATAAATCTATATTGAATACATCGGTTATGAAGCTTTGTTTGATTCACTTCATTCAAATCGAGGTATATTCATTGAAACATTTGAAACCTCATCAGGTTAATGAGGCTCAATTGATAGTAAACGTGTCAATTGAAAATGAAATCAGAACACTGTCAATGGTTGAAGTCTGGATAGGCATTTGCGTCCCTAGTTCATTCTTTAGTCCGCCATTATCTTTAACTCTACACCGTAGAAAAACAAGACAAAAGTGAGATGTTTTGTACCAAATGAAAGCCAGGAATCTTTCTAATCTTTTCGTTAAGTGCTGGTTTTTTTTTGACAAAGCACATTGATCCAGGCCAGGGAATAAATTGCAAAATATGTATACTGATATTGGACGCGGACAAGCGAGCTTCCGCTAACGATAGCATGGAAGAATTAGTTTTAGGCACACCCTGTGCGTCAGTAAGCAACAAAAAATTTTCAAATTGGACAAGGAGACTGGAGATCTTGATTTTTGAAGTTTGGTGTAATTTGTTTGTTTGTTTGTTTGTTTGTTTACATTACAGTTTCGGGAATTCTTGTGTTTGGAGAGCGCTTTTCAAACCATCATTTCTCAGCTCAGAAGAGTCAGAAATTGGTCATTTTTGTCTCATTTAAACCACTGAACTTGTTTTCTTAGCCTCATTTTCAATTCTACTACATATTTTTGTTAAAGATTAACTCTAGGATTACATATATTTTGCACAGATAGACAATTTATTGCTGACTGTTATCAGTCCATAAGTCCAGTCAATTGGTTAAAGAGGGCCAAAGCCAGATGTTTGAGAAATGCCCTTTGTAATTCCAGTTGAGCTACAGGGGACTCTTTATTCTAAACTAGTCCAAAGCCAAAACAACGCAATAACAACCACTGGCTTGAACATCGAACGGTTTGCTGAAACAAATAAACAACAAACTAATGTTTTAAAACACATAACTAATACAGCTAACATAAATAGAATTATCAAAACTATCAACGAAATGTACAGCAAAGAATATGTAAATCAAAATGTCTACTTACAAATTTGTTTGTCCTCGTAGCTATAAAAACTCTACACCAAAGGCAAGCCTAAAATCGGCTGGGTAATCTGCCCCAGAAAAAACATCTCTTCTTTTGCTCTTTCTTTCAAACTGAATCTTGCAACCCAGAGAAATGCGTGGGCAAATCTTTTATGGCCACGAGTTTCTCATAACAAAAATAATATAAACTGTCCAAATAATGCAAATATAATAGTAACTTATGTGCACTTGCACGGGATAGTATCCTTTTACCAAAGCGCTCAAATGAACCGAATGTTTTTCTATGATAGTGAATCTCTACCAAATTCTCACATCGATTGCAATCTATCGTAAAAGTGGAATATCTCTGCGACTACTATAGTTATAGCCGTCTAGGTAACTTTTTTAACTCAGCATTCAATTTTGCATCGAATCATTGCAATAAGAAATCAATTAATTGTTCTCTATAAATTTCTCACCTCAATGGAATAGATGTTTTTCTGTGGTAGTGATTCTCTACCAAATTCTCACATCTATTGCAATCTATCGTAAAAGTTAAATATCTCTGCGACTACTATAGTTACAGCCGTCTGGGTGACTTTTTTGAGCTCAGCATTCTATTCTGCATCGAAACATTGCGATAACAAATCAATTAATGGTTCTTTATTAATTTCTCACCTCAATTTAATAGATGCTTTTCTGTGGTAGTGATTCTCTACCAAATTCTCGCATCTATTGCAATCTATCACAAAAGTGAAATATCTCTGCAGCTACTACAGTTACAGCAGTCTGAGTGACTTTTTGAGTTCAGCATTCTATTCTGCATCGAAACTTTGCTATAACAAATCATTTAATGGATTTTTATAAATTTCTCACCTCAATGGAATAGATGCTTTTCTGTGGTAGTTATTCTCTACCAAATTCTCGCATCTATTGCAATCAATCGCAAAAGTGAAATATCTCTGCAGCTACTACAGTTACAGCAGTCTCAATGACTTTTTTGAGCTAAGCATGCAATTCTGCATCGAAATATTGCTATGACAAATCAATTAATGGTTCTTTATAAAGTTCTCACCTCAATGGAATAGATGCTTTTCTGTGGTAGTGATTCTCTATCAAATTCTCGCATCTATTGCAATCTATCGCAAAAGTGTAGTATCTCTGCAGCTACTACAGTTACAGCAGTCTGAGTGACTTTTTTGAGCTCAGCATTCTATTCTGCATCGAAACATTGCTATAGCAAATCATTTAATAGATTTTTATAAATTTCTCACCTCAATGGAATAGATGCTTTTCTGTGGTAGTTATTCTCTACCAAATTCTCGCATCTATTGCAATCAATCGCAAAAGTGAAATATCTCTGCAGCTACTACAGTTACAGCAGTCTCAATGACTTTTTTGAGCTAAGCATGCAATTCTGCATCGAAATATTGCTATGACAAATCAATTAATGGTTCTTTATAAAGTTCTCACCTCAATGGAATAGATGCTTTTCTGTGGTAGTGATTCTCTATCAAATTCTCGCATCTATTGCAATCTATCGCAAAAGTGTAGTATCTCTGCAGCTACTACAGTTACAGCAGTCTGAGTGACTTTTTTGAGCTCAGCATTCTATTCTGCATCGAAACATTGCTATAGCAAATCAATTAATGGTTCTTTATAAATTTCTCACTTCAATGGAATAGATGCTATTCTGTGGTAGTGATTCTCTACCAAATTCTCGCATCTATTGCAATCTATCGCAAAAGTGAAATATATCTGCAGCTACTACAGTTACAGCAGTTTGAGTGACTTTTTTGAGCTCAGCATTCTATTCTGCATCAAAACATTGCTATAACAAATCAATTAATGGTTCTTTATAAATTTCTCACCTCAATGGAATAGATGCTTTTCTGTGGTAGTGATTCTCTACCAAATTCTCGCATCTATTGCAATCTATCGCAAAAGTGAAATATCTCTGCAGCTACTACAGATACAGCAGTTTGAGTGACTTTTTTGAGCTCAGCATTCTATTCTGCATCGAAACTTTGCTATAACAAATCATTTAATGGTTCTTTATAAATTTCTCACCTCAATTTAATAGAGGCTTTTCTGTGGTAGTGATTCTCTACCAAATTCTCGCATCTATTGCAATCTATCGCAAAAGTGAAATATTTCTGCAGCTACTATAGTTACAGCCGTCTGGGTGACTTTTTTGAGCTCAGCATTCTATTCTGCATCGAAACATTGCGATAACAAATCAATTAATGGTTCTTTATTAATTTCTCACCTCAATTTAATAGATGCTTTTCTGTGGTAGTGATTCTCTACCAAATTCTCGCATCTATTGCAATCTATCACAAAAGTGAAATATCTCTGCAGCTACTACAGTTACAGCAGTCTGAGTGACTTTTTGAGTTCAGCATTCTATTCTGCATCGAAACTTTGCTATAACAAATCATTTAATGGATTTTTATAAATTTCTCACCTCAATGGAATAGATGCTTTTCTGTGGTAGTTATTCTCTACCAAATTCTCGCATCTATTGCAATCAATCGCAAAAGTGAAATATCTCTGCAGCTACTACAGTTACAGCAGTCTCAATGACTTTTTTGAGCTAAGCATGCAATTCTGCATCGAAATATTGCTATGACAAATCAATTAATGGTTCTTTATAAAGTTCTCACCTCAATGGAATAGATGCTTCTCTGTGGTAGTGATTCTCTATCAAATTCTCGCATCTATTGCAATCTATCGCAAAAGTGTAGTATCTCTGCAGCTACTACAGTTACAGCAGTCTGAGTGACTTTTTTGAGCTCAGCATTCTATTCTGCATCGAAACATTGCTATAGCAAATCAATTAATGGTTCTTTATAAATTTCTCACTTCAATGGAATAGATGCTATTCTGTGGTAGTGATTCTCTACCAAATTCTCGCATCTATTGCAATCTATCGCAAAAGTGAAATATATCTGCAGCTACTACAGTTACAGCAGTTTGAGTGACTTTTTTGAGCTCAGCATTCTATTCTGCATCAAAACATTGCTATAACAAATCAATTAATGGTTCTTTATAAATTTCTCACCTCAATGGAATAGATGCTTTTCTGTGGTAGTGATTCTCTACCAAATTCTCGCATCTATTGCAATCTATCGCAAAAGTGAAATATCTCTGCAGCTACTACAGTTACAGCAGTCTGAGTGACTTTTTTGAGCTCAGCATTCTATTTTGCATCGAAACATTGCTATAACAAATCAATTAATGGTTCTTTATAAATTTCTCACCTCAATGGAATAGATACTTTTCTGTGGTAGTGATTCTCTACCAAATTCTCGCATCTATTGCAATCTATCGCAAAAGTGAAATATCTCTGCAGCTACTACAGTTACAGAAGTCTGAGTGACTTTTTTGAGCTCAGCATTCTATTCTGCATCGAAACATTGCTATAACAAATCAATTAATGGTTCTTTATAAATTTCTCACTTCAATGGAATAGATGCTTTTCTGTGGTAGTGATTCTCTACCAAATTCTCGCATCTATTGCAATCTATCGCAAAAGTGAAATATCTCTGCAGCTACTACAGTTACAGCAGTCTGAGTGACTTTTTTGAGCTCAGCATTCTATTCTGCATCGAAACATTGCTATAACAAATCAATTAATGGTTCTTTATAAATTTCTCACCTCAATGAAAAATAGATGCTTTTCTGTGGTAGTGATTCTCTACCAAATTCTCGCATCTATTGCAATCTATAGCAAAAGTGAATTACCTTTGCAACCACTACAGTTACAGCAGTCTGAGTGACTTTTTGAGCTCAGCATTCTATTCTGCATCGAAACTTTGCTATAACAAATCATTTAATGGTTTTTTATAAATTTCTCAACTCAATGGAATAGATGCTTTTCTGTGGTAGTGATTCTCTACCAAATTCTCGCATCTATTGCAATCTATCGCAAAAGTGAAATATCTCTGCAGCTACTACAGTTACAGCAGTCTGAATGACTTATTTGAGCTCAGCATTCTATTCTGCATCGAAACATTGCTATAACAAATCAATTAATGGTTCTTTATAAATTTCTCACCTCAATGGAATAGATGTTTTCTGTGGTAGTGATTCTCTACCAAATTCTCGCATCTATTGCAATCTATCGCAAAAGTGAAATATCTTTGCAGCTACTACAGTTACAGCAAGTTTGAGTGACTTTTTTGAGCTCAGCATTCTATTCTGCATCGAAACTTTGCTATAACAAATCATTTAATGGTTCTTTATAAATTTCTCACCTCAATGGAATAGATGCTTTTCTGTGGTAGTGATTCTCTACCAAATTCTCGCATCTATTGCAATCTATCGCAAACGTGAAATATCTTTGCAGCTACTACAGTTACAGCAGTTTGAGTGACTTTTTTGAGCTCAGCATTCTATTCTGCATCGAAACTTTGCTATAACAAATCATTTAATGGTTCTTTATAAATTTCTCACCTCAATTTAATAGAGGCTTTTCTGTGGTAGTGATTCTCTACCAAATTCTCGCATCTATTGCAATCTATCGCAAAAGTGAAATATCTCTGCAGCTAGTACAGTTACAGCAGTCTGAGTGACTTTTTTGAGCTCAGCATTTTATTCTGTATCGAAACATTGCTATAACAAATCAATTAATGGTTCTTTAAAAAATTTCTCACCTCAATGGAATAGATGCTTTTCTGTGGTAGTGTTTCTCTACCAAATTCTCGCATCTATTGCAATCTATCGCAAAAGTGAAATATCTTTTCAACCACTACAGTTACAGCAGTCTGAGTGACTTTTTTGAGCTCAGCATTCTATTCTGCATCGAAACATTGCTATAACAAATCAATTAATGGTTCTTTATAAATTTCTCACCTCAATGGAATAGATGCTTTTCTGTGGTAGTGATTCTCTACCAAGTTCTCGCATCTATTGCAATCTATCGCAAAAGTGAAATCTCTCTGCAGCTACTACAGTTACAGCAGTCTGAGTGACTTTTTTGAGCTCAGCATTATATTCTGCATCGAAACATTGCTATAACAAATCAATTAATGGTTCTTTACAAATTTCTCACCTCAATGGAATAGATGCTTTTCTGTGGTAGTGATTCTCTACCAAGTTCTCGCATCTATTGCAATCTATCGCAAAAGTGAAATATCTCTGCAGCTACTACAGTTACAGCAGTCTGGGTGACATTTTTGAGCTCAGCATTCTATTCTGCATCGAAACATTGCTATAACAAATCAATTAATGGTTCTTTATAAATTTCTCACCTCAATGGAATAGATGCTTTTCTGTGGTAGTGATTCTCTACCAAATTCTCGCATCAATTGCAATCTATCGCAAAAGTGAAATATCTCTGCAGCTACTACAGTTACAGCAGTCTGAGTGACTTTTTTGAGCTCAGCATTCTATTCTGCATCGAAACATTGCTATAACAAATCAATTAATGGTTCTTTATAAATTTCTCACCTCAATGGAATAGATGCTTTTCTGTGGTAGTGATTCTCTACCAAATTCTCGCATCTATTGCAATCTATCGCAAAAGTGAAATCTTTCTGCAGCTACTACAGTTACAGCAGTCTGAGTGACCTTTTTGAGCTCAGCATTCTATTCTGCATCGAAAAATTGCTATAACAAATCAATTAGTGGTTCTTTATAAATCTCTCACCTCAATGGAATAGATCCTTTTCTGTGGTAGTGATTCTCTACCAAATTCTCGCATCTATTGCAATCTATCGCAAAAGTGAAATATCTCTGCAGCTACTACAGTTACAGCAGTCTGAGTGACTTTTTTGAGCTCAGCATTCACTTCTGCATCAAAGCATTGCTATAACAAATCAATTAATGGTTCTTTATAAATTTTTCACCTCAAGGGAATAGATGCTTTTCTGTGGTAGTGATTCTCTACCAAATTCTCGCATCTATTGCAATCTATCGCAAAATAGGAATATCTTTGCAACCACTACAGTTACAGCAGTCTGAGTGACTTTTTTGAGCTCAGCATTCTATTCTGCATCGAAACATTGCTATAACATATCAATTAATGGTTCTTTATAAATTTCTCACCTCAATGGAATAGATGCTTTTCTGTGGTAGTGATTCTCTACCAAATTCTCGCATCTATTGCAATCTATCGCAAAAGTGAAATATCTCTGCAGCTACTACAGTTACAGCAGTCTGAGTGACTTTTTTGAGCTCAGCATTCTATTCTGCATCGAAACATTGCTATAACAAATCAATTAATGGTTCTTTATAAATTTCTCACCTCAATGGAATAGATGCTTTTCTGTGGTAGTGATTCTCTACCAAATTCTCGCATCTATTGCAATCTATCGCAAAAGTGAAATATCTTTGCAACCACTACAGTTACAGCAGTCTGAGTGACTTTTTTGAGCTCAGCATTCTATTCTGCATCGAAACATTGCTATAACAAATCAATTAATGGTTCTTTATAAATTTCTCACCTCAATGGAATAGATGCTTTTCTGTGGTAGTGATTCTCTACCAAATTCTCGCATCTATTGCAATCTATCGCAAAAGTGAAATATCTCTGCAGCTACTACAGTTACAGCAGTCTGAGTGACATTTTTGAGCTCAGCATTCTATTCTGCATCGAAACATTGCTATAACAAATCAATTAATGGTTCTTTATAAATTTCTCACCTCAATGGAATAGATGCTTTTCTGTGGTAGTGATTCTCTACCAAATTCTCGCATCTATTGCAATCTATCGCAAAAGTGAAATATCTCTGCAGCTACTACAGTTACAGCAGTCTGAGTGACTTTTTTGAGCTCAGCATTCTATTCTGCATCGAAACATTGCTATAACAAATCAATTAATGGTTCTTTATAAATTTCTCACCTCAATGGAATAGATGCTTTTCTGTGGTAGTGATTCTCTACCAAATTCTCGCATCTATTGCAATCTATCGCAAAAGTGAAATATTTCTGCAGCTACTACAGTTACAGCAGTCTGAGTGACCTTTTTGAGCTCAGCATTCTATTCTGCATCGAAAAATTGCTATAACAAATCAATTAGTGTTTCTTTATAAATCTCTCACCTCAATGGAATAGATGCTTTTCTGTGCTAGTGATTCTCTACCAAATTCTCGCATCTATTGCAATCTATCGCAAAAGTGAAATATTTCTGCAGCTACTACAGTTACAGCAGTCTGAGTGACTTTTTTGAGCTCAGCATTCACTTCTGCATCGAAGCATTGCTATAACAAATCAATTAATGGTTCTTTATAAATTTTTCACCTCAAGGGAATAGATGCATTTCTGTGGTAGTGATTCTCTACCAAATTCTCGCATCTATTGCAATCTATCGCAAAAGTGAAATATCTCTGCAGCTACTACAGTTATAGCAGTCTGAGTGACCTTTTTGAGCTCAGCATTCTATTCTGCATCGAAAAATTGCTATAACAAATCAATTAGTGTTTCTTTATAAATCTCTCACCTCAATGGAATAGATGCTTTTCTGTGGTAGTGATTCTCTACCAAATTCTCGCATCTATTGCAATCTATCGCAAAAGTGAAATATTTCTGCAGCTACTACAGTTACAGCAGTCTGAGTGACTTTTTTGAGCTCAGCATTCTATTCTGCATCGAAACATTGCTATAACAAATCAATTAATGGTTCTTTATAAATTTCTCACCTCAATGGAATAGATGCTTTTCTGTGGTAGTGATTCTCTACCAAATTCTCGCATCTATTGCAATCTATCGCAAAAGTGAAATATCTCTGCAGCTACTACAGTTACAGCAGTCTGAGTGACTTTTTTGAGCTCAGCATTCTATTCTGCATCGAAACATTGCTATAACAAATCAATTAATGGTTCTTTATAAATTTCTCACCTCAATGGAATAGATGCTTTTCTGTGGTAGTGATTCTCTACCAAATTCTCGCATCTATTGCAATCTATCGCAAAAGTGAAATATCTCTGCAGCTACTACAGTTACAGCAGTCTGAGTGACTTTTTTGAGCTCAGCATTCTATTCTGCATCGAAACATTGCTATAACAAATCAATTAATGGTTCTTTATAAATTTCTCACCTCAATGGAATAGATGCTTTTCTGTGGTAGTGATTCTCTACCAAATTCTCGCATCTATTGCAATCTATCGCAAAAGTGAAATATTTCTGCAGCTACTACAGTTACAGCAGTCTGAGTGACTTTTTTGAGCTCAGCATTCTATTCTGCATCGAAAAATTGCTATAACAAATCAATTAATGGTTCTTTATAAATTTCTCACCTCAATGGAATAGATGCTTTTCTGTGGTAGTGATTCTCTACCAAATTCTCGCATCTATTGCAATCTATCGCAAAAGTGAAATATTTCTGCAGCTACTACAGTTACAGCAGTCTGAGTGACTTTTTTGAGCTCAGCATTCACTTCTGCATCGAAACATTGCTATAACAAATCAATTAATGGTTCTTTATAAATTTCTCACCTCAAGGGAATAGATGCTTTTCTGTGGTAGTGATTCTCTACCAAATTCTCGCATCTATTGCAATCTATCGCAAAATAGGAATATCTTTGCAACCACTACAGTTACAGCAGTCTGAGTGACTTTTTTGAGCTCAGCATTCTATTCTGCATCGAAACATTGCTATAACATATCAATTAATGGTTCTTTATAAATTTCTCACCTCAATGGAATAGATGCTTTTCTGTGGTAGTGATTCTCTACCAAATTCTCGCATCTATTGCAATCTATCGCAAAAGTGAAATATCTCTGCAGCTACTACAGTTACAGCAGTCTGAGTGACTTTTTTGAGCTCAGCATTCTATTCTGCATCGAAACATTGCTATAACAAATCAATTAATGGTTCTTTATAAATTTCTCACCTCAATGGAATAGATGCTTTTCTGTGGTAGTGATTCTCTACCAAATTCTCGCATCTATTGCAATCTATCGCAAAAGTGAAATATCTCTGCAGCTACTACAGTTACAGCAGTCTGAGTGACTTTTTTGAGCTCAGCATTCTATTCTGCATCGAAACATTGCGATAACAAATCAATTAATGGTTCTCTATCAATTTCTCACCTCAATGGAATAGATGCTTTTCTGTGGTAGTGATTCTCTACCAAATTCTCGCATCTATTGCAATCTATCGCAAAAGTGAAATATCTCTGCAGCTACTACAGTTACAGCAGTCTGAGTGACTTTTTTGAGCTCAGCATTCAATTCTGCATCGAAACATTGCTATAACAAATCAATTAATGGTTCTTTATAAATTTCTCACCTCAATGGAATAGATGCTTTTCTGTGGTAGTGATTCTCTACCAAATTCTCGCATCTATTGCAATTTATCGCAAAAGTGAAATATCTCTTCAGCTACTACAGTTACAGCAGTCTGAGTGACTTTTTTGAGCTCAGCATTCTATTCTGCATCGAAACATTGCTATAACAAATCAATTAATGGTTCTTTATAAATTTCTCACCTCAATGGAATAGATGCTTTTCTGTGGTAGTGATTCTCTACCAAATTCTCGCATCTATTGCAATCTATCGCAAAAGTGAAATATCTCTGCAGCTACTACAGTTACAGCAGTCTGAGTGACTTTTTTGAGCTCAGCATTCTATTCTGCATCGAAACATTGCTATAACAAATCAATTAATGGTTCTTTATAAATTTCTCACCTCAATGGAATAGATGCTTTTCTGTGGTAGTGATTCTCTACCAAATTCTCGCATCTATTGCAATCTATCGCAAAAGTGAAATATCTCTGCAGCTACTACAGTTACAGCAGTCTGAGTGACTTTTTTGAGCTCAGCATTCTATTCTGCATCGAAACATTGCTATAACAAATCAATTAATGGTTCTTTATAAATTTCTCACCTCAATGGAATAGATGCTTTTCTGTGGTAGTGATTCTCTACCAAATTCTCGCATCTATTGCAATCTATCGCAAAAGTGAAATATCTCTGCAGCTACTACAGTTACAGCAGTCTGAGTGACTTTTTTGAGCTCAGCATTCAATTCTGCATCGAAACATTGCTATAACAAATCAATTAATGGTTCTTTATAAATTTTTCACCTCAATGGAATAGATGCTTTTCTGTGGTAGTGATTCTCTACCAAATTCTCGCATCTATTGCAATCTATCGCAAAAGTAAAATGTCTTTGCAACCACTACAGTTACAGCAGTCTGAGTGACTTTTTTGAGCTCAGCATTCTATTCTGCATCGAAACTTTGCTATAACAAATCAATTAATGGTTCTTTATAAATTTCTCACCTCAATGGAATAGATGCTTTTCTGTGGTAGTGATTCTCTACCAAATTCTCGCATCTATTGCAATCTATCGCAAAAGTGAAATATCTCTGCAGCTACTACAGTTACAGCAGTCTGAGTGACTTTTTTGAGCTCAGCATTCTATTCTGCATCGAAACATTGCTATAACAAATCAATTAATGGTTCTTTATAAATTTCTCACCTCAATGGAATAGATGCTTTTCTGTGGTAGTGATTCTCTACCAAATTCTCGCATCTATTGCAATCTATCGCAAAAGTGAAATATCTTTGCAACCACTACAGTTACAGCAGTCTGAGTGACTTTTTTGAGCTCAGCATTCTATTCTGCATCGAAACATTGCTATAACAAATCAATTAATGGTTCTTTATAAATTTCTCACCTCAATGGAATAGATGCTTTTCTGTGGTAGTGATTCTCTACCAAATTCTCGCATCTATTGCAATCTATCGCAAAAGTGAAATATCTCTGCAGCTACTACAGTTACAGCAGTCTGAGTGACTTTTTTGAGCTCAGCATTCTATTCTGCATCGAAACATTGCTATAACAAATCAATTAATGGTTCTTTATAAATTTCTCACCTCAATGGAATAGATGCTTTTCTGTGGTAGTGATTCTCTACCAAATTCTCGCATCTATTGCAATCTATCGCAAAAGTGAAATATCTCTGCAGCTACTACAGTTACAGCAGTCTGAGTGACTTTTTTGAGCTCAGCATTCTATTCTGCATCGAAACATTGCTATAACAAATCAATTAATGGTTCTTTATAAATTTCTCACCTCAATGGAATAGATGCTTTTCTGTGGTAGTGATTCTCTACCAAATTCTCGCATCTATTGCAATCTATCGCAAAAGTGAAATATCTTCTGCAGCTACTACAGTTACAGCAGTCTGAGTGACTTTTTTGAGCTCAGCATTCTATTCTGCATCGAAACATTGCTATAACAAATCAATTAATGGTTCTTTATAAATTTCTCACCTCAATGGAATAGATGCTTTTCTGTGGTAGTGATTCTCTACCAAATTCTCGCATCTATTGCAATCTATCGCAAAAGTGAAATATCTCTGCAGCTACTACAGTTACAGCAGTCTGAGTGACTTTTTTGAGCTCAGCATTCTATTCTGCATCGAAACATTGCTATAACAAATCAATTAATGGTTCTTTATAAATTTCTCACCTCAATGGAATAGATGCTTTTCTGTGGTAGTGATTCTCTACCAAATTCTCGCATCTATTGCAATCTATCGCAAAAGTGAAATATCTCTGCAGCTACTACAGTTACAGCAGTCTGAGTGACTTTTTTGAGCTCAGCATTCTATTCTGCATCGAAACATTGCTATAACAAATCAATTAATGGTTCTTTATAAATTTCTCACCTCAATGGAATAGATGCTTTTCTGTGGTAGTGATTCTCTACCAAATTCTCGCATCTATTGCAATCTATCGCAAAAGTGAAATATCTTCTGCAGCTACTACAGTTACAGCAGTCTGAGTGACTTTTTTGAGCTCAGCATTCTATTCTGCATCGAAACATTGCTATAACAAATCAATTAATGGTTCTTTATAAATTTCTCACCTCAATGGAATAGATGCTTTTCTGTGGTAGTGATTCTCTACCAAATTCTCGCATCTATTGCAATCTATCGCAAAAGTGAAATATCTCTGCAGCTACTACAGTTACAGCAGTCTGAGTGACTTTTTTGAGCTCAGCATTCTATTCTGCATCGAAACATTGCTATAACAAATCAATTAATGGTTCTTTATAAATTTCTCACCTCAATGGAATAGATGCTTTTCTGTGGTAGTGATTCTCTACCAAATTCTCGCATCTATTGCAATCTATCGCAAAAGTGAAATATCTCTGCAGCTACTACAGTTACAGCAGTCTGAGTGACTTTTTTGAGCTCAGCATTCTATTCTGCATCGAAACATTGCTATAACAAATCAATTAATGGTTCTTTATAAATTTCTCACCTCAATGGAATAGATGCTTTTCTGTGGTAGTGATTCTCTACCAAATTCTCGCATCTATTGCAATCTATCGCAAAAGTGAAATATCTCTGCAGCTACTACAGTTACAGCAGTCTGAGTGACTTTTTTGAGCTCAGCATTCTATTCTGCATCGAAACATTGCTATAACAAATCAATTAATGGTTCTTTATAAATTTCTCACCTCAATGGAATAGATGCTTTTCTGTGGTAGTGATTCTCTACCAAATTCTCGCATCTATTGCAATCTATCGCAAAAGTGAAATATCTCTGCAGCTACTACAGTTACAGCAGTCTGAGTGACTTTTTTGAGCTCAGCATTCATTCTGCATCGAAACATTGCTATAACAAATCAATTAATGGTTCTTTATAAATTTCTCACCTCAATGGAATAGATGCTTTTCTGTGGTAGTGATTCTCTACCAAATTCTCGCATCTATTGCAATCTATCGCAAAAGTGAAATATCTTTGCAACCACTACAGTTACAGCAGTCTGAGTGACTTTTTTGAGCTCAGCATTCTATTCTGCATCGAAACATTGCTATAACAAATCAATTAATGGTTCTTTATAAATTTCTCACCTCAATGGAATAGATGCTTTTCTGTGGTAGTGATTCTCTACCAAATTCTCGCATCTATTGCAATCTATCGCAAAAGTGAAATATCTCTGCAGCTACTACAGTTACAGCAGTCTGAGTGACTTTTTTGAGCTCAGCATTCTATTCTGCATCGAAACATTGCTATAACAAATCAATTAATGGTTCTTTATAAATTTCTCACCTCAATGGAATAGATGCTTTTCTGTGGTAGTGATTCTCTACCAAATTCTCGCATCTATTGCAATCTATCGCAAAAGTGAAATATCTCTGCAGCTACTACAGTTACAGCAGTCTGAGTGACTTTTTTGAGCTCAGCATTCTATTCTGCATCGAAACATTGCTATAACAAATCAATTAATGGTTCTTTATAAATTTCTCACCTCAATGGAATAGATGCTTTTCTGTGGTAGTGATTCTCTACCAAATTCTCGCATCTATTGCAATCTATCGCAAAAGTGAAATATCTCTGCAGCTACTACAGTTACAGCAGTCTGAGTGACTTTTTTGAGCTCAGCATTCTATTCTGCATCGAAACATTGCTATAACAAATCAATTAATGGTTCTTTATAAATTTCTCACCTCAATGGAATAGATGCTTTTCTGTGGTAGTGATTCTCTACCAAATTCTCGCATCTATTGCAATCTATCGCAAAAGTGAAATATCTCTGCAGCTACTACAGTTACAGCAGTCTGCGTGACTTTTTTGAGCTCAGCATTCTATTCTGCATCGAAACATTGCTATAACAAATCAATTAATGGTTCTTTATAAATTTCTCACCTCAATGGAATAGATGCTTTTCTGTGGTAGTGATTCTCTACCAAATTCTCGCATCTATTGCAATCTATCGCAAAAGTGAAATATCTCTGCAGCTACTACAGTTACAGCAGTCTGAGTGACTTTTTTGAGCTCAGCATTCTATTCTGCATCGAAACATTGCTATAACAAATCAATTAATGGTTCTTTATAAATTTCTCACCTCAATGGAATAGATGCTTTTCTGTGGTAGTGATTCTCTACCAAATTCTCGCATCTATTGCAATCTATCGCAAAAGTGAAATAGCTCTGCAGCTACTACAGTTACAGCAGTCTGAGTGACTTTTTGAGCTCAGCATTCTATTCTGCATCGAAACATTGCTATAACAAATCAATTAATGGTTCTTTATAAATTTCTCACCTCAATGGAATAGATGCTTTTCTGTGGTAGTGATTCTCTACCAAATTCTCGCATCTATTGCAATCTATCGCAAAAGTGAAATATCTCTGCAGCTACTACAGTTACAGCAGTCTGAGTGACTTTTTTGAGTGCATTCTATTTTGCATCGAAACATTGCTATAACAAATCAATTAATGGTTCTTTATAAATTTCTCACCTCAATGGAATAGATGCTTTTCTGTGGTAGTGATTCTCTACCAAATTCTCGCATCTATTGCAATCTATCGCAAAAGTGAAATATCTCTGCAGCTACTAAAGTTACAGCAGTCTGAGTGACTTTTTTGAGCTCAGCATTCATTCTGCATCGAAACATTGCTATGACAAATCAATTAATGGTTCTTTATAAATTTCTCACCTCAATGGAATAGATGCTTTTCTGTGGTAGTGATTCTCTACCAAATTCTCGCATCTATTGCAATCTATCGCAAAAGTGAAATATCTCTGCAGCTACTACAGTTACAGCAGTCTGAGTGACTTTTTTGAGCTCAGCATTCTATTCTGCATCGAAACATTGCTATAACAAATCAATTAATGGTTCTTTATAAATTTCTCACCTCAATGGAATAGATGCTTTTCTGTGGTAGTGATTCTCTACCAAATTCTCGCATCTATTGCAATCTATCGCAAAAGTGAAATATCTTTGCAACCACTACAGTTACAGCAGTCTGAGTGACTTTTTTGAGCTCAGCATTCTATTCTGCATCGAAACATTGCTATAACAAATCAATTAATGGTTCTTTATAAATTTCTCACCTCAATGGAATAGATGCTTTTCTGTGGTAGTGATTCTCTACCAAATTCTCGCATCTATTGCAATCTATCGCAAAAGTGAAATATCTCTGCAGCTACTACAGTTACAGCAGTCTGAGTGACTTTTTTGAGCTCAGCATTCTATTCTGCATCGAAACATTGCTATAACAAATCAATTAATGGTTCTTTATAAATTTCTCACCTCAATGGAATAGATGCTTTTCTGTGGTAGTGATTCTCTACCAAATTCTCGCATCTATTGCAATCTATCGCAAAAGTGAAATATCTCTGCAGCTACTACAGTTACAGCAGTCTGAGTGACTTTTTTGAGCTCAGCATTCTATTCTGCATCGAAACATTGCTATAACAAATCAATTAATGGTTCTTTATAAATTTCTCACCTCAATGGAATAGATGCTTTTCTGTGGTAGTGATTCTCTACCAAATTCTCGCATCTATTGCAATCTATCGCAAAAGTGAAATATCTCTGCAGCTACTACAGTTACAGCAGTCTGAGTGACTTTTTTGAGCTCAGCATTCTATTCTGCATCGAAACATTGCTATAACAAATCAATTAATGGTTCTTTATAAATTTCTCACCTCAATGGAATAGATGCTTTTCTGTGGTAGTGATTCTCTACCAAATTCTCGCATCTATTGCAATCTATCGCAAAAGTGAAATATCTCTGCAGCTACTACAGTTACAGCAGTCTGAGTGACTTTTTTGAGCTCAGCATTCTATTCTGCATCGAAACATTGCTATAACAAATCAATTAATGGTTCTTTATAAATTTCTCACCTCAATGGAATAGATGCTTTTCTGTGGTAGTGATTCTCTACCAAATTCTCGCATCTATTGCAATCTATCGCAAAAGTGAAATATCTTTGCAACCACTACAGTTACAGCAGTCTGAGTGACTTTTTTGAGCTCAGCATTCTATTCTGCATCGAAACATTGCTATAACAAATCAATTAATGGTTCTTTATAAATTTCTCACCTCAATGGAATAGATGCTTTTCTGTGGTAGTGATTCTCTACCAAATTCTCGCATCTATTGCAATCTATCGCAAAAGTGAAATATCTCTGCAGCTACTACAGTTACAGCAGTCTGAGTGACTTTTTTGAGCTCAGCATTCTATTCTGCATCGAAACATTGCTATAACAAATCAATTAATGGTTCTTTATAAATTTCTCACCTCAATGGAATAGATGCTTTTCTGTGGTAGTGATTCTCTACCAAATTCTCGCATCTATTGCAATCTATCGCAAAAGTGAAATATCTTTGCAACCACTACAGTTACAGCAGTCTGAGTGACTTTTTTGAGCTCAGCATTCTATTCTGCATCGAAACATTGCTATAACAAATCAATTAATGGTTCTTTATAAATTTCTCACCTCAATGGAATAGATGCTTTTCTGTGGTAGTGATTCTCTACCAAATTCTCGCATCTATTGCAATCTATCGCAAAAGTGAAATATCTCTGCAGCTACTACAGTTACAGCAGTCTGAGTGACTTTTTTGAGCTCAGCATTCTATTCTGCATCGAAACATTGCTATAACAAATCAATTAATGGTTCTTTATAAATTTCTCACCTCAATGGAATAGATGCTTTTCTGTGGTAGTGATTCTCTACCAAATTCTCGCATCTATTGCAATCTATCGCAAAAGTGAAATATCTCTGCAGCTACTACAGTTACAGCAGTCTGAGTGACTTTTTTGAGCTCAGCATTCTATTCTGCATCGAAACATTGCTATAACAAATCAATTAATGGTTCTTTATAAATTTCTCACCTCAATGGAATAGATGCTTTTCTGTGGTAGTGATTCTCTACCAAATTCTCGCATCTATTGCAATCTATCGCAAAAGTGAAATATCTTTGCAACCACTACAGTTACAGCAGTCTGAGTGACTTTTTTGAGCTCAGCATTCTATTCTGCATCGAAACATTGCTATAACAAATCAATTAATGGTTCTTTATAAATTTCTCACCTCAATGGAATAGATGCTTTTCTGTGGTAGTGATTCTCTACCAAATTCTCGCATCTATTGCAATCTATCGCAAAAGTGAAATATCTCTGCAGCTACTACAGTTACAGCAGTCTGAGTGACTTTTTTGAGCTCAGCATTCTATTCTGCATCGAAACATTGCTATAACAAATCAATTAATGGTTCTTTATAAATTTCTCACCTCAATGGAATAGATGCTTTTCTGTGGTAGTGATTCTCTACCAAATTCTCGCATCTATTGCAATCTATCGCAAAAGTGAAATATCTCTGCAGCTACTACAGTTACAGCAGTCTGAGTGACTTTTTTGAGCTCAGCATTCTATTCTGCATCGAAACATTGCTATAACAAATCAATTAATGGTTCTTTATAAATTTCTCACCTCAATGGAATAGATGCTTTTCTGTGGTAGTGATTCTCTACCAAATTCTCGCATCTATTGCAATCTATCGCAAAAGTGAAATATCTCTGCAGCTACTACAGTTACAGCAGTCTGAGTGACTTTTTTGAGCTCAGCATTCTATTCTGCATCGAAACATTGCTATAACAAATCAATTAATGGTTCTTTATAAATTTCTCACCTCAATGGAATAGATGCTTTTCTGTGGTAGTGATTCTCTACCAAATTCTCGCATCTATTGCAATCTATCGCAAAAGTGAAATATCTTCTGCAGCTACTACAGTTACAGCAGTCTGAGTGACTTTTTTGAGCTCAGCATTCTATTCTGCATCGAAACATTGCTATAACAAATCAATTAATGGTTCTTTATAAATTTCTCACCTCAATGGAATAGATGCTTTTCTGTGGTAGTGATTCTCTACCAAATTCTCGCATCTATTGCAATCTATCGCAAAAGTGAAATATCTCTGCAGCTACTACAGTTACAGCAGTCTGAGTGACTTTTTTGAGCTCAGCATTCTATTCTGCATCGAAACATTGCTATAACAAATCAATTAATGGTTCTTTATAAATTTCTCACCTCAATGGAATAGATGCTTTTCTGTGGTAGTGATTCTCTACCAAATTCTCGCATCTATTGCAATCTATCGCAAAAGTGAAATATCTCTGCAACTACTACAGTTACAGCAGTCTGAGTGACTTTTTTGAGCTCAGCATTCAATTCTGCATCGAAAAATTGCTATAACAAATCAATTAATGGTTCTTTATAAATTTCTCACCTCAATGGAATAGATGCTTTTCTGTGGTAGTGATTCTCTACCAAATTCTCGCATCTATTGCAATCTATCGCAAAAGTGAAATATCTCTGCAGCTACTACAGTTACAGCAGTCTGAGTGACTTTTTTGAGCTCAGCATTCTATTCTGCATCGAAACATTGCTATAACAAATCAATTAATGGTTCTTTATAAATTTCTCACCTCAATGGAATAGATGCTTTTCTGTGGTAGTGATTCTCTACCAAATTCTCGCATCTATTGCAATCTATCGCAAAAGTGAAATATCTCTGCAGCTACTACAGTTACAGCAGTCTGAGTGACTTTTTTGAGCTCAGCATTCAATTCTGCATCGAAACATTGCTATAACAAATCAATTAATGGTTCTTTATAAATTTCTCACCTCAATGGAATAGATGCTTTTCTGTGGTAGTGATTCTCTACCAAATTCTCGCATCTATTGCAATCTATCGCAAAAGTGAAATATCTCTGCAGCTACTACAGTTACAGCAGTCTGAGTGACTTTTTTGAGCTCAGCATTCTATTCTGCATCGAAACATTGCTATAACAAATCAATTAATGGTTCTTTATAAATTTCTCACCTCAATGGAATAGATGCTTTTCTGTGGTAGTGATTCTCTACCAAATTCTCGCATCTATTGCAATCTATCGCAAAAGTGAAATATCTCTGCAGCTACTACAGTTACAGCAGTCTGAGTGACTTTTTTGAGCTCAGCATTCTATTCTGCATCGAAACATTGCTATAACAAATCAATTAATGGTTCTTTATAAATTTCTCACCTCAATGGAATAGATGCTTTTCTGTGGTAGTGATTCTCTACCAAATTCTCGCATCTATTGCAATCTATCGCAAAAGTGAAATATCTCTGCAGCTACTACAGTTACAGCAGTCTGAGTGACTTTTTTGAGCTCAGCATTCTATTCTGCATCGAAACATTGCTATAACAAATCAATTAATGGTTCTTTATAAATTTCTCACCTCAATGGAATAGATGCTTTTCTGTGGTAGTGATTCTCTACCAAATTCTCGCATCTATTGCAATCTATCGCAAAAGTGAAATATCTCTGCAGCTACTACAGTTACAGCAGTCTGAGTGACTTTTTTGAGCTCAGCATTCTATTCTGCATCGAAACATTGCTATAACAAATCAATTAATGGTTCTTTATAAATTTCTCACCTCAATGGAATAGATGCTTTTCTGTGGTAGTGATTCTCTACCAAATTCTCGCATCTATTGCAATCTATCGCAAAAGTGAAATATCTCTGCAGCTACTACAGTTACAGCAGTCTGAGTGACTTTTTTGAGCTCAGCATTCTATTCTGCATCGAAACATTGCTATAACAAATCAATTAATGGTTCTTTATAAATTTCTCACCTCAATGGAATAGATGCTTTTCTGTGGTAGTGATTCTCTACCAAATTCTCGCATCTATTGCAATCTATCGCAAAAGTGAAATATCTCTGCAGCTACTACAGTTACAGCAGTCTGAGTGACTTTTTTGAGCTCAGCATTCTATTCTGCATCGAAACATTGCTATAACAAATCAATTAATGGTTCTTTATAAATTTCTCACCTCAATGGAATAGATGCTTTTCTGTGGTAGTGATTCTCTACCAAATTCTCGCATCTATTGCAATCTATCGCAAAAGTGAAATATCTCTGCAGCTACTACAGTTACAGCAGTCTGAGTGACTTTTTTGAGCTCAGCATTCTATTCTGCATCGAAACATTGCTATAACAAATCAATTAATGGTTCTTTATAAATTTCTCACCTCAATGGAATAGATGCTTTTCTGTGGTAGTGATTCTCTACCAAATTCTCGCATCTATTGCAATCTATCGCAAAAGTGAAATATCTCTGCAGCTACTACAGTTACAGCAGTCTGAGTGACTTTTTTGAGCTCAGCATTCTATTCTGCATCGAAACATTGCTATAACAAATCAATTAATGGTTCTTTATAAATTTCTCACCTCAATGGAATAGATGCTTTTCTGTGGTAGTGATTCTCTACCAAATTCTCGCATCTATTGCAATCTATCGCAAAAGTGAAATATCTTTGCAACCACTACAGTTACAGCAGTCTGAGTGACTTTTTTGAGCTCAGCATTCTATTCTGCATCGAAACATTGCTATAACAAATCAATTAATGGTTCTTTATAAATTTCTCACCTCAATGGAATAGATGCTTTTCTGTGGTAGTGATTCTCTACCAAATTCTCGCATCTATTGCAATCTATCGCAAAAGTGAAATATCTCTGCAGCTACTACAGTTACAGCAGTCTGAGTGACTTTTTTGAGCTCAGCATTCAATTCTGCATCGAAACATTGCTATAACAAATCAATTAATGGTTCTTTATAAATTTCTCACCTCAATGGAATAGATGCTTTTCTGTGGTAGTGATTCTCTACCAAATTCTCGCATCTATTGCAATCTATCGCAAAAGTGAAATATCTCTGCAGCTACTACAGTTACAGCAGTCTGAGTGACTTTTTTGAGCTCAGCATTCTATTCTGCATCGAAACATTGCTATAACAAATCAATTAATGGTTCTTTATAAATTTCTCACCTCAATGGAATAGATGCTTTTCTGTGGTAGTGATTCTCTACCAAATTCTCGCATCTATTGCAATCTATCGCAAAAGTGAAATATCTCTGCAGCTACTACAGTTACAGCAGTCTGAGTGACTTTTTTGAGCTCAGCATTCTATTCTGCATCGAAACATTGCTATAACAAATCAATTAATGGTTCTTTATAAATTTCTCACCTCAATGGAATAGATGCTTTTCTGTGGTAGTGATTCTCTACCAAATTCTCGCATCTATTGCAATCTATCGCAAAAGTGAAATATCTTTGCAACCACTACAGTTACAGCAGTCTGAGTGACTTTTTTGAGCTCAGCATTCTATTCTGCATCGAAACATTGCTATAACAAATCAATTAATGGTTCTTTATAAATTTCTCACCTCAATGGAATAGATGCTTTTCTGTGGTAGTGATTCTCTACCAAATTCTCGCATCTATTGCAATCTATCGCAAAAGTGAAATATCTCTGCAGCTACTACAGTTACAGCAGTCTGAGTGACTTTTTTGAGCTCAGCATTCTATTCTGCATCGAAACATTGCTATAACAAATCAATTAATGGTTCTTTATAAATTTCTCACCTCAATGGAATAGATGCTTTTCTGTGGTAGTGATTCTCTACCAAATTCTCGCATCTATTGCAATCTATCGCAAAAGTGAAATATCTCTGCAGCTACTACAGTTACAGCAGTCTGAGTGACTTTTTTGAGCTCAGCATTCTATTCTGCATCGAAACATTGCTATAACAAATCAATTAATGGTTCTTTATAAATTTCTCACCTCAATGGAATAGATGCTTTTCTGTGGTAGTGATTCTCTACCAAATTCTCGCATCTATTGCAATCTATCGCAAAAGTGAAATATCTCTGCAGCTACTACAGTTACAGCAGTCTGAGTGACTTTTTTGAGCTCAGCATTCTATTCTGCATCGAAACATTGCTATAACAAATCAATTAATGGTTCTTTATAAATTTCTCACCTCAATGGAATAGATGCTTTTCTGTGGTAGTGATTCTCTACCAAATTCTCGCATCTATTGCAATCTATCGCAAAAGTGAAATATCTCTGCAGCTACTACAGTTACAGCAGTCTGAGTGACTTTTTTGAGCTCAGCATTCTATTCTGCATCGAAACATTGCTATAACAAATCAATTAATGGTTCTTTATAAATTTCTCACCTCAATGGAATAGATGCTTTTCTGTGGTAGTGATTCTCTACCAAATTCTCGCATCTATTGCAATCTATCGCAAAAGTGAAATATCTCTGCAGCTACTACAGTTACAGCAGTCTGAGTGACTTTTTTGAGCTCAGCATTCTATTCTGCATCGAAACATTGCTATAACAAATCAATTAATGGTTCTTTATAAATTTCTCACCTCAATGGAATAGATGCTTTTCTGTGGTAGTGATTCTCTACCAAATTCTCGCATCTATTGCAATCTATCGCAAAAGTGAAATATCTCTGCAGCTACTACAGTTACAGCAGTCTGAGTGACTTTTTTGAGCTCAGCATTCTATTCTGCATCGAAACATTGCTATAACAAATCAATTAATGGTTCTTTATAAATTTCTCACCTCAATGGAATAGATGCTTTTCTGTGGTAGTGATTCTCTACCAAATTCTCGCATCTATTGCAATCTATCGCAAAAGTGAAATATCTCTGCAGCTACTACAGTTACAGCAGTCTGAGTGACTTTTTTGAGCTCAGCATTCTATTCTGCATCGAAACATTGCTATAACAAATCAATTAATGGTTCTTTATAAATTTCTCACCTCAATGGAATAGATGCTTTTCTGTGGTAGTGATTCTCTACCAAATTCTCGCATCTATTGCAATCTATCGCAAAAGTGAAATATCTCTGCAGCTACTACAGTTACAGCAGTCTGAGTGACTTTTTTGAGCTCAGCATTCTATTCTGCATCGAAACATTGCTATAACAAATCAATTAATGGTTCTTTATAAATTTCTCACCTCAATGGAATAGATGCTTTTCTGTGGTAGTGATTCTCTACCAAATTCTCGCATCTATTGCAATCTATCGCAAAAGTGAAATATCTCTGCAGCTACTACAGTTACAGCAGTCTGAGTGACTTTTTTGAGCTCAGCATTCTATTCTGCATCGAAACATTGCTATAACAAATCAATTAATGGTTCTTTATAAATTTCTCACCTCAATGGAATAGATGCTTTTCTGTGGTAGTGATTCTCTACCAAATTCTCGCATCTATTGCAATCTATCGCAAAAGTGAAATATCTTCTGCAGCTACTACAGTTACAGCAGTCTGAGTGACTTTTTTGAGCTCAGCATTCTATTCTGCATCGAAACATTGCTATAACAAATCAATTAATGGTTCTTTATAAATTTCTCACCTCAATGGAATAGATGCTTTTCTGTGGTAGTGATTCTCTACCAAATTCTCGCATCTATTGCAATCTATCGCAAAAGTGAAATATCTTTGCAACCACTACAGTTACAGCAGTCTGAGTGACTTTTTTGAGCTCAGCATTCTATTCTGCATCGAAACATTGCTATAACAAATCAATTAATGGTTCTTTATAAATTTCTCACCTCAATGGAATAGATGCTTTTCTGTGGTAGTGATTCTCTACCAAATTCTCGCATCTATTGCAATCTATCGCAAAAGTGAAATATCTTTGCAACCACTACAGTTACAGCAGTCTGAGTGACTTTTTTGAGCTCAGCATTCTATTCTGCATCGAAACATTGCTATAACAAATCAATTAATGGTTCTTTATAAATTTCTCACCTCAATGGAATAGATGCTTTTCTGTGGTAGTGATTCTCTACCAAATTCTCGCATCTATTGCAATCTATCGCAAAAGTGAAATATCTCTGCAGCTACTACAGTTACAGCAGTCTGAGTGACTTTTTTGAGCTCAGCATTCTATTCTGCATCGAAACATTGCTATAACAAATCAATTAATGGTTCTTTATAAATTTCTCACCTCAATGGAATAGATGCTTTTCTGTGGTAGTGATTCTCTACCAAATTCTCGCATCTATTGCAATCTATCGCAAAAGTGAAATATCTCTGCAGCTACTACAGTTACAGCAGTCTGAGTGACTTTTTTGAGCTCAGCATTCTATTCTGCATCGAAACATTGCTATAACAAATCAATTAATGGTTCTTTATAAATTTCTCACCTCAATGGAATAGATGCTTTTCTGTGGTAGTGATTCTCTACCAAATTCTCGCATCTATTGCAATCTATCGCAAAAGTGAAATATCTCTGCAGCTACTACAGTTACAGCAGTCTGAGTGACTTTTTTGAGCTCAGCATTCTATTCTGCATCGAAACATTGCTATAACAAATCAATTAATGGTTCTTTATAAATTTCTCACCTCAATGGAATAGATGCTTTTCTGTGGTAGTGATTCTCTACCAAATTCTCGCATCTATTGCAATCTATCGCAAAAGTGAAATATCTCTGCAGCTACTACAGTTACAGCAGTCTGAGTGACTTTTTTGAGCTCAGCATTCTATTCTGCATCGAAACATTGCTATAACAAATCAATTAATGGTTCTTTATAAATTTCTCACCTCAATGGAATAGATGCTTTTCTGTGGTAGTGATTCTCTACCAAATTCTCGCATCTATTGCAATCTATCGCAAAAGTGAAATATCTCTGCAGCTACTACAGTTACAGCAGTCTGAGTGACTTTTTTGAGCTCAGCATTCTATTCTGCATCGAAACATTGCTATAACAAATCAATTAATGGTTCTTTATAAATTTCTCACCTCAATGGAATAGATGCTTTTCTGTGGTAGTGATTCTCTACCAAATTCTCGCATCTATTGCAATCTATCGCAAAAGTGAAATATCTCTGCAGCTACTACAGTTACAGCAGTCTGAGTGACTTTTTTGAGCTCAGCATTCTATTCTGCATCGAAACATTGCTATAACAAATCAATTAATGGTTCTTTATAAATTTCTCACCTCAATGGAATAGATGCTTTTCTGTGGTAGTGATTCTCTACCAAATTCTCGCATCTATTGCAATCTATCGCAAAAGTGAAATATCTCTGCAGCTACTACAGTTACAGCAGTCTGAGTGACTTTTTTGAGCTCAGCATTCTATTCTGCATCGAAACATTGCTATAACAAATCAATTAATGGTTCTTTATAAATTTCTCACCTCAATGGAATAGATGCTTTTCTGTGGTAGTGATTCTCTACCAAATTCTCGCATCTATTGCAATCTATCGCAAAAGTGAAATATCTCTGCAGCTACTACAGTTACAGCAGTCTGAGTGACTTTTTTGAGCTCAGCATTCTATTCTGCATCGAAACATTGCTATAACAAATCAATTAATGGTTCTTTATAAATTTCTCACCTCAATGGAATAGATGCTTTTCTGTGGTAGTGATTCTCTACCAAATTCTCGCATCTATTGCAATCTATCGCAAAAGTGAAATATCTCTGCAGCTACTACAGTTACAGCAGTCTGAGTGACTTTTTTGAGCTCAGCATTCTATTCTGCATCGAAACATTGCTATAACAAATCAATTAATGGTTCTTTATAAATTTCTCACCTCAATGGAATAGATGCTTTTCTGTGGTAGTGATTCTCTACCAAATTCTCGCATCTATTGCAATCTATCGCAAAAGTGAAATATCTTTGCAACCACTACAGTTACAGCAGTCTGAGTGACTTTTTTGAGCTCAGCATTCTATTCTGCATCGAAACATTGCTATAACAAATCAATTAATGGTTCTTTATAAATTTCTCACCTCAATGGAATAGATGCTTTTCTGTGGTAGTGATTCTCTACCAAATTCTCGCATCTATTGCAATCTATCGCAAAAGTGAAATATCTCTGCAGCTACTACAGTTACAGCAGTCTGAGTGACTTTTTTGAGCTCAGCATTCTATTCTGCATCGAAACATTGCTATAACAAATCAATTAATGGTTCTTTATAAATTTCTCACCTCAATGGAATAGATGCTTTTCTGTGGTAGTGATTCTCTACCAAATTCTCGCATCTATTGCAATCTATCGCAAAAGTGAAATATCTCTGCAGCTACTACAGTTACAGCAGTCTGAGTGACTTTTTTGAGCTCAGCATTCTATTCTGCATCGAAACATTGCTATAACAAATCAATTAATGGTTCTTTATAAATTTCTCACCTCAATGGAATAGATGCTTTTCTGTGGTAGTGATTCTCTACCAAATTCTCGCATCTATTGCAATCTATCGCAAAAGTGAAATATCTCTGCAGCTACTACAGTTACAGCAGTCTGAGTGACTTTTTTGAGCTCAGCATTCTATTCTGCATCGAAACATTGCTATAACAAATCAATTAATGGTTCTTTATAAATTTCTCACCTCAATGGAATAGATGCTTTTCTGTGGTAGTGATTCTCTACCAAATTCTCGCATCTATTGCAATCTATCGCAAAAGTGAAATATCTCTGCAGCTACTACAGTTACAGCAGTCTGAGTGACTTTTTTGAGCTCAGCATTCTATTCTGCATCGAAACATTGCTATAACAAATCAATTAATGGTTCTTTATAAATTTCTCACCTCAATGGAATAGATGCTTTTCTGTGGTAGTGATTCTCTACCAAATTCTCGCATCTATTGCAATCTATCGCAAAAGTGAAATATCTCTGCAACCACTACAGTTACAGCAGTCTGAGTGACTTTTTTGAGCTCAGCATTCTATTCTGCATCGAAACATTGCTATAACAAATCAATTAATGGTTCTTTATAAATTTCTCACCTCAATGGAATAGATGCTTTTCTGTGGTAGTGATTCTCTACCAAATTCTCGCATCTATTGCAATCTATCGCAAAAGTGAAATATCTCTGCAGCTACTACAGTTACAGCAGTCTGAGTGACTTTTTTGAGCTCAGCATTCTATTCTGCATCGAAACATTGCTATAACAAATCAATTAATGGTTCTTTATAAATTTCTCACCTCAATGGAATAGATGCTTTTCTGTGGTAGTGATTCTCTACCAAATTCTCGCATCTATTGCAATCTATCGCAAAAGTGAAATATCTCTGCAGCTACTACAGTTACAGCAGTCTGAGTGACTTTTTTGAGCTCAGCATTCTATTCTGCATCGAAACATTGCTATAACAAATCAATTAATGGTTCTTTATAAATTTCTCACCTCAATGGAATAGATGCTTTTCTGTGGTAGTGATTCTCTACCAAATTCTCGCATCTATTGCAATCTATCGCAAAAGTGAAATATCTCTGCAGCTACTACAGTTACAGCAGTCTGAGTGACTTTTTTGAGCTCAGCATTCAATTCTGCATCGAAACATTGCTATAACAAATCAATTAATGGTTCTTTATAAATTTCTCACCTCAATGGAATAGATGCTTTTCTGTGGTAGTGATTCTCTACCAAATTCTCGCATCTATTGCAATCTATCGCAAAAGTGAAATATCTCTGCAGCTACTACAGTTACAGCAGTCTGAGTGACTTTTTTGAGCTCAGCATTCTATTCTGCATCGAAACATTGCTATAACAAATCAATTAATGGTTCTTTATAAATTTCTCACCTCAATGGAATAGATGCTTTTCTGTGGTAGTGATTCTCTACCAAATTCTCGCATCTATTGCAATCTATCGCAAAAGTGAAATATCTCTGCAGCTACTACAGTTACAGCAGTCTGAGTGACTTTTTTGAGCTCAGCATTCTATTCTGCATCGAAACATTGCTATAACAAATCAATTAATGGTTCTTTATAAATTTCTCACCTCAATGGAATAGATGCTTTTCTGTGGTAGTGATTCTCTACCAAATTCTCGCATCTATTGCAATCTATCGCAAAAGTGAAATATCTCTGCAGCTACTACAGTTACAGCAGTCTGAGTGACCTTTTTGAGCTCAGCATTCTATTCTGCATCGAAAAATTGCTATAACAAATCAATTGATGGTTCTTTATAAATTTCTCACCTCAATGGAATAGATGCTTTTCTGTGGTAGTGATTCTCTACCAAATTCTCGCATCTATTGCAATCTATCGCAAAAGTGAAATATCTCTGCAGCTACTACAGTTACAGCAGTCTGAGTGACTTTTTTGAGCTAAGCATTCAATTCTGCATCGAAATATTGCTATGACAAATCAATTAATGGTTCTTTATAAATTTTTCACCTCAATGGAATAGATGCTTTTCTGTGGTAGTGATTCTCTACCAAATTCTCGCATCTATTGCAATCTATCGCAAACGTGAAATATCTCTGCAGCTACTACAGTTACAGCAGTCTGAGTGACTTTTTTGAGCTCAGCATTCTATTCTGCATCGAAACATTGCTATAACAAATCAATTAATGGTTCTTTATAAATTTCTCACCTCAATGGAATAGATGCTTTTCTGTGGTAGTGATTCTCTACCAAATTCTCGCATCTATTGCAATCTATCGCAAAAGTGAAATATCTCTGCAGCTACTACAGTTACAGCAGTCTGAGTGACTTTTTTGAGCTCAGCATTCTATTCTGCATCGAAACATTGCTATAACAAATCAATTAATGGTTCTTTATAAATTTCTCACCTCAATGGAATAGATGCTTTTCTGTGGTAGTGATTCTCTACCAAATTCTCGCATCTATTGCAATCTATCGCAAAAGTGAAATATCTTTGCAACCACTACAGTTACAGCAGTCTGAGTGACTTTTTTGAGCTCAGCATTCTATTCTGCATCGAAACATTGCTATAACAAATCAATTAATGGTTCTTTATAAATTTCTCACCTCAATGGAATAGATGCTTTTCTGTGGTAGTGATTCTCTACCAAATTCTCGCATCTATTGCAATCTATCGCAAAAGTGAAATATCTTTGCAACCACTACAGTTACAGCAGTCTCAATGACTTTTTTGAGCTCAGCATTCAATTCTGCATCGAAACATTGCTATAACAAATCAATTATTGGTTCTTTATAAATTTCTCACCTCAATGGAATAGATGCTTTTCTGTGGTAGTGATTCTCTACCAAATTCTCGCATCTATTGCAATCTATCGCAAAAGTGAAATATCTCTGCAGCTACTACAGTTACAGCAGTCTGAGTGACTTTTTTGAGCTCAGCATTTTATTCTGTATCGAAACATTGCTATAACAAATCAATTAATGGTTCTTTATAAATTTCTCACCTCAATGGAATAGATGCTTTTCTGTGGTAGTGATTCTCTACCAAATTCTCGCATCTATTGCAATCTATCGCAAAAGTGAAATATCTTTGCAACCACTACAGTTACAGCAGTCTGAGTGACTTTTTTGAGCTCAGCATTCTATTCTGCATCGAAACATTGCTATAACAAATCAATTAATGGTTCTTTATAAATTTCTCACCTCAATGGAATAGATGCTTTTCTGTGGTAGTTATTCTCTACCAAATTCTCGCATCTATTGCAATCTATCGCAAAAGTGAAATATCTTTGCAACCACTACAGTTACAGCAGTCTGAGTGATTTTTTGAGCTCAGCATTCAAATTCTGCATCGAAACATTGCTATAACAAATCATTTAATGGTTCTTTATAAATTTCTCCCCTCAATGGAATAGATGCTTTTCTGTGGTAGTGATTCTCTACCAAATTCTCGCATCTATTGCAATCTATCGCAAACGTGAAATATCTTTGCAGCTACTACTGTTACAGCAGGCTGAGTGACTTTTTTGAGCTCAGCATTCAATTCTGCATCGAAACATTGCTATGACAAATCAATTAATGGTTCTTTATAAATTTCTCACCTCAATGGAATAGATGCTTTTCTGTGGTAGTGATTCTCTACCAAATTCTCGCATCTATTGCAATCTATCGCAAAAGTGAAATATCTTTGCAGCTACTACAGTTACAGCAGTTTGAGTGACTTTTTTTTAGCTCAGCATTCTATTCTGCATCGAAACATTGCTATAGCAAATGAATTAATGGTTCTTTATAAATTTCTCAGCCTAAATGGAATAGATGTTTTTCTGTAGTAGTGATTCTCTACCAAATTCTCGCATCTATTGCAATATATCGCAAAAGTGAAATATCTCTGCAGATACTAAAGTTACAGCAGTCTGAGTGACTTTTTTGAGCTCAGCATTCAATTCTGCATCGAAACATTGCTATGACAAATCAATTAATGGTTCTTTATAAATTTCTCACCTCAATGGAATAGATGCTTTTCTGTGGTATTGATTCTCTACCAAATTCTCGCATCTATTGCAATCTATCGCAAAAGTGAAATATCTCTGCAGCTACTACAGTTACAGCAGTTTGAGTGACTTTTTTTTAGCTCAGCATTCTATTCTGCATCGAAACATTGCTATAACAAATCAATTAATGGTTCTTTATAAATTTCTCACCTCAATGGAATAGATGCTTTTCTGTGGTAGTGATTCTCTACCAAATTCTCGCATCTATTGCAATCTATCGCAAAAGTGAAATATCTCTGCAGCTACTACAGTTACAGCAGTCTGAGTGACTTTTTGAGCTCAGCATTCTATTCTGCATCGAAACATTGCTATAACAAATCAATTAATGGTTCTTTATAAATTTCTCACCTCAATGGAATAGATGCTTCTCTGTGGTAGTGATTCTCTACCAAATTCTCGCATCTATTGCAATCTATCGCAAAAGTGAAATATCTCTGCAGCTACTACAGTTACAGCAGTCTGAGTGACTTTTCTGAGCTTAGCATTCAATTCTGCATCGAAACATTGCTATAACAAATCAATTAATGGTTCTCTATCAATTTCTCACCTCAATGGAATATATGCTTTTCTGTGGTAGTGATTCTCTACCAAATTCTCGCATCTATTGCAATCTATCGGAAAAGTGAATTATCTTTGCAACCACTACAGTTACAGCAGTCTGAGTGACTTTTTTGAGCTCAGCATTCAATTTCTGCATCGAAACATTGCTATAACAAATCATTTAATGGTTCTTTATAAATTTCTCACCTCAATGGAATAGATGCTTTTCTGTGGTAGTGATTCTCTACCAAATTCTCGCATCTATTGCAATCTATCGCAAACGTGAAATATCTTTGCAGCTACTACTGTTACAGCAGGCTGAGTGACTTTTTTGAGCTCAGCATTCAATTCTGCATCGAAACATTGCTATGACAAATCAATTAATGGTTCTTTATAAATTTCTCACCTCAATGGAATAGATGCTTTTCTTTGGTAGTGATTCTCTACCAAATTCTCGCATCTATTGCAATCTATCGCAAACGTGAAATATCTCTGCAGCTACTACAGTTACAGCAGGCTGAGTGACTTTTTTGAGCTCAGCATTCAATTCTGCATCGAAACATTGCTATGACAAATCAATTAATGGTTCTTTATAAATTTCTCACCTCAATGGAATAGATGCTTTTCTGTGGTAGTGATTCTCTACCAAATTCTCGCATCTATTGCAATCTATCGCAAAAGTGAAATATCTCTGCAGTTACTACAGTTACACCAGTTTGAGTGACTTTTTTTTTAGCTCAGCATTCTATTCTGCATCGAAACATTGCTATAACAAATCATTTAATGGTTCTTTATAAATTTCTCACCTCAATGGAATAGATGCTTTTCTGTGGTAGTGATTCTCTACCAAATTCTCGCATCTATTGCAATCTATCGCAAACGTGAAATATCTTTGCAGCTACTACAGTTACAGCAGTCTGAGTGACTTTTTTGAGCTCAGCATTCTATTCTGCATCGAAACATTGCTATAACAAATCAATTAATGGTTCTTTATAAATTTCTCAGCCTTAATGAAATAGATGTTTTTCTGTAGTAGTGATTCTCTACCAAATTCTCGCATCTATTGCAATCTATCGCAAAAGTGAAATATCTTTGCAACCACTACAGTTACAGCAGTCTGAGTGACTTTTTTGAGCTCAGCATTCAATTCTGCATTGAAACATTGCTATAACAAATAATTTAATGGTTCTTTATAAATTTCTCCCCTCAATGGAATAGATGCTTTTCTGTGGTAGTGATTCTCTACCAAATTCTCGCATCTATTGCAATCTATCGCAAAAGTGAATTATCTTTGCAACCACTACAGTTACAGCAGTCTGAGTGATTTTTTGAGCTCAGCATTCAAATTCTGCATCGAAACATTGCTATAACAAATCATTTAATGGTTCTTTATAAATTTCTCCCCTCAATGGAATAGATGCTTTTCTGTGGTAGTGATTCTCTACCAAATTCTCGCATCTATTGCAATCTATCGCAAACGTGAAATATCTTTGCAGCTACTACAGTTACAGCAGGCTGAGTGACTTTTTTGAGCTCAGCATTCAATTCTGCATCGAAACATTGCAATGACAAATCAATTAATGGTTCTTGATAAATTTCTCACCTCAATGGAATAGATGCTTTTCTGTGGTAGTGATTCTCTACCATATTCTCGCATCTATTGCAATCTATCGCAAACGTGAAATATCTTTGCAGCTACTACAGTTACAGCAGCTTGAGTGACTTTTTTTTAGCTCAGCATTCTATTCTGCATCAAAGCATTGCTATAACAAATCAATTAATGGTTCTTTATAAATTTCTCACCTCAATGGAATAGATGCTTTTCTGTGGTAGTGATTCTCTACCAAATTCTCGCATCTATTGCAATCCATCGCAAAAGTGAATTATCTTTGCAACCACTACGGTTACAGCAGTCTGAGTAATTTTTTGAGCTCAGCATTCAAATTCTGCATCGAAACATTGCTATAACAAATCAATTAATGGTTCTTTATAAATTTCTCACCTCAATGGAATAGATGCTTTTCTGTGGTAGTGATTCTCTACCAAATTCTCGCATCTATTGCAATCTATCGCAAAAGTGAAATATCTCTGCAGCTACTACAGTTACAGCAGTCTGAGTGACTTTTTTGAACTCAGCTTTCAATTCTGCATCGAAACATTGCTATAACAAATCAATTAATGGTTCTTTATAAATTTCTCACCTCAATGGAATAGATGCTTTTCTGTGGTAGTGATTCTCTACCAAATTCTCGCATCTATTGCAATCTATCGCAAAAGTGAATTATCTTTGCAACCACTACAGTTACAGCAGTCTGAGTGACTTTTTTGAGCTCAGCATTCAAATTCTGCATCGAAACATTGCTATAACAAATCATTTAATGGTTCTTTATAAATTTCTCACCTCAATGGAATAGATGCTTTTCTGTGGTAGTGATTCTCTACCAAATTCTCGCATCTATTGCAATCTATCGCAAACGTGAAATATCTTTGCAGCTACTACAGTTACAGCAGGCTGAGTGACTTTTTTGAGCTCAGCATTCAATTCTGCATCGAAACATTGCTATGACAAATCAATTAATGGTTCTTTATAAATTTCTCACCTCAATGGAATAGATGCTTTTCTGTGGTAGTGATTCTCTACCAAATTCTCGCATCTATTGCAATCTATCGCAAAAGTGAAATATCTCTGCAGCTACTACAGTTACAGCAGTCTGAGTGACTTTTTTGAACTCAGCATTCTATTCTGCATCGAAACATTGCTATAACAAATCAATTAATGGTTCTTTATAAATTTCTCACCTCAATGGAATAGATGCTTTTCTGTGGTAGTGATTCTCTACCAAATTCTCGCATCTATTGCAATTTATCGCAAAAGTGAAATATCTCTTCAGCTACTAAAGTTACAGCAGTCTGAGTGACTTTTTTGAGCTCAGCATTCAATTCTGCATCGAAACATTGCTATGACAAATCAATTAATGGTTCTTTATAAATTTCTCACCTCAATGGAATAGATGCTTTTCTGTGGTAGTGATTCTCTACCAAATTCTCGCATTTATTGCAATCTATCGCAAAAGTGAAATATCTCTGCAGCTACTACAGTTACAGAAGTTTGAGTGACTTTTTTTTAGCTCAGCATTCTATTTTGCATCGAAACATTGCTATAACAAATCAATTAATGGTTCTTTATAAATTTCTCACCTCAATGGAATAGATGCTTTTCTGTGGTAGTGATTCTCTACCAAATTCTCGCATCTATTGCAATCTATCGCAAAAGTGAAATATCTCTGCAGCTACTACAGTTACAGCAGTCTGAGTGACTTTTTTGAGCTCAGCATTCTATTCTGCATCGAAACATTGCTATAACAAATCAATTAATGGTTCTTTATAAATTTCTCACCTCAATGGAATAGATGCTTTTCTGTGGTAGTGATTCTCTACCAAATTCTCGCATCTATTGCAATCTATCGCAAAAGTGAAATATCATCTGCAGCTACTACAGTTACAGCAGTCTGAGTGACTTTTCTGAGCTTAGCATTCAATTCTGCATCGAAACATTGCTATAACAAATCAATTAATGGTTCTCTATCAATTTCTCACCTCAATGGAATAGATGCTTTTCTGTGGTAGTGATTCTCTACCAAATTCTCGCATCTATTGCAATCTATCGGAAAAGTGAATTATCTTTGCAACCACTACAGTTACAGCAGTCTGAGTGACTTTTTTGAGCTCAGCATTCAAATTCTGCATCGAAACATTGCTATAACAAATCATTTAATGGTTCTTTATAAATTTCTCACCTCAATGGAATAGATGCTTTTCTGTGGTAGTGATTCTCTACCAAATTCTCGCATCTATTGCAATCTATCGCAAACGTGAAATATCTTTGCAGCTACTACTGTTACAGCAGGCTGAGTGACTTTTTTGAGCTCAGCATTCAATTCTGCATCGAAACATTGCTATGACAAATCAATTAATGGTTCTTTATAAATTTCTCACCTCAATGGAATAGATGCTTTTCTGTGGTAGTGATTCTCTACCAAATTCTCGCATCTATTGCAATCTATCGCAAAAGTGAAATATCTCTGCAGCTACTACAGTTACAGCAGTCTGAGTGACTTTTTTGAGCTCCTCATTCAATTCTGCATCGAAAAATTGCTATAACAAATCAATTTATGGTTCTTTATCAATTTATCACCTCAATGGAATAAATGCTTTTCTGTGATAGTGATTCTCTAACAAATTCTCGCATCTATTGCAATCTATCGGAAAAGTGAAATATCTTTGCAGCCACTACAGTTACAGCAGTTTGAGTGATTTTTTGAGCTCAGCATTCAAATTCTGCATCGAAACATTGCTATAACAAATCATTTAATGGTTCTTTATAAATTTCTCACCTCAATGGAATAGATGCTTTTCTGTGGTAGTGATTCTCTACCAAATTCTCGCATCTATTGCAATCTATCGCAAACGTGAAATATCTTTGCAGCTACTACAGTTACAGCAGTTTGAGTGACTTTTTTTTAGCTCAGCATTCTATTCTGCATCGAAACATTGCTATAACAAATGAATTAATGGTTCTTTATAAATTTCTCAGCCTCAATGGAATAGATGCTTTTCTGTGGTAGTGATTCTCTACCAAATTCTCGCATCTATTGCAATCTATCGCAAAAGTGAAATATCTCTTCAGCTACTAAAGTTACAGCAGTCTGAGTGACTTTTTTGAGCTCAGCATTCAATTCTGCATCGAAACATTGCTATAACAAATCAATTAATGGTTCTTTATAAATTTCTCACCTCAATGGAATAGATGCTTTTCTGTGGTAGTGATTCTCTACCAAATTCTCGCATCTATTGCAATCTATCGCAAAAGTGAAATATCTCTGCAGCTACTACAGTTACAGCAGTTTGAGTGACTTTTTTGAGCTCAGCATTCTATTCTGCATCGAAACATTGCTATAACAAATCAATTAATGGTTCTTTATAAATTTCTCACCTCAATGGAATAGATGCTTTTCTGTGGTAGTGATTCTCTACCAAATTCTCGCATCTATTGCAATCTATCGCAAAAGTGAAATATCTCTGCAGCTACTACAGTTACAGCAGTCTGAGTGACTTTTTTGAGCTCCGCATTCTATTCTGCATCGAAAAATTGCTATAACAAATCAATTAATGGTTCTTTATAAATTTCTCACCTCAATGGAATAGATGCTTTTCTGTGGTAGTGATTCTCTACCAAATTCTCGCATCTATTGCAATCTATCGCAAAAGTGAAATATATCTGCAGCTACTACAGTTACAGCAGTCTGAGTGACTTTTTTGAGCTCCTCATTCAATTCTGCATCGAAAAATTGCTATAACAAATCAATTTATGGTTCTTTATCAATTTATCACCTCAATGGAATAAATGCTTTTCTGTGATAGTGATTCTCTAACAAATTCTCGCATCTATTGCAATCTATCGCAAAAGTGAATTATCTTTGCAACCACTACAGTTACAGCAGTCTGAGTGACTTTTTTGAGCTCAGCATTCTATTCTGCATCGAAACATTGCTATAACAAATCATTTAATGGTTCTTTATAAATTTCTCACCTCAATGGAATAGATGCTTTTCTGTGGTAGTGATTCTCTACCAAATTCTCGCATCTATTGCAATCTATCGCAAACGTGAAATATCTTTGAAGCTACTACTGTTACAGCAGGCTGAGTGACTTTTTTGAGCTAAGCATTCAATTCTGCATCGAAATATTGCCATGACAAATCAATTAATGGTTCTTTATAAATTTCTCACCTCAATGGAATAGATGCTTTTCTGTGGTAGTGATTCTCTACCAAATTCTCGCATCTATTGCAATCTATCGCAAACGTGAAATATCTTTGCAGCTACTACAGTTACAGCAGGCTGAGTGACTTTTTTGAGCTCAGCATTCAATTCTGCATCGAAACATTGCTATAACAAATCATTTAATGGTTCTTTATAAATTTCTCACCTCAATGGAATAGATGCTTTTCTGTGGTAGTGATTCTCTACCAAATTCTCGCATCTATTGCAATCTATCGCAAACGTGAAATATCTCTGCAGCTACTACAGTTACAGCAGGCTGAGTGACTTTTTTGAGCTCAGCATTCAATTCTGCATCGAAACATTGCTATGACAAATCAATTAATGGTTCTTGATAAATTTCTCACCTCAATGGAATAGATGCTTTTCTGTGGTAGTGATTCTCTACCAAATTCTCACATCTATTGCAATCTGTTGGATCGAAGCTGAATATCTCTGTTCTTACAACAGTTACAGCAGTCTGAGTGACGTTTTTGAGCTCAGCATTAAATTCTGCATTGAAACATTGCTTTAGCAAGTCAATAAATGATTTTCTATAGATTTCTCAGTGATGGTCAATGGTTAAAATCTGATGAATTTATAATGAATAGATCATATATTAAATATGGTTTGATGCAATTCAATCAAAATGATGTATATATTTTGAAACATTTGAAACCTCATCAGGTTAATGATGCTCAAGTGATAGTAAACGTATGAAGTCAAATGAAGTCAGAACACAGTCTTTGGTTGAAATCTCATGAATTTGTAATGAATAGATCATATATTAAACTTAGCTGGATGCAATTCAGTGAAAATGATGTATATATTTTGAAACATTTGAAACGTCATCAGGTAAATAATGCTTGAATGATAGTAAACTTTTGAAATCAAATGAAGTTAGAACACAGTCTATGGTTGAAATATCATGAATTTATAATGAATAGATCATATATTAAACATGGTTTGATGCAATTCAGTCAAAATGAGGTATAGATTTTATGAAACATTTGAAATCTCAAAATGAGGTATAGATTTTGAAACATTTGAAACCTCATCAGGTTAATGATGCTTGAATGATAGTAAACTTATGAAATCAAATGAAGTCAGAACACAATCTATGGTTGAAATCTCATGAATATATAATGAATAGATCATACTATTAAACATGGTTTGATGCTATTCAGTCAAAATGATGTATACATTTTGAATCATTTG
The DNA here is from genome assembly GCA_039566865.1 of Aurelia coerulea. Classification (NCBI taxonomy): domain Eukaryota; kingdom Metazoa; phylum Cnidaria; class Scyphozoa; order Semaeostomeae; family Ulmaridae; genus Aurelia; species Aurelia coerulea. Next base: position 1,887,289 of record CM076952.1, on the reverse strand, counting down.
AAACCACATCAGGTTAATGATGCTTGAATGATAGTAAACTTATGAAATCAAATGAAGTCAGAACACAGTCTATGGTTGAAATCTCATGAATTCATAATGAATAGATCATATATTAAAATTGGCTTGATGGAATTCAGTCAAAATGAGGTATATATTTTGAAACATTTGAAACCTCATCAGGTTAATGATGCTTGAATGATAGTAAATTTATGAAATCAAATGAAGTGAGAACACAGTCTTTGGTTGAAATCTCATGAATTTATAATGAATAGATCATATATCAAACTTGGCTTGATGCAATTCAGTCAAAATGATGTATATATTTTGAAACATTTGAAACCTCATCAGGTTAATGATGCTTGAATGATAGTAAACTTATGAAATCAAATGAAGTCAGAACACAGTCTTTGGTTGAAATCTCATGAATTCATAATGAATAGATCATATATTAAACATGGTTTGATGCAATTCAGTCAAAATGATGTATATATTTTGAAACATTTGAAACCTCATCAGGTTAATGATGCTCAAGTGATAGTAAACGTATGAAGTCAAATGAAGTGAGAACACAGTCTTTGGTTGAAATCTCATGAATTTATAATGAATAGATCATATATCAAACTTGGCTTGATGCAATTCAGTCAAAATGATGTATATATTTTGAAACATTTGAAACCTCATCAGGTTAATGATGCTTGAATGATAGTAAACTTATGAAATCAAATGAAGATAGAACACAGTCTATGGTTGAAATCTCATGAATTTATAATGAATAGATCATATATTAAACATGGTTTGATGCAATTCAGTCAAAATGATGTATATATTTTGAAACATTTGAAACCTCATCAGGTTAATGATGCTTGAATGATAGTAAACTTATGAAATCAAATGAAGTCAGAACACAGTCTTTGGTTGAAATCTCATGAATTCATAATGAATAGATCATATATTAAACATGGTTTGATGCAATTCAGTCAAAATGATGTATATATTTTGAAACATTTGAAGCCTCATCAGGTTAATGATGCTCAAGTGATAGTAAACGTATGAAGTCAAATGAAGTGAGATCACAGTCTTTGGTTGAAATCTCATGAATTTATAATGAATAGATCATATATTAAACTTGGCTTGATGCAATTCAGTCAAAATGATGTATATATTTGAAACATTTGAAACCTCATCAGGTTAATGATGCTTGAATGATAGTAAACTTATGAAATCAAATGAAGATAGAACACAGTCTATGGTTGAAATCTCATGAATTTATAATGAATAGATCATATATTAAACATGGTTTGATGCAATTCAGTCAAAATGATGTATATATTTTGAAACATTTGAAACCTCATCAGGTTAATGATGCTTGAATGATAATAAACTTATGAAATCAAATGAAGTCAGAACACAGTTTATGGTTGAAATCTAATGAATTTATAATGAATAGATCATATATTAAACATGGCTTGATGCAATTCAGTAAAAATAATGTATATCTTTTGAAACTTTAGAAGCCTCATCAGGTTAATGATGCTTGAATGATAGTAAACTTATGAAATCAAATGAAGTCAGAACACAGTCTACGGTTGAAATCTCATGAATATATAATGAAAAGATCATATATATTAAACATGGTTTGATGCAATTCAGTCAAAATGATGTATACATTTTGAATCATTTGAAACCTCATCAGGTTAATGATGCTTGAATGATAGTAAACTTATGAAGTCAAATGAAGTCAGAACACAGTCTATGGTTGAAATCTCATGAATTTATATTGAATAGATCATATATTAAAGTTGGCTTGATGCAATTGAGTCAAAATGAGGTATATATTTTGAAACATTTGAAACCTCATCAGGTTAATGATGCTTGAATGATAGTAAACTTATAAATTCACATGAAGTCAGAACACAGTCTATGGTGTAAATCTCATGAATTTATGATGAATAGATCATATATTATACATGCTTTGATGCAATTCAGTCAAAATGATGTATATATTTTGAAACATTTGAAACCTCATCAGGTTAATGATACTTAAATGATATTAAACATATGAAATCAAATGAAGTCAGAACACAGTCTATGGTTGAAATCTCATGAATTCATAATGAATAGATCATATATTAAACATGGCTTGATGCAATTCAGTCAAAATGAGGTATAGATTTTGAAACATTTGAAACCTCATCAGGTTAATGATGCATGAATGATAGTAAACTTATGAAATCAAATGAAGTCAGAACACAGTCTATGGTTGAAATCTCATGAATATATAATGAATAGATCATATATTAAACATGGTTTGATGCAATTCAGTCAAAATGATGTATACATTTTGAATCATTTGAAACCTCATCAGGTTAATGATGCTTGAATGATAGTAAACTTATAAATTCAAATGAAGTCAGAACACAGTCTATTGTTGAAATCTCATGAATTCATAATGAATAGATCATATATTAAACATGGTTTGATGCAATTCAGTCAAAATGATGTATATATTTTGAAACATTTGAAACCTCATCAGGTTAATGATGCTCAAATGATAGTAAACGTATGAAGTCAAATGAAGTCAGAACACAGTCTTTGGTTGAAATCTCATGAATTTATAATGAATAAATCATATATTAAACTTGGCTGAATGCAATTCAGTCAAAATGATGTATATATTTGGAAACTTTTGAAACCTCATCAGGTTAATGATGCTTGAATGATAGTAAACTTATGAAATCAAATGAAGTCAGAACACAGTCTATGGTTGAAATCTCATGAATATATAATGAATAGATCATATATTAAACATGGTTTGATCCAATTCAGTCAAAATGATGTATACATTTTGAATCATTTGAAACCTCATCAGGTTAATGATGCTTGAGTGATAGTGCAATATCTAACGTTACGATCCATCGAAAAGTTAAATAGCTCTGCTCCTAAAATACTTACAGACTTCCTATAGACATTTTTGAAATCAGCATCAAGTCTGCATGGAGACATTTCTGAACGAAATCATTTATTGCAATATACTAATAGTCATTCTGTATTGGGACGTTATAATCATTACGATCTACCTTAAAGTTAAATATCTCTGCGCCTAAAATACTTACAGACTTCTTATGGACATTTTTGAAATCAGCATTCAATTCTACATCGAAACATTGATACAAGTAATCAATTGGTTCAATACAAAAAAAATCTTTAAAAACTGGGACGATGTCTATGTAGTTTTCCAACCACTGGGATCTGACGAAAAGTTAAATATCTCTGCCCCTAAAATACTTACAGACTTCTTATTGACATTTTTGAAATCAGCATTCAATTCTGCATCTAAACATTGATACAAGTAATCAATTGGCTCAATTTTAAAAAAATCTTTAAAAAATGGGACGATGTCAATATTGTTTTCCAATCGCTGGGATCTGACCAAAAGTTTATTATCTCTGCCCCTAACATACTTACAGACTTCTTATTGACATTTTTAAAATCAGCATTCAATCCTGCATCGAAACATTGTCATAACAAATCAATTAATGGTTCTTTATAAATTTCTCACCTCAATGGAATAGATGCTTTTCTGTGGTAGTGATTCTCTACCAAATTCTCGCATCTATTGCAATCTATCGCAAAAGTGAAATATCTCTGCAGCTACTAAAGTTACAGCAGTCTGATTGACTTTTTTGAGCTCAGCATTCAATTCTGTATCGAAACATTGCTATGACAAATCAATCAATGGTTCTTTATAAATTTCTCACCTCAATGGAATAGATGCTTTTCTGTGGTAGTGATTCTCTACCAAATTCTCGCATCTATTGCCATCTATCGCAAAAGTTAAATATATCTGCAGCTACTACAGTTACAGCAGTCTGAGTGACTTTTTGAGCTCAGCATTCTATTCTGCATCGAAACATTGCTATAACAAATCAATTAATGGTTCTTTATAAATTTCTCACCTCAATGGAATAGATGCTTCTCTGTGGTAGTGATTCTCTAAAAGATTCTCGCATTTATTGCGATCTATCGCAAAAGTGAAATGTCTTTGCAACCACTACAGTTACAGCAGTCTGAGTGACTTTTTTGAGCTCAGCATTCTATTCTGCATCGAAACATTGCTATAACAAATCAATTAATGGTTCTTTATAAATTTCTCACCTCAATGGAATAGATGCTTTTCTGTGGTAGTGATTCTCTACCAAATTCTCGCATCTATTGCAATCTATCGCAAAAGTGAAATATCTCTGCAGCTACTAAAGTTACAGCAGTCTGAGTGACTTTTTTGAGCTCAGCATTCTATTCTGCATCGAAACATTGCTATAACAAATCATTTAATGCTTCTTTATAAATTTCTTACCTAAATGAAATTGATGCTCTTCTGTGGTAGTGATTCTCTACCAAATTCTCGCATCTATTGCAATCTATCGCAAAAGTGAAATATCTCTGCAGCTACTACAGTTACAGCAGTCTGAGTGACTTTTTTGAACTCAGCTTTCAATTTTGCATCGAAACATTGCTATAACAAATCAATTAATGGTTCTTTATAAATTTCTCACCTCAATGGAATAGATGCTTTTCTGTGGTAGTGATTCTCTACCAAATTCTCGCATCTATTGCAATTTATCGCAAAAGTGAAATATCTCTTCAGCTACTAAAGTTACAGCAGTCTGAGTGACTTTTTTGAGCTCAGCATTCAATTCTGCATCGAAACATTGCTATAACAAATCATTTAATGCTTCTTTATAAATTTCTTACCTCAATGAAATAGATGCTCTTCTGTGGTAGTGATTCTCTACCAAATTCTCGCATCTATTGTAATCTATCGCAAAAGTGAATTATCTTTGCAACCACTACAGTTACAGCAGTCTAAATGATTTTTTTGAGCTCAGCATTCCATTCTGCATCGAAACATTGCTATGACAAATCAATTAATGGTTCTTGATAAATTTCTCACCTCAATGGAATAGATGCTTTTCTGTGGTAGTGATTCTCTACCAAATTCTCGCATCTATTGCAATCTATCGCAAACGTGAAATATCTTTGTAGCTACTAGGGTTACAGCAGGCTGAGTGACTTTTTTGAGCTCAGCATTCAATTCTGCATCGAAACATTGCTATGACAAATCAATTAATGGTTCTTGATAAATTTCTCACCTCAATAGAATAGATGCTTTCTGTGGTAGTGATTCTCTACCAAATTCTCGCATCTATTGCAATCTATCGCAAACGTGAAATATCTCCGCAGCTACTACAGTTACAGCAGTTTGAGTGACTTTTTTTTAGCTCAGCATTCTATTTTGCATCGAAACATTGCTATAACAAATCAATTAATGGTTCTTTATAAATTTCTCAGCCTAAATGGAATAGATGCTTTTCTGTGGTAGTGATTCTCTACCAAATTCTCACATCTATTGCAATCTGTTGGATCGAAGCTGAATATCTCTGTTCTTACAACAGTTACAGCAGTCTGAGTGACGTTTTTGAGCTCAGCATTAAATTCTGCATTGAAACATTGCTTTAGCAAGTCAATAAATGATTTTCTATAGATTTTTCAGTGATGGTCAATGGTTAAAATCTGATGAATTTATAATGAATAGATCATATATTAAACTTAGCTTGAAGCAATTCAGTCAATCTGAAGACTATATTTAAAACTTTAGAAGCCTCTTCAGGTTAATGATGATTGAATTGTAGTAAACTTGTGAAATAGAAAAAAGACAGAACACAGTCTATCGTTGAAATCTCATGAATATATAATGAATAGATCATATATTAAACATGGTTTGATGCAATTCAGTCAAAATGATGTATATATTTTGAAACATTTGAAACCTCATCAGGTGCTTGAATGATAGTAAACTTATAAATTCAAATGAAGTCAGAACACAGTCTATTGTTGAAATCTCATGAATTCATAATAAATAGATCTTATATTAAACATGGTTTGATGCTATTCAGTCAAAATGATGTATATATTTTGAAACATTTGAAACCTCATCAGGTTAATGATGCTCAAATGATAGTAAACGTATGAAGTCAAATGAAGTCAGAACACAGTCTTTGGTTGAAATCTCATGAATTTATAATGAATAAATCATATATTAAACTTGGCTGAATGCAATTCAGTCAAAATGATGTATATATTTGGAAACTTTTGAAACCTCATCAGGTTAATGATGCTTGAATGATAGTAAACTTATGAAATCAAATGAAGTCAGAACACAGTCTATGGTTGAAATCTCAGGAATATATAATGAATAGATCATATATTAAACATGGTTTGATCCAATTCAGTCAAAATGATGTATACATTTTGAATCATTTGAAACCTCATCAGGTTAATGATGCTTGAGTGATAGTGCAATATCTAACGTTACGATCCATCGAAAAGTTAAATAGCTCTGCTCCTAAAATACTTACAGACTTCCTATAGACATTTTTGAAATCAGCATCAAGTCTGCATGGAGACATTTCTGAACGAAATCATTTATTGCAATATACTAATAGTCATTCTGTATTGGGACGTTATAATCATTACGATCTACCTTAAAGTTAAATATCTCTGCGCCTAAAATACTTACAGACTTCTTATGGACATTTATGAAATCAGCATTCAATTCTACATCGAAACGTTGATACAAGTAATCAATTGGTTCAATACAAAAAAAATCTTTAAAAAATGGGACGATGTCTATGTAGTTTTCCAATCACTGGGATCTGACGAAAAGTTAAATATCTCTGCCCCTAAAATACTTACAGACTTCTTATTGACATTTTTGAAATCAGCATTCAATTCTGCATCTAAACATTGATACAAGTAATCAATTGGCTCAATTTAAAAAAAATCTTTAAAAAATGGGACGATGTCAATATTGTTTTCCAATCGCTGAGATCTGACGAAAAGTTTATTATCTCTGCCCCTAACATACTTACAGACTTCTTATTGACATTTTTAAAATCAGCATTCAATCCTGCATCGAAACATTGTCATAAAAAATCAATTAATGGTTCTTTATAAATTTCTCACCTCAATGGAATATATGCTTTTCTGTGGTAGTGATTCTCTACCAAATTCTCGCATCTATTGCCATCTATCGCAAAAGTTAAATATCTCTGCAGCTACTAAAGTTACAGCAGTCTGAGTGACTTTTTTGAGCTCAGCATTCAATTCTGCATCGAAACATTGCTATGACAAATCAATTAATGGTTCTTTATAAATTTCTCACCTCAATGGAATAGATGCTTTTCTGTGGTAGTGATTCTCTACCAAATTCTCGCATCTATTGCCATCTATCGCAAAAGTTAAATATCTCTGCAGCTACTACAGTTACGGCAGTCTGAGTGACTTTTTGAGCTCAGCATTCTATTCTGCATCGAAACATTGCTATAACAAATCAATTAATGGTTCTTTATAAATTTCTCACCTCAATGGAATAGATGCTTCTCTGTGGTAGTGATTCTCTAACAAATTCTCGCATTTATTGCAATTTATCGCAAAAGTGAAATGTCATTGCAACCACTACAGTTACAGCAGTCTGAGTGACTTTTTTGAGCTCAGCATTCTATTCTGCATCGAAACATTGCTATAACAAATCAATTAATGGTTCTTTATAAATTTCTCACCTCAATGGAATAGATGCTTTTCTGTGGTAGTGATTCTCTACCAAATTCTCGCATCTATTGCAATCTATCGCAAAAGTGAAATATCTCTGCAGCTACTAAAGTTACAGCAGTCTGAGTGACTTTTTTGAGCTCAGCATTCTATTCTGCATCGAAACATTGCTATGACAAATCAATTAATGGTTCTTTATAAATTTCTCACCTCAATGGAATAGATGCTTTTCTGTGGTAGTGATTCTCTACCAAATTCTCGCATCTATTGCAATCTATCGCAAACGTGAAATATCTTTGCAGCTACTAAAGTTACAGCAGGCTGAGTGACTTTTTTGAGCTCAGCATTCAATTCTGCATCGAAACATTGCTATGACAAATCAATTAATGGTTCTTGATAAATTTCTCACCTCAATAGAATAGATGCTTTCTGTGGTAGTGATTCTCTACCAAATTCTCGCATCTATTGCAATCTGTTGGATCGAAGCTGAATATCTCTGTTCTTACAACAGTTACAGCAGTCTGAGTGACGTTTTTGAGCTCAGCATTCAATTCTGCATCGAAACATTGCTTTAGCAAGTCAATAAATGATTTTCTATAGATTTTTCAGTGATGGTCAATGGTTAAAATCTGATGAATTTATAATGAATAGATCATATATTAAACTTAGCTTGAAGCAATTCAGTCAATCTGAAGACTATATTTAAAACTTTAGAAGCCTCTTCAGGTTAATGATGATTGAATTGTAGTAAACTTGTGAAATAGAAAAAAGACAGAACACAGTCTATCGTTGAAATCTCATGAATATATAATGAATAGATCATATATTAAACATGGTTTGATGCAATTCAGTCAAAATGATGTATATATTTTGAAACATTTGAAACCTCATCAGGTTAATAATGCTTGAATTATAGTAAATCGTATGAAATCAAATGAAGTTAGAACACATTCTATGGTTGAAATCTCATGAATTTATAATGAATAGATCATATATTAAACATGGTTTGATGCAATTCAGTCAAAATGATGTATATATTTTGAAACATTTGAAACCTCATTAGATTAATGATGCTTGAATGATAGTAAACTTATGAAATCAAATGAAGTTAGAACAAAGTCTATGGTTGAAATCTCATGAATTTATAATGAATAGATCATATATTAAGCATGGTTTGATGCAATTCAGTCAAAATCATGTATATATTTTGAAACATTTGAAACCTCATCAGATTAATGATGCTTGAATGATAGTAAACTTATAAAATCAAATGAAGTCAGAACACAGTCTATGGTTGAAATCTCATGAATTCATAATGAATAGATCATATATTAAACATGGCTTGATGCAATTCAGTCAAAATGAGGTATATATTTTGAAACATTTGAAACCTCATCAGGTTAATGATGCTTGAATGATAGTAAACTTATGAAATCAAATGAAGTCAGAACACAGTCTATGGTTGAAATCTCATGAATTCATAATGAATAGATCATATATTAAAAATGGCTTGCTGGAATTCAGTCAAAATGAGGTATATATTTTGAAACATTTGAAACCTCATCAGGTTAATGATGCTTGAATGATAGTAAATTTATGAAATCAAGTGAAGTGAGAACACAGTCTTTGGTTGAAATCTCATGAATTTATAATGAATACATCATATATCAAACTTGGCTTGATGCAATTCAGTCAAAATGATGTATATATTTTGAAACATTTGAAACCTCATCAGGTTAATGATGCTTGAATGATAGTAAACTTATGAAATCAAATGAAGTCAGAACACAGTCTATGGTTGAAATCTCATGACTTTATAATGAATAGATCATATATTAAACATGGTTTGATGCAATTCAGTCAAAATGATGTATATATTTTGAAACATTTGAAACCTCATCAGATTAATGATGCTTGAATGATAGTAAACTTATAAAATCAAATGAAGTCAGAACACAGTCTATGGTTGAAATCTCATGAATTCATAATGAATAGATCATATATTAAACATGGCTTGATGCAATTCAGTCAAAATGAGGTATAGATTTTGAAACATTTGAAACCTCATCAGGTTAATGATGCTTGAATGATAGTAAACTTATGAAATCAAATGAAGTCAGAACACAGTCTATGGTTGAAATCTCATGAATTTATAATGAATAGATCATATATTAAACATGGTTTGATGCTATTCAGTCAAAATGATGTATACATTTTGAATCATTTGAAACCTCATCAGGTTAATGATGCTTCAATGATAGTAAACTTATGAAGGTAAATGAAGTCAGAAAACAGTCTATGGTTGAAATCTCATGAATTTACAATGAATAGATCATATATTAAACATTGCTTGATGCAGTTCAGTAAAAATGATGTAAATATTTTGAAACATTTGAAACCTCTTCAGGTTAATGATGCTTGAATGATAGTAAACTTATGAAGTCAAATGAAGTCAGAACAAAGTCTATGGTTGAAATCTCATGAATTTATAATGAATAGATCATATATTAAACATGGTTTGATGAAATTGAGTCAAAATGATGTATATAGTTTGAAACATTTGAAACCTCATCAGGTTAATGATGCTTGAATGATAGTAAACTTATGAAGTCAAATGAAGTCAGAACACAGTCTATGGTTGAAATCTCATGAATTTATAATGAATAGATCATATATTAAACATAGTTTGATGAAATTGAGTCAAAATGATGTATATAGTTTGAAACATTTGAAACCTCATCATGTTAATGATGCTTGAATGATAGTAAACGTATGAAGTTAAATGAAGTCAGAACACAGTCAATGGCTGAAATCTCATGAATGTATAATGAATAGATCATATATGAAAGTTGGCTTGATGCAATTCGGTCAAAATAATATATATATTTTGAAACATTTGAAACCTCATCAGGTTAATGATGCTTGAGTGATAGTAGACTTATGAAGTCAAGTTAAGTCAGAACACAGTCTATGGTGGAAATCTCATGAATTTATAATGAATAGATCATATATTAAACATTGCTTGATGCAGTTCAGTCAAAATGATGTAAATATTTTGAAACATTTGAAACCTCATCAGGTTAATGATGCTTAAATGATAGTAAACGTTTGAAGTCAAATGAAGTCAGAACACAGTCTATGGTTGAAATCTCATGAATTTATAATGAATAGATCATATATTAAACATGGTTTGATGAAATTGAGTCAAAATAATGTATATAGTTTGAAACATTTGAAACCTCATCAGGTTAATGATGCTTAAATGATAGTAAACTTATGAAATCAAATGAAGTCAGAACACAGTCTATGGTGGAAATCTCATGAATTTATAATGAATAGATCATATATTAAACATGTCTTCATGTAATTGAGTCAAAATGAAATATATACATTTTGAAACATTTGAAACCTCATCAGGTTAATGATGCTTAAATGATAGTAAACTTATGAAATCAAATGAAGTCAGAACACAGTTTATGGTTGAAATCTCACGAATTTATAATGAATAGATCAGATATTAAAGTTGGCTTGATGCAATTCAGTCAAAATGATGTATATATTTTGAAACATATGAAACCTCATCAGGTTAATGATGCTTGAATGATAGTAAACTTATGAAGCCAAATGAAGTCAGAACACAGTCTATGGTGAAATTCTCATGAATTTATAATGAAAAGATCATATATTAAATTTGGCTTGATGCAATTCAGTCAAAATGATGTATTTATTTTGAAACATTTGAAACCTCATCAGGTTAATGATGCTTGAATGAGAGTAAACTTATGAAATCAAGTGAAGTCAGAACACAGTTTATGGTTGAAATCTCACGAATTTATAATGAATAGATCATATATTATAGTTGGCTTTATGCAATTCAGTCAAAATGATGTATATATTTTGAAACATATGAAACCTCATCAGGTTAATGAAGCTTGAGTGATAGTAAACTTATGAAGTCAAATGAAGTCAGAACACAGTCTATGGTTGAAATCTCATGAATTTATAATGAATAGATCATATATTTAATTTGGCTTGATGCAATTCAGTCAAAATGATGTATTTATTTTGAAACATTTGAAACCTCATCAGGTTAATGATGCTTGAATGATAGTAAACTTATGAAATCAAATGAAGTCAGAACACAGTCTATGGTTGAAATGTCATGAAATTATAATGAGTAGATCATATATTAAACATGGCTTGATCCAATTCAGTCAAAATGATGTATATATTTTGAAACATTTGAAACCTCATCAGGTTAATGATGCTTCAATGATAGTAATCGTATGAAGTTAAATGAAGTCAGAACACAGTCAATGGTTGAAATCTCATGAATTCATAATGAATAGATCATATATTAAACATGGCTTGATGCGATTCGGTCAAAATGCTGTATATATTTTGAAACATTTGAAACCTCATCAGGTTAATGATGCTTAAATGACAGTAAACTTATGAAGTCAAATGAAGTCAGAACACAGTCTAAGGTGGAAATCTCATGAATTTATAATGAATAGATCATATATTAAACATGTCTTCATGCAATTCAGTCAAAATGATACATATATTTTGAAACATTTGAAACTTCATCAGGTTAATGATGCTTGAATGATAGTAAACTTACGAAGTTAAATGAAGTCAGAACACAGTCAATAGTTGTAATCTCATGAATTTATAATGAATAGATCATATATTAAACATGTCTTGATGCAATTGAGTCAAAATGATGTATATATTTTGAAACATTTGAAACCTCATCAGGTTAATGATGCTTGAATGATAGTAAACTTATGAAGTTAAATGAAGTCAGAACACAGTCAATGGTTGAAATCTCATGAATTTATAATGAATAGATCATATATGAAAGTTGGCTTGATGCAATTCAGTCAAAATGATGTATATATTTTGAAACATTTGAAACCTCATCAGGGTAATGATACTTGAATGATAGTAAAGTTATGAATGAAGTTAAATGAAGTCAGAACACAGTCAATGGTTGAAATTTCATGAGTTTATAATGAATAGATCATATATTAAACTTGGCTTGATGCAATTCGGTCAAAATGCTGTATATATTTTGAAACATTTGAAACCTCATCAGGTTAATGATCCTTAAATTATAGTAAACTTATGAAGTCAAATGAAGTCAGAACACAGTCTATGGTGGAAATCTCATGAATGTATAATGAATAGATCTTATATTAAACTTGGCATGATGCAATTCGGTCAAAATGCTGTATATATTTTGAAACATTTGAAATCTCATCAGGTTAATGATGCTTGAATGATAGTAAACTTATGAAATCAAATGAAGTCAGAACACAGTCTATGGTTGTAATCTCATGAATTTATAATGAATTGATCATATATTAATCTTGGATTGATGGAATTCGGTCAAAATGCTGTATATATTTTGAAACATTTGAAATCTCATCAGGTTAATGATGCTTGAATGATCGTTAACTTATGAAGTTAAATGAAGTCAGAACACAGTCAATGGTTGAGATCTCATGAATTTATAATGAATAGATCATATTATAAACTTGGCATGGTGCAATTCGGTCAAAATGCTGTATATATTTTGAAACATTTGAAACCTCATCAGGTTAATGATCCTTAAATTATAGTAAACTTATGAAGTCAAATGAAGTCAGAACACAGTCTATGGTGGAAATCTCATGAATGTATAATGAATAGATCTTATATTAAACTTGGCATGATGCAATTCGGTCAAAATGCTGTATATATTTTGAAATATTTGAAATCTCATCAGGTTAATGATGCTTGAATGATAGTAAACTTATGAAATCAAATGAAGTCAGAACACAGTCTATGGTTGTAATGTCATGAATTTGTAATGAATAGATCATATATTAAACATGGTTTGATGAAGTTGAGTCAAAATGATGTATATATTTTGAAACATTTGAAATCTCATCAGGTTAATGATGCTTGAATGATAGTAAACTTATGAAGTCAAATGAAGTCAGAACACAGTCTAAGGTGGAAATCTCATGAATTTATAATGAATAGATCATATATTAAACATGTCTTCATGCAATTCAGTCAAAATGATACATATATTTTGAAACATTTGAAACCTTATCAGGTTAATGATGCTTGAATGATAGTAAACTTACGAAGTTAAATGAAGTCAGAACACAGTCAATAGTTGTAATCTCATGAATTTATAATGAATAGATCATATATTAAACATGTCTTGATGCAATTGAGTCAAAATGATGTATATATTTTGAAACATTTGAAACCTCATCAGGTTAATGATGCTTGAATGATAGTAAACTTATGAAGTTAAATGAAGTCAGAATACAGTCAATGGTTGAAATCTCATGAATTTATAATGCATAGATCTTATATTAAACTTGGCATGATGCAATTCGGTCAAAATGCTGTATATATTTTGAAACATTTGAAATCTCATCAGGTTAATGATGCTTGAATGATAGTAAACTTATGAAATCAAATGAAGTCAGAACACAGTCTATGGTTGTAATCTCATGAATTTATAATGAATTGATCATATATTAATCTTGGCTTGATGGAATTCGGTCAAAATGCTGTATATATTTTGAAACATTTGAAATCTCATCAGGTTAATGATGCTTGAATGATCGTTAACTTATGAAGTTAAATGAAGTCAGAACACAGTCAATGGTTGAAATCTCATGAATTTATAATGAATAGATCATATAATAAACTTGGCATGATGCAATTCGGTCAAAATGCTGTATATATTTTGAAACATTTGAAATCTCATCAGGTTAATGATGCTTGAATGATAGTAAACTTATGAAATCAAATGAAGTCAGAACACAGTCTATGGTTGTAATCTCATGAATTTGTAATGAATAGATCATATATTAAACATGGTTTGATGAAGTTGAGTCAAAATGATGTATATATTTTGAAACATTTGAAACCTCATCAGGTTAATGATGCTTAAATGATAGTAAACTTATGAAGTCAAATGAAGTCAGAACACAGTCAATGGTTGAAATCTCATGAATTTATAATGAATAGATCATATATAGTTGGCTTGATGCAATTCAGTCAAAATGATATATATATTTTGAAACATTTGAAACCTCATCAGGGTAATGATGCTTGAATGATAGTAAAGTTATGAAGTAAAATGAAGTCAGAAAACAGTCAATGGTTGAAATCTCATGAATTTATAATGAATAGATCATATATTAAAAATGGTTTGATGAAATTGAGTCAAAATAATGTATATAGTTTGAAACAATTCAGGTTAATGATGCTTGAATGATAGTAAACTTATGAAGTTAAATGAAGTCAGAACACAGTCAATGGTTGAAATCTCATGAATTTATAATGAATAGATCATATATTAAACATGGTTTGATGAAATTGAGTCAAAATGATGTATATATTTTGAAACATTTGAAACCTCATCAGGTTAATGATTCTTAAATGATAGTAAACTTATGAAATCAAATGAAGTCAGAACACAGTCTATGGTGGAAATCTCATGACTTTATAATGAATAGATCATATATTAAACATGGTTTGATGAAATTGAGTCAAAATGATGTATATATTTTGAAACATTTGAAACCTCATCAGGTTAATGATGCTTAAATGATAGTAAACTTATGAAATCTAATGAAGTCAGAACACAGTCTATGGTTGAAATCTCATGAATTTATAATGAATAGATCATATATTAAACATGGTTTGATGAAATTGAGTCAAAATGATGTATATATTTTGAAACATTTGAAACCTCATCAGGTTAATGATGCTTAAATGATAGTAAACTTATGAAGTCAAATGAAGTCAGAAAAAAGTCTATGGTGGAAATCTCATGAATTTATAATGAATAGATCATATATTAAGCATGTCTTGATGCAATTCAGTCAAAATGATATATATATTTTGAAACATTTGAAACCTCATCAGGTTAATGATGGTTAAATGATAGTAAACTTATGAAATCAAATGAAGTCAGAACACAGTCTATGGTTGAAATCTCATGAATTTATATTGAATAGATCATATATTAAACTTGGCTTGATGCAATTCAGTCAAAATGATGTATATATTTTGAAACATTTGAAACCTCATCAGGTTAATGATGCTTGAATGATAGTAAACTTATGAAATCAAATGAAGTCAGAACACAGTTTATGGTTGAAATCTAATGAATTTATAATGAATAGATCATATATTAAACATAGTTGATGAAATTCAGTCAAAATGATGTATATAATTTGAAACATTTGAAACCTTATTTGGTTAATGATGCTTGAATGATAGTAAACTTATGAAATCAAATGAAGTCAGAACACATTTTATGGTTGAAATCTTATGAATTCATAATGAATAGATCATATATTAAACATGGCTTGATACAAATAAGTCAAAATAATGTATATCTTTTGAAACATTTGAAACCTCATCAGGTTAATGATGGTTGAATGATAGTAAACTTATGAAATCAAATGAAGTCAGAACACAGTCTATGGTTGAAATCTCATTAATATATAATGAATAGATCATATATTAAACTTGGCTTGATGCAATTCAGTCAAAATGAGGTATATATCTTAAAACATTTGAAACCTCATCAGGTTAATGATGATTGAATGATAGTAAACTTATAAATTCACATGAAGTCAGAACACAGTCTATGGTGTAGATCTCATGAATTAATAATGAATAGATCATATATTATACATGCTTTGATGCAATTCAGTCAAAATGATGTATATATTTTGAAACATTTGAAACCTCATCAGGTTAATGATCCTTAAATGATAGTAAACATATGAAATCAAATGAAGTCAGAACACAGTCTATGGTTGAAATCTCATGAATTCATAATGAATAGATCATATATTAAACATGGCTTGATGCAATTCAGTCAAAATGAGGTATAGATTTTGAAACATTTGAAACCTCATCAGGTTAATGATGCTTGAATGATAGTAAACTTATGAAATCAAATGAAGTCAGAACACAGTCTATGGTTGAAATCTCATGAATATATAATGAATAGATCATATATTAAACATGGTTTGATGGAATTCAGTCAAAAATATGTATACATTTTGAATCATTTGAAACCTCATCAGGTTAATGATGCTTGAATGATAGTAAACTTATGAAGTCAAATGAAGTCAGAACACAGTCTATGGTTGAAATCTCATGAATTTATATTGAATAGATCGTATATTAAACTTGGCTTGACGGAATTCAGTCAAAATGAGGTATATATTTTGAAACATTTGAAACCTCATCAGGTTAATGATGCTTGAATGATAGTAAATTTATGAAATCAAATGAAGTCAGAACACAGTCTTTGGTTGAAATCTCATGAATTTATAATGAATAGATCATATATTAAACATGGTTTGATGGAATTCAGTCAAAATGATGTATATATTTTGAAACATTTGAAACCTCATCAGGTTAATGATGCTCAAATGATAGTAAACGTATGAATTCAAATGAAGTCAGAACACAGTCTTTGGTTGAAATCTCATGAATTTATAATGAATAGATCATATATTAAACTTGGCTGAATGCAATTCACTCAAAATGATGTATATATTTGGAAACTTTTGAAACCTCATCAGGTTAATGATGCTTGAATGATAGTAAACTTATGAAATCAAATGAAGTCAGAACACAGTCTATGGTTGAAATCTCATGATTATATAATGAATAGATCATATATTAAAAATGGTTTGATGAAATTGAGTCAAAATGATGTATATATTTTGAATCATTTGAAACCTCATCAGGTTAATGATGCTTGAGTGATAGTGCAATATCTAACGTTACGATCCATCGAAAAGTTAAATAGCTCTGCTCCTAAAATACTTACAGACTTCCTATAGACATTTTTGAAATCAGCATCAATTCTGCATGGAGACATTGCTGAACGAAATCATTCATTGCAATATACTAATAGTCATTCTGAGTTGGGACGTTATAATCATTACGCTCTACCTTAAAGTTAAATATCTCTGATCCTAAAATACTTACAGACTTCTTATGGACATTTTTGAAATCAGCATTCAATTCTACATCGAAACATTGATACAAGTAATCAATTGGCTCAATTTAAAAAAAATCTTTAAAAAATGGGACGATGTCAATATTGTTTTCCAATCGCTGGGATCTGACGAAAAGTTTATTATCTCTGCCCCTAACATACTTACAGACTTCTTATTGACATTTTTAAAATCAGCATTCAATCCTGCATCGAAACATTGTCATAACAAATCAATTAATGGTTCTTTATAAATTTCTCACCTCAATGGAATAGATGCTTTTCTGTGGTAGTGATTCTCTACCAAATTCTCGCATCTATTGCAATCTATCGCAAAAGTGAAATATCTCTTCAGCTACTAAAGTTACAGCAGTCTGAGTGACTTTTTTGAGCTCAGCATTCAATTCTGCATCGAAACATTGCTATGACAAATCAATTAATGGTTCTTTATAAATTTCTCACCTCAATGGAATAGATGCTTTTCTGTGGTAGTGATTCTCTACCAAATTCTCGCATCTATTGCCATCTATCGCAAAAGTTAAACATCTCTGCAGCTACTACAGTTACAGCAGTTTGAGTGACTTTTTTGAGCTCAGCATTCTATTCTGCATCGAAACATTGCTATAACAAATCAATTAATGGTTCTTTATAAATTTCTCACCTCAATGGAATAGATGCTTCTCTGTGGTAGTGATTCTCTACCAAATTCTCGCATTTATTGCAATCTATCGCAAAAGTGAAATGTCTTTGCAACCACTACAGTTTAGCAGTCTGAGTGACTTTTTTGAGCTCAGCATTCTATTCTGCATCGAAACATTGCTATAACAAATCAATTAATGGTTCTTTATAAATTTCTCACCTCAATGGAATAGATGCTTTTCTGTGGTAGTGATTCTCTACCAATTTCTCGCATCTATTGCAATCTATCGCAAAAGTGAAATATCTCTGCAGCTACTACAGTTACAGCAGTCTGAGTGACTTTTTTGAACTCAGCATTCCATTTTGCATCAAACATTGCTATAACAAATCAATTAATGGTTCTTTATAAATTTCTCGCCTCAATGGAATAGATGCTTTTCTGTGGTAGTGATTCTCTACCAAATTCTTGCATCTATTGCAATCTATCGCAAAAGTGAAATATCTCTGCAGCTACTACAGTTACAGCAGTCTGAGTGACTTTTTTGAGCTTAGCATTCAATTCTGCATCGAAACATTGCTATAACAAATCAATTAATGGTTCTTTATAAATTTTTCACCTCAATGGAATAGATGCTTTTCTGTGGTAGTGATTCTCTACCAAATTCTCGCATCTATTGCAATCTATCGTAAAAGTGAAATATCTCTGCAGCTCCTACAGTTACCGCAGTCTGAGTGACTTTTTTGAACTCAGCATTCAATTCTGCATCGAAACGTTTCTATAACAAATCAATTAATGGTTCTTTATAAATTTCTCACCTCAATGGAATAGATGCTTTTCTGTGGTAGTGATTCTCTACCAAATTCTCACATCTATTGCAATCTATCGTAAAAGTGGAATATCTCTGCAACTACTATAGTTACAGCAATCTGGGTAACTTTTTTGAACTCAGCATTCAATTTTGCATTGAAACATTGCTATAACAAATCAATTAATGGTTCTTTATAAATTTCTCGCCTCAATGGAATAGATGCTTTTCTGTGGTAGTGATTCTCTACCAAATTCTTGCATCTATTGTAATCTATCGCAAAAGTGAAATATCACTGCAGCTACTAAAGTTACAGCAGTCTGAGTGAATTTTTGAGCTCAGCATTCTATTCTGCATCGAAACATTGCTATAACAAATCATTTAATGCTTCTTTATAAATTTCTCACCTCAATGGAATAGATGCTTTTCTGTGGTAGTGATTCTCTACCAAATTCTCGCATCTATTGCAATCTATCGTAAAAGTGAAATATCTCTGCAGCTACTACAGTTACAGCAGTCTGAGTGACTTTTTTAAACTCGGCATTCATTTCTGCATCGAAACATTGCTATAACAAATCAATTAATGGTTCTTTATAAATTTCTCACCTCAATGGAATAGATGCTTTTCTGTGGTAGTGAGTCTCTACCAAATTCTCGCATCTATTGCAATCTATCGTAAAAGTGAAATATCTCTGCAGCTACTACAGTTACAGCAGTCTGAGTGACTTTTTTGAGCTCAGCATTCAATTCTGCATCGAAACATTGCTATAAAAAATCAATTAATGGTTCTTTATAAATTTCTCACCTCAATGGAATAGATGCTTTTCTGTGGTAGTGATTCTCTACCAAATTCTCGCATCTATTGCAATCTATCGCAAAAGTGAAATATCTCTGCAGCTACTAAAGTTACAGCAGTCTGAGTGACTTTTTTGAGCTCAGCATTCTATTCTGCATCGAAACATTGCTATAACAAATCAATTAATGGTTCTTTATAAATTTCTCACCTCAATGGAATAGATGCTTTTCTGTGGTAGTGATTCTCTACCAAATTCTCGCATTTATTGCAATCTATCGCAAAAGTGAAATATCTCTGCAGCTACTACAGTTACAGCAGTCTGAGTGACTTTTTTGAACTTGGCATTCAATTCTGCATCGAAACATTGCTATAACAAATCAATTAATGGTTCTTTATAAATTTCTCACCTCAATGGAATAGATGCTTTTCTGTGGTGGTGATTCTCTACCAAATTCTCGCATCTATTGCAATCTATCGTAAAAGTGAAATATCTCTGCAGCTACTACAGTTACAGCAGTCTGAGTGACTTTTTTGAACTCAGCTTTCAATTCTGCATCGAAACATTGCTATAACAAATCAATTAATGGTTCTTTATAAATTTCTCACCTCAATGGAATAGATGCTTTTCTGTGGTAGTGATTCTCTACCAAATTCTCGCATCTATTGCAATTTATCGCAAAAGTGAAATATCTCTTCAGCTACTAAAGTTACAGCAGTCTGAGTGACTTTTTTGAGCTCAGCATTCTATTCTGCATCGAAACATTGCTATAACAACTCAATTAATGGTTCTTTATAAATTTTTCACCTCAATGGAATATATGCTTTTCTGTGGTAGTGATTCTCTACCAAATTCTTGCATCTA
Source organism: Aurelia coerulea (assembly GCA_039566865.1). Taxonomy (NCBI): domain Eukaryota; kingdom Metazoa; phylum Cnidaria; class Scyphozoa; order Semaeostomeae; family Ulmaridae; genus Aurelia; species Aurelia coerulea. Next base: position 1,866,536 of record CM076952.1, on the reverse strand, counting down.
TTGCAATCTATCGCAAAAGTGAATTATCTTTGCAACCACTACAGTTACAGCAGTTTGAGTGACTTTTTTGAGCTCAGCATTCAAATTCTGCATCGAAACATTGCTATAACAAATCATTTAATGGTTCTTTATAAATTTCTCACCTCAATGGAATAGATGCTTTTCTGTGGTAGTGATTCTCTACCAAATTCTCACATCTATTGCAATCTATCGCAAACGTGAAATATCTTTGCAGCTACTACAGTTACAGCAGGCTGAGTGACTTTTTTGAGCTCAGCATTCAATTCTGCATCGAAACATTGCTATGACAAATCAATTATTGGTTCTTGATAAATTTCTCACCTCAATAGAATAGATGCTTTTCTGTGGTAGTGATTCTCTACCAAATTCTCGCATCTATTGCAATCTATCGCAAAAGTGAAATATCTCTGCAGCTACTACAGTTACAGCAGTTTGAGTGACTTTTTTTTAGCTCAGCATTCTATTCTGCATCGAAACATTGCTATAACAAATCAATTAATGGTTCTTGATAAATTTCTCACCTCAATAGAATAGATGCTTTCTGTGGTAGTGATTCTCTACCAAATTCTCGCATCTATTGCAATCTATCGCAAAAGTGAAATATCTCTGCAGCTACTACAGTTACAGCAGTTTGAGTGACTTTTTTTTAGCTCAGCATTCTATTCTGCATCGAAACATTGCAATAACAAATCAATTAATGGTTCTTTATAAATTTCTCAGCCTAAATGGAATAGATGTTTTTCTGTAGTAGTGATTCTCTACCAAATTCTCACATCTATTGCAATCTGTTGGATCGAAGCTGAATATCTCTGTTCTTACAACAGTTACAGCAGTCTGAGTGACGTTTTTGAGCTCAGCATTCAATTCTGCATCGACAAATTGCTTTAGCAAGTCAATAAATGATTTTCTATAGATTTCTCAGTGATGGTCAATGGTTAAAATCTGATGAATTTATAATGAATAGATCATATATTAAACATATCTTGATGCAATTGAGTCAAAATGATGTATATATTTTGAAACATTTGAAACCTCAACAGGTTAATGATGCTTAAATGATAGTAAACTTATGAAATCAAATGAAGTCAGAACACAGTTTATGGTTGAAATCTCACGAATTTATAATGAATAGATCATATATTAAAGTTGGCTTGATGCAATTCAGTCAAAATGATGTATATATTTTGAAACATTTGAAACCTCATCAGGTTAATGAAGCTTGAATGATAGTAAACTTATGAAGTCAAATGAAGTCAGAACACAGTCTATGCTTGAAATCTCATGAATTTATAATGAATAGATCATATATGAAAGTTGGCTTGATGCAATCCAGTCAAAATGATGTATTTATTTTGAAACATTTGAAACCTCATCAGGTTAATGGAGCTTGAATGATAGTAAACTTATGAAATCAAATGAAGTCAGAACACAGTCTATGGTTGAAATGTCATGAAATTATAATGAGTAGATCATATATTAAACATGGCTTGATCCAATTCAGTCAAAATGATGTATATATTTTGAAACATTTGAAACCTCATCAGGTTAATGATGCTTCAATGATAGTAATCGTATGAAGTTAAATGAAGTCAGAACACAGTCAATGGTTGAAATCTCACGAATTCATAATGAATAGATCATATATTAAACATGGCTTGATGCGATTCGGTCAAAATGCTGTATATATTTTGAAACATTTGAAACCTCATCAGGTTAATGATGCTTAAATGACAGTAAACTTATGAAGTCAAATGAAGTCAGAACACAGTCTAAGGTGGAAATCTCATGAATTTATAATGAATAGATCATATATTAAACATGTCTTCATGCAATTCAGTCAAAATGACATATATATTTTGAAACATTTGAAACCTCATCAGGTTAATGATGCTTGAATGATAGTAAACTTATGAAGTTAAATGAGGTCAGAACAGAGTCAATAGTTGTAATCTCATGAATTTATAATGAATAGATCATATATTAAACATGTCTTGCTGCAATTCAATCAAAATGATGTATATATTTTGAAACATTTGAAACCTCATCTGGTGAATGATGCTTGAATGATAGTAAACGTATGAAGTTAAATGAAGTCAGAACACAGTCAATGGTTGAAATCTCATGAATGTATAATGAATAGATCATATATGAAAGTTGGCTTGATGCAATTCAGTCAAAATGATGTATATATTTTGAAACATTTGAAACCTCATCAGGGTAATGATACTTGAATGATAGTAAAGTTATGAATGAAGTTAAATGAAGTCAGAACACAGTCAATGGTTGAAATTTCATGAGTTTATAATGAATAGATCATATATTAAACTTGGCTTGATGCAATTCGGTCAAAATGCTGTATATATTTTGAAACATTTGAAACCTCATCAGGTTAATGATCCTTAAATTATAGTAAACTTATGAAGTCAAATGAAGTCAGAACACAGTCTATGGTGGAAATCTCATGAATGTATAATGAATAGATCTTATATTAAACTTGGCATGATGCAATTCGGTCAAAATGCTGTATATATTTTGAAACATTTGAAATCTCATCAGGTTAATGATGCTTGAATGATAGTAAACTTATGAAATCAAATGAAGTCAGAACACAGTCTATGGTTGTAATCTCATGAATTTATAATGAATTGATCATATATTAATCTTGGCTTGATGGAATTCGGTCAAAATGCTGTATATATTTTGAAACATTTGAAATCTCATCAGGTTAATGATGCTTGAATGATCGTTAACTTATGAAGTTAAATGAAGTCAGAACACAGTCAATGGTTGAAATCTCATGAATTTATAATGAATAGATCATATAATAAACTTGGCATGGTGCAATTCGGTCAAAATGCTGTATATATTTTGAAACATTTGAAACCTCATCAGGTTAATGATCCTTAAATTATAGTAAACTTATGAAGTCAAATGAAGTCAGAACACAGTCTATGGTGGAAATCTCATGAATGTATAATGAATAGATCTTATATTAAACTTGGCATGATGCAATTCGGTCAAAATGCTGTATATATTTTGAAACATTTGAAATCTCATCAGGTTAATGATGCTTGAATGATAGTAAACTTATGAAATCAAATGAAGTCAGAACACAGTCTATGGTTGTAATCTCATGAATTTATAATGAATTGATCATATATTAATCTTGGCTTGATGGAATTCAGTCAAAATGAGGTATATATCTTGAAACATTTGAAACCTCATCAGGTTAATGATGATTGAATGATAGTAAACTTATAAATTCACATGAAGTCAGAACACAGTCTATGGTGTAAATCTCATGAATTTATAATGAATAGATCATATATTATACATGCTTTGATGCAATTCAGTCAAAATGATGTATATATTTTGAAACATTTGAAACCTCATCAGGTTAATGATCCTTAAATGATAGTAAACATATGAAATCAAATGAAGTCAGAACACAGTCTATGGTTGAAATCTCATGAATTCATAATGAATAGATCATATATTAAACATGGCTTGATGCAATTCAGTCAAAATGAGGTATAGATTTTGAAACATTTGAAACCTCATCAGGTTAATGATGCTTGAATGATAGTAAACTTATGAAATCAAATGAAGTCAGAACACAGTCTATGGTTGAAATCTCATGAATATATAATGAATAGATCATATATTAAACATGGTTTGATGGAATTCAGTCAAAAATATGTATACATTTTGAATCATTTGAAACCTCATCAGGTTAATGATGCTTGAATGATAGTAAACTTATGAAGTCAACTGAAGTCAGAACACAGTCTATGGTTGAAATCTCATGAATTTATATTGAATAGATCGTATATTAAACTTGGCTTGATGGAATTCAGTCAAAATGAGGTATATATTTTGAAACATTTGAAACCTCATCAGGTTAATGATGCTTGAATGATGGTAAATTTATGAAATCAAATGAAGTCAAAACACAGTCTTTGGTTGAAAACTCATGAATTTATAATGAATAGATCATATATTAAACATGGTTTGATAGAATTCAGTCAAAATGATGTATATATTTTGAAACATTTGAAGCCTCATCAGGTTAATGATGCTCAAATGATAGTAAACGTATGAAGTCAAATGAAGTCAGAACACAGTCTTTGGTTGAAATCTAATGAATTCATAATGAATAGATCATATATTAAACTTGGCTGAATGCAATTCACTCAAAATGATGTATATATTTGGAAACTTTTGAAACCTCATCAGGTTAATGATGCTTGAATGATAGTAAACTTATGAAATCAAATGAAGTCAGAACACAGTCTATGGTTGAAATCTCATGAATATATAATGAATAGATCATATATTAAACATGGTTTGATCAAATTGAGTCAAAATGATGTATATAGTTTGAATCATTTGAAACCTCATCAGGTTAATGATGCTTGAGTGATAGTGCAATATCTAACGTTACGATCCATCGAAAAGTTAAATAGCTCTGCTCCTAAAATACTTACAGACTTCCTATAGACATTTTTGAAATCAGCATCAATTCTGCATGGAGACATTGCTGAACGAAATCATTCATTGCAATATACTAATAGTCATTCTGAATTGGGACGTTATAATCATTACGCTCTACCCTAAAGTTAAATATCTCTGATCCTAAAATACTTACAGACTTCTTATGGAAATTTTTGAAATCAGCATTCAATTCTGCATCTAAACATTGATACAAGTAATCAATTGGCTCAATTTAAAAAGAATCTTTAAAAAATGGGACGATGTCAATATTGTTTTCCAATCGCTGGGATCTGACGAAAAGTTTATTATCTCTGCCCCTAACATACTTACAGACTTCTTATTGACATTTTTAAAATCAGCATTCAATCCTGCATCGAAACATTGTCATAACAAATCAATTAATGGTTCTTTATAAATTTCTCACCTCAATGGAATAGATGCTTTTCTGTGGTAGTGATTCTCTACCAAATTCTCGCATCTATTGCAATCTATCGCAAAAGTGAAATATCTCTGCAGCTACTAAAGTTACAGCAGTCTGATTGACTTTTTTGAGCTCAGCATTCAATTCTGTATCGAAACATTGCTATGACAAATCAATTAATGGTTCTTTATAAATTTCTCACCTCAATGGAATAGATGCTTTTCTGTGGTAGTGATTCTCTACCAAATTCTCACATCTATTGCCATCTATCGCAAAAGTTAAATATCTCTGCAGCTACTACAGTTACAGCAGTCTGAGTGAATTTTTGAGCTCAGCATTCTATTCTGCATCGAAACATTGCTATAACAAATCATTTAATGCTTCTTTATAAATTTCTCACCTCAATGGAATAGATGCTTTTCTGTGGTAGTGATTCTCTACCAAATTCTCGCATCTATTGCAATCTATCGTAAAAGTGAAATATCTCTGCAGCTACTACAGTTACAGCAGTCTGAGTGACTTTTTTAAACTCGGCATTCATTTCTGCATCGAAACATTGCTATAACAAATCAATTAATGGTTCTTTATAAATTTTTCACCTCAATGGAATAGATGCTTCTCTGTGGTAGTGATTCTCTACCAAATTCTCGCATTTATTGCAATCTATCGCAAAAGTGAAATGTCTTTGCAACCACTACAGTTACAGCAGTCTGAGTGACTTTTTTGAGCTCAGCATTCTATTCTGCATCGAAACATTGCTATAACAAATCAATTAATGGTTCTTTATAAATTTCTCACCTCAATGGAATAGATGCTTTTCTGTGGTAGTGATTCTCTACCAAATTCTCGCATCTATTGCAATCTATCGCAAAAGTGAATTATCTCTGCAGCTACTACAGTTACAGCAGTCTGAGTGACTTTTTTGAGCTTAGCATTCAATTCTGCATCGAAACATTGCTATAACAAATGAATTAATTGTTCTCTATCAATTTCTTACCTCAATGGAATATATGCTTTTCTGTGGTAGTGATTCTCTACCAAATTCTTGCATCTATTGCAATCTATCGCAAAAGTGAATTATCTTTGCAACCACTACAGTTACAGCAGTTTGAGTGACTTTTTTGAGCTCAGCATTCAAATTCTGCATCGAAACATTGCTATAACAAATCATTTAATGGTTCTTTATAAATTTCTCACCTCAATGGAATAGATGCTTTTCTGTGGTAGTGATTCTCTACCAAATTCTCACATCAATTGCAATCTATCGCAAACGTGAAATATCTTTGCAGCTACTACAGTTACAGCAGGCTGAGTGACTTTTTTGAGCTCAGCATTCAATTCTGCATCGAAACATTGCTATGACAAATCAATTAATGGTTCTTGATAAATTTCTCACCTCAATGGAATAGATGCTTTTCTGTGGTAGTGATTCTCTACCAAATTCTCGCATCTATTGCAATCTATCGCAAAAGTGAAATATCTTTGCAGCTACTACAGTTACAGCAGTTTGAATGACTTTCTTTTAGCTCAGCATTCTATTCTGCATCGAAACATTGCTATAACAAATCAATTAATGGTTCTTGATAAATTTCTCACCTCAATAGAATAGATGCTTTCTGTGGTAGTGATTCTCTACCAAATTCTCGCATCTATTGCAATCTATCGCAAAAGTGAAGTATCTCTGCAGGCTACTACAGTTACAGAAGTTTGAGTGACTTTTTTTTAGCTCAGCATTCTATTTTGCATCGAAACATTGCTATAACAAATCAATTAATGGTTCTTTATAAATTTCTCAGCCTAAATGGAATAGATGCTTTTCTGTGGTAGTGATTCTCTACCAAATTCTCACATCTATTGCAATCTGTTGGATCGAAGCTGAATATCTCTGTTCTTACAACAGTTACAGCAGTCTGAGTGACGTTTTTGAGCTCAGCATTCAATTCTGCATCGAAACATTGCTTTAGCAAGTCAATAAATGATTTTCTATAGATTTCTCAGTGATGGTCAATGGTTAAAATCTGATGAATTTATAATGAATAGATCATATATTAAACTTAGCTTGAAGCAATTCAGTCAATCTGAAGACTATATTTAAAATTTTAGAAGCCTCATCAGGTTAATGATGGTTGAGTTGTAGTAAACTTGTGAAATAGAAAAAAGACAGAACACAGTCTATGATTGAAATCTCATGCATTTATAATGAATAGATGATATATTAAACATGGTTTGATGCAATTCAGTCAAAATGATGTATATATTTTGAAACATTTGAAACCTCATCAGGTTAATGATGCTCAAGTGATAGTAAACGTATGAAGTCAAATGAAGTGAGAACACAGTCTTTGGTTGAAATCTCATGAATTTGTAATGAATAGATCATATATTAAACTTAGCTGGATGCAATTCAGTGAAAATGATGTATATATTTTGAAACATTTGAAACCTCATCAGGTTATTAATGCTTGAATGATAGTAAACTTATGAAATCAAATGAAGTTAGAACACAGTCTATGGTTGAAATCTCATGAATTAATAATGAATACATCATATATTAAACTTGGTTTGATGCAATTGAGTCAAAATAATGTATATATTTTGAAACATTTGAAACCTCATCAGATTAATGATGCTTGAATGATAGTAAACTTATGAAATCAAATGAAGTTAGAACAGAGTCTATGGTTGAAATCTCATGAATTTATAATGAATAGATCATATATTAAACTTGGTTTGATGCAATTCAGTCAAAATGATGTATAGATTTTGAAACATTTGAAACCTCATCAGGTAATGGATGCTTGAATGATAGTAAATTTATGAAATCAAATGAAGTGAGAACACAGTCTTTTGTTGAAATCTCATGAATTTATAATGAATAGATCATATATCAAACTTGGCTTGATGCAATTCAGTCAAAATGATGTATATATTTTGAAACATTTGAAACCTCATCAGGTTAATGATGCTTGAATGATAGTAAACTTATGAAGTCAAATGAAGTCAGAACACAGTCTATGGTTGAAATCTCATGAATTTATATTGAATAGATCGTATATTAAACTTGGCTTGATGGAATTCAGTCAAAATGAGGTATATATTTTGAAACATTTGAAACCTCATCAGGTTAATGATGCTTGAATGATAGTAAATTTATGAAATCAAATGAAGTCAGAACACAGTCTTTGGTTGAAATCTCATGAATTCATAATGAATAGATCATATATTAAACATGGTTTGATGCAATTCAGTCAAAATGATGTATATATTTTGAAACATTTGAAACCTCATCAGGTTAATGATGCTCAAGTGATAGTAAACGTATGAAGTCAAATGAAGTCAAAACACAGTCTTTGGTTGAAATCTCATGAATTTGTAATGAATAGATCATATATTAAACTTAGCTGGATGCAATTCAGTGAAAATGATGTATATATTTTGAAACATTTGAAACCTCATCAGGTTAATAATGCTTGCATGATAGTAAACTTATGAAATCAAATGAAGTTAGAACACAGTCTATGGTTGAAATCTCATGAATTTATAATGAATAGATCATATATTAAACTTGGCTTGATGCAATTCAGTCAAAATGATGTATATATTTTGAAACATTTGAAACCTCATCAGGTTAATGATGCTTGAATGATAGTAAACTTATGAAATCAAATGAAGTCAGAACACAGTCTTTGGTTGAAATCTCATGAATTAATAATGAATAGATCATATATTAAACATGGTTTGATGCAATTCAGTCAAAATGATGTATATATTTTGAAACATTTGAAACCTCATCAGGTTAATGACGCTCAAGTGATAGTAAACGTATGAAGTCAAATGAAGTCAGAACACAGTCTTTGGTTGAAATCTCATGAATTTGTAATGAATAGATCATATATTAAACTTAGCTGGATGCAATTCAGTGAAAATGATGTATATATTTTGCAACATTTGAAACCTCATCAGGTTAATAATGCTTGCATGATAGTAAACTTATGAAATCAAATGAAGTTAGAACACAGTCTATGGTTGAAATCTCATGAATTCATAATGAATAGATCATATATTAAACTTGGCTTGATGCAATTCAGTCAAAATGATGTATATATTTTGAAACATTTGAAACCTCATCAGGTTAATGATGCTCAAGTGATAGTAAACGTATAATGTCAAATGAAGTGAGAACACAGTCTTTGGTTGAAATCTCATGAATTCATAATGAATAGATCATATATTAAACATGGTTTGATGCAATTCAGTCAAAATGATGTATATATTTTGAAACATTTGAAACCTCATCAGGTTAATGATGCTTCAATGATAGTAATCGTATGAAATCAAATGAAGTTAGAACACAGTCTATGGTTGAAATCTCATGAATTTATAATGAATACATCATATATTAAACTTGGTTTGATGCAATTGAGTCAAAATAATGTATATATTTTGAAACATTTGAAACCTCATCAGATTAATGATGCTTGAATGATAGTAAACTTATGAAATCAAATGAAGTTAGAACAGAGTCTATGGTTGAAATCTCATGAATTTATAATGAATAGATCATATATTAAACTTTGTTTGATGCAATTCAGTCAAAATGATGTATAGATTTTGAAACATTTGAAACCTCATCAGGTTATGGATGCTTGAATGATAGTAAATTTATGAAATCAAATGAAGTGAGAACACAGTCTTTTGTTGAAATCTCATGAATTTATAATGAATAGATCATATATCAAACTTGGCTTGATGCAATTCAGTCAAAATGATGTATATATTTTGAAACATTTGAAACCTCATCAGGTTAATGATGCTTGAATGATAGTAAACTTATGAAGTCAAATGAAGTCAGAACACAGTCTATGGTTGAAATCTCATGAATTTATATTGAATAGATCGTATATTAAACTTGGCTTGATGGAATTCAGTCGAAATGAGGTATATATTTTGAAACATTTGAAACCTCATCAGGTTAATGATGCTTGAATGATAGTAAATTTATGAAATCAAATGAAGTCAGAACACAGTCTTTGGTTGAAATCTCATGAATTTATAATGAATAGATCATATATTAAACATGGTTTGATGAAATTGAGTCAAAATGATGTATATATTTTGAAACATTTGAAACTTCATCAGGTTAATGATGCTCAAGTGATAGTAAACGTATGAAGTCAAATGAAGTCAAAACACAGTCTTTGGTTGAAATCTCATGAATTTGTAATGAACAGGTCATATATTAAACTTAGCTGGATGCAATTCAGTGAAAATGATGTATATATTTTGAAACATTTGAAACCTCTTCAGGTTAATAATGCTTGCATGATAGTAAACTTATGAAATCAAATGAAGTTAGAACACAGTCTATGGTTGAAATCTCATGAATTTATAATGAATAGATCATATATTAAATTTGGCTTGATGCAATTCAGTCAAAATGATGTATATATTTTGAAACATTTGAAACCTGATCAGGTTAATGATGCTTGAATGATAGTAAACTTATGAAATCAAATGAAGTGAGAACACAGTCTTTGGTTGAAATCTCATGAATTCATAATGAATAGATCATATATTAAACATGGTTTGATGCAATTCAGTCAAAATGATGTATATATTTTGAAACATTTGAAACCTCATCAGGTTAATGATGCTCAAGTGATAGTAAACGTATGAAGTCAAATGAAGTCAGAACACAGTCTTTGGTTGAAATCTCATGAATTTGTAATGAATAGATCATATATTAAACTTAGCTGGATGCAATTCAGTGAAAATGATGTATATAATTTGAAACATTTGAAACCTCATCAGGTTAATAATGCTTGCACGATAGTAAACTTATGAAATCAAATGAAGTTAGAACACAGTCTATGGTTGAAATCTCATGAATTCATAATGAATAGATCATTTATTAAACTTGGCTTGATGCAATTCAGTGAAAATGATGTATATATTTTGAAACATTTGAAACCTCATCAGGTTAATGATGCTCAAGTGATAGTAAACGTATAATGTCAAATGAAGTGAGAACACAGTCTTTGGTTGAAATCTCATGAATTCATAATGAATAGATCATATATTAAACATGGTTTGATGCAATTCAGTCAAAATGATGTATATATTTTGAAACATTTGAAACCTCATCAGGTTAATGATGCTTCAATGATAGTAATCGTATGAAGTTAAATGAAGTCAGAACACAGTCAATGGTTGAAATCTCATGAATTCATAATGAATAGATCATATATTAAACTTAGCTGGATGCAATTCAGTGAAAATGATGTATATATTTTGAAACATTTGAAACCTCATCAGGTTAATAATGCTTGCATGATAGTAAACTTATGAAATCAAATGAAGTTAGAACACAGTCTATGGTTGAAATCTCATGAATTCATAATGAATAGATCATATATTAAACTTGGCTTGATGCAATTCAGTCAAAATGATGTATATATTTTGAAACATTTGAAACCTCATCAGGTTAATGATGCTCAAGTGATAGTAAACGTATAATGTCAAATGAAGTGAGAACACAGTCTTTGGTTGAAATCTCATGAATTCATAATGAATAGATCATATATTAAACATGGTTTGATGCAATTCAGTCAAAATGATGTATATATTTTGAAACATTTGAAACCTCATCAGGTTAATGATGCTTCAATGATAGTAATCGTATGAAATCAAATGAAGTTAGAACACAGTCTATGGTTGAAATCTCATGAATTTATAATGAATACATCATATATTAAACTTGGTTTGATGCAATTGAGTCAAAATAATGTATATATTTTGAAACATTTGAAACCTCATCAGATTAATGATGCTTGAATGATAGTAAACTTATGAAATCAAATGAAGTTAGAACAGAGTCTATGGTTGAAATCTCATGAATTTATAATGAATAGATCATATATTAAACTTGGTTTGATGCAATTCAGTCAAAATGATGTATAGATTTTGAAACATTTGAAACCTCATCAGGTTATGGATGCTTGAATGATAGTAAATTTATGAAATCAAATGAAGTGAGAACACAGTCTTTTGTTGAAATCTCATGAATTTATAATGAATAGATCATATATCAAACTTGGCTTGATGCAATTCAGTCAAAATGATGTATATATTTTGAAACATTTGAAACCTCATCAGGTTAATGATGCTTGAATGATAGTAAACGTATGAAGTCAAATGAAGTCAGAACACAGTCTATGGTTGAAATCTCATGAATTTATATTGAATAGATCGTATATTAAACTTGGCTTGATGGAATTCAGTCGAAATGAGGTATATATTTTGAAACATTTGAAACCTCATCAGGTTAATGATGCTTGAATGATAGTAAATTTATGAAATCAAATGAAGTCAGAACACAGTCTTTGGTTGAAATCTCATGAATTTATAATGAATAGATCATATATTAAACATGGTTTGATGAAATTGAGTCAAAATGATGTATATATTTTGAAACATTTGAAACTTCATCAGGTTAATGATGCTCAAGTGATAGTAAACTTATGAAATCTAATGAAGTCAGAACACAGTCTTTGGTTGAAATCTCATGAATTTACAGTGAATAGATTATATATTAAACATTGCTTGATGCAATTCAGTCAAAATGCTGTATATATTTTGAAACATTTGAAACCTCATCAGGTTAATGATGCTTGAATGATAGTAAACTTATGAAGTTAAATGAAGTCAGAACACAGTCAATGGTTGAAATCTCATGAATCTATAATGAATAGATCATATATTAAACTTAGCTGGATGCAATTCAGTGAAAATGATGTATATATTTTGAAACATTTGAAACCTCTTCAGGTTAATAATGCTTGCATGATAGTAAACTTATGAAATCAAATGAAGTTAGAACACAGTCTATGGTTGAAATCTCATGAATTTATAATGAATAGATCATATATTAAACTTGGCTTGATGCAATTCAGTCAAAATGATGTATATATTTTGAAACATTTGAAACCTAATCAGGTTAATGATGCTTGAATAATAGTAAATGTATGAAATCAAATGAAGTGAGAACACAGTCTTTGGTTGAAATCTCATGAATTCATAATGAATAGATCATATATTAAACATGGTTTGATGCAATTCAGTCAAAATGATGTATATATTTTGAAACATTTGAAACCTCATCAGGTTAATGATGCTCAAGTGATAGTAAACGTATGAAGTCAAATGAAGTCAGAACACAGTCTTTGGTTGAAATCTCATGAATTTGTAATGAATAGATCATATATTAAACTTAGCTGGATGCAATTCAGTGAAAATGATGTATATAATTTGAAACATTTGAAACCTCATCAGGTTAATAATGCTTGCATGATAGTAAACTTATGAAGTCAAATGAAGTTAGAACACAGTCTATGGTTGAAATCTCATGAATTCATAATGAATAGATCATTTATTAAACTTGGCTTGATGCAATTCAGTGAAAATGATGTATATATTTTGAAACATTTGAAACCTCATCAGGTTAATGATGCTCAAGTGATAGTAAACGTATAATGTCAAATGAAGTGAGAACACAGTCTTTGGTTGAAATCTCATGAATTCATAATGAATAGATCATATATTAAACATGGTTTGATGCAATTCAGTCAAAATGATGTATATATTTTGAAACATTTGAAACCTCATCAGGTTAATGATGCTTCAATGATAGTAATCGTATGAAGTTAAATGAAGTCAGAACACAGTCAATGGTTGAAATCTCATGAATTCATAATGAATAGATCATATATTAAACATGGCTTGATGCGATTCGGTCAAAATGCTGTATATATTTTGAAACATTCGAAACCTCATCAGGTTAATGATGCTTGAGTGATAGTAAACTTATGAAGTCAAATGAAGTCAGAACACAGTCTATGGTGGAAATCTCATGAACTTATAATGAATTGATCATATATTAATCTTGGCTTGATGGAATTCGGTCAAAATGCTGTATATATTTTGAAACATTTGAAATCTCATCAGGTTAATGATGCTTGAATGATCGTTAACTTATGAAGTTAAATGAAGTCAGAACACAGTCAATGGTTGAAATCTCATGAATTTATAATGAATAGATCATATAATAAACTTGGCATGATGCAATTCGGTCAAAATGCTGTATATATTTTGAAACATTTGAAATCTCATCAGGTTAATGATGCTTGAATGATAGTAAACTTATGAAATCAAATGAAGTCAGAACACAGTCTATGGTTGTAATCTCATGAATTTGTAATGAATAGATCATATATTAAACATGGTTTGATGAAGTTGAGTCAAAATAATGTATATAGTTTGAAACAATTCAGGTTAATGATGCTTGAATGATAGTAAACTTATGAAGTTAAATGAAGTCAGAACACAGTCAATGGTTGAAATCTCATGAATTTATAATGAATAGATCATATATTAAACATAGTTTGATGAAATTGAGTCAAAATGATGTATATATTTTGAAACATTTGAAACCTCATCAGGTTAATGATGCTTAAATGATAGTAAACTTATGAAGTCAAATGAAGTCAGAACACAGTCTATGGTGGAAATCTCATGACTTTATAATGAATAGATCATATATTAAACATGGTTTGATGAAATTGAGTCAAAATGATGTATATATTTTGAAACATTTGAAACCTCATCAGGTTAATGATGCTTAAATGATAGTAAACTTATGAAATCTAATGAAGTCAGAACACAGTCTATGGTTGAAATCTCATGAATTTATAATGAATAGATCATATATTAAACATGGTTTGATGAAATTGAGTCAAAATGATGTATATATTTTGAAACATTTGAAACTTCATCAGGTTAATGATGCTTAAATGAAAGTAAACTTATGAAGTCAAATGAAGTCAGAAAAAAGTCTATGGTGGAAATCTCATGAATTTATAATGAATATATCATATATTAAGCATGTCTTGATGCAATTCAGTCAAAATGATATATATATTTTGAAACATTTGAAACCTCATCAGGTTAATAATGCTTAAATGATAGTAAACTTATGAAATCAAATGAAGTTAGAACACAGTCTATGGTTGAAATCTCATGAATTTATAATGAATAGATCATATATTAAACTTGGCTTGATGCAATTCAGTCAAAATGATGTATATATTTTGAAACATTTGAAACCTGATCAGGTTAATGATGCTTGAATGATAGTAAACTTATGAAATCAAATGAAGTGAGAACACAGTCTTTGGTTGAAATCTCATAAATTCATAATGAATAGATCATATATTAAACATGGTTTGATGCAATTCAGTCAAAATGATGTAGATATTTTGAAACATTTGAAACCTCATCAGGTTAATGATGCTCAAGTGATAGTAAACGTATGAAGTCAAATGAAGTCAGAACACAGTCTTTGGTTGAAATCTCATGAATTTGTAATGAATAGATCATATATTAAACTTAGCTGGATGCAATTCAGTGAAAATTATGTATATATTTTGAAACATTTGAAACCTCATCAGGTTAATAATGCTTGCATGATAGTAAACTTATGAAATCAAATGAAGTTAGAACACAGTCTATGGTTGAAATCTCATGAATTCATAATGAATAGATCATATATTAAACTTGGCTTGATGCAATTCAGTGAAAATGATGTATATATTTTGAAACATTTGAAACCTCATCAGGTTAATGATGCTCAAGTGATAGTAAACGTATAATGTCAAATGAAGTGAGAACACAGTCTTTGGTTGAAATCTCATGAATTCATAATGAATAGATCATATATTAAACATGGTTTGATGCAATTCAGTCAAAATGATGTATATATTTTGAAACATTTGAAACCTCATCAGGTTAATGATGCTTCAATGATAGTAATCGTATCGGCGACAATCGGCGACAGTGGTTGTCGGTGGTGTTCTCTCGGCCGGGGTTTCTGCAGTTCAGCATAATCGCCTGTGCTGGCCTGACTTCCAATGTGAAACAGATCCTAGTATGTATCCGTATTTAGTCGTATTTAATCGTTATGTGTATCTCATTGTAACTTGTCTTTTCCTTTTTGTTTCCATTTTCGTTTGTTTGTATTTGTCAGTAATTTAGTTTAGTGTTTTATGTAATGACCCTTGGGATAGTCATGGGTTCTTGCTTCCCGGGTCATCTTCCTTTGTTATGTAGTCCAGTAGTTTGTTAGTATAGCCTTTAGTACCTCGTCCTTGTAAATTTTTATATTGAATATAAAAAAAAAAAAAAAAAAAAAAAAAAAAAAAGTTAAATGAAGTCAGAACACAGTCAATGGTTGAAATCTCATGAATTCATAATGAATAGATCATATATTAAACATGGCTTGATGCGATTCGGTCAAAATGCTGTATATATTTTGAAACATTTGAAACCTCATCAGGTTAATGATGCTTGAGTGATAGTAAACTTATGAAGTCAAATGAAGTCAGAACACAGTCTATGGTGGAAATCTCATGAACTTATAATGAATTGATCATATATTAATCTTGGCTTGATGGAATTCGGTCAAAATGCTGTATATATTTTGAAACATTTGAAATCTCATCAGGTTAATGATGCTTGAATGATCGTTAACTTATGAAGTTAAATGAAGTCAGAACACAGTCAATGGTTGAAATCTCATGAATTTATAATGAATAGATCATATAATAAACTTGGCATGATGCAATTCGGTCAAAATGCTGTATATATTTTGAAACATTTGAAATCTCATCAGGTTAATGATGCTTGAATGATAGTAAACTTATGAAATCAAATGAAGTCAGAACACAGTCTATGGTTGTAATCTCATGAATTTGTAATGAATAGATCATATATTAAACATGGTTTGATGAAGTTGAGTCAAAATGATGTATATATTTTGAAACATTTGAAACCTCATCAGGTTAATGATGCTTAAATGATAGTAAACTTATGAAGTCAAATGAAGTCAGAACACAGTCAATGGTTGAAATCTCATGAATTTATAATGAATAGATCATATATAGTTGGCTTGATGCAATTCAGTCAAAATGATATATATATTTTGAAACATTTGAAACCTCATCAGGGTAATGATGCTTGAATGATAGTAAAGTTATGAAGTAAAATGAAGTCAGAAAACAGTCAATGGTTGAAATCTCATGAATTTATAATGAATAGATCATATATTAAACATGGTTTGATGAAATTGAGTCAAAATAATGTATATAGTTTGAAACAATTCAGGTTAATGATGCTTGAATGATAGTAAACTTATGAAGTTAAATGAAGTCAGAACACAGTCTATGGTTGAAATCTCATGAATTTATAATGAATAGATCATATATTAAACATGGTTTGATGAAATTGAGTCAAAATGATGTATATATTTTGAAACATTTGAAACCTCATCAGGTTAATGATGCTTGAATGATAGTAAACTTATGAAGTTAAATGAAGTCAGAACACAGTCAATGGTTGAAATCTCATGAATTTATAATGAATAGATCATATATTAAACATGGTTTGATGAAATTGAGTCAAAATGATGTATATATTTTGAAACATTTGAAACCTCATCAGGTTAATGATGCTTAAATGATAGTAAACTTATGAAGTCAAATGAAGTCAGAACACAGTCTATGGTGGAAATCTCATGACTTTATAATGAATAGATCATATATTAAACATGGTTTGATGAAATTGAGTCAAAATGATGTATATATTTTGAAACATTTGAAACCTCATCAGGTTAATGATGCTTAAATGATAGTAAACTTATGAAATCTAATGAAGTCAGAACACAGTCTATGGTTGAAATCTCATGAATTTATAATGAATAGATCATATATTAAACATGGTTTGATTGAAATTGAGTCAAAATGATGTATATATTTTGAAACATTTGAAACTTCATCAGGTTAATGATGCTTAAATGAAAGTAAACTTATGAAGTCAAATGAAGTCAGAAAAAAGTCTATGGTGGAAATCTCATGAATTTATAATGAATAGATCATATATTAAGCATGTCTTGATGCAATTCAGTCAAAATGATATATATATTTTGAAACATTTGAAACCTCATCAGGTTAATAATGCTTAAATGATAGTAAACTTATGAAATCAAATGAAGTCAGAACACAGTCTATGGTTGAAATCTCATGAATTTATAATGAATAGATCATATATTAAAGTTGGCTTGATGCAATTCAGTCAAAATGATATATATATTTTGAAACATTTGAAACCTCATCAGGTTAATGATGCTTGAATGATAGTAAACTTATGAAATCAAATGAAGTCAGAACACAGTTTATGGTTGAAATCTAATGAATTTATAATGAATAGATCATATATTAAACATAGTTTGATGAAATTCAGTCAAAATGATGTATATAATTTGAAACATTTGAAACCTTATTTGGTTAATGATGCTTGAATGATAGTAAACTTATGAAATCAAATGAAGTCAGAACACATTTTATGGTTGAAATCTCATGAATTCATAATGAATAGATCATATATTAAACATGGCTTGATGCAAATAAGTCAAAATAATGTATATCTTTTGAAACATTTGAAACCTCATCAGGTTAATGATGCTTGAATGATAGTAAACTTATGAAATCAAATGAAGTCAGAACACAGTCTATGGTTGAAATCTCATGAATATATAATGAATAGATCATATATTAAACTTGGCTTGATGCAATTCAGTCAAAATGAGGTATATATTTTGAAACATTTGAAACCTCATCAGGTTAATGATGATTGAATGATAGTAAACTTATAAATTCACATGAAGTCAGAACACAGTCTATGGTGTAAATCTCATGAATTAATAATGAAGAGATCATATATTATACATGCTTTGATGCAATTCAGTCAAAATGATGTATATATTTTGAAACATTTGAAACCTCATCAGGTTAATGATCCTTAAATGTTAGTAAACATATGAAATCAAATGAAGTCAGAACACAGTCTATGGTTGAAATCTCATGAATTCATAATGAATAGATCATATATTAAACATGGCTTGATGCAATTCAGTCAAAATGAGGTATAGATTTTGAAACATTTGAAACCTCATCAGGTTAATGATGCTTGAATGATAGTAAACTTATGAAATCAAATGAAGTCAGAACACAGTCTATGGTTGAAATCTCATGAATATATAATGAATAGATCATATATTAAACATGGTTTGATGGAATTCAGTCAAAAATATGTATACATTTTGAATCATTTGAAACCTCATCAGGTTAATGATGCTTGAATGATAGTAAACTTATGAAGTCAACTGAAGTCAGAACACAGTCTATGGTTGAAATCTCATGAATTTATATTGAATAGATCGTATATTAAACTTGGCTTGATGGAATTCAGTCAAAATGAGGTATATATTTTGAAACATTTGAAACCTCATCAGGTTAATGATGCTTGAATGATAGTAAATTTATGAAATCAAATGAAGTCAGAACACAGTCTTTGGTTGAAATCTCATGAATTTATAATGAATACATCATATATTAAACATGGTTTGATGCAATTGAGTCAAAATAATGTATATATTTTGAAACATTTGAAACCTCATCAGATTAATGATGCTTGAATGATAGTAAACTTATGAAATCAAATGAAGTTAGAACAGAGTCTATGGTTGAAATCTCATGAATTTATAATGAATAGATCATATATTAAACTTGGTTTGATGCAATTCAGTCAAAATGATGTATAGATTTTGAAACATTTGAAACCTCATCAGGTTATGGATGCTTGAATGATAGTAAATTTATGAAATCAAATGAAGTGAGAACACAGTCTTTTGTTGAAATCTCATGAATTTATAATGAATAGATCATATATCAAACTTGGCTTGATGCAATTCAGTCAAAATGATGTATATATTTTGAAACATTTGAAACCTCATCAGGTTAATGATGCTTGAATGATAGTAAACTTATGAAGTCAAATGAAGTCAGAACACAGTCTATGGTTGAAATCTCATGAATTTATATTGAATAGATCGTATATTAAACTTGGCTTGATGGAATTCAGTCAAAATGAGGTATATATTTTGAAACATTTGAAACCTCATCAGGTTAATGATGCTTGAATGATAGTAAATTTATGAAATCAAATGAAGTCAGAACACAGTCTTTGGTTGAAATCTCATGAATTCATAATGAATAGATCATATATTAAACATGGTTTGATGCAATTCAGTCAAAATGATGTATATATTTTGAAACATTTGAAACCTCATCAGGTTAATGATGCTCAAGTGATAGTAAACGTATGAAGTCAAATGAAGTCAAAACACAGTCTTTGGTTGAAATCTCATGAATTTGTAATGAACAGGTCATATATTAAACTTAGCTGGATGCAATTCAGTGAAAATGATGTATATATTTTGAAACATTTGAAACCTCATCAGGTTAATAATGCTTGCATGATAGTAAACTTATGAAATCAAATAAAGTTAGAACACAGTCTATGGTTGAAATCTCATGAATTTATAATGAATAGATCATATATTAAACTTGGCTTGATGCAATTCAGTCAAAATGATGTATATATTTTGAAACATTTGAAACCTGATCAGGTTAATGATGCTTGAATGATAGTAAACTTATGAAATCAAATGAAGTGAGAACATAGTCTTTGGTTGAAATCTCATGAATTCATAATGAATAGATCATATATTAAACATGGTTTGATGCAATTCAGTCAAAATGATGTATATATTTTGAAACATTTGAAACCTCATCAGGTTAATGATGCTCAAGTGATAGTAAACGTATGAAGTCAAATGAAGTCAGAACACAGTCTTTGGTTGAAATCTCATGAATTTGTAATGAATAGATCATATATTAAACATGGCTTGTTGCTATTCGGTCAAAATGCTGTACATATTTGTAAACATTTGAAACCTCATCAAGTTAATGATGCCTGAGTGATAGTAAACTTATGAAGTCAAATGAAGTCAGAACACAGTCTATGGTGGAAATCTCATGAACTTATAATGAATAGATCATATATTAAACTTAGCTGGATGCAATTCAGTGAAAATGATGTATATATTTTGAAACATTTGAAACCTCATCAGGTTAATAATGCTTGCATGATAGTAAACTTATGAAATCAAATGAAGTTAGAACACAGTCTATGGTTGAAATCTCATGAATTCATAATGAATAGATCATATATTAAACTTGGCTTGATGCAATTCAGTCAAAATGATGTATATATTTTGAAACATTTGAAACCTCATCAGGTTAATGATGCTCAAGTGATAGTAAACGTATAATGTCAAATGAAGTGAGAACACAGTCTTTGGTTGAAATCTCATGAATTCATAATGAATAGATCATATATTAAACATGGTTTGATGCAGTTCAGTCAAAATGATGTATATATTTTGAAACATTTGAAACCTCATCAGGTTAATGATGCTTCAATGATAGTAATCGTATGAAGTTAAATGAAGTCAGAACACAGTCAATGGTTGAAATCTCATGAATTCATAATGAATAGATCATATATTAAACATGGCTTGATGCGATTCGGTCAAAATGCTGTATATATTTTGAAACATTTGAAACCTCATCAGGTTAATGATGCTTGAGTGATAGTAAACTTATGAAGTCAAATGAAGTCAGAACACAGTCTATGGTGGAAATCTCATGAACTTATAATGAATTGATCATATATTAATCTTGGCTTGATGGAATTCGGTCAAAATGCTGTATATATTTTGAAACATTTGAAATCTCATCAGGTTAATGATGCTTGAATGATCGTTAACTTATGAAGTTAAATGAAGTCAGAACACAGTCAATGGTTGAAATCTCATGAATTTATAATGAATAGATCATATAATAAACTTGGCATGATGCAATTCGGTCAAAATGCTGTATATATTTTGAAACATTTGAAATCTCATCAGGTTAATGATGCTTGAATGATAGTAAACTTATGAAATCAAATGAAGTCAGAACACAGTCTATGGTTGTAATCTCATGAATTTGTAATGAATAGATCATATATTAAACATGGTTTGATGAAGTTGAGTCAAAATGATGTATATATTTTGAAACATTTGAAACCTCATCAGGTTAATGATGCTTAAATGATAGTAAACTTATGAAGTCAAATGAAGTCAGAACACAGTCAATGGTTGAAATCTCATGAATTTATAATGAATAGATCATATATTAAACATGGTTTGATGAAATTGAGTCAAAATAATGTATATAGTTTGAAACAATTCAGGTTAATGATGCTTGAATGATAGTAAACTTATGAAGTTAAATGAAGTCAGAACACAGTCAATGGTTGAAATCTCATGAATTTATAATGAATAGATCATATATTCAACATGGTTTGATGAAATTGAGTCAAAATGATGTATATATTTTGAAACATTTGAAACCTCATCAGGTTAATGATGCTTAAATGATAGTAAACTTATGAAGTCAAATGAAGTCAGAACACAGTCTATGGTGGAAATCTCATGACTTTACAATGAATAGATCATATATTAAACATGGTTTGATGAAATTGAGTCAAAATGATGTATATATTTTGAAACATTTGAAACCTCATCAGGTTAATGATGCTTAAATGATAGTAAACTTATGAAATCTAATGAAGTCAGAACACAGTCTATGGTTGAAATCTCATGAATTTATAATGAATAGATCATATATTAAACATGGTTTGATGAAATTGAGTCAAAATGTTGTATATATTTTGAAACATTTGAAACCTCATCAGGTTAATGATGCTTAAATGATAGTAAACTTATGAAGTCAAATGAAGTCAGAAAAAGTCTATGGTGGAAATCTCATGAATTTATAATGAATATATCATATATTAAGCATGTCTTGATGCAATTCAGTCAAAATGATATATATATTTTGAAACATTTGAAACCTCATCAGGTTAATGATGCTTAAATGATAGTAAACTTATGAAATCAAATGAAGTCAGAACACAGTTTATGGTTGAAATCTAATGAATTTATAATGAATAGATCATATATTAAACATAGTTGATGAAATTCAGTCAAAATGATGTATATAATTTGAAACATTTGAAGCCTTATTTGGTTAATGATGCTTGAATGATAGTAAACTTATGAAATCAAATGAAGTCAGAACACATTTTATGGTTGAAATCTCATGAATTCATAATGAATAGATCATATATTAAACATGGCTTGATGCAAATAAGTCAAAATAATGTATATCTTTTGAAACATTTGAAACCTCATCAGGTTAATGATGCTTGAATGATAGTAAACTTATGAAATCAAATGAAGTCAGAACACAGTCTATGGTTGAAATCTCATTAATATATAATGAATAGATCATATATTAAACTTGGCTTGATGCAATTCAGTCAAAATGAGGTTTATATTTTGAAACATTTGAAACCTCATCAGGTTAATGATGATTGAATGATAGTAAACTTATAAATTCACATGAAGTCAGAACACAGTCTATGGTGTAAATCTCATGAATTTATAATGAATAGATCATATATTATACATGCTTTGATGCAATTCAGTCAAAATGATGTATATATTTTGAAACATTTGAAACCTCATCAGGTTAATGATCCTTAAATGATAGTAAACATATGAAATCAAATGAAGTCAGAACACAGTCTATGGTTGAAATCTCATGAATTCATAATGAATAGATCATATATTAAACATGGCTTGATGCAATTCAGTCAAAATGAGGTATAGATTTTGAAACATTTGAAACCTCATCAGGTTAATGATGCTTGAATGATAGTAAACTTATGAAATCAAATGAAGTCAGAACACAGTCTATGGTTGAAATCTCATGAATATATAATGAATAGATCATATATTAAACATGGTTTGATGGAATTCAGTCAAAAATATGTATACATTTTGAATCATTTGAAACCTCATCAGGTTAATGATGCTTGAATGATAGTAAACTTATGAAGTCAACTGAAGTCAGAACACAGTCTATGGTTGAAATCTCATGAATTTATATTGAATAGATCGTATATTAAACTTGGCTTGACGGAATTCAGTCAAAATGAGGTATATATTTTGAAACATTTGAAACCTCATCAGGTTAATGATGCTTGAATGATAGTAAATTTATGAAATCAAATGAAGTCAGAACACAGTCTTTGGTTGAAATCTCATGAATTTATAATGAATAGATCATATATTAAACATGGTTTGATGGAATTCAGTCAAAATGATGTATATATTTTGAAACATTTGAAACCTCATCAGGTTAATGATGCTCAAATGATAGTAAACGTATGAAGTCAAATGAAGTCAGAACACAGTCTTTGGTTGAAATCTCATGAATTTATAATGAATAGATCATATATTAAACTTGGCTGAATGCAATTCACTCAAAATGATGTATATATTTGGAAACTTTTGAAACCTCATCAGGTTAATGATGCTTGAATGATAGTAAACTTATGAAATCAAATGAAGTCAGAACACAGTCTATGGTTGAAATCTCATGAATATATAATGAACAGATCATATATTAAAAATGGTTTGATGAAATTGAGTCAAAATGATGTATATAGTTTGAATCATTTGAAACCTCATCAGGTTAATGATGCTTGAGTGATAGTGCAATATCTAACGTTACGATCCATCGAAAAGTTAAATAGCTCTGCTCCTAAAATACTTACAGACTTCCTATAGACATTTTTGAAATCAGCATCAATTCTGCATGGAGACATTGCTGAACGAAATCATTCATTGCAATATACTAATAGTCATTCTGAATTGGGACGTTATAATCATTACGCTCTACCTTAAAGTTAAATATCTCTGATCCTAAAATACTTACAGACTTCTTATGGACATTTTTGAAATCAGCATTCAATTCTGCATCTAAAAATTGATACAAGTAATCAATTGGCTCAATTTAAAAAAAATCTTTAAAAAATGGGACGATGTCAATATTGTTTTCCAATCGCTGGGATCTGACGAAAAGTTTATTATCTCTGCCCCTAACATACTTACAGACTTCTTATTGACATTTTTAAAATCAGCATTCAATCCTGCATCGAAACATTGTCATAACAAATCAATTAATGGTTCTTTATAAATTTCTCACCTCAATGGAATAGATGCTTTTCTGTGGTAGTGATTCTTTGCCAAATTCTCGCATCTATTGCAATCTATCGCAAAAGTGAAATATCTCTTCAGCTACTAAAGTTACAGCAGTCTGAGTGACTTTTTTGAGCTCAGCATTCAATTCTGCATCGAAACATTGCTATGACAAATCAATTAATGGTTCTTTATAAATTTCTCACCTCAATGGAATAGATGCTTTTCTGTGGTAGTGATTCTCTACCAAATTCTCGCATCTATTGCCATCTATCGCAAAAGTTAAACATCTCTGCAGCTACTACAGTTACAGCAGTTTGAGTGACTTTTTTGAGCTCAGCATTCTATTCTGCATCGAAACATTGCTATAACAAATCAATTAATGGTTCTTTATAAATTTCTCACCTCAATGGAATAGATGCTTCTCTGTGGTAGTGATTCTCTACCAAATTCTCGCATTTATTGCAATCTATCGCAAAAGTGAAATGTCTTTGCAACCACTACAGTTAAGCAGTCTGAGTGACTTTTTTGAGCTCAGCATTCTATTCTGCATCGAAACATTGCTATAACAAATCAATTAATGGTTCTTTATAAATTTCTCACCTCAATAGAATAGATGCTTTTCTGTGGTAGTGATTTTCTACCAATTTCTCGCATCTATTGCAATCTATCGCAAAAGTGAAATATCTCTGCAGCTACTACAGTTACAGCAGTCTGAGTGACTTTTTTGAGCTTAGCATTCAATTCTGCATCGAAACATTGCTATAACAAATCAATTAATGGTTCTCTGTCAATTTCTCACCTCAATGGAATATATGCTTTTCTGTGGTAGTGATTCTCTACCAAATTCTCGCATCTATTGCAATCTATCGTAAAAGTGAAATATCTCTGCAGCTACTACAGTTACAGCAGTCTGAGTGACTTTTTTGAACTCAGCATTCAATTCTGCATCGAAACGTTTCTATAACAAATCAATTAATGGTTCTTTATAAATTTCTCACCTCAATGGAATAGATGCTTTTCTGTGGTAGTGATTCTCTACCAAATTCTCACATCTATTGCAATCTATCGTAAAAGTTGAATATCTCTGCAACTACTATAGTTACAGCAATCTGGGTAACTTTTTTGAACTCAGCATTCAATTTTGCATTGAAACATTGCAATAAGAAATCAATCAGTGATTCTCTAGAAATTTCTCACCTCAATGGAATAGATGCTTTTCTGTGGTAGTGATTCTCTACCAAATTCTCGCATCTATTGCAATCTATCGTAAAAGTGAAATATCTCTGCAGCTACTACAGTTACAGCAGTCTGAGTGACTTTTTTGAACTCAGCATTCCATTTTGCATCAAACATTACTATAACAAATCAATTAATGGTTCTTTATAAATTTCTCGCCTCAATGGAATAGATGCTTTTCTGTGGTAGTGATTCTCTACCAAATTCTTGCATCTATTGCAATCTATCGCAAAAGTGAAATATCTCTGCAGCTACTACAGTTACAGCAGTCTGAGTGACTTTTTTGAGCTTAGCATTCAATTCTGCATCGAAACATTGCTATAACAAATCAATTAATGGTTCTTTATAAATTTTTCACCTCAATGGAATAGATGCTTTTCTGTGGTAGTGATTCTCTACCAAATTCTCGCATCTATTGCAATCTATCGTAAAAGTGAAATATCTTTGCAGCTCCTACAGTTACAGCAGTCTGAGTGACTTTTTTGAACTCAGCATTCAATTCTCCATCGAAACGTTTCTATAACAAATCAATTAATGGTTCTTTATAAATTTCTCACCTCGATGCTTTTCTGTGGTAGTGATTCTCTACCAAATTCTCACATCTATTGCAATCTATCGTAAAAGTTGTATATCTCTGCAACTACCATAGTTACAGCAATCTGGGTAACTTTTTTTAACTCAGCATTCAATTTTGCATTGAAACATTGCTATAACAAATCAATTAATGGTTCTTTATAAATTTCTCGCCTCAATGGAATAGATGCTTTTCTGTGGTAGTGATTCTCTACCAAATTCTTGCATCTATTGCAATCTATCGCAAAAGTGAAATATCTCTGCAGCTACTACAGTTACAGCAGTCTGAGTGACGTTTTTAAACTCGGCATTCATTTCTGCATCGAAACATTGCTATAACAAATCAATTAATGGTTCTTTATAAATTTCTCACCTCAATGGAATAGATGCTTTTCTGTGGTAGTGATTCTCTACCAAATTCTCGCATCTATTGCAATCTATCGCAAAAGTGAAATATCTTTGCAGCTACTACAGTTACAGCAGTCTGAGTGACTTTTTTGAGCTCAGCATTCTATTCTGCATCGAAACATTGCTATAACAAATCAATTAATGGTTCTTTATAAATTTCTCACCTCAATGGAATAGATGCTTTTCTGTGGTGGTGATTCTCTACCAAATTCTCGCATCTATTGCAATCTATCGTAAAAGTGAAATATCTCTGCAGCTACTACAGTTACAGCAGTCTGAGTGACTTTTTTGAACTCAGCTTTCAATTCTGCATCGAAACATTGCTATAACAAATCAATTAATGGTTCTTTATAAATTTCTCACCTCAATGGAATAGATGCTTTTCTGTGGTAGTGATTCTCTACCAAATTCTTGCATCTATTGCAATCTATCGCAAAAGTGAAATATCTCTGCAGCTACTAAAGTTACCGCAGTCTGAGTGACTTTTTTGAGCTCAGCATTCTAATCTGCATCGAAACATTGCTATAACAAATCAATTAATGGTTCTTTATAAATTTCTCACCTCAATGGAATAGATGCTTTTCTGTGCTAGTGATTCTCTACCAAATTCTCGCATTTATTGCAATCTATCGCAAAAGTGAAATATCTCTGCAGCTACTACAGTTACAGCAGTCTGAGTGACTTTTTTGAACTTGGCATTCAATTCTGCATCGAAACATTGCTATAACAAATCAATTAATGGTTCTTTATAAATTTCTCACCTCAATGGAATAGATGCTTTTCTGTGGTAGTGATTCTCTACCAAATTCTCGCATCTATTGCAATCTATCGCAAAAGTGAAATATCTTTGCAGCTACTACAGTTACAGCAGTCTGAGTGACTTTTTTGAGCTCAGCATTCTATTCTGCATCGAAACATTGCTATAACAAATCAATTAATGGTTCTTTATAAATTTCTCACCTCAATGGAATAGATGCTTTTCTGTGGTGGTGATTCTCTACCAAATTCTCGCATCTATTGCAATCTATCGTAAAAGTGAAATATCTCTGCAGCTACTACAGTTACAGCAGTCTGAGTGACTTTTTTGAACTCAGCTTTCAATTCTGCATCGAAACATTGCTATAACAAATCAATTAATGGTTCTTTATAAATTTCTCACCTCAATGGAATAGATGCTTTTCTGTGGTAGGGATTCTCTACCAAATTCTCGCATCTATTGCAATCTATCGCAAAAGTGAAATATCTCTACGGCTACTAGAGTTACAGCAGTCTGAGTGACTTTTTCGAGCTCAACATTCTATTCTGCATCGAAACATTGCTATAACAAATCAATTAATGGTTCTTTATAAATTTCTCACCTCAATGGAATAGATGCTTCTCTGTGGTAGTGATTCTCTACCAAATTCTCGCATTTATTGCAATCTATCGCAAAAGTGAAATGTCTTTGCAACCACTACAGTTACAGCAGTCTGACTGACTTTTTTGAGCTCAGCATTCTATTCTGCATCGAAACATTGCTATAACAAATCAATTAATGGTTCTTTATAAATTTCTCACCTCAATGGAATAGATGCTTTTCTGTGGTAGTGATTCTCTACCAAATTCTCGCACCTATTGCAATCTATCGCAAAAGTGAAATATCTCTGCAGCTACTACAGTTACAGCAGTCTGAGTAACTTTTTTGAGCTTAGCATTCAATTCTGCATCGAAACATTGCTATAACAAATGAATTAATTGTTCTCTATCAATTTCTTACCTCAATGGAATATATGCTTTTCTGTGGTAGTGATTCTCTACCAAATTCTTGCATCTATTGCAATCTATCGCAAAAGTGAATTATCTTTGCAACCACTACAGTTACAGCAGTTTGAGTGACTTTTTTGAGCTCAGCATTCAAATTCTGCATCGAAACATTGCTATAACAAATCATTTAATGGTTCTTTATAAATTTCTCACCTCAATGGAATAGGTGCTTTTCTGTGGTAGTGATTCTCTACCAAATTCTCACATCTATTGCAATCTATCGCAAACGTGAAATATCTTTGCAGCTACTACAGTTACAGCAGGCTGAGTGACTTTTTTGAGCTCAGCATTCAATTCTGCATCGAAACATTGCTATGACAAATCAATTATTGGTTCTTGATAAATTTCTCACCTCAATAGAATAGATGCTTTTCTGTGGTAGTGATTCTTTACCAAATTCTCGCATCTATTGCAATCTATCGCAAAAGTGAAGTATCTCTGCAGGCTACTACAGTTACAGAAGTTTGAGTGACTTTTTTTTAGCTCAGCATTCTATTCTGCATCGAAACATTGCTATAACAAATCAATTAATGGTTCTTGATAAATTTCTCACCTCAATAGAATAGATGCTTTCTGTGGTAGTGATTCTCTACCAAATTCTCGCATCTATTGCAATCTATCGTAAAAGTGAAATATCTCTGCAGCTACTACAGTTACAGCAGTCTGAGTGACTTTTTTGAACTCAGCATTCAATTCTGCATCGAAACATTGCAATAAAAAATCAATTAATGGTTCTTTATAAATTTCTCACCTCAATGGAATAGATGCTTTTCTGTGGTAGTGATTCTCTACCAAATTCTTGCATCTATTGCAATCT
The DNA here is from genome assembly GCA_039566865.1 of Aurelia coerulea. NCBI lineage: Eukaryota > Metazoa > Cnidaria > Scyphozoa > Semaeostomeae > Ulmaridae > Aurelia > Aurelia coerulea. The sequence goes on along the minus strand of CM076952.1, from coordinate 1,836,656 downwards.
ATCGCAAAAGTGAAATATCTCTGCAGCTACTAAAGTTACCGCAGTCTGAGTGACTTTTTTGAGCTCAGCATTCTAATCTGCATCGAAACATTGCTATAACAAATCAATTAATGGTTCTTTATAAATTTCTCACCTCAATGGAATAGATGCTTTTCTGCGCTAGTGATTCTCTACCAAATTCTCGCATCTATTGCAATCTATCGTAAAAGTGAAATATCTCTGCAGCTACTACAGTTACAGCAGTCTGAGTGACTTTTTTGAACTTGGCATTCAATTCTGCATCGAAACATTGCTATAACAAATCAATTAATGGTTCTTTATAAATTTCTCACCTCAATGGAATAGATGCTTTTCTGTGGTAGTGATTCTCTACCAAATTCTCGCATCTATTGCAATCTATCGCAAAAGTGAAATATCTTTGCAGCTACTACAGTTACAGCAGTCTGAGTGACTTTTTTGAGCTCAGCATTCTATTCTGCATCGAAACATTGCTATAACAAATCAATTAATGGTTCTTTATAAATTTCTCACCTCAATGGAATAGATGCTTTTCTGTGGTGGTGATTCTCTACCAAATTCTCGCATCTATTGCAATCTATCGTAAAAGTGAAATATCTCTGCAGCTACTACAGTTACAGCAGTCTGAGTGACTTTTTTGAACTCAGCTTTCAATTCTGCATCGAAACATTGCTATAACAAATCAATTAATGGTTCTTTATAAATTTCTCACCTCAATGGAATAGATGCTTTTCTGTGGTAGGGATTCTCTACCAAATTCTCGCATCTATTGCAATCTATCGCAAAAGTGAAATATCTCTACAGCTACTAAAGTTACAGCAGTTTGAGTGACTTTTTTGAGCTCAGCATTCTATTCTGCATCGAAACATTGCTATAACAAATCAATTAATGGTTCTTTATAAATTTTTCACCTCAATGGAATAGATGCTTCTCTGTGATAGTGATTCTCTACCAAATTCTCGCATTTATTGCAATCTATCGCAAAAGTGAAATGTCTTTGCAACCACTACAGTTACAGCAGTCTGACTGACTTTTTTGAGCTCAGCATTCTATACTGCATCGAAACATTGCTATAACAAATCAATTAATGGTTCTTTATAAATTTCTCACCTCAATGGAATAGATGCTTTTCTGTGGTAGTGATTCTCTACCAAATTCTCGCACCTATTGCAATCTATCGCAAAAGTGAAATATCTCTGCAGCTACTACAGTTACAGCAGTCTGAGTAACTTTTTTGAGCTTAGCATTCAATTCTGCATCGAAACATTGCTATAACAAATGAATTAATTGTTCTCTATCAATTTCTTACCTCAATGGAATATATGCTTTTCTGTGGTAGTGATTCTCTACCAAATTCTTGCATCTATTGCAATCTATCGCAAAAGTGAATTATCTTTGCAACCACTACAGTTACAGCAGTTTGAGTGACTTTTTTGAGCTCAGCATTCAAATTCTGCATCGAAACATTGCTATAACAAATCATTTAATGGTTCTTTATAAATTTCTCACCTCAATGGAATAGGTGCTTTTCTGTGGTAGTGATTCTCTACCAAATTCTCACATCTATTGCAATCTATCGCAAACGTGAAATATCTTTGCAGCTACTACAGTTACAGCAGGCTGAGTGACTTTTTTGAGCTCAGCATTCAATTCTGCATCGAAACATTGCTATGACAAATCAATTAATGGTTCTTGATAAATTTCTCACCTCAATAGAATAGATGCTTTTCTGTGGTAGTGATTCTTTACCAAATTCTCGCATCTATTGCAATCTATCGCAAAAGTGAAATATCTCTGCAGCTACTACAGTTACAGCAGTTTGAGTGACTTTTTTTTAGCTCAGCATTCTATTCTGCATCGAAACATTGCTATAACAAATCAATTAATGGTTCTTTTCTGTGGTAGTATTCTCGCATCTAAATTACTACAGTTACAGCAGGCTGAGTGACTTTTTTGAGCTCAGCATTCAATTCTGCATCGAAACATTGCTACCTCAATGGAATAGATGCTTTTCTGTGGTAGTGATTCTCTACCAAATTCTCGCATCTATTGCAATCTATCGCAAAAGTGAAATATCTCTGCAGCTACTACAGTTACAGCAGTTTGAGTGACTTTTTTTAGCTCAGCATTCTATTCTGCATCGAAACATTGCAATAACAAATCAATTAATGGTTCTTTATAAATTTCTCAGCCTAAATGGAATAGATGCTTTTCTGTAGTAGTGATTCTCTACCAAATTCTCACATCTATTGCAATCTGTTGGATCGAAGCTGAATATCTCTGTTCTTACAACAGTTACAGCAGTCTGAGTGACGTTTTTGAGCTCAGCATTCAATTCTGCATCGAAACATTGCTTTAGCAAGTCAATAAATGATTTTCTATAAATTTCTCAGTGATGGTCAATGGTTAAAATCTCATGAATTTATAATGAATAGATCATATGTTAAACTTAGCTTGAAGCAATTCAGTCAATCTGAAGACTATATTTAAAACTTTAGAAGCCTCATCAGGTTAATGATGATTGAGTTATAGTAAACTTGTGAAATAGAAAAAAGACAGAACACAGTCTATGATTGAAATCTCATGCATTTATAATGAATAGATGATATATTAAACATGGTTTGATGCAATTCAGTCAAAATGATGTATATATTTTGAAACATTTGAAACCTCATCAGGTTAATGATGCTCAAGTGATAGTAAACGTATGAAGTCAAATGAAGTCAGAACACAGTCTTTGGTTGAAATCTCATGAATTTGTAATGAATAGATCATATATTAAACTTAGCTGGATGCAATTCAGTGAAAATGATGTATATATTTTGAAACATTTGAAACCTCATCAGGTTAATAATGCTTGAATGATAGTAAACTTATGAAATCAAATGAAGTTAGAACACAGTCTATGGTTGAAATCTCATGAATTTATAATGAATAGATCATATATTAAACTTGGTTTGATGCAATTCAGTCAAAATCATGTATATATTTTGAAACATTTGAAACCTCATCAGATTAATGATGCTTGAATGATAGTAAACTTATGAAATCAAATGAAGTTAGAACAGAGTCTATTGTTGAAATCTCATGAATTTATAATGAATAGATCATATATTAAACTTGGTTTGATGCAATTCAGTCAAAATGATGTATAGATTTTGAAATATTTGAAACCTCATCAGGTTATGGATGCTTGAATGATAGTAAATTTATGAAATCAAATGAAGTGAGAACACAGTCTTTTGTTGAAATCTCATGAATTTATAATGAATAGATCATATATCAAACTTGGCTTGATGCAATTCAGTCAAAATGATGTATATATTTTGAAACATTTGAAACCTCATCAGGTTAATGATGCTTGAATGATAGTAAACTTATGAAGTCAAATGAAGTCAGAACACAGTCTATGGTTGAAATCTCATGAATTTATATTGAATAGATCGTATATTAAACTTGGCTTGATGGAATTCAGTCAAAATGAGGTATATATTTTGAAACATTTGAAACCTCATCAGGTTAATGATGCTTGAATGATAGTAAACGTATGAAGTCAAATGAAGTCAGAACACAGTCTTTGGTTGAAATCTCATGAATTTATAATGAATAGATCATATATTAAACATGGTTTGATGGAATTCAGTCAAAATGATGTATATATTTTGAAACATTTGAAACCTCATCAGGTTAATGATGCTCAAGTGATAGTAAACGTATGAAGTCAAATGAAGTCAAAACACAGTCTTTGGTTGAAATCTCATGAATTTGTAATGAACAGGTCATATATTAAACATGGTTTGATGAAATTGAGTCAAAATGATGTATATATTTTGAAACATTTGAAACCTCATCAGGTTAATGATGCTTAAATGATAGTAAACTTATGAAGTCAAATGAAGTCAGAAAAAGTCTATGGTGGAAATCTCATGAATTTATAATGAATATATCATATATTAAGCATGTCTTGATGCAATTCAGTCAAAATGATATATATATTTTGAAACATTTGAAACCTCATCAGGTTAATGATGCTTAAATGATAGTAAACTTATGAAATCAAATGAAGTCAGAACACAGTCTATGGTTGAAATCTCATGAATTTATAATGAATAGATCATATATTAAAGTTGGCTTGATGCAATTCAGTCAAAATGATATATATATTTTGAAACATTTGAAACCTCATCAGGTTAATGATGCTTGAATGATGCAATTCAGTCAAAATGATGTATATATTTTGAAACATTTGAAACCTGATCAGGTTAATGATGCTTGAATGATAGTAAACTTATGAAATCAAATGAAGTGAGAACACAGTCTTTGGTTGAAATCTCATGAATTTATAATGAATAGATCATATATTAAACATGGTTTGATGCAATTCAGTCAAAATGATGTATATATTTTGAAACATTTGAAACCTCATCAGGTTAATGATGCTCAAGTGATAGTAAACGTATGAAGTCAAATGAAGTCAGAACACAGTCTTTGGTTGAAATCTCATGAATTTGTAATGAATAGATCATATATTAAACTTAGCTGGATGCAATTCAGTGAAAATGATGTATATATTTTGAAACATTTGAAACCTCATCAGGTTAATAATGCTTGCATGATAGTAAACTTATGAAATCAAATGAAGTTAGAACACAGTCTATGGTTGAAATCTCATGAATTTATAATGAATAGATCATATATTAAACTTGGCTTGATGCAATTCAGTCAAAATGATGTATATATTTTGAAACATTTGAAACCTCATCAGGTTAATGATGCTCAAGTGATAGTAAACGTATAATGTCAAATGAAGTGAGAACACAGTCTTTGGTTGAAATCTCATGAATTCATAATGAATAGATCATATATTAAACATGGTTTGATGCAATTCAGTCAAAATGATGTATATATTTTGAAACATTTGAAACCTCATCAGGTTAATGATGCTAAAGTGATAGTAAACTTATGAAGTAAAATGAAGTCAGAACACAGTCAATGGTTGAAATCTCATGAATTTATAATGAGTAGATCATATATTAAACATGGCTTGATCCAATTCAGTCAAAATGATGTATATATTTTGAAACATTTGAAACCTCATTAGGTTAATGATGCTTGAATGATAGTAAACTTATGAAATCAAATGAAGTCAGAACACAGTCTATGGTTGAAATCGCTTGAATTTATAATGAATAGATCATATATTAAACATGTCTTTATGCAATTGAGTCAAAATGATACATATATTTTGAAACATTTGAAACCTCATCAGGTTAATGATGCTTAAATGATAGTAAACTGATGAATTCAAATGAAGTCAGAACACAGTCTATGGTTGAAATCTCATGAATTTATAATGAATAGATCATATATTAAACATGTCTTCATGCAATTCAGTCAAAATGAAATATATATTTTGAAACATTTGAAACCTCATCAGGTTAATGATGCTTAAATGATAGTAAACTTATGAAATCAAATGAAGTTAGAACACAGTTTATGGTTGAAATCTCATGAATTTATAATGAATAGATCATATATTAAAGTTGGCTTGAAGCAATTCAGTCAAAATGATATATATATTTTGAAACATTTGAAACCTGATCAGGTTAATGATGCTTGAATGATAGTAAACTTATGAAGTTAAATGAAGTCAGAACACAGTCAATGGTTGAAATCTCATGAATTTCTAATGAATAGATCATATATTAAACTTGGCTTGATGCAATTCGATCAAAATGCTGTATATATTTTGAAACATTTGAAACCTCATCAGGTTAATGATGCTTGAGTGATAGTAAACTTATGAAGTCAAATGAAGTCAGAACACAGACTATGGTGGAAATCTCATGAACTTATAATGAATAGATCATATATTAAACATGGTTTGATGAAATTGAGTCAAAATAATGTATATAGTTTGAAACAATTCAGGTTAATGATGCTTAAATGATAGTAAACTTATGAAATCAAATGAAGTTAGAACACAGTTTATGGTTGAAATCTCATGAATTTATAATGAATAGATCATATATTAAAGTTGGCTTGAAGCAATTCAGTCAAAATGATATATATATTTTGAAACATTTGAAACCTGATCAGGTTAATGATGCTTGAATGATAGTAAACTTATGAAGTTAAATGAAGTCAGAACACAGTCAATGGTTGAAATCTCATGAATTTCTAATGAATAGATCATATATTAAACTTGGCTTGATGCAATTCGATCAAAATGCTGTATATATTTTGAAACATTTGAAACCTCATCAGGTTAATGATGCTTGAGTGATAGTAAACTTATGAAGTCAAATGAAGTCAGAACACAGACTATGGTGGAAATCTCATGAACTTATAATGAATAGATCATATATTAAACATGGTTTGATGAAATTGAGTCAAAATAATGTATATAGTTTGAAACAATTCAGGTTAATGATGCTTAAATGATAGTAAACTTATGAAATCAAATGAAGTTAGAACACAGTTTATGGTTGAAATCTCATGAATTTATAATGAATAGATCATATATTAAAGTTGGCTTGAAGCAATTCAGTCAAAATGATATATATATTTTGAAACATTTGAAACCTGATCAGGTTAATGATGCTTGAATGATAGTAAACTTATGAAGTTAAATGAAGTCAGAACACAGTCAATGGTTGAAATCTCATGAATTTCTAATGAATAGATCATATATTAAACTTGGCTTGATGCAATTCGATCAAAATGCTGTATATATTTTGAAACATTTGAAACCTCATCAGGTTAATGATGCTTGAGTGATAGTAAACTTATGAAGTCAAATGAAGTCAGAACACAGACTATGGTGGAAATCTCATGAACTTATAATGAATAGATCATATATTAAACATGTCTTCATGCAATTCAGTCAAAATGATGTATATAGCTTGAAACATTTGAAACCTCATCAGGTTAATGATACTTAAATGATAGTAAACTTATGAAATCAAATGAAGTCAGAACACAGTCTATGGTGGAAATCTCATGAATTTATAATGAATAGATCATATATCAAACATGTCTTGATGCAATTCAGTCAAAATGATGTATATATTTTGAAACATTTGAAACCTCATCAGGTTGATGATGCTTAAATGAAAGTAAACTTATGAAATCAAATGAAGTCAGAACACAGTCTATGGTTGAAATCTCATGATTTTATAATGAATAGATCATATATTAAACATGTCTTCATGCAATTCAGTCAAAATGATATATATATTTTGAACCATTTGAAACCTCATCAGGTTAATGATGCTTAAATGATAGTAAACTTATGAAATCAAATGAAGTTAGAACACAGTTTATGGTTGAAATCTCATGAATTTATAATGAATAGATCATATATTAAAGTTGGCTTGAAGCAATTCAGTCAAAATGATATATATTTTTGAAACATTTGAAACCTGATCAGGTTAATGATGCTTGAATGATAGTAAACTTATGAAGTTAAATGAAGTCAGAACACAGTCAATGGTTGAAATCTCATGAATTTATAATGAATAGATCATATATTAAACTTGGTTTGATGCAATTTGGTCAAAATGCTGTATATATTTTGAAACATTTGAAACCTCATCAGGTGAATGATGCTTGAGTGATAGTAAACTTATGAAGTCAAATGAAGTCAGAACACAGTCTATGGTGAAAATCTCATGAATTTATAATGAACACATCATATATTAAACATGTCTTGCTGCAATTCAATCAAAATGATGTATATAGCTTGAAACATTTGAAACCTCATCAGGTTAATGATGCTTAAATGATAGTAAACTTATGAAATCAAATGAAGTCAGAAAACAGTCTATGGTGGAAATCTCATGAATTTATAATGAATAGATCATATATCAAACATGTCTTGATGCAATTCAGTCAAAATGATGTATATATTTTGAAACATTTGAAACCTCATCAGGTTGATGATGCTTAAATGAAAGTAAACTTATGAAATCAAATGATGTCAGAACACAGTCTATGGTTGAAATCTCATGAACGTATAATGAATAGATCATATATTAAACATGGTTTGATGCAAATGAGTCAAAATGATGTATATAGTTTGAAACATTTGAAACCTCATCAGGTTAATGATGCTTAAATGATAGTAAACTTATGAAATCAAATGAAGTCAGAACACAGACAATGGTGGAAATCTCATTGATTTATAATGAATAGATCATATATTAAAAATGGTTTGATGAAATTGAGTCAAAATAATGCATATAGTTTGAAACATTGGAAACCTCATCAGGTTAATGATGCTTGAATGATAGTAAACTTATGTAGTTAAATGAAGTCAGAACACAGTCAATGGTTGAAATCTCATGAATTTATAATGAATAGATCATATATTGAACATGTCATCATGCAATTCAGTCTAAATGATATATATATTTTGAAACATTTGAAACCTCATCAGGTTAATGATGCTTAAATGATAGTAAACTTATGAAATCAAATGAAGTCAGAACACAGTCTATGGTTGAAATCTCATAAATTTTTATTAATGAATAGATCATATATTAAACCTGTCTTGATGCAATTGAGTCAAAATGATGTATATATTTTGAAACATTTGAAACCTCATCAGGTTAATGATGCTTGAATGATAGTAAACGTATGAAGTCAAATGAAGTCAGAACACAGTCTATTGTTGAAATCTCATGAATTTATAATGAATAGATCATATATTAAACATGTCTTCATGCAATTCAGTCAAAATGATGTATGTATTTTGAAACATTTGAAACCTCATCAGGTTAATGATGCTTAAATGATGGTAAACTTATGAAATCAAATGAAGTCAGAACACAGTTTATGGTTTAAATCTCATGAATTTATAATGAATAGATCATATATTAAACATGTCTTGATGCAATTGAGTCAAAATGATGTATATATTGTGAAACATTTGAAACCTCATCAGGTTGATGATGCTTAAATGATAGTAAACTTAAGAAATCAAATGTAGTCAGAACACAGTCTATGGTTGAAATCTCATGAATTTATAATGAATAGAGCATATATTAAAAATGGTTTGATGCAATTCAGTCAAAATGATGTATATATTTTGAAACATTTGAAACCTCATCAGGTTAATGATGCTTGAATGATAGTAAACGTGTGAAGTCAAATGAAGTCAGAACACAGTCTATGGTTGAAATCTCATGAACTTATAATGAATAGATCATATATTAAACATGGTTTGATGCAATTGAGTCAAAATGATGTATATAGTTTGAAACATTTGAAACCTCATCAGGTTAATGATGCTTAAATGATAGAAAACTTATGAAATCAAATGAAGTCAGAACACAGTCTATGGTGGAAATCTCATGAATTTATAATGAATAGATCATATATCAAACATGTCTTGATGCAATTCAGTCGAAATGATGTATATATTTTGAAACATTTGAAACCTCATCAGGTTGATGATGCTTAAATGATAGTAAACTTATGAAATCAAATGAAGTCAGAACGCAGTCTATCATTGAAATCTCATGAATTTATAATGAATAGAGCATATATTAAACATGGTTTGATGCAATTCAGTCAAAATGATGTATATATTTTGAAACATTTGAAACCTCATCAGGTTAATGATGCTTGAATGATAGTAAACGTGTGAAGTCAAATGAAGTCAGAACACAGTCTATGGTTGAAATCTCATGAACTTATAATGAATAGATCATATATTAACCCTATCTAACCTGGGGGGGGGGCGGATTCCGCCCCCCCTAGTACATTTTTGTTTACACCGTTTTCCACACATGCAGCAGGCCTCTGATACTTCGTAAGTTTAACTTTGTATCATAGAGCAATAAAATTGCAACAATTTGGACATTCTATTTTTAGCCTTGTTTCCATGGTTACCAATTTTTCATACTGCACTCTGTGAAAAACATACTTTGTATCTCTTTTAATCATGTTTAATTGGTCCAATTAAGTCTAAATTAAGAATTTATACATATTTTGATCTATATCTTTCGTTTCTTTATGAAAAATAAAGTTTCATGACCTTTTAGCAACCTGTCATTTATATGACGTCATATGACATCATAATGATCATCATGCTCTAGCAACAACAACAACATCGCTAATTGGATTATGATTTCAAATTTTCATTGTTTACATAATGAACTACCTTTGTGCCAAGTTTGGCTGCCATATCTCTTATGACAACAGAGATAAACAGGGGGGGCGGAATCCGCCCCCCCCCCCCCCAGGCATTGAGTGTTTCAAATCACCCAGGTCAGATAGGGTTAAACATGGTTTGATGCAATTGAGTCAAAATGATGTATATAGTTTGAAACATTTGAAACCTCATCAGGTTAATGATGCTTAAATGATAGAAAACTTATGAAATCAAATGAAGTCAGAACACAGTCTATGGTGGAAATCTCATGAATTTATAATGAATAGATCATATATCAAACATGTCTTGATGCAATTCAGTCGAAATGATGTATATATTTTGAAACATTTGAAACCTCATCAGGTTAATGATGCTTAAATGATAGTAAACTTATGAAGTCAAATGAAGTCAGAAAAAGTCTATGGTGGAAATCTCATGAATTTATAATGAATATATCATATATTAAGCATGTCTTGATGCAATTCAGTCAAAATGATATATATACATTTTGAAACATTTGAAACCTCATCAGGTTAATGATGCTTAAATGATAGTAAACTTATGAAATCAAATGAAGTCAGAACACAGTCTATGGTTGAAATCTCATGAATTTATAATGAATAGATCATATATTAAAGTTGGCTTGATGCAATTCAGTCAAAATAATATATATATTTTGAAACATTTGAAACCTCATCAGGTTAATGATGCTTGAATGATGCAATTCAGTCAAAATGATGTATATATTTTGAAACATTTGAAACCTGATCAGGTTAATGATGCTTGAATGATAGTAAACTTATGAAATCAAATGAAGTGAGAACACAGTCTTTGGTTGAAATCTCATGAATTCATAATGAATAGATCATATATTAAACATGGTTTGATGCAATTCAGTCAAAATGATGTATATATTTTGAAACATTTGAAACCTCATCAGGTTAATGATGCTCAAGTGATAGTAAACGTATGAAGTCAAATGAAGTCAGAACACAGTCTTTGGTTGAAATCTCATGAATTTGTAATGAATAGATCATATATTAAACTTAGCTGGATGCAATTCAGTGAAAATGATGTATATATTTTGAAACATTTGAAACCTCATCAGGTTAATAATGCTTGCATGATAGTAAACTTATGAAATCAAATGAAGTTAGAACACAGTCTATGGTTGAAATCTCATGAATTTATAATGAATAGATCATATATTAAACTTGGCTTGATGCAATTCAGTCAAAATGATGTATATATTTTGAAACATTTGAAACCTCATCAGGTTAATGATGCTCAAGTGATAGTAAACGTATAATGTCAAATGAAGTGAGAACACAGTCTTTGGTTGAAATCTCATGAATTCATAATGAATAGATCATATATTAAACATGGTTTGATGCAATTCAGTCAAAATGATGTATATATTTTGAAACATTTGAAACCTCATCAGGTTAATGATGCTCAAGTGATAGTAAACTTATGAAGTAAAATGAAGTCAGAACACAGTCAATGGTTGAAATCTCATGAATTTATAATGAGTAGATCATATATTAAACATGGCTTGATCCAATTCAGTCAAAATGATGTATATATTTTGAAACATTTGAAACCTCATTAGGTTAATGATGCTTGAATGATAGTAAACTTATGAAATCAAATGAAGTCAGAACACAGTCTATGGTTGAAATCGCTTGAATTTATAATGAATAGATCATATATTAAACATGTCTTTATGCAATTGAGTCAAAATGATACATATATTTTGAAACATTTGAAACCTCATCAGGTTAATGATGCTTAAATGATAGTAAACTGATGAATTCAAATGAAGTCAGAACACAGTCTATGGTTGAAATCTCATGATTTTATAATGAATAGATCATATATTAAACATGTCTTCATGCAATTCAGTCAAAATGAAATATATATTTTGAAACATTTGAAACCTCATCAGGTTAATGATGCTTAAATGATAGTAAACTTATGAAATCAAATGAAGTTAGAACACAGTTTATGGTTGAAATCTCATGAATTTATAATGAATAGATCATATATTAAAGTTGGCTTGAAGCAATTCAGTCAAAATGATATATATATTTTGAAACATTTGAAACCTGATCAGGTTAATGATGCTTGAATGATAGTAAACTTATGAAGTTAAATGAAGTCAGAACACAGTCAATGGTTGAAATCTCATGAATTTCTAATGAATAGATCATATATTAAACTTGGCTTGATGCAATTCGATCAAAATGCTGTATATATTTTGAAACATTTGAAACCTCATCAGGTTAATGATGCTTGAGTGATAGTAAACTTATGAAGTCAAATGAAGTCAGAACACAGACTATGGTGGAAATCTCATGAACTTATAATGAATAGATCATATATTAAACATGGTTTGATGAAATTGAGTCAAAATAATGTATATAGTTTGAAACATTTCAGGTTAATGATGCTTAAATGATAGTAAACTTATGAAATCAAATGAAGTTAGAACACAGTTTATGGTTGAAATCTCATGAATTTATAATGAATAGATCATATATTAAAGTTGGCTTGAAGCAATTCAGTCAAAATGATATATATATTTTGAAACATTTGAAACCTGATCAGGTTAATGATGCTTGAATGATAGTAAACTTATGAAGTTAAATGAAGTCAGAACACAGTCAATGGTTGAAATCTCATGAATTTCTAATGAATAGATCATATATTAAACTTGGCTTGATGCAATTCGATCAAAATGCTGTATATATTTTGAAACATTTGAAACCTCATCAGGTTAATGATGCTTGAGTGATAGTAAACTTATGAAGTCAAATGAAGTCAGAACACAGACTATGGTGGAAATCTCATGAACTTATAATGAATAGATCATATATTAAACATGGTTTGATGAAATTGAGTCAAAATAATGTATATAGTTTGAAACAATTCAGGTTAATGATGCTTAAATGATAGTAAACTTATGAAATCCAATGAAGTTAGAACACAGTTTATGGTTGAAACCTCATGAATTTATAATGAATAGATCATATATTAAAGTTGGCTTGAAGCAATTCAGTCAAAATGATATATATATTTTGAAACATTTGAAACCTGATCAGGTTAATGATGCTTGAATGATAGTAAACTTATGAAGTTAAATGAAGTCAGAACACAGTCAATGGTTGAAATCTCATGAATTTCTAATGAATAGATCATATATTAAACTTGGCTTGATGCAATTCGATCAAAATGCTGTATATATTTTGAAACATTTGAAACCTCATCAGGTTAATGATGCTTGAGTGATAGTAAACTTATGAAGTCAAATGAAGTCAGAACACAGACTATGGTGGAAATCTCATGAACTTATAATGAATAGATCATATATTAAACATGTCTTCATGCAATTCAGTCAAAATGATGTATATAGCTTGAAACATTTGAAACCTCATCAGGTTAATGATACTTAAATGATAGTAAACTTATGAAATCAAATGAAGTCAGAACACAGTCTATGGTGGAAATCTCATGAATTTATAATGAATAGATCATATATCAAACATGTCTTGATGCAATTCAGTCAAAATGATGTATATATTTTGAAACATTTGAAACCTCATCAGGTTGATGATGCTTAAATGAAAGTAAACTTATGAAATCAAATGAAGTCAGAACACAGTCTATGGTTGAAATCTCATGATTTTATAATGAATAGATCATATATTAAACATGTCTTCATGCAATTCAGTCAAAATGATATATATATTTTGAACCATTTGAAACCTCATCAGGTTAATGATGCTTAAATGATAGTAAACTTATGAAATCAAATGAAGTTAGAACACAGTTTATGGTTGAAATCTCATGAATTTATAATGAATAGATCATATATTAAAGTTGGCTTGAAGCAATTCAGTCAAAATGATATATATTTTTGAAACATTTGAAACCTGATCAGGTTAATGATGCTTGAATGATAGTAAACTTATGAAGTTAAATGAAGTCAGAACACAGTCAATGGTTGAAATCTCATGAATTTATAATGAATAGATCATATATTAAACATGTCTTTATGCAATTCAGTCAAAATGATGTATATAGCTTGAAACATTTGAAACCTCATCAGGTTAATGATGCTTAAATGATAGTAAACTTATGAAATCAAATGAAGTCAGAACACAGTCTATGGTGGAAATCTCATGAATTTATAATGAATAGATCATATATCAAACATGTCTTGATGCAATTCAGTCAAAATGATGTATATATTTTGAAACATTTGAAACCTCATCAGGTTGATGATGCTTAAATGAAAGTAAACTTATGAAATCAAATGATGTCAGAACACAGTCTATGGTTGAAATCTCATGAACGTATAATGAATAGATCATATATTAAACATGGTTTGATGCAATTGAGTCAAAATGATGTATATAGTTTGAAACATTTGAAACCTCATCAGGTTAATGATGCTTAAATGATAGTAAACTTATGAAATCAAATGAAGTCAGAACACAGACAATGGTGGAAATCTCATTGATTTATAATGAATAGATCATATATTAAAAATGGTTTGATGAAATTGAGTCAAAATAATGCATATAGTTTGAAACATTGGAAACCTCATCAGGTTAATGATGCTTGAATGATAGTAAACTTATGAAGTTAAATGAAGTCAGAACACAGTCAATGGTTGAAATCTCATGAATTTATAATGAATAGATCATATATTGAACATGTCATCATGCAATTCAGTCTAAATGATATATATATTTTGAAACATTTGAAACCTCATCAGGTTAATGATGCTTAAATGATAGTAAACTTATGAAATCAAATGAAGTCAGAACACAGTCTATGGTTGAAATCTCATAAATTTTTATTAATGAATAGATCATATATTAAACCTGTCTTGATGCAATTGAGTCAAAATGATGTATATATTTTGAAACATTTGAAACCTCATCAGGTTAATGATGCTTGAATGATAGTAAACGTATGAAGTCAAATGAAGTCAGAACACAGTCTATTGTTGAAATCTCATGAATTTATAATGAATAGATCATATATTAAACATGTCTTCATGCAATTCAGTCAAAATGATGTATGTATTTTGAAACATTTGAAACCTCATCAGGTTAATGATGCTTAAATGATGGTAAACTTATGAAATCAAATGAAGTCAGAACACAGTTTATGGTTTAAATCTCATGAATTTATAATGAATAGATCATATATTAAACATGTCTTGATGCAATTGAGTCAAAATGATGTATATATTGTGAAACATTTGAAACCTCATCAGGTTAATGATGCTTAAATGATAGAAAACTTATGAAATCAAATGAAGTCAGAACACAGTCTATGGTGGAAATCTCATGAATTTATAATGAATAGATCATATATCAAACATGTCTTGATGCAATTCAGTCGAAATGATGTATATATTTTGAAACATTTGAAACCTCATCAGGTTGATGATGCTTAAATGATAGTAAACTTATGAAATCAAATGAAGTCAGAACGCAGTCTATGGTTGAAATCTCATGAACTTATAATGAATAGATCATATATTAAACATGGTTTGATGCAATTGAGTCAAAATGATGTATATAGTTTGAAACATTTGAAACCTCATCAGGTTAATGATGCTTAAATGATAGTAAACTTATGAAATCAAATGAAGTCAGAACACAGTCTATGGTTGAAATCTCATGACTTTATAATGAATAGATCATATATTAAACATGTCTTCATGCAATTCAGTCAAAATGATGTATGTATTTTGAAACATTTGAAACCTCATCAGGTTAATGATGCTTAAATGATAGTAAAATTATGAAATCAAATGAAGTCAGAACACAGTCTATGGTGGAAATCTCATGAAATTATAATGAATAGATTATATATTAATCATGTCTGGATGCAATTCAGTTAAAATGATGTATATATTTTGAAACATTTGAAACCTCATCAGGTTAATGATGCTTAAATGATAGTAAACTTATGAAATCAAATGAAGTCAGAACACAATCTATGGTTGAAATCTCATGAATTTATAATGAAAAGATCATATATTAAACATGTCTTGATGCAATTGAGTCAAAATGATGTATATATATTGAAACATTTGAAACCTCATCAGGTTAATGATGCTTGAATGATAGTAAACTTATGAAGTTAAAGAAAGTCAGAACACAGTCAATGGTTGAAATCTCATGAATTTATAATGAATAGATCATAAATTGAACTTTGCTTGATGCAATTCGGTCAAAATGCTGTATATATTTTGAAACATTTGAAACCTCATCAGGTTAATGATGCTTGAATGATAGTAAACTTATGAAGTTAAATGAAGTCAGAACACAGTCAATGGTTGAAATCTCATGAATTTATAATGAATAGATCATATATGAAAGTTGGCTTGATGCAATTCGGTCAAAATGCTGTATATATTTTGAAACATTTAAAACCTCATCAGGTTAATGATGCTTGAGTGATAGTAAACTTATGAAGTCAAATGAAGTCAGAACACAGTCTATGGTTGAAATCTCATGAATTTATAATGAATAGATCATATATGAAAGTTGGCTTGATGCAATTCAGTCAAAATGATGTATATATTTTGAAACATTTGAAACCTCATCAGGTTAATGATGCTTAAATGATAGTAAACTTATGAAATCAAATGAAGTCAGAACACAGTCTATGGTGGAAATCTCATGAATTTATAATGAATAGATCATATATTAAACATGTCTTCATTCAATTCAGTCAAAATGATGTATGTATTTTGAAACATTTGAAACCTGATCAGGTTAATGATGCTTAAATGATGTTAAACTTATGAAATCAAATGAAGTCAGAAAAAAGTCTATGGTGGAATTCTCATGAATTTATAATCAATAGATCATATATTAAGCATGTCTTGATGCAATTCAGTCAAAATGATATATATATTTTGAAACATTTGAAACCTCATCAGGTTAATGATGCTTAAATGATAGTAAACTTATGAAGTTAAATGAAGTCAGAACACAGTCTATGGTTGAAATCTCATGAATTTATAATGAATAGATCATATATTAAACATAGTTTGATTGAAATTGAGTCAAAATGATGTATATATTTTGAAACATTTGAAACCTCATCAGGTTAATGATGCTTGAATGATAGTAAACTTATGAAGTTAAATAAAGTCAGAACACAGTCAATGGTTGAAATCTCATGAACTTATAATGAATAGATCATAAATTGAACTTTGCTTGATGCAATTCGGTCAAAATGCTGTATATATTTTGAAACATTTGAAACCTCATCAGGTTAATGATGCTTGAATGATAGTAAACTTATGAAGTTAAATGAAGTCAGAACACAGTCAATGGTTGAAATCTCATGAATTTATAATGAATAGATCATATATGAAAGTTGGCTTGATGCAATTCGGTCAAAATGCTGTATATATTTTGAAACATTTAAAACCTCATCAGGTTAATGATGCTTGAATGATAGTAAACTTATGAAGTCAAATGAAGTCAGAACACAGTCTATGGTTGAAATCTCATGAATTTATAATGAATAGATCATATATGAAAGTTGGCTTGATGCAATTCAGTCAAAATGATGTATATATTTTGAAACATTTGAAACCTCATCAGGTTAATGATGCTTAAATGATAGTAAACTTATGAAATCAAATGAAGTCAGAACACAGTCTATGGTTGAAATCTCATGAATTTATAATGAATAGATCATATATTAAACATGTCTTCATTCAATTCAGTCAAAATGATGTATGTATTTTGAAACATTTGAAACCTGATCAGGTTAATGATGCTTAAATGATGTTAAACTTATGAAATCAAATGAAGTCAGAACACAGTTTATGGTTTAAATCTCATGAATTTATAATCAATAGATCATATATTAAACATGTCTTGATGCAATTGAGTCAAAATGATGTATATATTGTGAAACATTTGAAACCTCATCAGGTTGATGATGCTTAAATGATAGTAAACTTAAGAAATCAAATGTAGTCAGAACACAGTCTATGGTTGAAATCTCATGAATTTATAATGAATAGAGCATATATTAAACATGGTTTGATGCAATTCAGTCAGAATGATGTATATATTTTGAAACATTTGAAACCTCATCAGGTTAATGATGCTTGAATGATAGTAACCGTGTGAAGTCAAATGAAGTCAGAACACAGTCTATGGTTGAAATCTCATGAACTTATAATGAATAGATCATATATTAAACATGGTTTGATGCAATTGAGTCAAAATGATGTATATAGTTTGAAACATTTGAAACCTCGTCAGGTTAATGATGCTTAAATGATAGAAAACTTATGAAATCAAATGAAGTCAGAACACAGTCTATGGTGGAAATCTCATGAATTTATAATGAATAGATCATATATCAAACATGTCTTGATGCAATTCAGTCGAAATGATGTATATATTTTGAAACATTTGAAACCTCATCAGGTTAATGATGCTTAAATGATAGTAAACTTATGAAATCAAATGAAGTCAGAACGCAGTCTATCGTTGAAATCTCATGAACTTATAATGAATAGATCATATATTAAACATGGTTTGATGCAATTGAGTCAAAATGATGTATATAGTTTGAAACATTTGAAACCTCATCAGGTTAATGATGCTTAAATGATAGTAAACTTATGAAATCAAATGAAGTCAGAACACAGTCTATGGTTGAAATCTCATGACTTTATAATGAATAGATCATATATTAAACATGTCTTCATGCAATTCAGTCAAAATGATGTATGTATTTTGAAACATTTGAAACCTCATCAGGTTAATGATGCTTAAATGATGGTAAACTTATGAAATCAAATGAAGTCAGAACACAGTTTATGGTTTAAATCTCATGAATTTATAATGAATAGATCATATATTAAACATGTCTTGATGCAATTGAGTCAAAATGATGTATATATTGTGAAACATTTGAAACCTCATCAGGTTGATGATGCTTAAATGATAGTAAACTTAAGAAATCAAATGTAGTCAGAACACAGTCTATGGTTGAAATCTCATGAATTTATAATGAATAGAGCATATATTAAACATGGTTTGATGCAATTCAGTCAAAATGATGTATATATTTTGAAACATTTGAAACCTCATCAGGTTAATGATGCTTGAATGATAGTAAACGTGTGAAGTCAAATGAAGTCAGAACACAGTCTATGGTTGAAATCTCATGAACTTATAATGAATGGATCATATATTAAACATGGTTTGATGCAATTGAGTCAAAATGATGTATATAGTTTGAAACATTTGAAACCTCATCAGGTTAATGATGCTTAAATGATAGAAAACTTATGAAATCAAATGAAGTCAGAACACAGTCTATGGTGGAAATCTCATGAATTTATAATGAATAGATCATATATCAAACATGTCTTGATGCAATTCAGTCGAAATGATGTATATATTTTGAAACATTTGAAACCTCATCAGGTTGATGATGCTTAAATGAAAGTAAACTTATGAAATCAAATGAAGTCAGAACGCAGTCTATCGTTGAAATCTCATGAACTTATAATGAATATATCATATATTAAACATGGTTTGATGCAATTGAGTCAAAATGATGTATATATTTTGAAACATTTGAAACCTCATCAGGTTAATGATGCTTAAATGATAGTAAACTTATGAAATCAAATGAAGTCAGAACACAGTCTATGGTTGAAATCTCATGAATTTATAATGAATAGATCATATATTAAACATGTCTTGATGCAATTGAGTCAAAATGATGTATATATATTGAAACATTTGAAACCTCATCAGGTTAGTGATGCTTGAATGATAGTAAACTTATGAAGTTAAAGAAAGTCAGAACACAGTCAATGGTTGAAATCTCATGAATTTATAATGAATAGATCATAAATTGAACTTTGCTTGATGCAATTCGGTCAAAATGCTGTATATATTTTGAAACATTTGAAACCTCATCAGGTTAATGATGCTTGAATGATAGTAAACTTATGAAGTTAAATGAAGTCAGAACACAGTCAATGGTTGAAATCTCATGAATTTATAATGAATAGATCATATATGAAAGTTGGCTTGATGCAATTCGGTCAAAATGCTGTATATATTTTGAAACATTTAAAACCTCATCAGGTTAATGATGCTTGAGTGATAGTAAACTTATGAAGTCAAATGAAGTCAGAACACAGTCTATGGTTGAAATCTCATGAATTTATAATGAATAGATCATATATGAAAGTTGGCTTGATGCAATCCAGTCAAAATGATGTATATATTTTGAAACATTTGAAACCTCATCAGGTTAATGATGCTTAAATGATAGTAAACTTATGAAATCAAATGAAGTCAGAACACAGTCTATGGTGGAAATCTCATGAATTTATAATGAATAGATCATATATTAAACATGTCTTCATGTAATTCAGTCAAAATGAAATATATACATTTTGAAACATTTGAAACCTCATCAGGTTAATGATGCTTAAATGATGTTAAACTTATGAAATCAAATGAAGTCAGAACACAGTTTATGGTTTAAATCTCATGAATTTATAATCAATAGATCATATATTAAACATGTCTTGATGCAATTGAGTCAAAATGATGTATATATTGTGAAACATTTGAAACCTCATCAGGTTGATGATGCTTAAATGATAGTAAACTTAAGAAATCAAATGTAGTCAGAACACAGTCTATGGTTGAAATCTCATGAATTTATAATGAATAGAGCATATATTAAACATGGTTTGATGCAATTCAGTCAGAATGATGTATATATTTTGAAACATTTGAAACCTCATCAGGTTAATGATGCTTGAATGATAGTAACCGTGTGAAGTCAAATGAAGTCAGAACACAGTCTATGGTTGAAATCTCATGAACTTATAATGAATAGATCATATATTAAACATGGTTTGATGCAATTGAGTCAAAATGATGTATATAGTTTGAAACATTTGAAACCTCGTCAGGTTAATGATGCTTAAATGATAGAAAACTTATGAAATCAAATGAAGTCAGAACACAGTCTATGGTGGAAATCTCATGAATTTATAATGAATAGATCATATATCAAACATGTCTTGATGCAATTCAGTCGAAATGATGTATATATTTTGAAACATTTGAAACCTCATCAGGTTAATGATGCTTAAATGATAGTAAACTTATGAAATCAAATGAAGTCAGAACACAGTCTATCGTTGAAATCTCATGAACTTATAATGAATAGATCATATATTAAACATGGTTTGATGCAATTGAGTCAAAATGATGTATATAGTTTGAAACATTTGAAACCTCATCAGGTTAATGATGCTTAAATGATAGTAAACTTATGAAATCAAATGAAGTCAGAACACAGTCTATGGTTGAAATCTCATGACTTTATAATGAATAGATCATATATTAAACATGTCTTCATGCAATTCAGTCAAAATGATGTATGTATTTTGAAACATTTGAAACCTCATCAGGTTAATGATGCTTAAATGATGGTAAACTTATGAAATCAAATGAAGTCAGAACACAGTTTATGGTTTAAATCTCATGAATTTATAATGAATAGATCATATATTAAACATGTCTTGATGCAATTGAGTCAAAATGATGTATATATTTTGAAACATTTGAAACCTCATCAGGATAATGATGCTTAAATGATAGTAAACTTATGAAATCAAATGTAGTCAGAACACAGTCTATGGTTGAAATCTCATGAATTTATAATGAATAGAGCATATATTAAACATGGTTTGATGCAATTCAGTCAAAATGATGTATATATTTTGAAACATTTGAAACCTCATCAGGTTAATGATGCTTGAATGATAGTAAACGTGTGAAGTCAAATGAAGTCAGAACACAGTCTATGGTTGAAATCTCATGAACTTATAATGAATGGATCATATATTAAACATGGTTTGATGCAATTGAGTCAAAATGATGTATATAGTTTGAAACATTTGAAACCTCATCAGGTTAATGATGCTTAAATGATAGTAAACTTATGAAATCAAATGAAGTCAGAACACAGTCTATGGTGGAAATCTCATGAATTTATAATGAATAGATCATATATTAAACATGTCTTGATGCAATTCGGTCAAAATGCTGTATATATTTTGAAACATTTGAAACCTCAACAGGTTAATGATGCTTAAATGATAGTAAACTTATGAAATCAAATGAAGTCAGAACACAGTCTATGGTTGAAATCTCATGAATTTATAATGAATAGATCATATATTAAAGTTGGCTTGATGCAGTTCAGTTAAAATGATGTATATATTTTGAAACATTTGAAACCTCATCAGGTTAATGATGCTTAAATGATAGTAAACTTATGAAATCAAATGAAGTCAGAACACAGTCTATGGTTGAAATCTCATGAATTTATAATGAATAGATCATATATAGTTGGCTTGATGCAATTCAGTCAAAATGATATATATATTTTGAAACATTTGAAACCTCATCAGGGTAATGATGCTTGAATGATAGTAAAGTTATGAAGTAAAATGAAGTCAGAAAACAGTCAATGGTTGAAATCTCATGAATTTATAATGAATAGATCATATATTAAAGTTGGCTTGATGCAATTCAGTTAAAATGATGTATATATTTTTAAACATTTGAAACCTCATCAGGTTAATGATGCTTAAATGATAGTAAACTTATGAAATCTAATGAAGTCAGAACACAGTCTATGGTTTAAATATCATGAAGTGATAATGAATAGATCATATATTAAACATGGTTTGATGAAATTGAGTCAAAATGATGTATATATTTTGAAACATTTGAAACCTCATCAGGTTAATGATGCTTGAATGATTGTAAACTTATGAAGGTAAATGAAGTCAGAAAACAGTCTATGGTTGAAATCTCATGAATTTACAATGAATAGATCATATATTAAACATTGCTTGATGCAGTTCAGTAAAAATGATGTAAATATTTTGAAACATTTGAAACCTCATCAGGTTAATGATGCTTAAATGATAGTAAACTTATGAAGTCAAATGAAGTCAGAACACAGTCTATGGTTGAAATCTCATGAATTTATAATGAATAGATCATATATTAAACATGGTTTGATGAAATTGAGTCAAAATGATGTATATAGTTTGAAACATTTGAAACCTCATCATGTTAATGATGCTTGAATGATTATAAACTTATGAAGTCAAATGAAGTCAGAACACAGTCTATGGTTGAAATCTCATGAATTTATAATGAATAGATCATATATTAAACATGGTTTGATGAAATTGAGTCAAAATAATGTATATAGTTTGAAACATTTCAGGTTAATGATGCTTGAATGATAGTAAACTTATGATGTTAAATGAAGTCAGAACACAGTCAATGGTTGAAATCTCATGAATTTATAATGAATAGATCATATATTAAACATGGTTTGATGAAATTGAGTCAAAATGATGTATATATTTTGAAACATTTGAAACCTCATCAGGTTAATGATGCTTAAATGATAGTAAACTTATGAAGTCAAATGAAGTCAGAACACAGTCTATGGTGGAAATCTCATGACTTTATAATGAATAGATCATATATTAAACATGGTTTGATGAAATTGAGTCAAAATGATGTATATATTTTGAAACATTTGAAACCTCATCAGGTTAATGATGCTTAAATGATAGTAAACTTATGAAATCAAATGAAGTCAGAACACAGTCTATGGTTGAAATCTCATGAATTTATAATGAATAGATCATATATTAAACATGGTTTGATGAAATTGAGTCAAAATGATGTATATATTTTGAAACATTTGAAACCTCATCAGGTTAATGATGCTTAAATGATAGTAAACTTATGAAGTCAAATGAAGTCAGAACACAGTCTATGGTGGAAATCTCATGAATTTATAATGAATAGATCATATATTAAAAATGGTTTGATGAAATTGAGTCAAAATGATGTATATAGTTTGAAACATTTGAAACCTCATCAGGTTAATGATGCTTGAATGATAGTAAACTTATGAAGTTAAATGAAGTCAGAACACAGTCTATGGTTGAAATCTCATGAATTTATAATGAATAGATCATATATTAAACATGGTTTGATGAAATTGAGTCAAAATGATGTATATATTTTGAAACATTTGAAACCTCATCAGGTTAATGATGCTTAAATGATAGTAAACTTATGAAGTCAAATGAAGTCAGAACACAGTCTATGGTGGAAATCTCATGACTTTATAATGAATAGATCATATATTAAACATGGTTTGATGAAATTGAGTCAAAATGATGTATATATTTTGAAACATTTGAAACCTCATCAGGTTAATGATGCTTAAATGATAGTAAACTTATGAAGTCAAATGAAGTCAGAACACAGTCTATGGTGGAAATCTCATGAATTTATAATGAATAGATCATATATTAACATTTCTTGATGCAGTTCAGTCAAAATGATGTAAATATTTTGAAACATTTGAAACCTCATCAGGTTAATGATGCTTAAATGATAGTAAACTTATGAAGTCAAATGAAGTCAGAACACAGTCTATGGTTGAAATCTCATGAATTTATAATGAATAGATCATATATTAAACATGGTTTGATGAAATTGAGTCAAAATGATGTATATAGTTTGAAACATTTGAAACCTCATCAGGTTAATGATGCTTGAATGATAGTAAACTTATGAAGTTAAATGAAGTCAGAACACAGTCAATGGTTGAAATCTCATGAATTTATAATGAATAGATCATATATTAAACTTGGCTTGATGCAATTCGGTCAAATTGCTGTATATATTTTGAAACATTTGAAACCTCATCAGGTTAATGATGCTTAAATGATAGTAAACTTATGAAATCAAATGAAGTCAGAACACAGTCTATGGTGGAAATCTCATGAATTTATAATGAATAGATCATATATTAAACATGGTTTGATGAAATTGAGTCAAAATGATGTATATATTTTGAAACATTTGAAACCTCATCAGGTTAATGATGCTTAAATGATAGTAAACTTATGAAGTTAAATGAAGTCAGAACACAGTCTATGGTGTGAAATCTCATGAAATTATAATGAATAGATCATATATTAAACATGGTTTGATGAAATTGAGTCAAAATGATGTATATATTTTGAAACATTTGAAACCTCATCAGGTTAATGATGCTTAAATGATAGTAAACTTATGAAGTCAAATGAAGTCAGAACACAGTCTATGGTTGAAATCTCATGAATTTATAATGAATAGATCATATATTAAACATTGCTTGATGCAGTTCAGTCAAAATGATGTAAATATTTTGAAACATTTGAAACCTCATCAGGTTAATGATGCTTAAATGATAGTAAACTTTTGAAGTCAAATGAAGTCAGAACACAGTCTATGGTTGAAATCTCATGATTTTATAATGAATAGATCATATGTTAAACATGGTTTGATGAAATTGAGTCAAAATAATGTATATAGTTTGAAACAATTCAGGTTAATGATGCTTGAATGATAGTAAACTTATGAAGTTAAATGAAGTCAGAACACAGTCAATGGTTGAAATCTCATGAATTTATAATGAATAGATCATATATTAAACATGGTTTGATGAAATTGAGTCAAAATGATGTATATATTTTGAAACATTTGAAACCTCATCAGGTTAATGATGCTTAAATGATAGTAAACTTATGAAGTCAAATGAAGTCAGAACACAGTCTATGGTGGAAATCTCATGACTTTATAATGAATAGATCATATATTAAACATGGTTTGATGAAATTGAGTCAAAATGATGTATATATTTTGAAACATTTGAAACCTCATCAGGTTAATGATGCTTAAATGATAGTAAACTTATGAAATCAAATGAAGTCAGAACACAGTCTATGGTTGAAATCTCATGAATTTATAATGAATAGATCATATATTAAACATGGTTTGATGAAATTGAGTCAAAATGATGTATATATTTTGAAACATTTGAAACCTCATCAGGTTAATGATGCTTAAATGATAGTAAACTTATGAAGTCAAATGAAGTCAGAACACAGTCTATGGTGGAAATCTCATGAATTTATAATGAATAGATCATATATTAAACATGTCTTGATGCAATTCAGTCAAAATGATGTATATATTTTGAAACATTTGAAACCTCATCAGGTTAATGATGCTTAAATGATAGTAAACTTATGAAATCAAATGAAGTCAGAACACAGTCTATGGTTGAAATCTCATGAATTTATAATGAATAGATCATATATTAAACTTGGCTTGATGCAATTCAGTCAAAATGATGTATATATTTTGAAACATTTGAAACCTCATCAGGTTAATGATGCTTGAATGATAGTAAACTTATGAAATCAAATGAAGTCAGAACACAGTCTATGGTGGAAATCTCATGAATTTATAATGAATAGATCATATATTAAACATGGTTTGATGCAATTCAGTCAAAATGATGTATATATTTTGAAACATTTGAAACCTCATCAGGTTAATGATGCTTAAATGATAGTAAACTTATGAAATCAAATGAAGTCAGAACACAGTCTATGGTTGAAATCTCATGAATTTATAATGAATAGATCATATATTAAACATGGTTTGATGAAATTGAGTCAAAATGATGTATATAGTTTGAAACATTTGAAACCTCATCAGGTTAATGATGCTTAAATGATAGTAAACTTATGAAGTCAAATGAAGTCAGAACACAGTCTATGGTTGAAATCTCATGAATTTATAATGAATAGATCATATATTAAACATGGTTTGATGAAATTGAGTCAAAATGATGTATATAGTTTGAAACATTTGAAACCTCATCAGGTTA
Organism: Aurelia coerulea; assembly: GCA_039566865.1. Lineage (NCBI taxonomy): Eukaryota > Metazoa > Cnidaria > Scyphozoa > Semaeostomeae > Ulmaridae > Aurelia > Aurelia coerulea. Next base: position 1,809,613 of record CM076952.1, on the reverse strand, counting down.
ATGATGCTTAAATGATAGTAAACTTATGAAATCAAATGAAGTCAGAACACAGTCTATGGTTGAAATCTCATGAATTTATAATGAATAGATCATATATTAAACATGGTTTGATGAAATTGAGTCAAAATGATGTATATATTTTGAAACATTTGAAACCTCATCAGGTTAATGATGCTTAAATGATAGTAAACTTATGAAGTCAAATGAAGTCAGAACACAGTCTATGGTGGAAATCTCATGAATTTATAATGAATAGATCATATATTAAACATGTCTTGATGCAATTCAGTCAAAATGATGTATATATTTTGAAACATTTGAAACCTCATCAGGTTAATGATGCTTAAATGATAGTAAACTTATGAAATCAAATGAAGTCAGAACACAGTCTATGGTTGAAATCTCATGAATTTATAATGAATAGATCATATATTAAACATGGCTTGATGCAATTCAGTCAAAATGATGTATATATTTTGAAACATTTGAAACCTCATCAGGTTAATGATGCTTGAATGATAGTAAACTTATGAAGTTAAATGAAGTCAGAACACAGTCTATGGTTGAAATCTCATGAATTTATAATGAATAGATCATATATTAAACATTGCTTGATGCAGTTCAGTCAAAATGATGTAAATATTTTGAAACATTTGAAACCTCATCAGGTTAATGATGCTTAAATGATAGTAAACTTATGAAGTCAAATGAAGTCAGAACACAGTCTATGGTGGAAATCTCATGAATTTATAATGAATAGATCATATATTAAACATGGTTTGATGAAATTGAGTCAAAATGATGTATATAGTTTGAAACATTTGAAACCTCATCAGGTTAATGATGCTTGAATGATAGTAAACTTATGAAGTTAAATGAAGTCAGAACACAGTCAATGGTTGAAATCTCATGAATTTATAATGAATAGATCATATATTAAACTTGGCTTGATGCAATTCGGTCAAATTGCTGTATATATTTTGAAACATTTGAAACCTCATCAGGTTAATGATGCTTGAATGATAGTAAACTTATGAAGTCAAATGAAGTCAGAACACAGTCTATGGTGGAAATCTCATGAATTTATAATGAATAGATCATATATTAAACATGGTTTGATGAAATTGAGTCAAAATAACGTATATAGTTTGAAACATTTGAAACCTCATCAGGTTAATGATGCTTGAATGATAGTAAACTTATGAAGTTAAATGAAGTCAGAACACAGTCTATGGTGTAAAATCTCATGAAATTATAATGAATAGATCATATATTAAACATGGTTTGATGAAATTGAGTCAAAATGATGTATATATTTTGAAACATTTGAAACCTCATCAGGTTAATGATGCTTAAATGATAGTAAACTTATGAAGTCAAATGAAGTCAGAACACAGTCTATGGTGGAAATCTCATGAATTTATAATGAATAGATCATATATTAAACATGTCTTGATGCAATTCAGTCAAAATGATGTATATATTTTGAAACATTTGAAACCTCATCAGGTTAATGATGCTTGAATGATAGTAAACTTATGAAGTCAAATGAAGTCAGAACACAGTCTATGGTGGAAATCTCATGAATTTATAATGAATAGATCATATATTAAACATGGTTTGATGAAATTGAGTCAAAATGATGTATATAGTTTGAAACATTTGAAACCTCATCAGGTTAATGATGCTTAAATGATAGTAAACTTATGAAGTCAAATGAAGTCAGAACACAGTCTATGGTTGAAATCTCATGAATTTATAATGAATAGATCATATATTAAACATGGTTTGATGAAATTGAGTCAAAATGATGTATATATTTTGAAACATTTGAAACCTCATCAGGTTAATGATGCTTAAATGATAGTAAACTTATGAAGTCAAATGAAGTCAGAACACAGTCTATGGTGGAAATCTCATGAATTTATAATGAATAGATCATATATTAAACATGTCTTGATGCAATTCAGTCAAAATGATGTATATATTTTGAAACATTTGAAACCTCATCAGGTTAATGATGCTTAAATGATAGTAAACTTATGAAGTCAAATGAAGTCAGAACACAGTCTATGGTGGAAATCTCATGAATTTATAATGAATAGATCATATATTAAACATGGTTTGATGAAATTGAGTCAAAATAATGTATATAGTTTGAAACATTTGAAACCTCATCAGGTTAATGATGCTTAAATGATAGTAAACTTATGAAGTTAAATGAAGTCAGAACACAGTCAATGGTTGAAATCTCATGAATTTATAATGAATAGATCATATATTAAACTTGGCTTGATGCAATTCGGTCAAATTGCTGTATATATTTTGAAACATTTGAAACCTCATCAGGTTAATGATGCTTAAATGATAGTAAACTTATGAAATCAAATGAAGTCAGAACACAGTCTATGGTGGAAATCTCATGAATTTATAATGAATAGATCATATATTAAACATGGTTTGATGAAATTGAGTCAAAATGATGTATATAGTTTGAAACATTTGAAACCTCATCAGGTTAATGATGCTTAAATGATAGTAAACTTATGAAGTTAAATGAAGTCAGAACACAGTCTATGGTGTGAAATCTCATGAAATTATAATGAATAGATCATATATTAAACATGGTTTGATGAAATTGAGTCAAAATGATGTATATATTTTGAAACATTTGAAACCTCATCAGGTTAATGATGCTTAAATGATAGTAAACTTATGAAGTCAAATGAAGTCAGAACACAGTCTATGGTGGAAATCTCATGAATTTATAATGAATAGATCATATATTAAACATTGCTTGATGCAATTCAGTCAAAATGATGTAAATATTTTGAAACATTTGAAACCTCATCAGGTTAATGATGCTTAAATGATAGTAAACTTTTGAAGTCAAATGAAGTCAGAACACAGTCTATGGTTGAAATCTCATGAATTTATAATGAATAGATCATATATTAAACATGGTTTGATGAAATTGAGTCAAAATAATGTATATAGTTTGAAACAATTCAGGTTAATGATGCTTGAATGATAGTAAACTTATGAAGTTAAATGAAGTCAGAACACAGTCAATGGTTGAAATCTCATGAATTTATAATGAATAGATCATATATTAAACATGGTTTGATGAAATTGAGTCAAAATGATGTATATATTTTGAAACATTTGAAACCTCATCAGGTTAATGATGCTTAAATGATAGTAAACGTATGAAATCAAATGAAGTCAGAACACAGTCTATGGTGGAAATCTCATGACTTTATAATGAATAGATCATATATTAAACATGGTTTGATGAAATTGAGTCAAAATGATGTATATATTTTGAAACATTTGAAACCTCATCAGGTTAATGATGCTTAAATGATAGTAAACTTATGAAATCAAATGAAGTCAGAACACAGTCTATGGTTGAAATCTCATGAATTTATAATGAATAGATCATATATTAAACATGGTTTGATGAAATTGAGTCAAAATGATGTATATATTTTGAAACATTTGAAACCTCATCAGGTTAATGATGCTTAAATGATAGTAAACTTATGAAGTCAAATGAAGTCAGAACACAGTCTATGGTTGAAATCTCATGAATTTATAATGAATAGATCATATATTAAACATGGTTTGATGAAATTGAGTCAAAATAATGTATATAGTTTGAAACATTTGAAACCTCATCAGGTTAATGATGCTTGAATGATAGTAAACTTTTGAAGTCAAATGAAGTCAGAACACAGTCTATGGTTGAAATCTCATGAATTTATAATGAATAGATCATATATTAAACTTGGCTTGATGCAATTCGGTCAAATTGCTGTATATATTTTGAAACATTTGAAACCTCATCAGGTTAATGATGCTTAAATGATAGTAAACTTATGAAGTCAAATGAAGTCAGAACACAGTCTATGGTGGAAATCTCATGAATTTATAATGAATAGATCATATATTAAACATGGTTTGATGAAATTGAGTCAAAATAATGTATATAGTTTGAAACATTTGAAACCTCATCAGGTTAATGATGCTTAAATGATAGTAAACTTATGAAGTTAAATGAAGTCAGAACACAGTCTATGGTGTAAAATCTCATGAAATTATAATAAATAGATCATATATTAAACATGGTTTGATGAAATTGAGTCAAAATGATGTATATATTTTGAAACATTTGAAACCTCATCAGGTTAATGATGCTTAAATGATAGTAAACTTATGAAGTCAAATGAAGTCAGAACACAGTCTATGGTGGAAATCTCATGAATTTATAATGAATAGATCATATATTAAACATTGCTTGATGCAGTTCAGTCAAAATGATGTAAATATTTTGAAACATTTGAAACCTCATCAGGTTAATGATGCTTAAATGATAGTAAACTTATGAAGTCAAATGAAGTCAGAACACAGTCTATGGTTGAAATCTCATGAATTTATAATGAATAGATCATATATTAAACATGGTTTGATGAAATTGAGTCAAAATAATGTATATAGTTTGAAACAATTCAGGTTAATGATGCTTGAATGATAGTAAACTTATGAAGTTAAATGAAGTCAGAACACAGTCAATGGTTGAAATCTCATGAATTTATAATGAATAGATCATATATTAAACATGGTTTGATGAAATTGAGTCAAAATGATGTATATATTTTGAAACATTTGAAACCTCATCAGGTTAATGATGCTTAAATGATAGTAAACTTATGAAGTCAAATGAAGTCAGAACACAGTCTATGGTGGAAATCTCATGACTTTATAATGAATAGATCATATATTAAACATGGTTTGATGAAATTGAGTCAAAATGATGTATATATTTTGAAACATTTGAAACCTCATCAGGTTAATGATGCTTAAATGATAGTAAACTTATGAAATCTAATGAAGTCAGAACACAGTCTATGGTTGAAATCTCATGAATTTATAATGAATAGATCATATATTAAACATGGTTTGATGAAATTGAGTCAAAATGATGTATATATTTTGAAACATTTGAAACCTCATCAGGTTAATGATGCTTAAATGATAGTAAACTTATGAAGTCAAATGAAGTCAGAACACAGTCTATGGTGGAAATCTCATGAATTTATAATGAATAGATCATATATTAAACATGTCTTGATGCAATTCAGTCAAAATGATGTATATATTTTGAAACATTTGAAACCTCATCAGGTTAATGATGCTTAAATGATAGTAAACTTATGAAATCAAATGAAGTCAGAACACAGTCTATGGTTGAAATCTCATGAATTTATAATGAATAGATCATATATTAAAGTTGGCTTGATGCAATTCAGTCAAAATGATGTATATATTTTGAAACATTTGAAACCTCATCAGGTTAATGATGCTTGAATGATAGTAAACTTATGAAATCAATTGAAGTCAGAACACAGTCTATAGTGGAAATCTCATGAAATTATAATGAATAGATCATATATTAAACATGTCTTGATGCAATTCAGTTAAAATGATGTATATATTTTGAAACATTTGAAACCTCATCAGGTTAATGATGCTTAAATGATAGTAAACTTATGAAATCTAATGAAGTCAGAACACAGTCTATGGTTGAAATCTCATGAATTTATAATGAATAGATCATATATTAAACATGGTTTGATGAAATTGAGTCAAAATGATGTATATATTTTGAAACATTTGAAACCTCATCAGGTTAATGATGCTTAAATGATAGTAAACTTATGAAGTCAAATGAAGTCAGAACACAGTCTATGGTTGAAATCTCATGAATTTATAATGAATAGATCATATATTAAACATGGTTTGATGAAATTGAGTCAAAATGATGTATATAGTTTGAAACATTTGAAACCTCATCAGGTTAATGATGCTTAAATGATAGTAAACTTATGAAATCAAATGAAGTCAGAACACAGTCTATGGTGGAAATCTCATGAATTTATAATGAATAGATCATATATTAAACATGGTTTGATGAAATTGAGTCAAAATGATGTATATATTTTGAAACATTTGAAACCTCATCAGGTTAATGATGCTTAAATGATAGTAAACTTATGAAGTCAAATGAAGTCAGAACACAGTCTATGGTGGAAATCTCATGAATTTATAATGAATAGATCATATATTAAACATGTCTTCATGCAATTCAGTCAAAATGAAATATATATTTTGAAACATTTGAAACCTCATCAGGTTAATGATGCTTAAATGATAGTAAACTTATGAAATCAAATGAAGTCAGAACACAGTCTATGGTTGAAATCTCATGAATTTATAATGAATAGATCATATATTAAAGTTGGCTTGATGCAATTCAGTCAAAATGATGTATATATTTTGAAACATTTGAAACCTCATCAGGTTAATGATGCTTGAATGATAGTAAACTTATGAAGTTAAATGAAGTCAGAACACAGTCTATGGTTGAAATCTCATGAATTTACAATGAATAGATCATATATTAAACATTGCTTGATGCAGTTCAGTCAAAATGATGTAAATATTTTGAAACATTTGAAACCTCATCAGGTTAATGATGCTTAAATGATAGTAAACTTATGAAGTCTAATGAAGTCAGAACACAGTCTATGGTGGAAATCTCATGAATTTATAATGAATAGATCATATATTAAACATGGTTTGATGAAATTGAGTCAAAATGATGTATATATTTTGAAACATTTGAAACCTCATCAGGTTAATGATGCTTGAATGATAGTAAACTTATGAAGTTAAATGAAGTCAGAACACAGTCAATGGTTGAAATCTCATGAATTTATAATGAATAGATCATATATTAAACTTGGCTTGATGCAATTCGGTCAAATTGCTGTATATATTTTGAAACATTTGAAACCTCATCAGGTTAATGATGCTTGAGTGATAGTAAACTTATGAAGTCAAATGAAGTCAGAACACAGTCTATGGTGGAAATCTCATGAATTTATAATGAATACATCATATATTAAACATGGTTTGATGAAATTGAGTCAAAATAACGTATTTAGTTTGAAACATTTGAAACCTCATCAGGTTAATGATGCTTGAATGATAGTAAACTTATGAAGTTAAATGAAGTAAGAACACAGTCTATAGTGTAAAAATCTCATGAAATTATAATGAATAGATCATATATTAAACATGGTTTGATGAAATTGAGTCAAAATGATGTATATATTTTGAAACATTTGAAACCTCATCAGGTTAATGATGCTTAAATGATAGTAAACTTATGAAGTCAAATGAACTCAGAAAAAAGTCTATGGTGGAATTCTCATGAATTTATAATGAATAGATCATATATTAAGCATGTCTTGATGCAATTCAGTCAAAATGATATATATATTTTGAAACATTTGAAACCTCATCAGGTTAATGATGCTTAAATGATAGTAAACTTATGAAGTCAAATGAAGTCAGAACACAGTCTATGGTTGAAATCTCATGAATTTATAATGAATAGATCATATATTAAAGTTGGCTTGATGCAATTCAGTCAAAATGATGTATATATTTTGAAACATTTGAAACCTCATCAGGTTAATGATGCTTGAATGATAGTAAACTTATGAAATCACTTGAAGTCAGAACACAGTCTATAGTGGAAATCTCATGAAATTATAATGAATAGATCATATATTAAACATGTCTTGATGCAATTCAGTTAAAATGATGTATATACTTTGAAACGTTTGAAACCTCATCAGGTTAATGATGCTTAAATGATAGTAAACTTATGAAATCTAATGAAGTCAGAACACAGTCTATGGTTGAAATCTCATGAAGTGATAATGAATAGATCATATATTAAACATGGTTTGATGAAATTGAGTCAAAATGATGTATATATTTTGAAACATTTGAAACCTCATCAGGTTAATGATGCTTGAATGATTGTAAACTTATGAAGGTAAATGAAGTCAGAAAACAGTCTATGGTTGAAATCTCATGAATTTACAATGAATAGATCATATATTAAACATTGCTTGATGCAGTTCAGTAAAAATGATGTAAATATTTTGAAACATTTGAAACCTCATCAGGTTAATGATGCTTAAATGATAGTAAACTTATGAAGTCAAATGAAGTCAGAACACAGTCTATGGTTGAAATCTCATGAATTTATAATGAATAGATCATATATTAAACATGGTTTGATGAAATTGAGTCAAAATGATGTATATAGTTTGAAACATTTGAAACCTCATCATGTTAATGATGCTTGAATGATTATAAACTTATGAAGTCAAATGAAGTCAGAACGCAGTCTATCGTTGAAATCTCATGAACTTATAATGAATAGATCATATATTAAACATGGTTTGATGCAATTGAGTCAAAATGATGTATATAGTTTGAAACATTTGAAACCTCATCAGGTTAATGATGCTTAAATGATAGTAAACTTATGAAATCAAATGAAGTCAGAACACAGTCTATGGTTGAAATCTCATGACTTTATAATGAATAGATCATATATTAAACATGTCTTCATGCAATTCAGTCAAAATGATGTATGTATTTTGAAACATTTGAAACCTCATCAGGTTAATGATGCTTAAATGATGGTAAACTTATGAAATCAAATGAAGTCAGAACACAGTTTATGGTTTAAATCTCATGAATTTATAATGAATAGATCATATATTAAACATGTCTTGATGCAATTGAGTCAAAATGATGTATATATTGTGAAACATTTGAAACCTCATCAGGTTGATGATGCTTAAATGATAGTAAACTTAAGAAATCAAATGTAGTCAGAACACAGTCTATGGTTGAAATCTCATGAATTTATAATGAATAGATCATACATTAAACTTGGCTCGATTGCAATTCAGTCAAAATGATGTATATAGTTTGAAACATTTGAAACCTCATCAGGTTAATGATGCTTAAATGATAGTAAACTTATGAAATCAAATGAAGTCAGAACACAGTCTATGGTGGAAATCTCATGAATTTATAATGAATAGATCATATATTAAACATGGTTTGATGAAATTGAGTCAAAATGATGTACATATTTTGAAACATTTGAAACCTCATCAGGTTAATGATGCTTAAATGATAGTAAACTTATGAAGTCAAATGAAGTCAGAACACAGTCTATGGTGGAAATCTCATGAATTTATAATGAATAGATCATATATTAAACATGTCTTCATGCAATTCAGTCAAAATGACATATATATTTTGAAACATTTGAAACCTCATCAGGTTAATGATGCTTAAATGATAGTAAACTTATGAAATCAAATGAAGTCAGAACACAGTCTATGGTTGAAATCTCATGAATTTATAATGAATAGATCATATATTAAAGTTGGCTTGATGCAATTCAGTCAAAATGATGTATATATTTTGAAACATTTGAAACCTCATCAGGTTAATGATGCTTGAATGATAGTAAACTTATGAAGTTAAATGAAGTCAGAACACAGTCTATGGTTGAAATCTCATGTATTTACAGTGAATAGATCATATATTTAACATTGCTTGATGCAGTTCAGTCAAAATGATGTAAATATTTTGAAACATTTGAAACCTCATCAGGTTAATGATGCTTAAATGATAGTAAACTTATGAAATCTAATGAAGTCAGAACACAGTCTATGGTGGAAATCTCATGAATTTATAATGAATAGATCATATATTAAACATGGTTTGATGAAATTGAGTCAAAATGATGTATATAGTTTGAAACATTTGAAACCTCATCAGGTTAATGATGCTTGAATGATAGTAAACTTATGAAGTTAAATGAAGTCAGAACACAGTCAATGGTTGAAATCTCATGAATTTATAATGAATAGATCATATATTAAACTTGGCTTGATGCAATTCGGTCAAATTGCTGTATATATTTTGAAACATTTGAAACCTCATCAGGTTAATGATGCTTGAGTGATAGTAAACTTATGAAGTCAAATGAAGTCAGAACACAGTCTATGGTGGAAATCTCATGAATTTATAATGAATAGATCATATATTAAACATGGTTTGATGAAATTGAGTCAAAATAACGTATTTAGTTTGAAACATTTGAAACCTCATCAGGTTAATGATGCTTGAATGATAGTAAACTTATGAAGTTAAATGAAGTAAGAACACAGTCTATAGTGTAAAAATCTCATGAAATTATAATGAATAGATCATATATTAAACATGGTTTGATGAAATTGAGTCAAAATGATGTATATATTTTGAAACATTTGAAACCTCATCAGGTTAATGATGCTTAAATGATAGTAAACTTATGAAGTCAAATGAACTCAGAAAAAAGTCTATGGTGGAATTCTCATGAATTTATAATGAATAGATCATATATTAAGCATGTCTTGATGCAATTCAGTCAAAATGATATATATATTTTGAAACATTTGAAACCTCATCAGGTTAATGATGCTTAAATGATAGTAAACTTATGAAGTCAAATGAAGTCAGAACACAGCCTATGGTTGAAATCTCATGAATTTATAATGAATAGATCATATATTAAAGTTGGCTTGATGCAATTCAGTCAAAATGATGTATACATTTTGAAACATTTGAAACCTCATCAGGTTAATGATGCTTGAATGATAGTAAACTTATGAAATCACTTGAAGTCAGAACACAGTCTATAGTGGAAATCTCATGAAATTATAATGAATAGATCATATATTAAACATGTCTTGATGCAATTCAGTTAAAATGATGTATATACTTTGAAACGTTTGAAACCTCATCAGGTTAATGATGCTTAAATGATAGTAAACTTATGAAATCTAATGAAGTCAGAACACAGTCTATGGTTGAAATCTCATGAAGTGATAATGAATAGATCATATATTAAACATGGTTTGATGAAATTGAGTCAAAATGATGTATATATTTTGAAACATTTGAAACCTCATCAGGTTAATGATGCTTGAATGATTGTAAACTTATGAAGGTAAATGAAGTCAGAAAACAGTCTATGGTTGAAATCTCATGAATTTACAATGAATAGATCATATATTAAACATTGCTTGATGCAGTTCAGTAAAAATGATGTAAATATTTTGAAACATTTGAAACCTCATCAGGTTAATGATGCTTAAATGATAGTAAACTTATGAAGTCAAATGAAGTCAGAACACAGTCTATGGTTGAAATCTCATGAATTTATAATGAATAGATCATATATTAAACATGGTTTGATGAAATTGAGTCAAAATGATGTATATAGTTTGAAACATTTGAAACCTCATCAGGTTAATGATGCTTGAATGATTATAAACTTATGAAGTCAAATGAAGTCAGAACGCAGTCTATGGTTGAAATCTCATGAACTTATAATGAATAGATCATATATTAAACATGGTTTGATGCAATTGAGTCAAAATGATGTATATAGTTTGAAACATTTGAAACCTCATCAGGTTAATGATGCTTAAATGATAGTAAACTTATGAAATCAAATGAAGTCAGAACACAGTCTATGGTTGAAATCTCATGACTTTATAATGAATAGATCATATATTAAACATGTCTTGATGCAATTCAGTCAAAATGATGTATGTATTTTGAAACATTTGAAACCTCATCAGGTTAATGATGCTTAAATGATAGTAAACTTATGAAATCAAATGAAGTCAGAACACAGTCTATGGTTGAAATCTCATGAATTTATAATGAATAGATCATATATTAAACATGGTTTGATGCAATTGAGTCAAAATGATGTATATATTTTGAAACATTTGAAACCTCATCAGGTTAATGATGCTTAAATGATAGTAAACTTATGAAATCAAATGAAGTCAGAACACAGTCTATGGTTGAAATCTCATGAATTTATAATGAATAGATCATATATTAAACATGGTTTGATGCAATTCAGTCAAAATGATGTATATATTTTGAAACATTTGAAACCTCATCAGGTTAATGATGCTTGAATGATAGTAAACTTATGAAGTCAAATGAAGTCAGAACACAGTCTATGGTTGAAATCTCATGAATTTATAATGAATAGATCATATATTAAACATGGTTTGATGAAATTGAGTCAAAATGATGTATATATTTTGAAACATTTGAAACCTCATCAGGTTAATGATGCTTAAATGATAGTAAACTTATGAAATCAAATGAAGTCAGAACACAGTCTATGGTGGAAATCTCATGAATTTATAATGAATAGATCATATATTAAACATGTCTTGATGCAATTCAGTCAAAATGATGTATATATTTTGAAACATTTGAAACCTCATCAGGTTAATGATGCTTAAATGATAGTAAACTTATGAAATCAAATGAAGTCAGAACACAGTCTATGGTTGAAATCTCATGAATTTATAATGAATAGATCATATATTAAAGTTGGCTTGATGCAATTCAGTCAAAATGATGTATATATTTTGAAACATTTGAAACCTCATCAGGTTAATGATGCTTAAATGATAGTAAACTTATGAAATCAAATGAAGTCAGAACACAGTCTATGGTTGAAATCTCATGAATTTATAATGAATAGATCATATATGAAAGTTGGCTTGATGCAATTCAGTCAAAATGATGTATATATTTTGAAACATTTGAAACCTCATCAGGTTAATGATGCTTGAATGATAGTAAACTTATGAAGTTAAATGAAGTCAGAAAACAGTCAATGGTTGAAATCTCATGAATTTATAATGAATAGATCATATATGAAAGTTGGCTTGATGCAATTCAGTCAAAATGATGTATATATTTTGAAACATTTGAAACCTCATCAGGTTAATGATGCTTAAATGATAGTAAACTTATGAAATCAAATGAAGTCAGAACACAGTCTATGGTTTAAATCTCATGAAGTGATAATGAATAGATCATATATTAAACATGGTTTGATGAAATTGAGTCAAAATGATGTATATATTTTGAAACATTTGAAACCTCATCAGGTTAATGATGCTTGAATGATTGTAAACTTATGAAGGTAAATGAAGTCAGAAAACAGTCTATGGTTGAAATCTCATGAATTTACAATGAATAGATCATATATTAAACATTGCTTGATGCAGTTCAGTAAAAATGATGTAAATATTTTGAAACATTTGAAACCTCATCAGGTTAATGATGCTTAAATGATAGTAAACTTATGAAGTCAAATGAAGTCAGAACACAGTCTATGGTTGAAATCTCATGAATTTATAATGAATAGATCATATATTAAACATGGTTTGATGAAATTGAGTCAAAATGATGTATATAGTTTGAAACATTTGAAACCTCATCAGGTTAATGATGCTTGAATGATAGTAAACTTATGAAGTCAAATGAAGTCAGAACACAGTCTATGGTTGAAATCTCATGAATTTATAATGAATAGATCATATATTAAACATAGTTTGATGAAATTGAGTCAAAATAATGTATATAGTTTGAAACATTTCAGGTTAATGATGCTTGAATGATAGTAAACTTATGAAGTTAAATGAAGTCAGAACACAGTCAATGGTTGAAATCTCATGAATTTATAATGAATAGATCATATATTAAACATGGTTTGATGAAATTGAGTCAAAATGATGTATATATTTTGAAACATTTGAAACCTCATCAGGTTAATGATGCTTAAATGATAGTAAACTTATGAAGTCAAATGAAGTCAGAACACAGTCTATGGTGGAAATCTCATGACTTTATAATGAATAGATCATATATTAAACATGGTTTGATGAAATTGAGTCAAAATGATGTATATATTTTGAAACATTTGAAACCTCATCAGGTTAATGATGCTTAAATGATAGTAAACTTATGAAATCTAATGAAGTCAGAACACAGTCTATGGTTGAAATCTCATGAATTTATAATGAATAGATCATATATTAAACATGGTTTGATGAAATTGAGTCAAAATGATGTATATATTTTGAAACATTTGAAACCTCATCAGGTTAATGATGCTTAAATGATAGTAAACTTATGAAGTCAAATGAAGTCAGAACACAGTCTATGGTGGAAATCTCATGAATTTATAATGAATAGATCATATATTAAACATGGTTTGATGAAATTGAGTCAAAATAATGTATATAGTTTGAAACATTTGAAACCTCATCAGGTTAATGATGCTTGAATGATAGTAAACTTATGAAGTTAAATGAAGTCAGAACACAGTCTATGGTTGAAATCTCATGAATTTATAATGAATAGATCATATATTAAACATGGTTTGATGAAATTGAGTCAAAATGATGTACATATTTTGAAACATTTGAAACCTCATCAGGTTAATGATGCTTAAATGATAGTAAACTTATGAAGTCAAATGAAGTCAGAACACAGTCTATGGTGGAAATCTCATGAATTTATAATGAATAGATCATATATTAAACATTGCTTGATGCAATTCAGTCAAAATGATGTAAATATTTTGAAACATTTGAAACCTCATCAGGTTAATGATGCTTAAATGATAGTAAACTTATGAAGTCAAATGAAGTCAGAACACAGTCTATGGTTGAAATCTCATGAATTTATAATGAATAGATCATATATTAAACATGGTTTGATGAAATTGAGTCAAAATAATGTATATAGTTTGAAACATTTGAAACCTCATCAGGTTAATGATGCTTGAATGATAGTAAACTTATGAAGTTAAATGAAGTCAGAACACAGTCAATGGTTGAAATCTCATGAATTTATAATGAATAGATCATATATTAAACATGGTTTGATGAAATTGAGTCAAAATGATGTATATATTTTGAAACATTTGAAACCTCATCAGGTTAATGATGCTTAAATGATAGTAAACTTATGAAGTCAAATGAAGTCAGAACACAGTCTATGGTGGAAATCTCATGACTTTATAATGAATAGATCATATATTAAACATGGTTTGATGAAATTGAGTCAAAATGATGTATATATTTTGAAACATTTGAAACCTCATCAGGTTAATGATGCTTAAATGATAGTAAACTTATGAAATCTAATGAAGTCAGAACACAGTCTATGGTTGAAATCTCATGAATTTATAATGAATAGATCATATATTAAACATGGTTTGATGAAATTGAGTCAAAATGATGTATATATTTTGAAACATTTGAAACCTCATCAGGTTAATGATGCTTAAATGATAGTAAACTTATGAAGTCAAATGAAGTCACAAAAAAGTCTATGGTGGAAATCTCATGAATTTATAATGAATAGATCATATATTAAGCATGTCTTGATGCAATTCAGTCAAAATGATATATATATTTTGAAACATTTGAAACCTCATCAGGTTAATGATGCTTAAATGATAGTAAACTTATGAAATCAAATGAAGTCAGAACACAGTCTATGGTTGAAATCTCATGAATTTATAATGAATAGATCATATATTAAAGTTGGCTTGATGCAATTCAGTCAAAATGATGTATATATTTTGAAACATTTGAAACCTCATCAGGTTAATGATGCTTGAATGATAGTAAACTTATGAAATCAATTGAAGTCAGAACACAGTCTATAGTGGAAATCTCATGAAATTATAATGAATAGATCATATATTAAACATGTCTTGATGCAATTCAGTTAAAATGATGTATATACTTTGAAACGTTTGAAACCTCATCAGGTTAATGATGCTTAAATGATAGTAAACTTATGAAATCAAATGAAGTCAGAACACAGTCTATGGTTGAAATCTCATGAATTTATAATGAATAGATCATATATTAAACATGGTTTGATGAAATTGAGTCAAAATGATGTATATAGTTTGAAACATTTGAAACCTCATCAGGTTAATGATGCTTAAATGATAGTAAACTTATGAAGTCAAATGAAGTCAGAACACAGTCTATGGTTGAAATCTCATGAATTTATAATGAATAGATCATATATTAAACATGGTTTGATGAAATTGAGTCAAAATGATGTATATATTTTGAAACATTTGAAACCTCATCAGGTTAATGATGCTTAAATGATAGTAAACTTATGAAATCAAATGAAGTCAGAACACAGTCTATGGTGGAAATCTCATGAATTTATAATGAATAGATCATATATTAAACATGGTTTGATGAAATTGAGTCAAAATGATGTAAATATTTTGAAACATTTGAAACCTCATCAGGTTAATGATGCTTAAATGATAGTAAACTTATGAAGTCAAATGAAGTCAGAACACAGTCTATGGTGGAAATCTCATGAATTTATAATGAATAGATCATATATTAAGCATGTCTTGATGCAATTCAGTCAAAATGATATATATATTTTGAAACATTTGAAACCTCATCAGGTTAATGATGCTTAAATGATAGTAAACTTATGAAATCAAATGAAGTCAGAACACAGTCTATGGTTGAAATCTCATGAATTTATAATGAATAGATCATATATTAAAGTTGGCTTGATGCAATTCAGTCAAAATGATGTATATATTTTGAAACATTTGAAACCTCATCAGGTTAATGATGCTTGAATGATAGTAAACTTATGAAGTTAAATGAAGTCAGAACACAGTCTATGGTTGAAATCTCATGAATTTACAGTGAATAGATCATATATTAAACATTGCTTGATGCAGTTCAGTCAAAATGATGTAAATATTTTGAAACATTTGAAACCTCATCAGGTTAATGATGCTTAAATGATAGTAAACTTATGAAGTCAAATGAAGTCAGAACACAGTCTATGGTTGAAATCTCATGAATTTATAATGAATAGATCATATATTAAACATGGTTTGATGAAATTGAGTCAAAATGATGTATATAGTTTGAAACATTTGAAACCTCATCAGGTTAATGATGCTTGAATGATAGTAAACTTATGAAGTTAAATGAAGTCAGAACACAGTCAATGGTTGAAATCTCATGAATTTATAATGAATAGATCATATATTAAACTTGGCTTGATGCAATTCGGTCAAATTGCTGTATATATTTTGAAACATTTGAAACCTCATCAGGTTAATGATGCTTGAATGATAGTAAACTTATGAAGTCAAATGAAGTCAGAACACAGTCTATGGTTGAAATCTCATGAATTTATAATGAATAGATCATATATTAAACATGGTTTGATGAAATTGAGTCAAAATAATGTATATAGTTTGAAACATTTGAAACCTCATCAGGTTAATGATGCTTGAATGATAGTAAACTTATGAAGTTAAATGAAGTCAGAACACAGTCTATGGTGTAAATCTCATGAAATTATAATGAATAGATCATATATTAAACATGGTTTGATGAAAATGAGTCAAAATGATGTATATATTTTGAAACATTTGAAACCTCATCAGGTTAATGATGCTTAAATGATAGTAAACTTATGAAGTCAAATGAAGTCAGAAAAAAGTCTATGGTGGAAATCTCATGAATTTATAATGAATAGATCATATATTAAGCATGTCTTGATGCAATTCAGTCAAAATGATATATATATTTTGAAACATTTGAAACCTCATCAGGTTAATGATGCTTAAATGATAGCAAACTTATGAAATCAAATGAAGTCAGAACACAGTCTATGGTGGAAATCTCATGACTTTATAATGAATAGATCATATATTAAACATGGTTTGATGAAATTGAGTCAAAATAATGTATATAGTTTGAAACATTTGAAACCTCATCAGGTTAATGATGCTTAAATGATAGTAAACTTATGAAGTTAAATGAAGTCAGAACACAGTCAATGGTTGAAATCTCATGAATTTATAATGAATAGATCATATATTAAACATGGTTTGATGAAATTGAGTCAAAATGATGTATATATTTTGAAACATTTGAAACCTCATCAGGTTAATGATGCTTAAATGATAGTAAACTTATGAAGTCAAATGAAGTCAGAACACAGTCTATGGTGGAAATCTCATGAATTTATAATGAATAGATCATATATTAAGCATGTCTTGATGCAATTCAGTCAAAATGATATATATATTTTGAAACATTTGAAACCTCATCAGGTTAATGATGCTTAAATGATAGTAAACTTATGAAGTCAAATGAAGTCAGAACACAGTCTATGGTTGAAATCTCATGAATTTATAATGAATAGATCATATATTAAACATGGTTTGATGAAATTGAGTCAAAATAATGTATATAGTTTGAAACATTTGAAACCTCATCAGGTTAATGATGCTTAAATGATAGTAAACTTATGAAGTTAAATGAAGTCAGAACACAGTCAATGGTTGAAATCTCATGAATTTATAATGAATAGATCATATATTAAACTTGGCTTGATGCAATTCGGTCAAATTGCTGTATATATTTTGAAACATTTGAAACCTCATCAGGTTAATGATGCTTGAATGATAGTAAACTTATGAAGTCAAATGAAGTCAGAACACAGTCTATGGTGGAAATCTCATGAATTTATAATGAATGGATCATATATTAAACATGGTTTGATGAAATTGAGTCAAAATGATGTATATAGTTTGAAACATTTGAAACCTCATCAGGTTAATGATGCTTAAATGATAGTAAACGTATGAAGTCAAATGAAGTCAGAACACAGTCTATGGTGTAAAATCTCATGAAATTATAATGAATAGATCATATATTAAACATGGTTTGATGAAATTGAGTCAAAATGATGTATATATTTTGAAACATTTGAAACCTCATCAGGTTAATGATGCTTAAATGATAGTAAACTTATGAAGTCAAATGAAGTCAGAACACAGTCTATGGTTGAAATCTCATGAATTTATAATGAATAGATCATATATTAAACATTGCTTGATGCAGTTCAGTCAAAATGATGTAAATATTTTGAAACATTTGAAACCTCATCAGGTTATGATGCTTAAATGATAGTAAACTTTTGAAGTCAAATGAAGTCAGAACACAGTCTATGGTTGAAATCTCATGAATTTATAATGAATAGATCATATATTAAACATGGTTTGATGAAATTGAGTCAAAATAATGTATATAGTTTGAAACAATTCAGGTTAATGATGCTTGAATGATAGTAAACTTATGAAGTTAAATGAAGTCAGAACACAGTCAATGGTTGAAATCTCATGAATTTATAATGAATAGATCATATATTAAACATGGTTTGATGAAATTGAGTCAAAATGATGTATATATTTTGAAACATTTGAAACCTCATCAGGTTAATGATGCTTAAATGATAGTAAACTTATGAAGTCAAATGAAGTCAGAACACAGTCTATGGTGGAAATCTCATGACTTTATAATGAATAGATCATATATTAAACATGGTTTGATGAAATTGAGTCAAAATGATGTATATATTTTGAAACATTTGAAACCTCATCAGGTTAATGATGCTTAAATGATAGTAAACTTATGAAATCTAATGAAGTCAGAACACAGTCTATGGTTGAAATCTCATGAATTTATAATGAATAGATCATATATTAAACATGGTTTGATGAAATTGAGTCAAAATGATGTATATATTTTGAAACATTTGAAACCTCATCAGGTTAATGATGCTTAAATGATAGTAAACTTATGAAGTCAAATGAAGTCAGAAAAAGTCTATGGTGGAAATCTCATGAATTTATAATGAATAGATCATATATTAAGCATGTCTTGATGCAATTCAGTCAAAATGATATATATATTTTGAAACATTTGAAACCTCATCAGGTTAATGATGCTTAAATGATAGTAAACTTATGAAATCAAATGAAGTCAGAACACAGTCTATGGTTGAAATCTCATGAATTTATAATGAATAGATCATATATTAAAGTTGGCTTGATGCAATTCAGTCAAAATGATGTATAAATTTTGAAACATTTGAAACCTCATCACGTTAATGATGCTTGAATGATAGTAAACTTATGAAATCACTTGAAGTCAGAACACAGTCTATAGTGGAAATCTCATGAAATTATAATGAATAGATCATATATTAAACATGTCTTGATGCAATTCAGTTAAAATGATGTATATACTTTGAAACGTTTGAAACCTCATCAGGTTAATGATGCTTAAATGATAGTAAACTTATGAAATCTAATGAAGTCAGAACACAGTCTATGGTTGAAATCTCATGAATTTATAATGAATAGATCATATATTAAACATGGTTTGATGAAATTGAGTCAAAATGATGTATATAGTTTGAAACATTTGAAACCTCATCAGGTTAATAATACTTAAATGATAGTAAACTTATGAAGTCAAATGAAGTCAGAACACAGTCTATGGTTGAAATCTCATGAATTTATAATGAATAGATCATATATTAAACATGGTTTGATGAAATTGAGTCAAAATGATGTATATAGTTTGAAACATTTGAAACCTCATCAGGTTAATGATGCTTAAATGATAGTAAACTTATGAAATCAAATGAAGTCAGAACACAGTCTATGGTGGAAATCTCATGAATTTATAATGAATAGATCATATATTAAACATGGTTTGATGAAATTGAGTCAAAATGATGTATATATTTTGAAACATTTGAAACCTCATCAGGTTAATGATGCTTAAATGATAGTAAACTTATGAAGTCAAATGAAGTCAGAACACAGTCTATGGTGGAAATCTCATGAATTTATAATGAATAGATCATATATTAAGCATGTCTTGATGCAATTCAGTCAAAATGATATATATATTTTGAAACATTTGAAACCTCATCAGGTTAATGATGCTTAAATGATAGTAAACTTATGAAATCAAATGAAGTCAGAACACAGTCTATGGTTGAAATCTCATGAATTTATAATGAATAGATCATATATTAAAGTTGGCTTGATGCAATTCAGTCAAAATGATGTATATATTTTGAAACATTTGAAACCTCATCAGGTTAATGATGCTTGAATGATAGTAAACTTATGAAGTTAAATGAAGTCAGAACACAGTCTATGGTTGAAATCTCATGAATTTACAGTGAATAGATCATATATTAAACATTGCTTGATGCAGTTCAGTCAAAATGATGTAAATATTTTGAAACATTTGAAACCTCATCAGGTTAATGATGCTTAAATGATAGTAAACTTATGAAAGTCTAATGAAGTCAGAACACAGTCTATGGTGGAAATCTCATGAATTTATAATGAATAGATCATATATTAAACATGGTTTGATGAAATTGAGTCAAAATGATGTATATAGTTTGAAACATTTGAAACCTCATCAGGTTAATGATGCTTGAATGATAGTAAACTTATGAAGTTAAATGAAGTCAGAACACAGTCAATGGTTGAAATCTCATGAATTTATAATGAATAGATCATATATTAAACTTGGCTTGATGCAATTCGGTCAAATTGCTGTATATATTTTGAAACATTTGAAACCTCATCAGGTTAATGATGCTTGAGTGATAGTAAACTTATGAAGTCAAATGAAGTCAGAACACAGTCTATGGTGGAAATCTCATGAATTTATAATGAATAGATCATATATTAAACATGGTTTGATGAAATTGAGTCAAAATAACGTATTTAGTTTGAAACATTTGAAACCTCATCAGGTTAATGATGCTTGAATGATAGTAAACTTATGAAGTTAAATGAAGTAAGAACACAGTCTATAGTGTAAAAATCTCATGAAATTATAATGAATAGATCATATATTAAACATGGTTTGATGAAATTGAGTCAAAATGATGTATATATTTTGAAAAATTTGAAACCTCATCAGGTTAATGATGCTTAAATGATAGTAAACTTATGAAGTCAAATGAACTCAGAAAAAAGTCTATGGTGGAAATCTCATGAATTTATAATGAATAGATCATATATTAATCATGTCTTGATGCAATTCAGTCAAAATGATGTATATATTTTGAAACATTTGAAACCTCATCAGGTTAATGATGCTTAAATGATAGTAAACTTATGAAGTCAAATGAAGTCAGAACACAGTCTATGGTGGAAATCTCATGAATTTATAATGAATAGATCATATATTAAACATGGTTTGATGAAATTGAGTCAAAATAATGTATATAGTTTGAAACATTTGAAACCTCATCAGGTTAATGATGCTTAAATGATAGTAAACTTATGAAGTTAAATGAAGTCAGAACACAGTCAATGGTTGAAATCTCATGAATTTATAATGAATAGATCATATATTAAACATAGTTTGATTGAAATTGAGTCAAAATGATGTATATATTTTGAAACATTTGAAACCTCATCAGGTTAATGATGCTTGAATGATAGTAAACTTATGAAATCAAATGAAGTCAGAACACAGTCTATGGTGGAAATCTCATGAATTTATAATGAATAGATCATATATTAAACATGGTTTGATGAAATTGAGTCAAAATGATGTATATATTTTGAAACATTTGAAACCTCATCAGGTTAATGATGCTTGAATGATAGTAAACTTATGAAGGTAAATGAAGTCAGAACACAGTCTATGGTTGAAATCTCATGAATTTACAGTGAATAGATCATATATTAAACATTGCTTGATGCAGTTCAGTCAAAATGATGTAAATATTTTGAAACATTTGAAACCTCATCAGGTTAATGATGCTTGAGTGATAGTAAACTTATGAAGTTAAATGAAGTAAGAACACAGTCTATAGTGTAAAAATATCATGAAATTATAATGAATAGATCATATATCAAACATGGTTTGATGAAATTGAGTCAAAATGATGTATATATTTTGAAAAATTTGAAACCTCATCAGGTTAATGATGCTTAAATGATAGTAAACTTATGAAGTCAAATGAAGTCAGAAAAAAGTCTATGGTGGAATTCTCATGAATTTATAATGAATAGATCATATATTAAGCATGTCTTGATGCAATTCAGTCAAAATGATATATATATTTTGAAACATTTGAAACCTCATCAGGTTAATGATGCTTAAATGATAGTAAACTTATGAAGTCAAATGAAGTCAGAACACAGTCTATGGTGGAAATCTCATGAATTTATAATGAATAGATCATATATTAAGCAAGTCTTGATGCAATTCAGTCAAAATGATATATATATTTTTGAAACATTTGAAACCTCATCAGGTTAATGATGCTTAAATGATAGTAAACTTATGAAATCAAATGAAGTCAGAACACAGTCTATGGTTGAAATCTCATGAATTTATAATGAATAGATCATATATTAAAGTTGGCTTGATGCAATTCAGTCAAAATGATGTATATATTTTGAAACATTTGAAACCTCATCAGGTTAATGATGCTTGAATGATAGTAAACTTATGAAATCAAATGAAGCCAGAACACAGTCTATGGTTGAAATCTCATGAAATTATAATGAATAGATCATATATTAAACATGTCTTGATGCAATTCAATCAAAATGATGTATATATTTTGAAACATTTGAAACCTCATCTGGTGAATGATGCTTGAATGATAGTAAACGTATGAAGTTAAATAAAGTCAGAACACAGTCAATGGTTGAAATCTCATGAATTTACAATGAATAGATCATATATTAAACATTGCTTGATGCAGTTCAGTCAAAATGATGTAAATATTTTGAAACATTTGAAACCTCATCAGGTTAATGATGCTTAAATGATAGTAAACTTATGAAATCAAATGAAGTCAGAACACAGTCTATGGTTGAAATCTCATGAATTTATAATGAATAGATCATATATTAAAGTTGGTTTGATGCAATTCAGTCAAAATGATGTATATATTTTGAAACATTTGAAACCTCATCAGGTTAATAATGCTTAAATGATAGTAAACTTATGAAATCAAATGAAGTCAGAACACAGTCTATGGTTGAAATCTCATGAATTTATAATGAATAGATCATATATTAAACATGGTTTGATTGAAATTGAGTCAAAATGATGTATATATTTTGAAACATTTGAAACCTCATCAGGTTAATGATGCTTGAATGATTGTAAACTTATGAAGGTAACTGAAGTCAGAACACAGTCAATGGTTGAAATCTCATGAATTTACAATGAATAGATCATATATTAAACATTGCTTGATGCAGTTCAGTCAAAATGATGTAAATATTTTGAAACATTTGAAACCTCATCAGGTTAATGATGCTTAAATGATAGTAAACTTATGAAGTCAAATGAAGTCAGAACAAAGTCTATGGTTGAAATCTCATGAATTTATAATGAATAGATCATATATTAAACATGGTTTGATGAAATTGAGTCAAAATGATGTATATAGTTTGAAACATTTGAAACCTCATCATGTTAATGATGCTTGAATGATAGTAAACTTATGAAGTTAAATGAAATCAGAACACAGTCAATGGTTGAAATCTCATGAATTTATAATGAATAGATCATATATTAAACTTGGCTTAATGCAATTCGGTCAAATTACTGTATATATTTTGAAACATTTGAAACCTCATCAGGTTAATGATGCTTGAGTGATAGTAAACTTATGAAGTCAAGTGAAGTCAGAACACCGTCTATGGTTGAAATCTCATGAATTTATAATGAATAGATCATATATTAAACATTGCTTGATGCAGTTCAGTCAAAATGATTTAAATATTTTGAAACATTTGTAACCTCATCAGGTTAATGATGCTTAAATGATAGTAAACTTATGAATTCAAATGAAGTCAGAACACAGTCTATGGTTGAAATCTCATGAATTTATAATGAATAGATCATATATTAAACATAGTTGATGAAATTCAGTCAAAATGATGTATATATTTTGAAACATTTGAAACCTCATCAGGTTAATGATGCTTGAATGATAGTAAACTTATGAAATCAAATGAAGTCAGAACACAGTCTATGGTTGAAATCTCATGAATTCATAATGAATAGATCATATATTAAACATGGTTTGATGAAATTGAGTCAAAATGATGTATATATTTTGAAACATTTGAAACCTCATCAGGTTAATGATGCTTAAATGATAGCAAACTTATGAAATCAAATGAAGTCAGAACACAGTCTATGGTTGAAATCTCATGAATTTATATTGAATAGATCATATATGAAAGTTGGCTTGATGCAATTCAGTCAAAATGATGTAAATATTTTGAAACATTTGAAACCTCATCAGGTTAATGATGCTTGAATGATAGTAAACTTATGAAGTTAAATGAAGTCAGAACACAGTCTATGGTTGAAATCTCATGTATTTACAGTGAATAGATCATATATTTAACATTGCTTGATGCAGTTCAGTCAAAATGATGTAAATATTTTGAAACATTTGAAACCTCATCAGGTTAATGATGCTTAAATGATAGTAAACTTATGAAGTCTAATGAAGTCAGAACACAGTCTATGGTGGAAATCTCATGAATTTAAAATGAATAGATCATATATTAAACATGGTTTGATGCAATTGAGTCAAAATGATGTATATAGTTTGAAACATTTGAAACCTCATCAGGTTAATGATGCTTGAATGATAGTAAACTTATGAAGTTAAATGAAGTCAGAACACAGTCAATGGTTGAAATCTCATGAATTTATAATGAATAGATCATATATTAAACTTGGCTTGATGCAATTCGGTCAAATTGCTGTATATATTTTGAAACATTTGAAACCTCATCAGGTTAATGATGCTTGAGTGATAGTAAACTTATGAAGTCAAATGAAGTCAGAACACAGTCTATGGTGGAAATCTCATGAATTTATAATGAATAGATCATATATTAAACATGGTCTGATGAAATTGAGTCAAAATAACGTATTTAGTTTGAAACATTTGAAACCTCATCAGGTTAATGATGCTTGAATGATAGTAAACTTATGAAGTTAAATGAAGTAAGAACACAGTCTATAGTGTAAAAATCTCATGAAATTATAATGAATAGATCATATATTAAACATGGTTTGATGAAATTGAGTCAAAATGATGTATATATTTTGAAAAATTTGAAACCTCATCAGGTTAATGATGCTTAAATGATAGTAAACTTATGAAGTCAAATGAACTCAGAAAAAAGTCTATGGTGGAATTCTCATGAATTTATAATGAATAGATCATATATTAAGCATGTCTTGATGCAATTCAGTCAAAATGATATATATATTTTGAAACATTTGAAACCTCATCAGGTTAATGATGCTTAAATGATAGTAAACTTATGAAGTCAAATGAAGTCAGAACACAGTCTATGGTGGAAATCTCATGAATTTATAATGAATAGATCATATATTAAACATGGTTTGATGAAATTGAGTCAAAATAATGTATATAGTTTGAAACATTTGAAACCTCATCAGGTTAATGATGCTTAAATGATAGTAAACTTATGAAGTTAAATGAAGTCAGAATACAGTCAATGGTTGAAATCTCATGAATTTATAATGAATAGATCATATATTAAACATGGTTTGATGAAATTGAGTCAAAATGATGTATATATTTTGAAACATTTGAAATCTCATCAGGTTAATGATGCTTGAATGATAGTAAACTTATGAAATCAAATGAAGTCAGAACACAGTCTATGGTGGAAATCTCATGAATTTATAATGAATAGATCATATATTAAACATGGTTTGATGAAATTGAGTCAAAATGATGTATATATTTTGAAACATTTGAAACCTCTTCAGGTTAATGATGCTTGAATGATAGTAAACTTATGAAGGTAAATGAAGTCAGAACACAGTCTATGGTTGAAATCTCATGAATTTACAGTGAATAGATCATATATTAAACATTGCTTGATGCAGTTCAGTCAAAATGATGTAAATATTTTGAAACATTTGAAACCTCATCAGGTTAATGATGCTTGAATGATAGTAAACTTATGAAGTTAAATGAAGTAAGAACACAGTCTATAGTGTAAAAATATCATGAAATTATAATGAATAGATCATATATCAAACATGGTTTGATGAAATTGAGTCAAAATGATGTATATATTTTGAAAAATTTGAAACCTCATCAGGTTAATGATGCTTAAATGATAGTAAACTTATGAAGTCAAATGAAGTCAGAAAAAAGTCTATGGTGGAATTCTCATGAATTTATAATGAATAGATCATATATTAAGCATGTCTTGATGCAATTCAGTCAAAATGATATATATATTTTGAAACATTTGAAACCTCATCAGGTTAATGATGCTTAAATGATAGTAAACTTATGAAGTCAAATGAAGTCAGAACACAGTCTATGGTGGAAATCTCATGAATTTATAATGAATAGATCATATATTACGCAAGTCTTGATACAATTCAGTCAAAATGATATATATATATTTTGAAACATTTGAAACCTCATCAGGTTAATGATGCTTAAATGATAGTAAACTTATGAAATCAAATGAAGTCAGAACAAAGTCTATGGTTGAAATCTCATGAATGTATAATGAATAGATCATATATTAAAGTTGGCTTGATGCAATTCAGTCAAAATGATGTATATATTTTGAAACATTTGAAACCTCATCAGGTTAATGATGCTTGAATGATAGTAAACTTATGAAATCAAATGAAGTCAGAACACAGTCTATGGTTGAAATCTCATGAGATTATAATGAATAGATCATATATTAAACATGTCTTGATGCAATTCAGTTAAAATGATGTATATATTTTGAAACATTTGAAACCTCATCAGGTTAATGATGCTTAAATGATAGTAAACTTATGAAGGTAAATGAAGTCAGAACACAGTCTATGGTTGAAATCTCATGAATTTATAATGAATAGATCATATATTAAACATTGCTTGATGCAGTTCAGTCAAAATGATGTAAATATTTTGAAACATTTGAAACCTCATCAGGTTAATGATGCTTAAATGATAGTAAACTTATGAAATCAAATGAAGTCAGAACACAGTCTATGGTTGAAATCTCATGAATTTATAATGAATAGATCATATATTAAAGTTGGCTTGATGCAATTCAGTCAAAATGATGTATATATTTTGAAACATTTGAAACCTCATCAGGTTAATAATGCTTAAATGATAGTAAACTTATGAAATCAAATGAAGTCAGAACACAGTCTATGGTTGAAATTTCATGAATTTATAATGAATAGATCATATATTAAACATGGTTTGATGAAATTGAGTCAAAATGATGTATATATTTTGAAACATTTGAAACCTCATCAGGTTAATGATGCTTGAATGATTGTAAACTTATGAAGGTAACTGAAGTCAGAACACAGTCAATGGTTGAAATCTCATGAATTTACAATGAATAGATCATATATTAAACATTGCTTGATGCAGTTCAGTCAAAATGATGTAAATATTTTGAAACATTTGAAACCTCATCAGGTTAATGATGCTTAAATGATAGTAAACTTATGAAGTCAAATGAAGTCAGAACAAAGTCTATGGTTGAAATCTCATGAATTTATAATGAATAGATCATATATTAAACATGGTTTGATGAAATTGAGTCAAAATGATGTATATAGTTTGAAACATTTGAAACCTCATCATGTTAATGATGCTTGAATGATAGTAAACTTATGAAGTTAAATGAAATCAGAACACAGTCAATGGTTGAAATCTCATGAATTTATAATGAATAGATCATATATTAAACTTGGCTTAATGCAATTCGGTCAAATTACTGTATATATTTTGAAACATTTGAAACCTCATCAGGTTAATGATGCTTGAGTGATAGTAAACTTATGAAGTCAAGTGAAGTCAGAACACCGTCTATGGTTGAAATCTCATGAATTTATAATGAATAGATCATATATTAAACATTGCTTGATGCAGTTCAGTCAAAATGATTTAAATATTTTGAAACATTTGTAACCTCATCAGGTTAATGATGCTTAAATGATAGTAAACTTATGAATTCAAATGAAGTCAGAACACAGTCTATGGTTGAAATCTCATGAATTTATAATGAATAGATCATATATTAAACATGGTTTGATGAAATTGAGTCAAAATGATGTATATATTTTGAAACATTTGAAATCTCATCAGGTTAATGATGCTTGAATGATAGTAAACTTATGAAATCAAATGAAGTCAGAACACAGTCTATGGTGGAAATCTCATGAATTTATAATGAATAGATCATATATTAAACATGGTTTGATGAAATTGAGTCAAAATGATGTATATATTTTGAAACATTTGAAACCTCTTCAGGTTAATGATGCTTGAATGATAGTAAACTTATGAAGTTAAATGAAGTCAGAACACAGTCTATGGTTGAAATCTCATGAATTTACAATGAATAGATCATATATTAAACATTGCTTGATGCAGTTCAGTCAAAATGATGTAAATATTTTGAAACATTTGAAACCTCATCAGGTTAATGATGCTTGAATGATAGTAAACTTATGAAGTTAAATGAAGTAAGAACACAGTCTATAGTGTAAAAATCTCATGAAATTATAATGAATAGATCATATATCAAACATGGTTTGATGAAATTGAGTCAAAATGATGTATATATTTTGAAAAATTTGAAACCTCATCAGGTTAATGATGCTTAAATGATAGTAAACTTATGAAGTCAAATGAAGTCAGAAAAAAGTCTATGGTGGAATTCTCATGAATTTATAATGAATAGATCATATATTAAGCATGTCTTGATGCAATTCAGTCAAAATGATATATATATTTTGAAACATTTGAAACCTCATCAGGTTAATGATGCTTAAATGATAGTAAACTTATGAAGTCAAATGAAGTCAGAACACAGTCTATGGTGGAAATCTCATGAATTTTTAATGAATAGATCATATATTACGCAAGTCTTGATACAATTCAGTCAAAATGAAATATATACATTTTGAAACATTTGAAACCTCATCAGGTTAATGATGCTTAAATGATAGTAAACTTATGAAATCAAATGAAGTCAGAACACAGTCTATGGTTGAAATCTCATGAATTTATAATGAATAGATCATATATTAAAGTTGGCTTGATGCAATTCAGTCAAAATGATGTATATATTTTGAAACATTTGAAACCTCATCAGGTTAATGATGCTTGAATGATAGTAAACTTATGAAATCAAATGAAGTCAGAACACAGTCTATGGTTGAAATCTCATGAGATTATAATGAATAGATCATATATTAAACATGTCTTGATGCAATTCAGTTAAAATGATGTATATATTTTGAAACATTTGAAACCTCATCAGGTTAATGATGCTTAAATGATAGTAAACTTATGAAGGTAAATGAAGTCAGAACACAGTCAATGGTTGAAATCTCATGAATTTACAATGAATAGATCATATATTAAACATTGCTTGATGCAGTTCAGTCAAAATGATGTAAATATTTTGAAACATTTGAAACCTCATCAGGTTAATGATGCTTGAATGATAGTAAACTTATGAAGTCAAATGAAGTCAGAACAAAGTCTATGGTTGAAATCTCATGAATTTATAATGAATAGATCATATATTAAACATGGTTTGATGAAATTGAGTCAAAATGATGTATATAGTTTGAAACATTTGAAACCTCATCATGTTAATGATGCTTGAATGATAGTAAACTTATGAAGTTAAATGAAATCAGAACACAGTCAATGGTTGAAATCTCATGAATTTATAATGAATAGATCATATATTAAACTTGGCTTAATGCAATTCGGTCAAATTACTGTATATATTTTGAAACATTTGAAACCTCATCAGGTTAATGATGCTTGAGTGATAGTAAACTTATGAAGTCAAGTGAAGTCAGAACACCGTCTATGGTTGAAATCTAATGAATTTATAATGAATAGATCATATATTAAACATTGCTTGATGCAGTTCAGTCAAAATGATTTAAATATTTTGAAACATTTGAAACCTCATCAGGTTAATGATGCTTAAATGATAGTAAACTTATGAATTCAAATGAAGTCAGAACACAGTCTATGGTTGAAATCTCATGAATTTATAATGAATAGATCATATATTAAACATGTCTTGATGCAATTCAGTCAAAATGATGTATATATTTTGAAACATTTGAAACCTCATCAGGTTAATGATGCTTAAATGATAGTAAACTTATGAAGGTAAATGAAGTCAGAACACAGTCAATGGTTGAAATCTCATGAATTTACAATGAATAGATCATATATTAAACATTGCTTGATGCAGTTCAGTCAAAATGATGTAAATATTTTGAAACATTTGAAACCTCATCAGGTTAATGATGCTTAAATGATAGTAAACTTATGAAATCAAATGAAGTCAGAACACAGTCTATGGTGGAAATCTCATGAATTTATAATGAATAGATCATATATTTAACATTGCTTGATGCAGTTCAGTCAAAATGATGTAAATATTTTGAAACATTTGAAACCTCATCAGGTTAATGATGCTTAAATGATAGTAAACTTATGAAGTCAAATGAAGTCAGAACACAGTCTATGGTTGAAATCTCATGAATTTAAAATGAATAGATCATATATTAAACATGGTTTGATGAAATTGAGTCAAAATGATGTATATAGTTTGAAACATTTGAAACCTCATCAGGTTAATGATGCTTGAATGATAGTAAACTTATGAAGTTAAATGAAGTCAGAACACAGTCAATGGTTGAATTCTCATGAATTTATAATGAATAGATCATATATTAAACTTGGCTTGATGCAATTCGGTCAAATTGCTGTATATATTTTGAAACATTTGAAACCTCATCAGGTTAATGATGCTTGAGTGATAGTAAACTTATGAAGTCAAATGAAGTCAGAACACAGTCTATGGTGGAAATCTCATGAATTTATAATGAATGGATCATATATTAAACATGGTTTGATGAAATTGAGTCAAAATAACGTATATAGTTTGAAACATTTGAAACCTCATCAGGTTAATGATGCTTAAATGATAATAAACGTATGAAGTTAAATGAAGTCAGAACACAGTCTATAGTGTAAAAATCTCATGAAATTATAATGAATAGATCATATATTAAACATGGTTTGATGAAATTGAGTCAAAATGATGTATATATTTTGAAACATTTGAAACCTTATCAGGTTAATGATGCTTAAATGATAGTAAACTTATGAAGTCAAATGAAGTCAGAAAAAAGTCTATAGTGGAAATCTCATGAAATTATAATGAATAGATCATATATTAAACATTGCTTGATGCAGTTCAGTCAAAATGATGTAAATATTTTGAAACATTTGAAACCTCATCAGGTTAATGATGCTTAAATGATAGTAAACTTTTGAAGTCAAATGAAGTCAGAACACAGTCTATGGTTGAAATCTCATGAATTTATAATGAATAGATCATATATTAAACATGGTATGATGAAATTGAGTCAAAATAATGTATATAGTTTGAAACAATTCAGGTTTATTATGCTTGAATGATAGTAAACTTATGAAGTTAAATGAAGTCAGAACACAGTCAATGGTTGAAATCTCATGAATTTATAATGAATAGATCATATATTAAACATGGTTTGATGAAATTGAGTCAAAATGATGTCTATATTTTGAAACATTTGAAACCTCATCAGGTTAATGATGCTTAAATGATAGTAAACTTATGAAGTCAAATGAAGTCAGAACACAGTCTATGGTGGAAATCTCATGACTTTATAATGAATAGATCATATATTAAACATGGTTTGATGAAATTGAGTCAAAATGATGTATATATTTTGAAACATTTGAAACCTCATCAGGTTAATAATGCTTAAATGATAGTAAACTTATGAAATCTAATGAAGTCAGAACACAGTCTATGGTTGAAATCTCATGAATTCATAATGAATAGATCATATATTAAACATGGTTTGATGAAATTGAGTCAAAATGATGTATATATTTTGAAACATTTGAAACCTCATCAGGTTAATGATGCTTAAATGATAGTAAACTTATGAAGTCAAATGAAGTCAGAACACAGTCAATGGTTGAAATCTCATGAATTTATAATGAATAGATCATATATTAAACTTGGCTAAATGCAATTCGGTCAAAATGCTGTATATATTTTGAAACATTTGAAACCTCATCAGGTTAATGATGCTTGAGTGATAGTAAACTTATGAAGTCAAGTGAAGTCAGAACACCGTCTATGGTTGAAATCTAATGAATTTATAATGAATAGATCATATATTAAACATTGCTTGATGCAGTTCAGTCAAAATGATTTAAATATTTTGAAACATTTGAAACCTCATCAGGTTAATGATGCTTAAATGATAGTAAACTTATGAATTCAAATGAAGTCAGAACACAGTCTATGGTTGAAATCTCATGAAATTATAATGAATAGATCATATATTAAACATGTCTTGATGCAATTCAGTCAAAATGATGTATATATTTTGAAACATTTGAAACCTCATCAGGTTAATGATGCTTAAATGATAGTAAACTTATGAAGGTAAATGAAGTCAGAACACAGTCAATGGTTGAAATCTCATGAATTTACAATGAATAGATCATATATTAAACATTGCTTGATGCAGTTCAGTCAAAATGATGTAAATATTTTGAAACATTTGAAACCTCATCAGGTTAATGATGCTTAAATGATAGTAAACTTATGAAATCAAATGAAGTCAGAACACAGTCTATGGTGGAAATCTCATGAATTTATAATGAATAGATCATATATTTAACATTGCTTGATGCAGTTCAGTCAAAATGATGTAAATATTTTGAAACATTTGAAACCTCATCAGGTTAATGATGCTTAAATGATAGTAAACTTATGAAGTCAAATGAAGTCAGAACACAGTCTATGGTTGAAATCTCATGAATTTAAAATGAATAGATCATATATTAAACATGGTTTGATGAAATTGAGTCAAAATGATGTATATAGTTTGAAACATTTGAAACCTCATCAGGTTAATGATGCTTGAATGATAGTAAACTTATGAAGTTAAATGAAGTCAGAACACAGTCAATGGTTGAATTCTCATGAATTTATAATGAATAGATCATATATTAAACTTGGCTTGATGCAATTCGGTCAAATTGCTGTATATATTTTGAAACATTTGAAACCTCATCAGGTTAATGATGCTTGAGTGATAGTAAACTTATGAAGTCAAATGAAGTCAGAACACAGTCTATGGTGGAAATCTAATGAATTTATAATGAATGGATCATATATTAAACATGGTTTGATGAAATTGAGTCAAAATAACGTATATAGTTTGAAACATTTGAAACCTCATCAGGTTAATGATGCTTAAATGATAATAAACGTATGAAGTTAAATGAAGTCAGAACACAGTCTATAGTGTAAAAATCTCATGAAATTATAATGAATAGATCATATATTAAACATGGTTTGATG
Source organism: Aurelia coerulea (assembly GCA_039566865.1). Classification (NCBI taxonomy): domain Eukaryota; kingdom Metazoa; phylum Cnidaria; class Scyphozoa; order Semaeostomeae; family Ulmaridae; genus Aurelia; species Aurelia coerulea. The sequence goes on along the minus strand of CM076952.1, from coordinate 1,775,418 downwards.
AAATTGAGTCAAAATGATGTATATATTTTGAAACATTTGAAACCTCATCAGGTTAATGATGCTTAAATGATAGTAAACTTATGAAGTCAAATGAAGTCAGAAAAAAGTCTATGGTGGAAATCTCATGAATTTATAATGAATAGATCATATATTAAACATTGCTTGATGCAGTTCAGTCAAAATGATGTAAATATTTTGAAACATTTGAAACCTCATCAGGTTAATGATGCTTAAATGATAGTAAACTTTTGAAGTCAAATGAAGTCAGAACACAGTCTATGGTTGAAATCTCATGAATTTATAATGAATAGATCATATATTAAACATGGTATGATGAAATTGAGTCAAAATAATGTATATAGTTTGAAACAATTCAGGTTTATTATGCTTGAATGATAGTAAACTTATGAAGTTAAATGAAGTCAGAACACAGTCAATGGTTGAAATCTCATGAATTTATAATGAATAGATCATATATTAAACTTGGCTTAATGCAATTCGGTCAAATTACTGTATATATTTTGAAACATTTGAAACCTCATCAGGTTAATGATGCTTGAGTGATAGTAAACTTATGAAGTCAAGTGAAGTCAGAACACCGTCTATGGTTGAAATCTAATGAATTTATAATGAATAGATCATATATTAAACATTGCTTGATGCAGTTCAGTCAAAATGATTTAAATATTTTGAAACATTTGAAACCTCATCAGGTTAATGATGCTTAAATGATAGTAAACTTATGAAATCAAATGAAGTCAGAACACAGTCTATGGTTGAAATCTCATGAATTTATAATGAATAGATCATATATTAAACATGTCTTGATGCAATTCAGTCAAAATGATGTATATATTTTGAAACATTTGAAACCTCATCAGGTTAATGATGCTTAAATGATAGTAAACTTATGAAGGTAAATGAAGTCAGAACACAGTCAATGGTTGAAATCTCATGAATTTACAATGAATAGATCATATATTAAACATTGCTTGATGCAGTTCAGTCAAAATGATGTAAATATTTTGAAACATTTGAAACCTCATCAGGTTAATGATGCTTAAATGATAGTAAACTTATGAAATCAAATGAAGTCAGAACACAGTCTATGGTGGAAATCTCATGAAATTATAATGAATAGATCATATATTAAACATTGTTTGATGCAGTTCAGTCAAAATGATGTAAATATTTTGAAACATTTGAAACCTCATCAGGTTAATGATGCTTAAATGATAGTAAACTTATGAAGTCAAATGAAGTCAGAACACAGTCTATGGTTGAAATCTCATGAATTTAAAATGAATAGATCATATATTAAACATGGTTTGATGAAATTGAGTCAAAATGATGTATATAGTTTGAAACATTTGAAACCTCATCAGGTTAATGATGCTTGGATGATAGTAAACTTATGAAATCAAGTGAAGTCAGAACACAGTCTATGGTTGAAATCTCATGAATTTATAATGAATAGATCATATATTAAACATGGTTTGATGAAATTCAGTCAAAATGATGTATATATTTTGAAACATTTGAAGCCTCATCAGGTTAATGATGCTCAAGTGATAGTAAACGTATGAAGTCAAATGAAGTGAGATCACAGTCTTTGGTTGAAATCTCATGAATTTATAATGAATAGATCATATATTAAACATGGTTTGATGAAATTGAGTCAAAATGATGTATATATTTTGAAACATTTGAAACCTCATCAGGTTAATGATGCTTAAATGATAGTAAACTTATGAAGTCAAATGAAGTCAGAAAAAAGTCTATAGTGGAAATCTCATGAAATTATAATGAATAGATCATATATTAAACATTGCTTGATGCAGTTCAGTCAAAATGATGTAAATATTTTGAAACATTTGAAACCTCATCAGGTTAATGATGCTTAAATGATAGTAAACTTTTGAAGTCAAATGAAGTCAGAACACAGTCTATGGTTGAAATCTCATGAATTTATAATGAATAGATCATATATTAAACATGGTATGATGAAATTGAGTCAAAATAATGTATATAGTTTGAAACAATTCAGGTTTATTATGCTTGAATGATAGTAAACTTATGAAGTTAAATGAAGTCAGAACACAGTCAATGGTTGAAATCTCATGAATTTATAATGAATAGATCATATATTAAACATGGTTTGATGAAATTGAGTCAAAATGATGTATATATTTTGAAGCATTTGAAACCTCATCAGGTTAATGATGCTTAAATGATAGTAAACTTATGAAGTCAAATGAAGTCAGAACACAGTCTATGGTGGAAATCTCATGACTTTATAATGAATAGATCATATATTAAACATGGTTTGATGAAATTGAGTCAAAATGATGTATATATTTTGAAACATTTGAAACCTCATCAGGTTAATAATGCTTAAATGATAGTAAACTTATGAAATCTAATGAAGTCAGAACACAGTCTATGGTTGAAATCTCATGAATTCATAATGAATAGATCATATATTAAACATGGTTTGATGAAATTGAGTCAAAATGATGTATATATTTTGAAACATTTGAAACCTCATCAGGTTAATGATGCTTAAATGATAGTAAACTTATGAAGTCAAATGAAGTCAGAAAAAAGTCTATGGTGGAAATCTCATGAATTTATAATGAATATATCCTATATTAAGCATGTCTTGATGCAATTCAGTCAAAATGATATATATATTTTGAAACCTTTGAAACCTCATCAGGTTAATGATGCTTAAATGATAGTAAACTTATGAAATCAAATGAAGTCAGAACACAGTCTATGGTTGAAATCTCATGAATTTATAATGAATAGATCATATATTAAAGTTGGCTTGATGCAATTCAGTCAAAATGATGTATATATTTTGAAACATTTGAAACCTCATCAGGTTAATGATGCTTGAATGATAGTAAACTTATGAAATCAATTGAAGTCAGAACACAGTCTATAGTGGAAATCTCATGAAATTATAATGAATAGATCATATATTAAACATGTCTTGATGCAATTCAGTTAAAATGATGTATATACTTTGAAACGTTTGAAACCTCATCAGGTTAATGATGCTTAAATGATAGTAAACTTATGAAATCTAATGAAGTCAGAACACAGTCTATAGTTGAAATCTCATGAAATTATAATGAATAGATCATATATTAAAAATGGTTTGATGAAATTGAGTCAAAATGATGTATATATTTTGAAACATTTGAAACCTCATCAGGTTAATGATGCTTGAATGATAGTAAACTTATGAAGTCAAATGAAGTCAGAACACAGTCTATGGTTGAAGTCTCATGAATTTATAATGAATAGATCATATATTAAACATGGTTTGATGAAATTGAGTCAAAATGATGTATATAGTTTGAAACATTTGAAACCTCATCACGTTAATGATGCTTAAATGATAGTAAACTTATGAAATCAAATGAAGTCAGAACACAGTCTATGGTGGAAATCTCATGAATTTATAATGAATAGATCATATATTATACATGGTTTGATGAAATTGAGTCAAAATGATGTACATATTTTGAAACATTTGAAACCTCATCAGGTTAATGATGCTTAAATGATAGTAAACTTATGAAGTCAAATGAAGTCAGAACACAGTTTATGGTGGAAATCTCATGAATTTATAATGAATAGATCATATATTAAGCATGTCTTGATGCAATTCAGTCAAAATGATATATATATTTTGAAACATTTGAAACCTCATCAGGTTAATGATGCTTAAATGATAGCAAACTTATGAAATCAAATGAAGTCAGAACACAGTCTATGGTGGAAATCTCATGACTTTATAATGAATAGATCATATATTAAACATGGTTTGATGCAATTCAGTCAAAATGATGTATATATTTTGAAACATTTGAAACCTCATCAGGTTAATGATGCTTGAATGATAGTAAACTTACGAAGTTAAATGAAGTCAGAACACAGTCTATGGTTGAAATCTCATGTATTTACAGTGAATAGATCATATATTTAACATTGCTTGATGCAGTTCAGTCAAAATGATGTAAATATTTTGAAACATTTGAAACCTCATCAGGTTAATGATGCTTAAATGATAGTAAACTTATGAAGTCTAATGAAGTCAGAACACAGTCTATGGTTGAAATCTCATGAATTTAAAATGAATAGATCATATATTAAACATGGTTTGATGAAATTGAGTCAAAATGATGTATATAGTTTGAAACATTTGAAACCTCATCAGGTTAATGATGCTTGAATGATAGTAAACTTATGAAGTTAAATGAAGTCAGAACACAGTCAATGGTTGAAATCTCATGAATGTATAATGAATAGATCATATATGAAAGTTGGCTTGATGCAATTCGGTCAAATTGCTGTATATATTTTGAAACATTTGAAACCTCATCAGGTTAATGATGCTTGAGTGATAGTAAACTTATGAAGTCAAATGAAGTCAGAACACAGTCTATGGTGGAAATCTCATGAATTTATAATGAATAGATCATATATTAAACATGGTTTGATGAAATTGAGTCAAAATAACGTATTTAGTTTGAAACATTTGAAACCTCATCAGGTTAATGATGCTTGAATGATAGTAAACTTATGAAGTTAAATGAAGTAAGAACACAGTCTATAGTGTAAAAATCTCATGAAATTATAATGAATAGATCATATATTAAACATGGTTTGATGAAATTGAGTCAAAATGATCTATATATTTTGAAAAATTTGAAACCTCATCAGGTTAATGATGCTTAAATGATAGTAAACTTATGAAGTCAAATGAACTCAGAAAAAAGTCTATGGTGGAATTCTCATGAATTTATAATGAATACATCATATATTAAGCATGTCTTGATGCAATTCAGTCAAAATGATATATATATTTTGAAACATTTGAAACCTCATCAGGTTAATGATGCTTAAATGATAGTAAACTTATGAAGTCAAATGAAGTCAGAACACAGTCTATGGTGGAAATCTCATGAATTTATAATGAATAGATCATATATTAAACATGGTTTGATGAAATTGAGTCAAAATAATGTATATAGTTTGAAACATTTGAAACCTCATCAGGTTAATGATGCTTAAATGATAGTAAACTTATGAAGTTAAATGAAGTCAGAATACAGTCAATGGTTGAAATCTCATGAATTTATAATGAATAGATCATATATTAAACATGGTTTGATGAAATTGAGTCAAAATGCTGTATATATTTTGAAACATTTGAAACCTCATCAGGTTAATGATGCTTAAATGATAGTAAACGTATGAAATCAAATGAAGTCAGAACACAGTCTATGATGGAAATCTCATGAATTTATAATGAATAGATCATATATTAATCATGTCTTCATGTAATTCAGTCAAAATGAAATATATACATTTTGAAACATTTGAAACCTCATCAGGTTAATGATGCTTAAATGATAGTAAACTTATGAAATCAAATGAAGTCAGAACACAGTCTATGGTTGAAATCTCATGAATTTATAATGAATAGATCATATATTAAACATAGTTTGATTGAAATTGAGTCAAAATGATGTATATATTTTGAAACATTTGAAACCTCATCAGGTTAATGATGCTTGAATGATAGTAAACTTATGAAGGTAAATGAAGTCAGAACACAGTCAGTGGTTGAAATCTCATGAATTTACAATGAATAGATCATATATTAAACATTGCTTGATGCAGTTCAGTCAAAATGATGTAAATATTTTGAAACATTTGAAACCTCATCAGGTTAATGATGCTTGAATGATAGTAAACTTATGAAATCAAATGAAGTAAGAACACAGTCTATAGTATAAAAATCTCATGAAATTATAATGAATAGATCATATATTAAACATGGTTTGATGAAATTGAGTCAAAATGATGTATATATTTTGAAAAATTTGAAACCTCATCAGGTTAATGATGCTTAAATGATAGTAAACTTATGAAGTCAAATGAAGTCAGAAAAAAGTCTATGGTGGAATTCTCATGAATTTATAATGAATAGATCATATATTAAGCATGTCTTGATGCAATTCAGTCAAAATGATATATATATTTTGAAACATTTGAAACCTCATCAGGTTAATGATGCTTAAATGATAGTAAACTTATGAAATCAAATGAAGTCAGAACACAGTCTATGATGGAAATCTCATGAATTTATAATGAATAGATCATATATTAAGCAAGTCTTGATACAATTCAGTCAAAATGAAATATATACATTTTGAAACATTTGAAACCTCATCAGGTTAATGATGCTTAAATGATAGTAAACTTATGAAATCAAATGAAGTCAGAACACAGTCTATGGTTGAAATCTCATGAATTTATAATGAATAGATCATATATGAAAGTTGGCTTGATGCAATTCAGTCAAAATGATGTATATATTTTGAAACATTTGAAACCTCATCAGGTTAATGATGCTTGAATGATAGTAAACTTATGAAATCAAATGAAGTCAGAACACAGTCTATGGTGGAAATCTCATGAGATTATAATGAATAGATCATATATTAAACATGTCTTGATGCAATTCAGTTAAAATGATGTATATATTTTGAAACATTTGAAACCTCATCAGGTTAATGATGCTTAAATGATAGTAAACTTATGAAGTCAAATGAAGTCAGAACACAGTCTATGGTTGAAATCTCATGAATTTACAATGAATAGATCATATATTAAACATTGCTTGATGCAGTTCAATCAAAATGATGTAAATATTTTGAAACATTTGAAACCTCATCAGGTTAATGATGCTTAAATGATAGTAAACTTATGAAATCAAATGAAGTCAGAACACAGTCTATGGTTGAAATCTCATGATTTTATAATGAATAGATCATATATTAAAGTTGGCTTGATGCAATTCAGTCAAAATGATGTATATATTTTGAAACATTTGAAACCTCATCAGGTTAATGATGCTTAAATGATAGTAAACTTATGAAATCAAATGAAGTCTGAACACAGTCTATGGTTGAAATTTCATGAATTTATAATGAATAGATCATATATTAAACATGTCTTGATGCAATTCAGTCAAAATGATGTATATATTTTGAAACATTTGAAACCTCATCAGGTTAATGATGCTTAAATGATAGTAAACTTATGAAATCAAATGAAGTCAGAACACAGTCTATGGTTGAAATCTCATGAATTTATAATGAATAGATCATATGTTAAAGTTGTCTTGATGCAATTCAGTCAAAATGATATATATATTTTGAAACATTTGCAACCTCATCATGCTAATGATGCTTGAATGATAGTAAACTTATGAAGTTAAATGAAGTCAGAACACAGTCAATGGTTGAAATCTCATGAATTTATAATGAATAGATCATATATTAAACTTGGCTTGATTCAGTTCGATCAAAATGCTGTTTATATTTTGAAACATTTGAAACCTCATCAGGTTAATGATGCTTGAGTGATAGTAAACTTATGAAGTCAAATGAAGTCAGAACACAGTCTATTGTGGAAATCTCATGAATTTATAATGAATAGATCATATATTAAGGGGTTAGATCCCTATAATCGAGTCAAAATTTTCCATTTTTATGAAAAATTCAATAATTGATAAAAATAAGGTTTGAAGTATGCTCTTTCAGGCACACCAAGTTATTTTCAGCAAACCAAATGCTTTATCCCAATTTTTGGGGTTTTAATACAACTACCCTAATCAAATTTCCTTAGCAACGCCCTTAGCAACGAAAAATTCCGAAACTTCAGCGAAGAAACGGGACAAAAATACCCCTCCAAACCCCAGCAACCAAGCAGCCGAGTTTTGTGGTTGAATTGGATTGATTGCACGAAAGAGAGGCAGTTTTGTGCCTATTACATGAAGCAACAACCTTGTCTTGTTTGCACCAAACATTGACGAAACCGTTTTTCGACCATCCTGCGAGATTGATGATGGTATTTCAAAATAATCAAACTGGGACAGCTTTAAAGGAATGGAATATTACGAAGGATGAACAAATGATCAGATGGACAGGAATTTAGAGGAAAGTAAACGCACGAAGTGTTGAGGTCTAAGTGTTCCTTCCGTCCAAGTTTTAGGCCATCAATTCAAATCACACAACAACTGTCAAATCAAGTAAAGCAAAGTAATGAGATTGACTCTGTCTGCAGAATTGTTTCTGCTGTATCACGACACATGATTTTGGATGTGAAAAGCACAACAGGAACGTATGCCTTGTTTTCAAAGACCAGCATATAAAATCTTGAAAAATGAATCGAAAATGCACTTTCTTTGGCATGTCAAATTTTGGCCTAAATTTGAAATGGAAGCTGCTGGAATACAAATAGGCAGTTTGATTTGAAAAATGGAATGCACCTTATATTACTGCAGCCTTGCAAGAAAAGGATTACATTTTCAAATTTGAAGGAATGAAGAATTGTGGCCTAATTGCATTGTTGTAGACCTTGGTTGTTCATCTCGAGCTCAGCTGATCTAGAATGAAGCCACGCAATGTAATTTGTGCCATAATAGACAACGGTAATTGTGTTGCTGACAGAAGGAAAAGTCAACAAAACACAAAAGTAGCAGCCCAGTGGCTTCACATAAGAGGTATCTGATTTGGTGAAGGCCAGTTATGAGTTGTTAATGATGAGTAACCCTTATCGAAACGTCCAGACTCCTGAACAGCGAATCCCTAGGAATCATTGAACAACAAGACTGGGAAACGTCACAAAAACTTGGTTTTTGGAAGGAAAAGATATAGATTTATGTGCTGCAAGTACTGTAACTCCCTAATGTGATAGTATTCTATCAACAGCTTCTGTACCAAAGAGGCTGGGAATCGCGAAGAGCCAAAACGATAGCAAGAACATTGTAAAATGACCCAACTTGACTAGCGGTGACAGAAATAATCATTGGATAAAAGTAAAAACAGTGCAAGAACATTGAAAAACCATCAGGTTACTTCTTTTAAACTTGAAGAAGCAGCAGAAAGGGATGATTGATGAATCTGGTGAACATTGAGGGGAAAATAGCAGTAGACATAGGCGTTTTTAGTATGTTTCACTTTCAAAGTCATTTTCCCGCATTTAGCAAAAAACGACATATTCCGATGCTTGTGACAATGTTTTTCATTAATCCTTTGTTCAATTTTCATGAAATTTTCAGCAGAGACTCATTTGACCTTGCTCTAGGGAATGAGACATTTTAGAGCTGGCTATACCTGAGAGCAAAAATGTAGTGCTGTCTTGAAAATTATTAGCAATGCAGTTTTTCCGGATCTCAAATTAAATTCAAAATTTCTCTGCAAGTGAAGTGACAACCAAGCTGAAAAGTTTTCATTCCCTAGCTATGCCTATAGTGAGTGCCTGAAAAAAGTTTCAGTCCATTATCATTATTTTTGTAGAAATTGCATTGTTACAAGCAGGTAGCAGTTTTTGACCATTGTTGTTGCCGCCATTTTGCCTAATTTGCATATTTTATTGAAATTCCAAAATTTTTTGTTTGAGGTCAGCTATCTTTATATCCTATCCAAATCTGGAGACAATATCTCTGAAATTGACAAAGTTTTGCCTGATAGGGATCTAACCCCTTAAAGTTGGCTTGATGCAGTTCAGTCAAAATGATGTATATATTTTGAAACATTTGAAACCTCATCAGGTTAATGATGCTTGAGTGATAGTAAACTTATGAAGTCAAATGAAGTCAGAACACAGTCAATGGTTGAAATCTCATGAATTTATAATGAATAGATCATATATTAAACATGTCTTCATGCAATTCAGTCAAAATGACATATATATTTTGAAACATTTGAAACCTCATCAGGTTAATGATGCTTGAATGATAGTAACCTTTTGAAATCAAATGAAGTCAGAACACAGTCTATAGTGGAAATCTCATGAAATTATAATGAATAGATCATATATTAAACTTGGCTTAAGGCAATTCAGTCAAAATGATGTATATGTTTTGAAACATGTGAAACCTCATCAGGTCAATGATGCTTGAGTGATAGTAAACTTGTGAAATTGAATAAAGATAGAACACAGTCTATGGTTTAAACCTTACGAATTTATAATTTGTAGATCATATATTAAACTTTGCTTGATGCAATTCAGTCAAAATGAAGACTATATTTAAAACATTTGAAACCTCTTCAGGTTAATGATGCTTGAGTGATAGTAAACTTATGAAATCAAATGAAGTCAGAACACAGTCTATGGTTGAAATCTCATGAATTTATAATGAGAAAATGATATATTAAATTTGGCTTGATGCAATTCAGTCAATATGAGGGATATATATTAAAACATTTGAAACCTCATCAGGTTAATGATCGTGGGGGTCTATTGCAAAAGTGAAAAATCTCTGTAACTACTACAGTTATAACAGTCTTAGTGACGTTTTGGAACTCAGTATTCAATTCTGCATCGAAACAATGATTTAGCAAGTCAATAAATGATTTTCTATAAATTTCTCAGTGATGGTCAAGTTGCGCCACCCTACGTCATAAACGTCATACGTCACAGTGGAATTTTTAGCTGTGCGATATATCACAACGTGAATACATGCTTTTCTCTGATATTTTATTTGTGATGTATCGAGGTTTAGCCCTCTTTGGTTAGGACTCCTCATTGATGGACAGACGTTCACTTGTTCGTGAATTACTTACATAAAGAGGTGAAAGCGCTCAAGCAAGTGGCTGCCAGAACAAGAAGAAAGCAGACTTGTCTAGACTAGACAACACAAGGCCTAAGGCCCTTTCCTCCTCCGTTTATTTGTTGTTGCCTGCTGGCTTGTTAGCTGAAAGCAAAGCAAAACTAAGATGGCCGCTGCAAATACAGCAATGAAAGAAACCGAGAAATACATAAAGTTCTTCTCTTACAAAGCGTTGCAAGTTATAATTCACTCAAGAAGTGGAGAGAAAACAAAGACATCTTCCAAAGCAAATGCAGTCGGTGTTGACTGGTTTAATGTAGCATTGCCAGGGAACAACATTGGAAATGAAGTCCAAAGAGAAGTGAAGAATGAATTTGGAAATATCAAAGCTGTTTTACAAGAACCCCTTTGGCTGTGTGTTTATCTGAAAACAGCAGATGGATGTGACACTCTTTTGGAAAGTTGGAACATTCGCTTTGGTGACAGAGCAGACCCAAGCATCAAAAGTAGTTTTGCTGTTTATAATAAACTTACAATGCTTTTAAAGTCCTTGGTTGTGGTTACAAGATCGCTGCCAGCATACAAACTGACAAGGAGAAAGGACAAAGATTTTTCTTTTTATTACAGAGTGTGTTTTCAAGAGCCAGAAGGTGAAAGAGCTGCGGATCTGCCAGGGGTCTCAAAGATCGGTAGCGTTGGAACGCAATTTGGAAGTATAATGCTATCAGTTCATTTTCAAACAAAAACAAGTTTTTATACATATGAAGGGAGACATTTGACATCATCTAATGATTCGAACAAGAGGGTGCCAATCAAGATGAATAAAGATGACCAATTAGATTTACTGAATCCGTTGGGACCTGCAGCTGTTGAGGAACTCAGAAAAGCTGCTTTTGACGATGTAACTAGCAGCACTGCTTCATTACCAACCTCATTCACAACAATGTCACCTCATAATTTTGATTTTAGTCAAATGCAAGAAGGAATTGCCAAATTGCAACTTGAAGATATTTCCCAACCACAGTCCATCGGAGATATCAATACTGAACACAGGGCACTTGCTGCTTTTGGGGACACATCAGTTTATACATCAAAATCAGAGCTGCCTGAATTGCCATCTACTCCTCCTTTTTTATCTTTTATTCAAGGCAAAATTGAAGAGAGTATGACGGAACAATCCCCAAGAGACCAAGAAGGACAATCAGCAGAAAAGAAGGAAGTGGAGACAAAGGATAATCAAAAGAATGAAAACATTGAAAGTTTTGTGGCATTCGATAGCCCAGATGGAGAAACGGAACCTACAGAACCTACAGCTGAAGCAGTGGGTTTTGAGGATGATTTTGTGCTTGTAGAAGTAAGGCCTGCATTTGCACCACAGACAGGAGATGCTGGTCAGTTGTATCGTGAATGCCAGAACCCACCAAAACTTGATATGTTTTCTAGGAATGGGGATAATATTGCAAATGATGAGAGCCTCACTGACCAGATAGAAAGATTTGAAGACCAATTGGCTAGATATGATGAATTCTTTAGAAATCTAGAACACATGAAGGTCATTTGAAAATCTGTTCTTAAGTGTGTAGCATCATTATTTGATTTCTCGCAAATTTGTATCTAAAATAGTTGATGTACAATATTGTATGTGAAATGACTGAATAAAATGAATATAGAATTTTGTTGCATGGCTTAAAAATTGCATGCCAACTCCTAGAACATACAGAATTTAATTGCAACGTGTTACTGGTCTTAAAAGATAACTCATCAAGGTAACATTACTCTATAAACTGGAATATGGAATTTTCGTTTTTGCAAAAGCCAAGTGAAATTTTTCTGGATTGGAATTAGAACTTCCTTTCACAACTGTGTGTATCTTACAAACCAAATACTGACTGTTTATAGACATCAGAATTCCTAGCTTTTTTTACTTTATGTTCACTTGTTCCTATATCATATGAATTGTGGTACTTGTGAGAAACTTCAAAACTTCTTTATAAATATTCAGGGATGCACAGGAAGCAAACATATGAAGAAAGTTTTGAACTCAGCTCAGAGCACTCAAGATTTTATAGATTTTAAGAAACTTTCTGCAGTATTTCAAAATTTTCCAATGTAAAAACTGATTGAACAAAGCAAAAAAACTTCAAAATTCAATGATAATTACTTCTGCAACGACCATATTGCCGTGCGGAGGAGCCTACTGAGTTGAAATCTTATAACTGACCAAGAATCTTGGAATACCCCCAATTGGTAGTATATGTTTGACAAATAGGGCCATTTGGTAGCCATTTCGTAAGACCCTCAAATGGACCCCCCTGTAGGCCATAATGGAAGTACCCCCCCCCCCGGGATCGTTTTGAACTCAGCTCACACTCAAGATCTTTCAGTGCAAATGTGTATATGTTATTTTAGTTTTAGCACTAAAAGTAAATACTGTACTTCAGCCCATACTTCAAAAAGAGTATGTGTATGATAAACAGAATGACCATTTATGACTACGTCAAATGATTGAAAATGCTACTAAAATCTCTCTGAACGCTGAAAATTTATACCAACGTTTTTGTAAATTTATTCGCTGTATTTCGCAAATTTTCGCGCAAAATTTACAACCTCCCATTGGTTATGACGCGTGTCCTTCGCAGCCTCGGTCTCTTGCCAACATCTAGGCCAAGATGGCGGCCAACCAAAACAACAGAGGCAGAAGCAATCAACCAAATTATGGCACACCAGGACAGTCCCCATTCTTCAATCAATCACTTGGTGGTGGTTTGACGGTTGAGAGTTTATCTGGACCACTGTTGTTCACACCTGTTCCTCTTTCATCGCCATCTCACGATTCAAATACAACGGAAGGAAATATTGCTCAAACAGAAACAGGTAAATTTTAGGCCCTGCCCTGAGCAGCTCACACACATGACGTTCTATCCAGCCAGGTTTCGGTTTCAGTTTGCGCATCTCTTACTTAGAGCAGCATAAAGTCTTACTTGCACATAAGACTTGCTGTTTTACGAAGTTAATTTAGTGCAACGAATGGAATGGGGGGACACTTTCACGGTGAAATTAGATTTAGAAAGAAAGTTGCAAGAAATTGAAAAAAACTTTTAAAATTTAATTTCATTCTCAAATGACTATACTAGACTACATTCATAGGTACACAAAATCATCGAAAGACCATCATACAGGATCTAGAGCAAAAATTTAGACTACTCTACATGAAAAACTTAAAGGAAATATCCCAAACAAAATCCTATTCTACAAATGCACTACCACTGCATTACCTAATATAAGGCATGGTGATAATAAACTAACCTAAGATAACAGCAACAACAATAACAATAAATTAACATTAAAAGGATCCTGGTTATGGAATATCCATTTCGCCAATATCTATTTCTATTACATATCCATTTCACCTATATCTATTTCTATTACATATGAGAATAAACTCTACCCTACCCTGATACATACAATACCAGCATTGGTCTCTTTTACTGACTTTGAATGCATCATACTTAAACAACATTTTCTGGGCAACAAGGATAAATCTGTGTGTCTATTTTTGGAAGATCTTATTCTTTACCACAGAGAAAGAACTCATCTGGTTCTTGGCGCACATTTTGGTGCCAAAAACTCCTAAAACAATGGGCAATTCAATGTCTCATTGTCTGAAACAATAGATATGAATTATTCTTTGGTTCAAACCGGTGCACAAAATTATTATGCTTAGAAATATTTGGCCCCTATTTGGCACAGAGCAGCATAAAGATTCACCCTGTTCAAGCAAAAGAAAGGCTTGTAAAACAAAAAACAAGCCATGTTTACAGAAATTGCAAAGATTCATTTGCTGTTAAAAGTGATAGGATGCAGGGCTGAAGTTACAGTAAGCTACAGAAAGCGTAAAGGGTTGCAGACCCCAAATTTGCTGACAAAATTTCTTGAGTTAGATTGTTGAACATGCTGACAAGGTTGAAATTCCCAATAAATTCACAAAGATTCTTAAAGTTGGAGAGATGCAATACCCCATGAACCCCATTGGCTATGCCCCAAAGGAATGAAATAGTAAGAAGAAAGGCCTTCACATGATTAGCATTTCTGTTGTGTTCTATGGTTTTTTGCTCTGTTCCTGCACAAAAATACAAGGCTAAACTTGGCCTTGTACAGCTTTAGTTTTAGCCTTGTAGAGGGGATTATGACCTTGTTATGACCTTGTACTAGCCTCGGAAGAAAATTACAAGGCTATCAGTAAGATTCCAAGCTGCAACCAGTCTAATCCAAGGTTTCCACAAGGCTTCTACAAGGCTAATTAGCATTTTTCAAGCCATTTACAAGGTTACAGCAAGGCTATTTCTGGCTAAAACAAGGTTACAAGGCCATAACTACAAGGCTTGTACATGGCTATTACATGGCCTTGTATTTTTGTACAGGTTGTAACAATGTGAGACTTGCACCCTCAGTTGCTGTTTTTAAGAAAAAGATCTTATCAATAATCCGACCCCCTGCAAAATCTGTTTTTGGAATACACGATCCAATAGGATTGTCCTATCTTACTCAACTTAGGGTTGGTCTCAGTAAGTTAAATTTTCACAAGTTCAAGCATAATTTCAGGGATACCATAAACCCAATGTGTCCAACAAACGATGGCATCGAGGATACGGAGCATTTTTTGTTGCTCTGCCCTTCTTTTGATGTTCAACGAAGAGATCTTCTCGCTGGAATTGTACAATTATTGCAACCGTATGTACAAATCGCTGGCCTTTCAAATGATGCTTTGACGCAGCTTTTACTATATGGTGATCAAGACTTTTCTGATGACTTGAACAAAAATATACTCGAATTGACTTTACGTTTCATCCAGGAAACTGGTCGGTTTGTTTGAGATCCTTTGAAATTTCAGCGATGTTCTTAGCAACCACCAAGTCCCTTTACGTGAATGTTCTTTGATAAAAAAGCCAATGGATGGGAAAGTTTCTCCTGTAAGAAACAAGGGTTATGAATCAACTGAGATCATTTATATCAAATTCTTACACATGATTTATTTTCTCTGTAGGGAACAATGAACAGCCTCATCAAACAATAGGATATCAGAGCCCGCTACAGCCGCTACAGAGCCCCTTTCCACAGTCTTCTGTGACACAAGCACCTATCCCTCAGCCATCATTCTCTCAAAATGATTTATTCCCAGTTCAATCAAGCTCACAACCTGATTTATACACCCAGCCATTTATTCCAGCAAACCAGTCACAGTCTGCTCCATCATTAGCTTCATATCCAAGTAGTCCATTTGCCACCTCATCAGCCCCACTATCCCAGCCGCAGCCCCCACCTCCCTCTATACCACAACCCTTTGAGCAGTATGGAGCAAGTCCTGGTATGCAGTACATGGATATGCCGTTTCAGGATTCAGCGCACAACCAGGGCGAGGCTGGTTTACAGCACCAAGAGTCAACAGCAAATGCATTTAAACCTACTCAAGTGGTAACTCCACAACCTAATTTGCAAGGGAGGCCACAGTTTTACACACCAAGTGGTCAGCCTGTTACATATCCCTTTCAATATCAACCTGCACAGCCTCACTGGTTTTATCAAAACGATGGAAAAGTATGGCTGCCGTTTTCCTTTATTGATTCAAGAGCCCTTGAAGCAGCCTTTACGACTAAAGAAAAGACAGTCATAGCTACAGATGGAGGAAGGTACGATGTGGACCTTGATTCTTTGAAAAGAGAGGCTGTTTACTGGAAAGCAATCAAGACGGATGTACGACGATGTACCTGGTTTTACAGGGGTGAAGGGGAGACAAAGTTGATCCCATATGATGAGAATCTAGCTGATTTGCTGGAGGTACGTTGTTTTTAACAAGAGATGCTTAATGGTAAGTTTGCAGGCAGTACAAAGAATCATATTGTTGTACTCTAAAGTCTTAAATTGCTTATGCCTTAGAGGTCGCAGTACTGTTTTGCACAGGAATCCTCAATCATACTCTCCTAAAGGAGGGCTAACCCATAATGGTGATACACATTTCTTACATTACATTACATTACATTACATTACATTACATTACATTACATTTTACATTTTACATTACATTACATTTTACATTACATTACGTTTTACATTTTACATTACATTTTATGTTACATTACAATTTACATTACATTGCATTACATTATATTACATTACATTACATTACATTACGTTACGTTACATTACATTACAATTTACATTACATTTACATTACATTTTATTTACATTACATTACATAACTAAGGCCTGAAACTCTTCTTTGTTAAAGAGGAATTACAACTTTGCAAACAATTTCATTGCAGAAAGAATTCAAAGCTATCGCCACAACTGGTACATGGAATAAAAAGATTGATTTGCCAAAAGGCGAAACCATTATCTTTCACAATGCCAATGTTATTGTTCATTATCGTCCAAGCACAGAAATGCTTGATTGGACAGGAGAGGATTCTAAATCAAGACCTAGAGTTGTTCGCAGAGGTATCTCTGATATCATGGATGAAATATTAGAAGGTAAGCATTTGACCATAATTGACAAGTGGCAAGCCGATGTGGGCTATTTCCAGCCCGATAATTTCGAGAAATTGCTTGTGGCTTGCCAGAAGATTGGCAAAAAATCGCTGAGTATGATTTGGCATTTTACTGAAAGTTAATGATAAATTGCCCTGTAGTGTTGACGCAATGCAAATCGCAGTTTATCTCTTTGACTTTAGTGATACCTCTACAACTATTATTATTATTATTATTATTATTATTATTATTATTATTAGTGAAGACGGGTATCTAAATAATCGTACCAATTTTGGGTGTCAATCAGATTGGCCAGATCTTCTCAGATATGTTAGAAAGCTAGACGTTTCCATTGAGTTCAGGCAAGGGAAGGCTGGAGTGATTATTAATGGTGAATTTTTTGATGAAGGTGCTCCACTCCAAAAGTTGCTATTCAAACAGACAGTTAATCGAGATGTGCAAAAAGCAAATCGAAAGCACGTTTGAGTCTACTTCCAACAAACTTCACAAAGCATATATGGAATCGTCATAATGACCCTTCTTGCCCCTTTTGCCATCAGCATACGGAAAGTGTCGCACATCTGATGAATGGCTGTAGAGAGTTTCACAACTTTTATAGTAGACGTCACAATCGCATTGCTGACAAAATATTTGAGGTGATCTCAGGAAGTTTAAGTGGTTTCCAGTTTCATGCAAACAAACTTGCAGAATCAATAATGACAGACTATGGTGATGAACTACGGAGGATTTCGCATCGTAAACCTGATATCCTTGTCATTGACAATCAGTCACGTAAATGCATTATCTTAGAGGTGACTGTCTGCTACGATCTGTATTTTGAACAAGCACTAAACACCAAACAGGAACGGTATCAGCCGCTGTGCAGTCTACTACAGTTGTTAGGTTGGGATGTAGATCTGAAAGTGCTTTGCTTTGGCTCACTTGGTTGTATCAAAAAGGATGTTTGATGAGATCATTGACAGTAGATAAGTTAATTGTAAAGAACACATTACAGTGGTGCTCAGTATCAAATTTAATAATGGCCAACTATATATGGAGACACAGGGTGAAGAAGTTATTCAGTTGAACTTTTTTTTTCGGTCCGTGTTATGATCAGATACACTAAAGTTCTATATTACAATATTCATACTGAATGACTTCTAAATCTTGTGTCTTACACCGTATGAACTGATTATGAATGTAGTGGATAACGTATGCCTAGTAAACATAAGTATTATGTTAACTGAGCTGTCAGCTCGGACACTAGGGCAAACACGAATTTATCATTATTATTATTATGATATGGCATAAGTGAGCATATCCACTACAAGTGTGGCTATTCAGCTCTAAAAATTAAATACAAGACTATTTTACAAAGTTAAAGCAATTACCTGAAAACAATAAGCATATTACAAAGTCAAATTCAATAAGTTAAAAGATTTTAGTTCAACAACTACGACTCATTTCTCTACGCCTACAATTCCAGAAATGGATTAACCTCGGCACTGATATCATATATACCTCAATATCTCCTAAATCACCTGCTACTTTTATTCTCAAAACGACCGAGTCTAAACGCCGCAAAATGCAGTTTCTTTGAACTATCAGTATTTAGCTATCAGTACTTAGATGAACGTTTCTTCAAGCTATAATCGGGAAAAGCTATTATCGGAAGAGCCTTCCTCTAATGCTATATTCTGATTGGAACACAAAGCGACAAAAAGTTGTCACCGATTGAGATTTTTGTCCCGTTTTACAGCTCTAGGGAATATAAGGCCCTCACTGAAGCGACAACAACAGCAACAATTCCATGAAGTTAGCGAAAGTTGAGTGTCCTTGTGGAGTTAGGCTACCTATATTGTACGATTCTTTGTGGTGCGTTCTAAGGCCTAGTTTAAACATCATTTTTTTCCCGTGAGATTTTTCCCGTAAAATGGTTAAAATGGCGATTTTTTAAAATAAACAAGCGCAATGGCTGATCACACGTAGAAACCGCGGACCATGGCCTAGAATTGATCATTTAAACGCAACAGAAATACGATGTTTAAACCAAGTCGTTTTTCTGCCGTTTGATACGTTAGAGTTGGAGAACTCCTACGGCAGGCGATTTTGAACATTGTTTTTATGTCAAATTTAATTGCCACTTATAAATTTTTAGCAACATCTATTAAAATTCGACACGACAGAAAGCGATGCCTGAAATGGGCCTAAGTGCGTAATTTTTTTGGCGTACGTACGGTATACTTTATATTTCGAGTGAGTATTTCCTTTGCAATGAAATGCAAGTTTTGAAAAGTTATGTACCACATCTATTTTTTTAAGACAACTCAGTTAAGAGTTATTCAGCACAAGAAGTTTTCAACTTCGGAGGGGCTAACATTTAAAGAGCCCGGATCTTGGTAAGCATGCAAGTTTTATGACAACCTCAATCTAACTTTTGTTTCAGGTGAACCTGAGCAGATCGACCATTTGGTATTTATTGTTCATGGGATTGGACCTGCAGCTGATTTGAGAATGAGACCTATAGTTGACTGTGGTAAAAATTACATTTCTTACTCATTACAGTAAAAACCCGCGTATAAGAACCTAGTGGATTAAGAACCTACAGGCTGAAATTGTCAAATTTTCAATTGTTTTATAAGAACCAATCCATTGTATTCATTGTTTAAGTACCCTGGCTAACTTGCAAAATAAAGGGTTTTTATATGCGGGTTCGCGGGTTATTGTTTCCTGAAGATTATGTAGATCAAGAATGAACGAAGAATGTTTTTGCAAAAAGTCTAGGAGAAGTTTTGTATCTTACGAAAGTTTTCTTCTTGTAATGTTTTGTGCGCTAAATTGTATTAAGTCGTATCTGGAGCCGAGATTTAGCTTGGAATTACAGTTGAATTGGTGACTCTCTTCTCTCTACCTAGCACTTGGCAATGCGGGGACTTGAACCACCAACCTTCAGATTAGTGAGATCACGAGAAACGCTTCGAAACAACATAAGAAGTAGCCTGACGACATGATTCCTTGTATTCATTCAACGTTTTTAATCTGATGTTTTTATTTTCACCCACACAGTTTGAAGCCATAACATCATCCAATTCAATGCGGAAAACTGAGACTTATCGTCATAAGTCTACAGGAGAAGTTGAAAATGAATTAATCCAGTTTGGTGATAGCTAGTAATGACTTGCTTGCCAGATGAATTTAAAGAACACCCGTCAACCAGTATCCTTTGCGGTCGCGCTTTGCTGAGCACTGCTATGTAAGATGTCATATGAAAATGGCTGCCGCAGTCGAACGGCAAAATGCGACGCACGCAAAGAATGCTGGTTGACCGGCGTTCTTTAAGCAATTCGATACTATCCATGTGCTTATTGGATCAAATCTTATTAGATAGCATATTATTTTCTTTCAGTTGAAGATATGAGACAGCAAGGGCTGCTGCAGTTAGGCACACATCAATTCGTAAAGGAAGGAATAGCAGTTGGTCGAGTTGAATTTCTTCCAATTGAATGGTATACAAATCTTCATAGTGATCGACATGGTGTTGACAGGTTTGTGTCTGCCTTTCAGATCTTTTTTGATACGTCTTTGTTTGATCTACTGAGTGAGTAAGAAATGCTCAATGTTCAAAAGGCTTCTGTTCCCTTAATGTGATAGAAATAATACAGGAAAATACCTTATTTAAAAGACGACACGTTCATGTAAATTTGAAAATTTACCTTGCTCTAATCGGGCATTCCTTTTCGAAGATATTGGATGTTTGACGTTATCTGGAGAAAACACCTTCAGGAAACTTTAAAATGGGCCAAAATTACCATCAAGTCACCCAGTAGGATATTCAAATCGCCCTTTACCTTTATTGTCGACCATTATCCCAAAGAAAAACTACTGTGGAACACAAAATGAATAGTTTTTCCCCAGTTTGTCCTGTAACTTAGACTAGAATGGCACAAAGCACCCAAATGCGAAAAAATTGAAGATTTTGCTTCGTTTTGGTAACGAAATTGATTGATTCTGTAGGCGTAGATGGATTTCTTCGTCACATCTTTACCGTTTTTAAGTTTTTCTTGTATCTTACGAACGCAGTGTCAAACAACTTTGTAGACTATTACTTTGTCTGTTTCAACATCGGTAATATAGTTGCCTATTCCTATCACATTACTACACATGGCTGTATCAGTTCAACGTAAAGTGTTATTTCCATGCTAGTGTGCTGGACTTTCTCAGGCTCATATCAGTTGCATTTTTTTCATTGTTTAACGTGATCATAACATTATAAATTCCTTTTATTTTCAGTCGGCTGGATGCAATAACGTTATCAAGTATTGGCAAGTTCAGGAACTTCACAAATGAAACTTTGACTGATATCTTGTTTTTTACGAGTCCTATGTATTGTCAGGTTAGTAATAAGATATGATTTTTCTTGTCTCATTTCATGTAAGCCTTCTTTAGCCCAATAATTGCATCTTTGTACTCAGTGCTTGTATAGTCAACTTTCAGATCATCGCACTGAAAATCAACCTGTTATCAGTAACCTAGACGCAAAGGGAATTTTGTAAAACAAAGGATACAGGTCTGAATGTGACGTTGTGGTTTTTAGCGCCAAGCGCTAGGATTGCAGAAGTAGAATAGGCCTAATCGAGTCCGCGACCCCTTGTCATGACACTCAAGTGGTAGGGCTCTACCTGGTATCGAACCCTGTCCGCCTGACTGTTCTGGCTGCAATGTCAGAGGATTACCCCACTGCGCCACAACACCACAACAAAGAAGACTGTTAACTCCTGTAATCACTGCGCCTGGTTAAGATTAAAGGGGCTCCGTCGTCAAAATGTAAACAAAACGATGATTTTTGCAGTTTTTTGAAAGGTGATATCACATAGGATTTTCGTATTTTTTCAAAATGAAAGTTGCTGTTTGGGCATTAATCCTTGTACTTCACTAAGGAACAAACCAAACATTCATATCTTCTACGATTGCTCGGATATAAGTGGATTTTTAACGGTCGCTTTTTGGTGGCTTGGTTGAAGCCACCAAACAAACTGCAGAGAACAATGGATGGACAATGGATAATCCACGACACGTGCGAGTTTACGGATTTGTTTACTGTTTGACGACGGAGCCCCTTTAAGACGTCGGATTAAGACGAAGAGACTTGGCAGCTTCAAGAACAGATTTCATACCTTCTATGCAGCCACCCATAATGCTTTGCTTTCTCTGTTGATTTGCATTTGATTGAGTACAAAAATTGATTGATTGAATTCATCCTTGGTATTTTGAGGAAGATTAGTCATTCACTCCCGACTTTTAGTTCTTGATTTTCCCTTCATAGGCGATCTGTGATACTGTGGTAAAGGAAATGAACCGCTTACTACAATTATTCAAGAGTCGAAATCCTTCTTATCAAGGCGAAATATCAGTTTGTGGTCATAGTCTTGGTAAGTAGTATTCAAAAGCATAGGGCTCAAATTTTTAAAAAGGTGGGTGTAAAGTTCTAGTACATTTTTCTTTGAATCAAATTGCTTGAAAGGAACTTAGAGTACTTTGCTGTAAGTCTGCCCTGGAAATTCGTTTCATTTTCATTTTATTTCATTTTAAATTCTTTATACATGGTGGCCCCATCAGCCAAGAATGGCTGTTTTCAGGGGGCTGTGTTGATATCTTTGTTAATTTCAAAATGGCGGCATTTATTGTATTTGAGGCTCTGACGTCATCAAATTTCTAAATCCTAAACCCGGAGAGCTACAGATATCTGCTTGCCACCATATTGTAGACGTTCATAAATCATGGTTTTCTTGAAGACTTTATCATTTTTCCTCTATTGATTTAGGATCTACGATGATTTTAATTTTTTCAACATTTTCCATGAATTTTTATACAAAATTATCAAAATGCTGCCATTTTGAAAAAAATCAAGATATAAAGATATGTCCACGGCATATCTACAGCAAAGTGTCCTCAGTTCCTCCCAAGGCATCCAATTCAAAGAAAAAGGAATAGAATTTTACTCCTACCTTTTTAAAGATTCGAAAGATTTGAGCCCTATTCTGTATCCAAATGAACTTATTTGACAAGCTAATTATCAACAACACTATTGACTCTTTTTCCAATGCAATGCTACAACGCTTTCTTATTATTATTTTATTATTATTATTATTATATGGCGTAAGTGAGCATATCCACTACAAGTGTGGCTCTTCAGCTCTAAAAATTAAATACAAGACTATTTTACAAAGTCAAATTCAATAGGTTAAAAAGATTTTAGTTCAATGAGTCCTTTGCTTTCTTCATCAAGAATGTCTTAACATCACTACAAAACTTGTTATAATTTGTCTCCTGTTTGATATCACCAGGAAGAGCATTGTAGCTACTTGCAGCGGCATCTTGAAAAGTGTTTTGAATCATTGAAGGTTTTATACGGATCTCGCTACTACTTTCTTGCAAAATAAGCTTGATTTTGATATTGCTGAAGCAAAATTGAACTGTTTCTTTCGAAGCAGCAACTCATCTTTACTTTCTTGTGCCATGTTTCATCGGTTTAGATTGGTTTACTTTGTACATTTGTATATAGTAAGCTAGATGATGTAAATAATCGATGTAAAATAAGTTGACAAACGAACAAGCCATGAATCAGCAACCATGTGCCAGATTGACTGAAAACGAGGTATCATACTCGAAGCGAGGTCTCATACTCTGAGATGAAGCCTTTTCTATGCAACTGTATAAAAACCAAGGGTTGCACAGCAGCTCCTCCACAGCAGCTCCTCCACAGCAGCCACACTAACGGGGCACAGTTTTTACCTTGTATACAGAATATACCAAAATTCATTATCGCTGCTTGAAAATCACAAGGCTTTGATTGATGAAATGATGCAATTGCTAACATTTAAAGTGAAGAGTTTAATGTTTGTTGGTTGCAGAACACTTATTTATAGCTCGAAGTACAAGGCTTTACGATATTGTACCATGATTTTATAAAAGCGACAGATTGCTTTTCTGTGTGTGGAAGTAACATTGTGTAGGTAATTCTTGGAAAAACACGAGAGATATTTATTTCCTGTTTTATGTTTATTTCTTTCTTCCAGGATCATGTATTCTCTTCGATATTCTTGCAAACCAAGTAAGCTTTCTTTTTGCACATTTTCAAGAGATTTAGTACTCAACACAATTTATCCAAAGAGGAGCAGAGGTATAAACTTACGACGTGATTCAATGAGCGATGCTGAGACTTATGTAATGAGTCTACCAGAGATATTAAAACTGTATTTTATTTCCTGGTTTTCATTGAATTATAGAATGCGTTAAGGTGATAGTTCTGGTGAACATAGCATCAATCAAGGAGCTTTATAAAACCGTATGAATGCCTATTCATCTTATTCAGCATTTTATTTTAGCCATTATTTCGCAATCTATCGCATATTAGATGTCATGTGAGATTTGTGATAACGCGAAATGAGTCATGCAAAGTACTTCATTTGTTGTTATTCGCGGACATTTTCACGTGACATCTAATTTGAGACAGACTACAGCTTTCATTCAAAGTAAAACTCGGATTTCTGATTTCAGGTAAATGTGGAGTCAAATCATGATATGGAAGAAGTCGTCGAAGAAGTTATTGAACGAGTAGAAGAACCTGATTCGGAAAGGTGAATTTTCTTTTTATTTTTCAACTGTTTCCCAAAACGTATTCGATTTCTATTGAATATAGGCTTCCTTCCCAGGGGAAGCTCCCTATTTGTAGGTGATGGGGGTCAGACACTTTTTGGGCTTGGGAAAAGTTGCCTAGTATCCAGTGGTTTTTGAGACCCGTCAAAAATGTTGATCTCTTTTTGGGACCACCAGATAAATATTTTTACACTCAGTTGTAATATATCTGTATCTCATTGATAGCACCTTCGCAGAAGATGATCACGTGGACTCACCTCCTGCCCCGCCTCCAGTTGTCACACAATCCCTCTCACAGACATATGCATCAACTGTTCAAGAAGATTCCATACCTGATATCAATGACGTTTTAAAGAAACTGAATTTATCGGATTATTCATCGAAGTTTGATGACGAAAAAATTGATACTGAGACTCTGGTAATTATGTTAATTCATTTGTATCGTAGCTTTTGTTTTAGGCTGCCCATACTGCATAAGCACGTTTTTCCTTGGTCGTATAAGATCCCTAACATTAGGTTGGAATGCTTATGAAAAAGAGTTTATATAGACTGACTGACGTGACTTATGTTGACATGGTGTGACTCGATTTGACTTGACCTGACTTGAATTTATTTGACGTGACTTGACTTAATTTTAGCTATGGTATCATTTCGCAAGGAATATCTGCCTCATGCCAACAGCTGGTAGAGGCGCTGAAAATATGGTCTTCGAATTTATTTTCTGCATACCTTGTATCTCCTACAATCATAAGAATTTCCATACCTATAGAGTTTAAGGCTCCGTTCACACTGCTCCGTTTTTGTACAAAAACGGAGAGAAAAACGTCTGTTTTTGTGAAAGTGTTCACTCTGATCTGCACAAAAACGCCACAAAAACGGAGGTTCTCGAAAACGCTATCAAAAGTGGGTATCCACAAAAACGGAGGTTTTCGAAAACGCACTTGATCAGTGTGAAGGCACAAAACGGAGGTTTTTGAAACGCTCCAATATTCAACAATGAGTTTCACAAAAACGGAGCAATGTGAACGCACAAAAACAGAGGTTTTTCTCTCCGTATTTGTTATCAGGCGCTCGATCAGGCGGATCAATGTGAACGGACAAAAACGGATGTTTTTCCCTCCGTTTTTGTACAAAAACGGAGCAATGTGAACGGGGCCTAAGATATGTTGCATTTATTGTCAATTTGCCGTAGCTGATGTGCTCTGAAGCGGACATGAGAGATCTTGGTATTCCCATGGGTCCAAGAAAGAAATTGATGGGCTTCGTCAGAGAACAAGCTCAACAACAGGTAAGACCATTGTTTTTCAATTCCTCCCTTGATCTGCTACCTTTTAAAGATGGTCTTTCGTTTGTCAAGCTTCTCTCTAGATTAATACCATCTACTGTAGTTTTGATACCTATTGTGAGAAACAAGGACAGATAATGTTACAATAGGACTCGCTACTTTTTATTGACACCTAGATACAAAGCAATTTGTGATTGCAGACAAAGGGAATTACATGCTCGGTTGGTCAAGACATAAACAAAAAGAAAGCAAGCCGCAAAATTGCCCTGAAACCCGGGTCGCTAGCTCGGTCGCTGTGCATTCCAGAAATGGTTTTAAAGAGCAAATATTAGCACATATCGAAAGAAGAGGGATATATCTAAACTTCTGCCTCGGGCATTTTATTTTTTTCGTACAGAAGCTGAGCAGTAAGTGTTTCAATTACACCTAAAAAGTACGAGAATTGAATCCCCTCCCAATTGGCTTCTGCACAAAATAAGTAAAATGCCCGAGGCAGAAGTTTGGATATATCCTTCTTCTTTCGATATGTGCTAATATTTGCTCTTGAAAACCATTTCTGGAATGCACAACAAGCACGCTATTGACCCGAGTTTCAGGGCAAGTTTTGTGGCTTGCTTTGTTTTTGTTTATGTCTTGACCGACCGAGTATGGAATTCCCTTTGTCTGCAATCACAAATTGCTTCGAGTTCTATTGTAACATTATCTGTCCTTGTCATTGTGAGATTGGCTTTTGTTGCCCAGAAGAAGAAGATATCATAGGTTCCTGATCCTTAAATCGGTGTAAAGATGTAGGTGTAAAATTCTATGACCTATTTCTTTGTACCGAATGGCTTGAAAGAAACTTTAGCTGCTTTGCTATGATTCTGTATTGGACTTTTTAGACATCTTCGATATTTTTCAAAGTTACAGTATATTTTGTATTTCAACTCATTTGAGGATGTGATGTCATCGAATTTCTAAATCATATCCTAGAAGAGTGAACGACTTTTGCTTGATGCCATATTGTAGACATTCATAAACTTAAAATTCTTATAAATTTTCGCAAAAAACTTAGAAATTACGATTAAGTTTTTGTTGAAAATTTTTCTTGAATTGTTAAAAAAGAAGAAAAACATTCTAATTCTGAAAATATTGAAGATTTCAAAAATGTCCAATCGTGGAATTATAGCGAAATAGCTAAAGTTTCTTTGAAGCCATTCAGTTCAAAGAGATGGGTCGTATAATTTTACACCGACCTTTCTAAAGATTCGCAATCTATGTCGAAGAAGGTGGCCGGTTTTGACGTCATATCTGAGCAGTTACCTGCGATGTCATAGCTAGGAATCTAAATTGCATGGAACAATTCTCGCGAAAAGTATTTGAGCAAATGTGATCTATTGTTAGATATAACTAGAATTGTAGGCTGGTCTTCGAACAAGCAAATTTATTTCCTTTCAGTGGGATTTATGTATTATTCTTTAACAAAATATGTATGGCGATGTTCTATCGTGTAGCTCTTGCATTCAATGGTAATTTGGTTGCATGTACCTTATGTAATGGCCAGGAAGCTGGCACTGTCTTTTGCTCCCCCTGGTATCGTCCTCGCAGTGTTGTACAGTAGCTCATAAAGTTAAAATACAGTAGCTCATATGTAGTACCTTGTTTCTGTAAGAATTTTGATTGAATATTAAAAAAATAGCTCAAAAGTTCGATGTGAAATCGGGAATTCGTGCCACTGCCGCGAGCATGACAAGATTTGGCTGAGAAATTTCCTAGCTGGCTCAAAGGTAGCGTCGATTGGCACAGCAGTTAATTTACGCTCAAAATATAGAATTTTCAATTTTACAACTAATTTTCTTGTAGGAAAAGAAGAAAGTGAAAGAGGTTAAACCAGAAACTCCTCCACAATGGCCAATCACTGCTCCAAAGTCAGAGAAACCACAGAAAGCCGAGAAGCCAAAACAGATGATAATGAAAGGAACACAAACATATTTATTCAGATCTTTTTCATCAGCTAGTGTCGAAGTTGCTTACGAACGAGGCGTTGCTGGAACCGGGCAGCCTACTGTTCATTATTCCAAATTGGACTTTGAACCTACGCACATGTTTGCCCTCGGATCTCCCTTGGGACTATTTGTGACAGTGAGAGGCGTGACGTCATTTGGAATGAAATTCAAGTTACCCACTTGCTCGTCGTTTTACAACATATTTCATCCGGTGAGTTTTAAGACCGGGGGGAGGGGGTTGCAGGCATCCAGATTCTAAGTTAGACATTTGGACTTAATGTTTCCAGGGGGTCAGTCCTAGAAATTTCAGAAAACCCAAAATATCACTTCAGCTTCATTGCAATGCAACCCAGGAATATCAGATCATTCCATATTTAGATACCTGTAAACAAACGTGTAATATCCTGAAGCAATGCAAACTGAGGTCAGGATTGCCCCTAAAGAACCCAAAAATATCAGCATTACAATATGCGATGCGAAGAATTATCATGGCGATAATGTCAGTTTATTTGGACCCAAAAATACTACTTTCACGTCACTTTCACCAATATGCTGACCCAGAAATATCGGAATTACCTCCCCATATGTTCATATGGCGAGTCTCCCCCCAGAGGGTACTGTTCCTACCGTTCATTAGCTATTATTAGAAAGACATAAGTAGAAAGTTTGTATTTCTAGAGAAACGTGAATTTGGCATTAGGTGTTAGGAAAGAGGTTTTCTCCCTTGGAGATCTAGCATCTTTTGCTACAAATCTTGCAGAAATCTGTTTATGTCATGGAAAAAGTTTCCAAATCCTTTTCATTAATCCGTTTCCCTTTCTATTGTGAGATTTTTGTATGTTATTTCACTGGGTGCAATACGAATCTTTTTGTTGTCTTTTGATCTCAAAGTATGTTTTAATATCTCAATTTTAGCAATCAAAATTTAATCATTTTCCTTTTCCTTCCTATGTTTCAATTTTGCTGACAGTATGATCCAGTGGTAAGTAAAATATATTGTCCTTGATTTCATTCATCTATTTCACTAAACACCTTAGTTAGCTAATTCCATACTTTCCTTATTTGTAGATTTTTTTTTATATATATTCCATTAAAAATTTACAATACATGTTACGGACTACTCTACTACAAACTACTTTACAATACTAAAAAAGAAAAACGATGCTTACTATACTGTGGCCTGTCTAACATTAGATGTCAGGTTAGGGCTGTAATAACCAAATTTTTTTTCATTTTTTATTTGGATAGCATACCTGACATCTAATGTGAGACAGAAATTATAGACAAAAAGACAATTTACTTAAAGGCACTTGATGGGCACTTGGTGGCATTTGTAGATTTGATAATGATTGGATTAGCTATGCATGTTGCCAGAATAATTAAGGGTTTAAAAACTAAATTTCCACGTGTAATTTCTTAGCTGAGAATGATCGGAGATGATATCGAAACGTACTTATAACCATAACATGGCTTGTCCAACCGTCGATGTCCTTCATAATCTTACATCATTTTTGTCTGGTCCAACCGTCACTGGAATAGGCAACTCAGTCGGAAGTCTTCTCTGCAAGTTTATAGTCCCTTGGTACCTAAAGATATTCTCTGGCTGAAATGAAACACGCTCCTCATTGTTTTTAAGTCTGAAATGGCTTCACAACGATCACCTGTATTTGACAGCTTTTTGAAGATTTAAAGCATGCCGTTTTCCTTGAAATCCTTAATTCGAGAAATTTACCGAACCGAAAAAAAAGTTTGAAAAATACTCATGACGTAGGCTTGTCTTTTAGCGACAAAAAAACTTTTGAAACATTTCAGTCGGTGACTTACGTTTTTTTCTATAACATATTGCGTTGGGTCATTTTTTCTGGATCAACCGGTACTATCAAAAAATGTTTGATTCATTCAGGTCCATTCTGTACTCCACTTACTACGATTTTTCAAAACGTCTGAACTTTCTTTTGCCACACTCTGTATATACACTCATTTTTATGTGTAAGAAACTAAGGTCCGGGACTGGTAGGCAGTTTCTTAAATTTCTGGGCCATTTTGGTACCAAAATTTTCTTACATTTTTAATGCCGGAAGTGCAGAGTTAAGTTTTTTGTCTAAAGGGCTCCCAAATTACTTGGTTAGTCTCCCAACAAGTAAATAACATCATTCGCACTCAAAGTAATGTCCAAACAGTTGCTATAACTGTACATTGTTATAACATTTTCGAGTGTGATAGGAAAATTAAAACTGTAAATTACAAAAGTTTCTTAGCTTTTTCAATTCAGGTAGGGTTGTTTCTCAACTCTCGAAAAATTGAGCCTACCGTTTCGCTTCTTGTAAGCGGTTTCTTATAAAAAAAAAATGAGTGTACCTTAAGGCCTATCGAGGACAACTTCTGCACCCTGAGAACTCACAACAACACAATGCTTTCCAGGCAGAACTTTGTGTATATCAGCCAACAGCTTATTATATGAGAAAATACGTGTATATGAAATGACTGATAGATTTTGAATGTGCAGAAGTTGTGTGTGTACGCATTTAGCTAATATATCTTTATTTCAATTACAGGCGTACAGAATTGAGCCACTTGTGAATCCACAGATTGATATTCCGCCAGTTCTCATGCCTCACCACAAAGGAAGAAAACGATTCCATCTTGGTATCTATCTTTTATTTCTAATTCCGTCGCGGAGTATTTTCTGACGTTAGGCTTGCTGTTGTCAGGGGTGTTTCTGCTAGGGAGATAGGGGGGTATGGCACCCCATATTTAACATAGATTGGGACTGTTACCTTGAGACACCCCCAAACTGTAGTCTCACCATGCCCGCGACAGTTGTACACAAAGGTATTTTTTATAAGAAACTAAGGATTTGAGCCCGGGGGGGGGGGGTACTAAGTATATTTGTCCGACGGGGATGTGCCGTTTTTAAGGGTATCGTTTTCACCAATTTTTTCTAGCACAGGGTATCAAAATGAGGCAATTTTTCTAGAGCAGGTTGTCAAAACATGTCAAAACTTTTCACCAATTTTTTCTAGTACAGGTTATCATTTTGAGCGAAAAATTCTGGAGCAGGGTAAAAAAAATTTTTTCGTGGGCACACCCCCGTACAAATTTAAGTCAAGTACCCCCCCCCCCCCCCCGGGGATTTGAGCCAGTACTCGAAGTTTCTAGTCTGCGCGCAAACTTTGGTTACTGGGGAGGAAAGGAAAGAAAGGAAAAGTTTCTTGAATTGTCAGATTTTGAGTATTTAGATTTTCTTAAAGGTTCCATAACAAGGTTCATGTTAATCACCTGTGCCCTCTTGAGCGTTTCAAAACAAGTTTTAGAAGCCTATCTAATGTTTAGACATTACTCAAATTGCATGTTACAGGAAACAGGTAAAAATTAAGTAAAAAATGCTCAGGATTTCCTTTTTTAATTCTTTGGTGATCTGAGAGTTGAGTTTTTTGCAAGCGTACAAGTGGTTTGTTATAAAAAAATGCGCATAATGTAGTTTAGGATGATGGTGTCTTCAAGGGTCTCAAGCCTTTCCCATTATACATATCACTATTTCTAATTTGCAGAGCTACGAGAAAATCTAACACGAGTTGGTTCCAATTTAAAACAAGGATTCATCGAAGCAGTTCGAAGCACATGGGAAACAATAAATCATTTTGCCAGATCACATCGAGGTGACGCTAACCTTGACATTGATGAAGAGGTCGAAGAAACCGAAACTGCTGTTGTGAAACCATTACAAAGTCAAACTGATGGAGAAAAGGGATTAAAGCAACAAGGTACGATGATTTATTCCAATAATTTATTCCAATAATTTATTCCAATAATTTATTCCAATAATTTATTCACATCTGATGCCTTTGCTATCATTTTCTGTGGGTAGCCTAATTACCAAAAAGCTTATATACCGGGTGAGTCAGAAAAAAGAATCCCCGCTTAGAAGGCCATTACTCCATGAATATCAAAGCAATAATATTGAAAACTGTCTTGTTTTATTGCCAATATGTTCAATTATGTTCAGTAATTTACCCGGCTTTGATCGGCCATTGCTTCCCGTGGATATGGGTGATTTTCTGCAGAAAGCCCCTTCCAAAAACCTGCAAAAACGAATGAAAACAATGCGCAAATTTTCCTTCCTAAAATTGATGACAAATAAAATTGTAAGGCAGAAATTTTGGGAAATTTGTTCATGATTTTGGGCACGTTTTGAAGGCTTTTGAAGAGGCCACAGTGGGGCATCATCATGACATAGACCAAAAATTCGATTTCCTTCAACTACTTCCAAACATAGCTATTTTGAAAGAGTAATGGTTGAGGATCATAAAACTTTTTAAATTTTCTTTCTACCCCTTTTCTGAAAGACGGTACGGGCCTTCAAAGTACTAGGCTTTCTCACAAACAAGAAAGCAAATTCCAGTGCAGTTGATCACTGAAAATTAAGCTACCTTAGCTGCCTCCTGTAGCTCTTTCAGTGGGTGTTAC
Organism: Aurelia coerulea; assembly: GCA_039566865.1. Classification (NCBI taxonomy): domain Eukaryota; kingdom Metazoa; phylum Cnidaria; class Scyphozoa; order Semaeostomeae; family Ulmaridae; genus Aurelia; species Aurelia coerulea. The sequence goes on along the minus strand of CM076952.1, from coordinate 1,742,858 downwards.
AGGTCAAACCTCTATATCAGTTTGATCTTTAGCCATTAGCCGACAATATTCATTACGTTGACAGCACGAAAGACTATTTTTCGGATTTTTTGCTAATATTTTGATCTGTGTACCATTGGCTGCACTATTTAGGCCATTCTTAGCAACACACTTACCTTTCTAGTTGGATACAAAACGTGCAGACAAGAGCAGACAAACCACACTATGCTTAAATTGCACCTGAAGAGTCGATGATAACATGGTAGAAAGGATTTTTTGCGGAAATTTGCGGGTTTCAAGGAAAATCTGTCACAATATCTCAGTTTTTTATGAAATAATGGAAGTGAAAAATAGCAAAGGCATCACTTTGGGACTCTATGCCTCTGAAATCTAATTCTAAGCTGACCCAATAAATATTGATGTCAAATGGTTTTTAAGTGTAAAAAAGAAACGAAAACTGCAAAGTAACGGGGCATGGGCAAACAAGGGAGCTATTGTGGGTCTACAGGGTACTGAGCAGAACAAACCACAATATTTTTACACTTTAATCCTTAAAATGGTCAAGAGTTACAAAGGGCCCTTCAAATTATCCATAGCAACAGAAAACGTGATGATGCACACACATTTTGGCAGTTATTATCTCTGGTTTCATTGTAAAACCTTCAAATAATCATAATAATAATCATCATCACACCTGTAATTTGGTATAGAAAATATACGAAATTAAAATGCATGTTTTCTAACCAACCAATTTATTTCAAACATATTTTTAAATGGTTGCTGTAAGACCTTAAACATGAATTGTTAAGAATAAACAAACAATTCTTCTTAAAAAGCGAATGTCATGATGCCTTGTACAAATGCCCCACTGTGGAGGCTTTGTCGAGAAAATCCCTCATAATTTCAAAATGGAGTGGCCTATTTCAGATTTAAACATTTCTACCATTAAACTATATATTTGCCGATATCATTGTCTTGATATCCAGGGAGCCATGACCTTTCAAACGGGGATTCTTTTTTATGACTCAACCGGTACTAGTCTGCGAAATTCCGTGCCGGTCGGATTCTGGGAATGTAAAAACTGATTTTGATCACATCACCTCCTCCAGCAGCCATAACACTTATTATGACTTTGGGCTTAAGTGTAGTGATTGCTGAAGGAGGTGACTTGCTGTGCTGCGACAGTTTGGATATGAGAGAGGTTGTCATAAAGAGAACAAAAAGTTAAGTTGGTTTAATGTCAAATAAATATACAGTGTGTGGTGACCGATTGTACAAGTACCCTTGAAGAAGAGAAGATTTAGCAGAGAGAAAGGTCGCAACGATTAATAGAGCTCTTGAAGGCTTGTAAGTTAGGAAAAAGGGGGAGACTAAGCATGGGAGGTTGTACCAGAAGAGAGAAGTTCTAGGGATGAAGGAACTGGAGTGTGGGGCACTGCAGCTACAGAACAGAATGATGATGATTTATCAGGGAAGATCGGTTTACTCTCAGAGGTTTACTCTCAGAGGCTCAGGCATGATATTTCTTAGCTGCTGAGAGCAACGTTCATGGTAGTATTAACAGAAAAGGGCAAGCTATGAGAAACAATGTCTATTAGCAAGAAAATCTAGGTTTTTTGTTCATAGGGTTCGAGGCTGAACCACGGGGGTGGGGGGTTCTTGGCCAAATTTTGGGTAGGGGTCTGCTGCGAGAATATTCAAAATGGTACCGTTGGCAAGACTAATTTTTCCGAAAATGGTACCCTTGGCTAGACCAATTTGACCATTCTCTGGACCAATTTGACCATTCTCTTGACCAATTTCTACGAAAATGGTACCCTTGGCTGGACCAATTTTGACCAATATCCTGACCGTTCGCTAGACCAATACTGTCAAAAATGATACCCTTGGCTAGCCCGTTGCTTGGCCAAAATTGCAAAAAAGTATACCCTTTGTCGCGGCACATTTGAATTTCAAATTTCTTTAAACTCTTAGTAGAATTCCATCTATCCACTGAACTGAGCTCCTCCTTTTCGATGTCTCTTTGATTTATTCTTTGATTGCAGAGTCCACAGAGGAACCATCTGGCATACAGATTGACTGCGGCAGATTAAATAATGGTAAACGGATCGATTACGTGCTTCAAGAACGACCAGTTGAAATATTGAATGAATATCTTTTTGCTCTCAGCAGCCACGCTTGTTACTGGTAAGACATTTTGCCATATTTCCCCTTCATTTTCGGTTCTTGGTTTCATGTGATTGCATTTCAATAACTTGAACGCGAAGCTGGGTTTTGTGATAGTACTGTGTGCACCAATAAGTTGTCAGCTGTCGACCTTTTAGGCATTCATTGGGGGTAAGACATATGTCACGTTTCCCCTTCATTTTCGGTTCTTGGTTTCATGTGATTGCATTTCAATAACTTGAACGCGAAGCTGGGTTTGTGATAGTGCTGTGTGCACCAATAAGTTGTCAGCTGTCGACCTTTTAGGCATGCATTGGGCCATTTTGAGATTGATGAAATTAGTCGAAAATCCTAAATTATACTCTGCCTGTGTTTATTTAGCGTACGGTTGAAAAGGGCCTAAGTGCTGACTAGTTTAGCCCACAAGGACATCTTTAGAGCAACTCATCATTTTTATAGATGTTTAGATTGGCTACTTCTTGAGAGACACAATTTCTTGAAAATTTTTAAAGTATGGAAAAAACCTTGATCGCACGAAAATAGTGATCAGTTAGGCATTCTCTAATTTTTTGCTGTGAAAAGTGCTTGTTGCACGGAAAAAGAAACAAAGTTGATACTTCAAAGAAAGATATGGCAACTTTGAGCCTCCAGCATTTTATTGTGCAGCTGTACCTATTACAAAAACTGTTTGCTGAAAATTTAATCCCAGAGGCTGTAGAAATGAATCTTTCTTACATTTTTAACTGTATTCAGGTCGGTAATAATTTATTTTCTTTATGCAGGACTTCAGAGGACACTGTTTTGCTGATGTTAAGGGCAATTTATGGAGCAGAGTGAACAGGAGATACATTTTTCTTTAAAGGGGCGGTTTTCTATGAGGTATAGAAGAAACATATTTAAATTCAAATTTGCATTATACACTTGTAAATTAGTTACAAATCAGTTTCCTAATAGAGTTTCAAAAAGATATCGAGCAGTGAATTATATAGAGCGTAGAATACATGCAATTGTTTGTATCTTGTCTAGGCTTCTCTCTTGAAAACGAAGGACGTCTGTCTGATAACACCAGATAGCTATATACAGGGTGTCCCAAGAAAGTGTCCGACTTTTAAATGTGCATAAATCAGAAAATATTTGACATATATATGAACCGTTCTGGCATTATTTGATAGTTAAGACGTGTAATTTTCTTTTGAGTCTATTGCAGCTCAAATTTGACAAATACTAAGAAACCAGGGAGTTATCAAAGTTATAGCCAATTTGTTGCATGTTTTATTCACCTTTGCTCTACTGTTGTCTACATTTACAGTGATATTTACTTACTGTTGGAAAACAAACTAGCCCTCTTCTTAGTGGAAAAGAAGGTTTCAAGTCTCTTTCTTTGAACATGAGTTACTCAAATTACCAGAAATCTAATTGCTACCACTGGCTTTCAATAGTTTGGAGTTTTCGAGTATATCTTCAAATGTGTTAGATTTTGCACAAATACTACGAGCAAGCAGCCTTCCAACTTCAAAGTAAAACTAAAATGGGCTTGCAGGCTACAAAACCTTAGTTTTCTTTGAAAGATATGACTCCCTTCGTAGACAGTTAGAAATATAGATATCTTGAGTGTAGATCTATGATTGTGTTTTGTGTCTGAATTCTCAAATTTGGCTTCAACTGCTTGGCCTCACCCATACCATAAACTACTGAGTGCCCCCCTGGAGCTTCAAAACCCCCAAATGAGAGTAAATGAAGCAAAAATATACTGCAACTGCCCCAATAAACTGCATTGGTAAAACAATAAAATGGGCCTAAATTTCTTGTGTCGTAGTTGCTGCTGGACAGCGCAAGCACTGATTTTGTAAAACAAATAATTCAGGTTTCCGAAAAGGCAAAAGGATTTACCTTCCAGAAGAATAGATTTCAAACTTCTGAGTGCACGCAAATCAAAATAAATTGAGAAGCTAAACATTATGGTCGGCTGCGTTGAGGGTGAGAAATCTATTCTAGAGGCTGTCAATTTGCTTTGTCTTTCTTTTTTTATATGTTTTTTATGTCATAAACATCGAAAATGCCATGATATCCTCAAATTTACGTTCGTGGTGGTTTTTGTGCTATTCCATTGGCCCAAATCACGGAAGCAAGTCTACTCTGTCAGCCAATCAAGATTTGTTGCCTATGCAACCATTCAATGACGTCATACAGGTACGGCTTGTATTGTTTTGATGCAGCCTCAGTTTGGTTTCATGCCTGTTTCAAAAAAATTTAGAATTTTCAGTGTAATCAAAATTGAAAGCGGCGTCGAAATGGTAAACCCTACTCGCTTCAAATAGTTGCAAGAAATTATGGAATTAAGTGGATAGTTGGACAGAAAAAGAGTACAGACTTTGATGAGTTAGGCTGCAAGAGTCAACGGCCATTTTGAAGATGATTTCTCAGCTAGTTTCAAGACTTATGATGTAAGTAGAATGCGGCCTAAAGCGCCTTTCTGTTTTCCCGAAGCTTTGGTTCATGCCATATTGCTCAGGGAGGTATTTAGATAATTTGCTCATCTCGTGCAATTTGATGGTTTGTTACGTGTTGTGATGTGATAAGTTTAATTGTAATGGTATGAACCCACGTGGAAAGTGCAAAGGCAGTATGATAAGACAGATAAAGCATTTAGATGACTATTTGGTTGTAAATGTTGAGCTTGCCTGAAAAGAGATGTTTTCATGGGGAACTGTTTCAATGTGTTAGAAGTTGTAAAAAAATGTCGAGAAAAGCCTGGCTGGAGAATTAGTTATTTTGTAAAAATTAATGACTTTGCCACCAGAAGCCTTTTTAAGCTTATGTGTCGTGTTTTAAAGAGATTTGATATTAAATTCCAGTCGCAAAATGTGCACTGAAGATGCACTTGTGGCTGTTGTTTTCAAAACAAACGGCTCTTTGTTATACATGTCTTCCACACACACAACAAACATAGAAAAGTCTTGTACTGGAGTACTGAGTATGAAAAATTTAAAGGGAATAGACATAGCTAACTATATTGAGTGGCCACAATAAATAGGCTTTCTTTTTTGCTACGCAATAAAATGGCATGTTTTAAAGTTATTGAATACGATAGGGCACATTTAACTTGGCTCGGGTCAGCTGCTTTTTCAAGAATTTTAATTCCCTGTAACCTGAGCATCTCCAAGACCAAGCATTCTTTTAGCAGCTTCAAAAATATTTGTTTTACCCTCATAAGAAGTTTACTCATTGTGCTTTCGTTTCATAATTAATTTCATCATCATCGGCGTAGGGGGAAATAAAATTTGGGGGGGGCTGCCCGATAAAAAATCCATTGTTTAAGAAAATTTTGCCCGACTTAAGGCGGATTTCTGCCCGATTATGGCTGATTTTTGCAAAATTTTCCGACGCTGGGGGGGCTGCAGCCCCCCTTTGCCCCCTGTCTCCTACGCCTATGTTCATCATCGAGCAATTCTAAATCCCAAAACGTGTAATCCCTCCACTCCATCCATTTCTCTTGTACAGTACACATTTTCATCTAATGACGTCATCGTACCTACCTCAGGCCAATGACTTTTGCTAATTCCTTTTGTCGCTGCTATCCCAACCAAAACAAAGCCGGATTCCGGAGAACATAATTTAATTGTGGTTTCTGCTTTTGTTTTGTTTTGCTATTTACCATTATTAATGGTCAAAATATTTATTTCAGACTGGTGTTTGGAACACTTTACCCAGCTTATCGCTCATACAAAGCTGTGAAAACAAAAGATGTCAGAGAATATGTAAGTTTTTATAGGCCAGGCCAGGGGTTTCCTCTTGATTTTCAATCTAAAATGTTCCAAATTAAAAAACATTAGGTTGAGGCTTTATCAAAGCCAATCTGTCCCCTATTGTTCTGAGCTTAGTTACTGCTTAGTTTCACTGGAGCTAAATTCATGCATCACCAAGTCTCTATGACCTTGATTTCTTTGGATAAAGGAAATTTAGCACAAACTTCTGGAATAATATACAATAGAGATCTTTTTATCGATTTTATTTTCATTCATGGAAGGGGACCCATTGCCTTGAAGCCACTAAAAAGTGTTCCAGCTCTAATGAAATGAGACTACTGTCTGTAGTCTCTTCTTAAAATGAGTTTCATTGTGCAAACTAGTGTACACTGCAGACACTTTGTCTGGTATTTGTTTATGTTTAGGCTAAAGCATTGTACAAATTTTCTCAAACCTTGAAGACAAACCAGGCTTCCTCAAATCTTTAGTTTATCAAAAACACTGCCGACAAGTTTGTGCTATGCATTAAGGTATGCTTCAGGAATATTTTTAGCATAATTATCACCCAAGGCCAAATAAAAAAGACTCTTTTTGTCATAAAAAATGACTCTTTACATTCTGATGAGAATCTTTGAGCCAATGAGTAACGGCGAATTTTTAAACTAATATCATTTAGGATTTAAAGATATTCTTGACAACTCTTAAGAATCCTAGACAGCAAATTGAATTGTGCTAATGTGAAACATCTGTACGGACAACAATTCAACTCCATTTGTGAAAAAGTACCAAAAAGAAAAAGCTTTGTATCAACTTTCGTAAGTTCAGGAAGGTTGAAAAATGCCCTAAAAATCAGTCAGCAGGAGAAGGACTATTTGGCACTGGAACATAATTTCCTATGGTGAAGGTGAAGATGAAGTTGCATTTTTCAGCGCCAGGCACTGGGATCGCAGAAATAGAGCAGACCTAATCGAGTCTGTGACCCCTTGTCATGACGCTCAAGCGGTGGGCTCCTACCGGGTATCAAACCCACTCCACCTGACTGTTCTGGCTGCAAAGTCAGAGGATTACACCACTGCATCACAACACCTTCAATGGTCTCCTTGTTGTGGCAGCGCACAAGATGTTGTGGCGCAGTGGTCTTATCCTCTGACATTGCAGCCAGAACAGTCAGATGGCCAGGGTTCAATCCCATAGCACCACCAATTGAGTGTCATGTCAAGGGGTTTGGGACTCGATTAGGTCTTCTCTACTTCTGTGATCCCAGCACTTGGCACTAAAACCGCAACTTTACCATCACCTTCATTGTGTCTTTATTTGTCCTTGTTTTAGTTATTTGCAATTGAAGCACAGTGATCCAGAATACGAAAATTAGGGAATAAACTGCAAAAAATGAATTTTCGAAAATGCAAAAAATACACGACAATATTTATAGAGAACATCCTGAGGATTAACATAAAACAAACCGCATTAAAATCGGACCACTGAGTGCGGAGAAATGTATTTTTGAAGTTGGCCTAAATTTCATATGGTTGTTTACATTGACATTTCCGGTACAAGTGTCAAAATAACGTAAATTTCAAAATGTCGAAAGGTCATCTTACCTTTGTCCGATTTTAGAATTTTTTCTTTTAAATGAAAGGTAATTCTTCGTCTTTAATGCCATCTAGTTGCTGGATTCATACGGAAAAGGGTTATCCAAGAAATATGCAAAGTTATGTCCCTTGTACTCAACCCAAGAATCCTTTTTCAAAACTGGGAACTTCGACTTAAAAGTTGAAAACAAAAAAAAAGCAAGCGTTTGCAAGCCTTAGCGACTAATTTTTCATTAAACTCCAACGTCTTGTGAATGCTTCCCTGAAATCTTTCGTTCTGAGTCGTTCAAATTAATTGTCAAAAATTATTTCAAAATCGTTGGTAAAAGATTATGATGATTATGATGATACTTTAGTCGGGTAATTTATCAATTCCTTTATGCTAAAAACAAAGAGCAAAATCCCAATAATTTTCCTTAGAGTTTTCTCAAAGCATAAATAAAGTTTACAGACATAATGGAAAGAATAATTCATGGGATTGGATGCGAAAATATGTTTTGTCAGAAAAGCAGTCTGAGGATATCTTCAAGAGCATCAAACACAAAAGCTTTGTTCCTAAATATGAAACGAACTCTGCAGTTCTGCTAAAAAGAGTCACACGCCACAAGTCTCTCAATTCTTTCTTGTTAATCTTATTTGTGATATAATGAATTTTTGTGACATTCTTTACATGCATATGTACTTATTGGTTCATTCTCTTTGGCTGCCACTGTTGTGTCTGCCCCCCCCCCCTTTATTGTCACAATTCTCAGTACATTTTGCCATGGCTTTGTAGCAGTTGGAGCTAATATAACAAGCAGTTTTGCAATAATGGTAGTAATATCATTGATGATTTATTTCCCACAGAATAAGGAGCACTATGAGACATCCTGTATTTTGGTTAATTTATTGTTTAGCGAATATAAATTTGTCGCTTGATACTCATGATAAAAAGATACCCTTTCAAATTAAAATCCCATCTGTAATTTTTCCCAGTAAGTCTGATAACTTAAAAGGAAACTTTACTTATACTTTGAGAAAATGCCATGAAAATTATTGGAAATTTGCTCTTTGTTTTGGCAAATAGGAATCAATAAGATGCCTGACTAAAATGTTCATCATAATCATCATAACTTTTGCCAAATATTTTGAAAGAACTGTTGACAATTAATTTGAACGAATCAGAACGAAAGATTTCAGGCAGACACTCAGAAGACGCTGGAGTTTAATAAAAAATTAGTCGCTAAGGCTTGCAAACGCTTGCTTTTTTTGTTTTCAACTTTTAAGTCGAAGTTCCCAGTTTTGAAAAAGGATTCTTGGGTAGAGTACAAGGGACATAACTTTGCATAGTTCTTGGATAACCCTTTACCGTATGAATCCAGCAACTGGATGGCATTAAAGACGAAAGAATTACCTTTCATTTAAAAGAAAAAAATCTAAAATCGGACGAAGGCAAGATGACCTTTCGACATTTTGAAATTTACGTCATTTTGACACTTGTACCGGAAATGTCAGTGTAAACAACCATACGAAATTTAGGCCAACTTCAAAAATACATTTCTCCGCACTCAGTGGTCCGATTTTAAAACGGTTTGTTTCATGTTAATCCTCGGGATGTCCTCCATAAAGTCTGTCGTGTATTTTTTCAATTTTCGAAAATTCATTTTTTGCAATTTATTACATGCTCTGGATCACTGTGTGAAGTGTAAAGGAATTGCTTTTTCAATTGTAGGTGAAATGGATGATGTATTGGATTGTATTTGCATTTTTCACAGCTGCAGAAAATGCTGCAGATTGTTTTATTTCTTGGTAAGTGTAAACATACAACTCATCTTTTCTCAACTTTTAGATCTTAGGATCTTATCAAGATGCTTTCCTGTGGCCGAGTGTCAAATGAAGATTATTAGCAAATTGTCCTGGCCCCAAGCGATTTTCAAGGTCTGTTCCACACAGGGAATTATGAACAAGCAGTTGTGGTGATAAACATCTCAAGCACTCTCATTTCAAACCATCAATGCTTTTGCCACAACTATGATAATCTGTTGACAGAAAAATTTGCAGAAAACTTTCAGTTTTTTGGCAAGAATCTATTTGCAATTAGTGTTGGTTAAATCTTTATCATGACATTTTCACATCTAATTTGATCTTTTGTCTTTGCAGCAAACTCTTAACTTGTACAGCATAAAACTTTCTTTGCAACTTTTCATCCAATAAAGGATGTAGAATGAATGTTATTTTATCAAAATCTTCAGTTCTTGGAAACGTATTTTTTGAAGAATTAGTTAATATTGAAAAAGGAATGTACGAAATCCCTAAAAGCATTCATTGAGCATCATTTTGTTTTGTTAGTAGGGCACAGAATTGTGCAGCTGTTTTATCAAGGAGGATTCTCTTTTAAATTGAATATTTTTTCTTTCAGGTTGCCACTTTACTATGAAATAAAAATAATATTTCTATTATGGCTTTTATCACCTGCAACCAAGGTAATGGCCAGCACATATCTTTGTGTAACACTTCTTACAAAGGCCTATTTTGCAAATAATAAACTGAAGAGTTACAGTGTTAAGACCAATTTCCGCTTCATTAGCAATGTACAAAATGCATGTAATTTGTAAATTCCAAATCCTGATCACATGCAAATTCAATACACATTTCAAACTTGTTCACATGAATTTCAATTGTATATCCAGCAAATGAAATCTAATCTTTTTCTCGTTTTGATCAGTCTACTGTATCTCTACAAAAGATCACATGCAATTTGCGAATTGTGAGTAAAGTGGAAATGGGCCTTCAATTAAATTGTTCCACAGGGTTGTTCTGTGTATCCATGCTCCCTGTGATATCATTGTGTAATTGTGTTTCTTGTTGTAAATTTTATGAGATTATAAAAAACCTTTCACTATTTATCAAGCCTTTCACAAAAATCTGAAATCAACATTGAATACAGAATGTAGCATAAGATAAAATGATTTTGATGTGCAATCCTTCTTGTGAACTGCTTTGAGAAATGGAACAGACAAATGTTTGTTACTAAATTACCATTTCCACTATGTTAGACTGTATTATACTCCAAAAGTGAAACACCAAATGCATTTTACTTTTGCTTTGCACTTTACATTTGCTGTGTTTGATTGCAGTTATAGAGGCTTTTGATGAACTTATCTATTCTTTGGCTTATTAGGGTTCAAGCATATTATACAGAAAATTTGTTCATCCGTGGTTATCAAGACATGAAAAGGTAAGAACTTGTATTTAAAAAGAAATTGTAAAAAGATTTGGATGCAAAAACCAGATTTAGCACATTGGGGCCTTTCTGACGCATGTTGTGGGACATAAGGCAGAACTTGTATTCAAAAGATGTTGACAAATAAATTTGCTGTAATTCTGGGAAAGATTTGTATAGCCCTTGACAAATTCTGGCTAATTATTTTGTCAAAAAGAAAGAAGAAAATCTTTCTTCATGACAGCAAGAGTTTCAAATTCTTGTTCCTAAAGCACAAAATAGCATCAAATTTGTTGCCTGCATATGAACAACCAACCTCCTTCAGAACAATAAAAGAAAAGAGATATATACACTTAAGGTTATTTCATTCCCTTCCTCTAAAACGCAAACTAGCCTGATATTATCCTTGGAATACACTGGATGAGTAAAGAATGATATCCACTGTTTGAAGAATAGTTTTGAGAAAATTTGCTTCCAAGTCATAAAATTTTAAATCCTTCATCTCTAAGAGGATTTTTCATATAACACAATACTGGATTTGAATTTCTGTCAGATTTAAGAATTTTAGACTCTAAGAAGTGTTAAAATGACAACATGATTTTGCAACATTCATCGATTTTTCTGCAGGATATAGACAAATATATTGAAAATGCAAAAGAAAATGGTTATGTGGCACTTTTGCGTGTTGGAAGGCAAGGCCTCAATGTTGCAACAGATACATTCTTGAAGACTGCTGTCACGGTGAGTGTAATCTTCCATGATCAATTATGAGGCTCTCAGGGGAGGGTCCTTGCTCCTTTGCCCCCTTTAAAACAGAATGCTTCCTTCAAAATTAGACTTAACCTCCCAGATCTTTATCTTCCCCAAATATTTAGTTCTCTTTTTTTCAATATAAATTCAACACCATTGTCTGTTTCAGAAATAGAATTTAGAGGTCAATTGCAAATAGATCGTAGAGCAGATTTAAATGTGGAATGCTCCTTACTATACCAATCCCTCGCCAGCATTTTTCTGATTTCTGGGTCTAAAGGATGAATGATTTTACCAAACAAAATTTTCACATTATAGTGAGTCTTTGATTGATAAATGATCACTTCAGCTTTTAATTTCGACCACATACTTTTTTATTCCACAACCCAATAACCTTTTAACAACTCCCCCTTTGTTGTTGTTGAATTTTGTTTTTAACTGTTAAAGGCCCTTCGTAACTGTTCGTAATTCAGTTCAGTTCAGTTCAGTTCATCATCATTTTAAAATTCCACTACATACAATATTAATATTCAACAAAAGAAACGAAAAACTAAATATAATTTAACTAAAATACAACTAATGATATAAAATAAATAAACTAAGGATGGAAATATAGAACATTGTATGCAGGGAATTTCTTGAGGAGGAGCTCTCTCAGTAGTTAAAAACTAATCGAGGAGAGAACAACCCCTTTTTCATAAACATTTTATAACTAATTGATTGCTCATCAGATTCATATCAGTTGATTCATGTGAACAAAACTTGATTGAGATATGGACAAAACTTCTTTATTAATACTTTTCAAAGAGAAAAGCTTTAAGCTTCTGGCGAAACGTTTGGACAGATGATGATCGTTTTATACCTATTGAACAAATGTAATTGAACAAATGGAATCTGATTGTGCAATAAATTACCACCGAAAGAACATAGGTTCCAAATCTTTAAAAAAGCCGGTGTAAAATTGAGTGACCTATTTCTTTGAACTGAATGACTTCAAAGAAACTTTAGCTATTTCTCTACAATTCTACTGTTGGATTTTTCTGAAATCTTTAATAGTTTCAGAATTAGAGTGTTTTTCTTCCTTTTCAAGAATTCAAGAAAAATTTTCAAAAAAACTTCAAACCATCGTAATTTCTAAACCGTTTGACGCAACATGAAGTAATTTCGAAGAGAACTATAGTTTATGGATACCTACAATATGGTATCAAGCAAAAGTCTGTCACTCATCTGGTTTATGATTTGGAAATTTGATGACGTCACATCCTAAAATGAGCTGAAATGTAAAATACGCTATAATTTTGAAAAATATTCACAATTTCTGGAAAGTCCAACGGTAGAATTATAGATAAGTATCTAAAGTTTCTTTCAAGCCATTCAATCAGAAGAAATAGATCATTGAATTTTACACCCACCTTTTTACGCTGAGTTAAAGATTTGGAACCTATGTTCACCGAAAGAGGTTTTAATAAGACCTAGTTTGAACATCATTCTTTTGCCGTGTCGAATCGAATTGTATTAAAAACGGCAGAATCTGCCGTGTCCCAAAATCTGATATAAACATCGTTTTTTCTATGTCGGATTGAAATTAAAATGTTTAAAATCGGCATTTTTCAAAATGCACAGGCGCAATGGCTGATCACACGTAGAAACCGCAGACCATCGCATAGACTTGATTAATTAAACGTGGCAGAAATACGGTGCTTAAGTCAATTCGTATTTCTACCGTTTGATACGATAGAGCTTGTGAACTCTTGCCGTTTTATCTCTTCAAAACGGCAGGTGATTTAAACATCGTTTTTATGTCGAATTTTTAGCAATAGAAGTTTTAAAATTCTACACGGCAAAAAACAATGTTTAAACTGGGCCTAAGACTTGTTAGTTTCTTATTTTGTTAATTCTCTCCTATATCTACTGATATGAAACAATTTAATTGTCTTGTGCAGCATTCCAAACCAAAATAATACTAAATCATTCATGAGTAAGGTTGTGACATCAATAGGCTGATGATGGTTTGAACATGTGGTATGAAGTCAGGCTGCTTGTTCAAGTCAATAATCAACTTCAATATTTTGTAAATAATTCATATTGATATATTTTTACGATAATATTAATCTTTAATCAATTCAAAATGAGACAATTTTTATTGGAGTTTAAGCAAACCAGACGAAGTTAGAGACTGCAGCAAAAGTAATCTTTATGTAGCCTCGTTTTGACAGAAAAGTTTAATATGAGGTAGCTTCAAAAGAGAGGAAAATTTTCCTGAAACTTCAAGTAAAGAATACTGTGGTCTTGTTCAGCCAGATCAAAAAGCCGTTAGTAGCAATTGCTATGATGGCCCTGGGTAGCTCCAAGAACCAAGAACAATTTTTCCTTTATCAATAAATTGAATTCGTTGGCGATAAAACCTTCAACGTTCTTTGTGAAGGGTACTTTTTTCATCAATTACAAATTTTCCAATAGAACAGAGCCGTACCTTGCCTTCAACTAGGTAAATTTTCGCAGCCAGTGTATATGCCCCTTCCTACTTATGCAAGGACAAACAGAGTTAACAAATTGTTGCAAGAAGCGTGCAAGGGCTGAATCAAAATGTTTGATCAAGGATCTATTTTCCTTAAAGGGAATCGACATTCGACATAGTTAAAAGCTGGCCCGGGTCAAGTTAAAAATATAATCTATTGTATTCAACAACTTTGGCGCCTGCTGTTTCATTGTGTGGCGAAGGAAACAATGGATTTGTGGGCGTTTCTTCGGCCTATTTATAGCAGCTTGTCGATATAGCTATGTCTATTCCCTTTAATATTATTTGAAGAAAGACTGAAAGAATTTTTGCCATTTAGCAGATCTACTTTGTCACTTTTCGTGTCTGAAGTGTACATATTCTGTTCTTTGCAGGAGCAAACAACATTAATAAACATCATTTCGAAGATACAGCAGTATATCTACCCTGTCATTTTTTATGTCTGAACTGTACCTTTTCTGTTCCTTTACAGGAGCAAACAACATTAATAAACATATTTCAAAGATACAGCAGTATATCTACCGTGTCACTTTTTAGTCTGAACTGTAACTTTTCTGTTTTTTACAGGGGCAAACAACATTAATAAACACCTTGCGAAGATACAGCAGTATGCAGGAATTGAATCGAAATTACGATGAACCTGATGCTGGACAAGGTGTGAACTCAAGACTGACATGGCATGGTGGTGCACCTGCCAATCAACAAATGGATTCAGGACAATATGATTTTGAAGATGATTACAGAGTGCTTGAACAGCAGTATCACGACGAGGCTCAATTATATAATACATTACCTGGAGCTGCTCAGTTTCAAAAGTAAGTCTAAGTTTATATCATAATCTCTTTCACCTTGGATTAACATTCTTCGAGGGAGGGGGGGGGGGGGTAGGGGTGCTTTAAACTAATCGTTGTAGATAGAAATGTTGATTATCAAGAAATGGCGTAAATGTTCTGAGGATATTTTTTTTTCTATCAAGATTAAAAAACTACAATATTTATACTTACATTGCACTGTGCCATCCATAGTGAAGAAAGACATAAAGTCACCGGGTCTTCACTATGGATGGTACTTACAATTCAAATTAATTTTCAATACACAAAACAAAGAACAAAAACGACAAAATTAAAGATACATTACACAAAACAGACAACAAAACAACAAAGCTAAGGCAGATTACTGGTTAAAAAGGAAGATTTGAGGATATTTGGCAGGTAGTGTAGCTCTTTTAAGAATGATTGTAAGGACATGCTTTGTTTTCAAATGTTGATAATCATAAGAATGAACACAAATTCAAATCAGGCACTTTTTCAGAATTGGGTATGGTTATCAGGCTGGCCCAGAAACGATCTTTTTATCAAACGGAAGTCGCCTTTAGAGCTGCAATGGATCATGGAATAAATCATATCCACGAAAGAGCATTGCGTTTTGTGTACAAAGACCATCAAACAGATTTTGAGTCTCTTCTCGAGCAAAGGAATTTGGTATCCATCCACGTAAGGAATCTACAGTTGCTTATGACAGAAGTTTGTAAAGCAAAGTCAGGTCTAAATCCACCTTTCATGAAGGATATTTTCAGTGAGCGGAATATTATGTACAATCTAAGACATGGTAACGACTCACAGCTTCCAAAAGTGCGTACGACGAGCTTTGGAATTGAGACTATATCCTTCCTTGGAAACAGACTTTGGTCCACCTTGCCAAATGCAGTGAAACAAGCAAGCACACTTCCTATCTTTAAAAACTTGATTAGATGTTGGAAGGGCGAGAACTGCAACTGTAGGCTATGCAAAACATACATTCCGCAGGTTGGGTATTTAACATGATATTCATAATTATGTTATTATGTTCAATGCTAATGTTTTAACGGTTGTGTAAATAGGACTTTTTCCCCATTTATTTTTTATTTTATATGTTTGCTAAAAAGTAGGCGTGAATTAGCAGTAATTTTGCTATCTCGTAGTTTAAGCCTACTTTAAAGAAAGAAATGATAATATTAAAAAATAATGGATAACTGTGAGTCTTTAAATCCAGTTTTTGTTTCAGGAATCCAGCATACCAAGAATCAATACCGGAGTCACATGATGAGGCGGACGACGATGCGGAGCAGGTCCCTGCTGATACTGCAGAGGACGCTGATGAGGACTTTGTTGATGCAGCGCAACCACGTGTTCAAAATGAGCGTGCAAGCCGACAAAAATCAAATGGAAATAATGAAGCCCCAAGGGGAAATCAACGCACCACTAAAATTTCAAAAGCTGATCAAGTTTCACAAATGCGAGGATACAGCACTTTGCCACGTTCACGAAATCAAAGATCTAGTGCCACTAGTGCGCAGCAGGTACATATTTGTTGTTATTTAAAAAGCCTTCTTATTGTGCAGCATAGGTTCCAAATCTTTAAAAAGGCTGGTGTAAAATTGAGGGACCTATTTCTTTGAACTGAATGACTTCAAAGAAACTATTTCTCTAGAATTCTACCGTTGGACTTTTCTGAAATCTTTAATAGTTTCAGAATTAGAGTGTTTTTCTTCCTTTTCAAGAATTCAAGAAAATTTTCAAAAAGACTTAAAACCATCGTAATTTCTAAACCGCTTGACGCAACATGAAGTAATTTCGAAGAGAACTATAGTTTATGGATGCCTACAATATGGTATCAAGCAAAAGTCTGTCACTCATCTGGTTTATGATTTAGAAATTTGATGACGTCACATCCTAAAATAAGCTGAAATGTAAAATACGCTATAATTTTGAATAATATTCAAAATTTCTGGAAAGTCCAACGGTAGAATTATAGATAAGTATCTAAAGTTTCTTTCAAGCCATTCAATCAGAAGAAATAGATCATTGAATTTTACACCCACCCTTTTACGCTGAGTTAAAGATTTGGAACCTATGCTTTGTGCAAGACTTGAGCAGGGTTGGAAAAATAGTTTGCTTCCTGCGACCACAGATTAACGTTAGTTGGCGGAAATAAATACCTAACTCAAGAGCTGCATATGCAGGTCTAAAATTAGCCCATTGTATTTGATGATTTCGAGATGTGCATGCATATGTTTTCACTATGGGAGCAATTACTTGCGTAGGCGTTTCTTCGTCCTATTTTTAGATTGCCTCCTCTTGGCTCCGTCAACTAACTTTAAAAAGTGAAAATCAGCAAACTTTCTTTTTCCCAACCTCTCCGTGTTTTGTCATTTACTGCTCCCCTTGTCTGCAGGGTATGCCCCAGCATGGCCCCCTGTAAATCAATTATTCTTATTGAGGGGCTACCATGGGTAAAAAAGATAAAATCAAAATAAAATCTTGCATCATAAAACAAGTACTGTCAGCATTGCATGTAAAGTAAATGAAGAACATCAAATTTCTTCACAAAATTTTTGTTTCATAAAAGTGACGACAAGGTTTAAGTTACCATTTACAGTAAAAGGATTTCTAAGTAGTCATTTAAAGGCATTGAGTCATGATAAATAGGCCTGCTTTGCCGTGTATCATGTAACCCATGTGCTAAATAAAGAGCAATTATTACTCCTAACGAACTAAAAGAAACTGCTGTTGCACCAATGTGTCTCATGTGATCAGTTTGATCTCACACGAACGTTAGCCAATCAAATGCGCCATCGAGAACCTTGAGTCAGTAGATACTCGAAGTTTGGGTATAACACAGTCTATTTAACATGACTCAATGCCTTTGAATATAATGCATTGACTGATGGCATATTTATTTGAACTGACAGAGACAATAAACTTCTTTTTGCCAATGAAAACAACATGTTATGACGTGCTTAAATCTAGACTTATGACGATAAGCCCCTTTTATCTCTGTCGTAAACCTTGCTCAACTGTTGACCGAAGCGCCATCTTGAAGTCAAAGAGCACAGGGAAACAAGGGACTCTAGGTCATAATTCTACGTTTGGATCTTGTTTCATATTTCATCGTTTCTTTCAATTTCCATGTTATACCCTTTCATTTTTCTTTCTGCAATTTTTTAGAAATTTCTTGGACCATTGGTGCCGTAGTCTACTATTTTTCCACCCCATGTACTTGAGAATTGCTTTTGAAAGCGAAACGGCAACAGAACGTAGCGGACCCTTGAAACTAATGATGTTCGTGTAGATAATGTGACAACTTAGATGATAAAATTTAGTTGGTTAAAATCGACCTTCTCATGTTAAGGCAGTCCTCCACTTGCATTAGTTTCGGTCGGCGACCAGAGTGCTTGCGTTTTGCGCATGTTCTGTTGTTAGAGAGCATGCGCACTAGGGAAACGTGCAGGTCGCTGACCAAGACTACTGCAGTGGAGGTCGGCCTTTACAAACAATTTTATCTAAAGTATTTTATATCGTAAAAATTTACGTTCAAGTTTACATTAAAACTAAAACCAGCTGCTGCTCCTGCTGAATTTCAAATTTTACTCCTCATCTCTGAAAATGATGTGCCAGGCCTATTTTATTACTGTATCAAATTTGTAGTTTATTTAAAAGCCTACTGTAAAAATGTTTAATTTCAAAGGTTAGAAAAACAATGAGATCCTTTATTTAAGATTGAAATAATGTAAGTAAATTCAATTATTTATTTGGATCAAAGTCATAGATTTAAAACATAAATACAAGCAGATGACATCACGTTCTCAACAGACATTATACAACGAGTTAATTTGGTAAGTCTCATTAATTTTTTATTTAAACTTGAATACTCGTTAAACATGTAAAAGCGGAAAATTTCTTGTCACAAAGATTTCGCGCGAAAATTTCGACTACAAGGGATTTGCATTGGTCGCGCAAAAAATATAAACTCTCGACGGGCCATGATGAACCGTGCACAAGGGTAATATTTATATTGGAAGACAGAAGTACCATTTCAATTTTACAAAGCCAGAGAAAGTTCCCGCTTTTGGAAATTCATAACACCAAGAGTGCTCCAATTCTACTTAAAAGCCAACACACTGAAATATTTTTGTGATTTTTTGCGCTTTTATGAGCACTGAAAATATAGGTCAATTCCACTGGAGGAAAATTCCTTTTTGCGAAATAGAGGGCCTAAAACATTTGATCAAATCGTAAGGAATCTTCTCACACAGAACAATGCGCAAGGGCATTTCACCTCTCTCTTAGGTGTTATAAGGAATAGATTTTCTAACAAATACTGACGTTTTTCAGTCCCATGGCAATAAATGCGCAGACGATATCTCTCACCCGTGAAATATTGTTCTCTCTTTATTGTTCTGTGCTAGTAGTTTCTTCATGATTTGATCAAGTGTTTTAGGCCTTTCATTTTCGTAAATTTAAATTTTCCTATATTTCTGTAGACTGCGTGCAGTGCAGACCCGACTGGTTTACAGAAATCGAATTGAGTTAAATGAAAATTGAAAATTCGGTAAATTTTCTATACAACTCTATTCGATTTCTGTAAACCAGTCGAGTTTGCACCCAGGCTAATATTTCTGTTGCTCGTGAAACACAAGAACAGTTACGAAAATACTTCAATCTCCCGGCTGTCAAGCAGAATTCAATTCATTGCTCCAGTGCTTTGAATTTTCAAAAGTGGGAAATTTGTTCTGGCTCAATCAGTAGATTGCGAGAGAAGACCTTTGAGAGAAACGAAACTTCGTCAAAATTTTGATTTCTGTCAACAGCATAACCCTTGGTTTCAAAATAACATTAAATTCGTTTGATTGAGATAAAATATTGAATTGTTTAAACTTATCTTTACAAGTCGATCAGTTCGGTGGGTAAATCCCTACGTAAGATATATATTGTTAAAAAGGTTATTAAAAGATAACTACGATAACACAGATCTACATGAGACTTCAGATAGTCAAACTTTAAATCCCGCAAAGCTAGATTCACTGGAATCCAGCCACCAAGCAACATTTGTTAAAATGATATGCAAAATAATAGAAAATTCCATTATTTTATTAATCCTGCGGTTGTGACCCCCTCCTTTGGCTACTGATTTGCCTTATTTTAATCTAATATTCTTTTAAGTGTTGATGTCTATGAATTCTTGTATTACCGGGTGAGTCAATAACAAGAATTTCACGGCTTCCTGGATATCAAGACGATGATACACGTTTTTTATGCAAGAAGTTTCTTGATTGCGCATGAAAATTTCGGTGTTTTAGTAGTAACAGTTTCTTAATTAGTTTCTTATTTTTTGGGGCCTAAAATTGCGTTATGGTTCGAAATTGAGCCTTCTGATCGACAAAGGGCTTGCATTTTGCATTGATATTGTCACCACGAATGAGCCATGCACATTAAGGCAAAAAGTTACAATTTTTATTTGTATTTAAATTTTTACACAATTTTTCATGAATCTTTTCAAAAATAATTAAATTGCCGCCATTCTGAAAAAATTCCAGATATCAATAAATTTCGACGGCAGATTTAAAGCAAAGATCCTAAGTTCCTTCCAAACAATTTAATTCAAAGAAAACTGTAATAGAATTTACACCGACCTCTTTAAAAGCTTGAGCCCTATGTTGGAAACGTACACATCATCCCTACAGCCATTTAAACGAAAACACAAGGAAAGCAAATAATTGACTAATTACAAATGTTTTTATTGATTGAAAACGAGCAATAACGCATGTTAACTTTTAATTTTAGGTTCAAGGTGGAACATTACCAAGAGCAACTCGCCGAAGTCGACCAAAATTACAAAAAAGCAACGAAGCGTGAGTTCTCCTTTATACGTTTTCCTTCAAGTGCAATCTTTCAAATTCTGTGAAATCGTTTTTTCATTTTAGCCCTCCTTTAGCAACACCCCTGAGAGCTACACCCCTGAAAGCTACGCCCCTACCAGCTACACCCCTGCCAGCTACACCCCTGCAAGCTACACACCTGAGAAATACTCCTCTGAGATTTACACGAGACCAGTGATGAGAAAAAGAAGAGACCTGGTTTATGATTTACGATACAGAAATTCGATGCCAGAAGTTGAGACAAAGTTGAAGACGGAAGATGGAAGCGCGTTTTTGTCGACAAAGAATGAGAGCGATGCTTGAAGTATTTTCACTGATGCACAAATTACATACCTGCATCTGGATGTGACTTTGAGATGTGACTGCATCTGAATATGACTATCAAAATTCATGAACTAGTTTGCATTGTCTTTAGGTTTTTAAGTCTTTGCATAGTTACCAACTTATGTAGAAATGTGGAATCAACCTTCTTTTCATGCTCAAATTACTGTCCAATCCACAAAGGATAAGTTTAGTACCCTAAAAGCTAGGCTTATGACTTTTCGTCCCTTGTTTCCCTGTGTTCTTTGCTTTGCTGATATCAATTGCTCAATAGGGACTCATACCATCCCCTGTTTCAAAATGGCCTAAACTAGCAGGAGTTCTCGTATACACTCAACAAAATCGCTTCAAAATCTGGTTTAAAGAGCTTAAACATTGAAAAGCAAACTTTTAACACAAAGGATGATGTTTTCCTGACCTACTCAATACAAAATATATACCTTTCAAGCAGTAATCTTCCTCTGTAGAAACAAAATAGTTCCTTCGCAAGCTACGAGAACTCTAGGCCGTATCAACCGTTTTTTGTATGCAGCAACTGTCTAAATAGCGCCTCCTTATTGGTTGAAAACTAAAATCTAGCAATTTGATTGGTAAATACGGAACCACTCCATATAGGCCTAAAGGGGGCCCACTTTATAAGAGTAATGGTACGAGTCCCTATTACTACCAAGTGATATCAACAAATCAAAGAACGCAGAGAAATAAGGGACGGAAAGTCATAAGTCTACCAAAAGGCTCTGTTACCCGGGGGGCTCTCCCATTTTGGCCTTATCGGGGGGAGGGGGGATCCAGTCGGTATGAGGGTTTTACCGAATGGCAACCAAATGGCCCTATTTGTAAAATACATGCTATCAATTGGAGGTGTTCTAAGATTCGTTGCCAATGATAAGATTTCAACTCAGTACGCTCCTCCATACAGAAATACTTTCGAATTTCCACGCAGGCAAATAGTTGAAGGAGATATCTAATAGACGATTGCGCTAAAGATGGCGGCGAGGAATTTTTTACCAAGATGCACTGCGTTCTTTGATCGAATTCCTATAGAATCGTTGAAGAATCTTTATTAGAACGCAATGCATCTTGGTAAAAAATTCCTCGCCGCTATCTTTAGCGCAATCGTCTATTGTAGATGCTCAAGATGGTGGCTTATTTGAAATATGGAACATGAAAATCATAAATGACAGGATGTTATGTTCTAGCTTCAGTAAGCAGTTCACTTATCAAATGCTTTTGAAACAATTAATTAGAACTTGGAAGGGTGTGCCAAAAAGAGGGGAGGCTAAATGGAGCCCTTATGACACCCAGCTAACTTATGCCTCATGAAGCAACAAATTAGGATAGATCTGTGGTGAAATCTGGAAAAGGTTTTTTGCTAAAAAGCCGCAGTGGTCGTTTGATTTATGAATCTGTCAGTGCATGGGGCTAAACATGTCTTGGTTCGCGAATACTTTAAAGATGTAGTTGAGGGCTTAGTATCATTCTTATTGTTGACTGAGGGCTTTGCAAGAAGCCAAGATTTAAGGCGCAGACAATGAGAGGTGGGAGAGCACATAGATTGTGGGTCTAAGTAAAAAAGTTTCACCTTTTTCGTTGATTGTGGAAACTGATCTAAGCTGCTGATAGGGCTCAAATTTTTAAAAAGGTTGGTGTAAAATTCTGTCACATTTTTCATTGAAGAAAATGGCTTGAAAGGAACTTAGCGTACTTTGCTGTAAATCTGCCGTGGAAATCTTTTGATATTTTAGTTTGTTTCAAAATTGCGGCATTTATTAAATTTGAGGGTTTGACGTCATCAAATTTCAATTCCTCAACCAGAAAAGCTACAGATTTCTGCTTGCCACCATATTGTAGACCTTCATAAACTATGGGTTTCTTGAAGATTGTATCATTTATTCTCCATTGCTTTGGGATCTACGATGATTCACATTTTTTCAACATTTTCCATGGAATTTTTTTCTAAAATAATTAAATTGCTGCCATTTTGAAAAAAATCAAGATATCATAAAATTTCCACGGCAGATTTACAGCAAAGCACCATAAATTCTCTTCAAGCCATTCAATTCAAAGCAAAATGGCAAAGAATTTTACACCCACATTTTGCAGATTTGAAATATTTCAGCCCTCTACTGTTGATTTATAAATAAACGACGCTATTAAACCTTTTTCAAATGTGGAAACAGTTCCAATACAACGCTAAAACCCTTCTTTCGATAGTCACGTGATCTTGACATTATTAAGGAGCCATTTTCAACCAGAGTCAATTTTGTTCATTGACCTATTTCTTGACAGAAATTTATCAGTAATGCTACCAAGGAGAAACATAGCTTATCGAGCCTGGGCTGGCATAAGTCAGCAAGCACTTTTCTGGTTGACTCAGGGTCTCAAACTCTAAGTTCAAGCCCATCCTACGCAATTGTATAAGAATGAGATAATTGAAGTCATAGCTCCCTCGCAGCAGCCACACACGTAAGGCACAATTCCTTGGAACACCCTTTGAATACCAAAAACTAAGATAAGAATCTTGTGAATTGATCCTTTTGAGCAGCTTCCACGATCGCCCAAGGTGCACTATTTATACCCATCTGGTGCTGTTTCGACAGTTCTTTATTTACTTGCAGTTTTTTCTAGGTTAGGTGCACAGCACAATAGATTAGAATGTGCACGGATTTTTTAGGTTAATTAAGATATTGTCACGTTGCATTGTAAGAAAATAGCTCGAGTAGCTCAGAAAAAAATTAGCAAAATCTAATTCTCTTTTGTCAGAAAGTGTATGGCAAATGAATAGACTTCTTCAGTGCATATTGGACGTGTTGTACCCTGTTGCAAAATTTTAGAAACATTTTGATAGAGAATTAAGATTATTGGTAACCTTATGGAAAGTGATCCTTTGAGATATGGTGACTACATGGTAAAAACCTTGAATGAAACTGTATGCTCGCGTGTATAACAGGATATATGATGTGGGGTACATGTGCTGCCCATAAATGTTGGCTCGTGTGTAATGGCTTCAGGTTAGAACGCAATCAGGTAAACTTCGACATCTTGGTTGTGTTTAGCTTCACATGAATTCAATCATCATTCGTGAGTCACAACCAAGAAGCATACTCTTGGGTGTAGGATGAAAATGACCGTTTTGCGTCAGTAGAAATCATATTTCTATGGTAGGAGAACCTCAGTAGAAAACCACAGAGTTGCGTATCATTGAGTGATCATATAATGTTCTTTAGCGGTCACTTTTGTCCTTGATTATAGTGATTGGCGTGCAATATTTTGTTTGGAACTTTAGCGGTCACTTAGTTCCTTGATCTTGGCAATTGGTGGGCTTGGCGTGCAATATTTTGTTTGGAACTAGAAAGCTAGAAACCTATAATAATTACCTGATTCTCTGATATCCCTGCGAAAAGCATTGTTCAAAAGAGATTCTGGAAACAGTGAAAAGATTGCCCTTAGCTTAGGCCCATGTTCAGCCGACACCTCGCAGAAACACACAATTTAATTCGTCAAATCTTGTGAGCCGCTGCCATTCCTGTGGGGAAGGCCTAAATATGAGCTTTTTGAGAAAAATTTTATGATTCACAGGGAGACATGGCATTTAGGTCATACACTTACCAGAAATCATATCGAGTTCTGCAGACGTCTTTCGGTGGCCGGAAATCCTTCATGAGAACCATAATACCGAGGGGCAATTCATTCATTCGAAAAAGCGCACGAGATCTTTTCAGAACAAGAAGATTTTTACGGATTTTTCTTGAAAACAAGGATTTTTGCCAAAGGTGTACGAGACTTTTTGGGAGTGAACTGCCCCTCGCAGAATACAGAATCAAATCTAATTTTGCTTAGAAGTGGTTTTATACGTATATCATTATCAAATTCTTCTGGTTTTGTCAATTTGTAAATAGTGCCTGTGTTTATTGGTTAACCTCTTGAAACTTCATGGAAAATTAATTGATTACTTATGAAATAGTTCTTTTAATATTGTAATTAAATTACTTTCGCATACCCCAAGTAGTAGTATTTAGATTGTGGAACTTTGATAATGAATGTAAAATGTATTGCGGATAAAAAGATTTCTGTCAATTTAGGTACTACCAAACACTGCTTTATTATTTTTATTATTTTAAATTCTTTATACAGAGTGAAAACATTCAGTTAACAAAAACTGTTTTACAATGTGCCCTGTTAAGATAGAAAGAGAAAAAACATCGAATACTACTTAAGGTAACTCTGCTTTCCGCTCTAGTGCACAGCGAGATGCAGTTTCGCAAAACCATTCTCCTCAGAAAACAGTTAATTTCTCCAATATTATTCGGCCTATCGAAAAGCAGTAAAAAGGATATTGTTCTGTATAGTCTGGACAATCGAAGGTGCATACATCGCAATGTTTCGGTCAACGCTGGTTTCGCAAATCCTAGTTCAAATCTTTTTGTTGATTTCAGAAAAGTGGATTTATCTCCAAAACTACTTGGGAAATATTCGATTTTATTAGCTCCATCTTTAGCTGGGTGGTTGATCTACAACTTTGCAAAGTCTGATGGAAAAGCTAGGCTAGATTTCCTGTAATTGAATTTGATGTTTCTGTTTACTTTTCTACAGCGAAAGGGATACAAAGTAAAAAGACTAAAATCGTTGTTTTGCTCAAGAATGTTCTTACAATATGAAAATCTTCATAATTGTGTGTTTAAATTGAAATAAAGCTTGGTTTCTGGCAGGTTCAACAGGTTTTTCTCTCTCAAAAATCCTTCAAGCTTAAAGAAGATAGTTCCTAAAAATTAAAACACTAAAACAGCGAGCGTTCTGTCAAATGGTTCAGTCACGTTGTTCAGTCTCTGTAGAAATCCTCGTCATCACTGTCCCCTTTACATCCAGGATTAAATTCAAATTCCTCATCTGCATCATCACACATTTCTTCATCTGTGCTTTGCTCAGGCAGCTTCATGTCTCCGACAATCTCATCTCTCATTGCAGGCACCAGGCCCTTTCGGAACGCAATTGATAACAGCTCCTCCGCAGTCTGGGTCTGTGGGTACTGACGGGCTGCCCATTTGAGGTACAAGGCAAACTCGTTCCAGTCCACTTTTCCATCGCTATCCATGTCAATAGCTTTGAGGGCTTTCTTTGTCTCATCACATCTGTAGCATCCGAAATACGGGGCCATGAAACCGTTGTAGAAGGCGTCGAATTCCAAAATATCATCTATTTGTCCGTCTCTGAGGTCCCATTCATCCCACATTGCGCGAATTTCTTCAATCAGGCTTTTAGTATGCGCCATCTTTGGTTCGATCTTCAATGGAAGAGATTACGTTTGATTTTAGACATCTGCGCTGCAATTGCTACATTTACGGCCAGTTTCCAGTCAATGAAATTTCTAAGCTGGTGGAATTTTAGAGTCTAAAATTATTTCATCCTAACTTTCTGTCCTAACTACTCTTGCAAATAGAAGATTTTGCAAATAGAAGATTTTCCAAATAGAAGATTTTTCTAATTAATATAGAAAATTCCACTGACTTATTGCTTGTTGCGTTTTGTTTAGTTTTTTAGTATATACATTTTGTCTATAGTTCTTTGTAACTCCGGTGTTTGCAGTTATAATAATGATGATAGTAATGATAATTATTATTATCATTATTGTTATTACTGACTGGAATCTGGCCTTTACTCATATCATTCATAGGCTCAATCACTCAATCATTCATAGGCTAAGTTCGCACTAGACACTAGACGTGCTACTTTGAGTCCTACGTTCACAATACTCCTTATGCATTTTATTAGTTTTCGTTATTGATAACGCCGATCGTTCAGACTATGCGCAATTTTCGAATGAGTACGTCAGTGCGCTGTGAATACGAAAGGCACACTGCTCCGTATTCAGTTTTATTTGTTTTTTTCAAATTCCCATTGCTCACGTTGTTTCGTTTTCAGATGAACGCTATGAATTCGATAGGCTTCTGCCTGCAAAATAGAGTAGCTCTAAAGGTTGTTTTGTTGGCAGCTGTCTAGACTTGCGCCCTCCTGCTCGACTCCTGTGGGGGCGTAAGCTACTAAGGTGACGCTGCGAATGTACTCGTTTCTCCTTCGCAGCGTCACATTAGTAGCTTACGCCCCTGCAGGAGTAATTATATTCTTTTACTGCTGATAGTACACTGAATAAACTTGGAGCAAGTCTAGCAGCTGTCAAAAAGATGCGTATCGCTAGTATTAGGCTATTGAAATGAACGGCCTGGCCTGTACAA
Organism: Aurelia coerulea; assembly: GCA_039566865.1. Classification (NCBI taxonomy): domain Eukaryota; kingdom Metazoa; phylum Cnidaria; class Scyphozoa; order Semaeostomeae; family Ulmaridae; genus Aurelia; species Aurelia coerulea. The sequence continues at coordinate 1,715,657 of CM076952.1, read as the reverse complement.
AGGAATACGAAGCATCATCATCATCATCATCATCATCATCATCATCATCATCATCATCATCATCATCATCATCATCATCATCATCATCATCATCATCATCATCATCATCATCATCATCATCATCATCATCATCATCATCATCATCATCATCATCATCATCATCATCATTCAACAAAACTCACTTTTACAGGAGTATGAATAAACATGGTAAATCTTTTAACGTCCCCTCAACAGACATAAAGTTTCTTCAAAATGTACTGTTATTTCACGTAATTTAGTGTCCTTAATAATTCAGTAAAATTTTGCGATCGCTAAAGCGCCATCATCAAGTCAAAGAGCACAGGGAAACGAGAGACTCTTCGTCATAAGTCTAATTGTTCCAATCAAAATCGACACAATCTGATTGGTCTGGTGCGATGAAGCTCGATGGAGGTGTGTACCTTAATTAAAGTAAGCAAAAGATGGTGTGCCTATGCTGATTTTGGTAAGAGAAATGGGATAGATTACTGCGTTTTTGATACAAAGAATGGCGTCCATTTTTATGATTTTGGTGCAAAAAACAAATTGATAGGCCATTTTCGAAAAAAATAGTACAAGTTCGGGTACATACACTTTTGGAAAATTGGTGCAAGGTCGGGTATAAATTTTTGAGACATTGGCATAAGGAAACAGGTATGTTTTCTAAGCTTGGATGGCATGTCCCTCGACAAATCTGGCCCAACCACTCCTGAAGTTTGCCTATGCCGGGTGTCCCAAAATGATGTATTATTGTTTGATTGCTTACATGTCAATAACCAATGAACCGATTTTCAAAACTTTGTTTTATTTGATTGCCAAAAGGCTAAACTATATTTTAAGATGTTGGTTGTGGAAATTTTGGGTTATTGTCGGAGGAAATTTGGATAAATAACGTACGAAAACTGCATTTTCTAGCCATTTTAGCCCCCCTGTCGGAAGTTCCAGCCCCCCTGTCGGAAGATTTCTGGCGCCACCCCTGGATACAAAAGGCTGAACTCGTATTCGTATTCTCTGAACTCAGTATTAACTGATTTCGTATTCCCTGAACGACATATATGCTCTGAACGGCATACAAGTTCAGCCTTTTACATCATATCTACAATGTTGACTGGAAAAATAGGCCGTTTCTTTCTCATGCCATCCGAGGCTTGAATTTGAGCAGTTTATCGATCTTCTTTTCGACAAGAAGACATCGGCCTAAACCACAACCAACATCCTCGAATACAATGTAGTCTTTCGGCAATCGGATAAAATAAAGTATTTGAAAATCGCTTCATTGGTAATGGACAAATAAGCAATCAAATGATAATACATCATTTTGGGACACCCGGTACAATTCCCACACTTAATAAAACAAGAGCCTTTATCTGGGAAGCGTCAAGACAAAATGCACGGGGTGCTCGAGGTAAAAAATAAGCAACCATACCTTGGCGATCGCATCACTCATGTTAGCAGTAAGTTGACCTCCGGCGCGATCGAATAGAATTGCAAGGCCAACTGCACTCATGTATTCTTCCTTTCTGTTAGCATGAAGATCCTCCAACATCTTGGCTAGCATTTTCTTGGCTATGTCCTCTGTGAACTGGGGGTCGTTACCAAATAACTTCTGAAGCCTTTTCACAATCATGTGTGGCGCGGCCAAGGTGGTCATCCTCATAACGGGCTCTTCGCCGAAAAAGCCAGCCAAACTGAACTCCTTTGAGTTAGGGGTGAATTGGTCCATTCCGAACACCATGTCCAAGGCACGTTCTCCATATATAGCTTGCTTGGGATGTGGGGGTACGCCAGTCGCAATTTTAGTGACATTTTGTGCTGCATTTCTCAGCTCAGTGCAGTTGAACTTCTTCAACACTTTCTTGTTACCAACACGGATGAGATTGAGGATAGTAACACAAGAGGAGGCGTGACCCATTGAGGCCCCTTCTTCGCATAAACCCGCCCATATCCCGTTTGCCCCATTTGCCAAACAGGCCAACTGCGTTACTTCAAGCATTCCCCATTGCTGATGAACATGTACCAACAAATGGCCGGACTCAAAGCCACATCTGTTCATTTCTTTGCGAACAGCGGCTGTCCAGACACCAAGTTGCTCGGGAAAATACTTCCCAGATTCTTCAAACACAAGACCGTAGGGCCGCTCTTCGGGAGGCAAGGAAGATAGATAGTTGACAATTTTGAAAACTCGTCTTGGTTTTCTCACCATGGCATCGGGAAGATCCCGCAGGTTGACGAAAATGCGCGAATCAGGGGAGAGATTTTCGCGTATCCATTTAAACCTTTTGGAGAAGAGAGCACACATTTTCCGTGCATTAAAAACGGTGTAGTCGATACCGTTGTACACCAAATCAGCCTCCATGACAACATTCTTTATCCCTAGCTCCTTCATCTTTCGCAGCCCTATTGGAAGAGCCTCGGTGTCGGGAATCTTGTTGTCAATCTTCTCTAGGAACTCAGTGAAAGCATACAAGTAGGTGAAGTCTTCCCCTTTGTCACGGAGCTGTTTGATGAAAGTGTCTCCTAGACGAGTCATATGCGAGAAGGATGCTACAATCTTATGCTTGAAGCCCACCTTTTTCACCTGAAAGATATGAAATATATTTTCATATACCAGTTGGTTGAGTAAAAAAAAATAAAACATTTGGCGGCTGCGGAATAAAAAGTATAATCATATAAGCTCATATAATCAGCCCCTTAGTATCCATTAGGTTTTAATCGTTCGTAATCGTAGTGTACCTAATTGTATGTAGTATAACGTTGCGTGTCTTTCCTATTGGCCATGGGGTAGTCATTGTCCTTCGCTCCCCTCGGCATCGTCCCTGTAGTGTTGTACAGTATTAGGAAGGTATAGTAGAATGTAAGATTTATTGTTATATTTTATATGTATAAAAAAAAAGAGCTGAACTAGGCAGGCAACCACTTTTACTGAGTGGAGCTAAATCTTTCATAAAAAATTGGATACGAATTATGGACAGTGAAGTAAATATAATTTTCAAAAATGCGTTTGAATTCAACAGGAATTTTCAACTACAATGGACCACAAAATTGAAGGATATCCTTCAAAGACATGGACTTCGTTACATTTGGGGGCATCAATTTATCCCAGATCGAACCATAGACTGGAAAAACTACTTAAATACAGTAATCATACGTTTAAGAGACGGCTACATTCAAACAACGTTGTCAAACATATGAAATCAACCAAAACTAAGAACATACTTGTTGAGGATACCAAGGACTGCCCCTTTTGTCTGAGCCTTTTGCTATGCTAGTAAAGTTCAAAGCAGATCTACAGCTGGGAAACCTATTACCATGCGCGAGAATCTCTTTGTTTCTTTGCTAATTCTTGTTTGGATTGTGGCCGGATTATCCTTCTATGGATTATCCGCCCACATTATTTGCACAAAACAAAACAAGCTTTCTGCGCATGATCACGGGTTTCCTTTTTGGGGGATAACTGTTGCTTTGAACTTTGACGATTTGTATCCCCAACAAATACTGTTTGATAAAAAACGATTTCCTCATGGAACATTATTTACTTAACATAAGAAACATAAAGACGAGGGTCGCTGTAAGTAAGTTTAGACTCTCTGACCACCGACTAGCAATAGAAACTGGAAGATACATAAAAGACCGTATCTGCCCAGTGTGCAAAGTAACCCAAGATGAAATTCATTGTCTTGTAACATGTCAAATCAATGGGACAAGCCGCGATGTCCTTTTTGACGAGATCATAAAATCAAAACCCAGCTTCATGTTTATGCACTCTAAAGACAAGTTTGTATATTTGATACAAAACAGATCAGAATTAAGTAAACAAATATACACTCATTTTTTTTATAAGAAACTAAGGTCCGGGGCTGGTAGGCAGTTTCTTAAATTTTTGGGCCATTTTGCTACAACAAGTTTCTTACGTGTTTCTTATATTTTTATTGCCGGAAGTTTAGAGTTGATTTTGTCTTGTCTAAAGGGCTCCCAAATTACTTAGTAAAATCTCAAAACGAGTAAATAACATGATTCGCACTCAAAATAATGTCCAAAGAGTTTAGGCAGGGAAATTTCTCAAGCGATCTAAGGATCTGCCTAACCTTTGATTTTATGCTTGATTTCTACTAAATCGACCATGGAGATCCAAATAAGACTTGGAAACATTTTTGATTTTCACCGGAAGTGTCTATTTTGATGACGTCAACAACTGACACTTTTTGCAACAAAAGTGGGTCTAACTCTTTGCATGTAAGTCTAATGTGATTGAAAATACTGCAGTTAGATTGCATTTGATTAGAGCTTTCGAATGATCTATAGTTTTTTGGATTTTGACGAAATTAATGAAATTCATATGACGTCATCAATTCAATGACGTCATAATTGAGCTTTTTTTAGAACGATTTTAGCTCAAATTTTTTCCTTGATTTGTACTAATTCGACCATGCAGATTTTGAATCTGCCATCAATAAACAATTATTTTACTCAGAAATAAGGGTTTGGACCAGGTCATTTACCCAATGGGGCAACACAATGAGTAAATGGCAAGGTCTAAATCCTTATTTCTGGGTAAAATATTTGTTTATTGGTGGCAGATTCGGAATCTGCATGGTCGAATTAGTACAAATCAAGCACAAAATTTTAGCTAAAATCATTCTAGAAATGCTCAATTATGACGTCATTGAATTGATGACGTCATTTAAATTTTACTAATTTCGTCAAAATCCAAAAAACTATAGATCGTTCGAAAGCTCTAATCAAATGCAATCTAACTGCAGTATTTTCAATCACATTAGACATACCCGCAAAGAGTTACACCCACTTTTGTTGTAAAAAGTGTCAGTTGTTGACGTCACCAAAATAGACACTTCCGGTGAAAATCAAAAATGTTTCCAAGTCTTATTTGAATTTCCATGGTCGATTTAGTAGAAATCAAGCATAAAATCAAAGGTTAGGCAGATCCTTAGATCGCTTGAGAAAATTCCCTGCCTAGTTGCTTTAACTGCACAATGTCAAAATATTTTTAAGTGTGATAGGAAAATTAAAACTGAAAATTGCAGAAGTTTCTTAGCTTTTTTCAATTCAGGTAGGGTTGTTTCTTAGCTTTCAAAAAATTGAGCCTACCGTTTCTTATAAGCGGTTTCTTATAAAAAAAATGAGTGTATAAGTTTATCGAATCGAGCTTGCTCGCCAGCTATGATCATATAAATAAGACACATACCGATCCAGCTTGAAGCTTCAACTACTTTTGTTTGTAACTATGTTTATTGTAGGGTAAGACGGGGTAAAGTGAACTACTTTGGAGGTTTTTCAAGGATATCCTAAAGACATTGTAGCTGAGGGCAAACTTTTTAACGTTGTTTTGACATTATGTCTTTGGGTCAGTTTATCCAGCAAAAATATTTTTCAAATCTTTTTCCATTGTCTCACAAAAGAGCTTTCTTTGGCGACCGCTCTACCTAGTTCACTTTACCCCAGGCCGGGGTAAAGTGAACTACTTAGCAATTGCTCGATAAAACCGAAATAATGCTGGTAATACCCGAAAATATGATCTATTTTGTAACTCTAAGGAGTTCTGCGCATGCCAAAACGAAACAAACCCAAAAATTTCACAAGAGTGATATTTAAAAAAATTAAATTGTGACCTATGTTAAGAACGATCTTTGCAAATCAAATATTAACCAAGAACTATTGTCTAAGTCATCAATTCGAGTCAGATTGCGAGACCTGAATACAAGTCGATGAACAATAATGGGAATATTCTTCGAAAATACTATATTGCATATAAATACCAAATTACCACAAAAAGAAGCAATATCTTCAAAGTAGCTCACTTTGCCCTGAAACCACCGCCCAGAAATAAAACCAAAAATAGTTATAAATCTATAATAATTATCTATATCCTAATTTCACAGTGATGGCCATTTATCCTTTTCATGTCGATAGGTATGCTTGCTTCATCAAATCCCAACAAAATTCTTGGATCAGTAACCGCATTTCTGAATGAACGTCAAACTTCGGCTGTCAAATGTTTGGAGGTTTTTCAGGGAGCTGGTATCAGAATATAGTTCTGTGTCATCCGAGCGAAAAATTATCCTCCAAATTATGATTTTCTGAAGGCAGACTGATGAACCAAATGAGATTGAAAAGGTCTTCTTCATCTGACTTCATGTTCACATGAGAAAATGAAAAATAATGGGTAGTTCACTTTACCCCGGTCGAAGCAAAATATCGACTGGACGGTAGACTTTTTAAAATATTATGTTAGCGTACAAAAAAGTCTTTCTTGGCTCTTTCCTTTTGGAAAATGTAAACACATGGTATGTGTTTCAAATCCATCAAAACAATTATAGAAATGAATTTCATCTTGGGGTCAAAAATTAAGACCAAAGATAGGAGCCCAAACCTAACAACCATGATTTCCTGAGGTTGTTTTTACTGCTTCGGGTAAAGGGATTTTTTGCAACAACAGGAAGAACTGTTTTGCAAAAATGATTTCATTTCCTGTGAGCACATGTATCAAAGCATTTGGCATAAATCATGTTTTATCATTACATGTTTGCTTTTGGAGAGAAGCGCGAATGTTCTGAGTAGTTCACTTTACCCCGTATTTCACTTTACCCCGTCTTACCCTAATTGTTTAGGTCTGTTATGTCTAGTTAGTATCCCGTCTAGTAGCCTGCGTGCAGACTCTACTGATTCCCTAAAGAAAAGAGGAACCTCACTTTTCTTTAGGGAATCAGTAGAGTCTGCACGCAGGCTACCCGTCTAGCTGTTGAACTATATAACCGTAGTGTTATGGCAGGCTAGTTGAGATTTCAATTGAAATTGAAATTGAATTGAAATTGTGGCGGATGTGGTGGCTTCGTTTCAATGTCTGACTTCCGGTTGCCTGTCAAATGACTAAAAGGCTGTGATGAAGATAGTGGCATTACGTAATCGAATCAGCAAAAATTTACACACTGCGCATGCGTTCATAGTCCCCGAGGGGATATCCACATCCACGTCCTCGTCAACTTGAGCTTGCACGTATCCCCAACAAATGTAGGGTGGGGTTATATGGGTCTAAAATGAGCTAAATTTTAAAATGGATAGCTGGTAAAACGAGACTAAAATGCAAAACATTTCAAAAGTTTTGTTTAATTGACATTCAGTGCTTCTTCTTTCTTGGGAAAAAATCTCAGCTCCGACAAAGGCAGTTAAATATTTTTAAAAAATGTTCTCTTTTGGCAACCAAAATAGGCCCACTTTTTCCGACAAGCGGGAAAAGTGGGTCTATTTTCAAAACTTGTACAAAATCGGAATATGAAAGGCTAAATGATTAAAAAAATTAATGGACTTACATTTCCCGACTATTCTCTATTCAATAAAATCACAGTCTTTGCCTTTTATCGCCAGCAATCCCGTTCCCGCGACGAAAATCAAACCACAGTCATTATGCTTTGATCCACCATCGTTGTGGACTTGCGCCAAGTCTCGCTCTTGATCAATCAATACAGGAGGGGAACTCTCCTTCCCCTTTCTCTTCCCTTTCTTTTTTAATCCCCCCCCCCCTGCATTTCCCCTCCCGTATTGATTGATCAAGAGCGAGACTTGGCGCAAGTCCACCATCGTTGTGACTTGCAAGTCAGTAGTCAGTGATCGAATTTGATAATAACAGTCAAATAAAGATGTTTGCAGCATGTTTACTCCAATTTACTGGTTACAAGACAAGACAGCAACTGCGGTAAAAGGAAACCCGTTTTCGCATTTTAGACAGAAAACAACGTGGCAAGATGAATATAAGTTCGAGAATTTAGCAATTCAAGGCTTCGTTGAATTTGAATTATGGCTGAATTCTCAATAGGCCCACATTACCCCACCTGGTAAAAAAATAAATATAAAAAGAACAATCGCGTCAATGACTTTGAAATAAACGTTATTTCATTTGTAAAAGACCAAACTCTCACCTCATGGTCATTGAATTGACCAGAAAAGCAAGACAACAGTGGCAGGAGAAAGTTTTCCTGGGCTTTGAAATTCTTGCAGAATAGTTCAGTAAAGTTATCTTATAAAACGAGTGGAGATACATCTAAGACGAAAGTTTTGATGTAAAAAGGCAGTTTATTATGCAGACATTAAAAGAAAAATAGCTAGCCTTTCTTCCATTTAACGAGGAAGGATATTTCTAGCGAAAAGCTCAGTAGACCCACTTTACCCCGTAGACCCACATTACCCCCACCCTACCCTAGGATCGCAGGAAACTGTCTTGAGTGCGCTTTCTTTATTTCAGTGACAATTAGGTAAAACGTTAACGGTAAAACGTTAACGTCGAGGTAAAACGTTAATCAATTGCTTTAACGAGCGTGACTACCTTACTTTCTTTCTGACTTTCTTTCTTTCTTTCTGACTGACCTGGAGCCCCCTCTTAGATTACAAAGTTGGACTTTGTAATCAAACACGTTACGAATAGGCACGTCGAAAGCTGGATTTTCGATATCTAGGGATTTTGAGTTACTCGAGGGGGGAATATGCCAAAAAGCACATCTCAAAAGCGAAATCTCGCACATTTTAAACCTGTAACCGAAAAACCGAGGTCTGACTAAAATTGGCAAAACCCGCAACTCAAAAAATCCCAAAGCCCCCTCGTAAAACTAGACAAACCTCATCATAAATCTGCCATTTGTTTTCAATCGTGTGTCCTCGAAGTTGTCCAACAGTTGTCTCTCGAAGCGAGTTGTCCAAGACAAACAGATCCAGGTTCTTCAGGACCTTTTGCTTTGGCGTGAACTCCTTCATCTTCTCTTTAATCTCTTTTACCTGTTCTTGAAACATTTTGAGATGACCAAGATATCACAGCTAGAACTCAGAATTGTTTCCCAAAATTGCTGACCTTTCGCTGACCTGACCTGAAACCACGAAGCCTGCAAGAGAACACCCCCTCGAATGCGACTAGAATTTATACAGCTTTCAATCTCCAAAGCAACGCATTTTCAGAAAGACTATTTTCTATTTTCAGAGCACAGTATTTTTCCCATTGGCAGTCCCCCTGGAACATGTGCATGCACCCGTGAATTATAAAAGAAGAGCCAACGGCAATAGAATTTTGTTGAGGATGCCGAGGACTGCCCCTTTTGTCTGAGCCTTTTGCAATGCTGGTAAAGTTCAAAGCAGATCAACACACTGGGAAACCTATTACCATGCGCGAGAATTGTTGGGGATACGAACCTACGAACAGGCTAAGTTGCAAGCACATGTTGCAAGCCTCAAGGAATCCCCCAAAAAGAGCTCCAGATCGCATGTGCAGTAAGGATTTACTTCACTTATGTAATATGCAAATTAGCGTGACCGTTGAGAACAAGAGAAGAAGCAAAAGCAGCGATGCGCATGACAACGTGAGCCCCAACGTCCATTCGCTCTCAACTAAGCTGAAACACAATGAATCAAAACAATAGGGTCAGCACTTCACCTCCCCAACAAATAGACTGATAGACTGATTACGATGAGTCCCAGTAATCGCTATTCAAAATGAGACTACTCCACCAACCGAGACCGCTCATAGGAGCGCCCAGCAGTCTTTCAATAGCGATAACACGGCCATACAGTCAGTCTAACCAATGCAATGTTGCCCAAATACACCACATGTACAACTGGGGGGGGGGGGGGGCGGGTGAGGCATTCTTTGCAAGACAAATAAACAACGTTGTCCAACATGACACGTTGGAGCTTGAGCTTGAAGGCAATGGACAAGGTATTGCCAGTGGGTATTGCACTTCAAGCCTTGCACCTCAACCCGCCAATACTCAATACTCGATAGAATAGAAGGAATGTGCTCAGTCAAGGGTCAAGTGAAGTGGGCTACGGTATGCATGTTGGAATGGCTCCTTTGATATTTGGAGAACGAGAAATATCACATTTTGGAAATATATATGTAACAGCGCTATTCCGAAACTTGATCAGTGCAATGATTTGTTTTGACTTTTGTTATCAGAAAGAAAAACATTTTCTCGTGCATGCAGCTCCCATTTGCAAGGCTCAGGTCTCCCATATGACACAGCAAATTGATACCTTTGATAAAAGATTGTACACCTTTGAGAATAGATTGCAGTGGAAATTTCTTTACACAAATTATGTACTTTTCCGATGTGACAAAGAAGTTTGCAATCTTTGAGAAATGTATTATTTTCTCTTTATTTTGCTGCGATAGAATTCCTTCAGAGTGTGCAATCTAAACTTTGAATCGACTGTAGTTGGACACTTTGCTGCTGAGGCTGCAAAGAATTATCTCATCTTATCGAAATTATCGATGATAAATTGGTGGAAAGAAATTGGATGCGTAGTTAAGTTATTCATTAATGTATCCGCTGGTTATTATTGCGAAAAAGAGTGACTTAATGCCGATTACTGGGATTCTGCTGCGGGTGAAGGTAGGCCCATTAGTTTCTTGGCAGCAAATAGCTTTAATTCGTCTAGGATTTTCAAAAATCAAACAAACAAATATTTTCATGTTATTCCTGGACACAATTCACGTAACATGTGAAATTTTGAAAGCTATATCTTATTTGTAGCGTTCCTGAAGAATTCTTGAACATAGGCCAATTTTCGAAGGAATGAAATTCGATGTAACGCCGATCCCTGATGAGAAATGCAGTAAAACAAATGTGGGGTGGGGCCTCTCGAATCGATTTGTGGTAAAACCAGCTCTGTATCTTTATTAGTCCAATATTCATTTTATTTTCGTGAAGGTACTCGAAAAGTTATATCGAAAGCCTTATTTTCAGTCATGTGATCGGAATACGGCAATATCATTGGCTTCTAAGCGTGAAATTGGAAGATTTGCGGGTTTCCCTGTGCCATATTGAAAGATTTGACTTGTATGTAGCCTGCGTGCAGCCTCAACTCCTCCTGAAAGGAAAAGTAGTAGGAGTTGAGGCTGCACGCAGGCTAACTTGTATGCTGTTCATGCTGCTTTAGAACAAAATCATTCTGTAGACAGATGGAACAAGGCACGTCCACATCAGCATTTATGCTGCCACATTGGATCAGCTGGAACTGGAACACTGGAAACGGGAAACTGATCTATGACGTATGACACTTCCATTGCAGGTCCAACGTTTTACCAGCACGGTTTGAACGGGGTGGGTCTTATTTTCCAGTTGTCATTTCCAGGAAGATTTGTTTTCAGGAAAACTTTAGACAAAACTGTCTGACTGTACATTTGATTAGATTTACCAGACACGGAATAAGATAGACAATGTGGACGAAAATAGCCCTGTGACCAACCCTTCTCAAAATGTATTCTTATTTTATGTTGTGGATTTTTATCTTGTTAACGATAATAGCCTGGCGATAAAAGCACAACAAAACAGCGGTCTCAAATACATTTTTATCTCCTTATTTGCATAGGGGACATTTATTTCTGGACAAACTTCAGACAAAGCTATGAGCCATGATTTGAAATTTAGATTTGCGTACATAGTTACCAAGAATCACTCAGACAATATTGCTTCTTAGCAAAATCAAAATCTCATGCTCAGGCTATCCTTTGTTGACTTTGTGTGCAACTTCGATTTGAATCGGATATTTTTAGATTTTCTGCTCTCTGCAAATGCAAGCTAGGGCGTTGGGGCTGTTCCAAGCATAGGTAACGGGTAAAAATTAGTATAAAAATAACAAGTTTCTCCATCTTTACTTTAGTGTTTACCAAATTTGCCAATTTTGTCTTGATTAGATTAGACCAAGACAAAATTGACAAATTTGGTAAAGATGGAGGTACTTGTTACTCTCATACTACTTTTTCCAACTGGAACTGCTTGAATCACAAACATTGCCGTGGTTGGCCTAATCTAATCTAGACAAAATTGGCAAATTTGGTAAACACTAAAGTAAAGCTGGACGTACTTGTTACTTTTATACTAATTTTTCCCTGTTACCTGTGGTGCAAGGTTATAAGCTTGCATTTGCAAAGAGCTAAAAAATCCAAAAATAGCCTATTCAAGTCAATGTCCCACACGTGCTGTGAATAATTGATAGCCAAAGAGACAATGCTGTGTTTGAGTGTTTTCTTTGTTCTATTTATAGAGAAGCCGTAAAGGGGCTCCGTCGGCAAACAATAAACAAATCCGTAAACTCACACGTGTCACCAATTATCCATTGTTCATCCATTGTTTTCTGCAGTTTGTTTGGTGGCTTCACCCAAGCCACCAAAAAGTGACCATTGAAAATCTACTTTTATCCGATCAATCATAGAAGATATGAATGTTGGGTTTGTTCCTTAGTGAAGTACAATGATTTACGTCCAAACAGCAACTTTCATTGTGAAAAAATATGATAATCGTGTGTGATATCACCTTTCAAAAAACTTCAAAAATCATCGTTTTGTTTACATTTTGGCGACGGAGCCCCTTTAAGCCTATAGACCATTGCACACAAACCTTGCACGAACCCTTTAAATCACACACCATAACATCTTTCTCACACTGTCTGATACAATTTTGGATCCGTGGCGAATTGCCACTGACCAGACCAGCCTCTAACAATTTTATTCATTTTGTCTGCAGAAAATTGTCTGCTGGAGCAGTGTAAATACTCTTGAACTGTGACAATTTTGTAACGGATCAAAACACCCCTGTCTATGTGCCCCGGTACATTCTACCCTGGTGATTTCCTCGGTGAAAATTTCTTAGCAAAATAGGTTCCCGGGCAAGACGTGCATCTCTCCGGTATAAAATGCCTCACAATTGAAACCTCGTCTGCAATTTGGCGAACCCCGGCAAGAATTTTGAGAAAATAATTCATCGTAGAAACAGTTCCCCGCCAATAATGATACCGTCCTCGTTGCATAATTAGAACAAACTATGTTTTACTTTTTTATTACACGATATTCCGTTACTGTTTTCTCGCTTTTTAAAGTTATGTTCTGTTTAGGCCGTATACAATGTAGTATTGTATTGTGCTTTATATAAAATGAAAAAAAATGAGAACACCCCGGTGAAAATTTGACCATATATCTCGGTCACTAGGACCCCGGTGAATATCTAACCTCTCACCGGGGCACTTAGACGGGGGTGTATCGAAACTGTACCGGTACATACAGTGCAGTGCAGAGTAAACGCAGTTACAAACAGGACAACAGATGAGATACTGCAACTCCTATCCCAGCAAAATTCACTTTACATAGTTTGTTTTAAAACGTATACAATCTGTCAATAGTTACTTCGGGGTGAGTCAAAAAATAATGACACGTTTAGTTGGCTGTGGAATAAAAAGTATGTGGCCGATATTCAAGACCAAGATGTTAATCTATCAGACAAAGGTTAACTTAGATGAGTACATTTGTTTGGTAAAAATCGATCATCTTTAAGACCCAAAAATTAGAAAAATGCCTGTAAGGGGCTTGAATGGGAATCGAGAATTCCATCTTCCATTCTGGTCCATGATTTACGTGCTGTTGAAATCAAAATTCTATTCCTGAAACTCACTACTGAATGAAATTTGAATTTCAATGTCAAATAAATCATGGAATGTGGAATGTCGAATCCCATACAAACCCCTTAAGGCTGATTTCCAGTGAGTGGAATTTTCCGAGCGGGCGGAATTTTAGACAATAAAAGGTCGCTCAGCCGTAATTTTCTGTTCAATTCCAGAGCGACATTTTGTCTCGCATACAATAGAAATTCCGCCCGCTCGGAAAATTCCAGTGACTGGAAATCAGCCTTTACGGGCATATTTCTAATTTTTGAATCTTAAAGAGGAATGATTTTACCAAGCAAAATTTTCTTATCTAAGTTAACCTTTGAGTGATAGATTAATTTTTAGTTTTGAATATCGACCACATGCTTTTTATTCTACAGCCCATTCAAACACGTAAACCTTTTAGATTCACCCAGTATGTACTTAGTAACGCATCATGTCCAAAAGTCATTCTCTTATCTGTCGTTTTATCCAATCAATATAATTGCTCACTTTGGTGTACACTCCATAACTGCCCTTCAAGGCGCATGCTTGATTTCCCCAGCTGACGAGGCCAGTTTGCTCAAATCCATTTTCTCCAATCGGGCACACTAATGGTCCTCCACTGTCTCCCTGTTTGAAACCAATATAATTACTTAAAGAAACTAGAAAATAAAGCATAGGTTTCAAATCTTTAAAAAGGTGGGTTTAGAATTATATGATTTATTTCTTTAAACTGAACGGCTCCAAAGAAGCTTGACCTTCTGTGCTATAATTCTACAGTTGGACTTTTCAAAAAATTACAAAATTTTCAGAAGTGTTTTCTTCATCGTAAATTCTGACTTTGTCGATGAAACAATTTTTAAGAAAGCCATAGTTTATGAATGTTTACAATATGGTAGCAAGCAAAAGTCTGTCACTCTTCTGGTTAACGATTTAGAAATTTGATGACGTCACATCCTCAAATGAGTTAATTTCGAAAGAATGGAAAATTTCTGAAAAGTGCAAAAGTAGAATTATACATCATTAGCCAAAGTTTCTTTCAAGCCATGCCACAAGAAGAAGTAGGTCATGTGATAATTCTTTGTCCCATGTGCACTTGGTCATTCGCATCACTCGAAATTGCTTTGTCATGTCCCAAAATACAAGAAATTTCATTTTGGATATGAGCCTCAAGAGTTTCTTATAAATAGGGGGGTTAATCATTTTTCAGTAGCCTATAAGTTTCTTTTAGGTGGTTTCTTAAAGGCAGGGCCTTACTGTACTTCGAGAAATCACAAGAAATAGTTATGTTGATTTTTCATGCAACCAGAGTCAAATTCTGATGATTTTTGTTGACAGTTTTTATTCAATCGCACGGTAAAGAAACCTACCTCGCACGAGTCAATTTTCCCAGCTTTATTTCCAGCGCATATCATATTGTTTAATGGGACGTCTTTCGGCATGCGTTCTTTGATGAATAAGTTGCAGTCACTTTTAGTAGCGATAGGAACCTGGAATGCAAAAATTGTTCAAACCCTTGAATTTGTTTCTCTTTCAGAGCAGCTGTCTTGAACAGATATTTATTTGAAGGGAGGTACTAGACTTATGACTTTTCGTTCCATGTTTCCCTGCGTTCTTTGATTTGCTGATATCACTTGCTCAATAGGGACTCATACTCATACCATTACTCTTGTAAAGTGGGTCGCCTGTTTTAAAATGGCCTAAACTAGCGGGAGTTCTCATACAATGCAATGTCTGGTTTCAGCTTTCGCACAAACTTGAACTTCACAACTTTGTAACTCCATGAATATTTAGCCGTTTTGCTAGCTTCTAGCGTCTAAAATTAATTTAAAATCTCAGCAATATGATTATCTTACCATGGAATCTGTTCGTTATTTCGTTATTTTTTAATATTTAATCAAACGTGGAACAATTTTTTTGGGACACCCTATAAGATGTTAGCATACAGTGACTTTCTCTACACAGACAAGTGCGGGTCTAACTAGGGCCTAATCTTCATTCTTCACATTTCATACAGCCCTCGGTCTATCAGCCCTGAAAAAATACGATTATTTCTGCAGGGGTGTAAGCCACAAAGCGAACTCGGCACAGGAGAAACAAGAGGAGTACTAAGTTTTGTTTTCTTCCCGGTTCTCCTTCGTTTGGTTACTCCCCCCCCCAGAAGTAGTTGTATTTTTGAGCTGATGCCTGATAGACCAAGGAATAGAGTTGGAGCAAGTCTATTTTCTTCCTTACCTGTGCCTCTTTGAGTACATTTGGGTACGATCTAGACACTTCACTCTTCGCATTTCATACACCCCTGGGTCTAAAAGAATAAGATTATTTCTGCAGGGGTGTAAGCCACCAAGAGAACACGACAATGCATGGACAATAATGCACCGTTGATGTGGACTATATTATGATCAAAATTGTATTTTTATTCACTGTGTTGTTTATCTTCCACGGGATTGCGAGTAAAGCTTGATAATGTTGCTATTGCTTCGTTCTTCTCTCGTCACAGCAAGGAATCGAATGCTGCCATTATTCAAATACAGTTGAATCAGTTGGAGCTCCTATGCAGCGATACGTCTTATTTCAAATGTCCCTTTTTAAATCGCTGGCAGCCGCTGGCAGCCGTTCTCCTTCTTGTTCCTCTTAGTGGTGACTCCCCTGCAGAAGTAGTTATATTTTTGCGTTGATAGATCAGACGTGGAACAAGTCTATTTTCTACCTTACCTGTGCCTCTTGCAGTACATCTGCATAGACTTTCTGCACTGACTCCACCCTACCGAGTCCTGTGATAGAGCACATTGTTTGTGGAATTTCATCTTTTTGCGGATCAGGCAAGCAAATTGGCGTGTAGCCATGTGGTACAGGTTTTGATAACTTTAACAATGCAATGTCATGGTTGAAGTTGATGTAGGTGGCATTCACTAGGCCTACCCAGTCTTCATGTCGAATCATCTTCGACACTTTCATTTTAAGTTCATCTCCTGCGGAAGAAACACACAGTTGCACACGTGTAAACACATATGGGTCACATGATTAAGTTTCGACGTATTTCCCCGCTCTTTTTTGCTTATGTTCATAATGAGCCAAAGTCACAAGCAGCGTGGGAGACCGGCGAAGATTGCTTTACTTGGTATGTCGTTCAGTTGGATAACAGACAATTTGCATAGAGTTGTTATGATGGCTGGTTGTGTGCTTGTCTCAGTTGCATCTTGTCATGGGCCTTAAAAAGCCATTGTCACCCATGGTCCTTTGCGGGCACGCTGGAGCTTCAAACCTTAGTTCAATGTTAGACTCTGATTACAAATTCATAGTTATTGCTATTGATAGATTGATGGACGCTATAACTACGACTCATGAGATTCCATATTGAAAATTGGGAAAAAATTGTTTCCCTCAATTTCATGTCCGATATAGAAACCATAGCAACACTGTATGAAAAGCCGAGTGCTCCAGGCAATGGCGTATGGGCCAAAGTTGTTGGCTCAAGCCTCAGATAACAGAACACCTCAAAATGCAAGTTTTCAGTGACGTTAGCAATGAACTCAAGCCACAAGTATCCAGATGAATGTTCCCCCAATCCAAGAATCAATAAACCTTTCACTTTCAACCAGAATTTCCTCATTTTGAAGGCCATTTAGCTTCCATGAGCTTGATACATCACAGCAATCGAGAATTTCCAACTGGCACAAGTTGCCATGACTACAAAATAACCTCGATTCACTGTGAATAGAAAAACCGGTGCCCTCTTTGTTTCTTTATGTCCCAATTTTTTATGTGAAAGTCCATAAGTGCCAGTTTGAGCAAAAAATATGTTGTTGTTGTTGTTGTCATTGTTATTGTTGTTGTGATAAGTGGGACTATTTCGTGAGTCTTTCAATGTTTCAGACTATCTGAAAATCAAATTTGGCCTAAGCGGAAACCATGGATCCACATAGAATAATTTTACGTTAGTTGAACTTTTGCACTGTGGATCTATAGTTTCCGTTAGGCCAAAATTGATTTTCAGACAGTCGAAAGTTTTAGTGTGCCCGCAAAGGACCCTGGGTGACAATGGCTCTTTAATTAGCTTTGATTCAGTTATTATTTATTCAGCCTCCCAGTAATTGATCATCATGATGATTATAATGATGATAATAGTGTTGATGCAGAGTTGCGAAATGTTCTTACCTTCCACCAAACCTGCATTTCAAGTTCTCAATTTTCCTAATAATAATATAATAATAATAACCCTTGAAGTACTTATGTTATGTATACCAATAACAAAGAATGCTTCAATTTATCTTTCTATGATGCACCAAGATCATTAAGTGGCTTAAAAAATATGGCATAACATTTAGGAAGAGAATTTCAAAAAATGGTTCACACTCCTAGAAAAATATTAACCCAAACAGTTTTTGGACCATGTTTTGAATGATATCAATGAGTCGTAAAGTGGCATGGCCAGGCTAAAAGAAATGGGGTTATTGAAAAGAAGGAATCTAGTAGTGAGGCCTCCAGGAAAATGTTGAGGACAAGCCTCTACCTTGGCTTAGATCGCTTTCCAATGGTTGCCAGTACTAAAATGCAACCTTCCACACATTAGTTAAAGCAAGGGTGTTAGGACACGGATATTTTAATTACGTATTTATTTACCTTGTTTTGATCTTCGTCTTGTTTTCTTGTCTTGTTTTCTACTCTGTTCTGTTTCCTCTTGCTGATGTAAATCCCTCGTGTTATTTGAATATATCTTCCTTGTATTCCTGTGTCTTAGCGCGCCTTCGTAGAAGAAAGGTTTTTAAATCGCAATGCTATATTAAATACTTTTATATTTAATATTTCATATGGCATTGCGGTTTGAAACCTTTCTTCTGCGAAGGCGTGCTAAGACACAGGAATACAAGGAAGATATATTCAAATAACACGAGGGATTTACATCAGCAAGAGGAAACCAAATGAGGAAACAGAACAGAGTAGAAAACAAGACAAGAAAACAAGACGAAGATCAAAACAAGGTAAATAAATACGTAATTAAAATATCCGTGTCCTAACACCCTTGGTTAAAGTTTTCTTTCGGTCACCACCATATCTCCAGGAACACTTTTGAGTAAAAACTGTTTAGTTTGGCTCAGAATGCCTCTCTTGATCCAATATTTGACAATGCCAAAATTTAGACAAAGCCCAGATTTAGTCTCTGTACATTGACGGTGATGATTATCATAATGATGATGATGATTATGATGACGATGATTAAAAGTTGATAGTGACACAAGATGAAAATGTTTTCTGACCTTCTGTCTGATCTATAATGTGTTCATTGAGTACAACATCCAATTTGTCTGCCTTTGTGTGTTCATCCACAGTCTTTTGCTTACCAAAACAATGAGCAGCTGTCAGTATCCATCGATTGTTGATCAATGAACCGCCGCAATGCAGTTTAGTCCCTTTCAAAATCTTTATGGCAGCATACCAGGGCCATGAGCCTTTCTCCGCGTTTGTACCACCTACAACTCGTAGTGATGCTTGCAGCTTCGCCGCTTGTCGTTTTCGTATTCCACAATTCTTCTCATTGATCCTTTCAGATGGTGCTAAAACTTGATAAATAAAAGTGAATGCTAACCAAGGGGGGTATTAGGATACTTGTATTTATCTCGTTGTAATTTAAGGTAAACCGGGGTTATTTGGGACAAAAACTCCAAACGGGACAAAAAGTTTTTAGGAACTACAGTGTGTCCCAAAATTGTGTATTAGGATACCCATAATGCATATGCAATGAAAAAGAAAATGCATATTCATATTTTCTTTATATTCTTAAAAGGGTTGACAGCCTTGTTTATACGTAAATAAACAACATCTTTTTTGAAATGCAGAAAGAACTAAAACACAACGCTAGAGCTATTTTTTGACAGTTTATTTGGGTTTGGCATTGTTGGAGAACAAAAGGAGTGCCCTTGAAGCAACCTTAACGGTACCGTACAGGTTCCGGTAACGTACAGGTTCCAGTAACGTACAGGTTCCGGTAACGTACAGGTTCCAGTAACGTACAGGTTCCGGTAACGTACAGGTTCCGGTAACGTACAGGTTCCGGTAACATACAGGTTTCGGTAACGTACAGGTTCCGGTAACGTACGGTAACGTTTCAAACATCAGATCACAAAGAATTTTTTCCAAAATATACAGAAAGAGGAAGATGACATACATGTCTTCTATTAAGACTTGTCATCATCTCTCCCGATCATGGTATGGTCCTATAAACCATGTTTTATGCGGAAAACAACTACACTCTTGTATTTTTTCTCTCACGTTTTTCGTTTTACCAGCACCTCTAAGGGGACCATCATGGAACTAAGTTCATCTTGACCCTTTTAACGCTATCGCTGCCACTGTAATTAGGGGTGTTTTTCCTTTACGTTTTTAACCTTATATATTGTATTGTAGCTATTTTCATATTATAAAACTTGTAAATTTTTGTAATTGACGTGGCAAATGATACATACATACATTCATACATACTGTAGATACATATCGCATTTTTTGAAGCGATGGTAAAAAATCTCTTCTTTTATCGGAATCAACAAGTGGACAAAGCTTAGGATTATAAGGCGTTATTTCTCATGCTTCGTGTAGAATATGAGATCTGATGTTTCCAAATAAAATTTACCTGTGCATAATTTGCAACTCTTTCTGCAGTGCTTCGCCACGACCTCGCGGAAAAGTGCATCCTTGCATTTGCTTATCAACTCTTTACAGCTTTTGTGGTTGTCCTTACATTCTGTTAAAGCATCTGAAAATAAGTGGTAGGTCACTGAGTCTATCAATTTGAAATTACTTTGCATGCTTTAACTGTCCTTCTTAAAATCTACCTGTCTTAGAAATTGGCCACTCCGTTCTGAAATTATGAAGGATTTGCTCGAGAAAGCCTCTTTAAAAAGCCTTCAAAACTTGCACAGAATGACGAACAAGTCTTTCCCCTAATGCGAATAAGTTATCCAGGGGGATCCCAGTCTCCCAATAATAGGACAAAATTCATGAAGACATGTAAGTTTCATTATATCCAGGGTACCACACTCCCCAGGGGGGGTACTTCCTAACTTTCAATACGGGGGGTCCATGCCACTATTTCTTTGCGGACCCCTTAATATTAAGCCTGATTTTTTGGGGACCCCAAATATTGTGTCTAACGTTTTGGAGACCCCAAATATTGCTATCTATTTCTGGGGTCCCTGAAAAGTTTTTGAATGATTTCAATTTGAGCTTCTTGATCTTTCTCAGTTTTTGAATAAAACCAACACATTTATTTCATGATTCGCAACTTCAGGGCCAAATTGCACGATTCTTCCTTTCTTCAGATTCGTGGACCCCAAATATTGAATTTTTGTCCATGTTGTAATTCACAGACCCCAAATATTGATTGAACATGAAATTTCGGACCCCAAATATTGGCATGGACCCCCCCGTATTGAAAGTCAATGAGTACCCCCCCCCTGGGCCACACTCGAGTCTGGTACCCAGGGTAGTGTCATTATTGTTGGGAAGGAAACCCAAAGAAATTTTGCTTATCGTTTTCGCAGGTTTTGAAAGGGGCTTTCTGCAGAAAGTCTTTCATATCCACGGGAAGGAATGACCGATTAAAGCCGGGTGAATTAATGAACCTAACTGAACATATTGGCAATAAAACAAAGCAGTTTTCAGTATTATTGCTTTGATGTTCAGGAAGCAGTGGCCTTTTGAACGGGGATTCTTTTTTACTCACCCGGTAGAAGGTGATTTAGGCCTAACTGTTTAGACCATACTGAGGCCTACTGAATCAGTGCGAGGATTTTTTATTACGAGGGCACATGCAATGAACATAAAGATTGCTTACGGAACCTTGAGAAAACACGTAAGAAACTCTGAGTACTGAAAATCTGATAGTTTTAAGAAACTTTCCGACCAAATTCTTAGTTTCTTATAAAAAAATACGTTTGCTGTATTCCAAAAGGCTGAACCTATTTAAGCCAGCAGAGGTTTGCAACAGATATAACAGACAAGGATATTTACATATAGATCGGCAATCTTGGGTATTGCATGTTGCAGTCTCCACGGAAAGTCCCTGGCAAGGTTTCCCGCCATTGGCTGGTGGGGGATTCTTACAATCCCTTTTACGATATTTCTTTCCTCCTCCACAGGGCTTTGTGCAGTCTCCGTATGATGACCAAGGGCTAAATCCACCATCAACTGTAAAATAGATAAAGTTAGAAAGGCAGTTAATATCAGATCTTACAGAGAACTAAAATGGGACTCAAATTGTTCAGCTTCAAAAGCAGAGGACGGAGCAGTATATCGTTTCAGGTGGACTTGCTACAAGTCTCTCTCTTGTCAGCACAAGACGCAAAAGGTAGACGCAGAGCAGAATTCACATTGTACATCTTACGACTCGTGCAGAGAAGAGAGAGAGAGAGACTTGTAGCAAGTCCACGTTTCATGGTGTCCCAATGACTTCTGCTCCACTAGTATGGGCGATGCGGACTGTAGCTATGATCTTAGTTGACATTTCGTTTTTGAATTTGCACAATTAATTGTCCCATTTACTCAAACAAGGTCTCAACTACTGAGTTGAAAGCCTTTCCTATAATGTAGCATCAGAAATGAGACAAAAAGAGTCAGAGCTCCTCCACAGCAGCCATACAAAAATGTCATAGGCTCTGAGACACCCTTTACAGCAGCCTCTGGTCGAGTTACTACACCCTCAATAAAACTTACCTCTTTCCCTCGATTCTCGGACGTAGTGAAATTTTAGGAGTAATTTATATCAACCATGGTGAAAATGCTTGATAATTTCTAACATTTAGCAAATCACTCCAAAAACAGCGTACAAGATTTGAAAGATTTTGAGATTTTTTCTGGCATTTTCAAGAATCGTAGAGATTTTTTTCAGATTTCTTACACTGGGTACCAGACTCTCTAGAAAATGAAGAGTCTGGTACCTAGGATACAGATTTTGAGATTTTCAATGATTTTCAAGATTTTCAATGATTTTCAAAAATTCTTAGGATTTACTTTGGAATTTCGTGAAGATTTATGAGATCCTCGATATATTTCGAGATTTCTGGGATTTTGAAGATTTTGGAACTTTCTACGATGTTTTTGGAGATTTGGCCCTCGATCTTTAATTCTAATACCTGGGCATGGATGTGTGTTACAAGTTGTTTCTTCTCTTGCGGGCCCTTGGCAAGGTTTTCCTCCTCCTGACGGTTCAGGGAAGTCACATGTTCTTTCTCGAAATTTCATTCCACCTCCGCATGGCTTACTGCAATCCACATAAGGTGACCAAGGGCTGTATCCGCCATTAACTGTGAAGGAAAATAGTCATCGTACACCCATTTTTTCATAAGAAACTAAGGCCCGGGGCTGGTAGGGAGTTTCTTATACTTTTGGGCCATTTTGCTACCAAATGTTTCTTACGTGTTTCTTATTGTTTTAATGCCGAAAGTGTAGAGTTAATTTAGATTTGTCAAGGGGGTCCCAAATTACTTAGTTATTTATAAAACAAGTAAATAACATAAAGTTGCACTCAAAATAATGTCCAATCAGTTGCTATAACTGTACAGTGTCAAAACATTTTTGAGTGAGATAGGAAAATTAAAACTGTGCAATTCACAGATTACAAAGGTTTCTTAGCATATCAAATTCAGGTAGGGTTGTTTCTTAACTTTCGAAAAATTCAGCCTACCGTTTCTCATAAGCGGTTTCTTATAAAAAACACGTATATTAGCCTAAGCTGCCTAAGAATTGCCTAAGCTTCTCATTTTACTTTCCGATGCAGCCCCAAGCCTTCTCTTCCTACTGAATCTACCACTCGAATTTATGCAGCTTTCTGCGTATTTTGGAATGGAACGTAGGAATACGTAGCTCTGTTTAGATTCCTTTACAGAATACCTGAAAGCTATATTATTCTACATTGATACCTGGACATGGATGTGTATTACAAGTTGTATCTTCTCTCGCAGGCCCTTTGCAAGGTTTTCCTCCTCCTGAGGGCTTTGGGAAGTTGCAGTTTCTTGTCCGAGTTTTCAGTCCACCTCCACACGTCTTGCTGCATGTTCCAAAGGGTGTCCAAGGGCTGTATCCGCCATCAACTTCGAAAGGAAATAGGGATGATATTAGGAGTGAATAATAACTGCCTTTTTACATAACTTTCCAAAGTTATTTTCTGATGAAGCCCTCATTTCTTTCTACTAAATATACAAGGTGAATTTATGTAGTTTTCTGCGTATTTTGAAATAGGATGTAGGAAAATGTTTCTCGATCCAAGCTATATTATTCTACATTGATACCTGGACATGGATGTGTATTACAAGTTGTGTCTTCTCTCGCAGGCCCTTTGCAAGGTTTTCCTCCTCCTGAGGGCTTTGGGAAGTTGCAGTTTCTTGTCCGAGTTTTCAGTCCACCTCCACACGTCTTGCTGCATGTTCCAAAGGGTGTCCAAGGGCTGTATCCGCCATCAACTTTGAAAGGAAATAGGGATGATATTAGGAGTGAATAATAGCTGCCTTTTTACGTAACTTTCCAAAGTTATTTCTGATGCAGCCCTCATTTCTTTCTACTGGATCTGCAAGGTGAATTTATGTAGTTTTCTGCGTATTTTGAAATAGGATGTAGGAAAGTGTTGCTCGATCCAAGACATAAACTGAAGTTATTCAAGAAGAGGTGTAACTTAAACGTTCGTAAAAAATTTTTCACGCAACGGGTCATTATTGACTGGAATAATTTATCAAGCGAGGTTATCAACTGTTCGACAGTGCAACAATTTGAACGAGCATATGATCGACTAAAACACGTAGACAGATTCTCGTACACGATTTAGTCGTGTGTGATAGAACGTAGCAGGGCTTTATAGGTCTCACGACCTTCCACTCCCTTAATTACTTATATTATTATTATATTATTATTATTATTATATTATTCTACATTGATACCTGGACATGGATGTGTATTGCAAATTGTTTCTTCTCTCGCAGGCCCTTTGCAAGGTTTTCCTCCTCCTGAGGGCTTTGGGAAGTTGCAGTTTCTTGTCCGAGTTTTCAGTCCACCTCCACACGTCTTGCTGCATGTTCCAAAGGGTGTCCAAGGGCTGTATCCGCCATCAACTTTGAAAGGAAATAGGGATGATATTAGGAGTGAATAATAACTGCCTTTTTACATAACTTTCCAAAGTTATTTCTGATGAAGCCCTCATTTCTTTCTACTGGATCTGCAAGGTGAATTTATGTAGTTTTCTGCGTATTTTGAAATAGGATGTAGGAAAATGTTGCTCGATCCAAAATACCCGAAAGCTATATTATTCTACATTGATACCTGGGCATGGATGTGTATTACAAGTTGTGTCTTCTGTTGTAGGCCCTTTGCAAGGTTTTCCTCCTCCTGAGGGCCGTGGGAAGTTGCATTGTCTTGCTCGAGTTTTCAGTCCACCTCCACACGACTTACTGCATCTTCCATAAAATGTCCAAGGGCCGTATCCACCATCAACTGCGAAATGAATAAACTTTTTAAGCAACGGGAAAACAGAAAATAATAGAGAGCAACTTTCAAAGCAGTTGAACCATGGATGGTTAGAGACGCTGCAGTTGTGCTTGATTGCCGTAGTTTGGTGGTTCTGCGGAGAAAAAGTTTATATACTGCTGTGGAGGAGGTAGCAAAAGCTCGAAACCTCCTCCCGCAGGATAATCCAAATTTTCCTCCGCTGAGGCAAGCAAGCTGAAGCATAACCATTGTGTCTGTCAACCCATGATTTGATTTCCAATCTGACTTTCAAATATAAAACTGAACTGAACAGACTCTTTACATGCGAATTAGAGTACTTTAGTGTATTTCATTACCGTTGGGGAAATATCATTCCTTGCTTGGGCAGCTTCTTAGGTCGCAAAGTGCAGTGATCATGGACCTCCTATATGTACATTGTCATAGTTTCGCTATTTGCCTGAACTGCTCGTGATCTAACTGTTGGCGTTGGTTAAGACGACCATCAAAAGGCCGAAGCTATTTCAGCGAAAACACCGATGCTATAACTGTTTAAAATTCGAGCTACCGGGACTTGAACTCAGAAAAATTAGTTCGTAACTAAACTTTTCTGCAATAATCGTCCTGTTTAGAGGGAATTAAGATCGAGTGAGTAAACTGTTCGGGAAATAAAACATACCTGGACATCGATGAGTATTACAAGGTGCACCATCAAAAGGGATTCCCGCGCAGTTTTTTCCACCATGTGCTGGTTTCGGATTATTACATATTCTTCTACGATATTTCTGTCCCCCTCCACAGGATACACTGCATTCTCCAAACGTTGACCATGCACTATATCCACCATCAACTAAAACGGGGAAAGCAAATAATTACCTTTTGAAATGTTCTTCAAGTGAACATTTTGATGGCAGATTTAGCACCTAAAATTTAGCTGGATACAAGTTGTTACCCTCCTACAGTGATGAAAACAACACTATAAAATTTTTGCTAATATCAGTAAAGTCAGAATTTCTACCAGGTGTCCCAAAAATGTACTCCTGTTTAAAGAATCACCAAAAGTCACAAATCAAACCTTTGATAAAATGTTCTTTTTGACTTATTTTGTCAAAGACCCAAAAATATTTATAGATGATAAAATGTTTGCTTTTGGTACAACAAGGTAGAAACATTACACGTTGAGAAACGAAATAAAGCAAATTCTCCAACAAAGCTCCGATTACTGAGATTGTCGCAGATACTTTGGATTACTATTCTCTGTGCAAAATCGCCATTGGCTGTGTTGTGTTTAGCCTAAACACATTCGTTGATTTGACACGCAGAGCCACGCAGAGCCACGCAGAGCCACGCAGAGCCACGCAGAGCCACGCAGAGCCACGCAGAGCCACGCAGAGAGGACGGGTTGTACAGCCCCTTTAATATTCATTTATAACTGGACATGGTGAACCAACACACTTTCTCGTGTCTATCTTTAATCCTTTGCAAGGTTTTCCTCCATTTGATGGAGCAGGATTGTCACATTTTCTTTCAGGAGTGCGAACTCCTTTTACTCCGCATGTTGCGCTGCATGCTCCAAAAGGTGTCCAAGGTCCGAATTGCCCATGAACTATGGTAAAAATTTATCTGAATTAATATAGCAGTCATCAGCAATCCATCAATCAATCCATCCTTTGTCAGATCGACCAATCAGAAGAGATCAGAAAGCCCTATTCGATAACCTGTTTTAATTCAAGCCAGTTTACCAAGGGCGCCTACCTTGTAGGAAATGTGTCTATTCCCAGTACTGTACCGGTGACCCAGTACACAGAGTGGCCCAGTGCATAGAATAATTGGTGTCCTGTGACCCAGTCCTGTTAATCTGTGTAGTTACAAGGATTTTCAAATTCTAACGTCTGTTAGTGTTGACCAATCAAAAATCACGCTGTCTGATTCCCTGTGGCCAACTCGTATAACAGTTGATCTCGTATTATATCAACACCGGAATTTGAAACCAGAAAATTATTCTTACGTCATCCTGACCTTGACAGGACTGACTCTGTGTACTGGGTCACGGTACAGTACTGGGATACTCTGTGTACTGGGTCACAGGACACCAATTACTCTACAGTACTGGGAATAAATACAGTTCCTGCAAGGTGGGCGCCCTTGGGTTTACCTTACAAGTGTAAATGGGGCATCAATCAATCAATCAATCAATCAATCAATCAATCAATCAATCAATCCATGTTCAATAAGGCCAAATTCATTATGAACTTATCATGGGTGATGCAACACAATTACCACGACAAGGCCGGAGAAACTAATGACCCAAGGTCTCCTTCTATGCGGAAAAGGAAACGATGGACCCCTTAAACTTTCCGTAAGCGTAACGAATTTTACGACCTTGATCGTGATACCTGCACAAGAATGGGTGTTACATCTCATCTGTTCCTTTGAATGTCCTTGGCAATGTTTCCCTCCGTATTTTGGGGCAGGGTTGTTGCATATTCTTATACGATATTTGAGACCACCACCACAGGAGACGCTGCATTCCCCGAAAGGTCTCCAAGGGCTGTATTGACCATCAACTAAAAGAAAATAAAAATTACGTTTAGATTATTAGAGCTGTCGAAGTTAACCAGGATTCATACTAGACTTATGACGATGAGTCCCTTGTATCCCTGCGGTAAACCTAAACTGTTAACCGAGGCGCCATCATCAAGTTAAAGAGCACAGCGAAGCAAGAGACTGTATGTCATAAGTCTAGATTCATACTTTAAGTGACGTTATTGTGGCTCTCTCTCGCTGACTATGCAAAGTTCCTTCGTTATAAAACGCGAGCCAGATGATAAACAAACTATCGCACAACAAAATTATCACCTGGACAAGGATGCATATTACAGGATCTAATTTCCTTCAATGGTTCTGTGCAAGATTTCCCGCCATATGCTGGTGCCGGGTTGTCACATTTTCGTTCACGAATTTGAATTCCAGCTCCACAAGATTTGGTACATTTTCCAAATGCTTTCCAAGGTCGTACTCCACCATTTACTGCAAGAAAAGTGAGAGGGGTCATCATCAATTCACTTTTCCAATAAATAGCGTCGTTTTTAATCCCAAATTTAGATCTAGACACCTTTTTTGTATATCTTCATTCCCTTACGTATTTGAGATTGATTATGGTAAACTTTGAACATTTATAAGGAATTTAATCGTCAATAGTTACTGAGGGTGTTCATTGGAAGAATTTTTGAAACAAAATTGAAATGACAATTTTAGGAGTGTATGAAAATGTTTATTTACATTGAAGACTGGATGAAATCTGACTCTGGGATAAGAATGCTACGTTTAGAAATTTTCAAAAATTGTCAAACGAGGGCGTTAATTAGAAAAGGGTGGTAATCTAAGAAATAGATACTTTCAGCCATAAAATACCTGCCAGAGGCGATGAACCCAATCTAAATGGAATGAGAATCCCAAGAAAAACACTGCATTAACTGCAGGTTTCACGCGTTGAAGCTACGCCATACAATGCAGTTTGTTCGATCCCATCTTGCAACTCTAAATGTAGTAAGTCTAGGATGGAAGGCAATATCAAAGTTCGGGCAACACGACGCTGACCGCTGACAAACTCCATTATTGCTGCGCTAAGAATGAGTTCAAATACTCGTAAAATGCATACTGTTGTGGTGCAGTGGTGAAATCCTCTGACATTGCAGCCAGAACAGTCAGGCGGACAGGGTTCGATCCCAGATAGAGCCCCATCACTTGAGCGTCATGACAAGGGGTCGCGGACTCAATTAGGCCTATTTTACTTCTGCGATCCCAGCGCTTGGCGCTAAAATCGGCAACTTCACTCCACTTCATACTAAAAGGCTTGATTCATGAATCAAAATATCACTATTTAAAGACGCACTGTCAAATGTCAACGTTATGGTACCTGGGCAATGTTGAGTGTTGCATGTGATACTCTGTCTGGAAGATCCTGAACATTGTCTCCCCCCATTTGCTGGTCGGGGATTATTGCATCTCCTGTTCCGAGATTTTGTCCCCCCTCCACAAGACTTGCTGCAACTTCCATACGCTGTCCACGAAGACCATCGACCATTAACTAGAAAGAGAAGAAAATTTTACCACCCACCTCTGTTACGTTATGTGACATATACGGGCCTTAAAAGGGCGTGACACATGGAGGCCCTAAACAAGTGCACGTTTATATATAGCGAACTTAAATTGTTAATTGGGGCTATGTAATGTAGTATCGTAGTTGCGGTTCGAATAAAGTTACTACTTTGCACGCCAGGGCTTCAGGCAAGAAACGAAAACGAACCAAGGAACTGCCAGGAAAGAAAAAGAGAGAAAAGCGTTAGGCTTCTTGCCCCATCCATCTTTGCTCTCGTGTCTCACAATTTTTATTATTCCTGATGTTAGGGTGTATGGTACGCAGGATAAAGAAATGTGTATCTATTGTCATGCGGAGGTCTTCTGCACTATCTTGAGAAAGCTACTCTACACATAAATGCTAAAAAATTCTTGTTACCAAGTTTAAAGAGAACCGTCATCAGATAACTACCATTTTACTAATTTTATGCTCTTGAAGATTTCATAGCCTGCGTGCAGACTTTGGTTACTGGGGAGGAGAGGAAAGAAATTCCTTTCTCTCCTCTCCTCCCCAGTGATCAAAGTCTGCGCGCAGGCTAAGATTTCAGCGAAAATGCTAAAAATATCTGCTAGTGTTGTGACGTCATCAAATTTCTAAAATGTAAACCATAAAAGCTACGGACTTTTCCTTGCTTCCATCTTGTAGACCTTCAAAAACTGAGTATTTTTTGTATTGGTCTCATTGATTTTCCTCAATAAGGTGTCTGGAGAGACAAAGGTGGAACCAACATTGTAGGAGAAATGGGTGTTTGATACAAACTTAAACTTAAAAAGAGCTGACGCATGTAGATTTAGCAAAAGTTTTCATTGCAAATGTCTGTACCCAAAACCCGTCTTTGGTGGATAGTAGATCACATTAATTCTCCAGAAACTGCGAGATTAATTGTTTCTCTTGGACATACATAGGACCATAAAAATTAAAGTACATGCCCACATTGATTAGCTTGATACCTCCTCTCCCACATCGTTTCATAAACATAAGACTGCTGTGGTTGCAAAGATGATGATGATATCAAATTCTCTCATTGGGATTATGAAAATATTAAATATGGCAAACTAAACTTGCCCCAATCTCTTCCGTCCGTCTACCGTTCCCTTTACGGTAGTTCGCCATTTCCTGGATCCACCATTCCAGCATTCCGTCCATATCTCTCGAGCTCTCTGGACAGAATGTTGGAATGGTGGATCCAGGAAATGGCGGATCCAGGAACTACCGGAAAGGGAATGATAGATGGACGGAAGAGATGAGATAGACTTAGGGGGTCTAATGGCAAACGAACAAGCAAACACATACTGTACCTTTGCAATAATTACAGGTCTTCAGACAGTATTGTTTATAATATCCACATTGGTTTAATCGTTTGATGTAGTCACAGTATGATCTTCCGGATAAATCTCTGCATGTATCTATGGAAATTGAACTGCTGTTTCAAAAAAGCACGACAAAAAATGGAGTTACGAGTTCATAACTTCAAGTAAAACCTTGGGTAGTAGGACACACAGTTACGCTACAGCTTGAATGCAGCCCAGCTCATGACAAGATAACAATTCAGTTGACCATTTTCTAACTTGGTGAGACAGTCCTGTAGCTAGACAAGGCCAAGATAAAATAATGAATACAATTTAAAAACAAATATAAAAAAGTGACGAATTCAGTTGTCTGGGTCATA
The DNA here is from genome assembly GCA_039566865.1 of Aurelia coerulea. Taxonomy (NCBI): domain Eukaryota; kingdom Metazoa; phylum Cnidaria; class Scyphozoa; order Semaeostomeae; family Ulmaridae; genus Aurelia; species Aurelia coerulea. Next base: position 1,684,947 of record CM076952.1, on the reverse strand, counting down.
TTGTAATATCAGGATATGTTGAGACGAGCTTGTCCTATCCTCAGCTAAGAAACTAAGACACTTGTGAGAATTTATAGAAAAATTATTTCGCATAATTAAAATTGCAGCAATCGTGTGTTGATTGTAGACTGATGATATGGTCGTAGTTATCGCTATTGAAATACTGCCGGACGCTCCAAAAATATTGCCGTAATAATATGAGTCCCAGTATGAGCAGTCTCGGTCTGGTGTAATAGTCTCGTTTTGAATAGCGATTACTGGGACTCATCGTAATCAGTCTATGTTGATTGTTCAAGTTATACGCAGCAATTCAATTAATTGCCAGAACAAGTGAAAAGATGTTGTGGATTCTCCATTTACGTCATTTCGACTGAACGGACTCGGCTCAAGCTACCCTAGGTGCCAGAGCCAACAAGACTAAAGAATAAAGAATAATAAAAATGAGGCTCTGTGGTACCCAGGGAAGTCCAAATAAAAAGACACGTGTATATAGGCAAAATCAAGATCAAGTAAACTTGCTTGAACTCCTACTCCTGCATAGTCCACAACTCCAGCGGCAGTTGACATTCATATATCTGGGATTTCTCCTGCATTCACCTCTTGATGCCCAGACTCTGCAGGATCTATTATTGTCTCCACAAGGACTAACTATACCTAGAAGCAAGACAGACAGGAATCACAACAGGAAAAATTGTACTTGCCATGCGCAGAAGTTACAAGGAACCACAAGGGTACAAAAGTTTGATGAACAACCATAAAATGGCAGCAACTCGTTGGTTGGAAAAGTCGCGGAAATTACAGCTAACAGCGTCGATACCGAAGTGTGTCTACATAACAGTGAGTTTGCGTCCACTTGCAAACCAGAGCTTTGGCCTTTTGGCCTAAGCAAATTCCTGAAGCACATCGAAATTAATAACTGAAGTTAATGACAAAATATAAAAAACTTCCCAAAAACTTCTGGAAAACAGAATAACACAAGATCTAATATTGTTCAGACTTTATCATGGCTATCGTTGATAACTGTGCTTTAAGAAATGGCTTAGGCCAAAAGGCTAAAGCTCTGGTTTGCAGGAAGAGGCAAATTTGAGCGTTCAAGATTAACATGTCTGCTCTCAAAGTACCAATATCAACAAACGAGGTATCTATGTTCAAGTTAACTATTGAGGAACATTTTTAGAGTGATTACACATTGATTGAAGCTAAATTCACAGCGCTGGAGTCAACCAAATCCGTATACATTTTTTGAGACACCCAGTACTAGAAAACTATAAGATCTGTTGACAAGACAAGCCATCAATATCAATGTAATGTAAAAATGTAAAATAGGATGATGGTCAAACGGTCAAACAGAGCTTTGGGCGCATTTCGAAACATCGGACACTTTTTAACGCTTTGTAACTTTAAAGAATTTCCGTTTCGAAGGGCCTTGAATCGATCCTTGTGCAAATGTGGCTGAAAATTCTCTCAATGATTGCATATCTGAAGTAAGAATAACTTTGAGAGGGAAGAGTATAACTTACCTGTAAGGCAAATTAAAGCAATGAAAAATAAAAGAAAAGTCGCTTTCATGTTTTTCTGTTGAAAATTTCTTTTTGCCTAATCTCTTCGCCTTTTCCATCCAAAGGAGTCTCTCTGCATCCAATGTGTTATTTATTCTCTCATCATGCTTGTGGTGCTCTTGACGTTTTGACGTACATTTCCAGTAATTGATTCCAGACCCTCTGAAAACAATAGCAAATGTCTCCGTTGGAGTTGGAGTTGTCAGTTTGTCGGCACTCTGTCTGCTATTTTTGTCTTTCAAAAATTAACCAGATATTTTGACTTGCTGTTGCTTGCAAGTCTTACGAGAGGGAGTGTTGAGGTGGACTTGCTCTCCAAGTCTCATTCTTGATCAATAAATACGGGAGGGGAAGGAGGAAAGGGGGGAGGACAAAGTCCAGTGTTGAGGCTGCACGCAGGCTATGTATTTCGAGATCATAAGTGAGGGAAAGGCAGCGAAAAAGGGAAAGGGTAGTTAGAAATCTTTTGCTAACATATAGGCTTACAGGAAGATAATATAATCTATGATAATATCTATGGGGTTGCCTTGCAAAAAGTAAATTGTTTTTGCCTGACAATAAAGTGTATGTTTTTGTGCCCCAGAAATTTTCAGGGTGTGCCCATTTTATGCTCAGGAAAAGGCCCTTTTTTCCCAAAGGAAACACCCTTCTTTGTTTATCAAGCTCTAAAGATACCTACCTAATCCCTCCTAAGACATTTTCTCAACGGATTCAGACGAATTGGAAGAGTGACCTCAGAAACAAGTGGGGGGGGGACTTGTTCCCCCCATTCCCCCCCGTGGCTCCGCCACTGACCTCGTACACTTTTGTTGTCCTATTACCCTGTTTCATTCAGTCTCTCCCTCTCCCCGTCCCCTCTGTTCTGTGATTTTTTTCCATGATGCTTCCATCTCCCTGTTTTCTCTTTTTTGATCACCTTTGATAATTGATTATCATTAATTTTTCTTTTTCCAGAGGCAGAAGTTAAATTCTTTACAGTGAATGTGAAATGAAGGCTGTGAAGTAAATCCATATATAAATACTCTGCAGTTGACGACAAGTCTTTGTCTCGTACGCAAAAAAATGTGTTAATGGAGCCACTTGGAAAGTGGTCTGCAACAGCAGAGCAGAGCTTGTGCGAAGGGAAGAATTAGAGAAACTGAAGATCAAATGGAGCCCTTGGAATGGAGCAGAACATGGAAGAATTAGAGGAACTGAAGATCAAAACTTCTAAATTGGGTCGCTGATGAATATGTTGCTGAACTGCAAGACGTGTGAAACTGAAAACATGATCTTATCGTCGAAAAACTTAAGAATTTCCGCGCAAAAAAGTACACAGTGAGAAGTTTAGTACACAGAAGAAGAGTAAACACAGAAGAAGTTGCAAAAAGTACACAGTAGAAGATTAGACACGGAAGAAGTTTGCTCAGCAAGTTGCAGTCTCAGTCTCGTATCCGCGCTTGTTTCTGAATCGAGGCAAATTGGCCTAGTCATTCAACCAATAGAAGACAATGCAGAACATGCGAAGTGTGGCTTCTTTTTTCATTTTCATTGCCGTGGTAATTGCTACAGTTGATAGCAGTGCCATAATGCTGCCTATGGTTATCAACACATGGCCTTTTGCAAATGCTACTATAAAAGGTAAGTGATGCGCTGCTTGCTGAGCTGGAATATGAAGTGCAAGTGCGGGAAAACTTAAAAATCACAACTCGACGGCTCGAATTACGACTCGACTGGACTGTCGTCAGGTCTGGTCCTAAAAGTCTCACACAATGATAGATGTAATTTGGTGTACTAAAGGAAAATTTTCTCCCAAGAAAGACTTCAAAAAAAACAAAATTTATCTCTCAGTCTCCAGTCCAACTCTGTATATGCAAGGAATATTAGAATAGTAGTGTGGCACAACAACAGTCATGGCACTTGGTCTTTGGCGGCACAGCAAGTAAAAATTAACAATGTTATGAGGGTTTTCAAAATAGACAATAGATAAACAATAGAGAACTCTTCTTGTTCACCTGAGATCCCGGACTGCAGAGTACGGCAGTTTACAACGAGATCTCGGGTGTGCAAGAGCAAAATATCAGGTGTGCAAGTGTGCACTTTAATTTAAGTGTGCACTTCAAGTGTGCATATGAATTCTGAATTTGTATTTGTAAGAGAGTCTAAAAAAGACAAAAATTGACATGTAAAACATATACCAATTGGGCCTAAAATCCCGAAAAATTTGATTCCACGCGACGGAATTTCATGACTTATCACAATGAATACAAGATGCCAATTATCAAAATGTGACCATGAATGAGACTGCCAACAGTGATAAATACAACAATTGTAGTAAGTCTACAAATAAATCAGAAATTTCTGTTGTAGTTTTCATCGGAAGCTCTTCAATCGTCAGTGTGGCACAATAAAAGCATCAAACAATAGAGCCACACTCAAATTACAGTGTGCCACACCCTTTCTAAGGTGTGCAGTGAGATTTCTGGAAAAAAAATCTCGGGTGTGCACTTGCCGTACTCTGCAGTCTGGCTGAGATCTTCACCAAAATTGCCGAACTTTCTAGCCATATACTATTATGGTCCAGTAACACAAATGCTGTCATAACTGTCATTCACACGGTTGGAAAACTTGCATTTCTTGCTTTTGCAGGGAAGATCTTACTTGCAGGGACAAGATAAGATTCTTACATGTGAAAGCTGTGGGTCTATATTCTTACATGTGTATGTAAAGTTACATTTTCTTGCGCCGGACATTGCGGTGGGTCTGTTGTTACAATTGTGACTCCCACTAACTAATAGCTTCTTAAAGTCTACAGGCATCTCACATCTTTCGATATCATGCACATTTTCCAGCCTCGACATTTCAGAAACATTGACAATGCAATGCAGCATAAAGTTGTACCAATTATGTTCAACTGGTAATTAATTGTTGATATTTTGATGATTAACCCTTTATTTTCAGCATGGTCAATAATTTCAAAGAATGGATCATCTTTGGATGCTGTGGAACAGGGATGCTCTGTTTGTGAAGAAGAGAGGTGTGATGGAACTGTTGGCTATGGAGGCAGGTATGCATAATCTTCTCCTCTTTCTTGTCTTGAAACTTTGAATTTAACCATATCCATGGAGTGTGAGCCTTGCCTTCTTGGCCCTGAATTCATTAAGTTTTCATCATAAATCAATTTGTAATATCTTTTAGCTACTCAAATGAAAAAATTGATATTTTACTTTGAACAATATGTTTATCCTACAGCAATTCTCCTTGTTGATACAGCTTGGATTAAAAATGCATTTCAGACCCCCCTCCCAGCTTGCATCCCTCTGATAACTTCAATAATTGTTGTCTTTCTTGGGAATTGGATTTATCAACAAGGCTCAACTGTATTTCATGCTTTTATATTTGAGAACTGTTTTTACCTGTATTTTTCAGCCCAGATGAAAATGGAGAAACAACACTGGATGCAATGATAATGGATGGGTGAGCACATGGATCCCTTTTATTGATATTCCAATACTAACTTTTTAACAATCAAGGCAGGCAGTGATACACTGGAGCAATGGAAGAACTGTAGTGCCATTTTGTATCCCTTGATGGCAGGCAATACTAGAAAATATGGAGCGATTATAGAATGCAGGGCCTTCCAGGACCCACTCATTAAATGAACAGCAAATATCATTAAATGAACGGCAAATTTCACAATGGGACCTGGATTCTATAATCAGGCAGAAAATATTACTTGCTCCTTGAACAATCAAATTTGTTATTGAATTTGCTGCCCTGAAGATTAGGCAATAATGTGAAATAATAGAAAACACAACTAATAAGTGAAAAGAATAAAAGACTATATATACTATTTGTAAGGAGATTTTATGAACTGTGGATTTTATAACATGTCATGTTCAATCTTCACTTTGTTTTCTTCTGTCATGATAGAACATGATCTTTTCGCATTGCTGTGAGGCCAAATCTTGCAGGAATTGATCAGGATTTTCAGTTGCTTTAAAACGATTCTTTTTGCCAAGATTTACTGAGAACCCTGTAGCAGCAATACAGTATAATATGATCTTTAGTATATAATCATACATTTAACAAAACTTCATTGAAAGTTACAATCACTATTTATTGCAGGGAAACTCATGCAATTGGTTCTGTGGGCTGCCTTAGACGCATCAAAAGTGCCATTTCTGTAGCAAGAAGTGTTATGGAACACAGCACACATACTCTTCTTGTCGGAGAAGGAGGTACATATTTTCATGATTTTGAAAATTTTGAAAATCTTGGTGTGGTATAGAACTTGAAATTTAAGATACTTAATCTTCTTAAGATGCTTGAAATTTAAGATATCTATTGCATTTATGCTTTATTTTATCCCATCAAATTTTGATTTATCATCAAGAATCTTGCTGTTTTACAGCCACACAATTTGCAATAAGCATGGGATTCAAAGAAGAAGATCTGCATTCGAAAGAATCGATGTAAGCATTTTAAATCTATTGTCATATTTTTATACATCAGAAGGACTTGTATATGCATTATGTGCCTGCTAACCAGTGTTGTTGTATAGGGAAATACACAAATTTTAACCGCAAATTAGTTTAACTAATTCCCAAGGTCTTAGAAGAAAGGTCAGTGCTAACCTCTGCCAAAGTCATACATTTATTTGTTGTTAAATCGGTGTTTATTTCTTTCAGTGAGATGTTTGAGGACTGGAAAAAGAAAAGTTGTCAACCAAATTATTGGAAGGTATTCTTTTTCTTTCAACCATATTTTAGATGTAGCAAGATTGACAGAGAGATGGAAGATGTCAACATTACTATAGACTGTTTGAATGTGCATACCGTAATTTTCATACAAATGCCAAAACCCTCTTTTAACTTACTCAGTCCCAGGTAGGTCTGCCATATTACAAAGAAGTTAATCCTTCAACTAAATTTAGACCTCTTATTACAAAGAACCTTTATTGGGAGTAAAGGTTTGAGCTAAGAAGATGACTTTGCTGTACATTATTAAGTGACTGAAGTTTGAAAAACGAGGCTATACAAAAATCCTGCCTCTTCCATTAGTTAATTGCACATTTCCCCCAGTTTTTCCATAGTCTTGTATGATACCATGGAGGCGTTTTTGTTGCCAAAGCAACTACTGCTTTAGGCATGCAAGATTTACAATAAATTTAAGCGACCTAATAGCAACAAAATGTGCTAGATTAAATACTGTGATTCAAAACAAGAAGCTATCAGGTAATAAAACTCATACTGACCGGTTGTGTCGTTGTACGGGAAAATATAAAGCCCTCGGTCTCAATGCCCAGACCTTGCAAGTTCGGTCTGTATTTTTATGACCTTTCGGGCTTCATATTTTCCTGTACAACACAAAACCGGTTAGTATGCACATAATATAAAGTGTTTCTACATGACCTTACACAAGTATCATCTTTTTTCCCTAGAATGTCTCCCCTGATCCTAAGACAAGCTGTGGACCATACAAACCATTGCACAAGAGGTAAAACATTGCTTGCTTCCACTTTTTCTTGTTTGAACGATGAATTGAATTTGAATACAGTAGTGTCCTGCATATAAGAAACACAAATTTTAGAAACACAGACCCTGATTTTCAAAACAATACCCCATTTTATAAGAAACTAGTACAGGTCTGAAAAAAGCATTGTTTCTTATTTAACAAGACTAAGCAAAAAAACACCTTCCTAGAATAATTATATCATTTCCTGGAAGTGAAAATTTACAAATGCCAATCAAAATAATATGTTTTTTATCACAATCATAAATTTTGTGTCTCGATAGTGCATGAATTTCTTATAAGGAACTTTACCCGGATTTGAACTTTACCTCAGTTTATAAGAAACATGTCAGACCTGAAATGGAAAAGGTTGTTTCTTATATGCGGGACACTACTGTAATCTATCTTACTAAAGGCTGAGACGGTGAGATCAAACGCTGAATTTGTCTGGTTACCGCTCTGACATTTCAGCTCTCCCGTGCCCTGGAAGCTCACTCTTCATCTCCAAAAGTCGAGGGGTAAATAATTCGACCCTACGAGGATTTCTTGGTTGCGATATGCCCGAAAAGGGCCTGAAACACTTGATCAAATCTCCTCAAACAGAACACAATACGCAAGGGCATTTCCCCTCTCAAGAGTTATAAAAAATATAAGTTAAAAACTAATACTGGAGATTTTCAATCCCATGGCGATAAATGTGCAGACGATACCTCTCACCCGCCCATGAAAAATTGTTCTTTCTTTATCGTTTTGCATGAGATTTCTTAATGTTTGATCAAGTATTTTAGGCAATTTTAAGGGTATTATGCAACCATTATATTTCAGAAAGTACAATTTACCTATATTTTCTGTGCTCGCAAAAACGCTAGAAAAATGACACAAATATTTCGATCTCTTGGCTATCAAACGGAATTCAATTCATTCCAATCCAATAAGTACTTGGTTCTTTGGATTTTTAAAAGTGGGAACTTTTTTCTGGCCTACTCTGTACTGAGTTTCAAAAGATATGATTCCAAACGCGATTCTGAATGCACGTTGGATTCTGGTTCGTGTCAAAGGCACTATGAATGGATCAGAATTTGTATCATTTATTTTAGCGAGCTGAAAGAAGAGCCTGCAAGGAATCCAGTTGACTCAAACAACCATGACACGATTGGTAAGTGTTTGTACCTGTGTGCGACAACTTGATTTTCTTGCTGTTATCTTCTTCGACTAGTTTTTTTCTGAACATATTTCTCTCGAGCAAAAGCAACATGATCAAAACAATTCACATGAAAGTGAGGCTTCATTTTTGCCTGGTGAACTTATTATGAACTGTGCTTTATGGGGATCATTAGTCATTGCCGGAATAGGATGACGTTCGTGTTCACTTTCCATCAAAATGATCCCTAAGTATTGCTGTCTCTCAGGCCCCGTTCACACGATACCGGTTTCATTTCATATCGGATTGGTTTCATATCGGATTGGCCTTCTGTTTACACGAGACCGTTTTCACTCCATATCGGATTGGCCTCCTGTTTACACGAGAACGCACCAATCCGATATGCTTCATACCGTTTTTGCGTTTTCAAATGAAAACGCTCTGAAAGTGGCATGAAACGAATCCGATATCGTGTAAACGGTCGAATCCGGTATCAACTCAAAACGGAACCTCTATCAATTCTACGAGCCTCCTATTTATCTGGCGCACTGCGCAGTGGGTGTTAAAACAAAGGAAGTCCTTCGCAGCACAAGACAAAGCGTTTCCGTGTAAACACAACCCCGATCCGATATGAAATGAAAACGGTGTCGTGTAAACAGAACCCCAATCCGATATGAAATGAAAACGGTATCGTGTAAACAGAACAATTTTCGTATCGGATTGCCACCCCCAATCCGATATGAAATGAAAACGGTATCGTGTAAACGGGGCCTCAGTGTTCGATCTCTGTTGTGCTTTTTCTATTCTTCTACCACGTTTTACATTTTTGGTTTGGTGAAAAGTTAGTTTCTTTATCATTTCATTGTTGGGCGTCTGATAGTATGTGCTGTCCATTTATGCTGCTGTTCTGCGTAGAATGATTTGATGCAGTCAGTTTGGGTGACAGAAAGCAAATCTCCATATCAATGCTTTTACCCAACATGGTTAATCTCAGAAAATCTTACAGAAACCGCAAATTTTTTTGGACCCAAAGTTTTGCATGCTATTTGGAAAAAATACTATTAGAAAATGGTCGAAGATCTTCAGGACATCATTTCACCTTACTTTGTTTATTGTATACAAATTGGAGGCAAATGGAAATTGCACACAGTCATACGTAGCTCCATGACACGAGCTTAAGCGATTACTCAAGGAATTTGGCACTGAATTCTGATAAAGATATGTTCTAGGCCATTTCTATCATCAAGTCTGAGAGTGTTAGTTTGAGGTCAAAACAGGAGTGAGTCGTGATGTCTAAATTCAGCTTTAAGACGTCTACCGCCAATCGTTGTATTTCCCAGAAAGCAGATAATACATCATCGTTGTCTGTTTTCTATCGTACCGTGATAATGATTTAAACAATTGATTTGCGGTACAGAATTTAAAGATAGCCTCAAATAACAGACTCGTCGTATAATAAACCCACAATAAACGAACATCAGACACTATGATCGGTGGAAAAATTGTTAGTTAAAACGTTTACATACAGAAGGTTTACATTACATATGAGCTACTGTACAACACTACGAGGACGATGCCAGGGAGAGCAAAAGACCATGACAACTCCCTGACCATTCCATAAAAAAACATCATACAACTAAATACTATAAAATATACATTTACAAACAGCTACACATAAACTACCAAATACGGATACATACTAGGATCTGTTTCACATTGGAGGTCAAAAATTGTTAATTCCTGTGATAGAATAGCAACCAAATTAACCTGTAACCAGGGAGAAAATTGGTAAATCCTACAAGAGAAACAACGAATTAACTTGGAACCCTGAAAGGAGGGAAAATAAATTGATAGCTGCAATAAAGAACAACGTTGAATAACCAAAAAACGCATTTCGTCGCGTACTCATCAAAAATTTTATTGTAGATCACCGTATCAATGCTGCTCTTAGTTCCTTTATTTGCTATTTTAGGCATGGTAGCAATAGATTCAAATGGTAGTATTGCAGTGGGTACATCTACTAATGGTATGAAACATAAAATACCAGGGTGAGTTTTCTTGTGAACAAGAAAGTATGAAACTTTTATTTTAACCTTTAGGTATGAAGCAGCTATCATCGCTTGCGACTGCCTATTCTGGCCTATTTACTCCGCCTGCCAAGTTTCACGTAGCCTGCATGCAGGGTTTATGAAGTAAACCGGCAGACTTTCGAAAGTTTCACGAGCATTACATACTGTAAGCCTTTACAGTTTATCTGCATGAGATGTGTGAAACGCAAAATTTATCATGGAAAACATTCAATTGATTTTTATTCGCGGTAATTTTCACGTGACATCTGAACTGAGATCGACTAGTTTCTCTTATACCGTGTACTCTTTCCTTAATTTTAGGCGAGTTGGTGATAGCCCCATAGCAGGAGCTGGTGCATATGTCGATAATGAAGTAGGAGCCGCAGCGGCAACTGGGGATGGTGATATCATGATGAGATTTCTACCAAGGTAATCAACGATATAAGGGTTATTACTGTTTTCTCAAACCGGCTGAGCGAACAAGGACAGATTTTGTAACACAATAGCATGAGATGCTTTAGTTGACACTTGAACTCAAAGCGATTAGCGAATGCAGACAAAGGAAGTTCGCTCAACCATAAATTCAAAACAAACAAAGTCACAAAAGTTTTTCTGAAACCCAAGTAGCTAGAGCGCTCATTGTGCATTCCATACATTTTTTTTAAGAGCAAACATGAGCATATACCGAAAGAAGAAGTCGATTTATGCTCATGTTTGCTCTTAAAAACAATTTCAGGAATGCAAACTGAATGAGCTAGCTACCTGGGTTTCAGAGAAACTTTTTCGGCTTTGATTGTTTTGAATTACTGGTTGAAAGAATTTCCTTTGCCTTTGTCCTCGATATTCTTCGACCAATTTAGGCTATTTTCTATTTTCTTGGTCGAGAAGAAGCTACTGAAAAATTGAAAAAATCTTGTAAACCTTACACTTTTATAAAGTGGAAAGATTAATTTAGATGTGAAAATCTTTTCAATAAAAGTGGTCTCAGTGTTTTTAAGCTATGGACGATTTGATTGAGGCTGTTTGGAAAATTCTTGAACAAGGGCTAAGAACATGGAATCAAAATTTGTCCAGTTGTCAGCTTAAAAGGACGAACGAGCAGGACTATTTTCTTGTAAGGAAAACATATGATAATTACTTTATAGTAACTTTCTAGCCACTCGTAACTTGTTTTAATCCTTCAGTTTTCAGGCGGTGGAAAACATGAGGAATGGCATGACACCAACTAAAGCTGCTGAAGATGCACTGCGGAGGATTGTAAAACATGTGCCTAAATTTGAAGGAGCTTTAGTTGCTGCAACTAAAGATGGAGTTTATGGTGAGTTGATACGTCACTTGTTGGGGAGACGAGATACACCCCTTTAACGTTGCAAGCCTCTTTATCGTGTTGTTGTGCCATTTTTAATGCATGAGTACACGATAAAGAGGCTGGGAGCAATTAAAAGGCGAAAACACAATCACACAGCCGCGTTTTCGTTTGCGCGATATGACGTCACTTCGCTAAAATTGCTTATTTGAATACGTAATTTCACAAGGAGAAGGCGAAAAATAGTGGAAAAAAGTATCATACATCATTTATACCGGGTGCGCCAAAATAAACTATGCACGTTTGGCAGGCCACGATAAATCGTACACAAGACCGATTTTGAAGATTTATGACTTGATCTTTAGCAGAAGGCCTGATTTAGATTCTAGGATTTTTTTGCAAATTTTTCTGTTTTCAGTTTTTAGAGCTACAAGCGAGTTTCTTAAAATTTTTGTTTTTGAAAACACTGAAAACGATCAAAAACCGTCGATCAAGCTTTCTAAAGAATCGACATGAATGGACAAAGAGAACATTTTTTCGTGGTGATTTGGGATTTAGAAATCGACTAATTGTAAATTGCTGTACGAGAGTTCGCACTATCTTGTGAGCAATGTAATAATATTTTCAAGAATATAAAGAAATGTCTTTTCATTTGTAATGTCATTGAATTTATGCTTTGCTGCAGGCTGTGTTCCTGTATCAAGGGGGTTAAAAGACAAGCGAGGAAGCGTCATGGGGCCAGCAAGCATGGAGTTTTGTTACATTTTTGATTTTGTGACTGCTTTTGGGGCGGCACTTTATTGTAACTACTACAGAATTTCGCAACAAGCCAATCTTTGAAATAACACTCGTGCAGAAGTTTACAATGATCAATTTCCAAATCCCCATATCACGCTGAAAACGTTTTCTCTTTGTCCATTCATGATGAGTCTTTAGAAAATTTGATCAACGTTTTTTGATCATTTTCAGTGTTTTCGAAAACGAAAATTTTAAGAAACTCGCCTGTAGCTCTAAAAATTGAAAATGGAAAAATTTGAAAAAATCTTAGAATCTAATTCAGGCTTTCTGCTAAAGAGTAAGTCATATATCTTCAAAATCGGTCCAGTGTACGATTTATCGTGGCCTGCCAAACGTGCATAGTTTATTTTGGCGCACCCGGTAGCAGTATTATCCTGTATTGTATCCTCATTTATACCAACCCCGAACTTGTCCTTTAAACTCTCTTTGACCGTGATAACCTTGTAACAGATCGAAACCGTACCAGTACACCATAAAAGCGTTATTTCATTTGATCTTTGATTCTTTTAAGGATGGTTGCCCTTCATCCGGAGCTGTTTTACAAGGGGCCCTCCTTTTACAAGGGCCTTCTTAAAAAAGCTGGCCCGTGCCAAGTTAAAAATATAATCTATTGTATTCAACAACTTTGACGCCTGCCGTTTCATTGTGTGTCGAAGGAGACAATTGGTTTGTTGGCGTTTCTTTAGCCTATTTATAGCAGCTTGTCGATATAGCTATGTCTATTCCCTTTAAACATCAATTCATTTCACACTCGTATATTTTGATTCACAGGAGCAGCAAGCCATGGTTGGGATTTCTTTAAATTCTGTGTCGTGAATCCAACAATTGGTAAAGTTGAAATCATTCCTGTACAGCCTGTTACGTTTAATTAAAGGTATGTTGCTTCTAAAGAAAAACTTTTGGGACATTGTAATATTTTGTGTAATTGTGAATGTTGTCTTTTTGTATATATTTTCTTTCTCGTAGGCGTGATTTCATATATGAAATAATTTTTTTGTAGAAAGAGTTAAGATAAATGAAATAAAGATATTCGAATCCTCGTTCGCTATCGACGCCTAATTCTATTCTGTGACTAGTGTTCAACAAAATCCCTTCATTGTCTGAATTTATGAGTGCTGAAAATGCAAGTTATGAGTAGTACAGTTTGAAAGTGCAACTATGATAGTTATGGGACTTCACTTCTTGTCCAAATAAAGTCTTTGCAAAGAACAAAAAAGCCTTCCAATACGCAGTCCTGTACAGGTCGACAAATTTGATATACCGTAAAGGCTCTTTTAAGACCCCGGGGGGCTTATTCAATTTTGGACACTTCAGTGGGGGGGCTTATTAGAGAGGGGAGCTCATTCACAAAATCAAATGACAAGGATAATGATAGCTTTTTAGTTCTTTTGCGCCACTTTTATTCCTTCTATCTATAGACAATTTTTGTTCTGGAGCCGTGTAAAACACACTTAAAGGGGCTCCGTCGTCAAACAGTAAACAAATCCGTAAACTCGCACGTGTCGGGGATTATCCATTGCTCATCCATTGTTCTCTGGAATATGTTTGGTGGCTTCACCCAAGCCACCAAAAAGCGACCGTTATAAATCCACTTATATCCGAGCAATCATAGAAAATATGAATGTTTGGTTTGTTCCTTAGTGAAGTACAACGATTAATGCCCAAACAGGAACTTTCATTTTGGAAAAAATACGAAAATCCTGTGTGATATCACCTTTAAAAAAACTGCAAAAAAAATCATCGTTTTGTTTACATTTTGACGACGGAGCCCCTTTAAACCGTAACAACTTTCTTGCGGATCAAAACTGTACCGGTATAGTGTAAAACGTGATCTTATTCTCCAGAAAGCTCTAAAGCAGAGAAGACTATTGAGGCAGAGTAAACACAAAGATAAATACACCATTGAATGTTGCTTGCTTCGTATCAGTAAATCATCGTATCTAAAATAGTCATATATTCATCTATAATAGACAAATCGGCAAAAGTCTTTTTACTCACTTCAAATAACAAGACCATAGATAATGATGAGACCATACTCTTGGCAAGTTTTTGTTTTATAATCCTTTTTGTATTTATGGCCTAAGCTTTCTTGACGTGAAATATGTTGAAGAATTCAAAAGATATTTTGTCAAGAGATCCTTAAGAGTCGGGAGATATTTTGTTGATCTCTTCACCAGAAGTGGATTTAAACAGCATAGGTTCCAAATCTTTGAGAGGGTTGGTGTAAAATTCAGTGACGTATTTCTTTCAATTAAATGACTTCAAAGAAACTTTAGCTATTTCTCTATAATTCTACCGTTGGAATTTTATGAAATCTGCTATATTTTCAGAATTAGAGTGTTTTTCTTCTTTGTGAAGAATTCAAGAAAAATTGTCAAAAACACTTAAAACCATCGTAATTTCTAAACTTTTTGACGCAACATGAAATATGATTTAGATATTTCATGACGTCACATCCTTAAATGAGTTTAAATGTAAGATATGCTGTCATTTCGAAAAATTATAGGTAGAATTATAGGTAAGTATCTAAAGTTTCTTTAAAGCCATTCAATCAGAAGAAATAGGTCATAGAATTTTGCATCTTTTTATACCGAGTTAAAGATTTGGAACCTATGCTGATCTAAACGGACCTTAGCCGATTTTGTCTATCACCTGCATAAGTTCATCAGATTCCATCACATATTCCAGTTGTCTTAGCAAGAGCTGCAATTGGACTCCCTGTGGGAATTCCTGGAAATGGGCCTGATGATCCAGCAATGTCCAAATGAGAGTAGCAAAGAGGCTTTTCACATCCAAGACCATGCTACAAAATAAAATGAAAGTAAAATAGAAAATAATGACAATAAAGTTAAAACAATCAAACTAACAGAGGTATCTGACAAGAGTAAATCGAGGATATAACTTAAAGGGGCTCCGTCGTCAAAATGTAAACAAAACGATAATTTTTGCAGTTTTTTTAAAGGTGAGATCACACAGGATTTTCATATTCTTTTTCAAAATGAAAGTTATTTTCTAATTCATTTCATTCAACCGAAAATAACTTCATTTATTTAGTAACTAATTACAGTTCTTATAAGAGTCTTTCATGACAGTGCAGTAGTACTAGTCAGTTAAGCAAGTTTGTGAAAAGACGAGTGCATGACAAACAAGTAATACGATAAATAAGGTTAGCAAAAAAATCCTACAAGTTGCATTAAGTAACATATTCTCAAATTTTACACTACATTGCTGTGCCTATCCTGGTTTGATCATTATGTAGCCTGTCAGGACTTATCATTATGGACTGGTAAATTGAGTGACGAAAATCTATCAAAACAGAATCAACATCCACAACTTGATATTGCCATTGCTCTAAAAATCTTATGGGAGGGGTGGGGAGGGGTTTCTGATCAGCAAACGAGCTATCGACGTGTGACCTTTAGACTCCTGTACAGACTATTTATACTGTCACTATTTCACGTGCCAGAACACAACTTAAAACACTGGCACGCTTGTATACGCGGCTCTATTGTAACCTACTTAAGACTCTGCTCTTTCTTCCTCTCTTGAGACTAAATAAATTCAGTTACTGTTTGGACATCAATCATTGTACTTCACTAAAGAACAAACCAAACATTCATATCTTCTATGATTTTTTGGTGGCTTGAGAAGCCACCAAACAAACTGCAGAAAACAATGGATGAACAATGGATAATTGGTGACACGTGCGAGTTTACGAATTTGTTTACTGTTTGGCGACGGAGCCCCTTTAATTATAATATATAACTTATAATGATAGCAAGTACAACAGCTTTGAATATCAGAACGAAATAAAGTTGAAACAGAAATTAAGATAATATAATATGCAAAAGTTTATAAATAAGAACAATATGCATGGTCAAGTTTTCTACAGGGCCTCCTTGACTACACTGTAAACAAATCTGTGAACACCATTGTGTTTGGAACGTGTCCATTGTTTTCTACAGTTACCTTGGTGGCTGGATTCACCCAAACGACCAAAAAGTAACCGACCAAAATCGAGCAATCGTGCATACCTTGTCCAAACCAGAAGCTCTGATAAGGAATGCAGCTGGAAACTGATGACCACGTGCTGTCATAGAAGAAGGTTCATTGTTGCATTGAAGCACATCCTCGTATTCACTAGGGCCTGCAACCATCCTATAATCCTACAAAGAACAAAGAAAATTTAACTTTGTATGCTCCTAAGACCGCGTTGACATTGCACCGGTAACGGTTTTGATCCGTTACAAAGTTGTTATTGTGCAAATGCAGAGTTTACACTAATTCAGAACAAAGTTATTCTATAGATCGAAGGGATAAAAGTGTTACATCGCTCCAGAATTCATTGACGTTCCAAATCCTGTCCTGTTACAGATTCTTTTGTACGGCGATAAAAATTTGCCATTTTTGAAGTAAAAAGATTTATCCTAAAATCTACTATCTTGTATATTTTCAGAACGGAACGCTTCGTATGATACCATAGACCTGTTCATTAAATATCCCAAAATCTTGTGCCAAACCAACTTATTTGTTTTTTGTTTTTAGTTTAGTACTGTACCTGTAATCTTTTATTTCAAGCATCTGTATTCATTGTAATTAATTATATATGTTTAGCATTTTATAGTTGTTAGCCTACAATCACTTACAAAATTGTTGAGCCACCCTGAAAAAAATGACATTTTTGCCCCCCTTTCCCCTGTGTCAATGTTGTTTGGGAAAAGTACTTGATCATACTGATCTTGATCTTTGCGTGGTTTGGCAATTTTGAGTGGTTTTTTAACATTGACTGGGGGGAGGGGGGGAAGCAGAGGCAAAAAACCGAAAATCTGAGGGTGGCTCAACAATTTTGTAAGTGATTGTAGTTGCATGTCTTTATATAATGGTTATGGGGCTGTCATTGTCTTTTGCTCCTCATGGCATCGTTCTAGTAGTGTTGCATAGTAATTAGAAAGTATAGTAGAATTTAACCTAAGTTATAATATTCGATATGGATATAAACAACGTGTTGCGGATCAGCAGGACCAGTGTCAAAGGGAGGCTTATCCGTTACTCTTTCGTCACAGATCCAAAGTTGTAGCGGTACAGTGTAAAGTGGTTAAAATAGCTGTGCCGAACCAATTCTTGGCCGACTTTGCTGAATCAGTAACTTCCATAAAACCTCTCAGTGCAAGATTTACTTTCTAAAGATTGGTACGCAGCTAATTCAGTCCGAAAAAATTGTTTACAAGGTGTACCTCACGACGAATAGTTGATATTTCGAATGGATCTGCAAGGCCATCACCATCTGCAAATAAACAAAGGAAAGCGATTGATCAATGATCAGTCGACCGATGCCAATCAGTGCCACTAAATGCAAATCGTTATCAGTAATCATCAACAAACAGCAATTAGTGATTCAACAGAGAGTTGTAAAATAGGCAAAGGAGAGCGATTGATCAATGATCAGTCGACCGATGCCAATCACTGCTAATCAGTGCCACTAAATGCAAATCGTTATCAGTAATCATCAACAAACAGCAATTAGTGATTCAACAGAGAGTTGTAAAATAGGCAAAGGAAAGCGATTGATCAATGATCAGTCGACCGATGCCAATCACTGCCAATAAATGCAAATCGTTATCAGTAATCATCAACAAACAGCAATTAGTGATTCAACAGAGAGTTGTAAAATAGGCAAAGGAGAGCGATTGATCAATGATCAGTCGACCGATGCCAATCACTGCCAATCAGTGCCACTAAATGCAAATCGTTATCAGTAATCATCAACAAACAGCAATTAGTGATTCAACAGAGAGTTGTAAAATAGGCAAAGGAGAGCGATTGATCAATGATCAGTCAACCGATGCCAATCACTGCTAATCAGTGCCAATAAATGCAAATCGTTATCAGTAATCATCAACAAACAGCAATTAGTGATTCAACAGAGAGTTGTAAAATAGGCAAAAGAGAGCGATTGATCAATGATCAGTCGACCGATGCCAATCAGTGCCAATCAGTGCCAATAAATGCAAATCGTTGTCAGTAATCATCAACAAACAGCAATTAATGATTCAACAGAGAGTTGTGAAATAGGCAAAAGAGAGCGATTGATCAATGATCAGTCGACCGATGCGAATCACTGCCAATAAATGCAAATCGTTATCAGTAATCATCAACAAACAGCAATTAGTGATTCAACAGAGAGTTGTAAAATAGGCAAAGGAGAGCGATTGATCAATGATCAGTCGACCGATGCCAATCACTGCCAATCAGTGCCACTAAATGGAAATCGTTATCAGTAATCATAAAAAAAGCCAACAATTAGTGATTCAACAGAGAGTTGTAAAATAAGCAAAGGAGGGTGGGGGTGACCTGCAAATTTTTGAAGATGATTCATTGGTATCAAAGCAATGCTGAAATAAAAACATCAAGTATTCGTTTTCATAGCAATATCTTCACTTAGCATTGCCTTCAGTTTTCCGTATTCTTTGGCTTCCCTCAGTGGATCTAGATTATTGATCTACTCACTTACACAAGAAAGCTCTACAGTATGATAATGAAATTAAAATAAAAAACATACTTTCTTGAAGCTGTTGTGCAAATTTCTTTTCTCGTGCTGGCCCATTATCCAAAACAATCTGATGAAAGAAGATTTGAAATTTGATCGAGTTGATGGCAAAATGAGTGTAAATTGTTACAGTTTGTCTTAGAATTCTTGTCACATCGGGTGTCCAAAAAAGTACTTCCCGTTGAAAAACTCACTAGCATTTGAGAACATGACCAATCCCTAACCCTTACCCTAGGTTTTCAACTTTTCATCTTATACCCTTGCAGGAACGAAAACAAATTAAATTAAAGCATCAATAAATTCATCGCAACCCCGACCTGACATCTGGTGTGAGACAGAACCTGGTATAGTATCCATTAATTTGTGTTTGTAGTGTGACTGTATACAGTTTAAAGTTTCGTGTTTTTATATATTGGCCATGAGGTAGCCATTGTCTTTCGCTCCCCATGGTGTCCTAGTCGTATAGTAATTAGAATTAGGTATAGTAGAATGTAAAATATATTGTAAAACTTTATACTTGAATAAAAAATAATTGTTATCATATTTGAATATATTTGGATCATTTACAGAAGAGATCAAAACGAAAATTTGCCATTGGTTTGATAATCGAATTTTTGTAACTGTTGAAACGGGAGTACTTTTTTGGGACACCAGACACCAGGCAGTTTTATTTCTGCGTAAAAGTCTTGACCAAATCAGTATAGGGCTCAAATCTTTCAAATCTTTAAAAAAGTGGTTGTAAAATTCTATCAGAATTTTCTTTGAATTGAATGGTTTGAAAGGAACTTATAGTACTTTGCTGTAAATATGCCGTGGAAAGGTTTTGATATCTTGATTTTTTTCAAAATGGCGGCAATTTAATAATTTTTTAAAAAACTGATGGAAAATTTTGAAAACATTGAAAACATCGTAAATCCTAAACAAAAGGAGGTAAAATCATATAACTTTCAGGAAAACTATAGTTTATGAAGGCCTACCGTATGGTGAAAAGCAGAAATCAGTATCTTTTCTGGTTTAGGATTTAGAAATCTGGTGACGTCATAGCCTCAAATTTAATAAATGCCGCCATTTTGAAACTAATCAAGATATCAATAAATTGCCACGGCAGATTTACAGTAAAAAACGCCAAGTTCCTTCCAAGCCATTTAATTTGAAAGAAACCGTATTAGAATTTTACACCGACCTTTTTAAAGATTTGAGCCCTATGTTGACCAAATTATTTAATTCAAGATAAAAGTTTTGTCCTACCGTGTAAGCTTCTCCTACTGCTCTTACAGCATGACCTGTCAGTGTTGCAATTGTCATCAAATGTGGATTTATTTCACCCAGCGCCTGTGGATTGAAAACAAAAGCTAAGACATGTATAACTTCTTGACTCATAACCAAGTACTCCCTCCCCTATTTGCCTCGCTATTATATAAAGAATATGTTGGAAAATGTTTCTAAATAATCGAAAGCTTGTGGTTTCTACTAAAACTTTAAGACAAATCCCAATAAACCCCCTCGAGAGCCCGCTGATTTATTACAACTTCAATTCAAAATTAGCTTATTTATTGATTCGTCAGCCAATAAATACTTGATGCCTAGGATGATTTCGGGGTTGACCCACCGGGAAAAACTCTTACCTGTTTAGAAGTATGATGAAGTACATCGGCCATAACCATCCTTCCTTCTGCATCCGTGTTACCAACTCGAATACGCACACCAGCCGCTGATGTTATGATTTCGTCAGCAACATAACTGTCTATGAACGAAAAAATCACGAGAATCAGCAGAATGCATTTATAGCCAAAATACGCCTTCAGCTGCTGAATGCAAGGACACCAATTATATTGTACAGAAAATATTGAGTATACCTAGAGGTTGCCTTCTATGATCCTCACTCCCAAGCTTTTTGAAAGATTGTAGCACACATCAAGAATTTAAAAGGAGAATAAAGCAGTGGAATGGTGATTCATGCATCTGAAGATTGCATAAAGTTTTGTCAAAGATTTAGGTTTTCGAGATTAATTTACTTTTCCATTGTAAAATATAATTTCTTTTCAGTATATTTGGCCGTAATTAGCCTTTAAGCTATTCACCTAGAAAAGCTAACTTTAAACGAAAAAATAAATAAACGAATAATAATAATGAGAGTTTTAGCATAATGCCTATCACAATAACTAACAATTCAATTCAATGGAGAAAATTAGGACACATATCTTAAGTCTAAGTGTTACCTGCACCGATGCTGTTTCTCACCATTGCCATCCTACCAACGAATTTAACTCCTTCTGGTTTAAGAACATCCACTGTCTGAAATAAAAAGATTCAGTTTAGAATGTGGGGTTTTAAAAATTCGTGTTTAAAAGTTCAAGGTTCGTTTTCAACTTGCCTAAAGTATATTTCGTGAAACCCGTGCTACCATTTCAATTCCACAGTTGCCCAGCAACGGAATGGGGCATTGCGGATCCAGTAACCTTGGAAAAAGAATCGGCCAGACGAGCCTCATCAAGTACCGGATGTCCAAGAAAAAGTATACAGATTTGGTTGGGTCCAGCGATGTGGATTTAGCTTTAATATTTAGCTTTAATAAATGGCTAAAAACTCTCCAAATATTCCTCGATAGTTAACTTGAACATAGGTACCCCGTTTGTTGGTATTGATGCTTTGAGAGCAGAAATATAAATGTTCGAAAGCTCAAATTTCCGTGCACCTCCAAACCAAAGCTTTGGCCTTTTGGCCTAAGAAATTCTAAAAATTCCTGTCAGCAGAGAACGGTTGGATCTATGTAAATGAGTCTCACCTTGAAAAAGCCAGCTACAGTGGCAGCACCACACTTGTCTCTAAAAATGAAGGATTTTGAATTTATCACACTGATCAGCAGTAATGTTTTCTAATAATATCTAGTAATATACCGGGTAACCCAGAAGAAAGTGATCCAACTCAATCTGTTACAGAAAATTAACTAAATGGCCGATTGAAATGCTTCAAATGTTGTTCTGTCGCTAAAAGACTAGCTTATGCTATGAGTATTTTTCGAAATTTTTTTCGGCACGGTAAATTTCCAAAATTAAGGATTTCGAGGAAAAGAGCATGCCTGAAATCCTAAAAAAGTCGTCAAAAACAGGGGATCGATTTACAGCTATTTCAAGTCTTCAAAACAACGAGGAGCGTGTTTCATTTCAAACTGGGAATAGGTAACCCAGTCGGAAGTCTTCAGAGCAAGTTTATAGTCCCTAGGTACTTAAAAATATTCTCAGGCAGAATGAAACACGCTCCTTGTTGTTTTGAAGATCTGAAATGCCTTCAAATCGATCGCCTGTTTTTGATGACTTTTGAGAATTTCAAGCCTGCCCTTTTCCTCAAAATCCTTAATTCAGAAACTTTCTCAGGCCCAACAAAATTGCGAAAAATACTCAAAATGTAGGCTGGTCTTTTAGGGACAGAACAACGTTTGAAATATTTCAATCTGCCACTTACTTTTTTTTCTATGACAGATTGCGTTGGGTCACTTTTTTCTGCGTCACCTGGTAGTATTGTTAGACAGTTATCTGTAATACTATTTAAGAAAGCAAACATCAAGTAATCAAGTTCATTTCTGGAAAGAGGGGCAGTAGGTAACAAGTAGTCTTCTGTTTGCACTTAAAAAAATCAGCGATGATAAAAATGATATATTTGCCATGAAGTGGAAGGGCATGCAAACAAAGTACGGTATTGATTAGCATTGCACTGCCAGGTTCTCAGGCACAGGAATCAACGTGACGCTTTTGAAAATTGACATGTGTTTTGCCAATATATTTCATTCGATAATTTCGTACTCTGAGGAGTAGATCATCTTATTTCTTTGTTCTTACCATGGTCACCTGCAAATGGTCGAAGTTCGCCTTATTTGTTAGATAGAAAGAATAGAACGCAATCAACCTTACCGATGCATGCCTGCCATGTGACCCCCTGCTTTTACATCTGCACCACCAGTGTCGTAAGTAATTCCCTGCACCAAAATAAAACTCCGGTCAACGGATATATCTTTAAAATTAAAACATGAATTAGCATTCTAAGTTGAAATATCACAAACTGTTCCTTAATGAAAGGTCTATAGAGAAAATTTTGCATGGAGAATAAATGATACAAAATTGAAAAGATGGCGTCGGGTTTCATTTTGCATGTATTCATTATTCTATGGACGTTATTCACAATTAATATCAATTCGCGGCGAATTAGTTTACATTATTCTATTGGCATTCGCGTGCAACAAATCGCACACAGCATTATGGAAAAGTGCCCCCCGTCCCCCCCCGCCATGTTGATTCTCATTTAGTAGGCAAAGAGTCGTATAACTTTGCCACTGTTACAGAATATCGATTTCGTACCTTTCCAACGAACATGTACGTTGACTTGATATCTCCTTTCCCTTCATACTCCAACTTAATAACGCGTCCTTGATGCCTTTCGATTCCTGCAATTCCAAAAGAAAAGAAACTGTAAGAAGTGCACCTCCTCGGAACGCACATTGTTTTAGTTTTGTCTGCAGGGCATTGAAAGGTATCTTTTGCTACAATATTCATAAATTCGACAAACCACTTGGTTCAAGCATTCATAAAATATCATTGAACAACAAATTGAGTACATTGAATATGAACTAAAATTTGACAAAAATACCACCCTCGAAGTCAAATGAAATTTACTAAAATAGTAACAAATGAGAGAGCCGCTTCTTAGGTTGAAAAACTTTCCAGCCTTGACTTTCTTTGCTTGACTTAACAGCGATCTTACAAAGAAGGTTTGAACAGGAAACAAATTGCGTAGCTCCAGTATATAAGCAGTTACAGAGACATAGATATGCGAGTGTGATTGTAGAATGTAAAGACAAACCTTAACGATTTGTTTTTAAGGCAAACTTACGATTCGCTGCTCGATTGACAGCACCAAGTAATGGATATTTTTTATTCAGTTTCTCAACATTGTCCTCAACTGAAACCTGAAGATGGAGAGAGGCAATCAAACGAAACTGTAACTTTGGAAAATTTGAAATTTTGGCAAAGCTTCAAAAGAAAATACGGAAAATTATGTTGTGCTAAGTCTCAGTATCTAAAGCATTTATCGCTTGTGTATTTTTACTTTCTGGATTTAATAGCAGATCTAAAAATAGTTTCACTGGCATAAAATATTTGCTGGTTTGCTAACAACGCAGATGTAGATATGAAAATGTAAACCAGTCTCACCTTGACAGAACTGCCTTTGAATGCCTTTTGAACATACTCAACAACTTTCCTTGCTGCCATTCGCTCAGGGTCAGAACCTCCAATATCACGTGCTACGATTCTGAAAGATTAGTAACATGCTTTATCGATTGGTAGCATGCTTTATCGATTGCTAACATGCTTTATCGATTGGTAACATGCTAATCGAGAGGAAAACAGTCGAGAATGATTCAGGATTTTAACTAAAGATTGAATTGAAAATCTTCAAAATCTGCTCATTGTAAGATCTACCATGGCCCGTCAAAAGTGAATACGTTTTGGACACAATTACTGATGTGATATATATCGTAATGAGTAGTTTTTGTAAGTGTGATAAGTAGCAACCAACCTTCCAGTCTCCAGTGCAACTGCCTGATCGATGAATGATGGTTGAACATAATAAGGCTAAAATTTCATAATAGAACGATCGTTATGAAGTTTTGAAGAAAACGGGAGACAAATCGACACACGCAAGATACCCGAGATGCTTCAGTATAAAGTGTAAAAAAATTTATCTTTTTAATATTACATACGATGAAATGTGGTGTTAGAATAGAGATGACAAACACATATTGAATTCAAGGATAAAATGATCTGATTGACGTTCTTTCTTATTCATACTAGATGAGTAAAAACACACTACGTTTTAAACAATACTGTTCCCTGGATGTCAAAGCAATGATGCTTGAAAATATCTAGTTTAACAGCTGATACGATCAATATCTTTCAATTTACCTAGCTCAAAGCAGTTTTTCATTTCAGATTTATTGAAGATTTTTTCCAAAAGACTCCTTCTCCAAATCTCAACGGTTTTCCGGCCTCATTGCAATGACGATTACGTTTGTTGTTAAAATGTATTAATCTCTTAGGAGGATTCGAAGGGGTTTTCATAATCCCTTATAAAATCAGAACAGAGTGACTGATGTGATCTCAGCCACGAAAAATTTTAAAGTTACTTGAATGTATTGGCTATGCAGTAAGGTATTGACGTATGTTATTGCTTTAAAACTGGAGAATGGTAGCCTTCCATAGGGCATGCGTTTTTTCTCTATTTTTCTATTATTTCAAACAACTCTCAAATTATCTTTCTACTTACAGAGCCAGGGCTGCTGCTTCCAACATAAATCCCAAGTGCATCAACTTTGGTGGCTCTTTGTGGGACATCTTCTCTGATCTCAAAAGGCTGAGAAAATGACAAATGACATCAGAGACATTTATAACTTAGTCAATGTTCTTTTACCCCTGCACGGTAAAGCGTTAATAGGGGGTTGATAAAAGCTGGTAGTTGTACTGTCATATACTTTCAATAATTAATTAAATACAATCGTTCCTAATTTTGCTCATACACCCAGAGTAAATTATGCAGAAAGGGGTACATGGCTTTTATTTTCAAAACAGCCCAACATCATCAACACATGTTGAGAAATGCTTTTGACACATCAAATATTCCATAAAGAAGAGAAACAAAATTTCCGCACTTTCCACGTTTTCCATGTTTCCAACCTGACCTGGCCCCCTGAGCAAAGCACACCTGAGCAAAGCACACCTGAGCAACACAACACAATACTTGAAATAATTGGAATGATCCACAGAAAGTGTTGTTTCCTTACCACATAACAAGCTTCCAATGCAGCAAGGATAATAACAGTTGCATAGTTCTTGTGAGTGAATTTGCCAGGCATCATGAGCAATGGTTTCCTGCAGCCAGCTTTTAAGGCTCTGAAATAAGCAAAAACGGTATTGTACAAACATATTCCGGGTGCCCAGAAAAAAGTAGACAGATTTAGTGGGGTCCAAGTAAGTGAATTTACCTTTAATCTAATAAATCAGTGTTTCTTAATCATTAACTTGAGAATATATACCTCATTTTTTGGTAGGTACTGGTGCTTTGAGAGCAGAAATATTAATCTTGAAAGCTCAAGTTGTGTCCACCTAAGGAACCAGTGCTTTGGATTTTTGTCCAAAGCAAACACTTGAAGCACATCAAATAAACAATGTTGCACCAAACTGGTCTGCAACAGTTTGAAAAAGCTAGCTTTCTGTAAACATGCAAACTTGTACAAACTCCATAGAAACTTGCAAACTCCAAGAGAGCGATAGAGCATAGAGTACAGGCCTTGTGCACAAGAATTCTTAATACCATGATAAATACAAAACATGAAGACTGGATCTCTTCTTTTGACCATCAAACTGTTCTGCTTCTTCACAGTAGAGAAATTCATACTCTGTCCAACCATCAAAAAGCAGCATTCATGCATGACAAACTCGACAGTCACAGAAGAATCACTAACTTCACAAAAAAGAAGCATTCTTAGAACAGCAATCACTTGCAATAGATGATTATACAAAAGATGATGGCAAAGAAGTTTTTTACCACGATGCACTGCTGTTGTAAGAAAGCTTCTTTTTGCAAAGCAATAAGTGTAAAGGAAGAGATGAAAGGAACCTTTTTACTCCTGCCACAGTTGCATCCCTGTACTTCCTAATGTCTTCATATTCCCTGTTCAACGGTCCAGCGGCTGAGTAGACCTAAAAAGAGACAAGCTTATTATCTAAATAATAAATGATGGAATGTTCTTGAAGTGACACATATTTCATTTTACAACAGTGAAAGTTGGGGAATAAATAGTGCACTATACAAAAGATGTACAGTACAAACTTACCAGAATTTTGAACGGACTGTCCTTCACATATAGTGCACTGGCCTCACTGCTAACTGCTTGGTCAACCTGTTGTATAAATGAATAAAAACTGTAAATTGCTTGCAATAACCTTTAGCAACCCTGCACTCTCCAATTCACTATGGATACATGAATATTAAAAGTTCCGGATGGAAGAGTTTTGGAAAAACAACTTCAGATAAAAAACTTTCAGACGCTTCTTTGAGAAGCTCAGACAAAAAAATTTTGCCTGAAATTTTTTGCATGATAACAACATATATGTTAAAACTAGTTGTCATTTTACGTTAATTATCATGTGCAGCCTAAACGAGTCATAAGGATGTATCAAACGTATTCAACAAACTTATTTATTCAACAAGGAGATAGTTCTGAAAGCAGTTTCAAGGTTGCAGATAAAAAGGCCCCATCAACTTAAGAACATTATTACTGACAACTACAATATGGAAACTGACTTTCGAAGCAGGATCACCAATGAAAGTATTTGACTTTTGAGAGTGACATGAGCGAGATTTGTGTATTTGTCTATTTTCAAAAATTTTAAAGTTTTGGATGAAGAAACTTTTAGACATCACCCCAGACATCGAGCGATTAAACTGTTGGACAAAAATATGTTTGAAAGTTTTCTATTTTAATGTATGTAAATCAAACCAGAATTCTTCCATCCAATTGCATAATTCTAGGTAGAATTCCTGTGGATTCAGATATTCTCAAACGTGTGGATATTTTTTGTACAATTTTACCTCGATGGCATCTTCAATAGTTTGTTTTATATGTACAAAAGCTGGATCTGTGAAGGATGGCCATTCCAGATTTTCACAGACAACAATCACTGAGTCCCATCCTCCATCTTTGCTCTTCTCGTGTTCAACAGGAATAACTTCAAAGTCAAGCAAACCCATTCTAAAATGCAATTTTATTTAATTTACATCTTACCAAAGCAATGTCAAATTCAAAATAAACTTCTTCGTAATAACAAGAAACCAAACCCTACCCTCCGATAAGAGTACATAAAATTTTGTCGTGTATGGGAATCGGAATTGTATTGCGGTGGGATGAAGAAAAAGTATTGTCGAAATTTGATGTCAGTCACGTGTTGATCACGCACACAATGATTTAGAGTGAGCTACTGTTTGAGCTTCGCCATACACCCAAAGATTCAAACGTAAGTACAAGTTCAAAACTAACATGAGCATGCACGTTTTCCTCATGAAATTTCGTGATTTAATTAAGCTTTCCACGCTGCCAAGCCCGTTACTGTTGTTGCGTGCATGCAGGTACCAAACGCTAACAATCAGTGGATGGCCTAAATACATACAAAAAAGGTAGTTGGTGTAGGATAGGCCCAGAATAAACTTAATCTTGCAAAACAGCAACAAAGGGTCCTCAGTAGAATAAACTGCTGCATATTATATTCTATAAACTTGTTTGGTAGTTAAAACAGGTACAGAATTTAAAGATAGCCTCAAATAACAGACTCGTCGTATAATAAACCCACAATAAACGAACATCAGACACTATGATCGGTAGAAAAATTGTTTTTTTTCTCATATAATCAGTTAAAACGTTTACATACAGAAGGTACCTAAGACATTACATATGAGCTACTGTACAACACTACGAGGACGATGCCAGGGAGAGCAAAAGACCATGACAACTCCCTGACCATTCCATAAAAAAACATCATACAACTAAATACTATAAAATATACATTTACAAACAGCTACACATAAACTACCAAATACGGATACATACTAGGATCTGTTTCACATTGGAGGTCAAAAATTGTTAACTCCTGTGATAGAATAGCAACCAAATTAACCTGTAACGAATATTTTAGAAGTTTTTACGAATATTTTAGAAGTTTATATTTTTATATTAGCTCGTATTTTACAAATAAAATTTAATTGAATTGAATTGTAACCAGGGAGAAAATTGGTATATCCCACAAGAGAAACAGCGAATTAACTTGAAACCCTGAAAGGAAAGAAAATAAATTGATAGCTGCAATAAAACGCATTTCGTCGCGTACTCATCAAAATTTTATTGTAGATCACCGTATCAATACTGCTCTTAGTTCCTTTATTTGCTATTTTAGGCATGGTAGCAATAGATTCAAATGGTAGTATTGCAGTGGGTACATCTACTAATGGTATGAAACATAAAATACCAGGGTGAGTTTTCTTGTGAACGAGGAAGTATGAAACTTTTATTTTAACCTTTCAGTATGAGGCAGCAATCATCGCTTGGGACTGCCTATTTACTCCGCCTGCCAAGTTTCACGTAGCCTGCATGCAGGGTTTAAGAAATAAACCGGCAGACTTTCGATAGTTTCACGAGCATTACATACTGTAAGACTTTACAGTTTGTCTGCATGAGATGTGTGAAACGCAAAATTTATCATGGGAAACATTCAATTGATTTTTATTCGCGGTAATTTTCACGTGACATCTGAACTGAGATCGACTAGATTCTCTTATAACGTGTATTCTTTCCTTAATATTAGGCGAGTTGGTGATAGCCCCATAGCAGGAGCTGGTGCATATGTCGATAATGAAGTAGGAGCCGCAGCGGCAACTGGGGATGGTGATATCATGATGAGATTTCTACCAAGGTAATCAACGATATGAGGGTTATTACTGTTTTCTCAAACCGGCTGAGCGAACAAGGACAGATTTTGTAACACAATAGCATGAGATGCTTTAGTTGACACTTGAACTCAAAGCGATTAGCGAATGCAGACAAAGGAAGTTCGCTCAACCATAAATTCAAAACAAACAAAGTCACAAAAGTTTTTCTGAAACCCAAGTAGCTAGAGCGCTCATTGTGCATTCCATAAATTTTTTTTAAGAGCAAACATGAGCATATACCGAAAGAAGAAGGATATATCTATATATCTACCTCGGGCATTTTATTTCTTTGGTTCAGAAGCCGACCAGTAAGTGTTTTCATTACAACCAAAAAATAAAAGAATTGAATCGCCTCCCAATCGGCTTCTAAACCAAACAAATAAAATGCCCGAGGTAGATGTGTTGATGTATCCTTCTTCTTTCGATTTATGCTCATGTTTGCTCTTAAAAACAATTTCAGGAATGCAAACTGAATGAGCTAGCTACCTGGGTTTCAGAGAAACTTTTTCGGCTTTGATTGTTTTGAATTACTGGTTGAAAGAATTTCCTTTGCCTTTGTCCTCGATATTCTTCGACCAATTTAGGCTATTTTCTATTTTCTTGGTCGAGAAGAAGCTACTGAAAAATTGAAAAAATCTTGTAAACCTTACACTTTTATAAAGTGGAAAGATTAATTTAGATGTGAAAATCTTTTCAATAAAAGTGGTCTCAGTGTTTTTAAGCTATGGACGATTATGATTGAGGCTGTTTGGAAAATTCTTGAACAAGGGCTAAGAATATGGAATCAAAATTTGTCCAGTTGTCAGCTTAAAAGGACGAACGAGCAGGACTATTTTCTTGTAAGGAAAACATATGATAATTACTTTATAGTAACTTTCTAGCCACTCGTAACTTGTTTTAATCCTTCAGTTTTCAGGCGGTGGAAAACATGAGGAATGGCATGACACCAACTAAAGCTGCTGAAGATGCACTGCGGAGGATTGTAAAACATGTGCCTAAATTTGAAGGAGCTTTAGTTGCTGCAACTAAAGATGGAATTTATGGTGAGTTGATACGTCACTTGTTGGGGAGACGAGATACACCCCTTTAACGTTGCAAGCCTCTTTATCGTGTTGTTGTGCCATTTTCAATGCATGAGTACACGATAAAGAGGCTGGGAGCAATTAAGAGGCGAAAACACAATCACACAGCCGCGTTTTCGTTTGC
Source organism: Aurelia coerulea (assembly GCA_039566865.1). Classification (NCBI taxonomy): domain Eukaryota; kingdom Metazoa; phylum Cnidaria; class Scyphozoa; order Semaeostomeae; family Ulmaridae; genus Aurelia; species Aurelia coerulea. The sequence goes on along the minus strand of CM076952.1, from coordinate 1,654,298 downwards.
GCGATATGACGTCACTTCGCTAAAATTGCTTATTTGAATACGTAATTTCACAAGGAGAAGGCGAAAAATAGTGGAAAAAAGTATCATACATCATTTATAGCAGTATTATCCTGTATTGTATCCTCATTTATACCAACCCCGAACTTGTCCTTTAAACTCTCTTTGACCGTGATAACCTTGTAACAGATCGAAACCGTACCAGTACACCATAAAAGCGTTATTTCATTTGATCTTTGATTCTTTTAAGGATGGTTGCCCTTCATCCGGAGCTGTTTTACAAGGGGCCCTCCTTTTACAAGAGCATTCTTAAAGAGAATCGACATAGTTAAAAGCTGGCCCGGGCCAAGTTAAAAATATAATCTATTGTATTCAACAACTTTGACGCCTGCCGTTTCATTGTGTGTCGAAGGAGACAATTGGTTTGTTGGCGTTTCTTTAGCCTATTTATAGCATCTTGTCGATATAGCTATGTCTATTCCCTTTAAACATCAATTCATTTCACACTCGTATATTTTGATTCACAGGAGCAGCAAGCCATGGTTGGGATTTCTTTAAATTCTGTGTCGTGAATCCAACAATTGGTAAAGTTGAAATCATTCCTGTACAGCCTGTTACGTTTAATTAAAGGTATGTTGCTTCTAAAGAAAAACTTTTGGGACATTGTAATATTTTGTGTAATTGTGAATGTTGTCCTTTTGTATATATTTTCTTTCTCGTAGGCGTGATATCATACCTGAAATAATTTTTTTGTAGAAAGAGTTAAGATAAATGAAATAAAGATATTCGAATCCTCGTTCGCTATCGACGCCTAATACTATTCTGTGACTAGTGTTCAACAAAATCCCTTCATTGTCTGAATTTATGAGTGCTGAAAGTGCAAGTTATAAATAGTACAGTTTGACAGTGCAACTATGATGGTTATGGGACTTCACTTCTTGTCCAAATAAAGTCTTTGCAAAGAACAAAAAAGCCTTGCAATACGTAGTTTTGTACAGGTCGAAACATTTTATATACCGTGAAGGCTCTATTAAGACCCCGGGGGGCTTATTTAATTTTGGACACTTCAGTGGAGTGGGGCTTAATAGAGAGGGGGCTCATTAGAGAGGGGGCTTATTCACAAAATCAAATGACAAGGATAATGATAGCTTTTTAGTTCTTTTGCGCCACTTTTATTCCTTCTATCTATAGACAATTTTTGTTCTGGAGCCGTGTAAAACACACTTAAAGGGGCTCCGTCGTCAAACAGTAAACAAATCCGTAAACTCGCACGTGTCGGGGATTATCCATTGTTCATCCATTGTTCTCTGGAGTATGTTTGGTGGCTTCACCCAAGCCACCAAAAAGCGACCGTTATAAATCCACTTATATCCGAGCAATCATAGAAAATATGAATGTTTGGTTTGTTCCTTAGTGAAGTACAACGATTAATGCCCAAACAGGAACTTTCATTTTGGAAAAAATACGAAAATCCTGTGTGATATCACCTTTCAAAAAATTGCAAAAATCATCGTTTTGTTTAAATTTTGACGACGGAGCCCCTTTAAACCGTAACAACTTTCTTGCGGATCAAAACGGTACCGATACAGTGTAAAACGTGGTCTTATTCTCCAGAAAGCTCTAAAGCAGAGAAGACTATTGAGGCAGAGTAAATACAAAGACAAATACACCATTGAACGTTGCTTGCTTTGTATCAGTAAATCATCGTATCTAAATTAGTCATATATTCATCTATAATAGACAAATCGGCAAAGGTTTTTTTACCCACTTCAAACAACAAGACCATAGATAATGATGAGACCATACTCTAGGCAAGTTTTTTTTTATAATCCTTTTTGTACTCATGGCCCAAGCTTTCTTGACGCGAAATATGTTGAAGAATTCAAAAGATATTTTGTCAAGAGATCCTTAAGAGTCTGGAGATATTTTGTTGATCTCTTCACCAGAAGTGGATCTAAACAGCATAGGTTCCAAATCTTTGAGAGAGTTGGTGTAAAATTCATTGGCGTATTTCTTTCAATTAAATGACTTCAAAGAAACTTTAGCTATTTCTCTATAATTCTACCGTTGGACTTTTATGAAATATGCTATATTTTTAGAAGAGTGTTTTTCTTCTTTGTGAAGAGTTCAAGAAAAATTGTCGAAAACATTTAAAACTATCGTAATTTCTAAACTTTTTGACGCAACATGAAATATGATTTAGATATTTCATGACGTCACAGCCTCAAATGAGTTCAAATGTAAGATACGCTGTAATTTCGAAAATATTCAAAACTTCTGAAAAGTCCAACGGTAGAATTATAGGTAAGTATCTAAAGTTTCTTTAAAGCCATTCAATCAGAAGAAATAGGTCATAGAATTTTGCATCTTTTTATACCGAGTTAAAGATTTGGAACCTATGCTGATCTAAACGGACCTTAGCCGATTTTGTCTATCACCTGCATAAGTTCATCAGATTCCATCACATATTCCAGTTGTCTTAGCAAGAGCTGCAATTGGACTCCCTGTGGGAATTCCTGGAAATGGGCCTGATGACCCAGCTATGTCCAAATGAGAGTAGCAGAGAGGCTTTTCACATCCAAGACCATGCTACAACATAAAATGAAAGTTAAATGGAAAATAATGACAATAAAGTTAAAACAGTCAAACTAACAGAGGTACTGACAAGAGTAAATCGAGGATATAACTTAAAGGGGCTCCGTCGCCAAGATGTTGGACTTGCTACAAGTCTCTCTCTTTTTTTTAATCCGAATTGTCCGGAAAATGCGAAACAGAAAACGGAAAATGCGAAACGGAAAATGACGCGAAACGGAAAATAAAGAAAGGAAAAAAGAGAAGGAGGGGAGGAGAGAGACTCTCTCCTCCCCTCCTTTTCTTCTTTTTTTTCTTCATTTTTTCAGGTTTCGCTTTCTCCGTTTCGCATTTTCCGGAAAATTCGGACTAAAAAAGGGAGAGACTTGTAGCAAGTCCACCAAAATGTAAACAAAACGATAATTTTTGCAGTTTTTGAAAGGTGATAATCACACAGGATTGTCATATTTTTTTCAAAATGAAAGTTACTGTTTGGACATCAATTATTGTACTTCACTAAGGAACAAACCAAACATTCATATCTTCTATGATTTTTTGGTGGCTTGAGAAGCCACCAAACAAACTGCAGAAAACAATGGATAATTGATAATTGGTGACACGTGCGAGTTTACGAATTTGTTTACTGTTTGGCGACGGAGCCCCTTTAATTATAATATATAACTTATAATGATAGCAAGTACAAAAGCTTTGAATATCAGAACGAAATAAATTTGAAACAGAAATTAAGATAATTTAATATGCAAAAGTTTATAAATAAGAACAATATGCATGGTCAAGTTTTCTACAGGGCCTCCTTGACTACACTGTAAACAAATCTGTAAACACCATTGTGTTTGGCACGTGTCCATTGTTTTCTACAGTTACCTTGGTGGCTGGCTTCACCCAAACGACCAAAAAGTAACCGAAAAAAATCGAGCAATCGTGCATACCTTGTCCAAACCAGAAGCTCTGATAAGGAATGCAGCTGGAAACTGATGACCACGTGCTGTCATAGAAGAAGGTTCATTGTTGCATTGAAGCACATCCTCGTATTCACTAGGGCCTGCAACCATCCTATAATCCTACAAAGAACAAAGAAAATTTAACTTTGTATGCTCCTAAGACCGCGTTGACATTGCACCGGTAACGGTTTTGATCCGTTACAAAGTTGTTATTGTGCAAATGCAGAGTTTACACTAATTCAGAACAAAGTTATTCTATAGATCGAAGGGATAAAAGTGTTACATCGCTCCAGAATTCATTGACGTTCCAAATCCTGTCCTGTTACAGATTCTTTTGTACGGCGATAAAAATTTGCCATTTTTGAAGTAAAAAGATTTATCCTAAAATCTACTATCTTGTATATTTTCAGAACGGAACGCTTCGTATGATACCATAGACCTGTTCATTAAATATCCCAAAATCTTGTGCCAAACCAACTTATTTGTTTTTTGTTTTTAGTTTAGTACTGTACCTGTAATCTTTTATTTCAAGCATCTGTATTCATTGTAATTAATTATATATGTTTAGCATTTTATAGTTGTTAGCCTACAATCACTTACAAAATTGTTGAGCCACCCTGAAAAAAATGACATTTTTGCCCCCCTTTCCCCTGTGTCAATGTTGTTTGGGAAAAGTACTTGATCATACTAATCTTGATCTTTGCGTGGTTTGGCAATTTTGAGTGGTTTTTTAACATTGACTGGGGGAGGGGGGGGGGGAAGCAGAGGCAAAAAACCGAAAATCTGAGGGTGGCTCAACAATTTTGTAAGTGATTGTAGTTGCATGTCTTTATATAATGGTTATGGGGCTGTCATTGTCTTTTGCTCCTCATGGCATCGTTCTAGTAGTGTTGCATAGTAATTAGAAAGTATAGTAGAATTTAACCTAAGTTATAATATTCGATATGGATATAAACAACGTGTTGCGGATCAGCAGGACCAGTGTCAAAGGGAGGCTTATCCGTTACTCTTTCGTCACAGATCCAAAGTTGTAGCGGTACAGTGTAAAGTGGTTAAAATAGCTGTGCCGAACCAATTCTTGGCCGACTTTGCTGAATCAGTAACTTCCATAAAACCTCTCAGTGCAAGATTTACTTTCTAAAGATTGGTACGCAGCTAATTCAGTCCGAAAAAATTGTTTACAAGGTGTACCTCACGACGAATAGTTGATATTTCGAATGGATCTGCAAGGCCATCACCATCTGCAAACAAACAAAGGAAAGCGATTGATAAATAAATGCAAATCGTTGTCAGTAATCATCAACAAACAGCAATTAGTGATTCAACAGAGAGTTGTAAAATAGGCAAAGGAGAGCGATTGATCAATGATCAGTCGACCGATGCCAATCACTGCCAATCAGTGCCACTAAATGGAAATCGTTATCAGTAATCATCAAAAAAGCCAACAATTAGTGATTCAACAGAGAGTTGTGAAATAGGCAAAGGAGGGTGGGGGTGACCCTGCGAATTTTTGAAGATTCACGGGTATCAAAGCAATGCAGAAATAAAAACATCAAAGTGTTCATATATTCAAGTATTCAAGTATCGTTTTCATAGCAATATCTTCACTTAGCATTGCCTTCAGTTTTCCGTATTCTTTGGCTTCCCTCAGTGGATCTAGATTATTGATCTACTCACTTACACAAGAAAGCTCAACAGTATGATAATGTAATCAAAATAAAAAACATACTTTCTTGAAGCTGTTGTGCAAATTTCTTTTCTCGTGCTGGCCCATTATCCAAAACAATCTGATGAAAAGAAGATTTGAAATTTGATCGAGTTGATGGCAAAATGAGTGTAAATTGTTACAGTTTGTCTTAGAATTCTTGTCACATCGGGTGTCCAAAAAAGTACTTCCCGTTGAAAAACTCACTAGCATTTGAGAACATGACCAATCCCTAACCCTTACCCTAGGTTTTCAACTTTTCATCTTATACCCTTGCAGGAACGAAAACAAATTAAATTAAAGCATCAATAAATTCATCGCAACCCCGACCTGACATCTGGTGTGAGACAGAACCTGGTATAGTATCCATTAATTTGTGTTTGTAGTGTGACTGTATACAGTTTAAAGTTTCGTGTTTTTATATATTGGCCATGAGGTAGCCATTGTCTTTCGCTCCCCATGGTATCCTAGTCGTATAGTAATTAGAATTAGGTATAGTAGAATGTAAAATATATTGTAAAACTTTATACTTGAATAAAACAATATTTGTAATCATATTTGAATATATTTGGATCATTTACAGAAGAGATCAAAACGAAAATTTGCCATTGGTTTGATAATCGAATTTTTGTAACTGTTAAAACGGGAGTACTTTTTTGGGACACCACGCAGTTTTATTTCTGCGTAAAAGTCTTGACCAAATCAGTATAGGGCTCAAATCTTTCAAATCTTTAAAAAAGTGGTTGTAAAATTCTATCAGAATTTTCTTTGAATTGAATGGTTTGAAAGGAACTTATAGTACTTTGCTGTAAATATGCCGTGGAAAGGTTTTGATATCTTGATTTTTTTCAAAATGGCGGCAATTTAATAATTTTTTTAAAAACTGATGGAAAATTTTGAAAACATTTAAAACATCGTAAATCCTAAACAAAAGGAGGTAAAATCATATAAATTTCAGGAAAACTATAGTTTATGAAGGCCTACAGTATGGTGAAAAGCAGAAATCAGTATCTTTTCTGGTTTAGGATTTAGAAATCTGGTGACGTCATAGCCTCAAATTTAATAAATGCCGCCATTTTGAAACTAATCAAGATATCAATAAATTGCCACGGCAGATTTACAGTAAAAAACGCCAAGTTCCTTCCAAGCCATTTAATTTGAAAGAAACCGTATTAGAATTTTACACCGACCTTTTTAAAGATTTGAGCCATATGTTGACCAAATTATTTAATTCAAGATAAAAGTTTTGTCCTACCGTGTAAGCTTCTCCTACTGCTCTTACAGCATGCCCTGTCAATGTTGCAATTGTCATCAAATGTGGATTTATTTCACTCAGCGCCTATGGATTGAAAACAAAAGCTAAGACATGTATAACTTCTTGACTCAATAAGAAAGTACTCCCTCCCCTGTTTGCATCGGCGTAGGGGGAGATAAATTTGGGGGGGCTGCCCGATAAAAAGTCAATTGTTTGAGAAAATTTTGCCCGACTTGAGGCGGATTTCTGCCCGATTATGGCTGATTTTTGCAAATCCTTCTGACGTTGGGGGGGGGGCTGCAGCCCTCCCTGTCCCCCTGTCTCCTACGCCTATGCCTGTTTGCCTCACTATTATATAAACAATATGTTGGAAAATGTTTCTAAATAATCGAAAGCTTGTGGCTTCAACTGAAACTTTGAGACAAATCCCAATAAACCCTATCCAGAGCCCGCTGATTTATCACAACCTCAATTCAAAATTAGGTCACGGAGGATGAAGCAAGCGACGACAATCATTGTATAGGTCTTCATTTTTATAATATTAGACATTCCATGTTAAATTTGACAAATCCAGGTGACATTCCAAGTATAAAGTTTTAATCAATTAATAGACGTAAACGTGTTTATTTGAACGTTTCGAACCAACTAGGTTCATCATCAGCGAATCTGAATAATCATGAGTGGCAATTTATACCGAGAAACAAACAAACTAAAAACGAGGTAAACAAGAGTGAGTTACATTTCCTACGCACAGGGGACCTGAGGCCTAAGCCCCGAGTGGATAAGTTGGGCAAAATTAGATCATTTATTGATTCGTCAGCCAATAAATAATTGATGCCTACGCTGATGTCGGGGTTCATCCACCGGGAAAACTCTTACCTGTTTAGAAGTATGATGAAGTACATCGGCCATAACCATCCTTCCTTCTGCATCCGTGTTACCAACTCGAATACGCACACCAGCCGCTGATGTTATAATTTCGTCAGCAACATAACTGTCTATGAACGAAAAAATCACGAGAATCAGCAGAATGCCCTCATAGCCAAAATAACCCTTCAGCTGCTGAATGTAAGGACACCAATTATATGGTACAGGAAATAATCAGTTCTTGGAACTGCAACATTTGTTATAAAAACAGGCCATAAACCTTTGATCAGATTTCCTAACAATTCAGCAGAACCAGAATCAAAACTGTCTAAAAGCGGCTAAAAAAACTTCAAGGTCACTGACAGGTGTAAAGAAATTTAGAGCTCTGTATCAGATGTTGAACAATTTGATCCAGAAGTTTAGGCCTATTTTTCAACGATTCTAAGATAAAGCACTTCCAAAAACTCGTGTGTAAATCGCGAAAATATAACCGATTTTTGGAGGTTGCCTTTGATGGTCCTCGTTCCCAAGCTTTTTGAAAGATCGTAGCATACTTCAAGAATTTAAAAGGAGTGGAATGGTGATTTATGCATCTGCAGATTGCATAAAGTTTTTGTCAAAGATTTAGGTTTTCAAGATTAATATACTTATTCCATTGTGAAATATAATTTCTTTTCAGTATATTTGGCCGTAATTAGCCTTTAGCTATTCACCTAGAAAAGCTAACTTTAAACGAAAAAAAGGAATAAATGGATAATGAGAGTTTTAGCATAATGCCTATCACAATAACTAACAATTCGATTCAATGGAGAAAATTAGGACACATATCTTAAGTCTAAGTGTTACCTGCACCGATGCTGTTTCTCACCATTGCCATCCTACCAACGAACTTAACTCCTTCTGGTTTAAGAACATCCACTGTCTGAAATAAAAAGATTCAGTTTAGAATGTGGGGTTTTAAAAATTCGTGTTTAAAAGTTCAAGGTTCGTTTTCAACTTGCCTAAAGTATATTTCGTGAAACCCGTGCTACCATTTCAATTCCACAGTTGCCCAGCAACGGAATGGGGCATTGCGGATCCAGTAACCTTGGAAAAAGAATCGGCCAGACGAGCCTCATCAAGTACCGGATGTCCAAGAAAAAGTATACAGATTTGGTTGGGTCCAGCGACGTTTAGCTTTAGCTTTAATATTTAGCTTTAATAAATGGCTAAAAACTCTCCAAATATTCCTCGATAGTTAACTGGAACATAGGTACCCCGTTTGTTGGTATTGATGCTTTGAGAGCAGAAATATAAATGTTCGAAAGCTCAAATTTCCGTGCACCTCCAAACAAAAGCTTTGGCCTTTTGGCCTAAGAAATTCTAAAAATTCGTGTCAGCAGAGAACGGGTGGATCTACGTAAACGAGTCTCACCTTGAAAAAGCCAGCTACAGTGGCAGCACCACATTTGTCTCTAAAATATGAAGGATATTGAATTTATCACACTGATCAGCAGTAATGTTTTCTAGTAATATCTAGTAAACTAGTCATGTTAGACAGTTATCTAACGGGTGAACCAGAAAAAGGTTCCCACTTTTGAAAATTTGTAGTATCAAGAGTACTGGATGGATCAATATTTGCTTGACAGCCAAAAGATCAAAGTATTTTTTTTTTATTTTTCTCGTCTTCTTGCTAGCCCTGGAAAAATTGGTAAATTCAAGTTTACAAAAACTGGGTGGTTGCAAAATGACTGAAAAAGGCCTAAAATACTTGATCGAATCATAAAATACTCCTTGCTCAAACAACAGAGAAAATGCAGTTTTTGCATGGGTGAGAGCTATCGTATGCACATTTATGCCTTGGGATTGAAAATCTCTAGTATAAGCTATTAACAAGGCTTCGAGTTAACTTTAGTCCTCTAAATGAACATAGATTTAGGCATAATTTTGAGTGCTTGAGTCCAATTTGTATTTGTGGTACAGGAAAGGAAGATAATGAGCATTACCTCCTGCACTGCCCCCAGTTTACAGCTCAGCGCCAAGATCTCCTTGGTCAAGTCTCAGATGTCGGATATGATGTTGCTAGCATGAACTCAAAGGATCTTTGTCATTTGTTATTATATGGGAACCCAAATGAAAGCACCTTTGCAAACAGAATCATCATAGAAGCAACTATTTCTTTCATCAAAACTTCTGGACGGTTTAATTAAACTTTCTGGAAAAACAGCAGCCTAACCCTTTTTTTTTTCTTTTAGACTGAAGTGCTCCCGGAATTTGCGTGGGCTGTCTCTGCTCATCGCACTGCTGCCGCGGGTGCATCGGTTGGGGGGAGTCTATGGTAAATTGGAAAGTCTTTTTCCCCTCGGGGTTGAATCCCTGAAACTTTGTTTCATTCTCCCTGCCGGTGCGCTCGTGGTTGTGGTTTGGTGGGTGGTGGGCTGTTTGTGCGGGTTTTGGGGGTACTTCAGTTGTACCTTGGCTTTTACTTTGTCCTGATTTAGTGTGCATATGTATCTTATTTTTTTGTTTTTTGTGTTCTATTATTAATTTATTGTTGATAGTACTTAGAAAATTGTAAGTGGCATTTGTAGTGAGGACCCGGTGACCATGCGTCTTTCCTCGCTGCAAATGCCACAGTAATTTGCATTAACTTGTTGTTTTTAAGTTTTAGATTGATAAAAAAAAAAAACAAAAAAAAAAAAAAATCTCTAGTATCTGTTTGAGAATCTATGTCTTATAACTCTTGAGAGAAGTGAAACGCCCGTGAGTGTTTTTCTGTGTGAGGAGAGTCCTAACGATTTGATCAAGTGTTTAGGCCTTTTTCAGTAAATTTGAAAAACTATTTGTACAGTTGAATTTACCTATATTTGGAGTGCTCCTAAGAAGACGAGAAAAATCACGAAAATACTTTGATCTTTTGGCTTTTAACTAAAATTTGAATCATTCAAATCCATGGAGTGCTTGTGGTGCTACGAATTTTCGAAAATGGGAACTTTTTTCTGGCTCACCCGGTATAATACTATTTACGAAAGCAAACATCAAGTGATTAAGGTCCTTTCTGGAAAGAGGGGCAGTAGGTAACAAGTAGTCTTCTGTTTGCACTTAAAAAAATCAGCGATGATAAAAATGATATATTTGCCATGAAGTGGAAGGGCATGCCAACAAAGTACGATATTGATTAGCATTGCATTGCCAGTTTCTCAGGCACAGGAATCAACTTTACGCTTTTGAAAATTGACATGCGTTTTTCCAATATATTTCGTTCGGAAATTTCGTACTCTGAGGAGTAGATCATCTTATTTCTTTATTCTTACCTTGGTCATCTGCAAATTTTCTAAGTTCGCCTTATTTGTTAGATAGAAGGAATAGAACACAATCAACCTTACCGATGCATGCCTGCCATGTGACCCCCAGCTTTTACATCTGCCCCACCAGTGTCGTAAGTAATTCCCTGCACCAAAATAAAACTCCGGTCAACGGATATATCTTTAAAATTAAAACATGAATTAGCATTCTAAGTTGAAATATCACAAACTGTTCCTTAATGAAAGGTCTATAGAGAAAATTTTGCATGGAGAATAAACGATACAAAATTGAAAAGATGGCGTCGGGGTTCATTCTGCATGTATTCGTCATGTTCTTTAATGGAATTAGTTTCATTATTCTATTGGCATTCTGCAACAAATCGCACACAGCATTATGGAAAAGTGCCCCCCTCCCCCCTCCGCCATGTTGGTTCTCATTTAGTAGGCAAAGAGTCGTATAACTTTGCTACTGTTACAGAATATCGATTTCGTACCTTTCCAACGAACATGTACGTTGACTTGATATCTCCTTTCCCTTCATACTCCAACTTAATAACGCGTCCTTGATGCCTTTCGATTCCTGCAATTCCAAAAGAAAAGAAACTGTAAGAAGTGCACCTCCTCGGAACCCACATTATTTTAGTTTTGTCTGCAGGGCATTGAAGGGGAATTTTTGCATACAAATTAAACATGCTTCATAAATTCGACAAGCTACTTGGTTCAAGCATTCATAAAATATCATTGAACAACAAATTGAGTACACTGAATATGAACTAAAATTTGACAAAAATACCACCCTCGAAGTCAAATGAAATTTACTAAAATAGTAACAAATGAGAGAGCCGCTTCTTAGGTTGAAAAACTTTCCAGCCTTGACTTTCTTTACTTGACTTAACAGTGATCTTACAAAGAAGGTTTGAACAGGAAACAAATTGCGTAGCTCCAGTATATAAGCAGTTACGGAGACATAGATATGCGAGATTGTAGAATGTAAAGACAAACCTTAACGATTTGTTTTTAAACACAAACTTACGGTTTGCTGCTCGATTGACAGCACCAAGTAATGGATATTTTTTATTCAGTTTCTCGACATTATCCTCAACTGAAACCTGAAGATGGAGAGAGGCAATCAAACGAAACTGTAACTTTTGGAAAATTTGAAATTTTGGCAAAGCTTCAAAAGAAAATACGGAAAATTATGTTGTGCTAAGTCTCAGTATTTAAAGCATTTATCGCTTGTGTATTTTTACTTTCTAGATTTAATAGCAGATCTAAAAATAGTTTCACAGGCATAAAATATTTGCTGGTTTGCTAACAACGCAGATCTAGATATGAAAATGTAAACCAGTCTCACCTTGACAGAACTGCCTTTGAATGCCTTTTGAACATACTCAACAACTTTCCTTGCTGCCATTCGCTCAGGGTCAGAACCTCCAATATCACGTGCTACGATTCTGAAAGATTAGTACCATGCTTTATCGATTGGTAACATGCTAATCGAGAGGAAAACAGTTGAGTATTTTTCAGGATTTTAACTAAAGATTGAATTGAAAATCTTCAAAATCTGCTCATTGTATGATCTACCATGGCCCGTCAAAAGTGAATACGTTTTTGACACAATTACTAAAAATGTGATAAATATCGTAATAACTATTTTTTCTAAGTATAATAAGTGGCAACCAACCTTCCAGTCTCCAATGCAACTGCCTGATCGATGAATGATGGTTGAAGATAATAAGGCTAAAATTTCATAATAAGACGATCGTTATGAAGTTTTGAAGAATATGGGAGACAAATCGACACAAGAAAAATACCCGAGATGCTTCAGTATTAAGTGTAAAAGAATTTGTCTTTTTAATATTACGTACGATAAAATGCGGTGTTAGAATAGAGATGACAAACACATATTGAATTCAAGGATAAAATTATCAGGCTGGAAGTATGTGTTGACGTTCTTTCATAATTCATGCTAGATGAGTAAAACATTTTAAACAATACTGTTCCCTGAATATCAAAGCAATGACATTTTCTAAAATCTAGTTTAACAGCTGATATGATCAATAGATATATGCAAATTTATTGGGCTTAAATCAGTTTCCCCTATGTGGATTATCATCTGTGAATATTTTTGGGTTTTTGACAAAGCAATTCAAAGAGAAAAATTGATCAAAGGTTTGATAATCAATTTTTGGTGATTTTTTAAACAGGAGTATTTTTTGGGTCACCCAGAACTCTAAGAGGAATCAACGTTTTACTTACAGATCCAGGGCTGTTGCTTCCAACGTAAATCCCAAGTGCATCAACTTTGGTGGCTCTTTGTGGGACATCTTCTCTTATCTCAAAAGGCTTAGAAAATGATAAATGAAATCAGAGACATTGTGTATGTCAGTGTTCTTTTACCCCTGCACGGTAACGCGTTGATAAAAGCTGGTAGTTGTACTGTTATGTACATTCAAAAATTCATTAAATACAATTGTTCCTAATGTTGCTTATAAGCATATAAATACAAAATATAAATACACCCACAGTAAATTATGCAGAAAGGGGTACATGGCTTTTATTTTCGAAACAGTATTATCAAGGGTTTCATTCAAAGTAGGTACAATATGATGTTTGCTGCCACAGGAAAACTACTGTGAAAAGTCTTACCCTGAGCAAGGCCAGGTCGAAAACACAAAAACCCCAGAAAACATGCAAAATGTGGAGACTATGGAAAGAGAAGTAAAGTTTCTTTATAGCATGCAATAATGTTTATTCGATTAAAACATAGATGGAAAGGTGAGGGTAACTTGAGTCATTAGGGTCCTTTTGGTCTATTTGCCTTTTTCGCAAGTAAAACGATCAACGTTCAAAATTCAATTCATGGCTCAGTGGGTAGTGAAATTGATACTTCGAGGAGTTGTTTAAATGGTGTCAAATAATTATTGCATAATTTTCAGTGCTTTGATTCAATTTCTAGCAAATAGACTCAAATTATGCCGTAAACTGAAATTACTCCCACCTTATCTTAAAAAACGAATTTGATATTCCATTAAGAAGAGAAACAAAATTTCCGCAGTTTCTATGTTTTCCGTGTTTCCAACCTGGCCTGGCCCCCTGAGCAAAGCACACCTGAGCAACACAATGCAGTACTTGAAATAATTGGAATGATCCACAGAAAGTGTTGTTTCCTTACCACATAACAAGCTTCCAATGCAGCAAGGATAATAACAGTTGCATAGTTCTTGTGAGTGAATTTGCCAGGCATCATAAGCAATGGTTTCCTGCAGCCAGCTTTTAAGGCTCTGAAATAAGCAAAAACGGTATTGAACAAACATATTCCAGTTGCCCAGAAAGAAGCATACAGATTTAGTTGGATCCAAGTAAGTGAATTCACCTTTAATCCAATAAATCGCTAAACACTCTTAGTGTTTCTTAATCGTTAACTTGAGAATATATACCTCATGTGTTGGTTGGTACTGGTGCTTTGAGAGCAGAGATATTAATCTTGAAAGCTCAAGTTGCGTCCACCTACCAGTGCTTTGACTTTTTGTCCAAAGCAAACACTTGAAGCACATCAAATAAACAATTTTGCAGCAAACTGGTTTGCAACAGTTTGAAAAAGCTAGCTTTCTGTAAACATGCAAATTTGTACAAACTCCATAGAAACTTGCAAACTCCAAGAGAGCGATAGAGCATAGAGTACAGGCCTTGTGCATGAGAATTCTTAATACCATGATAAATACAAAACATGAAGACTGGATCTCTTCTTTTGACCATCAAACTGTTCTGCTTCTTCACAGTAGAGAAATTCATACTCTGTCCAACCATCAAAAAGCAGCATTCATGCATGACAAACTCAACAGTCACAGAAGAATCACTAACTTCACAAAAAAGAAGAATTCTTTCAACAGCAATCACTTGCAATAGACGATTATACTAAAGATGATGGCAAAGAAGTTTTTTACCACGATGCACTGCTGTTGTAAGAAAGCTTCTTTTTTGCAAAGCAATAAGTGTAAAGGAAGAGATGAAAGGAACCTTTTTACTCCTGCCACAGTTGCATCCCTGTACTTCCTAATGTCTTCATATTCCCTGTTCAACGGTCCAGCGGCTGAGTAGACCTAAAAAGAGATAAGCTTATTATCTAAATAATAAATGATGGAATGTTCTTGAAGTGACACACATTTCATTTTACAACAGTGAAAGTTGGGGAATAAATAGTGCACTATACAAAAGATGTACAGTACAAACTTACCAGAATTTTGAACGGACTGTCCTTCACATATAGTGCACTGGCCTCACTGCTAACTGCTTGGTCAACCTGTTGTATAAATGAATAAAAACTGTAAATTGCTTGCAATAACCTTTAGCAACCCAGCACTCTCCAATTCACTATGGATACATGAATATTAAAAGTTCCGGATGGAAAAGTTTTGGAAAAACAACTTCAGATAAAAAACTTTCAGACGCTTCTTTGAGAAGCTCAGACAAAAAACTTTTGCCTGAAATTTTTTGCATAATAACAAAATGTATGTTAAAACTAGTTGTCATTTTACCTTAATTAATCATGTGCAGCCTAAACAAGCCATAAGGATGTGTCAAACGTATTCAACAAAATTATTTATTCAACAAGGAGATACTGTAGTTCTGAAAGCAGTTTCAAGGTTGCAGACGAAAAGAAGAGGTACCTCCATTAACTCAAGAACATTGTTACTGACAACTACAATGTGAAAACTCATTTTGGAAGCAGGATCACTTAGTATGACAATATTCAACTTTTAACAGTGACATGGGGGAAATTTGAGTTTTTTTATTTTCAGAAATTTAAAATGTTTGGACGAAAAAAATTTCGGACATTATCAGATTTCGGGCAATTGATCAGACAAACATGGGTCTGAAAGTTTTTAATTTTAATGTATGTGGATGGAGAGTTGGACTTGCTCCAAGTCTACTCCTCTGACACTCCTCTATTTCTCTTTCTTTCTCTCCGGGATGGATCAGAGGAGTAGACTTGGAGCAAGTCCAATGGAGAGTCAGTGCTCTCTTTCTGACAATTAAACAGAATTCTTCCATCCAATAGACCTTTTAGCTATTCTACAAAAGAGCCTGGATTGAGCGTCATTTTTATACACGAGGCTCGATAGAGTGGCGTTAGAGCTTCTATCACTATTGTGCATATTCGAAAATTCTACAAAGTGCACTTTGTAGAATTTTCGAATTTGCACAATAGTGATAGAAGCTCTAACGCCACTCTATCGAGCCTCGTGTATAAAAATGACGCTCAATCCAGGCTCTTTTGTAGAATAGCTAAAAGGTCTATTGCATAATTCTAGGTCGACCTCCTGTGGATTCAGATATGCTCCAATGTGTGGATGTTTTTGGTACAATTTTACCTTGATGGCATCTTCAATAGTTTGTTTTATATGTACAAAAGCTGGATCTGTGAAGGATGGCCATTCCAGATTTTCACAGACAACAATCACCGAGTCCCATCCTCCATCATTACTCTTCTCGTGTTCAACAGGAATAACTTCAAAGTCAAGCAAACCCATTCTAAAATGCAATTTCATGTAATTTATATCTTTCCAAAGCAATGTTAAATTTTTGTAATAACAAGAAACCAAACCCTACCCTCGGATAAGAGCACCTAAAATTTTGTCAATTCACCCTTAACAATACGTGTATGGGAATCGGAATTGTATTGTGGTGGGATGAAGGAAAAGTATTGTCGAAATTTGATGTCAGTCACGTGTTGATCACACACACACACACGATTTAGAGTAAGCTACTGTTTTTTTAGCTTCGCCATACACCCAAAGGTTCAAACGTAAGTACAAGTTCAAAACTAACATGAGCATGCACGTTTTCCTCATGAAATTTTATGATTCAATGAAGCTTTCCAAGCTGCCAAGCCCGTGTCTGTGTTGCGTGCATGCAGGTACCAAACACTAACGATCAGTGGATGGCCTAAATACAAACCAAAAAAGCTAGTTGATGTATCTATATTAGGCAATAAGGGTCCTCAGTTGAATAAACTGCTGCATATTATAATCTATAAACTTATTTGGTAGTTAAACAACAGTAACAGACATTACCTGGCGTTGGTTTTTGCTTCAGCAGATTGATTTAAACGCCGTTCCTCCAAGCTGTCACAGATCTTTGCCAAACACAACTTCAAAAGAGAAACGGGAAGAGAGAGACGGGGACTTCCTGGAAGCCTGGGTAAAGCTAAATGCTGATTGGTTGATTTTGATGGGGATGTTTCTCAAACAGCCAATGAAATAGCGATGTCGGGATGTGGATAGAGCCCAGACCTCTCATTTTGGCGCAACTTTTACAAATTGTGGAAGTGATGCAGAATGCTGACAGTCCAGGTGCAGGCCTTCGAGAAAATTTCTGCCAGTCAAATGATCTAAAGATTGCTGTTTTGTGAGGTGAAAACGGCCGGTGCATACGCTGACAAGGCGTCGGATAGGGGTAAGCCTAAATAGCATTTTTACCATTTAGTTTTACCCCTGCAAAGGTAAAATGGGATTTGCCTAAGCAGGTATTCTGGGAATGTGGTGGGTGGCACTTGGAACTGTTTCTTGCTAAAATTTGTAACTACCCTCCTTGACCTTTTAAATGTTGATTCATCACTTCACTGTTCAACGTTGAACACTTAACACTACACATTCAACACCACCCCCACCCGCCGTCCCATTTGTCCCTGCAAACCCTGTCCTGTTGTTTATCAGTCCACTGTCAAATTTTGTCGAATGGTGAAGGTGAACCCTACCCATTTAACCCAAGCCTACCCATCATGTTATCCCTGCTAACCCTCCTGGTGTGCAGTAATAAAGGCAATCAAAATGAACACTGCCCCCAGCAAAAATGTTCTTGACACAGACCTCAAGATTGTGAATTTTCGCAAGTTTAACACAGTTTTGCCAGCCCTGAAAAAAGTGGGGTGGACAAGGGATAGAGCTGATTACCAGTTTTTACATTGTTTTGCTAAAGAAGAAATTGCAACTTGAGAAAAGTGGGGTGGAAATATTCACCCGCTGGTACTGCCCTTTAGCTTAGTCATCATCAGTTATCTTCATTTGATTTTGTGCACCTCCACCACATGCTGTTTTTGGCTGGCCTCACAAAGATCTTGTTGGAAAGGTACACATTCTGTAATCTGGTTGATGATGACCTGCGTCAAACAAAAAAGGCCTAGGGTAGTTAGGCACCACAAATGTGCCTCATCATCCCAGCTTGCATGCTTGTACGGAAGAAAATTTGATATACGGTTTCAGAGGAGATAGTGAAAGAGCTGGAAGGAAAGAGGTTGTCCTCTTTCCTTTCTCTCTTTCACTGCCTCTTCTCTGCAGAACAATCTTAATCTTTCCTCCATGGGAGCATACAAGCTGGAGCACAACTGCGGTGTCTAAAAACCCATGCTTTGAGTCTGACTTTCACTGCGTTGTCATACTTAGGCGCTGGAATTTCTACCTGAAACTGAATGTCATTATAAATTGTCCCTTAACTGGGATAGTGTGTTGACAATAAAGTGCTAAAGATAGTGCAAGGGGATACCATACCATGATCTTAGAGTCATGATAAAAGATTTTCTGACAATATCTTTAGCACAACATTCTATCAAAGAGCAGTGGGAGAACAGAAACATGCAAAGGCTTGAAGCAAGGAATTACTTTTAAACCAACAAAACTGTATACACTACAGTAAATATTACATACTATAAAGGGAGCAGGCACCAGGTGGGCACTTAACCAGATAAACCTGGTATGCACATATTTTTTTATGAGAAACTAATAATTTGGGCCAGTTCTGAAAGTTTCTTAAAATATGCCCTTGTGAACATTTCAAAACGAGTTTTTTAAAGCTTGTCCAATAATTTTTAGACATTACCAAAATACATTCTGAGTAATACTATACACGAAACAGGTGAAAATAAAAATGAGAATTTGTGAAGGATTCATAGGCACATATTTTTTATGAGAAACTAATAATTTGGGCCAGTTCTGAAAGTTTCTTAAAATATGCCCTTGTGAACATTTCAAAACGAGTTTTTTAAAGCTTGTCCAATAATTTTTAGACATTACCAAAATACATTCTGAGTAATACTATACACGAAACAGGTGAAAATAAAAATGAGAATTTGTGAAGGATTCATAGGCACATATTTTTGTTATGAGAAATTAATAATTTGGGCCAGTTCTGAAAGTTTCTTACAATATGCCCTTGTGAACATTTCAAAACGAGTTTTTTAAAGCTTGTCCAATAATTTTTAGACATTACTAAAATACATTCTGAGTAATCTTATACAGGAAACAGGTGAAAATAAAAGTGAAAATTTGTGAAGGATCTCCATTGCCAAAATAAATAGTTTATTGAGTTATATTTTCCCAGTGCTGGAGTTTCTTAATTTTTTGGACCAAAATTGTAAAAATTGATACATCATTCTTTGTATTCAAATTGTAAACATTGATTCCTTTCCTTGTACCAAAATCACGAACACGATACCCAGGGAAGACACAAAGAAACAGACAGATTCTGGTGTCAGGCATTTCAAAAGCTATGTCTTGATCAAGGAATGTGGTTCTGTGTACCAAAATGTACTCTATTTTGAAATGTATGAGAGATTTGTCAGTTTCTTTGCATCCATCTCCCCTCCTTCATAGCACATAATGTTTAAAATTGAAAGATAGAATCACATTTTATCAAGACCTTAAGTCTTGAAAGTGTCTCTGTTGCATGTTATGGGGATGTTTTCTCATGCATACTAAAATTTGATAAAAACAAAATATCTGCTGTACAATGCATCTCCTAATTATATTAAAAAAAGTATAAGTGTTGACCAATGTATCAATGATCATCACCAACAACAAGGATAACTCTGCTGTGGTCAAGAGCGTTCTCTGTTTGTGCTGTTTCTTCTTTGCTAAAGCTAGTTGTTGAGGGAGATGTGTCCGTGTTTTCATTTCCTTTCTTTTTCTTTCGCCTCAGCGAATTCCTTATAGATGTTGTGACACTGTTGATGCGCTGAAATTTGGGCCTGATGTTGTTGGATGGGCTTGTGAAAGATCTTGCTCGTCTGATTTCTTTTTTACTTGTGACAAAATCACTTTCATCCCTTGAGGCGTATATATCTCTGAATGCCTTGATGTCATCACAAAGCCTCTTTGAACCTCTGAAACAGTTCTTAGTTTTGACTTTCCAAACAATTTCACATATATTTCCACTTTGGATGGTTACCCCAAGTTTCACTTTACACTTGGAACTGGTGCAGAACTTCAAATGGTCCCAGGAGAATTCAGTTCTGACAAGAAGTGGATCACAATGTGCGAAAGAGGGATTGTTGAATATGACTATGCCTTGTTCTCGAAGTCCAACACATAACTCATTATTGCTACAGTCAACAGCGGTGTGAATTATATACCCATACAATGGCAGCATTCTTGCTTTCTTCAAGTACAAGATCTCAGCCTCTGACTGACTTATTCCAAGGTTTCTTTTGTGATGATAATGAACTTTGTGAAGGTACGATTTCTCTTTGGGATCGTGGTCCGAATTCAAGCGACTTGGCGATGAGATTTCAACTCCTTTCAATGATTGCAAATAACCAGCCTTGTGAAACGTTGGATTATAATCTCCAATAGTTGCTTGGACTAATAAACCATCCAGACACGAATGTGTTTCGACATCACACCCCCATTCACCTCTCAGAAGTTTCTCTTTGATTTGAAAGCAAAACAGGCGTCTGGTTTCATCTTCTTTAATGACTAACTCTGGATTTTGAGGGTAATATCGTACGGATAAATGGAAACTTGATGCTTTATTTTTTGGTATTGACTTCAAGATATCATCTTTCTCAAGCCAATCCATCCGTCCATCTTCCTTATTGCAGTACAACAAACCGAAATACTGTTGATCATCTTTGCTTAGGCCCATTTTGTTGAAGAACGCCACGAAGAGATCAGATCCAGTATTTTGATGACCATGTTGTTTTTTTAATTCAACAAGGATTTCTTCACCATTTGGTAAAATCGTCCTGCAATCCATCTTGCTTTAAATCAGTTTAACCTGCAGTTAATATTCGCATGCGATCAGAGTTGTAAATTACAAACTACACGCCTTTATATCTTGATTTGAATGGTCATGGTCAACCGTTGATCATGACAACTTTTGTTTCTTTGTTGACGTTGGGATCCCTGTGGCTTTCGTTTTCACTTTCAAACAAAGAAAAGACCACAGGGATTCATTCAAAATCTGTCAGGTATAGAAATGACTGGTATTTATCAGCAACACCACAGGTGGCTCAATTGTTTGTATGAATTGTATGATAAAACCCGGACCCATGGGTATAAGAGATAAGAGCCTTTGTTTCAAACGAATCGAAGTTCCCACTCCACGAGTTTCGATTCACGAAATAAATTCCCTTGATGGTTTTAGGATTGTATCATTTAATGAAAAGTTGAAAAATCTATAAATAGGACACTAGATTTACAATTTTGTTTTCAGCTCAGCCAATCGTGATGTTTTGCTTTCTCTGTTTATTTTACAATTTTGCACTTGGCTTGCTCGAGAAACTTCTTGCAAGGGTTACTTGCAAGTTCCTTACGACCTCCATATCCATCATAGTAAATCTTCCTTTGCATTCAAACGAGAAGGAATTTAAATGAAGCCTTTGGATAATGTTTCGCAGTACTGGAGTTGCTCAGGTTTGTAGTGATTTTATCAAAATAAATATTTCTTAATTTTTGGCAATCTGAGAGTTGAGTTTCTTATAAAAAATACATGTCTCGGGATATGTCTTACGAAGATACGTTGTTTTATAGTTTTAAGACCGTGGATGTGATATTCGTGTGAATCTCTTTCTTACAACTATCAGGGCCAAACCTCCAACAATTCTTGAGGGACTACTGTTCTTTAATGGAAGGTCTTCCGGTAATTTTGCGTACACGTACTGTTTAAAAGAAACTGCTTAAATGAAATTCAACTCTCGTTGCCAAAAATTAAGAAAATTTTTATTTTGATCATATGTTTTGATAAAGGAATCCTTCACGTATTTGTACTTTTACTTTATTTTCACTTGTTTCCTGTATTATATTACTCAAAAGGTGCGTACTTAGGTCTAAACATTGGAAATGTTTAAGAAAACTTGTTTTGAAATGTTCTCGAGGGCACAGAGGCACAGAGGTGGCAGTGAACAAGAAGATTGTTATGGAACCTTGACAAAATCGGAAGAAACTCTGAGTACTCAAAATCTGATGATTTTAAGAAACTTTCAGTACTGGCCCAAATTCTTAGTTTCTTATAAAAAATGCGTGTACAGGAATTGAGTAAAACCATTTTCCAGAGGCTATGTGATGTGTGGCAAGCAACGAATCTTACTGTCTGATTCTGTCTGAAAAATCGTTCGTGGACATCAGAGTGTTATCCTTGTGGTCCATGGTCCGGTCATTACACCGGAAATTACTCCATGTCGGAAATTTTTACTTCCTTGTGTCACCTGTGACAAGTGGGCGGAATAGAGGCGTTGTATGAATGAACATCGTTCAGAAAAATACGTATATCAATTTTTTGCTGTTCGTCATCTGCTACCAACAAAATTTGAATATTAAAATACTATCTCGTCAAAATAATAATTAAATCTGAATTATCTGTACAAAATTCTCGAATATTATTGAGCCTAAGCTAAGTCAAAATGCAATTATTTTAATTAGAAGCAACATATTGGCAGAAAGCACAGGGCGCCCAGTGAGATAATCATCAGTGTCTTCAATAGATTAATCAGTTAATCAGATAATGCATGGGCATTATACGCAAAGCTGCGTGCGTAATTACGTAAACACATAAACATGCGTCATCCTATTGCCATAAATCGTATCTTGAGGTCAACGTTCACAATACAGAAATGCAAATAATTGTGTATGCCGGATAGTTCATCCAGGCATCCGAATATCCGAATATGATTCAATACTTTTCATTGACATTTGCGTGCCTCGTTCAAACACGCACCTACGCACCAGGTATGCAACTATTGTTATGTAAATTTAGATATTAGCAGAAGTTATAAAATGCCAAATAAGGAGAAGATTATCCTCAAAATGCACTAAGCCAAATCTCTGTACCATCACATCACCATCACCATCAAATATCTTTATTAAAATGGTTGTAGATTGTAAAGATGGAAAATACCAGGCGAGTCAGGAAAATGCATGCACTCTTTGAAACATCGTAATACAACAACTGTAACACTGATTTGCAAAATTAAAAATCCGTTACCTAGCTGAGGGTTTAACCTAATTATGTGAATTTATTCAGAATTTGAAATGCATCATCTCAATGCAGAATCCCCCAAGCAAAACAACGCAGAATCCCCCAAGCAAAACTAGCTTCTATTGGCCTGTCCTAGAACTACAGGCTGTTTCAGAAAAACGCAATTCACATTGTTCGAGATTCTTCAGGGAATCATGATATTTGAATCAATATGAAAGCACAATCTATCTTGATACGAAAACGGTTGAAATGTAATTATACTTTCATATCAGTGCTGGTCATCAGAAAGTCAAAATCTACATGTTATAGTGAACAAGCAATTTTTAGTTTTTTTGGGCATATTTACAAACTGGTTAGATAGCTTTTCCTGCACGAATTTTCAAACATTTTGCTAACTCATCCGGTACAAAAGATTGTTTGAATTTTATATCACAGTCAAGTAAAAATCTTGTCCGCCATGGCTGATTATTTGTGCGTTGTCACTCAATTCCATTTTATGGTGTTTTGGAATTTGACATGCTAACTCGCGGAATTTGGAAGCTCAAGTAGCTGTTTGTTGTTTCTGGGCTGTTTCTTCACCAATCCAATCACATGCTTGTATTGTATCTCTTTGGCGTGGCCCTCTTATTGCAAAGCTGGCACTGGAATGCTGTTGGTTTTAGTCACAACGAAGTGACTCTGCTTTTTCAAGACTAAAATTGTAGAATTTTCTTTTCAGCCATCCTTCTTATGTATCTCGGTACCATTTGATTTTCTCTCTTCCACTTTCATGACTTTGTTCCTTTTCGTCAATGGCACGTGTACAATAAACCTTACGAGTTTCGGATGATCGGCGCAATATTTACGAACGTACATCGCCTCTGACGAATCAATCGCCCAGTTATACATAATAAATTCATCCATAAATCCATCGAACGATTTATCGCCAAGTTTCGCCTCAGTCTCCCAATCTCTTGGCAGCAACTTTCTTTGCTTCTGATCGACTGTTTCGTCTAATTTCGACACCCCATTGACGAAAATCGAAACACGACCACTCTCTTTGTCGTAAGCAACAATAATATGAGTCCATAATGTCTCTGGTATTGTCACTGATTTTGTTTCGAGGTCGAAGATCGTTTCGCCGTTGTCTGTTCCGACAGACCAGCGAATTTTGCCATCGATGATTCGAAGGCGATACCCACTACCATCAAGTGGACCTTGGGTAATAAATACATCATGTGCACCCTTTGTTGAGTTCATACTTACCCATAATGCAATTGATACAGCCCGTGTTGGTATATGGCTCAAAGATATTCTCTCTATTTTTAAGGTTGGATTGAGGCCATGCGTCAGATCGAGGCACGCTCCGCAGCGATCACAGTCGTCTTTTTGTGCTGCACCTGAAGAGAGAAAGCGCCAGTTTCGTGTTATCTGATGAAGGTAAGAATTTCTTCTTCAAATTTATCAGATCATGCCCGATCATGCTTTTACTGACTTGATTTATATTTGATTCCATCCTTTGGTATTAATGGCTGAACTTTATTTAGTCATGGAAATGGGTGTTAGATGTTCCCCTTATGTACCGGGTGCGCCAAAATAAACTATGCACGTTTGGCAGGCCACCATAAATCGTACACTAGATCGATTTTGAAGATTTATGACTTCATCTTAGCAGAAAGCCTGAATTAGATTCTAGGACCTTTTGCGAAATCCTCCGTTTTCAGTTTTTAAAGCTACAAGCGAGTTTCTTAAAATTTTCTTTTCGCAAAACGCTGAAAACGATCAAAAAACGTCGATCAAATTTTAAAAGAACCAACATGAATGAACGAAGAGAAAACGTTTTTAGGGTTATTTGGGGATTTAGAACGATCTCTCGTACAGCAGATTACAATTAATCGATTTCTAAATCCCAGATCACCACGAACAAGTTCTCTCTTTGTCCACTTACGTCGATTCTTTAGAAAATTTGATCGATGTTTTTGATCGTTTTCAGTCTTTTCGAAAACTAAAATCTTAAGAAACTCGCTTCAGCTCTAAAAACTGAAAACGAAAAAATTTGCAAAAAATCCCAGTATCTAATTCAGATCTTCTGCAAAAGATTAAGTCATAAATTTTCAAAATCGGTCAAGTGTACGATTTATTGTGGCCTCCCAAAAGTGCATAGTTTATTTTGGCGCACCCGTTATAAAAAGTCACAAGCATAAAGCAGGCAGAACAATTCTAAATGCTGTAAATTCTCAAGCCTTGGTGATGTTACAATGCATCATAGCAATTTGAAAACAAGGAAGATGAAATTGTCCAAGTACTTTCATAAAATCTCATATATTATCCAAAACTTACAATATAGGTAGTGGTACGTTTTCTTTGCACCCCTTCCATGCAAATTTTATGAACAAAAAAGGACAAAAGTAACTTCGTGGTTCGTAGGGACTTGTTTCGTGAAATCGTAGGTTCCAGTTATATCCCAATTTTGAACAATCAAAGGAGATTCAAAGCTACTTCAAATGGAACCAACGAACGACACACGTTTGCCTGTGTTGTCTTTTTGTTTGAACAAACGAAGGCAGCCACTTTTGACTCAAGGAAAATGCCTGAAATGCTAGAATTACAGGGATTGATGCGAAAAGGTGAGGAAAGTGCGGAAAGCAGACTAATTTTGTCACAATGTGACTATTACTAAAATGGAACTTAAGCAAATTCAAACTTAAACTGTCGTCCGTCCCATATTAGATGTCACGTGAAAATATCCACGAATAAAAACGAATGAAGCGTTTTGCAAGGAACTTTGCGTTATCGCAAATCTCACCTGACATCTTATTGAGACAGACTTTAAACAATTACCTGCTATAGGAATAGCATCATTTTGAAGACCACTCTGATCCAATATTAAAGAATTATTTCCTTTCTGGAAACCATAATGAATAACCATTCGATTAAAAGAACATTTGTCATAAAGAGCTTTCACTTCAAATGCTTTTAAAGCACGATCGAAGATGTATACTTCATCGACATAGTGCATGCTGTCATCTCCGAAACTTTGGCCTATTCCGTTCACCAACCAATCTTGAACAAGTTTTTGTCCTTTCTTCTGTTTGGTCTGCTTGATTAAAACTCCGTTGATGAAAATGCTGGACATCCCTATAAAACAGAAAATAACTTTGATTCAAACAAATCACAATTTCAAACTAAACAATAGCAATTTTGTAGAAATCAACAAGAAAAAATTTGGTAAGACAATAACACGAGTTGGTTTTAATTGACACCGCAGTCCAAAGCAATTAGCGATCACAAACAAAGGAAACTCTCTCAATCAGTAATTCAAACAAACAAAGCCGCAAAAGTTGCTCTGAAACTCAGGTAGCTAGCTCGCTCGTCGTGCATTCCAAAAATTATTTTCAAGAGCAAACACGAGCCTAGATCAAAAGAAGAAGGATTTATCTACACATCTGCCTCAGGCATTTTATCTATTTGATTCAAAAGCCGATTGGGAGGCGATTTAATTCTCTTATTTTTTTGGTGTAATTAAAACACTTACTGCTCAGCTTCTGAACCAAAGAAATAAAATGCCCGAGGTAGATGTGTAGATATATCTTTCCTCTTTCGATATATGCTCATATTTGCTCTTAAAAACGATTTCTGGAATGCACAACGAGCGAGCTAGCTACCTGGGTTTCAGAGAAACTTTTGCGGCTCTGTTTGTTTTGAATTTATGGTCGAGAGAATTTCCTTTGTCCTAATAAATACTCAGAACGAAGACCAGTTGGGAAGAAACAGAGGAAAACGAAATAAAAAAGAAAGTCTAAGAAAGAATACGCTGTAATTTCTAAAAAATACTGAAGATTTCTGAAATATTCAATTGTAGAATTATGGCAAAGTAGCTAAAGTTTCTTTCAAGCCATTCGATCAGAAGAAAAAGGTCATATAATTTTATATCAACCATTTTCAAAATTCAGAACCTATGCAGGTTTTCGCTGCTCTTTATTCAATTAACTTCAACTTACCATTAGCTGAATCGTATGTTCCAGTAACATGGGTCCAAATTTTCGATGGCACAATTGCATCTTTGGTACTTGTATAAAATGTGGTACCTTGATCTCCACTTGCGAACCAATTTATTGTCCCTCCTTTGTGTACTTTTACCCACATAGCAAGAGTGACAGCGTTGACTGGTTTTCCGTGAAATGTTTTACCGTCCCATGATATTTCACCTTGGTTTAATTCTGCCCCCTTTCCGCATGTTCCTGAAATGACACGAGATTCGAACAGTAGATATACCGGGTGTCACAAAATGATGTATTATCGTTTGATTGCTTATGTCCATAACCAATGAACCGATTTCGGCCCGAAGCAATAAATTTTACATGCTTTATCACGTGTTATCCCTTTGGGAGGATGACGGTGTCATCATTTGGAGCATAAGAATATTATTCCAGGCGATTTCACCCTCCCCAGAGGATAACATTTGCTAAAACGTGTTGAAGACATTGATGTAAATGTAAGATAGAAATAGTTGGAAAATGTTGTCGTGATTTTTGGTCAGTTTTGAAGGTTTCTGGAAGGGGCTCCCTTGAGAAAACCCCTCATGACTTCAGGAAAAAGTGGCCGGTTTCAGTCAGGTAAATTTTGAAACATGTTTGAATATGTCCATGATTAAATGAAATTATTTTAAATATTATCATCTTGATATCCAGGGAGCAGTGGCCTTTCAAATTGGGATTGTTTTTCTCGACCGGTATATGTCTTCTTGTATTATCCATTTTTCGCATGCAGCTATTGTGAGTTAGCCACCAAGGTTTCAATAAAATGTTCTATGTAGCTTGGTTTATGTACAGTTTACAGCTTGCCGTTTACCATTTAGAGTCTACGATTTACAGTTGACAGTTTACGATTTACAGTTGACAGTTTACGATTTACAATTGACCGTTTACGATCCACAGTTGATAGTTTACGATTCACAGTTGACAGAATGACAGACTGTTGACAGAATGAAGACAGTTGACAGTTAGCAGTTGACAGTTAACAGTTGACAGAATGAAGACAGTTGACAGACCCCATGGGGTAGTCATTGTCTGTTGCTCCCTGTTGCTACCGTCCTTGTAGTGTTGTATGGTTGTATAGTAATTAGAAAGTATAGTAGGTTGTAGCATGTATTGTAGCATTTTAGAGGAATATAGAAAAAACAGTTGACAGTTTACGATCCACAGTTGACAGTTTACAGTTGACAGTTTGTAACGACAGTTGACAGTCTACAATCTACAGTTTACAGCTTGCCGTTTACTATTTAGAGTTTATGATTTACATTGACAGTTAACGATTTACAGTTGACAGTTTACAATCTACAATTTACAGTTTGGTTTGTCATCGGTCATAGAAATCCTTCTGTTTCCAGTCATTTTTTCCTGGCGTGTTAATCAAACATAACAGAAACTATTTTTTTTTACAAATCTCCTCATGTTTTCTCCTCTTCTGGTCAACTGATACATAACAATAGTTGGAATCATAAAAGAAATAGTTTAGTTGATTTGGTAAACGATTCACACGATTAACGTTTTACTCAATTTTCAATACACTTTTCCACTCACCTAATTTGCGACTTGATAACTTCGCTCCTTTCAATAACACTGCATCGTTTTCATGGCCAGACTTATCAGTAATGATATTAGCTGATGTTGCATTCTCAAAATCTAGATACATGGATGGGCCATTTTTCTCTGAAAATACAAGCTATGATTAAGGATGCGCTAAACAAATAGTCGTCGAAATGGGGAGTTTCTGGCTTACAGATAGACGCATTACATAGATCTCATCAGTATCGCTCATTGAATTGGATGGTTATACGCGAGAAAACAAAAAAAGTCAGATTAAAAATGTTAAACGAATACAAGGAATCGCGTTATAAGTCTAGCACAGAGGTTGATTTCGATCGAAAATACGAGTTGAAATTGAGACAATCCTTGTCAGATGATAAGTACAATCATAAATTAACTCTATTCTGCCTATAGGGAGGCAAATCATGTCCCTCAATCAACTTGAGGCTTTCCATTGTTATCATTCATGTCACGTGACCAGCAGATGTCATATACGGAGAGTCGTAACGAAGAACATCACAGAGACGATAACATTTCCTTTGTTTTCTGAAATTCCACAAATTTCCGTATCTAAAAACTCAAGAGATCTAATTCGATTTATCACAACTTGTCCAAGTTTTCGCTCGCAATTTCGAAAACTTTATTTATTTAGTTACCTGTTGAACTGAATAGCTTTAGACCTAATACCTTTGAAATCCACAAGTGGGTCTTTCTTTGGTTCTAGCAGTTCTTGTATTCCTGAAACATGAAGTCAAGAAGTATTAGAAAGAAGCAATAGAATTGTTTTGATAATCTTTTAAACCTTGACCTTGTGTAAAGACCTTGATGGCCTTGCGTAAAGGGGCCGTAAAAGATTTTTGTAAACAATCTGAAAGTACGGGACAACCCGCGCACGTGACTAAAGCCTTGGGTTTTTAATGGTGGCCAGTTTCATCACAGCTTCTATGTAAGTTTCATTGCAGTGTTTTCCTATCTTTGTCTGTGAAATGTGATGGGACATTTGATATCCATTAAACTTTCAAATATTCGGCGTTAGAAAACTGGTTAAATCCTCCACCAAAGCTTCGATCACCAAGATTGTCGCAGATACTGTGGATTACTATTCTCTGTGCAAAATCGCCATTAGCTACGCAGCATTTCACTGATTAAGATAAAGCGTACTCGATTTTCCTGATAAAGATAAAAACTTACGTGATTTTCCTTTCGTATCACAAGTATTACACGTTTTGGCACAGGCACCATTCATGAAAGTGGCAACGAATGGGCAGATCCCTGCATCTTTAAATCTTTTGCAATCGTTTATCGTATCACTGCATTTTTCCAGAACGTGTGCAACTTTGCTTTTCATTGTTTTTAATTCTTCAATAACTCTCTTATTCGGTGCTTCATCTTGTGCCGTTGAGGTTACATTTGTTGTGGTTGTTTTGTTTTTCTCTTTAGCAGCGAGAGCTCCTGTGAGTTCATCGGTTATAGCTTTTGATTGGTCACTGGTTATATTCCCAGCCATTATTGCACTGTCGAGGACTTCCTTGATGGCTGTTTTCATGCTTGCTAGGTCTGCTTCAACTGTAATAAGATCACACATAATAAACATGATGCAAACATCCTGCAAACATATTATAAAACACTGAACAGAAGTGAGAAGTCTGTCTCAAATTAATTGCCGGGCCAGATATTCGCGAACAAAATATTAAAGAGTTTTAAAAGTTTCTTCGAAGCCATTCAGTTCAAAGAAGTAGGTTATTGAATTTTTCTTGATACCATGTTGTAGACTTACATAAACTAATGGTTTTCTTCGAAATTATTCCATGTTGCGTAAAACAGTTTAGAAAATCATAAACTACAAAAGTGACAGACTTTAGCTTGGTATTATATTGCATTCATAACGTGTCACATCAAACTTTTAGAAATTACGATAATTCTCGATTTGGAACCTATGCTTTTGATGCCATTCAGTTCAAAGAAATAGGTGATTGAATTAAAGATTTGGAACCTATGCTTGATATGTTAGCTACACAAGAATCATCAAGTTATTGGAATGAGAGAAATGGTTTGAGAGCAACAGGCTTTCGAACGTCTATACATTCGTTTGATTCATTCGATAGAAGAAGGGGAAATAGAACGAACCGAACGAACATACCTTTTTCTCGGCGATACATAAGGGTATCATTCTTTGGTCGATTTTCAACATTTCCTTTCTGTATGCTATTGTGTGTGGCCGTTGGGATTAACTCTAGAAAAGAAAGTAGCGGTAATTCCATGAGCCAATTTGCTCATAGCTATAGTTGAGGAAGCTTCTTGGTAATATTTCCAGTGTGATACTTGCTTTATAAAGGAATATATGGTCAATATACTATCCAGGGGCTTGATTGTAGCGAGCGGTTGAAAATATCTTAAAATAGACAACTCTTAATTTCACAAGGCTTTCCAAATTTTCCAGTGTGATACTTGTTTTATAAAGGAATATATCGTCAATATACCTCAATATACAATCCACGGGCTTGATTGTAGCGAGCGGTTGAAAATATCATAAAATAGAAAACTCTTAATTTTACAAGGCTTTCCGAATTTTCCAGTGTGATACTTGTTCGATAAAGAAGATATATATCGTCAATCTATCTCAATATACAAAGGACAACTTTAAAGACCTATTGTCCCCCAGGGTCCTTTGTGGGCACGCAGCAGTTTCAGACAATTTGAAAATCAAAATTGGCCTAAGCGGAAACTATGGATCCACACTCCAGTTGTTGAACTGGTAGAAAAGTTTGATTTTAGTTTACTTTTCTATCAGTTCAATTACTGTATTGTAGATTCATATTTTCTCCTTAGGCCAAAGTTGATTTTCAGACAGTCTAAAATTGCAGCGTGCCTGCAAAGGGCCCTGGGTGAGAATGGCTCTTTAATTGTATCGAGCAATGAAAAATGTGACAAACAGTCCACAGTCATAATAAGTTGCAGATAAATCTTTACGTAAACAAGTACAGATTTTGTAAGACAATAGCATGAGTTGATTTGTTGACACCTGAATTCAAAGGGATTTGTGATCGCAGACAAAGGAAATTCCCTCAACCAGTAATTCAAAAGAAACAAAGCCGCAAAAGTTTCTCTGAAACCCTGGTATAGCTAGCGCGATCGTTGTGTATTCTAGAAATTGTTTTCAAGAGCAAACATGAGCATGTGTTGAAAGAAGAAGAATATATCTACACATCTACCTAGGGTATTTTATTTATTTGGTTCAGAAGCTGAGCAGTGAATATTTTAATAACACCCAAAAAATAAGAGAATTGAATCGCCTTCCAATCGGCTTCTGAACCAAATAAATAAAATGCCCGAGGTAGATGTGTAGATATATCGTTCTTCTATTGATCTATGCTCATATTTGCTCTTAAAAACAATTTCTGTAATGCACAACAAGCGAGCTAGCTATTTGGGTTTCAGAGAAACTTTTGCTGCTCTGCTCGTAATTTTTTTTGTCTGCGATCGCAAATCGCTTTGAATTGCGGTGTCAATCAAAAGCAGCTCATGCTATTGTCTTACAAAATCTGTCCTTGTTCTTTACTTTAGTTAAAACTTTTGGTCAACAAGAATGATAAAGATAAACCTTCAAAATCCGACGCTTTGGACTGTTGCTGGGCAACATCATCACCGTTATCAGATGAACTAACAGTCAGCATTCCCGGCCCTTTTGGTTTAGCCTCTTCTTCAAAACTACGAGTCTCGTGTCCAGGAAAGTCGGCATCTTGATTGTTTCCAGGCATGTCTGAAGGCATTCCCATTGGGAAACTTCGACCCATGGCTGGCATTTGCATAGGACCCATAAATGGTTGCCTATTTCCTAACATATTTTGGTATTGGGGATTTGGCATGCCAGCAAATGGCAGCATCAGAGGGACGGGCTGGAATGGTGCTTGTGGAGTCTGCATAAATTGCTGTGGGTATAGTTGTTGTTGTTGTTGAGCGTAAGGCTGCTGTATAAACGATCTGTAGTTAGGTGAATTAATGTCAGGCGGGTTAAGAGAAGCTCCTGAAACTGTCTGATAAGGTATGTTAGGATAAAATGATTTAACGATATTAGGATAATTCGGTACGGCTTTGTCTGGATCCATCATTCCATTTTGTCGCATTCGATTTGGCACTTTATAATGTTTAGAAATCTCATTTTGAACATTTTGTGCCAGATTTTCCATGTTAAGTGGTACAAACACACGACCCATGCTATTTTGTGACTGGAGCACTTGTCCATCATTGTCCCTCTGCTCGTTTGGCATTAATGTCTCTGCTTCATTTGACATCGGGGTATAACTAGCACTGTCGATCATGTTCCAAAAATTAGGACGTTCTTGCATCATTTCCGGCGAGGAGCCTACTTGTATGTTATTATGTTGTCGAGTGTTATGTCCCAAACTTTGTCCCACACTTCGTATCTCTGATTTTGTCAAATAATCTTGAATGCTTTTCGCTTCAGATAAATATTTATGATCGATTTCGGATTCGCCAATTCCAAGTGAATCTAATAACGAATATTTCTCTTCTTCACTTCGTTTGTTGGGATCTTGTTGATCATAACTTTGATCGTAACCTTGTCGTCCTTTCTCTCGATTAAAAAAATTTTGTACCAAACGATCATCAAGACTTTGAGCATCACTTTCAAGCGTCCGGTCATAATTCCGATCCGGCAGCCCATCATTATATTCTTCTTGTTGAGAGAACCGGGCTTGTGCACCAATTGGCTCCCATGTTGAGCTCCGTTCGTATGATTCCTGCAATCGCAGTGGATCCGGTGCTGGACTCTCGAATTCTTGGGCAGGTTCATTTGCAGTCCGTGGTGCATCTTCGTATGGACCATAATTCGAAGGTTCCGGACTAGAAGCCATTCCGACCGGCTGTGAGCTCGGAATTCGGGACATTTCATCCTCCATGATTTCCTCTTCGTCATACGGTAGCCTCGAAGCACCAGGTGGCATGAACCTTTCCCGATTTGGCACATATGGTAGTCCAATACCATCACGTTTTGAGCTTTTCTTTGATTTCAGTGATTTCTTTGATGTCTTTGATCGACGTGATCGCTCATGTTGATTTCGATCATCTTTTAATCGAACGATTATTGTTTCTGCTTTGTCATTTCCCCCAAGATCATCATCATCATCATCGTCGTCGATTTCAAATTCTCTTTTAAATCTTTTGATTGTCTTTGATGAAGGATTTTGATTTTTGGTAGACTCTGGTGACAGAGATAAATAACGATCAATCAAATAGCACGAGAGCGTTCTAACAGGTTTCAATTTTGCAGAATCACTGAAGAAACTGCAAGATTTCTTTGTGCGCATTTATGTATTTATGACAAGGATAGACAAATAAAACGGCAATATACGTATAACTTATGTGGGTTGGAAGCTAAACATTTTGGCATAGCTCAAACAGATAATTTTCAACTTTCTGAAGTAGATCAATAAAACTCCGGTTGTAGGTGATTAGATTATATGTCCTTCTTTTCCATTTTCTTCTGTCGTCTCTCAAATGCCCCCTTCTAAGAGGCAACTTGAGTGAATTTGCTACAAGGTTTCAGGACATCACTTGTGATTTTCTTCCTTTATATTTGCAGCTCGATTAATTGGCCCGCATAGATCCTTTTGTTTGCAAGTGCTAATTATACTGGCGTGGCAATCAAAAGTGGCTATCTCGAAACCTTGCTATTTAGAATAAATTTTAATCTCTCTTGAGGGTTTGAGATACAGTAAAAACCCGCACATAAGAACCTTCATCTGTTAAGAACCTACAGCCTGAAATAATATATTTTGTACCCAATAAATAAGAACCATTTCAGGCTGTTATCTAAACTAGGTTCTTAATAAAGGGTCTTATTCATTCATTGGGAAATAAATGCAATATATTTGCCAATCAACCTCTTTTGTGAACTGCAAAACATTTCTTACAGAACTGTGATAGGCAGGGCCAGCAGGGATAAACAGGGTAAGATTGGGTTGAAATGGATAGGGTCAAGAGTGCAAATAAGTTTGGCTAAGATTTAGATTCACATATTTTCCCATATTAAGAACCTACACCCTGATTACTAGATGTGCCTCATTGCATAAGAACCTAAACAGGCTGAGTTCAAAATCTTAGGTTCTTATGTGCGGGTTTTTACTGTAGCCGAGTTGGGCTGCATTGCTCTTTTCGGATGTTCGGGGAGTGGGGGCAGAAATGTTTAACTATGTGATTAGGATCTAGGCATGAGATGTGGAAATGCTTCAACTAACCAATGTCTCTTTTGTTGATTCCGGTTGCTTTGAGCTTCATATCCTGAGGGCCATTACCATTTGGATGCTCTGGAAGGGAGTTTAAAGGTCCAACAAGTATTTCTTGAGAATGATTACATCTCGTAAATTCTATGAATAGAAATTAAAGGCACTACTAAGCTCATTGGCTACAGTAGATTGATAGGCTGAAATATCTTACTAGGAATGCAGAGTAATCTATGATTGGTTAAAAATGAGTTAAGATTTTAATAAAATTCTGAAGATTCAATTCAATAGTTAGTTTCAGAAATAGAATTTTGAGTTCAATAGCACATAAATCATGGGCCAGAATGGAATGTGGAATTCTCGTTTCCAGGACAAACCCCTTACAGGCATTTTCCAAATTTTTGGGTCTTAAAGATGATTGATTTTAACAAACAAAATTTTCACATATGAGTTAGCCTTTGACTAATAGACTAACATTAACGTTTTGAATATAGGCCACATATTTGTTATTCCACAGCCCTACAAACTTGTAAACTTTTTTTTGACTAACCTGGTAGGTCATTCAATTTGACACCAGCCGTTTTAAAGATTTGGAATCTATAGTAAGAACCCGCAAAATAGAAACCATTCTATAAGAAACCTCAGGCTGACATTTTTGAGAAATAATGCCCTCATATAAGAAACTTATCAGCCTGATTTTAGGAAGGTTTCTTACAGAAGGATCCCAAATAAATTCATATTTAGCAATCTTTGTCAAAATCAGGTGCCAAAAATTTTTCAGAGATTTCATGCAAAAGTATCTCCATCTACAGTATACTTGGCATGCATGCTATGATTGAGTACATTTAGAGAGAATGCTAGGTAACAAGAGCATACTGTTTGATAGTGTTTGTTCTGGGTTTTCTTCAAATATTGTAAGGTTTCTTAATCATGTGATCGCTGTGATAAGAAACTTTTCAGCCTGTCTGCAGATTAATGCCCTTTTAAAAAGAAACTAAACAGGCTGTTTTGAAAAAACTGGTTTCTATTTTGCAGGTTCTTACTGTATGCTTCTGGAGATCAAATTTGGCCCTTTGCTCTAACTCTCTCGTGTAATCATTTCCTCCTTTATGTTTAGTGTGGCGTCGTCTGTTATGCCCGGTCGCCCATTACGGCCGATTAGCAAGTATACTAGCTAGTTGGCTTTCTGATTATACTTTTTGAGGACAAATTCAAATTTGCGACAACATGGACATAATGGGCGACACCACTGTAGTCATTTTCGTAGTTTTGTAATATTTGTCGATATGTTAAGTGTAGGTTTTAGGGTTGTTATGTATTTCCATGCTCCCTTCGCCGTTGTTTTGTAATGTTGTAATTGTTTGTTATTGTAAATTTTATGAGAATATAAAAAAAAAATTTGGCCCGAGTAGAAACATGGATCCACACAGCGGTTGTGACTCGTCTATCAGTTCAGCTGTTACAATGTGGATCGGTATTTTCTGCTTAGGCCGAATTTGATTTTCAGACAGCGCCCGCAAAGGATCCTGGGTGACAGTAGCTCCTTAAAATAAAAAACGATTAAAATCTTGCAACAGATCTTACCTTCAAAGGGATCATCATCATTCGTCGTTCCAGAATTATCATTACCAACAATCGCCTCATTTTCTACCCCATAATTTGAGTTCGTTTGATGATCCACTCGCCATACAGCTTGCGGAATATTGGCACTTACAGAGGGGTTGTATAAGTTAATAAGTTTATGTAGGATTGTGTTGTTATTTGTGTTGTTATTAGCTAATGCAGTTCCATTGGTCGTTCCATTTGCTTTGTCAGTGTTAGGAGGATGCTTTGCACTCGCTAATGTATCAGCTTGTACCAAAGCTAAAGGGATTGCCTGACGTGAGTCTTTTGGATCTGTGAATTAAAGAAACTTCGTGAATCTATTTTCAAGCCATGAGCAACGGGACACCAAATATGGATGTAGTCAGTGTTAATAATGAGCCACCTTAACTCATTGTGTATCTGTGTGAAATTTATTTTCATTAGCAGTAAACAACCAACAGTAATAGTGTTGTTCATCTAATAGTGATAATCAACACTATTATCCCTTTTGAAAATGCAGAAAAAATTTAACCACAACATTGGAACCCTTTCTTCGAAAATGTACTTAATTAATTTGACATTGCTGGAGAACAATACAGGGTGTCTCAGAAAAATCGTTGGACGTTTCATTAAATATTGAAAAATAACGATATACTGTACCAGGCTCCTGACAAGATAACCCTGTTCCTAAGATTTTAAATTAATTTTTGACGCCAGAATCTTGCGAATCCGCTAAGAATTCGAGGAGTTACGAGCGTTTGAAGTTCAAGTTTGTGCGAAAGCTGAAACCAGACGCCCCTAACAGACTTGTTTTTCTCAAAAAGACGTCCCAAAATCGAGGTAAAAGAAAGATTGCAAGTATCGAAGAGCATGGAATGAAAATTTAATCGATGAGAGACAGAGCCACTGCAAATTTTTCTCAACAAATTTCCTCCAAGCATCCATAACCTTGATTCATTGTTAGAGAAAGTTTGTTTGTCGAAAGTGCTTTTTGAATTCCATTTGATTTGCTTTCAATAAA
Source organism: Aurelia coerulea (assembly GCA_039566865.1). Taxonomy (NCBI): domain Eukaryota; kingdom Metazoa; phylum Cnidaria; class Scyphozoa; order Semaeostomeae; family Ulmaridae; genus Aurelia; species Aurelia coerulea. The sequence goes on along the minus strand of CM076952.1, from coordinate 1,616,991 downwards.
CGCGATTCTACTTTCACAAAATCTGCAATTTAGGGGCGTCTGGTTTCAGCTTTCGCACAAACTTGAACTTCAAAAGCTCGTAACTCCGTGAATATTTTGCCGATTTGCTAGCTTCTGGTGTCTAAAATTAATTTAAAATCTCAGCAATATGGTAATTTTGCCATGGAGCCCGTTCATTATTTCGTTATTTTTTAATATTTATTCAAACGTCGAACAATTTTTTGGGGACACCCTGTAGAAGTGCTACTTTTGAAGCAACCACTTATTTTGCCTTTCCTCAGCCATAAATCAGCAACCATTTGGTCAGATTGACTCAAAAAGGTCTCAAACTCCAAATTGAAGCTAGATCTACTGGGTGTCCCAAAAAAGTAAAGTACTCCTGTTTGAAAAATCACAAAAAATTGAGTACACGCTTGATCTTCAATTTAATTTTTTTATCAAGTAGATCAAGGACCAAATTATTTTTCAAGATATAGCTGATCTTGTAATTGGTTTAATTATTATCAAATTTTACTTCTTTATAGGGCTACCTGGTTTTGAATCATACTGCAAAAAGCACTGATGATTGCCAGATCTATTTATTTGTGCATGTATAGCTTCTAGTTTGGTCATACATGACAGAAAGAAATGCGCACTATCATTGGAGACTTAATTGATAATAAAAATCTGAAAATTTTGACTCATAGGCAAGATTGAGTATTTTGCTTAAAAACTATAGCTCAAAATAAGGTCTTCCAATGTGTAATTTTTCTACCTTGCTGTACGAAAAGCAAACATTTTATCATCTATGAATATCTTTGGGTCTTTGACAAAGCAACTCAAAAAGAAACTTTTATCAAAGGTTTGATAATCAATTTTTGGTGATTTCTTAAAGAGGAGTACTTTTGGGACACCCGGTAGATATAAAGCATGCAGCCCGGTATGCGAATGAGTAGGAATCGGAACAATTAATGCTACGGCTCCTCTAAAGTAGCCATACGAACGGGACACAATTTTTGTCACACCCTGTACATACACAGATTAAATTTTTCAAAAATATGATCAGTTAGAAACATACCTTTTTTACATTTGACTGTCACGACACACGTCAGACCAATGATACTGAATATCAAGGCCAAGGATTTCAACATCCTGCAAGAGAATTTATGAGATTAGTTTGATACTTTGTTTGTTTTTATTATTCTTTATTTCAAGCATATTTATACAGGGTTACAATACAGAAGGGTTTCTAATTTATAAATGGCCTTTTTGAGAAGAACTACATTTCTACTGTTGAGAAAAGCTACAAATTAGATGGAGCTACACTACAATGTCTGCAAATTTTCAAAACTAACAAGATTGCGTTCACACGATGCCGGTAGATTTTGAAAACGGTTGATTTTGAAAACGGAACTCTAACCGGCACATTTTGAAAACGGTATTTTCCCGGTAAAGTGTGAACGCTGGCTCAAATTTTTGCTACCGTCACATTTTCATCGTTTTCAAAATGTGCCGGCATCGTGTGAACGCAGTCTAAATAGGATGCATCTAAATACAAAGAAAAAACGACGGTCTTCAGCACTAATCTTGCATGTACTTTTTCACAAGCAACTCTTCATAAGAAACTAAACTCTAAGATCAATAAAAAATCAAGAAACTTCAATGCTGGTAAAAATAATTTAAAAATCATTTATGTTAATAGCAAATCTGCAGGATGCTCTTACATTTGCTTCTTGTATTTTATTAGTCGGAAGGTATTTGAGGTATCAGTAAAATCTTATTTGCAGAAGAAAATTGTAGAAAAAATTGACTGGACTGAAATGCACCATTTTTAGTTATAAGCGGAGTACCCATTCATGCAATGCTACATATAGACAGACAGGTCGTTATAAAAGAATACGTAGAAACCATTTACTCTAAATTCTGAACACTGATTACTCGCTCCTTTTTCAGTTGGTAGGAAAATATCTATGGTGAAGGTGGTAGGTGGTCAAGGATTTAAACTAGACAATTAATCTGAAGAACTCATTTGAAAAGTAAGAAGGCATCGTTTCTTGATTAAATTTCAAAATCAATTTTGGAAGGAAAATAAATGACATACGCTGTTGACAAGTACGGTTGACGGTTGACATATGTTTTTTACAAGAAACTGGGAATTTGACCCAGTACTTGAGTACTCAACGTTTCTAAAGGGTTTCTAAGATTTTTCCTCCATTTATTGATGTTTATGTTTACATCATGTCCTCCATGACAATTTCGGAACGAAGATTTATGGAATCTTGCTACTATCTGGACAGTACTCAAGTTCCTCCCATGTAAATTTGATAAAGGAAACAAGTGGAAATAAACTGAAGATATACTTTAGATTTCCTCGACTAAAAAAGTTTCTTCAAAAATTTTTTTCCCAGTAATGAAAATTGAGGCTTTTACAGAGAGCTCATAAAATGCTTTATGTAGCTACTAAATCACGCAGCTCAGAAATTGACCTGAACAGAGATAAGATATGTATAATAGAATTTCGAAAATTCGATTAAACCTTGCTCTATCCTGTCGAATGCATGACTGGGTGAACTTTAGTTAATCATATGAGTAAGTACTCACTGATTCCTCGCGTCGATCCGCCGAGGTAAATTCGGGATGAAAACTATTTCATTTAGACACAGAATTCAATTCCAAAGACTTACCTTTATCTGTTCTGCAATATATTTCAATTTTTATTGTATTTCATTTCTTTATCGTCGAAAACCAAATAAAAATCTGCTAATTTTAAGTCTCCATCCGTAATTGGTAGCAATGATGCGAGAGAGTGCAGGTCAACGCGGGCTGCACGCTTGACTGGTTTTTCATGAAACGGAATAATACTGCCACTGGCAGAAGTCTCAACGTTCTCTTTGATTACTACAGGAAGTTCGAGTTAACCCCGTTTTACGCCTGTCGCTACAACTATTATCGATATTAATGATAACAAAGCGTGTCCACCTTATTTATTAGGGTTATTCATTAATTTTCAAGCCTGTCAGTTCCTATTATTTTTGATAACCCAAGGAATATAATAGAGGGAAGATGGTCTCTGAACTCAACACATGCTGGGAATTAACTGTTCGACTGGATGAATAGATCATCATAAATGAATACTGCGCGATCACAGCCTCGTTTCTGTTTTAAATTAATCAACAACTGTATCAAGAATAGAACATGAGCTTAGCACTATTTGTAACGGTAGCTGATGTATGGTTGCTTAGAGTTTGGGAAGACTTATCTCAACTTACCATTGGCTAATCATATTTCTTGTTGGTAATACTGGCGTCCGCTTGATATATAAATGTCACAAAGTGGTCCTGATTTCTGATTTGTTCCAAACAAGTGGGGTCTGATTTGTTCTGGTCCGGTCTCATTGTGTCCTGCCACTCTCGGGTTGATCACTATGTATTAATTTTAATTTCACTTTGGTTTTGTAATTAGTTATTTATTTTCGTTTGTGGATTTTAACTTGTACATTTTAAATTGTAAATTTTTGTTTTGTCGACGGGGTCACCGTTTATAAATAATATAAAATGAAGGAAAAATGAATTGATACAAAATGAGTTCGACGGGGACAGTAGATTTGTACTGAGAATCTCTTGCTGTACATTGACTGATTGTCCCATTGCTTTCGTTTGATCGATTGTTGGATTTGAAAACATATCAAGTTACTCTTTTTCTGTGTTCCTTTTAACTAACAGCAGATAGGAAGCTCGCATGCGAAGAAAACAAAACTGCAAATATTTCAATTTAATATGGTTTCTTACTTTCAATTTTCATGATCATAAGTAAATGTAGATACACTATACCTCTTCATCTATGCTATGACAAACGTTCTTACATTTTCTTACATCAAATTAATTTAAACTTTGAGACTTTCATGATTAACAAAAGACATTTGCGATATTCAATGAAGAACCTGGAAGGAGGGGTTAATTCTTGCAAGTGGTGGACATTTGGGGGACAAAATAGAGACACTTTTGACATAACATAAAATAAATCGTTCACATTTTCTAGAAGGGAACGAAATAGGGGGGGGGGGGGGTGTGGAGAATCAAGAAATTAGAAAGGGGCTTCAAAATCCAAGGCAAGAATATGAATTCCTTGACCTTGAGCTAATATGGAGCATTTCATAGGAGGAACTAATCACACTCGCTTGGTTCCAGACAGTCACTAAAGCTGAATTCACAAGTGAAACATGTTTCTTAACGCTGCCACAGTTCGAGCTCGTGTTTCGTGACGCACCAGCTTTACTTGGCCTTACTTGGCCTTATGCAATCTTTCTAAGGCAGTGGAATAAAAATCGTTCGAATGTGAATTCAGCTTCAAGCTTATGTATTTCTTGCACCATCCCAGATTCTTATCATATTTCGGAGATAGTTTTGAGGTTATTTCGAAGTCTTCATCAGTAGTTTCTATACAGTTTCTAGAAGTCTCAATGCAGCTTCCTCGGCTCTCAGAATCTCACTTGTTGTGCGTGTTTTGGATCCATTTCCATTGGGCAGTAAGGACACTTCAACCTAGTGGCAAAGAAAGACCTGCATAGATCATTAAACATGAAAGATAACATAACATATGTATGTACAGAACAGCATATGTGTTACTGAAATTGGTTTCTCTACATAAATTTGAATGAAAAAGTAGTACCACAAGAAATATTGGCGCATAGATGCACAAACTTTAAACAAACATGGCTGCCTACAGTCAACTTAAAGTGGCGAATCAATTATGTTACTGCTATCGAAATGAAGGATTTCCTGTTTCAAAGATGTTTCGATGGGCAATGTTTCTAAAAAGTTCACATGAAAGCCAGTACATAAAGAATCGTTAACAGGGGAAAACTCGAGCAAAAAATACGAGTTTTGACATTTATCATCATTTATTTAAGATTTTAAGTTTCAAAGAACTCCAGTTATCCAAAGTTGGTCTATTTGCCTGCTCAATCTCCACAGGTCACCAGTGAAATTTTCAAAATTTTTGCTAAAGCCAGCAAATAAGGCGCCTTTTACAAAGAATGGACGCCACGGGTTTGAAAGTAAAAAACGTCAGAATTTCTTACCATTTCCCTAGCATTAACGTTTGAAGACTTTGTATCAAAGCTAAGAATTTTAGAACGAACATTTGCATTATGCGAGGAGGACATAAAGCATTGACTTACTTGTTTCCAGTGACCAGTTTATTTAGAGCATCTTTTGAGATTGCATGACCACAAACAAGTCGCATTGGTGGATTCGTACGGCCACATTGTTGACGTAAAATTGGACAAGCAAAGATTGAGTGGAATCTATATTCATTGCCAAGGTCAATTTCAACCTGAAAGGAAAGTGCAAAGAACTATTATGATCTTTCAAATGACTTCGACCAAATGCAGTCCAATAGATTCATTTGAAGGAAAAATTAAGAAAAGGAAATTTAAATTATGGGAAACCTCTGAAGGAAACCAGCACCCGGGGAAGGGAGGTACTTCATTGTTAAGTTGTACTGGACGTGCCGCTCATATGGATGGGTTTTTTCATCCGAAATTCTCCACATACGGGTCTGTTTTTAACCACAATTCTGGTAGATGGGTAGTTCTTGGAGAATTTTCTTATCAATGGGCCCTATAATGATAATCCAAACCAAAAAACCGAAATTTTCCTTTGTTTCAAATCGACAAATTCATACACATGGGTCAAAAATTTCCTGATACTCATGCAAATGGCCTCGAAATTTTTGAATATTCCGTCATACGAATGGGTCCTTTTCTCAAAGTCCAGATTCAGGTCGAATCATGTTGACAATGAAGTACCCCCCCCCCCCTCCCCCGGGACCAGCATCAGGATAGCGTTCCAAAGAGTTCCCCTGTCATACTTTTTAGCCATTCTCTCGCCAACAACGAACGATCATTAATAACGAAACAAAACTTCGATAACGAATATTAAGTTAAACCTGTCCATTTATTGTCTTGTGATTTCTTTCCACTTTCACCATATTTGTCCCTTGAGACACTCTCTGCTCGTATGCATTTTGCTTTACTTTTCGTTTGACGTGTATTCAAAGCTTTGCAATATGAAGGTAACCTTCACCAATATAACGAACAACTATTTTATGTTCACATACCGGTAATTCTTCCTTTGAGCTCCAAACTCCTGTACATTGTCGTTGCTTCATAACTTGCTTGATTTGTAGTAAAGTGGGCAATGCAACACATCCTGTTGTAACACTGAAGTGAAATGTTTTATGTTACTGATGAGCCATTCTAGCAATTATTTATAGATGGGAACAATCAAAGAAAACAAGAATGCCAAAAGAGTCAGATGAAAAGAATCTCAACAGACCTTTTAACTATTCTACAGGAGAATTTGAACCAAACAATATTTTTTTGTAAAATTTTCAAATGTGCACAAAATGTTATAACGCCACTCAATTGACCCTTTCATCAAAATGTATCAAAATATCGCTTGATCCCAACCCTCGTAGAATAGCTAGAAAATATATTGTAAACAATTAAACAAACAAGAAACTCAACAGCGGATATGACTGCAAGACTTGCTTTGTAATACAAATGAAGTAAATACCAGATTGACAATTAACATTAGAATCATTTAAGAGAAAACTAGAAACACATAACTATTAATAAAACATTAGAATCATTCAAGCGAAAACTGGAAACACAGAACTTTCACATAAAATTTTAGACGGCTGTGCACAGATGTTTGCGTGTGCACGGAAGCAAGGCTAAGACAAAATGGTGTAGTTTGAGCATCCATCAGTCTATTGATAGCGATAGCTACGACTATGTAATAAGTCTAACTTAAACTGAGAATTACTTCCTGTTTTCCATACCTAACTTCTAGTGGACTGCTTATTGACAATCCAAGCAGAGAACACGCATCTTTTGCTAAAATATCATTTATTTCCAGCCAATTTACAGGATCTAGCAAGTCAGAATATGGTGAATTCTCTAAACCAACTCTCATGAATGCAAAGCAACCCATCAATCTTTGAATTTCTGTGAAAAAGGAAAAAGTTATTTAGAAACTGAAACACTACTGCTTGATGAAAAAATGTAATATTTATACATACATGAGTGTTCCTAGTTAAAAGAACCTATTAATATTTTGACCAAGTATTGACTATTTCTTGAAATTGACCTTTTTAAGAGTTCCTTATAGAGAAATTCAGTACAAGTAAATGAACAAAATTAAAGCTTTTGGTTTCCTACATTCTATAAATGAAAACTATCTTTTGAATAAACTGTTCAAGTATTTTACTCTTTGAGTTGTTGTTGACCTAGGAGTTTCCTTTCATATAATGTAAAGGATTTCTTACAAAATATGTTCAAAAGTGAGATGCTATTAATGATCATAAGAATTCATTGCTTCTTGTGGCTATGTGGTCATCTTCAAACTTGTTACAGAGGGAGTGAAAAATAAAAATCACCTTTCATATTTTCTCTAAATCTTGAAAAATTCTTTGAATATTCTAAAGCTTCTTTGCATCTTCCTTCTTTGATGAGATCAATAAATTTCAGTCTGTGGAGTTTGAATTCAAGAGGGCTACTTTTCTCAATCAGTTCTTCTCTTTTTGATTGAACCCACCTTTAGCAGGAAATAAATAAAAAAAACATGATATACTATAATACAAGTGATAATTGAGAAACATTAATTATTTTCAAAGAGAGGTCCAACCCATTGCAAATAAACTTAGAATTCAATTTGCCTTTCACAAAATTCACATAGAACTTACCTTAGAGCTGGCTCCAGGTTGTGACTTTTGCATTCATCCAATATTCTATTCAGCTCAAAGAATGGCTCTTTTTGTTTTTCATTCAGAGTTAAATTTGCTTCCTATGAAACAGAACAATTACCATGAAGATATGATACATACTGTACTAGATTGAATTATTCATTAGGTATTATGGTGAATGATTTTAGGGCTACTGTAGTGTACATGTCCTGGTGCAGATGATACATTAGTGGTGACATGGAAGATCTCTGACTTGTATGAAGCAGTACTGCTAAACTTAGCAGTAATATGGCTATACCTCGGCTATACTACGGCTACCGTAGCAGCATCTTTCAACCCATTTAAACCCCCCCTGACCTGACATCTGATACGAGACAGAATCTAGTATAGTATCCATTAATCTTTAATTGTTTCGTAATGTGTCTGTATACAATTTAATGTTTCATGTTTTTATATATTGGCCCTGGGGTAGTCATTGTATTTCGCTCCCCATGGTATCGTACCTGTAGTGTTGTATAGTAATTTAGATAGGTATAGTAGAATGTAAGATTATTGTAAAATTTTATATTTGAATGAAAAAAAAAATTTAAGAGTCCAACAACAGTGCATGATTCTGTGTACTGCTTAATGAAAGTACTGCGAATTGGAGCAAACTACTGTAGCATATTTTGGTAAAAATTACCGTTACGGTCAGGTTGTCCTACTACCAGAGATCTGCGAAACAATTGTAGATGATGGCCATTACTGATAAACTATGGCCTGAGGTTCAAATTTCTACACACTTAAATTACAGTGGCTATTTCCTTGGGATGCAATGTAATCAAAGGCACCAACCAACCAATCAATCAACATCAGAGACCTAGGAACCGTGGGGCACTGGGGGCATGTGCCCCCCAAGATTTTGCAATAAACAAAGAAATGCCCTTTATATTTTCAGGAAGTGCCCCTTTAGCTTAATGAAAAAAGTGCCCTTGAAGTGTGGTGCCCCCCAAGTTTGAGATGCTTCCTACGTCCCTGATCAACATAAAGATATATACTGTATGTACTGTATTCATATTAAAAAGAAAAAGTACCTGAATGAGCATATTAGCAACATCAACATGTCCCTGTCTCAAAAGATGTTCACTAATTGCTTCATTTAACAAAACAGCTTCATTTCCAGAGAAAATTCCTTCTTGTGTTGTGCCACTAAAATCTGAGACAAAGTTCTATGGTAGAAAATGAGAGCTAGGCTTCAGTAAAATTGTAGAAAAAACATAAAGTAATGTGGTATCATAAGATCATAAAAAATCCTCTTGTTGCGTGCAGTGCAATTGTACAAAGATAAACAAGTAAATGAAGTAAAATATAAGCACTTTGATGCAAATTGAAATAAGCACAACGTTTCAAGCATAGCCTGTCATAGGGCTTGATAACGGGCTATGCTCGAAACGTCGTGCTTATTTCAATTCGCATCAAAGTGCTTATATTTTACTTAATTTACTTGTTTATCATAAGATCATAGTTAGGAATGTTAAACCCTATCTTTATTTGATCCATGTTTGATCTTGATGAGAATCAACATATAGTTAAACTGGTCTTGTGCCACATCTATTATCCATCCAAGGAGATGGCATTTTGAAAGTGAAGTTCAATCAGATAGTGAATGATCTACAGTATTCTGTTTTAAATGTGTGTGTCTTATCAGTGTTGAGTCCCTTTAATTTTCTGAAAGTCTTATTTTCAGAGCAATTTCAAATGACTTGAGATGCATCTGATAAAAATGAATACTGTATATTGACTTTATCAGTTGTCCAAAAGATATTAAATACTGCCATATACATCAGTTTGTACAATTGTTTTTGACCTAGTTTAGAGCACATCACGTTTACAGTCCAGCTAAAACAATCTCCCTGTATTTATCTTGTATTTGGGAATCAAAAATGATGTCAGTTTTTGTTGCAATACAAAAGTTTTCTTCCCAAAAAGTTGTATGCACAGACAGTTTTTGAACTTTGTGAACTGGTGTATTGTAGAAACGATGTTAGAGTCTCTAGCCCAGGTCCTATGGTATATAAGTAGAGTTTGCCACTTACATATCTGAGGTTATTTCAAAAAAAGAATGTTGGTGTGCCTGAAAAAGCTTGTTTGAATATTGTGCTACACTCTTTGCATTAGCCCAGCTTAGTATAAAGAATCTATCAAAAACAAAAGTTGATTTACCCTGTCAACTGCTTTTCCAACTTTAGACACACAACTATGCAGTTCTTTGTGTTCTATTGCAACTTTTTGTGTTCCATCTTTGACTTTTTTGCCACAAGCAGCTACAATATGTGCTTGAAGGGGGCTCAGCAATGTTTCTGGTGGTGCTTTTGAATGAAATTGAAAATGAGCAAAGTATAATTCTCCCCAAATAAACAACAAATTATTTTTATACATACATGTATTACTTCTTATAAGAAATGTAACTCCTATAGATTGCCAAAAATTAAGAAACTCCACATCTACAATATATATGCTATTGTTATTGTAAGCGCCCTAGACTCGATAAGCTATGCTTCTCTAGGGCGTATGAAAACGTTGGTAGTTAGTTTTAACATCAATTTGTTTTCATAAATCATTATCATATGCTGGGAAAAATATAACATTTATTAAAGAAACTAATGATTTTATTACAGGAAATCCTGATGAGAATTGTGCTGCTAAGATTGCCTAAAAATGTATACCTTGAAGGATATTTGCTGCACACAAGCTTTCCCGTCAAACAAAGAGGGTTTCTATTCTAGCTAGCTAGGATCAAGCAACCTGCTAATTTGAAAAAAAATTTTAGGCCCAATTTTCATATCTGTCAACATAACGATAGCGTACGTTAATCAACAGTATTACCTTCTAGTAGCCCATTCTTTGTTGTCTGAACATGTTGTATTAGCTCATCTAATTTCTCTAAACTGTCTTTAAATGTACTAAATCTTCCAAGCAACTTATCCAGTTCCCTTTCCACTCCATTACAAGCGTCCATTTTACTAAACTCAACAACAATCCAAGCTCGCTCCAGGCTCCTAAATAATAGGGCATCTCTCCTCCACAGTTTCTGCGGTAGCCCCTCAAGTTTATTGTTGAAAATGCAGACTTTTTGGATCTTTTTAGGAAGGTTGCAAACAAATACTCATTTGGTATACACAGTTCCCAAACTTTTTAAGGTCAAGGGAAAATGTTCTTCTCTTGTAGCAACGGAAACGGTGTATACACATTTAGTATTCACCATTCCCGTTACTGTGTCAGTAAGATTTCGACCATATTTTTTTAAAATATTTCTCAAATGTGTGTTACTTGAAGGCTGCCCTGGAAATACTGCCATCAGACAGCATTCTGAACTTATCCGCTTTTACGAGCATGTTCAAATATTGACAGTAACTAGGTCCTCACAACGAAGGTCATGTCAGTACGTAAGTTACTTCGTGAGTAAGACTCGTAAGACTTTGACATAAAAAGTAGGAATTTTAATGGATCAATGTGCTTTTCATACAGTAACGGGAACAGTGTATACACACTTAATACAGTGTTTTGTATTTTACGGTGGAAAAAACCAACAATTCATATCTTTTACGATTGCTTGGATGTAAGTAGATTTTTAACGAGCAATTGTTAGTGGCTTGAGTGAAGCCACCAGATAAACTGCAGAGAACAATGGACAACAATAGACACGTGTGGTGTTAACAGATTTGTTTACAGTTTGGCGACCCCAGCCCCTTTGACGATGTTTTATAAAGTACGTAGGTAAGTATAAACGATCAGATTCTGTGAGAGAAGAGAGATTAGATGGACGTCACGAAACCGATTTAAGGCGATACTCCACTGATGACATTTGTTTATGAAACTTTCAATACTGGGTCAAATTTGTAATTTTTTACAGAAAAATTCGTTTAGTTGAAGTCTGATACGTTAAAGCTACTGTGAAAGATGTAAATGAAGAATTAAATCAATAATTAGGCTCAGATAGCAACCAAATTGAAGTTCTTTTACGTCATAGAACATTTACAATACCGATTGGATTTCAAAATCTCGATCCACATTTTAATTAGGGCATCGAGCTACTTTCCCTTTCACATAATTGCACAAATCAATTTTTTATTTCATGACGTCATAATGACGTCATAATGACGTCATGCATTGAAATTTGTTGAATTCCAATAACAGAAACAATCGGGGATAAAGGAAGCAAATTAATATCGATACATTTTTAGAGGCTAATATGGTTAAAACGCAGCAAATAAGCCACTTCTATAAATTCATTTTTGTGATTATCCAAAGTGATCTAAAACAAGCATTTAAATCTGGCAACGAAGAGGAAGTCAAAGCTACGAATGGCGCTGTTTCATCATTTATTGGAAATGTTAGCCTCTTTCGTGCAATAAAGGAATTTGAAGAAAATCGCAAGGAAAATAAAATGGCACAGATATCATTCAAACACATGAGAATGGTAGAGCGTCTATAGTCATTTGTGTATGCGTCAAGGAACAGGGACTGGTTGTTGCACCTCGAATCAAGTAAGCAACTATTGCAAGATTACTGCAGCATGGATCGTACCAAGTACCGAAGACTCATACCAGTATACATTGCAAACATGTACGCCCTCAAGGAAAGTGATCCGGAGACCTGGGAGGCCTTTATGAATGGCGAATTTTGTGTAAAGAAGTCTCAGATTCCTTTCACAGGAATCGGAGTTGACCATGGTGGCGAAGGAGTCATCAAAACGCTGAAAATCTAAGGAGGATTGGTTGGCATAGCAAATACTGAGAATGCCAGACTGCTATTTTTCCTCACAGCACCACTGCTAGCGAATATTGTCCAAGACATTTTATCTCACGGTAATTCTGCTGCACGAAAGCGGCATCATCTGGACAGCAAAGCTGCAATGATTCGTCACAGGGAGATGCACATCAAGTTTCTTGCTGTACTCAAAGAGAATTCAGCAATATATGAAAATTTTAAAGAAGATTCTATCTTCAATTTGATGTCAAATGCATTCATGCCACCAGCGACACATGATCAAATATTAGGTGTTGAAAAAGATAGGGCAGGCTCTCAATGAGGAACTTGTTCAGGAAAGATCGCAGGTCAACATCACCGTTGTTGTTAGCATTTGGGCACCCATAAAACTACCAAAGCTGCCGAATTTCACATTGCTAAATAAGAAAGTAAAAATCAAGAGCAAGGATAGAATTATTGAGTTGCGGGAGGAGAGGGAACTTTTCAGCAGATTTGCTTTGGTTGCGCAGTCTCAGAGAGGCTAAGACATGAAAGAGGTTACTGGACACTACGAGCTGTCTTTGGTACCTCGAAGTTTGATGAAGATGAATGGAACACTGAAACCTGGTCATGAGGGCAAATCAAAATTAATGAATGCAATCATCAAGTGCTTGGAAACGCCCAACACAGAAGATGCGGAAGATATAATGGAAGAAGAACAAAATGCAACGAGTACTTGCGTGATAGATGCAATGGTTGTTGTTCAGTCGATAAATTTGAAAGGAAGACATATTGAAACTTGCAAAGATTTCGCAAAAGAGATCCTCCAACGATGTAGGATGCTAGCAGCTGGAAGTCAGAATGTGAGGCTTGTTTTGTGTACCTATCGTGAAAAATCTTGGAAAGAATCCACTCGAAATCTTCGTAGGGGAGAAGTAGCTCAGTTGAAGTTGAAGTACAGAATAGAGGACTCAACAAAGATCAAAGGAACCTTGAAGCAATTCTTGGCTCACAATGAGACCAAGTGTCACTTTGTCACATACCTTGCCGAGGAGGCTAGAAGAGCATTTCAAGACGAAGATGTATTTAGTATTACACCATTTCAGTACCAAGTGTCGTCGGATGGAAAAAACGCAAGGAAACATCGAATCACACAACCTAAATCACCACGAAGAAGAAGATACGCTCATCGTCCTGCACGTCATTGAAGCAACGAGAATTCAACCCGAAAATCACAGAATAGTTGTGTTTTCACCAGATACAGACATCTTCATGATATTGTGCACGTTTCATGAGCAACTTTCAGCAACCATGCGCTTGACAACAGAAAAGTTAATCTGTATCAAGAAAATTGCGGACACGATTGGGTCCATTAAGTCAAAGGCACTTGCTGGTTCCACGCATTCACTGGATGCGATACAGGGACGTAGGAAGCATCTCAAACTTGGAGGGGCACGGCACTTCAAGGGCACTTTTTTCGTTACCCTGAAAGGGCATTTCCTGAAAATAAAAAGGGCACTTCTTTGTTTATTGCAAAATCTTGGGGGGGCACGTGCCCCCAGTGCCCCCCCCCGGTTCCTACGTCTCTGATGCGATACTACTGGAAAGTTTACTGGAAAAGGGAAGTTGTCTTGGTGGAAACATTTCGCAAAGGCCCATGCCAACATTATAGAGGCATTTGTCAGCTTGGGTGCATCACATGAGATTAATGATGCTGTTTTGGATCAACTGGAAATGTTTACTTGCAATGTTTATTGTCCAGCAATTATAGGTAATTAGACTAATGTGCACGCCATGAGTAGACAAACAGACATTTTAACTTGCTTTCAATCCCTGGTTGTCCTGAGGAAATTTTACATTGGCTGATGTTCGATGGCATTTGTTCGATGGTAGGAGCGACATTAGCTGATGTTCAATGGCATCTGTTTAAGAAGTTTCCTGGTAAAGGTTGAACGACTTCCACCAACTAGAGCCGTATTCGAAAAACACGTGCGAAGAGCAAACTTTCAGAGCAAAATTTGGCTACGAAGCAAAGAAGCGATGCAGATAGTCAGTGAAATTGATGAAACAAGTGGTTGGGTGTTCACGGAAGGGCACTGTGTCCCAGTTACTTCAAAGCAGCCAGTGTCACCAGACGATATACTCGAATTGCTGAGCTGCAATTGCAAACGAGGATCCATTGGTGCAAAGTGCGCTTGTGTAAGAAACGCCTGGAACTGTTTACATTGTGAAAACACTGATCGCGAAGAAGATCTCATCAATGTCAGTGACTCTGACAGTGACAACGATTTGTAATTATATCATAGATGACCTATTCACTGCGTATTTAGTCATCTTAGTCTCATAAAGTTCGTTAATATTTTCACATAAATCTTATCTGAAATCCACTTTTCAAACGAATTTTCACAAAGATAAGAATCATTTATAAAATTTACAGACTTCGATGTAGATGATTAAAAAATTATTTTCAGCTAGACATGACTTCAATTTCTTCGACAATCTTGTCAAACTTCGAATAATCTATTATCATTACTGTCCTAAATGTATCCATGACAACATCACCAAAATCCCATTCTCCACTGATCGCAAATCCAGTTGCTTTCGTTACTCGGTAGCTGAACTTGAACGAAGCTGCCTGAAAGATAACGGCATTATCTAAGTTCCATGATAAGTTCATCAAAAACATGCGAAGTAAACATCGAAATGGCGTCGTTGAAGCTTGTTTACGTGTCAAAAAGATTATCTTGAAATCTCAGTTCTATTTTGGTCGTTTTACCATGGGGGGATAAACGCCGCAGTTGTCTTTGACTGCCACAGCTTTATGCTTCTGCGGAGGAATTATTGATACACTGCGAAACCTCCTTCGCAGAACGATATACATTATCCTCCGCAGAATTCATTCCATTTACTTGTTCCATTAGAAGTTACTCCATTCCGAATGATATACATTTTCCTCCGTGATCCTATTATGAAGAAGCTCTTCATGGGGTCACGCTGCTAAATACTTCGTCTCATGCTTAGTTTAACGAATGTATCTTTCCTTTCATACTAACACACTAACCGGCTGCACGTATTACTTATGTGTTGGTTACTGTGCAGTAATATCAGATGGACACAGGAGGAGCATACAAGCTGAACCATAATTCCAGAGCCTAACTACCCTTGGATTTACATAATGTTTTGTTTTTGGTGTCATTCATCAAACATCTTTACGCCCAGTGGCGTAAACCTGGTTTCCATATAGTCGCATAGATTAACTTTGCTGAGGCTCCCTATTTTAGGATTTCCCGGCAACAGTTGTCATGAAAAAGAGTGTCCCAAAAAATTGGCCCTGGTTTGTGTTGCTGCTGTGGAAAAGCTGTAATTACGATTCTCCTGTTTTTCATATATTTCCTATTTTTTATTTATAGCTATTTTTCATATATAGCTATTTTTTATATATAGCTACTTTTCATATACAGCTATTTTTCATATATAGCTATTTTTCATATATAGCTATTTTTCATATATAGCTATTTTTCATACATAGTGTGCTTTAGAGGTGACTGAGGTCAAGGATGAGGGAGTTGAGAGCGGGATGGAATCAACAATATTTTGAAATCATTTTCAATAAAATCAGAATTTGTTTTGTAACTTTCCGGTCTTCTGGGAAATGAAATAATACTGTGGTGCACTGGTGAATGGCTTCAAAAGTTTTTGATGTATTAAAACAATCAATTCTGTTGCGGTCTGACCAGGGCGCTACGGCCTAATTTAGGCGTTCAAGACATGTCCGTATTTGTGTGGTTCCAGCATGACAAAAAGAAAACGGATGATACAGATCTCACTGTGAGGTTTGTAGCACAAGTTGAGAAGCCTATTTAAGGTGAGTTCCTCTCCAAAACTTCTTTGACCTCGCAGAAAATCTTCGTTTTCTGAAGAGTGGACGGACCAGGGCGACACCGCTCTACCTATTTTTCATACATAGCTATTTTTCATATATAGCTATTTTTATATACAGTTCCATAGGATAATCTTCAAATTCGAGTTTGAGACTTTGTTTGAGCCGATCTGACAAGTGATTGCTGATTTCTGGCACAAGAAAGTCAAAATAAGTAGTCGTTCCAAAAGGTGCAGTTCCTCTGTTTTTCAACAATGTCAAAATCAAGGAAATGTTGACAGAAGGGGTTTCAGCATCATATTTGAATTGTTTCTACATCCGAGATTTGTTGATAGTATTGTTTGATTATAATGGTTTAGATAAATCTTTGTCAAAAGTTTTCAATCAACTATTAATTTCTTCAGTGATTTCTAATTTGTATAAAACACAGCTAACAAGAGGGCATGTTTCGATACGTGATTGTCCCAAAGATGGTGCCAATTGTATTCTAATTTTTTTTACATCAAATGCACTACCTAATACAAGGCATGGCGATACTAAACTAACCTAAGATAACAGTAACCAGAATAATAACTGTAAATCAACATTAACATTAAAGGATGCTGGTTGTGGAATATCCACTTCGCCTCTACGTCTATGGAATGATTCTTTTAAATATTTTCCTAAAACTCTTGTATTTTTCTGCACGGTCATCGGCAAATACTTGCTTTACAAAGTTCAGTTCTATCAATCAATTCGGTTTATCAGTTAAATCAATCGAAGTTATTTCAGATGAAAAGGATCATAGTAAAATGGGTAAAATTCCCTGACACCATCCTTGGTCAGATCGTCTGTTAAAGTTTACAACCATGTTCGCTCTTTAATGATGACGACAAAATAATTTCAAATTCAAATAAGATTTGCCAAATTACCTTGTAAAATAATTCATCCTCGTAATTTAAAAACTGCAGATCTTCGTTAGTTTTAGCTTTTAATTTCTTCTTTTCTTTCTTTGATAGTTTAGTACTCGATGAAGATGATTCCCCAACTTCGCCATTACTTGCTTCCAAATCGTTTGGATTGGCTGCTTTGACTGACTTTGAAACCAATAAGATGTAGTCAAAATCACTCAGCTTGCCCTGTAAGAAATTACACCGTTATTTTGGATTTGCAACGTTATTTTGGATATTCTCAGCTGGAGCACATTTATTAAAGAGCTTGATGATTGCTGGAAGATTTCAAATAATCGGTGAGTGATATAGAATCATTTCATGATTTTTGGCGGTGGTGTTACTACTGTATTTCCAGTTGTTTCACTTTCTTGTAATTTATTTTTGTCACCAGATAGTACAGCAATATAGAGGTACAACGACACCCCAGTCACACAGTGATATGATGTATGCATATTTTCTATTTAATTTGACGTTTCTAATCAAGCTGGCAGAAACATCAATATTACCAAATCCATAACTATGGAATGAAAACCAAATTTGTGTCAATAAAAGTAACAAATGCTCACCTCTTTACAAGCTTCCTTCATCTCAGACCTAAAGAGAATGAAAAATCTAGTATTGTCTTCAATGTCTGCCTCTTTCTTTCTGAATACCTTTTATATAAAGCAAACAAATCTATAACTTCTCTGTCAGTTCCCAAAAAAGCATTTTACATAATTTCATCCACAACTGCGTTCAGGTTGCTTTTTTAAAGTATTTCGCGAATTCTTCAAATAAAAATAAGAACACTGTGGTTCTGGGGTGGTCAGGATGTTGGGGATTGCTGCTGGGTAGTTGTGGCAGGGTGCCTGGGTTTTCATTTGGGTAACTGGATCGGATTGGAGATATGATGGCCTACAGTGCGGTCTTTTTCGAGGGTCTGATGCCTAGTCTCTGAAAACCTCCTGTAAAATTTTTCTCCTCAGGCTAAAATTCAGTTATTTAATTTGTAATATTCGTATCTCTATGATAAGGTTTATTGTTGCAGGGTTGCTATGCATTTCCATGCTCCCTGAGGTATTACTGTATTTTATGATTGCTTATTATTGCAAATTTTATGAGTATAAAAATGCCATGCTAAATGTTGTTCAACAATGATAAGATTTTTGCAGCAATTTAGAAAGAGATTCTTTCCATTTGGGTTAATATCAGTGCATTGCACCATATCTGGTTTACCACACAAGATATGAGGATCTGAAACCTAATAAAAAACAATAAAAACAGATGAGATAAAAATTAAGAAATTCCTAACCGCAAAGAGTTCAACATTGGAGCTGCGACATCACCAGGTATATTTATGAATCTTTCATTGATGAGAAAACAGATACGTTTTTCAAGACATTCATTCACATCATTGAAGCTTTTCTTGGATGTTTCTTTACATTTATCTTTAATTGCTTTACAAAACTTTTCGACGCAGTCTTTTTCCTGGAAAATAAACACAAATTATAGTCTTTACATCTAATTGTCTGGTACACTTCTAATTCTTTGTTAAAAATCAACACCAGTGGGGCATATTCAAACAGGGCTCAATCAAATGCTCTGAACAAGCAGAGCTTTATTTGGTGGAAAATGATCAATTTAAAGCTCATGAACGAATTAAACCCCTGTTGAGATTCCAGCCATTTTCTTCATTCAAAAAAACTTGGCAATCGATTTTAAGTAGCCTGAAGCTACAGTTCCCTTTAATTTCCAATCTGCAATCAACTTCTCTTAAATATACTGTATGCAGCACTACTGGTAGTTTCTGCAAAATAATCGTGAATGAAAACGAGATCATTAGAAAGTTTGTAAGAATTAAATGAATCATATGATACCTTATTTTTATTCAAATCAACCACTGTTGTCAATCCATATACTGTGTTTTCATCATCATCAAAAATCTGCAAAAGATATGAGCAAACTTTCTTTGATGCTGCCTTAATTAGACTTTAAAGAGCTTGCTTTAGCAGCTTGATAGAGCTTGATTATCTCAGGAGTGTAAGAAATATTGCAATTCATACTCAAACAAATGATTATCAAGTTGGTAACATGGTAGAATGTTCATGGTAACGTACCATTTTTTAAAAGCTGAATAAAAACATGTAGCACTACCAAAGGACATTTCATAGTACTTCACTGAACCAAGGGGAAATGATTCAAAAATCTCGTACTGTACACTTTCCTAAAAAATCCTTTAAAGATCGTAAAATCCCAAAAATCTTGAATTTGAAAAATCTTCATCACATCTTAGATATCCCAAAGAAACTTGGAAAAAAACAGAAATCTCCCTAAAAAAATGATACAGATTTTCAAATCTCAAAAATCATTTAAATCGTCAAAAATCTTGCAGAATTTTGAAAAATCTTGCAAGATCACAAAATCTTAGAAAATATTGAAAAGTTTTGAAATCTCACAAATCTCAAGAAACTAAGAAAGTCAAAAAGTCTTAGAAATCTTGAAAAATCACTGAAAATCACAACAACAAAATCTTAGGAATCTTTCAAAAATCTTTTACACTACTTTTGGAGTGATTTGTCCCTCGCATTGAACATAATATAAAAGAGTTATTTGATTTACTTGTGAAAATTGTACTGGTTTTAAAATTTTAAAGGGTCTCTATTGAGATATTACATAATACTGTTTTGCACAGTCTTATGTCTCGTTCAATTCCTACCCTGACCATCCCCCCCCGGACACCCCTGGGCATTTGCACGAAAAATATTCCCGGCCCCCGGGCATTTGACCGTAGATTTTTCCCCGGCCCCCGGGCATTTGAATAGCATTTGACTAGAACAGGAGCTTTTGCAAGATACAGTAACTGGGAATATGGCATTTTCTCATTGCCCGGCCCCCGGGCATTTGACCACCGATTTTTCCCCGGCCCCCGGGCATTTGAGCAAGGAATTTTTGTTGACCCCCGGGCTGCCCGGGGGGGGGATGGTCAGGGTAGGATTTGAATGAGACATTACCTTCAGCGTACTTCCAATGTCCTTTTGTGATGTGATAAGTTCTGTAAGTTCTGATATATTCATAGATATTGTAACAAGTAGCTGAAAAGAGATTGAAAAATATAAAAATAAATAAGTGTAAATTCTCAAAACTTGCACGAAGCACCACATTCTGGATTATTCCATACTTACTCATTGAACAAAATCCCACACGCATTTTTTGTCCCAAAACTTTTCTTGAAGTGGGCCAGGTCGAAAACTCGGACTTCTCGGACATCTCGGACCAGATTGTCCGAGTTTTCTAAGTCCGAGTTTACGAATTAGCCCTAGTTCAAACTCGAAAACACGGACTTCTCGGACGATATGGTCCGACTTTTCCTTTCTCCAACTTATCGAATTTCTCCTATGCTCTAGAAGAAAACTTTTTGACTTGTTTCCTGCATCATATTACTCGGAAGAAATTTGTGTAATATCTAAACATTGCAACGGCTTGAAAAATCATGTCTTTGACTGTTCAAGGAGGAAATCTGAAAACGTTGAGAAACTTGGCCCCAATTCTTGATTTCTTATGAGAATATTCGTGTGTTGCATTTTGCATCAGGGGGGGGGGGGTACTTGACCAGGATTTGGTCGAGGACGTGCCATCGAAGCTTCAAAAACATGCCCATTCCTTATACCAATATTCCGAAAAAGTACACCTGACCTTATACCAATTTTCTGAAAATGTATATCCGATCTTGCGCTTATACCAAAATCGCGAGAATCGATACCGTTCCTTGTACGAAAATTGCGAAAATCAACACCGTTCCTTGGATCAAAATCGCGAAAATCGATACCCTTCCCGATGTCACGTCCCGTTACCCAAAATATGTGCAGTCCCACCCGGGCTCTTTGCTCCGTTTTCATGTTTGGTTCAATACAATAAAGCGAAAACAGCTTCAAGACCAGCCGGAGGGCTTGGACATAATTGTTGTGAATCTTGGAGAAAAGTGCGTTGAAATCGTTCAAATAACCCCAGTAAAGTTCAAAATTGAGTAACCACGAAATTTACAGCTCCTTCGTTGATCTTTGGAAATAAAAGTAAATCCTTGAAAGGACAAATACACGTATTTTTTTGTAAGAAACCGTTTATAAGAAGCGGTAGAAAACCTAGAAAGGCTAAGAAACAAACGCTTGTAATTTCCAGATCTAATTTTCCTGTCGCACTCAAAAATGTTTTGACACAGTACAGTTATATCAACTGTTTGGACATTATTATGAGTGAGAATTATGTTATTTACTTGTTTTGAGATCTTACTAAGAACTCTACACTTCCGGCATTAAATATACACTCATTTTTTTATAAGAAAGTAAGGTCCGGTGATGGTAGGCAGTTCTTACATTTTTGGGCCATTTTGCTCGCAAAAGTTTCTTATATGTTTCTTATCATTTTAATGCCGTAATGAAAAAAAATTGAGCCTATCGTCGGATCCGAAGATGCTTTCGGTGACAAACGAATGAATAAATTCGAAAGCAGAATTACTGCAATACGACGAAAAAACAACAGCAATTGAGTGTGAATTGATAGAATATATGTATTATTAATATTTCATCTTATGAAACTACAGTACCCGGATGTGAATTAAAAAAGACAAGGTATTTTTGAAATTTGCAGCTTTATTTTTCCCAGGTCTCTCATAGATTTGGGAGCCCTTCAAACGAAACAAAAATTAACTCTATGCTTGCGGAATTAGAAATAAAAG
The DNA here is from genome assembly GCA_039566865.1 of Aurelia coerulea. Lineage (NCBI taxonomy): Eukaryota > Metazoa > Cnidaria > Scyphozoa > Semaeostomeae > Ulmaridae > Aurelia > Aurelia coerulea. The sequence continues at coordinate 1,595,012 of CM076952.1, read as the reverse complement.
AAACTCATTCAGAATGGAAGCAATACATAGTGTCCCAAAATTTGAGAATTAAAGAAACTCATTCAGAAACTGTTTGAGGTAATAGTGTCCCAAAATTTTAGAAACTAACTATCAGCCCCCCGGGGGGTATTTGACGTTGTATTCGAACTTGGATTCGTACCGGGTTGTGCCCACGAATAGACGTTTTCTTACCTGCTCTAGAACATAGCAATTTCTAAAAAGATTTCCTTTTGCAGTGGCGTCGTGGCCGGGGGGGCCAGGGGGGGGCCATGGCCCCCCCTGTGAAAATGTTGTCGGAAAATTCGTCAGTTTTTCATCCTTGTCGGAAAAATCGAAAATAATCGAATTAATCCATTTTCCTCACATAGCTACTTTATGGCAATCCAAATGTGTACATGAAATATCACTTTTTCGATCGCAAAACGTAGTTTTTGATGAAAAAGTAGGTTTTTCGGCAAAAAAACTAGGTCCCTCGTTCGTTTTTCTGCAAAAATTCCTTTTTCAATCGAAAGAAGTGTGTTTTCTGTTGGAAAAATAGACACATAGGCGCAAAAAGTTTCGGACGAATAAATTTCAGAAAATGCTTTCGGTCAAAACATTCTTGGACTTTTCCCCCGAAAATTTGGTCGTTTTACAAACATTTTAGTGACTAAAAACGACAAATTTACAATTTATTTTGCACGTTTCATACTTAAAAAATGTCATGCATTTATGGTGTGTGCACCAAGCTTTCAATGAGTTGCTCGTCAGAATTTGCACAAGTGAATATTGTTGAGGAAGGTGGAAATGATTACTAAGATGGGATTACTTTTAGTTTCTGTGATTGGATGATTATAGAAATGAAGATTTATATCAAGCTATCACGTTGTTATCTAAAATTTGAAAACGATCTATTTTTCAGTGCTTTTGAGGTCCTTTTTTTCGAAATTTCCCATCAAAAACAAATAGTAGATTCTTCAAAATAGGGGCGTTTTGCAACGATCTAAAGGGCGTGGTCACAGAAAATTTTCCCGGGGGCAAGCCCCCAGACCCCCAGTTTTCCTCCCTCCTTGCGCATCTAGCTTCAGCCTCACCTCCAACACCAATCAAGTCTCGACAACAGCCTCACCTCCAACAAGAATCGCCTCTTAACAGGACTGCTGCGTCCCTTTGAACAATTCTTCGCTATTATGGAACTTTTATGTGACAAAATTTCTGAGACATTTTGCCACTTTTTATACATTATATTCCTGCTTAATTTTTGTCGGAAAAATGTCTCTTTGTCGGAAAATTCTGACCCTTGGCCCCCCCTAAAATCATGCTCCCACGACGCCACTGTCCTTTTGATCTACATAATCAGATCCAACAAAATATTCCCTTTTCACATGTTTTTGACAGCCTCCTCTTGCAAAATTTCCTGCTTTTGATACCCAGAAAGTCGGACCATTTCGTCCGAGAAGTCCGTGTTTTCGAGTTCCGACATGTCCGAGTTTTCTTCTAGAGCATAGGAGAAATTCGATAAGTTGGAGAAAGGAAAAGTCGGACCATTTTGTCCGAGAAGTCCGTGTTTTCGAGTTTGAACTAGGGCTAATTCGAAAACTCGGACTTAGAAAACTCGGACAATCTGGTCCGAGATGTCCGAGATGTCCGAGAAGTCCGAGTTTTCGACCTGGCCGTTAGTTTGTGCATAAAATCTTTGGTGTATAAAATCTGGAAAAGCATGCATTGGTTCTGGTGCAATTTCTTTACTGCAGAAGAGAAACAAAAAATTCTTTTCTTTCTTTTTTGTAATTTTTGGCATGCAGTAAGGAATTCTAATTTAGCGTAGAACGTTTTTTCATTTGGCGTACAGGAAACAAACTCCCTCTTTCCACTATGGTATGATGGTTGGGTCTGTGAGGTCTAGGATTTGAAACCAGACTACATAACCATAGTGCATTCCAATTTTTCTCTCCGCTGGATGTTCCCACTAGGGATATGGGCACAGTAGGATTTGTCGCCAGTGCCAATTTGGTGGTGTTGACTTAAGACACAATTCTACAAAAGGAGCAGAAAGGAAGTGAAGAAAACTTTTTGCTTCCATTAATAGATGCCTTACTTAAATACTTACCTGATTATCTTGACCACTTGTCTCGCTGGAACCTGATGATGAAACCAACTCACTCTCATCGCTAGAAGAAGTAGAACCTTCGTCATCATCTTCCTTTTCGATCTTCCGTTTCTTTCCTAGCTTTTCTGGTGAGAATTTCTCGACAGCTTTGTGTTTGGACGCCATTTTGATCAAATGTGCATTTAAGCCTCAGTTTCATTTGGCTTCATATCGAGGCACTTCGTCGAAAAGTCCTGGTTCCCGTTCCGGAAAACGAGCTCTGCTCTTTGATTGGCTGTGAAAAACTCCATCGCATTTACTTCTAAGTAACCACACAGGCTCCCTAAATTCACATCGCTGGAGCCAACCAAATATATATACTTTTTATTGGGACACCAGGCAGAAGCCGAGGGGTGTATTATTCTTCCGAAAGAGCGTACGAGACTTTGTAAAGCAATAGGATTTTCAGAACTTGTTTACGGATTTTTCTTGAAAACAAAAGGATTTTTGCAAAAGTCGTACGAGATTTTAGAGACTGATATACGCCCCTCGGTAGAAGCTTCCTCTTTCACAAATTCTTGTTTGAATTCGTGACAGCAATTGATTGTCAATTAAAGAGGTCAGATAGGCCAAATACACCAGAAACTGCACTAACTTGAATCCTTCAACTTCATTTGTTTGATCAACAGTTAAATATATTAATCAGATTTATACAATTTACTTGATATGTTATTCCTTCTGAGATCTAAATATAATCTTTTGAAGGCAGAATCATACAATTAAATAATCAAATAACTGGTCCATGACATGATACATTAGTGGTAAAAAACTTGCTCACAATAACAGAAATGTCTTTGAAAACTGTTTGTCATGTCTTCGACAGAAAAGGAGTTCGGTTCTGACGAGAATAGGAGGTAAATCCCTAAAAGACATTGCACGATTGGTTAATGCATCTTTCGTTTGCTTTAATGGTTTAAAAGGAACCTCTGGTACCTTTCAAGCCAATAAATCAAGTGACAGATGCATCAACCAATCGTGCAATGTTTGTTAAAGATTTGGTTCCTATGCTGTCTTCTGCAAAAAAGCAGTTCTATTCGGACGTGGTGAAACTTTGTGATTATTGATACTTTGTCTAGAGTCAGCAGAACATGACCGTCTTATGGCCATAGTTGAAATGGGGGTATTGAAGAAAATGTCCCTGAAAGAAAATGTCCCTTTTATTTTTAAATGTAGCATGTAATGTCTTGTTTATTCACTCAAAATGGAAGGTTTTTAGATATGATCTCCGCCTGGAGGAAGGTTTATAACTCTCCTGCTCATATCTAAGCTAGCCCTTGGACTAAAATCTGCCACAAGTTAGATGTCCTATGAGATTTCCGATAAAGCAAGCTTTGTTGAAGCAAGCTTCACGCGGTGAAGCAAGCTTCAGACCAACGAGCCCCATGACAACTAATTTGAAACAGACTTAAAAGACTAATAAAACAAATTACGATTGCATGCTCCTGCAAATTATGCACCCATTACATACCACACCTGGGATACATCACATAAATTAATATTGTATTTCTCGCCTTAGTTTACGAACGCGTTATAGTGCACTCGTTTTTATAAGAATAATATTTATAAGAATATTCAGGCTCAGAATCATCCAATTTTTAAGAATGTTATAAGAATATTGCTCAGCCTCAGCTCGCATATTTGTGTCTCATCTTTCAGCAGTTGCCTGTTTTGCGGTGTTCATCGAGACTGGACAAAATTTATAGTATTCTTATAAAAAAGAGTGTATTTATATATGCAGTTTTAAGCTGCTGTTGCTCTGTTAGTTGGTATAAATGAGCTGATTGTATTTATGTATCCAACGTTAAATAAAGTATCAATAAAGACTTTGGTTTGTTTCTTGTCTTCTATCAAATAGGCAAAGAACGTTTTGTTACACCTCCGTATGGAACGGAAAGATCATCTAGTATCGAGTCTAGTATCTTCTGAAAAACAAAGTCTCAAGGTTACTGTAACCGTTCAGACGAAAAATGTTCGAAAGATAATCTCTCTCTTGGCCTCTTCTTCAACAAGCTTCAAGAATCAGTGGTTTCTCAAAGTTGCTACCGTTTGAATAAACAATATACGGAAAGTCTTGAAAAACACAATAAGCAGTGGACCTTTTTGCTAAGGTCTGTTTTAAAAGTCTTCAGCAATGGGGGAGTTCTGGCGGCAAATAAAAAAGGCCTCTCACTTGAAAAAGTAAAGATTTGCACACAAGATTAGGTTCAGATAAATTGCCCGCAACTAATTCAATTTTAATTCAGCGAGTTAGATACTTTTCAAGTATAAAATGGAGGGCGTCTATTTTCTACGACTCATATTTAGGTATCATATCAAGACTTTTAAAAGAAAGAAAAGTATCGGAAAAGCTCTATTCAGCGACACAGCATTACATCATAGTTAACTATGATTACATAGAAGCAAAACCTTTAACTTATCTATGATTTAGTAATAATTTAATCAAAGAATTATTTCTTTGGTACATCATATCTTTTTCTTTTGTAGAAAATCCACGAGATTCTCGATCTTCGCTCCCAACGTTCTATTATAACCATCCCAGCCATATCTACCATTTGACTGGCTACACGAAATAGTCCTATGTTGTTATGGTAGCCTCTCTCTGGACAGCATAATAGACAGGACATTGTTTGACTTGTTCTGAAACAATGCGTATTTAATCATTTCCATGTTGATTCTCGATTCCATTCTAGGCCTGATTTCATTATGCAAACTCTTGTCTGCAACCTGCAAGCACATTGAGTGCCCAGGTCATTTATAGGTCATAGATCATAGGTCAATGGTCATAGATTGATGGTCACAGGTCACTGGTCACAGGACATCCTCCTCAGTGATGATAACGCTCACCTAGATGAGAATTTCCATTTTTAACCTTTGCCCCTTCAATTAAGCCATTCGAATAGTCATTTCCATTCTTCTCTTCATGTCCACTTTCCTTCGACTCGAAAAGAGTTTCGCGATAGTTAGACTGTGCTCCCTGAGAAGCGTATGTTGATCTCGCAGACAACGCTCGTTCCCTGCTCGTAACATATCGTCCGTATCTGCCACACGTAAACACTTTATACAGCAGCTTTTTGAATGCTCTGCGATAATCAGAGTTTCGATACGCGTAAATTAGAGGGTTCATTGTGCTATTAGTGTAATGTAGATACTTGACGGCTGGGATGAGGCTTGCCCAAGTGTCATTCCAGCAAGAACAAAACTCTGCCATCAAATTGAAAAGGAAAAATGGAAACCAGCATAACAAAAACAATACAATGACAATACCGATCATAGCAGCTAAACGAACCTCTCGTTTGAAAGTCTGGTGAAAATTGTCTCTTGTTTTTACTGCATGAAATATCGATATGTACGAACAGATGATAACAATGGTTGGTATGATGAATATTATTATTGTTAAAGTAAGGATGAGAACTTTGTTATCTGTGACAAAGTATAGGGCGTACGAGAACAGAAATGCGAGAATTACTGATATCACCCAAACTGATGCAATGCCGCCATGAATAATGGTTCGGCTACGCGACACGTTTCGATGTTTCGCTGGAAATTTTACGGCAAATGTTCTTTCGACACTTATGAACGTGAGGTTGAGGATTGATGCTGCACCGCAGAGGATGTCGAATGCTGCGTACACTTTTCCTGCAGTTTCCGAGTATTGAATGGTCCCTGCAAAAAATAAATAAAATTCTAATGAATAGATTTTGTACAATACAAATTTGCAAAATAACGATAGGCACTTTATTGGAAAGAATATCATTGTTTTTCTACGAAATTCACTTTATTAAAGTCTTCAGCAATCATCCTCAATGAATCAAAATTAGTGACAGGTTTGAAAAAGGATTGCTTTGAAAACTTGAAATGAAGAAACAATCCTTGCATCTTCATCACAAAACAACCAAAGCAAACTGTAAATGTACAAGTTGCCATAGTCGTCCGAAATCTCTCTGAATCTCTAAATTCATCCGAAATTCTGCGGAAGACACCCGAATATGTTTCAGCCAAATTCATCAGTCTGAAATTTTTTCTGAGTTTAATGTATTTGTAAAAGGAAGTTACACGCAAAGTTGCCAGACTTAATACACCGTGTCCATAGATAGTTGTCAATGAATATTAAACAATGGCACATCGATTAATTAAATAATTCAAACCAAAAAACAGCAGTGCTATAAAATAATATCTTAATGCTTGCTAAGTCATCCCAAAAAACATCCTTTATATATATTGCGGTTCCTTTTAGCTCGCCATTACTTGGCCAATCCTCTTCAAAATGCGAAGAATAAAAAAGCAATAATAAATGAAAACTGCTTATCATCTCTTTAGGAGTTTATGTTTATTTGCGAGCGATGAGCTTATCTCAAGAAATGATGCATGCATGCTGGCGAAGCTGATCAAATCGTATGATTTATGAATAATGCAAAATATCTAACTCGCTGATGCAAAAGGAAGGAACTGATTAACCTAATGATAAGTTTTACGAAGAATAAACTGCAGATGTTTTCAATAGAATCTTGGTGACCTGATTAAAGCATTGACCATGATTAAACGTACATGTTGAGGCGTTTCAATGCATTGCTGGCGTGTAACGCCCTGCAGTATCTGGGGCAAAGCCATGTCGCCCTTGCTGGGCCAATGGTCAATGCATAGATCCAGACAATATGTAGAAATAAACTGGAGAACTTTCAATAGAACCTTACTGACCTGATTAATGCTTAGGCTATGATTAAACGTACAAACTCCGCCATCTACTTCCTAAGAAATGTAATTTAGCACTCTGCCATGCATTTGTACTTGGTAACCCAGAAGCTGGGTTTGTGCCGGGTTGCCTATTCCCAGGCTGAAATGAAACACGCTCCTCGTTGTTTTGAAGATCTGAAAAGGCTGCAAATCGATCCCCTGTTTTTGACGACTTGTTGAAGATTTCAAGCATGCCCTTTTTCTCATAATCCTTAATTTGGGAAATTTACTGCATCGAAAGAAATTGCGAAAACTAGTCATAACGTAGGCTAGTCTTTTAGCGACAAAACAACGTTCGAAGCAATTCAATCAGCCACTTACTTTTTTTTCTATAACAGATTGCGTTGGGTCACTTTTTGTGGGTCACCAGCATACGTTCCAAATCTTTAAAAAGGTTGGTGTAAAATTTAATAGCCTATTTCTTTGAACTGAATGACTTCAAAGAATCTTCAGCTGTGTTGCTACAATTCTACCGTTAGACTTTTCTGAAAACTTCAATATTTTCAGATTTAGAGTGTTTTTCTTCTTTCCAAGAATTCAAGAAAAAGTTTCACGAAAACTTAAAACCATCGTAGTTTCTAAACTGTTTGACACAAAATGAAATAATTTCCAAGAAAACCATAGCTTATGAATGTCTACAACATGGTATCAAGCAAAAGTCCATCACTCTTATGGTTTATGATTTAGAAATTTGATGACATCACATCCTCAAATGATTTCTGAAAAGTCTAACGGTAGAATTATAGGTAAGTAGCTAAAGTTTCTTGAAACCCATTCAACGAGAAGAAATAGGTCATAGAATTTTACACCCACCTTTTTATGCCGATTTAAAGATTTGGAACCTATGCTTGGGTCACCCGGTGTAAGAAATAACCATAGAAGGCATACCTGTTCTCAAGCAGAGCCAGAATGACATGGAGAATGTTCCTACCAAAATATCTGACACGGCAAGATTGATAACAAAGTAGTTAGTGATTGTTCGTAATTTTCTGTCAACCGTGGAGAAGGCAAGATATACCAAACTATTTCCCAATATGATAACAATCATGAGACAAAGGAGGAAAAATATCTCCACTGGTCCAGCTTTGGCATAAACGCGAGGTGGTTTCGTCGTTAGATTTGCAACGGATATATTTCCAGTTAAGTTTGTTATGTTTGTGCTATAAATCATTGTGGTGTTTGTTGTTGAAAGCGCCATTCTATAAAACATGGTGGCGTTTGTTGTTGAAAGTGCCATTCTTAACCACTATTGCAATTCTGTTGAGAAAGAATAACGAATTTAGATTGAGACAGCTAAACAGAACAGTATAAAATGCTGACAGAATTTAAGACTTAGAATGAAATAACAGCAAATAAGGACGCTTCTAATATTACTACGATTACACAATATGGAGGGCCCTTATAAAATATGCATTTCTCAAGGGCTACTTTTCTCAAACATGTGAAATAATCATTAAAAAGATTATATATCAATGTATCTATAGGGAAAGAAAACCACTCAGTTACTGCTAAAAAGTCAAATTCATTTCTCGGAGATAACTAGTTTAAAATGACAAGACACAGGGTGTCCCAAAGCAGTGTGCCCCGTTTACACGGCTGCTGTGAAGGAGCCATAATTCAATTGCCCTGTTTTATCATCATCATCATCATCATCATCATCATCATCATCATCATCATCATCATCATCATCATCATCATCAGCATCATCATCATCACTCATTTATTTATTTATAGTGGGCGAAAGAAATAATTACAGCTAATCTAAGCCTGCGAGACAACGTTGCGTTCTATGTAAACAAGGACAGGTTTTTGTAAAACAATAGCACGAGTTGGTTTTGATTGACACCGCAATTCAAAGCGATTAGCGATCACAGACAAAGGGAGTTCTCTCAACCAGTAATTGTTGGGGATATGAATCATCAAAGTTCCAAGCAGCGGTTATCCCCCAAAAAGGAAACCTGTGATCATGCGCAGAAAACATGTTTGGTTTGTGAAAAGAATGTGGGCGGAGACCCTAACCACAACCCAAACAAGGATTAGCAAAGAAACAAAGAGATTCTCGCGCATGGTAATAGGTTTCCCAGCTGTTGGTCTGCTTAGAACTTTACCAGCAAAACAAAAGGCTCAGACAAAAGGGGCAGTCCTCGGTATCCTCAACCAGTAATTCAAAACAAGCAAAGCCGCAAAAGTGCCTCTGAAACCCAGATAGCTAGTTCGCTCGTTGTGCATTCCAGAAATTGTTTTTAAGAGCAAACACGAGCATAGATCGAGAGAAGAAGGATACATCTACACATCTGCCACGGGCATTTAGTTTATTTGATTCAAAAGCCGATTGGGAGGCGATTCAATTCTCTTATTTTTTTGGGTGCAATTAAAACACGTACTGCTCAGCTTCTGAACCAAAGAAATAAAATGTTCGAGGTAGATGTTTAGATATATTCTTCTCTTTCGATCTATGCTCATGTTTGCTTCTGGAATGCACAACGAGCGCACTAGCTACTTGGGTTTCAGAGAAACTTTTGCGGCTTTGTTTGTTTTGAATTTCTGATTGAGAGAATTTTCTTTGTCTACAGTCACTAATCGCTTTGAATCCAGGTGTCAATAAAATCATCTCATGCCATTGTCTTACCAAATCTGTCCTTGTTGTTGTATGTATATTGTAATAAAGGATTGCTTGCTGATGACATCTCTGAGTCGTCAGCTTCAACAACATGAAAGAACAACATAAATGTATTGAATGTCTTTAAAAATAAATGGCAAAAAGCCCAAAAATGATTAAGAATTTAGTAGTTCTGTGAAATTATAGTATTCCAGATTCTAAGGATTGTATCTTCAGACAATGTTCACAGGGGGAGACGTCTGAAAACTACCAAAAGATAAACGTGAATTTCTACCCAGCTGTGTTTTAAATAAGCCAATCACAAACAACCTGAGGTAGACTTACATTGTGTTTCGAACATCTATATTATATTTCGAGCACCAATCAGAGCTGCATAAAATCAGCGTGAACCAATAAGCAGCGAGAGATAACTGAAAAGTCCAAGTGACGAAACAAACTCTTTCTGTCTGCGCTGCCAAAACAATAACATTGCACTACTGATAATACGAAACCAGTCGTTGTCATGTGCTTCACATGCTCAAATCCATTTTAAAATTTACCTGACTAAAATCGGCAACTCTGTTTTGAAATCATGAACGACTGTCTCAAGGAAGCCCAATCAAGTAATGTTGAAGCTTCTTTCGTTTTCCTTGAAGACACTAAACAAATCTTCTTTGTAATTTTGGTACTCACAACTTAGAACATTACTGATGACAACCGAGGTAAAGTAATAGAAACCAGTGACCCATCTTTCAAAGCTCAAAACGTTTCTTTTCCTTGCAGGCATTTTGGTGCATTTTCATTTCATAAGTTTGTGACGTTGATTAACTTTCTTTTCAATTCATCTTTAATCTTCGATACACCTTCATTTGTAAATGTTGATGCTCTCAAAATGTCGACTGGAAGTCTCCAGCAATATCTAATTTCCTTATCTTAAATGCATAGAGATCAAGAAGAATTATTAACACACGAATGTTGTCCTTCAAATGAATTTATAGATGAACAGATACGGATATTAAATGTTTGATTAACTTTACGGGATGATGCTGTATGTTTTTACAGCGAAATATTGTGATGTGATAATCAAGGAATATTAAAGATCAAGGTTCTTGTAATTCTATATCTTATTTGATGAAATAAAACTATTTACTAATCACTGGATGGGATTTTTGAAGGCCCAACCTTGATTTCTGCATTTCTGAAATGCGATAAAACACGTTTCGGACAAAGATTAGCCTAAAGAGCAGACCGCACTAAAGTCTTAAGAACATTTGCAAAATCCTTCGTTAAAATCAACTTCGCAGTTACTTAAATATGTATACATTATGCAGAGCTGTGACAGTTTAGTGTTCTTTATAATTTGAGCGTTTTTTGGTATTTAAGTTGCTTAATGAAATGCAACTGTATTGGAAGCCTATATTTTTATTTGGTTAAATCAAATAACGAGATTTGCACCATAACATTCAAGCAAAAGCTACTTTCCTTAATGCTTTCATCTCAACGGATTATAAAGCCAGTACAACTAAAGCATGTGATTAAAACAAAAGATTTACATCCATAATTAGAGGACAATAGCACGGCTGTAGGGAATTCGAAATGGACGCAAATATACCTCACGATACATGGGTAGTATTGCCTTAATCATTTTTTGGTTCTTGGTAGATAAAATTCTACAAGCATGCGCCTGCGTCATCTCAGTGTATCATGCCAAACTTTCCTCCTTGCATTCCGAAATTCCTGCTAACAGTGCTCTGAAGGATTTAGGAGAAGCCATGATCGGGGTGATCAATAGTTAGAGTATTTACGGCACATGAAAGTCAAGATAAATGGTTGCTTCAGAATCTACAATTCTGGACAAAACTGTTGAGAAAAATTGACGAGGTCATGGCGCACAAACGCATCGTGACAGCACTTAGAAACGATGCCCCGTTACCGCCCCCCTCCCCCCATTCAATGTTGGGTAATTTTTGGAGAAGGGCAGCAAACGTCTTCTCATCATAACCAACATTGAACGGGGGGAAGGGGGGGGGGCAGTTTTTCTCAACATATTATGTCCAGGATTGTAGTTGACTTAGACATTTTTTAAGGATAAAGAACTGCTGTTTTCCATGCAACCGCTTGCTTTACTTTCTCATGCTATAAATCAGCAACCACTTGTCAGATTGACTTAGAAAAAGTCTCGAACTTTAAGTTGAAGCCTGCCTGACCTATCTCCACAGCAGCTGCATAAACGAGGCATAATTTTGGGACATACTGCAATGATTTTGTCTTGTCATTGTATACTATTTTTCTTCTAGAAATGAACTTGGTTTTTAGCGGTAATCGAGTAGTTTTTCTATCCCTATACATTGATATATAATCTTGGTAATATCAAAAGCATAGATGTCTGCAGTTATATAATTGTAAGCCTTTTAGCGTTTTATACTGTACTGTTTTGTTGTAAGCGCCCCAGATTCGACGAGCTTTGCTTCGTCTGGGGCGTAAGAGATCCCCGGGGGGGGGGGTAACTCCAGTACTCAGTGGTACGGGGTTGTGCCATATTTTAGGGTACCTTTTTCATCAGAAGTTCCGGATTTATGGGTAACCTTTTTGGAGAAATTTCCGGATTTGTGGGTATGCTTTTTAGGAATCTCCGGATTTATGGGTATACTTTTGAGAAACTCTCAGATTTTGTTGCTTTTATAATGTCATTTTTGTCATAATGTCAATTTATGGGTGTACTTTTCTTGAGCTTTCCGGATTTATGGGTACCAGTTTTTGAAATTTTCCGGATTTATGGGTATCATTTTTTGAAATTTTCCGGATTTATAGGGGGTAGTACTATACACTGAATGGCACAACCCCGTACCACTGAGTACTGGAGTTACCCACCCGGGAAGAGATCATATGTAGTTGCAGTTGTCTCAAATAAGATGCCACGTGAAACCTGCCCGCGAACAACAGCAACTGAAGTGTTTTGCATGGGCAATTTTGCGTTATCGCAAATCTTTCTTGACAAATAACTTCGAGACAGACTTTAGTTTTAACTGATGGTTATCATGAATCATCATCATCATCATCATCATCATCATCATCATCATCATCATCATCATCATCATCATCATCATCATCATCATCATCATCATCATCATCATCATCATCATCATCATCATCATCATCATCATCATCATCATCATCATCATCATCATCATCATCGTATGTAAGACATCTCTCTAGTAATTTCCGTTTAATTTTGAGGCAAACCTTCTCTCTTCTATGAGCTATCGAAACCTCATTTCTGAAGCCCATCTTATTTCAACATTTGATGAGCGGATTTGACCTGAAAATTTTTCAAAGGTCAACCAGTTTTAGACGAATACCTAAGTATTCATATTTTCTTATCACTAAATTTAATCTTAATTGCTTGCTTTAATTATTGAAAATAGCGGGGAAGAATTTAGTAGATGTGGTTTTTCAAAATCTGCTAGAAATTTCATTTAATATTAATGCTGCTGATAAATTGCTGGTCGGGGCTCATTTTTGTGTGACATTTTAGCCATCTTGCGAAGCATAGAACGGTTCCTTCACAGTCATCTCAAACATATTCGATATGATATTACATTATGGAGTTTTATTCACTTCAAATTCAGATAATTCAAAACCTTTCTGCTGCGTTTTCTTCTCGTTCTTCGCACGCCTGATTTTTCAAGATTACCATTTCTCAGTTGGTGAGCTGTCAAAAGCGCTTCCGCATTTACATTATATTCAACCTTGTTTCTTTAATTAAAGCGACAGTCAAAAGCAAATCCTGGGTAGCAGATTTTGCGTGGCACCGCGGGCAACGGGAATACCAACTTAGGCCTATTTTAGTTTTTGTCCGTTATGGCCTAATGCCCAAAATTCAACAACCTTCGCAATATACCTCCAGTCCTTCGTTGACTAAAGCATGCTTAGCATCAATTAAATGTTGAAAGAACCATGTTTGTTCTTTTTCTATGTTCATCTGCTCTCGTATTAGGCCTAGGAGGTGATGGCGGGTTAGCTGCATCGCTTGCGGTGTGACTTGCCAGTTTCGATAATACGAGAGCAGATGAACATAGAGCGAAGAACAAACATGGTGCTTACAACATTTAATTAGTCAAGAAAGGACTGGAGGTAAATTGCGAAGGTTGTTGAATTTTGGGCATTAGGCCATAACGGACAAAAACTAAGCTAGGCCTAAGTTGATCTACCAGTTGCCAATATTATGGGCCTAAATGCCAAAACATGTTTACAGTACCTCACACTTCGTTGTAATTCCAACGAGATGAACTGAACAGCTAATAGGATAATCCTATATTGTTCGAGAAGGTTCTATCATGGGCGCCTACGCCTACCTTGAAAGAACTGCCTTTATTCTCAGTGCTGTTTTCGTGACATATTACACCGAGTAGTTGCTGTAGTTGCTTATTTTTGCTTCGCAGCTTGAATGCTGCTTGGACAAGATCGGCGTTTTCGAATTTCAGGTTTTTCTGATCAACGAAATAACTTAAGCAAACGCATCAAATCAAAAAGCGTTGGGTTACTTTTGTCTGGGTCACTCTGTTGTTTTCATCCGAGGAAAATGGATAAATTTCCATATTTCGCCCTTTTTATGGCTTTAAAGATCTGTCTCTGCAAAATCCGTTTTCGGTAAACTTTGTTTATCGACTTTTCAAAAAATTGAACAGAAATGTCACTGTTTTCTGAGGGCGTCTTCGAAACGCAACAGCTCTCGGTAACTGACAGCTGCATTCCCCGGATCTTTTCTCACAAAATATGTCGCAATCGTTGACAAGCAAAAAGCTGATCTGTCTATTTAGTTCAAGATGTTGGATTTATTCAAAAGTTTGGGAGTTTTAAAACACAGGTGATGAATCTCTCACTTATTTTCTCTGAATTTAGGCATGTTTTAAAGGCAAACGACGACGGAGGAGATAACTTAAAAGGGGCCGTAAAAGATTTTTGTAAACAAATCGGAAAGTACGGGACAACCCGTGCACGTGACTAAAGCCTTGGGTTTTTAATGGCGGCCAGTTTCATCGCAGCTTCAACGTAAGTTTCATTGCAATGTTTTCTTGTCTATGTCTATGAAATATGATAGAATTTTTGATATCCATTAAAACTTTCAGATATTTGGCATTAGAAAAATAGAACAAATCCTCCATCAAAGCTTCGATCACCAAGATTGTCGCCGTTACTTTGGATTACTATCCTCTGTGCAAAATCGCCATTAGCTATGTTGTGTTTAGCCTAAACACATTCCATATATAATTTGACACGCAGAGCCACGCAGAGCCACGCAGAGCCACGCAGAGCCACGCAGAGAGGACGGGTCGCACAGCCCCTATACCGGTTCACACGATGCCGTTTTCAAAATGTGCGGGTTATAGTTCCGTTTTCAAAATCTACCGTTTTCAAAATATGCCGGCAACGTGTGAACGCAGTTGTACTTGATAATCTCGAGAGATTACCAAATCAATTGGACAAATGAAGGCATTCAGACATCTTTTGTTCTATTTTAAAACTAGACGCCATATATCCATGACCCCCGATCCATCATTTGTCTTTAAAGGGAAAGCATATACAAGCCTTTGACGAAAATAGCCGTGCAGAGACAATAGGCCGTAAAGCCCCGTTAAAACGCTCTCAACATTGCACTGAGCATCGCTCTACATTTGTAGAGCGATGTTCAGCGATGTTGAGTGGTGTTCAGTGGGGGTGTTAAAACGCTCTCAACAATTTGACTGAACATTTGTTGAGCGACGTAACTTCTCATTTTCGGAGACGCAAGACGAGGCAAGCCTCTATTTGGGTACAATCGTTTTGGCGCCATATACAGTAGTTTGTGTTAGTTTGTGTTCAAAATGGCGGTAGTATCTGTAACTCAAAAGTGAAAAGTCCTTGCAGCCCTGACGGTGCTAGAGCTTATAGATGAGGAGGATGGCGAGAGAAAGGATCATAAAAAGAGAAAGACGAATGCGTGGATGAAAAGAAGAGATACTCTCATTGCAGCTGAATCCAATGAAATTAAACTTCTCCCTCGTCACTTTTCGACCACGCTCTCGATATGTTCTGGAAGTTTATTTGTTTCTTTCTTTCTTTGGCGCGAAAAGTAATGCCTAGTGCGCTTGCGCCGACTGAACATTGTTGGATGGAGTGTTAAAATGCTCTCAACATCGCTCAACAACACCTAGAACAGTAGAAATGTTGAGTCAATCCACTGAACATTTTTGACTTCTTTCAAACTCCACTCAACATCGCTGAACACCGCACAGCATCACTGAACAGGGTGTTAAAACGCTCTCAACATTTGCTCCCTACAAATGTAGAGCGATGTTCAGTGCAATGTTGAGAGCGTTTCAACGGGGCTTAACACGTGCCGCACCATATTTAGGTAACTTATTGAAGTCAACAGGAAATATTGATATGTGATTGGCTAGACCGTGACTGCAAGTGGCCTGAGCCACTTTATATGCTTACATTCCCTTTAAATGTTCATTTAAGGGCTTTCTCGAGAAAATCCCTCATATTTTTGAAAAGGAATGGCCAATGTCAGTCTGGTAAATTTTAAAATTTATTTGAACATGTTCACAATGGAGTATTATACAAGACAACATCATTTCATTTTCATTTCATTTTAATTAATTTAGGGAGGGTTACCCTTCAGCTAATGCTGATTTTCAAGGGGCCCTCCAGTAAAAACTTTTAATTACAATATACAATAAATTAAATCTACATTATAAAGAACCATAAAGCTAAAAACCTACTTACAATGATTATGCAATATTTACAATGAAAGAAAAGTCAACCCTCAATAGAATGTTTAAAACTATTAAGGGAGGAGGCCTTCTTTGACTCAGTTGGAAGGCTATTCCACAGCTTAGCTCCCCGGAAAGAAAAGCATTTCTGCCCGTTTGCTGATTTTTTCTTTGGTAACCTCAAGTCAGTCTCTGTATTACGTAGGTTACGGGAGGAGTATTGTGAATTTTTAGCGAAAAGGTTACACAGGTATTGTGGAGCCAACTCATTGAGAGATTTGAAGACCATAATCTTAGACTCACTACCAATGAGTTCTTCAATGGTCTTCCAACCCAGCCCTTCGATAAGAGGTCTGCTTGGTGTATCGAAGCTGCTGTTCGTCGTTGCCTTGATATCCAGGGAAGCCTTTCAAGCGAGAATTGCGTTTTACTCAGCCGGTATACATTATGAAACGGCAGCTGATGTTTGTTTGCCTGCGTGCAGACTCGACTTGTTTCCTGGTTTACGAAATCGAATTTCGTAAACCAGGAAACCATTCGAGTCTGCATGGAGGCTAATGTTTGTATGTACTGGGTTGTTTATCTTGACAGAAGAAAGATTAGCTGGCTAAAAGAATGAGACTTTGAGAATACTTTGGATGTTGGTGATGAAAAAGCACCGATAATTTGCACCACCATATTTTGAGTGTTTTTATCGTTTGATTTGATGACGATTTGAACAAACCACCTTGTATATTTGGTTTGTTAGGATAGATAGGACGAAGGACAAAAAATAAGAAAGATAACGGATGGGATGAAGACTTGAACAAAGAAACATAAAAGCAATTTGTAAATGACCATGTAAATAATTAGTCTTATAATCTAACTGTTGACTTGGGTTACTAACTGAGACAAGTCAAGAGCCAAATATAGGCAAATAGCAATCAAACAACGCGCTCTGATTGGTTGATCAAGTTGTCATGATACAATAGACCTTTTAGCTATTCTGAAAGGAATCAGAATCGAACAACATTTTGCTACATTTTGTAGAATTTTAGTGATAGAAGCTCTAAAGCCACTCGATCGAACGTCGCGTATCAAAATGTATAAAAATAACAATCGATCCAGGTTCTTTTGTAGAATAGCTAAAAAGTCTATGCCGACAGACATTGACTCTCGCAACTTCGAGCATATTTACCGGATCTTATTTGTCTCCAAATAGAAAGATCATTGCATAAAAGTTCAGGTATCTAAATTTTTTGCATCATGGTAAAATCCTTTTAGGTACTGATAACTATTTTTACATGTTCAAGTCTCGGAACGTCGAACTTTAAAGAGTTTTAGCATCAGTTTTTCGCTGAAATAGCTTAGACTTGTAAGTGGTCGCTTCAACCATCAATCAGACAATGAGTCGCAGTTGTTGTAATATATCAGTCCAGGCCAAGGAGGATGGCCAGACCTTCCCACAATGCAACAGCGATCATTCAACTATACAAACCGAGGCGCACGCAGATCTCACAGATTAGTTGCGATGAGCAAGCGTCAGGCCAGCATCTGTTCGTTTCATGTGAACATCTGTTGGCAAAATGTTCATTTTAATAATAGTTTGGAAAAATTATGAGGCTTGGATATTAGCTATTGGGCTCGCAGGGCTCGTTTAATGTTTACTTGAGCAAGAACAATTGACTCAACTGCACGATCTCTTGCAACGATCGGACGATTTCGTGACTGGGCCTAAGCAAGGAAAGGCGGAAGTTTGTCTGTGTGGGAATCAAGGATGGAGTGATGTGTCTTTGCCTTCAAGACCATAGCAGTATTTATGTCTACTGCATCGAAATTCATAACATTTTTGCCTAAAGATAAGCGATCTGGTAGCTGTGAGCTTCAACCTATTTTTGCTGACATTTTACAGACTAGTATACCGAAAACCTGGGTACACACAGGCTGCAGGGTACACCAGCAGGGAAGATTTGTTGCTAGCAACTGACGATGTTGATGAGCTGTCCCAGCGATATTCACCTTTTAATGGAAGTGCCTTCGAGCTGTTATCATCAAGTAAGATGGTCATCTCCTTTAATTTCATCCCAGGCTATGGATTTTGCTTTGATTTTACTGGGACCTTGCCTCTTTCTATTTTAGGCCCATCAACAAACTCAAGACTGAAGGTTTACAATTACATCAACAAACTATTATTAATATTTTACAACTTCTTGGAGACTTCTTTGTTGGTTTATATGAATCTAAATCTATAAGGAGACATTAACGAAATTTTGCTCTATATTGACAGTAGAACAAAAGCACATGCAAAATGTGGTGGTTAGTTTTGATGAATGAAATGATGAGTCCCACACTCCTTGCTGTTCTTTTGGCACTAATCCAGGTCTCATAACAAAAACATAACACCCATCTGAGAATGGCAGTAAAAACTGGCTTGAATGGTCAGAGTGTCAGTTAGGCTGATGAAACCTTGCAGACTGTTTGTCCTCTGATCTCAGAAGTTATTTCCTTTCCTTTCAGATTAACCTTGGTACAAGAAACATAAATGGCTGTTATTAGTACTCTTGATGTTATGCAAGCTATTGTACCTCTGAGATTTTCAGCTCATTACAATCAAAGTTGCATTGAGGATCTCTTCAGAAAACTTTGGGACTGAGAGAAACAATCTCTGAATCATGACCGTTATGGAAAATCCAACTTTTGCAAGTCCAACTTATGCCAGTTTGAAGTTGGAAAGTAAATTCCCAGTTCTTCCATTAACTCCTGCATTAGAATGCAACTGTGCAAATTTTGGAAAAAGAGGAACCATTGGAATTTGGAGCAACAATGAGAAAGAAGATAAACAGTATAATTTGTGTTTCAGTTTTGAATAAATAATTTTCAGGTTAGATAACTATACTTGGAGCATCTATTCACAAAAGACCATCAACATTAATTTTATCACAACATTTGTTTGAAAACTGTAGGCTCTTTAGCAATCCAAGTTTAGCATTTTTCTTGATATTATAACCCATACTACTGTGTTGTTCTTTAGTTGACCAATGTTGAACGGACTGACATTGATATCTTGAGTACTAATATAGCAAAAATGAATCAAGAAATTTCAGGCTGTAGGTTTTCAGCAGTGGAAGGTTCTTAAATGAGTCAAATGTGGGAGTGTGCTAACAGTAAGATTGTGTTTGCAGAAACATAGTACAGTGGATATTTCTGAACATGGGTGGCTTCCAACTATTACCTCTGTCTCTTGGGGTTTTTCAATGCAAAGAGGAAAGGAATTGTTTGCTAACTATGTTGTTGACTTGACATAGACCCTATTCACAATAAAGTCATTTCTTTTAACATGCATTATTCACCTCAATATGATGTGATGCGAAATCCCAAAAGCGTGCAATGCTCTCAGCAACAGATGGAATAGTTTAGTAAATGCAGTTGCATCAAAAGAGGCATGGTGTAGAATTCTTGCTGTGCTGAGATTTGTATCATTCACCTCAAATTGATATTAATAGTGAATAAGGTCTGCAGCAAGTGAAATATTTGATGACTCAAAATGGATGTGTAAAAGTATTGAAGAGTATTGGTACAGTAGTACACTCCCATTAGGGGCTAAGCAGATAGCTACCTAATTTACCCACATTTTGCACTTGATGATACAAACACTTATACCAAAGTACCCGTAGTCAGTAGCAGAGCCAGGGGAGGTATAAGGGGTAAATTCCCCCTTCTAAAAATTTGGCAATTATTGTTTATGAAAAATGCAAAAATATGTCTGGATACTCATTTTACCCCTATCCCAGCTGAAGGTTTTTACTTTTACCCCTTTAATATAATTGCCTAGCTCTACAACTGCCTCTTGCCTGCAATTTACAGTACCATGATTTACAAGTTCTACATAGTTGTCTTCTGGAATTAGAGGAATGTTTGTTTATTTGTTTTGGACTGTTTGGCAAATGGTATACCATGAGGTTTTCCATTTTCTTTTTCTCCACTGAATCACTTGGAGTGTATGCAAACTTCTTGACACCAGCATTATCAGTTTCTTTCTGCAAATAGAATTATGTGTATAATTAATTTTTTGATTTTCAGCGTTTGATTGGAAAGATAAGGGTGTGTAACTTGTGACAAAATTGTTCAAAAAGTTCTTAGATCTTACATCAAGAGGCTAGTGATAAATAATAGATTTTACTGTAGCATTATGTTGCTGCAGTTTCCTTGAAATCAGTCACACAGGACTCTAACAGGGATAATCAGGAACGCAAAGTTCATCAAAAATGCCAAATTTCAAGGTTCGAAAAAATTACTTTATCGTGGGGACTTAAGGGGACTTAAGAAAATGTAGCATCATTGAGTATTAATCTTACTTGAAACGAGAGGATAACCTTAAGTCCCCGTTCGTTGAGCCAAAAACTGTTACCCATTTTCAAGAACTGGATTACCTTAGGCCCGTCTCCGTTAAGTAACATTTTCATGCATTCATTGGCAATACCAGACAAAACAAAGTTAATCAATCAATGCTCATATAAGATTAAATCTTAAAAATACTTGCCACTGCTCGTTCCCGTTCACTTTTATGCGTTGCGAGCACAAAATCTATCGATGACTTCCTCAGCTTCGCCGCCATTACTCCTGTCATCTGATTCCATCTCGAAGCAAAGCGCGTTGCATTGTGGGAAGCTCTGGCCATCCTCCTTGAGTCCAGGCAAACAGCGAAACTGCAACGATCTACAAGTTCTTGCCAGCTGATATTTCACATCAGCAGGCCCTGTTCGATCAAACAGCGACTCAGTGAGCAACAAATTTCCTTACTTCCCGTTGCGCTACGTTTAACGAGCACTAAGATTAAAGGTATGCCTCCTTCATCTCCGGTGCAGATCTATGTACACTTACCTCACATAAGTATTGCACCACCTTACCCAAAATGGCGCCCAAAAATGTCTTTCAGCCCAATCAACGAAATTTGCATAACAAAGGCATCAGCATTTAAGGGTTTCTCTACCGAGTGTTTTGGCCGGAAAATAATTGTTAATTCGTTTGCTTTTCATTCATAAGTAAATTGAAACCTTATTTTGTTGGTTTCTTTGATAAATTAGCAAAAACCTTCGCACAACATTGAACAAGATTTCGGCAGCCTTGAAGGAGGAGTGGGCCAAAACAAAATGATAAATGGATAGATTTCTTAGAGCAAAGAAAACAACATTTTAATGTTTTCAAATTGAGATTCAACAAACTTTATCACAATGATAAAAGTTTTCCGCTTCGAATGTGATAAAAGAAGAAAATTCAAATAAATAACAAGGCCATCACTCAATGTAACTCAACTTAAATTTGTCGAAGAAGGAGTCAGGTTTAAGAAAATACGCTCCAGTCGCTTGCTAAATTCCAAATTACCTTAAAACTAAATTCCAGCGTAACGAGTTTGTTAAATACATTAAAATCCATATGTTGAAGTGTCAACCATTTCCCTAAAGTCTTCCAGGAAGCGAAATTAATTTTAATGTGATAAAAGTAACATCAAGGATATTCTTACCTTGGAATGGTTTCTTTCCGTTTCTTCTTTGTGTTTATCCTCCTTGCATTCCTCTCGGAAAAGTTTTCTCATAGCGATAAATTTTGCAGAATCCAGAGTTGAAAACTACACTTACCTCACATAAGTATTGCACCACCTTACCCAAAATGGCGCCCAAAAGTGTCGTTCAGCTCAATCTACAAAATTTGCATAACAAAAGCAGCAGCATTTAAGGGTTTCTCTACTGGGTGTTTTGGCAGGAAAATAATTGTTAATTCGTATGCTTTTCATTCATTAATAAATGAAACGTTGGTTTGTTGGTTTCTTTGACAAATTAGCAAAAACGTTCGGACAACACTGAACAAGATTTTGGCAGCATACCTGGAGGAGTAGGCCAAAACAAAATGAGAAACGGATAGATATCTGGGGGCAAAGACAACAACATTTTAGTGTTTTCAAATTTGGATTCTACAAACTTTATCGCTGTGACAAAAGTTTTCCGTGAGGAATGCCAGAAGGATAAACACAAAGGGAAAACGGAAAGAAACCATTCCAAGGTAAGAATATCCTTGATATTACTTTTATCACATTAACATTAATTTTGCTTCCTGGAAGACTTTAGGCAAGTGATTGACGCTTAACTATATGGATTTTGATGTGCTTAACCAATCCACTTATTTTAATTTAGTTTTAAAGTAATTTTGAAATTTAACAAGTGACTGGAGCATGTTTTTTTAACGTGACTCCTTCTTAGAGAAATTAAAGTTCAGTTACATTGAATGACGGCCTTGTTACTAATTTGAAATTTCTTCTTTTATCACATTCAAAGTGGAAAACTTTTATCATGGCGATAAAGTTTGTAGAATCCAAATTTGAAAACACTAAGACTTTGTTGTCTTTGCCCCCAGCTTTCTATCCGTTTCTCGTTTTGTTTTGGCCTACTCCTCCAGCTTTGCTGCCAAAATCTTGTTCAGTGTTGTCCGAATGTTTTTGCTAACTTATCAAAAAAGCCAACAAACCAACGTTTCATTTATTAATGAATGAAAAGCATACGAATTAACAATTATTTTCCGACCAAAATACCTGGTAGAGAAACCCTTAAATGCTGATGCTTTTATTATGTAAATTTTTTTGATTTGGTTGAAAAACACTTTCGGCTGCCATTTTGTGTTAGGTGGTGCAATACTTATGTGAGGTAAGTGTATAAAATGTTGTTTTCTTTGCTCTAAGAAATCTACTATCCATTTATCATTTTGTTTTGGCCTATTCCTCCTTCAAGGCTGCCGAGATCTTGTTCAATGTTGTGCGAAGGTTTTCGCTAATTTATCAAAGAAACCAACAAAATAAGGTTTCATTTTACTTATGAATGAAAAGCGAACGAATTAACAATTATTTTCCTGCCAAAACACCCGGTAGAGAAACCCTTAAATGCTGATGCCTTTGTTATGCAAATTTTGTTGATTGAGTTGAAAGACACTTTTGGCCGCCATTTTGTGTCAGGTGGTGCAATACTTATGTGAGGTAAGTGTATATATATAGATAAATGATGTCTTCCCAGAAGTTAAGCACAGCTGCCAACTACAGAAGTATATGTTCACAAGGCAAAATTGGAAACGGCAGAAAACGTGACGCTGCCTTGTGTTCACATTTTCAAGATGGCAAAAATTGTGACACACAATACTGGCACAATTTGAAAACGGCAGAAAATGTGACACACAACACTGGCACAATTTGAAAACGGCAGAAAATGTGACACATGATACTGGCACAATTTGAAAAAGGCAGAAAATGTGACACATAATACTGGCACAATTTGAAAAACGGCAGAAAATGTGACGGTGCCTGGCGTTTAGATGATTAATTAAGTCTTGGAGTCCTTCTTGATCGAAGTGACATCCAAAGTCAAAGAACGCCGGGAAGCAAGGAGGAACGTAATCAGTCTAATGATTTCATTGTGAGGATGTTTCTGCCTCTCTCACAAAGCCCCAGTGACCAACGAGCTGTCCAGATATGGTTAATGGGCTCTCAGCAGAAGCTAACGCATACGAATATTATGCGAGTGTAGCGAGCGCTTTACTTTTTTGAATAAAGAAAATGTTGGTACTCTCAGATCGACTGGTATCTAAACCTTGGTTTCATTGCCATCACATTTCTCATCATAGGCAAACTTTACTCTCATTTCAGCTCCTTTGCATTGAATTGCTTGCGAACAGAGACGTAGGAACCGGGGGGGCACTGGGGGCATGTGCCCCCCCAAGATTTTGAAATAAACAAAGAAGTGCCCTTTTTGTTTTCAGGAAATGCCCCTTTAGCTTAATGGAAAAAGTGCCCTCGAAGTGTCGTGCCCCTCCAAGTTTGAGATGCTTCCTACGTCCCTGCTTGCGAAAATAATTTTAGAGTGGAGTCACTTATGAACTCAATGAGTTCAAATTTCAAATGGTTGTCGGGGGCATTTACATGAAAAAGGAAGCTTCATCTTGGATTGAAATCATGTCTAAAAGGTAGCGTATATAGGAAAAAGTGCTTGTTTTGCAATATAAAAGATGGCTTTGATGTCCTTCAATTTCTTAAAGGAGCGGCGCATTGCCAGGAAAAACCGGACATCGGTGAACTGCGTTGTTTGCAGGTTTGCATTTGAAACGAACATGCATATCATTATCAACATTTCTCCATTGTTTCTCCAACTTAAATAAAGCTCAAACCGGCCACAAACGAAATAGATATTTTCAAAATAAAGACCGAGAACTCAGACATATCCTGGACTTGGAATTCGAGACAAAAAACGAGAATAGACCTTTTAGCTATTCTGAAAAGAATCAGAATCGAACGACATTTTGCTACATTTTGTAGAATGTTCGAATGTACACAATAGCGATAGAAGCTCTAACGCCACTCGATCGAACTTCGCGTATAAAAATAACGTTCGATCCAGGCTCTTTTTTAGAATAGCTAAAAGGTTTATTGTCGGTAAACCCGATACGCCTTTGAAAAGCGGTGCGGCAGTCGTAATTGAATCGTTTGTAGTGCCGTGCTGTGCCGCACCAGATTCAAAGATTTGATTCGTATGCCCAGCCGTTACGTTCATACGGCAAAAACACAGGCCCGTAGGAAGCAGGGGGAGGCAGGGGGGCTTAAGCCCCCCAATAATTTTGAAAACAATGGTGCTACGTCACAAGCATTAACTAGATGTATTGTTCTCTATTCTTTTAAGAACAATTGCCCCCCCCCCCCCATTCGAAGCTGCTTCCTACGACCCTGAAAAACATGAGCCCTGCTTGGCGCGGCACAGTGACCCAGGAGGGAGGAGCACTTGATGTTCAGTTCTAATGGCGTTCGCCCAACAAAATAGTTTCTTCCTGGCTCCTGAATTTTCAGCCAAACGATGGCCTGCTATGGAAAAACTTAGAGAAAAGTATACTCTAAATTAATCGAGGAACCTTGAAATAACGACCCGATCTACTAAATACCCCTTTCTACAACCGCCTCTAGAAAAATTGCCTTTTTTCGATAGGCTGAGCTGGAAAAAAGAGGCGAAAACTATACCCTGAAAAGCGGCACATTCCCGTCGGACAATTCAATTCAATTCATTCGTAAAATACAAGTTTGTTACAATGTAAGATAAATCTGTGTAAAAGTTCTTGTATTCTACGCGATCCAAGTAAAATGTTGCTTATTTAGCTTGAGCCGCTAAAGGTAAAGTACCCCGGGCACAACAAGCAGTTCGCTGTATGAACTAACACTGAACTGTACAGTGTTAATTGCCGGCAAAACCAATGCATATATCCTTGAAACAGTTTTGAAATCTCTCAATAACTTTTCTTTCTTCCACCAGACATCGAAGGCTGGAAATATTTCCCGGCTCACTATGTGTAGTTCTGGACAGCTGCCCATTCATAATACATTCTCTTTTGCATATTCAATTTGATATTCAGGACCAGGTTTCAAAAATCTTTTAACGTTGATATTTCAAAATTCGCAGTTTTTTGCTTTAGATGAGGAGGAAAGAGACACCTCTTGATCAGACAGTTTTCGTCACAAGTTTTCAATACAAGAGCTCGTTGATAAGATCTCTGCAGTTTCGGAGGGAGGTTGTAATTAAAAGTAAAGGAAGAATGATTCTTTTCAGCAGAGATATATTTGCACCCATAAAAACTCAAGCTTCTAGAACTTTTTCCAGTGACAGGAAAACCGACGTTTAAGTTTCATTTATTAGCGAATGATCATATCAAAACGTTAACCCCTAAAACACAGCTCTGTATACGAACTACTTTGTCACTAACCATCAATATTGGCTTCTAGAAATTTTTGAAACAATATTTCAGCTTTTGAAACAGGGAGTATTGTAGCAGATACTATTTTATGCTTTCGAGCAAAAGATTTACGGCAAAATTCTCATTTAATAGCGAGTGATCTTATCAGAACGTTATGCCCTAGAGGCAAATTTCTGTATACAAACCGATTAGTCGTTAAATGCATATATAGGCTCTTAGAAATCTTCAAACGATATTTCACCTTTTGGTACAGGAAGGAGCACAAAGATATAAACCATTTTATGGAAAATGGCAAAAGATTCAAGGCAAAACTCTCACTTAACCGTGAGTGATCTTATCTGATAAAAATGTAGGCGTAAACATTAAACATGGAAATAACCCATACATAAACAAAACAACAGCAATAAAATAAACAGCAACAAACCATCAATATTTACAAGCTATGAGCACCCTCAAGTGACGTCATCAACGGAAATGTCTCAAATATTGGCCCGGCTCGACGAGGGTGTGTTCTTGAATGCATTTGATTGAAGAAAACGAAATTGTGTCGCGAGACGATACCTGCCTCTTCCCAACCGCCCAAGCATCTTTAAACTCCGTTGGAAATAGAAGATCGATCACAAAACGTTTGGCTTTATCTCGAACAAGACTGCTGGCAGCTGTCAGGTCACGTGACTTAGCTCAAGTAATTTGCTTTCATTCAAGTTTCGTGTTATCATTGAAGACAAAGGAAACATCGATCTAGCCGAAGAGAAGTAAGAATTACACCTGCAAGAGTTGATTTACATCTAGCATTGACGCTTAATGAGCTTCTAATTGGCGCCAAAATAGCAAAGTTGAAACATCTTGCGCCTACTTGACAACAACAACATGTTTTTGCTTTTAACGAGATCAAATTTTCTGACTTAAAGGCCCATTTAAGAAACATGTGTGTAAGAAAGAAAATTCAAATTGTGAATTCTTGTAGCTGTCAAAATAAACAAGTTGCAACTTCATGCACATTCTGGATAAAAACAACTTGTTTATGCTTCCAAGGAGGCTCAAGTCAAATGTGACAATGCTAATGGCAAATTAGGAAACATGTATAGATCCATGTGCATAGACGTCAGATCTAAAGTTAGAATTTGTTGCAGGTGCCAATATAACAAATTTGACACTTTTTTTTACAGATATTCTTAATTTATCAGGCATGTAATTTCCAAATTTCGTAATTTTTAACTTCAGATGGATTTAGATGAAGGAATAGTTTATTGGACATGAATTTCAAAAAACAATCCTGGAATTATTTTGTAGTCGACCCATTTTGTTTTCACAGCCTTTTAAACAAGTTGACATAGGAAGCACATATTACAGTTTATTTTTTCAAAACAAACGCTTTCTTTGCTACATTTATCAATAATGTGGGCGACGTCTTATGTTCTTATTAATATTCTTTCTTTTTTTCTTTCATCCATTTTTGCTTTTCATCCCATCTTCGTCGTGCTTTCTCAATGAAATATTTATTTCACAAATAACACGCATTGTTGGTCAGGGTAGGAAAGTAAAATGATGTTTTTGAATATTATCCTATTATGTATAGTTATTACGTGAAAAGGCACCTCCTTGGACTACGAGATGACTGGCTTCGTACATCGTCATTTTATTTTGCACCAAATTTTTACACGAAATCATTCAGAAAATTTAAACAAAATAATGAAACGCCACGTGAATCAGTTACGACAGGACGTAGGTTACCTAACGACATATGAAACACTATGAAACTTTAAGAAGGTTGGTGTAAAGTTCTATTACAGTTTTCTTTTAGATGAATGGCTTCGAAGGAACTTAGGGTGTTTTGCTGTAAATCTGCCGTGGAAATTTATTGATATCTTGGTTAGTTTCAAAATGGCGGCATTTATTAAATTTGAGGCTGTGACGTCATCAAATTTCTAAATCCGAAACCAGAAAAGCTACAGATTTCTGCTTGCCACCAGATTGTAGACCTTCATAAAATATGGTTTTCTTGAAGGTTATATCATTTTTCCTCTATTGGTTTAGGATTTACGATGATTCAAAGTTTTTCAAAATTTCCCATCAATTTTTTCAAAAATAATTAAATTGCCGCCATTTTGAAAAAAATCCAGATATCAAAAAATGTTCACGGCAGATTTATAGCAAAGTACCATAAGTTCCTTTCAAGTCATTTAATTCAAAGAAAAATTTCATATAATTTTACACCCACCTTTGTAAAGATTTGAAAGATTTTAGCCCTCAAAACCAACCAATCGGTATTCTTGCGCAAAAAACATTTGATATCATTATAAAACTACCGAGAAAATGACTGATACATATGTTAAAGTCTTTAAACGAATTCCAGAGATGAATTGTGTTGTGTGTATCCACAGAACGACTGCGAGCATAGGTTCCAAATCTTTAAAAAGGCTGGTGTAAAATTGATTAACCTAGATCTAGATCTTTGAACTGAATTACTTCAAAGAAACTTTAGCTTTTTATCTATAATTCTACCGTTGGACTTTCTGAAATCTTCAATATTTTCAGACTTACCGGGTGTTCCAAAAAAAAGGTAACAGATTTGATTGGGGCTAGCGATAAGATTTTAAGTTGATTCGACCCCTGATAAGTTTTGAAGTACTCTCAGATAGTTAACTTGAAGATTAATACCTCGTTTGTTGATATTGGTGCATCAAGAGTTGGAATATTTATCTTGAAAGTCCAAATTTGCCTCCTACTCCAAACCAGAGCTTTTGGGGTTTGGCCTAAGCTGTTAACTCGCTGTGCTGTGGAATCTCCTCAATCATAGCCAAGTACAAACAAGAAACCTCGTGCTTAGGAACACAATTTAGTGGAAATCTGACTCTGAACTTTACAATCAGATTCAAGAATTTAGCCCCGAAGAGACCCCTTTCTTGATTCTACAAAAACTTTAAATTACACCTGCATGAGAAAAGTTATTCATCAGCGAAATAAGTCCCGTAGGCTTTAACACACAGACTATCTTGCAATCTTCATTGCTTGAATGAAATGTTTTTTTGCATCGTCTCTCACGAAATTATTACGAAACAAGCAATCGTATATGCCTAAGGGAACATAAAAATGCTCTTTCGTGCTTGGCTTGGTGTACTTTTGTAAATGCATTTTGACTGGAGAAAAATAGTCTTTGGTGACTATATTCATTAATTTGTTTGCCAATTTTCTTTCTATTCAAGCGAGTACCCAAAGGACCGATCCTTGTCCAAAATGTCTTTGACTGAGGAGATTCCCCTAACCAGCCGTTAGCAGTTTAGGCCAAAACCCAAAAGCTCTGGTTTGTGGAGGGACGCAAATTTTGGCTTTCGAGATTAATATTTCAACTCTCGATGCGCAAATATCAACAAACGAGGTATTAATCTTCAAGTTAACTATCGAAGAGTACTTCAAAACTTATTTGGGATCGATTCGACTTATACTCTCATCGCTAGTCCCCATCAAATCTGTTACCTTTTTTTGGGACACCCGGTAGAATGTTTTTCTTCTCTTTCAAGAATTCAAGAAAAATTTTCAAAAAAAATTAAAACCATCGTAATTTCTAAACTGTTTGACGCAACATGAATTAATTTCGAAGAAAACCATAGTTGATGAATGTCTACAATATGGTATCAAGCAAAAGTCTATCACTCTTCTGATTTATGATTTCAAAATTTGATGACGTCACATCCTCAAATCAGTTGGAATATAAAATACGCTGTAATTTCGAAAAATAATCAAGATTTCTGCAAAGTCCAATGGTAGAATTATGGATAAGTATCTAAAGTTTCTTTCAAGCCATTCAATCAGAAGAAATAGGTCATTGAATTTTACACCCACCTTTTTACGCTGAGTTAAAAATTTGGAACCTATGCTATGGCTGAGTGGCATAATGACTCTATCACAACGAATATTGAACAAGGAAGGCTCGATATATCATATGTTAATCTTATTCTTACTTCAGAGTTTCCTGTAGCCTGTAGTTTATCCATGGGCAATAATGCACAGTTGATGTGGCCAACATTATGATCGAAGTTATATTCTTACCCACTGTGCGTGTTGTTTCTCTTCCATGGGATTGCGAGTATGGGATCGTTCTTCTCTTTTCACAAGAAGGATCGAATGCCGCCAAAGGGAAGTTTGAAATGAGACGTATCGCTGCGTAGGAGCTCCAACAGTTTCAACTGTATTTGAATAATGGAGGCATTCTATTCCTTGTTGTGATGAGAGAAGAACGAAGAAATAGCAACATTATCAAGCTTTTTACTCACAATCCCGTGGAGGAGAAACAACACAAAGTGAGTAAGAATACAATTTTGATCATAATATAGGCCACATCAACGGTGCATTATTGCCCATGGTTTATCAGTGTGGTGGCAGAGATTGTCTCAAAGATAAAATGAACGAGGGCAACACAAGTAGTATGAACATTGAAGTATCATGCATGGCATTTTTGCCAGCACGGGGAATCTTTAATCTTTGTAATGGATCATTTGTCAGCAGGAGCGGTCCACCGCTAGAACTAGAGCTTGGAGAGTTCGAGTGCGAGCGAAGCGAGCGCCTTTACTTATTTGTAAGATAAAAGTTTGGTGTAATTAAAAAATGTGGATTCGGCATTTACACAAAACTTTTTTAGGACCTAACTAAACGTTTTTACAAAGAGAAATTTGTTGGTTGCAGGATAGATTGTTGATCAACCTGTTGCTTGATTGTTGATTACGATTTAGATCAAAACAATCATATGAATCACAATTGACGAGATGTTGATTCACCTGTTATGCCTTTGTTGATCAAGCAAATTATTGATGATTTGAGAAACATTGTTGATTGAGAAAATTACTTTTTATTGAAATTGCGGTAGAGGTTATGAAACCTCCTGGCCATGAAATTCCTTTTACTGTGTAAAGACCTCACTAATGAGTTAAATAGAAAAATAATTGAGTTAACGCTGAATTACATCCACAACACTGGTTCGTTTGATTCATATGATTATAAACAGGGGTTTTTCGCAACACAGCCACCAAGTTACCAAGTCCCTTCTCGTATAAATAAATATATTTTGTGTAGTCGTTTCATGTAATTTATGTAATAGTCTCAAAAGTCTGTCTTAAATAAAATTAAATTATAACAGTAAATAACAATCCAATTTAATGGAGAAAAACTTGGACTACAGCGTCTGCACAGTAGCCAAACAAATGGGACACAATTCTTTGGGACAACCTGTACATAAAAAAGATCAATACATCCAGAACAGAAGAAACCAACTTAACTGCTAGTGCGGCATGGAAATGCATTTTGATGGTCATTTCTTATGATTTTGGTGTCCACTTCAAAGCAGGTAGCTTGTAAAAGCACCAAGTTGATACTTTTTAAAACCATTTCAATACTTAGCAATTTTGTAAGAAATCAAATTAGTTCTTGACACGAATGCATATAAAGACATTTTCATGATCAGTAATATGATGAAGTTTGATGATTTTTTTTTTACTCACCCGGTCTGCAAGAGCCGAGGTGTCTTGCCGTGATTGCTACACACTCAAGACAATACAGCACCACTGAGAGATAACAGTCTTCCGAGACTAAATTCTATAACAGTAATTCTTGACGACTAGAAAACAATGAACTGTTCTTGAAATTATATCTTTCATCCAAACCCATAGATGGCTCAGTCTTTCGGTAGGCCTGTTTAGTCAATTGAATATGGTGGCTTTTCTTTTGGGTTGCGCAGTCACGGCTTGGGGGCTCTGGTGGTGGTGGATGTTTGCGGCGATATCATTGTTGTCGCCCTACGAGGTGTAGCTTGCAAATAACGTTCTGTGGCTCTGCCACGTTATATCATTTTTGTATATTTATGGTGTTACTAAATATATTATTCGCAATAGCCGAGGTGTGGGATGCTGCAGGTGAAATCATCCACATCGCAAAAGAATCGAAAAAGCATTTGCTTGCTAAGTTGCTAGGCAACTTTGTTTATAGCATGCCAATGATATTTTTACACCCCTGCCCAAGCTGAGTACTTGAACACATTCTACCCCACGCCCGGTGATCTACCTGGTCCCTAGTCAGCTAAAAAAGTACCCATTTTTGAAATTATTGCACCAAGATCACTTGACGGATTTGAACGATTCAAATTCTAGTTAAAAGCCGAAAGACCAAACAATGTTTGTGATTTTGTCGCGTTTTTATGAGCACTGACTTAAGTCTAAATTGTGACTTTATATATGTTTTGAACTATATCTTTCATTTCTTTCTGAAAATTAAAGTTTCATGACCTTTCAGCAAGCTTTCATTTATATGACGTCATACGGCATCATAATGATCATCATGCTCTAGCAACAACAACAACATCGCTTATTGGAATTATGATTTGAAATTTTCATTGTTTATATAACGAATTACCTTTGTGCCAAATTTGGTTGCCATATCTCATACGACAACAGAGATAAACAGGGGGGGCGGCGGCGGATTGAGTGTTTCAAAACACCCAGGTCAAATAGGGTTAACTTTGTTTGAATAATGGCGGCATTCAATCCTTGTCGTGACGTAAGAAGAACGAAGGAAAAGCAACAATATCAAGCTGTTCTCACCTCGGTTCTCGCAAGTCCATGGAAGAGAAACAACGCAGCGAGTAATAATACAATTTTGACTCACGGTCATAATATGGGCCCTATGGGCCACATCAACCACAGGTAGCGAGTATCATGGATGGTATATTAATTATGGTTATAACTGTTAGTTAGAATCACAGGAAGAGCTGAGACACCTTTGTTCTTTCGTAGTATTTCCTGCCCAAACTGTACTCCAATTCTAACAGTACTTTCCAGGCCAGTCAATCCCCAAATACCTTGTTTTCTTCATTGCCAGGGGCGCACATTAGGGGGGTGTGGGGGGGGGGTGAGACACCCCCCCCCCAATAATTTCTGAGTCGGTCCAAAAATTTTCTCAAAAAGGAAAAGTCGGTCCACGACAAAATCGGATGGACCAACTTCGTGGAACGACTTCGTGGACCGAATTTTTCATGGACCTACCAACCACGACGAAGCTCGAAAGGTCCACAATAGTTTGAATCAAAGTTGGTCCGATTTTAAATCTTTTGGGCAAAAGTCGACCCATGACGACTGTTAGAATATTCACAAGAAGTGCTTGACAATAACTAGGAGAGTCATTCTAAGCCAAAGCAGAAGATGGCATTTAAAAAATTTTCTTAGATGCATTAGAAAAAAATTGCACAGGCTTCCATTTTTAGGGGCAAGCAATCATTGGCTTTTAAAAAGCGGTCTAACACAAAATGGAAGGTGTTTGTTGTGCAAAGATTGTCCCAATGAACAATGCTGTTACAAATACTCAAAATTTCTAATCTGGCACTGGGGTGCCGGTGGTGGTAGTTATGTGGCATTGGAAAACAGACACTTGTGTATGAATCCCAAAAAAGAAAGGAGACATGGGTTACAAATAGTATCCATCAAAGTGGTAAACGCTTCTACCAAAAGCTAACACTGCTGACACTATGATCATGAGGGGAAACCTTCTTAGAGGACAAACACACTAAAACAAGTCGCTTTTGCTAGGCTTGCCGGTGAAGAAGTCGTTGTTCTTAAGATTACGCCTATACCTAAAACTCCAAGTCCGTGATGCATTCTAAGCCAAAGTAAAGGATCTTCAAAAATTTTCCTCGTTCGCTGATTTATAGCATAAATGTCAAAAACGATAAAGGTTTCCTTGTCACTAAAGTCAAGCATGATATTGGGAGATTCATTCTAAGCCAAAGTAAGGGATCTGTCTTCAAAAATTTTCCTCGTGCGATGCTTTATAGCATAATTGTCACTAAACGGTCAAGGTTTCCTTGTCGCTAAAGGCAAGCATGATATTGGGAGATGCATTCTAAGCCAAAGTAAAGGATCTTTCTTCAAAAATTTTCCCCGTTCACTGATTTATAGCATAAATGTCAAAAACGATAAAGGTTTCCTTGTCACTAAAGGCAAGCATGATATTGGGAGATTCATTCTAAGCCAAAGTAAAGGATCTTTCTTCAAAAATTTTCCCCGTTCACTGATTTATAGCATAAATGTCAAAAACGATAAAGGTTTCCTTGTCACTAAAGTCAAGCATGATATTGGGAGATTCATTCTAAGCCAAAGTAAAGGATCTTTCTTCAAAAATTTTCCCCGTTCACTGATTTATAGCATAAATGTCAAAAACGATAAAGGTTTCCTTGTCACTAAAGGCAAGCATGATATTGGGAGATGCATTCTAAGCCAAAGTAAAGGATCTGTCTTCAAAAATTTTCCCCGTTCACTGATTTATAGCAAAACTGTCACAAACGATAAAGGTTTCCTTGTCGCTAATGGCAAGCATGATATTGGGAGATGCATTCTAAGCCAAAATAAAGGGCGTAGCCCCGAACATTTTCCTGGGGACCCCCTCGTTTCAATACCTCCATTTAATTTACCCTGGCCACACCGCTGCTTGCTATACGTTCAGTCGGTCCGAAAAAATTTAGTCGGTCCAGAACATGTTGACACCCCCCCCAAACAAAATTTGAATGTGCGCCCCTGACTCCAACGCAAACTTTGCTGTGAGGAAGGACTGGCCTAGGCAAGAAAGTTTGCGTTGGAGTGCAGTTTGGAATTTGGAAGGTATTTGGGGATTGACTGGCCTGGAAAGTACTGTTAGAATTGGAGTACAGTTTGGGCAGGAAATACTACGAAAAAACAAAGGTGTCTCAACTCTTCCTGTGATTCTAACTAACAGTTATAACCATAATTAATATACCATCCATGATACTCACTACCTGTGTATCAACTGTGGAT
This sequence comes from Aurelia coerulea, assembly GCA_039566865.1. Taxonomy (NCBI): domain Eukaryota; kingdom Metazoa; phylum Cnidaria; class Scyphozoa; order Semaeostomeae; family Ulmaridae; genus Aurelia; species Aurelia coerulea. The sequence goes on along the minus strand of CM076952.1, from coordinate 1,560,233 downwards.
TATTGCCGGTGATAAAAGCAATATCCATAAAATTAACGAAAGAAAAAAAAGGTAGAAACACGGCCTGTCGCGGGTAAGGTAAACAACAGCATTTTAAAAATAAATCAAATCCTATCATTCTTATTCCCTGATGCCGCCGTATAAATTTGCGTGACAGCTTTAAATTTGTAAGCGGGTAATGAATTTTTAACAAACTGACGTCATATAGAACATGACCACTATCCCCGTATTTCGTGATGGATTTTACATTTGACCTTCATTGCAAATTCACGTTGTTTATTTTGTAGAATGGTTAATCAAAACAAGATAGATATCTTAAATGTTTAATCCGTTTTTCCTAATGCTTTCCATGTATGCGTCAAGGAGCTCATTGGATAACCTCGTCCACGAAATGTTGACGAAAACCTTTCGGTTATCACAAAATCTCTGAGAATCCAATTGCTGTCATACAACTCAATTTTACGAGGAAATTCACACCTCATGACCTCAGGCTTCCTCTGCCACGCTCCTCCGCAGCGTCCTACTAATTTGACTTCTTTGTCTATCCTTGTGTCATAAATTTGTTTGTTAAACTGACTTCAAAACGCTTATTTTCACAATTGATTTTATAGCGGCTTCTATCTGTAGTCACTTTGCGAAAGATTGTTTAATCTGCCAACTAACAAATGATTCCATTGGGCTTTCCAACAACGATGCTACCGTTCAGCTGCCTGCTGCCTGGCAAAAGTCCCAGGGGGGGTACTCTGGTATATTCAGGATAGGGATGCTCAGGTTACTTTTTTGGGTCTAAAATTTAGGCAAGGATTATTTTTTTGGGTCAATGATTTGTACAGTTATTTTTTTGGGTTCAAGAAATTCTGGCTTACTTTTTTGGGTCTCAAATATGAGAAAAAGTAAAAAAATCAGGGAAAATATAATTTACAAACAAAATTAGAGTCAAGTAACAGTATCAAAATAAAAAACCTAAATATCCAAACACATTATGAGAAATCTAATCAGTTAGGGCATTTTTATGCAGATTTAAAGGGGCTGGGTCACGTAACGTAAACAAAGTTCTTTCGAAACGACGATTTTGCAGTTTTTTGACAGGCCATATCAAACAGATTTTCCACGATTTTTCTCAAAATGAAAGTGCTATATTGAAGATGAACTCTTGAACTTCAAAGAGAAACAAACGAAACAACCATATGTTGTAAGATTGCAAAGATATTGGTGGATTTTTAATAGTAACTTTATTGTGGATTCACCCCATCCACCAAAATCTGTGCAGAACACAATGGCCACGTGTGGGCAACAATATAGATTATAGAGATAACAGATTTGTTTACGGTTACGTGACCCAGCCCCTTTAAGGTACTGATTTCATAACTTTTGGGTATGTAAGGTCGGAAAAATTATTTTTTGGGTCTATTTTCATGCTAGAAATTACTTTTTTGGGTTGATGCGTTGTACCCCAGCCTGAGCACCCCTATCCTAAATATACCTGAGTACCCCCCCTGGGGCAAAAGTACAGATGTGCAGCCAGCAGTCTAACGCAACGGCAGTTCCTGTTATATCAGACTTGCCCAAAAGCTCTTCGTCCGTCGTACCGTTCCCTTTTCGATAGTTCCTGGATCCGCCATTCTAACATTCCAGAAGAGGGCGCGAGAGCTCCACGCGTAATAGCTCTCATGGCGGAATGTTGGAATGACGGATCCAAGGGAATGGTCTGAATTCCATCTGCTTGCTCAGCGACCAGTTGGTCATTGAAGCGGAAGACACACATCATCCCTACAAAGCATCACACTTATCCACCATTTATCCCAAAGATTCCCGCTTTTCTCCGAGGAGAGAAGCATACAGCAAAAGCAGTTCCCCGGGGGGGGGGGGGGGGTACTTGACTTAAATTTGTACGGGGGTGTGCCCACGAAAAAAAAATTTTTTACCCTGCTCCAGAATTTTTCGCTCAAAATGATAACCTGTTCTAGAAAAAATTGATGAAAAGTACACTCAAAAACATGAAATTTGACCGAAAAACGACCCGATCTAGCAGAATATTCCCCCATGTTTTCAACCTGCTCTAGAAACATTGCCCGCATTTTGATACCCTGTGCTAGAAAAAATTGGTGAAAACGATACCCTTAAAAACGGCACATCCCCGTCGGACAAATATACTAAGTACCCCCCCCCCCCCCCCCGGGAGCAGTTCCCAAGGGCGAGGCAGCATGCATCAGGCGCGAACGTGTGACCTCCTACGGAGAAGGCGCGACAAGAGCGATGAACAATACGCCTAGGCCACCGAAAATGGTGTCAAAACTGGGACAGGAGAAGAGCCAAGTCAAAAAGACCCTGGAGATTTCTTATGAAATTACTTTTGTCACCCAGGCTTCTTTGCGGGCACGCTGCAATTCCAAACTGTCTGAAAATCACATTTGGCCTAATTGGCAGCCATGGATCCACACTGCAGTAGCTGGACTGATAGAAAAGTTTTACTTTGGTTGAACTATTCCATCAGTTTAGTGTGTTCAGCTACACCTACAACACTGTGGATCTATAGTTTCTGTTCAGGCCAAATTTCATTTTGAGACAATATGAAATTGTAGTATGCTTGCAAAGGACCCAGAAAAGTCAAAACAACCTTCAAAAACACAAGACACTTGATCAACATGTGAAGAAAATCCGTTCATAAGATACCTTCACAGTGGGACTCCCAGGGAGCAGTCACTTTTGACTCTGCGGAGATGATTGTTTGGCTTAGTTTATTCACGCTAAACCGCTCTTTGCAGCCCCCTGGAGCGCCATTTTGAAATGATCAATGCTTAATGACATAATCAAAATTTGTAAGGGGAAAATAATGCTCCCATTAGCAAAACAGTAGTTACTAAATTTAAGTAACAAGGAAATGGCGAATAATGAATTCAATTGACCAAGTAATCGTGTGTAATGGGGCTGCATTGTCAACAATAATTGGGAATTTCAACATTCCTTGGTATGTTGGTTTGTATGTCCGGCCTAAATAATGCATGATCAAGGCTCATGAGCTGTTCTCTTTTCACGGCAAAGAAATTTCTGCAAGGACAATAAATTGACTCTCTGGAGAGAATTTGAGATTAGTAGTGGTTGTTGAAAACTGCTAGCTACGTCAGTCGCAGGTTTGGGCCTGATTCCGTACTGCACATTTTTTGAGCCCTTTGAGTGATATTTTATGATGGTGATATTCATTGAATTGTAATATTTTTGAGCCTTTTTGAGAACTCTTTTTGTTCAAAATGTCGGGTTTTACTCGACAAACATATCTGACTGCAGTATTGGTAGAAATTATTATGTCAAAATTCACGCGCGCAAACTAAGAAACAAATTATGAAACTTCTGTACTGAAAAGCAGGAATCTTGATACCCAGGTTTTGATATGAAATTAACAAATTTTAAAACTGATCCAAGTTTCTTATGTCACACCTGAATGTGCATCGGCGTAGGGGAAGATAAAATTTGGGGGGGCTGCCCAACAAAAAATCCATTGTTTGAGAAAATTTTGCCCGACTTGAGGTGGATTTCCGCCCGATTATGGCTGATTTTTGCAAATGTTTCTGACGTTGGGGGGGCTGCAGCCCCCCTTTGCCCCATATCTCCTACGCCTATGTGAATGTGCATTTTTTATCTGTTTTGAAACGAATACGCTTGTCTCGTAGGTCTTAGAATAAAAAGAGGCGAGGCCTACGAAATACACAAAACTGTAATTATATTTAAAGCCGAGAGCGCAAACACGAGAGGAGGACGGCATACAGACAGGTAAGCAAAATGATACAAGGTGCTTTTATTAACGGGCCTAAATGATATTGCAAATATCTTACAAAGCATATTTGCCCTTGCACTGCCCTTTCCCACGGTTTAAACGACCATGAATGGCTGTAACCGCCAGGTTGTTTACTTTACTCGCTGTTTACTCAGGCCCGTCGGAACGAAATTCATATTGGGGGGGCTGAAGTTTCATGCGAGCGGAATGATGATAAATGGGGGTCCGGGGGCTTGCCCTCGGGAAAATTTTTCATGGCCACGCCCTTTAGATCATTGGAAAACGCCCCATTTTTGGAGAATTGGTTATTTAAAAAAGCAAAGGATGAAGTCTGATGGGGGTCTTTCCGAGAAAATTCTGAAAAATGGGACTTCAATTTCAGGAGGATATAGATTATATTTCAATTCCATAATATCAAGGATGATAGCTTGATCAATTCTAATAACTTCCTCGAATATAATTAAGTTTGAATCTTCATTTCCATGAAATGGGATTTTACAGCCTTTTTTACTTACAAAAGTGAACAAACTGCAGCAAATTATTGGGGGGGCTGAAGCCCCCCCAGCCCCCCCGGTTCCGACGGGCCTGTTACTAGCTGCTTCAAGTATCAAATATGACATTGCATTATATTAAACGGATACTGTGCCTTGATAAATAGCAATATATAAACATCCACGTCCATTTTTCCTGCCCCCAAAAAAGTGCCATAAAAGGGAACAAAACTGTGTTCAAATTTGTGACCTTCACGCCAGAATGAATTAGTCTAACTGTGGCCTTCGACCTTTAATAACTGATCGCGTTTCGCAATGAATATGCCAATGACAACAGAAAGATATAACACCTTTCAATGTTTTCAACAGATTAAATATTTAGAAATATGAAAAACAAACCTCATCAGGACATACTCTGCTCATGAATAAACATTTCCCTCTCCAAATTCGTGCAATTTTTCTGTACCATGATCATATAGCTTGCAGATGCCACGTGAAAACATCTTCTAAATAATTCACCAACCAGTAATTGAGTGGGTCTGGTTGAGCAGACTGTTCTCTCTTGATGTGCAAACTCAGTAAATTTAGAATGAGAGCCGGTACGATTCAACAGCACATAAAACGGCCTATTATTTCATCCTGAAACCAGACGACAGGTAAATGAATGAAATTTGATTTAATAAATTCCCGGTTCGTCTGGATGTCTATCCACTGCGTTGTTATGAGACGCGATGATACTTGTTTTCCACGAATTGTTTACTTGCTCAAAAAGATCTACTGCGGTTGTTTTGCATGGATCAAACCTCGGCCCAGTTTGATCTCTATTCTCTTTATTGATCCAGGGGGTATTCTATCCACAATTTCCGCTTTCCATCCACTTGTTTATTTGCGTAAACATGACAATCGCTTGCGGAAATTTGTTTATCTGTACGACAAATCAACAGGTCTAAAATAGCTGCAGAGATCCATATCATTGGCTGGGGAAACTAACCCTCCAAATGAAATATACAAATCAACTCGGAGAATCCATGCATTTTTTGTAAGAAACTAAGAATTTTGGCCAAAACTGACATTTTATTTGAATTATCAGATTTCAAGAACTAAGATTTTCTTACAATTTCCAGAACAATCTTCATGTTCACCTATACCTATACCTATACCTATACCTATACCTATACCTATACCTATACCTATACCTATACCTATACCTATACCTATACCTCGTGAAGTGAAAACAAAGGGCATCAACTTTGGCTTTTGGGGTGTTATCAATGTTGGCTGAGTTTATAAGGATTTAAAGGGTCTGTTTCATCCAGCATTCCTTTCTTCTGTTGATGTTCCTTTGTTGTCCGCCATTTTCATGGGCCATGAAAATGGCGGCAACAAAGGCCAACCAAGAGATGGCACGTGCAAGGCATGCTGGATGAAAAAGACCCTTTAACTGTAGAGCATGAAAGAAATGTGTCAGCAAAAACTAAGATCGTGTTCAAAGTGTTATAATAGTTTCGCAATCATCGCTCGCGGTCTTGGAGAGAATCAACGGAGATAAAAGCCCCGCGCGGAAGGAGTCTTGGTATTCTATTATCATTTCGAGACGTTCGTTGATATTGTTTAGCCAGAGGAACAATACCGTGCGTACGACTTTTCTTTGTCCTATCTATAGATTGCCTCTACTTAGCTCCGTTCATTCACTTGCTCAATCAAAGTTATGGAACGCTTTTGGTGGTTAATTTACAGACGTGTGACAAAGACTAGTATAAAAGCATATCTGTCACACCTGAACTTGTGACAAACCAACAGCTACTTTATCACGAAACAATAATATGAAATTTGGAAGTGCAAAACCATCTGACAGCTGACAGTCACTGCTGCTTGCAAAGAATCTAGCCGACGTGGAAATTTGGCGGGAAAATTATGCCAGAATGTGGCGCTGCCGGTTTGCAGTTTCCAGCCTTTTCAGAACGGTTTTACGGTTTTTGGTCCCATGATAGCCCATGATCACTTGAAACAAAGTACCCGAAGAAGAGATGCATCAACCAATCGTGCAATGTTTTTAAAGATTTGTTTCCTATGCTAATGAACACATATAACGTAGTGCCTGAAATTCCTTTCAGGCCATTCAATCAAAGGAAAGATGCATGTACCAATCATGCAATGTTTTTCAAAGATTTGTTTCTAATGCTATATTTTCCCACACAAAATTACAACTTTTTAGTTTTTTGCAGCCTGTGTCCTAATCCAAAAATACTACCACATTTATGGACAGTGCTATAGTGAGAAATGTTTTGTCCAGAAGTGCCATTTGTCACTTGTCACAGGCTACTTTTTGTTAATCTAATAAGATTTTTTCTTGCAAGCTATTATAACGAGATTACGAATGAATTCAAAATCCCATAAAGTTCATTCCCCCGGTAAGATGCTAATTGGAAGCTTGCTTTTCAAATTCTCGCTTCTCTAAACAATACATCTTACATTTACGTTTTGTTTTTGGCTTTTTCAGCTGGTCCCTCGAGAAAATTTTTTTGTTTCCTATTGAATGACATCATTTGGCGTGGGAACGTTCAATAAACGACCAGAAGATTAGAATTCTTTTCAATTCAAAAATTGTTTATTCAAAATTGAAAAAGAAAAAACTGCCGAAGAAAACGTTTTCCTTCTTTCATGAAATCCAGATGTGCGAAGAAAGTTCGGCATATTTGATTTGCATAGAAATATTCCCTTTATACCTGCAATATTCCCTAGCTATATTTTCCAATTTCGCAAGGTCAAAAGGCAGCACTGGAAGGCAACTGTTGGCACTATTTTTTAAAGCAAAACATTCAAAGCAAAAATATTTTGTTGAAAACATTTACTGCTTGTCAGGCTTGGTCAGCAGCAAAGAACATCTTTGAGCAATGTTTTGAAACTGCGACCTGGCCAAGCGGGCAGTTGTTAGCCTTCTTCAAGATTGTAAAATTTTCTAGATGTGCCACAATGCCCACAATGTTCGCTAATGGCCGAAGGTGATGAAATAAATTAAATACGATTTCAAAAAGGACAAATGAGAGAAAAGACGTGGTGCGATTTGAAGTAACTTTAAACTTTATTTATTCCTGTAAGTACACAACAAGAAATGAATAAAGACCTGACTAACTCTGTTTAGCAGCTCCCTTCATCAATTTTAACATTATATAAGAACCCCCGTGATTTGTCGACAGGGTGCTGGCAGAAGGCGCTGCGTTAACCCGTTATTTTGGAATGACTATGTTTTTCTTCATAATTATCTGTCGAGGAATTATAAATATTGTCTTGAATGTTTAGGAAGATTAAAATTTTTATACCTTGGTGGGACTTCTGCAAAACAACTTCTGAGATTGGTCAAGTGCTAAAGGGGTTAAATATGGGCCTAAGTTGAATTGTCTGCACATAAGCATGTGATGTGCCTGTTATGTCAACCCCTTCCGAATGCACAAATGTTGCGAAATATTTTGAAGTGGTTAGATATGGGCCTAAGCTAAATTGTGTGCACACAAGCATGTGCCCGTTACGTCACCTCTTTGCTTGCGCGCAGGCGGTTTCGTAGATCAGATAAACTTTTCTATTTGGTAGGTGAAATACTAGAAATTAGTAAGAAGATGGAAGCAAAGAAACAATACTTTAAATCAGCACACTAAGGCCTTTCGAACTTATGTTCTCTACAGAGTGTGACTCACTCTGAAGAGATCACTCTGAAGAGAACACAAGTTAACACTCTGAAGAGTAAGATTCTCTTATAACATCTCTTATTCTCTTATAACAGAGTAACAACACTCTGAACATAAGTTCGAAAGGCCTGCCTTAGTGTGCTGATTGAACGTCTTGTTTTTTTGCCTCCATCTTCTTACAAATTTTCAACTCTTCTAAATATTTTCATCAACCCTACAGCAATGAAAATCGTCAGTATGAGATGCGAAGGCAACCAAAATTTCAATCAAGCTTTTTCACACACCGGTAAAAGCCTTTCCAGACAACAATGAGGATTGCCAGTTTTGTAGATTCTTTGAAAATGTATTGTTATTTTTGAAGAATTTTGAGCATGTACAGAATGCTTCAAGCAGCTACGTATTTTTTGGAATAATAAATGTTTTATAGAAGGAAAAAATGCAAAAAAATTCTATAATGCTTCATTCACACTAATTACGCCAAAAAGCCTATGTCACCCAGGTTCCTTTGCGGGCTGACGCTGCAATTCCAGACTGCCTGAAAATTATATTTGGCCTACGATGAAATATAGATTTTAGCAGTCGTTTAAAAACTGAAATGGAATCTTTCTATCAGCTCAACTACTGCAGTGTGGATCAATGCAGTGTGGATCAATATTTCAATACAATATTTCCCCCCTAAATTTTATTTCAGACAGTCTGTTATCTATTTCTGGGGTCCCTGAAATTGCAGCATGTTTGGAAAGGATCCCTAGGTAACAATGGTCCTTCAAGAAAGTAGATAAGGTTTTATTTCAGGGGATTCCATTCGCAGCTTCAGTGCTTTTTTGCAGTATGATTAAAACCAGATAGCCCTAAAGAGAGTTAGAGTTGCTACCTCTTAAACCAATTACAAGATCAGCTTTGTTTTCGAAAATAATTTGGTCCTTGATCTACTTGGCAAGAAAAGAAAATTAAAGAAGATCGGCCGTGTAAACAGGAGTACTTTTTATCAGGACACCCGGTGGCATATAGCTATGTAACTATTACATTTCTTTAAAATGGAAAATCATGCAGTTAATGAATAAAAACAGCATCTCACGGGGAAGAAAATATTTTGCGCATCCAGAAGGTATGTGTCAAAGTTAATTTTAAGTATGTTACGAAAAAAGTAATGTTTTAAACAATGATCAGCATTTAACATAAGATGAGTCGAGACTTTCATCACATAAAAACATTTCTATCATCGAGCAAGCATGAATTCTAACAAAAATTTCCTACAATTCAACCAAAATACTACCATAGAAGCAGCTAAATTAACGAATTTCCACGAATAAAATAACGCTTGCTAAGCAATGAAGACACGAACACTTTCATTGAGAAATGAAATTCAACTAAGACCCTAGCTGAAAGTTAAAGGCAATGTGTCCATGTAAGTAGAATGCCTCGAGGGGGGATGTGTCGCAAACATGTCATATTTTCCTTTGTATTCACGTGACTCATGTGATCAGCTTTTATGCGAATACGAGGTTGTGTATTGGATGACTTCCCACGCAGTCTAAAGTCCGAAGTCTTTCATGTGATCAGTTTGAAACAGACTCAGTCTAGACCAATCAAATCATCCAAAAGCTGCATGCATGTCAGCATTCTGTCAGCAGTTTCAATGAGTGTGCATGCAACTGATATTGATATGGGCACACTGCCTTTAAAGAATGAGCTGTGAAATCAGACTGATTTTAGCAATTACTTCATCGCTAGATTCGACAAAACAAATCACTTTCAAATTGGAAAACCCCAGTAGATCTTCGTTTCTATAATTCACGAGACTTTCACTTCTAAATGAAAGAACCTATTGTTACAAACATAACATTCTACACAATGTCACGACATAAAATATTATTACTTTAACTAACACAATGCTCATACGAGGTTAAATAAATTTACAATTAAAGAAAATTCACTGTAATATTATCAATTCTAGTAAGAAGTACACAAGTCTATTCCTTCGATAGAGAGAACAAGTTTGGCTCACGTGTGAATGCTCGTTTTTGTGAAATGCTTGTGCACAACCCGACTTGCCCAAGTCTCTTCCGCGTCAAATACCAAAATAATGATATCTGCGAAGGAGAGCGGGAGTTCCTTTTTCTTCTTCCTTCGCAGAGGCTTCCCTTTTCTCCCACGCAGAAGTGACTTTTAGGTGGCAGTCTTTTTAGGTATAAACACAGGTAAGACCTGTGCAAGTCCAGTGCATAACACACAATGAACGCAATATTTTATGTTCTTTTGCTGCAAAATTCAAAATCCAGACTATCGTTACTCTGTTTCAAAAGTCAATTTTAATACCAAAGATATTTCCGCGTCAAATCACTATTATTGTGTAAATCGTTATCATATTGTACAATCGAATATTTTGCTCTGAATGTACTTTATGTACTTGACTATAATTCTCCCGCAAACAATTTTGATTTTTTGTTATTTTCAGCTTCCTGACACATGGTGATGTCACTCTTGTCAAACAACACAAATGTAAGTACAGATTTCTCGTAACACAACATTTGTAAGAATTCCTAACAGGGGGATAACATAACACACAAACCAATCTTGCATATGTCTCCAATTAAAACAGTGATTATCGGCATCCTTTCATTATTACCAAACTTAATTCAGTTCAAGACTGTTCCTTCCCGTTACAAAGATTATAAAATTCTAAATCCTTACAGCATTAAATAGCCTCAATCATATCTACATTTATTTAACTACAATAAATTCTATTAACAATTTGAAATTGAATATATAACGAGAGATGTGCTATAAGTGCAAAGTTAAATTAAGAAATGCAGTCCGTAGACAAACTCAACCGAGGAGTAGTTCACTTACTTGGTAAGGAAGGGTTCAACTTCTTGCCCAAAAAGACACTAAAACGAAAGAAACAAAGATTAATGTCATCATCTCATCGTCATCATCATCATCATCAGCATGGGACTCAAATCTTTCAAATCTCTTAAAAAGGTGGGTGTAAAATTCTATTCAATTTTTCTTCGAATTGAATGGCTTGAAAGGAGCTTATGGTACTTTGGTGTAAATCTGCCATAGAAATTTTTTGATATCTTAGTTTTTTTCAAAAGGGCGGCAATTTAATCATTTTTGAAAATATTCATGGAAAATTTTGAAAAAGTTTAAACCATCGTGAATCTTGAACCAACAGAGGAAACATGATATAACTTTCAAGAAAGCCATAGTTTATGAAGGTCTACAATATGGCGGCAAGCAAAAATATGTAGCTTTTCTGGTTTAGGATTTATGAATTTGATGACGTCATAGCCTTAAATTTAATAAGTGCCGCCATTTTGAAACTAACCAGGATATCAAAAGATTTTCACGGCAGATTTACAGCAAAGTACGCTAAGTTCCTTTCAAGCCATTTAATTCAAAGGAAACTGTGATAGGATTTTACACCGACTTTTGAAGATTTGGGCCCTATGCTATCATCATCATCATAATCATCATTCTGTCCCCCCTCCCCCCCCTATGTACCGTGTACATTCAGGATTGCCTTTGATAAACTTGATTTAAGAAATGTTAAAAAGTTGTCAATCAAGAAGTTGCACTCTCTTCAATTCTGTATAACTTTTTTGAAACCTCCATTCTTGATACACCAGACCGTTTTTCAACGTTTAGCCATCTGTTCCTCACATACTTTCTACGGCCCTGCGAAAAGAGTAGTTTCTTCTGGATGTTGTGATAACGTAAGGAAATTGAACAAAAATAGACTTCTATCAGTTATATGTTGGAGGCAAAACAAAATCAATTTCTATCTGCTCAAGGTGGCACGTCAATGAAGACAAGCAGTCCACCCCTATTGAAACCTCATAATAAGAAGAGAAACGTATTCTGAACTTGTTTAAGCTCCAGCCCAGAATTCGAAAAAGTACCATACTTTTTTAGTTCATAATCTTCCTGCAGTATCTTACTTGCTTTGCAACTTTTTATCAGAAGAAACTGTAGGGGCAGTGTGTCATAAAGCGTTTGTTAAATTCTCATATCTGAAAATCGATGAAAAATGGCCATGTACTTCAGAAAGTCGTTGGTGTAATGATAATGTGAGATTATTGTTATTATCATTATTATTATTCTTTATACACAAAATCCCTTCAATGAAGAACTCTGAAATGTTAAGCAATTTCTCCAGAACATTGTCGAGAAGGTCTTCCTTGATATCTGAAGTTAAAGTCCGAGGTAAAGTAACATTTAAGTCGCGTATATACCCACTTTTGGAAACCTAAGGTAATTTTTAAAATCATACAGATCATCACAAATCATCAAAATCATGAGTAAGAGTGGGCCCAGACAAGATCCTTGTGGAATGCCATCGATAGCCGAACTTTCATCGGATTTTTGATCAACCAAACAGCAGATTAAGACTTTCATCGGATTTTTGATCAACCAAACCGAACCAAACAGCAGACTAAGATGGATTATCAGAAAGACGAAGATGGTGTATCATCTTACCCGATTCCAAGTGTGATGGCATGAGACAGTACAAGAACAGGAATAATCACAACCAAATTGGCACCGAGTAATTCAGCACTGCTACAAAAGAAAATTATGAGAACCTTTAAATTTTGAGGAAAAATATTTGCTGAATATTTTCAATTCATATCTGTATGTAGACTCATAACATAAGTCCCTCTAACTTTCACTTGTTGTTGTTGTTGGTGTTATCGCTTCAGTTGAGGAGATAGTTGTTGTTGTTTCTGTTGTAGCAACAAGTCAGTTTGAGGAGCGAAAGTCTAATCTGTATGTAGCTTCTCCTCCCAATCTTAAATGACGATTTGCCATTACCAAAATTATTGATGACAAACTGTTGCAATGCTGATAGGGTAGATAAGACAATCGAAGAAGAAAAGAATCAGCCAAGCTTCGGTAATTTTGTTGTGCATCGAAATTCATGAAGAGTTTATTCTCTTTATTCCATAAGGTCCCTTTAGTCTCGACGGAAAGAATGAGCGAAGAGCATAAAGGCTTGGAAATTATTAAAGGCCAAGTCCTTTTTAATGATTTCAGTATCACAATTGGCCAATAATATCCAAGAAGATATGCCTTAAAATGATTTATATTTGTTGTTCAAGTCAATTTTCATAATAGATACTTCAAAGATGACATACTGTTGATCCATGCAGCGCAATAGAATAATTTTGTGAGAAATAACTTGATTGATCAATGTTGCTGCATGCTGCACCAATCCATTTTATAACTCTTCGTTTTACTAAATTTAGCAACAGTTGCATAAAACTCTTATCTCAATGTAGAAGATTAATGCATTCTAATTTTACTTCTCCCATTTTAGAGCTGCACAAAACATCAAACTCGAAACTATAAGGCAAACCATTAAAGAATTTGAATCAATCTGAAAATATATTTTGTTGCTTGAAACTCTCTGACTTTATCCATTAAACATCTAACGTACCTTTTCATGACTTTCGTTCTCCTGATGCTTAAAGCAGAACTTTTGGCACTTGCTGGATGCTCCATCTTTACTTTCCTGTGGAGGAAAATGATGATATACCTGGTGGGGTGACCCAAAAAAGTGAACCAGAGGTAATTCAAATGTTGCTTATGGTTACATGATCACATCAAAACAGCATTTTCATCATTTCATCAACTTTGCAAACTGGCAATGATAAAATTTCAAACAACCAAATAATAAGTAATAATAATAACTAAAACATTTGCATTTCGATATGAAAAAATTCTTAGCACGACATTTCAAGTATATCCTATTTCAAGTATGATAGGATTTTAGTGAATTAAGATAGATTTTAAAAGCATCAAAGTCACCAAAACAAAGGGATCAATTTTGTTCAGTGGCAGAATTGCCACATAATGAGCATATTGTCCTGAGAGTATTATTGATGCAAGCAAACGATCCCCTAGTGGTTTCAGAATTACCTTGCCTGGGAAAAAAGAAAGACGTCCTTTCACAAACTACATTGATGAGTTCCATTGAGACGTTACTTACTTTGTTGGTATCTGCTCAGGACGACTTGCCCATGCTTGCACCCAGTCAGATTTGCCATCCTTGGAGACAAAATTACAAATGAATCCATCTGACTACTAATAAAAAAGAAAAGCTGCACCAAATAACTTAAATTTGAAAAAAGAGGAATATTCAGGCTTGGTTTCCTGCAGCAACTAATGGTAAGCCAGGTGTGGGGAGTTCCCTTCCGTGCATTTTTAACCCTTACAGGAGATTGTGATTAAATGCACTTACCATCACTGAAACTCACTCATGTTCAAAATGAAAATTCCACACTCTGCCAAGCCATGTGGGGAAAGCAGAAAAGGAGTACACTTTCCCCCATTTTGATCACATGGCATGAAGTCTCTTCTGCGGCGTAGGTGGATTAAAACATGCTTCTAAAGTTAATGCAATAATCTTACAGTACGAGTCATTTTATCACACATCACAAATATGGGAGTTTAAAACAAAATTCTTTAATAAGAACATCAAATAACTGCAATGCTGCTAAGATTGATTCAGAAGAAAGTGAAGGTATTTCCTCTGGAGTTGAAAACAATAGGTCAATTTAGCTGGTCACAGCTGACCCACTATTAGTTAGTAGTCACAAGTTAAAACCTGAAATTGAGTTTTTTAAGAATAATTGCTTGTCAAAACTACATGTATCTCTTTTTTATAAGAAACTGCCCATAAGAAACTCAACTCTCAGATTGCCAAAAAATTAAGAAACTCCAGTACTGGGAAACTGTAAGTTAAGAAACTATTTACTTTGATAAAGGAAATTCTTGGCACTTTTTTACTTTACTGTCACTTGTTTCCAGTATCATATTACTCATAAGGTACTATCTAAACATTGGAAACCAAGGCTTAAAAAACCTTGTTTTGAAATATTCATGAGGGGTCAGGTAGTGAACATGAAGATTGTTACGGAACCTCTAAGAAACTCATTAGAAACTTTGAGTACTCAAATTTTTATAATTTTAAGAAACTCTCAGTACTGGCCAAAATTTTTAGTTTCTTGTAAAAAAAATACGTGTATTGTCTTTAGGAAAATGAATGCAATTACAGTAAGCTATACCTTCCATTGCAATAAAGTACTGTAAATAGATTCAAATCAGTTACATTATTTATTGAGTTAACTTCAATTGCTGAACCTGTCAAATCTTTTCCCAACCAGGTGCTTGAACAATAATGATACAATAGCCTAGACCAATATATAAATAATTTGATTCCTTGGAAATATTTCAACATAACATTCACCAGTTTCAATGCAAACATGATATCATGATATTGTATTATTTACTTATAATATATACCTGTTCCAATGGGTTGGTAGGATTCTCTTGGCTTGATGGGTGCCTGGAGATACAGTAAAATTGTTCCAGTATGCAATTTCAGTTAAAATGACAAAATTTGTTTTCTAACCTGTTTGTAAATTGCTCATTTGGTGATTAACAGAATAAAGACTTTTAAGCTGCTACATACTGAAGCAAAACAATAAAAGTTGTCTGCAAATAAATTAAAGAAAGAAATCTCAGTAAAATTTTATAAGTATGTTCAGTTTAGCTTTTGGATAACAAAAACAATTAAACTAATTACAAGGCTTTTTCACCTTGAATCTTTCTTGAAATGATACGAAGATGTTAACACAAATTGCAGTATGTTTTTTATTAACTTTGATAAGATATTTCTTGCAAAGAGAATACACAGTTTTCCTTACTTATAGCAAAATGTGTACTTGAAAAATGTCCTGCGTGGTACATAATTTTACAATGTGTAGAATAACAGAGCTATT
Source organism: Aurelia coerulea (assembly GCA_039566865.1). Classification (NCBI taxonomy): domain Eukaryota; kingdom Metazoa; phylum Cnidaria; class Scyphozoa; order Semaeostomeae; family Ulmaridae; genus Aurelia; species Aurelia coerulea. Next base: position 1,544,497 of record CM076952.1, on the reverse strand, counting down.
GCTACATACTGCATCCTTGTCTAACATTGGTGGCAACAAATTCTAACATCAAAAAGAGAATAAATAACAACAAATACAATGCACTATTTTGAAATTAGCCATTCAAAGAGCCCACTAAAGCATTACGTGACTTAGCCTGCATGCAGACCAAATATTCCGAAGAAGAAAGGGTCTGCGCAACAGCAACCAAAAGGTTCCTACGTGACGCAATTCTGGGTTTCAGGGAAAATAATTTATGCAATCATAGGTGATTAATTTATGCGTATCATTTTGTTGCTGTCACAATATGCTGTCACACATTTGTGTTCAGTTGTGTATTGTTTTGTTTGTTTGTGTCACTCGTATGTTTTAGATTGTATTGTGCCTTTGTTTTGAACGTTTAATTGCTTATTTGTAGAAGGACCCCAAAAGGACTGGAGAAGGTGTAAGTTTTAACGATGTGTTGTTTTAGCGTGTTGAGAATTGTGTCATTCGCTATAATCAAATATTTAGTTTTCTCTTATGACCATGTTATAATTTATCCGTAGAAATGGCCTAAAGGGATTTGCACTGTGTAGCAAACTTTTGGTCATTGTTGTGCAGACCCTTTCTTTGCACGCAGGCTCACCTTGACTGTCTCATTTGCTCTTCTACAGCTTCTGCCAACAATGTTTCCATTTCTTCTCCATCTGACAATTTTGGAGATGTGTTATGGCTATGCCCATTTCTTGATGGATCCAATTTCACCCAGGAACCTAAGAGAGAAATAAATTGATATTTCAGAATGTACTTAGACAAACTGGGTAAGATATGATCCTGATAAGTTTAAAAACGTTTGTTCCATGAAATATACCAGTTTAGAGGGAATACTGTATATTTCACACTGAAGATCGTTGATGGTGGGGGAAGTAAAGCAATGATTCTAATGAATCCATTTGTGTAAAATCCTTAAGTTATGTTCTCCTAGTGTGGTGGTGGTATGGTATCAAAATTCTGGTGTATTAAGCCAGGTTAAAATCTTTGTATTGTTTGCCAAGTATTGTGGAATCAAATTCCATGGTGTAGAATTCTGGGTAATTGCTGTAACCGTTGGTAGCCATTTTGATTCTAGTGAAACGTGCTTGGTAATTCACTTGCATTCTACTGTATGTAAATCTACACAGAACATTAGGCCAGATTAAAAGAAGCAGTTCACACCAGAAAAATGGTAGTTTTATTCAATTCAATTCAATCAAATCTATATTGTTTTTATAAATGTACAAAAATTGAGTAGAGTTTCCAGTTGTCTGATGATCACTGTACAGTATAGTGAGAAACTCTGAGTGACAACAAAGAATGTTATCTTTCTTATCGTCTCAATCCTGTTATTGTTTTTATATGATATTTACAATTAATACACCAGTACCCTGAGAAAATGTTTCTATGCCAAAGATCTTCCCCTGGCTAGCAACCTGGGATTTACAGCAAAATCATTGCCATTGGTTGATTATTGTGAAATTGGATGCAATCATCCAGAGCTGAGCAACCAGTAAGGATTTGATTCCTTGCTTGATTTTGAACCAGATACATGAGCTTTTTTGGCTGCTTTCGTTTGTATAGCTTTCAAATCATCCACTATTTTTAGCCAATCTAGAGGCAATCTATCAGATTCTCTTTCGTATGCCCAAAAATGATAAACCCCACACCCCAGCAATCATCCATCCAGAACACTGCTACAGTTTCTTACCATTCATAGATTCGGTGGAGCTTTCGCTTTCATTTTCACCTCTAAGCATGCTGCAATGGTCAAGCTCCCAAACTGCTTCTCTTTGATAAGCTTTAGAAGGATCTTTCTTGGTTAATTTGATCAATCTGATCGTCCAACTTTGTTTTCAAAAGCGACATCAAGAATTATTAATCAAGATGTAAACAATGGCGCATTTGCTATTATGACCTCTATTTCGTTGAGCCTCGTCTAAATTCACTAGTGACGTAATGGAAATGGGTTAAAACAATGAAAGGTAAATGAAAGGTTAGGCCGTGCCGTATACAATGTAGTATTGTATTGTGCTTTATATAATGAAAGGTAAAGAAGGAGACTAGCTACTTCATTCCCAGTGTCCGCTTCTTTGTTGAATTGTATGACAGTTAGACTCACGAAAAAGTCCCAGTTATCGCAACAACAACAGCAATGACAACAACAACAACAATATATATTTCTGTTTGTTGCGTCCATCAGCCTATCAATAGCTAGCAATAACTGCGAACTTGCAATCAGTCTATATGACAGTGATCATCAGCTCATACGAGATCGAACCCACCATGATTGATTGGTTGATTGGTTGATTGATTGTTATCAGTCTAATGAAAACCAAAAACTGGTGAGGTTTCGGGTTTCTTTACTTTCAATGGCGGCTTCCAAAAAAGCGTTGGAGTTGCTGTGAAGTTGGAGAAAAAAGAGTTGCCGAGAAGCTGCCGTCAGATGTGAGTTACTTTCGAGACATTCCATTTCAAGTGTAATACTTCACAATATCAATATTTTTGGATAAAATACATTTGTAGGAGCGAAATTAACGACGAATTGTAATCAGTCTATCGTCTAATGACCTCATGACCAATGACAACAGTTATTTATGCTCCTCCACAGTGGCATCCTTCCTGCTGTTGCTGTGAAAGGAATTGAGTGGAGGAGTGAATTGGCATTGGGACAAATCGAATGCAGTTAGTCTGCGATTTATTTCCAGTTGCTTCTGAGTTACGGACCTTTAAACTCTTGACGTTTGCAGTGAACCAAGTTGATCCCTAATTTTCTAATTCTTCATGTACTTCGTCTGGACTACATTCGAAAATTCTACAAAAATGTGGAAAATATCTCGCATAAAATGGTCAAAATGGGCAGTTTTCCGCAAAAATTCATCATAAAAGTGGGTATGAAACGCAAGTTTCGGTAATTAGAAGAGGGTAGCTTTCTGAAAACCGGGCGGCAGACCCCCGTCCATCCTCAAGTCATGTACCCCCCCCCGGGAAAATATCGCTCGAAAATTTTTTTGTAAATGTAGACTGTCCAGACTTTGACACGAAGTGGTCTAGAAAATCATCAAATTTCCTAGAAATCTTTTATAATATCTTTTTACGTTAATCAGGACACACATTGATAACAGCAGTAACGTTGAAGTGTTAATCCTGTATAAAGATTCGTGTTATTATTATTAGAAATGTTTATCTACGTGTATTTTGTTAGAGGCTACCTTTTATCTTGAGAGTATGATTCCAATGGGTTTAGTGATAGGATGGTTTTAATTACACGCTCGTCTCATTTACCCCCCGGGGGGGTACATAACATAATTAGGGTACGCGTATGTGCCGCCCATATGGGTGGGTTTTTGGGCCCAAAATTCTCTAAACAAGGGTCCCTTTTCGGCAGATTTTCCATAAACATGGGTGGGTTTTGCTGAAATTCGCAAAAAATGGTCAAAATAGGCAGTTTTCCGCAAAAATTCATCATAAAGTGGGTATCAAAAGCAAGTTTCGGTAATTAGAAGAGGGTAGCTTTCTGAAAACCGGGCGGCAGACCCCCTTCCATCCTTAAGTCATGTACCCTCCCCCCCCCCGAGATTTACCCTTTTTTACTTCTTAGGGCCTGTTCATATGGAGAAAGTTTCCCCGGCATTTTCCCGGTGAAGCGGGATTCCCGTTCAACCGAGATCTCGCCTCATATAGCTTTATCACATAAAACAGAACGAGCGTTCACATGAGAAAACATTTCCCCGGCTAGCCGAGATCTCGCTTGAACTCTACCGGGATCCCGGCTAGCCGAGGAAATATAACACATTTTCCCGGCTAGGCGGGGAAACTTCTCTCATATGAATGGTCAAAGAATATTACCTCGGCTGAGCGAGTTTCCCGGTGAAACGGGAAAATGCCGGGGAAACTTTCTCCATATGAACAGGCCCTAATATAAGACAGAGGTTTGGGTCGAGCGTCCAAATCTTGTAAACATTGAGAAAGCTAACAAGAGCATGGCCCCCGTTCTGTTCTTGGTAGGTACCTGCTAGCTGTGGCAAGAAATTCCTTCGGCTCTCAGAACACTTTTCAGAGAGTTAATCAACGATAACTTTGCTCGAATTGATTTACGAGTGGTTCAGCTTATACACTACTGGCTAGTTTTATTTGCCTTCTTATTTTCATTCATTGTTAGCTGACAAAATGCCAGCATACAAGGGTGTCATTTTGCTACTCTGCAAATCGAAGTTTGTACCTTGTTATTCAAACGAAGCTGTAAAATTAAATTTCTTCTGTCCAAAATGAGACAGCTGCAATTTTGGTCAATTTGATTCAGGCTATAATTTTTTCCGAGAGCAATACCAGAAAATAGGGCTAGATTCATGGAACGATTCTTTCAATAATCTCTAGCATGAAGCCAGTAAAGATGAAACCACTTGGTGCTGTTCGATTCTGATTCTGACTGTATATTCCTTGCGTCAATTTCGAACGGTCTCGACCAATCAGATTTATTACCTAGTTTGCAGCCCTAACAACATAATCGGACAGGCATTTTGCAAGTGCATACATCTATTATTTCCTTTTCTTTAGTCCTGAATAAACTGTACGCATCATGGAGAAGACAGAAACCAACACAGATCTGGAAAAGTTTTGTGTGGACCTTCCAAAAGTAGAGCTGCATGCTCATATAAATGGCTCCATCAGTAAAGAAACAATGAAAACATTGATTTCAAGGAAGGTTGCAAGAAACGAAATGCAAAATGATGTCACTGATAAAATGACGATGATCTTAGACGGTGAGCAGAAGACCCTAGATGAATGCTTTCAAATTTTCAAAGTCGTACATCAAATTGTTACAGACACGGAAGCAGTTTATTTGGCAACAAAAGATGTCATAAAAGAATTTGCAGATGATGGGGTAAAATATTTGGAGTTAAGAAGCACACCGAAATCCATTGGTTCGATGACTAAAGATATGTACATTGAAGCTGTTATGAAGGCCATTAACGAAAGTAATGATTCTTGTGAAGTTGATATTATTACTAAGTTTTTAGTTTCCATTGATCGCTGTAATGGTGGCATCATAGCTCAGGAGGCAATCGATCTTGCAGTTAAACATCAAGCTAGTAATGACTGCATTGTGGGGATCGATTTAAGCGGTGATCCTACCATCGGGAAATCTGCTGATTTTGTTCCTGCCCTTGCAAGAGCTGGTTCATTTGGGCTCAAAACTGCTGTCCATTTGGCTGAAACTAAAGAACCATATTCTGAAACACATGCACTTCTTAATGTGGTACCAGACAGAATTGGCCATGGCACTTGTCTTTTACCAGAGTTTGGTGGTCACCAAAATTTAGTTGATTTCACCGTTGACAAGAAGATTCCACTGGAGCTGTGTTTAACATCAAATGTGAAAGCGCAAACTGTCAAAGATTACGATGCACACCATTTCAAGAGATGGTATGAAATGAAGCACCCTTGCGTCATATGCACAGATGACAAAGGTGTGTTTGCGACGACCCTTTCAAAGGAATACTGCCTTGCAGCAGAAGCTTTCCAGCTCGATTTTAATGCCTTGTGGGAATTGTCAGAAAATGCAATTGACTGCACATTTGCATCTGATAATGTGAAGAAAGATTTGAAAGCCAAGTGGAATGAAAAGAGAGATAGATTATTACCAAATTGACAGAATTATTCATAATCATAAACATTTTTGAAATTTAATCTAGTAGAACATATCAAGCAAAAAAGTATATTTCAGATGAAGAAAAGAGTTGTTTAATATACCAATGGTACTTTAACGCCCCTTAAAGTAGGCCGTGACATATTTTTCAGTGACAAGGCAGTAAAGTTCTTTCGCAAGTTGGCATCCATAAAGTTTTGAGGATTCTTAAGAATTTTAAAAGATTTTTCAATAACGTCTGAGAATTTTTCGCAACAAAAATATGAATTAAATTCCAATATCGAATTGCACTCAGTACGGCACTTTTGAATCTATCGCTTCCAAAATTCAGAAGAATGGTAAAGAATTCTCAAGGATCCTATCAGAAAGAAAAATTGTCAAGTTACAAAAGAACTGTGCTGCAAAATACAGCTGATAACAGCTGAAAATTGGTTTGATAACGGGCTATGCTCGAAACGTCGTGCTTTTTTCAATTCGCATCAAAATGCTGATATTTTATTTTATTTACTTGTTTATCTTTGTATACTTGCACTGCACGCAACAAGATTTTTCATTCTACAAAATAAAGGGGCGCCAAAAGGTGGGACTCGATAGAAAATTCCTGTTAGATGAAGCGCCAAAGCCTGGTTTCCATTTGAAGCTTTTTGCTTGTTGTTGCTCGTTTTGGATAGCGTTTCCATTTGGTACTCTACAAGCAATAAATATCAAGCAATAAATAGCAGAAAATTAAAACGGAAACCAGGCCAAGAAAATATAAACAATTATACCCATTCCATAATACTATTACTTACACAATACGTTTGATACGATACTAGAATACACTGGATCCCTTATGCACACGCATCAAATGAAAGCAAGCTAGATTTACATTAAAGAACGCAGGTCAACCAGCATCCTTTGCGCGCGTTGCATTTTGCCCTTCGACTGTGGCAGCCATTTTCATATGACATTAGCAGTGCTCAGCAAAGTGCGACCGCAAAGGATGCTGGTTGACCGGCGTTCTTTAATCACGTCATCCAATCAATGTGAAGCTAATAATTTCGGATTAACAGAATCTGGCCCGCAAATTTCTAAACCCTAAAACTATAATTAAGTCATACAAAAAGCTACCATACAAGCACTTGGCAATTACGATGATTTCGGTGTTCAAGTCTTGCTCAATAAATGATCTGTAATTATTGTAATGCAAACTATTTCTCATATCCCTCGTTTAGAGACTATGTTTGATTGGAACTGCAGCGATAAATCCTCTTTCCGTAAAATCAGAACAACAAGCTAGTGGGCTTCCCTCAGATGGGCTCGCCATGGAGCTGTTGGTTGAGTGGCTACCAATTATACCAAAGCTGGAATTAGTGTCTCCAATATCAGATATAGCTTCAAATTCCTCCTCAGAGCTACCTGTCCCAGAATCAGTAGAAATATTCTTTTTCTTGCAAATTTCTCCTTCGCAAATGTCAGCTGCTTTATCATCAACATTGTCTTTCTTGGCAGCATTTGATAAATTGCCTTGCAACTCATTTCCATTTTCAGATATCTCTTGTTCCTTATCTTTACGTTCATCTTGTTGCTCAAAATCGCTCAAATCAGGAGTTGAAACATAATAACCACTTGAGAATTCACTTGAAGAACTTCCATTACCACCAGTGTCATCCTTTAGTCTGCCATCAATTTTAGAATTTGGCAATGAGGATAAGCTCTCGTACTCAAACATACCAGGAGCCTCTTGCGGAGAGATACTAAGCGATGCTTGGCTTGGGGTTGCCTCATTTTGTGTTGCCTCAATCCGCATAACCTCAGCTTCACTCGAGGCGGAAGTCCGGCTCTCGCTATCCTCTGAGATCCTTTGCAAGGAAGAAACACTGTCTAACGTTGTACGCCCTTTATTTGTGTCTTTCAAGCTATTTTCTTTAATATTTCCAGTTTCGTCCATAAGTGAGTCTGCGTTCATTGAACCACTCCCATCAACTGGTTTACCAGTTAAATAGTTTTCAATTTGTTTAATGTTAAGATTGCTTTGGAGGAATAAATGCAATGCCTTGTCAGAGAGGAAAACGTTGTGCTCTATCACCCTGTGGAAACAGAAAATTCGTTTGAGAATAGCCTTAAATAACGGACTCATCGTACTAATCCCATAAACGCAACAAAAACACCGTAATCTGTAGAAAAAAGACTGCTAACTCCTGTAAAAGAACAAAAACCAAAATAAACCTGTAACTAGATAGAAAATGTTTGAATCCTGGAAGAGAAAAACGAGTTAACCTTAAAACCTGAAAGATTAACTTCAAACCTTATTCTTTATAAAACCTTAATCGTTTTTCTCTTGCGGGATTCAACAGTTTTTCTCTAGTCCCAGGTTTATTTTGGTTATTGTTCTTTTACAGGGGTTAACAGTCTTCTTTCTACAGATTACGGTCTTTTGTTGCGTTTATGGGTTTAGTAAGATGAGTCCGTTATTTAACGCAATTTTCAAATTTTGTACCACAAATCATTTGTTTAGAAAATTAGTACAGACTTATATGTATTTGCAGATCGCACTTAAAACATCTTATCAAGAAACAAGCTTTCACCTGTATGACAGTCATTAATATCCAGTTACTATTAGAGCCACAGTGCTCTCTGTAGGCATATTTAAAATATTTTGGAACTGTTTCAACCACTTTAATCAGGGTTAATCCCAAGTATTTACGGTGAATGGAGGGATGGTCCTCAGGGCTCTGTTCTGGGTCCCTTCTTCTTTTTCTAATTTCGTTTATGATCTACCATTTTCATCTTGCAAATTTTCCTTCTTCATGTTTGATGATGATACTTTACAGCAGTGGATTTTTCAACTGCTGTACACGAGTTGCAAACAAGCACAGTTTTATAATCATTTTAGAATGACAATATCATAATAGAAGCTCTCATAAGGATAAACCAATTGTTTATTATTATTGAATCATAAAGCTCTGATTGTGTGGTGGATGGTGAATCTTTCACATTACTACTGTTGTCTGACAATTTTCAGTTATTCTAAATTCTAATTGGAAGATACTGATAAGTAATAAGGATAAGAAGAACAGGCAAAGCAAAGGATTTTTTCCTACTTTTTCTAGAAGATAGTTACAGCATGAAAGACCATCTTGTCTAACAACCTGTTTTGTCTCTGTTTTGGCAAGCAAATTGACGAAGAATTTAGCACAGGCACAATTCATCTTTTCAAATCCTTACTGCAAATAATAATGCCTCTAACTTACTTTCTAAGGAATCTCTGTAATCCCTTCATCCTGTCTTGAATAAAGTCATCTTCAAATCTGCCAATAATTTTCTTTGGAGGTAGCGGTGGTGTTTTCCTAAATAATTGGAACGAAAAAAAGAAGTCAGTAATAAAAATACTGTCTATATTTTTTCACAAATTCCTACAATAATTGGTCACAGAAGCCATAAAAATGTGGTCAGAGATGATCTGCACCAACATCTTATCAACAAATAAGCATCCATCTGTATGACAGTCACTAGCCTCCAGTTACGATTAGAGCTACACTGCTCGCAATGAACAAGGACAGATAATGTTACAATAGGACTCGCTACTTTTTATTGACACCTAGATACAAAGCAATTTGTGATTGCAGACAAAGGAAATTCCATGCTCGGTTGGTTAAGACATAAACAAAAACAAAGCAAACCGCAAAAATTGCCCCGAAACTCGGGTCGCTAGCGCGCTCGTTGTGCATTTCAGAAATGAGCTTCAAGAGCAAACATTAGCATATATCAAAAGAAGAAGGATATATCTAAACTTCTGCCTCGGGAATTTTATTTTTTTCGTACAGAAGCTGTGCAGTAAGTGTTTTAATCACACCTAAAACGTACGAGAATTGAATCATATTTAAGATATTTTCTGACCGATCACTTACAGTACATGCTAATTGTAGTCTCAAGTATTCACGGCCAATGGAGGAATGGTCCTCAGGGCTCTGTTCTAGGCCCCTTCTTCTTTATATCATTAATCATCAATCATTTACCAAATCCACCTTGCAAACATTTCTTCTGATTGAGTGATGATGATATAAGAATGCAACAAATCATATGTTTAGAGTTCAAAGACTGTCACTATACCTTATGCTAGAGAATCCTTCATTGTTTTCACTCAGCCAGTTGCGAAGCCAAACAAAGTCTGAATATCTCCTGCGCACAGTAGACTTTGGAAGAGTGAATGCTTTGCTGTTGCTCTGCAGAGAAATGAAAGACAAAATAATCATCAGAACTAAACATTCCTCTCCAAATAAATCGCATGATTCCAGGTCCAGATAGTTTATGCTGGTTCTTGCTCATGAAACAAAACCAGATACAAAATAGGTTTCTTCTTTACTCCAGAGGGTATATGCCCTTTTCTAAATTAATGCACGGTTTAGGTCAGTTAGCACAAGTTATACCTCAACATTGGAAACAGATCTTTTATTTCAACTTTCAGATAGGTTAATGTAATTTTATTTTGCTGCAAAGCTGCCCTATATAGTCTTCCTCAATTGCATCTGGTCATCTGTGTCTGTTTTCAACAATTTCTGCAGAGCAAATCATGGCTGTGAAATGATATTACTGTGGTCAGCAGCATAGTGTAGTTAGTGCATGCACCGTATTGGAAAAGTGTGTTATGCGTATATCTTATCGTTGGGTAGCAAAAAGAGCATTATTATACGGATGGTCAACTGAAGGCAATATATACTGATTTGTCAAAGAACTGTTTTGGGAGTATGATAATTTCAGGACTTTAAAGGATTTCATGAGAAGCCATAGACGCTTAAGCTATTCTGAAAAGAATCAGAATCAAATGATGTTTTGCTACATTTTGTGAAATTTTCAAATGTGCATGATAGCGATAGAATCGCTGTTATGTATAAAAATAAGACTTGATCCAGACTCTTTCGTAGAGTATCTAAAAGGTCTATTGATGACACAAGTTGCTTTAAACATTTTTGCAATGATTTTCGTGAGTAAAACCAGTGTGCAGCACTCTCTGATTATCATCAGTTTATTTTTGTCTCATCTTATTGATTAATATGGGTATATTACCATACCTTGAGCCATATTTCAAAGTCTGTATATTTCCTTCCACTCTTCTTTTGTTGAGTGATTGGGTTTCTTATTTCAACAACTGTCACCTGTAACAAAATTCTAGCATTTCAAAAAATTTAAAGATGAATCTTTTCATGAGAGAAGTAGGAACTGGGGGGCACTGGAGGGATGTGCCTCCTCCCCAAGATTTTGCAATAAACAAAGAAGTGCCCTTCTTATTTTCAGAAAGTGCCCCTGTAGCTTGATGAAAAAGTACCCTTGAATTGTGTTGTGCCCCCCCCCCGAGTTTGAGATGCTTCCTATGTCCCTGCTTTTCATAGTGTCCAAATCTTTGCCACATACATTGAAAGCCCTGAGCAATATGCATATGCGAAAGTTATAGAGTTTGAGAAATTATATGACGATTTTTGCCAAGAAGTACAACTATGAATACGCTTAAAACGAACGCTAAAGGGTTTAATAGGCCAATGGCCTCCTTATCCCTCATTTCATATTATTATATCTCAGGGCTATCTTAGTTGTACACCTGTGTTGGTGGTACATCCATTTTCAGGGGTAATTTTTCATAAAAATTGCAGAATTATGGGTATCATTTGCAGGGAATCTGAGCTGTTCTTGAGAACTTTTCTAAATGACTAGAAACAATTTCTTTTTTATTTCTAGTGGGAGACAAGTGACTGCATTGCACACTGGCATGGGGGCGCCACAGGGGAAATTGACGGGATGAGTCCCACCCCACTTATCATCAAGGTTGGTTTTCCATTTTGTCTAAATCCACAGAGAAATAGTCAAAGGAGGAGTTTGGTAATCAGATCTTGAGGACTAATAATAAGGGCATTTTCTTGAAGATGAAAATTTCAGCAAACAATGGATTGTATGTTATATCAACACATAGCTAGTTAATTCTAAACAATGCGTGCAAAAATAGGAGTGCAATGACATTGAAAATACTGCATCAACTCCTTTATTGTCGTTTCGCGGACAAATTTCACCCTGAGTCACATGATGCAGCAGTTTGAAGGTGAAAACATTTATCCCTTTTGTTTGGGGCCTTCCTTTTGTTGCGCAAGGTAAAACTAAGTTTGTCTGCCCATTATTTGTACCAAATTCATACTGTTTTCCCATCATTTATCTGAAATGGACTTGCCGGTCGGTAGAGTCTCCATAAAAAGCAGGAATCCAGTCGTTACGTGATCGAACGACCGCGGTTGTTCAGTTTTTGTTCATCAGATTTTTGGGCCTAACGAAAACACTCACCTCTCGCCCGCTTGGAACACTTGTCCAAGAACCAGAGCTAATTCTATGCATCTCAGGACTTTTCTTGCACGTCGTTGTATCTCAGTTCCTTCTTCTTTTATTCATTTCTTCCTTGATTCGCCAAAATAACACTTTTCGTCGCTGGATGAAATTTTAGTTCATTCAGGTCGTCGCCTTCTATGTGGAAATGTATGTCGTATGACGTACTAAAATCATTCAATTCAATAATACTTTTGCTTTGCTTTGCTTTGCCAAAAAGGGCCATGCGAAAAGGTGGGGAGAAGGTTTCGAATTAGCACCGCCAAAAATTGCGAAAAAGATCTGAGTTTGAAAAGGTTTCTCTGCAAGAGAGAACTAGGCTAGTTTTAAAACGTATATACAACTTTTTACTGTAAAAATGCTAAGAGCGGAGCGTGACCGAAATCACATCCAAAAAGAAACAAGTCAAAAATACATAAACATAACTAATAACTCAAGAAATGATGACAACTTTTAAATAGAATATCTGCATGAATTGATTTCTGGCCATTTTCGAACTGCTGCATATATTAAAAATTGAATTGAATTAATCTCAAACGGCAACTGTATGGTCTCTCTTTCAGATTGAGGGTCAGCATTTGGAAGGTGAACAAAATGGCTGCCGTTGTTGGAGGGAAAAAGTTGCTGATCAGAAGTTTGCCGCCAGAACTGAATGATGAAGATAAAGAAGACCTGCTTAGAAAATTCGGAGCAAATAGTGTCGTCTGTTTTGGAAAAAGAGGCAAGATGGTAAGAATTTTATTTTAGTAGGGCAATTTTTGCTTGAGAGACCTCGGCCTCAAAGATTCTCAAAGGTGTGCAAACCAAAGAAGGGGCCCTTTATTTATTGTTTACCTATTGTCTGTTTTCAATACCCTATTGTTTTTCTTGAATGTGCAAGTGCCACACTTTCCATGCAGGTTGATCACTAACTAATTTCCTGCCAAAAATAACATATGTCAAAGAAATTGCAAGTCAAAAGTCATGAAGATTGAATCACAATCAATGGCCTAAGTTAAGATACTTTGACAATCTGTTGGAAATGAGCATAGAAGCACAGGAAAATATCCTTTCCTCATTTTTCCTGCTGAACTCACAAGCTCGTCAAAATATCACATTGAATTGGATATCAACAAGTTGAGTTATCAAGTTGATAGACCATGACATCAAGGTCTTTTCACTTTTCATTTGAACAATTACATTTCAAGTAAAACCCGAATTTGAACAACAACTTCAAACAAAATACAGGTGTCCCCACAGTGAAATAGGAAATTTTTTTAGTTTTGGCGGTTGAGTGAGAGAGCAATAGATCTTCAGTTTATTGGCAATTGAACATTTCACATCGAAAACCATTTAAGGTCCTGCATGCCTGGGTGGAAAGTTTGATTTTTCTAACCAGTTTAGCCAGTTGTTTCTGAACAATAGGTATATTGTTCCACCGTTGTTTTTAACACTGTTCCATGCCAGAGATCTCCAATGCAACATACATGTTTTCCAGTACATCCCACACCTGACGCCATGTTTAAATAGCTTGCAGGATAACACATAGAAGTACACACGTGTGCTCTCAACTCTCAACAACCACAACATACAAATACTTCATGCATTGTAACAGCCTGCATGCACAATATCTTGTGCATCCAATGTCTTACATGTGCTCTACAAACTTTCCAGCTTGGGCAGATCTGCGGAGAATGGAATTTTCATGTAAGAGATTCTTGGTAGGTATTAATAGAAAACAAAACAAATCCTTGTACGCACCTGAGATCTAATCGAAAATCCCGTACTGTACAGACAGGAGAAAGTAAGTTTAATGCCTATGGTATAAAAGTATGTTGTGGAGATCAGATCATTAACCATGTTTTTCTACTTCACAGAGAAATTCAGCGTTTGCATCATTTGGTAGCCATGGAGATGCAGAATCTGTAAGTTACAATCTTTTTTGTTTGGTCTTGTAATTAATAATGTTGAAATGATTTGGAAGTTAATGATATGATGGAAATTAATGATATGAATCGTGACATGTGAAGATCAAGTTTTGATTGACCAAAGAGTCAAGATTCAAAAGAGTTTCCAAAAGCATTTGCTGATTTTAAAAATAGCTTCATTTTCCTCATAAGGCCATGAAAAGACTTCATCAGTTGGAAATTCTTGGATGCTTCCTAAGGGTGGAATATGCAAATGAGACTTGTGAGAAGCTTGCAAATGGCCAGGAAAGCAGGTATTGTAAATACAGTGGATGTAAAATTTTTTTTTTATATATTCAGTATAAAAATTTACAAAAACGGGATTATTTATAACAACACTTACGAACTACTTTACTACACTACCAGGACGAGATACCATGGGGAGCAAAATACCATGACTACCCCATGGCTTTGACATAAAGACAAGCAACTAAATTACACCTACATACAATTAAATACATTTACTACTATAATTACGCGCAAACAATCTCTACTGATAAACACTTGAGTCAGTTTCACATTGGATGTCAGGCAACCATTTGAAGGAAGATGTAAAATGGTATGACAGCAAGATATATTTTGTATTGGTACTTTGAAAATTGTTTAGTAAAAAAAATTTGTTGATCAAAATTCCTTTCCTTCTAAAGAATTTAAAGCCTGAAAACTGTAAACTGATATTTGCTGGCTCTGTACGCTAAAGATAGAAAATTACGCATTTAAATTCAAGAGATTTAGTCAAAGGCCTTTTCCTACAAGAAATTCTCAGTACGAAAGCCTTAAAAAGTTGACTTCAGTTGATTTCCTTACTTTCAGAAATTTTTGTTAAACCTCACAAAAATTTAGAAATACATTTTTTTTATCATGTGTGCTGAAAAATTTCTCATTCCTTTCTCATCCACACTTTTAGTATCCATTTTATTGTTTCTTTATTGCCAATAAGTTTTTATCATGGTATATACTTTAATTGAATGTGACAATTCACTAGATTTAAGTTCTAGCTTCTTCATCCCAGTTCCTTTCATTCTATCATTCTGACACTATAGATCCAAGAAACTTACGTATAGCTAGGCACTAAAATGAATCAGCATTATCTCCTTTTTGTGTTTTAATCACTTTCCTGTAGTCACCATGATAGATCTTAGATATGACTTCCTTGCAGCACATGTATGTTTTTGTGCAGTTTATTGAAAATAGCTTCCTGATTTCTTTTCTTATCAGAAAAATTTTGAACAAAGCGTCAAATGTTGGATCATCCAAAAAGAAAAAGGAAAATCATGATGAGAATAAAGAAGAAGAGAATGATGAGATCCAATCAGGAATTGCACCAAAACTTGGGTATGTAATGGAAACATAAATTGTTTTCATAAAGTTCCTTTTAGATGTGGTTTGATAATGTCACGTTCCATTTTATACCCTGGCCATTACAGCTTAACTGTATATTAGTGCACTCTGTATTTTGCCATAGCTTTATTTTATTTGAATTTTTGTAATTTAGTTTTTGCTCATAACCAATGATATTTGCAGTCACACAGTTTTTTTGACATCCTTACAAATCTTCCAAAAGATTCTGCAGAAACGTACTTTAATAGTTCAAGTAAAAAAGCTTTGATATACTGACTGGATGTCCTAAAGACTGGATGCAAGTTTAAGAAATTCTGATGCCAAGAGTTTCAGACAAATTGTGTACCCAAAGATAATTTGTTACCCCTCCATGACTTTATTCAATTTCGGTATGCTGTATCATTGTTGGTAATTTGGTTGCGGAGAGCCATGAATCAGCAAATATGAAATTTGCTCTTGATGCCCAAATCCGGAGAGCTTCCAGTAATTAAAATCTAGCTATGACAGGGAAGGCAAAGCATCTCTGTCGTTGATGTAGATTAGAAAATGTGACTTTTCAGAATAGAGAAGAAATATTTAATCAAAACTTTTGAAGAAAACGTTACTTTCAATTTCAATTTCATGAATATTCTCAGCTAATATTACGAGATAAACAACATACCGAGTGTGCCAAAATAAACTATGCACATTTGGCAGGCCACAATAAATCGTACACTGGACCGATTTTGAAGATTTATGACTAAATCGTTAGCAGAAAGCCTGAATTAGATACTGGGATTTTTTTTGCAAATTTTTTCATTTTCAGTTTTTAGAGCTAGAAGCGAGTTTCTTAAATTTTTATTTTTTCGAAAAACACTGAAAACGATCAAAAAACATCAAGCAAGTTTTCCAAAGAATCGACATGAATGGACAAAGAGAGAACTTGTTCGTGGTGATTTGCGATTTAGAAATCGACCAATTGTAATCTGCTGTACGAGAGCTCATACTAAACCCCCAAACCCCCCTGAAAACGTTTGCTCTTTGTTCATTCATGTTGAATATTTTAAAATTTGATCGACGTTTTTTGATCGTTTTCAATATTTTCGAAAACGAACATTTTAAGAAACTCGCTTCAAGCTCTAAAAACTGAAAACAGAAAAATTTGCAAAAAGTCCTAGAATCTAATTCAGGCTTTCTGCTAACGATTAAGTCATAAATCTTCAAAATCGGCCCAGTGTATGATTTATTACGGCCTGCCAAACGTGCATAGTTTATTTTGGTGCACCCGGTATATGATGCTAAGTTTACATAATGCATCTAAGTCAATAATGCTAAAGAGGACATATGGAAAGAACTCTTGTGGAGCTTTCGAGCTTAATGCCACCCAAGAACGTTGATATTTGCTACGTAAATATGAGAAATTATGAATGTTACTTTCTGTTCCCAAGTTCTTGCTTGATCATTTTTATTTTCATTAATATATTCCTCTTCATAGATTACATCAAGATTTTCCAAGACATCTTTCATACTTGTATCCACCCCCAACAGTCACCATCTTAACAAATATTGCAAATGCTTTGGCATCAGTGCCAAAATTTTATGTTCAGGTAAGTTTATTTCGAAAGGACTAAAATGTACTCTCGAGTACCAAATAAACGGGGGGGGAGGGGTGAGAATAATCAGGGGGGTTGGAAATGGTTCAATATAATAATAGTCGGGGGGTTGGAAAAATTGAGAATAGTCATTTTTCGTTTTCTTAGTTAAACATGTATCTTTTTTATATTAGTCATGTTACTAATTAGTCATGTTATTAGTCATGTTACTAATTAGTCATGTTATTAGTCATGTTACTAATTAGTCATGTTATTAGTCATGTTACTAATTAGTCATGTTATTAGTCATGTTACTAATTAGTCATGTTATTAGTCATGTTACTAATACATTTCTCGCGTGCGGATCAGACAAACAAAGGAGAATAAAGTTAATAGATACAGTAAGTACATTTGTAAGAAATTATGTTCACTATCATGTCTATTTTTCAAGAATTGATAAAAGTTAGAATAAAAGTGGCGGGGGTTGGAAATTTTTTAAAAATTAATAAGCAGGGGGAGACGATTATTCGGTACTCGAGAGTATTGCTTTTTTGACTAATCAAACAATTATTATTAAGTATTCAAATAATTTGCTCAAAATTTAGCCAGTTGTCAACTCCAAGAAAGTCGTAAGATAAAATTGATGAAGAGAATGACCAAGAATGCTCCACCACTGACGAGAATACTTGCTTGTGAGGTGGCTTGAAACCGAGGCAAATTCTTTGTTGTCAAGGTTTTGAATAAACTTTGTACTGGAAGAAAGTCTCCCAAGAGTAAATTGTTTTCAGTAATGGATTCTGGAAGAAAGAGCAGTGCAGTGAAAATATCCTAATGTCTATCTGCCAAGTTCAAAGCATCTGCGGGATTCCGATTCACTACAGTGTTTCTTGCATGATAATTTCTCTTAAGTTGAAAGGACAAATCTGGTGTTGGTATGATTGATGATAAAATACAAGATTGTTTAGATCATACTGTTGTGAATTGTGTCTCGTAATTTTTCCCACCATTTTTCGTCTTTTCTCTGCGAAATCGCGTATTCTAATACGTGACCAGAGGATAGTGATGTCATAAAAACAAAGAATCTGTGTCTTTCTGCTCAACGAAAACGAAGGTGCCGTGTTGTTTTCTTGGCTCTTAATCGCTGCTTTCCTCCTTATCATGTTTTGATGAAAAATGGCGACAAAATTGCAATGAAGTTTGGCCTAAATTCGCAAAAAGTTTAACGAATTTACAGGTGTTAAGAGCTTCAAAATGTGGGAAAAACTTCATATTTCGTGGCAGCAGTTTGTAAGTTTGTTGTTAGCATTTTTTTTTATTCAATATAAAATTTTACAAACAAACTACTTCAAAGCACTACGTACGAGCTACTTTACTACACTACAAGGACGATACCACGGAGTGCAAGAGACCATGACAACTCCGCAGTCATTAACATAGAGAACGTGTAACTAAACTAAAATTAAATGTACAGCTACGAAAAATACACATGACCAATTTCTACTGATGAATACTAAGGTTCGTTTCACATTGTATGTCGAGCTAACTTTGGGCAATCAGGTCAGTTTCACAAGAATGGGTGAACTGGAGATTCGATTATCAAATTAGAATGGATTGTGCCCCATGAGTCAAACATACAATGTGAAACAAACTTACAGCAAAAAAGAAAGAGAAGCAAAGGGACTTGGGGACTATGAATTGTAAACAAACGGAAATGCTGTGAATTTCCTTAGTTAAATCAACCAGTTTGGTGAATGAACTTTAGAGTCAACTCAAGTACATGTTTATTAACGTCGCTAGAAAGGTCTTTATCACCATACAATAAAAGTTGTATCAGAGCGCTGTTTGAAAGACTGTTGATTTGAACAAATGGTCGCAATACTACCGAAATTCCAGCGAGAAGATCTCGTCGATGGATGTCAAATGAAGGGCAAGACAGCAAAAAGTGCTCCGTATCTTCAATGCCGTCATTCGTAGGGCACATTGGGTTTATTGTGTCCTTAAAGTTGTGCTTAAATTTGTGAAAATTTAATTTACTGAGACCGACCCTTATTTGGGAAAGATACGATAAACTTATTGGGTCATGAATTCCAAAGACAGATTTTGTTGTTAGCATTAATCATACCAACCCCGGACTTGTCCTTTAAGGTAAAAGCCTTCACAACCAGAGGCATTTCTTATTTATTCAACCAAACCAAGTGAAGACTTCAAATCAACAAGATTTATTCCTTTCTTTTAGTTTAAAAGTTTCTTGATCTTGACTGTCTACTGACTAGCATCCTAACATGTTCCTTTTTCTCACAACAGGTTCTTCATTTGATGAACAAAATGAGCCTTCCTCCTCCTTTCACAGGCCCAACGATTACACCTCCTCTGGTAAGTCGGGTTTTAAAGATCCTTTTGATTGTTATGAGAAAAAATGTGTTGCAATTCGTCAGATTTACGAATTTTAATTTGCCTGAAAAATAAAGATTTGAAAAATCATGTTTTATAAATTTCTGTGCAATCATCAAATGCATATTCCCATGTTCGGTTTATTTTTTTACTTAAATTTGTCATTTTTTAAAACTAGTTTTGACTACAAGTTCTTGAACTCATTTATGACTTGGTCATGTTGTCAGCGTAGAACATATTTGTAAAAATGCTGATCATAAAATGCTGAAGATAAGTTCCGTCTGAACTTATCTTTTCTTCATTCAAATATTTTATCATGACTATTTATTTTTCGAAATTAATAAATTTGACAAAACATCTGTTTATCGTGCGCTTCATTCCCATATTTCCCCATTTGTTTTTCATCATTTTCATGAAATGTTTATATTATTGGATGAGGTTATTTATATTTAGGTATGGATTGAAAAATCAAATTGATGGCAGGTTTAAATTTATCTAGTTGAAAATTCAAAGAATTTTCAATAATTCTGAAAATCTAGTTACACTTAGAAAAACATCTTGGGGCTTGTTTTCTTTTGCTATAAATAAGCGAAGTTATCTCATATTACATACATCTTAATAGAAGTTTCCAGAATGTTTTTAGCATTTTCTCGTATTGCAATTTGTAAGCTTCGGAAAATATTTTTCCAAGCCGCAATAGACCTTGTCGCTATACTAAAACCAAGTCTGGATCGAGCGATATCTATTTATATGTTTATTTGAAAAGTTCGACTGAGCGGCGTTAGAACTTCTATCAGTTTTGTACACGTTTGAAACTTTGTCTGTTTCTGCAAAATATGTAAAAACATATCGATCGCTCCTGACCATTCTGTAGAAAAATTAAATGGAATATTTTGAATAAGATGAAGCTTCTAAACTTAAATTGTGTTGTTTGTTAGAAATGAAAATAAGAAAAGCTAAAGGAGTCATTTGTAGGACTTTCAGCAAAATCAATGTTGACAATTTGTTTTTATATTGAAGAATCTTTGCTCACTCGATGTATCCAAGTAGACGTGAAAGGCAGTCTGTCATGCATTTGATTGGGTGATAATGACGATACAAAAAATGGGAAATTTGAATGGCTGCTAATCCTACTGACTTTCTACGACCGTAGAAAGTGAGAACGATCAGGCTTCCTGTGTTTCAAATACACAGATTCGCAAAGAAAACTGTTGTGTTGAGCTGTAACTTTGTTTCCGTCAATCAGATACGTGACAGACTGCCTTTAATTATTTTACAAGTTGATGCACTTCTTGTTCTTATTCGTTTTAATTCAAAACTCAATTCATTTCTTTGGTTTAGAACTTGATGCCCTTCTTGTTCTTATACCTTTTAATTCAAAACTCAATTCGTTTCTTTCACAGCCTGATGATACAATAACATTAATTGATGCAGCAGTAGACACCAATGATTTATATCTTAATGCTTCCAGTGAAGAATCGGAGCTTGAGAGTGATGAAGAAAGCAGGTATTTCTTTCACTAGTATCAGTTCAGATTTGTGCTCCTGCTTGTCCTAAAGTATTTTCATTGCAGGGTAAACGTCAGAAAACTATATCAATTTTTTTGAAAATTCTATTTTTCAAAAAACTATGCTGATGATATGAAAGCACCAGATCGTTTTCCCGCCCCGGTGATTAACATAATTTTGAGAATTTATTTGTTTATTATAGTGAATTATTTTTTTTTGCAAGTGAAGAATTTCACGAAAATTGTTTTCCATGGGCTTTACCTGAAGAAACGCATGAGTGGTACAATTTTCTTAATATTTGGCAGTGTAGAGGACGTTTCGTTGCAGTGTCTGCTGCTTTATACTCTAAGAAAATTTAGAATTTGTTTCGAACAGGGGTGGATCGTGCATTTTTGCTATTATGAGCAAGTCGAAAGAAGTGATTTTTATCAACTTACTGGGTGCAGTAGAATCTCAAAGTTATGTTGAAGCCTCAGAAAGGCGAACGATTGAAACTTTTACAAAATGACTGTATGATTTTGCAGTACGATTTTGCATGTGGTGGATATTTCTTTGCCTGTATTACAAATTTAAAAGTGTTGCATCTTGTCTGTTGTCATTCGCAGGCATTTCCACCTGACATCTAATTTGAGACAGAGTGTGGTGTTCTTTGCTTGGGCTTTTTGTCGTGTTGTTTTCTTTTTGTTATTCATATGTATGTCTTAGTTTTGTCTTTGTGTAAATGGCTGTTGTTAGGTGGTCATAAGTCTTTTGCACCCTGTGGTATCGTCATTGTAGCGTCGTTAAGTGTTTTGTGAGTAGCGTAACTAACAGATTTTTTTTGTAAATTTTTATTGGAATGCAAAAAAATTGGAGCATTTGAGCAAAACTTTTAGTTTCCAAATCATTTTTCTTAACTTTTGCAATTCTTTTGCCATCTATTTTTTATTGCTTTCGTTTCTTTACAGTCAAACCGGAAAACTCTTCGGAGATGCAAAAACGAACCAAATAGAACCAGTGCGAAGAAAGAGACGTCTTAGGGCTACAAATATCACCGTCGAAAAATCAAAGAAGCTAAAGCAGCAGGATCTAGATGATGCTTTCGAACAAACACAACAAGTTACGATGAAACGAATCGAATTCAAATTAGCTGCAAGTATCGCCGCGAATATCGCTTCGGCGTCGAATCCACCAGGACAAGGTGATTACGAGCAAGGACGAGATGTAGCTGAGAGAAATATGGATTATGAAATGACTCGGGTAGATAGCCGGGAAGCACAAGGATTTGGTGTCTTCGAACCTGGGAAGGAACGGGAAAATGTTTTGCAGGAGGAAGAGGAAATTCCTGGCGCTGGAGAAGAATTTATATCATTGCAGGAGATTGAACAGAACAGAATGTCAGAATCGGGTAAGTTTCTTGTTTCTTGCAAACCTTCTATTGACTTAATTGTGCTCTGACATTATCCGGGCAATGGTAAATGCATTTGTCTATAAATAAAACAAAGAAACCACTCAGACACAGCATTGTATCTTTGACTTTGAATTGTTCATGGCGCATGTACAACTTCGATTTGAATGGGATAGTTTTTGCTCCTTTCATATGCAAGCCCTCAACCTTTCACGAACCCTTGAAAGTTTTCATCGTGGAGCTAATGAAATCTGGATCTGCTAAAGCACGACCGTCTTCTTTTATTTGTGGCACTTGTTTTAACTCATTTGGGGGTTATTTACTGTGAATTTATTTGCTTGATTAACTTGTAATTGGGCTTAAACCTTTTAATTAATAGAAATAATCTTATATCACCAAAATTTAAAATGACCCCTGTGAACCAGTTATTCAATCAAATGGCTGTCATAACTAAAAGTGTCTAATTAGCTCATAATCTATAAGGAATCGCTCGACCTTCAGACCAATCAGTTTGCTCATGTGTTGTTATAAACTGAAAATCAACACCTTCAATATGAAAAGAGTAATCGAAACAGGGCCGGGACAAAAACTCGGAGAGGAGAAACTCAGAGAGTTTGGTTTTAGGGCACTGAACTAGCCCTCTTAGACACTGTTAGTGAAATATACGCTTTTACGGTATCTTTAGGAAAATTTATAGATGTTTCGAAAATGTTTCCAATAGTTTTGACTTTTTCACTTTTGCATATAAGGCGAAGACAAAAAGTCGGAGTTTGAAGATCTCGGAGATTTTTCTCCGAGATCTCCGAGTTTTTGTCCTGGCTATTCATTCACTCATTTATTCATTTTAATTTCTTTAATTTCTATCGAAATCAGTTGGGAGATTTTCATCTCTGTTAGTTCAAATGTCCGTAAAACCACTGTCTCTAGCATTTTAAATTAGGAACAAGGCAGGCAGCATAGAGCCCTCAAGCGTCTGCAACATATGGCAGTCCAAGTTAAGCACTTTAAACCTTTCAGTGTAAGACCTTATTCCTTTAAAGGCGCCAAATTTTTAACGACACATAATAAATCCAATTCTTGCAACAAATTATTGACGTTTTCTATTCTAATTATAATGTCTTCTATTCCTGTTACTCATGAGAAAGTTCACTTGTAATCCTATAAAGGGCTGACTAGCTAGTTGGCTTGCTATCCATAAGTCGATTCATCTCAATTTTGTAACCAAGGATTATTGTTTACGGGCAGATATATCCGCTCAAATGTATAAAATGTTTTGCTGACCATTCTCTGGGATGCCACTGAAATAATTGATTGTGATTTCAGATTTCTGTGTTTTTAAACCTTTTTACGTTTGACATGATCGATTTCAAATCATTTCATTAATTTCAAAATCCAATTTTCAATAAACAGCGTCATAACAGGATCTAAATAGTTTTTCATCCACTTTTGTTTTCATGGAGGAAAAATTCTGTGAAGCTCTTGAAGACTTTGGGAACTGATGTTATTAGTAGTGATATGTGGTTGCTTTTGAGGGTTACACACTAAACACTACGCGATCCCTAAAACACATATCCAGCTCTCCCCTTACATGCAACATCATGGCAATATTATGCAACATTTTGACATTACAGCCCTGAAGAAGTCCTGCATGGCAGGACGAAATATTGGCAAAAATTAAATTAATCGTATTTGCTGTTGTTTTTTGTCGTGTTGCGGTGTTTCTGCCTTTAAATTTTGGCAATACCTGCCATCTGCTGCCATTTGCAAGAAAAATTTTCAAATGACTGTGTTGCAAATATTCAAAAAATGTGGTTAAAGACATGAAACTTTGCATCATTGCACACAAGTATGATATTTGACAGAGCTTTTAAATCATATTCAAACGAGTTGACAGTAAATTTATAAGACTGTTTTGCAGATGCCGAATGAATTGTAATGAAATTTGAGTTGGCCCTTAATCCTTTTTAGTTGACCTCATAACCATATTTGATTAATTCTAAGATTATGCTAATTTCGTGTCCATATGAGCAATCATTTTCTTTCACCCATCTTGCGAAAACGGTAGAATAGGAATTTTTATTTTTGCAACATATGGCCGAAGTACTCAATAGATTTTATTACCTTCATATTATTACTTATTGAATATGAAGGTGTTGTGGTGCAGTGGTGTAATCCTCTGACACTGCAGCTAGAACAGTCAGGCGGGCAGGGTTCGATCCCAAGTAGAGCCCCACCACTGGAGCGTCACGACAAGGGGTCGCGGACTCAATTAGGACTATTCTACTTCTGCGATCCCAGCGCTTGGCGCTAAAAACCGCAACTTCACCTTCACCTTCATGAGAAACTTTGACGATATGTTTCAGCTATTAATCCATTTTCCTTGATCTGTATCGTTGTAATCAACTAAGAACCTAAACTGTCTGCAAGTAGGCCCTTCCTACCCAACATAAATAATTCCTGCCGTCAAGCCCTTCCTACATGGCATAATCTCTCTGCTGCCCCTAGGCCTGCATTGCCTAATTTCTGCGCATCAAACTGAAACGATGATGAAATCAATGTTCCTGAGGAAACTTCTAGTTAATGTTTTCTTGACCTCGTGTTTTGTCACATATCAGCCATCATACTCGTGTTTCTATCCCCGCTCTTGTTTTATCGGCAGCTCATGTCTGCACTCTCAGTAGCCTGTCTTGCGTGGAAGTTTCATCAGTTTTAAAGGTAGACATATTCTTTGTGTACCCCTCGATTTTTGGTCACTTCTACTTTCACGCCTTCTTCAGAGCAATATTCCCTTCGATCTTTCTCCTGCGCAGTAGGCCCAAGGTTAAATGCAGTCTGGTTCCCTGACGTCATTTTCGACTAGGGGGACTGGGCTCCACGGAATGGCGCCCAGTACCCTCACGCAAACGCGGTCAAGTTGACGCACAGGGAACCAGGCTGGGTTAAATGCTGCATTGAGATAGACACTTCTTTCCAGATCTCTTGATCTTCAGCACGATTCTAAGGCTACAAATGACCAAGATAATTCTGGCCGAAAGACAAGTAATTAACTGCCTTAGGCCTTCCTAAAGATAAAGTTTGGAGATCTCACACCGAGCATGTGTAGATTTCAAATATAAGAGAAGATGATAAAAAACTCTTTTAGTAGTTTTTTATTTTTGATATGGACACTGCAGTAAGTTTGGAAGGGATTTTGGGAAGATAAGGTGATGGGAGACTTTGATAATAGATAAAACCCTAACTAGACTGGAAATTATCGTGTTTTATTTCTTCTCGTGTACACTACAATTGTTATCAGGGGAAAGAATCAGCTGCCTAGGTGGTATGGAACTGTGAGATCTTGTTGAGTAGTAGAACCATTCAATGCTTTTTATTTTCGTCTGAAATTGGTCACGTATCATTGTCAAATAAGACCCTTCGAAAATCCTTCTTCTAAAGCACCCTTAAAGAGAAACTATTTCGTGGCAAAATAAATATGATAGAAAA
Organism: Aurelia coerulea; assembly: GCA_039566865.1. NCBI lineage: Eukaryota > Metazoa > Cnidaria > Scyphozoa > Semaeostomeae > Ulmaridae > Aurelia > Aurelia coerulea. Next base: position 1,518,881 of record CM076952.1, on the reverse strand, counting down.
TAATAAGAGACTTAATTTATCAATTCTAACGAGATCAAACTCATGTTTGTAACATATCATCATAATGCTGACGAGATTCAAAAACGGATTTGCCGTTGTGAAAGATGCTTGTTTGTAGGCACCCCTTAAAGACAGAATATTACACGATAAAATATAAGTAAATATAATTTAGGAAAGAAACTGGATTCATCAATTCTAACAAGATTAAACTCATATTTGTAACATATCATCATAATGCTGACGAGATTCAAAGATTGATTTGCCGTTGCCAAAGATGCTTTCTTGTAGGCATCCCTTAAAGATAGAATATTACACGATAAAATATAAGTAAATATGATTGATAAAAGAAACTGGATTCATCAATTCTAACAAGATTAAACTCATATTTGTAACATATCATCGCAATGCTGACGAGATTCAAAGATTGATTTGCCGTTGCCAAAGATGCTTTCTGGTAGGCATCCCTTAAAGATAGAATATTACACGATAAAATATAAGTAAATGTAATTGAGAAAAGAAACTGGATTCATCAATTCTAACAAGATTAAACTCATATTTGTAACATATCATCGCAATGCTGACGAGATTCAAAGATTGATTTGCCGTTGCCAAAGATGCTTTCTTGTAGGCATCCCTTAAAGATAGAATATTACACGATAAAATATAAGTAAATATAATTGATAAAAGAAACTGGATTCATCAATTCTAACAAGATTAAACTCATATTTGTAACATATCATTGTAATGCTGACAAGATTCAAAGATTGATTTGCCGTTGCCAAAGATGCTTTCTTGTAGGCATCCCTTAAAGATAGAATATTACACGATAAAATATAAATAAATGTAATTGAGAAAAGAAACTGGATTCATCAATTCTAACAAGATTAAACTCATATTTGTAACATATCATTGTAATGCTGACAAGATTCAAAGATTGATTTGCCGTTGCCAAAGATGCTTGTTTGTAGGCATCCCTTAAAGATAGAATATCACACCATAAAATATATGCAAATATAATTGAGAAAAGAAACTTGATTCATCAATTCTAACAAGATCAAACTCATATTTGTAACATGTCATCATAATGCTGACGAGATTCAAATATTGATTTGCCGTTGTGAAAGATGCTTGCTTGTAGATAGAATATTACACGATAAAATATAATAAATATAATTGAGAAAAGAAACTTGATTCATCAATTCTAACAAGATCAAACTCATATTTGTAACATGTCATCATAATGCTGACGAGATTCAAATATTGATTTGCCGTTGTGAAAGATGCTTGCTTGTAGATAGAATATTACACGATAAAATATAATAAATATAATTGAGAAAAGAAACTTGATTCATCAATTCTAACAAGATCAAACTCATATTTGTAATATGCCATCGTAATGCTGACGAGATTCAAAGATTGATTGCAAACTGTCAAAGTACTAGCATTATACGTCAGGCACGCAATCGCAATGTTTGTATTGTCGAGTGATTAAACCTTGATGGTATTAATTTGTATACTTCCGTATTAATTCACCATAGGGTGGGTTATCTTTACGAATCCAATTTATCGAAAACGGTGACGCAGTTAATGCTTCGAAAGAGAGGGATTGAGAAAACGGATTTGCGAGGCACGTAATAGAAACGGTCTCGCTTTGACAAACTTTTGATTCTCTAAGTTCGTAAGAAACTACGCGTATTTAGAAGCTTCTACGCATATTTTTTTAAATCGAAAGAAACCACTTATAAGAAACTCAACTCTTAGGTCGCCAAAAATGAAGAAACTCCAGTACGGAAAAATATTACTCAACATTTTAATAAAGGAAATCTTTTGCACAGTTTTACTTTATTTTCAATTGTTTCGTGTATCATATTGATCGGAAGGTACTGGACTTTAGTTCTGTCCAAAAATTGGAAAGGCTTAAAAAAATGATCAAGAGGGCATAAGCAGTAAAGCACGAAGGCTTTTTATGGAAGCTTTAATGAAACTCGTAAGAAACTCTGAGTACTCAGGATACGATGATTTTAAGAAACTTCCCGTAATGGCCCAAATTCTTAGTTTCTTATAAAAATACGTGTAAGCTTGTGAAGATAAATGAACGCTCAAAGCCTTGTTTCTGCTTTTATAAATTGAATCCTCCGTTAAATATCGATTGAAGAAATTAGTTTCGCATGCGAGAGCTATATTTGACTTTTTAATGCACGCATTTGCTAGTGTGATTGACGCTATCGCTTTATGGGGATTAAAATGAATCCGTTGAGATCCTTTGAACTTTAAGTGCAAACTAATAGCGGTATGATTGACTGATTTGCACATTTTAATATATAAATAAATGTCTGTTTAATCCCAACATGCAATATTTAGGGTAGTAATGCAATGTAAATGAGCTGGTATAAATGGCGTCTGTTTGTTGCGAAAGTCATGGTTTAGGCCCGTTTTTGTTTTCTCGGTTCTGTTTCTATGTTTGACCACTCAGGTACAACAGTGGGAACACGATTTTTTTTTATGAGAAACTCACCTTTATTTTTATAAGAAACTGCCAAAAAATTGCGAAACTCCAGTGCTGGGAAAATCTAACTTACGAAACCATTTATTTTCGAGTAAGAAATCCTTATCGTATCAATTTTTCCTGATCACATTATTTGCAAGGTACTTTAGTGATGTATAAGCATTACAAAGGCTTAGGAAGTTTGTTTGAAATGTTCATCAGAGCACGGGTAGTAAGCATGAAGATTGTCATTGACCCTTTTGGAAACTTGTAAAAGTAAGAAACTCACGAGTGCTCAAAATCTGATAATTTTAACAATCTTTCTGTATGGGTCCAAATTTTTAGTTTCTTTTAAAGAAATACATGCATTGCAACCTCCATATTGTTTGTAAACTGCAAACTTCTCCCTACTAGCACCCCCGCCTCCCCCCTCTCCTGGATTGTTTTCACGAAGACGTTCATCATATCTCTAATGATATAGCGTAATGTAAATGCAATTTTCATTTATCGTGCATTCTCATTGTATTTATGTCTTAGATTGGTCCACTAAATCTATTCTCGTAAATGTTAGCTACAAATAGCTAATCATGAAGGAAATAGTTATGTGTCATCATCGAAAATTTATACCACAGCTAGACGATAACGTTAACGATTGTGGCAAGAAACATTTTGAAACTACCCCCTGTTGTACCTGAGTGGTCAAACGTGGAAACAGAACTGAGAAAACAACACGGGCCTAAACCATCACTTTCGCAAATAACGGACTCATCGCACTAAACCCTAGCCTGATAACCAGACCAGCAGGCTAACTAAACCCATAAACGCAACAAAAACACCGTAATCTGTAGAAAGAAGACTGTTAACTCCTGTAAAACAACAACAACCAAAAGAAACTTGTAACAAGAGAAAAAACTGTTGAATCCTGCAAGAGAAAAGCGAGTTAATCTTAGAGCCTGAAAGAAAAGAAATAAGTTAGTAACTCACCAGTAACTGCAATAAAGAACAATGTTCAATAACCAAGAAACATTTTGGTAAGATGAACCGTGTCCTTTAATGGAATCCCAATAGAATCGTTAAAGAAATGCAATGAATCTTGGTAAAAAGTTCCTGATTGCTGCCATCTTTGGGGCTATGATCTATCGCTACTGACCTTTGCCAGGGACATGATACTTGGTCCTATGCAGCTCTGTCAGTCCCAATTTGCTTTTTCCATATTTTCGTTCAAATTATTTCCAGGTTTTGATGTTTGATATTTTTTTTCAGACCTCGCATCATTATCACAAATGAAGAAATATGAGAAAGGCCAGCAATCTAATCGTCTATATATCAAGAATCTTGCAAAGCAAACAGAAAAAGAGGTACTATTTTCTTATACGCATGACATTGACCCCTCATTTTTTTAATGAGACCCCGTTTAGACTATGCCGGTACGAAATGAATACGGCATGAAACTGTTCCGTATTGGCCTCCCGTTCACACTTTGCCGGCATAACTTGTACTTGAATACGGCACGGAATGAATACGGCATGCTAACTGGCTTCGTCGCTCAACCGGCATAGTGTAAACGGTGAATACGGCATCATTTTATGTGGGATTCACATTGAGGCGATAGTCTGGCAAATGAGAGCATGCGCCTTGACTAATTCTCGCTTTACGCATGGGCAAAACCTATCGTATTCATTTTGTGCCGGTATCGTGTAAACGGTGATTCCGTTTGAACAGAGAAACCAATACAGCACCGATTTATGACGTGTTCCTTTCTTACCGGCATAGTGTAATCGGGGCCTAAGTCAAAATTCCCTAAGATTTTAGTCTTTCTGCAATCATTAAAATCTGATTCATTCAAATCCATCCAATTCATTCAAATCCATCCAATTCATTCAAATCCACCCAGTACTCTAGGTACGACGATTCTTCAACGCCTGAACTGTTTTTGACGTACCCTGTTGTACATTCTCATTGCAGCAGATTTTTCTCGCATTTTTATGAGCAAGGAAAACATACTTGAGTTCAAAAATTCATTGGTTGCCAAATGGCTGAAAAAAGGCCTAAATCACTCCATCAAATCGTAAGTAATCTCGTAAGGAAAACATTATTTACTGCTATGGAGGAGCTAGCATGTTATGTCCTCCGCAGAACTATAGAGAATATTCCTCCGCAGTTGCATATTAGTTGCGGCGTCCTCCATAGAAGCATACCAGCAGTGTCTAACTATCCATCCTCTCACACAGAATAATACGCAAGGGCGTTGAATCTCTCTCAAGAGCGAAATGAACTGAACGAAATGAACTTCCAAACAAATACCAAAGTTTTTCAATCCCATGGTAATAAATGTGCAGACCACATCCTACACCCGTGAAAAGAAAATTGTTTTTGCGTTGTTCAGTGTGAGAAGTTTCTTTCTATTTGGTAAATTTTTAGGCCCCTGTTCAGGCAAATTGTAAACATGGAATTTTCGTAAGATCAAATTTACCTGCATTTTCAGTGCTTATTAAATGTAAAAAAGACTTCGCAAAAATGTTTCACTCATCAAGCAAATTTCGATTCAATCAAATATTCTAGGTGCTTGGAATTTTCGAACGTCGTAACTTGTTATGGCGCAACCAGCAGCTATGCAGGGCATTTATTTGTAAAATTTTTAATCTTTCGTTCTATTTTTTAGGACTTGGAATACATATTTCACAGATTTTTGAACAAATGTGATGAAGAAGAAAAAGAAATGTAAGATGTCAATGCTTGTTATTATTCTTTATTTTTGTCATATACACGCATTTTTGTGAAAAACTAAGGTCCGGGACTGGTAGGCAGTTTCTTAAATTTTTGGGCCACTAGCTACCACAAGTTTCTTACGTTTTTCATATATTTTTAATGCCGGAGTTAATTTATCTTTGCCAATAGGGGCTCCCAAATTACTAAGTAAGATCTGAGAACAAGTAAAAAATATATTTGCACTCAAAATAATGTCCAAACAGTTGCTATAACTGTACAGTGTCAAAAGATTTTTGAATGCGCTGGGAAAATTAAAACTGCAAATTACAAAAGTTTCTTAGCTTTTTAAATTCAGGTGGGGTTGTTTCTCAACTTTCGAAAAATTGAGCCTACTGTTTCATATGAGCTGTTTCTTATGAAACGTTTCTCATCTTGTCTAAAAGTAGCACAATCCTTGAAACGAAATAAGTACCTAGAGAATAGATCTTTAACTATTCTACAGAAAGGGTCTAAATCGAACAATATTTTGATACATTTTGTAGAATTCTCAAAGGTGCACAATAGTGATAGAAGCTCTAACGCTGCTCAATACAACCTTGCGTATAAAAATGTCCAAACATATCGTTCGTTCAAGACTCCATTGTCGAATAGCTAAACTGCTGCTGCCGTCGTTTATTGCCTTACAAATAATGAAACTAACAAAGCTCTACATGATTTCGATTTAATTTAGGATATAACGGTTAAGGATAAACAAACTAGAAACTATAAAATGATTAATTTCTTTTCTTTTTTTAGGTTTGACATCAGATTGATGAAAGAAGGTCGCATGAAAGGACAAGCATTCGTCACTTTCCCGTCTGATGACTTAGCTGCAAAAGCAATGGCATTATTGCATGGTTATGTTCTACATGAAAAACCGATGATTATTGTATCCTTTCTATCTCATTAATTGAATAACAGATCCATTTATCACAGAAGGTGCTGTGGCGCAGTGGTGTAATCCTCTGACTTTGCAGCCAGAACGGTCAGGCGGACAGAGTTCGATACCCGGTAGAGCCCCACCACTTGAGCGTCATGACAAGGGATCGCGGACTCGATTAGCGCTTAGCTACTTCTGTGATCCCAGCGCTTACTGCTGCAAACCGCAACCTCGCCAACTTCACCTCCACCATTGCTAATGTCCTCCAGCTAAGGAGAGAAATGCTCTCGTCGTGTCAAAATAATTTTTGTAAATGGAATTTGGTTTTTGTTGCTATGTTTACATAAGTTGTTATTCTTTCAATATTCATTCAGGATTTTGCGCGTCAGTTTACTGTACTTTCATTCTTTAAAATAAGCTGGATCATTTTCAAAATTTGTCAACAATTTGTGAATTACAATAGATAACCATTCCATCCTAAATTACTTTGGCTTCAAATCAGATTAGCAAATTGATCTTTAAACTTTCTTCCCGGTGAAGACAGCTTTAAAGTCAAATTTCATAGCTTTTTAAATTCATATAGAGGGGTGTCGCCCTGATTGAGGGTAAACGCATTTGACCGGTTTTCACTATGTTGTCCGTTTGTTTCAGAATAACGCGAGTTTCTGAAAATTCTTTCGCTCAGCAGGAATATTTGGCCAAATGTGAAATACCCTCAATCAGGGCGACACCCCTCTATCCACTTTTTGCAATGTTAGCCTTAACATTCTACAGCAATTTGGCCGAACTACCAAATCCTGAAGACAAGATGTGGAAACGCCTTTCTTCGCAAAGCTTTAAAAGATCAACTTTGTTGCGAAGCACGAAGAAAAGATTAGCATGTTTGTTTCTGAAAGTCAAATAAAGACATTTATCCCAAGCAGATTCTCAGCCGAAGGTATTAAATAACAACTCATAATAACGTTAACCTTTAGCCTATACCGGTACAGTTTTGATCCGCAAGAAAGTTGTTACGGTTCAACAGGGTTTTTTGCTGGTCTAGAACAACCTTATTCTTTAGATGAAAGAAGCGAAGTGTGGCAGATTCGAAAGGACAGTGTAAACGTTAAACTTTTTTTTATATTCATAAAATGTTACATTACATGTTAGTACCTACTATACTTTCTAATTACGATACTACAATACAACACTACAGGTACGATACCACAGGCAGCAAGAGACAATGACTATGCCCGTGGCCATTAACATAAAGACATGCAAATAATGAAGATTAAATAAGACAACTACAAAGAGCTACGCATACAATGCAATTAATTACTGATAAATACTGGGAACTGTTTCACATTTGATGTAAGGCCAGCATAGGCGCACGATGCCGAATGATAGGAACCCCGGACGAGGGAAAACCAATTAAAGCAATTTCTACAACGACTACTGGTCTCCCTCCTGAGTCCCAACCGCCCATCACACTACACAAATTACACTTTTGTTGCGGATCCAAAGTTGTATAAGTTCTGTGTCAACGGGGTCTATTCCTCAAGAGGATGCTAAATTTTGTGGCTTTTTGACATTCGCATATGCATGGCTCAACGGCATAGTATCATTTTGAATGTGAAAAAATGAAAACAAAGAGTACTGATAGAATTCATTGTCACATAAATCATGTTCAACTTTTTTTCTGAGCTCTTCATAGTGACAAGAGTTTTCAACGATTAGTTTGATGTTTGCAGAGGCCATCTCTTTCACTACTTACGCTTTTTTTCCTATTTTGCGTCTTTCGCAGCGCGATTCTTTGTTTGACAGGCTCCTTACATTCGGTTAATGCATGCAAAAGTCTTCTGCACTTTGGGCTAGATGAATTAATCACACTTGCAATAAGCTTTCAGAAGCTTAGGCCTGACCAGCCAGCTAATCCCTACCGTTGCACAATCTGTATTCTTGGATTGGTTCCAGAGTCGCCTGCGTTTAAACTGAAATATTATAGACGTCTTTAAGGTTTAAGATCTTCTTAAGATATTGAAATCATTAATTTGTCTTTGTTGATAGATGTAGATAACTTAGCCTGCGTGCAGACTTTACTTTCCATAACTCAGTGGACTTATTTCTCTTGCTTTCTCTCCGGGATGGATGAGAGGAGTAGACTTGGAACAAGTCCAATAACTCAGACGGTCTTAAAAATGAATAAATACCGTCACATGCCATGGGCGATTTGTTATTGAAATCTGTTGTTATTGTTATTGAAATTGTTATTGAAAACCATAAAGGGGTTCCGTCTCCAAATTTTTGTCGAGACGCTGATGTTTGGTTTCGAGGCAGTATCACACTGACTACTCGTCTGTTTTCGAAGTGCAACTGTTATTTTAAAGATAAACCATTATGCTTCCCTGAAGAACAAACCAAACATTTATATCTCTTACGATTGCTTGGATACCAGTGAATCTTTGACGGTTACTTTTTGGTGGCTTGGGCGAAGCCACCAAATAAACTGCAGAAAACAATGAACACGTGTCTGAAATAATAGTGTTTGTAGATTTGTTTACATGTTGGCGACGGAGCCCCTTGTTGATGCAATTTCTATCTGAAAACAGTTTGCAACTCATAACTAAAATTGAATTGACCACTGATCGTTTCAAATACTGTATAATTTTCTGGAAGAAGCTAAGCGGTTTTCTGTTGAATAAAAATGAGAGTACATGTGCAACCATATATGTACGCTTTTTTATAGAAACTATGAACCCATTACAGAAGTTTCTACAGAAGCTCTCTGTAACAGTTTCTATGAAAGAATGCGTAAATTAAAGCTGCATGCAGAGTGTAAAATCTTAGCTGAACCTCGAGACATTTGATACGGCTTTTCGTTACTTTCAATACACATCCCACGCTTGCTATTTCTTGCAATCAGTTGACGATTAGATTATTTTGAAACAACACCTGACCTTTTTTCTTTTCAAAGAAATTGTTGCCAACCACATCGCGGAAAATTCATTATTTGCTGTTATCAATCCCGTAAAATGTAAATAGACAAAGCCAAGATTGGGCAAATCGTTTTGCAAAAATCTTTGTGGCCAACATTAATTAGTTATAACTTAATGATAAATGCTATCTTATTCGGTTTTGTTGGATCTCCAAGCGAGACAATTTGGGTTGAATCATTTGAATGATATGTTTCGACCCATATTGCATTTGCTTCAAGAAAATCAGAGCTATCTTCGTGAATGACAATTTCCTTTCTGTTGACATTCTTGTTTTGCAAATGCTGGCCAGTTTCTTTCATGCGTACACGTATTTTTTGTATAAGAAACTAAGAATTTGGTCCAGTACTAGACTTGCCCCAAGTCTGTTTTGTCAACTGTAATAAGTCTACCGGAAAGTATATTACAAAAGTATATTGCTTTTCACGTTTCCCTTCAATTTATTTTGACGAAATTTTTTTTCACGAAATGGACTTGGGGCAAGTCTAGTCCAGTACTGAAAGTTTCTTAAAATTATCAGATTTGGAGTACTCAGAGTTTCTTACGAGTTTTTTAGAGGTTCCACAACAATCTTCATGTTCACTGCCTGTGACCAACAAGAGCAGATTTTGTAATACAATAGCAACAGTTGCGTTTGATTGACACCTCAATTCAAAGCGATTAGCGGCTGCAGACAAAGGAAATTCTCTCAACCAATAATTCAAAACAAACAAAGCCGCAAAGGTTTCCCCAAAACTGGTAGGGCAAACTCTCGCCTTGTGCAAGCGAAAGATGGTTTTTAAGGGAAGTTATGTGCTTATAGCGAAAGAAGAAGGGTAAATCTAAAGTTCTGTCGCTTAGATTATGTTTATTTGATTTAGGAGCTGTTTTGTAATCGTTTCATTTTAAGCCCTAAAGACGCGAGAATTACAATGCCTTCTGCTCCGCTCCTCAATCAAATAAATATAATCTAAGCGACAGAACTCTAGATCTACCCTTCTTCTTTCGCTATAAGCACATAACTTCCCTTAAAAACGATCTTTCGCTTGCACAAGGCGAGAGTTTGCCCTACCAGTTTTGGGGAAACTTTTGCGGCTCTGTTTGTTTTGAATTATTGGTTGAGAGAATTTCCTTTGTCTGCAGCCGCTAATCGCTTTGAATTGAGGTGTCAATCAAACGCAACTTTTGCTATTGTCTTACAAAATCTGCTCTTGTTCCTGTGACCTCGTAAACATTTCAAAACGATGTTTTTAAGCCTTTCCAATGTTTACACATTACTCAAGTACCTTACGAGTAATATGATACAGGAAACGAGTGAAGGTAAAGTAAAAATATGCCAAGGATGTCCTTTATCAAAGTAAATAGTTTCTTAACTTATATTCTCCCAGTACTGGAGTTTCTTCATTTTTTGGCGATCTGAGAGTTGAGTTTCTTATAGGCAGTTTCTTATAAAAATACGTGTATTTAAAACAAGGTCTCCATTTCTTGTACATGTGGTAAGTTATCCGAGGAAGCAATTTCGTTATAGTTTGTCCTTGCCCTATAAATCATTTCACGCAAGCTTTTCGTTTCATGAATCAAACAACAATTGCATTTGAGTCCATCAAGATTTTTACCGAATCTCCTTAAATGAGGTATCGGCCGTATCATACCAAGTTCCCAAACAATAATCATTATCACTTCATTCATTCATTCATTTTCATTCATTTATTTATTTATTTATTCATTTTTTCATTTATTCATTTATTCTTTTTAAATTCTTTAACCAAGACTACCCCGTCAGTCAATAAAGACTGCTTTTCAGGGGCCGTGCATAAATCTTACAAATTAAGTTATATAAAGTAAAACCCTATTCTAATTACAGTAATAGATAAATGATAAAGAAGTAACAAAATAAATTATTTAAAGCGTCTTTAACTGCGTTGAAAGAGGATGCCTGCTTGACTTTCGAATCCAAGACGTTCCCAATTCCAGCACCACGAAGTGAGAATGCTCGCTGACCATTTCATGTTTTCATTAGTGGGACTTGAAGATCAGTTGCGGTGCCTCTCAAATTTTTCATGCTGCATGTCGAATTCTTAATGAACATTTCTGACAGGTAATCTGGAGCAAGGTCATTTATCGATTTGTGCACCACGCAAGCTGTTTCGGTTTTATCATAGCCGCTACAGAAGGCCAATTAGGCCTAAACGCTACAGTACACTAGGCCTACAAACATAAAATTTTCTTTTTAATCTCTTGTCAATACTCAATAATCCAAATATGTTTAAAGTTGAGAAAATGTTTGTTATCCTTACCTTCACAGCATAAGATAACAAGTTGAAAATCTTTATTTTAGGCCATACTTTTTAATCGAAATTACATATGTTGCCTGAAACCGAAAATTTGAGATTCATCTTTGCTCAAGTGTCCAATTCCTGTGCTTCTCTTTTCTGATGTTTTTGACTAAGTTACAAGCTCAATTTACACGATAAATTCAATCTGCGAATCTGTGCTCTCTACAGTACACGTTTTTTTTTATAAGAAACTGGTTTATAAGAAACTAGTACTACGATGCCCAAAAATTTAAGAAACTCTGGTACTACGCTCAAGAACAGTTAAGAAACTCTGAAACTTTATTTCTGTATGTCTCTCTTATTCTATGTCTCTCTAACAAAGGTACATTCGTCTTTTCTTGACTTTTAACTGCAAAATTGGTAAATTTTTGGCTTGATGTGCACGGCTTCTTCTTGATGACAATGTCAGTGATGCAAAATGGAAGCCCTTTCTCGAGAAGAAGGCTCAGCTTCGAACAATACCGCAATTTTAGGCCCAAAAAATAAGAAACTAATTAAGAAACTTTTACTACTAAAACACCAAAATTTTCATGCGAAATTAAGAAACTTTTAGTACTAAGTGCTGATCCAAGTTTCTTATAAAAAAAAACGTGTATGCTTCAAAACCAGGTACCCCTAAAAAGTCATATATATTTGCTTTGGTAATATCTGAGTCAATCAAAATGATACGTTACATCTGGGAAAGTGTCTTGATCCTTGATCTACTTGCCAAAAGAAGAATTTTTTTAATTAGTCGTACAATTTAATTTTATGATTTTTTAAAGTGGAAACTTTGTATGGGACACCCGGTATCTGAAAATCTATTTTGTTATAGTTGGTGCCAGAATCATGCCTAGTTAAAAGTCTAGAATTTCTGATCGAATTTTGTCTAAATTTCAGTGTGAAAAATTCATGGAAATATGGAAAATTTAACATCAAGAATAACGATGGGAAAAGTGGCAAATGTGTCCCTTTCCTGCTGAATAGCGGTGAAACAAGGACTTCGGTAATCAATCTACCAGCGTAGCTTGTCCATGTGGTTAAAATGGATCGAACAATTTGCTTTCAAAATCCTTTTCGTTTTATACTTAAGTCCTCAGGGATCAAAAATGTTTACTCCATAAATGAGAACCTAATCCAGGGACATTTAATAAAATATCTGTTAATCTTTTTCGATACAAGAAAAACACTGTTTTCTTTTATGATTTCGATAACGATAACGATCAGTTTTGAATCACAAAATAATCTGACAAGGAGAAGCAACGAGCTTGGCAACTGTTACAAATCAGGGTACTGCGAGATTAGCCATTTGCATAAAGAATGCTTCAATGAGATTTCCGCGGTATGGTGGATAAATTCTTTGAGTGCTACAAAAACAATTTTTCAGCTAATGCCTAATTTTTAGGCTAACGTTGTTTTGAAGGTGAAAGCTGGGAATTGAACAGTGAAGAAATAGACCGTTTGGAAGTATGACCAAGCTGAAATTAAAATATTTATTTAGCAATCACAGTTTTGGTTATATTAGCAACAGTGCTTCGCTCACTTATACACACTCCCGCCCCCTGTAAGAAAAATAGTATTTATAAAATATAGTAAAGATACCGTGTTTTAAAACATGGCCTATGTGGGTGGTGGTTAAGTATACTCATTACATAAGTCTCAGCATCGCTCATTGAATTGAATGAAGAAAGTAGAAAATCAGATAAGAAACGTTGAACGAATACAAGGAATCACGTCCCAAGTCTAGTGGTGAAGCTGCATAACACAGAAAAGCAAACTTTGATACAAACTCTCAGGTTATTCGTCATTGCATTGCAGTAACCCTTCAGCCGGCCAAGGTCAATCTACTACCAATGCTCGTTCGAAGGGCCAGTGCCCCATGGATATCGAGATGTAATTTTATGGTGGACATGTTCAAATCAATTCTAAAATTTACCCAAATGAAATCGACCACTTTGTTCTAAAATCATGAGTCATTTTCTCCAGAGAGCCCCTTCAAACAACCTTAAGATAGGCCTAGAATCACGATCATAAATTTCCTTGTATTGCGGCAATGGTAGGCAGTTTCTTAAATTTTTAGACCATTTGCTACCAAAAGTTTCTTACCTGTCTCCTATATTTTTATTGCTGGAATTAATTTATCTTTGTCAAGAGGACTCAAAACTTACTTAGTGAGATCTCAAAACAAGTAAATGATATGATTTGCACTCAAAATAATGTCCAAACAGTTGCTGTAACTGTACAGTGTCAAAACACTTTTGAGTGCGATGGGAAAATTAAAACTGCAAATTACAAAAGTTTCTTAGCTTTTTAAATTCAGGTGGGGTTGTATCTTAACTTTTGAAAAATGAGCCTACTGTTTCTCGTAAGCCGTTTCTTATAAAAAAGTACGTGTACGTGTTCGAGGGGCAAATCACTGATTTTTTTTCGTACACCTTCTTTAAAATCACAAAAATATCAAAAATCACAAAAATCACAAAATCACCATACAAAAATCACAAAATCATAGAAAAATCACAAGAAAAAATCACAAAAAAATCACTAAAATCACAAAAAAATCGCTAAAATCACAGAAAAATATCGTGTGATTTTAAAGTCACAAAAATCACGTACGCTATTTTGAGAAGTGATTTGCCCCTCGTACGTGTTTAGGTTGTTATTTGTCCTATTTATAGATGGGGGCTGCATAGCTCATGTCATTCACTGTAAACAACAGAAACTGACGCATGTCTAGCCCCAGTCCACTTTTATAAATGCATTATTTCAACTTGTTATTGAAACCTTTTGAAAAGCAGCTATAAACTTTGCTTGGAAAAGCCACCTCATAACCTTTGACATGGACTTCTGAAAAGGAATATGAACATCGTAACAATCATAGGGTCAAAATAAAGTGTGTAATGAATAATAGTTTCTAACCTTGTATTTGTTACAAGAAAGTTTGATATTGGCAAAAGGATTATATTGGAAATAATTGAACTTAAAATTGATTGTAGAATATTTAGATCTTGTTTTCGTTCAGGATAAAGCCTAACTGCTGATGTTTTGATGTAAAAATTGCAGGAGGTCTCCGCCTTTTCTCTAGCTCACAGCTTTTGCCTGGTAGTGATAAGAAAAAACTAATGTTTTGCGGTAAATTTCGCACAAACCGTAACTTTTTTGCTTACAATTGCCTTGTCATGTTTTGACTCATTTGCCCATTTGTTTTGTCCTGATTTCCAAATTAACGTAAAATGTGTTAGATCATGACATTGAGGTTTCAAAAAATAAGGCTATGGGTAAAAGGACACATTGGTTGTGTTAGCGTCCAATGAGTTGGACGCAATTCTTTAAGCTATGCTTGAGTTTTGGTCCCACCTAAAGCTTTTCAACCACCTTAAATAGTCATTTTCACCCAGGAACCTTTGCAGGCATGCTGCTGTTTCAGATTGTCTGAATGTCAATGTCGGTGCAGTGGTTAAACACTAGAAAAGTTCTACTTTAGGTCAATTGAATTGTCTGCCCCCTGTCAGTTTGACGTTTGACCGGGGGCTGTATCACTCTTCCAAAAAGGTGTACGATATTTTTTAAACAATAGGATTTTTATGGATTTTTATAAATTTTCTGGACTTGCAGCAAGTCTTCCTTTTCGTTCTGCGCCTTCGGCGTAGCCTGCGTGCAGACTCAAACCTCCACGAAGGAGGGAAGATATTGAGGAAAGATCCTTCCTCCTTCGTAGAGGTTTGAGTCTGCACGCAGGCTACTTCGGTGCGGATAGACAAGAAACGACAAAAACGAAGACTTGTCGCAAGTCCGGGATTTTTCTTGAAAACGAAAGGTTTCTTGCCCCTTTTGCCAAAGGTGTACGAGATTTTCATAGAGTGATACGCCCCTCAAATTTGACTACTGCTGTGTCGATCTTTATTAGGCCAAATTTGATTTTCAGACAGTGTGAAATCGCCGTCTGCCCCTCACAGCGCTGGGTGACAATATCTCTTGAAATCTGTTCACAATAGAATAAGGGGCCTTCAGGGTACAAGTTCCTCCAACTTCGAGAATTACATGTTAATTGTATCTGCACCAGTTTCTTTGAAGCTTGGCATGAAAGAGTACTATCTGTACAATCTTTACAACTACTTATGGCAACGATAGTTTATCTTTTCGTGGTAGCATATTATGGAATTCCCTGCCCAATGATACAAAAATTGCCACCTCCGTCTGTTCTTTTAAGTCATGCATAAAAAAATGGATTGGAGAGACTTGCCGTTGCAAAATTTGTAAATAGGGTATTTTAGGGTATTTTCGTTTCTTATCATGAACTGTAATTTATTTTTGTTTTTGTAAATAGTTGGTCTTTATTAGTTCTTGAAGTAGAGCTATTTTTAATAACCAACTTTAAAGAATGTTATAATAAAATAATAATGTAAGTGAAGTGTCACGTAAATCCAACTGATAAAATCGATCCTGCAAGACCCTCTGCCCTAAGTGAGCCTAAAACGAGTAGAATAACAAGTGAAGACTGAAGGAAGACACAATTTATTTTGATAGTGTCTGTAAAGTTCTTACCATTTTCTCATTTTGCATGACTGGGGCAAACTCTCCTTCTTTAGAAATTTTCTGAGTTGTGCCTCTCTGACTCCATATGCTGTGTTGTCTTTTTTATGCTCTAAAAGCTTCATTTTTTCCGTAGAAATAACGGTTCTCGCTCAGTTTTGATTCTTGACGCGCATTCCGTTCTTGGAAAACGTTTTAGATTTTATCCCTGCTGAACTTGCCTAGGATTAACATTTGCAAATAGAATAATTGAATTGTTCCATTGTTCCTAACCAGTTCATCACCTTTTTTTAAATCTTGGAAGATTTTCAGCTTTTAATCTTGGGTCAACCTGACCTAAAAATACTGACTGTGCAGGAGAACGTCATCAGCTCACAGCACGACTTTTTGTTGTTTTGTACTCAATCTCAGAGCGAGGTCACGGGAGGTTTTACTTGGGAAGGAGGCTGGGAGCTTATTCCGTTTGATTCTCTAATAGGCTCATTACATACTCCACTTATCGCAACAGAAACAACTCTTTCTGTCTGACATTCTTTCTCTTTTAATTGAATTGAATCGTTTGCTCGAACTTTTGGCGACAGTGAAAAATTGCATGATGTGTTTTGCCAGTCAGCATCAAAAGCTTCTCGAAATTGTCAGATATTGAGGACTGAAGCTTCTTGGGGGTTTCTTAAATTTTGCATAGATTTCTTGATGTTTGTAGAGTTGTGCAATTTGCTGTGCCTTCATGACCAATTTTACAAAATCTCCCTTCCAGTTCGTGCAGTAAAAAGTTTGATATGATTTTCATAATATTTATGCTCCAAAGGAGAATTGATTACTTTTGCTAAAAAGCTTAGGCTTAGCAAAGTCTCCAAAATGAATTGACAAGACATTGCACTCAAAACAGTGTCAAATACAGAACTATAGTTTCAAAACATTTTCGCGTTGATCTGGGAAAATCGAAGCCGCAAATTATTCAAATTTCTTATCATATATTAATGGCATTTTTACCAGGTGGGACGGTTTCTTATAACCAGTTTTCAAACTACCATGTTACAGATATGCACGAATTTTATTTATCTTTAAGAATGAAGACTACCAAATGTTCAAAGATTATCGGCCTAAGCCAGGCTACATGTTTTTTTTATGTAAGAAACTGGTTTGTAAGAAACTAGTACTGTTGTAGGACGGCCACAAATTTATGAAAATCTTGTAGTGTACCATGTTTGAGAAGTGCTTTTAGTTCTAAACTGTTAAAATTTTCTTTTAGTACTATCTATGGCCTGATGCAAGTTTCTTATGAAAATACACGAAGGAGATATTTTTGGGAACTTGAGAAATCATGTTCATCAGCAGGGATGGCACCAGCGGGGGTGCTAGGGGGGGCAGCAGCCCCCCCAAAATTCACTCAGCCCCCCATCGGCACTTAAATTTTCGACAATTCCTACGCACTGTCGGCATTTTCATAACCTAAACCTCCAGATTTCTTTGCTGCGTTGTCATCCTAGTGAACTTGAATTGATCTCGTTCATAAAGAATTTCTCACTGTCGGCACTCTGGCAGTATTTGCCCCCCTAGCATTTCTTCCCTGGCGCCATCTCTGTTCATCAGTTACGCACGTTTGGATAATAGGGGCATGGGAACGATTTCCTCTCCCTTCCAGGATTTTCTCAGTAGGTTCCGCGGTTGGTTCAAAGTTCACACATCAATCTATCAACAGCTATTAGCTATCTTCTCAGTTATCACTTGTCCATGTAGTAAGTTCCGTTTCGACATTCCTGAAATTTTTCAATGACTCTCACTAATTTCCTCCCTTGTTGTGGTCAGTGTTAAACATGTTTTAGGGTCATGTTGGAATTGTCTTACACGTACCACACATGTCTAACCATAGTTTAACTGTCCTCAATCCGCTCTGGGTGCATTGAAATTTAACCTTTCCCATTTTAAAATTGTCTGGTATTTTTTATCGAAACTTTGATTCTCTGAAAAAAGGCCAGAGAGAAGATTCGGTTATCCATTTTGGTCAAAAGGGCTTCCCACGCGAAAGTAAAAATGTCCCACCTTATTTCCTTCCCTTTCATACCGAAAGAACAGTAATGCGGAATCTGAAGTGTTAATTTAATCACCATGCCTCTAAAATTGTGACAAGTATTCAAAAATATTGATCAAATGCAGGCAGCCAGGCATGCAGGCAGACAGATTTCTCAATTGCATCGTGACCCTGAAAATGACTCAACGTCACGTGCATTTACTCAATAAATTTGCGTCAGAGATGAGTCAAAAATGTTTGCCGCCCATTTAGTGCACACGGTCCGCAGTTTATACCCATATAGCAAAATTCAGATAATTAGGGGATCACGAGGTATTTTTATCCGTGTATGGAATTCGGGGAATTTTCTAATAACGATAATAAGCAGTCACTTGTCAAATTTGTATACCTTTTGGGACCCAAAGAATTCCCAACGATTTGTCTTTTCAATCGGTTATCTTTCAAGGCGTTGTTTACAAATTGAAAAGTCCAAAGTTTAAACCCAGGGGAATGATATTCTGCGACACCCTCCAGTCCCAGCCCAATAATTATGCTGAAGTTTACACCTCTGAAAATCCTCGAAAGCCCCTGCTTTATTCAAGGTCAAAAGTTTGATCTCCCTGTCAAAATACCAGTCCGCACGGTGTCTGAACTAACAAAATCGTTTCTGTTTGTTTACTATAAAGTTTAAATACAATCTTTCCTCTCAGACATTGCTTATGTTTACAAAGCATACAAAGCAGATAAGAGCATTTATTGTGAGCAGTGTACACGTCGTTTGGGGAACTCTTTCGGACGAAAACCGAACACTCGGAACACCTAAAAATTTGAAACTTCAAAAAACAATATTGAAGAAACTTTTATTTCATTTTGTCTAACAAAATCAGGATACATTTCCTGCTGTTTCTGATGCTGTATATCAGCAAATTTGGCATGTCTGGACAGAGAGATGATTTCATAGAACTGCTTCGAGCCGTTTGCGAAGGCCTTGCCGATGTAAACAACGAAAATTTTGGATACTTCTTAGAAACTTTTGAGGCCATTTGTAGTCCTGGAATTTATGGGGATTTCAACAAACTTTCATGGGTTAAATTCTTCGTAATGTGTATAAAATAAGCGTGGTTGTGAGAAGTATTGGCAACACTGCAACTCAATCCAACGTGCTGCATTTTACTTCCCAACAATGACGATTTCACATCCCTGTGATCTTTTCCCGCCTGATTATCCAGACTCTGTAATTTGATTGGCTTATTAGACAATAGGGAATCGCATGAATTGATTTAAAAACAATGGTGATGAGTTGTGATTGGTCGATTTGATTTTTGGAAGGCATGAATATGCATATGAATGAGGAGACAAGCTGCGTAACGTTGAAGAAGGGCGTTGTTCTATCAAAGCTGGCTAAAACTCAAACTGAAATAAGTACGAAAGTTTGATTTGCTATCAGACCTATAAAAATCACAGATCGCAACACAAGATCATCATGGCCGAAGTAGAAAATGTTATCGTCACTTCGGAGACTGTCGAAATCACAGAAACCAAGACCATTACGACTTCAGAGGGCACCGTTACTGAAACGACTGTAGTGAAAACAGTTGAATCGGGCAGCAGCGATTCCACACATGGCCAAGAAGAAACTAAGGCCGTCGAACTGGACACAGAGGTGAAAGAAAACGGCGGTGCTGAGCCTACGAAAGAAGAGGAAGCAGCCCCTGCTGAAGCTGAGGAAAATGCTACTCCTGCTGCTGAAGTTACCACTGATGAGCAAGCCGCTGATAAAGTTGAAGTCCAGGAAGAAAAGAAAGAGGAAGGCCCACCAAAAGTTATCCTTCATCAGTTCCCTCCTGCCACTAATCTTCCAAGCCTGTCCCCATTTTGTCTGAAACTGGAAACTTTCCTGAGGATGAACAAGATCCCATACGAGAATGTCCATTCATATAAGGTGGGAAAGAAAGGGAAGATGCCATGGATCGAGTATAAAGGCGAGAGGATCCCAGATTCAAATTTCATTATTGAGTATTTGAATAAGACTTTCGAGATTGACATGGATAAGGATTTAGGAAAATCAGAGAAAGCGCAGTCAAGGGCGTTGAAAGTGATGATGGAGGAAAATACTTCATTCACTCTCACGTATTCTAGATGGATAGATGAGTACAACGAATGGAAAAAGATCAATGCTTCCCACCAAAAGGGATTTGGTTTTACTGTTAATTTCAAGATGAGTCAACGCAAAGCACGCTCAGTCCTCGACCATCAAGGAATAGGCCGTCATTCCAAAGAAGAGATTTATAGAATCGCTGAGAAAGATTTACGCGCCTTGAGTGATTATCTGGGGGAGAAACCCTACGTGATGGGGGCAGAAGCTACCACTGTTGATTGCACTGCATTTGGTCTCCTTGCCAACATTCTCCATGCAGGACTTGAAACGCCCCTTTCTAAATTGGTTAAAGAGGAGCTAACAAATCTTGGTGAATATGTTGACAGGCTGAAGGGGGAGTTCTGGGCTGATTGGGATGATGTGGTCCTTGGGGATAAACCAGAGCATACTCACATCAGAAGGCGTTTCAGCTTCAAAACAGGCAAAAAGAAGGCTAGAGAGGCAAAGAAGGAGGAGAATTCTGGAGATGAAGGGAAGGGAGAGGAGAATGCTGCTGCTGAGGGAGACAAGGCAGAGGAACCGGTAGCACCAGCAGCAGAGGGGGAAGAGAAGAAATCTGATGATGCTGAAGCTAAAACTGAAGATGCAGCAACGACCGAAGAAACGAAACCCGCTGAGGAAGAGACAAAAACGGAGGAAGCAGCACAAGTAAATGGGGAAGCAACTGAAAATGGGAAAGCAGAGGAAGAAGCTAAAGCAGAATAGATAATCATCACTTCAGAGCTTATGATGGTAAGATTTTATTTTGTTCTTTCATTTCTCTATTACTTCATACGTTTACTTTAAAACTCTATGCTCCTTTCAAACTTCTCCAGGGTAGAGTGACTGTAGAGTGGGGTCAAAATGAAACAGGGCATAATTGGCAAAATGGGCTAGAGGGAAGTTTAGTATTTATAGCTTTGTCACCTTACAAGTCCACACCCCTTTTACTTTATACCCCTTTCAGACCCCTATAGAGTGGTGCATCATAGGGGCAAAATGGAACGAATCGTAATAGACAACATTTTGCTTCTAAAATTGAGATAAAGAGCCAAAGGTTGAAATTATATTGCTTGTTCAATAAATTATACATTCTTTGTTCTCAATTGAAACTGATTGTCTTGAAATATGACTAAAAAAGCTGCCTAAATGAAATTGCTGTAACTCATTTCCCCCACCCCACTGTGACTCCCAACACCAACATTTCTTTTGCATTTATGCATTCTGAGCTTTCTTTACAAACCAATTTTCTTTAGCGTAGGAGTCTTAGAAAATTAAGCAAATTACAGAAACTTCGACTTGCTGTGTGGTTTGTGGTTCAATATCCAGGCCCAAAGACGACATTCTCCTTGGTTTTTGTGGTATTTTATCATGTTTAGTTTTATTCTGGACTAATTTCGAAATCCAAGTTGGTCTTTCATAATCCAGAATCCTTATGGGATTACCTTGCATCAATTTCATCTCGAGCAAATGTTTCCAATAGCAAAAACTTCTGATCCTCCATCATAGATATGAAATATTTATTAGAGAACGTCTGTAATTATTGAAAACATCCTTCATCTATTGATAAAAAATCTCAAAGTTTGGCCCCATAGTGATTTGAACAGTTTTCACCGGTTAGGGTCAATTCAAACCCACCAAAAAGTCTTCTAAAGCTACGTTAATCTGTTAATCCAAAGATACATAATTTATGAATGCCAGGGGATATGAACAAAATTATGTTATCTCCCCCCAAGTCGTTTTCAAGCCTCCCAAGTGTATTGATTATTTCTTTATGCCTTCAGGCTGGTTTAAGAAGTCTGGCCCGAAAGGATACCGCCCAGTTCTCAAGAGGCGATATATTTGCTTAGACAAGATTTATTTCAACTAGACTAGACTGATTTTAAATCACTAAAGCACACCTAGAGGAAGTTTTAGGCCATTGATAAAATATAAAATGTATTCAAACATTTTAGGAAAGTTGATGAAAATAAGTGATAAGCATTGTTTACTTTTCATGATGAACTTTTACGAAAACATCAGATGCAATTTTTATTTGAGTTCTGTTAACTGTTTTTGCGGTTTTATTTCTAAGGTGAACATGTGTTTTAGGGTTTTGTAGAGATTAAATTTTTACATTATCTGTATCAGAAGAAACATAATATCAGTGTTAAAGAGGTCAGGAATTCCTTTCACAGTTTGAACATTACCAAATGCTGTGTTTTGGGCGTGGATTCGAACAATTCTGCAAATAGTAACATGTGACCATATAATAGTGAAAAGGACACGTGTTTTGGTTGGTTGCCAGAAATTGTGGTTCTGGTTTTATGACATTACCACATTAATTTCTGTCATCAGGTAGCATACTTAGTAATTATCTATTTAGACACTGTGTACTTGGGTTATATTTCGTCACCATTTAGGATAATTTGTGTCAAGAAGTCCTTTACTCATCATCATCAAAAGCTAAAATGCACTACCTATATTATATGGTATTGCAGCTTAAAAAACGTAACAAAACTAACTCCAATCAAACTAACTAACGAAGGGAAAAACTACAGATGACCAAGGCAAAAGGTTCCGGCAGCCGAAAGTCACTAAAAAGTTGTCATATTATGATAACTGTGAGCAGTTTCAAAGGTTGTAAAAACTTCTAATGATACGCGAATTTTAAGGTTTGGCATGGTAAGGGGCAAGGTGAGGCAAATTGAATCAAGATTGATCTATTTTGCTCCTCTTTGACTTCTTTTGCCTCACACCTGGGGGGTACTCCCATTATGGCCTAACAGGGGTGAGGTATGAGGTCCTGACTGGGTGGCTACCAAATGGCCCCATTTTAAAACACAAGCTACCATTTAGGGGTATTGTGATATTCTTTGGCATTAGTGAAATTTCAACTCTGTTCACCCCTCCAGAAAACAATATTGTCAGGTCCCCATGCAAGTAACAAGAATCTTCATCAATGACTTTTGAAGCTACGTTGCGCTGTCTTATAAGTTTTTATGATATCATCAAACTTCAAGAAAATTTTCATTTCTGGATGCTGCCAATTAACCCAATTTTAGGCTCACAAGCAAATATTGGGGAGTTTAGTAAAGAATACCATTTGAGGGCAATTCTTAAAATTTTGCTTTGGCCCTATTTAACCATTACCAGACATCCCTGTTAGGACACCATGTGAGTTCCCTTCCCAGGGCCCCACCCTATTCTCTCTGAAACATTGTTTCTCCTTCCGTCCTGGGCCTTGGCTTCTGCTGTGAACCATTTCATATATTCAGGTGTTGAAAAATGTTTAAAAAATCTTTGGAATGCCTCAAATATCAGCTTATTTCATTCTAGCAGGATGTGGTTTATTGAGTTTGAAAAAACCTGAGGATTCTCGAAATGTGTGACCTTTCCCATTTTGTTTCAAGAGTTTCACGTTAAGGTCATCAAACAAATAATTTTAAATGGACTAAAAGTGGCCTTCTCTTTCTAATAAACCTATCAACTTCAAGGGGCACATTAAGTGAGGGAAACTCCCGCAAACGTTGGAAAGGAAAGGGAAAGAGTCTGAATTTTACAGAAATATAGACACATGGTCAAATTTTACACTGATGGACATTTAGTGATATGAACTCCCCTATTGTCCAGAAAATGTACGAAGTTTATAGCCCATGAATTTATTGCCTAGGAGGGGGCTGTTGTTTTTGGTTGATAGGCAGACAGTAGGACTCTTCATTGAAGTGTTATTGCCATGGAATGTGGTTAACCAGCTCTTTTTTCTCTATTGTTTCTGAGATAATAAGTTTACAGTTGGCGTAAAAATAACCGAGTGTGCGTAACACTAGACCACGTGCATTGACGCACAAGGCCTGATATCAACAATCTCCCCCGCATGTTTATTTTGAAGGGTCTTGTTTCGAGAAATGATAGCAGGAAAACTTGACAAATCATACAAACAATTCTTCTATGACCGAGATTGACGTTGATAAATCCCCGAAATTAGGCCGTGAAACAATGCGCCTCAGAACGCAAGATATCCGTCTGGCAAAGGATTAGTTAGGTCCCTGAATCCACGACCCAGTACACTTTCTTTCTTATTAATTTAAGTCGGAGATAATCTTAGATTTGTTATTGGAATTATTTGCCTGAAATATAACAAAAAGTTAGCGTTTAGTGGTTTCAATTTCGTTTTTTTTGAAGTTGGAAGTTGTTTTGCAAGGCTTAGAAAAGAACCTCGTTTTGGTCTGCATAGCAGTCAAAGATTTTGCCACAAGAATTGATCAGAGGCAGTGCTGTATGAAGCATTTTACACTTGGGGGAAAGCATTTAAGGGACATTTTTTTGTTCAGCTTAAGGGGCACTTTCTGAAACAAAAGGGTACTTTTGTTAGAACTGCAGAAGCCCCCAGTTCCAACACCTCTGGTCAGGAGTAATCTCCCCGCTAATCAACACAGCAATTAGTTACTGTGTATGTGTCATGCAAAGGGCTCACAAACGCTTCCTCTGAAACATCATTACTAGCAGACATGAGCGAATGGGGAGAAAAATCTAAGGTGACTGCACAACAAAAAAGTCCATTGTTTACCAAAATTTTTGCCTGAGAAGGGCGAATTCTTGCCCGATTTGGAACTGACTTTCAAAAAAATTTCCAACATGCCTCCTTGTGTGCTTATGTTAGTAAATTCACAAAAAATAAGGTAAACAAGGAAAACATTTGATGTCACCCCGAGAATAAGGCTGACAGGGCAAATGATTTTACATGGTTTTCAAGAACTGATTCTTCATGGATTTTAAGGATTTCTAGAGAGAAATAAACTATTTGTATACACTAGAAAATGTTAAAGATCTTTAGGTAATGATATGCCTAATGTACCTTCACTACAGTCAGAGGTGTGCATCCAAATTTCCTGTTTGTAGGAGAAAGCGTGCAGGTATGTCAGTTAGAAGAAAGTGGCTGCCTAAATCCGAGCTTTGCAAACATTCTTGTTAACCTTTACCTTTCACCAAAGTACGGAAAAATTTGCATGCGACCCGTCGGGAACTCACTTCCTACCTATGATTTTAGCCCCTTTACTTTACTTCTATGGTCACCTTTTAACACAATTTTTTCTTTTGTGTTCAGGTTAAATTTGCAGCTTACACATTGCTTATTCTGTTGATACTGGAGGCAAGTACAAAAACTCTTTATGTCTACAGAATTTGCTCTGTGAAAATGGCAGGGACTGATGCGAAGAATTAGCTTTTTTAGAAAAACACTTAAAATAAGCCTTTCTTTATAAATGTTATGATGTTTATTGCAACGTTATGTCTAAAAAGGTTAATTAAGCAATATTTAAGCATTATTAAGCACATTGTGTCAAAGCTGTGATATCATTTCATATTTAAAACATAAAACATATACAGGAGATCTTTCCATACCCCAGTCATAGCAAATGATGAATTTTGACTGATCTAGTTAATTTTACAAACACAGATATGATGTTTTGAATTTCATCACAGTCTGTTGCTGCTTTGGGCTTTAAAACCAGTAAAAGCTTCGAACTTCACTTTGTCTTGTAAATAGTGAAAGAGTTCTGTACAGGGAAACAATATATACAGTCCCATCTTTATAAGTTTTGCAGAACAGCCTGAGTGCATAAATCTATGAATAATAAATTTGTTGGCAGAAGGAGCATTGTATGTAGAGGCCATGCACTTCATTGAAATAGCAGAATTTTTCAAAAAACAAGTATTACAGGTTGATTATGAACTTAACAAACATTTGTGATTCATTTGAACAAGGTTGAATTGACCCAAATATTATCTGCAAAGCAAATTGTTTGCAAACTTGTGCCTCAGGGCGAGGTTTTGTGCTAACAAGTGGTCCACCATGCGAGTGGATACTATTTGTTTTACCCCAGCTATCTATTTACAGCTGATTTTTCAGAGCCTTGCCTAACACAGTGATTAGCTTTAGACATAGTGGACTTGATCTAGATTAGTTAATGTAATGATAAATGTAAAATTGTTGTAGCTTAAATGTAGTTAATTAAAGCCAAGCAAAGCAGATGTCATAAGCTTGCTTTATTCAAACCTTGTACCAATGCATACTTCTACAACATAGCCGCCTGGTTTTAATCTCATGTTTATTTATTTTTTTATTCTAACATTATTTTAACTACATGTATTGCCATGGACAGACACTCTGGTAACTTAATCACATACTGGCATGGTTTGAACTTGTTTACCATGCAAAGAACTTTCTGGAAATCAATGTTATGGATTATTTCTGCGCTGAAGAACTTACACATTTGTGAATTAGCTGTTGTTTATTGATTATCGTATGAGTGAAAATGATTTAGCAGCTTTCAAAGTGATTATCTAGTCAGCCTTTCGTATCAGAGGTTATCGTTAACCTGGCTGCATTCTTTAGGGGGTAATGTTCTATTTTGCCCCTGGTTAATGTTAGGGTAATAGTGAATTTGATTATGTTCCCCACTTATAGTACTTTGTGCATTGTATACCCAGCTAGAGGGATGCGGGGGTGGTAGAAATATTGCTCATTTTTGCCAGTTAGTACACAGACCTAATGCTGCATATTCCTTAATGTGGTCCTTTTTAGAAGCCTTTCTATACACTCACTGTATTAATTTCCTGAAAGAATGATAGCATTTATATTGTACAATGCTAGGATCTTATTACTAAGGGTTAGATTAGTTGAAAACAAACGCTGAGAAAACTAAGAGAGACTTTAGCACTAGAGTTCCTTGAAAGTGCATACTTTTGATGATCTTCCAAGGAAGTTCCATTTTACAGGGCATAATTTTTTCACTGTTTTATGAGGGAAAGATTTATTAGCTCCCTGTTGCCATGCATTGCCCGCTAGAGTTCATGTGAAAAACAGACCCTGACAATACAGAGGACACTAAATGGTTAGTTATGAGGCAGCAACGACTTATAGCCCCTTGCAAAGCTTGGACGTCGCACCCCCTGGGCCTCATACTCCGTATTGTTGAAGTTAAGTTTCATCAAATTAGGTTAATCATAGTTACCACAGATAGGCTGTTATTAAAAGTTACCTAGCGATAGTATTTTAGTTACTCCATTATTTCGTTTGACAGATAACTACACAATGTCATCTATATAGATCAAACTGTTAATATAGAAATTCTTGCATACAAGTGTTATCAATGTCATCCTTTACTTTTGGGTTTATAATCTTTGTTTTATCTGCTTCTGTTGGTCCTTGATGGTAGGAAAAGTACCAATCTTTCAAAGACATTGCACGATTCCGTACAGATATTGAGTCCTGTTAAATAAACACCTTGTACCCAAACATAAAGAATTTGCTGACTCATGGTTGTTTATGGCGCATCTAATTGGCTAACTTTCATGTGAAATTTTAACTGATAACATAAGATGGGTGCATTGTCCAACAGGAGATCATTGTCAGGAGCGACAATAGCTTGTGGAGCGACAATAGCCTGATCACATGGGTCACATGATCAAAACAGGTCTATTTCTCATGACCTTTAACGATGTACCTCATGCTCCCCTCAAGCCACTGATACCCTATTTCAAGTTAGACCCTTAGAAATTGGTGATCTTGGGACACAAAAGTCGATTACTTGAAAAAACATAAGATCCTTTTGGATGATTACAAAGTCTGTCATGAGCTAAACAAGCATAAGAATATCTGAATATTGATTTCTTCATAACCCCAAATGATCGTAGATGCTGTTAGAGAGATGAGTGTTGCTGCTAAAGTGGCCTTCAATGGAGAATCAAGCGCCTTGTATAAGGACAAGAATAGCCTCAAAAGCAATATCTTGGTCTTTATGTCAAACGAGAACGATACGCAAAAATCAAAAGTCATTACCCCTAGTTTGCTTAGTTCGTGCACAAAACTATTGGTGCATTTGTGTGAAATGAGATGTCATGTGAGATTTACGATAACGCAAAATTACTTATGCAGAACCCAACAGAACGTTTCAATTGTTGCTATTCGCGGGCATCTAATTTGAGACAAGCAGTCACGAAGATGACCTCTGTGCAGAATGATATGCATGAAGATGGTTTGGTTCAGTGTGATCTCGTGCCTTTCCCCTGTCAATGGCGCCATTGTTTGCTGGGATTCTGCAACTTTCTGTAGCTGTGTAGGAGGGGGATCCTTCTACCTTCGGTGATGCTGCGAATGCTAGCCTCTGTGCAGGCCGCCGGTTACATCATCCTCTAAAGTTGACTTATTTGCATAATGAGTACTATCAATAAGGCTAATGATTCGTTCGTTCTAGAAAACGATTGTTTTGACATAATTGAGCTGCTAATGAAGTCAAGAACGTGCCAACTCTGGGTAAATTTGTTGTTGCGTCAGGGTAAACATCTTGGTGATTTATCCATCTTAAGGTGTCAAATCTGTCGAACATGAAATAAGCCGACGTCAAATGTTCCTATAGGATCGCGGGAAACTTCTGTCTTGTATGCGCTTTATGTGCGCTTTCTTTATTTCAGTGCCAATTAGCTGAGATAAAACGTTAATCAATCACTTTAACGAGCGTGACGGAAGTGGGTTACTTACTTACTTACTTTCTTTCTTTCTTTCTCACTGACTGACATCGAAGCCCCTTCTTAGATTACAAAGTGGACTTTGTAATCAATGATCAATTTTCAAAGGCAATTTTCAAAGATACCAATTTTTGGGCAAAAAGTAAGGCTGACCCCCTTGCTTTTTTTGCAAAATTAGGCCCTTTTCGAAAAGATCGATTTTTGGGCAAGAAGTAAGGCTAACCCCTTTGCTTTTTTGCAAAAATAGACCCTTTTCTAAAAGACCAATTTTTGGGCAAAAAGTAAGGCTAACCCCTTTGCTTTTTTTGCAAAATTAGGCCCTTTTCGAAAAGACCGATTTTTGGGCAAAAAGTAAGGCTAACCCCTTTGCTTTTTTGCAAAATTAGGCCCTTTTCGAAAAGACCGATTTTTGGGCAAAAAGTAAGGCTAACCCCTTTGCTTTTTTGCAAAAATAGACCCTTTTCTAAAAGACCAATTTTTGGGCAAAAAGTAAGGCTAACCCCTTTGCTTTTTTGCAAAATTAGGCCCTTTTCGAAAAGACCGATTTTTGGGCAAAAAGTAAGGCTAACCCCTTTGCTTTTTGCAAAATTAGGCCCTTTTCGAAAAGACCGATTTTTGGGCAAAAAGTAAGGCTAACCCCTTTGCTTTTTTGCAAAAATAGGCCCTTTTCGAAAAGACCGATTTTGGGGCAAAAAGTAAGGCTAACCCCTTTGCTTTTTTGCAAAATTAGGCCCTTTTCGAAAAGACCGATTTTTGGGCAAAAAGTAAGGCTAACCCCTTTGCATTTTTGCAAAAATAGACCCTTTTCCAAAAGACCGATTTTTGGGCAAAACGAAAGGCTAACCCCTTTGCTTTTTTGCAAAATTAGGCCCTTTTCGAAAAGACCGATTTTTGGGCAAAAAGTAAGGCTAACCCCTTTGCTTTTTTGCAAAATTAGGCCCTTTTCAAAAAGACCGATTTTTGGGCAAAAAGTAAGGCTAACCCCTTTGCTTTTTTGCAAAATTAGGCCCTTTTCGAAAAGACCGATTTTGGGGCAAAAAGTAAGGCTAACCCCTTTGCTTTTTTGCAAAATTAGGCCCTTTTCGAAAAGACCGATTTTTGGGCAAAAAGTAAGGCTAACCCCTTTGCTTTTTTGCAAAATTAGGCCCTTTTCAAAAAGACCGATTTTTGGGCAAAAAGTAAGGCTAACCCCTTTGCTTTTTTGCAAAATTAGGCCCTTTTCGAAAAGACCGATTTTTGGGCAAAAAGTAAGGCTAACCCCTTTGCTTTTTTGCAAAATTAGGCCCTTTTCAAAAAGACCGATTTTTGGGCAAAAAGTAAGGCTAACCCTTTGCTTTTTTGCAAAAATAGACCCTTTTCTAAAAGACCAATTTTTGGGCAAAAAGTAAGACTAACCCCTTTGCTTTTTTTGCAAAATTAGCCCCTTTTCGAAAAGACCAATTTTTGGGCAAAAAGTAAGGCTAACCCCTTTGCTTTTTTGCAAAATTAGGCCCTTTTCAAAAAGACCGATTTTTGGGCAAAAAGTAAGGCTAACCCCTTTGCTTTTTTGCAAAAATAGGCCCTTTTCGAAAAGACCGATTTTGGGGCAAAAAGTAAGGCTAACCCCTTTGCTTTTTTGCAAAATTAGGCCCTTTTCGAAAAGACCGATTTTTGGGCAAAAAGTAAGGCTAACCCCTTTGCTTTTTTGCAAAATTAGGCCCTTTTCGAAAAGACCGATTTTTGGGCAAAAAGTAAGGCTAACCCCTTTGCTTTTTTGCAAAAATAGGCCCTTTTCCAAAAGACCTATTTTTGGGCAAAAAGTAAGGCTAATCCCTTTGCTTTTTTGCAAAATTAGGCCCTTTTCGAAAAGACCGATTTTTGGGCAAAAAGTAAGGCTAACCCCATTGCTTTTTTGCAAAATTAGGCCCTTTTCAAAAAGACCGATTTTTGGGCAAAAAGTAAGGTTAACCCCTTTGCTTTTTTGCAAAATTAGGCCCTTTTCGAAAAGACCGATTTTTGGGCAAAAAGTAAGGCTAACCCCATTGCTTTTTTGCAAAATTAGGCCCTTTTCAAAAAGACCGATTTTTGGGCAAAAAGTAAGGTTAACCCCTTTGCTTTTTTGCAAAATTAGGCCCTTTTCGAAAAGACCGATTTTTGGGCAAAAAGTAAGGCTAACCCCTTTGCTTTTTTGCAAAATTAGGCCCTTTTCAAAAAGACTGATTTTTGGGCAAAAAGTAAGGTTAACCCCTTTGCTTTTTTGCAAAATTAGGCCCTTTTCGAAAAGACCGATTTTTGGGAAAAAAGTAAGGCTAACCCCTTTGCTTTTTTGCAAAATTAGGCCCTTTTCGAAAAGACCGATTTTTGGGCAAAAAGTAAGGCTAACCCCTTTGCTTTTTTGCAAAATTAGGCCCTTTTCGAAAAGACCGATTTTTGGGCAAAAAGTAAGGCTAACCCCTTTGCTTTTTTGCAAAATTAGGCCCTTTTCGAAAAGACCGATTTTTGGGCAAAAAGTAAGGCTAACCCCTTTGCTTTTTTGCAAAATTAGGCCCTTTTCGAAAAGATCGATTTTTGGGCAAGAAGTAAGGCTAACCCCTTTGCTTTTTTTGCAAAAATAGGCCCTTTTCCAAAAGACCTATTTTTGGGCAAAAAGTAAAGCTAACCCCTTTGCTTTTTTGCAAAAATAGGCCCTTTTCGAAAAGACCGATTTTTGGGCAAAAAGTAAGGCTAACCCCTTTGCTTCTTTGCAAAATTAGGCTCTTTTCGAAAAGACCGATTTTTAGGCAAAAAGTAAGGCTAATCCCTTCGCTTTTTTGCAAAATTAGGCCCTTTTCGAAAAGACCGATTTTTGGGCAAAAAGTAAGGCTAACCCCTTTGCCTTTTTGCAAAATTAGGCCTTTTTCGAAAAGACCGATTTTTGGGCAAAAAGTAAGGCTAACCCCTTTGCTTTTTTGCAAAAATTGGCCCTTTTCAAAAAGACCGATTTTTGGGCAAAAAGTAAGGCTAACCCCTTTGCTTTTTTGCAAAATTAGTCCCTTTTCGAAAAGACCGATTTTTGGGCAAAAAGTAAGGCTAACCCCTTTGCTTTTTTGCAAAAATTGGCCCTTTTCCAAAAGACCGATTTTTTGTGCAAAAAGTAAGGCTAACCCCTTTGCTTTTTTGCAAAATTAGGCCCTTTTCGAAAAGACCGATTTTTGGGCAAAAAGTAAGGTTAACCCCTTTGCTTTTTTGCAAAATTAGGCCCTTTTCGAAAAGACCGATTTTTGGGCAAAAAGTAAGGCTAACCCCTTTGCTTTTTTGCAAAATTAGGCCCTTTTCGAAAAGACCGATTTTTGGGCAAAAAGTAAGGCTAACCCCTTTGCTTTTTTGCAAAATTAGGCCCTTTTCGGAAAGACCGATTTTTAGACAAAAAGTAAGGCTAACCCCTTTGCTTTTTTGCAAAATTAGCCCCTTTTCGAAAAGACCAATTTTTGGGCAAAAAGTAAGGTTAACCCCTTTGCTTTTTTTCAAAATCAGCCCCTTTTCGAAAAGACCAATTTTTGGGCAAAAAGTAAGGCTAACCCCTTTGCTTTTTTGCAAAATTAGGCCCTTTTCGAAAAGACCGATTTTTGGGCAAAAAGTAAGGCTAACCCCTTTGCTTTTTTGCAAAATTAGGCCCTTTTCGAAAAGACCGATTTTTGGGCAAAAAGTAAGGCTAACCCCTTTGCTTTTTTGCAAAATTAGGCCCTTTTCGAAAAGACCGATTTTTGGGCAAAAAGTAAGGCTAACCCCATTGCTTTTTTGCAAAATTAGGCCCTTTTCGAAAAGACCGATTTTTTTGCAAAAAGTAAGGCTAACTCCTTTGCTTTTTTGCAAAATTAGGCCCTTTTCGAAAAGACCGATTTTTGGGCAAAAAGTAAGGCTAACCCCTTTGCTTTTTTGCAAAATTAGGCCCTTTTCGAAAAGACCGATTTTTGGGCAAAAAGTAAGGCTAACCCCTTTGCTTTTTGCAAAATTAGGCCCTTTTCGAAAAGACCGATTTTTGGGCAAAAAGTAAGGCTAACCCCTTTGCTTTTTTGCAAAAATAGGCCCTTTTCGAAAATACCGATTTTTGGGCAAAAAGTAAGGCTAACCCCTTTGCTTTTTTGCAAAATTAGGCCCTTTTCGAAAAGACCGATTTTTGGGCAAAAAGTAAGGCTAACCCCTTTGCTTTTTTGCAAAATTAGGCCCTTTTCGAAAAGATCGATTTTTGGGCAAGAAGTAAGGCTAACCCCTTTGCTTTTTTGCAAAAATAGGCCCTTTTCCAAAAGACCTATTTTTGGGCAAAAAGTAAAGCTAACCCCTTTGCTTTTTTGCAAAAATAGGCCCTTTTCGAAAAGACCGATTTTTGGGCAAAAAGTAAGGCTAACCCCTTTGCTTCTTTGCAAAATTAGGCTCTTTTCGAAAAGACCGATTTTTAGGCAAAAAGTAAGGCTAATCCCTTCGCTTTTTTGCAAAATTAGGCCCTTTTCGAAAAGACCGATTTTTGGGCAAAAAGTAAGGCTAACCCCTTTGCCTTTTTGCAAAATTAGGCCTTTTTCGAAAAGACCGATTTTTGGGCAAAAAGTAAGGCTAACCCCTTTGCTTTTTTGCAAAAATTGGCCCTTTTCAAAAAGACCGATTTTTGGGCAAAAAGTAAGGCTAACCCCTTTGCTTTTTTGCAAAATTAGTCCCTTTTCGAAAAGACCGATTTTTGGGCAAAAAGTAAGGCTAACCCCTTTGCTTTTTTGCAAAAATTGGCCCTTTTCCAAAAGACCGATTTTTTGTGCAAAAAGTAAGGCTAACCCCTTTGCTTTTTTGCAAAATTAGGCCCTTTTCGAAAAGACCGATTTTTGGGCAAAAAGTAAGGTTAACCCCTTTGCTTTTTTGCAAAATTAGGCCCTTTTCGAAAAGACCGATTTTTGGGCAAAAAGTAAGGCTAACCCCTTTGCTTTTTTGCAAAATTAGGCCCTTTTCGAAAAGACCGATTTTTAGACAAAAAGTAAGGCTAACCCCTTTGCTTTTTTGCAAAATTAGGCCCTTTTCGAAAAGACCAATTTTTGGGCAAAAAGTAAGGTTAACCCCTTTGCTTTTTTACAAAATCAGCCCCTTTTCGAAAAGACCAATTTTTGGGCAAAAAGTAAGGCTAACCCCTTTGCTTTTTTGCAAAATTAGGCCCTTTTCGAAAAGACCGATTTTTGGGCAAAAAGTAAGGCTAACCCCTTTGCTTTTTTGCAAAATTAGGCCCTTTTCGAAAAGACCGATTTTTGGGCAAAAAGTAAGGCTAACCCCTTTGCTTTTTTGCAAAATTAGGCCCTTTTCGAAAAGACCGATTTTTGGGCAAAAAGTAAGGCTAACCCCTTTGCTTTTTTGCAAAATTAGGCCCTTTTCGAAAAGACCGATTTTTGGGCAAAAAGTAAGGCTAACCCCATTGCTTTTTTGCAAAATTAGGCCCTTTTCGAAAAGACCGATTTTTTTGCAAAAAGTAAGGCTAACTTCTTTGCTTTTTTGCAAAATTAGGCCCTTTTCGAAAAGACCGATTTTTGGGCAAAAAGTAAGGCTAACCCCTTTGCTTTTTTGCAAAATTAGGCCCTTTTCGAAAAGACCGATTTTTGGGCAAAAAGTAAGGCTAACCCCTTTGCTTTTTTGCAAAATTAGGCCCTTTTCGAAAAGACCGATTTTTGGGCAAAAAGTAAGGCTAACCCCTTTGCTTTTTTGCAAAAATAGGCCCTTTTCGAAAATACCGATTTTTGGGCAAAAAGTAAGGCTAACCCCTTTGCTTTTTTGCAAAATTAGGCCCTTTTCGAAAAGACCGATTTTTGGGCAAAAAGTAAGGCTAACCCCTTTGCTATTTTGCAAAATTAGGCCCTTTTCGAAAAGACCGATTTTTGGGCAAAAAGTAAGGCTAACCCCTTTGCTTTTTTTGCAAAATTAGGCCCTTTTCGAAAAGACCGATTTTTTGGCAAAAAGTAAGGCTAGCCCCTTTGCTTTTTTGCAAAAATAGGCCCTTTTCGAAAATACCGATTTTTGGGCAGAAAGTAAGGCTAACCCCTTTGCTTTTTCGCAAAATTAGGCCCTTTTCGAAAAGACCGATTTTTGGGCAAAAAGTAAGGCTAACCCCTTTGCTTTTTTGCAAAATTAGGCCCTTTTCGAAAAGACCGATTTTTGGGCAAAAAGTAAGGCTAACCCCTTTGCTTTTTTTGCAAAATTAGGCCCTTTTCGAAAAGACCGATTTTTGGGCAAAAAGTAAGGCTAACCCCTTTGCTTTTTTGCAAAATTAGGCCCTTTTCGAAAAGACCGATTTTTGGGCAAAAAGTAAGGCTAACCCCTTTGCTTTTTTGCAAAATTAGGCCCTTTTCGGAAAGACCGATTTTTAGGCAAAAAGTAAGGCTAACCCCTTTGCTTTTTTTTACAAAAGTAGGATCTTTTCGAAATCACCAATTTTTGGGCAAAAAGTAAGGTCAATCTGTGTTTTCGAAAAGGGTCTATTTTTGCAAGAAAGCAAAGGGGTTAACATTACTTTTTGCCTAAAAATCGGTAATTCCGAAAAGGGCCTACCTTAGCAAAAAAGCAAAGGGGCTAAAAAGTGGGAATTGTTGGTGCTTTTGACTTTTAGCCAAATGGCAAGGGTATAGCCTTAAAACGAAATCCTTTGTGGAAGTCGATAGATGCGGCTAATTAATAAAATATTGCACTGTAGTTATACATCATGTACATAATAAGATAATAGTAAAGTGCTTAATTTTTGTTGGTTGATCAAATACACTCCTAATGTTAAAACACTTCAGCTACTATAGAAATACGGCCAGACCTATGATCAAAGGTAAAGGCTATTATCACATAAATTGGTTTCAGGAACACATTTTGGCAATGGGAGGACCCTATTAACGAATTCCGTAGTGAGGAACAATTTCTAAAAGATTTGCTGGAACCCTAAACTATTTTTCCTATTTTCCCTAACTTCCCTTCAAGGGCCATTCGAATGGATAGGTTAACTTTTGGCTCGGTCAAGTCTCTTGAATACCCTAAAGGTCTTGAAAATCAGCTAATTAATCGCTAAAATATTTTAAAATGCTGAAAATATCTGAAAATATGAAGTGCCGAAGGTTTCGATTGAATATCTAGAAAAATTAGATCTTTACAGCAGATATTCAGGTAGTCCTTGCCGAACAACCGAATTTGCTGGATGAATAACCGACAAACTTGCAATATCCAAACGATAAATTTCGATAACAATTAGAGCTTTTAAATATATTAGACGAATTCTTCTGGCCTTATGAAGAACTGTCTGCCCGGTTCTAAAGCATACAGTAAGGCCCCGCATTTAAGAAACCACTTTTTCACACCTTAGCCTAAAAAGGTTTCTTATATATATATGATATTTTTCATTTTTTAGGCTGAAATTTTATTAACTTTCTAATTTGGAAAGTCCTGGAAAAGTAGGTTAGAACAGAAAAGGGTATTTAGAGATAGATTAGCCATGTGTATATTATCTATGATTGTCAAGAACAATAATCAACATTCAGATAAAATCTGTTAAATCAAAGACATCTTTGTAGCAATTTCTTAAGAGCCCTACATGCAGTGGAATACTCCCCAGACCGTCAGACCAAGACTTGGTGTTGATCAAAATACAAACTTCATGTTGGGCATGAGCCTCAAGAGTTTATTTCAGGTGGTATATTAAATGCGGAGCCTCACTGTAACTACAAATACTAGCACAAAAAATGTTAGATAGCTTCCATTCCGTAAGACTGGTGAACTGAGGGGGAGATTTTTCACATCATACTATTATGTACTTAGTTTTGGGGACTCTTGAAAAGCCCTAAGGAATAAATGTTTAGAAACGTTACCTTCACAAAAGCTCTCTAAGAACCAAGGCACACTGTCATGGCTGTGATTGGCTAGATAGTTGTGACGTTGAAATCACTAACAAAAGACCTGGCCTAGCCTCTATCTGAATTACAGAGCCTCCATGCTCTTGGATCATAATTGTTTCGAAAATAAATGGAGACAGATCGTTATCGTCTTCATGAATTTCAGTGTACAGCGAAATTACTGAAGCTTGCCTAATTCTATTCTTTTTTATTGTCTTATTCACCCAATCAGCGCCACGACAGTGTGCCCTTAATGACACCTCAGAAACACTGACGGTAAGCTTCTAATGTATTTTTAAGGATCATTGGTCGCGTCTAGAAGTGTGCCATTAAGATCAAATTATATTTACAAAAGCAATACAACAAAGCAATTCATCTAATGATACAGTTACGGTGCCCCAATTACACCGTTGGTTAAGTCCCCTAAAACGTGATCACTTGCTACAATAAATGTTCCATTCTTTCACTCACTCTCTACAATCTAAGAAACACTTACAAAGAAAATTAATGCCTGATTAAAATTATTGATTAAAATCATTAAAATACGGACAAAAATGAGCAAAGACCAAAATTAAGAAAATGCTTTATTAAAAGATTCTATTTGTAAACTCCCGTCTAAGTGCCCTTGTGTGAGGACATGTTAGGTGGGGCAATCTACCAGTACATTCAAAATCTTTGCCGGGGAGCTTTTATTTTCTTACAGAGGACAATATAATTTTTGGTGGGGTTTTTTAAAATTTGATGATAATGGTGATGATAATATTATCATTAGAATTGCATCATTGTAACTGTGTAGGCTTCACTTCTGAGCAAATTCATACCGAGAACATTCGCAACTTGTTCTTGTTCGGGTCCACATTTTGCTTCATTTTTTTAACCAGAGAATCACAGGGGGAAATGTCCCATGGCACTTAGACGAGGATTAAATTGCAGTGCCGTCATCTACAGCCTTATTCAGAAAACTAACAGTAAATGAAAAGTTTTCACAAACCTAACATAAAAGCAAAAATCAACATTAATCGACAGATGATCAATACTATTGTTAAGGTTGCTCTGGACCATAACTGACGTGCAAATCTTTACATCGATCTAGTTGGCGCTATTTGGTTTCAAGCTCTTTACTAGTGGCACTTCCACCTATTTTTGCGTCTTGCGTTTGCTTGTTCTTTTTCTCTGAAAATTCTACTGACAAACTGACAAATGAGAAAATGGAATGACCGCCTACCTATCCAGCGAGAAATAATGTCTCAAAGCAATTTGCTCTGCGCGAAACAAGGCACTTAACGTCTGGCTTTGTGTGAAAGCACTATGTTGACTTTGTGATACTGTTGGGGTATTTGCATCTAGTGTTTGTTTCTAAGAAGCATCTCAAGGTAGTGTTTAGGAACATTTAAGCTTACTGAAGTAGTGCCCTGGCCCTGCCTCTCGATGTGACCACACCTCGCGACTCTCTTAGCATGGAATTACAGATTTGGGACTCTCCTTAATTTTGACAGCGGGCTTGACAGGGCAGCAGGGACTCGAACCACTAACCTTCAGATGGCCTGTCAAGCAAGATTTCGTAGCTCAGCTAATTACTCTTAACATAATGACTTTGAATTGTAAAGCGGAATGCCTTGATTTTATATCTACTTTTCCAGAACATTTCTATAGGCTCCCATAAATAAAAATACGCTTAGGCATTTTGAAAATTTATGATGATAAATCTAGCGTTTCAATATTATTTTGGTGATCCAAACATGAGCTCGATTTGAAATGTGCAACAATCATTCCAGTAGCACGCTGGTCATGTCAGTATTATATGCAAAGCTAATAAAATATATCAATAATGTGTAACATATAAAACTTACTCTTTGAAATATACCAAAGTTGTATATATGTGGTACACTTAAATGTACTTATATATCTATCAATCAAAGTTTTGTTTTCGTGAAATTCAATGAAATGTTTTCCCCAAATATAACACGAAATACACGTATTTTTGTTTACAAGAAACTAAGAATTTGAGCCAGTACTGAAAGGTTCTTAAATTATCAGATTTTGAGTACTCGTAGTTTCTTACGAGTTTCTTAAATTTTCCATAACAATCTTCATATTTAATTCCCGTGCCATCTTGAACATTTGGAAGGAAAATTTTTGACGCCTTTCCAATGTTTAGACATTCACAGTCTTAAGTTAGATTTTCCCAGTACTAGAGTTTCTGAATTTTTCTGCAATCTGAGAGTTGAGTTTCTTATGAGCAATTTCTTGTAAAAAATACGTGTATGCCAACAAAAAGTGTAAGAAATATCTCTAGCATCTAAATGTAGCAATCAAGAGACCATCTAGCATATCTCTAGCATCTATAACTTAATCAAACAAGATCTGTACTGGATCACTTCTTAGAAGCTTGCAAAGGATTTTCTACGTCAAATTTTGCTTAATGAAATGAGCGAAATGCTCGACTTTAATTTGTGCTTTGAGTGCTCTTATGTGCACACAAACCCACACACACATGTGCTCTGCCAAGAAACACACCTTACTTTCCAAGGACCAGTTTTTAACCAACGTATGGTGGAGGGGCATGACCCTGTCCGCTGTATCTTTGAATAAGAAAAACAGAGAAACATTAAATGTGATGAAGTTTTGCAAATACAGAACGTGAAATTCAGATGGAGCAGCATGCATAAGTTCTTTCTATTTGGATTCGACTGATTTCATGTTTCAAAAGCGAAACAGAATCATTAAAGGGAATGTAAGCATATTAAAGTGGCTCAAGCCTCGGCTCAAGCCACTTACGGTCAAATTCTAGCCTATCAGAGATCAGTATTTCCTGTTGACATAGATCAGTTACCCAAATATGGTGTGGCACGTGTTACGGCCTGTTGTCTTGGTAAGGTTATTTTATCAAAGGCTTACATATGCTTAGATTCCCTTTAAAAGAGTTGCAATAGATACATCTCTCAAAAGTTGTCACACCATGCGCAATAACAAACATATAACGTACTCACCGACCGAACGTGTGTTTTTCGTGTCAATCAATTCTTTCTGTGCAATGTGTTCTGTCTTCGCCACCTTAACTGACTGCGCATGGTGCTTCGCAGTGGACTGTTTTGTCACAGGAGAACAATTCTTCTTTCTTTTTCCTTCGCTTTCCCCTTGTTGAACATGGGGGAAAGCGAAGGAAAAAGAACGAATAATTGTGACAAAACAGTCCACTGCGAAGCACCATGCGCAGTCAGTTAAGGTGGCGACGACAGAACACATTGCATATAAATATTGACACAAAAAACACACGTTTGGTCGATGAGTACATAATATGTTTCCTATTGCGCATGGTCACACTTAACATCAAGCCTACCCCTGTTTTAAGTCAAATCATCAGAGTTTACACATCATAGATGGATTTTTAAGATGGCAGGTGTCCTTACCAGGATGTGATAAGTTTGAAAAGTTCTCTCTTTTTTAATCAAGCTAAATGTACTGCTTTTAGTTTAGCTATTATCAAGCTATAGTTTAAACTATTTTTAATATACTGAATGATGATTGTCTGCAGTTAAAGGGAAGTAGCTATGTCCACTAGCTGCTAGGAATAGGCTAAGGAAACGATGGCAAAATTATTTATTTTTTAGCTAACCAATCAAACGGCATGTGTCAAAATTACAAAATATTTCTATTGACATTACAGCCCTGAAGAAGTCCTGCATGGCAGGACGAAATATTGGCAAAAAATAAATTCATCATATTTGCTGTTGTTTTTTGTCGCATTGCGAAGTTTCTGCCTTTAAACTTATTCATTTTTTCGTCACTGCAAGCATCTTCGGATCCGACAATCGACGCTGGTATCGTGGCCTTTACTTTTTCAAAATATTTCTAACTTGGCCAGGGCTAGCTTTTAACCATGTCACTTCCCTGTAACCTATAAAAGTAACCTTATTTAAAGGAAAAAGGCGACAACACTTTGTCCCTATCTTTGTTGATGACCAGAGATAATCCTGTGTTGCCTTGCCTTCTGCCTCTTTACTTCTTTGTTTACAAAATTCGATCCACTAGGACAACAAATCAGTCCCTTATTTTAAAAATTACTTCATTAACCACATGTTTTGGTTTAACCTTGTCACAGCAAAAAACTAACCATTTCAAGAAATATTTAAAGAGTTTAAATTTCAAAATAAACTTAAATATTTTAATCAACGCTGTTTGATGAAAGTGAGAACATTTAAAAAGTAATTTAATATCTAATTACTTACGATTATAGTCTTTTATCTCAAGGATATAATGGGACGACGGCATTCTTTGATCTACTTAATCAAAGATATAAAGTGTTTGAAAAACTTTCATAAATTTAAACGTATTAGGCATGTGCGTGTTAAAGAGCCATTCTCACCCAGGATCCTTTGCAGGCACGTTACAATTTCAAACTGCCTGAAAATTGTTAAAGAGCAATTGTTACAATTTCAAACTGTCTGAAAATCAAAATTGGCTAAAGTGGAAAATCTGAATTCACACTGAAGTAGGAAGAAAAGAAGCTAAAATGGTAGAAAAGTGTGACTTTTGTTGACTTTCCATCTGTTCAACTGTGGTTCAACTGCTAACAGTGGCGATCCACATTTCCTAGGCCTAATTTGATTTTCAGATAGTCTGAAATTACAGCGTGCCCGCAAAGGACCATGGGTAACAATGGCTCGTTAAGTGTATGGTGTGATAGTCTTTTAAGAGATTTCTATTTGATAAATTAAGTGAATCAAATTATAGATCCTTTATCAATTAGAATGGTTATTTATTTTCATACTCTATCATTAGTCACAGCAATGCAGGCTTTCGATAATTAAGCTTGGACACAATGCAACAAAAGGCAAAACTTCAGGACAAAGCCTTGTCCAAAAATCTATTTGTACGAAATACAGAGTTGTCCGAGTCACACTGAAAATGTTTGCACGTACATGCGCAATGTGATCTGAATTACAACAATAGGAATCAAAGCAAGAAACTGAATCTCAATCATAATAGAAAAAATTTAATATAAAAATGCTACTTTTTTCAAAAAATTATATTTCTAAAAAATTAAAGTTATATTCATATTTCCAGCCAATATTAAAGTCTGTCTCAAGTTCAATGTCACATGAAATTTGCTGAAACGCAAAATCACTCAAGTAAATCACTTTAACTGCTGTTATTCGCGGGCATTTTCGCGTAACATCAAAGTTGAGACAAACTATCAAAGGGTGAACAAGTATAAAAGTCGTCATCTTCCAAGTCTGTATAAAAGTCACTCAAACTGTCCTGGATTACACGTCGATGTCTGCTGATATGATTAAAAGAGAATTTAAATTAAAAAAGAATTTAAATTAAAAAAGAATTTAAATTAAAACGGCCGAAACTGATGATATTATCGAACTGAAATGGAGTCAAAAGACCAATTTGCACATTCAAAGTTAAAAACAAATATACCGTAAAACTCTATTTAGCTCCCTCTGCTCTTTTATCACCCACCCCCTCCTATTAAGCCCGTTCTTCTCAGCCAGAATTTTAGATAAGCCCCCTCCTCAATGATGTTAAATGCCAGAGGTTACCAAATATTTCCATTTATTTAGGTTTGGGATAAAAACTGTG
This sequence comes from Aurelia coerulea, assembly GCA_039566865.1. Taxonomy (NCBI): domain Eukaryota; kingdom Metazoa; phylum Cnidaria; class Scyphozoa; order Semaeostomeae; family Ulmaridae; genus Aurelia; species Aurelia coerulea. Next base: position 1,476,874 of record CM076952.1, on the reverse strand, counting down.
TCGAATTTGTGTATTTGATAAGCCTTCCCTCTCTAATAAGCCCCCTCTGGAGTTTCCATATTCAAAGAAGCCCCCCCCTCCCCCCGGAGGTGTAGTAGAGCTTCTACGGTATTAATAACAATTAGCACGTACACACAAGTAATTAAAGAAAATCAAAAAGACAGTCAGCGACTTATTTTTTCTTTGGTCTTCTACTTTACAAACTTTTGGATTTCGTTTAAGACATGATAGGGGCCTATCCCAAACTTTATAAAGGTGTTTAACATTCATAAATCTAAAACCTGATGTGATTTTGCTCAAATATTAAAAAAAAACTCAAAGACAAAATTCACCCACTAAAATTAGTATTTGGGCAAAAACTAGGAAAATAAAAAACAGAGACCAAAATATGGTGAAACGTGAAATTTGGAAAGTAGATTTGCTGGGAATTCCACTTTTCAATCATTCAGATTTTGTATATACAACATACAAGGGGGCGACATTTTCATTAAAAGTACTTATTTCTAAAGAAAAGAGGATCAAACAGGAGTATATTACATGATAGTATTATAAAAAAGAACTTAATAGCTTACGAGCTCTTTCCTTTCTTTGAAATTTACAAAACATATATAAAATCTTAATTAAAGAAGTCAAAAACATTTTACAGATCAATACACTTCATATGTGTATCGTTGTTATATTATTTCGCAAAAGATAGTCGTTTACAGCTTTAATTACGCTATCAGTACAGGATACATTGAACAAATAGAATTTTTCTATGGGCACATGTGTCGAACAATAAACTGTTCTTGACCCAAAGATAAAATATTGAATATTATCATTAAGTGTTTTTGTTTACTTTAGCTTATGTACGTTCATACGTCATTGTTTCATAAACAACAATAACAAACACAATGGTGCAGATGGTCTAACGCCGTAAATAATAATAAGCTCTTTGAGAACCTATAGACTGAAAGTTAGATTTCTACTTAATTACACATCAATTTTGAGGAATCTTCTCTGGAAATTTTGCTGGCTTTCAAACTGTTGTGCATTATCAAGTGTCCCAAAATGATGTAATCGGTAAAGTACAGTGGTCTATAGAGTCTTGATCGAAGGACATCTTTCTACATTTTGTAGAAATCAGCCCAATCTTCGTATGTAACCAACGATGATCGAAGCTCAGATGCAAATAAGTCGAACTTTCCCAATAAAATTCGATTCTGAGGAGCAAATTGGTCTTTTGGTGACAGAATTTATGTTTAGGGAAAATTTATTGAATGCACGATTGGTTGATTGATCGACTCAGTGAATGATTGGTTGATTGATTGATTGATTCAGTGTATGATTGGTTGATTGATTGATTGATTCAATGTATGATTGGTTGATTAATTGATTGATTTATTGATTGATTGATTGATTGATTAATTGATTAATTGTATGGTCGGCTCTGGTTAATGGTAAGAAGTAATCAAAGTTATGTTTTTAGGAATTAACTGTTTAAATTCTGGCAAAGAATAAAAGCATCAATGAACTGAGGAGTTGTTATCGGAACGTTTAAAACATTTATTATGAGGTGAAAGGAACCTTCAGGTGGGGAAGGACTTACTTTATGTGTAAGGAATGGTGTTAGAAGGAGCAACAAGGTTTTACGTTTTGTGTTTCTGCTGATGTTATGAGACAAAATCAAAGTGCTGAAATGTTGTCTGGGAAAGTGATATTAGAATGCCATTTGAATTTAGAATGCAGTTTATTACGCATTAAAAAGACTTTGCCCAAGAAAGCAGCGGATGTGGACCTTTGGGATTAATCTTGTTATCAACAGAGTAAAATCTTGTTGACTATTGATGAATTATAAACTGCTACAAAATAAAATTCCAAATGAGCAAATTCTTAAAATTAATTTGAAAATGCAGACATTGAAACAATAAACTTCCAAGTATAAGCCAGTAACTACCGTATGAAAGCATTCTACCGTTGATGGTTAAAATCTTGTGCAGCTAGTTACAAACGGGTTTCAAATTAATGAACTAAGATAGTTAGATGGCGATGCTGTGAACAAAGCAGGGAAGATTAAAAAGGAATTTAAAATGAAAGATTACTTGCTTTTTGGTTTAAGGTTATGGATCTAGCATTCTTGATAGATAATGGGTATCTCTGAGTGTTTCATGAAGTTAAAACGCATCTCATTATGAAAAACTTGTGCATGAATTAATCAGAATGATGTGGTAGAAATTAGACTTTTTTTAACCTGGATTTTTAAGAAAATATTGACGTTTATGTTGAATGAAAGTGAGGACAGTTGAGCACCCTAGTATGTCTAATTTTGCAGGAACAACACACGATTTACAAGTGAAGTGCAAAAATTAATGGTGTCAGGAAATAAACAACAGAAATGATAGAAAGAGGTGTGTGATGAGAGTGATGGTGCGTTATGATGTAGTTACCTTGGATTGACAGCTCCATGGTTGTGTCTAAGTGCATGCTGCGATAATCTATCGAAAAACAATCATCCATCAAGCGGCCTGCAATTCGTACTCTTCAATGCTACTAAAATTCCTAGCTCACTCTCGATATCTTTTGCGAAGAGTTCTCCTTCACATCATAGTATGGCTTCATGCACTACGTTTGTACGGAGATTCCCCTATTTCCATCACTCTTCTGGTATTTAGTTTTACGCCACTTCACAACCTAAACTTTTCTCTGTCAGTAATAATTGCTTGGACGTTTCCTTTGCTTCTCACTTATTTTTAAAAACTGTTCTAGTCCTCAATTTGGTATCCTTTCATCTCCCTCAGGACAGAAGGATCCTCTTGGTATTCTCTAGAGTATGCAGTGCATCTTAAACATTTACGGCCGTACAATGTCTTGATGATAAACGTAGAAGAGAAATAAATGGCAGAAATGTCAAGCATAACCTGCAAATGCGTCAAAACTTTAACCTTTCGAAGTTCTGTGTAGATGATACAATCTTAGGAGCACCTACATGTTAAAACATGTTATTGTTGTTGACATGCATAGCGTGGTATTATGAAGGAAAGACTAATAGCTGTTAGTGGATGTGAGCGTTTAATGTGTTCATGACGATGCATATTAATGTTAATTCTGTTTCAATTTTCAGCTTAGCTATGGTGTTGTTAAATCAATAGAAAGGTTAGCTTTGATCTCAATTTGTAAGAAAGAATGTTGCAGTGATGTTGGTAAGTGGTAGGGTTAGAAGTAGTTAGGGTTAGTAATGTAAAAAGAGATGATAAAACGATACTAAGGGTCATCATGATTAAGCGACAGGGAAAATAAACTGTACCGTTTAACTGATGAGAATTTCTTATAAACTATTTGTGACTGCGTCAAAGCAAATGGGTATCAACAACACCGGGCAAGAAGCTAATATAAAGTTACCAAAATATAAGTGTAGTTTGGAATGAATTGTAGAGATGCCATGTAATTAGGTAAACTATCAAACAAGACTTAATTTTGAGAGCAGTTTGTTTTTATAAAATGAGAGTATCACCGTGGGTGAATAGTTCACATGAAGAAAAAAGTTATGGGATGGTATCATAGAAATGGATGGGATGCTGCAGCCGATCAGGTGCGACTATTTCAAGTTTGTAAGATGCTACTTTCGAATACATAAGCGTCTATGAAGTTAGGGAAGAGGAAACTCCTCAGAAAGAAATGAAAGTTATGAATAATCAGCTGTATAAACGAGTTACTGTAAATGCAAGTTATTAGTAGTTAAATGAAATAATTACTCTAATAAGGGCCCAACACGCTCAATTAAATTCAGCTTTTTGAATACCGAGCATGATTTACATGTTGCGTGCATAGATTATCTAAGCTATTCAGAAGGAGGGGGTTCAATTCATCTCAATAATTATATACTCCAGTAAAACAGTAGTGAATTTAATAGCAGGGGGCCTATTAGAGTAATCATTATTATTATCTGCAAAAGGTTACCTTTTTTATCATAAAATGCATGATACAGCACATTCTGTTATGATGAAGTAACTCTGAAAAAGGTTGAACATTTCCAAGAAATAAACCTTTAGGTAAGAGAAAGGGTAGCCTGGGCGCAGCCTCAGCTCCTTCTCAGAAAACATATAATTTTCCTTTGAGGAGGAGTCCAGGCTGCGGACAAGCTACAGAAAGGGTTCACTTACTCGTGTAGTGGGATCTTTGCTGGCTGTTCCATTTCATATCCTGGGTATCTGGAATAAAAAATAGAAATTGTTTCGAATAATTTGATCTTCTCTGGCATGAAAAAAAGGTAGCTCGTCTGACTGTGGAACCAGTTTCCTACATCTTATCATTTGCTAATGCTAAACAAAGGCACAACAGACTAAATCGGCTAAGGTTTGTTTGCACCCATTTGAAGTCATGTGATCAATCTCTTGATAAAACATCTTTTGATTTCTCTAACATATTTCATGCCATGCAAAGTTGTGCCATGAGTGCAAAATATAGCACAATACTAAAACTTCCCAAGGGTATGGTCACATGACTTGAAATGGGTGAAACAAACCTTACCCGATATGGTCTATTTACGTAATTCTTAGCTTTTCTATTTGGGAGCTTTAAATCCTTTCAATTCAATTCGATTCGATTCAATTCTAATCATATAATACGCGTACATCCTGATGCAAGGTTACCAGCGACAAAAAACCTTTTCTATGCGACCCAGGAGATGCATGGCTTACCCAGCCTAGGTTGTGAACGTGATGAGGAAACATTAAAACATTAAAACGAATAAATTTTACTCAAAATTAAATCAAAATTCAAAAACTGATCATATTAATAATTTCAGTTTCAAATATTTTTAACAGACGGAAGCAAGAAAAAAACTTTTACTTGTGATGAGCTTCTGAAGCATGTTTATCACAAGAGACATTTGAAGGGGATATCCACTTTGGTAGCTAGCTACCTATTACAAAGGTGCAGATCGCTATCGATCCCTGAATTTAGAACTCATTGACAGTCGAACAAATTCGTTACTTCACATTCTAGGCCTGCAAGATCATTGACTAATCTCACCACGCACGGTTGCTGATAACATAGTCCAACACACATCAAAGATTTCACAGTCCACTGATGTAACAAGGGCAGATTTTGTAATACAATAGCATGAGTTGCTTTTGTTGACACCTCAATTCAAAGCGATTAGCGATTGCAGACAAAGGAAATTCTCTCAACCAGCAATTCAAAACAAACAAAGCCGCAAACGCTTCTTTGAAACCCAGGTAGCTAGCTTGCTCGTTGTGCATTCCAGAAACTGTTTTTAAGGGCAAACATGAGCGTAGATCGAAAGAAAAAGGATGCATCTACACATCTGCCGCGGGCATTTTATTTGTTTGGTTCAAAAGCCGTTTAGGAGGCGATTCAATTCTCTTATTTTTTTGGGTGTTATCAAAACATTAACTGCGCAGCTTCTGGACCAAAGAAATATAATGCCCGCGGCAGATGTGTAGATATATCCTTCTTCTTTCGATCTATGCTCATGTTTGCCCTTAGAAATAATTTCTGGAATGCACAGCGAGCGAGCTAGCTACCTGGATTTCAGAGAAACTTTTGCGGCTCTGTTTGTTTTGAATTACTGGTTGAGAGAATTTCCTTTGTCTGTGATCGCTAATCGCTTTGAATTGAGGTGTCAACAAAAGCAATTCATGCTATTGTATTACAAAATCTGCCCTTGTTCACTGATGTGACATTCAAACCCACAATGAACAGCTCTTGCTTGCTTTAAAATTCTCGCGAAGCCAATAATAAAACTCATTAATTCTGTGCGCTGTTACCAAAACGTTTTGTTGATTGAATCTGTATGTAGTATCGCATTGACTATTTCTCTGTTCTTAAAAGTTGCCCATATATTCAGATATCGTTTTGTGCAATATCATGTTGGACTGATCTTGAAATTAGTTGACGGAGATAAACAGCTAGCTCATGAGCTGCATATGCAAGTCTAAAAAGTGTCTCTTATGATTCTGACACGTATGTGGGCATTGTTTTACTTGAGAAACAATAGCATGCGTGGGCGTTTTTTGTCTTCTCCTATCTATAGATTAACCCCACTAGCTATGAGTGAAGCTTTTGTCATCAATGTGACCCAAAACTTCAAATTTGTCAAAAATTTCTTTAAAATATAGTGCTAATCGATTTCACAAGGCATTTTGAAGTTTCCCCTTCTTTGTTTTGGCAAAAGTTTATTCCAAGCGTCTACCTCTCCTAACAAGTTCCATGTTATTGATGGTATCTCATCACTAATTGCCCAAATGATTGCTAATATTCCCTGCTATCTACAACCCCAGACATCTCAATGTACGTTTTCATGATTATCTCTCATCGCATTCCATCACAGTAAAATACCCCCTTTGTAATCTTAGCAAGATTTATTTTAGCTGAAGCGATAGAGATTCTCTCCAGCTTGTTCTTAGGCAGCTGTTGCTTAAACTACTCCGAAGAATGTCATAATAAAATCGCTTTTGCAAAAGAGTTTCTGTGAAATTGCTATCAAACAGTTATAGCGGCACTGCTCCGAAGTGTTATTCATAGATCGCGCCAATTTACAGCCTGTTTTATGCTACACAGGAGAAGATAGAATTGCAGAAAATTCAATAAAGACTTTGAGAGACTGATGTGATTTTAAGAGAACTAATAAGATCAGACATGTTCTAACTTCAATACTTTAATTAATTGGTCCAATTCAGTTCAGACTTTGAACATTACATTAGTCAAAATTCAGTCTAGAACTTCTGTTCACTGTGCCATTACTGCTTTGATCAACTCTGCATACTTAATAGAACCATTAGTATCTTCACCAGGTGTGACAATATCTGTCACTTGTTCCTCAGTCATCCTGTCACCAACATTCATCAAAATGTGCCTCAATTCGGCTGCAGATATATACCCAGTTGAATCTCGATCTAATGTCTTCAGGCCTTCCACCATATCGTCGTACCCTACCCAAGGCTTTGCTTTGACCATCTGTTGATAAATCCCATAGAATGTCTCGAAGTCGAGCCGTTTTCCTTTCAATTCACTATCTGCTAGGATTTTATCAACCTCTTGCGTGACTGGATTTAGGCCACAGGAGCGAAGAACATTGCAAATTGAACTGTCCTCCACTTTTCCATCACCCTTTCGATCAAAAAGATTGAAACAATCGATGATTTCTTCGCTAATTTCATCATTGACAACCTCTTCCTCGGCCATGATGCGATCTTTCTTGCGATACGAAAAACTTTATCGTAGTCCTTCCTCAGGCCAGTTATTTCGTGATCTCCTGTTTCTACCACAACAAAGCTCAGGAGCACGCCAAATTAACAACCTTATGCCAACGCCGATCTCTTCAACTGTCCTCAAAAACTATGCACACACCCTTTTTCTCCTGTGTAGCCTTCACAATCAACGCAGAAAAAAACAGAAAATCTTCCATCCCGATCAAAAAATGCTTTGTTCTTGAATAAAATCCTTAACCCTTAATCTTTCGCTCCCTTTTAGCTATGATCTGTTAATTTCTCTTCGACACACCGTTTTATCAGTTACCCTGAGCTCGTTTATGATAGAATGACTGAGATCTTAAAAATCACAACAGTATTTGACCAGTCAAGAGGATTCCTGACATTAAATTCTTTTTGTCAACGTCTTATTAATTCCAGCAAAATAAATTCTTCTCCTAGTTAAAGAGGATTTAAAACCTTTATACCGAATATTCTTTCATATTTTATAACTGTTGTTTTATTTCCGCAACTAAGAAAATCGCTACATGGGGATTTGATACACAATCCACCAACCTTAGAGCTCAATCTAATCCGAACTATCTTCATAAAACTATCAAATAAGTTGGCGGTATCCTATGTGAATCTTAATCCGCATTATTGTGGCAGCTAATGCTCAATTCAATTCAATTTTCTTTTGAACAATCGATTTGAAATTAACTCATCTGCAATTTTGCGATTAATGTAAATAAAAAAGTTGTGTGAAGCAAATAATTGAAAGCAAGAGAAACTTACGGATCAAAGCCTTCTTTATTTTTCATTCTACGTAGGAATTTGGCAAGTTTCACTCCAAATATGATAGCGAATGGGAAGAAGAGCAGGCACCATCCCATCGCAAACCAGAATCCATTCTGAAAAAGAAGACACAAATTAAATAATGATCCTTGAAAGTTAAAATCTCAAGACAGGTATTCAGGACGAAAGTTCTCATGAACCAACGCTTGAGTGACGTTTTCAGCCATGGTTAAATCGTTGAAACTTTATAATTTCGTTAACCAAATTTTTCCAATTCAAAAGATAATTTGACTGCGGAAATTTTCAATCTACAGATAAATTTTACAGCCTTCATGGTACAAGAAAATTATATCTGGTACAATCAGAAATCTAACACACCTTTGAAAGTAGAGATAAAATTGACCATACTAAGCTTACATTGTCAAATTCTTATCAAATTCTTATCATTAAATGCAAAACCGTAATTAGCAATATGAGGCAATTGTTTTAATTGCACAGGAAATTTCTCTCTAACCTGTACAAAATACTTTAGCAGACAAATTGTCTAAAAGGGATGTTACATTTAAGAAACCACCAGAAAGAAACTTTGAGACTCACACCCAACATAAAACTTGTCGTATTTTGATTGATGAAATAAAAATGCATTAAATCCTTGACAGACCTTGACAAATATGTGCAAAAATTTTACAGGAACTTATTAATACTTCTCTCAAAACTCTAAGCTAAATTTTAACTGATTTTCATGACAATCATTCTGTTTTAACCTTTGTTTCCAGGACTTTCCAGAAACGAAATTAGAAACTGAAGAAACTTTCAGCTTGCAAAATGAAAAGTGCCATAGATATAGGAAAAATCTTACTCTCAGGTGTGAAAAATTGGTTTTTATAAATGCAGGGCCTTACTGTTTTGAATGGTGAGTTCTTACCGCAGGATAAAAGCTGAAAGGGTTTGAAGGCAATAGGGGTACACATCAACGCATCAGAATACAAAAAAGAGCTTTGTTGGAAACTTACAAAGTTGTACATCACTCCTTTACACAGAAAAGTGTTGACAAGTCCATCATAAACATAAAAGCTGAAAGGGTTTGAAGGCAATAGGGGTACACATCAACGCATCAGAATACAAAAAAGAGCTTTGTTGGAAACTTACAAAGTTGTACATCACTCCTTTACACAGAAAAGTGTTGACAAGTCCATCATAAACATTAGCAAATGGCTTGCAATCTCCAATATTCTTGTTTAACTGTTAAGAGACGAAAAACAACTATAAGACTGTCCTTTAACAATAAAAATAATTATCTTTAAGTCAGGGTTGGGGTATCAATCAAAATCAAACATCAATTTCAATAAAAACAATTTTTCCTTATCACTCTAAGCTATTTTCAATCGTTTCAATGTGAGTTTCATAAATATACCGGGTGACCCAGAAAAAAGTGACCCAACGCAATCTGTTACAGAATACTAAGTAAGTGGCCGATTGAAATGCTTCAAACGTTGTTCTGTCGCTAAAAGACCAGCCTATGTTATGAATATTTTTCGCAATTTTTTTCGGCACGGTAAATTTCCAAAATTAAGGATTTCGAGGAAAAGGGCATGCCTGAAATTTTCAAAAAGTCGTCAAAAACAGGGGATCGATTTACAGCCATTTCAAATCTTCAAAACAACGAGAAGCGTGTTTCATTTTAGCCTGAGAATAGGCAACCCATTCGGAAGTCTTCAAAGCAATTTTATAGTCCCTAGGTACCTAAAGATATTCCTAGGCTGAAATGAAGCACGCTTCTCGTTGTTTTGGAGATCTGAAATGGCTTTAAATTGATCCCCTGTTTTGGATGACTTTTTGAGCATTTCAAGCCTGCCCTTTTCCTCAAAATCCTTAATTTGGAAAGTTTACCGTGCCCAAAAATTTGCAAAAACTACTCATAATGTAGGCTAGTCTTTTAACGACAGAACAACGTTTGAAATATTTCAATCGGCCACTTACTCTCTTTTCTATAACAGATATCGTTGGGTCACTATTTTCTGGGTCACCCGGTATAATATCGACAAATAGCATGAAGCACAATTTCAATAAATTCCACAAATTTCTTCAGTTTACTACACATTCGATATCTGTGCCTGTATCAAACTTAGCATGCGACTTGCTGATGAGCATTTACGTTGATGGTTATTGTAGGTTGCGGATTTCTGAGTTCCACTCAACGAATTTATATTCACGAGAAGCGACCTCTCTCATAGACTTATGAAGATGAGTCCCTTGTATCCCTGCGGTAAACCTTGCTCAACAGGGACTCATAATGAAAGTATGAAAAAGCTGACCCTGTAATATGCATTCATCAGTCGAATTATGACGGAATCACGGCCTCGAATCTCGAATCGCGGCCTCTAATCTCGAATCTCGTCCGAATGTCATCAGTTGCTCAATCGAATCGAAAGTTCCATCATATTTGCCGTCAGGATAGTAATTTACAAATCTCGAAATCTGACTGGTACTCTAGGTAGTCGAGAGTTTGGGCCTGAATAGGGCCAGGCTATTCAGAGTAATATTATGAGTCTCAGTTGACCGAAGCGCCATCATCAAGTCAAAGAGCACATGGAAACAAGATACTTCAGGTCATAAGTCTACGTCTCTCAGGCTGGAGCTTGAGCAAAAAAGTTTGCAAAAATTCGCCAAAAACAGAAGTTTGACGACTTGCGATAAGATTGAAGCATTTTCTTAAAAAGCCAGGATGCACTGGAGGAGTACCAAAAACATTTCGCTAGTGGGTTTTGCATTAGCATGGGCATAGTTTTTATTTCACAATGGAGCAATATCAAAGACAGAGAAGGCAAGAATACTAAAAGTGGCCACATACCTCACTCAGTGTATGTGCTACAAACTGATCTGGCCATCCAATAACCCGTTTTGCGTAATCCTTTACCAACTGAAAATATAAAATTGAGCTTATCAAGATGGAAGGAGAATCACAAGAATTAAACAAGGAGAAATTAATTTAATTCACAAATATTACAAACTTCATTTGCAGAAACATCCTTTTCATCACTTCTGTCCTTCGACAATATCTCGCTTTATGAAGCCCGTTAAAAGGAGGGAATAAAGTGTTTCCTCGTTCCATCGCTATTTTACTGTTTTTTCCTTTCTTCGTGGTCTGACAAATTACAAAATCTGTCAATTTGTTCACCATAAAAATGATTTCACACAAATGTATTCCCTTGTTTCCAGATCATTTTCATTTGGGTTCTCTTCTTCCCAACTCAAACATGCTAATTTAGTACGAATGGCTGATTTCAAATGCAGTATGCTGTAAGAGCAAAATTAACACATTTTTGCAGTTAAAGATTAGGAAACAGATTTTGCTAGAACAATGCAGGCCTAGGAGCACTTGTAGTGATGCCATGAGGTAAGGAAGGAGATTCCCATAAGATGCATTTATTAAGAATGACAAAAATAAGCTGTTAGAACACCTATGTAAATGTCTTACCAATTTCCTGTACGTGAAATACACCATGCTTGATAGATAATTGATAGATAAATGATTAATAGATAATTGAATTAATGTGCTTAAGCTCGTTATCATTGGAAAGACGATAGGTTGAGCTTTCCGATGGTACATATCACATCTGTTCAAATCTTATCATTTTTTAACAATTTTCAATTAGAGTTGGGTTGCGCTTTTTCTGAGACACTCTGTAGAAATTTCTACTCATTTCTAAAAATCCAGTGCACGTGCACAGCCATAATTCTCAAGTATTTCTGGACACTTTGATATCTTTCAAACAATGACATCTTTGTGAGGACTGTTCTATTCTTTAACGATGCTGTAGTTGGTTTTTTCTCTTTTTTTGTCAACGCTAAAGCTATGCAACAAATACGTCATATGGTGCCATTCATAGAGGGAAAAGACGCAACGTCATCTGGTTCCCTCTATAAATGGCACTTACACTCTATTGAACTACATTGCCACGCTAGCAAACGCAAGGAAAGGATATGATTGTTTGGTGGCGATTTGCCTCAAAATGTTTCGATCAAGTCAATTCTGCGAATCTAATAATTTTGAGTGCGGTAAGACACGTTCAGAGCGCTTGATATTCTCAAATCTTTGATAGGAAAATGCACCATCATCTGAGAATAACCTTAAATCCTGAGTTAATGAAATCCATTTATGAATTTCTTTAACAATGAGCAGTTTTAACATGGAAGGCCGAGCAAATAGAAGATTTTCTGACAGTAATGTATTTAAATCATAAGAAATTTGAAATAAAGTGACGTAATTTTCTAAATTACTTACAGTTTTTATATCCCCATTTGCACCAGTCTTCAAATATGTGTCGGCTTTGGTTATCTCATTCAAAACAGCTTGAGCCATGGCCTAAAAAGGAGGCAAAAATGATGGTAAACAATAAAGAATAAATGCGCCTTTGCACAACAAGGACAGATTTTGCAAGACAATAGCACGAGTTGGTTTTGATTGACACCTCAATTCAAAGCAATTATCAATCGCAGACAAAGGAAATTCTCTCAACAATAAATTCAAAACAAACAAAGCCGAAAAAGTTTCTCTAAAACCCAGGCAGCTAGCTCACTCGTTGTGCATTCCAGAAGTTGTTTTCACCATGTCCATTTCGTTCACCGTACTCCAAATAAACGTGCTGTGCCGCAGTGGTGCAATCTTCATATTTTGCAGCCAGAACAGTCCGGTGGACAGCGTTCGATCCCAGGTACAGATCCACCACTAGAGCGCCATAACAAGGGGTCGCGGGCTTGATTGGGTCCCAGCGCTTGGCGCTAAAAACCACAGCTTTACTAGACTAGATAAGCATTGCTTTTTCCAGGGCGTACAAATCAGTAAGTATTTAGTTTTAGCTGATTTGTCATAGGGTTCAAATCTTTCAAATCTTTCAAAAGGTCGGTGTAAAATTATATTATATTTTTCTTTGAATTGGATTGCTTGAAAGGAACTTATGGTACTTTGCTGTAAATCTGCCGTGGAAATTTTATGATATCTTTATTTTTTTCAAAAAGGCGGCAATGTGATAATTTTTGAAAAAATTCATGGAAAATTTTGAAAAAATTTAAATCATTGTAAATCCTAAACTAATAGAGGAAACATTACATAACCTTCAAGAAAATCATAGTTTATGGAGGTCTACAATATGGTGGCAAGCAGAAATCTGTAGCTTTTGTAGTTGAGGATTTAAAAATTTGATGACGTCATAGCCTCAAATTTAATAAATGCCGCCATATTGAAACTAATCAAGATACCAATAAATTGCCGCGGCAGATTTACAGTAAAAAGCCCTAAGTTCCTTCCAAGCTATTTATTTCAAAGAAAACGGCAACAGAATTTTACACCGACCTTTTAAAGATTTGAGCCCTATGTTGATTTGTGAATAAATATCATCATCATCATCATCACTTCGCTCAAACAGACCTGTAACAAACAATGATTGTCAACAACCTAGGGGCTACGTAACACCGACGTCACGCAATGAACTTCACAGGGGCTCAGATCCTCCTCCGTAACAGTTGGGGCTCACCTTCCCCAAAACAATAGGAGACCTGACTGGGGGCAGTCACGTGATGGCACCCCATGTCACGTGACTCACTTGGCACGTTGCCAAAATTGGTCATGTGACTCGGCACAACCCCCGAGTTCCTATCATTTGACTTTGCAAGTTCCTACGTTTCCAGTCAGCACAACATGGAAATCAACACGAAATACATAGGCCTATTCCAATCTGAAGCAAGAAGTAAAACTGTTCTGTCGTCCATAATACGCAAGAAGCATATAACTAATGCTTTCTTCCTGCTCCAGCGAAACATAGGCCTACTTACGTTCCACTTCCATGCTTTTGCTTTCTGAAACTTCCGTTGAATTCCCTTCACTATTTCCCCCAAGGTAATTTCATTCAATTTAAATTTCATAATCGCTATCTTCGAAGATCTACTCCCAAAACAAACACTCCTGTAGATATTTCAACTTCACGAATCACTATCCTAACATTCAGCGGTCAACTACAGATCATCTGCACGAACAAATCTTACGACGCAACAGATTTTGCAGGTAATTTCATCGTGCGAACATCATTAGGTAAGAAGTTAATCGTGCCAAGATCATTAGAAAGCCACTTCTCCGGGAAACAATCGTTTATAACAACGATCACATCATTAGTTGCTCATTACTTCAATTCATAATGAATACGTTAACCTGCACAGAGGTCATTGTGCGCAGCATTCAGCACTTCTCCAGCAAAGACAAAAGGTACTTCCTGTTGGCTATTTTCACATAACCTAGCCCTTCCACCATATGCAGATTGCCATTGGCTAATTTGGAATGGTACAGACTCCATAGTGAAGCTACTAAAGGCGAAAGCCGACTCTTATTGGCTAATTTCAAATGACCCAACCCATCTAGCATAGGCAGATTGCCATTGGCTAAATTCAATTGGTACAAACTCCATACTGAACTTACTGAACACGAAAGGCGACTCTTATTGGCTAATTTCAAATGACCCAACCCATCTAGCATAGGCAGATTGCCATTGGCTAAATTCAATTGGTACAAAACCCATAGTGAAGCTACTAAAGATGAAAGCAGACTGCTATTGGCTAATCTCAAATGATCCAACAGATCTAGCATATGCAGATTGCCATTGGCTAAATTCAATTGGTACAAACTCCATACTAAACTTACTGAACATAATAGCCGACTCTTATTGGCTAATTTCAAATGACCTAACAGATCTAGCATATGCAGATTGCCATTGGTTAATTTCAATTGGTACAAAACCCATAGTGAAGCTACTAAAGATGAAAGCCGACTGCTATTGGCTAATCTCAAATGATCCAACAGATCTAGCATATGCAGATTGCCATTGGCTAATTTCAATTGGTACAAAACCCATAGTGAAGCTACTAAAGATGAAAGCCGACTGCTATTGGCTAATTTCAAATGATCCAACAGATCTAGCATAGGCAGATTGCTATTGGCTAATTTCAATTGGTACAAAGCCCATAGTGAACTTACTGAATATAATAGCCGACTGTTATTGGCTAATTTCAAATCACCTAACCGATCTAGAATATGCAGATTGCCATTGGCTAATTTCAATTGGTACAAACCCCATAGTGAAGCTACTAAAGATGAAAGCTGACTGTTATTGGCTAATTATAAATGACCCAGCCCATCTAGCATAGGCAGATTGCCATTGGCTAATTTCAATTGGTACAAACTCCATACTGAACTTACTAAACATAACAGCCGACTCTTATTGGCTAAATTCAAATGACCTATCCCATACAAAAGGGGGCTACACTGTCAGGGCAGTCACACTATCTCACTTTAGTTGGGGGCAGTCACGTGTCTGCCCCCATGTCACGTGACTTACTTGGCAAAGTTCCAAAACTGGTCATGTGACTTGGCATGGTGCCAAGTTCCGGTCATGTGACTTGGCACTTTGCCAAATTATGTGACGTCATTTGGCAATGTGCCAACTTCACCCCACAAATGCCCCTGCGCATGAGCAGTCCATTTCTTCCACTGTTGCCACAAAACTTTGCTCGAAGGGCTGAGTATAACTCTTGCAGTCTTCCTACCTGATCTTATCTTCCACAAGGGAGGCTGAGATCTACGGAAACGTTCTAAAATAACAACAACGTCAGCAAATGCAACTAAGCGAAATTACCCAAGAAGAGCAACTACATTAAAGGACGGAGTTAAAGCTACTGGGAGGAACTTGAACAACTAACGCAACCACAACAGCGAGGTTTACCTTGCACAACTAACGCTAATAACGCAAGGAAGGCAACTAAGGGCACAAAAGCTACAATGGCCACTATGGCAACAATTACGACTATATTTTCTCTACTAAACAAATAACGCACACACCGAAACGAAGTTAACAACTAATTTCTCCCACAAGAAACGCTACGAACGCCACATAAGAAAGAAAGAAAACTAGGCCAATGAAGGAATCTAAATCAACTCTACTGACTCAAATAAAGCTCTACCAGTACGGAGACTGGAGGCGAAAGCCGACTCTTATTGGCTAATTTCAAATGACCCAACCCATCTAGCATAGGCAGATTGCCATTGGCTAAATTCAATTGGTACAAACTCCATACTGAACTTACTGAACACGAAAGGCGACTCTTATTGGCTAATTTCAAATGACCCAACCCATCTAGCATAGGCAGATTGCCATTGGCTAAATTCAATTGGTACAAAACCCATAGTGAAGCTACTAAAGATGAAAGCAGACTGCTATTGGCTAATCTCAAATGATCCAACAGATCTAGCATATGCAGATTGCCATTGGCTAAATTCAATTGGTACAAACTCCATACTAAACTTACTGAACATAATAGCCGACTCTTATTGGCTAATTTCAAATGACCTAACAGATCTAGCATATGCAGATTGCCATTGGTTAATTTCAATTGGTACAAAACCCATAGTGAAGCTACTAAAGATGAAAGCCGACTGCTATTGGCTAATCTCAAATGATCCAACAGATCTAGCATATGCAGATTGCCATTGGCTAATTTCAATTGGTACAAAACCCATAGTGAAGCTACTAAAGATGAAAGCCGACTGCTATTGGCTAATTTCAAATGATCCAACAGATCTAGCATAGGCAGATTGCTATTGGCTAATTTCAATTGGTACAAACTCCATACTGAACTTACTAAACATAACAGCCGACTCTTATTGGCTAAATTCAAATGACCTATCCCATACAAAAGGGGGCTACACTGTCAGGGCAGTCACACTATCTCACTTTAGTTGGGGGCAGTCACGTGTCTGCCCCCATGTCACGTGACTTACTTGGCAAAGTTCCAAAACTGGTCATGTGACTTGGCATGGTGCCAAGTTCCGGTCATGTGACTTGGCACTTTGCCAAATTATGTGACGTCATTTGGCAATGTGCCAACTTCACCCCACAAATGCCCCTGCGCATGAGCAGTCCATTTCTTCCACTGTTGCCACAAAACTTTGCTCGAAGGGCTGAGTATAACTCTTGCAGTCTTCCTACCTGATCTTATCTTCCACAAGGGAGGCTGAGATCTACGGAAACGTTCTAAAATAACAACAACGTCAGCAAATGCAACTAAGCGAAATTACCCAAGAAGAGCAACTACATTAAAGGACGGAGTTAAAGCTACTGGGAGGAACTTGAACAACTAACGCAACCACAACAGCGAGGTTTACCTTGCACAACTAACGCTAATAACGCAAGGAAGGCAACTAAGGGCACAAAAGCTACAATGGCCACTATGGCAACAATTACGACTATATTTTCTCTACTAAACAAATAACGCACACACCGAAACGAAGTTAACAACTAATTTCTCCCACAACAAACGCTACGAACGCCACATCAGAAAGAAAGAAAACTAGGCCAATGAAGGAATCTAAATCAACTCTACTGACTCAAATAAAGCTCTACCAGTAGGGAGACTGGAGATCTACCGAAGCGGTCACAATAATCACAACGTCACGAAATGCAACTGCAACTTACGGCAATGAGGCAAGAAGAGCAACTTCATTTAATCAATGGGTCAACGCAACAAACGCTACTTGGGCAACCAAATGAACAACGCTACCACAACAACAAGGGTACCGTCAATAACGGCAAAAAGCTACTATGGCCGCTAAGCAAAGAATTACGACTACATCATTTCTACCAAACAAATAACGCATTCACTAAAACAAAGGCAAACAACGAAGGCTGCTAACGCCACAAAAGAAACAAACACCTAAGTGAACAAATACCAGGCAACTAAATCAACCCTACTGACACAAAGCCGCCTGAGGAAGGCAAGGGGTCTATCTCTCTTTCCAAAAAGCCTACGGGACTCTTCAAAACAATGGGCTCTGTAGGGAATTTTTATGGATTTTCCTTTAAAATGTTATGGATTAAATCAAATGCAAACTACCGCTCCCCCACCCCGCCCTTGGGCTACTAACGCTACTAAAGTCAAGAGGATAGCTAGAAAACAATAACAAAAAATGTGAATTAATGAAAAAGAAGAGAATCATGTTCAAGGCAACAACTAATTTCTCCAACAACGAAGGCTACTAACGCCACAAAAAAAACCAACACCTAAGTGAACAAATACCAGGCAAATAAATCAACCCTACCGAAACAAAAAAAGCTGCCTGAAGAAGCCATGGGGTCTATCTCTCTTCCCAAAAAGCATCCTGGACTCTATAAAACAATGGGGTTTGTAGGGAATTCTTATGGATCTTTCTTTAAAAAATTATGGATTAAATTAAATGCAATCTACCGCTCCCCCACCCCGCCCTTGGGCTACTAACGCCACTAAAGTCAAGGAGATAGCTAGAAAACAATAACAAAAAATGTGAATTAATGAAAAAAGAAGAGAATAATATTAACTGCAATAACTATTTTTCATTTCATTTTTCATTATTTTTACACGGTAGCCCCGTCAATCGAGAGGATTGCTTTACAGGGGGCCGTGCCAAACTTTACAATATTACTAAAAATTACTAACAAATTACCTATATTTACAATCTAAAATAAAAAATTAAATGAAAAACAACGGAGTTAGCCTGAGAGAGGCAAATTACTCTTCAGCCTAGAAGACATCGACCTCGTTATTTTTTTTTATTATTTTTGTTATTCTATCTATTTAAAGTAGGCTAGAAAATAAATAGCTACAATTACAGTTTATTAAGGTCTACGACAGCTAATTAACGCCTACTAACAAGGCCTACTAAGAAGCCCTACTACTAATTAAGGCCTATTACTAATTAACGCCTACTACTAACACACTCCAGGTACCCGAAGAACTGCTACAACTATTTTCACTTCATCTACCAATGCAACTACATCAGCTAAGGTAACTAGAACAATGAAGGATAACAATAGCAAGTATAAAGAAATCACACCAACGACAAAAATAACACTGAAAGTACTGATGATATGGCGCGCGAAGCGCGACAGTGGCCGCCGCAGGCGGCGGCCCGGGCGCCGGAGGCGCCCAAGCCCTCCGCAGGAGCTAGGAACTCCGAACCCGCGCGCAGCGCGGGTTCGGATTCCTAGTCTATATACATAAGGAGTGAGCGGTCACATCAAACCCTGAATTTGGGCCTCTCCCACAGCGAGATCTCAGCTCTCCCGCTCTCGGCAATCTCGCTCTTCGTCTCGAAAAATCGACGGGAAAATCTATGCGTGTCATCAGAGCTCCAAATTTTCGGGTCACCTCCAGCTGCTGGGGTATCAGCGGGGCAAATTCCCTGGCAGTCTTCTTCAGCAGGTCATTGTTTTTGATTGACAGCCGATTGTCTTCCCAACTGATGACACTTGATGCTGCTATCAAGGGCTATCAACGAACAATCCAGTCAGTGTGCTCGGTGGTGGTAAACAACCTAACACGTCACATCGCCCGTGGTCACGTGCACATTCACCCTCGCAGGGGCTGGCAGGCTCGTGCCAGCGGTATCCTCCTTCACAACGACGCTCTCTGAGGTTACATCCCCCAGTATGGACGATGTCGTTGGGTGGTGGGGTGCATGGTTGGTGTGCCAGCGATTGGTACCGCCTATTGGGGGATGTCACGTGACCACACCCATATCACGTGATATTTTCTCCTCCACAATGGTGCTCTTTATAAGAATATACAGGGCTCCCTGTATGAAAATGCTTCATTACAGGGGTGATAGTAAGTAAAGACTACATCAGTTAATAACTAAGGAGTACAGTATGTAGGGTGCTAAAATGTATATTTGTTTGGGGCAGTCACGTGCCTAGCCCCATGTCACGTGACTTACTTGGTAAAGTTCCAACATTGGTCATGTGACTTGGCACGGTGCCAAGTTCCGGTCATGTGACTTGGCACTTTGCCAAATTATGTGACGTCATTTGGCACTGTGCCAACTTCCCCCCACCACAATGGTGCTCTTTATAAGAATATACAGGGCTCCCTATATGAAAATGTTTCATTACAGGGGTGATAGTAAGTAAAGACTACATCAGTTAATAGCTAAGGAGTACAGTAGGTAGGGTGCTAAAATGTATATTTGTTGGGGGCAGTCACGTGCCTAGCCCCCATGTCACGTGACTTACTTGGCAAAGTTCCAAAATTGGTCATGTGACTTGGCACGGTGCCAAGTTCCGGTCATGTGACTTGGCACTTTACCAAATTATGTGACGTCATTTGGCACTGTGCCAACTTCCCCCCACCAATGCCCCTGTGCATGAGCAGTCCATTTCCTTCATTATTTCCTGAAAACTTTCCTCGAAGGGCTGAGTATAACTCTTGCAGTCTTCCTACCTGATCTTATCTTCCACAAGGGAGGCTGAGATCCACGGAAACGTTCTAAAATAACAACAACGTCAGCAAATGCAACTAAGGGAACTCAGCCAAGAAGAGCAACTACATTGAAACAAAGGCAACAACTAATTTCTCCAACAACGAAGGCTACTAACGCCACAAAACAAACAAACACCTAAGTGAACAAATACCAGGCAACTAAATCAACCCTACTAAAGCAAAAACAGCTCCCTGAGGAAGCCAAGGGGTCTATCTTTCTTCCCAAAAAGCCTCCGAGAATCTTTTAAACAATGGGGTTTGTAGGGAATTTTGATGGATTTTTCATTCAAAAAATTCTGGATTAAATTAAATGCAAACTACCGCTCCCGCACCCCGCCCTTGGGCTACTAACGCCACTAAAGTCAAGAGGATAGCTAGAAAACAATAACAATAAATGTGATTACTGTGCCAACTTCCCCCCACCACAATGGTGCTCTTTATAAGAATATACAGGGCTCCCTATATGAAAATGTTTCATTACAGGGGTGATAGTAAGTAAAGACTACATCAGTTAATAGCTAAGGAGTACAGTAGGTAGGGTGCTAAAATGTATATTTGTTGGGGGCAGTCACGTGCCTAGCCCCCATGTCACGTGACTTACTTGGCAAAGTTCCAAAATTGGTCATGTGACTTGGCACGGTGCCAAGTTCCGGTCATGTGACTTGGCACTTTACCAAATTATGTGACGTCATTTGGCACTGTGCCAACTTCCCCCCACCAATGCCCCTGTGCATGAGCAGTCCATTTCCTTCATTATTTCCTGAAAACTTTCCTCGAAGGGCTGAGTATAACTCTTGCAGTCTTCCTACCTGATCTTATCTTCCACAAGGGAGGCTGAGATCCACGGAAACGTTCTAAAATAACAACAACGTCAGCAAATGCAACTAAGGGAACTCAGCCAAGAAGAGCAACTACATTGAAACAAAGGCAACAACTAATTTCTCCAACAACGAAGGCTACTAACGCCACAAAACAAACAAACACCTAAGTGAACAAATACCAGGCAACTAAATCAACCCTACTAAAGCAAAAACAGCTCCCTGAGGAAGCCAAGGGGTCTATCTTTCTTCCCAAAAAGCCTCCGAGAATCTTTTAAACAATGGGGTTTGTAGGGAATTTTGATGGATTTTTCATTCAAAAAATTCTGGATTAAATTAAATGCAAACTACCGCTCCCGCACCCCGCCCTTGGGCTACTAACGCCACTAAAGTCAAGAGGATAGCTAGAAAACAATAACAATAAATGTGATTTAATGAAAAAAGAAGAGAATAAAGTTAACTGCAATAACTATAGACATTATTATTTTTGTTATTATTTTTATAATTAAAAATCCATTTAAATTAGGCACGTTCACCTTCGCAGGGGCTGGCAAGGTGGTGCCAGCGGTATCCTCCTTCACAACGGCGCTCTGTCAGGGCTTCATCCCGCAGTATCAACGAGGTGGTAGGGTGGTGGTGGGGTGCATGATCGGTCCCAGCGATTATTATCACCTATTGGGGGCTCTCACGTGACCACACTCATATCACGTGATATCTTCTCCTCCACAATGGTGCTCTTTCTAAGAATATACGGAGCTCCATTTATGAAAATGCTTAAATGACACCGGTTATAGTAAGTTAAGACAATACAAGTTTGTTACTAAGGAACAATAGGGTGCTACCACGGTTAATTGTTGGGGGCAGTCACGTGCCTAGCCCCCATGTCACGTGACTTACCTGGCAAGTTGCCAATGTAGGTCACGTGGGGGCTAACATGGGTAAAAAGATAAAATCAAATCAAATCGAGCTATAACCAACTCAACTTAGGTAAGAAACGCAACCAGATCTACTTAGCAACTAAAACAAGACGCCAACTAACGCAAGAAAGCCCACTAAAGCTACCAAGGCCAAT
Source organism: Aurelia coerulea (assembly GCA_039566865.1). Lineage (NCBI taxonomy): Eukaryota > Metazoa > Cnidaria > Scyphozoa > Semaeostomeae > Ulmaridae > Aurelia > Aurelia coerulea. The sequence goes on along the minus strand of CM076952.1, from coordinate 1,454,663 downwards.
AAGACAACTAAGGGCACTGAAGGTCCTGGCTCAACTAAGTCCACGGGCAAGAAGCGCAGCTACATCTACTCAACAACTAAGAAGCCAACTAACATAAGTAAGGCCACTAAACCAACCGAGGCCGGTTAGACAACTAACGCAACTAAAAGCGCTAAGGCAGCTATGTAAACGAAACGATGATTTTCGCAGTTTTTCTGAAAGGTCTTCACATAGGATTTTCATATTTTTTTCAAAATGAAGGTTGCCGTTTGGACATAAATCATTGTACTTCACTAAGGAACAAACCAAACATTCCTATCTTGTACCATTGCTCGGATATAAGTGGTGACTTGGCACTTTGCCAAATTATTTGACGTCATTTGGCAATGTGCCAACTTCCCGCCACAAATGCCCCTGCGCACGAGCAGTCCATTTCTTTCACTATTTCCATGAAACTTTCCTCGAAGGGCTGAGTATAACACTTGCAGTCTTCCTACCTGATGTTATCTTCCACAAGGGAGGCTGAGATTTACGGAAACGTTCTAAAATAACAACAACGTCAGCAAATGCTACTAAGGGAACTCAGCCAAGAAGAGCAACTACATTAATGGACGGAGTTAAAGCTACTGGGGGGAGATTCAACAACTAACGCAACCACAACAGCGAGGTTTACCTTGCACAACTAACACTAATAACGCAAGGAAGGCAACTTAGGGCACAAAAGCTACTATGGCCACTATGGCAACAATTACGACTACATCTTCTCTACTAAACAAATGACACACACACCGAAATGAAGTTAACAACTAATTTCTCCCAAAACAAACGCTACCAACGCTATATAAGAAAGAAAGAAAAGTAGGGAAACGAAGGAATCGAAATCAACTCTACTGAAACGAATAAAGCTCTACGAGTAGGGAGACTGGAGATATACAGAAGCTGTCATCATAATCACAACGTCACGAAATGCAACTGCAACTTACGGCAATGAGGCAAGAAGAGCTACTTCATTAAATCAAGGGGTCAACGCAACAAACGCTACTTGAGCAACCATATGAACAACGCTACCACAAGAACAAGGGTACTGTCAATAACGGCAAAAAGCTACTATAGCCCCTAAGCTAAGAATTACGACCACATCATTTCTACCAAACAAATAACGCATACACTAAAACAAAGGCAAACAACGAAATGAAGACAACTAACGCCACAAAAGAAACAAACACCTAATTGAACAAATACCAGGCAACTAAATCAACCCTACTGAAGTAAAGCTGCGTGAGGAAGCCAAGGGGTCTATCTCTCTTCCCAAAAAGCCTCCGGGACTCTTTAAAACAGCGGGGTTTGTAGGCAATTTTTATGGATTTCAACCACAACAGCGAGGTTTACCTTGCACAACTAACACTAATAACGCAAGGAAGGCAACGAAGGGCACAAAAGCTACTATGCCCACTATGGCAACAATTACGACTACATCTTCTCTACTAAGCAAATGACGCACACACCGAAACGAAGTTAACAACTAATTTCTCCCACAACAAACGCTACCAATGCCACATAAGAAAGAAAGAAAACTAGGGCAACGAAGGAATCGAAATCAACTCTACTGAAACGAATAAAGCTCTACGAGTAGGGAGACTGGAGATATACAGAAGCTGTCATCATAATCACAACGTCACGAAATGCAACTGCAACTTACGGCAATGAGGCAAGAAGAGCTACTTCATTAAATCAAGGGGTCAACGCAACAAACGCTACTTGAGCAACCATATGAACAACGCTACCACAAGAACAAGGGTACTGTCAATAACGGCAAAAAGCTACTATAGCCCCTAAGCTAAGAATTACGACCACATCATTTCTACCAAACAAATAACGCATACACTAAAACAAAGGCAAACAACGAAGACTACTAACGCCACAAAAGAAACAAACACCTAAGTGAACAAATACCAGGCAACTAAATCAACCCAACTGAAGCAAAGCTGCCTGAGCAAGCCAAGGGGTCTATCTCTCTTCCCAAAAAGCCTCCGGGACTCTTTAAAATAATGGGGTTTGTAGGGGATTTTTATGGATTTCTCTTTAAAAAAATTATGGATTACATTAAATGCAAACTACCGCTCCCCCACCCCGCCGTTGGGCTACTAACGCCACAAAAGTCAAGAGGCTAGCTAGAAAACAATAACAAAAAATGTGAATTAATGAAAAAAGAAGAGAATACAGTTAACGGCAATAACTATAGACATTATTATTTTTGTTATTATTTTTATAATTAAAAATCTGTTTAAAGTAGGCTAGAAAACAAATACCAAAATTTACAGCTAATTAAGGTCTACCACAGCTAATTAACGCCTACTCAGAAGGCCTGCTAAGAAGGCCTACTACTAATTAAGGCCTACTACTAACACACATCAGCTACGTGAAGAACTGCGGCAACTATTCTCACTTCATCTAATAATGCAATTAAATCTGCTAAGGTAACTATAACAATGACGGATAACAAGAGCAAGTATAAAACAACCACACCAACGACGAAAATAAGACTGGAAGTACTGATATTGTGGCGCGCGAAGCGCGACAGTGGCCGCCGCAGGCGGCCCGGGCGCCAAAGGCGCCCAAGCCCTCCGCAGGAGCTAGGAACTCCGAACCCGCGCGCAGCGCGGGTTCGGATTCCTAGTCTATATAACTACTCGCTGAGACGGTGAGATCAAACGCTGAATTTGTTTGTCTGCCGCACTCATTCCTCAGCTCTCCCGTCGCCTAGAAGCTCGCTCTTTGTCTCAAAAAATCGCCGGGAAAATCTATATGTGCATGAGGATGTTCATATTTTGGGGTGATCTCCTGCTGCTGGGGTAATAGCGGGGGAAATTTGTTGGCAGCCTTCTTCAGCAGTTTATTGTTTTTTGAGTGACTGCCGATTGTTACTAACGACACTTGATGGTGCTATCAAGGGCCATCAACGAACAAATCACTTTGTGGTCGATGGTAAACAACCAAAGACGTCACATCGGATGTCACATGCACATTCACCTTCGCAGGGGCTGGCAGGCCTGTGCCCGTGGTATCCTCCTTCACAACGGCACTCTATAGGGTTTCATCATCCTGCAGTAAGTATGGACGAGGTTGTAGGGTGGTGGGGTGCATGATCGATGCCAGCGATTATTACCACCAATTGGGTGCTGTCACGTGACCATACCCATATCACGTGATACCTTCTCCTTCACAATGGTGCTCTTTCTAAGAGTATACAAGTGAAGGGATGACACCAAGTGAAGGGCATATAACATAGTTACGGATGAAGATGTGGGGGGTAATGATACTTTTAGTTGTTGGGGGCAGTCACGTGCCTAGCCCCCATGTCATGTGACTTACTTGGCAAATTGCCAATGTAGGTCACGTGACTTGGCACCATGCCAGGTTTCCAACATGTGACTTGGCACCTTGCCAAGTTATGTGACGTCACTTGGCACATTGCCAACTTCCCCTAAATTCGCCCCCTGATGACATGCAGCTTATTCCCCTGATGGTTATTTGAAAAGCTACCTTGCATAAGGAGATTCAATGCTTACTGACCTGCTAAAAACCAGAAAATGAAGCTAACGTTACTAAGGCAACCAGGGCAAGTGACGGCGGCACCAGCTAGGACAGCTAACGCAGCAAATGCTACTGCAACAAAGTAGCTAACTAACTAACTAAGAACAACGTAAATGATACAACTAAAGGAATCGAGCAGGCAAGTAAAGCCAATTATCTTGAAACTAATCCATATGTGAGCTGGGCCTTTCCACCCCCTTCGAGGTTTTCCTTGCCAGGTTGTTAAACGAAATCAGCTATGTCATCCCCACCTCCCTGACTTTGCCAATTATTGATTGGCTACATTTTGACGGCAAAATGTTTGAACAATGGAGCTCACAAATCACGTGACATGCCCATATTTGGAAACAGGTAGCAGCAAAATCATTGTTTTAAACACAAATTTAACTTTTAAAGCCTAATTTTTAATGATTTTTTTTATTATTTTCTTTTTATTAATTCATATTTTTACACGATATCCCATCAGTACAAAATTAAACTACAAAAGTTACAAGTTTGTTTTAAATGAAAAATGAAAAACAACATTTAAATTTGGTATTAGCTAGGATTGGATCCAGGCTGAGATCTGATCTTCTTGGGAGTCGTGTTTTAGTTAGGGTTTACTGAGCTCTTTAAATGCGTTTTCAATTTTCTTTTAAACTGATAGAGCGAGGGGATTTCCCTTATTTCGATTGGTATTTCATTCCAAGCTTTAAGCCCGGAAAGGTGGAAACTTTTTTTTGTACACTCAAGTTTAAACTTTGGGATGTCGAGATTTCTATTGTTTCTTGTGTTATACCTAGAAATTTCATTCCTCTGACTATACTTGTTCCAGAGGCTCTCAGGGCACTGCTTGTTGACTATTTTGTGTGTCATGATAGATCTGTCAAAATAGATGATTTGATCAACGTTCAGCCCATTATTGATCCAGGGGTCCTTTATTCTAGCATTTTGAATAATTGAGAAACTTCATTATGTCACTGTCACCTCATAAGACGTGGCAACCATACCCAAACTGCACAACATGCTACAAACTGCTTGCTCTATCACTGAACCAACTTGTATTGAATTCTGGTTACTCTAAGGGAGTTTTCACAGCGGGGTGGAACCCCCCCCCCTATAAATGGTAGCTCAAAAAAGCCCATACGTATTAGGGTTACCTTAGGCAACAAAGGCTACTAGGGCAATACCAACTAATTTCCCCCTATAACTTTTCTAACAAACTATTTGGGGCAAGTAAAGCAATTACAGCGAGTAAGGCAACCACAACAATCACCCTACTTAACGTATACAATAATATAACCGAAAGCGCCTCTATATCACTGAACGTACGTAAGGTCATCAAAGCAAGGACAATACGGCAACTAACACAACTAAAGGCGCTGAGGCAACTAAGTCCACTAATATAAGGGAAGAAACAACACAAAACCAACTCCACAACTGAAAGAAGACAACAACTAACGTAAGTTAGTCCACTAAAGCAACTGAGGGCCAATAAGGCAAATAACGCCACAAAAGGCGCTGAGGTTAGAAATTCTTCAACCCTGAACGCATTCAAAAAAGAGGTGCAAAAATGAATCATCAAATGAAAAATTGTAATTTAGTTTCGTTAGATTAACAACTATTGTATATATTGTAATGTATTACTTATTTTAAGTTTTACCATTGCCCCCTGTAAAACAGTTATTATAACTGAGGGCTGCCGTCGGTAAAAAAGATAAAATTAAATCAAATAGCATCCCATAGCACCAAGTTATAACCAACTCCACTAAGGCAAGGAACGCAACCAGATCTACTCAGCAACTAAAACAAGACGCCAACTATCGTAAGAAAGCCCACTAAAGCTACCAAGGCCAATAACGCAACTAAGAGCACTAAAGGTTCTGAAACAACCAAGTCCACTAAGCCAAGAAACGCAACTACATCTACTCGACAACTGGACTTGCCCAAGTCGTCTTTGGGCAAGTCCACTCAACAACTAAAACAAGAAGCCACTAACGTAAGTAAGGTCACTATACCAACTGAGGCCCGTCAGGCAACTGACTCAACTAAAAGCGCCTAAGCCCAGGGGGGGGCACTCAGCACATGCACATACGGAGAGGTAAGTCCGATATTTTTGGGTCAGAATATTGCTGAAAGTGATATTTTTGGGTCCAAATAAATTGAAATTATGTTTTTGACATTTTAGGGCATCAAATATTGTGAAAATGATATTTCTGGGTTCTTTAGAGGCAATGCTGGCCTCTATTTGCATTGTTTCAGGATCTTTTATGTTCGTTTACAGATGTCAAGGTATAAACTAAGCTGATATTTTTTGGGTTGTAATGAAGCTAAACTGATATTTTTGGGGTTCCTGAAAATTTCTATGTGTATGTGTATGTGCCGAGTGTCCCCCCTGGGACGCTAAGGCAGCTGACTCCTTAAGGCAACAAACGCCGCTAGATTAACTCCACTGAAACAACTGAAACAACCAAGGCACCCACAACAACGACGACAACTAACTTTTCAGCAGGTTCATCTCTTTAACGTCCAAACTTCCACCGAAGAAGCAAGTCCCAAAATACACTTATATACATTTCCTTGAATTTCCACTTAAGTACTGCTTTATTGAATGAACTAACGAAGATACATTCTCCCCTTAATTACTGCCACTTAGATGAACTACAGCGAAGCTAAAAGGAACGCGGAGGCGCGGCGAAGCCGCGCCGAGCGGGCCTAGTAAAACCTTACGGGTTGTATTTCATGTAAAAAGAAAATAAAAACCAAGTTACCGGTAATCCCACTGCTTTATTTTGCAAATTCTGGACGTCCTTCTTCAATTGATTCTGAAAATAAAGTCAGATATCTTTACGTTTCTTTATAAAAGACTGTAACATGTTATAACTCATTACGAAGCATCACGCAAATGAAATGTTCGGTTACTCTTCTATCAGTTCGTTATTGTTTTGTTTGGCGATTTGGGACAATAGACCTTTTAGCTATTCTACAAAAGAACCTGGATCGAGCGTTATTTTTATAAATTTTGATACGCAACGTTCGATCGAGTGGCTTTAGAGCTTCTATCACTATTGTACACATTCGAAAATTCTACAAAATGTAGCAAAATGTTGTTCGATTCTGATTCTTTTCAGAATAGCTAAAAGGTCTATTTCATTTGGCTTTATCATGACCAGCATCATTTAGAGGAAAAATAAAATATAGGACGGATAAGGAAAAATATTAGAATAATAATTCCGTTGCGGAGAGTTGAGGCTGCAGGCAGGCTAATATATCGGTCAATAAACAAATAGGCAGAAAAACAAGACGCATGAGTCCTCCTGATCACAACCAAAATAGGTTTGAAATCTTTACAGTCTTGGTGTAAAATTCCGTGATCCATCTCTTTGAACTGAATGACTTGAAAGAAACTTTAGCTGCTTATCTATAATAGATCTTTTTACTTCTTAAAAAAGAGGTATGGATCGAGCGTCCAAATCTGGTAAAGTTTGGAAAGGAAAACGAAAGAACGACCCCCGTTCTCAGTGCATGCAGTCCTAGCTGTGGTATGAAGTTGCTTCGGTCTCAAAACTTTGCAGAGAGTTTGTTATCGACTACTTTGTGCAAAATGAGTTAGCCATGGTTTAGTTTACACACACGCAAGTGTTATTGGTGCTTTTGCAGAGTTACAAAATGAAACTACTTTTGGACTATTCAGAATCAGAAATCTTGAACTTTTTCGAAATACAGCATCTCTCATATTTCAATTCATTTGAGCAAGTGATGTTATTTTGATATATTTTTATTTACATTAAAGAACGCTGTATTAGGCCTCTATACAAATTTTTGAATAAGCTGAAGGGGTATTGTGTATCAATAATAAATAATAACAATAAATGAATGAATGTCATCAAATTTGTTTGAAAGATCCTATACCGTAAAAGCTCTATCAAGCCTCCGGGGGGGCTTATTTAATTTCGGACACTCCAGAGGGGTGCTTAAAAGAGAGTGGGCTTATTCACAAAATCAAATGACAGGGATTTACATGATAGCTTTTGAGTCTTTTACGCCATATTTTGCGGATTCAACATAAGATTGTATGGGTCAAATACATAAATTCGACACACTTTTATCTCAAATCTTATCAAAACTAACATGCAAATTTAATAGCTCAAAAATGGAAAATCATTGGTAACCTCTGGAATTTAATGTAAGTGGGAGGGGGCTTAAAAGAGAGGGGGGCTTATTCAAAATTTTGGCTCAGAGAGGAGGGGCTTACTACAGAGGGGAGATTTCAGAAGAGTCCAACAGTGGAATTATAACAGAGCAGTTAAGAGCTTTTTCCAAGTCATTCAATTTAAGGAATTCGGCTATGGAAGTGTACACCGAATTTTTTCAATATTTGGAACCTACGTTTACACAATCTGATGCTGGCCTGCTTTGTTTAGCTTGTGATTATAGAAAAAAATGATAAGCATGCAAATATTGCATTAGATACTGTCTATGAAAACCTTCATTTTCTGAGCACCTGACAGAAAACGTCTGCTAAACCTAAAGTAATGATGACTTACACTTTTGGCTGTAATGTTGACAATGTTTCCATTTTGTATTTCTGTCAAATTACCAGCCACATATTCCAACTTGGTCGCAACGCTCTGAAAAGAAGAATGTTTTTGATGAGTGGACTATTAAATGCTTTAAATTACAAAATACAACAAAATACAGGAAAGGGCTTTGAGAATTACATACAAGGATACTGAATCTACTTTTAGTAAGCTATTACTGAAGGACTGTGCAGTTACTATTCTAGCCTGATAACCAGACCCGATTTCAAAGGAAATAGTGGTCTGTTAAACACCGCCGTAAAGCTTGTTCAAGCCTCGTTTTAATATTGCTCAGAATCCAAGGTTTTGATGGAAATTTATGCGAATAGTTTGCTGATATTTGTAAAGAAACCAATTATCCAATATGTAGGTCTTTCAAAATTTTCTGAAAAAGGAATGCTGCAGTTTCAATACGACTTGATTACTTTTTATTCCGCCTTGCATAGAAATCTAATCTCGGCACACAGTTGGATTGCACACCTTTGGGCCCTTGGGTCAGAGATTAAATTTCTATGCAAGGTAGAACGAAGAGTAATTAAGTCATAAATATCAAAGGACTACACAGATAAATGGTTTGTTGACAAAAATCAACAAATTATTCGCATAAATTTCCATCAAAACCTTGGATTCTGAGCAATATTAAAACGAGGCTTGAACAAGCTTTAGGGCGGTGTTTAACAGATCACTTATCTATTTTGAAATTGGGGTCTGGTTATCAGACTATTACTATTCATGCAAAAAACTTGCAAATACTTATGATGAGATGTACAAAAACTAGAAGTGACCAGAACCCTTCATTTATGCAGGAAATCTACAATTTGCATAACAATAATAAATTTATTCAACCAAGAGTGAGATCTGTCAACAGCGGGACAGAAAGCGTCCGATTTAAAGGTCCGCAACTGTAGCAAACGTTACCACCAACAATTCGCAATTCAGAATCCCTTCGTGAGTTTTAAATAAAGATAAAACATTGGTACGGAGAAAGTTGTCCATGCAAATTATGCCGCATTTTTATTCTAAATTTAGGCTTTTTATGATAACTATTTTTAGATATCTACTTTTATATTGCCTTTATGCTTTTATACTGTATTTTTTGATGACTTGTAAATCCAATTTTAAAGTTTTAAGGTTGGAATTAATTAGCTAATTACTTTTAGATATCATTGTATTCTTATCTAACGATAAAGAAATTGATAAAGTTCATAATTATTGCTATTGATAGACTGCTGGACGCTATGACTACGACTCATGGACTTTCACATTGAAAATAAGGACGAAATTGTTTCCCCCAATTTCATATCCGATATGGAAACCATAGCAACCCTGTATGAAAAACCGAGTGCTCCATGCAATGGCGTATGGGCCTAAGTTATTGGCTCAAGCCTCCAATGATAAAACGCCTCAAAATTCAAGTTTTCAGTGACGTTAGCAATGAATAAAAGCCACAAGTATCCAGATGAATGTTTCCTCAATCCAAGAATCAACAAACCTTTCACTTTCAACAAGAATTTCCTCACTTTGAAGGCCACTTAGCTTCCGTGAGCTTTATCACAGCAATAAAAATTTCCAACCGCCGAAGGTTGCCATGACCAATGTCATAGCAATCGTAAAAGAGGTTCACAGGAGCCGTGGCCTTTCAAATGGGGATTGTTTTTTATCTACTCACCAGGTATTAGTTAATTAATCAGCCATTTTTTGTAGTATTTTCGTCTGAAAATGATCACGACAACGAGAACTGACTGTTTCAATCTATTAAGAAATAAGTCATCAAGTTACCTTTGCTTTTGAAGAGTTAAGGCTTTTCATCTCATTTGCCAGATTTGTTAAGTTATTTGCCATCTCTGTCAAGCTAACTTTGACAAGACTTTTTTTGAGCTGAAAAGGAAAGAAGGAATCCATTGAGTAGAAACTACCTCAAAGACGCTTGCTAACCACGAGGCATTGCACGCTGCTGCTGTCAGAAACTTTCAGGATGACCCAAAAATAATTAGTCTCCCTACTTATAAGAAACTCTCATAGAGTTTCTTGTATTTCAATCGATACTGGGTCCTGGTTTGATTGTCTGGGGGCATTCCACTTCATGCAGTGTCCATAAGAAATTGCTACCAAGATATTTTACATTCAACAGGTTTTTACCAAAATTTTACTTGATGTTCTTGACAATCATTGATAACATACACACCGGGCTAATATATCTACAAACTAGCTGTTATGTAAGTTAACTGAGTGCAGCTCCAAGATTGACAAGTTTGCCTTAAGGTTAATTTCCAGTCAGTGGAATTTTCCGAGCGGGCGGAATTTTAGACAATAAAAGGTCGCTCAGCCGTAACATTTTATTCAATGCCAGAGCGACATTTTCTTTCGAATACAATGGAAATTCCGCCCGCTCGGAAAATTCCACTGACTGGAAATCCGCCTTTACACGCATTCTATGCGTTGTAGCCTATTTTTCCAAGACTTTCCAGAAAAAGAAATTAGAAACTTAAGAAACTTTCAGCCTAAAAAATGAAAAGTATCATAGATATAAGAAACATTTTAGGCTTAAGTATGAAAAAATGGTTTGTTAAATGTACTGAACTTGATTCCTGATTGAATCATGATTGGTTTATTGAATTATGATTAATTGAACGATTAAGCGATCAACACATACCTCATCAAAGAACGATCCAAAACTGATACTACCAACATTGCTTTTTGTCAGGTCGGTCAATGATTTGTTCACGTTTTCAGTCAAAATTGACTGATCAACAAGACTGATATTGATTTTATCCAAAGTAGCATCAATGTTGACCAACTAAGAAGAAAAGAAATGCTCATTTCGTTTAACTTTCAATAGCCCCGTCAGTCTGTGGAGACCACTTTACAGGGGGGCGTGCAAAAAGACTATTAAAGAAAAAGCCTGATTTACAAATTCTGTTATCTAAATTAGCAAGCAATAAATATAAACCAAAATATCCATAACAGATTTAAATTAAATTAAATCAAAGAAATGTAAAAGCAACCCTCTAAAATTTCTCGTTTAACCTCTTCTTGAAAAGAGGCAAAGAAGGTGCAAGTTTGGCATATTAGACCTTTTAGCTATTCTAAAAAAGAGCCTGGATCGAGCAATATTTCTATACATTTTTATACGCGAGGTTCGATCGAGTGGCGTTAGAGCTTCTATCACTATTGTGCACATTCGAAAATTCTACAAAATGTAGCGAAATATAATTCGATTCTGATTCTTTTTAGAAGAGCTACAAGGTCTATTGCTCCATAGCTTAGGCCCACGAAATGAAATAGATTTCTGCCTTTTAGAAGCTTTGACAAGAGGCAGTACGTTATCGAATTATGTTCATTCATCTCTTCTCTAGTTTGATACATTCTGTCAGAGAATCGTAAGATCTCTATGAATTCTTTTGTGCCTGGGGAAAAACAGGCCACATGAAAAAAGGAACGCTTAAAAGTGCATGCACGATGAAAGATATGCTTAAATACACTTGCTGAATTGAATACAAGTGGTACTCTTGGCCCTGTCCTAGGGTTCGTTCCTGTCCAAAGGCTGATTGAAGGCAGTCAGTGGACCTTCCCGAGCGGGTGGAATTTTACACAATAAGAGCTCGCTCAGCCGTAGCTGTCTATTCAACTTCAGAGCAACACTCTCTCTCCTAAACAATAAAATTTTCACTCGCTCGGAAAACTCAACTGACTGGACATCAGCCTTAAAAGTCATTGATGTTAATCCAGTGAGATCATTTGTACGTTTATATACAATCATTTCGTTTGTATACATTTGTATAAATTTGTATATATAATTGTATACAATCATTTGTATACAAGCAATTTGTGAAATTCCAAATTCGACAGCCAATCGAGGATTCCATCCTATTTTTGAAGACTAACTCCTAATTTCGGGTGCCTTATTTCTCTATTGAAAGCAGATTTCACCCAAAAAGATTAAATCCTCAATTTCTAATAAAACCCATCAAGAAACGAGCTTCAGTCACACCTGCTTCTTTAATAGCTTTGTAAAGCTACAGGAATTCTGCTAAAAATACTTACTTTTGTGAAGTTGAGTTGGTCATCTAAATTGTAAATCCTTTTTGCATCTATGGCCTGATAAACTGGCATTCCTTTGCGGCAATTCCTGCAATACAGATAGGCAGAAACATGATATAGCCATGGTGCTATTCAATGAAATAAGAAACGATAAATACAGACCAGCTTAGCGGAACAACGGATGATACAGTACATTAAACCTACGTTTTCAGAAAACCTCTTTTGGTTCTGATGTAATGGATAAAACTCATTAAAAGTAATGTGTCACCACTTGAGCGTCATGACAAGAGGTTGCAGACTCGATTAGGCCTGTTCTACTTCTAAGATCCAAGTGCTTGGCGCAAAAACCGCACCTTCACCTTTGCCTTCACTTGAGAAACGGCAATAAAACTAAAACGTTTTACTGGTAGTTGTAGATTTAGCACAGTGGCAGAAACTAGAGACGAGAAGGGGGGGGGCGGGCAGTCGCTCCCAATGTTAAGATCATAATCGAAGCAATGATCGGTTAATGAAAAATAACGGGGACAAACAATCCATTTTAACTGAGACAAAAGCTTCAACACCCAATATCCCCACAACTGTTCTAGCAATTTCACATGCTATGCATTCATCTAATAATCGCCGGAATTCAAGATGATTATACTTCAACAAGGACAGATAATGTTACAATAGGACTCGCTACTTTTTATTGACACCTAGATACAAAGCAGTTTGTGATTGCAGACAAAGGGCATTCCAGGCTCGGTTGGTCAAGACATAAACAAAAACAAAGCAAGCTGCAAAAATTGCCCTGAAACCCGGGTTGCTAGCTCGGTCGTTGTGCATTCCAGAAATGGTTTCAAAGAGCAAATATTAGCACATATCGAAAGAAGAAGGATATATCTAAACTTCTGCTTGAATTACACCTAAAAAGTACGAGAATTGAATCCCCTCCCAATTGGCTTCTGCAGAAAATAAATAAAATGCCCGAGGCAGAAGTTTAGATATATCCTTCTTCTTTCGATATGTGCTAATATTTGCTCTTCAAAACCATTTCTGGAATGCACAACGACCGAGCTAGCAACCCGGGTTTCAGGGCAATTTCTCAGGCTTGCTTTGTTTTTGTTTACGTCTTGACCAACCGAGCATGGAATTCCATTTGTCTGTAATCATAAATTGCTTTGTATCTAGGTGTCAATAAAAAGTAGCGAGTCCTATTGTAACATTATCTGTCCTCGTTTGATACTTGCGAAGATTCCAAGGATAAAATATATGGAAAATTACTTAAATTTCTGCTCATATTTTCTGGCCTTCTGGATTCTTTAGAGGATGGAATGGCAAGGTTTAGAGACCAAATATAACTTACATGATTGTTTCAGACACTTTGATGGTAGTCCCATTGAACTGGAAGTCAAAATTCTGCAAAAGAAATATGTGCGACTTCAACCGCAGATATGGAAAGATAAACTTGGAAATGAAAGAGGGAGTATTTTCGAGTCTTAATCTCTCGTTCTCTGGTACCAACAAGACACTTGCGTCGAAATTGATGAAATATCTCAGGCTAAGAATTCTAAGACAACCATTCTTGACAAACCCGACCCATCTTGACCCTCCTATTGTTAGCTTCGTCACTTTAAAACAGTGCGTTCTCTGCTTCATCAGAGCTATTCTGGTATAACTTGCCTGCAAGTTACTAATACTATAAACAAGACAATCCCTCTCTTTGACGGATTTCGTACTCTTTGCCTTTACAATTTGTTGAACTAGTGGTTTGAAAGTGTATACTTTTAAACAATTGCCTGTGATAGACAAAATCGGCTACGGTTTGTTTCAACTATTTCAAGACAAACTCGGCTAAGGTTAGCCTGCGTGCAGACAATACCTAACTGAGGAAAAGGTATAGTCTGCGCAACGCCGCTCAATTTCGTGTATTGTATGCGTCAGCTATTTATTTCAATGGCATTTGAATGACCCTTTCTCCTTGGCGTCCGTGTATTGTCTGCAGTAGGGTAGTTAAAATTCCAGAGTATTGTGTTGCTAATGAAATTTGCCTAGAGAACAAAGTGAAACCTGAGATTTAACCACATGATGGCCGTTCTCAAATCTGATTGCTTCCTTGTTTCACGGGAAAGTCATTTTATTGGCTGCTACAACAATAAGTTTTCTTTGTTATCACTATTGCGAAATAAATGCTGAAGCACGCACTACACAACAGTGAGCGGCGCTGCGCAGACTATACCTTTTCCTTGGGTATATTCTGCACGCAGGCTAGGCTAAGGTTTGTTTCAACCATTTCATTTCATGTGACAATACTCTTGGGAAGTTTTAATATTATTCTACTTTTTGCATTCATGGCGCAAGTTTTCATGACATGAAATATGCTAACAAAATTCAAAACATGTTTCACCAAGAGCTTGATCACTTGACTTGAAGTGGGTCTAAACAAACCTTTAGTTCTGACAAATAGCTGAGATATGGAAACTAAAGACCAAGCAACAAACCATTTGGGAGTCGGAGTAAACAAACCATACCTTGTCAAAAAGTTTCCCATCTTCGATTTCTTTGCAAATGATATGAAGATGTTCACCAAGGAAGAAGAAGATTGCAGTTATCAAGAAAAATATGAATGAGAAAAGGAACATGAATCCAGTTGCACTGTAAAAGAAAGATGAAAAGAATGAGTTCAGACGAAGCTTACTTTATCTCCTACACCCAAAAAAAATTTATTTTTCATTGTGATAGCAGATGTTGGGCTGACGTAAAAACTGAAAACCGCATTGAATTCTGATGCGTGGTTCCGGAGTTATGCCCTCCCCCCCCCTGCAGTTGCGATGTTGGATGTGGACGACTTTGTGTGGACACTACCAGGCTCTTTTGGCCAATTTGGAGTATGGGGCGAGAGCGGATATGACGGGATTCCATAAAAATATAACAACTTACAAAAAACGTACAAATACATAAAGTCTAAGGCATTTGTTTGGATTTACCCTTCTTCTTTCGATGTACATTCAGGTTTCTCTTATCAAGCCCTTTTTGCTTGCACAACGAATGGGCTAGCCACTTCGGTTTCAGCAGAGCGTCTAAACACGGTTTGGTTTTTCTATATTAAGGGCGTGTTTAATTAGTAACAATTCTAAAAACAGTAGATTAGCAAGAAGAGTGTAACCGTGAGGTTGATCCAATACAATCCAACACAATCCACTACAATACAATCCAATACACTTTTGCTAAGAATCCAGAGTTGTAACGGTATAGTGCAAATGGGGTCTACGGGGGGGGGGGGGAGGGATCAGGAGAGACACTAAATCCTCTACTATTTTCTGAATCCTCCATTATCAGTTATTCAATATTTTGTTCAAAGTAGACTGGAAAGATTTCTAGCCGTCTAAAGGTAATTTAGGCCACCTACGCATGCCACATCCATATGCATGGGACACCTGATCCAACGTCCCTTCCGAAGCAACCAAGCTTTTGACCTGAGGGCCCAAGCTTAACTAAGTTACCTAACGGAAACTGAAAAAGCCACTCGGCCACTCATCCCAACTATTACGCTCTCTGAGATCAAAATCCTCCTGACGGTAAGGTTCGGTGTTATCTTCATGCTTCATGTTTCTTGACTAAACAAATGATTCGTGGTACAAAATTTAAAAATAGCCTTAAATAACGGACTCATAAACGCAACAAAAACACCGAAATCAGTAGAACTGTTAACTCCTATAAAAGAAACAACAACCAGAATAACCTGTAGCAAGAGAAAAACTGTTAAATCCTGTGAGAGAAAACCGAATTAATCTTAAAACCTGAACGGAAAGAAATAAGTTAGTAACTGATTTTTTATCTTTACAGCAGTTACTGGAAAGTTACAAACTTGTTTCTTTCCTTTCAGGTTTTAAGATTAATTCAGTTTTCTCTTACAGGATTTAACAGTTTTTCTCTTGTTACAGGTTTATTTTGGTTGTTGTTTCTTTGACAGGAGTTAACAGTCTTCTTTCTACAGATTTCGGTGCTTTTGTTGCGTTTATGGGTTTAATAGGATGAGTCCGTTATTTAAGGCTAGTTTCTTGACTAATACAAAAACAATTTTAAGCAGTACTTACGCCATAAGACAATTTCCAGCATGATGCGAGCTACCAGTACGATTTGTTGGTGTTCGATCTCTCTTGTATCCACCCACTCCGCACGTTAAACCCAATCCAAGGAGCACGACAATTAACAACATCATACCACTCAATCCAACGTAACCATAGAATCTGAAGTTTTAAATAAGATTTCAAGACTATATAGGTGCAGGCATCTTTTTCTTTACTTTGTTTCTGTAGATTCTAATTATTGTTTTTATCGAAGGGTCCCTTGAAAACCAGCTTCTGCTGAAGGGCAACCCTCCTTAAAAGAATTAACTATGAAAAATATATCGGGTGAGTCAGAAAAAAAGATCCCCGCTTGGAAGGCCACTGCTCCGTGAATATCAAAGCAATAATATTGAAAAATGTCTTGTTTTATTGCCAATATGTTCAATTAGGTTCAGTAATTTACCCGGCCTTAATCGGCCATTCCTTCCCGTGGATATGGATGATTTTCTGCAGAAAGCCCCTTCAAAAAACCTGCACAAACGAATGAAAACAATGAGCACATTTTCCTTCCTAAAATTGATGACACTCGCATAAATTCATGTATTTTGTCCTCTTGGGAGAATGGAATCCCCCTGAATAGGTCATCGATACCAGGGGGAGGACTCGTTCATCCTCCCAAGAGGATAGCACGTGCTAAAGCGTCCACAAGTCATTGCTGTAAGGCATTGTAAGGCAGAAATGTTAGGGAAATCTGTTCATGATTTTGGGCACGTTTTGAAGGTTTTTGAAGAGGCTTTCTCGAGAAAATCCCTCATAATTTCAAAATGGAGTAGCCGATTTCAGTCGGGTAAATTTTATAGTAGATTTGAACATTTCTACCATAAAACTATATATTTGCCGATATCATTGTCTTGATATCCAGGGAGCCGTGACCTTTCAAAGCGGGATTCTTTTTTCTGACTCACCCGGTATGAAATATGAATGTAAACAAAAATTGTGAATATAGACTATACCGGGTGCGCCAAAAAAGGCATTCGAAAAATCGTAGTGCCTAGAGATTCGATGGATTTGAATGAATAGAATTTCACTTGACAGCAAAAAGTATTTCTGTGCTCGAAGTATTTTTGTCTTGATGCTCCTACCTCAGCTAGCATTTCCATCATCAAATGACCTTTGTTTTGTCGGCACTGCGTACATGATTCACGGTAAAAGCTATGTTAAGCTCTCTGCCAGGGGGCTTATTTGATTTCGGAGACTCCAGAAGGGGCTCAAAAAAGAGGGAGGTTATTGGAGAGGGGAAGGGGGACCCATCGACAAAGTCAAATGACAAAGGTATACATAATAATTTGAAAAAGAAAAGGCCACGATACCAGCGTCGATTGTCGGGTCCGAAGATGCTTGCGGTGACGAATAAATGAATAAATTTGAAGGAAGAAACACTGCAATACGACAAAAAATAACAGCAACTATGAATGAATTTATTTTATACCAATATTTCATCCTGCCATGCAGGACTTCTTCAGGGCTGTAATGTGGCAGTTGCAATAAGAATTTAAATAAGACTTGTTCCTGCCTTCAAATGTATACATAAGTCTTTTTAGTTCTCTCATAAACTTATTCTGCGGAATCAACATGCCATTTTACCAGAATTAGTACTCTGTACTAGGTTAAAGCCAACTCTAAATAATGTTTATGATGATGATGATGATGATTACCAGTAAAATACAGAAATTTGCCACAGTTTGCATCCTGAACCATATCAAAATCATCATGCAAACTTGTTTCGGTAAATAAATGGAAAATCCTTGCTAACCTCGGGCATTTGATATAAGTGGGGGGGCGCTTAATAGAGAGAAGGGGCTTACTTGAAATTTTGGCTTGGACGGGAGGGGCATTTTGGAGAGGGGGCTTAAAAGAGGGGGGGCTAAATAGAGCTTATACGCTAAGCAAACGTCGAATGCCTATTTTCAAGTTAGGAAGATATTTAGGAAAATAAAAAATGTGTTTACCTATATTTATCATAGCCAATGTATTTGTCAATAAAGTCTGTCTTATACTTCGTAAAGTTGCTTTTCAGTTTGATGACATCCTGCAAAAGAAAAAGTGATTTAAGATAAAATGGTCGAAATCTCAAATACTCATAAAGGGCGCGACAAAAATCTCGACTTTTACAGGCCACGAAAAGTCGTATACCAGGCAACATGGGCAGATTTTGTAATACAATAGCAACAGTTGCATTTGATTGACACCTCAATTCAAAGCTATTAGCGACTGCAGAAAAAGGAAATTCTCTCAACCAGTAATTCAAAACAAACAAAGCCGCAAAAGTTTCCCAGAAACTAGTAGAGCAAAATCTCGCCTTGTACAAGTGAAAGGTGGTTTTTAAGAGAATTTATGTGCTTATAACGAAAGAAGGACGACGGTAAATCTAATGTTCTGTTTGGCGGATATTGTTTATTTGATCCAGGAGCCGAGCAGAAGGCATTGAAATTCTCGTGTATTTAGGGCTTAAGTGAAACGATTACAAAACAGCTCCTGAATAAAATAAACAAAATCTGAAATTGGCACTGGGAATGAGGTTGTTAATGCCATTGAATGTCGCTAATTCCCGCTAAACAGCTTAGAATAAACAGTTCTCCTAGCCTGCGTGCAAGCTCATATTCTAACCTAGTTGCAATAGCAACAACATGCTCTATTCTTGGCACTTCAAATCAAAGTTGAAATAACGAAAAGGGGGATAAAACGAATAACAACAACCAGTGGAAACCACTCAAAACCAATAAAAACGGGTTCATGGTAAACCTAGCGTGTCCAATGATTCACCTACCAGATTACCTTCAACACGTTTTGTTTTAACCCGGGTTAATGAAAGGTCTTAGCCTGTAGAACTTTTGATCAAAGTCAAACATAATCAACATCACTTACGTCTAACTTAACATACAAGTCAGCGCTTTTATTCTGAATCATGTCCTTCCCATCTTTTGCCAATTTTCTCACATCTAAAAAAGAAGAAAATTATAAACAATCCTTCGTGATGTGAGGTGAAAGAAAACATCGACTAAACACGGGCTAGCAGCTAGCAGCTGCAAGAGAGCGCATTTCTCAACGGCAGGACGTCAAAATTCTTCATAACCAGTCAGATCTGGGGGCAGAAATCAGAGGACCCTCAAGTCAATTAAACACTGTCTCAAATTAGATGTCAGGTGTAAAATGTCAGCAAATAACAATAATAAAATAATTTTGCATGAGTAATTCTACGTAATACACGTACTTTATTACAAGAAACTGCCCATAAGAAACTCAACTCTCAGATCACCAACAAATTAAGAAACTCCAGTATTGGGAAAATATAACTTAAGAAACTATATATTTTGATAAAGGAAATCATTGAAATATTTTTACTTTACTTTCACTTGTTTACATATCATATTACTTGTAAGGTACTTGAGTAATGTCTAAACATTGGAAGGCTTGGAAAACCTCGTTATGAAATGTTCACGAGGGCACAGGTTGTGAACATGAAGATTGCTATGGAGCCTCTAAGAAACTCGTAAGAAACTCTGAGTACTCAAAATCTGATAATTTTAAGAAACTTTCAGTACTGGCCCAAACTCTTAGCTTCTTATAAAAAATACGTGCAGCGAATCTCATTTGACATCTAATTTGAGACGGACTAGTTTATTGATACAACAGGCAGTCACACAAGTCCGCATGGTATTCTTTCGTTTCCATTCTTTTTCTTTGGCCTAACTCGTTCATTCTTGTTTCAAAAGAATACTCAGACTCAAGGTCAGATAATGATTGCCTATTTTGTGATCTGACTAGATTCAATACATGTCGCTTTTTGACTGAGCTGATACCGCAACAACAACAACTCATTTCCCTGCAATAGACCTTTTAGCTATTCTGAAAAGAATCAGAATCGAACGATATTTTGCTACATTTTGTAGAATTTTCGAATGTGCACAATAGTGATAGAAGCTCTAACGGCACTCGATCGAACGTCGCGCATAAAAATGTATAAAAATAACGCTCGATCCAGGCTCTTTTGTAGAATAGCTAAAAGGTCTATTGCAGAAACAGATTAACCTCGTTCTGATATCACATATGCCTCAATATGGCCTAAATCAACAGTCTTCCAGAACTGCTGTACCATAAAACTAGCTATCATTAGATGAATGTTTCTTCAAGCTATAATTAAAAAAACGCCTACCTCTAAGACCCCGTTTACACGGTAGCGGATCACTTTTGATCCGATACAAAAAGTGTTGCGGATCAGCCTCCCGTTTACACGAGCTCAAAGTGATCCGATATCTGCTCTGCTATCCGCATCAACTTTGATCCTGCTACGAAAGCGAACTCGTTTTGTATCGGATCACTTTTGTATCGGATCACTTCTGCTCTGCGCCGTGTAAACGCAAGTGATCCGCATCAATTTTGATTCGGATTCTTGACCAGATTATTTTTCTATTGTCTTCATTTGTCTTCATTGTATTTGCTTTCGTTGTCTGTTGGAAGATAATAACTACAGTGGGCGTACTCGTTGTGATCCGCTACCGTGTAAACGGGAGGGCGATCCGTAACACGTGGATCCTTATCACTTTTGATCCGCTACCGTGTAAACGGGGTCTAAGCCATATTATGATAAGCACACAAGGGCGACAATGAGATAAGCGCAAGTTGAGGGTCTTTTGGGAGTAAGGCCATGATCTGACCATTATAGTTATGTAACTGGCGTGTCCTTCAAAATGGAGCTTGCTAGAAGGGCATAACTGACTTCGCAATCGATAAAACTCATCATTCTACGAAATCGACTTTGGATATTAAATCAAAAATTACCTTTGAGTGAGGGACTCGCTTTATCGACCGTAATTTGTGGTATGTCATTGAATACTTTCATAGCCTAGAAAAAGAGAGAGCTTCCCTTTAAAGTCAAGGCCTATCAAAATTAAATCCCTCACATAACAGTAAAGATGTTATCAAAGATAAACATGCTGATATAAACAAGCTAGAAGAAATTGCAAGTGACAGACGTAAATGGAGAGAAATCGTTACAAAATTTAACGAACTGTAATGTAGTGATACGTAAAACAGGTAGAAAAACAACAGCAAACAGCCTCTACTATACTGGGTGACAAAATAAAAATAATCCCAATTCGAAAAGCCAATGCTCGCAGGATATCAAGGTAATAACATTGGTAAATATATCACTGACTGGTGGACATGTTCAAATCCACTTCAAAATTTATCTGACTGAAATCTGCCACTCCGTTCTGAAATGTGTTTCTCTATCTATACATTTGAGGACAAGCTTGCATGCTCGGATGTTATTTGCATTTGGAAAGGAGGATAAAAGGAGGAGAAGTGTCCTCTCAAACAAGCCTTTAAACACAGCCATCTTTTCTAAGAAGCAAAAACATACCTTATCAGCAGCTCCAGAGAAATTTAGGCCCACGATATCCTGTATACTTTTGAGTTCACTGTCAATATTAGGAAGGTTAGAGAAGTTTGCATTTTGCTCCAATCCTGCGCCGCTTATTTGATCACATTTCGGATATCCTGTGTCATTGCATTCCTTTTGTATTCCTTGCAATTCAACTCTAATACTGTCCAATCTATCTCCAAGAGACTTCGTTTCGGTCTTCAGTTCTGATGATGTGTTGGAAACGATGCCCAATGCTCCATTTAGGTCAGTCACATCTAGAAAAGCAAATAAAATCATTAGCTGCTATTGGGAACAGAGAAAAAGACGTCTACAAATACCGCGACTTTCAAAAATAGCCTTACTCATTGTAATGAACCCACAAACGCAATATTAGAGACCGTAATCTGCAGAAAAAGACAGTTAAAATCAACTATTGACCAGGGAGAAAATTTGTCAAATCCTGTAAGAGTAAACAACGAATTAACCTGAAACCCTGAAAGGAAAGAAAGATGTTAATAGTTGCAATAAAGGGCAACGTTGAATAACCAAAGATGCGTTTCGTCGCACATTCGTCAGAATACTACGAACACTTTACTTCACGCAATTTTACTTCGGAAGACTTTACGCACACTCTACGAGACAGACTTAACGAAACAGAGCTCTCTCCCATCCTATCGACCACAGGAAACTGCACTGTCCACTTTTACGGCAACAACAAAATTCGTAGAGAGATGTTCAAAGAGGGCATGCTCCAAAGAAAGTTACGTACGTTCGTGGATGACACATGGCATCTCATAAAAGAAGGCAGATGACTTCTAAAATGCACAAGGGAAATGTAGTTCTTTACTGATCATATATTCGTTGCATACCAGGTGTCCCAAAATGATGTATTATTGTTTGATTGCTTACATGTCCATAACCAATGCATCGATTCTCAAAAAATTTGTTTTATTTTATTGCCTAAAGACTAAATTGTATTATAAGATGTTGGTTGTGGTCTTACCACGGCGTTTTCATGTCGAAAAGGAGATCGATAAACCTGCTCAAATTCAAGCCTTGATGGCATGAGAAACAAACGACCTATTTTTCCAGTCACCATTTTAGATGCGATACAAATGGCTGAACTCGTATTCGTATTCTCTGAACTCAGTTTTAACTGAATTCGTATTCTCTACACGACATATATTCTCTGAAAGACATATACGTTCAGC
Organism: Aurelia coerulea; assembly: GCA_039566865.1. NCBI lineage: Eukaryota > Metazoa > Cnidaria > Scyphozoa > Semaeostomeae > Ulmaridae > Aurelia > Aurelia coerulea. Next base: position 1,431,805 of record CM076952.1, on the reverse strand, counting down.
CTTTTTCATCACATCTAAAATGTTGACTGGGAAAGAAGGCCGTTTCTATTTCATGCCATCTAAGGCTTGAATTTGAGCAAGTTTATCAACCTTCTTTTCAACATGAAGACATCGGCCTAAACCACAACCAACATCCTCAAATACAATTTAGCCTTTCAGCAATTGGATAAAATGACGTTTTTGAAAATCAGTTCATTGGTTATGGACATGTAAGCAATCAAACGATAATACATCATTTTGGGACACCCGGTACAAGACGACCATAGATTGAACAAGAGAATTAGATAAGTTAACTTCTCTTCAACAGAAGGCGAGACATACAAAATTATATATTTTGAACAATTTCCTCCAGTACTCCATAAAAAGAAGATTTCCTGTGACTGCCCCCTCATAAAGTATTTTTTATAAGAAACTATGGATAGGTACTGAAATTTCTTAAAATTATGAGATTTTGAGTACGCAGAAATTCTTACGAGCTTCTCACAACTTCCATAACGATCTTTATGTTCACTACCTGTGCCCTCGTGAACATTTCAAAACAAAATTTTTTAAAGTTTTTCCAGTGTTTACACATTACTCCAATACAATACAGGAAACAAGTGAAAATAAAGTAAAAATATGTCAAGGATTTCCTTCATAAAAATTAACAGTTTCTCTTTTCCTAGAACTAGAGATTCTTAATCTTTTGGTGACCTGAGAGTTGCCTTCCTCATAAGTGGTTCCTCACAAAAAATACGCATACAGGTTTTGATACCCTGGCCTGGGATTTGAATTCACGAATTCTATTCAGTTGCATAGATCTTGCTTGTTACCTCAATAATACCCGATGTGCATTGCAGGTATCTGAATAGCAACATTTGTATGAAGATCTCCGAGAAGCGCCTTGCCCCTGATGTGAGGTATCCAGACATGCTGCGTTTGTTCAACAAGGATTGCAGGTTCCATTCACCTATCAATCATTCTGTGGGAAGAAATCGGAGCTTTGGAACTCCAAGCATTTAGTATCGGGTGAGTAAAAAAACATTCCCGTTTGACAGGCCACTGCTGCCTGGACGTCAAGGCAATAATACTGGTCATTATTACCTGACTGACGTTTCAAAAACGAAGCAATACAAGAATCCTTCCAATCCTATTGGTTAATCGCACACTTCCCGCGGTTTTCCCGCAGCCTTGTATAATACCATACAAGACGCGTTTTTGGCATCACAGCAACTGATTTAGGCCAATGAGATTTACAAGAAACTCAAGCAACATAATAGTAACGAAATGGGTTTGACTAAGTGATACGAGTCAAAATTAGAAGCTATCAGGTAATAAACTAACCGGTTTTGTAGTTGTACAGGAAAATATAAAGCCCTTGATCTTTTTGCACAGACCTCGTAAGCTCGGTCTGTACTTTTAAAACCTCGGGCTTTATATTTTCCTGTACAATACAAAACCGGTTAGTATGTACGCATAGCAATAATATTGGTCAGATTGACAAGTCTATCTTTTGAAAGTTTTTTGACGAAATAGACTTAGGATAAGTCTAGCTTTCCCCAAGACCTTACTTCAAAGGGGCACCAATTATGATAAAGACGGTTGCCTAGAAGGGCGCTTCTTAAGTTTTCCGATTGGAGAGAGCTATGGAATGAAATTTATAAAAATTTTTGAACATAAATCCAACCCCATCATTTTTCAGTCTATTCCTACTTTTTGATGGGACCCCTGGTTGGGTTTATTCATGCCCCAAGTACTCTACTGCAGACTAAATGCCTGCATGCTTCTTTCCTGAACACGGAAACAGCATACTCAAAAACTTTACACATATTGGTTTATGATTCAGGCTCAAAGTACAGTGTTGCAGACTTAATGCCTGCATGCTTCTTTCCTGAACACGGAAACAGCATACTCAAAAACTTTACACATATTGGTTTATGATTCAGGCTCAAAGTACAGTGTTGCAGACTTAATGCCTGCATGCTTCTTTCCTGAACACGGAAACAGCATACTCAAAAACTTTACACATATTGGTTTATGATTCAGGCTCAAAGTACAGTGTTGCAGACTTAATGCCTGCATGCTTCTTTCCTGAACACGGAAACAGCATACTCAAAAACTTTACACATAAGAACAGGTGGTTGATATTTTTGCATTACATATTCATTAATAAAACATGGAATAATCAGAATGCCTTTCAAAACGATCAATTACTATGGAGAAAATAACGGAAACAGGGAGGACTACATTGATAAATTAGCAAGATAGGCAGTCTGCACTGAAGGGAAAACATTTAATTTCAGCAGGAGGTAATTGACTTCAATGATGTATAACATAAATCAGTGATAGGAAGGGCGTGATGAGAAAATTGCCTGTTACCACAGGTGACTTTTCGTCTGACGGGTGTTTTAATGACAGGGTCTTGATCCCCCAATAAGCTCAGCTTCAATAATATAATCGCAAGGAGTCACAGAAAAGTTGCATTGAGTCGCAAGAAAAGTGATCAAGTTTGTTTGCAACCCTCTGCGATCATCTGGAAACCGGCTTAAAAAAATGTTTATGATTCTTTTTGACTCCTGGCATTGGCTGTCGCATGCAGTTGCAGGGACAGAAAAGTTTCTTTCTCTGCGACTCTTTACAACTCGCTGCGACCCCGTTGCTATTAATGGAAACCACTTTTCACGATTTGCGCAACTCCTTGCTACAGTACTGGCCGAAATTCTTAGTTTCTTATAAAAAATACGTGTATAATAACTCTATTGTCTCGGGGAATAATCTCATTTCCGCCCTAGCAAATGTGGAGTGAAATTTGATGCAAGTTAAATCCTGTATTGCGATCCTTTTCGATAATACCTATGGAAACCATTCTTCAGGTCACAAAAAATCCAACTCCTTGCGACTCTCTGAGACAAACTTGAAAGCAACTTTTAATCGGTCGGAGAACATTTTATTACAAAATACTCACTTGAACTGGAACTTTTAACTGTTTGCAAAGGACCTTGAAGATGTGGAGAAAGTATTGCTTTCAACTTAACTCCAATAAGTTCCTTCACACCATTATCCTCTATGTCAGGCAAAATGAGATCATTGTAAAGGCATTCTGTCTTGTTTTGAGTAATTTCTTTTAATTCCTGACAAAAACAAAATATATATATATATAAATACAACATTATTTCAAAGTTCACTGATCGTTTATTACTGTACCTTCCTAAGCAGTTTACTTAATAGTTTCAGGCATAAATTTCATATTTTTGGTGAATCATTCAGTTAAAGGGGCTCCGTCGTCAAAATGTAAACAAAACGATGATTTTTTCAGTTTTTTGAAAGGTGATATCACACAGGATTTTTGTATTTTTCTTTCAAAATGAAACTTGCTGTTTGGGCATTAATCGTTGTGCTTCACTAAGGAACAAACCAAACATTCATATCTTCTACGATTGCTCGGATATAAGTGGATTTTTAACGGTCACTTTTTTGTGGCTTGGGTGAAGCCACCAAACAAACTGCAGAGAACAATGGATGAACAATGGATAATCCCCGACACGTGCGAGTTTACGGATTTGTTTACTGTTTGACGACGGAGCCCCTTTAAAGACACACTCTGTTCTGGTACTAATTGGGTCAAAAAGACAATTCAAATTCAGTAATTTCAGTTTAAATCAAAGTTCATAAAGCTATGGTGGAAAAGCTTGATCCAAGGCACAATGCTTGTTGAATACCCAATTCCTTTTCCTATTGTTATCGATTCTATCTTAAGATCTAGCCAATCACATCCACAAATGAGAATAGCTACATAATTTCAATTTTCGAAATCCACAAGGGAACTTTTTAACAGGTATACTTGCACAGACGTTTTCTATTCACAGGACAATATCCTGAATTTTTCTTTTTGGTTTTCATTGTCAGGGCAACTGACAGTTCACAAAGGGCTTTTAGCATTCTGAATAAATCTGGACAAATCTCTGATTTGTTCTCATGCTCTTATTCAGAATACCTTGAGTCTAACTGCTGTTTTCAATTGCCTTATTGTTTAGTTTACTAGGGGTTTTGAGCCTAGGGGCAAGATATTCTAAATAAGAGCATGAGAACAATTCAGAAAGATTTATGCAGATTTATTTTGTGCCTAGGGGCAAGATTCAAAGTAAACTAAACAAAAGGGCAATTGAAAACAGCATTGAGACTCAAGGTATTCTGAATAAGAGCATGAGAACAAATCAGAGATTTACCCCTCAAATAGTGCTGCTTCAAAAGCTGTTTGAAAAGAAAAATGCATTTGCCACAGAGAAATTCAAAAGGATAGATTCTTCTCCAGATATACATGCTGATTTTGGGGAACAGATCAACAAAAATGCTTCTTGGAAATCCATTTATATTTCAGCAATCCTAAAACCTATGGAGATTCTATTTGTGGCAGTATTTGTGGCAGAATTTGTGGCTGAACAAAGTAAAAATTCTAATTTCCAAAAGGAGACATTCATTTTGAATTCTGGTGAAGTAATTCAAATGAGAATAACCATCAATATATAAATTTCTCGGAGGGTTTCTTATCCAGCTCCTTTCAGCCACACACAAAAACTTGGAGCAACACAATCAAATCACAGATCTCTCGTTTTAACATTAATGAAACAGTGGAACACTGTTTTGACCAAACACTGTAATTCACATACCTTGCGTACTGTAGCAAGGAATCCCCATGCTTCATCTAACGCATTTTCATATTTTGTTGGAGTTTCTTTAAATTGTGCTTTCAGATTGTTATTTGTAACAAACATCATCAATACACCAGTTCTGGAAAAAAACACAATCAAGCAATATTATAGTCTGTCTCAAATTGGATTTCACATGACAATACCTGCGAATAATAGCAATAAAAGTATTGTGAATGAGTAATTTTGTATTGTTCAAGGCTTTGATATCATGTAAACAAACTAGTGAAGCTCTGTAGTTTACAGGGACCTGATAAATGAATTAAGAGCTGCATGCTTTCAAACCTAGCATTGGGCTCAAATCTTTAAAAAGGTGGGTGTAAAATTCTATCACATTTTTCTTTGAATCAAATGGCTTGACAGGAACTTAGGATAATTTGCTGCAAATCTGCCGTGGCAATTTATTGATATCTTGATTAATTTCAAAATGGCGGCATTTATTATATTTGAGGCTGTGACGTCATCAAATTTCTAAATCCTGAACCAGAAAAGCTACAGATTTCTGCTTGCCACTACAATGTAGACCTCTATAAACTAGGTGTTTCTTGAAGGTTCTACCATTTTTCCTCTATTGGTTTAGGATTTCCGATGGTTGAAATTTTTTCAAAATTTTCCATGAATTTGTTCAAAAATAATCAAAAAGGCACCATTTTTAGATTAATCAAGATATCAATAAATTGCCATAGCAGATTTACAGCAAAGTGCTCTAAGTTTCTTTCATGCCATCCAATTCAAAGAAAAATGTGATAGAATTTTACACCCACCTTTTTAAAGATGAGAAAGATTTGAGCTGCATGCTTTCAACCCTACATATATGTTTTACTCAGCCAATATCCCAACACAGCACAGGCCTAGTTCACATTTGGTTTTCCACCTAAAAATTCTTGCTTGCAAAATCTTTCATATGGCTATAGAATTCTTATCATAATGTAAGCAGTTCTTGTCATGTTAATGTACACAAGGTCTGTACTGTAAATATAAGAATGTATAGCAAACTTCTTGAGAATAGATATCATTCTGTTTTTGGTAGGATTCAAAGAGATTTTGTTGTGCGATACAAAGGATGCAAAACAAAGGGGCTCGTCTTTGAAATGCTTTACCTTCCTCTCCTCACTGAAAAGCATTCAAAACCAAACAAAGTTCGCAATCAAACTAAAGAAAAGTGTCATTGATCAATACTAATCTGACTGCCATTCAGCTTAGCTAAATAATAAAAAGTTAAGAAAAAAAACTGACAATAGTCATACCATACAGTTGATTCAGTATTTCAAGTAGCTGTTCCTTATTAACCTTATAGTTTAAAAAATTGTAGTTGTATTGTATAGCATGTGATATATTGTAGTGCTTTAACACTTCAATTTTAGCAGCTCAAGCTAGATAAGCTTTGCTTTTCTTGGGTCGTGTAGAATACAAATATTTGAAGAAGTTTTTATTTTTATATTAGCTGGTATTTTACAAATAAAATTTAATTGAATTGTGCTCTTCTTCCTGTGTACTTACGAAAAAGGTAAAGATCGAGGCCTCAGATTAGGCTTCCTCTGAAAACTGAAAGACTTCAATCAAACAGATCAACTTTGTACAAGAAAACATTTAAAAATAGAATGACAAATCTTGTAAAAAAATAGAATAAAAACAAAATGAAAGTAAAACAAAGCACAGCAATACACCAACTCAGATCTGATCCAGTTCCTTTTCAATTTTCATAAAAAGAGTACCCTTTGGAGTTGTTTTAAGATGCACCCCTAGATGAACCTTCAGAAGATAAGTTGGAGGTCCTGGGTCATGTAAAGTAAACAAGCTTCTCTTGAAATGATGATTTTGCAGTTTTTGGCCATGTCACACATATTTGCCAACCTTTTTTCTCAAAATATAGTGTCATTTTGAAGATATTAGATTTCTGAATTTTACAGACAAACAAACAAAACATTCATATTTTGCAATATTACAGAGGTATCAGCGGACTTTTAGAAGTAACTCTATTGTGGATTAATCCTTTCCAACAAAACTTGAGCAGGACATGTGTGCTTGAGACAATATCTATAGACTATACAGATAACAGGTTTGTTTACAGTTAGATGACCCAACCGAGCTGAGTACAGCAATCAAACTTACAGCATGAAAACGAACAAGATGAACAGGATGAATGAGAATATGCAGCATTTGAAGTGAGATTGGGACTCTCCGTCTTTTTGAGTCATGTCACCCCCGCAGTTCCCACAACATCTGCAGCAGCAGAAGCAGAAGCCAATGAGTGGCATTAGGAGTGCTAGCGCAATCCCTACACAACAGCAAGCAACTATTGGCACTTCGAATTCATAGAACTGAAAAGGAAAAGGAGTTTAAATTAGACAAAATTCCTTTATCGCAGAATCACGGGGCTTTTTGGTGAACAAGGGGTGTGATAACGTTTCCTACTGTTTCTTCTTTTTCAAATTTACAGGATTATCTTAGACTTCTTTTCTCTCCTTTTCAAAATACCTACAGCATTGAACACAAAGGCTGACATTTACATATTTATGTTGCATTTCGTTTGCATTTTATCAATTCTACCTTTGACTTGACATTTTATTTAACTCTTTTTTCATTATATAACTGACATGTTATAGGATCACTTTGGCAGACAAATGCAACCATGTCATAGAAAACTTTAGCAAACCAGATTTCGCATAAAAATTGGTAGCATGTGAAATTTTCTCAGTGTATTGCAAGCTCAAAGTGGCCATAATGGGCCATTGCCTTGCTCAGTTGGAGAAGCACAGTACCAGAAAAAGGAGGACGGTCCTTCCACCTTCGGTGATGCTGCGAATGCTAGCCTCTGTGCAGGCCGCCGGTTACATCATCCTCCAAGGTTGAGTTATTTGCATAATGAGTACAAACCTTCGTTCTAGAAAACTATTGTTTTAACATCATTAAGCTGCTAATGAAGTCAAGAACGTGCCAATTCTGAGTAAATTTGTTGTTGTGCCAGGGTAAACATCATGGTGATTAATCCATCTTACAGTGTCAAATGTCTAACATGAAATAAGCCGACGTAGTTACTATCGGATCGCGGGAAACTTCTGTCTTGTATGCAAACAGAGATAAAACGTTAATTAATTGCTTTAACGAGCGTGACTACCTTACTTACTTTCTTTCTTTCTGACTGACCTGGAGCCCCCTCTTAGATTACAAAGTTGGACTTTATAATCAAAAAGGACAAACCTTCTAATGTTGTTAGTCAAACCTTAGCTCTTGTCAACTAAATTTCAGATGCAAACATGGTGATAGCAGTATAGCAAACTATTTAAATGAAAAAAATTGTGAAATTTTTAAGCTTAAAAACTTACATCTCCTTTGCGTGCAGTAACATCTTTGATAATGGTATCAATCTTTCTCATTTTCCCATCAGCACCTGAAATTTGAGGATGTAAATAATGTTAATGTTTGTAAACTATTCGTAAATAACCTTAAAAGCAGTCCATCCCCTTTCATGAATGAAATAAACTCAACAAAGATCTCTATTGATGTATATTCCAGAAGTTTGCACTAATTTGCTTTTATCCTGAGAAGAGAAATCAGAGTCATAGAGGCTCCTGGAGGCAGAGGCGTACACAGCACCTTAGAATTGAGGGGGTCTGGGGCGTAGCCCCAGAAATTTTTATATGACCACGCCCTTCAGACGCTCGGAAAATGAGGGAAACGCCCTTTTTCATTATATTTTGCATCGTAAACATGACTGCAATGAACACAAAATAGGCAGGATGTTTTGTTGAATTTGCATTGAGAATTTATACCCAGCATATCAAGTACGAATTACAAAATCGCTTTTCTTCTTTACTGTAAAATTGATTTGGCGCTAGTTGTTGTTATGATATTCAGGAAATGCCTCTTGTCGCCACTTCATCGTTGTTTGGTCAGTAAATGGCATCTTCTGCAAGAATCTTTTGAACACAGGAAAATTTTGAAAACAGACTTTCTACTTTGGCTTAGAATGCCTCTCCCAACATCGTTCAAGCATTTCTTAGAAACGCAAAACATTGCTCCACCAAACCTTAGACAAAACCATTCTCTCCTTAATAATAATAATAATATATATACCTCTTCTCCATTTCGGAGCAATTACTACTTTAAAACTACTTTGCACAAGTGCAGTGAGAGTAGTAACACGGGTTTTTGACTGGTCTTGCTTTAGTTCAGAAAGCAAAATTGTTCCACACATTTGTTTATGTTACTTAGTAATTTTGGATTATTTCCCTGTATGCTACATATTCTTGGTGAATCGTTGTTTTGGAAATAGGAGCATTCCCACAGGTGCTCTAAATATTCCTCATGTTCTCCACACCTTCTGCATAAAGCGCTTTCATGTTTTCCTTTGTAATTTGTCTTTAATTCAGTCATGTTTTAAAGTAAATTCAGAGATCCTTGCTGTTCAAGAATCTCAAAGACCACCGCCTGAAAGATCTGCCTGACCCCCCCCCCCCCTGAGGTACAAATTTTATTGCATTTTTGTACAAATCTCGAGGACCATCTTTTTGAAAAGTGGGGGGGTCCGGACCCCCCCCATTCCCCCCTTGGGTACGCCACTGCCTGGAGGAATGAATTTCATGACCACCTAAACAAGCAATAACTAAGCTCAGAACAATGGGGGACAGACAGCCTTAAATCATAAGGAAATTTTCATGCAATAGATGGTACAATATGACAGATCATAACGCAAATTTTGGAGATTGGTAGCTAGATCTTAAGTCAAAACATGGAGCAATGCAGACACCTTTATTTGAATGAAATGACATCTGATACTATTACCTTAATTTTCATTTGAGGCTTCTACCTTAACTGCAAGCGCATTGTCTATATTTGCCACTGTACTATGGGCTGGAATAGATGCCTGGGGGGGGGGTACTTGACTAGGGAAGTGACTGGGGAATGCGGAAAACCTCTCCACACCCTGCACCCTGTCGCATAAAAAATAGGCCAAAAGTATACCCTGTCGCATAAAAATTTTGCCTCTCAAATACAGTGTAGAACGCAATTTTTGCTTGTGATACCCTGTCGCATAATTTTTTTACCTATTATAATACCCTGTCGCATAATTTTCGTTAGAAAAGGACACCCTGTCGCATAATTTTTACCGCAAAAGGACACCCTGTTGAGCGGCACATCCCGTCAGGTCAAGTATGGGAGTATCCCCCCCCCCGGGAATAGATGTCAAATGAAACAAATACCCCCCCCCCCCCAGAGTGAAAAGGGGGCTTAGAGATCAATACCCTAATCACATTAGCTGTCTCTACTTTTGATGTCTTTCACTTTTTTGATGTTACTAGGCAAAGATCTTGTCTTGCGATGGATATAAGGAATCATTATAGAGTTGCACGTCTTGAAAAATTTAACAGAACTAGCTAAATTAGGAAAAATGACTAAATATGACTAAACAGATATGACTAAACATTATCTGTGTTGATAGTTTGTTGTCATTCAATCAGCAAAACGCCAAAAAGGAAAGTAGCCATCATGAAGAATTTGCCAAAATTACATGAGAACTTACTCTACTTAGCATTTTTGCAACATTGTTGCCAATAGTTTAAACTTGGTTTTGAAACAGGCTTTACAAGAATTCTGAAACATAGATTTTTGTTTTTGATGTTAAAGGGTCTGTTTCATCCAGCATGCCTTGCACGTGCCATCTCTTGGTTGGCCTTTGTTGCCGCCATTTTCATGGCCCATGAAAATGGCGGACAACAAAGGAACGTCAACAGACGGCACGTGCAAGGAATGCTGGATGAAACAGACCCTTTAAAGAAGGGTTTCATGATTCAATTTTTAGTTTTTCAACATTTACCACCCATGAATTCACAAAATCTTTTCAAGCAACCTTTTCACTACAAATTCTGCAAGGTCTAATCTGTCAAATAAAATAAAGATCCTGAAAATTGAGAGAGTGCTAGCCAAGCAGTGTAAATTTAAGTTAGTGCTATTTTGTGACCTTGATTTGCTTAGAAAGAGGCCAACAGTACGCATTTGGGGCTTTTTTCTCAGCACTAAAAAATTGTGGATTTAAATTTTTTTTGAGTTTTCATAGACCTCAGGCTACCGTTAATAACAGAACACTCAATTTTGTGTACAGTTCTGATACTTTTATCTTTATGCATAGCTACACTAAAGTGGAAATTTGGATCACAGTGCACCAGGAAGCCAGTATGGAAAGTACGGCACTTTTCGACGAGATCTCGGGTGTGCACGAAAAAATTTCTAAGTGTGCGGTGTGCAACAGTCAGCAAGTGTGCAGTTCAAGTGTGCACATCCTGAAACTTTTCAAATAAAAAGTGCTTAAAAGTATTTTAAATTGACCTTTAAAGCTTTATTATCGGTATATAAAGCACAATTGAATTATTGGCAGCCAATTGTCATCATCGCCAACACCCTTTCAATTTTTCAATTGCGCTTGGGAGGCTGAAAGGTACCAATTTTCGCGCATGCGCACTCAGTTGCTGCGCACTCAGTCGTTTTTATCCTAAATCACTCAGGTGTGCAAGCAGCAACTCAAACAAAAATCTCAGGTGTGCATCTGCCATACTTTCCATACTGGCAGGAAGTAATATGTTCTTCTAGTTCTGAGCATAGTAACCCAGTGATTTACGTGACAGCAATTGAAAACAAACAAGTTAAACTTTTAAATCACGTTCTCTTGAATATCAACTCATGTTTAATTAATTCAACTTCCTTCTTGACTCATATTTCAAGTGAATTGGTAATCCATTGGTGGGCAGGTTTCCTTAACAATAGTTGTCCTTAGCAACCAATGAAACATAAAGTTACATTGCGCCACATCTAAATACTTTCTCTTTAGCTGACAACACCACTGAAGGTTTTTGTTTACAAACTAAGATCAATGAGTGCATTATAAGCATTTTCAATTCACAAGGGGAGGTCGCAGGGAATGTCTTCTTGGGAGGGAAAACAAATCATATCTATTATATATTAACTTTGATTTTTTGTGAAAGCTTGCTTGAAATTTCTACAATTTTCACAGGTATAACTTAGTCTGAATCAATTTTTTGCTTCTGCATAACTAAGGTAATATTTGGTAGGTACTTTACTGGATAAAATTGCTTAGAAATGCGATACTTGAGGGAGAAATCATGGTTGTAAAGTCCCAGAGTCCGGCAGCAACGGTTTGAACTGCAATTTGATCTCTGAAAGGTCCTGACTTGATGATGACAAATCCTTGTGTTTAACGACTCTGAAGTTCTGAACTTCAACCATTACGATCTTGGTTGTTCTATCCCCAGGAGGAATACTTCACGACCCTCCTAAACACTAAAACCTGCATGAGAAATTCACATGCCCAAAAAGAAACTCCGTTCTCGTCTCGACAGGAAAGGAAACAACTCAAGGCCAACAACAACATTTGGCTTGAAGTGAAGTGGAAATGAGTGCATCATCTAAATTTGATCATACATAAAACGATGAGTTCTTACCCTTCAATGGAGGAAGCTCTTTATTCTGTACAGTATTCATAAATGATCTGGCAAGCTTGAAGAAAGCACTCAATCCCTTAGAGTCAAATTCTGTACTTATTTTTGACTGGGCTGAGGGATCTTTGGTAGTCGCTGGAAATACCACTTTGGTTCCAGTTACTTCGACACCTTTCGGGTTCGAGTTCGGCAAATATGACTCGCATTTTTTTGTTGCAGAAACTGCTGATATGCCAATTAATAAGGCAGCTATAGTTGCAAGGAACTTCATTGTTAGTTTACCCAGTTCTCCAACACGGGCAAATAACTTCAGCTAGTAGCTAACGCTCCGGTTTTCTCTACGGGAAGTGCTCTGCTCCGCTACCTCGAGAATAAGCGAGGGCCTAAGCTCCAATTGTCCAGAAGAAGAGGCCTGTAATGGCGGAAAAACACAAATAAATCTTTCAAAATATTGATGATAAATTCTTTAATATGTTAAGAATGAGTGAATGATATTCCTTTCGTATCCCGTCCAGCAGGATTTGTTTAAATTCAAAGTTTGTGTACAGCCAACTCCACTTTGTATTGGCTTCGTTTCTGACTGTGAATTTATGAAGTTTTTGATTTGATTAGATACGTCACGTGGTGTGATCGAATAATCACTTAGTCACGTGATGCAAAACGGATCTAATAAGACCAGAAGACCTGCCTCCATGTAATTGATTAATCAGTCAATCACTTTAATCAATAAATCACTCAATCGCTTGATCATATGTCGTATTCATATGAAGTCACATTTTTTCGCAATTCGTAAGTTTTGTTTACGTCAATGAATCTTCAATTCTTCAACAGCGAGAGCAAAGACAGGATCTTTCTGCAAAGGAAACAGCATATTTTCATTTCCACATAGCCTGTGAGGCTATTTCAAACATGCTGACCTGCTAAAAAACCTTATCTTATTTACCAATATTCTTTGATACGTGTGAATTAATCAGAAACTAAAAGAAACGAAACAAGAAAATTTAAATCTTAGACTTTTCTTGAAAGTTTCGAGTGAGGCTGACAGTTTCGTTTCTCCACTTAGATCATTCCAAAGTTCAGATTCCAAACCATCAAAGAGCGACATCTGCCCCGTTGTTGTTTGTTTGTTTCAGTAGTTAGAATTTGTAGTTCAATTCGCATTATCGGAGAATCAGAAACAAGCCTTGTTTCTACCTTCAAGCAAAATGGAAGAAAGGACAAAGGAATATTGTTTGTCTCTTAACTGGTACTTGGAAAACGTTATGCTTCACGTTCTTGGCATTGTACACTCTTTTTTTTATAAGAATACACTCTTTTTTTATAAGAATATTGTTTATAAGAATATTCAGGCTCAGAATCATCCAGATTTTAAGAATATTATAAGAATATTGCTCAGCCTCAGCACGCATATTTGTGTCTCATTTTCCAGCAGTTGCCTGTTTTGCGACGTTCATAACATTCTTATTGTTACAATTACTTACATTTTCTTTGTTCGACAATTTCTTCATAATGATATGACACTTCTTTGAACTATGTTCCCCTTAAAACATATCAGATTTGAAAAAATAAGAATACTTTAAGAATATGTTAAGGCTCAAAACGAAAAATTTCTTAAGAATATTGAGGCTGGAAAAAATTTATAGTATTCTTATAAAAAAAGAGTGTATTCCTGAAGCGCAAGCTTGGTTGTTCTGGTCTTCGAAGAGTTGATCCATGAAGCAAGTTCGTTTACTTCAAACACGATTTATTTCGTCGAAATCACAAATCAGTCTTTCCGTTGCATAATTACTAGAAAAACCATGCCAAAAATATTGCATCTCTAACTTACAAATTGAAACAAGGCTTGGAGACGGGTATGGCAAGCGAAAGTCACCAAAATCAGATAAACCCGGTTTATTTCAGAAAAACTCGGTTTTTCTAATAGAAAAAGGAAGCTGAATTGTTAGGAAGCAGAACGTTTATAAAAACGACACCTTTTCACCAAAAGAGCTGTATCACAAGATCAAAAGATATGGAAAGAAATTACCGATTTTAACAAATCAAATTTCTATATCGCCTGGTATTATTTTGATATAGCTCTGCATTTCCTCAAGGACTTCGATCTACCGAGCTCAAGGCTCTTAGATTTTTTATCACAAGAATTGTCCTGTCCAGTTGGTGAAAGCATTTTCACTTGACGTCTTTGTTCTCGACTTTTGTTGCAGTCATTCTCACACGATCTCCTAATTGTTCAGAGCATCGAAGAAGGGCAGAGTTAATTTGCATTTCTTCAACTTCGGAATTCATCAGCTGATTTTGTAGTCTGCGATGCGACCTCTACGGGGGACGAAACATTGTAGAAAGGAAATTCTTTTTCGACTACTGATTTTGCTGACGAATATTTACATAAAAATTGCAAAAAAAATAAATTTATGAAAGCAGAGTGTTTTGAAATGTCAATAATCATTGTAAAACCAACCAAAGAACAGTGAATTTACCTACCACAGAATTTTGTTGTGTTCAGAAAATAGCGTAGTGGTAAAAATGGAGAAAAATATAGAGTTGCAAAATAATGGTCTCACAGTCGAAGAAACGATTTGGTTTTTTGTTTTGATAGAAGAAGGCGTTTTATCCCACGAAGCATTATTACTGTCTCTATCATAAATTTGTAACAAATAGAACAAAACGAAACAATACGTAATGTGATGTAACAACCTATGATTGATCACACAAATCACTTTCTTAGTTACCTTGACGACTATATATGATTGGCAAAATGTTGGACACACAGACACAGCAAACTCCTTCAATTTCCTTCAACTTTTCCTCCCCCGTAGAGGTCGTACATCAGACAACAAATCTAAACGATGACGTAGTAAATGAAAAAAGATATGATTCGTATCAAAGAACAGAACCGATGAAACTTACGTCATAAAGTGCCTCCGAATAAAGATTTTCGATGCAAAAAGCAAAAGTGATACCACGTTCGAGATATTTTTGATAGATCGATTTCATGGCTGGCTGGAAAATAACGTTTCATTTTTCGTTCGTTGTAAGACGTTTCTTGCAAAGAAAAGAGTCTGAAGAAAGCTTGCGTATGTGGCATGGTCAACTATATCTTTGCTTTCTTGGTAAATAGTCCAACAAATAATTTCCTTTTTGCAGCCTTTCCTTTCGTCCCTGAGCAAATAAGTGCATGGTACTTCACCGCTTCCTCTTTTGTGCTCCCTTTCCTCACTAACTAAAGAGTTCAATCTGGTGAGTCAATAAAAAGAATCCCAGTTTGAAAAGTCATAATTCCCTGAATATCAAGATGTACCCTGGATAAGAGTATTTTTAGTATATGGAACAAAAATAAAAGTAAAAAAATAAAAAAAAATAAAAAAAAATTTAATGAAAAAAAAATAAAAAAAGAGAAAAGAAGGGAGGAAGGAAAAATATTTTTCCTTCCTCCTTTTTTCTTTTTTTCTTTTTTTAATTTTTATTTTCGAATACTTTAATTTTTTCAATTTTTTTCAAATACTTTAATTTTTTACAAATACTAAAAATACTCAGATCCAGGGTAATCAAGATGATGATATTAGGAAACATACCATTTAACAGCAGACATGTTCAAATAGACCTCAACATGTACCTGACAGAAATCGGCAACTCCATTCTGAAAATCCTCAAAACAGGCTCAAAACAACGACCAACATTTCCCGAGCTTTCTGCCTCATCTCAGTTGAGTTCAATACATTCTTACATGTTTTATCCTCTTGAGAAGATGAAATCGTCTGGAAAATGTTGTTTTGCCCCCAGGGATGATATTTTCATCTCTCAGAGGGATCAAAAATGCCAGAGAAATTTGGTCGTGATTTTATGCAGTTTTTGGAAGTGTCTTGGAGGGGCTTCCTCGAGAAAATTTCAGAATGAAATGGCCGATTTCAGGCAGGTAAAGTTTAAAATATATTGAATGACATATTTGCCAACATTATTGTTTTGATATCGAGGGATCTGTGGTCTTTCAAACAGGGATTCTTTTTTTACTCACCTGAACTCATCCGGTACTTTCAGCCAGCCATCAAAGTAAAAATAAGCATCTTAAAAATTCATATAAAAACATAAGTTGAATTCGAGTCAATTTGGAAAAATAAAAAACATCACTTTGTCTATGAGGTAACTGGTAAGGCTGCATAAAGGTAAATTGGGGATAAGTTGTGATCAAATCTGAATGTCGCTTATCTTGCCTGTGGTGAATACTTTACCCTGGGTACCAGCCTCTCTAAAATAAAAACAGAGTATGTTAGAGAGTCTGGTAACCAGGGTATGAATACTCTAACTTTGACGACTAATTGGTGACATTCATATCTGAACTCAGTTTCTAAATCTAAATTGGATTAGTTTCACTCTTTTTTATAAGAATACTATAAATTTTGTCCAGCCTCGATATTCTTAAGAAATTTTCGTTTTGAGCCTGAATATATTCTTAAAGTATTTCTGTCAGTCATGCGATTCTCTCTCATGAACATCGCAAAACAGGCAACTGCTGAAAAAATGAGACACAAATATGCCAGCTGAGGCTGGCAATATTCTTATAATATTCTTAAAAATTGGATGATTCTCAGCCTGAATATTCTTATAAACATTATTCTTATAGTTTATAAGTTTCAAGGTAAAAGTTATTTTCATCATTGTTATTATCAAAATTCTTTAAAGTTAGTTTGTAAAAATAGCTCTAATACAAGAACTAGTAAAGGCACAACTATTTACAAAAACAAACGAGATTACAGTTCATGAATAGTAACGTGAACAAATTTATTTACAAATTTTGCAACAGCAATACTCTCCATTCCATTTTGTATGCATGCGAGGAACAGACGGCGGGGATGGCAATTTTTTGTATCATTATGCAGGGAATTCCATAATATGCTCACGAAAAGATAAACTATCGTTGCCATAAGTAGTTGTTTTACTTTGAGGCAACATCAACAGATTCTTTGATCTTGAATTATAATTATTGTCCTTTGATTATTGCTATAATTAGTATAGGTACCCAGTACACCAGTAAGAAAACCATGAAACTTCTTAGATTAAGATTTTTTAAGAATTTTCTAATTGTTTACGTCCTCGATTTGACCATATCTTAATTAATTGGTCATTTCTTAATTATTACTGGATTTGTCGCTAATATAGACTTGTCCACATGTATACTTATATTTGTCAAGTGATATGCCATATTTTCACTGGCTTAATATTTCTATTATGCCATCCTGAGAGTCAAAATGTCCGTCATTACACTTGACATCAGATTTATTATTCTGGCTGCGTTTTCCTAAGCATATTCACTTCAGCTTCCTCTGGTTCTAGTTCCCTTGTGGAACATAAGGCAACGAACACATAATGGGAACTTCTGGTGGCCACACAGATAATAACTGTCGATTCATATTTGATTCAATATACAGAGATAGTCTGAAATTAAGTCATAAATTGTTAATAAATTCTTTCAAAACATTTTTATTCTTTGCAATACTTTGAGCATTGAAAACTGTATAGATATCATAAATTTTTAAATATTTTTCAGCAAAGGAGGTGGCTATTTGCAAAATCATCAACGATTTCAATTGTACACAAAGTAAGCTAACTAATATTTCACTTTCAAATAATCAAATGTTTGAACTGTTGAAAATTAGTGTGATGTCTGTTATGACTACAATATTTCATGGGCCTAACAATTGTGCTAATTAAGTAGCGTCTCTCAATCAGACTATCAAACATAGAAATCATTCGGAGAATGATTGAAGAGAGTGATTTAATGGGACCTGTTAACACACAAATTAGACTGAACACCGGGCGAGTGAAAAAATTGTGCAGATGTTTGCAGGCCTGCAGCTCTCAAACCATTTATTAGATTGCAAAAAACTGATGATACCCGTGTAACTAGCATATCAACTTTGATAAGAAAATTCAGTTTGCCAAAATCCGTGGTATTTTTTCAAATTACAAGCAAATTTGCTAGCAAATTTGATCAAAGATTCTAAACCTGGTTTTATTTATTCAAGAATTTTGGGATCAAGCATTTTTATAAAATTGCTCGTAATTTGATAACGATACGGCTGATTTTTAAAAAGTAAATTCTTTATCTAATTTGATATGTCAGCTGAACATATATCCTCAGTTGATAAAGATGTGATAAATGGTTTGAAAACGTGGGTCTTTCAAACGTATACACATTTTTCTGACCCACCAGGTGGAGAAAAACACGCATTTTTTTATAAGAAACAAAGGCTTGGGGCTGGTAGGCAGTTTCTTAGCTTTTTGAGCCATTTTGGGACGAAAAGTTTCTTACGTGTTTCTCATATTTTTAATGCCGAAAGTGTGGAGTTAATTTAACTTTGTCACGAGGGCTCCCAAATTACTTAGTAAGATCCCAAAACAAGTAAATAACATAATTCATACTCAAAATAATGTCCAAACAGTTGCTATAACGGTACAGTGTCAAAACATTTTTGAGTGCGATGGGGAAATTGAAATTGTAAATTACAAAAGTTTCTTAGTTTTTCACTTCAGGTAGGGTTGTTTCTTAACTTTCGAAAAATTGAGCCTACCGTTTCTTATAAGCGGTTTCTTATAAAAAATGCGTGTAAACGACATTAAGAAGAACAAAAAGCTTGAAGAAGATAAGTTCCGCTCAGAATATGTTGGGTAAGAAGTTCAATAGAAATAACTGAAATATATTTAGAGAAAGAAAAATTGACAAACAACGAGAATAAAAGTAGTTTACATGAAGAAGATACCATGAAAGATAATTGCGAGAGAATTGAAATAAATGTAAGATCAAAAATACCCAAAGAAGACCAATTATTACGTGTGAGTAACCCTTTTCTTGTCAATTTTCTACTATCATGATTGCTGGAAAATTTGATGAAAGATTTCAGGCCTATCTTTAACAATTTTGAAATAAAGTTTCTTTATAAAACTGCTTTTGATTTAAGGAGGATACCACCGGTTTTAGCAAATTGATATGTTAGCTACAGAAATATTATCACTTCATAGAATCCTGAGAAATCCTGAGAATCCTGAATACAGGCTTTCGAACGTCCATATGTTTTTGACTCATCCGGAAATAATTTCCTTTCCCGACAATTCCTTTTCGAATGCTGCACGAGTGAATTGGCCACCAATGCTTTCCTAATTTTGCAACCTGATTAATCTGGCGTAGAATTACTTCGCAGCGACAGATACTATCACCGCAGAATATACCTTTATTTTGCTGCGATGGCAAACATTCAGATGTGCGAATTTGCTGTTAAAATTTATCTCACTGTTATCATACTAAACGATCGATGAGATCTCTTTGGTAGTAAATTATTCACATACCCGTGGTACGCTGTTCCCTGAAAATGTAGAAACCATAAATCTTCCTCACATTTCGTTCTTTCAGCTGTTGACTCCAATTTATCCGAGAAGCAATTTTCCTTGCTCACGTAAAATGAAGAATATTCCCAGGATGCTACAGAGAGAACAACCGGTCACGTGACCAACATCCAGGTTTACTAACGTTTTGAGCCTCTTCTTCTTTGCCCTTCGAAACACAAAACACTTGCGAGATTTAGGCATCTTGCACTGAAATGAAACTCGTGAGATTGGATTGATTTCATTTGACGTCATGACATAACAATAACAAGGACAGATTTTGTAAGACAATAGCATGAGTTGCTTTTGTTGACACCCGAATTCAAAGCGATTAGTGATCGCAGACAAAGGAAATTCCCTCAACCAGTAATTCAAAACCCGGGGGGATCACTACCATATGTACCAGTACGGGATGTGCCATTTTTTGGGGTACCTTTTTTCAGGCTGAAAATAAATTTTAGGGTGTCATTTTTGGTAATATCACAAATGAACAGAAATTTTGGGGTGTCATTTTGGAAGAAAAATGCTTCAGGGTATTGAATTTGATCTAATTTGAGATTCTTGGCTAGAATTTCAAATTTGGGCCACAATTTTAGGGTATCTATTTTGAATGGCCCGTAAATTTTGGGGTATGGTTTTTGAAAAATTCATAAATTTTAGGGTATGATTTTACAATTCAAAATGGCACACCCCCGTCATCCGCCTATTGAAGTGACCCCCCCGGGATTCAAAACAAACAAAGCCGCAAACTTTCTCTGAAACCCAGGTAGCTAGCGCGCTCGTCGTGCTTTCCAGAAATTGTTTTAAAGAGAAAACATGGGCATTTATCGAGAGAAGAAGGATATATCTACACATCTACCTCGGGCATTTTATGTATTTGGTTCAGAAGCTGAGCAGTAAGTTTTTTTTTTATATCATTCATTTAAAAAGTTTACAATGAGTTCTACAATCTACAATACTTATCTAATTACAAAACAACACTACGGGAACGATACCAGGGGGAGCGAAAAACAATGACTACCCCATGGCCAAAAACATAAAGACATATAACGTTAACCTACATGCAACTAACTGCACACTACGAACGATTAGAAAACTAATGGATAAAGGATATAATATACTAGATTCTGTCTGATATTAGATGTTGTGTCAAGGTTGGGAGCAGTAAGTGTTTGTATTACACCCAAAAATAAGAGAATTGAATCGCCTCCCAATCGGCTTTTGAACCAAATAAATAAAATGCCCGAGGTAGATGTGTAGATATATTCTTCTTCTTTCGATATATGCTCATATTTGCTCTTAAAGACAATTTCTGCAATGCACAACGAGCGAGCTAGCTACCTGGGTATCAGAGAAACTTGTGCGGCTTTGTTTGTTTTGAATTACTGGTTGAGAGAATTTCTTTGTCTCTGATCGCTGTGAATTATAGTGCCAATTAAAAGCAACTCATGCTATTGTCTTGCAAACTCTGTCCTTGTTCATAACAATCACTTTGAGAAATTAGTTCGTTGAAGGTGTTGCAGTGAAGAAGGACAGTTTTAACAAAATAACATCAGCTGTTCTTGATTGACACTAGAATTCAAAGCGAGCGATTGGCAATTGCAGACAAAGGAAATTCTCTCAACCAGCAATTCACAACAAACAAGGCTGCAAAAGTTGCCATGAAACCAGCAGGGCAAACTGTCGCCTTGTGCACGCGGAAGGTGATTTCTTATGAGAAGTCACGAGTTTATAACAAAAGTAGAAGGATAAATCTAAAGGTCTGCGAGGTGAAGTTTGTTTATCTAATTCACGAGCTGAGTGGTAATTGTTTCATTTAAGTCCTAAATATGCCAGAATTGCATTCCTTCTGCTCGGCTTCTGAGTGAAACAAACAAAATCCACAAAGTCTTCCGTAAAAAGTTCCTGGCCACCATCCTCCCCCCAACCTCAGCGTCATCATCTATATGGGATCAGTTTCAAATAATTAATGATCGAATGTTGATTAGCAATCATGAATGCTTCGTTTGTAAAAAATACATTTCGTTCAAAAATAAACTTTAAAACTTCTTGAAGGAGAAAGGTATTATCCCCCGGTGTAAGAAATGTTTGTCTCACCTGAAGGATTTTTAAGATTCTTTGAGGTGACCTTGGTCAACTGGAAAACTAGACTTGCTTGAAATCAAGTTAAGTATTTATTGTCAAGATAGAAATATTATCTAAACAGAGTCAGGCTAAATTTAGACATAAATTGATCGAATTGGCAAGATTAAATTGTTTTTAACCAAGAATAGCGTAGCAGCGTGCATTTAATATTGGATTGCACCCACTTCGTGTTGTGGTTTTTGACCCTGGAATGTCTCCATTTCTAAGCAAATAGCATGCGATTACACCAAGAAAACATTTGTGACACGAAATCATAAACCAAAAAGAGACAGAAATAACAAATTGTATTGCTCCATGTGCAATAGGACACTTTTAAATGAATCGAACACATACACGTATTTTTACAAGGAACTCAAATGTTGTCTGAATAATTGAACAAATGTGAACAACTTCGAACAACTTTGAAATGCTCCCCTGAAAACGATAACCACGAAGGGCACAAGTAGAATGAATCGAACACATACACGTATTTTTGGAAGGAACTCAAATGTTGTCTGAATATTGAACAACTTTGAACAACTTCGAACAACTTTGTTTCGAAATGTTCTCGTGAAAACGATAACCACGAAGGGCACAACTAGAAAACATAGGCCTACAGATTGTTATAATACTTTTGTGAAAGTCGTAAAAAAACTCTGAAAACTCAAAATCTGATTATCTTAAGAAAACTTTCAGTACCAGCTCAAATTCTTACTTCCTTTTAAAATAATATGCGTACTATTGTTTCTGTCTTCTTATGCAGATGCGGTATTTGTTATATCACAACGTCCCTGTGAAGGACACTTCATGAGGAATTCAACATATACTGTTCTTTCTCTATGCGTTGTACTTCTGCACAGGTGCTATTCTTTATACTACCACAGGCGTAAAGTACACGATCTCTCATGGTCACGTCAGTCAAGTAGAGGTACATGGCGTATAGTACATTGCCTTTAAAGGATAGGAAAACAAGAAGCGTAACAACAATATTGATTAATTCTCTCATGCAGTGTCCAATTGCCCATGCTTGTTCGTAAAGAGCAAGAGCGGCAGGAGCGGCAGGAGCGGCAGGAGCGGCAGGAGCGGCAGGAGCGGCAGGAGCACAGGCTTTACTCCAACCTACTTTATCCACTTGGAACGTGCACCAACATGGGATCCCTATATTCAAGAAATAGTTCTCGAGGTCCTTACTAGCCACTACTCAAGTGTGCTTCAAGATGTTACTGTCAAACGAAATTCCTTGCAAGAAAACACGATCTATGGTGTCAAAATCTAAATGGTAATGTTTTCATCATGTTTCTCATTTTGGAGTGAATCATTCAAAGTTAAGGGACAGTGCAAAATTTATTATATTACATGACCAGTGGAGAACAAAAATCTTTGCAAAAACATCTGCTCGCCCTGTATGAAGTTATTGCAAAAAAACCAACTGCCCCGTTACCATCAATAAAAATTTACCTGACAAGGAATTTTGGCGTCAGTTTTATATACACAACCTTCCAAGCATTTCTCAACTTGCTTGATTAAAAATTTTGTCCTCAGAATGAGCCATTTAATATTTCGAACTCAACCTTGAGCTTATAAAAGTTACTGCTCCGTTCATACTTGCTTTGTAAAAAGTGTTGACCCAACTCTGTACAAGCTCAAAAAAGTAGTTACCCCGTTGCATTTTGCATTGGCCATGTTATAAAATAAACTTTGCACTGTCCTTAAGGGTGAAACTTGAAAAATTACGATTGAGTGTCAATGAGCTGAAGAGTTTGAAACTTCGACAACGAATTCAACACACTAAAAAATCCAACAGTTTGGCTATCACCTCATAACTTGATTGTTGGGGTGTCAAATGTGCATGGAGTCATGTTTTTATGAGAAACTGCTTGTAAGGAACTGTAGTTGTCTTCTCCAGAAAACAACTTTACTATTTACGATCAGTTGTCAATTCAAAGTTAAGACATTTTTTCAATCTTTCGAAATGATTTGCAAATGTTTTTACAAATAGAAAGTGTACAACCAACCCAGATGATATAAAAATATCAAGAAGCTCTGAAGAAACTCGTACTATAAGAATTGGAGCTAAATCAAGAAACCGTACTGAAAAGTTCAGCGCCCAGTTTCTTCTGAAGAAATTAAGGTAAGAGTATGCTGCATCAATGCACATTCTTGTTCAGAGTGAGTAAAATAAACAATCTAATTTGCAAGGCCACTACTTCCAATATTGAAAAACGGTAGAAATTTTCAAATCCATTTTAGAATTTACCTGATTCAACTCGGCCCCTCCGTTCTGAAATTATGAGGAATTCCTCGAGAAAGCCTCTTCAAAAAGCCTCCAAAACAGGCCGAAAATCACGACCAACTTTCCCTGGTATTCTGCCTGCCAGCAATGACTTCAACAAATGTTAGCACGTGTTCCCAGTGATGACACTGTCAACCATCTAAAGGGATAACACGTGCCTATTAAAGTCATCGCTGTAAAGGCTGATTTCCAGTCAGTGGAATTTTCCGAGCGGGCGGAATTTCTATTGTATGCGAGGGAAAAAGTCGCTCTGGAATTGAATAGAAAGTTACGGCTGAGCGACCTTTTATTGTCTAAAATTCCGCCCGCTCGGAAAATTCTACTGACTGGAAATTCGCCTTAAGGTAGGAGTTTGGTCGTGATTTTAGGCCTGGGTGAAGGTTTTTAAGAAAATCCCTCATAATTTTAGAACAACGTTGTTGATATCAGTCAGGTAAATTTGAAAATAAATTTGAAGATGTCCACTATCCAGGGGGCAGTGGCCTTTCAAACGGGGGTTGTTTCTTTTCACTCGTTCGGTACATGGAAGAGCTGAAGGCCTGCAATTCCATAGAAATCATTTCGTGTTGATCTTTGGCTAGAGAACTTGGCAACATTACTCAGAGAACAAATATTGATATTTTCGTCAGTTTGGATTTCATTCAGTTCCATAAATAACAATTTATATTTGATTTTCAAATCAATTGGATTTGATATCGATTCAAATAAGGTCCCAATGAAATAATAACAGCATAAGAGAAAATAGAACCGATCTATTTATGAAATTTCATATATTTTCATGAAAGAAATACTCAAAATCTATTTACAGAAATATGGTTGCCAATTGATCAACCGAAGCTTTTTAACCAATCTCAAAAATATCATTTTCTTTTATAAGACTCGTGTCCCACATCGCGAGCAGTTGATTTGTTGTTAGCTCAAATAAAAACATGGAGCAAACCACAAATTTTGAATGAATTGAAATTTACCTTAATCTAATGATCCCACGAGTGTAGAATCAAAAACAAGTTAATTCATGAATTAAACGTAAAAACCTTATCAAAGCTGAAATATACGAAAACGTAATAAGGAAATGGAGAGATTTCTTGAAAAAATTCTTACAGACAAAGTTTCGGATGTGGAAAAAGAACCTAAACATTTCAGAACTTTGGTCGAACAATGATCTTGACATTTCATCAATTTCTGAGGTCGATAAAAACTTTTGAACAACAAAGAAATTGACGTGGTCAACAACGAAAGATAGCTCTATTTGTGCAAAACAGACCGATGTCCAAGATTTCAGAAAGTTGCTCATGAACAATTGTCTTCTTCTTGGCCAAAATCTTTACTAAAACATGTGAGAATTTCACTTTAAGTTTGACACTCTTAGGAGTGAAACATAAAAGAACTGAAGTAGGGCCAGAAATCTAATGATAATATTTATTTTGTCGTTCCAATCTCGATTATGTTATGATGAAACATGAGTAAAATGCAAATCGTAATATTCAACAACAAAGCTTTCATCAACTTCATCTACCAAAAATGACTGAATTGTTGTCATTCACTTTTAAAATTTATTCTAAAGACACATTCAAAAACGAGTTACCAGTTAATAAAATCTGAATTTGTGTCACCATAAAGTTTTGGGACCGTCAAAACTAACAACATTGTAGCAATACCAAATTCTATGAACTTTCAGCTGATGCAGTTTGTGACGCTCTTTACAAAATGATCAACACAATCAATCAACGAAGGCAAGTTTCTCACACCTTTCTTGGACTAAATGTGTGGTTTGCATTCAAGAATTGTACCACATGTCTGCAGTACAAGTCAAGAGCAAATATGAAAGAAAACCTTTAGGGTAACCCACGGTCTCAAACGAAAATATTAATTTGACTTCTTGTGCCACAAATCAGCAACCACTTTTAAGATTGATTAACGAGGTCTGGCATTTAAAGTTGAAGCCCGTCGTTTGCAACTATATATAAATTGCAAAGTTACAGTCCCTAACAGCAGCCACAGAAGTGAGTTACAATATTTTTGGGACACTCGGAATGCCATATTTCTGAGCATAGGTTCCAAATCTTTAACTCGGCGTAAAAAGGTGGGTGTAAAATTCAATGACCTATTTCTTCTGATTGAATGGCTTGAAAGAAACTTTAGATACTTATCTATAATCCTACCGTTGGACTTTCCAGAAATTTTGAATATTTTTCAAAATTGCAGCGTATTTTAAATTTCAGCTCATTTGAGGATGTGACGTCATCAAATTTCTAAATCATAAACCAGATGAATGACAGACTTTTGCTTGATACCATATTGTAGGCATTCATAAACTATGGTTTTCTTCGAAATTACTTCATGTTGCGTCAAACGGTTTAGAAATTACGATGGTTTTAAGTTTTTTTGAAAATTTTTGTTGAATTCTTGACAAAGAGGAAAAACATTCTAACTCTGAAAATATTAGAGATTTCAGAAAAGTCCAACGGCAGAATTATAGAGAAATAGCTAAAGTTTCTTTGAAGTCATTCAGTTCAAAGAAATAGGTCACTAAATTCTACACCAGCCTTTTTAAAGATTTGGAACCTATGCTATATTTCTGGCATTATCAATAGAAAGTATAAAACTAGCAATGATATAATTGCTCTTCTGCGTTTGAAGTGAACTAAAGGCCTAAAGGCCAAACAGAACGCACGGAACAAAAAAACTACAGCTGTAAATTAAATATTGTGTAAGTGTTGCAAAGTTTCTTGGCGTAGGTATATTCCTGTTGTCATGCCTACAAAGCTAACCGTATTGCGACAACTACATGTTCGAAATTTTATGATGTAAAAACACATAACAAAACAAACTCACTTTTTGGAAAGGAAAACAACTTACGATTCAGTGGGTGTTATTTTGATATTCAATTCTCGATAAAAATCTAAGCATGGTTGGTCAGTGAGATTAAATAGATGAATTTCATTAACCTGACATGAACCAAAAATTTGATGAAGAATTTAGATATCATCAAACAATGGAAACCAAGTCTGTTGCTAGGCCTGCAGAGGTTACGCTGGTCTGAAGTAAATATGGTTTTAGTAAATCCATTTTGCATTAAGTCTAGAAAGGCAAAGGTCGTATTACCAGGGGACAATTTAAACAATCAAGGACATATGGCCACCTTGAAAACTATTCAAAGACAAAAACAATTTAAGAAGATCAAAAAATAATAAGCTTCTGTTATTAAATGAAGGAAAAGAGAGAAAAAATAAAAGGCTTCTTGGCAAATCAACTGAGAATTACAGACCAACAGCTAACCATGATTCTTTGCGGCCCCAAAGGCAACTTTGGCATATGATATGAAAGTATTTTGTGGCCTAGTCTGTCTTTGTTTTGCTATTCGGAGCGCAAAGGATTATGGTTAGGACTAGGCCTTTGAATAAAATAGGTGGTCTTCTAATAAGCTAATAAGTTCCCAATAAACCATATCCACAACCTTTTCTTGGCAAAGACGAGGCATAGGTTGGAATGAATCTCGTGGTTCCAGGGCGTCTCTTTTGCGCGGTTAGGGTGTTTGTGCGTTTGTGATTGGTTGGACATGTTCACGTGATTGATTTCTCGAATGCTATTGGTTTGTGTGAGTATGTTTGTTATCCTTGATGCAAATCAATGCCGTTTCTATTGAGTTTTTTGTACGCTCTTTGATCTCAGTTTGCAAGTTCTTTTGAATTTATCATTCTTGGAATAATGTAAGGGGTTCTGAATATAGTGAGGGTTCTTTCAAAATACCCGTGGGAGAGTTCAGGATTCGAAATGAGAAACGATGCTAATCAAGATAAGGGAAGATCCCTTCCTGCACAAAGCCTTTTCAAACTCTTTGGCAAAGCAGGGACAATCGGAGAGATACCTAACCCCATTTTACGACAGAGGCCTAAAATTTCCATAATGCTCTTTTGGTCCATCTGAACGCTCTGTCTCTTCCGGGGGGGGGGGGGGGGGGGTACATGACTTGTGCATGGAAGGGGGTCTGCCCCCCCCCGGTTTTCAGAAAGCTACCCTCTTCTAATTACGGGAACTTGCCTCATACCCACTTCTATGATTAATTTTTGTGGAAAACTGCCCATTCTTAAAATTGTTTTGTGCATTTCAGCGAAACCCATTCAAGTTTATAGAAAATCTGCTGAAGACATGCTCATGTTTGCTCTTGAAAACAATTTCTGGCATGCACAATGGGTGAGCTAGCTACCTGGGTTTCAGAACAACTTTTACGGCTTGCTTTGTTTTTGTTTATGACTTGATCAACCAGGCATTGAATTCCCCTTTGTCTGCAATCGCTCGTCTCTTTGTATTTTGGTGTCAATCAAAAGTAGCGGATCCTATTGTAACATCATCTGTCGTTGTTGGAGTGAGGAAGAGTTCTTCCATTTTCGACAAAAATTCTTTTTAATCAAGAAAGCAACCGGGGCTACAAGGCAGTAAAATTTACTCCCCGCGACCAGAGAAACTGAGAATAATAAATCAAAAAGTTTGGTTCTTGGTTTGACTGTTTCATTTGAACTGTGACTCGTTTAACTGAACTGTAACTGAACTTAACTAGTCCAAGATCTCTGCAGCTATTGATAATAGCAGCGAGGTGACAATCGATCGCACTTTTAGGCCCTTAAAAACATATCATCAACATTGTCGAAAAACAAATATTTCGCGGTCAACTGTTTCTTTCCGATCTTCAGCTTGTTGTTAAGGACTTAATTTAACCGAGTCGAACCCTCTATGTTTAATATTGAAGCTCTTGGTACAAGGTAGATTGGAATTTATGCTAAATCTTTTTCACCCTTGTAAACATGGAAATCGACCTCGGAGGGCAGAGAGTTTGCAATTCTTTCTTTTATCATGCTTCACTTTCTGTCTGTTTACAATACTAAATTTGAATTTTTCGACTAGTTACTTTTCACATCACCGTTTATACCTGTAGGTCTGTTAAAAGGCAAGTAATGTCATATTGTTCGATATTTCTTTGGTCTGAAATTGAAGACAAGGGCAGTTTAGAAGTTTCACGTCCCCCTCCTCTCCCATCAAAATCTAAATGCTGCCTCAGTATATATGAGCAGACTTTTTCTTGCTCTCTGCATGCTTTTTGCGTTCCCTACTTACTAGTAACTTTATGTGATCCTTTATGTGTTCCAATAGTGTCCCTCAGTTCCCTTGAACTCTAAAAAGGACCAATAAAATTGACTGACCAGTGCTGCAACTGCCCTCTCCGTGCCAGACCCACATACAACCCAAGGAAAAGTAAGGCCCAGACTGGAATAGTAACTTGCTTAGTCTTTCTTTCTGGATCGGTTCTGGCACCAATGTTATGATAAGCTATACATTTTGGCAATTTCTGAGGAGGAGACATTTATGACAAAACTATTATTTTGTTTACAACACGAAGCAAGTTTTTCCAAGACGTTCACCATTTCACAACCTTCTTTATATTTATAAGCTCTTTGGTAAGACATTTCCTTCACGGAATCAAGAGCATCAAAAGTGCCTTCTTTGACCAGTAGTGCACCTGTGTTTTCATCAAACTTTCAATCTCAATAAAAAGTATGTACAATGATATCATGGAAGGGTGTAAGAATAACTTGTTTTGACCCTCTTGGGTGTTGTCCAGTTATTCTCCGAGTTTTTATTTCAATAAGAAAGAAGATAGACACACCTTGGGATTTGAAGAGAGCACCTGAAGAGAATCACAGGAGTAAAAATAGTTTCTTGTCTGAAAGAAGAAAGATAATAGTTCTTCTTATTCTTACAGAGGAAAAGAGTCTTACACAAATACATGCAAATACAGTATTTGTTGGATTATTGTGGGTATTGTGGGCGGAGAGAAGGAATGATGAAGCTTCCAGAGAGGCTTTGTTTCTTAAATTTCTTGGATTGAAATCATCTACCCACTTTTTGCAGGCAGTATTTTACTATTATCCTACTTGTTCGGGGTTTCTTAAATTTTTGATCATCGTAGTACTAGTTTCTTATAAACCAGTTTCTTATAAAAAACGTGTGGTTATTTAAAATCAAATACATAGCAATTAAAAGGTGGATATATCCAAATACACCAATTCTTTTACGTAACATTTATTGCTGTATTATGAACAACAACTGTATGTATCCACTCAGCTCAACCTTCAGAATTCTTTTCCGAAGAATATACAGACATCAAGACCCCTTCACTCTGTTGGCATTTTCTTTACAAATATTACCAGAAAACGTTATGTTGGCCCCAAACACAATATTTAATGGCTGCAGTCTGTTGGAGCCATTAAATGTCGAACACGTCGACTGAAACTGTAACATGTCTGACAACAAGGCTGTCGAAAGGACTGTAAATCGACACCGAAAGAATATTGAGTAAAAAATTTCGACCAAAAATGATGTGAATTTTGGAGATTTTCTCTGTGAAATTGAGAACACGGATGACAAACACAATATGTTCTGTGTTCTCTAATACCCTTTAAAAGAGCTTTCCAGCTTCAGTCTAAAAAAATCTGAACAGATCCAAAAATATCGACTAACTTCGATAACAAATTTGTGAATTTTGGAGACTTTCGTCCCTGCCAAATTAAGAACACTGATGACAGCCTATGTATTTGTCCTCTAACAGTTCTCTAAAAAACTAGCCCAAAAATAGGAAAATTATCCCATGCTAAGGTGCCAGCGTGAATAACAGTGAAAATCCTAATTTAGCCACAGTGACGTGCCCTTATATTGTTTTAAGACGGGGGTCATCAGGTCCCAATTCACGGGGGTAGTGTGCGGTTGATATCTGATACGAAGCAGACGGGGGATCTTTGATGCGAGGAGGCTTTCTTTATTCTTCATTCATAAAAATCGCGAGCGGCACGTGAACAAACCGGGCGATAATGAAAAGCCCTATTGGCAGGAAATTTCTCTTTGTCTTCATAAATCGCGCCTATAAAAAGGAGGAAATTACCGCAAATCGAACAATCGCGTGGTGTGTTTAGAGAAACAGGTTAGCAAAGGAGAAATCGATCATTTGATACAGAAAGTGCTGTTGATCTGTGCAAAATTCAACTTTGTATCAGTGGAATTAAAGTGTCACACTACTTCTCAAATATGGCTCCTCAAAGACTTCAAAGAATGTATATTTTGAAATTTCTTGCTGTGATGTTCAATATTTTACAGATGTGTTCCTGTTTTAAATATAACTCAATGATCGGTGAGTATTTGATTCTTCTTTTTATTAGTTTTATTTATATTTACTCTCTGTTTTTAAAGTTTGCTTCCTGGACGTATCTATTCATGGGAATTTTTCTCATCAGCAAATAGAAATTTAATATCGGCAAACATTGACTGATTATGTCATATTTCTGTCGATTTTTATTTGCATTTTAAAGTTATCACCAAAAACTTCAAGAATTTTACAGTTTGAAATTAAAGGTCCCCATCATACTAAAATCTCAAACAAAAAATTCAACCAATATGAAACCTCGACTTTGTGTATACAGACAAAAAACAGTTTATGCTAAATTAGATTTTGAACCCCGCAGTAACTGTATTGGTACAGCGGAATCTTGACCGGGGGCTTCCGCCTTCCGCATTCGAAATCATCAGAAAAGTCATCGATTTTCCAGGAATTTTGATCAATGCTCGACGTGTTGCATCGAGTTGGCAAAATTTTGGGAGCGTTTACAAGGCGAGAATCTTCAGTGTCCGAATTTTTTATGCAGTGCGCACGATCATGATAGCATTAAAATGAATTCTGTACATATCAATGAAATACAGTATCTTGTTTTCATTAGAAATTTGATGAAACCTGACTGGTCAAATGCTTGGAATATTTGAGGCATTGAAATAATTTACGAGAAAATATCGGGTTTTTTGATGGTTTACACTGTGAAACAGACTTTTATAAAGTACAGTAGTCAATACAGATCGTTTGGAAAATTAGAAACCAAGAAAGCCTTGGGTATCATTTTCATCTGAGGAGTTTACAAGAATCGCTCGAAACCCTGGAAGGAGAAGGGCCTGGAAATTCGAATTTTGTTTTCAAACTTTTTGAATGATTGTTATTTTTTCTTCGACCACACAAAAACATTTATTCCAATGGAAATGATGATAATTTGGAATAATAGCGTGATTTTGAGCGAAGTAAGACAACAGCGAACCTGTTCATTCACAAAATTGCACGTGGGGGTAAGATTGCAAAAATCAAGCATACATTCGACCGCGAATTAGTATGGGGTCAAATTTTTTCCCAAAGAGCTTGGAAGAAAGATTTGTGTGGTTCGTATTATTTCTTTAGCTAATCCCTGAGTTTCCTCTCGCACTGCAAATATAATGCTTGCCTGCGTGGATCAAATCTGGCAGAGGAACTGGGAAACAATGATTTGTGATCTTGGTCGTTCTATCTTGAGAAATCGGACACAAGAACTCTTTAGCGGTTTTCCAGAGTTATCTCATACACTTGGCAAGGACTAAGGTGGCAATAACTTTCCAGTGATTAAGAGGGAATGTATGGGAAGTTCTCCCGAAGTTCTTCATGAATTGTTCGGTTGTGAACGTCAAAGGGCATTTTATTCAACCCTTCCAACAGAGCTTCTACTTCTGGATCTACATAGGTTTCAAAGATTTGATTGGCTAATTGGTTGAGACATTATCTAAGAATAAGCCAATCAGCTAACGAGGAATCGTAGATAGGGCCTTTTCACTGCCAAAATGGACCTCAAAAGGATGTGAACGTTTTCTTTGCTCAAGTTTAAAGAGCTATTGTCACGCAGGGTTCACGCAGGGTTCACGCAGGGTCCACGCAGGATCATTTGCGGGCACGCTGTAGCTTCAGACTGCCTGAATATCATATTTGACCTAAAAGCATTCGTTCGTATTTTCATGCAAGTGACTGTTGGGTTGACTTGACACACCCCTTGTCTTTTGAATATTGTGGAGACCAAACCAGGCACTAACCTCGAAAGAAAAAGCGTCTCTTATGATGTCAACACCGTTTTTAATGTGGTCTACTTGACGACAAAACTCTTGTGGACAATCGTGTTAGTCCAATTTAGTCTCTACTTTCTACTTGTAGCTGTTGACAGGAGGCGCCAAATGCGAAATAAAAACAATTCGATTGCCTTTTAAATCTTCTCGTTGGTTCATAAATGTAAACTTCCATTTCAAAATCTTTCTGTGTTTGGCCAGCGTAGCCGCAGCTCATTTAGGAAGAGTCTGGTACAGTCATTTTCATGAGGAACGTAGGTAAACAGGGCTGGTATGGTTAGGCAGTTTATTGAACTTTAAGAAATTTTCTTTTTCATTGCTTGGCCTAAATATGGAATAACTCCAGATAACTGGAACCCCTCAGTAACTTCAACAATTTTTGGTCTCCTTTAAGAGTTTCAGTTACCGTAGCCCAACGGTGTAGTCGGCAGCGGTTTTCACAAAACACTCGGCCTTTCATATTCAAGAAAAAGGTTAAAACACATTTAAGAAAGGCTTTCTTAAAAAGGTCTTGGCCTTCTCTTCATTTTTAAAAGAATTCATTGTCAAAATCATTGTCCATCTTATCATAATATACTTTTATGAATTGTGAATTAGTTCTGACTTTCATACCAAAGAGTATCATATCTAATTCATGTGGTAATCTCATTTCAAATTGTCACCTCAGGCAAAACTCATGAAAGCTCCTATTCATGGAGAACTTTGACCAAAACAGAACTTGTTGCAATCGATCTGAAAGCAAATCTTTTCAGTGAGGAATGAGGATAAAGACAATTTTACAGTATGGCTATAAACCTACATATTCCGAAGAGAAAACTAATTATCTTCAGCATAGATGATTATCTGAGCCTTCCAAAAGCAAAATGGAATAGGCAGAAAAATATCGAAAGCCCATCCTGAAAACCACTAATTTCAAACAGTGCACAAATTATTTTGAAGTAACCGATCTTTCTACGCAAATCCTATGGACAGTGGTAACGTATTTATATCACCTAGTGGCCCTTGGTCCGGTGGACTATTCGAATGACAATCAATCAAGCTGCTTGTGAACATACTCAGCATACTGCATGCTACTTCCCACATTCAATGTTGACTGGCTCAATTTTAAAACAAGTGGGCTCTTCTGGCTCTTGCTACGTGAACGAAGAGGAAACAAGATTTGGGAAACAGTAAGGCCAATCCAAGACGTATGTCTTTCAGGGTGGAGGCAGGGCCATACGAAGCATCTTAAGGGGTACGTGCTCCCAGTGCCCCCCAGTGCTCACAATGTCCTCGGTATCCCCGTTCTTGTCCCCGGTGTCCCCGGTTTCCCGTACCTGGAAGGAGGCGTTCAACGTAGACGATATGCCACCTGTTATATTCTTTTAAGGACAGGGTCTTGCTACACAACGAGGGGTATGCAAATCAAACGACCTTATATCATCAGTATTCCAATTTGTTACTGCGGCACCTGTGTTAAAAACTCGTTAAATCGATGATTTGTCGTTCTGATATCTTAAATAAATTATTTCTAGTCTCCATAATGAGGTAGAATCATCTTATGGCAATTTATCTAGCCCTTAACATCCACATCACCTCACTATGCCAATTAATTTTACCATCACTTACAAACAGCTTGTAAATATAAAATGTTAGGCTTCTTTATGGAGAACCACTACTAACACTTGCCAGCCCTTAAAGGGAATCGACATAGTTAAAAGCTGGCCCGGGCCAAGTTAAAAATGTAATCTATTGTATTCAACAACTTTGACGCCTGCGGTTTCATAGTGTGGCGAAGGAAACAATGGGTTTGTGGGCGTTTCTTTAGCCTATTTATAGCAGCTTGTCGATATAGCTATGTCTATTCCCTCTAAGCTTTAACCCAGAAATCCTTGAGTCAAAAAATCGTTCTTGGCATCGAATATTGACGCCATTTTCTGTCGCTAAATAGAATTTACAGAATTTGTTTCAGATGAACAGAGTTGAATTGAAGCCTAGTAATGTGAGTGTTAAACTTCTGCGAAGGAGCTATTCCTTTTTACCACTGTATGTGTCAAGTGCCCGAGACAAAACGTGATAATTTTCCATCTGAAGAGATAATCCCATATGGTAGCATCAATGAGGTACGGAGGAAAACAAAACAAGCAAAGTTCCTTCGCAGAAGTGGACGATAGAGAGAGAAGCAGCAACACTGCAGTATGCATCTTCAATAATTCATTCATACAGTGTCCTTCCCTCCATGCATTTCCTTCATGGCTTGTAACAGTTGAGAGGTCATCCAAACCCAAAAATCTCTGCCAAATTTTTAGAAAGCACAGTTATTTTCAACTCCAGGTGTTTGCGTGAGGTTTCCAAATATTGCACCTATGGGCCTATATTTACCACACACTGGTTTAGATTTTGACCGTTGTGTTAAATACGGCCAAACACCAATATAAGGTGGTAATTTAATTAGCTTGTATTAACAATGTAACCTTAAAATAACATATATTTTCGTTATAAAGTTATTATTATTGTGAAATTAAATTGAGTATAAACTGACAATCACGTGGAGTCTATAAATCTCTCGGACATTTGTGTTCTCCAGAGCCAAACACGAACTTGTTTTCACCCACTTATATTGATGTGGTGCAGAGAAGAAGATATTAAAACTACAGTTGAACAGCAATTACTTCCCTAAAGATATTCTATATTAGACCATGATAGTTCCGCCCCAGTTACGCCTAGTGTACTAAGGCAGCTACTCGTAAATCTTCCCAGATATGCACCGCTTTCTAAAAGTAATATTCTCTCGCAAACCTCACACACACGAGAAAAACAACTTTATTTCATGTTATCATGGGGTTATCATCAGTGCATCAAAACCTGCTCGAAACAACCAGTTGGTCCCCCTTCATAAGAACGATTAACAAGCCTGAATTGAATTAGTAAGAGCTGTTGCCCGTAGGTTTTGCAAGGAAGCATTGAAAAAAATTCAGAATTGTTCGCTCTGATTTTTCGTATTTCGCAAATGAATTCGAAATGGACCCGGTGACATCGAGATGCCCTCCCATCCAATTGCATGTTATGATATTGACCTGCACTATGGCCCTTGGATTTAAAAAATTTGCATTTCCTTCTTGAAAAATT
Organism: Aurelia coerulea; assembly: GCA_039566865.1. Classification (NCBI taxonomy): domain Eukaryota; kingdom Metazoa; phylum Cnidaria; class Scyphozoa; order Semaeostomeae; family Ulmaridae; genus Aurelia; species Aurelia coerulea. Next base: position 1,395,812 of record CM076952.1, on the reverse strand, counting down.
AATACCCGAGCACTGGGGGCTAAACTGCTTACGATAAATACTTTAAACAGTAGCGCATAAAGAGCCTATGCCGTGCCGCTAAAAGATTTCCCCTTTCAAAAGTTCTTTTCTCGACTAGAATGTTGATACAATTACTCCATGAGCCTTCTAATCAATTCGGCTAACTTAAGAGGTCAGCCAGTGCTATTTAAAGGTTTATTTTGTGACTAACATGAGCAAGGGACAGATTCCTCCAGAATGCCTTCGGTGTCACTTTGGTGCAGCATTGTTCCCTGCGTCAACTTGACCGCGATCGCACGAGAGTCCTGGACGGCAGTGAAGCGATTTGTTGACCGCTTCTGTGGAACCCAGTCCCGGAACCTTGGAACAGAAACTGTGGAGGAGCACGTCTTCCGCTCGGTCATAGCACACATTCACACAAAATAAACCACTGAGGTTTTCCACCATTTTCCTTGCAAATCATCTATCTATATGTTACAAAACGTTCAAAGCTAAATCTAGTGAGCCGCAGGAACCTAAATAATATAGCAAGAAAATGTTTGTATTAGGAATGGTCGACTCAATGTTTAACAGTATCATTCTTCGAACATCAACTCCACTTTCTGACACCAAATAGCTCGAAAATGATTTTTAAGACAAAGCAGAAAGCACTGTAAAAAGTATAAAGCAGGATCTTACCAGAACTAGACTTATTACATTCGAATCAATAACTTTTTGCTTCGCTTCTTCAACAAAATGGCCAGATACCAGTTCCCCACAAGAACACATCAAAGAAAGGACTCAGCCGCTGTTAAGCCTCAAACTCTTCAACAGAAGCTCTTTTTTTCGAGACAATGAAAAAGGAAGGAATAGAAAGTTTTCAGTCCCACGATCCTCCGAAGTTCCTTTCCTAACCTTCCACCCCAAAACAGCGCCTCTGCGGAGGAGATGGGCTATAGGATTCTATCTATCTTTGGTTGATTATTATCATCTTATCATTCTCAGGCCATTCGTGTGGTGATGTAAAGGAACGTTCAAGCGGAATGATACAATCACCTCACTTGCCAAAATCATTTTCAAGAGCTGTTTTATGCACATGGAAAATCATAGTGCCAGAAGTATACAACGAAATTTATATATACTTATGGATGAGCGGAGATAAAAAACTGACGTATGATTTAACGCATTGTTTGTCAGACCATTTAGCAATAAACCAAATAATAGACGGAAGAGCTGAAAAACGAGCCAAGTATTGTGGGAAGCAAGGATTCTTCAGAACGAGGACGTTTGGAAGAGAGGCTGAAGTGAGATTTTGGTTGAGCCCTTCACGAAGAAATAATGGTGATGGTCGAACTGCGTTCAGGTTGTTGTGGTTTGCAACGAAAGGTTAGTTTTAGGCCCATTTTATATTTATGTTTTGTTTTATTTTGCTTCGTTATTTTATGTTTTGGCTTGCTTTGTTTTGTTCTGCTTTGTCGTGATTTTTTTACCTGTTTTGCTTTTTTTGCCTTGTTTCTACCATTCTAGCTTTCGAAGGTCGTTTTTGGGAGCGCTGGAATTCCAGAGAGTTAGAGACTCTCATTCTTGCTATCAGGTTTGCCAGGTCGGGGACTCAAACCACCAACCTTCAGATTGGTAGTCAAGTGCGCTACAACTCGGTCATCCCCGCTCAAAGCAGACGAGTTAAAATTTTGGAAAATGTAATTTTTTGGCTGAGTGGTAAGTGCTGTTGTATTAGCTAGCACATGTGACCTAGACCTGCAACTGAAGATATAACATGTTTCTTCCAGATTGCAGTTAGTAGGTAAGAAATACGCGGTGGTAAATATTGACATAAATAGCAGTTAAATAGAAATGGCTGACCTCAGTCAGAAGACCAGAAATTCTGCTTAAACGATAATATACTGCTATATGAAGCAAACAGATTCGACAGGAAACATGGTATTTGGCTGACCAGTGCTTGGAAGGTGATGGAAAAACCATTGGCATGTGTCAAGATTCGCCTTGAAATCTATTTGATATTAGGTCTTTTCAGCAGAGGAAGCAAATATCGATAGGCTGACAAATTCATCGAACCATAGACTACGATCGAACTGAGCCAATAACTTTGCGTAAAAACAACAACAAACGACAGTTCAGGTACGTTTTGCCTGTGCTTACTATTTGATATTAGATCTTTTCAGCAGAGGAAGCAAATATCGACAGGCTGACAAATTCATCGAACCATAGACTACGGTCGAACTGAGCCAATAAGTTTCCGTAAAAACAACAATAAACGCCAGTTCAGGTCCGTCTTGCCTGTGCTTACCATCCGTCACAACAGGTTTGTTAAAAATATTTGAAAACTTTCATGGGTGAAGAAAATAGAATTGACAATTATGCTTTAGATAACATTGCCTTTGACCAAAATGCATTGCGTTCTAATTACGAATCTTTAACGATATTACGAAAATGAATCTTGGTAAAAAGTTCCTTGCCGCCATCTTTAGCGAAACCATCATTTTGCGAAGGAAGGCGAACATGGGCAAAATGGGCCTAAATCTGCGCTTTTTGTTCTTTCACGCGATTTGATTGGCTCAACACGCGCAAGCAGTTCTAAGATATCAGCCAATCAAGATTTCATGCCTATGTTTATGTGGTTTAAGAGACCAATAGATAACCAAATCATCAAATCGCTTTTGCAGGATGCAGCAGTGCAGTTCATGGTCGACGCGGCATCATCCAATCACCAAATTATCCAAACAATTATCCATCAGATACATTTTGCAAATGGCATCTGTCAACTCCGTTCAAGAAAGGAATTATTAGAATGAGATTCGTCAAATTCGATCTTCAAGGACATTCGCCTCGATGCAAGTAAGTGGTTTTTGCATAGCTATATTAACATATTAACCACTTATAGTTTCATTTTGACTTGAATGCTTGACACCCATTCACTCATAATTTCGTTCTTTGAGTTTGACTGAACATGGTTTGAGAGTCTCAGGGTCTCAGTCAGGTGATTCAATTCAATAGCTATGACTACAACGATGGAGCAAGGCTAACGAATCTACCAAGGTTACCAAACCCATGATATCTACCATATCTCAACATATCTCCTGATTCAGACACGATTAAAACATCAGCGTAACTTCAAAGAATACGACGTGACAGCTGAGTGTCTCTAAAACCAAACTGAAACTTCAACCGCTGATTTATCTGCTTCAACCAATCAATTTGAGGAAATTAAATAGCGTCAGTGAATTATTTTAGTAGAAATATTACTTTCTGATTATTATCCTACAAATCTTTTTTCTCTTCAAAATCCCACGCCAAACCAAGAAAGAATGCCGTCAATGGCTGGGGAAGGATCGCCATTTTCACCCAATAAACACCTCTACAAAGTCCCTAAGGGTATTAAGTAGATTTCCAAGTAAGATGATTCAGTGGATGGCCTATCCAAAATTTAAACCAATCTTATGGATAAACTTTCTAAAAAGCTTTTCTACCTCAATCCACGGATATAGCAACGAAATAAGAAATAAAGTCACACCCTTGAGAGAAGCCTAAATTTCCATAACTACAGACTCCACCTACCGAAATCTTTAATTCCCAATAACGTCATATCATACGCCCATGCGATGTCATAGTCAAACTATAAACATGGCAACAGTTCTCTTAACAAGAAACTACGAAGAAACCAACATGAGATCGCTACATCACTAAGTAGTTAACAAACTTGAGTAGGGTCTGCAAAGGTAAAGTGGGTAGGCTGGGGTAGAAAACAGTAGACCCTGATTTGATAAATCAACATCACTATGTCCAGGAGGGTAGAACGAGCTATTATAGTAAGATGAAAACTGCGAACGAAAAAATTGGAGATCTCGTCTTCTGTCGGTGTCACCAACAAGCATTTACTTAAATGCGAGTCATGCACAGAAGCACAGTGTCTTGAAAGAAGTTTCATTCCCACCTCTTGAAATCATTTAATTTGACCAAACGAAGCGACCCCCGTTTTCCCCTTAACCATTACACCGTGGTTCTGTATTCATTGGATTGCCTGAGGGAACGTCTGCAAAGTGCAAGCTAACCTTGGAGGCTTAATGCGCTGTTTTTATGTTCTCACACTCGGGTTTCGATCGGATGACAATGTACTATTATAGATCACCATTTTTAGTCTCTTGATCCCTCAGAGCCAGTTTAAGATGGTTGTTTAATAAACCACAAAAAAGTTTTGTGTTTCAAACGGCCAATTTTGGCAGCCTTTGCCTGGCTGTTCTTCTTCCAGTGTGAATTATTCTCACGCTCCACTTGTGAATCAACTGGACCTCTCTTGAATCTCTCAGCTTGGCTCAAGATGGTTGGAACAAACAGATTCAAATTTAGGCCAATATTCTAGCTGTGTTGAAGCCATCTTTCCCAATTATGGTTGCTATAGTAACTAAGTACGTTCATGAGTTCTCACTCACAGTTGGATTGGTCTATAAACCCTCCTCCTCATCTAGCCTGCTGCGCGCAGGTTATATCCTTCCAATACCTTTCCATAAGGAGCAAACAACTGGTTTCCAACAAAGACGAGAAACAATCCGTTTTCTCATTCCTTCCATCATATCAGGACAAATTTGATGATTCAAAATTACTTTGCAACGAACATTTCATCACTTTCATTTCCTTCATAATTCTCCGGTAGAAAGGGGTCGTTGCTCCCATGCCCTCTCGTAAAAGCAGCCTGCTGCCTTGAAGACTGGATTGGGTTCCCCAGCTTTCAAATTTTCCCAAAGATTTGAGCCTTCCCTGCTCCCTAGAACCCGTACTGTTATAGTCGTGCGGCCTTTGCTCCACCCCCTCTTTGCTTCATCTCTCAGCAAAACCCCTAACAGAGCCTCACTAACTATGGGCCTTTGTTGAAACAAACTGAATGTGTACTTGACGAAGAGTCCTTCAGATCCTTGCCACATGAAACCGGCCTGCCCATTAGAGCCCGCCTTCTAGCTGTGCAGCTCGAGACGCTCCAGAGCTCTAGGCGAAATCAACCATTGATCCTTGAGCTGAAGAGGTTTACCATTAGACGAGAGAAGGCCAAGGGGTAAAATGTCTGCCACGTCCTGTCTTACCATCAAAATATATTTATTCAGCACTTGTAGTGTGAAGATCACATGGCAAGTGAAAGGTTGATGACTTGTGACCGCTTCCATATGAATGTCTACCTAATTCGTATCAACTCACAGTAGTTTTCTTTCAACTTTCAAAGATGCCAATGTTTTTCGCATTTGCGTATTGATAGAAGATCTAACCACATAAGAACAGATTTTTAAGTAATGTCACTGTCTCCTGGATGAAATGGGACAACAGGTCCATTGTTCCCAGAGGAACATACGATGCGCTAATAGAAGGGGCTAGCAGTGAAAGTCCATCCCCATTAGTTTATTGAAATTCTAGAAAAGTTTCAGACAGAAAGAGGTTCATTCTGGGAAAGGCAAATCTTGTTCAAAAGTAGCAAGCAGATCAAATGCTTTCAAAGCAGATTCTTATTCTAAAGAAAAAGACTGCCGCGTGCCCGCAAAGGACCCTGGGTGACAATCATCCTTTAAACGAAGACTACAGATACATAATCTCATCGCCACTAAGATAATTTGTAAATATGAGACGAAGAAAGGCGGGAATAAAGTGAATGAGATTAAATAAAATGGATGATTTATACTGAACTCAACTTGATATTTGTTTCTCAATCAATTTATCTTGCTTTCTGTGGACGAGCTATGTAATGTGACTTCTCGCTACCCTGGGAGCCAGACACACATATAACCCTTCCTTCAAGGTGGCTCTGGGTGGTACTTAGGGTATTTATTTGCCTTGTATCTAAAATGTTTTAGCCTAACAGAAGCCAGCTCGTAACCCTTACTCGATGGTTTCCACCACAGAGTACCAGAAAGTAAAAGCGCTCGCTTTGCTCGCAATTCAACACTCCTAGCAAAAATTCAAATCAACCTGTCAATCAATCAATCAATCAATCAATCACTCAGTCAATCAATCAATCAATCAATCAATCACTGATAACTACCTACCATACGAAAGGGTCACGTGATTAAATTTCCATATCATCTCTCTTTTGCAGGAAAGATTACGTCATTATCAAAGATGGCAAGAAAAAATCACTTGGCGTATTTTGTGGTAGAGATGCAGTGAAGGAGCTTATTGTCGAGGGGGACTCCGCAACCATTATGTTTAAGTCGAATAAAAGAAAGAACTTTCCGGGTTTCAAGATCGAATGGTCATCGGAATACAAAATTAATGATGGTAAGCTTCCTCTAATTTATCATGCCATTTTCACATTGAAATACAGTAATAACCCGCACACAAGAACCTAAGATTTTGAACTCAGCCTGTTTAGGTTCTTATGCAATGAGGCACATCCAGTAATCAGGGTGTAGGTTCTTAACATAGGGAAATATGTGAATCTAAATCTTAGCCAAACTTATTTACACTCTTGGCCCTATCCATTTCAACCCAAGCTTACGCAGTTTACCCCTACAGGCCCTGCCTATCACAGTTCTGCAAGTAATGTTTTGGAGTTCACGAAAGAGGTTGATTGGCAAACAGATTGCATTTATTTCCCAATGAATGAATGAAACCCTTTATTAAGAACCTAGTTATGATATCAGGCTGAAATAGTTCTTATCCATTGGGTACAAAATATATGATTTCAGGCTGTAGGTTCTTAATAAATGAAGGTTCTTATGTGAGTGTTTTTACTGTAGGCCTATCATTGCATCACATTTCATTCCTTCCGAAATGAAATCGAAGTTGGGCGTCCCATTGGTCAGTGAAACTACTTTTAAAAGGTACACTCGACTAGATGACGATGATTGGTGTATCACTCTTCCGTAAAGGCGTACGAGATTTTTTTAATCAATCGAATTTTTAGGGATTTTTACGGATTTCTCTTGAAAACTAAAGGATCTTTGCCAAAGGTGTACGAGATTTTACAGAGAGATACGCCCCTCGGATGACGACATAGGGCAAATCTTTGAAGTAAGTGTGCCATTATGGTCCCATTTTGCATCCCTATCTACCTGATTACAAAAATCAAAGATTGCTCATTATGGAAAACGTCACACACTCTCGAAAGAATTGTTGCCTTGAAAACTGTCATAACTTTAGCTCTGAAAAGAACCTCTTTTTAGTTAACAGAATCATTCAAATGTTCGTTTTCTTTGCAGACAAGACATGTGGATTGACAAATTTTCTACCAGAACTGCATCAAAAGCGGCAACGAAGATACGTCGGTGGTCAGACGGCAACAGCTGGATCAATGCCTTGGTTGGCACAGGTAGTTATCTCTAGTTAGTTCCTTATTTTATTAAATTTCATTGGCAGTGCGTTCTGCAACTAGACACTCAAGAAATGGTGTAAATCTTTGCTTCAATCAAAATGCTAACAATTACTGCAACAGATTTGAGCAAGCAATACCAACTGAACAATCGAGTCATGTATTCTCATTATTGGCAATTTATTTTAGGTGCTTACATTGACAATATCTTCTCAGTCACGAAATTCAGTTTTGCAACATAACGAGATATTTCAACATCCATATTTGCTGGAAGCTATAGGAATTGGTGGTTTTGGTACGACAAAAATAAGAAACCCACCAGGTGTTTCTCGCACAAAATGTATGGGACAGATTTGGTAGGGTTAAGTGATGAGAATTTAGCTTAATCAATAGCTAATCAATTTTAAAATGTTCCTCGATAGTTGACTTGAACATAGATACCTCGTTTGTTGGTATTGATGCTTTGAGAGCTGAAATAATAATCTAGAAAATTCAAATTTGCCTAAACCAGAGTTTTAGCCTTTTGGCCTATGGGATCAACAATCGAGGAATCTATGTTCAAGTTAAAAATGGAGGAACATATTGAAATTGATTAGCCATTGTTTGAAGCTAAATTCGCATCGCTGGACTCGACCAAAGCTGTCCATTTTTCTGTGACACCCGGTAAAAATTTACCAGAAAAGGGATGAACTGTTCATCCCTTTTCTGACTGGCATAGCCAACTCCGTTTGAAAGTCTACATTGTGACAAGTTTGGTAACAAATTTTTATCACTGACCCTAAAAGTTTCTCTTATAATTTCAATTCATCTCATCTCAATAATTAGCATTGCTTTTTCAGATTGTTGCTTCTCAGTTCGGCAATTCAGTTAGCAATGTTCGCGAAACCAGTTGCGGAGGGGCATTAATTGGCAGCAAATGGGTTCTGACAGCAGCTCATTGTGTGGTCCCTATGAATAAATTATCATATCAAGTTTATCTTGGTGGTCATGGCAACAGGGATGTAAATGCTAAAATAGCGACCGCAACGAAAGTTCATGTCCATCCAGCATATTTGGGATCATTGACAAACGATGTCGCATTACTGGAATTAGATGAACATCAACCAAACACTCATTTCGTAAGTAACATTCGCTGTCATTTTTTGTCTCATGTGATTCACAGCATAGGAATCAAATCGTTAAAAAACATTGCATGATTATTGGTTGAAGCATCTTTCGTTTGATTTAATGGCTTGAAAAGAGCTTCAGGTACTTCAAGTACCTAAGGTACTTCGTTATAAGCGTTCTTTGGCAATCTTTGATATCTTTATGATTTCAGAATTATCGTGTTTTTCTTTTCATTATTGAAAGAATTCACCCAAAGCTTTGACAAAGATTAAAATTAATGTGAGTCCTGAATTAATGGAGGAAAAACGGTTCGATCTTCAAGAAAACCTTTTTCTGGCGGTGAGCAGAAACCCGCCGTTTCGCGATTTAGCAATTGGATGCCGTCACCATTGACGAACTGTTTAAAACGAAGACGCAAAATTACTCGTGCAAATTCATAGAAATGTTCACCAGGGTACATACTAGACTTATGACTTTTCATCCCTTGTTTCCCTGCGTTCTTTGATTTGCTGATATCACTTGGTCAATAGGGACTCATACCATTACTCTTACAGAATGGGCCCCCTTTTCAAAATGGCCTAAACTAGCGGGAGTTCTCGTACACTCAACTTAAACATCGAAAAGCAAACTTTTAGTACAAAGAATGATGTTTTCCTCACCTACTAATCGCAAACTATATACTTTTCAAGCAGTAATCTTTCTTTGTAGAAACAAAATAGATCCATCGCAGCTCCGAGAACTCTAGGCCATATCAACCGTTTTTGTATCTAACAACAACAACTGTTTAAATAGCGCCTCCTTATTGGCTAAAAATTGAATTCTAGCAATTTGATTGGTGAATACGGAACTATTCTACTTGGGGGCCTAAAGGGGGCCCACTTTGTAAGAGTAATGGTATGAGTCCCTATTGAACAAGTGATATCAGCAAATCAAAGAACGCAGGGAAACAAGGGACGAAAAGTGATAAGTTTAGGTACATACGCCAAATTTGAAACAAGTTTGGAAGTCGGAATCAAAAGCTGACAACTTGAGGGGGTGTTTCTCAAAGCAAGGTTTGGTCACCTTTGGAAATCGATAAATCCTCAGTAACCCCCGGCAAGAAAGTAATAAGCAAACCTTGCCACTGACATTCGGCAAGAAAAAACAATCTTTAACCTCGTTAAAAACATCATTGACTTTTTCAGGAACACCTTAGGGTGTTTTGCCATGAAGAAAAACAGTTTAATTATCTTACGATTTATCGGTTAAAATTATTCAATTACAAAAAAATCTTTTATTTCATATTGCTATCTTTATGAATTTCCTTATCGCACAGTAATTAATCGAATGTTTCTATTAACTGTACAATGAGAATAAATCTAATGTTATTTCGATTTTTACCTTAAAAGGAGAAACAGGTTTGGCTTTATCCCAACAGATTTCTTATCTTTAAATAGATCATTAATTGATCCTAGAAAAAGAAAGAGTTTTTGGTTCAAAAATATCAAATTTTTCCGGCTTAAAGTTAACGATGTTGCGGTGAGGTGACGTAATGTGTTCCAAAAAAGGATGTTCTTGGGATTGGATTAAGAATATGAAGGACTGACCTTACCGAAATTAAACAACAAATTTTGATCAATCGAACATTAGCAAAAGAATACTGTCATGAATGAGTTGAACCATTGAACATGGACCATTTTCAATCCATGTCGTCCTCCTATCGCTACGTGCCTGATTGATGTAACCATAGATGATTATGTCACTCAAACAAACGAACCTTGGAACAATCCTCCTAAAATCGCTGGACAAGGTTCCGTCTGTGTGGCATAATCACTTGTGTCACGTCAGCCAAGCCCGTAGCGCAAGATAGAACAACACGGAGAGAAAAGACAGTGTTTTTAGTCAATTCATTCATGTAGTAGCTGCCCTATTGCTGTGGTCTATGTCAGAAACTTGGCTGCATTTCCAGAGTCATTACAGCAGAAAAGATTGTTTTAATCTTTAGTTTAATCTCTATGTCAAAATGGCTTCGGGGTAGTCATAGCCTTTTGCTCCTCGGGGTATCGTTCCAGTAGTATTGTATAGTTGTATAGTAATTTTGTAAAGTAATGTAGGTAGTTTGTAAATTTATATTGTAATCTTTAAATGAATATATGTATAAAAAAAGAATAGTTTCACCACGGGTAATAATGCACCGTTGATATAGCCAATGTTGTGATCAAAACTGTAGTCTTGCTCATTATGGTCATTATGTAGCTTCTCTTGCACGGAATCGCGAGAAAAGCTTGCCAGTGTTGCTTTTTCCTCGATATTGTCGTCACACACAATTTGGATTGAATGAAGCACCTCGCTTTCGATTTCTGATGAAAGGCATTACGTCATAGCTTCGCAATCGCAAAGGAGGCTACGGGGCTTTATCATTGGGGGGCGTTATTCAATTTCCTGGGGTCCCTTTGATGAAGCCATCGATTTCGAGCCTAAGCTCCTACGTAGCGATGCTTCTAATTTAAGTTTGAAATAAGAAGCATCGCTGTGTAGGAGCTCTGGCGCGAAGTATAGTTTGAATTCTGTTTGAATAATGGCGGCACTCAAGTTGTGTGTGACGAGTGAAGAACGAAGGAAAGCAACATTATCACGCTTTTCTCGCTATCCCGTGGAAGAAAAAAAAACAAAATACAGTTTTGATAATAACATTCGCTACATCAACGATGCACTAATTACTCGTGTAGTTTCACCGTCGTAGTTCGAGGAAGGTTTTGGGAACATTAAAGGGTTTCCGTCGTCAGAATGTAAACAAAACGATGATTTTTGCAATTTTTTGAAAGGTGATATCACACAGGATTTTCGTATTTTTTCAAAATGAAAGTTGCTGTTTGGGCATTAATCATTGTACTTCACTAAGCAAACATTCATATCTTCTACGATTGCTCGGATATAAGTGGATTTTAACGGTCGCTTTTTGGTGGCTTGGGTGAAGCCACCAAACAAACTGCAGAGAACAATGGATGAACAATGGATAATCCACGACACGTGCGAGTTTACGGATTTGTTTACTGTTTGACGACGGAGCCCCTTTAACTTGCGAAGCCATTCTTATTCACAAAAAGTGAGAAAGGTTGGACAGACAAATATTGCTGCCGGTTGCATATGATTCATGCGATTCACAAACTTTTCATTTTCATTAAAAAAATTTTACCTTTCAGATTCGGACAATATGTTTACCTGACTCGGATGCAATGAAGCATCTTGATTCCGAGGCAAAGTGCTGGATGGGAGGCTGGGGAAAAACTAACGATGGTTTTTCATCAGACACTGTTTTGTATTCCCAGTTGAAATACAAAGGACATTGTTTGTTCAGACCGGATATCATATGTGCCGAAAGCCCTGAAGTACGGAGAAAGATCGGACCATGTGATGGGGATTCAGGAGGACCATTATTTTGTCAAATGACAAAAGGACGATTTTTCATCGCTGGCATTCTTACACATGGACCAAAAATTTGTGGAACACATCAAGACTATTATGCAGATATTTCATTTTATGATGATTGGATTCAGAAAGTATTAAGGGAAAATGTGCACATAAATAGTCCATTTTCGTAGTGATAAGGGTATCTGGAAAAACACCATTGCCATCTTGAGGGCTACAGCGGTGGCACCAACTTAGAGTGTGGGGGCTACAGCCCCTCCGCCCAAAGCATCTAGCCCCCGTCGGAGGAAATCTTGGGTTATTTCCGAAGGAATTTGGTAAAATAAAGTACGAAAACTGCATCTTTTAGCCATTTTGGCTCCCTCTGTCGGAGATTTCTGGCACCACGTCTGAAGGGAGATTTCTGGCACCACATCTGAAGGGCTAGCAAATGGCCGGGGAAAATTTAGATACAAATAGTCCGTTTTCGTGATAACCACGCAGCTGTTTAAAACCTCAGCATTGCTACTAGCTCGAGGTGAAGCGAATTTATGGGAAAATTTCCTGAAAAATCCCTAGATTAGTTGGCAAAGTAGAGAGCAGAATTAGTTTTCTTCTGAGAAAATAGATGTAACACATGAATCGTCTACGAAGGTCGCTTCTTCAACATCTGCAGATGCCATCAACGGTCATCTAACTTTTGGGAACAACAACCACTTAATGAAAGGATTTGTAAACTTCATGATACTGATTGTCCTCACACGAAGCAGGGCCTTTTAACAAACTAGTTGGGTGAGCAATGGCCCCCTAGGTCTTGAATTTACATTAGTAACTAGGAACAGTTTTGTGGGTAAGGCTCAGGGACGTAGGAAGCATCTCAAACTTGGGGGGGGGGCACGACACTTCAAGGGCACTTTTTTCAGTAAACTAAAGGGACATTTTCTGAAAATGAAAAGGGCATTTCCTTGTTTATGGCAGAATCTTGGGGGGGGGGTGCACGTGCCCTCAGCTCCTACGTCTCTGAAAAGGCTGAGTTTAAGTAAGTAAGGACGAGCCAATTTGAGCGAATGATTCTACCATATCAGCAAGAAAAGGACTCGAGAGAAGAGTTTCACACAAAATTGTCAGGTAAATGCCGTATAATTAGCAGTAGCCAGTATTTTAGCTATTTAAATCTGAAATTGTCTTTAGTTTACTGTATCAAAGACTATTAGGCCAAGCACAGACAGTTAGCTGTATGATTGCTTAACAGAAAGGGTGTATTTTAGAAATTTGTTACTAAACTTGGAAGAGGTTTTTACGAAATGAAAGTAAGGGAAGTATTATTATTATGTGGATATTTATGCAACATTATTAGTTTAAACCTGTGAACAATTTGAGAAAAATATATAAACTATATCTTATTTTGTTAGAAGTGTAAAGTTATTTTTATATCATAGAAATTTTTCAAGAAGGGTGCATTTAAATGTTAAAGGTTTCGTGCGAAACTGAAGTCCACAGCAAAATGGTTGTTACACGCGGACTTGCGCGAATCAGACATCGAAGTTATGTCACAGCGTTGATTTTGCACTAACGCTAAATTCATATGATTGATTTTGCTCCAACGCAAAACTCATCGAACAAGTTTTTTTATGGATTTCAGTTTCACAAGAGGATCATTTTCACAGAAGTTAATCATTATTACTAATTTTTATTCACTATTTGCTTTAAAAAATTGATGTTTTTTTATGAAGAAAGATACGTTTTTATTCATATATTTTCCATCGTTGTTCTTGTAAGCTGTGATCTTTTCATTCAAAATGAGACCTTTGGATCGATCATAGTATTTCAGTAGAAATTCAAAATGGATAACAAAATGTATTCACACCAGAGGCGCCGAGATCCAGCATTCTTTCAGGGGGTTAAAACTGGAAATTCAAGGGAAAAAGAGCAAGATTTAGGCCATTTGTATGTCTAATTTTCATTACTGTTGCAGAGAATAAACAAAATATCATTGAAATGTTTGTAACATTGCTAGAATAAGGACAAGTTTCTCAATCTGGCAAAAGTTGCCAAAAATTCCTAAAAGTTGCCCAAAAGACTTCAAGCTGCCCGAAAGTTGCCGAGCAACTTGTGGACAGGGCTATTCCTGAGAGGGTAGGACAAGTGACTACTCTCTGTGTGCCCCTCTTCTGTATTCCTGATCCAAACTACAACATTGGAAGTTTAAAAATTGATTTTACGACAGATGGTATGGAACTTTAACTCATTCTACAGGTTGCATCGTATCTTTCCACCGATTGAATACAGTATTTTTTACCGTCCTTTCCTGGATAAAGGGAAGAAACACCAATGGCCTAAAATGGGGCCCTGAAATTGATTTTGAGAGAAATTCCCTAACTCTATGCAGGGGATCCCTTTGAACAGCATTGAGGGCTGGTTCAAGTTACCTCTATAACTTCAAGGACATTAGTGTGTTAGAAACGAAAAGAGACAAATTCTCCTGTGCAGTGTCTTTGCGAAACACAGGGAAACGAACAGAAAGGAAATAAAAAGCAGACACGAAGGAGCCTATTGCTCATGCTGCTGCATCAATAACATCAATATCTTGCAACAGCGAGGCCAACAAAAATCTTAGCAGGAAGTTGAGTTGTTTTTGTTGATTCAAGGAAACATCGCAAACAGGCTACGACGTCAAAAATAAATCCATTCCATATGATCACGGGGGGATACACAAAGATGGTGCCACGTCTACCGGGGGGTATGCATTTGTATAATCAACTTGACGCAAATAACACTTAGCACTATTGCTGAGTATGAAGCATTTTCCCGTTATAATCTTAAATTCGAGGTGTGACCATGCAAATGTCAACTAAAATAAACAAAAAGTATAAATAAAAATGATTTATTAATTTTCATTCAAAATAAGGAGAAAACAACTATTTATGAACCATTCTAATGTCAGTGGTGACGCCAAGAGACTTCAGTTTAATTTTTTCCACAAACGAAGCAGCCCGTTACATCCTTCCTCTACGCTGGCCTAATTTACACAAGCTATTTAGTTCAAGATCTTTGACGTAACGAGATTCCTCGTGTAAAATTCTACATTAAAAATGAGGTAGATCCTAACATAGGAACAAGTTGACTTTGAACTGCGCAGCTGAATTTGAAAATGAACCACAGTGATCCGCCAGTTTGTTTCTAAAAGTAGGCCAATCAACTCAGGCCCAGGGCAGGCGCGAATAGGGTAGGGCCAAGGGAGCTGCAGCCCATCCGTCAGAAGCATCTTCCACCCGTTGGTGGAAATTCTGGGTTATTTTCGGTGGGGCTTTAGGAAAATGGCGTATGAAAACGGTACTTTTTGTCATGTTAGCCCCCTTGTTGGAACATGCAGCCCGGGATGCAGCCCCTCTGTCGGAAGATTTCTGGCATCACCCCTGCCTAGGCCTATTCTCCTTTGGAAAATCTCAAACAGCGAAGTGGAGTCAATCATTCGCTCTGGTATGGCCGCTGCGCCGCTAGACGTTTACCAATACAGTTACAACCCGCATAAGACAGTGGATTAAGAAGAACCTCGAGGCTGATTTTTGGCCATTAAGCACCATCTACATAAGAAGCACTATATAAAAGGAGCCATTTTAACCCGTTACAGAAAGTAGCAGGTTCTTTGAGCGGGTTTTTACTGTAGCCTTATTACTTTCACAGTTCTTTCCATCCTTAATGTTCACTAGACTTTATCAAATGAAGGGGACATCTCTCGAATACAAGATACAAAATGTGTTTCAATGCTGCTGCTAGGCTTACAATGATATTTGACAGTGGATTTTTCAAATATCGTATCAAAATATGATTTGAAATTAAGATTCTTATGGTTCAGTCAATCTGTAACGTTGCATATATCTTTTAAAAGATACCAAGATCCTTATAACCTAGACCACTAGACCACACATATATTCCAAGTCAAAAAAAGGATTGACAAAAATCCTCTTAAAAATTGTCGACAACTGAATATATCTCTATGTATAGGATTAGAATTATAACGAATTACAAGTTAAAATAACTGGATCAAAAAGACAATGTTTCACTAAAGAGATGAAAATTCGAAACAGAGTGAGCCACGAGTGCGCACGAAATAAGCTCTTTATCTAGTTTAGCATAAACAGTGAAATCTGAAGTGCTGTGAGTTTCATATTTATCGATGAAGGGAAAGCTTTTCAAAGTTGTCCTAGATCATTAATTCGACATTGTCTCGATCAATTCAATCCTTTGGCTACAAAGCTGACTATGTGTATCTTACACAAATTCTGAATTCTGTAATTCTACCAGCTGTCGCAAAAAAGTACTCCTGCTTGAAACACCACCAAAATTTGATCACATGACCGATCTTTAAATTTCTTTCTTGGCAACTGATCTTGTGAAATTGATTGATTGATTGATTGATTGATTGATTGATTGATTGATTGATTGATTGATTGATTCAGATTGATTTCCTTTTGTATGTTAAGCTTCCAGTTTGTTTATAAGTATCAGAAAAATAAGTAAAATATCGATGTAGACTTGAAGGATAACGGCAAATCTAAACATAATGCCTCTTAGAAATGTTTTTACAGCATGTCATTCCATACCCTGAAAATGATATGAGTCAAAATAATAAAACAAAAATGAGATTTATCAAAAAAACTTCATTTGGTCTAAAACGGTATATTAAACACAACGAAGGTGCAAAACTACTAAAACTAAAATTAAACATGACTGAATTAAAGACAAACTACAAAGGAAAACATGAAAGCGCTTTATGCAGAAGGTGTGGAGAACATGAGGAATATTTAGAGCACCTGTGGGAATGCTCCTATTTCCAAAACAACGATTTACCAAGAATATGTAGCATACAGGGAAATAATCCAAAATTACTAAGTAACATAAACAAATGTGTGGAACAATTTTGCTTTCTGAACTAAAGCAAGACCAGTCAAAAACCCGTGTTACTACTCTCACTGCACTTGTGCAAAGTAGTCTTAAAGTAGTAATTGCTCCGAAATGGAGAAGAGGTATATATATTATTATATTATTATATTATTATAAGCAATGAAAGCAAACATTCCATCAACTCAAAATATATTTGGATAATTGACAAAAGAGATAAAAAGAAAATTCTATGATAGGTTTCATAATCGAGTTTTGGTGAGTTCTAAAATGGAACTACTTTTTTGGGACACACGGTACATATCTGGGCTGAATCAATTCTTTGACTAACAAATCGTCCTCTTCTCTCTGGACTGGACTCGATAAATTCTAAATTTCTCTCAAAGCATACTCTAAGAGCTATAAATTCGTGGATGACAGCAAGTCTTGTCATATATATAAGAACTAAACTTAAAAATCTTATCTAAGCTGATTCAATTCTTTGGCTACCAATCTGACCCCTTGTCTCTAAAATCGTCACAAACCAAACACTGACAACCACTACAAAAATTGCGACTGCCTTTCTAATCAGCATGCCAATCATGAAGATGAAACAATTTTCATAAACAGGGGCAGTAAATGCGCTGTGGTTAATGAGCCAAGTTTCTAGGATGGTCAATGAGTTTAGTAGACAGATATTAATGGAATAACCGAGGCTTACCCTCGTCATAAAAGCATGTAACAATAAACTGTTCAACCTAATTCTAAACTCTAAATTAATGTTTGAAGCCCTTTCAGCTCAGGTCCAGTTTTACTAAGTTCTAAACAAATTGAAACATGATCAAGAAAAGAGATTTCGCTTTTAAATCAGCTTCATAGATCAGATAATAAAGCTTGAAAGACATAAAACTACAAGAGATCAATTTTCCGTTGGTTCTATGTACAACAAAATTATAACATTTGCAGGTTAAATTACAATTCAATACAAAAATCAATAGAATTCAAAATTTAATGATAAATCCACGAAAAACTGATTTAATTTTAATGATATCAAAAGGAAGCGCTGTTTGCAAATTTAACTATGGAATATGAGGCTTGAGATGGACTGATTCAATGGAATTGTCTGGAGTAAGATCCACTTTAATCCACGTCCAGTTAGAGGTTTGAAAACTCCGGGGACGTTGTCTGCAAAAAATAGCTCTAACAAAAAAGCACACTGACCACTTTGGGAAAGAAGTATTCTGTAGCTAAGCTATTAGGTTGAAACGTTGCTTGGTGTGAAAGTGCATTGTAAAGAAGTCTACCAAAGGCAAAAAGTTATCGAAAAAGTCTTCAGTGTTTTCCAGTGACGAGAACGTCCTTTCTGATGGCTAATGTGCGTATCTCTCTGCCAAAAAGTGCATGAGATCTTTACAAGAAAAAGAGATTTCTAAAGATTTCCAGGAAATATTGGTGAAGCCAAACCGTATCTACAAAGGCATGTCCAAAAGGACTGACGAAGTAGCTTGACCATGACATTACAACATAACACAATTTCCCACATTTTTGGACGACTTTCAGTACTCTAGTTCTGCGTCTCCCCAAAGAATAGCGCTTCGGTACAAAATATTTGAATTCTACCAACGTACGCTCTTAACAAACTTCCACCCCAATGGCTACCACTGTCTTCCTTGAATTGATCTGATTATCAGAAACCCCCAAAATTTCTGCAAGAACAAGCCGCGAACCACATGAGGCGTCTCCGAGGAGATACGTTCTAAATTTGGTTTTAAAGCGACTTTTTATCACTAATATGACGACAATGATAATGAAATGATTCCTGAAGGGGTAAAGGATGAAAACAGAATTCCCAGATTGTCACCACGGGTTTAGTTTAATCGTGTTAGAATTAAACGACTCTATAATGCAAGATGTACGAAAGCTTTTGAAATGGTCATATATCAATAAGTATCACATTTTGTCTGAGTTTCAACTGTTGGTTGATTTAACATATGGACATGGTAAACAAGCTCATGGAAAGTCGGTAGGGGGAAAGAAATGATTTCGTCCACAATTCAACCCATCCAGTTGATCTACGACACGAAGAATAACAACCGACTTTGGTTGGCACTTGAGACCAGAGGATAGTTGTAGGGTAGGGTTTTGTCGCATGATTCCGGGTAAACATATCCCCCCCCCCTTCCGTGGCAATCATTGACCCATATTTGACCCTCTCTCTTTGTTCCACCCTCTTCTTCCTTTCTGCGTAAACACAAGGTCGTTTCGTACCTATTAAGAGAATAACTGATGTCTCTGGAAATGCGCTGCACTTTCTATAATACATAATTATTTCTTTTTCTGTCTCTCTTCAATAATCTCAAGTAACTTACGTTTTCGTACTTCTAAAGCATTCTTATCAAAAGGAATCTCACTTTTGCACAGCAACTCAATTGCATTGACGTAGTCATCCGCTTTCAAAACGGGTCCTTGATCTACAAGACTGTTGAGAAGTCCCTGCGGAAGAAATGGAAAGTATTTTACAAAAATTGCCATTATGGAGGAACATCCTGAAATTTGAAGACCGGGGGGAGCACTATGGACATGCATTTATTCGAAAGATTATTGTTCTATTTCAAAAATAGCCTTAAACAACGGACTCATCATATTAAACCCATAAACGCAACAAAAAATCCTGTAAGACAAAACCGAATTAACCTTAAAACCTGAAAGGAAAGATCTTCTATTTTAATCAGAAATGTCAAATATCTAGAAAAAGGCACTTGACTCTCAGTATACCAGTTGGGCCAAAATAAAATCAAGATAGACATTAATAAAATCACCCTTTTGACAGCTAACTACAACGAAACTATTTGCCCAAAAATTCAATAGATTTTCGAAGTAATTTTTGCAACAACTTAATGATAGAATCGAGAATCCAGCTACTAATATGCCGAACAGGGAACCTATAATTGTGAAAAATTCTCTTCCATAGAGAGTCCTTACTCCAAAAAATTATAATCACCGAAGAGCACATCTATGAACATTTATCAAAGAAAATTGTCTTGTAACCTGGAGTTATAGCTTGGAAACTTAGAAATTCAATCGATAGACTGATTTACTGATCTTGAAGCTCCAAAAAGACTTACATTAGGATTAAAAGGAATAGACAAAACTACATCAAGTTGTCGCTATAAATAGGCTTTAGAAAATAGGCTGCCATTGTTTCTTAAGCTACACAATGAAATGGCGGATGTCAGAGTTATCAAATGCAATAGGGTCTTATACAATAGACAATAGACATAGACAATAGACAATAGACAATATACAATATAAATATACAATAGACATTTTCATTTTCAACGTGGCCCGGGCCGGCTTTTAACCATGTCGATTTCATTTAATAAGTCATGGTCTTAGAAAGACCAGATATCTTTGCATCAATCATACAACCTAAAATACAGTAAATCCCCGCATATAAGAACCTACAAAAATAAGAACCTCGAGGCTGTTTTCCCTAACTTATGCACCTTGTAATTAAGAACCTGTTTGATTTTGATGAAAAATGTGTCCTTATAGCAGTTGATTTTGGATTGTCATTATCAAGTTCATTTTTGTCCCAGTGGGTTTTTACAGTTTGAATCTCCTCCCCTGCTGTTTAAAAGCTTAGCATTGGTTATTAGGTATATTATAACCTTGCCAAAACAAATAATAGGGCTGAAAATCGTTGGTGAAGGTTCTTAAATGGCCTACGGAAGGCACTCTCCAAATAAGATTCGTTATACCTTGAAATTTGTCTTAGTACCTTTAAAATAAGAACCTATTTCAGCCCAGCTCTCAAAAAAGTAGGTTCTTATATGCGGGGATTTGCTGTAGTACATGTTTACATTAAGATCAAAGAAATACTCCCTCACAAAAATACTTTTAACAGCCTTTTATCATGTTTTGTCTATTTCTAAAAGACAACCTAGTGGATCTTCTCTAACTTTTGTCTAATACTAACTATGTTTCTTTAAATGTTATCGGTAAATCAGTAGATTCGATTACAAGCTACATTTAGCCTCGAACATTTTATCACACCAGGTTAACCATTCCTGATAATGCTTGCTCTTATTGAAAAAGAAATTTTAACTTGAAGATGAGAAATATCAAGGACGCGAGACTATCTTAGAATCAGAAAAGAAATTAAACTCTGTATCACGTTTGAAGTCATGCGAAAATATCCGCAAATAATAAAAGACGTACTTCTTTTTTTAGAAACCACTTATATGAGACTCAACTCTCAGTTCGCTAACAAATCAAGAAACTCCAGCACTGGGAAAAAATTAATTTAGAAACTATTTATTCTCGTCAAGGAAATCCCTAGCATATGTTTCCTTTCACTTGTTTCCTGCACCATATTTCTCGGAAGTGGGCCTCATTTATGTGCGCGAGCGCACGAGTGCCGCTTGCAGGCTCAAAACATCATTAAACGTCAGACAATAGCATATTTACTCTATAGTGAGAATGACTTGATTGCAAGCTTCCTTATCATTTGCTCACAGGCACCAAATAGTTGTAATGCGGCCTGCCCGGAAGTTGCTTGAGTAATGTCTAAACATCGCTTTGGAATGTTCACGAGGGCACGGGAAGTAAACAAGAAGATAGCTTGTTATAGAACTCGTAGAAACCTCGTAAAAATTCTGGGTACTCAAAGCCTGATACTTTAAAGAAACTTTCAGACCGGGCTCAAATTCTCAGTTTCTTAAAAATACGTGTAATTAAAGAGTTCTGAAACAGTAATTTTGCGTTGTCGCAAATGATATCCTTGCATCTGATGTCAAACAAACTTTGATTATCTGTGATGTTTAAATTATTCTATACGCAAGGCGCTCAATGAAAAGATCACATATTAGAAATATCTCAAACTAGAAGTAACAAACTTACGTCTGGTGTCAGGAGTAGCAGTTCAATATACTGCTTGGCGTTTTCCAAATCAGGTTCTCGCGGTTTTGTTATGTCAACTAGTTCTTGTTGTAATGTGAAGATATTCTGACTCCTGAAAAAAAATATAAAAATATGGTCGTCATTCTCAAATTTGGATGAGGATGGAGAGACGAATTAAATCGCTCTAGTTTGCCACTGTCTGAGCTCTGCTACATTCCAGAGTGACATTTCAAAACTTGTCAGAATAATGTTTATTAGTCTGTCAAATTGACCGTCCAAAAATTTCCTTTTTACATGATTTAAACTTCTAAATACGAACGTTCGAGGAAATCTATATTTTGACTTTCGATGCAAGAAAACTAAATTTCCAACACAGAAATCTTGAAGCTTTGCCATCTATCAAAAATATGATACTCATGCAAAATTCAATTTATAGGGTTATTCAACGGAATCAAGCCTTAAAGAGACGAATCAAGGAATTGCTCACAAATTTAAAGCCGTAAAAAGTCGCAGGGGCTCTAGATGGGAGCTTAAATGAATGGGGGCTTATCGGAGAGAGGTGGCATATTCACGAAGCCGTAAAAAGTTGCAGGGACTCTAGATGGGAGCTTAAATGAATGGGGGCTTATCGGAGAGAGGTGGCTTATTCACGAAGCCGTAAAAAGTTGCAGGGGATGGGAGCTTAAATGAATGGGGGCTTATCGGAGAGAGGTGGCTTATTCACGAAGCTAAAAAGTTGCAGGGGCTCTAGATGGGAGCTTAAATGAATGGGGGCTTATTGGAGAGAGGGGGCTTATTCACGAAGTCAAATGAAAAAAATTATAAATGATACTAGCTTTCAACATCTCTTACCTCATATGTTGCGGAATCAACATACAATGTTACGAGTGAAATAAACAAATTCAACGCATTTCAATCCCAAAACATTCAAACTTTGTTTCAGCTAAATAAACGACAAATCTTTGGTACACCCCCCCCACTTTTTATAACTGGGGGCATAGTAGAGAAGGGGTTTAAAAATGTTGGCTTCGCAGGGAGGAGCCTATTAGAGAGGGGGGCTTTATAAAGGGCGGCCAAGAAGAGTGTTTAAGGTTGATCAAATGTATCAAGAGCAACCCTTAACACTTACATCTTCTTGACACCGTTTCGATTGATCTTCTTCATGTAAGATGTACTTGATATGATAATTGATGCAAGCAGATATCCTACGCCTTCGAAGAGGTACCTACAATGTAAGTAAAACAATGATCAATCAATCGATCGATTAATCAATGACACTCAAATGAAACCCGCCACAAAAAAATATATCCGACGCATACCATGATCGACAACGAAATCTAGATATGAAGAACTATAGAAAATAACGCACATAGGACATCAACTTCATACAATTGACTTAGTGCTCAATTCTCTTCTTACAATTTCACTGGTACAGTGTTAACGTATGAATACAGTTGCTGCAGGTTTGAAATCCAAGTTGGGTCGTTCTAATTATTCCTAACCGTCTATATCTTTCTAGGAATCGTCCACGTCTACATATATCATTTGAAAGTTTGTTCAAAACAATGAAGGATTTAAAAAAAATCGACAAGGTCAAAGCCTGACATATTTTGTGACCAGTAAGAAGTCTGATAAACATCTCTGCACTATTCTGGAATTTGTAACATATAATTTCGTAAGACTAACTTCCAGAAACGGACTCAAGGGAAGCAGTAATAATGCCATAAGACCTGACTAAAGTCAGTATTCATCTGTCACATTGACTGTCAGACACCCTGCCTAAGTGCCCAAGTGAGAAGTCAGATGGTCACCGGAGAGCTCCAATTATGCATCCAGGACCAAATTTCTCCCTGAGGGTTGCCAATTTGAAGCCGAGGTCTCACTTGTGAGGTGTTTTGGACCGGGGAGATTCACATCTTGTCCGGGGTCCGGGGACAGATTTTGCTTCATCTTTTTCACCAGGGAAATCAATCACCGGGGTGGAATGTACCGGGGCACTTAACCAGAGGTGTTATTAGCCAGCATTACCTTATTTTGAATGGTGAAAGTGAAGCAGAGCAGATCTCTTCAATATCTCGTAAGTCTTTCGTTAATTGTGGCACAAGTGGGTCAACTTCAACAGCATCCATCGCACACCAATAACTTGACTGAAAATGTAGAAGAGGGAAATAATAAAAATCATAAATAGATACCTGAATATTGCACAAAAAATCTACCTTTTATATTTGTATATAGAAGCTGCAATGGGGTGGTATCACCCTCTGACTTTGCAGCCAAAACAGACAGGCGGACGCAGTTCGAGCCCCACCACTGGAGCGTTACGACAAGGGGTCGCGGACTCGATTACGTCTTCTCTACTTCTGCAATCCAAGTGTTTATTGCTAAAAATGCAACTCCACATTCACCTATTTAAAACCAGTTGTGCAGAAATTAGCTAAAGGTAAGGAAAGACAAGGGGTAAAGCTAGGTATCCATTTCTCTATTTGTTTGTAGTAAAAGATCACCTTACATTTTCCGTTACATTTAAGCTGTTCGGAGACCAAGAATTTTTCAAGCATGGAACTGAATTCATACCTGTCTTGTGGCAGGAATCAGGTAATAAAGGCAATGGCATTGGATTTCCAGATGTAACACCAGCAAGCATGTATCAGCAAGTTCTTGAAATTCTTCAGCTAATGATTCCAGTGCTCTGTGATAAAAAAATAAACCAGCAATAAACAAAATGTACAAACAGATGAAGTACTATTCATTTCACTATGAGCAGGGTTTTGTTCTGCACAACGTTTCGGGCTTAAAGGGGCTCCGTCATCAAAATGTAAACAAAACGATGATTTTGCGGTTTTTTGAAAGGTTATATCACACAGGATTTTCACATCTTTTTCAAAATGAAAGTTGCTGTTTGGGCATTAATCATTGTACTTCACTAAGGAACAAACCAAACATTCATATCTTCTACGATTGCTCGGATATAAGTGGATTTTTAACGGTCACTCTTTGGTGGCTTGGGTGAAGCCACCAAACAAACTGCAGAGAACAATGGATGAACAATGGATAATCGGCGACACGGATTTGTTTACTGTTTGGCGACGGAGCCCCTTTAAACCCATTATCAAGTCAAATGAATAAGATGCATGGGTGATACGAAATTACGAAGACGAAAGCTAAGAAAGGCACTACATTGGCGTTTGCAAGGAAATGAATTCAAAGAATACGAGTAATGTCAGAGCAATACAAATTAGAATGAAACGTATATTTATTTTATTCTCTTTCCTAGCAGTTGTGAAGAGATGAACTCTGATTTCGAAAGAAAATAACTTTCTTCCGAAGGGTTGTTATTTAATCTTTCAGCAGCAAAGAATACCCACTGCAGAATGAAAATGTAACGGCTCAGTTAAGAAAGATTACTATGGTACTCCACATTACCAAAATAGACCTTTCAAAATCTAGTTGAAATACTAGAAGAATAGATAAAGTAGGAATGAATCTATAGACATTGTAGATAACATATAACAACTTACTTGACATTTTCTTCTGGCATTGGTGGTAATTGCTGCAATAAAACGCGTACAAAAAACTTCAATAATGATATCGTTGATTTCAAACAAGATCTGTGTTTACTTACATTTTTACTTGTTCTGGGGATAGAATTCCAAACTTTAAAATTTCATATATCATTTTCCTTCTGATTCATAAATTAAACCTACATTATGAAAACCCACAAAGCTAAAAACCTATTTACAATAATTATACGATATTTACAATAAGAGAAGAGTTAACCCTTGATAGAATTTTTAAAACTATTACGAGAGGACGCCTTCTTTGACTCAGCTGGAAGGCTATAACACAGTTTAGCTCAACGGAAAGAAAAACATTTCTGAAAATGTTCCTCATGAATCGTTGCCCTTATCGTTGCATCCGAGTGGCGAGTGGCAGCCCAGTAGCAGCCCTTCTAGATTTTCGATACTTCAAGCCAGCCTCTATGGGACTTCCATTGGCACATGAGCAAAGTCTTTAGGTTATAATTCATGAACTACAAATTCTATATTTCAAATTTCGAAACAAGGACTAATTGGAGCATCTGATGCAAGAAACTGATTTGCAAAGCATGAGTTTCCGCTTCAAATTGAAAAAATCTCTATGAAATCAAATGTTGCTCACCAAAGCTTTCGATTGAGCCCTCGGCGAGACGATGGTACAAATTTTATCGACTTTAAGCAAAAAACAAAAAGTATGACAAACTCTGGAGACAGACAATGATCTTGAAATTCTTACAAAATGAACTGTAATCACATTGAATAAAGCTCAATGTACTTAATGGGTTTTTAATTAAGATATCATCTAATTCATATCTTCTTTTTACGATTATAATTGTTATCTGTTTCCTTAGAGCCATTCCTAGAGGCCCTCGTGACATTATCTTACGTTATCCTAACGAATACTCACAGCCATCAACACATCTAAAGACTCTGTATCAGCCACCTTAATACTCGTCGTTTTTGCAGATAACTTTACGATAAATTCTTGGAGCCTTCGAGTAAACCAGTCCTATAACGTTGAGAAATTTCATAAATGCTTTAGTAAAAGATAGAAGCAACGCTGTATGAGAACAACATCTAATTCTGCGAGAATGTCTGAATGACACAGATGTTTGACAACAATTCAAAAACTTGGATCCTGTAAAACATGCACCATTCGGAGACTTGCAGGCTAATTAAGAACCTCCATGCCGAGTGGCAACTGAAACATGATATGCATAATTGCCATTTAGCTGAGGCTAGCCTCCTTTCAATGGATTATGCTCACATTCAAAAAATTACTTGCAATAATAAATCTTTACTAATTTCTGGATCTAAAAGAAAAGTGATTTTACAAACAAACAAAATTTCAAATCAATGTTGGTCTTTAACTGATAGATTAAAATTTCAGTTTTGAAAATCATCCTCATACTTTCTACTCCACAGCCCACCAAACGTGTTAATTTTTTTGACTCACCAGGTATTACAAAGTCACATTTCTTTGGAATTTCTCCTTAAAAAATCTCAATCATGCCACATATCATCTTATAATAATGCATTTACATTTAATTACTGTCGTAGGAAAAGAACACTTAAGGAGAATAATCATTTACTTACAATACTTTCTTGTAAATTCACCAACGACTTCAAATCACTGACGTCCAGAATAACCTCATTTTTATCAATTGATCCTTTCCTTAGAGTTCCAAGTAACTTAGCTGTTTGCTGAAAAAGAAAATGTAAAATGAACAATTATACGTGCAAAGGTAACTGTAAATAGAACAAAGAAAACGCTCAAACGCAACATTGTTTCTTTGGTGATCTACTGTTCACACACGGAGGGTGTGCAATTTCGATTTGAATGGGATGTTTCTACATTTTTGTTGCTCTGTGCAAATGCAAGCTTTTAACATTGCACAAATCCTTTAAGCAACGAAATAAAAACAATAAAATACACCAAAAAGAGCAAGGTAATCACAGACAATTCTCTTGATAAATTTAACTTCTTAACTAAGTTGAATTTTCTTTGGGATAGGATCATTCGACAACTAGCGGATGGGTCAAGACATTCCTGCGCAGCCTCGTCCCCATGACCTTTTGTCATCTTTCCGTTTCCGTCCCAATATGACAAAAGGACCTGGGGACGAGGTTGATATTTTCATATTTTTCATATTTGATTCATTTAGGGAGGGTTGCCCTTCAACAAACGTTGTAACCTACGGTTACTCTTTGATTTGACTTCAAACTTAAGCAGAGGGAAATCTGACCAATGGATATTTTTCTACGAATTCTTACGAAATCAAAGTCAACGATGCAATGAATGATAAAGCAAAGAATTTATTACTTGTTCATTTCGAACTTTTACAGATTCCATATCTTCATCTTCGATCTGAAAACAAAAGTAGATAGTTCCATGCAAAGTTACGACTTTTCGCACAAGCGCACACAGTTTCCACTCTATCCCCAGTATCGAAAAATTTGGCTGTCAAAACGATCAAATGGCAATCCTGTCAAAATACTTGTAGGAGAACAGAAAGAGGATAGGACTGAAAGAAACTATGAAGATATAATTACACAGGTATTTACAGCTCATTACAAGATCAAGTCTTGTAGTTCAAAATAGTAACTGTGTGTGTTTTAGTTCAAGAAATTTGACATTTGGATGAATTAGTGCGTAGGCCATAAGCACAGACGTATATGATCACAGCCACTCCTGTATTCGGTACGTTTCTAAAAGAAAATTGAGAAGTATCCTCACCCAAAGGGATAACCCCTGGCTACCCCTTATTTAGTTCGTACATCATAAACACTTAAGTAGCAAGAGACACCGCTCCCGAATTCGGTACGATAGGCAAATGCAAATGGAACAACCTACTCTAACGAAGAAATACACCCCCTGAAACCTCTTGACATGGTTTGTCATAAATACTGGATTACAAATGAAACAACAATCATTTTTTATACATTTGGCAAACGGAGGAGGAGAATCACCGTCTCAAACAACGGGATAAATCCCTGAAAAACCTTGATGTGGTTTGTACATCATTAAATAATTAGCAAACGAAACAATCCCTGTATTTGATTTGACAAACGGAGATGGTCCCCCTCACCAATAGGATAACCGCTCTGATGTACATTTTTTATGTAAACTTGAGCTTATCTCGTTTAAATAATGTCTAGAAAAGTTTAAAGAAGGAAGATCTCTCGCCTGAACAAACTTTGTTAGACTACGATGGGAGGAGCTTATGCACTAACACCAATGTAGCAATATCCGAGCTGACATGTAGATTAATAACATAACCATTGGGTAATTATTTTCGTCTGGAAACTACCTAGCCATAGTTATATTTCAAGATAACATCTAAATACGCAGAAGCGAAATAATGTACGATAAAACCCATTTTATGCAAAAAAAGAATAAGGCTACCTTTCTTATATTTCATATCATATTTTATATTTAATTCTTTTGAGGAGGGTTGCCCTTCAGCAGAAGCTGGTTTTCAAGGGGCCCTCCGATAAAACAATTTACTCTGGCTTCATTCTAAATGCTTACTTTTCGTACAGTATGGAACTCTTTCGAAAATAACATCTGAATTAACTGAGACGAGTGAAAATATGTGCCAACGAATTTGTATTTAAACAAGATTTCTAAAAATGCTATTTTCATTTAGACAACCACTCACACGTGACTTATTTTTTGTTCTAGTAATTCGTCTGAAATGCTTTCTTCTATATTTCTACCTGGCATCCGAAGGTGGCTTCAGGACGCTGAGAAGCTGAGCTTATTGAAGTGAGCTTATTGAAGCAGCGTCCTGATCCTTCCTCTCGATGTGACCACACCTCGTGATTCCTTTAGCCCAGAATTACGGAGTGTCGGCAACTCTCCTCACACTTTGTAGTAGGTTCGGCAGGGCGGGGATTCGAACCACCAACCTTCAGATTGGTAGTTAAGCGTGCCATCTCCACACATACTGAACATGTAATGTATTATCAGTTACAACAGCGTTGCTTGTTTTTCTCCTCCAGTTACCCTATGCTGATGGAACAGGAAAACAACCTAAAAGGAAACTGACTTACTAGTTTCTTTCCTTTGGTCCTTTCTTCTTGTAAATTCAACCAATTTGGCAACGCTTTCAAATATCTGTTTATATCGTCATCTCTGGCCCATGAAGCACTAAATATTCGTGATGGCCTGCCTGCCTCTTCTCTCAGCACCAGACCTAAAAAGATAATAAATTGATCTTTAAACACTGAAGATTTAAACATCTTTAGACAATGTACATGGGAATTTCAGTAAATTAGACAACTTCAAAAAAGTTTTATTTTCTTTATAGGAGACTCCGTCACTTTTAGCAGAATATATCATGTTTCACACAGCTCCTGGTGCATCTTCCGGGAAAACACAACTCAGTTAAATAGATTACAAATTGTGGTCCAAAAGTGACTTTGACCATCCACAACGACCTTACAATGTATTTCCTTTACAAAGTTGGGAAGGACCAGGAAGTCATTTATTTGCAGATGTTTTCGGGTCAGAGAAGAGAAAGAGCTTTCAATAGACGATTACGCTAAAGATGGCAGCGAGGAACTTATTACCAAGATGCAATGCGTTCTTTAATCGAATTCCCATAGAATCGTTAAAAATTCGTAATTAGAACGAATTGCATCTTGGTAAAACGTTCCTCGACGCCCTATTTAGCGTAATCGTCTATTTCTGCTGCTCTGCTACTTAAGACTGTTGACAAATTCAACCAAACAGAATATTATAGCGAGTTTGTTCTCTGCATTTCTCTCCCCCACTATCAAAGCATAATCTTAAGGCAACAGGAAAAGGTTCAACATATGAAGGAAAGCAAGAATAACTTACTTTTATAAGCATCTTTGCACGACTGTAAATATTCGCTCAATATTTGTAAAATCATCTCTAATAATTCATTTGTATATAGTGGCAAAGATTTCATTAATGTTGACAGCTCTTCGACTGTGTTGACGATTGATACTGTTGCCTAGGGAACAAAATGAC
Source organism: Aurelia coerulea (assembly GCA_039566865.1). NCBI lineage: Eukaryota > Metazoa > Cnidaria > Scyphozoa > Semaeostomeae > Ulmaridae > Aurelia > Aurelia coerulea. The sequence goes on along the minus strand of CM076952.1, from coordinate 1,365,709 downwards.
AAAATCTAAACATTTGCTGACAAACCACTGTATCAGTATATAACTATCTATTTTATTGGTTAAGTTTAAAAGCTTAAAAACACTGCAGACATCAAGACCCTTTCCTGCAGCAGATCACGCAAAGCAGAGCGTCTCTTAATGTCAACCTGTAGGAGCTCCAATCAGCAAACCTACTTTAATGGTAAATCATTCTTTCTCTACATTCAAATCTTTACCATATCCTTTCACTGAGAAACCAGTTATTTCTACCCTAGATACCTAAGATTCATTCTTGTTGTCAAGAAATAGACCAGTGGTACTTTTAAAAATTTTGGAGAGGTGGCTGCAACAACCTGAAGCCATTGGCAGTTATCCTGTGTTCCAGACCAGTCGAGAAGGAATGTTGTTGGTTTGGAAACTTTCCAAGTGGTCTGGAACACAGACTATAGGCAGTCAAAGTCTGAACACTTGTTTACAGAACTGAAAACTACTTCCTATCAACATGATTCGCGGTTGTTTGTAAACGCGACAGAGCGAATCTTTCAAATCATACTCAGTTTCATAGCTACCAAGTTGCACTGGATATAATACCTTGAGAAGCGGTCGATCTGCCCTCAAAGCATTCTGTGTAACTTGATCAGTAAGATTCTTTAGTGCATCAAGGCCTCTTGCAGCAATTCTGGTTTTATCAGTAACAGCAAAACGAATCTGACCCAAAAATACTTTTTGTACGAAGTCTGTGACAAAGTGATACAAAACTCCTTTTGTTCTGAAAGAAAAAAGCAACGAAAATTAGCAAGTTGGAAAGAAATATGGAAATTAATCATAAGCGTAGCCTGTTAACGAGAACCAATTTCAAAGGCAAAAATTGGCCCTGGGTAGCAGGCTGTTATAAGCTCTTTTGAACGTGAACAAAACTGACCTGTTAAAATCAAACTGAACTGACCATGGATATATGAATTTATTCACAACACAAAAGGAAAATATAAGTAGCACGAACAAGTTCTCTCTTTGTCCATTCATGTCGATTCTTTAGAAAACTTGATCGATGTCTTTTTATCGTTTTCAGTGCTCTCGAAAACTAAAATTTTAGGAAACTCGCTTCCAGCTCTAAAAACTGAAAATGAAAAAATTGCAAAGAATCCCCAGTATCTAATTCAGGCTTTCTGCTGATGATTAAGTCATAAATCTTCAAAATCGGTCCAGTGTACGATTTATTGCGGCCTGCCAAACGTGCATAGTATATTTTGGCGCACCCGGTTGTAGAGTAGAGTAATTCAGTAAAGATGTATCGTAAATTTTTAGCAGAATGTAAAACAAAAAGAAGTTAAAATACGTTAGGGTTTTTCAGACGCTCTGACTGTCGGTTTCTATAAATTAAATTTGCTTATAAATCACAAATCAAATAGATCAAAATGAATGATAATCAATAGCCTCGCTACACAAGGATCCTCAACTTACGCTTATCTCAATTAAGTGAATTGATGTTGTTGTTGTCGCTCTAGTGTTATAGCGTCCATCAGTCGCTCAATAGCAATAAATATGAAAGTGTTATAAGTCTAGATACTCAACTCACCCCAAAGTTGAAGATGTCTTTCTTTCAACCTCTCCAATTAATGTCATAATCGGAACAAATAGAACTGAAAGAAAAATATGTCAGTTATAATTCTTAGAATTGATGGGAAAATTAACTCAAAAATCTCGTACATTTTGGAAAAAATCTGAAAGATTTTTCCAACTTGAAAATCTCAAAATTTTCACAAAATCTTAGAGATCCCGACCAAAATCTTAAAAATACTTGAAATCTCAAAAAAATCCCAGAAATCTCTACAACAAATGATACAAATTCTCAAAAAATTTTCGACAACTTCTCCAAAATCTCGCAAGTCGTTTAAATCCTTAAAAATCTTGTAAAATCTTCAAAAGCGTGCAAAATCTCAAAAATCCAAAAATCTCCACAAGTCTTAGACATCTTAGAAAATCTAAAAAACCTTCAACAAATCTCAAATCTCAAATGACAAATCTCAGAAGTCTTTGTCAAATCTGAGAGACTTTTACACTCTCAAAATCTCGCACGCTATTTTTGGAGTGATTTGCTCCTCGCTAAGAATAAGATGAACAAATCTACCTACGTAAAATCAATCAAGAAATAAAGCCACATATCTAAGAACCAACTGTATCGGTTAATCTAAACACACGCCACTTATCTGTGATTATTTGAGACTCAAGGGCAGTGTTCTTACCCGTAACGTTCGATGCACATGGTTTGCATAATAACTGAGGTTTACTTGAAAGCAGAGAATCTGCGTATGGATCATCAGGAATCTGAAAAAAGATTATTTCAAGAGTAAGGAAGGCGAGTTACAATACAAGAACAATCTTTGTGCATGCGTGATATTGGACTTGCTCCAAGTCTCGCTCTTGATCAATAAATACAGGAGGGGGAAGGAGGAAAGGGGGAGGACACGGGGAAGGAAGAAAGAAAGGGAAGAGAAAGAGGAACGAGAGCCAGGGGAACGAGTCTCGCTCTCCTTCCCTTTCTTTCTTTCTTCCTTTCCCCGTGTCCTCCCCTTTTTCCTCCCTTCCCCTCCCGTATTTATTGATCAAAAGCGAGACTTGGAGCAAGTCCAGCGTGATATCATTCAAGCTCACCAAAAACAAACAATTAAGTTATATAAACTGTACTTCGAATAGAGTATCATACTTCATGTCATTTTGAACAAAGGCTGTTATCAAGAGCTTGATAACGGGCTTAGCTCAAAACATCATGAAATACTATTTTCTGTTCAAAGTACAGCTGAAAATTACTTTACTTATTTGTTTTTAGCAAGCTTGCATGATGAAGCAAAGATATTCTATGCAGGATTTTCACAACACCCAAGCACTAGTTGGATACATTCATGTATCAAATCTGACAACAACGTTTTAAACTGCATGAATTTATAAATGATCAATCAAGTCCGTTTCCAATAAATTGTGGTTCTAATTCTGGCGTTAATTTGAAAGATACGATGAAACAAAATTGCTCTTTTTGTGTATTTCGTTCTTTCCTTGTGATTGGTAAAGACATTTTGCACCACTGAGCTCTTAAAAGTGAACCAAAATGCTTTCTAAATGAGAGGACTAACATGAATCCTTATTCTCGGCCTAAATAGAGTTGTTTCATCTTGGATAGGAGAGAAGAAACAAAGTGATGAGCGAAGTAGAGTTAAGAATGTTGTTCTTACTGATGAAACGAGATCCTGTCCTTGATCTTTGATGTAACTGCTCATCGCAATTGCTGAGGATGATCCCTCAAATCTGAACAATGGATACTGAAATAAATCAGATAAAATGTGAACAAATCTTATCAAATAAAATGTTCTAAACAAAATAAATCTACACAATTCTGTACATGGTGGGACCTAGATTTAGAACTCAGAGCCAAAGAGAGATATTCTTTCCGAAGTTATTTTCTTATTCTCTACAGCATTAAAGGTCTAAATATCTAAATAATGATGCCTGATTTCATGTGTTTTAATATCAAATTTGAGTGATTGAAAAGCAACCTTGATATTGCAATAAATCCTATTTCATAATTTTAACCAATTGTAAGAAATTACAAAAAAAGAGGCTGTGCAGTTCTTAAAAGGAGAAAATATTTCTAATGATGGCAGCTTGCAGTTTCTTATATGTGCATTTCTTATATGCGAGGACTTATTGCACCTAAAATTATGTGTATTACCTTTGAAGATTTTGCTTTCTTCTTGCTTACAAAGAAGGAGCTTAGTTCACTGCAATGGAAGAACAACAAGTAAATTCGATATCTTATCGAAGCATCACCAATAAAATTTGCAAGGACTTACGTGGACTTGCTTTTAAGTCTCGCTTTTGATCAATAAATACGGGAGGGGAAAGTAGGAAAGGGGAGGACCTTCCCTTTCTTTCTTCCTTTCCCCGTGTCCTCCCCCTTTCCTCCTTTCCCCTCCCGTATTTATTGATCAAGAGTGACACTTGGAGCAAGTCCAGAACTTACGATATCATAAACAGAAAAGACTTTAACAAAAACTCACAGAGATTGACACGAGAAAAGCATGATCACAATAGATAAATACTCTACTTTCTTGATCTCTTTCTTGATTTGTGGCTGAAATCCTCAACCATTTCTTTATATCTAGGTGCTTCAAGACATTAGTTTACAAATCACCCACGAGAGGACAACAGAGAAACTAATTCATCGTATCTATCACTTACCTTTCTACATTTGGAAAAGGCGAGAGTGCTTGTTGTCGAGTAGCCCTGCTTTGAATATCAAGGTAATAACCAAGAAGAACTTGCAGCTAAAGAGAAATGAATCGTAGAGTCAACAACAAATACTTGAACTACAGCACAACAGGCCTTGGGCACATTAGCATGGTTTTTCTTCCTAAAAACTCTTGTTCAGAAAAATTCATAATCTTTCATATCGCTCAAGAATTCTTATCAGAATTTAAAAAATTCTTGTTATGCTGAAGTGCGCAGGGCCTGTAATGTATGTCTCAAATGACAAGCTGTTTGCAGTTAAAGTAATGTATTAAATTAAACAAGAATGAAGAGAATTAACAAGAAAAATCCAGAGAAAAGTAAAGGGACTGAAAAAAATATCTGCTAGCCCCTGAATAGACCTTTTAGCTATTCTGAAAAGAATCAGAATCGAACGATATTTTGGTACATTCTGTAAAATTTTCGAATGTGCACAATAGTGATAGAAGCTTTAACGCCATTCGATCCAACCTTGCGTATAAAAATGTACAAAATTAACGCTCGATCCAGGCTCTTTGTAGAATAGCTAAAAGGTCTATGCTGACGTGGACTTGCTTCAAGTCTCGCTCTTGATCAATAAATACGGGAGGGGAAAAGGGGGAGGACACGGGGAAAGGAAGAAAGAAAGAAAGGGAAGGATAGCGGAAGGCTCTCCTTCCCCTTTCTCTTCTCTTTCTTTCTTCCTTCCCCGTGTCCTCCCCCTTTCTTCCTTTCCCATCCCCTATATATTGATCAAGAGCGAGACTTGAAGCAAATCCAATGCTGTCGTTGCGTATCTTGTACTATCAAATAGCTACCAACCACCAAACAGAATAAAGGTACTAACTGAAAATTCGATTTCTGACCAAACTTCCTCTTTTGTGTACATCTGGATATCTACAAAAGCAGTGATTAAATCATTAATATTTACGATTGGATGCACGACACTAAATGTAGTTACTCAATGCATCGGTATTCGAGCTTGCCCACGGTAGACATATGACCTTGGGTCCTTTGCTTCCCTGTGTACTTTAATTCGTTGATTTCAATCAAGGAACACGGGGAAACAAGGGACTCAAGGTCTATGCCCACAGCACAGCACATCGCATCCTTCTTGTAATGTCAACAGAAAATATTTTTACAAAACGTAGGGTAGAAATTTACAACTATAACTGTAAATTTTCCATAACACATCAAAAGTCTGTCTCAAATAATATGTCACGCGAAAATTTCCGCAAATAAAACGGTTGAGGTGTTCTGCATGAGTAATTTTGAGTTATCGCAAACCTTAGATAACATCTTAGAGACAGACGTTACAATGCTTGTACCTGATGTTTCTGAGAAACTAGCAGTTTCGGTGTCATTATTTGTAACATCTAGATGGTACATAACGAATTCTTGCGAAACCTCTCCATCTTTCGCTTTTCGTTTGTCCTGTGAATATCAAATGTGATACTTGTCAAAAGATGATGATATAGGTTTATAGATGAGGTTATAGAAGTTTACAAAGACATTTTTGAAGATTTGGAAAAAATGTTGGGTTGTCCTAGATTTTAGTTCAACTGACTAGCATAGGGCTCAAATCTTTCACATCTTTAAAGGGGTGGGTGTAAAATGCTATCACATTTTTCTTTGAATTGGATGGCATGAAAGAAATTTAGAGCACTTTGCTGTAAATCTGCCGTGGCAATTTATTGATATCTTGATTAATCTAAAAATGGTGGCTTTTTGATTATTTTTGATAAAATTTATGGAAAATTCTGAAAAATTTAAAATCATAGTAGATTCTACGTCAATAGAGACAATATGATACAATGTTCGAAAAAGCATAGTTTACAGAGGTCTACATTAAGGTGGCAAGCAGAAATCTGTAGCTTTTCTGGTTTAGGATTTAGAAATTTGATGACGTCACAGCTTCAATATAAAAAATGCCGCCATTTTGAAATGAATCAAGATATCAATAAATTGCCACGGCAGATTTGCAGCAAAGTATCCTGAGTTCCTTTCAAGCCATTTGATTCAAAGAAATACGTGATAGAATTTTACACCCACCTTTTTAAAGATTTGAGCCCTATGCTCAACTGACTACGCCTCTTATCAAAACAGTTTGCAAATGATCAGTTGCGTTTCTATGTTTCTTGTCTGTAGATCCTGGATGGTGTTTGAAGTTTAGATAGATTTGTAAATATCTGAGGAAATAAAAATTGGTGGATCTCTCGAAGGTTGGGGAGCTTATTGCCAGATTATCTCCACTAAAGGACTATGGTCAGTTGAAGAGCAACGAAACCACATAAACTGATGAGAAATGCATGCAATTTTTCTTGCATTGAAGACACAATTTATCTAATTCACTGTGCTTTCATGTATCTTGACATGTTACATAAACACGAATTTACAAAGCAAAATGATATGCCAATGAGCGTTAGAGAAATGGGACATGGAAAACAAAAAGTGGTCAAAATAGCTTGAAAGACGAAATAAGCCTCGGATGACGTACCTTAATCCTTTGTACAGCATTGATCACAATTTGATGATTTCTTGCAATTCCTCGAAATTTATCAACAACAACATCCAATAACTCTATGAGTAAGGCAGGGTACTCTCTCTTCGCGAGCTCCTACGGTAATTAGAGTAAATTTAGCAGACGTAAATGATGCCAGCAGAAATTAGAAGCAACAAGTGTAGTCATGACTTAGCCTCTGCTCCAGACCCTCCAAAAAGGATATTCAATCTTTAAAGATTTTCAGAACTGGGGTCTGGAACACAGGCTATTATGACTTGGCTATGGCAATATCGGTGCCTGCATAGTTCCTAAGCATACATAGATTAACCCTACAGTGGTTGGGCTATTTTGGTGGGGGAGGGGGCGGAGGTAAACCCCCTGCCAAACTCTTGACCGGTAATATGTAGAGCAACCAGATTTGGTGTGCTAATAGCACCAGGAATTTACTTTCTACAAAATTAAAAATGAACCTAAAATCAGCAATAGTATTGCTTAAGTTAGCATTTACCTTTGAGTGGTCAATAAAGTGGCGAAATTGGCCAAAATAAAAAAATTCCGATAAAATCAAAACTGGAGCACAATCCTCATCCAAACGCGAGAATTATGATAGACTATATCAAATAACACTACTCTGCAAAAGAAATTTCCAAAATATTGCAACTTTGGTACTTTTTTCGCGAAAATTCAGATTCAAGAATTTGTGATTTTGACAGGGACATTTCCAGAAAATTGTCTCCCTCTCCTTCATTTGTTAAAATATTTTGATAAAACTGCATGAGTAGTTGCACAATAGGTAGGTGCAAAAAATTGGAAAGTTTCACCACCACAACCTTCCTCCTTACAGAGTTATCTGCGGCCCAAGCTAGATAAGCTTTGCTTTTCTTGGGTCGCGTAGAATACGAATATTTTAGAAGTTCTTTATTTTTATATTAGCTCGTATTTTACAAATAAAATTGAATTGAATTGAATCAGAAAATTGTTACAAGGAGGGGGGGTTTGCCCTCCCCTCCCCCAACAAAAATAGGGTTACGTGTCTGTACTGCAACTCACCTCCAGCGTGACAGCATCTCCTCTTGCGATCGCTCTGTAGAAAGAAGAACGGCCACGTGATAGAGAAAATAAAATCATCACAGCACATGAAAGTAGCAAAAGCAAAGGTGAGCAGTCTCCAAACAACTTCTAAAATACAACAATAACTTTCAATATAAAGTTAACGAATAATGATTGTGGGTAGTCCTCTGTGGTACTTTGGTAGGCTGAAAGAAAGTTTGTGTGGAAGTTACGGTGAAAGCAAGCTCATACTGAAATTTATATCCCATATTGGATAAACCAACTTTATGGCTGTAATAGGCCTCTACGCAAAATCCCACAATCCATCGTAAAATGCGAGAATCTATTGCAAGGCTGACTTGGATGCATCACCTCCCTTCCAAGTCTCCCAAGGACGTACGCGTCTCTAACGGCAACCCACGAGATTTGCTAGCAATATTTAGATTGGAAAACAGAGCGCCTTGTTTGCAGCGGTAAAGTGAACTTCCCTTTGGAAACACAGGCCTCATCTCGAAATGAAAATTACTTTGTGTAAAGGCCTATTACACAAACCTGGGGGCCTTTTTTTGCATCATCCTGATATTGAAGCATAACCGTGGAACAAATACCTGTTAGCTACAAGATCAGTTGCACGATGTATCACCAAAGCCATTTCTCTTTTAATCCTTCCCTTCAAAGAATCGACAGCTTCCGGTACTTTTCCAAGAACTTCTAAAGCTTCAATAAGAACGTTGATAAACAGAGGTGTGTTCTCTTCCGGGTCAGCTTGCAAGTCTTCTGTCACCTGTTGGAAATTGATCACTCATTCAACAACCATAAAACAGTAAGGACAACTAAAAAGTTCTACACATTGTTAAGTTATTACTATTATTGTTTCAAATATTTAAGGAGGGTAGCTCTTCAGCAATGCTGATTTTCAAGTATGCATAGAGAGCGCACTCCTCCTTATTCCTAAAAGCCTGCAGCTTCCCAGCTATCAAGATTGTTTGGCAAAGTACTGGGGGTCCCAAAAAAGTTCTCTCGTTTAGAAAATCATAAAAATTCGATTATGAAAACTATCATAAAAATTTCTGTTTGATCTCTTCTTTCTTTGATCCAAATATATTTAAAATAATAAACTTGATACTGAATGTGGTTACTAAAAATTAGATACTATGGAGGAGGTGGTCGCAAAGAAACAGACAAATTTCTGGCACACTGAGGCCTTTCGAGCCTATGTTCTCATCAGATCAGAGTGTGACTTCTATGATTTAAAGTTAAAGTAGATTTTTCTGTTGAATACAAGGCACATGGTTATGCCTTAATGAATTGAATAAACTTAGTGAGCCCCCGTTAACAGACAATGACGTAAATCAATATATTATCTCTTGATGATACATGCCTTGTATTTAACAGGAAAATCTACTCAAACTTTAAATCATGGAAATCACACCCTGATGAGAACATAGGTTCAAAAGGCCTCAGTGTGCCAGAAATTTGTCTGTTTCTTTGCGTCCACCTCCTCCATAGTATATGATTTTCAAGATCATAAAATGTTTGTTTTCTTTACTGAAAGGTTACAAGATGACACACCGAAAATCATAATTCTGAGCCAAACTCTTTAAAAAGGATCGTACATTTTGCCTAAATTCCATGATATTGAGATTGTTTATTGTTCTTTAATTTAAAAGTTTCAAGTCTACAATGATAGTTTGTGTTTCTTCCTGATGTTTATGACCAAACAAGAAGCTTAGTATACAAAAATAAATTGATATGATATCATCAGTGCTTCATGCCGTATGCTTCAAACCAGGCAGCCCTAAAAAGAGCTAAATTTGAAAATTCTTAAGTTTATCACAAGATCAGCTATGCTTGGGAAAATAATTTGATCTTTGATCTACTTGCCAAAAACAGAAATTTGAAGATTGGCTGTGTAATCAATTTTGTTGACTTTTCAAACAGGAGTACTTTTTTGGGAACACCCGGCAGGAAATAAGAAAATAAGCAGCACTATTTGAGACATTAGAACAATAGAGTTTGCAGGTGGAAAGAGGTATAAATATTCACCTCGTCAAATTTCTCGTTTTTAATATCCGTCACTGCATCTGTTTTTATTGTACCTGCATGACATGAAAATATGTTATTAATGATAAACACTTGATAGCAGCACAAGTTACCATGCAAGATGCAAACACAGACAAATCAGTGTGCTTTACACAAAATTGCTTTAAAAAGATCCTCCATAACGCTTACAAGATATTTCAGCACTGGTCTAAAAACTAATCTTGTCAAGTGGTCATCTCGTCAAGTTAATCTATGAAATTAGAGAAGGGTGTAATGAATACAATCTTAAAAAGGCTTACGAGACGAAGATCTTGCATGGCCAAGCCTTCTTATGGCAGGAATTGATGAGCCTGATTCTGCAGAAAAAACACTTTGTAAGCTTGATATCAGTAATATTGATATTTCAACAAATAATAATTAACACGAGAAGGTTGACGTCTAAATATAGAATAAGAAAGAGAAAAAAGGGAAATAACTAAAAGTATTAATGAGAGATGTCTTACCACTGGATTGTTTTTGCTTCGATGATTTCGATGCATCTGAGTGAATTTGTTTGCTGAGCTCTTCGATGAGCATCTCATGCATTATCTAAAGTTCAAAACAAATAATCGGTTATTCTGCCTAAATCCAAGTATCGTAGCTGTATTGTATTCTTATATACGCGGCATATTTAAAAATAAAAGCCAACTTCTTCTTAGATCTTAGTTTCTAAAGCGGTGACATTTGCCTTGAGCCATGATTTTAATTTTGGCGCACGTATAATTTCTGCAAAAATTCTTGAATAAAATCACATATTTTTGCTCTTGTCTCCTCCTTCCCCCTTGCAATGTTGGTATCTTGTGCGATTACGCAGTGCTTTTGGGCACGACAATGCAGTCAAATTGCTTTTCTTCATATATGGTGATCATATATTTTCGGAACAACACTATTTAGGGTGGGGGGGGGAGAGTTAGAAAAAAGAGAGAAATGGAGTTTCCTGCTGTGTATTTTGGATGGTTAATCAGAGGAAAAAGAAGCAAAATGTAGTGATTTTGTAACGCCATGCGTTTTCTTACTCACAATCAAATGTCCTTTGCTGTTTTGCTAAGGATTGTAGGCCAAGAAACAGATCCATACGAATGATCTCAATACTTAGAGAATCTGTCGGTGTATGCTTGAAATTACTGACTATTTGCCTTTACAAGGGTCAAACTCTTCACAAGCTATATATCACTAATGGTCTGATATGCATAATTCATACAAGGGAATGCAGTCTTACCATTTTTCGTGAATGTAAATCTGTCCGTAGCTCTCGTAAAGCATCAACATTTGAGAGCGTAGTTTCGAGCGTCGTAACTGAAATATAAACGGTAGGTAAGTACTGTTCCACCCAATGTGAATGAGACCCCTTCCATAATGTTTTATTTCTTCAAACATATACAGACACTTCACTGGTAGGCTCCTTTCCTAGAATATGATTTCTATAAAACCAGTTCACTCCTCTATTCCTTCCAAAGTACCAGGTGTCCCAAAAAAGTACTCCTGTTTAAAAAATCACCGAGGTTGATTATCGAACCTTTGATAAAATTTTCTTTCTCAGTTGTTTTATCAAAGACCCAAAAATATTCACAGATGGTAAAATGTTTGCTTTTGATAAAGCAAGGTCGAAAAATTACACCTTGAAAAACCTTATTTTGAGCAATATTTTTTTGGCAATATTTTTTAAGCAAAATACGCAATCTTGCCTCAGAGTCCAAATTTTCTGATTTTTTATCATCATTGAAATCTCTAATGATAGTGCGCATTTCCTTCTGTGATTTATGACCAGGCTAGAAGCTTTACATGCACAAAGAAATTGATATGGCAATCACCAGTGCTTTTTTGCAGTATGATTCAAATCCAGGTAGCCCTAAAGAAAGTTAAATTTGCTAATTTTTATACCAATTACAAGATCAGCTATATCTTGGAATATGATTTGGTCCTTGATCTACTTTCCAAACAAAAGGAAATTGAAGATCGGGCCGTGCAATCAATTTTTGATGATTTTTAAACAGGAGTAATGGATAGGCTTTCAAGCGTTTGACAAAGAGACCTTCCCTACATCTATTAGTTAGTTCTTTCATTCAATGCCTACTGTATGTTTACAAAATAAACATTCCCTAAAAAAACAGCAGAATAAAAAGGGTCTAAAGTAATTTGTTTAGCATTGAAATATCTCTAATTTAATTTTACCTGTCTTGACAAGTAGTTGAGCAGCATGAAGATAATGTTTTCTTGCCATGTATTTATCAAGTTGATCAGGCACTGCAATTGCTTTATCTCTGGATAAAAGAATTAAAATCATCTTCAATGCATAAAGATGTGATGGATCATGGAAATGATAAGCTACATTTCAATCAAGGCCCATATGCTGAGGAAGGTTTCATAAATTTCTTTTTTCTACTCATAGTAAGTTAAGACCATACTAATTAATCTAAATACATAAAACTACTACCATTCTTAGTATAGAAGGACCCAAGGTCATCTGGCCTCCACCAAGAATGATACTTTACAATTTTACAAATCCAGCCTCAATAAAAAAGGGGGAAACAGGCAACATACAAATGTTCAAAAGTAAAGAAGTGGCTGGTAGTTCCATACCAAATCATGTAATGAGTCTAACTCCTATACCGGGTGCGCCAAAATAAACTATGCACGTTTGGCTGGCCACAATAAACAGTACACTGGACCGATTTTGAAGATTTATGACTTAATCTTTAGCAGAAAGCCTGAATTAGATTCCAGGACTTTTTGCAAATTTTTCCGTTTTCAGTTTTTAGAGCTAGAAGCCAGTTTCCTAAAATGTTTGTTTTTGAAAACATTGAAAACGATAAAAAAACATCGATCAAACTTTAAAAGATCCGGCATGAATGAACAGAGAGAAAACGTTTTCAGGGAGATTTGGGGGTTCAGTACAAACACTCGCACAGCAAATTACAATTGGTCGATTTTTAAATCGCAAATCACCATGAACAAGTTCTCTCTTTGTCCATTCATGTCGATTCTTTAGAAAACTTGATCGATGTTTTTTTATTGTTTTCAGTGTTTTCGGAAACTAAAATTTTAGGAAACTCGCTTCTAGCTCTAAAAACTGAAAATGAAAAAATTTGCAAAAAATCCCAGTATCTAATTCAGCCTTTCTGCTAACGATTAAGTCATAAATCTTCAAAACTGGTCCAGTGCACGATTTATTGTGGCCTGCCAAACGTGCATAGTTTATTTTGGTGCACCCGGTATATCATAGAGTTTCACCAGTTTTGCACCATAAATCAAAACTCTGGATGGTACAATGATGATGACAGTCCAGCAAAATTTCACTGATATGTTAATGTGACAAAATATGGAGAAAAGCTTTACATCTTCCAGCAAAACAACACAGCAAATTTTTCAAATTTTCGCCTTGAAATTACATAAAAATTCAACTATAAAATACTCCAAAGGAACAAACAAGCAATATCACAACTTACACTTTATCAAGAAGACTCAATATCTCACTATATTCAAGGCCTTCCTGCCAATGCCTCCGTAGATCTTCTCTGTTGCAGTTCAGTAGGGTCTTGCATGTTGTTAACTTCTCTCTCAAACTGGCAACCTTTGATCTGCATCCTGTACGAAATTATTGAATATTAGTTGATAATATGATCATGGACAAAAAATGGTGAAACTCAATTTTTGTGATGAAATTGTAAAGAAATTCTTTGGAATATTTTAACAAACTTTAAGCTAACCTTTTGCTGCTACAACTTGCTGAATTTCTATAAACAGCAGTTTTATCTTTGACTGTGAACATAAACATAAACATAAACATGAACATAAACAAGCAAAATATCATCAGTAACTTACAAACCTTGAATTCTTGATGATACAACTGCAAATGATTGAATTGTCTTTTTCAAGCTGTCTTGGTTATCTGCAAAAGATACAAACATTTAGTTGGTTGAATTACATTCATTTGAATTACATAGTACAGGCCTGACAAGAATCCTCAAGAAGCCTGAAGAATCTTCAAAAACTCATCACGTTCTGTTCTGATAAGAGCTCTTGAGTCATATGAAACACTGTAAAGTTTTTCACCAAAAATTCTTAAGGAACTAAACATATTCTCAAAGAGTTCTTAAGGATTGTTGATGATTCTAAAGCAGAAAAACCATGATATGTGCTCAAGGCCTGAACTGTATGATCCTTAACCTTTTCTAGGAATATTGAAATAATATATATTTAAATATCTCTATGAAAGATTTCTTCCAATATGATCAACAGACAAAATCTTATGATGAAATCCAATCTAAAATGTTACAAAATCTTAAAATCATTCATACCTTCAACTAAAATGCTTAAACTTTCATCTGCTTTCTTTAAATTTTCTTGCAGTTTTTCTTTTTCAAATTCTCTTTGCTGCAAATTGCCACTGGAAGATAATAAAAGATGTACAAAAAAAGGCTTTGCATAAAATCATATACAACTGTGTTCTAAGAATTCTTAAGCATGTTCTTAAGACCTTTTGAGAATGTTTTATTCAACATTACTGCAGTACTTCTCAATAAACAAATATGAGAAGACCATGTTCCCTTCCATGTTAGAGCCTTTCAATTTTAGGTGCCAGCAGTTAGCTCTACAAGACAGTTGCATAGCTGCAAGTGAATGCAAGTTTTGAATCTTTGCTCTCTGGATACATACAAATTTCAACGAGCAAATCATTACCTTGAAAGTTGTTTTATAACAGACACCAGTAAGGCAACCTGTAAGTAAGATAACAGAATTATCAATTTTGCCATTAACATATGTTGTATAATAAACAGCTTTAGGCACAAATTTGTGACTTTTTCAAACAAATGTTTACAGACTATTCTGCATGGGAACATCACTTTGTGATTTTCTGCAGGACCTGACAGCAGAGTAGGGTAGGGTCTACTGGGGTAAAATGGGTAAGTTTGGGGTAAAATGGGTAATTTGGATAAATTTTCCCAAAATTTTTGTTCAGAGTTTTCCTCCAGCTGGAACCATTTGAACTACCCACCTTGACCTTCTGAATGCTGATTTACCAGTTACGGGTCTACTTTATCCAGGAATCAACATTACCCATTTTACCCCAGTAGAACCTATCACAATTTTCAACAGGATCTCAGGTGCGCACAGGCAAATTTCCATTCCACTGAATCTTTTAACACTGAATCTTCTGCTCCATTTGAAGATTTTGAATTTTTTGCTCCATTTCTTTTGTTGAAGTTAATTTGCAGTTGACAAATGGTAGATTGCATTTTGCTAATATTGAGATTTTTTTAATTTTGAGTGATATATAAACAATTTTCTGTTGTTAATTACCACTTTGGACTAGTCCCTCTGCAGAGTACGGCACTTTTCAACAAGATCTCCGGTGTACGATAAGACATTTGTTGTTGTTCCCTCCTATCGTTTTGTCACCTCCTATGAAAGTGTTGTGGCGCAGTGGTGTAATCCTCTGACTTTGCAGCCAGAACAGTCAGGCGAAGTAGGTTTGATACCCGGTAGGACCCCACCACTTGAGCGTCATGACAAGGGGTCGCGGACTCGATTAGGTCTGCTCTATTTCTGTGATCCCAGCGCTTGGCGCTGAAAAACGCAACTTCACCTTCACCTTCATTTTGAATAGCATATTGATAGGTCCGTTGTGCAGCTGCCATACTCTGCACACCTATCCTTGGGTGTGTAAATATTATACTCATCTGCAGAATGACTGCAGAGAGGATGCATCTGAAAACTCAGATTTAATAAATAAAACAAACTGCGTGCAGCTCAAATCCATCATTGTGATAGACAAGAGCTTATTTAAACATCTGCATTTAAATGTGCGATTTATGATTGTGAAGCCTGTCTTAGCTTGTCTAGGCCTTAGGATAAGATTAGGCCACTTTGTTGTTCACAGTATGAGTTTTCAGTTTTTGTTTTCATTTTATGCTGCCAATTTTAAATTTTCGTTGCAAGGGAACTGCTTGCCTTGCAAACTCTTTTATATCTTACCGAATTATCTGATGACTTAGACATTGCTTTGATGTGCGTCTTGCACCTTCAATCTGCTTCCATGTTCATCAATTTTATCTTCTCCTTCTCGAAACTTTGGCTGCCTTCAAGTCACTACCTTCCATATTTGTTTCCTCCTCGCCCAGTAGTCTCTTTTCATTATCCGAAAGAGAGGCTACTGGACTCTTGAAGTGATCACGTGATCATAATGGGCCCTCCCCAAAGCAAAGCTCAAAAGCATCGAAAAGGGGCACACTTTTAACTATCTTCTAGTGTTTGATGTAAGCGGAGGGTTTGATAGGGATTTTACGGTAAATCTGCATTTTTGACAAATTTCTGGAATTTCGATCCACGAAAAAATTTAACATTCCTAAAGTCGTCTGAAGTCTCTGCGGAGGAGCGTTGCTTGGCACCGAGGCTTAAAACACAGGGTGCCAAGGAGAAGAAGAAGGTTGGATTGAAGACTGGCCTAAGTTTGGTTTGTGAACAGCAAAAGCATTTATGGCAGACTCTTTAAGCTTTTACAGTATTGTAAGCTGTAATGGCGGACATTATGAAGCCTAAACATGAATCAGTCACTGATAAAAGCACCAATGAACACCAAAAATGCACAGAAGATGACGAAGAACGGCAAGAATGGGAGCATTTTCAGAAAATTGCCCGTGCATTTTTGGCATACAAATTTTGTGCATCTCAAAAACTTGAGAAAAGAGTGAAAGATTTCACAAAAATACCATTATGCCATCGCAAACTCATTCCAGAATATGCAGCAAAATTGAAAGCATGCAAATCAGGCATCGATCAAAATCACATGCTCATTCAAGCCATCGTCAATTTTAGTGATGGAATGTTCCAGAATGCAGATTTTGGGCAAGAAGCAGGGGGCATTCCACAGGATGATTTTCGAAATATTTCTCTTGAAGATCAAAGTAAAGTCATTACAACATTGACACAGATTGTCAGGGACTGGGCAGATGAAGGGGTTGAAGAAAGGAAAGGCGCTTATGGCCCTATTTTAGATGCAATAAAGAAATATTTTCCAGAAGACCAAAGAAGTGATTCTGATGTTTTGGTCCCAGGTGCAGGGCTTGGGAGACTGGTATTTGAAATCACAAAACTTGGGTTCAATTGCCAGGGAAATGAATTCAGTCTTTACATGTTATTTGCCTCTAATTTCATCTTAAATGAAGTCAGTGGCAAAAATACCATAACGTTTTATCCGTGGGTGCACCAGTTCTGTAATGTGGTCAAGGCCAAAGATCAAATAGCTCCGGTGAAGTTTCCAGACACCGACCCTAGAGAATTGCCCTCTGATGCAAAGTTTTCAATGGCCGCTGGTGACTTCCTGGAGGTCTACACTGTCAGCAATTATTGGGACTGTATAGCAACTTCCTTTTTTATTGATACAGCACACAATATTATAGCTTATGTTGAAAAGATTTATGAAATTCTCAAACCAGGAGGGTTATGGATTAACAATGGCCCACTTTTGTACCACTTTGCTGATGTCCCTGGAGAGATTTCCATTGAGTTATCCTATGACGAATTGCGGAAGGTTGTTTTGCAAGATTTCAAGTTTGAGTTGGTGGAGGAAAAGATTGGAGGGAAAAGCTCATACATCCAAAACCCAAGATCAATGTTAAAAATGACTTACGAATGTATATTTTTTGTTATGAGAAAGCCTAAGGAGTGAAATGCTTTTTTTTGTTGAATGCTGTGGAAAGGTCTGCAGTTCAAAGTGTAATAGTCCTGTTTTTTACTTTGTTTTATTCAGAAATACATTCTGTTTTTGTTATTTTTGTTGCAATGGATTGCCTCATGATCCTGTTACTGCACATCACCTGAAGCTAACTGCACAGTGGAGTTGTTTTCCTGGGAACTGAACCACACAAATAAGGCTTGAGTAAGCCAAAGTCTTTTTGGGCAGCACGAACCACAAAGAACATTCTCCCAGTGTTAATTCAGTTTGTCTCGAACTAAATACAATAGACTTCAATTTGATGCTTTCTAACTCAGTCTGTTTCAAAAGTCTAGGCAGTTAGCCCACATCAAAAACCAAACATTTTTGTGACAAATTTTTAGCAAAAAAGTTGGTTGAAACGTATCTGCCTAAATTTGCAGCTGTCCGAAAATTTGTCACGCGAAGAAGTTGTGAAAGTTGAAAGTTATTTCTGCGGAGGAGGTATCGAAGTGGTTTGTTCTTTTGCTAGCTCCTCCTCCGTAGTAAATAACGTTTTCCTCCACAAAAGAACAAAGCTGCGACAAGCAAGCACAAAACCACCTATGGTTGAATAAAAAGCGCTATGCGCTCCTTAAAATCACATTTGGTTGGTGAAGAGCTACCCAGCTCTACCGGGTGAGTCAGAAGAAATTCACGCTGTAAGGCTAGAGGCTACTGCTCCCTAGAACAATACTTCGCAATATGTGATTGAACTATAGAATTTTTCCTGGCTGAAATTGCTCACTCCGTTCAGAGTTGGCAAGGGATTTTCTCGAGAAAGTCGCTTCGAGAAACCTTCAAAAACGTCTGCAGTCTCGACCAAATTTCTCTGATATTTCTACACCGAGTAGCAATGAATTGAACATGCTTTACCACGTACTGTCCTCGTGGGAGGATGAAAGTGAGGGTGATTCCATGCTCCCAAGAGGACAAAATATATGCTGATTCATGTAAGTGTCATTATTGTTAGGAAGGAAAATTGAGGAAATTCTGATCGTCGTTTCACTCGTTTTGCAGGTTTTTGAAAGGGGCTTCCTGCAGACAATTTCCCATATCCACTGGACGGAATGACCGATTAAAGGCGGGTAAATTATGGAATGTAATTGAACGTTTAGGAAATGAAACGAGACAATTTTCAATTGTATTGCTTTGATATTCAGGAAGGAGGATTTTTCGAAAGCCATGCTTTTTTTACTCACCCGGTTACATTTAAGCAAAAGGGATGGGAAAATGGGAACTGCATGTTTTCTGCACTGCACGTGTACACCTAAAGTTAAGAAATGCATGGGAGAAACACGAGTTCGGGTCATACGAAACAAGTTTTACGACAGACAGAAAGAAAGAAAGAAAACTGTTGGAACTGAAAGAAAATATCACACGTGTAATAACAGATCAAGAACTAAGAATTTACGATACCTTATAAAAAATTCATGAACCCAGGTGTGAGCTATTGTTGTGTTCTGATTTATTTGAATTGTCTGAAGCCTTCTATCTAAATACTCTACTTTGTTAAGAAATCTTTTGATACCATATCCATTACAAGTAAGGTAACAGACAGTGCAATCTATATATCTTGTATTAGCCTTATGTTGCGCACAGTCGGTACGCAGTTCTAATTTGGCTTTGAGATTTTGAGCAGGGTGGTGCTTTCAGACTTGATCAGCAAAGACTGTTTTGAAGTCAACGAGTATAACTATAGTAAGGCGTGTTTGTCTTTTCAAAGTAGTTACGCAAACGTTGAACGTACAGCAAACAGAGTCGTGTGTGTTTGCAGATTACAAGAGTTAAATAAATGAAATTATGCTCAAATTTAAATCAAGAGTGTACATACTATGTGGCTAGTGATTGGGTCTTGAGTGCAGCATTGTTCTGCACACGCGCGTTGAATCTTTGACGGCGAATAACTAAAGTAAGGAGCACTCTTAACTACAAATAGAGAACTCCAAAAATTCCTCATAGATATCTGTTAGGTTAGATGGGGTAAGCCTTTCTTTTACTGCGCAGCGCTTTGATATTCTGCATGGCTCTATTTTACACGCGCGTCAAATCTTTAAAGGATGGATGAAACAAGTATGGAAACCGGCCCATTGTCACCCAGGGACCTTTGCAGGCAAAAAAACGACAATTTACTCAGAAAGTTACAAATAACGTTTCGAGCTTTACAGGCAGCATGCAATTCCAGACTGTCTGGAAATTAAATCTTGCCAAGGCAGAAAATATGGAATAGCACTGCAGTAACTGAAGTTAAAGAAAATTTCACTTTGGTTGACTGTTTTAGCAGTTCAACTACTGCATGTGGATCACTATTTCCACTTAGGCCAAATTTGAAATTTGATTTTCAGACAGTCTGAAATTACATAGTGCAAAGAACCCTGCAAAGAACTGAAGGTGTTGTGGCGCAGTGGTGTAATCCATTGACTTTGCAGCCAGAACAGTCAGGCGGACAGGGTTCGATACACGGTAGAGCCCCACCACTTGAGCGTCATGACAAGGGGTCGCGGACTCGATTAGGCCTATTCTACTTCTGCGATCCCAGCGCTAAAAACCGCAACTTCTCCTTCACGAACCATTGCGGACAATAGATCTTTAACTACTACCAATAACCTCTATGTCAACAGACCGCTATTAGCTAAGATTTACACGCCTTGCCTTTTTCTGTGCATACCTTTGATGTTTCCAATTCTTCACTTTTGGTGCAGATGTCAGACCACAAAACACACTGTGAGTATGCTTTCTGTGCTGTGTCACGACTTTCATTCATTTTTAAACAACATGGTGTCTCCGAAAAAAGCAGCCCAACTTCGATCGAGTTTCCAAATGAAACGATAATATTTGACTCAATTTGACGCATACCATCTTGAAGCACAATCTATCTGCTTTCCAATTATATCCAGGTTAGGCGCATTAATAGAACAATTCATCACTTCATTTGCGTTTTCGTTAAGTATGGCCTATTTCAGTTGTCGGAAAGTGATAGGACATTTACATGGGTAAAAACCATTTTTGTGAGAACTTACTTGATCATTCTTAATAAATATGGGAATAAATGTGTCTTTTTCCTACCTTAGGGCTCACCTCAAGTGCTTCTAGGCCTGAAATTTTCCAGTAAAAAAGTGTGGATTCTGCTCTTAGAGTAGCCTCACTACATAAGGACCCTCAACTTACGCTCATCTAATTGAAGTGAATTAATGTTGTTGTTGTTCCTGGACCAATCAGGATGCAAGACTTGAAATAACTTGATGGGATTGGCTGATTCTTGAACCAAAATAGCACTTATAGGTAAGACTTTTTTGCCTTAATAGCTTGAAGAAACATTCATCTAAGTACTGATAGTTTGTTTTGCAGTGTAGCACTCCAGGATAACCACTTTTTGCGGCATTTTAGGGTCGGTGGTTTTGAGGAAAAAATAGCAGGAAATTTAGACCATGTCCGTTTCTGGAAGCGTAAGTCCATGAGTCGTAGTTATAGCGTCCATCAGCCTATCAATAGCGATAACCTACGAACATATAATCAGTCTACTCTTAGAGCATGCTGCGTTTGAAATCTGCCATACTTACTAAAAAATAAATTAAATGATAAGTAATTCTACTAATGTATCCAAACTGCATATCATAAGAAAGAAGAAAGATTGTACTTTCAGATGGTATGCATCACAACTACTCAAATCATATCATTTTTTTGAAATTTTCTATTAAAGTTGGGTTGCATTTTTTCTGAAACAAACTGTTTATTCTAACGCCAAAATTTACACAATGCAAATATTCTTCGGGTAAAAACCCAGGGGGGGCACACAGCACATACTGATAGGGGGTGGGTCAGTCCGAGAAATATTCAGGAAACCCAAAAATATCAGTTTAGCTTCATTACAACCCAAAAATATCAGCTCATTTTTTACCTTGACATTTGCAAGCGAACATAAAAGATCATGAAACAATGCAAATTGATGCCATTTTGACCATATTTGATGCCCAAAAATATCAAGAGCATAATTTCAGTCTATTTGGCCCCAAATATATCACTTTCGGCAATATTCTGACCCAAAAATATCGGACTTACCTCCCCGTATGTGCATGTGCTGAGTGCCCCCCCCTGGGGGTAAAAACTTCCGTTTTTCGTAAGACTGATTCCACCGAAACGCAGACACGTTCTAGAAGAAGCCTATGGTTCCACCTAGTTCTAGACATGTGATCCTGTTGAGAATTAAAAGAGGAATGAAAAGTCAACTGTAACATTTTGAAAATTTATCAAACACTATTGGTACACTCTTGCCACATAAGTTGTATTATGGAAAGATAGGACTGCTTTTTGCTATGCGCACGTATAACTTAAATTGATTTCGATGAAAGGCAAAGGGATATCTGAAGCTTCTCGAGTTTATAGAGCATTAAGTCGTGATGAAAGATCAATTTTTTTATTTCTCTCCTAAAATGAAAGAAGGATTCAAGGGGTAAATCACTCAATAAGATATCGACAATCTTTGACAAGAAATTCTTTTTGGCGAAAATGAATAAAAATGCTTTGAAATCTAAGGCAATTATTCTCATAAAAATCTCTGAGCATTTCTTCCACCTTTTGGGGGTAGTTATGCACCCCTAAGATTGATTCGCACTGTGTAAAAATACTTTAGAATGGGGATAATGCATTTTCTAAACTCATTTAAAACACAATTTTTGTGCGTTATCACTCCTAAATGGAATGAAAACTTATTGATTCCATAAAACCTCAGATTACGGCAAAAAATAATTCAACGTTTTTGTACTTCAATTTTTGATGCATTTCCCATGTATTTTTTGCTCTAACGTGAAGCATGCTCTAAATAGGATTCTCCCACCTTTTGTTATTCCAAGCACACACTCATGACGTAAAACACGAGTGCCTTGCACAGCCTATTATGTAGCACACGAGTGCCCCAAGAAAACCCCATTAAATAACACATGAACGCTATAAGCCAATTATAACACTCCCAAGATTAAACATGCGTTTGTAAAATGGACAGCCAAGCCTAAAAATGGCCAGCCAATATCGTTGTCAAGGATTTTACAAGGGTCTTGTCTTCAAACTGTGTATATTCTCACAGAAATCAATACAGCAGCTGACCCGTCTATCTAACCACACACTATGATCAAACTGATATATACAGGAGCAAGATGGTATTGCGAAATAAAGATCTACAGACAAAAGCCTTTGTTATTTCAAATTGGCAGATCAGACAATATGTTCCTTTGAACTATTGGCATTCTTGGCGGGAAGGAGTGCTCGGCAACAGCCGAGCACAAGGGTCGAATTTTTGGTCGAATGTTTGGATTGACGCTTCAAGGGTCGAATGGATGGAAGGGTTCAAGGGTCGAATGTTTGCAAAGCTTTAGAATTAAATATGTACACTACCTCCTTTCTACCAGGTTTTTCTCCCCAAGATAGGGAGACAATATTATCAACGTGTATTTAAGTTTTGGTTGGCATTTATTAGCTTTAGCTAGACCAGAAGCAAACCTAAAATAAAGAAATCATTATTATCATTATACCATTATCCATTATCCTATTCTAAATATTTTTCGTGAGCTCCTAGTTTTACAACTTATCCTTGTTACGTCATTACTATCCCTTTGCATTCGAGCTCAGTCCTTCGAATCTACTCTTCCTTCAACTCTCGTTCTCTTCACTTGATAATGGGCTCAGCTCGAAAAGCAATGAAATCGTCATACTCTCTTCTCTCCTTTCTATTATCTATGGTTCCAAGTATGATTTATCTTACTTAAATCGTTTATAACAATGTTTGGTAGCGAAAATTAGAGGGACTAATGTAATGAAGTAATGAATCTAGTATTCTACCTGATGAGCCAAAAAGGGCCTATGTATTAAGGGTTGCTGCGAAGGAGGCTCATTTTCAATAATTCTCAATTTACTCATTCGATCAACTAGAAGCTCTAATCTAAATTTTAATACCATATATCATACCATATTGCCAACCGATACTAAAATTATCAGCAATGAATTTTGATATTTTTTGTTGAAGCAAAGCCCTATATTTTTCGAAAATTTTCAAATTTAATTTGGATTAGCTCTGTCTGAGCTTATACCACACAAATTCAAAGAATAAGGTACCATAATTTAAGTTAAAGCTTCTAGATTATGATAAAGGCAAGTCTTGAATAATTTGATCTGAAGTTTTTTAACAGTGGCCGTTGAAACATATTTACTCTCCTTAGGACAATAAGCTGTTTGCTGACTTTTAAAGCGATGAACTCTTTGGGCGTAAAATGTCAATATTGCAATCAGCAAAACAGTTTGCAAATAGTTAGAAGAGGGGAAATTACTCAATGAAAGCAGCACTGGATTTACGGGATAACAACAACAACGCTTGCAAGAAGCCAAGAACCTGATTTCGAAAACAACATGAATTTGCATTCAGAAGAAAACATGTGCTATCTTGGACAAATACTGCAGTGTAACATTAATTTGTTTTTCCTCGTGTCAGGAAACAAGATTTTCAAATCAATCGGACTAATTTTCAGAAATAATGAAATATAACGTTGATAAACTTTGCCTAGGTTTGCTTGTTTATCTCTCAAGATGTTGATGCTTTGAAGAACTTTGATCTGATGCTTTTGAAATTGTTCTTTTGCTTGTGGGCTTGTGCATGATTATTCCATAGGTGTGCTAAGTTCGTTGCAAGATACCGCAATTCAATCTAAATATACAACTCGTTTTACCAAACATTCAGACTTATCATAAAAATAAAGAAGAAACGTTGTAAGCATATTTGTAAGGAATTGAAAAGAGCAACCTTTCCAAAGTGTTGAAGAAAGGTGTTCTCTGCACAAATCAATCACATATCCATCTCATTAAGATTTAATTTTAGCATGTAGAACAAAAAACTTTGCATCCATGGTGAAGTGAAAGTCCTTCGCAAGAATTTTCCTCGCGTCTTTCATCCGAGAGTGAGATGATTATGAGGCAAAGGTGTCTTTAGTTTATCTTAGTAAACAATGATGAAATAAAGCTGAATCATTTTTAATCAATGGTCTGCTTATTCACAGTTTTATTTTCATAAATTTAAAAGTGATCATTTACAGTGATATATCTAACTTTGCTACAAACAAAACAGAGGCGTGTGCATCACATGATCAACACATTTGAAACTGTTTTCAGATTCCGCATTTTCTTTACTTAGTTGTTGTAAATCCTCATTGAAGAAGAATGAAATGTTTTTGTCAAAAGCTGGTTGCAGCAAACTCATCAGAAATGATACCAAACCGATATATTAATGTCTTCAAGTATACAAATTAGTCAATCAAGAAATTTGTTACGACGCCTAAACGTAAATAAACTTCTTTCTTTGACTTCAGAAACGTTTGCTTTTAATATCTTGTTTTTTTTTCGAATCTTAGCATATCATTTGTTATCATAGATATCTAAACGAATACTGAAAGACGCAGCGCACCCACCAGACTCTTTCCTTGGGCATCATATTTGGTCTTGCCTGAGTTAAAATTTCCGAAAATTTCGGTGCACAAAGTGATAATTACTTTGGTTTTTGTAGGTCGTTGTGATACAACCTCTGCAAAGAACTGCGCTTAGGAGTGTTCTGAAAACATGTTTCAATTGTAGTGCATGAAGCTCGAAGGTTTAATCTTTCTAGTTTCGAGACAATATGTTTTCATCAAAGCTTAATGCTAGAAACTTTGATACGAGAAGAGACCTCTTCAAAATAATTCTGAAGTGCTAAATTTTCACAAATTGCTTTCAAATGGAGAAAAATTGACCAATTTCAACCAACCTAAATTTTCAGATATAATTTACATGTTAAGTACACATACACACCAAAGATGAGTTGGATGAATTCTTACAAAACTACGGACTGACAAATGTCTGAACCATTTTACTCCCTAATCCGCTAGCGCATGGGAGTGTCATTGGATCAATATAACGGCCCAAGGTGCGTATTCTTCAGAACGCTTCAAGAAAAATATTTTAGCGATGCTCGCCTCCACAGAGGCAGTTATTTTCGGTGGAGGAGGAGAGGAATTAAGGAGGCTCTGCGGAGGAGAGTGGTACAACGAAGTAACTTTCTTACAGCAAACTCAACTACTACTCGACTACTTAAAGTAGTCGATGGAAAGTTTGAAATATCGATGAAAGATATATTAAAAAGGATTTGTATGAATTATCAATCATCATTCTGTGACAAAAATCGAATATTGCTGAATCAATTCTGGCAGATTGGTATCTCTTTCTGCAAATTATTTCATTCTTTATCTTATCAAAAACATCATCGCTACCTTGAAATTCAACTTCCAAAGTTTTAAACTTCAGTTACAGATAGATCATATTGAAGTCTGAACGACTCATTAATTATCTTCTGCAAATATTGCTAAATCAATTCTGTTGCATCGGTATATCTCTATCAAAATGATGTTATTGTTTACCTTATTAAAACATCATTTTTTATTTTGCAATTTAGATTGAAAAAGTTTATAATTTCAGTCACAAGATTATATAACAATGATTCATCAATCACGTTCTGCAAATTAAAAGCAAACATTGCCAAATCAATTCTTTTGCATCGGTATATCTCTATCAAAATGATATCACTTTTTATCTTATTAAAGCATTGTTTTTACTTTGCAATTTAGATTGAAAAAGGTTAAAACTTCAGCTACAGCTAGATTGCATTGAAATCTGAATGATTCATCAATCAATATCCTGCAATCAAAAAGCAAAACATTGCTAAATCAATTCTTTTGCATCGGTATATCTATATCAAGATCATATGTTGGTTTATCTTATTAAAAACATTATTGTTACCTCGGATTCAAAGAGTTAAAAATTTTAGTCACAAGATTGTATAACAATTTGAATGATTTGTTTCATCAATCATCTTTTGCAAATTAAAAGCAAACATTGCTAAATCAATTCTTTTGCATCGGTATATCTTTATCAAGATTAAATCATTGTTTATCTTATTAAAAACATTGTTGAAACTATGCATCTGGATTCATGAATTTTCATAAAAACAAAACTGCAAGTTTACTTTGTCTGCACAGTGATAGTCTTGAAATTTGAACAAACAAACGTAATCTACTTTAATCAAATATGTTATGTTGCTAGAGCTTTGTCTTTTATATCATAACATGTATCATGAACTAAATAATCATGTTGAAATGTTACAACGGGCGTAGAATTTAATCAGGAAAATAAATACGAGAACTTCCATGTTTCAATATCCATTGATAAAATCTTTTACAATATTTCGCTGTATATCCATACAGCATCATCAGGTGAATGAGTTAAAGACGTAAACATCTAAAATCTATATTACAAACATTTATGAGATTACAACTCCCTAAAGATTTATATATATCACTTAAAAGTTCAAAAATAACATCAAAGGTTGTGACTAATTGAACAATTTCAATGAGAATTATGTCTCTTGAGTATTCATTGCAAGATCGTATTCCCTGGTGAATAGTGATTCACTGATTTTACAAATAATTGCGAAAACAAGTAGTATTTGCCATCTTGATGCATATTTATGAGAATCTTTCGGGTAATTGAAAAAAAATTCATACATTTGAAAGCCAATAGCTTGCTAGCAACTAATCAGATTCCTAAAACTGATTATCATTGCGTGAGTAACATGTCAAACTAGATAATAAAATTTATTTGGTTGAAAGCAGTTATATTTTTCTCGATTTACAAGTGAGTTTAGAAAATAATGTTTTCTCAGAATTGTTCAAAACAAGCCTGAACTTCTGGGCCAAATTGTTCTACATAGATTCTACATAGATAGGAAGAAGCATATTTTCTACATAGATAAGAAGATATGTAGAAGCATATTTTTGTGCTAGGATTCGGAATCCTTGGAGATATCACAATATGAAGCAATGACGTCTGGAAACATAAAACGTCATTTTGCTAAGAAACGGAAGGATAGGCTGTTTCGAAACTAGTCTAAAGTATTCTTAGATAAAATAAATGTAATCCTGACAATGAATTTCATTCATACGTAACAACAGAGGGCGTTCTAGAGCAAAAGCTGCTCACACAACATAACGTACTGATATGGAAATGAAACTTTAACATGATGTATTGAATAAACATATCCATGGAGTAATGAATCATCTCAAGCATTTTCTCAAATAAAAATCATGTAAAATCTATCAGCCGATCGTTTTAGGACGATTTGTCAAAATTGGAAGGTGACACCTAAAAGATCACAACAGCAAAACATTGATACAAAAGTTCCCCTTATGACTGCTGCAAAGAATGCATATATCCACCCAGATAGAACCAAGAGGTTGAGACATTGCAACTCCTTTACTTACACGACGGTTAAACTCCTGACGCCTTCATAAGTTAATTAAAAGCGACTAAAACGTGGAAACAGTAATTAAAAATCGGATGACTGAAGCAATATTTCTACCAAGTTAAAACCCAAATTAAGAAATTTCAACTCGTTTATTGGCAAGACGCTTGAACTCCTGGAAGACCTAGCCTTTAGAAGTTAAATAAGAAGCGACTAAAACGTGGAAAAAGTAATTTAAATCGAATGACTGAAGCAATATTTCTACCAAGATAAAACCCAAATTAAGGCACTTCAACTCGTTTATTGGCAAGACGCTTGAACTCCTGGAAGACCTAACCTTTAGAAGTTAATTAAGAAGTGACAAAAACATAGAAAAAAGTAATTTAAGTCAGATGATATAAGCAATATTTCCACCAAGCTTTTACCCAGATTGGAACAATTCAACTCCTTTATTGACAATAAGCTTGAACTCCTGGAAATCTTTCCTCTAGAAGTTAATTACAAAATGATTGGATTCAATCGCACGAGCGGAAAAGGTGGAGTACAGCCACATTGATAAATTAACAAACGAAAGGATTATGCTTCCTTGTTTCGTATTTGCCTTGATTTACAATCATGTAGACACAAGTATTGAAAGAACATACACACTCGCGTGTCCACAATGTTCTTACTATATCTTCCTAATATAGAAGCACACGTGCATGAACGCTTCGTACAAAATACTCTGCACATTTTGCGCATTCAGTCTTCACCTTTTACCCTCCACGTTAGATGACGATGAAAAGCTAGCCCCGGGATTTCAAAGAAGCGTCAACCAATTCAACAATCAAAGAGTCGTGGCTCTGATGGCATAATAATGATTTTAGAAATGTATGCGCTTTTCAAGCCTTTCTTTCCCACCTCAATCCATTCTTTGCTATCAATACACCCTGCACGTGTTGTGAGGACTATGCGATCTGCGGCGACTACAGCAAGATCATAGCATCTTGATAAACAATGATATCTATTCTCTGAAAATCTCTTCGATTCTTCATCAAGAAAGAAGGGCTGTATCAGAACTTTGCGAGAATTTTCGCCTAATTTTACGCCAAAACGAAGCGGGGTAGGGCTTCGTAAATATCAAAGCGGTGGTCGAAATTGTATACCCCATACAAAAAAAGAGAATGATCAATCAACTGACAGAGAGTGATTCTTTGTGTTAATCATTTGCCAATTCACGCACTTGCAGCCTTTTGTTCGCAACACGTCTCATCTATGTTGGAATCAGAGAAGAAGCTAATTTGCATAACAATAGTACCTGTATAAAGATGACGGCTTGGCGGCGAATGAGCAGTTGATCGGAGCAGAGCGAGAGCTGACAAGTGGCGCAAAGAACTTGCTTGCATTCGGCACAACTACTGAACGAATCTAAACCACCAGCAAATTATACAGAATATGATCGAAGATCGCAATAAAAGAATGTCTGAAAGCGGTTCAGCAGAGAGTTTATTGAACTTCATTAATACAGCCTCTAGCAGCGTAAAAAATGTCCTGACGCGACCTGGCTGTTTCAAACGCAACACAAATCATAGAAGATTTTTGCAAAAGCAACTCAAAGTTACTTCAACAAGGACGGAACCATTTTCAAGAAAAGAGCTTGCAAAGAAACCATTTGCATTGAGTAAAATAAAACAGAGAAATGCAGAAAAGAAGAAAAATGATGTAACGAACATGGCAGAGTTAGTCGGAGTGCCACGTCGCAATGCGACGCCGAAAAATCGAATTAATGATTTGATAAAAGGACAATTTAGCATCAAAAGAGATGTTGTTGATGCCCATGATTTACAAAAAGAACTTCAATATTTGGATGAATGTAAAAAATTCAGTAAAATGGTGGATGATCTCGTCGATAATCTTTTAGAGTCATCTTCAAACAAGTCCAACGCCAGCGAAAATGAACAATCGGTCCGAGCAACGCCAATAACGCCCGGTTACATTCGATCCGGATCTGTTTCATCATACTCATCATCATCGGAAGAAGAAATCAACTTTGATTTCCTATCCGGTGAAGAACTTGTCCGGTCGCTGGATATTTCAGAACTATTTATCCCAGAAGGACACTCTAGTCCCGTTCAAGAAAAGGCATTAGGGAGTGGTCAAACAAGCCCGGTTGAGGAAAGTTTTCAGATAATTTCCGGGCATGAAAGTCCGGTCGATGAACAAATGATGTATGAAAGTGATTTTGTTGACGTTCAACGTATGCCAGTTTTTGAAAATGTATTTCGTCAGTTTTCGTTATAGCACAGCTTATTGTGGTGAAGTTGTTAGAAGTAGTTATAACTTAACATAAAAGGCATGACGCATCAAGTTTAACACTCCGAAAAACATCTCTAGAAAGCGATTTTATAACCAACGAGTTGAGACGTTTATGAATTTTCATCATAGCAAAACTTACGGTAGTTAGATTGTGACTGTATACGACTGCGGATTTATCAAAAAAAGATCTACTGTATTCAAACTCTGATAGGCATCTCATTAAAATTTACTTCAACATCGTTGCAAATTTGTCTTTGCGCTTTTCGTTGTTTTTCAAGCGAAAAATTTCACAAGCACGAGCACGAACAACTAAAATTTCTCTATAGCTTAAATAGCAAACGAATGATTGCCAAAATTGATCAGAAAGTTTCCAGTTAAATAGATCTTCATTTTCTTGAAATTGGACAAGCAAAATTCTTCGCTGAGCAATAAATAGGCTGCAGGTTAGCGATTTTCTTGCTTAGATATTAAAAGAAAAAGTTCCGCTACATTTAAATTGCCGTATTGCCAAGCTTTGATTAATTTTGACCCTGAAAATAAACTTCAATTCCTGCTTCATGGCCTTTAGAACCAATAAACCAATGCGCAATCTTGCAAAAAGTAGTTTCAGAAACGTTCTTGTATATATCAATGTATGTAGCTGAACAGAAATAATTATAGTGTATATAATACATCATGTAATGTTGATCTTTAGAATGTATTGCAAGAATCGAATTATAATTGAATATATCTATTATTTATTGAAAATATTGTGTGCTTGCTTCGTCGTTGCTGCAGATTTTGATGATACTTCGAGAAGCAGGGTATTTCGCAATTGCGCTTAAAAACGCAACCAACTACTGGGGGTCCCAAAATGATGTGTCATTGTTTGCCGAATCGTAATAACAAGACTCAATGATTGATTTCAATCAACTAACCAGATTTTGTAGCAGAAAGGCTGGCTTAGATGTAGAAATTCATTTCACTAAAACTGCTCATATATTACTAGAGTTATGGTTGATTTGCAAGGAGCTTGCTTCATAATCATGCTGCAATGAGGACTAAAATGTAAAAAAACGGCTGCCACCGTTTCAGCGCAAAACGTTATTGGGAGGAGCATCATCCTTTTTATTCTTCTTCCAAATCATATTCTTGAGAATACAAATCATTGCAATTTCATAAAACTCTTTTTCTTGCCCAAAATTTCTTTGTGTGAGTAGAAACATATCTGGAGCAGTTTGCTTAGGGACTATCCAATGATCGGTTAAATTCAGGCACAGTGAAAGTCGAGTTGTGGAAAACAGCCGATAAAACTTCCTTTCGGTAGAGTTCGGCAAAAAAAAAACCAAACTTCAAATGAGCAATAGGCTATTCTGTTGATTGGTGAAACACTTTCTAAGGTGTTAATTGCAACTCGTGTAACAATACTAAAATCATGTCGAATTAATTTATGCTCCATGCCGCAATGTTTTTCGAATTTTGTCGAAAATGTGTTTCATTGTTTCGATTTGTAAGAAGCATTGTAAAAACATGTTTCCCTTCTTGACACCTTGTAATATGAAAATAATGCTTCGGCATGAAATTAGGCCTTCGCACAAAAATCCCCCAAACCAGTCTATTGCCGTTAGTCTTTTCTAGAACAAAGGAACTCTTGTGCCCAGGTTGCAGCCACATGGAAGGGGGCATAGCGGCCAAAGATGGTCACACCGTCGCTAAGTCAAAGCATCAAATGAGTTTTGTGAGCTGTTAGACCAACAAAGTTACTGAGGTTGGAATTTGGCAAGAGGGCACGATGCCCGCATGATGCGGCTTTATAAACAAAAGTTCTCATCCAAACTCATTGCGCTTCAAGTTGGTACACATCCGCTTCGGGAACACTGGGTAAGACAGAAAGTAGGTTTTTCTTGCCTGGGGGCCTTAACGTGTCATTTCAAGTTGAAATCAACCTCTCTAACCTCTTTAACCTCTCTAACCTCTCTGCAATGGCAGATTGCAGCTTTGCAGATAGAGAAAATCGGCAAGGTTTGTTTACACCCATTTCAAATCATGTGATCAATCTCTTGATGAAACATCTTTTGATTTCTCTAACATATTTCATGCCATGCAAAGTTGTGGCATGAATAGAAAAGGAAGCATAATACTGAAACTTCCCAAGGGTATGGTCACATGACTTGAAATAGGTAAACCAAACCTTAACCGATTAGGTCTACAGAGGGAAACTTTTCCAGCTGTTATCTAATTAATCTACTTTAACTTATATCTAACTTAAACGCGATTACTAAACTAATTCTAACTATCAAAGCTTGAAGTGGGGTATTCATTTGTTTTTCTCAATCCTTTGTGTGTGGGGAAAACAGGGCATATTGAATTTGGCATACTGCACTGTCAGTTCTTTTCATCGTTGCATGAAGGAAAATCATAAGCACCAATTGGCCAACTCGCCGAATTAACTGTATACACATGAATATTGTTCAGATGCATTGATTTGACCTATGTCATACTCGTACCAAAATTAATTCAGATCATGGTTCGATCCTGGAGTTATACGGCACAAAACTGATGAAAAGTTTACAAGAAATGCATGGGCCATCAAACATTGTTTCAGGGCACAAAGGCAATAGATCGTGTATTTTTTATAACATTTGAAATGTTATCATCTTTATGACAATGCACATGATATGAAACGTGGTTGCTTTCTTCCTCTTGTAAATAGCTTTCAACGCCCAGAAGATTGTTTTGTTCATCTGGTTGATTGCTCTGTTCCCCTTGCACTTCTTCACTTTGCTCAGCTTTGCACCAAGACTGGTCCAAGGATAGGCCAGATGTAATGAAGGCAAGGCATACTTTCTTGAGATCAAAATTTCTTAGCACGTGTCTTTTACCTGACCAACGTCCTTTATCATGCACAGGGCCGTCGAGAGAGGGGCAGGGCCCCAGGGTCAGGGAAGAAGGAGGGCCCCCGGCGCTGAAGGCGCGGGGAATTTCTGTGAACCACACCCTTTTATCCTTGGGCCACGCCCTCCTATGCACTGGTAAAACACCGCTTTTAGATTTCATTTGGAATCTCAGTGGGCTTGGGGGCCTGAAAATGTTCCTGAAAGAAAACTACAACAAAGAAAAATTACATACCTTATGTTTTGCGGGCCCCCAATGGCCCCGGGCCCCCTGGTAACTACCCTGGCTAACCCCCCCTCTCGACGGTCCTGATCATGCATTATCAAATAAACTCAGCAAACTTTGTTTCATGGATGATGGTTGGGTCGTTATTTTCATATCTTGCCATTGGCCATAATGCATCGTTGATGTGGCCAATATTATGATCAAAATTGTATTTTTACTCACTGTGTTGTTTCTCTTCCACGGGATTGCGAGTAAAGCTTGATAATGTTGCTATTCCTTCGTTCTCTCGTCACAGCA
Source organism: Aurelia coerulea (assembly GCA_039566865.1). Lineage (NCBI taxonomy): Eukaryota > Metazoa > Cnidaria > Scyphozoa > Semaeostomeae > Ulmaridae > Aurelia > Aurelia coerulea. Next base: position 1,332,142 of record CM076952.1, on the reverse strand, counting down.
AGGAATCGAATGCTGCCATTGAGAAGTATCGCTGCGCAGGAGCTCCAATCGATTCAATTGTATTTGAATAGTGGCAGCATTCGATTCTTTGCTGTGACGAGAGAAGAACGAAGGAATACATACATACATACATACATACATATATTTTTTGTTAAAGCAGGTATGATACTGGCAGCTTGCAGCTGATGTGTACCTGCTATAAGTAAAATAACTAAGATTGAAGTAGTTAAAACTAATATTGATTAAAACGAAAAGAAAAAGTATGTCCATGTCCATATCAAAAGCTACCTATATATAAAATTATTGTCTTTATTCAATAATTGACCAGTTCCTTTTACAAAATTAAGACTATTTAATGATGCTCTAAATCTTTTTAGTGTCTCCTTGAAAGGTAAAATGCTTTTGTGTTTAATGTCTTCCTTTAAACTATTCCAAACAACAGCTCCTCTGTATGCGATTGTTCTCCTGCCAACATCTGTTCTGAATGATGGGACGCAAAATTTAGTTGTCTTTCTTAAATTGTACCTTTGCTCTTTATGTTTTGTAAATAACTGACTGATTTTTCGTGGAGTATTTTCCAGGTGGACGTTCTGCATCAACACTGCCAGTTTTCTTTTATACATGTAGGAAATTGGTTCCCAGTTCGCAATCTTTAACACATCTTCATTGGTATGTGCTCCTGTGATGTTGTATACTATTCTGGCTGCCCTTGCATGTATCTTTTCAACTGTATCAAATAAGGTCTCACTGCAAGTTCCCCAAATAGCAACATTATCAAGCTTTACTCGCAATCCCGTGGAAGAGAAACAACACAGTGAGTAAAAATACAATTTTGATCATAATATAGGCCACATCAAGTGCATTATTGCCCGTGGTCTTGCCATGCAGCAGATCGCATTCGCTTTATTGAGTTCTGTGCAAACACATTTCAATCCCTCAACTACATGATATGCCATATTTTAGCAGATCCACATTTTTTCAAATACAGATCCACAGTTTTGATTTACAACTCCACAAAATGAGTCAGATCTACATTTATTTTAGGCCCTGAGAGTTGGAGACATAAGTAAACTTGAATCGAGAGAATTCCTCTTCCGAACCTCCAAAGGTGCTATTTTTACTGACATTTGGAATGAAACTAATACTGATTTTCAAAACGCGTGTGAGATAAGACAAGCAAATAAATTTTCGACGCCATCATACTTCATCTCGCACATGGATCTAAAATACTTCACGTATGCTTCTGTGATGTTCCCATTTACACAAGATAAATCATGCTGTCAGCTTTGCATGCAATCTCTATTACTTACGACATTCCAGGGGGTAAAATATTGAGGTTGTGCTGTTCGACTGTTCACAGACTCTTTGATGATATTCATTTCATTTGAAGATAAAACCGAGAACAAGTCACTTCTCAAAAAATCGGACGAGATCTCCATGATAACAATGGGATTTTTTATATTCTCAAGATTTTCGCGCAAAAACAAAGGGATTTCTTGCTAAAGGCGGATGAGATCTTTTGAGAGTGAATTGCCCCTAACGTGAAGACATCCTTAGCTTTGATAAACATGGAACTGGTGTTCGAAAATAGGTATTTTAATGCGCATTAAGTATTTAGGTAATACCTCCGTGTAATTATGCAGTAACCTGGGCGAATGGCTATCATATTACGTTCCAGCAAGTTATATAGCTCCCAGTTATAAAGGTACTTAGAGGCTTTGTGCAAGAGCTTGCATTTGCAGAGAGCAGAAAAAAAGCAGAAATATCCCATTCAAATTGACTTAGCACACGCGTCGCCAACAATGGATAGGCAAAGAAACGATTCTGTGTCGAGTGTTTTTCTTTGTTCAATCTACAGACAAGTCTATATTTACTATTGCACGCATCCTTCAAGAGCATTTGGCTCTGATCCCCCGTCGTTTTACTCCCTTTCTCTTGACGAGGAATTAGGTAGAGGAAACATATTAGAGGTGAAAAAGTCCCCACGTGGAAATTCACAAGTCATTCCAGATCGTCCACTCTGAACATGAGGCATTTGCTGGCCAAAATACAGACTTGAGATTAAGTAAGATTTGCCATATATGTCACTGCGGGGGAGTGGGTTTCCTTATAACCTCGTTTACGCCAACGCTTTGTACGCGTGCAGACTTGGAGACGAAAGAACCAATAGAAGCGCCTCGTTGACCCAGAGTCTTCAGTTGTTTCGACGAGCCGCAAACATGATGTCGCATCGTGCACCAGGTTAAATATTCTTATCTTATTCGTCAGATTATAGGTCAGATTTGTCAGACAGATAGATAAGTTTGTTATGTCGATTTCACCAAAGTGGATCCGCAAAATTGACTTACTTAGGCCTGACTCGATTGTGTATTTGAGGTGGGTCATATCACACGTGCTAGAAGTTCTTCAAAAATGTTGTTTTCTCAAAGTTCTTCTGAATTTTCGACTTTTCATCGAGGCTCTCTAAAGCATGACTTTTTTATGATGATGATAAGTATGATTGAAGCATGATTGGTTGATTATAGCTATTGGAAAGCAGGATGCAATAGACCTGGGGACGAGGTTGTCTTTTAGCTATACTACTAAAGAGCCTGCATCAAGCGATATTTTATACTTTCTGATACGAGAGGTTCGAATGAGTGTATATATATGAGTGGCGTTAGAGCTTCCATCATCATAATTAGTAGGCTTGATTTAGCTTTTATTTTATAGCTGTTGTATATATTCTCTTTGTATGAAGATAGGTCAAAGCTACATGCTCTTTCCAGAATTTCTCATTTCTTTGACACTGAGCAACTGAAATGAAGCTCAGTTATAGCTCAGTTTTATGTATACAAATATAATAAATAAATATAAATATATAATATATGATATAAATACATATGTAGGCCTACTTTAACATGAGATTTGTTGTGAAATGACAGCTTGCAATTTGGTATGCGGAAAACCACAATAAACAGGAGGCCTAAGAGCGAAAAGTCCCGAAAAATGCGGAAGGAATATTTGTGATTTGCATCTGGCATGTCGTGAAAGACATCTGCCGCGCAGGAATTTAGTCGAAGGGCGATATCTGAACATGAGATTTGTTGTGAAATGACAGCTTGCAATTTGGTATGCGGAAAACCACAATAAACAGCAGGCCTAAGAGCGAAAAGTCCCGAAAAATGCGGAAGGAATAATTTGAGATTTGCATCTGACATGTCTTGAAAGACATCTGCCGCGCAGGAATTTAGTCGAAGGGAGATATCTAAACATGAGCTTTGTTGTGAAATGACAGCTTGCAATTTGGTATGCGGAAAACCACAATAAACAGGAGGCCTAAGAGCGAAAAGTCCCGAAAAATGCGGAAGGAATAATTTGAGATTTGCATCTGACATGTCTTGAAAGACATCTGCCGCGCAGGAATTTAGTCGAAGGGCGATATCTGAACATGAGATTTGTTGTGAAATGACAGCTTGCAATTTGGTATGCGGAAAACCACAATAAACAGGAGGCCTAAGAGCGAAAAGTCCCGAAAAATGCGGAAGAAATAATTTGAGATGTACATCTGCTATGTCGTGTAAGACATCTGCCGCGCAGGAATTCCGTTGAAGGGAGATATCTAAACATGAGATTTGTTGTGAAATGACAGCTTGCAATTTGGTATGCGGAAAACCACAATAAACAACAGGCCTAAGAGCGAAAAGTCCCGAAAAATGCGGAAGGAATATTTGTGATTTGCATCTGGCATGTCGTGAAAGACATCTGCCGCGCAGGAATTTAGTCGGAGGGCGATATCTGAACATGAGATTTGTTGTGAAATGACAGCTTGCAATTTGGTATGCGGAAAACCACAATAAACAACAGGCCTAAGAGCGAAAAGTCCCGAAAAATGCGGAAGGAATAATTTGAGATTTGCATCTGACATGTCTTGAAAGACATCTGCCGCGCAGGAATTTAGTCGAAGGGCGATATCTGAACATGAGATTTGTTGTGAAATGACAGCTTGCAATTTGGTATGCGGAAAACCACAATAAACAGGAGGCCTAAGAGCGAAAAGTCCCGAAAAATGCGGAAGGAATAATTTGAGATTTGCATCTGACATGTCTTGAAAGACATCTGCCGCGCAGGAATTTCGTTGAAGGGCGATATCTGAACATGAGATTTGTTGTGAAATGACAGCTTGCAATTTGGTATGCGGAAAACCACAATAAACAACAGGCCTAAGAGCGAAAAGTCCCGAAAAATGCGGAAGGAATATTTGTGATTTGCATCTGGCATGTCGTGAAAGACATCTGCCGCGCAGGAATTTAGTCGGAGGGCGATATCTGAACATGAGATTTGTTGTGAAATGACAGCTTGCAATTTGGTATGCGGAAAACCACAATAAACAACAGGCCTAAGAGCGAAAAGTCCCGAAAAATGCGGAAGGAATATTTGTGATTTACATCTGCTATGTCGTGAAAGACATCTGCCGCGCAGGAATTTAGTCGAAGGGAGATATCTAAACATGAGATTTGTTGTGAAATGACAGCTTGCAATTTGGTATGCGGAAAACCACAATAAACAGGAGGCCTAAGAGCGAAAAGTCCAGAAAAACGCTGAAGGAATAATTTGAGATTTACATCTGCTATGTCGTGAAAGACATCTGCCGCGCAGGAATTTAGTCGAAGGGAGATATCTGAACATGAGCTTTGTTGTGAAATGACAGCTTGCAATTTGGTATGCGGAAAACCACAATAAACAGGAGGCCTAAGAGCGAAAAGTCCCGAAAAACGCGGAAGAAATAATTTGAGATTTGCATCTGCCATGTCGAATATTAAACCGGCTGCCGCGCAGGAATTCCGTTGAAGTGAATATTAAATATGAGGTTTGTTATAAACGACAGCTTGCAATTTGGAATGCAAGAATTGAGGAAGACGATAACACAGATGGTTTTGAAGGTGAAGAAATTTTAGAGGAACAACAATACAGTTCTCCTTCCCAAAAATAGAAACTTATTGAAAGCTCTCGGCCGTTCTGTAAGATTTAAAAAGCGACCGTTCTGGAAAATCCAAATATATTCGGATGATTAATAATAACCTTCTTCTACAATTAAATGTATTCAAATAAGATTTTCAAAAGTATAGCGCATTTCTTCAAACGCTTTGCTTTCGCTTTATCAGAAACAGAGCTGCCTTACGCAAAATTTTGAAAAATTGTGCAATATTTTTCAAACTTTTTAAATTCGGAAACAAGGATAAAATTCAACGTACTGAGCTATAGAATTTTAGTTCATATCTTGGCAATTAAACAAAGCATCCACTAAGTTGATTGGGCAGATGAGCTTGAAGCTATGGCTTGTAAAAGTTGGAGTGCTTTTTGCAGTTACTGTCAAGCCAAACAAGAGGGTGATCTACAGGAAGGTATCAGCGTTTGATCAAATATGCTGTCATGAAATATGCATTGATCTTAATGAATTATCAATCATTTGTAAGTAGAATGGCTAAACTTTATGAAAATATCTAATTCATTAAAATCGGTCAAAATGTTGTAGACTTATGAGCGATTTCGCCAACAGCAACAGTTTATTTGCGTCACCCAGAAATGAAATGAGAAAATTCGCTAAGGAGTAAACAGTTATGATCTCCTCTGGATAAAAATCAATGTGCCAAACTTTGATTCCTGGGGTACCCCTAAATCAGCCATTCATAAGGAATAGACCTTTTAGCTATTCTTCAAAGAGATTCTGAGTCGAACGACATTTGATACATCTTGTAGAATGTTCGCATGTGCACAACAGTGATAGAAGCTGCAACGCTACCCAATCGAACCTTTCGTACCGGGTGTCCCAATAAAAAGTACTCCCGTTTGAAAAATTGCCAAAATTCGATATCAAACCTATTGCATTCAAGGCACAACTTTGCATGGCACGAACTATGTTAGAGAAATCAAAAGATGTTTTATCAAGAGATTGATCACATGACTTGAAATGGGTGTGAACAAACATTAGCCGACTTTGTCTCTTTAAAAGCAAATCAAAAGATCAGATATGTCTGGAAAAATAATTTGGTCTTTGATCCACTTGCCAAAAAATAAATTTGAAGATCGACCTTTTAATACAATGTTGGTGATTTTGCAAACGCGAGTACTCCTTTAGGACACTAAGTATAACAATGTATAAAAACATTACTCAATGAAGAGTCTTCTGCAGAGGAGCCAAAGGTCTTCTTCGCTTGAATGTTGTGATCGTAAATTTTAACGGTAAGCCTATCCACATGGTAATCGAGATAACAGCTAGGTGGATTCCATGCTGTTTTGATAAGAACCAGGATTAGGCCCTGTTTTCCAGGCCGGTGCATTGTTAGCAATATGTTTCAGAGATAAAAGGTTTATCCTTTAAAGAAATGTCTCCAATTAAACAATACAACTCAAATCTCTATGAATCATTCGAGGGGAAGAAATTTCCCAGCTTAAAACCATGCATTTTAAAATAGTCCACCAAACACTTGAGACATGACTTCGCAAAGTCAAAATTAGAGTTCATTTGAAACTACTTCAGTTCACGGAAATTGCTCCTGAAAATGCTTGAGAAAGAGCTAAAACAAGTCACCAAAAACTCTTTCAGTTTATATCCTCAGAAATGCTGCTGTTTTGATATCCATGCTGTTTTGATAAGAAAAGGGATTAGGCCCTGTTTTCCAGGCCGGTGCATTGTTAGCAATATGTTTCAGAGATAAAAAGTTTATCTTTTAAAGAAATGTTTCTAATTAAACAATACAACTCAAATCTCTATGAATCACTCGGGAGAGAAATGGTTTACATCAGAAGAAATGCCCCAGCTTAAAACCATGCATTTTAAAATAGTCCACCAAACAATTGAGACATGACTTCGCAAAGTCAAAATTAGAGTGCATTTGAAACTACTTCAGCAAATCGTTCACGGAAATTGCTCCTGAAAATGCCTGAAAAAGAGCTAAAACAAGTCACCAAAAACTCTTTCAGTTTATATCCTCAGAAATGCTGGCTATTGATCATTGCAGCCTCGAGAAGCTGCAGAAATTATGTTAAAATTTTGATTACAAGGAATATGAATTTATCGTTTGGTTTCCTCCTTGGAGATGGAGAATACTTGTCATCGTTCTGAAGGCATGAATTCATTTTGAACGGATCTTTACAAAATCTTTCAAGACCACAATTCGCATAACTTTAGAAAGCAATGGCCAATTTACGTGAAATAAATTTTCTCGTGTAAGCTAGCCTGTCTTTCATGCAACGACACGTGACTCGTGGATATGGTTGCACGATTCAAGATGGTACATCTCGGCAAACATTGAAAGCTTTTTACCGACCCGCCGATACGTTTGAAAATTCCAAATATAAGAGCATTCATCAAATGGCAAAACCCCAGAATCATACCACGGGTCGTTTCAACAGGCTAACAGAATGTTAATTTATAGGACCCCTTAACTGAAAAAATACAAGTAGTATGTCTATATATAGTGTACGATTGTTTATAGATGCAACGAGAGACAAACTTTGGCACGCTTTCTTAATAAAATGAGGTTATAAAAAGTGTGTCATTGTTGATTTGAGCGCACTGGATTTGTTCTTGGCTGTGGTCTAAAGATCGCCATTGCCACGTCTATTCATAGCACAATATATTGGATAAAAAACAACGTAGACACGCATTCGCCAATGAAATAACGTCATAAAAAATGAGTCATGACTATTTTTTGGAAGCACATGGGTTTGTTCCTGGCTCTGTGCTAAAAATAGCCATTGCTACGTCTATTTATAGCACAATATAACTGATAAAAGACACACGCTTTCGTAAACGAAATGACATCATAAAAAGTGTGTCATTACTCTCTTTAAATAGCCAGGGGCCCTGAGAAAGAAGATAAGAAAAACCTCCCAGGGTTATTCATGATATACAGATTAATTATTAACATCTTTAGTGATTTGTTTTTTCATTTAAAAATTGGATTAAAAATGTTATTCATCAAATTAAACAATGATATTTCGATGCCTTTGAAACGCTCAGCTGTAACTTTTGTCAAAATTTCTCTTTGACTCGCTGGATTAAAACTTCTTCCCCGCTGCTTGAATGTGGATTGATTTTGAAGTGGCTGAACTTAAATTTTATTTAATTTGACTTTGATGAAAATTGTTGTTGTTTTGAATGAGCGAATTGCGAAAATAATTAGAAAGAAAGCTCACGATTCATGGACATTTCTGAAAATTTTTCGATGGTCATCGGTGTTTAAACTTTCATTTAACATAAGTAGTTAACATCTAAGACCCCGTTTACATGGTAGCGGATCAAAAGTGTTGCGGATCAAAGTGTTACGGATCACCCTCCCGTCTACACGGTAGCGGATCATAATTGTATCGGATCACGGTCTCGTCTACACGGTAGCGGATCAGCGGTCACCATAGAATTAGGGCGAGATCACATTTAAGATTTTCTCGGATTTTCAGTGATTTCCTTGATTTCCTTTTAACGTCAAAATTTCAAAACAAACTGCAATTATGATTAAACCTCGTTTGTATGGAAAATACCCTCGTAATGAATCCGAATCAAAATTGATGCGGATCACTTGCGTTTACACGGCGCAGAGCAAGAGTGATCCGATACAAAAGTGATCCGACACAAAACGAGTTCGCTTTCGTAGCAGGATCAAAATTGATGCGGATAGCGGAGCAGAAGTGTATCGGATCACTTCGAGCTCGTGTAAACGGGAGGCTGATCCGCAACACTTTTTGCATCGGATCAAAAGTGATCCGCTACCGTGTAAACGGGGTCTAACACAGCAACTTTCATCACCTGAGACAATCAAACAATTTAAAGGAGAACACAATTCCCTCTAGGAAGGTAATGCCAATTTTTAATATTTTAAAGCTGAAAGTGTCAAAATTTTATCGAAGATTTAGTCCATAGACCTTTTAGCTATTTTGGAAAGAATCAGAATCGAAAGATATTTTGCAAAATTTTTTGTAGAATTTTCGAATGTGTACAATACTGATAGAAGCTCTAACGCCACTCGATCGAACGTCGCGTATAAAAATGTATAAAAATAACGCTCGATCCAGGCTCTTTTTTAGAATAGCTAAAAGGTCTGTTATGCAGCATTTTCAAAAAGAGCCTCCAAGCCAAACTGATACTAGATAAACATTCATGTCACAACTTTGGGATTGATCACATGACTTAAATGGGTTTGCCGATTAGGTCTATTACTCAATGACGGTGGTATGGGTGATTTTAGCGAAATAAATTTTCACATCTAGTTAGCCTTCCTACCACACAACGGTTCATAATTCAATGATATCGGTGCATATAGTACGATTTTAGGTGTCAGTGAACCAAAATATTTCAACTTTGGTCATCCAGTAGTTTCGAATATTAGGTCTTCAGAAACTGGCAGCCAGGGATAAATCTATTTCTTGTCATTTTCAAACAACACAATCCTCCCCTCTTTACAGCTTCGGTTCGCTGCCAACAGGCTTGCGGGCAGTTTACATCGGTTGCTAAGGGCGTCGTTTTGATGCCTCCGCCTTGCCCCTTATAAAAAGTCTTGGTTGGCAAACGATTGAGGAATTGATTGGTTCCGAGTCCAAAGTCATGGTGTTTAAGGCATTAAATAGTCTTGCTCCTCAATATTTGACCGAACTTTTCTTGAAAAAGTCGCAGGACTCCCTTCACACCCTCCGAAATACTTCTACTGACCTAAAGATACCATTAATGAAAAGTGGAAATGGTCAAAGATGTTTTTCGTTCAGAGGAGTAAAATATTGGAACAGCCTCTCAGCTGAGTCGAAGCAAGCCGTAAAACTCAATAGTTTTAAAACAACAATTTAGGATATGTTTCTTTTTTGCACTTTTTGTTTTTTTTCCTTCTGTAAATTAGAACAATTTTGTATTTTAGAGTTTCATTTTGAAATCATATATTGTAATTATTTTAACAGTAGATATATTCCATAAATTGTAAGATTTTTGACGGAGGGCCCCTTGTAAATCAGCCTTTGCTGAAGGGTTACCCTCCTATAAATAAATGAAATGAAAAATGAAATGAAATTAAAGCGACGCTGCATTAATGCTCGCTCACGCAAAATCATTGCGTTTCGCATCCCTGCTATTTATCCCTACTTGCAGCCCTTTTATCAGCAAATGTTTTCACTCTATACTACATGAGTGCTTTGTTCACGAAAAATAACTAATCTTGATATTCTTGTAATGTAAATAAATCCCAGGGTTTGATCTCATGTTTACGTTTCATTCAATGACGCTCAGTGTGAGATAACATGAGATCCAATCGAACGATTTACCCATACAACAATAGAATAATAGGATACACGAACAACAGAACAGCGGCACAATAGGGCAAGCGAACAAAAGAGGGAGAGAACAATTCGCTAAGTGAACAACAGAACAATAGAACAATAGGATATGCGAACAATGGAACGAGAGAACATTAGGCTATGTGAAGAATAGAAAAAACAACAGTATCACATTGAAAATTCAAAGAACAATACATAATGTGGAAAAGGAAACACAATCGTTGCCTAAGCGATCGTAAATAACGTTATCAATAAAATATTGTGGTCAGTGCAGTGGTAAGTATTTTGCATTATTTCCTATGACAAAATCACTGCTGTTCATTGTCAGAGGAATTTTATAAATCTTAATTGTTCTCAGTTTAATTGTTATCGTTCACAAAACCAGCAATTTTTCTTTTTCATTTCACAAAATTTTCTCATCAAACATGTGAACTAAATCTGATAAGCAATGCTGAAGACATACACAAGTGTAAAACAACGTAGAAAAATGATTTCTTAGCCAAAGAACTAATGCCATTTATAAAATAACTATTTTGAAAACTTTGCAGCATGAGGCTTGATGAACTGAGTTTGAAGTTTCGGAGCATTTTAGCGCACTGATATAGGGTTTAGAAATAATTTCATCAAACCCCACAAGAGCATAGGTTCCAAATCTTTAACTCGGCGTAAAAAGGTGGGTGTAAAATTCAATGACCTATTTCTTCTGATTGAATGGCTTGAAAGAAACTTTAGATACTTATCTATAATTCTACCGTTGGACTTTTCAGAAATTTTGAATATTTTTGGAAATTACGGTGTATCTTGCATTTCAACACATTTGAGGATGTGACGCCAAACAGGCATCTTCCCTAAATAGTTTTAAACAGTCTATTTAGAAGTTAGTGATTCTTTTCTTTTATCTTAAACTTTGTAAAATGTTATTAGGTTTTTATAGTTATGTTTTTATTGTATTTAATGGTAGTGTATTTAATCTATTCCTGAGTAATCTTATATTGTAAGTAGTGTTTTTAAGTGGAGGGCCCCTTGTAAAACAGCTCCGGCTGAAGGGCAACCCTCCTTAAAAGAATCAAATATCAAATATCAAAAATATTAAATTTCTAAATCATAAACCAGATGAGTGACAGACTTTTGCTTGATACCATATTGCAGGCATTCATAAACTATGGTTTTCTTCGAAATTATATCATGTTACGTCAAACAGTTTAGAAATTACGATGGTTTTAAGTTTTTTTGAAAATTTTTCTTGAATTCTTGAAAAAGAAGAAACACACTCTAATTCTGAAAATATCGAAGACTAGGCTTGCCGGTCGGCGCCTGCGGCGCCGACCTGGCCCGCCGTCGTACTGAGTGATTGCTTGGGAAAGAATTTGTTGCCTCTTGACGTTGTTTTCTGTTATCACTTTATGTGACAAAAATTTCGGCATAGGTTAATTCTACATTCTACAAAGCTGCTGTTCATAGTTGCGCAAGGGAGCATTTAACAAAATGAGTGTTTAACCCCAGGGCCGTCGAGAGAGAGGCCGGGCACCACACCCTTTTATCCTTGGGCCACGCCCCCCTATGCACTGGTAAGACACTGCTTTTAGATTTTTTAGAATCTCAGTGGGCCCGCAGGCCTGAAAACGTTCCTGAAAGAAAACTACAACAAAGAAAAAGATATACCTTATTTCTTGCTGGCCCACAGAGGCCCCAGGCCCCCTGGTAACTACCCTGGCTACTCCCCTCTCTGTTCTGAATATCCCCCTACTATACAGATGATGCCTCACCACACACATCATGGTATCCTCCCACTGTACTCCAGATGCCTCCCCACTGTACTGAACACCCCGTCCCCCACTGCACTGAAGGCATCCCCAACTGAACTCCAGAAGCCTCCCCACTGTACTGAGCACCCCCGTCCCCCACTGCACTGAAGGTATCCCCCCACTGAACTCCGGATGCCTCCCCACTATACTGAATTTCCCCACTGTACTCAAACATACCTCCCCACTGTACTGAACATCCCCAACTGTACTGCACGACTCCCGGTGGGTGCAAAATTTAACAGTAAAAGGTCTACCACGCTCGTCCATACCATTCCATTGGATACCCTTTTATAGCTCAATTGACTCTGTATGTTACGATTATTGTGGTAAATGTTTCCCGGTTTATGGGGTCATATTTTAAAATTTTGCCCTGGTTACGGGTCCTAATAAGACACTGCTTTTAGATTTTTGTTAGAATCTCAGTGGGCCTGCAGGCCTGAAAACGTTCCTGAAAGAAAACTACAACAAAGAAAAATACATACCTTATTTCTTGCTGGCCCACAGAGGCCCCGGGCCCCCTGGTAACTACCCTGGCTATCCCATCCTCTGTTCTGAATATCCCCGTACTATACTGATGATGCCTCACCACACACCACACACATCATGGTATCACCCCACCGTACTCCAGATGCCTCCCCACTGTACTGAACACCCCCGTCCCCCACTGCACTCAAGGTATCCCCCACTGAACTCCGGATGCCTCCCCACTATACTAAATTGCCCCACTGTACTCAAACATACCTCCCCACTGTACTGAACATCCCCAACTGTACTGCACACTCCCGGTGGGTGCAATTCAACAGTAAAAGGTACATCACGCTCGTCCGTACCATTCCATAGGATACCCTTTTCTCTGACATTCTAGTTGATGAAAAAACCCCTTATTACGGAAAATTTTGAAGGTAAGCCCCCTTTAAAGGAGTATCACTGAGCCCTAAAGTAATCTGTACAGTACCAGCACTTGGGGTATGAAACTTGGGCCAGGTGAATTTTGACTTTTATTTTAGGGCCCCGAGTCCACCAGCCAGCATTTCACTGATTTTGGGTTGGAATATTTTCTGAAGAAAAATACCCCGTTTTTCCTAAGATTCTACAAAAAACTTTCATAAAAAGGAATATAGCTCTATAAATTCTCAATTTACTCTGTATGTTACGATTATTGTGGTAGATTTTTCCCGGTTTATGGGGTCATATTTTAAAATTTTGCCCTGGTTACGGGTCCTAACTCTGAATTCTCAAAGACACATATATACCAGACCCCCTATAGGAATTACCCCCTAGCCTGCGTGAGTCTGCACGCAGGCTATTACCCCATCGCCCTTTGCTTTCTAGCCCTCTCATCCCAAACAGAGGCTCTGAAATCACTTTCTGATTGTTCTTTCCAGCAATTGTTCTGGTTTGAAAAGTATTGACGTCAGATATGTGTCTGGAATGGAAGGGCAATTAGCGGTGTTGCCTTCCAATGAAGAAAGTACAAATAGAATTGTAATGTAATGTTTAATGTGTTGTTGTTCAATTTCAATGACCTCTGAAAACAGAATAGCTTGTAAACATTAGGCCTCTCAATTCAGATCACCCATCCTGTTCAGCCGAGGATAGTTCGGAAGAGTGATAGCACCCCTCAACTTGTTTCACGTTTTTAATCGGGCAAAGGGCGACGTGCAAATCGCTGCTTTCTTTGTAAAACTGACTTGTAAAATAGCAGATAAGTCCTTGGCTTGCTCATAAAAGCATAAAAAGACAGCAGGTAGAAATAAAACTTACGGAGACTCCTAAAATAAGACTGCAGGAAATCACAAGAGTCGACAGGAGTCTGAAAAACTCCCATAGCTAAACTTTATTTCGATTTGGCCCAAGACCTGGCCCCTGTCTTCTTTGAAGGATTTTCTTCAGCTTCAATTTCTGCACATGTGGTTTCTGTCAAAAACAGAATGCACGCATTCGTTGCCGATTCCTTACTTCCAGTTATCGTCCAATATTTCACACCATTTTGCTCTTCCTTCCCTCTTCTCATTTCATGAGGGCCTATTCTTTAATAAGAGACTTAGCCAATCTAGGTTTAGTGGCAATTTGCTGCCGAAAGCTGGTCGAGAGTATCGTAAATGTTAATCCTCTCAAGGAACAATTCAAGTACTATTTTAATCTAAAAACTATCAACAGTTTGAAAGCAATTTTCCATGCTGTACAACAATGTCAAAACCTTTTTGCGCGACAACTCAGATGGTAGTTGAAAACATAAAAGGGGATGTTTCTGTTGAGAGAAGGGGGAGTCCCCAAGAAAGGGCTAAAAAGGCATCTAAAAATTAGAAAATGTTGCAATTGTGGCACCCTGGAGCGCCAACCCCTCTCCTAATAACTCATCTTTTGAGGTAGAAACCCCTTAAATATAGCAAGGCTGTCAAAAGACAACATTTAGCAAATAAACTGGGGAAAATGGCCTTTGAAGGGTGGGAAATGTGCAATTTCCACTCGACCCCCCTCCAGCACCTAGAAAATCCCCGGACCTGAATCCCTCTCCAAATGGGTCCCAATGCATATCAAGCGAATAGAGATTCCATTGGGATTTTTAAAAAATCAGAAAACCCCTCAATGGGGTTTTGAAGTACACCCATTTTTTGATGTCATGAGCAGCGCGAGAACAATCGACTGACAAAGGACTTCGAGCTCAACACAAAGGGGAACAAAGGGCTTGGCAAGCCGAAAGTGGGGTGAGGAATTTGGCGAATAACCCCTCGACCAGAGCCTTGACTGGAAAAAGAGGACGTTTTGAGGAGGAACGGAATGTTTGAGATTTCAGAAAATTCCAACGGTAGAATTATAGAGAATTAGCTAAAGTTTCTTTGAAGTCATTCAGTTCAAAGAAATAGGTCACTCAATTTTACACCAGCCTCTTTAAAGATTTGGAACCTATGCTCCCCACAAGTATTTAGAATCGAAGTCCACTCCCACAGAAATTTCGATCGGTGTAGGTTCCACGATCCTTTCGACCTTTCTCACAGAGTTAGAAAAATTCTATGGCTAAAACAAAATTATCCGTTTAGATTCTTAAAAGGTACCATTATGTCTAAGTACCATATCCAAAACAAGTCTTTCATCTGCATAATGTTCTATTGAATACTATGCGGTTATTAAACGATTACGAGGTCCATGCTGGAAAATATTTGGACCGCAGTTTGACGTACGGACCGAACGCAGTGAGGTCCGTACAATGAACTAAGGTCCAAATATTTTCCAGCATGGATCGAGTAATCGTTTAATAAAGGCTTTATTATATGGCAGAACCTCTTGAGAACGTTGTTTATAGTATCGTACTTTTCTGTTGTGTCTTCGATCCTGTGCATCACTGCAGTTGCTCGTTGCAACGTTAACTACATTGGCATTTTCTTCGTGTATAATTGAAAGTTTGTCTTCAAAGTTTACAGAAAAGAAATCTTCGATGAATAAGCTAAACTTTGGCTGACACTTCTTACGGCCTAAGCCTACACAAGAAGCTCCTCCCTTGTTGTTGATTTTTAAGGCAACGCCCGGTCCAATACGGCTTCGAACGAAAAATACGGCTTTTACGGACCGATCAAGAACCAATCGAATTGCTGCGTTGCCGGTCCGAGGAGCCGTATTTTCGAACGCCATATAATAAAGAACGTTAACAATAGATCTTGCTTCAATTATTAAAAAACTATCAAGTGAGTTTTAAAAGCTGTATTCTCACCTCTATGCGTGTCAAATGCTACCTGCATATGTCAATTTTATGAATAAATTCTCTGAGCTGCTCCTTCTCTTTGTATTCAACACCAAGTCGCAGGAATCGATCACCATTTTCTTCATAATGTTCTTCTAACACTCCGATGTTAATGAGAGCTTTTAAAACGTGGTGGATTTGATTTCGAGAAACACTTTCAGCTAAAACGAGAGAAATAAAGTCGACGTTAAGCTGTAAAATAATACTAAATGCATGCTAAAAAATTAAAGATGAAAAAGCATTCGGGCACCTAAGGAAACTTTGAAAACATAAATGTTTTGAAACTCAAGTTTCTTAAAGATCATACAGTAGTGCTTGTAGGCCATTAAAAAGAGTTCGAATCGCGTTATCAACTTCGGAAATAATTGGAAAAATTTGGCCTGTGTAGCTGCCCTATGAAGGTTGATTTCCAGTCAGTGGAATTTTCCGAGCGGGTGGAAATTTACACAGCAAATGGCTTAACTTTCAGGCGTAACTTACTCAGGCGTGACTTTCTATTCAAATTCAGAGCAACATTTTCTGTCGTAAGAAATAAAATTCCCGTCCGCTCGGAAAATTCCATTGACTGGAAATCAGCCTTAAGATTGGAAAATCCTCCAAAATTCATCATACCTCTCAATTTTCTAAAATTGATGCATTATCAAAAAATTCGACTCAGAATGCCAGAAAACTGAGAAATACTGAATTTAATCTTTCGTTACCCTCACGGAAAACTAACAATGGGCAAAGGGCTATATCTTTTCGTGGACCTAAGCAAGGGCGCCTACCTCGTAGGAAATGTGTTTATTCCCAGTACTGTAGAGTAATGGGTGTCCTGTGACCCAGTACAGAGGGTGTCCCAGAACCGTACCGTGACCCAGAAGTACACAGCGTCAGTCCTCTCAAGGCCAAGATGACGTATGAATAACTTGTGGTTTCAAATTCCGGTGTTATGAAACACGATATCAACTGTTATACGATCTGGCCACAGGGAATCAGACAGCGTGATTTTTGATTGGTCAACTCTAATAAACGTTAGAATTTGAAAATGATATACAAAGATTAACAGGACTGGGACATAGGACACCGCGTAAAGTACCGTGAATAAACACACTTCCTACAAGGTAGGCGCCCTTGACCTAAGCTTTGAAATGTATAAAAATGACGCTCGATCCAGGCTCTTTTGTAGAATAGCTGAAAGGTCAATTGTTGAGAGTATTGAAAGTTACTCACCGTGAATAGAAAGTCCCCTTCGTATTCTCTCTGCGCTCTTTTCGTAGAGGGAACTAGCCAGGTCTTCGTCTAAAAAGATCAGTTTTAACTCAACGTCCAAATTTGAATAAGCATTCTCTAATATCTAGAAAAGTACTACCGAGCAAAATTTGTTTTTATCATGCCAAATTACAACTTTAAAGACAGCTAATATTTCTTTGCTTGATAACGGGCCATGCTCGAAACATCATGCTTATTTCAATTCGCATCAAAGTACTTATATTTTACTCTATTTACTTGTTTATCTTACAACTTTAAAGGTTTAGAAACCTCAATTCATTTTATATTTTTCTTATAGAGGAGTGTTGGATCATGGGTAGTTAGACACTGCTGGTGTGCTTCTATGCAGGAGCGCTGGATATTATGTATCTGCGGGGGAAATTTTTTGCAGTACTGCGGAGGAGATATCGAAAGAACAAAAATATTAAACTATTAAAATTTTTCTCTCTCCTTCTCACTTCACTTCCGATATCTCCTCCGCAGTACTATAAACATTTCCCCCGCAGATATCTCCTCCGCAGTACTATAAAAATTTCCCCCGCAGATATCTCCTCCGCAGTACTATAAAAAATTCCCCCCGCAGATATCTCCTCCGCAGTACTATAAAAAAATTTCCCCCGCAGATACATATTATCCAGCTCTTCTCCATAAAAGCACACCAGCAGTGTCTAACTACCCATGGTTGGATAGCCTTTCCCTTTCAGCTGAGTAAAAGAAGCAGCCTCCCTTAGTAGTTTCAAGGACACTATTTAGGGAGGTGAAATTCTTTTCTTTGATTGTAGATTTTGAATACTGTCATTAGGTTTGAGCATTTTTGGCTTTGATTAGTTTTATATCATTTCGGTTTTTCTACCGGTATATACCGGGTGTCCCAAAATGATGTATCATTGTTTGATTGCTTACATGTCCATAACGAATGAACCGATTTTCAAAAGCTTTCTTTTATTTGATTGCCTAAAGGCTAAATTATATTATAAGATGTTGGTTGCGGTTTTACCACGGCGTTTTCATGTCGCAAAGACGATCGATAAACTTGCTCCAATTCAAGCCTTGGATGGCATGAGAAAGAAACGGCCTATTTTTCCAGTCAACATTTTAGATGTGATACAAAAGGCTGAACTCCTATTCGTATTCTCTGAACTCAGAATGACTGAATTCGTATTCTCTGAACAATATATATCCTTTGAACGACATATAAGTTCAGCCTTTTGCATCATGTCTAAAATATTGACTGGGAAAGTAGGCCGTTTCTTTTTCATGCCATGTAACGCTTGAATTTTAGCAGGTTTATCGATCTTCTTTTCAACATGAAGACATCGCCCTAAACCACAAACAACATCATCGAATACAATTTAGCCTTTCAGCAATCGGATGAAACAAAGTTTTTGAAAATCGGTCAATCGGTTATGGACATATAAGCAATCAAACGATAATACATCATTTTGGGACACCCGGTAGAATGATTAAGTTTAGCCTTTCTTTATAAATATTTGGTGAAAGGGCCCTTGAAAACAAGTACTTATGCTGAAGGTATTTATCCTCACAAGCTGTCAGTATTTATAACCAAAATGCAATAATAAAACTCTCGCCATACCTGACATTTTTTGCGCAATAATACCATCGACTAACGAAGCAGCAACAAACCAACAATTCTCTAGTGATGATGCAGTCGTCGAATGCAGGAACAACAAATTTTCTTTCGCCTCTGAACTCAGATTTATCTGAAAGAATTCAAAATGAAGAAACAGTTATAGTATTTTTCAAAATGTCTTGTCAGAGTTTTTAAACTCAACTCGGGCTCGGTCATACATATTCAAAAAAAGTTTAGTTCAATCAAAATTAAATCAGACAAAGAGCTAATTCCCATTACATATTTTTCTGCTAATTTGAAAGCAAATACCATTCTTTAAGAGAGAATTTTTTTTAACGCGTTACTTTAATGTGCAATTCATCTGAAGGGGTCTGCTATTGCTAGACTGATGGACGCTCAAACTGCCAGTTTCAGCAAACAATTCAATTAAAAAAAGTAAAAATGTTGCCGTTGTTGTTATTGTTGTTGTTACGATAACTTGGACTGTGAGATGAGTCTACTGAAGCGGTACAGTTATCTATTTGTGTCACATTTATGATCTATCTGCACCAAACACGTTCTCAGCTCAAATTCACGGGAAACGGCACCAGGAAATAGACTGATTACGATGAGTCCCAGTAATCGCTATCCAAAACGAGACTATTACGCCAGACCGAGACCGCTCTTACTGGGACTCATAATATTACGGCAATATTTTTGGACTGACTTTTTTCACTTTTGAACGCCCTTGGGAACGAGGCTGCTATACACAGTCATGTACAAAGTATACAACCAAATACAACGCCATTAGAATCTCTGCAAATTCGATTGATTGATGTTGACCAACGGCAACTCGAAGCTCAAAGCAGAGTTTCAAGGAGCTTGGCCGGACAGAACAAAGTCTTATGAACAAGAATACCATGAAAACAGTTGGCGACAATATCAAATTTTGTAAGTAGGTACTATTTTGCTGCTTTCTCTAAGCATTAACTGATTTATTGTGAAGTTTTCAAATCAATGTGTTTCATTTGAAAACTACAAATGTTTGTGCTTTTCTGCGCGTAGGCCATAATCGAAACGAGGCAGTCATAGTCATTTCAAAATAATGGCGCTTGATTATGAGTCGTAGTTAGGAGCGTCCGGCAGTATTTCAAAAGCGATAACTACGACCATATCATCAGTCTAACCAGGAAATATAAATAGAAAGAAATTTACGAATGAAAGCAATTAACATTGATTGAAAAATTAGATTGCACAAATTGAAAAATATAACATTAGTCATAAAATTAAGATGTGACATTTTCAAATGTCTAACTGCTAAACCAGAACAGCAAGATACTCTGCTTATGACATAACATTAACAAAGAATGTAAAATGCAAAGACTCGCCGTGCTCATTTCAAAAATTGCTCAGCTCTGAAACCGAATATTTCGGGATCTTTACATCACTCATCTGGTGGCAGTAAATAAACAGTTACCTCATATCGAGTATCATGTTCTTCTGCAGTCCAATAATTATTTTCTTCATCATCGTACAATTCCCAGTCTTCTAATTTCATCTTTGGCTTGTTTGACGTGATGCCCTAAAAACAATTATCCTTTGACAATGAATATCATCATCATCATCATCAATAATTTATTTAATGTAGGCTAAGTAAAATAAAAAGAATAGCTAAATTACAGCTAATTTAGGCCTACTTTACAAAAATTTACAAAATTTACAAATTAATTCCTAAAGCTAATCAATAAAAACATTTAGTGGATTATATACAAGATAAAAGCATGCCTTCCCTACGAGGTACGGAGTGACGCCCACCTCCCAGAGAGACGGCGGACACACCGCGCGAGGGAACCCCCACACGCATATCCTAAGCTGCGGTCGCCGCTAGGGAGCAATTCCCCAGTTCAACCGCAGCCCAGTGCCTGCATCGTGAAGGGGACCTCACATCCCGCACAGCACATCCCCCATCCCAACGGGAAGCAGCGAATAGGACGACTGATATACCACTTAGCTCTTAGCTTGATCGAACGATATTTCTGAACATTTTCATACGTAAGGTTTGATTAAGTGGCGTTAGAGCTTCTATCACTTTTGTGCGCATTCAAAAATTCTTCAAAATATACCAAAATATCGTTCAATTCAAACTTTTTTGAAAAGTGAAAGGTCTACTGGAGAGAGTTTGGTCATAAAATTTGCAAAATCACTTAGTTTTATCTTAAAGTAAATTTTTAACCGTTTCTTTGGATAAAATAAGTGATGTCCTTACAGGTATACAAACTTCGCGAAAATAGTTGGCACAAGTACTCATAACTCTTATATGTGCCCTCCTCCATCTTCACGATTGAATCTTAATCACCACAATCCCTTCAAAACTTATTGCAGGGTCATATAACATCAAACTTGAATCGAATGAGAAAGGAGGACAGGTATACAGTAAGGCTTGGAACGAGTTTCTTCGATTGCTTTGGCAAAAGTTTGTTTTTATCAATTAAAACAGAAACATGCAACAATACAACTACTGTGCCACTCATTGCAGGAAAGGACACGTAGGGGACACGTAGTCAGCCAGTTCCCACAATGAGTGACACTTACAATTAACTAAGGAATTAAACGCAAAAGAAAAATTACCATTGAAGGGAACAAAAAACGAAAAGCCTGATCGCTGAGCAGAACTGAGGCTGCTTGATAAAACGGCTGACCGGAAGCCGGTCCGACATGAATCCCTTGAACTGAAGAGAAAAAATTTCTCATTTGCGCCAACTCAATTTGGCGAGGATTGTAACAATAAAGAGTATGGTTAACGACCCACTGCTAACCTTGATTCTTTGTGGCACCAAAGTCGACCTTTGTATTATTTGAAAGTCGTTTTCGGAATAGGTTCCCTTTCTGCTTTTCAACCAGGTAAAAAAACTGCTTGAAATTTCCCAAATTTTTTTGAAGAAATCTACTCCCCAGATGTTTGGGTATACAAGTTTGGACGCCGGTAAAAATATCTCCAGGTTCACATTCCATTCTGGCCCATAATCTATTACGTAAATCATGGACAAGAATGGAAGGTGGAATTTTCGACTCCCATACAAACCCCTTGCAGGCAATTTTCTAATTTTACCAAACAAAATTTTCACATCTAAATGAACTTTTATCTGATAGATTGACATCATAGTTTTGAATATTTGCCACACACTTCTTATTCCAACGTGTTAATTTTTTCTTGACTCACCCGGTACAAAGTGAAACCAATTTAGTATTTATCAGTAAAAATCCTTTACGTGTACCGGGTGTCCCAAAATGATGTATTATCGTTTGAATGCTTATATGTTCATCACCGATGAACCGATTTTCAAAAACTGGGAAAACCATAACCAACATCTTAACATCCAATTTAGACTTTAGGCAATCAAATAAAACAAATTTTTTGAAAATCCGTTCATTGGTTATGGACATACAAGCAATCAAACAATAATACATCATTTTCGGACACCCGGTATATAAAATTTCAGTCCAGTTACACGTTCTTTATGTTAATGACTGCAGAGTTGTCACGGTCTCCTGCTCTCCGTTGTATCGCCACGGAGTGTAGTAAAGTAGTTCATTGAATATAAAGAAAAAGTTTAAAGTTGAGATCATCATAAGAAGGAAAGAAATTTGCATCAAGAAAATAAATACACTAAAACAGAACAAAATCATACCTTAGAAATTAACAGGAAATCAGATGCAACAAAAGTATCGATGGCGGTTGAAAATAACGCTTCAATTTCTGTGCAAGGCTGCAAAGATAATAAAAATCATACAGTGGTAATCTCTACTTTTTCCTCGGAATGTTGATTATCTCATCAAGCGAGAAAAAAGTTCGAATGTTTGCAAAATTGAAAGATTGTAACATGCAACGATAAATGCATAGAAAGCCAAGGTCATACTCGATAAATTATGAATTAATTTTCATAACTACTCCATATAAATGTACTAACAAACTGCAAAAAAACATACCGGGTGAAAAAAGGCCCGGTGTTTGATAGGCTACTGCTCCCTGAATATATAAGCAATGATATTTTGCAATACCTAGTTGAATAGCTAACATGTTCAATAACTTTTAGAATTTTGCCTGGCTGAAATCGGTCGCTCCGTTAACATTTTATAAAGGACTTTCTCTTCGAGAAACCTTGAAAAACATGCTGAGATCATGAGCAATTTTCCCTTTAGCACGTGCTATCCTCTTGGGAGAAAGAAAAAGTCTTCCCCTAGTATGAATAGCTTATTCAAGGGGATTCCATTCTCCCAAGAGGACAAAATGCATGAATGCATATGAGTGTCATTATGGCTAGGAAGGAAAACAAAGGGAAATTTTGTTTGTCGTTTGCCTTCCTTTTTCCAGGTTTCGAAAGGGGCTTCCTGTAGAAAATCTCTCATATCAACTGGAAGGAATGATCGATTAAAGCCAGGTAAATTACTGAACCTAATTGGACATATCAGGAATAAAACAAGACAGTTTTGAGTTTTCAATATCATTGCTTTGATATTGAGGGAGCAGCATTTTTTCAAACGCCGGGCCTTTTTATTGGCTCACCCGGTAGTAGAAGTACTTCAGTTGAGTTTACTTTATTTCAAAATTCGTTACACAAGGCAGATACATACCGGATACAGGGGATATTGTGTGCAGAGCAGACTACACAGAAACTCCACTTGTGATAACATCTGCAAGAAAAAATGATGCAATGTAGGAGAAAGCAGAAAGTATATTAGGAAGTTTGTCAAGGGAGGAGGGAGGTGTATTAATTGGCTTTCTTGCAAAATGGCAAGTTCTATCTTTAAGAAATGAAACGGCTGTAAACAAGAAATAGTAGTAAACTTGAGAAAAGTTACGGCTATGCTGACATTTCATTTAAATTAATGACGACAACGGACTTTCTTGGCTTCCGGCTTCAAGTTGCTTAACAGATTTTTAAAATGGGACGGCGTGGCGTACGAATCATCCTTCCATTTTTTAATCTCTACATATTGCTAAACGCACCTTGCATCACGAAATAGACCATGCAGTCTACTCTGTGGAAACTTTGGCAAACTATTTGTAAAAACTACTGAAAGTCTGATGCAAATTAATCAAAAAAAATTCACTTAAATCTTTCAGAGTAGCCCAAATCTTTCATTAAAGATGGCAGGATGATTTCTCTCACACAAATACCCAGTAAATTTTTCACTAAAGATTAGATGTAGTGTTTGGACGAGAACTAAGATATAAGAGATAGAGCAGCGAGCTGATCTGAACGCCCACTCAGAAAATAGAGAAGCCGGCATTCCCAATTTTTCCGAAAGATGGCGGGGCAATTTTTCCTCTCACACATGTACCCAGTTATTTGATTCGCGAAAAATTGGGGTGAGTAGTTAGATAAAATCGACATATGGAGAGGTCATTTGAGCTCTGAATCAAAACACAGGGAGGCCCAGAATCCGAATCTTTCCATAAGATGGCGGGACACTACCTCTCTCACGCGCATGTAACGAGTCATTTGTTTCACGAAAAATTGGGATGGCAAGTTAGATAAAAAGACACACGGAGAGATTATTTTCAGCTAAAGCACGCAATTGGCCTTCTCTAAACAAAGGTAAACAAAGACATCACACCATCGTGCTCAATAGAAATTTTAACGATGAAATAACGAGGCTCAAAACTTAAATAGCATCGCAAAATCATAAACCTATAAATAATATATGAGAATTGTCATCGATCGATACGTCTTATCGTGGCTGTAAAACTTCGTGGTCACGAGGTCAGTCCTTTGTTATTGTTACAAGAAAATGGTTGTTAGGTAATGGTTGCTAAGGTTGCAAAGTTAATTGAATGGGATTACCATCTCAAACAAACTAGGTTCAAAAGCAAAGGTAACAGGGCACTGTAGACAGTGAGGGTGGGACAACGCTTTCAGGAATCACAATTAGAAGTAAAACTACTGCGCAACTACCAAGAGTCAACTTAACGACAAAGTTGTATTTCAAAAGATGGTTGCACAAATCCTTTTCGCTGCCTTAATTAGGCCTTCTTCAGTGCTAGATTTGATGATTAACATACCTTTTAGATATTCTAAAAGAGTCTGGATCGAGCGATATCTTCATACATTTTCATACCAAGCGTTCGACGGAATGGCGTTATAGCTTCTATCGCTGTTGTTCACATTCGAAAATTCGTTAGATTTCTGCAAAATGTATACAAATATCGTTCGATTATTAGACCGTTTAGCTAATTCAAAACAGAATCTGAAACAGAATCTTTGTACATTTTGAAGAATTTTCAAATGTGCACGACAGGGATAGAAGCTCTAACGCCAGTCAATCGAATCTCCCGTATAAACATGTATAAAAACTTCACTCGATCCAGGCTCCCTTTAGAATTGCTAAAAGGTCTATGGATGACAAATCTTGTTTGGGATACTACAAACTCCGCCTTTTGTAAACGACAATGGAAAAGACGTTAAACTCTGATTGGCTCGCTGATCAATGGAGTAGGCGATGATCGTTGGGGCATGCGCATATCAACAAAGGAAAATCAAGACAATGACTTTGAAATCGATACTGCACAGACTCCAAAGATCTTAGACGGGGGTCTGCCTCTTCTGGTGAAAATCCATCAGACTTTCACCGATAGAGTCCGGAACGAAATCAAAGTTATTACAGGAAAACTTTGGTCGTCACGCTTGAGCAAATCTTTTCAAAGTTTTGGGACACCCGGTAGGCCAATCGTTCGATTTGTCACAAAGAGGATGAGTCACTTAAAATTTCGCGTGGTCTATTGGTTACCCTACATGAAACACTATCGTCGTCCACCATGGCGACCAATAGACCACGCGAAATTCTAAGTGACTCACCTTCTTTGTGACAGATCGAACGATTGGCCTGCCGGGTGTCCCAAAAACTTTGAAAAGATTTGCTCAAGCGTGACGACCAAAATTTTGTTGTAATAACTTTAATTTCGTTGATTTGATTTCTATTGGTCGCCCTACATGAAACACTATCGTCGCCCATGGTCGCCCAACACGAAACACTATCAGCTTCTCCTTGCAAAAGAAAATCTTCAAATTTGTCGAACAGGTCTACGTCACTTAAATCAAATAGGATATCGTTGAACATGTGTTCTGTGGTCAGGAAAATAAAAGAAATTGTTTTCACCTTGTTAAGGCTTCTCGTATTATGGTTTTCAAGCTTTCATAACAGAATTTAACTAATACCTACTTATGCGCGGCGCCTCCTTTTTGGAATCTGCACTGACCACAGACGCATAGATGTGGCGTCGGGTAACAAAAACAACGTTTGAAAAGGTTTAGGTGTCTGCTTGTCTTATTTAAAGGAACAGAATCAGCATAAGACGGCAAGGTATACCCTATCTCTCAGAATTTGCTGACTCATGGTTCTGGATGGCGCATCTGAATGTTCATGTGAAATGAAACTGATCACATGAAATGAAACTGATCACATGGAACGCATTGTGCAACAGCAGGTCCTTTTAGTTTGTTGGGAATTATAATTGATTTTTCTCACATGGGTCACATGATACACGGCAAAGTAGGTCCATTTATCGTGAATCAATGCCTTTAATGCATTGGATTCATAGGAAGCATATTATCGCTTAAAAAGCCAGGGTCTTTTGCGGGCACGCTGCAATCTAGAACTGTCTGAAAATCAAATTTGGCCCAAACAGAAAGTGCAGGTTGTTGAACTGATAGGACAGAATAACTAAAGTCAAACTTTTCAATCAGTTCAAATACTGCGGTGTGGATCCATGGTTTCCGCTTAGGCCAAATTTGATTTTCAGACAGTTTTAAATTGCATCATTCCCGCAAAGGATCCTGCGTGACAATGAATCTTAACGAATCCCTACGTACGAAAAAGAGTGGCGGCGGCTCAGGGGCATGCCCTACGAAGGACTCATTCCCCAACAGGGGGGAGGAGCAATCTATCTGTACTGTGTAGGTGCTGGTAGTCATCGAATGGTTAGGGCTCCGTAGGAACTTTTTATTTAACTTTTTATGCATCAAATTGTCTTCAAAACGCGGAAAATTCACAAAAGTTTCTCCAACATAAAAAAGACACCACAGTTTCCCTGGCTTGACTTCCAAAGCAATGGGGCTGTTGTTTCCACTGGCTCCTGCCTGGTACCCACCACAATAGCCCCCTTATGTTAAAATAGCCTGCTCAGAACATAGTCCTTTTCACGATATCGCGTTACCAGGTAACTTCAAACAGAACATTTATCTCGAAGCCTGGAAAGAGGACTCATAAGCCTAAAAATAGAAATGATTGGACGCTGAAAGGTAAAGAAATTATTTACACTTCAGTGTCTAGTCATTTCTTGTATATGCTTACCACAACGCTTGGCCTGAAGATAAATAACAATCAGTCTGGGCTTAATGTTTACAGTAGTTGGCATTCATTTGAATTGTACACAAAAGGATTTCCAGGAAAGTTTGTTGTCTTCTACAGTGATTGATTTTCCGTAACTGATCAGCATGAAAAAGGGCACTGTGAAACCACTGAGCAAATGACATAAGGCTGAAGGTGTTGTGGCGCAGTGGTGTAATCCTCTGACTTTGCCGCCAGAACAGTCAGGCGGAGTGGGTTCGATACCCGGTAGGACCCCACCATTTGAGCGTCATGACAAGGGGTCGCGGACTCGATTAGGTCTGCTCTATTTCTGCGATCCCAGCGCTTGGCGCTGAAAAACGCAACTTCACCTTCACCTTCACCATAAGGCTGATCTTCAAAGCTGTTTTAGATAGATTATTTTATTCTAAATCATTTTGAATCAACTTACCTCTACCCTGGAAAGAGAATCCTGCTCAATTTGTCCAATTTTTATCGCATGAGTTCCACCAATAAGTCCAACGATTGAAGTGGCTGAAAGATAAACATTACTTTACGGGAAGAAATTTTCGCGGGAAGAAACTTTCGCGGATTTGGGCCAAAACGCGAAAAACGCGAAAGTTTCTTCCCGCAATAAGTTTCTCCTTAAAGTACTACTCATGTTGCAAGGACTGCAATAAATTTTGTGAAAGCAATCTATTTATTTATCGAAATTATTACGAAGATCCTTGCAGAGAAAGGTTTAGGGTAGTCATTGTCTTTCGCTGCCCTTGGTATCGTCCCGGTGGTGATTAGATAAGTACAGTAGAACGTAAGATTTATTGTAAATTCGTTATATGAATTATATAAAAAAAGAGAAAGGTTCAAACGTCGCCACAAAATAAGTCTCGTGAAGATCTCTAAGTTCCATTCACTCTAGTAGTTTTGATGTTCTCTAAATAAACTTAATGAAAAAAATTAGGTCCAAAACCAACTTTTATGAAGGATATTTTCACGCAGCGGAACACTGGCTACGCCTTGAGGCATGGGACCGACGCGCTGCTTCCAAAAGTACGCACTACGTCCTTTGGAATCGAGTCTGTAGCTTTCCTTGGAAATAGGATGTGGCAGCTGCTACCACACGAGATAAAAGACTCCAGCACCCTTCAAATTTTCAAAAAGCAAATACGGTGCTGGAATGGTGATAAATGCAACTGTAGGCTTTGCAAAACATATGTACAACAGGTTGGGTTCATAACAGGATAGTTAGTGAAATTACTGTAATTATACATATACATATTATTTTTAGATTAGATTGTAAATTTTGTAAATAAGTAGGCCTTAATTAGCTGTAATTTTAGCTATGGTTTTGTTTTCAGCCTACTTTGTAAATAAATTAATGATGATGATGATGAAAACTGTTATATTTACAAGCATACGGAAATTCCTATCTAAAAACCATTCCTTGAGAAATCTGTTTGATCGTTTAATAAACTGGTCATTCAGAGAAACTGTAACTTACCAATAATGGCTTTGAAAGCAAATAATGATGTAATCTATAAGAAAGAAATGGGGGATTCAAAAATCTTTCACATTAGTCGATCTGCTCTTATTGCCTACACCAGAAAAGTAGAAGTTATTCTATCTAATGTTTTTCATTTGCAATCAATCTCTACAATTAGATGGACTCAATGTTGGTGAATTAAAGGGGCTCCGTCGTCAAACAGTAAACAAATCCGTAAACTCCCACGTGTAGGGGATTATCCATTGTACATCCATTGTTCTCTGCAGTTTGTTTGGTGGCTTCACCCAAGCCACCAAAAAGTTACCGTTAAAAATCCACTTATATCCGAGCAATCGTAGAAGATATGAATGTTTGGTTTGTTCCTTAGTGAAGTACAAGGATTAATGCCCAAACAGCAACTTTCATTTTGAAAAAAAATACGAAAATCCTCTGTGATATCATTTTTAAAACAACTGCAAAAATCATCGTTTTGTTTACATTTTGACGACAACTATCCAGGCAGAAAATTTGTTAAAAGATCAAAATGACGAGACTGGACCTTTTTCTTCAGTCGTTGATCATCAAACATGAAGCAAGAGATGGCAACACTACGTAAAGTCTGAAAATTAAAATCGCAAACAATTTTGTCATTTACATGGCTTGGCTAATACAAGAAACTGACTGTTGCAACTGCAGTTGCCTTGCCCTACAGGCTTGAGGTTGGAATCAATCAATCAATCAATCAATCAATCAATCAAAATCTTTATTAATATGTCAAAATATTTTGATCACAAGATAACTGGGGACACAATGATTGGGGACACATCTGCAAGAAAAGTTCTGATTTGTTTACAATTCGGAAATTCTTGAAAGAAATAATAAACTTACAAATAGAGCAGGGTCGTTTGTTCTTCCTCTAACTTTTTGAAAAATTATTTCGAACTTATTTGAGCAGAGAGTTTCGTTTATTTGGTAGAAAGTGAAGTTCATTTTGCAAAATCCAGGCTGTATTTTGCCTATGTCCTGCAACTTTCAAATAAGCCTAAGTCGTAATAGAAAAACTTTACCTGATGTGAGTATGAAGCAAGGCATCGCAATTTCTCTGGAGTTTTGACCACTGTTATTACAAAAGTTGGAAAAGAACCTGAAGAATCATTTTCAACTGTCAATAATCCTTGATCTTGCAATATCCTCAATGCGTAGTTCACAACAGCTGGTGTTGACCCATAAAATCCAAAGCACCTAAAAAATAAATATTCTTATTTTATGACGGGAAGCACAGCTTCTTCTAGTAAGGTGTTTCAAGAGAGCCCGAGGTGGAAAAAGTGTGTGAAACCGTGAAACAGCTTCGCAGGAAGCTTGTTCATCTGGAAGGAAGAAAATGGGAGGAAAGAGAGGAAGCAGAATAGAAGGAAGGAAAAGAAAGGAAACGATGAAGGGAGGAATGAATAAATGAAAGGAAAGAAGTTCTAAAAAATAGGATTACAAAGAAAGCAAGAATAAGGAAGGAAAGAAATATGTCTACCAAATCAACGCGCAGATTACAATCCAAGATAATCAACATTGTACACTAATTTGTACCGGGTGAGTCAAACAAAGTTTATACAGGGTGTCCCAGAAAATTTGTGCCCCGTTTGCCTGAAGATTGCGACAAAACGCAAAAAGATTCTTGCCAAATTTTTGCATGATGTTGCTCTTCAGATATTGAATTAAAGTTTGCTACTATTCCCGTAAAAATCCGTTGAGAAATCATGGAGCTATGACCTTCAGAAAACCAAATTTGCCAGATGATTGAAACCAATGGTCGGCCGTTTTGTCTTACTATTTTGCAGTGATACGTATCTTCACGTGAGGTAAGAAAAAATTTCTGTGAGGTCAGAAATAGTGGAACTCTCCCAGGATTATCGGAATTTTTACGAGAGCTATGACATTGGAGGCTGCTGTTTCATTTTCAATCCATGAAGCTATTTATCGCTGCAAAATAGTAAGACAAAATGGCCGACCGCTGGTTTCAGTGATCGGGAAAGTTTGGTCTTCTGAAGGTCATAGCTCCATCATTTGTCAACGGATTTTCATGGGGATGGTAGCAAACTTTAATTGAACATCTGAAGAGCACCATCATGCAAAAGTTTGGCGAGAATCTTTTGCCGTTTTGCCTCAATCTTCAGACAAACGGGGCACAATTTTTTTGGGACACCCTGTATGTTTGGTGGCATGTGCAATGAAAAGCACGCGATCAATATTCAAAACTGAAATGATGATTTATCAGTCAAAGGCAAACTTAAATGTGAAGATTTTAAGACCCAGAAGCTAGGGAAATGCTGGTAAGGGATTTGTATGGGAATGAGAATTCCAAGTTCCATTCTGGCATATTATTGATGAAATTTAAATTCAATTCAATAGTCAGTGTCAGAAATTGAATTTGAATATCAATGGCAAGTAAATCATGGACCAGAATTGAATGTGGAATTCTCGTTCTCATACAAACCCCTTACAAACATTTTCCTAATATCTGGGCCTATAAGATGAGTGATTTTACCAAACCAAATTTTCACATCTAAGTTAACGTTTAACTGATAGAGTATCATTTCAATTTTGAATATCAGTCACATACTTTTTATTTCACAGGCCGCCAAACATATAAACTTTTAACACCGCCGGCGCAATAAATTCAGACATTATGCAAATTGTTGATACCGTTGAAAGAATAAAACCAAGCTTACCTGTGAAGGCTATTGGCTCCTTCTTTCAGCCAATCAAATGAGTCTATTAGTTCATCCATGGTAGCACGTGATTTATGCTTGATAAGCAGGAGAAAACTGATCATGCTTGTGCAAGACAAAACGTCGAATCTGCAACAATCTGATAAAAAATATAATTATTAAATGGAATTAATAAATGAGATTGCAAAGTGAAAAATTTCCTAATTTCACTGATTTCACCTTTACTGTGATCTTTTTGAAGCAAATCAATTTCTCTTGGCCAACACGTGAGCATTTTTATTTACTAAGCAACCTGGTAAAATATATAACTAGAAACTTGATGTAGAGAGGTTGGACGACTAAAACTATTTTTCGTCGTCCAACCTCTCTACATCAAGTTTCTAAGCAACCAATGCAGTGATAGCATTGCTCTAGGTAAGGACAAGCAAAGGTAGAAAATATTGTTTTCTTCTGGGAACCTATGTATGTGACTAACATTTTCTGCCAAATTTCTCAAGGGATAAAATGAACAAAATTTATCTGTTTGTTTCATATCTACAGTGTCATGATTGGCAGAAATACTTTCTGTTAAAGGATGCTCCAACCATTGTATCGATCTCAATGTATCATTTTTCATTCCTCAGATTTCAACTTTCAAATACTATTTTCCGTAAAGCTTTCAGTGAAATTTACAAACTGTCGAACAAGCATCTTAAGCTACGAAGAACAAGGACATGAATGATTTCGTCTGGATAAGTATTTTCTTTCATTACAGTGTACTGCCAAGTTTAGTAATTATCTAGCAAGGGTCAAAAAGTTTATGTGAATGTTTACACTCAAATATGTGTGGGAAATACGTTCCTGGGTTCCGATACTTTTTCCACCTACTACGGGGACAACTTCATATGATTCCCTCTAATGACAAGCCTATAGCAAAAAAACATCACAATATTTACCATATACTGCAAAAATAACTGATTACTGATAACTCATCAAAAATAATACATCTATCGCCATAGAAAAACGAAACTAAACGTATCGGGCCGTGCCCTTCGTCAGTAGTAAAGGAACTTAGTAGAAGCGAAGATTATAGAAAAAGAAAGAATGTTTAATAGAACGCTAGGATCGAGCAAGTAACGGAAGAATTAGACGAGCGAAAATGGAACGCTCAGGAGCAAGAGGATTTTAGATTTAAATTCTTTCTTTTTCTATAATCTTCGCTTCTACTAAGTTCCTTTACTACTGACGAAGGGCACGGCCCGATACGTTTAGTTTCGTTTTTCTATGGCGATAGATGTATTATTTTTGATGAGTTATCAGTAATCAGTTATTTTTGCTATTTATTATACATCGCCACACGCTTCACTGTTATTTGAATCGATTTACCATATACTGCATGATCCATAAGAGCATCTACAACTTCCATCGTTGATGTGCTTGAATGGATGTCTAATTCACAGGAATCGCTTTCTTCGATCCTTGAAGGAAATTTTGCTTCTCTGGCAAAAAAATCCTAGAATAAAATAAAGCAAAGATCACGCTAGAAATTCTAATATAACTCCGATGTAACTCCAATATAAAAGTATAATTTGGGCAAACTTGCATCCCTCTTGAAATTATTTGCAGAGTTTTTCGCCATTTCATCCTTGAAGGAAATTTTTCTTCTCTCGCAAAAAAATCCTAGAATAAAATAAGGCAAAGATCACGTTAGAACTTCGCTTTGCTTAAAAGGTCCTCCAATGTAAACATATCATTTGGGCAAACTTGCATCCCTCTTGGAATTGTTTGCAGAGTCTTTCACCATTTCATAATTTTGTTAAAGAGAAAGATAAAATGAATTTATCTTAGAAACTTACATGAAGTGAAGTGGGCTTGCCAAATCGAATATGAATGCGGCCATTTCGTATTGATCGTAACATCTTCCATGCAGACGTCAGAGCACTCCACATTGTGACTTGTTTTGATTCTGCGACCTAAAAAACAAAAAGATTTATTTTGATAACTTCTCACTCCTTGAAGTACCTTGCTACAACCATCTAAAAACGCATATGATTTATTAAATTTATCGAATTAAGGAAATTGATGCTCATTGCTGAAGAAGAAAGCTTTAAGCGCCATTACCACCCAGGGTCCTTTGCGGGTATGCTGTAATTTCACACTGTCTGAAAATCAAATTTGGCCTAAACGGAAACTATAGCTCAATAATGAAAAAGCTCAATGGCTAGAAAACTTCAACTAAAGTAAAACTTTTCTATCACTTTGTACGGATCCGTGGTTTCCACTTAGGCCAAATATGATTTTCAGATAGTCTGAAATTTCAGCGTGCCTGCAAAGGACCCTGGGTGACAATGGCTGGTTAAAGGAACAAGATTACTTCACAGAGCCACAATCATAAAAAGGCACTATTTCTTGCAAGCCACTTATGTCTTTCATCTTGAAGTAATGCTCCTTCGTTAGTCAGTGTGGCAATGTAGATAAATATATTGTAAGTGCCATTTGTAGAGGGAAGTCGATGACTTTGTGTCTTTTCCCTCTATGAATGGCACCATATGATCTATTTGTTGCCTAGAGCTGAGGGTTTTATATTGAATTTGAAAATGCTCCTTCCACAAAAAATCTATAAAGTTACTTTGAATCTTACCTTTTCGTAACACACGTTTACTGGTACTATAAAAACGTCATCTATGGCACCTAAAAACAGAATGGAATTCGAAATCATTAAACACGTTTTGATAAATATAAACTTTGCAAAACAGTATAAAACGTATCTGAAATTCAATTTGTATAGCAACGAAAGTTTTGCTGGCATAAAAATAAAAGTGCAAATGAGTTTGTAACAATTGTTTTTGAAAATCAAATCATGTGTTCGAAAACCCCAAAATATAAAAATTTCAAACTTTGTAGCGAAAAAGAAATTTGAATCTTTTACAGACAGTCGAATTGTTTGGTGATAAAAGAAAAATAAATTTCTTACCTTCTGCCACCGCGTTCGTGACAATTGAAAGCAGTTTATTGCAAATTTGTTGATTTTTTCCACCAACAAGATTCTGATCGTCTGTATTGAGAGAGAAAAGCACAAACATGAAACCGATCAACGAAGAATATCGTGTGAACTTGATGTTACAAAACTGGCGTTAGATAATGCTTGAACACTTTAACAACAAGAGCTCTTGATGTTTTTCTTGCATTTTCTTGCTTAACTAATAAGAAATCTCAACCTGTCAAATAAAGGTTATTTGTTTTGCTCGTCGTCCAAGGTATCTTTAAAAATGCAGTGCCAAAAACGAAACAACAATTTCACCTGGGAGTTACTTAGGCATTCGCTGAATCAAGGTTTTTAGAAGAGGACCTGGTGTACGCAACTAGATTGTCCGCTTTGAAGAAGAGTTTCATAATGGCAGGGGGGCTTGACCACGTTAGGGTACAGGATCACAAACTCACGAAAGGCTGCACTGACAGAATTAAAAAACACAATGGAAAGGAGGTACTTACCCACACTAATATGAAGTGATTGGTTCTTTAGTGAAAGTTGTTCAATGTACTGTAAAAAGAAAATGAATCGACTGTAAACTCAATCAGCAGTAAAATCAATCAATTAATCAACCAATCAACCAATCAATCAATTAATCAATTGATAAGCAATTTAACAAGTCAATCAACTGATGTGATCCAAAAGTACCCTCCTTCAGCCAAATACTAAAATGTTTTATCAGCTGGGCTTCACAGTTCGAAATTTGAAGGTGTTGAGGCGCAGTGGCGTAATCCACTGACTTTGCAGCCAGAACAGTCAAGCGAACAAGGTTCAATCCCAGGTAGAGCCCAACTACATGAGCGCCATGACAAGGGGTCGCAGACTCGATTAGGTCTTTTCTACTTCTGCGATCCCAGCGCTTGCCGCTAAAAAACGAAACATGACTGTCACATTCACCTTCAGTTCCTCCGCCAAATATAGTGTCCCTTTGTAGATCCATTGCTAAATTTACATTTGATAAGCTTGAAAATGTGCTACTCTTTTTGGAAAGTGAGGGGAAGGAAGATATTTTACTCGGAGACACAAATTGTGATCCCAGTGATGCAAACAGTCCATGTCATGTTAAGTTTATTAAGGACATTTATGTTACCTTTTCGAGGAGCACTTCCTGGATTTGAGCTTCCTTATCTTTGCCCTGGTCGGTCACTTTCACAAAGAAGATTCCAAATCTCTGCAGCAGATATCTACGTATAGAAGGGAAGAGTGATCATTTTAGAAAGGGGGTCGTTTTGAAAAGGAATGATCTTGGAAATACCATGCAGGATACAAGATTTGTTGGCCTAGTGAAACAAAATAACTCAAACTTATTGAGCTTATTGATTTTGAAGCTCAGAAAATGGTCTTTAAATCCCTTAATGGGGACGTGCCTTCTTATATGAAAGACATGTTCACGAGAGTCAACAACTCTACCAGTCGTTCTCTTAGAAACGCCGAAGTCAATCTCAGGTTGCCATTATTAAAATCGGCAGGGGGCAGAAATGTTTCGCGTACCGAGGCACCAAGCTTTGGAACAGTCTTGGCCCTGAGATCCGAAATACTTCTACCCTGAGAGCGTTTAAAAAGAAGGTGCAACCATGAATTTCTCACCAATTCTTTTCTGTTTTCTTTTATTTATTTATTTATTTATGACAATTTGTAATTAGTTTAGGTTTAGGTTTAGGTTTAGGTTTAGGTTTTATAGCAAATGTCGTTTTTATTGTAAATTAGTAGTTATTCGTAAGTTTTTAGCATGGCCCCCTGTAAATCAATTATTATTATTGAGGGGCTACCATGGGTAAAAAAGATAAAATGAAATGAAATGAAATGAAACTGCGATTGATCAAACGATAAAAGAACATTTCAAGAAAGACAGGCAAGCACTCCCTTCAAAGAAAATAATATCAACGAAGGACTAAAAATCCCTACCTTAATATCCTACTTCCACACATTTGATCTGAAAAAGAGCAAAGCTTTTTGTAGGTCAAATGAGAGAATCAGGATATGCTTGACGGAACATGCACTGGACAAAAGTCATTACTGGAAATATTAAAACGTCCATTGTACTGGGGAAGTTCTGAACAGGTAAAGACTAAGGAGATGATATCGACAATTACGAAAGTTTTACTTAACAAAAATCATCAAATTCTTATCCTTTCGAAATTCAGACTTCAATCTTGAACATGTTTAAGTTCCTCGAATCTTTCTTTTGGGATCTTTTATCTAAATACAAGAACTTTTTGATCTTTGCGAAGTAACTCATAGCAACTTGAAGTAACTTGTTACATGAAAGTTTTGACAAACCTGGCACTGCAGTGTAAGGTATCTGAAACAAATAACATCGTAAGTCAGATCAGCAGAAAGTTTGCATCTTTTAAATCATCAGTACAACATACAAATTCGGACATTTGACTTGAAAATTTTAATTTGCTTCTTCTCTTTAGCAAATATTTAGTCTCCTTCTCAATCGATCTAGGAAAAGACGTTTATATCCCTTTATGGGCCACCAGTAGACCTCTTTTATGAGATCCTGTGTCTAACTGATAGAGCAGAAACTGCCTAAAATGACGTCATTGAGCAATCTGATACAAGTAAGTGTTTGGATATATAAGCTATTTTATCAACCAATAAACCAAGTTGTAGCAAGATTAGAATATCAATGTAATTGCAACTCACCTTCAAGTTATTACAATATAGTGTAAAATTTATAATGATATAATCCAGGAACGTCTTGTGAAGAGGTAAATATATGATTGGGATGTCTTTCTATAATTGAGGAAGAATCATATGATCACTTCATGAAGTAACGAGTATACAAAGGAAAGGAAACTACCC
This sequence comes from Aurelia coerulea, assembly GCA_039566865.1. Lineage (NCBI taxonomy): Eukaryota > Metazoa > Cnidaria > Scyphozoa > Semaeostomeae > Ulmaridae > Aurelia > Aurelia coerulea. Next base: position 1,295,102 of record CM076952.1, on the reverse strand, counting down.
CCAAATAGGGAACCCTTCTTGTTTCAGCTAGCCTGCATGCAGACCCATATTCCGAAGGCTAGGTTTCAGCATGATATCGAAAGACTTATTGCTATAGAAAGTACTGTCGATTAACTAGAAAGGTCTGTCAAACAGGTTTGTCTTAATGCTATAGAAAGTACGGTCAATTAACTAGCTAGACATGCTAATTTGCATGAAAATTTGGCGTCAATTACTAAGACAGCATAAAATAAAATTTCTACAACAAGATAGAATATCTATAAAAAGTGAAACTGATCAAGATAATATGAATTTCAAGCTTGCTACTACGGTTTATGTCAATCTAACTAAATATCTTTTTCTTTGGCTTTACACTGCCTTCAGTAAAAGTTTCATCCTTTATTTAAATTATCTTCTTACTGGGGAAGAGAAATTTAATTCTAAGTACTTTAGTAGCTTCTCGCAGGATGTGAAAATCTTCACTTTGACAGCATATGTTTACTTCGCTTCTTCGAAAGAATTTCAGTAGAACCCATGAGATGATCCTGGCACAGAAACAGAATGGAAATCAAAATAACAATCGTCAAAGGAATTTTTCGTTCTGAATCTTCAGGTAATTATCATCTAAATTTCCTTGAAAGAATGAATGAAAGTCTGTCTCAGATTAGATGTCACGAGAGACCAACGGTTGCAGTATTATGATGATTATTAAATAGCCTCTTTATGATGAGCTGCCTCGCTTTTGGTAGAAGGCTGGTTGAAAAGTCTTCCTGTTGACGTTTCCGTTTTTGGATTAACTTTATACGGCATGGCCTTACACTTGTTTTTTCTTCATGAGTTCATTCTGTGTTTGATGCCACAAATACAACAATGGTAACACAAAACTGCCCAAGCAAAATTCTTCATTTTTTTGTGGGCATATCCACATGACATTTAATTTGAGACAAAACACAAGAATCATAATTAACCGTAAGAAATATACCTGCTAACAACAAACATTTTGAAGACAGGTTTACCTGTTGTTCCATTTAACATAAAGATCCAAAGTTTCAATTTAACATAAAGAAATGAGACTCTTTTCAAGCTAATAAAAACTCAAGGAAACATTTCCAATGAGGATATGCCATGAAGAGATGACAACTGATAAAATTTCCTTTTTGAAGGTCAAACAGAAGTTCTGAATTATACCAACCTGACAAATGTGTTTGAAGTCTTTGCTGTTATTTGTGAAAATGCAGAGTGAATGTAAGATTCGCTGGTGTTTTGCAGGCTTTGTGGTGATTCTGTGAAATAAAAAAGTAAACAAATTTAGCCAGCATAGAGGCAATTAGCCTATAAGAAGACCATGTTTACCAAAGAAAGAAAGGGTCTACAAAATACGCATATAGGCTTGTTATGGCTGGCCAATGAATTATTTTAGGCCTCTATTCAGATAATGTGTGAATCATATCCAAATAAAGGCAACGTGAAATAAGTTTCCAGCAATTTGGAAACTGCTGTAGTGTAGCAAACTTCTGTGCTTTGTTTTTCGTAGACCATTTCTTGTCTTGGATAATGGATTTATTCACAGGCTTAGGAGCAATAAACTACCATTAGAGATGGCTTTCTCAAAACTATGCACAAAAGTTATTTCCCTAATAGTAATTTCACTTGTTGTGATGTTGGCTTGAATTAGCATTTTTATATAGCTATGTAAGTTGCCAACTTTAAATAAAACAATGATAATATAAAAATAATACTAATAATAAAGATATAGCTCCATGAACTTCAAGCTTAAAAACACTAGTCATTTGTGATTTGATGAGCAAATAAGGTTGCAAGAAAGAGATTTTGGTGAATTGATTCATTAGAAAATAAAAGAAAAAATAAATTAAATACCATCATTCTGAGCTGATTTGTCTTTCATTCTTCTCGTTACTTCAATCCTGATCCTAGAAAAGAAATGTTTTGCAGCAAATAACAGCAACATCTACAAGAACAGCAACTATAGCAACTTATGTAGTTCTGTTGTAAGAAATTATGTTCTTTAATGTTACTGCCCACCCATGTGGTGACCATTTCAGTTTTTTCTCTGCAAAACCATACAGCCAGAGAATAACAGCAGACCCATATATAAATCCAGTTATGCATAAATTCAGTTGATTGAAATTTCAAGTAAATCAATTATTAGAGTAAACATAGTTCCAGACTACAACAAGTTGTCAAGTTGTTTTGGCAAGGATTACAGATCAAATCTGAAATTTCATTTTTTCAGCATAGTGTAATATAAATAAAGAAGTTACCTACTGTTGAAAATCATGTGCTTTTAATAATGTCTGTGGGTATTGAAATGTTGTTCTTGAAAGGATGAAATCAATGTCAGGAACAAACAAGGTTGCAAACGATTTCCTGTGGAATAATCAAATGTAAGAGTCATTTACGTTTCAAATTATCATACAAATGCAATCACATATAATTCCATGGTCAGAATGAGGGCATGAGGAAAGATGAGGAAAGAGAATGAGGAAAGATGCCCTCATTTGAGCCAAAAATATGATAGAAGTTTCTATCATATTTTTGGCTCAAATGAGGGCATAGATCTTGTTTCATCTCCTTAAAACTTTATGGTAAATATTTTTCCATGATAACTGTTTTGTATAAGGATGGCACTTTTTTACTCTGAAGTAATATTCAAAATTTAATTTATTTACCTTTTGGAAAATGAGGAAATTTCAATAATATTGAACAAAGTTGAACCATTTCCACTGTTCTTGAGTTTGATCTGATCTTTTTGGATAACCTGAAAAATGTTGAGAATAATCTAAGCAAAAGAGATGTGTGGCCAAATTATTATAACTGTGAAAATATTGGAAGATATAAACATTGATACAATTGATGATTTAGGTAGTTTGTGAGTTTCACTTTTGTTAGAGATGATTCAGACATTGCCAAATACCAAAACAATATGATAATATCTGCATAACTAAACCATGTACAGTATGTAGATCAAGTGTTGAGATTCTTTATAATTCTCAATTTCCATGTTGAATTCAAGCAAGCAGGCATTAAATATATAAAGTAGTAATTAGAATGCATTGATTAAGACAAACCTGACATTTCTCACATTGGTAAATTTTATAAGGAGGTCTTGGTGCTTTTATCACTGGTGCAATTAATTTGAATTTTCTTGGAACAGCATTTGCTTCACATGCTTGCCAAAACTGTGAAATAACGGTAATAAGTCTGATCATAATATACAAAATATGACAATGGATATGGTCTATAGCAAAACATGCCTATCATTTTCTTCCAATGAATGATCAAGAGTGGTTGAGTTAGGATTAACCTCAGGCAGAGATTTATTGCTTGAAATGGCATGGTCCATGGTTGTCAGGAAAGACGCTGAGTTACAATCTTTTGGGGGTCCAATACATTCCCACCATTCTTTAAAACAGGCTTTCATTATTTCCCTCTTACACATATATTTTTAATAAGAAACAACTTATAAGAAACAGTAGGCTCAATTTTTTGCAAGTTAAGAAACAACCTTACCTTAATTTAAAAAGCTAAGAAACTTTTGTAAATTGCAGTTTTGATTTGAGTGCACTCAAAATTTTCTGACACTGTACATACAGTTATTGCAACTGTTTGGACATTATTTTGAGTGCGAATTATATCATTTACTTGTTTTGAGATTTTACTAAGCAATTTGGGAGCCTTCTTGACAAAGCTAAATTAGTTCTATACTTCCAGCATTCAAAATATAAGAAACACATACAAGAAGAAACTTTTGGTAGCAAATGGCCCAAAAATGTAGGTAACTGCCACCACACCAGCCCTGAGTCTTAGTTCCTTATAGAAAAATATGCGTATTTGTGTTAGCTGTGCAGTTTTAGAAGGGGCATTAAGATTACAGATTGTCAGACTGAGGCAACAGTTCATAAATGGATTTTCGATCTTCGATTTTTGCAATGTGTCACTCAGATTTCCGGATCCTTTCTTCAAATTGGATTTCAGATCAATGTTTTGATACCATGAAACCAGGGGCAGATCCAGCATTGGACTTTGGGGAGGGCCATAGGAAAGAAAATGGGGGTCTGGGGGCGTAGCCCCAGGAAATTTTCTCGTGACCACGCCCTTCAGGCTCTCGGAAAACGTGGGAAACGCCCTTTTTGCTTCATCTTAAATCAATTAGCCCATCATTTAATCCATGCTTCTCCTCAAATACAAACTAGTATTTGTGTGCAAAAGCTAACAAGCCATCATTTGGAAAGTGAGGGACCATGAGATGTTTATCATAAGCACCAGTTTGAGAATGTTTATCGCTGAAATCAATGGATATAAAAACTTAGCATAAAAACGAGGTGTATCTCAAATTACAAATCAGAGGCATTTCAATGCTAGGTGAAATGTCCAATTGTAAGTTCCATAATTGGAGTCACTAGTAAGTTATGAAAATTCTCATATCGCAACAAGTTTGGAGGATCCTAACTCACAACGACAATTTGACAAAGTGAATGAAACAAATGATTTTCAAGTTCGATTTCCACTGAATGAAATTTCTATTCAGAATCGCATCTTTTTCATACTTTTTGATGAATTGTGCTTTAGTTTGTGAGTTTGTTAGACTGGCTTGTAGTTAGCTAAGCTATCGCGTAGCTGTGCTATGGTTATTTCCGGTAGTATAGGTTTGAAACTCATTCGTCTCTTATCTAAGCAATTGTTTTTAAGAGAACTTCTTAAGTTTGGGGGGGGGCCATGGCCCCCCCGGCCCCCCCACTGGATCCGCGCCTGCATGAAACATGAACAGATTTTAGATCCCCTTGAAATGTGTAAGCAAATTTGGTTTAAAATGTCTTCAGATGAGTAAAACTTTCTCTCATGACTTGGACCCTAACCCTGTACCCTGTTCCTGTCATTTGTGCATTTTCAATAAATTGTAAGCAAACCTCTCTTTCTTTTGCTTTGTCTTGTCTGATTGATCTTGCACTACTTTGATTCTTTCTTCTGCTCTTTTCATATGGAACATGAGCGTTCTGGGAAAATCTTGGCCTTTCTCTGCCTCTGTTCTCTAGAACATGAGCTGGGGGTCCTTTATTTTCCCATTTCTTTATGACCAATTCTAGATCTTTCTTCCAAGTTTCCATGGCTTTTAGCTAGCTAGCCTGCAATTTGGAAAACACAGATATAGTCTGATACAATGATACAAAACCATATGGTTTAAACACATAACATAATAATTCACCTCCCATCTCACCCAAAACAAAGCTGTAAGATTTCAGGTTAAAACTGCTGTAATTGGCTTGCACACAAATTAATTTTTCATGAAGATGTACAATGGACATTTGGGGGGGGGGGGCATTGGACTTTTTCATAAATATTGTTTTATCAATGTTTTTCTGATACGTTTTTTTTTTTCAAGAAACTGCATGCCACTGCTTCCGCTTGCTGTATATTTTATGAGCACAAAAGAATATTGACCACAATTAATGAATCTTGTTATAAATTGTCAATGTTGGTTCACAATCACGGACGGGGGAGATCTTGATGATTTCAACATCAATATTCAATATTAAGCCAATTTGAGAAGCATCAAACAACCGTTTGAAAAGTCTCATGATGGCAAAAATTGCGCCAATTTTCAATATTTTCAATAAGTTGTTTTTAGGGGGGCGTAGGCCTAATAAAATTCATCGTGCCTCATATGGCCTAAAAAAAGTAAAGGCTAGCTAAATTTTCTGGTTCGAAGTTTTGCCGTTCGAAGATTTAGCCTGATGGCATTTGAATCGGAAAAATGACTAAAGTATGAAATAAGCCTAACAAACGAACCTAGCTGGCAACAAAGTTATACTGCATCCCACATCGCGTTATTGAGGTACTTTCTTCTGCATCAAACTTTTATTTCACGTGTGCAATTTTTCCGCCATTCCTTCGGACGGTTGTTAAGGTAGTAGCTGCAAATGTAAAATTGCGCACATGGGACCAAGGGTAAATTGTCACGAGAAACTGCTTATATCTTCACTGCTTATACGGGTAAGCACAAACAGTTTCCTATGAAATAAACAGATACATGTAATTTGGGATGATTTATATTGCCAACCGTTACATAAAAAAGTCACCCTTATCTTTATTTTATTTTCACTTGTTTCCTGTATCACATAATACTTGAAAGGAACTTCAGTCTAAACATTCGAAGGCTTGAAACATTCTATTTTGAAATGTTGACAAGGGCACAGGTAGTAATCACAAAGATTGTCATAGAACCTCTTAAGAAACTCTGAGTGCTCAAAATCTGATAATTTCAACAAGCTTTCAGTGCTGGCTCAAATTCTTAGCTTCTTATTTGAAAAATATGTGTATGTAGTAAAACTAATCTGAAAGTATTTAAAACAGGAACTAAACAACTTCTGCTTAGGTCATTTAATTTACATTAATTATTACAAAAAATCCAAACCTATAATTATGTACATTGATATTGATATGAAAGAAATACAATTTTTTTCTAATCAATTTGGGAACTAAAACGTCCAGAATTTATTACTTTCACATGAATTCTAATAAATCTAAACATGGAGCATTGCGGACACCTTTATTTTGTAGGAAATTTTGTAGGAAATTTTTATTCGATACTACTACCTTAAGTTTTCTGCGGAGGAGCAATCCGCAGAAGACTTAAGGTAGTAGTATCGAATAAAAATTTCCTACAAAATAAAGGTGTCCGCAATGCTCCATGATCTAAAAGGTGGGCAAAGATAAGAAATGTGCTTCCTGTGTATCAAGTTCACTGACAGCTTATCATGATCAGGTACAGAATCATGGGGAAATCATTGTAACATGGTAAACATTCCTAGGTTAATGGAAGCCTGAAGAATCTTGTTATGCACGTTTTTTCTACAACAGAAACTAGTGATTGGGATGGCTACGGAAATTAAGAAACTCTGCCACAAGTTCGAAAAGGGCAAAGAAACTTTAAATGCTTATTTCAAAGATGTTGTTGTGAAGATGTCGTTGAGCTCTCATTCTTGAACTATATCAACTCCAGTTTTCTGCATGAACATGATAAAACACTTTTTTGCCAATTGATATCTTACATGTCAAGCAGCAGCATCAGAAACTACATCATTACAAGAAAGAAATCAAGGAACTTTGAGTACTAAAAAGAGGAACTTTTCATGTAAAATGAAGACCTTTAGTACTATCGGCTGATCCAAGTGTCTAATAAAGAACGTGTATGTAGAGATCAAAATCCTCAAGCGACGGTCAACATCCAAGATTCAGCATCTCTTTTGTCAAAGTAGGTAGGGTGTCATTGCTATTCTCGAGTGAATTTGCTGGTGTTCCTTGCTGAGATTCCTCCTATCTTCACATTTGTCGTGACAAATTTAGTTTAATTCTATTTAGTTGAGCAAAATCCTTTAAGCGATGCTAAATATCGTCTTCAAAGTAAAATTAAAGTCTCTGATTTGAAGGCTTGTCAAATGATCAACAAACACTTCTTAGCAATTGGCAAAATGCACCCAAACCTCTAATTCAATGATCTTAATCACAATATATTTTAGCATAGCAACTACGAATTATTTCAAATTTGTAAATAAAAAAGATCATACCTATATCAACAATTGAATACAAGAAATAACAATATCCAAATAAATTCAGCCCCTTGTTTCAATCATTTTCTATCTTCTTAGAAGTGAGGATACTTGAATAACCCCATTCGATTGCCCTGTTACAAAAATTGAGCAATTTGGCGAAGGGTTCCAATCAAGTGTGGTAACAGCTGATTTTTGTCCAGGTATCGTCATCACTTGCTCTAAGCTATATTTTGAGTCAACCTACAAAAAGGAAGAAATATCTAGAGCAATTATCTAAATGCTTAGTTGGTTATCCCATCAACTAGAGCTTAAGCTACAATAAATACAACATTTTCTGGAACAATAAATACTTTGTTTGTTCTAACTCTACTTCTCTTCAATAAATGATGAAAAGCATAAACTGCAGTAACCTCTGTAAGCCATGATTTACGCCCCGTTCACACTGCTCCGTTTTCGTACAAAAACGGAGAGAAAAACCTCCGTTTTTGTGAAAGTGTTCACTCTGATCCGCACAAAAACACCACAAAAATGGAGGTTTTCGAAAACGATATCAAAAGTGGATATCCACAAAAACGGAGGTTTTTAAAAACGCACTTGATCAATGTGAACGCACAAAAACGGAGGTTTTTGAAAACGCTCTAATATTCAACAATGAATTTAAAAAAAAAAACGGAGCAATGTGAACGCACAAAAGCGGAGGTTTTCTCTCTGTATTTGCTATCAGGCGGATCAATGTGAACGGACAAAAACGGACGTTTTCCCCTCTTTTTTTGTACAAAAACGGAGCAATGTGAACGGGTAGCTTGAATGCCACAAAAACGGATACTAACAAAAACGGAGCAGTGTGAACGGGGTCTTAGTCAGTGAACCTTTCAAGATATTGTGGTAAAACAAAGATCGTTTCTTGGGTGCAAAAACTGCCTTAGTTTCACTAATAAAAACTTACTTAAACCAGTTTACCTCGAACCACATTACGATGTGGGAACCACCCTTTGACATAGAGGCCTACTTAGATATGAAAGTCGGCATGTAAAGGAGTGCTTATGTTGAGTTTATGTAAAATAAATAAAGGTCAACTTTTGGGACTATGAATGTTCAGCAAAAATTGAGAAAACGCCAAGCAAGGGCATAAACCATATTGACTATGCATAAACAAAATATAAATTCTAAAACTTCGCCATGCGGAAAGCTGGATTTTATGTTTCAGGGTCATTGACGAACGTTCAATGATGTGGTGAAGAATATCAACGGTCGCAGAAGCCTGTACGAAGTAGAAGGCAAAGTATTCATATTAAAACTGTTTTTGTAAACATTTTAAAATTGGTATACACTTAAAATACCTACCATGTACATAAATGCACCACTCGAAGCACATGTCAACATATATTTCCCATCGGTATCAAACGCCAGAAGTCTTCCACCAGGTCGTGGTTCTGACGATTTACTTGTAGCATACTCAACCGATCGTTGTGAAATACCAGTACATCCACTGTGTAACGTAAATTCTGCAATTTTGAAACTGACCTTATGTACGTCCCATAGGCACAACTACAAATGAAATTGGATATACAGAATTAAATTAGTTCTCAAATATACATTTCATTATTGTTCGTTGTTTCTGCACGGTAGTTCTATCAGTCGAGAGGACTGCTTTACAGGGGGGGGGGGGTGTCAAACTTTCTAAACTACAACTAAAATAAATTGATCAGAAATTTAAGCCTATAGGCTGAGCAGGGCTGTTCGGAAAGATATAAAATAAGAAAATTTGAAGGACATAATATTCGCTTCAATGAAATATTATTATTGTTATTTATTGTTATTTATGTATCTAAAGTTGACTTGTCTAACTGAATAGCTAAAAGCTAATTAAGGCCAATAAGATGCGCTTGAGCTATCAAAATTTTGACTGTTTAGCAGTCCTCGTTAAAAATGATTTGTGACTGCATGCAAATGATTGGGTAAAAAAATGTGCCTGCAATCAAGACGCCAGCCACTAACGTTTAATGATATTTGTGCCTGCAAGCGGCGCTCATGTTACCCTGGATACCAGAGCAAACAAAAATATAAAAATAATAAAAAAGTAGTACCCAGGGTACGCTCATGCACTCGCGCATTCTATATTGGTTTGTAGGACCTCACAAATTTCCGTTTAAATGTCTCAAATTTCGCAAGACAGCAAACTGCAAATTTGTTCAACTCTGTTGCTAATAATCAGCAAATACAATAATTATTGGATAAGCATCAAAAAGTTTGAAGCGTATCGACACAGGTAAATAGGTCTTGTGCCCAATCTATTTTGAGAGTGCATTGAATTTTATCGAAATCAGCACGTGCCGACCTCAGAAAACAAAGCGTGCGTGGGTGTTTCTTTGTTCTACTTATAGACAAACGTATTTACTTGGGCTATCTCTAGAGAGGGGAATGGAATGAGGGAATGGAATAGGGGAATGAATGGGGGAATGGCTCGGGGAATATAAAAGTCATAAAGTATATAAAAGAGCCGAGTATATCATAGGAAAGTACTGCTACAGATATATCTCTTTACCAAGTAGCTAGTCAATAACAGTTATAATTTTGTAACAAATAAAAAAATTGTTTTTTTCAGACAAAGGGGAATGGAATGGGGGAATGGGTTTCGGGGCATATCGGTGACTAGTGGCTTACCTTGCCGTCAGCCCCAAGACTGAACAATGAAGTTTCATCAACACTAAACTGTACATCTAGGACATCAGTTGAGTGAGCATGCCATCCAACAAGACAATCACAAGTTCGCATATCTAACAGAAAATAAGATAAATAGTGTTTATCAGGAAGCAATTCAAGTTGACTTTATTCACATTGTACAACGACCTTTTCCCAAAATACTACCGAGTGAGCCAAAAAAAGTTCTCAATTTTTGAAAATTTATAGCACCAATAGTAATTGATGGATTGGAATGAATCAAATTTTGCTTGATAGCCGAGAGATTGAAGTATTTTCTAATTTTCTCGTGTTTTTATGAGCACTGAAAAAATAGGCAAATTTCGCCTCCGGCTGTTCTGTGCGAGTACCCTCTTTATGATTTGATCTACTGTCGTAATAGTCTTTTTCAGGTATTTAACATTTCAGGTACATAACATTTTCGTTGAGTCAAATTTACATATATTTTTACAGTGCCCACAAATATGCAAGAAAATCGCAAGACTAGTTTTGTCTTTCAGCCTTTAACAAGAATTTGAATCATTCTAATCCGTAAAGTACTCTTAGTGCCACGAATTTTCGAAGCGGGAACTTCTCTCTGGTTCATCCAGTATGATGAGATAGACTGATTACAATTCCACATAAATTTCACTCGTTTTTTATATTATTAAAGGGGCTCCGTCGTCAAAATGTAAACAAAATGATGATTTTTGCAGTTTTTGACAGGTGATATCACAAAGAATTTTCGTATCTTTTTCAAAATGAAAATCGCTGTTTGGACATTAATCATCGTACTTCACTTAGGAACAAACCAAACATTCATATCTTCTACGAATGCTCGGATATAAGTGGATTTTTAACGGTCACTCTTTGGTGGCTTGGGTGAAGCCACCAAACAAACTGCAGAGAACAATGGATGAACAATGAATAATCGGTGACGACGTGCGAGTTTACGGATTTGTTTACTGTTTGACGACGGAGCCCCTTTAATCTGAGCCTTTGAGCAAGCAATTCAATTCAATAAAGAAATACATAAAGCCATTCAGTTCAATAGATAAGTACTGGGACGAATTGTAATAAGTCTAATGATGAGACATGGAGATATTTTCTGAGCATTCTTAATCGGTTGTGCAAAGTAAAATGACAGATACAATAAAACTGATAAAAAAACACACAAAACAGTAAACGTACTTGAAATGATCCAATGAGAATGTCAACTTACCAAATAAACGAATCATTCCATCGGCTCCACCAGTGACCAGCAAAGTTCCATTGTGATTATAAGACATGCAATGTATACATGCTGGGTATGGATCTAGGACAAGTTCAGCCTGTCAAGATAAATGCGATTTCTTCGTCAAATTTTGCCTTTTAAAAACAACGAGATAAACAAATTACGGACGTGGCATCCATAGTGGGAAAGGACTCTTTGTCAACGAGTTATCACCATGTATGACACTTACATTTGGACCTGCTAAATTTGTGTATTATACTCGCAAAATTGTATGCTAATTCCGCAAAAAGGGATGAAAGAACAAAAACCCTATCATTGATATCCTTGTCATTTGATTTTGTGAATAAGCTCCCTGTCTAATACGGCCCCTCTCTTTTAAGACCCCGCTCTGGCGTCCAAGAAATTAACTGAGCCCCACGGGGGCTTAATAGAGCTTCTACGCCACCTATAAATGTTTCAGGGCGATTGTTACGTTCTCTAAAATATCCATCTTTATTTTTCAACTCGATTTGAAACAATATTTCAAACAGCGAACCTGACATGAATCAAGATTCTCCATGGTTAGTTAGACGGCGCTTGATTGCCGCAGCTTTATGCTTCTGCGGAGGAAACATTTATATACTGCTACGGAGCAGGAGGTGAAAAAGATCGCAGGAAACGATATAAATTTTCCTCCGCAGAAGCATACAAGATGAAGCATAACTGCAGTGTCCAATTACCCATGGTTGCACTGAATGACATTTGCAATAAACCTGCGTACCTGTTCCTTGAATGTTTTCATATCCCAGTGAAAAATCGTGCCTTCTGTGGATGGTTTATTGCTATCTGTGAGTGATTGCATTTTTGTTAATTGTCCATGTCCATGTCGCTTTGCAGATCCAATTGAAAAAGTTTCAGATCTTTTTCGGATTCCTGATGATGCACTGCTTACAAATGACGATCCGTTTGGGCTGCTTGCCAATGAGACAATTCTGTAAAAATCAATCAATAAATACTTTTGAATTCTAAGATTATGATCGTCCGGAACCAGGTCTCGCCTCTCCCCGAAATTGTCCAAAATTCCATATTTAAAAAAAGTTATCACCAAGATTGTTTCGCATATGGTCATTAAAGCGAACAGACATATAGCTACATCGAGTGGCCACTATAAATCTCAGCATTGAAATGCACGGGTTTTAAGGACCCCACGGCATGTAGAACTGTTTGAAACAATTTTCAAAATTAGTGGTAATGATTAAACCACGAACTGTGGCCTACAAGTATCAAGGAAAAGGTTCGCAAAGCCTCCCATTAAGACCATTCATAGTTCATAGCAAGAGCGAATTTTGTAGAACAAAGGACACAGGCCTGATCAAGACAAAGCGATCCCAACGCCTAAATAATAGATTTCACACCTTCAGCGCAGTCAACCGTGATGTTTTCCTCTCTCTGTTTATTTTGATTTGATTGAGAGCACTAAGAGGTGTGAACTCTATTCTTCAGAGCCGTAAATCGCTTTGTCTTCCCGGAGAGATGAATTCTTCGTCTTACGAAATTCACCCTTGTTTAGTTCATACCTTTGATATTTCGAGTCAACAGTTGCATCCATCATCACTTTCTTTGAAGCAAGGTCATACAACGAAATCTTGCCATTGTAACTGCCGTACAGCAACTGAATCAACGAGATTTAATTCAAAAGTTTTAAAAATGCATCACATATGACTTTTCATAGATCGTGTTACAAGAAAGTACCGGGTGAGTCAATAAAAAGAATCCCTGTTCGAAAAATCACTATTCCCTGAATGTCAAGATGATGATATTGGGAAACATAACGTTTTACAGCAGACATGTTCAATGGACCTCAATATTTACCTGACTGAAATCAACCACTCCATTCTGAAGTTCTGAGGGATTCCTCCAGAAAATCTCTTATGATTTCAGAACGGAGTGGCCGATTTCAGGCAGGTAAAATTTGGAACATATTTGAACATGTTCACTATTGAATGACATATTTGCCAACATTATTGTCTTGATATCGAGGGATCTGTGGTCATTCTTTTTTTTACTCACGCGGTACCATGTAATTCATTTGATATGTCAAAACATTGCACAAGTTTTCATATTTCATAAAGTCTAATTTATTCAAATTTCTTAATAGAAATAGAGCTTTTAGCTACTCTACAAAGAGTCTAGATCGAGCGATATTCTTATACGAAGTGTTCGATTGAATGGCGTTAGAGCTTCTATCTCTATTGTGCACGTTCGAAAATTCTACAAAATGCATGAAAATATCGTTCGATTCAGATTCTTCTTTAGAATAGCTAAAAGGTCTAAAGGGATAAGGATTTGAAGTTACGATTAATTGTCTTGATTGATTGATTGATTGATTGATTGATTGATTGATTGGAATCAGCAACGATAGGGCACTGTATAGTCTGTCTCAAATCAGATCTCACGTGAATATGCTCACGAATAACAAAAATTGAAGTCTTTTGCATGAGTAATTTTGCGCTATATCGCAAATCTCACGTAACATCCTATTTGAAATAGACTTTAGTTCACGTTGCTTCTCGAATATTATCGCCAACTAATCATTTATGTAAGTAATGTCCTAAACGAAAGAGCATGATATAAAAACAGATATTTACCTTGCCGTCAAGTTTAGGCACCCAATCAAACGAAAGGGCTTGAGCTTTTGACGCGATAGTGGCTGTTGTGATGGGAGTTGGATGACATTGCCATAACCTACGAGAAAAATAAATTGCAAAATAATGCTGAGCAAACATATTTCCACAAAGCTTCAGTCGCAAAGCTTTCTGTTTAATAGCACTTCTCATCATTTACAAATATTCGTGCCACGCAAGTCTGTGTTGACGGGGTCCTGTAAGGCCTATCGAAGGCAAATTCTGCACCCTGAGAACTCACAACAACACAATGCTTTCCAGGCAGAAGTTTGTACATATCAGCCAATAGCTTATTAGATTCAAATGTTCATAGGTTGAAGGAAATGTTCTAAATCATCTAAAACATCAATTCCTGTATCAGGCTATTGAAGAGTAACATACTTGATGACTCCATCAGTATCGATACTGCCAACAACTCTTCCATCTCCTGAGAAACGACAATTTACTAATGGCGAGTAATGACCTGTGTATTCCTCCTACAACAGAGCATGCAATAGTCGTAAGAACGTCAAGATATCGTTGTTATTCTGCAGTTTGTCAAAGCTACAGAACAGCAACAGTTTAAATCTCTAGTCCAAAAGTGTACCAGGTAGCATAGGTTCCAAATCTTTAACTCAGCGTAAAAAGGTGGATGTAAAATTCAATGACCTATTTCTTCTGATTGAATGGCTTGAAAGAAACTTTAGATACTTATCTATAATTCTACCGTTGGACTTTGCAGAAATCTTGAATATTTTTCAAAATTACAGCGTATTTTATATTCCAGCTCGTTTTAGGATGTGACGTCGTCAAATTTCTAAATCATAAACTAGAAGAATGACAGACTTTTGCTTGATGCCATATTGTAGGCATTCATAAAGTATGGTTTTCTTCGAAATTAATTCATGTTGCGTCAAACAGTTTAGAAATTACGATGGTTTTAAGTTTTTTTGAAAATCTTTCTTGAATTCTTGAAAAAGAAGAAAAACATTCTAATTCTGAAAATATTGAAGATTTCAGAAAAGTCCAACGGTAGAATTATAGAGAAATAGCTAAAGTTTCTTTGAAGTAATTCAGTTCAAAGAAATAGGTCACTCAATTTTACACCAGCCTTTTTAAAGATTTGGAACCTATGCTGTACCAGGTGACCAAAAAAACTTCACCAGCTAGATTATAAGTAGACTTATGACGATGAGTCCCTTGTATCCCTGCGGTACCTTGCTCACAGGGACTCATTATGAAACAGTTAAAAACCTGACCCTATCTTCTGCATTCGATTGATCGAATCTGGATCGAACGACTGCTTCGGCTCTGTTCGACGGTCACTCCTCAGAAAGGAAATGCGATAGAATCCACGGTAAGCAGACACTTAATCAACAAAACTTGGTATTCATCTGAAGAAGAAAGTTCACTTTACCTGGTGAGTGCAAAATAAGTCTTTTAATGCTGCAGTTTCCATGTTTTTAAGACCAAAACATAACAGAGAAATCTTCAAGTACCTGCTGCAGCAACTTCCTTCAAATTTAGTAAGCTGCGTCAATCGAATTGAAGGTTCGAAACTGATTGTTCTTCTCCAAATCTCGCAATCTGATTGGTATGCTAGGAATCCCAGCATATTAGGCCTAATAGGGTCAACTTTTTCAGAGTAATATTATGAGTCTCTGTTGACTGAAGCGCCATCAAGAAGTCAAAGAGCACAGGGAAACAAGAGACTCATCGTCATAAGTCTAGATTATAGCTAATAGCTAGTTCTCTGAAATTCGAATGTGAATAAATTACCATATATTTGAAACTGTTTTTTCGGTTTTTTTGGGTCACCTGGTATCTTCTGTTTGCAAAGCATACCGCAATAAACTTGAACGAACTCAGATTTGAGAGAATTCACCAGCAGTCTTCCTATGCTAATATTTGCATTCAGATAAAAAGTTACGCGAAAATTGTTTTCTACCTATTAGCTGTATCAATTAGGACGCAGAGAGTGAAGGTTCACGAAGGAATCTCCACTTTTGGCTTCAGGGTTCTTCCACCATGATCTGTGGATGCAGTTTCAACTCATTCGGCAAGCATCCTCCCATTCTGTACTTAATATCATTTAAGAAATGTCATCAGAAATTCATAATTCAAAAACTTTTCATACAGTGAAGTATAACCAATAAATGATAAAAAAAATCTTCCTGTTGCGTGTAGTACAATTTCACAATGATAAACAAGTAAATAAAGTAAAATATAAGCACTTTGATGCGAATTGAAATAAGCACGACATTTCGAGCATAGCCCCTTATCAAGCCAACGGGCTATGCTTGATGAGTAAAATATAAGCACTTTGATGCGAATTGAAATAAGCACAACATTTCGAGCATAGCCCCTTATCAAGCCAACGGGCTATGCTTGATGAGTAAAATATAAGCACTTTGATGCGAATTGAAATAAGCACGACATTTCGAGCATAGCCCCTTATCAAGCCAACGGGCTATGCTTGATAACGGGCTATGCTCGAAACGTCGTGCTTATTTCGATTCGCATCAAAGTGCTTATATTTTACTTTATTTACAAGAATAACTAATGTCCCAAGCAAACACTGGGCATTTTAAAATCCAAATAAAATTACCTACCTGACTAAGTATGATAAAAGGTTTCCGCATTTCATCTGTAAAATGATCCAAACTACCAGTCAGTAAATTATCATGAACAGTGAAATCTTTGGTTGCACTAATATTCAAACTTGACGAGATTGTTACAGCAGCGGGTTCTTTACTTGCCCCTCTGTTGCTATTTTGGTTCTCTGATTTCATCGGGCTGCTTTCTTCTGAATTTTCTCTGTTCAGATCATTTTTTATGACAATTTTCGGTGATGCTTGAGGTGTGAGGTTCTCTGTTTTCGGCTTTACAACTTCTTCTTCCTCTTTTTTATCGAATGACCATATCTTCTTCTTCTTAAACAAACCTTCTTTAACTTCTTCTTGTGGTTTTTTAGATTTACTGTCCTTGCTGCCTTTCAGCTTGAAACGTGGTTTCTTTGAGGCAGTTGTGGGCTCTTTGGGGGGATGAATTGTCCTGGAAAAAAAACATTGTGATCTTGATAGAGAAGAACCTCATTTCAGATTCTAAGCAAGCAATCTCAGTTGAACCGAATCATATACTTTAGGTGTTTCCGTTAAAAATTCTATAAAGCATAGGAGGAAAATACAAAACGTAAACTTAGAGACTGTACAAACCAATCGCATCTTTGTTGATTAAACTTAATAGTAACTCTGATGTCCACTGATTGTGGGACTTCAGCCAGGCTTTTGAGAAGAGGAGCTCATCTGGGAAAGTTTGTTTCAAAACATTGTGCAGTTACATCTCACTTACAGTAGACTCCTTACGAATTTGCAAGAATCCTTCACGTTTGATCAGTGGAAAATTTCCTTAAACAGGAATTCTTAAGAAATTAAAAGTATTCTCAAATAATTCTCAGGCACGGAAAACCTGTTAATGTGTGCAAGGCCGTGGAACAGCTCTCTTAGAAATGACATTGATTAAAATACCTACTTTGTGCTGACAACCAAATAATCACATTCTTCCCCAATTGAGACATTTGCTGTCTGAACTGATACATTCTTTTTGCCTGCATTCTTTTCATTTCTCAATTTCACCAACTCTTCCTGCAAACTGACAATTTGCTTTCTCAACTCAATGTTTTCCTCTTTTATTCTTTCCAATTTCTCTCTTTCCTTCTCAAAATTCAAAATTGATGGTAATACTGGCGACAGAGTTAAGAATGAATGATTTGCAACAATCAAATGTCTGGACTGGATGAGCTAGGAAGAAGTTACCACTTTTAAAATTCATAGCACCAAGAGTTAAAATGATTCAAATTCTAGCTAAAAGCCAAAACATTGAATTATTTTTGCAGTTTTCCATGAGTTTTTATGAGCACTGAAAATATGGGTAAATTTAACTTCAAAAATATTTGTTGGCTGCAAAAATGCCTGAAATTCAGCTTCATTATCTCAAAAATCTGTGATTGATGGATTGATTTGGGCTGTTTCCAGACTAAGAATTTTCAAGAAAGTGCTTATGACTTGGGGAGAAACTTTCCAAAAAGTTGACAAAAGTCACCAAATATATTTTAGGATTTCGACTTGAGGTTAACTTAAAAATCTTGACAATGGGATTGTGGTATGATTTATCATGGCTTGTCAAAATTAAATAATTTTTTTTGACTATACAATATCTAAATTCTTTAGGATAAAGCACAAGGTAGAAAGTTGGCATGAAAGGATACTCAAATTACTGAAGACAGTACTGATGCAATTGTATAAAGCGACCATGACTGATTCTTGCCAAACTCTTGTGAAATAAATGCTGAACATTGGATTTTGTTCAGGATTCTTTAGGAATGGTATGGCTGCAAAAGAGAAAGTATATAGAGCAAATCATGCTGCTTTGATTGTCATCAGTGAAAAAATGAGATAAAGATTGAGAGTAGCATGCACTACAGGACTATAGGCAGAACATCACAAGATTTCACATTTCTTAGGTACAAAAAGACTTTAGGTTTTGATCGTACTTTAGTGCAACAGCCTTCCATGCAAATAAAATATTACACATTTTCAATGTGGTTGAATGACTTTCAATAACTTGCATTTCTTGTCTGATAGTGCAGCCACAACCTGAGAAATAATTTATCCATGAACGCAGAAGAGACCCGAACTCCAGCAACGAATTTCCTTTGCAGAAAATGGACAAATTTTGGCAGATAAGTTAGAATCATTAAGGACATTTTCTGTGGATAATGCATAATTGCTCAATTATATTTTTCCTCTCTGTGTATACATGCTCATTACGGCAGAAGTTTTAAAGAAATATTCAAAAGGGAATGAGGCAACAACTTACCAAACCAATCTTTCCACGTTGGTAAATTCTGAAGCTCTGAAGCCGATCTCTCAAAGAATTCTGTGACTTTCTCCTGCTTAGAGTTTTGAATTGCATGGACAAGGTATAATCGCAAAACACTGGTTTCAAGCTTGCACACATTCTTATAAGCATCGTGTGACAACTTTGAGAAAAATCTTCTGTCAAGATGTGACCAGTAGCTTTTTAATCCAGCTAAATCATAGCCAACTATAAGAAACTGGATCTGTTCAACTACTTTATCTACCTATAAAGGAAACAGAGAATGTTGGCAACAATCTCAGCCTAAACAAATAGGGTATCAATTACTGTATAAATCTTCAAATGCTTGTCTATATTTGTGAAGAGGCACACCTTTCAAGCAGACTTGGAGGCACCAGCTAAAAAGGCAAAGGCGCACATTCTGATAATTTTGGCATACAAACTATTCAGATTAATGTCGTCAGTTTAAAAAAATGAGCATTTGAGGTTTTTGAAACATAAATCTTTTGGTGATTTGTTATCACTAAACTTTATGGCATCATACATTTATTTTTTGCACGGAATGGACGAATAACTTTCTTGTCAAAGCTTTGGTTAAGTTTGAGATACACTTGGAAACATGATGAATATGACATGTGTTAGCTGGCTGCCACGGTGTTAGCTCATCATCCATCAATTCATCAAAGACCAACAAAACACAACAGGGCAGGCCAGCAGGGTTTAAATATCTAGGCCCATTTTTGCGACGCTTGTTTTTAACTATAAATAAGCTTTGCATGTTTCTTTGCAACACTTTCATCATGTAATATACATTACCCTGAAACTTTTATCTTTATCTGATTTAATTTCACTCTCCAAAGCTTTAAAAGTTGCAGTGAATCCACGAAATAAAAGATATTCTCGCAGCATCGAATCGACCAATCCTGATATGTTCGCCATCTTTCTGGAAGTAAAGTCTGAACGAGGTTGATCTTCTGTTAGAATGAGGCTATTTAGAAAGGGGCTTCAAAACACACATGTAGAAGGAAAGTAAGTGAACAGAAAACAAGTGGAATTCACTCTTGATTAAAAGTAGAAAACCCTCGTTATTTTCAAGATGGTGTCTTTCATTTGTGATGCATGTGGTCAGACAATAAAGAAGAACAGAGTAGAGAAACATTATCAATCTGAATGTCGAAGTTGCAGTGTTTTGTCTTGCATTGATTGTGGGAAAGATTTTCATGGGGCAGCATATGCTGACCATACGAGCTGTATAACAGAGGCAGAAAAGTATCAAGGAAAACTTTATAGACCAAAAGAAAAAGCTAATAAAGGAGAAGTTAAACAGCAAGAATGGATGAAGGTTGAAAATGATTGATATTGGATGGTTTTCTCACAATAAACAATAATAATAAATCATATTATTACATTGATGTCCAGTTTAATTTTTCCAGTTTCATTTCTTATCAATCAATCCTAAATGCTATTCAACAAAAATACTCTACAATGCATTACAACACCAGAAACTAACTGCATCTGGTAAAAAAGACTGCATTCTTGATTCTATGGTTCATGAAGGTTCATTTAATTTGAATCGCTATTCATCCATAAACTTGAAACTAACTTTTTGTTATGATTCTTTCATTGCAGCAAGTTCAGCAAGCTAGTGAAGGTGTAAAAAATCCAAAGATCCGAGAATATCTTCAAAGAATACAAGAATATTCAAATGTACCTAGAAAGAAGACTAAATTTTTTGTGAGTACCACGTTTTTTTTTTTAATAAGAAACTTGGATCAGCACTTGGTACTAAAAGTTTCTTAATTTCGCATGAAAATTTCGGTGTTTTAGTAGTAAAAGTTTCTTAATTAGTTTCTTACCTTTTTGGGCCTAAAATTGCGGTATTGTTCGAAGTTGAGCCTTCTTCTCGAGAAAGGGCTTCCATCTTGCATTGACATTGTCATCAAGAAGAAGCCATGCACTTCAAGGCAAAAATTTACCAATTTTGCAGTTAAAAGTCAAGAAAAGATGAATGTACCTTTGTTAGAGAGACATAGAATAAGAGAGATATACAGAAATAAAGTTTTAGAGTTTCTTAACTGTTGTTGAGTGTAGTACAAGAGTTTCTTAAATTTTTGGTCATCGTAGTACTAGTTTCTTATAAACCAGTTTCTTATATATAAAAAAACATGTAGTTGCAATCAACAGTATGGTGAAAGTCTACTGAAAATATGGCACAACCATTTACTCACCTCAAAGTATCGTATCAACCTTGAATACAACTAATTTTCATTGCAAGATATTCAATTTTTATAAAGACTTGTTTTCATTTGAAACTTGAATAAGACTGGTACTTCAAGTGTATTTTTTACTTAATAAGCAAGGAACAACAAAGATATGTTACAATGTAAAGGGAAAAGGTTGATTGCCTATTGCTCCTAACATCTCAATGAATAGACAGACAATTGCACTAAAAGTGGTGTTAAAGAATTTTTCTAATGGGTTCTTTGCATCAGGAAGAATTTTGATTGATTTGATGGGTCAGTCCAGACTTACTACATGATTCCTTGTATTCGTTGAACATTTGAGTGGTAGTGAGATTGATGTAATGAGTCTAGGGTCAGTTAATCATGAAACAGGAAGGATCACAATTAAGAAATTGCCCTGACTCCATCTTTAGTACGATCGATATTTAATGGATACCAAATACACTATGAAACAGCACATTGACAGGCCTGGCCGTGAGCATTTTAGCAGGCGAGCGATACATCGCTCTCCTCGGTAAAGTCAGGCGGGCGATTTTCAGTCTCCCGAAAATCCTCAATAAAAGTAGTTGAATAAACGAGGAATGCACTATTGGCCTTAAAACAGCTAACTTTGCAAAACGAGAAGGCGATTCTCCGACAGAAACGAAGCCATTATAGTTTATATAGTCGCAAATCAACCACACTTTCATCAACAAAGTTTTGAACAGTAAGTTTTGACTTGGAAGTAGTTAACGATTTTGCAGGAGGAGATAAATAACAGTTTGGTGTAAAGCCATTCAAATATCAAAGGGGGCTTCGTTTGTTTTTCGTTTGACTTGTGAAGTAGTTAACGATTTTACAGGAGGAGATAAATAACAGTCTGGTGTAAAACCATTCAAATATCAAAGCGCGCTTCGTTTGTTTTTCGTTTGACTTGTGAAGTAGTTAACGATTTTACAGGAGGAGATGACTTCCTGAGAGATTAAAAGGTGATGAAGTTTATTTTGAGGTCAAACTATAAGGATTAATTTCCTATCAACAGTTTAGTTTTACTTCAAGAGGTGATGAATACATGAATGAGTGAATGACATTGAGGCGGGCGGTTCATGTGCGAACTGACATTGAGGCGAGCTATGAATCGCTCACCTCACCAACCCGAGGCGGGCGTGGAGGTGGGCGCGGGTGATCGCCCGCCTTAAACGGCCAGGCCTGCATTGACAGCAAATTCCTAAATGTGCCCTTTCTCATTTCAGAACTTTTGCAACAACAGTCTAAGAGTAAATAATCCAACAATTCTTGAAGAATTATGGGAAGCATTCAGCCCAAAGAAAACTGAGGTAAGCAAAATGATTTCAGAAACAAATTGTTGATATTGTAAAATCAGGTAATACCCCAAAGAGAATTTTGTAAAGAAATCCATTCCTTGTTTCACTGTTTGTATTTCATCACCATGAATGAATTTAGATACTAGTTTGATTTTTATAGCTAAAATAAAATGTTCTGATAAGCATATAATTGTAGAAGTTATTTTACAGGCCTCTCGCACATTAACATGGTTCTCTTGCCTAAGAATTCTTGTTTGGGAAAATTTACAGTCTTCATATGGCTCAAGAATTCTGATTATAATGGAAAGAATTCTTGTCATGATAATGTGTGCAAGGCCTGCTCTGTACCTCCTGTATTGACAATGTTATATTTAGTAATATTTTGAAAATCAAAATTCTTAAAACTTGCAAAATACTTATTTATAGGAAGCAAAAGATTCAAATGGTTGCATTTCAAACTTAGATGACACAAATAATGATGAGTCAAAGTTAGAAACTCAAGAAAATGGTGATAAAATGCATAAAATTCCAAAAGAGAAGAAGAAAGGAAAAAGGAAAAGGAATTGTGAAAATGGAATTGTTAATGGGGAAAATGGTGTGAGTGAACCAAATAAGATGGTGAGCAATGAAGAGGAAGCTCCCAAAAAGAAAAAGAAGAAAAGCAAGAAAATTGATAAAGAGGTTGTACAAAATGAAACTAATGGGACAGTTGTTGAGGACAAAGAAACAGAAGTTGATGACAATGAACAGCCTGCAACAGGTACGGTTAACGATTTAGACATTTTCCAGGAAAGCTAATTTTGGAGATGTTCAGTACACTTCTTTGTAACTTAACATCAGTGAATTCTTTCAGGATTCATAAAATGTCCTTATTCAAATTCAGAAAAAAAAACCTTGACCTCTTTCCCGGCTATCTTTGATTTCCAACACCCACAGTTGTCTTGGAAATACATGATTTAGTTTTGACTATAACAATGGAATCAAGATTCTCTGAATTTGGGAAAATCGAGCAGTTGAGGGAATTCTTATGAACAAAAATTGTGTTACATTACAAATGAACTACACTCTGTATGCTTCTCCGTAATCCAAATAGATTTTGAGATTTCAGGGGTTTTAAACCCAACAATGTTGAAAGTGCTGCTTACTGTATTTCATCAAAATACAATACTGTATTGCACATTCTCAATGAGCATTTTGCATAAAATTTTGTCTCATCTGTACCAACATTTCACTGCAAAATGTCTCTCCTTGGTAACTAATTAAACAATCTATTTATCAGCATTTTCTGTAGTGTCTGTGAGTTTCTTCGTTGGGAAATGACTCTCGTCCTTTGGAAAGGT
Organism: Aurelia coerulea; assembly: GCA_039566865.1. Taxonomy (NCBI): domain Eukaryota; kingdom Metazoa; phylum Cnidaria; class Scyphozoa; order Semaeostomeae; family Ulmaridae; genus Aurelia; species Aurelia coerulea. Next base: position 1,271,232 of record CM076952.1, on the reverse strand, counting down.
TGTGCATCGATGTAGTGTAGCTTGGTACTTTTTTCGATTTTCTGCATTGTGTTATGAAATTTAAATGCCTTTCCTCATCTCCTACAGGAAAATTCAACTGGCAGAAGGCAATTAAAATGGTTCTAAAAGATATAGGAGATGATGGAATAACGACCAAGAAACTTAAGAAAAAGGTGATCTTTCCTACTTTTCCCTACGTTCAAAATTGAACCAAGCTAAGTTGATAACCTCTAAACATGTACGTACTTTGAGGCCCTACCAGGGATTTTAAGTAATATGCGGATTTTTTAACTGGGAACAAGGGAACATTTGCAAAATAGTCTGGGAACAAGAGAAAATATGTGTGAAACATCATACTTTCAGGGATTAAATTGATGAATTTTCTTACTTTTCTTACAGGGAACAAGGACAGACAAATAACTGGGGAACGAGGGAACTTTGAACCCCCTGGGAGCCTCTCTACTTCGATGCATTCATGTTTATTTAACATCTGTCTAATTCGTTTAAAGCTTCACTAACGATGAATTAAAGAAAGTTTTCTTCATTTATTGACTGTCTTTTCTCAATCTCACTGCAGCTTTTGATCACTTTCCTTTCTCCTTCGCGCATTTCTACCATTGCTAAAATATGAAAATTTATATTGTCTGGAGATATTGTTATCAATAGCTAACATCATCCTTTCTCTATGCAACTTTTGATATCTTTCCAATCGCCTTTTCGCTTCTTCTCTCAACAATCTTTGCAGTTCTTCAAATTCTCTTCGCTCCCGCTCTTTCTCCTTAAATCTCTCATAAGCTGTTTTCATTTTTCGAATTTTAAGCTCTTCTCGTTCTTTTTTCCGTTGTTTATTCTTTTCATCTTCAATCGATTTCTTTGTATCTTTCTGTTCTTGTCGTAAACTTCTCTGGGTCTCTAGTAAATTCATTAATGTATCTTCCAACTCATCTGCTCTAGCATCAAGACCCATTTCTCGCAATCCGTTGAAAATCTCTTCGATACCCTTCCCTGGATTTTGGTTGAAAGACCAACTATAAGTACCTGTGAGTACCAATGATGACAATGTGCTTTCGCAGTAACCGCTATCTCGCTTGCTGGACCGTTTAAACGGAGACATTGATGTTCCAGAAGGACTGCTTCCCGATGTTGTGGTTTCAAAAACTTCTTTTTCATCAACTGATTGAGTAAGCAGTTCCTTGATGCTAGTATGTTTCATATCAAAACTGCTGCTTTCTGCATATGTTTTCGTTCTCTGCACACGATTATTCAATACAAAATCCTGCAAAATATTCCTTGGCATTTTCAAACTACTTGGCCTTCGTTTTTGTTCGAAATTAAACGCTTCCGTTTCATATTCATTCCTAACTTTCCCTGATAATTCCTCCAATAATTCATGTCCATATTTCGCAGCAGGACTATTGTTTTCACTATTTATTTCTTTATTGTTTGAAAGAGAGTTTCTATATGTGCTGGATAAGATATCAACATTTTTCATTGTATCTGGAGTCTTTTGAAGATTTTTAATGAACTCCCTGGATTCCTCCATGTTTCTCTTACCATTATTAAGTTCTGCTCCTTTTTCAAGTCTCCCTCCATCTCTTTGGTGAATGGATGCAACGCTCTCTTTCGTCTCTTGCTTAGTTACTATAAACAAATCTTCCTCTATATTATTTATTTTATTTTCAGAACCTTGCGATGTTTCGTCTTCTAGCACTCTTAGACCACCTTGTTCCCCATTGTTCCTATGAGATTCAACAACACTTGTGAAGTGCCGTGTATCATTCTCAAATTTATTGCCAAACTCCGTTACTTTCTCTTCGAAATTAATTCCATTGTTACTGCTGCCACTGGATAGTTCTCTATGACTATCAGCACCATCCTTCTTTGCTGATCTTCCGAAAGTATCCGCCATAACAGTTTCATCTTCATGATCATCATCATTTGGATGGGTTTCGTAGACATCTTTCTCTTGGTCTCTGTGTCGATCATTTTCATGGTTTTTCATACTGTTTTGAAAACTACCTTCACTGTATTCTCCAGCAATGTCATAGTTACCATTGAACGTCAAATCTTGCTCCTCGCTGTCATGAAACGGGTCAAGATCATTTTCAACACTGTCACTGTTCCCATGCTCGTCACCACAACTTTTCCCGTCTTCATCGTCATGCAGACTTTCTGATACACTTGGTAATTTCATTTTATTTTTTATTTCATCTTTCAAACGGTTTTTATGATGTTTCTGTATTTCTCTCGAAATGGCAATGATCTGCCCACCGTCCTCAAAATCACTCATGATACCCTTGTCGTGTGTTCCATTTTCTTCCTCTGCTGGTTTCGAAGCGTTTCGTTTGAAACCCATTGAAGTCATAACTTCACCAAAATCGTTTCGCACTTCTCCTGCAGCATCATCGTCAAAATCGCACTCCTTGTGGTCAGTGGAACTTTCTTTCTCATTTTCAATTCTCGTTTTGCTCTTCTTTTTCTCTTTACCCTTAGAGCCATCTTTCTTCTTTTTCTTTGTGATTCTTGTGCCATTTTTACGATTTCCCTTTCCCCGCTGACTCCCTTTGGCACCTTCACTTTTTGTCTCACGTTTGCTTTTCATGACTGGAGCATCTTTTTCTCTATTTTCCTCTTCTCTAGAGGCTTTCTCTTCTCTTTTGTTTCCCATTTCAGCAACGTTCTCGTCTCGGTTGCACTCTGCGCTAGAAACAGTCTCCCCAGTTTTGCTTTCAACACTGGAAACATTTTCTTTCCTTTTACTCTCTTTACCGGGAGCCTCCTTTTCTTCGTCCTTGTTTACAGTAGTAGCTTTCTCTCTTTTCTTGGTACTTTGTCTATTCTTCTTCCTATCCTTAGAAACGTTCCTTTTTTTGTTGCTCTCCGCGCTTGAAACCTTCTCCTCGTTTTTGCTTTCAGAACTAGGAACGTTTTCTTTTCGTTTATCCTCCTCACTTGAAACGTCATCCTCTCTTTTACTTTCTACACTAGAATTTGCCTCTTCTCGTTTGCTGCTCACGATCGGTGAATTTAGTGATCTTTTACTTGCGGCTTTCTTCAGAAAGTTTTTTCGTGCTCTGATTCTGTCTTGTGTAGCTTCCATTTGTCGTACGATTCTCATCCCCTGTGCAACATCATTCACCGACATTCTACGTTCTATGGTCGACTGCCCGCCAGCGAATGCATTTTCGATAATTTTACGATGCTCAGCTATCGTAATTTTCCGTCGAAGATCTGTTACGACTTCTTTATATGTCGTCGTTACTTTTTCTGCTTTCAATTCGGCTTGTTCGAGTTCTTCTCTCGCTGTTTCTATGATCGTTGCGAGCTTCGCTTGTAGTTTTCGCTTTCGTTCTCGGCTTTCACGTGCTTTTGCCTTCAAAGCAGGTAAGATATCTACTTCGTTTTTCTCCGATGTGTCGTAGTTAGATAATATTGCACGGCGTAATATTTCCCATCGTTTTTTAGCCTTTGGTGGGCCTAAATCGCTTTTCAACGACTCATACACGATCAGAGCTTCTTCCTCGTTTGTCTCATTCGCCATTTTGTAATTTTAATCAATGAATGTCCGAATTAGAATACAAGATATTACACTTCTAGATCACCAAATAAACTGTTACAGGTTTTTAATTGTATCATAGAACTCGTTTAGGCAGCTTCTGGAATGTTAGCAACCTCTTCGTCCCCTAAGTATAATCTCGAATCTCAAAGTTTCCAATCAGATATGGTAACCATATTTTTCGTTGCTTCGTTATTTTCCGGTTTTCTGTGGTTACTGGTGTTTCAAGTATTTGCCAAATTCCGTAGACCTTTTTCTGATATGTCTGTTGCAATATATTTTTATCTGATTCAGTGAGTTGTTGGCCAGCTCAGTAGATAACCGCGTATTATCCGTTGTTTTGTTATATTCCAGTTTTCTCCATTTTTTGGTGTCTCTGTTTCTCTGATAAACACTGAAGAACTTTATATTTTATTTTCTGATGTATTTTTCAATATATTCATATTTGATTCGTGCCCTTTCTTGCATAAGACTTTAGCAAAAATTAAATCTTTCACAATAGGAATTGAACTTTTTGTATTTCAAAGTATGTAAATATCTCAGTTTTTGACTAGGACTGCGACGAGAAGCGTCGTGTTAGAGAAGAGATGAAACTAGAATCTTGACCTGGAGTAACAATATCTTTTTCGTGTCAACTCGCTAGTTTGGTATACTCGAGTGGCATTGCCAGACATCAATAACTTCAGATTCAGCCAATTTATTCAAGATATAACCTCCGAGATGTAAACGGTGAAAGTATTGATATAGAACGTACAGACATAACGATTCTTCCTTGGCATATAAAGCGACGTAGATATGTCCAATGATATACTGAAAATTTCTAGGCCTTTTGATAAAATCTTCTTCAGTAGAATTGCAGTTGAGTTCCATGTAAACGGCCTGTTCTTTCTCGTGCGAATAATGATTCACACATTTGCGATATTATCTTACAATGATCTTTCAAGATTGACGCATATATCTCTTCTGAAATCTCAATCTTTGAAAATCGGGAAGGTTTCTGCTCCTGATTTTTTCAGAACAGCTTATCTTTGATTCAAGTTACACAACTCCCAGCGGGGTGAAAAGATATTATTTAAATCCTGACAGCATGACATCTAGAAGTTCGAAAGAATTAGTCAGTACAGAAGTGCTTCGCTGTGGTGCTTCACTGTAAACACCGTATCAGCAGTGCGCAAACGAGTAGTAGCTAGTTGTCTGATAATTGCATGAAATGTGAGACTAGGAGTAACAACGAATCCAGCGAGCCTGATTTCAATTCCAAATTGTAGTTGAAATTTCCTCCAAAATCTTCTCAAACATGTTTCTTGTACAAGTCTGTTGAATCCTTCTCCTGTCGATCTAGTAAAATTGTCTTTCTCGTATCACCTTTGATGACACTCCTCAGTTTCATATTCTTGCTGAATTGAATGCGCATTGATGCAAGTTTTTATCAATACTTCTTGGAACACCATCAATCAAGACAATTTATTTAAAGCAAATTCTGGCTAAAAGTTATGCTGATTGCTGCAGTAATGTTATGCCTTCAATCTGTTGAGATTTTGATGTTTTCCTTTCGATTCCAGCCTCGCCATGTTTGCTTTTGCTTTCTCAACAGCGTTCTTTCGATGCCACACTTCTAAACTCGAATGCAAGATATCCTTCGTAAATTTCGTAGAACCGATCTAGTGAAATTGTCTTTCTCCTATCTCCTTTGATCCCATTCCTCAGTTCAAAATTTCTACTACTGAGTTTGCAACTCCTCATGAATGCCTCTCATAAAATCCACATTAAAGACCTTGATATAACTCTGTTTCTGCGATAACGTTATGTTGATTCCTGCAATGATATAATGTCTTGAATCCCTAGAATCGTTGATGCTTTCGTTTCGATGACAGCCTCTCAATGCCTTTAGCACACGTCATTGTCGGTACCACTACGAAGCTTCAGTTCCTTCAACAGCCTTCCTTCGATGCCACACTTCTAAACTCCAATGTACAATGCATTACCATCGATACTGTTTTCTCGATGCCACTAATAGTGCACCATGAACTCATTCATAGGATACTGCTCGCACCAAAGACATTTTCTCGCTGCAGCTGTAGCGTAACTTTTGCTTGTTGCAATCTGTCTTTGCCTTGCATAATTTTAATCAATTGTTAATTTTAATGTCGCGGTATCTTCAGTTCTTGTTTTGCTAGGAAATCTAATCGCATCAGGAATATGTTGTCACATAAAATCTATTTTAAGACTCTGAGACAAGGCCAGCACTGTAAATTCCACATTCAACACTCTAAATGCTGCAAGATTTTATCTTCTACATAAGAGCATTTTTATCAATATTCTTTAATCTATATTTAGAAACTTGTAGCTGTAGTTAATAAAGATTCTTATCCTTGTTGCAAAAGGACAGAACGATACACCGAAGCACAGTTTTTCCTCTTGCCAAAGAACAGAACGATGCAACAGAGCTTCCTCGTACTACTCTAAATTTTGAAGCCTGCGGCAGTTCTTCTTGACTTGCATGTTTCCATGAGAGCCATGTTTCCAAAAGGCGGAACCAAAGTTTTTCCTCTCGCCAACTTATATGTCTGTTGCCAGGAGAAACAAATATCGTAACTATGCTCTTCACCGTACCACTCTCAAATTTGGAAGCCAACAGCAGTTTTTACTTGACTTACATGTTTCCATGAGATCCATGTTTCCAAAAGGCGGAACCAAATTTTTTCCTCTGTTGCCAGGAGAAACAAATATCGTAACTAAGCTCTTCACCGTACCATTCTCAAATTGGAAGCCTACAGCAGTTTACCTTGACTTACATGTTTCCTTGAGATCCATGTTTCCAAAAGGCGGAAGCAAAGTTTTTCCTCTCGCCAATGTATATGTCTGTTGCCAGGATAAACCGTTATCGTAACTATGCTCTTCACCGTACCACTCTCAAATTTGGAAGCCAACAGCAGTTTACCTTGACTTACATGTTTCCATGAGATCCATGTTTCCAAAAGGCGGAACCAAATTTTTTCCTCTAACCAACTTATATGTCTGTTGCCAGGAGAAACAAATATCGTAACTAAGCTCTTCACCGTACCACTCTCAAATTTTGAAGTCTGCCAGCAGTTTTCCTTGACTTCTTACGTCCCTCTCTTTAGCAACCACTAACTTCTTGATAATCTTGATTCTCGCTGAGTTTTTTATGTAAATATCCACATAAACACGTTTCAATTGTAATCAAATGGTACCCACGAACCGCCATCAATTATTAATACCAAGAAATCTTCATATTTTGAGTACCTTCTGTTGCCCCTTCACAAGCTTCCCTCTGAGAATTTCAAAAACTTGTTATGGTATATTTCAGAGAGTTGGAATAGTTTTTATTACAAAGTGTTCGACCTCTTTAACCGACTTATATAACTTCGCATTCTTGAGTTTTGCGGACATCTGTTTATGGAGTTGAAAAGTTAACAGCATAACAAAATGTAATCATGAACTGACATGTAAACAATTGACCAATAAAGAAACGTTTGTTGAATACTTTAACAAAACAAACTTTTATATTGTAATACGACGCATTTTCAAGAACCCACTCATTGAGAAACTGACTCGCGAAAAATCACAGTTATCGTGAGTGTGATTTAGACTGCGTTCGCATGATGCCTTTACAATTCGAAAACGGAACCAATCTGAAAATGATGGTTCTTACTTCTTAGGCATCTAACTGAAGAAGGAGGGTTCGTCTTGGTCTTTGGAATAGTGTGTAAAAGTTAGCATAAGAAGGGAATACCGTAGTGCGTTTGCTGGCGTTGCCGTCCTGGTTCGTAAACTCCCTAATGCCTTCTGATGGAGGCTGTCACGCTTGCATCACAGCCCGCATCACAGCCCTGATTGAAGGCGATCTTCGTATAGCAAAATTTTCTTTCTTTTTAAACCTCCTCATCTTTCTTGTCGCAGGATGCAACCAGAAATATCCCTTTGCTTCTGTATCTTTTTTGCGACGCCCAATCACCTCAATTTTCGCACTTTACATCGACTATTTTGTGATTAAATTTGATTTCATTAATGACAGGCTCCTCCCATCTTTTCAATTGTGGTACTAATTAATCTACGATTAGATGCAGTTTTGCTTTATATTAAGAACTATTTTGATTAAAACATGCCCGTAATCGTTCAGGTTTATGAATGTTAAATGATGCAGACTTTGATAAAATCGCCACTGTCTCTCTTAAATTTGCTGAATCTAGGCGATAGCAATAAATTGATTAAAGGCACTCAGATTAGCCAAATCAGGGACCGCGGAGCCGGGGGGGCTGGGGGGGCTTTAGCCCCCCCCCCAATAATTTTCAAGATATAGTTTTTCGATTTCTAGAAATTATGTTAAAATGAGCTCAGCAACTTCTTTTGAAACGTGAAACGTAAAACGGTGTGTGCAAATACGATTCAGAAAGAGTAGGTGGCCACTTATGCTTGATGAAAAATAAGAAATTTTGAGGCATTGGATCTCATTGTTGAGGCAATCAATGAGAGGTTCAACCAGCCCAGCTTTATTTCTTCCAAAAATCTTGAATCTCTTCTCGTTAACTTCGTTAATGCAAGCGATGTTTCGTCTGAAGGAGAATTATGCCGATAAAACTTTCACTTTTGTTACCACAGCTTGAAATATTCATACTTTTAGTGAAAGATGTGAAGATAGATAGCTTTCATGATATTTGGATGTTTTTGAAACAAATTCCAGTTGCTCAAAGATTGCTAATAAGTGAAATTGTCCAAATTTGTAAACTGTTGAGCTGAGTGTCAATCCTGCAACAAGTGCAGCTGGCGAGCGATCATTCTCTTTAGCAAGGCGTCTAAAAAACTTGTCTTCGCTCAAGAATGTCCCAAAAAAGGTTCAACAACTTAGCAATTCTTCACAATCACAAACAAAGAACAGACAGAATAAACAATATCGAAGTTGCAACTATTTTCATCAAGAAACGAGAACAAGGATACGAAATTTTGGGGAAAATCATTAGAATGTTGATTCATTGATGATACAAACTTACTCAGAATAAAAAATGTTCGCGTTTTTAGGTTCTGTTATGTTTAAAATGCTTAACTCTCAAAGTATGGCAGCGTTATGTTATATTACCGTATTATCTATTTCTTAAATGAAATAATTCCATGAGATGTTTAACACATAAGACTAAAGCATAGCGTTCCTTTAGGCCTTTTCCTTTATACCAAAAGATGCTGCGTGTGGTCCCCGATTCGCTATAAAATTTAGACGTACTATAGACTGCAAACTATTTTCCACTTTTATGTTGTTTTTGTTAACATTGATTGCCTTAAAGGCACTGATTAAGAGGATCAGTTATTGGATGGTAGAACATTTGAATAAAGTTTCTGTGATGTGATGGCTGGTGGCTTTCTTGCCGATGTTCCGTCTAGTTCACTGCCATCTTGATCAGTGCTTCACCACAACTTTAGTTTGGTTGCTGTACTGAATTTAATTTAATTTCCACGCAACAAGTAAATTCGTATATTCTAGTGTACGCCTTTGAAAGTATTAAAAATCTGAATTAGATTCGCAAAATAGCCGAGGCAGATGTTTTAGCATCAAGCGCTGGGATCGCAGAAGTAGAGAAGACCAAATCGAGTCCGCGAATCCTTGATCAAGTGATGGGGCTCGAACTGGGCTCAGACCCTGTCCGCCTGACTGTTCTTGCTGCGAAGTCAGAAGGTTGCGCCACAACACCAGTACTACAGTCTGTTCGTGATTGAGTTAGTTTCATGAACCCTTCGTTTTCTTTTTGCAGGTAATTGCGGCATATTTGGAGCATGGAGCTAATCATCAGGCTGCAAGCGAAGAGGAATGCTCAGCGATGTTCAGGAAGAAGTTAAATGGATATAAAAAAGCAAAACTCAGCAAAGATCGTGTATTTTATAAGAAATAAATAATTATGTTTTTATGAGTTTTCTATGCAAATATTAAGTGTATCACTATTGTCAATCTATGGTTGCAAAGATAGAACTTTTCAGAATATAATTATTTGAGTTTATACAGAGCGTTTCACAAGTCATTTTCTTGGGGATATACTCGAGTTTACAGATCTAATTTCAACCGCACCGCATCGAAAGAGATACCAGACTCAAGACCAACATTGGGAAAAAACAACTCATCATATAAAAACCATGAACAATTTGTGAGGTAGACATGTGAAATATGAAGATTGAATTGAGGCGATCATCGTTAAAAAGAGAACAGTGTGTACGCTAAAAAAGCATGAAAGATCGACAAGAAAAATTGACGGGAAGATACAGAAATTAACAATAACTTTTTACAGACATTATAAAGTTAAAATCTGGAAACTTATCAAGACTCTGCATTCTCATCTTGACCGATGTGACCATAAGTGCTATGTTCAGAAAAATAAGTTTTGTGCGCGTCAAGAAATGCCGTAGCAGGAGGACAGGGGAAAACGGTTCCAAAGTTATGAAATCTATCTGAAACATGGTTTGTAATGGGCCAAACGTAATTTTTGTAATAAGAAACCAAGGATTTGAGCCAGTATTGAACGCTTCTTGAAATTGTCAGCTTTTGAGTACAGAGAGTTTCTTTGAATACAGAGAGTTTTGTAAATACTCGAGAGTTACTTACGAGATTGATGTTCACTATCTGTGCCCTCAGGAACGCTTCAAAACAAAGTTTGTATACATTACTCAAGTAAGTGTTATGATGCTACCCGAGAACTATGATACAGGAAACACGTAATAATAAATAAGAAGTTTGCTAAGGATTTCCTTTATCAAAATAAATGGTTTCTGAATCGCTATGCAGCTCGCGATTAGGTGCGTTCGATCATAAGAAAACGCCCTTGATATATTATGACCTTCAAACTTCGCTGTCATTGTTAATATCAATACCGTGGAGATTTCTCTGTAACAATTGATTGCGTGAAAATGGCGCGAAAATGTTTCAGAGTATCAGGACCGATTTGTAGACTACCTTCTCATATGACCTTTCACCTAGCCTCGTTTCCCAACCACTGTCACAACAAATGGCCTAGCCACATTACTAACGACATCACTTGGACCATGCTTGGACCAGTACGAAAGAAACATGGATAATTTGCAACATCGATAGTACTCTTCAAAGCACAAACAGCCATGAATCGCGCAACAATATTTCCCAAAGCTGCAGTTGCACATTTCAGGAAGTTTACTACAGCTCCGTCATGTGGATGCAAGACTTTTGAGAGATGGAATTTCAAGAGGGGTGCAAACACCGGCTGTTCCAATGTCATCAGATTTCAAGCTCGTACGATGACTTCCACAGCAGATCTTGTGGAACTGACACATAAGAAATATCCAAATTTGAAGCGAAAGAAATTTTCTGAAGTACGAATTCGATTTAGAAATCTAGTTTCAATCATAGGCCTGCCATCGTTTATTTAAGCTTTTTAATGTTTTATTAATCTAATAGAGGGAATAGAGCAGATTTTGAAGTAGAACTTTGTTTGTCTACTTTTGTTTGAGAACTTGCAGTCCATGCATATATAATTCTGCAGACAAATACTGAAACAATAGACAAAATCGGCAAGGTTTGTTTGCACCCATTTCAAGTCATGTGATCAATCGCTTGATAAAACATCTTTTGATTTCTCTAACATATTTTGTGCCATGCAAAGTTGTGCCATGAGTGCAAAAAGTAGCATAATACTAAAACTTCTCAAGAGTATGGTCACATGACTTGAAATGGGTAAAACAAACCTTGGTCGATAAGGTCTATTGTCCCCAAATCAAGTCCAGTGCTTTCCAGGCTGTGAAGTAGGATAATTTACTTAATAAGTTCTCACAAGCACTCTAGACCATGGCAGCAATAAATTTTTATCTATTCCAGGTAAACGCGAAAGATCTGCAATATTTTGAAGAATTATTACCAGGGAGAGTTATAACTGATGAAGATGAATTGATTAATAACAATACTGATTGGCTTAGGATTGTCAGGTAAGTTCATATTTTCTAGGAGAAACTTACAGAATGATGCATTAGCAAAATTATGCTTTGTAGCCCAAATAACCTTGGTCGTTGTGTGAACAGAATGATGCTGAAAATGAAATGTTCATGGCTTATTCATATCAATGTGCAAGTTTTAGTATTAAATTGTTATCTTCAGAACATCTGTTTAGATCCTTTCTCACTTCAAAACAGAAAGAATGTAAATTTACATAATTTCTATGGTTCCTAACAGGACAATTTATTCTCAAGTTTCATTTTGTCCTTTTCTCTTCTCCTTCATTTAGGGGAATGAGCAAAGTGATGTTAAAACCAAAGACAACAGAGGAAGTGTCAGAAATTTTAGCATACTGTAACGAAAGAAGGTTTGGCTTTTTCATTTATACATCATTCATTCATTGTTACAAATTAATTTCTGTTAAAAGTACACATTTTGATTGACTCCTTTCATGTTTGTTATCAATATAGTATTCTTGCTTTGCAGGTTGGCTGTAGTCCCTCAAGGTGGAAATACAGGACTTGTTGGTAAGGCAATGTTGCACAAAAATTTGAAAAAAGTCTTAAAACCTGCAATGTTTTTCAGTGCACAAATATATGTTTGTTATTCCTTGAGCAAAGAAGAACAAATGTATGTGCTCTGAAAAAACATTGACAATTTTAAGAATTTTTCAAATTTTGTGCAACATTGTCCTGTTCTCCTTCTTTGAACACTTAAAATTGTCCTCTTACCCTCAGAACAGGCATCATTATTTCTCAAAGTCCATGAAAAGATTTTATTCACAATTGAATATGCTACAATGGGGATAGAGTGTAATAAGATATACATAGGACTCAGAGCAAATAAATTAATTTTATTTGCAAGGTAATTTTTGTGCATCCAAGTATATTATTTTTTTTGATTGATTCAAAAGATATGTTGATCCAAATCTCATCATGGAACTTAGCACATAAAAGCAAACATCAAGATTCTCTTTCAAAATGTCTTTATTATTGAACATTATCCCTTCAGCTTTTCCCTTAAATTTTCTTTTAGGTGGAAGTGTCCCAGTTTTTGATGAGATAATCATTTCAACATCATTGATGAACAAAATAATTGATGTTGATGAAACTGCAGGTGAATGACAAATGCATTATTTGATAATGTTCTTTATCTGAATTGTTTAAAATCATTAGTTGTGTACAGTTCACACTTTAAATTCACAACAAATAAATCTCATTATTGTTGAAAGTCTATGCCAGTTGGAATATTTTGAAAGCCTATGACAGATCATACAATTTATGGGTGCTGAAATAGAATAATGATAAGTGAACCCAATAGTTGTGATAGCATGGTCAAAGAGTTTAGGAATTTTTTAAGTTGACTTTTAAATCTATAGTTTTGTTTTTGTTTATTTGCCATTTATTTCTAAACACTCACATTTACATTGTTTATATTGTTGAAGCTTTCACCGCACTTCTGATGCCTCATCAGCAGCAACTTTTAAATCATTTACACTTTTATTGCAGGTATTTTGGTATGCCAGGCTGGCTGCATTCTTGAAGTTTTAGATAATTATTTAGCTGACAGAGGTTTGATGATGCCATTAGATCTTGGTGCAAAAGGGAGGTTAGTACATTTCATATTGCTTGTTAAAGGCATTGAGTCATGGTAAATAGACCGCGTATACCCAAATTGCAAAAAGATTGCTGAGTCATGATGATAGCTTATGCCAATCTGATTGGCTGTTATTCAAACTGCACACATGATATTGTAACCTCGCAATGGGCTAAGCATAGCTGACGTAGCCTCGTGTTTGTGAAGTTGATGTCTGATCACATGAAAACAGACCGATCACATGAAAGCAGACAAACCCCCAGTGGAGAATCGCTATTTACCATGACTCAATGCCTTTAACATGGATCTTTAACCCGCTCCCGATTGCCAAATTGAAGATTTATTGGATTGAAAAGTACTGTGTGTCCAAAAAGAGTACACCTGTTGAAAAATTTACCAAAACTCTGTTACCAAACCCATCATAAAGCTATCTCTTTGATCTCTTTTTTCACTGATCCAAATGTATTTAAAGATGAGAAAATGTTTATTTTTATTACTTAAAGGGTATGAAATGACATGTTGAAAAACGTTATTCTGAGCTATGTGTGGTCGGGTATATAGTCTTTAAGCATCATCTTAAATCTTTCCTAAATTGCCATTTTTGTTTTTATTTTTCATCATCTATCAAGTCTAAAATGATAGTTTTATTTCTTTCTGACATTTTTGACCAACATCATACAAAAATAGACCTGGTAATAATCAGTTCTTTTCACAGTGTGCTTCAAAACCAGGCAGCCCAAAAAAGAGCTAAAGTGGCTAATTTTAGAACCACAAGATGAGCTATACATGGGATAATAATTTGGCGTTTAATGTACTTGCCAGAAAAGAAACTTGAAAAGATTGGCAATTTAATCAAAGTTTGGTGATTTGTCAAAGGGCAGTACTTTTTGTTAGACGTTTCTGTTAGACATCTTAAACTCTCTTACATTTTGCTGGGAAGTGGTTAAAAAAACGTTTAGATGTGTCCGTCATTGTCTCGAATTTCAAGAGGTATGCAGCGAGTGGGTCGATTATTTCTTAACTCATTTCTCAATGTTTTTCAGTTGCCAGATTGGTGGTAATGTTGCCACAAATGCTGGTGGTTTAAGATTGCTTCGATATGGTTCACTACATGGCTCAGTGTTAGGTGTAGAAGCTGTAAGTAAATTTTACTTAATTTCATTTAAACAGGACATATTTCAAATCAAAACTACCCCTTGCAAAACCGACCAGTCAAACTGGATAAATTGGCATCACATGTCAGAAAGTAGAACATCAAACACCTCTCAAAATTACTCAGTTCTTCGGGACTAATTTAGATTTTCTCAGAGTAACTGTATTCTTTCTGCAAACAGTGCAAATACTGTATTAACTATAATTCGTGTTAAATAACTGAATTTCCTTCATTTAGGTGTTAGCTGATGGGACAGTGCTAGATTGTTTGTCGACACTGCGAAAAGACAATACAGGTAAGAAATTAAGAATGTTTTATTGAAATCAAAATATTCTTTAGTAAATCTGGTATCACCATTCGCGAGGGATGATTCGAAAAGAACCCTGGTCCTTCTTCTCAAGGCTCAAGTCTTACTGTACAATACTTTTTGTGACTGGAAGATTTAGAAGGAAAATACGCCCAAAAGAACGTTTCTTATACGTCTCTGTGCCAAGCCGTACCTTCAGCAACTATCAAGCTATCGACCCGATATTTATTATCAATTTCCATTATATGCACATCAATGATTTGTGACGACCCCATGGTTTTAAATGTTGCCTGTTTTTTGTAGGGTATGATTTAAAACAGTTAATGATTGGCTCAGAAGGTACTTTGGGGATGATTACAAAAGTATCGATTTTGACTCCACAAAGACCCAAGGTAAGTTATTCTGGTTCCTTTTGGAGTCATCGCAATTGGTTCCTTTTTCTTCGTTTTAAAATGTTTTGCTCCTCCTGTCATCTTTTTACAGGAACTATAGGCTGGATTTTAAAAAGCAAGCGTTTCCTTATTTAAGATCTTTTAAGATCTTTCAAGTTCGTCAAGTTCGTCAAGTTCTTCTTGCAAAGTCTGCTTTAATTGCTGGTTGTTTTTATCTTTCTTGCAGACACACAAAATAGATTTGTTTGATCTGTCTTTGATCTCTATATGGTTCGATTTAAGTGATATTGCTAAATTCAGAACATATGGAATTATCTATTGACAAGCGTCATCCTTTTAAGGTATTATTTGATTTGATTTCTCTTTGATTTCACATCACATCATACATATTTGTTTGTTTCAGGCAATAAGTTTAGCATTTCTTGGCTGTGAATCATTCGAGGCAGTGAAGCAAGCATTTGTCAAAGCAAGAATGATGTTGGGAGAAGTTCTTTCAGGTGCGCCAACAATACAACTTTTAGCTATTCTAAAGAGAATCTGAATCCAACGATATTTTTATATATTTTGACGACGTTTCGAATATGCATGATAGCGATTGAAGCTCTAACGCCACTCAGTCGAGCCGTTCGTATATAAATGTTATAAAATTGTCACTTGATCCAGGCTCTCTTGTAGAATAGCTAAAAGATATATTCTTCATTTTCAGTGGTATTAGTATCAGCTACCAATCGTTTAAAGAAGGATGTGATATGATGAAAACTGAGGCGAGTCCTTAAAGTATGTCTGAACACCAGGAATTTAAACGATACGATCAGAATATTACTAAATCGTAGTGAACCACACCCTTTGCTTGAATATATTAGAAGAGGCATCCATTTACAGGTGGCATTTGTCAACGAAAACCATCATATTTTCCTGTTGGTAACAAAGTAGAAACTCAGTGAAGGATTTTCTGGTCCAGGTTAGAATTAAGATGCTCTTGTAGCATCGTGTTTACAGCACGTATTACTTAAAAATCGTTGTCTTTCCTTCTTTGTAGCATTCGAATTTCTGGACAATCATTGTATGGATGTGGTAGAAACTCATTTGAAATATAGAAATCCAATAAACAAGTTTCCTTTTTATGTTTTGGTTGAAACTTCCGGTTCAAATTCTGATCATGATGAGGAGGTAGGTCGTATAGGAGGATTTTCATCGTATCTTTAATTTTTGTCTGCGTATAAACTTTTAGAGATTGTAGTGGGTAATTATATGCATCATTTTTAAGAAACCAAACGTGGACATTTTAAAGGCAGTCTGTTACGTATCTGATTGGCTGCAACGAAGTCAGAGCTCAACACAACGGATTTCTTTGTGAATCTGTGTATTGGAAACAAAGGAGGGCTGATTGTTCTCACTTTCTACGGTCGTAGAAAGTCAGAGGATTAGCAGCCATATTTGCATTGTCAATATCACCCAATCAAATGCATGACAGACTGCCTTGAAACAAAGGAGGGCTGATCGTTCTCACTTTCTACGGTCGTAGAAAGTCAGAGGATTAGCAGCCATATTTGCATTGTCAATATCACCCAATCAAATGCATGACAGACTGCCTTGAAACAAAGGAGGGCTGATCGTTCTCACTTTCTACGGTCGTAGAAAGTCAGAGGATTAGCAGCCATATTTGCATTGTCAATATCACCCAATCAAATGCATGACAGACTGCCTTGAAACAAAGAACGGCTGATCGTTCTCACTTTCTACGGTCGTAGAAAGTCAGAGGATTAGCAGCCATATTTGCATTGTCAATATCACCCAATCAAATGCATGACAGACTGCCTTGAAACAAAGAACGGCTGATCGTTCTCACTTTCTACGGTCGTAGAAAGTCAGAGGATTAGCAGCCATATTTGCATTGTCAATATCACCCAATCAAATGCATGACAGACTGCCTTGAAACAAAGGAGGGCTGATCGTTCTCACTTTCTACGGTCGTAGAAAGTCAGAGGATTAGCAGCCATTCAAATTTCCTATTCTTTGTATTGTCATTTCACCCAATCAGACTGCCTTTAATCATATGTAAATATAGATGAATAAGGTTCATAAGGGCGCTGGGACTGTTTTCGAAATTTGTAACTGTGATGTTTTTCTGTTAAAGAATGTGCTAAAGAAGAACAAATGCATGCATGTCAGTTACAGCTACTATTTTTCCTCTACATACCAGGATGAGTAAAAACCAATCCCCGTTTGAAAGGCCACTGCTCCCTGGATATCAAGACGATGATATATGTTCAAATCAATTTTAAAATGTACTTTACTGAAATCGAGCACTTCGTTCTGAAATTATGAGGGAGTTTCTTCAGAGAACCCCTTCAAGAAACCATTAAAACAGGCCTAAAAATGTTCTCAATATTTCCAACCTTACTGCATTGATATCTAAGAAGTAGTAGCCTTTCAAACAGGTATTTTTTTCTTCACACAGCCGATATGCCTGATGTTATAGACTGAATATTCTAGTTGAAACTTTCTTACCAAATAGAAGCTCCTACAATTTACTCTACCGCCACGATATTTTCATAGAAGCTGAACGCATTTTTGGAAGATGTGATGGCTGATGGTATCGCACTGGACGGTACAGTCTCGACTGATTTAACAAAGGTAATTTAAAATAGAAATTTCGTAAAAAATATTCTTTTCGTGGATTATAGGGAATTTAGACCCTCTTTATGTTTGAAGATTATTATTGAAACTTACAAGGAGCTATCAAGGATTTATGAATACACTTTACAGCAAGATTTGTGACAATTTTGTGATTTTATTTGTTGGTTTTTTCATTGCAGATCAAAACAATATGGATGATTAGGGAAGGCATTGCATCGGCGTTGATGCACGATGGAACAGTTTATAAGGTGCGGTTATTTATTGCAGGATATTCCTGAACACTGCAGAATCTAGCATTTCAACGCACGGCCTAACTGTTTGACTTAAGGGGTTCCATCTCCAAATTTCGTTCGAAAATGTGATTTTAATTTTTTGATGGGCAATATCACACAGACGTTTGCCCGTTTTTTTTAAATGAAAGCATCCTTTTGAAGATAAATCTTTGTACTTTACAGAGGAAAAAACCAAACATTCATATCCTTTACGATTGCTTGGATATAAGTGGATTTTTAACGAGCATGTTTTTGGTGGCTTGGGTGAAGCTACCAAACAAACTGCAGAAAACAATGGAGAACAATGGGCACGTGCAGTGTTATAAGATTTGTTTACAGTTTGGCGACGGAGCCCCTTTAAAGGGTCTGTTTCAACCAGCATGCTTTGCACATGCCATCTCTTCGCTGTCGGCATTGGCATGGCCCATGCAAATGGCGACAGCAGAGGCCATTGATGAAATGGCATGCCGAGCATGCTATGTTGACACAGACCCATTACGTTAATTGCTTCGGAAAACAGTGAGAAAGCCACAAGAAAAAATGGATGAAAGATAATTCATTTACAGACAATCAGGAAAAAGAAGTCCTAACAAACTATGAAGCTCTACCATTTATAATCTGGACTTTCATACTCAGAGATTACTCAAGTGCATGTAAGGTCATTATTTGTCTTATGATATGATATATTTCTTTATTTTAGTATGATATTTCACTGCCACTGTCTTGCCTCTATGACCTCGTTACTGACATGCGAGAAAGGCTGCAGGACAAGGCTAAGAGAATTGTTGGCTATGGACATCTTGGAGATGGTACGACTTTCAAGATTATTTCATTTCATTGTTCTATTCTGTTGAAAAATTCATCGTTCTTCGAAAATTTCTCCGTTGTTTTCAAAACTGTTTCCTATGCACAAAGAGACCAGACCCAGCGAGATTTATTAAATCATCCATGTATTTGCTCTTGTAGGAAATCTCCATCTGAACGTGATCCCAGCGCAGGAAAACAAACATTTCATCAATGACCTGGAGCCATATATCTTCGAATGGACAGGTATGTCTGACTTTAAATCTTGAGAAATGTTAAAACTTGAGTCAAAAATGCTGCACCCCACTTCGGTAATATTTAGTGAAGAGTTTCCTTTCTCGTTACTGGCCCTTTCGACCTTAATATTTCCAGATTTATAGGCAGAGCAAGGCTAACAAGACATATTTTTGCAACCCTTTGTGGTTTTACTTTCCTGGATTTTAGCCTGTTTACTTTCCAGAATCCAGTCTACGACCCTCAAAGATAAAAATTTCTGTCCCCAGTAGCTCGCCTTCTTTACTACCAAAACTTTTTTGTTGCCTTTTCATTTGATGACTACCTCAACTTTAGCTTGCTAATAAATCTTTCTCATGTTTCAATCCCCAGCAAAATACAGAGGCAGTATTAGTGCAGAACATGGTTTAGGATTCAAGAAAGCAAATGCAATTGGATATTCGAAATCAGATTCAGCAATCAATTTGATGCAGAGGATTAAGAAAATGATGGATCCTCAGGTACTTTCATTATTTTCTAATAATCACGGTTTTGAAGAAAAGAATATCTGAAGCGATGCCATACTTAAAAAGCACTAGGCCCGATTTTTAATACCAATTGTTTCTTTGACCCCGTTTACTCTCGAGTACCGAATAATCGTCCCCCCCCCACGCATGTTGAATTTTCCAACCCTCTCCCCACCTTTATTCCAACGCCCTTTTATTAATTCTTGAAAAATTGAAATGATAGTGAACACAATTTTCGAATAAATATAAGAAATATACCTGGATATTATCGTTATTATTATTTTGAAATATTGGCCTAGCTAGCCATTCTGTCTGAGATTTCTAAATTAATGAAACTTACCGTCGAAACTTAGCCAAAAAGCTCTGTGAACATCACCAAGGCCAATTTTAGTCCAAGCAGTTCGCTATAGTGCATGTTGAGTCTTGGCTTTCATCCTTGTCAGAAGGCTTCGCTTCATTTTGCAACTTCTATTCCATATTTGCTGGCAAAACGCCCGACAAAACAGTAGCAGTTCTTGGTTTGATAAGACTGAGCACGAGTCTGCAGTTAGTTGTTGACTTCATCAATAAGGAAGAATTTCACGTAGATAGTTCTGATTTCGTAAACAAAAGTCCAAATTGAAAGAAATGAAACCCCGTGAGGACTTGGGGTAGATAGTTTTTAATCCCACGAGGAACTGAAAAAGCTTCATGCATAACTCGTGCTTGAAGAAAGCTTTTTTCGTTGCGTTGTTATGAAACAATGCAGGGGTGAATTGTACAACAAAGAATATAGTTCTTTTCAAGACAAAGCGATTTGTCAGCCTCAAGAATAGATTTCACACCTTCAACGCAGCCGACCATAATGTTTTGCTTCCTCTGTTTATTTTGATTTGACTGAGTGCGCTCAGAGGTGTGAAATCTATTCTTCAAAAAGGCAAATCGCTTTTTGCAAAAGGCAAACCTGAAGCATTTGTTTTACAATATGTTCCCTTGCGATAAATTAACAATAAACAGAATCAACAGACGTAAAAATGACTTCACAGAAACGTTGAATGATCTAGAATTTTCTTTCGGCCAAAAGAACA
Source organism: Aurelia coerulea (assembly GCA_039566865.1). Classification (NCBI taxonomy): domain Eukaryota; kingdom Metazoa; phylum Cnidaria; class Scyphozoa; order Semaeostomeae; family Ulmaridae; genus Aurelia; species Aurelia coerulea. The sequence continues at coordinate 1,250,742 of CM076952.1, read as the reverse complement.
GCGCTCGAGCGCCTACCTCGTTTACAAAATCCCCCCCCCCCCATCCAAAGATTTGGGTAAATATCCATTTCCAGATTCGATATTCGATAATCAGTCTCTAAAGTATCTTGAAAGGAACAAAACATTTCCCAATCGATACTGCCTGTTTTCTTACTGAACCCTTTGGTTAATTGATTAATTTCTTCGTTACAGGGGATTCTAAATCCATACAAGACCTTACCCTACAAGTGATGAAGCTGGCCTTCAAAAATGCCATATCTTCAAAATTGATTAGAAATTTTATACTGTTTTCTATCTTGAGAGCAGAAAGATGACCTTTGTGCCTAGATAATCATATTAATATAGTCAAGCAGATGAATTTCAATTTGGAAGTGTTTAGATAAATTACGGACTGAAAATAGAAAGTTATATACCGTATTAGTTTATCGATATTTGTGATATGGTGATAGTAACTGCTTTAGTAAATCAACATATATTTTATGCACTACGGTATATTCTTTAGTGAATTTTCAATTTTTCCAAAATTTCTCATAGCTTTTTCAGAAATAATTCACGTTGATATTGTTGATCAAAATTTCACATGTTTTGCTCCATGAGAGAAATCTCTATCTAGGCGATTTAAGTGTTCGTTCACGGGTAAAAGCTTGCATTTACAAAGCGCAAAACAATCTATCCGGTACAAATCGAAGTTGCACACGCGCCGTGAACAATGGCCAGCCAACGTTGTCTCTGAGTGTTTTCTTTGTTCTGTTTTCCATTGCACATTTCCATTAATATTTTCGATCAGAATTTTTACATGTTTGCTCCCAGAGAGGCGGCGGCATCTGTGCCATTAAGAAAAGCAGCGAAGGAATAAAATAACGCAATATGTGTGCATTTTCGTAATTATTTCTAAGCTTAAATATTCCTAAAATAAATAGTTATTTCATAAAATATTTTCCTATCCAAATGGTCAAATAATTCTCGTATTTGTTTAATTGCAAAAACCATGATTGTGTACGAACCAAAACATAAAAATCAATTTTTTTAAATCTCAATTTCTTCGCCAGAAATGTTGCAAAACTCCATTGAAGTGACTTTGTGACGACTGTACGAGCATTTATTTACGATCTGGATAGATTACTATTGTCTAAATCCTTCCCAGGGGCGGGCACGTACTGTAAAATATTTGACCCCATGTTTGTCCAGAGGAATTGGAAAAAATAACCGGTGCTTTTATCAAATAGTACGACTTTCGTGCCCAAAACAACCAGTTTTTGGGACAAAGGTGAAATTTGAATATCATTCTTCCTATTCCATCAGTTTGTCACAAAAATCAAGTTTCCCAAACCTCCTATCTAATCAAAATTCTGAAGTTTACCTGTAAGCTGGTTCTCCCTTTGTCCGGCAAATTTCCGAAAAAAAGGCCAGAATTTCAAATTTTTCACCGAAGCGGTCCTACCGTTGTCCGGCAACCAGTTTTGGGACACTTGTACTTTCATATCTATAATTACTACTTGCTTTCGAAACAGTAGTTGGTCGAAACTACAAACATAGTGATACATAATGTTAAATATTGTCCTTCAAATTGAAGAACAATAACAGCGGAAATTTGCCATCAAAAACGACCAGTTTTTGGGACAAAGGTGGTACAAAACTTTTTCATGAACTACTGGTTTTCGGACAAAAGTAGGACCATCTTTCCCAGTGTGACATGCCCGCCCTTGTCCTTCCTTAGGATATCAAAATTCTGGATGAATTTAAGCGTGATCATATTTTTGATTTATCGTCTATTTTGCTATCATAGTGTTTGTGATCATAACTCATCCTTCGATTTTTGCTTTGTGGAATCTTTCTTTTCATCTTCTGGTTGTTTTTCTTGTTTCTTGGTTGACATTTGTTTTATTCTGTTTAAAGCCTTGTCCATTGCTCGTATCACTGCCAGAACGAAGAAACAACGATAAAATACCACTTCTAAAACAATTTTTTTTCCAGAGACGAGGCTCCCAGGTTCTTACTTAGCTGGTAGTGGGGCATGTCTGAGCAAAATCTTTCTGAAATTTTAGTAGCTTTAGCGGTACAGGCGAATAAATGTTAAAGGACATTTTAAAAAGTGAATCAAGGGAATTTTAAGGAATTTATGTTATACTTTAAATATTTTTGTACCATGAAATAATTTTATCAATAGTTTCTTTGACTATTATCTCCTCTTTATAACGTAAGGTTTTTAATAAAAATTGTATTTATAAACATATTTGTTAATTTATTTTTCGTACCATCTTCTTGAATCTAGATCCTATTTTCATTTAAAATATTAAGATTCCACGTACCTGATGCCGTTTCGTAATAATAGAATTTATTTTCTTGATATTGTGTTCCAATATTCCATATCTTCTTCATGATTTCACCTTCGTAGTCTAGAAAGTAAAATAAATGGTTGTTTTTATTGTTGATCAAACTGCGAATGAAGGGCTACTCAACAGAGCCTATACCCTAGGTACGGAGCCTAGGAACCTGATGAAATTTTATCATAGCATCTCTTCTTGACGGAAACCTAAAGAAGTCATAGGTGTCTAAGAGCCATGCTGCAAATTTTGAAGGTATCAGTTATTTTGGTTTTCCAGCTTCCAAAATTAGAAACGTTTGCTGATAGTACAATTAAAAGAGAAAGCCAGACAGTATCTGAGTATGGCCTATCCAACGCGGCGGGCATCAAAAACATGGTTGTTGCTCGTCTTCACAGCTATTTCCATACTAATGAAGGCGCACCTCAGGCTGCAGAGAACACAGAGCCCACACCGATAACATTGCTAACAACTGCTAATACAGTCAAGATGAATACTACGGATTCCTAAAAGAAGCCTCACAAGCCAAAGCAAGAAACACAGAAACCGAAACCACTCAACGGGAAGTCTTTCACCAGCATCAGCAACAGTAGCTCCAGATATTAATGCCATTTCCAACCAACTCCCTGTTGCTGCTTCAAATTCAACTCCATGGCCATCACATCAACCTCAGGCAAACACCGATGAGCTTGTTCAGCAGAGTTACAATAATGGACGTAATATTTCTGCATGCATTCTTGCACTCCTCGATAAACAGCTTATCACCTTTGTCTCCCAAATTGATAAAGGCGATGAAAAACAAGGACTACATATATTTGAATTTACTTTTACTGAGCTCATTGTATGACACAACAACAAAAAATTCTTTCAGTCTCCAGGTCACTCCAGGCTCTGAAGGAGCAGCGTCATAAATCTCATACCAACCCAAAAGATAACTGACTTGATACCTGGATAGATGCTTGGGATATATTCATTAGGGCTATGATGCACTTTCACCCAGTCCTTGCAAAGGAGCTGTTAGCTTATCAGGAATCTTTCTGCACGTTTGATCATAGCTATCCATTTCAAGCCTATATAAGTATGATATTGCATTCAGGATGAATATAGCTGGCAACAAGCATCTTTTATGGGCAAGGGTAGATGAATACGCATTTGATAAATTAATAAATTCCTCCGTTGCCCCCAGCCAGTCCAGCATGCCAGAACGTGCTTCAAATGTAATTTGATTGGCCATTTCGCCGGGATTTTTATCAAAGTGGTTCCACATTCACTTGGCCACACAACTGTAGACGCTGTGGAGGCCCAGACCCCAATACTGATTGTCAAGGAGCTGCACAAAAATTTTAATCGACTTCCTGCCTTTTCAAATACACCAATTAACATCGAAAACTTATCAAAAGAATTGATTTACCATCCAGATAGACAACTTGTCAATAAAACCCAAATTTCTGACCACATTATTGAGGAGTTCAAGTCATAAATATGTTTACTGCGCTAAAATAATGGGACGCTGTATGTCATGGTTCTCACACCTAACATCGATTGTTTACGTAAGGCAAGCGGAAGAACTTAGGAAGCAGTGTGGCGTATGTGATCTTGCAGAGCGAATATCAGACAGACGGCGTGGGGAGATCCTTTTTTAGCTTTGATTGTGAACAAGTTTTGGTTATTTTGTTATGGCCTATCGGAATATTTGACTCAGAATGTTATTCGCAGAGTGTCCCAAAAGACAAAGTCTTAGTGAAACTTTGAATCTTCTTGTACGGATTTGAGTACAAAGACTGTTAAATAGGCCTAACACAAACTCATCTAACTGTCCACAGATCATGACAACACTGTGCAAGCCGTTCTTCATCACAGCTACCAAAAAAAAGTACGGTCAATGTAAAGCACATACCAGGATGCTACAATAATATCAGCGACTGCCTCTCTCGTTTGCAGGTAGAAAAGTTTTCCCAACAAGTACCAGTTGCAGACAGGTACCAGACTCAAATTTTTCCCCAGTGTTTGGCAGGATTAGCTAAAGAATGCATGTATCTGCAAGTAACACATGTCCCTGTCAGAATCTTTACACAGGACATATCAAAACGGATCGTCAATATGCCCTGTGAAAGCGCTAAGCAAACACATTCCATCACACGGCAGAACTCACTGAAATGCTACAAAAACTCCTTCACACAAACCCAGAGAATGAAAAGCTCTATACATCCCATAGTTTTCACATTGGAGCAGCAACAACAGCAGCAGCCGCAAATGTTCCATCTTGCCTAATCAAAAGGCTTGGCCGGTGGTCTTCTGATTGCTGTAACGTTATATTCGCCCGACAGCGACCGAGTGTGGCTGTACTCCGAACATATTATCGAGGAGTAGAGTAACCAGTGAACCATAGGCGTCCAGCAGTCCAGTATCAAAGGCAGCTTTGGGGTTGTATTTTGGCAGTTTGGCCACTTTAGGTGGCTTCTGACTGAAGTTCTTAATCATGGCGTAATCAATAAGGTTACGTGTTCCTCACATGCACGGGGCAGCCCCCATCGAGCTACTGGGGCTGTCCCCACTGTGCAAATTTAGCTTAGCTGTTGTAGTATTAGCGTATGTAATAAGTCCTCCCTGGGTACTGCTCAGCAGGGCACTTAAGTTGTGTACCTGTTCAGTACGCCCAGGCAAGGCAAAAAATAGTAAAGAAATTGGTTGTATTGTCAAGTGCAACCCCAAACACTGCCAAAAACTATACGAAAAGGTACAGTAAGAAAGAAAAAGACAAAATAAGAAAAAGTATTACTGTGTCGTTATTGTGTCGTTCTCAGGGCCCATGGCGTTAAAGAAAGATTTACGTAGTAAATATTTGTTAACGACGGGCCATGATAAATTTGTCCATCAATCTCCCAAGCCTCCCACCTTAGTCTAGTCCCCAGTTTCCTACGCAACCGGGCCTCGTGCTAGTTCCCAGCTCCTTCGAAGTTGTCTTCACCTTGCTGCTCTCAAATATTTACGTTGTGGTTCAAAAAGTTTTACGCAAATTTTGAATCACCCTCCCACCCTCCCTTTAATGGCTGTTTCAAAGCACATGGAGCACTCCAAGTTTTTTTACTTCCCTTTCCGATCAAATGGTTATATATAAAGGGGCAGTTTGGTCACTTTAGGTGGCTTCTGACTGAAGTTCTTAATCATGGCGTAATCAATAAGGTTACGTGTTCCTCACATGCACGGGGCAGCCCCCATCGAGCTACTGGGGCTGTCCCCACTGTGCAAATTTAGCTTAGCTGTTGTAGTATTAGCGTATGTAATAAGTCCTCCCTGGGTACTGCTCAGCAGGGCACTTAAGTTGTGTACCTGTTCAGTACGCCCAGGCAAGGCAAAAAATAGTAAAGAAATTGGTTGTATTGTCAAGTGCAACCCCAAACACTGCCAAAAACTATACGAAAAGGTACAGTAAGAAAGAAAAAGACAAAATAAGAAAAAGTATTACTGTGTCGTTATTGTGTCGTTCTCAGGGCCCATGGCGTTAATGTTTGTTTAAAAAGGAAAATCTGGGTAGTTTGAGAACATTTTAGTTGTATGAAACCCTTTTCTCAAACTTTCCAAATCAAAACTTCGTAATGGATGCTTACCAACAAAGTAAATTCTTGGGACATAAGTACCATCAATGTCAAATTTGTCAGCTACTTCCGTCTGCACATCATCCTAGAATGATAGCAAAAATATTTGAATGAACGCATGATCCCTGTACGGTATCAAATGAATTAATGAACCTACTGGACCTACGTTTCTACCTATTTCAAGTTGAAACGCAGCCTGCCAGCTTGCAAGAAGGGTTTTTAATACGTCTCTTGTGCGATGATTTTATCAAAGGAGCTGCTGCTTGCTTTCTTTTAATATCACTATATTTACTCTCTTGCTATCCAGTGAATTGCAAAATAATCAATTTATCGAAAGCAGTAGAAAAACTTCCTCACCTCGATTTCTACCATAACAAAGTCTTGTATCTTATCCATGAACTTTTCGTCTCTGATCAACATTCTGTGAACAGCTAAGGGGAGGAACATGATTTTTAGATTTTCAGGGATCTAACCTTGTTCAAGAATTCCAACTTTCCACGTGAATGAAAAATAATTTGTGGTGCAAAATTTGAAAATAGCCTTAAATAACGGACTCATCGTACTAAACCCATAAACGCAACAAAACACCGTAATCTGTAGAAAGAAGACTGTTAACTCCTGTAAAAGAACAATAACCAAAATAAACCTGTAACTAGAGAGAAAAGTGTTGAATCCTGCAGGAGAAAAGCGAGTTAATCTTAAAATCTGAAAAAAATGAAATAAGTTAGTAGCTCACCAGTCACTGCAATAAAGAACAACGTTTTTGATTATTCAACGTTGTTCTTTTTTGCAGTTACTGGTGAGTTATTAACTTATTTATTTCCTTCTAGGTTTTAAGATTAACTCGTTTTTCTCTTGCAGGATTCAACGGTTTTTTCTCTAGTTACAGGTTTATTTTGGTTGTTGCTCTTTTACGGGAGTTAACAGGCTTCTTTCTACAGATTACGGTGTTTTGCTGCGTTTATGGGTTTAGTTACAAAAAACTTATCGAAAATCTGTTGAAAAATGTTGGTATTACATGAAATGTCGTTCCTTGTTATAAAGTTTATGCATCAACAAGTGAGTTGTAATATGATCACAAACAATGATGTATTGATAAAACGTTTACCTTTACAAGCTGGACAAGAGGTACGATGGATCAGAAGGAAGATTGGCTTTTTGCTGCAAAATGGATAACATCATATGTGACAAATTTAAATACAATGGCAAATCTTGAGTTAAATGTTGTAACAATAAAACACATAAAATCTTATGATCTGCACATTCATCAATGAGAAACAAAATTCGGTCAAACTACAATCTCTTACAAAAGTGTTGGACCCCTATTGAAAATTTGAATTTTTTCCCCCCTCCCCCCGTTTCAATGTTGATTACCTGGCAAAGAGGTGTTTTTCATGCAGATCCACCAACAGAATGATTCACCAATGCAAGCAACATTGAAATGGGGGGGGGGGGGGGACAATATTTCCGAAAAACATCGATTTTCGTAGGGGTCCAACACTTTTGCAAGAGATTGTAGGTAATACACAAATAATTACTGTAGAATATTTAGAATACCTTAGCGTTAGATTAACTTTTGATGCAATTCCAGCACAACTATGAATAGCCCCGTGAAAGTCAGCATTGCTGAAGGGACCCTCCTGAAATATTTGAAATAATACTAATAATAATGAACAAGAATGATATTCTACCTTTCCTTTGCTAATTTGAGGGCATGTTTGTACTGAACCCAAGGAATTGGATCACCAGCAGTAGCATGGGCTGCATCTGTAAACAAATCAAAATTACTCAGTCATTCTTGAAGAAAATCGACAGTATCTCGGACCATCGATATTGCGAATCAGAAACCCAGCATATGCGCAATGTGTTGAGCGTTGGGGACTCTGGAGGGGGATCAGTAGCGGTAGCAACTGCTGTCGTTGTTGTTCTCTCGTCCAGGGTTCCTATTGTTCAGCATCATACTACTATGCTGGCCTGACATGCAATGTGAAACGGATTCTAGTATTTATCAGTAATTTATCGTATTTGTAGCTTTTTGTAGTTGTTTACTTGGTTGCTATTTTTTGCATGTCTTTATGTGTTGTATAGTTTGTAAAGTAATTAGAAAGTATAGTAGGATGTAGATGTAACATGTATTGTATCATTTTAAATGATTATGAACAAAAATAAAAAAAAAGATAAGAGAAATTTCACAAAATGCACTTTAATGCAAATTATTTTGACAGAGGGGACAGGAAATTAAGTTTTCAAGTTTCTCCCAAGAATTTAAAAGAAGGCAATAATAATACTTACACACAGGTATTGTGCCTTGCTCTGTGAATAATTTGATGGCATTTCGCATGGCAAGAACAACTGTAAACAAATGAAAAGATTAAGCATTTGATCAGGGATCCTAAGCAAAATGATTCGAGCTTCTACAGATAGAATTCGAGGGAACCTAATGAGAATGAAACGAAAAGCATTGAAATAGACTTGAATATAAATCCTAGCAAACATCAGTAAATTGATTCATCAATTAATCAACCAATCAATGAAATCAATCAATCGATCAATCAATTAATCAATTTGTCAACTTACTGCTATCAACATCGTTGAAAGAAAACTTGTATTTGAGGAATGATGGGTTTTCATTGTGAATCTCCTTAACTACATCTCCATTGGGATCTGCAAAATAAAACAAGCAATTGAAAAATGCTGTTTCAACTTCCCAACCACACAAAAGTATAAATTTCTGCTTTTTCTGAAACTAAAATGCTATATTTTATGAACTGTCCTCCAAGAAGCAATTTGAAACCCCGAAGCTGACAGTTTCAAAATGTATATCCTTTCCAGTTGATTTGAAACACGTTAAACAGTTTCACTGGCCCAAAATAAACTGGAACCTTGTATAATTCAAAAGCAATGAAATAATTAGCAACCTCAAAAGTTTTGCAGAACTAGAGACACTGGAATATTCAAACAGGATAAAAGGGAAAAGTATTAAAAGTAAACAACAGGAGTACTGGTAAAAGTTGTTGCCATAAAAACTTTGATTGACATCAAAGAGAGCACGAGAGAGCAGAAGGGAAAATGTAGCCCTCGTAGACAGGCCCTGATCTCTTTTACAGCCATGTTGATATTCAATAAGATGGTATCACTTACTTAAAAAGAACATTCTTGGGTAGTACCCTCCATCTACAATGAATTGTGTGTCTTCTGGTTCCTCGTCATCCTAGGAAGAAGAAAGCCTTCAAAATCAGTTTCATTGAAATAAAATTCTTGTTGGTTTATTACATCGTCAAGTCTGCTTTCAACAAAAATCTCCCCAACAAAATCATTGATTTGTCAATGATGCTTCTGTAGCTCATGAACAGTTCGTGCTACTTTCATAATACTCTTCTCTTTGTATTCTAAAATTTTTACTTGCTATCAGCAATTTTCTGTAGAAAATAATCAAGGGTGTTCCCCAGTTCTTGCTACATACATCGTACATCATCTTGCTAACCCCTAATCCTCTTCTCTCAAGTCCTTCTATGGTCTGTTAGCCTTCAAGAGGTCTATTTACAAATTTAATAACCCTTCTCACTCTTTTCATAAGTTTAAAATGGGACAACTTTAAAGCACATACCTCAACATTGACCATAATAAAGTTCTTGCTCAGTTCGTAGATATCATAATTTTCTGCAAACTTTGGCTTTAATGCTGCAAAGAACATGAGTAGAGATCAGAAAAGCAAATATCATCGCATGCAGCCTTGCGTCTTTTTTACGAAATCTGGCATTACGAAAAGATCAATCTGTCTTTAAGTTCCTTACGCACAGTGAGAAATGAAAAATAACCATAATAAGACAACTATCGCAGATGGTGAGCTATTTCTAAAAATTGGAAGACTTACAGACGCTTCTAAACTATGAAATGAAACCAATAAATCAAAACAAGATAACTACCTTTGCAAGCTGAGCACCATGTTCTGTGAATAATTACCATCACTGGTTTGTTTCTTGAAAAGAAATTTTATTGTCAGTCTTCGAACACAAAGAATAAGTTTATGCTTTTCTATATAATATTACTTCAAACTAGGATATGAAAACTGTTTCTAAACTATGAATCTGAGCAAAAGCTAGCAAAAACATCTTGAGAGATTTATGAGGAAAACCGTCGTAATTTTTATGAAAAATTTTAACATCAGTTTACTAGGGGATTCGGTTTATTAAATCTTGACGATTCAGAGATAAGTGGGGATGAATATTTTCATTCTTACTGTTCTTTGGCGAGTTCCTTTGCTTTTGGTAGTGTCTGCCAGTCAATGTAGTCGCTAAATCCTGCAAAAAAGAGATCATTGATCAAAAACTTGGACCATGATAGCTAAAAATACTTCCAAAACAAGGGAGTTGGCAGACATGCCAGGCAAAATTTCATGGCACTAGAATCTTCAATGAGACTTGATCTTAGGTAGCTTTGTCATTCGTAAAAGCCATCCTTTCTAGCACGGCGATGATCTAAATACAGACGTTGAAACATTCCTACTATTAATAGAAAAGAATTCTCACCTCTTGCGAGTGAAACATTGATTGTTTCTTTGGCAATCTGCATTGCCTTGATTACTGAAATGTGAAAAACAACGAAGATTAAATAATGGAAAAAATGATAGATATTCCATTTCGATAAATTGAGGTTGTTTAAAGACGAAGAATTTCCAAGAAATCGATTTTGGATTACCGAATACGATTTTGGATGTTGAATAAAGGTTAGATTATCGATTGTTAAAATCGACTTAATGTATGATTTACTGTGGCCTTGTCAGAAGTGGCTAGATGTTTTGGCACGCCAGTTAGTACTGCAAAATCTTTAACTTACATTCTTCAGAATTCTTGTAATAAAATTTGGTCAATGGATATTCCGTTTCAGTGTTGTTAATCTCTGGCTTGATATTTCCTTTGTTGTCTGAAAAGCAAAATATATAGTTAGAAGGAGTCCACATCATTTGACACGAAAATTGATCAAAAAGATGGAGGCAAAGAAACAAGACTTTTAATCAGCTATTTAAACGGTCACACCAAACGCTGTACTCAAGGCATAAGCAAAATCTGCCTCGAAGGAATGACAGAAGGCAAAAGAAGTAGAGGAAAACAACCAAAACGATGGCGAGACAACATTGGACTGGACGAAACCTGATGTCGCTGAACAACGCTGTCAGAGACCGAAATTTACGGAGACAGTTGTCACATGTTGATGCGCAATCTGCCGAAGGCGGAGAAGGCGAACGATGATGAAGGCCTTTCGAACGTAAGTTCTCTTCAGAAAGACACGACATTTGACATATGTGTAAACATGTTCAAAACGAACCTGGAATCTATGACATTAACCTATGAAGAGGATAGCAATAGTTTCAATTACCTGCAAAGAAAACACGAGGTGTGTATTGTCCATCGATGTCATATTTCTCGTCACTTGAAGCTGGTTCATCCTACGAGGTAAAAATATTTGATTTAGACTCGTAGAAGCAGAATGTCACACTGCAAAAGTCATGGGAAACCATCAGGAGTTTAAAATCGATGAAATGCTCTTCTTGTAAATTGCCATACCAACGACAGATAAGTGCATACATAATGAATAAACGAATAAATGAATGAATGAATAAATGAATAAATGGATAAATGAATAAATGAATAAATACTAAAGCTGCTATTTATGTACATTACCTGAGCAGAAATCATAACAAAGTCATGATTAAGTTTCTTGATGTCGTCTGATTCTCTAACCATCTTTGCGAAAGCTGAATTAAAAATCGAAACATAAATTTGAATAGTATAAAAGATTGAAATTGTATTTTTCCCCAAAAAAAATTCACATTGATCTGGGCCCTTTACATATGTCACTACTCATAATATCTATACAGGGGACCATTTGTGAATTTGTTCCTTTACAGTAATTGAAAAAATCCTCGAAGAAAATCATGCATTTCTTATATCTTATTGTGAAACCGAACAGGCGTATTGTAATGCCAATATGTATTCTTTTTTTTAAAGAAGCTTTAAAAGAACGTATGCTCAGACAGAATATTCCACAAAAGATACAAAGAATTCTTCAGCAACCAGCCTCAGTGGACTGCTGAATTTTGTGATTTTCCATTGAAGGACAAACAAGAAATTGAAATTATCTCGAAGAAAGTTTAAAAAATGTTTATCATCAGCGAGAAAATTTGTTTACCTTTAGAGAAGCTGCACCAGCTGTTATGGAAGATGATCATTGCTCTTCTGTGGCTGTAAAAAGAGATGAAAGGGTTGAGTTTCTCGACTTACAGTCGATCTCACAATATCAAAGAAAGCCTAATCGTCACACCCTTTAATGGTGGCAGACAAAGATTTATGGATAAGTACTAGAGTAAGGTTGATAGTTACCAATTAAAATTCACAGCAGAAAACAAACGCCTTTAATTTCTACAATTTCTACCATTTCTGGGCCAAGTTTTTATTAGCACACAATGTTTGCAGGTTTACAGGTTTACAGGTGAAGAAAGTATTTGTGAGTAGATACGTAGGAACCGGGGGGTATTGGGGGCGTATGCCCCCCTAAGATTTTGCAATAAACAAAGAAATGCCCTTCTTATTTTCAGGAAGTGCCCCTTTAGCTTCATGAAAAAGTGCCCTTGAAGTGTCGTGCCCTCCAAGTTTGAGATGCTTCCTACGTCCCCGTTTGTAAGAGTGAGCTTTCCAACGCCAACCTCACCTTAGTAATATAAAGTCAACAGAGAATAGCTGATAGATGAAAATTAAGAAGTATAGATTGTTACCTTTTCTTTGCCTCGGCCAAACCATTCTCCAAATTGAACCAATTAATTTGATGACCAAGACCTGTAATTAAAGGAAGATGAAATATAAACTGTGAGAAAATATCAAGTAAAAATCAGAAGTGGCAGAGCATTATTATCATAATGTAAAACAGATGGAGCAAATGCTGGTAAACAAAGACCCCATTGCATCTCTTGCGGCAGAAAGAAAGGTGAGATGAGATAGATTAATAGTGTTGAATTGCCAAAAACGCGTTTCGTCGCACACTCGTCAGTTTTGGATATTCAACGTTGTTCTTTATTGCAGTTACTGATGAGTTACTAACTTATTTCTTTCCTTTCAGGTTTTAAAATTAACTCGTTCTTCTCTTGCAAGATTCAGCAGTTTTTTCTATAGTTACAGGTTTTTCTTTGGTTGTTTTTCTTTTACAGGAGTTAACAGTCTTCTTTCTACAGATTACGGTGTTTTGTTGCGTTTATGGGTTTAGTACGATGAGTCCGTTATTTAAGGGTATTCTAAAAAAAAATTCATGTTTCCAAACAATATCTCATACCTAATTCCTCCTGTTTCTGTCTGGTTCCAAGGTTCATTTCCAATGCCTTTTTCATATTAATCGCAACTGAAGAGAAAATATAAAAACATCTTAATTGGAACAAAGGAATGGTAACATTAAAAAGAAACTTTGAAGGATGGTTAAAACGATTTACTAAACTTAGTGCATTGGTATTTGAAGCGATAATCAAATTCTGTACCAGTGAAAAAATTTGAATTAGTAATCTTAAAATAGAATAATCATGTTTTTGTACAGTCGGTATCATAAAGTTTTATTGTAGTGACATCAACTGGACACAAATAAAAACATGCAGCAGAATAGCTTGCCTTTAAATAATTCGAAGCTCAGATTTGCAGTTTATTAAGTAAGGGAGAACATTGAGTTTCTGCGATTAAATTACATTGTTAAATTTCATTTTTTGGGAAACTTCTTTCAAGAAACTCAACTCTTACATCACCAAAAAAGGAAGAAACTCCAGTACTGGGAAACGATAACTAATTATCTATTTTAATAAAGGAAATCTTTGGCATATATTCACTTTATTTTCGCTTGTTTCCTGTAGCATATTACTCGGAAGGTACTTGAGTATGTCTAAACATTGAAAAGGCTTCAAAACCTTTGCCTCAAAATATTCAGGATGGCCCAGGGAGTAAATATGAAGACTATTCTGGAACCTTCAAGAAACTCGTAAGCAACTTTGAATACTCAAAATCTCAATGTTATAAGGCAATTTCAATACAGGCTCGGATTTTAATTCTTTAAAGAAATACGTGTACCACAGCGAAAACAAAAAAGAATGCTTACTTTGTTCAGCATCTCCATAAGCATACTGAACTTTCTTGAAATCTTCCAATTCGTTTTTAATGCTTGGTTCGACGACACCATTTGAATCTAAAATGAACGATTTCAGGTTTGAAAAAAATTGTAAGTGGATTACGAGGACTCGTTTTGGTGACCAAATTTTGCTACAAATCCAGTCTAATGAGCTTCTAAAACCTCAAAATTTGATTTTGTTCAAGAACGAAAAAGTCTGGATTTAGAAAGAAGGAACAGAGAAAATTTAGCTATTCACATGACTGGCAAGTTAGGTGATTTACCTAGCTTTAGAAGATTATGTACCGAAGCCCCTGGGAGCGTATTTCATTTTGAGATTCTAGAGGGGGCTTGGAAGAGAGGGGGCAAGTTAGAGAAAGGGGTTTATTCACAAAGTCGCATGACATGGATATAAATGATGGCTTTTTAGTTCTTTACCCCTTATTTTGCGGAATCCAAATATAATTTTATGAGTCAAATACACAAAATACGACACAGTTTTTATCCCAAACGGTATCAAAATTAACAACAAGCTTGTTTAGCTAAATAGACGGAAAATCTATGGTAGCCTCTGCAATTTGATATAAGTGGGAGGGGGGGCTTAATAGAGAATGGGACATATTTATAATGTTGACTTCTATATAGTTTACGTGGACGAGTTTACTGCCCAAGAGCTTTAACTTTTTAAAATCATGTTTGCAAACTTCAAAGCTTCCTTTCTGCTCTGGTTCATATGGTTCTGAAATCAAATTTATCTCTTTTCGAAGCCAAAATACATGTCTCTAAGATTTGCGATTTTCTGGCCTATCTGCTACGAATGAAAAAGTTTGAATTTTCGAGCCAGCTACAAAGATCAGTTGACTAATTTATGGTACATCTGGACTTCAGAAAATAAATACTAACCAAGGAAGAACATTCTTGGGATGTAAGCACCATCAATATCGAATTGGCTATCACTTGGTTCTTCATCATCCTGAAAGGTAGATTGCTCAAATCTAAATTGTTCGAAGAAAGGAAAATTTGTGCAGAACTTGTGAAGGGCTTTTATTCTTAACATAAGCAAAGATTTATATAGCAACATCATGGTGATAGATCATTCTCTTAAATACTTTTCATGCATAGGTACAAGTTCCCTCAGCTGTTGAACTATTTTGACTGCTCATTTTCAACCGTTTTTCGTCACATTTAATAAAATATCATTCAAACAGAGTTCCATGCACGACTTATAGGCATTCCGAGCGCTGTTTACATGGGAAAGACAACAGGTTTTGGTAGCCAGAGCGAATTTCTTTTCCATGCAAAGCGAGGGAATATCTTGGTAGAGGAGCCAGGTAAGCAAGCAAAATGCTTGATACATTCTAAGAGCAAAATAATGAATGAATGAATGAATGAATGAATTAATTAATTAATTAATTAATTAGTAAACAAAGAACATAAAAAACAAAGAATACATAATTTACAGTTGTTAACTTACCAAACAGTTGATCATGACAAATTGTTTACTAAGTTCTGCAATTTCCTTGCTGTCCTTGATCTTTGGTTTCAAAGCTACAAACCAGTAAGATACCTAATTAACTTTGAGTGACAAAAAACTATGAAAGAATAATACTTTGTCGATGTTAAAGAACTTTTCTGTTAGAGTCTGTGGTATCTTTTTAAGCACTTTTTTATGAGGAAAACTTTCAACTATCATTCGTTAATTCAATACTTGCTTTAAGCACTTGCTTTCGAGGAAAAGTGTTAACTACGGTATCATTCGCTTGACAGGAAATTTAGAACATGCGACGTACTTTAAAAAATGCAAATAGTAAAAGAAAATGGAAGACACTTTAGCCTCAAAAATTTCTACAGCTGAAGTTCTCACAGTGCTCTTTTAACGATTCCAGAGCCACATATACAAAGCTGACTGAGACTCTTTTCTCTCCTTTCTTTTCTTTTCTTTTCTTTCTAAGGGTGTGTTAGATTGGTAATTCCAAACCCACCAAATTCTGAAGACAGCAGACTACGCAGAGACAGAAAAAATTTCCCAATCAAACACGCAAATCTTTAAAACAGCAGGTTTTGGCTTCATCCTTGCAATTCGCTATCGAAAACGAGAATCCCTGCGAAGCCTGCGAAACCATCTGCCTGTTGGAACAAAAGGTATTCAGAACGCCTTCCAAACGACCACACCTACCGTTTTGAGAATTTTTGAGTCAATCAAACACAAATTTTGAGTCTACCAAGTGTACCGTTTTCAGAATTGCTACCAATCAAGAACACCCTGAGGCAAGTTCTTCCAACTTAAAGGTTGTCTATCACGTATCTGATTGGCTGCAATAAAATGAGAGCTCAACACAATGGATTTTTTTTGTGAATCTGTGTTTTTAGAATAAAGGAGGGCTTATCGTTATCACTTTCTACGGTGGTAGAAAGTCAGTAGGATCAGCAGCCACTCAATTCTCCTATTCTTCGCATTGTCATTATCACCCAATCAGATACGTGAAGGACTGCCTTTAAAGGGGCTCAGTCGTCAAACAGTAAACAAATCCGTAAACTCGCACGTGTCGGGGATTATCCATTGTTCATCCATTGTTCTCTGTAGTTTGTTTGGTGGCTTCACCCAAGCCACCAAAAAGTGACTGTTAAAAATCTACTTATATCCGAGCAATCGTAGAAGATATGAATGTTTGGTTTGTTCCTTAGTGAAGTACAAGGATTAATGCCCAAACAGCAACTTTCATTTTGAAAAAAATACGAAAATCCTGTGTGATATCACCTTTCAAAAAACTGCAAAATCATCGTTTTGTTTACATTTTGACGACGGAGCCCCTTTAAAGATGTATGAAATCATCATACCTTTGCATGCACCACAATAAGATTTGTGAATCAAGACAATGACCGGCTTCTTCCTGTAATAAACAATGAAAAGAACAATAACAATGAGAAATAACAATATAAAATGAAACGTTAGAACAATAGAACAATAGGAAGATGAACAAACGAAGAATAGACGGCTAAACGATTATCAGATTGTCTTTGAACAAAATGTATTGGGTAACTTAGGGATGCAGACATGACTTACTCTTGTTTAGCGATAGCAAGGCCTTCTTCGTACGTTTTCCAGTTGATATGTTTGCCCATTCCTAAAATGAAATTACAATAGGCCTTTACGCAAAATCCCACAATCCATCGTTAAAATACGAGAATCTATTGAAAAACTGGCTTAAAGGTTTCGCCTCCCTTCCAAGTCACCCAAAGGGGTGCGTCTCTAACGGCAACTAGGAATACAGGTTTCGCCTCGAATTGAAAGTTATTTTGTGTAAAAGCCTATTACTTAGATTCCGTACGTAAAAATCAAGGTCTCATTTGGTAAAACATGAGCCATGTATATCCTTCATGTATTTTATAGGATCATTTGATGTGAAGACTTTGATTGTCCACAGACTAGAATTTTCTACTCATGTTTCTACATTTTTTCCTCTTTTGAATCACAAAGAGCAAAGACCAATCAGATAATAGGTAAAAGCCCAGATAACTCTAATATTCTTGAACTCGAAATTGCAAGCTATTTCGAAAGATATCCCTTTTTACGGCTTAGGTAGGTAACTCATAATTCCAATGACAAAGAGGAGCCGATAACTCAAACTCCCATAGTCTGTCTGGTATTGGATGTCACCCGCAAACGCCCACGAATAGCAACAATAGAAGTATTTTGCAAAAGGAATTTCGCGTTATCACAAATCTCAGGTTATATCCAATTTGAGAAGGATTTTAGGTAACTCCAAAAAATTGATGTCTCGAGCCTCTAATTCAAAAGAACAATAATTTTTCTTCACTGTTAGAGTTAGCTATCCTGAGCTGCAGTAAATGAATAGAGAATGTGAGAAATTAGAAGACATGAAAATATATATTACCTCTGTCCAAAGTTGGCTTGGCTGTACTCATGTAATCAAGGACTCTTTGCATTGATTTAATAACTGTTGAAGATATACAATAATTTTGATCATAAAGCCAATACTTGCATTGGTTACAAAATTTATTGGAGAGGCGAGAAGCTGTTTGTTCTAAGAAAGGTATGTGTCCCCCCGTGCAGTAGGTTAATACTCATGCACAGTAACGTTTTGGGTTGCAACTCTGATGGGCGCATGAGCATTAAGATACTGCACGGGGAGACACATAAGTTTCCTCGGACAAACCGTATCTCATCTCCCCACCAAAAATTGAAAGATAAGTTTGGTGTTAGTGTGCTATGTTTCATAAATGGTAGAAAAGCTTGAGCGGCAATCAAATCCGATTTTCAAGACATTGCGTGTGCCGTTTGTTACAATGTTGCAATCCAATTGTACGTGATGCGGTCATTGTCTCAGCACTTTGTCTCGGTGCGTTTCAATTTGATGCAGTTTTCAAGAATGTGACAACAACAGGTGACCAGAAAAACACAATCCTTTTTTGAAATATCGTTAAGATTTACTATTATTGAAGAAATCGTCAGGCTAAGATTCAATCCAGCCTATACCACAGATCAAACCCACAGGTTACTTTTCCGTTAAAAAGACAAAGTTTTGTTGAATGCTTTTTATCAAGTGAGATTGTTGAAGTTAAGCTGTCACGTCCTTTCCCTCGTAACAAGATAGTGATCAGCATTTCTCTTATTGGTTTAGTACAAACGACGATTGTACACGAAGATACTGTCAAGATCAGTTACTTAGATTTGTTGAGATCCAACTATAAAGGCCCAGTTTAAAAATCATTTTTGTTTTGCCGAGTCGAATTTAATAGATACTGCTAAAAACATCTAAGTGTCAATTAAATTCGACATAAAAACGATGTTTAAAAATCACGTTTTAAATTGTTAAAACGGCAAGAGTTCACCAGCTCTGTCGTGTTAAACAGAAGAAACACAACTTGATTTAAATTAAACATCATATTTCTGCCGTGTTTGATTAATCAATTCTAGGCCATGGTCCACGGTTTCTACCTGTGATCAGCCATTGTGCTTGTGCATTTTGAAAAATGGTAATTTTAACAATTTTATTTTCAATCCGACACGGCAAACAAAACGATGTTAAAATTATATTTTTAGACACGGCAGATTCTGCCGTTTTTAATACAGTTCGATTCGACACGGCAAAAAGCGATGTTTCAAACAAGGCCTAAAAACTCTTCACACCAACGGCTCTTGGGCAACGGGCATCCATTGCAATCAATTCTCTTGTTCTCATTCAATTAATTCATTTTCATTATTTTCATGTATTTCATTCAATTCAAATCCATTTTTTAACACATGTAAGAAAAAACATGGTCACACCTGGAGCTACAGGGACGTGCTGCTGACTTCAGCGACATCCCAAAATGTTTTTCATGCAGCATGAGATTAGGCCACCTTTAAAAATAGGACTGCAATGCATGCTGGGTACCCAAGAGCCTTTAAAATATTTAAATATGGTCAAGTACATACGTTCATCTGGTTCTCCATAATAATATTTGACATGCTTGTGTTCTGTTCCGTGATTCCAGTGTTCTTTGAGAACTTCTCCATTGTTGTCTGAAAAGAAAGAATTTTATTTGAATAATTTTGAAGGTGGTTTCAAGGAATTTTCAGTTACAACTGACAGAAGATAGAGGGAAAATTGTCATAATATTGCAGTTCGTATTTGCAATTAAACTTAATCCCCTGGTTTTTGCATTAAATCCACCGATCAAATTGATTTGATTCGGTGGGGCACAGGGAACCATTTCGTAACTCCTTTCCCGCAGCCCTTATGTCGCAAACGTTTATTGTAGTTAAACTTATGTAGCATGTAGCATTTAGCATTTAGCGTATAGTGATTAATTTCAAGTATTCTCTTGTCTTGTATTTCTTTTTGGGTATTGTCCTGTGGTGTTTGTTGTTTTTGTTACATGTAATACCATGGGGTAGACACGCTGTTTTGTTTCTCATGTTATCATCCCTGTAGTGTTGTATAGTTGTATACATAGTCACAGGAGAAACAAAGAAAGTTCTCCTGTGACTATGTTGTATAGTATCAATATGTAGAGTAAGTAGTAACATGTATTGTAAGAATTTTATCTGGATATAAAAAATAAAGAAATAAAATCAAAGTTAAAGATTTACATGCTTACCTAAAAAGACAATCTTTGGGTAGTATTCTCCATCAATATCGAATTCTTTTCTCTTTACGACATGCTCTTCCTACCAAGAGAAGAAAATCATTAGAAGATGAGAAACTGTATTTCTTCCAGAAACCAGATTAGATACTCACAAAATGGTTTACGTGCTTTCGAACAAATCTTCTTTCAAGGGAATTGAATGTCGAGGCTTCCAACGAATGTCCCTTGAGTTATTCTATGTCACATTAACGAGCAATGAGGAAGAGACGTGGGTATAACATACGAAACTGAATGTAAGAACTTCTTCGCAAAGAAAGAAGGCAAACTGAAAGGTATTTAATGCCTTCCAACTGTAGGCATGCTATGTTTTCATTGCTTGTGTTGTGATTGAAGTTTAAGGAGCATTTCTAGGAAATGTGAATATTTATACAGTGATACCTTGAGGATTTTCCTCGCGTAGCGTGATAAGATACTGAGTCAAATCTTCTCGGATGCTGAATTGCTGAATTTTCGGCCACAGCAAATACTAAGGTCTCGATCTTCTTCTATTCAGTTTGAAAGTAAAGTGACAAAAAATTTGTATAACAGATAACACATACTTCTGTGTTGACCATGACGAAATTCTTGCCCATCTTTATGAGATCATCTGAAGCAGCGATCTTTGGTTTAAGCCCTGAAAACAAAATATACCTTATTAAAAACAAGCCTTTAACTAACATATCAAACTGACGAACATTTTCTAATACAGTGGTCAACACAAAGCTTCCTTGCTTAAATCGGCTAAGCAGTTGCAAATACTGTAAAAATTGTTAGAGAGGAATAAGAAGCTCGGCTCATGTAACAAAAACAAAATGTAATGCCGTGTCTTGGTAGTAAAATAGAACATGAGCAACTTAGAAAGGCGACAGGGATGGTGATATAAGGAAACTGTACACTTGAAATTGAAGAAATCGAAGTTTCAGGGAAACGTAGTTTCATTAAAAGATGAAGTAAAAATATAATGTTATCTTTCATAAATTGGAATAAAATATAAAATACAAAATCCTTATTCTCCACTCTCTGGTGAGACTGTACAGTAATCTTCATTATTATATGGCGTTCGAAAATACGGCTCCTCGGACCGGCAACGCAGCAATTCGATTGGTTCTTGATCGGTCCGTAAAAGCCGTATTTTTCGTTCGAAGCCGTATTGGACCGGGCGTTGCCTTAAAAATCAACAACAAGGGAGGAGCTTCTTGTGTAGGCTTAGGCCGTAAGAAGTGTCAGCCAAAGTTTAGCTTATTCATCGAAGATTTCTTTTCTGTAAACTTTGCAGACAAACTTGCAATTATACACGAAGAAAATGCCAATGTAAGTAGTTAACGTTGCAACGAGCAACTACAGTGATGCACAGGATCGAAGACACAACAGAAAAGTACGATACTATAAACAACGTTCTCAAAAGGTTCTGCCATATAATAAAGCCTTTATTAAACGATTACTCGATCCATGCTGGAAAATATTTGGACCTTAGTTCATTGTACGGACCTCACTGCGTTCGGTCCGTACGTCAAACTGCGGTCCAAATATTTTCCAGCATGGACCTCGTAATCGTTTAATAACCGCATAATAATCAATAGAATATAAACTTACTTTGACATGAGCCACACCAATCCTGATGAATAATGAGCAGCATTGGTTTTCCACTGAAAAACAAGAGACAATTGTCTTTAATACGAAAGAAACAAAAGAGAACTCAAACTTGCATTCTTGCTGTATGTCATTAAAAGGTGTTTCAATAACCACCTTATTTCTGTGAGTGTAGCTTGACTGATACGGTCTTCTCAGAGAGAATAAATTAAACTTTTCTCAAGACAATCGGTCAACTTGATGATCCAGCCATAGAACAGTGGCTACCCAACCTGCACAAAGGGTTGTAATGAAACAACACGTAAAATACCCTTAAATAGTTCAAGTAACCTACTTCCATCGTCATTGTACCGTCCAGTTGCTATGTGATGGTACAAAACTGATGGAAGTCTACGATATAAAAGGGTTAGACCCATTGCATGGTTTGGTGTGGAACTGCCAGTCCCCTCCTTTTCTTTTGACTATTTGTGTGTTGCTTTCTTGTTTTGTTTTGTCCCTTGTATTGCTGTATCCTTTTTTGTCTTGAAGTTGTATTTGTAAATTGTAAGTACCGTTCTTGGTGTAGGCCAGATGACCTTGTGTCTTCTTACACCAAGAGCGGTACAGTAGTAATGTATTTAGATTAATTAGTTTTAATTTATTATGAATTGAAAAAAAGTAACCTACCTTCTTCTACAAGCTTCCAATCCATCTTCGTAACTCTTCCAATCATATTCCTTTCCGAAGCCTAAAGTAAAAACATAATTATCAAACAACTTTTAACATTGATTCTTAATTTCTCATCACAGAGCTAAGAGCTGCCAATCAGGCTATCTAATATGAACAAGATTTTGTGCAACATATGTTCACAAAAGATTGTGGAAGGCATAAACTCTTTCTGGTAAATAAGGGCATACTTGCATCGATCCTCTCCGAACCGTTCATTCGGATTAGCATACCTCTTCAAAGGAGTTAAAAGTCTACTTTTGAGATCAAGGACCTCAGAAATCTGCAATCAAAACTAATCAACATCAAGTGAACTTATAACATTTGGAAACTGGTGATATCGTACCTTGATCTAGCGATGTCTTGAGAAGAGCTTTCTTCATGCTTTCTACAACCTTGTCAGCTTTTTTGTAGAAATAACGAGTTTTTGAACCTCCATTTGTGACTCCACTGAGAACATTTCCTTTTGAATCTACAAACAACAAAGATTGCTTGAAAATAAATCTGAATACAGAAATCTGGATGGATTGAAAAAAAAGTTGAAATTTCGAGATATTGTGATGATGTATTTAGCTTTACTTGGCATCAGGTATGAGAAGCTTTGACAGTCTTTCTAACTTGCTAAAGTTTCAAAGAATCAGCTTTATTTCTATTTCAAGGATTCAAAACATTCAACAAACTCAAATACACATTTTCATTAAAAAAGTTTGAATTCTACATTCTATAAAGCTCGAGATTTCTCGCTTCCGTTTTCTTTAAATCGACGTGCAAAATGCACTACACATTTGACGCTAGGCCAAAGAGACTGAAACGTTCTTGAAAGAGATTATTTTTACACTTCAAGATCTTAAAAGGAAGCCAAACAGTTAGTAATCGATTTTACCTTGGAAGATAATCTTTGGTGCATATTTGCCATCGAGATCATACTTTGAATCCAATGGAGCGTCATCATCCTGAACGATAAGAGTTAGGAGTAAACTTATAACTGATATGGAATAATGGATAATTCGTTAACAAGTCACTGGCAAGTGAAAGCTTAGGTTGTCTGAGTGAACGCCAATCTTGGGACTAGATCATAGAAAGTTCTAGCATTCAAATGAAAGAGGATTTCATAGAAATAATAGTGCTTTCTTGCACAGCAATATTTGATTTTCTTATATCTATCTTACCTCGAAGAAAATATTTTATTTGACGCAATGCCATCACTATGTACTGTCATTCACGAAATGATTGACGAATAGAATAATGATAATCATCATCATATCTATATTTACAGTTGGTAGTGGGATAGTTAATATAAATTGATACTTATGTACAGAACTAACTTATGTACAGAAGTAATTAATACCAACTATTTACCGTAGGGGGCCTATTACAGAGGGGGGCTCATTCACAAAATCAAATGACAAGGATAGATATGATAGCTTTTTAGTTTTTTTACGCCATATTTTGCGGATTCAACATAATTAAAAATTTGATCTACCTATTTACATAATATTTTACAGCTACATCTGGCTCCATTCCATGCTTGTATGCCTTTCTTATTAAATCTGAATACGTTTTCTGCACTCTTTATTGCATTAGGCATGGCATTCCAAAGAATGCTCTCTCGGAATGCTAGTGAGTTTATACCAAAAGTTGAAGCGCATTTTTGATTCGTAGATCATACGTCAGTTTCCTCTGCACGAAAAATTCTCCCATAAATTGATTGGTACATCTCTGTCATTAATCAAGACAGTACACATGAAGTAAAAAGCGGAAATCTGTAATAATTTGAAGTGTAAAACTCACAGTAAATGCAGCCATGTGAAATTCTTTGCTCAGTTCTTTAAATTCTTTATTATCAAGGAAATCTTCGGCAAGTTCTGAATGAAAATAGTACATATAAGGGCATATAACATTAAGGATAAAAATCTGCATCGAAAGTACCTTTCTCGATGGTTTTTAAAGAACTTCCAAAAATTTTTGCATAATAATGAATCCAAGGGGTGCATCACACTTCCAGAAAAACGTACGAGATTTTTTTAAACAATACGATTTTTAGGGATTTTTCGCGGATTTTTCTTGAAAACAACAAGATTTTGACCAAAGGTGTACAGGATTTTTGGAGAGTGATACGCCCCTCGAGTGAATCAGCAGAAAAAGTTTTGATTGATAAAGAAATCACCACCAAATTAAAAGATCTTAAGTGGAGCTTCGAGCTCGAATTTTGAGAAGATTTTTCGTATCAAGTGCCGAAAATTGGATCTATCCTTGAGAAACTTCAAGCAAATTTTTTTCATTGATTCGATTTCACCTGAAAGATAGAATTTTCTTGATTCTAAGATAGCTTATATGATGAATGAAGAATGAAAAATACTCACTGTGGCAGGGTTTGCACCAGCTTTTTGAGATGAACAGCATAATCATTTTATCGCTGCAAAAGAAAAGGTTATTTGTTATAAAATTACACATAATTATTGAGAAACACTACATTGATTGGAATTGATCTCCAGTTCGTACATTTGACATGATCTTCCTCCTGAAAGTTTACATTGTAGTGACGTCATAACAACAACAACAACAAGTTAAGGACGCAATGTCAGTGACAAGTAAAGGATAGATAACAGAGGTTCCAAAACAAAGTAAATAACTTACTCGACAACCGAGTCCTCTATGGCAAACTCCAATCTTTTCCAGCTAACGTCTTTATCTAGAACGATCTTTTTCGCTTCTTCTACAAAAGAATAAGGCAACAATGTTAGTAGCTAATATTGATTTAGTAATCCTAATTTAGTAACGTTGGTAAATGAGAGATTTCGTTACACACAACAAATCTTCCAGGTAGTGTCAACTTTTAAAATAATTTCGGAGATATGGACGGGAGACTAAACTCTCTCCGCAGAGTCTTTAAATGGAATCTTTCGTAGCGACATAAGAAAAAAAGTTCAGCTAACAAGAATACTGACGAACATTTCTGTCCTTTGGTATAACTCATGCATAATAAATGGTTCGTTATATTTAGGCCCAAACTCGCGAGCGGTAACCAAGGAACGTCTCACTAACCTATATTTTGGCAAATTGGCCTAACGATTTGCTGCAAATTGGTTTAAGTGGACGAAAGCCTTATTGACTTCTCGATACGTAAAGACCGGGGCAAAGACACCAGTAAAATGTAAACTCAGCGAGCATTTGAAGCGCAGACTTTTAAATGAAACAGTGATTTCGGCAAATACGAGCTCATCTTCCGCTAAAAAAGTACGTGAAAAGCACTAAGGTTATACAACCAAACGTTATAGCAATAAGCTCCATAAGTTTTGAAACACTTGAAGAATGCTAAGTTGGAAACTCAGTATGCTATTTTCAGTTATCAGTTATCAGTATGTTGCGAAAAGGTTTGTAGAGTATAGCTGAAGCCCCGGAGCCCCGAAGGATTCACAGCCAAAGAAACTTTCAGGTCAAAAATTGAATCCAGCTTTGATCGGCCTAAGTTTTGGTAGGTTTTACAATTGTTTTCTCATCAAGTTGATCGTCCAGGTTCGCGTAATACCACTTATGTGTAGCTTAGCCAATTCAACTTAGCCTAAGCTAGCGCGAAAGACGTTTTAAACTATTGTATGATAGCTAGGGTCTCTTCAAGCAAATACAGCCAAGTTTTGTTTTGTTTTGTTTAGTGAACAGGGAAATGCGACGTTTTAGTAACATAAAAAAGCAGCGTTTCATTTCATACCTTTCTTCTCCTCAGCAGCAGTAGAAAATCCAATCCCAATAACGAAGGCGAGTAAAAGAAGATTTCTCGCCATGATTACAAAACTCCTTGCGGCAGTAACCTAATAAATCTGACTTTAGAACAACTCCTCGAAATCTTAGCCTGAAGAACGATTGATAAGAAATTAAAATTATTCAAGGTGAAATCGAAGCTCTATATCCCCCACGTGGATGTCACGGGTATCTTATTTATTCCACGACAAACACGTTAACGTGGGTTACGGGTATTTGTAAATGCTTATAAGAGAAACCCTGTTCAAAAGACAGAGGGGTGGAAGATGGGATCAAAAGGCCCCTTTGATTAGTTCGGTACCAGTTATCGATCAGGATTTAACAAAACAGCCCTTTCGTGCTTTCAGAAACGTATTTTCATCTCGAAAGCATGTTTGCTCTATTTGGCTGATCTTTCCAAACGGTTATTGGCATACAGCTGGAAGTGCATTTCGTTTCAGACTGAAAACTGTGGGTTCAATGAAGGAAAGTAAACGTCCCGTTGGCTCCACGGTTGTGAGCCGGAGGAAGGTTTTGCTGTCGGGCTAATGTCGGGCTAATGTCATATCTGGGGAGGGTTTAGTGATTTTTAAACGAAACCAAGGAGAATCATGGATTGATTTGGTGACAGCAACTGGTTTATAAATGTTAGGGTTATAACCAACGCAAGGAGTTTCAAAAATCTGGCTATTTTGACTCATAATATGTGGAAGGTTTAACTAAAGAAATTGTCCGCTGAAGGAAGGTTTAACCTTTTCTGGACCCTGTTTCTGTTTAAAGCAAAGCCGGCTATTTTCGCAAAATCTCCTTTGCAAACGTAATAGGAATTATTAGACAGTGGGATGGGACTATCAATATATCTACGCAATATTCAATACAAGATACTTAAATCTACGATGACCTATACTGGTGTTAATCTTAGCAACTAATGCTCTGAAATTCTCTCAAATCTTATATATCACATAGGACACTAACGTAGATTTTTCACCTTCTTTACGGCAGGCAATTTTATAGAACTTCAGAGGCGCTAGGACGTGTTTAGATTACTGTCATTAAAGGGAATGTAAGCATATAAAAGTGGCTCAAGCCACTTGCGGTCCAATCCTAGCCTATCAGATATCAATATTTCTTGTTGACGTAGATCAGTTACCCAAATATGGGTTGCCACGTGTCACGACCAATTGTCTTTGCAGGACCATTTTTATCAAAGGCTTATGTATGCTTAGAGTCCCTCTTTTATCCCAAAACCAAGTTAGCGAAGCTAATACCCCATCCACACTGACACAGTTAAACAAGCTTTATCTAAAGCAGGCTAAATGGCAACCAGTTTGACAAAAATTGGCGTGCCACAAGGATCAGTCCTGTCACGTGGGATGGCGATAACGCACAATTAATCACCAAGAAACCTTAAATTGTTCATATTCAGGGATCTTTTCACGTGACATCTAATCTGAGACAGATTTCATAGTTCATTTCGCTCAAGCTACTTTAGTCGGCAATATTGCTGCAAAATTTAACATTTGAGAACTGTCCAAAGACCTTTTAGCTACTCTACAAAAGAGCCTGGATCGAGCGTTATTTTTATATATTTCTATACGCGAGATTCGATCGAGTGGAGTTAGAAGTTTCCCCGGCATTTCCCCGGTGAAGCGGGATTCCCGTTCAACCGAGATCTCGCCTCATATAGCGTTACCACATAAAATAGAACGAGCGTTCACATGAGAAAACATTTCCCCGGCTAGCCGAGATCTCGCTTGAGCTCTACCGGGATCCCGCCTAGCCGAGGAAATATTTTCCCATATGAACACATTTTCCCGGCTAGGCGGGGAAACTTCTTTTGTTTATCGTTAATCCTTTCGAATTCTTTGGCGTCAGAGACAAAGCGCTATTGTTTTATTTCCCCGGCTTGCCGGGGAAACTTCTCTCATATGAAAGGTCGATGAATATTTCCCCGGCTAGCCGGGAATCCCGCTTCACCGGGGAAATGCCGGGGAAACTTTCTCCATATGAACAGGCCCTTAGAGCTTCTATCGCTATTGTGCACATTCGAAAATTGTAAATGTAGCAAAACATCGTTCGATTCTGATTCTTTTCAGAATAGCTAAAAGTCTATTCCCCTGTCCTATGGTATCGAGCTATTCACAAAAACATCTTTCAATGAAACGGCAACGGCCACACCTAAGGAACAATATTTCAAGTTGATAAAATGGGCCGCCCTGTAGAGTAATTCAAGCTTCTCACAAGCATTTCTTCCAGGATCAAATCATTTTAATAAACAACCTTTATTCGACTAATTCAGTAATTTTAACAGCACAACGATACATTCTACATGATATAACCACAAGCTTACGATGCTCAAATAAGTCTGTTTTAAATCGAATTCATTTCATGAAGAGAGTTCTCTCTTCATTCTGCATCTAACTGAAATTATTATCGTAAAGTGGAGATTAATCACACATATACACACAAAACCCGTCCAATTAGGGAATATAGCAAGAGACTGGGGATGGCAGAGAGCGTTATTCTTGGACATGTCTCAAAAGTATGTTCGTCTGAAACTGGTCACATTGTAAGATAGGATCTGACGTAGACTGCTGAATTTTACAATACCAGATAAGGCGAAGGAAGATGTTTAAAGGGAGTACAAAGACCAGCATGCTCTGCGCGAAACCAGCAACTTGTTCAGCACAGCTTCCAGAATAACTGACTGTACGAAATTTACAAAAACAAAGACAAACTATGGCAAAGGCTGCTGGTCTTGTACTCCCTTTAACGAATGGTTCAGAAAACGAAACTTCAGTATTAGGTACCACCAGAACACTTAAGCAGTAACATTTTTCATTAGTACAATCTTTCGTAAAACTACACCACAGAAAATCTACTATTATTTCTAAACACTGGTTTAAAATCTGTGTTAGTAGTTTTTGGAAGGGGTACCTCTGAGGCACGGGCAGAGGTTTAGGAGCATTGGGACATTACTAAAATGTTGCAATGAAATCATCCTCAGTTACAATAATAGGAATAAGGATAAGGAAGTACAAATTTCCCTGGACATTCTACACCACACGCAATATTTCTTCTGCTTTAATATCCCTCTTTCGTTTTAACCACAGCACCTCTTCTCGCAATGGATGGATTCTTTCATGTGTTTCTTGTCTCCGCCCTTAGTATGTAGTTTCAGTTTTCTTTCTTTTCTGAATCAGAATCCGTTGACTCGCTTGAGCTCTGGCTGCTTCCGGTTTCTCTATCAGCGGCCATCTATGATTGAATATACAAACAAGGTTATAATACCGTAAAAGCTCTATTAAGCCCCCCTCTCTAATACGCCCTTCCCCTCTGAGCCAATACCTTAAAGATTTTCTATTTATTGAGCTAAATAAGTTGCATGTTAATTTAGATACGGACTGAGATAAAACGGTGTCGAATTCATGTACTTGACTCGTAAAATTCTATGTGGAATCCGTAAAATATGGTAAAAAAGAACTGACCAGCTATGACATATATCACTTGATTTTGTGAATAAGCCCACCTCTCTAATAAGCCCCCCTCTGGAGTGTCCAAAATTTAATAAGCCCCGCCTGCGGGGGCTTAATAGAGCTTTTACGGTATTAAATTTCAACAGAGCGCCTTTGATGACAAATGAAAAGCTCATTTTCATTCATTCATTCATTCATTCATTCATTCATTCATTCATTCATTCATTCATTCAATCATTCATAACAAGGCTGGAAAGATATTTAGCTATTCCTAGCTAATTTAGGCCTACTACACGCATGCCGCACAAATGCATGGAACCACTTGTTTAACGACCCTTCCGGAGGAGGACGGAAAGCCCAAGGAGGGAAAGAGTTCAGATTCCAATATCATAAATCTATAATCATCAAGTTAGCAGTTTTAAAAGTAAGGAGTTAAAGATTAACGCTAAAGATCGCTGATATTTGATTTTACATTCTTGTATGTAGAGGTTGGATGCAGTAAATCATAATAACAAGTCTCCATTTTAAATCTTTTGTCAATAATCACCCCAGGAGGTACTTAGTATATTCGACTGGCGGGGATGTGCCGTTTTTCAAGAGCTGGTTGTCAAAAAGGGATATTTTCTTAGATCGGGTCGTTGCTCAGTCTAATTTTTATGTTCTGGAAGTATGCTTTTCACTGATTTTTCTAGAGTTGGCTATCGCTTGGAGGGGGAACTCTGGAGCCGGGCAAACATTATTTTGTGGGCATATCCCGGTACTAATCAAAGTCAAGTACCAACTCCCCTCCCCCATGGGACAATCACCCGATCTGTTTATGCGCCAACCAACTGCCATTCAGGGCAGGTATATTTTGGTACGGATCTCGTGACTCAGCATGTGTTGAGTTCAACAACTGCAACAACATAATTGAAAATACAGCAGCTACAACTTTGGTGTTGTTAATATGGTGGATTGGTCGATGATCAGAAGAAATGATCTTAAAATGGCATAATTGAAAAAAGGAAAATATTTTATTGCATCAAGCTAAAACCGACAGAGGTTGTCACACCAATATCTATATATCTTGGCCAAGACAGTACAAGCTGATGCTGTGTATAAAACGGATACATCATGGACAGTCAGTGCATGGGTAGGCCAAAAGGATGTGGAGTCAATCCTGAACAAAGACAGACAGGCTAGTTGCAGCCCCTAGCACTTTATTAGCTGCAAGAAACATTTACAACTTCCGCTGCTCCAATGTAATGATAGAATGCAGAGAATACCAAGGACGAAGTTCAAAGCAGTTAGCAAGCTAGTTATCAAGTTGGGAAGATCTCCAATCCGCTGCTTCCAGCAATAAATTGACAAAAATTGAATCATAAATGTTGAGAGAATATTCAAAGGAGAAAATAGAAAGGAGAAGAAAAATCTGAATACATGCCTAAATGAAAGAACACTAATCTGGATAGTCAAAATAAGACTCGGGGGGGGGGGGGGGGGTACTTCATTGTTAAATGATACTGGACGTGCCGCTCATGTGGGACATGTGGGTGAGGTTTTTCATCTGAAATCCCTACATAATTCTGTTTTAACCATAATTCTACTAGATGGGTAGTTTTTTGAGAATTTTCTTATCAATGGGCCCCATAATGACAATCTGCACCAAAAAACTGAAACTTTCCTGCTTGAGAAGCGACAAAGTCAAGAAACGACAACGTTTTGTCTAGCAACAAGAACAACAATAGCACCTAGCCGGTCAAAGCTGAAGAAAATTGAAAAGATTTTGCCCCTTCAAATCGACAAATTCATGCACATGGGTCAGAAATTTCCTGATATTCATGCAAATGGGTTCGGAATTCTTGAATTTTCTGCCATACAAATGGTTCCTTTCCTCAAAGTCCAGATGCAGGTCGAACCCCAATTTCACCATGAAGTACCCCCCCCCCCCCCCCCCCCTCTCGGATAAGTCTCCAACAATAAGAGAGAATAAATCAGTGGTAAAACTGTACATAAGCTTTGAAAGCCTTCTTCTTAAAACTGTTAAAATGGCATATTTTGCTATGTTTTAGTACTTTTAACAAAGAATTAAGACCATCATAGATACAACCACCCATCACCCAGATGACCAAGATGATCAGGTAAAAATGACCAGGGCCTTGCTGCTTTCAAGCATTTTCATGACACTAACATGACGCAGGGTTGACCTGACCTGCCTTCACCTGGAATAATTTTACAAACATCCAACCCACCATAATGGGTCAACCCTGCCTACAAGAAAGGGTACCTGCCTACACAAGTTGATGCAAGCTTGCTACTGGGTTCATGTAAACATTTGAAGGGATTTGACTGGAAAACATCTTACCCTCCGCAGTTGGCAAACCCAGCTTCATGTAAATGGGCCCTAAAATTGTATATCTATGTCATTAGGGGAGTGTGCTAATTTCTAGTGATTTCAGTGGTTAAACTATATTTCTGAAAATAGATTCATCTCAACTCGATTTTTGCTGCATGTAGCATTGATTTTCTGTAGATACAGATCCTGTTACATTACGTTCTATAAGTGCCATGTTGAGTTTTACCATTATCGTTCATTCAACACACTGCAAGAAAAAGACCTAAAATGACATGTTTCGTACTAAATGAAGCAAGAGAAACTTATTTTAGACTGTTACATTAAGTTCTATAAGTGCCATGTTGAGTTTTACCATTATCGTTCATTCAACACACTGCAAGAAAAAGACCTAAAAAGACATGTTTCGTACTAAATGAAGCAAGAGAAACTTATTTTAGACTGTTACATTACGTTCTATAAGTGCCATGTTGAGTTTTACCATTATCGTTCATTCAACACACTGCAAGAAAAAGACCTAAAAAGACATGTTTCGTACTAAATGAAGCAAGAGAAACTTATTTTAGACTGTTACATTAAGTTCTATAAGTGCCATGTTGAGTTTTACCATTATCGTTCATTCAACACACTGCAAGAAAAAGACCTAAAAAGACATGTTTCGTACTAAATGAAGCGAGAGAAACTCATTTTAGACTGTTACATTACGTTCTATAAGTGCCATGTTGAGTTTTACCATTATCGTTCATTCAACACACTGCAAGAAAAAGACCTAAAAAGACATGTTTCGAACTAAATGAAGCAAGAGAAACTCATTTTAGACTGTTACATTACGTTCTATAAGTGCCATGTTGAGTTTTACCATTATCGTTCATTCAACACACTGCAAGAAAAAAACCTAAAAAGACATGTTTCGAACTAAAATGAAGCAAGAGAAACTCATTTTAGACTGTTACATTACGTTCTATAAGTGCCATGTTGAGTTTTACCATTATCGTTCATTCAACACTGCAAGAAAAAGACTTAAAAAGACATGTTTCATACTAAATGAAGCAAGAGAAACTTATTCTAGACTGTTACATTACGTTCTATAAGTGCCATGTTGAGTTTTACGATGATCGTTCATTCAACACACTGCAAGAAAAAGACCTAAAAAGACATGTTTCGTACTAAATGAAGCAAGAGAAACTCATTTTAGACTGTTACATTACGTTCTATAAGTGCCATGTTGAGTTTTACCATTATCGTTCATTCAACACACTGCAAGAAAAAGACCTAAAAAGACATGTTTCGTACTAAATGAAGCAAGAGAAACTCATTTTAGACTGTTACATTACGTTCTATAAGTGCCATGTTGAGTTTTACCATTATCGTTCATTCAACACACTGCAAGAAAAAGACCTAAAAAGACATGTTTCGTACTAAATGAAGCAAGAGAAACTCATTTTAGACTGTTACATTACGTTCTATAAGTGCCATGTTGAGTTTTACGATGATCGTTCATTCAACACGGTTGAAGAAAAAGACCTAAAAAGACATGTTTCGAACTAAATGAAGCGAGAGAAACTTATTTTAGACTGTTACATTACGTTCTATAAGTGCCATAAGTAAAACTCAACATGGCACTGATAGAGCGTAATGTAACAGTCTAAAATAAGTTTCTCTCGCTTCATTTAGTTCGAAACATGTCTTTTTAGGTCTTTTTCTTGCAGTGTGTTGAATGAACGATAATGGTAAAACTCAACATGGCACTTATAGAACGTAATGTAACAGTCTAAAATAAGTTTCTCTTGCTTCATTTAGTACGAAACATGTCTTTTTAGGTCTTTTTCTTGCAGTGTGTTCAATGAACGATAATGGTAAAACTCAACATGACACTTATAGAACGTAATGTAACAGTCTAAAATAAGTTTCTCTTGCTTCATTTAGTACGAAACATGTCTTTTTAGGTCTTTTTCTTGCAGTGTGTTCAATGAACGATAATGGTAAAACTCAACATGGCACTTATAGAACTTAATGTAACAGTCTAAAATAAGTTTCTCTTGCTTCATTTAGTACGAAACATGTCATTTTAGGTCTTTTTATTGCAGTGTGTTGAATGAACGATAATGGTAAAACTCAACATGGCACTTATAGAACGTAATGTAACAGTCTAAAATAAGTTTATCTTGCTTCATTTAGTACGAAACATGTCCTATTAGGTCTTTTTTGCAGTGTGTTGAATGAACGATAATGGGAAACTCAACATGGCACTTATAGAACGTAATGTAACAGTCTAAAATAAGTTTATCTTGCTTCATTTAGTACGAAACATGTCATATTAGGTCTTTTTTTGCAGTGTGTTGAATGAACGATAATGGTAAAACTCAACATGGCACTTATAGAACTTAATGTAACAGTCTAAAATAAGTTTCTCTTGCTTCATTTTGTACGAAACATGTCTTTTTAGGTCGTTTTCTTCAACCGTGTTGAATGAACGATCATTGTAAAACTCAACATGGCATTTTTTCATGTTCTTTGTTCTGATCGGAATGAGATGTTTTCAAATCTGAAAATCTCTCACGTCTGTAGGTGGGGGGGGGGGGGGGCACCGCCCGAAAGTTTTTGATGCCCAGGGATAAAACTTGGAAATGAAGCTTCCTGTATCCGAAGCGGGAATGTTAGATAAAAATTGCGATATTTTCTTATTTGGCCTTCTAGACCCTGATGTCCTTGGAGAATACCATCCCTGTCCCTTTCTCAGCGGCCCCGGTAGGGGGGCTTGTCCCTATTAATTGGCAAAGAAGGGCGCCCTTCGACATCGGGCATGTTATCCGTCATTTTCCATTACATAAAAGTGACCATGCTTACCTTTTTGTAGGCCATTTCGAATAATTTCAATGATTTCTGTTGCAGAGCTTGGAATGCTTCACGAATGGTGTCTACAGTCTCATTATCCTTATTCGCAACTTTATCTCGGACATTTGAAATTTCAGTCCTCAGTCCATCAACCTGATAAAGAAAACAGCAATAAAATAGTTAGGACGGACCTGGGAGAAGTTTGACTCTGAGAAGGTTAATATTTATATCAACCATGAACCCTGCTAAATTGAAAATAAAATTGAAAAAACGGTAAGGTTTACCAGAAAATAGATCGGAAAATGCAGAGCTTTCGAGTGACACAATGAAGGTTCGATAAACAAAATATTAAAAAGAGATTTGTTACCTCTTCTGATGGCAGTTGATCTTTGTATTCCTCGATTTTCGTTTCAATATCATGAATTGCACTTTCTGCTTGGTTGATAACTTCGATAAGATCCTATAAAAACAAGACTATTTGTAACACGTAATAAACATTAATAAAATCAAGAAAAATTGCAAAAACAAACATCTTCCAGTTGCTATAAAAAACAAAGAATAAAAGTGCTTTAGAAGTAAGGATCTGCGCGAGACGGGAGGTGTATAGCTGAATATAAGAACCATATAGGCTAAGAGGAGGCTAAAAGGAAGTGTTTTCTAATCGAAAAACAATAGCATAGGTTCCAAATCTTTAACTCAGCATAAAAAGGTGGGTGTAAAATTCAATGATCTATTTCTTCTGATTGAATGGCTTGAAAGAAACTTTAGATACTTATCTATAATTCTACCGTTGGACTTTCCAGAAATTCTGAATATTTTTCAAAATTATAGCGTATTTTACATTTCAGCTCATTTTAGGATGTGACGTCATCAAATTTCTAAATCATAAACCAGATGCGTGACAGACTTTTACTTGATACCATATTGTAGGCATCCATAAACTATAGTTCTCTTCGAAATTACTATATGTTGCGTCAAACGGTTTAGAAATTACGATGGTTTTAAGTTTTTTTGAAAATTTTTCTTGAATTCTTGAAAAGGAAGAAAAACACTCTAATTCTGAAACAATTAAAGATTTCAGAAAAGTCCAACGGTAGAATTATAGAAAAATAGCTAAAGTTTCTTTGAAGTCATTCAGCTCAAAGAAATAGGTCACTCAATTTTACACCGGCCTTTTTAAAGATTTGGAACCTATGCTAAAAACAATAGAATACCTTTCTTTTCCTGTCTTCCTCTGCGAATTTTTCAGCTTCCTTTACCATATTCTCAATATCATCTTTACTCAAGCCACCAGAAGATTGAATAACAACTGCAAAGATAAATTCAACAGTTAAATGAGACGCAGGCAAGGCAAAGAAATTACCAAAGCCATGTGCAATGCTTCCAGGCACACTGGCGACATATCAATTTATACTGGTGCTCAATAAGTTCTTTTTAAAGTGCTTGAATTTTTTCCTGATGGTTACGTAAGCCTATGTCCATAACTTTGGCAAGTTCTGTAAACAATCAGATTTGTTTCAAAAATTGGGAAATGTATAGGATTGCACCCACAATATGATTTTGAGGGCTTTCACACATCTGAGATTATATTCACAGGACGAAATAATGGTAAAATATAAATGCACACATTTTTGCTGTTGTTTCTTCGTCGTCTCGTGGTGTTTCTGCCTGCAAACTTATTCATTTATTCGTCACCGCAAGGATCTTCGGACCAGACGATCGACGCTGGTATTGTGGCCTTTCCTTTTTCCGAAACATCTTATCATATTCTTTGCCTGTTTCAATTTTTGGTGTAAAACTGAATGAAATAAAACCAAAAAGGTTATATTCAATCAAACAATAAATAATGAATGTAAAGGATAATGAATAAATACGTACTTTGTTGTTCCTTGCCAGTTCCCTTGTCTCGTGCTGAGATGTTCATGATGCCGTTAGCATCAATATCGAACGTCACCTCGACTTGTGGGACACCACGAGGTGCTGGGGGGATACCAACCTAAAGAGAGACAGTTCAGTCATGATTCTACAAGAATGACATGCAGCTATGTGTATATGGTAGTTGCGTTAAGGTATTTGAGGTTTTGATAGTGTTTATCATCATTGTCACCAAACTACTGGTCAAGTTTATGATAAGACGGTCGTTATCTCTGAAAACACTTTTAAACTTCACCAGAAAGATCAGTGAACAAGAGCCCATCTATAGCCAGGTCGCTCCCAGAGGGATATCATTTTGAGTTTGTTCTTTATAAAGACAAGAAAACTAACTCAACATAATGTAGTTATAATCAAAATTCTATGAGATAATACATATATTCGTAAGTCAATTACCTTTAAAGAAACTCCTGTACCTACCGGGTGTCCCAAAAAAAGTACTCCCGTTTGAAAAATCACCAAAATTTGATTACACGGCCGATCTTCAATTTTCTTTTTTTGTCCAGTAGATCAAAGACCACATTACTTTGCAAGACATGGCTGATCTTGTAAGTGGTTTAAAAATGAGCAAACTCAACTCTTTTTAAGGCTAACTGGCTTTGAATCATACTGCAAAAGAGCACTGATAATTGCCAAATCAATTTCTTTGTGCGTGTAAAACTTCTAGTGTGGTCATAAATGACAGAAATAATGCGCACTATCATTGGAGACTTCAATGATGATAACAAATCTGAAAATTTTGACTTTTAGGCAAGATTGAGTATTTTGCTTAAAAACTATAGCTAAAAATGAGGTTTTTCGCACGTGTAAATTCCCTACCTTGCTGTATCAAAAGCAAAAATGTTATCATCTGTGAATATTTTTGTGTCTTTGACAAAGCAATTCAAAAAGAAAATTCCATCAAAGGTTTGATTATCAATTTTTGGTGATTTTTTAAACAGGATTACTTTTTTTTGGGACACCCGGTAGTATTCTATAAAACAGAGGATAATAAAATTCTTACATACCAGTGTAAACTGTCCTAAGAGTTTGTTGTATGTTGCCATT
The DNA here is from genome assembly GCA_039566865.1 of Aurelia coerulea. Taxonomy (NCBI): domain Eukaryota; kingdom Metazoa; phylum Cnidaria; class Scyphozoa; order Semaeostomeae; family Ulmaridae; genus Aurelia; species Aurelia coerulea. The sequence continues at coordinate 1,212,899 of CM076952.1, read as the reverse complement.
TCACGTTCTCCTTGATAAACTTTAATTTCTACTTGAGTTTGACCATCAGCTGCCGTTGAAAATACCTGATAAAATGGACAGCAGAAAATAATAAGACGTTACTTGAAACTTTTACTTGCAAAGAACAGGGCTGGTGTTTGGCACTTTTAGCATAGGTTCCAAATCTTTAAAAAGGCTGGTGTAAAAATTGAGTGACCTATTTCTTTGACCTGAATGATTTTAAAGAAACTTTAGCTAATTCTCTATAATTCTACCGTTGGAATTTTCTGAAATCTTCAATATTTTCAGAATTGGAGTGTTTTTCTTCTTTTTCAAGAATTCAAGAAAAATTTTCAGAAAAACTGAAAACCATCGTAATGTCTAAACTGTTTGACGTAACATGGAAAGATTTCGACAAAAAACCATAGTTCATGGATGCCTACAATATGGTTTCAAGCAAAAGTCTGTCACTCATCTGGTTTATGATTTAGAAATTTGATGACGTCACATCCTCAAATGAGTTGAAATGTAAGATACGCTGTAATTTCCAAAAATATTCAAAATTTCTGAAAAGTCCAACGGTAGAATTATAGATAAGTATCAAACGTTGCTTTTAAGCCATTCAATCAGAAGAAGGTCATTGAATTTTACACCCACCTTTTTATGCCGAGATAAAGATTTGGAACCTTTGCTGGCACTTTTAGCTCAACAGCAAGATTCTCAGTGCACACCTACACTAATTTATGATACAAATCTAGAACTTTAAGAAAATGATTGGATGAGGTTTTGACACAACTTTTATGACATGATGATAAAGATCTCCAAAATGACCTAATACTCGAGTATAAATATACTACACCATTACGGCAAGACGGTATCAGATTTGCGACTATCTAGCTTGTTTCCAGTAGATTAAAGGGAATGTAAGCATATAAAGTGGCTCAAGCCACTTGCAGTCAAAGTCTAGCCTATCCGAGATCAGTATTTCCTGTTGCCATAGATCAGTTACCCAAATATGGTGCGGCACGTGTTACGGCCTATTGTCTTGGTAAGGTTATTTTTATCAAAGGCTTATATATGCTTAGATTCCCTTTAAAGGGGCTCCGTCGTCAAAATGTAAACAAAACGATGATTTTTGGCAGTTTTTTGAAAGGTGATATCACACAAGATTTTCGTATTTTTTTCAAAATGAAAGTTGCTGTTTGGGCATTAATCATTGTACTTCACTTAGGAACAAACCAAACATTCATATCCTCTATGGTGGCTTGGGTGAAGCTACCAAACAAACTGCAGAGAACAATGGATGAACAATGGATAATCGACGACACGTGCGAGTTTACGGATTTGTTTACTGTTTGACGACGGAGCCCCTTTAAAGAAAAACGAACTAGTCGGCAACAGACAAAACTCACTTGACTCTTCTTGGTAGGAATTGTCGTATTCCTTTGAATAAGTTTCGTCATGACTCCTCCTAATGTCTCAATGCCAAGCGACAAGGGGGTCACATCCAATAACAAAATGTCTTTGACTTCACCTGCAAGTACACCACCCTGGATTGCTGCTCCTATAGCAACAGCCTCATCTGGGTTTACAGCCTTGCTGGGAGGACGCCCGAATATTTCTTGTACTGTTTCTTGAACCTATAAATGGAAATAACCCGGAAAAATTGAGAATGAAATTTATGGGTAGTTATTAGTTCTGTTCAGTAACGGGCAACGAGTAACAGAATAAATCAATTAAAATTCCTTTGACATGCTTTAAAAAGTTTGACAACGAAAAATTTGAACCGAAATGCAAAGACTCATTTTGTTTAACACCTTTTGCAAACTTTCTAATTAGATGTGAAGCAAGTTTCAGAAAAAAGTACTGACATTTAGCTGATTTCATTCGCTTTGAAATTACTTTAAATCTTGCACGATCCACCTTTAAACGAGTACTTTATGAACTAATAAACTTAATATGGGCACTTAACTTTCTAACTTTCCTGTACTTCAACAAGTAATGGAAATTCATAGTAATGGTTGTCATGAAATGATATCTGGTCATTATTTAGCCATTTATAGGATGTAATCGTTTAAACAAGCACTTGCTATGTTAACGTTGATTTTAAAGAATTTATTTTGCCGCATATGTAAGGCCCAGTTTAAACATCGTTTTTCTGCCATGTCAAATTTAATAGATTCTGCTAAAAACTTTAAAGTGTCAATTAAATTCGACATAAAAACGATGTTTAAATCATCTGCCGTTTCAAATAGATAAAACCGCATGAGTTCACCAGCTCTGTCGTATGAAACGGCAGAAAACGACTTGATTTAAACATCGTCTTTCTACCGCATTTAATTAATCAATTCTAGACCATGGTTTGCGGTTGCTACCTCTTTTCAGCCATTGCGCTTGTGCATTTTGAAAATTGCCATTTTAACCACTTTAATTTCAATCCGACACGGCAAAAAAATGATGCTTAAATCAGATTTTAAGACACAGCAAATTCTGCCGTTTTTAATACAGTTCGATTCGACATGGCAATAAAACGATGTTTAAACTAGGCCTAAATGTTTTTGTTAATAAAATATAAAAATGAAACAAACAAACCTTAGGCATACGAGACATTCCACCAACCAACAAAACATCTCCAATTTCAGAGTTCTTCACACCAGCATCTTGCATAGCTTTCTTGCAAGGGTTGACCGTTCTTTGAATCAAATCCCCAACAAGTTGCTCGAATTTTGCTCTGCTCAATTTCAGATTCATGTGTTTAGGACCACTTGCATCCATTGTCAAGTAGGGTAAGTTGATGTCAGTCTGTGTTGAGAAGATAAACAAAAATTTATCTCTGTAGCTAGTCTCAAGATGGTGCTGTTTCCCCTACTATTGCGTTTTCCCCAAAAGCCTTACTATCAAGCATACAAAAAGAACCTTTGGAAGATGAAAAGTGTTCCATGTTTGCTCCAATTAAATTTCTTTTACAGCTCCTCATTAAACAGTGTTTCTTTTCACAGGTAAAGAAAAACAATTTGTATCAAGTCTCAAGGCTAGTCTCAAGATGGAGCTGTGTCCCTTACTATTGCGCTTCCCCCAAAAGCCTAACTATCAAGTATATGAAAAGCCTTTTTGGTAGGTGAAAACATGTTCCATGTTTGCTCCAATTAAATTCTTTTACAGCTCCTCATTAACTACTGTTTCTTTTTACAGGTAAAAGAAAACCAATTTCGAATTCATTAATATCGCTGAATGTTAGCTTGACAGAGGCAACGGGCACCTGGTCTGAAAGCTCATTGCAGTTCTTTCTAGGTGTCCTAAGCTAAAAACTTGTTACTAGAAACTTGCTATTAAATCGGTAGACAGTAATATTGACACCTGATGAAGAGCGAAGCTCGAAATGTTGTTATTTATAACTTTCTCAGTACATTGTCGTTTTCTCAAAGAATACTTGATTACATATGCCTACGACGTACTACACACAAAACAAAAATTGCTATTTATTAGTAATACTAAAAGCTTGTATTCTGAATTGCGTAGATGTTTTAGATGCCGTAGCTATGTTGTACATTAGTTAATAGCTTCAATTTTGATGAAATGAATGAAAATGAGGGACCATTTTTTTAGGCAACAGTCTTTTTCTCATTTGCTTCTAAGATTTCTGTTTTAATCATCAGCGCTCTTCACTCCCATTTTTTGGTTTCATGGATACTAACAGTCGATCTTTGAAAGATATTTAATGACTTATTACGCTATCAATTGTTTTTATTGATCATTTATCAAGTGGACTTCATACTCTGCTAAAACTTTCTAAGAACTTCAAAAGGAATTAATTTTTAGCTGGAAAACTAACCCAATAAGATCAATATTCTGAACCAAAAAATTTCCACACAAACAACAAACACAAACCTGAAGTGATGAAGACAATTCACATTTTGCTTTCTCAGCAGCCTCTCTTAACCTTTGTAATGCCATGTTGTCTTTGGTGATATCGATTCCAGTCTACGAGAAATGAAGCATTAAGTGTTGAATTAAAAAAGAAAGTGTGCACACAGCTCCTATAAGATTTATATGTTGAAATCATCTAGCTGAATTTCATCTTGCAGTGCAAAGTAAATTCTCATTACTTATGACTGTGAGAAAGGTCCTTTATCATATAGGGCTTGGAATCTTGATCATATAGGGCTTGTTTAAAATAATTGCTTAGAATATCACAGTAAGAATTTACTGCCTCTTTCTTTCTTGTGATAAATAACCATCATCTTTGGAAATCTACTTTGTATTCAAGAAAAATGTGCGAAATATTCAAATTGGGAACATACATTAATCTGACTTTAAGAATCAAGAAAGGCAATTTCTCAAAATGTTCAGTTTCTCTTTTTGGCATAATGTACCACAATGAATTTCTCAGTAATTTATCTCTTCAACAGTTCACAGAATCTTGTTACAAAAAGGACAAAATAGTTGCCCATAACTTACATCTTTCTTGAATTCCCCAACCAAAAACTTCAAAAGGGCATTGTCAAAATCTTCTCCGCCAAGGTATGTATCTCCATTTGTTGACTTGACCTCAAATACACCCTTTTGGATCTCCAAAATTGAAATATCAAAAGTACCACCACCAAGATCATAAACAGCAATGCTATAAAAAATTAAAAGCAGTCGATGTGAATGGCTAGATCTTCAGATAGAATCAATAACAACAGATTAAATTAAACAAAAGATGCATCAACCAATTGTGCGATGTTCTTTAAAGATTTGATTCTAATTTTTTTTTATCACAGTTAAAAACTCAACAAGATACAAAATAAAATATTCTGTGCCGTCCATAGCAGAAATAGACATGACATCATCTGGTTCTGGCTATGAACGGCACCTGACAATTTCTTTAACAACAATCTTATTAAGCACTTTGTGTACCATGGCACCATTCCATTTTGACAGACACAATGATTCCATTGTGATTCTAATGCATTGTGTGTGCAACAAAACTGAACAAAATAAGTATGAAAGTCAGAAAACTAGAAGGTGAAAAAGGATTAAAATAACTAATTTCTTTCAGACTCAGAAAGGTTCACATTTGACTCAAACTGGTATCAAATTCTTAATGAAAAACAACAAATAAGTAGAAGTATATTCTGAGCTTACATTTTGTCTTCACTTCTTTCCATTCCAAAAGCAAGGGCAGCAGCCGTTGGTTCATTGATGACACGAAGAACATTCAAACCAGAGATTTGTCCAGCATCTTTTGTTGCCTGGAAAAGAAAGTTAAACTCATTTCATATCAAAGGACAATGATTTCTGCGAGAAATTCAAGAAACATCTGAAATGGCAATATTACCATTTTCGATTAAAAATTCATGCAATGAAAAATTCATAAATTCATGCTAGGCATTTTACCACAAAAAATGAATGTCTTTATAATTGTGATAAGGTGCTAAATTTCTAATGGCTCTTTGTCAGACAGCAATTATCTAATAATAAAAACTCACTATTTCTGGTACTTAAAATGATAAAATCATTTATTTTCATAAAAGTATAATTTTTATAAATCACTTTGAACAATTCTTCACAAAATTTTAGACTCTCACCTGTCTTTGTGAGTCATTGAAGTAAGCAGGGACTGTAACAACTGCATTTTTTACACTTGTACCAAGATAACTGTCTATAAAATACAATGAAATACAATTTTTAGAGGGCTGTACAAAGCTGTTAAATTCTTCCAATCAATCCATGTGTAAATCTCTGCAAGACAACAAATATTAACTTGGTTAACATAACATGATTAGAGTAATATAACATCATCAGTGGTGGAGCCAGGCCCCCCCCCCCCAATTTTCTCTAAGGTTTATTTTCCAATTCAGCCAGATCTGTAGAAATTGTAAAAAGAGTGGTTACAGTAAATGGTTAGATCTTTAATTTTGAGGGCAAATAAGGGCATATCTTAGCAACAAAAAGGGCATTTCCCATGGGCAAAAAGGGAATGGTCCTGAAAATTTTCCTGGGGAGCTTTGCCCATAGACCCCACATTTTCATTTGTTCCCCCTGGTCCTTAGTGGCTGGCACCACCATTATACATCATTAGCCATCTCACAAAAGAGACCTACCAGCTGTTTCCTTCATTTTCATCAAAACAAATGCACCAATTTGACTTGGGGAGTAAACTTTGCCCTGAGCCTCAAACCAGGCATCGCCATTGGAAGCTTTGACAATCTTGAATGCCATGCCTTTTCTGTAAATAGAATAGCCATATGATTATGAAAAATTCGGTTTTGCAATCAGTACGATTTAACGCTCTGGCATCAATAGATAATCCCCCTGCAAAAAATTTAGCATACATTTTCAATTACAATTTACATTTTCATGCAAAGTTGTAGATGAGCATCTATGCTGTAAGCTAAAAGAGAACTTAAACATTTGGCAACAAAGCCACTTTTCTGAATTTGAAAAATTGATTGAATGGAAATTTATAATGGTATTAAAGATACAAATATCACAATTTAGGCCATACTTGTACACAGCAGTCAGGCAATAGCTTTGCAGTGCTATGGCCATACTTTTCAATTGTCTAGCAGTTCTCCAAAGTAGGATAACCTGACCTTAAGAGTGATTCTTACCAAAATATGCTAATTAGCTCCAATTTGCAATACTTTAGCAGTACAATAAACAGAATTTAAGTTGCACAAGATGTAGGTAACAATACAAAGAATAATATACTGTTGTTTCACTCTTAAATTACTTCTACCACTTCTACCTTTGAAGTAGTTTGGCCAGAGTACGGTCATATTACTGCTAAGCTTACAGTAATGTTCTGCACAGGTATTGCTGTTCAATATGTTAGAGAGTAGAGTGATAAACACTTTTCACTTACAAATCCTTTTGGACTTCCTTGTCATCAAATCTCCTTCCAATGTACCTCTTTGTAGCATAAAGTGTATTTGCAGAGTTTGTAACAGCCTTGTGGGAAGAAATAAAACAACAAATCAGTCACAGATATTATGCACTCCGGCAGGAAAAAATTCTGTCAAAGAACGTTGTATCACTCCTTCAAGGGCTTTGAAGACAAAGATTTTCAGAGAAGTTAAGTTTTCTTGAAAAGTAGGATATTACAATCTAATTCCTATGGGACCATTATGGAAATAAGGTCAATTGGACTTTTTTTATGCTATCCCTGCCACTTTATGTGTGTTTTAATATTTTGCGCTATGTATTGTATCTATAGAGTATAGATCCTTGTTTGATCCAGGGCTCAAAAAATATTTTCCTTCTTGGTAGCAAGCTAAGCACTTTGTTTCCTCTTACACACTTTCTTCGTCTTTCCCTGTATAAAGCACAATTATATCCCTTTTACTTTTACTTCTTCTTTCTGTCCCCTTCCCTTCCTTCATTTCTTTCCCCTTTCCTTTCCTTTCCTTTCCTTCCGTTTCATTTTCCTTTCTCCCTTCTTCCTTCTTGGGAAATCTAAGCATTTCAGCTATCTTCCTCGGAGCACCACTACCAGCTACTTCATTTCTTTGAGCCCTGGTTGATCAAACTGACCAAGGTGCATTTCTACAGGACAAGCATTTGGAAAATGAGCACATTTTCTTCAAGCATACATTTTTCAAAATTACAAAGATTTAATTAGCCTTTGAAACAAGATCCAAAAACATTGTTTCAATAAATATGTATATATCTTAAACATTTAAATACAGTAACAATGTTCTCTTTCTTCCATAAATTACTCTAAATGTAGCATGTTGATCAATACCATACCTGTCTCTTAGCTGGAGCCCCCACTAATCTCTCCCCATCATTAGAGAATGCCACAGTAGATGGGGTAGTCCTTGCCCCCTCCGCATTCTCTATGACTTTAGGTGTCTTGCCCTCCATAACAGCTACACATGAGTTTGTCGTTCCAAGATCAATACCAATAACATTTCCACGAACAGCCTCTGAGCTAAAATTCAATTGAATTTTAGTAATATTAGCATTTTGTTTGAAAATCAGACTTGCAAAACTGCATCATAAAAACGTGGCATTCTGTAGTGAATATATTTAATATTCAATCATATCTGGATGCAAAGATTTTGAGCAATGGGTTCCGTAAGGCTACATTGCATGTGGAGCCATTCCCACTTCAGCATCATTACAAGGGGTCACAGACTCTGTAAGCCTTTTGCTACTGCTACAATCTCAGCAGCTACTTTGTATTAGATGCTGCAACTTCACCTTTCATATGCCACATGATAAGGGATTATTGCACATGAAAGCCTGAGCAAACTGCTCCTACATACAAAATTAATTTGATTTCGTAGGTGAAATTGCTAATTCTTTCCCCCGATAACTCTAAATCACTTAGAAATGGCTCTACAGGAAGACTCCTATTTCAAATTGCACCTTAATTTGTTTTACATTTTGATGCAATTAACCATTCTAATTTTCAGACAAGAAAAACTGTTTTCTTGCATTTCAAGATACTTACGCATATGTCCTGTATAAAGTATTTGTAGCAGTTTTGTGCCATAATGACGAGTTGCAGAGGCAACCCTGAAATAAAATTGGATACATAATCATACTACTATTCACTTTACAAGACCTGGGAATTCATATGCAATGGGAAAGTCAGGGGAGGTTTGGGGGAGGGGTAAATATACCCAGTTCTTAAAATTCATGACAAAAATTTTCAATTCAAAATGCAGATGGAAACATCTGGGTCTACCTTTGCAAAAGCTTATTTTATTCCCCAGCAAAAGTTTATTTTACCCCACGACTTATTTTTGGCCGGTATCAGCACTCTTGATATTTGTCACATTTTAGCAAAAGGTATTTTTGCAAAACTAACTAATAAAAACATTTTTGCTGTTCTTTCAAAGTTTCCTCTACTTGCACAACATTTTTCCATGGCAACAAACATGGGACACAATTTTGGGACACTAGTTCTAAATCTTTTGGCAAAATGAATATTACCTGCAACACTTAGTAATTTATTTGAGCATATACCATATGCAAAATGTGTTTGTAACATATTTCTAAATTGCATAACATGATACATACAGACAGAGACTGATGCAAGAAAATTCGACAAGGGGAGCTATTCAAGTAAATCTGCTGCTTACAGGCATAAATTTTGGTTTCATACAACTAAGTACAAAGTTCTTTCTGGTTTCTTACATCATAGTATCGTCCAAACATTAAGAAAGTTGCACTGTAAGCCTGTGTCGTGTTTAGTCCACGATCTTTTAGGCCCATATTTTGTTGGATGCGGGTCATACTCACGTGTTTTGCAATGGCGCTTGACAAACTGCTCTTGGCGACTGCAGAAGCAAGTCTTGATGATTTAATAATGCCACCAATCATTTTGAATTCAGTTGAATGTACTTTTATTCCAGTTTAAATGATAATTTCTGGCAGTAGCCTTACGCAGTTCCCCTCCACGTTTTCTGTGCAGCAAAAAGAAGCTTTATGATGAAACTTTGAGACTTGGTTGATCACGAGGTTTGGAGTAAAACGAGGCTATGGGCAAGGAATTTTCCAGAAGCTCCTGAAGTCCCGAAGCACTGAAGCAGCGGTAAAAAGGTCTGATCTTCATTGGCTGATGAATTAGACACACCTGCACAAATTGGACCAATCATATTGCACAAAAACAGCAACAGACATTAGTTTATGTTTGTGTGCCATCCTTTGCAATACTGTTCAGTACGATCGTACGAGAGGGAAACATTTTCTCTCAATATTTTGAGTTACAGTAAACCAGTAAACACTTGCGAAAAGAACCTACAATTTTGGAAGTCAGCCTGGGTTCTTGCACAATGAATACAATTGATTGGTTCTTATAAGTGGCGACCTAATTTGACAATTTCAACTTCTCAAATATAACCTATTCTCGCATGTCGTAAATTTTCCGAAATTTCAATCGCACACTGCAACAAAATCTGCAGTCATTCCGTGAAATTCCATGTCTTTTCCAGGTATTAGGCATTGGTTTCGAATAAAATTGATAACCTTGGCTTTGAGCACAAAAATTTTACTATTGGGATGCCTTGATCGATTAAAAGGATACCATGCCATAAGTTAACAACGAAGGAGTCAATTACAATGTTGAATGTTTCAACCTTATCAAATGCATATTGGCTCAAGATTGCTACGACTAAAAGATTAAACAGAAGAAATACCATAAAAGAAAAGAATAGACGCCTTTCCAGAACTGCTTTATTTCATTGTCCAAAACTTCACAAAATTTAAAAACAAGAATTCGATATATAATCTTATTCAAAATTTATGTTACCTAAATAGTTTTCTCCATTTAACAGTTTTCTTGTCAACATTAAATACAACATCAACACCTATTTGGATTAAGTTTTCTACTTCAACTTGAAGCTCACGAACAGTTTCTCTATCAACAAAAATTTCTTCATATTTGTAGCTAGGAAAAAGAAAGCAATCAAATTTACTAAATAATGAAGTTTCACAGAGGTTTTAATCTAAAATACTTGCGTCTATTGTGCAGAAAAATAAACACAAAACACGTAAATCTGAGCCCCAGAAGTTCTTGCTCGACATAATGACTTGTAGCAATCCATCAAAAATATTATAATAATAATAATGCTTTTTTGAAAACTTCTTAAAGCAGAATCACCCTAGATCAACGTTCGTGTGCGAAATATGAAACCCAAAGTTTCAGGGCAGAAAATCTGTCGTATGTTCTTCCAACATAAAGCCTAGATTCATGCTTTCTCGACTCTTTGCAAGACTTGATAAGCTCTTTGAAGATTTAGTTTGCTTTTCAACTTACATTTGAGAAAGCCTATTTTACCATCCTTTTTCAAGCACGAATGTATGTTTCAAACAATATTTAAACTCAGAGATTTACTTAATTACCCATTAAAATCTTCGAATTTGATCAGTACTATCCAACAGTCGTGGTTTTGGACTCAACTGTGCAGAACAGTAAAGAGGACACTTGAATACCTGGCATTTTCATAACGACGTCTAACGAAGCAAAGAGAAAAAACTGATTATTAGATTAAGAATTACCTCATCCACAAATGAAGATCAAAAATATCGTGGATCGTTTCAAGCTCTAATAATTCTTCAGAAGAACGTGGTTTTCGTCTAGGCCATCCAAGAATTTCTTTGAGTTCTTCGGGTCCTACTGCTTTACCTTTGCTAAACAATGTAGCGATCTGGGAAAAGTGAATCATGTTAAAAAAAGCTCCAACTGCAGATAATTCAAATCTAGATTGATTGCCTATGTCCCTGGTACCCCTGTGGTAAACCTTAAAACAGCCACATGGTCAAGTCACAGAGCACAGGGAAACAAGGGATTAAGGTAATCAGTCTAATTCAAATCTAGCTATTATGAGGATGAGGATCATGCAGAAGTGATATTCAATACAAAATTTCAGATTGCACCTGAAGTAACCAGCTCGAACAGACCAAAACACATAAGGGAAAAAGAGTGGTTAGCCATTGATTACAAAATCGAGAGTGCGCTAATCTGAAATTTAGCCTAGGGAATTCAAGAGAAGGGGCTTGAAAGGAAAAAGCTGAATCGAGCCTTCAACACGATTTTGCCCATCCGAGTTCATCTCTAAAAATATAAATGAAAACGACATGTACCTTTATGACAGTCCGTGTAATAAGAGGTGATTTGTTTGTTCTGTCGGTTGCTGCCGAGCAGAGATGATATCTTTGGCGTAAGGACATTGGGATATGCTGCACAGCTTCCGAAACGCTCTGAAAACAAACCAGATTATAAATGAACTTCTATAAAGCAGTCGCTAGCAAAACATATGGTACGTAGGTCGGACAAAACATTTCTTTATCGGAAGTGACATGGAAATGAAATGAATTAACAGTACACTCTTCTATTTTATAAGAAATTTAGGTCTGAGACTGGTAGGCAGTTTCCTAAATCTCAAGACACTGAAGGCCCCCAAATTACTTAGTAAGATCTCAAAGCAAGTGATAACATAACTCACACTCAAAAGGATGTCAAACAGTTGCAATTCTTTTTCAGTAATTTATTAGTGGGCTGAAAGAATTTCTAGCAATTTAAAACTCTTTTAGGCCCACTAAGCATGCCACATCGAAGCATGGGACTCCTATTTTAACGTCCCTTCCGAAGAACGGCGAGCTCAGGCCTCTGAGAGGTCGCCCATCCAGATCTTGACCTCACTCGACCGAGATTAACTTCAGTCACCTGACGGAAACCGTTTAAGCCACTCACCCCACACTTTTACTGCACAGTATACAAACGGTTTTTGAGTGACCTTGGAAAATTAATGCTCCAAATGACAAAAGTTTCGTAGCTTTTCCATCCAGGTAGCATAAGTTTATTAACTTTAAAATTTAAGCCTACAATTTCTTATAAGTGCTTTCCTAGGAAAGAAAGAGTGTGTACCTTTGTATGTTCTATATCACACATGAAGTAGTTACCATCCATCGTAGCAACCCTTACAAAAGTGTCCTGAAAAACAAAGTTACGGGCTAAATTCATTTATCACAGAAATTTTCTGAAAAAATCCAGCTCTGGATAAAAAGAAGTTTCAGTGGCATAGAAATAAAATGTGTATTATTCAAATTCATTGTCAAGAAAGATTTCAAATTTCATGACAAAAAAACTTACTAGCAGCTCTGTCAAAGTTGCCTTTGGAAGAATATGGGACAACATCTCAATCTGCTCGTATTGTGGACGTAAGCCAGCTTGCTAAAAAATAAACAGAGATAGGCAGATATGATAAAAATCTTGATGTTATTACGCACGAAGCCTGCATTTATAAGGTCTGAAGTAGATATGTTGAAGGCGTCATTTCTAGAAGTTGATAAGGTCGAATCTTGTGAATTTTGAGATATTTGATAGCAGAGCAAGCCGTGATTCACTTTAACTACCGGGTGCGCCAAAATAAACTATGCACTTTTGGCAGGCCACGATAAATCGTACACTGGACCGATTTTGAAGATATATCACTTAATCTTTAGCAGAAAGCCTGAATTAGATTCTAAGATATTTTGCAAATTTGTCCGTTTTCAATTTTTAGAGCTACAGGCGAGTTTCTTAAAATTTTCGTTATCGAAAACACTGAAAACGATCAAAAAACGTTGATCAAATTTTCTAAAGACTCATCATGAATGGACAAAGAGAAAATGTTTTCAGCGTGATTTGGGGATTTGGAAATTGATCATTGTAAACTTCTGCACGAGTGTTATTTCAAATATTGGCTTGTTGCGAAATTCTGTAGTAGTTGCAATAAAGTGCCGCCCCAAAAGCCGTCACAAATCAAAAATGTAGCAAAACTCCATGCTTGCTGGCCCCATGACTCTTCCTCGCTTGTCTTTTAACCCCCTTGATACAGGAACACAGCCTGCAGCAAAGCATAAATTCAATGTCATTACAAAAGAAAAGACATTTCTTTATATTCTTGAAAATATTATTACATTTCTCATAAGATAGTACGAACTCTCGCACAGCAGCTTACAATTAGTCGATTTCTAAATCTCAAATCACCACGAAAAAGTTTTCTCTTTGTCCATTCATGTCGATTCTTTAGAAAGCTTGATCGAAGTTTTTTGATCGTTTTCAGTGTTTTCGAAAACAAAAATTTTAAGAAACTCGCTTGTAGCTCTAAACACTGAAAACAGAAAAATTTGCAAAAAATTCTAGAATCTAATTCAGGCCTTCTGCTAAAGATCAAGTCATAAATCTTCAAAATCGGTCTTGTGTACGATTTATCGTGGCCTGCCAAAAGTGCATAGTTTATTTTGGCGCACCCGGTATCGTCATTTATCTTTATAGAACCTTGTCTTAGAACAAGGCTCAGGAAAACAAACTGCAGATCAAAATTCTTCACTTCTATCTAACGTTAAAGTATGTTAAAAGATTCTCAATTTCTAAATTATTTCCTAATAAAATAATTTCCTCTTGAAGATATTCTTAATATTTGATACAACGTGACTCATTTAAACTACTCCGAGATATCTTGTCAAGTCCATCTCCTCAATTATAAAATACAGTAAGGCCCCGCATTTAAGAAACCACTTTTTCACACCTTTAGCCTAAAACGTTCTTCATATCTATGATACTTTTCATTTTTTTTCACTGAAAGTTTCTTAAGTTTCTAATTTCTTTTCTGGAAAGTCATGGAGAAAAAGGTTACATCATCATCATCATTAATTTATTTTACGTAGGCTACATTAAAGAAGAATAGCTAAATTACAGCTAATTTAGGCCTACTTTACAAAATGTACAAATGCTAAAGTTAATAAATTAAAATGTATTGAGAAATATTTACAGGATAAACAGAAAAGGGATATTTATAGATAGATTAGCCATATATGTATGTTATCAATGATTAATAAGAACATCAATTAAAATTTAGGCAAAAATCTGTTAAATCAAAGACATCTTTGTAGCAATTTCTTATGAGTCCTGTATGCAGTGGAAAATTCAGACAGTCAGACCCCAGACTCCAAACCAAGCTAGACCCCAGACCGTCAGACCTGGACTTAGTGTTGATCAAAATACAAGAAACTTTATCCTGGGTATGAGCCTCAAGAGTTTCCTACAAGTTGGGGGGCTAATTATTTTTCAGTAGCCTAGAAGTTTCTTTCTGGTGATTTCTTAAATGCGGAGCCTTACTGTATTCAAACAAAAATTTGACATAAAGTCCAAAACCTTGTGGCCAAATGAACGAATAAGAAGTATCGAACTTTGCGAGTGGGCATACTCAAATATTAAAATTTCAAATACCTGTACATCATCTGTTTTTGAAGTAAGCATTTTACTGAGAGGAATCAGGTCGCCGGCATGTAACCTGACGAAAAAATGAACGAGTCTTATGTGGATCAAACGATTTTGTTGGGAAAGTTTTTTACGCAAGCCCATGACTGAATTTCTGTTGGATTTTTATGCAAAGAATTCTCACCACACAATTTGTTGAAAATACTTAGAACATGCAAGAAGAACGTCTTCAAAATTAGTTTTGGAAACATACTTCACAGAGTTTCTATTATCGATGAAATCATTCAAATTCAAATTTTAAAAACCAATCTCCCACCTTCGCTTAAATCTTTTTGTTTATGATCAGTTTTTGGGCTCGTACAGTACATTTTCCAGACTTGCTCCAAGTCTATTCAGTGGACTATCAGCATTAAAAGAATATAATTACTCCTGCGGGGGTGTAAGCTAGCAAGGTGACGCTGCGAAGGAGAAACTAGTAAAGTTTCGTACTCATTTCTCCTTCGCAGCGTCACTTTAGTAGCTTACGCCCCGCAGGAATAATTATATTCTTTTACTGCTGATAGTCCACCAAATAGACTTGGAGCAAATCTATACATTTTCAAAACAGTACAAAATAGTTCACCAATGTTTGCAAAAGATAAAAAGGTTAAATGAAGACATACGTGGTCACAAAGCCTTCTGGGTAATCAGTCCCATAACGACCCGCTCTACCAGCTATTTGCTTTGCATGATATGACGGTAGAACTATCATTTTGCGTCCATCAAATTTTTGTAATGAATTGAATATTAGTCTTCGAATGCTCCTGAAACGAGACAGTAAATACGGTCAAGGATCTGAGATGATAATAAACCAGGCTAT
Organism: Aurelia coerulea; assembly: GCA_039566865.1. Classification (NCBI taxonomy): domain Eukaryota; kingdom Metazoa; phylum Cnidaria; class Scyphozoa; order Semaeostomeae; family Ulmaridae; genus Aurelia; species Aurelia coerulea. Next base: position 1,197,360 of record CM076952.1, on the reverse strand, counting down.
GGTTAGGATTAGGGTCTCGAGTGGCATAATGGCTCTCGGTTATGTCAATCTGCCACGCGCGGGGATTAGAATTTCCACTCGATATATCAGAAATGAAATAACAAACTAGAAAGACTAGATGTATCAGTTCAGTTCATTCATTATCACGAGAGACAGCAAAAAAGGCTTAAACGTTAGATATTACAGAACATTGGAAATTTGCATGGAGGGGAATTTCTTAAGGAAGAGCTCTCTCAGTAGAGAAATTAATCGAGGAGAGAGCACCCCCTGTTTTAAAAACGTATCCTATTATTCAATCAGAGAGATTTTTTAGATCAAATGTATCATATGAAAATCTTATCTTTAATTCAGAGTTTCCTACAGCCCATGCCCAAAGCAATTGAGATTATGGCGCCAAAGCATGGGATTTTAGATATGTGAGTATATCTGAGTAGTCTAACCACCCACTACTAGGAAGTACAAAACTTTTCCTTTCAAGAACATTGATTTCACAGAGTTTGCTGTGAGCATATGGATATGCTGTGAGCTACTCTCAGAAAGCCTTTCCAAAGTCGAAGATATCCTTCATCCATTTCCTATGCCCCGTCCTATGCTTCCCAAAACACACATTCTGCTCAAAGAAGCCTAACTGAGCTGCTGGCGCCAAAGGATGGGAGTTTGGCCCTATGAGTACATCCGAGTCGTCGAACCAGCTAGCACTAAACGGTGCAAAAAGAATTCATGAAAAAGAAGTTCATTTGCAGAAAATTTGCTGTGAGATACCCTCACGACACTTTTAACTGGGGACAGCACATTTAAAAGACCACTGAACATTAAATCACCATAAATTGTGGGAAAGAAGAGTACGTTACTCTCTGCAACTACCACCAAGTTAGCATCAAGTGAACACTTCTCACCGACCTTTTCAGACAAAAATCTAGATACTTTGGCATTACCTATAGATAGAGTAAACTCTATACATAGAATTACCACTTACAAATTGAGTCCCATGCCAATGGCATCAGATGCAATGAGAACTTTATGTTCACCATCGGGATCATTAAACCTCTTTGCTTGTTCTAGTCGAATAGCTGTTGAGGAGGAAAACCAAAATTTAGTTCCAGATTTAGAACAACAATTCATATTAAAGGATTCTGAAGAATCCATGTCGAGACAAGGGGGGAAACGGAAAGGTATTGATCATTCGTGGGATAAAGCAGTGAAAATATCGAGTGCAAAAGAGGTTTCATACTGGTATACACGCTTCAGGCAAACTTATAACAAAAATTAGGCATAGGAAGAATCAAATCATATTAGATACGATACACAAATGTCATCGAAATTCAAACGAATCTTTGTGAAGACGGGGGACTTGTATTTACTTTTTTATTAACAACAAACTTTCCTCACTTCTAGATTCAAAAATTGAAGGTTTTGCTGCCTGTAAATTTCTGTGGTCAGTTTTTACCAAAATTGAAATTTCTCTAAAAGTATTTGTCGTTTAACCATAATTCTAATAACGACTCACTGCTAACTATAACTCATAGCAAAACAAACAAAATCTTGGCCAGGAACGACTCTTTATCATACGAAAATCGAGGATCATGGTAAGCTACGTGTCTTTAAGGACAATAACTGCATGTGTGTCCAACACATCTGTGCATCTGAGTAGCCTAACAGTAGCCGCATTCATAATCCCAATATATCATGTAAAGAAATATTAATATCAGAAAATTAACGAAATTAAATGTGATCTATTACTTAATTCTTACGTGGTGGCAGGCCTCCATAAATAACAGAACATTTTAATTTTGTGGTTTTTTCTATCTCTGCTCTAATGTTGAAAATCTTTTGCCTTGAAAATGCCACAACGCAGTCACCAGGGCGAACAGCTTTCAATGTGCCTGTTTAAAAAATTGACGAAGAAAAGTAATAAAGACTGATGTTGTTATAAATGTTCATGACTTATTTCTAAACGCTACTTAATTTCTTACCTTAATATTACAAGAAAAAATGAGCAGGTAACTTAGATTTCTTCCACTAAAAGAAACAAATTCTTGAAAAATCTTCCCCAATGTCTTAACTTTTAGTAATATGTTTGCAAAGGATTCGGTCAAAAGCAAGGTTCAATGAAAGACTTACCTAAACTTTTTTTCTGAAGATGGAGTGGAGTCAGTCTTTTGTATTTGCGAACCTACGAAGTGAAGAAATGTTATCATTCTGCTACAATCGTGACCAAAAGATTACCGGATAACCGTCAAAGAATGAACTAAATGGTACATCTTTAGAGTTCTAGCCATCTTTTGGCATCGAAACCCCTCCCCCCGAAATCAATTTTTCATTTTGCCATAGACAAATGATTTTTGAACTAATTTTACTGGTCATCAGTCTTTCTCAACGACATTGACCTGAGGGAGGGGTATTTTACCTTGCTAGACTTTTATCTATTGTCCAAAATCTTTTGGCCACGACTGTAGCTATAATATCCATCATATATTTCATTACTAGACAAGACTATAACGTTTGAAGTCATTGCAAGATGGACGTTTGATAGCTATACCATGCAGAAGCTAAGTGATGCAGAAGCTGAAAAACGTGAACACAAATATAGCTTCGATTTCACAGCGATTTCTACATAACTGATGACATAAAAGCATTTTATTACTCCTATTACCTCCAATTCATCACCAGTTGATTTAACGAGAGATCTTATCAATTTTTCAGCAGCTGGTTCTCCACATAAGTGCACTTCTTTCGCTTGGATGCCTAAGAATATTGACCAAAACGTTAGTTAAAGATGCCCTAGCTGGCTTGATGAAAGGCTAGTTTTCGCTAGCAATTTTATCTATTGAGTAGAGTTATTTCACAAAATTATTGAATGTAACTGCTCACTCAAACAGCGATAAGGTTAAAGTCAAAATAAAAAAACGAGCGAAATTTAAGACGAAATGTAATCAGTCTAAGTAAACATCGTTTATATGTAGCTTTTCGTAATTGTATATTCAGATGTAATTTAGTTTAGTGTTCTATGTCATGACCCTGGGATAGTCATGGGTTCTTGCTTCCCGGGTTATCATCTTAGTTATGTAGTTAAGTAATTTGTAAGTATACCGGGTGTCCAAAAATGATGTATCATCGTTTGATTGCTTATATGTCCATCACCGATGAACCGATTTTCAAAAACTGGTAAAACCACAACCAACATCTTAACATCCAATTTAGCCTTTAGGCAATCAAATAAAACAAAATTTTTGAAAATCCGTTCACTGCTTATGGAGATACAAGCAAGCAAACAATAATACATCATTTTGGGACACCCGGTAGTCTTAAGTATCTCGTTCTTGTAAATTCTTATATTGAATATAACAAAACAAAAATGAAAGGTTATTACCTGGTTAGTTTGTTACCTCTAGTAAATTTTGATGCTCAAAGCAAGTAGATTGATTACCTATTTTTCAAACAACAGAATTCTCAAACAAAACTGTTACTTGGTGTCGAAAAGCATAGCTTCCAAATCTTTAACTCGGTGTAAAAAGGTGGGTGTAAAATTCAATGACCTATTTCTTCTGATTGAGTGGCTTGAAACAAACTTTAGTTACTTATCTTTAATTCTACCGTTGGACTTTTCAAAAATGTTGAATATTTTTAAAAATTTCAGCGTATGTTGTATTTCAGCTCATTTGAGGCTGTGACGTCATCAAATTTCTAAATCATAAACCAGAAAAATGACAGACTTTTGCTTGATACCATATTGTAGACATCCGTAAACTATGGGTTTCTTCGAAATTATTTCATGTTGCTTCAAACAGTTTAGAAATTACGATGATTTTAAGTTTTTTTGAAAAATTTTCTTGAATTCTTGAAAAAGTAGAAAAACTCTCTGATTCTGAAAATATTGAAGATTTCAGAAAAGTCCAACGGTAGAATTATAGAGAAATAGCTTAAGTTTCTTTGAAGTCATTCAGTTCAAAGAAATAAGAAACTGAATTTTACACCAGCCTTTTTAAAGATTTGGAACCTATGCTGTGTCAAAAGAATTTGATTTGAAAAGGAGCCATACCTAAAAATGCATTTGTCCATCCCCAACCTCGTTCCCGATCTCTTAGAAGTTGTATTTCATCAATGACTGCACAGTCGTCTAGATTTGAAAGAAAATAAATTGCATCACTACTCTTAATTGCAATAATAATAATAATGATTTATGATGAATAATAACAAATAATACCGGGTGCGCCAAAATAAACTATGCACGTTTGGCAGGCCACAATAAATCATACACTGGACCGATTTTAAAGATTTTTGACTTAATCTTTAGCAGAAAGCCTGAATTAGATTCTAGGACTTTTTGCAAATTTTTCCGTTCTCAGTTTTTAGAGCTAGAAGCGAGTTTCTTAAATGTTCGTTTTCGAAAACATTGAAAACGATAAAAGAAACGTCGATCAAATTTTAAAAGATCCAATATGAATAAACAAAGAGAAATTGTTTTCAGGGGGATTTGGGGGTTCAGTATGAACTCTCGTCCAGCAGATTACAATTGGTCGATTTTTAAATCGCAAATCACCACGAAAAAGTTCTCCCTTTGTCCATTCATATCGATTGTTTAGAAAACTTGATCGATGTTTTTTGATCGTTTTCAGTGTTTTCGAAAACTAAAATTTTAGGAAACTCGCTTCTAGCTTTAAAAACTGAAAATGAAAAAAATTGCAAAAAATCTCAGTATCTAATTCAGGTTTTCTGCTCACGAATAAGTCATAAATCTTCAAAATCCGTCGAGTGTACGATTTATTGTGGCCTGCCAAGCGTGCATAGTTTATTTTGGCGCACCCGGTATTATAAAAAAATAATAAATACTACGAATCTCTGAAGTTGCTCTGAAGATGCCCTAGTGGGCGAAACTAGTTAGCAAATAACTGAATAAATAAAAAAGCGCAAAAGATCAACTCGATGCCCACTCTCTGTGGATGTTGTCGATCTTCTTCGTCGTATAAATACAATGAATAGTTAACTTGGATAAACATTTCAATTTACAAAAAGCTGTTTTCAATGAGTGTCCCGTAAAAATCAAAGAAAGTAACCTAAACATAACCTAACCTAAAGTAAGCAATATATAAAATGTACTTATGAATTTTCACAATAAAAGTGTCAACGCATTTCAGCTAAAATGTTTCTTTAAAGGGGCTCCGTTGTCAAACAGTAAACAAATCCGTAAACCCGCACGTGTCACCGATTATCCATTGTTCATCCATTGTTCTCTGCAGTTTGTTTGGTGGCTTCACCCAAGCCACCAAAAAGCGACCGTTAAAAATCCACTTATATGCGAGCAATTGTAGAAGATATGAATCTTTGGTTTGTTTCTTAGTGAAGTACAATGATTAATGCCCAAACAGCAACTTTCGTTTTGAAAAAATACGAAAATCCTGTGTGATATCACCTTTCAAGAAACTGCAAAAATCATCGTTTTGTTTACATTTTGACGACGGAGCCCCTTTAAGAAAAGAAGTAAAATCAATTATTGACATTTCACAAGATTCCAATGGGAGCATGTTGTAAAGCCTCCATTTTGAGGTCATTTTAAAGGTGCATCATTGAAATCACAACTTCAGCCTCTACATTGCTGTTGATGTCCACATACCTCGCTACATTAACTATTTAAACAGTGGTCTTTCTTCCGTTCGGCGTTGTATACTTCACTCAAATCATGCAGATAAACTCAACAATGAAGCAAAGAAAATGCAATGATGTTACTTAAATGCAATATGGCAGGAAAGAGAGAAAATCATTATTTGCTTAAATAGTTTTATCATGCAGAATCAATTTCACAATACTAACAAATCTGGATGAAGGTATTACTTACTTACATTCTTGGCCAATTTTGTACATTTCAACGGTGCAGGATACATGGTCTGATGGCTCTAACTCGCTCTTTGCATAAAGTCGTTGTTCACCAGTCAGCATGTCACAAGGAATGCCCTGCGAAGAAGAAACATATATAGATCATGTGTTCGATGCAGTAAATAAATAATAAATAAATAAATAAATAAATAAATAAATAAAATGTCCTTACTGCTGCAGAAATTCATGAAGTGCAATAAGTTTGGATGTTAGTGAAAAAACTACAGATTGTAACAATTGGTCTTACATTTCCATTCGTTCTTGCATAAACTTCAGCTGCCAGCATCCTCAAAGGTCCACCATAAATTCCTGAAATTGATTCTTCATATCTATTCAATGCATGATATGTCTTTCCACTATTTGTTGGTCCAGCATGGAAAACGACTTTTCTCTTCATTTGCCTCGCAGTAACAAACCTAGAAAAAGATTAGAGAGATGCCTATCAAATTCCAGTACAGACAGTGGAGTTTCATGAACAGAGAAAAGAATAAATGACTGGGTTTGGATACAATAGGATGAGGCTTCTGTCATTTTTAATCGAGAAGAAACTTCAAATCTTCTGACATACCAGGTGCGCTAAAATAAACTATGCACGTTTGTCAGGCCACAATAAATCGTACACTGGACCGATCTTGAAGATTTATGACTTAACCTTTAGCAGAAAGCCTGAATAAGATTCTAGGACTTTTTGGAAATTTTTCTATGTTTTCAGTTTCTAGAGCTAGAGTCGAGTTTCTTAAAATTTTCGTTTTCGAAAACACTGAAAACGATAAAAAAATATTGATCAAATTTTAAGACTCAACAGGGATGAACAAAGAGAAAATATTTTCTGGGTGATTTGGGGATTTAGTACGAACTCTCGTACAGCAGATTACAATTAATCAATTTCTAAATCCCAAATCACCACAAACAAGTTCTCTCTTTGTCCATTCATGTTGATTATTTAGAAAACCTGATCGATGTTTTTTATCGTTTTCACTGTTTTCGAAAACTAAAATTTTAAGAAACTCGCTTCTTGCTCTAAAAACTGAACACAAAAAAAATTGCAAAAAATCCTAGTATCTAATTCAGGCTATCTGCTAAAGATTAGTCATAAGTCTTCAAAATCGGTCCAGTGTACGATTTATCATGGCCTGCCAAAAGTGCATAGTTTATTTTGGCGCACCCGGTATATCAATACAAGATAGTTTAAAGCATGAAATAATGATGTGTTCACTTTATGGAAGGCAGAAAACTAGATGGATAATTAGAATAAAGAAAGCAGTCAGGATGACAACAACTGAGGTGTACAGAAGCCCACAAGATCAAGATGGTTGGGGAAATATTGTTCAAAATGCTGCCACAGCTGTTCAGGAACACTGAACTACCTGTTTAAAAATGAAGAACAAGAGACAGTGGCAGACACTCAGAGGCAAGGAAGTGCAGTCACCCACCACTGTTTACTAGAACAAACAAGCCATTTTGTTTTAAAACAATAAGATAAATGATACTTTTCAACTGGAACAACAGGTTTGCCTTCATTAGTTAGCTTGTTCAAAATTATGTATTGGATTGTGTGAAGGGCCAGCCCTAAATTACATAGGATATAAATAAGTAGTCAAAGTGGAAAAATTTTGTTGATGAAGCTGAAATCAGGAATTTTCTCACCAGTTGGCCACATTTGTTAAATCACATAATGTCTTCAGCTCTTTCATATTTTCTTTGAGTGGATATCTTTGCTTGATGTAATTGTAGAAACATTCAAAAATTCCCTCATCATTATCTACAAGAGAATATTATGATTTGGCAAAAAAAAAGAGAAAATGCTTTTCAAGATAAGATAGAAAAGAATTATTCAGTATCAGAGATGCAATGCTTCATCTCTAATTGAAAGTCCCAATGTTACTGTTAACCTTAAATTATCAATACAAGAGACATTATGTCTCGTTCAATTCCTACCCTGACCATCCCCCCGGGACACCCCCGGGCATTTGCACAAAAAAATTTCCCGACCCCCGGGCATTTGAGTAGCATTTGGCAAGAACAAGAGCTTTTGCTTTATACAGTAACTGGGAATATGGCATTTTTTCAGTGCCCGGCCCCTGGGAATTTGACCATCAATTTTTGCCCGGCCCCCGAGCATTTGAGCAAGGAATTTTTGTTGACCCCTGGGCTGCCCGGGGGGGATGGTCAGGGTAGGAATTGAATGAGACATTAGGATCTCTCGCTCTCTCTCTCTCTCTAGGTACCATGCCCATCATGGGCGTAGGTTGTCATGGCCTTAGAAATATACATTAAGTCTTCAAATATATTTTTTTAATTGAGCCTTGCACATTCTGATATTGAAGCTGCTAAATAATGACATTGCCTCCTAGACTACACATTAAGTGTGTTAATTGAGAGCTGCATTTGCTGACAAATTTGAAAATGTAGAAAATTAAAAAAAATCTAGAAGAGCAGATGGTTGATCATTACCAAAGAAGCTTGCAGCGGAAACTTTAATAAGACACTTGACCTAATCTTTAAACTGTGATTTGCAGACTGAGAAGAAACAAATCCACTCACCAACTTTAGGATCCATTTTTCTTATAAAATAAGAAAGATTTTCATCCTCTGCAATTTCTTGTTTCAAGTTCTTTTTGAAATTTTCTGTTGCTTGCCAAATTGATTTGTCTGAAAAACAAACCAAAACAGACAATGCAAAATGAAGATCTAAAAACTTGCTGCTTGAGTTGCAAGAGGCTTTAAAATACCTGATTTAACTAAACTTTTGAGCTATCCTATCTTCAATGTACATACCAGTCATTCCAGTTTTCTTCAGCTTTACTTTGAAAGTTTCTTGTGCAGAAATGAACTTCCTCAAGAATGATGCAATGGAATCTACAATCAAAACAAATTTGGCAAATAATTCAAAGATTGTACCTCACACTTTGAAAGTATCATTTCCATCTCAAATCATTACTATTTCCATGGGCAATAATGCACTGTGTTTGTAGCTTAGAAATTAAAGTTCACCACCTCGTTACTGCTGTTTTTCTTCGATATTTTCTCTTCGGCATAAAGCCTGCCATTGCAAGAAATAAATTTAAATATCGTCTGGCGCATGCGTATCTCGGAGAATGGTTAGCTCCTTCACAGCGTAGAGAGGTAATGAACATTAATTTCTAAGCTACAAAAACGGTGCATTATTGCCCATGCTATTTCCTAAAGGAAATATAACGTTTTTGAAATTCATAGCCTTGAAATTCACGCTATCCGATACAAAAATTTCAGAAGTTGTCTATTTACTAACTGGAGCAACAGTAGCTCTTTTGAACTCCATCTTTATCCAAAATCAATAACATGAATATTTATAATGGTACATGGCTCTTTGAAGCATTGATGCACGACATTTCTTTTCAAGCAATTTCATATTTAAGCCAGTTGTGCATAAGATACCTTTGTTTGTTGTGAAGAGCAAAGTTATTAATAGATGATTATGCTAAAGATGGCCATGAGGAACTTTTTACCAAATGCATTGCGTTCGACTTTCGACCCTTTAAAAATTTTAAAGGAATTTGATTAAAGCACCAAGTTCATTTTGGTAAAATGGGGCTTGCCGCCATCTTTAGAGTAATTGAGCGATATGCATTACTAACGTTTTGTCATCTTTCTTTGATGTTTCTTATTTTCCACAGATATCTCTGGCTGCATTTGTGACTGATCCTCCTCAGCATCATCAAGAACTTTTGAATGTGAATTTTTCGTGAATACAGTATAGTCAATGACATGTGCACCTGATGCATCATTCTCTGTATCTTGATGACTCTCTGAATCGCAAAAGCATTTACCAGTATGAATGAATCTGCAGAATGTGGGTACTTTATAACAATACCGTGCTGTTATTCTTAGACATATCTTTCTGCCAATTTGAATTCCCTTGCTGCTACAAGAATTAAATGATTTGCATCTTATAACCTTTTGCACTTGCTTGCCAACACATAGACTGTTTGATCTTCTGAGGAAGTCGTTGAGTTTCATTTCTCAACAAGGCAAGATCTTGCTGTAGGCTGTAGGGTGTTTTGGACCGATAAGTTGGACCTTTCTAGGCCACTTTTTTTAGGCCATAATGACTGTCTTGGCCTCTCTCTAGCTAGGCTTTTGTGTGAGAGCTTCTAATATGCCATTAGCTTGATTACACAAATCACTTTATCTCCTTGCACTCTTCATCTGCTTCGAAATGTTACTTGATATCCGTTTGCTTTCACTTTCTAAACTGTTCTAAAATCGCAACTTTCCTTTGCCGCCATTCGCCATTACGCCATTGAGGAAGGGGCCTCTTTTTCAAACTGAGAGTGAGGCATGCTATTACCATGGTAATTACTGGACTCTAGGGCCGCAAAGGGTCATGGTTAGCAATGGGTCTTTAAAGTTGGGCAGGTTGCAAGTGGGGGCAAGTGAAGAGCACAGGAAGCCCACATTACATTTAATAAAAAAATGTTTCAAAAATATTTTATTCAAAGAAAATACCTTCCCTTTCGTCACTATAGCGTGTGCTGTTTTCTTACGCCTTTCCAGTTAGTTATTTGTGAAATAATTACAGCACTTTTTGAGAGAGCACAAGGAAACAAGGGACTCAAAAGGAAAAACGGAAGAACGAGAGAGAGAGTTCCGTTCCCAAAGTTTTTTAACCGATTTAGAGAATCAGAAAATCGAGCTCTGGGAAACCTGGGGTGGACATCCCAGTCCATCCCGTGGAGGGTGAGGCTACAGTTGTGAGAATTTTACGAAGAACGACTAAAACCGAAAAACGTCCATTCCATAGATGTGAGAATTCGGCAGAGAATCACTATGTACTCCCGAAAAACATCTACATCATAGCTTCTTACCTAGCCAGCAAGGCCGCTCCTTGACTTTGTGCAAGGCCCCCGACGAGATCAGAAAAGTGGGGGGGCCAAATTTGATACAAAAAATTACCACAGCACAACATGATGAGCTGCCTTTCAAAACGGTATGATTTGCAAAAAAGTGGGGGGGCCATGGCCACCCCGGCCCCTCCGTCGTCGGAGGCCCTGTTGTGTCTAGGATTTTAATCTAGGATTTTAAAGTTGATTGGTTCATGTTCAACTTTCTCCCGGCTGTAAGCTGTTACGGCAACATTTGAGTAGCCTACGCGTAGACCCATTATCCCAAAGGAGAAAAGGGTCTACGAAACAAAGAGCAAAGGCTTGCCACTGAGATTTCTAGATTTCTGGAAACTTAATTTATGCAGCCTTTGTTTCAACCATAGAAATATTTCTTTTCTATGGTTTCAACGTGTTTCACACATCATTTGAAAAGGGGATTAGAATGATTAATTGGACGGCCGTAGCAAGCCTTTGCTCTTTGTTTCGTAGACCCTTTCCTCCTATGCGTAGGCTGCATTTGAATGGAAGATGGCAGATAACATCAAAGATATTTGATAACATCTGCCATGCCGGCAAAATTCTTTCAAATGAAGGACTAATTTTGCAAAAGGTGGATACAAACACCGCAAACACCTCTTGTTGACACAAATAGATAGAAACAAATATTTACAAAGCCGACCAGTTTCATGAGGATTAATTAGTAATACAGAAACAATATTCAAAAATAGATTTAATTGCTCAGGGCAATTATTGGCATTATGATGTCAATCGAAATTTGTGCTAGCGAGGCTTGATTCATCGCGTGATTAACAATATTTAGCTGATTCATTAGTCAATCAACGTTCTTTCATGTTTCCCTCCTGTTTCGGTCACACTTGCTTGAGATTTATCATTCATTTGATAGGAATGCAGGGCACTTTTGCCATTTCTCACCTTGCAAAGTTGCTCGCTGCGAAGAGAAAGTATATTCCCCGTGCATGTTCACATCAAAATGAAACAGGAAACTCCATCAAATATCGTTTCATTTTTGAGCTTGTTGACACCATAAGCGTACGGGAAGAAAAAATGGGGGTTGCCCCAACAAAAATCTATTGTTTACAAAAATTTTGCTCGACTTAAGGCGGATTTCTGCCCGATTATGGCCGATTTTTGCAATTCTCTTCCAACGTTGGGGAGGCTACAAATCCTCCAGCCCCCTGTCTCCTCATGGTCATTTCACTCTGGTCCCCTACGCCATGACCTCCCCATTTCGGTCAAGATTCCTGTCTCCCACCACGCCTATGACCCCTATGACCTCCCAACTCCTGCGCTTTGTGCTTGATCAAAAAGTCCCCAAAGATACAACTTAGCTGCATTGATTGATCAATTCCTGAGAGATTCCAGTCAATATTTTATCCAATTCCCACTCCTCTCATTGGTCAATTCCTAAGAGATCCCAGTCAATGTTTTATTCATGCTTTTCAACACATTGCCAATGACGACACAAAGCAGGCGGAGCGGACATTCAATAACGCGGGGAAGCGAAGAGAAGCAGACGGAACACACCGCTGCTAATAGACAAATCTTTACCTAATAAACTAAGACCACTTTCGTTTATCTAATTACGCATTCAGAAGGAACAAAGATATATCAAACGACGAGCAACAACATAGAAGAATATTCAAAGACATTCAGGAATTATTCACTCATCATTTGCATGCCTGGTGACTAGGCCCTCAGAAAAGTTGGCGGACAAGACAAATTTGGCTGGATGAATATTTCCGCTCCAATATATTTAATACGCACATGAGCACATTGTAATAAATACCATTTAGATGAATGGCTATCTTATTAATGATTTAACGTGGTAATCATTGGAAGAACTGTGCAAGGTCACTGCCAAGAGAGAGTTATTGCCGAGCAAGGAAGAAATGTTGACTGCGCCTTGCCCATTTGGCTGGCTATCAATCTAGGCCCATTTTGCGTTTCCTTATCATCGAAGTTCGCAGCCTTGAATTGAATCGACCCGTTGAATCACCAGCGATCGTCAATACTTTCGATGTAATTGTCGGTTTCTAAACATAAGAATCCTATTGACTTGAATTAACTGTTTTATCGATGAAGGAAATATTGGTTATCGCCAGGAAATATGTGGTATTTGAGCTTATCGAATTGACCCATTTGAGGTGAAAGTAAAGAAGAGAAGCCTTCGAGCCTGGTTTTAAATATCCCGTGTTCGACCGCTATCATAATCACAAGATGAACGAGTGCTTGAGGAAAGGATATTTGCTTAAATGTCCACAGAAGGCGAGAGCTTTCAAAGTAAGTATGACGAGGAGACAATTTGATAATATTTTGTGTCCGTTGTGTTTAGCAGAGAGACGCCCAAAATCATGGAGAGTCCTTGGGTAAGTCCTTGTGATATGACCCAGAGGCAAATTTCTCTTTGACAAATATTTTCTTTGGAATTTAGCCTAAACTGGGAAGACTCAATATGTGAATTTTGCGATATTTTACTTCAATTAAAAACGAGAAATAAATGTTTAATTTTTGGCAGCAGCTTTATTGAACATTACAGCAGTGAAGGGTTCGGCTGAGATTTAAAGGCTGCTTTAGTTTCTCTGGTTTGACAGGTTAAGCAGGGCTAAGTCATGAATTAAAGCCATGATCCATTTTCTATTTGGGTATTGAAAATTCCAATCTTTAGTGTCCATGGAAGGTAGCCGTTGATGATAAATATCACCTCTTGTTCAATGACGTTTTCAAGAATGAGGGAAAGCAGAACTTTTCGTCTGATCCTAGACCCATGTAAAAATGGTGCACTGGATCTGTTTTAAAACCCTGTGGGCACTTCTCAAAATTTCATGTATAATTTTGCCATCAAAATGATTAGAAATATTCTTATAGAATAACAAATTAATAATATAAAATGAAATGTTTAGTCAAATATTCAATAAAGAAAACAAAGAGATCATAAGTTTCAAAGTGTTTTCAGGCAAAAACTAAGAATCTAACTAAAATCACCCAATACTGATAAGAATAGCAGGGGTAGTATTATCAGGTCAATGCAACCTTATTTCCATGATTTCCCTCGATATTCTATCTGCACAATTATTTGGTACTTTGGTCGCCAGTTGGTTCTGCAGAGAAACACTGAATCTGTATGAAAGATTTTAAAAGAAAGCCAAGAAAAGAATTGAGCAAAGAATGCCATGATGCTTTGGGTTCACTACTTAGGGTTCACTCTGAAAGGAAAATCATTCCATAAAACACCATAAACATTCAGGGGTAAATCTTGTTTTTCATGAAAATCATCAAAAACCTGTCAATGTGCAAAGATTCTGATCATGCAATTCCACTGATCAAAAGAACAAATGAATTGTTTAATCCAAGAGGAAACAGTTGATGTTTGGAAAATTCACACAAGGCGTTCATCATTCTTCCTGAAAAAGGCATACAATTTTTTTTAAACAATAGGATTTTAAGGGATTTTTTTACGGATTTTTCTTCAGAATAAAAGAATTTTTGTCAAAGGTGTACAAGAGTTTTACAGAGTGATGCGCCCCTCAAATTCAAACATAGAAAGATGTAGCCCTTTCTGTCAGGCAAGTAATCTTTGGAAATATTTGGCATAGCTGAAAGAATGCTCATGCCCAAAACCAGCTTTAAAGATAGGAACCTAGATACACGTTTTTTTTTTTATAAGAAACTTGGATCAGCACTTAGTACTAAAAGTTTCTTAATTTCGCATGAAAATTTCGGTGTTTTAGTAGTAAAAGTTTCTTAATTAGTTTCTTATTTTTTGGGCCTAAAATTGCGGTATTGTTCGAAGCTGAGCCTTCTTCTCGAGAAAGGGCTTCCATTTTGCATTGACATTGTCATCAAGAAGAAGCCATGCACATCAAGGCAAAAATTTACCAATTTTGCAGTTAAAAGTCAAGAAAAGACGAAACCTTTGTTAGAGAGACATAGAATAAGAGAGACATAAAGAAATAAAGTTTTAGAGTTTCTTAACTGTTCTTGAGCGTAGTACTAGAGTTTCTTAAATTTTTGGTCATCGTAGTACTAGTTTCTTATAAACCAGTTTCTTATAAAAAAAAAAACGTGTATTGAAACAGAAATGTGTCACACCCTTTATTGGAAACTGATTTGACCAAATGTTTTTCTTTTGCTTTCCACTTGGTGCTTGTCTTTAGGTCATCTCTGTTTATAGGTTGGGCTCCTTGCCAGGATACAAGATGTCAACCCTAGCATGATGTTTACTTAAGGTTTTGAATATTGTTTGTCTCTGGGAAGATCCTTATTTATCTTAATCTTTGGCATGAAACCAGTTTGGATGCTGTTTTCCCCATGGGAAATCAGATTTGGCTTAATTTAGCTACATGTACATTGAGACTTTTCAATCAACACTACCCAATCTCATTCCCAATGTTTCAGCACTGTCTGGAGGGGAGGCTGCCCTTCTTAAGGTTACTGTAACCGTTCAGGCGGCGATTAAGAAACTCCGTTTACCACGGCCGTTCGTCAAAATATACCAAACAAACTTAGGCATCATTCGACGCAGAATTAAACGTAGAATATCATGAAAATATATTCAGTTGATTCAATGAAATCGCGAATGATTTGTTCGAGATTTTAGGCAAAATCGACCACCCTTGGGAAAAAATCTTTGTGTACCCCAATGATAATCGTTGGACCACGACTTTCTATTTACCAAAGACTTAAGGCCCTGAACTGCAAAACCGTGTCACGAATTTTTGATAAAAGGTATTGCCTTGAAATGATATCATTTTAGATAAATGTAAATGTCTTAAATGTCTTTTTTAACTTTCAGACCCTTGTAAAAATCGGACCAGTGGATCTATCACAAATCGCTGACACGGTTTCGTAGTTATATGTATTGTGACTCTGTGTGCCAAGTTTCAAGCGATTCGATTGGCCTGTTGGGTACACAAAGATTTTTTATTACCCACCAGTACTCGGGAATCCTGTTTCGAGAAATCAGGCTTTTATCAGAATGAAGCAAAAATTGCGGGAAATACGATTATGCATGAAAGGTCAAGCAATTAGGCTTAAGCGCGGTATTGGTAAAGCATTATATCAATAACATAGCAGCACGGGATGTCACGAACATAGCTGGAAGGTCAAGTGAGTTTACTTTAATCCGCTTATGTATATTCCCGCAATTTTTGAGAAACAGGATTGCTCCTTTTAAAGTGCTCAAATTTCCAAGTAATTGTGACTATTTCTGGAAGTGAGTTGGTTTAAACAGTCCTCAAATACTTATACCATCAGATTATGACAAAAACGAAAAATCGAAAATTTGTCGTCTGAACAGTTACAGTAACCTTAAGAAGGATTTAACTCCTGAGTGGTGCTAATCCTGCAGTGAATTGGCACAGGCAGGCAGGATTAGTTGGCAAGTTGAAAAACTGTTCCCAAAATTATGGCAGATTTCTGGCAAAATTATGGCAGGTTTTGCATAAATTAGCATGGTTTTCCTGCCTAAGGATTCTTAAGAATGCTTTTAATTTTGTAAGAATTCTTGTTAAAGAATCTACAACTTTTGATATGACATCAGTTGAGACGCTAGATTTTATGCCTTTCCTTGGAAAAGTGGAAGGTGTATTGTCATTGTGTATTAGTGCCCCTGGATGTTTGAATTCCACTTATCAGGCATTCAGCAGTGCCTCTGTATGATTTGCCGATCTGCCGATTTGCCCATATTCATAGCACTACAGTTGGGATATAGATATACAAATGCAAATCTCCTTACTTTCCAATGTAAACTTTTGTTTTCAGTCTACCCCCTTGATTTCTCAAGGTTAACTCCTAGAAGTAGCAAATCAGTTTTCTCCATCTTGAATTTAAGGAAGAAACATCTGGTTTCTTGCCCATAATTGACTCAATGCCCTGCCCACATTTTGAAGGAAGAAAAACTCCCAAGAGCATCTGATTCACTCAGATTCATCAATCAAATAACAATGCTGATTATTTCAAACAAAAGGCTTTTTTTCCACCAGTTTCTGACATGTATCAAACAGATCGTCGTCAGGTTTCTAGACTCCAGACTGCCCCTGCTGTGTTAGCCAGTGGGAGATAGCAACCCACTGTGGGCCTAATCCAGCAATGAGGAATTGCTTCAGTGTCAAACTTAGGCCACAAAGGGCCTATCGTACAACATGTGAGCGAACATGTGGACAAAGTTTGGGAATAAAAACACTGTTATCTGTGCATTCACCAACCCTACCACACACACAGCAAGAAACTTTATAAACTTTGTTTGTTTAGCTCAAGTTTGATTGTGGGAAAATAACAGTTGTTTTGTTACAAGCTTCTTGTTTTCCACTGATAACAGCGGATGCAAAACAAGAAATTCTACTCCTTGAAGGTTTTGTCCTATCTCATGTGCTCACTCCTTTGAGAACAAAAGTGTTTAAATTGCCTCCTGTGGGAATTAACTCATTCATGCCCAGAGCGACTACAGGCGTCACAGGGTATCAAACTCTGAAAGCCCAGAACGACTACAGTCGTCACAGAGAGTTACATTGTTTTAGCTCCTCATCTCGAGGTTATGGAAGGTGATTGGTTGGAAAATGACAATAGAACAGTAAGAGTGCATAATGGGGCTTTATCATCTGGAAAGAAAACAATAGGGTGCAGTACTGAAATTGTTGACAAAAGTCGGACAAACTTTTCCGTTCTTGAAAATCAAATTTTGGGCGCCATTTTGTTAGTTATCTTGCAATCCTTCGGACTTCACATCTTTTGTCTTACATTAAATGCATCTTTGTATGGCTATTTAGCGATGTAGATTGCAAGGAAACTGTTTGGTAATGAACCAAGTAAAGATTTATTGCAGTGGAAGGAAAAGGAAACAAGAAACTGTCGAGGGAAAGTAGCAAGGTTTTGATGGAGATGCGCTTAGGCCCATATCGCCAGCCGGGAAGGAGATGTGGCGAAGAGCAAGCTCAAACATGGAATGCCGCTGCTACAAACTATTTCAATATGCATCTAAAAGACTTGTCTAGATATGCTTGCAATAACTGAAGGAAACTTAGCCCCTTTGACGACTTTATTTTGGAGCATAACGAATGATTTTTTAACAAATGAGCAACGGGCCTATTTTCCGGTCTTGTGATGAAGGCAAGGAAGCGCTGAGAAATTGTGTTTCATATTGCACAGAAGCTCAATTAAGATACATTCAAAGACGATATGGACAGGAGAAGCTAACTAAATGCAAAACTATCTATTTAACTATCAATAACTGTACGAATATTGCAAGAAATTATTGGACAAAACACGGAAAATATTTCATCCAAAGTTTGTACTCGCCGTGGACGTTGATTTCTCTTCACGCACTTCATTCAATTTCACGTTCAAAAAGATGAACTCTTAATCTGAACTTTGTTTTTAGAAGATATTTTGAAATAATTTGCCGTTTATTCATAGTTTCATAATATTTTGAGACTACTCTGCACGAGAGTTTTCTGCCATTTTGCTTTGGGCATTGCACGGTTTTGGCGCCCAAATCTTTTGGGCATGAATGAGTTAATGGAAAGAAAAGAGCAGTGATCGTGACTTAATCTTGGTATTCTTCCTGAATTCGTGTCAGAAAATCCTCTTTCTGCTTTTCTTGTAGGATATTCTTACAAAATTGTTTTAATTCATGGATCTCTTGTGTCACGAAAATAATGGCCACCGCCTTCTAAATCTTTGACCAACATTTCACTGTACATCTATCCAAACGTTATCCTCCTCAATCTTCTTAATAATCCCGAGCACATTGAGAAATCATTAGGAGGACGATGATGTTGGCGAAATATTTGGCAAAACAAAATTTCTTTATGCGGAATATGACGTTTTTATCATGCTTCGTCCCCTTTCGTCTTTTCCGAAAAGATTACGCGACGGGAACTTTTATTTAAGAATTTAACTGGTTGTTCAGTTCTACCTAATGAGAATTCTGAAAAATCGATCACGGAATGTGCATAAACGTTCTTATGTCTTTTTCAAAAAACTTTCTTAGGCCCTATAATGTCAAATATTCGAAGGCGCGTAAGCAGAGTCAGTTGAAATTTCTTTTAATTGACTCTGGTGTGAGCAAAGGTGAATTTTATAAGCAAAAGAATAAAGTATCCGAAAGGATAGTCATGCCGAAAGAGAAAGACATTTCACCTTTGTGAAGAATAGATTTCACACATCTGAGTTCAATCGGTCAAATCAAAAGAAACCGATAAAGCAATCTTTTTGCTTGGATGCGCTGAAGGTGTGAAACCTATTCTTCAGAGCTGAACTTGTTGGGGAGACGAGATACGCTTCGTCCGAGAAAACGTATGTGTCCCCCCGTGCAGTAGGTTAAAGCTCATGCGCAGTAGCGTTTTGGGGTCGAGTTCTGACGGGCGCATGGGCATTAACCTACTGCAGGGGGGGACACATACGTTTCCTCGGACAAAGCGTATCTCGTCTCCCCAACAAGAACATCGGTTTGTCTTGTCGGGGACCTGAGGCTTTTGTTTAGCGAGGGTCACCTTACTACTCGTGTGTTTGTTATTGAGTGGCAAATTTGCGTTGGTGTCGTCAAGGGACCCACCTAACTCTCAAGCCTTCTTCGCTTCTTTTTGATAGCGCTCTCGCTGTTTTAGGCCCCACAAGAGCGAACCGCACAAAGCTGCTACATATTAGCCGTTGCAAAACTTGACTTTGAAACGCCTTGTGCATCATCATCAAATATCTATTTAAAGTAGACCAACAATGAACAGCTAAATTAGAGCTAATTACCGCCTACAAACACAATGAGTTCTCAAAGGTATTTCGCAGATATTTTGAGATATTTCGCTATGTAAAAAGTTATCCTCCTACACAAAACATCGCAATGGATACGAACGTGAAACACGAACGTGAAACTGTGAAACCAGGTGGGCAAACATCATGCTTTATAAGCATGGCAACCATTTTAACACTTCTAAAGTAGGGCACCTGTTCTGACGTCACAAAAGGGCAGTCAATATGTCTTTGTTTTGATAGGTAGCTACATGGCTATATGTCTGTTGTTTGGCTTCTAGGCCACGCAATCTTGAGGAGGGAACGGCTGTTACGATAGTAATTTTTTGAGAAAATTTGGTTTGAGATCTTTATTAAGTAGCTGAATAGTATCTTTATTGAAAGCATGCGAGATTTACTGGAAGCAATTTTTTCTCGAACCTTCTTATAAATTTCTCTCACAGTAGATGCCAAGCGAAAATAGCAGCGAATATAACATTCAATGTGTTTCGCATTAGTAATTTTTGCGTCATCGCAAAATTCTATCAAATACTGTATGACAGAGACCGCGACAGAGACTTTAGTTCACGAATATCGTAAATCACCGCTGTCGCAGTCCTGGTTAAAAGCCAGAAATTTGAAATATCGAGATTGGGTTTGGTTTCAAATGATGAAATTAGCCTCCTAAAAATTATTGATTTGGGGAACTCTTTGATGTTTACACAGATTAAATTGGGCAGTTATTTTCGTTGAAAAATGCAGTAAGATGTAGACTCCTGTGACCGCTTCAGCTGAAATCAAAGATAAGCCTACAAAGGGCAACTCAAGTTGTGTGCAAAACGAAAGCGAGGAGGCTAAATCTCTCTGAAGAATACCTGCTTTTTTCAAGAAACTGCCACACATAAAGATTTCTAGCAGAAACACATTCCATATTCCATGCGTGAAGCCTTTTTGCTTGTTTGTTATGTTAACGACCGCCTTGCCCGGATGTCCTGACGCCCCTTTTCACAAATAACACATTTGATAACAGGGAACCGGTTTCGCTGTACTTGAACGGGCCCGCCGCTCTAGTGTGATTGGCGCCAAGTCACCAGAAAATACACAAAAAGCTACCTGTAACAATTCAAGCGTGTTAATTTCTGGATATTTCAAATTGAAACTGAAGAATGAGTAATATGGGGTATTATTTTCGCGAAAATGAACGCTGAAACATAGCTAGGCACCTGACAATGGCTACAAGTGTGGGATTCATGTGAAAACGTAATCAAGTTAAAATTGTCAAAGCATTCTATGAATAAAGCAAGGAGGGTGTCGAATTTAGCAATTTAGGCCAAAATAGTGAAAATTTTTGAAAACTTTTTGAACATTTTGAAAAAATAGAAGGGGGTATTATTATCAAGCTGCTCAAGATTCCATTCATTGCGGGGGGGAGGTCATTACCCTGTCATGGGAAATTCAAGTCTGTCGCAAATTAGATGTGACGTGAAAATGCCCGAGAATACACGTTTTTTTTATAAGAAACTTGGATCAGCACGTAGTACTAAAAGTTTCTTAATTTCGCATGAAGATTTCGGTGTTTTAGTAGTAAAAGTTTCTTAATTAGTTTCTTATTTTTTGGGCCTAAAATTGCGGCATTGTTCGAAGTTGAGCCTTCTTCTCGACAAAGGGCTTCCATTTTGCATTGACATTGTCATCAAGAAGAAGCCATGCACATCGAGGCAAAAATTTACAAATTTTGCAGTCAAAAGTCAAGAAAAGACGAAGGCATCTTTGTTAGAGAGACATAGAATAAGAGAGACATACAGATATAACGTTTTAGAGTTTCTTAACTGTTCTTGAGCGTAGTACTAGAGTTTCTTAAATTTTTGGTCATCATAGTACTAGTTTCTTATAAACCAGTTTCTTATAAAAAAAAACGTGTATTAACAATTGAAGAGCCTGGGGAGTTGCAATTTTGCGGTTTCGCAGTCTCATCACGTTATTTTTAGTAGCGTAACTTCTGGTTTCAACTTTTTTGCGGTCTAATTTTTGTCGTGGAAGTTTTCTCTCTCGTTAACGTTTATTTCGGTAGTATAAAATCAAGTACGTTAAGGTCCTTCATTTCCGGCGGCTTTGACTTCCCATAGTAGGGTATGATGAGACTATAGCGGAAAAGATGGCGCGTCGAGAGGCATTTCACGTTCTTCAATAGAATCGCTCAGGATTCCATTAAAGTTATTCACAAGAACGTCAAGGGCAGTGGGAAAATTTCCCTCACCTTTAAAGCATAATCATCTATTCTAATCATCTATTCTAATCATTTAGTCATCCAATCATAATCTATTACTTGTTGCAACACCGTACGCTCCTAAGAAAATGATAATCCAGTTATCCAGAAATCTAAACTCTAGATAGATAATCTAAATAAATGGTGTTAGAGTTCTTGTCGTTATAAGTTAAGATCCACTGCGAATATTTGATTTTCGTTTACTGCTTTTTGAGTTTTTGCCTTTATAAGTTAAATGTTTTCTTCATATGTTTGATTTCATTCCGTTTTTCAAATTTTAAATCAGGCTTTTTGCTCACGAAAGACTAGCATCACATTTACATTAGGTTTTGAACCCATTGTCTCCGAAGTGTGAACAGCTGGGTTTGAAAATCCTTCACCGAAATCACGCCCTTATCACACTTTTCGAGTGCGCTTTCACATGTTTGTTTACAGCACAGTGTGTTGGTGTTTACACGTGTGGATTAGAAGTGTTATGACGCAAGCGAAACCACGTATATATTTCCTTGGTCAGTAAATTATGCCCCTGGGTTCGCAAATGACGCTCATTGGCCAGAATTAATTTGTCAATGGCAGCTTAGGCCGATGGTTGAATTGAAATTAAGTTGGGGCAACGATATTTAATTCCATCTGTAATTTTACAATTAAGCTAATAGATCTCTAAGGACTAAGGGGGTTAACCACAAACTGAAACGTTGGCAAATTCTGAAATTATATACCATTCGGTAAAGCCATATGGGTAAAGCATTCGTGTTTATGTTTGTTTAATCATGGTTTAGTCAATCCCATCTTGTCAATTTTGCCAAACCAGAAGGCAGACTTAGAGTAAATCCTTGCGCAATCGGATACAACACATGGAAATTCTAGAACCTAGCTCCACAAGCCGCTTTGCTACTTTGGAGTGAAAGCCTCGCAGCAGTCTAAGTATTCCCACCAACTAAGGGGCTCCGTCTCAAAATGTTTGTCGAAACGGGGATTTTGCAATTTTTGAAAGGCAATATCACACAGATTTGTTGTGTTTTTTCAAAGTGAAAGCGTTAGTTTGAAGACAAAACCTTGAGCTTCACTGAGCAACAAGCCAAACATTCATATCTCTTTTGATTGCTTGGATGCAAGTGGATTTTTGATCATTGCTTTTGGTGCCTTGGATGAAGCCATCAAACAAACTGCAGACAATAAGTCCTGAAACAAATTGTACTTTCAGATTTTCTTGCAATTTTGGGGGACGGAGCCCCATAACGAGGGGTGTATCACTCTGCAAAAATCTCGTACACCTTTGTCAAAAGTCCTTTTGTTTTCAAGAAAAATCCGTAAAAGAACCCTAAAAATCCTATTGTTTTAAAGAATCTCTTACGCCTTTTCGGAAGAGTGATACACCCCTTGCCCCATAACGTTACTTCTCAGACAAGCCGTTTAGAGTTTGACACAGTTTGTTTTGATGAAATAAAATATGAATATAGCCTTTCCAGTGATCAATCAGGGCACTGTTACCCTACCCCTGAAGAGTCACAGTATTGGGCTTCGTCAGTTAATTCCTCTGAAAGTAATAGTTCATCAAGTGGTCTTGAAAAGACCCAAGATGGCTGACCTCTAAGACACAAATGTCGTATAGTTCTATTCAGAGTGCTCAAGATCAAGCCACAGGCCCCAAATAACAATCAGTATTCTCCGATCTCAATATTTCCTAAATTTCACATTATTTTCTTGTAGAAATGGAATTCAAGATGGTTTGTTCTATATGGCAACAGCCCTCGTGGCAGAGTGAGGCTGGAATACTATGACAGCGAGAAAGCATGGCAACAGGAGCGAGGCAAGC
The DNA here is from genome assembly GCA_039566865.1 of Aurelia coerulea. Taxonomy (NCBI): domain Eukaryota; kingdom Metazoa; phylum Cnidaria; class Scyphozoa; order Semaeostomeae; family Ulmaridae; genus Aurelia; species Aurelia coerulea. The sequence continues at coordinate 1,173,800 of CM076952.1, read as the reverse complement.
GAATAATTCCCTTGGTACATTGCGTGAGTATAAAGCCTGTTTGGAACAAAGACTATAATCACGTGGTAGAAATTGTCACTTCCGACAAAACATTCTATCTCGGAGCTGGAAGCAAAGATGAAGAAAAAGCTTGGTTCAAAGCACTTTGTAAGATCGTTTTCGGTAACGCCAATCGTAATAGCATCGTCCACGTATTGGACCGGCCGGACCCATTGGATATGGGCTACCATAGCCTAGACAGAGGCAACATCGATGACAGTAATTTGTCCGGATCACAAGCTAGTGCGTTAACGAGGAGTTCTCCGCACTTGTCAACTATCAAAAGTAGTAGGGACAAACTTGATCATGACGTCACAGGGACTAGTGATGTATTGAATATAACAACAAGTAGCGTTGATGCGACGGCAAGGAATGCGGGATCATCATTGAGTTGTGAATTGTCAAGTATCATTTCGTTTGAATCTGGGTTTGATGATAGTGCAAGTGTTGTTTCAAGTGTTAATGAAGGTAAGTTTTATTTTTCATTGAATTAGATAGTAGGCTTGAATTAGCTCTTTATTTATAGCTATTGTATGTATATGTTTATATGTCTTGTATGTCTAAAGTGTACCGTTGAAGAGGGCCTAACCATCCGAAGAAAACAGGCATCAACTTGGTCTTTTGCGCTTTTATTCTTTATTTCAGTGCCGACTAGTTTCCTAGTTTCGCCCACTAGGGCAGCTTCAGAGCAACATACAACGTCTTGTATGTCTTGTAAGATATATACATGTAGGCCTTCTTTAAATGAATTGATAATAATAATAATTAAATGTTCGAATGCTGTTCCTTGAGGATTTTAAAGAAAAGTTCATTCTAATCCTGTCGCATCGGCTGCGAGTTTCTGCATCAATAGACATCTTTACACATGGTTAATTAATTATATAGTTAAATACTGGTTTCCAAACTCCCCTGTAAAATAGAGATAAATGAAACGTTTCTGAAAACTTCCAGTGGCCTAATTTATGTACGGACGTAATTTAACATAACTAAAGGTTGCTCACCCACGACGTTCTTTGCAACAGAAAAAGGGATATTTCTCTTAGGAGTATAATTCCCATCCGATTGAAAATTTCCACTGACTGGAAGTCAGCCTTTTTATTTTAGATTAGCTAATCGTGCTAAATTTGTGAATTTCTTGTGACATGTTTCAAATGAAAGTTTTTCAAATGGTTCTGTTCTTCAATTGTTGTTTCCCAGCTATCCTCGCATCGGGCCTAAAGGGTAGTACTTCCATTTTGGATAAATCTAACCACTAGGCGAGGTTTAATGGGTTTAATGTTTTAGAAAACAACTGTTGTACGGACTTTCTAAATGATGTAATTTATTCAAATTTCAGGCGGTACAAGCTTCCATGTGTCCGTCCGACCAACAATCGCATCACAAGAAGCCGGAATGATCGGATCATATATTCTGCAAATTACACCAACGAACTTAACGCTTATCGATATATCAACACAGAGCCCGATGGCTGAGTGGCCTATCCAACATTTACGGCGGTATGGACGTGGCCGGACAAAGTTTTCATTTGAAGCCGGAGATAAATGCAAATCCGGAGTCGGTGTTTATACTTTCAATACCGGAGAAGGCGATGCTATATTTCATCTCATTGATATGTACGCTCGAAAGATATCGTCGTTACAACGAAAAGATACGCGCGAAAAGCGAATATCCATGCCAACAGAATCGTTTAGGCCGCTTAATGAATCGAGGCGTAGAGCGAAATCAGAAGGGAAGTTGCTAGAAAGCTCGGATGATTCGACAATAAATGATCTGAATGAGAGTTTCGAGAAGATAGCAGCAAATGTGACTTCTCAAACCCCAGCCACAAATCACACCACATTTCCTTCTAAAACGCGCACACGTACACTCGATGTTATCAAAGATCAGGAGCCGGAGAAACAGAGCGCGGGAAATTCGTCGCCTAGGCCCAGATCATTTACAGATGTTTCTGTTGGGAAAGATTTTATCAAACGCAGAATGGGATCTGAAGATCAATCGAGTTATACTGAGTCGAATGAAAGTTTGCGACAGAATCCTGCAAATTCTGACTTTGAATTGGGTGGGAGCTTTGAGACTGTTAAAGGTGATACGAAGGGCAGCCTGAAAATGAAAGAGGGTCTTATTGAGCAGGGACAACGAATTGAATCGAAAGAGCAAAACAATACTGACTTACAAAGCAAAGACGATATTTTGCGAAAGGTTATTGAACAGAGCGTTGAAGCGGTGCTAAAAGTAGGAGATGACAGCATGGACGAAAGTCTAAATAACAGCTCTGTTTTGGATGATGGGCCTAAGTCTTTATCACCCTTCGAGCCGCTAGTTACTTCCGAACAGGCACCGATAGAATCATCAAATGACTTTAGAGATGGCGGTCTTGAAGAGAATGACGGAGTATTCGAAACAGAGGAGGTCCCTGCACCACGGGAAATACCCAGGCCAGAACTAGTTCGTGTTAAGAGCATTGAAATTGAGACTGGTGATAAAGAGGTCGCTTCCGAAGTCGAGGTTGCTTCTGAAAAGGACAGTATAACTGATAAGGAGAGCTTGTCAAGTGTGGAAGCTGTAAAGACAACTGAAGATAAACCACAAAAAAAGAAGAAATCGAGAAGATTAGCACAAAGAAATAAAAGTTTTGAATTTGGATCAATGTCGGAGAAATCATATGACAGCAGAAAGCAGTCTGGATCCTTCTCGGCGTTTGATTATCGAAAATATAAAGATAGTGATGAACCTTACTACAAAATAGGTGAGTCTTCGTGTGTAGTCTTTGGAATTTGACACATCCATTTATTCGTTCATTAATTAATTAATTCGTTCGTTTATTACTTCTTTGAAATAGGCTGGAAAGATTTCTGGCCAATTAAAGCAAATTTAGCCATACTATGCATGCCGCACCCAATACGCCTTGAATTGTCCTTCTTCTTTCGATAATTTTTTTCTCTTGACTATCCCTTTTCACTTGCACAAGGAGTCGGTTAGCCATCTGGGCCCCATCTTAAGGCTATTTTATGTCTTTTTTATTTCATTCTTACAACTTGATTGATCGGCTGTAGCAATCTCACTGTTTGCGGAGGTTATTCCATCGAAAAATGTGTGAGGTAGATGTTTGGGTTTCCTTTTTGCAGGCACAGTGAGTGTTTACTTTGTTTAAATTTATAGTTTCGATGGTTTTGCTAATTGGCCGTAGAAATCCTCTTGTTTGCATACGCTTATTCATACTCTAGCACACAGATTAAAGGGGCTCCGTCTGCTGATGTTTTTCAAAAACTATCATTTCGCAGGTTTTTAAAAGGCGATATCACACAGACTTTTCCACCTTTTTTCAAAATGAAAGCGTTATTTTTAAGATGAGTTTGTCTACTTCACAGAGGAAGAAACCAAACATTCATATCTCTTATGATTGCTCTGATATACTTAGATTTGTGACGGTTACTTTTTGGTGGCTTGGGTGAAGTGATCCAACAACTGCAGAAAACAATGGACACGTTCCTAAAACAATTGTGTTTACAGTTTTGTTTGCAGTTTGGCAACGGAGCCCCTTTATTTATTTTTTAAATTTATTACAAGGGAAAATTGATCATTTCAAAGACAGTTTTCATTGAATCCTTTCATAAGGTTTTCTCAGGGATTGAGTGACTTACTTATTTTATTACGTTCTTCATAGAAAATGGACATAGGAAACTACAAAGGTTCGCCTCAGTAAAGAAAACAGTTGAGATGTACGAGAAATTGTCAGTAGCAGCTTCTGAAGCACGCTCGAAAGGTTTCACGTTATGGAGAAAAAAATCATTTAAATCATCACAGAAATCAGAGAATGGCAAGAAAACAAGCGAGAAGAGCTCGTAAACAAGAAATTGACATTGGTATGGATTGATAGTCTGTCTCAAGTTAGATTCATGTGAAAATGCCCGCGAATCAAAACAAATGATGAGTTTTGCATAGGCAATTTTGCGTCGTTGCAAATTTCACGTGACATCTAATTTGAGGCAGACGTCAGTGTATGGTTAGGTAGGCTGCTCATAAGCTAGTTAACCCAGTGCGGGCGAGTGCGGGAGTAAATATGAAATAGAATTTTGATTGCTGACCAAAGCAGTTTTACTCGTAATATGATAGAGTTTTTCTGCACGGACAGAATTTTGAAAAGTGTCAGATTTCGGCATTGGAAAGCTTCAGACAAACTGAAAAGTTTTTTCATCACAGAGAAAACTGTGAATCTCGAGGGGACAAAATTTCAGTTGAAAATCCTGTTACACTGTCAAAATGTAGTTTAAAGGGACGGTATATCCCAAGCATAGCTTGCATGTGTTAGCTCTTTATGGCAGCCATTTTCGTGCTCCATGAAAATGGCCACAACGAAGAGACCATAGAAGGATATATTCATAAAGGGTGTTGGTTGCAAAGGGCTCTTAAACTGCCAGAAATTTTGTTGGAGTTTTGGTGTTATGTCGCAACAAAGTTTGGGATCTACCATCGTTGAGATCATTGAGCTGCAAAACATTTGAAAAAGCCGCTTTGCGTGGTGAAAATTGCTAGCTACTGTAACTTAGAGATCAGCAGCGTCAGAAAAGTGTCTTTGAACGACCAAGACACATGTGTAGCCTAATCACCTGTCAGTGCACCGGTCTTTATTCCTCATCCAATCGCGCGCATTGTAGATTTATCATAACTTATTCTATGTCAAATTTTCACCGCTTTGATAAGCTAATTTTATAAAACCATCGCAGCCATAATATTACAAACAAAATAAGCCAAAATTTCAACCTTAATCTTAGATTCATCAACGAAGCTTGAAAAGCACATTTTAAGTTCGGCGATTGGTTTTAGATAAAGTTTTATCAAAGACTTGGGTTAAGGATAATTTCGTCTTAATTGATAACACAACAAGGAATCATCTCCGTTGAAATGCTGCCAGAGGCCTAACAACGCGCCGAAATTACGATAAGATTTTGCGAAAGATTGTCTGGAAACTGTTTCCTTTTCTTACAATTAAAGTGAATTTGTATCTCGAAGACATGACCTTTTAAGGCAAGATTTCTTGCGATTTAAAAGAACAAAAGCCTGATCTCAAGACGGATCTCCAATAAACGAATTCTTGAGCTCTGACCGAAGTTTTTCGCATCGATTCAGGCACCAAAGAAAACTCAAAGCTTTGCTAGGCTTTGTTCCCTCTTCAATTTTCTTTATTTACTTTGACTTGACGTTTTTCTTGACGTCATGGGACGTAGAAAGGCTTTCTGTTTGGATCATTCGTTAGGTTAGCATGTTGCTCTGTCCTTTCGTGTTCGCGTTTCTTTGGATTAAAATCATCGTGCTAAATTCATATGATTCACTCAGAACGAATATCTAGCCCAACAGTCCTTGTTTACAATGGCGAATATTTTTGGAACAGGCAGGCTTATTTGGTTCAGTTGTAGATTTAGGGGCCTTCAGTTGCCTTGATTCAAACCCGAGGCCAGGGGATCATCAAGAAGCTATCCCAAATTGTTCTTTGATTGTCTCTAGATTTGTCATGTGCGAATCAAAAAGGACATTCATGCTGTTGAAATATTACGTCACTTTCAAAATGCCAAACTGAAAGTTATGAAAAGTTTCAAAAGCTTCGAGTATCTTTTTACACAAATAGAACTTGACGAATCGATTCAGCAGCATTTTTCACAAACACTGTTATCTGTTCTCTTGTACGATTGTGACATCATTTTGACTTCCCGAATGACTAACGCGTGGTTTTCTCACAGTCACAACAATCAACAAAGACACCCTCACAAGCATGACATTTAACGTGTTGGAGGAAGTGAGGAAAAAGCGAGGCATGGGATGTTTCCTGAAAAGCTTAGAGAATTGTCCTTATTTGGTTGAAGGGACTGGAACGAGTGACGTTTTTCTGTCGAAGGATCTCGATTCGAATCCAGTCAGAGAAGGTTGAAGTTTTTGTGATTGATCTTTGAACAGTTCGAACAGGATTGATGTTCTTGTGTCTAAATAGCAAAATGGCCTATTCAAATGAGCATTAGCCAAGACCTACTTGGCTTCAGGCTTGGCTTCAGCCAAGACCTATTCAAATGAGCAGTAGTTTTCTTTACTACCACATCCTAGTTTTCTTTACTACCACCACATCCGTCCTTACACCTCGAAGTAGAACAGAAACTAAGGACGAGTGTTGTAAGTCTTGCTTTAGCCTGTGATTTTTGCGTATCTCCAAAAGCCCTGAATTTAACTATCATTGAGCTGCTTGTGACTTTGAGAAAACTACGAAAACAAAGCTTTCTTTTCAAGTGTAATTTTAACGTTGGAACCCCTTGTAGAATCTTGTTGTGTTTGCGCACTGCGCAATTTTTATTCCTACCGTGTAGGTCGTTTACTAATGCATCAATAATAGTGCTAGCTAATCTTCTGTTTGTCAACGTTTGACAACTTTTGTCGTTTGTTTGTTTGTTTGTTTATAGTCTGTCGAGTGTCCTCCAAAAATTGTGCCCCGTTCCGTTTTGTGTGGCTGCTGTGGAGGAGGTGTAGCCTTAATTGTCTCAGTTTTACACAGTTGCATAAGTCAGGCTTCAACTTAGAATTTGAGACTTTATTTGAGTCAATCTGAGAAGTGGCAGCTGATTTATGGTAGAGGAAAGGCAAAATAAGTGGTTGCTTCAAAAGTAGCACTTCTATTGTTCTCCAGCAATGTCAAAATTAAAGGAATTGAGTCCATATAAATAGATGAGCGTTAACGCTATGCTGACAAACTGCTGACGGCCCTTTGTTATCGCACAATTGTGCTAAAGTCATTAGTAGTGGAGACCAAAGACTTCTTAATCCTTGCATTATTAAAAAGTGTTTGGTCTCCACTACTAATGACTTTAGCACAATTGTGCGATAACAAAGGGCCGTCAGCAGTTTGTCAGCATAGCGTTAACGCTCAGCTATTTATATGGACTCAATTCCTTTAAATAAATTTAAAGGAAAGGGTTCTAGCGTTGTTTTTGAAATTTTTCTGCATTTCAAAATGGGTTGATAGTGCTGTTTATCTATAGAAAACATTGTCCACCCTTTTACAAATGTAGAGAAAATTCGAGTGCGAGACAATTAAAGCCACAGCTCCTTCACGGCAGCCACACAAACGGGGCACAATTTTTTAGGACACCGTGAATGATTCCTGTCCCATTGTGTACACGCTCTGATGACAAGTGTTTGAAGTTACAAATGTTGTAAATTTCAGTTGAAAAGGTGCTATATTTAGAATTAAAGTGTCTCAGAGTGGATCCCTTTCTCCTTCGTCACTCCTTTTCCGGCACAAATATTGGTTATTATGTTTATACATCTGATATTTCCATGTCTGGCAGAAAATGGTGTACCTTCAAATGCTTGCATGCTTTGAATATCTGTTTGATCGATCTTACCCTCTGCTAGCTTGAAACTTTCTCCTGAAGGCAAAAGGAATGTTTGCAGCGAATGATGTGCGAGTCCTAAATTCCCCTTCCAGTTTTAAAAATTTTCGTCCTGAGTGCTGACCCTCATGTACTTGCCCAAGTTGTCTTGCAAGACGACTTGGGAAAAATCCATGACCCCCAAACTGATCCCTAAGCCCTTGAGGCTTGAATACCTACAAACTGTAACACTACTTTCCTCCATTTTCCGGTAATTTTGACCTTTGATAAGCGTCGATCTCTAAGCCATCATCAGAGCGTGTTCTTAATCATTGATTCGGAATTTATGTTCATATGTTCAAGCTAAAGTAGTTTTTGGGATTTGTAGAAGTTTTCATTGCAGAAGTTTCATACTGGCTTACGGAGAGTCTACGATGGGCGAAGCGAAGGCAGGGTGAATACAGCAACTAAATTCATTCATGTTGTTAAACTTCATTTCTAAAGCTCCAAGCTACCGTTTTTATTTAAAAGGCATGTGACTTTGAAGAGTTCTTCATGCTATGACGTCGGAAACTGTCTCAGTGGCGGGAAAATTGCTACTGACGTGATTGATCTGTCCATTGGCCTAAATTGATCCCTTTCGTGAGGAAGCCTTCTATCGTCGTAAACTCTGTTGAAAAGCTAGTATGGGTCAGCTTTATTTTCTATTCTTTCATAAATTTAGAGTTTCATTTTGTTACTTCAGGGTGAGAGTGTTTTTACGTAAAAAGGCTTTAAAATCACATAGGAGAAATCGTATTGCAATTGTGTTGATTTGAAATTCAAGTCAACATAGTAGCTAAAACTTCGATGCTCCAAATCAGAGCTTTATGATCGATCAGAAGTCAAAAAGCCGTCCGTTTCAGAAGTCTTGCCTCGCAAAAAGGACCACTCTTTTTGACATTAAATTGATTTTCAAAATTACCCGGAGAAAATTTATCACCAAGAGGGGAAAATATGAAAGACTGAAGTAGGGAAAAATAGGCCAGAACGTTGGAAAATTGGCCATTTGATGTTTTGGTTTCAAAACTCAGGGAAAGTTGTACACTTCTCACTTGATAAAATTGTCTTGGTTCGTTGTAGAAACTGATTTTCTGCAAGCAAAGCATAGTAAAATTGAACCAAATGAAATTTTCAATGACCTTTATTGCCCCGCTTTAAACATCAGTAATATTAGCTACTCTCTGAAGAATGCAAGCCTCGAGTCAGTTTCCTCTTCGTTCTTTGTCAATTGCAAACCTTGCAGCAGCGTTTCTTCCCAGGAGCCCTCATATGACCACATTCACTACAGTGGGGCACGCTTCTGGTAACTTTGTGAGGCAAGATTTCTGACTTAGTTTCCAGATTAAACAAACATTAATATGACGTTCCGGGTTTTAGGGATAAACAGAAAATGACGTATTATTTAATCATACATTCATGCTCACTAAAACGTAGAATTAACAAGTAGATACGATAACATTCAGAGTTAAAATAGAATTGGTGATTTAGATTAAAAAAGATTCGTTTCTTGACTTGTAAAACTTTAGGTTTGTTTGGTAAAGATTTAACTGATTTTGTTTGACTTCTTAGTAGTAGTAGAGTGATAATTGTTGACAGATTTTATCACATGTTCAAGGGAAAATCGAGGCTCTATCTTATCTTCTTCTGCAGTGTTCTGTTATTATCTTAAGTTTATCTCAAATGTCAATCTAACTTCAATATAGGGTCCTAGTCATTGCAACAACAACAACAACATCATCATATTGAACTGAATTATTACAACAACAGCAACATATTGAACTGTATTTTGGTATGGAGAGAAAACATTGGGAGGAGTGGAGTGAATGTAGTGTCACTGTTCCTCGTTTGAAAATCTATTTAAAAATCTATTGGCATCGTCATAAAAAGACAGATTTATGACGATGAGTCCAAGGGATAAATAGTACTATTTATCCCTGATGAGTCCCTTGTATCCCTGCGTCAAATAGCAGAAAAAAGCTTATAGAAATCATCCAAAAATGGACAAAAATTCACACTAAGAATTCTGATCTATTGTTACGTATTCGTGGCAAGATTAACCATCTCATCAAATGCTAATACTTTATCTAAAGTTTTCAATTCCACTATTAGGTCCTCCAATTTTTCGCCTCCTTCCAGAAATTCTTTGACTCCATGCGTCGTTATATTCACTCTGTGATCCGTGATTCTGTCTTGTAGAAAATTGAAAGTTCGAATCCTTTCAGATCGATCCCCTGTGCCTATTTGCAGGCGACGTGTTTCTTTGCGTTCTTTATCTGCTTTTTGTCGCTCGGCATCGTAAAGTTTAGTCCTCAAGATTCTGATTGCTTGGTGTTTATTCTGCAACATAAATGAGAAATATATTGAGGCAAAGAAGACTTGTGGCTTTTGATTGAAACCTCATTTCAACGCAACTAGCAATAGACGTAGACCCTTCAAGACCCTTCAACTATTTTACAAGAGCCTGGATCAGTGCTATTTTCATACATTATACGCGAGTTTTGATCGAGTGGCGTTAGAGCTTCTATCACTATTGTGCACATTCAAAAATTCTACAAAATGTTGCAAAATATCGTTCGATTCTGATTCTTTTCAGAATAGCTATAAAAGGTCCATTGCTTGCAGAGAAAGGGATTTCTAGAGAAAGTGAAATCATTAGATTATTTTGTTTCTCCGATCATTACTGTCAAACTTTAGACTACCGGGTGAGAAATACAATCCCCATTTGAAAAGTCACAGCTCCCTGAATATCAAGACGATAATAATGACAAACATATCATTTAATTGTGGATATGTTCAAATTCATTCAAAAATTTACCTGGTTGAAATCATCCACTCCGTTCTGAAACTATGCTCGATTTTTTTGAGAAAGTCTAGACCTACAACGTGATTTCTTGTATTCGTTCAATGTTTTTAATCTGATTTTCTTTCATATGAGCGATAACCATCCAAGTCAATGAGCGATGCTGAGACTTATGTATTCAGTCCAGAGAAACCTTTCCAGAAACCTTCAGATTCTAAAATCGCAACCAAATTGTCTGCCATACAGCAATGACTTCGACGTGCTTTAGCACATGTTACCCTCTTGGGAGGACAATCGTTTTTTACGCACCCGTTCCTATTTTGAAGAATTTTGCAACAAAATCGAAGAACACTTTTTGAGAAGAAAGTAAAAGAGGGACTGAAGATTACTACCACTATTTTTACCTTAATTTGAGATCGATCGTCTTGACAAGCAACTACCAGTCCACTTGGAATATGAACTACTCGTACGGCACTATCTGTCTTGTTTACATGTTGTCCTCCTGGCCTAAGTAAAGTGTAAAGTTTATCACTTAAAAATTTCAAAATGTAACAAATAATGAAGAAAAGAAGATGAGGTCCAAGTCCGACACAACTTTGTTGTAAACTGCAGCCTCTTAAATTGGGTTGTCAGCGAGCGAAAATTTGAAAATGTTTGGCAAAAGCGGTACATAATGATTCGGATTGCATTTCATTTAACGGTGAGCAAATTTTTGAAAACGTTTTTAATTCCCTGTCCACATCCATGTGCACCATGGCTGAAAACTTGACGAAACCTAAGGCCAATATTGATAGCTCTAAACTAGATTCTTATTTGTACAATGTTGAAACTTGGAACGTGGGCAAATTTTGGAACATGTTTCTAACTCCCTATCCAAATCAATGTGCACCATGGCTGAAAACTTACCGAAACCTTAGGCCAATATTGATAAATGGCTTCACAATCGATGTTTAATTGTACCGTGGCTCTTCTTGAAAATGTTACATTGCCTTGAGAAAAGTAAGCAAACTCTGGAACAGTTCTAAAAATTATTATCTCATGTCATGTAATTCTCACTTACCCTGACGACCGATATGTTTCAACTCTGATGTCTGATTGGTTGATCTGAATGTCAATCTGTTATGAAAATAGAAATTCAAACTGAAAGAAAGATTCTTCTAAATTTCATGTTTAATCCTGTTTTTTCCATGGATCAGTGTACTTTTTAGTATTTGAAAAAAAAATTATTTTTTGGAAGATTTTTTTCTAAACATGCTAAAAAAATACTCTGATCCAGGGTATGCGATAATTTGCTATGCTATGAAAAAGTCTTGTCCAAAATCTCTCAACATTTGTGATTTGAAATGATGTTTACAAAAACTCCTGGTGTTGATTTGATTGATTTGATTTCATCTTTTTACCCATGGTAGCCCCTCAATAAGAATAATTGATTTACAGGGGGCCATGACTTCACTTAAAGCAATAAAGTGAGCATAGGTTTCAAATCTTTAAAAAGGCTGGTGTAAAATTCAGTGACCTATTTCTTTGAACTGAATGATTTCAAAGAAATTTTAGCTATTTCTCTATAATTCTACCGTTGGACTTTTCTGAAATCTTCAATATTTTCAGAATTAGAGTGTTTTCTTCTTTTTCAAGAATTCAAGAAAACTTTTCAAAAAAACTTAAAACCATCGTAATTTCTAAACTGTTTGACGCAACATGAAATAATTTTGAAGAAAACCATGGTTTATGAATGCCTACAAGATGGTATCAAGCAAAAGTCTGTCACTCATCTGGTTTATGATTTAGAAATTTGATGACGTTACTACATCCTCAAATGACTTAAAATACAAGATATGCTGTAATTTCGAAAAATATTCAAAATTTCTGGAAAGTCCAACGGTAGAATTATAGATAAGGATCTAAAGTTTCTTTCGAGCCATTCAATCAGAAGAAATAGGTCATTGAATTTTACACCTACCTTTTTACGCCAAGTTAAAGATTTGGAACCTATGCTAATAAAGTGTACTTGGGCCGTAAACCTGCGTTCCATTCTATATGCTTCATACGAATAAGACAAAGAAAAGCAAATACCTCGCTGGGTTGAGGTAGAACAGCTACGGTGACAGTTGATGTATGAACACGCCCTTGTGATTCTGTGACTGGGACACGCTGAACACGATGTACTCCAACCTCAAACTATAATGATGGACGATAAACAAAATCAACCATTTTCCAATGATCAAGTATCAAGTAAAATCACTTCAGCGAAGACAATAATCGACAATAATCGCTAATTCAATCGGAACTGATAAATAACTTGCACTTTGAATATTTTTCTAGGCGAGGGGTGTCTCACTCTTTCGAAAAGGCGTAAGAGATTTTTGAAAACAATAGGATTTTTAGGGATTTTTTGCGGATTTTTCTTGAAAACAAAAGGTTTTGCCAAAGGTGTACGAGATTTTTACAGAGTGATACGCCACTCGTTTCTAGGCTTTCAACCTTTTTCTAGGGAATAATTTTCGGTATTTTGAAATAATATTTTCAATTTTCTATTTCAAGACAAGATAAATAAACGTTCTAAAACTATTATCATAGCACTTTAAAGAGAGTTTGAAACACCTTCGAGGATACGACGGTATTTTGAAAAAGGAACATCTTAGGGGCACTAGAAATCGAGGGGCATTTCACTCCCAAAAAATCTCGTACACCTTAGGCAAAATCCTTTTGTTTTCAAGAAAAATCCATCAAAAATCCGTAAAAATCCTTTTGTTCTGAAAAAATCTCGTACGCTTTTTCGAAGGAGTGAAATGCCCCTCGCTAGAAATCATTCCAAATCATAGCTGGAGCAGACAGACATTTCAAATCACTTCCCAGCTTTCAAATACCTCATATCACAATGTGCTATCCTTGTTACAACACGCATTTCTCCATATTTTGAGAAAGCTGACGTATTACTCGTAGCAGTAGATGCAAACTAAACACAAACTTACCTTTAATGATCCAAACACATTTTCACCAGTAATACTTGCAGATGCATCCTGTTTAGAGAGAAGGTTCGAGAATTTAATAGTTCTATTGTAATTGTGGTGCTACACATCGATGCAAAGCTAACAAAAGTAAACAGTATGATACGTCAAACAAGGCAGGAAAGAGAATTATCGTTCTGGTTGATACTCTGAATGAAACTTACAACCACAGACGATACTTGCCATTTTGAAGACAGGATTTCCAGAAAGCAAAAATGTAGAAAAGCACAAATAATAAGATAACTTGAAAAAGCCACAAAAGCTGCGAATACTAGTATAAAACTGTACCTTGAGTCCACTAGTATCACTTGAACTTTGATGCAAAACTTCAACGTTCCATCTTTGGTTGGATGAGAATCTGAAATCGATAAAGAGAGGATTGAATAAATCCACTAAATATGCTTTACATACAGCATGGAACTATAGCCAAAGAGTAAATTTTCTCTCTTCTCGCTTTGTCTACCTATCGAGAGAGCTCCTCCTTTAAGAAATTCCCTGTATACCAATTCCCTTAAATATTTAATGTTGTTTTTAATTTCTCCATCCTCGTCCGCTAGTAAATAGGAGGGGAGTGAAGCAAAGAAATCGAGTTTGTGACAACATCAACAGAATTATGAATATCAAAACTGGGTGAGAATCAGTGAGAACTTATTACAATACATCTACAATCTAACTACTACATTTCAACAATATCTGAAAAGGAAAGATAGATTAGTTTCAGTGGGGGTTAGGAAGTGCAACTGCGGCAGTCAGAGAGACCTTGCACGATGCACCTTGTTCGAAAGTTGGTACTTCCCTCGCCAGGGTAATCATAGATAAATTTTGGTGTCCCGTGATGGTTTATCCAGGTGATGGATATTCTAAGCTAACTCTGGTGGGAAAAGGGGTCCCTTTTGTTCTCGTGCGTTTGGCCTAAGATACCTACTATCTAATTTTGAATAAGAAACAGCATTCTGGTCTCTTGACATGATTTTCAGATTTTCATTTTTCCATCAATACCCTAGTACAAGAGAACTTGTATACTTAAGCAGCTACTAAGGAACTAACTAAACTAAATGACAACAATAACGAATGAACAGTAACGTGGGTCTAAAATAACGTGATTATGAATTACAAATAAAGCGAAACAAATCATAAAGGTTGTACATTTGGGGCTGTGTTCAGCGAACGTTTCAGATCATACGAAGCTGTTACGCAATTCACGATAAAACTTTGTATCAGTGGACATAGATTATGGTCATCATTCTGCATTAAATAAATGAAACGATCTTTCACATTCATATGTCTAAAGAAAGAATTCTGTTGCTCTATTTGTCCAAATAGTTGTTCCCGGATTTCCCTATTTATATTGCAAGCCATTAGGAAGTGAATTTCATCTTCTAAAATGTTGCATGTAGGGCATATTTTGTATGTATTGTTGTATATATGTAGCCCAATTTGCTCGTGATGATTAAAGGTAGATGCCGATTTCTTAGGTATAACTGATTTCCACTGCAGAGCTGCCAAACGTTTAACCCAAGAGGGTCTTTACCAAACGAACAAGGGATCCCTGTAACACCTAGTAACACATTGCAACGGCTACCCACTTAATTATTTCACTCCTCTGTTAAACTAATGTGTGAGGCGCAGTGGCGAAGGGTGTCGGATAAAAGCAACACAAATTTGTACTTCATTGAATTGTATTATTGTTACTTTGTGTAATGTAGTTAGTTGCAGTGCAGTATTTAGTGGCATTTTTATATGGTGAATTCTAAACTGAAGCGAACTGAACTGATTGGTTTACACAAAATCGATCAGTTACAAAGAATGACGCATAATTTTGACGACAGGTAATCACCTTACTTTTTATACATTTCAAATATCTCTACAGCAAAGAGTGAAGCTTCTACACCACCAGTACCTAAAGAGAAAAGACTAAGCAACAAATAAGGATATATGTCATTGTACGAGAAAGGAAAGGATAAAAAAGAAGGGGAAGAGAGGTAAATTGACAGATAGCGGAGATGATAAACACAAACAAACCCAATTTGAGAGAACTGATTAAAACCAAGAAACGGTGGGTCATATGTATAAAGAGATGGAATTTCTGGAATTTTCCACCTGTCAGCAATGTGCGTAATGATGTATACAAATTTTGGTTTGAAAAAAGATTTTGTGTGGTTAGCTTTCTTTCAGTTGATTTTTGCTATAAAGTTGATGACAAAGCTACAATATCAAGGAATTCATCATGGCGATTTAAGGGCTTTTTTTCAATTCATACAGTTTAAATCGGTTCTACTTGCCATTTTCTCCTTCCACTTATTGCAAAGTTCATTTTTACTTTTCTTTATTAGCTTCTAAACAAAACGAATGTTAATCTAAAACATTTAAATCTCTTACCCGCTCTGACTTCTAGAATTACGCTATTTGCATCATCGGCGTCTTTCGGTGAGAGCAACTCGACGATTTCTTGCTATGAATAAAAATGAAAACATGCTTACTATAAAATCATCCTTATATGAATTTAATAGCGATTATTATTATTAAATTATTATTTTTATTATTTTTATTATTATTTATTATTATTATTATTATTATTATTATTAAATATCTATTTAAAGTAGGCTAAAATAAAATGAATAGCAAAATTACAGCCAATTAAGGCCTACTATTTACAATATATATATAATTTACAATAAAACTATTAACATGTATCACAGGCAAATCAGGGTTAAAATCTATCATGTTAATTGATGCCTTATGAAAATTCCACAAACACAAAAAGTAGACCGTTCACATCTAAAATGGCAAAGGAGCAATTTGAAGCTTGAAAAGTAAATGTCCACCTGTATGTTTCATAATTTTGTAACCAATGGTCCCCTTCAAACGAAAGTTTCTAAAATTTTCTTCAAGGTTTTGGCTAATTCAACAAAGTTTTTTGCAAATTGATCCATCAGATGAATATGAACTTTTTGACTAATCCTGTGAAAAGGATTGTCATGGCTAAAACCTACACAGCTTGCCGTTATTCTTACGATTGGAAGGAGGTTCAGTTCAGAATGCAATCTCATGTTTTGCCAACTGAAATATAAGTAGACACAGAGAGGAATTGAAAATACCTGAATATCTTGGACTTGGTTTCTAAAATCATGCATCTCTTCTTTGACTAATTCACCAAATTCGTCATCTTCTAGCATTACTGATGAAAGATCTAGCAATTCCTGGAAGGAAGTTTGAGGTATTAGAAGCTTTTTTTGAATGTCAGCCTAAAAACTTGCGAATAAACTCTTTTTCCATTCTATTCTGCGTATCAAAATTTTGATCAATTTGTTTTGAGTTTTGCAGATAGATGGAGCAATTATTTAACTTCAAAAGTAGAGTTTCAAAGGAAGATATGATCAAATTTTCCCATCAACTTAAAAGCTCTTTTATGCATTATTTCATTTCTTGCTGCAATCTACCAAATAAATTGAAAGGATACACTTGAACAGAAATCTCAAATTGACCTTTATTCTACTTGTAAAGGCAGTACACAAATAAACTGCAGCTCACCTTTTGTTTAGCTAGTAATTTTGTGTATAGTTGCATAACAGGAGCTAATTCTTGGACAGATTTTGAAGTCTTCTTTATTTCAGTTGGGTCCATATCCTGCAATAAAACGATGGTGACATTTGACACTCACAAGACATTGACAAAAAGACCAAAAACACATCAGCTGCAAGCTGCCAATATCTTACCTGCTCATCAACAACATAAATAGACAGAATAAATGTGTTTCTTATGAGCAGCGGCCCACTTTAAACATCATAGTTTTGCCATTTAATAGACACTGCTAAAAAGTTCTAAATTCAACATAAGAACGATATTTAAATCACCTTCCATTTTGAAAAGATAAAACTGCAAGAGTTCTCCAACTTTGTCGTATCAAATGGCAGAAAAACGACTTGATTTAAACACATCATATTTCTGCTGCGTTTAATTGATCAATTCTAGGCCATGGTCTACGGTTTCTACATGTGATCAGCGACTGCGTGCATTTTGAAAAATGGCAATTTAAACAATTTTAATTTCAATCTGACATGGCAAAAATCGATGTTTATATCAGATTTTCAGACATGGCAGATTCTGCCGTTTTTAATACAGTTCGATTCAAAACGGCAAGAAAAACGATGTTTAAACTATAGGCCTAAAACTTACTGGAGAAGAAGCCAATTGCTCACTGAGTCTGTCATATCTTTGGATCATCTTCCTTACATACATCTCTACTTGTGGACTCCATGTTTTTCTTGAGCTACATTGTCTTGATTTGCCTGCAAAATTATGAATAATTTTCACGCTTATATTTTCAATATTTATATTTCCTAAATTGAAATGAAATTTGAAGCAGAACAAACTTAAATAAGTCAGATTGGGGTTGGGTTCAAAGAAAACTTGTAAAAAAACGACTTAAAGCATCTCCATTTGCATTGCATTTTATCTCTTGTAAGTTTTGAACAGGTTTTGATTGTAAATAAAATATGCACAATGTGAATCAGGCAGCAAAGGAATATATACAGATTATTACCTAATAAATTGGCCTTGCCTATCATCGTTTGCTTTCCCAGTGTCCATAAAGATCTTTTGCATCCTTTGCAGAAAAGTACTCTTGTAAATGCCTGCACCTTGACCAACATCATACCAGTGAGTTATACCAAATATTAAAACCAGAATTTGATGGGTGTAACTCTTACCTGCTGGAAGAGAGATATAAGCTTGAAGAGGTTGCAGCCAAAGATGTCATCCTCTAATTTGGTAGCAATTATCTAATGGTTGACAGGATGCTAATTGGAGCCCCCCCAGACTGGAAACTTTGTATTTTGCGCACGCAAGTTGAGATGGCCTAAGTAAGATTTTCATGGAAATTTTGCAGTTTCTGCCGTTAAGAGTAATAGGTTAAAACAATATAGATCTTCTGTTTATTGATCACTGCACAGCTCAGATTGAAAATCACGTAAGTTCGCGTAAGCAATAAAAACACTATCTTTTCTATCTTTCCTTATCACCCTGGCCCTGGATGAATTTTGCTGCACATATACAGTAAATCACTGATCTTTTAAATGATTCTCTGACACAATTTTTATTATATAGCAATCAAGACCTTTCTAATGACTTCAATAGAATTTTATCTGAATTTACTTTTCACATTTCATTCCACGAAACTGGTCTATTGAAACTTCAGTACCATTCAGTACCAAGCAACCACCAAATTCCTTAATGCAACTATTCTGTTTCTTTGTAAGCTCTGTTTCAAATTGGATGCCAGGCATATTTCATGTCTGTAAACCAACAAGAAGGTGTTGTGGCGCAGTGGTGTAATCCTCTGACTTTGCAGCCAGAACAGTCAGGCGTAGTGGGTTCGATACCCAGTAGGACCCCATCACTTGAGCGTCATGACAGGGGTCACGACTCGATTAGGTCTGCTCTATTTCTGCGATCCCAGCGCTTGGCGCTGAAAAACGCAACTTCACCTTCACCTTCACCAACAAGATGGGCTGCGCTCCTGACATTTTAATTTCATCGCATGCATACCTGATCTGACATCTAATGTTAGACAGAATCTAATAATCTAGCATGGTATCCATTAGGTTCTAATTGTTCGTAGTGTATGTAGCTTAACGTTGCATGTCTTTTTTATTGGCCATGGGGTGGTAATTGTCTTTTGCTCCCCTTGGCATTGTCCCTGTGGTATAGTATTAGTAATTAGGAAGGTATAGTAGAATTTAAGATTTTAATATTGTAATATTCTTCTAATTCTATATGAATAAAAAACAGGAGTGCATTTTCTCAAATTTTCATGCCTGCATAAGTTCATGTTGCCCTTCTTAGTTTCATGTTGTGTCTCGTGTAAAGAAAGGATCTCTAAAGAACAGGTGTACGACGAGCGAGCGAAGCCCCCTTATTTTATAATTCTTCTCTCTTGCGCTGCGTGAGATAGAGTATGTAAGCGTAATAAGTGCATTCATTTTTGCAAATGAAATTGCAGGAATCATGATGATAATTAAAGTTAAGAAAAGCCAAACTCACATTTCATTCATTTTCTCTATGGCTGCCCAAAAAAGAATTTTAGGCCCAATTTTGTGCAGCATATTCGATCTGCCTCTTAATGAGATTGTATTTGGAGGTTTGAATCCATATCGAGGTTTAGAATCATGCTCGATTTGGCGGTTAAAAATTGTTTGTTTGTGATGTGATGTGATGTGATGAAGATTGTGAAGATTTCAAAAGAAAGAATGCGAAGAATTTCATAACTAAACTGTTGTCTGTTTCCTGTCTTGTGTTTGTGATGTGAGATTGGTGTAAAATCTGGCCATTACTTTGCAATAAACATCTATAATAGGAAAACAAAGACGTTGATGGTAAGTTTAGGTAAGTTTAGGCCCATAGCTACACGCCCACGCCCGTGAATGGCATTCGTGAATAGGAATTCCTTCTGAGAACTAGGAATTTGAGGCTGAGCCAGTACAGGAGAGAAGTGAAAGTTTCTTAAGATTATCAGATTTTCAATATTCAGACTTTATTACGAGCTTCTTTGAGGCTCCATATATGGCATCATCAATGTTCATGTTTATTTTTGCCCTAGAGTAGTTTCGGGTATTATGGAACACTTAACGGAAAAAGATTACTTGTCAGCATAATTCATGACACATTTGGCCACACTTGGTATGAGCAATTAGGCCTAAGCATACTCTAATGTTTCACCAGTATGCTCCGATTCTAAAACGTTAGCTGTTAATAAACAAGACAAAAGACTGAACCTGGGTTGAGTTGGGCATTATGGAAAACTGTCGGATATTTTGAAACTAAGCTATTTCTATTGTTTGTATACTGGTTGATGTTTGAGATATCTCAAGAAAATGGCAGCCAGAAATCACTCTTGTCGGATGTCCTTCATTATCAGCGATACGGAGAGTACACAAAATGCTACAGCAGCCTAATATCGATCAAAATATGACAGAAGAGGTATGAAGACTTGCATCAAGTGAACTTAACAAGTTTCTTTCTCATCCCCAGGCCCCTAAGCTTTATTTACTGAATAATGTTCCAAAATACCCGACGTCCCATAATACCCGAAACCACTCTAGCCTAAAAATATTTTTAGCGTCCTGGCTGTTGACCTAACAAAACTCTAACAAAACAATTCAATCAATTCAACCTCTGTTCTCCTTTCAAGCTGTATCTGGCAGACTGCATTTGTCCCAAATTAAGTAAGAATATACTAAGGATTTTCGACTAGGATGAAAAGTTTTTTTGGTTATACTTTGCAAATATTTCTTAATGTTTTGGTGATCTGAGAGTTGAGTTTCCTATAAGTAATATCTAGTAAAATATGTGTACTGCCTGCAAAAAAATGTGTTTGGGCGTGCTATGCTGTTTTTTGGATGGAAAATATTTGGTTGCTGCAGAAAATCTTACAGTTTATTTTTATTTGGTGTTACAGGATAAATTGAACAACAATCAGCACAATGGAGAATATTTTTGAGAAATTGTTGCAGCGCGCTGCTTACAAAGAAATGGAAATTAAATTAGAGAACAATGATGAAAACAAAAAAGAGATCATTTTAATCAGTAGTGATGATGACGATGAGCTGACAGGGGATGATGAGCTAGTAGAGGATGAACTCCCCCCTGCACCTTTCCAGAGTAAACCGATATCTCCTTTGGCAGAAAGAAAAAGTGAGGTATGAATCCTATGGGCTACAAACATTTCAATTTCTCATGAGTTTCAATCTTCTAGAATTCTAGGGACTGCTATCTCAGACCCTGTCCACATGTATCCAGATATTTTTGAAAACGCATCATTTTTATCCTTTTTGGGATTGTATGTATGTATGTATGTATGTATAAATTCGCCAGAAAAATTAACATTAAAATAAAAATAAGTCTATCGAAACGAGAAAATCTAATTACAGGCATGTGATAATAAGTAAAAACAAGAGTTAAAAACATTTAATCTAAAAACACCCCTGGTTAAAATGGCAGGGATAGCATTAAAAGGTCAGTGTGACTTTGTTTCATAATGGTCCCTCCAAAGGTGTCAATAAAAGAAAAGTTTTCATAGAAGAAACAAAAATTCCTGAGGATGTTAAAATATAGCTAATTTGTGCCTTTATGGATTTGAATAGTACAATACCGAATCGAGCGTAAGAGAGGGTGTGCGGTGTCAGTAGTACACATATACGTCATCTTCCTCTCTTTGTATATTTTTGAAGAAATGTTCTTTGATCTTGTGTTTAAATGTGATGATATTATTGGTGGATTTCAAGTCAGATTTGAGACTTTTCCATATTTTTGGCCCTTGGTAAGATAGACATTTTTGGCCTGTGTTACTCTTACAAAATGAGACGTTTAGTCTAAACTTAGACCTTCACGTTATTCGACTTTGGCCGGCTGGATGGAATATTTCGTCAGCATAAGCTGGAGCAGTTCCATTGAAAAATTTCATTATATTTACACAGATATTTTGATCTACTCTGTGCTTAGTGGGGAGCCAGTTTGCATCCAAACGTAGATGGCATTTTCAGTCACTGAAAAGGAAGCTTTTCAAAAAAGCTCTCCAGAGTAGATATTTCTGAAAACACTGCTTTTCTGTTGTCATGTGGACGGGTGAAAATGAAGCGTTTTGAAAACATTGACCTCACAGTCGATTTACCAACTATCAGAGTATGCGCTTGGCTCTTTGGGGATCAGGCGAGGGCAGTTTGTTTATCTGTTCTCTTTCATCAAATATCGAATGTCGTCATTTAATATAGAATTATGCGTATCACAGCGTTTTCGTGTGGATGGGGATATTTTTATAAACGCTCCTTGTGTTGTTTGCAGATCTTTTCTTTTTTTTTGAATTCAATGTTAAAAATTTACAATTTACGAATTACCTAAGGTTACAAACGAGCTATACAATACTACAGAAACGATACCAAGGGGAGCAAAAGATCATGACTACCCCAGGGCCATCACATGAAGGATCTTTTTCTATATGGATTAAAAAGGCTGCATTTTTAAAAGATCCAAATACGTGTGGACGTGGCCTAATTCTTTATCTTTCGTTTTCAGACTTCAAGTCCAAAAGACCTTCACTCACCATCAGCATTTACTTTTCTGCCATTGACCGATGAAGATTTTGAAGGTTAGGAACGTCTTTTGCTTTTACCCAATTTATCATCAGCCTTCTCGTATTCTTTTAGGGAGCGGTCAAAAAGTATCTGCTATATGGGGGTGGGTGATATTTGGATGGGCCATGAAAAATTCTGCCATACCTTTTTGGGGCTATGAGAAAAATTAAGTCAATTTTATGGGGCCATTGAAAATTTAATCGTAAAAAATGTTACTTTCTAAATTCACAACATGGACAGATAATTTGCACTTGGTACTAGCAATTGGCACTCCAGCAGATGTGGACAGGAGCCAGACAGAATACAGTACAATTGTCCAGCTCAACACCTTCTCTCATACAACTGATGTCATGTTAACAGTGCAAGTTCTTTTTGGTACAAGCCCAAAAGCTTAAGTTTTTGGTTTGCTGTCTGAAAAAAATACAGGACAAAATCTGCCTGTATCTCAATTGCTAATAGTACATAACGGTAAATTATCTGTGAAATAAAAGTTACAATGGGAGTACTATATTATGCCCTCTTGACTTGCCTAGGAACAAAAATCAGTTTATGATGGTCACAGGTAATGTGTCCTGAAAACTAAATGTTTTATGGGGTCATGAAAAATATCCTGATGTTTCTATTGGGCCACAAAAAATTAAATAGGAATCTAGGATGGGCCATTAATTATTTTGGTAAATTTTTGGAAAATCATCCACCCCCATATAGCAGATACTTTAGGACCGCTCCCTTATGTATCCATTCTGTTAGTTTTGCTGTGCCAGAACAAAGCGAATGAGGTTGAACATTTTGATTGGTATCTACATAAAAACTCTTCAGGGTGCTCGTAATTATTGTAAGTAGAAAATCCTTACAGATACTGTACAGGTCTTGCGCACATTAACATGCCAAGGATTTTTTAACATTATAATGAAAATTCTTGAGACATATGAAAGACCGTAAGTTTTTCTAAACAGCAATTCTGAGGCAGGATAACCACGTTAATGTTCAGGAAAGTTTTGTGTGACCATGCCCTTCAAACTCTCGGAAAATGCAAGGAATGCCTTTTTAGCTAAATTTACAGTTTTGGGTATTTATTAAGAATATTCACAATATCATTTAATTATGTGACCAAAATGATTGATCTTACTCACAGTACCCCTCCTGAGAGACTGATTTTATTGTATTTTTTTGCAAATTGCAGGAGCCATCCTTTGGAAAAGTGGGGGGCCACACCCCTCCATTTGCCCTGGGGCTCCGCCACTGTAGGCAGTGCATGCCTTGCATTCTTTGCTTGTCCAAGAATTCTTGAAAATTCCTTGAAATTTTTCATATCTTGGGAATTCTCATTTCTAGAGATTGTTACAAACACTACTGCCTTGCACACATTAACATGTGACAAAAATCCTCAAGAATGCTGAAGAGTTTCCAAGAATTCTTCACATCTTGCAATGTATGAAATACTGCAAGAATTCCCAAGAAAGTGAAATTTTTCTTAAGTGTTCTTAATGATTCTCAGGTAAGAAAACAGTTTTGATGTGCGTGACATCTCTAGTGTACCTCTCATGAATTCTTCATATTGTGCAGAATTCTTGAACAAACCTTGAGAGTTCTTGAGAATTCTTCTCATGTTGTGTACAAGGCGGGGTACAGGCTCTGTACTGTAGAAAATCTGCGTTTTGTATTTTAGAAGCAACTAGAGGCTCATCAATGGATAGCCCAAAGCTAAATGCCAGAGCAGCTTCAGAAAAGGTACATAAATTGTGGGAAGTATCATACGCTAATTTTTTTATAAGAAAGAAAGTACGGTCCGAGGGCTGGTGGGTAGTTTCTTAAATGTTACAACACATTTACTACCAATGTTTATGATGAGTTTCTTACATTTTATTTCTGTAAATGTTGAGCTTATTCATTATTCTATTAGGAGGGCTCCAAAATTACTTTGTAAGATCTCAAAATATCCAATGATGTAATTTGCGCTCAAAACAATGTGAAAAGAGTTGCTATCACCATGCACTATCAGATAATATTTTTGAATGACTTTAGAAAAGTTAACCTGCAAATTAGAAAAAGTTTCTTTAAGCTTTTTCAATGCAGGTAGCATGGTTTCTTAAGGTAACTGTAACCCTTGAGGCAGTGATTCCAGTATTCACTGTATATTCTCTGCAAATTTAAAACTAAATACATTTCAACTAGTGTAGTGTATAATAGAATTCTAAATTTGACAAAACAAATAGTGGCATATATGTATTCATTTAACAACAATATTGCTGAAGGACATATGAAAAGAATTCAAATGAGCTTTTCGAAGTACAATTAAGGAAACACAGGACTCATATTAACAATTTTAATTTTGCCAAATGAACAGGGCACATAGGTTTCAAAGATAGTAATTTCGTTTATCAGTGATTTCAAGCTTTCATTTGGAACATTGTCATTGATAGGAACATTAGAAAAATAAAGAAATAAAAAGATTAAAATGTTAAGTAATGTAAATAGTAGGTACACATCAGCTGCAAGCTGCCAGTATCTTACCTGCTCATCAACAGAATAATATATGCATGTAGACATGTGTCCCTCTCGTGAATTACAATTTTAAGAACAGCAGTAATTGAATAGACTATGAAAGTAATGCATTGCTACAGGTCATTTAATAAAAAAACTAGGACAATAATTATCTATCAATCTACTTTTATTTTAATGAAAGGATTAAGAAAAAATAAATGAAACACAAATTCAAATACTGACAGGGTGGATTGTCAACGAGGTGGGGCTAGTTTGGATTGTCAGAGTTTTAATCGTAGCATATTGCTAATGTATCTTTTAGTTTTTGTAGATTAAGAAGCACTGTTTGCCTTAACCATGTCCGTTTGTTAAAATATACCAAGCAAACTTATACATCCTTTGATGCGGAATTAAACGTAGAATGTCATAAAAATATATTCAATTAATTTGATAAAAACACAAATGATTTAGTTCAGGTTTTGGGTGAAATCGACCATCCTTGAGACAACATCTTTGGGTACCCCTATCGACCATTGTTGGACTACGACTATCTCCAGCAGACAACATACAATCGGAACATTCATCCTATCAGGAAAAATGTAATTAATAATGCAAAAGTAGCTTTAAAAGAGTCCTGGAGGGAAAACAATAAAAATAATTTACAGCAAGAGAAACAGTGGGGTGCAAAATTGCGGCCAGGGGTCTGCGGCATGGTCCAGAGGGTCCAGAGGGTCTGGTTGATAGAACGTACCTTTTGATAGGCCGTTTGAATGTGAAAACAAAGTAGTGTGAATGGAGACATTTTCTGCAATAAAAGCTCAAGCAGCGTTTTCTGCAGTAAAAAAGCATATCGAAATAAGAATGGCACCGCATGATGTGGTCTACCCTGAAAAGAAGAAAGAGGCATAACAGGCTCTTAAATGGTAAAAGCTCCCTTGCAATCAGGCCCTAAGCAAGGCACAAAAATTGCCTAGAGTTTTTGTGTGCTTTAAAATGGATAGAAATACTTTGCTTTATTTGAACTACTCTATTAGATCAACTGATGCACTGTGGACATACATATTCCATTTAGGCCAAATTTGATTTTCAGACAGTCTGAAATTGCGGCGTGCCTGCAAGGGACCCTGGGTAACAATGTCTCTTTAATTGAATTGGTCCTGAACCCAGGTCAAAGTGATTAAGTTGTCATTAGAAGAAAACATTTTTAATACCAATATTAAATTATAGAGATATTAGCTAATCCCCTGCCGTTTTTAGGCATCTTAAACCCTCCCCTATTTTTAGTAAAGCAGTGTTCAAGTGATAATGCTGTTATTAGGGATATTAATCTCCCAATGTGCTCTTTAAACTTCTTGACCTCAAGTTTGTTTCGTGAAGTTTTTATGATCCATCCTTTTCCTGCAGTTCCCTTATGCGTAACTCCCATTCCATGGTTTCCCTTCTGCCCTTTACAGCATTAGTGGCCGTCGACGATAGACGGTTGAGCTAAAGATAGCGGTGAGGAACTTTTTACCAAGATGCATTGCGTTCTTTAATCGAATTCCTATAGAATCGCCAAAGATTCGTATTTCGTAATAACGACCTAATCTTATAAAATTTTCCCGCTTGAAGTGTTTTGACAACCGGCTCCAGAAAAAATCCCCCCCCCCCCTCCCGGGATCTAATGTAAGTTAGTTGGTATTTAGAAAAAAGTAAGGCCTAGATTGCAGCCAAATTTGACAAGTTTATTTCTTATGTATCTCAACAATGACAAAATTCTTTTTAGGAATTCAAAACACCTGAGAGTTCCAGAAAAAGAAAGAAAAAGTCAAGTGAAGTACATTGTAAGGCCAAGAAATCCTGCGGTAAGTTGATTACTAAAAGTTTTGCTGTTCCTCTCACGAATCAAATTATATTAACTTCTGGTTGAGTCTTTGAAACATGGTTTCCCAACGAAACTTCCAGAGATTCTCGTTGATTTTTTGCCAGAGTAACATATTTGCAAAGGTTTTTGCCAAATTATTGGATTTTGATTTGATTTGATTTGATTTGATTTGATTTGATTTCATATATTTAGCGAGGGTAGCCCTTCAGCAAGTGCTGATTTTCAAGGGGCCCTCCATCTACGATACGATACAATGATAATATAATACAAAGGAAAGAAAAAACCTGTTTACAATATGTCAAAGTCTAATTAATCTATTAAAAACAATGTTAGAAATAATGATCAGTGTTAAAATCAATTTACAGGGTATCTAAAATATATTATCTACACAGCAGTCTACGCTAAATATGGCTCTTGAAGGCATTGACCGAAGATGCCTGTTTAACCTCAGTTGAAAGGCTGTTCCAGCTTTTGCACCCCTGAATGAAAAGCATTTTTGTCCATTAGCGGAACTTTTCAAAGGCAGCCTTAAGTCAGTCAGTATTATTGTTGCCGCTCGCTTCAAACTCCATTTGGAATTGTACTTTGTATCGCAAATGTATTTTGTTGTGGTGCAAACTCTCTGGGAAGCGATAACATACTTAATGTGCGTTTTAAAAGAGTTCAAAATTCTAACGCGTCACTATTCTAGTGTGAACGATGGGTAAAGTAATGGCATATCCTTGGGTAAAGTAATGGCATATCCTTGTACAACCAACATGCATGCCTCTCCTCCACAAGGCCATCAATTAAAACATAGGAATTTTAGATGTGAAAAGTTTGTTTGGTAAAATCACTCGTCATTTAGACCCAGAAATTAGGAAAATGTTTGTATGTGGTTTGTATGAGAAGAAGAATCCTACATTCCATTGTGGTCCATGATTTACTTGCCATTCAAATTTAAATTCGAGACAATCGTCTGTTTCAGAAATAGAGTTTAGTCTTCAATGCCAAGTAAATCATCGACGAGACTCGAGCATGGAATTCTCGTTCCATGCAAACCCGTTACCAGTATTTTTCTACTTTCTCGGTTTAAATGATGAGTGATTTTACCAAACAAAATTTTTGCATCATAGTTAGCCATTAGCTGATAGATTAACATTAAAGTTTTGCATATTGGCGGCATACTTTTTATTCCACAGCGCACCAAACATGTTAACTTTTTTTACTCTCCCGGTATCATGATACTTCCTTTCAGCTTCTGTTTCGACCATCTAAGTTTTGAAGATATCTTTCAGGTGGTGGTAAACTGGGAATTGGCGACTCTCCGATAGCCAGAGCATTTTATTCATCGAGCACCAAAGTTCAACATGACTGGGATTCAAAGATAGGGGTAAGTGTCCCTTTACAATCCCGCTTAGGAAGAACAAACGCCCCCTCTTCAAAGCGCCCAAATGTGTTTGCGAATAACCAAGTTGATTTGCTTGAAGGGCTCGCTGATGAATCGATATTCCATGATGCTTATATGAACACTGCATTGTCATACGCCTCAGAGAACTTTGCACCGCCGCCCCAAGTGGTCATGCATATATTCTCCCAAATCGCCCTGCGCGCCAACGCAAGACTCTCTCATAAAGCTATCGATGCTTTGCAGCGTTTTTTAGCAATGAGGACGTTAAGCCATCGAAATTTCCCTCTCACGTGGGAGATTTTATGTGACGTAGCTTCGAAGATGCTCATTGAACTGAACACTGAAATTGAAGTGGATTTTAAACAGCAAAGTGTGCCTAGTGTTGAAGAGGAACGAAAGCAGGAAAATGGGCCTAATTTTGAAGAGGCATTGAAGCAGGAAAGCGGGCCTAGTGTTGAAGAGGAACTGAAGCGGAGAGATGTGCCTTGTGTTGTTGCAGGGGAAGAAATCACGGAAGAAAGAATGCCTTTAATTCCTAAGCACGCGTTTGAATCGTCGAGTCCTCAGACTGAAAAGGCAAGTCAAAATCGTAGCGATCCTGTTCACTTAAAAACGTTCTCATTTATCATCGATCTGCTTGAAGAAGATTTTAAGCGCTTTAAAAGCAACATGAGAGAGAGCATTCTCTGGAAGATACTCTCCCTCAAGATATATGGTAATTCACGTCTGAGATATGTTGGAGAGTGGTTCCAGAAATTTTTTGAAATTGTTGAAAGTGCAGAGTTTCAGTCGATGGAGGATGATCGTCAACAAAGCAAGACTGGCTTGAGAGTTTTGGCTACACTGCAGCGACTGATAAATCTGATTTTTTATGCAAGTCCTGATTCAGAATTAGAGAGAACTTCAAACACCATCGCAGAAATGTTCTTAGGTAACTTCTTCGATGTGAGAACATTAAAATGTCGAAAGTCGTTATTGGCATCGATTGAATCATTGTCCGTCCAGAGAAAAACAGTTGAGCTGGTGCTGTCAAAAATCTGCGAAGACACGAAAGCATCCTTACAATACCAAGATCACACTTTGAGCCTGGAGAAAATAGTTTATGGTTACTTCCACAAGAAACCCCCACGAAAGTGCGATCAGGCTCATTACTCAGAAGAAGAAATCGAGGAATTCACATTTTTATTATATCTACTTGTCCGGTCATATCTTGGCGTGGAACATTCAGATGGAAAGCGCAAGATATCCTTGTTATCAAGTGTACCAAGCGAGGATCCTTGTGGTACCCCAGAATTTCCATTGTCAGTGAGAGACAGAGAGTGCCTTTTGACAATAGGAGAAGACATATCATTTCTGGAAAATCGCCTTGCTGGATATTACGGCAAGCAGTTAGGGGATAATACACAGCTATATTTTAGCGCTTTAGATTACTTATTTTCGTTAGCATCCGCAGGATGTTTTTAGTTGTGTTTATAAGAACAATGATCTGCGCCCTGGGGGTAACTTGAGTTATGGAGTGACTGGGACGTGCTACCCAACTTTTAGGGGAAGACCCATGTTTAAGGATTGTTGGTCGATTTTGAGAAATCAATTTTCATTTCATTTTAAGCGTACAAATATGAAAAAGCTACCACCAAACGAGTTTCAGAACAAAAACGAAAAAAAAATCCAACGTTTAAAATTCGACAACTATTTTGCTACAGTTAAGAAAGCTACCCCATTTGTATTGGAACAGTTGCATTCGAGATCCATATTTAGGGATTTTCGAGGTTCAAAATCTATCCTGATGGTTGGCACATACTCGTTGCTCTTTGTATGGAAGTTTCCCCTGCCCTGGGGATCTGCGCACAGCATGGTGATCGTAAACGACGTACTTTTTGATGTAAAAACTCACACTAGTAATTTGTTAGAAATTCATTCTCTGTAACACGATAAAATGTGTTTTGATACGTTTTCAACCAAAACTAGGCGAAATTTGTCCATTCAAAAGAGAGATGCAAGATTACACAGAATTCAGAAAGAAAGCCTCATAAGGTTGTAACACAAAAGTTCTCGCAAAACGTTTGCAGTCAAGTTAAGGTTACTGTAACTGTTCAGACGACAAATTTTCGACTCTTCGGTTTTGTCATAATCTGATGGTATAAGTATTTGAGGACTGTTTAAACCAACTCACTTCCAGAAATAGTCACAATTACTTGGAAATTTGAGCATTTTAAAAGGAGCATTCCTGTTTCTCAAAAATTGCGGGAATATACCTAAGCGGATTAAAGTAAACTCACTTGACCTTGCAGCTATGTTCATGACATCCCGTGCTGCTGTGTTATTGACATAATGCTTTACCAATACCGCGCTTAAGCCTAATTGCTTGACTTTTCATGCATAATCGTATTTCCCGCAATTTTTGCTTCATTTTGATAAAAGCCTGATTTCTCGAAACAGGATTCCCGAGTACTGGTGGGTAATAAAAAATCTTTGTGTACCCAACAGGCCAATCGAATCGCTTGAAATTTGGCACACAGAGTCACAATGCATATAACTACGAAACCGTGTCAGCGATTTGTGATAGATCCACTGGTCCGATTTTTACAAGGGTCTGAAAGTTAAAAAAGACATTTAAGACATTTACATTTATTTAAAACCATATCATTTCAAGGCAATACCATTTATCAAAAATTCGTGACACGGTTTTGCAGTTCAGGGCCTTAAGTCTTTGGTAAATAGAAAGTCGTGGTCCAACGATTATCATTGGGGTACACAAAGATTTTTTCCCAAGGGTGGTCGATTTTGCCTAAAATCTCGAACAAATCATTCGCGATTTTATTGAATCAACTGAATGTATTTTCATGATATTCTACGTTTAATTCTGCGTCGAATGATGCATAAGTTTGTTTGGTATATTTTGACGAACGGAGTTCCTTAATCGCCTCCTGAACGGTTACAGTAACCTTAAGACAAAATCAATGTTCGGTCCAAAAGCACAACGAAATCATACTGGTGTCATACAACACATTCGATGATTTGACACGCAGATCCACGCAGAGAGGACGGGCTGTGTAGCCCCTTTTTATACTGGTGTATATACAGAGGCTGAACTCGCTACTTTTCATTGACACCTAGATACAAAGCAATTTGTGATTGCAGACAAAGGGAATTCCATGCTCGGTTGGTTAAGACATAAACAAAAACAAAGCAAGCCGCAAAAACTGCCCTGAAACTCGGGTCGCAAGCGCACACGTTGTGCATTTCAGAAATGGTTTTAAAGAGCAAATATTAGCACCTATCAAAAGAAGAAGAATATATCTAAACTTCTGCCTCGGGCATTTTACTTATTTTGTGCAGAAGCCAATTGGGAAGGGATTCAATTCTCGTGCTTTTTAGGCTTTGCTCTTTAAAATCATTTCTGGAATGCACAACGACCTTGCTATAACTGGTTAAAGGGGCGCACAGCCCGTCCTGTCTGCGTGGATCTGCGTGTCAAATCATCGAATGTGAGAATATAATAATCCAAAGTATCTGCGACAATCTCGGAGATCGAAGCTTTGGTGGAGGATTTGTTGTAGGTATTTCTCTAATTCCGAATGTTTGAAAGTTTTAATGGATATCAAAAGATCCATCACATTTCATAGACATAGACAAGAAAACACTGTAGTGAAACTTACGTAGAAGCTGCGATGAAACTGGCCGCCATTAAAAACCCAAGGCTGTAGTCACGTTGGTCACGTGCGCGGTTTGTCACGTACTTTCTGATTGTTTTCAAAAGTCTTGTGCAGCCCCTTTAATGCTATTCTGGAACTACGCAATAGACCATTTCGCTATTTGGAGAAAGAGACTGAGGAGAGCGCGGCCCATTCTGACAGCCTTGGCAACAGGGAAATCTAGGGAATCCCCTCTTCTGCAGTGCAAATTGTACGGTTGGCGGCTCGCTCGCATCTCTCTCCAAACTCGAGTTATTTTCGATTTATTTGCAACTTCCAAGAGTTATGTGATGCTTGTTTAGTATGGTAATTGTTGTCTTTGGACTATTTAGCCGTTTTGCAATCTTTTCGCTCATTTGTGGATTTATTTTGAGCCATTTTATTTCAGTTGTTTCCCTCGACTTTGAAACGGCTCAGTTTAGGCCCAGCTGCAGAAGAGGGGATTTCCTAGATTTTCTACTTGTTGCCAAGGCTGTCAGAATCGGCCGCGCTATCCTCAGTCCCTTTTCCAAATTGCGAAATGGTCTATTACTGGAACTAACAATTCATTTATCATTTTTCTCTTAAACTGAAGTTTTCCAGAAAAATATTCAATTTTAGTTTAGTTTAAAACGTTGTTTGCAAGAATGCACATGAGTTTGGACAATTTTTATACATACACTACATCACATTTTTTAAAGGTAATTGATTTCGTTCGATTTTTTAGCCAACCTTTCATGAATACATGTATTTTTTTTATAAGAAACTAAGAATTTGAGGCAGTACTGAAACTTTCCTAAAATGATCAAATTTTCCATTAGTCAGGGTTTTCTTCGAGCTTCTTACAAATTCCCTAACAATCTTCGTGTTTATTTCCTGTGGCCCCGTGAACATTTCAAAACGATGTTTCTTGAAGCATTTCCAACGTTTAGACATAACTCAAGTACATTCCGAGTATTAGGATACGGGAAACAAATGAAATAAAGTAAAAGATGCTCAGGATTTCCATGACTAGAATCAATTGTTTCTTAAATAATTTGTTGCCATTATTGAAGTTTTAAATTTTTTTAGTGATCTGAGAGTTAACTCTCACATAGACTGTTACAAGAAACTCAACTCTCAGATCGCCAAAAAATTAAGAATAGGAAAATATACCGTAAGAAGCTATTTATTCTGACAAAGGAAAGCCATGACATATTTTCACTTTATTTTCACCTGTTTCCCGTATCACATTACTGGTGAGGTACGTCAGTGATCTTCTGAGCACTCAAGATCTGATAATTTTATGAAAATTTCAGTACTGGCTCAAGTTCTTAGTTTCTTGTAAACAAATACGTTTGTCGTTCATAAGACTATGTATAATTTGTAAAATTTTGTTAGAAACTGTGTATATATTGTTGGTATTTCTAGCGCTATTTGTACTTAACGCACTACATACATTAGCTATTTTGATAGGATATGCATGAACAGTAGGATAGTTTAGCCATTAATATTTGCAAATATATTAAACGCAAAAAATTTCGAACGTGAACGTTAATAGTTTCGAGATTTTCAAACGTTAGAAATTCCAAAATTTTTCATAGTCCACATGATTTATTGTATGATATTTTTTGCAGTGGGGACAACTCACAGCAAAACATTTCTGGTGTTTACAAACGCAGTAAGTTGCATTTTGCAGAAGTTTGCACCGAACAGGAATGTGCTGAGAGAGCTGCTTATGTTGCCGCATTCACATTGGCACAGTTAAACCAGCTTTATCTGAACGAGGTTAAATTTTAACCAATCAAATGCATTTCATTTGTGTGATTGACATGTGATTGACCAATTAGACGGCCTCAGCGGATAACTAAGTTGGTTTAGATTTAAACTGGTTTGGCTGTGAGTAGGGTGAAACATCATTTGTCAATGTTTATTTCAATTGATTTGATTTTAGCAGCGATCACCCCGGGGGCTTGATAGAGCTCTTACGGTGTGCCAAATGTTGTAAAGATACTTATTATTCGGATTGCCATGGTTCTTAGAACCATTGCTGATAATTTTTTCGCGAATTTAGATAGCGTGTCTCATAGCGTGTTTTGCAAATTTAGTGTAGATCGTTTGTTTAATGTTCATCATAAAGATCGTTGAATAGTTCTGTTTTGTTTCAAATTGGATTTTTGATTTGATATTTGATAGAAGCACCTGTCAATAGAAAATAAAATAAAATATTCTTTGTTGTCTCTTTTGATTTGCATCACGATATCTTTAAATTGTCACCCAGGGTCTTTTACGGGCTCGCTATAATTTCAAACTGTCCGAAAATCAATTTTGGCCCAAGCGACGGTGAAGTTGCGGTTTTTAGCGCCAAGTGCTTGGATCGCAGAGGTAGAATAGGCCTAATCGATTCCGTGACCCCTTGTCATGACGCTGAAGTGATGGGGCTCTACCTGGGATCGAACCTGGTTCACCGGACTGTTCTGGCTGCAATGTCAGAGGATTACACCACTGCGCCACAACACCTTCAAAGTGGGAACCATGGCTCCACACTGCAGTAGTTAAACTGATTAAACGGACCACAAGTCTTCTCCAGAATTCAGCAATACGCACCAACAAATACGAAATGAATGCATTTCATTATGTCATATGATATGTGAATAACAGAACTATTTATATGTGATATACGTTGATTAATATGATGTGCGTTTGTATAGAATATTCAAGAACAATTTCATTAATATGCACAGTTCTAAAATAAAGCTGCAGTTAAAATATCAACTTCAAAATACTGGAGACAGGATTTCGAAATCTCCTAACGATTTAACTGATGATTTGTTTCGAAAGGGTTAATTAAAAAGCCATTTTCACTCAGAGTCATTTGCAGGCAAGCTACAATTTCAGGCGTCAAAAAAATTGGCCCAAGCGAAAAATAAGCGAAAAATAAGGACCCAAACTGCAGTTGCAGAACTGATACCGCGCGAGTCCGCGAGTCCATAAAATGAGTCCCTGTTTGAAAAATCACCATTTCCAGAATATATAGATGCTGATATTGGGAAACATACCACTTAACCCTATAGTGGTTGGGCTATCTGACACGTCCTATTTTGGTTGGGGGGGGGGGTGGGCAAAAAAAACCCCAACATAACTCTTGACTGGAAATAGATGGAGCAACCAGATTTGGTGTACTAATAGCCCCAGGCATGTACTTTATGACGATATAAGAATTGACCTAAAATTAGCCGTTGTTTTTGCTTGCGTTGAAACATTTTAGACACGGCTGGAGAATTGCAGCAAAACTCTCTCTCTCTCTCTCTCTCTAGCCATAATCTGTCGTGTCGAAGATCGTGTCGAAGTTGGCACGCTACACTACGTATGAATATCCAAAATAATTACTATATTTACACATACGGTAAACGAAAAATATCAGTTCACCCTTACCAATCAGCTACAATAAAAACTGTCATGAAATACATATGATTGATATAAATATTCACACTGTAGTCCCAGAAAACAACTTATGATAGATACATGCAGGGGTGACGCCAGAAATCTTCCGACCAAGGGGCTAAATCGACTACAAATACTGAGGGGCATTTCATTCCCAAAATCTCGTACACCTTTGGCAAAAATCCTTGTTTTCAAGAAAAATTCATCCAAAATCCGTAAAAATTCTTTTGTTCTGAAAAAATTTCGTACGCTTTTTCGAATGAGTGAAATGCCACTCGACAAATACCGTTTTCCCATGTCGTTTCTCGAATTCTCTTCGAAAATTACCAATTTCCTCCGACGGGAGAACTAGATTCTTCAACTGAGGGAATGTAGTCCTCCTGGCCCTACCCTAACGCCACGCCTCTGAAAAGATGAACTGGTGCTAGCGATAAGCTACTTTCAGCTCTCTTGAACTCACAAGCAACCATTTTCAAGTTTTGAATTATGTTTGTCAGTAATTAATTCGTTACTCGCTGGCCCCGCTGGTCCCTTGTGTACGTTTTCAAGAAGTAGCAAATACCCTCCGCAGTTTTTCCTTATTCTCATCCAGAGATTTCTTCAAACACAAGACTCTTGAGAATCAAGCAGATGTTGTCTGTGTATGTCATCTTTTCCTGGCTGGAATTGAAACGAACTTTGGAGTAATGCAAGTCCTTCATCGTCCATGATCTTCCCCTCTTGCAAAGACCTGCTTCTTTTCCTGGTGGCACAATGTTCAGTCTTTGGCGAGGATTTGGTGCATTGAGTTGGTTCATCTTGAGAATGAGTACGCTTTGGAATGGGATCAGGAGTACTTTTCGTTGGCACGGTGTTCTGTCTTCGGTAAAGCTTATCAAGGACATCCATGTGCAGTGAACCATTTGCTTCAGCAATGGAGCTGTTTGGGTCTCTGTTGATTCTTGGGGTGCCGTTAGAGCTAGGGTTGTTGTTTAAGGAACGGCTGCTGCGGTTCGACGAGGGTGCAATAGTGACGCAGATGGACGAGGTATCGGTATCGGTGACAAGAAGACTGCTGCTGCCTCGGCTCCTTCCTCGCTTGAATCGAAGCTTCCTTCTGAGGTTTATGATCTGGCTTTTGACCGATGAGTCCTGCATGTCTGTTGTAAGGTTGGTTGATTCGGTATATTTCCCTGGCAGGCTGCAGCATTGTTTTAGCAAGGCCCGGAACGCATGTTTGAAGTTACGGTTGAAGATTCCATAGATGAAAGGATTGCAGCCGGAGTTGAGGTAATGCATCCATTTCATGAAGCTGACCATGTGTATGACAATTTTTTGGTCGAAGGGGCACGATTCGCAGTGATGGTAGAGCAGAGTGAACAGGAAAAATGGCGTCCAACAAATCACGAAAATACTGATGACAATCACAAGGGTTCGCTCCAGATTCCAATCTTTGTCTGCGCTTGAGCTGAAACGGCCGTTTCTCACTTGCATGTATATTGTGACGTACGTAGCTACAATTATGAACAACGGCAGAAAGAAACCAAGGCTGCAAACGAGGGCAGAGTAATATCGCCACTGCATGAGGCTAAGCGAGGCTAGAATGATACTGTAAAGCCAAGCTACCACAACCATTGCGATTGCTATTGATCTTGTCATGCGCGTACGATGCAAAAGGGGGGTTATGATACTGAAGAATCGATCAATACTGATAGCTGTTAAATTTGTGATTGATGATACCCCTGCTAGGATGTCAAACCAATTCCAAAACATCAACAGTTTGTGGAAGTCAATCCAAATGGGCAATGATTCCCAGCCAGTTAATTCATACGATAACCACATTGGCATAGCTATGGTAGCAACGAGAATATCACTCATTGCTAATGAGATGATAAAATAGTTTGTTGTCTTGCGAAGACGTCTATAGAACAAAAAAGCAGTGCAAAGCAATATGTTACCAGTCAGGGCGACAACGATTAATATTGACATGGCTATTGCAGAGATGATTTTACCAGCTGTAAGTTTGAAGAACGGCATCGGCTCATAATCCGGCCCGCAAAATGGATCTTCTGGGTTCAGGAAACAATATTCGTCAAATGAACCAGTGGAATTCACGGTCGTGCTAACATTGAAATCAAACTCCATGTTTACGTCGACTCTCCTCTCTGGTATTCGACTGGAAATGTCGTTGTTTGTTGCTTGGTGTTACGCCTATAAGGGAGAAAGCTCTGTTGTTATAACACATCTCTTGGAGCACAGGGAAGCCAGGAAATGATTGCCGCTAGAGTTTTTAATCGTCTTTTTTTGTCCCCTATGCTCTTCGTTATTTTTGCTCCTTGGTTCCCTGTGCTTTGTGATGTGCAGCCTATTGATACAGAGCTAAAGCACAGGTGATCAAGGTACAAAATGACGAAGCGCATAGGGGACAAAGAAAGACAATTTTTATTTTCTTTTCCATCAATAATTTCTTGGTTCCCTGTGCTGTGAGCAGAGGTGTAAAGCTGTATTCACACTATATTTGTTGTTCTCAACGCTGACTAAACGAGCCTCATATTTTATGACGTATATGAGGCGAGAAAATCCTTTTTGTGTGAAATCAGCTGTAAGGGGCGTATCATTCTGTAAAAATCTCATACACCTTTGGTAAAAATCCCTTTGTTTTCAAGAAAAATCCGTGAAAAATCTCTAAAAATTCAAGTGTTTTAAAAAATCTTGTAGGCCATTTCGGAAGAGTGATACACCTCTCGACCAGCTCCAGGCGAAATAGGAACACGGCAAGAAAACTCGATAAAAAGGGGCATG
The DNA here is from genome assembly GCA_039566865.1 of Aurelia coerulea. Classification (NCBI taxonomy): domain Eukaryota; kingdom Metazoa; phylum Cnidaria; class Scyphozoa; order Semaeostomeae; family Ulmaridae; genus Aurelia; species Aurelia coerulea. The sequence continues at coordinate 1,135,815 of CM076952.1, read as the reverse complement.
GTAACGCAAGTTCCTATTTACCTGAAAATGAGAATGTTTTAACAGTATTCTCTGAGATGAATATCCTGAAATATTGTTGCAATTACAGTAACTGAAAGCCAATGTAAGGAAAATCACAGCCCAATTACCATAAACAATCAAATACAATAGCCTGTAATGGATTGCCCCAATGGTAGATGGGCTTGTCTATAAATAGATTTAAACAAAACACTCAGACACATCATTCCATTGTTCACGGTGCATGTGCAACTTCAATTTGAATGGGATATTTAAAAATGCTTTGCTCTTTGCAAATGCAAGCTTTTAACCGCGCACAAAGTGTGTACTTCAGAGAAAGACACATAAGTGTGGCGCATTCAGCATACCAGTCTGAAGGTTGCAGCTTCAAATACAGGCGCTGCCAAAACCTGCCACCTAAAATGAGGAGAATCACCAGATGTCTGTAATTCACAAAGTGTGTACTTCAGAGGCATTTAGCATACCAGTCTGAAGGTTGCAGCTTCAAATACATGCGCTGCCAAAACCTGCCACCTAAAATGAGGAGAATCACCAGATGTCTGTAATTCAAGCCTAAATGAATCACGAGGTCACATCAACAGAAAGGACCAGGGCACAGCTTTGATAGGCTTAGCTACTCGGTGATGTTAGCTAGAAACAAATTAACTTCAAATTTACCAACTTTGCCACACAATATTAGATCAAACGAGGAACATACTGTATCACTTCATAAAATATCGTATCCTTTTGGCAAAAATCCCTTTGTATCCAAGAAAGTCCTTCAAAAGTCCCTCAAAAATTTCTTACGCTACATCAAAAGAGTGATCGATAGACCTTTCGGGGCCAGCCTTTGCTGCAAATTGGCCACCATACAAACCTTACACGCAAGCAAAATGACTGGATAATAATTGCAAAAATTTGTCTAAACTTCACCTTCCCTTGCAAGGAATCATAGTCTGATATGCTTCCAACGCTACGCTGACTTCCCCGCATCTGGCACCTTTCAGACGAGGCAAAACATAAACGAGGACCAGCCGTATACGTTGCTAACCTCTCTAAATGCTGCTATACGTTGCTCTTACCTTGGTGCTGAATTACTGTGGCTTCCTTTCCTCGGCTTTAACAACCTTGGCTTACTCTCTGTAAATCGTAGAATATTTAAGCCTCTAAATTACAAGAAACCATCAGGCTTCAGCAAAATTGTAAAATATTCATTGATTCCTTTTCCAGCATCAATTTCCTTCGTGTCAACCTGTCGACTTGATCTTAGTTTTGAAATGTTTCGAAAACTTTTCAACTGATATGAATCAAGTAACCTTCCTATGAATGAGATGACGGTAAAGAAGTGGTATTTTAGAAGAAATTGGTGAAGTTGGCCGCCCAACTTTAATTATAAATGGATATACTGATAAATTTCGGTTTGATAAGCCCAGTGAACAATAATTGATCATTTAGTGCGGATCATTAGAAAACGATAAACATATTTTTATGTAATGTTAGTAACCCAAACATTAAGCTTTTTAAGATGTTAGATGTATGGAAGCATACTTTTTCCACACCCTCCATTCTTAAAACGTTAGCATAATATCACCCGACACGAGTAATAAGTTTCAAGCTCAGGCTGTCGAAGATTTTGAATCAGGGCTACGTAGCTCGGACATAGCAATAGAGATTTATGGTTCTTTTTTGGCCCATCAATGATTTTGTGGCTAGGATATCTTTAGTTTGGCTTTTATAAACAGGATTCCATCAAGCAAAATCGCAAATGATCGAGAAATTGGCAGATAACAAATATTCGCGGGTGGCAGTAATTATTTAGGCCTCCCAAAACTTTTGATGAATGTCCAGCAATGTTCGTGCCCTCTGTTTTAAGTTAAGTGATTATTTTCTTGCGTGCATGCAGACTGGTTTGATTTCTATTCAGAGAGGTTGCTCCTTCACAAGAAACAATGATTCTTTCTTTCAGGAAACTTCTGTAATGGAAACCTGCCCAGTTTGCATGCAGGCTAACTATTATGGGTTATTGTCTTGAGGCAAAAAAACTGATGGATATTAAACATTGAATGATTACATCAAAACGATAACAATACGAAGGCACCGCCATTTTGCTTTCCATGCCCCATTGGCATTTAGCAAAACCATGTTACACCATAGAGAAGTTCGTGGGCATGTTCCGATTGAAAATGGCTTGAACATGAAAGCAACGACATATGGAGTACCCTGATCAGCAGAGGAGTCACTGAAACGTCTCATGTTCTGGAATAAAATTTGCCATCTTCTGCCTTTTGATAATATTCCTACGACATGGAATGTGGAATGATGGATGGGAATTTTCAAATTTGATAGTTTAATTGAGCCCCAGAACAACTTGCTTCGCTTTCATACCTCTTTGCCTCTTGTGGTTACCTTTCTAGCCGTTTCACCATCCGATCCAACAATTCCTTTATCTCATTCCCTTCCATTTTTCTATTCTATGATTTCACGATTCCACATACCATTCCATTTTCCACTCTATCACTTCACGATGCCACATAATATTCCATTTTACCATTCCATCATTCCATGATTCCACATACCATGGTCCTTGGCTACAAGAGACGTCTGCAGGATAATGTACGGTGATTTTGAGCAAGAAAGAGGAAACATCGAAAAACGTCATGATGCAATAAGAACAATGAATAAGGTTGTTCTACCTACTGTTCTACCCTCAGAAGGGTTTTCAACTTTCTATTAACCTACGTAAAACTGAAAACTGGTTGCCTTCCAAAAGATGCCAAATTCGTTTTTAAATCTTCCGTTCTTTTGATTTTATAATTGGCCTACAGGATTAAAACTGGGTGGGATTTGATTTGGTTTGAGCATTTCGTTTGCGAAACTTCATTTTGAGTCATTTCGATTCAATTGCCTAATAATCCTTCGACGAGCCAACATACAAGCAAGACGACGTCCATCATCGCTAGGAAGATTTATTTTAGCCCAACTTTTTTCTGCAAGGAAATTGTACGTTCTACTGAAATTTGTTGATTTTCCGAGAGAAATTTCCTAGTATTGTATTGTTGTGTCTCGTGCAATTTCTCCAAGCATCAGCGTACGATACAGGGGGCCAGGGGGCGGCAGCCAAAAATTATCGAAAATCGGTCCCAATCGGGCAAAAATCTTCCCTCAGTCGGGCAAAAATGTCGGTAAACAATGGACAGGCAGCCCCCCTAAAAATTGCTCGGTCTTTTGGCTGTTAAGCAGCATAAATGCATTCCAATCCATCCAGTATCCTTGGTGCAAGGAACGTGGGAACTTTTTTCTGACCCACCATTCAGAAACCATCACCCACTTACCATAATCACAATGGACAGGCAGCCCCCCTGACTTTGTGTTTGGCAGCCCCCTAAATTGTTTCTTCTCGTACGCTTGTGTGGACTTGCTCCAAGTCTCGCTCTTCATCAATACGGGGGAGGGGAAGGAGGAAAGGGAGAGGGAAGCTTGTGTCAAGCAATAAAAAGCAACCATCAGAAGGGCAATATGAAGCATTTCCCAATATCAGATAAGATTCTGTTTTTACTAATACCCATTGAAATTCTAGAAATAGATTTTGAAAGTAATGTGGGCTTTTCTTTGAAGTGGGTACGCAATGAAAATGAAAATATAGGTGAAATATCGAAATATCGTAATACTTGCAAAACATTAGATTGTATCCAAAAGATACCGCAATGCTAATATTTTGATGATGTAAAGATGTAAGTGCAATATCATGATATCAAAATGCTTTCAAATAATGTTTTGCAAACGATGCCACATGACTAATATTTTCAATAGTTTCCAAAATGATTGGTGCCGTTTTGGTTGTACTATAACAATATTCGATTGAAAGTGTTCTTTCGTGTCATGATATTGTTGCCTGCAACAACAGGTAGCATCTCGTGCCAAAAAATGCCGCAGAATGCAACGCGAATGCCACAGAATGCCACCCCTCCTGTAGTCTGCGTGCAGGCTACCCCTCCTGTAGATCTTTGCGCAGAAAACACATAGCTACAGTTTTAGTTTTCCAAGTTTGCACGACAAAACTGAAAACAAAATAGGGGCCAGATAAGCAGGGGAAATACCAGCTTCATCCTCTCAAAGGAACATTTCCAACGGAACAGGGTTGAAAGTTACTCTCTCTTTTTCGCGCGAACTTACTCAGAATATCAAGCGGATAATGTTGATAACTAGGCTATAACATGTCACTGAATGAGTTTCTTAACGTTCGCTGCCTCGAGCAGCCGTATAATAAAAGTCTGGACGTGCTGTGCTCTTTCCCTGGCAGTTGCAAACAACTGTGAACGACTGTAACTTCTTCACACAAGAAGTTCTTCAATTTCGCAAGGGGTAAACAAATGCCGACAAGGCAATTACAAAGTCAAGCATCGAGTAACAACTGTAGCATTGCAAAAACTTTGGCAAACGCTCAACATGAAGTCAAAATGAACGAACGTGGGTGGGGGTAGAAGGCGTAGAGTTTATAACATTCATCTTAGCACAGGGTATCAAAATGAGGCAACTTTTCTAGAGCAGGTTGTCAAAACATGTCAAAGGGGAATATTCTGCTAGATCGGGTCGTTTTTTGGTCAAATTTCATGTTTTTGAGTATACTTTTCACCAATTTTTTCCAGAACAGGTTATCATCTTGAGCGAAAAATTCTAGAGCAGGGTAAAAAAAAATTTTTTCGTGGGCACACCCCCGTACAAATTTAAGTCAAGTACCCCCCCCCCCCCCCCCGGGTATCTACAGAAACAGAAACTACTTCTTTCAAATGGTAAGACATTTGCATGCAAGAGTATCAACACCTCGATCAACACAAGAAGTTCTTCTTCATCTCAAGGTAAACAAATGCCGACTGGGCAATTGCAAAGTCAAGTGACCACTGCAGCATTGCAAAATACTTTGGCAAACGCTCAACATGGACATGGGGGAGGAAGGCGTACGGCTTAGAATTCATCAACAGAGACTACTTACTTCGAATAGCAAGAAATTAGCAAGGTTGATCAAGGGTTTATTTGGCTATGATCCGTTGATCAGCTGAAGATGAAAACGTAGCGGACATACCTTAAAACGCAGCAGGCATCTTGATGCTTCGCTCTTATCAGCGGGCTTCAACTGGTTGACAGATTTCGGATAATGCCCGTTTAAGTCGTTGCAAACACACTCCTAATTGATCTTTTATCATCATGAGATATTTGGGTTAGTTTTGTTAATTAGATTCGGATAATGAGATAATAATGAAGATTACTTTTCAAATTCTGATATTGCGTATTGTCAACATTGAAGTTTGCATTGTTCGTAGCCCTGATCTTGTTCCCAGTCTCCGCCTATGTTGGGAGGGGACTGGGAGAAACTATTGCAATCTGTGCCAAAATTTACAATCTACCACGTACAGCCAAATATAATGGACGCTATGACATCTCTGATATAAAGATAATGTATTCTAGTGACTTTGATGCATCTAAGGAAGAAAGCCATCAAAGATTTTTATGAGCATTTTTCAAACAAAAGTAATTTCGAAAGGACCTTGGGGTACAATATTTTGCAAAAGGGTTTGCTATTCGGTTTTGGCAGCTTGATTTTGAGTCTTTGGGTCGAGAAAAGAACCATTGTTATTTGTTTCTTTAAATAGCGGGTTGGATCATGTGATCGGAAGCAATCTCATATCAGAAAGTACTAAACTGTGCAGAGCACAGTGAGCCTCGATGCGAAGAGGAGGCGACGAAGAATCTCTTTAGAAGGTGAAGATATTGAAGGCAGATGATAGGGAAACATCTGTTTTCGAGTAATGAAAGCGAAAATTGTGCAGTTTCATTTGTGATTGGTTAACGAGCCATTATCACCCAGAGTCCTTTGCGGGCTCGCAGCAATTTCAGACTGTCTAAAAATCAAATTTGGCCAAATCGAACAATCTGAATCCATACAGTATTTGTATTTAAACTGACAGAAAAATCCATTTGAAGTCAAACTCTCTATCAATTCAACCACTGCAGTGTGAGTCAATATTTTCCGCTTGGGCCAAATTTGATTTTCAAACAATCTGAAATTTCAGCTTTCCCGCAAAGGATCCTGGGTATTATTATTTTCATTATTATTGTTGTCTCGGGTTGTAAAAGTTGTTGTCGCGAAGAGCTTTCAGTCCCTTGTCTATAAGATTTAGAGATCGCTTCTTTCTATTCAAATCCAAAAAAGGGGAAAACATCTTCGAGTAAGGTCATTGGGGAGTTTTGTAGAAAGAAATTCATATTATTATTCTAAAATAATATTCTTTTCTTTTCTTTTATTATATATATTTTTATGTAAATTTTAGTATAAATACATTTAAATATTTACAGTGTTTGTGTTTTTTTTCATTATTATTATTATCATTTTATTTACAGCATAAAAAGTATACGACATGTATATTTCAAAAGGACTTTCAGCATTTGAGTGGTTTTTGGGTACTCTCCAATGCAGAGTTTCCTCTATCATTTTGCATAGAGGTTTTGGGGTCGTTTCCTAAGACAGGCTGGTTTCCTCCCCGTCTTATGACTACGAATGTTCCATGATACCAAAGAACACATTTGACCTTCATTTACATTCGCGTAGATGACGTCACCATCGTCTGTATCTCTGAGGGATCTCTGGACAGTGTCATAAATTTGTGTTTACTCAGAAGAAAGAGAAACAAGACACTTGAATGGCTGGTCTGCACATTGTCTATGGGAGCCCCTGGAGATAAACGAATTTGCTTAGCCCCTGCGTAGGCGCTGCTTCGGAAATGCAGGAATGGACTGCTGGAGTGAAAGTAGTAGATAAGAACCAGGGTATTTTTTAAGGATTTTCCACTAGTGGGGAAAACAGCCAAAAAGGCCCCATTTTTTTACGGTTTGAGTTTACGATAAAATGTTCCATTGTTCTCATTCAATCCAATTCAATTATAGCTTAGGCCTTCGGGCACAAAACAAATTACAGTTACAGTTACAGTTCTCAACCGAAAGTTTCTTTTTGCAATTATGATCAGTTATTCTCCGAGATGTTATTTGAGCTAGCAACATGAATGACATTGTTTAGTTCACAAGGGAGAATGAAAAAGGGCCCATTTTTGACTTAGGACACTGGGGTAAATGTACTAATTTTCCCTTCACTGCTGGGACAAGCAAAAGGGCCTACTGGGGCAAATGTCCCACCAGTCAGTACGTTAAAAAATACCCTGATAAGAACACATGAATAAAGTAGCCAACATGCAGACTTATCCGTATTGGCTCTCCTTCGCAGTGGAAAGTAAAGTCTGCACGGATGCTATGAATAAACATGCAGGGCACTTTCTATTGTTTTGCCTCTACATGGGAGCAAGGATATCAACACATCAGCACATATCAAAAGTGCAGACCAGTAATGAGTTATCAAATGATGAGTAAAAGTGCGACACATTTTATAGTTGCTTGGCTCTGTGTGGGAGCAAGGACAGTAACACATGAGCAAGTTTCAATGGACACCACCGGTGGCCTAATTTGTTTTCTGATCCTTTCTGCGGAAAGAATTGATCTTTGTTTGTACTTGGTATATTGACCATAGAACGTATTTACCATTATGATTGACATTAGTTCATTAAACTATATGAAAACGAGAGTTTTATTGCCAAATTTGAATGCTTTTTACACCCACTTCCTCACTGTCATATGAAACTGTGTGCTTCCTCTGGTGCCTACATCTTTTTGAAATAACGACAAAGGCTATCCAGTAGCTAGCCACTAGATTGAAACAGCTTTCGTTTCTTTGCAAACATGTACTGCCCACCTCCTTTTGCATTTGGAGTAACATGTTCCCTTTGCCAGGTCAACAGGATCGTGTTATGCAAAAAGGGCAAAGAGATGCTTGTGTTTTTGATCCCTTGGTTTATTTTCTCACTTCTTTTTTTTTTTTTTTTTTTTTTTTTTTTTATTCAAATATTAAATTTTACAAGATACTTTACATTCTACTATACCTAATTCTAATTACTATACGACACTACAAGTGCGATACCGTGGGGAGCGAAAGACTATGACTACCCCATGGCCAATATCTAAAAACACGAAACGTTAAACCGTATACAATCACACTACGAACAATTTATAAATTAAAGGATACTATACTGGATTCAGTTTCACTCCAGATGTCAGGTCAGTGTTGCGATGAATTTGTTGATGCAACGAGTGCAACTCATTTGGTGTAGATTTAGGTAAGTAAAATGGAAAAGAAACGCTAACGGTACGGGACTTGGTGATTGCTTAGTGCATGGCTAAATTCTCAATAGATCTTAATCAAACCGACCAGTTTCGTGGATGAAGCGTAAAGTTAATTCGAGTACATTTCTATTCAACTCATTAGAAAGGTCTTCATCACCATACAATAAAAGCTGCGTCAAAGAATGATTTGAAAGATTGGTGATTTGTACATATGGTCGTAATAATTCAACAATTTCAGCGAGAAGATTTTGTCGTTGAACATCAAAAGAAGGGCAGAGCAACAAAAAGTGCTCCGTGTCTTCAATGCCATCGCTTGTTGGGCACATTGGGTTTATGGTATCTCTGAAATTATGCTTGAATTTATGGAGATTTAACTTGCTGAGACCAACCCTGAGTTGTGTTAGGTAGGATAATCCTGTGGGATCGTGAATTCCAAATACAGATTTTGCAGGGGGACGGATTATTGATAAGAGCTTTTTCTTAAAAACAGCAATAGAAGGTGCAAGTCTCAATTCAGGCTCAAGCTTATTCCATTCGCATAAACAGTTTGGATAGAAGGAAGACTTAAATTTTTCTGTCCTTGCCTTTAGTCGCCCAATGACATCCTGTCCGCGGAGACGGTACTGCGACTGATGAAGAGGGGGAATTGGATCAACTGTATACTCAGGACTAAGATTATTTATAAACTTGTAGAACAAGGCGACAAGGTAAGGCGTCTACTCCATCTTCGGGAACTCAGTGACTCCCAACCAAGCTCTGCGTACAGCTTCTCTCGAGATGTTCCCCTCCATGTACCTGACACAGCTAAGGCAGCAGAATACTGTACGGACTCTAGCTTTTCCATTAAATTTGGTATAATAATATGTTGACTGAATTCACATACTTTGGCAGGAATATGGTAAATGGCATCACCATAGTCTAGGTGGGGTCGAACATAGAGCTTATATAATTCATTTAGGGTATGCCTTGGCAAGTATTTGGAGAGATATTTTAGCAAACCAATGCCCTTTCTCGTTTTAGAGATCGCTAATTTGATATGAGCTGAGAAAGACAGCTTTGAGACCAAGATAATTCCTAAATGTTTGTGTTCATTTACTTTCTTGACAGGTACGTTGTTAAAAAGAATCACTGGATGATCAATTTCGAGCTTTTTCCTTGAAAATGTTAATTCAACAGCTTGTTTCTTTCTCACTTCTACCCTATGTTGATGGGATGCCCATTCATTTTGTTACCGGTTCAGCTACCCTAGGTGCCAGAGACACGAAACTTTACCCTCCCTCTCTCTCTCTCCCTCCCCCTTTCCCTTACCTTCTAGGAGAAGGCTTCTCCTCCGTGTTCAAAACTTTAAAGACATCAACGTACGAGGAAGAAGCTTGCACAACGTGAAGAAAGTTGTTCAGATTTTGTCATCAAGTTAAGACAGATAACTAATTGCATTGCTTCGCACATCTTAATTCAAAGCCACAATCAGCTCTCCCTAAATTTACCAGCAAATCTGAATGTTTTTTTGGTCTTCTTTCCTACTCCTACAGATTTGAGGGATTGTTTTTACGAGCTGAAATATGAATATGAAAAAGAAATGAGTGAGACGATCAGCACAGCACAGCCTGGAAGCTGATTTATTGCTCTACGCGTTTTTTTCATAAGAAAATGGTTTATGAGAAACTAGTACTGCGATGGATGACCAAAAATTTAAGAAACTCTAGTACTACATTCAAGAACAATTAAGAAACTCTAAGATTTTATTTCCGTATGTCTCTCTTATTTATGTCTCTCTAGCAAAGCTACCTTTATCTTTTTTTTAACTTTTGTTTGCAAAAAATTGGTAACTTTTGGCTTGTGACAATATCAATGCAAAAAGCAAGCCCTTTGTCGATAAGAAGGCTCAACTTAGAACCATAACGCAACTTTAGGCCCTAAAAATAAGAAACTAATTAAGAAACTTTTACTACTAAAACACCAAAATTTTCATGCGAATTAAGAAACTTTCATTACTAAGTGCTGATCCAAATTTCTTACATGAAAGAATGTGTATTTTAGTGTCCTTTAAATGGTGCCTAGGACCAAGACCCAAATTAAGTCAGCGATATCAATCAAAGAACATTACTAAAGGCATCAAATTGATACCCAACTATGCCTCCCCTTTAAGATCTGGTGACTAAACGAAACTTACTCACCGTAAAGCCGGTTTTGTCGAAGTCTGTCGACGAAATCTTCCTTGTTGGTCAGCGATGCTGCTTTCCCTACCACACAGCTTGTCACAAATAATCAGCGCAGTATTGGTAGCTGAATATAATACCCAAACATGAGTGCATGGTATTTTTGCGGAGGATTTACAATTCAAAGGAAATATCAGCAACAATACGTGAATGAAACGTATTTGCATAGTCACAGGATGGTATTTGCAAGTATTTGTGCAATCAAAGTAGTTGGATAAGCTAAGATCAGACCCAACAGTTTACAGAGGTATAAGTGAATGTGACGTTCTTCCAATATATCTGACATTCAGCCGTGCTTAACGTGTCATCGTTCCTCCTACTGCATACCAACACTTTCCAGATTGCTTAATCTCTCTCTGATTCCAGCGAAATGTGCAACATTGTATGAATAGTTCAACGATAATGTACTCACAGGGATGCAGCATGTTGGAACAGATTGAAACGCAGGTTTTCATGCCCCGAAATTACTGCGAGCCAATTTAAACCTAAGAATGGTATAAAAGGAGACAAAGCACCGCTTATTGTCCTATTGTTTGATTATCTCTGCAGCTGCAGTATATTTTTATTGCCCAGTCTCCCTGGCTAACCCCACTTTGAACTTCGTTGATTTGATTAATGCTCATAGACTAGCTACACTAGTCCCTCAATTTCGCTTTGTTGTTGCTGCTGATGGCCATAGCGACGAGCTTTGGAATTGAGACTATATCCTTCCATGGAAACAGACTTTGGTCCACTTTGCCAAATGCAGTGAAACAAGCAAGCACACTTCCTATCTTTAAAAACCTGATTAGATGTTGGAAGGGCGAGGCGAGAGCTGCTACTGTAGGCTATGCAAGACATACATTCCGCAGGTTGTGTATCTAACATGATATTCATAATTATGTTATTATGTTCAATCTAATGTTTTTAACGGTTGTGTAAAAAGGACTTTTCCCCATTTATTTCATTTTATATGTTTGCTAAATAGTAGGCCTAAATTAGCAGTAATTTTGCTATGTCGTGTATTTTAAGCCTACTTTAAAGAAAGAAATAATAATAATAATAATAATAATAATAACCAATCAGTTCTAAGGAGCATACAGAGATTTTGTAGCCAGTCTATAATGCTCATTGAACGATTCAACTGAAACTCGATCACAGAATGCAATGTATCTTGCTAAAAAGTTCCTCGCTGCAATTTTTGTGCCATCTATGTTTAATTGAAGGTGTTGTGGCGCAGTGCTGTAATCCTCTGACTTTGCAACCAGAACAGTCAGGCGGAGTGGGTTCGATACCCAGTAGGACCCCACCACTTGAGCGTCATGACAAGGGGTCGCGGACTCGATTAGGTCTGCTCTATTTCTGCGATCCCAGCGCTTGGCGCTAAAAAACGCAACTTCACCTTCACCAATGCAAACAGCAAGAATAGTGTACTGAAAAGACAACGAACGACTTTAATTGGCTGAAAAATTGTCATGTGTCAATCACATTGCAAAACTGAACGATTGTAAAAGCGAGCAAAAGGCCTAAATTTTTGCTCATTGTAGTTTATACGCGATTTGATTGGCTCATTACGAGGACACATTTCAGTTCTTCAGCCAATCATTTCTGCGCGCAGGCTAATCATTTTTGGAACTCATGCGTATTTGTTCACAAATTATAAATCTACGAGTCTACACTCATTATATAAGTTTCAGTATCGCTCATTGAATAGGATGGTTATCGCTTATATATGAAAGAAAATAAAAAATCAGATTGAAAATGTTGAACGAATACAAGGAATCAAGTCGTAAGTCTACTTGAGTCATAAATAGGATTTGTTGCAAGTTGTAATGGAAAAATTTATTATAAACATCCCTTCCTGATCATTTTCGCAGAATCGGAAGATAAGATTCACAATCAAACTTCATATAACTAATTTCAAATCTGACAGTATAGATTCTAACATAGAATTAAACTCAATTCAATGTTACGAAACAATTCAAATAATATCAATTCAATTCAATGATGCAATATACAACAAAGTTACAATTCTACAAAGTCTATTTCTATCGTGGAGTTAGATTTTTAATGTAAGTTTTTTCCATTCTGCTGTAAACGAATAAAGTATTATACAGAAAGGCCATCAAATAAAAGCTTGACAAAATTTTTGAACTTCGTTTTTATCGACGAGGAGGCATGGACTGTAGAAAGGATTTTGGTACACGTTGTAAGATACCCTTACCTCCCTGTTCCTGATCCAAGCAAATTGCAACAATTGAAATTACTTCTACTCAAGCGTACAAAGTTTGGGAAATACTTTCACTAGGGTTACAAAAATGGGGTGGTTTGGGAAGGAGCACTGACTTAATATTTATGAAAAGAAACGACCTATGGAAATACGAGGAGCTAACGGTAACCCCTGGTAAGATAGTTTGGTAGTGACAACTACAATAACAAATACTGTGTTTGTAGTCAATATTTCGGAGTTTGGTATTTTTACTCAGAATGAGAGTAAACTTGTGTTGTTCTCGGGAAGTTAGGCCCAACACATTTAGGCCCAAATATTTAGGCTTTGGATTCAGCAAAGGTTTCTGTTGTGTCAGCCCTTGATGTCTTTGCAGTGCTTCCGCTGGTACTGGCATACATATCGTAGCGAGCTGAAATCTTGAAATCAAACATTTTAAAGAATTCTTGCCTGAAGACAGTTCCTGTGAAGCAGTACAGGAAACAATTGATGGATGAATTGATGACGACAGCCATCTTTGCAAATGCGAATGCTAGGCTGACTGAATTCTGGTTCCAACTTGTTTTCGCCTTCCCATTGCCAAGCATGAAGAAACACTGTGTGATGCATTGTAAGGCGAGCAATATCAGAAACGTGAAAGTGACTGTGAGGAGAACCCTTGTCATTTGACGGTCTTGCTTGCTGCGTTCAGGCTTGCTTGACCCTGCCTTATCCAGCTTCTGCATGTACTTGGTTCTCTTCATCATTGAGTGGATGATGCTTGCATTGAAGATTGCTATCGACGCCCATGGAACCAGCACCAAGAACATACAGTGAACCCAGAATTCGTACATCTGCGCCGAATCACTTTTCCCATATTCGCTCAACCCAAGCTCATAACCATCTTTGACTTTTAATGGTCGAAAGCTGAAGAAATGGGGGACGTTGATGATGAACGTGCACGCCAAGATGCTTCCTATCCCAATATAGGCCCGTTTTGGTGAGCACCAATCCTTGGCTTTGATTGGGAAGAGAACCATGATGAAGCGAGTAGCCGTGACCCCAACCAAAATCCAAATGCTTGCAACGATGAAGAAAAAGAAGAATGGGTAGCCAAAATACGAGTAGAACGCTGCGTAGGAGAAAGTTTTCTTCACTGCGGGGTTGTTGCTGGGGATTGTATCTGTGATGAGGAAGAAGAACAAGAGTCCGCTATCCACAATCCCGAGGACGATCAGATAAATTGTTGTTGCTGTTGACCCACTTCGTTTTGATTTCATGATCCTGAGCCATACCATAATCGAAATGAAATTGCCAATCAGGCCAATGAGGCATAGCGTGATGCCAACTGGCACGCTGAATATCCAATGCAAGTGTGCAGCATCAACCTGGAAAATTATAAAGAAAATCATCAGCTATGATTATTTTACAGAAGACGTGTTTCCATCCGCGTAGACTTACTTCCTGAAGTCCTTCTGATCGATCCGATTCTCCTAGCTCCCGGATCCACAATTCCAGCATTCCGTTTACCATCGGTGCCTCTTGTCTAAACTGACGTCAGCTACACTCCTCCGCATGATCTCATATTTGGGCTAAGGAGAATTTGGGCTCCCCCGCCCGAAAAGAAATAGCCTCTGCGGAGGAGAATATGTCAGTCTACATCAAGGCATGGCTCTTTAAAATTATTCCAGCCACAGACCAGGGCACTAACACATCTTTTACAATCCATTGTATTTGACCATAAACGACCACGAAAGGTTGTAAAATTGATGGTTTTTGCGAGAGATATTCGTGAAGAATGAACTTCTATACAGCTTGCGTTAAAACTCAAGTTCACATACTATTTAGTCAGAAACATGCTGAAAATGCTGGTTTGAGTGGTTTGCGGACAAGTGATCAGAAAGTCGGTGAATTCAATCAGTGCTTGGGTCATAAAAAGGAAGTCAGTTCGCCTCAAGATACGACCACAACTGGACGACCAAAGGATACAGAAATGTACCCTTTTTTGTAATACATTTGGGAAAAAGTGGTTTGAAGCTTGATGCATTTGCGGTATTAGGAGGCTAGCTATTAATATTGCATTGCCTGAAGAGACGACTTCTAGACAAAGAGGCCTACATGCATGAAAGCAGTCTGGTTTGGAATTCGTCTGAAAGTTTTGAAAATTCGTCTGAAAATTTTTGGAGAACCTCCATTTTTCCGAGTCATCATTTTATACGCATTTACTTCCAACAGTGGTGATACCCCTAAAGAGTTACACATATTTTGTGAGAGTCCTGTCTTTCGCAATTAATTTTTTATTTGAGTAAGCCTGATCTCAGGTAGCCTGCGTGCAGTCTTTCTTTTGTAAAATTGAAACGTTCTTTCAATTTTACACTAAAGGAAGACTGCACGCAGGCTAGATCTCAGGCTATTTTCGTAAGCCAAAATGGTGTGCTTTTAGAGCGATAGAGAAGCCCACTCTCGTGTTCACCTTTGCTCGCAGGAATCTGGGGGTTCCCGCACAATATATCGTGAATTCACATGTAAAATCGGATGTTCCTAGTCATCTGAAATATCGATTTTTGTGTGCCAAAACTACATAATAAACAAGGAAATCCAAACACTAGAAGACAGCGGGAATATCTACTGTCTCTCAAACTTGATACCAAAGACAAAGTGAACCAATCTATCTGACTGAAGAATTACAGAAGGGAGGACCAATAGATTTTATGTGACACCAAGTCTCGTTAAAATTCAAAACTTACCATTTTGATGAAGGTTATGATATTATCGATTGAAGATTGTAGCAGCAAACAGCAGTCTTAGTTTGACTTGTTTTCTCTCAAATCTCAAGGCCTCTCCAGATATTTCGAATGGTTAGCTGATGACTGTAGTTATTTCCACCCACTGTGCTCTGCAAACCCGCTACTGAGTGCTAACAAGGCGAGCGCTAAAATCTTATAGAGAAAGATCAGGGGGTAACAAGGAATTTTTACGTCTTTCTAACGTCATGTTTACGAAATGTTCTTTTGAATAGGCTATTGATATCTTCCGTCCATAGAAATATGCTTCCGTCACTTCTTTTCCGGAAGGTCATGACGAACTAACTACCTTGTAGTTGACTTATTTGAATTTTTACAACAGCTCAAAGTTCATGCAGACTGTATTTGTAGCTGTGCCTTTCGTCATGGTCTAAAAATGGTGTCCAAATGATCTCAGTAATGACCGGCAAATTAACATTACATCCTGTTTACATCTCGCTCTTGATCAATAAATACAGTGGGGAGGACACGGGGAAAGGAAGAGAGGGAAGAGGAAGGGGAACGAGAGCCACTCCGCTCTCCTTCCTTTTCTTTCTTTCTTTCTTTCTTTCTTTCTTTCCCCGTGTCCTCCCCTTTTTCCTCCTTTCCCCTCCCGTATTTATTGATCAAGAGCGAGACTTGGAGCAAGTCCAGATAGAAGGTAGCCCCTCTGAGCCCCTGAGAAAGAACATTGGCTTGTATAGGCGTGGCGTCGTTAAGACTGGTTTTCATTTGAACTTTTCCTGCCCTTAATTGTTCGTTTTGGTTGTTGGTTGCTCGTCCTCGAAGTGCATCCTTCTTTTATCAGGTAGATTTAAGAAACTTTTATAATTTGAAACTTTGAGAAGAAGTAACAGAATGATATTTTTTATGTGTAAACATTTCACTTTTTCTTACGAAGTGCAGGTGTAATTCTTTAAATGTCTCAATAAGTGTATTTTTGTAGAGATCATAGAACCAACGCCATATTTTGTGTACCGACAAAATAAGGAGACAATTAAAGACCATTGTCACTCAGGGACCAGGGTCCTTTGCGGGTACGCTACAATTCAGACTGTCTGAACATCGAATTGGCCTGCATGGAAACTGCAGATCCACAGCGCAGTAGTTGAACTCATAGGACAGTTTCATTTAAGTATAAATTTTCTGCTGAACCTACCTGAATTGAAAAAGCTAAGAAACTTCTGTAATTTTCAGTTTTAATTTTCCTATCACATTCAAAAAATATTTTGACATTGTACAGTTAAAGCAACTGTTTGGACATTATTTTGAGTGCGAATCATGTTATTTACTCGTTTGAGAGACTTACTAAGTAATTTGGGAACCCTTTAGACAAGACAAAATGAACTCTAAACTTCCGGCAATAAGAAACACGTAAGAAACTTTTGGTAGCAAATTGACCCAAAAATTTAAGAAACAGCCTACCATACCAGCCGCGGACCTTAGTTTCTTATAAAAAAAATGAGTGTATTTTGTTTAAAATCTACATAAGAACACCTTTGTATCAAGGGCTGATCCTAGCATCGTCCAGAAAACATGTATGTGGACTCGTTTCATCAAAATATTTAATGCTTGAGTTATCATTATTGTAACATCCTAACATGATGACATTTGGCGCTTGGTCATCGTTCATTTCTTGTGGTCATTATTGTTCATTCCTCTTATCGTGTACCACCTAACAACAGTGACCTATTTTCTTATTCATCATGCACACCATAAATTTATAAAACATAAAACATAAAATGTTCTCTTACACACGTGTATAGCTGTCGCATACTTTTATGCCAACATTGTAAGTAAAGTGCTGATAGTGATAAATAGTAATAAATAATAATGATAATAATAACAGCAGTTTATGCTTCAGCTTGTATGCTCCTGCGGGGGAAGTTTATAACGTTCTGTGGAGGAAGCTCTCTACCTCCTCTGACGCAGTATGTAAATTTATCCTCCGCAGAAGCATAAAGCTACGGAAATCAAGCACAACTGCTGCCCTGCGGCGTCTAGCAAGCCATATGGACAGACCTAGCGGCGGATACTCTGTTTTATGTCGCAACTCCACGGACTTGCTTCAAATTTTGCTCAAAGTAAAGAAAAGTAAAGTAGGAGATAGAGGGCTCCTCGTTCCCTCCTCCTTTCTCCAATCCTATTTACAAGATAAGAGACAGTTATTTACCAATTTAAAGTCCGTCTCAAATTAGATATGACGTCACACTGGGTACCAGACTCTCTCAAACATTTTTTTGAGAAAGAGTCTGGTACTCAGATGTGAAAATTTCCGTGAATAAAAGCAGTTGAAATGTTTTGTATGATTAATTTTGCGTTGTCGCAAATCACATGTGACATCTTAGCATAGGTTCCAAATCTTTAAAAAGGCTGGTGTAAAATTGAGTGACCTATTTCTTTGAACTGAATGACTTCAAAGAAACTTTAGCTATTTCTCTATAATTCTACCGTTGGACTTTTCGGAAATCTTCGATATTTTCAGAATTAGAGTGATTTACTTCTTTTTCAAGAATTCAAGAAAAATTTCCAAAAAAACTTTAAACCATCGTAGTTTCTAAACCATTTGACACAACAAGAAATAATTGCGAAGAAAACCATAGTTTATGAATGCCTACAATATGGTATCAAGCAAAAGTCTGTCACTCATCTGGTTTATGATTTAGAAATTTGATGACGTCACATCCTCAAATGAGTTGAAATTTAAAATACACTGTAATTTTGAAAAATATTCAAAATTTCTGGAAAGTCCAACGGTAGAATTATAGATGAGTATCAAAAGTTTCTTGCAAGTCAGTAAAACAGAAGAAATATGTCATTGAATTTTACACCCACCTTTTTACGCCGAGAAAAAGATTTGGAAGCTATGCTTGACATCTTATTTGCGACAGACAATTTCTCTGGACAATTTTTCGCACCTGTCTGTCCCAAAAGATTGGTACATCAGAAAGTCGGTGCCTTTTGTTGACAAACAGTGATGGCGTATCTAAATATTGATTCGTCATTTGCTAAACCCCCTGACACATAGTGTTACATATTGCTTCAACAACTTGAGCAATATCGAGCAAATTTGCACTGTAAATGTTTGAACGAGCATGTCAGATTCTGTCCCGAGATATTTTGAAATTCAGAGATGGCCCGAGGCCGAATGATTATTTATCAAGTCACTGCACCACAACTTCTGCAGTTTGCACCCTAACGACTTGATGCATTGCACAATCGGAATTTACCCCGCATTTCTCTTGAGTTTAAATTAGAAACTTTACTCAGTCTTTAAGAATTCAAAGAATTGTAGAGCTTGGGAGAAAATATTGAATGTTTTCCAATGCCAAGATTTGTCAAGCGTTTGGGTCCTTTTTTATGCATTTTGCAAGGAATTTTTGCAAAATCAAAGTTACCTGTATTTTCATTTTCAGTACTCATAAAAACACAAGAAAAAGCTTAAAAATTGTTGAGTCCTTCGATTCCTTTTGCATAGACTTTGCGTAGAACACTGAATAAACAGAATTTACTTAAGTTTCCAGTGGTACCTCCCTGCATATTGCAGAAAAAGTGCCTCTCCCGGGCTCCCGCTACTAAGATCTGCTTGGTACCAGAATGGGCCTAAATAACAATAAATGGAATGAGAATTAAGGGCTGGTGTTACAAGTCTGCATGAAAGTAGTGGAAAGAAATAAACGCAGAATCAAGAGAGAAATTCACGTGTGTACGTACGATCATTACTATTGGTTACAATTCTCGCCTTACTACAACGTATGGCAACTAACAATGAAGAAAACAAGTAGCCTATTGTAAACCTTTACATTACAAAACCTGGTTCACAGGCTAAAAAAAGCAGGGACTTAAAATGTCTTCACAACGAGATGAATAAACTACATGCCATCCATAGAGGGAAAGGACTAGTTGCCAGCGAATTCCCGTACCTAAATTGTTGAATCACGAGAGTGACCGGCCATATTTATGTTTGAATATACTGTAAATAGCAACTGCCACCCAGGGTCCTTTGCGGGCGTGCTACAATTTCAATCTGTTTGAACATCACATTTGGCCTAAACAGAAACTATCGATCCACAGTGCAGTTATTAAACTGGTAGAACTGTTTAACTATATGTGTATGAGCAACACTTTTCTATCAGTTCAACTACTGGAATGTGGATCCATCGTTTCTCCTCCGCAGTACTATAAAAAATTTCCCCCGCAGATATCTCCTCCGCAGTACTATAAAAAATCTCCCCCGCAGATACCACTTTGGTTTGAAATGGACTATGTACTTGCTTGCCTCCAAAAATTTGAAAGCGTGCCGGGAAAGGCTTGAAAGGGACTATGTAGGCCTACTTGTTTTGCAACGTCAATACTATCAGCAATTGGCGCTAATCTACAAGAATGGGGCAGGCAGAAAATGCCTTGATTGTCTAATACTTGGATTCTGCAAGAGTCTCCAAAGTGTTCACCCTTGACATCGACATTGATTTCGTTGACATTGAGAAACTGGTCGACAAGCTTGAACTGAAACGATTGCGATTCTGGCAACCAAACATTGCTTTGCAGTGTCGCCTGAACACTGACCCAGTGACGCAGTAGAGAAACCAGTTGCTTGCAGAATTAAGGATGATGCCATTCTTAGCAATAGCGAAAGCGAATTCTGCATCATGCTGGCCTGGACCACCGATCATTATCACACAACTGAGGATGCATTTTGGGAAGTAGAGGATCAAAAATGTGAAAGAGACAGCGAGGAGAACTGTGGTCATTTGTCGATCATGTCGGTTGCGATCTGGTTTCATGGAGCTTGTGTTTTCTCGTTTCAAAATGACTTTTGTTTGCTTGATCAATGACTTGATTATGATTGCATTCAACACCACGACGATCAACCATGGGCCTAAGGTGAGGAAGATGCAATGGATCCAGAATTCGTAGATCTTCGCTGGGCTGCTCTTGCCAAACTTGCTCTTCTGTAACTCATATCCATCGCTACCAAGTTTGATTGGTCGGTAAAAGAAGAAATGTGGCACGTTGATGAGAAACGCTGTTACAATTATGCTGGCAATCCCAATGAAAGCACGGGCAGAAGAACACCATATTTTCCCCTGGATTGGGTAGACAATCATTATGAAGCGAGTTATTGTGACTCCCGCCATCATCCAAATACTGACCACAATCAGAAAGTAGTATACAGGGAAGCCAAAATATGAGTAAAACGCTGCGTAAGAGAATGTCTCCTTCACATCGGGGTTATTACCAGGGATCGTGTTTGTTAGGAGGAAGAAGAACAGGAGTGCGGTGTCTACAATCCCGAGCACAACGAGGTAGATGGTTGTTGCTATTGCTCCGTGTCGTTTTGACTTCATGATTCTGCGCCAGACGCATATTGAAATCAAGTTGCCAATTATGCCAATGAGGGATATTGTGATGCCGAATGGTACGCTGAATATCCAACGTAATTTGTCGATGTCCATCTGAAATAAGATATAAGTGACATGATTTTAGAAAGCCCTTTATTGTAGTATGGGTAGTTGGCTTTACCAATACCGCACTTAAGCCTCGTTGCTTGACCTTTCAGGCATAATCGTATTTCCCGCAATTTTTGCTTCATTTTGATAAAAGCCTGATTTCTCGAAACAGGATTCCCGAGTACTGGTGGGTAATAAAAAATCTTTGTGTACCGAACAGGCCAATCGAATCGCTTGAAACTTGGCACACAGGGTCACAAAGCATATAACTAAGAAACCGTGTCAGCGATTTGTGATAGATCCACTGGTCCGATTTTTACAGGGGTCTGAGAGTTAAAAAAGACATTTAAGACATTTACATTTATTTAAAATGATATCATTTCAAGAAAATACCTTTTATCAAAAATTCGTGACACGGTTTTGCAGTTCAGGGTCTTAAGTCTTTGGTAAATAGATAGTCGTGGTCCAACGATTATCATTGGGGTACACAAAGATTTTTTCGCAAGGGTGGTCGATTTTGCCTTAAATCTAGAATAAATCATTCGTGATTTTATTGAATCAACTGAGACACTGCATGCAGTTATGCTTCAGCTTGCATGCTTCTGCGGAGGAAAATCTATATTGTTCTGCGGAGGAGTCACAATCACCTCCGTGGCAGTTTAAGATTTTTCCTCTGCAAAGCATAAAGCTGCGGCAATCAAAGGACACCTTGTAAAGTTACAGGGACCCAACCTGAAAAAATACTGGTACCCAAGCAAGGGCATAATATATAATGTATATAATAATATAATAATCTTTCATATTTATACAGGTTAATTTGTTCAGTAAATAAGATTACTGTTATCAATCAAAGACCTGTATTATCAATCAAAGACCTGTAACCAGACACAAGTAGCCAGAGCACAATTGCTGGTACCCAGGACCCTTGCGAAGCCTAAACGCTCCTCCTGGACAAATAAAGTAATGAGGAACAAGGAAGCAAACTGTTCCCCAGCCAAAAGAATTTTCCTCATTCAAAACAAGTAGGGCTCAGACAGACCACAAATAAGACCACGAATGTCTTCATTTATCTTCATGGATGAAATCTGTAAATTGTCTGATGTTAGATCCCCGAAAGTGCTATTATTCCAGCACTATTCCAGCCAGGTAAAGTTAAAGAGCTGCTTTTAGTAAATGCTTTCCAATGCTTTATCTAGGCGATGTGCTGCAGCATTGCAGTTTTGCACCACCACATTCTTCATGGGTTTTGCTCACAGGATACTGCAGAGCGCCCGTCTGCTTGCTGAAGAAATTACCCAATCTGACCAAGCACGTGTCGAAATCATCAATCAAATACAATAGGCTAAGTTTAGAGACTTACATATGCAGCTATTTAAGTTAGCTCTTTATCATTAACTGCAAAAAATTACAAAATTAGTTTTAAAATTAGCCAACTCTAGAGATTTGTTTACTTGTGTACTTCCGGGATAACGATGCATGGATTGAATCTTCAAACTAATATTTCTCTTCTCAGAAATGTCAGAAATTGTTCGTCATGATCTTATTTCATGTACTTTCAAATTATTTCAGCGTCGATTGGAATTAGCTATTTTTTTTGGCGCATTTTTATGCAACGTAATGGAGGTAATTTTCAAAATTCTGAAGCTTCGAAAATCATTTCAAGAATGTAAATATTGGAGCTTTGGAAAGTAGATTCATATATTCACAGGAAACAACTTACCATCTTTGAGCTTTAGGGAGCGAAGCAAAACTGAATCATGGATTTCTTGGATTTCTGAATCTCCTCTAGTCTAGCTCTGCTCTTCCGCTACTTAAAGTTTGTCTGACAGGCTTTTGTTACAGCATCCCAGCCCTCATACAGTTGACTGGAGTAGAGTTTATCAGGCGAAAATAATAGTGATACGTTATGGAAAGCCAGGTGAAAAGGTTTTTCGAGGCGCTGACCAAGAAATTGTGGTCAGTCTGATTTGGCAGCCAACACTGTTATCTTTCATTTGAAATAGATACTTGTTGGGGAGACGAGATTCGCTTCGCCCGAGGAAACGCATTAGGTTACAAAGCTCATGCGTATTAGCGTTATGAAGTTGAAGCTCTGACGAGAGCATGCGCTTTAACCCACTGCACGGGTGGACACATAGATTTCCTCGGACAAAGCAATCTCGTCTCCCCAACAAATACATTGATCTAAAGATATACGAGCATCTCTTTTAATAATTCAAGCTTCTGCGAAGGACGGTCAGCTTTCCCGGAATGGGACTTTGGGTCGACATTGCTGACAGATGTTGTTGTGTTCGCTGAAAGCGAGTATTTTTGTCCGTGTAACTTTTTAGCAACGTTTGTTCCAGAAAGAGGTTCTGGTCAAAGTTGTACCGGTAAACTGTAAACCGGCTCTTAGTCTGTCATGAATAAACATCTGTTTTTGTCAGACAGACTCTCAGGATAAATTAGGGGAACATAGCAAATAAATAAAGACTTCATGTTATAGTTTCAGCTTCATTTCAGATACTTTGGAGCTATTCATTATGTGCTACGTTTCAATCTATTCTTTGAGGTGTGAGAGACCAAATTTATTAAAGATTATGTCCAGTAGTTTCTTTATCCCCTTTCATTCGTCTTCGTGACGTTTCAACTCTGTGCACAAGCTTTCAACTTCGAGGCCCCCCCCCAATGCTTTTAATCTCCGCAGTTTGAAGCTGAGAACAAGTAATGGGGTCTGGTAAACAGGCTAGGAACAAGGGGGAAAATTTGTGAACAATCATATTTGGGGGGGAACAAATTGATGAATTTTCCAATAAAGGAAACGATAGAAAAAATAGGAAAATAACTGGGAAAACTGGGAACTTTGACCCTCCTGGGAGGGTCTCGACTTCATCTTTTGATGTAACTTGCACTAAGTAACTCTATCTCTCCACGACCTCCGTGGTCTCTAGGATGAAAAAGGAGCATCTGTTCCAAATCTTTAAAAAGGTTGATGTAAAATTCTAAGACTTATTTCTTTGAACTGAAAGAGTGCAAAGAAACTTGCTATAATTCTGCCGTTGATCATTTCTGAAATCTTCAATATGTAAAGAAATAGAGTGCTTTTCTTATTTTTTAAGAATTCAAGAACAATTTTAGAAAAATTTAAAACCATTGTAATTTCTAAAGTTTTTGACGAAACATGAAACAATTTGAAAGAAAACCGTAGTTTATGAATGCCTACAACATGGTCACTCTTCTGGTTTACGACTTAGAAATTTGGTGACGTCACATCCTCACATTAGTTGAGATATGCTGTAATTTCGAAAAATATGCAAGATTTCTGAAAAGTCCAGCGGTAGAATCATAGATGAGTAGCTCAAAGTTTCTCTCAAGCCATTCAGTTCAAAGGAATAGGTCAGAGAATTTCACACCCACCTTTGCACGCAGATTCAAAGATTTGGAACCTATGCTACAAAAGGGCCTAAAAGTTATGATGGTGTTGTGAATGGGTACGCAGTTCTGTCGGTTGCTTCATTTCCAAGTCGAGCTTGCCGGATTTCATACAACAGACTTCTTGCTTCTTCTCTGATCTGCAAAAAAAAAGACAACCAAATTACAGGCCACACCGATCATGTTCTCTATTCTATAAATGTAAATTTGGAGAATCCTGCCCAAAACCAAAATTTAAGAGATGCAAAGTTTACAGTAGCGTCTACTGGGATAAAATATTTAAGTTTGGGATAAAATAGGTATGGTGAAAAACCTGATAAATTTCGCTAAATCTGTGTTCAGTTTTCCTCTAGCTGCAACTGTTCGAACCAGCCTCGTTCACATAGTGAATGTTGATTTATCAGTTCAGGGTCTACTGTTTTCCAGCAATCAACGCTACCCATGTTACCCCCAGCCTACCCACTTTGCCCCTGCCGACCCAATCGTATTTGTGCACAGCAGTTTGCCCATGGACACCTTTGAATGAATAAATAAGATAGACAGATACAGACCAAAGTCATTTGAACGTTCTAACTAGTGCAATTATGTAGTGCTTCTATCTTCATAGTGTATACATTTATATTCTAGTTTGACATCTCCTTCAGGTTAAGAATATAAGATCAATTTGTTCCCCGTTTACCCCTTGTAAGTTCTTTGAAAAACATGAGGATTTTGTTAAAGTGTTTTAAAGTTACCTCATTGTATTCGCTTGCCCTTCTTCCATACGATTCTGCGTCATTGAATTTGCCAGTTTTTAGATAATATCTTGCAACGAACATCAGTCCTTTAGCAATGTCTTCACGAGGATGGAACTATTTGAAGTAAAAAAAGAAACTGAAAGGAACAGCAATTTACTACACAACGACAGTAGATGAACAACGATTGCTAGCTTCTGTAGGTGGATTAAAAAGGGACAGTATTACAAAAGGAAAATTGTGCCGAGCGTCCAAAAAAATAAACAGATTTGGATGGGTGCAGCAATGAAAATCTTGCTCCAATCAATGGCGAAGCAATGTTCCTCGATAGTTAATTTGAACAAAGATACCTCGTTTGTCAATAAAGGTGCTCTGAGAGCCTAAACATTAATCTTGAAAGATCAAATTTGCCTCTGCGTCCAAACTAGAGCTTTGGCCTTTTGGCCTAAGAAAATTTCTGAAGCACATCAAAATTTAAACCTAAACTTTAAGACAAGTAAAAACGGCACAATGGCTGGCTTCTAGTAAAGGTATCCATGTTGAAGCTAACCATCAAGGAATCTACACATCTGCCGCGGGCATTTTATTTCTTTCGTCCAGAAGCTGAGCAGTAAATGTTTTGATAACACCCAAAAAAATAAGAGAATTGAATCGCCTCCTAAACGGTTTTTGAACCAAACAAATAAAATGCCCGCGGCAGATGTGTAGATGCATCCTTCTTCTTTCGATCTATGCCCATGTTTGCCCTTAAAAACAGTTTCTGGAATGCACAACGAGCGAGCTAGCTACCTGGGTTTCAAAGAAACTTTTGCGGTTTTGTTTGTTTTGAATTGCTGCTTGAGAGAATTTCCTTTGTCTGCAATCGCTAATCGCTTTGAATTGAGGTGTCAACAAAAGAAACTCATGCTATTGTATTACAAAATCTGCCCTTGTTCTATCAAGGAGCATTTTGAAACTGATTGGCCATTGATTGAAGCTAAATTCTCATCACTAGATCCAACCAAATTCATGTACTTTTTTCCTGACACCCGCCGGTATGTCAACACAACTAAAGCTAGATTACTTACCCCTGAAGGATCACCTTCGTCTAGCACAATTGAAAAGAGCCTGAACGCATTCTCTTCTTCTCCTGACTGTAAATAAAGTCTAGAAGGAAATTTCGTTCATTAGTCAAAAATTATCAAGAATATTCATGAAAGGAATTCATGAAGGGCCTTCCTTTAAGAGCAAGATCTGAAACGTGGCGTGACAACGGTATTATCTTTTTTCAGAGAGATTTGAGTAAGAGCTTCATTGTTTTTGAAGGATAAGCTTAACTTGAAAACTTTAATTCATAAAGGGAAGGGTGACGACAGCTGAAAGTCACAAACAGAAACCATTTTGAAATTCCATCAATGAAATTTAAGATGGTAAATTCAAACCAAATTGGTCACATTTTGGGACAACCAAATTGGTCACATTTCAGGGAAACGTGAAACACCAGCACGGCTGGAACACCAGGACAGCTCGTTACATTCTTAACCAAATATCCAGCACTCTCTCGTTTCATGAAGTCATTTTTAACATCAAAGGTGGTAGCTTGATAAATTCTGATAACTTCCTCGATCGAAAATAGATACATTTGAATCTTCATTTATATGAGTTTGGCTTTTACATCCTTTGCACTTAAAAAAGTGAACGAACTCCAGCAAATTATTGGGTGCGTGCATTCTTGTATAGTTTTATTGGGCATTGTTTTTGTCGTGATGATAACAATAGTCTACGTCATCCATATAACGAGCTGTTACATACGCCTTTTCTGAGTTCGGTTACTTACAGACGGGACTATTTTTCCAGAGGCAGTGTGGTTTTGCTTAAACGGAAGCTATTGCCCTTCGTGAATAACAACCTTCTTACTGTTTCAGCAATCAATATAATACCTTCATTGTTTTCGACTTGATACGGTGGTTTTATTGACCTCAAACTTACAAGTTTGGGTCACTAAGTAAAATAATCAATTGCCATTCTTTTTTACTTGTCTTCAAGCTGTACAGAACTTGGAGATTGCATTTAGTAGCGGGAACAACGGGAACCATTTACCTTGCAAAAGACAAGTTTAAGTTTTGTTTGTTAGATTTGAATATTTTGAAGCTGACAACATACTTAGCTACTTTCATTGATGCTTGATCTTCTGGATCTCCGATTCTAAATGCTTTTAGATAACACTGAAAAAAAGAAACGTGAAAAGAGTACAAATATAATACAAGGTAAGGGTTCCCTCGTTAGGAGAGAATCTGAGCAAATAATCTTAGAAGCATTAGCAGAAATATTGTTTGCTTTGAACCTCATCAACACTATTCGAATGGAAAGAACAGAAAATGGTGCGTCCATTCTCGAAAATTCGAAACATTGAACATCCCTGCTGTAGTTCTCTGGAATATTGTTAGGAGTTTCTGATGACGTCATTTTAGACGGGTTCAGCAGTGTGTTTCCCTCCTGAAGACTGTTTCTACAAAGTTACGATCATTTCTATGGATACAATACCTTTTTAGCTTCTTCATTCTTATCGAGGCTGTGATACGTATCACCGAGGGCTATCAGTATTCTTGAATCGTATGGTCTGTAAAGATGGAATTACGAGACACGTAAGAAAGGCTTCAAAATACACGAAGTAGAAGTTTATATGGAGCATTTCGTACTGGTATATTTTGTTATATTCTAGTTATATGTTTTTTCATGTTAAGACCAAGGGGTAGTCATAATCTTTTGCTCCCCTTGGTATGATTCTTGCAGTGTTGTATGATAGCTCGTTCATAATGTTTTAGGTATGTGGTTATTTTAAATTTTTTACATTTAATTTATATGAAAAAAGTGAAAGTTTTCTTTCATTCGTCTGTCCTAAAACCAGACTTCGATACATTTACTTCTGCGTTTGATAAAAAAAAGATTATAGTGCATTTGAATGCTTCGTCATGTTTCGAAACAAAATTTGACGAGAAGTAAACTGTGGTGAACACTTGAAATTCCCAACACCCCTGAAGTGCATTCTACGTTATAACTGTCTCCCCGCAACATGGAGCCTGCAAGCAGGTGAAAGTACCAACGCGTGTGATTTACAACTTTATGACCAGAAAAGAGGATGATAGCTCAGGAAAGAGCTGCATACATTTCTGTAATTTTTGCCAAAGTATATGACAACTATGAAACAATTTTATCGAACTTTTAAAGGTAATGTGTCCATATATGCAAGTACAGCGGCTTTGCCGGGGGCATGCCGATTTCACGTGATATTTCATGTGATCACTTAGATGAAGAAGCTCACAACGTGACAACGAAATCTAAAGCAAACTGATGACTTACTTGCGGTTGCGCTTTCGGAGGTGAAAATTTAGTTTGCATGTGATCAGTTAAATTCTGCC
The DNA here is from genome assembly GCA_039566865.1 of Aurelia coerulea. Lineage (NCBI taxonomy): Eukaryota > Metazoa > Cnidaria > Scyphozoa > Semaeostomeae > Ulmaridae > Aurelia > Aurelia coerulea. The sequence goes on along the minus strand of CM076952.1, from coordinate 1,107,415 downwards.
AATCACTGCGCGCCCCTCGAGGTTCTTCATCAGCATCGTGTCAGCATGATTTGACAAGGGTGTATACGCGGCTGTACTTACATGGACACACTGCCTTTAAATGAATCTCTTACCGTAATTTGTAAGCCTCGTTGTAGTAGTAAAGAGAGTAATAAGGCATTTTGAGAATTTCGTATGTTTGACCAAGACCATACCATGCTCTGTAATCTTTCGCACAGGCCTCTGGGAAAGAAAACAACAGATCAGTTTCATCAAAAATGTACGAGGAAACCCGAATTCAACACATTACATTTGGATAAGCAGAGACGTAGGAACCAGGGGGCACTGGGGGCACGTGCCCCCCAATATTTTGCAATAAACAAAGAAGTGCCCTTTTTATTTTCAGGAAGTGCCCCTTTAGCTTTATGAAAAAGTGCCCTTGAAGTGTCGTGCCCCCCCAAATTTGAGATGCTTCCTACGTCCCTGTGGATAAGCAGGTTTTCATGCTCTCGTCGCTGCGATAAATAAAGCCTCATGCGAACAATTATGCATGCGATCTTATGTAAAGAAGAAAACCGTGATAAAAGCAAGCATTGCCTGCAATACGGTTACCTCAGACGGATAGGAAGTGTGTCGAACGAGCATGAAAGACCACGCAAGACCTTACAGCTCGTTGTATTGCTTTGGGTATGTTATCCTGTCAGCCAATCAACATTTGAAGCCTATGCTCATCTCATGAACAAAGGAACGCCAACGTCCAATAAGACCGAAGTAAACAAACACGATACCTGCAGCTGTTACCTCAGACGGAAAGGAAATGCGGAAAGGAAAGACCACGCAAGACCTGCGTCGAACGAGCATGAAGCCTATGGATTTTTTTTTCTATCAAGACCACGCAAGACAAAGTCACCGGGTTACAGCTCAATTGTATTGCTTGCACAAAACAGACAACAAAACAACAAAGCTGGGTATGTTATCCTGTCAGCCAATCAACATTTGAAGCCTATGCTCATCTCATGAACAAAGGAACGCCAATGTCCAATAAGACAGAAGTAAACAAACACGATACCTGTAGCTCTCCTGTAAGATTCAATCGCAGCTGATGTATTCTTTAGTTCAACGAATTCATGACCAAGCAACGTCCATGCAACAACATGTTTTGGATTTAATTTCAATGCTTGTCTGAAGTACAACACAGCTTTTTCATGGTCGCCTCGAATACTGTAATAATTTCCTATAAAGGATAACAGATCATGAAGGATTGTAGCAATATTAAAAAACCAAGGAAAGAGGAATTTTTTTACTGCACGACTAACCACGTGGAGAAAAAAGAAGCAAGAACATAAAGCCTTATTTGATCCAGAACTTTTGATAACCTTTAGCCACATTAAGGAATCCAAAAATACGTAACCTTCGTGTCTCTAAAAATGTCCTCAAAGTCTGTCTCCCATTCAACGGAGTTTGGATTGCCATATTCCGCAAAAACAAGCAAAGGCACTCCAAGTTCAATTCCTGTGCCATGTCAAGGCTCTGCATGCTGTACCTGTGATGTACATAACTGAACAAAAAATGTACGGTACAGTTCAATAAAAGAAGCTAATTTTCGTTCTGTCTCTTTCAATTTTAACTTTTCTTTTGAGTTTAATTCCTTAGTTAATTGTAAGTGTCAATCATTGTGGGAACTCGCTGACAACGTTTCTTTTCCTGCAATGAGTAGCCTGTGTTCCAGAGGCTAGCAATGAGTGGCACAGTAGTTTTATTTGTTGCATGCTTCTGTGTTTTGATTGATATAAAAATTAAAAAATTTAAAATGAAAGAAACTGATGCCATTTTCACCCAGAGACCGTCCAAAAATTAGGCACACTGTTCTGGCTGTGATTCGCTACGTGATGTTGAAATCAAGCCTCCATGCTTCTTGCATCAAACTTTGTTTTGATAGTAAAGGGACTGCTATCATCTTCGTGAATTTTAGTGTACAGCGAAATTATTGAAGCTTGTCCAATTCTTTTCTTTTTAATTGCCTTGTTTACCTAATCAGCGCCACGACAGTGTGCCTTTATATGGTCTAAGCGGAAACTATGGATCCCCACTATCAGCAAACTATCTGCAATTTTTTACTTCAGTTAAACAAATGATAGTTTCCGTTTAGGCCAAATTTAATTTTGTTTATATACTCTAAAACTGTAGTGTGCCCACAAAGGACCCTGGGTGACAATGGCTCTTTAATGTCTCACCAATAACACCGCATGATTCGTATCTGTACTTGTCAACATCAGCGACTCTGTGAGCCAGATAACTTAACTCAGCTTTTGCGTCCTAAAAGTGAAAATTTCAATTAATCAGTCAATCAAGGTCAACCATTAGGACGCCCTACAGATTTCACCAATTTCTCAAGTATGTTCTGTCACACTTTAAAATCGTAAGCGCCAATGTGTTAACCACGCCAGTATCTTCAAGAGGTTGTTGATGTAGTTGACTCTCCTTCTGCCACGTTTCACTCTCCCCTCTATTGGTTACCAGTTTATGTGCTGTCTCTTCCTCGTGAATTCTTGATCTCAAAAGAAATTTGATGCACCATTACATAAAATGATTAATCTTCAACATTAAGCTCTAATATATCTAGATTTAAATCTATTAAACTGTATAAAAGAAGGTCGGATGCAAAAAAGACAAGATATTTAGCACACTGAGGCCTTTCTGACTTGTGTCTTCATCAGAGTGTGCCTTTACATGGTCTTTGAACACTCTGATGAAGACACAAGTCAGAAAGGCCTCAGTGTGCTAAATATCTTGTCTTTTTTGCATCCGACCTTCTTTTATACAGTTTATTCGTACAACTTTCTACCAATATAAATCTATTAAAAGGATGAAATTATAACAAACAATAATCAATATTTTTACCTGTATGTAAAGAATGTTTGAGTATGTGTCAACATGATCCAGCATATATGGATCCTTTTTGTGCAGCTCTTGGAAATGTTCTGCTGCGTGCTTGAAATCTGTTGGCAAAGAAACAAAACATGTCAATGCAGATTGTTTAGCCCTAGCTGATGTATCTATCTCTATCTTGCATGCCATTTGGCTATTTTAACATTTAGCATGCTAACTACAGATTGCCACAATGGCCTGTTATTTGCTAGGTATTCATATCAATCGCTATAAATATTGTTCCACCCTCTTGTGTGTTTCAGACCTGGCTGAACAGCACTGTTCAAACACATGAGCAATGCCAAAAGCATAGGGTTGCCAATCAAATTGAAGTAGCTATTCTATCAAGTACAAAAAGAAAATAAGAAACAAATTTGTCATCTGAAATGTTAGCACAACAACACAACAAAATAAATCATTGTTCTTCCAAGTAATAGCTGTCCGAAAAAGGCAGTTGTGTTTTCAGATTTTCCAAGAAAGATGATACTTACTGTTAAAAAAATTCCCCTTGTTGCATGAAGTGCAAATGTACAAAGATAAACATTAGAAGTAAATAAGTAAAATATAAGCACTTTGATATGAATTGAGTTAAGCTCATTGAATTAAGTACACTTATGAGGAACTTTACCTCTGAGATTATAGTACGCTAATGCCATTTGTTGTTTAACATATGAGCTTTTAGAGAAACCAGCAGAGCACAGATTTTCATATCTTCGGAGAGCTTCTTCAGTCATTTGAACATCTAATTCTGCTTGTGCTTGAAAGAATTCAGCCATCCAGTGATTTGGTATCTTCAGATTTTGCAGCTAGAAAAAACAAGAAATGTTTCTTTGGTCTTACTGTATGTATACTTTGAAAATTAATGTCATATAAATTCTAGGTTTGTAAAATTCAGCATTTAACGCAAATTTGAAAATTTCGTCAACTTACTGTTTCTCTATTTTTACAAATTGATGCCAACTCTTCCCAGCCTCCCCAGTGAAGAGGTTCCATTTCTACAGCTTTCAACAATATTTCAATTGCTTCTGAATACAAACTTAGCTCTTTCAGTACAACACCATATCTACAAAAGACGAGAGAACATTTAAAAAAAAAGGGGGGAAAGAGGGGGTAAGTCTGGGCAATTTAAATCAATGTAATGTAGGTAAAATATCATTCATGATAATAATTATATGTTGTCCCCCTTGCAGCATTCTGAATTCTATTAGCAGCTTTCTAGTTGCTAGTTACTTCAGATAAGCCAATTGTCAATTTGTAGGTTTTAACACCACCAGAAGAAATAACCAAACAATACCACAACAAAAGTAATCCTACTCACAGGTAAAGGCAATATCCATCAAGTCTATCCTGATTATTTTGCATTTCTTTTCTCAATCCTTTCAGCTCTTGATTCACATTTCCACTACTGTTTTGATCTGTAGATAAATTAGCAGAAATAATGGATTCGAGTTCCAAATTATAAAGTAGATTAGATAGAGATACAGAACAAAAACATTTTTGCATCAATGATTTAGTCCAACACTGATCACACAATTGCAACCCTTAAAGAAAAATTTGCAGCTAGCAACAAGCTTGCGCAGCCTTGACAGAAGCAGATTTTGGGTTAAAGGAGCTTGAATGTGGACACAATTTCTGCCAGTTTGCACGTATGATTAGAGCCTGATAAAGCTTGGCAATAATCTGATGCTAGAATTATTCTCAAATATACTACAATCAAGCTTGATTGAGTTTTTCTTCAGTTAAGAAGATGCATGCTGCAAGCTAGCGCAAGTAGTGCAAAATTTTTACTTGAATCAAGCTCTCAAACAAACTCAAATCATACTCAAAACAGGTAAGTATCGCATCAGGCTTGAATCATGCTGCAAACACATTCAATATTTTGCGAAGGGAATGTTTAGTAAGAACAAAATGATCCAATAAATAACATACCAAGGACATCTATCATTTGATATCTTTTCTTCTTCTCTCCACTCTATTGTGAATAAAGATAATTAATCAACATTAATTGCATAAGAAATTGTACAAAAGAAAGTGAGTTTGTGAATAATTGAAGACAAAAACACAATGATACCAAACACTTTAGAGGTTCACCAAATACTTTTATCACTGCTAGCCCAGTAGCTGACTGGATAAAGTATTGTTGAGATCTACAAAGGCAATGGCTTAAAGCATTATGATTAGTTGTAGCATTCTTTGCTGAAAGGGAACATTTTTTGTTGAAACTTGCTTTCAAAAATTATGTTTAAAAGCAGTCCCTTTCCAAAATAAATCAAAGAGAAAAGAGTTTAACAAATAAAACAAAGCTTACCATATACAAAGAGTATAAATGAAGAAAATATCCTTTGCAACTTTTACAGTTCTGTGACACATTTGCAGCTCTTTCATATTCTTTCATGTCATAATGAGTTTTTGCAAGGGTGTACATGTAGAAGTCTTTCTTGAATTCATCATTTTGGGCTTCTTCAGGAATGACAGGATTTTGTAGAGGTGGAAGCGATGACGCCAATTCAATGGCCCTGTGGAAAAAAGAGATGTTGTGATGCTTCAGAAGAATACCTGTTCCCCAAAACATTTTTATTTGATTGTTTCCACAATGGCTATACAATAAAATTGGCTTTCCAAGAAGATGCAAGAGAACACCAGTAACAGTCAACATCTTATGCAACACTAGTAACTAACAGTAAAATTTTAAGTTACATGATCAGAATACAATTTTTGGACATTGAATCTGCATTGATTACAGTGGTATAAAGTTTAAGGTGAGGGGCAATATCCTCCATTTAGCACTCTTTGGGCAGGAGGACAAGAAGATTTTGCAAGTATTGAACTTCATGAAAAAATATTATTAAACTGTCGTGCCCCCCCCCCCCTCCAAGTTTAAGATGAGATGATTTTCAATCAACAAACAACGTGAACGAGATGGACACTAGTGTACCGCTTTTTTATTGCTAACATGACAACAACAAAACAAAGTTCGGTCATTTGTGTAAAACATACCTGAAAATTTTACAATCCTTTTGGTTTTTTCACCAATCGCATGCATAAGTTTTCTCTAGTGCATGCAAAAGTTTCCAGTCTGGTGTTTAGATGTGTTACAGGCTACTAGCCTAATCAACCACTTCCCTTGCAAAATGATCCATACACAATGGCACAATTTGATCACTTACCAGTTGGCTGAATGCAAAAGACCTCTTGAGCTGCATTCTTTCACAGAAAGTAAAAGATCTCTTGAAATATCTGGAAGAGAAATATTTGCAAGTGCCGCCATTTTCATGTGCCTCTTTTTCCTTTCCCGCCATTTTTACATGGAAACGAGATTACTGGCCTAAATCAGAGTACTTAAAACGAGGCGGGCGTCTCGCAACTTCTCGAAACTTCTCAAGATGGCTGGCAGACTAGTACCACAAGGAATGGTAAGCTCGGTTAAAATCTGCAAATATCTTCTCTATCAAACACTTTCCTACATATCTGCATCATAAAATAGATTCTTTGAACAACTTCCTTCGTTTCTGTCTAATTTTTCTGTTTAAAACCCCTTTACGGCATAGAAAATATCTCTATTTCTTTCCACTTCGCAGCGTCCTCAAATTATCCTGCTCAAGGAAGGCACAGACACATCGCAAGGAATTCCACAACTTGTTAGCAATATCAATGCATGCGAAGTTGTTGGAGATGCAATTCGAACGACGCTTGGTCCCAGAGGGATGGACAAGATGGTGGTTGATCCACAAGGTAAAACAAAGTGACCACACCCCAATTTTAGAATGGGCCTAAAAGAAGTACAACCTCTTTCTTTGATAATTGATAACTATCTTTCAAGGAAGTCTATCTGTTTGATAAGCGAAAGATCTATTGTGAACACCAACCATTCTTTGGGATACCATTTTTGATTGAATTTGAGATTGAATTTGTGAAACTGTTTTACCAAACGAATGGCAAACAGTTGGCAAACTCTATCCAGAGAAAACAATTCTCTCTCAAAGTCATATTGGAAAGTTTGTATAGTGCACTAAATATCTCGTACGCACACAGGATATTACGTCATTTTCAATCTGAGCCGCAGAGCTGGAAATGAACAAAATTCTACTGCTTTAACCGATTGTTCTCAACTAACTGTGGGAACTGCAAAATTTCTGTAAAATCTTACTAAATCCAAGGCCATCTTAACCTGCATGCACAAAATACAAATCTTCCAGTAGGGGTGAATGCACTTTACAGGCCTGGCCGTGAGCATTTTAGCAGGCGAGCGATACATCGCTCTCCTCGGTAAAGTCAGGCGGGCGATTTTACTTTAGCGGAGCAGCTTTATGTTATATCTTGTGGGACCGTATTTAACTAAATACCTTGCTAACCCTAACTTACCCTAAGAACACTTTTTCCAAATCCTAACGCTGACAAACCCTGACTCTAAGCCTCACCCCTTTTAGAGTGGAAAGTTTGAAATGTGCGCGGGGGATTTTCAAGCAGGGATGAAAATGGCGCAGATAGTATGTAAATTTGAGTTAACAATGCGCAAATCAGCATAGCACAATACGTGTATGCTGTTACCAAACTATGCAAATGCACGGATGAATTTTGCTTATCAAGGAGAATGCGCGTATGACAGGGCAGATAGAATAAAAGTGCGCATGTCAAACTTTCCGATCTGCCCCCCCCCCCCCATGACACATAACGTACTGACATTGAAAGCTGGCCTGCTAAAGTGCAGACTAGCCTGAAGCTTGCTGTTATGTGGAAAAAGATTTGTATGCCGTTTTTGAAGAATGAAATAAGGAGGACAACTTGAAAATCCTATGTTGAAAGTTAAAAAACATTGCAAAGAAACATTGCAAAGAAAAACATTGCAAGAAAACTTGCAGAGAGAAGCACACACATTTTAGCTTCCTTATTTCAAGTGAAAATGCAACTGCTTGAAGATGCTTGTGTGTATATCTAGCTTGTAATTCTTCTAGGAAAAGCAACAATCTCAAATGATGGTGCAACTATTATAAGACTTCTAGAAATTGTTCACCCAGCTGCAAAGACCCTGGTGGATATTGCAAAATCACAAGATGCAGAGGTATGCATTTTACTTACTCTTGAGTGCCAAATAAAGGGGGTGAGAATAATCAGGGGTTGGAAAGTGGTTTGATATGATAATAATAATGGGGTTTGAACAATCCTGGGTGGTTAGAAAAATTGGTGACCTCTACAAGATGCGGTCAGGTCAAAATAGGGCCCAAAGTCAGTAATCGCAGGAAGCTCGGATGGAAACAAAACACAAACTACTCAGATCTCATTCTGCTGCTAATTAAGTCAAATTGAAAAATTTTACAATGAGGTAGAGACAAGAAAATAAAACTTCAGTTATTTCTGAACAATTTTATGCTCTTCAATTTAAATTAAAGATGTTCTTCCTGATGAAAAATGCATTTGAAATTTTTGAGCGAGACGTTTGGAAATATTCAGCATCACAGTACAATCACCTGAAAACAATTCAGCAATGGGCTAAGCAAGTTCCTGACATTTCACTAATGTTTTTATGAGGATGTGAAGTTTAAAGTTTATCACACCCTGTTGGATCAATGATGACAACCACTCGCCGTTCACAATCTACATTTGTGACACTATACACATCGTCTGAGATCTTATTCTAAAACCCAATTTACACAATGGGCAATATTCTTATTCTAATTGACAGAACAGAAACTACACGTGCATGCGTTGAAATCGCAACTTTTAACCTTCCTAGCTTCCTACAACAGATGTTGCTGGTCAAACCCTAAAATGCCTAACACAATGGCGAATTGTTTGCTTCAGGACATATTAAATTAACCAGCATTTGTAACATGTTGTTTTGTCACACAACTTTCTGCTTTCCCATAACAGGTTGGAGATGGTACAACAAGTGTAGTGTTGCTTGCAGTAGAATTTTTAAAACAAATAAAACAGATTGTCGAAGATGGTGTACATCCACAAGCTGTAATTAAAGCATACAGAAAAGCAACAAATATGGTATGATTCCTATTAAGTTTTAGTCTGTGCCAGAGCAGTTTATCAAGAAATATGATGTTTGCTGAGTGATTATCACAAGCTCCTACATTAAACTATGCCGCATGTCCCAGAAAAAAGTGTACAGAGTTGGTTGCATCTGATGGCGAAAATTTAGCTTTTCAGTTGCTAATCGATTTCAGAATGACCCTTGTCAAAAAATCAATGTATTTTTTATAAGAAACTAAAGATTTCAGTCAGTACTGAAAGTTTCTTAAAATTATCGGATTTTTACAAGTTTCTAAAAGGTTTCACAAGAATTTTCATGTTTGCTACCTGTGCCCTTATGAACATTTCATGAAGTCTTTTCAACATTTAGACTTTACTCAAACACATTCCGACTAATACGATACAGCAAACAAGTGAAAATAAAGTAAAGATATGTTAAAGATTTTCTCTATCTTCAGGATAAATAATTTCTTCTGTTATGTTTCCCAGTACTGGAGTTTCTTAACTTTTTGATGATCTGAAAGTTGAGTTTCTTATAAGCAGTTCCTTACAAGAAAATTTGTGCCATCAACTTGAATATAGAAAGCTCATTTGTTGATATTGGTGCTTTGAGAGCTGAAATATCAATCTTCAAGGTTCAGATTTGCCTCCATGTCCGAACGAGAGCTGTGGTATTTGGCCTAAACAAGTTCCTGACATTTCATGATATATATAAAAATCTGTATGTTTTAGAGAAGTTTATCACAGGTTTTTGGATCCATGATGACAACCACTCGCCGTTCACAATCTTCATTTGTGACACTATACACATTGTCTGAGATCTTACTTTAAAACTGAATTTACACAGTAGGCAATATTTCTTATTCCAACTGACCGAGCGGAAACTACATGTGCATGTATGGAAGTGCATGCCTAGCTCCCTGCAACAGATCGTGAAATAAGGCAACACTTTATATTGGGTTCCTTAGTCCTCAAGCTCTTTATCCATTGTTTCAAAAAGCCTACTGTATAAGCCTTCCAAACACTGTAATTTAAGTGCAGTTTCTCGTCTGTGCTGCCAACTGTTTTACTGATATAGATTTATGATTTATTCCAGGCAGTTTCAAGGATAAAAGAGATGTCAGTAAAGATAAAGAAAGATGACGCAAAGTTAGTATATAAATAGTATGAATCAACCGTTTGCATATGCTGAAAAAAGGGGGCTACAACTTCATGAAATTGTGATAAGCATTTTAAGAATTTTAAAGATTAAATTGATAAGATCTTGTTCAGATCAATGATGATAATCTACATTGCTGTTCACACACTGAATTCTGTGCTGATTTTTACACTTCCTGAGATCTGACTTGTTTTTTAAGACTTGTGTTTAATTAGATTTCATGAGCCGTTTATATTGTTCTGCCATGTTTTGTGGAAATTGGCATTTGCAATAAATTTAAAGGGGAATCTACCTGGTTGAAAGCTGGCCCAGGCCAAGTTAAAGATATAGTTTGAAAGCTGGTTCAGGCCAAGTTAAAAATATAGTCTAGTATTGTATTTGGTAACTTTGAAATGTGCTGTTTCATTGTGTAACTAAGGAAACAATGGCTAATTAATATAGCTATATTTATTCCTTTTAAGTTTGCCATGTTTCTCCCTGTATGCTTGAACTCATAGTGCTATGATTCAAGGTGTCCTCTTCACCTAGCCGTACCTGTACCTTTATAACATCCCCATGCTACAGTATTGATGTTTCGTTACATGTTGAACAAATATTCTTCCTTGATTTTCAGAGAGATGAGAAGCCTACTAGAACATTGTGCTGCGACAGCGCTGAGTTCCAAGTTAGTTTCCAGACACAAAGAATTTTTCAGTAAAATGGTTGTTGATGCTGTTTTACATTTAGATGAATTACTTCCATTGAATATGATTGGTACAAAGAAAATTCAAGGAGGTGCACTAGAGGTGACTTTTGCCTTCTTTGTTTTTATATTGCCCATATGGATTTTAAAAAGTCCTGAAGACCGTCTTTTGCCTCTATATCCAAACTAGAGCTTTTGTCTTTGGCCTAAGCAAGTTTCTGACATTTTATTGTATTATATATATAAAATTTGTGTGTCTTTATCATTATGAGAAGTTAATCACAGCTTTTTGGATCAATGATGACAACCACTCGCCGTTCACAATCTTATTTGTGACACTATACACATTGTCTGAGATCTTATTTTGAAACCGAATTAACAGTGTGTGCAATATTCTTATTCCAACTGACAGGGCATGAATCATACACAGGACCAATTTCAAATATGTTTGATTTAATCTTTTGCCAGTATCTTATATTATTCTTAGTTATTTTTTATTGATTTTTCGGATGCCTACTTATCGATATATTTATGATTTCTTGAAATTTTTTCGCCTGCAGACTGCCCTAAAAGATAAAAAACTGCCATCTAATTTTCTAATTGACTGAACTTGGCAGAACAAAGAGAGTGCTGCTCAAAATGACTGGGGAGTTTCGAATTGGGGGATGATTGCACAACTGTTGTATCACTTTTACCATTTCAAATATTATAGCTAAATTTTGAATTGTATAACTAAAGATTGTATAGCCAGGTAAAGCATTTACCTTGATATTTTATTCATTTCAGGACTCATTTCTGGTGTTAGGAGTTGCATTCAAGAAGACCTTTTCATACGCTGGTTTTGAAATGCAGCCTAAGAAATACAAGGACCCAAAAATAGCTTTGCTGAATGTTGAACTTGAATTGAAAGCTGAAAAGACAAATGCTGAAGTTAGAGTTGATAGTGTTGAGGTAAGGAGCCTTCTCTCTGACTAGTCAAAATTTTGGCTTGAAAAAGTGTCACTTAAACTTGAAGTACTTTGTCTGAAATTATGTATAATTAGAACAAGCATAACACTAAAACTTAGAATTTAAATTTGAAATCAAGAAATGATACATGTAGAAAATTGGTTGAATTTTCAGTAAACTGATTGTGGTTTTTAAAATGACTTATCGTCACAGTTCCCTGGAGTTATTACAATAATGTGAAATTGATCAAATACCGGGTGTCCCAAAATAATGTATTATCGTTTGATTGCTTATATGTCCACAACCGATGAACAAATTTTCAAAAAATGGTAAAACCACAACCAACGTCTTACAATACAATTTATCCTTCAAGCAATCAAATAAAACAAAGTGTTTGAAAATTGGTTCATTGGTTATGGACATGTAAGCAATCAAACAATAATACATCATTTTGGGACACCTGGTATACATAGTTCAAGTGAACTTCATTGGTAGGCAGTGGAAAAGAAAATCAATGTATCAAGCCTTATACAAGCTAATATTATGTTGCTCTCTGTTTGTATATTTTATAAGAAGTCATGATTAAAATCCTTGTGACTTGCTTTCAAATAGCTGTAATTTTCCTTCCAAAGACAGATCAATGATGATTTAGATTGCTGTTCACACACTGATGCTTAGTGCATTTGACGATTGATAGTCTCTGATCTGAGATCTGAATTTGACAAGCCTGAAAAAATTCTTCCCTCATAACATCATCATTGAAGGAATGCACTAAACTTAAGTGAACATATCACAAAAAAGTTGCAACTTAATCTCTTAGAGTTTATGTACAGCTTATAAACAGGATAAACAATTAGCTTGTACTTTTTCCAGTAATATATATTGCCCATTTTAATGGTTCTTTTTTTCCTAAATTGTAAATTGTTGATATGTAATAAAGTAGGCCTTAATTAGCTGTAAATGAGCTATGTTTTAATTCTTGTCCACTGTAAATAAATTATTGATGATTGTGATTATGATCTTCTGAGCTCATTTTTTGCTTGATTTCATTTCACTAGGAGTACCAAAATATTGTGGATGCAGAATGGTCAATCCTTTATGAAAAGCTTGATAACATTGTCAAAAGTGGTGCTAAAGTTGTCTTGTCAAAATTGCCAATTGGTGACGTTGCTACACAATACTTTGCAGACAGGTTAGTAGTTTATTTTATTGGAGGAATCATTTAAATGTGGTTATTCAGAGATTACATTTATTGAAAGATTAAGCTTAAATGCAAGAAACTAGCAGTGAGAAATTATTGCGTTATCAAACTACATTCTTAGATCTATGATGAGAAAATTTGCTGTTCACACACTGAAATTTGTGACTGAGAAATGTTTTTTCTTCTGAGATCTAGATGTAGGTCCAAATGAAAGTTATCCAGCCAGCCAATGCACCTAGAGAGCCCGTACTGAGTGCAGTCAGCCATTTTGTTCTTTGGCTATGTTTGGAAAGCAGTCAAATCAATGATATAACCAATGGTCCTCTTGTGTAGCATTTTACATGCCACTATGAGGTTTGTGTACAGCTGTCATAATTCAGGCCTTTCGCTTGCTAAAATGCTTCATTATCTCACTGATGCTAGACTATTACTATTTTAGGGATATATTTTGTGCTGGAAGAGTGGCAGATGAAGATTTGAGAAGAACAATGAAAGGCTGTGGTGGCTCGATACAAACAACAGTTCAAAATATTAACGACAGTGTCTTAGGAACTTGTCAAGATTTTGAAGAAGTTCAAATTGGAGGTGAAAGGTATGTATGAAACATTTCAATTTATTTACATTTTACCCATCTTTTTTGATCCATGGTAGTTTCAATGAATTCTTGGTAATTTGCTCATTAGATCCTCAAAATTGGATTGAAATTTAAGTCTTTCTCAAATTAGATGTCAGTTGAAAACTTCCGCAAACGAAAACAATTGAAGTGTTTTGCATGAGTTGTTTGTGCTATCGCAAATCTCCTGTGAAATTTGATTTGAGATCAAATGTAATCAAGTCTTCTTTGGTTCTGTAGCACGAACGAGTTTCCAGAAAAGACAAGTCCTTTAATCTATCGTTTTCTTAAATCCAAAATGATTACTAAAATGAGTGTGAACTTTGAAGATCAGTGATGACAACCACTCGCCGTTCACAATCTCCCATTTGTGACACTATACACATTGTCTGAGATCTCGTTACGAAACTTTGTAGCAATGAGAAGAGTAAATTTCCTTACAGCATTCTACTGAAATAAGGCTGAACCTGAGTGTTTCTGAGTATTAATTTTAATCAACTGAATATAAATGCTTGCTTTTTTCAGGTATAATCTGTTCAAAGGATGTCCAAATGCTAAAACTTGCACATTCATTTTACGTGGTGGAGCTGAACAGTTTATAGAAGAAACGGAACGATCATTGCATGACGCAATCATGATTGTTAGGAGAGCGCTCAAGGTGTGTAATTTCTCTGATTTCATTTTTGTGATTTATTCACAAATGGTTCCGAATTGTTTGTGAACGTTACAAGATGTTGACGAATCCAGTTGCCTTTATGAAGATCCTTTTTTCATTGGTAGTATTAATTGAGCTGTCAATTTTTCTTTTGTCCCACTGCCATCAATGTGTTTTTATTGAGACGAGAGGTGTTTTTGAGCTCTTTGCATCTATGATGACAACCACTCGCCGTTCACAATTTTATTTGTGACTCTATACACATTGTCTGAGATCTTATCCTGGAGTTGAATTTACCCTCTAGGCAATATTCTTCGACCAATGCTTGGCTCCAACCCAAGACCACCGTGGGATTCCAGGTCTTGTTTTGAGAATTTCATATTTGAATATTGTTTTCTAAATTACAGAACGATGCAGTCGTTGCTGGTGGTGGAGCCATTGAGATGGAACTTAGTCGACATTTACGTGAACATTCATTGACAATAGCAGGCAAAGAACAATTATTAATCGCAGCAATGGCCAAAGCATTTGAAGTTATCCCAAGACAGTTATGTGATAATGCTGGATTCGACTCAACTATCATTCTTAACAAGTTACGACAGAAACACGCTGCAGGTAGGACTCGTTACAGCAATTTCACGAGTAATTTCGCCTGGTACCCAGCAATGCTTTTGTGACTTTTTCTGACAAATTCAGTGATTTAGATGTTGAACGTAAAAAGAAGTATTTGAGTTTAAAGTGAATGAACGGAGCCAAATGGAGGTAACCTATAAATAGGACAAAGAACACTCCAACGTACGTTATTGTTCCTCTTGCTAAACAATATTCACGAACATGTCGAAATCATCAAATACAATAGGCTGATAATAGAATACCCAGCCTCCTTCCACGTGGGGCTTTTATCTCCGTTGACTCTCTTTAAGGACACATTCAGGCGTGCATAATGTTCAAACCTGCCTGGGAGCGGTAGAAATTCTCTGAAAACCTGCCTGCATATCAATTTTGTACAGCTAGGGTAGAGAAGAACCAGTAATAATGCAAGGTATCAAACAGTAAGCTTTTACACATGGAGCAACGAAACGATTAATCATATATTCAACAGCAGAACATGAGCAATTTGTACCATTTGTTTGCTATTATTCATCATCTTACTGCAATTACATTTCATCAAAAACTATTTAGAAAAACTGCCTGCAAAATATTGCTTTGGAATAGCTGCCTGGGAACTTTGTTCCCACGTTCCCATGTTTATGCACGCCTGGACACATTGATAAATCTAACAAAAACTGTTAATAGAATCTTACAAAAACTGTTAATAGAAAGATATGAAAAGTATCATTTCATAGTGTAATTTTTGTACCATCAAAGTGCCGAATTTCTAAATTTGGTAGTAACATTTTTCTTGTGTATGCAAAGAGATGTCACTGGTTTTAGATATACCCAATTCAAACGATAACTTTTTGGTGATCAATGATGACAACCACTCGCCGTTCACAATCCTCTATTTGTGACAGTATACACATTGTCTTGAGATCTTATTGAGAAAGTTTGATTTTAAGTTAGCAGCCTCTAGCCGCCGAGGGGTATTTCACTCATTTGAAAAAGCATACGAGATTTTTTCAGAACAAAAGGATTTTTATGAATTTTGGATGGATCTTGGAAATACAAGGATTTTTGCCAATGGTGTACGAGATTTTATGGAATGAAATGCCCCTCGCCTCTAGCAATACTTACAATACATTTTAAACATCAACATTGAAGGGGACCTGCACTATTCAAGGCTGGGATTAGGGCAGAAGGAAATCTATTTCCCAACAATCCGTTTGCTATCCGACCTTGAAACGTGTCTATTTTTCTTTTTTTTTCTTTCGTGCAAAGCGTTTCTATTTACACAACCATTTCTTTTCATGGCCAGTTCTGGCTATAGATAGTGATCTGTCCCTAACTCAAAGTTCTCATTCTTTCAGGTGGACTTTGGTTCGGTGTTGACGTAAGCAAAGAAGACATTTCAGATAACTTTGAAGCATTTGTTTGGGAGCCAGCAGTCGTGAAAATCAATGCAATTACCGCTGCTTCAGAAGCTTGTTGTTTAATTCTATCTGTTGATGAAACTGTCAAAAATCCTAAATCGAATATGGAACCACCTCCAACAGGGGGAATGCCACGACCACGATGATTTGACAATTCCCCAGATCGCGATGATATGCTCCATAACGGTAGCTATAAACATTTATTTAAGAAAAACAATCGCCCCAAGATTTGAGCAAGGTAGAATTGATGTTGTAGAGAGAAGAGAGATAGTTTCTGTTGATAATAGTGTAATTATTGAAAATTCTGAATTTATTTGTATTTATTTGAATCTTTCTTCAGAAAATATGTTCATGACAACGAAAAAATGTTATCTTTGCGTTTCCAATTTCAAGTATGTTTTTCCTCAAATTTGTGCACTGTCTGTAGACCTGATCGGCTAAGGTTTGTTACATCCATTTCAAGTCATTTGACGATACTCTTAGGGTCTGTTCATATGGAGAAAGTTTCCCCGGCATTTCCCCGGTGAAGCGGGATTCCCGGCTAGCCGGGGAAATATTCATCGACCTTTCATTTCATTTTCATTTTTCATTTTAAATTATTTATACACAAAAACCCTTCAGCTAACAAACGCAATACTTAAATAAGAAAATAAATATCCTAATTACATTAATATAGTCTATATACAGTTAAAGCAAAATTATGTACAGTAATCTATGTAGTAGCAGCTGCTCTTCCAGGGCGTCGTGTTTTAGTTTGTGTTCAGCTCATATAATAACTTTTCAATTGTTTTTTGAATCTACTAAGTGTAGGGAGCTCTCTGATATTGACGGGTATATTGTTCCAAGCTTTCAGAGCCGAATAGTGAAAGCCTTTCTTGACATATTCAAGATTATTTCTTGGGATTTGTAGGTCCCTGCAATTCCTTGTTCTGTAGTTGGAATGCTGGGTCCTATGATGGTATTTACCCCAAAGGCTTTCGGGACATTGCCTGTTGATTATTTTATATGTCATAACTGATCGATCAAAGTTTATTAGTTGTTCAACTGTCAACCAATTATGAGACCAATTGTCTTTTAGTCTGGCCTTATCAATAATCGAATGGGCTCTGTCCTGCAGACGTTGGAGGGTATTCAATTTTGATTTAGGAAGACTCCCCCAAATAACATTGGCGTATCGCAGATGGCTTTCTACAAGTGCACGGTACACATGCTCCAGCTGGGATTGGGAAATGAGATTTTTCAATTTTTTTAGTGACTTAAGACCGCCACTAATCTTCCCTTTCACTTTGTTGAATTGTTCATCCCAGTTTAGCCCTTCATCCACAATAACCCCTAGTGATTTAGTCTTCACCACACGCTTAATTTCTGAATTGTTAAGATTCAGTGGTTCTGAGATTTCAACCTTATTTGTCCTCCGTGGATGGCCAATGATCATGTATTCAGTTTTTTTCGGGTTGGCACTTAACTTGTTTATCCGCATCCATTCCGAGATGTTTCTTAATTCTTTGTGGGCATTTGTAATTAGATCATCGACGTTACCAGATGTTAATGTAACATGTGTGTCATCTGCATACATACTAGCCCTAGAGAATTCTAAGCATTTTTCAAAGTCATTAAGGTAGATTATAAACAGGAGTGGTCCCAAGCAGGATCCTTGAGGTACACCACATGTTACCAATCTAGCCCCCGACTGTTGTCCATTAACTGAGCAGAATTGTTTTCTACCACTTAAGAAGGACGTGAACCATTCTCCTGAACTTGCCCTGATACCGAGTGCACCTAACTTAATATGAGAGCAGTTTTCCCGGCAAGCCGGGGAAATAAAACAATAGCGCTTTGTCTCTGACGCCAAAGAATTCGAAAGGATTAACGATAAACAAAAGAAGTTTCCCCGCCTAGCCGGGAAAATGTGTTCATATGGGAAAATATTTCCTCGGCTAGGCGGGATCCCGGTAGAGTTCAAGCGAGATCTCGGCTAGCCGGGGAAATGTTTCTCATGTGAACGCTTGTTCTATTTTATGTGGTAAAGCTATATGAGGTGAGATCTCGGTTGAACGGGAATCCCGCTTCACCGGCGAAATGCCGGGGAAACTTTCTCCATATGAACAGACCCTTAGGAAGTTTTCGCATTGCATTCAGGCATAACTATACGTGGCACGAAGTGTGTTAAAGAAATCAAACGGTGTTTTACCAAGGGATTGATCACTTGACTTGAAATGGGTGTAAACAGACCTCGGGCGTCTTCTATCATTCATATGATTGTTTACACAAATCTTGTACAGTAGTAAACTGTATCTCCTGAATGAAAAGAATACGCGTTTCGTTTCGTGTACGTTATTTGATTCAAGGGAAATTTAGATGAAGTTACGCTTACCTGAAGACCAATAATGCAAAGTATACCTTCAATTCATCTAACATATTTCAATACACAATTGATCAGACGAACGGTCTTTAAAGAACTGTGAGAGCAACTAAATTTTCCAACGAATATGAAACTAGAGTGGTTGTCTTCAAACTAATGATCTTGATGCTCCGAATAGACCTTTTAGCTATTCTACAAAAAAGCCTGGATCGAGCGTTATTTCTACACATTTTTATATGCGACGTTTATGCACATTCGAAAATTGTACAAAATATAGCAAAATATTGTTCAATGCTGATTCTTTTCGGAATAGCTGGAAGGTATATTTATTGATCGGTTGTTTTTTCAGCCAAATTCTACCAACAGTAAATCTTATCTGAAATTTGTATATTGGGATATTTCAATTTTGGAAATAAGTTATTCTAGACCAGGCTATGAATGAGGTACGGGTCACTTCTAAGCGGAGAAATTTAAATGGGTATTTTGAGGTACCTATGACCCTAGGCATCTTGGAACGTGATGGTGATCAGCGATCTGCTGGGGTTTAGGGGGTTAAATCGGGGGTTAAAGTTTGACCACTCTGGGCAAATGCCTCTGCGGAGGAGAAACGGGGCTATTCCACGTAATAACACACGGGCTGGCTTGGATCTGACCAAATCAAGCCAAAAACCACCAGATACTGAAGTCAGATGTTAATAGATGATTGACAGCTCATCAAAAAGTGGTCACGTGACACGAAATCACCCTTTTCCTTATATGGTAACTATCAATAAATGGCCAAATCTGCTATAATAAAAGGAGGAAACTATAACTAGCGTCACTTTTATGCTTTATTTGAACTATTTGCGCCATTATCAGCATGCATAATACCACATGATAATTATGAAAGGAAAGCATACCTAATACTCTGTGTCAATGTCTTGGTCACTTTCCTCGTCATCCTAAGAAAAACGTCCCGCTTCCACCAGCAATTCTTCAATATCTTCTGGGAATGCACTCTCAATCCACTTGATTTCAAATGATCTTTCCCATCCATGCTGAGATATGTCTGGTAGCGTGATCTGTCTTTGGTCGGAGAGGTTCCAGATTCTTGTGATAACATTTGCTCGTAAAATATGTAATCGCAAAGATGACTGGCATGGAGGAAGCAACGATATATCTACAACTTTGTTTTGATTGAGGTACTTTCTGTCGAAAAGCTTCTTCCGAGCGGTATCCACATCGTTCTGATGACATCCATATAAAAGGCAAACATATTCTTCAAGTTCTTCTATTATTTTTTCTTCGATACTCCATGAAGACCCAAGGGCGTTAAAAGTGTTTATAAATTTTTCATTTTTGATACCCTAAACCACTCTCCAACATGCTAATTTGCCCTTTCGAAAAAGGAAGAGATGTAATCGTTGCCCGTAAATGCATGGAAACCAATCAAACATTCTTTTTGACACTCAGGCATCGCAATATCGCTGAGTTTGACCCCTTTTCTATGCAACCCTGTTCCAAAATCTAAGTAAACATTTGTCTGCCTTCGAACTTTAGACAAAAGTATGACCAAGATTTCTATATCGGCTGATGGTGACCTGATGACGACCATCTTGTTTGGTTCCCTCTCCAAAGCATGGAGGCAATGCAAAAGTAATTTCGTATCGGCTTCTTCTTGTTTGCTAGTCAGCATTTCTTCATTTGCCACATTTGACAACGTTATTTTCGAGCAATGGTTCGCAGTAGAAAAGTACATCTCTGTGCAACGAAGAATATTGAGGGCTTTTTGACGGTATGTAGATATCGTTTCTAACATTAAATTGATCAGTCGCCGCTTGTTTTCTCCATTTTTTAGAAAATCAGCTTTTTTAGAAAATTAGCATGTTGGAGAGTTGTTATCGAAAATCAAAAATTTATAAACACTTTTAACGCCCTTGGGTCTTCATGGAGTATCAAAGAAAAAATAATAGAAGAACTTGAAGAATATGTTTGCCTTTTATATGGATGTCGTCAGAACGATGTGGATACCGCTCAGAAGAAGCTTTTCTACAGAAAGTACCTCAATCAAAACAAAGTTGTAGATATATCGTTGCTTCCTCCATGCCAGTCATCTTTGCGACTACATATTTTACGAGCAAATGTTATCACAAGAATCTGGAACTTCTCCGACCAAAGACAGATAATGCTACCAGACATATCTCAGCATGGATGGGAAAGATCATTTGAAATCAAGTGGATTGAGAGTGCATTCCCAGAAGATATTGAAGAATTGCTGGTGGAAGCGGAAGATGACGTTTTTCTTAGGATGACGAGGAAAGTGACCAAGACATTGACACAGAGTATTAGGTATGCTTTCCTTTCATAATTATGACGTGGTATTATGCATGCTGACAATGGTACAAATAGTTCAAATAAAGCATAAAAGTGACGCTAGTTATAGTTTCCTCCTTTTATAGCAGATTTGGCCATCTATTGATAGTTACCATATAAGGAAAAGGGTGATTTCGTGTCACGTGACCACTTTTTGATGAGCTGTCAATCATCTATTAACATCTAACTTCAGTATCTGGTGGTTTTTGGCTTAATTTGGTCAGATCCAAGCCAACCCGTGTGTTATTAAGTGGAATAGCCCTGTTTCTCCTCCGCAGAGGCATTTGCTCCGAGTGGTCAAACTTTAACCCCCGATTTAACCCCCTAAACCCCAGCAGATCGCTGATCACCATCACGTTCCAAGATGCCTAGGGTCATAGGTACCTCAAAATACCCATTTAAATTTCTCCGCTTAGAAGTGACCCGTACCTCATTCATAGCCTGGTCTATTCAGCAAGCGAATTTGAATGTTTAGCGAGGAACAGGACAGCTGAATATCGGCCAAAAATATGCGATGTTTACAATTTTATCGGCTGTTTTTGCACAACTTGTTGCTGTTTAAATGGACTTGCTAAAGGCTATTCCTCGTCAAATACCAAAATGATGAATATCTAAATAATGACCTCAGCGAAGGAGAGAGGGAGAAGCGTTTTTCTCCTTCCTTCGCAGAGGCTTCCCATCTCTCCTACGTAAGGCAATTACAATCACGAGACGATGGACCTCGTTGATTTGAAGACTGCAGTTTCCTATTGTATCAAAATTTAATTGAATCTGGCGACTTGCCTGTCAATATTCACATAAAGATGCCACTTTAAAAATACTCACAAAAGAAATTAGCTCTCATTACAAACCCTAGTTTTTGATTACAAAGTCCAACTTTGTAATCTAAGAGGGGGCTCCAGGTCAGTCAGAAAGAAAGAAAGTAAGAAAGAAAGAAAGAAAGAAAGAAAGAAAGAAAGAAAGTCCGTCACGCTCGTTAAAGCGATTGATTAACGTTTTATCTCTGCTAATTGGCACTGGAATAAAGAAAGCGCACAGAAAGCGCATACAAGACAGAAGTTTCCCGCGATCCTATAGCAAAATTTGACGTCGGCTTATTTCATGTTAGACAGATTTGACACCATAAGATGGATAAATTACCATGATGTTTACCCTGGCACAACAACAAATTTACCCAGAATTGGCACGTTCTTGACTTCATTAGCAGCTAAATTATGTTAAAACAATCGTTTTCTAGAACGAATGCATCATTAGCCACTTATTGATAGTATTCATTATGCAAATAAGTCAAGTTTAGAGGATGATGTAACCGGCGGCCTGCACAGAGGCTAGCATTCGCAGCATCACCGAAGGTAGAAGGACCCTCCTCCTACACAGCTACGTATGCAAACGTCGCAGGTGAAGTTGAGAGGCAAGGTGCAGGATCCCGGCAAACAATGGCCCCATTAACTGGGGGAAGGCACGTGGTCACACTGAACCAAAACATCTTCATGCATATGATTCTGCACAGAGGTTATTTTCGTGACTACTTGTCTCAAACTAGATGCCCGCAAATAGAAACGTTCTGCAGGGTTCTGCATAAACATAAGCAATTTTGTATTATCGGAAATTTCACATGACATCCTAATTTGAGACATACAAGGCGCTTAACTTTGTATGGAAGTCGACTTTAGGAGCAACACTCAATGTAGCTAAAAACAACATCAGCGATCATTTAGGGTTATTAAGAAATCAAGTTTCAGATTTTCTTATACTTGCTTAGCTCAGGACGGACTTTGTAATCATCCAAAAGGATCTTATGTTCAACTTTGACAATAAATTGGTAGATCTTTCAAAAGCATCCTTCCTCTTGTTTGCTCTGTTTTCTTCCAAGTTGTTGTTTTTGAGGCTGTTTTTGCAGTGATAATTTTCAGCATCTGGTAATGTTGCTTTTTCAAAGTTCATCTGTAAATCAATTTGCCCTATTGTCAGTATGTTTCTACTTAGATTGTTTGTTTTAATTTTTGTTTCCATTTTTATTTACGTTTCACTGCTATAACTAGCGAGTTCCACTTTAGCAGTGTGTATTGTGTGGAAAACAACGTTAACAAATCAGTGGAAAGAATTTTCTGGTAAGTTTTAAGTTTTCAGCTACTTCCTTTGACTAAACTCTATTTTTCTCATTTACCGCTTTCCGTTTACAGCAACTTAAAAATTTTTGAATAGTTGGAGAATATCGACGATTAAAGGGGCTCCGTCGTCAAACAGTAAGCAAATCCGTAAACTCGCATGTGTCGGGAATTATCCATTGTTCATCCATTGTTCTCTGCAGTTTGTTTGGTGGCTTCACCCAAGCCTGCAAAAATCATCGTTTTGTTTATATTACATTTTGACGACGGAGCCCCTTTAAGGTATCGAAATCTAAGTTTACTATCAAAGAGTGAATCCACCAAATTTTTAATCGATATACAAATTATCCACATCGGTAGAGTGGATCAAAGCTGAACTATTTTATCAATATCCTTGTTCCATGAAAAATCCGGCAAGTCGCAGGTTTTCTGGACTTGCTCTAAGTCTCGCTCTTTATCAACAAACAAACGGGAGGGGGAGAAGACGAAGAAGAAAAGGAGAGCGAATCCTTCCCCTTTCTCTCCCTTTTTCCTCTTCCCCTCACGTTTGTTTATTGATCAAGAGCGAGAGTTGGAGCAAGCTGGCAAGTCCACAGGTTTTCTTGAGACCTCCAATATCTCTTATGGCACATTCATACTCAGCATGTTTCTTTCGCAAAGAAGTTTCATTAATCAGCGTTACGCCGACTAATTTAGATTTTTTGTGCACCAAAATTTCATTTGCCAAGTTGATTTATTCTGTCCCGCAAAATTTTATCTAGATTTCCTATTTTGAATGGCAATATCGTCTCTTTCAGGGAAAATGAAGTTCGTTCCGTGTGTTGGTGCAATCTTTCTGGCACTATGTTGCATGTGTAATGCTGAAAATGAAGGTATGTATAAAACTGAAAATATTTCCGGGAAGAAATACCAAAGAATCTCTAAAATCTCTTATGCTTTTTATATCACTCTCGATTTTTGTAAAATTCATCTATTCTCAAAGAAATCTCGTAAGCCTCTAGTGAGATTAGTAATCAAATGCCAAATAAAGCTTATAGACTAGTTCCAGGACTGTTTTGATCACTTCAAAATCACAATTGAACGAGTTCTAGAGTAGCCTGATGATCATAACGTGCTGTTTATCATGGTTATCAGGCTAGTTCTGGAGAAAAGCCGAGAAAAGCTATTGAATCTACTGATTTTTTCTTGAATCGCTTTGAACAACAATTCAATCTTGTAAACCTCTGCCTTCGACCCCCAGTACTATTTTCTACATTAACCATCGTTCGAAAATATATCGACGCAAATCTCTTTCTTTACAGAGGTGAACAAAGGTATCAAAGTGGCCTACTGCCCAAGTGACATAACCATGAATTCTGATGGTTATGGAGGCGCAGTTGTTATATGGAAAGAACCTCATTTTGTTTCAGAGAAAAAGGACACGAGAGTTGACTACTACCCAAGTAAACGGGCTGGCACAAGATTCCTAGTTGGGAAAACACTCGTTTCGTATCATGCGAAAGATGACTTTGCCAATACTGCCTGGTGCAACTTCACCGTTACTGTCCTTGAATGTAAGTTTTGTGATTAAGTTTGCTTTTAAATCACTCTTTGGGGATCATTTTGATATTCGCCTCACAAACCGCTTAGGGGCATATCTTTAGTACAGGTAGGAAATGTGCCATTTGCACTTTAAGAAGGGTACACGTAAATCCTGGCAGCTGAGCAAAAATTTGCCATAAATTCGTAAGGCTCTATAGGAAGAATTCACAGCACATTTACTTCATTTTGATTTGAATGTCGTGTTTACGGGGCACAGAAAATTAGCATCAAGGATTTTAAGACCATTGTTAGAAAACTGCTGAGAAGCCCTTTTTAAGAAGCTTTGTATATTCAAAATATGAGAATTTAAAGAAACTATATGTATCGTTGCTATTCTTTGTATATTTGTATATGTTTCAGCTCATAAACCACAGTTTGAAATATTCTTATTCTTTGCATAGCTGTCTGTCGACCACTGAGTTTACCACAGCATGGAAAATTGGCGTGTTTGATGAAAAATGGGCTGCAGCATATTTGTGCTACTGCATGCAAAATAAAAGGAAGCACGCGAGTTGAATTTGGGCGCCTCAAAGTTTGTTCTCATTCTGGGGAATGGATTTCCGTTGAGCTGTTTGCTGAACCAGCGAGTAACTGTAAGTCATGACACATTGCAACATTTATTTGTATGATTGAAAATAATACGACTGTTCTCCCAACATACAACCAACGCTCGTGCAGCATATTACAACCAATCAATGTATAAATCCCGAAATTACCACGAAAAAGTTTATTCTTTGTCCATTCATTTCGAGTTATTAGAAAGTTGATCGATGTTTTCTTATCGCTTTCAGTGTTTTCGGAAACGAACATTTCAAGAAACTCACTTGTAGCTACAGAAACAGAAGATAAAAAATTGCAAAAAATATGGTATTCTAAATCTTTTCATAAGATTTTGAGTATAGCCTGTCTTATTCCGTCGACATTATCAAACAATTCTGAACATTTTATTAAAGCTTTTTCCCTTCTTTTGACAGATATCTTAAAGAACATGATGCCTGATTCGTGCAAGTTGAGCAATATTCGTCCAGGAATGATAAACAACATCAAGTCTGAATTTCTTTCGTTTCTGAGAAAGAGAACCCCATTTTGTTGGATGCAAGTAGCCGGTAGACATTGCACGAAACAAAATGTGACGATCATGATGCCTATGAAATGAGTTTCCAATAGCTATGGTTGTCTTTCTCTGGCGATAGGGTCGATAGCTTGGTGCAAGAGCAAAAGTCTTGTTTTGGAATCAGAACTGCATGTAGTCTGATAACTAAAGATATTTATACTTTACTTTACTGCATTTATCCTTCATTGTATCGTAACCAAAATTTGATCTCTTTATGACATTTCTGCCTAAGATCTGGTTAGGAATGCTCTTTGGGGGCTTGAAATTCAACCTGACTCTACTGTTTTGGGTTTTTAAAAGTCGATCGCTGTTATTGGCCCGTAATTTTCTGGGAGTCAAAAGAGAACTGACTTACTATTTTTTGGGCCTGTGGTTTTCGTATTATTTTGGGTAAAAGTAAAATTTGGCTCTTTTTTCCGAGATTTTTCTGAGTATTTGACATTTTTTCAACAGATTGTCATTCGGTTTGGCAGAAAATCCGTAAAGAAATTCTATTTCGAAATGTTTGAATAACCACCATTTTCGAAAAGGTATCTCCGGTGGAGATTGCCTCGTTTTGAACTTTGGCCTACATGAAGTATCTAGTTGCTAAGCAATACGATAAAGTAAATTTAGGCCAAGATTCAAGTGGTCGGACGTCTTTTGGATGGAGCTGCTCGAAGCAAGCTGAATTCATCCAAACATGTGCTGATGCGAGACCTTCGTATCATAAAAAGAAAAAAATATGGATCTGTTTGGTGAGGTAAATCTTCGGTGAGTGTTTCTATTGCGTGCGGACTGATGTTGAATATGTTGGAAAGAATCCGAACGAATGGCGAATAATTTA
The DNA here is from genome assembly GCA_039566865.1 of Aurelia coerulea. Classification (NCBI taxonomy): domain Eukaryota; kingdom Metazoa; phylum Cnidaria; class Scyphozoa; order Semaeostomeae; family Ulmaridae; genus Aurelia; species Aurelia coerulea. The sequence continues at coordinate 1,080,898 of CM076952.1, read as the reverse complement.
GGCCTATCAATTCAATAGATAGGCCAAACATGTGCTGATGCGAGACCTTCGTATCATAAAAAGAAAAAAATATGGATCTGTTTGGTGAGGTAAATCTTCGGTGAGTGTTTCAATTGCGTGCGGACTGATGTTGAATATGTTGGAAAGAATCCGAACGAATGGCGAATAATTTAGGCCTATCAATTCAATAGATAGGCCAAACATGTGCTGATGCGAGACCTTCGTATCATAAAAAGAAAAAAATATGGATCTGTTTGGTGAGGTAAATCTCCGGTGAGTGTTTCTATTGCGTGCGGACTGATGTTGAATGTTTTGGAATGAATCCGAACGAATGGCGAATAATTTAGGCCTATCAATTCAATAGACAATCATGGAAGTCTATTTGTGCACAATTTTAAATTTCACCATGTAAAAGCTCGGAGTAACGTAGGGATGCAAGTGCATTTCACAATGATTTCGATGCAAACATTTGCATATCAGTTTACAAATAAATAGGCCGAGGCCTAACGCTCTTTGCTTTGCATGGGCACATTACATGACATGGAAAAACATCAAAATCATGGGTGCAGTGCACCTTAAGTTGAGTCATGCCTGAACAAATTTTCTTTCTCGTTGTTTAGAGACTGAAGAAGAAAGTAAAGAAATAAGATATTTAGACAAGAAATCGGCTAGTTTGCATTTTAGCGGACACACTTTTAACGTTTCTCCGTGTGTGAATTTTGTACTGATTTTGGATCGAAAATGCATCAGTACTAAGATTAAAGTATACCAATTGAACCAGTGGGGGCTTGGGGCGGCAGCCCCCAAAAATTTGGAGCAAAATGAATTTATTGATTGCCGGTTCCTGCTGCAGTTTTAGGCCATATTTAAGTCATGTTGACGTTCTCCAGTAATTGCCCAGTCTGCAGAGTATGGCACTTTTCGACGAGATCTCCGGTGTGCAACGAGAAATTTCTTTGTTCTCTATTGTCTATTTTTGAAAAGACTATTGAAAATCTCCGGTGTGCAAGTTCCATACTCTGCACACCTGCCTGCTGATAAGGCTGTAAAACCGGACTGCTGTTTTTCATTTTGCCAGTGCTGAAGATCTTCCATGCACAATTTCAGTTTAAAACAAAGGAAGAACAAAGAGGCATTGTTTTTAAAACAATAGCCAGGCATGTATCTTCCATTGCACTTTGCAACTTATCAGTGTAGAAGTTGTGCACAGCAGGGATAGTTGCCCTCCCCCAAATTCTCAAAATATGTTATAAAAAGATGGGTGGAAATTACCTACCTAGGTTTGGTATCTTTCTAATCATTTCCTTCCATTCTGTCACAGGTGGTCTGCAGGATATAATGGTGGTTCCATATATTACACTGATGCAGTAACCATTGCCCATGTTTCTGGAAACTGCATCAGATTTCTAAACACAGAGGTCAATGAAGAAAGGTTTCTTGAAAGTCCAGGAGATGGGATTGGAGTATTCGCTGTGAATACCGTTTACAACACAGTTGCTTTTACAGAAGTTTGTATTGATGCCAGAATCTTTGTTTATGAGGTATCAGACTTTTCCAAGACAAGGAGTGTGCTCAGAGGTATGAGGTCTAATTCTTTGGCAAATTGTATTCAATTTTTACAGCTCCAGCTGAAGTATCTCCATCCCCTAGAGGCTAGTTCCCACTGCACAATGAGCTGTTATCATTTTCCGCATTGTCAATTTTTCAGATGGAATGAAAGTTCATTAAGGCCTGACTCACACTGGTCATAATTCCGGCTTTACAGTCAAATTTTATTCCCAGTGCAAGATAAACTTTCATCACATTTTGAAAAATTGTCAATGAGGATAATGATGATAGTTCATTGCCCAATGGGAACCAGCCTGAGGATACTTTTTCCTTCCTGACTAGAATGATGAAGGTATCCAATAAAATTGTGCCCTTGACATTCATAAGATCTTCAACAAAAATGAAGTTTTTCAAATGGACTTGTCCAAAATTTGCTTATTTCCTTTCTACTGCATGCCTTGTGAACAATAATATCAAGAGATTTCTCAAAAAAAATTTTATTTCTCCTCATCCTGGTTAGAATTCTTGAGAGTGTGAGTTCTTGAAAAAATATTCGAAATCTTTATCCATGGAAGGAAATACGGCACAAGCTTTACAGCAAAGGTTCCAAATCTTTAAATCGGCATAAAAGGTGGGTGTAAAATTCTATCACCCATTTCCTCTAGTTGAATGGCTTGAAAGAAACTCTAGCTACTTACCTATAATTCTACTGTTGGACTTTTCAGAAATTTTGAATATTTTTGGAAATTACAGCGTATTTTATATTCTAACTCATTTCAGGATGTGACATCATCAAATTTCTAAATAATTAATCAGAAGAATTATAGACTTTTGCTTGATACCATATTGCAGACATTCGAAAAATATGGTTTTCTTGGTAATTATTTCATGTTGCATCAAACAGTTTAGAAATCATGATGGTTTTAAGTTTTTTTGAAAATTGAGCTTGAATTCTTGAAAAAGAAGAAAAACACTCTAAATCTGAAAATATTGAAGATTTTAGTAAAAAGTCCAACGGTAGAATTGTAGCGAAATAGCTAAAGTTTCTTTGAAGTCTTTCAGTTCCAAGAAATAGGACATTAAATTTTACACCAACCTTTTTAAAGATTTGGAGCCTAGACTAGGCTTTGCTAACATTAACATGACAAGAATCTCCACAAGGCCTGTGCTGTATACAAGACCTGTAACTTAACTCCACATTTATCCAAGTCTGATGTAAATTATCATCAACATAGGTTCTGGAACACTTGGTTGCTCTGCTTTAGCATTTGCAAATAATGGAAGTTTGCTGGCAAGTTATGCAAAAGGTCCAGACTGCACTTTGACTCTTTGGTAAGGCTCCTTTGGACTGTATTTGTCACTGTTTGGTAAAGAAGAAAAATAAAAACACTATTATCATGAGTATCATCATTATCTTGAAATCACATCGATCGTTGGTTAAAGCAAAATTAGAAATTTTGAAATATCTGTGGAGAACTTCAATTTTTCAAAAAATTCATGCTCATATTTCATATTATTTGTAGATACAATGTGCAATTATTAGCTATACGATAATTGTTCTTCTGGATGAATGACAAAACTTATCTTACATTTTTTATTAATCCAATTCAAACCACTTTTTTCTCATATGATGTGTAATGTTTAGAAGTAATCCATAAACCGGGTGAGTCCGAAAAAATGTGCCATGTTTTTTCTGTCTCACTTAGTAGTTGAATTCAGTTGATGAGGTGATGAGGTTCTTCAGTTGCTTTATTCAATGCATCAGCATTAGCTTTATTCAATGCATCAGTTTTTTCACTTCAAATATATTAAACATGTTTCTTTTATTTTGACCCGTAGGAACTGGCCTGAAGAAATTAGAATAGGCTCCATTGGTGTGACTGATTTCATCTGCACTCAGTTATCATTCAATCCACTAAATTGGAGACAAATTTGTGGGACAAATGACACACTAATGTTTGTTTGGAATGTAGAACAATTGAATGAAAGTTATAATATAGTTACCAGGTAAATAGAATTATGTTTTCTAACTTTGAGGATATAAATGTAATGTATGTAGCTGCAATTCTACGAAGGGCATTGCCACCCCTAAAAAGGTGGGATGGACTTACTGTGGAAGTAAGTTCTGAAAGTTCAGCCTTTTTGCACCATTTCTGCTTATGACCAAACACCACCTTGAGAAACTAGAGTTCACACAAGTACATGCCCTTGAATGCTATGAATATGTGTAAATGCATAAAACAATTTTGAGCAGTAATATGAACTTTTCACAGTTCTTGTTTAATATCATAGTAAGAGAGAAAACTCAATGAGAAATGCCTTAGGCTCTACAGTACTTTGCTATAATTCTATTGCGTGATCTTTGACATCTTGATTTTTTCCAGAATTTCTGTGTCTTTATGTTTCAACAAATTTTAAGGTTTATGACATCATCAAATGGCTAAGTTGTGTACCAAAAAAGTGATAGAGTTTTGATTTCTGCTATTTTGTAGACCTTGGTAAAGTATGGCTCTCTTGAACGTTATACCATTTTTTCAAGGCCAGAAAAGCGACAGACTTCTGCTTAGCTATTCATCCTTTTAGCCTACTTTGAATAGATATTTGACTGATTTGATTGATGTACTGCCAACCTAATAAACTGCTGGTTTTCTTGAAGATTGTATCATTTTTCTCCATTGATTCAGGATTTGTGATTATTTTTATTTTCAAAAGTCATCATGAATTCTGTCAAGAAAAACTATTGATGCTGTAATTCTCAAGATAATCAAAATATCAATGATTACCAAATATACAATTATTGCAAAGGAGCCAAATCCCTTTTAAGCTTTAACTCAAAAGGAAAATGCAATAACCACTGTGCAATCTTTATTATGTATTTTCTCAAATTAATTTGATTAGTAGAAAGCCTCTTCGATCAGCAGAGCTTTCGCTACTGAAATAACAGGAGTTAGAACGGAGACTTTTGGCAAGAGAGCATTTGAAGATGCTGTACCTCATACCTGGAACCCTTTGCCTCTCCATATTAGACAATCTAATGACATTACTATTTTCAAAAAGGCAGTAAAGACTATCTTTTTGAACAACATTTAATTTTGAAGTTTCTATCTCTAGTGCAAAATAGTGTAATTTTCAGGATTTTTATTGTAATTTTAACAGTTATTTTAACTTCAATATGTGCTGCAGAATGTTGTAAAATATAGGGGTGCATTATAAAATCAACTATGTATTATCGTTATGTATTATTGACATAATTATTTATTTTTACAGCAAAGTGACACTACCAATTGTTGATGGCATCGGAGTAGCAGATCCTTTTGATGACCTTCACAGACAAATCAGTCGTTCAGTTAGCCCAATATCTTCAAATATCAGAATAACCAGAACTGCTATTGCTGGTATTGTTGGAGATGAGCAAGGGAAAGCAGAACTTGGTGAGTTATTCGTTGAAACAATAGCCAGGCATGTATCTTTCATGTACACTTTACAACTTATCAGTCTGGAAGCCGTACACAGCAGGGATAGTTGCCGCGTTTCAACTGGTGAGACTCTTGAGTCATGCTGTATAGTGGAATTACTTTGTGATTTGTCATGTCTCATTATTTTTACAGCAAATTTTCAGTCTAAAAATTAAGACCTCTCATTCTGAAAGATTGGTATGCCCAAGTGGTCGTTATATGGCAAGAATTCCAAATGGTTTCCAAGGCCTGAAATTGAAGGCTTATCTTACACTGCAAACGCTCATAAAGCAGCATTAATTTTCCCCATTTATGAGATCGTATTGCTTGTTTCCAGCTTATTGTCAAATCTCATTCAATGCATGAAATCGATGTACTTCCTAAAAGTACGATTGTTTTATACTTTGATACATATTGTAAAAGCTCTATTAAGTCCCCAGGGAGCTTATTTGACTTTAGAGACTCCAGAGGTGAGGGGTTGGCTTAAAGGAGAGGGGGCATATTAGAGAGAATCACAAAATCAAATGACAAACTTGACGTAGTTTTAATCCCAAACCATATCAAAACTGAGTGGAGTTTTTACGGAAAATCAATTGACTTCATCAATGTATCTTCTTTATTTTAGTCGACAAACGAAAGCGATGTTCTCCGAAAGGTCATTGCTGGGGTCAAAATGGACAGATATTTTGTTGCTGTTCTGATGGTCAAATCTTAGCCATAAACTCGGAAACTCAAACAGTGACGTTGTTTTACAATCCAGCAATTCAAGATAGCTTGTTGGAAGGTAAAAATCATTCATCATTAAGTTTCAACATTTTCACTGTCGTGTAATGAGTGAATTGAAAGATTTGTTTTCTGTTAAAAAGCATACTACACTAATCTTGCGCCAATTAAGATCTCGAGCTTTTAAGAGTACACGAGAACATAGAGCGAGGAACTGACCTGAAATATGTCTCTTCAGATAATGTTTAACGAGATCTTTGTTCATTTGAAAGCCTTCATACAAAGAAGAAAAAGCTGTTGCAATTTGAAGACACTGAGACTTGGAAAACCTGTGTTTTGCTTACTGTCATTATTTAGGCCCACTGTTGGAGTCTTTCTACATATAAGATCGTTTCCGAGTTTAAAACTCCGCAACTCTTTCACATATATCAAAACAAAGGTGTCAAAAGCTATGATAAACTTTGAGAAATGGGACTATTAAATCTTTGCAGCTCTTTCTTGTTTATTTGCCCCACAAGATTTTATTTAAGTAACGGTAGAACTTTTTTTGGGACACTCATTTATGTACTTTACCGGTATTCGGTTTTACCTTACTTTACTCGGTATGTACTTTTCCTGGAAACATACGATCATGAGTTTGAAATATTCAAGAGACATGTGAAATCAGACTGATGCAGCCTTGAGTGTGTCAAGATAACTTTGAGTAATAATTCTTTATTCTTTAGATATTCTTGTGGAAAACCGGTCTGAGGATCCGCCGGACAATCCCTTGGAAGAGTTAGCAGCGGGCAGTGTTGATTGTTTTGCAATGCATCAAAATGGACTATTTGCAGCTGGCCAGGTAAAACGCTAATTTCTTATAAGACAACCAAGTTGTTTCTTATTGCATCAAAATGGACTATTTGCTGCTGGCCAGGTAAAACGTTAATTTCTTATAAGACAACTAAGTTGTTTCTTATTGCATCAAAATGGACTATTTGCAGCTGGCCAGGTAAAACGCTAATTTCTTATAAGACAACCAAGTTGTTTCTTAATATAACTGATCTTAGGTGTCTTTGAATTGAAGATTTTTTCGCTGCGCAATGAAATTGTTTTATTATCGTATTCTGTGCCCCTTCTGTGCATAGGTCTTTGTAGATAACACAATTCAAGGGTGCCACTGAGGCAGTGTAATTAAGTAGCACACGGTCAACATTTTTTATCCGTTTATTTCAAATTTTTTGGTAAAATGTCATCAAATTTGAAGAGCGTAGGAACTGATCGTCTTCATTGAAAGCTTATAAATTTCATATCTCCTCGAAAGTAACATGTCAAAGTCTCTATGTCATATCACTTGATGATGATGATGATATTTATTCACAAATCAGCTAAAACTGAATACTTACTGATTTGTACGCCCTAGAAAAAGCAATGCTTATCTAGTCTAGGGCGCTTGCAAGAACAAGAACATAACAAAACTTTAGCTATTATATGTTGATAAAGTTATAAGAAAGTTATAAGATAAAGTTATGGAAAACATTACGATTGTACGAAACAGATATAATTCTAATTAACAACTAAGCTACGAATCACAGTCGGCTTCTAAAGTCAGCCTTCAACTTCTAAAATCAGCCAACGGAGGAAAACGCTCTAAATCTTTTGTACTCTGTTACTTATAGGATGGCTGCTTAAGATGCATCAGAGTTGATACTGGAGATTTAAAAATTGCAGATCGGATGAAAATTGGTTCAACTGTTACGTCGATGTGTTGGTCGCCAGGTTATGATGCGTTAGCACTGGGAACGAATGATGTAAGTCTTCTCATTTCTGCTACTATAGGCTTCAAATGATTTAATACTGTAGCCACTAACTGTTCCTTCAACTACCACTTCAGACAACATGAAGGAATCATGTTATTTATTATGAAAGCCTTATTGATGAAATTCTTACTTACTACACGAAATACAAAGCCTAGTTATGCATCGAAACCTTTGTATTCGTGCAGAAAAGCAAACCAGGAATAGTGCATATATTGTTATTAATATCCCCTCTAGAACTTTAGCTGAATCGCTTATTTTCCTGGTGTCTTTGACTTGAATAATGGCAATCAGGCGAATTAGGCTAATCTTCAGTTATTTAAGCAAAATTTACCAGCTGGCTCAGAATCCAGCTGTATCTCCATAATCGTTGTTTGCATGACAAATCTGGTTGCACTGGCTAATTGTATGGAGTTCAAGCTTTTGAAAGATATCTTCATTTGCAACATATAAATATCTGCTACTATTTGCTTGCATTAGGGAGAGAAAGTCATTGCTTTTTGGAAGTATATTTGACCCAACGAAAGATTCAACAGAATTTCAAATGCACCTTTCCAAAACTTGGAAACATTGGACGCCTATGATATTTGTTATACTTACTGCAGACCATCTAAGCATTCTTTTGTCTAATATATCTGCTGCTATTTGGCTGCATTAGGGAGTGGAAGTTGTTGCCTTTTGAGAATTTAGCTTATTCAGACCCTCTAAGCATTCTTTTGTCTCGGTACTGACGCCATTTTCCTCTTTCAGGGTTCTGTGTTAGTTTATTACCCAGATGAATCAAACAATTTGTATCCCATGTTTCAAAAACATCGTGAGAAAATAGTAGGAGTCGACTGCACATTGGGAGAAACCCCAAATTGCGTTGTAAGTATTGTGTTATTGCACTATGATCAAGATAATAATAAAACCACATTTATACAGGTAAACTTGTTCAGCAAAATTGATTTGCTGCTATCAATCAAGGACCTGTTAACCTAGTGCTCCTAAAATTCATAATTTACAACAGATATATAGTTTAAAAGTTATTTGCAACGATAAAGTTTAAAGAAAATGTCAAAAGTCAAAATCCTTACAGTAACTCTTGAAGTTTAGTATTGATGTTTGATTAATTAGTTTCTTGGGAACTTTGTTGAATATTTTTGCACTCTTTTAATATTTTGTGTTTATTACTAAGTCACCATTTGTAAGTTGAAAATTTTCGTTGCTACAGTATATATATAGTCGCAGATATAAGGATATCTGGCATATGAAAGCATGCCTTTTATACCTGAATATAAGGTTCTTGCCTTTATATGTGTGTCTTTGAAGAAGTTTTGCAAAACTATGAGGTCTTATTGATACTTCTTATCGTTCATTCTCTCAAAGCAGTTAAGCAACATTTCGCCTTGCTGCCATAGACAGAGCCACAAATCTTGTGAAGGCATGCCCCTATTTGCGATTCGATTTGGAAGAAAACATCATAATTTTATGCAGTATCAATTGGACCCTAGAACAGAAATTCAATCTGTTTTATAGCAAATCATTTCAGGAGTATGCTGCAAAGAAAAATTTTCATTTTTGAATGGCTTTATCGTTCGTTGATTTTGGTGTCTAGAATCATTCTCTTCTTTTTAGACGTGCAGAGAAAATGGTCTTTTACAAGTGTGGTCAATAGCAAAACCACATTTTGTTGCACAACTGCAGCTTCCTTGCAAGGTAAATATCTCGCTAATTAATTATCGTTGTTGGCATGAACCCCAGGAAGCACGATTCCTAGGAAGCACTAACTAAATATCTCGCTAATTAATTATCGTTGTTGGCATGAACCCCAGGAAGCACGATTCCTAGGAAGCACTAACTAAATATCTCGCTAATTAATTATCGTTGTTGGCATGAACCCCAGGAAGCACGATTCCTAGGAAGCACTAACTAAATATCTCGCTAATTAATTATCGTTGTTGGCATGATCCCCAAGAAGCACGATCCCTAGGAAGCACTAACTAAATATCTCGCTAATTAATTATCGTTGTTGGCATAGCATAGGTTCCAAATCTTTAAAAAGGCCGGTGTAAAATTGAGTGACCTATTTCTTTGAGCTGAATGACTTCAAAGAAACTTTAGCTATTTCTCTATGATTCTACCGTTGGACTTTTCTGAAATCTTTAATAGTTTCAGAATTAGAGTGTTTTTCTTCCTTTTCAAGAATTCAAGAAAAATTTTCAAAAAAACTTAAAACCATCGTAATTTCTAAACCGTTTCACGCAACATGAAGTAATTTCGAAGAGAACTATAGTTTATGGATGCCTACAATATGGTATCAAGCAAAAGTCTGTCACTCATCTGGTTTATGATTTAGAAATTTGATGACGTCACATCCTAAAATGAGCTGAAATGTAAGATACATTATAATTTTGAAAAATATTCAAAATTTCTAGAAAGTCCAACGGTAGAATTATAGATAAGTATCTAAAGTTTCTTTCAAGCCATTCAATCAGAAGAAATAGATCATTGAATTTTACACCCACCTTTTTACGCTGAGTTAAAGATTTGGAACCTATGCTTGTTGGCATGAACCCCAGGAAGCACGATTCCTAGGAAGCACTAACTAAATATCTCGCTATAACTAAATATGTAAAAAAACACATTAATGTTTCCAGTTAGTGTTTTCAAGAAAAAGGAAGCATGTCAATGATGATTTTACCATAACAGGCAAGCACCTAGCCTACGAGCAGACCCAAAGAATAAAGGGTCTACGGAATAAAGGGATAAAGCTTGCTACGGCTGCCCAATTAATTATGCTAATACTCTATTCAAATAATGTGTGAAACGCGTCTCAACAAAAGGTTGCATAAATTAAGTTCTAGAACTCTGAAACTGTAGTAGCAAGCTTTTGCTCATTGTTTCGTAGACCCTTTCTTCTTTTGGAATAATGGGTCTACACGTAGGCTAGCAAGCACCCTTCTGATTTTAGAAATCAGATTAAATATTGCAAGGGTGATAAATAATTCATGAGAAACATGGGTTTTAGGACTGGTTCAAATGCCGTGCTTCTCATGTGCCGAACTAAACTCTTGACTTTTGCACATGAGTAGCACGACGTTTGAACCAGTCCTTACTTACCCAATTAGTGTGTTGTTGGCCGTTTATTTGATTGCGAAGTTGAGGGCTTACAGAACCGAAAGAGAGGCACACGCTACCTGGGTGAATAAAATCATCTCTAACAAGCCAGTGTCTGCATTGCCTATGGTAAGATAGAAAGCCTTTTTTTAAGTAATCTTAAAATGAATTTATGCTGATGAGGATCATGATATGACAATGTAATGCCTTCAAATGTATTTGTGCATTCTTTATTATCTTTTAAAGGCAACAACGATGAAATGTGTGCCATCTTCAAACTCCGTGGTCGTTGGGACCACAGATGGAAAGGTGATGTTAATTGACATGAGATATGCGGACAAACCAAGATTAGTTTTTGAGAAGATATTGCATAAAGGACCGGTTACAGCACTTGGGTATGTGGTAGTCGTTTCTCCAATAGATTTGTCGTACCACTGTTTGATCTGTCTGCTAAGTGATTGATCGAATCATGCCATCGTTGTTCACATGAAGTCTTTTACAGCACTTGGGCATGTGTTAGTCGTTTCACGTATTGATTTGTCGTACCACTGTTTGATCTGTCTGCTAAGTGATTGATCGAATCATGCCATCATTGATCACATGAAGTCTTTTATGTCATCTTCTTTGCGAAATCAAGACACTTAATTGCGAATGAAATATCCAAATGATCCAAATTCAATGTAACTTTGATCTCAAATAATCCATATTCAAACTATCACCCTGACTTATTTTACCTGGAAAAATGAAAAATCTTCAGTATCCTTTTACGTATATTTTTCGTATATATAGGTGGGAGGACTTGATAGAATAGGAAGCTGGTCTGAAATTTTGGCTCAGAAAGAAGGGGAGGCCTTAATAGAGAGAGTGCTTAATAGAGAGGGTTTAAAAGAGAGGGGGGCTATCAAGAGCATTTACGGTATGCATAACATCTTATCACTACACAAAGATGCCTAACAGTTCATCACACTTTTTTGAACTGTCAACAGTTTATTCTTTGTTTCTTTTCTAGCATTGATAACATGGGGCAGATAATCGTGACCGGCTCTACCGATGAACATATCTTTATTGTCGATGCCAAGGCCAGCACTGGATTGTACGTCATTGGATACACAAGTACGTATTTTAGTTCGTTTGATGAAGGAAATTAGACTTATGACGATGAGTCTCTTGTTTCTCTATGCTCTTTGACTTCAAGATGGCGCTTCAGTCAACAGAGACTCATATTATTACTCTGAAAAAGTTGACCCTATTTAGGCCTAATATGCTGGGATTCCTAGCATACCAATCAGAATGCGAGATTTGGCGAAAAACAATCAGTTTCGAAGGAAATTACGTGTTTCTTTTTATGTAACTCAAAGACACAAAATAGCAGACTGATTACCTAAATCTCTTGTATCTCTGTGGCCCTATGACTCTGTCACCATTCTCAGCTATCACCTCGCAGAATCTCGCAGAATCTCGCAGAAGTGCAGCAAAGATCGCATTCGGCGCACAGTTAATAACGAAGACGTAGCATGCGTAAGTAGTGTAAAGTTCAGAATGTTCATTTTAGCTTAAATTACTGTAAAATTCGTTGAACCTTACGGCAATTTTGGGCCTAAGTAGGACGAAATTGTTCATGGTCATCAAGGGACTCAGGTAACAAGTCTAACGAAAAGACTGGACAGATTTCCTTAAGACCAGATCAAGATTATGTAGTCTTGGTTGTCTTCAAGGAAAAATTGGAAGTATTGGAGTAGTTTTTGATTATATAATAATTATAATAATACAGATATTTACAGAGGAAGGCCTCAGTCATTCGAGAGTGCTTTTCATGAGGGTCCTTTAATTAGATTTAGTTCCACAATCAAAAGGACAGAGAGAGCTTAAATTAGGACATGACATTTTCTGTTTTGAAGTATTTATTTGTAAATTCGTATACTGTTTGTTGTTATTTCTTGATAAAATGCAAGCTTGTTTCGCGTTTGATAAACAATTTCATCTTCATTCGCAATATTCTTGTTTGTTTTCGCTACTTTTTGCCTGGAAGCTCCCTAGGTATTCTACGTTTTTAGCGTTTATTCTTAAACAATTATGGTTTCTCTTTTGGCAGAAATCGAAGGAGAAGCGCGAAAAATATCCTGCCTGCATTGTAAAGAGGATGAATATGTTACCATATTGAAGGTCGTGATTGGAATCGGACATGCGGAGGATGGACCTGAGTTCAATCGTCTTGTTGGCTTGGATTTGTCTACACAAGCACTTAGAGGTAAGGATAGGAATGTGTGATTGTTGATGTTTACTGGTTAAGAGAAGCACTGAAAGTCTGAGAATCACTCGACAAAAATACTTTTTTAGCAGAGTCCAGAAATATGATCACCCTTCTTCATGACAAAGATGCGTTTTTGATAGAACTTTTGTTATTATTAAGTGGAGAATGGGTGTGTTTAGGGCTTGGCATAAGATATTCCGTTGTTAGTAGAGATTTTCTTTGCTGTCAGTGACTGTGTGACCATCTTTTTTTCCTTACGCTGATTCTGAAGATTTTAAGGTAGTGATCTTTGCACTGTTATGGTTTATGAGTGAGAGGTTCATCTTGCAGTATATAATAAATGTACAATAAGGACCTATTGAATTTCATTAGATTTTGAAAGCTTCGAACTTTTGGCATGGCAAGCACAAAGTGACTAAGTCTTGTATTTTTTCAAATTTTGAACCGCTGTGCTCAGAAATAAGGAATAGAAAGGAAGGTATAAAAGTTTCACAGAAAGGAAGGAGGTTTTAAAGTTCCACAGAAAGGGAGATTTTAAAGTTTCACAGAAGGGAGGTTTAAAAGTTTCACAGAAAGGGAGGTTTAAAGTTTCACAGACAGGGAGGTTTCAAAGTTGCAGTCATTATCTGAGTTGAAAATGCTTGAACTTACGGCAGTTTTTCTACTTCTTTTTTCAGGAACTAAAGATGCATATCTCGATATGACTGGTTTATTTCGAGATGGGGCGATAATGAAGCGTAATTATTTGATACGAAACGCAATCTATGACATTTGTTTGGTTTCAAAAAACAATGCATACGCAATTCAAGCAAAGACATTGGTCAATCTTCCTATACCTGTTCCCGAGGTAAGTTGGATTTTGACATTTGGTCTGAGATGATAAGATATTTCCATCTAAATATTCCATTGGTGATACAGAGTGTCAGAAATTACTTTTACATGAAAGTAAAACTAAATGCACTTGTCGTCAAAAACAAAAATCTAATTTACAGTGCGACGGAATTTTTGATTTTCGACTTACAAGAAAAAATGATTTGAAGAAATTGGCTGCTGACAGTTAAATAATATCTTACGATGATAATTTCTAACAACTTTGTATTTACAATAGGCCTTTTAGCTATTCAACAAAAGAGTATGGATCGAGAAATGTATTCAGACATTTTTATACGAAGTGGTCGATTGAATGGGGTGAGAGTAGCCTGCGTCGCAGACCGAATTCCAAAGGAAAACTCGGTCTGTGACGCAGGCTAGGGTCAGAGCTTCTATCACTTCTGTGCACATTCGAAAATTCTACGAAATATGGAAAATTATTGTTCGATCCAGATTCTTTTTTAGAATGGCTAAAAGGTCCATTATGCAACCTTTGTGTTTTTGTCGTTTATTTTACGGAATTGTGTTTACTCTTTGTATTTGAGTGCAAGTTGTGACTGTCCTTCTTTATTGTTGATTGTTGCATTGATTTATCACTGATATTTGTTCTGAAACTGAAGCTTTGAACTTATAGTCTGTCTTCAATTAGATATCACGTGAGAATGCATGCGAATAATGATAGTTGAAGGGTATTGCATGAGTGATTTTGCGTAATCGCAAACATCACGTGACATCTAATTTGAGACAGACTTTTGATAATGATGCATATTCTGCTTTTAACAGAATTCACTTATTTTAACATAGGAAGGCACTGGCAATGTTGTTTTGGACCCTTCAATGGGATCACAAGGTCATGGCCTAAAAGGAGGATGCATATCAGTTTCAACTCATTTAAGGTGGTTAGCTACTGGTGCACCTGATGGCAAATTAATATTAAGAGCAACTGGAGCTATCGTAAGTTTAAGTTTCCTCCTTATCTTGCACTCAAACCAAAATAGATCATTTCCCTGACCAACTCGGTAATAGCATAGGTTCCAAATCTTTAGAAAGGCTGGTGTAAAATTGAGTGACCTATTTCTTTGAACTGAATGACTTCAAAGGAACTTTGGCTAATTCTCTATAATTCTACCGTTGGAATTTTCTGAAATCTTCCATAGTTTCAGTATTGGAGTCTTTTTCTTCTTTTTCAAGAATTCAAGAAAAATTTTCAAAAAAACTTAAAACCATCATATTTGCTAAACTGTTTGACGCAACGTGAAATAGTTTCGTAAAAACCATAGTTTATGAATGCCCACAATATGGTATCAAGCAAAAGTCTGTCACTCATCTGGTTTATGATTTAGCAATTTGATGACGTCACATCCTCAAATGAGTTGAAATGTAAGATACGCTGTAATTTCCAAAATATTCAAATTTCTGAAAAGTCCAACGGTAGAACTATAAATAAGTATCTAAAGTTTCTTTCAAGCCATTCAATCAGAAGAAATAGGTCATTGAATTTTACACCGACCTTTTTACGCCGAGATAAAGATTTGGAACTTATGCTCTCGGTAATTATTGTTCAAGTATGCTTTTTTGGCTCATGATACCCTTCTTGTGCAATTCAAGGGGCTCCGTCTCCAAATTTTTATCGAAGCAATGACTTTGCAGTTTTTTTAAGTGCATTATCAAACAGACTGTGCATCTTATGGACAAAATTAAAGCGTTATTTTAAAAACAAATCCTCGTACTTCACAGAACAACAAACCATACCAAGGGTGTTAGGACACGGATATTTTAATTACGTATTTATTTACCTTGTTTTGATCTTCGTCTTGTTTTCTTGTCTTGTTTTCTTCTTTGTTCTGTTTCCTCTTGCTGATGTAAATGCCTCGTGTTATTTGAATATATCTTCCTTGTATTCCTGTGTCTTAGTATTAAGTATTTAATATGGCATTGCGGTTTAAAAACCTTTCTTCTACGAAGGCGCGCTAAGACACAGGAATACAAGGAAGATATATTCAAATAACACAAGGCATTTACATCAGCAAGAGGAAACAGAACAGAGAAGAAAACAAGACAAGAAAACAAGACGAAAATCAAAACAAGGTTAATAAATACGTAATTAAAATATCCGTGTCCTAACACCCTTGACCATGCATTCATACCTCTTAAGATTGCTCGGATATAAATGGATTTTTACTGTTACATTTTGGCGGCTTGGGTGAAACCACCAAACAAATTGCAAAAACAATGGACACGTGCCTAAAAACAATGGTATTTACAGATTTGTTAACGGATTTGATGACGGAACCCCTTTAACTTCAGTTAGATGAGGTGTAAAATCCTTAAATCCTGAAATTTAGATTTCAATCTTTCTAGGACCACATTTTGACTATATCAGCCGGTCACCGAAAGTTCAATGGTATCACACATTGCTGTTTTTCCCCCAACTCAAAATACGTAATTACAGCAGGAGGAGATGGGACGTTATCATGTTGGGGATGGGATTTCAACGAGAAAGGAAAGGGTCGTGCTACTGCAGCTGTCAATGCGTGTAAAGCACGTCTTTCGCAGTTGGCTGACGTAAGAAGAGAACAAGATGCTGTTTTGAAAGAAATGCAAACATTTGAACCGGAAGTGGTTGAATGTAAGCTCTACCATTATTTAATTCTGAGGGTTGGATTGCGAGCATAGGGGTCAAATCAAGGGTGTTAGGACACCAACGTGTTGATTACATATTTATTTACCTTGTTTTGATCCTTGTCTTGATTTCTTGTCTTCTTTGCTTCTCTGTTTCGTCTTCAACTGGTGTGTGCAACTGAACGGTTTATTAGGCCCAAATGCCTCGTGTTATTTGAATATATCTTCCTTGTATTCCTGTGTCTTAGTCCGCCATTGCGGTTTGAAACCTTTCTTCTGCGAAGGCGTGCTAAGACACAGGAATACAAAGAAGATATATTCAAATAACACGAGGCATTTGGGCCTAATAAACCGTTCAGTTGCACACACCAGTTGAAGACGAAACAGAGAAGCAAAGAAGACAAGAAATCAAGACAAGGATCAAAACAAGGTAAACAAATATGTAATCAACACGTTCGTGTCCTAACACCCTTGGTCAAATCTTTAAAATGATTGGACAATTGTTTATAGGTAGCTCGTTAAGTAGCTAGGTGTCCTGATGATACTTAGGGATGCTTCTTGAAAATTGTTCACATCGTTCTCATTTTCAAACATTTCATGGCAGAGTTTGGAAGAAACAATGTAAGAAACACAACAACGATACCTTTCAATGAAATTCAGAATTATGGCCCAGACTAACGCTTGATTTGCAGAATTATAATAGCCCCCTGTTTCTTCCTTCTTCCGGCAAAAAATTCGCCTATCTAGTGGCATCGGACTTCGCGACATTTGTGATAGTTAGAGTTGTTGTTAATGAACCAAGCTTTTTCCCACGAGATGAATGAACGAACTGTGCATTTTGAATATATTGATATCTCGTATACGACGTATCTTAAACTTCTGTTCTTTCTTTGAGCAGCTAACGAATGGACATCTGAGGAAATTGAAGAACCTCACACAGCCAGCACATGGTTGGATTTCTCAGTATCTAAGGTAAATGCATTATATTTTGTTGGCACAAATGCACTATAAGTTAAAAGCAGTGGCCATAATATGTGGCTGCAAATCGTAACGATCTCTCCAAGGTTAGTTAAGCTTGGTTCACGCGATATTAAAATGCGTTAAAAATGCATGAGAATCTGACCAGAAGAAACATTAAATTGTTTTTGCCTAAGTTTGAGGTTTTATCGGGAACTTTGAAGATGTTTTATGCATTTGCATGGAATCACAAGGTTTTTCAATCAATTTGGAAGTGTTTAAGTCGGTTTCACATCAAGAGACCAATATTTTTATTACAAATCTTTTGATCTCTTTAACATATTTCATGCCATAAAAATTGTGCGATGAATGCGAAAAGTAGAATAATGCTAAAACTTCCTTAGAGTATGACCAAATGACTTTAAGTGTGGAAAACAAGCCTTCGCCGATATTGTTTCTCCCAAAACCTTTAAACTTCGCATGAGTCGCTAGAAATCTTACTTACGCGTAAGTTGGACTTCGCATAAGTCTAATTGATTCTCTCATTTTAAAAAGATCTGATTTATGCGAATTTGATTGTGTGTTGCCTTTTAACAATATAAAACTCAAGGTGATCAAAAAATCTTTTTGCTGCGTATAGTGCAATTGTACAATGATAAACAAGTAAATAAAGCAAATATAAGCACTTTGATGCGAATTGAAATAAGAACTCAAGATAAACTCAAGACAGATGGATGCAATTTTCATCCTTGTTTTCAGGCACACGATGAGGAGGATCAGAAATATAAAGAAGCGAAACATAACCTGAGAAATGATATTGGAAAACTTCGAAGGAATGTTCTAGAAATGATTGAAACAAATGAAGGTGTTCCTGACCTTGAAAGACTTGAACGACATGAATTCAATATGGATTTAGAAGGAAGAGCGCATTTACTCGGCATCAGAGAAGAGCAGATGAGACAGGTAACATGCTTGCTTTCAGTCTTTAAAATCTGTTTCAAAAGTCCATGCATTTGGACTGCGTTCACACGATGCTTATGTAAAGTCTTTCAAAGTTCTGAACTTTTTTCTGCTTCACCCTTTATAAAGGAGCCAGAAATAGTACAGATCTCTGAGTAGCACTCTTCATTAAAGACTTTGTATTGTGCAAGGCACAAATTTTGTCAGATATTTTGTAAAGTTCTTTCTTACAATAACTCGCATTTCTTTCAGCTGCGAAACGAAATCGAGGAGAAAAATCTGGCCAAGCAATACGTACGAAGTTTAATCAAACGGCAATGTTGGGACGAAATGACAACCAAAGGCCGTTCGATCAAAGCTTTTTATTCCCCGATGGAAGTCACTAATTATCCAATGAGAGAAAGAACCAAAGATGAATTAGAAGAACTTGAATTTGTAACACAAGAAAGAAAATTTGAGATCGCCGAGCAGCAAGCAAGGAAAGCTACTCTAGATCCACAAATTGCTGCAAATCCTCCCCTGATTGGTATGCATATTTTATTTTCTGTGTCATGAAGGTTTTGTCATAGTTTTGATAACAGCCATTTCCACAGTCATCTCTGGCGAGGGATTGATCGAAAGCACAATTAAAACATAATTTATTTGTTTTCACTTTTGAAAATCTAACTGGATGAAAAAGTATGAATCTTTTTAGTATGATAACTTCTTTACTATTAAAATTGTGCCAATTGTCATCTGAAAGTCCACTTCGTTCTGATCTCAAGGGTAGACTTTATTTTTTCCGTAGACTGTGTACTTCACTAATTATAGCTAATCTATCGTATACGAGTGGCAGATTTTGGTATATTTTATTTGAGGCTGTACACGAATTTTATCAGTACTAGAGTTTAGTCATCACAGGCTCATAATTCAAGACCTACACATTTTATTGGAAAATCGATTGATAGCTTTCAGATTTGAAATCTTGTCTCCTTGATAACTTTTATGTTTGTTTTTATTTTCTTATTTCTATTTTACCGAAGTAATCGGCTCTTCTTTGCCAAATTCAACCGAAAGTAAATTTTATCTGTAATTCAAGTATTCGGACATTGCAGTTTTGGAACTCATTTGTTTAGCAAGCTAATTTGCCTGCTCAGCGAAGAACACCTGAATATCAGCCAAAAAGGTCTGATTTTTTGGAAATGTCATCGAAACTTTCAGCACTGCATGTTCTTGCCACAAAGTCAGCAAAATTGTCATCATCAAAGTGCTGGTATTTAAGCAGTTTTATCGGCTGTTTTTTCAATGGAGCTATTTAAGAGTTTCACTTTCCCGAAAGTTAACCGATCCATTCAGACGGTCCCTTAGAACCCTTGACAAATCTTGATTTTATTTCAGAGGAACAAAGCCGCGAAGATGATGAGCTACCAGAGGATGATAGAAAACGGAAAGAATCACCGGCCATTGTCGGCAGTTTAAGTCATTTATATGGTGGCGATAATGAATTATTACGTAGCCAATTTGCACTGCATACAAGCCAAGAGAAGCAGCATCAAATTGTCCTTTTGCAGGTATGTATTTTGTCGCCAGAAATACCAGGTGTTTCAAAAAAGTACTTAGTAAACAAATTCAGCCAATGTAAGGTATATTTACCACTTAACGGCGCTCAGTCGTCAAACAGTAAACAAATCCGTAAACTCGCACGTGTCGGGGATTATCTATTGTTCATCCATTGTTCTCTGCAGTTTGTTTGGTGGCTTCACCCAAGCCACAAAAAAGTGACCGTTAAAAATCCATTTATATCCGAGCAATCGTAGAACATATGAACGTTTGGTTTGTTCCTTAGTGAAGTACAAAGATTAATGCCCAAACAGCAACTTTCATTTTGAAAAAACATGCGAAAATCCTGTGTGATATCACGTTTCAAAAAACTGCAAAAATCATCGTTTTGTGTACATTTTGACGACGGAGCCCCTTTAAGGTCAAGTTACCGTACTGGTATATACCCACTTAAGGTCTAGTTACCATTAAGTTACCGTATACGTGTATAGGGTAAGTTACCGTATACCCACTTAAGGGCAAGTTGCCACACACGTTACCATACATCTTTATCTGTTGATACAGTTGCTCGCATATTGCTATTCATAGTACGAAGTTCTTAACTTGTATGAAAGGAAAGTTTCCTCAAGGGGATAATCACGTGATCTGAAGTGGATATGAAAACGTTAGCTGAATTCGTTTATCCACACAACTCAATTTCAAGTCTATCATAAAATTTTCTTTGTATCTCTTTTGTCAATGATCCAAATATATTCAAAGATGATGAAATATTCGTTTCCTTTTCTTAAAAGGTGTGAAGTGGCAGGTTGAAAAGCCATTTTCTGAGCGAGACTCCTTCAGCAAATCAATCTAAGACCCATTGTTTTGAGATTTTTCATTAACATTCTGCAATGATAGTTTGCACTTCTTTCTGACAGTTTAATGTGATAATCAGTCTTAAAGTTTATGTCAAATCAAATATCAAGTGAGATTTGCGATAACGCAAAATATTTCTCATGGAAAGCTCTTCAATTGCTTTAAATTGCGAGCATATTCACGTGACATCTAATTCGAGACAGACTTTATTTTACTGCTGCTGAGAATTTTATTAACCAAAACATTTCCGATTACCATGATTGTCTTCGTTTGTTTCAGGATTGCATTTACAGAATGAAGGTTGCATTTAACAAGAAATTCGATATGATATTCAGAGCAAAGGAAATCGAACTCAAGAAAATCATTGAAAGAAATGTTCGCATAAAAAAGATTGTAAAAGATTTAGAATTGGATGAGGAATTATTTGAGCCACAGTGGACATCTGATGAAAAACCTGAGATGTTGCTTGAAGTTAGAGATGATGAAGTCACTGTAGAGAAATATATCTCTGAGGAGGAGCAAAAGAGACTTGATGGGCTAGCGGAACAAGATCAAGGTATGATAATGATTTAGTGATAATAATTCATTTATTTGCAGTTGCTGACGGTCCTTGTTTAAAAGAAACTAATATATACCAACAGCATAGGCTTTAACTTGGCGTAAAAAGGTGGGTGTAAAATTCTATGACCTATTTCTTCTGATTAAATGGCTTGGAAGAAACTTTAGGTACTTACCTATAATTCTACTGTTGGACTTTTCAAAAGTTTTAAATATTGTTCAAAATAACAGCGTATCTTATATTTCAACTCATTTGAGGATGTGACGTCATCAAATTTCTAAATCATAAACCAGAAGAGTGACAGACTTTTGCTTGATACCATATTGTAGACATCCATAAACTACGGTTTTCATCGAAATTATTTCATGTTGCGTCAAACAGTTTAGAAATTATAATGGTTTTAAGTTTTTTTTTTAATTTTTCTTGAATTCTTGAAAAAGAAGAAAAACACTCTAATTCCTGAAGAATCTTAAACGTTGTGGTTCTTGATGCAGTTTTACTGTATTTTCCCAATTTTGCTTTACTTGTGCGTCGAAAAGTAGAGAAAACGGACAATGCGCGAGAAACATCTTTCGTTCCACTTTTCATGCAATTTTTACAAATTTGAAAGAATTTCCTTTCAAAATTTTAGCGTGAAGAATCTTAAACGTTGTGGTTCTTGCTTGCAGTTTTTACTGTATTTTCCTAATGTTAATTTACTAGTGCGTCGAAAAGTAGAGAAAACTGACAATGCTCGAGAAGCATCTTTCGTTCCACTTTTTATGCAATTTTTACAAATTTGAAAGAATATTCTTTCAAAATTTTAGCGTGAAGAGTCTTAAACGTTGTGGTTCTTGTATGCAATTTTTACTGTATTTTCCTAATGTTAATTTACCAGAGCGTCGAAAATTAGAGAAAGCTGACAACGCCCGAGAACGTGCTCTGGAGATGATGATGGCTGGAAGACTGGAAGCTAATCTTGAAGAAGAGTTGAAGAAAGAATTGGTGAAGCCTGCGTTTATGTCTAAACCAAAGAGTGAATGGACTGAGGAGGAGCATAAAATGGAGAAAGAATTCGAGAAAAAAGAGCAGAAGGTAAACCATTTTAATCTCTACATCGACTAAACTGTTTATGTAAATGAAAAACTCTTGGATGATATTTGAGCTGTGTTCACTGTTGAATTTGTTTAAATTTCTCGCATATCCTTATTCCTAAAGTTTATTCACAATACATCCCTTGTTTCTTTACTTACACAATGAAATAACACGCTTCAAGGTTGTGATATATACATAATTCAAATATCATTCTTTTACAGTTAAAAGAAGACCGAGAAAAGTTCAGAAAAGCTCTTGAAACAGAACTGAGGAAATTACAAGGAAATATAGCTGAAGCAGCGACGAATTTTGATGAGAAATTATCGCAGCTATTTCAAAGGAAAGTCAAAATTGAAATGGTCATTTGTCAGGTATGTAAGCATATTGCGATTCCTTTATGGCAGGAGCATTTTTTCGTTTACTGGAAGATCTTCTAATGTCTCATTCCTGAAGCTGAGCGGACTACCCTTGGACTTGCTACACTTTTCTCTCGTCAGCACAATATGTGAAAGATGAACACAGAGCAGAACGACGGAGAGAAGGCTTGTTTGCTCGTACTGACAAGAGAAAGAGACTTGTAAAAAGTCCAGGCTACCCTCTATTTTCATCCTATCCCAAGCACGTTCAGTATAGCATACAGAAACGACAGGTGAATATAGATTATGATAAGCAAAATAATGGCATTTATGGAGGCAATGTAGCCAACCCCCCACCCCCGCCAATCCTCTAGGTACTGTACAGTGTGTGCCAAAAACATTTTATTGATACGTAGGGTCTCCTTGGGGGGGGGGGAAATAGGTAAGTTTGGGGGTAAAATGGGTAGTAAGAAAAATTTGAATAAAATTTTGCTAAAAATCTTGTTCACAGTTTTCCTTTAGCTACGACATAGTGACTGTTGATTTGTCGGATCAGGGTTTACTGTTTCCAGCAATTTCCTTGGATTTCACCATTGCGTTCATATTCATTTTTACATCTTGAAGCTGTTGAAAGTGTTCTCCTTTCCCCGTCTCTCTTGATTCATTTTAATTTAATTCACTTCAGCAGCTTCTTGGTTTAACATTCAACATTACTTTCCAGGAAGAGTTGAAGATTCTGCGACTTGCCTCTTCATTGCTAATGAAAGAAGAATTAAACACAAGAGAACAACAACTTCTGCAAACTCTTGAAGAAAAGAAAGTTTTGAAACAGAACAGTTCACTTTTAGTGGGTGAAGTGAAAAGAGAAGTTGATAAAAGCAAGGATACATATGATATTTACCTTGCTGAAGATAGAACACTGGATAAAAATTTCAGAAGAGAATTTGCTGATCAAGACCAACACACGATTGATGCTTTGTATCGACTTTTCAAAAGAAGACCGAGGTATGAACATTTTGTGTGAATTTAGGACTTCTTAGAAATTCAAGCAGGGGATTTCCGTAGGGTCTTCTGGTTTTATTGGCCAATACACAGTTAAGAGTTTTAGAAAATGAAAATAGTGGGAATTTAAAATCCTTCATCTTGTAGATTGTTGGATATAACTCTTAACATGTTGCTCTAAGTTCGTATTCTGTATTTTGCTGGGGAATGAATAAGGAGCTAAGAGCCATTGTTGTTAATCTGCCTAAAAATAAACAAAGAGGCACTGCTCGCTTATCTACAGTTAATCAGTTATCTACAATCTACGCAATCTGCTCAATTTGGGGTGAATGACCGATCGGCCTATCAGCTAACTGAAGGTAAACTTGAATCAATCACTTATAAATCAGATTTGAAAGCCTGTGATCGCAGAGAATTGTTTATTTTTATAGGCACATTGGTGCTTAAAGCACATTACGAGCGAAAAAAAATCTTATCTGGAAACAAACTGCAACACTTACGTACATTTTCAGTCAAAAGAAATGCATTTGAGACAGAGAGAGATGGTGTACAGACAATCAATAGAAATTTTGAAAGTTAAACTGAAGCCTCAGGCCGAAGTTGTTGCTACCATTTCAATTGGCTGCAATGTCTTTATCGCATGGTCTTTTCAACAATAGTTGCATTTTTCCTATGTACAGTATTACCTATAAAGTCAATAAAGAATCCTCTACTTTCAATGAATGGATTTTGAGACATGAAATATTTTTTTATTTCACAAGTAACCGGCCACTTACCTTCTATTCGACAGGGCACAGAAGACACTAAAGGCAGCTGTAGAGTCACAGGCTGATGTATCGACAAATAGCCGCAACCCTTTTCAAGCTCGTCCTTCCTCATCAAGAGCCTTAGCCTTGGCAGCTGCAACTTTAGATAAAGCAATGTCAGAGTTGGATGATGATCAACATATGCCTGAGGGATTGAATTATGATACATGGAGGAAATTAGTGGCACTGCGTAGACTTAAAGTTGAAAAAGAGCAGCAGGTAAGTCTGTTTAGATTTTAGAAGATTTCGTTTATTTGATTCAGGAGCTGAGTAGTAATTGTTTCATTTAAGCTCTAGATATACGAGAATTGTACTGCCTTCTGCTCGGCTTCTGAATCAAATAAACAAAATCCGCCAGACGCACCTTCAGATGCATCCTTCTTCTTTCATTATAATTTGATGACTTCTCTAAAAAATAACATTTTCCGTGTACAAGGCGACAACTTGCCGAATTGGCTTCAGGGCAACTTTTGCAGCTTTGTTTGTTTTGAACTACTGGTTGAGAGAATTTCCTTTGTTTGCAATCGGTAATTGCTTTGAATTGCGGTGTCAATCAAAAGCAACTGATGCTATTGTGTTGCAAAATTTGTCTTTGTCCCCTGACTGTAATTTCAGAAACAAGGCAATACTTTAATCCCGCCATTTTAATTGGCTAATTGTGCATTACCCGCGGTTTTCCCGTTGGGCCGTACAAGGACATGCTTTCATCGTCATGGCAAATAGACCTACTTTACTTGATGAACGATAAAGTTATAAAACTTAACAGTGAGTGAAATAAATGATGTAAGACATAATGAAAACTGATCAGGCAATAAAGTCCATACCAACCAGTTTGACTACTGAGGAAGGGTTATCGCGATACGTCTAGTCTAATTAAATCCTGGCATTTTAGTTTAATCAATAGATAAATTTATGTTTATCAGTTTTGTTGTTGTACAGGAAAACAAAGCCGTCGGTCTAATGACTTGAAGCGTATCATCGCGTTTTGGGTAACAAATCGACTCTCCACAATACGCTTTTTAGCTTGTAACTTTCTGGCACTTTAAAAAACAAGTTGAGTATTTTCATTCTTTCCCTTGAAGGTAAAAGCAAAAGCATTGGTTCTAGCCGAGATGAATGCAATTTACCAAAAGCGCATTGTAGAAGACGAACGTTTGAAAAATGAAGTAGAACATGTCTTCAAAGAACTGCAGAGGTAAGATTAAACTTGCTACAATAATCTTCTTTGAGACTATTTTGACCAGATTTCTCAGATAGCTATCACCTCAATTGTGAAATTCTTCCAAATTTTCTTCTATTGAGAGGTTTTCGCTCACTAGAATGTAGAATGTGGAGGCTTTTCGTGATTATTGTCCTCATTTTCACAGGCTCAGAGATGACCGATTGACGTTTAATTTGAATCTTGAAGTGCAGCTCCTGTTGAAACAAGGCCAGGTAACGAGCATGATCTCAGTTGTTCTGTATTGGTTACTTTTTCCAGATGCAAATTACAATGTCGAATCAACCATTAGCTTCAAATTTATTTGAAACTCTCAGACAGAACCGTTGCTTAGATTTATATCAACGTACGGAGGACTGGATGGTTCAGTATTAGCGCACTTGACTACCATTATGAAGTCTGGTTGTTCGAGTCTCTCTTCTTATCGAACCTGTAATTTCAGGCTAAGACTTCAAGAGGAAGAACCAGACTTTCGTCGGCAAGCTTTGCTTCTCAGTGTCTTAAGAACTACCTTCGGGTGCTGGGTAGCAATAAAGGAAAACTGTTCGTTGAAATACGGAAGCAATCGATCAATACTATAGATTTTCAAGGTTTGGGAGGCAGACAACTGGATCATACACTCTTTAACAAAATATTAGCCTACGCGTAGACCCATTATCCCAAAGGAGGAAAGGGTCTACGAAACAAAGAGCAAAAGCTTGCTACTGAGGTTTCTAGATTTCTGAAAACTTAATTTATGCAGCCTTTGTTTCAGCCATAGAAATATTTCTATTTCTATGGTTTCAACCCGTTTCACAAATAATTTGAAAAGAGGATTAGAATGATTAATTTGGCGGCCGTAGCAAGCCTTTGCTCTTTGTTTCGTAGACCCTTTCCTCCTTTGGGATAATGGGTCTACGCGTAGGCTACAAAATATCAGCTGCGAGCCTATAACCTTAAGATAAGCGCTAGTGAAATATGGACATCAAGCATTCTCTAAATCAACGACTCGCCTGTTGTTAAAGACATTGAACCTTCGCTACTTTCTTTGTCTAGTAATATACCATCTCAATGCTATGTAGGAAGACTTATCTATTTAATTTCTGTTCTATTTTTTACTTTGCAGGTTGAAGTTCCAACATCCTCCTTCATAACGGATTACAGTGACAGCATATTGATACACCATTCAGTAGTGGAAGATCTCAACGCAACTATCAAGGTAGTGGATTTGATTATATTCCGTTGTTCTCTTTGCGATATTCTTCGATGTAACTTGAATTCATTTGTGAACAGAAATCTTCTTGTTGCTAAAATTGAAGAGTCTCTTGATTGCACAAACCTAGAAGATATAATTTGATCACAAATCAAAGAGTTTTGGGCTGTTTTGAAGGATTTTGAGATGGAATGATTTTTTCATACATTCTGCTAAAAATTTACTCTACTAAAAAGCTAATCTACTCTACTACAAGGACAAGACCACAGGGAGCAATAACTGTTGAAAAAAATCAAGATATCAAAAAATTTCCATTGCAGATTTAAGTACCATAAGTTCCTTTCATGCCATTCAATTCAAAGAAAAATGTCATCGAATTTTACACTCAGCTTTTTAAAGATTCGAAAGATTTGACCCCTATGCTGAACCATGGTTAAAATTCTCCTTCTTGTTGTGATAATATTTTGTGAATTAATGACTTGCTTTCACGCAGACTCTTGGAGAAACCAAGCTGGCGAGCATGAAAGACAGTAAGGAATTCAGGAAAGGAATTTACCAATTAGAATGGTGAGTGTCATGTGCTTTCCCTTATTTTCAAAGAAATCTTACATATTACTGTTTGTAGTTTGTAGTAAAATAATGCTGTAATCCTGAAAATAATCAAGATATCTAAAATAGATCTTTTAGCTATTCTAAAAGAACATTCGAATCGAACGATGTTTTGCTACATTTTATAGAATTTTCGAATGTGCACAATAATGATAGAAGCTCCAACGCCACTCGATCGAACCTCGCGTATACAATTGTATAACAAATAACGCTTGATCCAGGCTCTTTTGCAGAATAACTAAAAGCCAAATACTATTCCCTTCAAGCCAAATTAAAAGGAACATCCATTAACAATTTGCCTAATCTTAGAGGCTCTTATTCACCCATCATGCTTTGCACGTGCTATCTTTTGGTTGGCCTTTGTTTTCGCCATTTTCATGGTCCATAAAAGTGGCGACAACAAAGACAAACCAAAAGACATGATGGTTAAATAAGATCCTTTAAGCAATTTCGTTCATCAAAAGGAAATATTTGATTTCGTCATCACATAATCTTTTTGCAGGGACCATAAGAAAATGCGAATGCAGGCAGAAGATTTACAAACATCAGCAAGAGATATTCAATTGTTACGTGTTACAAAAGAACTACAAGCTGTAAGTTTCTTAAAATATATATGTAAAATTAGTGCTTGTATTTTATAAATCCTTGATTTGTCGCTAGGGGTATGTATGAAATCAACGGCCCATATTTGGCTGTTTTTGAGCCATGTTGATAATGTCAGAGTGATAAAACACATCTGAAATTATGAGAAAATTCTCAAAGTTAAGTTAAAGGGGCTGTAAAAGATTTTTGTAAACAATCGGAAAGTACGGGACAACCCGCGCACGTGACTGAAGCCTTGGGTTTTTAATGGCAGCCAGTTTCATCGCAGCTTCTATGTAAGTTTAATCGCAGTGTTTTCTTGTCTATGTCTATGAAATGTGATGGAACTTTTGATATCCATTGAAACTTTCAAATATTTGGCGTTAGACAAATAGAAAAAATCCTCCACCAAAGCTTCGATCATCAGGATTGTCGCAGATACTTTGGATTACTATTCACTTTGCAAAATCGCCATTAGCTATGTTGTGTTTAGCCTGAACACATTCGATGATTTGACACGCAGAGCCACGCAGCGCCACGCAGAGAGGACGGGTTTTACAGCCCCCTTTAGAGCTTCATTGAGATGATAGATACACGATTATGAATATGGTTGCATCCTTTTTCTGGTGTCATATTTCTGACATAGGATACATTAACTGACTTACCCGAAGTATAAATGTTTATTTATTTATCTGCAGTTTCTTGGCGAAGGAGATCATAATGCCCGTCTTCAACAAGAAGTTGCAACACTGGAACAAACCCTTGAACTTCACAAAAAGGTATGCAATAAACTTATTATTTCTTGCGAATAGCAGTGAAATACTTCCACTTTATGGCTCAAACAAATATTTATCTTTGTGCTCACAACTTGGCTTTCGCCTCTACCAGAACTAAAAACGTTCATTCTGAGCCGTTTTGTCATTGGGGGTTCTCGTATGATTTGGACATAATCAAATTTTCAGATTTTTTTATCAAGTTTTCACTTTTTATTGGGTCACCCAGCAGTTAGAGCATCTGACAAGTCTATCAATCTATCTATCAATAACGATAACTACGGTGTTGTGATTAAACTATCCTGTAATAATGCATTATCTTCGTAGATGCATAAAAGAAACGTGACCGACAAATTGGATGCCTTGAAAAGATTTAAACGGTTGATCAAAAAGAAGGAAGAAGACAATACTGAATTAGATGGACGTCTTGAAGACCTGTCCCTCTCTGTTGCAGAACGTCGAAATGTTAGCGAAACAAATGGTATGTTTGATAGAAGTCAGCACTTGTTATGTTACTTTCGAAATCATAGAGGCACTTAGTGTAATGCATACAAAACCATTCTCATTTTCATTTAAAGTTAATTGACGGACATAAATAATAGATAATTGAAGAGCTGCATATGCAGGTCTACAAGTAGCCTATTGTAAGTTATTTAGTCAGTTAGTTAGTTATTTAGTTAGTTAGTTATTGTAAGAAAGGTACTTCCTGTTTTAGCAAAAAGTTTAGAAAATGCTATGGTTTTAGGATTATTTCAAATTTTTTTTTGAATTCTTAAAAGAAGAAAGTATTCTTATTCTGAAAATATTGAAGATTTCGGAAAGGTCCCACGGCAGAATTATAGCGAAATAGCTAAAGTTTCTTTTTATCCATTAAATTGAAAGAAATAGGTCATAGAATTTTACACCATCCTTCTTATGTTTAAAGATTTGGAAAGCGTGCTTTGAACGTGGACGTTGAAAATAAGAGTCAGGCTTAGATGTTTAAAAATCAACGACAGCATTTTCTTATGTATTCTTCTCAGATGACGAAAGGAACGATACAGCTGCAGAGAAACGAATGCAAGACATCATAACGCGAAGAAAACTCGTCGATCTGGCCAAAGCTCAAGCTCAAGAAATTGCCATTCTACGTGCAGAAGTTGAACGACTAAGAATGCGTACATTCCCTGCATTGGTACAGATAGATCATCAATGAATGTTGGTTTTCATTATTGTACATAACTTTTACACATCGACGATTGAGTTCCTGTGTAAAATGAACATCACAGATTGAACCGCCTATTGTATAAACTCCCACCTTTGTATATATCCATAGCTTTTAAACATTTTTAAGGTCATAAAATCTCGGTAAATTGGTAAACCACAGGCTTTGTTCTTCCGAGATACTGTAATTGTTTTTGCTGATCAGTGAGACTCACAATTCTCACAGATTTAGGATGTAAATAAAACACTTGGTACTCAACTTCTGACTTATTAGAGGATCAGAGAGCCAGTCATTTTGATGTACTCTTCTCCTTTCGATACATACCCTTCACGCGTGCAAAACGCGTCAGTTTGACATGCTGATTTCAGGGCATTTTTTGTTGTTTCCTTTGTTTTGATTCATTACTGGAGAGAACTTCTTCGATCGGTAATTGTCTGAAATCACCAGTCGATCACAAGCAACTGATGCTTTTTATAAAATCTGCCTTGTTTACTTGAATAGCTTTTTCAATGCAACGTCCAATAGTCTTCCCGTCTACTCAGTCAGTAAAGTTCTTCTTGGAAATCTTCAGTTCAGATTACAAGCTGACTTTTCAGCAGAGCTTGCCAAACTGAACATGCATTAAGTTGCACTTGGTTTTATAGCCAGAAAATTCAATTAATATTACGTCACAATCATTGTTGATCAGTTACGTCACAATCCGATTTATTTTCCCAGTAAAGTAGCTATGCATTTTCTGATCGGGGAGTAAGGTCTCTTGTCCTTTCCCAACGTAGAAGGAAATTTTCCTTTCTTCAAGGCACACATATGATTCACATACAAAGTCCGAATTTATCTGCGGCGTGAAATTCACTTTGGTACAGAAAACCGAGGCTGAGCTGTGATGGAGGCAATGGCTAAGATGGCAATGAACAAGGCGCAACAGAGGCAACAAAAAGCAAAAGCCATCATAGAAACTCTATTTAAATCTTCTACCATTCAACTGAGCCATATGCGAGGTGTTTAAAAGGCAGGTAAGGTAATCCTCGACAATTTTCTGCATTTTTCCAGGCCTTAGCTAGGTGGCCCATTACGAGAGAAAGCACAAGGGAGCGGGAAGATACGTTGAAATTTAGGTTTATCCTTAAGAATGGCTCACATCTCATGCTGGAAGGGCCTACGACATGATATCTGTGACAACCACAAATTTCCAGAGAAGAACAACAAAAAAATCGCGAAAATTTGGCCTCAAATTAAAATTCTAAATTAATCTTATAATTTCAATCAAAATCCTAATGAATAATTTTGTAAATAAGAGATAAAAAACATGCATTAAACGATGTGTACTAAAATAACCGCCTAAAATAAGCTAAAAATTTATGATTTAAATGATGTAAACATATCAATAATTATTACAAATTAAATAGAACTTAATCGTGTAAAGCTTATGTACAGTGCATAAAAAGTCCGTTCCTCCATACAGAGGTAGTCACAGAAAAAAGTGTGCCAAAGTTTCATAGGCCAAATGCTGTGGTGTCCGCGGTTGTATCTACATTGGCTGCAGTCAAACTGCGCATTTTTACTTCATTGTATGTTGTATCCTTTCAAAACAAGAGGCTAATTACGCTGTGATATGTGACAGCGTTTCGTTTTCGCAAAACGAGAGCCCGAGCAAAATTTTTAGCGTCGTTTGAGAGAATAAACCAATCACAGCCTTGCGTAGTTGTCACGTGATTTATCGTATCACAACGAATTTCAAGAAAGTGAAGCTTTTCACGTCACAACAGGAAAACAGTAGTAATGACCACAGCCAATGTGTCTATTTTCAGCTTTACTACCAAATAAAATTTGTGCGAAAACCAGGCGGGTGGCATTTTGTTCGAAGAATATAGCATGGTGTGCCAACAGTGTCAACCATTTTGAGAAGTAAATTTCAAAGGACGTCTTTCTTGAATAACAGGATAACGCGTGGCCAAGATTTGCCACTTGAAACAATAAAAAAGTTAATTTTTAAATATAAAATGGTTCTTCTGGGAATTAAATGACAACACTCAACTTGTGCAAACTTCCTTGAATTCCCATAAGTAATAACTTGTACGCGTAAAAACTAATTTTTAATTCCCTCACCTCAAGCGTAAAAACTTGAGTTGGACAGACTGTATCAGAGCAGAAGGCGTCGCAGGACGAACATGCGTTCGAAGGAAAAGTTATAAAAGATTTGGCGAACGTTTCTGATGTGCTGAAAAGAAATGCTGGTCGACTCCAAACATTCGTAGGGGCAAGATAAATGACTTGAGTTCAAGAATGAATTTGGAATCGAATTATTGCGAAGTTTCTGGTATTTACATTAGTTGCCACGAGGTAGGTAATGAATTTTGTTTTCGTAACTTCCATTTTGAATACGCATCTTTGTCTCAAAATTATTGTTTTAGCTAGATACTTAGCAAATGGGGGTCATTAATATTTCAACTCACCAATTCACCTAAAGTACAACTATTTTATCAGTTCAACGTTTCCAAAACAAAGCCTTGTCAATTATAGAGAGCGCAAGATTTAAGGACCCATGGCCTAAAAAATGGCTAAGCGTTGCAAATCTTATTCGTTTTGATCGCTCTGTTATGGTATACAAGATTGTAAACAAGCTATGCCTTGAGAGCCTTTGGAATATGTTCCAACAGAGATGCTCTGTATCAAATCATAATACGAGGTATGATAGAGATCTCCATATTCCTAGGCTAAACCTTGAATTTACAAAGAAAGGATTTCATTACTCTGGCATTAAGGCTTGGAATGATATTCCAATTAATATCAGAGAACTGTCATCGCTTCGCCTGTTTAAAACATATTTGAAAAGGCATTTGATGAGCCTTAATAACTAATTCAAGCCCCCTCAAGAACGACTCCCTGAAAGATCAGGTTTAAGTATCTATTATGTTCATATTTTTAGTTTCAGATCTGTAAGTTCATATTTGTTATTTATTACTGAGGGGATATCGTTGTAACTGAATTATATGTATAGTGTGGATCCATGGTTTCCGCTT
Source organism: Aurelia coerulea (assembly GCA_039566865.1). Taxonomy (NCBI): domain Eukaryota; kingdom Metazoa; phylum Cnidaria; class Scyphozoa; order Semaeostomeae; family Ulmaridae; genus Aurelia; species Aurelia coerulea. The sequence continues at coordinate 1,047,827 of CM076952.1, read as the reverse complement.
AGGCCAAATTTTATTTTCAAACAGTCTGAAATTTCATCGTGTTCACAAAGGACTCTGGGTGGTAATGGCTCTTTAAGCTCTGGCATAATAATCAGCAATTTCTTATAACTGCTGGAAATTTCACTTTTAAAATAATATTTTCCGTTGGGTGCTTCTGCGGAGTAAAATTCATATACTGCAACGAAGGAGGTGGCGAACGGATTCGAAACCACCTCACCACCTCCGTAGAATGATAACAATTTTCCTTCCCCCGCAGAAGCCACAAGGACAGATTTGGTAAGACAATAGCATGGGATGTTTTTGTTGACACCTGAATTCAAAGCGATTGGCGATCACAGACAAAGGAAACTCCCTCAACCAATAATTCAAAACAAACAAAGCCACAAAAGTTTCTCTGAAACCCAGGTAGCTAGCGCGCTCGTTGTGCATTCCAGAAATAGTTTTTAAGAGCAAATATGAGCATATATCGAAAGAAGAAGGATATATTTACACATCTACCACGGGCATTTTATTTATTTGGTCCAGAAGCTAAGCAGTAAGTATTTTACTCAAACCCAAAAAATTAAGAGAATTGAGTCGCCCCCAATCGGCTTCTGAAACAAACAGATTAAATGCCCGTGGCAGATGTGTAGATATATCCTTCTTCTTTCGATTTATGCTAATGTTTGCTCTTAAAAATAATTTCTGGAATGCACAACGAGCGAGCTAGCTACCTGGGTTACAGAGAAACTTCTGCAGCTTTGCTTGTTTTGAATTACTGGTTGAGAGAATTTCCTTTGTCTGCAATCGCTAATCGCTTTGAATTGAGGTGTCAATCAAAAGCTGCTCATGCTATTGTCTTACAAAATCTGTCCTTGTTCGCAGAAGCGACAAGTCGAAGCAAAACTGCAGTGTCTGACTGCCCATGCTTAAACTGTCGGTTCCAAATAAAAATAGAAGATAACTTATTGTCTATTCCATATGTTTTCTAATTTCATTTTAAATATTGGTTGACTTCATCAAACATATCAAATAGATCGTCCATAGTTCCAGGGGGACTAGTTGTCTGTGCTCCACTGTTCACAGACGCGGCTGTCGTTGAATCCGGGGGGTTAGTGTTCTTTGCTGCAGATTCGTCGTCAAGTGGTAAGTCTAAAGCTGTATCCTTTTCTGCATTAATGATTTCATTATTGTCCATGTCTGAGCTCTCCTGGGTGCTGGGCTGTGATTCAGCTGCACTTACCCGCGATTCTGTACTATTTGTACGCGATTCAGCAGTATTATCCCGCACTTCTGCAGCTTCTTCCGGTGTTTCTGCAGTTTCCTTCAATCTTATGGTATTTTCTCGCGTTTCTAAAGCACCATCTTGCTCGTCTGTAGCACTTTCAAGGGACTCCGCCGCACTTGCACCCGATTCATTTGTACTTTTCCGCGATTCCAAGCCACTGTCTCTCGTTCCATCACTCGTGTTGTCATTCAAGTCAGGCCTAGGCTTTTCTGAGCTGCTCGAACCCTTTTCTGTGTCCATAGACTTTGTTACGTTTGATTGAATATCGGATAGCTGCTGCGAGGTATCACCACTGCTATCATCCTTCCTGGTTGTCTTATCTTCACTGTCAGTTCTCTTTTTATCCACTGCTTCCTCGGACGCAAGTCTTTCCCGATTCGTCGAGGAATTTTCAACTGATTTCTTTCTGGGTTTTTCAGAGACAGATGGTTTCTTGTCTTCGACCTTTGTTTCGTCTTCTTCTTTAATTTCTGTTGAAAGTAAAAAACGTGATTAGGCCCGAAAATGAAAACAAGAAATTAATCACGAAAGTACTTTGTTGCACAAGCAGCAGGAGGGAATGGTGGCGAATTGAAAAAGACCACAGGAAGAAGACTGAATATTTGCTCATACCAGATTTTGAAATTTCTTGATTGCACATCTTGTCAGAAACTTTCGACCAACGACCATGTGCAGGCTCTTTAGAAATTAATGATAAAAATTTTGTATGTCTCATTACCAGAATCACTATTGACGTGTGATAACTTTGACCTTATTCTTTGCTTATATACCTTGTAGTCCCTTGGGCCTTATTCTATGCAGTACTGCCGCTTACCTATCTCAGGGGAACCTACCCGCTTGTATATCTCATGGGATAAGTAAATATCATGTAATTAAGCTCGACGTTGAAGCGGCTCAGTGTAGGCCCCCCTTCCGGCAATAAACAATTCGTTCGAAATTCGAATGATTATCATACCTTCACCTTCAGCAGCTTTCTTTTGTTTACCAAGTTTCCTCATTAGTTCATTATCCCTCATTTCTTCTTCAGTCTTCGCTCGATCAGCGCTCACTTTTCTTAACTTAAATTTCTGAAATTCTGGAACTTTCTCCTTTTTCTCAACAGACCCTGGGCGATCCGAGCTACCTTGTCCTCTTTTAAGATTCGTCTGAAAGAAAAGTGAAACAGTTTTTCAAAATGGAAGTCAGCACCAAATGGCTCTCAAATTTAAAGTCTGTTTCAAATAAGATATATCACGTGAAAATGTCCGGGAATAAAAACAATAGCATAGGTTCCAAATCTTTAACTCGGCGTAAAAAGGTGGGTGTAAAATTCAATGACCTATTTCTTCTGATTGAATGGCTTGAAAGAAACTTTAGATACTTATCTATAATTCTACCGTTGGACTTTCCAGAAATTTTGAATATTTTTCAAAATTGCAGCGTATTTTAAATTTCAGCTCATTTGAGGATGTGACGTCATCAAATTTCTAAATCATAAACCAGATGAGTGACAGACTTTTGCTTGATACCATATTGTAGGCATTCATAAACTATGGTTTTCTTTGAAATTACTTCATGTTGCGTCAAACGGTTTAGAAATTACGATGGTTTTAAGTTTTTTGAAAATTTTTGTTGAATTCTTGACAAAGAGGAAAAACATTCTAACTCTGAAAATATTAGAGATTTCAGAAAAGTCCAACGGTAGAATTATAGAGAAATAGCTAAAGTTTCTTTGAAGTCATTCAGTTCAAAGAAATAGGTCACTCAATTTTACACCAGCCTTTTTAAAGATTTGGAACCTATGCTAAAAACAATTGAGATGTTTTGAATCAGTAATTTTGCGTTGTCGCAAATCTCACGTAACATCTTGCTTGGAAAAGACTTTAGATGCATCTCACATTGATTGATTGATTGATTGATTGATTGATTGATTGATTGATTGATTGATTGATGATTGAGTTCTGCATCGTTTTGATGTAAATAACCTGCCAATCCAAATCTTAAATAAAATAATTCAGGCCTTAAGATAGACTCAAAACAGATTTTGGAGCTCAGCAACATGTGGCCTTGACTGTTGAAAAAGCTTGAATTCGTAATCTCAAACTGTACTTCGGCTCAATTTTAACACGGAATAGATAATCTCAGACAAAAACTTATGTGCCCACTTCTATTCGAGAAATAGCATTACATTTTACGGTCTTCTTTCAAATTGGCAAGTTAAAGGTCTAGCATCATACATGTTCGCTTTGACTAAGGGATTAAACAATAATTTCGTCCTAAGGGACAACACGTGCATGTAAAAGTCATTGCTGTGAGGGCAGGAGATTTGGTCGTGATTTTCGGCCTGTTTTGAAAGTTTCTTGAAGGGTCTTTCTTGAGAAAATCCCTCCTGATTTCAAACGGAGTGGCCGATTTCAATCAGATAAATTTTACAATATAGTTGAACATGTCCACTATTAAAAGATACATTTGCCAATATCACAGTCTCGATATCCAGGTAGCAGTGGCCTTTTAAACAGGAATTGTTTTCTTTTAATTACACAGTAGTTCCTTCTGAAGCTTAATCATTGACTTTCCATGACTGCCACAAAAGAAACCATCGTTTCTTTCACGAAATAGAATCTTAATGTTAGACTCACCAATAGATCTGCTAATTGATTCATTGCTGGAGACGTTCCATCTTCATTTTTCTAAATCAAATAAAGACATATATTAAATTGCAAATTCCAAAAAAAAATCTCGGAAAAAAGTTCGGATTTCAACGAAACCCAACCCATGTTTATGGAAAATTTGCCGAAAAAGGACCCTTGTTTAGAGAATTTTGGGCCTAAAAACCCACCCATATGGTCGGCACATACCCGTACCCTGAACATGCTATGTACCCCCCCCCCCCCGGGGATGGCATACTTTCTGACACTTTTTTGAATATCAGAAACAATGTTCTATTTCACAGTTCACTAAGCAAATCTTTCCCTCGAGATGAGTTTTATCAGGATCCACGTAATTCGCAACCGGCGCTACTTGGTTTTGACGTAAGCTATCCAGTCCTGGATTTGGAAGCCCTCTAAAAACGCAAAGAGAAGAAACATTTGCTGAGGTTGTTCTTCGCCATTTTGAAAAAGAAAACTAATCATTGTTGTACCTTACCTTATGGGATGATTTGAGTTGAGTTCCTTTATTTATGCGAGCCATCATCTCTTTCATCATGTCTTGGACAGGATCATCTGTGATATGGCAATAACACAAACATTTAAGATCAAGATGCGAAGGGGCCTAAGGTGACTGAACACAAGATATAGGAAAATTTTTTCCAAAAGATACAGAGAGAAGAAAACAACGTATATGTGTTCTATTGAAACACGCCTCCTCTCCCATATATATGACTCGGCCCTACTTAATTATGCTCCAACCAAAATCACTTTAACATCTGTTGTTTACTTATATTATTTTCTTTTGCAACCACCTCTAAGGGGACCATTATAGAAATAAGGTCAATATGACCTTTTAATGCTATCCCTGCCATTACAATTAGGGGTGTTTTTAACGTATTTATTTAATGAACATTGTCATCGTATTTTATCTATTCTTTAGCTTTTTAAAACTTGTAAGTTATATGTGATTCTTGTAAATAGTTTTATTTTACCAAAGATATCTTTGATTTTACGTGGCAAATTTAAACATACATACATACATACATACTGAGTATGGTCGTTTCCTACCGTTCAGATAATGTAAAGCGATGCTTCGTACGTTAAAGGGATAGTTCATGTCCATGTTCATTCCTGTTTTAGATTCCACTACCCACAATCGACTACCACTAATAAAAAACGAAATACAATATAAAGGCATTACAATGAAAAAAGATACAAATCTATTAGGTAGGAAAATTCTTAAAGGTGGTGTGAAGCGAAAATTTTTATTGATGCAAATGAATAGCGCAGTTGAATGATAAAGAATGTCGTTTACATTTTTTTGATACCTTGTTTCATTTTAGAGTTATCCACTGTTTTGTACGATTTGCTGATGACGTCATTTTGTTTGCAAAATGTAAAGAAAGTATACAAGGTTGGCCATGTTTCCAAAGAGAAATCTAATTAAAAAACTTTGTACAATCAACATGCCTTTCTATACATCATATTAAGTCATGAGGCAATTTATATAACATCTATTCAGCTCCGCTGAAATATTTCTTACCACTGTAACCTTTCAAAAATCAGATACAGTTATATTTCCATATGTTATCCTAGTAATTTGCAAACAAAATGACGTCATCAGCAAATCGTACAAAACAGTGGATAACTCTAAAAACGAAACAAGGTATCAAAAAAATTCAAACGACATTCTTTATCATTCAACTGCGCTATTCATTTGCATCAATAAAAATTTTCGCTTCACACCACCTTTAAAGGAGGAGCTCTCTTAGTAGCTAAACTAATAGAGGAGTCCCCCCCCCACATTTTTGACGTGCTTAAAATATTCTAAAAAGGCTAAATGACTAAAACGCTAATTTTTGGCTGGATACAACTGTCTGAAATTTCAAAAACGTACCAATGAAGTGCGGACGCGAACTTGCAAAAGGAGCTTTATTTCGAAACTTACTGTTTTCGATGAGTTTAGAATTTATTTGACACTTTCATAAGATCTTTGAAGATGCTGTGGACCATAATCAAGTAAAACTTACACATTTCTTTGTAGATCCAGCTTAACTACTAGTACTTTATTTTGTAAAGAGTGGGTTCTTAAAAAAAGTGCAAAGGCAATGTATACTCCAAGATGCTAACACGACACACCGTAACGAGGAATGACTAAATGTCAAATCTAAATAGCTCCAGAAATTATTTTGATACCTTTCTCTTTTGCGATATCTCCTTTCTTCTTCTTTCCAACGCCAATTCTTGTAATAAATTTTCTGAAAGGAGACAACCAGGATGAAAGGGGACCATTCTATCACAAGACATACGCTGTAGATTATCAATGGAAGAAGAAAATATAAAGCCAAACTATGACTCTTCTCGTTTTTCTTTCTTTTTTTTTGTCAACGATTTATTGTAAATAGGAGTGTATTATATATTTATTTATTATTTATTATCTAATTTTTAATATTACTTTAGCATGGCTCCCTGTAAAGCAGTATGTAAATATTGAGTGGATTACCATGGATAAAAAAGTTAAAATGAAAATAAAAAATGAAATGGAATGGGGTACCCGATGCCTTAAAGGTGAACACGGATAGGTCAAGTGATTAAATGTCAGTGTTTTTTTCTCACTCTTCAATCAATCATTCAATCAATCAATCAATCAATCGATCGATTGATCAATCTAGTCACTCCGTCGCAAATAGTACATACAATGCCAATAAAGGTTTTGATCACATGTCTTATGTACCTGATCACTGGTGCTGGTAACGGCGGAGGAGGAGGTGGTGGTGGCGGAGGCGCGGCTGGCAGAGGAGCACCAGTTCTCATTGCTTCTTCTGTTCTCCTTAAGCTCTCATATAAATCTTTAGCTAGAGAGAAGGAAATGAGTTTTTATAAAATGAGGGCTACTTTCTTGCAAAACGGTAAATGATTTAATGTATAGCTAACTTAGATTAAACTAAACTTCACATAACTGTGGACGATCTATCCGCTTAGACTCATTCCAATAAAGTCTCTTGTTTCGCTCCCCCTGCAAACTTGTCGCGACAACAGACTGAACTGCACTGACTCGATATCGCCTCAACTGAAGCGATATCAACAACAACAAACATCGAAAGTTAGAGGGACTTATATAATGGGTCTACTATCCGCTACTGACTGAGATCAGGTGGATCTGCATTTAAGATGGCTCACTACTGAAAATGTTTAAATCACAAAACAGCGATAAGGTGGCTCACTACTAAGTACAAATAAGTTCCAAACCATCTCTATGTTATGTTCAAAACACACACAAAATAACAGGTTAAGATGGCTCGCTACTGATCAACATTTCGCATTGATACGATACATACTAAGTGTCGATACCGGCCATAAACGTTAAACAGAAACGTGCCTAGACTAACGCCTGATACCTTATGCGAGGATTTAAGATCTGATAATGTTTCCTTCGACAGAAAAATATTATTACTTCTGCCTAGGTAAAGCAGAAAAATTCTGTTACCTCTTCGTTCGTGCTGTTGTGCTCTGTTGTCACTTTCTTGTAACTGTGATTGTAACAGCTCAATTTGATCAAGCGAAACTGACAATTTGTCTTCAAGTGCTGAAATGAAAAGATAAGTGAGATTTTTGTGCTCCTAATATCCAGAGGCGAGAAAGTGCTTAAACTTGCACCAGACGAAGAGATGGTTGAAGGAAGCCTTCTTCATTTTTGCGTTGCATTCAAAGAGATTTTCCTTTGTTTTCATGGAGACTTCCTCGGGCAACAACAGTATGATTGAAAACTTTCCATACTCTGCAAATTTCACGAAGTTTAGGCCCTTTGATTGCTCTCGTTCTATCATATGTTAAAATAAAACTCGTTTTTAACCAAATGAAATCCAACGAAGCAGATTAAATTCATCGGTGCAGCATAGGTTCCAAATCTTTAAAAAACCTGGTGTAAAATTGAGTGACCTATTTCTTTGCATTGAATGACTTCAAAGAAACTTTAGCTAATTCTCTATCATTCTACCGTTGGAATTTTCTGAAATCTTCAATATTTTCAAAATTAGAGTGTTTTTCTTCTTTTTCAAGAATTCAAGAAAAAGTTTCAAAAAATCGTAATTTCTAAACAGTTTGACGTAACATGAAATAATTTCGAAGAAAACCATAGTTCATAAATGCCTACAATATTGTGTCAAGCAAAAGTCTGTCACTCATCTGGTTTATGATTTAGAAATTTGATGACGTCACATCCTCAAATGAGTTGAAATGTAACATACGCTGTAATTTCCAAAAATATTCAAAATTTCTGAAAAGTCCAACGGTAGATTTATAGATAAGTATCTAAAGTTTCTTTCAAGCCATTCGATCAGAAGAAATAGGTCATTGAATTTTACACCCACCTTTTTACGCCGAGATAAAGATTTGGAACCTATGCTCGTCGGTGCAAGGAAAATCAGTCTGAAATGAAGTGTATCTCTTCAATTCATGAACGAAGAATCAAACCACAGACAACGTACTTCAGCATTTTGTTTGGGTAGAATGCATGGATATACTCGGCATCTGACGAAAACATCTCACCCATCTACATTTTAAGCTATATCTTGTCCTTGGGGACTATTTGAGATAGATTACTTCAGAAAGCATGAATCATAAATCTAGACTACCTTTAGCGGTTTGCGTATCTTTCGAACATTCCAACTCCTCTTGTATTTCTTTTAACTAAAAGAGAACGATGCAAACAACTTGGTAAAATTCAACATCTCTAGCTCAATTAGGTTGTACACCGTTCAATTTGAGTCAAAATCAAAAGCCTTTTTTGAGACGCTAAAAACTTCGAAGAAAGACAACTTTAACTGTCTTCGTCTCCAAACGTTTTGTGCCCTCTACCATTCGTTTGAGTTTTCTTCGTAGTGGTTGCTCAAAGGCTACCAACAAGTACTTCTGTTACCGACCCCATTTGCAGTGTTATGAAAAGAAATGGCTGGAAAACATGAATAACTAGTGTCTTCAGCTTATGATTCGCTCAAATGTAGCATATAGACATGACATCTTCATAATCATAAGCATTCAACAAAGAACAACGAAAGATCAGCATAGGTTTCAAATCTTTAAAAGGCTGGTGTAAATTGAGTGACCTATTTCTTTGAACTGAATGACTTCAAAGAGACTTTAACTATTTCTCTATAATTCTACCGTTGGACTTTTCTGAAATCTTCAATATTGTCAGAATTAGAGTGTTTTTCTGCCTTTTCAAGAGTTAAAGAAAAAATTTCAAAAAAACTTGAAACCATCGTAATTTCTAAACTGTTTGACGCAACATGAAGTAATTTCGAGGAAAACCATAGTTTATGAATGCCTACAATATGGTATCAAGCAAACGTCCGTCACTCATCTGGTTTATGATTTAGAAATTTGATGACGTCACATCCTCAAATGAGTTGAAATGTAAGATACGCTGTAATTTTGAAAAATATTACAAATTTGTGGAAAGTCCAACGGTAGAATTATAGATAAGTATCTAAAGTTCCTTTGAAGCCATTCAATCAGAAGAAGTAGGTCATTGAATTTTACACCCATCTTTTTACGCTGAGTTAAAGATTTGGAACCTTTGCTCGAAAGATCAAGGCTTTAGAAATATGAATGACCAATACCTTCAGCTCGTGTTCAGTTCTCTCCTTTGACAGAATGTTACTGAGTTCTTCTATCTCTTTAATTGCATTATCCAGCTTCTCATCTGACGGTGCCGGTTCGCTGATGAATTTGCTTTGCCGTACTATACTTTGGTTATCATTTACCAACTATAAAAGATACAAAATAACACTTATGAATTCATATCTTTTGATCAACTGAAGTATCTCTTGCAAAATATGTTTTGACATTGGTTTAACTCCATGATATTCACATCAGGCACTCTAATATGCACTCTAATATGTATTCTAGCACAAACTCTAAAAGCAATAATATGAAACAGACGCCCAAGGAATTGTTTCAACTTCGCATTTCTCAAAAAAAGTTGAGTTTCTCTTCGCAGAAACCAAAGAACGGGTCAAATGCACTTTAGCAGACACAGCTTTCAAGGAAAACCAGGAAAACAGAGCTTGCATTGAATGATATCGTTAGAAGTGATTGCTGATTGGCTTATTAAACAATGGCAATAAAATCCTATCATCTGATTGGATAATGCGAAATTCGATCGTGATTCAACTGATTCGCCCTTGCGAGAGGACATCAAAATACCGTCAAATATGGCCTAAATCTGCAGCAGGAACCGGTAATCGATACATTCCCTTGTTGCCTTGGCTGACTATTTTAGGGGGCTGCCGCCCCTAAACCCCCCTGGTTCAGTTAGTATACTTCAGTCTAAACTGATGCATTTTCCATCAAAAATCGGTACATAATTAAACTACGGGGAAATGTTAAAAATGTGTTTGCTAAAGTGCAAACTAGCCAAGAAACCTGCTTTACAATTGGCCCTTTCTCGCGATGGAATTATGAGGTGTGATCGTATCCAGAGGAAAGATCAATGACACTGCTTTGATATGCTTAAGTTTCTCAGTCTTCCTAAACATTAACTTCGGATGTGACGTAGAAGCAAACAAACTAACAAACAAGCAAGCAATAACAACAAGGAAGTGCAATACACAATTTCATACCTGAGTTGCATATTGTTCCGCTTTTTTCCTCAGTTCTACTTCCGCGTCATACTTCTTCCTTAAATCTTGGAATTCATCCAATGCCATGACAGAAACTACAACAGAATAAATATCACCCATTGTCAACTAAATTTGGTCCACAGTTGTGGATTGGTGGTTTTAAGAGCTTGTTAGATATCAAAGTCCGGCAATCGGGTTTAAAATTTAAATGTTGTTCGTTAGGCCTTTTTACCAAATAGAACAGAAGATTCGAATTAGTGATTCTTTTTGCCGAATGACGGAAAATCAAATTCGATGTTAATTGTTTCGATTTCGAAAAATCCTTTAAAACAGACCTAGAATAGACCTTTTAGCTATTCTGCAAAAGAGCCTGGATCGAGCGTTATTTTTATACGCGACGTTCGATCGAGTGGCGTTAGAGCTTCTAACACTACTGTGCACATTCGAAAATTCTACAAAATGTAGCCAAATATCGTTCGATTCTGATTCTTTTCAGAATAGCTAAAAGGTCTATTCTTGTTCAAATTTGAATAATGACGCGAAGCATAAATGAGTGAAAACATCGTTGATGAAATTTGAACATACATTTGTAGGATTGAAAATATAAATTCTCACCTCGATTAAGTTGTTGAACTTGTGCATTCGCAATTTTTAGTTTATGTTTTGTCGATTCATGATCTCTTTTTTCCTCTTCAAGCTGAAAGTCAAGAAAATAAGAATGTAATTGCACAAAGGAAATATGGTGAAAGTATTTTGGAGAATTTCTGAACAATTACCGGGTAAGTCAAAAACATTTCGGCCCTTGGAATATCACCTCGAAAGTTCAATTGATCTTGCATTTTTCTTCTTGATGCGTTCAATCGAAAAAGAAAATAAATTTAGGGATAATGATTATCCTATCAATGGTTTTTATCAGCGAGAATACTGATCTTTTTGAACTACTAGGTTCTAAAGCATACAATACAAAATTTCACAGAATTTTAAGCAGAACTAAGAACTATCCTTTTCGTCCCTTGGGATTCTTTTGTTAGCTTGATTATCATAGAAATGTATCTTTTGGTCACCTACTAGTCGAACATTAAAGTGAAATCATAAATTAAGCATTCTAGGAAAACTTACAATGTGTTCTGAAACCTATGGCGATATAGGTTTTCAAGCTATCGTTTCGAAATCTTTCTGGTTGGAAAATAAGACAACATCCTAAACACTAATCAGTAGTTAAATCTAATAGATGTACTTTGGTATCAATGTTCCTCGTCTTGATGCACAAAAATCATACCATTTACCTCTTTTGCTACAGAAGAAATATCAGTTTTCGCTCTTCGCATTTCATCTTTCATGCCATTCATAAGAGCTCTTAAGCCTGCAAAAATAAAAAGAATATCAGTTCAGTTCAGTTTTCATTTTAAAATTCACTCAACATACAATTTTCAATACAAAATACATTAAATACAATAATACAGATAATAACAAACGATACAAGCACCTAGAATTAAACTAAGGAAGAGAACATATGAAAACTGTATGTGGGGAATTCCTTAAAGGAGGAGCTCTCTCAGTAGATAGACTAATCGAGGAGAGAGCACCCCTATTAAAAAAAAAATCCGTATTTTCAGTAATCAGTATGATTCCAAAAGATGCGTTATGTGCAAGAGACCCAGAATGACCACAGTGACCCCAAGCCCATGGATCCCACTCCAGGCAAAAAACCCAAATCCACAGCTAACGCCACAGAAGGGTTTTGTACCCAGAACAGGCCCCAAAAGCAAGAGCCCACCAAAGCCACTCCAAAGTCATCATGCTTTAAGGAATTTTGAAATTTACAGCCTTGACTGAAAAATGCAACCAAAATCGTGGATTTAAATACTAGTATTTAATATTTTGTTGCGAACAAATGGATCACAATATATCACAATAGTTTACTGAAGTGTATGACATTCAAAGAACCAGGAAATGTTTCAACAGCAATCTACATAGATATGTTCCTTAACATAATATTATAGCAACATTATCACAGCTCTCTGTACCTGTATCTATAACTTTTGAAAAAACCTGTCTATGTTTATGATACAGTTTAACTTTAAAAATTCAAACTCTCCAAGGAAATTGAAATTTGATGGACCAGTTCTTCTAGATGTCTTTAACCCTAACTGTACGTAAGCTAAATACATGGGAACTAGGCCGATTAAGCTGAGCTAAAAGGTGCAGATCTATAAAATTTTATGGAACAAAGACAAACCCAAACGTGTCATTGTTTCTTTTGGCTTTTTTTGTTAATGCACACATCAATATTATCAAACAGGCTATTTATAAATCTATGAAATCTCATCATTTATATCATCTCAGTCACTTTAAATTGTTCTAGAAACTGTATCTGCAGTATACTTTGGAAAAAACGATGTTTGCATTATCAAGTTTCAACTGTAGTTTTAATCTTGACGTCTTGGCCGTTACATACAAAAATAAAGCAGCCAGTTTTGATGGAGTAATAAAAAGTACCTTCTAGCTCCCCCTTAGTAGCTCCATCTCCTCCTCCCTAAGGAAAAAAGATTTACTACTTTAAATAAAAAACGTTCTTGAAAAAATAATGTGATAAAACACGTACAAGTCTCCCTTGTGGATAGATCTTCTCTTAAACAAACAGATGTGCAATAGACCTTTTAGCTATTCTAAAACGACATTCGAATCGAACGATATTTTGATATCTTTTGATGAATTTTGGAATGTGCACAATAGTGATAGAAGCTCCAACGCCACTCAATCGAACCTCGCACATAAAAATGTATAAAAATAACGCTCGATCCAGGCTCTTTTGTAGAATAGCTAAAAGGTCTATTGCAGATATACTCATGGCTTTTTTGAGATGTTTACCGATCTAACTTTGATTCAAAATGCATATTACAACGGCTTGGTAAACTTTAGATTTGTTTCAAGTCTACAGTGATTCTTAGGTGAACTCTTGAGAGTACCTTTCATAGTACAATACTAGTTGTTAACGAAGTTAAGTGAGTGCTGCATAAGCTTATCATGGAATTCTGTAGATTCTTCAAAGAACAAAAACATTGGAGCGGAGTTTTGCCAAGTTAGCTTTTGACAGACAATATAACGTATCAAGTAAATGCCTTTTACCACATTAATGTCCTTGATGGTGAGGGGTCACCAATATTTTGCTGCGAAAGTTTTCAAAAGTGGTATTATAAATATAAGATATTCAATAAGATAAAAGCCCACATATAACCAGGACCGTCGAGAGGGGGGGTTAGCCAGGGTAGTTACCAGGGGGCCCGGGGCCATTGGGGGCCCGCAAAAAATAAGGTATGTATTTTTGTTTGTTGTAGTTTTCTTTCAGGAACATTTTCAGGCCAGCAGGCCCACTGAAATTCCAAATGAAATCTAAAAGCAGCATTTTACCCATGATTTTACCAGTGCATAGGAGGGCGTTGCCCAAGGATAAAAGGGTGTGGTTCAAAAAATTTCCGGCGCCTTCGGCGCTGGGGGCCCTTACTCTTCCCTGACCCTAGGGCCCCGCCCCTCTCTCGACGGCCCTGCATATAACCAAACGGATTCTGGCCCTTCCAACCTCAAAACGATGTCAGATGACCTGAAAGTTTATTGACAAAATTTCCAACATCAACTTCTAAGATACAAAAGAAGCTTTTAGATGGTTGGGCAAAACTGACTAAGGATCCGTCCAGAAAATAATTATGAATCACCTAGATGGGTTCACAAGAAGTTTGATAATTCTAGGTCAAAATGTAAATAAAAGGTAAAATGCTTAGATACCTTGTTTGCATTTGCAGGAATGATAGACACATTAGGAGAGATTTTGTTTGTTTTTCGCAATTCTTTGTTTTCATCTTCAACCTTCAGAGAGAAAAAGATAAATGTGACAACTGAATAAAGTAAGCACACATTGAATGTTGGATGACTTCCATTATCTACAAACTTTGGTTTCTGCTGTCACCTATACTTCCATTGTGCCATTCCCTCTCTTCAAATATTGCTATATTCAATTCTTATCATCTTCAACCTTCAGAGAGAAAAGATAAATGTGACAACTGAATAAAGTAAGCACACATTGAATGTTGGATGACTTCCATTATCTACAAACTTTGGTTTCTGCTGTCACCTATACTTCCATTGTGCCATTCCCTCTCTTCAAATATTGTTATATTCAATTCTTATCCAAAAGAAATCTTTTCATTTTATGACTCCTTTTATCAAGATTTCTCTTTGCCAGAAACACCTTTACAAAGAATAACTGATTGACATTTGAGAAAGTAATATTTTCTCACTAGATGTCCATTACCTTTCTCAATTTGTTTTGAACATCTTCTTTGCTTTTAGCTTCATCAGTATACCTCTTCATTAAATTTTCATATTCACTGACAGCCAGTAGAGAAACTGAAAGAAATGAGTATTTTCATCATTTACAAACTAGATCTAAGACCTTTGTTTTTAATCTTGGTATAGAAAAGTACTAGCTGTGGATAACAGCTCTAAACTGCTCTACTCAAAATGAAAATGTTGGTATCCTTTACCTCTCTTGAGTTGCTTGAATTGTGATTCCAATTTCTGACTTCTGTCATGTTGATGCTGATACTGCAAAAAGAGGCATCTAATCAATTCATATTCTTTCTAGAATAGACTTCCTAAATTTTTGTTATCATATTAAAATCTGCATACCTTTGGAAGCAGCCCTTCTTCTTGATTGCCACAAGGGTTGAAAACTAGAAAAATCTGGTGTTGTTTTCACTAACCTTTGCAGAAAGTTCATGACACTTCTTTTGAGTCTCTTCAAACTCATGCACAGCTAAAAGATGACACAGAATGAGATGTATTATTATGTTGCAAAATAGTAATGAGCCACAAAAAGATTTGGAATTATGACTTTCATCATAGTACATAGAGTACACTTAGTTGCATTCTGCTGATGACTACAGTACAGTCCTTGCGCACATTAAC
Source organism: Aurelia coerulea (assembly GCA_039566865.1). Lineage (NCBI taxonomy): Eukaryota > Metazoa > Cnidaria > Scyphozoa > Semaeostomeae > Ulmaridae > Aurelia > Aurelia coerulea. Next base: position 1,032,342 of record CM076952.1, on the reverse strand, counting down.
ATATAGTTTTCCTGCCTAAGAATTCTTGTTAGAAAATGTACGGTCTTTAATATGGCTAAAAAATACTTATCACAATGTAAAGGATTCCAGTCATGTTAATTGTTAATGTGTGCAAGGCCTGTACTGTAAATTCCACAACTCATCTTATCAAAATAAAAATGACTTATACAAGAGATCATGTGCTAATTTTCTGCAAAAACTGTCAACATATTTGATGATAAATAACTTCTTGGTTATATCATATGTCAATGAACTGAAAATTTTTCAACCTTAATTTAAAAGAATTTCAGTAACCTCATACAAAGAAATTTACAGCAGTTGAGGTTGATAAAAATATATGTGGTTCCATTGAAACCATTTTTAAAGAACCTTAAACCCTTTGATAGTTCAGATAATTGTTGTTTAATTTCGAATATTTTGGAGGGCAATTCAGCCAATCACTGTTTTTCAAATTTTTAGACTTTATTGGGTGATGTAAATCTTCATTTTACTTTGTTGCAACATGCTTTCACTGTTATCTGGTGAGATAAAAATGTCTTTTTCTCTGTTTCCTTGTGTTATTTCATATTTTATATTTTTTTCATATTCAATTCTTTTAAGGAGGGTTGCCCTTCAACAAGTTGGTTTTCAAGGGGTCCTCCAATAAAAAAATTATTACAATCTAAGGAAACAAAGTAAGATCTATTAATTAGATTAGATTAAACTATAAAACTATTATTTACAATGTTCAAAACCTATGTACAATAATTTTCAAGATTTACAATGTTATATGTTGTTATGTTCTCGTTTTCATTCAAAACTATTAGAAATTGGACCATCTGAAAATGAGTCACTCAAGGGTTTCATGTAGATTCAAAATTGGAAACTTGGTGTTGTAGATGGGAGCCATCATCAATTTGTGGTTTGCCAGATCCTTTTCACCAGCCTCCAAAACTGTACAGCCAGTCAAGTCATTTTATCAGCCAATCTTTATCACTTGGTTTGTGAATGTTGTCAAGCTTATACTCAGGACCGCCGAGAGGGGGGGGTAGCCGGGGCAACTGCCCCGGGGCCCGGGCTCCGCCAGGGGCCCGTGAAAATGAAGCTTTGTTTTTCCATTGTTTGTTGCAATGATATCATCTAGCTGGGCCCCGCAAGGGGCCCCGATCAAATTTTCTTCTTGTCCATTGCACTTTCAAGTTCAAATGATATCACGGGCCTTAGTTCATTTCAATTGCAATAAACTTCGTGTTGTGTTGTAAATTTCTCTGGCCGAATGTAAACAACAACAAAAATGCACAGAAATCGAACGGGAGTCTACATCTTCTCGCTTCTATCAACATTGTTTTGTTAAATCGTATTGAGAATAAGCTACTGAAAATATTGCTCATGCCATTACTGATGTTTTCGAATAAATAAACTCTGTCAGAAAGTTTATTACTTTTCTATCTACGTTTTTCAGGCCCATCGGAAGATCTGTCATTTTTGATATTATGCAATTCAAAAATAATCTACCGGGTGCGCCAAAATGAACTATGCACGTTTGGTAGGCCACGATAAATCGTACACTAAACCGATTTTGAAGATTTATGACTTAATCGTTAGCAAAAAGCCTGGATTAGATTCTCTTTGCAAATTTTTCCGTTTCCAGTTTTTTGAGCTAGAAGCAAGTTTCTTAAAATGTTCGTTTTCGAGAACATTGAAAATGATCAAAAAACGTTGATCAAATTTTAAAAGATTCAACATGAATGAATAAAGAGAAAACGTTTTCAGGGGCATTTGGGGGTTTAGTATGAACTTTCGTACAGCAAATTACAATCATTCGATTTCCAAATCGCAAATCACCACGAACAAGTTCTCTCTTTGCCCATTCATGTCCATTCTGTAGAAAACTTGATCGATGAGTTTTGATCGTTTTTCATTGTTTTCGAAAATTAACATTTTAGGAAACTCGCTTCTAGCTCTAAAAACTGAGAATTAAAAATTTGCAAAAATCCCAGTATCTAATTCAGACTTTCTGCAAATGATTTAGTCATAAATCTGCAAAATCGGTCCAATGTACGATTTATTCTGGCCTGTCTAACGTGCATAGTTTATTTTGGCGGACCCGGTATATTCTCGTGAAATTGATTGAGGTCCTATTTTCAAAATTTCCCGGAAAAAACTCCATCAGTCACGATCCTTTGCCTCTTTAAATGGCAGATTTTACAAAAATGATACATTTTCCAGCGATCTAAAGGGCGTGGTCATGAAAAATTTTCCCGGGGGCGAGCCCCCGGACCCCATCTTTGCTCACTGCGCTCGCATCAAGTTCTAGCCTCTCAAAATAGAATTTCATTCCGACATGCCTAGTTCTTACCGTGGATCATTTTGCTGCTAGAAATAGATGAGGATAAGACATTGCATTGCACTTTAGTCACAAAATCCGACATAAAAATTCACGATTTTCATGTTTTGGAATTCACGAAATTTTCCAAACTGTGCACTCGTAGTAGACTCATTCCAAAAATCTCTCGTTTCGCCCCCTCCCTCTGTTGACTTGCTGCTACAAAAGGAGTGATAACAACAACAACATAACGCAAAAGTTAGAGGGCCTTAGATGGACCTATGTTAATCTACGCTTTTGGTGCCAGTGCCAAGCAAGGGGCCCGCATCCACTATTTGCCCCGGGGCCCGCCCTCGCTCTCGGCGGCCCTGCTTATACTGATGTGAATGTTCTAGGCCATATTGAATCCCATGAAACTGCATAACCAGGTTGATTATGAATATAATATCCTTATTGATTTGTTTTCTGTTTTCGAAGATAAAGAACCATTCATAAAGGAGCTTTACAACCGATAACGCAGGTTGGCCATGACGGGGTGTGGTCTTTCCCAGGAATTGGTCAATTTGCACTATCGACCACAAATTTCCTTCCTGAACCGCGAATGTTGCGAATCTTGTTTCAACATTCAACACACCACGATGATACTGTCAGCTATTTTTCATCACCAAATATTTGTAATTTTAAGAAAAGACGAGCGAGAATGCACGGCCTTTTTGATCAATTCCTCGCCTTTATAATCTGTTTATATTTCTCATTCTAGTGCTCTATTTTTACATCAATAATTACGACTCAAAATTCCGTTCACACATACCTCGATTTGAGAGGTCAGCTAATGCTTTCAACCGCCCAGAATCGGCCATGTTTTCTACTCCTTGTCCTGATTAGATACTTCCTCACGTTGTGAATATCGCGTGGCTTTTGATCAAGAAATGTGGTTGTATTCTTTGTAGGACATCGCCTAGAATAATCGCCTACTCTTCTATGTTCCTCTGTTCGCCCACTGATCAACCAGGAAGTTCTCCTGAGCCAATATGGCTGCTTTCGACCTCGTTTCCATTCTTGTTTATTCGAAGAAAGAAAACAATAGTTTGTCGTCATCACAACAAAGCGCATAGGAATCAGGACACTAAGATCAATTTTGATCCGATGCAAAATGGTTACGGTTCAAGAGCGTTTAAACTGCTTCTGTGCAGTATGTTTCCATAGATAGAAAGAGAATAGTGTAATAAATCATCCTCCAATTTACACTATTCCTTCTATCGGAGACACTTTTGTTTCTTCTTTGTTTCTTCTGGAATAATTTTGTTCAGGAGTAGCTTGGCACAACAACTTTATAGCGGATCAAAACGGTACCGGACAGTAAAGCATGGTCTTATTTCTGTGAAGGACAGTATCCCCTGTGCAAAAGGATGCTATAAATGACTCCCTGCATTTGTTCAATAATTTGCTCTGATGTATCACAAAATTGCATTCTAGTCTCTTTTATTCCATGTAATATACACGCCTTCCTGAGAAAATTTTCATAAGAAACTCTAATCGAAATTGACATTAGAATTAGAATACAAACTTAAGAACACCCAACCTCATCCCCAGGGCCTTTTGTCATATTGGGACGGAGACGAAAAGAATCTTTTCGTCTCCGTCCCAATATGACAAAAGACCCTGGGAACGAGGTTGAAGAACACCAAAAAAGATCTATTAGATGGATGTGAGCAATATATACTTACAGAATTAGGAACACCAAAAGACATCTACATTGAACACTACATACATGTGACGAGTTTATACATAATCGGCAACACCGAAAAATAACTATTCAATAGATGCATAGATGTGTAAAAACTGAGTACTATTTGCCTGAAGCACCAGTAGGAATATTGAGTTGTGTGGCGTAGGGCCTAAACTTGCTAGAAGTCTCATTCATATGGCTACATAAAAATGCATAGTTAGTGGAACTGGTTGCTCCTTTCACTGGCCAAAGCTCTGCCTCCTTAGCCTAAGAGGCAGTATCACTATTAACCCCGGTTAAATTAAGTTTAACATTATGACCACAGGATCAGACGTTTTGATTGGTGTATTTACATTGGTGCATGACAGTTGCCCAGGTTACATACATCATTTCATATATTCCTATGCTGGTCCTAATCTGATCAAAACAACTTTGTTGCGGGTTCATTATCTCAGGAAATTTGTTTGATCTGTTTGAATCCAGCACATTTATTCACAATAAAACGATTTTGATTTCTACTGGGCCATTGACTCAAAAACAAAACCATAGAAACCTCAGAATGCCGACTGCTTTCATTATTTAGCAGGCCTGTGTTGACCAATGAATAAATTTAATGCAGCCTGAGAAATACGGAAAGCAAATGTACAGGACGGTTTTCAAACTAAAAGGAAAAGCAAATGATTGTGGGGTATCAATCAAAAAGATTATAAGAAGTTTCTTCTGTATCGAAGAAGATTTTGCAAAATCTTCAAGCTGCGTTATTATTTTTGGAATAAAAATCAAATGGGCCTAACAACAACAGAACCAAGAGCTGCTGGCAGTGGAATAGTTAGGCCATCAGTTTAAAGATTGGCAAATTTTTAATGGAAATCGAAATTAAATCATTTTATTCCAGTAAGTTAGGCCTTCCAATCTCAACATGCATGAATGAATGAAAATGGAATAATCGAGAATTTTGGAAGAGCACATCTGCAATGAAGTTTCACCGGAATGGATTGTACTTTCTCCTTGGAGTCATAAATTTGACGTCAGCTGCTTTGTTAGCTATTGCTATTGGCACACCAAGATGGATTCAAGCTGACATTCTGAGGAAAGCAACTCAAACGAATTCAAATTCAACGCAGTTATTTTTCAATGCTGGTAATAAATATATGGGGTTATTTCGAGGTTGTGAGACAAAGAACTATGGGCATTTATTTGGTGCGAGATACAGATGCTTCAATGGTAAAAATTGATTTTTTAACTTTCAAAAGTTCAACATATACTTTATGTCCCGTGCAATGTGTTCCCAACTTCATACGAAATTAAAGAAATTAGTTCCAATTCATTTTCGAATATCTTCTGCAGGATGACTCAAGAAGAAATTCACTTTTCTTGAAAAAAACACCAGTTGTTGATCAATGTTCCCCCGTTGGGTGATCCAAAAAGAAATTAAAACAATTTGATAATGTTTCTGATTTGATTAAAGCTCCTATCATAGCCTATCATAGGTCATCTTTGTTGAGGTTTTTATATGATAGTTATTCAATTTGGTAATCATTGTTTTCTCCTCCCGTACAAATTTAGGCCAAGTACCCCCCCCCCCAAAGGCACCCTGGCCACGAACTTGGGTGATTTTTCGTGGCATTGTTGTGTGACGGGGTCTTCTTACTTTCTCTGGAAAATTCCTTTTATTCAACGTATGTGCTTTTATATTTGAAAAGATGGAAACGAAGTGTTTTTATTTTTATAGCATTGGAAGAATATCGATTGGTTGCAAGAGCTGATCTGGCCTATCTCACATTGATCTGCTGTTGTTGCAGCCTCTTTCTCATGATCTCATCAACATATGTCACATGTTACAATGAAATGGTGCGATCCGTGTTTGACGTCATGCATACAAAAATCCCTCTGTTCGCTTTCACTTTAACAGGTAACAAAATAGCTAGTTAAAATATCACAGAATGCAATTTCTTGTAAAACATCGAAGCAGAATTTTACCTAGTATAAATTCATGCAACCCTTTCCCCCCAATAATCCATCATAGCATACCCCCTTATTGATTACAAAGTCCAACTTTGTAATCTAAGAGGGGGCTCCAGGTCAGTCAGAAAGAAAGTCAGTAAGAAAGAAAGAAAGAAAGAAAGAAAGAAAGCCAGTCAAGCAATTGATTAACGTTTTATCTCTGCTAATTGGCACTGAAATAAAGAAAGCGCACAGAAAGCGCATACAAGACAGAAGTTTCCTGCGATCCTATAGCAAAATTTGACGTCGGTTTATTTCATGTCAGACAGATTTGACACCATAAGATGGATAAATCACCATGATGTTTACCCTGGCACAACATCAAATTTACCCAGAATTGGCACGTTCTTGACGTCATTAGCAGCTTAATTATGTTAAAACAATCGTTTTCTAGAACGAACGCATCATTAGCCACTTATTGATAGTATTCATTATGCAAATAAGTCAACTTTAGAGGATGATGTAACCGGCAGCCTGCACAGAGGCTAGCATTCGCAGCATCACCAAAGGTAGAAGGACCCTCCTCCTACACAGCTACGGATGCAAACGTCACAGGTGAAGTTGAGCGGAAAGGTGCAGGATCCCAGCAAACAATGGCCCCATTGACTGGGAGAAGGCACGTGATCACACTGAACCAAAACATCTTCATGCATACGATTCTGCACAGAGGTTATTTTCGTGACTACTTGTCCCAAACTAGATGCCCGCAAATAGAAACGTTTGCAGGGTTCTGCATAAACATAAGTAATTTTGCATTATCGGAAATCTCACATGACATCTAATTTGAGGCATACAAGGCGCTTGATTTTCTATGGAAGGCGACTTTTGCAGCAACTTTCATCTCTCTGACTGTAGCTAAAAGCAGCATCAACGATCATTTGGGGTTATGAAGAGATCAATTTTCAGATTTTCTTATGCTTGCTTAGCTCAGGACGGACTTTGTAATCATCCAAAAGGATCTTATGTTTACCAGCTCGAGCACTTCTGGACATCTAGCTTATGCTGCAAGCAATCATATGTTTTATCATTCATAGAGACCCCTAGAAGTTTCCGCCAAAGAATCTCGTGTTCCAAACTAACTAATTAACAACGTGCTTTGCAAGCTCTTCACGTGAAAAGGTTTGCAATAATCTAGTATCGTGTAGAAGACCTAAATCTGCTGTAAAATATGCAAATAGGCCCTTTTTGCTGAGATGTGTGGTGCGCCATTTTTTGTCATCAAAGTCCTGGCTTATCTACCCATAAAGAAACATTCTTTCTCTTAATTTTCTAGCTACATTGACTGGCGTTGCATTTGGATCGTTCCAATATTTATACGAAAGCAAATTGAAGACTTCTCTTCTAAGCAGTGCTGATCTGAAAGATGGCTTCATGACAGAAAACAAAGCAAAGCTCGATTACTCTTATTGGTTAATGGTGACATCATTCACGTTAAACATACTAAGTCTACTCATTCTGGCTATCTATTTAGCGAGAAATAAAAGGACAGAGTTATTTCAAGGACAGAAAGATAAAACTGAAAATGTTGTAGCTACGAGTAAGAAAGGCTCTGATGGGCCCGGCATGATGATGTATTGATCCCGTAATTGATTCAACTGGAACACAGCTTATGTGACAGAAAGGAATGCCAGGTGTCCCAAAAAACTTCAGACAGGTTTGCTCAAGCCTGACGACCAGAGTTTTGCAAGAATATATTTGAAACGTAGTTTATTACATTAACCATTAGTTAACTTAACGTTTGAGCTCTACTTCATGCAATTCTTGTTCAATGTTTTCATCTCATTCTGTACGAGTGTCAACTTGTGTTCCATTACCCGTGATTCGGTTAAATATTGACGTCACAATAAGCCATATGAGTTCAACCAGTGAGATAACAGATGCCCCCACCAGCAACCCCATTAAGCCCCCAAAATCAGAGAGCAAGCTTTCCACGTCATACAGCTCCTGCTCAATATGTTTCTCTGTGACAAAAGTTTCATAGAAGACGCTTAGGCGTGCAATGTGCGGCTTAAATGATTCCATAGTTACATTTTCTGGAATGTTCAGTCTTTTGCCAAGTTGCTTCATCAAGTTTGGTGTGAAATGAGAATGGATTAATGGACTGATTGTCACTTTCGTTTCGTATTTCTCTTCATAACAAGGCTGGGGACAGTCACATTCTAGCTTACTTGACTCATTGTAAACTCCTTGAAGGCAAGGAATAGCTTTTGAAAGACTTTGCCAACGGGGGTACTCTTCAGGAGGCATGTAACGCCAAAAATGAGGAAGCACATTACCACATTCACGATACATGGCATGCAAGATACATGAGATGAGGCAGTTCTTCACAGTGTAGTTGCCTCTGAAAATGTTCTTGACAGAGGAAAACGACGAGCATTTTGTAGGATAAGGATGCTTAAGGCGCGCATAAATCTTCTTCTTCAAAGCAATCTCTGTGTGGTAGCCGGAAGCAAGCGGAATAACCTCATCTAAAGATAGGCCAATGTTAACAGAGGGTGCATGCACCTTTAAAAACAGGCCTCGTTTTTGTTGAGTCCAGCGAAGAGGATGCATGCCATCATTATCAACAGCTTTGAATTCAGAGCTGTTTTTAAACATAAGCATTTCAAGACCATACATACGATCATTGCCTTTTTGTCGAAACGAACCATTCTTATTCATCGAATAGCAATAAGATGGGTTTAGCGCTGGCGTAAAATCATCAGGGAACCTACATTTACGGAATGAATCGAATACACAAGCATCTTTCATGCCAGCCAGGAAAAATTTGCAACCATAGTCAAAAAGGTCTTCGTTTCTAGATTGGTCTGGAAGACATTGGCCAGAGAAGTTTTTCACCACAGGTGCGTGATCCTTGTCAGAGTCACAAATTGTAATAGTTGGGAAGTCCAGTTCTTTGGTCCTTTTTATTTCTATCTTCGTAACAAAGTCCCTTCGTAAGAACTTCTGCACCGATGCAAATAACTGCGAAAACAGAAATGCACATGAAGACAAAAAGATTATCGCCCATATAACTCTTCCAAAAACTTTCTTGTGAGTAAAAATCTTTCCAAAGCCATGAATTGTCAGTTCATCCATCTTTCCGTAAACCCAATGTGATCCAATTTATGATTGCTGATTGCTGATTTGATTGCAACCTAACACTGATTATTGATTCATCATTGTTACTATTTAACCACTGATATGAGAGCGATTGCACCGATTTTGCAAAGATATCTTCGACTGGACATGCTGATGATACACATGAATAGCAAATAAAATCTTTCCTTATTTTGCCCTAGGTAAGCTACTGTTACGCGTAGAAACTATAGCAAAGGGTTGCATGGAAACACATCTTTGATCACACACAGCTTTCAACATTGACAAACAATTTCCTGTTGTAAGTGATGTTTTATCAAGTATCTTCAAATAACGTTTTTATCTATCGATTGCAAAGTGGGTTCTTGTCCAAAGTGTCCTAACATTTAATTAAAGAGTTTCTTCTTCAGATAATCCCCCTAGATTTAGACGTCCAACATTTAAATCCACTTCGGAAGCGCATAAATCATGAAGTTCGTAGTTCCCTTACCTAGAAAGTTCACCATTTTGCTTCAGCTATGTTTCCTTTTTAAATCACTCTTGTCAAAGGACTTCTTTATCGACTTATCACATGCTACATGCAGAACGTGTGGAGAATTGATTCTTGATAAACACCAAATTTTGTCTTTCCGCGATGCAACCAGTGCAACTCAAGTATGGCATCATCATTATGTCCACTGCACTGCTTCTCAAATGAAGCTTCCAAACTTTTTTCAGGGTTATTCGGGGGTTCAAAAAATCTTCTTGTTGCGTGTAGTGCAATTGTACAATGATAAACAAGTAAATAAAGTAAAATATAAGCACTTTGATGCGAATTGAAATAAGCACGACGTTTCGAGCATAGCCCGTTATCAAGCAAAGAAATATTAGTAGAACCGGTACACTCACAGAAAAAAGGTGGTCTTTAAAGTACCTTTTAGGGTACTTGAGCAAAATACATATTTGGGACCCCTAAAGGTACTTTGAAGTACCCCTACCGAGGGGTACTTTGAAGTACCCCAAGGTATGGTACTTCAGAATATCCCTAAAGGTACTTCAGAAAACCCCTGGTAGTATTGCTAATGGTACTTCAAAGAACCCCTGAAGGTATTTCAAAGTTCCTCCTAAAGGTACTTGAGAGTACTACTAAAGGTACTTGAAAATTATTCTAAAGGTACTTCAGAATATCCCTAAAGGTACTTGAGAGTGCGCTTAAAGGTACTTCAGATTTCTTCTAAAGGTAATTCAGAGAGCCCCTAGAGGTACTTCAGAGTACTACCAAAGGTACTTGAGAGAACTTCTAAAGGTACTTCCGAATACCCCTGAAGGTACTTGAGAGAGTGCCCTTAAAGGTACTTCAGAGAGCCCCTAAAGGTACTTGAGAGTATTCCTTTCAGAGTACTACTAAAGGTACTTCAGAGAACCCTTAAAGGTACTTCAGAGAGCCCCTAAAGGTACTTGAGAGTATTGCTTTCAGAGAACTACTAAAGGTACTTCAGAGAACCCTTAAAGGTACTTCAGAGAGCCCCTAAAGGTACTTGAGAGTATTCCTTTCAGAGTAGTACTAAAGGTACTTCAGAGAACCCTTAAAGGTACTTCACAGAGCCCCTAAAGGTACTTGAGAGTATTCCTTTCAGAGTACTACTAAAGGTACTTCAGAGAACCCCTAAAGGTACTTCAGAGAACTCTCAAAAGGTACTTCATAGTATTCCTTTCAGAGAACTACTAAAGGTACTTCAGAGAACCCTTAAAGGTACTTCAGAGAGCCCCTGAAGGTACTTGAGAGTATTCCTTTCAGAGTACTACTAAAGGTACTTCAAAGAACCCCTGAAGGTACTTCAGAGTACTAATAAAGGTATTTCAAAGAACCCCTGAAGGTACTTCAGAGTACTACTAAAGGTATTTCACAGCAACTCTAAAGGTACTTTAGTGAACCCCTAAAGGTACTTCAAAATACCTCCAAAGGTACTTCAGAGTACTACTAAAGGTATTTCACAGCAACTCTAAAGGTACTTCAAAATACCTCCAAAGGTACTTCAGAGTACTACTAAATGTATTTCACGGCAACTCTAAAGGTACTTGAGATGAGAGTACGTACCCCTTTGTGTTCCAGTTGGGGTTCCACCAACAAAAATTTATCTAAAAATTGAAATTTCGTCAAATTGGTTCCAAATTGGTACACAGCCTATTTCAAACATGCTGATTACGAATATGAATAAAGATTTTGAAAATGTTGTCATCAAAGTGGTCCAAATGGCACACAAAGTGGCACACAAAGTGGCACAAATGATTGAAATTTTAAATTGCGTAGAATTAACTCAAAATTAGTAAAGAGCCTATTTCAAACATGCTGATTACGAATATGAACAAAGATTTTGAAAATGTTGTCCCCAAAGTGGTCCAAATGGCGCACAAAGAGGCACAAATGACCCAAAATTTGAATTGCATAGAATTATCTCAAGATTAGGAAAGAGCCTATTTCAAACATGCTGATTACGAATATGAACAAAGATTTTGAAAATGTTGTCCCCAAAGTGGTCCAAATGGCACACAAAGAGGCCCAAATGACCCAAAATTTAAATTGCATAGAATTATCTCAAGATTAGGAAAGAGCCTATTTCAAACATGCTGATTATGAGAATATGAACAAAGATTTTGAAAATATTGTCACCACAGTGGTCCAAATGGCACACAAAGTGGCACTAATGACAAAAAATTTAGATTGCATAGAATTGTCTCAAAATTGGTAAACAGCCTATTTCAAACATGCTGATTACGAATATGAACAAATATTTTGAAAATATTGTCCCCAAAATTGTCCAAATGGCACAAAAAGTGGCACAAATGACCAAAAATTTAAATGGCATGGAATTATCTTAAAATTAGTAACGAGCCTATTTCAAACATGCTGATTACGAATATGAACAAATATTTTGAAAATATTGTCCCCAAAATTGTCCAAATGGCACAAAAAGTGGCACAAATGACCAAAAATTTAAATGGCATGGAATTATCTTAAAATTAGTAACGAGCCTATTTCAAACATGCTGATTACGAATATGAACAAAGATTTTGAAGATATTCTCACCAAAATGGTCCAAATGGCACACAAAGTGGCACAAATGATTGAAATTTTAAATTGCGTAGAATTAACTCAAAATTAGTAAAGAGCCTATTTCAAACATGCTCATTACGAATATGAACAAGGTTTTTCAAATATTGTCACCAAAGTGGTCCAACTGGCATCGAAAGTGACACAAATAACCATAACTGAACTTGCTTCCAAATGCCTGAATATTGGTACGCCTGCATATTTTGATTGCAAGTATTTTTATAAGAAACCGCTTTTAAGAAACTCGACACTCAGATCGCCAAAAAATAAGAAACTCCAGCACCGAGAAAATGTTTATTTACCGGGTGTGCTATTCACTTCGATAGGTTACGATAAAGTTTTTGAAGAGTTATGACTTAAACTGTTTGCAAAAAGCTCTTACTTTGCTTCTGGATTTTTTACACATTCGTGTCATTCCTGTGTTCAGAGCAAAATGTGAATTTCTTAATATTTTGTCAACGAGTTTTTCGTACTGACTTGGGATTTAGAAATCGATTGGATGTATTCTGCTGCACGAGCGTTGGCTCTATCCAGGGATGGCGCCTGGGGGGCACGGGGGCAGAAGCCCCCACGACTTCATCAATCCCCCCATTGGCACTTAAAATTTTGAAAATAGTGCCAGGAACTTGAAAGGCGTGGTTTCATAAATATTTTCTCGCTTCGCTCACTGTCGGCACTCTGACAGTATTTGCCCCCTAGCATTTCTTCCGTGGCGCCATCTCTGGTTCTATCTTGGCAGAAATTTAACATTACTACAGTCATAAAAGCAATGTCTTCCCTCGTGATTTTGAAAATAGGGCCCTTTTTGCTGGAAAAGGCCCCTTTTGCAAAATAAGAGAGTTTGTTTATCTGATTTTAATTTTCGAATGATGGAGATCCCTACAATTGAATCCTTCCGTGTTATTAAACTTAGTAAAAGAAATAATTACGATCGAGAGTGAACACTGATGGTGAACAAGGGGCAGCTTTGCAGCAATAGTAAAGGTTGCTTGCAATTACTGTTCAGCGTGTGCTTTGAGGCTTTTATCAAAATATCTACTCAACGATAGGACCTATGACAACCTACACTTTGCATAAATCTTGTATAATTTTAAAGGAAATCTATGCATATACAAGCCTTTGACAAAAATAACATTACCAAAACAACAGGCCGTTACATGTGCCGTGCCATATTTGGGTAATTTACGTCAACATGAAATTTTGATATCTGATTGGCTAGACTTTGACCGCAAAGTGGCTTGAGCCACTTTCTTGTTTACATTCCCTCTGAAGTTTCAAATTTTTGTCTGGTAGATATGGGATGAAGAGAGGCATTCTGAGCCAAGAAAAGGAATTCACTCGAAAATTTCCTTGGGATGCTAGTTCATAAATTTATTATTACCGAGGGGTGTATTATTCTTCCGAAAAGGATTTTAAGGGATTTTTTATGGATTTATGTTGGAAAAAGGATTTTGACCGGCATTTTAGCAAAGCTGTACGATATTTTGACAGAGTGATTCGCCCCTTAGCTTTAAATGGTCAAGATTCTATTTTTAGTACATAAACGATCATGGGATCGGGGCAAAACTTGAAATTGCATTAAAAATGAAAAAAAAAGGAAAACTTTCTTTATCCTGTTCTATTATTTTTTTCAATCTTGTTTCACTTTTGAATTTATTGGCTCAGTACACTCTTCTCTTTTTATAAGAATAATGTTTATAAGAATATTCAGGCTCAGAATCATCCAATTTTTAAGAATATTATAAGAATATCTAGAGAATCGCACGACTGAGCTAAGTTTCTATTCGGGGCGGCTATTTCCTTTGGAAGCTTTGAAAAAAATAAGAATACTTTCAGGCTCAAAAAGAAACTTTCTTAAGAATATCGAGGCTGGACAAAGTATAGGGTATTCTTATAAAAAAGAGTGTACCCAGCGTAGATTCAGGCGTCATTTCCCTTTCAGCAAAGAATGCTATTTCCTCCTTTGCAGTTTAAATCTACCTAAAGTGAAGATGTAAACTCAGTGTTAAAAGCAAGAACCTATCATTGATATTAGCCCGAACAAAGTTCTTGAATGAAGAACAAAATATTTTAACTTTCAGCCAGAAGAAATTTGGAACAATAAATTGTTTTTCGCGCCTTTTTTAATGTACTCAAAGTTTCTTGACGGTTTCTTATTGGTTTCATTAAGTTCTTTCACAATGAAGTTTTATGACCTGCACAATACTTAAGTACTCCTTACCCAGGTACCATCTAAGTAATACAATACAGTAAAGTAAAGTACGGCCTTCAAGAAAATTATTTTTATCTCCTATTGTTCTCCCAGAATGACCCCATTCTCCAGTAAATGGCTTCTTAACGGCGGCACTTTACTGTACAAGAGAAAAGAGAAAATGATTTTAATGAAGACAAAACTGTTGCTGGAATGTTTGAGCTCCTTTAAAAAATTGTTTCTCTTATCCATTCTTCTCGATCATTCATTTTCCACTTTCCATTGAACACTCCATTCATCATTCAGTTTCGTCATTCTGTCTTACAGTTTCATCCCTTCATTTCACCCTATCATTACATTCTACAATTTCATATCATCAGTCCAGCCTTTCATACCTCTCTGACCACAACTCCTACGTTTTTAATATATCGACAATACTCAGAGTTCTGTTGAGAAAATCTAACAGTCTTGTCTTCACTTTAAGCTTCGTGAAAAGCTAGTTTATCCTTAGGAGTGCAATTGCTTTGTTCCAATTTTCAAAACACAGAACGATATTTTGCTATTTTCATGTGATTGTCATGTGCCATCTTTCTGCTCGTCATGAGGTGCTTTTGATTTCTGCCTCACCAACTCTAGATAGTCCGTCACTGTCAGTTTCTTGAAAACAGCAAGATAAATTCAATATCCATAACATCACCACAGGTGCAAAACCTAGCAAGAAAGTTGAGGAAAATAGCATTCTCAGAAACACATTTGCTACAAAGTCCTTGGAAGATTCTTGGACCCAAAAGACATCATTACCAAAACATGAATTAGATGTGAATAGAAGATACTAAAAAATTCTCGAAAAAATTCAGAAAAACTTGCTTCTCAGAACTAAATTTGGATCTAGTCTAGAACTCAGGGGAAAATATAAAAGTTTGTCAACCTTTCAGCACATCCATCATATCTGCAGATCTGCAAAATCTCTTCTTCGAAACAGTTTCTTGCCAAAACATTGCTTGTAGGAAATGCTAGGCAGGCTCGCCTAATGTTGTTTCAAGAAATTAAAAACTAGGAAAGGCAAGATTGCAGTGTCATCATTGAATATCTTTGACAATGCAAAGAAGCAGGTCGAGAATACTACAAGTCTCGAAAGACCCGTAGCTAACCTTCTCGGGACTTTCTCCCTATTTCAGATAAAGTTAATAAAACAATTCCGTTCAAATAGACTTCATCATCATACTCCTTAATCATATTTTGTTATTCGGTTGAAATAAATTCATTAAATCTTACCTTTTCCACAATACTGTAACTGCTTCTTTCTTTTCTTTCCTCCAAACCTTCGCCGCAGCAACAAAAACTTCAAAATTCAACCGTCGCAAAGAGAAGAAAAGAACGCGAATTGATTCCATTTTCGAGCGCTTTGCGTAAGTCACGTGATATTTGCAGTCGCAAGGGTGCTTTGAAGTACCTTTTTGACCTGAAGTACCCTAAGGTTTTCTAGAATACCCTCAAAGTACCCTATAGGGTACTTTAGAATACACTAGAATACCTCTTGGCCTTCAAATACCCTAGGGTACAATAAAGTACTTCTCAAAACCAGCTTATTTCTGTGAGTGTAGGTTGAAATGGTGTGAAATGTTGCTGTCCGGATCGTGTTCGTGCTGTTCTTCTAAATGTGTCTTGTTTCTAACATTCCTCAAATGTTCGCCGAATCTGTTGTTGATTTGTCTTGACGTCTCTCCAATATACAGAATGTTGCATTTGGTGCAGGTAATGCAATAAACGACGGATGACGAGGAACACGTGAATGCAGATCGGATGGTGAAATTTCTGTTTCCATTAGTGATGGCTGTAGAGCTGTTGATGTGTGTACATGTTTGGCAAAGATGGTGGTTACATGGAAAGGTACCTGGTGGGTCGTTGGTCTTGAGGTTTGTGCGGACAAGTGTGTCTCTGATGTTCTTCTCTCTTCGGAAGGCCATAAGAGGAGGTGATTCAAATATATCCTTGGTATGAGAGTCATCTTGCAATATTCGAAAGTTGTTGTAGATGATGTTTTTGATCCTGTTATTGAGTGGATGGTAGGTGAGAGTGAAAGGAATGCGGCTATTGGTTTGGCTTCTGTCAACAGGCAGTAAGGCATCTTCTTGTGATAGTCGTTTAACTCTCTCCAGGGCTGAATTAGTTACTGTTTCTGGATAGTTGTTCTGGTGGAAGAATGAGGCCATTTCCTTTGCTTTGGAATGGAAATCTTCTTCATGGGTGCAAATGCGGCGGAGACGGCGTAGCTGAGAATAAGGGATTGAATCTTTGCATTTTTTGGGGTGTGAAGAACCATAATCGAGGAAGCTGTGTGCATCGGTTTCTTTGTAATAAATTGTGGTTGAAATTGTGTCATCCGTAATTGTAAGCAAGATGTCCAGGAAAGGCAGACTTTGTTCGGTGATATTGTGGGTAAACTGTAGACTTTATTCGGGGGTTACTGTAGACTTTATTTTAACTGTAAACTTTATTCGGGGGTTATTCTAACCCCGGGGGGGGGTACTTCATTGTTAAGTTGTACTGGACGTGCCGCTCATATGGATGGGTTTTTTCATCCGAAATTCTCTACATATGGGTCTGTTTTTAACCACAATTCTGGTAGATGGGTACTTCTTTGAGAATTGTCTTATCAATCGGCCCCATAATGATAATCCAGGCCAAAAAACTTAAATTTTCCTTTGTTTCAAATCGACAAATTCATGCACATGGGTCGAAAATTTCCTGACATTCATGCAAATGGGCTCGAAATTTTTGAATACTCCGTCATACCAATGGGTCCTTTTCTCAAAGTCCAGATTCAGGTCGAATCATGTTGACAATGAAGTACCCCCCCCCCGCCGGGATTCTAACATCTCTTTATCGTAACGTTGAAACCAGCGAAGCCTTTTTTCCCATCAAAACACTTTGCAATGTTGCCCCCAGATTACAGTTTAATTATACAAATCTTTGATTAGGTTCCATTTTGAATAAGTTGATGTAATACCAGAACTTACTTATATTGCAGAACTTTTTCACGACAGAACAGAGCAGTGTAACTACAATTGTGCGCTGACTCCAACATGGAGATGTTTTGACAAATATTTTCAAGATCAAAATCTTCTTGCTGCAGAAACTGGCATGTATTTGTTAAAAGAAACTCCACTCTCGGATCGCTAAAAATTTAAGAAACTCCAGTACTGGGAAAAAATTAGTTAAAAATTATTTATTTTAGAAAAATTCTTGATTGATTTAATCAACCAATCAACCAATCAATTGATTGATTGACAAATCAAAGCGAGGCTAAACGATAACGGAAATTGATTTACTTTGAACTGAAGAAAATTTGATTTAGAACAGAGAAGGATAATGGAAGACTGGGCACGTTGTTTATATTTTGAAAGGAATGTTGTATCGCTGCTTTATTTCACCACTTTGAAGCAGACCAACATCAAGAAGTCAGATGCATCTTGACCTTTTGTTTTCAATTTCTATCATTTTATTCGCCGTGTTGTGCTGTTTGCTGACCGAGCTTTGCTTTGCATTGTGTTTAGTTAGGCCCACAAATGCTGATTTATTTGCACAGTTGCTTTGGTTGAGGAGGTCAACTGAATTGCGTTGCAAACTTGCTGATTAAAATACCTAGATAGTGTTAAAGAGCGGAAGGCGTGTGAAAAAATGTTCCGCTGATGACGACAAGTTACGTACGAACTATTATTGCGGCATTAATGACAATATGATCAGAATCAAAGGGTAAGAAGAGGCAAAGTGACAAGTGTTTTGCAAACATAAAATATTTATGGCTGGCCTATTGCCTGCAGGGATGTAACTGGGTATGCTCTAATTCACCAAGAGGAATTATTTCAATATGCAGTGAATTCTCCGTGGCTACCATCATCAGCATGAGCCAGGAAAAAATACCGCAAACTTTGAAAATATACCATCATCGTGGAAATATTTTACTTGAGGATGGAGAAGCTTTCTTGGATATGAAAGTGAAAATGTAGAAGCTGTATTGTTTATCCCTGAATTGGAAAATTGACACCAAAAACAGTGACAAGAGAAACTGATGATAGCAAAGTGGTTGTTAAAAGTACAGTAAAGCATCAGCCACAATGCCACAGTTGATGAAAATAAGAGTTCACAAGGGAAGTCAAGGATTTGGTTTCATACTTTCCAATCAAGCACCTTGCGTTGTTAGCAGTATCACAGAAGGTGGACCAGCTGAAAATGCTTTACTGAAAACAGGGGATGAAATCCTTGAAGTGAACAACAGAAATGTTTCAAGATCCACTCATGAACAAGTAGTAAGAATGATTTTGAAATGTTCAGGGCCATGGGTTTTATTGAAGATTCGGAGATACTCGGAACCATTAGAATTCACCAATAATTTCATTGATTTAAATGAAGATACTGATGATCTGTATAACAGCATATCAGAAACGGTTGAAAAAGTTGTTGAGGATTTGAAATCTGGTAATTTATTTAAAGATGCTGATCTCACATCAAAGAGGAGATCGTCCTCTTCTGCAAGACGCTCTTTGCCGTTATCAGACAGTCAAGAAACATCATTTGAGGTTAATGAAGAGGGTCCACGGAAAAAAGTTTCCATGGGAGGGGGCTCTTCTAAGGAAGGAAATAATAGCTCAGACCATCATAACAGCAACCTTGGTACTGGAAAAAAGGAGCTAAACATTGGCTTGATGCATGTCAAGGTAGAAAAAACGATTTCAAACTCTATATTTAAAGCAGTTGTTGGATATTTGAAATCTGTTGAACTTCCTAAGGGATCTAAAAATCTATTATCAACCAGTGCTGATGTCTTGAAAACTTGCGTTCGTGGTTTACATGTGGCATCAAAGAAAGTTTACAAGCATGTTTTGATGACAATCTCACTTGATGGAGTAAGACTAACAAGTTCTGTGGGCAAAGTTATCGTTACTTATCCTTTGAATACCATTGCTTTTACTTGTTCTTGTCCTGATGATACCAGGTATTTTGGAATTGTTACAAGAAAAGTATTCAATGATGATAGCCCCCTGTTGCGGAGACCATATGACTCGAGAGGCATCAATGAGAGACGGCAACCAGAGGTATGCTCTTGTCACATTTTCATGGTGGATGAAGAACTGAGTAGTCACACGGAACATGAAAAAGTAGCCCAAAGTTTTGGTCTTTCATGTGAAACAGTCAAAGGCATCTGTGAAGGGTTTCCTAAAGATTCATGCATTATTTTTGATACACTGAACTTATTTTTTAGAGAGACTTCATTTAGTGACAGTGCAACAACCTCTTCTCAGGATGGAATTGCGGCCAGTCCAAAAACTGTAAACAATGATTCCTTTGATGATTCAATCGATGAACTTGACATGCTACAAAAACTAAGAATTAGAGAAGAGCACGAGGCCCAGAAATTAGCAAAAGTTAGTGACAAGTTCCATGTGATGCATCTTACAAAGTCCCCATTCAGACAAAGAAAACCAATTCCAAAATGGCTATTAGATGAGCAACTAGCCAACGGTGCTGGCTCCAGTGTACACTTTTTTGGTGCAGATGGTCATAATGATATATTGGCCAAAGGTATGGATGGAACCAAAAGAAATCTATTGTCACCAAGAGAAAACATCTTTGTAAGTCACTTACTTTGTTTTCTTTGTATTATGTAAGATGTACCATCTGTGAGTATGATTGTCATATCTTGAAAAATTTTTGTACATGAACACTAGAGTAGCGTCGCCCTGGTCTGTCCACAATGGATTCCGGGTTGTGCAACTGCCTTGCATAATACTTTGAAATCAAAGGGAGCTTGAGCCTAGGTTTTCCAAAGAGCGCGCAAAAGCTGTTTGCTGATGTCATCTCTTTGATATTTTTTCGATGTCGCTGCTTTGCGTTTCTCAGAAGAGCTACAATAAAGTTTTGAAGTTGACCTACCTGCAGCGAAGGTGTAAGTACAATTCCCTTTCCCTTGGACGTTTCCACATACTGTGTCTATTTTTTGTGTCGCTTCTCAATGCATATTTCAGTTAGAGTAGAATTGGCTTCAGGAAAGTTTCCTCCCACACTTCTGGTTTCATATCCAAAGAAATCTCAAGAATCGCACACAAATTGTCAGACCTACGGCTCATCTTGGAAGAGCACTGTAACTGACATAATGGCGCCCAGGTGTGTCCACACCGTGAAACCCTTTAGTTCTGTAGGCTGTTGATGCATAATGTGCTTTAGAGGTGAATGAGGTCAAGTTAAAAGCGGGATTGAAGTGAACAATATTTTGAAATCATTTTCAATAAAATTAGAATTTGTTTTGTAACTTTCCGGTCTTCTGGGAAATGAAATAAATACTATGATGAACTGGTGAATGGCTTGAAAAGTTTTTAATGTACTAAAACAATCAATTCTGCCGCGGTCTGACCAGGGCGCTACGGCCTAATTTAGGTATTCAAGACATGTCCGTATTTGTGTGGTTCCAGCATGACAAAAAGGAAACGGATGATGCAGATCTCGCCGTGATGTTTGTAGCACGAGTTGAGAAGCCTATTCAAGGCGAGTTCCTCTCTAAAACTTCTTTTAACTCGCGGAAAATCTTTGTTTTCTGAAGAGTGGACGGACCAGGGCGACACCGCTCTAGATGTTTCAAATGGAAAAATTTTTATTAAAAGCTTCAAACAGAAATTTTAGATGGTTTTTATGAAAAATTAGAAACAATAGTAGACCTTTTAGCTATTCTGAAAAAGAAGGTGAATCAAACAATATATATCTTTATACATTTTGAAGATTTTCGAATTTGCACAATATTGATAGAAATCTGATGCCACTCAATCAAACCTCTCATATGAAAATGTATAAAAAGATCAGTTCATCTCGGCTGTTTTGCAACTCACTAATCACATCTTTCGGTTGAAAAAACGTATAGGATGAATCCAGGGACTGCTGAGCAGTTTTAGAACGGAAGGACTAAGTGTGAGTGGAGGGAGAGAAAAATAAAGGGGTTTAAGGGCTTACCCATGGAATATTTTTTGACCACGCAGACTTACTTTTCTTTAGGTCATAATGATCCATATCAGGTGAAATAACTTTTTGTATTTTCTGTGCTAAATACACATCAAAAAGTCAGGTTTATTGAGATAATTATTCATAAGCTTGGTGTTCCGCTGTCCTAAATTATTCACGGATATGCTATTTTATGTGTAAGTGAAATGCCTGTATTGGGTGGCTCGTTGGAATGGCTAGAATGGCTCAGAACACTGGCCTAAAAAAGTGGACTATATGTGGTTTGAGTCCCTGTCATGGCAGACCTGCTTGAACTCTCTTTAATAATTATAGACTAAAGGAATCACAACGCGTTGGTGATCACATTGGGAGGAGGACTGGGGCACAGCTTTGATAAGCTTTGCTCCTCAGCTTTTCTGAAAAGTTAAGTTCAGATGCTACGTAGAATGAAGCAAAGCTAAGTAATTTGGCTGTTGCCGTTCCTTAAGGAATGGAATCCAGACCTTTAGATTGTTTTGATGAAATCTTCTTGGGATTTAAATCGTGCTTTCTTCCCATAGATCTTCCTTTTGAAAAATTCATGACCCAAATACCAAAGAATCCATTTAAGTGATTTTGTTGAAATCGGCCCTTTAGGAAGAACATTTACATTTCCACTGGGTAATCTCCTGGTAATCTCTCTCTTCTCATGATTGATAGTATAAGGAAATTCTTCCAGGTTGGTCAACATACGGAATATTGGTGAATTTTTCCCACCTAAATTTGCTTAAGCTGTTGAGAAAGAGCGGAGAAATGAGCATACTTATTTGCTTGGATGATAATGTTAAATTATTCAATTTCTCATTAACAATGCAGAGCAAGTGACATATGATCAATTTGTCAGTTTGAGGTTTTTGAATCATTGATACTTTCCAATGACTTGTGGTGTATATTCTTCAGTGTGATTTGGAGATCTCTTGATTGCTTTGTTTACATAATCTATTTTGGGGAAATCAGCTGTTGCCCAATTGCTGACAAAGCAGTTACTCACCATCATGGCGGCACCTATCACATTTGCGTTGTTTCATCAATTTATGCCATGCTGCTCCAGAAAAGTCAGTTCCTCTTATTCTGATCTTTTTTGTTGATACTAAACTATTTTTATTGCAATAACTTTCAAAGTTTGATAATACCAGGTAAGTCAAAAATTTGTTTAGAAATTTCAAAGACAATTCTTCAGATTACTGTAAACTGATAATTTCTCTGTAGCTGATATATCAACTCAGACAAGAAAATTAATTGTGTGAAAATTGGTCTCATTGTTCTCAAATCACGAGCGATGCGAGCGATGTTATAAAATGCTTCGTCTGAAAATCCTTCAAAACAGGCATAGAAACCTGATCAAATTGGCTAGCAATCCAGCCTCGTGATGACAGGAATGGACAAAAAAGCTGAGAGATAGTCCGTAGTGCAAATCAGACGATTAGACAGCAGCCTTTTTGTATACTTTGTGAATGTTCGAGCGACAAGATAGACAAAAATAATTTGAGTATGCTAGCTGTGCGACAAGCTATTTTTACCATTGCGACATTTTATCAAGGATTTGAGACCTGCTGTAAAGGATCTTGGAGTTAGAGCATTCAAATACGATTGCTTGTCAGTTGAGAAGGATACGATCGATTTTGACAAACTTTGAATTTGTTATCTCTGTTGATATGTTTGTTAGCTACATATGTATCATATCATCAGTTCATAAGAACCTGATAAATCATTTCAAAGTTACAAGCTTTGAACCGTCTATACATTTGTTTGACCCCCCCCCCTTGCCGGTAGTATCATACTGTAAGTAATAGTTAGTCTGCATACAACGAAATCAATTTATTTTCTAATTCATTGCATTCAACCGAAAATAACTTTATTTATTAACTAAACTACAATACACATATAGTAGTGAGGTCAGTCTAGCAAGATTGTATATAGGTGTGCCAAATAGAGCTAACACGGAAAACACATTATTCCTATCGCTCGTACGTTCATTTGATACATGTAACCTGACTCTCTGAAAACAGGGAGGGAATGGGTGGGAGGGATCCTATCTTTCATAAAAGTACTTGCTATCGACCTGTGATTCTCCACGCCTTGAAGAGCTTTTTATATTTGCCTACTAAGCACGCCTCCACGGAGATCGTGCAACAGTATACCCTTAAGAAACTTAACAATGCTACTACAAAATAGTTTCCTATTGTACTGTTAATAAATTCATTTATTCACTCCTGCTCTTGAAAAGTGAGTTCTTGTGTTCATTGTAGATCTTCTTTGTTAAGACACAAATATTTCTATTCCAATGAGATTTGAAAGTTTCAGGAATTTGATACAATTGTAGTATCTCGAGAAATGGTTCTTTTGTATTCAAGAAAACTTGACAATTCGTTTTGAGTAGCCAGTAGCAATCTTTTGGTTATACTACTAGAAATTTATGCTGGCCTATGTGTCACGCAGGTGTCATTGAGAAATTGTCGTCGGGATGTCATAGAGATTATTATATCAAGTGTTTTTCATCGCCAAATCACCAAACAATTTTGTGTTTCACAAAGCACTGTTCCTAAATTAGATTGTTGTTCTTCTAAACTTTCTTGCCATTCAAGGATACTGTTAAGAAAGAAGGCCCGAGGGTTCTATCGCTCCCTGGAAACCATGAGCGATTTTTTGTGAAGAAAAAAAGAGTTTTTACATGATCTCAGGGTTCTCATCGGAAACCAAAACGTTTACTCGAATCTGTCTGGACTTCTTGAGACAACTCGTACAAAATCCGGTTAGAATGAGGTACTCAATATTTGGGGACCAAGAAACGACGAGCTACTTACAATAGTCCGAGTTTTTGGAGCTGTTTACAAGACTGTCTGCGGAAATGTAGCTGTTTTGCTTTCGAGGGCGACATGTTTATACCGTGCAATTACTTTCATTTGTTTTCCTTTAACTGACAATTTCTACCTATCCATTCCCTTCTCAATATCGCAAGGTGAAATATAAGAATGATTTTTGTGGAACTTTTTGCAAATTTCCTACTGAAAGCTACCGGTTTTTCTTCAAATTTGCCCAAAGCCAGGTTGCATCGTGACGTCATTACAGTAGTGACGTCATGCTGTGAGCTTCTTGAAGATTTCCATATC
The DNA here is from genome assembly GCA_039566865.1 of Aurelia coerulea. Classification (NCBI taxonomy): domain Eukaryota; kingdom Metazoa; phylum Cnidaria; class Scyphozoa; order Semaeostomeae; family Ulmaridae; genus Aurelia; species Aurelia coerulea. Next base: position 1,007,805 of record CM076952.1, on the reverse strand, counting down.
ACCTCTCCCTAATTTGTTCCTTGAGCCCTTGTTTCTCTGTAGTACAGTGTAATACATCCTATAGTATGATTTTCCTAGCATGAACCTTGTTTACATGCAAAATATAAAATCATGGCTTTCACAGTTGAAATTAAAACAATCATGCTGAACTTTTTAGTTTACATTCGTTGAGATAAATGTACTGGAAAGTTTGCTTGCAAGCGATATAACTTCATCTAATGGTGGAAATTGACTGTTGAATCTTTGATGACTTCGCTTTATGACCAACTTGCTGAATTTGTTTCTGTGTATTGTTGTCAAGACTGATTCGAGATGGGGAACGTTGAGGATGTTTTCCTGTTGGAGGTATGATCTACTTTCTAGAATGTAAAGGATGACAAATATGACTACACTGTGAACCAATAGAATGTAAACTGTTTGAAAGACCTAGAATGAAAACAATATCAAATACAGGGTGTCCCATAAAAAGTTTAAAGGCAGAAACACCGCAATACAACAGCAAAAACAACAGCAAATGGTTGAATAAATTTTATGCCAATATTTCGTCCTGCCATGCAGGACTTCTTCAGGGCATTACAGCCCTGAAGAAGTCCTGCATGGCAGGACGAAATATTGGCATAAAATTTATTCAACCATTTGCTGTTGTTTTTTTGTTGTATTGCGGTGTTTCTGCATTTAAACTTATTAATTTATTCGTCACCGCAAGCATCTTCGGATCCAACAATCGACGCTGGTATCGTGGCTTTCCTTTTTATTTTGTCCCATAAAACTCGTTCGACATTTTATCAAGTATTGAAAAATAACGATAAAACCAACGGCCTCCTTGGTAAGATAGCCCCGTCCATAAGTTCGGAAAGCGATGTACTAGAATTCTCCAAATCTGCTGAAAATTCACTGTGTTACGAGCCTTTAAAGACCAAGTTTGTCCAAAAGCTGAAACCAGAGACCCTTAAATGACTTTTTATGCAAAAAGCTCCAAATTGAGGTAAACGAACTTAAAGGGGTTATACAACCCGTCCTCTCTGCGTGGCTCTGCGTGTCAAATCATCGAATGTGTTTAGGCTAAACACAACATGGCTAATGGCAATTTTGCACAGAGAATGGTAATCCAAAGGACCTGCGATAATATTGGTGATTGAAGCTTTGGTGGAGAATTTGTTCTATTTTTCTAATGCCGAATATTTGAAAGTTTTGATGGATATCAAAAGTTCAATCACATTTCATAGACATTGACATGGACAAGAAAACACTGCAGTGAAACTTAGGTAGAAAGTGCGATAAAACTGGCCGCTATTAAAAGCCGAAGGCCTTTATTGTCACTTGCGCGAGCTCGTATTGTTTACAAAAATCTTGTGCAGCCCCTTTAAATACAGAAATGACATTAGCTTTTATGATTTGCTGAGTTTGTTGCTTTTAGTTAAATAATGTCGGCTCTGTCAGAATTATTCGAAATGCAGAGTCAGTCAGTCTATGTAATCATTAGTAATTCATGATAGTTCACTCCAGTCACAAATATGTGACAGATTTTTGCTTGATACCATGTTGTTGACATTCACGAACGATCTATCGTTTTCTTGAGAACTATTTCATGTTTCGTCAATAAGTTTAGAAATTACAATAGTTTTAAGTTTTTTCGAAATTTTTCTTGAATTCTTAAAAAAGAACAAAAACGCTCTAATTCTGAAAATGTTCAAGATTTCTGAAAAATCCAACGGGTAAAATGAAAGCCAAGTAGCTAATGTTTATTTGAAGCTAATTCAAAGAAACAGGTCACAGAATTTTGCACCGACCTTTTTAAAGATTTGGGACCTATGCAGTCTCAGGAGTGGCGCTCAACTGGCAAAACTGGACGTTCAGAATTTTAAAAAGGCCGAGAACAAAACAGAGGCTTGTAAAAATGCAAAGGACAAAACAATGAATAGGGGTTTTGGGGAGCAAGGGACCTAATAATAATGACAATAATAATAAATCTGATTTTTATAGTTTATACAGGACAAGCTATCAGCGCGAAAGCACTGTTATTACTAGAGTCCTCTTCCTACTGATAAGATCGTACAAAATGTTCAGATGTAACAGTTATTGCAATTGATCGGATTTGGAGTAAGGTTGATGTCTATTTACAATGTTCCTCTGGTGCTTTCCTGAAAACAGTTCTACATTTTACATTTCTAACTTCGGGAGTTAAAGCATTAAACATTTTAGCAGCAAGGTGGTCTTGTATTTTAGCACGTGAATCGTTTATGGGCAGCTTCCATCAGTCCATTCAATGTTAAGCCTCATTTTCAGAAAGCCCTCTCTGATTTAGAGAATATTCCCGACGCGTTCCACCCCCCCCCCATTGATGTATGTTCTGAAAAGCTTGACAGTTGTCCCTAATGACCCATAATTTTTTCTCTACATTTGTACCTGCTAGCTTTATCGGTCGATATACCACTGAGCAGAATTGGTCTTTTCTACTCAGCTTTAGGTGACCTGCTGAAACTTCTAATTATTGGATTTCGTTTAACGTCATTGTGCACTAGTAGTACAGACGTCCTGTATAGAGTTAGGCTAATTTGAAACATAATCTCTAGAAGGCAGATGGTTATGAACAACCGCCCTTGAATTTTAGCACAAACTGGAGAGGTTTCTCAGTCTTGAACCTCGATCATACTTCGGTTTTTCCTTCGTTACACTGTGCAAATCTGATGAAAAAGAACAACAGACGTCACAGGGAAGCGTGTTTCTAGACTCATCTTCAGAGCAGCATAGGTTGTAGCCGATGCGCAGAATTAACCTTTCTACTGCGAAGGAGAGTCTAAAGTCTGCACGCAAGCTACATAAGTTTCACATTTTAAAAAAGGTTGGTATGAAATTCGATGGCCTATTTCTTTTAATTGAATGGCTCTAAAGAAACTGTAGCTATTTGGCTATAATTCTACTGTTGGACTATTCTGAAATCTTCAATATTTCTAGGATTAGAATGCTTTTCTCCTTTTTTACGAATTCAAGAAAATTTTGTTCAGACTTATAACCGTCGTAATTTCTACTGGGTGTCCCAAAAATGTATGGGACAGATTTGGTTGACTCCAGCGATGTGAATTTAGCTTTAATCAATGGCTAATCACTCTCAAAGTGTTCCTGGATAGTTAGCTTGAACATAGATACCTCGTTTTTTGGTATTGGGGCTTTGAGAGCAGAGATATCAATCTTGAAAGCTCAAATTTGCATCCACTTGCAAACCAGAGCAATGGCCTTTTGGCCTAAGCAAATTCTTGAAGCATCTCAAAGTTAAGATTTGAAATTAATGTAAAATTAAGAAACTTCCCAATGGGTGACTGGGGGTGACTTCCGGAAAACAGAATAACACAAGATCTAATATTGTTCAAATTTTATGAAGGCTATCGTTGATTTATACGCTGTGCCTAGAGAAATTGCTTTGGCCAAAAGGCTAAAGCTCTGGTTTGCAGGAAGAGGCAAGTTTGAGCTTTCAAGATTAACATGTCTGCTCTCAAAGTACCAATATCAACAAACGAGGTATCTATGTTCAAGTTAACTATCGAAGAACATTTTTAGAGTGATTAGACATTGATTGAAGCTAAATTCACAGCGCTGGAGTGAACCAAATCAGTATACATTTTTTGGGACACCCGGTGCACTTTTTGACGAAACATGAAAAAAATATAAAATACGCTGTAATTTCGAAAATATTCAAGATTTTTGAAAGGTCCAACGGTAAAATTGTAGATGAGTAGCTAAAGTTTTTTCTCAAGTCACGCAGTTAAAGAAATAGGCCTTGGATTTTGAATACACTCTTATTCTGAAAAAATCGAAGATTTCAGAAAAATCCAATAGTAGAATTATACCAACATAGCTGCTCTTCAGAAAACTGATAGAGAGGAGGAATCATAATATCTAAAACCCACTTCATGAGGAGGAGAGGGAGGGTGTTGTGATACACAGTAGAGATGGAAAATTAAAATTATCTTAATTGTATGATACAGTTGCTTCCTTTTATTTTCCTCTTTACTTCTAAGTTTGTGTTGAATATTCGTGATTCTTTGCATAAGTGCCCTTTTGCTATCTTGCTGTGAATTTATGATTTTTTCATTATGCAACCTTCGATTAGCCTGCTATCATGCTGTGAATTTACGCTTTTTTCATTATGCAACCTTCGTTTCCCAGCTGCCCTCAAAAAGAATTATGACGCACAGTTCTTTTTAAAGTGCATTGAATACATGTGCACACCAATCTCACTTTTTGATACTTTTAGTGATTTAGTTGTTTCTTATCAAAGTGAGACTTATAGCAGGTAAGACGTTACTTGAAATGTATTTTCCATACCTATCCCAAAACATCATTTTGAGTGCTGACCCTAAAGGAACGCAAAGTATCATGATTGGTTAGCGAGATAAATACCTGATAAATAGCTTACCCAAAAGCTCCATATGCTAGTAAAAAGTTAGCCTATTACATTTGATAACTTTTAATGTTTGACATGTCCTTGGATATTGTTTACCTAGAGAAACAACAGCATGGGTAGGGTTAGGGTTAGGGTTAGGGTTAGGGTTAGGGTAGGCGTTGTCTTTGACCTATTTATAAGTTACCACCACTTGGCTCCGTTCGTTCACAAGTTCTGCAACTTCAAACATTTTTTCGCAAAAATCTATGTATCACCAAAAGGTCCCCTTTTATTACGGCATTGACAATACAGTCTACCGCACTCGATGCATCCATTGTTGTATTAATTACGGTTAAAGTGTATTTACAGTATTTATGATGTCTGGAATAGACGCGAAGGTTACTGTTGTGCCCTTGTGATAGTCAAATGAACATTGTTAAATACCCGTCTTGCTACCAGCCGCTTGTGTCAAAACAAAGGTATACAGTTACTGAAGCCCGCTGTCTCAATGACTGGCAGACGCCTGAATCCCTAAAGGCCTGGAAGTTAAGTCCACCCCGCAAATGTCCTTTGTATTCCCTGTAAAATCCCTAGAAACTTCTGAAAAGTGTTCATCCACCGAGGGGCAAATCACTAAAACATCTTCTAAAATATCCAAAAATCTTACAAAAAATCTTACAAATCCCACTGAAAATCCTAAAACTCTTCAAAAATCTCGAAAATCTTCAAAAATCTCAGAGAAGGTCTCAAAATCTTTAAAATATCTGAATTCTCATGTGGAATTTTTGGAGTGATTTGCCCCTCGTCACCACCTTTCAAGAAGTGGTTTTCCCTCACCAGTCAGCTCACAAAAGCAAAATTTGTTGGGGCCTTTTGGGGGGAGGGGGTACTTCAATTTATCTTTGTGGTCTGTGGTCTGTGGACAAAAATGCTCAAAATCTATGATGTTTTTACCATGACTAAAAGCTTAGAAGATTTTCTCTAATTCCTTTGACAGTTGAGTTTCAGATATAACTATTTTGAAAAGATATTTGAATCGGCCAACCGTCAACTTTAGACACCTGGCATTCGCAAGAACAAAACCGTTTTCATCTTGAGCTGCTAATCTTCAACGGTTGATAGAATTTCTTTATTTCTTTTATCTTCGCTCAAAGGAGATACTGAAAGAATCTCTTTCTTTTCCAGCCAAGCATATCTGATCAATTTGATGGAGGTAAGCCAATTCAAATTCATATAATTGTTCAAAACATTCTATGCTTCAATCAAACCCAACCGCTTCTGAATAAGGATGCTAACATCTCAATCTACCACTCACTGAGACACAACAAGAACACTGTTTAGAGTCGTTTCCTTATTTTGTGTTGTTTGAAATGTTTTATATCGCTGCGCAATCTTGGGAATCAGGAAATATTTTGGGGAATGAAGTTTATTGACGCCAATAAGTGGTCATTGCAAATTATCGTGGCCTATTGGATGTTCGCAGAGCAGTGCTTGCTGTTACTGTTACATCATAGTGTATGGTTACATCGAAGAAGTAGATATTCAAGCTTCTTTTGAGTTGTACTGCAGCATGTATGGTAAGATATAGCTTTCTATCTTTCGTCGTCTACGTTTCATCTTATCCGTATTTGACTAATATTTGTGCTGTTAGGGGCTCACTTGAATACTGGAATTTACAAGTGCTGCCTCTGGTAATGTTTGACGTATTAGAAAGGCCTAAAGAATTTTTTTTTGAAGAAATTTATTGTTTCGATTCCTTTTCCTCATTAAACATTACTGATTACATCTGTGCAATTATTTTCCGCTTTCCCTGATCATAGTATTCTAAAAGGAAATTAGCCATTCATTTCATATTAAATATTCTGTTTACTGTTTGCAAAGAATGTTTAAGATTTTAGTCCTCTGACGAAAGAGATTTTTTATGACCAGTATCGTGAGGACAATAAAGTGTTGCTGTTGCCGCACGTACTTTCCGCGCAGTGCAAGATCCCTATGACCTCTATTCTCTTTATTCTATCCCACTCCCCTCCCTCATTGCAAACCCACACAAGTGACGTCAGTTACGGCTTACGAATTTCACAACCATTTCTATGTTCACAACATTTAATTCATAAATTGAAAAGGTCAATGATGTAAGCTGATTTGATAGTTTCAAGTCTCTCCTTCCTGGGGGATCTATTCTCATTGCCAATGAATGTTGAAGAGAATTTTGGATTCTTTATTGTGACATGACAGCTTCCTTCTTTTGCTTTCGTTTTGCCTTGGGTGTACCTTGGTGTGGCAGCATTATGTAATTGAGGAAAAGTACTGTTTTGCTTTTGGACCATGACGCAAAACATGTAACAAGACTAACTGTTTTTGGTTTTGGACTGTGATTCAAACTTGTGGCAACAGTTAGCTTTATAAAAGGATTCATTCTGGCACTGTTTTGTTGGACAACTTCGAAGTACAATACTATTGCTTGTCAGTCAATTGTGACAAACTAAAGAAAATTAATTTTGAACCTTCAGTTGTGAGTTGAAACAAAGAGCTGCATATTAAATGGAAATTAAGAGTAAATGATGATCGATCCAATTGATTGATAAGGAAAAAAGATCAATTATTTAATATAAAATTGTTGTATTTGGCAAAGGAAAGTGGAAGCGACCTGTATGGCCATAGACCTGTCTCTGACACTGGACACCAGTTGGAAATCAATTCAGAAAAAGAAATCTTTTGTTGCATTTGTTGCGACTGTCTTTGGTGACAGCAGATTTTAGATGGAAGAAGCACTGTTGAGAATCTTGGGTGACTTGGTCAATTTAAATCAAGGTAATTGGTGTGAGAACGTCAGAACTACTTTTGAATTTTTATGATTTAGAAAGTTATTACGAGATATCAGTTTTCTTGGAAGGTACTTGAGTAATGTCTTTGTTTCGAAGTGTTCAGGATGGCACATGTAGTAGACACGAAGATTGTTATGGAACCTTTAAGAAAGTCGTAAGAATTCCTGAGTACTCAAAATCTGATAATTTTAAGAAACTTTTAGTACTTGCCTAAATTCCTAGTTTCTTCTGAAAATAATACGTGTATCTAACCCGTATCTAATGTACTCTGAACAAATCTGATGAGCTCCACCACACGAAAATAGCGTCAGAATGTTTCGTGATTTTGTCACCTTTCAGAGCAATCCCTAGGAGATGTTGAATAGATGTTCCTTTGATAAAGCAGATGCGATTTTGGCATATGATTAGGTGATCTTTATTATCTTTTCTACTTGATGGTTTCCATGTCATTTCCACTCAATCCTGTCTTCTGATTTCGTTGTCTTGGGCATTGATCAATCTAGTCAGATTTCGATTGAAATAAGCCTCAAAATCAGATGTTGATTAAATCAAGGTGAATCATTCCTACGAAAATATTATTGATCCTTGCTGCTTTGGAGGAAAACATGTTTTTATCTCTTTTTCTTTCCCACCTGTGTCTCGCTTACTGCTGTTATGGTGCCTACAATCGAAAGTAGATTTTAAGTTGCTTACTCTACTCATTTCTTCTCTGATTATTTTCTGTAGCTACTGCCAAAAAATAGAGTTTAATTTTAAAGACCCATTAATAACCATGATCTTTTGTGGCACCATAATAGTTCTTCTGCCAAGGGATGATTTTATTCGGCTACGGAGAAGGAAGCGAAAGAGATCTTCAAAACTTCCTCCGCAGAGCAACATGCTTGTTCCGTCGCAGAAGCATACAAGCTGAAGCGTAACTGCGATGTCTTACTACCCATGGTTTCTGTTTGTCTTACTTTTCATTCGGCACACAAAAGATCATGGATGGCAATGGGCCTTTAAAGATGCATGACTGACCAGCAGCCTTTGCGTGCCTTTATTTTTGTTTACAGCAGTTGATAGACTGATAACAATGAGTCCCACTTATCTTTCATCAAAGCGAGACTCTCACTATACTGTCAATATTGATACGATGGTGTGATATTCGGGATAGGTTCTGAATTTTGAACAATAGGTAGTTCTGCCATGAATAACAATGACATGAACAATAGGAAACACAGATAGACCTAATCGGCTAAGTTTCGTTTTACCCATTTCAAGTCATGTGACCATACTCTTGAGAAGTTTCAGTATTATGCTACTTTTTGCACTCATGGCACAACTTTGCATGGCACAAAATATGTTAGAGAAATCAAACGATATGTAATCAAGAGATTGATCACATGACTTGAAATGGGTGACAATAAGCCTTAGCCGATTTTGTCTTTTTTGGTCGTTGCTTCCACTCGCAAATACGAAGCTACTGGAGGGTCTTGAAAGTTGTAGTTCTTATGTATGGACTCTCTAAGTCCTTTCTTGTGCTTTTTGCTACTTTGTGAAGCCTTCAGAATTTGAATTCGTAAATTTGAATGACTCTAACAACAAATTTCCTTTGTATCCACGGAGATATTGGATTCCTCGGTTAGTAGGTGAGATTTGCCCGTAATTCTATGTTTATGGCAAATGCATCTGTCTAAAATTTCAATCATTCAAAAGAAGTAGGAAAATTGACGAGTTCTGCATGTATCAGCTGCGAAGACACATCATTATTTGCGATTATGGTGCGATAGATCTTCTCCGTGTGTCTGGAAGAAGGCAGCTTTTTCTCACCGTCCTGTTGTCTTTTGCATATGTCAGTAACTTCTACAGCTCACGAAGACATTATACGGTTATTGAATGAGGTCAATCATATTTAGTTTGTCGTCATCAGGTGACAAGTAGGCATTGCACTGCAGGCCGATAGACTCCGCAGTCTCTTCCTCACCTGCCTGTCTTGTTGTCCAGTCCTGATTTTTTCAAATAGCAGATGCTTTTTTCAACTCATGTGGTTGTTATTATTATTCTTTACATCACAAACGTTTTACTCAACTCTGATCGGGATTTTGAATTAGGAGAACTCCAGACTCACGGCATAGTGCCATTTATCACGACAACAACAACAATACCAATCTCCTTGTTTACATTTTTATTGAATTGAATTGTTTGCTCAAACTGGTTGAGTGTCCATCAACCAATCAATAGCGATATCTACGAATATGTAATCAGTCTAGGAGAACGCAAGGAATCTCTGTATAATTTTCCTTGCCCCATCGATAGTGCATTCGACAATTTAATAAAACGTCATATATTTGCAATGATGTGAGCAAACAACATTTACTACAAAGAATATGTTACCACTATGTTACTAAAAGACGATACCACATGGGGTCGCTACATGCACATCTCCTCTGCAGCCAAATGAGAAATGAGAAAATGAGAAACAAAGAAAACATGGTTGTTATCGAGCCTAAGCTTTAAAGACCTCACCATGACATGATAACCTCTGATAACCATGGGTTAAAGCTCATGCGCAGTAGCGTTTTGGAGTGGAACTCTGCCGGGTGCAGCATCAACCAAGTTTCCTCGGACAAGCCGTATCTCGTCTCCCAAAAAAGTGAAGAAAATGGCTGTCAAAGGCTCCTAGAGGAAAGCAGGGTGGTGTGTTCTTCGTGTTCTTCTTCGAGCCTAACAGGAGAAACGTAAACATTGACCACCATCATTGCTCAGCTTGTGTTCATGCTGTTTGTCTCATGAGCGGCGCGCAAAGCTTGATGGTTTCAGCAAAGGGTTATGTAAGTGATAAAAAATTCATCTTAGGATTACATTTTGAATGTATTAGTATCAACAATTTGCTATTTAAAAACATGCTGTCGTCTTAGTTCTCCTCGCGACAATCTAATGTGCGTAGCTTCTCTCACTCAGTTCGTAGCATCTGTTCCTATTCTCGCACTACTATCTTTTATTGATATTCCTGTGAAAAGCTAGATTTATGCAGAAAGCATTTCACAATATTTCTTTTGTTGGACATGTGCGAGCGAATTTGTCTTTGTTTTGCTGTAGGATACTGGTGGATCCATCATGCAACGGGATATATTAGACAATTTTAGCTTTCAATATCAGCACTAAAATGATTTAAAAACAAACGCAATCTTTCGTTTGTTGTCGTTGTTGTTGTTGTTGTTCATTTATTTTGATTCGATATTTACATAGCTAAACAATATACAATATATACAAAGTTAACTAATCTAAATCGAAGGAAATTAAAATGTATAAGAAACTTAATGTTGAATAAAATTAAAACTACGGCAGGCACTACATTTACATTCTGGGCCATTCCATTGCTTTATCAAAAAATTAAAGCTTTTCAAGTTTTCTGTGGATTTCATTTTGATTGGTAGGTCATTCCATATTTGAGCGCTAACGGACTCAAGACTGTTTGAACCAAAAGTTACTTGATTTAGTTTTTAGTCTTACATATTTTAAGTCATAAGGATTTCTGGTAGAATATTACAAAGATCTGAATTTGAAGAAATTTTTCATGAATGGTGGATTTAGATTATTATTCAATGTTTTGTAAATTTCAATGCAAAGAGCTCTGCTGTGAAACATGCATTGAAAGTTGAAACTGACTGGTAATAAATGCCCTCATGCTTGAGTATTCTTAGTGTGCTCTGATCTATGTATGGGGATATTGCTGTTGTTTTATGTCGTATTGCGGTGTTTCTGCCTTCAAATTTATTCATTCATTCGTCACCGCAAGCATCTTCGGATCCGACGATCGACGCTGGTTTCGTGGCCTCACGGGGGGGGGGGGGTTCTTCCATAGTAAAGGTACCTGGGGATGTGCCGCGAGCAAGGGTATACTTTTTCGGACTTTTAGTCTAGCCAAGGGTATACTTTTTTGCAATTTTGGCCAGCAACGGTCTAGCCAAGGGTATCATTTTTGACAATATTGGTCTAGCGAACGGTCATGACATCATATTTGGCACAAATTTTGCAATATTGGTCGAGAAAATGGTCAAAATTGGTCTAGCCAAGGGTACCATTTTCGTAGAAATTGGTTCAAACAATGGTTAAATTGGTCTAGCCAAGGGTACCATTTTGAAGATGCTCGCGGCAGACACCTACCCAAAATTTGGCCGAGAACCCCCCCGTGCGTGGCCTTTCCTTTTTCAAATTGTTGCAAACTTAAATGCATATATATTGAAAGGAATTTTTAGATGGGGGTTTATTCGAAGATAGGGGCTCAGTCGATGATCTACGGCAGTTGAATTGAACTCGTCTATTATCTCGAACAAATGTTCATTTCCGTTAAGCGATAGCCTGTGCTCCAGACCACTTGGAAAGGAAAGTGGTCTGTGTAACCAAGCACTAATCCGTGTTCAGACGATGAATTGAATTGCGAAATAATTAAGGGCATTCTTTCACGGATCTGATTGGCTGCAATGAAGTCAGTGATCAACACAAAGGATGTCTTTGTGTACATGTGTGTTTGAAACAAACCAGGGCTGATCGTTATCACTTTGCACGGGCGTAAAAACTCAGTAGAATTAGCAGGCATTCAAATCTCCTATTCTTTCATCGTAAAAAGTCAATAGGATTAGCAGACATTGAAATTTTCTATTCTTTGTATTGTAATGTGAGGTCTTCACATGAGACAGGCTTTTTCTTCTGATAACAAAACAAATAGTGATTATGCGAATTATTAGTTGCATATATTAATTTTTCTTCAGATTCCGAAGAAAATTTGTGAACACGGATTAGTGCTTGGTTACACAGACCACTTTCCTTCTCAAGTGGTCTGGAACACAGGCTATTTAGCGAGGGCTCGTTCGAGAGAGATCGCGGGGTTCCACTGTAGCCATTATGTGACGTCGAACAAGCAGTTGAGTTGATACGCAGGTGAACTGAGTATATAAATATTAGATATTCACCTGCAGAAAGCAATTTGTTGAATAGAATCACGGATTTAAGGTGGCTTACAACTATGCTCACAACGATCGATTCCTTCAACGCAGAGTGACAGCAGAAAAGCAAATTGTTTGTTCGACCATAGTCTATATCTATAGTTCGACTTATTTTATCTTTGTTCGACCAATTCTCTGTAAATAATCGAGCATTTGGATTCGCAAGTGTGACAAAAGAATCGTAATTGGCTATTTGGAGTTTCAGAATTCGTGTTGAATTGGTGAAGGATCTGCTAGAGTATTTTAGCTGCTTCTGATAATTCCAAGATTTTGCGTTTGGGCTACACGCTCAAAGTTTCGTTTTGGTAAGGTTTTAACTGTTCGCTATCTGTTGAACTTTTTATTAGACTTCTGTAATGTGTGTTTCATTTGCGTTGGTTTCGTTTCATTTCTGTTTTGATTGACGTTATTTGTGAAATTTTTCTTCGGCTATATCGGAACATTTATGCAGAACTACTAATGCAGAATCATAATGAACTGTTCCACCGTTATTTCAAGAGTAAACACACAGTTTTTCAATAGAAATAGGATGGGAACTGTTTTTATTTGCGCACCGTCTTGATAATGACCGTGGCAACATATGTGTACACGTATTGTTTTTTTTGGAACTAAGAAATTGGCCCAGTGCTGAAAGTTTCTTGAAATGATCACACTTTCAGTGCTGATGGTTTCCTAACAGTTTCCTGGAGCGTTTTTCAAATCGTTGTTGTTATTTGTTGTTGAAGAAGATCGCCTGTGCCTTTTGGGGGTTACTTTTTGGCCCACTCGTTATAACATGTAAAGTGCCATGGCATGCCCCATCCTTTGTTGGGTGTCACCTCACATCCTCCGAAGTTTTCAGGGCAATTAATTTGAGAGGGAGGAGGGTGTATATGCTGAAATGGGGTGCCCTATATCCAAAAATATGTGGTACAGAAGAGCAAAAACTATTAGCACTTGGTTGAGGTTCTAAATAATTTCATTCTTTGAAAACATGACTTTTTAGAGAACATGGCCCGGGGTAAGCTGCAATGACAGCTCTTGCCCGGGCCCGGTATCAGCCCATCACGTTTGAAATGCATGTTCCCTTTGATTGCTTTTTCCTGTTGATTGCAGTGACACCTGTCAACTCTGCCCGGCTGGATTTGCCCAAGTCCTAGTCTACTGTCCGACCGGCCGGCTGACCGGCTCCGGTATCTTTTCATCATAATACGATTTTGCTTTGCGGATTATGCTGCGTATGATATTCCGTATCAGATCAATTCCTATCAGATAACTTCGTGGTTTTTCGTTTGATTTAGAGATTTTTAGAGTTTAGGCCACACAAAAGCTGGGGGCTAGAGCTCGAGAAATCACCGCAAAACGTAATCATACAAATTGCAAGCACCAACCTCAGTTTGCATGAAAATCAGTGAGGCTGCGATGATGTGTTGATACCGATATGCATTGTTGACAATCTAGTCTAGCATGGTCCGTCAATGCATTTGAGTGTATGCAGCTGAAGAAACAATACTGTTCTGAATAGCGATAACGGACGAACTATACTTGAAATATTTGATTGCTTTTCAAGAAGACACCTGATATGTATTGAAATACGGAGGTCAAATTTGAGTCAACTGAACGATTTTCATTGCACTCGGTCATATCAAGGCGTTGGAAAGTTTGAAGATTTGAAGTGAGAGCTGATAAAATGTAAGGCAGCTTTGAATTTTTTAATCTAGTCGATGCATTAATCTTGTTTGTGCTGTTTTTCAGGTCATGTTTTCAGGTCATGTCATGTTTTGGTAAACACGAAGGCGTAGAGTGGGTTTACTAAGCCATGCAAGTAATGTTTTCTATCATGTCTTGCAGGCATTTTCTTGATAATTGCTCTAGCCTTGAAGTGTTCCTCAGCTGCAGTTCGAAAATTGTGTCCAGTTCTAAATCAGAAATGTGATTTTGACGTCATCATATACATATCCGTTCTTTTGATTTTAGGATCAGTGTATGTGGAAAGGAGAGAGGGGGGGGGGCGTCTTGTGCATTTCTCAAACTTTCTCAGATAAATCTTGCTTCTCGTTCCCAGTTCGTAAGAATACAGATCGAGGAATTGGTTAATTTTCGAACTTTTGTCCTTCACTTTTATTATCTTTTTAAATCACTTGATTTTTTCGTGTTTTCTGATTTTTCAATTTTATTTTTGAGATGGTAGTTTTTCAAAAAAGGTCTGTGATTTCGCCCCTCGATCCAGATCTTGTCGTAAGCTCAATAAGCTTTTAACCTAGCTTATAACAGTTGAAACAAAGCCTAGTTCCCATTTCGTCGTATTTGGAAATCTTCACATCAAGATACTGTACAGCATGAATTTACGCCGCTTGTATTCGCTTGGCACACAGAAGAACTAAAAGTCCTAAAAGTGCCAATAAAATCTTTTCATCTGACGCTTTAGTCTATGTAGATGCGGAAGTATCGGACTTGCGGGAAAGTTAGAAATGAGAAAGGAGAAGCACTGTCAACTTCTGTTACTCGATACCTTTTGATAACCTCATAAATGTGGTCTGGTTGATTTCAAATGTCACTTTACGAGCTTGCAAATCATTCCAAAGACAAAACTCGCGTGATGTTTCATCATATAGAGGCTATCTCCTTCGCACCTCTTAGGAAAGGTGCATTTTGTAACCAAAGAATCAGGTCACCGAAAAGACTTCGCAATTTACTTTTCTGTAGAAAAGCTTTCACACCTCCGAGCGTACTCAATCAAATAAAAATAAACAGAGAATGAAATCTATTCTTCAGAACTGAAAATCGCTTTGCCTTGTCGGAGACTTGAGCCTTTACTGCTTGTGCTTTCTGGAAATACTGGTGTATGCACCTTACGTTCACATTCACCTGCTTTGGTGGCAAATAAAGGGCATATGTCATGAAGCTGATTGGTTCATGCAATACAATTCTCTCTATTGTTTATTACAAAGCACAGGAACGAGGCTGAATTTTCATTGCAATAAAAATTAATGAAAAAGAAATAAAAAGTCACGAAACAATGGAATTCCACTCGAAACTTGTTTGTTGTATTAACCAATTGCTAATGTGACATATGTGCTTCAACGCTATGCCTCGTATCTTTACAAGAACTGTTACTGATGAAGATGAAATTCGAAACGCGCAACAAAGTTTTTTGAATGTGCGTCTCAAAAAGTAATTTATTCAAGATACATAAAAACTTATGAAAGAAAGAATTAAATTGTTGGTTCACTGTGAAGTTACAATCTGTTTCTTTTGCAATATGATAGTGTATATGAATCACTTAAGTCAAGATTCAAAAGAGGCATAAATGTTTCATCCAAATAGTTAAATTTCTCTTTAGTGGTTTTTTTTCTGCGTACGGGGGTATGCTTTTCTAGTGTGCCAAGAGAATGCTTTTAGACACCCACGTATAAGTACCCCGGTACATTCTACCCCGGCAATTTCGTCGGTGAAAAAATTTAGTAAAATAGGTCCCCGGACAAGACGTGAATCTTCCCGGTATAAAATGCCTCACAAGTGAAACCTCGGCTGCAAATTGGCAAACCCCGGGGAGAATTTTGAGAAAACATTTCATCGTAGAAGCAGTACCCCGCCAATAATTATGCCGTCCCCGTTGCATAATTGGAACTCCCCGGTAGAAATTTGACCATGTATTTCAGTCACTAGGACCCCGGTGAATAAATGACCTCTCACCGGGGCACTTAGACGGGGGTGTTTTAGTCAAGGGTATGCTTCTCCTTAGTTTGATTTCACCAATTAGCTGTCCTTATTCGATGCCTTTCAAACATCAAATGGAGTGAAAATGACATTGTGAATGATTGAGCTACTGAATTTATTGTCAATGGCGTTCAGAAGGAGAAGTAGATATATGAGACGGAAGTTGTACTTGCTTTTTGATTCATTGAATGTAACGAATGATGAGAACGGTAGGTTTAGGTTTAGAATTAGATCATACCTTTGGGTTTGAAATTGGAATGTGCTGGCATTGTTGTGATGAACTGTCCTTTTGTATAAGGCTTTGGTTTATGTTTGTATTACCGATACAGTAGTAACTTGTATGAGAGAACCTATGTTTTCTTGGGGCAGCCTGAGTGAGGTTCTTGGTTAACTGATGCCATAATCAAGTCCAGCCTGCAAGGTTCTTAAAAGGTGCTTATAGTTGGTACAGTGCAAACGTGTTTTGACTATGATACATAGAGTCTTCCTAGTCCTAGTTCATTATCTCATTTCTGATACATCGAATGGATTTTATTTTGCCACACTTGAATGGCATAATGGATCCAGGTCACGTCAATCTGCCATGGACAGGGAAAATCCACTCGATTTATCAGAAATGAAATAATAAACTAAGAAGACTGGATGTATCATACGAACATCTTGTTTTTAGTTCAGAGTTTCCTACAACCCGTGCTAGCACGCGAGATTGAGTAGCAGACCTCTATGATTTATCAGTTGTCATTTTGTTAGCTTGTTTTTTTTTCAAATTAGTTTCCAATTTTTGTCTAGATTTAAGAAGATTCCGTGTTTCTTGACCCAAGGAGACAGTCCAAATGGGGGGCCATACTCAACAGGGTCCGGATCAGTTTATGCTATCCTTTCTGTTCTTTGCATTACGAGTTAACATATACATATCGTTCGGTTTTAAACAAAGAGAGATCCCCAAAACAAGCTTTCTCATAGCAGGTTTCGAAGTTAAAAAATTTTTACTCATGTGTCCAAATGAGGTGTCTTGATCGATCGAAGTAATTGTTTTCTTGGGGGAACAATTTTGGTAATTTCGTATTTTACGTTTTGTTATAGATTGCCCACCCAGTGACATGCTACCCCGCAATTGCAACATGGATGATATCTGCAATGACGTCAAGAAAGAATGCGAAGGAGACCAATCATTGGAGCTGTTGCTCAAAAATCCTTTCGGACTCCAATGCTTTGAGGTTTGATTATATTTTTAGCTATTAGTTTTATATTCATTGATTTTTCAATCACCCTTTCAATGCTTTAACCGGCAATGCTTTTAACCTTTAGGTCTGCATAGAGTGGTTCCGTATTGACCAATCAAATTGCTAGAATTTGGTTTTCAACCAATAAGGAGGCGCTATATAGACAGTTGTTGTTGTTGCATACAAAAAACGGTTGATACAGCCTAGAGTTCTCGTAGCTGCGATGGATCTATTTTTTTTTATCAGCAAATCAAAGAACGCAGGGAAATAAGGGACGATAAGTCATAAGTCTAGGATGATGATGATGATGCAATGTATGCTGGTTGCCAAGGCACCTGTAAAGAAGCAATGCTACTGTTGCACTGTTCAAAATGTACCCTGCTGCGCTAGATATAATCTTCTCGTCCTTTCGCTGCTTATGCGCTGTTTCTCATTCATAATTTGACATTCTATGCCTCATGACGAACTTTGACAATCAATGGCAACTAATCTCCAGCCAAAACGACCCTTAAACGCACACTTTCTCGCAGTTTTGTATATGTTATTAGCGCTCGTAGGCGTGGATTTGTTAGAAATCAGGGAAAAAACTTCTGTTATGGAGATAATCCCGCCATTACGAAATCTAACAGGTGTTCTTGTCGAAAACAGTTACAGACAGTTGATCTGCTCCGAAAAATATACTTGCCATTGGATCATGTTTGCGTTTAGATCTTTAAAATTGGTGCAGAGGCGGTACTATCTTCTTTCTTTTTTATTTAGTGACCCATTAAAATGCGAGCCCAAAGATTAAGTACACTGTGTCAGCTGCAGGGCTGTTTTTGCGGGTGATCTGTAACATAGCACCTAAGTCTTTGAAAAATACAACGCTTGGACTATCCTTTGCAATATTTACTTGATTTTAGCGTTATTTGAGAACAAAGGTAATGCTATTTTTTAATCAACCATTTATTTTGCCTTTCCTGAGCCATAAATCAGCAACCATTTCTCAGATTTACTCAAACAAGATCTCAAACTGTAAGTTGGAGCCTGCTCTATGAAACTGTATACGCATCGAGACAGCTGATGTTGCACAGGGCAAAGCAAGCCACTATTTTGAGAGGCAAGCACTACTAGGTTTAGAAGCAATTTGACTCAGTAGATATCTCTGATTGCCTTTTTAGATTATTGACAAATCTGTCAACACTGCACGTGTTCATTGTTCTCCACTTATATCCAAGCAATCGTAAAAGATATGAATGTTTGGTTTTTTCCTCTGTAAAGTACAAAGATTTATTTTCAAAATGACGCTTTCATTTTCAAAAAACAGGTAA
This sequence comes from Aurelia coerulea, assembly GCA_039566865.1. NCBI lineage: Eukaryota > Metazoa > Cnidaria > Scyphozoa > Semaeostomeae > Ulmaridae > Aurelia > Aurelia coerulea. Next base: position 989,382 of record CM076952.1, on the reverse strand, counting down.
ACATATGTGTGATATTGCCCATCAAAAGCTTCAAAATCACGGTTTCGACCGAAATTTGGAGACGGACGGAGCCTCTTTAAATATAATACTGTCAAATGCGGCCTAGAAAAAGTAAAGCTTATCGAGAATAGGCCAGTGTGCTTTCCTCTGGGTATCTTCGATGACCCATTTTCTCCTCTGTATCCATTGTAACTTGTTCACTCGTTATGGCAGGAGCGATCTGAAAACAAAACACTGGCCTAGCTTGCAGATTTTCAGAAAATCTGAAAATCCTTATGCAGTGCACTATGGGACTATGGGACTGCAACGGGGCATACGGTCATGTGGTTAGCAAAAGGTCTTTAAGAAGTGCGGTTATACCAAGTTTCAAGCCGTTTTTACGTAAGAATTACTCCAAAGTATCTTGTCTTTCCTTGCCTTTGTCTTTGAGCAATATTTCAACTGAGCATGAACCTTTAATTTTGCAGGATTTCCTGAAGAAAGAACACAGTGAAGAAAACATCATCTTCTGGAAGGAAATCGAAAAATTTAGGACGATAGAAGATCCTGTTGAGGTATGGAATATCGTTCATCATTTGAACCTATTTACTTGTAGATATTTTGGTAAATTTTCGGCAAATTCTAGGCAGATGCTCTGCTGACTGAGCTATCCCGACACACACTTATTAGCAAGCGTGGTACACTACATAGATATCCAAATCAGTGTGGTGACGTAGTATGTATAATGTCTAGCCCACGCGACTCAAAACTCGCACTCGTCACACTTTTTCCATTTTTCCATTTGTCGACAAATTTACCAAAATAATGTTACCAATTCTATCAAATATACTTGTAGATAGATGCAGTTGGTTTGAAAGCATACGTATCAGGAAACCTGTCATTTTTTGGCGAAGTACAAACAACATCTTCACTGCATGATCAAGTGTCCCAAAAGAGTCAAGTGTCCCAAAAGCTTGTCCCCATTTTGTGTGGCTACTTTGCAGAAGCTCTAACTTTCAACGTTTTTAATCTGATGTTTTTATTTTCACTCGTACAGTAAACATATCCAATTCAATGCGAAAAGTTGAGACTCATGTAATCAGTCTAGCTGTAACTTAGACTTTGAGACCTCGTTTGAGTCAATCTGACAAGTGGTTGCTGATTTATGACACAAGAGAGTCAAAATAATAAATTGTTGCTTCAAAACCAGCAGTTTACTCGTTCTCCAACAATGTCAAAATGGAATGAGAAAGCATTTAGCATTTGTATTTTGCAAGCATTGAAAGGGTAGCCTATGTGTACTTCAGGATAATGGGTCTACTCGTAGGCTATTGAAAGGGTTGATAATGGTGTATTGAAAGTAAACTACATCATGAACCTTTTTGAGATGTAGAGACAACATGAAAAAGTTGGTTTCCTGATTCAAAGATGAAGCTTGAGGAACATTTTTAGAATATAAAGGGGCTGAGAAAAGGGCACTTTTGAAAAACTTGGAGGGGTGTTGTGCCCCGATGTCCTCTAGACTTGCCCCAACTATTTCCTGAAGTCCGTCTGGCCGATCCTTTCCCATAGTTCAGAAATTCTCTCTTTCCTTTCCTCCCTTACGAATGTTGGAATGGTAGATCCAGAAACTACAGACTTCACAGAATAGACTTTAGGCCAGTGTAGTGACCCTTGGGCTCCTAAGTTGATCTTCTTGCTATCGTAAAATAATGATTATAAAAAAATGCAGCAAGATTTTCTTATACTTTATTAATGCTTAAGGTTACCATAGAGCCCGGCTCACTTTAGCCTGCGTGCAGACTCTACTGATTCCCTAAAGAAAACTGAGGTTCCTCCTCCAGTAGAGTCTGCGCATCAGCGACGGAGAGCCTGTCTGCTGACATCAGCATTTTACATTCTGATGTTCCCGGATGTTGCCGTCTGTTGTATATTCAATATGGCCGCCACGCTGCACGATCGCTTGACGGTGGTTAAAAGATTGTATGCAAAATGGAGTTGGAAAGAACATTGTGCAGAATTTGTAGAATCGAAATAGTAACAAAGCACGACTTTAGGTTAATTCCAGGAAAGTTGATTATATGAGTGAGAAAAGCATTAAAAGTTTTCATGAGTCGATAAAAATAGAGAGGTTGGCGTTGGATACATTTGCAAACCAAACAATAATGTTTGACGCAACTGAAGCGATGGCATTGAAAATTACTGAGGAAACTTTGAAGTTACGAATGAAGTCAGATATTCTCTTGGAGTCACGAATGAAATCCGAGTTTTTACCTGGCCCAATCAATTTTATCACCCCGCCCGTGTGCTGGTGCCGGTGGGTGGATGCACGCATAGCCTAATACAGTATTACATGGCTCTGGAGGAAATATACCCCTTGATTTGGTGCTAGAACATTTCAACAACATTACGAAACTGTGCTTAGCCACTCTCAGAAGGCCTGCAGAGAGTGCAGAATTAAGAAGATCAGGAAAACACTAAAGCATCAATCAAAAATGACCTCAAGAAATTGTTTAGGAACTTACAAGTAAAGTAAAGAAACATTTATGTACTAATAATAACAAAGGTAGACAATACAAAGCACACACAAGGCAAAATCCAGCCATTTTATAAGAAATTAAGAATTTGGGCCAGTACTGAAAGTTTCTTAAAGATCAGATTTTGATTATTCATACTTTCTTACGAATTTCTGAAAAGTTTCCTGACAAACTTCATGTTCACTACCTGTGCCCTTGCGAACTTTTTAAAACAATGTGTTTTGAGGGCTTCCAATATTTAGACATTAAACAAATGAAGATAAAGTAAAAATATTTTATAAAGTTATCTTTTCCCAGTACTGAAGTTTCTTAATTTTTTGGCGATCTGAGAGTCAAGGTTCTTCTTACAGGAGAAAATTTGTGCATGTGGCCATTACTATTTATCAAGGCCCCTCTCTAATAAGCCCCTCACACCTATTCCCAAACCTAATTGAGACCCCCTCTCATTGAAAGGCCCCCTCCATGTATTTAAAACACAAATGCTTTTGAAAATTTTCTCTCAGAGAACTAAAACAATTAAAAGAATAATTTTCATATGATTTGGGCTCAACACCAACTTGTATTTGTTTGTTTTACTTTCAAAATGTTAACAGTCAAACTCGGATAAATCAGTCTTGCATTTTCAGAAGCTCAAGAAAAAGTATCAGTCCCAGATTGGACTGAATTAAAATCCCTAAATTGGACAAAATATGATGAGTTAAAATATGACAGGTTAGTCAGATTTGCTTGGATTAAGTCAAATTATTTCTCTCGGTCTGACGAAATCTGAATTATGCGAGTATGACCATATGTTCATTTTGGGCAATACGAAATAAAAGGTTCCAAAAAGCTTTTGCCGGCTTAATATATAGCTTTAACGGTAAATGAGGACTCTTGTCATAATACAGTATGAACAGATCTTATAGTAATAAGAAATTACTGTATCAATCATTCATTCCATTTCAATGTCTCAGTTTGAACGTTCCAACACTGTTGGAGTTCAGATATATTTATTTGATCCTCTAGAAGATGAGTTTTTCTGAACAAAGAGTGGCACTAAATGCTGTGTCCATATTTTGATGTTGACTTGCGTAATTAAAGGCATCCAATTTAGAATCATCAACAATGTCTTGTCATGCATTGTCTTAATTTTCTTCCACCAAAAATGAATGATCCAAATCTGAACAAGGATGTCTGGAAAGATTGAACTCAAGATCTCCAAAATTTTGATTCCATGGGTAAATTTCCAGATCTCCGCATGCGTTCTCAGAGTTTCATAGTTAAATGTTTTGTCAGCATGCTTCAACACTTGGTTGATATGAAAATCTCCATAGTTGATATTCACATTGGACAAAATAGATAATGTGCTCATAATTTTTATCCCTGTAAATCTTTGGAAAGTAGTTTCATTTGTTCATTTGATATCTCTTGTGTTTTTACTATATGTTCACACCCTTCAGAATTTTCCTGAATAAAAGGATAATAGGATACAGTGCATGGATCTGCTTTACAGTCATTATTAAAATTTTCAGCACAAATGTCACAGCACTTGCAGCCTCGTATTACATAGCCTGCGTGCAGACTCGACTATCCTAAAGTGTAGTCCTACACTTTAGGATAGTCGAGTCTGCACGCAGGCTACGTATTACACCCATTGCATCATTGTTTTCAGAAAGATTGTTTGAAATCATCTCTCTGCGGCATTTGCTTGATGTCACATAATATTCTCTTATGTCCCCTGCACAATTTGATTGCAAAAATCCATTGTACAGCAGAAAGCAGCGGCTTTTAGAACCATCTCTTCGCGTCCTACCACATTCTTGTATGTAGGATTCAATGGATTTTGATGGCCCTGAATGCAATATTCTACAGACACCTTTTGCAATTCATACCCATTCCAAAGCCACAGTACATTTCAAAATTCTTATCGTGCCATCTAATTCTGAAAGATCCTTTAAAATATGCACTTTTGCTGTTTGGTGTTCCTGCATGAAACATGTCTACTGACCTTTTCTGTGGGATCTTGAGTTTCAATGCATAAAAATCTGGACCAAGGCTTTCTTCAAATGTCCTCCATATGACAGCTGCTGGGTTTTGGGTTTTGCAAATAAATCCTTTCTGTCCTTATTTTTGACTTGCAACTCAGTTATAAGTGGGTAGAACCTTTTTTGAATAACATATCATTATGGACATAAGTCAACGCAAAATTTAAAATTCTCCTTCCCAGGTGAAAACTCCAAGATGCGTGTGTTTCTGCCAACACAAGGCCTCAAAGATTTTCAGTTTTGTAACTTTTGTAGCAGTTGCTGTGAACCCTGAAAACTGTGTATCTCTTGGTAGCAAAGATCTTAACTCCCCAATTGATCCATACCAAATCCTGGAGTGATCCATGTTAGACCTTGATGACCCCCTGCAAAAGAATATTTTGTTACCTCAAGAACTACTGTACTGTGAAAGATGTTTGCACTTAATTTAAATCCAGCTTGAGAATAAAACATTTATTTAAAAATCTAACAAATTTTCACAGGGAGTCAGACTCATCTCTAATTTTACTAAATAAATGATCTATTATGAGCATTTCTTATCAAACATTGTCTTACGTGAATTGATAAGAAAATCTTTATTTCCCAAATTCATGTTTTAGAATGGCCATATTCAATTTTACATCAAACACAGTTAGTGTCAGAAGTTCAGATTCTAGAATGTATGGATTCCAGAGTTATCTAATACGGCTGATCCAATCCTAGGGATAAAGAACACTGTCTGACATCATTCAACAGGCAATGATTCAAAACTTATTTCAATGGCAGCACACTGTATTGATTTTCCAGGGATTGATAATATGGTATTCAAGGGGTTAAACATTGCAAGAATCTGCAAATAATAATTATTATAATAAAATAATAATAATATTGCAAGAATCTGCATCCACCCTGTTTTGGCTAATGAAGAGGGCACTACAAGGATTCTTTTGAGTAGGGGGTTGCCACCCCCCAACCACTGCACCACAAACAACCCATATTTTCAAAGTTAATTTAAAAAAATGAATGCACCACAATAACTTTTCATATCATGGATTTGGCTACCATTTATTAAATTTGAAGCATTAAATTTCTGTATCATTTGGGCAAAACCCTAACCTAAACCTACTGTCTGTATCAAAAATGATGTTGAAGATGGTCCATTTTGCTTAGAGGCATGTCCCCCTTCTATGCACCAGTATTCCATGATGTTCCCCCAACGAGAATTTACTTTTTTGCACCATGAAAAACTTACCATATAGTGTTATGCAATGGGTTTCATTAACAGCAATTCGACACAGTTATCAGCAAAGTAATTATCAGTAGGCCTAAATAGTTTCTCCATTTTGTTGGGAAGACAACATCGATTCAGGTGTGAGAAGGACGAGTCTGTCCTTAAAGACATCCAAGAAGGGTTGTACAGTGCTCCTGTCCACGGAATATTGCCACAGCTGAAACATAAGTCTTTAAAATCTTTGAAATGAAATTACAGTGCATTCTTTTGTTCGTTGTTAAATCTGTCGACATTCAAAGTACAGCATGCAAGCTTCCATGCTTCCTGGAAACCTTCTTCATCCCACTCCTGCCATGTTGTTGTTCCTGTTGCGCCATCATGAATTGCGAGATAACAATAGAATCGCTCTCTACCAATGAAATTTGGTTCCTCGAGCCGAGGAACCGCACGTGACCGCAGACAGGCTTTCCGTCGCTGATGCGCAGACTCTACTGGAGGAGGAACCTCACTTCTCTTCAGGGAATCAGTAGAGTCTGCACGCAGGCTAGGCTCACTTCTGTTTCTCGTTCAAATAGTATTTTGAATTGTGAAGCTTTTTCTGTAGATTTAATCAAGTAGGATTATTATTTCGAGGAAAGCGGTGAGATTCAAAGATCGGGGAGTTAACTGAAGATAATTCAAGTACACAGGAAGCGATCATTTTTAATGATAAAACAAAGTCTGTAGATTAGTTTATGCAACTCCTGTCCTGTAAACATTCGTACTTTCATAAGAAACTGTGTCGAGTTATGCGCAATAACATTTCTGTGTTTCTCTGAATAAACTGATAAAAATGATTTTATGATGTTGCTCAAGCCAGCAGCAAGTCGCTACAGCTCCAAATGCGGCCATGTTTCTCTTCTTGAAAGAAATCTGTGAAATCCACGAATATCAAAGGCAAACGATCCCCATGCATGCCGGTTACCCAAGATCCTTTAATATCCATGGAACAATGGCCTTTCAAACGAGGATTGTCTTTTGAGATGCTATTGTGTTATTGTTATATAGTTTAGAATAGACTAGTCCCAAGGGAACTCGTAACTGATGCGTTATAAAGTTATTTGCGACTGTTTCTTTTTGTTTTAAGTTGAGTGTTCTGAAAGGCAGACGTGTTGTTTTTTATGTCTCGTTTGCTATGCCAAGTTTAGGAAAACATAACACTTTTCTGATCCGATAGGCCAATGCAAGTAACGCCTGAGCATTGGCCTGGATGTGTAGAAAACAAGACTTTGAATTTAACTGTCAAGTAACTTGATTTCCCCCATGATTGGAAATTTTCAAGTGGACCAATTTCTTACCAGTCCCTTATTATCTTGTTTTAGCTACGGAAAGCAGCTACAAAGATCTATTGTATATATCTTGCTGATGGAGCAGAAAGACTTGTTAATGTTGATCAAAAAGCAGTGAAGAAAGCAGAAGAAAAACTCATCAATCCGGATGCACAAATGTTTGATTTACAACAACAACAAGTGAGTTCAAATTGTTTAATTCTGATCATTGAATCACTGATCCTGAATCACTGATCACTGACCCTTTTTATCTATTTTTATACAGGTATTATTTTGTAAGAAATTTGTTACAAGAACCGCTCAATAGATCTTTTAGCTATTTACAGAAGAATGGATGTTTTTATACATTTTTATATGAGAGGCTCGATTCAGTGGCGTTAGACCTTCTATCATTTTTGTGCACATTCGAAACTTCTTTAAAACGTATGGAATCACCGCTTGATTCAACTCTGTCGTAGAGTGGCGAAAAGGTTCATTCTCGGATCATCACAAAATTAACAAACTCGAGTACTGGATATTTTTTAAACTTAGCAAAAACTTTAGCTATTTCTATTCTATTTCTTGGAATCTGAATTTTACTTCCGCTCATTAGTTGTATTTCATTAAACAGTATTACCTGAGTGATGTCTAAACAGATGTGTGTTTTCTTCGAATTAGCTATGAGATGTTAACAAAGACACAGGAGATCCCCCATCGATGAAAATATCAAGAGTTTGAGGAACCTCCTTACGAAAGTGTCAAGAAACTTTCAGTACTCAAAATCTGATAATTTAAGAATCTTGCAGTACTGGGTCAATTTGCTAGTTTCTGATAAAAGATACGCGTATATTTCAGATGTTTGAAGAGGTTGTCTTGAAAGAAAGTTGAAATCTTCCTGAAAATATTTGAAGTGTATCTACAAATTATCTTTCACCAAAAGTTTCTTTTCTTATTCCTTTGTCCTTTTACCCTTCATTCATTCATTCATTCATTCATTCATTCATTCATTCATTCATTCATTCATTCATTCATTCATTCATTCATTCATTCATTCATTCATTTATATTTATCCAACAGATCTTCATGCTTATGAAATATGATTGCTTTCCACGATTTCTCAAATCTGAATTCAACCGTCGAGAACCCATAGCTATGCAGACACAAGAACTAGATGAAGATGTAGATCACAAAGATTACAAAAAGAGAAAGGTTATTTTCAACTTATGTTTGCTTCTGGGATTAGAATTTAATACCTTGCAAAAATTGCCCATAAAGTGCAGACTTACAACGTGATTCCTTGTATTCGTTCAACATTTTAATCTGATTTTCATTTTCAATTATCCAATTCAATGAGCGATGTTGAGAGTTACGTAATGAGTCTAAATAAAATGAGGGCTTGGTGGACGTGTTTTCTATTTTCGGGTAGAGTGTCCTAAATATTTATATGTATTGCGAATCAAAGCTGAAAACTTGTCAATTTAGAGAAAAGTTAGGTTTTAAATTATATCTTTAGAAAGCCAGTGTCAGCCAGGGTTCTTTGCAAGCACACTGCAATTTCAGACTCATCTACCTCAAGCATTTTATTTCTTTGGTTCAGAAGCTGAGCAGAAAATATTTTAATTGCACCTAAAGAAATAGGAGAATTGAATCGCCTCCCAATCGGCTTTTGAATCAAATAAATTAAATACCCGTGGCTGATGTGTAGATATATCCTTCTTCTTTCGATCTATGCTCATGTTTGCTCTGAAATAAAACTTCTGGAATGAACAACGAGTGAGCTAGCTACCTGGGTTTCAGAGAAACTTTTGCGGCTTTGTTTATTTTCAATTATTGGTTGAGAGAATTCCTTTGTCTGCGATCGCTAATCGCTTTGAATTGCGGTGTCAATCAAAACCAACTCGTGCTATTGTCTTAGCAAATCTGTCCTTATTGATCCACACTGCAGGAGTTGAATTGATAGAAAAGTCAACCGAAGTCAAACTTTTCTTACCAGTTCAACTCCTGCAGTGTTGATCCATATTTTCCATTTAGGCCAAATTGATTTTCAGACTGTCGGAAATAGACCATTTTGACATTTAGAAAAAGGATCTGGGGAGACCAATATTTTTCTGGTAAATGGCTGCCACAGGGCTTTTCACCAACGATAAATTGCACTGTGGCAGCCATTTACCAGAAAAATTTTGCTCTCCCCAGGCCTTTTTCTAAATGTCAAAATGGTCTATTGTAGCATTCCTGCAAAGGACTCTGGGTAACAGTGGCTCTTTAACACGTTATCCGATAGACTGTTTGTCAGAATTTTGCTTTATTCCTTCGCTCTCATTTTTCAGTGAAACTGCTTGCTAAATACGTTTCTTCTGATAATGGATACAGTTTAATGGAGAAGATAAAATCCGATGATCGTTTTTGTTTTGTTTTCTAGACACAGTGGTATATGAAAAAGAAAAGTGCTTCGAAGGATTCAGGAACGAAAGAAATAAATGAGCAGAATGACAAGAAAAAGACTTTATTAAGTCTTTGGGGTAAAGGTATGAATAATTTTTTATTTTATTTCGTATATCAATAGACCTAATCGGCTAAGTTTTGTTTTACCCAATTCAAGTCTCTGGACTCTTTGGAAGTTTTAGTATCATGCTCTATTTTGCATCAATGGCACAACTTTGCATGGGACGAAATATATTAGAGAAATCAAAAGATGTTTTATCAAGAAGTTGATCCAGGACTTGAAGTGGGTGTAAGCAAACCTTAGTCGATTTTGTTTATTTACAGTTGTCGTATATCTATTTGCACATTTTCAAATAATAAAAGATTAGTCAACCGTGTCATTAATGTTTATATTTGTAATTATACCGAGCGAGTCAAAAAAGAAAACGCTTAGCGTTTTAAAGGCTACTGTCCTGTGAATTTCACATCAATAATATTTGTTATTATCTCATTAAATAGCTGACATGTTAAATCAATATAGGAATTTTCTTTCCTGAAATCGGCCACTTTCTTCCAAAAATTGGAGGGATTTTACCGAGAAGTCTCCCTTGAAAACTTCAATAACTTGCCTATGGTTTAGCGCATGTTTTCCTCTTGGGAGGATGAACAGGTCTTTTCCAGTAGTATATGTGTGAAAAATTGAGTAGCAAGATTCAGTTGCCTTCTTTCTTATGAGGTACCAAAGTATAGCACACAATGAAAGATTCAGTGGCCTACTTTGTTTCGTATACACAATTAGAAACATGCTTAGCTCGGTCAAAAGGTGATAATTTCTCCAAACTCGACTATCAGCTCCTATGAAATTACACGATTCTGTTTTGTCCGAAGGTAAAGGCCCAAAGCAGGATGGTAAAATGCGAGGTAAGGTGATATGATTATATCTAGGTATTACGAAATATGAAACTTTACAAAATTGCTTTACTGTAAAAATCTTACAATTTTATTTGCAAATAGTCTCTTTCACAATTTTTCGAATTTTAGAGAAAGTATTGGAATATTTGTCTTGTCATCATCATAACCTGAAGGTTTTGTGGCTTAGTGGGATGATGCTCTGACTTTGCAGCTAGAACAGTCAGGGGGATAGCCTGATAACCAGACCCGATTATCAGGCTATCAGGGGGACAGTGTTCGAGGGCAATCCGATAAAAGTTCGAGCCCAACCACTTGAGCACCATGACGAGGGGTCGCAGACTCGATTAGGTCTTCTGTACTTTTTTCATCCCAGCGCTTGGCGCTAAGAAACTGCAACTTCGTTTCAAAACTAAATTCTATACTGAAATTGATGCGATTTGAAGTTTACGATAAAGCAAATACCTGTAGTTTAATATACTTTTAACGCCTTGATTCGTGCAAGCTCGCATTTAGCTGTGAGGAAATCTTATGGTAAAGTTTTCTCATTGACATCACTATTGCTATTTTATTCTTAAAGGACTAATTTATTTTCTTTCACAGATAAACTTTCAAAACAAGGAGGCAAGTTAAGAGGTATTGAAACTTTGCTTTAAGATTGTCTTTGCTTGAATTAACCTGTAGAGGAATTAAGTCTAGAATGAATTAATCCAGGAATCAATGAATAAGCTAATGAATGGATGAAAAATGGGTTCATTGAACGAACTAAATTGTTAATGAAATAAGGATATACATGATAGCTTTTTAGATCTTTCTCCCCATATTTTGCTGAGGCAACATACAATTTTACTAGTCAAAGAAACAAATTCGACACAGTTTGCATCCCAAACCGTATCAAAATTAACATGAAACCTTATTTTGCTACATAAATGGAAAATCTTTGGTAACCTTTAGCTTTTTTATATTTGTGGGGGCTTAATAGAGAGGGGGACTTATTTAGAGTTTTGTCTTGGAAGGGAGGACTTATTAGAGAGGGGGCTTAATAGAGAGGGGTCTGAATAGAGCTTTTACGGTATATGTGTCAGCTTTCCAACTTTCAGATCACTGTGCTGTAAATCAAATTTAAATTTCTTCAATTTTAGCTACACATGACTCTCAAAGTTCACTTAGTGATGGCGGAAGCAAGCCTTCTACACCAAATTTATCCGAGGAAAGGAAGACGTTTGTTCTACCAACTTCGGTAAGTCAATTTCAAATGTCAACAAGTCCTAAAACTAAAATATAGTCTGTCTCAATTAAATGTAACGTGAAAGTGTCCGCGAATTAGAACAACAAGCGTTTTGCATTATTAATTTTGCGTTATCGCAAACCTCACGTGGAATTTAATTTGAGACACACATTTTGTCCAAAACGCTCTTTGTTACAACAGAACAACGTGTATAATGTCGCAGGCCCACCGAGAAACTCTTGTGAGTCGGCCTGAGGCACAAGATCAAACTTTTGCCCTGGAAAAAACAGAGATGGATTCAAAAACCCTTTGATCTCCATGATGTTTAGAAAATCTTAGGTCATCACATCTGTAGACTCCAGCAAGGAAAGAGAAAGGCCATTTAGCATTCTTTCGCTCATGTAACTTTTTGGGTTCTGGGGTCGGGCCTGGTACAATCTGAACACGGTTTCTTCTCATGAATGGACAAAAACTAAGATCTAAGACTGCGTTCACACGATGCCGGCACATTTTCAAAACGGTGAAAAATGTGAAGGTAGCAAAATTTGAGCTAGCGTTCACACGACACCGGCAAATGCCGTTTTCAAAATGTGCTGGTTAGAGTTCCGTTTTCAAAATCTACCGTTTTCAAAATCTGCCGTCAAAAAATGTGCCGTTTTCGTGTGAATGGGAGGCCTATCCGTTATATTTTTCACCATTTTCAAAATTTGCCGGCATCATGTGACCGCAGTCGAAGATGAATTGGACCGAAATAGTGATGGTTTTTACTCGTAAGTTTTACTGTATCCAAACCTTTCGGGAATAGATCTGCCATTTAGTACGGTGAATATTGATACTATTGAACGACGTCACAACTTCAGCGACAAACAACAGCAACAATAAATATGACAAACATTGATTTACAATCTGACGTCAAAGGACAATGAACGGGACACAACACAACAACGAAAGAAATAAAACTTTATTCAACCTTATAAGGACAATAACGATACAGTTTAACTGCATAACCTTATATGGACTTAGTTTTTGCAATGAATAGAGATTGATCTTTAAAAATTAATCAGTTGCTCTGAAGATGCCCCAGTGGGCGAAAGCGAAAGCGAAACTAGTTAGCACTGGAAGAAAAATAAATGCGCAAAAGATCAATTTGACACCTGCTTCCTCATGTTGTTGCATCTTCTTCAATCGTACACTATATAGCTACTTTTAAATGATATATTTTGTATCAAGAATTAAAGACAATAATTTTGCCATGCTACGGGCTTCCAAAATGCAACAGCCCAAAATTCAGATGTCATTAAAGCTCCTTTTAAATCAACAAAAACCAACAGTTTGTTTAAATTTTCTTTCAGGAATCAAAATCCTGCGATTCATTCGACATGGGCTGAAATGAAAACAAAAAGATGTCACGAATGCCTTAGGCCAATAAATAGCATTTGATGCAAGGATTTTTTCATGTTTTGATACGAACTAATGACGTTTATGAAACGTAAAAATTTTGTAGAAATTTTGAACAGAATTTGTTTAGAGGACTTTCCGTTTACATTGAAGCTTATTCACCGTATTAAGTGGCTGGTTTCTAAACTGGGGCCCGCTTTTCATATGTATTTAATCATAATCTACCCGAATTCTACCTTCCCAAAACATCTTGAAATGGCAAGGAGTTTATCAACGAGATTGCAATTTTTAGGATTTTCTTCCTTGAATGGCCATGATTAAGCAATCTAGCGGTGTGGATTGCCAATGAAAGTTCAGTCTGTCGATAAGGAAATAGCCACTCCCTGTCAGATGTGACCTTAGGAACTCACTTTCCTCTTGGATCTTGAACCCACCGCGATTTAGAACATTGTCGGTGATTGAAATTACAAAGAGAATCGAGAATAACACACGAAAAGCAGTGTAAAATTTTGAGTTGAGGGCTGCTAAACGCGTTAAGTTATCACAAAAGCACCTTGAACCGTTGCGAAAAAATGTAGTTGTTGGGTTAGTTCGATAGAATATTTATAGGCAGGGTAGTTCTCACAGTCAGTTCGCTCGGTGTTTTGGAAAATTGAGAGATTATTTTATTTAAAATGATTAACCTCATAACTATGAAATGATCTTGCGGAAAGTAGTTCCTTTGAATAGCGCCGATTGCTTTTAATTGTTCATATACCTTACCTTTGATTAATTAGCGCGTTGCCCTCTTCTTACGGTGAAGGAATTCCCACCTTGATTCTTTGTTCTAAGGTTTGCAAAGATCGCAGCTGAGAGCCTTTGTCCAGGATTCAAGTAGTCGAATTTCAATTTCATTTTAGCGCGACTTTGTAGCATAGGTTTCAAATCTTAAAATTGGTGTAAAAAGGTGGGTGTAAAATTCTGACCTTTCTCTGTGAATTGAATGGTTTGATTCTGACTTGATCTTCTTTGCTATAATTCTACCGTTGGACTCTGCAGAAATCTTAAATATTTTTTGAAATCACAGTATACTTTATATTTCAACTCATTTGACAATGTGACGCCATCAAATTTCTATATCCTAATCCAGAAGACTTTGGCTGGATACTATATTGTAGACATTCATAAACGAAGTCATTCTTGAAAATGGTTCCGTGGTTACTCAATGAGTTTAGAGATTGAGATCGTTTTTCTTCAAAATAAAGATTCTGAAAATATTGAAGATTTCACAAAAGTCCAATGCAAGAATTATAGCGAAATAGCTAAGATCTCTGTGAAGCCATTCAATTTTAAGAAATATGTCATAGAATTTTACACCACCCTTCTTAAAGATTTAGAACATAGGCTTGATTTTCCAGTCGACAGTTAGACTGACGACGTGATTCCTTGTCTTCGTTCAATGTTTTCAATCTGATGTTTATATTGTCACTCATATAAGATTGACGACTGACGAACGTGAGTCATGAGTCGTGAGTCGTCCGCTCGAAGTCTCAATTTGAAGCCATAAACATCCTCCAATTCAGTGCGGAAAACTGAGACTTATATAATCAGTCTAGTCGACAGGTAAAATATTCCAACCAACTACCATGTGGGTAAAAAGATATTTAGACATTTAAAAGCGTGCAATTCTCGAAACTATTTGTCTGATTCCAATAAACTGATGATATACCCATGTAGCTAATTTCATCAATGATTCTACGCCTGTTTGAAAATTTTTGAGATAAATCATTTCTCTAAAATCGCATGTGATTTGAGAACAATGCTACCAAATTTGACAAACTATATTTTCTCTATTAAATTGATATATTAGCTACATGTCTTTATCAGTTTGTTGGAATCAGATAAATGGTTTGAGCGCTGCAGGCTTTGAAACGTCTAGACATTTTTTATTTGCTCGGTAGGATCTTGAAGTACCATGTGAGTAAAACAAAAACGATCTCTGTTTGAAATGCCACTGCTCCCTGAATATCTAGGCAATGATATTGGTAAATATATCATTTGATGGTGAAATGTTCAAATTCATTTGAAAATTTACTTGATTGAAATCGGCCACTCCGTTCTCAAATTATGAGGGAATTCTCAAAGGCCTTCAAGAAACCTCCAAAACATGCCTAGAATCGCGAAAATTTCGGCCTTACAGCTGTGTCTTTTATATGCTTACATGCGTATTATCCCTTTGGGGGTATGAAAGTGTCATCTCTCACAGCATAACAGTCTCATTCCGGTCTATTTGATCTTCCCAAGAGGATAACACGTGCTAAAGCGTGTAAAAGTCATTGCTATAAGACCCGCGTAAGGCAGAAATGTTGGTCATGATTTTCGGCACGTTTTGAAGGTTTCTTGAAGAGGATTTCTCGAGAAAATCTTCCATAATTTCAGAA
Organism: Aurelia coerulea; assembly: GCA_039566865.1. Taxonomy (NCBI): domain Eukaryota; kingdom Metazoa; phylum Cnidaria; class Scyphozoa; order Semaeostomeae; family Ulmaridae; genus Aurelia; species Aurelia coerulea. Next base: position 973,949 of record CM076952.1, on the reverse strand, counting down.
CGCAGTGGCCGATTTCAGTCAGGTAAATTTTTATGCAGATTCGAGCATGTCTACCATTAAATTATATATTTGCCAATATCATCTTCTTCATATCCAGGGAGCTGTGGCCTTTCAAAAGAGAACTGTTTTTTGGATTGCTTTTATTGATTCACCCGGTATAGTTGTCCGTTTTAGAAACAAGATAGCGACTTTATAAATTTATTTTAATGCTTTCCAACGGTTAATTAATAGGTGTATATGTTGATAGTATTATTAGAAATATTATTGGAAAATAAAATGTTTATATGTTCAAAATATTTGAAAATATTAGATGAATTGTTTGAGGTGAAATTTTTAGATATTTGTTTCTCACAAAACGGGAATTGATGTTGAAAATTATGATGTTTCATTTAATTTGTATCGCAGAATATGCCTAATTGTCTGTCTCGTTATATCTTTCTGTGAACTGAAAATACTTCTGTGCTCATGTATTCACTTTCCTCAATCCTTTCAAATCGTACGCTCAACAATGCGCAATGGCATCTCATCTCTCTCAGGAGCTATAAGAATTACATTTTAAAACTAATACGGAACATTTTGAATCCCATGGCAATAAATGTGCAGACGATATCTCTCGCTCACGTGAAAGACTGTATGATCTTTATTGTTCTATGCGAGGAATTTCTTCATGGTTTCATCGAGTGTTTTTGACATTTTGAGGCATTCGGCAACCGTGAGTTTTTCGTTAATTCGAGTTTTTTCAGTGCTCATAAGAACGCGAGAAAAATTACAAAATACTTCCATCTTTTGGCTGTAAAGCAAAATTCGATTCATTCCAATCAATGAAGTAGTCTTGGAGCTATGAATTTTCAAAATTAGGAAGTTTTCCTGGCTCGCCCGGTCTTTGCCATCATGAATGATGATCCGGATGATCCGGATACTGATTTCCTCGGTCAACAACTACATTTTCAAAATGCATTCATATTCATTCTTTTCCCCATTGCAGCCCAGTGAAATAAAGGAACTCCTTGGATCCGCGACTCCATTCTGTCGTGTTGTTCTGCCAAATGGTTCATCCAATGTTGTCATATTGGAACAGGGTGGTGCGATTCGTCAAATCTTACACACATGTTGCAGCAGGCAAAACTTGATGTTGTCAGCATATGATATATTTGTTGGTGAACAAAGGAAGGTGAGTTTGCGCTAATTCACATTTTCCTTTATTCTTCTAACTGCACAAATTATGCGGGGTGAGTGGTCGAGCAGCTTATACAATTTCCGTTAGGTTGCTGGAGCTAAGCTCGTTCGTGTGAGTTCACAATCCGAATGGGTGACCTTCCAGATGCCAGACCAAGCAACTCACTTCGCCGTCTTTGAGAAGGGACGTTCAACTAGGGGTCCCATGCCTGAATGGGGCATGCATAGTGGGCCTAAATTAGCCATGATATAGCTAGAAATCTGTTCATCCTATTCAAAATAGAGTAATGAATGAATGAATGAATGAATGAATGAATGAATGAATGAATGAATGAATAAATGAATGAATGAATGAATGACGATAGTGAATTTCTATCATGAAACTTCCATCCATTGACGTGTCATTTGTTCATTTGTTTTTATAAGAAGTACTAAGCTACTTTGACAAAGGTGCCCCCTCGGTCAAATATTTCTTCATTTTCCCAGTGTTTTGGGAGGAATTTAGGAACTCTGCATACAGTGGAGCGTTCTCCAAAACTTTGGGCCACCTGATGTTGAGAAAGGTTTACAGATCCAATGATATTGATATTATTTAGAACTATTCGTTCCGAAAGTATGGAGCTTAAGGTTTAAGAATTGTTTCGTGGCGTTTCATTTGATCATGGTTTGATGATCATTTTTTCTTTTCCAGCCTGTAGATCTTGATAAACAATCAATTCTGTTTGCGGATGAGGTCTTCTACTTGGAAAGAAAAGTACAGTTTAGGTTTGTTGATTTTTTATTTCCACAAATATGCTTGCATCATTTAATGCATCCTCTGCTTGTTTCGTAATTTTTGTAAGCGATCATTGCAGACAGTCTTGCGGAGGAATTATTTCTATAGTACTGCGGAAGAGGTAACGAATCAATCTCTTACGCTACAGTGTTATCCCGCCACTAAGAAACTCATTTTGTAAAACCAGGCTGCTTGGTTTCTTATAAATATGATATAAATGTTATATCAACCAAATGTTAGACAATGACTATGGTGCCATCTGGCAGGCTGTAGTTTCTTATGAGTCAGTTTCTTAGTGGCGGGGTAATACTGTAGCTCCTTCATAGTAGTAGATAATTTTTTCCTCCGCAAAAGAACACAGCTGTGGGAATCAAGCCCTTCTTTTTTTTATATACCATTATAAATTTTTTACAAGACAAATTACTTATGACGCTACCTACTAATTACTCTACGAAACACTACAAGGACGATAATGCCACGGGGAGCAATAGACTATGACAACCCCGCGGCAACTAATATAGAAGAAATATACACTACTGGGTAATCAGGAAAGATGTACCACCCGCCCGCAAAACCGCACCTGAAGAGCCACCCAACCGATTCACAGTGTTCCAGGGCATGTAATTAATGTGAAAAATGAAAGTATCAGAATTGTACCAATCTGATTTTTCTATTGTTAACCGTAACCTGAGGTATATCAAAACCCAAACATTTTTCAAATCGGACAATCTAGTGCTGAGAAAATATTATTTCAAGTTAGGCCTAAAAAGTGTACTTCAGGCTTCTTTCTAAGCACAGCAAGGCCACAAAATAGCACTAAGTTTCAAATTCAAATTTCCTGGCTTGCACTCACCCAATTTTCATGATCTTTGTTTTGTTCAACAGATTAAACCTTGCAGAGTATGCAGTGAAAAAGTGGATTAAAAATTTTATCTTGGGATGCGGAAATTTTGCGAATTCATAGTGGTAACTAAATGTTAAAAAAACTAAAATTGAATCACGCAGCGCTTCTTCAACATTAAAAACAAAAAATATATGTTTCAGAATTCTCGGAAAGTCTATTGCAGAATCAAGTTTAAGCTATTGGCAACACGTTTGCAAAAGTGCTTAGCAGAATAAGCTCTCAAATAATTTTTGCGAATCTTTCACGAAAACCAGTTTTGTACCTTTTCAGAGTAAAAAATTGCATTTTTATGACGAAAACCTATTAGCAAAGGCAATATTTCATCATATCTCCACAATTTCAAATACATGCTTTTTAGTAATAGTAGTATAAAGTATTTTTACATAATTAACTAATTTTTAAGGTTTTGAAAACATGCAGCCAACTCTACAATGATTTGTTATATCCCAAGGTGAAAAATGCGCCTAGTAACATCGAAAAACAGAACAAACACCAAAATAGATACCTAATATGATTAGGGAGTTGATCTCTAACCTCTTTTTTACTATAAGAGGGAAATATTTGTTTCATTGAACATCTAGTTCAGTCTATAGTACATTGGCAAATACAGACAGAATTTGCTAAAAAAGACTTCTTCTTCACTGGCCTTCGTGAAAAATTCGCCAAAATTAATTGAAAGATTATTCTACTTAGCCCTTTTGCAAAAATGTTCCCAATAGGTCAAACTTGATTCTGCAATAGGCTTTACGAGAGTTCTGAAACATATATTTTTTGTTTTCAATGTTGAAGGAGCGTTTCGTGATTCAGCTTTAGTTTTAATGAACGATTGGTTACCATTATGGATTTGAAAAATTTGCATATCCCAAGATGAAATTTTCAATCGACCTTTTCACTGCATATTCTGCAGGGTTCAGTCTGTCAAACAAAACGAAGATCATGAAAATCGAGTGAGTGCAAGCCAAGAAATTTGAAATTGAAAGTTAGTGCTATTTGTGGGCCTTGCTGTGCTACAAAAGAAGCCTGCTGTACACTTTTTAGGCCTAACTTGAAATGATATTTTCTCAGCACTAAATTATCCGATTTGAAAATTTTTTGCGTCTTGATATACCTCAGGCTACGGTTAAATAGAGAAAAATCAGTTTTGTACAATTCTGAAATTTTCATTTTTTGGCATTAATTACACTAAAACGGAAATCTGGATCACAGTGCGATTCGCACAATTTCGTATTTTTTAAACGACGTGTCGAAGAGGCTTCAACGAATTTTGTCCAGGCCAGTCGAGCCTACTTTGGCGTCTAACTACCCATGGTGACATTGGCAATTTAGTTGCATCTTAACCAATGCAATTGTGTTTACTTTGATTTGATTGCTTTATTTTCCAATTTGTTAATTTTTTCTTCTCTTGTGTAGGTTTGATTTGCCAAATAAGAGATCAGTTGCAGTAAGAGACAGTCCAAGCAAAACTTTATTTGATGCAGTTGAGCCAATCATGCGTAAAAATGGTTATGACCTTAATAGATATGTCATACATCTGGTGAGTTTAAGAATTATTTATATGCTTTGTTTCCATAGTTATAACCTGGTCTCACGCAGTATGGCAAATAGCGAACGAAACAGCGATGGTCTTGCTTCAGATCGGACGACCCAGGCTTTCCTTCTTTATGGAGAATAAGTAGATTCAACACCACAGTCACATGTTTTCTCTTTTTCGGTAAATCATTAATGCTTACAGTAAATGCATGGGCAGTTAGACACTGTAGTTATACTTTAGCTTGTATGCCTCTGCAGAGAAAAATGTATATCGTTCTGCGGAGGATGGTTTCGCTACCTCTTCCGTAGCAGTATATAAACTTTTCCTCTGCAGGAGCATACAGCTGCGGCAATCAACCACAACTGTGGCAGCTAACCACCCCTAGGAAATGTTGAAAAACCTGCTTGCAATCATCAAAGCTTTTCAGAGAAAAATTTAACCTTAATGTTGATTTATAGTTTACTGGAAGTGAGCAACTGGCTAGAACTTTAACTTTGTGTTCACAAGTTTTTGAAAAGTTTTCATAGGCTAAATAATCAATCAATGACGGGAACAGTGGACATTTGTGTCGATCGTCCAATTTCCAGTTCTTTGTTCTACTCTGTTCCAATTTCCAGTTCTTTGTCTTTGGTCGTATGGTTGCAAACTTCTAGCGTATGATGGGTCCATGTAGACTTACGACGTGATTCCTTGTATTCATTCAACATTTTTAATCGGATAACCATGCAATTCAATGAGCGTTGCTGAGACTTATGTAGTGAGTCTAGGGTCGACGCAGGGACTGCTCAAGCCAATATTCACCAAATCTTTGCTCAGTTTGGTTTTTTTCTTGCACTAAAAACCCATATGAGTTAAAATTAGCTTATTTTGTGATAAACTCCTTTCTAGGCCAAAAACAATATTACATTGTCACTCCAAACTGGCATCGCAGCTATCGAAAACAAACATCTAGTTACAGAAGAAAAAGCATTTGCAGAGGGTAAGTGAAGATAGTTACGTTTCATTTTACCAGCCCTTTGACCCATCATCTTACTCCTGAATGTGTCTTCATTTTTGCTGCCAATGCCTTCTCAAAGGCATTGAAGCAGCATAAGACGGCAAGGTATACCCTATCTGTCAGAATTTGCTGACTCATGGTTCTGGATGGCGCATCTGAACGTTCATGTGAAATGAAACTGATCACATGAAATGAAACTGATCACATGGAACGCATTGTGCAACAGCAGGTCCTTTTAGTTTGTTGGGAGTGATAATTGATCTTTCTCACATGGGTCACATGATACACACACGGCAAAGCAGGTCTAAAACTAAATATTTCCTAAACTAAAGGTATAACGACCCATCTAAGTCTCATTCAATTTTGTAGATCGGCGAATGTCTCTTGGCAACGTATCTTGGAAGCCTCCTTCTGGCACACTAGGCATCAAAGAACTGACGTCATCATTCAAAAGACAAAGGCAGGCAAGTAAAGACGACTCCTCGTTGGCTGCGTTGACGAAACAAACTTTGAAACCAAGCAAAAGTCAAGAAGAATTGAATGAGTTTTCAAGACGAGGATCTTTGGAAGGGCATCGCTCTTATTTTACAAGAATAAAACAAGGAATTAAGAATAGCAGAACTGCTCGATCGAAAAGTATTGATCATACGAAATATGCTCTAAAAGGTATGTGATGTTTGTTACTTTTTTTACTAAATTCTATCATTCATTGATTCATTCCTTTGTTAGTCAATCAATATCATACCATTCATCATTACCGTTAAAGCTCTATTAAGCTCCCGGGGGATTTTTTAATTGTGGACATTCCAGAGGGGGTCTTAAAAGAGAGGGGGCTTTCTTATTAGAGGGGGGGGGGGCTTATTCACAAAATCAAATGACAAGGATATATATGATAGCTTTTTAGTTCTTTTACACCATATTTTGCTGATTCAATATACAATTTTAAGAGTCAAATACATAAATTCGACACAGTTTTATCTCAAACCATATCAAAATTAACACGCAAACTTATTTAGCTCAATAAACGAAGAATCTTTGGTAACCTCTGGAATTTGATATAAGTGGGGGGCTTAGTAGAGAGGGGGGCTTATTTAAAATTTTGGCTCAGAGGGGAGGGGCTTATTATAGAGGGAGGCTTAATAGAGAGGGGGGCTTAATAGAGCTTTCACGGTATTCAGTTATCTAATTGTCCATATATCTCTTCGCTCATCACTTCATATCCTTTGTTCCTCCTTATTTGTTTACTTATTCTTGCTTTCATATTTATGCCTTGACTTGTTCCAAGTCTGAGTTTCAATGAGAGAGCATCAGGCAAGGACCAATACTGAGTATGCCGCTCTAGAGGAGGAGAAGGAAGAAAGGGAAAAGTCTTCTTTCTTCCTTCTGATTCCTCGACTACTGATTTCTAATTTTTCTGATTCCTCTGATTCCTCTGATTCCTCTGATTCCTCTGATTCCTCTGATTCCTCTGATTCCTCTGATTCCTCTGATTCCTCTGATTCTTCTGATTCTGGCTCTCTGAGATTAAAACTGAGACTTGTAGCAAGTCAAATTTATGCCATGTGTTCATGTCTTTCGATTGATAGCAATCATGCTCCCATTTTAACACAATTTGCTTTCTACACATCTTTTCAAAAATTGTTCTCCTTTACAATAATCAAGCTTGATATTTTGTTCTTTCATCTCATGCAAAATCTGCCATGTTTGCAATGGTCCATCGTTATCATTTTCTAATCTGTTTACTTTGCGGACAAATCTAGCCTGGAAATACGTTGAATAAATTGTTTTGTTAGATTTGCCTGCAGACTAACCAAAACGAAATTGTTCTTCAAGCATCGTTGATTTAGTTTTTCTTTACAGCCAATAAACTACGTTCCAAAGATGAAGCCGCAAAAACTGGAAAAGAAGAAGCGCAGGGATACGGGAGACAAAAGTCATCGCCACCTTTACCAGTCAGTGTAGTTGTAAACAAAGAAGAACCGCAACCGATAAACTTTACTTCAAAAAGACAAACAGAAGCCCAGAAACAACGTGAAATATCTGCGAAAACGGACTTGGGAAATTTCAGGCCGGCCTCAGAATTCTTCTCAAAGATGGATTATGATGATCAATTTCAAGACCGGCGAAACAGCGTCCCTGGAATCTTGGACACAAATACCACACAAGCTGTATCTGATTTGGAGTGGAAAACAACTTCAGGTTCCAATATTTCAAATGTGGCTGTTACGAAATCCCCCACGAAGCAGTTTCTCAACAGCAAACATCATTCGTTAGTTTCAGCCGTTAGCGATCCAGAACTTGCTGTGCGGCGTGGACGTACAACACAGGTATCCAAAACGCTCAAACGTGAGATAATAAGAACTGGAAGTGATGTGTCATCCCACTCAGCTGCTTCTGCTGGAAGCGCAAACATTGCAGACCAGCGGCCAAAGAGTGCTGCGGATATAAGCCATATTCGTAGGCTGTCGAAGAATTTATTGACTTGGAGAGCGCGGGATAACTCGTGTGATTCCGCGAGTAGTTCTGCCACTGAGGACCTAAGCCAAGATGGGCTTTCAACGAAACGAATAAAAGATGCGAAACGGCCTTCATCATCCGAGGCGCTCGCTGTGAAACAATCTCCTCGCAGTCCTAAAATTAAGCATAAGAAAATGGAAGACGTAGAAATCGCCATCGCTAATTCGCCTGTTTATGCCGTCGATGCTGGTAAACTAAAAACTTCAAAGGCTAGGCCGTTACCTATTTCGCTTGCGAATGAGTCTGAAATATTACGAGGCCTAGATTTAGGAGACAGCTTTGACGTTATTCAGAGTCCTGATATGAAGGACACAAGTGCTGAGGAAACTGATGTGGTTCCATACGATATTGATGATTCGTTTGAGAACGCTATTGAGAGAGGAAGACTCCTTGCAAGTGCGCTTGACAATTTGCCAGTGAACGCTAATGGCCTAAATGATCTGACTGTTGATCAGCTTGCTGAGCACCAAAATGATAAAGAGGCTAGCAAAGCGAGGCCCATTCAACAGGATAACTTAGATCTAGCAGACATGGATTCCTTAGATGCGAGCAACAGTCCATCTGGCCTCGACTACGAATTTAATATAACCGTGACTGGATCAGTGAATGACGAGACTCTGATTATGGAAGACAAGGACACAGGCCTGGATCTTTCTGGGCTAATGGATATGACCAATGTTAAGAGGAATCGAAGGGGGACGAGGCAAAAAGGAGATAAGGATCCACGGCCGAGGGAAACAGCTATAACATTCGTTTGAAATAATACGTAATTGAAACATTTTTACGCAATGATGACCACAACGTTTGTTTGAAATGAGACGCAACTGAACGAAATCACTTGATAACATCAATGACATTCATTTGAAACAAGAAACAATTGAAACAAAGTTACGCAAAAATTACGGAACTGTTTGAAGACATGCATGGCGCATCATCAGATCATACAAGTACTCTTGGGAGGGTTTTCTTGACCGATCATCTTACGGGGACGTGTCATTTTGTCCGAAAAATTGGCACCGATAATCCTGCATGTTTCGAATAATTTTGGATCATGATTCCACAAATTTAATGAAAATCTTGGTCATAATCCCGTTAATTGTAAAACTTTCCTGCAATTTCTATATATTTGCGAATTTCTTTCCCCAAATGATACCCATAATAATTTCTTTAAATGTTTTAAAATCGTACCCATAATCCCGCAACTTTTATAGAAAAGTACCCCTAAATATGACATGTCCCCTTAATTACAACATACCAAGATACCCCCCCCCCCCGAGCAAGTACCATAATTCTGTTAATTCGTTAGATTATTGATCACGAGCATTAACCCTTCCGCTTGGAACTTTCATGGAACCCAGTGATATGCAAAATGAGACGTCATATATCAGAAAGTTAGGTCTTCAAAACTTTGGTAGGTTCCAAAATTGATGTCCTCTGCATCTTTACTGCAAGTGAACTATTTTGGATCATGATACCCCCTGACAAAATAATGATTTGCATTGGATTTAACTGCTAAACGACCATTAAACCGGTCATAAAAGGGTTAATCAAAGCAGGATTTGATTTGATGGTTACTCTTAAAGAGCTATTGTCACCCAGGGTCCTTTGCAGGCAAGTTGAAATGTTGACCGTCTGAAAGTCAAATTTGGTCTCAGTGGAAACACTGGATCCAGATTGTTTTAAGTTTTACAAATTTTTACTTTAGTTGAATTGAACTGTTCTATCAGTTCAACCACTGCACTGTCGATTTATAGTTTAACGTTTAAGCCATATTTCATTTTCAGACAGTGTGAAATTGCTGCGTGCCCGCAAAGGACCCTGGGTGACAATGGCTCTTTAAAGCGTAGAAAATTTCTTTGTAGGTTAGATGTCCCACAAGGTATTCCAAGAAGTCGTTACAATTTAAAAAGTCATTGCGTCCATTCATTTTAGGAAGAGCTTATATTTGGAACCCTCGGATTAGCCAAATGTTTTGGAATCTAGTTTTTTGAAAGCTAAAAGATTTTGAAGCATCCTTGAAATCACACCGAAATAATAGGATTAATTTTTCGTAAATTGTTAGGCTTTTCCTTTGTCAAAAGTCAATGCTAAGAATCAAACAACTTCAGAAAACTAATGAGAATATGGAAGAATGAATGCCCACATGCAGAAATTACAAAGCCTCTTAAATTAGATTGCTAAAAGCTCTTGAATTAGGCATCTTTCAAGAGTCGTGTTTTCTTGGTTTTTTTAAGCTTGTCAACCTTGATTTGAAAACTGAAAATAAAGAATATTCGCATGGCTTATCATAAAAGTTATTCCAAAGACAAGTATAGTTTGTGATGATATTTCTGGGTCAGGTACAGTCAAGCTTTGACATCATTCTCTCTCATATAACTTTCTTTGACTGACCCCCGCGTGAAAAACTTCTGATTGCCCCCCTCCCCTCCTGTGGGAGATTATAACTGAAAAGCCAGCATAGACCTTTTATTTACCAGATTTGCGGCCTCGATCGAGCGGTTCAATGTGGTAAATTGTCATTATTCGAAGTCTAATCAATTGAGAACGAACTCGATTTTCCATCATTTGGCAAAAAGAATCTCCCATTCTCAATTTGACTGGTGGTAATAGTGCTCAGATTGCCAGTTAATTTAAAACAACTTTGTCATTTTAAATTTGTGTTGATATTCTTATTCCATTTATATCACAGTAAAAACCCAACAGCCTCAAATTCATTTTCTCATTGTTTGATGGCTAATTTTAATGTTATTTACAACTTGTATTCTTTAGAATTGCATGGAAATAATTTGCTTTTTTACTGTAGAGTGTTCATCCTCCATTTAAAACAGTCAAGTACACACCCAAGCCAAGGCATCGAATCTCTGAACAACTTTTCCATCCAATGTATAAAATGTTGTTGCCTTATTCTTTCAACTGAATTGATTGCAGGGAGCTTTATGTAATTTGCCATAATCGCAGAGAGTGGATTTCTGCTATCATGATTAGCTTTGGAATTACAACGTTCTGAAGTTTATGAAAGAATGTACGAGATGAGGTATCTGAAGCTTTGTCAAACATATTAAGCGCTCCATACGTCTCAACCAGTTGAGGACAATCAATATGACCAGTACAAGAAGTTGTCAGTTTTTGAAGGTCTACAAGATGGTAGCAAGCAAAAGTCTGTAACTTTCATGGCTTACGATTTAGCAACTTGACGTCGTCAAAACTTCAAAACTTGCAGAAATGTTAAAAATGCTGGAATGTTTTCCTTCAAGCAGTTTATTTGAAAGAACAGGGCAATACCATTTTACATGACTAACTTTAAAATTTTGCAAAGATTCAACTCATATGCTACACACCCATAACTTCGTTTCAACTTCGTTTTTGTCATTATCTTTACGTAATTCGTATGTAAATAGATAAAGTATGCTTTTTCGTAATTTTTTACATTGCGTTGAATAGTTCGTTTTAACAAGACTTTTTATTTCATAAGAAATGACTTATATAATCTGTTGATCGGGTTTTATCTGTTTATTATAATGTATAATTGTACATGAACCATTCCTAATAGCTTAGACCAGTTATCCATAAACTGCAATGTTATTTCACGTGTTTTATTTGGTACTTTTCTTTGGGCCCCGCATTTTATGGTAAGCTGGAGAACAGTTGCAAACTTCCAGTTAGTGGCTCGACGTCGTACTCCCCTATAACGGAAACAGTGTTTCCCTCGACCTGGAAAAAGTTGCAAATTTTTTTTTGTCATTTTTTTATCGAAAACTTATGGAAACAGTATCTACTAAATGTGTCTTCACCGTTCCACTTCATGTTGAGAAATTCCCCTCCACCTCGAAAGAAATTGGAAATGTTTTCTGTATTTACATATTTTGAGTTTCTCCAGGGTAATAAACCATAGAAGTAAATGCGGCTGCATAACTATTCTGGCTGCAAAGTCAGACGATTAGACCACTGCGCCCATGACTGCGCCACAACACCGAAGTAGCGAAGGTCAAAGTGACGTCACTCATCACCAGGCCATTTTACTCGTTCGTAATGAAATCAATGAAATCGAGGTTTGCCGCGTTGATTGGGCCTAGCCACCAGTTGGGGAGTTAGGGCTCACATTCAGGCTTCATTGAAACATTTGGATGTAAACCGTAATGCGATGAATTGGCAGCATCTATTCACTAAAGGCATCAAATGCATGCAGTCACCATTACTTGGTGTTATCAAGGCAACGAAGCAAGGTTCTGTTGTCTGGAAAGTTGGAGCAATTCAAGTCAGGAAAATGAGCGGGAAAAAAGATCTGGATTTGTCTGGGATTTATCCACCGATTCCAACGCCATTTAATGAAAAAGAAGATGTGGATTATGAAAAGTTGAAGTTTAATTTGAAGAAATGGAATGATATACCGTTTGCTGGTAAGAATTGTTAAAGGAGAAGCGGGCAAAGGCAAACGAAATAGATACGTGAATTAGGCCCAAGCCCAATAAAATGTCAATGAAATGAAATTGTAATGAATAGAAAAACTGTAATAGGATTATTATTTGTTGTGGGCGTTCCAGACTGCTTGCCACACTGGTGCACAAAATTATTACAATCAGAAATATTTGGCACAGAGCAGAGTAAGGATTCACCCTGGTTAAGAAAATAGACCAATTATTCTTCCATTGTTTTTGTGCAAAAATTTACCCTCAAAAACCTATTTACAGACTGCCAAACAAACTGGAAAAACTGCATTTTGTGTGTGTTGTGCAAGTGTTTGGATGGCATAGGATGGGCATTTTGCTTGCTGCACACCATAGGTTTTTTCATTGAAATAAATTGTGCACTTGTTAAACAACAGCTGATTAGATAAAACAATAGTAGAGCAATGAAAATATAAAGCTAGCACTAGAAATTTGCCAAGCATGCAAGAGAGATGCTTAGAAGTCTCAAAATCACATCTTGCTGACTGGAACTTGACAGTATTAACTAAGCTTCTGCATTAGTGTGACAAGTTTAGTTATTTGTTGATTTTATTCTTTGTTTGGCAGTACAGTAGTTTCAAAAAATGTTTTAGTTTGCATCATCATCGCTCATTTAGCTGTCATTGTTCAGTTTGTATTTTTGTTAGGACAACGTTTCAATATTGTGTAGCAAGTCTAGATATTAAAATGAAAATAAATTGATGTTTTCCAATAGGTTATGTGGTGCAAGGGTCCAATGGAGAATATGTATATTTATCCAGCAAAGAAAGAGTTGAAATGGTTGAATTTGTCAGAAAAGAAGCCACAAAAGATAAATTGATCATTGCAGGATCTGGATGCGAAGGTTAGTCATTTCTTATTGAGATTACAGTCTTTTACTTATTGCCAAAAAACAATTTTTGTCAAAGTTGCAACAAATTTGGTCAGAGAAATGGTAACAAAGTTTCATTTCATGGTTAAATTTTTAGTAATAAATTCTTTGGAGAAAACCAATCTGCCAGATCACAAAAAAATGCAAAAGCTTCAAAGCAGTGGCGGACACTTACCCAAATAGTGGGGGCGGGGTGAAGCTATTATTTCACTTACAAAGCATTGTTTGTTTCTATTGTTTTCAAACAACAGATCTTTGTTCAAGCCAACAATGGGAGGGGGGGCGATTGCACCCCCTTGCCTCCCAAGTGTTCGCCACTGTGTCAAAGAACCTTTTTATTTCATCTAGAAACAGAAAACATACATCCGCTTACTTCTTGTACTTTAGTGTTTGGTATTACTTAAAATTTAGTACCTCACTTTGACAAAACAAAATAAGGAACTCAAGCCTTTACTTCAAGCAAAGGTTCTTCATGTTAACAAATAGTATATCATTGTTTTTGTAAAATTCTCCTTTCGTTCAGGTACAAGAGAAACAATAGAGCTAACAAAGCAAATGGCTGCTGTTGGTGCGGATGCAGTTCTGGTTACAACACCATGTTTTTATAAAAACAGAATGAATACACAAGCAATGAATAAACATTATACTGATGTAAGTACGTAATAACCTTGGTTTGACTTTGGAGATAAAAGCAACCAACAAAAGATTGAATGACTTGCTAAAATTTATTCATCTGAGATATAAAGCACTGATGTGGTCAAACTCATAGAAGTTTGATTTGAGATTTTTTTGTCGGTCTACTAGTCAGCGTGAAGAGAAAATTATTATCAAGAGGCTCCTGGCAAATGAAGGGAAAGAAAGCTCAATTAAATGACAGTTAGATGACAGCAAAAAAAAACCAGTTGTCCATTGAATATATATTGTCCTTGACTCTTTAGTTTCTTTCCCTAAAAGATCCAACTTCTTCTTTCTGAGTAACAAACAGAAAATAAGCTTCAGTCTGTGTTCTCAAATCTTTTTATCTTCTTCCAATTAAGAGACTGACCAAGAAATTGCATCTGATTTGAAACTGAAAAACTGAAAATGTGTAAAGCAAAAAATGGGATGAGTTTTAGGACAGTTTGTAAATTGTTTGTAAAGAGCTTGAATTTTGCATTAAAACCAGTGTACAGCAGTTTATTTGAAGCTCCTTGTAATCATGCAAATTTTTGCAAACTCAATACAAACTTGCAAAGTTTGTGCAAATTATATATTTTGCTAAGAGTAATTTATTTTCTGCCGTCAAACGGGCAAAAAGGACATAAAAATTCAAAATATGATGAAATGCATTCATAAGCAAGTCTCTGATAGTAAAAATGTTTCCTCTCAATGGTCAGAATAACTTGGACAGGTTATATCTTTGAAGGCAAAAATCAAGTGCGGTGAGTGGCTGAGCGGCTTAAACAGTTTACATCAGGTGATTGAAGTTAAGCTCGGTTATGTGAGGGCAAACTCAGGATGGATGACCCCTTGAAGGCCTGGCTTTGCAACTCACTTTGCCGTATTTGGAAGGGACGTTGAGCTAGGGCTGAATGTGGCATGTATAGTGGGCCTAAATTAGCTTTAAATAGCTAGAAATCCTTTCAGCTCACTTGAAATAAATTACCGAAAAAAAGAAAAAGTCAAAGCAATGTATGTTAATTTTAATTTTTCAAAGATCTTTATCATATTTATTTTTGCAAAATATAGATGTGATTTATTTATTTTTTCTATCCTTTAGATTGCCAATGTGTCACCAGTTCCTGTGATACTTTACAATGTACCTGCAAACACTGGGGTTGAATTTCCAGCTGACAGTGTGGCAGAGCTTTCAAAACATCCAAATATCATTGGGCTAAAAGATAGTGGTGGAAATGTAAGTTGTTTTGTTTTTATTTAATGTCTTTCTTAATTATGCTGGGACCAAGTAGTTGCAACCATATCACCTTTTTGTATATATGTATGTATGTATCATTTGCAACAATTGAAAATATATTTACAAGTTTATGATATAAAAATAGGTACAATACAATACACAAGGTTAGAAATGTAAAGAAAAACACCCCTAATTACAGTGGCAGGGATAGCATTGAAAGGTCAAGCTAACCTTATTTATCTAATGGTTCCCTTAGAGGTGCCGGTATAACATAGGAGAAAGGGAAAATATGTGGTTTGTAAGACCAAACCATGATCGAGAGAGATATTGCAGGGTCAAGATATTTACTTCAGAAACATGTATCAAGTTTATAAACTAGTTTTTGGAGACAACCTTGTTGGGAAAAGTATTCATAATTTTGAAACAAAAGGTCTGATTTTAAAGGGTTCCTGTATTGCATCTATCTCTAATATTTTTCTTCAGCAAAGCATTATGTGAAGCAATGACTATAAAGTTAAAGCTTTGGAAAATGAATTATGTTTTGCCATTCACCTCTTTTATCTTTTATCAATTAAAGTTTTTAAAATGAGTGGAAAATATCAAAGTTCAGAATCCTCTAAAAAAAATTTCCAGGGCATTTCTTGAATGTTTAACTGCCCAGTGACCCTTTTGTTTACTGTATGTGCACCTCATCTTTGAATTTATCCAAGCCCAATCCTTCATTTATTTTGCAGTTGGCGTTAATAATAATAATAATGGCAACCAATTCTCCATTCCGGAGCAGTTACAAGCTACAAAACATGGGTATAGCACCAGTAGGAAAATAGGCAAGCTGACAAGCAAAGAATGGAAAAATATGATAGTAAATAGAA
Source organism: Aurelia coerulea (assembly GCA_039566865.1). Taxonomy (NCBI): domain Eukaryota; kingdom Metazoa; phylum Cnidaria; class Scyphozoa; order Semaeostomeae; family Ulmaridae; genus Aurelia; species Aurelia coerulea. The sequence continues at coordinate 957,967 of CM076952.1, read as the reverse complement.
TAACTTCGATAATACAAAAAGATATGAAGAAATGTAACAAAACAAAATTAAGATTACTAAAAAACAATTGCTTTGGGAAAAAAGAATATATTAATCATAAACATGCAGCAAACCTATTGTCTTTGAAACTAAACATGACTGACTTAAAAGCTAACTATAAGGGAAAACATGAAAATGCCTTATGCAGAAGGTGTGGAGCTCAAGAAGAAACCATTGAACACTTATTTCAGTGCCAAAATTTTAAAGAAAGATCTTTGAACACAAATGATTTACTGAAAAGTGACCCAACAAAACTCGGAAAGATTTTTAAAATGGTTGAGATGTTTTTATCATAAATAGGAAAAAGAAAAACACCCAAAAAAAATTCTAAATACGAGAATGTATATTGAAAAGAAAGTATGAGGAAAATTGATTTGACTTTTTCAGATAACATACATTGGAGGAATAATTCATGCAACAGCTGATAACAATTTTCAAATAATGGCAGGCTCTGCTAGTTTCTTGACACCATACATGTCTCTTGGTAAGATTTTATTTAGAGACTGATTCCTATGTAAATAATGAAATAAAACGACATTAAACTATTCTTACATGTCCCTTGTAAAATCTTCATTATTTGATTAATGGATTTGAAGGATTTTTTGGAAACTCAGAATAAAAATGGACATGAAATTGGCTGCATCTGTCACAGCTCAGCATTTATGTAAATATTTCAATGCTGCAGCTTGTAGCTGAACAGTTCTAGCGTTTTCTTTGCTTCTGTAAATATTTACAAAAACAAAAACGAGATTTTTAGGACCCTAAAATCTGAGCATTAGCTGGCGAAAACATCAAAATAAAGACGTTATGTTAACTCTTTTTAGTTGTTGGATCATTATAGTTTGAAAAACTAGACAAATGATTACATTGCGTTCTGGTTAGAAAATTTAAACTCTGGATGTTCTTTCATTCTGAAACGATTTCTTCACAATACTATTGATTGTTTTTTCTTTTATTTTCAGGCTCCGTTGGTGGTGTTTGTGCCCTTGCCAATGTTCTAGGCGAAGAGGTCTGCAAGCTTTACAATTTATACAAAGAAGGCAAATTTGAAGAAGCAAAATCTTTACAATTAAAAATGGTGAAACCAAATGGAGCTGTAAGTCCTTCAAATATTTCTTATATCTAACTGAAATGGAATATCTACGAAACTGGCAAAACATCTAAAAGAACAGCTTCTACAAAAGTTGATATAATTGCTCTACAGCTTTCACACACAAATACTGTCACTTCTTTTTGAATATGATAGCCTTTGCCTCGATAATATGTGACTAGGGCACTAGTTTCCTTGAAGAAGAATACATTTCGAAAGAATTGTCTAAAATTGGGGAGCAGTTCTAACAGATCTGATGTCTTAAATAAAAGCATAGTGGGTACATTTTATCATTGATTGCTTGAGCTTTGCATTTACGTGTTCTATGTAAGAATGACGAGCAAGTTAAAACTCGTTGGTAAGCAAAACATGTTATAGGTTATTTATTCAAATTCTTCACAGTAAATTTCGGGCATTTCACCACGAAGAGTGGAAAAATCGGTCAAATGTTTTTTGGCACCCCCAATCGAACGATGCGCCCCTGGTTTCGGAAAAAACCTAGTCAAACGTTGCATAGAATGGATGTATTTGATGAAAACAATAACGAGAAATATTTCGTTCAGTTTTGAAATTTAGGTGATTGAAAATGCGATTATTTTCATTTTAGGTAACAAGACGATACAATGTTCCAGCAATGAAATACGCAATGGATCTTTATGGTTACTACGGTGGGCCTTGTCGTTCGCCAATGACGCCATTGCTTAGCAACGAGGCTGCAGAAGTTGAAAAGAGTTTTGTTGAATTCCCACGGAAATAGAATTCGTAAGAAACTATTATTTGTAGTGGAAACGACAGAACGGTTATTTTTAAAATAGACTTTAATTTTGTATCTATTGTGACGCAAAAATAGAAATTGTATTTTGGAATTTTTCGAATTATTTTACAAATACCAAAATTGCCTCCTTCAATTTCTTTCGTACATCTTAACGTCAATCAGGCTCAGTCATTTATTGTAAAACAAGAGAAGCATAAGTTTACCATAAGTATGTATTCTAAACCTAAGTTCATAAATCAGTGTGCTCTTTTGGTTCTTGGTATGCGCATACTAACCGGTTTTGTGTTGTACAGGAAAATATAATGCCCGAGGGCTTTATAATTTCCTGTACAACTACAAAACCGGTTAGTATGAGTTTTATTATCTGATAGCTTCTAATTTTGATTCATATCACTTAGTCAAACCCATTTTGTTACGGGTATGTCGCTTAAGTTTATTGTAAATCTCATAGGCCTAAATCAGTTGCTGTGGTGACAAAAACGCGTCCTTGTATCGCATTACACAAGTCTACGGGAAAGCCGCGGGAAATGTGCGGTTAACCAATGGGATTGGCGGGATTCTTGTATTGCCTCATTTTTGAAACGTCAATCAGGTAATAATGGCTGGTATTGTCTAGTTGAGATGGTGAGTTTTTCTTCTTTCATAAATTTTCTAATTTTCAATTTCACTTCACCTTAGATAGACCTTTTAGCTATTCTGCAAAAGAACCCGAATCGAGCGATATTTTGATACATTTTGTAGGTTTTATGAAAATTAATCTTTTTTTGGAATTAATATCCAGTACACGTACAAGAACAAAGACATTAATTTTGAATGATTTTTCATACCTTTGGAGTTGCCAATACTTATTTTCAGCAAGTCAGGTTTCTGCCAAGTTTTTAAATAAGGGAATGGGGACAAAAGCAACTAGCAATACCTTAAAGATATTTGCTAGAAACGTTTGCCTCCGCTCTCCAATAAATAAGTTATGTTTCTCGGTCGCTGCTTCTTGTACCACTGAAAGATCTTCTTCCGTTGCCCATACCTCTTGTGGTCGTTTCTTGTCGATTGCTAAGAAAATTGTACAAAATTGATTAGCTAGTTTGATTCCCTGTAGCCTTTATTTTTCAGATATATGCTCTAGAATGGTTTCGCTGGTACGTTGAATGAAGACTTAAATCTTGCAGACCAAATGACTGGCAAAATCTTGCGAAGTAAGCCGAATATGTATTCCTTCTCTTCATTCTCATTTTGAGAAACCAAACTGTATAAAAGAAGTTCGGATGCAAAAAAGACAAGATATTTAGCACACTGAGGCCTTTCTGACTTGTGTCTTCATCAGAGTGTGACTTACAAAACTAAAGTGATTCTAAAGTTACGTTATGGGTATGCATATACTGTGATTCAATTAACAGATGGATTAACAATTTCCTGAAAAAATGTTTTCTTAGTTTTAACACCTCTAAAAGGCTGTTTAAAACGGCCGCTTTCATTTCCTCCAATATTATCGTAAGGATGGCATCAAAGCAAGATAATGATGATTCTATCAAAATTTCACAAACACAGATGGAGGAAATAAAAGCGGCCGTTTTAAACAGCCTTTTAGAGGTGTTAAAACTTAGAAAACATTTTTTCAGGAAATTGTTAATCCATCTGTTAATTGAATCACAGTATATGTATACCCATAACGTAGCTTTAGAATCACTTTAGTTTTGTAAGTCACACTCTGATGAAGACACAAGTCAGAAAGGCCTCAGTGTGCTAAATATCTTGTCTTTTTTGCATCCGAACTTCTTTTATACAGTTTATTCGTACAACTTTCCACCAATATTGATAGACCAAAATATAGAGGCAACAAGAAATTTGATTTAAATCCTTTTTCAGTTCTCTCGATGCCTATTTCTACTTTCATATTAATTGCTGGTTTTTGACTTACAGACCACCCAACAGAAAGATCAATTTACAAAAAATATTGAGATTCATGGTAAGTTTTCAGATTTGATACTTTTCCGTGATCTACACTTTTCTTCATTAGCTTTTTGTGTAATAAAATCTTGAGGTTGACGTGCGGCAATAGTTACAGTTGATAAACATAAATTTCCTTATTGATCAAACTAAAATGCCAGGATTTAATTAGACTAAACGTATCGGGCATAACCCTTCATCAGTAGATCCTGGCATTTGAGTTTGATCAATAAAGTAATTTATGTTTATCAAGCTTTTTGTGTATCTAGTTATTTTACCAGAATATCTAGAGCTTAGTAAAATGTAACAGAATTTGCGACCATTTTGCATCTCTAGACTGTTTTATATAGAAGACCACTATGAAATATTGCAGCACCTAAATATTGGTTGTGTTTTCTTTCGCAAAGGCCCCAATAGACATTTTAGCTATCCAGAAAATCGAACGATCTTTTGCTACATTTTTGTAGAAGTTTCGAATGTGCACAATAGTGATAGAAGCTCTAACGCCACTCGATCGAACCTCACGTATAAGAATGTATAAAAACAACGCTCGATCCAGACTCTTTTGTAGAACAGCTGAAAGGTCTGTTATTGGTATATTAACTCGACTTACCTCTCAATTTCCATAATAGTTCAATTACTTGCCAATTGAAATAAATGCCCACCAAAATCGGTCTTGTATATATTGAACAACTCCTGTCACCAGAATGGGGACAAAAGCAACTAGCAAACAGCATAAAGTGTTTGCTTGAAGGTTTTGCCTCCGCTCAAAAAGTGTCTAGGGAGTATTTCGTAGAATTTCATTGCACAAAGAGAGACATATCTACGAAAAATGACTCAAAAATCTATAGCTCGTAGTAAATCAAAAAAAGGAAAGAGTTATTTACAGGGAATATCTCTAATTACTTTATTCCGACTAAAATTTTTAGATTCGACAAACTATGAAGCATGCAACGAAAAATTATTTTGTAGGATTATACAAATTTTGCTTTACCACCAAGTAACTTTGCTTCATACTGAACTCTTTGATAGAAGGATTGTTTCTTTTCCACGACGATAAAGGGCTAAAACGAAACTGTAAGTCATACCTTGAAATCTTTTGAGCAGTGCTTTTTCAGAAAGTTGATTCCAAACTTGACAGCTTTTCTTCGATAACACCAAGTTTTCTCTCCATTGTATTATTTCTAGTTTACCATTGATATGTTTGTACTTATTCCATTGTAGACAGACCATTGAGCTCTCAAAAACTGAGTAGGAGTTCTTCACACACAACTTTCGATGCTTCAGATATCTGCAGATCCCAATGCCTTCAACGTTTCAGGTATTATAACTTCAGTATGCGGCTTCTACTTCTTATAACAACTTGAAACATTACATCATTCGACTTCTGCACACATTACTACAAAGATCCGGAATTTGAGATGCGCTTGATCGCAGCAATCCATCTCCATATAGACAAGCCCATTCAAATTTAGCCGCGCGTTTTAATCTTGCATTCAATTTTGCCGTTTGTTTAATGAGTATTAATTGATTGTCATTTATTTCAGTGCACGCGCGGTTGCATTTCAGTGCACACACAGTTTAAGATGAGGTAATTCTTACCGCTTCGGTTAATGATACGCATTGCGAGCTTGTTCATGCAAATCTAGGGAATCACTGGCCCAGGAATTTGCGAAAAATTCAAAATGTTCAACCTTTCATATTTTCTTGTATTTTCGCGACAATTTTGCGTTATTAAACACATCCAACTGTATATTTCCCATTTCAAACAAATAATCGTAAATTTCATGATGGAATAGCGCATAATTTTCGTTTCAAGTTGCTTTCAAATGTTTATTTCACGAATTACGCGCTCTATCAGTTATACAGGTGGCCTTGCATTTGGAGTGAGGTAATTCTTCTGCTGAAATTCGTCCTGGGAATCGTCTCAAAATGTTCTAATTCTGCGTAAAAATATCCTTATAAGCGACATCTTTTCGCTGTTTATTTGATTCTTTTGCTAGCAAGAATGAGAACAATTTCTCCTTACACAAAGTGGTAGCTTCGAAGTGAAGTTCATGAACAAATTGCTAAATAACGCGTCATTTTGATGTCTCAAAGTTAGGACTAGCTGTTCTTAACTTTGGTTTAAAGTTTTCAAAGTTACCTTAAATTTGATGTTTTAAATGCAGCAATTCATACCTTATTTTTTGTTTATCTGAAGTTTGCGATCACGTGTTTCGTTTTTTGCTGTCGCCAATAATGAACGAAAGCTGCAATTCGCTGTTTAAGATCATGCATGTGAAAATTGGGATGATCGACCATGTTTTTAGGATTTAGCAGAGATAAAATTTAACGGTTTTTTGGTGATCCTGATGCTTCAATCACATTGAAAACTTAGGAGTTTGCTAAATATTCTGGTTTCAACAGGAAAATGCAAAAATATGAAATGTAAGCAGAGTATTTTGTTCTTGAAAGATGGACAACCAAATGAAATCAACTTTAAAACCAGTTCCGGATCATCAGAAACACTTGATTTTTTCTTTCGAAGAAATTTCTGTAATCGAATAGTATAATGGTTGCATTAGCGAGATAACTAATGATTTTAAAACACAAGCCTCCCTCTAGGCCGCTTTTTCAGCGAATAAGGTTCGTGAGCTTGAAGCTACATTTATTAGAATTCTGAGTTTTTTATGTTGTGTTGCTGAAACTGCCCAACTTTCTTGTGTGATATTGGTCATAGCAGATGATTTTGATAAAACAGATGAAAAAGAAAAAAGAGTCTTCATTTCTTTCGAATTGTTTTAAACTTTCGTGATAAGTTGTTCTTCATGCTCATAGAACATTGCAACGACAAATTCGCATACGATACCACGAGGAGTACTGAAGTTAATATCTTCCCCGTGGCCATTGTACTAAAGATGCAGAGACCAGAGATAAACTATAATCAAACAACAAATTAAAATAGTTTTCAAACAGATAATCGCAACTTTTGGTAGTAAGTTGGGATGGTTCTACAAAATGTGCTCGCTTCAGTCATTTTTCTGTTTTATGGTGTTTGTAGGAAATGGGAGGGTGGAAGGGGGGGGCTAAGGGAGCTTCTGCCGAGGGAAGTACCGCCACATCTCCTACATTTTCTAAACTTTTCTCTCCTCGGAGAAACGCTGCAAGTACTTGCCTTGGGATTAGGTTATGAGATACCAGTAGCAATGCTCCTGTTAGCTTATGTACTAAGTTATAGGGGCTTTTCAAGCAGACGGGATAGTGAAGAAAAATCCCTCACTTCCCCCCGTTCTGAGAACACGTTCCCGCAATCTGGAGTAATGTACGCGGCTCTGTTGAGAGTAGGCATGTCTCTGTTTCGTGCGTATAAACCATATATTGATAATGCAGCCCATCATGCGAAATGGAAGTGAGGCCGGTACCCGTTGGGCATGAAAAAAGGCAGGCTGGCCACTTTTGTCTACCTCCTGCGTGGCGGGTACCAGCGTTCGTTTTATTTTATTGCTCACGTGCTCTTGTTTTCACGCATAGCTGGTATTCATGAAGACAGTCAGACCAGGTTAGACGATATATCGAAGGATGGGTATGAAGCCAACCCAAAAACCGCAAACCCCCCACCTCACTGAGAATAGTTTATTGGAGGATGGATTTGGGGATCTCTAGGTTTCATTGAATTTGGCGTTGGAATGCTTGAGATTGTATTTCAATAACCGGTCAGATTTGTTGTTTTGTTGTTCTGTCAAATATTTAAATTGTTTTGACATGACTTGCTTAGATTCTTTGATGCCTTCTTCGCGGCCGCCATCTTCTCAATTTCTCCAAAATAAACATGACTATCTAAAGTAAGAAAATTGTTCAAACTTAGGAAGCTTTTTTGTTCGGAGCCACCAATATTGTTAAGTTAGGGCAACCATGATGCTGTCCTTGATAATTTCCCAAATATTGTTTTGAAAATTAGATGCTTTAGCGCATGCTAGTTATTAACTAGGATCTCGCTCCTCCAGTCTTGAAACCAGGTCGAGGGTTCTCTCGTGCAACAAATATGAGAAAGGGGTGATGTTTTATTTCCATAGTAGATGCCCCGCCATATTTTAGCAACCTCGTTTCGATCTCGTAGTGCCTCATTATGGTTCCTGTGCTATTCCCTGCTGATCTATCCCATCCGCCATTATATTGTGTGAAAACAATGTAACAACCCTGCGAAGGTGTAAACATTTCATTCTCAACTCAAAAGTGCCATGATTTTGATTGAAGGATCAGGGCTGTTTTCAATTTGCGATCGTAATCAGTCCGGTGTTCCATTCAGACCCATTGGTCACCAGTGATTCCTTGATCACGAGTCAAACAGCCTTGTCTCAAACTCGTGTTTCTAACATCTTTTATCTTTTATCTATTTCTGACCCAGTTATCTGAAGAAATTAGATTTTTAGGGTTTGAGGATATTTTCATTATTTCACAGAATGCTGTTTTAGCTGATAGAAGGATTCGATTGGATTGTAAACAACTTGTCACTTTATAAAGGTATGCATCAACTGTTTCATTTTCATCTTCTGCAAGAAGAGAGCTCGGCGTGGTTTTGATCGACGCTGAACAAAGAAACTTTTGCCTGTTCTTTTAAATTTTCAAATCCTTGCGATATTTTAGCAGCTCATCACGAAAGAACTGTCAATTTTGATCATCACAGTGAAGTGCTTTATTAATTTGCCAAGACGTAACGTCGATACATAATCGTAACGTCGATACATCGTAATTTATGTCTACAGAAATGTATCAAATGTATCAATTTTTCTAACCGCCGAAAATTACGTCACAAATATGTCGTAGAAAGATCTCGCAAGCAGATCAATGAGTTTGTCTATTTGGAAATGACAGTGTGAAATGTTTTGATTGTCAATTCGGTTATGTATGACTTAAACATTGTATCAAAGTTACGAAGTTTGTCGTTATTTTGTTACGATTTTGGTAAGGCTTATAGTCCCATCGAAGCACAGCGTATACAATGCAGACCTACTGCCAATTGAAATTATTTCACAGATACCATTTTGATTAAACTGTGAAGTTGATTTTTTTTAACTCGTTTGCTGTCAGAAATGTGACAGTTGTCCTATCCGAGCAAATTAAGGTCGATGTATCTAGAGAGTTTCACAAAGACGGCCTAATCGGTACATCGGTCAATTTCATTGGTACAGAGAATGGGTCATTTGCCTTCAGTTTGTCTATTGATTTTCAAATAGTTCATTTAGCGACAATTTTTACGCACTAACGGCACTGTTTAGGCCCATTTTGCATAGGCTTCAGGAGTAGTAAACTGTACATCATCTCAGTGGAAATGGTTTTACTTTAACTAAGCCGAATATTGTGTTAAGAAAATTGAAGTTACGATAATACCAAACCGATTATGAAGTGCGAGGAAGAGGAGTGAAATTTTGTTTTTAACACTCTTTCTTGAAGTGAAACGAAGTAAAAAGAGGCATATTTACTACAATTAACAAACATCAAAATCTCAGCGTATTTGTAAATTATATTTGGGGTTTCACAAATGCAATACTTTCTATTCCATTCATCTACATCTAAACGTATACGCTGCAAGTTTGAAGCCTGCAAATGGGTCCTCGTCAGGGTCTAGTTTGTTTAAGGTTAGAAGCATGCCCGCCTAACCGTAACGACATCATGAATGCGACGTTACGTGACATGCTGGACTCGCCCCGGTTTATCGATGTTACGAACATCTGTTTCGTTGTTCCATGAAAATACAATTCTTTGCAGTTATTAGTCTATTTTTAATGGGTCTATTTAATTCTGTTTAATTTCATTTTATTTCATCGTTTGAATTTTTACAACGAAAAAGATGACTTGCTTTTTACTTTTCATTTACTTTCAGCAATTTTTAGACATGCCTTGGTCTGTTTGTAAAGTAATTTAAGAATTTTGCCAGACATTGGCTGTATGCTCAAATGCTTCGTTAGCACTCTTATTCTTGTTGGCCGAACAGATTGAAATTTTGGAATTGGTAGATAAAGTCCTTTTTGCTGGAACAAAATATATTTTGCCAGAGAAAGGCAGCATGCTTGTGTCCTAAGCTCAAGGTAGAGGAGTGATCAATAACCTCTTCCGTCTGAATTGCCTCTAAAATAATTCTCTGCCTCGTATTTGATTAAATCTTCGGAAAAATATTTGCATAAACCTACCGAGTTACAATCCCTATCTTTTTGTGTGCGACAAAACTGGTTGTTTTAAAACATCCTATGAATGCAGAATTTTTAATACAGAAAAGCTTGTCAGTTCAGTTCAGTTTACTTTTAAAAGCCAACTACAAACAAACATCAGTAACAACAATTATGTAATCAAAAAAGATGACAAAGGTAAAGAACAACTTTTGCAACAAGATAACAGAACCAGTTATAGGTTGTATGCTGAAAGAAAAATTTCTCGGAGAAGGAGCTCTTTCAGCATTGTTCATCTTTAGGTATCATATGTAAAGTAATTCTTTATTTTTCTTTGTTTTCAGATGTCTCTACAAAGACAAATATTCTCCACTCTTTTCATCTGCTTAATATTACGATGCATTTCAGGTAAGCTGTTCTTTAATTTTTTGTTGTTAAATTGTTTGTTTAGATACTATTTTGATAGCTGTAGATATCAGTTTTTGGTAAAGCTAACAAATCAAGGTGTTTTAAATATATACAGGGTGTCCCAAAGAAATTGTGTCCCGTTTGTCTAAAGATTGCGACAAAACGGCAAAAGATTCTCGCCAAACTTTTGCATGAATGTGCTCTTCAGATGTTCAATTAAAGTTTTCCACCATTCCCGTAAAAATCCGTTGAAAAATGATGGAGCTACGACCTTCAGAAGACCCAACTTGCTGACGACTGAAACCAGCAGTCGGCCATTTTGCCTTACTATTTTGCAGTGATAAGTATCTTCACTTGAGATAAGAAGTAATTTCTGTGAGGTCAAAAATTGTGGAACTCTCCGACGATTATCGGAATTTTCTCGAGAGCTAGGCTGCTGTTTCATTTTCATTCCATAAAGCTATTTATCGCTGCAAAATAGTAAGACAAAATGGCCGACCGCTGGTTTCAGTGATCGGGCAAATTTGGTCTCCTGAAGGTCATAGCTCCATCATTTTTCAACGGATTTTTATGGGGATCGTTGCAAACTTTAATTGAACATCTGAAGAGCACCATCATGCAAAAGTTTGGCGAGAATCTTTTGCCGTTTTGTCGCAATCTTCAGACAAACGGCGGGGCATAATTTTTTTGGGACACCCTGTATAGTATGTTTTAACAAAAATTCCGAGTGTACCAAGTCTACCGTTAAAGAGTTAGTACCAATCAAACACGCCCTAAATGTATGTAGTTTTAAAATAATTCAAAATATGTTTTCTTTCGTATCTAGGCGCTGATAGGCCGAAGGATTTGGCTGTAGGCAAACCACCAGCGTATAGTGTTATGAATGGCAATGTGAAAGTACAGAAAAGTGAAAAAACTGCAACAGGAGGTGACGCACCGAAGGAGGCTGCTGGCAAAGTAGAACTTATTGATAAACAACCTACTGGTCAAAGTAAGTAGAGAATCAAAGATATTTCATTTTTGTAATCTTTTTGTCTGTCACAAGGGCTACTCTTATACAGCTGCTCAGCTCAGTAATATGTGTGCAAAACCACTTGAACCTAAATTTACAACTTTGTACATACAACTGAATACAGGTATACATTTAAGATGCACCCTCTTAACATATTTTCATTGTCTTGCTCCCCATCGTATCGTTTCTGTGCTGTTATGAAGGAAGTCAAAATGTAATGTCTTAAGTAGCTTGTTCTTGTACATTTTTAACTGAATCTAAGAAAATGAGGTATATTTACGACTGAATTATAGAGAGACCTCTCTGCTAAGAGAAGAGACCTTACTAGGATGTAGCCAACTCTCTAGTAAACACAGCTTGGTAGGGTTTATCTTTCGTTATCATACAATTGTATCTTGATCAGGAATTTTATAAGTTCCCCTTCGATTCTATTGCTGAATATTGTTAATTAATTAATTCATTTTCTTCCTGCAGATACAACAGAGGCTGGTGAACCTCCAAGATATCCTTTGAATGTGGAATCTGCTGAAGCTCAAGCACACGAAAGTAAGTAATCTTGTTTCTGTACTTTCTTCCCTTGGTTCATCTGTTCATTTACTCATTCATTCACTCTTTCTTTGCCAAAACTATCATTTTTCTTGATGATAAGAGATTGTTTCCACAATGATACAAGATAATGATCAGCTGTCCAGTAATTCAATGCCGTTTTCTTTTCTTAGAATTGATTTCAAATGAAAGAGAATTGTTTACAAAGTATTTAGCTATTCTACAAAGAACCTGAATCGAGCGATCGTTAGGGCTTTTATCACTGTTGTTCGCATTCAAGAATTCTTCTAAATGTATAAAAATATAATTTAATTTAGATTCTTTATTAGAATAGCTAAAAAGCCTAATCAAAGAAAGACTTCAAGTTCATTAAAGGCGCTGGGTCACGTAAAGTAAACAAACTTCTTTCGAAACAACCATTTTGTAGTTTTTTAATAGGCCATATTACAAAGATTTTCTACTATTTTTCTCAAAATGAAAATGTAATTTTGAAGATGGGCTTTTAGATTTCTTAGAGAAACAAACGAAGCATTGATATGTTGTAAGGTTACAGAGATATCGATGGATTTCAAAGAGTACCTCTATTGTGGATTCACCTCATCCACCAAAATTTGTGCAGAACACAATGGATACGTGCGGGAAGCATTATATCGATTATAGAGATAACAAGTTTATTTACAGTTACGTGACCCAGCCCCTTTCAACAAGCTTTTACTTCATTTCAAGGCAACCCTTTCTGTAAAGTTCGGCTGTCTCCATGAAAATATTTCCTCTTTAGAACTACTTTAAACAGTACGTGGACGGCAACTTCGAAATTCGAAATTTGTAGCAACATATAGACATTGCCCTGCTTGCAACATAATTGCAATTCTTTCTCACAAATTCATTTCTTCAAGGAAGAAGTTGTAATCAAATCTGATGGCGTGAATGTTCTCCGATTTCAGGTAGAATCACTGGTTGTCGTGATCATCCAGATGTTTATAAAGTTTGTGCCAAAGCGAAGGAACCATGTTTCTGTGCTGAACATGAATCATACACTTATTCATATTGTAGAAAATCTTGCAAATTTTGTGATGCTAAAACGAAAAGTAAGTATTAAGTGCGGCAACTTTACTTTGATACGATTTACATTTGAGAACAAAACATGAAACGTGTAAGTGTGTTTAGAATAATGGTTTTAAAATGAAGGTATGAAATTACCAAAGTTAACTTAGCGTACAATACACGGGATCAAATACGATCGCTAGCGATAAACCCTGGTGAAAGAAAACATGATTTACATTTCAACCTTAATAGTACATGATTACCTTAGAAATATCATCGTGAATTGGAAACATTTACAGAAATGTCATTTCTTCGAAACTGAATCTATGACTACTTTGCTATGTATCAATGGTAGTAAAAACATTAGCATGATTTGAAATGCATGGTGCAATAAAATCCCGCATGAAATAATTTATGGCTTAAGAACCTCCAGGCCAATTAAGCACCTCTACGGTATATAAGAACCACTATGCCAATGAATAGGAGCCAGTGGGGATGGCTCAGTGGTAGCACGCTGCCACGCTTGACTACCAATCTGAAGGTTGGTGGTTCGAGGAGGGTTCGAGTCCCTGCCCTTCTGCAACAAAGAGCGAGGAAAGCCGCCAACTCTCTGTAATTCCAGGCAAAAGGAATCACGAGGTGTGGTCACATCAAGAGGAAGGACCAGGATGCTGCTTCGATAAGCTTAGCATTTCAGTGTCCTGAAACTGCAATGCCTGCCAGAAGTCTTGGAACACCTTTGCTATTTTGCTATTTTGAGGAACACCTTTTTTTGCGATTCTTTTGGGGGTGAGGCAGTGGCGGCTGGCAGCGGTACTAGCGGTACCAGTCTAGTACCACTTTATTTTGAAAGCTTGAAATTTATTTTAATGGTCTTATATTCTAATATTTCAAAACTAGAAACAAATTGAATTGACCAAGAAAACAAACAGAAGGAAGAGCGGCAGAGCACTATAGAGCCAATATATCACTATCTGACCCTCCTTCGTTTTGATCCTTGTTGAATGAGCAGTATTGAATAAGTCCTTTATGTAATCCACGGTACCAGACATCGTTCTTCCAGTACTGTAGAAAGCAGTCCTATTGTGGTTTGTGACTCGTCATGACGTAAAGCTCTTTGTGTACCCACAAGCCCAACAATAGTAAATTCGTCCGCAGTACTAGATTCCTATTTCTGGTAATACTGCATGGCCGCCAAAATAACACATCCAAACAAGATTACGAAATCGACCCCGCAGTCTTTTCAGCAGTATCAAATCACAATGGTCAAACTTTGCTGTTTTATTGAATGATACTGAGATATTCAAAAGTACATCAAAAAGCTTTTAGGCCTGTTTTCTATTTAGCTGTCTAAGGATTCTGCAGAAAATGAATCGTGTCGCAGGAATTGGCTACCATTTTTCCTGGATACGTGGCGAAGACTTAGATTTTTCTTCATTAACTGAAGGGAAAAACAACAATTGGCAGCTGTTTTCCTACTCCCATACATTACTGGTGCAAGTGGAACCATTCAAATCGTTCTGTATGTAAACATGCAATTTTGTGCACACCACAAATGGAACAAGAAACCCACGTTACTAGAATTTCATTTCTAGTACTTGCGTGAACTGCGGCCAACCAGTGGTGGACTTGGTGCCGCAAGTGATTAACTTTCTAAATGTATTGCTTACGTGCCTCTTAAGTGGCCGCAGCCAATGATCGACATGACTCACTGCATTTCGGTGGAACGGTCTTAGCCTAGCAATGCAACCAGCACCGTTTGAAAAGATTTTCAGAAAATGAATTCATCAAAAGCAAGTAGCATGGTTTGCAAAAAAGAAGTATTCTATAATGTCCAGATAAATAGCGTTTTGCAGTTTCATCAATAAAATTTTATGCTTTCTCTGCTATGTTTGACTTAGAAATCTCCCTACACAACTTTCTCAAAAATCTATTGGGGAAAGCATTTATCTTGCAATTTAGAGACAATCCACGAAGAAATTTGCTTTAAAATGCAAAGCTTTACAGGGGCTTCGCCCCTGGACCCCAATGGGGGGCTCACAGCGCCCCCCATACCCCCAGCTGGTCACGAGACAAAAATTTGTTCGCTTCGCTCACAAATTTTTGTTTTTCTAGTACCATCTTATTTTTCGTGCAAGCCGCCACTGGGGTGAGGGGATGTTTAAACCTAATTGCTATCGTTAGAACTGCGGGGGATGCTATGTAGAAATACAGAAAAAAGAAAAATAGGAGCCATTTCAGCCTGTCACAGAAAATCACAGGTTCTTTTACGCAGTGCGGATTTTTAGTGTATTTCATATGACTACCGAATCAATATCAAATTCATAGGTAAAGACATGAGCAACAGGATACACAATGAGTGATTTCAATCGATGATGAATGGCCTAAGCTACTCTCATCGTGATTTGACAACGTAGTTAACTCATTCTGCTGTTAAAATATAATGACAACTTACTCAAGTTCTTCTTTATCGTTTCCTAATCTCGCAATTACTGCCTGAATCGCAATTTCCAAGCCAACCCAATCACCATCACAGCTCGAGTCCTTTTTGACCGCCATTATTCTGTATCAACAGTTTCTGAATGAAGCTTCTCTCCTCCGCAAGCAATCTTTGGCGGTGGTCTGTTTCGGTTGAATAGCTTTGGAAAATAAGATTCAGACAGTAATTGCAAGATTAGAAAACGACGAAAAAGAACTCTAGTGAGTCCCAGTATATACTGAAATCATTATGTCTCCTGTTGCTCATAGCTAGGACTCCTAGGAAAAAATTCAAAGAGCTTTTCGACCAGGTGCTGAATTAGAAAAGCGAGCTTGACAGTTCGACTGAGAATAAAATCTGCAGCCGGTATTCCAGTTCCCATGCTTTATCCTAAATCTACTGCTTTTATCACAGATTTCATCCGCAGTCCACCGGGCTAGTTCTTCAAATCCAGCTGGTAGTCACTCGATTTTTCCTATGAAAGCGAGTTGTTTGGGGCTTACCATGCATATGAGATGGATGTTTCATCTATATTTTAAAATCATGGCGCCAGATCCTCAGCCAAGTTTGAAGTTTTGGTTATTTCTGTTATTTCCCTTCATATGGTCGTCTTGATCTTGGTCTTGATCTGGTGAGCATAAGTTCCAAATCTTTAAAAAGGCTGGTGTAAAATTCAGTGACCTATTTCTTTGAACTGAATGACTTCAAAGAAACTTTAGCTATTTTGCTATAATTCTACCGTTGGACTTTTCTGAACTCTTCAATATTTTCAGAATTAGAACGTTTTCTTCTTTTTCAAGAATCCAAGGAAAATTTTCAAAAAAACTTAAAACCATCGTAATATCTAAACTGTTTGACGCAACATGAAGTAATTTGGAAGAAAACCATAGTTTATGAATGCCTACAATATGGTATAAAGCAAAAGTCTGTCACTCATCTGGTTTATGATTTAGAAATTTGATGACGTCATAACCTCAAATGAGTTTAAATGTAAGAGACGCTGTAATTTCGAAAAATATTCAAAACTTCTAAAAAGTCCAACGGTAGAATTATAGATAAGGATCTAAAGTTTCTTTCAAGCCATTCAATCAGAAGAAATAGGACACTGAATTTTACACCCACCTTTTTACGCCGAGTTAAAGATTTGGAACCTATTATGTTGATCTGGTGAGTATTGGTAAAATGGTGAAATGATCAAGCAGTTAATCCGGGTCAAGCAATTAGTAATTACTTGGTCTTATGCAACTTTCGCCCTAAACCGGCCCCTAGTAAGTCGATCCACCACGGCTTCGCCATATTTTACCTGATTTTCTGTGATCAGACAGAGACAGGAAAAAGAATTTTAGATTTACTTGAGTAAATTGCAGCACGCCTGCAAAGGACCCTGGGTGAAAATTACTCTTTAAATTTTTGAATTTATTTCAGCATATCATCGATTCTGGAGATTAAGAGCAGCAAGTTCCTTCAACCCAAGCTGGATGATCTCACGAGTTGAGTTTTACCGTGCAAGAGGCCTGAACGTCACGTTATCAAATGACCCATCTTTTGCTTATGCCAGTTCAAGCTATGACCCTGGATTCAACGCTGCGAAGGCGTTTGATGAAGATGCCACAACAATGTGGATGCCAAACGGATGGAGTGCTCACAGTGATAATGATGATTGGCTTGGTTACGAGTTTACCATTCCTGTCCATGTTGCTTCAATCAAATTGATGGGGGCTGTAAGATACCCCAAGGCTGCCCCCAGTAAAGTTTATGTTGAAGCAGCTGATGCTAAATATGGGCCGTTTGAAACAAAATGGATGATAAGGAACCCAACTTTTGCGTCAGAGAAAGTTTTCAGTTTTATTGGTAAGTCAATAAAAACTCATATTGAATAAAACAAGTATTTAAAAAGAAAGCTATGGGGTATCTGTTTTATTCTTTATGTGGCTTTCTTGCTGCTCGATCTTGTGGAATTTACTACCGGGTGCGCCAAAATAAACTATGCACGTTTGGCAGGCCACAATAAATCGTACACTGGACCGATTTTGAAGATTTATGACTTAATCTGTAGCAGAAAGCCTGAATTAGATACTGGGATTTTTTGCAATTTTTTACATTTTCAGTTTTTAGAGCTGGAAGCGAGTTTCCTAAAATTTTAGTTTTCGAAAACACTGAAAACGATAAAAAAAACATCGATCAAGCTCTCTAAAGAATCGATATAAATGGACAATGAGAGAACTTGTTCGTGGTGATTTGCGATTTAGAAATCGATTAATTGTAATCTACTGCACGAGAGTTCGTAATAAACCCCCAAATCACCTTGAAAACGTTTTCTCTTTGTTCACTCATGTTGAGTCTTTTGAAATTTGATCGACGTTTTTTGATCGTTTTCAATATTTTCGAGAACTAAGATTTTAAGAAACTCGCTTCTAGCGCTAAAAGCTGAAAACGAAAAAATTTGCAAAAAGTCCTAGAATCTAAGTCAGGCTTTCTGCTAACGATTAAGTCATAAATCTTCAAAATCGGTCCAGTGTACGATTTATTGTGGCCTGCCAAACGTGCATAGTTTATTTTGGCGCACCCGGTATGTTACACAAGGTTTGACGAGACATTAGGCCCATAACTTCAAATTTTGGAAGCAATTCTTTAGCTAGAAGGACCAAAGAAGAAGGAGGACCAAAGAAGGACCAAACACTGAAAGTCTATAGCTCATTTACTTGATTTTAGCAGTCCTAAACTGTTAACCATGTATCACAGACTTAGGTTTGAATAGACTGACTACCTAAGTCCCCTGTTTCTCTGTTCTCTTTGACTTGATTATGTCGCATTGGCCAACAAAGACTCGTAATATTACTCTGAAAAACATGACCCTATTTAGGCCTTCACACACAAGAAGTTGTGGTGCCAGTCATCTCCCATGATTATGGATTTTTGTCGTACCACAGAAAATTTGAACAAGGCTAAAATGTTGTTAATTGTATTTTATTCACTATGAAATTGAATCTGAATTTGCTGTTCCATTTCAGAATGCGATGTTCTTTGGAAGAGATACGAAACAGGCGAAGACCCAATTTGCTTCAGACTTATAACGAAATACAAGAATTGGATGGAGGCAGAAAAAGAATGCCAGCTCGAAGGAGGAGAACTTGCTAGCGTTACATCACAGGAAGAACATGACTTTATCATCGATGAAGTTAAACTGTGTGGGTAAGTGTCTTCTATTCTGTGCTTCTAAATCATCTACACATTGAGTTAGAAAATTGAAAGGGGCAGTAACTTAACAAATGTCAGGTTTTCTTTCAAGCCATAATTCTTTGTCCACCGAAACAAACTGTTACCATTTCTGAACGTAATACGATCAATTAAATTGATGAGCAACGCAAAATGTTTTTAATTCTAATACAATCAGATTTTGATGACTTCAGACATGTGTACTTTTTGAAACAGGACCAACCTTGATACAACGGCCATTACTCCTTTGTCGATACTGTAGTATACGTCCCAGGTACATACCAGGGCCCAAATCGGTCGACGGTTGAGATTGCGAGAAGACCGTTTGGAGCCTGGGAACGAGCTTGAGTCAGGACTTGAACTTACTGTCTTATTATTTCCACAGATTCACATGGATAGGCCTAAATGATCGCGACCGCGAAGGAAACTACATTTGGACAGACAACTCTAATAACACATTCGCAAGTTGGAAAGAAGGACAAGCTTACGATGAAGTTCAACGCCATTATGAAGATTGTGTTGCCATGGATTCCGAGGGAAATTGGTTTACTTTCAGTTGCCAAGACCGATTTTATTTCCTTTGTAAAAAGACACTTGGTACGTATCATCATAATTATAATCATCATAATTATATTTATAATCATCATCATCATCATAATTATCATCATCATCATCATCATCATCATCATCATCATCATCATCATCATCATCATCATCATCATCATCATCATCATCATCATCATCATCATCATCGTCGTCATCTCATCATCATCGTCATCATAACCTTGTTTTATATTCATCAGAAGATTGTCCTTAAGGGGGGTCCTAGATCCCATCTTCTAGTCATATATTGCGGGGAACCCAAGTCACCTTTTGTAGATGTAGATATACAGCCATTGATCAAATCCCATTGTCAGTCCATTGTTTTCCCCGATGCCTGTCATTCATTCAATCAATCAATCTGTCTATCTATCAATCGTTCAAACAAATATTTTTATAATGTATACATTTTTCTTCTAATCAACAGTTGACATGGAAATGCCAATCACAGAAGAACCCCCTGCGCCAGAAACGCCACCAATTCAATTCATTGCACCAAACTACACTATGCCGGGTGAGATGCTAATGATATTCTTTCGTTGAAATTGCGATAGACGTTTTAGTTATTCTAAAAGAGAGTCTGGATCGAGCGCTATTTTTATGCATATTTTCACGCGAGTCTCAATCGTTGGCGTTAAAGATTCTATCACTATTGCGCACATTCGAAAATTCTGCCAAATGTGCGAAAATATCGCTCGATTCAGGTTCTTTTTATAATAGCTAACAGTTCCTTTTACTTTCCTGACATTTTTAGACTATTGGAGGAAGTTTCCTATGGAACACCCTAAATGATGGTGTCAAACATGAGCCAACATTTCGCTTTCAGAAGAGAATCAAACACTGGGCTAGAGACAAATGCACCTGCAAAATATGCCGCTAATTTTTAGATAAAGCATTTTTTTGTAAATAGTTGGTTTGAATTTGTATATTTCTCATTACTATTGTCAAGATAAAATAAGGAGAACTAGTTCTCCTTATTTTATCTTGCTATTGTAAATAGTTAAATACCAACTTTAAATATGGATCAAATAAATATAAAAACTGGAAATTATTGTAGTGGTAATTTTAGATTTCCTGCTGTAATACTAAGACTTATTGTTTGGGAGTTTTTCCAATTCTGATCGTCACAGACATCAAAGCAAAATTACTCTTTCAGAACTGTTGAATTGTTTTATTTCGATGATATTTTCGTTTAATATCCAATGTGAAACAGTCTGTAGTTAAATGCGTGAAATTCAGAATTGTGGAGCTTCGTTTCCGTCTTTATTACAATACTACTTTTTGTATGGGCATTAATAAGATTCAATTTGTTTTGCAGTTGCCGCTGCTGAGGCTCAAACTGAGGAGGAGGCCATGACAGAAGAAGAAAAATACAATGAAATGCTGGCGTCAATTTCCATGTCAAGAATGAAGGAGCTGGGATTGAAACCCCCAGAGACCATTGCGAACTTAGAATCCCTACCACCTAAGTTAGGTGAAAAGTTGAACAACCTTACTGAGCAGGCTATGTCACATGTCAACAAAACCAAAATTGATAACAAACTACAGGGAACTGAAAAAATTGTCGAGGCCCCTCCAGGTCCCAAGAAGCCATCAAGTGGAAAGGGTGCCCCCCAGAAAATCACAGTGCTTCGCGTACCTTCGTCACCAGGGCAAGAGCTTGTCGAGGAGATACCAGGAGTGACGCCCCTGGATCTGCCTGGCGAAGAAACAAGCAAGGATAAAAAGAAAGGAGGGAAGAAGAACAAGGGGAAGGAGCAAAAAGCTAAGCCTCCCCCCGCACAAGAAGGGGGACCTGATGATAGTGAATTGTCAGTTGGAGAATCAGGGGATGAGGGACCTGCCCCAGGACAAGAAGAGGGAGAAGACCCCATCGCCCCACCAACGAGTAGACCAAAAGTGAAGAAGCTAAAACCAAAGAAAAATAAAGAGCTGAAGAAGAAGAAGAAGAAGCTGACTGAAGATAAAGAAAGTAAAGCTCCTGAAGTACCATCACAGCTGAAAAATCCTGACCTCAAAATACCACAACAACCTTACCAGCGACCATTGCCCCCTTCAACACCATCTCAAAATTATCTTGGAGTACCTGGGTTTAAGAAGCATAAATTAGAAGATAAGAAAAAGAGGCCATTTTCAATAACATTTGCTGGTAAAAAATTGACGAATGTTGATACTAAGACGAAGGTTGAAGAGGCAGAGAATGACGAAGAGATCGAGACAGAAAATGAAAATAAAAATACTGCAAAAGATTTCTCAAAAGAAGAAAATAGTGGTATGTAATGAGCTTTATCTTTCTTTGCAATTTACGCTACAGACTACAGACTGTTGTTCACATTCGAAAATTCTTCAGATTTATACTGAAGGTATAAAAATATCGCTCGATCCAGAAAATTTGGCGAACGATGACAATGCTTTTTGCTTTAAAATTTTTAGTCCTGGGTACAATACAAGGAAAACGGGTACAGCGAGCTAGGAGGCACAAAACTGCTGTAGGAACAACAAAACTATCGCCCCTATGGTCTGTTATGATAGAAATTTATGAATTGAACAATGAATGTATGTCTCTATGAATGTAGAGATCCATGTCGAGCTGTAAACAACATTTTGGTCGAGATATTAATTGCTAGAGAATAAAGCTACTTGAGATGGCTGTCTATAATCTTCGATAGGTATTGGGAGATTTGCCCGGCTTTTAAAATGCTTTCTCCAAATTAGTTTGATCTTAGTACAAGGCATGAGTGCGCGATAAACTGAGAACAAAAGTTCATGGGTTATCTCTCAGTAACTGAGTTCTTATCACAAAAACGCATGTCACAGGAAAATATCTTCACACGATCAAGAAAATTTAATTCTTGAAATGAATTGACAAAATATATTTGCTATGATTCTTTGCCGTTATGTAATAGTATAGTAATAATGGCAAATATATTTTTATCAATTCATTTCAAGAATTAAATTTTCATGATCGCGTGAAGATATTTTCCTGTGACCTGCTTTTTTGTGATAAGAACTCAGTTACTGAGAAAGTTATATGCATGTCAATGCTTTTCCATCTAGGCTTCTGGCCTTGGAGCCTCCTCAGTACTCCAGTAGTCGGAGCATCTGCAGTACTCAGAGCAGCTGCAATACTCGGAGCAATTGCAATACTGCTGATATCGATGACGGGATGCGCTGAGGTGGCAAAGTACCTTAGTGGGGAATGCATTGATAAACACCAAGTCCTCTTTGGTGTGTTTTAAACCTTCTTGTAGTTGTTTTAATTGCATACACATAGATCTTCGCTCCTTACTTTCTATTCTCGCCATTCCTGTAAATATATCATTTTTCATTGTTATTTCCTAATTTATTTCAGAAGAGAAAGAGTCCGCAGCTCCCGAAGAAGAGGCAAACAAAACTGAAGAATCAAGCGGAACGTCCGGATCCGGATTAGAAGGATTTGATCCCGATTTAGATGAAGAATTCTTAGATATGACAATTGATGATCTGCTGTAACTAATTTATTAAATTGATAATATTGGGTTGGGGTAAAAGTGTGGGTATAGGATGGGAGTTAGAATAAGCTAGTGTTAATGAATCTTGATATAGATTATGATGTTGAATTGCTCAAAAGAGCTAGCATCTGAAA
The DNA here is from genome assembly GCA_039566865.1 of Aurelia coerulea. Classification (NCBI taxonomy): domain Eukaryota; kingdom Metazoa; phylum Cnidaria; class Scyphozoa; order Semaeostomeae; family Ulmaridae; genus Aurelia; species Aurelia coerulea. The sequence goes on along the minus strand of CM076952.1, from coordinate 935,043 downwards.
AGAGAACATTGTTTAACGGGGATTGCTTTACGTTCTGATTCTCCCTTTAGACAACAACCAGGTCGAAAAAGCAACTTAAAACTAATGCTGATGAATTCAAATTAAATTTGAGCTGACAAGATTGCTAGGATTATTCATAAAGTGCCTGAAGTTTTGGCAAAATTCTACTCAAACTGTACGTGGCAAAATTGCAGCTGGCAAAATTTCAAGTAAATTTCTAAACAAGTTGTAGCTGGTATTTATGTGTTCTTCTGAGAATATTTCTTGCCCGTCTTCTTCTTCCCTCTAATCTTCTTCTTTTGATTTTGAAATCGCCATTTTGTGACAGGTGTGTGCAGAAAATGAATGTAATGAATGTCGTGGAACGTAATTCTCAAATTTCTTTTCTTGGATGATTCGAAAAAAGATAGTCCTGAATCATTTAGATTCTGGTAACGTTTACTTATAGATCAAGGAAACAATGAACTCAAATGGTTAAGATTTCTTAAAAGGCAGAAAGGTAGACTAGCATTGCAGTGTGTAACTAATTTCGCTTCTTATAAAGAGCCTTTTCCACCCGTAGAAAAATCTCCCAACACAATGCACAATGTTCAGCAAAGAAATGATCTACCATTTGCACTTTCGCAAATATTCTTTAATCTTTCCTCTTAAAGAGATACAATATAGCGGATGATTAGTTGCCTTTAAAACATTGACCTCCGTTAGTTTGAGATTCTGCGAGCTCCTACTAACGACAAGGCTCTTGGTAACGACTTTAGTGGGTTGCCAGCCATCGTTGAATAATCATTATTGATTGGTATCTAATTGAATTTTGTATTCAATAAATTATTATAAACATTAAAACTTGTGTTCTTTCCCCTTTTTTCCCTTCATTCATCTGATTTCAAATCAACAGATTCTTTCAGCTTTGATTCATTGCTGTGCTAGCCTGTCACAGTGATGCTGGAAAGTTTTATCAATGCAAAAATGCCGTTTTACACGCTAAATATGAGGGGTACACCACATCCCTTATCTTCCCAACAACTCTCTGAAAATTTTTTTTGGGAGGAGTAATTTTTTTACGAAACACAAAAACAAAAGTACTCCTTTTGGTTTGGTCAAATTTTTTAGATAAGTATGATACTTTCCTGTGCGAAAATGAAGTAAGTAATAAGAGGATCTTCAAAGCCTAGTGTCATCGATAATGACGAGATGCTTAAAACTATATCTTTGCTTAAAATCTTGTCGCAATATGAGCTGAAAATTGGGCAGTGCTTTATTTGAAAAGTTACAAAGTATTGATGCCAAGTTTTAGTACTTGCCCTTCTTTTTGTATTCGTACTTATTGTATTCGTAGCAGTAAGATTGGCTTCCAGACGCCCTGGATGCCCAGGAATATTCATCTAAAGCTTATAAATTGAGGAATAAATGTGAAGAAGGGGAGCGCTTTGCTCCAAATTTCAAATCCTGTCTTTATCTACAAAATACAGTACACATACTATTTTATGATCGCCAAAAAATAAAGAGACTGCAGTATTGGGAAAATATAACTTAAGAAACTATTTTTGAAAAGGAAATCTTCAACACATTTTTACTTTATTTTCAATTGTTTCCTGTATCATATTACTCCGAAGGTACTTGAGCACTGTCTAAAAATTGAGGAGACTTCAAAGACCTAATTTTGAAAAGTTCACGAGGGCCGAGGGCACAGGTAGTGAACATGAACATGGTAGTGAACATGAAGATTGTTATGGAATCTTTAGAAACTCATACAAACTCTGGGTACTCAAAATTTGATAACTTTAAGAAACATTTGGCCCAAATTACACAAAAGTTGTGCTGACACAGGGACCTGAAACTTTGATATCTTTTCACAATAGAGACCTGGAAGATAAATATTCGTTTTAATTAATCTTCCCAGGTGCCACTTTATGCTCTTAATGAATATTTAATCAACTTACATTTACACAAACCTTGACAAGAACGATCTTCATTTTGTTGGTAACTTTCGCGCCATACCCTTCATGACGTCACAAACCGACGTGTCACCTTAGGTTTCGTCAGTGCTGTTGGCCTGGTCCTAAGCTGAACTCGAAGTGCGGAGAGAAAGAAAGCAAAGAGTAAAGAAACGCGAAGGCAGACAACATGAGGATGGATTTCAGGAGGTAAATAAGGACGTCTTTCTCTTCTTTTTCCAATTTAGCCTGCATTTGCTGTGAGGAAAGATTGAAAGCAAGCAAAAAGTACAGAAGCAACATTTTAGGCCCATTTTACTTTAGATTTAGTTAGGCCCATTTTTTACGCCAAACCAGACAGAGAGAGAGAGAGAGACAGATGTTGTGAAGTGAAGAAATGTTCTGGATAGAATAGGCCTAAATATTTTTATGAAAAATAAAGGATTGTTCTGTCCAAAATTTATTGCTAATGAGTATGAAATCATATCAAATACATTTTTTATTGTTGTTTCTCACCAACAACCACCAAAACTTCATCGTCCACCGTCCACCTGACTGTTGTTGTGGAGGAAACTCTTCAAAGTGCTGGGTTTTGTTCTGAAAACAATAGCTTCGTGTTCTTCCTTTGTTATACTTGAATTGAAATTGGGCACAGAAGATCTTCCACACATGCAACATAAAATGCAATCTCGCTCCACACAATGAAATAGGCTGGCCACCAAACTTTAGACACCAGGAAGCAACAAGGCAGATGATTCAGAAATTATCAGAGTTGTCTGACATGATTCTCTTGTTCCTAAAGTCTGTTATATATATTGACCAGCTAATAGAAGTAATTTTCCTTTGGTGATACTGATCAAACATTAAATAAAGTAAAATAGATTCAAACTTTGCAACCAGAATTGTCAGACAAAGAGGGTTTAATCCCACCCAGGTAGAGCCTTGCCACTTGAGCATTAGGACAAAGGATGGCAGACTTATCAATTTGGTCTTCTCTGCCTTTGCGATCCCAGCTCTTTGGCATTAAAAACTGCAACTTCACTTTCACCTTCAATAGTAAACAATGTTCTCTATTGTTCTACTTCAAACAGTTTATAACTCAACTAAGCATCAGTTTCCATGCTTTCAATTTGGGATGCCTATTTCTGAAAAAAAAAATGATTTTCATATGATAAAGAAATATTCATTACAATTGTGTAGTTGATCAGTGAACCCCCCACCCAAATCTGTGACTTTACTTGGAACCTTTTTTAAATCTGCATTACAGGCTCGATATTTACAGAAAAGTTCCAAAAGATTTAACACAACCAACTGTTGCTGGAGCACTTGGTGAGTTTAATTGTATTTAATTGGTGGGTGTACTGCAGGGTTATTTCTTAATTTTCTGCAAACTGGCAAATACATTAGGCTACATGGAGCACATACGATAGATACTACAGTATGAAGATATAATGGTAAATGCAAATTGTGAAAAAATTAAGAAAAGAATTAAAAAAATAGTAATGATTTGTGTATATACTAAAGATGGCTACAAACTCAATGGAAACATAATAAAATTGTCTTGTGGCAAACAACTTCAAATTACATTGAGTATGTATATAATGGAGGTTTGTGCTAAATATTTTCAGCCACTGTCATCCTGTGACCAAAGTTAGATGAAAAAGTTTTCTAGTAAATGTTTATTGCTCAAATTATGATGTCATGCATAGAATTTCATTGCTCAATCTGCTTACATTTCCTGCAATGTTATAACAGTTTACGTTTTCTTTTCCAGTTTCAGTATGCAGTGTTTTGTTCATTGTATTCCTGATAATGTCTGAGCTTTCAAGTTTCATCCAAACAGAACTGTGAGTATATGAAAAGATTTTGGCAAATATTTTGCATTTATCCGCAGTAAATATAATTCTTGGTGAGACCTTCTTACCAGCATTTAGCTGTTATTTTCAAAAATATTTTCGTGAAGTTTCTTTTTGGTGCAAATTTTTGTGGCATGCTTTTCTTGACTCCAACACTGCAGTACATGCCTTGTGTACATTAACATGGTTTTCCTGCCTAAGAATCCTTGTTTAGAAAATTTTAGTAGCTCGCCTGGTTTTCATTAAATCGTAATTCATCGCTGATTGTCATGTTGCAGCATCTGCGATCATTGTTGATGCTGTAAGACAATCATCAGCGATTTATTACAATTTAATGAAAACCAGGCTTAATGTGCACAAGGCCTGTAAGTTTCTTTTCTGTACATAGTTATTGATTTGATTCATTGTTGGTTCTTCACGTTGCAGAGTCAGTGAGCTGTTTGTAGACAGTCCTGGAACTTCAGAAAGAATACCAGTTAGGCTGAATATTACACTACCAAAAATGGGTTGTGATTGTGAGTAAAAGTTCATTGATTATTTAAATTTGTGACTTAAATTGAATATCTGGTCTGTGGTGATTCAAGTTTCCAAGTTCCATTGTATTCAAAAAATTGTTCCTCATTAATAGAAATTGTCCAAAGAAATTTCTCAAGGATCTGGAATTTGTTTGTCTCTTTTCCATACTCATGTAAAGATTTGTCAAGAAAAGCTTATGAAATTAGTCTACAGAAACAAGTCAAGTTGTGGAAAAGCAATATATGCTACCAGGTTAAAATCTTGATGTCACTATACTTGCAAGGTAGTCCTAATTTCAATATCATTTAGAAATCAGGGCATTTCCAGAAGTTCATTAGCGCTTTATTTTTGTAGATGTTGGCCTTGATATTCAAGATGAAATGGGAAGGTGAGTGAGTTTTTACTGCAGTACATAGAAGCAATTTTATTTCTTTTTGAAAATTTTTAGCGTCTGAAAGAATTCTTGCGGTTGAAAATAATTTCTCAAAAATTCAAGAACTTTCAGTGTCACAATAAATTTTTTTTCAAATAGTTCTTTCCTACAAGCAAATGGGTGCTTCAGTGCTTGAGAGAATTATTCAAACAAAATTCTTTCATTTGTCTCAATAACTATTTTTCAGGATATGTAGAATTCTTGAAAGCTCTTGATATGGAACTGTAAGAATTTATTTTTCATTTTTTTCAGACATGAAGTTGGCTTTCATGAAAATACAAATAAAATTGAACTTGCTGGAGGGGGTAAGTTCATTTTTGAATCGTATGTAAGCTGTTTTTATTGATAGAACCTGTGATATTGAAACCTGCTGCATTTAAATGAAAGTATGTAAATTTGTCAGATAAAATCTCATTGTCTGTTGTTTACATATGGACACATTTAAACCCTTTTGGTGAGGTAAAGGTTCGCAGCAAATGGTTATAATTCATGATATATTTATTTTCATTCCAGGATGTAGATTTGAAGGACTCTTTCATGTAAACAGGGTGAGTGATAAAGACAAACACTGTTCAATCTCTGCTAGCAACAACCCGTCTACACTATGCCAAGGCTCAGTTGGCAAGCTTCAGGCTTTATCATGTGAAAACTTTCAGGCTACAGCCAACTTACTAAATGTTTAACAAGTCATTTAGTATTCTTTTTTAATTTGTATTTTTCTTTTTCATTGTTGCCTGTACATCTAGGATTTGTGTTGAATGTTTTGATGATTTTGTATGCATAATATGTGATTTAATGTTTACTCAGATTCTTCTTCTAAGTGTCATGCTCTTCCAGAGTGTGGACCATCATGGTCTTCCATTGTTTTATACAAAATTGAAAAGTGTGTTTCTCCTTTTTAGGTACCTGGAAATTTTCATGTCTCAACACATGGAGCTGGTAATCAGGTAATTAATGAAATTCCTCTTCCAGTGAAAGCACCACTTTTGCAAAATGCTCCAAAGCAGCTTGTTTGAGAGCAGGGGTGGTGCCAGGGGAAGGCTAGGGGGCTACAGACCCCCTGCCAGAAGGATCTTCTTGCCCCCTCTTGGAAGGAATTTTGGGGAAATTTGGCAAGATAACATATGAAAACTGCATTTTTAGTCATTTTAGCCCCCTGTCGGAAGTTCCATCGCTTTGTCAGCAGATTTCTAACACCACCCCTTGTTAAAGAAGAGTTTGTTCCTTGAGAAGGACTGCTGTAGTTCTGCTACTGCTGCTGTTGTTCAACTTGTTAAACTTGATTATTTCCCAGCCTTGTTTTCAAAGTAATTTTGTTTCAAATCTACTTTTTATCTGTTCTAGCCATCCTTCTATGATATGAGTCATGTTGTGAATGGGTTACAATTTGGAGATGTAATTTATGTAAGTATACATCTAGCTTGATTAAATTCATCTGCGTGTCAGCACCTTATCTGGCTTAAACATCTAGCTTGATTAAATTCATCTGCGTGTCAGCACCTTATCTGGCTTAAATTACGTTTATGCCATAATGGTATCAAATAGGTAAAATGGAATGGTAAAAATGGAAAGACATTTTGCAACTTAAAACCCTCCATCACAAAATGAAATTAGCACCCATTACGGGTCTGTCTCTACAATGCTGAGCATATAGGGCTGTCTTTCTTCCTTCCTGCCTTTTTCTTTCTTTCTTTACCCAGCAATATTTTTGGTGAAACATGATGCTTAAAGTTGTCTTCTTTGTTGCAGGATGAAAACGTAAAAGGTGCATTCAAAGCATTATCAGAACATGAGCGACTCAATGTGAATGGTATGCAATAGTTTAGTTTTATTTGCGCACAGATCAATTCTTTTAATTCATCATAACTTGTCTCTTGTCTTACATGAGATGTTCACTGCAGTTTTAATTTCAGTTTCATACCTGTACAAAAATACAAGGCTAAACTTGGCCTTGTACAGGCCAAGTTGTAGCCTTGTAGAGGGGATTATGACCTTGTTATGACCTTGTACTAACCTTGGAAGAAAATTACAAGGCTATCAGTAAGATTCCAAGCTGCAACCAGTCTAACACAAGGTTTCCACAAGGCTTCTACAAGGCTAATTAGCATTTTTCAAGCCATTTACAAGGTTACAGCAACGCTATTCCAGGCTATAACAAGGTTACAAGGCCATAACTACAAGGCTTGTACATGGCTATTACATGGCCTTGTATTTTCGTACAGGTATATTTTAAATTCCACAGCATACACTTTATAATCCCAACTACTTACCATACAAACGAATAACTAAACTACAAAGATAAATGATAAGTCACAAAAATTCACTACATCTACTGGGTAACACAAACAACTTCACATACCCAATATTACCTGAAATTTTGGTATTTGGAAAATTAATGTACTTGTTTCCATTTTAGGTTTATCCTCGCATGATTACATTCTTCGAGTCGTTCCAACAATCTATGAAAAAAGAGATGGAAGCATACAAAATTCTTTTCAGTATACATGGGCACATAAGGTAACTCTTTACACATTACTTTTATTCTGAAAACCGTATTTTATTCTTCAATATGTATCAAGATATCGTTCGATTCGCATTCTTTTTTAGAATACCGGGTGCGCCAAAATAAACTATGCACGTTTGGCAGGCCACAATAAATCGTACACTTGACCGATTTTGAAGATTTATGACTTAATCGTTAGCAGAAAGTCTGAATTAGATACTGAGATTTTTTGCCAATTTTTTCACTTTCAGTCTTTAGAGCTAGAAGCAAGTTTCCTAAAATTTTAGTTTTCGAAAATACTGAAAACGATAAAAAAACATCGATCAAGTTTTCTAAAGAATCGACATGAATAGACAGGGAGAGAACTTGTTCGTGGTGATTTGTGATTTAGAAAATGACCAATTGTAATCTGCTGTACAAGAGCTCGTACTAAACCCCCAAATCCCCCTGAAAATGTTTTCTCTTTGTTCATTCATGTTAAATCTTTTAAAATTTGATCGACGTTTTTTTATCGTTTTCAATGTTTCGAAAACGAACATTTGAAGAAACTCGCTTCTAGCTCTAAAAACTGAAAACGGAAAAATTTGCAAATAGCCCCAGAAACAAATTCAGGCTTTCTGCTAAAGATTAAGTCATACATCTTCAAAATCGGTCCAGTGTACGATTTATTGTGGCCTGTCAAACGTGCATAGTTTATTTTGGCGCACCCGGTAGCTAAAAGGCCTATTTCCAACAGTTGAAAACGGAGTTTTGTCAACAAATTATTCGCTGTTGTAGCTGCCCACTCACTCAATTTTCAGTTTTGCAGGTGAATTTTTAAATCGCTAGAGAAATTCTACCTGTACATGTTTAGCTCTTATGCATATGCAGAATGTTTGGTTTAAGCAAGCTTCTCCTACGCCCAGCCCATTCACGTCAAAAGTTTTGAGCTGTTTCGAAATCTGTGATCGTATTCTATTAAAATGTTTCCTATGTTTGGCCAAAAATTCAGCTTTTTATGAAAGAAATTGAAATTCTGTTGTTATTTATGCCAGCTGAGATCTGCCATACAGAGAAACTGCGCATGTGAAACTCGTTAATTGTTGATCATTACACATTCGCAGATAACATCGGTTTTCGGGGATACTTTTACGGACTTTCGCAATCACGGTTGACGTAAGGACTTAAAGATGTTTCACAATATTTAAGGATATCATGGGAAAATACTATTGTTTCTTTTCTCAAATGATTCATTATGTAAAAAGCAAGAATTCTTTGTTGAAACCTTCTGCAAATTCTGCTTTCAGAATACGCATAACTTCTATTTTTGGAGAAGTTTTACTTCATTCCCTGTTTTTGTTGACGTGTCCCTCCCGTTTCCCATTTACTGTCTGACCCTCCCTTTTCCTGCCTGCCCTATTTTCCTACCTCTTTTCTTTTCTGCTTCCCCTCCTTTCCTGCATCCCCCTTTCCTTCCTTCCTCCTTCCTCGAATTTTAACTCACTCAGTACGTTAAATATCTTTGTTCTAACGACCCAAACAAAATATAGTCGTGATTTTCAAACGAGAAATGGAAGAATGTTTGTGACATTACCTGCTGAAGGGTTGAAGGGGCTCCGTCTCCAAATTTCGGTTGAAACTATGATTTTGAAATCTTTTGTTGGGCAACATCACACAGACATTTACCTGTTTTTTTCGAGAATGAAAGCATCATTTTGAAGATACATCTTTGTACTTTACAGAGGAAAAAACCAAACACTCATATCTTTTACGATTGCTTGGCTATAAGTGGATTTTTAGTGAGCATTTTTTTGATGGCTTGCGTGAAGCCACCAAACAAGCTGCAGAAAACAATATGGAGAACAATGGACACGTGCGGTGCTTGCTGATTTGTTTACAGTTTGGCGACGTACATGGTCATGTTTTTTTTAAAGAAATTACTTTCTTTTTATTGCATACATTTATCCGCGTTTCTAGAATTTTTAAAAGATCGTGCAATTTTCATGGAAAGGAAAAATTCTCTTTCAAACTCATATTAAGATATAACCCATCCTTCCTTTTCTCGTGGATTTCATATTTTTTGTCATCCTTTCAGGAGTACGTTTCTTACGGACATGGCGGCATGGGAATTGTACCAGGTAAAAAGATTTGTAAAGCGTATTTAAAATTAGATGTCCCCTGCGATTTGCCACAACACAAATTTTCTCATGCAAGACATTTCAATTGATGTTATTTGCGGGCATTTTCACGTGATATCTTGTTTGAGACCGACTAGAGTTCTAGTTCACTGGTGTCTCCGTCATAGATATATACACTTTTTTGATGAAAATAGTCAGAACCAGTGGCTGCGAAAATTTTTACTTCCTGGAGCGCATATTTCAAGGTAAAAATTTCCTGCAGTAAAATTTGCAAACATAAATTCCTTTGACCGTCTATATCAACCCCGATATCAACAAAATAAACAATAGTGTTATTTGTTGCAAAGAAAACAGTGCAAACAATAATTGATATTTGATATTTTGATATTTGATTCTTTTAAGGAGGGTTGCCCTTCAGCCGGAGCTGTTTTACAAGGGGCCCTCCACTTAAAAACGTTACTTACAATATAAAATTACTAAGAAATAGATTAGATATAATACAAAAACCATAATGTTAAAAGCCTAATACAAATTTACAAAGTATGATAAAAGAAAAGAAACGCTCTTTTCTAAATAGACTGTTTAAGTTGATCAATACATTTGGTTTTTATGACTTTAAAAATTGTGTTGTTATTCATTCGATAGTGTTTGTTACAGCAGATATGCTGGGGGTGTGTATAAATGTTCTTGACAGCCCTCTGAAAGATTGATTTCCTATTACTAGACGAAGTTGCGTTTTTTAGCGCTAAGCACTGGGATCGCAGAAGTAGAGAAGACCTAATCGAGTCCGCGACCCTTCTCATGACGCTCAAGTGGTGGGGCTCTACCGGGTATCGAGGCAGCCTTTGTTCTGGTTGCAAAGTCAGAGGATTACACCGCGCCAAAACACCTTTAGAGGACTAACTCAAACCTTGTTACTCTACTCTTAACCGTTAAATTTTCATTGAATGATGTGAAAAGTTACCTGAATAGATTCACTTTCATTTAGCTATCAAAGATGTAGAGAATTTTGTTTGTGCAACCGGTAGTATTCCTAGAACTGAGCACTTTGAATTGATTATGATATTTTCATTCATAGCTATCTGGTTTCGATATGACTTAAGTGCAATAACAGTGAAATACGTGGAAAGAAGGAAGCCACTGTATCATTTTATTACGACGGTGAGTCAATGATTCTTGTTTCCTTTCAATGTGTTCGTTGAAATTCATCTCAACTCTTCACGCCTTGAATTTGAATGCTTAATCAGTTAACGAGAAAAAGCTTTTCGGCCTAATCTCCGCACAGTAAATTTGCAACCGACTCAGGCGTTTAGGAGCAGTGTAGATTCTTAGTGCGTCATGTTATGGTCTAGCCAATGCTTGTGAAACCAGATTGCGTGCGGGAGAATTTAGTGAAAAATCGTTAACAACGCAAACTGACGTATTTAGCTTGCTTTCGAAGTCTCGATAGTGTCAGATAGTGCCTGAGGCACATGCAACCAGGAAATCCTTTCCAAAGCTCTCTGACAGGAAATTTTGAGCATTCCACTCGGAATTTTTCAATGTTGACTGAACAGTCTTGAAAAGTAATTTCAGAAAATAGTCAGTTGCAGAATTTCCTTTTGTTCAGACGGTAATAGCAGGAATATTTTACAGTCGATATTTGCTGCCAGTAGGCAGAGTATTTTGTAGTACTATGCTTATTTTATTCACCCCTACTTGACAAAATTTTAGCACATTAATTGATGGAAGTATGACTGCTCTCGCCAGTAAACTTTTTATGATAAGATTTCAGAAATAAGCTTGGCTATGCTAGTCAAAACCTTGCATGCTTCTTCAGTCAAACAACATTTAAGTTTGCTTCAAAAATACGTTATCCTCTACGAGCCATTTCCCAGACTGCGTTGTTTCGAACTTTTCATCATGTCCATTTATCAATACCAGAATAATTCCAGGATCAAACTGAAAACATATCATAGATCGGGTGAGTCAGAAAAATGTACTGACGTTTGACAGTGCGTCGCTCTCAAACCTTCTTTCAGATTCCTATAAACTCATAGTAACTGTGTAGCTAACATGTGGATTTATATATCAAAATTGGTCGCATTTTCTCAAGTAACAAGCGATTTGATAGAAATGCCTCATCTTCCAATCCTTCAAAACGGGCCTAGAGACCGTAATCAAATTTGCAAGCAACTTAGACCCACAGCAGCCATCATATTCAATTTCCATCGGTCTATATTATCGCTTAACATGGACTTGCTACAAGTCTCTCTCTTCAATACAAGATAAACGCAGAGGAGGAAGAAGCAGGAAAGACAGGCAGAGGCAGAATGCTTTTTATGTTATGCATTGCGTAGACAGTGGATTAAAGGCAGTCTGTCACACATCTGATTGGCTGTAATAAATTCAGCTCAACACAATAGATGTCTTTGTGAATCTGTGTTTTAGAATAAAGAAGGGCTAATCGTTATCACTTCTACGACCATAGAAAGTTAGTAGGGTCGATTCTCCTATTCTTTGTATTGTCATTATCACCCAATCAGATGCATGACAGACTGACTGCGAGGAAATCCTCATCCACAAACGTAAAAAAATCTGAATAGGAAAGAGGGGCTTCTGAATATATATTTTTACCGTCAAGCTTTTTCACATGGATTTTTGCAAGGTTTTGAATTCTAGCAAACTTTTAATGATATCCTGAGAACTCTGAACCTGGGAACATAACGTTACGAAAATGTATTCATTAGAGGCTAGAAAATCCAGGGATTCATCCTGCCCATTGTACGCCGTAGCTTACTTGTATAGCCTTTGAGAAATAGTAAATAATTTGGAGTATTCAGTTACTAGCTATACAATGTCCATGAAGGCGGAGACCCCCTACTGATAAATGCCACATGAATTTGAAGAACCTTCGTAGGAACTGTTAAGAAGCTTTCAGTAATAAAATCAGATAGTTTAAGAATCTTTCTGTGCTCAAAATCAGATAATTTAACAAGCTTTCAGGACTCAAAATTAGATCGTTCAAGAATCTTTCGGTACTTAAAATCAGATAGTTTAAGAATCTTTCGGTGTTCAAAATCAGATAATTTAGATCGTTCAAGAATCTTTCGGTACTTAAAATCAGATAGTTGTAGGAAACTCTTTAGTACTGAGTCGCTTTCTTTTTAAGTTTCTTGTGAAAAATGCGTGCACTAGACACTGCGTATTGAGTCTTATACTTTGACGAGATTAGCATATTTTGAATAATTTTGTGATGCACGTATTTTTTATAAGAAAGTGCTTATAAGAAATTCAACTTTCAGATTGCCACAAAATTAAGAAACTCCAGAACTGGCAAAATATAACTCAAGAAACCATTTATTTTGATAAAGAAAATCTTTAACATATTTTTACTTTATTTTCACTTGTTTTCCTGCATCGTATTACTCAGAAGGTACTTGAGTAATGTCTAAACTTTGGAAAGGCCCTTGTTTTAGAATGTTCACGAAGCCACAGGTAGTGAACATGAAGATTATTATGGAATCTTTCAGATATCTGTTAGAAACTCAAAAGCTGACAAGTTTTAAGAAACTTTCAGTACTGGCCCAAATTCTTTTTTTCTCATTAAAAAAACGTGTATACCTCTCTGTTAACGTATGGTTACCTCATGTCGAATTTACGTAAAGCGTACAGCGCATAGTTTTCGCTTTTTGTTTTGCAGGAGATAAATCTCGCCTACGCTTTTCTTTAATATAGTAACTATGGCGCAATAATCCTGAAGTTTACCAAAAGACTGATAAAATGTTGAATCAATCTGCAGAGAGGATATTTTGAGATGCATTTTAATCACAAGTGGTTATGAAAGTTGGTGCTCTCTAGGAATGAATTATTTATGCATGGCTTTCTTTGCGCGTACACTTTCGATTCTGGTTTGTTTTGCTGTGAAATAATGGGATGATCGACAGATTTTTTTGTGACTAAAGATAGTCCTTCTTTTCTTAGATGTTTTCAGGCGACGCGAATGTTTTTTTATACATTTCTACCTAGCATCCGAGGGTGGTTTTTAGGACGCTGAGAAGCTGAGCTTATCGAAGCAGCGTCCTGGTCCTTCCTCTCGATATGACCACACCTCGTGATTCCTTTGGCCTGGAATTACAGAGAGTTGGCGACTCTCCTCACACTTTGTAGCAGGTTCGGTAGGGCGGGGACTCGAACTACCAACCTTCAGATTGGTAGACAAGCGTGTTACCACTGAGCCATCCCCGCTTAATGTAGATAAGGAAATCTTGAAACATGCTGAATGAATGAATGAATGAATGAATGAATGAATGAATGAATGAATGATAAAAGTTTTAGGGATTGTCCGGAGTGGTCGGTTATTTTTTAGCCGGATTCTGCCGAAGGTAACTTTTATCTGCAATTCAAGGATTCGGATATTGCAGCTTTGAAAATCAGTTATTTAACAAACGAATTCGATTATTCAGCGAAGAACAACGAATATCAGCTGAAAAGCTCCAACTTTTTCAAGTGTATTTGATAGAATGGAGCAATAAAATTGTACACATTTCATTTTAAAGTTTTGCAAACTTTCGACGCTGATACTGCATCAGTTGCAATCTGTTTTCCAATTTTTCCTGTTTGCTCCTTCTCGCGTCGCCATTCCGCCATAAAAATCACTTTGCCTCCATTTTTCAATTAATGTCGTTCAGTTGGCTTCTCAAAATTCCATGTTTTCAAGGTTTAAAGTTGTTTTGAAAGTTGTTTTAAAGAAATTGATAACTGGCTACGTATTTTCTCACCCACCACACAGAAAAGCTATGTGGGTTGATTTTCATACTTCATGTTTCGTATTTGCAAATTTTGGTATTTGCAGGTGTTTTGACGTTTTAGAGCTCGGCTTTGGATGTACTTTCCTAACAGTTACTGACGATAATATATCGATGGATAAACTTCCGCAGAAAACTGTTGGAGAGATTTTTTCATGTTGCGAACGTTCTCATTTTTGGGGGAAAACAATGATTTGTCCCAAACAGGAGCAGATATTTATTACCGTAACAGCTCCATTTAACCCCCTCTCTTTGAAGCCTTCCTCTCTAATAAGCCCCTCCCTTCTAATCCAAAATTTTCAACAAGCTCCCTCTCTTCTAAGCCCCCCATTGGTAACAAATACCAGAGGTTACCAATGATTTTCCATTTATTTAGCTAAACAAGCTTGCATCTTAATTTTGATATGGTTTGGAATAAAAACTGTATTGAATTTGCGTATTAGACTCGTAATATTTTATGTTGAGTTTCACAAGTATGGGGTAAGAGAACTAAGATCTATCATTTTTATCCTTGTCATTTGATTTTTTAATGAGCCCCACTCTCTAAAAGCCCCCTTTCTTTTAAGCCTGGTTCTCCAACATTAAATAGACCCCAATGTTTCTTTTTCTTTGAAGATTGATACCATCTTTATCTTCCTGATTGATACCATGTGGAGAGTCGAGATGTTGTGTTATGGCGTTGGAGGTGTTGTGGCGCAGTGATGTGATGCTCTGATTTTGCAGCCCGAACAGTCAGGCAGAGAGGGTTCGATCCCAGTTTAGGGCCTCACCACTTGAGCGTCATGACAAGGGGTCGCGGACTCGATTAGGCCTCCTTCTCTTCTTCTGCGATCCTAGCGTTTGCCGCTAATAACGCAACTTCACTTCAGTCGTATTCATCATCCATCAACATCATCCTTGCCATCATTATCATCATCATCATCGCAAAGATAGCTAGTTTACAGTTAATTGAGGCCTATCGAACGCGCCTTTTCGCTCGGGTGAACAGCCAGAGAAAGTGACTGGGAGGTCGGTTTGCGCGAAAAACTTTTCCTGGTGGAAAACCTTCTTCAGTAAGACTCAGCGAGCATAAGACTGAACGTATTAAGCATGCATTGCACATGCTTCGTACACATTTATTCCACGTGTTGCTACATTTCGCTAATTTCCCAACTGTGTGACGCTTTAACCATTGGCTAATAATAATACTTATGGGCGTATCTACACTTGTTGTTATGTTACAAATTATCTCGACTTTTGTCGAGAGACTAACACAACACTAACGCATGTTTTCCATTCCTTACGTCACAAAAATCCTTGTGTCCATTTTACCAAGCAGATGTGTAATCACGAATGACCTCTCATTCGTTACAAGACGCTGTTGTTACTGTCGCTTCTCATCTGTTCGTGGTTGTTTCTCTTCCACGGGATTGCGAGTAAAGCTTGATAATGTTGCTATTCCTTCGTTCTTCTCTCCTCACAACAAGGAATAGAATGCCGCCATTAGTCAAATACAGTTGAAACCGTTGGAGCTCCTACGCAGCGATACGGCTCATTTCAAACTTCCCTTTGGCGGCATTCGATCCTTGTTGCGACTAGAGAAGAACAAAGGCATAGCAACATTATCAAGCTTTACTCGCAATCCCGTGGAAGAGAAACAACACGCAGTGAATAAGAATACAATTTTGATCATAGCAGGCCACATCAATGGTGCATATTATTCCTATGGTTGCGTCTCTCATTTGTTTGGTTTTGCGAGAAATGCGTTATTGATAAGTTTCAGGTGTCACGAAATGTCGTTATATTTTGGCTGGATTTTGAAGTGTTTGGGTTTGCGCAATGGCTGGAAAAGAGCCTGCAGTCAGCTCACAAAAATGCAAATCAACTCAAATTTGTTTTGACTCAGTTTACGTCACGATTTGGCTAGCCCCAGGCCACATTCACCTTGCTGTTTTTATGTAGGGTTAAACGATTTTGAAAGCCAAATACCACGGAATCCTCATGCTTTTCAAGGGGCCAGTTTGTCATTTTGATCCCCAGGAAATCGACATGGTTTAAAGCTTTTCAAGAGCCAAGTTAAGAATATAGTCTATTGTATTTTATAACTGTGACACGTGCCATTTCTTTGTGTAACTAAAGAAACTTAGTGTGTGTGGGCGTTTCTTTAGCCAGCATAGGTTCCAAATCTTTAACTCAGCGTAAAAAGGTGGGTGTAAAATTCAATGACCTATTCCTTCTGATTGAATGGCTTGAAAACATTAGATACATATCTATAATTCTACCGTTGGACTTTGCAGAAATCTTGAATAGTTTTCGAAATTACAGCGTATTTTATATTCCAACTCATTTCAGGATGTGACGTCATCAAATTTCTAAATCATAAACCAGAAGAGTGGCAGACTTTTCTTGATACCATATTGTAGGCATTCATAAACTATGGTTTTCTTCGAAATTAATTCTTGTTGCGTCAAACAGTTTAGAAAGTACGATGGTTTTAAGTTTGTTTGAAAATTTTTCTTGAATTCTTGAAAAAGAGGAAAAATATTCTAATTCTGAAAATATTGAAAATTTCAGAAAAGTCCAACGGTAGAATTATAGATAAATAGCTAAGGTTTCTTTGAAGTCAATCAGTTCAAAGAAATGGGTCACTCAATTTTACACCAGCCTTTTTAAAGATTTGGAACCTATGCTAATCTTTAGCCTATTTATAGCAGCCAGTCGATATCGTCCTGTCGATTCCCTTTTAAAGTTGGTTGACGGAGATAGATAGCTAGCTCAAATGCTGCATATGCATGTCTGAAATTAGCCCATTGTATTTGATGATTTCCACACGTCCCGCCCTTTTTGAGATCAGTTGACTTGACTTGATCCTATGCAGGGGTTCCCCTGTCATTTTACATTGCAAGGATTAGGACACTGCGTAGCGGAATTACTGCAAAGGAGCGGGGACCTTTGCGTAGGAGAGTGGTATGGATCTATGGACTTACGCTTCCAGAAACGGACATGGCCTAAATCACCTGCTATTTTTTCTCAAAAACCATCGACCCTAAAACGCCGCAAAAAGTGGTTTTCCTGAAATGCTACACTAAAAAACAAGCTATCAGTACTTAGATGAATGTTTCTTCAAGCTATTAAAGCAAAAAAATCCTTCCTGTAAGTGCTATTTTCGTTGTTTGGGGACGCAAAAGATCTCGTAAATTCGTTCGCTACTTTGAGATTTTGATCGTTGGAGCAGTTCAGTCGAACGCGTTGTTCGAATTCGTTTGTTTGCCTTTGGCGGGAAGTTTAAATTGAAGAAGAATCAGCCAATCCCATCAAGTTATTTCAAGTCGTGCATCCTGATTGGTCCAGGAACAAATTTGTTCCTGGCGAGAATTTTTTTGCCGTTTTGAGAAGAGTTAGTCCATAAGGCCCTTGACTGGAGCGACAACAACAACATTAATTCACTTCAATTAGATGAGCGTAAGTTGAGGGTTCAGCATAGGTTCCAAATCTTTAAAAAGGCTGGTGTAAAATTGAGTGACCCATTTCTTTGAACTGATTGACTTCAAAGAAACTTTAGCTATTTATCTATAATTCTACCGTTGGACTTTTCTGAAATTTTCAATATTTTCAGAATTAGAATATTTTTCTTCTTTTTCAAGAATTCAAGAAAAATTTTCAAAAAAACTTAAAACCATCGTATTTTCTAAACTGTTTGACGCAACAAGAATTAATTTCGAAGAAAACCATAGTTTATGAATGCCTACAATATGGTATCAAGCAAAAGTCTGCCACTCTTCTGGTTTATGATTTAGAAATTTGATGACGTCACATCCTGAAATGAGTTGGAATATAAAATACGCTGTAATTTCGAAAAATATTCAAGATTTCTGCAAAGTCCAACGGTAGAATTATAGATATGTATCTAAAGTTTCCTTCAAGCCATTCAATCAGAAGAAATAGGTCATTGAATTTTACACCCACCTTTTTACGCTGAGTTAAAGATTTGGAACCTATGCTTGGATATATATTTTCCATTTAGGCCAAATTTGATTTTCGGAAAATCTTAAAAATTGCAGTACGCCGGCGAAATGACCATCCGACTTGCATTGTTTTGTAAAACAGTAGCAGCTGTGTTTCCCAGCTAGTCTTTTTAGTCTTTCTTTGTAAATCTACGTGTAAACCATTCCCGTGACCCAGACACTGACTGCTAACTCCCCACAAATCGATTGTAGATAACACATCGAGAGATTTCTGATTTCAATCTTCAAATCTTATACAGTAGCTTTTTTGCTTTCTGCAAACGTAAGGCCATATCAATCAAGCCATATCCTGTTTTGTTATCTTTTCTTCTAAAAATCGCCGACCAACTGTAGCTTCGGAGAGATTGTTGATCACGTGGCATCCACGTGTTGTGGCATATTTGCAAAGTATTTTCTTTTGTACACCCTTTATCAGCTGATAGCGTTTAGAATGACGTCAATCTTAAACATGGAAGCGATAACGGAATCGAATCTGTGAACGCATGCTCAGTAGAAGAAGGTGACAGAATAAAGACTGAGTTGTATGACAGGAGGTCAATATGTTCCCTTGTAATTCGAGTATTGGAGGCAATGCAACATTTGAGATGAAAGCTGTTGGCTGTGTTTCATCGATGTGGGCTGTACTATGGGCTCCTTCAGGTTGAGTCATGGTGAAAATATGATTCACACCACGCCTGATAACATGCAAGATTGTGCAACAAGAGAAACTAATCGAATCGCGTAGCCTTGTTCACCATGATTATGAGTAGTAACAACAACAACAACAGCAACGAATATATACATAGCAGCAACAACAACATAATATAGCAACAATCATTTCCTGGCTTCTCTGTGAGCACACACCGGGTGAATCAAAAAAAGTTAACACGTTTGTTCGGCTGTAGAATACACAGTATGCGGCTGGTATTCAAAGTTAGAATGTTAATCTGTTGGTCAAATGCTAACTTGGATGGGAAATTTTGTTGGTAGAAACACTCATTTTTAGACCCAGAAATTAGAAAAATGTCAGTAATGGGTTTGCATGGGAGAGAGAATCCCACGTTCGATTCTGGTACATGATTTACTTGCCATTGACGTTGAAATTTGATTGAATTGAATTGTCAGTTTCAGAAATAAAATTTATAAGGACCAGAATAAACATGGAATTCTTGTTCCCATACAAGCCCCTTGCCAGTATTTTCTTTATTTTGGGTCTAAAAGATGAGTGATTTTACCAGACGAAATAGGTTAACACAGTGGCCGACTGGCCCACCGGGATACCGGGAAATTTCCCGGTGGGCCCTCGTCAAGACAATAGTCACTTTCTGTCTTTGGCCCTTTTGACTCAAATGCTTGCTGGTGGCCTATAATTAGAGATTTTGCAATGGTAAATGATACCTTGACACATTCCAAGCCAATCTAAGTATAATATGCCTAAAAATTTTCAGCTTGCTTCACTCGCGCTTTGATACGAATGCTTTCCTCGCTACTGTCAGCAACTTTGTGCAATGTTTGCTATGATTAGGCACCCACATTTGCACGTAAGCATTTTCCCTAAAAGGAAACTAGTTGAATCAAGTGGTACTTTGAAGCGTTCAGCTCATTTCGCTTGCTTTTTCTGGTTGCCTGTGCCAAGATCAAGCGAGAATTTGGTGAAACAACTATCATTTGTTCTGAAGCTGCTAACGAAAATTTCCCTCGCTTGCGAATTCACTTTTCAAAACATCTCATTTCGCTTGACTGCTTGAGATAGTGAGTATCAACTTGTCAAAGACTGGCATAACATCCACTGATTAGGAGGCTCATCTCCAATTAAGGATGGATTTTAGAAAAAGGGTGCTTAGCGGCTTTGTAAAGGGTATGGTGCTAAAAATTTCCCTCCACGAGAATGGACATATGGCTACACCATTGGAAACCATTAAAGTAGTAGCGTGGCCACTGGGATGCGGGGGGGGGGGGGGGTTTGTCACCCATTTCTGTCGAGATTCTCACAAAAGCGAGGAGAAACAAGTTGTGTTTAGGCGAGGTAGGGTAGGGTAAGGATCTTCCAGTGGCGGAAATTCAGCTTTTTGAGTGAGGGGGCAAGCCATACATTTTCCGAGTCGGAGGAAATGCTTTTGTTCTCAGGTATTTCGCTGGAAGACTTAGACCTGACATAAATAGGGTCCTTAAATGTGCTAAGGTCATTGTATCTCAGATTTCAAAACTATTTATATTCAGCAGTTGACAGAAAAAGGCGAGAATGTGTTATGAACGTACTGTCGGTAAGCTCAACAGTCACGAGGACGCTGGGGGCGAAGCCCCCAGGAAAATTTTTGTGAAAACTCCCTCTATTTTTGCTTAAAATGCCTTTCATGACCTTATGTTTACCAGTACTGAATTGGTATTTTTGACAATGTTGTAACATTTTTTCAGAGTAGCATCCCAAGGAAATTTTTTGGGTAATCAGATAGTTTACTTGGGCTTAGGAGAGCTCTTGGATCCATTGTTTGCCAGTGCCAAATTAGAATATTTGATAATATGAATAACCAGTTCTCAAAACAGTTCTGCGTGAAGAGCCTCTCCTTTGTCTTAGAACGCTCCTCGCAATTCAGGTTTTGCCTGCCCCGCCCCTAACATGGAAACTTTGAAAATTCGCTGATAGTTTGTGTTAATGTCGTGTCCAGGAAAATTATTGAGAACTCCACCCTTTACATTGGCTTAGAATGCCTCTCCCAAAGCTCCAACATCTCGCGGGAAATTGCTACTCTCTAACTAACCCATACCCAAGAACTTTCTTCTCGTTTTTGAAATAAATGAAAGTGACTAAAAACTTTAGAATATGCTTTTTGAGCTTGTGCATTTCGTTTGCTCTTTCCATATAAAAACTCGTCCACTTCATCTTGACGGTGACTCGTTTCTTCACTACAGTTTCAATCCCACCTACGAAATGTCCGACTTTTAAGAAAATTTCCGAATCTTATCGAATTGGGGGGGCAATTGCCCCTCCAACCCCCCCATAATTTCCGCCACTGGGATCTTCCCAGAAATGCTAGAAAGTGATTGGGAGAGTCGTTCTAAGCATCTAAGCCAAAGTAAAGGTGGCTTTTTGAAAATTTTCCTTCACAAACTTTTATACAATTGTGAAAACTTCCATTTTGAGGGCAGGCATATTGGATTGTGCCAAACGTAAACAAGGTAAAGTGTGGTTCGCACAAATGTTTTCCTAAAGGTGGTGATTCATGGAAAACTGTTGCCAAATTGTGAACGTTTCCAATTTGGCACAGGTAGAGATTGGTTGAAGACGTGCATTCTAAGTCAAAGAAAATGAAGGTTGCTTAAGAATGTTCCTTTGAACTTTTTTTCAAACAACACTGTTACGAAGTGATCAACAATTCTGTTTAGCACCAACAAGCTAAAGTAAAGGGCGTATCCTTAAAAAAATTTCCATGGGCTTCGCCTCCTTTCAATACTCTTTCATTTTATTTGCCCTGGCCCATGTCGCTGCCTCGAAGTAACTTTTCAAACATGCTAGTTTACGAATAAAATCAAAAGCATAACCAAATGTGGGCCCCTGACGGCTAATTTCCCGGTAAGGAATTGCTGTCCCAGTCCGCCCCTGGGTTAACATTTCAGTTTCATATATCGGCCACGTAGCATGAGTTTAACATTGCTTAATATCCTGCTTTGTAAATCCTGTAATCAATTTTTTCTGTCTCGTTGTAGGTATGCGCAATAGTTGGAGGCACTTTCACAGTTGCAGGAATCATCGATTCAATGATTTTCACTGCGAATGAAATATTTAAAAAAGCTGAAATTGGCAAATTGAGCTAATACGATATAAACAGTCGTTGTCATCCATGTATGTCATATTTCTGTCATCAAGACGTTGTTCAAGTAAATTTATTCAGGGTCTCATCCCAGAAAATTTGTTCCATGTTTGCACGGTTGTTGTGGAGGAGCAGTGATTTTAGACCTGTTTGTATCGGTACATTGTTGGATTAATGGCAAAAGTGTAGTGGATCAATCAGGCTACAATTTACACTGTTCCTACGAAACCGTAGGTAGGTACACTTGCTTGAAGTAAAACTGTCTGAAAATCAAATCTGGCCTAAATTGAATATATGGATCTACACTGCAATGGTTGAACCGCTACCGGGTGCGCCAAAATAAACTATGCACGTTTGGCAGGCCACAATAAAAAATACACGGGACCGATTTTGAAGATTTATGACTTGATCTTTAGCAGAAAGCCTGAATTAGATTGTAGGAGTTTTTGAAAATTTTTCTGTTTTCAGTTTTTAGAGCTAGAAGTGAGTTTCTTAAAATGTTCGTTTTCGAAAACATTGAAAACGATGAAAAAACGTCGATCAAATTTTAAAAGATCCAACATTAATCAACAAAGAAAAAATTTTTTCAGGGGGATTTGGGAGTTTAGTACGAACTCTCGTCAGATTACAATTAATCGATTTCTAAATCGCAAATTACCACGAACAAGTTCTCTCTTCGTCCATTGATGTCGATTCTTTAGAAAACTTGATCGATGATTTATGATCGTGTACAGTGTTTTCGAAAACTAACAGTTTAGGAAACTCGCTTCTAGCTCTAAAAACTGAAAATTAAAAAATTTGCAAAAACTCCAAGTATCTAATTCAGGCTTTCTGCTAACGATTAAGTCATATATCTTCAAAATCGGTCCAGTGTACGATTTATTGTGGCCTGCCAAACGTGCATAGTTTATTACTTTTCTGTCAGTTCAGCTGCTGCAATGTGAATTCATATGTTCTGCTCAGGCTAAATTTTGACTTTCAGGTAATCTGAAATTGCAGCGTGCCCGCAAGAGACCCTGAGTGACAAAGACTCTTTGATTTTGATTGTCGTATCATAATAATAACATGCTACACATTAAAGGAACGTCGTTCTAACATGACACGTAATACATAACAGTATCAAAAGAGAGACAACTGACATCACAACTCCTCCTCAGCAGTCTCACGAAAGAGGGACAATTTTTTGGGACACCCTGTAAATCCTTTGTGGATATTTCGCAGTTGTTAATGCTTTGAGAGCCACAGAACGTTGCTTCGTGTCGAGGTTGTTTCGCTCCGAGGCTGCTGCTGAGCTTCGAGAAATCTCAGAAAATTATCGGCCAGATGTAAATGTAAAGAACTTATGTAGTTTAATAGGTTGGTATTTTATGAAGAGCTTGAAATAAGCAATAATGTATTAATTATGAATTTATGGAATCACAGTGATCTTTAATGTTAGATACAAATCTTTGCTTGTGAGCCAATTTTGCTGTTTATCATTCCCTCTCAGGTGACCCCAAAAGTTTTGCTGAAATATCCAACCCACTACCTTGAAATTTTCTTCCATTAGCCAGAATCTTTTATCCCAATTACTTCGTTTTCTGCATTTGAACCTCGTAGCCTATAAAATTTGTGAACATGGAAGTAAAATATGCTGTAGATTCAACCTGTCGTCTTTTATCTTCGAACGTTAACAAATTCTTGTTCAATGCATTTCTCCAGCAAAGTTATTTAAGGTAGTACTTCACACTTTTATTTTCAAGCACTCAAAAAAACTTAATTGGCCATAAAATGGTAGTTCTTGTTGATAGCAAGATAAAATTTTCAGGAGTTGTCATACAACTCTTAGTGTCACTGAAGAACTGATTTTTTCTTTGAAAAAATCAAATTATGTTAATTTATGCTAATTTTAGCGTCGCGGACCATTTTTCTTGGGAAGATGATAACTTAAGAACCAGATACTTTATTGAGCTCAAATTTTCACAGAATGTGTGGAACAAGGTTCTATGTGTACTGAATAGACAAAATTGTAAAATCATGACCTAGACAGAAGTTAATTGGGAAAAACACTGTTTCCATGGTAACGGCTACCATTTTGCAAATTTTGGAAATCTGTCTACTCATTACACTTGCATACATGTTAGTCAACTGGAGTGAAAATTTCAGATGAATATCTTATCCTGTTAAAGAGATATGATCTGCCCAATTTTGCTAGGTCAGTAAAATGCAGTTTTGAGAAAAATGCATTTAAAGTTTGCGTAGTACTTTTTTGTCTTAATTCATTGCTTCATATCACTAATAACTATACACAATCATTTGACAAGTTTCAAACAACATTCAGTGACCAGGTATCTCAACTGTTACAGTTTATGCTCCCTTAAAATTGGTTTTATCAGTTCTATGGTACTTCCATGATTGGGAAATCAGTTGATATTGCGTCAAATTAAAAATCACGCTTCTTGCACAAGAGGCCCTCCTGGCTCCCACTTTTGCCTTTACCCCCAAGTATCTTCATCTCTTCAGGGTGGTACACTTCTCTCCCCATTCTATCAAATGCTCCAGGATCATTAAGTCTTCTTTCAATGTTTCCTTATTTGCCTTTTTCAATCTCTTTTTGTTCAGATGCTAGGCCCTGTACTTATGCGAAATTTATCAGAGGCTGACATCTGGTTAGCGACGTGCTCTTTCTGTAATGCTCTGAGTAAATACTGGCCAACATTTTCTATTCCTTAAAAATTAATGCTTTCAAGCCAGCACCAGTATTGAGACAGCAGACTGCTTCTGGTATAGCAGAAACAACTCTTGCCTTTCTGCCTTGCTTTCTATTCTGCCGTATAAGTTGACGTTTCATGAAATGTTTTGTTGATATTATGAATTCAATGTAATATTAATGCTAGAGAAATATTATATGATATTAATCCTTCCACTTCATAATCATTATACTTCTGCCATGTTACATGGGCATAACATACAATCTAATAACCTCTCTGCTGCCTCTCTTTAAATCCTTTTCCTTGCAAAGGCCCAAGTTATTTTGGTACCTCTTATTTTGGTACCTCTTTGCTCCTTGATTCTCAAGTTTATAAAAAGATAAATTTTGCAGCTTTTTGGAAAGGCAATTAATGACAGATCTCAGCTCCATTTCTGGGGTAAAGAAGAAACTTGGATGGCTGAAAGTTTCCAGTGGGCCTACCTAAGCAATAACAACATTGGACTGAAATTCTGCTGGGTCTTCTTCTGTGTCGAAATGTCTTGCTTTCGACTGTGATAAAGCTTTCTTTTCTTTCTGAATCTTGTGGCAAGTGCTCTTGCCTTAGTGGCTGATATTCCATTTCACTGCTTTACGAGAAATAACCAAAGAAAACATCATATTCACAATCTACCGTGGCCTCTGCAACTTGCTCCAAGTGCTGCACAACGAGAAAAAGCCCCAGAACGTGAAAGGAGACTTTTATTCAGCTTAGAGCCTCAATACCACAAAGAGGCTACCATAGGGAGCTCAAATACGAATTTAAAAGACCTCAGGGTACCTTTCGAGTAGACTAGCTACACAATCTCTGTATGCTCCTTAGAACTGATTTGTCGCAAATACAGAGACTTGTTGCCAAACAGTGTCTGAAATCGGACTAACTTGATAGCCTCGTTTTCATAAGCGCTACATGCGTAAAACGCGGACCACGGAATTAATATTTGGTTGTTGTTGCTGCTGTGATCAGTAATCATCAAAATGACTCAAGAAAACAACACATTGATACCAAGTTTTATTCATGTGAATTTGAAAGAATTTTAGACAGTTTATGACTCTGACAAAATTGAGCATGGACAGTGAACATAAATTTGAAATTTCAGAGGAGTTCAGAGTGACCAAAGATAAAGGAATCAAAGATTTGACAAGATTAGGCATTACATCATCATTATACATTATCATTAGCAATCAGTTAAGTGGTATCTGAAGTGCAAGGAATTTTCAAAGGAACTGTCCTTTATATTTGCTCCAAGTGATATAGACAATCTCTCTCCAAGAAAAGTGCCATCTAAATGCATCCTGGTACAAGGTCTGATAATAATGAAGCAGGTATCTTGCTTTAAACAAACCCCTATGGATTAAAGATATCAACATCAATGTGATGAAGTAACAAATACTTGTTAAATCACAAGCAAAAAATTATATCACCCTTTCCTTTCCCTATGTGATCCAAACACGGGGGGGGGGGGGTTGGATCACATAAGGAACTTCCATAGTAAAAGTACCTGGGGATTTTTAGTCATGTTCACAAAAAACCATAACATTTTTTTACTAAAATATCTAAAGATTGTTTCATTTGGCAAATCAAGTGCATTCAAACCAAAACAACTGTAAGGTGATAAAGTACAACAGTCCAACATTGCGAAGTAACATGCTTGCAGTTAGATAATATTAGAAATTGAAATACACGAGCCAAATGTAAACGAAAAAATCACTACTAACCTGAACTTAGAGTAGGCCTACACCTACACTACACTGCAGTTTTGTACTGACAAATGACACTCACTGCTGTCTTGAAAATGCCTCTCAAGTATTGCAACAGCATTACATTTTGCCATCTCCTGTTAGAGCACAAACAAATATCTCTTCCCAGTGCCCACTTTATCATGCCAAATGGCTGGCTAAATTCCTTCAGCTTCATTTGCTTCTGGTCGATCAAGCTGCGACGACGACAAGCTGCGACGCCATTGCTTCTCCTTGAAAAACTCAGACCAAACAGGCCTCTACTTCAAAGGGAGGTTTTCCAGTAAAAATAAGTAAAGAGAGGAAAAGTTGATTGGCTACAAAAAAATTTACTATTGTTTTAGCCGAAATGCTCCAATCAGATTTACAATTCGGTTTTTCGTTCTGAAAATTCCGATTTGAGACACTCTCTGGCAACTAGTCCCTCATTGAGCTGGCCATCAGCAACAACAACAACAGCGAAATCGAGGGACTAGTGTAGCTAGTCTACCTTTCGAGGGTTTCCCTTTAAATTTGGGGCCAGAAGATGACTAATTATGTCCCTAGAAACGGAATCAACTTTGTTGCTAAGGAGGTTCTCACCAACCCATGTCAGGAAAATTTAGAATAGACTAAAAAGTAACGAGAATTCAACAAAATCATTTGAAAAATCGGATTCTATGATAATTTTTCGATAGTTTTAGCTCAAAATCCGAAAATCGAAAATTTTGAGGAAAAGCTTTCTACAAAGTGTGAAGTACATCCTTAAATGTTTCCCTGTAAACCACAAAAAATCCAACAGGGTGAGTAAATTTTCCGACAAATAGCCATCTGGGGGCTGCGTTGCGCCCTTACCCCAGCCACCCCCATTGGCTTCGGCCCTGATAAGGTGTCCGCTTATAGCAAGGCAATAATGTTGGCAAGTGTATCATTCAATAGTGGATATGTTCAATATATTTTAAATGTTACCTGACTGAAATCGGCCACTCCTTTCTGAAATTATGAGAAATTTTCTCAAGAAGGCCCCGTCAGCCCGTAATTTTAGGTTGAAATTTGGTCGTAATTTTAGATCTGTTTTGAAGGTTTCTTGAAGGGGATTCTTCCTGTGGCCCACGGGGGGGGGGGAATGGGGGGAACAAGTCCCCTCCCCACTTTTCTCTGAGGTCACTTTTCCAATTCGTTTAAATCCGTTGAGAAAAAATGTCTTAGGAGGGGCTAGGTAGGTATTTTTAGAGTTTGATAGACAAAGAAGGGTGTTTCCTAAGCGTTGAAAGGACGTTTCCTGAGTATAAAAAGGGCGTTGTCCTGAAAATTTTCATAGGGGCTACGCCCTCAGACCCCCTCTTCCCTTCATCCCCTCCACTTTTTTGAGGCTAGCGCAGCCACTTCTTCGACAAAATTCCTCCTAATTTCTGATTGGAGACTTAAAGCATGTACTTAGATTTTATCCTCTTTACCACATTAACTATCATAAAATATAGGTGGGTGAAGTTGCGGTTTTTTGCATTTTTCTTTGCCTTGCGGAATTATGGGCCAAGTTTTCATCATTTTGCGGAACTATGGGCCATATTTTCATCAGGTTGGCGGATTTATGGGTCACATTTTTTCAGATATGTGCGGAATTATGGGTCCAAATTTTGAACCAAAATGGCACGTCCCCGTTCAAAAACTAGGCTTAGTTACCCCCCCCCCCCCGAGATTGGAGCACCCGATTTCATTGGTAAATTTCAAAATGGATTCGAACATGTTTATCCAAGGAGCAGTGGCTTTTCAAACGGGGTTGTTTTTTCTTTAATCAGCCAGTAGAAATCTTCATCGTTTGATGAACCATAAAGCTGAATTAACACTTGAGGAGTGATTATGCGTTGCGATGCGGTACGGTGCGATGAACTTCAATTAATCCAACGTTTTCGCTCTCGCGATGCATCGCCGCGCCGCGCCGTGCCTCATTGTTATACGGAGTGGCAATGCGTAAAGAACGACGCTTGAGTGCGAATGCAGCTTACAACTTTCAAGAAAAGATATTTTCATTTTCTGCAAATGGCAGCTCTCTCGCGTTAAAATGAATGACCTCTTGTTTTTCCTTGCTTTTCGAAAACTCAATAACTCGGCCAGCAAATCATCCCATAACTGTGCGCTGTGAGCTTTAACTGATGATGAAACTCTTCATATTTTTCTGCAAAGAGGATTTTTCTTGGTCTCCTGGCCATATCTTACGTCATGGTCGATCAGCTTTCCTTGTTGTTTTGAACAATATCTTCAAACTCAAGGATTTGATTTCCCTCATTGCAAATTATTCTGCAGTTTTGTAACATCAATAATTTATAAGCCTTAAAAAGCAAAGCATCTGTGCATGTTACATCTCCAAATGACGGTTTGACCCCATTCTGATGTGTTTGAAACTCATTGATCATAATAACATTGACCACGACCATAGACCTTGTTTACATGATGCTTTTTAGCCTCACTCCCCAAGGACACTCAACTCACGCTCATCTCATGGAATTGCTGTTGTTGTTGTCTCTCCAATACTCCAATGAGGGCCTCATTTCCCTAGAGCTGTAAAACCAGCCAAAATGTCAATCGGCGACAGTTTTTTGTCGCCGTGCGTCGTAGATGTAGGCGGTTTTTGCGATTATGGCTTGAAGAAGCATTCATCTAAGTACTGGTAGCTAATTTTATGGTACAACAGTTCTGGAAAACTGCTTTTTGTGAAGGTGATTTGGGGCAAACTGTTGGGACCATTTTGCGATTTGTGCCTCGTTGTTTCCATAGTTGTTCGAAGAGTTAAAACCTATGCAAAATTCGTGGTAAAATGCGCACGCATAGGTTCTGGCGGCTAGACACTCAAAGGCAAATTGGAGCATTCGGGCCTTGCCAAGTTTAGCTTTGTTAAAACTCATTCCAAATGAATACGCCCTACAGCTGGTCGTGACATCAGCAGAGACCAAGCAGAAGCAGGTCATGTCTAAAGAACCCCAAGGATCTCCAGGTCCCCAGGCTCAAAACAGAACATGCCAAAAAGGATTTTACTACTCTGCCTTAAAGGCTTGGAACGATATCTTAGCTGATATTAGAGAAATTCAAACACCCGTTCAAAAGAACCAAAAGCGCACGCACTTGACAAGCTGAAAATGCTCAAAAAAATACCCTGAAACACGACCCTCTGGAAGAACAGTCCATTTTTTATCTTTGACAATATTTCAAATAATAGAACGCTTGTATTAGGCCTTCAGGAGAATTTTTATATTAGCTAAAGGGGTATTCGTGTATGAATGCATAAAATAATAACAATGAAGCCGTTGATCACCCAGGGTCCTTTGCAAGCACACTGCAGCTTCAGTCTGTCTGAAAACCAAATTTGGCCTAAGCAGAAAACATGGATCCACTCTGCAAAAGTTCGACCAAAATACTGATCAACTAAAGTCAAATTCCTCTATCAGTTTAACTACCCTTTAACTTACGCAAATTTACCTTGGTGAAAAACTAAGACTGTCTGTATTTGAGTATGAACGCGCTAATGACGATAATCGCCCCGCCCGGACAAGGAACGCCCAGCCGAATGCATCATACTTCCGAAGAAACGTATCATGTCCAAAATGATTCATTATCACAGTCATATAAGGGTCACAAGGCACTCTTTTGACTTGAAGTCTTAGCTGCTTTCGTTTGTCAATTTGAATTTTGCTGACACCTGCAAGATGACGATGTTTTTGTGTCACTTTTGTTTTCGCTATTTCAGATGCGCCGCCCTTTTGACCACACTCTTCCTTTCACTAAACACCCATGTTTTTATTGTTGGTAACGTCTTGTGACTTTCATCGAAATTCTCAAAATAGTTATCGTTTGACTAGAAATAGATACTGTCATATCGAAATGTTTCTTCCTTTCAAAATGTATTTCCAGAAACATCGCAAAGGAAAGGAATCTTTTGATGAGAAAAACGTAGATTTTAGTTTTGAGAATTTAGGCCAAAGATTTTAAGTCCAAACAAATACTGTAATATTTGCTCGAAACAGCAACGAACAGTATCTATAGATTGAGTTTACAGTTAGTCCCTGGTATCGCTCACCAAAACGAGACTACATCCTGCCGAGAGGAGCGAAACTTAGACTTGTAATGTATCTAGTATCTAACTTCAATTAGCCATTTTAGGGCATGTTACTTTAATTTGCCTTTTTAGGGTATGTTATCTTAATTTTTCTTTTTAGTGCATGTTATTTTAATTTGCCTTTTTAGGGCCTGTAATTATAATGATTAAAAATTAAAATTTATGAATCAGCAGGAACTATGCCAGAACATCAGTTTTTTTTCTGTTATTATGATGGTAGATGATACAGTAGATATATTGAAATCCTTTGAGAATTCTAGACATAAATTTTTACATTTTCTGGACTCACTATCTCCTTAATTTCGAGGAATCAACGAACAATTCAAAGCAACTAGAATAGAAACTTGGCTGTATCATGTTGCACGAAAAATTCTGAATATTTGGCATCACTAGCAGATGCCTTTATATTGTTATTGTTATATTGTAGATAGTAGACTTGAATTAGCTTTTATTCTATAGCTACTTATTATATAAAGGCCTACTTTAAATAAATTGAGTATATTAATATCATACATTTTTCACACTCTCATGATATTAATAGTGTGGATAAGAAAAGGCTTAAAATAGGCTAATGAGAGTCTTGTTGTTTTTAATCATCTTATCATTCTTTTAATTCTAATCATAATTACTCATTATGTCGTCACTATCTGTAAATTGTCTATCTTCCTGCGAAAAACATCATTTTGAATCAATCGCCCTGCCCAGGAATTTCAATCTTTTGATCAGCAATGTGTCATCTTTCATACAACCAATATCCAAACAAAACAATAGTGTTTACGTCATCTCTTTTGTTCTTAAGTCTTTTGTTTATTCTTGCTATGTTGCTATGACGTCATTTGATAACATCTTGCGGCGAGTACAAGAGTACAGCCGTGGGCCTTTTCATTTTGTTCTTCCTTTCCCTTTGTTGGCGTGCAAAAAGCGCGCCAGATGATCAAGTGAGTCTTGTTTTCATTACGTAAGACAAAGCCGGTTGCTATTTATGCATCTAGTTCCCAGGCCCTTTGTGAATAAAGCAATGTTTAAAAGAGCGTACGCCACATGTGATCACAGATTCATTCAGAGGCCTGACCCAGCCGCAGACAACACAACGAACAGCTGATTCAAAACGTCTTGAATCAAAAGGAGTGAATTAAAACCAGAAGTTTGATAATACATACATACAGATGAAGCTAGTCAACAAAATGAAGGTGCCGTCAAGTAAAGGAGAACTTCGCCCTCTCTCTTCAACAACCCTTCGAAAGATCTCTCAAGATGCGATCACGTTAATCGACATCAGACCAAGACCAGAGTACGACTCAAGTCACATCACTTCAGCTGTAAATATCCACTGCTCGCCGCTTCTAATTCGGAGATTTCAGAGAGGAAATAAACCAGTCGAGAATTTATTTCTGCCTGAAGATGTTCGGAGAAAGTTGCAGAGAGATCCTTGCCAGATTGTTGTGCTTTATGACAACGAATCGAACGAAGAAAACATCTCGAAGGAGATCATTCAAATGGCAAGTGTTCTCCAACATGGAAAACGATCCAGCAGATCAATTTTCTACATTGATGGTAAGAATCTGTTATTTCTTTCATTTATCAATTTGATCCAAGCTTACTCTCGTTATTTCATCTTCAATCAAAGCATATAATGATCAAAGCATTGGGATTTGATTGATTTATAGTTCAACACCATTTAAGATTTCCAACCAGAAAGAGTTTACGAATGTCAACAAACTTTCATTCAAGATTGTACTTTGATTTACTTAATTTGATCGATAAAGCACTTACAAATTGCCTATATTTACTTTCCTCCTGTACTTAGAAGATACATTTGTTTATGAGACTGCTATTAGGAAATATTTCATAGTTTTCTTCGTACAGTGTACATACGAGTCGAAAAACTCATTGCGCAGTCTATGAATGAAAATGATTCACAGCAAATTCGTCTATCTCGGCTTACTCTGACTTTGTTTTGATCATTGTTTTGATGCTGCTAAAACATATCTCTCAATTCCAATTTTGTATGAGCAAAGTCCATAAATAACAAATTAAATTTGGATTTAAATTGAGAAATATCGAACTTTTTGAGTTGTTTCAATCCTCGATAGCAGGTCCATGACGTTAAAGCAAATGATATCCTTAATCGCCGATAAACCACCGCGGAACTCCTCGTAAACTTGCAGGAAGGGCGAGCACTATGCTTATGGGCTATTCCAGAAGCACAGATTTCCGTGCGGTTTCAAACGTTGAGGAAATACGGAAATACATCCGTGTGCGGTTTGAAGCGTATGATCTGCTAGTGTGAGTTGATGTACTATTTCGCGCTTGAACGTGCGTTGATCGGGATGGTTAAACATTGAGTCAAAACCACCTACGCTAAAAATATGTTACGTTTTGAAACTGCTTTATTCCTTTTCGAAAGGTCATCAAACCGCGAAGGTGCTAGATTTAATTTTAACCATATTGGTTGTCTTCCTGCCTTCATCAGGCTTTCAGAATCTGCTTCCTCGACAAACTCCTCATGAAGTTTTCTGATGGTATTTCAGGCTACTTTCTTTCTCATCCCCTCCAACCTCTATCCCCCCCCCATCGAGCTCCATTTTTGCTAGGATACTTCTAGGATTCATTTATTCATTAAAAACGCACTAAAGTAGTACTTTGTAATTATTCTTGGGTGTGTTCATCCACTGCTGTTTTTTAGAGCAACATAATTACAAGCCCAGTTGTGGAAAGCTCTTTATTTCAACGGGATCCTAAGACCTGATATGATTAAATTCAACAGCAGCTGAATCCCAGACGTTGTAGATTTAGCTGAAAACCATGGGCCTAAGTCAGATTCGCAACTATTAATTTGTAATATCAATTTTTCTTTCAACCAAGAGTTTTTTGCTGAATGGTAAGGCTTGTCAGAAACTTTGTAGTATTCAGGCCTAACAAAGATCAACCGTCGTTTTACTACGTGTTTCGCCTTAGAACAATAGAACCCCAATAATAGAACAATGAGCCACGTGTGCCACGAGCAGTTCATGAATGAGACTAAATTTGGCGGGAAAAGATATCTCTTTATCTCCGGACCACCTGTAGCCATCTTGTTTTCTGACTCAACGAACAAAGGAATGGATTAGGGTACGATGACGTAATACCTCTGAACAACTGGCCTCCTTCTGGTCAAAGGATTAGGAAACATGTTGCCATAGTTATTTCTAGTTTTGGTTTATTCAGCTTCGGGCTTTTATTGGTTTATTCTGCTTCGGGCTTTTATGCTGTGCTTTGAAACCACGTTTCCGAGACTCGTACCCCTTTCTCCCTGCCAGGCTATCGAATGCTGTGTTCCAGCAAATGTTAGTCAGCAAATCGAATGCAATTAATTGGCTGAAATTAAGATCAACGTTAAATAGATGGTCTAAAAAAGAACAAAACATATGTCTTTATAAAACCAACAGTTTGCAAACTTACGAAAGGCTCGACTACCCTGCAGCTACTCCCAAACTACTGCATGTTTTCTTATTATTGAAATTGATAGAAATGTAATTTTTCGCTTGCTATCCACTGACCATGAAATAAAAGGGTGCAAAGAGTTTTGTAGGTATATAAACATGCTTTGCAAATATCAGTACCAATGACAGAAGTACCCAAATAACAAACAGCGTTCCTTATATGCTATTTTATCATACAGCATGGTTAAATCAGAAGAAAACGCTCTGAATAAAAGGAGAGGCTTGAGTTTCTTACAGAGTTGATCACTTCGATCAAAAATAATCTATTGTCTTTGCTTTGATTAAAGACCCAATGTTAACCATGATGCTTTGTTTGGGCGTTAAATGAAGGTAAAACAAGCAGAAGCTATGCACTGCCTCACTCTTTCCAGATTGTAAACGAGGCAGCGCCATTTGAGAGATATATAACCCATGATGTAACTTGCCAGATGCCGTAGTTTCGAATGTTACTGTAAACGACCATTTTTTCCTTTCATAGGTGGGCTGAACGCCTTTTCGAAAGATTTTCCTCAATTCTGCGAATCAAGCCAGCTAAATCTCCTGACAGATTGGAAAACATCTGATGTTATCCGAGACCCTACAGACCATATGCTGTTTAATCCAATGGAAAACGAACCCACAAGACTTCTGCCGCATTTGTTTATCGGCAGCGCACAACATGCCGCAAATAAAGAAGTACTGCAACGACTTGGAATTACGGCGATTTTGAATGTCTCGAAAACATGCCGAAACAATTTCGAGGAGCAGTTTACATACAAAACAATTCCAGTGGATGATTCATTCAATGAGGATATTGGGAGTTATTTTGCCGAAACGTCGCTTTTTATTGGTGAGTTAAATTTCATGGTTTTCTTTCGTTTCTTTTTTCAACCGAAAATTGAATCATAAGCGGCAGAATAGATGGAAATGAATAAAAGAGGATGAGACGAGGCTTATTATTTGCGGTATTATTTACAGAGAAGTCGGTTGCTACTTGCTACAATTGAAACTCGTTCTTATGAGAGATTTTGGATTCAGGAAGATTTTTAAAAATAGATATGAGCGAAGCTATTTCGCTTCTTGAAAAGGTTGTGTGATTTAACCTGGAAGAAAATATCTTTTTCCAAATATGTTCAGAGGCGTAGGAACAGGGGGCACTAGGAGTATGTGCCTCCCCCAAGAGCTTGCAACAGTAACGAAAAAGTGCCCATTTTGTTTGGTGAGGTGCCCCTTTTGCTTAATAAGAAGTGTCCTTAAAGTATAGTGCTCCCAAATTTAGGACGCTTCCTACAGCCCTGAATATGTTTCACTTTCTAGACAGCTGGTATTCTCATGCAGTATTCTCATGCAGCACAGTCATGGACTTACGCTTCCAGAAACAGACATGGCCTAAATCACCTGCTATTTTTTCTCAAAACCACCGACCCTAAATCACCGCAAAAAGTGGTTTTCCTGAAGTGCTACGCTGCAAAACAAGCTATCAGTACTTAGATGAATATTTCTTCAAGCTATTAAAGCAAAAAAGTCCTACCCATAAGTGATATTTTGGTTGTTTGGGGACGCAAAAGATCTCGTAAATTCGTTCGCTACTTTGAGATTTTGATCGTTGGAGCAGTTCAGTCGAACGCGTTGTTCGAATTCGTTTGTTTGCCTTTGGCGGGAAGTTTAAATTGAAGAAGAATCAGCCAATCCCATCAAGTTATTTCAAGTCTTGCATCCTGATTGGTCCAGGAACAAATTTGTTCCTGGCGAGAATTTTTTTGCCGTTTTGAGAAGAGTTAGTCCATAAGGCCCTTGACTGGAGCGACAACAACAACATTAATTCACTTCAATTAGATGAGCGTAAGTTGAGGGTCCTTATGTAGTGAGGCTAGCAGCACAGTTTCTCATGGGATTATCTTTATTTTTCCAAATGACCGATCATATGCTTTATTATCATTTGAAGCGTTTTTCTTTACGCTTCCTGGATAAAGCTGGCGCTTTACGACGCATAGACCTTATAACGGCAAACGTGTAATATAAACTCTGAATCCAGCGTTAAAGACCCATTGTCTACCATGATCCTTTGTGCACTGAATGAAAGATAAGCCACAGAGAATCTAGACTGATTACACGTTTGCAGTTATCGCTATTGATAGACTGATGCGTTGTGCCGTCATCCAATTCAATGAACAAGTGGAAATTGGGACTGAAGTAGTTAGTCTAAAGAGAACCTAGGCCTGAAAGTCGACTATTGGTGCCACAAAGTGCAGCCGTGCAAAGACAATAAACCATGCCACGTGCCGAACCATATTTGGGCAACTGATCTACGTCAACAGCAAATACTGGTATCTGATTAGACTTGCCCCATATCCATTTCGTCAACTGTAATAAGTCTGTCTGAACGTAGTATCTTATGGGCGAGAACCCCGGGGGGGTTACTTGACTTTCAATTGTACACTCCAAGAAAAAAAATGTTCACCCGGCTTTAGAAATTTTCCC
This sequence comes from Aurelia coerulea, assembly GCA_039566865.1. NCBI lineage: Eukaryota > Metazoa > Cnidaria > Scyphozoa > Semaeostomeae > Ulmaridae > Aurelia > Aurelia coerulea. The sequence goes on along the minus strand of CM076952.1, from coordinate 898,605 downwards.
TCCAAATGATAGCCGACTTTAGAAAAAATCGGCGAAAAGCATATCCCAAAACGTAAAAATCGGCGAAAAGCATATCCCTAAACGTAAAACTTCGGGCGAGAACTTGACTACAAATGGCTTGAGCCACTTTCATATTTTTAGATTCCCTTTAAGTTAGATCTATAGTCTCGTTACAAATCATCTTACCGGTTATAATTTCCTTTTACAGATTCCATACGACAACAAAACGGAAAAGTATTGGTTCATTGCAAAGCTGGTGTCTCAAGATCAGTCACGATTTGCTTGGCATATCTCATTACAACTTACAAACTTTCATTTGATGATGCCTATGAATTTATCAAGAAAAAGAAAGATCATATCTCGCCTAACTTCAGCTTTCTTGGACAACTGCTTCGGTTGGAGAAGGATTCGAACATTGCTCGAATAGGGAAACTTGAAATTGCAGCAACGCCAATGTTTGGAATTGAAATCCCATCAAGTCCACGATTACCTCTCGAGAGTCTACCACAAAATTCGCCGTTACCTCAAAGACAAACTTTTACTTATCCGCCATTGGCAGGGGCATCTTGTGCTGCTACAATGTGTTTAGGCAATAGCATAGGAACAAACTCTCCTAAGCTTTTACCCACCCCTACATGAATGTGTGATGTGTACTGTAAAGTGCTTGAATTTTGCAACAATGTATAGAATTATTGAAATGTGCTCCTTTTCTTTCATTGGTAGTACCAACGTCCCCAGAGTTCTCAATGCACAACTGATGTGAGGAAATGAATGTTCTTAGCATCAAAATTAAAATCTAACCTCAAAAGTTTTTAACAACAATTTTATTTCCAGGACATCTTCAAAACCCTTACTGCTTATAAACTGCATAAATCTGTGTTTGAATGTTTTTTGATGAAAGATTTTAGAAAGAGTTAGCTTTGGCCTAGGAAACGTCGTTACTCCGAAAGAAAGGGAAGCCAATCTTGCTTAGTAAATCGATGTTAAAATATTTGTTGAAAATTGTAAATAAATGAGTTGTTGGAATAAATCTGAATTATGATGAATTTGAAATTATAAAATGTCGCCTTAGTCATCTTGTTTCTTCTTGGATGTCGCTAAGATTTCGACAAGTTGCCCTCGACGAAGATTCGATGTATGAAAGTTATGGAACCTACTTTTCACTTGGAAGATAGATTATATTCTAATTCTCTGTTACTTGTATTCTTCGTGACTTAAGAAAAGCAGAGCTTATCTTGCTTGGGCCGCGCAAATAAAGTTTTTTAAGAGACTACTGATACTGATGGTGGTACTATCTATTTCGTGGTTACCCCATTTTTCTTTGACTTTTGAATTGATAATATTGACGAGTGTTATATTTCCCTTTATCAATCATAAAATCCAACCAAAGGGATAAATTTTTCCATGGAAATGTATCACATGTCATATGGCTATAAAAGTTTGAGTCATATAGGTGTGGCCCGGTGTCGCCATCGCCAAATTCAGAACGTGTTCCAAATTACTCATGTAGTCAGATAACACGTCAAGGAAATTTCTGGACACAAGTCAGCTGGTCAGACAACAACAACAAACAGCAACAACAACGTAAGATGACGTTTTCAAATTCACCCTCTCTTCCATTTGGGATGTGTCTGCTTGTGTCCAAATCAAGAACTCTGATGATGATGCTGCAAAGCGTTTATTCATAGTTTAAAGCAAGAAAAGAAAGACCAACAACAAACAGAAGACTTCAACATGTTTCTTTATATATTGAGTTGGGTTTCGACCGTTATTCACATCGTCTTCCTCACTCTATCACTTGGTAAGTATTCAAAAAGTTCTCCCATCCCATTTTTAGGCCCTTTTCTCGAGGCCTTTTTTCCTGCACTTTCTGTGGTCTTATTTTGCTGGTGGACATTTGCATTGAAAGGCTAAAAGGCGATTATTCGCTAACGCAACGTAAAGAGTTGATTTATTCTTTGTGCATTATTGACTAAGAAAGAAGATAACATTTGTTTCTCCACGAAAAAAAAACTACGCAGACTAACAGGAAATTTGGCAATATTATTGCACCAAAAATACTTTCATCAGCAATGCATGTAGATTTTGTAAAGAAACTTATGACAGATAGAAATGCAATTTTCATTGCTTAGAGGCCAGGGTGCATTCCATGTAAAACCTACGCCGAAGGTACGCCGAGCCCTAAGCTTTTGTACGCCAGTATTTTCAGGGAGAGAGAATACAGGTCATATACATTTGATCATATCAAAAGAGACTGCTAATTCACATAAGGAAAGATCGAGGACAACCTCACTTTAACGCCAAGGTAGGCAGATTTTTGTATGCCATCACGCCAAGAACTGATTTTATTGAAAAATGACGCCGATACGCCGACAAAAAGTCAGGTCTACGCCGAAGAACTTCGGGCCTAAGTACATGGAATGCACCCTGGCTTAGAGGCTCTTCTTCTGGACTGAAATGTTCTTCTTTCTTATACTTGAAATAGCACATGGATGATCTTTCTGTGCTTGCAACACAAAATCAAATGCACCAGGTTGGAAAATATGCGTAATTTGGCCTACGCGTAGTAGCGAGTGAAATAAATTTGAAGCTGCGAGCTATGTGAGTAGACTTTAAAAAGCTGCGAGAGATACAAAATTAACAATAGATCTTTTGTTCTCAACATGCGAGAACCAATTATTGTAGCTGCAAGCAGCGAGCTTGACAGAGTTTCATAGTTGCGAGTGAATGCAAGTTTTCTAACCTGGAAAATGCAGTCAGGTGGCACATCTCTGTTCCAATGAAATTCAAGTAGCCAGGGCTGCAAAGGGGATCCATAGGTCCCAGGTTTTTGAGGTTTGCATGCAAAAATATTAGATACTTGGTACAGCAAAGGCACACTTGTTTAAGGATATGGGCATGCTCCCCAGGAACAGGTTTGGAGACTAAGGTTGATAGAATCGCTTGGTAGCCATTTTTCACCTTCAAGGCCAATTTTCAGTCAGTGGAATTTCTGAGCGGATGGATTATGCGAGAGAAAATGTTGCTCTGGAATTGAAGAGAAAGTTACAGATGAGTGACGTTTTCTTGTCTAAAATTACGCCCGCTCATAAATTCCACTGACTGGAAATTAGCCTTTAGATACAATTTCTATATACTCAAAATAGCCCATCATTATCTCAAGACATATTCTTTAAGAACATAAAAACTGAGTGATCATTTATTGTCTCTGTACCAATTTACCCCTGTGTTGGAGATCTCCCTGACCTCCCTCCCCTTAGCCCTGCACAGAACCTGAAATCGTCATGGTCTTGAAGTCTCAATTTTCCTTCTAGCTGCTGGATTATACTACCTGGCTGAATTAGTTGAAGAATACACAGTGACCACTGCCAAAATTATCAAATATATCCTCATAGTAAGTTTTTGGATTCATCAATGTAAATATCAATCAGTAGAAATAGTGGAAAAAGACAATCTATTAAATAGTTTTAATTCATAGACCAGTTTCTCTGATTGAGAATAACTTTTTGGTTCTTCAGACACTGTTAGCAGTCCACTTCATTAGGAATAGTCACATAGAAGATTTATTTTGATATAAGGCGTTACTGGGATTTTTTGAGTGAACATGCTAATTTTTCTTGCTGAGATTCCTTCCATCTTCACATTTTGTTGCAGCCAATTTACTTTAGTATTATTCATTTGAGCAAAATGCTTAAAGCTATGCTCAGTATTGGCATTAATGTGAAAAGGTAAATATTTGATACATGCAAGTTGTGATGATGATGATGATGATGATGATGATGATGCTTTATGAAAACAATTGTTGTTAACTAACTACATACGTTTCCATACACCCTAGAGAAGCATAGCTTATCAAGTTTAGGGCGCTTACAAAAGTAACAAAACCGGAAAATAGCAATCTAAAACATTAATATATATGGTATGAATATAACTGATTAAATGCAATAAAGAGTTAATTGAATACAACATAGGTTAAAAGTTAGACAGAAAAAGAATAATGATAATGATAATACTAATGATAAAGATAACTAAACAATAAGCATTGTTGAATAGAATAAGAACAATGTTATGGGTAGGAAGAATTTTATTACCAAATTGTTATCAGGTAAAAATAACAAAGTTTAGATGTTTATTTTGATCTGAACTTCTTCGGTGCATGAAGTTTTAGATCTACTGTAGATAACGAACTTGGAGATTTTGAATTTTGATCTCTTTTGTCATAATTATCATTTCTGCTTAAATCATTGTTCTTTATTATTTCTGTAACTTACAATTTCAGGTAACAACATTAGCAGTCATTGGACTTCTGATATTTGAAAATCTACCGCTGTATCTTATTGGACTGGTGCTTCTATCACATTGCGTCTATGCTGTTCTTCTCAGTGAATTCCCATATATTTCATTAACATCATTTAGCTTCCTCTCTAGCTGTGGTAAGTCTTTTCACACTTATTTTTTTATTTTTATTTAATTCATATTTTTACACGATATCCCATCAGTACAAAATTAAACTACAAAGTTACAAGTTTGTTTAAAAAATGAAAAATGAAAAACAAAATTTTAAAATTTGGTATTAGCTAGGATTGGATCCAGGCTGAGATCTGATCTTCCTGGGAGTCGTGTTTTAGTTAGGGTTTACTGAGCTCTTTAAATGCGTTTTCAATTTTCTTTTAAACTGATAGAGCGAGGGGATTTCCCTTATTTCGATTGGTATTTCATTCCAAGCTTTAAGCCCGGAAAGGTGGAAACTTTTTTTTGTACACTCAAGTTTAAACTTTGGGATGTCGAGATTTCTATTGTTTCTTGTGTTATACCTAGAAATTTCATTCCTCTGACTATACTTGTTCCAGAGGCTCTCAGGGCACTGCTTGTTGACTATTTTGTGTGTCATGATAGATCTGTCAAAATAGATGATTTGATCAACGTTCAGCCCATTATTGATCCAGGGGTCCTTTATTCTAGCATTTTGAATAATGGAGAAGGCCCTGTTCTGTAGACGCTGAAGCGTTTGCAGCTTCGTGTTGGGCAGGCTACCCCAGATGACATTCCCATATCGGAGGTGACTTTCAACCAGCGCATGGTAAACCTCACATAGCTTAGATTGCGGAAGAACGTTTTTAAGTTTTTTCAGTGCAGACAAACCACTTGCTACTTTACCTTTCAAGGATTTGAAGTGTTCCTTCCAACTTAGATTCTCGTCGACAATAACCCCTAGTGATTTAGTTTTTGTCACTCGTTTTATTTCTGTGCCATTAAGTTTCAATGGAGCCAGAGGTTCAATTTTGTTAATTCTACGTGGATGGCCGATAAGCATAAACTCAGTCTTTTTTGGATTGGCACTTAATTTATTGACCCTCATCCACTCAGAAATGTTCTGTAGCTCCTCCTGCATCATCTCGGCAAGTTCGTTAATATCTTCAGAGGCTATCGTTGTGTGCGTATCATCAGCATACATGCTCGCCGAAGAAAACTGTAAACATTCTTCAAAGTCGTTAAGGTATATGATGAAGAGAAGGGGGCCTAGACAGGAACCCTGGGGAATGCCACAGGTTACCCCCAAAGACATAGAACATTTACCATTGATTCTGCAAAACTGTTTTCGTTCAGTGAGGTAGGATCGAAACCAGCTAATCACCTTACCCTGCACGCCATACCTAGAAAGTTTTTCGAGCAGTATTTTGTGATCCACCGTATCGAAGGCCTTTTTTAAATCCAAAAACATCGCCATATTGACCTTTTGAGAATCAATGTTATTATGCCATTCATCAGTACTCTTTACTAGAGATGTGATTGTTGAGTGTAGCTTACGAAACGCATGCTGATTCTTTTTTAGCAACTGCTTCTCTTTGAAATAGTCGATCAGCTGATCATGAGCAATTTTTTCCAGAATCCTTGCAAATATGGATAGAACGGATATAGGCCTGTAATTATTCATGTCATCCCTTGCACCTGACTTAAAAATTGGGGTTACCCTTGCAACCTTCCAGATATCTGGAAAAACTCCCGCGACCAGCGATGAGTTATAGATTAGAGTAAGGGGGAGTGCGATGAATTCGGATGCATCTTTGACTAGTCCGACAGGAATTCTATCTGGCCCACTGGCTTTGCCGTTTTTCAGCTCTGTTAGTGCTCTTAAGATGTATTGAGTATTGATTGATGTATTGATGACACTGTTGTCTGACATTTTATGATTTGATGAAACAAAGATATTTCATTGTTTGTAACTAACTGTCACCATTATGGGGCATTATGGACTGGAAACGAGGGAATAATTGACCTGTTTGGTGCTACCCCTTCCATCTGAGTTATGGACTGGAAACAAGGGCATTATTGACCTGTTTGGTGCTACCCCTTCCATCTGAGTTATGGACTGGAAACAAGGGCATTATTGACCTGTTTGGTGCTACCCCTTCCATCTGAGTTATGGAACAGAAACAAGGTATTTTGTGGATGTGTTTGGTGCTTCATCTTCCACCTGAATTTACAGGTGTTTTTATCGTTTGCATATCATTTTAGATTCATACTTTAGTAGATAGATCTAGATGATGCACTTTTATGTCTTATTCATGTTATAATTTGCATAAGTTTCAAGTTGTAATTGTTTTAAGTTGTAGCTTCGCAAAAGTAACACTGGCCAAAAATGCCTGCCCTACTTGGGGCCAAAAATATGGAATAGCCTTTCTTCTGATTTAAAACCTACAAACAATATAAACTCGTTCAAACACAAGAAAAAGGGAAAATTTTTTTCAAAAGATACAGAGAGAAGGAAACAACGTATATGTGTTCTATTGAAACATGCCTCCTCTCCCATACACATGACTCGGCCCTACTAAATTATGCTCCATCCAAAATCACTTTAACATCTATTGTTTACTTTTATTATTTTTCTTTTGCAACCACCTCTAAGGGGACCATTATGGAAATAAGGTCAATATGACCTTTTAATGCTATCCCTGCCACTACAATTAGGGGTGTTTTTAACGTATTTATTTAATGAACATTGTCATCGTATTTTATCTATTCTTTAGCTTTTTAAAACTTGTAAATTCTATTTATTTCTTGTAAATTGTTTTATTTACGTGGCAAATTTTAACATACATACATACATAACTTGCACCCATGTCAATTTAAAAATTTGCATAGTGTTTGTGAACTTAGTTACTTGTCAGTTTCATTGTATTTGAATTTGGAAGAGCAACATTTAATACACATTATGGCAAGAATTCTTGAGCCATATGAAAGACTGTAAATTTTTTAGACAAGAATTCTTAACTTAAGAAACAAAATAGAATTCCAAGGTAGGAAGACCATGTTAGTGCACAAAGGCCTGTACTGTCACAGCTTGCTCCTCTGACATATGTGTTTTCATCAATATCAGTGAGATTTATGTGGAAGAAACATGCTGAGAAGTATCTGGTTCTTCAAATATGTTTGATAAAAAAGATCTTTTTCTTTTTCAGTTCTTCTAGTTATCAACCATTACTTGGCATTCAAATATTTTGCTGAAGTTTATTATGCCTTCCAAGAGGTACAGTTACATTTATTTATTATTTACATTAGCTGTACATTTGCATTATGTATTACATTAATATATAAGCTCTACTGTTTAGCAGCAAATTGCTTTGATTAAAAATCTTATTACATTAATATGAACTTTTTCAATGAGAAATTACAAGACAAATCACCAAATAAAAATGATCTATATGTTTTCGTTTTTTACTAGATCCTGGCATATTTCACGATTTGCTTATGGGTTGTTCCGTTCTGCTTCTTCGTTTCATTGTCAGTGAATGAATACGTTCTTCCTACCGTTCAAACGACAGACATGCAAGGCAGTGGAATAATAGGTACAGTATACAGTAAAAACCCGCACATAAGAACCTTCATCTATTAAGAACCTACAGCCTGAAAGAATGTATTTTGTACCCAATAAATAAGAACCATTTCAGGCTAATGTCTTAACTAGGTTCTTAATAAAGCGTTTCATTTATTCATTGGGAAATAAAATGCAACTTTTTGCTCATCAACCTTCTTCATGGACTCCAAAACATTACTTACAAAACTGTGATAGGCAGGGCCTGCAAGCAAAATGGGTAAGCTTGGGTTGAAGTGGATAGGGCCAAGAATTAAATAAGTTTGGTTAAGATTTAGATTCACACTTTTCCCTTTGTTAAGAACGTACACCCTGATTACTGGATGTGCCTCATTGCATAAGAACCTAAACAGGCTGAGTTCAAAATCTTAGGTTCTTATGTGAGGGTTTTTACTTTATAAGAGATTTCACATTTTCAGATTTTATTTAACTGTTGCCCTTCAGCAGAGCTGATTTTCAAGGGGCCCACTATAAAAGGAGTCAGAGAAACCCTTCGCAAAGAACATACCCCCATGGCTAGATTACACAAAACCGTTCTTGTGAAGGACAAAAATTTCGAAGATCGAAAGATGATTCACAACTGAAACTCAAATCCCCCTAGATTCAGATTTCTGAATTCATATGAGGGCTGCCCTTCAGCAGAGCTGATTTTCCTGTTGTAATTCTTGCAGAAGAACAATTGTTTTGTCGTTGATGTTTTTCATGACGTTTTTGCATCTATCTTTTGCTTCCTTGCTTCAAACCATTGTCTCAATCAAAATAAGGCTCAGTTCGAGGAAACTGTTTCGACTGTATGTTTAATTCAATTTTATGCAGTTCCTAAGAATTCCCAAGAACTGTTGACAAGAAAAGTTGAATCATATTGCAGTTCTTGATAATACCTTTGCTGTGTCTTTGCAATTTCTCTTATCTGTTTTTCATGTTCTTCTCACAATGTTCTTTATCACCCTGGGGAATGTCTTCGCAGTACGGTGGAGGGTGCCGAGTACGGTGGAGGGTGCCGAGTACGGTGGAGGGCTATCTTGGAGTACGGTGGGGGGCTATCATGAAGTACGGTGGAGGGTGCGGAGTACGGTGGAGGGCTATCATGCAGTACGGTGGAGGGTGCGGAGTACGGTGGAGGGCTATCATGAGTACGGTGGAGGGCTACCTGAAGTACGGTGGGGGGCTATCATGGAGTACGGTGGAGGGTGCAAGTACGGTGGAGGGCTATCATGGAGTACGGTGGAGGGCTATCTGCAGTACGGTGGGGGGCTATCATGGAGTACGGTGGAGGGTGCGGAGTACGGTGGAGGGCTATCATGGAGTACGGTGGAGGGTGCAAGTACGGTGGAGGGCTATCATGCAGTACGGTGGAGGGCTATCATTTTTCGTGTGGGGGGCTATCATGGAGTACGGTGGAGGGTGCAAGTACGGTGGAGGGCTATCATGCAGTACGGTGGAGGGCTATCGTGCAGTACGGTGGGGGGCTATCATGGAGTACGGTGGAGGGTGCGGAGTACGGTGGAGGGCTATCATGGAGTACGGTGGAGGGTGCGGAGTACGGTGGAGGGCTATCATGGAGTACGGTGGAGGGTGCAAGTACGGTGGAGGGCTATCATGCAGTACGGTGGAGGGCTATCATTTTTCGTGTGGGGGGCTATCATGGAGTACGGTGGAGGGTGCAAGTACGGTGGAGGGCTATCATGGAGTACGGTGGAGGGCTATCATGCAGTACGGTGGAGGGCGCATAGTATTGCCAACAGCCTCGCTATATCGTCAACGAAAATCTGTTGTTTTCCTAAGAATACCAAATGCTATAACATATATAAGTTTTGTGTGGAAAACGTCATTAATTTCCTATCGAATTCACTTGAAGACTCTGTGTCACAATACATGTTTTCTATGAGAAACTAAGAATCTAAGCCAGCATTGAATGTTATCAAAATTGTAAGATTTTGAGTGCTCCTGAGATTTTCAGAACAGATGATTTACAAGCTTTTCCGATGTTTAGACTTTACTGAAGTAATTGCCGAGCCGTGCTAGGCTTTCCAGTATGATAATTGGAAAGAAAAAACATTTAACCCGACTCGGAAAATGTACTGCACTTGCTTTGCCCTCCACTAAAAAAATTGAATTTCTGATAATGTGAGCTGAGTCTTTTATGCGCGGTTTCATATAAAAAGATACACATTATGATTCTTTTCTTGGCACGAAAGGGTGATAAACATATAAATAATCTCATATGTGTTACAGTACTGCAAAAACTAGATGAACAAGCAAAGTATCTTAATTTTTGCACACATCATTATCGCTAGAATTAATCAAACCAAACTGGAATTATGAAAGATCATATTATCAAGAACAAAGTTCGACTAGAGGAGAATTGATTCGCACAGTTTGTTGTGAAATGACATTCTCAACTGCAATTTTTTATATGGTTCATACCTCCCACAGTTTGTTTAGTTTGTGGGCTATGAGTGGGTCTCTACAGGTTTTGCGAATATGAGGATTTGGCCAGATTTGACATTTGAGTGCAGTTAGCGGATTTTTGCCAAGGATTTCTTTATTGAAATAAATATTTTCCCAGTACTGGAGTTTCTTGATATTTTCGCAATCTGAGAGTTAAGGGAGTTGAGTTTCTTATTGGCAGTTTCCGATGAAGAAAGATACGTCTACCATAGTTAGTATTAGCAGGCTACTTCTCGATAATCTATTGTATATACGTATACTCCTGTTCCTGAACATGAACAAGTCACAGAACGAAGAATAAAAGTGAGAACCGCGGTTATAAAATGCTACCAACAATCGCTTCGAAACCATCTGACCCATCATGTTCAAAAGAAGCTTCGAATTCGTCTAACCCTGAAATGTCGAAAGAAAACAAGCTACGTCGACATCCTGCAGTATTTGCCCCGTCACAATCATTATCGCTATCTGAACAATACTCAGCAAATTCATCTTGACGTGCATTTTCAGGGTTGCTACATTCGTCTAGGAACCTTTGATACGAGCTGGCAGGACTCCTTTTCGATGGTTTTTTCAGCAGATGTGATTTAAACTTGACGTCCATATCTACTGAACAAACAAAACATTCTCCCTCGAATAAAACTACCAATCTTCATTAAAACTGCACTGTCAAAAATCGTAAGTGGAGACATTCGTCAACAGCGAAAATTTAACTGAAAGTTTGTTATGCAACGAATTTATGCCCGCAAAATATGTGAACATTACACGCATAGCAATACTGCTTTTGAATCAAAAATTAATGTCTTTTCTTCGTACAATGGAAGCAAAGGAGTGTGAGAAGCAGAAAAGAAAATATTCGCTTTTCGCTGATTAGGAAAATGCTAGTCACGATAGATTTTTGAAGGTTATATTCTAGGTTTGATATATCGAGTGTTTAGAAAACTCCACTTGTACTCCGCACCCTCCACCGTACTGCATGATAGCCCTCCACCGTACTCCATGATAGCCCTCCACCGTACTTGCACCCTCCACCGTACTCCATGATAGCCCCCCACACGAAAAATGATAGCCCTCCACCGTACTGCATGATAGCCCTCCACCGTACTTGCACCCTCCACCGTACTCCATGATAGCCCTCCACCGTACTCCGCACCCTCCACCGTACTCCATGATAGCCCTCCACCGTACTCCGCACCCTCCACCGTACTCCATGATAGCCCCCCACCGTACTGCACGATAGTCCTCCACCGTACTGCATGATAGCCCTCCACCGTACTTGCACCCTCCACCGTACTCCATGATAGCCCCCCACACGAAAAATGATAGCCCTCCACCGTACTGCATGATAGCCCTCCACCGTACTTGCACCCTCCACCGTACTCCATGATAGCCCTCCACCGTACTCCGCACCCTCCACCGTACTCCATGATAGCCCCCCACCGTACTGCAGATAGCCCTCCACCGTACTCCATGATAGCCCTCCACCGTACTTGCACCCTCCACCGTACTCCATGATAGCCCCCCACCGTACTTCAGGTAGCCCTCCACCGTACTCATGATAGCCCTCCACCGTACTCCGCACCCTCCACCGTACTGCATGATAGCCCTCCACCGTACTCCGCACCCTCCACCGTACTTCATGATAGCCCCCCACCGTACTCCAAGATAGCCCTCCACCGTACTCGGCACCCTCCACCGTACTCGGCACCCTCCACCGTACTGCGAAGACATTCCCCAGGGTGTTTATTTACATTTTTGTTATCTTCATTTTGCAGGTCCAAATGGAATGCTCGTCTCAAAGAAATCAAAACGAAGTGGACTTCTTGCAGTTTTCGATTACTTTCTTCAAAAGAAGGACGATTTGCTTTTAAGGAATAAACGGTTTTAAATCATGTTTCAAAATTAGGTTTTGTATCCTTATTTAATGCACTGTACTAAGAACGGCAGGGCAGCACTGTAAGAGCTATGGGACTGGCGACTTGGGACAGTTATAGGACATCCACCGAGTATATCAGAAGCATGTTAACTGGATGTCAATACCAACATTAATCCCCATCGAAAAATTTTTCTCTCATGTACAAATCAGTCATGAAAGCTCTCCTTGAAAAAGAAATGCTCGAAGATTCACTTTAACCACGACTTGGTTTCAGTAGTTTCTGAACAAAAATTATTTTGCAACTATGCTATTTGAAGGAATTTTTACTTTACTTTTATCAACATCATGATGGTTTTCTTGAAAGGTGTGGGAAAAGAAGTACTTTATGGTTAAGTTGGTGCTGTGTTGTGGATTTTCCTTTCAGCATCTATAAGCGCATACCGTACGGTAGATCAAATCGTGCTCGGTAAGACAATGTATCGTGCGTGCAGTGCAGTCCCCACAGATAACCCATTCAGAACTTAAAAAGGCAAAAGTGTACGGCGGTCAGAGCTCGCAGGAATACTCTGTTATTAATTGATCTGATTGATGTGTAAGCTTTGTTGTTCGTAGACTACTTAGTTTTGCTGAAGATGCAAGCTTTAGTAACTTTTTTCAAAATTGAGTCTTTTTGTCTCGTTCTTTGATTGCTACGGTCGTCTGAGAAATAAGAAAGGACCAAAAGCAAAGCAGTGGAATCTCTTATTTCGAACAAAAATGCCCGTTGTCATCGGCGTAGGGGGAAATAAAATTTGGGGGGGCTGCCCGATAAAAAATCCATTGTTTAGGAAAATTTTGCCCGACTTAAGGCGGGTTTCTGCCCGATTATGGCTGATTTTTGCAAAATTTTCCGACGCTGGGGGGGCTGCAGCCCCCTTTTGCCCCCTGTCTCCTACGCCTATGCCCGTTGTTTTGTACTAAAGGGTCAGGAATGGAAATTTTTCATCGATTGATTTTGGTTTTTATACTTACGGGTGCAAAAATCATGGTAAAATGTTTACTGTTGCTTTTCTAACTAAAGTACATTGAGTATCTTCCAAGTAGTTGCAAGAAACAAGTGGAAATAGTGAAACTATGCTATCGATTTTCTCGAGAAGTTTTGGCTTTTAATTTTTCGTGGTCTGAACGTTTAGTTTTTGTAAAAAAAATTTCTTGAAAATGCGTGTATGTATGCAATATTTTTGGAGAGTCCTGCACCATGGTATTTCCGTATAAAGAGGACACTGCTGCAGAACGGACATGCCAAAGTGTCCGCTCCTTAGTGTCCAGAACGCAAATGTTCCAGCTTTTACCGTTATCTGTTTGTGGCTGCGTAAGAGATCCGGTAGTTGCGGAGGAACTGAGTTCGAAATGCATTGCTGAATCGTGATTCATTTTCGAAAGGCAGTTTTGTCAAGCAGCCAGCGGCCATATTGGAAAAAGAGTGCACATGTGTTGAAAGAAGGCAATTAATAAGTGGTTCATCAACGAAAAAGACCAATGCCTACCTTCAAAGTTGGAAGAATGGACGAAGGAGCTAAACAGTCAGCACAAAACGGCAATGATGACTTCTCTGAGTACATGTGGATGGCGGATATCGATAATTTCGACAGAGAGGTTCAACAGAAGATAGAAGAAGAGGACTATATCCGCTCATCAATCGAGTTGCTGTTAGATGAGGAAGAACGCGAGACGGTTTATTTCGATGCGAACGGAAAAGAAACGGAGTCGGAGAATGAATACATTTACAACGAACAACAACCACCACGCCAGTTCACCAGCCAACCAGAACAACAGTATTCATACCAAAATGACCAACTTACAAATTCGATGGGTAACATGGCGATGAATGGCTATGAACAACAGCAACAACAGTATACCATGACCCCACAAATGAACCCTTACTACCAAACTAGAAATGGAGCCCCTTTCACCCCTTTCATGCCAGCCAGAGTGCCCCAACAGTTTGTTTCACCCCAACATCATCAACAGCACTTCAGGTATCAACATGCCCCGCATCACCAAAATGGCACACAAAATGATGGGTATCAGCAACAGCCAAGATGGTCAAATCAAAATGGCCAACACCAAATAGTAACACCGCTAAATGTACGTGTAAGGATTTGAATGCAATCAATTCAGTAGTGTTGCATGGGCCCAAAGGGGGTGTATATAACATGTTGAGGGTACGGGTATTTGCCGCCTGTATAGGTTTTGCCCAAAAATGCTCTAAACAAGGATCCTTTTTTGGGAAATTTTCCTAAAGCATGGGTTCAGTTTGGCTGAAATTGGCAAAAAATTGTTGAAAATGGGTAGTTTTCCGCCAAAATTCATCATTAACGTGGGTACGAAGTCAAATTTTGGCAATTAGAAGAGGGTAGCTTTCTAAAAGCCCTGGTGGCAGACCCCCATCCATTTCCAAGTTGTGTACCCCCTGAGTGCATGGGCTCACCTGAGATTTAAAAATTGTAATTGGACATACCTAAATAAAGTTTCAAAAGCAATTCATAACTAATATTTTGGTTAATCAGGAAAAGAGTCATTAGGTCTTGATTGATGCAACAAAATAACAATTAATCGGTTCATAGTTTTGGAAAAATGATGCTCCTGCATTTGATATTCTGTTTGCATACACATTTGTGAAAGCAAAATTACAATGTACAGTGGAAAATACAAATAGTTTTCTTCCCATACTGTAATATGCATGAATTTTTCAATGAAAGTTGCATATGTATGTAAACAATTTTTCAAACTGTAAAACTGCGTATTCCCGATGACAAGCAACTATTTAAGAAGGTTTCAATTAATATATTCAAGCAAACCCAAACATTAGTGAGATGCTATAAACATGAAAAAGCTTGCTTTTTGCAAATCCAATGTATTCTTGGACATATAAACAAATTACATTGTTATGTTTCAATTTTATTGTTAATGTTCTTTCAATTTCAGGCACCAGTTGGAAAGAGCATGTTGAACCCAAATGCTATGGAGTTTGTACCAAGGGTGGTACCAAGACAGTAAAGTTTATAACTCTTTCTTATAAAATTTCAATCATTTTTATCATAATATTACACCTTATTGGTGGTTTTGAATTCGTAATTGAAAAGATACATATATTATTTGATCTCAGGGATGAAATGCTGTTTATAGGCAGCGTATATATTTTATAGAGAAGTTAAAAGGTTTATCTCTGTAACATTATGATGCTTAAAAGATTTCCATGTCAAAATCTCTCAAATAGAACTACTGCTTCAAAGTTTATTGCAGGTTACTCTACATTGAAGAGAAATAAAAGTTGTGTTGCAGTATTCTAAGATAACCCTCAAATTTGTTTCATGTAAAAAGCGCAGCCTATGATATTGAAGCTGATGGTCTTTGCTGCAGTTTCTGTGTATTTATTGATCTGTAATGTAGTTTGCTTTGAAAATGAAATTAGTTTTCTGGCACGCAAAGATCAGCCAGGATTTTGCAGAATATATATCTGAAAGACATGACTTTTAGACAAGATGGACACAATAAGCCTTTCATGAACACCCCTCTCATTTTGGTGACCAGCTAAATGATTTAACCAGAGTTATAAAAGGTTTTATTTTGATAGATAAGATTATTTAGGAACACAAGCATACAAATTAAGGAAAAAGAGCATTTGGGGATATTTTCATGGGGATTTTTGGTGGGTAAAAATTGTCGTAGTTGTATTACGCAGCATTTCATCCATACCGTTATTTTTATTGCTTCAAAAACTAAAATAGTCTTTATAAAAAGAGACTAATTGCACTTCATATTTTAAAGCCAACAGCTTTTAATGTGAAATTTTTTTTAAAGATTCGTTGTGAATTGTGTTTCGTTCACGGAGTGTATTTATAACAATTTGAAATAAGGAGATACTGTATACTGTAAATAATTCTTACGACGAAAATCTTGTTATTTATTTTTTGTCATTCTCTGCATTACCTAAGGCTTTGCAAACCTCATTTTGCCAGCAACCACATCAAAAGCAATGAAACGTATCGGCCTGAGAATCATTTGACTTTTCAAACATTTAGTTGATGGATGCTGGAAATTTGGCACCTGGAAATCATAGGAACTGTGTTTATTCCCAGTTCTGTTTTCATGACATAGTACACAGAGTAATTGCTGTCCTGTTAACTGATTTTCAAATTCTAACATCTGTCAGTGACCAATCAAAACTCACACTGTCTTGTTCCCTGTGGTCATCTCCTATAACAGTTGATCTTGTATTACATCAACACTGGAATTTGAAACCACAAAATTATTCTTATATCATCTTTGCAGGACAGCAATTACTCTGTGTACGATGTCACAAAAACAGTACTAGGAATGAACACCCTTGAGTACGCAGTAGATCGTGTTTTAGTACTTGATTTTTAAGAAAAACAAGGAAATATATGCAGAGAAAAATCAACACGCACCTTATTCTGCACCTTGTAAGACATGCTACAGTACAGACCAGCCAATTTCAATAGAACATCCATCTCCGTTTTTATATTTCAAGTAAAATGCATTCTTTTTCAATTCATATGACAAATGTTTTGAAAAAAAAATTTAAGTCAGCCAGTTTTCCAACTTTCTTGAAAAGCTTTGATACTCATGTTTGATCTACGAAATGTGCAAAAAATTATAAACGAATTCGCAAAAAATTTAGCGGAAGAGTTATTCACCTGAAAGGAAATTTCGATACTTTTTCATCATTCTTTTTTATAATCCAAATTCTGCCTCAAGAACCGGGCATGCAGAAATCTGCCACTTTCTCCAAATTCCATGAAATGTTTTTCCAAATTTTATCTGCTGAAAAATTTCGCCAAAAATTCCGTTGTGGGTTTGCCAGAGCCAAAAATTTAGAAATTTCTTTTAGCTCTGTTTGATTTGTAGCAAAGCATGCTGGTAAAGGTGGGCGAGGCAGTGCGTTGCGCGGCGGGGACTGGGCGCCATTTCATTCGGAACGTTCGGAATTTGTTGATTTTTAAAATAGTGCTAAATGTTTGTCATGCTTCTTATGGAGGTACAGACCTTGGCTTATGAAAACAAGGGAACTTCTACTTTGCTTTGATACACGTATTTTTTTATTAGAAACTAAGAATGTGGGCCAGTACTGAAAGTTTCTTAAAAATGTCAGATTTTGAGTACTCAGAGTTTCTTACGAGTTTCTTAGAGGCTCCATAACAATCTTCATGTTCCCTCGTGAACATTTCATAACAAGGTTTTTTTAACTTTTCCAATGTTTAGACATTACTCAAGTACCTTACCAGTAATATGATACAGGAAACAAGTGAAAGTAATGTAAAAATTTGCCAAAGATTTCCTTTATCAAAGTAAATAGTTTCTTAGCTTAAATATCCCCAGTACTGGAGTTTCTTATTTTTTTGGTGATCTGAGAGTTGAGTTTCTTATGGGCAGTTTCTTATAAAAAAAATACATGTATTGATCATTTCTCCTTCTTTTTGATGCATTTGCTCATTTCTATATCTGGTAGGTTTGCTACAGTTTTGATGTTTTTTGCATAAACAAAAACACTTGCACATTTTTTTGTATCTTCTCTTCGTTTTTCGGCCTCTTCGTAACTGTTGTGTAAAAATTTCTTTTTAATCCTGATGCTCTTTGAATACACTCGCTTATCAAATTTGCAATTGAACCCAACTGTTTCCAAGCAACACACAAAGCGACCATGCTAAAAGTCGAAAGTTCCACTATTATTTTTTAAATTTTTGATAGGAACAGACTTTGTTTAGTCTGTGCCATTTCCCTGGACTATTTGAGCTTCACCGATGGCTCAGATTGGCTTATTTCAAATGTCAAATGCACCACAATTTTTCTCATTTTCTTTGCTCTTTCAAGTTTTAGTTGTTCTGAGCCCTACTGTATTTTTTGTGACCGGTGTCAGATGATCAGGGTTCCGTCTTTTCCTTGAGATAATTTTCCCATCGCTGTAACGGCTAGAGCACCCAAATGCAATTCAATACTTGCAAAATTCGTATGGTACAAGTTGGCAGAACTGGTACTAACGTTTTGTGGGGGTTTTGTGGTACAATTTGAAATTTGAGACGATTTTGAGGCACACAAACGAAAACAAAGAAAAGTAGTACAAGCTCTATAGCTCCAGGGGTATGACATTTACATAATACCTTTGGAATGATGCAGAGTGTGAGTCAACTATCAAGTCTTTTCAAACAAAACAGCTGAGAATTAAACAGAAAATCTATCGATCAAGCTACTTAAAGTGCCAAACAAGACTTTACTTATTGCTGCAGGTAATTATAATTCAATATTTCACTTTTACTTTGCCAATATTTGAATTTAGGCTCGTGTTTTGCGATCTTGATTTAGGCCGCATTTTATTTCCTGCTGTATGTCAAGCGGGGACGCACACCAGTCTTACTGTTTCGCATTTGTCAACGAAATTGTTCTTTTGAAAATGTTCGTAGTTGTTAATGGAATAAACACATATCAATGATATATATTTAGGATTTGAACAAATCGAAGGCTTCGAGAAATCGTTGAATTAGTGTCTCTGATTTTGTGGTAGGCCACATCCAACTCAGAACTCGGTTTCCAGCCAGGCCAGTCCGCCAGACATACCTGATTCTTTTACCACGACATGGCCATTACTTTTATTGAAATGTTTTTGTTGAAAGCAGCCCCAGGAGACATACTAACGGGATTTTAATCGTTATGTTGCAACTGATATTTTGCCTTACTTAAAATATCTATAATGCATTAGATCTTTGCCTTTTTGGATATGTGTGTGTATGTAATTAATGTATGTTTTCCGACTATTTGCACAAAATGTTAGTTTTCGAGTTTCCCCAAAGCAAAATGAACTTCAGATGATGCTGAGAATGGTATGCCAGTCACAAAAGTTTTTGATTCTGCAGTGAATACTCTAACGTTTCTTCAACAAATGGATAGACTACTAAAGATATTTTCCCACACCTTGGAGACCAATATGGAGTTACAGTATCACTGGGTGGTGTGATAAAACAAAACCAATACAATGTTATATTACTTCATCTAGTTACACTCTGACAGCATGTAGCCTTGGATCAACTGTTTTGGAAAGAACTGAGTAGCGTACAGTTGGAACAAATGAAGTGAGTTGGAGGGGCAAATTGTGTCATTGAAAAATATAACAATTCCACTGATGTGTTTTTGATTGAAAAAGACAATTTTTATCCATTGAAAGAGTTGCTACTGTGCAACCAAAAAGGGCACTTAGCCTTTCATTTTAAAAGCAAAAATCAAATGCACTGAGCAATTATTTTGCTCTGTTCCATCCTGTCGTTCCTTACTGGATATGATCTCCAAAGTCCCTGCCTTTGTTTACCCTTTCTAAAATGGCATAGATGCATTCTTCATACACTGTTCTTGGAATATTTCCCCCACTGCTGTAAAACGTATCACATGTGGTTCTGCAGTACAGGTCTTGCGCATGCGTTAAAATTACAAGAATTCTTACAGAATGAACTGTTAAGAATTTCAAACTCTGAGTTAAGAATTATTAGGCCAAGAAAAACTGTGATTTTTAAACAAGGAGAGAATTCTTGAGAATTCATAAGCAGGAATACCATTTTTCATTTCATTTTCATTTTAAAAGACAGCTACATACAAGAGCATCATCTTATTTAATAACAACACGAACACAGAATAAACAAATGATCTACCTACTAATAACAATTTATGACTGTTCGCGTAATACGAAAGCATTTTTAAGGAAGGAGGCAATCTCTTTAATCAGGCCAAAGTTTTCATTTGACATTATGAATATAAATTTCTCGTGTGGCGCTAAGTTCCCGAAATTAGGGACCAGTTCCCGAAAAAGTAGCAAGATTTTATTATGATATAATACCATGTTGACACAATTGACAGAATGCCTGTACTGTACCTTAGGCTGGAAAGTTTGCCTTGCCAGCAAATATATCTGCCCACATTTCAGATTTCAATCTACAGTAAATCCTAGCCACAAAATTCTCTTCAAACGACACAAGAAGTTAAAATGCCTATTATATAATGACATAAACGTTTGCAGGAATTCTTATGAGAAGAGATCATCTGCACACTCATGGAGCTCTCTTATCTGGATTTGGTACAGAAGCTTGTTTATAAACTTGTACATGATTTTACTTTGAAAAGAAGTATCTCAAAAATTGCTGCTGATTTAACATCTGATCATTTAAATCTAATTTATTCATTAGCAGCTTAAATCTTAAACATGTATTCATATTTCATGGCTTACATGTAAACCACAAGACACTGTGATCAATTTTGAATGTGGAGTTTGATTGATTGCTTTATCCCAGGGTTTGTAAATATTAATGAAAATTCAGAACGTTCTATCAATATGCAAATGATACCTGCTTGTTGTTTCGTAAACATGTCTCTTTTTATTCTAAAAATAGCCAGTTTGTAACAGTTCTGGAATATTTTATCACTCTGACATGCCTGCAACCAGTCTGCAAATTTTCAAACCAGCACTTGAATTAATTTGTTTTTAAATTTAGGACCCTTGGAAATCTAAGATAAAGTGCACAACAACCATATTCTTTTATATTATCCTGGGGTAAAAATTGTTGACCATTCATCAAGTTTGGCTAGAGAAGAACAATGTTCTGACTATTCTTTGAGGTCTTGGCTGAGATCAAATGATGAGTTTTGTAATTATCCAATTATGGGGAAAGTTTTTTGTCCCAAAACATAATTGATCATTTAGACCCAGAGGACCTCTAACTTTAGTGAGGAGAAGTTCCTTGTGGAAAATTTGCATCTTTCAAAATTTATCCAAGCACATTGTATTTATTTGAAATATTCTTTTGTTGATGCTGTTTCCATTATGCTTATTTTTAATTTGCAAAAACTCTTTCTTCAATAATATCTTGGAATTTTCCTCCATAATGATGAAAATAAAGAGAAATATTTTAGGGCCTTAAGGTTATTGTTGCCTGAAATTTATGAGTTGGTCTGAGATAAGGATGAATGCCTCCATTCTTTTCCTTCAGGAATCTTCTCCACATGTGTTTTTGATCTGCATAAGAAAAGACCACTGTTTAAAGTTGAGCAAACCTCAAGTCAACCTCTTATTGTTCAATTCTTTTGCATCCAATAATGATTAAAAAGAACTCAACGAATTGATTGCTTTCACTGCTCTGTTTACAATAATGGTTTCAATGCTTCAGTACTCACTTTTGTTATAAGCAGACCCACCCATTGTTTAACAAGTTATTGTTGTGCTCTTTTCTGGTTGCTAACTGTTTTTACAATCATTGAGATTGAAACAGATGAAGTTACAAGTTGCAATTACATTTAAATACTTTGTGCAAACATCACTTTATTCTTTTCCTGCGGCTCATGAAGGTAAGGATTTCAACACTGTGTTATTGTACATTATTAAATGTATAAAAGTCTGAAAAAGTTTGGATTCCAAATTGAAAAGAGGAAGGTTTAAGAAGAAGGAATCAATTTGGCCTGAGACCCTAGGCAGATTTTCGATAGACAATTTTTGTGATGAAATTATACTCAGAAAAGTAAATTTGTCATACTCTTCTTTGTTTAATATTTCATAAGATTTCATAAGAATTCTGTGATTCATGCAACTGTTCATCCTTGTTAGTACTTAGTCACTGTATTAAGTGTTTTCTCCTGGGAATTTAATGTTTCAAGAGACAAAAGGTAACATATTTCTGAACACTTAAAGGGTGATTATTTGGACATGACTGATTTTAAGATTCAAAAGATAAACTGTTTGACATGGAATTCCTGTTCAACTATGTTTGCTTCAGAAAACTCTTTGTTTTTGGCAGATTCTTCAACAGTCATTCTTTGCTATTTACTTGCTAATCTTTCCTGTTTATGATTTATTGTCTTTGGGGAATAAAGCCAACAGAGGTGAAGGAATTTTGTCTGTTCAGACAGTTTCTTAAATGCTAACAGCCCTGGAAATCTCTTTGTCAACAGTCTGAATCAATTTCACAAATCTGTTGTGGATAAATGCTTGGCAAAAAGAAAACAGACTTCCAGAATTTTTTAATTTCTCATTCCTCTTACAGATCACACATTTTGCTCTTAGGTGTATTTTTTATTTTTCTGCCAAAGTTTAAACTTTCTGTACATTTTTCTTGTGACCAATATGTTTTTTGGAAGTGCAAAAATTCTTCTTCATACAACTGTGATATATACAAGGAGTGCAAACAATGCAGTTGAAATTCAAAGAGAAATATATAAGAGTCTGTCAAGATTTTTGTCAAATTCATTTATTTGGCAAATGATTCAGTCTGTTTGTTTTCCATGTATATTCACTGCAAGGAAAAGTTAGTACCAGGCTTGAAGCATGCAGCAAACCTACTCAATATTTTGCTAAGGGACATGTCAAGGAACAGCTATTAGAAAAACTTACAAAGTGTAATGCACAGTTGGTAGTTCTTAACTCTCTTGTCCCTCTGCGTGCACTCTCATGGAACCAAAACTGAAATTCTTATGCCCATGTATTTTAACACAGTATTCCTTTCTGAAATCTTTTCTGCCTGCCAGATCAAAAGCATGATATAACAAGTTTTAAGTAATTCATAATTGTTTCTATTTGCAGGAAATTTGGCAGAAAATGGATGAAACATTCTGTGGAAAATGCAACAAGATTTGTTACGGAGAGGTGCTGGAAGCCCATGGGGAATTCTTTCATCAAAATTGCTTCAAATGTAAAGGTATGAATTTATATTATTTCTCAGATTAATGAAAGAACTACAGAAAATGAAAAAAGAAATTATATGAATACAGCTATTCTATGATTTTCACTGAAAAATTATGTTTAGCAGGTCTGCAGGTATTCTGTACCATTTATCTGCAGATTCCTGTAAAGGTGCAAAATTCTTCAAGTTTTTGATTATATACAGTACAGTACAGCCTTTTGCACATTTGCATGAGAAGAATTCTTAAAGTTATGATAAGAATTCTTGAACCATATGAAAGACTGCAAATTTTTCAAAACAAGAATTTTTAGGTAGGAAAACCTGTACTGTACATTACAATTCTGGTCATAACTTTCTGCATTTCATTTCATTTTAAATTCTATAAAAACGGTGGCCCCATCAGCCAAGACTGGCTGCTTTTCAGGGGGCCGTGGCAAAACTTAAAGGGGCTGGATAAGAAATACGTAAACAAATCCATGGTTTGTGCATCAAATATCGCATTTTGAAAAGAGAAATTCCTTTGTAATTAGCTAAATTCAAAAGGAAAGATCCTTATCTAGATACAGGCTGGTCTTTGGGTGAAAGATCAACGAAAATACTTGTTGGGAATCCATTTATATCGCAGCAATCCTAAAACATATGGAGCTTTAATTTGTATCAGAAGAAAGTGCAAAGGCAAATCTACAAGATGAGACATTTATTTTGAATTTTCGTTGAATAGTCGCAATAAATTAGTTTATCAGAAAACAGCCAAATCAAAAATTTCCCCAATAGTTTCTTATCCAGCCCCTTTAATTACAATTTTGTTGAAATAAAAAGGGATATTTACAATGTTTGAATAGAATAAATGTACAAAATTAAAAGTGTGCAAACCTACTGTAGCTGTTGTAGTAAATCCAGTGAATCCTTTCTTTGATTTCGTTATTCCCTTTCATTTAGCATGCCTGAGAGAACTTATGACAAATGGCTTTTTCCTCTTTGAAAATGAATTCTACTGCACCAGTGATTATAATAAGCTGTTTGGGATAAAGTGTGCTGGATGCGGCAATTTCATTGAAGGAGAATCAATATCAATCCTTGATGATTCATTCCATGAAGAATGTTTCATTTGTGCCACTTGCAGGTTCGTTCAAATTTTTCTTTCAAGAGCACTGAAGATTTACATTCAGCTTGCTAAAAATGTATTATTAATTCCACTACATAACACAAGACTTTGACAGTTGCATCAATCAAGTTGAAATGCGAAGGAGTTCCTTTGTTCTTTTGGAGTTTGCAAGTTTGTAAGAAGGTTGCACAAATTTCATCTTTAGGAAGTTTCAAACAAACCATTGCAAACTGGTTACCGCAAAAATTCAAACTCTTTTCAAATTCAAAACATTACAAATTTACAAACACCTACATCCAGTAAATGTGTGCAAACAAAATTTAAACCCCATACTGTTGGTTATGATGGGCCAGTGTGCTCATGCCATTTGCTTCTCATTTGCTGGGTAGAAAAAATATTAGTAAGTTGTTTGGGGAATGTATAGCGGTTTGACAAATCATGTCATACCAAGCACTAGTTGTTGTTGATACTTGTCAGATGCTAATTTTTGTACCAGACTCTTGTCATTAACTTGGTACATTATTCTATGCTACATATTGTAAGTTGTCTCACACCATTTTGTTGTGCATTTTTTGAGCTTCAGTGAAGAGTTCTAAATTGTTTTCTAGAACTCCATTTCCTCCTGGTGCCAAAGTGAATTTGAATGGCAATGATTACATTTGCGAGAATTGTGTCCAAGGTGTTGATGGTGCCCCACCACCTGTGCAAACACAAGAAGGCAGTAAGTCATGTGCTCCTAATCTATTTCATACCATGTTATTATTTTGTTTGAGAAAGATGAAGTATGGGGTCTGGTGTTAGATTTAGGAACAGGGCTCAAGAAAAATTTCCTTCCTTGATAGCAAGGTAAGCACCTTTGTTTCTTCTTACATGCTTTCTTCTTCTTTCCCAATAAACTGCCCTATTCTACCCCAATTTCCTTACTCTCCTAGTTTCTTCCCCTTCTCTTCCCTTTCCCCCTTCCTTCATTTGTTGTCCTCTTTTCCCCTGCTTTCCGTTTCTTTTTCCCTTCTTCCTTCCTGGGAAATTTGAGCATTTCAGCTACCTTCCTGGTAATGCCTAAGAATTCTTGTTTAAAAAATTTGCAGTCTTTCATATGGCTCAAGAATTCTTAGTGTAATTTAAAGAATCCTTGTCATATTAATGTAGATAAAATATATATATATGGCCTTTAATATTACGATGAGACGTTTTGGGCATACCCTTCATCATTACTCTGCAATCTGTTTACTTTCTTAGCTTGTGCTGGATGTGGCAATGATATCAAAACTGGCCAAGCACTCTTAGCTTTGGAAAGACAATGGCATCTCTGGTGTTTTACTTGCAACAAGTGTGGCTGCCTTCTCTCTGGGGAATATATGGGAAGGTAAGAAAACTTGAATCAAATTTCACAAGTTTGTTATTTTATGAAATCATATTATATACGATACTACATGAAAAGGTAGCTGAGTTGAGTTCCGTTTTGTATTGTTCCAATGATCAGAAATATAGTTATCTATGTTTTTATGACATCATATGCAGTACTGTAGAAAGTAGAACATTTAAAAGCAGACTGCCAAGCTATTATTGATAAGGGTTGCTTTTGTGTTGTTTTTCTCCTGCCATCTATCATATGTGTTAGCCTAAGGCAAGACCCATTTTTGAATGGAAGAAAGCGTCTACGAAGCAAGGACCAACAGTTTGCTATTGCTACTTGATGAACATTTCAATCCTCTGTTAAATTAATATGTAAAACACTTCTCAACAAAGGCAGCATCAGATATATTTCCTGAAATCTGGAAAACGCTGTAGCAAGCTTCCGCTCTTTGCTTTGTAGACCGTTTTTCTGTTGAATATTATGTTTACTTGTAGACTATGTACATGAGTAGGTTGTTCAAAACATCAAATCAAAACATATTACAAATAGGAGATTGTTAGCTGGCTTTAAAGGGCATATGTCACGATAGCAGTTGGTTGATACTTAACAAAGAAGTTTGGAGTGGAATTCCATTGTTTTGTGACTTTTTATTTCTGCTTCATGAATTTTTACTGCCATAAAAATGCAGCCTTGGTCCCATGCTTTGTACTAAACGAAATAATTAATTGTATTACATTAACCAATCAGGTTCATGATACATGCCCTTTAGATAAAGGGCTGATATGGTTTAAGCCAACCAGTAATATATCAGTGTGTCACGAGTATGATCTAAAATTGAGATAATTGTTTGTTATTTTAGAGATGGAGTCCCGTTTTGCGAGAAAGATTACCAAGATGAATTTGGTGTTTCCTGTGCTGGGTGTGGAGGCTTTATTACTGGAAAAGTATTGCAGGTTGGTTTCATTTGTATGTTCTTTGTTTTGTTGTACATTGTCTTTGCTCCTGAAAATTAAGTTAATTGTGGAATAACCACGAAGCTACATCACACATTAAGGTGCTATGGTGCAGTGGTGTAATCCTCTGACTTTGCAACTTGAACAGACAGGCGGACAGGGCTTGAGCCCAGTATAAGACTCCACACTTGTGCGTCATGGCAAGAGATTATGGACTCAATGAGGTCTTCTCTACTTCTGCGATCCCAGTACTTGGCACCAAAAACTACAACTTCACCTTCGTGCATGACTTTTGGAATGATACGGAGAGCATGCAAGATCTGACTGTATGGTTAATATGCTCATTCAAAGCCTCTATAAGTGCTACAATTGAGCACCATTTGAAATAGTTGAAATAACTTAATTGTAACAAAAGTGAAAGATTGTTGCAACAAGTTGGATAGACTAAAATATGATGCATGTTCAACGCAAAAAACTTTGATAAAGACCTGTGAATGAACATCACTGACAAGAAATATTGGGTACACATGTTTCTTGTTCGACATATCTGTTATTTAATTCCATGTAATTAAGTGCGTCTTTTCACGTAGGCTGGTGAAAAGCATTATCATCCGCAATGTTCACGTTGTGCAAAATGTGGTCAGATGTTTGGCGAGGGAGAAGAAATGTACCTCCAAGGTAAATATATTTTTGTTTCATTTCTAGCCCCTTATTTCTAGCTCTTATTGCATCCATTTTTGTTTTTTAAAGAGCAAGTTTTTGTTTTTTCTTTGGTCTCATTTTTAGGCCTTTTTAGTACATTCCTCGTTGCATATGTTTTGTTCTTCGAAGACGTTGCCCTTCAAGATTCTGCTCCTTAGAAATAGATTTTTGTGTGCTTTGAATCTCTTTTTAGTGTGAACAAATTATTTCATCCTCTTCATTTTCATCGTTCATTTTAAATTATTTAGACACGATATCCCTTCAGCTATTAATACCACAAAAGGTTTACAGTTCTATTAGTCAATATTATCTATAAACAAAAAGAAAAAAAATTTAAGGCTAATCGTCGCTGTTCTTCCAGGTAGTCATGTTTTAAATAGCTTTCAGCTCATCATCAAATGTATTTTTAGTTGTTTTTTTAATCCGCACAAGATAGGAAGTTCCCTGATACTTATAGGGATGTCATTCCAGACCTTAGGAGGTGGATAGGAAAATCCTTTTTTGGCATATGTCGAATCTATGATTCATATATCAAAATCAACACTGATAACTGGACGTAAATACCTGTGCCAGTAATATGCATGCATGAATCCTCAGCAGTTTCAAACAACATGCCCAGACAACTATTCCTCTTAAGATAACAGAAAAAGTGCACAGGGCTCAAATCTTTAAAAAGGTCGGTGTAAAATTCTATTACGGTCTCCCTCGAATTAAATGGCTTGGAAGGAATTTAGCGTTTTTTACTGTAAATCTGCCGTGGCAATTTGTTGATATCTTGATTAGTTTCAAAATGGCGGCATTTATCAAATTTGAAGCTATGACGTCATCTAATTTCTAAATCCTAAACCAGAAAAGATACTGATTTCTGCTTTTCATCATATTGTAGGCCTTCATGAACTATGGTTTTCTTGGAAGTTATATGATTTTTCCTCCTTTGGTTTAGGATTTACGATGATTTAGATGTTTTTAAAATTTTTCATCAATTTTTTCAAAAATCATTAAATTGCCGTCATTTTGAAAACAAATGAAGATATCAACAAATTTCCACGGCAGATTTAGAGCAAAATACTATACAGTAAGTTTCTTTCAAGCCATTCAATTTAAAGAAAAATGGAGTAGAATTTTACACCCACCTTTTCAAAGATTTTAAAGATTTGAGCCCTATAAAAAGAATATCTTTGTTAGATCAGTCATGTAGAATATAAATTACCAGAGCACTGGTGGTCATCAACATTAATCTTTTTCAGGATCAGAAATTTGGCACCCACAGTGCAGCGATGAATATCAACGAGAGGTAAGAATTATTTATCGAACTGATATTTGGTTGATGCAGCTTAATATGTTATTTGTAGTGCCAAAATCATTTATTTTTGACGAATCCCCTCAAGTTACTAAGGAGTTCCGAACCATGAGGTTCATTTCTTGGCTGCCTCAATCGAGTGTTAACTTTTCTTTTTTTTTTTTCCTTCTTCCGTTCCTTAACTTTATTTTTTGACAGTCGTATTTTCTGTACACAGGCAGAAGAGAACGAAAGGCTTGCTTACCAGGAGCAACAGGCACGCGAGGAAGAGGAGAGAAAGGAGCGTGAGAGACAAGAGCTTGAAAAACAACGAAAAGAGCAGGAGGAACAAGAGCAGCGTGAGAGAGAAGAGCGTGAAAGAGCAGAGAGAGAAAGGATGGAAAGGGAAAGAGCTGAGTGGGAGAGAGCAGAGAGGGAGAGAGCAGAGAGGGAGAGAGGGAGAGATCGGAAAGGGAGAGAGCTGACAGGGAGAGAGCAGACAGGGAAAGGGAGAGAGCAGAAAGGGAGAGGGCAGAGAGAGAGAGGGAAGAGAGGGAGCGGGCTGAGAAGGAGAGAGCTGATCGAGAGGCAGAGGAACGTGCTAAAGTAGAGCAGAAATTCTACAGGAGACCACCGCCAGAGTCGAAGTCTACTGAAAATCTTGCTTACTCAGGTAAGGGCCTAACCACTTAAAGAGAACAAACATCGATTTGGTCTCTTGTGCTGTCTTATTTTTCTTGCAGTGCTGACTAGTTTCGCCCACTAGGGCATCTTCTGTGCAACTCTTCAGAGTCTGTTTATAGATTTGAAAGAATGAACCTCAAAGAACTAAGTGTTTCAATTACTTTTGCAATAAAAGTAGCAAGTAGATGGCTTTAAAATCTTGTTATGATGATACACACAAACATTGCTTGAAAATGTTTGTGTATTAATTCTTCGTGCTTAAAAGCCTTATTTAAACCTGCACCACAAATCTCTTGGCACTAATATGGAAGGTATATTGAGCTTGAAAAGCTTATTGAGACCTGTGCAACAAGCCGTAATGGTCACTGATGGCTTACAACTGCTAAGTTAAAGTGAGCTTCCTTCTTTGTATTCATGATAAGTTTGGTTGATTAACTGATTGCTTAACGTGAGTTTTTGTTGCATTTCATCACTGTGAGTTGACAGTTGAAGACAAGCCTAGGCAATGATTCGACTGACGTATGCACATAACTGATGTCAGCTTTTCCACTGTTTTGTTTTGAGTCCTCGTTGATAAAGGTTTACTGTGGGGATACATTGGACTCGGTAATCAGTCTGGTCTTGTACATGTATTTAAGAAAATGTTTCTGTCCCAGAGCAATACTAAAGTTAATCTTGAATTAGATGCCACATGAGATTTGCACTAACGCTAAATTACTCGCAGAAAACCCTTCAATTATTATTATTCGCGGGCATTTTCTCGTGACATCTTATATGAGGTAGCCTATGATATAATTCCTTCTGTTCTCAACAGCAAAACCATTTGGATCACAGAAGACAACCCCAAGCTCGATTTCAATCAACTTTAAACCAAAGACGACACAGCCTTCAGCTGGTAGATGGAAGCCACCTGAGCCATCAGAACCAGCAAAAAGCGCTCCATTATTTCGCCCATCTCAGTATCCTCGAACAGAATCGCCTAGATTAACCGACCCTCCAGCGACAACCACCAAAACAACAACTGAAATCAAAACATATAGTGTACGAACTGAAGAAAAGAGAAGTTTCTCACCACCAACAACACAAGAAGAGAAACAGCCCCCCGTCCAGAATGGATTTAACAAGGCGTCTTCTGTTAGTAGTGATGAAGGTATGTGAAATCTTTGCTACTGCTGCAGGGGGTTTCCCTTCGTAGAACTTTATGTTATGTTTCTTGTTAAAGGGAATATGCAATGGTACATGGGCCTTTTTATAAGGACAAAGAAAACACTTAGACACATTGTTTCTTTGGCTATCCATTGTTCATGGCACGTGTGCGACATCGCAACCTTGCACTAACCCTTCAAGGCTTAATCGAATATTCTTTCAAAATATTTTACATTCCACTGTCTAATTCTAAAATTCATTCAAATGTCAACTTTTTTGTAAGTCTCCTCTCAAGGAATATTCATTTTAGGCGAGTGAATGTAAAAACTATTTACTCTGTAAAAAATTCTTTTTAAATTACAACATGATGTCATAAAACTTAAGTGATATGTTACCACAAGTAAGTCAAGATGGATATGTAAAGTAGTAATTCTTTAAAAATACGACAATGTACTAAACACGACTTCTCAAGCTAAGATCTTCATCAGGCTTTGATGTTTTCATGCTTAGATCTGCAGCAGTTTCAACGTTTTGAAGACACTCTTCAAATGTTTTAATTCCATTTCTTTGATCCTTTTCAAGGTGCTCCAGCCAGACCGCCCCCACCTCCCGCCAGAGGTGCTGCTAGTCAAAATTGGAAATCACGCGTATCCACGTCATCTTATTCAGTGAAGAGAGCAACAAGTCCACCTTCAACACAAGAACTAAAAAATGTAAGTCGAATATTTTGAGTACTCATCTTCTATTTCTACCTTGCATCCAAAAGGTGTATCAGAAATTGCCGTTTAACGCTTAATTATTCGCTGAAGGTGAACCAAGTATGGTTCGAAACGTTCTACTGATCATTTCTTAATTAAAACTATCTAATATTTTTCAACTGGATTTGTCAAACATGTCTTAATTAAAACTGGATTTGTCTAATACAAATGGATTTGTCAAACATGTTTACGTCTTCTGATGAATGATGAATACATTTACAATGATTGTCGTCGCTTGCCTCATCCTTCGTTTTCTTACGATGAGTTCTTTATTTACGGCTATTTTTAAATTCTGTACTGCAAATCATTTGTTTGAAAATCAGAAGTGGTATATCTCTTTGAATAACAATTATTCGCTGAAAATTGTCGCTTGTGTGTGGCTCGGTGATTGTCCAATTAAAATGATTACACAGTTGCGGAAAATTGTTTACAATACTCTATTCTTGTGAAGAAAACGTTCGCACTTGTGAAGAATCATTTATCGTGTTCGTTCTGAGGAACGTTCACCCCTCTTAAAGTCTCGTTATTTCTCGCTTGGATCGTATATCTTGATTTGCTTTGGCATAATACAGCCGTAATACAGCCAGCTAGTAATGACGTTACAGTTTATGCAAGTTTCAGAAAACGTATGCCCGTCATTGAAAGAATATGAACTCATAAGAATTGGCCTCGCTCTACAAGGACCCTCAACTTACGCTCATCTCAGTTCATTGAATTGATGTTGTTGTTGTTGTTGTTGTTGTTGTTGTCGGTGTCGGTGTCGCTCCAGTGAGGGCCTGATTTCCCTAGAGCTGTAAAACCGGACAAAACTCTCAATCGGCGACAATTTTTCATCATCTTCACGAGATCTTAGAAATTCCAAAGAAAATCCTGCAAATCTTCGAAAATCTTTAAAAAGTTAATAATTTTCCTCAACAAAGGATACATATTCTCAAACAATCTTTTTATGACTCTTTGAAAATCTCAAAAAGAATTTTAAATCTTTAAAACAATTGCAAAATCTTGAAAAATCTTGCAAAATCTCGAAAAGTTTTAGAAAATTATCAAAATCTAAAAATTTGAAGAAATATTTAAAAATAATCTAAAACTTGTCCAAGATATCTTTCTGACTCATCATGTAAGTATGAAGGTTGTACAAAACCACTTAGGCCCGCACATTGTCAAAACACCATGACGTACGTTCTTTGGTAGATTTGTATTTTGTTATTTTTTAATTGTGAATTTGTTTATTCTGTATATTTCAGGATAGTGCATACCCACCAGTAAATGTTGAAATCGATGTGCGATCTGCAAATAAACCAATGTCCTTTGTCGATTCTGCTACAAGAAGGAACGGTGAGGAAGACCTTTAAGTTTTTGTAAATCCTCATATAAAGAAGCACCTTCATAGTAGAGTTGTATGTTTTGATGAAATCTTGTTCAAAAAAGAGAAAACGCCCAAGTATGTCAAAAATTCTCTTAAAAGGCTGTTCAATGTTTTATGTTTGTTCCTACCTACCGTTCGAAGGTAATTTTGGGAACACTGAGAAGCTAGGGTTATGGGAGCAGTATCGTGTTCCTTCCTCTTGATGTGACCACACGTTGTGATTCCGTTAGCCTGGAACAACATAACAGAGAGTTTGCCACTTTCGCCATTCTAGGTAGCAGGTTGCCAGGACGGGGACTTAAACCACCAACCTTCAGATTCATAGGCCAGGATGCTGTCACTTAGCTATCCCTATTTATTTATTTATCAATTTATTTAAAGTTGGTTCATCGTCAGCTCTAGTTCTACATTACATTATTACAATAATATGAACTAATTTATACCAATTATTTACAAGAAAAATAAAGCTATAATACAATGTAATGCAACTTACTAATAATCATTATATACAAATTTTACACTGGCATTTGTCTCCACTCCAATTTTTTAAGTTTCTCTTAAATATAGCAGCTGATGAAGCGCTCTAAACAGGCACCATAAGAGGCCTTTAATAGAATCAGATTCATAGGCCAGGATGCTGCCCAAAGTCACTTGTGGTCGCCATCCCTATTTCCAATATTCCGTCAAGAGAGCTCGAGAGATAACTGCAGCTCTCGCGCCCTCTTCCGGAATGTTAGAATAGCGGATCGAGGAACTTCCGAAAAGGGAACGGTAAGACAGACTGAAGAGGTAGACTTGGGGCAAGTCTAATGTTAGATTAGTACGTGGGAATTTCCTAATTGTATTAATATTTTCCTGCCCCAACGTATAATCAATATGAATGGAAAGGCTCCTTCATCTTACCAGATAGCTCCAAGCAGTCACTCGAGCGCGATAGTTATACTTATTTTTGTATATATTGTCTATCAAATGTTTTAGTTGATTTTTGTTCCCTTTACTTTTTCAGATCCATATCAACCGGATTCTAAGGTAAGCCTCTCCTTTCTGGTTTTATTTTTTTACCAAAGATCATTTTCTTTTTTGTTTTATTGCAAATTCAACCACAACAAGATATTTGGAGATTTGGGCCTTTTTTATATCAATCTAAAATTTTACAATGACAAAAAAAAACATAGTTACAAGACGATACCACAGGGAGATTGAGAATAAATTGCAACCCCGTGGCTTTAACAATTAACATAAAACATTTACATGAAAATAATGAACAAACCAGAATATTACAGCATAAACTACAAGCTATTACAGCAAGGAGGTAAGATGTAATTTGGAGGAACGAGGAAGGAAGAAGAGGATTGGAGGACGAGCATTTAGGCCTTGTTTGGGAGGTCAAAAAGCAATGTTAAAAAAGTAATGTAAGTAATTTTATCTGATTGATTCGGATTCATGATCAAGTGCATTTAAGAGCCCTGGAATAGAATTGTTCATTATTTGTTTATTAATGATTCTGACAGAATAGCCTTTCTTTCAGACGAATATTACAATAAAGAGCGTTTCAAAAACAACTGATGACACAGTAAGTTATTTTATTTTTTGTGTTTCCTTCTTGTTATAGCGCTCTCTGCTTCAGTGTGTAACTACAAACTGTTGCCTCAATGTGGTTGAACCTACAGAATGAAAGCTGTGAAAAGGGTGCCCTTGTTTGGCTTTGTTCTATGATCTAGTGTTTACACATTGAGAGTGCATTTTGTTGTTCTTAAAATTCGGTTGCATTCAGTTGCAATCAAGAAACACTCCGTTCCTTCATTTTTATTGTAAAAAATGTTACACTGTCTTGATTAATTGTTGCTTCTATAATTTCAAAATAGACTAAATTTCGGGCAGTTGCTCTTGTTTTGTGACTTGGTCATCTTTTACTGACTTATCTTTATTGACTTATCTTTATTGACTTATCTTGTATTGACTTATCTTTATTGACTTATCTTTTACTGACTTATCTTTATTGACTTATCTTTATTGACTTATCTTTATTGACTTATCTTTATTGACTTATCTTTATTGACTTATCTTTATTGACTTATCTTTATTGACTTATCTTTATTGACTTATCTTTTACTGACTTATCTTTATTGACTTATCTTTTATTGACTTATCTTTATTGACTTATCTTTATTGACTTATCTTTATTGACTTATCTTTATTGACTTATCTTTTACTGACTTATCTTTATTGACTTATCTTTTATTGACTGATCTTTATTGACTTATCTTTATTGACTTATCTTTATTGACTTATCTTTTATTGACTTATCTTTATTGACTTATCTTTTATTGACTTATCTTTATTGACTTATCTTTATTGACTTATCTTTATTGACTTATCTTTATTGACTTATCTTTATTGACTTATCTTTATTGACTTATCTTTTACTTATCTTTATTGACTTATCTTTTATTGACTGATCTTTATTGACTTATCTTTATTGACTTATCTTTATTGACTTATCTTTTATTGACTTATCTTTATTGACTTATCTTTTATTGACTTATCTTTATTGACTTATCTTTATTGACTTATCTTTATTGACTTATCTTTATTGACTTATCTTTATTGACTTATCTTTATTGACTTATCTTTTACTGACTTATCTTTATTGACTTATCTTTATTGACTTATCTTTATTGACTTATCTTTATTGACTTATCTTTTACTGACTTATCTTTATTGACTTATCTTTACTGACTTATCTTTATTGACTTATCTTTATTGACTTATCTTTTATTGACTTATCTTTTATTGACTTATCTTTATTGACTTATCTTTATTGACTTATCTTTATTGACTTATCTTTATTGACTTATCTTTTACTGACTTATCTTTATTGACTTATCTTTATTGACTTATCTTTATTGACTTATCTTTATTGACTTATCTTTTATTGACTTATCTTTTATTGACTTATCTTTATTGACTTATCTTTATTGACTTATCTTTATTGACTTATCTTTATTGACTTATCTTTTACTGACTTATCTTTATTGACTTATCTTTACTGACTTATCTTTATTGACTTATCTTTATTGACTTATCTTTACTGACTTATCTTTATTGACTTATCTTTATTGACTTATCTTTATTGACTTATCTTTATTGACTTATCTTTATTGACTTATCTTTTACTGACTTATCTTTATTGACTTATCTTTACTGACTTATCTTTTATTGACTTATCTTTATTGACTTATCTTTACTGACTTATCTTTATTGACTTATCTTTATTGACTTATCTTTATTGACTTATCTTTATTGACTTATCTTTATTGACTTATCTTTTACTGACTTATCTTTATTGACTTATCTTTATTGACTTATCTTTATTGACTTATCTTTATTGACTTATCTTTTATTGACTTATCTTTTATTGACTTATCTTTATTGACTTATCTTTATTGACTTATCTTTATTGACTTATCTTTATTGACTTATCTTTATTGACTTATCTTTATTGACTTATCTTTTATTGACTTATCTTTATTGACTTATCTTTATTGACTTATCTTTATTGACTTATCTTTTATTGACTTATCTTTTATTGACTTATCTTTTACTGACTTATCTTTATTGACTTATCTTTATTGACTTATCTTTATTGACTTATCTTTATTGACTTATCTTTATTGACTTATCTTTTATTGACTTATCTTTTATTGACTTATCTTTATTGACTTATCTTTATTGACTTATCTTTATTGACTTATCTTTATTGACTTATCTTTTACTGACTTATCTTTATTGACTTATCTTTACTGACTTATCTTTATTGACTTATCTTTATTGACTTATCTTTACTGACTTATCTTTATTGACTTATCTTTATTGACTTATCTTTATTGACTTATCTTTATTGACTTATCTTTATTGACTTATCTTTTACTGACTTATCTTTATTGACTTATCTTTACTGACTTATCTTTTATTGACTTATCTTTATTGACTTATCTTTACTGACTTATCTTTATTGACTTATCTTTATTGACTTATCTTTATTGACTTATCTTTATTGACTTATCTTTATTGACTTATCTTTTACTGACTTATCTTTATTGACTTATCTTTATTGACTTATCTTTATTGACTTATCTTTTACTGACTTATCTTTATTGACTTATCTTTATTGACTTATCTTTATTGACTTATCTTTATTGACTTATCTTTTACTGACTTATCTTTATTGACTTATCTTTACTGACTTATCTTTATTGACTTATCTTTATTGACTTATCTTTATTGACTTATCTTTATTGACTTATCTTTATTGACTTATCTTTTACTGACTTATCTTTATTGACTTATCTTTATTGACTTATCTTTACTGACTTATCTTTATTGACTTATCTTTATTGACTTATCTTTTATTGACTTATCTTTTATTGACTTATCTTTATTGACTTATCTTTTATTGACTTATCTTTATTGACTTATCTTTTATTGACTTATCTTTATTGACTTATCTTTACTGACTTATCTTTATTGACTTATCTTTATTGACTTATCTTTATTGACTTATCTTTATTGACTTATCTTTATTGACTTATCTTTTATTGACTTATCTTTATTGACTTATCTTTACTGACTTATCTTTATTGACTTATCTTTACTGACTTATCTTTATTGACTTATCTTTATTGACTTATCTTTATTGACTTATCTTTATTGACTTATCTTTATTGACTTATCTTTATTGACTTATCTTTATTGACTTATCTTTTACTGACTTATCTTTATTGACTTATCTTTATTGACTTATCTTTATTGACTTATCTTTTACTGACTTATCTTTATTGACTTATCTTTATTGACTTATCTTTACTGACTTATCTTTATTGACTTATCTTTATTGACTTATCTTTATTGACTTATCTTTATTGACTTATCTTTATTGACTTATCTTTTACTGACTTATCTTTATTGACTTATCTTTACTGACTTATCTTTATTGACTTATCTTTATTGACTTATCTTTATTGACTTATCTTTATTGACTTATCTTTATTGACTTATCTTTATTGACTTATCTTTATTGACTTATCTTTATTGACTTATCTTTACTGACTTATCTTTACTGACTTATCTTTATTGACTTATCTTTATTGACTTATCTTTATTGACTTATCTTTATTGACTTATCTTTATTGACTTATCTTTATTGACTTATCTTTATTGACTTATCTTTTACTGACTTATCTTTATTGACTTATCTTTACTGACTTATCTTTATTGACTTATCTTTATTGACTTATCTTTATTGACTTATCTTTATTGACTTATCTTTTACTGACTTATCTTTATTGACTTATCTTTATTGACTTATCTTTATTGACTTATCTTTATTGACTTATCTTTATTGACTTATCTTTACTGACTTATCTTTATTGACTTATCTTTATTGACTTATCTTTATTGACTTATCTTTACTGACTTATCTTTATTGACTTATCTTTATTGACTTATCTTTATTGACTTATCTTTACTGACTTATCTTTATTGACTTATCTTTATTGACTTATCTTTATTGACTTATCTTTATTGACTTATCTTTATTGACTTATCTTTATTGACTTATCTTTTACTGACTTATCTTTATTGACTTATCTTTATTGACTTATCTTTATTGACTTATCTTTATTGACTTATCTTTATTGACTTATCTTTATTGACTTATCTTTATTGACTTATCTTTATTGACTTATCTTTACTGACTTATCTTTATTGACTTATCTTTTACTGACTGATCTTTATTGACTTATCTTTATTGACTTATCTTTATTGACTTATCTTTATTGACTTATCTTTATTGACTTATCTTTATTGACTTATCTTTATTGACTTATCTTTTACTGACTTATCTTTATTGACTTATCTTTTACTGACTGATCTTTATTGACTTATCTTTATTGACTTATCTTTATTGACTTATCTTTATTGACTTATCTTTATTGACTTATCTTTATTGACTTATCTTTTACTGACTTATCTTTATTGACTTATCTTTATTGACTTATCTTTATTGACTTATCTTTTACTGACTTATCTTTATTGACTTATCTTTACTGACTTATCTTTATTGACTTATCTTTATTGACTTATCTTTATTGACTTATCTTTATTGACTTATCTTTTACTGACTTATCTTTATTGACTTATCTTTATTGACTTATCTTTATTGACTTATCTTTATTGACTTATCTTTATTGACTTATCTTTACTGACTTATCTTTATTGACTTATCTTTATTGACTTATCTTTATTGACTTATCTTTACTGACTTATCTTTATTGACTTATCTTTATTGACTTATCTTTATTGACTTATCTTTACTGACTTATCTTTATTGACTTATCTTTATTGACTTATCTTTATTGACTTATCTTTATTGACTTATCTTTTACTGACTTATCTTTATTGACTTATCTTTACTGACTTATCTTTATTGACTTATCTTTATTGACTTATCTTTATTGACTTATCTTTTACTGACTTATCTTTATTGACTTATCTTTATTGACTTATCTTTATTGACTTATCTTTATTGACTTATCTTTATTGACTTATCTTTACTGACTTATCTTTATTGACTTATCTTTTACTGACTTATCTTTATTGACTTATCTTTATTGACTTATCTTTACTGACTTATCTTTATTGACTTATCTTTATTGACTTATCTTTATTGACTTATCTTTATTGACTTATCTTTACTGACTTATCTTTTACTGACTTATCTTTATTGACTTATCTTTACTGACTTATCTTTATTGACTTATCTTTATTGACTTATCTTTATTGACTTATCTTTATTGACTTATCTTTACTGACTTATCTTTATTGACTTATCTTTATTGACTTATCTTTATTGACTTATCTTTATTGACTTATCTTTATTGACTTATCTTTTACTGACTTATCTTTATTGACTTATCTTTATTGACTTATCTTTATTGACTTATCTTTATTGACTTATCTTTATTGACTTATCTTTTACTGACTTATCTTTTATTGACTTATCTTTTATTGACTTATCTTTATTGACTTATCTTTATTGACTTATCTTTATTGACTTATCTTTACTGACTTATCTTTATTGACTTATCTTTATTGACTTATCTTTATTGACTTATCTTTATTGACTTATCTTTATTGACTTATCTTTACTGACTTATCTTTATTGACTTATCTTTTACTGACTTATCTTTATTGACTTATCTTTATTGACTTATCTTTACTGACTTATCTTTACTGACTTATCTTTATTGACTTATCTTTATTGACTTATCTTTATTGACTTATCTTTATTGACTTATCTTTACTGACTTATCTTTATTGACTTATCTTTTACTGACTTATCTTTATTGACTTATCTTTATTGACTTATCTTTACTGACTTATATCTTGTATTGACTTGCTCCTATGTATTTTTTGTAGCCTGTTTCGAGTGCAGTTTACAGACGCTTACCAAATCGCGATAGAGACCAATTAAGAGGTAAGTGTGGCCTTTAATTTAAAGAGTCTGTTTTAACCAGAATGCCTTGCGCGTGCCATCTCTGGGTTGTTGCCTTTGTTGTCACCATTTTCATGGGCCATGACTGTTCTATGGATGGAATGTTTATTTTGTAATTGATGGGATTCTTAGTGATGAGAAAACACTCTAAAGGCTGCCCTCCACTTGCAGTAGTTATGGTGGGCGACCAGCACGTTTATCTAGGTTGCACGCTCTGTTGTTAGAGAGCATGTGCACTTGATAAATGCGCTGGTCGCCGACCAAAATGGGCTACTGCAGTGGAGGTAATGCCTTAAAGCTTTCGCCAACGCCGTGTGTACAGTTACACGGGAGTAAATGTTCTTGACAGATTTATTTCTATTTATCCGTGTGTTAAACAGCTTGTTTCTTTATTTCTAGAACACCGAAAATCGCTGCCAGCAATGTCAGATTACAACAATTTTTCAGAGGTACTGTTTTCATCCATGTTGATATCTCATTCTTTGAAATTTTGACGTGACGATTCTTTGCTTCCAGGCAACAAAAATAATTATTCACAAAAACCCCCTTTTGTTTGCAACTGAACCGGTTTTTACCAAAAAATACGTTCTCGTTCCAGGTTTCAATCCAGGATTATAATCCAGGTTTCAAGAAGTCTATCGTGGATTAAGTTTGCTTGTCGCATTGTAACCATAACTTGATTGAAATGCCTTGTATGAATATCGATGTAAACAAGTTTTTATTCGTGCAGTTTCCCACAATAAGAAGGCTTAATCCAAACGGCAGGGACTCTTATTCATCAAGGGTAGTAATCTGGCCTAAAAAGTAAGTCGATGATTCGTAAAGCATATTTATTTTATTCTTTTCTTTCCGCTAGCCGCCAAGAATGAGAGAAAATGGGCCTTCAAGCATTGAAGCTAAAGGTATGGCATATCCCTTTTAATTGAAATTTGTTGACAATCAGTTTGAATGGCTTAGTTTCCACGATTTTATGCACTATTGATATCCTGAAGAGGAAGAACGTGCTTGGCGTTAACATTGGTCTCTGGCAACATCACATACTTTCTTGGAGTGCAAAGATTGATTAATTATTGAAAGAATTTTTAGGTAACTCGGTTCAGCTTATTATCTAGACTATAGCAGTGGACAATTTTGCTTGGAGACTGTTTCTGAAAATTTGTCAAAAGGCATCAGAAATTTTGTCCAACATTTGTTCGATTATCATCTTTACGACATTGAGGCCTGGTTTAAACCTCGTTTTTTGCCGTATCAAATCAAACTGTATTAAAAGCGACAAAATCTCCCGTTTCTAAAAATTTGTCAGATTGAAATTGAAATTTTTAAAAGGGCCATTTTTCAGAAGGCACAAGCGCAGTGGTTGATCACACGTAGAAACCGCCGACCATGGCCTAGAATTGATTAATTAAACGCAGCAGAAATACTATGTTTGAATCAAGTCGCTTTTCTGCTGTTTGATACGACAGAACTGGTGAACTCCTGCTGTTTTATCTTTTCAAAATGGCAGGTGATCTAAACATCGTTTTTATGTCGAATTTAATTGACACTTGGAAGTTCTTAGCAGCATCTATTAAATCTATTAAATTCGACACGGCAAAAAAACGCCCAGGGGGGGTACTCCCTAACTTTCCATACGGGGGGGTCCATGCCACTATTTCTTTGCTGACCCCTAAATATTAAGCCTGATTTTTTGGGGACCCCAAATATTGAGTCTAACGTTTCGGAGACCCCAAATATTGTTCTCTATTTCTGGGGTGCCTGAAATGTTTTGAATGACTTCAATTTGAGCCTCTTGATCTTTCTCAGTTTTTGAATAATTCCAAGACATTTATTTCATGATTCACAACTTCAGGGCCAAATTGCACGATTCTTCCTTTTTTCAGATTTGTGGACCCCAAATATTGAATTTTTGTCCATGTTGTAATTCACAGACCCCAAATACTGATTGAACATAAAATTTCGGACCCCAAATATTGGCATGGACCCCCCCCCGTATTGAAAGTCAATGAGTACCCCCCCTGGGAAAAAACGATGTTTAAACTGGGCGTGAAAACGAGCTTGGTAATCTTCTAATGAAGGAAAAAGGAAGAAACTTTCACATCATTTTCACGTGAGATTATTTGAGGGGACAGTTAATGGTTTGTTAAATGATAGAGCAACGAGAATAAAAGTTTTAGCTACCCTGAAAAAGAATCTGAATTGAATAATATTTTGATTGATAGAAACTGTAGTGCCATCCAAATAAACCCTTTCATGCTCGATCAAGATTCTTTAGTAGAATAGCTAGAAGTTCTATTGTTTTTTACATCCGGTAAAACTACTTTATTTATTTATTCATTCATTCATTTTTATCTATTTATTCATTTATTCTCCGTATAGCATTCAACCGAAGATCTTTGCCTTCTGTGGACAGGTATGAAGATGTACCACAAGGGCAAAAAGCTTCAACTGTAAGTAACCAAGCTTTTCTCCTTGCATGAAGATTTCCACAATTAGATTCGTATAGATTTGTATGAATCATTATATTTGCGAATACAGTAACAGGCGTTTGTTTCTCAGTTTGTCTCCTCGAGCGGTCCCCCTCAGCATGTTACTAAAGCTAGCATTTAGAGGACTTTGAGTAAGAATGAAAAGTTTGTAGAACCTCATTGGCTGATCGGTGTCAGGTCGCATATACAATGAGCTTTGTGCTTTGATTTACAAGTATCGTTGAAGAAAGGACTGGATGCTAACTGCAACGTTAATTACCTCTTTTTTACCTTTATATTGTTTGCATGAGAACATTTTTATTCTTTCCATTAACACCAGAGGTGGAAAAAGTGCGTGAAGCAATGAACGGAAAAAGAAGAAGGAAGGATGGATGGATGGATGGATGGATGGATGGATGGATGGATGGATGGATGGATGGATGGATGGATGGATGGATGGATGGATGGATGGATGGATGGATGGATGGATGGATGGATGGATGGATGGATGGATGGATGGATGGATGGATGGATGGATGGATGGATGGATGGATGGATGGATGGATGGATGGATGGATGGATGGATGGATGGATGGATGGATGGATGGATGGATGGATGGATGAAAAAGGATAGGATGAAGAGAAAACAAAGATTGAAAACATAAAGAGGAAAGGAAGGAATAAACAAAAGGAAAGCATAAAGGAAAGATGAAAGCAATGGCTCTTTTCATTTAATCGTGATAATATGCAAGACATTAAGCTTTATAACATGTAAAGCAATAAAATTGTTTGCTTCCTGAAACACGATTAGTCGGCGGCAAGAGTGACTCTTAACATGCACTCAGAAAACAGAAATGTGTGTTGTGCAAGACTTCAACAGAAATCTGGTACGAGAGAAAATTGATAAAACAATAGAAGGAAGAATTTGACTTTAGCATTGCTTCGCAGGAACGCAAATATTTTTTCAATCACTGATTAACACTCTTATTCATTATAGACATACCCCTACCACGTGTTAAAATCTACAAATTACAAGATGCCGAAAGAAATTGACAGATCTCGTCTCGAGGTAATTATCATTAATAGTAATTTATTTGCTTGCTATGCCAGCCTTGTGTTGATTCTGTTGATTTTTTGAATAGTTACGTTTCTCAACGCAATTGCAAGTAATTTGACTACCGCACGTGCAAAAAGACGTTCACACGTCTGAAAAATCGTAGTGCCTAGAGTACTGGATGGATCTGAATGAATTGGATGGATTTGAATGAATTGGATGGATTTTAATGAATCTAATAGATTTGAATGAATTGGATGGATTTGAATGAATTGGATGGATCTAAATGAATTGCAAATTTGGTTGATAGCAGAAACATTGGAGTAACTGTTTAACGCAACATGAAATAATTTCGAAGAAAACTATAGATGTCTACAATATGGTATCGAGCAAAAGTCTGTCACTCTTCTGGTTTTTGATTTAGAAATTTGATGACGTCACATCCTCATATGAGTTGAAATGTAAGATACGCTGTAATTTCGAAAAATATTCAAAACTTCTGAAAAGTCCAGCAGTAGAATTATAGATAAGTAGCTTAGTTGAAATTTATTTCAAGCTATTCAACTGGAAGAAATAGGTCATAGGATTTTAGACTCACCTTTTTACGCCGAGTTAAAGATTTGGAACCAATGCTGAAAACACCATCTTTCTGAACAGAATTCTCATTCTCAATTCTTATCCTTCTTACAGATCTATTTGTCGGATGAAGACTTCGAATCAATTTTTAACATGGAACGCGATGATTTTTACAAGCAGCCTGCCTGGAAACAGAGAGATCTCAAGAAGAAAAAGGTTTTGTTTTGATCCTTATCAATATTATCATTATTACTATTGTCGGTGATGAACCCCCGAGCACAGATGTTAATTGAAAGAAACTACACAACAGAATGGTAGGGATATTAGGGTTATCAGAACATGGGGTAGAGGGGATGGGGTATTGTCTTCAAAGGGGAATATTGAGCAAGAAGTAAGCAGGAGAATTATACGACATGTTTTGATGGATCTTGAAAGTAGGAAGGCCTACGTACACACAAAGATTCTATGTATTTTGGTCAAAAATTTAATTTTTGTTGCACAGTCTTATTGATTGAAATATTGATTTTCGAATTGATGGTAAAATAGTGGAGGATGTCAAACTAGGAGAACAATTCGAATCAAAACCAAAAGTTTGTGGGGGTGAAGAAATTAACAAAATGTTGATTCTTTTTTCAAATGACAG
The DNA here is from genome assembly GCA_039566865.1 of Aurelia coerulea. Classification (NCBI taxonomy): domain Eukaryota; kingdom Metazoa; phylum Cnidaria; class Scyphozoa; order Semaeostomeae; family Ulmaridae; genus Aurelia; species Aurelia coerulea. Next base: position 854,053 of record CM076952.1, on the reverse strand, counting down.
AATTCTTAAAAAGCCCATTATTGATAAACGCACAGATCTCTTTAACAGTAGCTTTGTGTTACTGTTTCATCAAAAGTGCAAATCATGTTTTTAGATCTTACACTAAATCATGATTAAGTACCGTAAAGATCTATTTAGCCCCCTCCCTGATAAGTCCCTCCCTTAGCCAACATTTGTAGTAACCCCTCTCTTTTAAGCCTCACGCACTCTTATCAAACGCCAGAGGTTGCCAAATATTTTCCATTTTGTTTAGCTAAACAAGTTTGCATGTTAATTTGATATGCTTTGAGATAAAAATTGTATCGAATTTGTGTATTTCACTCTTAACATGTTGATTCCGTAAAATATGGGGTAAAAGAAATAAAACCTACTATTGATATCCTTGTGATCTGACTTTGTGAATAAGCCCCCCTCTCTAATAAACCCCCTTCTTGAGTCTCTGAAATTTTATAAGACCCTAGTGGCGTAATAAAGCTTTTACGGTATGTCAATCTTCGCTGCTTCAATTTCCAATTTGTCGAGTTTACAATCTAAACATTTGTGATGATTCTCCTGCTTCCTGTCTCACGGGTATCCATTCGTCATATGGGAACTTTTTGTTTAAGTAACTCACGCCATATTATCAGGGCAAACCTTTTGCATATGGATGTAACTAATTGATATATTATAATTTACATGTATCGAAATTAGCAGTAAAGAATAATAGAACTTAGATTTTCACCCAAATTTTGTTGCTCGTTTTAATGTCGTCGACAGAACATTTTTAAGTCCGTCTCAAATCAGATGTCACCTGAGATTTGTGGTAACGCAAAATTCCTTTGGAAAACGCTTGTATTGTTGTTATTCGCGGGCTTTTGCATGTGACATCTAATTTGAGACAGTAAGTCTCAATTTTGCCAAATTCAGGGCATATTCTGTAACAGTGTAGTAAAGTTCCGCCTTTAAGTAACCCACATTGCTACATCAGCCTATTGTTCTCCCTCAATTACCCTAATGTTTTTCTATTGTTCTTTCAAAATTCAGGGTCTGTGTTTCTTAAAAGGTGGTTTCTTAAAAGCAGTACTTTATTGTATACGCTTGTGCGAGTGCACAAGGTAGGCAAGGTCTCTTAATATAGTGCGCTGCAGAAGACAACGTAAATACGTCGTAGATTTAACTAAATGAGTAGGTTTCCGCTGCTGTTTTTAGTTCTTTAAATACCATTTGAAGACTTACACGTAAAGTTAGTTGCAAGTTTCAAGGCTCAGTTAAGTTTCGTGTAAGTTTCAATGCCAAGGAACAAAGTTGAGTTTTTACCTTCAGATACTATATCACTCAGCACCAGCACCACCTCAGATACACAACAGAATAGCTAAAATACTAAATGAGATAGCAGAAACAGGACAAACTCCAACTGAAATCAAAAGAGGAATCCTAGTACCACTGCAGAAACCTGGGAAAAAAGCAGGACCATGCACTAATATTAGACCAATATTACTTTTATCTCTGCTAAGAAAAATCTTAGCCATTATTATGTTGAACAGAACAAGTCATAAAATCGAAAAACATATCCCTCGTTCTCAAGCAGCATACCAAAAAAATAGGTCAAGCACAGAACATGTATGCACTTACAAAATACTAGCTGAGAAAGCAATATCATCCAATGATTATGATCTCCACATCCTACTAATGGACCTATCAAAAGCCTTTGATACAATTCACAGAAAAACTTTAATAGAAGACTTGAAGCACATTGTTGATAGTGATGAATTGCATATTATAAAAGTAATGCTTGAAGGAATAGAATACACAGTAAAATGTGGAAACAGTTTTAGTCAACCTTTCACAACAAACACCGGATCGCCACAAGGAGACTGTCTTAGTGCAATATTTTTCATCCTTTACCTTGCAAAAACACTTGAGTACAACATCCATTTAAATGATCATAGCTACGCACTACCAGCACATCTAGGAGAATCACCCCATCAAGCATCAAAAGATCATGATTATTGCCTCTCTCCCATGCAAAGCCACAAAATAATGCAAGAAGCCTTAAAAATAGACACACAATATGCTGATGATTGCGGAAGCGCTATAGTAACGAAAGATAAAAGAGCAGTTGAATACATAAAATCAACAATACCAGGAAGATTAAGAAGTAGAAACCTTTTATGCAATGAAGACAAAACTGAACAACATATCGTAAATCGTGACAATCGATATGGCACATGGACCAAGTGTAAATATTTAGGGTCAAAGCTAGATACTGAAGAAGATAGGAAACACCGTACCATGCTAGCCACAAATGCCATGAACAACCTGACAGAAATATGGACAAGCAATATAAACATAGAGAAAAAGATGGAAATTTTCAATGCATTCATAAGGAGTGTCTATATGTACAACACATGCCTATGGACGGTTACCAATAAAACTAGAAACAAAATTGATGCAACCCAAAGAAAATTACTAAGAAAAGCACTCAACATAAAATGGCCAACAAAGATATCAAACGAAAATTTAATGAAGTTGACAAAACAAGAATTATGGTCAAAAATCATACAAAAACAGCGAATTAGGTGGTTTGGACATGCACTACGCCTCCCTGAAAATACACCATGCAAGCAAGCAATAAACGAATTCAAACGAGCAGTCACAAGACCAAAAGGCCATCCCATCACAACATGGTACAGTCAAGTTTTAAGGGAACTCAAAGATAAAAACGTTGAGATAAACAACCTCGAAGAAATCGCAAGTGACAGAAGAAAATGGAGAGAAATTGTAACAAAATTTAACTAACTGTAATGTAGTGATACGTAAAACAGGTAGAAAAAAAAAATACTATATCAGATTGCTGGCTTCAGTTTATGATGCTTCAAAAACTGATGCCTCGAAATTTGATTCTGTATCAGAAGGGAGAAATGCAACTTTGTACCTTGGCATTAACTAGTCTCCGCTATGGTTGTGCTTCAGCTCAAAGTTGTCCATTTACTTAACCTTGTTCTGTGGTATAAGAAATTATTTGTTTGCGAAAACACTACAAATTTTGTCGTTGACTTCATTTGCAGAGTCAACTGCAACTCAACTGCAACTGCTCTTCGTGCTTCGTCCTACCTTCAAGAGTCATTTTCACCCTTGGTCCTTTGCGGGCAAGCCGAGGGCACGCCTTTGCGGACGCGCCTTTGCGGGCATATGAGTCATGAGACATCCCCTTCCGCTGTTTCGGCACCTTTCCGGCAATTACTTCTCATGGGTTACTCATGGGTTACATGCAGTGGCGGCTGGTGAGGAAAATACTTGGTGGGGCAAAATTGGGAAGAAGTGGGGGTCTGGGGGCGTAGCCCCCAGAAAATTTTTTAGTGACCACGCCCTTCAAACGCTCGGAAAATGCTGGCAACGCCCTTTTCGATACATTTTCTAGAAACTTTCTGTAGAAACTTGGCACACCTAGTTTTCATTCTGCAATTCAGTGCTTGCCTACTTACGGCAGAATACCTCAAAGATATTTCCTTGTCTTCCTTTGTTTTGATCTCAAATTTTGTAAAAAGTGCTATTTCTCTCTGAAGAATGCAACAAACATTTTAAATCGCAACAAAATAGACACCAGTACATCAGTCGCAAGCACCGTACTTTGTCTAAGTTTTTCTGGTTGAGACTCGCCAACAAGCAAAGAGGCAAGGATAGGAAGCAGTAGGATACCCTCCAAAAACTCGCTGCAACCTGTAAGCCAGTCTTAGTCTTACCTTGAATACGAGCTCCTTGTAAATCCACGCGATGATTACTTCAACTGAAATTCTGGGCAATCTGCTGGCCCAAACGTTTTACTTCTAATTTCTCTTCGTGACTTTGTCTACTCTTTGTCTATCACATTTCGATCGTTATTTGACAACAACAGGCCTGCGAAACTACAAAATGTTTGAAGCACCGATGGATGTTGCTGTTGTTGAGTGGGGAGGGCAAATTGATTTCTGCCCATATTTTGCGAAAATTGACCAATCAGCTAACTTCATGGAATGACGAAAACCACGAAAACACTGTAGTGCGCATGACAATAAGGATCTGAGAGGGGCAGAAAAAACTTTGCCCAGAAACACGGAAACAAAGAGAAAGTAGGTCAAAGAAATCGCAGCGTCTCTGATAGCCTCAAAGAGAAGCCGATTCTATCAATATCGATAGACATTAGACGTCACTTATCAATAGAAACAACGACGCCACGCCCACACCTTTGATAGGGCTTACACAACAAGTTCAAATACAGTGCCAATGTTTTATTCGAATCAAACACAAAATTATTTGTTGATTTTGTGATGATTTTTAACTTTTCTTTGAGATTTGCTGGTGGGGCACTGCCCCAAGTGCCCTATAGCACCAGCCGCCACTGGTTACATGGGTTACATGGGTTACATGGGTTAATTTCAACCATGAACTCAACAGTTTTGTGTAGCAAAATCTATCATTCGTCAGGGACGTAGGAAGCATCTCCAACTTGAGGGGGCACGACACTTCAAGGGCACTTTTTCATTAAGCTGAAGAGGCACTTCCTGGAAATTAAAAGGGCTCTTCTTTGTTTATTGCAAAATCTTGGGGGCACACATGCCCCTAGTGCCCCCCGGTTCCTACGTCTCTGTCATTCGTAGAAGCTCCGTGGCAGCCATTTTCCAGATTTATGTCCGCCATTTACCCAGAACAAACCGCTCTCCCCAGTCTCCTCTTTAATTGTCGAAATGGTCTGTTTCCAAGGGCCTCCAAGGGAAAAATATGAATCCTCCTGATGGAGACATCAACTAAATTCAAATCGTCCTATCAGTTCGACAACTGCAGTATGGATCGATAGTTTTTGCTCAGGCCAACTTTGATTTTCAGACAGTCTGCAATTGCCGCGTGCTTTGCTAAGGACCCTGGATGAATATGGCACTTGAAGCCTCTGAAAACTGTTGCAAATCGAATCAAAATTAGGAAGGGACTGTCTTGTACATTTTGATCACTTTCTAGCCATCCTACAGTGGCGTACTTTCATATCATTAAAAGATTTGATTTCATGCTGCAGAACTTTTGCATATGAGTCTCCTAGTCAATCTAACTTCAGCACGATTCGTTATCATGGCATTAATTAATAGAAAAACTGAACTTGACATTATCGATATTAGAATATTGTCGATTATTATGCATTTAGAATATATGTAGCAGTTGGCACTTGTAGTAATTGCACTCGCTGGCATCACGTTTTGATTGTAGGGAAAAACAATTTGGAATGTGCACCGATTCGTAAATTAAATGGGGATCGTACCCCTTTGCAAAGTCTGGAATTTTGAGGCTGGGGCAGCTTTCGATTCAAACTCCAGACAAGGCCCGTGGGTTTGGCGTAAATGCGCGTAAGTGCCACGAAATTTTTGAAGGTATAAGATGTTTCCACGGTCAAGAACTGGTGTCCGCCCATGCTGTTTTGTTTAGTAGTATATCGTACACATCTATTTCGTTGAGCTCGCTTATACATATTTTGAGCAAAACTTATTAGCTGTAAGTGATTTAACTTTATGTTTTCATGTCTTTATTACTCCTCGATTTATCGTAATATGCAATCATTGATTTTGTTCGATGTAGATCTAATGCTTACTTTTAGTCACATCTCTGGTTCCTTTATCTTGCGAGAAAGCAATAGAACTACAGCATAGGTTCCAAATCTTTAAAAAGCTGGTGTAAAATTCATTGAGGTAAAGGGAAAATGTGCTTCTACTGCAGTAACGGGAACGGTCTATACACATTTAGTACGCACCGTTCCCGTTACAATGCGAGTAAATAACGGAAAATTGGCAACCATTTCCTCAAAATAAAATCAAAGAATGAAATGAAAAGGAAATAAATGAAAAATCTTTCGTGGCCAAATTTTACTGACCTCTTCGTCATAACGAGTTCTTATTCACACGTGTCAAAATAGAAACCTGCGCACGCAAAACAATAGGAAATGGAAGACACTAGTGCCCAGATCTCTTGAACAAGTTGGAATGGTCCCTACTTGTTGATGAAGAAAAGAGGATTTCAACTCAGGGAAAGAAAATAAAGGAAAAGAATATGAAGATATTTATTTTGTTAGTAGTTGTGTCTTTAGAGCGATGCTCTGCACTTTATTTTCACATGGGAGAGACAGAAAAGAAATGTTTTCTGGAAGAAATCCCCGATGAAACAATGGTAACTGGTACGTATGACTGGCTGCTTGGCCTAAATAAATGGGCCTAAGTTGTTTGTGAAGATAGGGAAGGGTGAGAAAAGACGCATACATGCAAACAAATATGGTGTTGAGACGGAAGTGTACCTCTCTATTTTATATACCCCAAAGGCAAGACAATAGATCTATTTGTTTTTAGATCAGATAATTAAATTGGTGTGGCTGTAAGCCTTTAGTGAAACAAAGTTGGGCTTGTAAAAAACTTTCCACGATGTATTCATTCACATGATACGGCCACAATTCGAAATGGCAGAAATTCAGTATTAATAAATTCTTGCAATATCCCAAAAAACGAGGCTACAATTTGACAAAAGAAATGTACTATCTAGAGGCCTAAATAATCAATTGGCCTGTTTCATCTGTGTTGGTTGAAAAATTTTCAAATTGTATTGGTTAGAATTCCATTTAAAATGTCTGTAATTCAAATTCTTCTGGCATTTTCTGCATTTCAAATTGTACCAGCATGATTTGAATTATTTACTCCACTGTACCAATGTAGCAATTTGATTTTTCAGGAAAATACAAGACACAATTATTTGATGAAACAAATAATGACTTCATGCCTGCTAGTCCTGGAATTGGAATGCACGTTGAAGTTACAGATCCTGACAAGAAGATATTGTTATCAAAGTATTACTCTTCTGAAGGACGTTTCACATTTACATCTCATACCCCTGGAGAGCACACTATTTGTCTGCATTCTAATTCAACTAAATGGAGCTTATTTGCCGGTGGAAAGCTCGTGAGTATACATCCAAATTATACACGGGAGTCCCTAAAAATTATACTCAGCTTGTTTGGTTGCTGTAGAGGAGCTTTAGCCTGAATTGTCTTAGTTTTTACACAATCAGATAGGTTAGGCTTTAACTCAGAGTTTTAGGCCTTGTTCGAGTCATTCTGACAAGTGGTTGTTGATTTATGGCAGAGGAAAGGCAAATTATTAAAGTGGTTGATTCAAAAACAGCAACTTGCTCTCCAGCAATGTCAAAGTTAAATAAATTGTAAAGAAAGGGTTCTAAAGTCCATCTCAAATTAGATTTCACTTGAGATTTAAGGATAATTGCAAAATACTTCTATTGTTGTTATTCGTAGGCATTTGCAGGTGACATCTAATTTGAGACAGACTATAACGTTGTAGTTAAGAGGATTAATAATATTGTTTATCTCATAGAAAACACCATCAACCCTTTTAAGTATGCAGAAAAAATCAAATATGACACCAGAATCCTTTCTTTCAAAAGTTACTTGACTTAGAAATTGCTGGATAACAACAGAATTACTTAAGTAGTATAACTGTGGAAAAACCAAGACAACTAAAAATACAGCTCCTCCACAGCAGCCGCACAGATGGGGCACAATCTTTGGGACACCCTATATTTTTTTGTAAATGTTTAGCTATCTTCTTTCCATTTTGCTCTTTTCCACAGTTTCTATAAGGTAGGCCCCTAGAGTAGGTTATTGTTGCTGTGTTACAACATTTGAATAGGTTTAAAGGTAGGCCCTAAATTATTGCAAGGTTATTTCTGATGATGTGAACGTGAAACGTTGAAGCAACCTTATCTTTGAAAATCTCCATTCAAATTTTGCATTGTTCTCAGTGTTTGTTAGTAATCTAAAATCTATTGTATATTCATAAAGCAGTAAAGTCCTTGCTCTTTGGGTTTTTCCATAGACACAGCAAGGTTGAAAGTTGGCAGTTTATTTTGTGTCTTTTCTTTACTGAATATCCTTCTGTCAGCTTTCAGGGGGAGTGCCAAAATTGCATTTTTTATCCTTCAAATAAATGAGATTCAAGAATACTGTCTTTTTTATTGAACTTTGTGGAAAGGGGAAATATGAAAGCCCTAAGCATAGGGAAGATAATATCTTTGGGCTGCCAATTAAAGAAGTACATTGTTTACCTAAATTTGTGTCTAACTTGGGGCAATTTTTGGCGAAAAGGCTGATTTTAGTAGCTTTTTCCAACGTTGGGGGCTGCCATCCTCCGGGCCCCCCTTTCAGTTATGGTGAAAGCTGCATTACTTGCCTTGTGCACATTAGCATGGTTTTCCTGCCAAAGAGTTAACTCTTATTTCTTGAGAATTCTTGTTTGAACAAATTTACGGTCTTTGATATAGCACAAGAATTCTTATCATAATGTGTAGAATTCTTGAAAATTCTGAAGAATTCTTGTCATGTTAATGTGCTCAAAAAAAGGCCTGTACTGTATCAGATGATAAAATTTTGGTTTGCTTGGAAAATTTGAGAGTGTTTTTCAGTATGATAGTAGTATGAAAGATGAATTAAACAAATTTATGGTTTTCATTATGCAGAGAATCCATCTGCAATTACTGGTTGGTGAACATGCAAATGATTATCCACAAATTGCTGCCAAAGATAAACTCACAGAATTACAACTTAGAATGAGGCAATTGTTGGATCAAGTTGATCAAATTACAAAGGAACAAGCGTACCAAAGGGTAAGGCATTATTTTTTATAATTCTCGCAACTACCAAGTAAAATTTCTTTCGCATGACACTCATAGAAAATAAGGTGCTATTTGCATCCGATTTTTAACAACTACCAAGTAAAATTTCTTTCGCATGACACTCATAGAAAATAAGGTGCTATTTACATCCGATTTTTAACAACTACCAAGTAAATTTCACTGGCATGACGTTTGAAGGTGATATTTTATTACCACTAGAGGTACTGACCAAAGCATCAACAAGGGTCTTTACACAATATAGTTGACGTAACGTTGAATGATTGACATTTCATATCAAATAGGGAACAGCAAAAGTGGTGTATCTCAGCCAGGACATTGCCCATTAAAAGATAGTTCAAGTTGATACAATATATTTATTCTTGTTTCTTCTTGTTTGAGTCGTATTCGATGATTCACTGTGATCAGTGTCAGTTGCATATGTTTAGGAAGTGGTTTTGTTTCTCAATATGGTTTTCAAGTTGTGTACCACAGAAAAGACTTTCAGTTAAATTTAAATTTTTCTTTGTGTTATACCAAGTGAGTTATATACAACGTTTGGTGGGCTTTCGGGCAAAATGTATGGCCAATATTCAATACTAAAATATTAATCTATCAGTCAGTCACAAGCTAACTTAGATTCAAAATTTTTTTTGGTAAGATCACTCGTCTTTTAGACCCAGAGATTAGAAAAATTCTGGTAAGGGGTTTTTATGCCAAAGAGAATTCCACATTAATTCTGGTCTATGTTTTACTTGCCATTGACATTTAAATTATATTTCTGAAGCAAACAATTCCACTGAAGTTACATTCCAATGGCTAGTAAATCATGGAGCAGAATCAAATTTGGATTCCTTTTGCCCATTCAAACCCCTTACCAGCGTTTTGCTTATTTTTAGTCTAAAAGATGAGTAATTTTACCAAACAAAATTTTCCCATCTAAGTTAGCCTTTGAATAAAAGATTAACATTTTAGTTTTGAATATCAGCCATGTACTTTTTAAGCCACAGCCTGCCAAATCACAACTGGCCACATGTTTCAACTTTTTATTTACTCACCTGCTTTACAAAATGCTTGTTTCACATAATCAAATCATGGGCTTTTTTACAAACAACTATCCAAACATAATACATTTTACCCCTGGTACACCAAATGAAGTACAGCTGATGTTAGACTTTATATCAAAATTATTATCAATCACATAAATGACTGAAAACTTCATCCACGCAACTGGTCGCTTCAGTTGAGATCACCCTAAATCTAGTTAAACGTCACCAAACCACTAAGTCCATTTTCGTAAAGTTTCTTGTCGTAGAGTCCTGTCCATATATTCCTTTGCAAGCCTGTTTCACATTGGATGTTAGGCTTATATTAGAAATCCAGACACGATAGCGGTGTCTCGAGCGATGGGGACCTTGGGTGGGGAGCAGTGACGGGGACAGTTGTTGTCGTTGTTGTTTCCTCGGCCGGCGTACCGATTGTTCACTATTATATTTTGGCCTGACATCTAATGTGAAACCGGCTCAAATATTTATTTGTAAAATGTTTTTATAATTAGAATTTCTATCTGTATTAGTTGTAGCGTATGTGTAGTAGTTTTGTATTAGTTGTATTTTAGTTTATATTAATTCCAGGGGGTAGACATGATATTTTGCTCCTCCTGGTCCCCGTTCTTGTAGTGTGGTATAGTAGATTGTAGGTAGTGTTTAGGTAATTTTGTTGTAAATTTTTATATTGAATATAAAAAAAAAAAAAAAAAAAAAAATGACTGAAAATGATCAAAGATGAGATCTAAAGGCTGAAAATTCAAAATTTCTTTCCACAGTACCGAGAAGAACGATTCAGATACACAAGTGAAAGCACAAATCAAAGAGTTTTATGGTGGGCAATTGTCCAAACTGTTGTCCTACTTGTAACTGGATTCTGGCAAATGCGACATCTCAAAGGATTCTTTGAAGCTAAGAAATTAGTTTGATTTGTTTTAATGTAAACATGTTTTGAGACAGTAGCAAAAGCAAATAAAGAATCTAGAAATGTTGTAAGGCTTGAAAACCAACATATAAATATGTTTAGTTTAATAATGAACAACCACTACTTAATTTATTAAAATGTTTGTGTGCTGTCAAATTCTCTCAAGAAAATGTTTTCTAAAATTATCAAGGACTTACAACATTTTTAGAAAATAGGATTGAACTCTTTTCCTTGCCATAGATTTTCACAAAAATTAAGTCTCACAAAGCTCTCTTTGTAATTGTTTGAAACAAGTGTTGGAGGATTTTAAAGTGCATTGTTTTCTCCAAAGATATTAGCAGATGTTACCATATCCTAAAATTTTTTCTCAATTCTTGTCATTAAAACGTTTTGCTAAATATTAAGACTGTGAAATTTAGCATATTTCTCCTATGGGATATCTGTTTGCCTGTTAGAAATGACTTTCTTATGTGTTGCCCCTTTTCATTTGTAATTAGTCTACCAATCATATTGTTATCTCTGAGAAACAATGTTGTACACAGTGTTTGTTAATGCCAGATACCGGGTGAGCCAGAAAGAATTCCATCTTGAACATGTGTAGCACGAAGAGTACTCAATGGATTGGAATGGGTCAAATTCTGCTTCATAGCTAAGAGATTTTAGTAATTTTCTTTGCACTTTTAAAAGCACTGGAAATGTAGGCCAACTTAACCTACGTTTAGACCCATTATCCAACTGGAGAAAGGGTTTACGAATTAATGAGCGAAAGCTTGCTACTACAGTTACAGATTTCTAGAACTTAATTTATGCAGCCTTTGTTTCAACAAGTTTCATGCATCATTTTAATAGAATATTAACATCATCAATCGGGCAGCCGTAACAAGCTTTATCTCTTTATTTCGTAGACCCTTTATTCTTTAGGATAATGGTTCTACTCGCAGGCTAAGGCAAACTCAACTTCATAAAGATTTCATGGTTCATATCGAATAACAAGATATTGAGAAAAATTAAGAATTCTTTTGGATTGCTAAATTTGAGCTCCTCTTATACAAATCTTTTCAAAAACTTCTAAATGTATTAACAAAATTCATCCGTTAATTTTTGAGCTGTTTGGAAAATACGTTCTTTGGCAACTGTTCCCAAATATTTTATATTCAAAAACTCCATTGTAGTGAAACAGATCGATCAGAGCGGCCAAGTTAGTCACGTCTTGTAGAATGAATGCCAAGTCTATCATTAAATCATTCAGTTGATTCATAAATTTATAAACCACGACTGTTCACTCTCGAATTGACTATTTGTTTATTCAACTTCACTTCAACAGAACTAGAATGAAAAATGGGAATTTTGGACCCATCCATTTTTGGCACAACAGCAAGGCTATACTCTTTGAAAAATGGGGATTTTTGGACCCCTCAATTTGGCAAAAAATTAAGGCTGTACCCTATCAACATCTTAGTTTTTTCCAAAAATAGGCCGATTTTGAAATCAGCCAAAAAGTAAGTTTTACCCCTTTGCTTATTGCAAAAATAAGCCGATTTCGAAAACATCCATTTTTTGCCAAAAAGTAAGGTTAGGCCCTTTTGCTTTTTTGCAAAAAGGTGTGTTTTCAAGGAGGGGCTATTTTTGCAGAAAAAGAAAAGGGGTTAACCTTACTTTTTGGACAGAGATTGGCATTTTCAAAAGGCCCTATTTTCGCAAAAGTTAAGGCTATAGCCTTACTTTTTGAGCACAATTGCTGTTTTCAACAAGAGAGAATTTTCACCAAAAAGAAAGACAACAGCATTTCTTGAAAATTCCAATTTTAGCGTGAAACTAAGACTTTTCCATGAAAGAAAAATGGTAAGTTATCGTGGAAATGGGAAATTCCCATTATTGTTTCCAAAATATAATATACTATAATGATATATATATAAGATTGCAGTTCCTTTAGGAGTGCGTCCATTTCCCTGGAAGATACCAAGTATTATCAATTCCCAAGGAAATAAACATTATGCAGAAATTTGTATCACAAAAATCAAAAAGTGGCTGTCAATTAGTCAATTGCTTGAACGACATACGAAATATAATCTTGCACGCTTGATGTATGGGCAACCAATGTTGAACGATCTGTGCTTTGCCATTGCTGAAAGCTGATGTTGTCTTCGTCTGCTGTTGATAGTTGCTCCCATAACAAATCTGTAAGTGCAACCTTCCCAGGACACTTCTCGCAGCGATGAACCATGCACTCGAGATTAGATGTGTCACAAACCAGTACTTTCATCAAGTCTTTATATGTGAAGTCCCAATCAACCAGTGGCGTACCCAAGGGGGGAATGGGGGGGTCCGGACCCCCCCACTTTTCAAAAAGATGGTCCTCGAGATTTGTACAAAAATGCAATAAAATTTGTACCTCAGGGGGGGGGGGTCAGGCAGATCTGTCAGGCGGTGGTCTTCGAGATTCTTGAACAGCAAGGAGAGAATGGTTTTGTCTAAGGTTTGGTGGAGCAATGTTTTGGGTTTCTAAGAAATGCTTGAACGATGTTGGGAGAGGCATTCTAAGCCAAAGTAGAATGTCTGTTTTCAAAATTTTCCTGTTTTCAAAAGATTCTTGCAAAAGATGCCATTTACTGACTAAACAACGATGAAGTGGCGACAAGAGGCATTTCCTGAATATCATAACAACAACTAGCGCCAAATCAATTTTACAGTAAAGAAGAAAAGCGATTTTGTGATTCGCACTTGATATGCTGTATAAATTCTCAATGCAAATTCAACAAAACATCCTGCTCATTTTGTGTTCATTGCAGTCATGTTTACGATGCAAAATATAAGTAAAAAGGGCGTTTCCCTCATTTTCCGAGCGTCTGAAGGGCGTGGTCACAAAAATTTTTCTGGGGCTACGCCCCAGACCCCCTCACTCCTGAGGTGCTGCGTACGCCTCTGCAATCAACAGCGCTTACCAACAGTACCGCATTTTGGTGATGGGCACATACACAAACAGAATGTGTTCCAGGAGCATCCGTCAATATTCACCACTTTGGCCTTAACCCTTTGCGTGCTGAATTGTTTTCAGGTGATTGCCCTGTGCAACTGAATATTTTCCGCAAGAATTCAAATATGGCAGTTCAAAATTTCAAACCTGTTTTTCATCGGCAAGAAGTCTTTTTATTCGAAAATAAAGTTTACAAATATTGTTCAAAATTAACTGTAGCTTTCATTTCTTGTCTCTATATTACTGCTAAATACCTTACTTTACCTTATTTAGCGGGAGAATGACTTTGGAGTGAGTTGCGATGTGTTTACAGCGTCGCTCCGGCAGCCGCCACTACTTAGGCCCACTTTTTCTTCCACTGCATCACATAGAGGCTATCTACCTTACCAGAAGGAGGCTAAATCAAAAGGGCAGCCCTCACGCATCAAAATGAGATCTTTCGCAAGCTGATTGCTAGTGGAGAACGTAATTTATCGAGAAAATAAAACAGATGAAAATTTCGAGAAGTTAGAGAAAAATCAAAGAAAAACTACGCGAGGAAGTCGGAGAAACTTGGATTGCCAATAAATCGTAAAAATTCACTGTAAACCATGGTAAATTTTTGTCACAGACAACACTAAATTCCCTGTTAAAAACATTGAGCAAAATATTTCCGCCTGTTTTGCATCCGATCGATCCACAGAGGAAAATAAAGTAGAGGTAGTACTTCGGCCCATATCTGGGCCCGCAGCATGGAAATGAAAGTTTTGCTGGGCCCAAATTTGGGCCTGCAGCATGCAAAGGGTTAAACTGCAAAATTTTGAAAACCCCACTTTAATGCCTGGGTTCTTTTCTTTAAAAGCGGAATAAAGCTCACTTAAATTGCAAAGGAGAAGGCGTTTTTGCATGTGAGTATTTTTTCCGACACTGACGTAGTCTTTTTTCCCGGGCATCATTCTGGAGAACTCGTCGTCTTCATAGAATGCTTTGACTAAGGTAATTGTTGCATCGGGCAAAGATTTTCCAGCTTTCCTTTCGGGTTCAGCCAGTATTCCTTTTTCCTTCTTCAGACGCCGAGCAGCACGCACAAGGTATTCGGTGACATTGAAAAATTCAGCTACTTGCTTTCGAGACCAACTGTCTGGCACCAGAGTTAAGAGTTTTATTTTTTCCCGTTTCGTTGATGCTGCAATTTTCTCTTTCAACAAGAAATGGAGTTTGTCCAGTTCTGCTGCCTTTTCCCTTTCTTCTTTCCGAATTTCATCCTCCAAGCTTTTCTCCTTAACCTTGCCAACCTCTACTCCAATGACTCTCGCTGCCTGCTTTTCATGAAAATACTTCACTCGCTGCAACTTTTCTTTGGTCGTCGCTATTTGCCTAGCTTTTGTTGCACCATGTAACTTTATTGGTGAAACACCTGAATATTGAAAAGACTTATTCAATTCTTCCCTCGAAATGTCTAAGTCTTGTTCTTCATCGTCTTCGCAAACTGTTGCTTCAATGATGGTTGATTCCAGCACATCAGGCAATGTTTCTATGTTGTCATCATTCTGTTTCCTTGCTTCATCGTAGCAATTTCTACAAAGTTTCCAGCCTGGTTTTACCTCATATCCATCTTCCTTAAGCTTCTTAGCAAGTTCAAGTGTAATTATGTGATGTCCTTTCGCCTTTTTTTGGTGTGTGTTGAAAACATCACAGCATTTCTCCGGAACTCTTCTTTCAAACACTCGGCCATAAACTTGTTCATGGTGAAAACAAATTTTAACGTCTTGGGCTGCAAAAATATGATCTGACAGTCCACACCTCCACAGAATCTTCTCTTTCATGTCTGCTGGTAATGAATCTAAGGGCCTTAAACCCGTTTTTCTGCTGTATGTCTCCCGATGACATTCATCTTCAAGGACCTCTCCTACACTGCACTTTTCTTCCATTACGAACGCACCAACTGATCTACTCTACACAAACTAGTGAAGACTGACAAAGACAACTTTTATAAACTCATTCCGCTAGAACATTACGTCAATGCTATTTCACAAGAAATGATATCCTAACTCTTGCAACATAGGAGATTACTGACAAATGTAGATTGTGTCATGTGATCATTACTTTTTCCTTTTATTACAACCTACGACACAAATTCGACAAAGAACTGTTTCAAAGAAGGTCATTCCAAAATTGACACGTCATTACTAAGAAGATGCCTAATGCATTGAGGTCATAAAAAGTAATAAAAGACTTAATGATACCTTGAATGTTAATCCTTTAATTAAGTGATGATACATAGTTATGTAATGAATTGAAGCATTGTGACTGTGATTGAAAGCATAAAAGGTGTGAATTTAATGGCAAGATGGTGTCATAAGAAATTCTTTCTTCATGATGTGATTCTTTTGACATCATCCAGGTCTCCTAGCATGCACATTGAGAAACCAACCAGCAACGAAAGCTATCAGCCTAAGTCTAAAAAAGAGACAGTATTTGTCCCATAAAGGATTGTGCTCCCCTGGATAGATATAGAATTTATCATCTGTATTTCATAACATGCATTTAAACCTCTCTTTTTATGCTGTTTATGCATGAAACTTAAAAGAAGTGCAATAAATTTGAAGACGTGCAATATAAAAAGGGACTCAGAGAATCAGCTCAAACCTTACCATATGCACATTATACAATACTGTTTATCTATGTAACACCTTTCTACATGTCTGAGGTACACCCAGGTGGGGTACCAAATATGTTAAAAAGCATTAACAAGTTGAGGAGAATCTCTCTCATTGGTCATCAATCAAATATGTACTGAATCATTTTACCTTTCAAGACTAATTTCACTTGAAGAATAATACCAAATTTCAAATGCTCATAGAAGTAACAGTATGCCATACCAGGACATGATCTTTGAAGTATGAAGTAGCACTACCTTTGTATTTTCAGAAAATATGAAAATATTTTTTGAAATTATTCTGCCACACCCTAAAAATTTTTCCCAAAGATTGCAGCTATGACTTTTAATTTGGTGCATCAATTAGAAGGTTTGGGTATAAGTAGTGATAAAATAGAGTTGATATTTGAAATCAGCACCCCTTTTTAGGTTTACCTGCCAATTTTCTATGTTATATCTTATACAGGAGAATTATTACATGCATTTGACATGGACCGTATTTGAAAGTGCCACACCCTTTTTGTCAAAATTTCCGGAAACGCCCAAAATTTCAAAAGGGTGCAACTTTTGAACGGATTGAGCTATTGAGCTGAAATTTGAAAATTTTGATACATCTCATCATGATTTATCAAACTAAATCAAGTTGAAAAAAATCAGAGCACTTTATGGTTGCACTTATTAAAAAGCCTGGCTGCTTTGACATGGAATTACCCATTTGGCAAACTTGGCCTTGTCAAAAAGCTAACTTTCCACCCTGGATTCACATGATACGGGCACAATTTGAAATGGCAGAGAATTCAGTGTTAATAAAATCCTTGCAATTTCTCAAAAATACGAGGCTACAATTTGACAAAAGAAATGTATCTAGAGGCCTAAATAATCAATTGGCCTGTTTCATCTGTGTTGGTTGAAAAACTTTTCAAATTGTATTGGTTAGAATTCCATTTAAAATGTCTGTAATTCAAGTTCTTCTGGCATTTTCTGCATTTCAAATTGTACCAGCATGATTTGAATTATTTACTCCACTGTACCAATGTAGCAATTTGATTTTGCAGGAAAATACAAGACACAATTATTTGATGAAACAAATAATGACTTCATGCCTGCTAGTCCTGGAATTGGAATGCATGTTGAAGTTACAGATCCTGACAAGAAGATATTATTATCAAAGTATTACTCTTCTGAAGGACGTTTCACATTTACATCTCATACCCCTGGAGAGCACACTATTTGTCTGCATTCTAATTCAACTAAATGGAGCTTATTTGCCGGTGGAAAGCTTGTGAGTATACATCCAAACTATATACAGGTGTCCCTAAAAATTATGCCCCAATTCGTTTGGTTGCTGTAGAGGAGCTTTAGCCTGAATTGTCTTGGTTTTTACACAGTTAGATAGGTCAGGCTTCCAGTCTGCAGAGTGTGGCAGCTGCATGTACAGGATCTTTTTTTCAATTTTCGTGCATGCAAATTTTGAACAAAATCTTTTGTTCACTACTTTGAAAAGAAAGGAATCAAAGGCCATACACGCAAGCACGCTACTGCTTCGTTGGTCTGCACGCGCAAGATCTCGTCGAGAACTGCCATACTCTGCAGACTGGTCAGGCTTTAACATAGAGTTTGAGACCTTTTTTGAGTCAATTTGACAAGTTTCTGGCCTTGTGCACATTAGCATGGTTTTCCTGCCTGAGAGTTAACTCTCTTATTTCTTGAGAATTCTTGTTTAAACAAATTTACGGTCTTTAATATAGCTCAATGTGTAGAATTCTTGAAAATTCTGAAGAATTCTTGTCATGTTAATGTGCTCAAAAAAAGGTCTGTACTGTATCAGATGATAAAATTTTGGTTTGCTTGGAAAATTTGAGAGTGTTTTTCAGTATGATAGTAGTATGAAAGATGAATTAAACAAATTTATGGTTTTCATTTTGCAGAGAATCCATCTGCAATTACTGGTTGGTGAACATGCAAATGATTATCCTCAAATTGCTGCCAAAGATAAACTCACAGAATTACAACTTAGAATGAGGCAATTGTTGGACCAAGTTGATCAAATTACAAAGGAACAAGCGTACCAAAGGGTAAGTCATTATTTTTTATAATTCTCGCAACAACCAAGTAAAATTTCTTTCGCATGACACTTGTAGAAAATAAGGTGCTATTTACATCCGATTTTTAACAACTACCAAGTAAATTTCACTCGCATGACGTTTGAAGGTGATATTTTATTACCACTAGAGGTACTGACCAAAGCATCAACAAGGGTCTTTACAATGTAGTTGACATAATGTTGAATAATGGACATTTCATATTGAATAGGGAACGGCAAAAGTGGTGTATCTCAGCCAGGACATTGCCTATTAAAAGATAGTTCAAGTTGATACAATATATTTATTCTTGTTTCTTTTTGTTTGAGTCGTATTCGATGATTCACTGTGATCAGTGTCAGTTGCATATGTTTAGGAAGTGGTTTTGTTTCTCAATATAGTTTTCAAGTTGTGTACCACAGAAAAGGCTTTCAGTTAAATTTAATTTTTTCTTTGTGTCATACCAGGTGAGTTATATACAACGTTTGGTGGACTTTCGGGCAAAACGTATGGCCGATATTCAATACTAAAATATTAATCTATCAGTCACAGGCTAACTTAGATTCAAAAATTTTTTTGGTAAGATCACTCGTCTTTTAGACCCAGAGATTAGACAAATGTTAGTAGGAGTTTTTATGCCAAAGAGAATTCCACATTAATTCTGGTCTATGTTTTACTTGCCATTGAAATTTAAATTATATTTCTGAAGCAAACAATTTTACTGAAGTTTCATTCCAATGGATAGTAAATCATGGAGCAGAATCAAATTTGGAATCCTTTTGCCCATTCAAACCCCTTACCAGCGTTTTGCTTATTTTTAGTCTAAAAGATGAGTAATTTTACCAAACAAAATTTTCCCATCTAAGTTAGCCTTTGAATAAAAGATTAACATTTTAGTTTTGAATATCAGCCATGTACTTTTTAAGCCACAGCCTGCCAAATCACAACTGGCCACATGTTTCAACTTTTTATTTACTCACCTGCTTTACAAAATGCTTGTTTCACATAATCAAATCATGGGCTTTTTTACAAACAACTATCCAAACATTTTGGATGATGAATTATGACAGACAAAATACATTTTACCCCTGGTACACCAAATGAAGTACAGCTGATGTTAGACTTTATATCAAAATTATTATCAATCACATAAATGACTGAAAATGATCAAAGATGAGATCTAAAGGCTGAAAATTCAAAATTTCTTTCCACAGTACCGAGAAGAACGATTCAGATACACAAGTGAAAGCACAAATCAAAGAGTTTTATGGTGGGCAATTGTCCAAACTGTTGTCCTACTTGTAACTGGATTCTGGCAAATGCGACATCTCAAAGGATTCTTTGAAGCTAAGAAATTAGTTTGATTTGTTTTAATGTAAACATGTTTTGAGACAGTAGCAAAAGCAAATAAAGAATCTAGAAATGTTGTAAGGCTTGAAAACCAACATATAAATATGTTTAGTTTAATAACGAACAACCACTACTTAATTTATTAAAATGTTTGTGTGCTGTCAAATTCTCTCAAGAAAATGTTTTCTAAAATTATCAAGGACTTACAACATTTTTAGAAAATAGGATTGAACTCTTTTCCTTGCCATAGATTTTCACAAAAATTAAGTCTCACAAAGCTCTCTTTGTAATTGTTTGAAACAAGTGTTGGAGGATTTTAAAGTGCATTGTTTTCTCCAAAGATATTAGCAGATGTTACCATATCCTAAAATTTTTTCTCAATTCTTGTCATTAAAACGTTTTGCTAAATATTAAGACTGTGAAATTTAGCATATTTCTCCTATGGGATATCTGTTTGCCTGTTAGAAATGACTTTCTTATGTGTTGCCCCTTTTCATTTGTAATTAGTCTACCAATCATATTGTTATCTCTGAGAAACAATGTTGTACACAGTGTTTGTAAATGCCAGATACCGGGTGAGCCAGAAAAAATTCCATCTTGAACATGTGTAGCACGAAGAGTACTCAATGGATTGGAATGAATCAAATTCTGCTTCATAGCTAAGAGATTTTAGTAATTTTCTTTGCACTTTTAGAAGCTCTGGAAATGTAGGCCAACTTAGCCTACGTTTAGACCCATTATCCAACTGGAGAAAGGGTTTACGAATTAATGAGCGAAAGCTTGCTACTACAGTTACAGATTCCTAGAACTTAATTTATGCACCCTTTGTTTCAACGGGTTTCATGCATCATTTTAATAGAATATTAACATAATTAATCGGGCAGCCGTAGCAAGCTTTATCTCTTTATTTCGTAGACCCTTTATTCTTTAGGATAATGGTTCTACTCGCAGGCTAAGGCAAACTCAACTTCATAAAGATTTCATGGTTCATATCGAATAACAAGATATTGAGAAAAATTAAGAATTCTTTTGGATTGCTAAATTTGAGCTCCTCTTATACAAATCTTTTCAAAAACTTCTAAATGTATTAACAAAATTCATCCGTTAATTTTTGAGCTGTTTGGAAAATACGTTCTTTGGCAACTGTTCCCAAATATTTTATATTCAAAAACTCCATTGTAGTGAAACAGATCGATCAGAGCGGCCAAGTTAGTCACGTCTTGTAGAATGAATGCCAAGTCTATCATTAAATCATTCAGTTGATTCATAAATTTATAAACCACGACTGTTCACTCTCGAATTGACTATTTGTTTATTCAACTTCACTTCAACAGAACTAGAATGAAAAATGGGAATTTTGGACCCATCCATTTTTGGCACAACAGCAAGGCTATACTCTTTGAAAAATGGGGATTTTTGGACCCCTCAATTTGGCAAAAAATTAAGGCTGTACCCTTTCAACATCTTATTTTTTTCCAAAAATAGGCCGATTTTGAAATCAGCCAAAAAGTAAGTTTTTTCCCCTTTGCTTATTGCAAAAATAAGCCGATTTCGAAAACATCCATTTTTTGCCAAAAAGTAAGGTTAGGCCCTTTTGCTTTTTTTGCAAAAAGGTGTGTTTTCAAGGAGGGGCTATTTTTGCAGAAAAAGAAAAGGGGTTAACCTTACTTTTTGGACAGAGATTGGCATTTTCAAAAGGCCCTATTTTCGCAAAAGTTAAGGCTATAGCCTTACTTTTTGAGCAAAATTGCTGTTTTCAACAAGAGAGAATTTTCACCAAAAAGAAAGACAACAGCATTTCTTGAAAGTTCAAATTTTAGCGTGAAACTAAGACTTTTCCATGAAAGAAAAATGGTAAGTTATCGTGGAAATGGGAAATTCCCATTATTGTTTCCAAAATATAATATACTATAATGATATATATATAAGATTGCAGTTCCTTTAGGAATGCGTCCATTTCCCTGGGGGATACCAAGTATTCCCATGGGAATATTATCAATTCCCAAGGGAATAAACATTATGCAGAAATTTGCAAAAATAGGCCCTTTTCGAAAATACCGATTTTTGGGCAAAAAGAAAGGCTAACCCCTTTGCTTTTTTGCAAAAATAGGCCCTTTTCGAAAATACCGATTTTTGGGCAAAAAGTAAGGCTACCCCCTTTGCTTTTTTGCAAAAATAGGCCCTTTTCGAATATACCGATTTTGGGCAAAAAGTAAGGCTAACCCCTTTGCTTTTTTGCAAAAATAGGCCCTTTTCGAAAATACCGATTTTCGAAAATACCGATTTTTGGGCAAAAAGTAAGGCTAACCCCTTTGCCTTTTTGCAAAAATAGGCCCTTTTCGAAAATACCGATTTTGGGCAAAAAGTAAGGCTAACCCCTTTGCTTTTTTGCAAAAATAGGCCCTTTTCGAAAATACCGATTTTTGGGCAAAAAGTAAGGCTAACCCCTTTGCTTTTTTGCAAAAATAGGCCCTTTTCGAAAATATCGATTTTTGGGCAAAAAGTAAGGCTAACCCCTTTGCTTTTTTGCAAAATAGGCCCTTTTCGAAAAGTCCGATTTTTGGGCAAAAAGTAAGGCTAACACCTTTGCTTTTTTGCAAAAATAAGCCCTTTTCGAAAATACCGATTTTTGGGCAAAAAGTAATGCTAACCCCTTTGCTTTTTTGCAAAAATAGGCCCTTTTCGAAAATACCGATTTTTGGGCAAAAAGTAAGGCTAACCCCTTTGCTTTTTTGCAAAAATAGGCCCTTTTCGAAAATACCGATTTTTGGGCAAAAAGTAAGGCTAACCCCTTTGCTTTTTTGCAAAAATAGGCCCTTTTCGAAAAGTCCGATTTTTGGGCAAAAAGTAAAGCTAACCCCTTTGCTTTTTTGCAAAAATAAGCCCTTTTCGAAAATACCGATTTTTGGGCAAAAAGTAAGGCTAACCCCTTTGCTTTTTTGCAAAAATAGGCCCTTTTCGAAAATACCGATTTTTGGGCAAAAAGTAAGGCTAACCCCTTTGCTTTTTTGCAAAATAGGCCCTCTTCGAAAATACCGATTTTTGGGCAAAAAGTAAGGCTAACCCCTTTGCTTTTTTGCAAAAATAAGCCCTTTTCGAAAATACCGATTTTTGGGCAAAAAGTAAGGCTAACCCCTTTGCTTTTTTGCAAAAATAGGCCCTTTTCGAAAAGTCCTATTTTTGGGCAAAAAGTAAGGCTAACCCCTTTGCTTTTTCGCAAAAATAAGCCCTTTTCGAAAATACCGATTTTTGGGCTATCCCTCGATGTATCAGGTACGAAATGAGACATGGGTAGTGGCACATATAGTGCTATTATTTCGTACCAGGTACGAAATGTAACACGATTGGGAACCAGGTACGAAACATGACTAAGTGGCAGCGCATAATGTTGAACCTGAGTAGTTTGTGGCTAATGTGGAGAACGTAAATAGTGTGGAAAAGGTGGTTGGTGTGGAACATGGAGCAAGGAGGAGAAGTTGTATGATGTGGAGTGTGTGGAGAGTGTGGAGAGTGTGGAGAGTGTGGAGAGTGTGGAGAGTGTGGAGAGTGTGGAGAGTGTGGAGAGTGTGGAGAGTGTGGAGAGTGTGGAGATGTGGAGAGTGTGGAGATGTGGAGAGTGTGGAGAGCGTGGAAATGTGGAGAGTGTGGAGAGCATGGAGAGCGTGGAGAGTGTGGAGAGCTTGGAGAGTGTGGAGAGTGTGGAGAGTGTGGAGAGTGTGGAGAGTGTGGAGAGTGTGGAGATGTGGAGAGTGTGGAGAGTGTGGAGATGTGGAGAGTGTGGAGAGTGTGGAGAGCGTGGAGATGTGGAGAGTGTGGAGAGCGTGGAGAGTGTGGAGAGTGTGGAGAGCTTGGAGAGTGTGGAGAGTGTGGAGAGTGTGGAGAGTGTGGAGATGTGGAGAGTGTGGAGATGTGGAGAGTGTGGAGAGTGTGGAGAGCGTGGAAATGTGGAGAGTGTGGAGAGCATGGAGAGCGTGGAGAGTGTGGAGAGTGTGGAGAGCTTGGAGAGTGTGGAGAGTGTGGAGAGTGTGGAGAGTGTGGAGAGTGTGGAGAGTGTGGAGATGTGGAGAGTGTGGAGAGTGTGGAGAGCTTGGAGAGTGTGGAGAGTGTGGAGAGTGTGGAGAGTGTGGAGAGTGTGGAGAGTGTGGAGATGTGGAGAGTGTGGAGAGTGTGGAGATGTGGAGAGTGTGGAGATGTGGAGAGTGTGGAGAGTGTGGAGAGCGTGGAGATGTGGGGAGTGTGGAGAGTGTGGAGAGTGTGGAGAGTGTGGAGAGTGTGGAGATGTGGAGAGTGTGGAGATGTGGAGAGTGTGGAGAGTGTGGAGATGTGGAGAGTGTGGAGAGTGTGGAGAGTGTGGAGATGTGGAGAGTGTGGAGAGTGTGGAGAGTGTGGAGAGTGTGGAGATGTGGAGAGTGTGGAGAGTGTGGAGAGTGTGGAGAGTGTGGAGAGTGTGGAGAGTGTGGAGATGTGGAGAGTGTGGAGAGTGTGGAGAGTGTGGAGATGTGGAGAGTGTGGAGAGTGTGGAGAGTGTGGAGAGTGTGGAGAGTGTGGAGAGTGTGGAGAGTGTGGAGAGTGTGGAGAGTGTGGAGATGTGGAGAGTGTGGAGAGTGTGGAGATGTGGAGAGTGTGGAGATGTGGAGAGTGTGGAGAGTGTGGAGATGTGGAGAGTGTGGAGAGTGTGGAGAGCGTGGAGATGTGGAGAGTGTGGAGAGCGTGGAGAGTGTGGAGAGTGTGGAGAGCTTGGAGAGTGTGGAGAGTGTGGAGAGTGTGGAGAGTGTGGAGATGTGGAGAGTGTGGAGAGTGTGGAGAGTGTGGAGAGCTTGGAGAGTGTGGAGAGTGTGGAGAGTGTGGAGAGTGTGGAGAGTGTGGAGAGTGTGGAGATGTGGAGAGTGTGGAGAGTGTGGAGATGTGGAGAGTGTGGAGATGTGGAGAGTGTGGAGAGTGTGGAGAGCGTGGAGATGTGGGGAGTGTGGAGAGTGTGGAGAGTGTGGAGAGTGTGGAGAGTGTGGAGATGTGGAGAGTGTGGAGATGTGGAGAGTGTGGAGAGTGTGGAGATGTGGAGAGTGTGGAGAGTGTGGAGAGTGTGGAGATGTGGAGAGTGTGGAGAGTGTGGAGAGTGTGGAGAGTGTGGAGATGTGGAGAGTGTGGAGAGTGTGGAGAGTGTGGAGAGTGTGGAGAGTGTGGAGAGTGTGGAGATGTGGAGAGTGTGGAGAGTGTGGAGATGTGGAGAGTGTGGAGAGTGTGGAGAGTGTGGAGAGTGTGGAGAGTGTGGAGAGTGTGGAGAGTGTGGAGAGTGTGGAGATGTGGAGAGTGTGGAGAGTGTGGAGATGTGGAGAGTGTGGAGAGTGTGGAGAGTGTGGAGATAGTGCTACATTTATGGAAATTACATAATTTTTGACAATAAAACAACAATTTTAACGGAGAAATAAAAGAAACAAGGCAATAAAAATGTTATAATTCAAATATAGCAGGAAACAAATTATCTAAGCAGGTCATCCTTTTATAGTGGTGGGGCATCGTATCAGCGGGGTTTTTGCTGGGGGATTGTTATATAGCTTTGTCACTTTTGGGTATGATTTTGGCTAACTTGAAAACAGCTGTCTTCACTGTCTTCAGAGCACTCTTGATGTATCCAAGTGCTTTGGGTAAAAGTAAAACTTTTTGATTTCAGTTTGATTTGATTTGAGTATCAGTTGAAAGTCCCTAACAAAATATTGACTTTGGAAAGGCTTAAGACTTTTTTCCATGGAGCTGCATTTGGCACTCGAACGGAATATACTCAAAATCATTTCTGTGAAGCATGCACATTAACACCAAACACCGCTCACACAGATATTTCTCTTCATGTATTAAATTGATTTATGTTGTTGTTGTTTATAGCAGCCATATTTGTCTTCACAAAGACGCACCAAAGCGGAAAACTTTTTTCAATGGAAATAATTCATTCTGAGCGCAAAATGCTCTCGACAAGTCTCCGCTTTAGCGAAATATGCAGCTCCATGGAAATAACTCTCAAGAGCCATTTCTTTCTTTATCTGTCAAACAGTTGTTTAACCATGTTTTCTCTGTAATTCTGCAAGGGAGGTCATTTGGCTTTTTTAACTTTATGCTCACGATACTTAGGGTAGGGTGCCGAAAACCAAAATTTCCTTTATCTGGTAAATAAACAGATATCTTGACATCTTGATCAATGTATGTTGACTGTAGTAAAGTATGTAGTATTTGAAATAGGTAAGTTAATCCTGTAGAAATCCATTCTGTTAATGCCATAGCATCGCACATCATTCGGTTAGTCGAAAAGACGCTTTAGCTATTCTGCAAAAGAGCCTGGATCGAGCGATGCTTTCGTGCATTTTAATAGGAGAGATTCGATTGAGTAGCGCTAGTGATTATTTACATTTCCAAATTATACAATATGTATAGAAATATAGTTCGATCCAGACTCTATGTAGAATATATAAAAGGGTTAAAAATTCATCAATGAAAGTCTTCTATAGAAATCAAAGCATTTCTTCAATAAAACCCAATGAACGAGTCTTCAATAGACAATAGAACATGGCAAGTCCATGTTTGTTTGTTTGTTCGTCTATCTGTTTGTTTGTTTGTTTGTTTGTTTGTTTGTTTGTTTGTTTGTTTTAAAAAGTTTCTGAGGCTGTCATTCAGCCTGTTTGCATATATTTTTAATTGAAAAACAAAATGGACCAAGGTTTGTTAAAGTTGCGCTATCAATCTCAGACGAAACATGTTTCTTGGTCAGTTTAAACTATACTTACTCTGTAAACCATCATTTCAAAGGGTGATAATTCGCTCTTTTATCGGACTCCTGCGTCCTCGTCTTGGAAGGTGTAAAGATAGCTGAATCTCAAGTTTGCTCAGGACCAAGGAGCATGAAATTTGATTGAAGAGCAGTTATTCAGACATTTTGCAAATGTCTTCAAATCCATCTCTACGTTCACTAGACGACTTCAAATCCATCTCTACGTTAAGCTTTTACAATATTTTCACTGGAAAGGATGGTGATCCTTTACACTCTAAATTAGAAATGTAGGCATCTAAATTTCACTTGCCTTTTATTAATTTTTATTGTAATCATAGCTTAAAATGACCATGCAGCATCTCAAAAGATAGCCAAACCTTTCAAACAACTAACGTAAAAGATCTATTAAGCTCCATTCTCTATAAAGCCCCTCCCACTTATATCAAATTCCAGAGGTTACCAAAGATTCTCCATTTATTGAGCTAAATAAGTTTGCATCTTAATGTTGATGTGCTTTGATATAAAACTTTGTCGAACTCATGTATTCAACTCGTGCAACTATACGTTTTTAAACCGCAAAATTTGGTGCAAAAAGAACAAGAAAATGTCCAAAATTAAAGAAGCCCTATGGGGGCTTAATAGAGCTTTTACGGTGTGACACAAAGCATTCATCCATAACTCGTGACCCCAGAGAGTTATTTATGATCTATAGCTCTTGAAGCCTTTTTGGGTCACACTGTACAATAAACTTGCAGAGGACTTTTTCAGACAAATAAGAAACCGTAAAATCAAATTCCAATAGACCATTACGCTAAAAATGGCGGCAAGGAGCTTGTGCATTGCATTGGGTTCTTTAATCAGATTCCTACAGAATCGTTAAAGATTCGCAATTAGATCACAACGTATTTTGGTAAAACGTTCCTCTGCGCCATCTCTAGCACAATGGTCTATTCTAAGTTAAGAAACTCTCCCTATCTTTGTGAGTTGCAAAATGGCTTCAAACAGAAACTACGTATTGCGTGTAATTTCTGCTGATGATTTAGCTTTCTATTGTAATTCTTGATTTAAAAAATGGAATTCAATGTCATAGTTGTTCAGATGTTTTCTTCCCAGTATTGGAGCTTCTTACTTCTTCGGAAATCTGAGAGTTGAGTCTCTTAAAAAGAAGCTTCTTTTGAAAACGTGTCTAAAAGTTTTCATAAAGAGAAGTCAGGTAAGAGATAGACTTTTGTTGCACAAGATTTGATTATAAACTATTCAAACTACAGTCATCTTAAACAGCAACTAACAATAGTTAAGAGGGGCCTCATGCTCAAGGTTAGGGGGCTCAGCTCCCACAGTTACTTTTTTGGTAATTTTTGGTAATTTTTTGGTAACTCTGAATCCGTTCCAGAAAGAAGCAAAAATCTGAAACTAGCATGTAAATAACGCATGGCATTATGCCAAAGACTTAAAACAGTTTCATTGAAGGGAGGACAGCGGATGTCATATCGAATGGTCTTAAAAGTTCATGGCGGTGGTTTTCGGACACCAAATATATCAGTTGTTTGGAAGCATGAATAAAGGTCGGATTTGAATTTTATTTGGATTTTGACATTTCATTCATGAATATCTATACATGTATCAATCGAAAATAGTAATGAGATAAAAACAACATTTTGCGAACGCATCTCCTAGCTTTCAGAGTGTTTTGTGTGTACCGAGAGCTCTCCTGGATGTCATTACGAGAACCGACAGTCGAACCATTGTTTTTGCATTCAAGAATAGAAAAAAGACAAGAAAAATGAAGCAAAAGAGTTTATAGACGGAATACTTGCGAAGTATAAACAGAAAAAAAATGTTCTTGGCACATTCTGCATTTTGAACTCAATGTCCGAAAAAGAGTCCGAAAACCACCGCCAAGATCAATCTAAATAATATCGTTGTCAAAGAAAAGCAGGCAAAGTGAAAAAACAACAAATTTCGGGAAAATGTGTCCAAATACCTGTCCATTCACCTGGTACTTTGATTTTTTTCTTTGATTAAAATTTCTTATGAAAATATTTTGTTTTCCTTAAGTGTCCGATTACCACCGCGGGCACCCTATGAAATTTCGTTTTCGTTTTCTCTTTTCTTTCAGATTTTGAATTATTGCACGAAAAGCCTTCCAGCTATGACAGCGATGAATAAGAAATTGCTTATAAGAAACTCAGGTCTCAGATCACCTAGAAACTAAGAAGCTATTTATTTTATTTCGATTAAGGCCGTGAATAGCGGAGGCAAGGAAGCAGTTGTCCCAAGGAATTGTCAAAGTTAAGTCATTTTCCATTGTAAAATATGCATCACATTCGACTTCTGAAGTCATGGAGATATTCAAGTTTACCAACAACGAAAATATGCCGACTAAAATCATTTAAAAATGAAAAAAATTCAAACCCCTTCAATTTTTCCTGAATAAATTCCTGTCTTATGATGCAAAAAGATGTACACATCCATATTCTATAGATCATACCACTTTCCACCTCTCATGCAACTTTTTTTCCCAGATTTTTGCTTACTTGGCTGAATTTCCAATATTCGGTATTTCTCTTCTTCTCAAACATTTATTTTGGAATTTGACAGACTAATTGTTGGAGTTTCAAAATGAAATAATAAATGTTTGAGAAGAAGAGAAATACCGAATACAGAGTTTCTTTGTTCATCCTGCATTACATTCTCCCATTATAAGTTTATTTTTTATAACATGACTGACACTGTGCTTTAAAATTTTTATTGAAGATTGGTATTCTGCAGTAAATTCTGCAGCAGATATCAAACGTTATCAAGACAAAACCATCAACAAAGGACCAGGGAGGTATTAACTAGAATTCAGAGGAAAATGCTTGAACCCTGACTTGGCCATCCACCTAACTATTGTATAATATCCGTACAACCAACAACTGCTTTTTGTACGTTGTTTGATCAAGGTGGTTGATATTCCCCTATTTCAAAAGAGTTTACGATGAGCCTTCCTAAGCCTTGAAGATGTTGCAAGTACGTACAGTATTATTGAAAACAGACATGTTTGTTTCAAGCAATAGCATGGTGCTACACATGCAATAAGTTGTAATGGAAGATAGTGTTGAAATAATTCGTAAGGCAGGCAACGGCAGGCAAGAACTATATGCATGTCTCTCGTCTGCGAAGTTTGTGCATTGAAATTCACAAGATTACACTCTTTGTTTATAAGAATAACATAATTTTTGTTCAGCCTTTTTTCTTTTTTTTCTATTCATAATAAATTGAAACTAAATTAAATACATTACTACTGTACCACTCTTGGTGTAAGAAGACACAAGGTCATCGGGCCCACACCAAGAACGATACTTACAATTTGCAAATACAACTTCAAGATATATTTATACATAAAAAATACAGCAATACGAGGGACAAAACAAAACAAGAAAGCAACACACAAATAATCAAAAGAAAAGAAGGAGACTGGCAGTTCCACACCAAACCATGCAATGGGTCTAACCCTTTTATATCATAGGTTTCCATCATCTTTGTACCATCACATAGCAACTGGACGGTACAATGACGAGGGAAGTCAAGCAATATGGAAAAATTTCGGTGGTTTGGTGCTGAACTGTCTGGAAAATAGGAGGGAGAGCTGCTAGACCATCGCGTTATTTCAAATTGATTTTATATTGATCCACGGATACTAACGTGCCCCCCAAGGGAAAGGACAAAGAAACCTCATCCCCTCGCCCAGGCAGCACTCCAGCACCCACGGTCAATTCAACCTGTTTTTTTCAATGTATTCAACTGTTGCTTCAATAATTATCCTGTTGTCAACCATATATACATGTTAGAACTGCCGTAAAGAAGCAAGTTGCACAAGGTTTTTGAATCCAGGTTTGCTATATCAATACCCGACATTTCTGTGACAGTGCCAAAGAGATCCACCTTGATATCCTCAAAGAGACACAGTCGCAAATTTTTGATGTCGGAAAATCTCAACGAAATTCTTCTTGCATAAACAAGAGAACTTGTACATTCTGAACATGTAGTTTCGTACGACTTCTAGAAGTATCATAAAACAGTGAAACGAAAGGAAAAACGACATATTTGTACCCACACTTTTCTGCAGCACGTGCGCATAAACAATGGAAAGACAATAGACAAATTCTCGCCTTGCAAGTTCCTTTTCATAAATCTTGGTCATTAATTTTCCGTTTTGTGTATTAAACATATTTTCAGAATGTACAAGGTCTCTACTTTATGTATGAGTAATCTCGTTTAGATTTTCAGACAAAAACAATTTGCGATTGTGTCTCTTTAAGAAATTTTCGTTTTGAGCCTGAACATATTCTTGAAGTATTCTTATTTTTTCTTCAAATCTGATATGGCTTCAGGGGAACAACATAGTTAGAAGAAGGTTCAATTCATTATGAATAAATGGTGGAGCGTTTGAAAAAAAAGCCAGATATGTCAAATTGCAAAGCAGGCAAACTGGCAAACTGCTGACAAATGAGACACAAATATGCAAGCTGAGGCTGGGCAAAATGATATAATAATATTCTTAAAAATTGGATCATTCTGAGCCTGAATATTCTAAGGAACAAAATCCTTCTTTTGTGATGGATATCTTTCATTCAAATCAGCTTCCAATCCAAATCGTTCTTCGAGAAATCCCCACGACCTACACATCACCTCAACATAGACCGAATAAAGTAACATTTGGTGCAAACAGCGTTAGACCTTTGGGTCCCAAGTTGTGGAATAGTTTACCAAACGAGGTCGAAGCTCTTGTTTACAACATTCGAGGCAGAAGTTCTTTCTCTGCAGTATAGTTATATGCGTTAAGATCTACTTTGAAGGAAAAGGTTGAGGAGATTGAAATTGCACTGGTATGGTAGCCCTTGAAGCTGTAAATGTGGCCAAGTTGAAAAATCTTCTAAAACTGAATCACATCTAATGATGTGAAAAATCTTGATGAGTAGATACAGAAAATATATTTCATTTGGCACATTTAGTCAAGTTAATGATGCGTTATGATAAATGAAAGATTGAGTCCCTCGCAATGAAAACGTTGATTTT
The DNA here is from genome assembly GCA_039566865.1 of Aurelia coerulea. Lineage (NCBI taxonomy): Eukaryota > Metazoa > Cnidaria > Scyphozoa > Semaeostomeae > Ulmaridae > Aurelia > Aurelia coerulea. The sequence goes on along the minus strand of CM076952.1, from coordinate 822,557 downwards.
CTTAAAGCTTCCTGTAAAACTTTTTCTCGTGGATTTAAAGCATTTGGATATGCTGTAAAGAAAGCAATTCTACGATTGATACTATTTCTGCACGGGGAGAAATGGCTGCTGACTCCACAGCTAATATGTCAACCATAGGCGTAGGAGACAGGGGGGCATAATTGAGCAGAAATCCGCCTTAAGTCGGGCAAAATTTTCTTAAACAATGGATTTTCTATCGGGCAGCCCCCCCCCCGATTTTATCTCCTCCTACGCCCCTACGCCGATAAAATAAATTTCGAACCTTATTTTCCACAAAGAAATTACAATACATATTACGACCTACACTACTTACGCTGTGACTACCCCGATTCACACACGATAAAATGTGGCAGGGCCACACAAAATTATTTAGAAAAGTGCATTTTATACAGCGGCGAGAGTGACGTCCCCCAAAGCCTCCAAAGCCCAACCTTGCATCCCGAAAAAAATCAAGTCAACCGGGCTCGCTGAAAAAGACGACCGAGACTGAGCCATTGAACAAGATGTTGGATGAAAAGGCAGGAGAATTGGAAAATAGGATGCAGCTACTCTTTTAGACAACACGGCCCAAGTGCAGAAAACCTGGGCAACAGACCAGACATAAGGAGCTTTCATCACTTCACCAAATAGCGTAAGGAGCAAAAGAGCATGACGGTAGCTTTGGCAAAGTCTCTTGTCGACAATTTTCATGCACCAATTATTTGGTTGTATAAAGGTTGTGGATTGGGATTCCTGAAATTCATATATTTGAGGGGTCCAGGGGTATGTTACCCTGGATAATTTTGTAAAAAATGTGATCTCAAGAATGACTAAAATGCATTAACCTAATTGCCATTTGTTAAAGCAGTTTGTTGCACAGATGATTTCCAAAATTCCTGTGCTGCGTTTTTCTTCTAATCTCTCACTGCTTATTTTTAGCTCGATTCACTACCAAGTTGGTTTTGACAAGATCTTTAATTATTGTACCGGGTGTATCAGAAAAAGGGCCACTTGAAACTGTGGTGGCGACTTGAACCTTGCAAATTTATGGCATCGATTTTTGTAATCCATAAGCTTTAACTTGAATTTAGATATGTTCCCCTTACCTATATCTGCCAACAACAAATATTACCTTCTCACAGTTACCGAAATTTGTTGACTGGTCGATGACAGACGGTCCCAATTTTCTGATGCGTCTCGATTCTTTGAAATTCCAAGAAAATAAATCTTTTCGTTGTTTTTGTTTGATCCTGCAAAACTATGTTTTAAAAGGCCGGAAATAATAACTTCTTACCTCAAATCAGTGATTTGAGCGTCTGTGATGGGAAATTTCAGCCCATGAAAATGCTAATTATGTCAAATGCTTGAAGAAATAGGCATCACTCTCCCAATTTTGGAATTGATAATCTCCCTCTGTACGAAACCCTCTGTCGTTGCCTTTTCTAGAAGTCTGAGCTACTAGTGGCAATATAGTGCTGTTAAGTGCACTAAATTTAGTTCAGAGGATGTCAGCTTTTAAAACAACTCAAAACAATTGCAAAAACGTATTGCATGAGTTCATGGCGTTCGAATTACCATCGCAGAGACATTTTGAAAGTGGACCGTTTTCTGATACACCTGGTATATTTTTTAAACATTCTGTTTGCAGAAACTATGAAGAGGTGAATTAGTTTCAATAAAGCGGCAAACTTCCTGTCAAAAGGTTGTGCCAAGCTAACCTTCGTTGCAAATGAGTATTCAATTCAGTAGTCTATATCCTGAAAATATCCGATACAGCAGCATTTAAAGTATTTCAAACTGTAATGTTAAAAATTCATCACTTTCACAATATTCAGTTCATCACTGCACAAACTGGTCATCACCGCACCTCATCGTTGCAACATCTCTCGATTCTTTCCGATCCTTTGCGATCATTTGCTGATTAAAACGTCAAATTGTTCGCTTGCAATTGTTTTGTTTTGTCATTGATTCAATCCACATAAGCCAAAATATTGCAAAGCGCCAGAAATGTTAAGTAATCTAGTCTGTGGAATATTTACATCTTCCCAAAGCTTCTTGCACCTTTCGTTCGCATATTCCTCTCTTCTGTTCAGGTGGTAGTAGCAAATCTTCAATGAAATAACAATGGATTATTGGAGATAGAAACATAATGTGAGAGAGCGCAGCGCAAAAGTAGATTGGTAAAGTGCGAGTTGTGCGTTGTGGGTTGCGAGATACGAGTTGGTGCTTTCTGTGAGTTGCGAGTTGGTACATTTAAAAGTGCTAGCGTTGCGAGTTTCGTAAATATAAAATGCAAGTTGCTTGCTCGATAAAAACGAACTTCAAATTTTCTTCTTATGCAGCTAAAACGACATGATTTTTTAGAAAGACTTTATAGAAAAATCAAGGGAGTTGAATGAGGGTTTTTTAATTCACAGAAGGCCGCTGATATAGGATTTGCTTTGAGCTCAGAGAATTACAGGGAGGCAAAATCATTCTCTTTGGTATTAGATGAATTGGAAATACGCTTCATGTCTAAATCACTTTGCAGCTCATGACCAAGAAATGACAAAGTTCTCCATCCTATATTCCACTTATGAATGCAGTATTATTTTCAAGTTTTCAAGTCTTTCAACATGTTATTTCTTTTCTTTCATGACAAATTTTCTTTCAATGAAAACTCTGGAGGGATGCATTATGTACAAAAGGGTTGCACTGATTTTTAATGCCATCACTACAATTTCAAACTAGGGGTGTTTTTAGATTGCATTTTTCACATTTATATTCATATTTCATTTTTATCATATTGTACATTTGAAATTATAGACGTTTGTTTCCTAAATATTATATCTAATTTTTCAATTTTAATGGCAAAATTATATATACATAGGAAATAAGTTGAACAAGCAAGTAGTCCTGGTTGCAGCGCTCTATGACCTCCAACTGATACTAAAGCAATATGATTAGACGTTTGACGAACAACTGCTTGGATACATAATAAGGGCTCTACAACACGAATTTCCGGATGATCTTTAACAAAAATCCATGACAAATCTTGTGCAGTAGAACATTTTTCATTGACGCATCGAATAAAATCGCTGGACGAAAAATAGAATTGGATTCCATTTTGCGTCTAAAGTTTTGTTCGCTGAATCTTTTGGCATTGAAATCGATGGATTCTCCAGCTTCACTTGAATTAGCATTCCAGCTTTTGCGACGAAAGCAACACTAGTGGAGATCAAAATTGCTTTTTCGCTGTTTCATTTGTTAAGGGCGATCCTCGTTAAGATCCTCTAATGGAGCCTTTACACCTTTATCTTTTCACAAGAAACTCTTTTTTAACCAAGAATGTTTGAGAAACAAAACTTTTAAAGAAGAAGTTAGCTATGACAGAAATCATCCTGCCCTATTCATAATCGTGGGCCATAATTAGCTATAATTTAGCAATTTTTCATTCAAGCCTACTAGAAATGAATAAATGGTGATATTAATTAAGATAGCAAATAACGTATCTTTAATTATTGTAAAAACTTCAAATCCTAATTCTAATAGGCAAGAAAGAAATTTGAAAATGAAAAACCCTCCAAAACCTCTTCACTCTACATATTAGATTGCTTCTGTAGTTTCCACCATCTTCATCGTCTCCAAAACTCTACCCACTTCATGCTTCATTAGATCCACACTTTAAACACTCTCCACACTCTCCACACTCTCCACACTCTCCACATCTCCACACTCTCCACGCTCTCCACACTCTCCACACTCTCCACATCTCCACACTCTCCACGCTCTCCACACTCTCCACACTCTCCACACTCTCCACATCTCCACACTCTCCACACTCTCCACACTCTCCACACTCTCCACACTCTCCACATCTCCACACTCTCCACACTCTCCACACTCTCCACATCTCCACACTCTCCACACTCTCCACATCTCCACACTCTCCACATCTCCACATCTCCACATCTCCACACTCTCCACACTCTCCACACTCTCCACACTCTCCACACTCTCCACACTCTCCACATCTCTACACTCTCCACACTCTCCACGCTCTCCACATCTCCACACTCTCCGCACTCTCCACACTCTCCACACTCTCCACACTCTCCACACTCTCCACACTCTCCACGCTCTCCACATCTCCACACTCTCCGCACTCTCCACACTCTCCACACTCTCCACACTCTCCACACTCTCCACATCTCTACACTCTCCACACTCTCCACGCTCTCCACATCTCCACACTCTCCGCACTCTCCACACTCTCTCTCCACATCTCCACACTCTCCGCACTCTCCACACTCTCCACACTCTCCACACTCTCCACACTCTCCACGCTCTCCACACTCTCCACATCTCCACGCTCTCCACACTCTCCACATCTCCACACTCTCCACACTCTCCACACTCTCCGCATCTCCACACTCTCCACACTCTCCACACTCTCCACACTCTCCACACTCTCCACACTCTCCACACTCTCCACACTCTCCACATCTCCACGCTCTCCACACTCTCCACATCTCCACACTCTCCACACTCTCCACATCTCCACACTCTCCACACTCTCCACACTCTCCACGCTCTCCACGCTCTCCACACTCTCCACATCTCCACGCTCTCCAAGCTCTCCACACTCTCCACACTCTCCACGCTCTCCATGCTCTCCACACTCTCCACATTTCCACGCTCTCCACGCTCTCCATGCTCTCCACACTCTCCACGCTCTCCACGCTCTCCACACTCTCCACATCTCCACACTCTCCACACTCTCCACATCTCCACACTCTCCACACTCTCCACACTCTCCACGCTCTCCACGCTCTCCACACTCTCCACATCTCCGCACTCTCCACATCTCCACACTCTCCACGCTCTCCACGCTCTCCACACTCTCCACATCTCCACACTCTCCACACTCTCCACACTCTCCACACTCTCCACGCTCTCCACGCTCTCCACACTCTCCACATCTCCACGCTCTCCAAGCTCTCCACACTCTCCACACTCTCCACGCTCTCCATGCTCTCCACACTCTCCACATTTCCACGCTCTCCACGCTCTCCATGCTCTCCACACTCTCCACGCTCTCCACGCTCTCCACACTCTCCACATCTCCACACTCTCCACACTCTCCACATCTCCACACTCTCCACACTCTCCACACTCTCCACGCTCTCCACGCTCTCCACACTCTCCACATCTCCGCACTCTCCACATCTCCACACTCTCCACACTCTCCACACTCTCCACACTCTCCACACTCTCCACACTCTCCACACTCTCCACACTCTCCACATCTCCACACCTCCACACTCTCCACACTCTCCACACACTCCACACACTCCACACACTCCACACACTCCACATCATACAACTTCTCCTCCTTGCTCTATGTTCCACACCAACCACCTTTTCCACACTATTTACGTTCTCCACATTAGCCACAAACTACTCAGGTTCAACATTATGCGCTGCCACTTAGTCATGTTTCGTACCTGGTTCCCAATCGTGTTACATTTCGTACCTGGTACGAAATAATAGCACTATATGTGCCACTACCCATGTCTCATTTCGTACCTGATACATCGAGGGATAGCCGATTTTTGGGCGAAAAGTAAGGCTAACCCCTTTGCTTTTTTGCAAAAATAGGCCCTTTTCGAAAATACCGATTTTTGGGCAAAAAGTAAGGCTAACCCCTTTGCTTTTTTTGCAAAAACAGGCCCTTTTCGAAAATACCGATTTTTGGGCAAAAAGTAAGGCTAACCCCTTTGCTTTTTTGCAAAAATAGGCCCTTTTCGAAAATACTGATTTTTGGGCAAAAAGTAAGGCTAACCCCTTTGCTTTTTTGCAAAAATAGGCCCTTTTCGAAAATACCGATTTTTGGGCAAAAAGTAAGGCTAACCCCTTTGCTTTTTTGCAAAATAGGCCCTTTTCGAAAATACCGAATTTTGGGCAAAAAGTAAGGCTAACCCCTTTGCTTTTTTGCAAAAATAAGCCCTTTTCGAAAATACCGATTTTTGGGCAAAAAGTAAGGCTAACCCCTTTGCTTTTTTGCAAAAATAGGCCCTTTTCGAAAATACCGATTTTTGGGCAAAAAGTAAGGCTAACCCCTTTGCTTTTTTGCAAAAATAGGCCCTTTTCGAAAATACCGATTTTTGGGCAAAAAGTAAGGCTAACCCCTTTGCTTTTTTGCAAAATAGGCCCTTTTCGAAAATACCGATTTTTGGGCAAAAAGTAAGGCTAACCCCTTTGCTTTTTTGCAAAAATAGGCCCATCTTGAAAACACCGATTTTTTGGGCAAAAAGTAAGGCTAACCCCTTTGCTTTTTTGCAAAAATAGGCCCTTTTCGAAAATACCGATTTTTGGGCAAAAAGTAAGGCTAACCCCTTTGCTTTTTTGCAAAAATAGGCCCTTTTCGAAAATACCGATTTTTGGGCAAAAAGTAAGGCTAACCCCTTTGCTTTTTTGCAAAATAGGCCCTTTTCGGGAATTCCCATTTTTGGGCAAAAAGTAAGGCTAACCCCTTTGCCTTTTTGCAAAAATAGGCCCTTTTCGAAAAGTCCTATTTTTGGGCAAAAAGTAAGGCTAACCCCTTTGCTTTTTTGCAAAAATAAGCCCTTTTCGAAAATACCGATTTTTGGGCAAAAAGTAAGGCTAACCCCTTTGCTTTTTTGCAAAAATAGGCCCTTTTCGAAAATACCGATTTTTGGGCAAAAAGTAAGGCTAACCCCTTTGCTTTTTTGCAAAAATAAGCCCTTTTCGAAAATACCGATTTTTGGGCAAAAAGTAAGGCTAACCCCTTTGCTTTTTTGCAAAAATAGGCCCTTTTCGAAAATACAGATTTTTGGGCAAAAAGTAAGGCTAACCCCTTTGCTTTTTTGCAAAAATAGGCCCTTTTCGAAAATACCGATTTTTGGGCAAAAAGTAAGGCTAACCCCTTTGCTTTTTTGCAAAATAGGCCCTTTTCGAAAATACCGATTTTTGGGCAAAAAGTAAGGCTAACCCCTTTGCTTTTTTGCAAAAATAAGCCCTTTTCGAAAATACCGATTTTTGGGCAAAAAGTAAGGCTAACCCCTTTGCTTTTTTGCAAAAATAGGCCCTTTTCGAAAATACCGATTTTTGGGCAAAAAGTAAGGCTAACCCCTTTGCTTTTTTGCAAAAATAGGCCCTTTTCGAAAATACCGATTTTTGGGCAAAAAGTAAGGCTAACCCCTTTGCTTTTTTGCAAAATAGGCCCTTTTCGAAAAATCCGATTTTTGGGCAAAAAGTAAGGCTAACCCCTTTGCTTTTTTGCAAAAATAGGCCCTTTTCGAAAATACCGATTTTTGGGCAAAAAGTAAGGCTAACCCCTTTGCTTTTTTGCAAAAATAGGCCCTTTTCGAAAATACCGATTTTTGGGCAAAAAGTAAGGCTAACCCCTTTGCTTTTTGCAAAAATAGGCCCTTTTCGAAAATACCGATTTCTGGGCAAAAAGTAAGGCTAACCCCTTTGCTTTTTTGCAAAATAGGCCCTTTTCGAAAACACCGATTTTTGGGCAAAAAGTAAGGCTAACCCCTTTGCTTTTTTGCAAAAATAGGCCCTTTTCGAAAATACCAATTTTTGGGCAAAAAGTAAGGCTAACCCCTTTGCTTTTTTTGCATTTTTGGGCAAAAAGTAAGGCTAACCCCTTTGCTTTTTTGCAAAATAGGCCCTTTTCGAAAAGTCCGATTTTTGGGCAAAAAGTAAGGCTAACCCCTTTGCTTTTTTGCAAAAATAGGCCCTTTTCGAAAATACCGATTTTTGGGCAAAAAGTAAGGCTAACCCCTTTGCTTTTTTGCAAAAATAGGCCCTTTTCGAAAATACCGATTTTTGGGCAAAAAGTAAGGCTAACCCCTTTGCTTTTTTTGCAAAAATAGGCCCTTTTCGAAAATGCCGATTTTTTGGCAAAAAGTAAGGCTAACCCCTTTGCTTTTTTGCAAAATAGGCCCTTTTCGAAAAGTCCGATTTTTGGGCAAAAAGTAAGGCTAACCCCTTTGCTTTTTTGCAAAATAGGCCCTTTTCGAAAATACCGATTTTTGGGCAAAAAGTAAGGCTAACCCCTTTGCTTTTTTGCAAAAATAAGCCCTTTTCGAAAATACCGATTTTTGGGCAAAAAGTAAGGCTAACCCCTTTGCTTTTTTGCAAAAATAGGCCCTTTTCGAAAAGTCCTATTTTTGGGCAAAAAGTAAGGCTAACCCCTTTGCTTTTTTGCAAAAATAGGCCCTTTTCGAAAATACCGATTTTTGGGCAAAAAGTAAGGCTAACCCCTTTGCTTTTTTGCAAAAATAGGCCCTTTTCGAAAATACCGATTTTTGGGCAAAAAGTAAGGCTAACCCCTTTGCTTTTTGCAAAAATAGGCCCTTTTCGAAAATACCGATTTTTGGGCAAAAAGTAAGGCTAACCCCTTTGCTTTTTTGCAAAAATAGGCCCTTTTCGAAAAGTCCGATTTTTGGGCAAAAAGGAAGGCTAACCCCTTTGCTTTTTTGCAAAAATAGGCCCTTTTCTAAAATAACGATTTTTGTGCAAAAAGGAAGGCTAACCCCTTTGCTTTTTTGCAAAATAGGCCCTTTTCGAAAAGTCCGATTTTTGGGCAAAAAGTAAGGCTAACCCCTTTGCTTTTTTGCAAAAATAGGCCCTTTTCGAAAAGGGATTTTTTGGGCAAAAAGTAAGGCTAACCCCTTTGCTTTTTTGCAAAAATAGGCCCTTTTCGAAAATACCGATTTTTGGGCAAAAAGTAAGGCTAACCCCTTTGCTTTTTGCAAAAATAGGCCCTTTTCGAAAATACCGATTTCTGGGCAAAAAGTAAGGCTAACCCCTTTGCTTTTTTGCAAAAATAGGCCCTTTTCGAAAAGTACCGATTTTTGGGCAAAAAGTAAGGCTAACCCCTTTGCTTTTTTGCAAAAATAGGCCCTTTTCGAAAATACCGATTTTTGGGCAAAAAGTAAGGCTAACCCCTTTGCTTTTTTGCAAAAATAGGCCCTTTTCGAAAATTCCGATTTTTGGGCAAAAAGTAAGGCTAACCCCTTTGCTTTTTTGCAAAAATAGGCCCTTTTCGAAAATACCGATTTTTGGGCAAAAAGTAAGGCTAACCCCTTTGCTTTTTTGCAAAAATAGGCCCTTTTCGAAAATACCGATTTTTGGGCAAAAAGTAAGGCTAACCCCTTTGTTTTTTTGCAAAAATAGGCCCTTTTCGAAAATACCGATTTTTTGGGCAAAAAGTAAGGCTAACCCCTTTGCTTTTTTGCAAAAATAGGCCCTTTTCGAAAAGACCGATTTTTGGGCAAAAATTAAGGCTAACCCCTTTGCTTTTTTGCAAAATAGGCCCTTTTCGAAAAATCCGATTTTTGGGCAAAAAGTAAGGCTAACCCCTTTGCTTTTTTGCAAAAATAGGCCCTTTTCGAAAATACCGATTTTTGGGCAAAAAGTAAGGCTAACCCCTTTGCTTTTTTGCAAAAATAGGCCCTTTTCGAAAAGTCCTATTTTTGGGCAAAAAGTAAGGCTAACCCCTTTGCTTTTTTGCAAAAATAGGCCCTTTTCGAAAATACCGATTTTTGGGCAAAAAGTAAGGCTAACCCCTTTGCTTTTTTGCAAAAATAGGCCCTTTTCGAAAATACCGATTTTTGGGCAAAAAGTAAGGCTAACCCCTTTGCTTTTTGCAAAAATAGGCCCTTTTCGAAAATACCGATTTTTTGGGCAAAAAGTAAGGCTAACCCCTTTGCTTTTTTGCAAAAATAGGCCCTTTTCGAAAAGTACCGATTTTTGGGCAAAAAGTAAGGCTAACCCCTTTGCTTTTTTGCAAAAATAGGCCCTTTTCGAAAATACCGATTTTTGGGCAAAAAGTAAGGCTAACCCCTTTGCTTTTTTGCAAAAATAGGCCCTTTTCGAAAAGGGCCGATTTTTGGGCAAAAAGTAAGGCTAACCCCTTTGCTTTTTTGCAAAAATAGGCCCTTTTCGAAAATACCGATTTTTGGGCAAAAAGTAAGGCTAACCCCTTTGCTTTTTTGCAAAAATAGGCCCTTTTCGAAAATACCGATTTTTGGGCAAAAAGTAAGGCTTACCCCTTTGTTTTTTTGCAAAAATAGGCCCTTTTCGAAAATGGGCCGATTTTTGGGCAAAAAGTAAGGCTTACCCCTTTGTTTTTTGCCCAAAAATCGTTATTTTCGAAAAGGGCCTATTTTTGCAAAAAAGCAGGCCCTTTTCGAAAATCCGATTTTTTGGGCGAAAAGTAAGGCTAACCCCTTTGCTTTTTTGCAAAAAAGGCCCTTTTCGAAAAGTCCGATTTTTGGGCAAAAAGTAAGGCTAACCCCTTTGCTTTTTTGCAAAAATAGGCCCTTTTCGAAAATACCGATTTTTGGGCAAAAAGTAAGGCTAACCCCTTTGCTTTTTTGAAAAAGTAGGCCCTTTTCAAAATACCGATTTTGGGCAAAAAGTAAGGCTAACCCCTTTGCTTTTTTGCAAAAATAGGCCCTTTTCGAATATACCGATTTTTGGGCAAAAAGTGCCCAAAAATCGGTATTTTCGAACCTATTTTTTGCCTTTCTAGCTTTTTTTTGCAAAAATAGGCCCTTTTCGAAAATACCGATTTTCGAAAAAGTAAGGCTATAGCCTTTGATTTTTTTGCAAAAATAGGCCCTTTTCGAAAATACCGATTTTTGGGCAAAAAGTAAGGCTAACCCCTTTGCTTTTTTGCAAAAATAGGCCCATTTTCGAAAAGGGCCGATTTTTGGGCAAAAAAGTAAGGGGTTAAACTTACTTTTTGCCCAAAAATCGGTATTTTCGAAAAGGGCCTATTTTTGCAAAAAAGCAAAGGGGTTAGCCTTACTTTTTGCCCAAAAATCGGTATTTTCGAAAAGGGCCTATTTTTGCAAAAAAGCAAAGGGGTTAGCCTTACTTTTTGCCCAAAAATCGGTATTTTCGAAAAGGGCCTATTTTTGCAAAAAAGCAAAGGGGTTAGCCTTACTTTTTGCCCAAAAATCGGTATTTTCGAAAAGGGCCTATTTTTGCAAAAAAGCAAAGGGGTTAGCCTTACTTTTTGCCCAAAAATCGGTATTTTCGAAAAGGGCCTATTTTGCAAAAAAACAAAGGGGTTAGCCTTACTTTTTGCCCAAAAATCGGTATTTTCGAAAAGGGCCTATTTTTGCAAAAAAGCAAAGGGGTTAGCCTTACTTTTTGCCCAAAAATCGGTATTTTCGAAAAGGGCCTATTTTTGCAAAAAAGCAAAGGGGTTAGCCTTACTTTTTGCCCCAAAAATCGGTATTTTCGAAAAGGGCCTATTTTTGCAAAAAAGCAAAGAGGTTAGCCTTACTTTTTGCCCAAAAATCGGTATTTTCGAAAAGGGCCTATTTTTGCAAAAAAGCAAAGGGGTTAGCCTTACTTTTTGCCCAAAAATCGGTATTTTCGAAAAGGGCCTATTTTTGCAAAAAAAGCAATGGGGCTAGCCTTACTTTTTGCCCAAAAATCGGTATTTTCGAAAAGGGCCTATTTTGTAAAAAAGCAAAGGGGTTAGCCTTACTTTTTGCCCAAAAATCGGTATTTTCGAAAAGGGCCTATTTTTGCAAAAAAGCAAAGGGGTTAGCCTTACTTTTTGCCCAAAAATCGGTATTTTCGAAAAGGGCCTATTAGCCTTACTTTTTGCCCGAGAATCGGTGTTTTTGAAAAGGGCCTATTTTCGCAAAAAACCAAAGGGGTTAACCTCAGTTTTTGCCAAAAATCGTTCTTTTCGGAAAAGAGCCTATTTTTGCAAAAACACTGATTTTTGGGCAAAAAGTAAGGCTAACCTCTTTGCTTTTTTGCAAAAATAGGCCTTTATTGAAAAACCCGGTTTTCGGGCAGAAAGTAAGGCTATACCCTTAGAAAAATGGGAATTTTGGACCCCTCAATTTTTTGCCAAAAAGCAAGGCTACACGCTTTGAAAATTGGAATTCTTTGGATCCATCGATTTTTGAACCATCGATTTATGGCAAAAACATTGTTCTAATAAGAATGATATACAATACAAAGAAAATACTTTATTTTCGTGTTGAAATTGATATCTCCAACATTATGCGAAATTTTGCTTTTATGCAAAATCACGAATTACACATTGATAGAAAAATATCTATTATACCGGGTGTCCCAAAACCCAAGTACTCCCGTTTGAAACATCTTCATAATTTGATTACGAGGCCGACCTTTAATTTTCTTTTTTTGTGAAGTCGATAAAGGACCAAATTATTTCCCATAGGCATAGCTTATTTTGTAATGGGGTTAAAAATGAGCAACTTTAAGCCCTGTTTTGGGGCTCCCTGGTTTTGAATCATACTGCAAAAAGCACTGATGATTGCCAGATCAATATCTTTGTGCATGTAAAGCATCTAGTTTGATCATAAATGACAGAAAGAACTGCACACTATCATTAAAGACTTCAATGATGACAAAAATCTGAAAATTTTGACTCTGATGCAAGATTGAGTATTTTGTTTAAAAACTATAGCTCAAAATAAGGTTTGTCAGCGTGCATTTTCTCTACTTTGCTGCATCAAAAGCAAACATTTTATCATCTATGAATATTTTTGGGTCTTTGACAAAACAACTCAGAAACAAAATTTCATCAAAGGTTTGATAATCAATTTTTGATGATTTTTCCAACAGGAGTACTTTTTGGGACACCCGGTATATACAGCATACAACAACAGTAAAATATTGGGAAAAGACTTGTTCAAACCCTGTGTTGTAGTGGACTTTGGCGTAGAATTGTTTATCCATTGACTACGTACCAATTCACTCCGTCAAAATTAAATTAGACTTGTCCTATGTCCATCTATCCAGTCCGTCTTACCAGTCCCTTTCGGTAGTTCCTGGATCCGCCATTCCAACATTCCATCAAGCCACAGAGGGAAAGGTTGGAATTGCGAATCCAGGAACTACCAAACAGGGAACGGTAAGACGGACTAAAGAGATAGACTCAGGGCAAGTCTAATATTAAGTAAGCTTTCAGTATTCTGGAAAGAATAAACTATTTCAAACATACCTTGAAATACTTTATGCCATCAAATAGCTGATGAAACTAGCAGGAAACGGAAGAGTCTAACTTTACAATGTCCATGTTCAACTTCGTACGGGTTCTGTGTTCAGCCATAACCAAAAGGATTATGTCTGTTCCTGCATTTCGATTCTTCATGTTTCTTGTAAGCTATGTCTTCCTGAGCGACAGCTTAGCTCTTTTGCTGGATGGTTGGGTGCTCTCTTTGTCCTGAAAAAATATTAAAGAGAGAGACATTAGCATAAGCATTTCTGGAAAAGTCTGCAAGGATTTTTATAGCATTTGAAACTGTAGTTCTAGAGATTAAATAAGAACCAGAATGAGAATAACTGAAGTATTAAATTGGTTCTGTTACCTTTTGTGTCTAAATGAAACCTTTATTCATCTATTGATCCCATTTACCTACAGCGATACTTTAGCTCTTAAGTTAATCTTTTCCCCTCCTCTTTTTCCCCACCTTTACTAGACTTATTGCATAAATCTTCACTTCAATGCCTGGTGAGTCAAAAAACCACTGCCACTGCTCCATGGAATTCAAGAAGATAACATTGGCAAATATATCATTTGATGGTGGACATGCTCACAGCCATTTTAAAGTCTACGTCTGCCTGACTAAAATCAAAATCAGCCACTCCGTCATTAAATTATGAGGGATAGTCTCGAGAGAACTGCAAGAAACCTTCAAAAAACAGGCATCAAATCACGTTCAATTTTCCCAATACTTCGACCTGGCAGCAATGACTTTTACATGTTTTAGCACATGCTATCGTCTTGGGGGGATGAAATCGCCCAAAATAATTTTATTTTGCTCCCAAGGATATCACTATTATCCGCTTTTATAATCCCAAAGGGATAAACAACGCACGCTAAAACAAGTAAAAGTCATTGCTGTAAAGCTGAAGTTTTGGTCGTGATTTTAGGCCTGTTTCGAAGATTTCTTGAAGGGGCATTCTTGAGAAAATCCCTCATGATTTCAGAACGGAGAGACCGATTTCAATCAGATAAATTTTTAAATTTATTTAAACTTGTTCACCATTGAGTAGTATACAATATCCAGAGAGGAGTGGCCTTCAAATGGGGACTGTGTTTTTACTCACCAGGTAGAAAGTCATTCAACTAGCTGACAATCTTTAGTTCCTTCCTTGTACATTCCTAGATCTTAATAACACATGAGGATGTTTCAAAGGGTTTTGAAAAGAGCTCATTGTATTTCGTGGTTGATGTAAGCTTGACCTTCAGACCTAAAACGTGAATGTTCTGGTTCCTAGAACTTAGACAAGGTCATGTGACAATAGACCTTTTAGCTATTCAGAAAAGAATCATAATCGAACAACATTTTGCTACATTTTGTAGAATTTTCGAATGTGCACAATAGTGATAAAAGCTCTAACGCCACTCGATCGAACGTCGCGTATAAAAATGTATAAAAATAACGTTCGATCCAGGCTCTTTTTTAGAATAGCTAAAAGGTTTATGTATTCGAAGATTCGCTTGAGCTTTCAGACAACAGTAATTGATTATAATTCGAGGAAAGATACTGAATAGCTGGCCTCTCTCTTTAATAAATCAATTTTGAGTCAAGACTGCAGTTCTAGGGATGTATGTTCAGGTAAACGGAGAGCAAGAAATTGAGCTAGATGGACAAATATCTGCAACGAAACTTTGCCTTCAAAGTAGTAAAGAATTCCGACTCTTTCGTTGGACCCTACGTGCGTTTGGGTTATGGCATCCAGCGCAAGCTTGTTTTGCAGAAAAATGGATTTATCCTGCATTCATTCACGTCTTATTTCTTATGGATCTCGTCTTTCAGATATATTTTATGGCGAAAGCACTTTCACTGATTGGAAAAGGAACAACTAACGACTTAATACTTGAGTTGTCTCTTAGGCTTTCGACTGCCGTTTGCATTTGGTTAGGCCATGCATTTACTGTGAAGCATTTCAAAAGCCGGGATTTTGAGCGAAATCTTATCAATATTATGTACAATTCGAGGGTGCATGTACAATTTAACTTTATGAAGAGGCGCTTAAATATACTAATGATATTTTCAATTATGCTGACTCTATTGATGACAAGCTTAAAAATCAAAACAGGCAGCTTTGATAAATACCCAGTGGCCTGGTCTTCAATTGTGACCAACGAAACTGCGTCTCGTAAACTGAACAACCTTATCCATAATATGAACCTAATCAACAACCCTATCAATCTTTACGAAATTTCAGTCTCACTCTCATTAACATGGATAATATTTATGCTTTATAAAACAAGTCAAATACGACTTTCACAACTCCGCGATGAATTCCTTGCTTGGGAACAGTCCGCTGAAGATGCGATTTTTCGTCATTATTCTTATTACTCTTCAAGTATTCATTCTACAAGTTCGGAAATAAAGTTCTTGTTTATCAGTCATAATATAATGATGGTTATTGCAGCACCTTTACTGTTTTATTTATGCGTTGAGATGGGAAGGAATAAAGGAATGACGGATTTGATCATTTTCATTATTTACTTCCTATGGGTAATTCTCATTTGGATTATGCCTTTATATTTCGCGGAACGCCTGAGTTCAAATGAAGACAGATTTCGCGATGAAGTAAATAATTTTTGTAAAGGATACATGAACATGAACTTGGACACAGATCAACTTGATTCAGATAATCATGGAAAGACTTTTGCATCACGAAAGCAAGTACAGAAACTTGTGTCATATTTGAAGGAGAGAACATCTGGGTTGGTAATTGGAGGATATGCATTTCAACTTAAACTTTCAATGTTTTCTTTATATCTTGGTCTTATTGTTTTTGCTATTAAGATCCTCAGCTAAACAAATTTAGATTTCAAGTAGCAATAGACGCTTAGCTATTTCACAAAAGAGCCTGGATCGAGTGATATTTCTATACGAGAGGTTCGACTGAGTTACGATAGAACTTCAAACACATTCGAAAACTCTTCAAAATATACAAAAATATCGTTCGATTCAGATTCTATTTGGGATAGCTAAAAAGTCTATCACTAAATCATCTTAATTCATTTAAATATCGTGTCGTACTACTCACCAATACACTTCTTTCTTCTTCATCTTCGGCCTCGTTTTCCTGCAATGCAGCCTCTAAGAATGCTCCATTTATACGGAAGTCACGTGATGTGCTCAGCTTGAAATGTTCCATTAGATTGGTTACCTTCAAGAGACAAATAAATACATTTTAAGCACATTGTTTAGGAGTGCTAAGCTATGGCTCTAAGCTACTTAGCCAAAGATACAAACATCAATTCTCTTCGGTTTTCTCCTTGGTCCTACAGACTAACTACAAACTTGATTAGAACTACAAACTTAAATTCTAGCAGACATCGAAAGTACAGCTTAGAAGCAAAGTTTTAAGTACCTAGATTGGAATTCCCATTAGGAAAGGATTAAGTAGCTGCAATAAGTTACAATTCCTGGATACACAACATCTGATTTCAAAATCTAAGATCACACTATCAAAGAAATAATTTACACGAACATGACTGCAGAAAACAATGGTTACACGCGCCTAAAACAATGGTTACATGCGCCAAAACAATGGTGTTTACAGATTTGTTTACAATTTGGTGACGGAGCCCTTTTCAAAATCCAACTCTAGATGTTTAACTTATGAAGCAACGATTGTTTTCTGCGTCAGTTCCGATTTTGTTAATTTCTCAGAGCATTTGTAATATAATCAAGGGTGAAGGAAGTAATAAAAATAAAATAAAATAGCGACATTGCAGAATCGAAGGAATTTTAGCCAACAAACCTTGGATTTCTTTGATAACTGGATGAGAAATCTTTCATATTGTTCAATTGCATAAATCAAATTTGGAATCAGCTTCGATTCTTTCATCGCTCGATTCTGAAACCAAATAATGAAGTAAATCACAGTCGTAGTAAATTGGGAAGTCTGGCCGTGTATGAGAGCATTCTTAATTAGAAGAAATTCTGTTAGTTAAGAAAGTCATGTTCAATAACCTTCCCTATGGTTTGGCTGTCATCAACCAACATTCGGTTGAATTTTGTGGGGCGCAGGGGATCGTTTCGAAAATTCCTTCCCGCAGTCTTTATCAAATATTTATCTAATTTAAGTTATGTCGTATAAACATAAGGCTCAAATCTTTAAAAAGGTCGGTGTAAAATTTTATTGCCGTTTTCTTTGAAATAAATAGCTTGGAAGGAACTTAGGGTTTTTTTGCTGTAAATCTGCCGTGGCAATTTATTGATATCTTGATTAGTTTCAATATGGCGGCATTTATTAAATTTGAGGCTATTACGTCATCAAATTTCTAAATCCTAAACTAAAAACGCTACAGATTTCTGCTTGCCACCATCTTGTAGACCTCCATAAACTATGGTTTTCTGGAAGGTTGTGTAATGTTTCCTCTATTAGTTTAGGATTTACAATGATTTAAATTTTTTTCAAAATTTTCCATGAATTTTTTCAAAAATTTTCAAATTGCCGCCATTTTGAAAAAAATAAAGATATCATAAAATTTCCACGGCAGATTTACAGCAAAGTACCATAAGTTCCTTTCAAGCAATCCAATTCAAAGAAAAATATAATAGAATTTTACACCGACCTTTTTTATAAATTTGAAAGATTTGAGCCCTATGCTTGTCGTATATTGCATGTAATGATTAATTTACAAGTATCTTCTTTTCTCGTTTTCTTTTTGTGTGTTTACTGTTTTTCTTAATGTAATGGCCATGGGGTTGTTATGCTATTTTGCTCCTCGTGGTATGGTCCCTGTGGTGTCGTATAATTATATAGTATAGTTATACAGTTATAGTTATCATAGTTATAGTTATATAGTTATATTTTACTAATATGTAGAGTAAGTAGTAACCTGTACCGTAACACTTTATCTGGAAATATATGCATAAAAACAACAAGAACTGAAAGTAAATCCACATTGTATGAAACTATAATATAGAATTGTCTTCGTCATTTATCATTAGCCATTGTTTTGACTCCAATCTACTTGTTAAACAATTAACAAATTACCTTTTGTAAAGCACTCTCTCTACTGATTGAATTTTTTGTCTTTTTGGCTTTACCCGTCATACTTTCATCTGCAATGTTTTGTGTTGCCTGCATGTATGTAATCATTGCATATGTCTGCTGGGTCAAATGTGTGCCAGTTAACTTCACCTACATGGAACAAAACGGTATGCTGTTTTATCAATGTTGAAGCAATTCAGAGACAGTATGGTCGTGAAAAGGAAAGATGAAAATTTTGAAAAGGCTCAGCTGCAGACAAATCAATTAATTCGTTCGATAATTAGTGTCCATTTTGTCAACAATAATCAGATGTTACAAATGACGATCATTAGATTCAGAAAATGACCAACACGCAAGAGACTAAATAAGATGTTACTAATACCATATTGTATAACTGAAACAAAGACAAGATTAACTTACCAGTTTCTCGAACTTCACTGTCAAATGACCAATTCTCTGATTGTACAAACTCAAATGCTACAAAGAAACAACTCAAAATATGAATTACCGTAAAAGCTCTATTTAGCCCCCCCTCTCTTCTGTGTATTTGGGTACCAAATATAGGGTAAAAAAAACTGAGAAGCTATCGTATACCGGGTGTCCCAAAATGATGTATTATCGTTTGGTTGCTTATATGTCCATAACCGATGAACCGATTTTCAAAAATTTTATTTTGTCCGATTGCTGAAAGGCTAAATTGTATTTGAGGATGTTGGTTGTGGTTAAGGCCGATGTCTTCATGTTGACAAGAAGATCGATACACCTGCTCAAATTCAAGCCTTAAGATGGCATGAAAAAGAAACGGCCTACTTTCCAAGTCAATATTTCAGATGTGATGCAAAGGCTAAACTTATATGTCGTTCAGAGAATATTTGTCGATTAGAGAATACGAATTGAGTTAATACTGAGTTCAGAGAAAACGAATAGGAGTTCAGCCTTTTGTATCACATCTAAAATGTTGACTGGAAAAATAGGCCGTTTCTTTCTCATGCCATCTAAGGATTGCATTTGAGCAATTTTGTCGATCTTTTGTTCGACACGAAAACGTCGTGGTAAAGCCACAATCAACATCTTAAAATAA
Organism: Aurelia coerulea; assembly: GCA_039566865.1. Taxonomy (NCBI): domain Eukaryota; kingdom Metazoa; phylum Cnidaria; class Scyphozoa; order Semaeostomeae; family Ulmaridae; genus Aurelia; species Aurelia coerulea. Next base: position 803,431 of record CM076952.1, on the reverse strand, counting down.
AATTTAGCCTTTAGGCAATCAAATAAAACAAAATTTTTGAAAATCGGTTCATTGGTTATGGACATGTAAGCAATCAAACAATAATACATCATTTTGGGACACCCGGTATATCCTGGTCATTTGACTTTATGAATAAGCCCCCTCTCTAATAAGTCCCCTCTTTTCTGCCCCCCGGGGGTTTAATAGAACTTTTGCGGATATAAAAGAGATGAAATCGTGATCAATAATATCATCGGTCAAGAAAAAAGGGAGCTGAACTATCAGGTTTTTGTAAAAAATTGACGACATAAACAGAGTTGTTGAAAAGCAATTCTTTTCCTCATTGATTAATTTCATTCCATGATCAGGTACCTACTGAATCAAATGCTTCATCGCTAAAAAGCATCAAAAAGCTATAAGTAACAATTTCAATTAAGTTCATTTACTTACATATCTTGATAGTGATGCCAGAATGCCATACAGTTTTGTAAGAGTCTGCAACAAAACACATATGATCAGATACAAAACAGCCAAATTTGTCTATGATTCCTGTGTATCTTATTACACTAAGCCAGGAGAAAATATTCTCAATAAAATGCCAGGGTCTTTAATCAACTTCCCTACATTAACCTCCTAGTTTCTTATATATTTATATTTCTGTTTCTATGTAATGGCCACAGGGTTGTAATGCACTTCTATTCTCCTATTGTAATTTGTCTATGCATTTCTGTGAGCATATACGAACTATTCTTCGCAACAATGCAATATTTTATTGAGGAAAGAATATAAAATGACTTGCTTTCTGGCATAAGAAGTTTTGGAGAAGAATAACGCATTCTTGCGAAGAATAAGAAGAAGGGAAAAAATTGGTATCCACAAGTTTAACAAGAAAATTAAACTTTATCACTTCTGTTTACCTTCGTAATAGAATCTGCTGCGTTTCCTTCTGGAAAAGCTGATTGCACAAGTTCATGACATGCTGTGACAATCCCAATCATTCGATGACAAATTGATGTTTCTAATTTCTCTCTATCTTCTTCCAAATCTCCTGTTTCACTTTCCTTATCTGTTGATTAACAAACAAATATTATTAAATGATATGTCACTGAGTCTGCCAATTGTCTGAATGTAAATATGAATATGTAGTGTGCCGTTGAAGGGGGCTTAACCACTCGAAGAAAATAGGCATTAATTTGGTCTCTTGCGCTCTTTATTGTTTATTTCAGTGCTGACTAGTTTAGCCCACTAGAGCATCTTCAGAGCACCCTAATTTATAAATATAAATATAATATAAATAAGAATATAAATACAAATAAAAGGAATCAAGAATATTTTAAAGCACTAATTACCTTTGTCAGAATCAAGATTTTGCAGTCCAGGGATTTCATTCTTTAATTTGTTCAAAATCCATTCAAATTCTTCAAGCAATTTATCAATATGCCCAAGAAGTATGAGCTAAAATGGAATTAAATTAGAAAAATGATAATGAAGATTAACAACGAAAAAAAAGTAACTGATGATGAAATAGTGTGCAACATGATTTTGAAGGGGTTAAGAAATCATTGGGTAATATTTAATGAATGTATATTTATATGTTACGCTCGTATGATTATGTATTACGCACTCTGTCTATATCTTCAGCCAGATTCACCCATCATATTTCCAAAAAAATTACAATGATAGCCAATGTCCATAACCCCTTATTCCATTGACATACATTAGATGATCCTCTTGTATCGTAAAAATTTGCAAGAGAGTGGAGGCAAAAAAACGACTTATATTTCAGCACACTTAGGCATCGTAAATGGACAATATGAGTACCTTAACAATCAGCATTGCGAAAATTTGTGAAGCAATGGTGTATGTACTGACGTAATATGCTGCAAAATCCCGCTATCTAGAACTAAAAATAATAATTTATGCATGCATTAAGTATTTCAAAATTGAATTCACTTACAAAGACGGCAGGAGCAACAGTTCTTGGGTTGACAACTGCATAATGTGAACGATTCTCCACTTCTACTTCCTAGAGAAAGAAAGGAAATTTTTCAAAACAATTACTAACAAGAATTTCTCGTCTGTTTTGTATTTATTTTCATAGCTCTATCGATCACTTAACAGCCTAATTTCCTTCATTTACTGCCTACTCATTTCTTAGAAGTCATAAATTCCTTCAAAAACAGTACAACATTAATCGCTAACTATCTCCAAGAAAGTCTTGAACTAGAATAACTTTACGGTGGCTATTATAAATTTTGCCATTGGTGAAGTTCAATTTAAGATGAAGAAATGCTGATGAGAATTATATCCACCAAGATGCCACATCAATTTAAACAAAAGAAGAGAAGTATTGCATGTGCTACCTCATCGATGTCGCCAAGCTGGCTATGAATATCTTGTGAAAGTTCTCGTACCTGAAAATCAGACGAAGTCAAGATTTCAAAGTTTGAAAAGCATTTTCCAGAGGTTAGATCTACTTCAATATATTGATTGTAGTCATTGATTTTGATTTCATCAATTCATTTCAAAAATTTCTTTCTTCTTAATCAATTATACAGAAATCAAGTATAAGAGCTATGCATCTCAATTTAATCAGTCAGACTGGCGAGAATCGTTACAAGCTTCCTGAATACTGCCACGGTTTCAAATATTTTGAAAATATTTTGAAAAAAACTTAAAACCTTTATAGTTTCTAAATTTTTTGAGGAAACAGTGACTAATTATCAAAAAAACCGCATTTTATGAATGTCTACAATATGATATCAAGCAGAAATCGTTCAATTTTCTTCTGCTTTACCATTTATAATTTTGATAACGTCACATCCTTAAATGAGTTTAAATACAAAATGCGTTATATTTTCGAAAAATACTCCAAATTTCTAAAAAGTCGAATGGTAGACTTATGGCACAGTTGTTGTATTAACGTATCGTATCGTTCGCACCATTCATGTCGAAGAAATAGGTCATATAATTTTGCGTCGACCTTTTTAAAGATTGGAACCAATGCTTGCTTTGAAGGGCTTGTACAACAATGGGCCTCATACTGTCTTGCTGCACTGATGAGCGGCTCTGGGGATAGGCTCTGGAGCTACTACGAGTTAGTAAAGAACTGTTACTTGTCTTGCAAAGACGCATGCGTTAATCTTTAAAATTCCACCTACCCACGAGCATCAACTTAATAGGCCTCATACTGTCTTGCTGCACTGATTAGCGGCCCTGGGGGTAGGGCTAACTACAAGTTAGTAAAGAACTGTTACTTGTCTTGAAAGACGCATGCGTTAATCTTTATAATTCCACCTACCCACGAGCATCAACTTAATAGGCCTCATACTGTCTTGCTGCACTGATTAGCGGCCCTGGGGGTAGGGCTAACTACAAGTTAGTAAAGAACTGTTACTTGTCTTGCAAAGACGCATGCGTTAATCTTTATAATTCCACCTACCCACGAGCATCAAGCAACTTGACCGTAGCATTCAATGCCAAGTGATTGGCCTCATACTGTTGAGACCTGAATAGACCTTTTAGCTATTCTGAAAAGAATCACAATCGAATGCTATTTTGCTGCATTTTGTAGAATTTTCGAATGTGCACAATAGTGATAGAACATCGCTTATAAAAATGTATAAAAATAACGTTCGATCCAGCTCTTTTATAGAATAGCCAAGGTCTATTGGGCGAAACCGGTTTGTAGCATGACTTATGAGGTGCTTGTTGACTTCTCTCTACAAAGCTTGTGTAACAATAAGTGAAGTCAGTCTCGATAATGAAAGAAAAAACGATAAAGGTTTTGCTCTTACCAAGTTTGTGCTCGCTTTTGATTTGCGATGCAATGTGAGAAGCAATGATAAAAGAGACTTAACAACTGATGCATCATCTGTTGAAAAATATTCAAATCGATAACAAATCAAGAAATGAGATTCGACATTATAGTAATCAAGAACCATAGTAGAGAGTATTTCTTGCTGGTGACAAATCTGTTGATTCATTGCACAATCCCTTGACCTTTTAGCTATTCTACAAAAGAGTCTGGATCGAGCGATATTGTTATACATTTTTACTTTTACACGAAAGGTTCGATTGAGGGGCGTTAAGGCTTCTGTTCCTTTTGTGCACATTCGAAAATTCTACAAAATGTATCAAAATACCTTTCGCTTTAGCTTCTCTTTAGACCCCGTTTACACGGTAGCGGATCAAAAGTGTTGCGGATCAAAGTGTTACGGATCACCCTCCCGTCTACACGGTAGCGGATCAAAATTGTATCGGATCACGGTCTCGTCTACACGGTAGCGGATCAGCAGTCACTATAGAAATAGGGCGATGTCACATTCAATATTTTCTCGGATTTTCAGTGAAAGCCTTTTAACGTCAACATTTCAAAACAATCTGCAATTATGATCAAACCTCGTTTGTATGGAAAATACTCTCGTAACGAATGCGAATCAAAATTGATGCGGATCACTTGCGTTTACACGGCGCAGAGCAAGAGTGATCCGATACAAAAGTGATCCGACACAAAACGAGTTCGCTTTCGTATCAGGATCAAAATTGATGCGGATAGCGGTGCAGAAGTGTATCGGATCACTTCGAGCTCGTGTAAACGGGAGGCTGATCCGCAACACTTTTTGTATCGGATCAAAAGTGATCCGCTACCGTGTAAACGGGGTCTTAGAATAACTCAAAGGTTCATTGATTGATGAGTGGATTGATAAATAAGATTTTCTTGCAAAAATTGTCGAATTTGAATCAAATAAGAGACAATTAGAAAAACACAAACACACAAAAAAATCATATGGAATACCTATGTTATGTTCAGCACAAACTTGTTGCAGCCAAGTGTAAGATTGAGCAACCTGAGAAAATAAAATAGATCTCAATGTAATCTGAAGTCTTACACGAAAATCAAAAACTACACAAGAAATCACATTATCTATATCCTGCTAACTACATCATTAAACGGCCTTTCTCAGGCCAGCGACACAGCATTGGAGGAAATGCAAGGAAATAAGACTTCACAGTTTTTGCTTCTATTTTGCATGTGCTACATGGACAAATGATTGTGCAATTTGACCATAAAGGGTATGATAAGGGTGTGATGCAAATTGAAATACAAATCATAATCACCTTTGTATGATCGAGATGATTAACAAGATTCGCCATGACATTGATCAAAGCATGACCCTCCTTCATTCCAATATCGTCATCTGGTGACACAAATATATTCAGAGACATCCTCTATGAAAGAAACATGTATATTCTAGTTCATGTTCAAAACAAGTTGTACAGAACATGGCTATACAATCGTACGACGGGCTCTCATTACTGCGTAAACACGTGTGTCCTATGTGATTCTAGTTATATAGAACAACTACAACAACACTACAAGGGCAATACTGTAGGAGTAATGTCTCGTTCAATTCCTACCCTGACCATCCCTCCCCCAGGCAGCCTGGGGGTCAACAAAAATTCCTTGCTCAAATGCCCGGGGGCCGGGACTACTTTTTGTGCAGATGCCCGGGGGTGTTCCCGGGGGGAGGGATGGTCAGGAAAGGAATTGAACAAGACATAAAGTAGATATTCCTCAAAATTTGCCGGATTTAGTTGATGAAGAAAAATGTTCTGCTCTTTTATAAGTTGCAAAAATATAGAAGTCTGCACGGGAAGAGAATTGATTGTTGAGGTCAGGGTAAGTGAATTTCGTGAAGAATATTTGGTCTTAAACAACCTCGGATGATACCACCATCTTAAAAGAATTTCAGTGTAAAAGAAATTCATAAAGAATTAAAAGAAATTATTAAGATAAAAGCATGAAAAATACCTGGAATCTCCTCATATGCCTGTGAATAGCATCTGAAGGATCATTTGCGCTTGCTTGTGTGAGAAGATTTGCAGAAAATTCTAAAGAAAAACGTTAAATCAAAAATTGAGATCCATGATGATTGGAAATAACAAAAACATTAAACGTATAGAGGTTTAGAGAAGTTCATGGCTAGTAAATTCCGATTTGTGGCAATAAATTTTGGTCATACAGATCTATTTAACAGACAGATCTTAAAAATCTTTTATGTCTAAATCATTTTCGACAAAACAACATTTGATAAAATTGCTGTTAACATTTTCTAGCAGAATAAGGAAAGAAGGAATCGTGAGTATTTAGGCATTCGAGCAGCAACAACAACACAACAACAGCAACTACATAATTCGAGATTCAAGCGGTGACATAAAAAAGATTTAAAATTTTATCAAATAGATACTTGTCAAAAGAGAAAAAGTTGTTAATGGTGCTTAAATGTTCTTTACAATCTTCACTAAACTATGAAATCAAAATTTGCAGTAAACTATAAATAAACACAATACCTAATGAATTGAGAAATCTCGCCAGCTGGCCACTGAAATGTGTACACATTATGGAGACAATCAATTGAAGCCCTTCAACACAAACACTGGTCAGTTTGCGAGACTGAAAAAGTGGAGAACATGAATCAAAAAGTTGGTTGACAAAGGCTCAATCAATGTATTGGTAAGGTGAATATCTTTGTTCATCATATTTGGTAGAATTTATGACATTTATTTTGGACGAGATAGCTCAGTCGGTAGAGCGTCTGCCTAGATAGCAGAAGGTCGCGATTTCGTAACTCGTTCTCGACATGCTTTTTCTATTTTTCCATTTGTCGAAAATTTACCAAAATAAAGCTTTGTTTGCCAATGTTATGTTATCAGCTTGCTCTATTTTTATTAGCCTTGCTTCGTTTAGCTGTTGGTCTTGTTAAAGTAAGAAGCCTCACTTTTTAGTTAGTTTAACTATCCACAGATTAATTTAAAAAAGGTCTCCTCCACTATAAGACATGCAAACACACTTTTCTCATTGGTCAGTTTGAACATTAATGAATAAGTTAGTAAATATTGAAAAAATATAGACCTTGTCTTTCTTGATAAGATGCTCTGGTAAGCATGTATCTCCATTGATAGCAAACAGGAATGTTCTAAAAAAGTAAAATAACTCGTGATTGTAGCGATCTTGTCTAAAAATAAAACAAGGAAGGCCACTTATTATTCCGTATACGCATGTTTACGATGATATTTTCCTTGAACGATGAGAGGTTTAGAAAGCAATTGGGTAACGATATAACAAGTCAAAGAAGTACTTGCCTGCCCAATGAACAACATTGTTTAACGATATGTTCGGGATTTTTCCCTCCAGGTCCATCACATAGTTTTGTTTCATGGATCTGAAAGAGAGAAGCATTGTAAAGAGAGAGATTAATAGACTGCGACTCTTCCAGCTGCAAAGAAGGTGTGCTCGGTTAAAAAAAAATGAAATTAACTGAATTAACATTTTCACATACCTGTGTAAGTTTCTGCAAAATTGAAACAACAAGAAATCGTGAGAAATCAAGTGTTTCTCTCAGAGGTTGGATTCCTTTTTCATGCTCTGCATCCGTATCACTGAAACAAAAACAAAATATCGGGGAAATGTTTCAACAATTATTTGATTTGGAACAGATTTTTCCAATCATTGTGGCTCTCTCCGCTCTCTGTTCTTAACATAGTCCATCTATGATGAAACACTTCTTATTTGCATGAAAAATATTAGAACAGAAACTAAATAGGTTTATTTTGCTAGTTATTCAAAGGCAGGGCCATTAAGAATTGTTGAAATGCTGAAAAATGATTCTGAATTTCAACTTACCAAAACACAGCCTGCAGAAAATGAGCAAGACATTTTAAAGACAGGAGACTGGATCCTTGCTTTGTCGTTGATGCTTTGCTCTTTTTACCTAAGACAGAAATGAGCTTGAACTGATTTTTTTGTGCAAAGAAAGGGTACAGATTGCTGTCTTAAAGGTGCTCTGAAGCGAGAATTTTATTGATGTAAATGAATAGCGCTGTTGAATGATAAAGAATGTCATTTAAAATTGCGTGATACCTTGTTTCACTTTCGAATTATCCACTGTTTTGTATGATTGACTGATAATGTCATTTTATTTCCAAAGGGAAATCTAACCAAAGAACTTTTCTTCAATTGAAAAGCTTTTCAAAACATCAGATTAAGTCACGAGACAATTTATGTTGCATTTATTCAGCTCAGCTAAAATGTCTCCTACAACTGTAACCTTTCAAAGATCTGATACAGCTATATTTCCATATATCATCCTAGTATTTTGCAAACAAATGACGTCATCAGCTGATACATAAAATCAGTGGATAATTTAATTACGAAATGAGATGTCAAAGAAACTTAAACAGGATTCCTTATCATTTGACAGTGCCGTTCATTTGCATCAATACAAATTTTCACTTCAGGTCACCTTTAAAAATAAACACTGTGCAATGTAGCTTGATATTTTTCAATTAGAAGTTACCTGCAGTTGCGGCAGCTTTGTCAGATAACATTTCTTTTACTTTTAATTTCTTGCCATATAATTTTATGATGTTATTCGCAGCCTCTTCACTGCAAAATAATTGTGATTAAGTTAAAAAAGTCGATTGTTGCAAGATTTCTAAACCAAACTAAACAAAGAAGTATGATTCAAGATTCTGAAGATTTCATGTTCAGATTTACAGAAAAATAATGGGAAGGGATTTAAGATACATCTAATTACCTGAAATTTCCTGTCATCCAATTGTATTCGATTAGAACCTAGAGTTAAAAAAGCGTTCTTCATGTTTTTGAAAGGTGATGTAGCATGAAAATATTTGCAGATCAATGGAATCAAACATACCAATTAATGCTCGAGAAGAATTTTAACAAAAATGAAATAAATCTGGCTTTCTGAAAGATTTTCTGGCTGTAGGGCACACGCTTCATATTAATTCCCAGGGTGTCTTAATGTTTTTGAAAGGTGATGTAGCATGAAAATATTTGCAGATCAATGGAATCAAACATACCAATTAATGCTCGAGAAGAATTTTAACAAAAATGAAATTAATCTGGCTTTCTGAAAGATTTTCTGGCTGTAGGGCACACGCTTCATATTAATTCCCAGGGTGTCTTAATGTTTTTGAAAGGCGATGTAGCATCAAAATATTTGCAGATCAATGGAATCAAACATACCAATTAATGCTCGAGAAGAATTTTAACAAAAATGAAATAAATCTGGCTTTCTGAAAGATTTTCTGGCTGTAGGGCACACGCTTCATATTAATTCCCAGGGTGTCTTAATGTTTTTGAAAGGCGATGTAGCATGAAAATATTTGCAGATCAATGGAATCAAACATACCAATTAATGCTCGAGAAGAATTTTAACAAAAATGAAATAAATCTGGCTTTCTGAAAGATTTTCTGGCTGTAGGGCACACGCTTCATATTAATTCCCAGGGTGTCTTAATGTTTTTGAAAGGCGATGTAGCATGAAAATATTTGCAGATCAATGGAATCAAACATACCAATTAATGCTCGAGAAGAATTTTAACAAAAATGAAATTAATCTGGCTTTCTGAAAGATTTTCTGGCTGTAGGGCACACGCTTCATATTAATTCCCAGGGTGTCTTAATGTTTTTGAAAGGCGATGTAGCATCAAAATATTTGCAGATCAATGGAATCAAACATACCAATTAATGCTCGAGAAGAATTTTAACAAAAATGAAATAAATCTGGCTTTCTGAAAGATTTTCTGGCTGTAGGGCACACGCTTCATATTAATTCCCAGGGTGTCTTAATGTTTTTGAAAGGCGATGTAGCATCAAAATATTTGCAGATCAATGGAATCAAACATACCAATTAATGCTCGAGAAGAATTTTAACAAAAATGAAATAAATCTGGCTTTCTGAAAGATTTTCTGGCTGTAGGGCACACGCTTCATATTAATTCCCAGGGTGTCTTAATGTTTTTGAAAGGCGATGTAGCATGAAAATATTTGCAGATCAATGGAATCAAACATACCAATTAATGCTCGAGAAGAATTTTAACAAAAATGAAATAAATCTGGCTTTCTGAAAGATTTTCTGGCTGTAGGGCACACGCTTCATATTAATTCCCAGGGTGTCTTAATGTTTTTGAAAGGCGATGTAGCATGAAAATATTTGCAGATCAATGGAATCAAACATACCAATTAATGCTCGAGAAGAATTTTAACAAAAATGAAATAAATCTGGCTTTCTGAAAGATTTTCTGGCTGTAGGGCACACGCTTCATATTAATTCCCAGGGTGTCTTAATGTTTTTGAAAGGCGATGTAGCATAAAAATATTTGCAGATCAATGGAATCAAACATACCAATTAATGCTCGAGAAGAATTTTAACAAAAATGAAATAAATCTGGCTTTCTGAAAGATTTTCTGGCTGTAGGGCACACGCTTCATATTAATTCCCAGGGTGTCTTAATGTTTTTGAAAGGCGATGTAGCATGAAAATATTTGCAGATCAATGGAATCAAACATACCAATTAATGCTCGAGAAGAATTTTAACAAAAATGAAATAAATCTGGCTTTCTGAAAGATTTTCTGGCTGTAGGGCACACGCTTCATATTAATTCCCAGGGTGTCTTAATGTTTTTGAAAGGCGATGTAGCATCAAAATATTTGCAGATCAATGGAATCAAACATACCAATTAATGCTCGAGAAGAATTTTAACAAAAATGAAATAAATCTGGCTTTCTGAAAGATTTTCTGGCTGTAGGGCACACGCTTCATATTAATTCCCAGGGTGTCTTAATGTTTTTGAAAGGCGATGTAGCATCAAAATATTTGCAGATCAATGGAATCAAACATACCAATTAATGCTCGAGAAGAATTTTAACAAAAATGAAATTAATCTGGCTTTCTGAAAGATTTTCTGGCTGTAGGGCACACGCTTCATATTAATTCCCAGGGTGTCTTAATGTTTTTGAAAGGCGATGTAGCATGAAAATATTTGCAGATCAATGGAATCAAACATACCAATTAATGCTCGAGAAGAATTTTAACAAAAATGAAATAAATCTGGCTTTCTGAAAGATTTTCTGGCTGTAGGGCACACGCTTCATATTAATTCCCAGGGTGTCTTAATGTTTTTGAAAGGCGATGTAGCATCAAAATATTTGCAGATCAATGGAATCAAACATACCAATTAATGCTCGAGAAGAATTTTAACAAAAATGAAATTAATCTGGCTTTCTGAAAGATTTTCTGGCTGTAGGGCACACGCTTCATATTAATTCCCAGGGTGTCTTAATGTTTTTGAAAGGCGATGTAGCATAAAAATATTTGCAGATCAATGGAATCAAACATACCAATTAATGCTCGAGAAGAATTTTAACAAAAATGAAATAAATCTGGCTTTCTGAAAGATTTTCTGGCTGTAGGGCACACGCTTCATATTAATTCCCAGGGTGTCTTAATGTTTTTGAAAGGCGATGTAGCATGAAAATATTTGCAGATCAATGGAATCAAACATACCAATTAATGCTCGAGAAGAATTTTAACAAAAATGAAATAAATCTGGCTTTCTGAAAGATTTTCTGGCTGTAGGGCACACGCTTCATATTAATTCCCAGGGTGTCTTAATGTTTTTGAAAGGCGATGTAGCATCAAAATATTTGCAGATCAATGGAATCAAACATACCAATTAATGCTCGAGAAGAATTTTAACAAAAATGAAATAAATCTGGCTTTCTGAAAGATTTTCTGGCTGTAGGGCACACGCTTCATATTAATTCCCAGGGTGTCTTAATGTTTTTGAAAGGCGATGTAGCATCAAAATATTTGCAGATCAATGGAATCAAACATACCAATTAATGCTCGAGAAGAATTTTAACAAAAATGAAATAAATCTGGCTTTCTGAAAGATTTTCTGGCTGTAGGGCACACGCTTCATATTAATTCCCAGGGTGTCTTAATGTTTTTGAAAGGCGATGTAGCATCAAAATATTTGCAGATCAATGGAATCAAACATACCAATTAATGCTCGAGAAGAATTTTAACAAAAATGAAATAAATCTGGCTTTCTGAAAGATTTTCTGGCTGTAGGGCACACGCTTCATATTAATTCCCAGGGTGTCTTAATGTTTTTGAAAGGCGATGTAGCATCAAAATATTTGCAGATCAATGGAATCAAACATACCAATTAATGCTCGAGAAGAATTTTAACAAAAATGAAATTAATCTGGCTTTCTGAAAGATTTTCTGGCTGTAGGGCACACGCTTCATATTAATTCCCAGGGTGTCTTAATGTTTTTGAAAGGCGATGTAGCATCAAAATATTTGCAGATCAATGGAATCAAACATACCAATTAATGCTCGAGAAGAATTTTAACAAAAATGAAATTAATCTGGCTTTCTGAAAAATGTTCTGGCTGTAGGGCACACGCTTCATATTAATACTCAGGGTGTCTTCTATAAATATTATCCGCTCTTCTTTAAATTACATGTGACATCTTACTGCAATGTAAGTTCTCTGATATATAATCCAGGAGATGGTTTCATAGCAAACATTAAAACTTCCCTTACCTCATAAATCTCTGATACTTGTTTTGCATAAATGTTATTCTTGATTCCAACACTGGATGTTAAAGTGAAGTCAGCTGATTTGTCCTGTATAAGAATAAGAAATACAGACGAATTTCACAAACTTGATATCAACTGCTGCTTCAATATATGCTCTTAGATTTTTAGCATGAATTCTGTGCTTCCTCTTAAGTATTCATTGTTTCTTACTTGAACTTAAACCAAGGGTGCCTGCCTTACAGGAACTGTGTTTATTCCCAGTACTGTTTTCGTGACATAGTACACAGAGTAACTGCTGTCCTGTTAATCCGTGTATAGCATAAGAAAACTTTTTAGTTACAGTTTAGTTACTTTTTACTGAGAGTTTCTTTAGTTACAGTGATTTTCAAATTCTAACGTCTGTTAGTGTTGACCAATCAAAAATCACGCTATCTGGTTCCCTGTGGTCATCTCGTATAACAGTTGAGCTCGTATTACATCAATACCAGAATTTTAAACCACAAAATTATTCTTATGTCATCTTGACAGGCAGCAATTACTCTGTGTACTATGTCACGAAAATAATACTGGGAATAAACACAGTTTCTACAAGGTAAGCGTCCTTGCTTAAACCAACAACGTTCGTTCTCATGTCTAAGTATAGCTAGGTTCCATTACTGACCTGCGCTCGACAGGGCACGGAACTGGGAGAACATGACTTTACTGTATACTTTCCTGGTACAAGTTGGTACAGGGAGGAAGGCAAGCGATTGGAAAGGTGGCAGAAATCAAGAATGAAATCAGAATTTGTGTTTATTCCCCGATCTTCTGGATTGAATTTAAAAAGACCTTCTCGCTATTCAATCAATGAGCCTTCGTGGCTTGACTGAAATAATTACTGGTCATAATTGTTCATATTTTTACAGTTCATTAGCCAATCATCAGTCACAATAAATCACAAAAATAGCTTTTATTGTCCGAGCATTTGAATTTAAAGAGATTCAAAAGTTAAGTAAGACGACGAACAAAGACAAGAACAAAATAGATATATGAATCTTACCAATTCGAAATCTTCTAATTCAGCTTTCACCATCCTTCTTGTCAAAGATTTGAGCATTTCTTCAATGTCATCCAGAATATGAGATAATGGTTCTGAAAAGTAAACGAAAGAGAAATGAATAAAATAGAAATAGTATGTCAAGGCCAAAAGCAAAATCATGTTGATTTGAGAACAAATGAAAGACTTCATAACAGCAATCCTTACCATCTTCATCATCGTCTCTTTCCAATCGAACTCCTGATTTCTTTGCACAAAGTTGAAGACTATTGAGCAGATGACCCTGAGGAATAATTGCAGAATTTCATCGAAATTTTTTAAGCAAATTCTTCAAATAAGCTAAGGAGAATATGAACTGCATCACAACACAAAAATGTTATAGAAATCAATTTATTTTAAAGACATACGGAGTTTCTCTGGGAATTAGGAAAACCAGTTGCTTCTAAAGGAATATCACAGGGCAGTACATCATCTTAGAAGGGCCTTACGCCCATGCACATTTGCTACAGTACCATGGTGTGAGGTGGGCTGTCAACAATTCCGCGGATTTTAGAGTGGTCGAAATGCAAAATTAATATCTTTTGGATCTTAATCCAAGTTTACAGGCATCATCATAGCTTCAATAATAGAAGGTAGGGTTGGTAATAAAACAAACTTCGTTCTTTGGTCAAGTTTTAGTAACACGACGTTAACATAGCAGAGCAGAGACGAAAAGAGAATAGGAAAATACTTACCAAGGGCTCGGCAAGTGTAATCTGCCCACCAGAATGAGAAACACACGCTTCTAATTTGATTGGTGCAGGGATATCTTCATTTGGTTCATAATATTTCTTGAACTATCATAAAAGTATCAATAAATCATGTAATAAATGACATCGATGTAATTTCCAAAAGACTGAATCTAAGATGAAAACTGAAAGTGCAAAGTCAAATCAGATCAAATACACCGATCTCTTAACTGCTTCGACAGAACAGCCAATAAATGCCAACCAAAACAATCCCCAAACACAATCGTTTTGCAGGTTTTTATATTTCTTGAATGTTCATTAGAATGATGTATGACAAAGATATCAATGATTTTTCGTCCTAACTAAATCTAGTAATTTTAATGCAGCATAGAAACACGAATATTTGAGCAAGATAACTAAAAACTTATACTTATTTTGAAGTTCACAAACCTGAGTGTTCAGCAGTTCCAAAGTTGGATAAGTCAATCTCGGATTCTTGGAGGCAACTTCAAACATTCCCTGAAACGAAGAAAAGGCTGATTCATCTGATTTGTCTACTTGGTCTAAAGTGCAACTGTAATCAAAACTGTCCTGCATATTGGTAGAGGCAATACCATATAGTCTTACAAGAGAAGAAATGTAGAGGGGCATATATAACTTAATTAGTTATAATATGAAAAAGGAAAGGCCACGATACCAGCGTCGATTGTTGGATCCGAAGATGCTTGCGGTGACGAATAAATTAATAAGTTTAAAGGCAGAAACACCGCAATACAAAAAAAAAACAACAGCAAATGGTTGAATAAATTTTATGCCAATATTTCGTCCTGTTACATTACAGTCCTGAAGAAGTCCTGCATGGCAGGACGAAATATTGGCATAAAATTTATTCAACCATTTGCTGTTGTTTTTTTGTTGTATTGCGGTGTTTCTGCCTTTAAACTTATTCATTAGTTATACCTCATACAAATGCAGTCGAACATCATCTTGATGTGTCAAACATCTTCGCAGATTTCCTGGAAAATAAAATAGTAATTACAAAAACTTGTAGCATAGGAACATCTCATAGGAATCCTCACAATCATTTCATTCAAGTATTCCGTAAGCTCGGATCGCTAAAAAATTGGTGTACCAAATGAATACATAACTTGATTAATTACATATCACAAGGAATCATCGTCGGAAAAATCACATGAATCTTCGTCGAGGTTTGAAGAAACTACCAATTTCCATCACAAATATAGGTTTAAAAAAGGGATTAAAATCGATATTATTCACCTAGAATTTCAAGGCAAAGGGATTCATTGGCTGAGGAATGTATTCTTGAACCACTGGGAATTTCAACTTGACTGCAAGAATACAATTGAGTTGATGCAAATTGACTACAAAATGGCATGGTACCATCCTCAACGGGAATCTGGAGGAGAATAAAGAACTGTCACAAGTAAGCTTATCTGTAGGTGATGTTTAAGAAAGATGCAGGCACTACGGTACATATAGCCTATGCTTTGAAGAGGAAAAGAATTACCAGAGAGAGGAAAGGTCTAGGCACTTGACCAGATTTTGGTAGGGGACGTGCCAAGACATACCTGTTCCAAAACGTACTTTTTCCTCATGATTCGAAAAGGTATACCCGACCTTATTCCAATTTTCAAAAATAGCTTTCTGTGCATACTTTTATTAGAATCACAAAACTGGATACTGTTCTTTATACCAAAATCTTGAAATTATTATTACTACTATTACCGTTATTATCATTACTAATCTGATGAAGATTTTATGATCAAAACGTTTGTTTTTAACAGTTCTGTTTTTTAGATTATTATCATTCTTATTATCAATCTGTTTAAAGTTGGCAACTTACATAGCTACATTAAAAAGCTAATTCGAGCCAATACGATACCTTTCCCGATGGCACATTTTGTTGCTGGAACGCCCGTCGGTAAACAAAGGGTTAAGGCCTATAAAGCCTTTGGGGGCAGAAAGTAAGGGGAGGACTTGTTATAAAACAAAGAAACAATGGTCAAATAAAGATATACATGACAGGAGAAAGGAATTTCTATTGTACCTTGAAATGCTTTAAAATCAAAAGAAAACCAGTTACTGCTATTTTTCTTGATTCTGCTTGTCTGAAAGAGGAGCAGATGAGATCAAATGAATTTTCCAGATAAACTTTGTGGAATAAAAGACTGAATTCTGAAGTACAATTTTAAGGATTTACCTGAACATGAATAATAATATTGAATCGACGATACATCAACAAGGAGGTAGTAAAAAATTACAAACAGACTTATCCCTTACCGTGCGAACATAGATTTTCGCAAAACCAATACCAAAGAATCTTTCATTGTCAGACTAATCTTCATAAGAGGCTGTAACAAAATAGATGGCTGGCTTCATATAATAATCACAGCTTGACAAAATGCTAAAGAAAGGCAATATGTTGGTAATCTACAAGCTCTATTCATTCTGTTTGCTACCGTCTCAAATTAGATGTCACCTGCAAAAGCCCGCGAATAACAACAATAGAAGCGTTCTGCAAAGGAATTTTGCGTTATCGCAAATCTCAGGTGACATCTAATTAGAGATGAACTTATATTTTGGGACTAGCTTCACTTACCAAAACAGCATGAAGAATTCCTTCCGCAACTGATGGAGTTAACAATGAAATATAATCGAAGACTTCTTTAATCTGTCATTAAACGAAAATTATTGATTGGTAATGTTTGGAAAAAGGCTTCACAAATAAGGTGCACAACTAATCGTCATTGAAGACAAAAATATTGATACCAAAATTGATGACAGTAATACTCGCAAGCTCTAAATTTTTCTAAGTTTTTCTTAGAAATCTAGGAATTATCTCAACAATACTAATACCATTTTCCAACCAAAAAGAACTATTTGAAAATCATCATGTTGAAACCTGGAAGCAATTTAATTACTACCACCGGTATGGCAATGGATAGAGCAGAAACTGCGTGAAGGTGAAGGTGAAGTTGCGGCTTTTAGCGCCAAGCGCTGGGATCGCAGAAGGAGAATAGGCCTAATCGAGTCCGCGACCCCTTGTCATGACGCTGAAGTGATGGGGCTCTACCTGGGATCAAACCCGGTCCACCTGACTGTTCTGGCTGCAATTTCATACTATTACACCACTGCGCCACAACACCTGCGTGCAATGATGTTATCGAGCAATCTGATATAAGGAAGCGTTTGGATATATGAGCTTTTTGAAATGATAAATCAAGAGTTTAAGGCCCAAGGAAGAAAGTATTAAGTGTTGCCTAATTCCGAGATCTGTTGCAGGGAGCTAGGAGGGCTCAAAGTTGCGAATTCTTGTACATGCTCGTGCAATTTCTGCTCTGTTCCGGCAATAAACATGTAAGACTATGTGGATACCACAGATATCAGAACATTTTGAAAAACTCATTACATCAGTGGACCTCCAACGAAGAAGCAAATTCAAAACGAAGTTTAATAGCAAAATGTAAATACCCTTGGCAGACAATCCAGCATCACTTGAGGTATTGAAGCTGCAAGGCTTGCGAGTACATCTGTAGAGCAACAAAATCCTTTAGAAAAATTAAAAGGCATGAGGAGATACATAACCCTCAATAAGAGAAATTGCTATACAAATAAAAAGCATCCACACGAAATTTTCTTTCTTATATTCGAATCTATATATTGTGATGAAGGCACCCCTGATCCTACAGCATGGGGGTAGAGCGTTGCGCGATGGGGATATTGGATGGGAAGCAGTGGTGGCAACAACTGTTGTCTTTGTTGTCCTCCTGGCCAGGGTCACCGTTGCTCGGCGTCATGTGCTTATGCTGGCCTGGCATCCGACATCAAACAAACCTTAGTATTCACTAGTAGTAATCATTTATGTGTAGCTTCTTGTAACTGTATATTTAGTTGTAATTAAGTTGGATGTTTCTTTATGTTACGACCATGGGGTAGTCATTGTCTGTTGCTCCCTGTGGTTACCGTCCTTGTAGTGTTGTATGGTTGCATTGTAATTAGAAAGTATAGTAGGTTGTAACATGTATTGTAATATTTTAGATGAATATATAAAAAAAATTAAAAGCATGGATTCTCAAACAATTTAGTTTTCAGCGTTGTTGAGATTTAGCCATACTGCAACTACCGGGTGAGTCAAAAAAAACGTGGGGTGTTTGGCGGACTGTGACGTTGCTTGTAGCCACCCGATCGTCGTGAAATAAATTTGTCCATGCAGCAAAAGGTCTAACTTAGATTATAAGCCTAACCTCATTAAAATCGGTCACTTGGTGCATTAGTTAAAACGTATTTTCTTTGTAAGGCCTTGTATGGGAGTCTTGCAAACTGATGGAATCTTTAGCCAAGGCCATTCAGCATTTTAGCCTTACCAAAGTTACAGATACATGTGGTATTATCAGGAGAGAAAACACTATTTCCTAACTATTTCATTCTCCTCTGATAATACCACGTGTGTCTGTAACTTTGGTAAGGCTAAAATGCTGAATGGCCTTGCTGGCTAAAGATTCCATCAGTTTGCAAGACTCCCATACAAGACCTTACAAAGAAAATACGTTTTAACTAATGCACCAAGTGACCGATTTTAATGGGGTAAGGCTTATAATCTAAGTTAGACCTTTGCTGCACGGACACATTTATTTCACGACGATCGGGTGGCTACAAGCGACGTCACAGTCCGCCAAACACCCCACGTTTTTTTTTACTCACCCGGTATATTTTGAAAAATCTTTGGATTACTGAATAGATATTAGGGGGAAATATATATGTGATACATATCTGAAGAAAAAAGTAAATCAAAAGGGCAAATCTTACCAATGTAATGAGATGCATTCTGTTGTGCTCTTGTTGCAATCGTGTTTAAGATATGAGTGATAATCTCTTCTCGCAAAAAGTCTTGATCCTTCAAAATCAAATATGATTCATGAATTACCATTAACTATTAATTGTCATGATTTAGAAATAAGAAATGATGTCTAAAACAACAGTTACACAATATGATAAGCCAGTCTATCAACCTGAAAGCAAAACATTGTCCTTGTTCCCCCACTGTTATCCATCTCTCTTAGACGTTCCCTTCGTGAATTCTTACATGTGTAAACCTTTAGTATCGAAAAATGTTCTTCTTTCAAGCTCTTTAATTGTTTTTTTCTATCAAGATTAAAAACTACAATATTTATACTTACATTACACTGTACCATCCATAGTGTAAAAAGACATAAAGTCACCGGGTCTTCACTATGAATGGTACTTACAATTCAAATTAATTTTCAATACACAAAACAAAGAACAAAAACGACAAAATTAAAGGTACATTACACAAAACAGACAACAAAACAACAAAGCTAAGGCAGATTACTGGTTAAAAAGGAAGATTTGAACTTTTAAACTTATAGGTGTAAAACGAGAAAAACAAATTTCAGTGTTTGTGCCAGATAAAGAAGAAAGAAGAGGCAAATGAAGTTGACAGACAAAGCTTAAATAATTACTTCGAAGATATTTCGCATAATCCTCCCTCCTAAACTGCATGTTCTTTGGGATGCTGTTACAGGTGATTCAATGTCATATAATTCTGCAAAGTTAAAGATAAATAGGTCATCATTTTGAAAAGAGAGAAAAGGAAAAATACCACCGTGTACTTAATTATTCTTGTGACAAATTGATACACACATACATGCACAATATGCTTTTCACTGGGGGTTCCAAAATCTCAAAGAGTATGTCTTGCGATGAAGCACGTAGAATATCTAAGTCCCTTGTTTTCTTCTTTTCATTTATGTTTTCTTCTTTTCATTTTTGGTTATTCAACGTTCTTCTTTATTGCAGTTACTGGTGAGTTACTAACTTATTTCTTTTCTTTCAGGCTCTAAGATTAACTCGCTTTTCTCCTGCAGGATTCAACACTTTTCTCTCTAGTTACAGGTTTATTTGGGTTGTTGTTCTTTTACAGGAGTTAACAGTCTTCTTTCTACAGATTACACTGTTTTTGTTGCGTTTATGGGTTTAATACGATGAATCCGTTACTTAAGGCTGTTTCCTTGTCATTTAATTCGAATACTCCACGTAGGTCATGAAAGATTTAATCATAAATTACTTGCCATTTTGTCGAGGAGTATAACTATCCATGAGCATGAAACCAAATTGAACAAGTCCTTGAACAACGTCATCCCATCCATATTTGCTAAAAAATAAAATTGAGCGCTCAAACAAATCTACAATAAATATCCCCTTCAAGAAATCAAAAGGATTTGAAAAATGTTCTATAACAGTAGTCACACAAATGTGTGGAAGATAGATGCTAATAAAACCAGGCAGCAGGAAGAATTCGGATGGTCTTTAAAGGTGATAGCGACTGAGAATCAACCGTACGGTTAAGACGTAAGCTTTATCAAAACTTGATGGCATTTGATTGTACCTAAAAATCGACTGAAAATATTTCTAAAATTGATAGTCTACCTGTACTTCAAAACAGATGAAATGACATCATCGATTTGGCAGCCTTCTGGAAATAATTCTGCAAGAAACGAAAAGTATTCAGAACAGCACTTTAAAAATAATTTGAACCACGATAAAACAAGGTTATTGTTCAAATTTATCACGCATGAGACGATGAAGATGGATCGAGCCTGTTTCATGCGATCAGTTTCTAGACTGATTACATGTTGGTAGGTTAGCACTATTGATAGACTGATGGACGCTGTAACTACGACTCATGGACATACGCTTTCAGAAACGGACATGGCCTAAATCACCTGCCATTTTTTCTCAAACTCACCGAACTTAAAACGCCGCAAAAAGAGGTTTTCCTGAAGTGCTACACTGCAAAACAAGCTATCAGTACTTAGATTAATGTTTCTTCAAGCTATTAAAGCAAAAGTTTGTCCATAAGGCCCTCACTGAAGCGACAACAACAGCAACAATTCACTTCATTTAGATGAGCATAAGTTGAAGGTCCTTGTGTAGTGAGGCTAATCAGTTTTCTAACAAGGTATTGTAAGAAGCATCAACTTTACATCAATGAAAGTTATTAATACAAACAAACCTCTGAACCAGAATGAATTTTTCCTTCGTTCGTCTTCTTTGTATATTTTCACAATTGTGCTTTTCAGGTAGTCAAAAACCTAGAGAAAATTAGGATAATCGTAACATTATCAGTTGAGTTTTTGACATCATTTCAGCATCGTAGAAATAATAACCTGTATTTCTTCTTATTCATTCTTGACAGTAATATGAATATAAAAGAAAATCTTATGTGAAAACTTACCCCCTCTTCTAATCGTTTTATACTTGATATTGCCAAAGCGACGGCAACATTGAAGGGGGTGAGGCTGTCGTATTCTTTTCCACTTTGATTTCCCTACAATACAAATGCATAAATAGACTCAATTAGTTTAAAGGGGCTCCGTCACCAAAATGTAAACAAAGCGATGATTTTTGCAGTTTTTTGAAAGGTGATATCACACAGGATTTTCGTATTTTTTTCAAAATGAAAGTTGCTGTTTGGGCATTAATCATTGTACTTCATTTAGGAACAAACCAAACATTCATATCTTCTACGATTGCTCGGATATAAGTGGATTTTTAACGGTCACTTTTTGGTGGCTTGGGTGAAGCCACCAAACAAACTGCAGAAAACAATGGATGAACAATCGATAATTGGTAACACGTGCGAGTTCACGGATTTGTTTACTGTTTGGCGACGGAGCCCCTTCAAGATAAAAACATAATAAACGTCAAGTTTCAGTGAAGTGAAGTCATACTATCAAAATTTTGCAACAAGAGAAACGAGAAAAGAACACAGAAAAGACACCAGATTTAATCTCTAAGACATGGTTCCCATGAAGAATACTCGCCGTCAGTTCCTTATAAAAGCTAACTATTACAATTTGTCAATTGTGAGAGAAAACAAACACGTTGAAACTTTTCTATAACATCGCAACATTTGTAAAAATCAATCACTTTATTTTCGCAGATAAAGAGATTCAGAAACTCTTAGATCAAAAAACAAATTTAGTAACAAGAAACTATAAACTCTTGCATATACAAACCTTCAAATATTTCAAAAATGCTCTGCCAAGGTCTTGATCCTGTTTGATGGCAAAAGTAATATGCAAGATTATTGTCCCTTTTGCTTGTCTCAGAGTGGCATTTATGTCACCAAGAAGTGGATCAACTTCTGTCATTATTGCAATGTCTTTTTCGTTCATAAATGAACATATACCATCCAGGATTGATCTTTTATGTCCCTGAAATGCAATTTAAAAAGAAATGATTCTCGATAAAAAGAAACAGAGGTGTGTTGCCAAGATGATAATAAACTCTTTAACTCCAGAACGTAGAGTAGAAAGTAAATTCAAGAGAAGTACAAAGGAGACAACTGTATCATTACCTTGGAAGATAACAACAGCAACTGATAACAAAGTGCTGGAACATCTTGTAAATCGATTTCCGTGAACATCCTTGAACAAAGCAAAAAGGCATTAATAATATATATGAATAAGGAGAAGCAATGCTAAGATCAATTGATAGATAAAGATGAGCTTGCTGTAACGTTGTTGTCTTTGCTATAGTGTTTGTAGATATTAAATATTATTGTTGAATTATAAGTACACTTCGCAATGGAAGCAAGATAACACTGAGTTCTCTCCTGCGAATGGTACACAGTAATGTAGCTATGGTTTTTTTGTTTAGATATCTTATGGTGAAAAAATAGATACACAAGCAAACAGAAAAAAGCAAGCGACTATCTGCAAATGTGAGATTTACTCTTTATTGTACTTGCTTGATTATCAGAGCATGAACTGAGAAGGGGCTGTAAATTGATTGAACGACCTTGTACCTTATAACTTTCTTTACAACGAATAATAATTCTTCTTGAGTCATTTCGATGTCCCTAAACAGAAAGTAAAGGTTAATGGAGACTGACCGATACATAGATCGAAGGATAGACTGATTCATTGATTGTTTTAAGTACGAGCATCTGGCCTGAAAGCTCATCAGTTTTGCTTCCAGGTGTCCTAAGCTACAAACTTATTATCAAAGCAGTAGAAAGTAGTATTGAAAGCTTCTATTCTAAATTGTGTTGATGTTTTTCAGTTACCGTAGACATGTTGTATATTAGTTAATAGCTTGAATTTTTGATGAAATACATGAAATGAAAAAAATGAAATGAACCAGTGATTACAAACACATCCTAAGAAGTAATAAAATGTTTTCTGAATGAAGTTCTAAATCATGTGAGTAACATGTGATAAACATGTGATAAACATGTGCCATGTGCGTTACCTTAACATTGTAGCCAGATGAACAGCCACCTTAGGATTCCACCTTGAAGAGAATTATTATTGTAAATCCTTGATAATTATTGTTAAATGATTACTGTCCTTCACCTCCTTACACTATCTAGTAATTAAATCTGTTAAGCTTTGTCTCATAGAAAACTATTGTTAAATATCTAAGAAATTATATAACAACGATAAAAATGTAGCTTCAATGGATAAGACAAAGAATCTTAAGTCGAACTCGTCGTCCTATTAGACCAATCATTGACATAGTAACTTGATGAAACAATGACAAATATCTCGACACTTGTTTCAAAACGTTTCAACGCATCTTCGTAAATAACTCAATTGCCTCTTTTTCTCACGTTTTTTCGTTGTTCCAACACCTCTGGGGGGAATATTATGGAACTAAGTTCATCTTGACCTTTTAACGCTATCGCTGCCACTGTAATTAGTGGTGTTTTTCCTTTACGTTTTTAACCTTATATATTGTATTGTATCTATTTTTATATTATAAACTTGTAAATATTTTTAAGTGGCAAATGATACATACATACATACATTCTTACCAGGTAACTATCTGTAACTTTGAATTAAAGGTTTAGCATCTGTCAGAAAGGTTTTGATTATTCACTTCTTTGCAAGAACGGGGATCTATCACTTCGTTGTAACTTCTCAAGAACTAAAAGTCTCTCTCAAATTAGATGCCACGTGAGATTTGTGATAACGCAAAATTGTTCACTCAAAATACTTTAATTCTTGTTATTCGCGGGAATTTTCACGTGACATTTAATTTAAGTCAGACTATAGGCTTTCCCTGTTAAAGATTTTAAATTAGTTAAAGGTAGGATGAAGGCTCTAACCTGCAGGAACATAATGTATTCAAAACATGACTTTTATAATCTGGCCCTCTCATTTCACCTTCACCATCTGAAAAAAAGATAAAAATACATTATATGCTCCTCAACTATTTAAGTCAAGTTTTATAAATAATTTCAAAATCACAGTACACTTTGTAGCTACAAGGCTTTTCTTTCATCAGTCCAATCATTTCAGCATGTCATTTCAATCATTTCAGCAAGTTACTGTTATCTATTACTGAAATCTGTAACCTGTATAAATATCTAAGAATGAAATGAAAAGAAAATGCTCCAAACAAACACAAAATATTATGATTCAATTCGACCAGTGATGTACTGTAATTTTGTGTCATTCTTCATGGATCATCGGTTCCAAATCTTTGAAAAAGTTGGTGTAAAATTCAATGACCTATTTCGTCATTGAAAAATCTTTGCTATAATTCTACCATTGGATTTTTCAGAACTTTGGATTATTTTTCAAAATTACAGAATATCTTACATGTGATGTGTGAGCCATGCTCATGTGTGATGTCATCAAATTTCTAAACTGTGAACCAGAAGAGTGAAAGACTTGTGGCTGATACAATGACATTTATTAACTAGCAGCTCCTATTGTATGACGATAAAAACCTCCCCAATGATGTTAACAGGAACATACTCGAGCTAACATTACAATTTATTCAAGAAACTGGTCGGTTAGATTGAGCTCATTTTAAACTTTTCACAAGCCACACAACTACTAAGTACGTTTTTTTTGCAAAATTATTATTTTTGTTTTTGTTTGTTTCTTGTTTTTTTTCTTTTTGTTCGTAGTTAAGTCTGGATTATCTAAATGTATTTTTCAATGTTTTCTTTTAAAAGGCCTTGGGGCTGACATTTTATTGTGCTCCTCTTGGTATCATAGTCGTAGTGTTGTAAAGTAGGTGAAGTAATGTGGGTAGCAATTTGTCTTGTCGAAATTTTAGATGGAATATAAAAAAAAAATTAACTATAGTTTTCTTGAAAATCATTCCATGTCTCCTGAAAAACTTTAGACATTATCATGGCTTCAAATTTTATCAAAATAATTCTAAATTCTTGAAAAATAAAAAACCATCTAATTCTGACAATATTGAAGAATCCAATAGTAGAACTATATCAAAGAAGCGAAAGTTTCTTACAAGCCATTCACTTCAAAGAAATAGATCATAGAAGTTTACACCAACATTCTTAAAGGTTTGGAACCAATTATTTTTCACCATGGATAGTAATCTAGTTCTGTTTCTTATTCTATCCATCATAACAGGAGTCTTCAAGCACATCACCCACATCCATATATAAAGTATGAATTTTAGAGTGAGAAGTGTTCTTTGTTGCAGATTTTTTGCATTACCATATCTTTAATTGAGCATCATCAAATTGGTCCTTAACAACGTACCTCCAACTGGCAAAGATTTTTGATTTGATAGAATCGCAAGGATCTTTGGAAATAATTCCAGTGACCTACAAAATGATAATTATCTTAGTCGTACACTGGGTAAGGCACAGACAGGCATCCGCATATCAAATAAATCTATGAACATTATAATTAAGTATTTGAAAGAGATATTCCAGTCTTTTGTGCTGCAGCAAATGAGATGTGAGTCTGGAAGCAACACTTTTGCTTTTCAAGGAGAATTGATTTAGGAATAATCCAACAAATGACATGAGAAATGAAAAATACTTTATCAATTTTAAAGAAGAATAAACACACTTCACTCTTAAATTTCAAACCTGAATCTTACTAAGCTTTTTACATTTATTACTCTTGAATCTTGTGAGCTCTATCCTATCACTGTACAAATTTTAATTTTAAAAGGACCCTTCGTGATAGCAGTGTAACATCTTTACTGAAAAGGTCATCCTGTACAAAAATGATAAAATGATATGTTATTATATTATTATTATCAAGTTTTCGCTGGCACTGAATCTATTGAGATTAATTTTAAAAAGAAACAATTAAACAACTTACTTTCCATTTGTGATTGTCCCGTTTCGAACAGAATTTATCATGAACTCAATAAGGTTGACCAAACTCTTTACAGAAAGGACATCAACCTTTAATTGAAAGAATATTTATGTGGGTCAGCAAAATTAAAGTGTAATGTACATCTCCATACAGTAACAAAAGTCACAATAAATGTTTGATCAAATTTCTGCTTTCTAAATCTAAAAGGACAAATCCGGGGTTGGTATGATTGATGATAGAATACAAGTATATACGGTTATGATTTGGTGATTTGTAACTTTCCCCATATTTTTCTCTCTTCTCTGCAAAATTGTGTATTCAAATAAGTGACCAGAGCATTGACGTCATAAAGGCAAAGAATCTGTTCTTTTCTTCTGACATCACGCTCAATGAAAACGAGGACACCCTGTTGTTCTCCTTCCTCTTAATCACTGCTAGCCTCTTTATTGTGTTCTGACGGAAGCAATAATGGCGTCTAATTGCAGCAATATTTGGCCTAAATTCACAGAATGTTTAACAAATTGACAGTTATTATGAACTTCAACATATGGAAAAGAACTTCATAATCCGTGGCAGCAGTTGGTATGTTTATTTTCTCGCATTAATCATACCAACCCCGGACTTGTCCCTTAAATGATCTTCACATGATGTCACAAAGAACACGTTGCAAAATCATACCTCAATGAGAAGAAAGCCAGTAATATCTGCTGCAAACTATGAAAAAATGAAGAAATTTAGTCTCTCAAAATGTACTTCAAAATGTACTAAATAGTCTCACACTTCAAAGCCAAAAATAGTCCCCAACAAGTCATTGTTAAATTCAAACAGTTCAGGCCCTTTGGTACATTAACACGCTAAGAATTCAACACTGCAGAATCTTGGTTCAGCCTCAATATTTGAAAATTGTGTATGGAATTATAATTGGACAAGCAATTTAGCTGGCAGTTTCATCTCTCAAATCAAAGTTGGACCAAGTAACAATACCTTCTGAGGGACATCAGCTTCATTCAAAATTGTGTAGATGTGTGTATACAGTTCTGCAATCTTCTTTTGGAACTCAGTTGAGCCTTTGTCTGTAAAGAAATTCATGGCATGAACAGATATCAAAGAGACTTCAGGAACACTTTTGCATATTTTGAAAAATTCGTAAAATTTCTACTGGACTATTGTACCAGATACTCATAGTAAAAATCATGACCTTGTATAAAAGATTTGTACTTGTATAAAAGACAATAAGTTATAAGATGTTAAATATTTTCACTGGAACTCAAAGATTGCTGTGCTGATATGAATAAACTGCATTCTAACTCCATTAGTATGTTTTATTTGATATATACATAGCTAAACAATATATACAATATATACAAAGTTAACTAATCTAAACTGAATGAAATTAAAATGTATAAGCATGTAAAATGCTTTCTTCTCACAATTTAAACATCATAAAGTAATATGCAACTGGGCAGGGCTCTAGTTCTGAATCATACTTCATATATAATCATATCTCTAGTTCAGGCAGGGGCACATTTTAATTCTCCGATTGTGGTAGCCCACTCACGCTAAATATAGTTCTGAATCATACCGGGTGCGCCAAAATAAACTATGCACGTTTGGCAGGCCACAATAAATCGTACACTGGATCGATCTTGAAGATTTATGATTTAATCTTTAGCAGAAAGCCTAAATTAGATTCTAGGACTTTTTGCAAATTTTTCCGTTTTCAGTTCTTAGAGCTAGAAGCAAGTTTCTTAAAATGTTCGTTTTCGAAAACATTGAAAACGATTAAAAAACGTCGATCAAATTTTAAAAGATTCAACATGAATGAACAAAGAGAAAATGTTTTCAGGAGGATTTGGGGGTTTAGTACGAACTCTCGTACAGCAGGTTACAATTGGTCGATTGCTAAATCGCAAATCACCACGAAAAAGTTCTCTCTTTGTCCATTCATTTTGATTCTTTAGAAAATTTGATCGATGTTTTTTTATCATTTTCAATGTTTTCGAAATCTAAAATTTTAGGGAACTCGCTTCTAGCTCTAAAAACTGAAGAAAAAATCAAAAACTTCCAGTATCTAATTCAGGCTTTCTGCTAACGATTAAGGTTACTGTAACCATTCAGGCGGCGATTAAGAAACTCCGTTTACCACGGCCGTTTGTCAAAATATACCAAACAAACTTATGCATCATTCGACGCAGAATTAAACAAAGAATATCATAAAAATATATTCAGTTGATTCAATAAAATCACGAATGATTTATTCTAGATTTAAGGCAAAATCGACCACCCTTGCGAAAAAATCTTTGTGTACCCCAATGTTAATCGTTGGACCACGACTATCTATTTCTGAAAGGCTTACGGCCCTGAACTGCAAAACCGTGTCACAAAGTTTTGATAAAGTGTATTATCTTGAAATGATATCATTTTAAATAAATGCAAATGTCTTAAATGTCTTTTTTAACTTTCAGACCCTTGTAAAAATCGGACCATTGGATCTATCAAAAATCGCTGACACAGTTTCGTAGTTTTATGCTTTGTGACCCTGTGTGCCAAGTTTCAAGCGATTCGATTGGCCTGTTGGGTACACAAAGATTTTTTATTACCCACCAGTACCCCGGAATCCTGTTTCGAGAAATCAGGCTTTTATTGAAATGAAGCAAAAATTGCGGGAAATACGATTATGCATGAAAGGTCAAGCAATTAGGCTTAAGCGCGGTATTGGTAAAGCATTATATCAATAACATAGCAGCACGGGATGTCACGAACATAGCTGGAAGGTCAAGTGAGTTTACTTTAATCCCCTAATGTATATTCCCGCAACTTTTGAGAAACATGATAGCTCCTTTTAAAATGCTCAAATTTATAAGTAATTGTGACTATTTCTGGAAGTGAGTTGGTTTAAACAGTCTTCAAATACTTGTACCATCAGATTATGACAAAAAAGAAAAATCGAAAATTTGTCGTCTGAACAGTTACAGTAACCTTAAGTCATAAATCTTCAAAATCGGTCCAGTGTACGATTTATTGTGGCCTGCCAAACGTGCATAGTTTATTTTGGTGCACCCGGTATATAAAAAATAATGACTGCTTCTCGTGGTATGAAAAATAGTCCATCAAAACAAACCTTCAAATATGCCCCTCAAAAGGACCAAAATCTCCTTGGCTTCAGACTCAATGAAATTTCTTACAATTTCCAGCAGCTGAAAAGATAGGTTAAAATATATTGAAAAACTAGAAAGAAATTTGGTTACCAAATAATATGGTGAAGATGGCAGCAAGGAACTTTTTACCAAGATGCATTGCCTTCGAATTACTAATCGTTGCATCTTGGTAAAAAGTTCCTCACCACCATCTTTAGCGCAATCGTCTATTGCCACAAACACCCAATCTTCACCAGAGGGTGCATATATTTAGGCCCAAAGATCTTCAGCATGGAAACAAAACTTGTTTGGCATATTGATGTGGAGATCTTCTGATAGAAACAAAGGGAAATTATCATAATCCAATCAAGTCAATCCAATATATAGGTCCATTGTTGTGTTCCTTGTAAAAATGACTTTATGTAATCTTGCTTGGTGTGATGGCGTTTACCGGGACTGGAATATAGTCCTCTCGACTTAACAGTACAGAACACACACTGTGACTTGTCTATACTGATCCTAACTAAACCCTACCAAAACCCCATACCATAGGTGTGCGATACTAGGATAGCCCCGGGGAGGGTACCCTCTAAATCAAGAAATGAATAAGAAAACCCCCTCAGGTTTTAGTCATGCTGACCGACGTTTGTGATTCATTGCATATCATTATTGCATTGGAAATCCCCCCAGCCCAGTAAGTTGCAATATGCATTACCTTTTCTTGTTCAGTTCCATCCAGATATTGTCTCAACGCTTTCTTATTGTTGTCTTTGCATGCTTTTAATATTTTCTTCTCCATTTTCCCACAAATAAATTACCAAAACTTCACAACAAATGTTTAGCTGGCCGCCGCCATTTTTTCGTCATTTTATTTTCGCGCCAATTTGCAAGATCAGGAGTGAGGCTGGCCTCTTATTGGTGACGATCTTCGGGAAGTCTGTTCCGTGTTTACATTTATTCAAATGATGAAAAGCTGCGATGTGAACGGAGTGATAAATGGTCTGATCAGAATAATAAAATATCAAAGATCGATCGGTCGTAACAAGTAATAACGTTATCTATCTCGTTAATTACTCATTAAAGAACACATCTTACCATCAAACAGACTACATATCTGTCTGCCTACGACAACTGGAAGCAAACGAAAGCCTAAACGTGTTTGCAGTTGCCTGCACGCCCTCATCAAGAGTTCTCACGACCTGTCTTCTGACAAAGAAATGTAAACGAGTAATCGAGCGACATGAAATGGGATTGTTTTTCTCGCGTAAAGCAAGAGAAGCGAGGAAAAAGAAGAGTGAAGATGGGGGAGTGATTTTGGAAGGTGAAGGTAATTATCTCGTCTCGTTCTTTTGCTACAAAGTTACGACTTCCGTGTATTATCGAAAATCTTTTGTGTTGACACCTCTGCTGCTAAATGCTCAAGAGAAAACTTTACCGCATAGTGTGCAATAATGACTTCGATATGCTTCAATCAA
The DNA here is from genome assembly GCA_039566865.1 of Aurelia coerulea. Lineage (NCBI taxonomy): Eukaryota > Metazoa > Cnidaria > Scyphozoa > Semaeostomeae > Ulmaridae > Aurelia > Aurelia coerulea. The sequence continues at coordinate 772,513 of CM076952.1, read as the reverse complement.
GAGAGATTACATGAACTCCAGCAGGAGAGCAGCGGGCAACTCAAAAATAGATCAACATTTCAAACTGCATTTTGTGATAACAACAATTTGGATGCCCTGCCAAATACAAATAAGAAATAAGGACACGACTTTCATTTTCAAGATAATAAATACACCCTATCAATCCTTTCATATCCAATAGTACTTTTTGTTGGATCAAAAAGGGTAGCCCCATCTGGATGAATCTCCATGCAGAATAGAATTTCTGGAGTATATAGAATTTCTTGCAATTTCATGAAATCCAAATCCCTAAAGGTAAAGGACATAGAAGAATATTGCATGGAATAAGATTGAACAAAGAGGGCTGGATTCCACATCTTATTCCTGTCAATCATGTCAAGAAAGAGTTATTTTTAGTATCTTTTACTGTGGTTTGCAATTGATCCCATTATGACCCAGACTACCAAAATTAGGGTACATTATTCACTTCCAGTTACATATCCTGACAGAACAGATAGTGAAGATGGCTCTTTGTGAAAATACTTTAGAAATATTGGATCTTCATGCTTGTTAGTTTCTTTGAAGACTAAAATAACTGGAGATCCTATTTTTACAGCCCACTCAATATTTGTTATTCCAATAAGGAAAGCAAAATTCAAGGTGTTGAGGAGCGCGGCCCGGGGGGGGGGGTACTTAGTATATTTGTCCGATGGGGTTATGCCGTTTTTAAGGGTATCAATTCACCAATTTTTTCTAGCACAGGGTATCAAAATGAGGCAATTTTCCTAGAGCACGTTGTCAAAAGGGAATATTCTGTTGGATCAGGTCAATTTTCTGTCAAATTTCTTGTTTTGGAATGCAATTTTCACCAATTTTTTCTAGAACAGGTTATCATTTTGAGCAAAAACTCCTGGAGCAGGGTAAAAAAAGTTTTTCGTGGGCACACCCCCGTACAAATTTAAGTCAAGTACACCCTCCAGGGAGCGCCGGGAGCCCTGAGGTAGTTGATGCGAATGAGGTCTTCATTTGGCACAAAAGAGAGTCCCTGTTGAAGAAAGAACCAGCATCCCTGGAGGAAAAGCCACCAGAGTCCCAAGCACAACAGCCATGTGCTTATGATCCATTAGACCTTGATGTTTAGGCTTTAGCAGCATGATAAACTTCAGAAACTTTTTAAAGACATTCTCTGGGAATTTCCCCCAAAAAAAACTATTTTACGTCAAGGGAGCTAAAAGTCTTTCCCTCCCAGAAATACCCTGCACTAAAAATATACCAAATCTTTTTTGCCATTATGCTATCTCTGTCGCTTCAATCTGGACATTTTTATTTTCTCTCAAGAAAGTTTGACAAAATCTTAAAGATTACCTATCAGTGGTAAGTTCCAACCTTCATGAATAATCAATGGCAAAGTTGTAATCAGATTTGATACAATGATTGTTAAGGAAAAATCTAATGTGATAAAGAAGAGCATTCTGAGTACCTTCTTTTGATCTGAAATGCCCTACTTCAAAGGCAAAGTCTCCCGCAAAATGTCTTTATTTTTTCCTTTCAGTTTGTCTGGATCATTTTGACATCCTGAGATCTATTGGTAGAGGATCATTTGGAAAGGTTGGTACCTGTCAAAATATTTGTAAATCAGATGGCAGTGGACAGATTCCATCTGTAGCTGTCATTCCATCTGTAACATTTTTGTATTAATCAAATAACTGTAGAAACATTTTAAGCTTACGCAAAGATAAAATGGTGCACATTGTTTGCTCTTTGGTATTAAATAATTATAGAGTGACACAAAGAAAGTCATCATAATTCCTTCAGTTCAGCATATTATTCCTTTTGTGATCAAGTTCAATTGAAGCCCTAGCCCTCAAGTAGGCTGATCATATGATTCCTTGTATTTGTTCAATGTTTATGATGTGATTTTTTTCTCCTATAGGAGGACTCGCAACCAAACAAATTCTGAACAGGAACTGAAATCTTAAAAAAATTTTAGGAAAATGTTTATTATCTCCTACCCTTCAAATATCAAACAAAAATCTGACTTTGCTTCAAAAGTCAAACTTTCATCTAATCAGCCAATCAAACACAGGCACTTGGTCTATCCTTATTAAGAAAGTAATGATTTGATTGGATGCACCCAAAATCTGGTCGTGAAAGTAGTCACTGCATTGTTTTGAAGCTATATTGTCATGAGTCTCGGTTCGAAGCAAAAACGATCATTCAATTCAATGTGGAAAACTAAGGCTTGTGTAGTCAATCTAGTCCTCAAGTTCAACTGAAACACCTTCCTGATGTAAGCACCATTTTATGTTGGTGCTTTCATCAGAATTATCAGACAGTAGCTATTGCCACATTTAGATATCTGTTCTCTTCAATTAGGTATGCATTGTACAGCGCAAAGACAACAAGAAGCTTTATGCATTGAAATACATGAGTAAAAAGAAATGTTACTCACAAGGAGCCCTGAGGAATGTCCTCAAAGAACTGCAAATAATGAAAAAGCTTGAAAACAACTTCTTAGTGAATTTATGGTATGCTTTTCAAGATGAAGAGGATATGTTTATGGTGTTAGATTTGATGTTAGGCGGAGACATAAGATTTCATTTGAACGAAGGAAAAAGATTTACTGAACAACAAGTAACATTGTTTGTAGCTGAAATAGCAATTGCCCTTGATTACTTACAAAGTCAGCGGATTATTCATAGGTAAGTGATAATTTATTTGTTTTATACTGTACAAGACACTCTTGTGCAGTGATGGCTCATGATTTGTTCAAGGAAAGAAGGTTGCAAATTTTCCTATTTACTCAAAAAGACCTTTCCAGGGCCATTGGAAACAGCTTTTATTCAGGGGGCTTGTATTCTTAAAGCAATGACGAACAATATATCTGATTTATACTTGTGACGTGGCGTTATTGTTTTGAAATTATTGAGCCATTAGATCAAACAGTTTTACGAGCAAGCTACAAGCTAGAAGGGACTGATCTTCCCTATATCATTTCGGGATCCTGGAGCCGAAACTAACATCGATTAAAACCAAATCATACTTCACTTTAGACAATTTACATTTATGAGCGCTAGCCCAACGAATTTACGTCTTTGGTTGGTTAGTTCGAGCCAAATTTCCCACCTTCAATTAATTAACGGAACAAAATTGAGGAAACTTCATTATCTTTTGTTTGCTTAATAAGATCTTAAGAACGTGTTTTGGCATTTAAATTACATTTGATATTATGAAATCCACGCCTTTTCGGATTTCCTCACAACTTGATTTATTTTAGATCCCATTTTCAAGGTTTTTTATTTGATTTTCACGTAATAACGAACTGACGAGTGCAAACGGGAGCATAAACGCATGGGTCAAATTTGGAATGAATCCCCGACTGAACGCATCGTGTGTGCTGCGTGTCTGAGATTTAGTTTATAGGCGAATAATGTGGTCAGTGAATAGCTGGGAGAATGCCCAAAACGATACGATGGCTGTTTTACAAGCAATCCGCCCCCCCCCCCTCCGATTTTTGTCAAACTGTTAGACTGATTACAATTCGTCGTAAATTTCGCTCGCTTTTTATATTTTTGACTTTAACCTTTTCGCTCAATCTACGACTCATAAAAAAGCTATGTGAAAACGAGGACAAAACTAATGTACGAACTGTAATAAGTCTATCAAACTGTTTCGATTTTTTTATTCTACCCGGTTTTCTATTTTCTTCCTTTTAAGTGTAGACTCATTACATAGATCCCTCTAACTTCCGCTTGTTGTGGTTGTTGTTATCGCTTGTAGCGACAAGTCAGTTTGGGGGAGCGAAACATGAAACTTTTGGAATTAATCTAGTTTTTATGACTCTGGTGACGCTTTATATTGGGATTTTAATCTAAAATGATATTTTCTTTCACATTTTAAATACACGAATTTCGATACTGACGCCTTGGTATTTATGATAGCTGCGTAATTCACACTTCTCGAATGCAAAGAGTGTATTCACGCTATGATTCACTGGTGGCATAACACCAAAATCTATCCAAGTTTGATTTAACATAGCAGACCAATTAGCGATCGATCTTGTCTCGGGTGATAAAAAACAATCCCCGTTTGAAAGGCTCAGTATCGCCCATCTCATGGAATGGTAAGCTGCGCTAAAGATGACGGTGCTGCTTAGCGCGATGCAGCACCCTCTAGGCGAGAACCTCCGTTGCTTGACGGCACAGCGAGGCTGAGACGGTCGCAGAAGTCACTCGTTGCAACCACAGGCCGCTTCAGGAGAGCATCTCACCGCGCCCTTCTGCCGTTTTTTGGGTTGCACCCAAACTCCTCCAAAGGTGATGTGGCATCGCCTTGTAGTTGAGCTGCCAGAACTGGAGTCATGTTGACTAATAGAACCGCCTGGGGGGCTCTACTCCTACCCGTAACCCCTGTGGGGGCCCTGACAGGTACTAATCCCTCCGGGCCAGAGGGAATCTGGAGCTTGTCTAGGGCTCAAGTACCTGTATAGGACAAGACGTCCTACGACTACCCTAAAAATGCTTGAAAGGCTACTGTTCATTGAATATTAGGGCAATGATATTGGCAAACATATCCTTTAATGGTGGACATGTTTAAATCCATTGAGAAGTTTACTGGTCTGAACTTTGCCACTCCGTTCCGAAATTATGAGGGATTTGCTCGAGAGAGCCCCTTGAAGAAACCTTCAAAATAGGCCTAAAATCACGACCAAATTTCCTGCCTTAGAGCGATGACTTTTACGTCAGAACAGAGTGGCCGGTTTCACGTCCGGTAAATTTTAGAATGTATTCTAACATGTCCACTATTGAATGATATACGTGCCAACATTATTGTCTTGATATCCAGGGAGAAGTAGCCTTTCAAACGTGGATTGTTTTTGTACTCGCCCGATATATTTTTGCATCTTCTTTAAATAATTCTTGTTCGGCAAATGCAACTGCATTTCATTGTCATGCGGTGCAACGTCGCTGTAATGTGAACACAAACATTGCTATTTTCAACAACAACACAGAATACCGACAAAGTACGGAGTAAAGCAGCCTGCGTGGAGACTCTACTAATTTCTTTTCATTTCAGACCTCTCTGAAAGAAATCCGTAGAAGCTGCACGCAGGCTAAGTAAAGGCGTCTTTGATGGCGATTCTGTTATTTTCAAAACAGCTGGCAAGCTCTCTTTTCGTGAAAGGCTAATTCTTGCATCATTCTGTAAAATTCAAAACTTTTGTGCAGTAAACAGACACGACAAAATTAGATTTATTTCAAATGAAAATTCCTTATTCAGCGAAGTTGTCGATTACAAGTAACCTTTTTCTGGTGGTAATTTGTTTTAATTGAATATTCCTTTTTTGGAGACCATCCTAAGACGAAAAGATTGCCTCGGTTTCTCAGTCCAATTTGCCGAATTTCTCATCACTTCCACAAAATGAATTTTCTGAGTACCATCAAACACTTGTAGACTAATTCCTTTCAGTTTAAAGCTACGATATTTGTATTTACTTTACTACATAAAAGGAATTCAGGGTCTGAGCAAATATTGTGTAAGAAAAGGGACGATGTGGGCATAAAAATGTAATTACATTCCTGTAAACATTTGGTATTGATTGATTGATCTTTCGTAAGCGGCAGTTAAAACTCCGTATCCCTTAATAAATAATATTGTGCTAAACCTGTGTTTCAGACCCAGTAATACTGTTTTATTTTCATTCTATATTTCCTTCTAATTTTAGGGATATAAAACCAGACAATCTACTGCTGGACGATAAAGGTTTGTAAATTTTTCAGTCCCTCTTTATAAGATGATAATGCATCGAAACTTATTTTTTTCATTTTCCCTACATTAAAGGCAGTCTGTCACACATCTGATTAGCTGTAAGAAAATTCAGAGCTCAACACAACAAATGTCTTTGTGAATCTGTGTTTTAGAATAAAGGAGGGCTGATCATATTTCTTTCTACGACCATAGACAGTCAGTTGGATCAGCAGCCATTCAATTCTCCTATTCTTTGTATTAGTGTGAAAGACTGCCTTTAGCATTTCTTCTATCCTGTTTTAATTCTTATATATCATTCTTTTTTCTTTGTAGGCCATATACACATAACAGATTTTAATATCGCTACAGTTTTAAAAGAAGATTGTCTTGCTACCTCGTTTTCAGGAACGAAAGCTTACATGGGTACAACTTTTCATCATTATTATTATCATTCCCATCGAGACTGACTTCTTTTGAGCATTGGGAATGAAATGAAACTGGATTTCAAAGGCAATCTTGTGCTTTTGTGGTGAATATATGAACATATAGGGGGCAAACATATCTGCTGCAGATTCATACAGCTGATCCTTGACTCCCCCTTCCATCGATCAAAAATTATTATTAGTACAGTAGAAACCCGCATATTAGAACTCACTTTTAAGAAACTGCAGGCTGACTTTTTTAAAGTCACCTACCAAAATATAAAAAACTGGTGAGCCTGAACTTTTTTATTTTTCCTATAACTTGTTATTTTAGAACAAAAACTTGTGAAACAAAATAGATAGAGGAAGCAATTTTCCAGTAACATGTTTCCAGTTACCCTGTAAAAAGCTAATTGAAATTACCGTTAGTGTGCCGTGTTCGTAGAGTTTCTAGTATTTTTTTATGAAATAAATGATATAGAGCCTTTAGTAAAAAGGTAAAATGCGACAGGCTACATCATTTTTTCAATCAAGGAGTTTTCACCTGTCCAGGTTGGTCCACCTATTTTGCTAGACTTTCTCATAAGAGACTCACCAGCCTATTTTTTCAAATTTATTTGTTTCATAAGAAACCGTACAGCCTGGTCCGAAGAAATGAGTTCCTTATATGCAGGGTTTTACTGTAGTACGTATGACATTCCCTTGCCTCGACTCAAAGAAACGACTATCTAGCATGAAAATCTCCTTTTAGAATTCTTGCCATTTATTTAGGTAGAAGCAAAGGGCCGATAGAGAAAGCCCAGAGAAAGACGACTTTAAAATCATCACTATGTCATGGTCTTTAAACAGACTTTGATTGGAGGAGGTGGCTTTGATAATGGGCCAAGAAATATCCAAGAAGTTTTCAGTTTTTGGTTTTTAAATTTCATGTTTTTCTTTTAGCTCCAGAAATCTTTGCAACATTTTTGAAGAAGACAAAAGGATATTCATTTGAAGTTGATTGGTGGAGTTTGGGTATTAGCATTTGTGAAATGATTCGAGGAAAGGTATGATGTTTCTTCTTTCTAAAATCTCTGAAAAGATTGTTCGTTCTCATACTGGGTGAGTCAATGAAAGAATCCCTGTTTGGAAGTTCACGGCTTCCTAGATATCAAGACAATTGTAGAAATGTTTAAATCCATTTTAAAATTTACTTGACTGAAATCGGCCACTCTGTTCGGAAATTATAAGGGATTTTCTCGAGAAAGTCTCTTCAAGTAACCTTCAAAATGTGGCCAAAATCACGAACAAATTTCCCTGACATTTCTGCCTTACATGGACCTTACAGCAATGACTTCTGCACCCTTTAGCACGTGTGCTATGAACTTGAGTTGATGAACAAGTCTTTACGTTGGTATCAATAACCTGTGAATGAATACATGTGAATGTCATCATTTTTAGGGAGGAATTGTTTTCACTCGTTTTTTACAGATTTTTGGGAGGGGCTTTCTGCAGAAAATTTAAGTTCTTCCCAACCTTGACTCGACATCTAATATCAGACAGAATCTAGTATATTATCCTTTAGTTTTCTAATCGTTCGTAGCGTAGAGTTAGTGTCATGTAAGTTAACGTTATTTGTCTTTATGTTTTTGGCCATGGGGTAGTCATTGTTTTTCGCTCCTCCTGGTATCGTTCCCGTAGTGTTGTATAGTAATTAGATAAGTATTGTAGATTGTAGAATTTATTGTAAACTTTTTAGATGAATGATATAAAAAAAAAATCTCCAATATATACGGGAAGGAATGGCCGATTAAAGCCGGGTACATTACTGAACATATTGGCAATAAAACAAGGAAGTTTTTAATATTATTGCTTTGACATTCAGGGAGCAGTGGCCTTTCAAACGAGGATTCTTTTTTTTTTACTCACTCGGTATGTTACATGTGATTATGATAAAGGTGTTAGTTTGGGTATTAGCATTAATGGGATCTATTTTCCCTGATTATTGCAATTCACGACTTTAATTCTATCTTACGCTATGAAAGCCTGATTTACTCATTTTGATAAAGTGCAAATGTTTCGTTTTCTGAATCCTATTTCTAATTCAGACTTTTCTACAGCCTGTGGTGAGACATTTTGATTGATTTATTGTAGCGTCCGTTCAGTATTCATTCGGAAACAGATCCCGATAAAGCATACAACACATATATTTCTGAACTGGTACTTGAATTACCTACTGCTATTACGGATGACATTGTACGACTCATCAAGAAATTATTGCAACCTGATCCGCACAAAAGATTATGTAGAATTGAAGATTTAAAGAAACACGTCTCGATGGAAAATATTGATTTTGATGAAGTTGCGAAGAAAGAGATGTTGATGACTTTCATACCAGCAGTAAGTTATGATTATTATTATCATCTCTCCTTCTTTATTAAAAAACTCAAAGGCACTCATATGTAAGGTATGTATAGTTCCACAATCCATCCAGCAGATAACACTCATGAGTAACAGAGAAGCATCGTTAGTCCTTCACGATTAAGTCAACAAACAGATCGCTTTTCATTGATTCAAAAACAAATCTAATATGCCAGGATTGCAGTTTTTATGCCACGAAAATTCCACTTCAATTTGACCACGAAACAATTTATAGTTTGCATTTCTTCATGCAAAAGCGCCAAATATCAATTATCATGTTAACAGGACTGCTGATGGTAAAATGTTTCGTTACAGTGAATGGTAAAAATGTTGCTGTAGGCCCAAGAACTGGGTTAAATTTCTGCAACACCCTCAAATCCTCTTACAAATTTTGCTATCTCTGCCTTCCTTGACTCGTGCACTATACCTCGTGTTATGTGCTATGTACGATGTTTGAGGTTATTTGAGTTACTTTATGATGAGAAAAAGAGCGTTGTTCCTAAATTGGACGATTTTGTTAACATGCTATTTTCCCATGCTTTCTTCTTTCCTCAATTCAATTCAATTTCAATTTCATTTGAACAACAAATTTAATCTACTACATCTCTACTTGTTTGAAAGATTTAAATAGTCATGTTCGTTTTACCCATAATCCTGTGTACCTTTGCAGCGAGATCATCTGAATTGTGACCCAACGTATGAATTAGAGGAAATGATAATTGAATCAAAACCTTTGCACAAGAAAAAGAAACGACTTCATAAACAGCTTTCTAAAAAGGTATGTTTTAATTTACCTACCAAATTGTCGAATCTGGCTTCAACGAAAAAACACAATGTCCGATAACAAGGTTGTCACGCTCAAGCTTTGGAACACAAAATGCCATCGAGTAAAAGTTGATTTTGTGATGTATTCCTAAGAGACTGTCTTTTAGCTGCAAAACAGCCGATAAAACCAATTAAATACTGTCACCATCATTTGGACGATAAATAGTTTGCTGATTTCATGCCGAAAGTATGAAATGTCTGATGTTTCAATTAAATATCTAGCAAGAATTGGCTCTTTGCCGATATTTGGGTGTTCCTCGTTGACCAGCCGAGTTTCTTTTCTTAGATTGCGTTCACACAATACCGGCAAAATGCCGTTTTCAAAATGCGCCAATTAGAGTTCCGTTTTCAAAATCTACTGTTTTCAAAATGTGCTGGCAAAAAATGGGCTGTCTTCGTGTGAACGGGAGGCCTTTCCGTCACATTTTTCACCGTTTCCAAAATCGTGTGAACATAATCTAAATAGCTGCTTTCGAAAGCTCTTACATCTAAATACTTAAACTGCAGACAAATTTTACGTTCGGTAGAATTCAGCTGAATACAACTGATCATTTTGGATGATCCTATGAGATTTGACAAGCCACGTATACCCATCCAGATTGCATTTTATCCTGTTATTTAGCCATCAACATAACAACAAAGGCCGTTCCATCTCTAGGCCTCTCTAGACTTGCTCCAAGTCTATTCAATGGACTATAAGCATTAAAATAATCTAATTACCCATGCGGGGGCGTAAGCTACTAAAATGACGCTGCGAAGGAGAAACGAGGACTTGCTTACGCCCCCGCAGGATTAATTAGATTCTTTTAATGCTGATAGGCTGATAGTCCATTGAATAGACTTGGAGCAAGTCTATCCCATCTCACATATCAGTGAGACATTTACGATGATACCTCAAAATGATACTTATATTGCGATGATATTATTGTGTCTATTGATATTTCATCTGCATCCTTTTTTGCATTGGAATAATTCATGGCAAATTTTAGGTGAGTGGCAACTCAGCAGAAAGTGATTCTTTCACCCAGACAACTGATCCATATCTGCTGCAGCTTGAAATGTTAAAGACTGAGTTTGCTGTTTTTGACAGAAATCTGTAAGTTCTGTGTATGTCATTCCTCTTTTCTATTATTTCTATTGTTTCATTGTTGTGTCATTCATTTTGAGATTGTTTGGAGAATGCATTGTTTGGAGATAGTGCTGCAAGAGTCAATCGCATTTCGGGCATTTTAAAAACACATCGAAATTTGAGAGTTCTCAGAATGTTAGATTGAAGCGTTTCTTTTTGAGTTGTTATCTCAAATGCCAAATCAACTTGTGCCATATTGATTCTCCAAGAAATTACTTTAGGAGGGTGAAATTCTGACTGGTTTTTACGAACTTTGAACATTACTACAAATTTGTGTTTGTTCTTTTCTTACTGTATAACTTCGTTCGTTTTTCAGTTGGTTCATTCGTTTGAAAGTTAAACCAGTAAATCCTCTCAAAATGCAGAAATATAATGTTGATTTCCAGCGATCAGTATCCAAAATAATTTGTATCAAAGTTTGTATTTTGTTTCAGGATTCGAGAAGAAAGAACTCTTTCAGTGACCAATTCAGATATTGTAACAGAATTTGTCAAAGATGAAGAAAAACCTATTGGTAGTAATGGATTAGCAAACCATAGAACAATCGATGTCAGACAAAAAGACATCCAAGCGTTATAAAAGATATCTTATCAACACAAAGCGAAAATTCGTCCTCAATGAAGTAGCCTGCGTGCAGACAGCAAATCAACAAGCCTCTAACAAATGACGAACCTCTCTTACAACAAATCTAGCCTAGAAGTCACTCCGAAAAAACAAGGACAAATTTCGTAAGACAAACACGAGTCGGTTTTGATTGACACTGCAATTCAAAGCGATTAGCGATCACGGACAAGGGAAATGCTCTCAACCAGTAATTCAGAACAAGCAAAGCCGCAAAAGTTTCTCTGAAACCCAGGTAGCTATCTCACTCGTTGTTCATTCCAGAGATTGTTTTTAAGATTAAACATCAGCATAGATCGAAAGGAAGGATATATCTACACATCTACCGCGGGCATTTTCTTTCTTTGGTTCAGAAGCTGAGCAGTAAGTGTTTTAATTATATCCAAAAGAATAAGAGAATTGAATCGCCTCCCAATCGGCTTCTGAGCCAAAGAAATAAAATGCCCGAGGTAGATGTGTAGATGTATCCTTCTTCTTTCGATATATGCTCATGTTTGCTCTTAAGAACAATTTCTGGAATGCACAACGAGCGTGCTAGCTACTTGGGTTTCAGAAAATATTTTTCGGCTTTGTTTGTTTTGAATTATGGTTGAGAGAATTTCCGTTGTCTGCAGTCGCAAATCGCTTTGAATTGAGGTGTCAATCAAACGCAACTGTTGCTATTGTATTACAAAATCTGCCCTTGTACTCCGAAAACAAATCAGTCAAGTCTACACGCTGGCTACATACAATGAAGGGGATGATGATGATTACACTTGAAAATATTATAAATACCGAGTAATTACGGGGTTAACCTAAACGATGTATTTGCGTTTATAAAAGTTGACTATCATGAATTGATTTGGATGAAGTAGCAATATTTCATTGCAGAAAACCCAGCTTAAATGAAGAAATTATCGCATTAAAGTCGCTGATATCATTTTAAAAGTCTTGAGAAAAGGTAACAATGATTTCATCATGTTTTCAGCTTTATGATGAAAATTGTAACAATGCAATTATCTTCTTATGTCCGCTGTCATTTTTAAAGTTGAAACTGGGGAACAACGTTATCAAAATGTCTAGTTCTCTTTTAAATATCTTCAAAAATAGCTTCTAAGTTAAATAACCTGCCTCTCTAGAATGGTAGGACCGATTCTAATGAAATGAAGTTTTACATCTAAGCTGGGCTTTCTTCTGCAAAATAATTGGTATTTCGTTAAAATTGGCTCGTTCTTTGCTTGAACTTAATTTATCGGTCCATTGAAGTATACTATACATCAACGGACTGATAATTTAAGTTACACCATCATTCTAACCTTATTATAAGAACTTGGCGAAAGAAAGTGCCTCAGAGAACTGCCAGTCATATAAAGATACCTGGCTTCGACTTGTAAGATTTTGAGTAATTTTTTGTAGATTCAATGTTTTGCGGCACGTAATGGCTAATTCCATTTCAATCAGCTAGAGAACATTCTTTAAATCATATCATATCATGTCATTTCATGTTTTTGCTTAGTTTGATATATTTTGTGTTCGTATAATGCTCTAGCTGTTTACTATTATCATACATGTTGATATTTTGTTTTATTTAATATCATTTGTTTAGTTATATTTTCTTTATTATATTATTTCTATTTTTCCCATTATCATACCAAACCTTCATTCAACAATCTATACAAACCAAATAGTAACACACATAAAAATTATGTAGAATTTTAAGTATAGTTTACTTGTCATTAGAAATAAATGAAGGGACTTCGCTGAGCAGAGGAATTTATACAAGAATTGAGAGATCATATTTTCTGTTTTTCATCTGATCAAATTTGGTCCCATTTTCTATTGAAGACTCATTATTTGCAATAAAACACATTTTTTACAAGTTAGAACATATTTAGAATGCAACTTGAATTGGCAACAGTTTCTGACAGTTTTCACAGAGTTGAATTGCGTCATTTAGATCTTCATTTGAGTGTAATGCCATCCCATGGGCAACAGATTGCTGTTCCTGTAAAGAATCTCTCTTCTGGCTCTCAACAGCTTGTCTAGATTGGTAAACAATCTTTTTGACTGACATTTGTTAGGGCCTGTTAGATTTCATGAAGCTTTCTTGTCATCCTCTCAATGTGATCTAACCTGCAGCAAGAAGAATTACAATAAGTGGTAAGCATTTACTGACATCAGTAAATCAGAAGATGGAGTTCGGATCTTGGTTCTGTGTTCAAAAATAATTATGAATTACACCTTTTCAACTAAGCGGCCTCGTTTTATAATTTTTCAAAATTTCTTTAAATTGCTTCATATAAGAGTTTTATCCTCTGATTCAGACTTAGCACCCAAACTTTAGTCTAGGTGCAAATTTTCATAATCCTAGCGTCCACCAGTTTGATTTTATGACAATACAGTAGTTAGATTTTAAAATTCATGAGGGTAAATAATGACTGAGGGCTTAAAGTTACTCCCTGAACGATTTTTACGGTCAAATCTAAGTGAATTATGCAAGTTTGACAGTATCAATAAAACTTTGCTTTGGTCTTAGAATGGATAAATTTCTAAGCTGACTTACATATTTTGTGCATCTGGATGCCTGCAAGAAAGAAATGAAGTTTAGCAAATGACTGATGGAAAAAATGCAGACAGTTCATTTCAAATAACAGAAATTGTGAAGGAATTCAGTTTTGTTAGAGACTTGAGACTAAATTTTTAGGCTTTACATCTTAAGAGGTGTTGCTTTCAATACAGTAGGTCTATCTTAAATTCTTTATAAACTTGAAATCATAACCTCAACATTGTACTGTAGATACAAAAATAAGAGAAATCTAATCCTTTGCCTTACAAGTCCCAGGGGCTGATCCAGGAAATATTACGACTACTGCCAAGGTGAGGTCATTCAAAATACTAGGGTGTGGCCTTTTGAAAATAGGCATGTACCTAAATAACTAGATACAAGGATCCGACAATCTGATTACTGCTTCAGCAGTAGTCACAGTAGTCTGGATCCGCTTCTGACTCCAGTTAGACATCTTAGTTTTGTGGATAATAAACCTACTGTTTTTCCATTCTTTTTGTTGTCTTTTCAATATTTTGAAGATTATGTTCCATAGTTGCTATTGAGCTATCCAAATTCACAAAATGCTTTGTAGCTTGATGAATGATCTGAAAAACAAAATTGAGATGTAGACATGGAGATGGAGATCCAAATTCACTTTTACAGGATATACTTTAAAACTTTAAACTAATTTAAACTGAAAACTAAATATAAGATAAGATCTTTTAATATGAATGAGAGTCTCGATGGTGTATTTTGTTGTATTCTTGTTACTTTTTGAATGCTGATCTTAATAACGTATCAGTTGGCATTTCAAATACTTTTTTCAGATATTTCACGAGGACAAGACCTTTTTCCCAATCTTACCATTTTCACAGGAGAGAGCTTTCTTTCTTTTTGTCTTTCTGTTAGTTCTTTTCTAGGTAGGCCTTTTTGCACATTTTTCGGCGCTAGAACAGAATCGCATGTAATGCAGCAAAGCAAGCAAAGATCAAAGAAAGAAGGTCTACATTAAGTACAAAAATTTTCGGAGGATAAAATTTCGGACAATAAACTTCGGCGAAAATATTTTCGGACACATTTTTGGTATTTCGGACAAATAAATTTTTGGACAACATTTTTGACTGGTCAACGGATCATTTATGCAAAATCACTCCAGGCTTTAGATTTATTGAAACAAAACACCTTCACAAAGTTTGGAATAGAGCCCTAGTATGTCCTTAAGTCCCTTCTAACATGAAATTCGCTAAAATAGAACAGCAAAAAATTCACTAATTTTCTTGTTTCTATTTGTTTTCGTCAATCTTTTGTAGACGTGCTTTAAATTGTAGTTGGTGTCTTGTCATAGGCACTTTAAATGTGCAAAAGGGTCGTCTTGTTCTATGTCGTATTTGATAGCATCATCAATTTTGGCCATTTTGATATGAATTCTTTTCAAATTACATCAGCAATTATGAGAGCACAGTCACAAGAAGAAGCATGTAAATTGTCAAAGACGAAGAGGACGTTGTTGTTATTTGTTCTGACTATATGTTCAATAATATTGGATTGGAAACAGTTTGTTTTTCAAAAACTTTGCATGCTTGCAATAATCTTTTGTGACGTGCTGGAGATTCGATTTCAGATTTCTGTCTTGGTTCCTATTGGCATTCAATCCACATTGAGCATGCGCATATCTATGCAAAGATTTTCGGCGTGAAAATTTTTCGGACAAATCCATATTTCGTACAAATAAATTTTCGGACAAGTCTTTGTCCGAAAGTTTGTCATGCCGAAATTTTTTTGCACTTAATGTATAAAAAATGGTATAGTCTATGATATTTTTGTTTCATGAAATAACTTACATCTTTGTTTTTTGAATTCTTGACAATGCTTTGTGATACTTTTCCTGATTCAATGACAACTGCAGATAACCTTTCGATCACTCGATTTTTCACTTCTGAATTTTTGTAAACAGCTTTCTGGGCGGCCATCTTGCATTTTCTGTTAGGCGGAAGTATCTTGGCTAAATAGAGGCTTTCTCCTACGCAGAGCAGTTGGAATTGTTCTTTAAGACCCAGGGCCCTTTCTGCGCCACATGGTGCCCAAACCATGGTTATCTTCTTCAACTCGAAAAATGCCAACCTATTATGGAACAAAACCCGAATAAGGGATCTGGAAACGAATTTTTCGAGACCAGTGCTTTTGGTAACGCTGGCGTTTCGAAAAGGTGTTAAAAACTAAAAATTGCTTATCAGTGCTAAAAGCGAGCTAAAAGTTTGTTTCTCGTGCTTTAGGTGCAAACAATTGAATATAACTAATGTTTCTTAGTAATTCTCAAACGGGGTACCAGAGAATCTTAAATGTTTAGTCACTGTCTCATAATATGAGTTTCTCAAAAAACGAATGTCTTAGGAAAGAGCGTGGGAAATAGTGGAATTTGTATCTCAGAAATTTTCTTCATTGACAATGGAGGGCGAAATGAGATTTGATACTAACAAGTAATGCAATTTAGGCTTCTGTTTCTTGTGAGTGTGATGTGACCAGTAACGAGAGTGACCTTTGGTGAAATGGCATAAGTCACTTCTTTTGCGTCACAAAAGATAACTGAGTTACAGAGTTAAGCCTTACGCGTCATGCCGCCTCATGAAAGAGGATGTGACAAAACTCTGCTTTAAACCATTTCAGTTTTCAAGAAATAATCGTCTGTAGGCTAACCAGAATCTGTGATAACGAAATTATGGTGAAGTAAACAAAGTTCCACTGCTTTTTATCAAATTTAGCCAATCATTAGATTGTCTGCAACATTGACCCCCAGTTGACCCCATGTTCCGTGATCTGTATCTTGAAAATGGAGAGCGTAGGCCTTCAGGGCTTTTCACTCGTGCAAAAAGGTGTACTCTTGAGATTGTTTCAGAAAAAAAGAATTTTTAAGGATTTTTGATGGATTTTCTTGTAAACAAAAGGTTGCCAGATTGCCAAAGGTGTACGAGATTTGTTGGGAGTGAAATGCCCCTCGTTCAGGGCTTTGTTCAGGGCCCCTGTGCACTTGCTCCAAGCTCGCTATTTCCCTTTCACCTCCTAGTTTTTGGGAGCAAGTCAAGGCAAGTCCAGCGCCCGGGGAGGGGGGGTACTTGACTTAAATTTGTACGGGGGTGTGCCCACGAAAAAATTTTTTTTCCCTGCTCCAGAATTTTTCGCTCAAAATGATAACCTGTTCTAGAAAAAATTGGTGAAAAGCATACTCAAAAACATGAAATTTGACCGAAAAAACGACCCGATCTGGCAGAATATCCCCCTTTGACATGTTTTGACAACCTGCTCTAGAAAAATTGCCTCATTTTGATACTCTGTGCTAGAAAAAATTGGTGAAAACGATACCCTTAAAAACGGCACATCCCCGTCGGACAAATATACTAAGTACCCCCCCGGGGTCCAGTGCCCCTGTTGAAATATGAGTAGACAAGAACACAGGTGATCCCACATCATTTCAAATGCTGAGACAATCAACATACTTGAAGTGCTCTGCTTCCCCCCCCCCCACCAAAAAAAATTACGGCTGATCCTCCCCCAATAAGCCAATTTTTCAAGAAAGCCCATTTTCGTCGGTTTTCAAACTAAAAAATGCTCGCTGATCCAGTCAGGGCTGACCTTCGGTTGGAAAGAAAAGAATTCAGAAATTTGAGTCTCTTAGATTAAAACTGTTTCGTATGACAGACAATGGTAATAAGTCCATAAACTAATAACTTTTAAACAGACAAAGAAACTGCTTTGCAGTGGTTGGTTTACGGACCAGACGAGTAATTCATCCAAGGATTTGAGGTGAAAGTGTCGTACTCATTGGCAAAGGAACCATTTGCACACTGTATACAGCACTGAGGATCAAATTACAAACAGTAATTTGCGACAATACTTTTACGCCCAGCCCTACCCGTCTTGAATTTCATCATTCCACTTCGTGGAATGTTTGTGGCCTGCCTGTGTGACGAATCCTTACGGTCATAACGATGTGACAATGACATAAATTCTCCTTTGTTTCCGCATCCTTGTTTGTTTAAAAAGACTGGCCGCAAATAAAAGACGTCATTCCAATGATATTGACTCTGTTTTCTATCAAATATGTACTAACAACAAGTGCGTGCAATGCAAACAAAACAAAGATTTTACCCAGACTACACTTGAACCCAAAAATACGTCTACATCTTGAAGCTGTGCAAATTTTCACTCAAAAGCAAAAATAAATTGTGACAGTGCCCCACACCCATTTGTCCTGGGGTTATTCTTCAATTAGACAACACTTACTTAATTGGGGTTTCCCCTTGTGTGTTGATATCTTTCTAATAGCGTTTTCAAATATACAGTATAAATCTGTAATATATTTCCGTCCAAAATAAAGTCACTACTTTTATTCACAGGGTAAACCTTGATTAATCATTTCAAAACACTAATCAAGAATTTGCCTTGTTTTCCCAAAGTTCTGACCTGCCTGTGACGCCCCCTTGTTGGATCCCATTTGTAATCCAATGATACCTTTTCCGGCTTGAAGTTGCTCGTCTGTGAAAGTCCTTGGTGCGGCAGTCGCCTCTCTTGGTCCAAACGTTGGAACGTTAGAACCATTTGCACTGGTTTTTCTGCCAAGGGCAGCCAGACCATTTATAACTTGCACAATATTTGCCCCTTCATAGAGATCTGCTGTTTGAAACATATCCTCTTTCTTCACTCCATATGCATAACAGCCGTTCAGGAAATTTCCGATGTTTTCCATCTTTACAAACGGCATTTTACCCGTATTGATTTTCTTCACACTCGCTGGACTGATTTTGTTGATGAGCTTGCATAAAATTGTACCATCTTTCAGTTTCTCTTGAATGTAGTTCTTGAGTTTGTTTTCATCCCGGTCGTCAAACAAAGATTCTTCTAAAACTGCTTCAATCCAGTCTAAAGCTTGACCAGCCAAAGTAGCATCGAACTTACTGTCAATCTTTCTTTTTGTCTCAGCAGTCAAGCCATATCCAGTTGGTCTGGTTGCCATTTTAATGTTTGTTCGGCTTTCTCTTCAAGTTGCTTCTGACTTCCTCGCTCCAACAGTGCCAAATGCGTTATAGAATTCCCTGCTTCAGAATTCAAACCACTCGAAAAATCAGGGTGTAACCTGACGAGCCCGAGGCGTCTTCCTCCAACAGAATTAATCCGACCTCATGTACAGACAGACTCTTTTGAAATTCAGCACAGTTCGTGATTCGAAGGGCGGAAGAACTTATCGACGCTCACAGGAAAACTGGGAAAGTTTCAATGAAAAGTAAGAGTGTTATAAACCACAAATCAATTACGCAAACCCTTTGGAATTGTCGCAACGTCACCCCCATCAGTCACAGAAGGACAAATATGGACAAGGAATGGGTCAGATTTCTATTGTAAGTCTACGTACAATGACCACAATTGTCTGAGAGACTTTTTAGTGATTCTCCAAAGAGTTTCCATTCAGAAAATTCAATTGTTGTTAGCTCTAGCCAATTTACAATTGATGAACTTTTGTTACTCGCTTTATTATTTAATTAACGTGTCTGCTTGTCAGAAATCAATAAGCGAAATAAATGGGCCCGAAAACCACAGGGGAGAAAGGATGATGAAAAGGCAAAACTTCATGGAAATTGGCGCGAAAAGCGAAAGGGGCGTGAAAACATCGACTTTCCTCTTTTCTTAGTTTTCTTCCACATGAAAGGATACTTGCCAATAATATTGTATAATACAATGCTTGATACTTCAATCAATTCCTTCAAACCCAGTCACTACTGAGCGGAACAAAAGCAGGTGTGGTGTGGTGGGGGTGTGGTACGGTTTATGGTATTTCTGCTCTGCAATATCTGCATGCCTCACACTCAAAAGACCCTCACACACTCAGAGCCAATAGATATTCTTAACAAAATCTGAATGGAACGGTATTCTTATACTATTTGAAGAATTTTTGAATGCGCACAATAGTGATGTCAGTGATAGAAGCTCTAACCCCACTCAGTCGAACCTTTCGTATAAAAAAGAAAATATCGCTTGTTCCTGGATAGCAATTAAATATTTTTTTCCTTTTCCTTCACTTACTAACATACCTTTAACATTTTTCGTTGTATTAGATGTTTAGCTCTTTAGTGTTAGTTAATTTACTTTAGACCGTGTATGTGATGTGATGATTGATATTATGTCGAATTGGAAACGAAGTGTAATATTTGCCATCAAAATTAAAATTGAGTGCACTATAAAATTTAGGAAAAAAAATAGATATCTAAGCGTATGTGTACAATATATAAATATAAAAGTTAAAATCTAATCCAGAAATACCCCCAGTTAAAATGGCAGGGATAGCATTAAATGTCAGTGCGACCTTGTTTCCATAATAGTCCCTCCAGAGGTGTCATTGAAAGAAAAGTTTTCAATGTTTGTGTCAAAGGTCGAAAGTAATGGTGCAATCTAGTTATGTCTGCAGTTTTTGGAATTTTAGTAATATACATAGGGGCTGTTTTCTTGATTTGTAGGTAAGAATTTCAAATCCAGGCGCTTGTGTAGAATAGCCAATAAGCCAATAAGACATGTGTACAATATATAAATATAAAAGTTAAAATCTAATCCAGAGCTACATTCTTTCCCCATTCTTTCTCTGAAGAGCAAAAATGACATTAGTTTGTGAGAATCTTTGTCCACGTATTTTTTTATATTAGAAACTAGGGTCCGGGGCTGATAGGCAGTTTCTTAAATTTTTGCTCCATTTTGCTACCAAAGGTTTCTCCTTACGTGGTTCTTATGTTTGAATGTCGGAAGTGTAGAGTTAGTTCCCAAATTAATTCCCAACTTAATTCCCAGAGGGTTCTCAAATTGCTTAGTAAGATGTCAAAACAAGTACAAAATAATGCCCAAACAGTTGCTATAACTGTGTTGTGAATTGCATGGATTTTATTAACGTCTTTGTATATAATGTAGTGCATAATTAGCATAATTAGAGTAGTTTTAGAACACGAGACTGGAACGAAGAGGAAGGAGTTGAGATTTTGAGAATTGAGATTGAGAGTGGACTTGTACGGAGATTTGAGACTCGACTGACGAGTAGATTGATATAGTTTAGAGTGGAAGATTGAGAGATACGTATTACGTTGAGAATTGGAGGAGATCGATTTATAGACATATGGATACAGGGTTTTTGTATTGTAAATAGTTTTGTATATATTGTTTGTTTGTTGCGAAAGGATGCCGTCAGCTTGTTATATATAATTTGTTCGGATCGCTCGAAGAGACTATTTTGAAATTCTTGAATTATTGAAGATCCATAACAAACTGTACAGCGTCAAAACATGTTTGCGTGCGCTGGGAAAATTAAAACTGCAAATTACCAAAGTTTCTTAGCTTTTTAGATTCAGGTAAGGCTGTTTCTTAACTTTCAAAAAATCGAGCTACCGTTTCTTATGAGCGGTTTCTTATGAAAAAAAATGCGTGTATCATTTATTTCTAAATATTTCGTGCCAAGATTAATCTTATTTCACTGGAGTCCACTGTGGTTTCTTTTATTCAATCCCAATCTCCCCATTCTGCAGCGCAACTGGTCCGGTAAATACATAATGGATGCAAATCCGCTCTGTGATTGGTTGATTTGTTTGATTTCAAAAACGCGCCTTCATTTGTGTTTTATGAACGGATTTTCACACAACAAAATGTCCGCTGGAAGCTGCATGGAAATATATGGTGAATAAAAGGTTTCACAGCTAATAAACAACGATGCCTAATCAACTATCAACCACTTGCATTAGTCTATTAACACAGCTGCTTGATTTGAATTCATTGGAAGGACTTTTAGATGAAGAAAGAGAGAGTTATGTCTTGAAAAACATCCAAGCTGAGCTCGGCCACTCTGACTCCAAAGAAGTCGTGTTCGAAGATGCCGTTGAAAAAGAAGATGAACCACAAGAGAAGAAAGACAAGAAATTTCATAAAAAGTTGATGAAAAGTAGCTCGAAAGGTAATGTACGAGACAGAGATTGCTTTGCTGGATTTTTGCAACGTTTGGCCGGATGCTTCAATGCGAATAAAACAAGCTGTTCTTTTCTTCAGTTCGGGTGCTCATTTTTAGGCCACAAACCGTCCCATCATCATCATCACCATTTGAACGCCATCGTAGTCCATATGTCTGCGCTTGCAGCTTTCTTCCATGAAATTGCTGACTTAAAATTTACGTTTGGTTTATTTCCAAATTTCTATTTTAGAGAGAAATCAGTTACTGGAAGGAGATCTGTAACTTTTGTAAATAAGACCCTAGAAAATCATTTGCATTGAATGATTATTAGAGAAATTGAGAAAGATCTGAAAAATATTGTGTCAAGATTGTTTCACAAAGATCAGATTTTTAATGCAAAATTTGAAGAAAAAGAGGAAAGTATGTGAAACCCAAAAGATAAGACAATGCAATCAAATAGTGTGTTCCCAACATAAAAATCATAGCTACAAGGTGAATTTCTCAAGGTTTCCAATTTGAAATGCGCAAACTGCTGCAGGAGTCAAGGTTGCTAAGTGTCTTGTATGTACACAAATTTCTGCTCTGTCATCTCCAGCAGCTCCAGACTGCTTTTTATGTTGCAAGCGCAAAAAATCTTCCATGTGCAATCTCAAGTATGAAAAAGGAAGAACAATAGAGTAATTGTTTTTAAAACAATAGCCAGGTGCTCATCTTCCATGTGCATTTTGCAAACTTATCAGTCTGGTTGCAGGCTATGTTAGTTTGGTACATTAAACCACCAATGGCTTGCAAGAAATTCCTCAAGATCAATCTAGCACTTCCATACATACTTCGGTGTTTCCAGAAGCTCAAAATTCAAGTACTTTCTTGTTAGCTCACAATGTCAGGCCTGTCGAAACAGAATTCATATTGGGGGGGGGGGGGCTGAAACTTGATGCGAGCGTAGCAAGTAAAAATGGGGGTCCAGAGGCTTCGCCTCAGGAAAATGTTTCATGACCACACCCTTTATATCATTGGAAAACGCCCCATTTTTGAAGAATTTGCTTTTTAAAAAAACAAAGGATCATGGCTGATGGGGGTCTTTCCAGGAAAATTGTGAAAATAAGACTCCAATTTCACAAGGATATAGATTATTTTTGAATTGCAATTTTAATATGAAACTTGAAAGTGAGCTTGACAAAGGTAGCTTCCTCGAATACAGATATATAAAGTTTGAATCTTCATTTCCAAGTGCTCGGCTTTCACAGCCTCTTTCCCTTACAAAAGTGAATGAACTTCATCAAATTATTGGGGAGGCTGAAGCCCCCCCCCCCCCCCTAGCTTCCCGGTTCCAATGGGCCTGCAATGTGCAGCAAGCTAACATGGACACCTTTGTTTCTAAATGTAGAACAAATTTCTGGTCACTTATCTTCCCTTTTTGCATCATCATTTTTTCTACTGACATGCAAGATTGCAAACTAAATGTATCATTCATGATGAAGACAGCCATTCTCACTTTAAATTTCTCAGGAGCTCTATCAGTTTAAATATCAGTTTCA
This sequence comes from Aurelia coerulea, assembly GCA_039566865.1. NCBI lineage: Eukaryota > Metazoa > Cnidaria > Scyphozoa > Semaeostomeae > Ulmaridae > Aurelia > Aurelia coerulea. Next base: position 749,355 of record CM076952.1, on the reverse strand, counting down.
TCAGTTTAGCTGGATGTTGAGGACCTTACTTGCAGCCATTCAGAAAAGCAAAATCAGATAAAATTAATTGAAATGATAAGTCAAATTGGAGCTTTAACAGGGCTTTATCAAGTTCAGGGTTTTATAATTTATTGCAAATGGCACCATTAAAACACTTTCAAAATTTCAGTCAGCAACATTCAACAGTAATGTTCTGTGAAATATTGAGAGCTCTGTTCAACAATTTTCAGCATTGCTGGGCACTCTTCAGTCTCACTGAGCCAAAATTGAAAGTGGTTAAAAAGGATTCAGTACATCCACTCATTCATGCTATTTTTCAAGGTGTTGTTCAATGATGTAACGTGTCTTTGAATACTCCATTTAACAACCTTAGCAAAGGTGAAGTTTTCTTGAGTGGGTTTCGATACCAAGAAGCACTGGGATTATAGAAAGAGAGAAGATCTAATTGAGTCCATGATCCCTTGCCATGATGCTCAAGTAATAGGGCTTGAACCCTGTCCATCTGACTGTTCTGGCTGCAAAGTCAGAGGATTACACTGCTGCACCACAATGTTTCATTCGTTCAAATGGTGCAAGCACATTTTGCAGTTTAGGGCTGTTTTGCCACCAAAGTATTGAATGTTAGGTTAGGAAAGGTTTTCTCTCAGGAAAGAAACTGAAAACTGAAACATTACCTCATCAGTGAGATTTACGAAAAGGTTAACTCCTTCAAATATATGTAAAAATAAAGTGCATATAATCTTTAAGGAGGTCTCAAGCTCTTTGCTGAGACTCTTAGCAAATCAACAAAGAATGTGGTAAAAATCTTGAAGTGCTTTGGTTTATATATGGTAAAAGTTTCACAATTAAGCAGCTTGTGCATCAACTGATCTTCTTATCTTTTGCCATCAGCCAATGATATTTTGGTTAGGCTCTTAATCACCCCTAATAATCAGCATTTCCTGTGAGGATGGCACAAGCCATTCGTTTTAATGATCTCCCGAATCTGTCATTGTTTTATAAACAATTATATTTGATACAAAAATATACCTGGGTCATCTTTTGTTTTGCTTGAATTTGTATAAAAGAAATTTCTCTAATGTTGAAAAAGAATTGTATGACTTAACTTTAAAGGGGCTAGGTCATTGAGATGTAAACAAAATGAGATCAGTACATTAAAATTGGTTTTGTAAAGATATTTCTGTTACAACCCCTCCAATTCCCAAGTTTTGGGTTTTTATTTTGATTGACTAGCAGCATACGCCACTACCTTTTTACTGAGTCCTGGAGTGAGAAAGAACGGTGGGTAAATGAAAGCAGAGGAATCCCTTTCCTATCTTTTCCTCTCTTTCATTGCTGTGTTGTGGTGCAGTGGTGTAATCCTCCCACTTTGCAGCCAGAACAGTCAGGCGGACACAGTTCGATACCAAGTAGAGTCCCATTAATTGACGTCATGACAAGGATTTGTCAATTTTGAGCAGGCTGAAAAGGTTTCTAGCTAACGTATGCTACGATGCATGCCACATCCAGGCATTGGACTCCCATCATTATTTTGTATTTTTATTCATAGCTCTTTGTACTTTCTTTGTTCGTGTCTTTACTGTTTCAGGAACAAACTATTTAAAGACAAATTGCATTGCCTCCTAAATAAGGAGAGCCAAGAGAAACGCGTGTTTGGGGCAAAATTGTTCATCACAAGAAAACAACATGTTACACTAACAATACAATACACGAAACCGATACACTACTTATATATAGAAATAAGATATATTTAGGTAGCATGTAATTCTACATTATGTAAATATTCCTCCCTTGCTTCTTGCAAATACGACATTGAGTTGGGTGGGAGGGCGGTTAGCGATATTCAGCAATATTTAGGCATAGCTGGCACTAGCAAATGGCATCAGACCTCCAGAATGAGAAAGTACTAATGGGTAGCATATAAGTATGAATCTGTACTACCCAAATATGGCCAAAAGAAATTAGGAGTCTAGGAAGCCATTGGCTGAAGGTTGCATCAGCTCGAATCTGATGCAAGAACTACTGCTGATGATTCATGCCTAGGAGGGCTGATGCAATCTGACTAGGCCTAAGCCTTGCTATGAACAACTTAGGCCCAACCAAGACTCCCCAAATTTAGACTAACATTGTAGTTACAATGTTTCCCGAAAACTAATACAAATTGTTTCTAGATTTATTACACGAGTCCTTCCTTTGCACTTATAAAATATGCTGTAGTTAATCACTGATTCAGTTAATACGATTTCAAAATTTTACACTCAGCCAAAATGTCATGGGCATTTTTCCTTGGTTTTATTTTCAAGCTGCTCCTTCAAAAAAATAGTTGACTTCACAATCTCTCTTTGTTTGCTCGAATTTCTGGATCAAATTCTCCATGGCTTGTGGCATGAATTATCCACGCACGCCTGGCTTAAGCCTCAAGTTGTATATTTCTCTTTGCAGCTGTGCTAATGAAAATGATCAGCTTCTGTCCTATAAATTTCCTATTGCTATACTCATTTGGAATTTGAAAACCTTTAAATTGCTGCCAAGCTTTAGTGGGCAAAGCATCTCTCAAGCTGGGACCAGGTGCTGGTCAAAGAAGATTAAATATCGATCTATTGTCTACTAGACGTCTTATCTGCCAAGAAGGAACGTTATTGATGAACAAGAGATTGATGTTAGGCGGGGAGGAAACCATAACGTTGCTCATCGGGTTTTCAGGCTTGTGACTTGTCCTGGTTGCCAAGAAATAAAATATCTTATCAAATCAAATGCTTTGGCGGCAAAGGGATAATGCCATACCGCGTATAGACTGATTACGATGAGGCCCTTGTATCCCTGCCGTAGTCCTCATCATATAGGCAAAGAGCATAGGGAAACAAGGGACTCCAGGTCATGTGTCTATACCGCGTATGCACGTCGCACCCGACAAAGACATTTGGACAAGATGACTAAAGGACAAAAGACCCTTATCCCCCAGAAGCGGTGCCCTTTGTGAAAAGGAAAAGTCAAATACAGTCAGATCTTCGTGGTGAAGACCTTGAGTCCTAAAGCTTTATAATCTCCATCCTTCGGAAGGGACTTTAAGGGGCTTTTAAATGGGCTCCGTCGCCAAACTGTAATCAGATCTGTAAACACCACGCGTGTCTATTGTTCTCCATTGTTTTCTGCAGTTTGTTTGATTGCTTCACCCAAGCCACCAAAAAGTGCTCATTAAAAATCCACTTATATCCAAGCAATCGTAAAAATATGAATGTTTGGTTCTTCCTCTGTAAAGTACAAAGATTTATTTCAAAATGATGCTTTCGTTTTCGAAAAAACAGGTAAACCTCTGTGTGATATTGCCCATCAAAAAGTTCAAATTCACCGTTTCGACCGAAATTTGGAGACGGTGCCCCTGTAAGCTACAGTAAGACTGGCAAAATAGAAACCACTATTTTCAAGGCAGCCTGTTTAGTTTTCCATTAAAACATAGAAGTTTCTTATATGAGGGTACCATACCTCGACAAAATCAGCCTGAAATTTCTTAAAAAGTGGTTTCTGTTTTGTGGGCTCTTACTGAGGGGTCGCTTGTCTGGATGCGGCATGCATAGTGGGCCTAAATTAGCTAGAAATAACGAGAAAGCTTTTCCAGCCTACTTAAAATATAGCATGAATAAGCTCTTTGCGCGTTTTCTCTTGACGCGACTGGACGCGTTTTCTCTACGTTCCTAGATAAGACATGCGTCTTATGACGCTCAAGCCTTACTAATGTAGACTTGGGCAACGGCAAGAAAAACTCATTAAATTTGAATTCAGCGCAACCTCATGTGCTCAGCATTGTTCATATGTAGTACCCCACAAGTTTTCAGAATCAAAATGCAATTTTCCTACAAATACACGCGTCCAACGTAATTTTATTCCAAAACCCTAGGAAAATTAATTTACATTGTTTTTGCAAAATGAATAGTAAACCTTTGGTAACCTCTTGCATCAGATACTAGCGGAGGAGGGCTTTAGAGAGCGGGGCTTATCTGAAATTTTGGCTCAGATGGGAGGGGCTTATTAGAGAGGAGGCTAAAAATAGAGCTTTTACTGTAAATCGAAATCCTACAAAAGAAAGTTATTTTTAAAAGGTTGTCTGTAGGATGTGGAATCGAACCTGGGAAATTCATCTTGAGAAAAACTCGCATGATTTTACGCAATATTATTTCCTCTCTACTTATCAATTTTGTCTTTTTTCGCCTGTTTTTTACATTAAATTCTGCAGTAATTAGATTAGATTTGCAAGCTGTTGTTTAAAATTGATCACACTGATTTTCAACCTGCAGATAGCAACAATTTATTTGGTGGAAAATTGAACGAACATTCAGTCACAATCGTGATCAAGATTATCGAGCATCTTAAAGATTGTAAGTTTGCCACTAAAATGTTATATATTTTACCGTTTTATCAATCTCAATTTCTGATCTTTCAACATTGGTTCCAAATCTTTTAATAGGCTGGTGTAAATTTAAATGACCTATTTCTTTGAACTGAATGGCTTCAAAGAAATTTTAGCTATTTTGCTATGATTCTATCGTTGGGCTTTTCTGAAATCTTCAATATTTTCAGAATAAGAGGGGTTTTCTTCTTTTTCGAGATTTGAAGAAAAATTTTCAAAAAAACTTAAAACCATCGTAATTTCTAATCTGTCTGGCGCAACATGAAGTAATTTTGAAGAAACCATTTATGGATGTCTACAGTATGGTATTAAGTGGTATCAAGCAAAAGTCTGTCACTCTAGTTTTCGGGAGTTCTTCATTGAAATTATGATATACATTTGAATTATGAATGGATTCTTAAAATTAAGTTAAACCTTCATTTAGGCCACGAAGTTGTAATTTTTCAAACCGGTGTTATATTTTCTTCATTGCAATGTTTCGAAGAGTGTACACATTTTTTTGACTCACCCGGTACTGAAAGCTTTTTCCTCTGACACATATCAGAATATGGTGTGTCAGATGATAACCAACAGATAAAATGCGATTTTTACCCGTATTTCTTGTTATATTTTAGATACAGACGTCGAAGGGCTGTTCAGAATATCAGGCAACAAAAGAAGACAAGAAGAATTGAAGAGTACATTGAACAAAGGACAGTTCGTGGATCTTGCAGACAGAACATATAGCCAACATGATCTAACTACAATATTGAAGCAGTTCTTCGCAGAATTATCAGAGCCACTTCTCACGAATTCCCTTTACTTTAGCTACAAGCAGGTGGCAGGTAAAACACGAGGTTAGCATATACTAATAGCCCGAGTGGAGTGAAGAGTGCCATCCAATAGAACCTTTCGAAAAGAGTTTACAAAGATGTTGCTCGATTTAGACTCTATTGTAGAAGAGCTGATAGGTTTGTTTTCCGACACTGTGTGTATGATCCTCATTTAATGATAAAAGCTTCCTGGATACGTTTCAATTTTCAGAATGAACTGCTTCAAGTAATCTTGGATTCTTGGATCATGTTAGATTGTACGCTCATTTGTCGCTTCATGTATTTGTCTTCTAGGAAATATACAGTAAAAACCCGCACATAAGAACCTAAGATTTTTAACTCAGCCTGTTTAGGTTCTTATGCAACGAGGCACATCTAGTAATCAGGGTGTAGGTTCTTAATATGGAAAAATATTTGAATCTAAATCTTAGGCAAACTTATTTGCACTCTTGACCCTATCCATTTCAACCCAATCTTACCCAGTTTACCCCTGCATGCCCTGCCTATCACAGTTCTGTAAGAAATATTTTGGAGTTCACGAAAGAGGTTGATTGGCAAAAATGTTGCATTTATTTCCCAATGAATGAATAAGACCCTTTATTAAGAACCTAGTTTATATATCAGCCTGAAATGGTTCTTATTTATTGGGTACAAAATATATTATTTCAGGCTGTAGGTCCTTAACAGATGAAGGTTCTTATGTGCGGGTTTTTACTGTATCCCCATGGCTGAAGTTGCTTATTTCTCTTGTAGAAATGGATGGAGCGATTTCTGTAAAGAAGAGATTAACAGCATTACAATTATTAAATTTACTTCTTCCTCCATTGAATCGATTACTTTTCAAGAAACTCATTGGGTTATTGCATTTGGTATCAGAGAAGACCATCAACCTCATGACACCTAAGAATCTGGCTGTTGTTTTTGCACCAAATATTGCAGCTAAAACGGTATGTTAGGACGTCTGGTAAATCTTTTCTTGAGCTTACTTATCCTTTTCGCAGAAGCAAAGCTTCAATTCTGTTATCTTTTTTGAGCTCCTGTAAGATCAAAGCATTAAAATCCCAAAGTCTCGAACAGCAAGATTTCAGACAAAATTTTTTCCAACACTTTTTTATTCGAATAACGTTTGAAATTCTTTTGACTAAATTCTGTTCGCACTACATTTTACCTGAAGCATTCAGTGCCAATCTTTTGTTAAAATTAGGTTTAGTCTATGCAACCCGTTTCAAGTGGACGATTTGGTTAATAAACTGCTTAAAAGGAAATTTTTTCCAATTTTTCAGAGAATGGTCTGTCTGTAAAGCTTTTTGTCCGAAACTTTCTGTCCGATACAACTGGATGTTTATTTATTTCAATCAGCTAGCCTGCGTGCAGACTCTACTAGTTTACAACGATCAGCCTTTATGAATAACAGAACATAGGGCTCAAATCTTGAAAAAGCTCGGTGTAAAACTCTATTACAGTTTTATTTGAAATAAATGGCTTGGAAGGAACTAAGGGTTTTTTGTTGCAAATCTGCCGTGGAAATTTATTGATATCTTGAATGGTTCAAAAATGGTGACATTTATTAAGTTTGAGGCTATGACGTCATCAAATTTTTAAATCCTAAACAAGAAAATCTACAGATTTCTGCTTGCCACCATATTGTAGTCCTTCATAAACTATGCTTTCCTTGAAGATTATATCATCTTCCCTGGTATTGGTTTAGAATTTACGATGATTTAAAGTTTTTCACAATTTTTCATTAATTTTTTCAAAAATAGTTAAATTGCCGCCATTTTGAAAAAAATCGAGGTATCAGAAAATTTCCACTGCAGATTTACAGAAACGTACCATAAGTTCCTTTCAAGCCATCCAATTCAAAGAACTGCGATAGAATTTTACACCGACCTTTTTAAAGATTTGAAAGATTTGAGCCCTATGCTGAATAACAGGATGATAAGGACATTTTTTTATCGCAGTTTTCGGCTTCGCAATAGGCCAAATGTACGATTTGGCATAGTCTGGCAAAGGTGGAGTAGGGACATCTCAAGCAATACAGCCATATAAATCATTCATATTTTTTTGCCAGGAAAGATGATTAAACAATAGACCATTTACCTATTCTACAAAAGAGTCTGGATCGAGCTATGTTTCAATGCATTTTTATTGGAAGGGTTCAATTGAATGGCGTTAGCATTTATCACTACTATGCACATTTGAAAAATTCACCAGCTATCTGCAAAATGTATAGAAATAGCTCTCGATGCAAGCAGATCGGAAGAATAGGTCCTCTGCAAACTAAGCATAGCACCAATTGTTACTGATCTAGTTATTATTTGAGTTAAAACATTTAGAAACTTTTACTAGAACAAACCTATACGACTATGTATTCCAAAGTGACGCAATTTCATTTGAATCGTTGAGCCTTCTAAATATTTTTCATCTAATTTCTGCAGAAAATATCATGCTTAAGTGATTACAGTGACAACTTGGAACCATTGACAGAGATCATCGAATTTTTGATCGAAAATGCAAATTCTGTTTTCAAGGTAATTTCAGTGAATGATATATTTAGGAAATTTGCAACTAATTCCTAGATTAAACCTGGAGCTTGAACATTTTTGCAAACTTTCAACACCTTTGTTTTACCCACGGACGTGCCCATTTCTGCATCCTTGTGACGTTCATCGAGCTTTTGAGTTTCTTGTGCCGATTACACTTGCAGAAGTTATAAACAAATTGTCATTTAGTGACAAGAGAAACAGTGTCAAAGAGCTGTGATAATACCTGATGAATCGTATTTGTTTGAAAGTTGCCAAAACTGAACAGGACACGAACTATTTTTTGAATGATTATCAATTTAAACCAAAAATTCACCTTCGCGAAAACTTTTTGCATTATTTCTATTTTTGATTTGTAGGTTCCCGATGATTTCTTTGGCCCGAAGCAGAGATCTAAGCCGGTAAGGTTTGACAGACACTGTCATTTATTTCCACACGATATTTGCAAAATAAGAAATTACGACAAGTTTAATGGATATTATTCAACGGATTTTAACACACGCTACGTTTCGAAGCATTACTTTCCTTTGTCCTTGATCGTTCTGTTTTTACAGGGTAGTTTCTATTCATCGGTTCTCATCATTATGAAGATAAAAAAGAACTATTAATTTACAATAAAAACGAAATTTGCTATAAAACCTAAACTAATTACAATTTGTCATGAATAAACGAAAGAAAAACAAAAAGAATTGATGAATGAATTCATGTTTGCACCTTCTTTTTAAAAGATCTCAGGGTTGAAGAATTTCTGACTTCAGTGCCAAGACTGTCCCAAAGTTTGGCGCCTCGGTACGCGAAGCATTTCTGCCCCCTGCCGATTTTGATAATGGCAACCTGATGAATAATGGCATCAAGAGAACAAAGAGGATCTTTCTAAGAGAATCGCACGATGTGATGATACATACTTGGTCGACTTAGATATCATTGGTTTATATTTTGCATGCCTTTTATTTGCATGCCCATGCATTTTCATCTTTTCTATTTTCTTTGTAACCTGTATGGGGGCTTGTTCAGCGACATGCACTTATATTATTCTTGTATAGCTGGTATCATATGATTGAATGTGTATTAATGAATTTCACTTGTTTATTTAGGGCCCAAATGCACTTGGTACACCTAAAGTGTTCTGTAGACAATATGATGCTCGGAATTATCAACAAGAGACTGTAAAGACGACAAATGATGCACTTGCAGAGTTGTATACACAGGTCATTAATATGCCAGATTATCATCCAATGAAGAAACAATTCCTTGATGATGTAAGTTAGCTTCATGAAAATAGATGATCATGGAAAGAAAGGTGCAAAATTGTTCTAGAACTAAAAATACATGCATTGGTTCTTAAACGAAATGATTTTTAAGTAACTTATTAAACATTTGTGTCTTTCTGGTTATTTTAGATATTGCTGGATCTTGAATAATTTGGTTTAATTGTTACCACCGATCGTGCCAAATTAGTTTGGAAAGAGCGTGAGATTTGTTGGGGTTTTTACGCCTTATCTTCTGGCATGGTTTGCTGACAATCCTTTTGCATGTGAACTGAACTTTGTATTCTTTTCACATTGAAAGTCAACGGTTGATTTTCCAAAACCTGCTTATCATACCCGCCAACTATTTTAGCAGCTCAGCTCTCCAATGTCTCCAATTTTCTTAGTTTTTTTTATTCTTTGCATTGGTATCTATTTGCGTGATCTTTCCAGGGATAAATGCTCTTTATCAGAAAATGTTGCACTACTGAAATCTGTGCCTTTCTTTTTCAGTTCAAGAGAAAGTACCCTGGTACACCTCCATTTGTACCAAAATGTCGACGGGTGAGTCACTTTCACAATTTCCTATCCTCATCTTATCCATGCTAAGCCCCAAACAAAAGTTGCCTTATCAGCTAAGGAATAATGTGGGCCATGTGCGACTACGGTCTGTTTTTCAGGGGTAGCTCGAAATGTCCCATTGGTAGCCATTTGAATACAAAACGTTTTGATATCATGAAACACATTTTACGGTGTGCAAACAGTGATTCTAAGCGCAAGCCAACGAAAATCCTTTCCTAAATATATTTAAGTCCATTCGGTAAAGTCCATTCAATGATGTTCTTTTTTACTATCCAAAACTTTCTTTATCAAAAATACGTCTTTGAGCAATGGAATGTAACCTGTTCTGCTCTAGCAATATTCCAAATGCCTTCTAAAAGGAAGCTTAGCATTAGTGTTCGAAAATGATGGAAAAATTGTTTAATTATCTGGGGGAATCTAAGCCAAAATATGCATAAGCCTTCAATTAAAATAGCCGTGCAAGTGTTGAAATTGAAATGCTGTAGCTTGAGCCATTTTTAATAATAATTATTATAATAATAACAATGTTTATACATGGTAACCTCTTCAACACACTAAGTGCTGTTATGAACGAGGGCCCATTATAGGCTTCGTTGGGGATATAATAAATTCATGAAGTCTCCAAATTTTATCAAAGTGTATTCGTTGATTTATCATCTTATTTAGGATATCTTATTTAGGACATGGTAACCTCTTCAACACACTAAGTGCTGTTATGAACGAGGGCCCATTATAGGCTTCAAAGTGTATTCGTTGATTTATCATCTTATTTAGGACCTCTTAGGACCTCTTATTTAGGACATGGTAACCTCTTCAACACACTAAGTGCTGTTATGAACGAGGGCCCATTATAGACTTCGTTGGGGATATAATAAATTCATCTTGATTTATCCATGAACGAGGGCCCTGTATATGCTTCGTTGGGGATATAATAAATTCATGAAGTCTCCAAATTTTATCAAAGTGTATTCGTTGATTTATCATCTTATTTAGGACCTCTTAGGACCTCTTATTTAGGACATGGTAACCTCTTCAACACACTAAGTGCTGTTATGAACGAGGGCCCTGTTTATGCTTCGTTGGGGATATAATACATTCATGAAGGCGTTGATTTATCATCTTATTTAGGACCTCTTAGGACCTCTTATTTAGGACATGGTAACCTCTTCAACACACTAAGTGCTGTTATGAACGAGGGCCCTGTTTATGCTTCGTTGGGGATATAATACATTCATGAAGTCTCCAAATTTTATCAAAGTGTATTCGTTGATTTATCATCTTATTTAGGACCTCTTAGGACCTCTTATTTAGGACATGGTAACCTCTTCAACACACTAAGTGCTGTTATGAACGAGGGCCCTGTTTATGCTTCGTTGGGGATATAATACATTCATGAAGTCTCCAAATTTTATCAAAGTGTATTCGTTGATTTATCATCTTATTTAGGACCTCTTAGGACCTCTTATTTAGGACATGGTAACCTCTTCAACACACTAAGTGCTGTTATGAACGAGGGCCCTGTATATGCTTCGTTGGGGATATAATACATTCATGAAGTCTCCAAATTTTATCAAAGTGTATTCGTTGATTTATCATCTTATTTAGGACCTCTTAGGACCTCTTATTTAGGACATGGTAACCTCTTCAACACACTAAGTGCTGTTATGAACGAGCGCCCATTATAGGCTTCGTTGGGGATATAATACATTCATGAAGTCTCCAAATTTTATCAAAGCGTATTCGTTGATTTATCATCTTATTTAGGACCTCTTAGGACCTCTTATTTAGGACATGGTAACCTCTTCAACACACTAAGTGCTGTTATGAACGAGCGCCCTGTATAGGCTTCGTTGGGGATATAATACATTCATGAAGTCTCCAAATTTTATCAAAGTGTATTCGTTGATTTATCATCTTATTTAGGACCTCTTAGGACCTCTTATTTAGGACATGGTAACCTCTTCAACACACTAAGTGCTGTTATGAACGAGGGCCCATTATAGGCTTCGTTGGGGATATAATACATTCATGAAGTCTCCAAATTTTATCAAAGTGTATTCGTTGATTTATCATCTTATTTAGGACCTCTTAGGACCTCTTATTTAGGACATGGTAACCTCTTCAACACACTAAGTGCTGTTATGAACGAGCGCCCATTATATGCTTCGTTGGGGATATAATACATTCATGAAGTCTCCAAATTTTATCAAAGTGTATTCGTTGATTTATCATCTTATTTAGGACCTCTTAGGACCTCTTATTTAGGACATGGTAACCTCTTCAACACACTAAGTGCTGTTATGAACGAGGGCCCTGTATATGCTTCGTTGGGGATATAATACATTCATGAAGTCTCCAAATTTTATCAAAGTGTATTCGTTGATTTATCATCTTATTTAGGACCTCTTAGGACCTCTTATTTAGGACATGGTAACCTCTTCAACACACTAAGTGCTGTTATGAACGAGCGCCCATTATAGGCTTCGTTGGGGATATAATAAATTCATGAAGTCTCCAAATTTTATCAAAGCGTATTCGTTGATTTATCATCTTATTCAGGATCAATTTATTATCATTTATCGTGCGTCTTCCTCACTTATTAAGTCAAGTTGACCTAAAAATCTCACTTTTCTATCTGGTGCCTTTTGTGACATAAGGCCTTGTAGTTGCATAAATCATGGAATTCAGGGATTCTCCAAATCGAACACCATACGTTGTGGCTTATGCAACTGTATATCAAAGGAGATTCCCTTGCATGGTCAGCTGTGCAAAGTTGGGAAGATTCTGTTATCTTTGTTGTATTGATAAGATTTAATATAATTCATTATGTTCATTTCTCCTTTTCATATAGTGTAGGGAGAATTTTCCTGCAGCCAAGGTGCTTTTGAAGGAGCCTTCCGCTGAAAAATTGCAACATCTTTTCAGTTAGAAAGCGTCACATGACTTCATTCAGATCGAAGATGTTATAAACCTATCGAAATGCGATATTGGATTAAAAGTTAAAATACAGTCATTTTTTCATGAGAAACTGCTTTTTAGAAACCAATTTTTCGAAAGCTAAGAAAAAACCCTAGCTGAATTGAAAAAGCTAAGAAACTTTTGTAATTTACAATTTCAATTTTCCTGTCGCACACACAAATGTTTTGACATTGTACAAGCAACTGTTTGGACATTATTTTGAGTGCGAATTATGTTATTTAATGGCTTTGAGATCATACTAAGTAATTTTGGAACCCTTTAGACAAAACAAAATTAACTCTACACTTCCGGCATTAAAAAGATGGACAAAAATAAAGACGAGCAGGAATAAATATATATAAATTCTTTCTCAATTCCCAACTAGTTTCGACCGTGTGGTCATCATCAGGAGAATGAGTTATACTTTCTAATACAACAGTTTTATAAATTCTTTTTATAAATGTGACGTTAAATTAGTTGTTTCAAATTATGTATGATTAAGAAAGTGACAGGTCACAGGGGAACAATGTAATAACAAAAAAATGAACGTAATTCTGTTGCCTGCCCATCTGTTTAAAGATCTATTGTCTTATATTTTCTGGGTGGTTAAGCTTGCCGTTTAGGCCATTTGGGGTGAGAGTTCTAAGACGTAATATCCAGTTGTCTTCATGTGATTCTAGTATCGACGTTAACGATACTACGACTTCCGGCATTAAAGATATAAGACACGTAAGAAACTTTTGGTAGCAAAATGGCCCAAAAAAATTTAAGAAACTGCCTACCAGCCCCGGACCTTAGTTTCTTATATAAAAATGAATGTATTGGAACGATAGCCCTTGAAATTAGATGTTTTAAACTATAGAGGGGATGTCCATTTTTTCTCAACTGGGAGGTGATATAACATTTTTACAATTCGTTAAGAAAATCTTTGCTAGCCATTTCAGGACTCTTGTCTATAGTAGGGTAAGATGGGGGTAAAATAGATCCTGGTACGGTGGGGCATGATGGGAGCAAAATAGATCTGAGTAGGACAAAATGGGTTCGATATTATTGCGAGATTCAAAATGCGTGGCATGAACATATTTAAAGTAGAAGTTTGCCCAGAAATTATGAATTGTATTCGGAGGCCAAAACAGTCTTTTATATATTGTGCACTTATCCTGCAATATTTAGAATGCACACAGCAGTGGTAGAAGCGTTAACGCTGGTCAATAGAACATTTTGTATGAAATGTCACTCAATCCAAATTATTTTGTAGCGTAGGTGCGTGTTTGAATTCTTTTTGAAATCCAGAAACCAAGCTCGCAAAACAAGCTATTTCAGTATTTGTCAAGCAAAAAGTGCTTTATTTTCGTACATAATTAGGTCTACAATCAGTAACCTTTACCAAATCTTGCCATGGCATTTGTCAGTATTTTCTGTCATATTTTAATGTCAAGTTGCATTTCTCTCCTTTAGCGCCCAATGGAAAGTCCCGGAAAGAGGACGCCAATGCTGAAACGAAGTCGCGAAAAACTTGATGACGTCACAGATGAACCCTTTGAGAAAGAAGATGGGATGTTTTTGAGCACACCAGAAAAGAAAAGGCTTTTCATGGAAGGAGATTTAGCAGAGCACTTCACTCCAGATTCAAGAAATTCCGGACGGATGACCTGTGAGAATGGACAAGTATTTGAAATAATGAAAGAGAAAAAGAGGTTCCGAAGGCCAAGCTTTAGCCGACCGAGTTTCGGCTTCTTCTCAAAGCGCAGCACGCCTGATCTGAACAAATTACGGAAAACGCCTGTGCCAGTAAACGAGAGCAGTAAAAGAACGCGGAGCAACAGCGCAACAGAATGCGCAGAGACGGATCCAAAGAGACGTTTCTCATTTACGCCGTTTTTGGATCGAAAAAACAATCCCCAACGAGCTATGACCGAAAAGCATGCGTCGAAAAAGTCGAATAAAGTCCGGACTAGCTCAGAGAATAAGAAAATGCCGGAATTTGGAAAAGTAAATCTTGGACATTTTCATTGTGATAGCTCGGAAAGTAGGAATACAAATGAAGTGCCAGTTATAAAAGAAAGACCTAAGCCAATGCTTCGTGCTCCTTTGATAAATATTAAATCAGTAGGAAAATCTCTAATTCCTCCCTCGCTAAATCCCAGGAGAGAAACATTAGCTCTTCATAAAGAACAAGATTTTAACATCGAAGCTTTTAGGCCAAGGAGGGAAACCCTGGCTATCCAAAGTCATACGCCGACAATTATTCCTTTCAAACCAAGAAGAGAGAAGTTTGAGACTGAAAAGGGACAACCTGTTCTTGAATCATTCAAACCAAAAAGAGACAGTCTTTTAATCCATAAAAAGGCGCAGCCGCAATTCGAGCTGATGAAATCCGTGAAGAAAGATATTTATAATGATTCTGACGGTCCTAGTACGATTTGTCAAAGCAAGCAGAGTGCGAGAAACACGCAAACAGAAAATTATGAACGAACTTCTTTCAATAAAGAGCAACATAATCACAAGAAACCTTTTGGCAGAGAAGTAGATTCGCCCGTGAAATTCACAAGTTTTGGAAAAGGAATACTTGACAATGATGAGGAGATGTCAAGAGATACGAAAGGAGGACATCAACTGCATGGGCGAAGGATGTCAACTGGATCGATCATGAGGTCCGGACTGACGCAAATGAAATCTTGGGTAAGTGAGTGTGAAATCAATCCAAATCTCCTTCGTTTCCTTTCCTTGGAAGATGACTTAATTTTTATGAATGAGTTGGACCAATCAGGTGATACAGAGATAATATAAAAGCATTCGATGTCCGGCTTCCTATTCTGCTAACTCTTTATTTTTAATACGTTTGGTTTAATTGGCAAGAACCAGGGCTCAAAAAAATATTTTCCTTTCTGGTAGCAAGCTAAGCACCTTCATTTTTCCTAACGTACTTTTTTCTTTCCTTGTATACCGCCTAATTCTATCCCTTTTTCTCTTTCTCTTTCTTTTTTTCCCCTTTCCTTTTTTCCTTTTCTTCATTTTTGTCCCTTCTTTTCCTTCCGTTTCTTTTTTCTTTTTCCCTTCTTCCTTCCTGGGAAATTTAAGCATTTCAGCTACCTTCCTGGTAGCGCCGCTACCACGCTATTTCGTTTTTTGAGCTTTGTCAAGAACAGCAACTTCCAACTTTCACAGTATTTGTTGGATACATTGCTCCCAAAAAGTGCTTGGGTAGAGGCATCACATAACTTGCTACACGACTGAAATCGATTTAGGTATTATTAACACAAATGCAGTGCAGGTTTATATCAAATGTTGAAGAAAACTGAACATTTACTTCAGTGCCTAAATATTAGAATTTTTACACTACAAAATTGACGCAAACAGCAGGAATAAGAACTGCTGAACTTTAGTGGGAAAATAAAAATTAGAAACGGAACAATGAACCCCATTAGCATTCCATATAACAGTCCAGAAATTTCCCTGCGACACAATGACAAATATCCTGTGAGCCATCTTCATCAAAAGTTTCCTGGCAGCGCCGCCGCCGGACATTTTAAAACTCTATTGTGCCTTTTACATGCAAATTTTCATGGGCTTCTTATTTATGTTCCTTCGAAGATAACTGACACAGTTTTAAAGTGGTTTTGCGATGTTAAAAACTTGCATTTGCAAAGAGCAAAACATCTAAAAATATCCCATTTAAGTCAATGCTGCACACGCTTCGTGAAAAGAGGGGGGAAAGAAGATAGCCAAAGAAATAATGCTGTGTGTGAGTGTTTTCTTTGTTCTTTTTATAGACAGGCCTATTTACTATTGCATATTCCGTTTAATTTCACGAAAGTTGAAAATTGGACGAAAATTTGATCGTAATTTTTAGTTTTTCTCATGACTTTTGCAAAATAGCTTCCAAGTAAAATCGTGCAGAACTCTAGAACGCTATGATAGATTTTGATGAACTAAATTTCTCCATTTTAGTTACCCTTTTTTCTTTGAAATGATAGGATAATCCATTCAAATTGATGCATGATCCATCATTGCACGGTTAGGGCAATCGCTGATGTGATCCACAGTTATGGGACGCCAGGTATATTCAGTAAATAGCATTTTTCATCTGGAAATATTTTTGAATAAATGTTCTCTGTTTTGCAGGATGAAGGTTACATGGTTACCTACCTATAGAAATGAAAATCACGCGTGTGTGAAGTTCCTTGAAATGGCCCATAAACAAAACTGAATGTCCCAAAAATTGTATGTATCTATCGCTAAAATATTCAGTGTGGCAACGGAGAGGATTGCACCATCCCATATGTATGTATGTATTTATAGTTTAGATATATTTAAACAATTGTTACCTATATCTAGTAATAGTTTTACTTTCTCGTTATATGAGCTAGTTATCAAAGTTTACTAACGAAGACAAAATATAGGTTTTCACACAAGATGTTATTGTGTTATGATATGATGCCTATATATATCATGACAGACCACACATGAAACATGAATAGTTTTATCTATTCTCAAAGAGTCTGGATCGAGCGGTCTTTTTTTCCATTTTTATACGTGACGTCCGATGCAATGGTGGTGTTAGAGCTTCTATCACTATCGTGCACAGTCGAAAATTCTACAAAATGTAGCAAAAAAATGTTGTTCGATTCTGATTCTTTTTTCAGAATAGCTAAAAGGTCTATTTAAAAAGTTTTGAGTCTTAGCTGGTTTGCGAATCAAACACTTGAAAACGTTTTTGTTTGAAAGCTACCAACTCGAACGCTCTTGCTACAGTCAACACTCATGCAGAGCTTTCAATGTGGGAAATGACTTCTGAAGTTGATTTTTGCTTGTAAATACAGTTTGTTCACAATTTGATTTTGAAGTTGGAAATCTACCTTTGCTAATCAATTGAACAGCCAAAGGAAGATCCGGCCCCTTTTCAAAATGATTTATTCTTCGCATTTATACTCAATCCTTCCGATTGTTCTTTATCTGCTGGTTGATAGAAGCAAATGAGGGATGGCGTGGAAAAATATGACATTAATAGACCTTTTAGCTATTCAGAAAAGAAACAGAATCGAACAACATTTTGCTACATTTTGTGGAGTTTTCAAATGTACACAATAGTGATAGAATCTCTAACGCCACTCGATCGAACGTCGCGTATAAAAATGTATAAAAATAACGTTCGATCCAGGCTCTTTTTTAGAATAGCTAAAAGGTCTATTCGGAGAATTCTTTGAAAGTGATGTTTTTTCGTGGAAATCTCGAAGAATCGTTCCGTAGAACTCGTAAACATTAAGGCCTATTTCTATGATTAAGACCTTGCTAGCCATGGTTGCAATCTGCGAAGCGTGAAAGCATAAAGGAAAGTCAGTTACTGTTTTGCTAGCCTTCGTAAGTCTGTGAACAGCAAGCTTAAGACAGATAATGCAATATGGCAAGATCGAAATTCCTTTTATTTTTTCAGTTCTTGAATGTGCTAAATTTTACAGTTATGTTAGGTAGGTTCAGCGTTATAAACATATGTTAATTAATTTTCAAATTTTACTTTGAATTATAGTTCGTGTTATTGTGATTGTGTCATGATTTTGAAAGTGGTGAAAAAGTTTGAGATGCACTGGATTTATTCTGACTAGAATGGAGAAACTTCATTCAACTTGTTGACCATTCGCAATCCATGGGCTGGTAAATCATATAGCTACTACTACTACTACTAATATGCAAAAAACTGATACTGCATCCTCTGTTTCGATGCAAGGAATCGAAACAAAGGAATTGCCCTTCACCTTTTGCATGTTTATGGCTCAATCGACTAATGAAAAAAGTGAGACTTGGACAAGTCCAGGAATTTTAGGAAAGTTCTTTACAGGCAAAGCTCTGAAGCTTTTTCAAAAAAGGGACTAAACGAAATGACTTCTCCCATATGAAACAAACAGAATTAATTAATGCTGTTGGTAGAGCCTCAACAATCCTACGGAGGAAGGTTGATGAACAAAGTTTTTAATTTGGATGATGAACAAAGAGAAGGGTTTGTTGACCATGTTTACTCCTATTCTAATTAAGTAATTTTCGCACTTAGATTTCGCATCAATATTTTCCTATCAAAAGATGCATTGCTGCTACCCAGGGTACATTGCTGGACAGTTTGTTTCGAAATTTTTCCAAGAACAGATCCTTTTTAAGCCGAATTCATGAATGAAAATATTCTAAAATGCTTCGGAATACTCAACTGCTAACAAGAATATTGCACAAAGATTTTAAAATACAAGTTCATGGTGCAGTGCATATATTTAGTAAATTTGCTTAGATCAACAAATTTCGGTTCAAACTTCGGACCTAAGGTGATAAGAATAGATTGAGTCATTTTGCAATGTGAAGAATCTATGGAACTTGCAGGAGTTCCGATAACTCTGACCTTCAGTTAGTTACATTAGAGAAATCTGAGAAGAAAGTATTGGAGTCAGGAGAAAATTGGTGGAGGATGACAAGGAACGCATGACACCAGAAGATGTATTAAAGAAGACTTTATTTTTGTGTTGATATCACCAGAGTCAACAGAATATCGCTCTTCATCGAGATGATTGGTTTATGAAAGAGCTATGTCCATAAGATGTAAATTAGAAAGATAAATTGGTCATTGGAAAATTGTTCTCATCAGGTATGAAGACGTTAACTTGTTTTTTTAACTCCTTTTTGCTTTTCTTATTCCTTATACCGCTACTTAGACGGCTTGTTTATCTTGCAAAATCTCCGTGGGCAAATGAAGTCGTAAGGGGAATTTTGTGAAACCCATTAGTCTGATAACCCGCCCACTACCGAGGAACTACTCTTCCTCAGTGGGCTGGTTATCAAGCTAGCCTCCCATAAGACAGAGCCAGGTGTTTGCTCAAGAAAATATTGCACACCTATCTGTGCAATCGACCTCAATCAGCAAGGGAAATTTAGTAAAGTGAGAACTTCAGGTTTCTGAAAAGATTTACCTTTCTGAAGAATATATTTCACACCTCTAAGTGCACTGAATCGAATCAAAATAAACAGAGAAAGCAAAATATTGTGGTCGACTACATTGAAGGTGTGAAATCTGCTCTTGAGCCTGTCAAAATGTTTTGTTTTAACAGAACTTTGTCTTTACTTTACAAAATTTACTCAACTAGAAAACAAAACCGTACAGCTGCGTTCACTGAAGGTGCAAAATCTACTCTTGAGGCACTCATCATTTTGTTATGTGATAGTTCAAGATTAAATATGATCAGCCATCCTTTAATTTTTAATTCTCTTGTTTTGCATACTTTCATGAAAAAATTAAATATTTCCACGCCACCATTTTGTGCCAAAGGCCAAAACCAGCATGGTAGATTTCCTGTATTGTATTGCTGCTTCAACGACCATACCAAATTGATGCTGGTAACAGACATTAAAATGTTTCCTTGATTTTAACCAGCATTCATTCTGGTTTCAGATTAATTGCATGTGGTTTATATGAGTCCAAGGAAGTTGAAACCAAGATTACAGTCATTTAGATGTAAGTACATTTTACAATTACAATAATTCTGCAATGATTACCCTCTTACCCTAAGTAGCTTCATTATACGTAATACAACTGTCATTATACTGAGCATGAGCTTGTATCATTGAGCTAATAATGTTTGCAAATACCAACTTAAAATTACCAACCTCAAATATGAAATTTTACAGAATTATTGTTACTCTAGATTTTGGAAAATTAGCTTGAAAAGCTGGACCAATTAGGTTTGCACCGCCGAGCTCAAATTTATAAATGAGGAGAACCATGAAAATGTTGGTGCTTTAAACAAAATGTTCCGCGTTTTACTCCAGTAAGAAATTAGAAGAACTTCTCTTTTTTGAAAAGACAAGGTCCAGGAAAGCGATTCATACAATTTATGGTAAATAGGCTCCTCTATAAATAGAGCAAAGAATGGGATATTTTTAGATTTTCTGCTCTCTGCAAATGCAAGCTTTTGACCTTGCACAAACCCTTTAAGCTGCATTCATAGATCTTCCCTACCAGCTCAAAATTATTTTATCCCTGCATCAGCCAATCTCATTCAATGGACCAAAAATTGGAAGGTTCCCCTGTGGAAAATGATGATGTCATGGACAAAAATATTCCATAAACCAACTTTAGCTTCCTATCTTTGCAGTGCGTGTATTTTTTTCTACCAAAATAAACATGCGGGAGTTATTTGGGATCTATCATCGCCCACTGCATGAATGAAAATTTTAATCTCGAAAATGTATGAAAATGCTGATGAAATTTGCTCATGACTCGTTCCATAACCGGTAACCACGAGAACTTTCCATTTGTTTTGATTCGTCATCATGTGGCAAGGGCTTTGCTTATTAGGCAATTCTTCCCTAGTTCTTCATTCTCATTGGTCAGTTAAACAATTGACAGAAGCTGTGTGAAATTCCATTGGTCACCAGAAACAATCAATTTTACGTAGACAAAGTCTCGTGACTCGAATTCCCGCCATTTTGACGTAAACACAGGAACCAAAACAAACCGAAACTTGAGAGGAAAGTTGTGCAATTATTGTTTGTAGTTACACTTTAAAACAGATAAACGAAAGGAAGTTTTACGAATCAGAGAAAATTAATTGCTTTAGAAGACGTTTATGACGAAGCTCGACGAATTTCATCAGGTAAATTTCATTTTTACTTATTTTTACAATCAAAATAAAGCAATTTTGTTTGGTATTTTTTCGATCATATCCCCAGTCTTCAATTCTTCAATTTCCTGGTAAATTAAGTTTAATTAAATAACGCAAAGATGTGATCTAATATTCTTTCTTTCAGCTTCCAAGATCAGAAGTGGAGCTGCCATACACTGAACTATTTGGCGCCCCTTCGCCGGTTTATAATGAATCTCTAGCAGGGGATTGTGGAGATGAAGGGCCTAGCAGCAACGTCCTCGGTTCTTCTTCATCCGAAATGGTGAACAACGATTGGGAATGGTTGCAAGAATATGAGGATATTTCATGTGTCCTCGAAAACTGCCCCAGAATTTATGAACGATGTATCAATATCAACGATATATGTTGTAAAAATGATCGACAAAGTGTTGTCGTTGGGCCGACCCTGGCAGAGCTCAATGAGAGGCGAGCTTTATCACCGTTGGTAAACCCTGACATGAAAAGACTGCATCTCGTTGCTACGAAGTATGATGAAGAAAAAATTGAACAGTTTACTGAAAATTTCAGCAATCGACAAAATAGAGCGTGTTTATCTGAGATAAATAGGCCCATACCCAGGAAATGGCCAAATCAAGGCAGGATTGTCAGTATGCCTCAAAACAAAAGTGAAAACATGCCAGCAAGTTTGCGGAGAATGTTATTGTACGGGGTTAACGGACCGGGAGCTTTGAACAGTTTCGTTAATACCGAGAAAATTCAAATTACAGAACCAGATCGCGGTGTCCAAGAAATACAAGCCCAAAGTCTTCCGTCAAGTTCTACCGATGATGAGAAACAACAACAGAAGTCGGAGGACATGTCTCCGGACAACGTCCAGTCTGACTCGGACTCTGAACGGACAAGTGATGCATCAGAACGAGAAGTCAGTTTCATTGAAGATGATGACATGTCATCTGGGAGTGAAGATGACGATGATGATGATGATGATGACGACGATGAAATGACCCCCACGAAAAGCCTTGCTGATTCACGAAAGCGGAAAAGAAGTGAAGCAGAAGACATGACTCCTGACCCGAAAAAATTGTTTGAAATTGGGAGACAGCTTGAAAGACTGAACAGAATTATTAATGGACTTCGACCTAATTCGCAGACCAATCCAAATGCAAAGGATAAAACACGAAGAGAGAAAAATAAGCTGGCATCCAGGTTCGTTGATATTCTTTGTTCCTCTTCTCAGAAGTTCTGGAGTACTTTCCCCAAACATATCAGTCTGCCAACATCAATTAACCACAATTTGCGTAAATGGAAACCACATTATGTTTCCGACCATCGCGGAAAAGAAATCTTGATTGATTGACATCATAAAGGTTCCGAGTTGAAATCCTGGTTTCCGCATTTCATGGCAAAGGCTAACAATAAGGAACTTGACCACACTCTGTTCTCTAACTTGACCTTCGACCCAATGCATTGTTCACAGGGAGTCCTCCGTGTGGGAAGAGACAACAGGGTACCCTTAAAATCAATTAATTAAAGCGTGGGAGCAAACCATAGGGAACCCCAAATATTGATAATCTGATGCATGAAAAATGGTTCAACAGGTGCAGAAATTTGCAAGAAAAATCCATTCACTAAACAATGCTTTTTATTAGTAACTGAAAATAGCTTTGACTAAAAAATCATTTGCTGAAGATTTTTCATCTGACACAGGTCACAGCCAATCATCAGATACACATTTCTTATGAACAAAGACAGACCTAGCACTGAAAGTTTCTTAGAACTTTTCTCAAATTCATGTTGTTTTCATGGGTAGGGATCTCCTTTGCCTTTGTGAACATTTCATAGCCTACATTGCTCAAGTAGTAGCAAATAGTTCAGTACAGTGAACAAACAGGTTTGCCTCGGGCAAAAATGAAAAAGCTCCAGGCCAAATGAAAATGTTTCTAAAAGTAACATTTTTCCAGTACTCAAGTTCATAATTCTTTGATTATCCTATAAATGTATTTTTTATAAGAAACTAAAAATCTGGGCCAGTGCTGAGAGATTCTTAAAATTATCAGATCTGTGCCCTCCTGAGCATTTCAAAACAATGTGTTTTGAAGCTTTTCCGATATTTAGACATTGCTCAAGTACACTCATTTTTGTTATAAGAAACCGCTTATAAGAAACGGTAGGCTCAATTTTTCAAAAGTTAAGAAACAACCCTACCTGAATTGAAAAAGCTAAGAACCTTTTGTAATTTGCAATTTTAATTTTCCTATCGCAATCAAAAATGTTTTGACAGTGTACAGTTATAGCAACTGTTTGGACATTATTTTGAGTGCGAATTATGTTATTTTCTTGTTTTGATATCTCACTAAGTAATTTGGGAGCCCTTAGACAAAACAAAATTAACTCTACACTTCCGGCAGTAAAGGTATAAGAAACACATCAGAAACTTTTGGCAGGAAAATGGTCTAAAAATTCAGAAACTGCCTACCAGCACCAGAACTTAGTTTCTTATAAAGAAATGAGTGTTCTTTCCAAGTAATATGATACAGAAAAAAGTGAGAATAAAGAAAAACATGCAAGAGTTTTTTTTATTTTTTGGTGATCTGAGAGTCTTGAGTTTCTTATAAGTGGTTTCTTTTTTTCAAATACGGTAACTGAGTTTCTTATCAGAATTTCTTCTCAAAAAATACTTGCAAGATCAAAACTTTGAATTTTGCAAGTCATCATTTAGTCCAGGAAATCAAAAGCATGATATTTTGACTTGTTGCTCATACTTGGATGTTTGGTATTATGTTAAGTAAAAAGACAGACACAAACAAATTCAAGAGTACTCTGTATTCAATGTTTTGATCAACATAAAGTTGGACGGCATATGCGAGTCTATTGGTTAAAAATCATTGGAGAGCAATTTTAATGTTTTTCGTACCATTGCAGGGCTTGTCGTCTGAAGAAAAAAGCAGGACATGAAGCAAACAAGATAAAGATATTTGGACTGAATCAAGAAAACAGTAAGTTTAGCCCTATCACTTATTACCCTGATTTCTACAATCAAAGATGTTATCCAAATTTTAATGAGACAACCCCTTGAAATTTTTATCAAATTTTCTTTACAAAATTGGTTTTATTCAGGGTGTTGTAAGGTATTTTTCCATCTGATATATTGTATAAATTAAAGTGAATGACCTGAGATATATAGCACTTGTCTATAAATAGGACAAAGAAACACCCAATCCTTCTATTGTTTTCTTCAGCATTGCTTTCATTCGCCACGAGCTGGATTATCAAATACAATAGGCTATTTATAAATCTATGAGATCTCATCTTTTAACTCAGGTTATTCACTTTAAGCTCATTTTTTGAATTAGGAACACGTGATGCTGTTTCCCAATAACATTCAAATTGTCTCAATACATTAGTAGAAGAGTGCTACCCCATGATTGTTTTCAATGTACTTTAGTGGGCACTGAGGCAATGAGACCCATAACCTAGCCCAATTGGCCTTTCCCCCTAAAACAGAAAGTGCTCCTGCCATGGCCACATGATGAGTCATTGGTTTTTTGGGGAAAACTAAAGTCTCCAGTACTATATCGTATGGATTTTATTGGCAAAAAGATTTTGATGGGTCATTTTTGCATCCTGGGCCCTGGAATAGTTATGTATTTCCCCCCATCTCAACACTACAGCCCCTTCCAATGCACATGCAATTTATTGCTTCCACAACCTTTTAAATTTATCAAATATATATGCACTGACATAACTCTCTTCTACTTTCAGAACATCTGACAGACCTGTTATACGAAACCAAGGAGCTTCTGATAAAAAATCAGAGGGAAAAAGTCCAGAAACAATCGTGGCATGATGTCGAAGTCAAAATTGAAAATGTGTTTGGTAAGATAACAATTGATGTCATGCTTTGTTTTTAATTTGTGGTTCATGTCTTCCCTTCATTGAGAAGAACGCAAGACACCAACATTCAAATACAGTGAATGTATTACCAAGGTGCATATCTCCACAATCTGTAGGAGATATTTCAAACAAGTCTAATTGGATTGATTGAGCTCTTTGCTAACACGATTTCGGGTTTTTGCAACCATCATATCAATATGACCTTGTCATGCTTACATTGATTGTTCAGACTTTATAAGAATTCTTGAAAGAAAGAATTTTGATTTTAAAGAATTCTTTTTTAGAATTCAAGTCATACTTTTGAAGAATTTTTGTCTGACTTTGGGAAATTCATGAACTGTCTCAAGAATTATTTGAAAATTGTGTGATGTCTTATGTGTTCATGAAAATGTGGAAAAAGTGATCAAATAATGAAGTTCTGAAAAAAGTTTTTGTTAAAAATCTTCAAACTGGGAAAGATTTTATTAAAACATTTGTTTTTATTTGTCATATTTATATGCATCAGAAGGTCAGGCTCCCAATCCATAAAATGCCTTACACAGCTATTTTGGTTGGCACCTGCTGATGACTGTATTAGCAAGAAATGCAATTTGCACAAACTTAACGATCAGTTTGCATGGAGTATACTCTGTTGTTCTTTTGGAGTTTGCAAGTTTGTAGGACTTGTGGAAGTTTGCATGTTTAGAGGAAGCTTCAAACAACAAACTCCTAAATCTGAAACATACTCAAACAAACACACAACAAATATTGCATTGTTTACTGCAAGCTCAATGCAAACCCCATTTCTAATGGGAAATGGGCAGTACTTGAGAGAAAGTTTCAGTTTTATTTTCTGTTGTTAATTTCTAAAGTCTTAAGATATATGGGAGGCAGCGTTTTATTGACTGTATTTCTTTTCTGCTTCTACAGAAAAGCCTGTTGCTGGCAATGTGTCTGAATATGTTGACTCTATGTTGATTGAATTCAAGTCAAAGAACGGAAAGCATCATTCTAGCAAGTAATGTTGATATCTCAAACTTAATTAATTTTTTACAATCTTATTATATGTACAGAAGCATTTGATGGGCATCAAAATCAGTTTGATCATTGAAACTGCAGGGGGTTAAATTTCATAGCAATAAGCAGTTCCTTATATTGGGCAAAATTTGTGATAAAATAGCTTTCAATTTGCATGCATTCGAAGAAATTACGAGAAATATGTTTCGTTCTCAGAAATTTTTTTTAGATAAATGCAGGAATCATTTCTATGAAAAGAATTTTACGCACTGCCAAAAAAGAATTTTTAGTCAAAAGTTGGAGTTGGATCACTTGAACAAGTACTTGTTTGTGGCTTTTTTCTTAGAGAGTAACAAAAGTCTGTCTCAAATTTGATTTCACGTGAAAATGTCCATGAATAAAGACACTTGAAGTGTTTTGTATTTGAGTAATTTGGCATGTTTGCAGACTTCATGTGACATCTAATCAAAGATAGACTTTAGTACAATTTCAAACTGATGGACTACCCTGTGTCGATCTTGCACATGCTTCTAACCAATGATTTTTAGCATATCATTGTTTTATTTTATTGATTGATTGCAGTTTGCAAAGCAGATTGCCACAGTGTAAATAAAGTAATTGCAGGATTATTCCACTTTCAGCTTTAATTGTTATTAAAATGTTAAAAATAATGTTTATTGATGTAAAATTGTAAGTTTTCATTTTTCATACACATTCTTCTTTTGAATAAGATTGTGAAAGTAGCAAGACATACTTCAATATCGGATCATCAGTGTAATGAAGTTGATAATTGTGAAATTTCAGAACTGCATGTTTAAGAAGCAAGTAAAAATTCACATTATGGGCAAAAAGTTTAAGGAATTTGAAAACAAGTTTAAAGAAGATTTTTGAAAAAGAAAAACCAATTTCATTTACTTTACGTTTCTACATTTGCCTGGTCATTTGTTTTTGAAAATGAAACTCCCTAGACTTGCTGCACTTCCCGCAACCTTGTATCGAAACGCGACTCTTTGCAGTGTTTGAAAAACGAAATCTTCCAGTCTTGACAGTCACAATGGTTGTGGCCAGTTGGATATTTTTACTTCTATTATGCATGTTCTGACATTCAAATTTCTCACTTTGCATTTGTAAATTTGTTTGGCTTTTGTACGAAGGCATACATCATGCAGACATATCTAGATGATATCCTTTACCTTGACATTCACACACCTTTTTGTGCTTGAGAAATCGCCATAGAGGTAAAATTTTAATTTGCAAATAATGATTTCTCTTTGCAATTTTCATAATCTTTATATTTCGCAAATCAAAGCCAGTCTACAAACAGATTTCACTGTTGGAAAGGTTGTTTCGTTTCATGCTGTTACGTGTGGAAATATTTGAAGCACCGGGTGTCCCAAAAAATGTATACGGATTTGGTTGACTACAGCCATGTGAATTTAGCTTTAATCATTGTCTAATCATTCTAAAAATGTTCCTCGATAGTTAACTTGAACATAGATACCTCGTTTGTTCATATTGGTACTTTGAGACCAAACATGTAGATCCTGAAAGCTCAAATTTGCCTCCTCCTGCAAACCAGAGCTTTAGCCCTTTGGCCTAAGCAATTTTTTAAGGCACAGTGTATAAATCAATGATAACCTTGATAAAATTTGAACAACATTAGATCTTGTGTTGTTCTGTTTTCATGAAGTCATCCCACAGTCACCCATTGGGAAGTTTCTCGATTTTCATTAATTTCAGTTCTTAATTTCAATGTGCTTCAGGAATTTGCTTAGGCCAAAAGGCCAAAACTCTGGTTTGGAAGTGGACGCACATTTGAGCTTTCAAGATTGATATTTCTGCTCTCAAAGCACCAATACCAACAAACGAGGTATCTGTGTTCAAGTTAACTATCGAGGAACATTTTGAGAGTGATTAGCCATTGATTAAAGCTAAATTCACATCACTGGAGTCAAGCAAATCCGTATACATGGGTATTGGGACACCCGGTACATTTCTTAAAATCACGTCTGCTTCGTTGTATCTCTTGCAATTTTGGTTGGAAGTGAACTTAATTTATTTCCTTTTATTTCAATTAATGTATATTACAGGGATTACATAGTTACTTGTAAAAGAATGTACGGAATTTGTGTGATGAAAAAAAGCACACGGGTTGTGCGTTAAACTTGTATATCCAAGCTAGTTAAATTAGAATAGGCACCAGTGTTATGATGAATTTGAGTAGATTTGTAAGTATATAGCATACAAAGGAGACTGATCGACAGTGTGAACCTGTATTATAGATTGTAAATAAGAGTAAAAGTCATTAATTTTTTAGCTAAGCTTGAAAGGGTGGACGTTGCAATGTCAATTTGTAAATAAAAAGGTTTTTCGGTCGGAGTAACGTGTATTATTATCATTGTAATAATTTGCCTTGGTTGGTTAAGAGACTTCACTCGCAAGTCTTTCTTGTTTTTCAAAAAGACACAAACGTCTCAACAAATTATTGTTTTTCTTGTCTGTGAACTCTCTTCCTCATTGCTTAAATTTGTTTCTACTCATCATCTAGCGAAATGAATCTGAAGGGTCTTCTGAAAGGGAACCAGAAACAGGAGCTAGACACTGGATATACAACCACCCACCAAAACTGTTCCGCTCTCTTCATCCAAACAGATCATTATTTGTGGCCAGAGAGCTGCCCTACTTGAAGTTTTCTTATCTAACAATAAATGTAGCAAACTTCATTGCTTTGCAGATATTCCTTTTAAATGTTATTGATGTAAAGCAGAGTCTCTGATATAGGCTCCTCGGAGGACAAGTATTTGACACAACGTCGATAATTTTACACAATTTCTTTCAAGATGTTTTTCGGCAAGCAGTACTCCCTAGTCTACCCAGTTTTACAAGAGCCAGGACTACCTTTTCATGCAGGTGGAATTGGCAAATAATATCCTTGCAAATCCCCCAGAACGCGAAATTTTGCAGTTAAGTTATACCGAAACTTCGCCTGACCGAATAATTCAGAAATTACACACATTGGTTAGCGATTCGGCACATTTGCAGCCAAAAGATCTTGGTTAATATCAAAGTAAAGTTGTTGTTGATTCCCTAGCAACCGATTGTGTTTGTTATGGCAACTGCACCTGCTATTGCAACTGCAGTTTTACCTTGGTCACTCTCTTTGTTATGGCAACTTCAGCTTTGCTATGCCAACTAAATTACACCATTGCTACAACATGCGGTGTTCACAGGTCCCCGCAACAAGAGCTGTGAAAAAGTCGTTTTCTTGAACTTTGTATTTGAGTAGGTTTCAAAAATATATCATGACGTGTTTCTGGTTGAAGGGAAAAACTTTCTAGTGAAATTTTGTCTCGGGTGAACAATATAAAAGGTTCAGAAGAGCAATATTCACGATTTGGAGGCAAGCGAGTTTTTATCGCATTGTTGAAAACATTTTGTGGAACCATAAGCGTACGGGAAGAAAAAATCTAGGGGGCGGCCCGACAGAAAGTCCATTGTTTACCAACATTTTTGCCCAACTGAGGGCAGATTTTTGCCCGATTGGAGCTGATTTTCGACGATTTTTCCAACATTCCCCCGCCCCGTACGCTTATGTGTGGAACTACAGGGTAGGGTAGAACCATTATTGGCAAACAAATCCAGAAAGTACTTCTCAATAACTTTTTAACATATTTCTGTAATGCTTTCACCATCTGCAACACTAGCAATAAATAATTCTCTCGGTTACCTTTTACAAACTTGGTACCAAACACTGAATTGTAGAAATACAACGATCGAGCATATCTAACAATACGATCCCCTTTAAAGCCTCTTGGGTAACCGGAATGCATTGCAGCCCTATTTATTACAAAGGTGGCCAATTTCATGCTGCATGAAAAAATTCTGTGACGTCGCTCAAGCTAGCAGCATGTCATGGGCCGTCTCCATACGTGACCACATTTTCCTTTCGTGTGTTAAATACTGGACTTGCGTCGAATGAAATCCAAGGAAAACAGAAACAAACAATGCATGCCTGTTACGCAAGGGCCTTTAAACAACGTACCCCTACTTGCATACGTATCTACGGGCGTATCTATTAATACTAATCTAGTTTGAAATTCAAACATATTATGAGATTTACTATTTCCTACAATTCTAAAAGGGCAATGATAATTTTGCAATATATCCAGATAAAAACTCCTATTTTAATTTATGAATTCAAGAAACTTCACAATGCTGTTAACTCGCTCCTCAGTAGCTTGCATAATATTTGGTTTCTAACAACTTCTAACAGAAAATGTTGTCCTTTGACCACCAGTCCTACCTGGAGTATTGTTAAAACTTTCAAATCAATAATCTAGGACAGCCTACAAGGCGTTGATATTTTCAACATGGTATTACTCTTTATTGAAATCACAGCTGTTCAGAATTTTACATATTCATCAAATACAACAACATTCTATTTTCGAACACGACAACCCTCCATATTTTCCAGAATTTAGAACTTTTATCATCGTATACTCGTGTAAATGAAGTCTTGAGCAAGAACAATAAGGCAAGAAAGCATATCTCCCAAAAAAGGAACCACTTTGTAACGATTAGATCCCTGTGTCTTGCAACCTTTAAGCCAAATGTATGAAACGCCAAATGCTTGGATCTTCAAGCCGACATTTAGCTGTTCCTCTCTCTCTCTGAACAGCCAAATTCGCTTGCCAAATATCCGAATTCCAAAATTGAAATGTCCGACTACAAAATTGCCGATAAAATGTGTTTTCGGTAGCATTCGGCTAAAAAAGGACCGATATTAAGACGATCCCGTGTATCAATTTGCGTTATTACTCTAGGACCAGCAAGAGCGAATTTTGCAAAACAAATGATACAGTAAGAACCCGCAAAATAGAAACCAGTTTTTTCAAAACAGCGTGTTTCGTTTCTTATTAAAAGGTCATTAATTTTGAAACAGGCTGAAAGGTTTCTTATAACATGGTTAAGAAAGCCTCAGTTATTTCAACTTAAAGCTTTAAAGAAAATCCAGAGCAAATACTATAAAAAAGTATTTTCTTGTTACCTAGCATTTGCTCGAAATTTACTCAACCTTAGCATACATGCTAGGTATATATGAAGATTGAGATGCTTTTGATGAAGTCTTTAAACATTTTTTGGCACCTGATTTTAACAAAGATTGTTAGATACGAGTTTACTTGGGATCCTCCTATAAGAAACCTTCCTAAATCAGGCTGAGAAGTTTCTTATAGGAGGGCACCATTTCTCAAAAAAATCAGCCTGAGGTTTCTTCTAAAGTGGTTTCTATTTTGCGGGTTCTTACTGCACAGTACAGTTCTCTTCAAGACAAAGTGATTTGGCAGCAAGAATAAATTTCACACCTAAAATGCCGCCGACCATAATATTCTGCTTTCTCTGTCTATTTTGATTTGATTGAATGCATTCAGAGGTGTGAAATTTATTCTTCAGAAAGCAAGGCAAATCACTTTGTCTCTTTAGAAATCTGAAATTTGTGTTTTATAAATTTTCCCTTGCTTCTAGGGCCCCGTTCACACAGCTCCATTTTTGTTAGTATCCGTTCGTTTTTGTATTAAAACGGAGGGAAAAACATCCGTTTTTGTCCGTTCACAATGATCCGCCTGATAACAAATACGGAGA
The DNA here is from genome assembly GCA_039566865.1 of Aurelia coerulea. Lineage (NCBI taxonomy): Eukaryota > Metazoa > Cnidaria > Scyphozoa > Semaeostomeae > Ulmaridae > Aurelia > Aurelia coerulea. Next base: position 717,657 of record CM076952.1, on the reverse strand, counting down.
GAAAAACCTTCGTTTTTTTTTTGTGAAACTCGTCGTTGAATATTGGAGCGTTTTCAAAAACCTCCGTTTTTGTGCGTTCACACTGATCAAGTGCGTTTTCAAAAAACTCCGTTTTTGTGGATATCCAATTCTGATAGCGTTTTTGAAAAGCTCCGTTTTTGTGGCGTTTTTGTGCGGATAAGTGTGAACACTTTCACAAAAACGGAGGTTTTTCTCTCCGTTTTTGTACAAAAACGGAGCAGTGTGAACGGGGCCTAGGACTTGAAATACTAAACTTTGACTCGAATATCTTGCGGATAATTTGCTGCATTCGACATATCGTATGGTACACTACTATAGTAAATATTGGACTTGCGTATTCTTCGGCAGTACAGTACGACAGCAGCAATTACGATGAAACAACATAGTAAAAGTATTGCGGAGAAGGTCGTGTGATCAAATGTCAACCACAGCATCATTGAATCTGATGTTCTTGAACCCAGTTGTTGCTGTTGTATATCCCTGAAAAACAGAGCTGGTGTTAATTAACAAAGTTGCTGTTGTTGTATAACGCAGATCAGCAGAGTTCTTATAAATGAAGGAACTTGTTGTTTTTGTTATATATCCCCAAAAATGAGCTCGTACTAAAACGAAACGTTGTTGTATAACACTGAAAAACAGAGTTTGAAACAGTAAAACACGTTTTTTGCTGTTGAAAACAGACTTGACATTGATGAAAAAAGCTGTGGTCTAGAAAACGGAGCTTGTATTCTATGTATGTGAAAAACGGAGATGAAATAACACTCACTGCTGTGAATAACTATTTAGCTCAATATCAACACATAAAAATACAACTCCTACTTCCTCTCGAACTCAATGAATGAGTTGGCATTCCTAAAAATATTTACAAACTTAACCGCTTTCATCCTTGTCGACTGTGAAGAATCTTTTCTTCTCCCCTGGCTGATGCCAGTCATGATATAACGAATTTTGCTTGCGCTAGATTGCAATTTTTGTTTTGTTTTTCGTGGATTTCATGGATTTTATTCAATTCAAGTCCAATTTTTAAAGGGTCTGTTTCATCCAGCATGCCTTGCACGTGCCATCTCTTGGTTGGCCTTTGTTGCCGCCATTTTCATGGCCCATGAAAATGGCGGACAACAAAGGAAAATCAACAGACGGCACGTGCAAGGAATGCTGGATGAAACAGACCCTTTAACACCCGTAAGGAGAAATATGGCCACATCTGAAGCTGCAGCTACGGTAGGTTAGTTTTGAGTGATATCACAAAAATTGTTTTCATGCAGCATAAACTTAGGCCACATTAACAAATAGGGCTGCAATCGAGGGTGAGTGGCCGAATGGCTTATACAGTTTCCGTCAGGTGACTGAAGTTAAGCTCGGTCGAGTGAGGTCAAACTCCAGATGGGTGACCTCGGAGGCCTGACCTCGCAACTCACTTCACCGTTCTTCGGAAGGGACGTCAAACTAGGGGTCCCATGCCTAGATGTGGCATGCATAGTGGGGATTAAATTAGCTTTAAATAGCTAGAGATGCTTCCTGCCCGTACTCAAAATAAATTACTGAAAAAAATGCAGACCTGTTGCCGTAGAGCCTTCAAAAGGAATTGTCCTAGAAGTAAATCCTTTCGCATTATATTTCGTTTTAGATGGACAGTCCTATGCCATATTTTGAATTTAAAAATCTCACCTCAATGGCATAAACCTTGTCCTGTAGAGCATAGCTCCCAAAGTCCATTGTATTTCCTTTCCATTAATCATTAATGCTGACGTCAGACCTCTATAGCCTCTTGGGAATTTTAATCCATAATGCAATACGGTCGTCATCCATGCTGACTTAAAGCATTGGCTCCTATGAAACAAAGAGAATTGATTTAATGTCTGGTGAAGGATAACTTAAACGGATTGTGGCTGTAGAGCTTATGGATTAGACTTTAGTGTAGAGATTTCGTATCGATCAGTTCTCTCACATGGTAAACACAAGTATTAAAGGGTTTGTGCAACGTTAAGAGCTTGCATTTAGCATTTGCACAGAGCAACGAAATCTAAAGACATCACATTTAAATCGAAGTTGCATGCGTGCCTAGAACAATACCGGGTGTCCCAAAAAAAAGTACTCCTGTTTGAAAGATCACCAAAATTTGATTACACAGCCGATCTTCGATTTTCTTTGCTTGTGAAGTGTATCAAGGACCAAATCATTTTCCAAGATATAGTTGATCTTGTAATTTTTTCAAAAATTAGCGAATTTAGCTCTTTTTATGGCTACCTGGTTTTGAATCATACAGCAAAAAGCACTGATGATTGCCAGATCAATTTCCTCATGCACGTAAAGCTTCTAGTTTGGTCACCATCATTGCAGACTTAAATAATGATAAAAAATCTGAAAATATTGACTCAATAGGCAAGATTGAGTATTTTGCTTAAAAACTACAGCTCAAAATAAGGTTTTTAATGTTGCATCAAAAGCAAACATTTTATCATCTATGAATATTTTTGGGTCTTTGACAAAGCCACTCGAAAAGAAAATTTTGTCAAAGGTTTGATACTCAATTTTTGGTGATGTTTTAAACAGGATTACTTTTTTATGGGACATCCGGTAAATCACCAAATAAACAAAACTGTATCTGTGCGTTTTTAAAATCTATTTACAGACAAGCTTATTTACCATTGAAACTCCCTTTGGGTGCAATGATTACGAAAGTTAGCAATTAGCAAGGAAAAGTTAGCAAGGAAAATAGGTGCTTATGTATGGGAGCGACGGAACATTTAAACATGTTCTAAAGCATATGCTTAATCTCTCGTCACCATGCAACCAAATTTTACTAAGAGACAGTGCAAAGTTTATTTTATAACAGGGCCGGTGCAAAACGTAACGGGGTAACTACTTTTTTGAGCTTGTACGGAACTGGGTCAACACTTTTTACAAAGCAATATGAACGGGGCAGTAACTTTTTATAAGTTCGAGATGAAGTTTGAAAAATAAAATGGCTGATTTTGAGGACAAAATTATGAATCGTGCAAATGCTTGAAAGGATGTGTATGAAAATGACGCAAAATGTACTTGTAGGTTGCTTGCAAGAACGATCCATCAGTCATTCTCTTCATCTTCAAAGTCGATTTTTTCGTTGACAAAAACTCGTAAGGGCCAGAATTCATTTTGTTATGGTCTTTGGCTAATTCATCGTTGGTACTTTACAACATCTGTTGTTCATGATTACGGGAGACACTTTTTTTAAGGAAAGGGTGACAGGGCAGTTGGCTTTTTTTGCAATAATTTCATACAGGGCGAGCAGATTTTTTTGCAAGAGTTTTTGTTTTCCATCGGCCATGTAATATAATAAATTTTGCACTGTCCCTAAAACTTCATTTGCATGAGGGGGAACCACGAGGTAGCAATATTGCATTTACACTTCGGAGAAGATCAGTTCTAGGCCCATTATCAGGATGACAGAGCAGCAGGTAATGTTCAGTGTCATCTGCCCCATCAAACATTAGAGGTTGCCTGTATTCGTATCCCTTAAGTTATACCTAAATTTACGAAAATTTTGTATACTGAGTCATGTTCGTTTCAAATTCGTTACAAAGCATCTTCATTACAAATTCATATGAGCGATAAAATTTTAGAGTGCACAAATGACAATAAGCATATGATAAACAAGTTATTAATTAAAATGGAAACCATATCCAGATGTAAAATTCTTATCGAATCGATCCATCATTTAATTACAAAAAATTAAGTTCTGAAATTCAGAGAGTGATTTTTCTGCTCAGCACCATCAGTATTTATAACAATTTTTTGAAAGAAACTGATGTTATAGAAATTATCATCAATTCTATGAAATGCTATCTGTGACAGCTGAATACAGTAAAAAATCGTTGAAAGAACCCGCAATAAATGAAAACAGCGGGTGACTGGTAAAGCAGTAAAAATCAATGGAAGATACAAGATTCAACATAAGATCTTTCTCAGAAGTAGCATAACTTTAGCTCGGACAAAAAAGAAGTGCTTCACTACAGACAGATGGAAACCATGTGGCATTGACTTCAGAGAAAGTTCAGCATTGTGTGCAAAATGAAGCGAGAGGCAAATCACTCCAAAAATAGCGTACGAGATTTTGGGCTTTTTAACATATCTCAAAGATTTTATGATTTAAAAGATTGTTCAAGGATTTATAAATTTCTGAAATTGTTAAAGAACTTTCAAGGTTTTGCAAGATGTTTTAAGGATTCAAAGGATTTGTGAGATTTTCGAAGAACTGTCGAAGGATTTTTCAAGAAACTGTACCATTTTGTTGGGGATAGTTACTGGGTTTTCTTAGATTTTGCGATTTTTGAGATCTTGAAGACCCTTGGAAATTTTGGGATTTAAAAATTTTTTTTAGGATTTTGTTCGAAAGTGCACAAGATTTTTGGAGTGAATTGAATCAGATCGAAATGAATCAGATTTGACGTGCAGGAGAAAGTACATAAATATGATTTGACTTACTTTAATCTGTTGCTGTCTGCCTTGGGAAATAATCCAAGATTATAATACTTCTTGTTGACTGCCCATGTCCTTGAGCAAAAATCCTGAAAAACAACAAACCATATATCATATTACGAAAGAACAAGAACAACATTGATTCGACGGTAAAATGGATTGTTACAATTGTTAAACTATTAGTGAAATGTAAATACAATTCACAGTGAGAACTAGATGACCAGATGTGTCTTGAGTAATGTACAGTTAAGCCCGAAATTATTCATACCTATGCCAAATTCGGAGTATTTTCAATAGTTATATTTGCTAACCAATTCACAAGATATTTCATTCCTTGAAATGTCTCTTGTAGCATTTGTTTCAGCCTTTTATCACATTCTTACGAAACTTCAGCCACAGTAAAATTGGTCCTCAAATAGAACGATGCAAAATACTCAGAATTTGGCATAGGTATGAATAATTTCGGGCTTAACTGTATGTTGTTTTGTAGGTTAATATGCTTTGTTTATATAGAAAAACAAAAACAAATAAAACAAGCATACGAGGGCCAGTCACTCAAGAATCATTAGCCTCAAATTTAGCGATATAAAGTTCTGATAAATAATGAGGACAAGATTACTCACCACGGCCATTTGGTCCATTTTGTCACCTTCATAATGTCCACCAAGTCTTAACACATCTTGCGTTGAGTACCAAAATTCAGCAAAACCATAAAACTCAGCATTTCTGAAATCAATCACGGGTTGATGGACACCATTTAACGAGCAAGGTTTCTTTTTACACGGTATACTAGAATTTAAGAGCTGGACAATATCTGCCTGACATTCTCGAAATCTTCCTGCTCCTTTCAAATCATAATGACGCTTTTTGTGGAAACCATCATCAGTTAAGTCTTTTGGTAGGCATGGATCAACGATACGAGTGCCTTTACTGAAATAAAAAGCAAAACATCGCATGAAATATAACAGTCATGGGTAAGCGGTCTGGTGGAAAGCCTGCATACAATTCCTGTTCTGTTTTGTTTTTCTTGCATCTTCGTTATATTTGGCAGTTTCTTTTCTGCAATTCTCCTTCTGTGTGTATAACGTAGTTTTATTTTAAATTGTATCGTACTTTTGAATTGTATTTCGTTGATATTGTAAGGTTTGTTGTTAGTTGATTTTGAGTAAAATATATTTTTAGTTACGAATTTGTATGTAGTGGAATTTTAAAATTAAAGGAACTGAACTGAACTGGCAGTAAAAAGTTAGGAGAAGACGGATAACTGAATGAGAAATTTTTGTTCATTCATAGAAGTTAGCATTTCCGAAGCTGCTGGGCACAGACAGTTATGACTCACAAAAATAAGCTGACCAATACTTCTGAATTGTCATGTTCTGTACAAATCTTCTTGAATGATATACAAGCTTCGAACATCAGTCACAAATCAATTTTTTATAGAACGTGCCTGAAAGTCTAGTCACTCGCTCCATTAAGGCTTAGTAGACATCAGCGCTATGATGATTTATCTTTCAGGTTCTATCAAATCAACTCGGCAATATCTAAAATTTGAAGGCAAAATACGAAATATCATCCGACGTACTGGGTTCACCAGAAGAAAGTTTCCACTTTTGAAAATTCATAGCATCAAGAGTACTGGATGGATTGGAATGAATCAATATTTGCTTGACAGCCAAAAGATCGAAGTAGTTTTGTGATTTTTCTCGCCTTCTTACGAGCACTGGAAAAATTGAAAAATTCAAGTTTACAAAAACTTGATGATTGCAAAATGACTGAAAAAGGCCTAAAATACTTGATCAAATCATAAAGGACTCCTCGCTCAGAACAACAGAGAAAATGCAATTTCTCATGGGTGAGAGATATCCTCTGCACATTTATTGCCATAGGATTGAACATCTTTAGTATCTGTTTGAGAATCTATGACTCTTGAGAGAAGTGAAACGCCCGTGAGTATTGTTCTGTGTGAGGAGAGTCCTAACGATTTGATCAAGTGCCTTAGGCCCTTTTTCAGTAACTTTGCAACTATGAAATTTTTGTAAAGTTTAATTTACCTATATTTACAGTGCTCCTAAGAAGACGAGAAAAATCACAAAAATACTTTGATCTTTTGGCTTTTAACTAGAATTTGAATCATTCAAATTCATGAAGTACATGAAGTACTTGAGGTGCTACGAATTTTCGAATGTGGGAACTTTTTTTCTGGCTCACCCGGTAGATACGACACACAATCACTGGAAATACGAACATCCTTAAAATCATACAATCCGAGCAAATTAAAAGCACAAACTTGCAGACTTTCTGGTACGAAATTGTTTCTCTTTTCTAGTGCTTTCTTTATAGAGAAAGGAAAAATTTGCCGATGATCAAGAAAAAGAAGACAGACTTACTTCAACGAATGTGAATTCCTCCTGAGAAGCATATCTAAATATTTTTGTCGAGCAGACATCGTTCCAACACCAAGAAATGTTGTAACATAAACTTTATATCGATGTATTGTATTGTGTGAGTCGCAACCAAGGTTTATGTCCACACTGAGATCTTGAGGAAGAGATACCTGAAAGAGCATTACAAATAGTTAGACCAGATGAGTCGGAAAAAAATGAAGAAAAATAGTGAAAAAGTTGAAAGCTGAAATTTCACAAAAGATTTCGCTGAATTCATACCACATCAAGTACAACAGAACGGACAAACTTTAAAGGACATATGTCACGTTAGCAATTGGTTAATACAACAAACAAGTTCGGAAAGGAATTCCATTGTTTCGTGATTTTTTATTTCTGTTTCATGAACTTCTATTGCAATGAAAATTAAGCCTCGATCCTGTGCTTTGTAATAAACAAGCTGTACTTGCAGAAAATGAAGTTTTGCAAAAAAATGTTGCCAGAACTACCGAGGAAGTCGAGACAGCGAAGGTAAATCGTAATTGAAAAGACCCCAGATACCAACGTTTCAGACCATTTCAATCTACCAAACCATTCTAGCGATGATATGTCAATTCTCGGCGTCCTATATGCATCAGCAGAAAGCACAACAAGAAAAACATCGGAGAAACTGATCATTTTAGAGCAAGGAACATTGTATCTGTTAATCACAATTTTATTACTACACCTCTTCCCTCTCCAGTCCTTTCTACCTCACATCGATTGGGCATCATCGATTCCCCTGATTACCATCCTAATCTTTTGAATCCACTCTTATTTTAGCTCAGTTATTTATTGTCGATTCTGATGATATTTCTTTGCTTCAAAATGGGACAATTCTATGCTCGAAACTTCGTGAAAATTCATACCAAAGTGATATACCGTACATTGTTTAATTTACCTGTTAATTAATCTGTGTTAGAAAAGACCAGGATAAAATAATTGACTCATTACATAAATCCCTCTAACTTTCACTTGTTGTTATGGAGCGAAACAAGAGTTTGGGGAGTGCAACAGTTTGGGGAGCGAAACAAGAGACTTTTGGAATGAGTCTAATAAAATAACATACATTTTGGGCAACTTCATAAGCAATCTGCATTGAAGCACCACCCATTTCTATGCATCCAACTGTCCTTTTTCTCAGCACAGGAGCAACTGTACTTGCAGGAGTAGAGCTCACATCATGTGAGTGATCAAAACGACCCAGAATGTAATTGATTGCTATCCATAAATAAATACCTGAAGATGCAAAAATAAACAACTTTTCTATTATTCATCATATCAACAATGACAAAGTATTTCACTCAAGAATTATTTACAATGATATGATTGGATAAAGTAATAATGAGGCTGTTTTTAATTTTCTAACCATTTTTTCCAACTGATTTTTTTCCAACTTTATTTTTATCGTTACAACAAAGTATCTTAAAGATCTTCATTAAAGATTTCACTTGGTACTTTCATGACTATGTGAGAAGGGTAAGGCTAACCCTCTGTGCTCTAAGAAGAAACCAACAAAAGTGGGGCAAAGTCTGTATAGTGACTGCAAGCTACTTTTTCATAGTGACCAATTCAAGAACTTGAAAAAATTTACCTTCTTGCTTTCCAGAAATGACTTCAACTTGTGATGGAGCCAAATGGAAATCATATCTCTTAGGAATTTTTGTTCTTATGTCATTTAAAATAGCAGTTTGTTTTGCATGTGGTAAGAGACGCATACCAGCTGTAGCCAAAATAAACAAAGGTGTTTCTCTGTGCTTCGATTTTGGGACATGACTTGCTGCAAAATCTAACAATGGTCTCAAAGAATCTGAAGCATTCCAAGGCCTGTTTGCAAATGTTGCCAAACCTGAAAAATCAAAAATATGGAAAAATGGAATAATAGCAGCAAAACATAAAATCCTAGACTACTAACTTGTATAATATGGCAAATGCTAGTTGCTAGTTAAGTTTCACAAAAGTTAGCAAAATGTCTCACAATTCACCATGCCATCAAGATATCCATAAAACCTTAGGCATTTTCTTCCTTTCAACAAAGGCCATTGATTATAGATCTATTACATTATCAATCTTATTTGAAGAGATTTATCTCAATCAACAAACAATCGTGCTGGGACTAGACAGCAGATGTTGAAAATAGATTACTATAGATCACAAAACCACCTGCTATTGATGTAAGACAACTTTTCAACAGAAAGATATGGTAGTTTAACAAAATATTTCCATCACACCCATTGTATGATCAAGCTGCATCTAGACAAACGGTCATTTCAGTCCGCCAGTCCTGACTCCAATAGGAACATCACTCATAAGCAGCAGCACATACAACATTTTCCTGAGACCGTACCAATTGTAGAGAGAAGTACCTGGTTTAATTTTCATTCTGACTGGATGATTATCATGATCCATCATTTGATGCAGTTTCAACAATTCATGAGGATTTCCATTATGAGGTGGCCAATAATAAATATAAACTCTAGAACCACTGCTACCACAATCAATAGCAATGCCATAATGAAATGATGATTTCGCTGTGTGTAGATTTATCGTCTTTTCATATCTATGCACAATTTCCTTATTTGGTCCTCTACTTGTGATCCATAAAACGAACATTATAAATACAATCACCAAGAAAACAACTGCTGGAAATAACATCTTTCTAATGTACTTTTTGGTTCTTTTGAAGAAGGTCATTTTTCCTTGTCTTGTGTTGTTGAAAATGGTGAAGACTTGCTGACAACAAAGGTCAACCTTTGGATTAAGTGACATCCTGAAAAATAAACAGCATCAGTTAGATTGGGCTTTTCTTGCCACGGAAACATAAGATTTTTCAACAGCGGAGCCCTCAGCATTGATCCATGCTCAGGAAAATATGTGCAAATGCTTTCTGAACAGGAGAATTCATCACCCTTCCATATGCAAATGTTAATTGGTGATTGGAGAATGTATCACCCTTTCTGTAATTTTAGTTTGGTTGAGCTACTTTACCTTGTCTCGCCTTTGTGCCCAAGTCTTTCTGCTGGCTACCTGTCAGTAATTGTAAGTATGACAGATAATTTCATGGTTCATTGGATGCTCCGCTGCTTTGTGATAAGAATGTTCCTGTTGAGAATATTTACAGCAAATTTGGCAAGGTTCCTTTACAGCTGTTCTTTCTGTCCTAAAAATCCATCCTGGGAGGAGGTTCTGATATCCCTACTTGCTCAGCAGACCTTTCTTTAGAGTTACGGGAACTAGGATTTTTAGGCCGGCCAAAAAGTTTCCCAAACACCTTCACCTTCTTTGCGCAACAACCTGCATGTATTCACGATTTTACCTCCGGATATTTAAATGAAACTGATACTTACTTCCCCACCATCTTTATAATATCAATGTTGGTTCATATTTTGCTTGTGATGGATGCTTGTCTTGAAAATCATTTCTTTTTCATCAGCAATTCTTCTCCACAGCTTCGCAAAACGATCGTCCTCCATGACGTGTTACTTCGTTATCAATGTTTATCATTAACCTCGATTACATTTTGCTTGTTTTGAGCATCCTAACTAAACAGAGGCTGAACGTAATGGCGGACGAACTCCTGCTGCAAAGCTGCGACGTAAAATCTTCAGAAATTTGTTTCATCGTAAAGAAGGGAGGAAGAAACGTATCATTATTATTTGCAGTTACACAAGGATTTCAGAGAAGCAAGGAGCTCATTTTTAACAAAGCAACCGTTGATTTATTGCACCTTGGTTTAATCTCCTTTCTTTTTTGTTGCCATTAGTTTAGGCCCAAACTGCCTACTTTGCTGCAGATTTCTTATTCGAGGCAAGACAGAAGTCTAAACTCTCTTTGTAAGAAGAATACAATGCAATCATGCACGGGAAATATATTCATATTCAGAAGAAGCTGTCAAATTGAAGGGCCTATGGCTATGTACATGATACGCACGCAAACTTGAGCAGAGACTGGACTCTACTAGTGAGTTCTTGCAAGATGAATGTTCCCTCGCTTGAGTTTTGTGCAAGTGCTGTTTTGAGAAGATTTTTAATTGAAAATGGAACCATGAAGGATGGGAGAACAGCTATTATAAACCAAATATTGGCAATGCGGACATTTGATAGATGTCTGGAAGAACTCCTTTCTGCCATTGTTGATGAGAACCCTACAGCAATGAACGATGACTTACTAGTATTGCTACTTAGTGGGAGTATTCATATGAAAAGTTTGGTGCTGAAAAATTGTGTTAATGTAACAATTGATGGGCTTACTTCTGCATTGAAGTGGTAAGACTACATATGTGCCATTATCTATTTTATAAACAGAAAGGGAATCAATAGACCTAATCGGCTAAGGTTTTGATTTACCCATTTTGAGTCATGTGACCATACTCTTGGCAAGGTCTAATATTATGCAATATTTTGCACTCATGGCAAAACTTTGCATGACACAAAATGTGTCGGAGAATCAAAAGATGTTTTATCAAGAGATTGATCACATGATTTGAAATAGATGGAAACAAACCTTAGCCAATTTTGTCTATCTGCATCCAGGAAACAGAAGGTACTAGAAAAATGTTTAAAATGGATAATGACTGTGTCACTTCAAAGTTTCTTCTCTGGCATATCATGTAGAACATGTCAGGCAGTTTTAGCAGGCAGTTATATTTTTCAAAATATTTTCATCTTACACTGACCACCTTAAATATTCATATACAAAAAGAACCTGAAGGGAAGAAAATTTCAGGTTCTTTTTTTAGATCCTATGATTTTTCTGTGACCAGTGTCTGCTGAAATTGGACAATGATTCCACTATCTTAGATTATTGTCAAGTTGTAACATATTTCAATGACCCATTTCTTTGGTTTTTTATGTTTAATTGTGCTTTAGGTTTGAATTGTTTCATTTTTCTATCTGCTGTACATTGACATCATTTCATGGGAGCATTTTCAATTTAACTGTTTATTTATTTCTTACAGCCAGCCATATATACAACATATTGATATGTCAGGATGCAACCAACTTGCCAAGCCATCCATTGGGAAAGTGTTTGGAGAAACTCTGAACGGTTTAGAATCAATAATATTGGAGTCATGTGATCAGCTCAATGATGAAACTCTAAAGGTACCTCTCTCTTCAATGTTTTCAAAATTGAAAGTAAATGTCAACTCAGTATGGTATTTTTGTTTGACTCCATGCATATTATTGAGTATCATAAGGCTGTATCTTTTTGTCTTATTTCAGGACATCATTGTAAACAGCCCTCAGCTAATCTATATCAGTGTGGCAAGTTGTTTATCATTGACTGATGATGCATTCAATTTTGATTCAATTTCAACAGACCTTGACAAGAAGTCAGAAATTCTTGGCTCTTTGAAATGGATTGATTTGTCTGGTTGCCAGAGCATTTCAAGCACAACTTTACGACATTTATGTTCATTATGTGGCCAAAGACTGGAAAGGGTGAACCTTTCATGGACAAACATTGACTGTACTGCACTTATCTGCTTGTCGGGTTATTGTTTGGCATCAGCAGTATATGTAGCAACAGCAGGTAATGAGAACATGCCATTCTCTGTTGCAGAGCTGGAGGCATCACAGGACTATGAATTTCAAATGGCCCACAATGCAGGTGCCAATGATGGCACAACAGAAGCTGAGCCAGCGTCCACTGCCACTGAAGCATCAATCTCACATTTGTACAAACCACAGCAAATATTTGTTTCTCATATATCAGCACTCGATATTTCTGAAATTGCATTTTTTGACTTTGAAGTTGGCATTGTTTGCTTGGAAATGTTTGTGAAAGCGAATCATTGTTTGAAAACTTTGAATATTTCTTGGAGAGATCTGCCTGATAGTGCTCTTGAAATGATTGCAAAGAATGAACCTGAATTAACAAAAATTGGATTGGTACGTTGAAATTTGTGTTCCAACTTTTTTGAATTTGATAGTTTAAGTCTTGATTGTTGTATGATGGGTTTCATTGGTATTTTTTGAGAAAACTGTGTCGTAAATTGGGAATATACAATATCATATTAAGTCAAAAATGCAAAGATGCAAGTAGCAACGTAAAAATACTGCTCTCTTGTCATTACTTTATGTATATATGATTTTGAAGTCCATGGAAGAATTCTCCTATTTTATCCAGAGTGCTGTATTCTCCGTCACAGAGGCTGTAATGTCGTGATATTTTTTACAGGTGTTTCATCTGTTTGTGTATATTCATTAGTGTCAATCATCTGCTGTAAGGTGGAGGAGGTCTTCTTTCTGAGATGCCTGGTCGAGTTGTTGTTTTTATTAATTTCACTGTACATTTTATTATTATTGTAAGTGGGTGTCGTAGTTGGAAATGGATGACATCATGTCCATCCAGCTATTGCAGACATAGAATATTTATATTTTGTGGTAGTTTAGTTGTCTTTATTTGTGATTTGGTATTTTTATCTCCAGTTCTTTATAACAAGCGAATAAATTATCCGTTTTTTCATCTTTTAACAGGTAGACTGTGACAGCTTATCAAATTTTGGCATCATGGCATTAGGAGAACATTGCAAGAAATTAACAAATTTAGATTTACAAGGAGTTCCATTTGTAAGCGATGCAGGATTAATTAATGTACTTTTGAATGGGGAATTGACAAATCTTTCGCTTGCAGAATGTGCCGTTACTGATGTAACATTGCGAAGAATAATTAAGCATTGTTCATCAACGGTATGTATAGATTATGTCTTCTTAAGTATATCATTTAGCAGATGCTGAAAGTGGAGAAGATTTTGAATACTTGATACAGTTTATTTCCCATCTCCTTGATAATTCAATAGTTGCATATACTTTTCTTTTCTTGTAATTGTTTTACTTGCATTACCATCGAACATTCTAGAAATGATAATTTGAAAAAGGAAAGCCACGATACCAGCGTCGATTGTTGGATCCGAAGATGCTTGCGGTGACGAAAAAATGAATAAGTTTAAAGGCAGAAACACCGCAATGCGACAAAAAACAACAGCAAATGTGATGAATTTATTTTTTGCCAATATTTCGTCCTGCCATGCAGGACTTCTTCAGGGCTGTAAAGATATGCTTATCAGAACAACGTAAGAACTTTAGAACCATTCACAAATTTGTGCAAGATGTCTTCTTCATCAGTAAAAAAAATTAATACTTATCATTACATCATTCATTAAATGCATTTTCTTCAGTCCGTCAAAGTTTTCAAATGTTGAATAGTTTCTTTTCCTCCTCTCAAGAGCAACGTGAAGCCAATGCAGTTAACTGCGTGGTAAAAAACAAAGATGTTTTCTTGAAACTCATAGCTACGTCGTGTCATGTTATTTATCTCATGTCATGCCTTTATTTTTTTCAGATACGAAATTTGAACTTTTCGTGGTGTGATGAAATTACAGATACTGGATTGTCTGAACTCGTCTACTCTTGCCCGGATCTGCAATCTTTGAATCTCAGGCAATGTGAGACTTCGATAAAAACAATCGAAGTTTTGAAAGATAACGGAAGGAACCTTACATTTCTTAGTCTTTATAGTATTACAGGTATTTTGTTCAATTTTCAAATTCATTTCAGACTACTCACTCATGTTTTCAAGTACAAATTTTAAATGCGTACTGAAGATGAACCAAGCCTTGTTCGAAACGTTCTAAAAACATGTTTACGTCAAATTGATTTATAGTTCTTTTTTTTAAACGATTATATCTCTTATATACCGTCTAAGTCTCCTGGAAATGTCAACTGTTAACATGGAATGAAAGTCGATAAAATGAAGTGTAAAATGGTTGTCGTCGCTTGTCTCATCCTCCAAATTTTAAATTGGTCTTCTTTTAGTATAAGCGACAATATAGATGGATATTATAGATTTATGTTTTTGATGCTGCCAGGAATTAAGTGTAAGCAGAATGCTCCAAACAAACATACGACATACTGCATTCTGGTGGAATTTTCTTGAGAATTCATCAAAATATAATACTGCCATGCATTTGAAGAGATACTTTGGAAATGTTTGAATTCCTTGTCACACGAGAAATTTTAAATACTTTTGGAGGAGACATGTAACTGTCAGGAAATGTTCGAGCAAAGATGTCCTTCAAACTGGATTCTTGGCTCTAAGCAAATGAATGTTATCTTGTTCGCTTAGCCGACTCATTCCCAGCCCAGTTTATACGTTTTGAAAAGAGTAGACCTTTTAGCTATTCTACAAGAGTCTGAATCGTGAATTTTGTAGAACTATAAAAATTTTGATGTGCACTACAATGATAGAAGAGCTAATTCCGCTCAATGGAACCTTTCATTTGAAATTTATAGAAATTACTCTCGGTCCAGACTTTGCAGAATAGTTAAAAGATCTATCAGAACCACATTTGATAAATTTATTTACTTCTAAATCCAGATTTAACAGATTCACTGGCAATGCAACTTCTTCAAAACTTAAAGCAATTAAAGTATATTGACTTGAGTTGGAATTCAATGTTAACGGATGAGACAATGTCTGTGTTAATGGTTTCATGTTCCATGCTACGAGAAGCTATATTAGCTGGACTCAAAAGAATAACATCGAAAGCTTTCGTGCCAATAATTGCAGGCCTAAATGCATGGAGGGATAGGAGGAGTGCAATCAGATTTCGATTGTTGAAGAAAAAAGATGAAGGTGTTGTCATGACAACAAGGAATTTAGTAGCACAGGAGGTATTCTATCATCTGTATCAAATTTTTCACTTTGAGAAGGCCATAGACTTATTCCAGGAGTCCAAGTGTGTTCCATTGGGCTCATAGAATAATTCTAGGGTAGCCCCCTTGAAAACCAGAATTTGCTGAAACTTCGCCATTCTGTATTTCAATTATTTGATATCTTCCGCAAAATGAAACGAGAAAAGAAATCAGTTTTTCTCGGGACATTGCCTTGTTCACAACGAAACAGATCGAATAAAGAATCCATAATGCTTGTTTGATTTTTATTCTGATCCAGAAATTTGAAATTTGTGATTGGATTTTGGATGAGTAAAATTATCGATTCACTCAAGCGCGCCTTCCTTGTAGAAAGTGTGTTTATTCCCGGTACTGTACGCGTAGTAGTTGGTGTCCTATGACCCGGTCCTGTTAATCTTTGTCTGTTAGTGTTTACCAATCAAAAATCACGCTGTCTGATTCCCTGTGGCCAGATCGTTTAACAGTTGATATTGTGTTACATAAACACCGGAATTTGAAGCCACAAAGTTATTCATACCTTGAGAGGACTGACTCTGTGTACTGCTGGGTTACGGTACGGTTCTAGAGCACTCTCTGTACTGGGTCAGATGACACCAATTACTCCAGAGTGCTGGGAATAAACACACTTCCTACAAGGTAGGCGCCCTTGATTCACTACAGGTCTTTAGAAGTACGTACATCAAGGCTAAAAGCATTTTGCCGTGTGCAGATAACAGCAATTCCTTTGGAATATATTGATACTGTTCTTCCTGACTGTATGTGCATATGATGTTGTTATTGGGGCATTTTCAAACAATTGGAATTGATATGCTTATCGCCTTTTTTAACTTTTCGAAACTTTTTAAGTTTTGTGGCTAATATATATTTACTTATTGATTAAATGTTTCTTCTTTTTAGGTTTTGGATACAGCATTCTATTTGCCTTATAGATCACTTCATTATGCAGCAAACCTTCGTAAAATTAACTTTTCGTACAGCGATCAAGTCAGTGACATTCATCTGGGGGAAATTGTGACTGTTTGCAGAGGAACGTTAGAAATAAATGATTACTACTCTTTGCCAGTTAAACCGATTTATGATATTTAGACACAAGTTTGGATGCACGTGGGCACAATAATTTTGATTAATACATCTATGTTCTTTCAAAAACTATGTCGTGAAGGAAAGTTGCTGATTAGCAGTGAAAAGTACTGCATAGGAGGTTGCCTGCATATTACCAACATTTATAAAATCTTCTAATTGTGACGATTTGATAGCTAATTCAAAAACTGCTAAACCACACTTGAGTTTGCATTTTTAAAAGTTTTGAAAGTTATCAATGATTACAAATAAGCCTGTAGCATCAACTCATTAGCGGCAGTTTTCGTCGCAAATTTCGCTTCTGACTTGAGTAGTTAAAAGCAGGTTTGCTTGCAGTTTCGCAATTGCAAGTGAAAACTAGGGCAAAGTATAATGAGTTCACCCGAGGCACAAATGTTGCTGATTAATGTAGAAAAGAGGGGCTGGACAAAATCAGGCTATGTTCATTCTGTATACGATTCATTATTAATAATATGAAGTCTCAAAATACACTTACCGAAAATATTTACACCATCAAGGAGTTCCTTGTCCTTGCCAGTAAACAAGGTTAAATACATGTCCAATGATTAAATAATATATCATGCTAATTGCTACATAGCGTTGATCAACCATGGTAAAATGGGTAGTTTAGGGGGTAAATTGGCAATTCCTAAAACTTAGAAATTCAAAGTAAATACACCTTTCTATATCTCCAAGAGTAATGTAATATATTACCCATCTTGCTCTCTTGGTAAACACAATTTAAGAATTATAGGTAGTATATCTAATACCTAATTGAGCAGTACCTCAAAGTAGGTAACACATTTTTTTGCACAATTTTGCAAGTTTTGTGGTACACAATTCTTGGAGATTTTGTATAAAAGTATTATATTGTAATTATTACAGGAGTAGTTTTTGTTTGAAGCATTGTACAGCCAATGTTACCATTATGCTGATGTACACATTTAAGATATTTCCTGTGTGCTCTGTCATGCCTATCTATCTACTCAACTTAAAATTTGGCCTTCTTCCATTCAAACTAGTTTCAGTTATCAAAATCCTGGAAAATATCCTAATATCTCTTCCTAGCTTTTTTAGGTGCACAGTCATGTTGCCATGTACCGTAACATTGTCTGACAAACTTTATCATTTCTCATGTTTACATATTAACGTATTTCTACTTCCATATCTCAGCTAAACAGCACAATGAATTTGTTAAAACAACATCTGGTCATCGTGATTGAGTTTTGAATATTCATGATGGCTGCCTGAATCAACGCCCTGGTCATCGTGATTGAGTTTTGAATATTCATGATGGCTGCCTGAATCAACGGCAATTTCATTGTCATTTCTATCTCGTATTTCTACCAAATCTTGACATACATCTGGGTTCAGTTGTCTGATATGATCATTCTTTTCTGGTATACTTTTCTTTTCCAAGCTAATATAAATTTCTTTTCCAGAATTTCTGGCAGAATCTTTAGACCCTGATGAATGTGACATTGAATTATCCAAATTTGTCTGTTCTTTAAGAAGATCATATGATTTAGAATTTCCATTCATAAATGGTACTTTTCCTTTCACAGATTCCCCAACGCGAGGAGTCCAAGTTCTCAATCGATCATGCATCATTGCTCCAAAATCTACTGGATTTTCTTCTTTAAGAGGCCTACGTCCTTGTCTCCTTTGATGTGTTGAGGATGAATGACCTTTCTTCACAAGCTCTGAAACTTCTCTTGGTGAATGAAAACTTTTTGTTGGAATACTTTCATATCTGTTGTTTTGTAATCTTGATGCTTTGTCTGGGAATACAATTCTCTTTTCTGCTACTTGATTCAATGATCCAAATGAACTTGCAGATGACTCTCCTTTCTCTTTAGTACTTTTCCTTGATTGCTTTTTCCTGTGTCCATCGTTATCACGGTCCGCTGTTTCTTTCATACTCATTAGAACTTGGAAATCACTTTGCTTTACTTTTAATTGTTTCTCTTTATTTGAACCTTTCTTTACCTTGATTGCATTCTTATCATCTCCCCATAATTGAGCAGCTCTTGGTGGATCAACGAGAGAAAGATAATCCTTTTGCTTGACTTTAACTTGTTTCTGATTATGCTTCTCTGACATTCTTCCAGCCTTTTTGCTATCACCCTTTTCACTCATCTTTATGACTGTCAGAAGATCTTCCTGCTTTACCTTCATCTGTGTATGTTTCTCTGAGCTTTCTCTGTGCGGATTCTTTGATCTGATTGCACTTTTATCATTTCCAAACAAATTTGCAGCTTCTGGTGGGTCAATCAATGATAAATAGTCCTTTTGCTTGACTTTCATCTGTTTCTTGGAGCTCTCATCCATTCTTTTACGTCAGTTCTGCTGTTCTGCTGCAGGCAACTTTTTATAAAGTTGCTTGATTATGACAGTTTTAGTTTGTAATTTTGTTGCCTATCCAACCCGAATTATGATTTTGAAGCAATGATGTTGGGCGGAAATAGTCGTTATTAACTAGCGGAGAGGAAAAGTCTATTCAAATCGGCCTTTTCTGTTTCGTGGACGTTCCCAAGCAGCATGGACTTAGCAGTTGTCTCCGTAACTCTTTTTGTTTTGAAAGTTGGTCGGCCTTCTTCGTGGTCCCTCGTCTTTGAGCTGGAGAAAACCAATCTTGAAATAGACTGATAATATGTAATTCAGCTACGATCCCTCATTTCCATGTATTTAACGGACATTTGTCAGCAAATTTGGTTGAAAATACGATCTAACTTCATTACAAGTTGACTCCATCTTGAAACTTTGAAATGATCAACAATCAAAGTTGTTGTTGTTCAACTTCATTAAGGTAACAAAAGCAGCATTCAATTTCTCAACCGGGGGTTGATCAGATCCTTTTAGGGTTGCAGGACACTCACCAAAGAAATACTGGGAATAAACTTTATATCTTGACAAAGGAAACCATTCGCATCTTTTTAGTTTACTTTCACTTGTTTCTTGTATCATATTACTCCAAATGTGCCTGAGTTCACGGAAAGGCTTCATAAAGCAAGCATTGCTTTGAAATGTCCACAGCGGCACAGGAACTTACCACAAAGGTTGTCATACCAGGTGCGCCAAAATATACTATGCACGTTTGGCAGGCCACAATTAAACCTTACACTGGACCGATTTTGAAGATTTATCACTTATTCGTCAGAAGAAAGCCTGAAATAGATACTGGGATTTTTTTGCAAATTTTTTTCATTTTCAGTTTTTAGAGTTATTCGCGAGTTTCCTAGGATTTAATTTTCGAAAACACCGAAAACGATCAAAAAACATCGATCAAATTTTCTAAAGAATCGACATGAATGGACAAAGAGAGAACTCTTCCGTGGTGATTTGGGATCTAAAAATCGGCCAATTGTAATCTGCTGTACGAGAGTTCGTAATGAACCCCCAAATCCACCTGAAAGCGTTTTCTCTTTGTTTATTCATGTTGGATCTTTTGAAATTTGATCGACGTTTTTTAATCGTTTTCAATATTTTTGAAAACGAACATTTAAGAAACTAGCTTCTAGCTCTAAAAACTGAAAATGGAAAAATTTACAAAAGTCCTAGAATCTAATTCAGGCTTTCTGCTAAATATTAAGTCATAAATCTTCAAAATCGGTCCAGTGTTCAATTTATTGTGGCCTGCCAAACGTGCATAGTTTATTTTGGCGCACTCGATAGAACTTCCAAGAAGCTCGTAAGAAACTCTGAATACTCAAAATCTGATAAATTGGGATAAATTCAATACTTACAGTTCCAATGAAAAACATGTTATTCAAGAAAACTTTGACTGGAATCGAAAAGTTTCTTATGCAAAATACAACAGAAGAAATAAAGACATGCAGTAAGAAAATTAAAACTGGTTGGACCCCCGTAATGAGAGAATATAGTCTATTGCATTATGGGATGCTAACGTGCTCATTTGTAATGGCGGCATAGGCCATCCACAGCAAGACTTGACCTCAACAGCTCTTCAAATCTGACTGATTTCTGCCGTTATAAAGGAGAAACTGGCTGAAAATCTGCATCAAGTATCCACAAAAGCATCAACTCCATTTGTAAAAGGCAAAAAGTGAACCAAGTAGTGCTTTTCCCGAAAGCCAGAGGAAAATTTGTGGAGTGGTAGCAGTGAAATTTTTGGGCCTAAGGCCCTTTTGTTGCTGTTTTGCAATTGCAACAAGAGAAGCGTCAAATCTAAAATAAGAACAACAGTACAAGATCTGGAGAGAAGATGATGTACGATTTAGATGAAGGTAAATATAAAGAGAACCACTAGAAACGGCAAGAAATCATCATATATAGCTGTGCTGTGCACGTAATGCACACAACTCAACTCAAAAATTTCAGGGGGCAAAGCAATGAATGCAAAGGAACCCTGTACTCTGTGTGTGTGTACAGCCTTTCGAGAAACAAATGCAAAGCACTCCCTGACTGGCATGTTTCCAGAATGCTTGGAGGAGTTCTAACGTCACGCATGCCAAATTTTCCAATTTGAAAATACTCTTTTCTGCAAAAGTATCAGCTCACATAACAAAACCTTATTTTTTAATTTCATTCAGTTGAATTTGAATTAAGATTAAGATATTTGTGCATACAAATTACAGGAGGTTTGCATAACTCCAACTCCACCTTTCAAGATTAGAGGTGCGAAGGGGGAAGTCTTTTGGTGTTTGAGATTTTGCATTTTTGAGGCTATAATCTTGTTCTGTGTGCAAAATTTTGTAAAGGAACCAATGTTCACATTCATATCATATCTTATGTATATTTTGGATAAGTGGCTAAAGATTAATTAACATGTTTGAGTCATTTAAAATCACCCATTGATGATTTGATTTGTCTTTATATTTGACAGAGGATAACTATGGTGATGATGAGGGAGATGATATCACCACAGATATCTGGCAAGAGGCTTGCTGGATTGTCATCAGTTCATACTTTGATGAAAAAGGTCTTGTACGACAACAGTTGGATTCCTTTGATGAATTCATTCAGATGTCTGTGCAAAGAATTGTTGAAGAATCACAGCAAATCGAACTGGAGGCTGAAACATCATACAGAGAGCAGGAACTTGAACCTCCAGTAAGTAGCCCCCCGCCCCCATGTGTAATTGCTACATATATTTGTTACAGCATATTTTTTGTGTTTTTGAGCTTTGTATGATTTCCATTGTCTTGTTATTTTGTCATCTACACCAATAATGTAAAAAAGCTATTCACATTCAGCTTTTGTTGTGACAAGAACAAGATCCAATGCTGTTAAATTGAGATTGTGATAAGAACGAGATCTGACAAACAGAAGCTATGAAAAAGGCAAAGTTTCTTTCTGATCAATTGAAAGAGGGTCTTATTCAAAATTGTTTACAGCAGAAATACTTTGAGATGGGATGCTCAAACCCCTTAGAGATGGGATTTTTCTTTGATTGCTAATCTAGCTATCTTGAGCATGAAATTCATATTCAACTGGAGAGAGTCTTTTCTTCTGTCGTGCAAAAGTGTTTGCTAGATTGATGATGATATTTTTGATTTTTTGCAGACCAGATATCAGCTGAAATTTGAGCAGATTTATCTCTCAAAACCAACTCATTGGGAAAAAGATGGAGCACCAAAACCAATGATGCCAAATGAAGCAAGATTGCGAAACTTAACGTGAGTGAATTTCAAGCTGATGTTGTCGTTTATTTGTTACTACTTTACTTTATCAAGACACACAGAAATCATACATTGAAGAGTAAGATAAGTATTCACAATATGGGCAGCCTGACTGGAAAGCTTGGCAGTTGAATGGGTAAATTAAAGATAAGGTGCAAGGGGACCTTTTGTTTATCTATTTTGCCTTTTTTTGCTCAGATCTTGCATGTGCGTGGCAAACAGTGTAGCTACATTAGTTGACAAACTCAACTGATAAAGTTTTTATGTTGGTTGAACCTGTCTATTTTTCATCGCTTTATCTGAATTTTCTGATAAAATCCTCTTCATGTACAGTACATGCAAAATCTTAGATAGCTATTTTTGACAAAGAAGGCATAAAAGATGTCAGTTTCAAGCTACTTTTATAGTTACTGCAATTTTCTAAACATGTGGTTAGATTTTGTTTTGAATCATGTGAAAGTGCAGTTGATTATGAGTGAAGGTCCAAAATGGATGATCATGCTAAAGATTGTGTTCAGAAACTTTTGCCATCATGCCTTGTGTGCCAATCACAAATCCTAAATGGTTCTGTAGGAATTTGAAAGTAGGGTGTACTGCATCTCAGTAAAACAATCCTTGCCTCAAACTTTAGTTGTTTGTTCACATTTTTTACATTGATTCTCATCCTAAATTCAGGTACTCTGCACCCCTTTATGTTGATGTTACAAAAACAGTGATAAGAGGAAACCAAGAGCCAGAAACAGAACTTAGCAATAAGATTTACATTGGCAAGATACCAATTATGTTACGATCAACATATTGCTTATTGAGTGGATTGACAGATCGTGATTTGACTGAGTTGAATGAATGTCCACTTGATCCAGGAGGTTATTTTATCATCAATGGATCAGAAAAGGTTTTGATTGCTCAAGAGAAGATGGCAACAAACACTGTTTATGTCTTCCAGAAGAAGGACTCAAAATATGCATACACATGTGAAATAAGATCATGTTTAGAGCAGTCATCTCGGCCTACGAGCACGCTGTTTGTGTCAATGGTTGCCAGAGGAGGTGCTGGTGCAAAGAAAAGTGCCATTGGTCAAAGAATTGTTGCAACTATTCCTTATATCAAGCAAGAAATTCCAATCATGATTGTGTTCAGGGCACTTGGTTTTGTTTCTGATAGAGATATCTTGGAACATATTATTTATGACTTTGAGGATCAAGAAATGATGGAGATGGTAAGAATTATCTGTTTTTTTTAGCCAGGTTTGATCAGATTGCACACATCAACAGATTTGGTAAACTTTGAGACCACTCCTTCAGGAAATGCTTTGCAAAAACAGTTTTATATCCATTAAAGGCAAATAATTTCAGACAGTGATTTACATTGCGTCCAACAATTCTAAATGTCCAAAATTTCCTTATGGTCCAAATTCATTCTGAGATTTCTGCAGCACAGAAAGATTCCAGGTTTGCATTCCCACTTCATAAAAAATGTATTGTCTTGCTGACAAAAAATTTGCATAGAAAAAATAAAGTTTTTCAAAGGGGTGCTGCTGATTAAAGTAATATCTTTCAACAAAATTAATTTTATCAGTCATGCTTATCATCCTCAAAAAGTATTATTCATCGTAGGGTGAGAGTAATGATGACAATCAGTTTGCATTTTTTATCGGTTATTCATTTGACGTATTCTGATAAGATCATAATCATTATTATTCTCATCATGAATTTTATAACAACGTTGAGCTTTCCTCCTGAGAAGCATTATTCCATGGAAAATTCTGAACAAGACCTCTTCAAAAACTTGAAATAAAGCACGATCTAAGAACTTGTGACACTCTGTATTACAAATAAAAGAAACTGTCTGTCTGAGGTGGAAAATGTGCGTGAAGCCGCGAAGCAGCTTCACAGGAAGCTCTCTTGTCTGGAAGGAAGAAACGGGGAGGAAAGAGAGAAACCAAATAGAAGGAAGGAAAAGAAAGGTAATAATGAAAGGAGGAATAAAGAGATGAAATGAAACAAGTTGGAAAAAGGAGAGGAGGAAGAAAGAAGCATGGAAAGAAGATAGGATGACAAAGAAAGCAAAGATTGAATATATGAAGAGACAAGAAGAACTAACGGAAGGAAAGAATAGAAGAAAATCAATGTTTGGATTATGCTCTTTTCTTTTACAGTTTTGTGATCTCAGGAAGCTTTAAACGTAATTTCAGTTCCTAGAGGATTATGAACTACACTGAAATCTGGGACTACAGAAAAATTCATAAAACAATGGAAGGAAGAATTCTGGTTTGACGTTCCTTCGCAGGAAGGCAAATATTTTTTCCATCACTGCTGTCTGTCCTTCGTAGTTGTCGGAAATGTCTATCAAAAAAATCTTCAGAAATCTCGTCACAAAACTTCCTAAAATTTTGTTTGCCGAAAAAGGTTTGCTGAAATTTCTTCCCCAAAGTTTTCAGCGTTTGTTATAGTTTATTTTGATGTATAATTACCGAAACATTACATTTCAGGTAAAACCTTCGCTTGATGAAGCTTTTGTTGTTCAAGAGCAGAACATAGCCTTGAATTTCATTGGTACAAGGGGAGCTGTACCAGGTGCAACAAAAGATAAACGTATCCGATATGCAGCAGATATCTTACAAAAGGAAATGTTACCCCATGTTGGCATCAGTCATTTCTGTGAAACAAAGAAGGCCTACTTCTTAGGATACATGGTGCACAGGTTATTGTTAGCAGCACTTGGTAGACGAGAACTTGATGACAGAGATCATTATGGAAACAAGAGATTAGATCTTGCTGGGCCATTGCTTGCGTTCCTATTCAGAGGGTACGTTTGTCAATATTCTTAGATGTATTTTGTCTTCCTGACATCTGTGAAAGTATTTGGGAAAATGAGAGGTCCAGGAGATGCAAGCTGTACATTAGAGACAACCTCGCTATGCGTTTTCAATATCTTAAAATGTGGCTGTTTTGTGTAGAAGTGACTGTTTATGTGTTTAAGATATTCTGTTTATTTTCAAAGTCAATTGGTAAAACTGACAAGCTATATTCTAACTGATCAATGAAACCAGTGATACTCTATCCATTTCCATCTGCGGACTTTCAACTTTCTTTCATTAATCTAATTGATGTCTGTTTCGTTTTGAATTAAAATGTTCAGAACTGCAGCAAAGTTTTGTTTTTTTATTATAGCTTATTTCGAAATCTGACCAAAGAAGTGAAGATGTTTGCATCAAAACTCATAGATAAAGGAAAGGTAAGTGCAACAATGGTTTCTCAAAATATATGGCCTTTTAGAGTAAAAACACTCTGTGTCTTCTGTGAATTTTTATCGAGTGTCAGTAAGTATTTGCTATCTTAAAGATCTGCCATTTTATTTGAAATGCTACCCTACGGATGATAGAATTTTAACATACTACAGATCTGCAGTTTTTATTTGGTAAAAGTTTGGTACATTATTTAATAAGTAAAAGTTTTCGACCATAAGGGAATTTCGAATGAAAGAGTATTGATTTTACCGAGCATCTTTATATTTAGTGTCCTGTCTGGATGAATCATTTCCAGTACGCGTACAATGTACTTTTAAGTGTTCTATGTTGCGTAGACTCTGTTAGCTTACCATGGTCAGTGTTATATCCTTAGTTTGTGCCACTCGACAACGTTTTAACGATGTGTTTGAAGTGAGAGATTCTCAGTAAAAATTGCTTGGTTTGTTTGTAAATGTGAGAACCCTTTACACTTCACAGGATTTCAAAATTGAGTTGGCCATCAAAACAAAAATTATCACTGATGGACTGCGATATTCATTGGCCACTGGAAATTGGGGAGATCAAAAGAAAGCTCATCAGGCTAGAGCTGGTGTATCTCAAGTATTGAACAGGCTCACCTTTGCATCAACTTTGTCTCATTTGAGACGATTGAATTCACCAATTGGAAGAGATGGGAAACTAGCAAGACCTCGGCAGCTGCATAATACACTTTGGGGAATGATATGTCCTGCTGAAACGCCCGAGGTAGGCATATTGAATTGACATTTCGGAATTGATGTTTTTGTTCCTAATTTAGCACAGCTAATAGCATTGTCACTTCTGCATCAACGATAATTTGGGGACTGACATGTCAGCCAGAACATAGATGTCGCGGGCGTGATAATCAAGGGAGAAAACACCGTGAGTGGTCACTGAAGGGGTACAGTAACCTTAACTCAATCTCCCATCTAATGTTATTTAGTTCTCTAATATTTCAGTTCATTGCTTCAAAATCTACTTGTTGATCTTGTTCATCATCAATATTTCTTGTGCTCATTAAAGCTCTATTGTAATTCTTTTAAGGGTCAAGCTGTAGGCCTTGTAAAGAATCTTGCACTTATGGCTTATATTAGTGTTGGTTCTCAGCCAAGTCCAATTTTGGAATTCTTGGAAGAATGGACCATGGAAAATTTGGAGGAAATCAGCCCTTCAGCCATCAGAGAGTGAGTAGATAGTAGACCTGTAATTCTCCTTTTGTCCTACGAGATACCCATAAAGACAGGCGTGCATAAACATGGGAACGTGGGAACAAAATTCCTAGGCAGCCTTTTCCAAGCAATATTTTGCAGGCAGTTTTTCTAAAATAGTTTTTGATGAGATGTAATTGCAGTAAGATGATGAATAATAGCAAACAAATGGTACAAATTGCTCATGTTCTGCTGTTGATCTGCTGCTGTTAATCGTTTCGTTGCTCCATGTGTAAAAACTTACTGTTTGATACCTTGCATTATTACTGGTTCTGGTAATATTCTTCTCTACCCTAGCTGTACAAAATTGATATGCAGGCAGGTTTTCAGAGAATTTCTACCGCTCCCAGGCAGGTTTGAACATTATGCACGCCTGCATAAAGAGATCACTTCAACACGTTACTTACATTTGGGAACTTTTGGGAACTGCCATATGAATTTGGAATTTTTGCTTTTCTTGCAGGTATCCACGAGGTTTTATTTTTTCAGTGCGATGTTTGGATTTTTATCGTCAATATTTTTGTAAGCTTCGTAAAGACACAAATGCGAATTGTTGTTTAGCCTCAGAAAATTTGATATTTATATTTAGGATTTGAAAACAATGAAGGATGACGGTAAAAACCCGCGTATAAGAACCTACAATTTTGCAAGTCAGCCTGGGTTCTTAAACAATGAATACAATGGATTGGTTCTTATAAAATAGTGGTCTAATTTGACAATTTCAGCCTGTAGGTTCTTGATTCACTAGGTTCTTATATGCGGGTTTTTATTGTATTTCTATTGATTTAAGGGCAAGTTAGAATACACCATGAACTTTTTAATTTGCGTATCACCGTTTTTTTATTGAGCGAACGTTAATACCTTTGTGACTAGGTTTCTTGTGTTTAATTCGATTGTCTTTTTTTTGCAGTGCTACGAAAATATTTGTGAATGGATGTTGGGTTGGTATTCATCGTGATCCTGAGCAACTCATTGTTACATTGAGAAAGCTCCGAAGGCAGATGGACATCATTGTATCTGAGGTATTTTATCAATGTTCTTCCTTTTATATTCAATATAGAATTTACAAGAACGAACTGCTAAAATAATACTTTTTTTTCGTTTATTCATTTAAAAACAACAACTATTTACAAAAACAACCAGGCTAATTAACTACGTGCCATCCATAGTGGGAAAGGACTTATAGTCAGTGAGTTCCCACTATGTATGGCACTTACAATTTAAATTTAAATCGTTCCAAGAATAGTCGTAAGAGAGGGGAGCACACAATTCGCCATTGTGATTGGCATGGCGCTTTAAGGTTTGACAAGCAACATGAACAACCCAGAGATTCTTCTGAGGTCCTTGCTGGAGGAATCTATCAAGAGTTAGGAATTTAGTGCCTCCAGCCCGTCTCTCTCTTACGACTATATTTCAACAAAAGAGGAAAAAGCAAAATTAACAGAAGTACACACAGACACAGACATACGACAAGTAGTAGTAGTAATTTATTTTAAGTGGGCTGATAAGGTTTCTAGCTATTTAAAGCTAATTTAGGCCCACTATGCATGCCGCATCCAGGCATGGGACCCCTAGTTTAACGTCCCTTCCGAAGGACGGCGCGAGGTGAGTTGCGAGGTCAGGCCTCAGAGGTAACCCATCCGGAGTTTGACCTCACTCTACCGAGCTTAACTTCAGTCACCTGACGGAAACTATTTAAGCCACTCGGCCACTCATCCGCAGGAACACTACACTACAGGCATAAACTAGACAGATACAGTGCACGAAATTCCTGTTCAGACAATACTTACGAGCTACTGCATTCCAAGGGTGATGCCACAGGGAGCTGAAGACTGTGACTACCCCATGCATAAAGAACAAGCAACTAAAAACTAATAAACAATTTTACTAATAAATACTAGGGTCGGTCTCACATTGGATATCGGACCAATATAGATGATAATACTGAGCAACAGGTCCCCAGCTGAGAGAACAACATCTTTCATGCTTCATCTCATATGGAAGTATCAGAATTTTCAATGGAAATGTTAGAGCTGAAGCATTATATAGAGTGTGTTAGATTTTCAATGATTAGCTAGTAAATACATATCTTTGAATAAGACGCACTTCCAGGATTTTAAAGAAACCCACCTGAGAATTTAAACGGCTTCAACATTTTGAGATTAAAAATTAGGTTCTTGGATGTTATTCTAATATTTCCAATTTATTTTAGAATCCCCGGAGAAGTTCTTGTTAAAATCATATTGACTTTAGCCTGAAGGTATATATATGCAAGGGCTGAAGATATTCTAGTCAGTGATGGGAATGCTCCACAACTTAAAGTGCCGAATGTTGATATTGTTTTGTGCTGTACCGAAAACACCTGCTTATAGGAACTTGCAATATTGCAAGTCAGTCTGGGTTCTTGTAAAATGAATAGATTTGATTAGTTCTCGTAAAATGGGGGTCTAATTTTACAATTTCAGCCGGTGGGCTCTTAATCCACTAGGTCTTAGGTATATCATATACAGAATGTACAGGTATGTACAGTATATACAAGTGTGCAGTGTATAGATCTCTTCTTTTTTCCAAGGTTTCCATGGTTCGTGACATAACAGACAAAGAAATCAGAATTTACACAGATGCAGGGAGAGTTTGTCGTCCTTTACTTATTGTTGAAAATCAAAAATTGCTGTTGAAGAAAACTCATATTGATAAATTGAAAGAGCGTGAATACGAAAACTATGGGTAAGTATTAATGGAGCAAAATCATCATAGCAGAGTGTACCGGGTGTCCCAATACCCATGTATACAGATTTGGTTGATTCTAGCGATGTGAATTTAGCTTTAATCAATGGCTAATCACTCTCAAAAGGCTCCTCGATAGTTAAATTGAACATTATTATCTCGTTTGTAGGTATTGCTGCTTTGAGAGCAGAAATATCAATCTTGAAAGCTTAAACTTGCGTCAACCTGCAAACCAGAGCTTTGGCCTTTTGGCCTAAGCAGGTTGCTAAAGCACATCGAAATTAATAAGTGAACATTTGGTGCTTTCTTTTAATTATATGCACTAAGATAACTGTCGTAAAGCTCTTTTAAGCCCTCGGGGGGGGGGCTTATTTATTTTCGGACACTCCAGAGGGGGGCTTAAATGAGAGGGGGCTTAATAGAGAAGGGGCTTAATAGAGCTTTACGGTAGGTAGGTTCTAAGATGCATTAAGTTTATTGATAATGGTTTTAGAGCTTCAAAAGAAATTATCTGAAAATAAAGCATTTAGTTTGTAGCAGCAGTAGCTGCATCATGCTCTTGCTATGCAAAGTTTCCGCACTTTTGCTGTGGCGGGTGTCTTTACGTTTCTTACCAAAACAGATTGATATTTTAAATTCTAACAAATAGATCTTTGTTCTCAACATTATTTCTTTCCTTCTGTAGATGGCAAGATTTAGTAGCTGGTGGAGTAGTTGAATATGTCGATGTAAATGAAGAAGAAACGGCGATGATAGCCATGACGCCTGAGGATTTAGATGCAGGAACGTATTGCTCAACTTATACTCATTGTGAAATCCATCCTTCAATGATCCTTGGTGTCTGTGCTTCCATTATTCCATTCCCTGATCATAACCAGGTATTTCTTTCTTTCCCAAAATATTGAAATGTTATTTAACCTGTGGCTGTTTAAATGTTAACTGTCTGGCTATTTGATTTGTTAGGAATCAATCCCATTGAGTAATGTCTTCAGCTGTTCCCGCGTCTTGTTAATCTTGTTGATCTTGGTGGCCATAGTGAGCAGCTAAATGTGCTGATAGGCTTTAATTGCTTCATCGTATCCTTGAGCTTTGCAGTGGCAGGGTTTTACTAGCTGCACTAGAACAATCAGGGTTTTCCGTATCGTATTATTTTGAAAAATGGTTGCAAATACTTAAAAATGTGTTTGTAGTGTGTGGATGTGTTATTGCCTGTAAAAGAAAATGAAAGAGGGCGGCTTTAAATACTGGAATACAGCACAAAAGTGCCATTTTACTCAGTCCTTTCATAAGAAATGATTTACTTCGACATCACACGTTTCGACTTTGTTCCATAACCAGCCCAGATTCAGCTTGATGTTTCTTACTGCTGGTTTTTACTGTAAGGAGTTAACAGATTGACTTTTTAACATTATTGACTAAGTGAAATGATGGTTGAAAGCCAATGTCCCGCAACGCTTAATGATGAAGATGTAAGCAAGCAAGCAACATTTATTTGTCAATGCGGGCTCGGTTTCTGGCAGCTATTCAGCTGATGTGGGCCTGTGCCACTACGGCTTGTGCCCTCAGAGTTGCCTCTGAGTACTTGTTGGCTTGAATTAGCATCTTTTATGTTTAGCTATGTAAGTTGCCAACTTTAAATAAAATGATAATAATACTCATTTACCGACCTCGGAAGGTTGTGATCTGTAGTGCCAGCAACGGGATTCGAGCCCACGCCGTTATACCCCACGAGATTGGAAACACTGCGCCTTTTAATGGCATTGAGTTATGGTAAATAGCGATTCTCCCTGGGTGTCAGTCTGTTTTCATGTGATCAGACATCAACTTCAGAAATACGAGGCTATGTCAGCTACGCTTAGCCCATTGCGAGGTTACAATATCTTGTGTGCAGTTTGAATAACAGCCAATCAGATGGGCGTAAGCTATCGTCATGAATCAGCAATTTTTGCAATTTGGGTATACACGGTCTATTTACCATGACTCAATGCCTTTAACCACTTGACCACATAGTTATTATTTATTTTTTTATTATCTCCCTTGATTGCTTGCAATTTTGACGATTTCAGTCTATGACTTATGTCTCTTATTTTGTCGTTTTTCAGTCTCCAAGGAACACATATCAATCTGCTATGGGTAAACAAGCCATGGGGGTCTACATAACCAAT
Source organism: Aurelia coerulea (assembly GCA_039566865.1). Taxonomy (NCBI): domain Eukaryota; kingdom Metazoa; phylum Cnidaria; class Scyphozoa; order Semaeostomeae; family Ulmaridae; genus Aurelia; species Aurelia coerulea. The sequence goes on along the minus strand of CM076952.1, from coordinate 685,969 downwards.
TTCCATGTTCGTATGGATACATTGGCACATGTTTTGTACTATCCTCAAAAACCACTGGTCATGACACGTTCTATGGATTTCTTGAAATTCAGTGAATTGCCCGCAGGTATGTTTGTAGCTGTCATCTTTTACAATAGACGATTGCGCTAAAGATGGCGGCGAGGAATTTTTTGCCAAGATGCATTGCGTTCTAATAAAGATTCTTTAACGATTCTATCGGAATTCGATTAAAGAACGCAGTGCATCTTGGTAAAAAATTCCTCACCGCCATCTTTACCGCAATCGTCTATTATAGACACATTAGTGACCATGATCCTTTGCAGCTGCAAATTCGATTTTTGTACCGGGTGTCCCAAAATGATGTTTGATTGCTTATATATCCATAACCAATGAACCGATTTTGAAAAACTTTGTTTCATTTGATTGCTGAAAGGCTAAATTGTATTCGAAGATGTAGGCTGAGGTGTTACGACGATGTTTTCATATCGAAAAGAAGATCGATAAACCTGCTCAAGTTCAAGCCTTAGATGGCATGAGAAAGAAGCAGCCTACTTTTCCAGTCAACATTTTAGAATTTTGTAAAACAAGGAAATCAGGTCTTTGATAAGACACAGCGATGTTCAAAGATGAAACTTCACACCTTTATCGCATCCAGGTATAATAGTTCTTGTCCTCTCTGTTAATTTTGATTTGATTTCAGTGCACTCAAAGGTGTGAAGTCCATCATGTGGAACCATAAATCGCCGTGTCTTGTCAGAGAACTGATTCTCTTGTTTCTCAACATTCTCCCGTACTCCAATAAGCGCATACTCGAATAAGCGCTGATCTTCATTAGAGAATAGACTTGTATTTGCATGCTATTTTGGATTGATGCCCAGAGAATGCTATTGGCTAATTTGAATAATACTGTTTATTTCAGGGATCAATGCTATTGTTGCTATTTCGTCATACACTGGTTACAATCAAGAAGATTCTGTCATTCTCAATGCATCCGCTGTTGACAGGGGCTTGTTCAGGTACATATACATACTTGATTACTTTCTTCGTTTCCTCAAGGGCGTTAGGACAGGGATGTTTTGGTTAAATATTTACTTACCTGGTTTTGAGCCTTGTTTTCTTCTTGGTTTCGTCTTCAACTCTTGTCTGCAACTGAACGTGGTTTTAGGCCTAACCGCTCTCAGTTATTCGAATATAAGTCCCTTGTATTCATATGTCTTAGTGCGCCTTTGCGGAAGAAAAGGTCTCAAACAGCAAACCGTAAGAAAAATCTTCTGAAGAAAAAGTTAACTTTTCACGAAATATTGAATATTGGCAATTTGTATCTGCCGTAAAAGCTCTGTTAATCCCCCTCTCTATTAAGCCCCCTCTCTATTAAGCCCCCTCTCTAATTAGCCCCTCCCCTCTGAGCCAGAATTTAAATAAGACCCCTTCTCTATTAAGCCCCCCCCCCCCCACTTGTATCAAATTCCAGAAGTTATCAAAGTTTTTGCATTTATTGGCCTTGATAAGGTTGCATGTTAATTTTGATATGGTTTGAGAAAAAACCGTGCCGAATTTATGTATTTGACTCGTAAAATCGAATGTTGAATGCGCAAAATATGGGGTAAAAATCGTATATATCGTTGCCATTTGATTTTGTGAATAAGCCCCTCCTCTCTACTATGTCCCCCTCTCTTTTAAGCTCCCCCACTGGAGTGTCCGAAACTAAAGAAGCACCCGGGGCTGAATAGAGCTTTTACGGTATTCATTGTTAATCATACCATTTTTGCTGTTGTTGTTGTTGTCATTGTGTGGTGTTCCTGACCTTTACTTTATTTTCCTTAATATCATTACTTGTTTTAGATCTGTGTTTTACCGTTCATACCGTGATTCTGAATCGAGAAAAGGTATGGACCAAGAAGAGATTTTTGAAAGACCAGCAAGGGATACGTGTCAAGGAATGAGAAATGCAATTTATGACAAACTTGATGAAGATGGCCTCATTGCACCTGGGTCACGTGTTAGTGGTGATGACGTCATCATTGGGAAGACTGTCACACTGCCTGAGGATGACGATGAGGTACTGCGCTTTTTCCTTCAGTTTCTTTCTTTTCTCATCGAAAGACTCGTAAGGGCCCCTGTGAGCATATCAATCTCAAATCCCGTGCATCAAATGCTCTCTATAAACCTGAAAAATTGATAGTTAAATTAAAACAAGTTATGATTAAGAAGAACATTTAAGACCGATTAACATCATTTAGCTTAGACATTTTGAGAGACGAACAAGGAAATTATTATTATTTCAGCTAAATATGTTTCTTCCTAGTTAATCAGCAAACATTTTTGCGACTTACTTTGAACTAAAACAGAAAATTTGAAAATTACAAATACTTCAAATTACAAAAATTGATACTAATCCTCTGATTTATAATCAAACTGCGATTTCCACCTAATTGATGGTAATTCTCTTCGTGACAAAATTATCTAATTTTCTGCTGACATTTGATTTGTAAAATTAGCTCATGAAGATCTATCGTTCGTATACAACTGTTGGAAAAGAGTCCTTGAAAAATGTTTGTAAAATTTGATGTTTTTACATTTAGTAGAATTTTCCACTCTGTTTGGTTTCAGAGAAGAAAATGTTTTTAGACATTTGTCTTGACGTAAATTTATTCGTAAAATGTGTCTTTCTCGTTTATCAAGGTTAGCCATGATAGCAGTGCTTGGCTTGACTTCAAACAAAAATTTTACGATCATCAGTGATATCTGTTAGCAGCTTTTGCTTTATCTTAAAGACAGTCTGTCACGTATGTGATTGGTCGCAACAAAGTCAGAGCTCAACACGACGGATGTCTTTGTGAATCTGTGCATTTGGAATAAAGGAAGGCTGATCGTTATCAGTTTCTACGGTCGTAGAAAGTCATTAGGACCAGTAGCCATTCAATTGTCCTATTCTTTGTATTGTCCTTATCACCCAATCAGATGCATGACAGACTGCCTTTAACCAAAGATATATTTACCCATAGACTTAATAAAGATTTTGTTTTATCCATAGCTTGAAGGCAGCACAAGGAGGTACACTAAACGAGACGCAAGTACATTCTTACGTGCCAGTGAAACTGGTATTGTTGACCAAGTTATGGTTACAATCAATGATGAAGGATATAAGTTTTGCAAGATTAAGGTAATCTTGATCGGATTTGTTGGAAAGTCTAAAATTGCTTTATTTATAGATTGCCTATCAAGTGATTTTTATTTTCAAGGTTAAAACTTTTAAGCTAATCGTTGCAAGCATTTTATTTCTGTTGCCGAAGAGCGGAATAACTCTTTGCCAATATTTTTCGATGAATTTGTAAACTGAAGACTGTCATTTAAATTTTTCAAGCTATGGTGGACGTTGGAGGTATCTAGCAAAGAGACAGCAATAAAGATTGAAGTTTGCTTGCTTATCTGCAGAATCCTAGTCTAAATTTTCTTCAGATGCCTTTCCGAGGCAATGTAAGGATATCCAGATCCCTAGATATAGGACTGAATTTGCAAAAAAGGGCTTCCATTACGCAGCTCTCAAGTCATGGAATGATACACCTGCCGAAATTCGCGAGTTACCGACACTTGATCGTTTTAAAAAACAACTTAAAACGCATCTAAAGAGCTAGACTCTCAAGCCAAACACAACTCCCTGGAAGAACAGCAAGGATTAAGTTTTATAGGGCTTTAGGTTTTTATTCATAAGGTTTCATCATTGTAAATAGATGTTATATATTTTAATTTGCTGAAGGGTTAATTTGTGTATAAATAATATTAAATGAAAAAATGAAAAAAATTTCCCTATACATCTAAATGATATATATCAAGGAATGAAATACGTTATAAAGCTTATAATGACAAATAGACTTTTTAGTTATTCTACAAAAAGAATCTGAATCGAACAACATGTTGCTACATTTTGTAGAATTTCGAATGTGCACAATGGTGATAGAGGCTCTAACATCAATCAATCGAACGTCGCGTATAAAAATGTATCAAAATATCGCTCGATCCAGCCTCTTTTTTTAGAATAGCTAAAAGGTATATTGTCGTATTGCAGTGCTTAGAGTGGTTCGTTCCTTTCCAATAATGGCCTAGTGTCCATTCACACCATGGTAGGCACAGCAGACGTAGTTCTTTTCTTTTATTTCAAACTGATCAAAAAAGATTTGTTCAATGATGTTGATTTGATCTAAAGTGATTCACGATCAATAGTCAACGTTCAGATAACATTTATTTACGTTTCTAGGTCCGCTCTGTGCGTACTCCACAAATCGGTGACAAATTTGCAAGCAGGCATGGGCAAAAGGGAACATGTGGAATCACGTACCGACAAGAGGTAAGCTTATGACATCATGTGGGTTCTGTTTATTGGCATTGCAATATGTCAAGTGCATGAATCTTATTTATTTGTTTACCATCTTCCTGTTATTATTTTATCAAATTTTAAGAAAACCTCTTTACTAAAATATAGTTGTGTTAGAGCCTTTATGAATCACTAACCAAGCTTGTTGAGCTGTGAGTCATTTTATGTGTGTCACCATGGCATGGTCATACTTGTTTTGACATAAAAGTAAAGTGACTGCCAAAGACAGAAACAGAACCCCCATTGTTCCTGTCACGTGAATCTTTATTCTTTTCTCTATGTCACAAAATTATTTAAATGAATCATTTGAGTGCTTTCTGTGAATTTTTCAAAATTGAGATCGTGCTGGCCTTCTCTCATTTTGACTTTGAGTATCAGAGCTTCGCGTACTTTTGAACATATTCAATGGCGATGCAAAATATTCCCTACAATTTCTCTTTCAGTCTTTTTCGTTATTTAGTTCTTTTTACAAGTTAATGATTAAAGAGACACAATCGCAAATTTTTTGTGTCTGAAAATCTAAACGAGATTCCTCATGCGTAAAGTAGAGGCCTTGTACATTCTGAAAATATATTTAATACACAAAACCGAAAATTTAATTGGCTGAGATTTATGAAAGGAGACTTGCAAGGCGAGAATTTGTCTATTGTCTTTCCATTGTTTATGCGCATGTGCCACAGAAAAGTGTGGGTACAAATACGTTGTTTTTCCTTTCGTTTTACTGTTTTATGATATTTTTAGAAGTCGTACGAAACTACCGGGTGTCCCAAAATGATGTATTATTGTTTGATTGCTTACATGTCCATAACCAATGAACCGATTTTCAAAAACTTTGTTTTATTTGATTGCTCAAAAGCTAAATTATATTTTAAGATGTTGGTTGCGGTTTTACCAAGGCGTTTTCATGTCGAAAAGAAGATCGATAAACTTGCTCAAATTCAAGCCTTGGATGGCATGAGAAAGAAACGGCCTATTTTTCCAGTCAACATTTTAGATGTGATACAAAAGGCTGAACTCGTATTCTCTGAACTCAGTATTAACCGAATTCGTATTCTCTGAACGCTATATGTTCTATGAACGACATATAAGTTCAGCCTTTTGCATCACATCTAAAATGTCGACTGGCAAAGAAGGCCGTTTCTTTTTCAAGCTATCTAAAGCTTGAATTTGAGCAGCTTTATCGATCTTCTTTTCGACATGAAGAAATCGGCCTAAACCACAGCCAATATCCTCGAATACAATCTAGCCTTTTGTCAATCGGATAAAATAAAGTTTTTGAAAATCGGTTCATTGGTTATGAAGATATAAGCAATCAAACGATGATACATCATTTTGGGACACCCGGTACTAAATACATTTTCAGAATGTACGAGGTCTCTTCTTTATGCATGAAGAGTCTCGTTGAGATTTTCGGACATCAAAAATTTGCGATTGTTTCTCATTAAGGGAATACACAAAGAGTACCTCAGTCTCTGTAAATTTTTCCTAGTTCTCGAAATACCCCTTTTTATGTTAATTTTCTCTTTTCAGGACATGCCATTTACATGTGAAGGAATCACCCCAGATATCATCATTAACCCTCATGCTATTCCGAGTCGTATGACAATTGGGCATTTAATTGAATGTCTGCAATCAAAGGTAGGCCGTCGTTTGGTTTAGATCTTGCTTCAACTTTTGGTACCTAAATACACCCTTTTGGCCATTCCGCAAAGAAGTCTGGATCGAATGATATTTTAGTTTGTGCATTTTTATACGAAATGTTCGATTGAGTGGTGTTAGAGCTTGTTGTGTGCATTCGAAAATTCATCATACTTCTGCAAAATATGCAAAGACATCGCTCGATCCAGCCTCCTTTGTACAATGGCTGAAAGATCTATTGTTTACGTTCAGAATGTCTACACTATAAGATCGATCCAAAACGGTGCATTTGCTTTCAGTTCAGTTACTGGGATCTGATCCGCATTGCTATCCACGTTAGTTTGGGATTAACAAAGCTTGTAGAAATATAAATGCTGAAGCCATCGCCGTAGGGGGAGATAAAATTTGGGGGGGGGCTGCCCGATAGAAAACTCATTGTTTAAGAAAATTTTGCCCGACTTAAGGCGGATTTCTGTCCGATTATGGCTGATTTTTGCAAAATTTTCCGACGTTGGGAGGGCTGCAGCCCCCCAACCCCCTGTCTCCTACGCCTATGGCTGAAGCTCTTCAAAGAAGCAAGCCGATTCCTCTTCATGTCATTCCGTAACTTACCGTTTCATTTCACTCCCAAGGTTTCAGCATCCAAAGGTGAAATCGGAGATGCGACTCCATTTAATGATGCTGTCAACGTGCAGAAAATTTCCAAACTGTTGAACGAATATGGATACCATCTTCGTGGCAATGAGGTATGTTAGAGAAGCTTCATATTTCAGTTAATTTGGTCTTAATAAACTTAACATGAAAACATAACGGGGAATTTCCCAAAGGATCTGGTTGATTTGGAATAAGATGCGATGGATACTTCTTTCCTTGTGAATTATTTGAATTCTATTTGATGAAACAATTTGATCATGGGAGAACAAGGGCAAATTTTGTAAAACAAAGGAATCAGGTTTGATCAAGACAAAGCGATTTCGAAGCCTAAAGAATCGATTTCACACCTTCTGCGCAGCCAACCATAATGTTTTTCACTCTCTGTTTATTTTGATTTGGTCCAGTGCACTCAAAGGTGTAAAAGCTATTCTTCGGCCAGGCAAATCGCTTTGTCTTTTCAGAAACCTGAATCTTTTGTTTCACAAAATTTGCCCGTGCTTTATTTGAGTTGAATTTTTCTTTTGAAAGCAACAACTCTTTTATCTTAAACTTATTTGTAATCTGTTTGAAGTTATTTGTTTATTTGGAATGGAATCGTTCGCTACTTGGTGATAAATTTTATATTTACTTCGGGACATTAACTACTAACTCTCACAAGACAAAACATGATCTAACTTCCAAAGACTTTTTATCATCTGTGTGATGTCAATCATAAGACGTAGTAAATACATCTTTCCAAATTATAAAGGATATTGAATTATGTTAATTGAAGATGGATAAATATCCTATTATCGTGACATCCTCTCTTCATGTCACGATTTCGTATAATGTTTAGAATTATCAATCTGCCCATGTTACCCCTAGATTACCCTTTTTGCCTCATTACCGTAGTTTATTATTTCTGATTTGATTCATAGGTTCTATACAATGGACACACTGGTCGCAAAATTAACTGTCAAGTCTTCCTTGGTCCGACTTATTACCAACGTTTGAAACATATGGTTGATGACAAGATTCATTCGAGAGCACGTGGTCCTGTCCAGATCTTGACAAGACAACCTATGGAGGGTAGATCAAGGTATTTTATTTGTTACTTCGTTAAACAACTTTGTTATTTTAGTTTTTCATAAATGTTGTATTCAATACATTAAATACCCACTTTTAAAGACCTCAGACTAAACTTTCTGAGGAAGATTTTATGAGCTTTGTTAAAATTACGTCAAAACAGAAAAGAAGGATATTTCAAATTGCTAGACACATAAAGCAAGTCATGCATATGGTTCTCTAAAAGTCTTGTCCTCTTGATTGAACATTTCTAAGATTTAAAACCTTAGAGTTTGGAACTGGAGTACTGAGGATTTTGGCATACGCCACCTTTGCGTTTTCGTAATTATAAAGAAATATATTCCTTGCAATATTTCTTGTGGCTAATGCAGGACAATAGCCAAACTGGTTCTGCACAATTTCATCAGAAGTGATTCAGAAACAAGAGATTCTTATCTTTGCTAGCCCGTTGACACATTTCCAAAAATGAAATCTTTTGTCATTACATTAGTTTGATTTTCGCTTCTAAAGTTGTAAGTTCATCAATTTGATTGTAAATAACTTTGCAAAATATCAAACTCTTAAAGACACCGGATAGGAATTCTATCGTATGAAAGAAATTTGTAAGATATAATTTGTGTTGCAATTATTTTTTTTGGAAAGGATTCTTTCTTTAAGAATGAAGTCCTGTTTATTCCATTTTCATTTGTTTCTGTTCAGGGATGGAGGTCTACGATTTGGAGAAATGGAACGTGATTGTCAGATTGCTCATGGTGCTGCGCAGTTCCTCAATGAACGCCTCTTCGAAGCATCAGATGCCTACAGAGTTCATGTTTGCAATTTATGTGGCCTTATTGCTATTGCAAATCTGAGAACGAATACGTTTGAATGCAGAGGGTGCAAAAATAAAACACAGGTACGTAATCTGTTACCATATGTCTCAAATAACCGACATTTTAGTCATTAGGGGCCCTTTTGATTCATCGGCTGCTCCTTTTTTCTACCACGTTTTACATTTTTGGGTTGATGAAAAGTTAGTTTCTTTATCATTCCACTGTTAGTGCGTCTGATAGTAGGTGCTATCCATTTCTGCTGCTGTTCTGGGTAGCATGATAGTTAGTTCATTTAGTTGTTTTTCTCAAGATTCTTAGTTTATTTTGTTGTTCTTTTAAAACATAGAGTTATTTACTAGCTAGAGATCCTTCGTGCGTAATGATGCCGTTCTTTAGCAGGAGCTTAAAAACTACTCTCTTTCTAGATCTCACAAGTTCGTATTCCATACGCATGTAAACTCCTGTTCCAAGAACTGATGTCAATGAGTATTGCCCCAAGAATGATGGTTGATACCAAGAAATAGAATTAACACCAAGAAATAAACTGCAGGTAACAGAGAGACAAGGTATGTCTTGTGTGATCTGAATCAACCCTGTAACATTTGCAGAGCGCATTGCCAGGTAGATTATTAGATGCTCACCACAAAGGACAGAAGAAACTGTGAATCAAAAAGCGATCTGCATACCTGAACGCTCACACTTGGAACTATGTTTTGGTAATAGTATTACTGCGACCGGAAAGTTCTTTCAACATGCAGTATTTATAGGAAAGGGAAGTATTGACGAGGGAAATTGGCCTACAACTTAAACTCTAAGCTGAAAATAGGTTATGTAACTTAGCAGATTTTTGTTATGATGATACTGAAAGTAGTACACAGTAGTGTCTCATTTTATCTCTGATTGGTTTGCTGTGATAATAGAAACCAAAACACTGACCATTTGGGATCCAACAAGTGATTGCTGTCCTCTGCAATTACGCAATCATATCTGTTGTGCACGAAGGTGAAGCTGAAGTTGCGGTTTCTAGCGCCAAGCGCTTGGATCGCAGAAGTAGGTAAGTGCTAATCGAGTCTACGACCCCTTGTCATGACGCTGATGGGGCTCTACCGGGTCACAGTGTTCCAGGGCATGTAATTAATGTAAAAAATGAATTGTACCAAACTGATTTTTCTATTGTTAACCGTAGCCTGAAGTATGCCAAAACCCAAAAATTTTTCAAATCGGACAATCTAGTGCTGAGAAAACATTATTTCAAGTTAGGCCTAAAAAGTGTACTTCAGGCTTCTTTCTAAGCACAGCAAGGCCACAAAATAGCACTAGGTTTCAAATTCAAATTTCTTGGCTTGCACTCACCCGATTTTCATGATTTTTGTTTTGTTCAACAGATTAAACCTTGCAGAGTATGTAGTGCAAAAGTTGATTGAAAATTTTATCTTGGGATGCGGAAATTTTGTGAATTCATAGTGGTAACTAAACGTTAAAAAAACTAAAACTGAATCACGAAGCGCTTCTTCAACATTAAAAACAAAAAATCTATGTTTCAGAATTCTCGGAAAGTCTATTGCAGAATCAAGTTTAAGCTATTGGCAACACGTTTGCAAAAGGACTTAGTAGAATAAGCTCTCAAATAAGTTTGGCGAATTTTTCACGAAAACCAGTTTTGCACCTTTTCAGAGTAAAAAATTGCATTTTTATAACGAAAACCTATTAGCAAAGGCAATATTTCATCACATCTCCACAATTTCAATACATGCTTTTTAGCAATAGTAGTATAAAGTATTTTTACGTAATTAACTAATTTTTAAGGTTTTGAAAACATGCAGCCAACTCTACAATGATTTGTTATATCCCAAGGTGAAAAATGCGCCTAGTAACATCGAAAAACAGAACAAACACCAAAATAAATACCTAATATGATTAGGGAGTTGATCTCTAACCTCCTTTTGACTATAAGAGGGAAATATTTGTTTCATTGAACATCTAGTTCAGTCTATAGTACAGTGGCAAATACAGACAGAATTTGCTAAAAAGACTTCTTCTTCACTGGCCTTCGTGAAAAATTCGCCAAAATTAGTTGAGAGCTTATTCTACTTAGCCCTTTTGCAAAAATGTCCCCAATAGGTTAAATTTGATTCTGCAATAGGCTTTACGAGAGTTCTGAAACATAGAATTTTTTGTTTTCAATGTTGAAGGAGCGTTTCGTGATTCAGTTTTAGTTTTTATGAACGATTGGTTACCATTATGGATTTGAAAAATTTGCGCATCCCAAGTTGAAATTTTCAATCGACCTTTTCACTACGTATTCTACAGGGTTCAATCTGTCAAACAAAACAAAGATCATGAAAATCGAGTGAGTGCAAGCCAAGAAATTTGAATTTGAAAGTTAGTGCTATTTTGTGGCCTTGCTGTGCAACAAAAGAAGCCTGCTGTACACTTTTTAGGCCTAACTTGAAATGATATTTTCTCAGCACTAAATTGTCCAATTTGAAAATTTTTTGCGTCTTGATATACCCCAGGTTACGGTTAAATAAAGAAAAATCAGTTTTGTACAATTCTGAAATTTTCATTTTTTGGCATTAATTACACTAAAACGGAAATCTGGATCACAGTGCGGGTATTGAACCCTATCCTCCGGACTGTTCTGGCTGCAAAGTCAGACGATTACACCACTGCGCCACAACACCTTCAAATGCATATAGTATTTGAAAAACTTGCAAAACTTGTTTTTCTCCAAAAGATATCATTTACTTGGATTCCTCTCACTCTGGTCATTTTGTGGCTATTTGCCGTTGTATCAGGGCTGCAGAATTTTGTTCCCACAGTAGTTTATCGAAATGAGAAAGTGAAACCTCACTCATTGCTGTTTTACAAGGAGTGATCATATTTGTCTCAAGCCGTAGCAGGAAGCTGACAGAAAAGAACCTAATAAGTGTCTGGGTTAAATGATATGAATAACTGAAATTCAAATAATTGAAATGAATTGCAGACTGATAGAACCGTTAAACGGTTAAATTAGGGTTTTAGTTTTCGGAACGTGCACTTAAACCTTGATTTATAGTGAGAAGTGCTATTTGTCAATTGCGATCCATTTCATATCATTGAAGAGTTACTATCTGCGATTTAGGACATCGGAAAGGAAACGTGGCCTTATGACTTCAACGCAGCGGATACCCCTTTCCTGGTTTCCTGGTGAATGGGGAACGTGTTTCGGAATATGCAAAGAAATCTTACAGATATTATACGTTGGAAAAGAAACATGGCGTATCATTTCTTGTTACCTAGACGTTGTGAATAGCCTGTGCCTGGTTGGGTTGGCCAATAAAAACTTTCCTCTTTTCGGAACATTCAAAGGAACCGTGATTTAAACACAGAAAAAGCATTTGTCAATTGATTTCCATTCCTCATCATTCAAGAGTTACAATCTATGATTTAATACACGGCAAAAGAAACATAGTCTATCATTTCTTATGGCTCCAACGCAGCGGAGGGCCTAAACCTGATTGGTGAACAAGAACCGGGACAGGAGGAAAGGTGAATACTAAGAAAACCACATGATTATGAGAAGGAACAGCTCACAGCATCTGTTGCAAGGGAATTACGTGAAAAGGAGCTTATGATAATAAACAAAACCATTTTATGGTTTGTCAACGTGACCTACTTTTGTTTAGCAGTATTTATTTCTTTATGTGGTTGGCACGTATACCGATCATCCTCTGTCACTCTATACATCATATTAAAATCATCTTATTTTGTTGTGAAATCAGTTGAAACTCAACAAGTCTTCTCCCTCTCTCTCTCGCTGCAACCAGCCCGTACTAAAGCATCATTGGTCTCGTCCCATCTCGTCATTTTGCCATGATAACCACACCTTACATTTACCTCAGAAGAGCTCTTTTTACTTTAGAAGGCTCTAGAGGGGGTGGGGCCTTATACAGAAGGGGCTTTTTTGACTTTCTTGCTTCGAAAGTGAGGGTGCATTAGAGAGATGAGATTGAATAGAAGGGGGCCAAATATGTCTTTTATGGCACTGCCAAAACTTGGCCTATGTTGACGGAAGTATCCTGCACAGTTCAACATCCAGAGCATATCCTAATGTTGTTAGTGGGAAAGAAGGATCAATAGTTTGTGAATTATTGAGTGCGTTTTGATCTAAAACAGCTTAAACTCCATTAAAGGAACAGTAACGTATTTTATGTGACACATCTTATATATCATTTGAACTAGTCATTAAGATCCTTTCATGAAAACATGGCTGCTCCTTGCACCTAAAACCAAATATTCATGCGATTCTAGGTCATTACACCGCGAAAAACTATTAAAATATGGTCTGACTTGCCATCTCTTTTACAGACTGATGGAGGGCCTACCAAATACTGATTGATTAGGGGACGTTTAGAATATGGGTGGGGGTAAATGTCACAAGGGGACGTTCTGTTGGTTATGCCTATGCTCTCTTCGTATATGACCGTAAAAAACTGCTCCTGGAAACTGTTTTATTTGCCTGTGATGGCTAGGGGCAGAATATCTTCTTTCACATGGTTAAAGAGAATCCTACATGAAGCATCATCTTCTATTAATTTGAAATGAAACGAGAGATAGTTAGAAAACTACGAGCTGATAATCGTCTATAACCCATTCCGACATAACTTGAAGATATTTCACTTGGCGAGAATAAACCACTGGTATCATGGACATCATACAAGACTGATAATAGAGAGACAGGAGTTGACACTACTGGTTTGTTTGAAATACGCCAATAAGGAGCCCGTTCGGACGGTGAGCTTGGTCAGTGAAAGAGGTGTTTCATTTAGGCCACTTTCAATTCTTTGAAGCGATCAGAATTTTATCCTTGATGCGCCACAAATAAATTTCCGTTTCATGAAAACATTTGAACACTGTTCTGATCAAATCCTTGTTTTAGATATTACACTTCTCATACATTAGAGGAGAAAAGAAGTTGACACTGGTGAGCTGTTTGAAATGCGTCAACGAGAAAGGCGGTTTTAGCATTGAACTTGGTCATTCGTTTAGGCCAGTTTTGTTTGATTTCAAAGAATGGAGTGTTGCCTATGATGCCCCCCCCCCTCCAAAGGAGAAGTCCGTTGCTGTCAAAAATGCAGCGTGAGTTAAGGTTTGCTGTTTTTATCAAAATCATGTTTAGATACATCACTACATATAATGGTATCATCATCTACACTTTCATGAAATCATCGTGGGCTTTTTATCGTTTATTTTAAGAATATGACCGCACTAAACACCTCACCCTATACATCATATGACATTTTGAAATGTTGAGAATTATTTCAAACCTGAAATATTTGAAGTCTTAGTTTTTTTAGTCTATTTTAGGTAGTTGGGAAAGATTTGACAAGGACATGTAACTGATCAAGAATTTGATCGACTTGATTTATGTTATGTTAGTTGGGTGGTAATGAAAGGACCATGTCAAATGCCTTTTGGTGATTAGGCTTCTCAACTATATCTTGTTTGATGCCTTTATCAACCTGACTGAGTTTAAAACCAAAATCAAAGCCTGGAAAGGAAATGAGTGCCAATGCCAGTGTGGACTTTACCGAAGTTTTGTACCGTATTTAGGTTTTATATAATATTTTTATAAATTCCGTTTTTTGTCGTTTGAACCACTTGGCTTTTATTAACTGTGTTTTTAAATATTTTCTTACATACATGTATAGCTATTGTATATTTTTTATGCCAATGGTAAATAAAATGATAATAATAATGATAATAATAATAATAATAATATTAAAACAAAACCACCATCAAAAATAACAGAAAAAAGTATATGAAAAACAAAACTGTTAAAAGCAAAACGTTTCGATTATAAAATCTTCATCAGTTGTTTACAACCACAGGACAGCCAAGTATTTATAGGACAAAAAAATAATAATAATATATGAACTAAACCACCATCTTATTATAACAGAAAATAAAAGTATAAAAACAACACTGTTAATAATTTCGTACGTTTCGATATAAAAATCTTCTTGCCTTATTAACCTCGCGGCGAAAATAACAAGGTATTTTAATCATTGGGTATTTTTGAACTTGTCTCTTTTTTATAATTATAATAATAATAGTAATAATAATAATAATAATAATAATATGTAATCATTTATTCCATGGTTATTTTGTCATATTTTAGTCAATAGAACAGAAGCTGGTTAAAATTTTCTTCCTGCCGCTAACGGATTCTTTCCTCGATTGTTCAACATCGGGTTTTTAAAGTTGGCAACCTATCTTTTATTTGCTTCTATTCATGTTCAATCAAAGATGAATTTTGCAAGTTTCATAACGTTCTTGCTTTAATTGATCTTCACCAGAAGTCAGACATTTCTTTCAACAGTGGTTTTGCTCCTCTGTGGATTCTTATTTTCAAGGTTAAGTTGTGACGTTCAAGGTTCCAAATGAAATTGAAGAAAAATCCTTTCATGTGAAAAGCTCTTTCTTTCAAACATAATGCTCTGTAGAGTACATTGAAATAGGTGGATCCAGATTTCAGATTTGTGGGAAATTGAGAGCTTGTTTGGAAAGTTGTCGAGTTGGTTCTTACTTCATGAAGATTTCGTTGTTTCTTGTGTCAATGTACAATAGTCAATCCATTTTGCGTCGAAATTCTCTTTCAAAAATTCCCCTCATACCCTCATCCTAAAGATTCACAATTACGAGATGATGAAATTTGTTTGTGGTGCTCTCTTTCTTTATAATCTAACTTGTAATGGCGCAGCTTGCGTAGACAGTGGATAGTTTTCAAAACCTTGGTTTGGGTAGCGTTCGTGCACACTCGACAGATTTCTCTTGGTCCAGGAGGAGAAGCTTCTCTAAAAAGAGAACAGTCATGTCTGCACCCAGGCAATGGTTTGACTGGAAGCAACTATATAAATGCGAGATTTGATATATGTGTTAATTCTGTTTAATGATATAATTTGCAGCTAATCAACTGATCCTGGTTTTTGAGCTCAGTTAGTCCAGAAACATTAGCCATTTTATAGTCCTCTTTTGAACCTTTTCATGGGTGTTTCATTGAGCCATGTAACATATTTTCTTAAAAATAGAAATATTTTATGAACTTGAAGTTTTTAAGACCACGATCTGGTGAAAATGTTTCTAATTTCGAATTCCAACACTACTATTAGGGTTTACAAACCATTGTTACTAAAGAAGATCACACTAAATTAGAACCCGTTTAGATTATGTACAAGAGGCTTGGTTGGAAGTTTTATGGATCACACTAAATTAGGACCCGTTTGAATTCTATAAAAGAGGCTTGGAAGTTTTGTAGATCACACTAAATTAGGACCCATTTGAATTCTTTAAAAGGGGCTGCATTATAGATATTGCGCTTGGAAGTTTTTTAGGATACATCATATGACGGACTTTATTGACATGGTACCATTTTCTAATACCATGGACAACTGAAAACCTTTGTGCCTGGTTGTCATACGTCAGGCGGAGAATTTTAACAGAAATTCAAGCATGATTCGTAGATTTAAATCATAGTCTATAAAAAACGAAGCTTTGTACATTGAGTAACTTTTGACCAAGAAATGTTCGAATTCTAAGAGATATTCTTCCTCGCATGAAAGGTGTTAACAGAAAACAATGAAAACAACAACATACCCTTTACATGAATTACAACATACCCTTTTTTTATTTGCTAATGCTGGTTAAAGTTGGATGAGATACTGTAGAAGTGGACTGAAATATTTTTATTCTGTGTGATTTAAATTCATTCTACCTAAAATCCGACGGAAGGGTTAGGACACTTAGAAGCTAAGCTTATCGAAGCAATGTCCTGGTTCATCCTCTCCATGTGACCACACCTCGTGATTCCTTTTGCCTGGAATTACAGAGAGTTGGCGACTCTCCTTACTCAAGCAGACTCGACTGGGCGGGGACTGGAGTCATCAAACCAACCTTCTTATTGGTAGTCAAGCGTGCTACCACTGAGCCCTTATCTTAACACAGTGCACAGGCAACAATGTCGTTTAAACAAAAGAAGATTCAGAGATATGGAAGGTTCAGATTTCGGTCTTCCTCGAGAGGAGTTGACAGGCACACCCATTAAGAGGTTTATTCTCTTGAAACTCACGTAAAAAGATATTGCGCTTCAAGGATAGTTTTCAAGTGATGTTATCACATTGTGAATAGTGAATAAAGGTACGAGGATCTAGACACATTACAAAGGTCTCTTGTCTCCGCTTCCCGAACTTATTTGTTGCTACAATAGAAACCTACATCATTAATCTTTCAGAGTGAAATAGTTTCCTTAAAATCTAGGGATGACGTAAGCAATCTCTAAATGTCCTCCTGCACAACTTGATTTTACTAAGAGTTAGGGTTGGGAGCATTTGAACATCCCTTTCCTTCGTCAACCGAGATGTGGTTTTTTTAGTAGCATGGTAAGATAAACATCCAAATAAAGCGAAACATTGGCACTTTGATGTGAAATAAGTTAGCACGACGTTTCGAGCATAGCGCGTTACCTAGACGGTAAGAGTTGATTTATAGAAACAAATCCATCTTGATATTTTTAATCCAGACGGTGCACTGCATTTTACTATGTTCTGTTGATAAAAGGAAGTCCTTGCTGAATAAGAAAGAAAGTTTACTCCATTTAAAGCGGTTTAAACGCGCAGGTTTGCTGTTAAGTTTGTGTACAAATGGGTCTGAAAAAGAATTCCCATTTGATTAACACTACAAATCACTGTTAACTATGGCGTACGATTTATTTATAACGGAGAAGACACAGCGATAACTATGAGTGTTGTCTATCATTTCCATTACTAGAGTTTTACTACGTGTTTTACGCCATTTTCATTCATCTTAGGTCTGTCTCACAATATGGATGTTGGGTGAAAATATTTTCGACTGAACTACAAAGAGTTTTGGACGAATGATTTTGCGTTATCGCAAATCTCACCTGACATCTGATTTGAGATGCTGTGGAGGAGATGCATCTTCAATTGTGTCGTTTTTGATACAGTTTTATATCGCAAGCTTCAACTTGGTGTTGTGGCGCAGTGGTGTAATCCTCTGACATTGCAGCCAAAACAGTCAGGCGGACAGGGCTCGATCCCAGGTAGAGCCTCACCATTTGAGCGTCGTGACAAGGGGTCGCGGACTCAATTAGGCCTATTCTACTTCTGCAACTCCAGCGCTTGGCGCTAAGAAACGCAACTTCACCTTCACCTTCACCAATTCGTTTGAGACCTTGTTTGAATCAGTCTGACTACAGTCTGGCTCACAAATTAGATGCCAAGTGAAGATTTTTGCGAATAAGTACATTTTGTGGTTGCTGGTTTTTAGCGCAAGAGCTAGAACACCCTGAATACCAAGTCAGAATGGACTGTTTCTTCAAAACCAATTGGTCCTTGATTACTTTGGGATGCCCTGTACATTTGATCCACAATTACAAACATTTTTGAATTACATTTTGTGCACAGTGAGCCCCAGGGAGGCAGCTGCTTTTCAAAAGGGTGCATGTGAGCAGCCATATGCCCTTTTATGAGAGCATATAAGCTAAATGTTTCCTTTGCGATCAATCACCTATTCTACCTCACTTAATGTCTTAAAAAGAGCACAAAAGGGAAAGAGTCTTTAAAGGGAGTACAAAGACCAGCAGCCTTTGCCATCGTTTGTGTTTGTTTATGTGAATTTCGTACAGTCAGTTATTCTGGAAGCTGTGGAGAGCAAGTCGCTGACTCCACACAAAGCATGCTGGTCTTTGTCCTCCCTTTAAACTCATCTAAAGACTTTAAGAATCTCTCATGAACTCCTCACCAGAGGTTAATAATTCACTGCAAGAAGGGAAAGACCCCATCGTGTACATATATCCGCTGTCCCGCACTCTAGGAAATTTCATGGCTAGTTCAATCGTAAAAGCAGCAGTTGATCTCGATTTACAATCTTCCACTTGAGATCAAACGAATTATGCCTTACTTTTCGAGGAGTTTAATCCCACTTAAGATGCAATGCCTTAAGCAGAAATTCTTTATTTCCTCCGAAGGGTTGTTGATGCGTAGTGGCTAGAGGTTTCATGAAAAGAGGTTGTATAAAGGAGATTGAACGCTTTGTTTCTAAGTAAACTAGTGTGAATTCATTAGTCTAGAGGATATCCACAGACAGTGTCAATGTCAGGTTCTTGTTAGAACAGGAAAAAAGATCTTGTCTACCTTGATTGTACTCTGAACCAGATTGGAAATATAGTAGGGCTAGTTCGCCATGCACATGCCTTTTTTTGCTTCACTACGAGCCCCTGATGCAAGTGGTATGTTTTCTGATTTTGGAGAATCTGGGGCAGAAATAGAAAACTGCTCATAACGAGCGTCTACGAGACACACCCTTTGAAATTCAAATATTTTATCGTTTTTGCATAAAAGATTCATCAGTACAGTCACATTCGTGCAGCTCTCTCTCTCCCTCTCCCTCTCTTGTTATATAAAGTATGGTGTATGGAAGGTCTTCTTTCTTCCTCTTGTTCGTGAATTTGAATTCATAGAGTTTTCAATCGCACAAGGAGCGAAGTGACTTTGCAGTGTTGCTTGTCAAGCCAATCATCAATCATTACTTCATTGCATTAGCCATGCATTGGTTGGATAAATGAGCAAGAATGAGTTAATGGTGCCAATGGGTGCCAGCAGCCTCTCTTGTCTTGAAGGAGACCTGCACTGCATGTGTGTCTACACTGTCCATATATTTAGGATTCCTTTGCTATAATTATTTTTGTATTGTTTTCTTTCACTGATAAGGCAAGGCAACATTTGCTTGTAGAAACTAGCAAGCAACTAAATAGCGACGAAGCATGTCTCGCCTGGGCCAAACGGAAACACCAGGCCTATGGCAATGCATTAGAACCAATAAACATAGTTTCGTGTAATGTGCCCAAACAAAGACTATTTACTAAAGTAAAACCAATTATTTCTTTAGCATAGCTTTGTTATCAGTAAATATTGATTTTTTTCCAAAATGCCAGTCCGTCTTTCGATTCATTCGCCGTGTTTGAGCAAACATTTGAGATCAAGCCGGAGACGTTTGCTTGTGTTTGCAGAATGTGACGTCACTTTCCAGTTCATTTTCATTCTTCATGCTCAATTCATCCTTCTCACTTCTCATTTCTCATTCAATTCGTTTTTGGAAGGTTGCCCTTCAGCCGAAGCCCTCCATTGATACCATTATTCATATATACTCCACTTTTGAAGTAAAAACCCCTTCGAGGAGAAACCTTAAATGACGAGCATTATACACTCATTTTTTTTATAAGAAACCGCTTATAAGAAACGGTAGGCTCAGTTTTTCCAAAGCTAAGAAACAACCCTACCTGAATTGAAAAAAGCTAAGAAACTTCTGCAATTTTCAGTTTTAATTTTCCTATCATACTCAAAAATAGTTTGACATTGTGCAGTTAAAGCAACTATTTGGACATTATTTTGAGTGCGAATCGTGTTATTTACTCGTTTTGAGACTTTACTAAGTAATTTGAAAGCCCTTTAGACACGACAAAATCAACTCTAAACTTCCGGCAATAAAAATATAAGAAACACGCAAGAAACTTGTGGTAGCAAAATGCCCCAAAAATTTAAGAAACTAACTACCGGCCCCGGACCTTAGTTTCTTATAAAAAAAATGAGTGTATTTTCACTCGTTTTTGCAGGTTTTTGAAAGGGCTTTTCTGCAAAAATCTCCTATATGAACGGGAAGGAATGACCGATTGAAGCCGGGTAAATTACTGAATGTAATTGAACATATTGGCAATGAAATAAGACATGTTGCAACATTATCGCTTTGATTTTCGGGAGGCTGTATTCATGTGAGTAGGGGGAGACAAAATTTGAAGGGGGTTGCCCGATAAAGAATCCATTGTTTGAGAAAATTTTGTTCGACTTGAGGCGGATTTCTGCCCAATTATGGCTGTTTCTTGCAAATTTTTCCAACGTTGGGAGAGGGGGTGCACGGTACGGTACATTGAAAACCAAACCATAATGTTAAAAGACTAACATACAATGTTTGATATTTGCGATAGAAAAAGAAAGTAAAACCTAAATTTCTTATTTAAAGCTATTCAGGGAGGATGCCTGCTTGTTATCGGCTGAAAGGCCTTGAAATTTCCCTGTTATTTTCTCCAGGGTTTGATTAAAAGTAATCGTTGAAATCGCGAAAACTTGTCTAATTCCTAATCATATCAAATTAATGATTATTTGATGCAATCTAACCCTAATAAGGTCATCCTATAAAGTTAATTTCTATTGTGTTGAAACTGGCACATTTATGTAACTTGTGCTGTGTGTTGGAATCAAGGTCTGGTCTTGACTTTCTCGTGCTATGAGTTTGTAAATACTACTCAGACCTTACCAAACGAGATTTCAAATTTTAAGTTGAAGCCCCTTCTTTAAAACATCATCAAACGCGATATAACTGAAATCACAGCTCCTCCACAGCAGTAGGGCAAATTTTAAACAAACTTTTACGGGGTATCTTGTATACAAGACGTTTCAGAAGGTATTTGCACTTAATTTAGAGTTCACCTTAAGACCATTTACTTAATCTTTTACCCGGGGGGGTACTTCCATTATGGCCTAACAGGGGGGTCCAGTCGGTTTGAGGGTCTTACGAAATGGCTACCAAATGGCCTTATTTGTCAAACATATACTACCAATTGGGGATATTCCAAGATTCTTGGTAAGTTATAAGATTTCAACTCAGTAGGCTCCTCCGCACGGCAATGTGGTCGTTTCAGCAGTAATTATCATTGAATTTTGAAGTTTTTTTGCTTTGTTCAATCAATTTTTACAATAGAAAATGTTGAAAAACTGCAGAAAATTTTTGCTACCACACGCTACCAAATGGCCCAATTTTAGGTCCACAAACTACCATTTGGGGGTTTCTATAAAAAGATACCCTGACTGGACCCCCCTGTCAGGCCACAATTGGAGTACCCCCCCCCCCCCGGGATCTTTTACTTGAAAAACATAGGTTTTTATCGTTCGAAAAAAACCCAAAGATTGTTTAATCATTTTGAAGCAAGGAATATTTTGTGGAGCAAGGAAGATTTTGTATTTTTAAGTTGCGGATCAAATCATTTCGTTTGGGAACAAATTGATGGATTTTTAAATTTGTTTCTCTCATTGTTTCTCTAATTTCTATAATTGGGAGCAATGGAAAACTAGAGAAACAACTGAGGAACAAGAGAACATTGATCCCCCTTGGAAGCCCTCATTTATTGCTTGATGGTCAAATAAAATGACTATGGCTTTATGTACTCCGGGGAGGTACTCTCCAAGCAGTGTAGGAAAAAATCTTTGCAATGCAGAAGCAAGCAAAATGACAGGGGAACCTCTGCATAGGAGAGTACCGGGGAGGTGTTAGAAACAAAAAATCTGATGAGAATACGAGAAACTTGCTAATGCAAGAGAAAGATATTTAGTTCTAGTGGAGTTCTAGTTTACCTGCATCTAACAAGCTCGGTATAAAATGTGTTTAAGAATGAACGGAGCTAAGAGGAGGTCATCTATAAATAGGGCATTGAAAACTCCTACGCATGTTATTGTTCCTCTTGCTAAACAATATCCATGGTCGTCTCGAAATCATCAAATACAATAGGCTAAGAATAGAATACCCAGACTCCTTCCGCGCGGGGCTTTTATCTCCGTTGATTCTCTTTAAGTATAGACATTTAGAGAGAAACAGTAGATTCTTAACTAAATGAATCGATACTTACAATTAAATAGAAAAACAAAGGTTTCGTTTTTGCACAATCATCTAAAACGTTTACTGAAGCATTTCAGTTGAAAGCTCTGTCAATAAAAATCGGCTTTGTTCGTTTGCTGAACAGTTATTTTTAGTTTTCTAATAGGTTTCTATGTTTGATATCATATCTCTTATATTTCCTCTCCATGCCCATTGAATCAATTGATTTTAAAGCAGCCATTCTCATTTTTCTACTGACTTTCCAACGCTGAATTTTTCGTATTGTTACTTTACTTGCTTTTGCTGTTTTCCTGAGTTATGTACCGGAGTCATATTCACTCTAAATCATTAACGATAGATCTCCGGGATGTTGTTCACGTCTACATCTATCCTGTTTTTCGCTCTTACTGACCTTGATATCGCTCATATTTGACTTCCTAATTGCGTCTGTCTTTGGACTGATGTTGACTTTTCTCTCGGAGCAAATTGATTTATTTTAACCTTGACCTAAAATTACTCCTCGGAGAATTACGTTTCTTTCCGATAAATGGCTGAGTAGCGATAGATTTGATTCCTAATTCTTGTTTATGGGAGCAGGACGTTGTACTTCTACGGTCAAATTAGAGCGACATATACTGCACCCTACCCTTCCTAAACGTAAGCGAAAGATCCTTTATTTTTGCCAACATAGAGTCAGATCCGTTTCTTTACACCTTTGTCCTAACAGATTATTCAGGTTTTAAGCAGATCTTGGCATGTGTAGCAGTGTACATTAGGCCTGTCTTTGTAGGCTCCGAAAGTTGAACCGAGGTCAGCAGCATTAACTTTGTGTTGTTTTAGGATCTCTGTTTAAGAATACTTTTCCTTTCTGCAAACAGATCAAAGCAGACACATTTCATTCACGGATTTGTCTTTTGACACAACTAAATTTGATCGTCAACCTTTGAAGTTGTATGTTGCCGCCAAGCTGTCGGTGTTAGTTAAATTTGACTCCGTCCTCATCGTCGAAGTCGTACCTTGTCCTAAAGTAGTAAAAGTCTCGTTGGCTACTGTGGGATGACCTGAAGATGAATGTCCGTTTCAGGCATCTTCCTAGCACTGACTACTATGGCGTCAAGGGTAAAGAATTGAGCTTGTTTCGGTCTTATCTTCTCAATAGGAAGCAGTTTTGTAGAGTGAATGGTCATTCATCTGTAACTGAAGGGGTAGATTGTGGAGTTCCCCAGGGCTCCTGCCTAGGACCCCTATTCTTTCTAGTTTATGTGAATCACCTCCCCTACTGTTTAAAGACTTCTGACGTGGCATTGTATGCTGACGACACCACTGTCTATTACTCCTCTCCTTCTATTGACGATATCAATGCTGCATGAATGTTTTTTAGGTATCGATGATATCAATATAGATATCACTGTAGGTTTTGGTTGGGATTGATTAGCGGTAATTAGCAACAAACCTTCATTGTGAACCAGGATTTCCTCATTTTGAAGGCCAATTGGCTTCCATGGGCTTCACCGTAGCAATGAGCATTTCCAACTGTCGATGGTTGCGGTGACTGCGCCTTAGCCAAGTTTTTAAGGGCACAGATAGATCTGTACCTTGGCCGTCTCAATTTTTTGTGAGTCCTTAAGTCCCAGTTCGAGCAAAAAATCCAACTCAGTTAAAAAACTGAAAAAAGTGTGTGAAAAGTGTTGTTGTTGTTGTTGTTGCTGTTGTTGTTGTTGTTGTCGTTGTCGTTGTTGTTGTTGTTGCTGCGATAACTGGGACCATGTCGTGCCCACTGAATCAGTGGTCGTGAGTCTAGAAATTTTCGTGGCGCCATTTTTCGTGTTATCGTCTATTCCCACAGACAGCGGCGTAAACATTCATCGTGTTTTTGTGCACGACGTGGTTGGATTGATAACATTTCTATGATTGATACCCGCCAGAAAAAATGGCTGAATTGATAGGAATTTTGTTGGTGGTATTTCTCTTAGTCACATCCTAAAAGTCTAGTTATTTACTTTGCAAATTTTCGACAACTTCGAAATATTTTGTCTTTTAATAAAGAGATAGCACATATGACGCTTTCTTGCTAAAATGTTGGGTGTATTTGCGAAATTTGCACGGAATACAAACAAAATGGCTTATGGAATGCTTACGAGTCTTTAAGATTAAGACACAGACGTAAGACGGTTTACACTTTAAACACGGTGGCCCCATCAGCCAAAAATGGCTACTGTTCGGAATTCCTTGAGTTTTTCGTCAATAGAGATGAGAAGTAGGCGCGAGACCATTAATGATTTGTAAACCATGGTAGCCATCTCATGTTTGATTATTTCTGGGATTGTCGCCCATTTGGGTTCTTTCATCAAGTTTGCTGCAAGTTCGGACTGTCTGAAAGTCTAAATTTGGCCTAAGCAGAACATATGGATCCACGCTACGGTAGTCGAGGAGTTGAACTGACAGAAAACTTAACTGAAGTCAAACAAACGTTCGTTTGCAGATCTCAACCATAAAACAAGCTGATATTTTTGGGTTGCAGTTAAGGTGAACTGATGTGCCTGAAAATTTCTCGGCCTGATTGTCTGATCGTCTCAAGGACTCAAGATACAGTACTAAAATACAGTTGCCAGCAATTCTCTTGCTCTCAAACTACGAAGAGAGAGATGAATGTTCCATGTTGTCTCAATTTTCTTTCATTGATCTGTTCATTGTTCTTTATTATCGATGGATAATCGTTGTCAGAAAAATCTAAAAAAATCCTGAAACCCCATGAATAAATCTGATGTTGTATATCAACAGTGAATATTGAAGGAAATTTGAATTATCTGAATAAGCGTTTCTTTAATAGCGGTTAAGTTCGGTTTAGTTGCTTTCACTAGGAGAGCATTAACCCAGATTATATGAACCGTAACTAGTGTGTGGTCGCTTCCTACAACGTATCCTTAATAATCTGTACACCTTCCTAAAGGGTAATCTTACTTGGCTGTTAAAATGAATATCTTTTCTTCCTGGATGAAAACTTGACCCTAACTCTCTCATCAAAACACTCTTTGTTCTCTGTACTACCCTCTTATGTAATCGCTACGACAAATCGCAACCCTTTTCGAGTTTCCTGTTGACAAAATGGCCAAGACCCCATTTTGTCCAATCCAAATATCACCATCATATCATCATCATCATCACCATCATCATCATCATCATCATCATCATCATCATCATCATCATCATCATCATCATCATCATCATCATCATCATCATCATCATCATCATCATCATCATCATCATCATCATCATCATCATCATCATCAGCACTCGGCAGTTGAATTACAGTGAAGACCACACGGTCTCAGGGCGTGTATTGAAGCTATCGCCAATTTGCCTCGTGAAAGGTTCCAAAATGTTGTATAAAATAATAGAATGATGGATAAAAGCACCGGGGGCGGGGGGTTCTTGGCCAAATTTTGGGTAGGGGTCTGCCGCGAGCATATTCAAAATGGTACCGTTGGCTAGACTAAATTTTACGAAAATGGTACCCTTGGCTAGACCAATTTGACCATTCTCTGGGCCAATTTTTAAGAAAATGGTACCCTTGGCTAGACCGTTGCTAGGCCAAAATTGCAAAAAAGTATACCCTTGGCTAGACTAGAAGTCTGAAAAAGTATACCCTTGCTCGTGGCACATCCCCAGGTACCTTTACTATATAAGAATCCCCCCCCCCACCCGTGGATAAAAGACTCCTTAAAAATCTGGTATAGCGTTGTCAAAAATGCCTTGAAATCCGGCAAAATCATTTCGTTCTCTTGGAAATTTCATATTTTTTGTAGCTAAGTGAAAAAATGGCTCTGTTTCAATGCTCCTCGATATGAAATTTATGTATCAAAGAAAGGTGCGTTGTGGCCTTTCTCGCCGTGGACGTTCTTAGGAGACTAGCACGCGACAACAACAACACTAAGCCACTCCCCAATCTCAGTTATGATAAGAAAGAGAAAATTTGCATGAAGATGGCGCCATTATAGCATGAAATATGATAAGTTATGTTTTATTTATCATGATAAACATTTAAATAGATCATGGTAGTCTGAGTGCTTGACTGGTACCAGATGCAATCTTTTTGTGAAAAGCGATAGGAAGACTAGTCATATTTTGTTACAGTTACTCCATTGTACATTTACACTTCTCTCTGATACTTATTTCATTAGCCTGTGGACAATGACTCAAGACTTGTTCACAGGCTATCATTACACGAGCATCGAACTCAAATGGCTTTAATCTTGATGGTATAATGCCATAATAGTATTTCTGGTTCTATTTGACGTGTTTTTTTCCGGTTTTTTCAAGCCCATCTGGGAGAAGAAATTTTCGAAAGAAATTACTTGAAATGTGGCCTTTCCTTCTTCGATTTTTCCTTCTTTGTGTATGTGCTATGGAATTTTGACACGAAATGGATTTTTTTTAAGAAACTGCCCATAAAAATTCAACTCTTAGATTGCCAAAAAATTAAGAAACTCTAGTTCTGGGAAAATAAAACTTAAGAAACTATTTATTTTGATAAAGGAAATCTGTAAAAAATTTTACTTTCTTTTCACTTGTTTCCCGTATATATTATTACTTGGGAAGTACTGGAGTGATGCCTAGGCTTGAAAAGACCTTGTTTTGAAATGTTCACGAGGGAACAGGTAATGAACATGAAGATTGTTATGGAACGTCGTAAGAAACTGTGAGTATTCAAATCTGATCATTTTAAGAAACTTTTAGTACTGGCCAAAAAAATTACGTGTACGCGTATGCAGCTAATTAACAATGTTTTCTGCCTTGAAATTTGCAGATTATGATACAGTAGGCTACTTCCAACTGAAGTATTTCGTAATCATAAGTAATCCTTGGAGTATACATTGTAGTCTGTTTATTTTATCTTTAGTCTTTCTTTTGATACGTTCAAACTATCTTGCATTCACTTCCAACTTGTAATCTGACGAAATGCAAATATTTTCAAAGCAACACAAAATCAAGAAGAGATCGTGCCTTCGGTCTCTACTTAAAGCTGGATGCAGAAACAGTATTAGCAACATTATTTCAGTCAATGAAACTGGATAAATTCTTTCATATTAACTTCACTTCGGGCGTTGGTTAAAGCAAAGCATATATATTTGTTTACACTTGCAGAATATATTCCAGAGCATACCTCTCCAGCAAAGGCCTAAAAAGCCGCTAGAACAATATCAGTTTTGAATTCTTGAGGGAAAGAAGAGGCTCAAAGATTGTGAAGTTTCGACCGGACGCAATTGGAGTGGCTTTCCCGACACGACTCGGCTGCCTAAACGCAATCTTCATGGTTTTCGATCATTTGACCACCCGTTGGTTTTCGTTTATTTGTCTGGTTTCATTTGCGAATTATCGTGAATGTTACAACATCGTGTTAGGGATAAGAGAGCAGTGGACACATATGCACGCAAAGAACACAAGATAAACGTCGAACCTTTGTGTCGTAATTTGTGATCGAAACAATCGTAAATTCAACACCTGATTTGGAATTCCTGTAATCGTAATTTGAGAGCAAAATTATCGATACTTCATTGGCCGGGCAGAAATCCGGACTTAGCCAGCGAAAATCAATCACTGCTGACAAGGAAGAATGAAGGGGCTTGGAGTTGATAAATAGCAGGCTACCCACAAGAAGAACTACACTGAAGTCATTACATGAGGGAGAATAAATGGAAGAGACGTTTGTCTTTTAGCATCACAAACTGTCTTAGCTTTGTTGATAAGGAGGAGTCATTACGTGAAGTTGCCTTGGTATTCTGTAAGGGCACGAGTCTAGACTCTTATGTGGTTTTGGAGCCTCAAAGCACACATTACGGCGTTACATGAAAACCAATGACATACAAGAGTATCATCCCTGTCCGACTGCAGTTTAATGTCCCGTCCGTTGTTATAAGTCGAGTCTAAGATTATCGGAAGCGCACTCATTGAATTGGTTCGTTATAAAGGGAAGCAAACGGATTTGGACAAGACATTTTGGAGAAGAGTTTAGAGGAATCTTTTAGAGATGAGCAATGTTGAGCACGGAGAATTGGAAAGAACGCTATCAGCTCGTCGCGATTGCATTTTATATTGGATTTACTGAGGGTTGCTTATTTCTGATTTGTACAAGATTTGAGAAAGGAATTGAGATCATACGAAATGATTGTGATGATCACAACTAATGGCTGCTTTCGACTCTATTTCCTGCTTTTATTAGCCATGTGAGTGCGTTTTTACTTTATTCATTTATTTTTAATCGCAGTTTTTACTTTGCCATGCATTGACTTCATCCCGCCGCATCTATGAGTTGATCCCTCAATCAAAATGTCTTCATAGATCTAGATTAATTCTTCTTACCCATGGATTATGTCTTTTATTGCAGATTTATATTTCAACAAATTTCTGAATCAAAGGCGATAAGGAGAAAGGTGAGATCACGTTAAACCTTTATTTCTCAATATTCGAATTTTGATATCGTGTCGAGACCGTTCTCCTAAATGTTCAGATTAGCAAGGTCAAACTGAATTTTATATCCATTTTTGCTTTAAAGTTCCACGATATATATTTATCGTCGTTTGTTGCAACTCTTGAACGAAGCAAATCGTTGAATCGGTTGTGAACTTGTTCCCTGCTCAACTTTTCAGCACTCTCTCTTTATTTCAAGTACGTACTCCTCAGTGACGTTATATTACTTTGTGCAACGGGCAGCATGATATTTGTACCTTCAAGTTCATTGCTAGGTGCATCAAACTTTCATCTAATTAATGAGGGTCTCGATGTTTCAATTCCCTTTCCCAGTTGGCACTTACTTGCCTTTCCTTCCCATTCCTTCCCTTTCCTTCCTCCCCGACCGAGCTGCGTAGTATTTAGCTGCTTTTCGTTGCGAGAACAATAATATATATTCTCGCTTTTGAAATGATTCTGTAGCTAATGCATATGCTCCCAAACTGGGTGAATATATAACCCGTCTTGGGGCTTGCTTCGCCCTTTGCACAAAGCCCTGTTCCGCTACTTATTTATTTATTCATTTAAATGCAAATTCACTACCTTCATATGAGGTATGGCAGCAAACACAAACAAAGATTATTCTAAAAATTAAATTAACAGTAACTAAATAACATGAATCAAAGAGTACTGCAAGAAGTGTTTAAAATATTAGTTGAACTATTAACCAGAAGAGAAGAGATCTCGCCCCCTTGGTCTTGAATCAGTGAGGTTTCGTGGCCCTGTATGTTTTCACAGTTGATGTGATTGTCAATTTTGACATGCAAACATTACTTTCAATTTATTTCAAGCAACGACGGATTTACTTCCCAGCGCCTATTTTTTCTCTCCTGTAACCACACGCATTCGTTTCATTTAGCCAGGTCTACCTTTCATCTCATTCACTCGCAAAAACTTTTCATTGTTACTTCAAGTCGGCGCATAAAAAACCATTCGTTTGCTCTATATTTTAAAGGGGGCGTATTTCACAGGATTTACATGCTTCGGTTTGCAGTTGAGGCCAAGTATTTGCCAGGAACTTGAATCTTGAAACATGGCTGACTCTGGCCAGGGTGCTTTCCCCGAAAAGTAAAGGCAATTTGGAAGAAAGCAAAGAAATCGCAGGAACGACCGGCCAGCAAGACGACCCACGCACCCTGAGAGTATCTGCTCATTATTCAAATATACAAAGATGATTAAGAATGATCGGAATGTTGACATTTTTCAAAGATTCAAGCCAAACCAACTAACATTGTAAACAATGTTTTGCTTTTAAAATCTGGAAAATTCTCATAATAAAAACTGTGTCAATACTCAAAGTGTGGGCCTTGTTAGCATAGTTTCCATGAGTTTGAGAGATCCGTTCTCCAATTTGATGCTTGCATTTTGCTGATGCGTTTTGCTGATGATGCGGGACGAAAAAGATCAACAAATTACTTCGCGTTTCGTGAAGAATTAACTGTGGAGTTTGCATTCGTGAGTTAGTTGTACTATGCAATCTGACTAAGCTTTTAGGCCTGTAATGACCAATGCAGCTTTGGCTCAACGGAAACTCCTCAAATTTAGAATCCCTAATATGTATGCGAACCTGCAAATATTATCCAATCCGAATGATAAAATCTGTCACTGTCTGCTATTTCTTCATCACTTTGCATGTAACAGAGCAGTCGGAGATTTCGAAACTTTGTCGCAGTAGAACAGACTTAGTCCTGGGATCTGCCAAGCTTAGGCTTGTGAATCTCAACCCTCATTATCGAATCATTTAAACTGTTACTTCTAATGTAACAATGAAAACCTTAGATTTCCCCTTTGAAGGAGCTCAGAGGTGGCCTAAAACAGGATGCGTTTTGATCTCATAAAATCAAAGTAATATCTGTCAAAATTCATGTCTTTAAACCGTAATAACTTGGAATTTTCTTATTTTGGATACTGTTATAATTCGGTGGATGCCTTTAGTGTTGGTGGTCTGACAATGTTGTGACTGCTGATGAAGATTTTCCCACGCCGAATGCCACAAAATGACGTTCTTTTGACGGTATTTGGAGCCAATGAAAACAATAGCAACCACGTGTTCGACTCATTAAGGTACCGATCAGACGAACTTTGTACAAGATACCTGTTACATTGAAACAGAATGACACTAATAGGCATGGGTTATATTGACTCATTATATTGTAACTTTCCTCTGTTTACAACTTGCCGATAAGGACACCAGAAATGATAAAAAAGCCACAAATCTGATGGAAGTGCTTCGCTATCTTTGATCTATCTTCCATTGGCCATTATTGTCATCATTATTACGTTTGCACTATTTGTTATCTGTTGACCTAACTTTGATTGGAAAATGATACATTTCAAAACCAGGGGTGTCTACCACATCGATAAAGAATAAAGATCTATACTTCAGTTAGATATGAATTATCAGCTCGTGGTATTCACAGGCCCTTGCACGTATTTTTCTTATACAAGAAACTCTTTGAAAAAAATCTCTGAGCTCACTAACAAAATTAAGAAGCTTCACCACAGGGAAACATTCAAGAAACGCTTTTGGTGTTTTCCTCCTAAGCATATATTTTCGCTTTATTTCCACTTTTTTTCTTGTATCTTATTACGCAGTAGGTACTTTTGTACTGTCTGCCTGTACAGTCGCATAGCTTATTTTCGATCTCTTCACAAAGGAAACTCCAAAGAAACCCTTGCGAAACTTTGAGAATGTTAAGAACCTCTCAGTTCTGGGTTTGATTAAAAAAAAGTGTCGTCATTTAAAAGTACCAGTACACTGTTCCTTTGAATAAACGTGATAAACGTCAATTTAAAAACGTCAAATAGTGGGTTACGTATTTTGTCAGTATGAGCTCCTGTTTAGAAATGAGACAATCAAGGTATGCACGAAATATCTGATTTTCTTACAGTTTATTTGAGAGTTTTCAATATTAATAGGGTTACTCTTACCCCGATCTTGACAAGTGTTTAGCACACTAGCGTACGGTCTTATCAAACGAGCCAGGTTCCCCTACCCCCTATTTTTCGTTACCCCTGATTTGTGAATAAATTGGCCACAAAGAATGACGATTTCAGAGACGTGTAATCTTTGTACTCATTAAGTAAGCTATTGGTTAAAAATCAATTATATGTGGCGAGGGAATATTTTAACGGTGGTTTACAATTAGTAATGGTACCATCTTCTTTGGTTTCATAAAATTATATTGAAACTCATCACTTATCGATAAGGTGTAACACATCTAACCTCGATAATCACCAAGGAATTATTTTGTAGTATTATCATTCAAGACTTAATTGTATTTTATCTCACAGACATCCATATTTTGATAGGGTCATGCGTAGAGAGTGATATTTTAACTAACGGTTCAATCGTCTAGTCGAAGGGGTCACCCCGGTTACGCCCAGTGTGTCAAATGGGCCTTCTTTTGCAATGCTTGTGTTTAGTGCACGTGACGGATGAAGGGTCTTCTTCATACAGTTATTGATTACTGACTGCATGCTTAAAACCCTAAAATCTAAAAGGAATACAGAAAATTACACCCTTATTCTGTTGTTAAAATGATGTTGTCTCGTCCAGATAGAATTAAGTGAGGAAGATTTCCTTATTTCTGGACATCGGTTAGAACTGAGAGTAATTACTGACTTTCCCTTGTAGAAAAGTTTACTCTGTTTAAGACATGCAACTGAAGTTTTGCCCTTGTTTGTTGGCTTGGCTTCTTCCTAATTTTCCGATTGACAAGGTCATCAAGATGCAGCCTTATTGCACAAGCCCCTCAACTTTCGTTCATTGAATTGGATTTGTTGTTGTTGTTTCAATAAGGGTAGTTGTTGCTGTGGTTGTAGCGGTTGAGGGTTGAGGCGAAGAGTTCTGAAATGAAGATGCCGTTTAGGATCAAAGAGCGTGCCAATTAAATACTGAAGTGTTTCTCATAACATGCCGTGACGTCATAGAGACCTCGGTCTGCCCAAGCCTAGCCTAAGTAAGTATTGGGAGAAATCCGGCATTATAAAGAAGGACTTTCCGCAATTGGATTCATAATCTTTGCGGGCGGAATCTGCGATGCGATTATTGGGAAACATTCGGAAATCGCTCAAAGTTAGCACCGCATTTCAAATTGTATTTTAACAAGACATCAAAGTTTGCATTCGCCATCATGATTTCTGCTTTGTTTTGGAATGGAATGATACTTAGGCCTATTTTTTAGATATACCTATTTCTTACCTATATCTCACTTGCTGCTACATAATAGGCGACCTAAAAACCTATTACGAACCATGATCCTTTGCGTGCAAGATAAAAAACAAAACAAACAACTGCTAGGCCAGAAATGAATTTCACATCGTACCAATGGGTGATAAGAAAAGCAACAGTTGTTGTTGTTCTTAGAGCAGTTTTGTTCCTCCCTGCTTCCCTGTGCCCGGTTTTCCTTGTATCTATGTGTCCTGAAAATATTAGTGACAGCCTGACGCAACAGCAACAACGTTCATAGGCATCGGGACACCAAAAGAATAAAGCTGCTATAGGAACAGCTACCTTTTTTCTTATTGCCCGTGATCGGGCCATGATCACACTGAAGTCGACTTCGGAACCGCGAAGGATCGTCGTTGGCTACGGGTTTTTAATTCTCCTACAGTAAGAGAGGTTTCACAGCTTTTTGGACATTGCATGAAAGGTTAAAAGCAGTCAGCCAATCGAAACCTGGCTATATCTTGCGGAGGAGTATTTTAATTGATTATCATGTAAAGTCCCAAAGACCAAGCAGTATCCTATTATGTACAAATAAACGTGGGACTTTGTGCAAATTCAGACTGAAAGTGATAATGTATTTAATGCGTCGCGATCTTTGAAGTTGATTAACCTACAAAGGTGATTTTAGTTGATTCAATGATGGGCCTAACTAAACATGACCCGACCATTAATGGCGCAATTCGACCCAACTTCAACCATGAGATTCTTCCACTTGACCCCATGAAATATATGTTCAATTCATGCAACTCCAAACGTCACGTACGCATGGTTGCGCGTATACAGTAAAGGAGACGCCACCCATAGCACCCATTACACAGTTATTAGCCATTGGAATATCGATTGAGAAATTCCGTAGTTTAAGGGGCATAAGTCCAAGATCTATGTATTTATAGCACAAAATTGACCATGAAATAAGAACGCTGTGCGTATTGGCCATCCCTGGTGCACGCGGCACATGACACATCTTGGGGCCGCTGACAAGGTGGGTTTCCCATGCAGACCCCTCTTCCTATTGCTGGATATTTTGGTGAGGCATTCCTTCAGTAGAATCTAGATACATGCACAAGCACCCTATCATATTGCACAAAACAAGATTATCCTTGTTGTTACACCTTAACCTTTATTAGTAACGTACATCCACCTTGTCTAGGATGATTTCTTCTAAGTTTTTCTTTGATTCTTCTGTTGCAGTTGGAGCTGTTGTTGGTTGCTGTTGTTGTTGATTGTTGGTAGTTGTTGCTCCGTTAATTAGTGCTTGTTTTTCCTGATCTAACATGGCCTAAAAGTGTCTCTTTTATGCTATGGTTAAAATTGGCGGCAAGATGTCCTACCACTCAGTAAGATACCAGCATATCTTAGGTTCGGTTTAGAGAATAGGTTAGCATAAGGTTGTCATAACACATGGCCTTGGTTTATCATACTCTATAAAGATAAAGCAAGATAATGATAACTCGAGGTCAGATTTGACCCAATTCTACAAGCAAGAATTCTTTGTACATGTTATTAACCTTTGTCGTAAGAATCACGCAGGTAAAGTAAACTAAATTGTGGAGTTTAATCGATATATCCTCATTCACTCCTACTTATATCCTATTTTCTTTACGCAGAGAAGTCCACAAGCAGCGTTCGGATTTATTTCGAGTTATTATACAAACTCGAAATTCGATCCAGCTCA
The DNA here is from genome assembly GCA_039566865.1 of Aurelia coerulea. NCBI lineage: Eukaryota > Metazoa > Cnidaria > Scyphozoa > Semaeostomeae > Ulmaridae > Aurelia > Aurelia coerulea. The sequence goes on along the minus strand of CM076952.1, from coordinate 651,311 downwards.
ATTCACAAGTTTTCACAAATACAGAGTCAGATTATATTCAAAAGCAAGCGACGCCCATCTTCGAATTCTTGGCAGACGCAGAATTGACAGTTTGGGCAAGATGAGTAGTGCCGACTGTAAGTATTGTCACATCATCATTTTCTTTATTGCGCATGCGCAGTTACGTCAGTAAATCTTCTTATTTTGACAATTAAATAGCAATTGGCACCCAGGGTCCTTTGCGGGCAAGCTGCAATTTCAGACTGTCTAAAAACAAACTTGGCCTGAGCAGAAAATTTGGATCCACTGCAATTGTTGAAGATAGAAAAATCAGCTGAGTCAACCATTGTATGAGTTCAACCATTGCATTTGGATATATATTTTTAGAATTTTACAAGACATTCGGACATACTTAAGAATACAAAATTTTTTTTTAAATATTTGTATTTATATCTGAATCGAATATTTCATTCCCGAAAGGAGGCCTGACTTTGTTGAGACATTGTTCATCACTGCTTTACAATTACATCGTGGCGACTGTTTCATATGGTTCTTTTGTTAAACTTGCAATATTTAAATTTCATTCAGACATATATTTGATTTTGGTTTCTGTTCCGAGAATCTTTCTATATCCACAATACCTGGACAAAACAGGAATGTCAGAAATAGTCAATGAAAGCAAACGAAACCGATGCCCACAAAAATGTTTTTAACTTGACAAAAATATCCGAACAATTAAATAAAGAGGACAAGATTCGACGTTTTTGAGTTTGGTTTTTCATCAGGGGCGTCTTTCAATATCCATTGCATTGCGATCCATTGCGTACGCCTTCTTTGGCTGTAAAGTGTCGAAAAATTTGATCCAGAATAGCAGATGCTCCTTAAGGATCCAGAAGCTCCCAAGTTTGTTTTGAGTTGTACTCTGGAGTACCTTTACGAGTATTGCAGAGTACCTTTATTAGAGTACCTTTAGGGGCACTCTAGAATACCCTGCCTGGTGTAGATTGCCCCTCGAAAGGCATTCTTAAATACGTTTGGGGTAGTCTAGAGTACCACTTTGATGTTGCTCCAAGGTACCCCTCCACTAGGGTATTCTAGAGTGCTTTAGAGGTACGAAATGTGCTCCAAGCTGGAATGATATTACCCTCTCTGATTTCTCTTACCTTTGAAGCCTACCACTTCATCGATGATTTGTTATAGAACTCTAACTGCTACTCCCATGGTTCTGCTAAAAGTGTTGTTATCGAAGCAGATGCGCAGGAGTATCGTTTGTGGAGGAGACGTTTCATTTCGTGCTCATGAGCTGTTCGTGATTGAGTATTTTTCTTTCTTATAATGAGATCTAAAACAAATGTTGTTATTATTCATCCTTTTACTATTTATATCATTAAATAAGCAAGTGTTAGGCCGTCGTGAAATGCCAACTGTGCTGTCTCCCTGGATCACCAGCGACCGTACACGTAAGAGCGACATTTCTCATCTAAACATTGTATGTTGTGGTACACTTTACGTCATTTTGGTGTACTGGTTTCTGAAAGCTTCTGTGCAGCAAAGTAAGAGCATTGCTGTTTCGTTCTGTCTTCTGACATGTCCTTTATCAATTCTCAAACTATCTTATGGAGACAAAATTATGAATCTGCAGGGGAACTTTTGATATGATAGCGCAATCTTTCCAAATGAGACTGGAAAGAAGCCTAGAACTTTGCCTTAAATTTTGATTTGAGATTTTATTGTTTAGGCCGACTGCATTACTGGTATTTTCTCTTCTTGCTCTTGATTCTCTTTATCGTTATTCATCCATGATTGGCGTGGTTTTGCTTTTTCTGTATGTTTTTCGTTGGTTTTGAGGAATTTTGCGCTTGGCAGATTTAAATGGCTTTTGTGGGATTTGGCGACCAATCCTGAGTTTTGTTGATCTTCTTATCTTTTAAACAAGTTTCGTGCTTCTTAAAAAATTCCAGTTCACAACTTTTTCGTTCGCTTGACCTTTCGGTTCTTTAATACCGAAGATAAATGTCTTGATTCGTGCACGACTTGCCGGGCTAAAACTTTATCGTATTTTCGTAATGTCTGAAAGGTGATAATCTGAATACTTGGCACTATTTCGTTTCATTTGATCTCCTGAATTTTGGTGCCATTTTGGCCTCAATTAAAGTTGACTGACTGATTTCGGGCCTCCTGTTGATGCCGCTGTTTCAACTTTAAAATTCTGCTGCAGTGCTAGGAAGCTGGAAGCGAGGTTTAGATGGAGAATTAGATTATCCAGAAACTATTTTATTTCTGTTTATCGAAAATACTGAAGTCGGAGACGCTTTGTTGGCAATGATCAGACTGTATATATCGTTAACATCAACCGATGAACAAGCACTGTCAGACATATTACACTTTTGCGAATTTCATTTTCGCGCGTTTATCTGCGGAGGATTGTATGCTTGATTTTTTGCTACGGAGACGAAAAGATTTGAATGATTTTATTCCATGATCCAATCAATCGTTAATGTCATAGGAAAGAATTTCCGGATTTGACGTTTCTCATGTTCGAATGAATAGGATTGTGCATTCGGCCTAAACATATATTTTCATTGGTTGTTAATGCCTTTGTTGCGCACAAATACATAGACGGATTAGGCGTGGGATAGTCATAACACTTAATAGTATCATGATAAAAGTGTTAATTACTTTCAGAATCGCTGTTTTCCCTTACAAGAAGAAATGATCCCTCTGTCCCTATTATAAGGCCTACCGCAGCCTCGTTACGAAGAATGTAAGGCTGTGCGCATGTGTGTATAAGTGCAGGCTATTCATGAATTTTCTGCCTAGGCCAAATTTGATTTTTAGACAGTTTGCCCGAAAAGGACTCTGAGTGACAATGGCTCTTTTATGTGCCAAAGTGGGCCAAAGGCCTACAACTTATGCTTGTTGTTGTACGACTAATTTGTCTCAGACTGCCTTGCTCTAGCGTGCGTGCAGACTCTGCTGATTTCTTTGGAAAAGCAGGCTACTTGCCCGGCATTGCCCAGCCTTGCCCTTGTTAACATCCATCTTGTAAATCTTCACCTGTAATTATAAAGTGTGAAGCTGCAAGAACAAAGTTCATTCTGACTGATGACGACATTTATTGCAACCAACGCTGAGAAAAACATTTTGCGTAAAGAAAGGCGCTCCTATTTTTGTGCTGTTTCTTGCAATATTTTGATGAAAGGCAATGATGGTAACTGAAGTTGATTTGATGATAGATTGTTACCCTTCCAATATTTTTAAATTGAAAGTTGTTTGGTGATAAAATGACACCTACAAAGTGGCTAAAGTCTCTCGACATATTTTCAAGTGTGCTATTTCCAGAATGAAAGCTGGGATGGGGTCAGAGAGGAAACGTGTTGTGCGTTGTGCAAGGCACATGAGCGTAGTTCAAGGCAAAGTTGTATTTAGGCCCTTTACTATCCATTCGATAATGTATATGTTATTAAAGCAAGGGCGTGATGGCCTACATGTGGAAGTGTCACGATGCACATTTTTATCGCGTAGATTATATTTGTGGTCGTTGAAGATTCTAGGAAGTGTACGATAGGTTACAAAGGATTTGCCCTAAAAATGCTTTCATCTCAGATAAACTCTTTTGCGACCGCCCATATGTGAAGTGATCCTCATAGAAGGTCTGGTACTAGTCTGAATATGACGTCATACCATACTTTCAAGACACACAGGACGTACCCGCAGGAAAATAAATCCATTTGTGGAATCACGCAGGATTAAATGCCAAATAAATCATAAATCGCACCACATTGTGGTATTTTGTTGATGAAGGGCTAGTTTCAAGAATTCTTTTTTTTGCGACTCTCTTGACCTTTATCTCTTCAAGCAACCAAGAATTCCAGCTTCAGGCATTTTCAGAATTTTGGTTGCTCTCTCCTACAAATGTGTTGACGGGAAGTTCTCGTCAAGATCTTTATTTCTAGACTTTGCTTGAGGCAGAATTTTGATCAACTTTTTAAACCGAAAACTCTACTGTTGTAGACAACTGTTCGGACATTAAACATTACAGATCAACTGCAGATCACGTTGAACAACATAAAACATGGTCATTTCCGATACCTCTTAGTTTTACTTTCCTCCTCCCATGCATATACCATCCTCGTTTCATGTCAAATCTCGTAAATTCCGATTTCGTTGCGCAGAAAAAAACTACGCCGCTTCAGTGGAGTCGAGGTGTCTGCATTTTCAGCCGCGGTTTTCAAGTAAATCTCAAATTTAATGGTACCTGATACTGGGAAGGCCACCAGCACTGTATGAAGGGAGCTGAGGTAGAAATTTTTCGATGGCTTCTCATATCGATGCGCAACGATATAGTTGCAATAATGCTTTTGTGGAAATTAAAGCTCCTGCAATGTAAATTGTCTGTTTTTATTATTGTTTACAAGTTTGATTTTTAAATCAACATTGATTTCGTCAAATTTGTGTTTGATTTTAAGAACCATAGTCCATTGACTATGTAAGAACTTATCAATGCTAAACCTATATGCATTATTAATTATTGTCTTTTCTTTCAGCAATTTTGATGATAGAAACAGTTGCTTTTGGAGTCGTAAGAATTCGTGGTGAAAGCAGCGGCCTATATCTTTGTATGAACAAAAGAGGACATTTGGTGGCACGTGTGAGTTTCTGTCTAACTTTGTTGACAACACCTTACGATTAGTTTATTTCTTATAATCTTCTCAAGAGCAAGGGCGAATTTTGTAAAACAAAGGATTTAGGTTTCTGAGAAGACAAAGTGATCTGCCTTTCAGAAGAATAGATTTCACACCTCTGAGTGCGCTCAATCAAATTGAAATAAACAGAGAAAACAAAGCACAATAGTTGGCAACACAAAAGGTGTCAAATCTATCCTTCAGGCTGCCAAATCGCTTTGTCTAAATTGGATCTGCATCCTGCCTTTGTTTTACAAACTTCGCTCTTGCTCTCCACAATAGCTTTCTTGCGTTGTTCACCAATGTATTCGATATATTTCCTTATCATTCATTCATTCATTCATTCCTTCAAATATTTAGATATTCATTTATATCTAATCTTTCGGTCATCTGGATTTTGATCATTGGGTTGACATACCAATCTGTCAATTCATCTTTCAGTCTACACCATTTTCACTTCTTTTAAAATATCCACTTTCAATTCCTTTCTTTCCTTTACGATTGCATTCATTTACAACTCTCCTACCCATTCACTCATTCATTAGTATATTCATTTATCCTTTCGTCTGCCTTAGGAATTTTTTTACAGTTACTGATTGATACATGGATCAACTGCCATGTTTCATGAAATAGGTATAACATCGCTTTGATCAAAGACTCATGGATCTTCTTCTCACTTAGTACATACCGTATCTTTGGACGTTTAACTTCTCTTTTTGGGTTTTAATGATAACGATAGATGACTGATGATTGGTTACAATGCGTAGGAGACGAGAGAAACATGCAGCCGAAGAGAATGAATGAATGAATGAATGAATGAATGAATGAATGAATGAATGAATGAGTGAGTGAATGAGTGAATGAGTGAATGAGTGCATGAGTGCATGAGTGCATGAGTGAATGAAATAAATAGACAGAAAATTGAATGAGTAAATAACCAAAAAGACGATGATCGAGAATTTCAATGTTGATTTGGTTTTAGGATTGTTGAAACATTTAAGCAAGAAAATTCAATGCATTATCATAATTGTGTACTTAAAGAGCCGTTGTCACCCAGGGTCCTTTGCGGGCGCGATGCAATTTCAGACAGTCTGAAAATCCAATTTGACTTTAGTTACCTTTGTATCAGTTCACCCAACCATTGCAATGTGGATTAATATTTTCTCCTGAGGCAACTGTGATTTGCAGACAGTCTGAAATTGCAGCGTGCCCGCAAAGGACCCTGGGTGATGCCCGCAAAGGACCCTGGGCGACAATGGCTCTTTGAATCCTTGTGAACCCTGTGAAATAATCAATAGTTCGCTAGTTGCTGTTATGTTTATACTAATCTCGTGTTCCTTACCTTCAACAGAAAACATTAAAATCATCAAGATGTGCGTTTATCGTAGAAGACGATCATCCGTTAGCTTACAAGAGGTACGTCTCATTAGCGCATTCATCATATCGAATAGCATTTAATAAAAATGGCCGACCAAGGACTGCCACACGTGTGCCTAGTAGCCATCATCGTTCTGTATTATTTGTTGAGAGACGATTAAGTTCACAGCCAGCGAACTTTTCAATGAGAACTCGCAGGCACGGGCACAGGAACAATGATATGAAAGACCCTTGCAGAGATTCTAATAGATTGTTATTATCAAGAGATTGGCTGAAATTTTGGAGGCAATATTGCTCCAAGAGAAAGCTACGAGCGAGGAAATCTACAGTCAGATAGCAGAAGTTGTTGAAGTCACGTGATTATCACCTATGTTGACGATATCTTCGTCGTGCATTGAATCGCATTGAATCGTTTCTTCGCATCATATCATCACATCATCGTGTTGCTACGTCGTGTTCATCTTTCATGGTTGCGTTGCAGGAAATAAGAACTGTTACATGGGTTGAAACAGTGCCCCATAGATAGCGTCTGGTCGGAACAGCGTCTGTGGGATCCATTAAATGAAATTCTCAAAAACGTGCAGAGCATCGTGCTCATCATGAGCGTGTGTTGATTTCATTCAGAGAGCATCAGAAGTAGGCCGTCGCCTGTTTCCCCCGTTTCTCTGCGCTTTCAGAAGCAGATCTGGAAAAAATCTCAAGCAATTCGTGCAGTTTGCAAACTGATAGAATAAAAATTGGTTGAAAACGAATAAACCAAAGAACAAGCACTTGATGCAGAGAAACATAACACATGAATCAACACACGAGAAAAGGAAATTTAAGAATCAAACCTACGCTTTTTCGCTTTTTCCTCATTTTTAAAGGTTTATAGCAGATATGCAAACTATCTTATTTTGCGGATGGTGTGAAAATTAGAGTTAGATTTGTAAATAGTACTTACCAAAAGATATCCTATGCATATATGTGAAATATATCTTAATCATTTATTCTTTTAAACTTCATTCTGAATTATTTGATTGTGACTACGTTTGAACTGTAACGAATTTATTTTCATTTTCGAAAATTAGAAAGTAAAGACATTTCTAAACGCTGAAACTGTTTACGTTTCTATGGTAATGAATGTCTTGTAATTATAACTCAATTTACTGGCATGCGTGCAAAGTCTTGATAACGTTGCAACCTGGGCCTAAATTATGGATGTCTCGCTGCAGAGCCACATCAGGTAAACATTGCTTACTACGTTTCTTTAATCATTGATTTCCTTGTGGAAAACACTAGATTTGATGAAGACGACACATTTTATATTGTTTTGCAATGTCTAGGATCAAACTCAGTGTATCGTCAGAGTTTTGTCTGTACTGTACTGTACTGTACCCAGAGTGGTTATGTGCACAAACATCATCTCTTATTCCTCTCTTGTTCGTGTGCTTTTACTAGCGTTGGACTCTAAGAAGAAACAAGAACCTATGAAATATGAAACTTGATTATAAAGGTTTGCTTTGAAGAAGATGAATTAAATCTACATTTCCTAAAATACAAATTCTTTAATCGGTGAGATTCAACGACCAAACAGATTAATACCTTGAAACTCGAACTGTGAATTGTAACAGAATAATTTACTGCTCTATTCGTCGGTTTCTTTTGAGAGGACTTTTCTTGGTGATTTCACGACGCTAACTAATCTCAAGGGTTTTGATCTTTGATGCCCCCACAAAAGTTGAATTATGTCTGAAATATGTAACTTATTACTCCCTTTCACTGACATATCTCTTCAATCTGTTGTGCAAATGTTTGCCTTGCTATCTAAGCCTTTTCGGCCAACCGAGTCCAATTTTTGTAGTCTGACAGCGATCCTAACCTTGCATTTTGAATTGTACGATTACCATGGCTTAGCAAAAGGCCACAAAAGATTCCATATTAATTTACTTGTCTGATTACTACCCACAAGGCACACGACGGCTTTAAGTGATGGCTCTTAGGCCATGTGTCGCGACTGGACGATCATTTAGGCTTCTGTTTTGGAACTAAAATCAGAAGATGGGTTTTTAGCTACTTTTAAGTCTCATGTGTAATAAGATCCAATATTTTAATATTTTCATGGAACAAATGGCTCTCCTTGAAACAAACGTATGATGGACCACCATAGAATACCGTAAAAGCTCTGTTTAGCCCCCTCTTTTATATTAAGCCCCTCTCTAAAAAGCCCCTCCCTTCTTAGCTAAAGTTTTTAATCAGCCCCATCTCTATTAACCCCCCCCCCCCCCGCCCCCCCCCATCACTTATATCAAAAGCCATTTATTTAGCTAAAACATTTTGCAAGTTCATGTTGACATGGTTTGGGGCCAAGGCTGTATCAACTTTGTGTATTTGACTCGCAAACTATATTGTTTGTCGAAAAGCTCTTCGCTGCCCATGCCAAGAAACAAGTGTTTAAGCCCAATTTGAAACATTTTAAAGATCGACAAAGAAGCTTCCATCTTGATTACCGAAGCTTGAAAATGCAACATTTACCGGAAAAATGTTTGCATGCTCTAGACCCTTTCGATTTCGATGTCTTCCTAAAAGTGCTGAGTAGGCAGCCTAATTTCAACTAAGTATACACACAGTTACGTGTTTTTCCTCCTCGTGACCAACACTGAAACCGTACATAATCTGACTGTAAATCATTTTGTCAGAGCTTCTAGATTTTGTACTGCAAACGCAATGTATGCACAAGGATAGTGTGAAATGAGTGTTGTTTAATCTAAGTTGTAAAATGACTTCTGTTCCAGTTAAGGAACATTGGGATATATTTAAGGACCAGATATTTAATGGTTCAAACGTCATATGAATATTTCTGTTATTGTTGTGTAAGTAAAATAGTAATGAGTTTTATAAAAGAGTTAGCCTATAAGTTTATTTGTATCTCTTCGTTTTCTCTCGTGATCGGGTCATGATCACCATGTTGGATGAAGATGCCATTAGATTTTGGCTACATTTTCGATCAGGGACGTAGGAAGCATCTCAAACTTGGAGGGGCACGACACTTCGAGGGCACTTTTTCCATTAAGCTAAAGGGGCATTTCCTGAAAACAAAAAGGGCACTTCTTTGTTTATTTCAAAATCTTGGGGGGGCACGTGCCCCCAGTGCCCCCCCGGTTCCTACGTCTCTGTTTTCGATGAGATTTTATTTCGAGCTGAATGGTACTAACATAGGTTCTAAATTGTTAAAAAGGTTGGTGTAAAGTCCTATGCCCTAGTTTTTTTAATTTGATGACTTGAAAGAAACATATACTTTGCTACAATTCTACCATTCGACTTCTCTGAAATCTTCAATATTTTCACAATCTATCAATTTGTTCTTTGTTACGGCTGCAACAAAATGTTGAAAAAGCTTAAACCATCGTAATTTCTAACCTTTTGGAGGAAAGATAAAACAATTTCCAAGAAAGCCTTAGTTTATGAGTGTCTGCATTTTGAATGTCTGCAATGTGTTATTAAGCACAAGTCTGGTACTGTTCTGGTTCATGGTTTAGAAATTCGATGACTTCATACCCTCAAACGATTTGAAATATAAAAACCGCTGTAATTTCGAAAATTATTCCATATTTTTAAAAAGTTAAACGGTAGAATCGTAGCAAAGAAGGTAATGTTTCTTTCAAGTTATTCGGTTTAGTGAAATCGGTCTTACAATTTCACACCAACCTTTTTGAAGATTCGGAACCAATGCTAAGTTTACTTCGCCTGACTAATTCATTTGCAGTATCAAACAATTCGCATCAGGCTGTCCTCCATTGCATTCTTATCAGACCTGGAATATTCCTCAAATAATTCGTGGGTTTGTTCAGTTCTTTCATTTAGCAAAAAGAGAAGCAAGCTAACACTGAAATGAATTTGACAAAAATAATTGAAACCAGAAAATGTAATGATTGAGTTACGAGTGAAAAATTGCCCTAAAGGTTGAAAATATCGATTCGGATACGCTGTTAATTATCAGTTGATGCCAGTGTAAGTTCGGGAAGAAGAGTTTTCCTCAACTACCAACAACTCCAAGATGACTTTTGAACAAAACAACCCGCGTTGCCTGCAACAAATTTTTTAATATTTCAAAAAAACAAGAAGTACTTCAAGACACAGCAGTCTTAGCAGTATTTGCGCAACGGCGGCACAAAAAAACTTTCGACCAAAATGGCGAATTTTGGAAAATGAATTTTTCACATCATCACGGCTGTGGATGGTTTGTGCCGAGATTTCTGCTTCGTTTAGAAATAATTTGAATATTGACCATGTATTGACCAATGGAGAGATAGACAAAACTACATAAAAATGAAATTGCGCCAAACTCCGCCAGACTTCTTTGAAAAAGTGGTACACATCAGGAAGTCTCTGGTGCACATTTTCATGCCATATTTGTGCTACATATCATTGGTCTTGGCCTCAACCCTTTTATACCTCATACCTGATGAAGAATTAAGAATTAAGCTGAATAGTTTTTAGTTTTTGTCTTTATTTCTGTTTTGTTTGTTTGTTTGTTTGTTTGTTTGTTTTTCCTTTTTTGTTTTACAATAATTCACCTACTAAGCTGGCGTATGCTAGCGTCTGCCAAAATGGAATGGTGCCATGGTACACAAAGTGCTTAATAAGATTGCTGTTAAAGGAATTGTCAAGTGCCGTTCATAGCTAGAACCAGATGACGTCATGTCTATTTCTGCTATGGACGGCACAGAATATTGTATTTGTATATTGTTGAGTTTTAACTTTGATAAAAAAAAAAAAAAAAAAAAAAAATTAAGCTCCAAACGTTGCAACTATCCTTAGTCTCGTACAAAAGCCCTTTCCGTTGATTTTCATGAAATGACGTCATTAATGGTGCAAAAAGACCAAAGCGAGGCAAATCCAAAATGATATCGTTGTTGTTGTTGTTGTCTATCGTGGTCATTGAGCATTGATTTGAATTTATTTGTACACGTACCTTTAGACCACCAGTAAAAGTGAACTGCTCACTTTCTGTAAACAACATGTTTATCTCATTTTAACCATTTTGCTGCAATAAAGAATGTTCGCTGTGCTTTTGAACTGAACGAAGAATGACGATGCAAAGAAGTGACAGAGATTGGGCCATGCTCAAGAATGAGGTCTGTATAAAATCTTTTAGGCCCATCCTGCGCCTCCAATCTTTCCTTCAGAAGAGAGGAGTTTCACTTTTCGCACTTAAGACTTTACCGCTTAGAAAGACCCGCGTCCTTGGGTGCCACTTCAAAAATCAACTTTAATGGCCTTGAGCATTGCTTGCAATAACACTTTTTGATTAAGAAAAAGCAGAAAAAAAGCTATTAAAAAAAGTTGCATCATCTCATCTCATCTGAATCTAATACGATTTCAGTGCTTTTTTGGACATGAAAAATATGTATTTTAGCGACCAGGGTTTGGTTTTTCTCAATTTCAAAATGAGATGTTAAAATGGGAAACTCCTTTTTGTAGGATTAAAGTGATCTTGTATTTGTAGGTATTTATTCAGACAGAATGATACACTGGTTAGATGTTAATGTTCAGTTTAGCTGTTCGCCAGTCTGCAGAGTGTGGCAACTGCATGCACAAGATTTTTTACAAACATTTCATGTGCACGCCGATTTTGAATGAGATCCTTTGTTCTCTACTGTGAAAACAGAGCAACTCCACTGCTTCGTTACTCTGCACGCATGAGATCTTGTTGAGAACTGCCATACTCTGCAGATTGGGCTGTTGGTATATTTAAGCTGCACCAGGGTGGAAAGTTCCTTTTGCTACGCCAAAGGTTTACACCACATCAATTGGCTAAGGAAAATAGACCTATTGTTTTGCTATGACGTCGCCCCATGCCATAGATATTTGGTTTAGCATACATGTTTTCCAGCATGGAAACTGAATGATATAGATTAAGGTCTTCAGCATATTTTCAAACCAAAAGCTTCAAAAGGTTTGCAAATGAGAAGGATAAACTATTTTGGTTTTTGCAAACGCTCAGAAGCACTCAGGCCAGGTCTGATAATAATAACTAGCTTATTTTATAGGGTACCTACCTTTTTAGCTTTGAAAATACATGTGGCTATTTTCAGGAAGGTATGGTGAATGGAAAATATTAGTATTGCTGATGTGCTTGAGTGTATATGGTTTATTTGGTTTTAAAGGGGTGTGAAACAAATATTTATGATCTGCGTGTACAAGAGCTCTTCTTCAAATTCCTGTTGATGGAGCTACATACCATATTTTACAAGCAAAGAATAATATTGTGTGCATGTAATGTGTGTTTAACTGCATAGTGACTTTAGTCTTTTAAACTACTAAATTTTATTTCAGTTTTTCAAGTGCATGTGTTTAATTTCAGTATAATATCTGCAAAAAGAAGCTTGACAGTAAGAAAGAAGGCCTGAAGATTTTGATGAAAGATTTGGAACAGTGTCAAATTGAAAGAGATATTTATAAAAATAAAGTTTGTCAATTGGTAAATATAACCATTCTTGCATCTCTCTGTGTGCAATTATCCACTGCTTTCAAAGCTGTCAAATGGCTTGAAAGAAAGAAACTCTATCCAGATTTTCAAATTCTGTTCACATTATGCATGGTTTAATTGGAATGCTAGAAAAGTCTATGATAAAACTTCTATGTCCTGAAGAATAAGGCATATTTGTTGATTGAATGTGATAGATTTCAACTCAGCCTTAAAAAAATTGTTGATTCTCACCAAACTTGCATCTGTTTTTGTCTGGTCATTTGCAAAATTTTAGATAACTGCTCTTGAAGATGTTAGATTACAAAGCTTACAGCAACAAATGCAGCCATATCTTTCACTTAAATTTGAATCTAACTTCCAACCATACATTCTTGGTCCCTGGACTTCATGATAAGATCTTAATATCTATAAATGATCTGTGAATATTTTTCTGGAAGATTCCTTGCAATATTTTTTCATTTCCAATCCCATGACAGCAGCAAGAACTGGATGAATTGAAGGAACTCCTTGGGGATCATTGGAGAGATAAGATCAAAAGAGGTTCTTTGTTTTCAAGAGACGAAAGCAATGATAAAAAGATAAAGGTAAATGCTTAACATTTGGAAATTATGATTACATGAAACGTTGGTTCCTTTAACATTCAAACCGTTTACTGAAACCGAATCCTTCAAATAATTCTGCAACAAATTGTAGCAGAACCAAATGGCATAAACTGATTTAAATCGTAACTTGACATCCATGAATTTGTGAGAATCTTTACATAAAAATTGATTTGTTCATTACTTGGTAAATTTCTGTCATAACTTTAAAGATGGAAGAATTCCTGAAAATTGTGTGAAGACATTGTAAGAATTCTTATGAATAAAGTCTACATTACAGCCCTGGCCTTGCATGCTTTCACATGACAAGAGTTCTATACCTAATGATACAAATTCTTGAGCCATTGTACATTTTTCTGAACAAGAATTCTTAGGAAGGAAAACCACATTAATGCACAGAGCCTGTGCTGTAAGTATAGAATATATTTCTGGAATGACCTTTAGTAGACACACATAGTATAGATACATTGATTGACTAAATGCTGATATATTTTCCAGACACTAACACAACTCATACAACATACAAGAGAAGAGAATCAAGCCCTTCACAATGACATTGCAAGTGTCCGACAACTTTATCAAGAAGCACAGAGAGATAATCAGCTTTTAAGAGAGACATTACATCAACATGAAACCAGAAGAAAAGGATCAACGAGTGAAACAAATGATAAAATGAGATTGATTGAGCAACTTGAAGAATCACAGAATAAGGTAGTAATTTTTATTCATTTTCTACGTTTGTTTGCCATCAGTTAAGCATAGGTTCCAAATCTTTAACTTGGCGTAAAAAGGTGGGTGTAAACTTCTCAATGACCTATTTCTTCTGATTCATTGGCTTGAAAGGAACTTTAGATACTTATCTATAATTCTACCGTTGGACTTTCCAGAAATTTTGAATATTTTTCAAAATTACAGCGTATTCTAAATTTCAGCTCATTTGAGGGTGTGACATCATTAAATTTCTAAATCATAAACTAGATGCTTACACCATATTGTAGGCATTCTTAAGCTATGGTTTTCTTCGAAATTACTTCATGTTGCGTCAAACGGTTTAGACAGGACCTCTTTGATCAGCTCTCTGAAGTTCCTGGTTTAAATGTGAATTTAGATGTTAAACCTTTGTGTGATTTGCTTCTGTTCGGGGACTCACAGTATAATGTCATTATCAATCGAATAATCCTGGAAGCAACAACTTCTTTTATCAAAAATACGAAAAGGTTTTCAAATTAAATTTAAGCATAAAACAGCAGCAATATTTTCATTTTATTTGTGGTATTTGTAGCGGGTGTCTTGTAAAGAAGTACTCCCATTTGTATCATGAATAGCAGATCTTATATTACATAATCCTCGCGGCATCTTTAGGTGTCTCATCTATCTGTGCTCGTTTGAGAGTCAAGCAACTGCCATAAGGTCGAGGGAGTTCTTCTTTCTGAGACGCCTGTGCTGTTCTTTTTCTTTCTTTTAAAAAATTTGATGTAGATTTTACCATTGATGTAAGTGGCTGCCGTAGTTGGAACTCGATGACATCATGTCCTTTCCAGCTATGGCAGCCACAGAATATTTATATTTCGTTGTAGTTAGTTGTTTTTATTTGTGATAAAAAAAACGGTTTAGAAATTACGATGGTTTTAAGTTTTTTGATTTTTTGAAAGTTTTTCTTGAATTACTGAAAAGAAGAAAAACACTCCAACTCTGAAAATATTAAAGATTTCAGAAAAGTCCAACGGTAGAATTATAGAGAAATAGCAAAAGGTTCTTTGAAGTCATTCAGTACAAAGAAATAAGTCACTCAATTTTACACCAGCCTTTTTAAAGATTTGGAACCTATGCTCATCAGTTAGTATCACAATGACATCATGCAAATATGCCATTTTACTTTGTATCTACTTTTCAAGTCTCCAAACTTAATTTTCATGGCAAAAATTTTGTTTAATTTTGTGGGCATGCTCAAGGTTCAGAAAGGCTGATTCGCATGAAGACATTCCACCAGCGGAAATCAGAAGCCCACAGCACAACAATGCCTTTAGCACCATATTGCTCATTAATGATTTTAACTAACTATGAAATACAGACATAAATGTTGTTATGTGCATGGCATGTTTATTTAATCTTGATCTTTTCCCATAATGCTTTTTGGTCTTTTCTGGACAATTCAAGAAAAATTTATGGAAAGGTACCTACTATTTACTGTAATGCTGGCACTTATTTTGCTTATCTGTTTATTTATCATTTTTGATAATTATTTCGATTTGTGCAAAGTGAAGTTAACATCCATTAATTTTATGTACTCAGTTTGAAATGAGTGTCATAAAATTCTTTTATTCTCAGATCGAAGAGTTGAAGACTGACTTTGAAAATTTATCAGAAGAAAAAACTGAAATTACACAAGAGGTAAGGTGATGAGTTGAAGTTTTTAATTCTGTCCTCTTCTAACAGAAATTTGGTAGCATGATTCTTTCCTGTAAGACTGGCTTTTGGGCGAGCAAATCTTTTGGAAATTGTACACTGGAAAAATCTTTTGGAAATTGTACACTTGAACAATGAAAGGAGTGAAAGAAATCGAAAATATAAAGAAAGGCCTTCTCAAAAAATTTAAAGTCAGTTCACTGGGAGCCCAGGAGTAATTAGCAGATGCTATTTCTTATTTCTACGCAGCTCTTATTTCAGAGTGAATAAGTGATGTTCAATTTGTATATGTATTTAATGTTTTTATTTTAGCGAGATCATTTCAAGGAAAAATGCAGTCGACTTAATACACAGTTGAGTTATGCCCTTCATAATGATGATCGAAGGATCGTTGATATTGATGCTCTGGTTCTGGAAAACAAGTAGGCCATTTTATTTTTTACCTCGTCATACTCCATTCCATTTATTTATCTTTAACGTAAACGAGTGATGCATAATTTAGATATTTTCACAATTTTACAAGGGAGAAGACCAGCTAAGGATACCACGAGTAATCTAAATGCACTCCGATGCTTTGGACATTTAAAGGGGCCGTTGTAACCGGCATTCTTTGTAAATACATTCTTTTGTAGCCTCTTGCTGTCACCATTTTCATGGTCCACAAATATGGCCGCCAACGACGGCTGGCACATGCAAGGTGTGCTGGGTACAAAGGCTCCTTTGAATAAAAATCATACAAACAGATGTAAGGTATATGCTATCGTCAAGAAGATTGCTTAAAGTTAGCAACAACGAAAGCTCATGCAAGAAGAGAGAAGATTGAAGCTTTATTCTTGACTACATAATTAGATTTTATTGGAATGTTTTCACTTGTTAAAGTTAAAGTGTTTCACTGGGCGTCACAGCTGCATTAAAGATTGCAAGATAATTTATTATTTTTTATTTTAAATCATAGATATTTGAAAGAATTAACAAAACAACATAAAGCAGAAAAGACGATGATGCTTGCTTCAGTTACGAGATATAAAGAAGCACTCGATAGAAGATTTAACAAAGCAAACAGACTCCTTGCATATTTGGATGTTCCTGTTTCATTTACACAGAGAGGTGAGCCGAGTGTATTCCGTCTTTCTTCTTAGTACAATAGTGTCTCGCATATAAGAAACACAAATTTAAGGAACGCAGACCCTGATTTTCAAAATAATATAAGAAACTGGTACAGGTCTGAAAAAACTTGTTTCTTATTTAACAAAACCAAGCAAAAAGCATCTTCCTGGAACAATTGCAGCATTTCCAGGAAGTGAAATTTACAAATGCAAATTAAAATGATGTGTTTTGTATCACAATCATAGAGCTTGTGTCTGAGTAGTTGATTGATGGTATTTGATTTCTCTAATAAGAAACTTTACCCTGATTTGAAGTTTACCTCATTTTATAAGAAACGTGTCAGGCCTGAAATTGAAAAGTTGTTTCTTTTAAGCGGGACACTACTGTATTGTTGTCAAATGCTGTGAAAACCTTCACAGATACTCTGTAAATGACTTTACTTTGTATGAAGGTCATGGATGTTTTAAGTGACCTCATTTTGCATGCATCAAGATGTCAAACGTTATGCTTTACTTCAAGGACGAAGTTTTTACCAAACTGTTTACGAATCAGAAATACGTTTCAATGGGCTTTCCATTAATCTGACTTAGTAAGGTGAGGTTGCAGTTTTTAGCGCAAAGCGATGGGATCCCAGAAGTAAAGAAGACCTGATCGAGTTCGTGACCCGGTTGTCATGACGCTGAAGTGGTGGGGCTCTACCTGGGATCGAACCCTGTCCACCTGACTGTTCTGGCTGCAAAGTCAGAGGATTACAGCACTTCGCTAAAGCACCTTCAGTAATGTTGCAGCAACTGGCAAAGTAAATTTCTTACATTTCCATTATGTTGTCATCAACAACCATTATGGATGGAAGAATTCAATAATTCAGTTTGAATATAACTTTTACATTACTTTCAAGTAAATACCTGTCTTTCTTTGAAGCATTTGGAAATCACGGTGGAAGTGGAAAGAACTCAAGTAACGAAACCGTTCATGAATTACAAAGATTGACAAAATCATTAACAGAATCATTGACGGATAAAGACACTGCCTTGAAAATACAGCGTAAAACGAACAGGTAGATTCTTGATGTTTTGATTAGCGTTTTGATTGATTGATTGATTGATTGATTGATTGATGAAATGACCTACTGAGCTATCTATTTATCGACATATCGACCAATGGATTTGTTGTTATACATCACTGGCCGATACAGATACTGCCTTAAAAATACAACGTAAAACTAAGAGGGAGATGCTTTATGTTTTGATTACTGTTTTTGATTGATTGATTGATTGATTGATTGATTGATTGATTGATTGATTGATTGATTGATGGATTGATTGATTGATTGATTGATTGATTGATTGGCCTATACATTGATTGCTCTAAGATTATCAAGTTAGATGATCCATTACGTCATTGACTAAAAATGATTGCTTGATTTGCTGATCAACAAATGAATGATTCTCAAAAAACTGAGATCAAATTTTGCAGATACTGAAGCCTGTTATGCTTGATTTTTCAGAGTTCTTGGCACAAGAGTGAGGGAACTGGAGAAGAAACTAAAAACGCTTGAGATATCAGGACTTTGGTCTCTTCAAGGTAAATTTCAATTCTTTATTACAATTCTCACTTTTTCACAGATAACAACTAAATCACCGATACAATTACTGCTGCTCTACGTTTCAAATTTCCATTATAACTAAAAGTGACCAATTCCTGATTTTTAAATCCATGTCTTTTTTTCTAGGTGTAATGCAATTATGTATTGATAGTTTGTGTTTGTCTTTATCTTTATTATCAGACTTATTTAAGATCCAGCATTTTATCTACTGCCTAAAGTTACCCCATCAAAGCCACTTAAAGAAGCAACTTTAGTAATTAACTTTTTGAAATTTATTTCGGATGTCGAATTCTTGTTGAATTGGCGTTTATTGATAATTCAACATTTTTGTCTCTTCAGGCCAAAATGCCGTTGTTGACAGAATTTCGCCAACCGAGTCTTTGAAAGAAAACCCCGGGCAAATGAAAGAAAGCAAACCCGGATCTGAAACGGTTGCCGGAGCAATAAAAAATGATGTTGAAGTCGAGGCTGATACTGATTTCGAGGATTCATCCTGGGATCCATATTGTGAGAAAGTTGAAGCGTTAGATATCAAAGACCCTCGTTTCAGTGATGCCCTGATTGACATATATGGTGGCCATGCTAGCAACAGCAACAACAACAATAATAGAGGTGATTCCCCTGGAAATGTAAGTGTTGATACTGATTCAAGTATTGATGACGTCATTATGACTAAATTGTTTCAAAGATTTAAGGATGATTTAGACATTGAAACGAAGTTTGGTTTATCGGACAGGGTTTTGCGTAAAACGAAGTCATGTCCGGTTACACCATTAAAGACTTGCAACAGACCAAATTCTTGGCATGAATGGTAATTTTAACGTGAGGAGGTATTTTAAGGAGCCATTGTCACCCAGGGTCCTTTGCGGGCACGCTGAAATTTCAGATGGTCTGAAAATCAGATTTGGCCTAAGTGGACACCATGTTAACAATGCAGTAGTTGAAATGATAGAAATGTTACTTGAGTTGGACTGTTTTATCAGTTCAGCTATTGCACTTTGGATCTACAGTTTCTGTTTTTGGTCAATTCTGAATTTCAGGCTGTCTGAAATTTTAGCGTGCCTGCAAAGGACCCTGGGTAACAAAGGCTCTTCGAAAAGGATATCTATATTATGGCAGTTTGTTTATTTTGTCAATATACGTGGCACTTATCATGCTAATAGAAGATGAACGAGGTGTAGTAAGTATTACTTTCCTTGCAAATCATCTTCCTGTCTTATATGCTTTATTTGCACCAAGGAACTCAATAATTTACAATCCATCGTCATCCATAACCTAGCCACGCACCTTTTTCATGCCTTAGATGTAAAGAAGTTAGACCCATAGTTAGAATTGTGCAAATATTGATAAATTTGCTAACATGGTTGTAAATAGAGATGTTGTAAATAGAGGCAAGAGTAACCTGCCAAAGTTTTCATGTTTCTTATTCAGTATTGCATTGATTTGTTTGAATATATAAATGACGCTTTCTAATTCCATAATTTTGTCGTCTGTTTTCATTGTCTTTATTTCATAAATATTTGTTTAGAATTTCATATTTTCAGAGACAAAATGTCTTTCACATTGTTAGTTTTCATTTGAAATGTCATATTTTTCAGTGACAAGTCATCCATCTGTCATGAGTGCGCCTGCACAACCACACAACATTCATCTACATCACAGCGCCCACTCAGAGTAGCATCACACACGTGACTTATCACATGATTCATATTCATTTGCATATTCATTCGAAACCATTTGGAGTTTAGATGTATTTATTATCACGTGACCTATCTCAGTTTCGCATTGTATATGAGTTTCATAGAGTCATTAACATCCTTCGAATTAGGTTTCAGAAATAGATTTTCTTCTTTGGCAATAAATTTAAATGTTAATAAATGTTCTTTCTTGTGATTCATTTAGTTGGTGGTCCGAAAATATGAATTTTTTCCAATCTAATATACCAAAACATTACACACTGAAAAGCGGAACGCCCATTAAACCACCAACCTAATAGCCCTCTCAAGAGCTACTTGACATCAATTAAGCCAGCTTCATTCTTCACTACTTATTACATTGAATGATCGTCCCTGGCCTTCCCTTGTCTTCATCCTTTATCAAAACACATTTATGAGTATGCTGCTAGAATTCTCACAGATTACATCGAGTCAAATAAAACACGGATTTTAATAATAGTTTTTGCATATATCTTTCTTCATTGCATTTGACATCATTTTCATACAATCATCAAATCATATCATTTCAAAGAGTTTGTCATTGGTCAATAGATGTATAGCACTGGACTCAAAAACTAATTTCAACAGACTGATCATTTAGCATAGTTTTTAAGGTGTATTGTTGGAGATATTACCACTACCAGACATATATCCTAAATAGCTACAAGATATGTAGTCGATAGAATTGAAATTTATTGATCAACGTTATTAGTAAAAATTCGCATCAAAGTGCTTATATTTTACTTTATTTGCCTGTTTATTATTGTTATTAGTAAAGTCGACATAACTTAACATTATATAAACCGAAGAACGAAGATTGCGATGATTCTATATTCATTATATAAACACTGAACATAGATACGTTATTATGATAAGTAAATAGACCTGTCAGCCATTCTAAAGAATTGTGGATCGAACGATCTTTTATAGATTTCGTAGAGTTTTCGAATATGCGCCAAAGTGATAGAAGCTCTTACGCCATTCAATCAAACCTTTCGTGTAAAGGTGTACAAAACTATTGCTCATTCCGGACTCCCTTTTAGTCATCTTTTAGTGTTCGATGCTATGAGAATATACTAGAGTAGGGTTTCAGTAGTAGTGGAGGATATTAGACGTTTGTTAGTTGTGTCATTTTTTAATGTCATGCAATGACCAAACATTTATGATAAGAGGATGCTTATATAGAAAGATGAGATACATGAGTGTCATCGGCGGTTCTACGCATGGTTATTATTTAGTGAATAGTATTTTGATAATTTTCGATGAATTTCAAATGTCTAAAAGTAATGAGGGATGTGTAATGTTCTTTATTGGAGGAATGAAAGGTCTTTGATTCGTTTCTGTGGAAATTTGCGACTATTGAGCTGTGACAAAATGAGAAACTTTCTAGCAACGTCTGAAGTTAGAGTCATCAGCAACATTAGCCGTCTGACCAGCATGAAGCATTTCTTTACGACGAGAATTTTTGACGATTTGTTTTTATGAGGAAGTTAATTTCATATTTTCTGCAACGTAGGCGAACGAAAAAATTTCCTTAAGCACTCAGGTCTAGAATATGTCATGAACAGTAATCCTGAACTTCCTCCAAACCTTTTTCTAGTTTATCCAGTGTCAATAAATTTTACTACTGCAGGGTATCCTCCGCACAGTTCGAATAGGCAACAAACAGACTTGGAGCAATTAGATATAAGTTGTTTGTTTGTTTGTCGTTTGTTTTGTTTGTTTGTTTGCTTGCTTGTTTTTTGTTTGTTTGTTTGTTTGTTTGTTTGTTTGTTTGTTTGTTTGGAGAAAGTCTACAGTAATCTTTGCTGGGCTACTTTGGCCTGATTCATGTTCACCTTGAGATAGATCTAATTTTTACACCTTCCTTCACGCTTCATATTTTATAAACTATCATCTTCAATTGAGCTATCGGAGTCATTTTGTTGTTGAAGAGCCCAGGGCTGAGCCTCTCCAGATACAAGAATACAGAAAAGAATTGTCCCTGCTAAATACAGAAAGAATGTGATCCAGAACACCATTTGCCACTGTTCTCTTTTCTGTGAAAATAAATGAAATGTTTCATGAGACGTCGATAAGTCAGGTTTGAAAGGTTTATGAAAGAAAGATCAATGAAAGGTTTCATCGATAAGTCAGATGGTCAATGAATTAATAGATTTGATTTTAAGAATGCAGTCTCACTGATTCTAGACTCTACGACAAAAATTGGTGGAAGGACTTGTCATAGGTCTTTTCCTAAGTTAATAAAAGCAAATTGAAAAGCATATTATCAATATTTTTTTATACAGTAAGGTCCACTAAATTTCAGTGAACGGTCCTTGTAGTCTGGTCTGTCCTGTTAAGATTTTCAGCACATTTTCAGCTTAAACATGACTTTAGCATCTATTTTCTTCTGCCTACTTTAAACATTAATCATACCTTATCCGCCGTCATGACTCCGACAAGCAACGGACTGAGAAAGCCAGTTATCGTTCCAGCAGTGTTACTTATCCCCATGACAACACCAGAGACGCCGGGGGCAATATCAAGTACGTTCACTTCATATCCAGAATGCAATAGGCCTGACAATGCTACACCAACACACATGCTAGCAACGGCCATCTTTGCTGATGTACTGTATCCCGAGATGACGATTAGGGTTGCAGCTCCCATTGCACCTGCGAAGGAACATCATTAATAAGACCATAGGATGATAAGACAGGCAGAAAAGCGGTATTGGTGCAGAAAATTTAATCTTCTTGGCATTATCACATCTTTCTTGACTGTTTATGTACTGCTTTTGAGAAATCACTTGTTGCTGGATGATAAGAAATCTACAGTTAATTCAGTTAATTCATACGACCGAGATAAAACTGTTTTATAGACGACATGTAATTTTGAGGAAATATGCATCTAACATCTAATATATACTGTCGATGAAATTGTTTTTTACTTGGTGAGTAAACAACAATCACCATTTGAAAAGCCACTGCTCCGTGGATATCAAGATAATAATAATGGCAAATGTTTCATTTAATGATGGGCATGTTCAAATCCAATTTGAAATCCACCTGACTGAAATCGGCAACTCCGCTCTGAAATTATGAGGGATTTTCCGAGAGCTCCTTCAAGAAACCTTCAAAATAGGCCTAAAATCACCAACAAATTTTCCCAATATTTCTGCCTTACAGCAATGACATCTACAGGGTCTAGCGAGTGTTATCCTCTTAGGAGGATAAAATCGCCCGGAGTAATGTTTCTATGCTCCCAAGCGTGAGACATTCATCCTCCGAAAAGATGGAACAAACTCTGTCGATGTATCACAAGAAAATCTGCCTTTAGATGGACAAGAAAGATGGACAAGGAAGGCTTACCCATTATATAAAACAGTCTTCGCACATTGACCGTACTCATATGACCATTTCGCAATATGTCTGCTACCACTCCTCCCAAAGGTCCAACGATTGCTTTTAATAAGAATGGAAGTGATGCCACGAACCCCATCTGTAAATAGATCAAGTCAATCCATTTTTAATCAATCAGCCGTTAAACGCATCATTCAGTGAATCAGCCAATTATCACTGAATCATACTGCCAATCAATCAATCAAACATCTAGTACGTCAATCAACAGCCAGCCCATAATAAAACTCGACACTGTGGCAATCAAGCCAATCAGTATATCATTCCTGCAGTCAATCACACATCATTCAATGAATTAACCAAAAATGAATGAATCAACGGTAAATCTCGACACTTCGGCGATCAACCAGTCAGTAAATCATTCATACATTGATTTCTCAAAAATATAGAACTTGCATTTACGTTTCGCTTTCGCTTCATCAGAACTGTTCTGATGAAGCGGAAGCGAAACGTAAATGCAAGTTCTATATTTTTGAGAAACCTTTATTAATTTCATATAGTTATCGAGGAGGCTCATGATTTATCATTCATACATTGGATATGCAGATCAGTCAACGATTCTTTGAAAATTGATTGATTACTCAATTAATCAATCAATCAATCAATCAATCAATCAATCAATCAATGATATTTTCTACTTGATTTACTTCATGGCCCTTCTTGGTAGATGGAATAACTACTCTAAAAGGATAACCTCAGTTTTGCTCATTTCACCTGTCTCAATAGAAATACTTGCTTGTGTACATTTGTTATGTGTAACGTTAACTTACTTGTTGTACGTTGAAGTGCATAATATCCATAAGAAATAATGGCAAACATATAAGAATTGTGTAAAGTCCCCAATCATTTGCGACGTTGCCTAAAATGACACCCCACACTGGAGCAGATGTCAGCATTGCTTTCCATTGTAATTTTACTGCCTGATGAATAGAAAGAGACGATTAGTTAACGAGTAAAGTGAATGACGTGATAAAAAAGATGAGATCTCATTCGTCTATGAATAGCCTATTGTATTTGATAACATCTGCGCATGCTTCAGCAACCCAAAGTGAAAGAAACAATGGCATGTGTAGATTTTTCATTTTCCCTTTTATTTATACACTTCCGGCCAAAATAATCTATAGTGCGACTGGTTTGGCTGGTTTTTCAGTCTCTGTTGCTTTTGGTCATCATGTAGATTCCAATTATCGATGTTGTTTTGCGAAATTATGCGCCAGTTACTTGTGACGTCACTATGATGTTGACAAAAAGCTTGGGAAAACTAGTGGTCAAGTCAGCAGCCGTGTTTACCCATGCATGCAGTTTATTGGTAGTGACCTCAGGTGACTCATTTTAAGATCCAAAAGTTAGAACATGGAGCGGTTAGTTTATAGTTGCCCCTTTCCAATAGTTTGTGATCTAATTTAAAGAATCTTCATTTTTTTCTGGAAAGATCGATGCAGAGATCCTCTGAAATCGGACGTCTTCCTGGAAGTATACTTTTGTTGTTCCTTCTAATTTGCAAGCAATATGTAAGTTAATATTTCGACAGTAGTGCGACCATTGCTGTTTTTTAATGAACACATAGTCGATCAACAAATCAATCAATCAATCAACAAATCAATCAATCAATCAATCAGGTAATCAATCAATCAGGTAATCAATAATGAATAAATCAATCAATCACTCAATCACGTGACTGATTTCAAACAAACGAACCTTATGCACGTCAACATTCCGTTCGATGTATGCTTTTTCGGCCTTTGAAATCGTTGGATGTACATGTGGTGATTCATGAATAATAAACATCCACAGAACCCACCATAATATACCTGAAACACCTGAAAAAGGAAGACATGCCTAACAACGAGGTGACCGTGTTTTTAACTTGATTCTGGTATTGATCCCGAAGTCAACTTTGCAACTGAGTTGCAAATTAGATGACAAACTTTGAAGTCATTATCCGTCTAAAATGATATTTGACATACATTCTGCTGTTTGGGCATTAATCCTGTACTTCATTGAGGAACAAACCAAACATTCATATCTTCTACGATTGCTCGGATTTTTAACGGTCACCTTTTTGTGGCTTGGGTGAAGCCACCAAACAAACTACAGAGAACAATGGATGAACAATGGATAATCCCCGACACGTGCGAGTTTACGGATTTGTTTACTGTTTGACGACGGAGCCCCTTTAAGAAAACAGTCAGTGATAGAATCACTGAGTAGCATTTCATCTTGGTGCATATTTCATATGTATTTTATATTTCATTTGAGGGTTGCCCTTTAGCAGAGCTGATTTGAAAGGGACCCTCCTATTTCTTTTGGTGACAAAGGGACATGCAGCTATAGATTTATACAATTCTTTCCAGTTTTCGCTCACAGTTACAAAAACATTTTCCACGTACCTATGGATTAGATATGAAATGTGTAAGGTGCAAAATCTACGGTTGTTTCTAAGTTTCTTGAGATGTTATTGGTTTGTTATGCTGGACGGAGACATGTAAATATCTTTAAAAATCTTTCATAAAAACGTTATATTAATGTTAAAGAAGGCAGCTTACCAAAGCAATAAAAAACAGATGCCCATCCACCATCAAATCCATATTTTGTAAGTAATCCTGTCAAAGGCATTGTCACTATTGTGCCAACATTCATTCCTGCAAGCATGATTTGAAAAATACGTGAAAATCACATGGTCAATATTCTATTCGTATGAGGGAAGTTTGGAGCGGAAGAAATATCCAAAGAGAATCTCTGAAATGCTCTTTATGAAGGCACACATGAGTTTTATCGTTGCCATCAGTGGAGCCCTCAGCATTGAAGTTGCTGGTGGTTTATGTAGGTGTTTATTTTTTACTGAAAATGCTTCACAAGTTTGTATAGTTTACGAGCAAAAGGAGGCCATAATCAGAGAATATTTTCAAAAAAGAGATTATTACCTGCAAGTGCAATCGTGACAAGAATTGTTCTTTCTGATCTTGGTGCCCAGTAACTCCAAATTTGATGATTACACGGAAGCATGACACCCTGGAATATGATGCGAAATAGCATAGGTTCCAAATCTTTAAAAAGGCCGGTGTAAAATTGAGTGACCTATTTCTTTGAACTGAATGACTTCAAAGAAACTTTAGCTATTTCTCTATAATTCTACCGTTGGACTTTTCTGAAATCTTTAATAGTTTCAGAATTAGAGTGTTTTTCTTCCTTTTCAAGAATTCAAGAAAAATTTTCAAAAAAACTTAAAACCATCGTAATTTCTAAACCGTTTGACGCAACATGAAGTAATTTCGAAGAGAACTATAGTTTATGGATGCCTACAATATGGTATCAAGCAAAGTCTGTCACTCATCTGGTTTATGATTTAGAAATTTGATGACGTCACATCCTAAAATGAGCTGAAATGTAAAATACGCTATAATTTTGAAAAATATTTAA
This sequence comes from Aurelia coerulea, assembly GCA_039566865.1. NCBI lineage: Eukaryota > Metazoa > Cnidaria > Scyphozoa > Semaeostomeae > Ulmaridae > Aurelia > Aurelia coerulea. The sequence continues at coordinate 624,544 of CM076952.1, read as the reverse complement.
ACTTTCTGGCAAGTCCAACAGTAGAATTATAGATAAGTATCTAAAGTTTCTTTCAAGCCATTCAATCAGAAGAAATAGATCATTGAATTTTACACCCACCTTTTTACGCTGAGTTAAAGATTTGGAACCTATGCTATGCGAAATGAGATTATCTGGTAAAAATAATTTGTTTATGGTCTGTTTGTTAAATTCTTCAGTCTAATAAGAAGAGTATCTGAAAATAAATTCAACTTGTAAGAGTATTTGCATTTACTGTCCTTCTCAGTGAAATTTCATAGCCCAGAGATTCATGAGAATCATTTCAGGAGAAACTGACAGCTTGTAAGTTTGTCCGCTGTAATTAAAATAACTGAAGGGGGTTGAAAACACACAGGGGTTTTTATATTTTGAATGCATCTGTGTCAGTAACTTAAAAGATTCGTCAGAGGCAGAACATTTGAAAAGGCATCTCTAGCGGTCCAGCTTTGAACTTTAAATCATTTTCATATTTTCATATTTTAACATTTGGCCTATCCACTTAGCAAACCATCGAACGCACTGGTATTTACTAATGTACATTTTTATAACTAATGTGTACTTACCAATGAGAGTCCTTCTGCAACTCGCAAAGCAACAAGAGCCCATACGCTAGATCTTGCAGCTGGGGGTGTAAACAGTGTGAATATTGATGCAAATAAAACTCCAAACCCATATATTTTTGTTCCACCAATTTTCATGGCGAAATAGCCACCAGGTACTTGAAGAAACATATATCCATAGTAGAAGGAGCCAAGAACAATTCCTGTGAAACAAAATACATTTAATCTTGAGGATTTTTCAGAAATGATTTTCCTATAGTTGTTGGCCAAAGAGACCTTCATGCACCTGACTTTTTCTTTATTGTTCGATTCATGTATTCATTCTTTCTTTCATTTATTCATCTTTCATTCATTAATTGATTCCTTCATCATTTCACTTCCGCATTCATTTATATACTTCTTTATTGATTGATTCACTTATCAATTCATTCATTCTTCTAATTATTCATTATTTCGTTCATTCTTTCATTCATTCATTTATAACTTCATCCAAAAAAGTCGTTGTTCTATGACAGAACAAGGACGTCAACGTTGATTTTTAAGTGTATTGGAAATGCTGGAAAAGATTAATTGTTGGTTATTGTTTATTGATTGAATAGACCTTTTAGCTATTCTGAAAAGAATCAGAATCGAACGCTATTTTGCTACATTTTGTAGAATTTTCGAATGTGCACAATAGTGATAGAAGCTCTATCGCCACTCGATCGAACGTCGCATATAAAAATGTATAAAAATAACGTTCGATCCAGGCTCTTTTATAGAATAGCTAAAAGGTCTATTGATTGATTTGTTATTGATTAATTTGCAAACCAACGATTGTTGCTTTGTTAGTTAGAAATTAGTTAGAAACAGTTAAATCAATTGTCATTGATTTTTCTTGTTCATTATTAGTGAGAGCTACCAAATCGTTCAAATATATTGTTTACGAAATCATGTGGAAGTTGAAATCACAAACCTTGCAATTTTGAATCCCAGTTGAAATCAGGTTCCTGGAAAAAGAGATGCAGTTTGTCACATTACTTAGCTCATAATTTTTCACAAATGCATGTTGAAAATTTCTTTGAACAAACTTCAGTATGATTCTTACGCGTTTCGAGCTTGCAATCTCATAAATGAGAACTATAGAAAGGGCATAGATGTCCCATCTAAATTTGTCAAAAATTCCAAGACTCTAATTGTTGGGTGATTTAGAATAACCAGATTGCCGAATAAACAATGCGACATATGTGTGGTTAAGTTTGTCTCCTGGCTGCAAGAATTGATGGAGTATGCTTGCGTTCGACTCTAAAAGTTGGAACATGCACATGGAATCGACCCTCGTTAGGCCTTAGTTTACATTATTGCACTAACATTGGGCCTGAGATGTTTGCATCTGGACATTTTCCTTGCAAAAGTTGAATTTCGATGACTCGAGCTCTTAAGGGCTGTATCTGAATTTTTAAGTAGACCAAGAGTTTTGTAATGAGTTATACTTGTACTCAAGATATGGACAAGATTTGTTAGATTTCTCGAGATGCCAAGTTGTAGCCATGTTCGAGCTATCATAACTTTGGCCTAAGCTAACCTTCGAGTCGGCTGCTCTTTATTGACAGTATCAATCAACCATATGGAAAACATGTTACTAGTTAGGCCACATGCATTATCTAGGCCTTCTCATACTCTTTGATCTATTGCTCATACCTTGATATAATGTCTTCCATTCTCTACGACCGGATGCGGTTTTACCATTGCTCCAATTGCAACATTTAGATTAACTCGGATCGCGTACATGTTCATGAATCCGCAGAACATCATTATTGCTAATACGTATCTCTTTGGAACGCTAAACATCGTTCCGCTTGAATCTTCCGGCGATTCGTTTCTGCTTCCGGAGAAATCATCGCTTTCATTGTCTTTATTTTGTTCTATATCTACATTAGTTTCTTCATCCTTTTGTTTATTTATTTCGATATCTTCAGCTTGTGTTTCAGTCTCAATTTGTTCTGTTTCTCCTCGCCTTTCTTGTACGATGGTTTCTCTAGACTCCATTGCTGTCTCGAGGTTATTATCATAGTCCTGGTATTATCCGTCTTTCAATATAGATCACTCTCAGTGAAGGCAAATAAATGTTATCCAGTCTCCATCTCTGATCTTTCTTTAATATTCATACAGTATCATGCTGTTTAGATATCAATCTGTATCAGGAAGGAATTTCAAATTTCTTGCAATTCTCGCGAAATATGCAGTCCACAACAATAGGATGATATGAGATAAGAGAGGCCTGGAACTAGTGATACGCGTAGATTGTGAATGAGAACTGTGAGGGTAAGAGACCATTCAATCGTAAACTACATGTGAAGAGATTTACATTTACGGGTAAATTTGACCTGTTAGGAAACAAAGAGAGCGAAAGATCGAAGGGTCTTTTAAATGAAATATGTTACTTTTTAGGTTAATCAAAATAAATTGAAATTCAAAATACCAGGCGCTATAATTAAGAAATGGTTTGAACTGCGACGAAGTCAACTTGAAAATCAATTTACCTAGGTGGCTCGAAATATATTCCATCGCTCTCCCATCGCTGTGCAATTCTCCAAAATTGGACAGTTTGTGTTTTTATCCTGCTATATCAAAGCCCAACTAGTTGTAGCAGTTTTTGGTTATCGTAGCTTTAAATTATCGCAACCATTAATATTTGTAGACATGCGAATGCTGAAAAATATCTCACGCAATGATCGTCAGATGCTGTTTTCGCCGCGAAGATCCTTAAACTTTATTGCATGATTTATTGTAGAGGAAATGTTCGCATTATTGGTTAAGGTAGTAGCATTGGAAATAGTTGAACTCCTCTCGAGTCTCAGGAGTATTCTCCATTTAAAGACTTTTTTTACTTTCTAGACATGATCCCAAAATAGCCAGAATAGATACCAGAGAAAATATCTGTTTTGCGTTAAATAATCGTTGATTAAGAATAACTTAAAAAACGTTATTTACAAAGCAATATACATGTTTATATACACAAAAGAAATCATTATCCATCATGATAAACTATGATTAATCACTATGATTAAATGTGATTAATCACTTTGATCAACAATCAAACGATATATCAATGTAAATGGTAAATGTTTTCTGATCATCGTATAATTTTGATTGTACTACAGTAACAGCCCGCAGATAAGATCCTACTTTCTCAACCTAGCTATTTTGCTTCTTATGCAAATCATAACATTCATGAAATCAGGTTGTTGTCAGGTTCTTAAACTTTCTCAAAAATGTCTTGCACGAGTTTGCAATCTTTAAATTGCTTCTGTTTGGAATCAAAATACTATGATAGAGGATGGGATGTGGTGGAATCGTTTTAGATGGTGGAGGAGCAATATTGATTTTTTATTTTCCGCAAGAATCAAATCTATGTTTCAAATTGTCACAGCTGAACACTATATCATTGCATCGGTTCCTCAAATTAAAAATCTATATAGAAATCAGGGTGAAAAGGTTTTCACTTAGAGGAGAAACTATTGAAGATTTAAGGCTGTTGGTTCTTATGCGACGAAGGTGGTTGCGAGTGGTTAGTGACATATTTATGCCCATCTACTTGAAATCATTCTCCCATACATTCAATAAATTACGGACGAATCATACATTAGATTTATATTTAATGAATTAAGGAATACTGAGTGACACTGACACTGAAATAAAATTTTGTAAACAGTTCTTTAATTCAAAATTCTAAACGTTTTCCTCCCTATTTCTTTCTTCGCTTTCTGCCAGGATATTATCTTTCTTGTGCTTCATTCTACGATTTTGAAACCATGTTTTGATTTGTCTTTCTGTCAGATCCAACACTACTGACATTTCTATTCTTTTCTCGCGTGGTATATATTTATTTTTCTGGAATTCTTTTTCCATTTCCAGTAGCTGACATCTTGTGTATGATGTTCGTCTTCTCTTCAAGTCATTCATTCGGTAATGCAATGGGTATACACCTGAAATTTAAATTATGAAAACATTTAAGGACCCGTTGCTTACCATAATGCTTTGCTGCTCAAAAGTCGACTTTCATATGATAGGAAATTCGTTTCTGGTCTAGGTTCTGTTTGTTAAGCTTTTCATTCGGCGCGCAAAGGTTCACGGTTAGCAATAGGTCTGTATAACCCTGAAAGACAGTAACGTTTTATTCAGTATAAGAATTTAGATATTCAATCACGGGTTGTATCACTCCTTCAAAAAGCGTACGAGATTCCTAGGAGCTCAAAACGATTTCTTGAGGATTTCTGGGATTTCTCGTGAAAACAACAGGATTTCTGTTGGACGAATTTGATCTCATATGCGGTCGTCTTTGCTTTGTGTCGCGTTGTGGTGTTCCATACCCGTGCCCGCTTTCCGTTCATCAGAGAGGGTGCCTGGGTAGAAAACAAAAAATAGATAGTGGTAATACATTTTGAATGAGTCAAAAAGCAACCTGTTTAACCTTTGATGTTATGCTTGATTTGTACTGAATCGATCATGGGGATTAAAATTAGGCTTGGATACATTTTGATTTGATCGGACGAGTCATTTTGTTGAAGTCAATAACTGTCATTTTTACATTAACTTCGCTATTTCTTTTTGTTTGTATGTCTAACGCGTTCGAAAGTACTGGAGTTAGATAGCATTTTACTAGATTTTTCAATTAATCTATAAATTTTTTGATTTTGACGAAATTTGGAAAACTTTCATGACGTCATTGATGCAATGACGTCACAGTTAAGCTTTTTTTAGAATCATTTCATCTCTAATTTTTTCCTTGGTCTTAGCTAAATCGACCATGCAGATTGTGAATCCGCAAACGATGAACAATTTCTATGCAATAACGTTATAGACCACGTCATTTTCCAATTGTATTTCTTATCCTCAAAAGACTTTTATTTAAACAGTCTTCAGCTATGGTTTTAAACTGAGTTTTAGATGATACACCGTACAGCTGAATACCTTGAATTTGGTTCAGCTGATAATTTTGTGCCATATTCTTCCAAGTAGCAATATCAGGACACCCCCAAGCCTGGTTTTGTTGGTACCAGCATGCATTTTGTGGCACAGGCATGCTTTCTTGGTGTAGCATACTGGGGTAGTTAAAAGCGGCAGCTGCTTCAACAGGGGGTGCATGTGGCGATGACAAGGAGCATGATCCACGGCTAGTAACAGATCCAGAAGGGGATCCAAATCGTCTTGGAGAATTATTTCGTTGTTGCATGTTTCTGAATGGCCTTTCTTTGGCACATTGAGCGTAGTACGACGACGTGCCATAGACTTGTGCCAGGGCTAATTGCCGGAATGATTCTCTGTCCATTGCTGAGGTATCAATGTCTGGATTGTACATTCTAGCCTGTCTTTGACGTTGAGTGTGTTCGTTGTTGTAGATTGGTGTAGGTTGCGTTGTTGGTGATTGACATAAGAACCAATTGGCTGATTGTGTCTTGATCTTCGTTTGATTCTTTCGAATGACTCTGCCAGCATTTTAGCAGTCGTTTTATACCCTCTCCGAATGATCAGGTGTTCTCTTAACCTTTGTTTGTGCTATCTGTACATTTTTTTCTTCTTCAAAAATCTGCAGCAAATGTGTGAAAGTGCGATTGGATGATGTTGTGAATCCGTGAAACTAATTCATTGTTCTTTAATCACACGCTGAATTAGCACTTGAGAGCTTGAGATCTGCGCAGATGAAATCTTTAATCGATTTTTTATCTTTCTCGAGTTGTCGTTGCTCATTCTTCCCCCTTTACACCTCGCTGGATAGATCAAGTGTCCACCACCTTACTTTCAAGATATGAATTCAAGTCGTCAAATCCTTTGCTTCTATTCAACTTATGTGAGCGATTTTTACCTTCCTTTTAGTGAAAGTCACGGAAAATCACTTTACAACCTTCTCTTTATGCGAGCATCTTCTTCGATTTTGAAAGTGTGAGCATAGTGATGTGTTGTGAACGATCGTGATGTTTCATCAGCTTTTAGTCATTTGGAAATAATTTTGGCTTGCAACACGATTGTTAAAAATATCTTTCCGTTCTACCTTTTATTATCATTACCTGTTATAGTTATACCTTGAATGTTGAAGCGAATGGCCGCACCTCTGTTGAACGAGACGCGAGACGTTAAATTTGCCAAATAACAGAAGGACTTCACGTGTACTTTGTACTCGTGAGTCAAAAAGTGGGTTGATTAAACTATGCGTCTTTGGAAAATGGAGCGGATGAATGTATACCAGCGCTGACCTGAGAATATGTCCACCCCAGTCCATTTCCTGGCACTGTTAGCCTGCGTGCAGCCTCTTGGGCAGGACCACTGGATGGAGAGGACAGGAACGAGAGAGAAAAGTAGAGTCTGCGCAACAACCGATCCATTTTCTTCTTCACAGGCTCCGAGGAATTGAGGAACCAAAGTTGATTGGTTTGGGGGAATTCTTTGTTAGTTTTTAAAGTGGGATCTTCAGTGCAAACAACGTAAATCATGAATCATAGGTTGCAAGTCTTTAAAAAGGTTGATGTAAAATTCAATGACCCATTTCTTTAAACAAAATGGCTTCAAAGAAACTTTAGCTATTTTGCTATAATTCTGCTGTTGGATTTTTCTGACATCTTCAATGTTTTCAGGATTAGATGTGTTCTCTTCTTGTTCGAGAATTCAAGAAAATTTTCAAAAAAACTTAGAACCATCGTAATTCTAAACTGTTTGACGCAACATGAAATAGTCTCCAAGAAAAGCTTAGTTTATGGATGTCTACAATATAGCATCAAGCAAAAATCTATCACTTTTGTGGTTTATGATTTAGAAATTTGATGACATCACATCCTCAAATGAGCTGAAAAGTGAAATACGCTCTAATTTAAAAATATATTCAAAATGTATGAAAAGTCGAATGGTAGAATTATAGATAGGTAGCTAAAGTTTGTTTTAAGCCATTCAGTTGGAAGAAATAGGTCGTAGAATTTTACAGCCACTTATTTACGCCAATTTTAAAGATCTGGAACATACAAATTATGTGTGTAATGCATGTGCAGTGCACAGACGAGATTAAAGTTATAGTTGAAAAAATGCTGATGTTAGTGAACAAGAAAAGTGGATCAGTTGTGCAGACTCTACTTTTTCCCTTCTTTTCATTTTTTCTCACGCAGGCTACTGACACTGCTGCTATTTAATGAAAACTCAAACCCGAATTCAAATACCAAACATTTTAAAACCGGAATGTGCTGTCAAACTGCAGACTCTGGAACAATACCTGGCGGCATTTTGTTTGAACCTAATGAAATTTCATACCGCATGATCAATATATGACTCTGAAGAACCCGCATCGAGCGGTAGAGCCAATATTTCTTGACACTTGTATCAAAACGGCGAATCTTTGATATTTATAAGAATATCGAGAAATTATCTTCATGGCTCACACGAAGGTTCATGGCTAGGGGTAAGGAAAGGGTATTAAACTTGTAGATCGATGAACAGAGACTCAAAGTTACGCCCAGGGGGGGGGGTACTCCCTAACTTTCAATACGGGGAGGTCCGTGCCACTTTTTCTTTGCTGACCCCTAAATATTGAGTCTAATGTTTTGGAGACCCCAAATGTTGTTATCTATTTCTAGGGCCCCTTACATGTTTTTGAATGATTTCCATTTTAACCTCTTGATTTTTCTCAGTTTTTGAATAATACCAAAGCATTTATTTCGTGATTCGCAACTTCAGGGCCAAATTGCAGGATTCTTCCTTTCCTCGGATTTGTTGACCCCAAATATTCAATTGTTGTCCATGTTGTAATTCACAGACCCCAAATATTGATTTGATGTAAAATTTCGGACCCCAAATATTGGCACGGACCCCCCGTACTAAAAGTCAATGAGTACCCCCCCTGGGAAATTACGTGTGATATGATAAGTTGAGGGTTGCGTGTTTCAAAGATTTCCTATCAATTGTGGAGGTGGAGTTGAGCAGGTGAACGGAAACAACTTGAAGTAATTAACACCAAACAACAAGTAACAAACATTTTTAAAACGTACAATTTATGATGGATGGCGATTAAAGAACAAAGCATCTGTTGTGTTGATTTGTATTGAAGGTAGCAAAAGAAGGATACAACACGTCGACTCGAATTAATCGCTTCAAAGTGTGATGTTTTCGATTGATTGAAAGTGTGATGCTGTTATCCGTACAGACAAATAATAATATGTACTTCATGCGTTTCTGAACAGCTACAATTTATGCTCCTTTATTCTTAACCAAAACGCTTTATCTTGTTGAAACATCAGGAAGGCTGTGAAATTTTTCGATCTTGCTCAAAGGATACAGGATTCAGGTGTCGCTTTTACAACACAATTTTGCGGATCACGAGAATCGCATGCGTAGGTCTACGGTGTGAATTGACCATGAAACAAGGAGCAATGAAAATACTTTACGCATAATTTTTCATCAGAAACTCTATAGGAAATTTACCCTGGGTACCAGAGCCAAAAAGTGATAAAATAAATATGATAAAAATGAAATGAAAAAATAAAGAATTAAAGAAGGAAAGAAAGTTCCTTTCTTCCTTCTCACTTCCTTTTCCAAATTTTCAATTTCCTTCTAATTTTGAGGCTCTGGTACCCAGGGTATAAGAAATTCAGCTGTCAAATCATCGAACAATTGAGAAACTCCAGTACTGCGGGAAAATTATTTCAGCAATTATTTGTCCATATTTATCTATTCAAGGAAATCCTTAGAGTTATTTTTACTTTAATTTTATTTGTTGCCTGTATCATACATTGGACATGCTTCAAAACATTCATTTTGAAATGTTGGAAGAAATGTTCATAAGAACAAAGAGAGAAAGGAAACATGGAGGTTGTTGTGCAGGAACTTGTAAGAAACTCCCAAGAAACTTCGAGTACTCAAAATCTGATAATTTTAAGGAACTGACTCAAATTCTTAGTCTCTCACAAAAAATGTGTGCAATATTTTAAATTTTAGAAAGACTTCAAGCAATTTTGCTTTGAAATGCTTACAAAGTCACATGCAGCAAATATGCAGCAAATATGGAGATTTTGTTATGGAATTCGATAGAAACTCCTAAGAAACTTTGAGTCTTATAATCTGATGATTTTAAGAAGCCTTCCATGGTGGCTTTGGCTCAAATTCTTATAAAAAAATATACATTTACCGTAATTGAATGTATCGTTCATGTGTCGCTTTTCAAGTGTCAGGTGTTCAGGTGAAGCTTTTTATTTCAGATGAAAAGTTAAGCTTTTTAGAACTAAAAGTTTCTTAATTGTTTCTTCGATGCATGAATTAAGATGTTGTTTGTACCCCTGTCAAGTATTTGTTTCTTAACGAACAGCACAATATTTAGCAAGAAAGAGAGTTGTATCTGGCTCAAAACATAAAATTACAGTGACTATTTAGGAATAAAGCTTAAATATCATTTTTTGCCATTTTTCTCTTGAATTTAGCTTTGAAAAGTTTCTTAGCTGATGTAAAGATGGTATTAGAGTTTCTTAAATTCTCGGCCATCCTAGTATCAGTTTCTATGGCTTCTTATGTAATAAAAACTTGAACATTTTTACCGTGTTTAATTATCGTTCAGGTGTTGCTTCTTTGTTTGAATACGATACAGTTTGACCAAGCAATGTGTCTGGTAAGTACATTCAAAGCTAACCAACTAACGAAGGGAAGACAGCTTTATTCTCAGTTAGTAACGATTTATTCTTAACGAAGCATGAAAATGCTTCATCTTCGTTGGCTGAAGCATACAGGTGATTTCCATTGAAGTTGTATAATATTGAAGTCAAACCATCATTAACAGAAAAGAAGCAATCGAAACACACTTTTTCTGGTGTATACGTTTCGCTAGAATCTTCATAAATGAAATTATGTAACTTCATGTGCAGATGCTGAATCATGGTCGTGCCGCAGTGCATGAATTGTGAAAGAAAGGTAGGATAAATAAATAAAGCTATGAAGGAACGAATGAATTAATTAATGAATAAATGGATGATTGAGTTAATAAATGCACGAACGATTGCATGACTTTAGGAGTATATCTCTTCTATTCTTAATTCTCGTGTGTCTTGGTAGTGTCGATTCCCTTTAATTTTGCATCTAAGGTCATGTCTTCGACGCTTCTACTCTTCCTATATTGGAGTGATTTGAGAAATGGTCAGTTGAAAGGTTATCTATGCCTATCGTATCCTATCGTTGAATGGTTATCTGAAGTGCAGATATAAATACTGAAAGCAATTCATTTCTGCATATTTCAAAATTCAAGACAAAATGAGTCATGGCTTTTATAAGATTGGAAGTCAAACAACAAGAGTAATGAACGAATGAAAGGGTAAGCTAAAGAAAGAATTGAAGTCAGACTTCTTCCTAGGCCCTCCTTCGCAGTAGGAAAGTATGGTATGTATGCAGGCTACCATTTGCGTACTGGACAATTTACTAGTGCGAATTTTAGAAACCTCAGTATTTTGAATGCTGTAAAAACCCATATAAACCGATGATTTTAGCTGAAATAACCCCTTTACATTTATATTGTGGTTCTTGTAAAGAAGGTCAAAATTGATTGGCCAAAAATTAAGCCTAGAAGGTATACATCTACTTCTACCAGTTTAACTGGCTGTCTTCTATAAAGAGGATTCGGGGTCGGGTGGCAGGACACGCAAGACGCCAGAGTGGAAAGTCAGCTAATGCGTTTGAAAAATTTGGGTACTCATGAGCGGTACTTGGATTAGGGTAAGTAAATCAGCTACTTGAATATTCTTGCTTCAAACCATGTTTCATGCTCACATGGTTTTTTTGCTGCATTCCTTACTCTTCCATGTGCCAATAATTGTTAAAATTTTCTTTACAGGAAAAAGATCAAAATTTTGACAAGATCAAATCTCAAAAGTTCAAAAGATAAATTTTCCACCCGCCATTTGTGCACCTTTTGTCTCTAATGATGCGCGCGCATTTGAAACTCTTTGAACAAGCCACGTCCAAGAAATTGCAAATGGCCGCCACTGCAAATGTTTTTGAAATGAAGTTCAACTTTCACTCAATTTGTACAAAGGATTGCTACAATAATCTGAAGATACCCCATTGAAAGTAATTATTCAACCCTTAGAGAACTCAATGTGGTGGTTTTTGGAGCTCAAAGCCCTCTCAGAAGATTTCTTATGCGTCTTTTACGTTCATGGGCAGAATGGCGCTGTTACTCACAACAAGGCCTAGTCCTTCGATGTTTTTTAGTGTGCTGGCTCATTCTACAACTATCATTGCCAATTATTTGTGAAAAACGAGTGTCAAGTAATAACGCAAGCCAGTATGGAGTTAGGAATTCAAGAATTATTAATCAGCAAAATATTATTCAAGACAACAGAGTCAGTGGGCCTAAAATTGTGGTTGGAGACCTCAAGGAAAGAAGGCAAAATAATAAAGACCGTGCAAAGTCCAAGAGAGACGATGGTTCTAAAAGCATCAAATTGCAGATTAAAAAACGAAAAGGGAAAATTACGACAAAGAGTTCTTATTCTAAGAAGAGCATTAAGGACAATTATTACAAACAAAATTACAAAAATACCAGAAAGGACTCCAATAAGGTAGTATTTCCCTCGAATAGAATTTTGTACGACAAGAACTATGAATTAGAACAAGTGGAGACAGAAAGGGAAATGTTATCCTTTTCTTGGGCGATTAAAATTCCTACAGAAGGGATTGGAAATAACTCACTGCACAGCTTAGCAAACAGATTAGCTGATGAGCATGGGTTGATTAATTATGGCCCAATCGGGGGGCTACATGGATATTTCTATTTTGTACATAATAATTTTTTCAATGACAATGAAGTTGATTATAGGAATGACAATTTCAAGAAAAATGTAACAAACTTTTTGAATAAACACCCAGAGATAGAATGGGTGAAACATGAACCAGTTAGAATGAGGAAGAAGAGAACATTGGAATTCAAGGATCAATTTTTCCCATCACAGTGGCACTTGGTAAGTATGAGAATAGAAATTAGCTTAAATGGAGAATAATGCTAAAACTGATGATGTTATTTCAAATCCAGTTGCTTTGGAACTTATTGGCAGCCGTTAAATGGGTGTATGTACGAGCCCATTGATGGCAGACCTTGGCTCAACATGTCACATTTAGGGGCCGTCATATTTTTCATATTTCATTGTACGTATTTCATATATTTAGCCAGGAGGAGGGTAGCCCTTCAGCCCAAGAACTGGTTTTCAAGGGGTTCTCCCATGAAATAGAACCCAAACTAGATTACAAAAAATTATTGTTATTAAAAATAGTTTAGAAACTATAATTTCAACTTTCTATTAAATTGTATCTTTTAAGAGCATGGGATATAAAGATCAAAGCAAACTATATCATAGCCTGTGTGCAGAATTTACTTTCCACTGCGACAAGATCCGCCTTGGCTCTCCTTCGCAGTGGAAAGTAAAGTCTGCACGCAGGCTAACTATATCACAGCAGTTACAAGTAAATGTAGAGAGCAATTTATTTTATGATGCATTATGTGAAAAATGTTTTTCTGTTACATTTCAGGTAAATTTGAAATTCGTAAATCATGACATCAATGTAACTGGTGTTTGGGAGCATAATATTACAGGAAGAGGAGTTGTAGTCTCTGTCATTGATGATGGTTTGTGAATTTGTTTTGTTAAAATCTCTTTAGTTTTTTGCAGGTAAATAATTCCCTTATTGCAAAACTGTTACATTTGATGATGAATAAATGATTATCAAATATCATTTTCAGGACAAATTTGATAAGTTCCATGTTTTAAATTTGTATCAGCAATAAAAAATCTTAACTTAAAAAAATCTTCCCAATGCAAAATCAAATATATATCTGATCTTTTATCTTTAACTTTTTCTGACTTTTAGGAGTTGAATGGACAAATCCTGATATTCTGGATAATTATGTAAGTTAGTTTGCATTTTTTCTACATTCTTGCATATATGATGTAAAAGAATGTTGTTAACAATATATTCATGCGAATTTGATTTTGAGCAATGTCATTGAGATGCCTTTTCTTCCTATTTACCATGGGCATAGACAAAAATATGAGCACTGTTATCATGCAAAATCATAATATTATACTGTATAAATTGTAACTATTTTTGTAGGCATCTGAAGGCAGCTGGGATTTGAATTCGAATGATGGAGATCCAATGCCTAGAGTTGATGAAGCTGGCCTGAATCATCATGGAACAAGGTAAGAAAAATCAATTATTAATTTTTTTTATATTCCAATAAAAAGTTAGAATATATATTACGAGCTGCACTACACTACTTACAGAATTACTCTAAAATATGAGCTACAATACACTACTTACAGAATTACTCTACAATACTACTACAACAATACCAGCAAAAGGCAATGTCTACCCCAAGGCCATTAACATATAGAGATATAAGAAAAAGAAGAAACTAATCAAAATACAAGGCAAGAAAATTATTGATTTGATGTTTGAAGGTGCTGTACGAGATTTTGGTGAACAAAGCTACAGGTTAGCTAACCATTCATTAAGAAATTCTGATCTAATTGGTGCAAGGCGTAAATTTCATTGATTTAATTTGGGAGAATGTCATTGTTTTTCACCCGTAATCTCTTCAGTTGATACAATTGCTGTTTCAAGATGATACAAGTGCTGGCAAAGCTCTTCTGTTGTCCCTGTATTCTTTAGCAAGAAGTTTGAATAAAAGTTACTGAGATTAATTCTGTCACTTTCTTTGTTCTTACAACTTCTGCTTGTCTTCATAGATGTGCTGGAGAGATAGCAGCAGTTGCAAATGAATATTGTGCAGTTGGAGTAGCCTATGAAGCAAGGGTGTCAGGTAGGACATAGATTTTCAACAGATTCATTAATTATCATCACAGTTTGCTTTCATTGAATGGAGAATTGAGCATACTCACAGAAAACATAACTGTTGTACTGACCAATATTCTGGTGCATTTATCAAAACAGGGACTGCAGAGGAATAGTGAGTGAGACTGCATTCACACGATGCCGGCACATTTTGAAAACAGTGAAAATTGTGATGGATAAGCCTCCCGCTCACACAAAGACAGCACATTTTTTGCCGGCAGATTTTGAAGGCAGTAGATTTTGAAAACGGAACTCTAACTGGCACAGTTGTGAAAATGGTATCATGTATTGTGAACACTATCTCAAATTTGCTACCATCACTGTTTTCACCGTTTTCAAAATGCAACAGCATCATCATGTGAATATGATCTAAGTCAGGAGACTAAAGCCCCTCTTCTTTTTTAAATACTTGATTCTCCCTTTGAATTCACTTGATTTTTATTGTTGTTATCAAGGGTTGAAAATACCTCCTAACCCTCCACTTTTTAACACTCCACGGTCCCTGTGTCAAAAGACTTTCTCATGAAAACTAATCCATCATGTCAGTTTAGAAATCTTATTGTATTGAAATTAACATGTAAATTTTGAAAATAGAGACTTTCTTTGAATAGTTAAGTCGCTAAACCGGCTTTTCATCAAATCATTGGCTCAAAACGCAAGTGACTGAAAACACAGTTTTTTTTAATTCAAATAAATAACTTTGTTTTGATATGCTAAAGTTTGCCTTGCTCAATGCCATTTTTTGTGACATGGCAGCTCCTTGAAACTGACAAATATGTTGTCTATACCGGGTGCGCCAAAATAAACTGTGCACGTTTGGCAGGCCACAATAAATCGTACACTGGTCCGATTTTGAAGATTTATGATTTAATCTTTAGCAGAAAGCCTGAATTAGATTCTAGGACTTTTGTAAATTTTTCCATAACGTCGATCAAATTTCAAAAGATCCATAACATGAATAAACAAAGAGAAAACGCTTTCAGGTGGATTTGGGGGTTCATTACGAACTCTCGTACAGCAGATTACAATTGGTCGATTTCTCAATCGCAAATCACCACAAACAAGTTCTCTCTTTGTCTATTCATGTCGATTCTTTAGAAAACTTGATCGATGTTTTTTGATCGTTTTAAGAAACTCGCTTCTAGCTCTAAAGACTGAAAATGAAAAAAATTGCAAAAAATCCCAATATTTAATTCAGGCTTTCTGCTAACGATTAAGTCATGAATCTTCAAAATCGGTCCAGTGTACGATTTATTGTGGGCTGCAAACGTGCATAGTTTATTTTGGCGCACCCGGTATATAATACCTATTACTCTATTAGGTATCCGCATTCTTGATGGACCAATGACAGACAGCTTAGAAGCAATGGCTTTCAACACAAAAATGGAAGTTAATGATATTTATAGCTGCAGGTTTGTTTTCATTTGTTTTGAGGATAATTCATATTTCATCTGACTAAGCTTTATTTTGGTCAATGCATAAGAGGAGCTGAAGACCGTGACTACTGGAGACAAGTAACGACGAATCTTCTGCAGGAAGCAGTCACCGATTGGTGATGAAGCTCTATTTTTATAAATTTTGTCAAGAGGAAGTTCTTGAACGAGTTCAGAGCAGCCATCCCTATTTTATAGATACAAAGATAAAAGAACTACCATAAATACTTATATTACGCTGCACCATCCATAGTGAAGAAAGACACAATGTCAGTGGGTTTTCACTATGGATGGGACTCACAAAATCAAATCAGTTTTCAAAAACATAAAATAGACAACAAGTAAACGAAGTCAAGGCATACTACTGGTCAAAAATATTTTAGCTTTTCAAAACTAAACAATTTGCCAATAAGTTTTTGCTGAGATAACAAATAACTGAATGACTTGTCTCTGGCATATAGATTTTTTCATAAATTCTCTCAATTTTGAGGATGTTGCATGCAAAAAATTTTTTCTGTTGTCTTTGCAGTTGGGGTCCAGATGATAATGGAAAAACTGTCGATGGGCCTCATCATTTGGCACAGGTACGTTTTTGTTGTTTTTATCGTCTCAATGTCCGAAATAAATCTTATTGCAGAAACATAAAGACAAAACAGAGCATTATGGTGGACCTTGATAAAAGTTTACAAGAGAATTGTTGTCATAATCCTGATAAAGCTCATAAGCGAATTCACACGATGCTAGCACAATTTGAAAACGATAGACAAAGAAGCCTCCCATTCACACGAAAACGGCACATTTTTACCGGCAGATTTGAAAATGGTAGATTTTGAATACGGAACTGTAACCTGCAAATTTTGAAAGTGGCATCGTGTGAACACTCGAAACCGATTAAAACAAAACATTCTCAACTCTTTCAAATTAAAGCTGATCAATCCTTATAAGTACCAGGTACGTTTCTTTGACTTCAAATTCTTGGGGAGAATGCAACGAGTTTGTTGCTAGGTCACAATCCTGTACGGGAAAATACCAATGCACTGCAGGAACATTTTATTTCATTTCCACCTTATTAGCTTGAGGCTAAGTATCTTTTTGATTTTGATCGTTTCTGCAGGCTGCATTAGCACACGGTGTGATGGCAGGCAGAAAAGGATATGGAAGTATATTCGTCGTTGCATCTGGAAATGGCGGCCATTTTAAGGATAACTGCAATTTTGATGGATATGCTAATTCTATTTTCACTGTCACCATTGGTAAGATTGGATATTGATATTTTTATTTTTCATATTTTTCATATTTGATATATTTTGCTATTTTTCATATTTTTCATATTTTTCATATTTGGAGGAGCGTAGCCTTTCAGCACACGTGCTGGTATTTAAGGGGCCGTGTATAGAATAGAACTAAATTACAAAAATCATTGCGTAATATCAAAAACTATGTCATTTAGTACAATGCCTTTCCTAATCTGCCAAGATTTCGTAACGTGAAATACTGTATCGTCGTTTAATTTCTTACAAAGTTTTGTCTTTCATTTATTGAATTGCTTTACAGTAACTGATCAACGATTTTCTTTTTCCAAACGCAGGGGCCGTAGATGAACTTGGTCAGATGCCTTACTATGCAGAGCATTGTGCAGCCATGTTAGCAGTTACCTACAGCAGTGGTCAAGGACATCAACGAAATATTGTAAGTATCCTTGAATTGTTTAGAAATATTCCATATTTACTGAGCATGCCTGGTCGTCTTCAGTGAGAATTAGAGAGTTTACAAAACCAGGACGGCAGCCCCAGCCAAAATGTCATCTTGTATCTTGCAAACAAACTATTCTTTCCTGTACGCTATCTTTTACATACCATTCACAAGGCTAAGATGAAACCTCCTTCTTCAGTTAAATGCCTAAGAACTATCATTTTTTCTTGAAAGTAAATATTTAAAGTAACTGAGTTTTGTCTCCGAGACCTAGATCTGAAATACAGAATGACAGCAGCTGGATTTCCAAGTCGTACAATTGAAAAGGCCCATGTGATTGTCTCTCAAGGGAAGCGAATTCGCATGAAACACAAGGAATATATTTAAGCCAATGCTCTTAAACAAGGCAACATTGCGTTGCCGTTGCAGTTTGCGTCGTGGTTTCGTAAACTCCCTCATTTTGTTGAGATGCATCATTATATGATGGCTCATTATCTTTAATAGGTAACAACAGATTGGCGACTTGGTACAGGAACCGGATGCACCGATCGGCACACTGGGACAAGTGCTGCTGCCCCACTTGCTGCTGGTATGATTGCATTAATGCTGCAAGTAAGGTAAGCGTATCATCAACATATTGCATTAGTATTCATATGCTAATTTTTATTCAACTGGTGTTTAACAATAACAATTTGGAACTTTATTCAAATATGGTTCTCCAAGCAATAGATTGTATAATTTTCACTGTATACTTCAGTTGTTCTGTTCCATTGGAAAATTTGCATATCTTTTTCACAGCTTTCACGAAACCCACTCAACACTTCACCGAATATCGCACAAGTTTGTTGAACGACTGAGGACCTACTTTTTTTTAGTTCTACTCACCAAGTCACCACTTTGTCAAACAGTGCTTAATGATCTTGAATAACCCTTGTTCGAGATTAAAAGTTTGGAAAGACATGATCAATCTCTCGTTTACTGTTGCAATATGACCAAAGTTCGCGAGAGAAACTTTGATTGAATTTTGAATTATTTGACCAGGACTAAATCATTTAGAGTTCCATAAACAGTTCACTATTGAGGCATCAAAATGATTGCTTTTTGTTGTAATGCAGTTCAATATACCATTCAGGCCTTACTGGGAATGGCGTGCGATCGCTCTCGCACGCCTTGGCGCACGCCTTCTCTTCCCAAGGAGTGCGATTGATCACACGCCTTGTCTTTCCAAATGATGATTGAAATATTGTATATCTCTGGAAGCGAATACCAACCAGGAAGTCCTAAATCCAGACCTCTTGATGATTTGATAGTTATCAGTACATTGTTTACAAAAGATAATCCTGCAGGATGTGATATCACTTAAGATCACTTAGGTTGAAGAGTTATTTCTTTGACCTTATGTTAATTCTTGAAATATCAGTTTCTTTCTTGCTGGCTTTTCAACAGACTGATAGAATCATTTAATTAACATAACAACTTCTTTAAATCGAGGATCAATACTTAACCACTGTCGCAAAAAGAATCAGTATGACAAATTTTCTGCTGTCTTGTCTCTTCATTAAAAACAGGTAAATATCATTACCGGCTAATTTTTAGCTGCTATTAGGGAAATTTTCCAAAGTTCATCCCGTTTTTGCTGGTCAGTTCCAAAAATTAGTAGATGTTCGAGATGTGAGACAAAATTCTCCAAAATACTAAAATTCTGAGTGTTTGATTTGAGTTCGCCCCATAGGCCCAAGAAAATTAGTAGGAATCGTTAGAAATCTTTTGAAAGAGCTCTAGATTGTAATATTAAGATATCCGAAAGAGTGAATAAGGCTTAGATCTCTCTATAGTAGTATGGAAGGATTAGCATTATCAAGCATTTTATCGGGAGCCTCGATAGTTCAGACAAAGAATTTGAAATTGATAAGAGAGTGTTTCATGTTTGAGGATCTTTATTACAAATGATTACAGATTGTAAAGTTTATTTCTGATGAAGCGACAGCGAAACGTAATTTAAGTATTATATTTTTGAATTCTTTATTGCATTTATTTAGTTGACAGAAGAGCTTATGATTTATCGTTATATGATTAAAGTTTACTCAAACATTGTTTAACTCGGACAAGTCGATATTTCGAACAATCAAACATGTCCCTTTCAATGGTTAAAGATGGGGATAACTTTGGAATGGTCAAATGGTTGAGTAAAAACCCCAAAAGACATGAATCTGATGAACATTATGGCAAGTTTCAACTGCACTCCATCGCACGCCTGGAATGCACTAGGAGTGCGATTTGCCACACTCCTACCAAAATATTCCCAGTAAGGCCTGCCATTGGTAACATCTTTTCATTTACTCTATTTAGGCATTGTCTAACATGGCGAGATATACAACATATCATTGTTTATACTGCAGTCAAGGTAAGGCATTCTACACCCTTTCTTAATCGAACGCTTAAAAGTAGAAACTTATGTTATCGCAATTTTTATGGTTTAGATTGTTAAAAACAAAGTACATAGACGTTCAAGTGATTTTCAGTTGCATTTAAATGGAATACAAATGAAAAATAGGTTATAAATATATGTCATTGATTTAGATTATTAGCAACTAGAAACATTTCATTTCTGATTATAGGTACCAATAAACCAGGAGGAATGGCAGAAAAATGGTGCTGGCTTTTCACATAGTCATAAACATGGTTTTGGGTTGTTAAATTCATGGAGACTTGTTACAACGGCTAAGGTTTGTTTCCAAAGTTTATTGCAATTAATTTGTGATTTAAAGAGATACAATCAACCACCTTTTCTTAATTTTTACTGTACAGTAGAAACCCGCATAAAATAACCTAGTTTTATAAGAACCTTGAGGCTGAAATTCCGTGATTATAACTTTTTAAACGATAACCCACAAAAGGCTGAATTTGCTGAAGGTTCTTATATATAATAGTTTGAAATATGGTAATTTACTTGAAAACTGCACTATCTTTCACAGTCAAAGATTTATGAAAAGAAATATATTGAAAAACGATTCAGGTGGCAGAAGGAATACACTGGCACCTATAAAGACATATACACACTGTACCAAGTAAAAGCACCTTTTTATGAATTTTATAGGCTGGACTCAAATATATCAGTTGATCAAGAACCTCATTCAGGCTGCCTCAAGAAAACCTAGGTTCTTTTATGCGGGTTTCTTCTGTTTTATATTTGATGATATTCGTATTCTTATGCTGTTTTTAGCCTTGAACATCAATCTTGTAAATTGTGCAAATTTTATAAACCAAAGTTGTATTTTCATTGCCTCAGATATCCCGCAAGTTGAACAGCTGGCCTGAATTGTTAAATTATTCAGTTTAATGCGAGATTTTAGCTGCCGATGAATTCTTCAAATCATTAAATTTGTGATTATTGTTCAATTTTCATTGCAGTTATGGGAAAGTGTTCCTTATATGACGTCATGGAGTTCGCCGATCTTAAAAGTTGATAAAATAATTCCAGCTGCTGGACAGCTCGAAGAAATTTTCAAAGGTATTATACTGTTTCATATTAATTCATTGATATCTTTTCGGACCTGTTAAAACAATTCTCATTTTAGTGAATTGCATTTTGACACACTAGTATTTACTGCCAGGCACTTAATATTTTGAGACTTTTGATCCCAAGCATTAATATAATTGTTAGCTATAATGTTTCAGTGATCCTTAATAACTTGAAACCGTTATAGTCCTTTCACCCCGCTACGCTCGACCAAAGATAAAACGTAGTGTGCCATCTCATTGGTCCATTGCAATAACTGTGCATTTAATTCGTGTTCGAGTAGTATGTAGATAAAACTATAAAATGAGCAATGATACAGCTAGAGGTCTTCGTGCATTGTTTTACTAATCCAATTTATGTTGTTTTGTGTTTTATCCAAAGTAAACAAAAATATGGCTGAAGATGTCACAACATTAGAGCACGTCACAGTTACGGTAAGTGTTACGATTTATGGTGGAAGTTAAGGGATTACGATTTATGGGGGAAGTTAAAGGATTACGATTTACGGTATAACGCTTACGATTTACGGTATAAAGGTTACGATTTACGGAATAAATTAAGGGTTAAAAGTTACAACAGTAAAAATCATTTGTGCATGCAATTTTTGCTATACAAATCAATAACGAAAATATTGAAAACAATTTTCATTGACGATGTTAAGTGGATGAGCCATTGTGATTATCAAAAGTAAACTATTTGCAGAAGGAAAACAAATGACAGAAGATCTTCATAAGTTTTCTTTATTGCATGTCATTTTCTATTTTGCTATTGCAGGTAAATTTAGGTCACCCATGCCGGGGTGAAATTATGATCAATATTATTTCACCATCTGGAACAGTTTCAAAACTTGCCACTTCTCGGAAATACGATAGGTGAGACCTGAAAATTCCTCGTTTCTTTCGTTACATTTATCAGAGGGAGATCCGTTGGCTTTCTTTCTAGCCTTGTTGGAAGTGCTTTTCCTCGTTTGCTCGATGTGTTTCTTCAATTAAGATTATGCAAGAAATTAGTTTGTAAGGTAGTTGTTTGGACATTTAGAAATTAGTCTGCCTTCGTGACAGCTTCGTTATGGGAGCTAGCATTATGATAGAATCTAGGCCTGAATATCTGTTGCAAAACCAAACGACATTTTTATATTGAATATAAAAAAAAAAAAAAAAAAAAAAAAAAAAAAAAACCAAACGACATTTAAAGTTTAATGACATAGAGAGTAAGCCAGAATTTTTTCCGGATCAACTCTCGTTAAAATAATTTTTGTGTTTATTCCCAGGTCTTCTGAAGGCTTTGTTGACTGGACATTTTCAACTGTCCGCTATTGGGGTGAAAGACCAGCGGGAACTTGGAAGATCATTATTATGGATGCAAGTAAGTGTGGCTCGATTTGCATATCATATCCTGCTTTTCCATTTAAATTAGAGATTCTTTTTGAGCCGCGTGAAGTATCGTATAATGGCTCCCTTTGAAGAGCAAGTCAGATTTTATGATTAATCCTCAGAGACTTATGGCCCAAAATGTTTTCAGTAAAGTCATTTGTCTACAAATCATATCTAGGAGCTAGCAGTCTTAAAATCTCTTCGTTCATTTACTAGGTTGGTTTGGAAACGCGATTCCAAACAAACCCAAAATACTGAATTCCTGATCATCCCTGTATGGTATCAGCTGCCTTAATTTTTTTCTTCTTGCCCTGCCTTTCACATATCGTTGATTTGCCCTTCACACATGAAGAATTTACAAGTAACTGCTCTTTGATTTTCTCGCAGATAATCAACCAAAACGAGGAAGGTTAAAACGTTGGAGACTTACATTTTATGGATCTTCAATGACACCTAGAGAAATTCAGCAACGAAAAAGGTAATTATCAGATCTTAATTAGGTAATTAGCACTTCTTAAATGTTTATGTAAATTTCAGACGATTTAGAAATTCATTGCCGAAATACGTTTTAGAGAAATTACAAAGGATATGTAACATGGAACATGTAACATTCAGTCTTACAAATGAAAGATTCAGGCTATTGAATTAATGAGAAATAGATTTGACCATAATTGGTAAACAAAGCAATAAAAATACGATTTTTATGGCGGAACTACCCCAAGAACTCGTTCAAAGTATGCATGGACAGTAGTAGCTCAATCTATTAGTCATTTGTCTCAGCCCTCTTCAGAAGTTTCGCGTATTTTTAATGTATTGATGTGATAATACGCAGCCAAATTGGAACTGCAAAAGATAAACCCAGTTACTTGCCCAAAATTTACATATAGACAGAAGACCATGTTTCACTTCATGAGAGCATTCGATCAAGCCCTCCTTAAAAATGATTCGAAAGTTATATTGATTTTATCCCTATTTTACTTTAATGTGGCATTGATGAGTTGTCAGACTTTTTTCTAAATATTTTTCTCCTTTGTTTGCCTCTTTTAACATCTTTTGATAAAATGATACAAACTACAGTTTGTCTCAAATTAGATATCTGATGAGTTTTGCGATAGACTAAAATTACTCGTGTGTTGTTATTTGTGGACATTTTACACCTGGCATCTAATTTGATACATACTTCCTTCAAGTTTTATTCCTCCAGAAAATCCTGTTTCAAATACCTTTGTTCTTTATTTTTCAGATTAGTGCGTGAGGCCATCAGTGGAAAATATCTCTCCTTTCCAGGACCCCCGTGTCCGCCACCTCCCTCACCAGTCATTGAGAATGCTCCATTTTCTGCTCGGCTGCTCAAAGTAAGAAAATTTTTTTGTCTAGATAAAATATTAAAACTCTCTTTAATCTCCTTGGCCGAAAACATTGGAAAATTACAATTGTACAGACCTTTATTTTGAAATTTCGATCATGGCCTGTCATTTGTTATTTTCTGAAATGACCTCAAAATTATTTTTGTTGTGGTACATAAAGACATGAATATAAAATCAATACAATTGTCTGTTTCAGAGAATTTAAATGTCAATGACAAGTAACTCATGGACTAGAACGTAACGTAGAATTCTCATTCCCATACAAACTCCGTACCAGCGTTTTTCTAATTTCTGGGTCTAACAGATGAGTGATTTTACCAAACAAAATTATCACATCAAAACAACGCTTGTCTTTGACTGATAGATTAACGTTTTGTGAATATCGGCCACGCAGGTTTTATTCCACAGCTCACCAAACATTTAACACTTTTTACTTACCCGGTACGTTTCAAAAGAAGCAAGGTATATCGAGTCGGACGCATTTTCAATAGAACAAAACATTTTCAGCAACAAACCCCGTTAAATTATTTGTTAAATTTGATATCTTTTCTATCTTTCAGATACTCCTAATGCTGAGTGGTTTCTTCTTCTTGGTTTCTACATATTTCTTATTGGAAACAGTTGTTGACACGAAAGGAAAATTCAGAACAATTGATTTGAATGAATCAGATTTACAATCACCTGATGGATTTGACATCAAAAATTTCTTGCCGAAAGAACTTACTGCCCATGACCAAGTTCGACTCAAGTAAGTGCAACTTTCGAGTGTTCAAGCCTTCTGACATTAATAGATCCTTGTACTGTTCACTCTCGGATAGACAATCCTACAGATGTGATAGATCCCCCCTGCACTGAATTTCTTTAATCATTCTTAAATCCAAGGTTGACTTGTGGAAGGATCGAGGAGCAAAAATGATTTAGCATTAAATAGTTTACCTAATTTGGTCTGACAATAGGCCATCCCACAGTGGAATGCAAAGGCGCTGTTCGCATTGCATCTCGGTATCGCATGGAGGTTTTTGAAATCGAATTTAAATCTAAGTTTGAAACTCCCATGCGGTCCCGAGATGCAACGTGAACAGCGCATTTGCATTGGAAAGCGGAATATTCTACTAGATGATGAAATTATTCTTACCAAATTGGTCTTCTCTTGTCTGAGTAAAGTAGTTTCAATTTAGAAATTGATGAATTTAATTGAAATGATTTTCTTACTTTGCAAGATCTGCGCAGATTTGAGTAATAAGCTATCTGACAAAGAATTTTTAAATGAACGCGTGGAAACCTCATCCTTCATCTTCGGCGAAGAAGCGAAGGGAGATATTTTGTGAGACCACAACTGAGTCCAATCTTCATAATGCAATATTGATATATATGAAATTTCATAACAGAAATATGAAGGTCTTTTTGCTTTTTGCTTTTTGATTTTTTTTTTTTTTTTTTTTTTTTTTATATTCAATATAAAATTTTACAAGAACGAAACTACTTAAGACACTACGTACAAGCTACTTTACTAAACTACGAGGAGGATACCACGGAGTGCAAGAGACCGTGACAACTCCGCAGCCATTAACATAGAGAACATGTAACTAAACTAGAATTAAATATACGGCTACGAAAAATACACATAAACGATTTTTACTGATAATTACTAAGGTTCGTTTCATTTTGCATGTCGGGCTAACTTTGGGCAAGCAGGTCTTTTAACAAAATGGGTGAAATTGGAGATTCGATATCAGATTTGGATGGATTTGTGCCCAATGAGCCTAACATCCAATGTGAAACAAACTTACAAGCAAAAGAAATAGAGGTAAGGGGACTTGGTGATTATTAAGTGTAAAACAAAGGTTTAGAATGATTGATTGATTGACTTTTTGATTGACCAACGACAAAACATCTGTCGTATATAAATTGATAAAATAACGATTCAAAAATAATACTGTCGTATATAAATTGACAAAATAACATTCAAAAATAATACTTCATGCTCGTCAGTAAGTAATTGATATGACTGGACATTGAAGTAGTTAGTTGATGGAGCACATAATTTTTAGAAGCAATTTCATTGAATAATGATCGATTTATTTCCGTTTCACAGCATTCTCCTGGAAGGAGGGACATCAAAACCATCTTCTAAATCACCTTCTGCATTGAACACACCAAGTAAATCACATGGAACTGAAGGGAAAACTGACGAATCATCGACGCTAATCGAAACGACGAAACCGAAATCAGTATCAATCACGTTAACACCTGATGAAATAACGAAGACAAAAGAATTCGAGGAACGGCTTCGACAGGCCTTGGAACAAAGTAGGATGCTTCAAAATCAACAAATGAATCAAATAAAAAATCTTGAAAATGAAATAAGTCTTGCAAATAAAGATGAAGGGCTTGGCGTGATTGATGCTATGGGCGAAAAATCATCGAAAATTAAGAAACCAAGGAAATTAAAAGGAATTCTCAAGAAACCGAAACAGTAAGTATTTCTTATTAGAGCAACGACAGGGTCCAGTGATGAGATGAGTGGCAATGTTGCTTGATCTTTCTCGACGTATCGAAGAAATTTGATATTTTGTGACTGCAGCCGTTAAATCACTTTTTGTCATGGCCTCTGTTCCAAAACGTTAGCTGAAAGTTGTTCCTTATTTAGTGAAAACTGTAGCTAGATTAATGCTTTCCTTATTTAGTGAAAACTGTAGCTAGATTAATGCTTTCCTCCCTCTCTCTCCTGTTTTTGAATGCTGTGTTGACTGGACGTGGGAAACGAGCCAAGAGTGGACTCATTCTGATGATTAGTTTTAAATGTGAATTTGATTAAAATCCTGATTCTTCAATCCAAATGATTCTTTTATTGCCCATCTGCCTTTCTTCTTTCCCGTTGGAATTATTCGTGCTTATTTATTATTTCTTGTTTGATTACTTTTCAGGTTCAAAGAATAATCAACCAATTTACTAAGGGCGAAAATGTCAAAGGAAGAATGAAATTCAAGCGACTACCAATATGAAATGGAAATAAAGTATGTGGCGTTTGACTTAAACAAATCTTTAGTCCAGAAATTTTGAATTCAAGAAGGATGTTGACTTTGGTTTGAACTCTGTGTATCTTTTGTGAATTTTAGAAATTGAATTAGATCTGATATATGGGTTAGGGAGCGGTCATTTTTAATCCTGGGTACCAGGGCGGAGGAAAATTTTACATAATTAGACAACTTTTCATACCCCATCTTGAACATGAAAAAGTTTCATACTCCATCACTTTTCAGTGAAATGGTTTGGTACCCCATCCAGAACTCTCTGAGAACGTATAAAAATAAATGTACACATGCCAATTTGTCCCAGGCGATTTTCACACAGGTCCAGTGATTCATCGTTTCCAGTTGTCTGTTAATTTTACTTTTAAACGTTAACTGATGACTTGATAGAAACATTTTTCAAGCAATATCGTTTTGCACCTCATAAAGATTTCCCTTGATACTTTCATACCCCCACAAAGTAACTGGAAACATTTTCATACCCAGGATCAAAAATGAATGCTCCCTTATGTGAAAATAGACAGTTACAAAAAGAAATATCTTAGCAGAATTTGAATCCGAATAGTACCTTCAGGAATTGTGAGAAGTTCATAATGTATTTTATGTTGTTATAGTAAAATATAATATATTAGATAGAATTGATAGAACTTAAGAGAATTTAAAGTATTTTAGAAGCGTACACGAGTCACTTGTTTGCATTACGTTTTGTAACTAATTTAAAGATTACACAGGCCAAGAAGTTAGCTATTCATACGATCAGCAAAAATATAGTCTAAACGGCTCCCTTTATTCAAGAAAAATTTCAACATATGCGTAAGGAGTGCAAGTAAGGAGTTCATATTGCTGGATTCAATTTTGTTTCTCTCAGAAACAAGGGCAGATTTTGTAATACAATAGCATGAGTGACAGACAAAGGAAATTCTCTCAACCAGCAATTCAAAACAAACAAAGCCGCAAAAGTTTCTTTGAAACCCAGGTAGCTAGCTCGCTCGTTGTGCATTCCAGAAACTGTTTTTAAGGGCAAACATGAGCGTAGATCGGAAGAAGAAGGATGCATCTACACATCTGCCGCGGGCATTTTATTTGTTTGGTTCAAAAGCCGTTTAGGAGGCAATTCAATTCTCTTATTTTTTTGGGTGTTATCAAAACATTTACTGCTCAGCTTCTGGACCAAAGAAATAAAATGCCCGCGGCAGATGTGTAGATATATCCTTCTTCTTTCGATCTATGCTCATGTTTGCCCTTAAAAATAATTTCTGGAATGCACAACGAGCGAGCTAGCTACCTGGGTTTCAAAGAAACATTTGCGGCTTTGTTTGTTTTGAATTACTGGTTGAGAGAATTTCCTTTGTCTGCAATCCCTAATCGCTTTGAATTGAGGTGTCAACAAAAGCAACTCATGCTATTGTATTACAAAATCTGCCCTTGTTTCTCTCAGAGAGTATCTTTCAAGCCAAATCCAAAGCTGCCCAGGGTTAATTTCAAGTGCAAATATTTTGTAAGTCAACTGCCATTTGCTTCTATAATTCCTTTAACATTTATTTACAAATAATAAAATCACTCGACTTTGAAATTATGAATACATTTTTAACAGTGACTCGTATACCACCCAAAGTATGTATGTATATTTTATATAAGGTATATCTAAATTATATAACACTGTGTGATAGTATAACGGTTTTAAACCTTGAATTTCATCATCAGTTTTTATTCAAGAGATTTTCTATTCCTTTTCTTTAGCTATCCTCCAATATGTTACAATATTATATAGGGGCAAAAACCTTACTCTTTGCCTAGAAATCGGTATTTCAAAATAGGCCTATTTTTGCAAAAAAGCAAAGGGGTTAACCTTACTTTTTGCCCAGAAATCGGTATTTTCAAAATAAGCCTATTTTTGCAAAAAAGCAAAGGCTATAGCCTTACTTTTTGCCCAAAAATCAGTAATTTCAAAATGGGCCTATTTTTGCAAAAAAGCAAAGGCTATAGCCTTACTTTTTGCCCAAAAATCAGTAATTTCAAAATGGGCCAATTTTTGCAAAAAAGCAAAGGCTATAGCCTTACTTCTTGCCCAAAAATCAGTAATTTCAAAATGGGCCTATTTTTGCAAAAAAGCAAAGGCTATAGCCTTACTTTTTGCCCAAAAATCAGTAATTTCAAAATGGGCCTATCCTTGCAAAAAAGCAAAGGCTATAACCTTACTTTTTGCCAAAAATCAGTAATTTCAAAATAGGCCTATTTTTGCAAAAAAGCAAAGGCTATAGCCTTACTTTTTGCCCACAAATCAGTAATTTCAAAATGGGCCTATTTTTGCAAAAAAGCAAAGGCTATAGCCTTACTTTTTGCCCAAAAATCAGTAATTTCAAAATGGGCCTATTTTTGCGAAAAAGCAAAGGCTATAGCCTTACTTTTTGCCCAAAAATCAGTAATTTCAAAATGGGCCTATTTTTGCAAAAAAGCAAAGGCTATAGTCTTACTTTTTGCCCAAAAATCAGTAGTTTCAAAATGGGCCTATTTTTGCAAAAAAAGCAAAGGCTATAGCCTTACTTTTTGCCCAAAAATCAGTAATTTCAAAATGGGCCTATTTTTGAAAAAAAAGCAAAGGCTATAGCCTTACTTTTTGCCCAAAAATCAGTAATTTCACAATGGGCCTATTTTTGCAAAAAAGCAAAGGCTATAGTCTTACTTTTTGCCCAAAACTCAGTAGTTTAAAATGGGCCTATTTTTGCAAAAAAAGCAAAGCCTTACTTTTTGCCCAAAAATCAGTAATTTCAAAATGGGCCTATTATTGCAAAAAAGCAAAGGCTATAGCCTTACTTTTTACTCAAAAATCAGTAGTTTCGAAATGGACCTATTTTTGCAAAAAAAACAAAGGCAATAGCCTTACTTTTTGCCCTAAAATCAGTAATTTCAAAATGGGCCTATTATTGCAAAAAAGCAAAGGCTATAGCCTTACTTTTTGCCCAAAAATCAGTAATTTCAAAATGGGCCTATTTTTGCAAAAAAGTCAGTAATTTCGAAACTGGCCTATTTTTGCAAAAAGCAAAGGCTATAGCCTTACTTTTTGCCCAAAAATCAGTAATTTCGAAATGGGCCTATTTTTGCAAAAAAGCAAAGGCTATAGCCTTACTTTTTGCCCAAAAATCAGTAGTTTCAAAATGGGCCTATTTTTGCAAAAAAAGCAAAGGCTATAGCCTTACTTTTTGCCCAGAAATCGGTATTTTCAAAATAGGCCTATTTTTGCAAAAAAGCAAAGGCTATAGCCTTACTTTTTGCCCAAAAATCAGTAATTTCAAAATGGGCCTATTTTTGCAAAAAAGCAAAGGCCATAGCATTACTTTTTGCCCAAAAGTCAGTAATTTCGAAATGGGCCTATTTTTGCAAAAAAGCAAAGGCTATAGCCTTACTTTTTGCCCAACAATCAGAAATTTCAAAATGGGCCTATTTTTGCAAAAAAGTAAAGGCTATAGCCTTACTTTTTGCCAAAAATCAGTAATTTCAAAATAGGCCTATTTTTGCAAAAAAGCAAAGGCTATAGCGTTACTTTTTGCCCACAAATCAGTAATTTCAAAATGGGCCTATTTTTGCAAAAAAGCAAAGGCTATAGCCTTACTTTTTGCCCAAAAATCAGTAATTTCAAAATGGGCCTATTTTTGCAAAAAAGCAAAGGCTATAGCCTTACTTTTTGCCCAAAAATCAGTAATTTCAAAATGGGCCTATTTTTGCAAAAAAGCAAAGGCTATAGTCTTACTTTTTGCCCAAAAATCAGTACTTTCGAAATGGGCCTATTTTTGCAAAAAAGCAAAGGGTATAGCCTTACTTTTTGCCAAAAAATCAGTACTCTCAAAAAGGGCCTATTTTTGAAAAAAAAGCAAAGGCTATAGCCTTACTTTTTGCCCAAAAATCAGTAATTTCAAAATAGGGCCTATTTTTGCAAAAAAGCAAAGACTATAGTCTTACTTTTTGCCCAAAACTCAGTAGTTTAAAATGGGCCTATTTTTGCAAAAAAAGCAAAGCCTTACTTTTTGCCCAAAAATCAGTAATTTCAAAATGGGCCTATTATTGCAAAAAAGCAAAGGCTATAGCCTTACTTTTTGCTCAAAAATCAGTAGTTTCGAAATGGACCTATTTTTGCAAAAAAACAAAGGCAATAGCCTTACTTTTTGCCCTAAAATCAGTAATTTCAAAATGGGCCTATTATTGCAAAAAAGCAAAGGCTATAGCCTTACTTTTTGCCCAAAAATCAGTAATTTCAAAATGGGCCTATTTTTGCAAAAAAGTCAGTAATTTCGAAATGGGCCTATTTTTGCAAAAAAGCAAAGGCTATAGCCTTACTTTTTGCCCAAAAGTCAGTAATTTCGAAATGGGCCTATTTTTGCAAAAAAGCAAAGGCTATAGCCTTACTTTTTGCCCAAAAATCAGTAGTTTCAAAATGGGCCTATTTTTGCAAAAATAGGAAAGGCTATAGCCTTACTTTTTGCCCAGAAATCGGTATTTTCAAAATAGGCCTATTTTTGCAAAAAAGCAAAGGCTATAGCCTTACTTTTTGCCCAAAAATCAGTAATTTCAAAATGGGCCTATTTTTGCAAAAAAGCAAAGGCCATAGCATTACTTTTTGCCCAACAATCAGTAATTTCAAAATGGGCCTATTTTTGCAAAAAAGCAAAGGCTATAGCCTTACTTTTTGCCCAACAATCAGTAATTTCAAAATGGGCCTATTTTTGCAAAAAAGTAAAGGCTATAGCCTTACTTTTTGCCCAGAAATCAGTAATTTCAAAATGGGCCTATTTTTGCAAAAAAGCAAAGGCTATAGCCTTACTTTTTGCCCAGAAATCAGTAATTTCAAAATGGGCCTATTTTTGCAAAAAAGCAAAGGCTATAGCCTTACTTTTTGCCCAAAAATCAGTAGTTTCAAAATGGGCCTATTTTTGCAAAAAAGCAAAGGCTATAGTCTTACTTTTTGCCAAAAAATCAGTCATTTCAAAATGGGCCTATTTTTGCAAAAAAGCAAAGGCTATAGTCTTACTTTTTGCCCAAAAATCAGTCATTTCAAAATGGGCCTATTTTTGCAAAAAAGCAATGGCTATAGCCTTACTTTTTGCCCAAAAATCAGTAATTTCAAAATGGGCCTATTTTTGCAAAAAAGCAAAGGCTATAGCCTTACTTTTTGCCCAGAAATCGGTATTTTCAAAATAGGCCTATTTTTGCAAAAAAGCAAAGGCTATAGTCTTACTTTTTGCCCAAAAATCAGTAATTTCAAAATGGGCCTATTTTTGCAAAAAAGCAAAGGCTATAGCCTTACTTTTTGCCCAAAAATCAGTAGTTTCAAAATGGGCCTATTTTTGCAAAAAAAGCAAAGGCTATAGCCTTACTTTTTGCCCAAAAATCAGTAATTTCAAAATGGGCCTATTATTGCAAAAAAGCAAAGGCTATAGCCTTACTTTTTTCCCAAAAATCAGTAATTTCAAAATGGGCCTATTTTTGCAAAAAAGCAAAGGCTATAGCCTTACTTTTTGCCCAGAAATTGGTATTTTCAAAATATGCCTATTTTTGCAAAAAAGCAAAGGCTATAGTCTTACTTTTTGCCCAAAAATCAGTCATTTCAAAATGGGCCTATTTTTGCAAAAAAGCAAAGGCTATAGCCTTACTTTTTGCCCAAAAATCAGTAATTTCAAAATGGGCCTATTTTTGCAAAAAAGCAAAGGCTATAGTCTTACTTTTTGCCCAAAAATCAGTAATTTCAAAATGGGCCTATTTTTGCAAAAAAGCAAAGGCTATAGCCTTACTTTTTGCCCAAAAATCAGTAGTTTCAAAATGGGCCTATTTTTGCAAAAAAGCAAAGGCTATAGTCTTACTTTTTGCCCAAAAATCAGTAATTTCAAAACGGGGCCTATTATTGCAAAAAAGCAAAGGCTATAGCCTTACTTTTTGCCCAAAAATCAGTAATTTCAAAATGGGCCTATTTTTGCAAAAAAGCAAAGGCTATAGCCTTACTTTTTGCCCAGAAATCGGTATTTTCAAAATAGGCCTATTTTTGCAAAAAAGCAAAGGCTATAGTCTTACTTTTTGCCCAAAAATCAGTAATTTCAAAATGGGCCTATTTTTGCAAAAAAGCAAAGGCTATAGCCTTACTTTTTGCCCAAAAATCAGTAGTTTCGAAATGGGCCTATTTTTGCAAAAAAGCAAAGGCTATAGCCTTACTTTTTGCCCAAAAATCAGTAATTTCAAAATGGGCCTATTATTGCAAAAAAGCAAAGGCTATAGCCTTACTTTTTGCCCAAAAATCAGTATTTTCAAAATGGGCCTATTTTTGCACAAAAGCAAAAGCTATAGCCTTACTTTTTGCCCAAAAATCAGTCATTTCAAAATGGGCCTATTTTTGCAAAAAAAGCAAAGGCTATAGCCTTACTTTTTGCCCAAAAATCAGTAATTTCAAAATGGGCCTATTATTGCAAAAAAGCAAAGGCTATAGCCTTACTTTTTGCCCAAAAATCAGTAATTTCAAAATGGGCCTATTTTTGCAAAAAAGCAAAGGCTATAGTCTTACTTTTTGCCCAAAAATCAGTAATTTCAAAATGGGCCTATTTTTGCAAAAAAGCAAAGGCTATAGCCTAACATTTTGCCCAGAAATAGGTATTTAATATCCCTTATTTTTGCCAAAAAGCAAAGGCTATAGTCTTACTTTTTGCCCAAAAATCAGTCATTTCAAAATGGGCCTATTTTTGCAAAAAAGCAAAGGCTATAGCCTTACTTTTTGCCCAAAAATCAGTAATTTCAAAATGGGCCTATTTTTGCAAAAAAGCAAAGGCTATAGCCTTACTTTTTGCCCAAAAATCAGTAATTTCAAAATGGGCCTATTTTTGCAAAAAAGCAAAGGCTATAGCCTTACTTTTTGCCCAAAAATCAGTAATTTCAAAATGGGCCTATTTTTGCAAAAAAAGCAAAGGCTATAGTCTTACTTTTTGCCCAAAAATCAGTAATTTCAAAATGGGCCTATTTTTGCAAAAAAGCAAAGGCTATAGTCTTACTTTTTGCCCAAAAATCAGTAATTTCAAAATGGGCCTATTTTTGCAAAAAAGCAAAGGCTATAGCCTTACTTTTTGCCCAGAAATCGGTATTTTCAAAATAGGCCTATTTTTGCAAAAAAGCAAAGGCTATAGTCTTACTTTTTGCCCAAAAATCAGTAATTTCAAAATGGGCCTATTTTTGCAAAAAAGCAAAGGCTATAGCCTTACTTTTTGCCCAAAAATCAGTAATTTCAAAATGGGCCTATTTTTGCAAAAAAGCAAAGGCCATAGCATTACTTTTTGCCCAAAAATCAGTAATTTCGAAATGGGCCTATTTTTGCAAAAAAGCAAAGGCTATAGCCTTACTTTTTGCCCAAAAATCAGTAATTTCAAAATGGGCCTATTTTTGCAAAAAAGCAAAGGCTATAGTCTTACTTTTTGCCCAAAAATCAGTAATTTCAAAATGGGCCTATTTTTGCAAAAAAGCAAAGGCTATAGCCTTACTTTTTGCCCAGAAATCGGTATTTTCAAAATAGGCCTATTTTTGCAAAAAAGCAAAGGCTATAGTCTTACTTTTTGCCCAAAAATCAGTAATTTCAAAATGGGCCTATTTTTGCAAAAAAGCAAAGGCTATAGCCTTACTTTTTGCCCAAAAATCAGTAGTTTCAAAATGGGCCTATTTTTGCAAAAAAAGCAAGGCTATAGCCTTACTTTTTGCCCAAAAATCAGTAATTTCAAAATGGGCCTATTATTGCAAAAAAGCAAAGGCTATAGCCTTACTTTTTGCCCAAAAATCAGTAATTTCAAAATGGGCCTATTTTTGCAAAAAAGCAAAGGCTATAGCCTTACTTTTTGCCCAGAAATTGGTATTTTCAAAATATGCCTATTTTTGCAAAAAAGCAAAGGCTATAGTCTTACTTTTTGCCCAAAAATCAGTCATTTCAAAATGGGCCTATTTTTGCAAAAAAGCAAAGGCTATAGCCTTACTTTTTGCCCAAAAATCATTAATTTCAAAATGGGCCTATTTTTGCAAAAAAGCAAAGGCTATAGCCTTACTTTTTGCCCAGAAATTGGTATTTTCAAAATATGCCTATTTTTGCAAAAAAGCAAAGGCTATAGTCTTACTTTTTGCCCAAAAATCAGTCATTTCAAAATGGGCCTATTTTTGCAAAAAAGCAAAGGCTATAGCCTTACTTTTTGCCCAAAAATCAGTAATTTCAAAATGGGCCTATTTTTGCAAAAAAGCAAAGGCTATAGTCTTACTTTTTGCCCAAAAATCAGTAATTTCAAAATGGGCCTATTTTTGCAAAAAAGCAAAGGCTATAGCCTTACTTTTTGCCCAAAAATCAGTAGTTTCAAAATGGGCCTATTTTTGCAAAAAAGCAAAGGCTATAGCCTTACTTTTTGCCCAAAAATCAGTAATTTCAAAATGGGCCTATTATTGCAAAAAAGCAAAGGCTATAGCCTTACTTTTTGCCCAAAAATCAGTAATTTCAAAATGGGCCTATTTTTGCAAAAAAGCAAAGGCTATAGCCTTACTTTTTGCCCAGAAATCGGTATTTTCAAAATAGGCCTATTTTTGCAAAAAAGCAAAGGCTATAGTCTTACTTTTTGCCCAAAAATCAGTAATTTCAAAATGGGCCTATTTTTGCAAAAAAGCAAAGGCTATAGCCTTACTTTTTGCCCAAAAATCAGTAGTTTCGAAATGGGCCTATTCTTGCAAAAAAAGCAAAGGCTATAGCCTTACTTTTTGCCCAAAAATCAGTAATTTCAAAATGGGCCTATTATTGCAAAAAAGCAAAGGCTATAGCCTTACTTTTTGCCCAAAAATCAGTATTTTTCAAATGGGCCTATTTTTGCAAAAAAGCAAAGGCTATAGCCTTACTTTTTGCCCAAAAATCAGTAATTTCAAAATGGGCCTATTTTTGCAAAAAAAGCAAAGGCTATAGCCTTACTTTTTGCCCAAAAATCAGTAATTTCAAAATGGGCCTATTATTGCAAAAAAGCAAAGGCTATAGCCTTACTTTTTGCCCAAAAATCAGTAATTTCAAAATGGGCCTATTTTTGCAAAAAAGCAAAGGCTATAGTCTTACTTTTTGCCCAAAAATCAGTAATTTCAAAATGGGCCTATTTTTGCAAAAAAGCAAAGGCTATAGCCTTACTTTTTGCCCAGAAATTGGTATCTCAAAATACGCCTATTTTTGCAAAAAAGCAAAGGCTATAGTCTTACTTTTTGCCCAAAAATCAGTCATTTCAAAATGGGCCTATTTTTGCAAAAAAGCAAAGGCTATAGCCTTACTTTTTGCCAAGAAGTCAGTAATTTTCGAAATGGGCCTATTTTTGCAAAAAAGCAAAGGCCATAGCATTACTTTTTGCCCAAAAGTCAGTAATTTCGAAATGGGCCTATTTTTGCAAAAAAGCAAAGGCTATAGCCTTACTTTTTGCCCAAAAATCAGTAATTTCAAAATGGGCCTATTTTTGCAAAAAAAGCAAAGGCGATAGTCTTACTTTTTGCCCAAAAATCAGTCATTTCAAAATGGGCCTATTTTTGCAAAAAAGCAAAGGCTATAGCCTTACTTTTTGCCCAAAAATCAGTTATTTCAAAATGGGCCTATTTTTGCAAAAAAGCAAAGGCTATAGCCTTACTTTTTGCCCAAAAATCAGTAATTTCGAAATGGGCCTATTTTTGCAAAAAAGCAAAGGCCATAGCATTACTTTTTGCCCAAAAGTCAGTAATTTCAAAATGGGCCTATTTTTGCAAAAAAGCAAAGGCTATAGCCTTACTTTTTGCCCAAAAATCAGTAATTTCAAAATGGGCCTATTTTTGCAAAAAAAGCAAAGGCTATAGTCTTACTTTTTGCCCAAAAATCAGTCTTAACGCTTGACGGCCGCTGAGAACGCCTGACACAAAGAAGAGACTGTATTAACCCTTTGCACTTATCATTGGCAGCTTTTGGGGTCGTATCTTTGGCATTTGTACACATACTTTACTGTATTTCATAGCTGCCTTGACCTCTTTGAAACAAGACCGGTGTCTTGCCGGGGTCACAGGTTACAGCTTGCTTCAACAGTTTCAGTTTTCAGTTTCATTTATTTATCAATCACTTCTCAACGCTGCCCTGACTCAAGACTGGTGTCTTGCCGGGGTCATGGGTTACAGCTAATTTCCACACTTCTCAACGCTGCCCTGTCATGGGTTACAGCTTGCTTCAACACTCTTCAACGCTGCCCTGATCTCTTTGAAACAAGACCTTTTGTGTCTTGCGGCGATCATGGGTTACAGCTATTTCTTTAAACATAACAAATTAACAAACCGGCTAAATACAGACTAATTGAATGACGCCCATCATAACGGAGAACTATTGATTTGGCTTGCCATTGTGACCAAAATCATATTCTCAGAGCCACCATGATGGTGGCCCTACTGGAATGGATAACAGAATGCCTATTTTGGCAATCCATATGCGAATTACGGGACTTAAGATACGACCCAACGGGGTAATGGACTAAGGGGTTGTAAACGATACCAACCACTCGAGGGAGGGCGGGTGGGAAATAAATTTCGTGAACAAGATTTGGACAAACCGAAAGCATGCAAACACGACGAGGCATGCATGGACTGGGAGCGAGGGGTATGGGCAGGAGATTACACAACCAGGGGGGTCTATGTTGACAAAATGGGCGGCCTTAGCGTTAACACACATTTACTACGCAGAATGCTGCACATTTCAAAATGGGCCTATTTTTGCAAAAAAGCAAAGGCTATAGCCTTACTTTTTGCCCAAAAATCAGTAATTTCAAAATGGGCCTATTTTTGCAAAAAAGCAAAGGCTATAGCCTTACTTTTTGCCCAAAAATCAGTAACTTCAAAATGGGCCTATTTTTGCAAAAAAGCAAAGGCTATAGCCTTACTTTTTGCCCAAAAATCAGTAATTTCAAAATGGGCCTATTTTTGCAAAAAAGCAAAGGCTATAGCCTTACTTTTTGCCCAAAAATCAGTAATTTCAAAATGGGCCTATTTTTGCAAAAAAAGCAAAGGCTATAGTCCTTACTTTTTGCCCAAAAATCAGTAATTTCAAAATGGGCCTATTTTTGCAAAAAAGCAAAGGCTATAGCCTTACTTTTTGCCCAAAAATCAGTAATTTCAAAATGGGCCTATTTTTGCAAAAAAGCAAAGGCTATAGCCTTACTTTTTGCCCAAAAATCAGTAATTTCAAAATGGGCCTATTTTTGCAAAAAAGCAAAGGCTATAGCCTTACTTTTTGCCCAAAAATCAGTCATTTCAAAATGGGCCTATTTTTGCAAAAAAGCAAAGGCTATAGCCTTACTTTTTGCCCAAAAATCAGTAATTTCAAAATGGGCCTATTTTTGCAAAAAAGCAAAGGCTATAGCCTTACTTTTTGCCCTGAAATCAGTAATTTCAAAATGGGCCTACTTTTGCAAAAAAGCAAAGGGGTTAACCTTACTTTTTGCCTGGAAATCGGTATTTTCAAAATAGGCCTATTTTTCATAAAATGAAGGGATCCTAAAGTTCCCATTTTTCAAAGGTGTTTTTGGTTTTGGCCAAAATTGGATGGATCCATTAACCACAGCTACCAAGCCCATTCTTTAACAAGAGAATCTGAATCAAATGTTTGGGAGAGAAACGTCTTCTCGAAGTTCTTGAAACAAATAGATTTGACAGTAATTCGCTTAAATATAATTTCTAAAAAACTGGCATTGACGAATTCTATCAAAATGAGATCTAGAAACTGCAGACAAATTTAACACATTAATATATGCAATGTTTCTTTGATTCAAGTGTTGTTTATACCTTTACAGCATATTGTCCTTCATGAAAGGTCCTCCCTTTACATCCCAAATTCTCTTTACGATGTTGCTTTTACAAAGGCGATTGCTGCTAACTCCTGCAAAAGAAGAAACTAATTTGTGCAGAAGCTAAACAATTGGTATTGATTAAACAGATCACTCAGCTATTCTATAACAGAGCCTGGATCGTCAGACATTTGGATACGAGAGGGTTGATTGAGCTTTAATCACCATTGTGCACATTCGAAAATTCTTTAATACAAAAATATCGTTGGATTCAGATTCTTTTTAGAATAGCTAAAAGGTGTGTTAGTAGTGAAGAAACACGTACGTTTTCTTGTACTATCTGCTCGTACAAACAAGGTTTACGAATTGGTTTAGGTCTTACTATCAATTGCTACATACTTTCCCCTATTCTATTTGACAACAGAGAACACAAGATGAATTTTATAGAACTATTTTGAAATTTCCTACAGATACCTATACCGTGTGAGTCAGAAAAAGCGCAGGCCATTTGAAAGGCTCCCTTGATATCAAAGAATAATAAATTTGCAATATCTGATTGAATAGGCGAGATGCTCGATTATTTTTAGAATTTTCCTGGCTGAAATCGGTCACTCCGTTCAGAGTTTACAAGGGATTTTCTCGAGAAAGTCCCTTCGAGAAACCTTCAAAACCGCCTTAAAACACGATGAAATTTGTCTAATATAGCTACCTGACATCAATTACTTGAACACGTTTTGGCACATGGTATCCTCTTGGGAGGATGAAAAGTCTTCCCCCTGGTATGCAAATATATTCAGGGGCCTCTGCCAACAGGATCAAATATATGCTAATGCATTTAAATGTCATTATTGTCAGGAAGGAAAAACAAGGACATTTTGAGCGTCGTTTTCACTCATTTTTGCAGGTTTTTTAAAGGGGCTTTCTGCAGAGAGTCTGCCATATCAACGGGAAGGAGTGAAAGGATTTAAATCCGGGTAAATTACTGAGCCTAATTGAACATTTGCAATGAAACAAGACAATTTTAAACCTTATTGCTTTTATATTGAGGGAGCAGTGTTTTTCAGACACCGTAGTCTTTGTTACTCATCCGATAGAAACATTCTATTTTGCAAATTGACCCGACAGACAAGATGGTGTTGTATTTTTAGCGTTTTCTGCAAATAGCAAACAATACTGGAGGACCCAACAACTTTTGCAATACAAGGTTCTTACCTTGCAAAATTCTTCTAAAATTATTACAGATTCCATTAAATTTTCATTTGGTATACTGAAATAGAAAAGCATCAAAATATAAATCGTATGAAAAATGCGTTTATGAATTATTCTATATTTACGAAGAAATACTTCTAAAATACATCTTTGGCCTGCTGATAAACAATAACCGAAAGGCTGTGAGCGAAGATTGTTTCAATGGCAGTTTTACATAAGGGTAAGTGATCGTCACGGTAAGTGATCGTCGTTTTACGTAAACGCATAAAGAAGAATTGTACAAAATGCCTTTCACATCCCTCTGCAGCTTTTAG
Organism: Aurelia coerulea; assembly: GCA_039566865.1. NCBI lineage: Eukaryota > Metazoa > Cnidaria > Scyphozoa > Semaeostomeae > Ulmaridae > Aurelia > Aurelia coerulea. Next base: position 584,356 of record CM076952.1, on the reverse strand, counting down.
CATACAAAGCAGCAATTAGCTCCATACGACAACTTTGCAGGCTTTGGAGAGTTCTTCCATGTGTTAATTTTGTAACCGAATAGTTGATGTTAACATAAAAAAATGCATAATAAATTTCAAAAAGTGACTAAAAACTCACTTTAATTCTTTAGTGCTTATTCCCATTAATCGTTTTCGAACATTTAATAAATTGGCTTGAAAATATGGAATTCTGTCTGCTCTCGAAGCCAGGTCATTGCAAACCTGAATGATTAAAGAATAAACAAACATGTGAGAACATGAATAAAGTAATGATAAGAAAACTTTAGAGAAACAGAACAAATCAAACTGGCTAATATACGTACGTAGAAATAATGTTGAATTACAGTCTCTCACTGGCTACGACAAATCAGACGATTTTGCAACTAGCAAGGAAAAGAATTCAATGAAACATTATGAAAAAATTTCAACGATCGATATATTAGGAAGAAAGAGAATCTTGCTGATAGAATTTGAGAATTTGCAGTATGAAAGTATTCAGGGAGCAGTATTTTTCAAACGCCGTGTTTTTTTTACTCAACGGGCATAAACAGAAAGAAAAATTAAGACCCACAGTTAACCATGATTCTTCGCAGCCCAACACTCGACTTTTGTTTGACTTTGGTTTGATATGAAAGTCGTTCATGGCCTAAGTTCTATTTGTTTTGTTCATTTCGGCGCGAAAAGGATCATGGTTAGCAATGGGTCTTTAAAATACGAAATACCTTCTGCAGTATTTTTTGAGGTGTTATACATTCTTCTTTAAATGTTAAGGTGTGATCCAATAATAATTCTTGTAAATGTGGATGTGGAAATTGACAAAGGGTTGATAAAATTGAAGTTGATATTAAGTTGATGTCATATGGCTGAAAAGCAAATTAAATAAATTATAACGATAAAATCAAAAGCAAATCTTCTGATTAATTAGAAATAGCTATTTATTAAAAGTTTCCATTCTCAATTCTGTTCCTTTCAAAATACTTAAAATGGTGAGCACGAAAAACATTCCCCGATAGTGGATTAATCAATCAGCCAATCAAAAGTTGAAGCCTCTTCAGTCGTGATAAAGAGGAATGAAATGGAAGGGATATAAAGTACCATCAACCTCTCTCTAGACCTTTACAATATATGTGAAATCGTGCCTGCTTTTTTCTGAACTTCAATAAAATATTCAGTTGAACCTAATCCATTAATCAGCTCAAAAGTGCAGTTAAGGGGCCTTCCACTCCAAAGTTTTGTCACACAAATTTTTCATCTTTTTTCAAAATGAAAGAGCTACTTCAAGACAAAACTTTGTGCAAACCAAACATTCACATCTCTTGCTCGGATACAAGTGGATTCTGACGGTCAGTTTTCAGTGGCTTGGGTGAAGCTACCTATAGCAAACTGCAGAAAACAATGGGCACGAGCCTAGAACAATGATGTTTACAGATTTGTTTACAATTTGGAGTGGCAGCGCCTTGAAATCCACAATCTGTTGACTTCAAAGCTGGATATGGTCCACATGAATGCACATAAATGAGCAATCAATCAACTAATCATTGAATCATGTAATCAATCAATAATACAATCATTCAATCAAGCAATTAATCATGCAATCAAGACCATACCTGATCCAGTAATCCTTGAAGCCTTTTGAATATCGATCGAAGAAACGATCCTTCGTAAAAATGTTTTCGTTGATTCTCTAAGGTTGAAGCCGTCGTTTTTGGCCAATTGAATTCAAGACTTTGTGTTGCTCGAAATGCACACTGTGGAACAAAAGAATAGTATCTTGACATAACTTCTTAAGGGTATGTTAGGGGGCGGCATGGCAGAAGGGCGTACCAGTAGCTATAACGTATTGAAGATTATAAAGAAAATATATTTAGCTGCTAGAAGTATGATGTTTTGCTTACAAAATTCCTTGCAGCAAAATACTATTCCTAACATGTAGTCCTATCATACTGAGCATTTTTAAAGGCGCTGGCAGCCTCTGGACTCTGGAAACTGAAAGCTTCAGAGCACGGGGAAAAATTTGGAAAAGGAAACAACTTGCATTGATGAAGTTTTATTGGGGTAAAGACGGACAGAAAATACAATCAATCCTGAGAGCACATGGCAATACCCTTTCAATCTTTAGAGACACCGACAACTTCAATCAAGTAAAAAAACACTTACCTGTTTATGAGCATCTCGCAAATATGTATCGTAGCCAGATTCACCTGCTAATCGTGATGTCTTTAATGAATCTGGTAATAACATTAAAAACCTGGAATTGAAAAGCATACAGTCACCTCAAAGGGATACATGACGTCATGCGTTCCAAGAATGAGCATATAAGCCAGGGGGGCTGGAGGGCGAAGCCACCCCAACGTTGGAAAAATGTACAAAGATCTGCCTTTTTGGGCCAAAGCTCCATCATCGGGACAACATTTGGTTATCAATGGAAAATTTATCGGGCCGCCCCCCTAGATTTGATCTTCTCGTACGCTTATGGTTGCAAAGTAGCAACAGGAAAGATTTTACAGGACACATGTTGATAACAGCATTTTCTGTTGAAATGTATATCCTGTATAAAGATTCGTTATATTATCATTATTATTATGCAGAACCCAGGTTTTGCCATTAAAGGATGCAAAATGCACTAAGATTTCAGAACAACTTAAATTCCTGCAAAAAATTGCTGAGCCAATGTATCAAACATTTCGTGAAACAATGGTCAGGGAATGTTGACTTGGTTCTTGACATTTCAAACAGTTTCTAAAAAATGAATTAAAATTCACTTCATATGTAGTTCCCTTTTCGATAAATTCTATTCTTTCATTAAAGCTTTTAACACCGACTGACATCGACAAATAATGCCTACAAACAGAATAAATAAACCCAAATTCTTACCCATTAACAATTTTTTCTATTCGTTGTTTGTCGAAAAACTTCTCTTTCTCTTTCTCTTTCTCATTCTCCTTTTCCTTCTCTTTCTCTTCTTCTTTCTTTTCTGCTTTATTTTCTGTTCCATTTTCATGTTCATTATTTGCTTCGTCATTATTATTTCGCTGTTCTGTTCTGTTCTTTTCTGATTCAGAATTTGTTGTGCCACAGGGCTCTTCGCTCGTTACTTCACCATTCGTAACTGTTGGTGCATGAAAATAAGCTCTATCTTCGACGTTTCTCAGCACAAGATTCTGAAGTACTGGTTCATGTGGTAGGTTTAATAAAGCTTCAAACAACTTCAAGGTTTCGATTGATAGCTGCAAGAATAGTAGTAAAATGTCTGTCACTAAAAATTATTTGAAATATGAGCCGATATGGCCAACCAATATCAAACTTGAACCATATAATCATATAATCCATATCTAAGAAATTGCAGAGATTGCAGAGATGCAGTTCGTACCAGATTTACCGGGCGCGCCAAAATAAACTGTGCACGTTTGGCAGGCCACAATAAATCGTACACTGGACCAATTTTGAAGATGCATGACTTAATCTTTAACAAAAAGCCTGAATTAGATTCTGGGATTTTTTGCAAATTTTTCTGCTTTCAATTTTTAGAGCTAGACGCCAGTTTCCTGAAAGTTTCGTTTTCAAAAACACTGAAAATGATAAAAAAACGTCGATCAAATTGTCTAAATAATCAACATGAATGGACAAAGAGAAAACTTTTTCGTGGTGATTTGGGATTTAGAAATCGATTAATTGTATCGATTAATTGTGTCCATTAATTAATAGATTTCTATATCCCAAATCACCACGAACGAGTTTTCTCTTTGTCCATTCATGTCGATTCTTTAAAAAATTTGATCGACATATTTTGATCGTTTTCAGTGTTTTTGAAAACGAAACTTTTAAGAAACTCGCGTCTAGCTCTAAAAACTGAAATCAGAAAAATTGCAAAAAATCCTGGAATCTAATTCAGGCTTTCTGCTAAAGATTAAGTCTTGAATCTTCAAAATCGGTTCAGTGTACGATTTATTGTGGTCTGTCAAACGTGCATAGCTTATTTTGGCACACCCGGTATTATCAGGTTGCATGGATTGATATGGAATGCAGGGTGGGATATAAACAAGAGGACAAGACTAGCAATCAGAGAGGCGCATTCCCTCTACGTTTGAATAAATTGCGCATATTTGTAAATGACAGACATGAATTTTCTGGAAAGAACCTCTTTTGCATAAAATGTCTAACACTATTACAAAGAGCCTTCAAGTTGACAGATTTCCAAGAGGGAGACATATGTGATGCAGCGTCAATTCCAATAATTCCAAGATCTAAGTAGAATAAAATCAAGCATGAAGAAAAGGATCAAAACAATCACTCACTTGATCTGACAAATGATCGATTCTTTGTATCAGCATATTCCGTAATTTATGCGGCCCATCTTGACCCTGGATTTCACAGGCTGTACTGTCACCAAGAATGAAGTTCGTAAATTCTGTTGAAAGAAGAAAAAGGTCAGAATCGTCTTTCATGACATACAAGGCAAGCAATACAACAATATGGAAGAATTGAGGAATAAATAAGGGCGAGATCACTCCTAATCAAAGAACGGATTCCATACTGTATAAAGCTGAAAACTAACTTTTTAAAGTTTCATGTCACTGAGGCGCAGTTTAAACATCATTTTTTTGCCGTGTCGAATTGAACTGTATTAAAAACGGCAGAATCTGCCGTGTCATGTCTAAAAATCTGATTTAAACATCGTTTTTGTCGTGTCGGATTGAAATTAAAATGGTTAAATTGGCCATTTTTCAAAATACACAAGCGCAGTGGGGGATCACACGTAGAAACCGCGGACCATGGCCTATAATTGATTAAATAAACGCGGCAGAAATGCGATGTTTAAATTAAGTCATTTTTCTGCCGTTTGATACGGCAGAGAAGGTTATTTCCGAACGACAGGCGATTTAAACATCGTTTTATGTTGAATTCAATTGATTCTTAGAAGTTTTTAGCAGCATGCTTAAACTGGGCCCCAGAGTTCAAAGACTACACGTTAGATTTAGATATAGCTTTCCTTTCAATGTTCTTAAAGTCCGTCTCAAATTAGATGTCACGTGATATTTGCAATAACGAAATTACTCATGCAAAACCCGTCGTTCATTATTATTCGCAGGAATTTTCACGTGGCATCTAATTTCAGACAATTTCAGACTATAGTGACCTTTTAGCAACAATTTAACGAAACCATCTACGCGGTTTCCTTTACACATCAAATTTTTACAAAACTATGCAAGATGTCATGGATTTTTCATAAGATTTCAAAATTAGGTACCCCTTTTCAGAATTATTGAATTAATTTGAATGAAGGAATAAAAGAACAACAGCATAACCTATCCATTGATTGATCAATTTATCAATAAGTGTTGGAAGTTTTCTGGCTAAGAGAATAAACAACTTACCGTGCATAAGATTTTGAGCATCAATCGTCTTCAAACATTTAATAAGTATTGCTGTTGTTGATATTATGCCCGTCTCTGATCTGAAATAAACAATGAAAAAATTGCGATTACATTCTGTGCTCTGAAAGCATTAGGTCTATTATTTTGTGTTGTCATTTGACATCAAGATGCATGCAAGAGAGAATCTTTACTAAATGCTTTTTTCTGATTAGAATGCCATGAAAGTCATAGATTGCACAACAAGAGGATATATATGAAAAGAGAGGCTATATCTACGCGAAGAATAATATTAACTTACGCTTGTAGCAGTCTTGATTGCATATGTGACTGCAAAAACCTGTCTCGAATTGCTTCACCTAAACCTCTTGCAACCATCTGAAACAGAGCGAATAAATGTTGGAATGTACAAATTCTAAACAAATCTCTTCGCAGGGCATGATGAAACGCGACTGCCGGATAGAGAGGCATTGATTTATTGTTTCAATGCTTCGCTTTTTAATCATTGGTAAAGCAGTCAACGTAAAATTCAAATCATGTGACCTTGAGAAAAGTGCTTTGTAACGAGAATCTTCAATTCGAAAAGGACTGAATCAACAGCCTAAAGAATCTTGAACAACACTGAAGAAAGAAGATCGCAAAGGACTCGTATCCTTTCAATTACTTTTAATGGACTGGCAACTTTCCTTATACGTTTTTTCCATATCATATTGTATATTATTGTAATTAGATGCTTAGTTTTAATTAGATCTTTTATAGAACTATTTTGTGTACAAACTTTAAAGAATATAATTAATAATAAATTGGTGTAAAAAGGTGGGTGTAAAATTCTGTAACCTATTTCTTTGACTTGAATGGCTTGAAAGGAACTTCAGCTACTTTGCTATAACTCTACGGTTGGACTTTCAAAATCTTGAATTATTTCGAAATTACAGGGTATTCTATATCCCAGCTTATCGGAGGATGTGACATCGTCAAATGTCTAAATCGTAAACCAGAGGTCGAGAGACTTGTAATTGATACAATATTGTAGACATTCATAAACTATGGTTTTATTCTTCGTTTCCTTAAAAGTTTGGAAATCAGCATGCTTTTAACTTTGTTCATAATTTCTGCAGAAATATTGAAAAGAAAAGAATACTATAATTCTGAAAATATTGAAGATTTCAGACAAGTCCCACGGTAGAATTATAGCAAAAAGCTAACGTTTCTTTGAAGCTATGCAATTCAAAGAAATAGGCTATAGAATTTTAGACCAACCTTTTTAAAAATTTGAAAGATATGCTTGGGAAGTAGCTTACCGGGTGAGCTTCTTTGCATAATGAATTAACATAATCAAGCCATGAGAGGAATGATATCAGCTGTCTTTTTCCAGGGAATGAAACTTGACTACGATCATCCGAATAAATGTCCAATCTAAAAATGAAAAGTTAAGCATCATCAAAACTATTAGAGAGGTAAATAAATAAAAAAATATTGGAGCCACTTTATAAGACCGTTTTGAATCACATCCCTACACCATAGCAGTGTCAATTTATTTGCCAATAGACCTTTTAGCTGTATTACAAAAGATCCTGGATCGACCGTTATTTTCATATATCGTGACGTTCTATCGAGTAGCGTTAGAGCTTCTATCACTATTGTGTACAAAATGTAGCAAAACGTTGTTGGAATCTAATTCTTTTCAGTCAGTTTCAGAATAGCTAAAATGTCTTTCAAAAATCACGGATAACAATGGAAATATAACTTATAGACACTATCGTTGGTTTGACAAAGCATGGTAAATCAGGATTAGATCATTAAATTGATCTTTGCAGGATGGAATTGAATTGAATCAATTTGCAAGGATGGACAAACTTTATTCCAATTCTCTTTTTGTGCTTCTTGATAAATCACCACAATTCAGCGGACAAACTATGGAAGAATCAAGCGGAAGAGATTCTCAGACTCACAAAATATCCCTTTTCTTGCATTTCTCACTCTGAATTTCGACTGTGACTACGAATAAAATAATAAAATTGACTTGAATTGACCAGTAAAATGATGAATACTCACCCCCATTTTGCAGAAATTAATGCGACATCTGTTGGATCCATTGTTTCAGGAAGACCTTGATACAATTTACAAATTTGGTCAGCCTGGAAGACAAATAAAGCAAATTTGTTGTTTCAAAACAGGAGACTTCTACCATCCAAGAGCAGAAAAGGTGAGCTTGTTGAACAGTGTATGAAATTCTTTCAAATAGTTGTAATGAAAAAGACTGCATAGAAACAAAGGAAGGTAAGCAATCGCTTCCTAACCTTTCAAAACAAATTAATTGCTGCGAATTTCCAATATAAACCAAAAAGGTTACACAATTGACGCTAAAATATTTGCTCACTGTTAATTAAGCATTTATAGATGTCTTTGTCTCTTGGAACGAAACAAATGTTTCTTCCCTGCAAATCGATGTTTTATAAGCTATTGCTACAAAGCCTGATGTCGCACAACTTAGCTGTCAAAGACCGAAATTTATGGAGACAGATATCCTACTTTGCTCCGCAATTTGCCGTAGATGGAGAAAGTAAATGATGACGCCACATGAGTTAAAATATCGTTTGAATAATCGTGGTGCTGTTCTGTTAGGAATGGTATGTACCAAAGCCAGATCAAATTCAGGTCGCATAAATTAAAAATGACAATTACCATTCTTTCACATAATGCAGTGTATAAAACAATAACAGTTGCAGCATTATCTTCCTTTATTGATGAACATAACAATAGACCTTCGCATGCCTTGATTGCCACTCTGCTGTCCTGTATGATGAAAATGAGGGATAACATGCAAATTGGAATTGGTCGCTATTTAAACACAAAATACCTTTTTCATATAACTACAGTGGAGAGTATTGTCAAGATGAAAACGTCAGATTTGTAAAAGGACTTATGAAGTTATATAGTTATATAGAATTAAGATTTGATTGATAGCCGAAAGAATGAATTCTTTTTTGTGATTTTGTCCCCATTTTTCTGAGAATTCAAAAATATGAGTAAACTTGATTTAGGAAAGTTTCTTTATGTAAAGAAATGACTTGTGGTACAAAATTTGAAAATAGCCTTAAATAGCGGACTCATCGTACTAAACCCATAAGTGAAACAAAACACCGTAATCTGTAGAAAGAAGACTGTTAACTCCTCTAAAAGAACAACAACCCAAATCACTTAAATACTTAATTCTTTCGGCTATCAAATAAACTTTGATTCAATTCAATACCGCAAGTATTCTCTGTGTAACGAATCTTTAACCAGTTGAAGTTCTTTGTGGTCTAACCAGTAGAATTGCAAATAATTCTTCAATATGTCAAAAGCTACAGTACAATGATTTCATAAAGTGAATAAAACGTTTCAGAAAGAAAGTTGCACGATGAATACAAACCTCACTTCTATTGAGTTCTAAAAGTGCATCAATCAAAGCATACTCTGGTCTTGATCCTTCACCACTTGGTTCTTCAAGAGATGGATTTTGTTCTAATTTTAAACCAGTATCTGCAGTTTCTGTTGGAGCCTTTGACAGAAAAAAGAACAATATTCAATGGCAATAAACAGATATAAACCATTAATACAACGACCAACCTGGGAAGTTCAAAGAAGTAGATCTTGCAGCAAAAACACTGTATCAAGTTAGTCAAAACATGTAGACATTTGAAAGCCAGTACCTACCAAATCATTTTTAGATTCAAACAAACTGATAATAGTTGAAATCAAAGTATCGTTTGGGAAGCGCAGGTTGATGATGAATGTTATAAGAAGGAAAGTAATAAATTTTGTGATTAGGACCAGCCAAGCAGATATTGACAAGGATGACAAACCAAAGACCAAATTTGCTTATCTAAGATGATATACTGAATTAGCTACACAAACATTTTGAATTCATTAGAACCAGATGAATATTCTTTGAGCTACAGGCTTTCAGAAACCTACAAATATTTTGGCTCAGCGAATGGATATAATAAAAAACAAATTGTTTAGTTTTGATTTTAGGGAAGCAATAAGGAAACAATGCAGAGTTTAATTGGTAAATATCCATAGAGAATTTGGTGTTAGAAAAACATTAAGTTAATGAAAATGTAAAAAGGGAAACAATTTACCATACCTCAAGAAAAAAATTCACTAAATATGGATCTTGTTTCAGTTTTGAACAAACTTGACAAAGAAACTGCACTTCTTCATTTTCAGATGGTGCAGCCTTTATTTCACCACAACATCTTATCAATTTCTGAAAGGAATTGAAAGGAATCATTTTCAATGGTAGAAAGAAATATCTCATGAAATCAAAACTTTGAGAGCCTCTGCGGACAAATGGCCTACAATTGCCAAGCGAAGGTGCACATCATCAAAGATTTGGATTATACAAGGATTGACTACTTTTCTATCCTGTGTTTGATAATAAGTCATAAGAAACATAATAGGCTGTCAGTGAAACAGATAAGGACTAAAATAGTCAGATTTTGGTTGGATCAGTAAATGACAATAACTGCAGCTCTTTAAACACCTTTCCAACATACGTTTCAAATCTTTAAAAATGTTGGTACACAATTCTATGACCCATTTCTTTGAATAGAACAAATTGAAAGAAACTTCTAGCTATTTTGCTTTAATTTGACCATTGGAATTTTCAGAAATCTTCAATACTTCCAGAATTAAGGATTTTTCTCCTTGATTTCAAGAAAAATTTGTAAAAAATTAGAATGATCGTAATTTCTAAACATTTGAGAAAAGAAGGATTAATTTCCAAGAAAAGAATAGTTTATGGATATCTAAAATAAGGTATCAAGCACGAGTTTTTCACTCTTTTGGTTTACAATTTAGAAATTTGATGACCTCACATCCTTAGATGAGTTAAAATATAAAATACATTGTAATCATTTAATTGAAGATTGAAGAAAGTCCAAAAATTATGGTAAAGTTTCCACAATTTCTTCAGAGCCATCCAGTTCAAAGAAATAAGTTGTAGAGTTTTACACCAACATTTTTTAAAGATTCGGAAGGAGCTTACCTTTCCTTTGTCAGAATGATCAATATAGGCAAACTTACATGAACAGGTTTATAGACATTGATATGTGGTAATAGAGGTTGTGATAAATTTCCAAAAAGATTTATGAAGTAAATGAAAACTTACATGAACAGGCTTATAGACATTGATATGCGGTAATAGAGGTTGTGATAATTTTCCAAGAAGATTTGTGAAGTAGATCAAAACTTGTTGTTTCATTCCAGGGGGACACTGAAAAAGAAGAGTCATAATTAATAAATCTGATTTGATATGCAAAAAATCCTTGTCTCAGATTTAAAGAATGTAAGTTAAAAGGTTAGGTTAAGCCTAAAGTATAAATTTGTCATACTCACATCTGCTCTCCCAAGGGTTTGCATTGTGTCTAACAATTTATGTTGCAACATAAATTCCATGCAAGGACCCTGAAAAGTAACAAAATGAACAGTGAATGATTTGCAAACTAACTACAGTATATAAGATTCCCTATTGAGCAAAGATAAACTAATCGAAAGGGTGGAAATTTCTCTTACTTACTACAACATTCTTATTAGTGGAAACAAACTTACAGTAGCTCCATGTTCTTGTTCTTCTTGCTCAAGAATTTCAATCATTTGTTCCAGGTGCATTGGTATGCTTGTTGCTGTTACTGCGATCCTGTCATCTATGAAAAATATGACGTGGAAGATTCTTCATGAAAAGTAAATTGTACATGTTTTATGATTATCAAACATGTCATAATCAATTCAGGGGGATTGACAATGCATTGCTTGTGCAAGTGATGAAACTTCTGAATTTTCAGCATGGAACTCAGAAATGCTGGAAAAGCTTTTCTGGTTAAAAACCTGCATTGTACAGTACAGGCCTTCTACACATTAACATGACAAGAATTATTTACATTATGATATGAATTCTTGTTTTTAAGCAGAGTTCTTAGGCACAAAAACCACGTTACTGTGCAGAAGGCTTGTACTGTAAGCTAATATGGTGAAAATGCTGAGTATTTTAGAAGACACCAACCTTTTGTTTCAAGGAAGAAAGAAGTGACACTTTTCCAATGATACTGAAATGTCTCGAGTCTTGGCAAATCTGGTGAAAGCTGAAATGAGAGCAAAGTCAAAGTTGCATAAATATGGTAAAGGTTCTACTTGGTGTTTTGCATTATTTTATCACAAAGTCCAATGTAATGAAGGAGATTTTAAATAATATTATCATATCAAGTGTTCCTTTTGTGCAATTGAAGTAACTGCAGTACAGGCGTTGTGTACATCAACATGGTTTTCCTGCCTAAAAATTCTTGTTTAGAAAAATCCAGTGTTTTACATAACTCAAGAATTCCTACATAATGCAAACAGTTATTGTCAACTTAATGTGCACAAGGTCTGTACTGTATTGGCCATTCAAAACTCTGTTTTTGTTGGTTGCTTTTCAAAATACACAAGTTACAGACAAATGCTGCTGCTTCAAGATTTTGCAAAATGACTGTAGCTGCATACTTGCAGGTAGAATTCTTGTTACTATGATCAACATTTGTTTGTACGTTGTTGCTTGCCCAAGCATGACCAACAAAGACCTTCACGCAAGACAATTACGAACACAGCCTGACTAAATATCTAGAAAGGATAGTTTTTACCTCTGCTATGAGTGATCTCAGCCACATAATTCTTGTGAAACTAGCAATCAGTGTGATCCGACTAAAGAGTACTTCACACGGAGAAGCTATGTTGAAGGGCTTGGATACTTTCTATATCACCAAAATGAAAGCATTTATTTGCTCCAGGTTATCAAACAAACTTTTACTTTCGACCAATAAAACTGTTTCAATTTATAAAACAGCTGTCCAAATATTTTGCTAGAACAACACCAGATCTTTTTCAATCTAAAACCTTTATTGATTTCCCAGGCAGGCTACAGGTCTGACTGTGCTTTGACAGTTGATCAAGATTTCGCTGCCTCTATTCTGGCTTCTAGCCAAGCCATTTCTCTGTAGGCCTACCTAACATTATTTAGTTAGGCCCACCATACATACAGGCTGCAATAAAGATCACTTGCTTATCAGAGAGACACCGGATCTTTTTCGTTCATACTCACTGCTTCAACGGCATTATTAAGAAAAGACTGCAACTTAGTAAACATCCTTCGCTTCATTAGTGTATATATTCTTCTTCTACTTGACTTTTGAGTATATTTAAATCTCTATTTACTTCTTCTACCTATTTTTAACGGTGATCTTTCTCTTTACACGTAAACATCTTCAAATTTTTCTTCTGACGAAAAATATTCATTGCGCATGCTTCACTTTACCTCGCAGAGGATTAAAGGCGCGATGGAGGAGCATCCACTGACCAGAAGAATCGCAGACGATTTCCCGCGCTTTTTGATCGTTGTTGTTGTTGCGTTAGTGTCTAAATGCATGTTTGGAAGAAGAGGAAGGCCTAATAGAAGGACCAAAACTGTTTGTTGAATATAAAGAAGAAAGAAAATGCCGATCCTTGATAATTGGATTGATTCACCTCTGATGTTTTTAGAAGAATGTATTGGTAAGTGAGATAAAGCTCTCTTCTTGTAGTTTGTGTTGTGCACAATCAGAGATGAATGAATGAAAAATTATTTAAAACAATAATGGCCTAAAAATTTATCAATATTCTTTCAAGAAACTGCTAAGAAATTTCCAGCATTCAAAATCAGATGATCTCAAGAAACTTTCAGCACTAATACGCCAATTTCTTGGTTTCTTATGAAAACACTTGTATTTATTTGTAATTCTTTTATTAAACAGAGATTTCTGGTAAAATGGAAGCTGCAAATGTCAGGGACTATTTCAAGAAGCGAGTAGATGATTTGAAGGACATTAACCATGTGAGTAAGATGTTGCTTGCCTGCATTGCATTTATTCATGTACCGATAATGTGTTGTAACAAATCTACCTGTGCCCTGTATGGAAAGTTAAACTTTTGTGCACCGGACATTGCGCTGATAAAACAATGAAAACTATAGAAACTAACTGCTCTGTGCGCAAAAGCCTTTCTTTCCATAGGCTTTCTTTCTTTCCATGTGTTCCTCTAGTAATTAACTTCTAAGTATTTTGCAATTTTTGTCTATTCATTTCAGATTCCACTGATAAACAATATTTCACCAGACAAAATCAAGCCAAATTCACTCATAAGATGTCGTTGTATGGTTCAAGACCAATTTGACCCAGAATACTACCTTGGCAACTATGAAACATTAAATAAAGCTACTGGTCAAAAGGTAAACATGGCATTCTTATACATACAGTACATGCCTGTGCACATTTAGATAGTGTTCATACTTAAGACCTCTTGTTCAGAAAAATTCATAGTCTTTCATATGGCCAAGAAATTCTTATCGTAATGTGTAAGATTTGTAGTTTGATGTAATGTATTCAGTTTTTCGGTACCTTACCAAGACTATGTTCCATTATTTAGATCAATGTTTGATATTCTTGTACATATTCTAAATATTTTCTTCAAATTATTTCCTAGAAATCACGAATTGGAATGTTCAGAGACACAAGTGACCATCAGGTAAGATCATGATAGAGATGAAAATGTGACACAAGTCTTGCAAAAAATTGAATTTTGGTATGTTTTATTGAACTATAGCAGACAGTATATGTATGATAGAAAAATGCGGGAACCACAATAAAGAGCAATCAACATTTTCTTTTCAAGGCAAATGAAGAAATCTTGTACAATTCAGAAAAGAATGTGACTCTTGAAAGACAGAGCTTATATTGTGTACCAGTACCTGGAGAAGCCACCTGGGTGAAAGATGTATCCTTCAGTTTCTTTAGAAAATATGCTTTTTGAATAATACATTGCCATTTTTTCAATGAGGAATTTACATGCCAAGGAACAATAAAAATCCATATGTCACATGAGAGATCCTTCAATCGATAGTAAGGAACGAGGAACAGCAAGTCCACATTACAGATGTTCTCAAGTAAGAGATTATTAATAAAGATAGGAATCTATATTGTTTTCTTGACAAAATTAAGGGATATTCACCAATAAGCAGAGTCAGCTAAAATGGATTCAACCTCAGAAGAACCAAGTGGGAAACGACAAAGAGAGGACGAGACTGATGTTGATATTGAGATGGAAGTTCAATCTGCATTGGAAAATGGTAAACATCGTGACATTATTTCTTGGTCTTTCTTCAAATCCTTGTGTGTTCAAACAATTCCCGTCTTTCTGCTTTTTCTTTTTGAGACATTAACAATTCTTCCTATATTTTCTAAAGCCAAAACAATTGAAGATTTATTTCTATCTGCAAAATAGTTTGAAAGCGATGGAAAATAGACACTAAATATTTAGGACTGTGGGCTCTGTTAGTAGTGTGTCCTTTGCCATTTGACTTAATTTATTTATCCACTGATAATGTTTTTATTCTTTTCTACTTTAGGCACACAGAAACGAAAATTCCTACCTTCTGCATCAGAAGCTTCCTCTTCAAATGGTATGAAGACAAGGTCTATGTTTTCATGGAACCCTTTCCTGAAAGTTGAATAGATACAGTAGATGCTATCAGTTTGTAAATAGAAAGTAATGAATTTTATGTACATGCAATTTTGATTTTGATTTTCTTCTAGGAACTTCTTCAAGTCAACAAAAAATCTCATTTGATCCAAATTTTCCATTACAAGAAGAGAAAGGATCTCCTTACATTGTTGTGGTCAGTTTGTTGCACTGAATTTTAACTTCTGTTTCACAGTTGAATGTTTTCATTCATTGTTAACCTATACCTAGGACCTTTCAGTAGCAGAATTCAATGAAGAAATGGAGTATGAAATAGAATAATGAACAAAATTGTGAATGTCATAATTTGCTTTGTTTTTGTGATAGTGTTTGGCATTTACAGAAACTAGACACTACATTCAATGATTAACTAAAATATCTGATGAAAGCTGAAAGATTAAAAAAGTGCTTTCTTATATTAGATTAGAATAGACAGAATTATTTGCAAACAGCTTGAATGGTCTGTTAAACTTTTCTCATCATTCACTTTCTCATGCACATGCATTTTCTCATTTTGCACTTTGATGAATTTTGAAGTGCTTCTTTATTTTGATCAGATGCTTGATCTTTTTCAGATTTACGACACAGAGAATGTTCCAAAATTAAATGAAGTTTTTGAATTTATTGGTATTCTCTCCTGTGATCCATCACTAGCTAAAGTTACCATGGAGTACGTATAACTGCTATACCTTAGGTTATTAGATAATTTCAAAATATTGCTTCCCTAGCCAAAATCAAATTGAGAGACTAGAGATCCATCTAGTCGATCTGCTTTACATACGATCATCAGAAAATATTTGTTAAAATGAAACTCCATGTCAGAATATAAGTCATCTTGGAATATGTAAAAAATACTGAAATATCTCACAGAGCAATATTGCCATTGTTAGATAGCGTTTTTGAATTCAAATAGGGCTTTTCATTTCTTTGAATTTATTTCTCTACCAATAGAGCTTTCAGCTACTTTGAAAAACGATCTGAATCAAGCGATATTTTTATACATTTTAAAGAATTTTCGAATGTGTACAATAGTGATGGAACCTCCAATGCCACTCATTTGAACCTCTCATAAAATTTCCAAAACTATCGCTTGATCCATATTCTCTTATAGAATAGCTAAAAGGTCTTGTTATTCATAATCAAACAACATGTTAGGAATAGTTCCCTAGCTCAGCGCCTATTTCATTCTTTTTCAACTTAAATGTAATTCATATGTCTTATCGTTTTCTTTCCTTCAAAGTGACCCTGGTGCAGAAAAAAGTGATTTTGACTTTGATGAAATGATGACAGAGGAGGAACGTTCTGTTCATTGCCCACCATCTTCATTGGTTCCCAGGATCCATTGCATTCTTACAAGAAAGCTTAGTCATTCAAATCCATTGTTGCCAAGTGATCTGGATTTAGCAAAAGAAGATTGTGGTAGGTTTTGATATTTGTTGTTATCAATTGCTGGAAATGATTTTACTTGTAGTGTTTCTAAGTCCATTGACATGTGAGCTGTTGCTGCATCTTCTTGAGTGAAAATTAGTATTCCAAATAACAACAGGGAATGATTTTTAACAAAGCAAGAAAGTGCTAGAAAGCAGTTAGTTTTGAATGTGTCGCAAATTCTGCACTAAGTTGAACAGGATTTGACGAATGATGGAAAAGTATCCAAAATCTTTTGAAAAAATACTTTTGATTGGTGTTTGGAGTTCCTGCTTCGATGTGTCATATTGCATTTCTCCAAATAATCCTTCTCTTTCAGTGATTGAGACAGTTCTTGCAGAAAGAGAATCTATCAGAGAAAGTATTGTTCAATCTTTAACGAAAATTCTTTATGGAGATCGAATAGCTGCCGAGTACACTCTTCTGAATATGATTTCTAAAGTGTAAGCATCTCTTATTCATTCGAATCTTATTGCCACACTTTGTATTGTTTGTTTACAGTCTTATTTCCATGAGATACGTAGTATCAAAGACAGCAGTACCCCTTTGGAATGACACAACATGTTTGAGATAACAGCAAATATATAAATAATAAATAATAATAACAATTTTTATCAGGGTAATTTCTTCAACACACCAAGTGCTGTTATCAACGAGGGCCCTGTATCTCTTAATCTCTATGTATCTCTTATTTATTCGAATCTTATTGCCACACTTTGTATTGTTTGTTTAAAGTCTTATTTCCATGAGATACGTAGTATCAAAGACAGTAGTACCCCTTTGGAATGACACAACAAGTTTGAAATAACAGCAAATAAATTAATGATAACAATGTTTATACAGTGTAATCTCTTCAACACACTAAGTTCTGCTATCAACGAGGGCCCTGTATCTAAAACTACGATATATAACAAGACGATGTTAAAACAAAGAAATATAGTAATAAGGTAAAATTGTTCACTTTTAGGAGCATAAATTCAGTTTTAGTCGTCCAAATGAAATTATTGTAGCTTATCTTTAAAGAGAAGGAATGAGAAGGTAATTAATGGAGCCAAAAATGGCTAAAACCAGGAGTGTATATTTAAACAAAGAGACAATTGGCAAATGTTTGTCTTTCTTTACTCTATGTTAAGCCTACTCCGTTTTTCTCCACGAACTACCCTCAAATTTTTGTGATTTCAACTTACAGCTTCATGTCTCAACATAGGATTCTCACATTTCATTCACCATATTAAACGTCACTGTTCCATCAATTATTCTAGTCTAACCAATGTGTTCCATCAATTATTCTAGTCGAAACAATGTGTTCCATCAATTATTCTAGTCGAAACAATGTGTTCCATCAATTATTCTAGTCGAAACAATATGTTCCATCAATTATTCTAGTCAAAACAATGGGTCTCTATTTGTTGTTTAGAATTTTGAGGAATTCTTGATATTCCTAACAGATATTTGAAATTTTTAATAGCGAAAGAACACAATAATACCTACGTTAAAGAATATCTTTCATCAGTTAGAATCAAAACTAGCCTCACCTTTCTTTTGAAATTCATCTTTGACGATCTTCAGTATCATTCTTTTCTTCGTGCAGCTATGGTCGATTGGAGCCAATGGCTCTTGGCAAATTTTCTCTGAACATAACAAAATGTCCTTCAGCGGCTGAACCATCATCATTGAATCTTCCAAATGAAATCAGCAAATATTTTGAACTTGTTACCACGAAGGTTAGTTGGTGATACCATCTTCTTTCGCAGAAATTAACGACTGCGGGTTGGTTTGTTGGTATGGAAAGTGTCTGAATCTATTCTGTTGTTTTCTTTAAATATTCCATAGCTTTAGTTAATAATGACCACTTCCCTGTACATTTTGCCCGAAATTTTGCCTCAATATGTTTGATTTTGCCCAAATTTTGACGTTTTTGAAAATTATTGCGAGTCGCATTCCATCTAGCTACAGTCTTCGCGTAACTTGAGTTGAGCAAAGTTACGAACCATTGGCTAACTCTTCATGTTAGAGACAGATTAACTTTAAGGATTATTTCTAATTTTGATTTGCTATTTTTTTGTCCTCTGGATTTGACTTTTTAATCAGAAGCAAGAAAAACTGTTTTATTACTCTGTGTATCATTTTTTCATTAGAGTCACTTTATTCCTCTCACCATCGAAACTTTGAACAAGAAAAAATTCATACCAAAGAAAGATTACAACGCAAACAGACTGAAGTCTGGAATACTTCAACTCAGTGAAGGTAAGCATTTGGTCCTGGCTAAAATTATCAAAGACAAACTGAAAAATAGATTTACCAGTTATTTAACCAAGAAGGTCTTTCTCTCTCCAAATCTGGTTTTCCTCATAATAGACCTTTTAGCTATTCAGAAAAGAATCAGAATCGAACAACATTTTGCTACATTTTGTAGAATTTTCGAATGTGCACAATAGTGATAGAAGCTCTAACGCCACTTGATCGAACGTCGCGTATAGAAATGTATAAGAAACAACGCTCGATCCAGACTCTTTTGTAGAATAGCTAAAAGGTCTATTGCTGGATTTCGTTGGGAGGTAGATTTGCTTCAATGGTATTGGAGACCAAATAGGATTCATCTGCGGTAGAGCAGAGTTTATAAGGGTGTAGGGCCATCCTTCTTTAGTTTGTCTCAGAAATTTTGACCATGGCTGTTGCCCTGTTTATAAATGTCTTTCATCGACATTGATTAGTTTTCTAAGTGATGTCCTAATGATTGAATTTACTGTACGGGGTGTCCAAGTCAGACCCAAAACACGTAGACCGAGAAATGATTCACGTAGCCAGATAGAAGATGCTTGAATTTTACAGAGACCCAGACCAGTAAAAATGCTCTTTAGAAATGTCAGACCCAAACACGTAGACCGAGAAATGATTCACGTAGCCAGATAGAAGATGCTTGAATTTTACAGAGACCCAGACCAGTAAAAATGCTCTTTAGAAATGTCAAACCCAAACACGTAGACTGAGAAATGATTCACGTAGCCAGATAGAAGATGCTTGAATTTTACAGAGACCCAGACTATTAAAAATGCTCTTTAGATAGACCCTAATTGATGACCTGCAGACCCAAAATAAAAGTGCCCATTGGGTCTGCCTTGGACAGCCCGTTACTGTTGATTTTCTTATTTGACCAACTTCAGGTCACTTCCAAAGTTACCGAGAAATGGAGAAGATCAAAATCAAATTTTAGTACAGCAATATAATATAACCAAACGCAATTATTTACAATCTAAAATTTACAATATTCTATCAATTACAATTAATTTTTATTTACACTAATATTTTAATTAAGTTTGCATTTTGCATTGTTATTTGGACTTTGCTCGTCGGCTTTTCGTGGATCTGTTTGATGTTCTTTAGCACAGGCATTGCTAGGATCAGATCGAATTCTGTCATCGATAGATTTAGATCCAAACAAATTGCCCAAGATGGATCACATTAGATTGTTTGCAGCTATCTCATTTGCACGAATCTTTGCTGTTGATACACTCTTCTTTGTCTTGGATTCCTCTTCTTCTGCACCCAATGTTCCTTGGTCCGCACTTTCTGCACGTTCCTCGTTTTTATCACTCCCTTTACGTGATGATTCTCAACCTCGAACCCAGGGTAACAATGGGCGGCCAGTATCATTTGTGCTGAAGAAGAGAGGCTGAAGACAATGATAGCCCTGGAATCGAGGTTGGATGATTCTAACTCTGACAAAGATTCACGATCAGGTTTAACGGATTCACAATCTAATTCTGAATCTACTTTTGAATCTGTATCTGATTTCGAATTTTGATCGATTTTCATCCTAAATCCAGTTACGGTGGATGATTCAGATACCATCATTGGATTAGCTTCACATTGGGATTCACAAACCAATCTAGATTCAGATTCCAAGTCATGCTCTAATCCAACAGTGGTATCAAATACACTTCCACCAGTAGATGGGGAAGGAACTGGTACACAAGGCAACATTTCAGGAGCATTTTGAATTTGCTCTGTTGCCATTTCTGAGCATGAATTTGGTACAAAATCTGTTTCTGGATTTGAGATAATCTCATTAATCTTAGATTCTTCAGATTTCGATGTTTCTGCCACGTTACCATACTTGGAACAGTATTCAGGTAACCAGGCATCATTAGAAGTATTCTGCTGCACTATTGGCATTACAGAAAACATCGAAGAATCCAAGTCGAGATTTGAAACAGAGATCTGCTCACTTGTGAGGTCATTGTTTTCAACTAATCCATTATCGAATTCTAATTCTGAGATATCAATCGATTCCTCGGTGAATTCGAAATCGGATAACATTGTTACGAATGTCAAATTGAAATCAGATTCCGAATCATTCTCAGATTCCGCTTCATGATCGATAACTTGATCAGTTTTGGATTCATGATCTTTGGTTAATCCATTATCAAATTCGAAATCTGAGATATCAATCGATTCCTCGGTGAATTCGAAATCGGATAACATTGTTACGAATGTCAAATCGAAATCAGATTCCGAATCAGTATCAGATTCCGTTTCATGATCAATAGCTTTATCAGAGTTAGATTCTATTTCACGTTGGAGTTCAGAGCTTTCTCGATGAAACTGTGCTGTGACTTCGATGTAGCGTACGGATTCGGTTGGGGTATAGAGCTGGAAGCTACTGCTTACGATGGCCTAGAATGAAAGAGAAAAGAACAATTTAATGACTTGATCAAGAAAGAACACCACTTGAGTAACATACAGCATTTATTTATAGGTTTTCAGAAGTGTCATTGTTAAAGTTTTTAGCAGTGAGATCTTGAAACTGTTCATTTGATGGGGTTCTTTAGCAGGGTGAAAAACCTGAGAGCATCGTTTACAAGAAATATCCTTGCAATTAATCATTCATCTTTTAAAGTTTGTTGACTTCAAGTAATCTTAGTAAAGAGAGGTTTCCAATTTTACTCACCAGTTCATTGCTATTTTCACGTCTTTGTGATATAGATGACATCTCAGCCGGGACAGTGTTATCAACATCGGATTCGTTTGCAGTGTAGAGATCGGAAGTGCTGCTCACGGTGGCCTAGAATTAGAAAGTAAGGAATAATTTAATGACTAGATCAAGAGAGAACACTACTTATGTGATATACAACATCATTTGTAGGTTTTCAGTGGCGTCTTTGTTTATCATAGCTTCAGTAAGATTTTGAAACTGGTTATCTGAGGGGACTGTTTAGTCGCGTGAACAAACTGAGATCATCGTTCACAAGAACTAACCTTTTAACTAATCGTTCATCGATCAAAATCCTTTATGCTTGTCGACTTCAAGTAATATCAGTAAAAAGTGTTTGATAATTGGGGATGATTCTAAATCTACTCACCAGTTCACTGCCATTTGAATGTCTTTGTGATATAGGCGACATCTCGGCTGGGACAATGTCGTCAATATCTGAAAGAAAAGTAAACAATCGAATCAAAATGATATCTTCAACTCGACAACGATCACTCCATACACTTATCTGTCTATCTATCGCTTCAAAGTCATTTTTGTGTTAATTTCCTATACTCTTTTACACTAGTCTGTGCATCAATGGCACTTATTCAAAGTCATTACCCTTATCTATTTTCTTTTGTCTTCGTTCCTCGACACTTTTCTACAATTTCGTTTTCAAATAAAGAGGCACATATATCTATAAGAATGGTGAGAAACTATTTCATGTTTCAGGAATATTCCAAACATTCTTCATCATGTTCAACCCATATAAACAAACTTTAAAACTTACTGTTGGTTGTTGCTGCTCTTGGCAAAGATCTCGTCATTCTCATTTTTCTTCCTCTCTTTCTTCTGTATCGTCCAAATCTCCATGACGAATTCGATTTTCTAGGACTAGTTCCTGCAAAAGATAATATTTTTGTTTAAACCCCCATCGATTCAAGAACTCGTTTCACCAAGCCACTTAAAGAGTTACTTTGGAGACATTGCAAATTTAAGCAACAACTTGTTTTCCACTGAGACTTTTAGGGGACTTTTAACCTAATGTTACAATGTTTAGTTTCATCTTCTTATGTATAAGTGCAATTACTGCCTTTGCTACACAAAATTCTAAAGGATGAGAATCGTTTGTTGTGGCATCGAAAACAAATCTATTTGACAGAAGAATTAGGAGAAAGATACTTACCATCTTTCGTCTTTTGTTTCGAGAAACAAGAACCCATCTCGGTATTCTTGCAATCTTCTTTCACAATCTTGCGAACTCGAGCAAACTTCACACGAACACGATCTTCTGTACACGAACTATCTGTACACGAACACGATCTAACGATGTTTTGAACACGATGAATAATGGTTTCGAATTTAGCGAGCGAAAGCACACTTCACTTCAAGCGATCAACAACTTAAAGTGATACCTCACTTGATTCGAGTTGCGCTTTTATAGGCAGTAAGGCAGTAATCAATCTGACGTCACAGTCAACAAATTAGATCACGTCACAATCAATTAATCAAAATTACGTCACAATACTGTTTGTGATGGAGTGGATCAGGTTTTGTGAACAGAAGTGGTTTCACTCATAGTCTAGCAGCTTACGGTTGCTTCAAGAGCATTCTTGAAAGACCTAGGGCACTTCGTTGATCAACAGTTTTCTAGATCTTCACACATTCTCGAAGGGAAAAAGATGGACGCTTTCGATTCTTTGTGAAAACCACGGCACTTGGTTCGCATTTCTTTCAGACGAAACGTTCTGACGGTTTCACTGAATAACCCCCTGGGAACATTCACTTGGCAACATTTTTACGTGTTTTGTTTATATGTTTCTAGGTTTGTTGTTTATGTTTTGCATGTTATTTTCAGGGACGCATTTAGTCTTAGACGAGACAGTGTTGGAACCTGGCCAATTGGATACAGATGGTAGGGCTTTAAATTGTACCCTTTGATTCAAATGTTGCTTTTGACAATACTCGGAAATTTTGCACCTGCCCTTTGTACACCGATTTCAAGATCTGGAACCTACGCTTTCATTTCTTTGGTTGTTTGTTTGTTTGTTTGTTTGTAGCAAACAGACTTACTTGAAGTTAGGAATATTTAACTGCCAATTTCATATCCTTTCTCACCCCTTGTTTTCGGTTGACATGATCATCCTCGATATATTTCTTTGAAACTATTGGTATGAATTAAATCATTCTATTTCTTCTCAAGGTGTTCAAAATATAACAGCAATTGGAAATGTCATTCAATGGCAAAAAGTTGCATACGATTTTCAATTTCACAGCTGTGACATGAAGACAGATATTGTAAGCATTAACTTTATACATGCCTCTAATCTGCCTTGTGTCCCTGTTTTTCATCCTTAAGACAATTCAAATTTTTTCAGCGGCTATCTTACACCATCTAAAAATGAACTATTCATCCTTTTCTTAGTTCATTACTTTCTTATAGCTTGTTTTGGCTTGATATTCTTGTGCATATTCTTATGCCTTATACCATTATGCGATAATGATAATTCTGTTTATTTTCAGACCATTCTCATCCTTTCAGAAGCTAGATCGATATTGCAGGTAAAACTATTTCTAAATCCTAAATATTTTACATGAGTGGTAATGTTGAAAAATCAAGAAATGTTTAATTTTGAAATGGCACAAATTGGATTTTAGCTATTCAACAGGTAAGTATAGGACGAGCAACATTTGAATCAAGACTGAAGCATGTTCATCTCGGTACCTTTAGAATCATGCTCGAAAGTCCGTTTCAGGGCATGAAAACCCACCCGACCATAATGCCCTGCAGGAAATTGTTCAAAATATAACCTATTCATTCATGCTCTGATGCTGATTTTTTGGTAAAAATGGAAAGGGTAATGTATGAATTCAAGCAAAATTAACTGATCTGGATTGCTTCTCATCAAGATAAAATAAGGAACTATTTTAGTTCCTTATTTTATCTTGTTCTCATTTACCAGTTATATTTGCAGTTTATAACAACAAATATGACATCAGTAAAGAAATCAACTGAACCCAATCATAACACTTTCTGGAAATTTAAGTATGATTTCTCTCCGGTCGCAGGAAATTTAAGTATTATTTCTCTCTGGTCGCAGGAAGGAAAATATTTTTTCATGCCCTGGTCTGTTTTCTAAATAGCTCTATCTTTTAGTCCTTATTTCGCCGGCCCATGTTGGTGTTTTTTGTTTGTTCCCCGGCCGATAAAGGCCAGGTGTTTGGGGTTTGTCTATAGTATTTTGACCGTGGACTAAAAAAAATGCCAATAGAAGGGCCGTTGGTAAAATTAAGACCGGCGAAGTAAGGGCCAGCAAGGTGTTCGAACTAGTTTTTGATATCAGTTTTTATATCGTTGAATTTTCTTCTGGGGTGTAGGTTGCTATGAACCATACTATCCCTTGTTACACAAAGCAAATATATATTTACGAGCTTTTACGAGCAATCAATGTTTCCAAGTACCACACTTAAACTAGCTCTCAGTTTACTTTGATTTTATCTTTGACTCCAGAGTTTCAATAGACCTTTTAACTATTCTCAAAATGAATCTTAATCGAACGATATTTTTATACGTTTTGAACTTTTGAAGCATTTTTGAATCTGCACAATAGTGAAAGAAGTTCTTCCAAGCTCTTCTGTAGAGTAGCTAAAAGGTTACCCTGGGTACCAGAGCCTCAAAATTGAGGAAAGGAATTTTTATTTTTGTTGGCTCTGGTACCCAGGGTACTAAAAGGTCTGTTTAAACCTGCTGCACCCTCTGCTAAGGCTTAGTGCAGTAAATTGATCAAATGCAAGTTTAAGTGAATCTACATTTCAGTTTTTGAATCTATTTGCATTCACATTTTATTTTCTAATTTTAGTGTGACTGTATTTTGCCACTGAAAAAAGAACTGACAGCGAATCAAAGTGCCTCATCTGTTGTGATGGCAATGGATCCTGAACTGGTCAACAAAATTCGAATTTATTTGGAAATCATCCGATTGATCGATTTCAACTTGAGTGATCAAATGCAAGAGGTTCATATGATTGATCATTGATCTTATTTTGATTCAATCTATGTTTGGGTGATTAGTGACGATTTGTATTATGCGCATACTAACTGGTTCATATGATTGATCAGTGATCGTTTGGGTGATTAGTGGTGATTTTGTTCTGTTCCATTAAGACTTTACAAACATATTACTAATACCGATACATACAGCTACGCTACAATACTACAAAGACGATGCCACAGGGAGCGAAATACAATGTCTACCCTGCGGCCATTCTAAAGATAATGAAAAGCTACATAAAGCTATACAAACTACTAGTACAAATAAAAGGAATGTTTGAATACAAACGGAAAACTAAGGTACAAGTGAAGGTAGCTTGCAACCAAATACGGTAATTGCAAGTGATGATTTGTATAGGATGGGGAAAATGCATTTCATTGAAGTAATCTCCGGAAATTTGAATTTTGCTGATCATCACCCTTGTTCCGCGATAGATTGTCCATCATTTTAAGACCAATGAGAATTTAACTGTCAGGAGAATTTAGAATTGAGCAGATGATTTATTCAGCATAGGTTCCAAATCTTTAAAAATGTTGATGTAAATTTGATAACCTATTTCTTTGATCTGAATGGCTTCAAAGAAAGTTTAGCTATTTCGCTATAATTCTACCGTTGAAAAATTCAGAAATCTTCCATATTTTCAGCATCAGAAAATTTTTCTTCTTTTGTGTTTTCAAGAAAATTTTTTAAAAACTTGAAACCATCGTAATTTCGTAAAACATAGAATGATTTCCAAGAAAACTACTGTTTGTGAATGTCTACTTGTGCAAGTCAAGCACAAGTCTGTCACTCTTCTGGTTTGTGATTTAGAAATTTGATGACATCTCATCCTCGAATGAGTTGAAATATGAAATATGCTTAATATGTAATTTCGAAAAATATTGAAGATTTCTGAAAAGTTCAACGGTAGAATCACAGCGACAAAACAGCAAAAGTTTCTCAAAGCCATTCAGTTCAAAGAAATACGTCATAGAATTTCAACCAACATTTTTAAAGATTTGGAACCTATGATTAATTTATTCAATATATTGCACTATATTATAATCCCACTTGAAGCTTGGTTTTCGTATCAACATTTTATTTTGCATCGTAGGTGATCAAGGAAGATTATGTAGAAATGAGGGAAGCAGATCATAAAAGGATGAACCCTGAAGCCTTTCATTTGCTTCTTGTTATGGCAAGGTAAACTTATTTCTATTCACAAATCAAACTGGAATTTGCGTCATTTTGTACCAACAGTGCCATACCTTTTTCAAGCATCTAATTTTGTTGTTGTTTTGCCTTAGGCTAGTGGCACTTAGTTATGGAAAGAAAGAGTTGACCCCTGAATTATGGGGAAAGACCAAAGAACTTGAATTGGCGAGAAGGCAAAGATTATCGTAGCAAAAGGGACATTCTTTCTGAACCGACTATGAAGTAACTTTGTGTTATTTGTAACTTTTATGAATATAACAGGCAGATCAAAAGATAAAATTGTTGCTTTGAAAAGATGTTTCCGTTTTCTCCAACCAATCTTCCAACCAACAAACTTCAAATTTATGTACTTCCTGGTTGTTTCTCACAGATGTTCGAACTATCACATGAAAGAGTTTGAAGAAGCAATAGCTTTTCGAATTATTGAATGCAACACAAAACAGATCAACTTTTCATAGCTTGTTTCTGGCTTTTTGTAGCCTAAATAGTTGCTATCTGGAAACAATTAATTCATTCAAAACGTCCAAGACATTTAGCTTTTTGAATGTTTTTCGAAATCTGTCTTTTATGAATTAGATATTCAAATTCTTTAAGTAAAAGTCTGGTCATTGCATTCATCAAATAACTGGTAATGAATTAAATCTATTCGAGTTAGGTCTGAATTTTTAATGAAGGAATATTTGCCATTTTCACAGTTAAGCTTCAAGCATCTCATTTGTTATGCTTTGCTACAGGGCACTCTCGCTTTTTGCACAACTCTGGTGTTTCTTAAAATGCTCAGAAACCTCATTGCAGCTTTTCGTTTTGCGTTCATCGGAATATTCGTGACATGTTGTGGCCTTTTTATTTCAACGAAATTATGGAAAATCACACTAAGTTCGAAGGATTGTCTCAGACAGGCATCATCATTAAAAGGAAGATTGTTGGTTGATTTTAGGCCTAAAAATATATCATATCATTACTCTATTGTTCACAATGGCCAAGTAAGAGTTGGCGGCTGGTGGCTTCCCAAGGATTGTATTCCAAAGAAAAAGGTTGCAGTTCTCGTACCGTATAGGAACAGACCAGATCAATTACAAATATTTCTGAATCACATGCATCCATTACTACAAAGGCAGAGATTGGCATACCGGATATTCGTTGTGGAGCAGGTATGATACTTTCTTTTACAATTCTTTATCTAGCAGATTGAGTCAGGCAAGAGCTCCTACTTTTTTGAAAATTCATAACACCAAGAGTACTGGATGGATTGGAGTGAATCGAATTTTATTTGATGGCCGAGAGATTGAAGCATTTTTTGGTATTTTTTCTCAAGTTTTTTTCAGCATTTGAAAAAGGTCAATTTGGCTTTACAAAAAATATCGGACTTACCTCCCCGTATGTGCATGTGCTGAGTGCCCCCCCCTGGGCATTTAATGCCATGGGATTGGAAAACTTCAGTATTTGTTTGAAAATCTATTTCTTATAACTCCTGAGAGAGGTGAAATGCTCTTACCCGTTGACCAGTATGAGGAAATGAAACCGAGATTCCTTACTATTTCATTAAGTGTTTAAAGGTCAATCGACGTATATCTTCAGTGCTGCTTGCCCATAGAAACGCGAGAAGCCACACAAATGTTTGGGTCATTTGGCTTTATTCAAATCCGTCAAATACTTTTGGTGCAATGAATTTTGGAAAGCGGAACACCCGGCTTCTGGCTCACCCAGTATTGTACCATGTACAGAAAAAGAGTTTCAAGGAAGCGTGTTGTCTTATCATTTTGTCAAAGGTGCGTGTGGTTGGGTTTCATTTGACGAATTTCAAACATTTTCTAGAATATTCTATTTATTAAAGGAAGTTTAAAGTAATTTATTTTCTTGATCAACGAGGCTCCTTTCTCTGACTTCAAGGAACAAATTACTCTTATAATGTACAGAGCCTCACAGCTAAACATAACTCACTAGCTTGCAACTTCAAGAGAAAAAAATACATGACTTATCTCCAGAATATCATCTTCGGCGCTCAGGACAACAAACTATAGTTCCTGCTTAAAACAAGGTACAGTTCTGTCTTTGCTTGCCCCATAACATCATGATTTTCTGCATAACATCCACGTTGAGTTAATAAACACAACCGCAGGGCCATCTTGCTTGTTTAAATTTCGAAATGCTATGCTTACCACGAGGACTACGTCAAGCCCCTTGAGGACTGCCTTGACGCTTAGAATAATTATTGTGTTTTTGAACATTTATGTTCTTTAAACGGTTCCCTTGGGGAAACAAAAAGTTGCCTTGAACTTTATTTGAGCAAAATTCATTGTACAAATAAGTGGGATTTTAGGGCGGTTGGTAATCAATTTGTTTGAATGAAACAATTTCTTCGCACTAATGCAAAATGTCTTTTTCAGGCTGGAAATGCAAGTTTCAACAAAGGTGCAATATACAACATTGGTTTTGATGAATCGCAGTTATTTGGAAAATTTGAATGTTATATTTTTCATGATGTCGATCTCCTGTCCGAAAATGATCATAATTATTATGGATGTCCGAAGTCACCAATCCATATGTGTCCGTATATTGATAAATTCAAATACATGTAAGTTCTAATTGCTTCTTTAGAATTAAAAATTTTTTAAATGTTTTCATTTGCACAATCTATACATCATGTCACCTTTCTAAACTGCAAAGTCAACATTATAACAACTGGGCAAGAACTTTTCGATAGGAACTTCTTTGACCAAAGTATAACTTTGTAGATTGGGAACCTCCCAACCTCCTTGATTTTAATCTCCAATTTATGTTTCAAGAGGCATTTGAATTTTGAATGCCAAACAGACCTCCTTTCCAACAAGAACATGTAAACTAGTCAACGAAGCCATTCTCCTTTGACAAACCCCTTCCCACACACAAGTTTTGAAGCCCTTTGTCGCAGCATAAATATCTTATTTTCAACCTTTTAAAAATTGCAATATTTGTCTGCAGTTCAAAAATTTGCAATGCCAACCAGCACTTTCGCAATAGACTTTAATTAAATTTGGTGCGTTTTGCTCTGCACTATCCAAATAAATTTCGAACAATGCCTCCATCTTAATTTGTCAATTTTTCTCCAACAGCCTTTCCTACCCAAATAGCGTTGGCGGAGTACAAGCCTTGACGAAGGAGCACTACATCAAAATAAATGGATATTCTAACAACTTCTGGGGATGGGGTGCTGAGGACGATGATTTTTATTTTCGAATTGAAGAAAATAAATTGAAATTGTTTAGGCCAAGTCAAGAATTTGGACGATACAAAATGAATCAAAATTCCCATTATCGCAGTGATTCATGGAACCAAATAAATGGAAAAAAATTGAAAAATAGAGAACGAAGAACAAACAATGATGGACTGAACAGTATCTATACATTAAGTTATCAAGTTGAACACAAAATACAACTTCTTTATACTTTAATTTCTATCGATCTATCGCCATCTTGAAATTGTTTAGGCCTGGTCAAGAAATTAGACATGGGTTAGACGTAGGTTTTGCTCGCCGTGGTATCGTCCTAGACTGGCTACACAATCTTTGTATGCTCCTTAGAACTGATTTGGCCATCACCAATAACAACAACAGCGAAATTGAGGGACTAGTGTAGCTAGTCTAATATCGTCCTTGTAATATTCTACAGCTATTTGTAGGTAATGTAATTAAAGTCTTTCTCAAATTAGATGTCACTTGAGATTTGCGATAAAGCAAAATAAATCATGCAAAAACCCTTCAATTATTATTTGCAGGATTTTCACGTGACATCTAATTTAAGACAGACTATAGTAACATGTTATTGTAACTTTACTTCAACGCGAAGACTAATAATAGGAAAGAAGCCCTTTTTTATAGAAACCCTGGCCTTACATTAAAATGCCATTGTCACCCATAGTCTTTTGCAGGCACGCTACAATTTTCGGCTCTCTAAAAATCAATTTATTTATTTATTTTTTTTTATCACAAATGAAAACAACTAAACTACAATGCAATATGAATATTCTGTGGCTGCCATACCTGGAAAGGACATGATGTCGTCGAGTTCCAACTACGGCAGCCACTTACATCAATGAAAAAATATACAGTGAATTAAAGAAAATAACAACTCAGCCGGGCGTCTTAGAGAGAAGAACTCCCTCCACCTTGCAGCAGATGATTGACTCTAAGGAATCAAATTTGGCCTGGGCGGAAACCATGGATCCACACTGCAGTAGTTGAATTGGTAGGAAGGTTTGACTTTGGTTGACTTTTCTATCAATTCAACACTTGCAATGTGGGTCCTTAGTTTCCCCTTAGGCCAAATTTGATTTTCAGACAGTCTGAAATTGCAACATGCCCGCAAAGGACCCTGGGTAACAATGGCTCGTTAACAAATTATTGTTATTAAAAACATTGTTGAAAAATAGAACAACAGAGACAAAAGAAAGACACTTCAAGTAATACGACGATACCATATATTACAATAGAAACTCTTATAATATGTATCTTACTCTGAGACGTGTTTTCTTACAAATCAAATTGTCCAAAATGGCAAATTAAAAATATGATCAAAAAATAGATATCACAAATGAACTAAATCATCACAGAAATATACACATATTGCTGACAAAATTTTTACTTGAAAACAAAATTAATACAATCTTTGACAAGAAGGAAACAAACTAGAACATTAAAAGGGTGTGTATGAAATAAAGGAAACTGCTAAATTGTTGCTACACTGGATGAAAATATTCTTCTATGAAAACAATCAGCAGTTCTTTTGAGTGAAGGATTTGTAAAATTATGTCTCGTTTGTCATAAAAATTCATAGAAGAATGTTAGGATCTACATCAACACGACTTGGTGTCAAAAATTTATCTAATTATAGACATAAAATTGAGTTAAAAATGGAGGGAACTTATATTTGTTGAATTTGTGAATGTATGAACATTTTATGTCATGCTTCAATTCTTTTATTCTAATCTGACCTCGCGATAGATGAAGATTGCCAAGGGATTACCTGATAAGAATATCTGGGAAAGAGTCAATTCTTCCGAACTTTTCATATTCTGTATTTTTATCTTGGACGAAACCGTACAACATTTTAGATATCAAAGAGTTTATATAGCAATGTAATCATTTTGCCAAAAAAGGAAAATTACCACACCTCTCAGTTATTAAAAAAAACCAACACATTTTGAAATAATCTTTAGTGAATAAGCTAAAGATAACATTAGTTTTAGTTATATTTCTACCTATGTATGTTTAACTAAAAAAATAAAAATATATGTATGTAAAGGTTAATATACAAACAAATCTGTTCAACTCTGTTATAATGCCTGTGTTAACTTGTTTTTATACTGTTCAACATTGTCTACTTTATTTGATAATTAGAATCTCGACTCATAAATGTTTATATCTGCTACTTAACCTTTAAATATTTTCTGTTTTTGCCTTATTTCCGAATAAATTTCTTAGTTTTAAGGATACCAAAAGAAATCCAAAAATATGGCTTGTCGTTGATCACAAATAGGAAGTAAAAAATACACGAAGCTCCTGACGAGTTCTGTGAACTGTTACGGACACTTCGTTTTGCGTATGTGTGGGTAACTTTGAACGCTGCCAGCAAAAAAGATCAAGCTGTAGAAGCTTGATCGAGAAAAAAATCCTTCTTTCGGAAAACAAAAGATTCTTCTGTCTGTAAAACAAAATATTCCATCTCTGTTAGGGCTCTAACAAAAATTGAATTTTCGATATCGAGTATGGCTGCCCATTTGTAGCAATATTTAAAGCTTTCACATTTATATTCAAACTAACACATTCACATTTAAACCATGTCAATTTGTAGTTAAACCAATACATTTACAGTTAAATCAACACATGTAAACTTAAACCTTCCTACAGTTATATTTTAAACCTTCGTTCAGTTATGTTTACAATGTCATTATTTAAACCATCCTACATTTATATTTAAACCTTTCTACATCTATATTTTAAACTTTTATATTTAAAATTCCTGGGACTGAGCGCGGTCCGTATTGCAAACGAGGCTCTCGTATTATTCGCAGAGCAGAAGAATATTCAGCTCCAATCAAAGAAATGGTTCCAGTCTTCGAACATGGATGATGGTTTTATGAATTTCGGAGACGAACTTTTAGGAAGCCTAAATGTGATACTGTTGACAGTGGTGCTGAGGATGTTTGGCAGAGCAGATGCTGCACTCGTACTGGGCCTTGACCTGGCAGAGGTGGAAGCTGTCGGTGTTGATCCCCTGTTGATCGTGTTGTCGTTAGCAGCGAAGACGCTTCCTGGAGCAAAGCTGCAGCGCGAACAATCCTTTCTTTTCTCCTCCATCCATTGCGGTTTTCTATTTCTCTCACAAGGGCCTAAATAAATTTTGCACGCTCTGCGAATAATACGAGAGCCTCGTTTGCAATACGGACCGCGCTCAGTCCCAGGAATTTTAAATAGAAAAGTTTAAATATAAATGTAAAAAGGTTTAATTAGAAAAGTTTAAATATAAATGTAGAAAGGTTTAAATATAAATGTAGGATGTTCTAAATAATGACATTGTAAACATAACTGAAGGAAGGTTTAAAATATAACTGTAGGAAGGTTTAAATTGACATGTGTTGATTTAACTGTAAATGTATTAAAAAACAAATTGACATGGTTTAAATGTGAATGTGTTAGTTTGAATATAAATGTGAAAGGTTTAAATATTGCTACAAATGGGCAGCCATAATCGAGTCACTTAGGAATGCTGTGGAGCCTACATAGAATCTAAAGCCTATTTTGGACCAAATATTTGGACCACGAAACTAGAAGACCTCTTAGCTATCCTAAAAACGAATTTGATTCGAGCGATGTTTTTAATACAATTTGAAGAATTTTCCAACGTTCACAACGGTGATAGAAGTTCTGACGCCACTCAACCAATCATCTCGTATAAAAGTGTATACAAATGTCGCTCGATCTAGGCTCTTTTGTAGAATGGCCAAAAGGTTTGCTACCAACACCTAAGAACAGCAGATATTTACAAATTACAATTACTCATTAAGATACATTCCACACAAATTCTGAAACCAAAACTTACCCCGACCATTATGGGTCTCTTTCTTAGTAATACACAAACCATTTGAATGCATAAACAAGAATTGTTTACAGTATCAAATCATTCTGTATGGTCGCGTTCCAAAACACTTTGTTAAAATTGATAAATATTAGATGCACCCAGGCCTACACTACATAGCATTGCTGCGGGGAATACTGTGAAGGCAGCTCTATATCCTGAACACGTAAGACTTTTTCTAATCCTTTGTGCAGGCCCACCGAGAGACTTTGTGGGGCCTGTGGCATAAAAATGGGCTGAAAAAAGACAATTTATTCGATCATACCCTCCAGACTCTCAGAAAGTACAGGAAACGCTCTTCTTAAGTTTGGGTTTGGGGAAATCTGCCCCCTTCTCGATGGGCCCAACTTTGTGTCTGCTTACATGAACCCCAAGATACTGTATTTTCGTGCTGCCTAAATGTGTGACGAAAAAGGATGTCCCTCGAATAACTTCTTCCAATTCTATCTTTTTTAATATCCCCTTAATATTTTATATGTCATTAAGACACACGTGTTGGTGAATCTAAAATGATATGATAATAATGTAACTGACGTCATGACTTAAAAATTCTGCAATATCGAGTATCAAAGATTCCACAAATGTTCAAACATGATAGGCTTAATGAGAACGAATTCAACTCTTGATGAGAACAGTAAATTGTCGTATCGTCTGCATAATTACAGATTTCAGTCTCATTCAACAAAAGGAAAATATCATTGATAAATATATTAAAGAGGAGAGGCCCCAGAACTGATCCTTGGGGAACACCTAATTTCATTTCTTTCCAAGAGCTGAATGAACCATTTATTTTGACTCGTTGCCTTCTACCTTCTATCAAAGATTCCACAAATGTTCAAACATGATCTCTATGTACAGCAAAAGTTCTGAATGCAAAAGCTTGTTTTAAAATGTAAACTTTTCTCTTCTTAAAAAGGCTCATAAAAAATTATTGTCGATTGCAACAATACTCAGGCTTTAATCTGAACACTTACGTGATGATGACAAACAAACAGACTGTCCAGCGTAAAATTCCACATGAGCCAGGGCCAGAGCAAAGTTGCACATGAGCCACAAAAACACGGGAAAACAATGTTCCTGGGGGTGCTTGGCTGTTACTAAAACCCTGGTGTCACAAACCTTGACGTTATAAGGCTACTTCGAAGGAGCACATCTATCAGGATGACGTCAGAACCTCTTTGACCCACATGGGCTACTCACGCGGGCAGAAAGACGACTTCATAAACCACGTGGTGATTCAGACAATTGACTCAGCAATGGGTAGCTCTTCATCTGCAGATTCCTCGCTTTCAACATCTTTCAAGGAATCTGATTCGTGACTTTCTTCTACTTCATGTATGCAGTTCATAGATCCGGGAAGAACTTCGATATAATCCTAAGAAACAATGAGTGAAACTTACGTCGAGATAAAATAACAGGGGAAAGCCACGTTTGTCACCAAAACTGGTTATAAACAAGACTGTGTGGTGGCTCTCTTTACTCTGAGCTCTCAACGAAAAAATCTAATCAAACGAAACTGGTCCAATTTGTAACCGACTTTCGGCAAAGACTCCCTTTTTCGTGAACAAACGATCGGGTGTCTCCAAAAAATTACTCCAGTTTGAAAAACCGCCAAAAAAGTTGACTATCAAACCTATCATAAAATGTTTCTTTTTGTCTCTTTTGTCAATGATCCCAATATATTTAAGGATGACAAAATGTTTGTTTTCATTGCTTATAGGGTATGAAATAATGCATTGAAAAACCTCATTCTGAGCTATACTCTTTAACGAACATTGTTAATCTTGCCTAAGAACCATTATATTGAGATTTTTCATTGTCCTTCAAGTTTACACTAATAGCTTGCGTTTCTTTCCAACATTTCTGTATTCTCTTTTTGAGACACCCGGTAGACAAATGCTAATATCAGCAAAAATATTAGTGATACGAAGAAACAATTTCAAAACAAGAAAAATAATTTGAAACTAATTGTTACTATTTCTCTGTCGAAACAGCATTTACGGAGTATCGTTCCAGTAGTATTGTATGATCAAATGGTGATTCAAATGTCAACGCCAACGTAACTTTGTGTCTGGCTTGTTCCGACAAAAGATATGTAATTATCTGCTAATCCGTCATGAATCATAATTGTTGAGGATACCGAGGACTGCCCCTTTTGTCTGAGCCTTTTGTTATGCTGGTAAAGTTCAAAGCAGATAAACAGCTGGGAAACCTATTACCATGCGCGAGAATCTCTTTGTCTCTTTGCTAATTCTTGTTTGGATTGTGGCCGGATTATCCGCCCACATCCTTTCCACAAAACCAAACATGCTTTCTGCGCATGATCACAGGTTTCCTTTTTGGGGGATGACCGTTGCTTTGAACTTTCACGATTCGTATCCCCAACAAATAATCTATGGTACTATTGATAGCTATTGAATCACGAGGGCAGTTATGGCCACGGTATGAGTTTCTCATTTCTCATACCATGATGTCACTAAACTTTTGTCTTGGTGGCCCTCTGTTACGTCATGGCGTATTGTAAGCCTAACTTGAAACAAAGCGACCTGTCTTCCATGGTATGAGTTTTCGATTTCTCATACCGTGGCCAATCTAACCTTTCATCTCAACACTACGCTGATCTCGCTTACTTTCGTCTTCGAGCCGTGCCGTGTCTATACTTTATAACATGGATCGGGTTTTAGGAAGCGAGTACCGTTGGGGTGTTTCAAATCAAATATTTTCTCTATTTTGTCAACTCAAAGACGATTAACTCACGCACAACGACTAAAAAGAGATGGGAGACCATGCCCAAAAGTTACCGTAAAAAATACGTAGCAATTAACACTGCATACGAGAAATTTCCGTGGATTTGTGGAGACGTAGAAAAGAACACATACTTTTGTTGGCCATGTCTTGTTATGGGTGATTTATCGAAGGTGAGTTTTTTCACCAGATTGAGTTTCCCGATCACCAAATTGGCACGGAGGGAGGATACTATTGGAATATGCTGTGCGGAATTTCACTCATTCGAAAAAGCGTACAAGATTTTTCAAAAAAAAAAAAAAAAATTTCTTCAGAGCGGGTTGTTGATAGTGTAGTCACCGATTCTTTTCCGGGGTCTGCTTTTTCGATTTGTTGGCCATTATGAGAGGGCTTGTAACCATCAGCCATAATTATAGCCGTGGCTCCGAGCTCTTTACCGCGTTCACTGGCCATGGTATGAGAATCACAATCCTCATACTGTGCCCTTGAGGTGGCAATACAGGAAGGGCTATGTGCCTGTGGCCAAATTTTTTCTCATGGCTGAAAGCCCTTTAGCCACGTTCATTGGCCATGGTATGAGGGTCATGATCCTAATACCTTGCCTTGAAGGTGATGTGGCTAAAAACAGAGGGCTAAAAGGCGTATATCTTTTCAGTAACATGATTTTTCCAAATTCAAATTGGCCGTGGCCTAAGGCCGCTATTATTTCCTCTTTGCAGAAGGAGAAACTTGTGTGCATTTAACTTTAAATTTAGAGAAAATCTAAAGCTTTGATTCATCAAGTATTGTATGGTATTTTTTTCAAGTAATATGTATTGTAACTTTTTATTGGAATATGAACAAATAAAAAATAAAGTCTTTTAAACTTACCGTCACCGTCAAACTCTCAAGAAATGATTCGAATCGATATGCTAGATTGTGAAATATTGGACGCGAATTCGCATTTTCATGCCAGCATTCTACCATAACTTGATACCTGCGAAGAACAAAATATAACTTGTAATATCAGTCTTCCAAATTGAATTGAATCGTTTAAATTCAACTGAGCTCTTGGAAGGTCGTGAATCCTTGTATGAGCCAAAAGATTTGCTGGAGATATTAACGATTGACAAGAGCGAATACCAAGGGCTCCTGTCGTCACAAGTCTAAGCAACTGCTGCGAGAAAAACCTATCGAATAACTTAAAACTATATCCTGAATGACCAATCCGAAACAATTTAAGAACATTTCAACAACTTACACTTCTGAAGGGCATCCTTGCGGCCTTTGCATCCGATATCCAGATTTCAGGAGAGTGAATAGCTTTTCAACTGGTATTGTAGGATATGGAGATCCACCTGTAAACAATATTCTCACGTCATTTCATTTGAATGCAAGGCATAACAAAGCTTTCGACAATAAAAGCTATCAGTTTTAATATCGAAAAACCTCTGCAATAGACTATTTTCTAGAACAGTAGGTATATTCGTCCATCTTTCTTTCTCTCTCTTCGAACTTTCCTCAAATACAACTCTTTGGAGACAGCAGATGCTCCTTGTACAAAAAAACTTTCAGAGTGAAGTGATTATTCATGCTCTGTGCAGTATACAGCGTGCCCAGTGTTGGCAATTTATATCGAACGCTGGTCTGAGTAAAAATCCAATATGCCTTGGTTCTATGCCGTTGTGTTGAATCAGGCAATCACAAGAATCAGGCAATCAAAAGAATCAGGCAATCATTTGCTAAACGTCCCTAAAATTACAAGCATAACACATCAAGTATCATTGTGTGTAAATAAAACCATACCTAAAGTAAAGATTTCCCACAATAAAACACCATATGCCCAAACATCACTTTGTGTTGTGTATACTCTATCAAATAAAGCTTCAATTGATAGCCATTTTATTGGAAGGCGTCCCTGTGAAAGAAATAAGAACATTTCAAAATATAGAAATTGATTTCTGCTTCCAAGTATCATTCTAGACAATTTCGTTATATAGGAAAACCTGAATTAAATACGCAATACATTACTGGTCCAATCCACAGCGCGAATACACATGCAGTCACGTGGTTCCAACTACAGATGGGACAACTAGTTTTGCTACATATATAGAACTTCCTTTAAAAAATCTTCTAGTGGCAACTAAAAACGACCCTCTGGAAGAACAGCCCATTTTGCATCTTAGATATTATTAGAATAGTTATATTAGGCCTTTATGAGAATTTTTACGTTAGCCGAAGGGGTACTTGTGCATGAACAATAACAATGAATGAATGAATGAATGAATGAATGAATGAATGAATGAATGAATGAATGAATGAATGAATAAATGAATGAATGAATGAATGAACTATTGCTCTTTAAATTGGATATTACAAAAAGAATATTGACTTAGATTGCATTTCAGGATCATAAACGATTCAAAAAACTTGGAGGCAAAAAAGCGAAGTTAAAACGAGCTTAAAAAGCAAGCTTACATCAGTTGTTTTTCGATAGTAATCTGCTTCTCGTACATTTCTTGCCAATCCAAAATCAGCGATTTTCATAATGTAATCTTCACCAACCAACACATTCCTTGCAGCTAGATCTCGATGAATACACTGACGAAGAAATTATCAATATCATTATATTCAACATTTATAATAATACACTCTCCCTTTATAAGAATACTATAAATTTAGTCTATTAGGTTTAGCAGCCTCGATATTCTTTAGAAATTTTCGTTTTGAGCCTGAATATATTCTTAAAGTATTCTTATTTTTCAAATCTGATACCGTTTCATGTTGTGAACATCGCAAAGCAGGCAGCTGCTGAAACATGAGACACAAATATCGGGGCCTATGGGAGCTGAGACTGAGTAATATTCTTATACAATTTACTATTCTATTCTAATTGTACTATTCTTAAAAATTTGATGATTCTGAGCAGCCTGCATATTCTTATAAACATTATTCTTACAAAAAAAGAGTGTAATAGATTTGGAAGGTAGCAATAAGCCTTTTAGCTATTCTGAAAAAGAGTATGGATCGAGCGATACTCGCATACATTTTTAAACAAATGGTTCGATTGAGTGGTTTTAGAGCTTCTATTCCTCTTGCTCACATTCGAAAATTCTACAAAATTTATCAAACTATCGTTCGATTCTGATTCTTTTTTAGAACGGTTGAAAGGTCTATTTGCTAGCACTAGCGTCAAGATAAAAAATGGAAGGAAAACTCCTGAAAGACAGTCCCAATAAGATGCTTAGGCAAGGTCTTCAAGGAGAATATGACGTGGGAATTAAATGATCAATACTTGAAAACCTATGTTTGTAGCCTAGTTTACCTACTGAGAGAGCTTATCCTTTGAGAAATTCCCTGCATACAAATTTCTTCATGAAGTTTGTTATTTTGTTGGTTTGTATTTCCTTATTGTAAGTTCTATTTTGAAGTAGTATGTAGCATATAATTCTGTCAATGACATTTGTATGTAGTGGAATTTCAAAACGAAATGAACTGAACTGAGCTGAAATGTTAACTATTTTAACATTTTTCTCGATCACCTAGCAACAATTCTATGTAATAACATCAACATTATAATCACCTGATGATCAGCAAGAAACTGCATCCCTTTAGCTACTTGCAAAGCAAATGAAACCAAATTTGATAATGTGACTGAAGATTCTACGCTTTGATCTGATGTTTCACATAATGGTGGTCGCTTCGATCGTAAATATTGTCTTAAATTTCCATAAGGAGCATATTCCACCACCACGAATATTGAACCTGGAAATAAAATTGCAAAATCTCAATCACAGATAAAATGAAACTACGGTATGTTACATTGTGACAGTGACGAAGATTTAACTTGCAAATAGTAAATTCCAATCTGTAAGAACTCTAGTTTCTTATTTCAGTTGCCTATATACTTCAACTGAACTAAACCAAAACAAGACCACAACTTGTCCTGATAAGTTTAAGTCCATAACTCATAAGTCAATGGTTCAAATAGTTGCAGGACCAAAATTCTATACGGGAAAGGAAAGTCTCACCATTTTGCGTGCAGCATCCAAGAAAATTAATAATGTTTATATGTTTGCCAATTTGTTTCATGGTTGTCATTTCTGATAGCAGATCATGCAGTTCATTTTCTGTTGCATCCGCTAAAACGAAATACGAAAATCAAATTGTGATATAAAAATTTTGAAAATGAGCGAATCATCATTTCTTTTATCAACGCTTTCGTCCTGTGACCAATAGTAAACTAAAAAGACTCTCAAAGTATATCTCGTGATAGTATTTCCCATCCAAAAAGTTTTCACAACATTAATAAAAGACTTGATAATAACAGTAGTTGAAGTTCCTAAAACAGAAAAATTGATGCATACGCTAACCTCATGCTTTGAGGCTTGAAGAAATCTGATGGTTCAAAAAGAGAATCTTCTCTTGGTACACATGTATTTTGCAACAATAGCCAAGGTTTAGTTAAGATTTCTGACGAGTAGATTTCGCCCAAGGGCATGGGTTATGGACAAGGACATCAACACATCTATTGGAAATTCTTACCAAACATCACAGAATTCTCTGAACCCATGTGAATAAACTTCAAAGTTTTCTATTGGTATCATTTTATACTTCCTTCCATTCCAAATAGACGAATGTTTGTTCAAGCTGTTTATGTGGTAGAAATGACTGATTTAAAAATGTGTTATGTCTCATAAGTTAGCAAGTTGAAATTACCTTTTAGCATTTTAACTGCAACAGTAGATACAGCACTTGATTTTAAAGATGGCAAATTAAGTGCTTCAGCTTTCACAACAACTCCAAATGCTCCTTCGCCTAAAGTTTCGCCTAATATCAAATTCTCTCGTTCTATTTCCCAATCTTCGTCCACTGGTATTTCCATCGTTTCTAAACAAACTAAAAACAAGAAAGACATTGAATAAAAATCACATGCAGCAAAAAATGTGAAATCTATAGAAACCCCTTGTTGCTTGGTCTACAAAAAATTTACAAATCTGTGATGAAACGAGACGTACATCTCTCTTTCGTAAAAGCGTACAAGAGCTTTGAAAGCAAGGAATTTTAGGGATTCTTCGAGAATTTCTCTGATTAGACAAAACGAGTTTTGCAATCTTCCTTTTTAACCAGTAATCTGCCTTAGCTTTGCTGTTTTGTTGTCTATTTTGTGTAATGTATCTTTAATTTTGTCGTTTTTGTTCCTTGTTTTGTGTATTGAAAATTAATTTGAATTGTGAGTACCATCCATAGTGAAGACCCGGTGACTTCATGTCTTTCTTCACTATGAATGGTACAGTGTAAAGTAAGTATAAATATTGTAGTTTTTTAATCTTGATAGAAAAAAAAAAAAGTTTTGCAAAAAAAGGGCTAACGAGGTCTTAACGAGTGACATAAACTTTCCAGTTGAAATTTGTTCGGGCAAAGTTGGACAAACTCAAATTAGCATAAAGCTGTAGAAAAGCTGTAAAATCAACTCGATATCAGGGCTGTATACCTTTTCAAAGAGAAAGCACTAAAGTGCAGAGCATAGGTTCCAAATCTTTAAAAAGGCTGGTGTAAAATTGAGTGACCTATTTCTTTGAACTGAATGGCTTCAAAGACACTTTAGCTAATTCTCTATAATTCTACCGTTGGAATTTTCTGAAATCTTCGATATTTTCAGAATTAGAGTGTTTTTCTTCTTTTTCAAGAATTCAAGAAAAATTTTCAAAAAAAACTTAAAAACATCGTAATTTCTAAACTGTTTGACGTAACATGAAATAATTTCGAAGAAAACCATAGTTTATGAATGCCTACAATATCGTATCAAGCAAAAGTCTGTCACTCATCTGGTTTATGATTTAGAAATTTGATGACGTCACATCCTCAAATGAGCTGAAATGTAAGATACACCGTAATTTCCAAAAATATTCAACATTTTTGAAAAGTCCAACGGTAGAATTATAGATAAGTATCTAAAGTTTCTTTCAAGCCATTCAATCAGAAGAAATAGGTCATTGAATTTTACACCCACCTTTTTTCGCCGAGTTAAAGATTTGGAACCTATGCTAAAGTGCAGCCTTAATTTTGAAGTCTTGGAAATATTTCCCTCAACACCTTTATTGAATATATCAATATCTAACTAGAACATCTACTAATCGAATAATATATGAGAAATATTTCTCTTCTTACTAGAATGTTTGGTGTGAAAATAGTCTCACGTCTCATAAAGATCTGCACACCCGTTTTGACACATGGCTGAGAAGAACAGAGTTCCATCAATCTGAATATTGCAATGATTATATTAGTAAAATTTCATCAAACTGTGCCCTAACAGAGATCTATTAGTTGTGGGAGTATAAGCAAAAACAAACAAAAACAACGAACAGGCAAACATTGTAAACAGTTCTCACCTTCTGCGTTCAGCGATTGTGGGGATCTCAACTGGAAACTTGCTGACCAAACTGATTCCGAGGCTGATCTGAATCGAGACTTATGCAACAGAGGTGCCGTTGATGAAGTTGATGAGATCATTCGACCACGATTTGTTCCATTTAAATTTACCCTGAATTCAGTTTTATTTAGATTAAGATCTGTTTCTTCGATCCTCGTCTCAACTGGTTTCTTCGGGAACTTTCTTTTTGTATCTTTGAAATATTTGACGAAAAACGCGATCAAGATGAAAATGATAAGTGCGCCTCCTGAGGCTATGATCGGTACGATGTAGTTATTTTTATTTTTTGTAACTCTGACTTTCTGCGTTGGTTTTGCCACCGATTTACTCATTCTGATTGGATTCGTTTCTGAAAAAGAAAGAGAGAAAAAGTCATAATATATCAACAATTCGATTAATTACCTATTAGTTATAAACCATGAACAGTTAACACATTTAGAATCAAATCCAACGTAGTTATGATAAACAGTTAAATTCCTTATTCAAGCAATTTTATGCATTGTAACTCATGAAAAATCATTAAAATGTAAAACAAATCTCGAATGTTTGCCGAAACCTGTATTCTCCATTTACCAACCAACTTTAACAAAATAAACTCACTTTACAGGGTTTGAAGGACAAATGCTGCTTATCGGGCGGCGTTAAATGAAAATTAATAATGTCACATTATTAATTATAATGTCACATTTAATGTCACATTCCTTCTGGAGATATTGAACTGAACCCTGACCCTAACCCTTGCAGCCCCAACCCTAAACAAACCCCTAACCTTAAATCATCGTAACTAACCCTAACTTACCCTAAAACACTTTTCTGAACTAACCCCTAACCCTTAACGTATCATGACATAGACTGTTCATTGGTTGTATTTTGTCTTGACTGTTGGCTGATCTCGAAGCACAATGAAGACGTAGGGCGTCACAATCCGCCCGCCACAATAGAACAAAGAATAAGTGAGACCAACCTGCATCTTCGATAACAGTGAAACGAGCTGAATGAATTGCACATCCCAAATTATTGCATCCAACACAACTGTAGTAGCCTTCATCACTTTTTGTTACATTGTATAAATTTAATCGAACGCCATACAATACTATATTGTTCTGGTTCTTTGTGATTGATTGATAGTACCATGAATTAATCAATCTAATTCCTTCTGTGATGTTACCATGACGAAGAACCATCCTGGTAAGTTCCTCTTCTAAAATTTTGTTTGGCTTCGTCTCCCATAGCAACCATCGAAAATCGATCATTAAACCCATTTTGGCACTGAATAGTTCATAGCATTCCATTGACGCGTTTTCACCAACGTACGCGCGGGCATCACGCGGGAAGTCTGGTTGTAGGTATGGCTTGGAACGAACAACTTCTACAAAATAAACGAGAGGACACTTTTAGTTACGTTTAAGGCCCCTCTGCTTTCCATGATCCTTTGCACACGCACGAACCATCAAAACACAAAGAATAGCTTCAACCTCAACCTCCAGTTATTTCTATCAATGACTTTAGTTGTTTGAGCTCACAAGCGATAGCATCACTACATCCATTTGAAGATTGAAAAGACAGCCCTACGACCCGGCCCCACGATTAGCGGGCCAAAACTAATTTTTTCCATCCAGTATGAAATTCATTGCGAGACCGCAAAGGATTTTAGGTGAGGTCGAGGGAAAACTTGCTCATCAAGCAGTAACGGGGACCGTGTATACACGTTTAATATATACACCGTTCCCGTTACAACGTGAGTAAGTTTTCGATCAAAAAGCCGGCAAATGCAACTATTTTCGATGTCAAGGGAAAATTTTATCATCACACAATAACTGGGTTTAAACTAAAAGCTCTTTCGGCTATTCTAGAATAGAATCGGATCGAAGAATATGTTTGTACATTTTGTAGAATTTTCGAATGTGCACAATAGTGATAGAGTAGCTCTTATGGTACTCAAATGAACCTCTGTATGAAAATGTAAAAAATATCGC
Source organism: Aurelia coerulea (assembly GCA_039566865.1). Lineage (NCBI taxonomy): Eukaryota > Metazoa > Cnidaria > Scyphozoa > Semaeostomeae > Ulmaridae > Aurelia > Aurelia coerulea. The sequence goes on along the minus strand of CM076952.1, from coordinate 539,499 downwards.
TCGACCCAGGCTCTTTTGTAGAACAGCTAAAAAGGTCCATTCTCGAAGGCATACTGTTAAGAAGATTTGAAAAGTCGCATCTACATGTAAAGAGCTGGCGCCTTGGATAAAATGGTATTTTAAGAGGATAATTAAGAGGATCTGTCATTCCTTGCTTTTAACCTTCTTAAATCAATTTTGTTAGAAATGATATCATCGTAGCTTTACAAATTTCAGTTCGCAGATAATCTGCATTGAAAAGACTATGTGGATTAGCAATAAATGTTTGTTAATGCGGAACATGCACGATACGTCAATGCCACAGCAAGGGCCTTATACAGTAAAAACCCGCACATAAGAACCTAAGGTTTTGAACTCATCCTGTTTAGCTTCTTATGCAATGAGGCGCATCCAACAATCAGGGTGTAGGTTCTGAACATCAACCCAAGCTTACTCAGTTTACCCCTGCAGGCCCTGCCTATCACAGTTATGTTTGGAGTTCACGAAAGAGGTTGATTGGCAAACAGATTGCATTTATTTCCCAATGAATGAATGAAACCCTTTATTAAGAACCTAGTTATGATACCAGGCTAAAATAGTTTTATCCATTGGCTACAAAATATATTATTTCAGGCTGTATATTCTAAATAAATGAAGGTTCTTATGTGCGGGTTTTTACTGTAGATAGTTTTACTTGCTATAAAAGAGGTTTGGATCGAGCGTCCAAACTAGGGCTAAATTTACTCATAGACGCATACACTTACCAATAACAACCAGAGTGTATTTATATGAGTTGGAACCAAATGTATTCGAAGCTGTGCATGTGTAATTTCCATTATCAGAAATGGCTACATTTTCTATTCTCAATGTGTATTCATAAGCTTCGTATTTCTGCAAACTCAAAGGTTTTCCATCTTTCGTCCATGTATATGAAATTGGTTGGCTTCCTTCAGCTTTACAAGTTAACTTTACTTTTCCACTGACTAAGGTCACTTTTGTGCTCTGTTGTGATTTTGCATATCCAAAACCGAATACTGGTTTTCCAACGATTTCTGTGAATGAGACAATATATGATGTTTCGTAAAAGCTTTATTTAACCCCTCCTGCACTATTAAGCCCCCGCTCTATTGAGCACTCCTCTCTATTAAGCACCCCTCTCTATTAAGCCCCTCCCTTTTGAACCAAAATTTAAACAAGCCACCCTCTCTATTAGGCCTCCCATTTATTAAGCCTATCGCCAACCAAATGTTTAATTTGTCTTTCGAAAGTAGGACGAGCACCCATGGGAATTCAACTGTAATATGATTTAGAAATTTGGAAAGTTGAGTTGGTTGAATACAATAATTAAAGATTCTTAAACTTACCTATTACTTGTAAAAAGACTTGATTCAAAAGCTTCTTGTTTTTGCCATAACATGAATATAATCCTTCATCGCTCTTTACTATTTTCTTTACAAGAAGTATTCCCTTTTTATTTATCTTTTTCTTCTTTGAAATTTTTATTTTCTTTCCATTTTGCCACCAACTGATGTGCAGTTTTCTTTTTCTTGATGCAACATTGCATGGTAATTTTGCAACCATCCCGGATCGAACATCGTAAACAGTCGTCTTCAATGGAGCATTTGCTGCAAGTAAAATAAATTTTCTAGAACGGGACCATTTTGGAGAAATAGACCCTTTTACTGATGTGCATTTTTCATTCTACTTAATGGCTGACTGCAGACACTTTGCTGTAATTCCTTTATTGGCAATACTTGATTATTCTCATGAGCTTTTTTTATTGAAAGAATTCGCAACCAGCTTCCAAAAAATTAAAATCACAGTAAATCCTAAATTAATAGCGGGAAAGTGATAAAACCTTTAAGAAACCATTATTTATTGATGTCTACAATATGGTGGCAAGCAGAAATCTGTAGCTTTTCAGGTTTGGACTTTACTATTTGATCAAGATATCAATTGCCAACAAAAAATAATAACTAAGCATCTGAAGTTTGTTTAAAGAGAAGTTGAAATAACCATTCGTGCAATGACGCCTATGGGGTTTGGGTCGAGCGGTTCAATCTGGTAAATCGTTGATATTCGAAATCTGAACAATTGAGATCGAAATAGAAGCTAAAGATAGAGGTACTTTTAACGTCATCCTTTGTGTCCCGAAGAATTTTGATTGATTTGATTGGTCAATTTATGATGAGACGCATAGGATTATTGTATAAATTAAACATTCCATCACGTGTTGTGTTTTGTTGTCAAAGAAATAAAAATACGTTAAGTTGTGTCGTGTTGTTGTGTTCATTAGGCCTGTTTACGTACATGTCATGAAACGACGAAACAGAGTTTCTAGAGGCAACTCGCTCCCAAAACATCTCGTACACCTTTGACAAAGCCCTTCTGTTTTCAATAAAAATCCTTAGGAAATCCTTAAAAATCCTTTTGTTCTGAAAAAATCTTGTACGCTGTGAAATGCCCCCCGCAGACAATGATTCAAGCAAAACAAATATAATAGATGTGATAAGCGTAGACCAAAAGCAAATACTCCAATTCAAAATAACGATTATGTTTAAAAGTGGATAAAATGTGGCTGTTGGAGCTAACTGGCTGGAAATCAAATCTTATCAACCCTAAAATTTAAGGTTAAGATTTTTAACCTCTGCGTCTTAACTCCTGTGCAAAATTAAATCATGTTCACGAAGTGCAGAGAAATTCGATAATCCTGATTTGAAAAGAAGAAATTTTCATGTTTAGACTTGAAATATGATTATTTTTAAAGGAAACGAAGAATTTGACCCAGTACTGCAGTTTGCTTAATTGTTTCAGATTTAAGTACCAAAAGTTTTTTGACAATTTTTTAAAGTTTCTCAAATTGTTGTTGGTATTTTCACCAGGGGATCTCCTGTTGTGTCCCTGTTTTCACATTCATTTCACAGCGAATTTTAAAGAGGGTAGCGTCAGGAAAAATGCTTTCAGTGAGAATTACGCTCAAAAAACTCTTATCATGTCATACGAAAACAGCAGCAGATTCTTCAAACGATAACGAAGCTGAGTTTGTTCAAAACTGAAATGGAGGCTGAGCACAGATAATAATAATCAAGAACGAAACAGAACACTGGAAGAACATACATAATAGAACAATAAATACGAAGAACACAATAGAACACCGAGGACGTAAAGAACAGCAACACAAATGAAGAACACAATAGAACAATGAAGACGTAGAGAATAGCAACAAAAGAAAACAATGAAGATGTAAAGAATAGCAACACAATAGAAAAATCAAGAAATGGGAACACGAAATAACAATGGAAATTACACAATAGAACAATGAAGACGTACAGAATAAGCGAGACAAACCTGCATTTTCAATAACAGTCAAACGAGCAGACTGAATTGCACATCCCAAATTATTGCATCCAATACAACTGTAGTAGCCTTCATCACTTTTTGTTACATTGTAAAGATTTAATCGAACGCCATACAATACTATATTGTTCTGGTTCTTTGTGATTGATTGGTAATCTCTTGCCTTAATCAATCTAATTCCTTCTGTTAAGTTGCCATGACGAAGCACCCATTTCGCCAATTCTTCTTCGGAGCTATTATTTGGTTTGGTCTCCCATAGCAACCATCGAAAATCGATCATTAAACCCATTTTGTCACTGAATTGTTCATAGCATTCCATTGACGCGTTTTTACCAACATAAGTGCGGACATCACGCGGGAAGTCTGGTTCAAGATGAGGTTTCGAACGTATGACTTCTACAAGACGATAAAAAGAGAACAATTTTAGGCCACGTTGGCGCAGTACCGGTACAATTTTGATCCGGTACAATTTTGATCCGGCACAATTTTGATCCGGTATAAAGTTGTTACGGTTCAAGCAAGAGTGTTTTTAACTGCTCCAGAATAAAATTATTCTATAGACAGAAGGAACAAAAGTGTTACAGATTGTAAAGAAAATAGTATGAATGGGAAGCCGATCAGATACCCTTTTGTCACGGATCAAAAGTTGTAGTGGTATCTGGACTGCACAAAATATGTCTTGTGCATTGTGCTCTGTGCAATTCTCCTTAATTCTACTACAATTCTACATGACATGGAACTATGTAGAGTTCTTACGTCGACTGCATTCATTAGAATAGATAATTATGCTAAAAGAAGGCAGCTAGAAACCTTTTCCCAAGGTGCATTACGTTACGATTAAGCATCCTTAACGATTATGTAGGAATTTCATTATGGAATGCAATTCATCTTCGTAAAAAGTTCATCATCGCCATCTTTAGCATAATCGTGTATTGCTGTAAATTTGAAACCACAACTAAACTTGCTGATCTTGCCGGCCATCTTGCTACAATCCGCATTAGGTACATTCAGATTTCAGTATGTTTCATTGTGTTTAGAAATTTCAAAGAAAGTTTTAAATGTTTTGACGGATTTTGAGCTTATTGTTTTTACTGCAACCATGGAAACTTACCAAAAACAACAACAGTGTATGTGTACGAGTTTGAACCGAATGAATTCGAGGCCGTACATGTATAATTTCCATCATCAGAAATGGCCAGACTTTCTATTGTCAATGTGTATTCATGAGCTTCATATTTCTTTAAACTCAAAGGATTTCCATCTTTAGTCCATTTATACGAAATTGGTTGACTCCCTTCAGCTTTGCAAATTAATTTCACATTTTCACCGAATAAAGTGATTCTTGTTTGTTGTCGTGTTTTTGCATATCGATTACCAAATATTGGTTTTCCAACAATTTCTGTGAATGAAGAAGATGAGAAAATAAACTATCCACAAAAGCTTAGCAATCAGTAGCGAGCCACCTTAACCCATTGCTTTTTGTGTGTTTTGAACTTAGTTTTACTTGGAAGTGAGCCATCTTATCGCTGTTTCATGATTTTGAAATTTTCAGTAGTGAGCCACCTGAAGTAGCGATAAAGTGGCTCATAAGTGAAAATATGTTCAAAACACACACAAAACAATTGGTAAAGGTGGCTCGCCACTGACAAAATTTCACACTGATACACATTTGGTGTCCTGTTGCTCGTGATTCAACTGAATGACATTTGGGCTCTTATCACTGCTGTACAAAGTATAAAACTATCGGTCGATCCAGTCTCTTTTGTAGAATCACTAAATGATCTATTCGGTGCACTGTTGTTATTTGACAGAACTAGCCTGCATCCCGGGGGGGTACATAACATATTTAGCGTACGGGTATGTGCCGCCCATATGGGTGGGTTTTTGGGCCCAAAATTCTCTAAACAAGGGTCCTTTTTCGGCAGATTTTCCATAAACAAGGGTGGGGTTTCGCTGAAATTTGCAAAAAATGGTTAAAATGGGCAATTTTACGCCAAAATTCATCATAAAAGTGGGTATCAAAAGCAAGTTTGGGTAATTAGAAGAGGGTAGCTTTCTGAAAACCGGGCGGCAGACCCCCGTCCATTCTCAAGTCATGTACCCCCCCCCCCCCCCGGGGCCTGCATACAGACTCTACTGTCCACTGCGAAGAAAAGCCAACGAGGCAATTGCAAGCTATAACAGAACTGGATAGAAATTTAATCTTATCAACCTTATAACTTATTTGACATGTGCATCCCAACTCTGGTCTTGGACTCTACCAGTTGTTCAAAAAGTTGACAAGTGTGCAGAGAAATTCGATAATCCTAGTAGGAAAGGGTCACGTTCACGTTTGGACTTGAAATAGGCCTATTTTCTATCATAAGAAACAAATGATTTTGACTAGTAATCTTCAGATGTCAGTTCTAAAAGTTACACACGAGTACCTAATTCAAAGTACATTGTAATTGATGTTTTTAGTGGCGAGCCCTTTCTAAAACAGCTTCGGCTGAAGGGTAACACGTTCTCAAATATATGAAACTAATCAATCAATCAATCAATCAATCAAACAAACAAACAAACCGAACAAGTTTGGTGATCGGACAGTTTCCTATGGAGCGTTTCTCTCGTGAAGTACGTTTAAAGAGATCCAGGGACTTAAACACAGTGCAATCAGAACATAAAAACCAAATTTTGCAGGCTTGGGTTTTTAAGGTTGGTTTGCTAGCTTGTTCGGTTTTTATCACAGCAAATGAAGGAACTTTCCAGGTTATTAACACTGCAAGGATCTTATGTGCAGGTTTTTACTGTAGCATTATTTGAGGAAAGGTCATAATCATGGATCAGGTATCTTGATACTACGAAAGCCAATACTCTGGATTTTATGAAAGAAACCGAATAGGAAGGGCACGCTGTGGCCTTAGGCCGCAAGATTATTTCACTGCTCTCAAACAGTTAAAAAGCACACGCAAGGTTTACGAAATCAGAAATGTGCCTATATGGATCCACAGTGTAGTAATCTAGCTGAGAGAGCAGTTCAAGTGAAGTAAAACTTCAATCAGTTCAACTACTGCATTGTGGATCCATGGTTTCCGCTTAGGCCAAATTTGATTTTCAGACAGTCTGAAATGTCAGCGTGCCTGCGAAGGACCTCGAGTGACTGCAGAGCTGTTCACATCATCAGTACCATTGCATTTTCACTTTGCAGTTAATGAAATTACTGTCTCCCCGCACGATCACGGTAAAATCTCAGCTTCTATCTTTTAAATGTTAACAAAACTCAAAGCCCTCAAAAATGGCAACACTTCAACAACTAAATCCAATTGAATTAATTTCCTACGTCAGCTGAAATAAATCTCTGATAGGATTTCCAATTTAAATCAATAATCTCAGATTTGAAAAAAATCCAAAGGATGCATTGCGGATTGTGGATTTGAGCGGAAATCTCCGTCTTAAAATTGAAACCTTCAAATCTTGGCTCGCAACTTGTACCCATAGGCCAACAATGGTTAGACAGTTTTAAATCTTAACCAAAGACATATCCCTTCAAATCTCAATAATTAGCTTTCAATAAAATCACAACGTGCCTTAACCAAAAGGGTCAAAAGTGATATTTCAGATTTTTATCACATTGGTTAGCTTCCAGTCTGTCTGTGGCTCTCTCTGTTTTCAAACTGGCCCAGGTGCAAATTATATTCGTTCTCTTTTTTGGACCTAATAAATCAGCTCCTTTAGGGCCTTAAAGACCGCGAAGACGAAGGCTCCATCGCAACGTCGTTCAGAATCGCTTAAGGCAGCAGTAGGTCGAAGTGTGGACTTGCTACAAGTCTATCTTTTTTCTCCTCTCGTGCTTATTTGCCTGACACTGGACACCAGTAAAACAATCACCGCCCATTTGAAATCCCCAAGGGCAACGTTGCACTTTTGTGAAGGAGGAAAGTAGCCTGCAAGGAAACGGGCCCGGGGGGGGTACTTAGTGTATTTGTCCGACGGGGATGTGCCGTTTTTAAGGGTATCATTTTCACCAATTTTTTCTAGCACAGGGTATCAAAATAAGGCAATTTTTCTAGAGCAGGTTGTCAAAACATGTCAAAGGGGAATATTTTGCTAGATCGGGTCGTTTGTCGGTCAAATTTCATGTTTTTGAGTATACTTTTCACCAATTTTTTCTAGAACAAGTTATCATTTTGAGCGAAAAATTCTGGAGCAGGGTAAAAAAAAAATGTTTTCGTGGGCACACCCCCGTACAAATTTAAGTAAAGTACCCCCCCCCCCCCGGGGAAACGGGTCGAGATGAGGAGCTTTTTAACTTGCCTGTAGGAAGAGAAGGAGTTGGGAATTTGTTCTCTATTTTTACAGAACCGCTGACTAAAATTGTGGCAAGCCAACAGCAAAAACTTCAATCCGGGGAATTTGTAGAAATGCAGAAACCTCGTTGCACAACATTTATGATTATGATTATGAACACTTTGGGAAGAAATATTGTGTGTTAACCGTAGTCCGTAAATAAATGGCAATACAAGACGGGAAAAGTTTCTGTTGATCTTGACTGTGACTGGAACTCGGAAAGTTATGAATTGATAGAGACAAAAGTCAGACACAGTGTCAAGTCTCTCAGTTCCTGGCAAACATTCAAAATGTGAAACTGTGATTAAAAATTAAATATTTGAACACGCATGAAAGTGATGAAAGAAAGATTCATTTACAGCGGGGCATTATGTTACAGTATCCCATAGATAACAACCATAACAGGGATAGAATCGATCACTACACTGTTCTTTCCATTGGATGAAATATGATACAACTGCTCCTTCAAAGTAGCTGATGAGATGACGGACATACACGTGCAATCAGGCCCTAAATTGTGTTGGTCTGAGGGCCTATGTGGTCGCCAACAGGTTTTGAGTTTCAACCGAGAACTCCTTCACGCCATGACATGGTAATTATGGAGCGAGCAGACAGAGGGCACTACAGTTGTGTGTTTGGGCGTTCACGGGCGTTTCTTGCATTCAATACAAAAAGTTTACAATAATAATTACACTACATACGAACTACTATACAACACTACCAGGATGATACCAAGGGGAGCAAAAGATCATGACTACCCCCTGGCCTTTACATGAAGAATATACAACTAAAATATAACTAAATATACCATTACTCCATTCCATTACGAAATGCTACATATAACCGTTTTTGATTACAAAGTCCACTTTGTAATCTAAGAAGGGGCTTCGATGTCAGTCAGTGAGAAAGAAAGAAAGAAAGAAAGAAAGTAAGTAACCCACTTCCGTCACGCTCGTTAAAGCGATTGATTAACGTTTTATCTCTGCTAATTGGCACTGAAATAAAGAAAGCGCACATAAAGCGCATACAAGACAGAAGTTTCCCGCGATCCTATAGGAACATTTGACGTCGGCTTATTTCATGTTAGACAGATTTGACACCATAAGATGGATAAATCACCATGATGTTTACCCTGGCACAGCAACAAATTTACCCAGAATTGGCACGTTCTTGACTTCATTAGCAGCTCAATTATGTCAAAACAATCGTTTTCTAGAACGAACGAATCATTAGCCTTATTGATAGTACTCATTATGCAAATAAGTCAACTTTAGAGGATGATGTAACCGGTGGCCTGCACAGAGGCTAGCAGTCGCAGCATCACCGAAGGTAGAAGGATCCCCCTCCTACACAGCTACAGAAAGTTGCAGAATCCCAGCAAACAATGGCGCCATTGACAGGGGGAAGGCACGAGATCACACTGTACCAAAACATCTTCATGCATATCATTCTGCACAGAGGTTATCTTCGTGACTGCTTGTCTCAAATTAGATGCCCGCGAATAGTAACAATTGAAACGTTCTGTTGGGTTCTGCATAAGTAATCTTGCGTTATCGTAAATCTCACATGACATCTCATTTGACACAAATGCACCAATAGTTTTTTGCACGAACTAAGCAAACTAAGGGTAATGACTTTTGATTTTTGCGTATCATTCTCGTTTGACATAAAGACCAAAATGTTGCCTTTGATGCGGTTCTTTTTCTTATACAAGGCGCTTGATTTTCCATTGAAGGCGACTTTAGCAGCAACACTTATCTCTCTGACTGTAGCTAAAAACAGCATCTACGATCATTTGGGGTTATGAAGAAATCAATATTCAGATATTTTTAGCTTGTTTAGCTCAGGACAGACTTTGTAATCATCCAAAAGGATCTTATGTTTACAGATAGACATTGGAGCCGGTTTCAGCGGCGTGGCCTGGGCAGATTAAATGGGGGGGGGGGGGGTTAAAACACAGGAAAAATTTGTGGGGCTTTACTTTGGCTTAGAATGCATCTGTCAATATCCTGCTTGCCATTTGCCATGAGGACACTTTGGTATTTTGGTGAATATCCTATAAATCAGAGCACGATGAAAATTTTTGAAGAAACATCCCTTACTTTGGATACGACTGCATCCCCTGATTCCACATTTACCAGTGCTAAAATGTAAGCTTTGACATTTTTGGAAAATTCTTGCCCAACCTATGCCCAGCCATTTTCTCTTCGGTTTAAAAGGAATCTTGAGGACATACTAAATTCTAACAACCTCGATTCGATCCTGGAGTTCCTGAACACGAGGCTTGTGATTTCAAAACTTATCCTTTTCGTAAATTGTTAGTGCTGACTCCCTGTGGCTGCATTCCCAAATTTTTAAGAGCCATTGTCACCCAGAGTCCTTTGCGAGCACGCTGCAATTTTAGATTGTCTGATGATCAAATTTGGCCTGAGCAGAAAACATGGATCAACACTGCGCAGTTGTTGAGTTTAAGGCTTTGGTTTATTTCTCAATCAGTTCAACTACTGCCGTGTCATCCACACTTTCCGCTTAGGCCAAATTTGATTTTCAGACCGTTTGAAATTGCAACGAGCCTGCAAAATTCGTTGCTGACAACACTTCAGCAAAACAACGAGGTGCACAAAAGACACAAAACAGAGAGTATCGGTCACGGAGATGCAAAGTTTTTCTCGTGCGGCAAAATTGATGGTTCAAAAGACGTAGAAGGTCTTAGCAGATCAGCAGGCATCCAATAAGAAACAGCTGTTATGCATCAAATATCCCAAAAAGCCAGGAACGATGGAAAATAGGTGATTCAATCACTATGACCACTCGCCCTACCCTACAAAGTTCCTTGCTAAAAATAAGTTGATAATCCATCAGGGAATCGACAGCATAGTCTGTCTTACATCAGAGGTCAAGTGAGATTTAGGAAAACGCAAAATTGTCACTGCAAGTAAAGCACAATATTATATCTTGGAAACCAGTGAAAATGCATGGAACGAGCAGGACATTCCAAGGAATGAGCAGGATAATCTACTTTCTCTAAGTGTAAAATATTTTTCGATTTTTGTTCGCTAAAAATCAAAATCGTAAAGAACTCTAGCAGTTCTGATATTATCGGAACGATCAAAGTTTAGCAGAGCCTAAAAAGATGGGCCTAAATATAGAATGTGAGCAAAGTAAAGGCCTCGGTACTGGTCTTCAATGTTTTCAAATTGCAAGAAATTTTCTTTGGTGAGAACACTCTCAAATGTGTTAAGCTTGATCCGAAAAGACAAATATCGGAAAATTCCATTCTAAATTGGTCTTGAATGCATAGCAACATGGGCTTATAACTGTTGAATATATTGAAATTTTTATCACCTAATCTTTCCGAGTCCGAGTTCTCAGGGCGTTCTCAGGCAAAAGTAAATACGAAGGTAAGACGTCAATATTCAAGTAAAGATATTGGAAATGTGAAAATAAATATTTCGAATCCACATTTGTGTTTAAATTGCGACAAGAATCAAAGGTGGGGAAATTTGTGGGCCGCTCGGTAACCAGCTATTTATTGGCAATGATTACATTTGCAATAATGTGACGATATCAAAGAAAATCGACGTGGAATCTGCCATGAAATTGAAAGTATGATAACATTGCTTGATTTGAAGCAGCCATTTTATTATGTCATTTACGTCAATGAGATTAGAAAGGATCGAAACACCTATTTCCTAAGATGTAGTAACATGGGATGAATCATTTTCATTTCATTTCTTTTCATTTCATAAAAGGCTTGAATAAATGCCAAGTTATCTGTTTATTTCTAAATTAAAGGCGGCATTTTTTTAATCAATTTTCTATGAACAATAACGGCATGTCCAAAAATAATAATGTGTCCGCAGGAAACACTTTTCACAATTCAACAGCTTGACACACAAACTAGGCCTTAAATTTCGAGCAAAATAAATTGCCAAAACTGTGCACAAAAAACAACCGTTTAGCGGAGGGGCATTTCACTCCTAAGCAACCTCGTACATCTTTGGCAAAGTCCTTTTGTTTTTCAAATGAAAATCCTCCAGAAATCCTTACAAATCTTTTTGTTCTGAACAAATCCCTTATGCTTCTCTGATTGAAGGAGTACACTGTCCCTCGGTTTTATCATCTTTAATTGGTGTCCAGTTTCAGAAAACCCCAAAGTAAACAATTTAAGACATATATCCAATTTCAGAGCTTTGGACGAAGTTCTGATTACAGCACATCTTTCAGAAAGCCCTCAGAAAGAAGGCTTATCTAAAAATTGCAAGGGTAATTTGATTTAAAAGGACAGTTAATAGTAGGTGGATTCTTTCTGGTTTGAGCAATTACTCCTTCCATAATGTTTTCATACTTCAAAAATTAAAATTGGCTACATTTCAGTAATGCATACAAAAAAAACCATAACAATTGCAACTTTAGGCCTTGTTATCTGCTTTAACCCTCCTTTGCAAGCAAGGAAACTTAGATTTTCAAACTTCATTCAACATGGTCTCTTTCACAATAACACTTGAATGCAGTTTTTCGAAATCTGGAGACAAGTTGTCAAAAGAAGCATGGGTAACAGGACATATTATTCAGATAGGATTCCTCCCCAAATTAAACAGACCAGCATACCTGGCACCTGCAGCTCTTTGTTGTGATTTTCATGATGCCACGCACAAAGCATGCTTGCAAAGGCTCCTTTAAATCAAATCATGGTGCAAAACCTAACATCTTACAGAAAAACAAGGAGACTCCTGAACTCGATACCTTTCAACTTTGTTATGAAACATGATGGGACTTATAACATTAGAGGTACAATATATGATTGATTAAGCTCCCAGTTGATCAAGGTCAGGGGATTTAATTTCCTAAGATATCTGATTCTTCAAAAAATTTATCTCAAAAACAGAACCTGCCGAATTGCATAGACAATCATTATGGGCTGATTAGGAGTTCACAAAAAGTGAAAAGTTCTAAAATATTTCCAAAAATTATTTGCGTAGCATTTTGAAACTTTGAAATATTTTGATAAGAGCTCCATTTTTGCAAGCATTGTTGTGTGTTTGAGGTTGCAAGTCTGCAGCGAAGCCAATGAAGTATCAGACTTTTCTGAAGGTCTTAACCTTCTGTGGTTGATACCATAGTTCTATCTGCGGACCTGCAGATCTGTAGCATTACCTTTGCAAAACAAAGGAGGGGTCTACCCTCAGTCCAATGGGGTTAATTCAGAAATATTTCTAGAACAATGAATGCAGGGTCAAGATTGATTGGGGTTTCCTCAGGGGCGGATCCAGGAAATATCCTGACTACTGCTAAGGCGAGGTTATTTGAAATACTTGGGTGTGGTCTTTTGAAAATAGGCGTGGAGCTTAATAACAAGATACAAGGATCTGAGAATCTGACTACTGCTTCAGCAGCAGTCGCAATAGTCTGGATCCGCCCCTGTTCCTGGCAAGAGTGGGGCAAATTATCCCAAAAATAGAATACTGCACAAGATTTTGGGATTTTAAAGCACATATGTCACATTAGCAATTGGTTAATACAACAAACAAGTTTTGAGTGGAATTCCATTGTTTTGTGACTTTTTATTTCTGATTCATGAATTTTTATTGCAATGAAAATTCAGCCTCAATCCTGTGCTTTGTAATAAACAATAGAGAGAATTGTATTGCATGAACCAATCAGCTTCATGACATATGCCTTTTAATCTTAAAATATCTCCGATTTTTATTAAAGATTTCTAAGATTTCTAAGACTTTTTGAGATTTGCATTTCTTCAAAATTTTGGAGGATTGCAACAATTTTTGAGATTTTCAAGGGATGGTTGAAAAATTCCTAAAAATTCTTTGAGGATTTGTATTGGGGGCAAAATCTGGGACTTTAATGAGAGTGTACGAGATTTTTTTAGCACTTTGCCCTCAGCCACGGTCCTAGGGTTCTGCCTCTGGGCTCTGGCCGTTGGGGCTAATAAATTGCTCCCAGTCGTTCGCTTTGATGTACCTGTTGGTACCAATTATAGACAGGGCGGCAAATTCTTTTTACTTAGGGTGAGAAGATATTAAACAAGCGGGGAAATCATGGCATGAGCGGAAAAACAGATGCGCAAATGAAACAGTGAGAGATTCCTGACCCAGGGGAGACCACGCTTATCTCGCAAATCCGGATACAAAATTTTCAACGATAGGAAAATTGAATGAGTTTTATCTGCAGATAATCCGCAATCTTTTTATCAAGTTTTTAAGCTTATTTCATGAGTAATTCATTGATCTTTTCGCCCGTTAAAATCAAGAAGGTCAAACCAAACATGTTCTTTGCTAACCGTAACAAACCGAAACATATGTTGGCTATGACCATAGAGTTAGGAAAGTAAAGCTGTATGGCTATACTCTCAAAAACGTAACAGTTTCCAGCGCGAAACTACAACGTAACAAAACGTAAGAGTGTTATCTATTAGTTTTTTATTAATAATTTTGTTATTGATTTATTTATCTATTTATACCTGTGAGGCTGTAATGGACTTTGAGAGCAAGTAGAACCAAACCAAAGGTGAAGCAACGACGTAAAATGCTCATCTTCATCTTGTCAGCTTGTAGTTCATCTTGCTAATTGCAATCTTTGATGAAGTAAAGTGAAGGCAATTTATTCGGCATCTTTGCGCCAGCAATACTTCGATGCAACGTGATATGACACCTCTTTGTTTTATCAATAAATTTGTAGCAAAATGTTTCGAACTTTTCTTGATGATCAAACTGTGTAAAGAAGTATGATGATAACAAAATACCAGACCGTAAATTCGATGCAATCCACTTGAAACTCAACACTACTGCGGCTTGTTGTCCAAAAAACGTGCGATTTATACCAGTAATGCTTGGTTGATAAGGTCTATGATTAGGTCGAGGAAATAGTTGTCTACTTTGGTTTCAAATGTGATCAATGATAGATAGAATTGGCGAAGCGATCCGCAAGGTGCCTCTCCAATTCACAGCACTGTATCTATGCTTTACACAGATCAGGTTTCAGTTCACCACTGGATTGGACTTGACTTGACAAAAACATGTTCTCCTTCCATTATCCTTCCCATTTGTCTCAAGTGATTCACTCCTATTGTCTTTTCGAATGGACTGTTTGAAGCACAGCATGAAAGCTCATATCAAAACAATTGAACAATAGCTAATTGTCAAATCTATTTTCCGGTCCTTTCTCCGTTGTTTCCTTTGGACTTTTTATGAGTTCCTTCTGACGTTTAGTTGCATTTCCTCTGGGATCAAGCAAAGTCAGGATTAAAATAGGCGCAAATCTTATTTGTGGCAATACTAACCAATACACCCTTTAAAAAACATGTTAAACTGTACACAGATCAACTTTGGGAATTCCTTTTATTGGAAACTGATTCTTTAATTAATCTTGTAATTGTCCAAAAATTAAAACTGTGAAAGGTTGCACGTAAAATCATTAATCCGAGCCCCCCCCCAAAGATAAGACCCTGCTTATGATTTTTTAAGGTCAACAAGATCTTAGGGGTAGCTAAGCTAAGCCTCTGTATTTGATCAGATCAGTATGGACCTCATGAGAAGAGGGATCAACTGTATGATCCAAAGTTTGAACAGAAATATTTGAAACAATGTGAGCTGTTTGTGCTAGCTAGGATCTGAACCAAAAGGAACAAGCCAAACTCCATAGATTGCTGGAGATTGCAGGAGATGGGTGATTTCATGTCGCTTGCGTTTCCTTCGACTCTTATCAGGTAAAGGGTAGGCTAGCGTTGATTAATAATTTCAAAATCTTTGATTTACGATTTTAAAAGAAAAGAAGAATATCTTTAGGACTCGTCCACGTTTTCAGCAAGGTTGATTGTAATTTTCTACCGCATAGCATCGCAATATTCGGCACAAACAGTTTGGCCTGCTTCCATACGCACTGTGCTACTCAGTTTTCGGTATATGGTCCACCGGGATTGTGCTACACGTTTTTTTTATAAGAAACTGGTTTATAAGAAACTAGTACTACGATGACCAAAAATTTAAGAAACTCTAGTACTACGCTCAAGAACAGTTAAGAAACTCTGAAACTCTATTTCTGTATGCCTCTCTTAT
The DNA here is from genome assembly GCA_039566865.1 of Aurelia coerulea. NCBI lineage: Eukaryota > Metazoa > Cnidaria > Scyphozoa > Semaeostomeae > Ulmaridae > Aurelia > Aurelia coerulea. The sequence continues at coordinate 523,765 of CM076952.1, read as the reverse complement.
TCTTTGTCTCTCTAACAAAGGTACCTTCGTCTTTTCTTGACTTTTAACTGCAAAATTGGTAAATTTTTGCCTTGATGTGCATGGCTTCTTCTTGATGACAATGTCAATGCAAATGGAAGCCCTTTGTCGAGAAGAAGGCTGAACTTCGAACAATACCGCAATTTTAGGCCCAAAAAAATAAGAAACTAATTAAGAAACTTTTACTACTAAAACACCGAAATTTTTATGCAAAATTAAGAAACTTTTAGTACTAAGTGCTGATCCAAGTTTCTTATAAAAAAACGTGTACTGGTCTGATTTACAGGAAAAGAAGAGATTGAAACCAGATTCACCTATAAAATTCAGCTCATCACGAAAAACTAAAGACTCGTCATCTTTTAGCTTATATTCGGTAGCCCGTAAGTGATTCAAACTGGCCAGGGAATATTTTAGGATATGAGAAGAAGTTTCCAGATATCTAGCAAAAGTGACATTTCCGAATGGTTGGCGTATATTCGAATGTACATAATGAAGATTGAATAGTGTCCATTTATACTTCGAATTAAACTCGAATATGCTTGTTTCCATTTCCAAGGAGAACATCGATTCGAATATTGAATGACCAAATTTTCAACTTTGCCGAAAAAAAATCGTGAGAAATTGAATAAATTAATTAATGACATCTATAATTCAGAATAAGCAGGGTGGCAGAATGCAGAAAATAAATAATTCCCGATGGGTACTTAATAATTTTAAACAATCGAGTCACCCGAAATCAGTGTTTTTGCGGGGTCATCAACCGATAGAAAAGCCATAAAAACAAGAAGTGAAAAACCTACCAGTCAGTGCTGACGCACTTTTAGAAAGCCGACGCAAAATTTCAATTCAAATCATTTACTTCTGATATCGCTGACCAAAGTTTATGTTCAATTCCGACGAGATAAAATCAAACTACAAAACAGAATCCAGACAAGTAACGGATGTGTTTAAACCTTTTAAAGATTTATTGGTCTATGGAAATTGAATGTAAATATAAATATTGAGCACACCCTCTTCGTATGACTCGATTTCATACGTAGCAGTTTCCAAAGCTTTGCGCAACGTTTCCCCTTCCGCATAACATGAGGCATAATGTGACTCAATGATTTTGAAATTGCTTGTCTTGTGACTGGCCTATTTCTGTCAGTATCAAGCAAATTTATGATACTTCGTAATAAAGTAGGAAAAGCTACTTAAGCCAGAAAAGATTCTCGCTCCAACTCCAATGGCCTAGGATGGTTACGGCATGCATCAACGAAGCAGAAACAGGGGACCGAGGTACTTAGTTTTAGCTTAGTTCTGCGTGCAGACTTTACTGGTATCGTGGTTCCAAAATGTTTGGTATATATGGGTCTTTTTGCGGCCGCTCATGTACATTCCAGAGCTTGAACAAACCAAGGTGAGGAACAGCTCGCTCGTTCTCAGAAGGGCACTATTTGGAACTGGTTGGCACCTCAAAGATAAAAAATGGGCACCCCAGGGGTACTTTAATGCCAGATAAGGGCACTCTTGAACAACTTGGAAGGTCACGGTGCCCCTTGTCACCCCCTTCGAACCCTACGTCTATGCGTCTATGTTTACCAAAGAGCAAAGTGCAGAAGCAACAAGAAGACAGCGAAATCGGAAACTCAAGAATATTAACTTCGTTTGTGGTGAAGTTCGGCTCCACAGATAATTATAGAAACCTTATTTCTTTATTTAGAAGGAGCCAGACAGGAACGTGACAATCTTGTATCAAATTCATATCAGTAAGATCTCCAGCAACATAGATGATAATGATATACTATCCTATTAGTAAGCCTCATTCTATTTCGAAAACCTTACGCCCCTTCTGCAGGGTGTCCAAAAAGATTGTTCTCCGTTCTTGTGTGGCTGTTATGGAGGAGCTATAGTTTTGATTGTCTCAATAGACTTTTTAGCTATTATGAAAAAGAGTCTGGATCGAGCGTTATTTTTATACATTTTAATACGTGACGTTCGATTGAGTGGCGTTAGAGCTTCTATCACTATTGTGCACATTCGAAATTCTGCAAAATGTAGCAAAATGTTGTTCGATTCTGATTCCTTTCTGAATAGCAAAAAAAGGTATATTGTGCAGATTCGAAAATTCTACGTAGCAAAACGTTGTTCGATTCTGAGTCAATCGGACAAGTGGTTGCAACCTCGTTCCCAGGCCCACCATTGTCTTCCTAGGAACTAGGTCATCGATGTTGGCCCTGGTACCGGTTGCCGCAAAAGTGGCCATTTGGGCGCCATTTTGTTTTGCATAAATTATCAGATACAGTTTATTACAAACACTCTCTTGTCTCCATATGGAAACTGAGTCCGACAGATCTGACTGCATGTCAGCTGATTTTGATCCATAACATACAATGTAATAAGTCGGAAACATCGAGGAAAAAGTATGAAATTTTGACGAAAAATGGCCGTTGCTCTAACCACTCTAACGCTAATAATGCAGTAGATGATCCGAAAAACTAAAAACAAACACTTTGAGGTCCTCTTATCGACCATTTTAAAGGTATTTAAACATTAATGCGGGGTTAGCAAGTGCATTTAATAGGAAAATAAGCACGATTTGTTTTAGTGGAAAATGGGCCTAAGTCGAAATTTTTCGAAAATTTCACCGCAGCTTCGAAAATGAAATGGCTCGTTATTCTCCCAATTTCAGAGATAAATAGCAAATTAAAGTTGTAAAAGGTAAAGAATGTGGTTTTCCGTCGAGTTTTGACATTTCGAGGCCCTTTTCCGAGCGCAAATCTGAGTTACCGTGCAAAATGGGGTAGGCAAAAATTTACCCCCATTTTCAAGGCGCCCGCGCGGAGCCCCTGAAGGCGGTATCCAATTCCAAATTTCGTTATAAGATTTGCAGATGAGTTGGCTCTTGTAAACTTTTTTCCGTTTTGAAATTGGTCAAGTAACCATGGAGCATCGACTCCAAACGTAACCTCGGGTAAAAAAATCGGAACATTTTTTTCAACCCCCCTTTATGATGTCATAACGACCCCAAATTTCTTGAAACTTCAAAATTCAGATGCGCCGTTGTCTTTTACCCCTTGTAAGTCCCTTCTCTGCTCCATGATTGCTACTATTGTTTTTGAAATCGTGATCAAATGGAGGCCATTTTTGAATGGGAATCAATAGGGATGGGCCCCAAAATGACCAAATATGCCAAATTTCTCCCGCAAGCGCAGACGGATGGGGTTCAAACCCCCATCAACTAGGGAACATTATGACTTTTAAGGTATACCAAAAATCGGCTTTTAAATTTGTTGTCCCGTTTTCCGGTGACAGCGACCCAAATTTGACTGATTTTCTGCCAAGGAATAAGTCTTTGGAATTTGGAATAATTAACGAGGCCTTTGTTACCGAATAGCCAATCAAATTGCGAATTTGACCTGCCCGGTACCAGGGTCAGTACTGACGTAGGAAGCTGGCCCTAGGAACCAGGTTGAAGTGGTTGCTGATTCATTGGAGAGGAAAGGCAAAATGAGTGGTTGGTGTTGTTTATCTATAAGATGTTGAAATTGCTGGAGAACAATAGAAGTGCTGTTTTTGAAGCAACCATTTATTTTGCTTTTCCCTACCATAAATCAGGAACCACTTGTCAGATTGACTTAAACGAGGTATCAAGCAACAAGTTGAAGCCTATCCCACATGGCTGTGCAAAAACAGGGCAAATTGAATTTACAGCTCCTCCATAGTAGTAGCACAAACGAAACGGGGCACAAGTTTTCTGGGACACCCGCTAGAAAAATCGTGGAAGGAGCTGAGACCTGTCTGTAGCGACCACTGGCGACCAGAAGAGCAATCTTTCGCGAACGTGCGCGGATCTTTGATGTATTATGAAGAGATATCGATTTTTTTTACCAATTTTTCTTTCGTTTAATAAATTTTGGGTCTTTTTACCATTTCATATTTGACAAAGGTGATCATGGATAGGGAGATAAGATAAAAAACAATCAATCTAAAAGGTAGAGTTCAATTAATTGTATGAAACTAAAATTGAAAGAATCTTTACAGTCACGTAAATTGTTAACTGTTCTATTTTTTATTAGCTGTCCTAAAAAAGTGTCCAAGCGTTTGATTGAGTCAAATGGAATAGCAGAGAAATGACGAATTCTAGAAAGTTCCCTTTGATTTTAACATGTTCTTTGCCATGGCATAAGTTAACGAGTCACAGCATAGGTCCCAAGCCTTTAAAAAGGTTGATGGAATATTAAATGACCTGTTTCATCGAACTGAGATGGCTTCAAAGAAACTTTAGCTATTTCGCTACAATTCTACCATAGTGGACTTTTTGCTAAAATCTTTAATATTTTCAGATTTAGAGTGCTTTTCTTCTTTTTCAAGAATTCAAGAAAAATTTTCAAAAAAAACCTAAAATCATCGTAATTTCTAAACTTTTTGACGAAACATGAAATATTTTCCAAAAAAACTCTGCAACACGGTATCAAGCAAAAGTCTGTCATTCTTTATATTTATGATTTAGAACCTTGATGACATCACATCCTCAAATGAGTTGAAATCGAAAAGATGCTGCAATTTTGAAAAATACTGCAAGGGAAGAAACTCAGAAATATTCATTCATCAAATACGAATGAATCCAACATCATAGGTTTGGAAGACCAGAAGAATCATTCAAGAGTCAATCAACATTTGAGACATTACAAAACTTGACAAGAAACCAAATTCACGAATGTTTATTCCCACGAAATTTCCCATTTTAGACGATTCACGAAAGTTAATTCTAAAAATTTCGCGTTTTTTCAAACTTGCGAAAGTTTCTTCCCGCGAAAGTTTTTAAAGGTTTCTGAAAATTGAAAATTCCAACGGTAAAATAATAGATAAGTAGGTAAAGTTTCTTTCAAGCTATCCAATTAAAAGAAACAGGTCATGGGATTTTACACCCACTGAATCATGATTTGAAAATAACTCAACTTTAGAAAGGTCTAAATAATGGGCCTAAATACTGAAAATAAAGAATACATAAGGGGTTTTTGACTTAACATAATTATCTGTGGGGCTTCATGACTCACAACAGCCTCTGAAACGTGTGAAAACAGCATTTGAAGTTCACCTCTCTTTCAGTTCGCCAGACTCAATCGAACGCAAGAACATTTGAGGGCCCCGTCCACACGTATACGTTTATGTTTGTAAACGCATAGAATGTTTTCCGTCCACACTGAAACGCAAAAGCAATTGAAAACGACTGATGAACATGGTGGATGTGACGCGAAAACAGCGTTTTCAAAACAACTGAAAGACATGGATGAAGGCAATGTCTATGACGTCATCGTTTACGAAAGTATGCGTTTACGACCGTCCACATGTAAACGGGAAAACAGCGTTTTCAAAAGTATCCACTTTGGAAAGCGTTTTCGAATGTATGCATTTAGGGTAACCTGAAACGACGTATACGTGTGGACGCAAGGTGTAAACGTATACCAATGTATGCGTTTACGAACGTAAACGTATACGTGTGGACGGGGCCTTGGACACCTTACTAAGCAACACATTTCAACATGTGCATTGATTCTTGTTATTTTCTACTAAAATTCAAAGTCAATATTCCATAATCAACTTCATAAATGTGCATAGAAATTTTTAATTTTTCACTGGTATCCTTAAAAGGTTCAAGACATTGATACATTCTTATACGTAGTGTACTGGTACGATTAACTGAATGTCTATTCTTACTCATTTCACATAATGTCCTAAAATTTCTACTAACAATATTTTCATCGCGTGTAGGATTCCACAAGACTTGAAACGTGCATGAATCTATTAGTCTGCTGAATGTGGCACCTTTCGGTTCGAATATGATACCGTCAAGGGTGTACCCTTTTCTGAGCTCTGCTGCACTCTCTAGCTAATGGCATACTTCTTGGCAGTTCTGATCTTAACAGGCGTTTTTCCTCCTTGGAAATGACTGTCCCACAGAAAGCTCCTGTTTTTAGTTGAAACAACAAGGGATTCCCCGTCGTACGTATTAAAGTCTAGGCGCTATTTTCCTGAAATTTATTTTAGCCAACGGTACCACTTTGAAAACTCTTGCAGGCGGCGAACCGCTGCTTGGAATCCACAACAAAATTTCGTCCCTGGAGTAATCGTAGCAATATCTACCTCAAAGCATGCTGCCGCGTAAATGATTTGTATAGCTAATGATATCGATAAGCCAGCTGGGAGCAAAAACTACACAATAAAGAAGACAATTCAGCTACCAGCTGCCCTTTAATTGCAGCAGTTTTTCTTGGCTTCCCAAACAATTCATGGCTCACCTCACACTTTGTCTAACCTTCTTCGTTCGTATATCTTCCAAAAAGCTCTTTGAAAAAGTAGAGGGATTGCCTGAGTTAACAGATGAGATCTTATTGGTTTTGAAATAGCTTATTGCATTGGATAATCAAGCGAATGGTAAAAGGACGAAAAGTTGAATGAAACAATGGTGTGTTTGGTTTGGGGTTTTCCTTTGTCCTATTAGACTGTGCCATATTATTCAGTCATTCACTTTTTTTCAAGATATTCAAGCAAATCTGGTAAAGTACATGGTCTTGGAACTTTGAACTTGAAAAAAAATTGAACATTGTGGTGATTGTAGTTAGCTTACCAACTCCAAACTTGTACTCTAATGTCTGATTTGTCCCTCGGCTGTTCATTTGTGACTATTTTCATGTGATCATATCTAGCAGAGACCAACTGCCATGTTTGGACCTTATACGTTACTCAAAGAAGATATTTTCTTCATTTCTAACAAGAAATTTGTCTGCATTAATCCTAATTAAAAAAATTACATTTAAATCTAAAACTATTCGAATTCTGATTCATTTTGCCAATTCATGTGCAACCAAGTTAGAATAAATAATGTTCAATTGCAAAATTAAGAAGTGAAAAGAATTTTACATGCTTTTGTCTTCAATTAGTTTTGTTGTATCATACTAACCTTGCACCCAAAACAATCAATCTTGTGCTCTTTCTGATCTCAAAGTTTTCAATTGTCAAAAATATTTTTCTTCTTTGACGTCTGTTCTATAAATGTCAAAGTTTCTTCTCTCCACTGCTGTCAGCCACTTACAGTTTGTCTTGTGATGAATTCATTGCAACAACCTGAAAAACAAAATAATAAAATTAAAACCAAACATTCTGATAAAACAATAAGTGTTACTTTCACAGGCAAAGTTTGATCAATTTTTTGGTATATCTTGGGTATCAAAAACCTTCAGACTGGTCATTATTTCACATATTTGGTATAAAAATATAAAAAAGGAGGACAGACTTTTCTACCTTTAAATAGCAACTATCTAAACACTATCAATACCTCAGTATATAGATGAAAACTGGAAGGAGAAAACAAACATCTTACTGAGAAATGCTGAGATTGAAACAATTGCTTCTCCACTTCCAATGTTTGGAAACTTGTTGTCATTGTTGTTTTGAGAAATTCTCTAACTCTTTGGATAATAATAACAAAATCAGATGAAAGTAATGCCTGCATGCTCTGCTACCCATAAAAATTTTGTTCATCTATCCCAAGAAAGTAACTTACACACATCCAGACTCAATTCTATATGTCTTAATTTTGTTTCAGAATGAACTTATAACTTATTCTGCTGCGCACACCAGCTTTTTCAAAAACTTTTGTACATTTTTCTAGACAAGTTGTGCACTTGAAGCTTCATGAAATTCTGCATTAGTGGTTTATTTCACAGCCCATCGCAACAAACCCATTGAACTCAGATCACATTGCATGCCTAAGAAATTTAGTGCATGCTTTTAACTGAAAACTTCCATTGTGAGATCCCATGCACAAAAAGCATAGTTAGGTACAGTGCAAAGTTTATTTCATAACGTGGCCAGTGCAAAACGCAAAGGGGCAACTACCTTTTTTGAGCTTATACAGGGCTGGGTCAACACTTTATATAAAGCAAATATGTTTGGGGCAGTAACTTTTTATAAGCTCAAGATGAAGTATGAAATATAAGATGGTTCATTTTAAGGAAAAATCGTAAACAATGCAAGATGCAAATGAAAAATGCTTGGAAGGATGTGAATAAAATGACGCAAATTTCCTTGTCATTTGTTTGCAAGAAGGATTCATCAGTCATATCTCTTCATCTTTAAAGTCAATGTTTTCGTTGGCAAAGATTCGCAAGGACAGAGACTGATTTTGTTATGGTATTTGGCTAATTAATCGGTGGTACTATACAACATCTGTTGTTCGTGAATATGAGGTAGATACATTTTTTAAAGAAAGAGTGACGGGGCAATTGGTTTTTTTGCAATAATTTTTCATCTCCACTGGCTGTGGCCATGTAATATAATAAATTTTGCACTGTCCCTTCTGTATGAGTCAAATGATACCCAGATATCACCCATCAGGCCACCTCCAGGCATTTGATAAGATATACGATCTTGGGGGGCTGGGCATTTGAACTGAAATAAAATTAAATCAGATGATTTTAAACTTTATAAGGCCATTTGAAGTATGTATGTATGGCATTTTAGGGCCGCAAGACCAGGGCATTTGATAGGTGTTGCTAGCCATAAGGGTGCGGGATTCAACAACTGAGCATGAAGAAATCAAATGCCCAGATCAAATTGCCTGAGGGTCTTATCTGAGTATTTATCTGAATCATACATTAGCAGTCTCTTTTCACTCCCTGTGGTCTCCCTTGCAACCATTTAGCAAACCCACAGCAAATCTCATTCATAGCTAGATAACAATGTAATTTAGGTATGCCCATAGCCACATGTGGCCAGTGATTTTCTGGCTTCTTCAACCAAAAGACAAATTCTGATTTTGCTATTTGGTAACCCAACGTGGTATCTTTACCACAAAAATGGGTAAAATTGCAATCCATGAATTTTTAGCCTACGCCTAGACCCATTATCCCAAAGGAGGAAAGGGTCTACGAAACAAAGAGCAAAAGCTTGCTACTGAGGTTTCTAGATTTCTGGAAACTTAATTTATGCAGCCTTTGTTTCAACCATAGAAATATTTCTATTTCTATGGTTTCAACGTGTTTCACAAATAATTTGAAAAGGGGATTAGAATGATTTTAATTGGGCGGCCGTAGCAAGCCTTTGCTCTTTGTTTCGTAGACCCTTTCCTCCTTTGGGATAATGGGTCTACGCGTAGGCTATGAATTTTTGGACACTATGAAAATCTGTTCCATAAAATGCTAGATACACACTGAATTATAAAAAAATATTTGAACATAGGATTGGTATTACAAAACTTAGAACATTCTTTCTTGTTTCAAAACTAACATTCAAAATTAGTTCCACTTTAGAGGCCAAGATCTTAAGTTACAAAACATCAGAAATGAGGTTTGAAGCTACAATTGAGCAGGACCACTTCATACCTTTCCTAGGAAGCAAAGGGGTGCAAAAGCTATCCTACTATTTGAAGCAGCAAGTTGTTAATTTTTAAGGTGTGATAAATATTTCAAACAACATACCAATCTGTTTATTTCTTGAGCTTGATAAGCAATGCAATGCTAACTACTTGGTATCCTGGAGTAATTGCCCAATATTCTAATTTCCCTGACTTGTTTTGCGGTCCCTGGACGTCATTCACTGCTGATTTGGTGGTGTATGAGCCACTTTCAACTCCAACTTCCAAAACTGTACGCACTGCACTTGCCTCAGCCTCGTGAGATTCCATAAGGACTATAGTGGCAAGGGAAGGAAGGACAACCAACTCGTCAGATTTCAGTCTTTGATAGAATGATCCAGATGATAATGCATCCAGAGTTTCCTTGACTTTACCGGGGAAGACTGAAAAATAAGCCAATCGTTGCTTTTTCTGCAGTTCCCTTGGACTACGTAACAATGCAAATTTGCACCAGTTACGTAAAGCTTCTGAGCCTTTAGGAGGTGGATGGTCATTACAATAACAACTATTTAAAGGGCTTTCTCTATCAAAATAGCTCAAGGGAACTTGGGATATGAGAAACTGAAAGCATTCTTTTTCATAGTTGCACAGACGTGAATCTTCTTGATTTCGCGGATATGATCTTGTTCTCATTGACTCTTTGCTTTGTCCGGTATCTGGTAAGGATATTCTTTTCCTTAGATCCTTGCTGACAGGTGGTGACTGACTTGCAGACAATTTCTGACCAATGACAACTTTCCTACATGCATCATTTGCACCATTTCTGCAGTGTTTGTGAATTCCTACACCGCAATCTTCACATTTCAACCCCTGTGACCATAGACCCCAAATAAACCCACCACAAACATCACACCACTTTGGATGTCCAAATGTGTGGTTCTCAAACTCATGGGTCTTTTGGTAGGGCTTTTTCCTCCCTCCCTCCATTTGTTTCACTTTCTTGCCCAGCCCCAAAACATAAACCATTAGTTCGTGGACAGTTTGATAATCAGTGGAATCAGAAAGGCCTGTTTTGTACACACCTTCTGTGCAAATAAGTGTTTGATGTTTTATTTCTCCATCGAAATTGAATGACAAAGTGTAGCTGCCTGAACTCGTGCTATCTCTCACTAAATATCTCCCGGATTTTCCTGTCAACAGGCGACTAACTTCATCCTTCGATATCTTCCCGTGATACTCCTCAATGTGCAATTTTCTGTTCTCTGGTGGTCTCATACACGCGACTTTAATTGGTTCTGGCGCGAGCTTCTCTTGGAGACGGCCTAGAACATAATTCTGCCACTGCCCATCTTCAGGCTTGACGAGACTTGTTCCAGGCTCCGGGTCTTTGGCAGCTGGAGTGGAGCCTCGTCTTTTTCGAGAAGCGTCTTCCATGTTCATCAAACATTAATCAACTTCGATGAATAAGCAAACTTGATGTACAATGGATGAGAATTAAGCGATGTAAGTGATGCAGCAGCTGAGGTTGATGTTATTTAATGATGTTTTTCTCCTGCTATCTGTTTAGGCCCACCAACTGATTGATTTCGTTCTTGCTGTGAAGTTTCTTGTTTGCTCAACTCAAGAATTTCGATCAAGCGTTCGATCCAGACCTCTTAACCACAACAACAAAGCAAAATTATTTCATCGAAAATGAAATTGAAAATGTTCGATGAGTTTGGTTATCAAGCTTTCTTCAGGAAAATATTCAAACGTTTTATGTATATATGATATATGATACAAACTCTACACTATGAAGGAAAGGAGGCAGATGCAAAGAAAGAGATACCCTGGGTACCAGTGCCAACAAAAAATAATAAAAAGACAATAATGAAGGAAAGAAACTTTTCTCTTCTTTCTCTCCTTTCCTTTTCTCCATCTTCCTTTCCTTGATTTTGAAGCTCTAGTACCCAAGGTAAGAAAGAGACAGATTTCTAGACCTTTTACTTGTTAGAAAAGAGGGTTGGATCGAGCGTCCAAATTTGGTAAAATTTGAGAAGGACCAAATGAAAAAGAGCCGTGGGAGGCAGTTCTTTCGGATCTCAGAACACTTTTCAGAGAAATAACTTTGACTTACGAGTGGAAAGTTTTATTCACCTCTTTGCCTTGCTTCTCGCTATTTTCATTGATAGTTAGCTGATTTTGTTCTATAACAGTTTCAAAACAAAGTGCGAGCATACAAGAGTTTCATTTTGCAAGTTTACAAATCGAAGTTTGCTGTTTTCAACCGTTGTTATTCAAATGAAAAGTCCGCTAACATTAACAAGGAATGAAAATAACAAGAAACAAAGCAAGAAGACTTGCCTGTGTGCAAACTAAACCGTTCTTAACTCACTTTGCACAAAGTAATAAACTCTCTGAAAAATGATGAGATCCGCAGCAACTTAATGCCACAGCTAGCAGTGTATTCACTGATAACTCGATAACGGGGATCGTGCTTTCGTTTTCCTCTCTAAACTTTACCAGATCTGGACGCTTCAATCCAAACCTCTTTTCTAGCAAGTAAAAAGGTCTATAAAGATGCATGGATCCCCTACAGGCTGAAACTTCAAATTAGACCTCCATTTTATAAGAACCAAATCCATTGTACAGTATTATCTAAGAAGAGACAAGTCCAGTTCTTGTTTCGGTTTGGTTGAGGGTTGTGGAAACGTGCCCACAAACGTAAGTTCAAAAGTAAAACCTACTATATATATTTATCTTACGTATTTCCTTTGGTTTCTTAGAAACAGCTTTGGTCTCTTGAATCCATTGCTTGATTCAACAGTGAAAGTCACTGGGCTTTATCTTTCTTTGTGCTTTCTTTCTCTATTTTTACTGGCTCCAGCTTAATGACATATAGGTAGACTCTGCTTCAGGAATTAAATGTCCTTCGTTTTGACCTTTTTGGTCATCTAATTGCTTTATACTGATTGGCTTTCAAACATTAGGTATTTATTGAATCATCAAACTTCTAAATCAGCAAACTATCTTGGCAAATGCAATGGAAATGAAATTGGCGAACATTCTGGGAGCGAATCGGATATTGAAAATACGTGTTTTGGTGATGTTTGAATTTTGGTGTGATGGGATGAGATTGTTCAGCAGTTCTTTGGAAACTACTTCAGTCTGTGTGAAACTAGCTTTCGTGTGGAATGCTTGTTAGTCAATTTTGCGTTATTACAAATCTCAGGTGACAACTAATTTGAGATAGACTTCAAATCTTCTTATGGCCACAAAATAGACTCACGAAATAGTCCCAGTTATCGCAACAACAACAACAACAATGCCAACAGCAACAACAACATATTTTTGTGCTCAAACTGTTATAGTCATAGTTATTAGTTATAGTGTCCGTCAGTCTATCAATAGCAATAACTAGGAACTTGTAATCAGTCTAGGCACAAAATACAAAACTTGGATTTAAACAACTGTAGAAAGACATTTTTTAATTTTTCGATTTTGACCAATTCTATCCGTTGCCATTTGCCATTTAAAAAGTTGCCATTTGAAGTAAATAACTTCATCTTAAAATCAACTATCTTGTATATTTCAAAAACGGAACGCTTCGTATAATATCATGGTCCTCTTCATTGAATATCCCTAAATCTTGTGCCCAACGGCCTAACCTACTTATTTGTAATTAGAAAGTATTGTAAAATGTAATCTGTATTATGTTTATGTACCCTTAAAGGTAAAGTTTTTTTTGTAGTTGTGTGTAGTTTTAGCAATTATTTCTCTCTCTAGTAGTTACGTGCAGTGGCATGTTCGTATTTTCTGTTTTATGTTGCCATGAGGTAGTCGTAGTTTTCGCTCCAATTGGTATTGTATTAGTAGCAGGGTATGGTATTTTGTAAGTAACATTGAAAGTAATATGTGTTGTAAGTTATTAAATGATGTATAAAAAAAAATTCTATCCGCAACTGTGTGCAACTTGAATAATGACGCTTCCATGGAACGAATGTGTGCATATCTTTTTCACTTTCAGGTAAAAAAAGCAGCAGGAGAATGACCAATATAATAGCGCAATTTTCGAAAGCAAAATGCGGTAGTTCTTGGAATCCATAAATCAATTTATGATATGATTATGAATCTACTACACGTTTTTTTATAAGAAACTTGGATCAGCACTTGATACTAAAAGTTTCTTAATTTCGCATGAAAATTTCGGTGTTTTAGTAGTAAAAGTTTCTTAATTAGTTTCTTATTTTTGGGCCTAAAATAGCGGTATTGTTCGAAGTTGAGCCTTCTTCTCGACAAAGGGCTTCCATTTTGCATTGACATTGTCATCAAGAAGGAGCCATGCACATTAAGGCAAAAATTTACCAGTTTTGCAGTCAAGAAAAGATGAAGGTACCTTGGTTAGAGAGACATAGAATAAGAGAGACATACAGAAATAAAGTTTTAGAGTTTCTTAACTGTTCTTGAGCGTAGCACTAGAGTTTCTTAAATTTTTGGTCATCGTAGTACCAGTTTCTTATAAACCAGTTTCTTATAAAAGAACGTGTATTCTAGGACACGAAGTCCTCTTCCTCCTTTTTCGTGCCGCTGTTTCTTATCAAAAGAGGACAGTAGGGTGTCATAGGTGTGGCAAGTGTGGTTATCCTGGATGCTGAGAATACGATTATGTCATTTATTCTTCAAGGCAGTATGAATTAATACCCGATTCCATCAACGCTTACGCTTCACGATTCTATTGTCATCCTAAGCCGTGCATCTTTTAACATATGGTGGGGAAATTCCATAAAATGGTGGGGAAATTCCTCATTAGTCCCTTCTAATTCCCCATCAGTGATCTACAATTTCCCCGCCAATGAAGTGCCCTTTTCAGAAAGAACACTGTGTAAGTTATGAAATAATATCCTGTGTTTGCCGAAATGTAAAAAATCGTGAAGGAATGATCGATAAAGGTTACCTGGCATGTACACATTCACTGGACCGAAATGAGCATTTCAGTCTTTGGAATTGTACCTGTGCCATATTTTGAAAGACCGTACATATTAAAGACTTTCGAGTCCCCTTCGAAAAAGTGTAACGGACTTTCAAAAACAAAAGATACACTTTCATAGCCATGCGATATCGATATGCCATTTGGTAACCTTAGTAGTGTTTCTGGCATAAGATTAGCAAGAGAAATGATGAAAAACGAAGAGATCCATACAATTTCTTATGAAAATATTGCCCAAATGGCCAAAAATTAAGCTACACGAAATCAAGGATAGGCTTTGATTTAGACGGACCAAATTTTCCATGATTGCCTAGCATCAGGTGAGTATATCTTGGGGATTCAACATTAGTAATTCAATACGTATTAGAATAAAAATTTAATAGAAATTTAATATACTTAAAGTCACTTTATTTTTAGAAGTTTCAGAAATGTTTCAGAAATGAAACTAAATACATAATTAATGAATGGACCTGAATATGGAACCCAAAAACTTATCACATAAAATCTTTTATATATATTCACCAACGTTTGATTATTGAACATCAGTAAAGTAATAGGTACATCTTTTGCTAACAACTATTTTTCAAAGGAATCATTCTGAAGCAAATTTTATCACAAACTTTGAAACTAAATGAACAAATTTTGTTTCTCTCTTTTCAAAATTTCAAGGAGGGGCGATTTTAAAGAGAAGATAACTTCATTCGCACTTTCAAGACGACGAAACCAAGAGGAAAACAGTTACTACGAACGAACGCCTTCTATAAACGATTATAACAAACTTTGAAAACAGTTAAAATTTGTTGTTCTTTTTCAAGAATGTTGACGAGGGGGTGATTTTAAAGATAAACTTTAGTGCGCAATTTCAATAGAAAACGAGGAAACCAACAGAAGAAACGCCCCCAATAGACGCTGACAGCAAACTCTGAAAAACAGTTAAAATTTTCTTGCTCTCTTTTCAAAAATGTTAACGAGGGGGTGATTTTAAAGATAAGACAACTTAGTGCGCAGTTTCAAGAGAAACGACAAAAAGGCTTATATCTAAGCATTCACGCTTCTAGTTTCATTGTCTCATATCAAGTCTGTGATGGACGTCTTGAATAATTAATAAGCCTCTTCACCAGAAAAGCTGAACTGTGGTCTACTATTCTGGCAATTGAAAAATAACAGGTACATCTGTGAATATAAAACTGAAGAAAAATTGTACTTCCAAGCAGCAAGCAATAACTATCTGCTCGTAACACTCAAGAAGCTCAAGGATCTCTCCCTTAGACTAGAAGATTCGCATCTGCGTGATATACAATTTGAAAACCCTGTTGGCTTCGAAGTATTCACGAAAAGAATTCATTTTGTACAAGGAGAAGCATCGCAAAGAGAGCTGAATCAAGGCTGAATGCATGTAATTTTAGATAAACAAAATTTACAGCATTCCATCACACTTGGTTTTTGTATTTGGCTTTCCAACTGGTGAGTAGAATTTCACGTTTGCACTTAAAGATCACATCTTACACGGGGTAAACAGCTGTCGTTGTAATGTCGTAGCAAAGTTGTAAACAAGCAACAGCCTGCTTTTTCGTATTTCATTTTGTCCTTCGAGAACCCTCAAAACCAACCCAGTCAAAAGCTGCTGAAAATATCTCATTCCTCTACAGCTATGTTCATAAATATCTTACGCTTGAATGCAAACTTCGCATGCTTTAAAATCCAGTTTCATTTTTGCAATACTCTTCCAACGCCCTTAAAAGGCGCCTCCTTTGCATCATCGGCCTAACTGCGTCTTGCATTTTTAGCACATCAATGTTTTATCAGTTATCAAGACGATAATTTACATGTCCATGTGCGATAGACTTGAAGAAACATGCTGAATACAAGGTTTTACGAAATCGAATTAATAGATGTCATAATAGCATCGCTGAGAGATCTTAGGTTTGAAAACAGAGCCTATAAAACTTGGAATTGCTAAAAGGTACATGGACTGACGGCAAATCGGCAAAGGCCATGATGTAAGAGAATGGATATTACAAGGGTGAGTGAACTGCATACTTTGATGGTCCAATGAGTGGGGGTACTTACTTCTATGGTCCAAGGATGCAGGATAGCAAGAGGGAGTTCTTGTGAGGCCAAGCAACTCTTTAAAGCTGTAAACACTTATCAGGGAAACTCAATCATCAGTCAGTGAATCAATCAATCGATCAATCAATCAATCAATCAATCAATCGATCGATCAGGCAATCAATGTTATAGCAATCAATCCACAAATCAACCACACTATACGTCTATCAACTGATCAACTAATTGATTAACATATTGCATAAAGGTACGCACTTATTCAATAAATTAGTATACCGTATACTCCACAAACTAAAAATCGCACAGGAAAGAGCAGTTTCCACCAGTATGAATTGGTTTTCCAAAACTCCTGAATGGGGTTCTCAATCCCATTCTCTCGTCATGTTCTACCGTAAATTCCGATCACTTTTTGAAGATACATAATTGATGATAAAATCCTATTCCCATTCTATTATTGTTGCTGCTGTTGTTGTTTGCAGCCCTAGTTCATCCATTCCCAGTCTCAGTACAAAAATCCAATCCCCGGAATATCATTTGGCACCATTTAAGCCCATTTAAGGGAACCCCTGGCTCCAATGTTACCCCTTCAGGACTCTCCATACAGTTAATTTACTTGACTACTAAATACGTAATCGTGAAGGGCCTAGATACTTTTCAACAGAATAGTTCTGCGAGAAAACATGGAGGACTCAAAAGTTCTGTCCAACTCAGTTTATCACATGAAACTACCACAACAAAGTGAGTCCTGTTTCATAACGTACTTTTGCTTAACATGCCATAATCGGTACCCCAAGGCTTAAGATAATATAGACTAACTATGTGAGTCCCAGCTATTGCTCTTAAGAATAACAACAGTATCATTTTCTGCAGCTCAAAGATAGATGGCCCTTGTAATAAGGTTGGTCATAAAAACTTAATTATTGAATAGCCTGAAAATTTAGTAAGGCCAAAACAAGTGTATACGCAAAGGAAATTAACGGGAATGGAGCGAGCTAGTCCAAAAGGACAGTCATCCAAAAAGAATAATTCCTTCTGTTATCATGTACTGTAGTTAGGCAAGTGGCATATACTACTTTCACCCCCTTTCAATTCCTTTAAACTTAGAAAGAATTGAAATAAATCTTCTCCAGTAGCTCAATAGAGCGAATATGATAGGTCTGGTAAACAACGGCTAAACTCCACAAATCACAACAAAGCAAAATTGAGTCTAACTTACAATAACATTTTGACTTACATAACGTAAAAAAGGGTTAAAAATCTACGACTCGTAAAAAATACGAGCCCCTACTGTGAATTCAAAGTTGCATAATCCAGAAAGTTCATTTCGTCTCACAGATTTGAAGAATCTTTTGAAATTGGGTCAGACTTGCAACTGTTTTTCTCGATTATTATCAATGAATATAATCAAGTTTCCATCGAATTTATACAGAAAACCAATAGCAAATAAGACGCCTACTTCAAAAACACTTGATTCCATAATCATTACTCTTGCCTACGGGGCTGTTAGCACAATGGAAAGTAAGGTTGTATACGTCATGTTTGAAGTAGGGAGTGGTGGCTTAAATGATTATGAAGAGGAGAAAGGAGTGCAGAATATCAAAGCTTGTGTCTGAATGTCTACTATGTAGCCTATCTGGGTATTGAGAAATGAAACAACAAAGGAGAAAGGTCTTATAGGTAAGATTCAATTGGCTGTTTGCAGCCTCTTTCTCGTTTCATCATGGTGATGATGATGATGATTGCATGGAGTACTTCTGTTTTGGTTTAAAAAGATCATCATAGAATTAAGTTGTACTGTCCATTTTGTCTTCGTCTTCAGAGACGTAGGAACTGCAGGGGACACTGGGCGCACATGCCCCCAAAATTTTTATATTAACGAAAAAGTGCCTCTTTCACGAAGTGCCCTTTAAAGGAACTGCAGGGGACACTGGGAGACGTAGGAACTGCAGGGGACACTGGGAGCACATGGCCCCAAGATTTTTAAATTAACGAAAAAAGTGCCTTTTTCACGAAGTGCCCTTTGAAGGGAATGTAAGCATACAAAGTTATACTACAATCAAATGTAAAGAAAACAATAATAACAACAGACCCAAAAGGTGAAGCAAGAAAGAAATACGCCAACTTTTAGTTAAAGGGTTGTGCAATATGCTGAAGATACTAACATGATTTTACACACACACAATTAGCATACCCATTCTTCGAACGATATACTACGACCCGCAGGTTAAATTTGACGTCTAGCTGGAAATTTGTAAGCTAAGTCTTTTAGTGTTTTTATGGATATTAATTGTCTTGTTTAATAAATCATACATCATCATATGCAAATCGTAGTAGCTGAAGTCTGGTTTTGCTTGACAAATGTTTCCGAATCCACGATTATTCCCTTTAAATTTTAACCAGGAAAATCAATAGATTCTAAGTCTTACAAAGTAATCCGGTTTTGGTGTAGAATGAGAACTCTGTCGAGACTGTTATAAATTCCACGTGGCCGTATTCAAAATAAAATCCCTAATTAAGTGACACACAAATTCTCATCTTCAGCATTAATCAAGTTTTGTCAGGCTATATTTGGTCATGATTTGGTCTTGTTGGTTTTCGCCTTGAAGCACTACGATTTTTTTCAAACCACTGGCATCTCTCCTTGGGCAACCGTTGACAATTTGTAGGAAGGTGAGAAATTCGGAGATTAGGGGAATCTATAGCCTGCACGCAGACTCGACTGGTTGCCTAAGAAGAGAGGTTCCAGAGAAACTTCTGCTCTGGGGCAAGCCAGTTGAGTCTGCACGCAGGTTAGGAATTCGACCGCTTTGACAATTAGCCCTGTTTTTCCCGAGCTATTTGGGTCAGGCAACTGCCTAGGGAGGGGGAACAAAATATGCCCCCAAATTATCTCAGAAACAATACCTTGCAAGCCATTGAAACTTAGTACAATAGTAACTGCATCAATTAGGAGTCTGACTATAGAATTTACTGCTAATTGGTCACGTGGTTTGTTGCCAGGCAGCCAAACAATATGACGATGTCCTATAAACGTGAAGAGTTTAAATACGTTCATTTGATGAAGACAGGAAACAGAAAAAAATGAATCACAACACATTAAGAAAAGATCTATTGTTTATGATTTACTGAAACGTGCTAATTTTAGAACATTAACTGTTGGTGTAATATTTAGGTGTTGAACATACGAAGATATATGAAGAAATCATTCTATTTAAGAACAGAAGCAATTTTATATCAACGAAAATTTCCCAGCTGTCGTCACCAAATGATATTCATTAAACCATAGTTAATAAACATCAAATTTAGATGTGAGGACAGTAAATGTACTGTTTGGTGGAAATTAATGATGATGGAAAGATATTTTTAATGAAACTTAACGGAAATGGAGTGTTCACATGTAAGGACAAGTAAGGAATGTATTTCTGGTTGGTGAACTTCAATGGATCTCTGTAAACAACCTTGAATTAAGATTCATAAGAGATAGATGATATGATTCTAGTATGATAACTGAAGATGTGGTCACGGAAGAATTACCATGATCCTTTGCGCATTATGGAATTTAGAATGATTTGATTGGTTGGTTTATCATATGATGCAAAGGATTTCTCAGACCCATGTTTTACGTGATCATTAATTAGAACAAGCTCTGGAAACACATTGAGAACAAATGAGAATTGAGATTTCAGCACCATGAATGTAGATATCATCGTGCTTGCAGCTAGGATTCACTCGGGGCCTGGCCTGGATTTCACAGCCCTGCATTTGGATGCTGCACCAAGCCATATTCTGGTGAGATGCGCAAGATATTGTATTGTCTATTTCAAGAATTGATACCCTTGTTAGAGGATACATTAGGACTGTTGAAAAGGAGATAAGAAGTTTACTTTTCTTTGCTGGTGAAGGTTTTACATACGCAACAAATGGAACTTTCTAGAACGACTGGGAACAATGACCGAAGTAAGCAACTGATCCTCAACGACACAATGCATTTGCTGTTAAAGAGCGATTGTCACCCATGGTCCTTTGCGGGCACGCTACAATTTCACACTCTCTCAAAATCAAATTTGACCTAAACGTAAACTATACATCCACAGTGCATTGGTTGAACTAATAGGAAAGTTTTAGTTTCGTTGATTTGTCTATGTCAGTTCAAATACTGCACTGTGGATGTCTGTGAATTCATGGCTTCAGCTTAGACCAAAGTTGATTTTCAGACAGTCTGGAACTTCAGCGTGCCCGCAAAGGACCCTGGGTGACAACGGCTCTTTAATGTATATACTAATCCAGGGTTACAGAGTTCGATGCTGCTCGCATTTTCATTTGATGCAATATTTAATTCATAAATGTGATTTGATATTTGTAAAAGCATGAAGAGCAAATTCAACCCCTCAATCGCAGCATAAAATGATTCAATGAAGATTGATGAAAGGAACAGGTGCATTTCATTGCGTGATTGCATGGTTATGTCACGTGACACAATAATGACCCAAATGAACGAACAAACGACCGCCAATAGAGGAAGAATTTCATCTTTTCAATGTTGTTTTATTTTGAAAAGATCGAATCATCAATTATTCACTAGATGGGAGTCGTAATAGAATGCAAACTTGAAACCAGAAGGCACTTCAATCTTCTTCTTGAAGTAACAGGAAAAGAGCACTCTTTGTGCGATTTAATGAGCAAAAACAAATAAATGCAAAACCTCTCATCCACATCTATCACAATTGCAAGAAATCCATTTTTCGTACATGAAAGTTTAGATAAAAATAAGTCCACACCTACTCCCAAAGGGGACATTCAGCACATGAACATACGGCGAGCAAAGTCAGATATTTCTGGGTCTGAATATTGCCGAAAATGAAATTTTTTGGGTCCAAATAAGGTGAAAGTATGGCCAAGATATAACTAAAGCACAAGACAGATTGGTTTGAAAAATAAAATATGCTTTTTAATAACTTCTTAATATTGGATCTTTAACACTTGTCGAAGCCATCCAAACAAATACCACAACAAACTTCAAGTAACAAAGAAGTGGGTTTTAGTGACAATATATTCTGCTGAAAAATGTATGAACATTAATATTGATTGGTTTTCATAGCCTAGGGATAAAAATTCCTAAGACCATAAATTCTCAAGTCTAGACATGATAATTCAAATTATTTGTGTCCTTTTGGATAATCTAAAGCCTTGCTGTGACAAGCCACTAACCCTGAGTACTCGGGCGACAGAACCTCTTTGATATGCACTGAAACTCAAATCGTTGGATAATTGCATTTAGAGATTATCTCTTATAACATAATTAGAAGTAAAACAAAGTTGTCTCCAATTAGATGTCACGTGAAAATGTACGCGAATAAAAGATTGAAATGTTTTCATTGATCAATTTTGCGTTTTCGCAAATCTCTCGACGTCCCATTTGAGCCAGACATTAGTATTTGTCATAATGTAATCTTTCTGGAGAATAAAAGATGTTTAAACATTCAACACCAGATGTTTTGTTGATAATCTGAAATTGTTTACAAATGAAACAAGAAAAAACATATGGTTCATAAAAATGTATTGTCCGAAGATGCGAAAATATCATAAGATGGTAAGAAAATATTGTCTCATGTGTAAATGAAACTAAATTGAACAGCTTGGGTCTTAACATGAGAGCTGGATATAAATAATAGGCAAGTCTGAAAAATGAACTGATTTCAGAAGGAAATTGGAAACTGAATTCTCGTTAAAAGAGTGACGCATAAATGGAAACATTTAGTATGATCATAAAAAATATTGAGAAAGCAAGAAAAGAAATCAATGTTTGCAGTTTCAATTCGTTTCGGAAAGAAGCTCCAAATATTGACAATCTTTCGAAGTGAAACAAAATTAACAAACTTCCACACTTGTAGTCTAGCATTTGCAACTTTCCATCTTACTGTAACTTAATTCCTTGAAAGAAAGCATTTTTATCTTCTTTCAGAGATGAGATAGTCGAAGACAAAGAATCAATCGAAGAAGAATGCAGCCAACTTCGACTTCACGATCAGAAACACCAAAACTGAGACGACTTTCAAGATCAAGTTCATTCAGTTCAACCACAGGATCAATCAAGCATGGTAAGAAAAAGAACTAATAAAGTTTAAATAAAATAAAACAAACCACAGCAAACCTTAAAATGTACCGGGTCAGTCAGAAAAGTGAGTACGGTCTTTAAAACATCGTAATACAGAGACCATGTCAAGGATTTGACAAATTATAACTCCATTGCCTAGCTGCGGGTTTAACTTAATTTTAGAATTTATTCATAATTCAAAACCCCAACCAACCAATCCATCAACCAACCAATCAATCAATCAATCAATCAACCAACCAACCAATCAATCCGTTGACCAATCGATTATTGTCTCAACAGATACAAGAGTTCAAGTATTTGTGCGAG
Source organism: Aurelia coerulea (assembly GCA_039566865.1). Lineage (NCBI taxonomy): Eukaryota > Metazoa > Cnidaria > Scyphozoa > Semaeostomeae > Ulmaridae > Aurelia > Aurelia coerulea. Next base: position 500,956 of record CM076952.1, on the reverse strand, counting down.
CAAGGCCACCAGAAGATATCTACGAAACAGACTCTTCCCTAGAATTTCCATCAAACAGAGAGGTAAAAAATCTGATAAAATCTGTAATTTGATCGCTTATTGGGATGTTCTTCAAAATCTATCCCAGTTCTAAACATCACTTTCGTTGAACCAGAGCAACGTTCAAGAATGTCTGGCAAATCCTTCATCACAACTTTCTACAAACCTTCGTGGATATATCAATTTACTATGTCACATCTAGTGTCGCTTGACATTTGTCTCTCTTTTCAGTTGAAATATTCTTGTAATTCATGTTCTATTTTGCAGATAAAATTGACAGATCCAAAACAAGAAACAACTTTCAAATTCGATCATGTATTTCCACCATCAATCACAAACCAAGAGGTATCATTTTAACTATGCTCTATTTTGCCTTAAACTTTGATTTCATCCAATGTTTAAAATGTATTTAGTAACATCCAACTACTCAGACTAAATGTCACAACGTAACGACCTCAAGCTATTCAAATCATCAACTCAGTCTTGACTAATCAACCATAATTACAACATAGTCTATAATCAAAATGGACTGTTGTTGCACAGGATTTAGTTTATCAACAATCGTAGATATCAACGAAAAGGAAATGACTTTGAAAGACTTTCTCTATCCACATCACCCAGATGGTACTGCTTGATTCCAAGCTGAACATAGTTGATAGACAAAATGTAAACTCTAAGCTTCTGATTCCCAAAGGGTTTAATTTCAGACTAGCTGTAGAAACGACAAGATTGAGACTGATCTAAATGTAAAAACTAGTTATATCTATCTAAATTTTCACTATCAGGTCTGTGATTACATTTGCTCACCATTAATCAACTCCGTGTTGGATGGATATAATGGCAGTTTCATGGTTTATGGTCAAACAGGAAGTGGTATGCATTCTATTTTAGATTCGTCATATTTTACTTCTTGTATATTTCATATGGAAATTTGGAGGACGTAAAACTCATTTTGAATATTCATAAACTAAAACTAGAATGTTTTAAGATTACTATCGCTATTCAATATGCAGACTGATTACTTCTGAGTTTCTCTGATCACTATTATCATGCAATAAGTTGACTGATAATAATTTGATTTTCCCCACATTCTCACCAAATTAAGCAAAATCAGTGCTCTTCCATTGGTCACAATAGTACGCGTTAAGATATCTCTCGAACATTAAAAACTTTCGTGCAATGGATTTTAAAACAGGTCAATACAATTCTACCTGCTATGAAAATATTCTTATTCTACAAATGCCTGCAGTGGACCCTAACTAGCAATATGGTCCTTTGGAAAAACTTCCTAATATTTCCTATAAAAAGCACCTACAATATTTCCCTACTAACGAAGGGCATAGCCCGATAGGTTTAACTTGCTTTTCGTATGGTGATTTAAGTTCCACTTTTAGATAGAAATTTGTCTATCTTTTCTGCTAAAGATTTCAGCTGGTAACATGCGTTCATCATCTCAGAGCTTTTCACTTCCATAACCAACATAACAAAAACGGCTGAAGGCTTCTACTAACATGATCATCATGACATTTAAGATAAGATGAAGACTAACACTTAATTGTTGATAAATTGCAGGGAAAACCTTCACAGTTCAAGCAGAAGATGGCCTAATCTCAACGACAATTACCCAGTTGTTTGCAAGAATAAATAAAGATGAAACTCATAACTATAAAGTTTATTTATCATACCTCCAAATTTACCACGAGCGGATTTACGACCTGCTGGATCCTTCGAAAGAAACTGATCTGCATCTGAGGGAACATCCTGATGAAGGTATGTCTGCAAATTAAACAAAGATATCATTGAAATACAAAATTACGTTCAATATTTTATTGAAATTAAGTTTTGTATCAAAGAACTACTGAAATGTGCTTTGCAGCATGAAACTGCATATTCTCATTGACAAAAAAAAAACAACCATGAGCCTATTTGCTTCCTGTGACAGGCTTGTCAAACATAAAGAATCAAAACTAGTGTTTTGGAGAAACGATTTATAGATTGCGTCAAAAGATTCTTTCCTCAACGAACTGATAAAATGGTTAAGTGCAACATAGAGGTGCCACAAAAAATTAAATTTTGTTCCATGACATACAGCATTATTCCCTATTCTGACAGGGACAGTATTCCGTATTTTGAATTCTATGCAGCCTTTCGATCACCAATGTTTCCCTTTGAAGGTGTGATAGTTGAAGGATTATCAGAACTCAATATCAAGACAACTCAAGATGCGGAGGAATTGTTGCAGTTTGGGAGGAGACAACTTGTGGTCGCCGAAACCAGAATGGTCCGTCTATCAAGCAGGTCAGTCTGCATAACACCATATTGTCATATCATCATTGTATTTGCATCAGCAATAGAATATTTCGAAAAATAAATAAAGAGACCGGGGAGAGCGATTTCTTCTGGCAAATGGTGGACACAAATCTTGTAAATGGCTGCCATGGAGCATTTTCCGCTCCTTGTACAGGCAATAATTTCCTAATTCAAACCATGGATTTAATGTTTATAGGAAATCCGTGGCAGCCATTTTCCAGATTTACATCCGCCATTTACCAGAAAAAACCACTCTTCCCAGTCACCTTTTAATTGTCGAAACGGTCCGTTCTTGGCTTACTTTTAAAAAAATATCTAAAGACCTGTACTGGTTCTTAGGTGTGAATTTGATCGATTAATTCTCATATCAATACATCTATGAATCGATATTTATCAATTACCATTTATCTAACGTGTCATTTTGTTATAATTTCAGGTCTCATTCTTTGTGTATCATCAGAGTGGATAAAAGCAAACGCATAAGAGAACTAGAGAGACCGTTATCGATCGAAGATGAAATGGTATGCAACTTAAATCATTTCTCTTTTGGTTACAGATGAAGTTTTTGTAATCTGGAGCGTTATTTGTGAAATAAATATTTCATTGAGAAATCATGAATCGAGTAAAGACAAAAATCTGAACTTACCTTCTTTCTTTCAATCTTTTAGGTCCTGGATCCACTTCTTTTCAAAGGTGCAGAAGTATTTCTGAAAGGAAAACTTTATCTGTAAGTATCAATAGAATATAACTGTCTAATGGTTTGAAATATAACTGCTGCTTTTCTGTGGCATATTTTTTTCATCAATGATTGTTATCAATGATAGGATATAACTTACTCAGATGTATTTAAATTCAACAAAAATAAATGAGTGAATATGAACTATTAAAGATCTTTAAAGCAAAGCTTCATAGACCTAATTTCAAGCATCAACGAGGGACAATTATGGAAACAAGGTCGTATTGACTTTTTGATGCTATCCCTGCCATTTTTATTCTGGGGTCTTTTTAGACTACATCGTAGCTTTTGCCTGTAAATTGTATGTACCTGTAATTAGATCACTTTCTTTTTCATAATTCTATATGTAATTAATTTGATGGCAAAAAGATACATACATAACGACTATTAATCATCTTTTAGATGTGATCTTGCTGGATCTGAGCGATTGAAGAAAAGTGGAGTAACAGGAGATCGATTGAAGGAAGCAAGATATATCAATTCATCCTTATTGGAACTTGGGTAAGTAAGTTTACTTGCTACAATCCTCTGAATGTAAAAAAGTAATTGAATACTAGCATATTCCAAACAATGATATCAAGGGATTATGATTTAATACAATAACTCACCAATCAATAAGTCTCTCAAAATTTCTCAATTGCATGAATTTCTGAAAGATTGAATAAATAAAGTCGAGTCAGATAAATTGATCTAAATTAGTAAGCAATCAAAGATAACATTTTGAAAAATCAATATTTAAGGTGAAAGGTACCGAAAAACAGTTTCTCCAGTGTCAGAAAAAGGTTGAAAGGAAAGGAGAATAGACCAACTATGTATTAAGCCTTACAGCCTTCACAAATTAGTGTCTGTAATATAGGTGCCACGTGACCATTGAATATGTGACGTAATCATTGATTAAATGTTTACCAGATAATCAACCATTCATACAATCTCTCGACATTTTTTACAGGAATGTAATTCACGCCTTATCTGCTGCAAAAAGTCAACATGTGCCATTTAGAAATTCAACTCTCACGAGAATTCTCAAGGAAAGTTTGGGAGGGAATAGTAGAGCAAGTTTAATGGTAGGTTATTGCATTGATGTATGATGTATCAATCTACTGTTGTGATTATGGGCCATTGCACACTTTAATGGAGGGGCTATTGCATTGATGTACGATATATCAATCTACTGGTGTGATTATGGGCCATTACACACTTAATGGTAAGGGGCTATTGGATTGATGTACGATATATCAATCTACTGGTGTGATTATGGGCCATTGCACACTTTAATGGAGGGGCTATTGCCTTGATGTACGATATATCAATCTACTGGTGTGATTATGGGCCATTGCACACTTTAATGGAGGGGCTATTGCATTGATGTACGATATATCAATCTACTGGTGTGATTATGGGCCATTGCACACTTTAATGGAGGGGCTATTGCATTGATGTACGATATATCAATCTACTGGTGTGATTATGGGCCATTAAACACTTAATGGTAAGGGGCTATTGGATTGATGTACGATATATCAATCTACTGGTGTGATTATGGGCCATTGCACACTTTAATGGAGGGGCTATTGCATTGATGTACGATATATCAATCTACTGTTGTGATTATGCGCCATTGCACACTTTAATGGTAAGGGGCTATTGGATTGATGTACGATATACCAATCTACTGGTGTGATTATGGGCCATTGCACACTTTAATGGAGGGGCTATTGCATTGATGTACGATATATCAATCTACTGTTGTGATTATGCGCCATTGCACACTTTAATGGTAAGGGGCTATTGGATTGATGTACGATATACCAATCTACTGGTGTGATTATGGGCCATTGCACACTTTAATGGAGGGGCTATTGCATTGATGTACGATATATCAATCTACTGGTGTGATTATGGGCCATTACACACTTAATGGTAAGGGGCTATTGGATTGATGTACGATATATCAATCTACTGGTGTGATTATGGGCCATTGCACACTTTAATGGAGGGGCTATTGCATTGATGTACGATATACCAATCTACTGGTGTGATTATGGGCCATTGCACACTTTAATGGAGGGGCTATTGCATTGATGTACGATATATCAATCTACTGGTGTGATTATGGGCCATTACACACTTAATGGTAAGGGGCTATTGCATTGATGTACGATATATCAATCTACTGGTGTGATTATGGGCCATTGCACACTTTAATGGAGGGGCTATTGCATTGATGTACGATATATCAATCTACTGGTGTGATTATGGGCCATTGCACACTTTAATGGAGGGGCTATTGCATTGATGTACGATGTACCAATCTATTGTTGTGATTATGGGCCATAGCACAATTTAATGGTAGGCTATTGCATTGATGTACGATTTATCAATCTACTGTTATGATTATAGGCCACTGCAAACTCAACAAAAGATATATATTATCAAAGCCTGAGAAATGAAACATTTTCTGACAATTATCCTTACCAAAAGACAATCTACTGGAATAAATCATATACATTGCTTGGCACTTTGAAGGTTCTCCTTGCAATTAAGGTAAAAATATACACAAAACACAATGAAATATAAATCTTAAGACATAAATGATACACATTACTTCGCACTCTCAAGGTTCTCCTCGTAATTAAGGTAAAAATATACACTTATGCAATCGAAAAGGGTTCCTTACAGGAAAGCAAAGAGAGTTGCTCTTTGTAACTTGGTCTGATCCGTTGTATGCTTCTAATAATTTCAAATCATCCATTTACTTTGCAACAGTGGCGGCCTGGCAGGGGGGCCGGGGGGGCCATGGCCCCCCCCCAGCGGACTTTTTTAAGGGGGCGCCAAAGTTTAGGAAGGGCGCTAAAAACTTCACGAAGTTCGATCGCGTTGTACCATCATCCAGCACCACGTGGCAGGTCACAGTGCGGCGAATCCAGGACAGATGCAGCTGATCCAGATCTCGAGATTCCTTCACAGCCAAAGAGAAAAGGGCTGAGTATAGGTTGGGTAAGAATTTTTCCGAAAGAAGCAAAATGGTAGAAGGAGATTACAGAATTGAGTTGTGTTGTCAAAGTTTCCATTTTCGCACTGGTAAGTATGAAATAAGGGGATGCCTTATGAGCCAAAATAAAGGATGTTTCTTCAACAATTTTCTTCGTGCTCCAATTTATAGGATAAGGACTCTATCAAAGTTTCCTTGTCGTTAATGGCAATCAAGACATTTGGAGATGCATCCTAAGCCAAAGTAAAGGGTGCTTCTCCAAACATTTTCCTCATGGTCTGATTGATAGGATAACTGTCACAAAACTATCAAGGTTCCCTTGGTACTAATGGCAATAATGGCAAGCATGACATTGGGAGATCCATTCTACAACAAAGTAAAGGGCGTGACCCCAAACATTTTCCTGGGGGCTTCGCCCCCAGACCCCTTCATTCCCATTCCCCTACTAATTTACCCTGGCCACGCCATTGAACTTTCGTACAACTAACATAAACCGTCATTCAGGCAGCTTTCATACTATAGTAAGAGATATCTGCCATCACATCCTGGTTATTCCTAATCTTGCCAAACATGAGAGAGGATTCATTTCTCACTGTTGCCGATGCTGCTACGTAGCAACTTCTTGAACTTGAACTCAGATAGGAGATATATAAGCCATAACCAACGATTAAACCAAGTGTTCATGAAACAGATACGGCAACAGTAAATATTTGCTGAAGTAAATATCCATATCCTGGTACATAAAATATACAACATTCAAAGGAAGGTCCTTCTGGCCCAGAAAATGTTTAAAAGGGCGTTGCCCATGTTTTCCAAGAGTTTGAAGGGTGTGATTGAGAAAAATTTTCTTTTGGGCATCGCCCCCAGACCCTCAAATTTACATTAGTCACTCAGCTGTCTAAATCTGGCCATGGGGTAGGTGAAAGTGTCAAAGAGTAAACGTAAGAAAGTTGCAAGGCTGCCAACCTTGTCAGAAACTCGACAACTATGTTTGATATGAGGGGGCGCCATTTCGCTGCCGGCCCCCCCAGACGAAACAAGCCAGGCCGCCACTGCTTTGCAATGTCTATTGGTTTCGTTCATTTCAGATCTGCGTGTCCTCATCAATGCAACATATAAGCGAGACAAAATGTTCTTTGAACTTCGGACAACGTGCATTGCGAGTTACGAAATGCTCAAGCCCGAATGTAGAGGTAAACTTTCACATTTTCAAACTTTCACATTTTCGAACTTTTGTCCGGCAATGATCTTTGCTAATTTCTTGATAGTTTTAAACTGAATGTGATTCTACAATGTTCTGGGAAAAGGGAAGTTGACAAAGAAGATATATTCTCTGATATAAACAAGAATATCATAAATCTTTGCAGTGAATTCATTATTCTATTGGATCGTATCATCAAGTTTTATTTCCATTCTGTATTTTTCAAATCAAATAATATTCAGATTGAAGTAAAAGCAGCGATCATAAATTCCTCAATGGACTTTTTAGCTATTCTGCAAAAGAGCCTGGGTCGAGCGTTATTTTTATTCATTTTTATACGTGAGGTTCGATCGAATGGCGTTAGATCTTCTATCGCTATCGTGCACATTCGAAAATTCTGCAAAATGCAGCAAAACAGAATAGCTAAAAGGTCTATTACATTCACATTTAAATTAGGGCCTGTTTAACTAAAAAAGCTAAACTGTAAACCGCATGCATCAAAATAAATTTAGAAAGGTTTATCTGGCTTTAATGGTAGTAATTGTAGGAATGGTAAATTTTAGATGAAATTTCTAAAACTTTAAAATCATAAACATTAAACAATAAAATTAAAATAATTTGAATTAAATTTCAGCAAGCTGATGAAACAGGCAGAGAAATTCACGATCAATTATCGGTAATTTAAACTCAGCTTTGATTTAAAATCCTTTAAATATTAAAAAGTGTAGAGATAAAATCTATCTTGTAAAATATATCATTACTATCACATAAAATATCCAATGCTTCTGAAGCAAAATAATTGTGATTAAGACTCATTTCGGGAAGCTTCGTCTTCGAAGTGACTGCATATATCAAATATCAAATATCAAATTGATCTGGTTAGGTATTTCTTTCATAGCACACGTTTGTTTTGTCCGTAAATGTTTTCTTTCTCATATTCATTTACTCATTCGTCAAATCTAAACCATTAAATCATTCAAGCCTAATCACTTTCTTATTCATTTATTCATTCCTCCAGCTTTCATTCCATCAAAACTTAATTGATTCATTCACTCATTAATCTACCAACACATCAATTCATTCCTTTGATAACTGTTCATAAACTTATCAATCTACAATCTCTATCTCCTTACCTGTCGTGAGCTGGCAAGCAGTAGAACCATAATATTTAAAGCAAAATAAATCAACCTAAAACCTAGCTCACTACCTTCAAATATAACTGACTTCAGCTGACAAAAAACATAAAAGATGATTCAATTAACAATGAAAATTTCGAAAACAGAAAAAGAATATGCAATTTAAAAGCAAATAAACGATATAAAAGTACAAGACATTACAATAACGTTGATAAAGCGATCAAATCTCGGGGTCAAAATCGATCAAAATCTCAGGATCAAAATAAACTAATCATTGTTCCAATCTAATATGAAAACCAGTTGGTTTAGTAAAAACAATTCAATCTATCTATCCATTCCCTATGCGTTCTCTATTGCACCGAACGAATAAACCCATCTCAACCTGAGACAGTACAAACTACGTTTATTTTGAATTCTATACTCTATCAATACTCATATGTCCTACGATGGACAGGGAATCATGCACTGTGTGTATTATTTGTAGCAATTTGCACAAGCATATCCAATAATGAAGCCAAGAGCTCCTACCATGCTGTACCCAAAGGTATTCACTAACTCTCTTTCTTCTTTTCTCTCCTGCTTGTTCTAATGATTATGGAAGCCATATGAAAAATCGAATCCATACATCATCTCATCACAAATTTATCTTATCATCCTTTCCTCCACCAATCAGTAAATCTGACCCTGACATACTGTGTCACTATTTCTGACATTTTTGTGATTAGTTTAACAATTTGAAGAAAATGGAACTGAAGAAAGCAGATATTATTTAGAACTTATCTATATTCTTCTTTCTGTCATTTGGTATTTCTCTCTATTTAGTACTGTCTGTCCGTTTTATTTTGGCATGTTCTTATTTTCTTTTGTGTTTCTATAACGAACAAAGTCTCTAGATTCTTGCTTTATCTCTAATGAAAACAGGTTAATTTCTTTTACTCTATCGTTCATTCGTTCATTCGTCTATTCGTCCATCTATCTATTCAGTTTATTTCACTCTCTTATCCTTGCTTTTAGATTGATTACAAAGCTCTGTCGGAATACTTGTCGAAGAAGCTAAAGGAACTTGGTAGGTATCGAATTACTTTTTCATAAATTCAAGGTTTAATAATTGCACAGATGCTTGTTGGAGCATATATCTGGCATCCGAGTCAAATGCTTGTGTTTTTCTGTGACATTTAGTATTTAAAAATAGATAAGACAAAACAAACTAATAAATGATTAAAACCTAAAGGAAACGATACAGCAACCACTCGCATGCCGAATGCTTCAAATTTATCACATTTCTCACATTAAATAATCATTATTTCAAAATCAAATTGACGTCTAGAAAACTCAATTGGGATTGGGCTTATTAATTGAGAAGTTCAAACCTTTCCAGCATAGGTTCCAAATCTTTAAAAAGGCTGGTGTAAAACTGAGTGACCTATTTCTTTGAGCTGAATGACTTCAAAGAAAATTTAGCTATTTCACTATAATTCTACCGTTGGACTTTTCTGAAATCTTTAATATTTTCAGAGTTAGAATGTTTTTACTCTTTGTCAAGAATTCAACAAAAATTTCCAAAAAAACTTAAAACCATCGTAATTTCTAAACCGTTTGACGCAACATGATGTAATTTCGAAGAAAACCAAAGTTTATGAATGCCTACAATATGGTATCAAGCAAAAGTCTGTCACTCATCTGGTTTATGATTTAGAAATTTGATGACGTCACATCCTCAAATGAGCTGAAATTTGAAATACGCTGCAATTTTTAAAAATATTCAAAATTTCTGGAAAGTCCAACGGTAGAATTATAGATGAGTATCTAAAGTTTCTTTCAAGCCATTCAATCAGAAGAAATAGGTCATTGAATTTTACACCCACCTTTTTACGCCGAGTTAAAATTTGGAACCTATGCTGACCTTTCCCGTTTGACAATTATAGCTAATTGCCTTTCATAAAACTCTAGCAGCCACTTTGCCATTGCCCTTTCTTGGAGGTAAAGCTCAACATTTTCTCATGCAGTTAACGTTTTTAGGTCATATAGATATTGAAATAATCAATGTTTTGTTTATCATCAGAAATGGCATATCAGCAAGAAAAACAAAGTTTCAAGAAGATGAAAGAAGAAATGAAACTATCAAGAAAAGGCAGCTCAAAAATTCCAGTTTTAGCAGGGCGACGAACATCAACCATATCAAAAGAATCGTCAAGTCATAAAAAGGTAGGAGTTTTTAATCTGATTTCATTCCGTTGAATAGTTTTAGCAATTGTACATCTTTACTATCCCCAAAGTCGTAGAGATCAGAAAGAAAGATTCTTTACATACTCTAAACTTAACAATAGACGTCTCCACTCTTTAAGACGGGGGAAGAAATATATCCAGAAAATTCTATCTGAAAACAATCTGAGTGTAACCTTGCCTAATGACTTTATATACAGTGATGCAAGACAATTTTATGACTCATGTTTCTGTTGAACAAATGCTTTTGAAATTAGTGAAGAAATGCAAGAACTACGTAAGTCCTTCGAATGTGGAATTGAAGGTTTGGCAAGCAGTCAAAGACTTATGGTTAAAAAACCTGATGTTCATTTCTCTGTTTACAACTAGGAAATGGAAACAGCGCAGGATGAAGTATTCACAGACACACCAACAAGTGTTAGGACGAGTGGCCGAGCAGAATCAAAACAAATGAAAGGCGTCAAAAGAAAAGAATCTGTGGATAGCAAGAATATTCCTGAAAAACAAGAAAGAAAAAGGAAGCAATCGCGATTGCCGAGAATAAAGAAACCATCGTTGCCAAGTTTCTCTAGTGATAATGAAGAACAGTCTCCAATGGCAACTGTCGCTAACAAAAAGGTTGACATGGAAACATGCACTGATGATGATCTTCAGTTGCTAACGAGAGAAATGATTTTGGACGAAATACAGTTGATCAAAAGTTATTCTTCAATGTCATGTCAGACAGATGAAAATGCGAATTATGTCATGACAGATGGGAGTGATTTTGATTCGGACATAATGAAAAGCAACATAATGACGAGTGGTACAATGACAGATGACATAATGACGAGTGAATGGTCACAATTGCCTCTGATTGCGTCTGTCCTCAGTGACGACATTTCTAATGACATGCCGAACAAACTTAGTGCAGCAGAATTCGTTCAGTTGACAACTACAGAAGATTCGATTACTTCTCATAAAATCGAAGAGCAGTTAGGCAGACTTCTGGATAGAGGGAAGACACAAACTGTGACATCGCAAACTAGGGCGACAGAAATCGATGAAATTAAATCTGCAATAAAATCACTTCGTTCGGAAACGCAAACTTCCTTCAGCAAATCTGATAACTTTGACAACAAACCCAGGGAAGTTCTAGATGGGGGTAACGAAGAACCTGCGAGATCACAAACTAGGGCAACAGAAATCGATGAGATAAACCCTTCACAAAAATCGATTTCTTTTGAAACGCAAACTTCCTTCAGCAAATCTGATAACTTTGACAACAAACCCAGGGAAGTTCTAGACAGGGGTAACGAAGAACCTGCGAGATCACAAACTAGGACAACAGAAATGGATGAGATAAACCCTTCACAAAAATCGATTTTTTCTGAAACACAGACTTCCTTCAGTCAACCGGATGGCACCGAAAACAAGGCTGGTGAATTTTTAGAAAAGGACAATAAACAGACTGTAATGTCAAAAATTGTTGGATCACAAATTGATCAAATCATAGATGTAAACAAAGAGGACTCGCCAACAGCAAAACATACTGGCACAATTAAACACAGCAGCCAGCCCCATGGCATACACACTGTGAATTCAACGGTAGGATATGAAAGTTTACATGACATTACTGGCGATAAAGCAAGTATAGGACACTTTGCACATATTGATTCATGTCATGTTGCTAAAGACGATTCATCTTATAACAGTAAAGAGGCACTAAAGCAGTCTAGCCTTAGCGACAGAAAACATTATGAAAATGAATCAGAGAAATATGACATTGATAGCAATGAAGATGACACGATGATGACATCTAAATCGAAAGAGAAAACATTAAAAGATGGGAAACGTAGAAGAAAGTTTTGCTCATGGGAAAAATCTTGATGGGCAAAGCAAAGGAGAGCAAAGATATGCCAACGATCAAAATAGACTGACTGAAGCATCAATGGAAAGAGAAGTTATAGAAGGGAAACCAATTTGTGACGTTGCAAATGAAAACATTGAATCAAGAGAAACGATTAAAAAACGTGATAAAATCTCAAACCAAGGAGAGAAAGATGAAATATCACCTGATGCAAAAGAGGCATTTGAGAGAGCAGATAAAGTTACTATGTCTGACGAAAGCAAAGGAAACATCGATACAACAATGGAGAGCAAGAAATTGGGTCAAAGCTTGGAATTAGGACATCAGCCAAAGCATGCAGTGAATGACCAGAAGCTCAGCGATAAAACATCAGTTGATTTTGAAGAGATTTTACAAAGAGAAGATGGAAAGAATGTATCTCAGAAAGGCAGTAAGGCTGTACGGGGATCTAAAACAAACATTCCAAAAATGATTCAACGATCAGATATTAGAGATCGGGTAGAAAATACATCAGCTGCAAAAATTCTTGTTCCTGGAGCACCTCAAAGGGAATATGGAGTTAGTATACCTCATAGGAGCAAAGAAAGCGAAGAGTCAATATTGGATGATAAGAAGTTAAATCAAAGTGTGGAATTTGGTGGTCGCTTAGAACGAACAGCAAATGCTCCAGCACTTAGCGATGCAGTCTCAGCAGAAGAAAAATCTTTTCAAACGAAAGAAGGAGTTGATGTTTCTCAAGGCCAAGAAAGCAGGGCGTCACCAGCACACTTAAGTCAAAACTCAGAATTTATAGATCGATTAGCAAACACAGAAGATGACCTATTGCAAAGGGAAGTCGGAACAGCAGGAGTTGAAGAAAGCGATGAGATAGAAACAGATGGGCGGAAACAAATCAGTGAAGACAAGAATCACCTGCAAAAGAGAACTTCAGGTCTAACAAACATTGGGGAAACTATTTGTGAATCTCATTTGGCGATAATGGAAGAAAGAGAGCATCACGAAGACACGAATAAAGTAGATTTGAAGACTCACAGCTCAAGGAACGATGGGCCTAATAAAATGTCTGCCTATTGTGCAGCGGAAGGGAGGATTAAGGACGAATGTCTCACCAAGAGTTTTCCAATGAAGGGAAGAATTAATGAAAAAGGTGCCTTTGAAGGAGAGAAGGAGATCATTAAGAGCGAATACAACAGTTCTGACAGCTCGATGAAGAAAGAGGTAAATGAAATGACCCCCTTTGTAAAAACAGAAGGAAAGAAAGATAAAGGGGTGGACAGCATACAAAAAACATCCCTTGAAACATTGCCAGATAAAGTGGGACAGACGAAGGAAGTATCAAATGTAGGAAGGCCTATACAAGCTGATGATAACATCGAGCTAGACAGACTAGATGCCTTGAGGCATAAAGATATTCATGAAGAAATGAAACCAAGACCCAATGAACTGAAACATGAATTGCTTGAAAACGAAAAAGTAGTGGAACATGATAGAAATAAGCACGGTGACGAAACACATCTACCAAGTCTTCAGACGGGTAGCAAAGAATTGCAGAAGGTCAATCAAGAAAGTAACATTATAGAAAACTCGAGTTTGGAAGAGAATGTAAAGATTTTGACACATGTAGAAGGAGATACATCTCCACAGAGCATGTCATGTTTACAGAGCGGGTTATCTTTCGGTAAAATAAGGCCTATAGCTGCAGAGGCAGGTAAAATCAAAGACACTATTGATGGCCCGAAAAGACCGGACGATCTTGCGAAGATGACCAAGAAACAGGAGACAAATGTAGATTCAATACAAGATGCATCTCTTGGGGTACTACAAGCTATGCAAGAACAGAGAGTAAATAAAACTGCAGGTAGGCCAGTTCCTGACAGTGATGTTTTCGAAAGTGGTTCTGCAATGAATTCAAAGATTTATCAAAAGGAAGCTCTCTTGGATGATAATGAAATCTGCGACATCATGGAAACAAAGTCGTTAACAGAGACAAAAGCAAGCATCAATCTGAATTCAGAAAGGACAAACAATGTCCCCTTTAGCTCTTCTAAAAACAATACCCTTTCTTATGAAATTGCACCTGAAATAAGAGACGAAGATCGAGAAGGCACATTAGGAGAAAATTCTACGAGAGAGACTTGGCCACAATTGTCAGCTGAAGAAACAAAAGTCGGATTTATATCAGATGCACAAACTCCACAAAAATCAAATACTGAACGAGAGCTTAGAGAGGCAACAGTTTCTGACAACGTAGTAAAATCCTTTAAACAAGATGCTACAAAGAGTCATCAAGTTGGAAATTCAAAGAACATTGTTGAGGAGGAAATAACTACTTGCATCGAGGCTGGATCCCAGGAATCGGAAGCGAGGTTTGAGGAAATGCTTTCACGAGAGGAAGATAACAAAGTTGCAGGTGTAATTCGAAATAATGGAAGAGAGGTGACATCAAACAAGAACAGAACTATCGATGAAAAGATGTCGCTTGAAAATGTATCTGAATCGGATGGAGGAAATCGGAAACAAACAGAAAGAGACGATTTCAGTTATTCTTGCGAGAAAGACAGCAGGGAAACAACTGCAAAAGCAAAGGATAATAATATTTCAGTAGAGAAACACAATCGCAGTGCGGAAGGTGATAGGCCTAAAACTGAAGGACAGCCAATAAGAGGAGTCATTGATAGCATGACTGTGGTGAAACAAGAGAAAATTGATGGTAAAATAAAAACTAATGAGACTTCAGATTATGTGGTAATTTGGGATGATATTGAAGGACATGAGAAATTTGAAAATGTAACTTTCGAACAAGAAACTGTGAGTGAATATGTTATTGTTGATGAAAACTCAAATAATGAGATTCATTGCGCGCAACTTCAAGGTGGTTCTACGTCTAAAGGAAATGATGGTGGAAGTAGGTTTTCGTTGTCAGAAAAGGAAAAGAAATTATCCTTGCAGGAGGAGGGCAGGGATGATGGAGCAGGGGCTCTGTCACAGCAATCAGCTGATGCAAGCGACGAAACTATAGGATTGAAATTGCCAAGAGCTCAAGAGGAGGAGTTGAAGGAAGCGAAAAGAAAAGAACCTACAAGTAAAAAGTTAGCAAGTGGTCATGATAGAGATAAACAAAACTCTGGCAATGAAGGGTATGTTGAATCCGTTGCACGGTTAACTGGAAATGTTGAAGACAGCCACGATCCAAGGCCACTTGCTAGTAATACTGAGAACGTAGAAACGAATGTTATGTTGACCGCAGAGAAAAGTACTCACAGTACTGTGATGGATTCAAGAGTGAAACTACGAGAAAATCAAGGCAGTGAAGAAAGAACTATGTCATTGGAAGCCGGACATTCAAAAGATCCAACATCGTTTCAAAGTGAAGGCGTCGTATCCTATTCTCGAAGTGATAAAGTTCTAGCACCAGCTGAGACGCAGCAAGGGAAGGGGAAAAGAAGAACCACTGAGACATCTAACGTCAAAATGGAACCAAACGGAGAAGAAGAAGTCAGGAAAGACACAAACATAAAGCTACCTGGTCAGGGAATGGTATCTGAAGCTGTTCTTCCTGAAAAAGAGCCCAGTCATTCAGGGGAAGTAGCATATCTCGAGACAAAATATGTCAAATCCAAATCGAAAGAAAAGGCAACGACAGACACCACTTCTTCGACGTTTAATGAGCCATTAACAGCTGAACCAAAAACAACAGAAGTGAATATAAACGATAGATCACAACGACGCAGTTTAGGGCAAGAGAGTATAAGAAGAGTGTCGTTAACAGCAGTTTCTTCACTGTCACAGTTCAAAGATGAAATGGCGACTATTGCGAGTGAGCATGAGGAGGGAATTAATGATAAAGGAGACGAAGGGACTGCTATTTCTAAGAATGCTCATAGTTATTCATATACAAAGGTGGATGCTGCAGGTAGAGAAACTCAATTGTCGCAGCAAAACTTGATGCCTGCAGAAAAGAAAACGGAAATAGAGGGAATCGTTACAGAAAATGCACAAGAACTTGGTAAGGTTTCTCCAAAAGAAAAAAGAAGGTTAGTAGTAGAATCAGAAAATAAGAAAGTCAGGGAAGGGACTACGACACTTCAAAGGGAACCCTGTGGTGAAGAAGAATTTTTAGAAGAAAAGGCAATTAGAGAGATGAGTCGAAGAAAAGGGACGACAGATGAAGATGAACATCTTACTAAAGTTAGATCTAAGAAATTAGATGATTTTGAAAGAGAACAGCATATTAGTCAAGCAGAGAGAGGAACAAGAGGGGATTATTTTTCCGATGATAGTAATAGAGAGGAACGTGATTTTGAAAATCAGCAATTGTTGGCAAAGGGCAACGTCAAAGATAAAAGAAATCAAGCAGAAAGCGCAATGTATGCTGCCCAAAGAGAGAGTACCCATAAAGATGAAGATTCTCGCTTAGATAGACTGAAGCAGCCAGATGAAGTCGGAAAAGAAACACAAATTAGGGAACAGGAAAGGGAAACAGAAATAGAAAGTCCTGTCCAAGTTATCGAGAGAGAACGAGGGACTAAAAATCAACGAGTAGAATCAGTGTTGAAGACTGAAAGATCAGCTATGGGTCAACAGTCGGAAGTTTATAGGCGAGATAAACAACATGAAAAGATCTCAACAAGGACGAGTTCAGATGATTTAGTTAAAAACAGCGAAGAGGTACGATTAGAAGCAAAAGATGCGGGGACTAGAGAGGAGAATGATAAAACACCACCTTTACCAAGAAAACAAAATTTAGGACAAAGAAAGAAACTAGGAGAGGGGACTAAAGAGGAGAAGGATGAAATGCCACCTTTACCAAGAAAACAGAATTTAGGACGAAGAAAGGAGCAAGGAGAAGAGACGGTGGCAAAGGAAGGTACAGTTTCCAAACAGGAAGGTAATGAGGGTCGACAAAGAGTAGTGAGACAAACAAGGGAAAGTGACAAGGATAAAGTTGATGATATTGTGCAAAAAACAATAAAAAAACAGTCGAGTATCGAAGAAACAGGAGAACTGGTATTAGGGCTTTTGACTTTTGGAAGTGGTAGAGAAGATTTTGATTCTAAGAAAATGATTGATCCACAAATGGACCATGAAACAAGTGGGACAAATAAAAGATTGCTAGAGGAACAGGAAGTGCAGAGTGAGAACAATAACAATAACAATAATAATAATAATAACAATAACAATAACAATGAATACAGAATGTTAGATAGTTGTATTGGAAAAGAAAGACCTGTTGAAATTAAAGAAGCAGTGATTGTAGAGAATGAGGAAAGAATGAAACGAATATCGATTGCAGAGGCGAGAATTATTCCACCAAAACCGAAGGCAGTTCAGCTGAAAAAGATCGGAGATTACGGCACTGGCCTAAACACAAAACAAGACGGACGTGAGGTACGGAGAGTGGTAGAAGGAAGAGATTCACCTAGGAGTACTGCCAGAGACGCCACTGCTTTGTTAGCTATTGCTCCAGATGCACGAAAGAACACAACTGGCAGAATTAGGGGTAGCAGTAGTTCATCACAAGATATTGGCACTCATCTTGCACCTTTACAAATTCACACCCATTCTTTAAGTGACAGTATGTCATATTCAGAGCAAAGCTCAGTTTCACCGACTCCCTCATGCACCAGCACAGAATCAGAATTCACCGTAGCCCTAAAGGAAAAAGACAAACTAAAAAAGGCATTGAGCACTGTTAAGAATCAGTATGAAGGACTTTTACAAGAATTCGATAAAATCATTTCGAATAATGGCGCAGAGAGTGGAGATGAAAATGTGCAGATATCCAAAGAAAGTTATCAAGTTGCTTTACAATGTAAAGAAGAACTGGAAATGGAAATAACAAAAGCAAGAGAACAATTAGCCTTTGTTGTTGCAGCTCATGAGGACCAATCAGATAGCAGTTTATTCTGGCAATCGAGTGAATACGAATTCTCAGAAGATAGTGAATCATTTACAGACCGATCATTTGACATTACTGATGAAAGTGGGGGTTTTCCAAGAGGCATGTCTACCCCTGTACCACCCATTGCAAAAGGAACACAGCGAGATAGCAGCACGCAGAGTGGGTCAGTTGGAGAAGGGATTAAAGATACACACACGTCGACACGTAGTGACAATTTACTGGGGGTTGTAAAAAGCGACGTGAGAAAGAGGCCGACACCTGAAGTTCAAGAAAGAGCAACAAATACATCTCCTGAAAGTGAATCAGACTCAAAGTATCGAAGATCACCTCGATATGCGAGGCCAGGATATGATTCCTTTAATGAAGCTGAGGAGGAGCTTGGGTATATCCCTGTCTCAGATCTGCAACGACTGCCAGCAAC
Organism: Aurelia coerulea; assembly: GCA_039566865.1. Classification (NCBI taxonomy): domain Eukaryota; kingdom Metazoa; phylum Cnidaria; class Scyphozoa; order Semaeostomeae; family Ulmaridae; genus Aurelia; species Aurelia coerulea. The sequence continues at coordinate 482,147 of CM076952.1, read as the reverse complement.
GTTGCCAAGGAGACGTGGACCGAAACGAAGACACAGGGGTATGATGATAACAGAAGAGATGGACCCTAATGAAGCAAAATGGGTCTCGAGAAGAGGTTTAGTCAATAAAGAACAAGCGAAAAAAAATGAGAAACTCACATTGCAAGCAATTGAAAATGCAGAGCTAAAGAAAGAATTACTGTTAACGAAATTAGAGAAAATTCGATTGGAAGCCATGTTGTCATGTGTCATGATGCGAGTATCACCAACGGAAGTTGAACAAGGATTTCGACAAATGTCAGTTAATTCTATCACATCGTCGACGTCTACTTTACGATCAACTGCGAGTTTAACAAACATCTCTCAAAACGATCCAGGAAATCCCGTAAGTGAATATAAATACAGAAAGCATATAGGAAATTTAAAATTTTGAATCAGGCTGTTTAGTTTCTTATATGTAAGAAAATATCTGTACAAGAGGATGGCAGATTTCTTACATGTCCAATAAGAAATTTTCTCTTTTATATGCCATCTTTCCTCTGCTAAATAGTATTTTTTGAATTCTTGAACCATACTGAATACTTGCAAAGGTTCAGTAAAGATCTAAATTTCAAAATAATGATGCATTTTTTCATGTGTTTTGATATCAAATTTGAGTGATTGAAAAACAACCTTGCTATTGCAATAAATCCTATTTCACAATTTTAACCATTTGTAAGAAATTGCAAAAAACAGCCTGTCTAGTTCTTATGAAAGAGGCTGGCAGCAGTTTCTTGTATGTCCATTTCATATATGCGGGGACTTGCTATATTAGTTCATTTTTGTGGTCAAAGATCCTTCTGCCTAACTGCCACAGGAACACAGCTGAAACGTCGTGTAAATCTTAGTTCTTTGTACGATGTCGAAATTTAAAATTAATCTATGACTTTTATAAAAGCATGTTTAAACGGAATGACGGAACTTGTTTATCGATAGGCTGCAGAAAAAATGAAAGCTTGAAATAAAAATGGAGGAAAACGTTGCTTTTTGATGGCTATTATTCTTCAAAATCTGAAGTGAACTAAGCCATTGGAATAAGGAATATAAATTTCTTGTAGGAACAGTCGTAGAGCAACCGAAATAGTCACGTTCAAAGATTGTTTTTCAATTTTTTATAACTGTGTATCTTCTATTCAATGCTTTTCTAATGTAACAAAAAGGAGTAAAAGAAAGATTGCTCGTCCTCTTCCAGATTTAAAAGCTTAGTAACTCGTGACAAATATAACCCAATAATTGATGGGGTTACAAAAATGATGAAATTCGAACCAACCTACAAATTCTTGATACTGTTATCTTATCCTTTTTTGCAGTTCCAGCCTACATCTCCATTTCGACGAATGAATGCGAGGCAAGCTCCTTCAATGTCAGGTACATATGTGGTCATTTCCATTTCACGTTGCTGTAAGTTCATCTAAGGTATGATTAAAGAATCAAAATTCAAGACATAAGTATGAGATAAGGAATGCAACAAAACATGGGTTGAATTTTATGTTTAAATGGTGAACTTGAAACCATTAGGAGTTGAAGAAAAAGTAGTTTGATACATTTATGCCCTGTATTTAGCCTGAAAGCCGTCTTTGTCATTTTCATAGCCCGTGACAGAATTTATGAAGTATATAAAAGGAGGTAATAGTTCAGTATGTTTGGCAAATATATTTGACATGGGTGCTGTGGAGTATGTTTTTAGTTCATTTCGTTTCAAACATAATTTTTTTGAAGATATTTCAGGATCTGATATACTATCTCAAGAGTGTTTTGAAGTAAATGAGACTCTCCCAAAGATGAGAAGGAATATGTTGGATCTTTTTCACTTCTTTTAGGCAGTGAATCTGGAAGAGCAACACAACAACGAGTGAGGTATGACTTTTCATTTGTATCATTAATCCCATTTATCATCATACATTGCTGCACTATCAAATCGTCATCACTTTTCCAAACATTATTCCATCAATCTCTATTTGCAGATGCAAGAAGTAGAATTTCCGTTCAGTGGCGGACACTTAGAGGGCGAGGGGGTGCGGTCACCCCCAAAATTGGTTAAAAACAAAGATATATTTGTTTGAAAACAATGGTGATGAACAATGCTTTTCGATTGAAACAATAGCTTCGCCCCCTCCCGATATTTGGCAAAGTGTGCACCACCGTTCCTATTGTTATGTAAGGTTCAATTGATGGCCACAAAAAAGCACAATTAAAATATGCCCTGGCTTTACTTTCATTGGGAGAATTGGTACTTTGGTTCAATGAATTCTCATTATCCAGAGCCTCAAAACATCCAAGTTAAGTAAACAAATACGGGGCAAAGACAAGTGTCAGTAAATATATTTAGTATTATATATTTAGTTATATTTAGTGTTGGCAGTTTTTTGTCAAGCGAAAAGGAGTAGCAAATTGGTAAACTGTTCAGTGAAACTATCAACAATAACAAAATAAGGTAAATTTGATTTATTTTCTAGGTTTGAAGAAATGGTAAATTTGATTTATTTTCTAGGTTTGAAGAAATGGTAAATTTGATTTATTTTCTAGGTTTGAAGAAATGGTAAATTTGATTTATTTTCTAGGTTTGAAGGAATGGTAAATTTGATTTATTTTCTAGGTTTGAAGAAATGCGCAAAACACCATCATCAACATTAAGCCCTCGGTCATCTTCCTTATTTTGTCATTCCTCACTGCTGACACAGTCATCTCTGTCACCATCTTCAATCGATTTTGATATCTCAAGTTGTACGTCATCAGACTTCAGATCGACCCCAGTCCCCATGGAACGCGTCTCGCCATGTGGTCAAGATGGCGACGAAAACATCATAAGTCCTTCGACGAACAAAGGAAAAGCTGATGGGCAGACTGCTGAGGAGGAGATCGAGATTTCTTATCGAGGCAAAGGCAAAATGAATCTTGGCTCTTGTTTACCGTTTAGAAAGAAAAAGAAAAGTCCAAAGAAAAGTAGCAAAAAATATAAAGATAGAAGTCAGTCTGAAACATCAATGGATGATAGTTATGGAGCGGATTGTTGATTTCTTACTTTTATCACATTCTTGTTTATATGATTAATATTTCATATAAATGCTTCAATTTTCATTTTTTATTTACGTTTAGTAATATAATTCATTTCATATTCATTTAACACATTTAATTTCATTTACCGTAAAAGATCTATTAAGCCCCCCGGGGGCTTATTTAATTTCGGACACTCAAGAAGAGGGGCTTATTAGAGAGAGGACTTAACAGAGGGGGGGGGGGCTAAATAGATCTTTTACGGTACTTCTTCCATAAAACCATCTTCCATAAAACCATCTTCCATGAAACCATGGGTATTTAGACACTATAGTTGTGCTTGATTGCGGAGCAGCTTTATGCTTTTGCAAAGGAAAATTTTCTTTACTGCTACGAAGGAGATAGTGAAAGAGATCAAAGTTCGAAACCTCCTCCACAGAACGATGTAAATTTTCCTCAGCAGAAGCATACAAGATAAAGCATAACTGTGGAGACTAACTACCCATGATAAAACGAAAGGATAATAAGAAAATTAAAATAAAATTAAAAATGTTTACCTCACAATATGACTTATCATCGTTCGGCATTCATTTATCAAGATGAGTGTACATTTTACTAGAAAAGAAACATTTACATTGCCAAACGAAAGAGCAGATCTTCGCAGGGCATTTGCAGCTTTCCTTAGAGAAAGAGCAAGAAAGGAAGAGAGCAAGAATTTCTTGATATTTCGTTTGGTTTCTCCATGAAACAACTCTAGTTTTTCTAACTACAAGCAAGTAACATTACCGATGTCTCGCTTTGTCAAAATCCAATGGATAAAGTACAGGGAAGATATTGTAGGGAAGATCATCAAGGTCATTGTCTCAATTCCTCGATATATCTTTTCAGAAAGGGATTCGTCTCATCAAAGAAGACATACTACGTGTCGAAATTTTGTTTAACTCTTAGAATGTTTCAAATTTCATTTCACTCACCCTTTACGATATTTCACGAACTTATGCCTCAAAGGACAGTTATTTATTACATAGGTAGATTTTTAATTCAATCTATATCTAATTTATTTACATGTAATGTATCCTAAAAAGTCTGAAATATTGGATGTAGAGAGTTAGCTAGATAGTATTAAAATTGGGTGTGCATGTAGAATGTAAATTTCAGTTGTCGAATAAACCTATAAAGTGTATCATTGATAGCATGACTAGGTTTTGTAAAGTAGGATCAACAATGTGATCTGTGTGGAAGGAAAAGTCTCTTATTTTCTGATTTACTTTATAACGTAACAATACCACGAGCAAGGCGCAATAAGACCAACGATGTCATCGAATGTTTGGCCAAATTGTTCGTTGGTGTGTCTTGATGAAATAAGCAAAATGAAACAAATACTATTTTCAAAAATTAGACAACGGCATTCGAATGATAGATTCTTTCTCTCTAGCAAATGGTGGAAGAAATGATTCGATCTCAATTGTTTAGACTTTGAATACTGAAGTTTTGCCGGCATAAACTTGTAAAGAACTGCTCGTTTGTCACAGGCAAACCAGGTTTAACATACCATTTGCATCCAATAGGCCAGGTTGCATCATGCTCTCATCTCTAACTAAATCGGTCCTGAAAAAGAAATGTAAAGATACAAGGAATTTAATGCAAAATATTTGAGAATGAGGAGATATGATTCTGATATCAAACAAATAACATTGGTAGAAATAACAGAAACATTTGTATACCCGAAAGTTGTTTGAAGCAAACATAAACAAGGTTACCGAAGAACAGAATCGTTCTTGTAAACAAAGACTATTTCATCAATCGTTCGCTTTCTGCTTCTGCTGGAACAAAAACAAGGTTACCGAAGAACAGAATCGTTCTTGTAAACAAAGACAATTTCATCAATCGTTCGCTTTCTGCTTCTGCTGGAACAAAAACAAGGTTACCGAAGAACAGAATCATTCTTGTAAACAAAGACAATTTCATCAATCGTTCGCTTTCTGCTTCTGCTGGAACAAAAACAAGGTTACCGAAGAACAGAATCGTTCTTGTAAACAAAGACAATTTCATAAATTGTTCGCTTTCTGCTTCTGCTGGAACCGAAGAACAGAATCGTTCTTGTAAACAAAGACAATTTCATCAATCGTTCGCTTTCTGCTTCTGCTGGAACAAAAACAAGGTTACCGAAGAACAGAATCATTCTTGTAAACAAAGACAATTTCATAAATTGTTCGCTTTCTGCTTCTACTGGAACAAAAACAAGGTTACCGAAGAACAGAATCATTCTTGTAAACAAAGACAATTTCATAAATTGTTCGCTTTCTGCTTCTGCTGGAACAAAAACAAGGTTACCGAAGAACAGAATCATTTTTGTAAACAAAGACAATTTCATAAATTGTTCGCTTTCTGCTTCTGCTGGAACAAAAACAAGGTTACCGAAGAACAGAATCGTTCTTGTAAACAAAGACAATTTCATCAATCGTTCGCTTTCTGCTTCTGCTGGAACAAAAACAAGGTTACCGAAGAACAGAATCATTCTTGTAAACAAAGACAATTTCATAAATTGTTCGCTTTCTGCTTCTAAACAAAAACAAGGTTACCGAAGAACAGAATATTTCATCAATCGTTCGCTTTCTGCTTCTGCTGGAACAAAAACAAGGTTACCGAAGAACAGAATCATTCTTGTAAACAAAGACAATTTCATAAATTGTTCGCTTTCTGCTTCTGCTGGAACAAAAACAAGGTTACCGAAGAACAGAAAACAAGGTTACCGAAGAACAGAATCATTCTTGTAAACAAAGACAATTTCATAAATTGTTCGCTTTCTGCTTCTGCTGGAACAAAAACAAGGTTACCGAAGAACAGAATCGTTCTTGTAAACAAAGACAATTTCATAAATTGTTCGCTTTCTGCTTCTGCTGGAACAAAAACAAGGTTACCGAAGAACAGAATCATTCTTGTAAACAAAGACAATTTCATAAATTGTTCGCTTTCTGCTTCTGCTGGAACAAAAACAAGGTTACCGAAGAACAGAATCGTTCTTGTAAACAAAGACAATTTCATAAATTGTTCGCTTTCTGCTTCTGCTGGAACAAAAACAAGGTTACCGAAGAACAGAATCATTCTTGTAAACAAAGACAATTTCATAAATTGTTCGCTTTCTGCTTCTGCTGGAACAAAAACAAGGTTACCGAAGAACAGAATCATTCTTGTAAACAAAGACAATTTCATAAATTGTTCGCTTTCTGCTTCTGCTGGAACAAAAACAAGGTTACCGAAGAACAGAATCGTTCTTGTAAACAAAGACAATTTCATAAATTGTTCGCTTTCTGCTTCTGCTGGAACAAAAACAAGGTTACCGAAGAACAGAATCGTTCTTGTAAACAAAGACAATTTCATCAATCGTTCGCTTTCTGCTTCTGCTGGAACAAAAACAAGGTTACCGAAGAACAGAATCATTCTTGTAAACAAAGACAATTTCATCAATCGTTCGCTTTCTGCTTCTGCTGGAACAAAAACAAGGTTACCGAAGAACAGAATCATTCTTGTAAACAAAGACAATTTCATAAATTGTTCGCTTTCTGCTTCTGCTGGAACAAAAACAAGGTTACCGAAGAACAGAATCATTCTTGTAAACAAAGACAATTTCATAAATTGTTCGCTTTCTGCTTCTGCTGGAACAAAAACAAGGTTACCGAAGAACAGAATCATTCTTGTAAACAAAGACAATTTCATCAATCGTTCGCTTTCTGCTTCTGCTGCAAAAACAAGGTTACCGAAGAACAGAATGTAAACTTTCATAAATTGCGCTTTCTGCTTCTGCTGGAACAAAAACAAGGTTACCGAAGAACAGAATCATTCTTGTAAACAAAGACAATTTCATAAATTGTTCGCTTTCTGCTTCTGCTGCCTTATGTACTCTGCTTCATCTGAAACTTGATTGTGACGTAATTTGATTAATTGATTGTGACGTGATCTAATTTGTTGATTGTGACGTCACATTGATTACTGCCTTACTGCCTATAAAAGCGCAACTCGAATCAAGTGAGGTATCACTTTAAGTTGTTGATCGCTTGAAGTGAAGTGTGCTTTCGCTCGCTAAATTCGAAATCATTATTCATCGTGTTCAAAACATCGTTAGATCGTGTTCGTGTACAAATAGTTCGTGTACAGATATATCGTGCTCGTGAAGATAGATTGTGTTCGTGTGAAGATAGATCGTCTTCGTGTCAAGTTGCTCGAGTTCGCAAGACTGTGAAAGAAGATTGCAAGAATACCGAGATGGGTTCTTGTTTCTCGAAACAAAAGACGAAAGATGGTAAGTATTATTCCTCCTAATTCTCCTGTCAAATTGATTTGTTTTTGATGACACAAGGTTGAATCTCGTTCTAAAGAACTTTGTATAGAAAAAGGAGTAATTGCACTTACACATAAGAAGATGAAACTAAACATTGTAACATTAAGTTAAAAGTCTCAGTAGAAAACCAGTTGTTGCTTAAATTTGCAATGTCTCTAAAGTAACTCTTTAAGTGGCTTGGTGAAACGAGTTCTTGGATCGATGGGGGTTTAAACAAAAATATTATCTTTTGCAGGGACTAGTCCTAGAAAATCGAATTCGTCATGGAGATTTGGACGATACAAAAGAAAGAGAGGAAGAAAAATGAGAATGACGAGATCTTTGCCAAGAGCAGCAACAACCAACAGTAAGTTTTAAAGTTTGTTTATATGGGTTGAACATGATGAAGAATGTTTGGAATATTCCTGAAACATGAAATAGTTTCTCTCCATTCTTATAGATATATGTGTCTCTTTATTTGAAAAAGAAATTGTAGAAAAGTGCTGAGGAAAGAAGACAAAAGAAAATAAATAAGGGTAATGACTTTGAATAAGTGCCATTGATGCACAGATTAGTGTAAAAGAGTATAGGAAATTAACACAAAAATGACTTTGAAGCGATAGATAGACAGATGAGTGTATGGAGTGATCGTTGTCGAGTTGAAGATATCATTTTGATTCGATTGTTTACTTTTCTTTCAGATATTGACGACATTGTCCCAGCCGAGATGTCGCCTATATCACAAAGACATTCAAATGGCAGTGAACTGGTGAGTAGATTCAGAATTATCCCCAATTATCAAACACTTTTTACTGATATTACTTGAAGTCGACAAGCATAAAGGATTTTGATCGATGAACGATTAGTTAAAAGGTTAGTTCTTGTGAACGATGCTCTCAGTTTGTTCACGCGGCTAAACAGTCCCCTCAGATAACCAGTGTCAAGATCTTACTGAAGCTATGATAAACAAAGACGCCACTGAAAACCTACAAATGATTTTGTATATCACATAAGTAGTGTTCTCTCTTGATCTAGTCATTAAATGATTCCTTACTTTCTAATTCTAGGCCACCGTGAGCAGCACGTCCGATCTCTACACTGCAAACGAATCCGATGTTGATAACACTGTCCCGGCCGAGATGTCACCTATATCACAAAGACGTGAAAATAGCAGTGAACTGGTGAGTAAAATTGGAAACCTCTCTTTACTAAGATTACTTAAAGTCAACAAACTTTAAAAGATGAGTAATCAATTGCAAGGATATTTCTTGTAAACGATGCTCTCAGGTTTTTCACCCTGCTAAAGAACCCCATCAAATGAACAGTTTCAAGATCTCACTGATACCATCTTTAACAATGACAATTCTGAAAACCTATATAGAAATGCTGTATGTTACTTAAGTTGTGTTCTTTCTTGATCAAGTCATTAAATTATTCTTTTCTCTTTTATTCTAGGCCATCGTAAGCAGTAGCTTCCAGCTCTATACCCCAACCGAATCCGTACGCTACATCGAAGTCACAGCACAGTTTCATCGAGAAAGCTCTGAACTCAAACGTGAAATAGAATCTAACTCTGATAAAGCTATTGATCATGAAACGGAATCTGATACTGATTCGGAATCTGAATTTGATTTGACATTCGTAACAATGTTGTCGGATTTCGATTTCACCGAGGAATCGATTGATATCTCAGATTTCGAATTTGATGATGGATTAACCAAAGATCATGAATCCAAAACTGATCAAGTTATCGATCATGAAGCGGAATCTGAGAATGATTCGGAATCTGATTTCGATTTGACATTCGTAACAATGTTATCCGATTTCGAATTCACCGAGGAATCGATTGATATCTCAGATTTCGAATTCGATAATGGATTAGTTGAAAACAATGACCTCACAAGTGAGCAGATATCTGTTTCAAATCTCGACTCGGATTCTTCGATGTTTTCTGTAATGCCAATAGTGCAGCAGAATACTTCTAATGATGCCTGGTTACCTGAATACTGTTCCAAGTATGGTAACGTGGCAGAAACATCGAAATCTGAAGAATCTAAGATTGACGAGATTATCTCAAATCCAGAAACAGATTTTGTACCAAATTCATGCTCAGAAATGGCAACAGAGCAAATTCAAAATGCTCCTGAAATGTTGCCTTGTGTACCAGTTCCTTCTTTCGTTACTGGTGGAAGTGTATTTGATACCACTGTTGGATTAGAGCATGACTTGGAATCTGAATCTAGATTGGTTTGTGAATCCAAATGTGAAGCTAATCCAACGATGGTATTTGAATCATCCACCGTAACTGGATTTAAGATGAAAATCGATCAAAATTCGAAATCAGATACAGATTCAAAAGTAGATTCAGAATTAGATTGTGAATCCGTTAAACCTGATCGTGAATCTTTGTCAGAGTTAAAATCATCACGTATAGAGAGCAAACCCTTTGAAAAAAACGAGGAACGTGCAGAAAGTGCGGACCAAGGAACATTGGGTGCAGAAGAAGAGGAATCCAAAACACAAGACGATGTGGCAGCAGCAAAGATTCATGAAAGTGAGATCGTTGCAAATCGTCTAATATCATTCATCCTGGACAATTTGTTTGGATGTAAATCTACGGACAACAGAATTCAATCTGATACTAGCAATGCCTGTGCTAAAGAACATCTAACAGATCCACAAAAAGCCGACGAGCAAAGTCCAAATACCAATCCAGCAAACCAACCAGTTCAGGCCAAAAAACATCCAACTGGCCGTCAATTGATTACACATTTGAACTGGAAAGAATAAATATGCCACACCACCAAGAGAAGGATACCTCTGCGCACAAGTTGCTGCTGATGTCGTTGGAACTGTGATGCAGCAATTGTTAAGAGAACTCACGAAGCCAGAAAATGTCCAGTACGAAAAAGAGACTAAGTGAAAAAGCAAGCGACTTATGAATGATTTAGATTTTTAAGGAGACCCATGAGTTATCGTTAGATAAAATATTAGTGTAAATAAAAAATAATTGTAATTGACAAAATACTGTAAATTCTAGATTGTAAATAGTTTCGTTTAACGATTATTTAAAATATTGATGTTCTTAAAATTTGAGATTTTTCCTTGATTTATTTCTTGTTGATATTGGAAATTGGAAACTAAAGACTATGGAGTCAACAAATGAGTCAGATGATATCTTTCCAACCCTTATATTACTTAAGATAATTGTGCAAAGGATGGAGGAAAGGAACGTGTTACCATGATCCTTTGCGTTTGATGATCTGTCAAAGAACGCAAAGGACCTTGGGAAAAAATTTCTCTTATGCTATCCTTTGTGCAATCGTTTCTTCTAGCCAGTCTGGCAGAAGGCGTTTCAAATTTGTACCGCAAGAAATTATCTTGTGCGCTAAAAGAATTACCTTTCTAAATCTCGAAATACCTACAGTAGTGTTCCGCATATAAGAAACAACCTTTTCCATTTCAGGTCTGACATGTTTCTTATAAAATGAGGTAAAATTCAAATCAGGGTAAAGTTTCTTATCAGAAAAATCATGCACTATCTATCAACTACTCAGACACAAGCTATATGATTGTATGTTATTTTGATTTGCATTTGTAAACTTTTACTTCCAGGAAGTGACATAATTTTTCCAGGAAGGTATTTTTGCTTAGTTTTGTTAAATAAGAAACAATATTTTGTTCAGACCTGTACTAGTTTCTTATAAAATGAGGTATCATTTTGAAAATTAGGGTCTGTGTTTCTTAAATTTGTGTTTCTTATATGCGGGACACTACTGTATTTGTAATAATGATTCAAAGCACCTCTCAGTTTTTTGAAACACCATTGAGTGAATTCCAGATTCATGATTGATAGCTATGGGAAATTCTGGGTCCTTGAATGACATCATCAAAAGAAGATTCTCCCTGACAAACTCTTGCTACAAAACAAGAAATCAAAATGCTATTACAATAAAACAAGGACAAATTTTATAAAACACAGGATACAGGTGTGATTAAGACAAAGCGATTTGGCAATCTTAGGAATAGACTTCTTTTTTTTTTTGTACATTTCTACCTAGCACCCGAAGGTAGTTTTAGGACGCTGAGAAGCTGAGCTTATCGAAGCAGCGTCCTGGTCCTTCCTCTCGATGTGACCACACCTCGTGATTCCTTTCGCCTGGGATTACAGAGAGTTGGCGACTCTCCTCACACTTTGTAGCGGGTTTGGTAGGGCGAGGACTCGAACCACCAACCTTCAGATTGGCAGTCAAGCGTGCTACCACTGAGCCATCTCCGCTAATCACACCTTCTGTGAAGCTAACCATAATACTTCTCCTTCTCTGTTTGTTTATTTTGAGTTGATTGAGTGCACTCAAAGGTGTGAAATCTATTCTTCTGAACGGCAAATCGCGTTGTCTTTATCGAAAACCTAAATTTTCTGTTTTACAAAAGTCACCCTTGCTTATTCAAGCCTTCACATTTCAAACATGATTTGATCACTATTTTGAAATCAAAACATGAAAATATTTTGAACTCTATTATCCTCCCTTACAAGAAAATCAACATAATTGTATCCCGCGATTTCTAAAATTTTTAAGAAAAGTCTTATATATTGTAATTCGTTCATGAAATTTTAATTTTCGGTTCGATTGTTTGCATGCATTTGCTTCTAATTGTGGTTGCAACAGGTGCTCCTTTGAAAACAAGCGCGAAAACAGGTACGGAGGTTTAATCCAAAACAGGGAAGAATTTCAAATTGCAAAGGAATATAAGTTGAAATTTACCCCAGAGGCCTTTTAGCTATGCTACAAAAGAGCGTCAATCCAACATGTCCAAAAAGAAGCAGTATTACTCACTTATGTGTGTTTTTGGGTGCAAATTTGGGTGGTGCAGCGATGAACAGTGCACTGCGAGGCACTATGCGCAGGCGGTTAAAGGGGCAGTCGAAACAACACACCACCGCATGAAAACACACATTAGATTAGTAAATCGAACGTTTCTTTTTGGATATGATCTGAAATCAATTCCAAAAATTGCACTGAATTGCCTCTGAAAATCTTCTAAAGTAAGACGAAAGTTATACATTCATCAAAGGAGAAGCGTGTATAACAACCCCCGGTTGCGAATGATCGTTATAATTGACGGAGCTAAATTTGGGTCATGGAACCAAACGTGAAGCATTTGGTTGGCTGATTTTAACAAGATCCGATACTGAAATATTGACAGTTTGGATTGAGAGAACTTTGAAATACAGACGAAAACAACATTGGTGATTTGAAAGAAAGACATTGAACCTGCGTTTACAAGATGATCAAGTCAGTTGAGGTAATCATTCTCTATTCAATGCTGATTCAAAAATATCATTGTTTAGTTTTTGTAACAACATTGTATCACACAGCATTTAGAATCGACAATAAGTTGTCAGATCATTTTAGCGATATGACTTCCTTCCTTTTGGTGGCCTCGACATGAATCCGATCTCGAAATTAATCTGGCTTGCATTTCTGACGCAACTAGACTTTTAAAGTTCTGAAAGCACTCGGAACTTTCTGTTGTAGAAGTGCCGTTTTTGAAGCAACCAATTATTTTGCCGTTCCTTCTATTTGGCCATAAATCAGCAACCATTTGTCAGATTGACTCAAACAAAGCCTCAAGTAAAACCCGAGACAACTAAAGCTACAGCTCCTCCACAGGAGCCACGCAAACGGAGGACAATATTTTGGAGGCACCCTGTTTTTCAATGTTACTTCTTCTTGATAACAAAATATGCTAATCTTTGCAATCATCTAAATCAGCTCCACCAATATGTACGAAAGATGTTGAAATTATAATCTGGGTATTGAATTCAAATTCCAAACATTTGACAGGAACCCATGATAAACAACGGCAGGGTGTTTCAATAGGAACGCCCACACAACAGGGGAATTGGTGATTGCTTACAAGCCCTCAACGGGGTATAGGCAGCAGGTCATTGTCTGCAAGAGAAACTCTGCAACTTGATTGGTTAATTTTGAAGAATAGCTTTACATAAACATTAGATATTTATTGAATAATGAATTCGAAAAAACAATGAAACTTAACAATTATTTACAGTAAATAAATGAATGAATTGAATGCAACCATTAATTGTTTCTCCAACCTCTATTGTCCCGATTGTTTACATTTCTATTGTTACTATTGTCTTCATTCGCTATGCAACGAAATTGCCAACCAATCAACAATGATAACAAGTTATTACTCTACCTGATCCAAACGAAAGATTCCATTCATTATTCATCGCATATTTAGAAAGATAGCATTTTGCGTAACTTCTTGGAGTGATTCACAGCGATATGTAATCTTGTTAAGGATTTAACTTTATGAGCCTTTATAAAAAGAAAAAAGTAAGCCAGTAGAAAATTATAGAAAGCAACGGTGCATCTAATGAGAAGATGAAAAAGTATCGAATCTTAAAACCCAGCTGAGAAAACACAAGTGCTTCTTTGTTTATGAGCTAAAAAGGAGCTTTTGCTCATTGATTGCATTAATGGAGCATTTGCCAAGTTTTGGTTGCTGCAATTTGATGGTAAGTTGCACAGAGAATCTCTTGCTTCTCAATATTCTATCAGTTTAAACACTTTAACATATTTAATTAAGCACCGCAATCACAAAGATTGGATGACTTTACAGTCAACACCTTTCATTCCAAACGCTGTGTCGTTTAGAGTAGAACTGCGTATGCTGTTTAAAGTTAGCCTATTGTATTTGATGATTTCAACATATGCGTGGATATTGTTTAGCTAGAGGAACATTAGCATGCGTAGACGATTCTTTGTCCTATTTTACAGATAACTTTTACTTAGCTCTGTCAACCGACATTAACAAATGTTAGAAAACTCTTGATACCCTTTGCTTTATTGATACGTAGCACAAAGCAGTCAAGTGCAAATCTGTTTTGAAATATGAGAAAAAAATACCCTCTGTTTTTCATTTCAGTGCATCTTCGTCATATTTCTGCTGTTGTTCACTGCTCAACTTTGTGATTCTAAATCAGCCAAAGGATGCGAAAATTCAAGATTTTCAAAGAAAGGTCAGAAAATTGGAATTTGATTAACTTATACTATTCTAATTACTACACATCTGTCTTCCCTTCCCTCTGTTTTCTCTTTTCCTTTCCTGGTTTGGATTGGGTTTTTGTTGTTAATGTTGATTTTTGTTTACTCTTGTCTCTCGTTGTTTTGATTGTTGATCTGTTTGTTCGCTTTGATTTTTGGAAATTGTGCGCCTTAATTTGTAAGTCCCATCTGCAGTGGGAACTAGGTGACCCCGTGTCTTTTCCCACTGTGGATGGGACCAATAATGTATTATAATTAGTTTTAGCTTTTACTTGATATAAAAAAAAACAAATCTGTCGTCCATCACATTTAGCAGGGCGAATGCTTACGAAATGCAAAAAAGAAAGCACTTTAGAAGCTGGTGAACTTAGCGAAGAATTACTTGCCTCAAAGAATTGTTATCTTTATTACAATATAATGCGAAGGCAAATACTATATATCCAGTGAATGTGAAGCTATTTGACCAATCTATTCTTCAAAGTTCAACAAAATCTAAGTGCAATTTTCACAGGTACAAGGCCATTTTGATCAGATAAACAAATAATATTGTTGTATAATCTTCTTTGTAATTATGACATATACACAGGGTGTCCCAAAAAACGTGTGTCCTGTTTGTATGGCAGCGCTGCTGCGGAGGGCCTGTAACTGCAGCTGTCCCGTTTATTACATAGTTGCAAAGAATATGTTTCAACTTGTTTGAGTAAATCTGATAAGTGGCAAGAGAAAGGCAGAATAACTGGCGGCTTAAAAAACAGCACTTCTATTGTTCTCCAACAATGATAAACTCAAGCAGCTTTTGAAAAAAGGATTCTAGGGTTGTATTCAAATTTTCTCTAAATAGTAAAAAGGTTGACAGTATTATCTTGGAGATAAACGACATTATCAACACTTTAAAAACTGTAGAATGAATTTAAATGCAAAGTTAGAACCCTTGTTTGAAAATTTACTTAATATTGGCATTGCTGGAGAACAATAGAAGTTGCTGTTTTTGGAGCAACCACTTATTTTGCCTTTCCTCTGCCATAAATCAGCAAACACTTGTCAGGTTGACTCAAACAAGGTCTCAAATTCTAAGCCGAAGCCTTGTGTCTGTGCAACTGCGTAAAGACAGCAACAATTGAAACTACAGATCCTCCATATAGCAGCCACATAAACGAGGCAAAATTTTGTTGGCACACCCTGTATATAAGGAGTGAGCAGTCAAGGACTCCTAATGATGGCTTAATTTTCACAGGCACGAGACCATCTCGATCAGATGAACAAAGACTATTGTATGACCTTCTTTGTCATTATGATAAAGAATCACGACCAGTGAAGACTTTTAATAGCACCCTCGTCGTCAGGTTTGAACTGAAACTTATCCAAGTCGTGTCTGTGGTGAGTATACTAGCTGTCAATCAAATTTTCTTCTCGGTTGTTTGAATCCAGCTTCAAACTTTGTGCTGTATGTTGCTGAGAGTTAGAAAACATTAATCACGACCAGTGAAGACTTTTCATAGCACCCTCGTCGTCAGGTTTGAACTGAAACTTATTCAAGTCGTGTCTGTGGTGAGTATACTAGTTGTCAATCAAATCTTCTTTTCGGTTGTTTGAATCAAGCTTCATGCTTTGTACTGTATGTTGCTGAGAGTTAGAAAACAATATTTTACAAAGTTCCCAAACAAAAGAAAGACAATGATGCTGCAAAAGGATGACGGAAGTAGGTGCTCCAAGATTTCGGGTATACCTTAGTTGAATGAAAGAGTAAAGGACAAATTAACTAGCCACAACAAGAGCTATATCCAAAGAGGACATTCAAGGCTTTAAGGCCTTTATTCTTAAGGTATCGAGATGCCCTAATTTCAATTCTACTTATGATATGGAAAGATATGGAGTTTGAAAAATATGAATATTTGAAACTTTGGTTTTTTGTAATAGCAGTAGCTTTAAATTTTCTTTTGAATGGCCGTCTTTTGAATAGTATTTCGCTCCTTGTGGCACACTGTTTTTGTTGTATTGTTGCGTAGTTTGTAGGTATTGTAATTAGCAAGATGTTTGCACATTTTTAATGGAATGAAAAAGTATATATAGAGAGCAACAGACTTAGTTAGTATTCTGAGGCTTGCCCTTTAGAATTCTTAGATAATTCTGAAAACATTATCAATTATTTGTAAGATTCCTTATGCGTGTAATCACATTCACTCTATTTTGTAGAGTGAAAAGAACCAAGAAATGCAAACAAATGTTTGGATAACGCAGGTGAGCAAACATAGAAAGTGTCGAATTTAGATTTTTCTTGCTGTGTTGCTGGCAGTTGCTAATCGTAATGGAAGCATTTGCAAATCGTTGCCATATAATGTATACCTTATAACTGTTCTGCTCATTGTACTATTATTCAAATTTTAGACATGGGAAAACCAAATCATAACATGGAATTCATCAGAATATAATGGGATATCTAATTTAAACATCGACTCACAAGATATTTGGGTTCCCACTATCATCTTATATAACAAGTAAGTGTAGCAATTTAATCAATGATTTTGCCAAGGATTATTGAACGCAAATATGATCTTTATGAAGGCTGTAGTCGACTTCCCCTTGGACTAAGTATATGTTACATTAGATTGATTGTTATTTAGATTCAGTTGTATTGCGATCCAATAGTCTGCTGCCTGGGGTAACCTATGTGCAGTTTGGATTTGCTAGCCTGCGTGCAGCATCAACTCCCCTTCAAGTTGAAGCTGCATGCAGGCTAAGATTTGCTAGCTTTCGATTTTCTGATTCGGAATTTGAAAATGCCTCATTCATAAATACTAATCGTTTAATTGTAAATCAAAATGAAACAAGACGAACATACCTCAAGAGAGTTTACCAATTCAGATTTAGATATCGGGTAAGCAGAATAAAATTAAAACTTTTGGTGGGCTGTGGAAGAGAAGGTATGTCGCCGATATTCAAAACTAAAATGTTACTCTAACATATCAATGAAAGGCTAATTTAGCTGTGAAAATTTTGTCAGGTAAAAAGCACTCATCTTTTAGACCCAGAAATTTGAAAAATGCTGCTGAGGGATTTGTATTGGAAGGAGATTCCATGCTCGATTTAGGGTTATCATTAACTTACCATTGACTTTCAAATTTATTTCTGAAGGAAGCAATTGTATTTAGTCTATATTTCAATGGCAAGTTAATCATAGGCCAGCATCAAATAGAGAATTCTCATTCCCATACAAACACCCTGCTAGCGTTTCCCTTATTTTTGGGTCTAAAAATTGAGTGATTTTACCGAACAAAAGTCAGCTTTTGATTGATAGATTAAGCTTAGTTTTGAATATTGGCCATGTACTTTGATTTCACAACCCGCCAAACATTTTAACTTTTTCATTCACCCGGTAAAGGTCACCGAAGCAAACAATAATAGCAAACAAGCAAACATAGTAATGTTATTCTGATTGCTTTGATGCCATTATATGCAGAGTAGAAAATACAGTTGACTTACCTGCTCTAAAGAATTTGATTGATTCAACTTTAGATATGAAATGCTTGCTACCAATTATTTCTCATTTATCACTCGTCATATATGGCAATGCAATCTAAGAAAGGAGATATAATTGTTAATCATTTCATGAAACTGATTCAAATTAGATGTCAAGTGAAAATACCTGCAAATTAACGTGGGTAGCATGAGTAAATTTGCGTTCTCGCAAATCTCACGTGACATCTGATTTGAGTTCTCATTTTCTGTTGATTACTCATATTTTAGTGCTGACCAAGCATTTTCGGGTGGACCAATGAAATACAAGACCAAAGTCATTCTTGATAGTCATGGCAATCATACTTGGTTCGCGGCAGTTTCATTCAAAAGTTCATGCAAGTTTGATGTTAGATACTTCCCATTTGATGAACAGGTAAATCTTTTTTTCAATTATTCCTTTTTGAGTGGATTGGTAGAATTTATATATAGCTACTTAAAGCTAATTTAGGCCCACTATACATGCGGCATCCAGGCATGGGACCCCTAGTTTAACGTCCCTTCCGAAAGACGGCGATGTGAGTTGCGAGGACAAGCCTCTGAGGTCACCCAACCGGAGTCTGACCTCACTCGGCCGAGCTTAACTTCAGTCACCTGCTGGAAACTGTATAAGCCACTCGGCCACTGACCCCATGTCTTGGTTATCCTAAAAAGAGTCTGGACCGAGCGATATTTTTATATGTCTTTGTGCGAAATGTTCGATTGGGTGACGTCACAGTTTATATCACTATTGTTCACATTCGAACCTTGTATAGTATAGAATGTAACGAAGTGCATAAAATATCAGAAATTCATTTAAAAATACGACATTGTACGACATTTCGAGCTTATCTTTTCGCAAACTGTTTTTAATGATACAAACGACGCACAACACCCACGACAACATTGTATAAAATATCGTTCTATCCAGGTTCTTTTTAGAATATCAGTCTCAAATCTCACCAGTATGCTTCTTCCCCTTCTGAATACTTCACTCAAACGTAACCAAGAAAAATGCCACGTTTAAATAAGGTATAAATTCTAAGAGCTCTGCCTTTTCATAGTTTATCTTAATTCCACTTTCTCGAGGCACATCAAAGTTTGAACGTAAATTGATATTCGTAGTTCAGTAGGTAATGATTTACAAATCATTTGCAATCAAGAAGAAATATGGTGCAAAATGAATCTTTATTTGGTTTTCTTTTTCAAGGAATGTGTGTTGACATTTGGATCTTGGGCGTACGATTCCGAAAAGCTTGATGTGATTCCTGCTCGGGTGAGTTTATTCATATCTAAATTCTGAAATATCAAGAAGTTTCAAGAGACAAATATTTACCTTCTTGGGTTGAGAAATTCCAGCCTCTTCACTCTGTCGGTTCTTTATAAATCCTATAAAAGATGTTCATTCTTCTGGAGCTGAAAATAAACATTGACTCGTCAGGTATAATAAAGCTGGAAGCATTCTCGAATTCCAAAAAGAAAAACAAGGCTATCTTGCCTCAGAGACTTTTAAAAAGAATCGGCAACTCTTTTATCTACCGGGTGTCCCAAAATGATGTATTATCGATTGATTTCTTACATATCCATAACCAATGAACCGATTTTCAAAAACTTTGTTTTATTTGATCGCCTAAAGGCTAAATTGTACTTAAAGATGTTGGCTGTGGTTTTGAGACGATGTTTTCATGTCGAAAAAGAGATCGATAAACCTGCTCAAATTCCAGCCTTAGACGGCACGAGAAAGAAACTGCCTATTTTTCCAGTCAACATTTCAGATGTGATACAAAAGGATGAACTCGTATTAACTGAATTCGTAGTCTATGAACGACATATAAGTTCAGCCTTTTGTACAACATCTAAAATATTGACTGGAAAGGTAGGCCGTTTCTTTTTCATGCCATATTAAGGCTTGAATTTGAGCAGGTTTATCGATCTTCTTTTCAACATGAAGACATCGGCCTAAACCACAACTAGCATCCCGTAATACAATTTAACCTTTCGGCAATCGGATAAAAAAGGTTTTCGAAAATCGGTTCATTGGCTATGGACATATAAGCAATCAAACGATAATACATCATTTTTGAATACCCGGTATTTTGTTTGTAAAGATCCATTGCTGAAATTTAAACTGTCTGAAAATCGAATTTGGCCTTACTGTAGCAGAAACCATGGATCCACACTGCAGTAGTTGAGATGATAGAAAAAAAATTCTACGTTACCGCAGTTGAACCTAGCCTGTTAGCCATACCATTCTATCAATTGATTGCACGGTCGATCTGTAGTTCCGTTTAGGCCAAATTTGAATATGAGACAATCTGACATTTCAGCGTGCCGTAAAGGACTGTGGGTGACAATGACTCTTAAATCTTCTTATTTTCTACATTTTAGTCAAAAGGAGACATGAGTGATTATATTCAAAATGGCGAATGGGAAATCGTTGATGTTCCAGTGACCAGAGTAAAAAGGAAATATTCTTGTTGCGACAAAACATTTTCAGAAGTAACATATAAAGTGAGAATGCGACGTAAAGTGTCATATTACCTTTTTAATATGATTTTACCGTGTACAATAATTGCAACTTTGGCAGTTCTTGCATTCTGCATCAATCCACTATCAGGCCAACGAATCACTCTCAGTATCACAGTAATGTTGGCAATGAGTGTTTTCCTCAATTTCGCATGGACACGCCTTCCTGTGACGTCAGAATCAGTACCATTACTTGCTAAGTACTATATGTTGACGATGACAGAGATCGGTCTTTCCCTCTTCGCTAACTGTATCAGTTTGAATTATTTTTACCGTGATGATGCCTTGAATTATATGCCAAGATTCTGCCGTGTCAGTTTCATCGCCTGGTTGGCAACAGTTATTGCACCTCTATTCTGTATGCAGCATCCGAGTAGTACGAGTCGCTTGTCGAAAATTATCAAAACTTATATCGAGGAAGACGAAACGTTGTTGACTGAATTGAAAAATCATAAACAATTTGCAGCCATGATTATTGATAGATTTTTTCTCGTAATATTCTTAGTAACAATAGCTTTGTCTTTTACAACATTGTTGTCAGGAGATACAACCAATTACGTTCCAGAATAAATTGATACCTATGTTGTTGACTGAATTGAAAAATCATAAACAATTTGCAGCCATGATTATTGATAGATTTTTTCTCGTTATGTTCTTAGTAACAATATCATTGTCTTTTACAACATTGTTGTCAGGAGACACAACCAATTACGTTTCAGAATAAATTGATACCTATGTTGTTGACTGAACTGAAAAATCATAAACAATTTGCAGCCATGATTATTGATAGATTCTTTCTCGTTATGTTCTTAGTAACAATATCATTGTCTTTTACAACATTGTTGTCAGGAGACACAACCAATTACGTTCCAGAATAAATTGATACCTATGTTGTTGACTGAATTGAAAAATCATAAACAATTTGCAGCCATGATTATTGATAGATTTTTTCTCGTAATATTCTTAGTAACAATAGCTTTGTCTTTTACAACATTGTTGTCAGGAGACACAACCAATTACGTTCCAGAATAAATTGATACCTATGTTGTTGACTGAATTGAAAAATCATAAACAATTTGCAGCCATGATTATTGATAGATTTTTTCTCGTTATGTTCTTAGTAACAATATCATTGTCTTTTACAACATTGTTGTCAGGAGATACAACCAATTACGTTCCAGAATAAATTGATACCTATGTTGTTGACTGAACTGAAAAATCATAAACAATTTGCAGCCATGATTATTGATAGATTTTTTCTCGTTATGTTCTTAGTAACAATATCATTGTCTTTTACAACATTGTTGTCAGGAGACACAACCAATTACGTTCCAGAATAAATTGATACCTATGTTGTTGACTGAATTGAAAAATCATAAACAATTTGCAGCCATGATTATTGATAGATTCTTTCTTGTAATATTCTTAGTAACAATATCATTGTCTTTTACAACATTGTTGTCAGGAGACACAACCAATTACGTTCCAGAATAAATTGATACCTATGTTGTTGACTGAACTGAAAAATCATAAACAATTTGCAGCCATGATTATTGATAGATTCTTTCTTGTAATATTCTTAGTAACAATATCATTGTCTTTTACAACATTGTTGTCAGGAGACACAACCAATTACGTTCCAGAATAAATTGATACCTATGTTGTTGACTGAACTGAAAAATCATAAACAATTTGCAGCCATGATTATTGATAGATTCTTTCTTGTAATATTCTTAGTAACAATATCATTGTCTTTTACAACATTGTTGTCAGGAGACACAACCAATTACGTTCCAGAATAAATTGATACCTATGTTGTTGACTGAATTGAAAAATCATAAACAATTTGCAGCCATGATTATTGATAGATTTTTTCTCGTTATGTTCTTAGTAACAATATCATTGTCTTTTACAACATTGTTGTCAGGAGACACAACCAATTACGTTCCAGAATAAATTGATACCTATGTTGTTGACTGAATTGAAAAATCATAAACAATTTGCAGCCATGATTATTGATAGATTTTTTCTCGTTATGTTCTTAGTAACAATATCATTGTCTTTTACAACATTGTTGTTAGGAGATACAACCAATTACGTTCCAGAATAAATTGATACCTATGTTGGGAGTAGTATCGAACAAGCATTGTTAAATGAATTGAAAAATCATAAAAAATTCGCAGCCATGAATACTGATAAATTCTTTCTTGTAATATTCTTAGTAACAATATCATTGTCTTTTACAACATTGTTGTCAAGAGACACAACCAATTACGTTCCAGAATAAATTGATACCTATGTCAGGAGTGATGTTGAACAAGCCATATAATAATAATAATCACTTTCTTAAAAATCAGCTTTCATGTTGTAAATACTTTTAACTAGATTTCTCCTTTCTAAATACATGTAAAGTAATTTGTAGCGACCAGGTAAAAAGCCACTCTGTGGAGAAACTGTTCTTGATTTCATTATTATCATTATTGTTATTATTAATAGTATTAATGATAGATAATTTATTTCTAAGTTGGCGAAAAGCAATAGCGATGAGCTAATTAAAGCCAACAATGCAAAATATACAAGTCTAAATGATACGAACTAATACTACAAAAAACATAGATTTGAAATAAAACTTTTACATAATTTTACAGCTGCAATCGACTGATCTGATATATCTTTTAAAAATCTCCAATGATCGGGACTCAATAATTTCAACTGGCAGAGACTGTCATAATTTTTGGCCTATAAACCTAAAAGTATCAATCCCATACAAATTACTCCTAGCTTTGGGCAACACAAGGTTGTTGTTACCACGAAGGTTGTATGGCACATCTTTGGCAAAAAATACTTCTACCGTAAAATCGGATTCAAAATATTTACCATTATATTTGTATATTTCGGTCAGGAGCAGCTGACAATTCCTCTGGCCAACAGATGCTGAGTTACTTTCAGTTAAGATCATCAAAATTAGACTATTTTTGTGTATGATTCTCAGGCTTCGTTCATGAATGTTATTGATGCTGCTATTCGATTTCCTGTGATGAAACATCAATACGAATAGACAATGACTGTAATGTGACATTACGAAGGAGGTCATTGTTACTTCTAACCGTGGCTTTTCCATATACCTTTGAAACCTGTGCAAGTGCAAATGCATTGTTAAATTAATTGAAAAATCATTAACAGTTCTTAGCCATGAATACTAATAAATTCTTTCTTGTAATATTATTATAAACAATAGCATTGTTATATATTAACAATAGCATTGTCTTTTACAACTGTTGTCAGAAGATACAACCAATTACGTTCCAGAATAAATTGATGCCTATGTTTCGAGTAATATCGAACAAGCATTGTTAAATGACTTGAAAAATCATAAACAATTCGTAGCCATAAACACTGATCGATTCTTTCTTAATATCATTGACAATAGCATTGTCTTTTACAGGATGTATCCCATGATCCTTTGCATGAGCTTGAATCATCAAAACATCATATTAGCAGTAATAAACTTGAACATACAATAAAGGAAATATAGCTACATGGGACAAAGCTTTCGTTATCCTTCAACAATTTTCAAGAATGTGCCCTGTTTGAAATAAAAAACGATGGCATAACAATGTTCATTTGAAGATTGAAAGTATGTAAGTCACTGTGAGACGGCAAAGGATCATGGGAACCAAAGGGTCCTTAATGCCAATAATTCATTTGAATGGATCTACTAATTCATTGAATCGCCAGTGCTTATTTTTCGCTTCACTAGTCTCCTGAATAATGACGTCACAATGAGTGCAAGCAATTCCAATACTGAAATAACCGAAGCTCCTACGAAGAGGCCCATTAATCCACCAAAGTTGCTGAGCAAAGCCTCTAAATCCTGCAATGGATGATCGATATAGTTATCTGTCGTGAAGCTTTCATAAAAGACACTCAGGCGTACGATGTGTTTCATGATTTGGTGAATGTCAAAATCTTCTGGCTGTATATTCAACGCATTGGCAAGATCTTTCCTCATACTTGCAGTGAAAGAAGCTTTACGTAATGGTGTGGTGGAAACCTTTGTGGCGTATTTCTCTGCATAACATGGCAAATTACAGTCACACTCAAGAGAACCTGCGTTTGCATATACATCACTGACACATTGGTCTACCTTTGATATGTTCTGCTCTTTAGTTGGGAATGTTTCATTACTCATAAACGGTCTTGCCATATCGAGAACATCTCCACATTCCTTGTAAAATTTATGAAGAAGGCATGAGTAGTAGCAATTGCTTTCAGTTAAACGTCCAGCAAACAATAAAGGGATGGTTGTGTTTGATGAGCAGTTTGTAGAATATGGAGCTTTGAGTCGCTGATGAATTTCTTTCTGTAAAACAACCTCAGTCCAAGTTCCAGGCATTAGGGGAATGCTGCCCTCATTTGAATACCCAATATATTCATCAGCGGGATGGACCATGAGTAATAATCCTCTATTAAATTGAGTTGTGCGTAAAGGAGGCACGGAACTGATATCGTATGTTTCAACTTCTGAATCATTTTTGAACATCAACACCTCAAGACCAAACGCCCTTTCTCGTGCATCTTGATACAATGTGCCTTCACGATTGAAAGAGTAACAGAGATCATAGTTTTTCGATGCTGTGAAGTTCTTTGGAAAACTGCATTTGTTCTTGGTACCAAATATACAACCATCTTTTAAACCAGCTAAAAATAATTTGCATCCGTAAGTAACTAATTTGCTTTTATTTCCAGTTTGCTTGTTTAGATATTCAGCGCAATTTGTAGGGAAAGATTTCATGTCATTAAAATCAGTTGACATATCAGTGTCACATATTGTAAGAGTTGGAAAACGCATTTTGTCTTGCCTTTCTTTCAATATCTTTGTAATGAAGTTCCTCTCACTGTATTTTTGCACTGAATAAACTAAAACAGTAAAGAGCCATGCAGATGCTGCTATGAACAATGCCCCCCAAAATAACCTACTAATAAACGACTTGTGTTTGGTGATTCGAGGAAGTCCATGAATTGATAGGTCATCCATTTTTAGTGATGTTTTTGTCAACAATAAAGGTAACTATAGGCATATATTGTGAAAAGCTGCTGTCTTTATTCTGACTACAGCTTGGCTGCACTTCCATGAGAGAATATAAATTCGTGCGCTTGTCTGTAAGATGTATGCCAACTTGTTTATTCATATGAATATTTTTTGTGTTGGTATGATATAACTTCTCTCACGCCAAACCTTGACATCTAAATGAAGTTCCAAAAAACTATTCCAAACAGTCTTCTATTCCTTTGGTCCTACTTTGATTCTGTTTCCCGTTTTTCCACTTGGGGCTCACGGCTCACGGCTTAGGGCTCGGGTCCCCTGCACGTAAGAAATACAGCAATAGTTTACGTTGTTTGACTTCGTTAGTTACTTTATATCAATCTATCAATCGCCACTTATTTTAATTTGGATTCGCTAATGATGACCAAGTTCGGTTCGAAACATATCAAAGCAATTAAAATCGATTCTAAACTGTTTATGTCTACAATTCGAATGTCTTAACCGTTCATGTCTCTTCGATTTGTCAACTTTTTTCAAGCATAAAGATGTTCGAAATGATTGTTGTCGCTGGCCTTATTTCTCCGCTTTATGATCAATTTGCGTTTTCCACCGAGTTGATATTTAAATGGTCTCCAAATCCGTCATTTGATCAGCGTAATTAATCACCAGGTTAATGAAATAAGAATGACTGATTCCACTTGTCAAACGACCAACGACAAATCACTGAGACTATCATTAAATACGCTGCAGCATTAACTCTGAAGACATTCTTTGCAACAATACTGAGAACATAGCTGCTATCCACAGCGGCAGGATTATTTGCAAACTGAATGTTGCTCAAACTACGATGAAACATTTGACTGCTTTCTGCATCGAGCGAGAAGATCGTGTGTAAAATCACATCTCTTCGCTGCAACTTAAAATCCGAAGACCTTCTTTGCAAAACACTGAAAAAAGCTGTTATCCACAGCGGCAGGATTATTTGCAAACTGAATGTTGCTCAAACTACGATGAAACATTTGACTGCTTTCTGCATCGAGCGAGAAGATCGTGTGTAAAATCACATCTCTTCGCTGCAACTTAAAATCCGAAGACCTTCTTTGCAAAACACTGAAAAAAGCTGTTATCCACAGCGGCAGGATTATTTGCAAACTGAATGTTGCTCAAACTACGATGAAACATTTGACTGCTTTCTGCATCGAGCGAGAAGATCGTGTGTAAAATCACATCTCTTCGCTGCAACTTAAAATCCGAAGACCTTCTTTGCAAAACACTGAAAAAAGCTGTTATCCACAGCGGCAGGATTATTTGCAAACTGAATGTTGCTCAAACTACGATGAAACATTTGACTGCTTTCTGCATCGAGCGAGAAGATCGTGTGTAAAATCACATCTCTTTACTGCAACTTAAAATCCGAAGACCTTCTTTGCAAAAACAGTGAAGAAAGCTGTGGTCCATGTTGCAGGATCACTTGAAAACTAACAAAAAATTGATTCGACTGTTCTCCGTATCGTGGTTAAGATAAAATCTCTCAGATGTAATAAGTCCATAGGATGTAAGATGTGACTGCTTTTTGTGACAGGATAGTATCTAGATTTTAAATCACTGAGACACAATGCAACATCTTACACTGTGAGGACATGCGAATAACTGCATTCTGTTTTCACAACAACTATCATCGCAACAGAATTTTCACTGATTAAATTTTTATTCACCAAATAATGTTTTCTAAGGCAGGCTAGACCACATGCGGTATATCAAACAGGCAAGATAATAAATATTTGTTTTGTTTTCGACAGTCCACCTGTATAGTTTGTGTGGTTTTCTACTTAAAGTAATATCCATTCCATAAAATGAGGAGTTATAATACAAATTCAATCAAACTGGTGACAAAAATCATTCAAACCAAAACAAGTCACTGATCTTTATTGTGAAGATTTTTCCAACGTTGGGTTTATTTCTATATGCAATGGATTTGTGTATATCATTGAGGTGCGGAAGATTTTCAATATAAAAAGATCTTTTGAAATGAGTTGTTAAAATCTGAATTTCACTTGGCTGTTTATCTACAGAAGAACGATCAACCAAAACATGCAGAAAGTTTGGATGAATAACTTTCGGAAAAACTATTTTTGGACAAACTATTTTTGGGCATCTTTCAGGGAATTTCGGATGGATGACTTTAGAGAAACTTCGAACGACTACGAAAAGTGATCCATTTCCAATTTACTTTGCTTGTATTATTAGGTTTGTGATGAAAATATTTCGCGTGATAGAAGCTTTTTTGAAACAAGTGTTATATTTGTTACCTTTTGAAATAATCCCTTCTGTTAATGGAGAGACCTTTAACAACTTCTCGTTCCTAATTTCCTCGGTAGGCTGCTCTGGGTTGCTCTTTTAAGAAATGAGTTGCGGCATCAGTTACGAAATGCTTACTGGTGAGGAATCTACTATAAGGGCATCCAGATAGCTCCAAAGAGCGTTTTACAAAAACAATTCAAACAGCCAAGTAATTATCTTAAATGCAAGGTAACATGAAGGAATTCTTTTAAGAAATGCTTACTGTTGAGGAATCTACTGTAAGGGAACCCAAATAGCTCCAAAGAGCATTTTACAAAAACGATTCAAACAGCCAAGTAATTATCTTAAATGCAAGGTAACATCAAGGAATTCTTTTAAGAAATGCTTACTGGTGAGGAATCTACTGTAAGGGCACCCAAATAGCTCCAAAGAGCATTTTACAAAAACGATTCAAACAGCCAAGTAATTATCTTAAATGCAAGGTAACATCAAGGAATTCTTTTAAGAAATGCTTACTGGTGAGGAATCTACTGTAAGGGCACCCAAATAGCTCCAAAGAGCATTTTACAAAAACGATTCAAACAGCCAAGTAATTATCTTAAATGCAAGGTAACATAAACAAATTCTTTTAAGAAATGCTTACTGGTGAGGAATCTACTGTAAGGGCACCCAAATAGCTCCAAAGAGCATTTTACAAAAACGATTCAAACAGCCAAGTAATTATCTTAAATGCAAGCTAACATCAAGGAATTCTTTTAAGAAATGCTTACTGGTGAGGAATCTACTGTAAGGACACCCAAATAGCTCCAAAGAGCATTTTACAAAAACGATTCAAACAGCCAAGTAATTATCTTAAATGCAAGGTAACATCGAGGAATTCTTTTAAGAAATGCTTACTGGTGAGGAATCTACTGTAAGGGCACCCAAATAGCTCCAAAGAGCATTTTACAAAAACGATTCAAACAGCCAAGAAATTATCTTAAATGCAAGGTAACATCGAGGAATTCTTTTAAGAAATGCTTACTGGTGAGGAATCTACTGTAAGGACACCCAAATAGCTCCAAAGAGCATTTTACAAAAACGATTCAAACAGCCAAGTAATTATCTTAAATGCAAGGTAACATCAAGGAATTCTTTTAAGAAATGCTTACTGGTGAGGAATCTACTGTAAGGGCACCCAAATAGCTCCAAAGAGCATTTTACAAAAACGATTCAAACAGCCAAGTAATTATCTTAAATGCAAGCTAACATCAAGGAATTCTTTTAAGAAATGCTTACTGGTGAGGAATCTACTGTAAGGGCACCCAGATAGCTCCAAAGAGCATTTTATAAAAACGATTCAAACAGCCAAGTTAAGATGCAATTACCTTGAATGCAAGATAACATCAACGCAATCTGTAAAACGAGATGACAAATCTGATTACAACAGAAGATTCGATTCGAAGGGTTGCTACAAAAATGCTGCTTTCATTGTTTTTTATCAAATCTTCCTTCAGTCTACATTGATCATATTCTGAAAAGATTTTTCGATGGAAAAGAGTATCTCATTGGTGGGGACAAGAAAGATCCCTAAGAATCATACACAAAGGTAGTACTTCCAATTTTGAGGAACAGTTGATTAAAAGTAACTCGAATCTATTCACAAGAGGAATTTACAGCTGCTCTAGACTGAGATTTATAAAACCGTCAACAACTTGAATCCGGCTTTTATGGCAGAAGTATTTGTTAGCAAAGATATGCCATATAGCCTTCGTGGCAATAATAATCTTGTTTTGCCTAAAGCTAGGACGAATCAATATGGCATTGATACTATCAGGTTTATTGGTCAAAAACTATGGCAGACTCTGCCAAGAGAAATCGAAGAGTCCCAATCGTTGGAGATTTTTAAAAGAAATATTAAATCTATCAAAACTTTTGACTGCAGCTGTAAATTGTGTAAATTTTTTGTATCAAATCTAGGTTTTTTGTCATTAGACTTTCGCAAATATTCTGTATAGTTGGCCTTAATTAGCTTAACGCTATTGTCTTAGCTAACTTTAAATAAATTGCTTATTACTATCATTATATACAATAGGCATGGCTGGTGTGGAAGTTCCCCATCATTTTATATGTTAAAAAATCCCCTGGGGGGGAGGGGGGAGTGGCTGCTCTGACCAGCCAGAGTATTTGAGCTGCAATAGCGCATGCAATATGACACTACTACCTCAATAATTAAAGATTCCTTGATTACATACAAGTACCGCAATGCTTCAACGTGATATTTTTATTTTACTTAGAATAATGTTCATACTTTCTTAAGATAATACTTAACCATTAAAGTTTTTCAGTATCTACACCATCAACTCCAGCATGGACGATTACACTATTGATGGCTGCGAGAAACTTTACACAAAGGTGCATTGCATTCTATTATCAAATTCCAGTAGATTCGCTTAAAGGGAATAGACATAGCTATATCTCGTAGCCGCTATAAATAGGCTAAAGAAACGCCCACAAACCCATTGTTTCTTCAGCTACACGATGAGACCGGATGCGTCAAAGTTGTCGAGTACAATAGATTATATTTTTGACCTGGCCCGGGCCAGCTTTTAACTATATCGATTCCCTTTAAGATTCGTTGTTGGAACACAGTGCATCTTGGTAAAAATTTCGTGGCCACAGCCAACAGCGTAATCGTCTATAAAGATGCTGTCCTCTTGATGGGATATTTAATTGTTAACATATATTGCTCTTGTCAATCGCGATTTGTTGTGGCGCAATGGCGTAATCCTGACTTTGCAGCAAGAACAGACAAGCGAACAAGGTTCCATACCCGGGACCAACTCCATTACACCCGGTAGCCACCCCCCCCCCCCTCCCACTTAAGCCTCATGTGGTCCTGGAATCGATATAGCACTAAGCAACTTCTGTGATCCCTGCGCTTGGCGCTAAAAACCGCCACTTCACATATTATATGCTAGGATGACAATTTAGGATCAGAATGTGATTGCAGAAAATAAATCTGAAACATCAAACAAATAATTTTCTTCACAGTGTTTTTGCTCGGTTTTTTTGCTAGTTTTTCTTACTTTATTTTGCATGACCGTGAACCTGAATTCCATTCTTTGTAATTCGGTTAACTAATGACGTCACAATCATCCACATAAGTTCAATGAATGATATCACAGATGCCCCCACGAACAACCCCATTAAGCCCCCTAAGCAACAAAGCAACTCCACTACTTCATATAACTACTCCAGTTCAATTCCTGTCTCATTCTGAACGAATGTCAGCTTGTGTTGCATTGCCTGTGATTCGGTTAAATATTGACGTCACAATAAGCCATATGAGTTCAACCAATGAGATAACAGATGCCCCCACCAACAACCCCATTAAGCCCCCTAAGCAACAAAGCAACTCCACTACTTCATATAACTACTCCAGTTCAATTCCTGTCTCATTCTGAACGAATGTCAGCTTGTGTTGCATTGCCTGTGATTCGGTTAAATATTGACGTCACAATCATCCACATAAGTTCAATGAATGATATCACAGATGCCCCCACGAACAACCCCATTAAGCCCCCTAAGCAACAAAGCAACTCCACTACGTCATATAACTACTCCAGTTCAATTCCTGTCTCATTCTGTACGAATGTCAGCTTGTGTTGCATTACCCGTGATTCGGTTAAATAGTGACGTCACAATAAGCCATATGAGTTCAACCAATGAGATAACAGATGCCCCCACCAACAACCCCATTAAGCCCCCTAAGCAACAAAGCAACTCCACTACGTCATATAACTACTCCAGTTCAATTCCTGTCTCATTCTGTACGAATGTCAGCTTGTGTTGCATTACCCGTGATTCGGTTAAATAGTGACGTCACAATAAGCCATATGAGTTCAACCAATGAGATAACAGATGCCCCCACCAACAACCCCATTAAGCCCCCTAAGCAACAAAGCAACTCCACTACTTCATATAACTACTCCAGTTCAATTCCTGTCTCATTCTGTACGAATGTCAGCTTGTGTTGCATTGCCCGTGATTCGGTTAAATATTGACGTCACAATCATCCACATAAGTTCAATGAATGATATCACAGATGCCCCCACGAACAACCCCATTAAGCCCCCTAAGCAACAAAGCAACTCCACTACATCATATAACTACTCCAGTTCAATTCCTGTCTCATTCTGTACGAATGTCAACTTGTGTTCCATTGCCCGTGATTCGGTTTAATATTGACGTCACAATAAGCCATATGAGTTCAACCAATGAGATAACAGATGCCCCCACCAACAACCCCATTAAGCCCCCAAAATCAGAGAGCAAGCTTTCCACGTCATACAACTCCTGCTCAATATGTTTCTCTGTGACAAGGCTTTCATAGAAGACACTTAGGCGTGCAATGTGCGGCTTAAATGATTCTATAGTTACATTTTCTGGAATGTTCAGTCTTTTGCGAAGTTCTTTCATTAACTTTGGTGTGAAATGAGAATGGATTAATGGACTGATGGTCACTTTCGTTTCGTATTTCTCTTCATAACAAGGCGGGGGACAGTCACATTCAAGCTTACTTGACTCATCGTAAACTCTTTGGAAGCACAGAAAAGCTTTTGAAAGATTTTGCAACCGAGGGTACTCTTCAGGAGGCATGTAACGCCAAAAAGGAGGAAGCACATTACCACACTCACGATACATGAAATGCAAGATACACGCAGCGAAACAGTTCCTAACAGTGTAGTTACCTCCAAAAATGTTCTTGACCGAGGAAAATGATGAACAATTTGTATCATAAGGATGCGCAAGGCGCACATAAACCGTCTTCTTCAAAACAACCTCTGTATAGTAACCGGAAACAAGTGGAATAGCTTCATCTGCAGATATGCCAATGTTAACAGAGGGTGAATGCACCTTTAAAAACAGGCCACGTTTTTCTTGAGACAAGCGAAGAGGATGCATGCCATCATTATCAACAGCTTTGAATTCAGAGCTGTTTTTAAACGTTAGCATTTCTAGACCATACAAACGATTAGCGCCTTTTTGTCGAAACAAACCATTCTTATTGATAGAATAGCAATAAGATGGATTTAGCGCTGGAGTAAAATCATCAGGGAAGCTACATTTACGGGATGAATCGAATATACAAGCATATTTCATGCCAGCCAGGAATAATTTGCAACCATACTCAAAAAGGTCTTCGTTTCCGGCTTGGTTTGGAAGACATTTGCCAGAGAAATTCTTCACCACAGGTGCTTTAACCTTGTCTGTGTCACAAATTGTAATAGTTGGAAAGTCCAGTTCTTGGGTCCTTTCAATTTCAATCTTCGTAACAAAGTCCCTTCGTGCGAACTTCTGCAGCAATGCAAATAACTGCAAAAACAGAAATGCACATGAAGACAAAAATATTATCGCCCATATAACTCTTCCAAAAACTTTCTTGTGAGTAAAAATCTTTCCAAAGCCATGAATTGTCAGTTCGTCCATTTTCTATGATTTGATTGCAATCTGACACACACAGTGATTATTGATTCAATTCATTGTGATTACATATTTGATAGCGGTCACACACTGATTACTGATTGGTTGTTGTTTGTCTCTGGTTCATTTCATCAACTTCAATTGATCCACCAGTGATTATTGATCCACCACAGTGATTACTGATTTTACCACTGATCCGAGAGTGATTGTATTGATTTAAGAAAGTGGTCTTTAACAGGATATGCTAATAATATAAAGCTAATAAAATCTGGTCTAATCTAGCCACAGGCTGGCTGACCGTTACAGCTATAACACAGAGTCGCATAGAAATTCAACTTTGACTGAATACATCTTTTAAGAATTCGCACACAAGTTCTGAAGTTGATCAGCAGGTTTTTCAAAGTCTGTAGAGCTTATTTTTCATAGCAAAGCTTGACGCTGATCATCTCATCTCTTTACCGATCATCTCCTTACCAATTTTCCTGTTATATGAGTGTATGCTATTGGGCTTCTTCTCGAAGCGGTTCAGATTTTTGATAAAACTTGAGAGCAAGGCAGACAGCTTGTAAGTGCAATGATGTTCAACTACAAAATATTAAACCTAGAAGATTATGCAGGCTACCGGCCCTCTTTTAATCAATTTAGAGCTTACAATTCATATTTTCATAAGAATATAATTCATTTTCAAACACTGAAAGTCAAGTTCAATAGGTTCTACTTAATTTGTTTTCTCTACAATTTAAAGTTTTTCGGGGGACACTTAATTTGTTATCATCACAAAAAGTCATGATTAAACGAGTTCACCAGATTTTTAAATTTGTTGTATTTAAGCCTGGTTTTCATTAAATTGTTTTTCATCGCTGATGATTGTCTTGTGATATCGGCGATGAATTACGGTTATCGCCTTTTATGGTGAGTGTTTCACAGACAAGACTTCAACACTTTCAAACAATGAAAATACTTTCCTCTGAGTTTACTACAGCAAGTGTGCCAGAATGATTTAGTAGCGTTCGTCAATTTGTGAAATTATGAGTTGCACCGATTTGAATGAAATGCCCATTATTTTGTAGCAGAAAACCTTACTTAGATGTGCACAAAGTTTTTTGAGAAACCCTTAAAAGGAAGAACATTTAATGAAAAAGGGATGTACCATGTTCTATATAGTAGGTGTGAAGAGCAGACCAATGCTTGTCAATTTCACAGATCGATATTCAAACTCGACAATTTTCAACGAGCGGACCACCAGACCACAGCATGTGTTGTCTTCAGACATCAAGCAAAATCAAGTTTCTGTAATGAGCAGAACAGGCAAAGATTATCTCTCTAGCGTCATTGATTTTCTTAGAGTTCAGACTCCGAGCTGTTGGAATTTTGTGAATTTTGACCAACATGCTTGACCATCTTCTTGACAAACTGTTTTTAGCTCTGTCGTGAACTTCTCCGGTAATATCTGTTCTTCAAATATTGCAACACTTCTTTGTGATCCTATTTCAGCTCAAGATAATTCTAATATTTTCTTGCAAAAGAGCTTTATTATTTTCGTTTTCCAGCATTTAAAGATAGCCAATTGCTAAAATAATTCGAGAATTAAGATAATTTTAACTGTTCTGGTAATAGGATTAGTATTTCACAGTATTATTTTGTTTTACAGTATTTGAAAATAAAATATATCAAACTACTGTGCATCATTTGCCAAGATAACAATTTAGAATCAGAATGTGATTGCAGAAAATAGATCTGAAACATCAAACAAACTATTTCCTTCAAAGCGTTTTAGTCGTTGCTTGTTTTTCTTATCTCATTCTGCATGAGCGTAGACCTGAATTCCATTCCTTGTAATTCGGTTGACTAATGACGTCATAAGGAGCCACATTAGTTCAACGAATGGGATCACAGATGCCCCCACAAACAACCCCATTAAGCCCCCTAAACAAAAAGGCAACCACACTACTTTATACAACCACTTCAGTTCAATTCATGTCTCATTCTGAACGAGTATCGACCTGTGTTCCATTGCCTGTGATTCGGTTAAATATTGACGTCACAATAAGCCATATGAGTTCAACCAATGAGATAACAGATGCCCCCACCAACAACCCCATTAAGCCCCCAAAATCGGAGAGCAAGCTTTCCACGTCATACAACTCCTGCTCAATATGTTTCTCTGTGACAAAACTCTCATAGAAGACACTTAGGCGTGCAATGTGCGGCTTAAATGATTCCATAGTTGCATTTTCTGGAATGTTCAGTCTTTTGCCAAGTTGCTTCATTAACTTTGGTGTGAAATGTGAATGGATTAATGGGCTGATGGTCACTTTCGTTTCATATTTCTCTTCATAACAAGGCTGGGGACAGTCACATTCTAGCTTACTTGACGCATTGTAAACTCTTTGAAGGCAAGGAATAGCTTTTGAAAGACTTTGCCAACGGGGGTACTCTTCAGGAGGCATGTAACGCCAAAAATGAGGAGGCACATTACCACAATCACGATACATGGCATGCAAGATACATGAGATGAGGCAGTTCTTGACAGTGTAGCTACCTCCGAAAATGTTCTTGACCGAGGAAAATGATAAACAATTTGTACGATAGGGATGCCTAAGGCGCGAATAAATCTTCTTCTTTAACGCAACTTCTGTGTAGTAGCCAGAAGCCAGCGGGATGACTTTCTCTAATGATATGCCAATGTTAACAGAGCGTGCATGCACCTTTAAGAAGAGGCCTCGTTTTTGTTGAGTCCAGCGAAGAGGATGCATGCCATCATTATCAACAGCTTTGAATTCAGAGCTGTTTTTAAACATAAGCATTTCAAGACCATACAGACGATCAGGGTTGGATTGTCGAAACAAACCATTCCTGTTTATAGAATAGCAATACGATGGATTTAGATCCGGGGTAAAATCATCAGGGAAGCTACATTGACGGAATGATTCGAATGTACAAGCGTATTTCATGCCAGCCATGAAGAATTTGCAACCATAGTCAAATAGGTCGTTTCTGGATTGGTCTGGAAGACATTGGCCAGAGAAGTTTTTTATAACAGGTGCATGATCCTTGTCAGAGTCACAAATTGTAATAGTTGGGAAGTCCAGTTCTTTGGTCCTTTCTATTTCTATCTTCGTGACAAAATCTCTTCGAAAGAATTTTTTAACGGAACCGAACAAATTCCTAGATAGGAATGCACAAGACAATAAAAAAATCATTGCCCAGAAGAACCTTCCAGCAACTTTCTGGTGAGTAAAGATCTTTGGAAAGCCATGAATTGTCAAGTCATCCATCCTTCAATTATTCATGTGATTAATGATTACTGATTGCTGATTTAATCGCAGCCACACTCTTCATTATTATTTTGTTTTTTATTGGTTGCATTCACTTCAATGACTTCACTTAAGCCTGCCTTTCAAGTGATTACTGACTAACCACTGATCTGAGAGTGATTGCATTGATTTGACAAAAAACTCTTCCATAGGAGATGCTAATAATGTATAGCAAGGGAAATCTTGTCTAATCTAGAATGGATTACTGTTAGAGCTGCGGCAGAGTTGCATAGAAACTCATCTTTGACTAAATACATCTGTCCAAAATTATCAAACAATTTCTGCTGTTGTAACTTGATGGGCATTTTTCCATAAACTATAGTGCCTTCTTTTTATATGAAGCTTAAAACTTATCTTCTCAGCTCCTTGGTAATCTTCCTGTTATGTATGTATGCTGTTGGGGTGCAGGTTCTCAAAGCAGCTTCGGTCACGTCAATCTTGCTTTCCTTAGTCGTATAAAATGTACATGGTAATCCTTGTAAATGAAGTTTGACTTAGAATTTAAATGGAAGATCCCAAAGTTGATATATCTCGAGAGCACAGCAGGCAGCTTATAAATGCAATGACGTTTCGACAACTCTAAATATCATAGCCAAGAAATTATGCAGTCTACTATATCCCCTTTCAATCAATTTATAACTCACAATTTATCTATTTCCATAACAAAAGTAATGATTTCATCCACTTTTAAACACTTCAAGACAAGTTGAACAGTTTACTAAATTTGTTTTAGTAGGTTAAAAACTTTCTCTGAAAGTCTTATTCGTTAAGATTACAAAAGATAATGATGTTATTTATCTTTCAACTCTAGAAGACAAGTTCTCCAGTTTTCTTAATTCATTGTCTTTAATAATTAATATCTGCGCTTTTAAAATCATTTTCATTTTCATGTTCCCTTTCGTTTCATTTTTCACTTTATTTTCCTTTTTCAATTTCAATTTCATTTTTGGTTCGTTTTTCGTACCATTTCTTACTTCATTTTTTTTTATAATTTTTCATTTTTTGATGAAATTGGAAAATCGTTGGAAAGCAGTTAATCTGATACGATTGATTGGATTTTGAGCAAAGCGTCATAATTCCACATTGAAAATGGATTTCACGACTATTTCATTTTTGTAAGCCATAAATCACCAACCATTATTTAAATTGGCTAAAGCAAGGTACAAAACTATAAGCTGAAACCTATCCTATACAGCTGTACCGTGAATGGGACAATACAATGGAACGTAAAGCTCTTCCACAGTAGCCTGTGTTCCAGACCCCAATTCCGAACAGCGCAGCGGCCACACAGATGGTGCACCCTCAAACTCTTCAAGACAGGGTCATCAATTCACTCATAGTTCATTTCATTTATTGATTAAAAAATAGGTTTTTCGTACTTACTAGAATTACCAGAACATCCACAATTCATATATTTCGACTGCAAGTTTAATTAATTTGAGGACCATTGACGTAAGAACAGTATTCCTTAACTCCCTATTATTTCATTTGGATAATGACTTGACCAATGAGGATTAAATTGAAGGATTTTATATCGTTCGCTGATAAACATGAATTTAATTGCGCAGATATCGAACACAAGTTCACTAGTTTCCTTAATTCTTCATTTTCTAATATAGAAGCTGTGCAAAAATTGAAGATCGTCTATAACTTTGTTATGTTATGTAACTTTTGAAGGAAAATTCCTCAGTTCTCTTAATTTGTTTTTTTCAATACAGGTAGATTTTTTGAAAAAAATTAATCATCTAGGATTGTCTAAATAATCATAAATTTTTATTTCGATTGCAAGTGCAATAGATTTAGGTACCATTTACGTCAGAATAATACTTTTTAAATCAATATTTTTGTCATATATGCAATGCCTTTGGGCCATGAGGACTAGAATTGAGGTATTCTAGATCATTTGTTAATAAAAATGAATTTAAAAAAATCTTCAAATACTGAAAAAACTAATTAAGAAGCTAATGAATCTGTCTTGAAGACATAAATAAGAAAGTTGCATAACGTTAGTTAAGTTATATAACAGAATCGTTGCATTCTGTTATACAGGGTGTCCCAAAAAAATTGTGCCCCCCCCCGTTTTTCTGAAGATTGCGACAAAACGGCAAAAGATTCTCGCCAAAATTTTGCATGATGGTGCTCTTCAGATGTTCAATTAAAGTTTGCCACCATCCCCGTAAAAATCCGTTGAAAAAGGATGGAGCTACGACCTTCAGAAGACCAAATTTGCCTGATGACTGAAACAAGCGGTCGGCCATTTTGTCTTACTATTTTGTAGTGATAAGTATCTTCACGTGAGGTAAGAAATCATTTCTGTGAGGTCAGAAATAGTGGAACTCTCCGAGGATTATCGGAATTTTCACGAGAACTATGACATTGGAGGCTGCTGTTTCATTTTCAATCCTTGAAGCTATTTATCGCTGCAAAATAGTAAGACAAAATGGCCGACCGCTGGTTTCAGTGATCTGGCAAATTTGGTCTCCTGAAGGTCATAGTTCCATCATTTTTCAACGGAATTTTATGGGGATGGTTGAAAACTTTAATTGAACATCTGAAGAGCACCATCATGCAAAAGTTTGGCGAGAATCTTTTGCCGTTTTGTCACAATCTTCAGACAAACGGGGCACAATTTTTTTCGGACACCCTGTAGAAGCATAAAAATTACGGAAACTAATGAGCTTGTGTTAGATATCTGCGCAACTAAATTTATGTTTATCAAGGAACAATCTAAAATCCTTCAATTTAATCCTCGTGGGTCAAGTAATTGTCTAAAACTACAATAATAATGAGTTAAAGAGTACTGTTCTTACGTCAAAGATGCTAAAGGTTTTTGAACTTGCCGTCGAAATATATGAATTGCCAATGTTCAGGTAATCCTAGCAAGTTAAACTTTTTGCAAAAAATCTTCTATTTTTCAATCAACAAATTAAGCGAATTGACGAATCTGTCTTAAAGAGTTTGATAATAATAAAATCATGACATTTTGGTCAATATTAAATTCATCAAAGCAGGTTAACTTTTTCTGAAAATATTAGACAACAAATTTTGGAAACTGATTGAATTTGTCTAAGTCGTCTTGAAAAAAGGACCAACGATTTGTCCTCAAAGCTTCTCATTACTTATTAATGAGACGCGCATCCCTCCTTGGCCAGAAGTTTCTTGGCGTATGTAATAGAACCCAATTGCATGCTATCTAAAATTTGCATAATTATTTTCCAGAAATCAAGATCAAAATGCCGCTTGGCTACAGGGCCAAAAATAATCTGGTAAATATTCGTCCTTTCAAGGGGCTGGATAAGAAACTGCCGGGGAAATTTTGGATTTAACAGTTTTCTGATGAGCTTATTTATTGCGACTATTCAATTAAGGTTCAAAATAAATGTCTCATCTTGGAGATTAGGCTTTGGACTTTCTTTTGATACAAATTAGATCTCTATATGTTTTGGGATTGCTGTGATATAGATAGATTTCCAACAAGTATTTCCGTTGATCTTTCACCCAAATATCGGCCTGCATCTAGATAAGGATCTTTCCCTTTGAATTTAGCTAATTAAAAAGGAATTTATCCTTTCAAAGTGCGATATTTGATGCACAAACCATGGATTTGTTTACATATTTCTTATCCAGCCCCTTTCATCTCTTTTATGGCGACTTGGCCAAGTCTAGAAACTGATGGCTCTGTCTTAAAGAGTTTCAAGATATTATTATTAAAAGTATTATGTGTTATTGAATATTCACTGCGTTGTGAGATTTTGTTTCCTAAATCTTTCAAAGAATATTCAACGATGTCAAAGAACTTAGAAAATTTGTTGAAATAATCGTCCAGTTATCATATTCTATAATTTCCACACAAATGATGAAATCGTTAGATTTTACAAAAAAAATTAATTTACCTTCAACTAGTTAAGTTCAACTCTCGTTGGTCACAAATTCTTTACCATGACAATGGAATCATCCGGGGCTTTTTCTGATGCATTGGGCATTTCATTGAAACCAAGATTTGAATGGAAGTCAATGGTGGCTTTGTCACGTGATTTCAGCAAACAATAGACACCTTTCACGTCATTTGCCTTCAGAACAGACATGAGACAGGCCCAAAGTCGTTTACCAATACCTGTACCCTGCAAAGAAAAGTAAAAATTATTCCGGATGAGTATAAAAAGACGATCCCCATTTGAAAGGTCACTGCTCTCCAGATACAAAGACGAAAATATGGGCAACACGAAAATATGGGCAAAACGAAAATATGGGCAAAACGAAAATATGGGAAAAACGAAAATATGGGCAAAACGAAAATATGGGCAAAACGAAAATATGGGCAAAATGAAAATATGGGCAAAACAAAAATATGGGCAAAACGAAAATATGGGCAAAACAAAAATATGGGCAAAACGAAAATATGGGCAAAACGAAAATATGGGCAAAATGAAAATATGGGCAAAACAAAAATATGGGCAAAACGAAAATATGGGCAAATATGTTATTTAGTGATGGAAATGTTCAAATCCATTTTCAAATTTACCTCACTGAAACTAGCCATTCTATTCTGAAATCACGAGGGATTTTCTCGCCCTTCAACAAACCTTCAAAACATGCCTAAAATCACGAATATATTTTATCAATATTGTTCAGCAAGGAGAGACAATGCAGAAGGTGAGCAGCAGGACTGAACTTGAGTTTTATTGACATTACCGACAATGTTTATTATTTATGAATTTATCATCTTGGAGTACTGCTTTACAATAATTGTGTTTTCAATCTATTTTGCAGAAAATGTTTTTTTTATATATCACAGTTAAAACTCAACAATATACAAATACAATATTCTGTGCCGTCCATAGCAGAAATAGACATGACGTCATCTGGTTCTGGCTATGAACGGCACTTGACAATTCCT
Organism: Aurelia coerulea; assembly: GCA_039566865.1. Lineage (NCBI taxonomy): Eukaryota > Metazoa > Cnidaria > Scyphozoa > Semaeostomeae > Ulmaridae > Aurelia > Aurelia coerulea. Next base: position 440,695 of record CM076952.1, on the reverse strand, counting down.
TTAACAGCAATCTTATTAAGCACTTTGTGTACCATGGCACCATTCCATTTTGGCAGACGCTAGCATACGCCAGCTTAGTTTAGGTGAATTATTGTAAAACAAAAAAGGAAAAAACAAACAAACAAACAAACAAAAAGCAAAAAACAAACAAACAAAAACAAACAAACAAACAAACAAACAAACAAAACAGAAATAAAGACAAAAACTAAAAAACTATGCACTGGTGCAAAACTTGTGTAAAGATGGTTGGATGTGAGTCACCAATGACTGGTGCCATGGTTCACAAAGGGCTTACTTAGCAGAAAATGTGCTGGGCTTTATAAATGTAAGCTGAGGAAAAAAACTGTCTTATTTTTCCGTGTTATCTGATGAGTATGATAACGGGCTAGGCTACTTTACCTGCCTTACAGCAATGATTTCAACACGTTTCAGCACGTGTTAACCTCTTAGGAGATTAAATTTCCCAGAATTATGTCGCTATGCTCCCAGGGATAACACTTTCGTCTTCCCAAAAGGATAACACATGCTAAAGCACGTAAAAGTCATTGATGTTAGGCAGAAAAATTGGTCGTTATTTCAAACCTGTTTTGAAGGTATCTTAAAGGGTCTTTCTTGAAACGTTTCTGTCGATATTGACGAAAGAAAGATAAATCGTAAAAAACTCTAACCTTGGCACGGGAAAGCAAATTAATAACAATTTGAGCTGGAAATGATGATAAAAGATCTTCTGGGATAAAATAATCTGGATTGTGGAAATAGTCGATAATTTTTTCTTCAAGATTCCAATTCTCTGATTGTCCCGTTGGTCTTTCATATTTTTCTGATATCTACAAGAAATTTAAAGATGAATAGCATAAGCATTATGTATTTACAAAGCTTGAAATGTGTAAATATCATTGCTCCATTGTTACAACTGAAATGCTCTCGAAGGCAAAGCTTGAAATGTGTAAATATCATTGCTCCATTGTTACAACTGAATTGCTCTCGAAGGCCAATTTTTGTAACTTGCCATAATTCCAGAGAGCGCAGTTTTGATATCATGATGATTATTATTTTTGGAATCATAACGTTTTTAAGTTTTATGAAACGAGAGGAGGTATCTGAAGCTTTGACAAACATTAAAAGCTCCAAAAGTTCTAAAGTGATTGCAGAAAATCAGTATCATCCATGAAAGAAATACTCAGTTTTTGAAGGTCTACAAGATGGTAGCAAGAAAAAGTCTGTCACTTTTATGGTTTACAATTTAGCAAATTGATGACGTCACAAATTGAAAACTATCAGAAATTTCAAAAAATGTTGTACTTCTGAAAATTAATTCAATTGAACAATCATAGGTGGCTAGGCACTGCTGGTGTGCTGCTATGGAGGGGCGCTGCAACTAAAACCGGGGCGGAGGATTTTTGACAGAAGTATGAAAATTTTCCCATTACTTTGTGGGGGTACGAAATATCAAGGAAAACTTTTATGGGGTGCAAAACTATTTATAGGAAGTCATCAGTCATCATTTTTAAAAGCAAAATTAACAGACATCTGGACATGATGAATTACTGGACTGGTATGAAAATCACCTGAGACATTGGTATGTGTGCATACATATTTTTTACGTCCGCAAAGAGTTCTGGATGGAGTACCAAACCATTCTTTGAAAGGAAATATTTTTTCTATACTCAAGATGGGGTATGAAATGCTGTCTAATTGTGTGAAATTATCCTCTGCCCTGGTGCCCAGGATTAAAAATGAGCGCTCCCTAAGTGCATGGATAAAGTTGCAGTTTATTCGAAGCACCATTCAGTTGGTCTTCTATTTATGTACGCAATAATAAAACAATAGACCTTTTAGCTATTCTGAAAAGAATCAGAATCGAACGCTAGTTTGCTACATTTTGTAGAATTTTCGAATGTGCACAATAGTGATAGAAGCTCTAAAGCCACTCGATCGAACGTCGCATATAAAAATGTATAAAAATAACGATCGATCCAGGCTCTTTTATAGAATAGCTAAAAGGTCTATTACCAACCTGTTTAAACCATTCTGTGGATTTGATGCTGAACTCCTTCGCATCTGCCGCTGCAACGCAGTAACCACATAGACCATCATCATCTTCCACAATGAATGTATGTGCTTTTGAATATTTCAAATAAGCTCCAATAAATCTAAGTAACAAAAAATTAATTGAGAGAATCGCCTTGCATTAAGAATTAAGATATCCTTCTTGAAGTTTCATATCAGATTTTACTAAATATCAGAGAAAAGATAACGTAGTTTTAAATGTTTTGTTTTCATATTATAATTATTCCATTAATTTTATGGTGGCTCAGTTTTATTATCAGAAAAACGATTATCAGAAAAGAAGGGTTCGAGTTTTTGAGCTGCTTCTTAAAGAGCTTGTGCAATGGTGAAGCTTGCATTTGCAAGGAGAAGGAAAATCTACAATTGTCTCATTAAAGTCCAAGTTGGACACACACAATGAACATTGCATTGCCAAATAAACAATGCTGCGTCTGAATGTTTCCTTCCCTCTATCTATAGACAAGCCCATTTACCATTGCATACTACCTTCGCGTGGGACTCAAATCCACATTAAAAAGCTCAATAATGAGTCTTGGACTTGTATCGTGTCCTGGAGCTTAATTAGGTTGAAATTCATTCTGCTATTCATAGAAATAATTTCAAATTAACGTTTTTCACCTATCACCAGCAAGTTCACAATGATTTGGAAATTTGCCTCCTTTTCTTTCTTCATTCTCAAAATATGTTTGTAAACAAAGGTTGTAAATTGCATCCTGAAACAGATTTTGAAGGCTATGAAAATTAGCTAAAAATCTTAAAGTTGAAAAAACGTTTTTATCATTGCTAGTTCTTAAAGAATGGGCTTTCGTGTAATGAAGTGGCGGACCCTAGGTGGCAAGGGGGTCACCTAAATGTCAGTGAAGCCAAGGTCCTTTTGTTTGAAAACCATAGGAGTGAAACATTCATTTATCAGAAATAATATCCCCCACCCCCAAACCCCCCCCCCCCCCGTCTGCCACAAGTGTGACATAAATGAGAAGAGCTTCGAAGAACTATCAAGCTCCCATTAAATGCTTAAAATCAACTGATATGATTTCATAGGAATATTCAGTAATTCATGCAGTAAGACAAATTTGCTTAAAAAATCATCACAGGTGTTGTTGTTGTTGTTGTTGTTGTTGTTGTTAGCTTACCTTGTCAGAATCCAAGTAAGGCCGTATGGTGTAAATTGTAGCAGGTATGGATGAAGGCTTTCTGTTTGACAATAAGGTATTTTCTTCATCAAGTGGAAGTAAACGCTGTGAAAGATAGCAAAAATTTTCATCCAAAACTATCGAAGAACTTTGAGGATATCTGCATATCGAAAGTAAACAAAACAAGAGCTCTGCTCAATACGCAGTTTAACAGTTTCTTTGCATACATGATTGTTTGTGAGAATTGCATAGGTTAGAAAGACCCAGACAAAGACCCCGTCTATTTATTTTGTGTAAAAATGTTGAAAGGAAACTGAACAGCATTGTGTCATTTGAAACAAATTGAAAATGAAAGCTTTGAGGAACCAAGAAAATCATTTCAAGGTTTAGCAATTCTGTGGAGCCAATCTACATACAAACTTCCTGCCCTAGGTATTTAAGGATATTTTCATGCAACGCAATACTAGGTACTGCCTAAGGCATGATGATGACGCTTAACTGCCAAAAGTACGAACTACGTCCTTTGGAGTTGAGTCCATTACTTACCTTGGAAATAAACTGTGGCAGCTTTTACCGCAAGAAATAAAACAATCAAACAGCCTTCCTATGCTCAAAAAACGAATTAGATGCTGGAATGGTCGAAAATGCAACCGTATGCTTTGCAAAGTATATATCCCGCAAGTTGGGTTTCTAACATGATAGATTTTAACCCTGATTTGCCTGTGATACATGTTAATAGTTTTATTGTAAATTATATATATTGTAAATAGTAGGTCTTAATTAGCTGCAATTTTGCTATTCATTTTATTTTAGCCTACTTTAAATAGATATTTAATAATAAAAATAATAATAATTTTCGGGAAGTTTTTGTATGTTTCCGTTCAATGCTAAATTTTGGTTCAAGCTATCAAGACAGGTTGCTTCAAAGAGTCATTATTTCTCTCAAATATTATTACTGGCAACTTTTGCATCTATGGAGACGTTCAGTGACAGGTGATCTACGAGGCCAAACAATGACTGATTTTACAAGACAATAGCATCAGTTGCTTTTGATTGACACGACAATAGCATCAGTTGCTTTTGATTGACAGCGGAATTCAAAGCGATTAGCGCCTGCATACAAATGAAATTCTCTCAATCAGTAACGTAAAACGAAAAATCCGCAAAGGTTGCCCTGAAACGAGTGGCGGAACTCTCGCCAGATGCAAGAGAAAGGTAGTTTTTAAGAGAAGTCATGAGTTTAAAATGGAAGAGGAAGGAAAAATCTGAAGATCTGCCATCTGGAATGGTTCCATGTAGAGCCCTAAATATGCGAGAATTGCAATCGCTTGGATTCTTAGTGTCAACCAAAAGCAGCTGATGCTATTGTGTTATAAAATCTGTCCTTGTTTACTATGAGGCAAACAAAAGAATTGAATTTGATTACCTCGAGTTCTTCGGCAATTCCGCCTTTGAATATCCATGGCTCTGGGTCTTCAGGCAGCAACGTTGTTCCTTCCTTACATTTTCGATCTTTTGTTCCTGTGCAGAAAATTTGATCTTTCAAGGCTCAAAGTTTAAAAGTTATTTCATCTGCAGAGGAATCATCTGTAAACATAAATTCAGTTGGGAAAATGGATAGCTAGACATCCGACAGTCAGGGGTTCGAACCGCAAACTCTTCTCAAAGAAAGAGAAGCATAAAGTAAATGAAACATATCTTACCTAACCATCTAATGAATGCATCAAGGAGAGTTACGACCTCTTTCACATCCCATATATATGGATACAATTCTTGAACAAGAGGCTTATTTGGTGCACGAGACACATGGAGGAACATATCAAAAACGGCTTGGCAGTTGTCATGGTAATCAGCAGCTCTTCTTTTCCATTCATCGGCCTAAGATGAGACAAATTCGTCTTTAAATCTAAACTTCATATGATCCTTGGGAATAGCTTGACCCTTCAAAATTCAAGTATCATTGCAAATAATGAAAACAACAGCTAATTTGTAAGCCTGCGAAGGGTTAAATAACACAACTCGCCCCCCCCCACACGCCCTGAGACGAAGCTTCATTCATAAAATGATTGAATTTTAAGGGGCAGATATTTCTGAAAGTGCTGATAATTATTTTCAAGATAAGGAGGGCAAGGATATTACCAGCTGTAATAAAGTTTTTTTTACCTTTTCTGACTTCTTTTCTGCAGCATGAATTGGCGGTGCATTTGTCTTGAGCCATTTAAATTCTGAGACGAGATGTTTTGCTTGTTCTCCATATTCATAAGGCAAATAAAATAAATCGGCCAATAACATCAAATCTGATAAGGTCACATTGGTTGATTTTGGTTTCTTCTTGTGAGAGGCCTTTTTATCTGAAAGGAGAGAGAACAAATCCCGAATAGCAGATCTGGTATACTACAGTCTTCACGCTATCTTTGGGTGTTCCATCTATTTGTGTATTTTCGTTAAAGTCAATCATCTGCTGTAAGGTGGAGGGCGTTCTTCTTTCTGAGACGCCTGAGTTGTTCTTTTCTTAAATTCAATGTATATTTTTCATTAATGTATATTGGCAATAAAGAAACAATAAAATGGATACTATAAGTGCGGATGAAGAACGAACGAGAAATAGACAAAAATTTGATGTTTTTAGCACACTAAGGCCTTTCAAGTCATTACTATCATCAGAGTGTGACTGACAAACTGAATTGAAATTATTGTAAATATATCTTATTATTCAAATCTCTACCACAAGAAATGGACGCAATCTTTGGGCAACCGGTTTTAAAAATAGCTAACTCAAAAGGAGCGTGCAATGGCAAATAGCTTCTTCACAACAGAACAAAGCAAACGCTTCGACACAGCATTGGCTGTCCATTTGTCAACGCACATCTGCAACTTCGATGTGCATGGGATATTGGTAAAAAAGTCTTTAATCTTGCACAAATCCTTTAAAGAAAAATAAGAAACTCGTTTACCTGGGGAATGGTGAGGACAACACTCTGAATCTCCTTCTGAAGCTTCGTCTGTATCTGATGAGGTTGAATCTTTCATTTCATCTTGAACCTTCACTTTATTAAATGAATCAATCTTTTGAACATCATCAACTAATGAATTGGTATCATCAGAGATTGCTAATTTCGATGGAGAACTTGAAATATCCAACGACCCTTTCTTTAATCCTTTTTCTTTATAAAATTCCTCTAGCCAAGCAGAAACTGCCCGTTTTAAAGCATCATTTGGACTATATTCCTTTGGCGGTAGCCGCAATTTTGAAACAGCCTCGTCATCAATAACTTCTTCAGCTTCCATCTCTCCTGCTTGGTCAGATACATCGTTGTCCGTGGCAACATCCATTGGTTCCATAGCCTCTTTCTCAGCAATACTCTGTTCAGTTGGTCCTTCAATTTTCTCATTAATAGGCTTCATTTCGACCTCCTCCGCACCTTTATCCGTCTCCTCTGTGATTTCCATTTCCTTATCTGATTTCTCGGAATCCTCACCAGGACTTTTCGGAGAAACATAATCATTTCCGGTACAGCAATTAATCCAAGTCCCCATAGTATGTATAGCAACAAAATTGCATTCATATTCACGATTTGGATTGGTTAAAATTCCATTCAAATGGTCGTATATTTCAGTTGCTCTTCCATCAAAAGGGCCAAGAAATACTCTTCTATCATCATAATCATTTGCATGTATATTGTCCCAAATTATTGGCTTTCGTTTCAGCACTTTTGTCACAGTTTGTAATGACGATATGGATATTTCATTCGATACCACTTTAGGACCTAAAGATATGAAAATAAACAAAGGCAACCTTTATATAAAGCTGCAGAGAGGTTTACCAGCAGTGAAATGATATTACCATGCCTATACCTGATTTTACATGGCTAAATCTCACTACGCGTCATCTTGCTAAGCTTTGGCTCATCACTTCAGTTAAGAGCATGCAAAGGTAAAAAATAACGTTGAAATTTTACATAAACAGAAGGTGTTTTATGACAGTATTTCAACCAGCCTCGGATTTGTCTTTCAGAGCAAAACATTCTCCGTTTGTCTATACAGGTCAGTCTGCATGCTAACAGACCTGATGGCTATTCTACAAAAGAGTCTGAATGGAACAATATTTGATACATTTCGTAGAATTTTTGAATATGAACAACAGTGATAGAGCTCTGACGCAACTTTATCGAACCTTTTGTATAAATACATATAAAAGATTGCTGGATCCTGACTCTTTTGTAGCATAGGTTCCAAATCTTTAAAAAGGCTGGTGTAGAATTGAGTGACCTATTTCTTTAAACTGATTGACTTCAAAAGCAACCTTAGCTATTTCTCTATAATTGTACCGTTGGATTCTTCTGAAATCTTCAATATTTTCAGAATTAGAATGTTTTTCTCCTTTTTCAAGAATTCAAGAAAAATTTTCAACAAAACTTAAAACCATCGTAATTTCTAAACTGTTTGACGCAACATGGAATGATTTCCAAGAAAACCATAGTTTATGAATGCCTACAATATGGTATCAAGCAAAAGTCTGTCACTCTTTTAGTTTATGATTTAGAAATTTGATGACGTCACATCCTCAAATGAGTTGAAATGTAAGATACGCTGTAATTTCGAAAAATATTCCAAATTTCTGGAAAGTCCAACGGTAGAATTATAGATAAGTATCTAAAGTTTCTTTCAAGCCATTCAATCAGAAGAAATAGATCATTGAATTTTACACCCACCTTTTTACGCCGAGTTAAAGATTTGAAACATATGCTCTCTTTTGTAGAATAGCTAAAAGGCCTATTCAAAGATATCTGATGTCATCGTAAAATAAAAGCAAAAATGACTCTTGAAAAAACTTGAACGTACTACTATCTCGCCATTGCCTTTCCATAAGAAATTATTTAATGTTTGTCATCATAAATATTCCATTTATGTATCTATAAGTAAGCATAACTCTTACCTGTCCAAAGTATATCAATATGGCCATGTAATTTCTTCCCAAGAGTTTTCAGATATTCGGATTTCTTAATTGATGGTTTGGCTCTTGTAGTGCAATACTCTTAAAAAATCAAAGAAAAACAAATGTATTAACAATAAAAATATTTGGACCCGCAAATTTTGGACAACATCTCTTGGACATAAAAAAGATTTAGACTAGATTGAGAGAAATTTCGGACTTAACTACACTGCACGTAATTTCGTACTTAATTTTTGCTTGATGTTGAAAGGGGCTTGATAACTGACCTGCCAAATCTTACAAAATCATAGTTCTTTAAAGGCCCTCCTTGCCCTAACTTGAAAGACATTATAGGGGAATAAACACATTTTCCTGCCTTACTTTTCGAATTATGGAAGCCCTTTGCGTTTCTTATGCAAAACAAATGGTTCCACCTTGTTGTAATTTATCTGCAGCAATACATTCTTCACTACTTGCTGGTGGAATTTTTTAACACAATCAAGTTCTTTGCTCGTGTATTTTCAGGCTTGCAACATCATGAACTTCAATAATTGTGTGCACGCGAGAAAGAAAACGAATGCATGATCACAGGATGACAATAATAAAAAAGTACACAAAGAACTAGTAAATGAGAAAGGAAACAGCATAGAAAAATTTAATGTCTCATCCAGAACCTCTTTTGAGAGACCAAAAGTTGGGCAGGCAATCAATTGTTCCCTTGACTGAAAGTGACAATAGGCCTATTTTTGAAGAGATTTAACGACAGAATGCAAAGAAAGGACTAAGAGGGCAATTGCCCAGCCAACTAGTGAGTTAAAAGAGGCTCTGTCTGTGTCTCACCTGTTGGACAGAAGAGAAAGAGATCTGGCTTTCCAAGATGTTCATGAACAAGATTTGTGATAACAACTTGAGCATCAGCAAAAGATTCAAAGTCTTCCTTATCCGGTAAACTGAGTTCTTGTTCAATATCATCAAAGAGTAATGCAAAACATCTGCAGCCCATTTCTGCAACCTTGAAATGTGGAAACATCAAATAAGAATGCTAAAATATACAGTGACAAAATTGCTTTCAGTAACAATAATAATGATAATAATTCCTACATGCGTTGCGTGGTGTGACAAAAACAACTAAGAATAATCATTCTATCTTAGGGACACAACAAGCGACTGCCAGTGATCAAGATTTTTAAATGGAAATGATTGCTTGATAAGTCAGCAATCGCAGACCATGGAAACCAATCGACTGCTCACATTGTTCATGTTGCTGAAAAAAATTCCAGTGACGGGAACGACAGCAGCGATCATATGGAAACAAGTTGATCGCTCCTGTTGCTTGTGTCACTGGAAAATTTACCAGCAACAAGAATGACAGGAATAATCATATGGGAATTAGGCTTTAGGTAATTTCTTAACATGACATTTGCTTAGAAAATACATACTTGTTTCATTTTTCTTTTGAGATACTGTACATCTTTAGGGCAGGAGAATATGATATCCACACCAGGGGATAATGCATAAACAAAACGAATTCCATTTTCATTTGCACTCTTGATAAGAACTTTCAGGTTCTCTGAATGAAAAAGAAGTTGGAAAATGGTAATCAACATTGGTAATTGACAGTGTGAATCTTTACAGTTTCAAAACGTAAAGGAATTGCACAGAACACTTGCGCTTCACCTACAATTTATGTTTTTCTGATTTTTGTGTAACCTCTATGAAGCCTAATGTACATTAAGGCTTGACATTATGATGACATTAAGGCTTTAATAAAAGTAACAAGAATTCAGCGATTTTAAATCAGGAAACCCAAATATTGCTTGCAAAGTTTCCTCAATTTCTACTGTTTCTTTGATAAGTAATTTTCAATCCTAGTGATAAAAGACATGGGAGTTATGAATGTCTGACCTTGCTCTGCTGGAACATATTTGTCTCTCCAATGTTTTCTATGCTTTGTGTCATCTTTTGGTGCATACATATAAGTGTTCAATCCCAATTTCTTCATCCTTTAAAATCACAGGAAAAAAGCATAAATATTTAAGCAGTTTAGCATCCAATGCAACACAAGGTTTGCTCAGACTTAAGGGTGGAGAGTAACTGATCACACAATGAGATATCTTTATATTTCAATTTAGTTTTGCTTTAAAATCTCACAATAGATACCTTGAAAAAAGATCCAGCCTTTGTCCTTGTGTCCATGGCTGTCCATAGAATCCTACAAAGGAATGTGGCAAGAATCAGCTTTGTTGCTGTTGATCATTTTTGTTTTTGACTTTTTTGCTTTAATTGATAAGCCCTTTGTTTAGTAAGTGCATACTTGAATTCAGAGCTCGCAAACTTTACTGTCTAGTTGGAGGGTGTGTTAAGGAACCAAGTCTCTCCACAAACTTCATTGAAAACTTGCAGAATTCTTCGTACCTTAGTACAACAAATTCCTCCATGCAACTCTTTGCAACAAGAGACCTGCATTTCTTTTCATTCTAACATATAGAATTCAATATGAAAAAGGGCTTACGAATGTTTGTGCACAGCCAGCAATATGTTGTTTTTCTGGTGTGTGTGTGTGTTATGTGGATGGTAATGGCTGGACAAATAACCTAGTCTCTAGTCTAGTAGTTCAGTTTATATTTTAAATTCCATTTTTTAGTAGCACAGCAGAAAGAATATATTTTCAATAATGGACAGTGCTTATCATCTTCCCATCTTCCAGAGACTTTCCAGAGATGGCTGCCTTTATCCATGCTTTGCCATTCGCTGCAGAACGAGCAACAGAATTCTTATGCAACTATTGCGAAAGATTAGTCTTGGAAGGCCAAGTTTTCAATATGCATGTCTTTGCACGTGTGCATATATGCAGGCATATAGACTGCATATAGCCATATTGTGCACCTCTCATCATCCTTCTTTGCTTGACTTTTCCCAAACTGCATTAGTAAAGCAGACTCCTCCTTGCATGCAAGCGATATTTGTTGTTCTTATTCGAAAAATATCGTAGCAATAATGGACATACCCTCCACAACACCTGAAGTGAATTCTTTTCCCTCCTGCTCAACTCCTTTTGCGGCCATCTTCTTCACTTCTCTGTTTGAATAAATTTCCTATTTCCAAACTCTGTGCTCCCTGTGGCTGGCCTCGTTTTCAATTCAATTCAACGTCAATCATAACCATCTGATCATCATCATAGTTATAACCCAAAACAATAACAATGCAGGCCCGTGGGAGCATCTAAAACTTAGATGGGGTCGGGGAGGGAGGGGGCACAAAATTTCATGCACAATTTTTCATTGAGCTAATGGGGAGCTTCCTGAAATAAAATGGCACGTCTTTGTATTGCAAAATCTTCGGGGCAACTTGCACCCCGCGTTCCTACGTCTCAACGTCACTGATCTTTGTCTTGAAAATGAAATCCAGGGAGAAATGGTCGTGCGAACGGGAATTGCTCCCATAAACTCACCCGCCGGTAGGAGCCCTGTTACATCTCCAGACGATATTCTCATTCGACAGGGATTCTACACCCAACACAAACTGACGGCGAAGAACCCCAACAGAAAATCAGTATACTAGCAAAAATTCTTGATGGCTAAATTTCTATCTTATATGTCTACTTTTTCAATTTATTTACACCATCAACCATCGTTCTAATTATTTCCTTCAACTTTTCAATGTTCATTAAATGTTTGCCAGATATTGCAATTACAGGTATATTAAGTTCTTTTTCGATAGTATCCATTTTTTCTTCATAGTTCTCCACCAGATCAATTTTATTTGCAACAAGAGCTGCAGGCAGACTCAACAATTCTTTGTTATACAGTTTTACTTCATTTTTAAGAACATTGAAATCGTGTATCAAATTATTTTCACTTGAATCGACTACGTAGAGAAGAGAAGAGCATCTTTCAATATGGCGGAGAAATGCATGGCCTAACCCTTTGTTGATATGTGCGTCTTCAACCAAGCCAGGGATATCTGCAACTGCGAGAAAAAAGACCAAAACTTTGAAAAAAGCAAGGATCAGCTTCAAAATTAAAAACAATATAACGCAAAGGAAAACAAAATGTCTCTTTGGCACGAACAATTTAAAAATAACGTATTTCAAAGACTTCGCCTAACCCTGTTGGATGGCTTTGTTACTACCACGACGTTACAAATATGGCTACAAACATGGCAACATTTTCTGGAAAGGGGGGGGGGCAATGAAGGAAAATTTCCTCAAAACTGGCAAAATCTTTGTAATTGTCACCTTTTGATATCGTGTATAGATATATGATTTGTTTCAGGGGGCAACTGCCCCTGCTGCCCCTGTGTTGTGTAGGGCTTTGTTTACAAAAACAAGATGTTTTCACGGTCAGCACAAAAATCTATATGCATACAAATGCTAATAAAGAATTAAAACGAAAATAAAGAATACAGCTCTCTGTAATGATTATGAAAAACAGGACATTTTCTGAATAGAGACTTTGAAAAATAAAGGGTAACTAAAAACCTTCGATTGGCTCTGAATTAAAAGTAGTTTTACCTGCAATTTGCAAATAATCTCGAAACTGAATTATTCCAATATTTGGTTTTAAAGTTGTAAAAGGATAAGCAGCAACCGCGGGTTTTGCGCGAGACAATGCTCTCAGTAATGTCGATTTTCCTGCGTTTGGGAAACCAACCTACAAGGGAAAGAAAGTACTACGTTGATACCGTAAAAGCTCCATTAAACCCCCTCTCTATTATTCTAAAAAAGCCCCCCTCTCTATTAAGCCCCCCTACTTATATCAAATTCCAGAGGTTACCAATATTTGACTCGTAAAATTGCATGTTGAATCCGCAAAATATGGTGTAAAATAACTGAAAAGCTATCATATGTATCCTTGTCATTGACTTTGTGAATAAGCCCCTCCTCCTCCACCTTTTAAGCCCCCCTCTAGAGTGTCTGAAATTAAATAAGCCCCCAGGCTTTATAGAGCTTTTACGGTATGTACAATTGACAGAAAATGAATAAATCGAATAAACGAAAACCAAAAGGGGAAGAGATCGCAGAAAGGGGTACATTTTGTGAATAATTACAAAGATTTGGCACTGTGAAATCTCTTAAACGACAGCAAGCAAGCTGTGGAAACAGCTTACAAAACTGCTTAAATTCTCTTAAACTGCAGCAAGCAAGTTGCAGAAAAACAGCTGACAAAATTGCTTCATTACCAGCACTTGAGTTGGTTGAATGATACTATGTCTTGCCAACTTTAAGCCGAAAACAATTCGAATGCTTCCATTAGATATCCAGAACAAGTCTACCTGTTTAACCTACATTCCACAACCGTATTTCTCGCTGAAGGCGAAGTTTGGCTGCCAAATATCTGATTTCCGAAATTGCAATATCCGAATACGTAAATTGTAGCTAAACCCCACCCCACCCCACCCCACTTTCGGTAGGATTCGGCTGATAAACAAGCAAATCAATTCGGATAGTCCCCAAGTGAAAATTCTAATTCGACAAAGCTTCGTTCATCTGCGATATCTTCCAGCATTTATCAAATAAAAAGTTGATTTGATGATAGCTTACCAATCCGACATCAGCAATAGACCTCATTTCTAATTCCAAAACGGCATTTTCACCATCTTCACCAGGAGTTGCCTCAGTCGGTGCTTGATTAGTCGATGATTTAAAATTAGTGTTACCCAGTCCTCCAACTCCCCCCTTAGCAACAACATGTGAATTTCCTGTCTCATTCAAGTCGGCAATGATTGTCTTTGTTGTTGAATCTGTGATTACTGTTCCAACTGGCACCTTGAAAAGGAGAAGGGACTAACTTGAAATGTAAGGTTCTAAATATTTAAGAAGTTCGATGTAAAACTTTATAAAATATTTTTTTGAACTGAATGACTTCAAAGAAACTTTTAGCTATTTAACTATAATTCTACCGTTGGAATTTTTTTGAAAACTTCAATATTTTCAGAATAAGTGATTTCTTCTTTTTTTGTAAGAATTTAACAAAAATTGAAAAAATAAAACCATCGCAAATTCTAAACCTCGTGAGAAATCACTGAATAATTTTCAAGAAAAACTTAGTTAATGAATGTCTACAATATGGTATCAAGCCCAACCTTTTTAATCCTCTGGTTGACATTCAGAAATCTGATCACGTCATACCCTCAAATTAATTGAAATATGAAATACGCTGGGCTGTAATTCGAAAATTATTCAACATATTCGAAAATAATCGTAACATCTTCTGGTTTTAATAGTTCCTGTGTACTGAGCGAATAAAAAAATGCACGTCATTTGGCGGGCTACATTAAGTGCAAAGATTTTCGGCGGATAACATTTCAGACAATAAACTTCGGCGAAAATATTTTCGGACATATTTTAGATATTTCGGACAAATCAATGTTCAGACAAGTCCTTGTCCGAAAGTTTGTCACGCCGAAAATGTTTGCACTTATAAATATATTGTAACTTTTATCATGGGTACAAAGTACGGAACTCTAAAACTGAATCAAGCATTAAAACTGTTGCTGAATACAAACCTGAATTACGACGTGTTTCCCATCTTTACCCCTACAATGATCTGTTTGTCCTTTACCCCCATCTGGTGCTTTGTATTGTCGTTTTACTCCTCTTAGTTGCCTACGAGATTGTTCTGCTTGAATGATAACGTCACCGCCTTTGCCCCCATCACCTCCATCTGGTCCTTGAAGGAGCCTGCAGAAACGAATATGACGTCATTAAATGACAGTTTGGCTAGTTTAGCCGGAGATAAGATACCATTTCAATGGTATAATTCAATGGGGTTTCCACCAGCTGAGAAAAAAAGTTAACCCGTTTGGCGGCCTGTCAACGGCTAACTTGGATATGTAAAAAATTTGTTTGGCAAAATCACTTATCTTTTGGACTCCGATATTAGAAAAGTACTGGTAAGGGGTTTGTAGGGGAACGAGAATTCCACCTTTGATTCTGGTCCTTGAGTTACTATCCATTGAAATGTAAATTCAATACATTGTCTGTTTCAGAAATAGGATTTATATTTCAATGGCATTACACCTCCATTTTTTTAAAACTCATTATATAATTCAAGGTATACGAACGAAGGCTGACTTGTAAAAAGGTTCTTGTACACAAGCGTAATCTGTCAGTGTAAACTTATTATTTCATACCTTCCTTTTTTGAGATGTGACATTCCATTTCCACCATTTCCAGCTCTCACTTTTATTTTCATCCAATCGATGAACTTTCGCTCGTTATCCTGCCAAATTAGAATTACAACATGTCAAACTATTCCTTTCAGGTTTTAACGATTTAGGGGAGTCCTTTTTTGCTAAAGGTGAATGTTCAAACAAATGCAATCTCGCTAGTGATCAGTGACTAAAAATGAAAAACGATGCATAATTCTAGTTGGTTTTAAAAAGACAAATTTAGTTAACGTTGTTTGCACCTCTTTCTTAGGGACAGGGCAAAATTTATTATATTACATGGCCGGTGGAGAACAAAAATTCTTGCAAAAAATATCTGCTCGCCCTGTATGAAATTATTGCCAAAAAACCAACTGCCCCGTCACCCTTTCCTTAAAAAAATGTATCTGCCCCGTATTCATGAACAACAAATGTTGTATCGTACCACCGACGAATTAGCCAAAGACCATAACACAATCAATTCTTGCCTTTACGAGACTTTGTAAACGAAGAAATCGACTTTGAAGATGAAGAGAAATGACTGATGAATCATTCTTGCAAATAACTGACAAGGATATTTTGCGTCATGTTCATACACATCCTTCCAAGCATTTCTCAACTTGCATGATCCACAATTTTGGCCTCAAAATTAGCCATTTCATATTTCAAACTTCATCTTGAGCTTATAAAAAGGTACTGCCCCGTTCATATTTGCTTTGTAAAAAGTGTTGACCCAGTTCTGTACAAGCTAAAAAAAAGTAGTTGCCCCGTTACGTTTTGCACCGGCCATGTTATGAAATTAACTTTGCACTGTCCCTTACATGAGAACTTCGTACAATGAAAAGCTCGATGCGGGTAACTGTATCAACATAAAGAGACGATTTCCCAAGTGTATGGTCACTTGACTTGAAGTGGGTACAAAAACGTTGAATTTGTCTGTTCTGAAGTTCTAGCATTAAAACACTGTTCTGAGAGATAGCTTTTGTAACTGGAACCAGGCTAGTCTAACTGACGTCACAAATGGCTGAGGCAGAAGACTTTTATGCGAAAAAGAAAATAAAGTTTTTGGCCTTTAGAAATAACTCGTCATTCTAGCTCTTTTATGAAACAAAAATGGTATAATCTTTCTTCAACAAGGACAGATAGTGTCACACTATGATCTGCTATTTTTGATTGACACCCAAGCACAAAGCGATTAGCGATTGCAGACAAAGGGAATTCTATATCATAAATAAAAACAAACCAAGTGGCAAAAGTTACACTGAAACCCAGGTAGCTACCTAACTCGTTGTGCATTCAATAAATAAGTTTTAGAAGCAAACATGAGCATATAGCGAAAGGAGAAGGATATACATCTGAGAATCTGCATTGGGCAGTTTACTTATTGGTTCAGAAGCAAATTGGAAGGCAATTCAATTCTCATATTTTTTTTGGGTGCCATTAAACCGCTTACTGCTCAGTTTCTGAACCAAACGAATGAGATGCCTGAAGCAGATTTGCAGTTAGCCTGCGTTTGTTTTGGTTTCTGACCTGACCAACAGAGCATAGAAGTTCCTTTGTCTGCAATCGCTAATCACTTTGCACTTGGGTGTCAATCAAACATATTGAATCCTATTGTAATATTATCTGTCCTTCTTCCTTTTTTAAGTCTCACCTTGCCATAATTGTCTGAATCCCAGTCAAGAGAATATTGGTTAGCATCATTGTCAATCTTGCTGTTCGAAGAACAAATCAAAACATTTGTGGCAACGTTTTTTCTTTGTGTTAATTGAAGATTGATTGATTCCACATGGCTCTTCAACATCCGTGATTGGTTTATCCAGCATTTTATGCAGGCTGTAAATATTGTTGCTCCTCTCATGCCTATGTTAACATTCATTTTTGAATGATCCTGAAGAAAGTATAAAAGTTTACAGATACATCAGTTTGTAATATTTAGACAATGCTGAAAGTTGTTGACTTCATTAAGCAATCTAAGGTTTTTGAAGCATGACTTTAATGGGAAGCAGAATTTTGCAAATGCCATTGCGTACAGTAGACTCTAACAATGAATTGTACCTTCACGGCAGTTGAATAGTTTTGTCTTCTGCTCATTCTAGTAACAAATTATGAAAGAAGAAATTTCAGGGAAACTTTCATCTGTCTTGCTCAACTCAATTCTCACAATCAAGTATCACTTTACAGAAAAATATAGAAATTAGATCATCACTGATCTCTTTGCTGCATGCAGCCTCTAGGACTGGACAGGGATGCACCTGAGAAAAGAGCCTGGGATGGTTTTACATACAGTAACATTTTTATCATTTAATATAAATAACGAATTTCAAAATGTTTCAAATAAAATTTACAGAGACTTATAGTGCTGATAATTAATATCTATGATTATCATTTTTTCAAATGTCTGATGATGAAGTTTGTTTCTTTTTGTTTCTTTTTCTTCTCTTCTTTGCCATCCCTTCAGTTTCATCTTTCGAACTTGCTTCCATCTTCCGTTTCTTCTTCACAGACAAAGGATTTGGCCCTTTGGGACCTTTCCTCTTTCTAATACCTTGCCTTTTTCCAGGTTCTTCCATTTTCTTTAATAATTTCAACATATCTCTTTCATGTTCTGAAATCAGTCTTTTGCTGTCTTGCTTGTCTGAGGCCTGTACTGATGCACTTGATGGTTTTTCAAGAACAATAACATTATGGTTCACATGCAGGAGTGGAATCCCTGGTTTCTTCCTGAGTCCATCTCTAAGTTCAGGATCTTGTGTTGCAATAAATAGACCATGTTCATTTCCATTTTTGACAAGGCTTGCAAGACAGGCATTGGCTGGTATAGCTCTTTCATGTCCGCAGTTCCTTGTTTCAAACTTTTCAGCAATTACCATTGCACCATGGAGTTTGGGTCCAAGTTCTTTCCCTTCTGATAAAATGCAAGACGTGTTGAAAAGTTTAAAATTTCCACTGAGATATCTTGTGAGTTGGTCTTTAATTTGAACCCTATTTTGAAGAGCTTCTTGACAAAAAGTCAAATCCACAATGATTTGATAAGGCTCGTGTATCTTGAATTTGTTTCGATAAAAAGCAAGGTATTTGTCACAATGTTTTTTTCTCTTGATTCGCATTGTTGAACGTCTTCTTGTAAAGCTAGCAGCTCCAAACTAGTTCCCAACAGCATAAGATTATTGATCCTCCCGTCTTTCACCATACGCAATTGGTGATTCTGTTTCTTTTTGTATGGATGGCCTATGTTACCTTCCAAAAACTTGGCCTAAAAACTTGGCAAGGAAAACAAAGCTAGTTCTCATCAGTAGATCTCTCAGCTTTTCTTTCGACACTTCGTCAGTTAAAACAGATAAGACTATAACATATAATGGTCCTTTTTTCGCCTTTCAATTACCCACACCTATTCTATACATAAAGCAAAACTCACCAGTCAGGAAGATGAAATCTCTCTTCATTTTAGGCCCAAACCGATTGGTCACATGGAGAGGAAATACGAGGCTAACTTGTTCTGATATAGAGGCTGCAAAGAAGCTCCCTCCTGTGACCTTTGATTTTTGCACCCTGTGCCCTTCCTCGACCCCTCCATTATTGCTCGCTGACCTCGGTCGCCCATCCCGAAATTTGTATTGCCACCCAGCGTCATTTGAGGCACGCTAAACGGTCATTTAAGGGCACGCTAAAATTTCAGACTGTCTGGAAAACAAATTTGGAGAAATCATAGAAATAGAAGTCATAGATCCACTCTGCAGTAGTTGAATTGAATTGAAACGAAGTTACGTCTTGGGCCACTTATATTTGTGTACCATTTCGGTACTCAACATGTGTTGAATTTCAACAACCACAACCGCGATTTAGAGGGTTGACTGACAGGGTTGCAATGGCTGGAATGAGGGCAAAACTCAAGAAAATGACGGATAACATGCCCGATGTCGAAGGGCGCCCTTGTTTGCCAATCAATTTGAAACAAGCCCCCCCCCCCTACCAGGGCCGCTGAAAGAGGGGCAGGGAGGGTATCCTCTAAGGAAATCAGGGTCTAGAGGGCCAAATAAGGAAAGATCACAATTTTTATCTACATTCCCGCTTCGGATACAGGAAGCTTCATTTCCAAGTTTTATCCCGGGCCTCAAAAACTTTCGGGCGGTGCCCCCCCCCCCCACCTACAGACGTGAGAGATTTTCAGATTTGAAAAGATCTGATTCCGATCAGATTCTGATTTCATATCAAAGTAGGATTGATTATTATGTTCTGCTCAGTGGTGTGCCCCTCAGTGAGACATTTGGAGGAGACGCCGTAACGATCAACAAGGAACATGAAAAAATGCCATGTTGAGTTTTACGATGATCGTTCATTCAACACGGTTGAAGAAGAAGACCTAAAAAGACATTTTTCGTACTAAATGAAGCAAGAGAAACTTATTTTAGACTGTTACATTACGTTCTATAAGTGCCATGTTGAGTTTTACCATTACCATTATCGTTCATGTTTCGTCAACACACTGCAAGAAAAAGACCTAAAAAGACATGTTTCGTACTAAATGAAGCAAGCAATAGAGAAATACTTATAAGTGCCATGTAGACTGTTCACATTACGTTCTATAAGCAAGAGAAACTTATTTTAGCCATGTTCTATAAGTGCCAGTTTTGACCATTATCGTTCATTCAACACACTGCAAGAAGAAAGACCTAAAATGAAGACATGTTTCGTACTAAATGAAGCAAGAGAAACTTATAAATGAAGCAAAAGAAACTTATTTTAGACTGTTACATTACGCTCTGTAAGTGCCATGTTGGGTTTTACCACTATCGTTCATTCAACACACTGCAAGAAAAAGACCTAAAAAGACATGTTTCGTACTAAATGAAGCAAGAGAAACTTATTTTACTGTTACATTACGTTCGTGCCATGTTGAGTATGACCATTATCGTTCATTCAACACACTGCAAGAAAAAGACCTAAAAAGACATGTTTCGTACTAAATGAAGCAAAAGAAACTTATTTTAGACTGTTACATTACGTTCTATAAGTGCCATGTTGAGTTTTACCATTATCGTTCATTCAACACACTGCAAGAAAAAGACCTAAATAGACATGTTTCGTACTAAATGAAGCAAGAGAAACTTATCATAGACTGTTACATTACGTTCTATAGGGCCATGTCGAGTTTTACCATTATCGTTCATTCAACACACTGCAAGAAAAAGACCTAAAAAGACATGTTTCGTACTAAATGAAGCAAGAGAAACTTATCATAGACTGTTACAATACGTTCTATAAGTGCCATGTTGAGTTTTACCATTATCGTTCATTCAACACACTGCAAGAAAAAGACCTAAATAGACATGTTTCGTACCAAATGAAGCAAGAGAAACTTATTTTAGACTGTTACATTACGTTCTATAAGTGCCATGTTGAGTATGACCATTATCGTTCATTCAACACACTGCAAGAAGAAGACCTAAAAAGACATGTTTCGTACTAAATGAAGCAAAGAAACTTATTTTAGACTGTTACATTACGCTCTGTAAGTGCCACCATTATCGTTCATTCAACACACTGCAAGAAAAAGACCTAAAAAGACATGTTTCGTACTAAATGAAGTAAAAGAAACTTATTTTAGACTGTTACATTACGCTCTGTAAGTGCCATGTTGGGTTTTACCACTATCGTTCATTCAACACACTGCAAGAAAAAGACCTAAAAAGACATGTTTCGTACTAAATGAAGCAAGAGAAACTTATTTTAGACTGTTACATTACGTTCTATAAGTGCCATGTTGAGTATGACTGCATTCAACACACTGCAAGAAAAAGACCTAAAAAGACATGTTTCGTACTAAAAGAAGCAAAAGAAACTTATTTTAGACTGTTACATTACGCTCTGTAGATGTTGGGTTTTACCACTATCGTTCATTCAACACACTGCAAGAAAAAGACCTAAAAAGACATTTTTCGTACTAAATGAAGCATCGGCGTAGGGGGAGATAAAATTTGGGGGGGGGCTGCCCGATAAAAAGTCCATTGTTTGAGAAAATTTTGCCCGACTTTAGGCGGATTTCTGCCCGATTATGGCTGATTTTTGCAAATTTTTCTGACGTTGGGGGGGCTGCAGCCCCCCTGTCCCCCTGTCTCCTACGCCTATGAAATGAAGCAAAAGAAACTTATTTTAGACTGTTACATTACGCTCTATAAGTGCCATGTTGAGTTTTACCATTATCGTTCATTCAACACACTGCAAGAAAAAGACCTAAAAAGACATGTTTCGTACTAAATGAAGCAAGAGAAACTTATCATAGACTGTTACATTACGTTCTATAGGGCCATGTCGAGTTTTACCATTATCGTTCATTCAACACACTGCAAGAAAAAGACCTAAAAAGACATGTTTCGTACTAAATGAAGCAAGAGAAACTTATTTTAGACTGTTACATTACGTTCTATAAGTGCCATGTTGAGTTTTACCATTATCGTTCATTCAACACACTGCAAGAAAAAGACCTAAAAAGACATGTTTCGTACTAAATGAAGCAAAAGAAACTTATCATAGACTGTTACATTACGTTCTATAAGGCCATGTTGAGTTTTACCATTATCGTTCATTCAACACACTGCAAGAAAAAGACCTAAAAAGACATGTTTCGTACTAAATGAAGCAAGAGAAACTTATCATAGACTGTTACATTACGCTCTATAAGTGCCATGTTGAGTTTTACCATTATCGTTCATTCAACACACTGCAAGAAAAAGACCTAAAAAGACATGTTTCGTACTAAATGAAGCAATAAAAACTTATCATAACTGTTACATTACGCTCTATAAGTGCCATGTTGAGGTTTACCATTATCGTTCATTCAACACACTGCAAGAAAAAGACCTAAAAAGACATGTTTCGTACTAAATGAAGCAAAAGAAACTTATCATAGACTGTTAGACTGTTACATTACGTTCATTCTGCAAGAAAAAGACCTAAAAAGACATGCCATGTTATCATAGACTGTTACATTACGTTCTATACCATGTCGAGTATCGTTCATTCAACACACTGCAAGAAGAAGACCTAAAAAGACATGTTTCGTACTAAATGAAGCAAGAGAAACTTATCATAGACTGTTACAATACGTTCTATAAGTGCCATGTTGAGTTTTACCATTATCGTTCATTCAACACACTGCAAGAAAAAGACCTAAATAGACATGTTTCGTACCAAATGAAGCAAAAGAAACTTATTTTAGACTGTTACATTACGTTCTATAAGTGCCATGTTGAGTATGACCATTATCGTTCATTCAACACACTGCAAGAAAAAGACCTAAAAAGACATGTTTCGTACTAAATGAAGCAAAAGAAACTTATTTTAGACTGTTACATTACGCTCTGTAAGTGCCATGTTGAGTATGACCATTATCGTTCATTCAACACACTGCAAGAAAAAGACCTAAAAAGACATGTTTCGTACTAAATGAAGCAAAAGAAACTTATTTTAGACTGTTACATTACGCTCTGTAAGTGCCATGTTGAGTATGACCATTATCGTTCATTCAACACACTGCAAGAAAAAGACCTAAAAAGACATGTTTCGTACTAAATGAAGCAAAAGAAACTTATTTTAGACTGTTACATTACGCTCTGTAAGTGCCATGTTGAGTTTTACCATTATCGTTCATTCAACACACTGCAAGAAAAAGACCTAAAAAGACATGTTTCGTACTAAATGAAGCAAAAGAAACTTATTTTAGACTGTTACATTACGCTCTGTAAGTGCCATGTTGAGTTTTACCATTATCGTTCATTCAACACACTGCAAGAAAAAGACCTAAATAGACATGTTTCGTACTAAATGAAGCAAGAGAAACTTATTTTAGACTGTTACATTACGCTCTATAAGTGCCATGTTGAGTTTTACCATTATCGTTCATTCAACACACTGCAAGAAAAATACCTAAAAAGACATGTTTCGTACTAATTGAAGCAAGAGAAACCACCATATCTTGAACAACACCATCAAAGTTGTAGCTGCTGTATTTTTAATTATGTTGTTGCAGTTGTTGAACTCAACACATGTTGAGTTACGAGATCCGTACCAAAATATACCTGCTTGGGCTTGCAAATGACAACTTTTGAAATCATACCATGACCAAACAAAGACGTTTTCCTCTCCTCCAATGACATTTTCCTCTTTTACAAAGGAAAGAGAATACGAAGCATAAAAACGAACTTGATAGAATTTAAATCATTGCACACATTTATCCGAACTTTTCTACGTTTTATTTGGAATTATATCGTTATCACTACTGAAGGAAATACCAGTCTATTGATTTTGGAAATACCAAAATATCTTCTATCAACTTTGAAAATACATACAAACTCTAGGTGTATCAATTTTGGTGCAATGTACAGTATGATCCATGATACCCTCAAAGGCATGATTTTCTTTAGTAAAATTTCAGCCAATTTTGAACTTGTAACGTCATCAAATCACTAAATCGTATAACAGCAAAATCACATTGACGATTGACGGCCGGCCTCCATCAACTATTTAGCCGAAGCTTTGTGCGAATAGTTTTCATTAGATACAACAGGAGGCTGTGCTTTTCTCGCTTTTATCTCTGCTGATTCTCTTCAATGTTAAGCCGGAGAAAATTATAGCAACGATTTAAAATATCGCTTAAAAGGCTCGATGCCTGCCGTCCGCTGAAAGGAAACTTCACCTGAACTTCTTCACATCTAGCTGTCTAGCTGAATCCTGTCAAACCAAAGAAAGGCAACTACGATTTTGAAAATTATGCCTTTGGAGGTATCTTTTCCTAGTCGAATCAATCCAGTGTTAAATCAAATATAAAAGGAATCAAACGAATTGATGTCGATCTTTAACTCCTGAAGAAAACGAAGAGCAAACTTGACATTGATATGACGGCAAATGACGATGGTGCCAATTTCCACGAATTTCCTGTCAAAAGAAAGATTCCTTTAGTTAACTAATGCAATGGAAACTGCGGACATTTACCAGACTGTCAGATCTATCCAAATAGTCGTTCCATGAAAAAAGACAAAAGAAAGCTTGACATTTTTCGAGAGAATATTTCAAAATAAGGAAATGGAATGTTGAACAAGGTAAAATAATATACATTTATGTTCTTTATAAGAAACAGCTTGCAAGAAACGGTAGACTCCATTTTCGAAACTCAAAAAGCTTTCCTACCTGAAATAAAAGAGGTAAGAAACTTTTGTAATTTGCACTCAAAAATGTTTGATATCGAACAATAACAGCAACTGTTTTTACACTGTTTTGAGTGTGAATTATGCTATTAATTCGGAAGCTCTTCTAACAAAATCAAATCTACTCTACAGTTACGGAATCAAAATATAAGACACTCATTAGTCATTAGGAAGTTTTGGTAGCAAAAATGTCCTAAAATTTAAGAAATTACCTACACTTTTATCAAACAATGAGATACATGCATGCTGTTAAGAAAGGTACGTCTAACGCTGGTAGCCAGTTTCTTAAAAAATCTTGACACTATTTTTGCTTCTAAAATATGCTTCTGAGTGTCTCAAATTTTCAACATTCTAAATGTAGAGTTAGATGATCTTCGTTGAAGGGGTTTCAAAAGAAAAATCTCAAAGCAAATATCAACGGAAATTCGCATCATAACAAATGCCAAAATACTTCTCAATACTGTGTAGTGCTTCAAAAAACTTTGCATAACCTGCCAACATTGAAGCTGCATATTACAAAGGTTTCTTATCATTGATAATTCACGTAGCACGGTTTCTTAATGTTTGGAAACTCGAGGCTACAGTTTCTTATGAGAGATCTCTTATAAGCGATTTCTTACAAAAAAATACGAGTATTCTATCTGAAGACAATTAAAAAAAATGAAGACATTTACCACGTGGATTTGCTGTATCGGGACCTATGAAGAAATGATAGGTAAAAATAAAACCAAAAAATTTATTGATTATTAGGAGTAGGTAGAATGTTTCCTGGACGAAACTGATCATTCCTACGTTCAGATTTCACAAGGGATTTTTTTGAAAAAGTCCCTTCGAGAAACCTTCGAAAACGTGCTAAACTTACGAGCAAATTTCAATAAAATGTCTACCTTACATACAGCAATAACTAGAAAATGTATCCTCTTGGAAGGACGAAAAAGTCTTTCCCCACAATATTTGGAGGAATAAATTAATTTATAACGAACCAGTGTCCATGTTTCCCATGGTACAAGTACTTGTTTAACATGTTTTAAAATTGAACTTAAAACCCTAAGCTGAAATTATGAATTGCAAACACGTAATCGTTTTACTTACATGGAATATATTTCCCAAGCGTCTTTGCTTTCACCATGTTTCCGATTGTTGTCTTGTAGTAAGCAGCATTCGCTGGTTGCCTGTTATCTAAGGATTTTAAACGAAAGAATATGAACTTTCTCATATTTCATACCTTTTCATGTTTATTTCACATTTAACTCTTTTAAGGAGAGTTGCCCTTCTGCATAAGTTGTTTTTCAAGAGGCCCTCCGATAAGAACATAAATTACAATCTAAAAAAGCAAATTGAACAACTATTAAAGGTAATGTGTCCATGTAAGTACAGCGAATTTGCTATTTTCACGTGATATTTCATGTGATCACTTTACCGTAAATTCAAAAAGATAGCCAGGTCTAACAAAAGCAGACTGATGATTTGCTTGCAGTTGCGATTCTAGAGCTGATCCCGAATTCTCACAGCAGGCAGCCTCGTTGTGAAATTTAAATTCTGGTTTTGCATGTGCGTGATCAGTTAAATTCTACCAATCACAGTGCGCTCTTCGAGTCTGTTCGTCAGCATCGCGTTAGCAAATTTTGACAAGAGTGTATACGCAGCTGTACTTACATAGATACATTACCTTTAATCAAATCACTAGGATCAAATCAATCTATAAAATCCTATTCACAATATCTAAAACTTGTGTACAATAATATTCCAAATTTACAATCAAAAGAAAGAAATCCCTGTCTCTAAATAGTTCCTCTACAACTTTACAAAGATAGTGGCTATGTAGGACTTCATGATCAACCAATGTCAAATAATCTCTTTTGATTATAAACGCAAACTAATGTTTGAAATGGTAACAAACATACCTAAAACATAGAACGATGCCTTTCTACATGGTTTAGCCAAACCTTTGTTTTTAATATATCTGACTTGCCATTGTTCGATGCTCAATGCTGTTGCAACCACACTTATTATATCAGTTCTATGGAAGAAGAATCAACGAGAAAAATGTTAAGTTGCAAGTTAGATAAATACAAGTTCAATACAGTAAACACCTGCGTATAGGAACCCACAAATTTGCAAGTCAGTCAGGGTTCTTAAACAATGAATACAATGGATTGGTTCTCATAAAACAATTGAAAATTTGACAGTTTCAGCCTGCTGTAGGTTCCTAATCCACTAGGTTCTTATACGCGGCTTTTTACTGTATGCAGAGACACGAAACAACTCGCCATGATGGATAGTATTCTTCGCTCTGATCATTCCCTCTATCTCAATTTAAACATGAAACAACATTTGCTACAAACAATAACAGAAAATCTAAACATCTCGCTATAAAATTGTGATTTTGGTTGGATTATAACCAATGATTCTACGTTATCCTGGTGCTAAAAAGGATTGAGAGATTGGCTTCATTTCTTCTTGAATAAATGTGGAACTTTCATCAATACTAAAATAAATCTAGCTAACAACTAAGTGAGGCATTTGACAAGTTTTTATAAGTACTTTTACTAAGTTTTAAAAAGCAATTACATTGTGTGAAACGAGTTGATATTATTTTGAGCTTACTCTCATATTTATCAAGTATAAAGTAAATCCTTAATAAAGTAAATTGAGAAGACCTATTTAAATCCCTTATCTAAAAGAACTTATCACAGAACTTTCAGCATTGCATTAAAAACAAATTTATTGAAACAATTTATGAAAATGAATTTATAAAACTTATTGAGTCTATACTAATTCCCAAAATGCTATATGGATGTGAAACATGGACAAATGTGTCAAAACAACAATTAAAAATGCTAGAGAAAATACAAAAAGATGCAGTAACAAAAACTAATTCCATTCCAAGTACAACACCATATGAAGGTATATAATATGAAAGTGGTCTTATGCCGATTACTTACAGGATAAAAATGAAAAGACTTGTATACCTTAGAAAGTTGATAAAAATGAAAGACAGTCGACTAATGAAAAAGGTTTATGAGGAGCAAAAACGTCTAAATCTAGATAAATGCTGGGACTCAGAAACAAAAAATGATTTAAAAGAACTAAACATAGATATCTCAGAGGAACAAATAGGCAAGCTGACAAGCAAAGAATGGAAAAATATCATAGTAAATAGAATAACTTCGATAATACAAAGAGATATGAAGGAATGTAACAAAACAAAATTAAGATTACTAAAAAATAATTGCTTTGGGAAAAAAGAATACATTAATCATAAACATGCAGCAAACCTATTGTCTTTGAAACTAAACATGACTGACTTAAAAGCTAACTATAAGGGAAAACATGAAAATGCCTTATGCAGAAGGTGTGGAGCTCAAGAAGAAACCATTGAACACTTATTTCAGTGCCAAAACTTTAAAGAAAGATCTTTGAACACAAATGATTTACTGAAAAGTGACTTAACAAAACTCGGAATCATTTTTAAAATGGTTGAGATGTTTTTATCATAAATAGGAAAAAGAAAAACACCCAAACAAAATGTGTTACTGTTGCAATACCCATGTTTTGTAGCTTGTAACTGCTCCGGAATGGAGAATTGGTTCCCATTATTATTATTATTATTATTATTATTATTATTATTATTATTATTATTATTATTATACACTTGAATCACAATTACGACGGATCACAAGCCTACAATCACATTACAATTACAATCACAAGCCTAGTTTAAACTATTTTTTGTGACATTCATTATAAAATTCATTGTCAGGCTGCGATTTCCAAACCATAGTCCAGTTTATGAATAGATACCAAAATGTAAAGCTAATTTAGAATTTAAAACTTACCATTTTAAAGTGTTCATCATACCAGTTTCATACAATGAACTTAATCGTTATCTTCTATCAGTTGCTTCATTGCAGCTATTACTACGTGAATCATTCTCTCTTCACGCCAAAGGATATTTTAACAATTAAGAGAAAGACAAATTGTATACAAACAGCTTTATTTATTTGATCAAATATTATAGCAAAATATCATTTATCTTCTAAAATTTACGTCAATAACATTATTCCATTTAAAGGATTTAAGCGGATGAAAATCTTGTTCATGATTTAAAATCTCTAAATACTTATTTCATCATTGATCAGCAATTTCTTACCAAAGTTTAATTGCTAGTGACATTAATTAAAGCAATTATGAATTCAGCATTTAAAAATTAATGTAATTCTATGTGATATAAATACCGATCTAAATACGGACGAGAGTCTCGAGATGATATTCATTTGTTTATGTCTACACGTGAGTTACAGCAGAGGCCGTTGGGAAGACAAGTAATTATCTCCTTGTCACAGGGGGTACCTTAGTATGCTGTTGCTGGGGGCGTCCCATTTTCAAGGGTACCTTTTTGAAACAATTGCGGAATTTCGGTTGTTGTTCCGGAGAAAAAATGGCACAAGTACAGCATTACAACAATTGTTTCATAAGTTGGAGAATTATGGCCCAGACTTCCAATAGATTTGCGGAATTATGACCTTAGAATCCTAAAATATTAGCAAAATTTTCGTGCATGATTTTTCAGGCAAAATGGCATCTTCCCATCAGATAATAAGTTAAGATACACTCCCCTCCCAGCTTCTTTGATCGTTTCATCTTACACATTCCTCCTTTTAAGTGTCAGAAGTATCAGCTTATCATGTTTTTAACTAGTTATTAGATCAATGATCAATGCCTGACATGCATTGTAAGGTGTGGAAGGGCAACTTACTACCTTCTGTTACAATGAGAACAATACATCCAACACTTCTCTACTGAGATGACATCTTACATATTGAGAGGAACAGCCACACAGAAGTTAAAGTTTGTTTCTACTTTTTACAGACAACACTCAACAAATTGC
The DNA here is from genome assembly GCA_039566865.1 of Aurelia coerulea. Taxonomy (NCBI): domain Eukaryota; kingdom Metazoa; phylum Cnidaria; class Scyphozoa; order Semaeostomeae; family Ulmaridae; genus Aurelia; species Aurelia coerulea. The sequence continues at coordinate 411,316 of CM076952.1, read as the reverse complement.
TCCTTTTACAACTTTATTTGTGTATTTTAAACGTATTTTAGCACTACGTTGTATATTTATGTTTATTGTATGTCATGTATGTGAAAGCGAGGTAGAACAACGATGATAAGCGTATCCCTTAATATTATGGCATTTCGGGAGATGACATCTTACTTATTGAAAGGAACAGCCTCTGGAAAGCTCAAGTCAATTTGCGAAGCAGCAGCAATCGAATCAGGAACTATGTCAGCACATGCCAATCGAGGAGCACCAGCATTGTCTGTATGGAATGTTATTGAACGTCCAATCACTGCAAAAAAGATTGTAGCGGATGAATCAAAAAGAAGTTACAAGTTTGGCGGGCTGTGGAATGCTAACTTAATGTGACAGAAGTTAATACGTTTGGCGGGTTGTGGAAAGAAAAGTACGCGGCGATATTCAAAATTAAAATGATATTCAAACTAAACTGTTCATGTATCAGTCAAAGACTAACTTAGATGTGAAAGAAGTTAATAAGCTTGACGGGTTGTGGAATGAAAAGTACGCGGCTGATATTCAAAATTAAAATGTTAATCGATCAGTCAAAGGCTAACTTAGACGTAAAAATTTTGTTTGGTAAAAACACTCATCATTTAGACCCAGAAATTTGGGAAATGCTAGTAAGGAGTTTGTATGGGAACGAGAATTTTACATTCGATTATGGTCTGTGATTTACTTACCATTCAATGTTAACTGTAGTACGTGAAGTAAAGACAAGGAAATTCTGAAAAAGAGGCTCACCTGAAGTAAGACCAAACAAAGGTGTATTAACATCCAAGAAATATTTCTTTCCCCCACCAATGTCATATCGAGCCTGCTTCCCATTCAAATCACCAAGTTCACATCTGTAGGGAGTTTGAGGGGAGCATTGCTGAGAGTATCCTCCCTGTTATAAACAGATTGGAAAATGAATAAATTAGAGTGAAATGATTAATTTCAAGTATTTAATTAATTGAAATCTGTATCAAAAAATGTAATTTTTCCTCAAAGTTAATCCTGTTCTTCCAGGGGTCGTGATTGTATTGGTTTTCAGCTCATCAAAGAAGCTTAGTTGAAACGTCTTTCGTAAATAGTTTAGTGAAACTACAAAAATATCTAAAAAATTTCATAAAATGGAAATCAGTAGACATTTCATCTTTTGTTTGGTAACACATTGATGGACACAACATAAAGCAAGAAATTACCATCTACAGATTACAACGAAATCAATTTAGAGATGAGTTTCACGAAAAGTGAACTCCAATCTAAATTATTCCATGGGTATTGGGAAACGTGGCATTTGTTATGGTATCATATATCTTTGCAAAGAATCAGAACTGTCAGGCCTACCCTCGTGTACTCTTTCTGCCTCCATATTCCCCTTTGTCCTGTTCATTTTGCAATTTCAGTCCGCTGGGCCTGACAGTTCTGATTCTTTGCAACGATATATAATACATCATAACAATTCCAACTTTCCCAATACCCATGATTCAGGTAGGGTACTTTCTTAACTTTCGAAAAATTGAGCCTACCATTTCTTATAAGCGGTTTCTTATAAAAAAATATGTGTATTTGGTATATTCTTACAGAACTTACCGCAGTGCTGACTTTAAATGGATTGTAATGAGGTCCAACACTTTGACATCTTGCAGGTATTACTGACTTTCCATCTGCACCAACTGGCTCCACATGAACATGCCAATTATGATTCATCGTCTGTAAAATAAAGATATTCAATTACTTACAAAATTATTGAAAACTACAAAATTTACTTCACAATCCAGAGTGACTCATTAGGACTCTTAAGTAAAGCAGCACACAATTCTTAAATCATTTTCTACTGTTTTACAGCATCTTATTGGTCTTTAGAGAACAAATTGATCTTCATGGGACATTATATACCCTCCGAGCTGCGTAGCTAATGGGGGAAAGAGCGCTACACCCTCAAATAATTTTCAAAATGCCGATATTTGGGCAAAATTTAACATATTCAGCAAAATTGTACAGAGCAATGATTATTGTTGACTAAGAAAAGAAAATGGATTATTTAAGGAAGACAAAATGAAAACTAGCACAGCCCGACAAAGTTGGTACTTTCCTAGGCCCCTGTCTCTTCCCTATTTAGCACAACCAGAACACATCACTTCGATATTCCGTCGTTCGATCAAAATCTCGAGAAAAATGTTACCTTTGTGCTAGAGCCATTATATCCAACATGAACAGTAATACCAGTGTCTGTCAAAATGCCATCTGGTAGCATGAATTGTGTCTAAAATATAATCAATAGAAATGACGAAGAAGACACTACTGATGAAGGACTAAGCCCGAAACGTTTAGTCTTCTAAGCTCTAGGCAATGCAAGCTACAATACAAGATATCTTATATTTTAATCGTTCAGTGTAGCCGCACGTACAAACAAACAACTTATATCTAAAATATAATCACAATAAAATCAAACTAATTCTAACATAATGAATATGGTAAAAAATGTTGGAAATTAACAAAGATCAAAGATTCTAGAATAAATATCCTTTGAAAATTCATTCATGATGGTAATGCGTTCACTTGCGGATCTTTTTGTCCACAACTTGGTATCAGTTCGTCCACTACGTTTTGTTTGTTTTTTTTATGTCAATTACTAAGAAAAAACTACAATGCAAGAATCTGAGCCAATCATAGCGGGAAAAGACACATGGTCATCTAGTCCCCACTATGAATGACTCTTACAATGAATATAAACAATAATCTAATTTAACTAGCAAAAGAACATAACACCACACCATTCCACACCAAAAGACACTACACTATACTAGAGTACAACGAAAAACCACGTAGAGCAAGGCCTCTCCTAGACTGAGGACATTTGTCTAAGTTTTGCTCCATTGAATGAAATTGTTATTTGTTTCGTTATACGTTTCGTTACTTCAATGAGACAAACATAGGTTCCAAATATTTAAAAAGCTTGATGTAAACTTCCAAGACCTATTTATTTGAACTGAATTTCTTGAAAAAAACTTGAACAACTTTGTAATAAGCCTACTATTAGACTCTGCTGAAATCTGCAATATTTTTAGAATTAGAGGGGCTTTTCCTTTTTTAAGAAGTCAAGCAAAATTTTGAAAAAACTTAAAACCATCGGAATTTCTAAACTTTTTGAGGAAACACACAATAAGTTCCCATAAAACCATAATTTATGAATATCTACAGTATGATATCAAGCAAAAGGCATTCACTCTTCTGGTTTACGATTTAGAAATTTGATGACGTCGCACCCTAAATTAATTGAAATATAAGACACTCTGTAAATTCGAAAATACTCATGACTTCTGAAAAGTCCAACGGTAGAATTGTTACAAAGTAGCTTAAGTTTGTTCTGAGCCATTCAGCTCAAAGAAATAGATCTTGGAATTTTAAACCAATTTTTCAAAGATTCGAACTCTGTGCTCGTCGAAACAACAAATCAAAATTTTCGAAATAGTTGGTGAAAGTTCTCCTCAAAGAAAAGAAAAGGCATGAAACTCACCAAGACGACAGTTCCAACCAGCTGTGACGAAGCAGCGAAATTAGCAGTAGCAGATAACTGTTTTGAGTTTGTAGCTGGAGAAACATTTGAACAAATCCATCTTGAACCACCAGCATCATTACGATGAATAACTAAACCACGACCAAGTATGCTGTAACGACCAAATAAATCCATTTGCACATCAACAAATCGAGCGTTTAAATTATCTTTTCCAACCAGAGTGCCAAATTTACCACTTATGTCTCCCACTTCATATTTATCCATCGTAGCTGAAAGACAAATTATACAAACGCAATCTTATTTGGTGATTAATGATAATGACATCTGTCTTTCGAAAGTCTTTCCTGTGCTAGCGGGTGTCCAAGAAAGAAGTAGACAGATCTGATTTGCTCCAGTGATGAGAATTTAACGAAAAGTTCCTCGATAGTTAACTTGAACATGGATTACCAAATTTGGTGATATTGGTGCTTTAAGAGCTGAAATATCAATTTTGAAAGTTCAAATTTGCTTTCAACCCAAACCTGAGCTTTGGCGCTGTGGCAAAAGCAATTTCTTGAGGCACAGTGAATAAATCAATAAAAGCCTTCACAAAATTTGAGCGAAACTGAAATCGAATTAAATTCTAATTGCTAGAAGTCAGCCATTGTGCCGTTTTTCATTTTCCTTTGATTTTAGTTTTAGATTTTGATTTGCTTCAAGAATTTGCTTAGACCAAAAGGCCAACGCTCTGACTTGGACGTGAAGGCAAACTTGAGCTGTCAAGGTTAATATTATCAGCTCTCAAAGCGCCAATATCAACAAATGATGTATGTATGTTCAAGATCACTATCATTTCGAAATTGATTAGCTATTGCTTAAAGACCCAGGGGGGGGACGCTCGGCACATACACATACGGGGGGGGTCAGTCCGAGAAATTTTCAGGAACCCCAAAAATATCAGTTTAGCTTTATTACAACCCAAAAATATCAGCTTTTTATACCTTGACATCTGTAAACGAACATAAAAGATTTTGAAACAATGCAAATTGAGGCCAGGATTGCCTCTAAAGGACCCAGAAATATCACTTTCGGCAATATTTGACCCAAAAATATCGGACTTACCTCCCCGTATGTGCATGTGCTAGTGCCTCCCTGGGCTTAAAGACAAATTTTCATTTATCAGTTTCCGTGACACGAAATAAACTCGAAGAAAGGATCAAAACAATGAAATAAGATATAAATAATTCATTCCATACCGTTACTCCCACTTGCTGGATAACTTGCAGTTTTGACAATTCCATAAGGATTCAAATGACCCCCGACAACTGATCCTGCGCAAGGGCTTTTTGGTTCAGGATTGGGAATCGGATATTGATGTACATGGTGTCCATTAGCCCTGCTCTTTAGTCCTGTCAATGCATAATTGATGATCGTTGGATGATAAGGAGAATCTTGTTTGAAAGAGACACTGCCTGCAACTCCATCATGATTACTGGCATCAAATGCTGCAGAAAGTGAAATTGGTCCACTTTTCACGATATTGGTACAAGCAATTGGAACACCTTTAGTGTCTCTAATGACAAGTGCATGACCAATAATCTTTGATACCGCCAAATTTGAATCTATATATCTGACTGGCCTTGTCGTTGTTCGGTTATCAGCGATACCAACTGTGATGTTTTCATGTTTCGAGGACAGATCTCCCATGTCACACGCTTGGGGTTGATGGATGCTACATGTCCCACTGCCAGGTGTGCCAGTCTTGAAAACTGATGTGAGTTTTGAGCAATCGCTGAACTCGCTAGATGACGAAGAGCTGATATACCTTGAATGAAAGAATAATGATGAATATCACTAATTGTAAAGGACACAGAAACAATACCCAGCACAATTTGAAAACGGCATGAAATTGTTAGCGGATAGGCCTCCCGTTCACACGAAAACGGCACATTTTTTTGCTGCCACGATTTGGAACCGATAGGACTTGAAAGCTGGGCTCTAACCGACACAATTTGAAAACAGCATCGTGTGAACAACCATAGAGATAAGCAACCTATCTCAATGGTGAACACTCAAAAACGACGAAAACTGAATGTTTGTCAACACTTTTGGAACGAGGCTGATCGATTCTTTAGGTGCAGAAAAATCTCTGTGACGTCAACTGCTAGCCACCTTGTTGAGGAGATTAGAACGAGTTTTTTACCGTCTAGAATTCTACATTTTCAATTGGTGCAGGTATCGTGCGAGCGTAGTTTAAGTCGTCTACGATTCGAAAAACTCTTCTCGTTTGAATGGATGGTGCCGTAAGGTTGTTGCAGCCATTGCCGGAACCATTGCCGCAGCGCAGGCAAAGGTGAATCATTTCAAGCTTTCCCGATCATCGTGACGGTATCCTTGGCATGATAGTTGCAACAACAGAGGGCTTATTCGATGGGGCACCTCGGAATCATCGCAATAAACCCACAAACGCAATAATAGACACGAGAGAATTTGTCGAAAGAAGATTGTTAAGTCCTGTGAAAGAATAATTATCCAAATCAAACTGTAACCAGGGAGAAAAGTGTTAAATCCTGCAAGAGAAACAACGAATTCACCTGAAATACTGACAGGAGAGAAAATGAATTAATAGCTCTTTTAACCTTTAAAGAGCAACGTTGAATAACCAAAAACGCGTTTCGTCGCACACTCGGAAAACAAATTAACGGCACAAACATTATAACAACGCTTCATTTGGAAAGAGTGGTATCTTGAAATATAACTTACCACCCATGATTCGCCGACGCCATCGTTCTTAAATCCGTGAAATAAACTTCCTCTGAGATCAAAACATCGCTGTTGTCTTCATTCTTGTTTTGAATAAATCGAATTTCACCGCCAATCAAATTTTTGAATTTTGCCGTTGCATAGATAACCTCTTTGTCAAATTGCAATATTGTAGCACATGCAATGAGTTGTGTAGAATTGCGTATAACCACTGAACGTCCTGTAGAGAAAGACAGTTAAAAGCTATTCTTTTGACTGCAGCAAATAATCTAACCTTTTCATGACTGGATTAAGACCATGTTTATACTGTAAAGTTACAGTTTTGATCCGCCATAACAAAACGTTGTTAGGCATTATGAGAGTTGAAGAGCATTTACATTGCTCCAGAACGAGACTATTCTGTTATTCTGTTGATAGAAGGAATAAAAATGATGCAAATTAGCAGGAACAGTGTTAAAGGGAGGCCTATCCGTTACCCTTTTGTAATGGATCCAAGTTTGCTATGTTTACCTATACATTGTATACGGGGTCTCGGGGTCCAATGATGCAAAATAACCTTGCGAAACTGTCTGATCATACCCTGGGTACCAGCCTCTCTAACGGTTAGAGAGGCTGGTACCCAGGGTAGTCTGATCATAGCTTCAAAAATGGTGTGTAGAACCATGGTAGAACTTGTAGCATTTTTGACACATGTGCACAGAGTATGAAGTGAAGTGTAGGGACAAATTTCTGTCTCATCCACTTAAACATCATACGGGGTAAAATTGGGGCTGTGCTATAATTGGGATATTGCTCATACCCAGGTGCTCAAAGCTTTATCTTATTATGGGGTGGTAGTCATTACATTTCACTGAAACTGCTGGAATGGATGGAATTTTGTTCTGGAAAGACCATTTCTATTCTATATCGTCAATCTAGGAGCTATTTAAACAGACCTAACTGTTAAAAAATATTTGCCTACTGGTGTTGGTAAACTGTGCAAGAAGATGAAGCCATTCTCAGATTGATGTAATGGCTTCTCCTTTTGAAATCCTCCTTTCTAAAAACATCTCCCATACCAAAAACTGGGAACAGAGCTAGGAAAGCTAGGACTTCCTGAGCTTTATCATCCTTGGAATTCCAGAAGCTGGGATTTTATTTCCAAGAAATTACCCTGAAAATTCCCAGGATTTCCTACAAATTCCCAGCCTTTTACAAACTCACCATAAATGCCATCTCTTCCATAAGCTTTAAGTTTCCCATTATTCACAGTCATTTTATATGTCATTGGACCATGCTCTGCTGTCAAGTTTCCATTGGTTATCATACTTCCAACAATATCAGAATTGCAACTGTCTTGAGCATTACCATTGTATATCATAGGACTGGAATAAATTCCAAAATCTGCTGTCCCAGAGAACTGATCAAATTGAACCTTAATTTCCAACATCTGCGTTTTATTTCTTTGTAAAAATTGTATCGCACCTCGAATGCCACCCATACTAAATTGTGCTTGTAACACGTACATTGGAGTCACCTTGGCTATCATTACCAAAACTGTTGAAAAAATTGTAGAATTGTCAAGTCTTACCAAAGATAATAAAATGAATAAAAAGCAAGGATGTAGGAAGATCTCAAACTTGGGGAGGCACGGCACTTCAAGGGCACTTTTTGACGCACGGTAGTGAAGTCATAGGGGTGGTGGGCATTTTCCTGTTTACAAAATCCTTTATGTCATGGGGTGAAGGACGTGATGAAGTCCACATCAAGCCTTGCAACAACGCGAGGTCAAAGCTGGTCGTTCAGCGGAGGCCCTCCTGAGGTGTATGACATCTCAAAGGTCAAACGCTCCAGCGGTTTGAGCACGCGCGGCCACTCTACGGAAAGAACGAATCATGGTCGCGGAGCCTGCGCGCTCAAAATGCTGGATGAAAAACTGCATTCAACAGATTCAACGTGCAAAGAAAGGTACGTCTCTCATCTTTGATCAAGAAGTTTATCAACTTACTTTTTCGTAGCTGCTTAAAATCAATTTTCAAGCCTTGCATTTTTTAACTTTCTGTGCATTTTATTTGAATCATAGCCGATTTTGCTTCAAAAGTAGGCCTAAACTTTTAATTTGTTCAGCAATAGTCTGAATTCAATGTTTTGTTCGGACTAGACCTCTAAGTTGACTTGTGCAAAGCACATTGATCTTGAGGTTTGCGCTAAATTGTGAATAATAAACTTCTGGAAAATAGAGGGACTGCAGCTAAGAACAGGCCGAGATTGGAAAATATAATTTGTGTGGCATGGCAGCCACCTTGCTCGCCTGTGTTGATGCATCATTTCACAGAATGAGATTGGTTGCTAAGGGAAACTTCTCCAACAAAATGAACTCTTTGAGTGCAGTAATTAGCTCAATGACGTTCCCATCAAAATTATTTCAAATAGCTCTTTGTTAGCATTTTTTCAAGATTATTGTTAGTTTTCTAAGAACTTTTAGGCAGCTGATCAGTCAAGTAGAACAACAATCGAAGAGTTTTCAAGAAACCAATAAATTTTCCCACCCAGTACTGAAAGTCTCTTTTAGCTTTCAGTAAACAGTTGAAATTAGCAGATCATGGGTACCAAAGGTTTTTGCAGTTTCTCCGCATCCTTCTTAAATGTTCGTTGTATTCATTGATAGGTAACTTCCCAAGCATTTCGTGAGTTTTACCAGAATACAGCGCCAGTATGCGAATTACCTTCTCAGACAAAATAAACAAGTTTCTTGAGCAATATCCAAGTTCTCAGTCGAGGTTCTTACTGGTTTAGTTCTTAGTTGAATTCTTGAAAAGAGTTTCTTATTAACAATAGCACTGTTTAATCATGCTGAAAACGGATTACACGTTTTTTTTTTATAAGAAACTGGTTTATAAGAAACTAGTACTACGATGACCAAAAATTTAAGAAACTCTAGTACTACGCTCAAGAACAGTTAAGAAACTCTAAAACGTTATATCTGTATGTCTCTCTTATTCTATGTCTCTCTAACAAAGGTGCCTTCGTCTTTTCTTGACTTTTAACTGCAAAATTGGTAAATTTTTGCCTTGATGTGCATGGCTTCTTCTTGATGACAATGTCAATGCAAAATGGAAGCCCTTTCTCGAGAAGAAGGCCCAACTTCGAACAATACCGCAATTTTAGGCCCAAAAAAATAAGAAACTAATTAAGAAACTTTTACTACTAAAACACCGAAATTTTCATGCGAAATTAAGAAACTTTTAGTACTAAGTGCTGATCCAAGTTTCTTATAATAAAAAACGTGTATTTCGTGATTAATTTGTTTGCTTGTGTGTTTAATTAGATTGTTTGTTCTCCACTGAAAAATCTTCAAGCAAAGACTAAACATTTCCTGCACGCCAATTTTTGATGGTTGTTTCCTCAGACTGCATTCTGTAACGTAACATTACAGCATATTTACTCATATTTCGAGGAAGGTGCAATAAAATTGCACTGATCTTCCTTAGCATTCTCATGGTATAATTTGGAAAATTTCACAATAAAAATCATTAAGCCCGTGCGTCACTTCTAAGGTCCTTTGATTTCATTAAGCTAAAGGGGTACTTCCTGAAAATAAAAGGGCTTCTCTGTGTATTGCAAAATATTGGGGAGAATGTGCCCCGGCCTCCCACTTTGTTCGTCTCTGTTAAAAAGGAGATGTATACATCTTGTGCTAGGTTGGGTCTGGGGACTAAGCTCCCAGGAAGATATTCAGGGCAATGTCCTTTCAATGGGCTTAGAATGCAGCATCTCCCAATATCATGCTTGCCATTCACCATAATACTTTGATAGTTTTGTGACAGTTATACCCTTAGATCAGAGCACTAGGAAAATTTTTGAAGAAACATCCTTTACTTATGCATCTCGCAACATCATATTTGCCATGAGCGACAAAGAAACCCATGATAGTTTCGTGACATGTGACGAGTTATCCTATAAATCAGAGAACCAGAAAAATTTCTGAAGAAACATTCTTTACTTTGGCTCAGAAGGCATCCCTGAAAGGCATCCCAGTGACCATGAAAATTAATGCATCACAGAGCCTCTATGCCCGGGGGGGGGGGGTACTTAGTATATTTTGCTGACGCGATGTGCACTCCTTTCGGGGTATCGTTTTCGCCTCTTTTTTCTAATGCCGGGTATCAAAAGAAGGCAATTTTTTTAAAGCCGGTATTCAACAGTGTAATTTCATTGTTTTTCGAAGAATTTTTGCTTTTAGGGGTATGTTTTTTGCCGATTTTCACGTTTTGGGGTATGCTTTTGGCCGATTTTTTCTAAAACCGGCTATCATTTTGAGGGAAAATTTCTAAAGCCGGGTGAAAAATATTTTCCTTGGAGTGCACATCCCCGTACAATTGAAAGTCAAGTACCCCCCCCCCCCCCCCGCCTCTATGATCCTAATTTCTCAGGATAAAGCAAATTAGCATAAACTTCTGGAATGTACAATAGGGCAGAAAACTTTATCGAGTTTATTTCTCTTGCTTTTAATTCTGCTCACAGAGGATCATGGTTAGCAGTGGCTCTTTAAGTACATATTGTTTTGTGGCCAGGTTTTGTGGTCAAATTATTAAAATATTTGCTAAAATTACTGGGCTGCAACTGGTTGGAATCCCACTATTTGTTGCTACAAAGGACAGTCATTTCTAAAAACAAAGAAAGATAAGAAATTTGATCTTCCTACAGAACAAACTAGATTTCTCTGCGAGTGCAGTGGAGGTGTCTTTGTCAAACAAACACAACACCTTCACAACAACATTGTTTTCCATTGTTTCAAACGATAGAGTTAGTCACGTGATCAGTGTCTTTGTAAAAATGAGAATACAGAGAACAAATAAAGATCCGCGGCCCGCGGCGGCCCGCGGCTGGTAGGTAGTTTCTGAAATTTTATCACACTTTATACCCTTGCTTTATACCAAAAGTTTCTAACGTGTTTCTCATATTTCAATACCGGAAGGAAGTGTAGAGTTAAATTAGTTTTGTCACAAGATAAGAAGGCAGGGACGTAGGAAGCATCTCAAACTTGGAGGGGCACGACACTTCGAGGGCACTTTTTCCATTAAGCTAAAGGGGCATTTCCTGAAAACAAAAAGGGCACTTCTTTGTTCATTTCAAAATCTTGGGGGGGCACGTGCCCCCAATGCCCCCCCCGGTTCCTACGTCTCTGTAAGAAGGGCTCCCAAATTACTTTACAAGACCTCAAAACAAGTAATAACACAATTTGCAGTTCGCACTCAAAACATCTCAAAACAGTTCAGAGTATATTTTTGACTGTTAAATAGTTGCTAGTACTGCTACAGTGTCAAAAGTAGTTGGTAGTTTCTTCATTTCGAACATTGCGCCTACTGTTTCTTTTTTAACAAAATTTGCAAGAAGTTTTACAGTCTATAAATGGGTTCTTTGAATTGAGAAAATGTGAAACCTGAACTGAACTGTGATATTTACCTTCAGATTAGATTAGGACCAATTTATTTAGTCCAACCATTTGTTATCAAAATAAAATGAAAAAACTTACCAAGTACAACAAGGATGGCAAACGATACTTTGGATTTCATTTCCGCAGTTTTGTCTTTCAATTAGACTGTGAGAATCGATATTATGACCTTCTCTTTTTCTTTCAAAACAAATACTTCCACAACGCTCGTCCTTTGCTTCCACAGCAGATTCACTACTTCCGCCTTTGATTCGAATTTGCGTGACTCGTGAATTTCAACTAAACGACGAAGCAAAGCACAGATTATTGATCAAGAATCAAAATATTATTTGGTTTGCAGAGAAAAGAAAACGATATAGAAATCACAACTTGTTTACATTTTAATACCTTGCTGGTAGATTCAGAACAACTTCTTTGATCCCTCGACGTCTCCGATGTCCACCTGTTCCAAACAACAGAGCCTTTCAAATCAAATCAAATACATTCACTGTGAAGGAGCGTGTTTCCACAGGGTGTCTTGGGAGGAACAAAACCCACAATAACAATACAACAAAGGGTTGCATTCCAGAATTTATAACCACAAAACGCCCACAAAACGATGCTGATTAAAAGGGAAATGGCTGCCTTGAAACGTAACAAAAGAATGTAACGTGCTCAGTCGTAACAGGGGCGGGCAAGTACTGTAAAATATTTGACCCCATGTTTGTCCAGAGGAATTGGAAAAAATAACCGGTTCTTTTGTCACATAGTACGACTTTCCTGCCCAAAAACAACCAGTTTTGGGACAAAGGTGAAATTTGAATATCAATCTTCCTATTCCATCAGTTTGTCACAAATATCAAGTTTTCTTACCTCCTATCTGATCAAAACCCTGAAGTTTACCTGTAAGCTGGTTCTCCCTTTGTCCGCCAAATTTAAGCAGAAAAGACCAGTATTTCAAATTTTCACGTGAGCGGTTCTACCTTTGTCCACCAAATTTACGGAAAAAAGACCAGAAATTCCAATTTTTCACCAATTTGTCCGGCAAATTTCCGAAAAAAAGGCCAGAATTTCAAAATGTTCACCAAAGCGGCTCTACCATTGTCCGGCAACCGGTTTTGGGACACTTGCACTTTCATATCTATGATTACCACTTGCTTTCGAAAAACAGTATTTGGTCGAAACTACCATTTTTTGGGACAAACATCGTCAATGACAAATTATGTTGAAATTGTCCGCCAAATTGAAAAAAATAACTGCCTAAATTTGCCATCAAAAACTACCAGTTTTTGGGACAAAGGTGGTGCAAAATTTTTTCGTTAAGTACCGGTTTTCGGACAAAGGTAGGACCATCGTTCCCAGTGTGACATGCCCGCCCTTGGTCGTAACCATTTCTATTCCTATCGTCATAACAAACCTCCAACATCGCTAATGCTTTGGATATAAACATTTAAAACGAAACAAACAACAAACATGAAGAGTGAAATCATAAATCCATGAAAGCGATAGAAACTGGAACATGTTAAACATGAATAGTATAGCTGAATACAAATTAATACAAGTGCCCTTAACGAGCTCAAGCTCAAATCGATTTCTTTCAAGAGAGGTTAGGAGAACCTCTACCGATTTCTTTCAAGAGAGGTTAGGAGAACCTCTACCGATTTCTTTCAAGAGAGGTTAGGAGAACCTCTACCGATTTCTTTCAAGAGAGGTTAGGAGAACCTCTACCGATTTCTTTCAAGAGAGGTTAGGAGACTTTCAAGAGAGGTTAGGAGAACCTCTACCGATTTCTTTCAGAGAGGTTAGGAGAACCTCTACCGATTTCTTTCAAGAGAGGTTAGGAGAACCTGAAAAGAAATCAGTAGAGTCATCACGCAGGCTAATGATCTTGGGCTGGACGTAGCAATGGTAACTTTGACTGGGTATTAACGGCTGTCAGTTACACTTGCAGGAAGGTTTACATCGTCAAATATTTCCAGTTACGTTTCATCTTTGACTTAATGAGCCGTTGTCACCCAGAATCCTTTGAAGGCACGCGGAAATTTCAGAATGTCTGAAACCATGCTGAACCTTAAATGTCCTTGAATTTGGCCTCAGCAGAAAATGTGCATACGCAATGCAGTATGCATCCATACCTTTCACTTTGGCCAAAGCTGATGTTCAGGAAGAACGAAATTGCAGCGTGCATAGACAGCATAGACTTATGACCTGGAGTCTCTTGTTTCCCTGCTCTTTGACTTGACGATGGCGCTTTCCGCAGGGATACAAGGGACTCATCGTCATAAGTCTACTGTACTACTGTACAGCTTGGCTTCCTAAAATCCCAGGGGGGGTACTCATTGACTTTTAGTACGGGGGGGTCCGTGCCAATATTTGGGGTCCGAAATTTTACATCAAATCAATATTTGGGGTCTGTGAATTACAACATGGACAACAATTGAATATTTGGGGTCAACAAATCTGAGGAAAGGAAGAATCCTGCAATTTGGCCCTGAAGTTGCGAATCACGAAATAAATGCTTTGGTATTATTCAAAAACTGAGAAAAATCAAGAGGCTCAAATTGAAATCATTCAAAAACATGTAAGGGGCCCCAAAATAGATAACAATATTTGGGGTCTCCAAAACATTAGACTCAATATTTGGGGTCCCCAAATCATTAGGCTTAATATTTAGGGGTCAGCAAAGAAAAATTGGCATGGACCCCCCCGTATTGAAAGTTAGGGAGTACCCCCTGGGCCTAAAATCAGAGCAAAGTCCAGTTATTTGTTCTGAGAGTATCGCCCAACTCTGGTCGGGTCGTAACATTATTTACAGTTGGTAGATACATAGTTACTAAAAACTATCTTAAACCAACTATTTACAAGATCACAAAATTATTTACAAATTAAACATTTACATCTTTTGCCATCCCATTATTTTTTATCCCCCTTTTAAAACTTCTCAAGGTATCAGCACTCTTTAGTTCATCATCTAGAGTGTTCCACAGGAGACCACCTCTAAACGAAAGAGAATTTAGTCCAAATCTGGTCAAAGTTTAATCCTCTTTCTGGGATTACTCGGATTACATGGCATTTCAAAAGGTTTATTCTCAAAAAGTACGGCCGAAGGGGTTAAAGAACCCCCAATGCACATCCGAATCGCCTACGCCAAAACCCGAATGGTCGGCCATTTAAAAAAAGGGGGAGTAAAGAACATCCGAGTGCATCCGAGACGCCAAGATGCCTAATAGTGGATAGCGGTATAACTTTATCCATGCTCTTGCCAATCTAAAAAATACAGGCTTCGGCAAACGTGCTAAAGGTCTTTCTCTCACAAAAGAAGAGCAAATAACGGCAAAGCAACCAATTGGTTGAAAAAACTACTAGGTACAGCTAAAAGAAATTTCCAAGTTGTTGCATATGTCTCGTCTTGTCGCCTGGAAACAACGTTGCTGCGCCTGCATGGACCATATCCTACATACAATGAGCACACCCAGAGGTGGGAAATATATTTTTCAAAAGCCACATCGCTTTGCTTTTCAGAAAGACAACGCAACTCCATTGAGACTCCTACACCTATCGATCTAATCCTGACATATGCTACCCTGGGTGACATATGCAGACAGACGCTTTTGTTTGTTGTAAAATATATATCTCCCTGTAATGAATGTTTTTCAGAGAAACTGCCCCAGCATACAGTGCTGAGATATTCCGTCCAGTCAACCAGGGCCGAACAACACGAAGGTCCAAGTTCAAATTGGATATTCCATTTCGCAAAACTACTGCTGGACAAAAATGTCTATCTTATCTAGGGCCCAAAACATGGAATAGTCTTTCATCAGAGATTAAATCAACAAACAATATCGACACATTCAAACATAAGATCAAAGAGAACTTTTTCCAAAACATGCAAAAAGGGGAAGATGACATATATCTCTTCTATTAAGACTTGTCATCATCTCTCCCGATCATGGTATGGTCTTATGAATTTATAACAAATTTGAGAAATAGTCTAGAAAAAGCCTACGATGCAAAAATTTGATGTTTTCCAGCCTACAGTGAGCCTTATCTCGTTCTTCTTGGCGCATTGTGTTGAAACATTAATTCTGTACATGATTTGGACTTTCATTGTGAACTGTGTCACACTGGGATGGGAACCATGGTCCTACATTTGTCCGAAAACCGGTAGTTCATGAAAAAATTTTGCACCAACTTTGTCCCACCTAAACAATTGGTCGTTTTTATGGTAGGCCCACCGGGTGAAAAAATTGAGATTCTGGCCTTTTTTCAGAAATTTGGCGGACAAAGGTAGAACCGCTTTGGTGAAAAATTGGAATTTCTTGTCTTTTTTCCATAAATTTGGCGGACAAAGGTAGAACCACTTATGCGAAAATTTGAAATACTGGTCTCTTCTGCTTAAATTTGGTGGACAAAGAGAGAACCAGCTTACAGGTAAACTTCAGGATTTTCTGAACAAACATGGGGTCAAATATTTTACAGTACTTGCCCACCCCTGGTTGTATAGCTACCAGAAACCTAGCCTACGTTAACATATAAATGCTGTTTGCTAGCTTGCTTGCTTGCTGAAGTGCATTACAAAAATTTCCCAAAAATTTCAGATGAATAATATAACAACAATGGATGGACAAGAGATCACACTTGTTACGAAACAATGAAACAATCACAAACAAACAGACAGAGAAAAGAATATTTAAATGTGACGATACGACTTAATTTTTCAAGTTACAAATCACAATCAAAAAGACATTTTTTTGAACAAATCCAAAATCAAATCAATCAAACAGTAAATCATCATAAAATGATTTGAATTTTCAAATAAAGCTAGCTAACTACATGCAAACCAAAACTAACACTTCTTCTAACCTAGGAATTCACGTGCAGCAACGGATTAATGCCCTCACAACTCCTCTCACTGCTCAATGCGTAGCTAAAGTTTTGTTTGCTTGTATTTATACCTTTAGGTGTTGCGTTCTGTTTTGTCTCTGAGTATCCTGTAAGCATTTAGCCCATAGTTTTTTTACTCCAGCGTTTGCAGTGATAATTATTATTATTATTGTTGTTTTTTCGCACACCATATCATTGTCATTGGTGGTTTGTTGTTCAGCTAAATATCAAGTAAATACCCTTGACTTTAGATATCTAGAACGTTCCTGATAATCTTTGCCGTTCCCAACACACAAGCTTTTTGCATCATGTCAGTCTTATCTTCCACTTCTATCTTTGCTGCCCATGAACTAGAATCCTTGCTCAATGTACCCAATGCCCAATCACGATTGGAACCACAGATACTTTTCTGCATTCCCAGATTTTACAAATTTCTCTTTTCAAGAGAAATTATTACTATTACTATTATTATTATTATCATCTAACCTAGGATGCCTAGGCCGGCCTAGGCAAGAAGATAATGAAGGTTTTCACAATCGATGTATGTGTATCTTTCAAGATAATTTCTGTCAAGAATACAGACTATTTCGCTTTCGCTTTATCACAAATCTTTATCAGAATATTTTTCTTATGAGAGAAAGAGAAACGTGAAACCAAATTTTAAAAAATAGTTTGAAACAAGAGTTCGCATATAAACTTGAGACAACAATCATCGCAGTACGAGAACATTTCACGATAAAGTGAAGACAGTATTTTCTTTTCCATATAATTAGCATCCAGCTGCAGATAAACGAGAAACAACCTTGCAACTGGACTTACGACGTGATTCCTTGTATTCATTCAACGTTTTTAATCTGATTTTTCATTTTCTCTTAGTATGAGCGATAACTATCCAATTCAATGAGCAATGCTGAGACTTATCTTATAAGTCTACCTTGGAATCACGGAGAAATGCATAGACCTAGCAATGTGCATTCTTTTGGGATTTTTCCTGAGGCTGCCAACTCCACCGACTTCAGAATGTGTATTCTTTGGTAACTGGCATTTTTCTCTGCGAAGCCAACCGTTTTCAGAACACTTCGCAGACTTCAGATGCCCAAAAGAATACGCCCTAAATGAACTCTCAACAGGGGTCTAAACCAGTCCAGTTTACAGGCAGCCACACAAATGTGGGAGATGACTTTTGACACAACCACTTAAACTACAAATTGCACAGATTAAATAGGAACGGCTCCTTCCATTTAATTTAGTAAAGATCCAGGTACCCGGTGGACCACATTCTATTCAACTATTTATATTCTTTTTAGAGCCTAATTGATGATTTCTATCGATATTTGACGCAGTGAATAATAAAATTATATACATACCTAAATATGAAGAATTTAACTAAAAGTTTGAAGTACTTGCTGATTCTGCGGTTATACGTGTACAATTATTTGAAGTTGAAATGTTTACAGATGCAGAGTCTTTTTTAGTAATATTTGTTGTGCCATTACTGTCTCTTTTGCCAAATAATGTACTACCAACTCGAATATTTGTACTGCCATGCAGGATCTAAGAATATGAGGTACTTGTCAGAGAAATGCAAAAGAACATCACATTCATTTGAAATTAGCGAACGAATAGAACTTTCAGCTAAAGGGTCTAAATCGAGCGATAATTTTTCATACATTTTAAAAGAGAGGTTTGACTGAGTTTCATTAGAGCTTCTATCACTCTAAACTGCCTATAAGAGATCCGTTTCAAAGCTAGTTTTCTGCATTCTCAGGCCGAAATGCTAGCAAATTTTTATACACGATTTTAGGCTTGTTTTGAAGGATTGTGAGATGAAACATTTGTACCCAGGCACCTGTATAAAATTGCCTGTAGCTCGAGAACAATGTGGTCAATTTTAACGAACTAAATTCTATTATCTAAGCTAACACATTGGCTACACAGCACAAACCAGTTTGAAGGAAGCTGTTGAGCAGCCAGTAAACTACAAGCTTGCCAACCCTTTTTTCCTATTTTTTGGCAAACTTTTTAAATCACCCAGCACATGAGCTTGACTCCATTTCATCTGTTCAGTTCAGTCTTGTATTTTGAATTCACTACATACAATTTATAATTTATGAGATAAATTGAATGGAGGGAATTACTTAAAGGAGGAGCTCTCTCAATAAGTAAACTAATTGAGGAGAAGGCCCCCCCCCTTTATAACTAAAGTCAGCATGAAGTAATCTTGAATACACAGTTAGGCAAAAACCAAGAAACATGTTAGCAAACAGAACTGGAAGAAAGTGTATTGCAGATTGCAGAAACAGGGAAACAGGAGTGATAGTATAGAAAAGTAACTGCATAATGAAAGCACACACTCACCGCTTGAACAAAATCAGAGGACATTCCCATACTAAGTTCAACATCACTTATTGCAAGATCAAAATGAGTGCAGAGTTCTTTTCTATAAGACACCAGTTCCTGAAATAAAAGGCATAGTTACATAGGGGGTGAAGTCATCTGAAACTAGTCCAGAACCAAGATTTATATTCTCACAGACGAAATATAAAAAACAACACGAAAAAGAAGTAAAAATTAATTCATTTAGGTCATTTAGGCCTAGTTCATTTAGGGTACGTATTACTTGACATTGGTACGCACCTCAAAATCTGGGCTTGAATTGTCTGCATGATTTGATCCAAGAGCACCAACTGTCATCAAACCAGCAAATTGTAGATTTGGGCAATTATTCCTAATATGCTCTGTTAGTTCTATACAACAAGGTAAGCCAATGCATCCGCTTTTATCTGAAAGGGAATACATGAAGAAACATTTTTATAAAAAGAAAACTTTAGACAACATTCTTTTCAAAAGTGAGAGGTAGCCTCTGCTTGCCATGGGATCCAACTTTTTAAACATTCATTTCTCGTAACTCTTGCATGAAATCAAACAATTGCGCATGCTTGGTGTATTGTTGTGCATGAGAAGATTCTTGGCAATTTTAACCAAGGCCTTAGGCCCCTTTTCAAGCACTTTGCAACAAAGATTTTTTCTTAACATTGAATTTAATCTATATTCTTAGTGCTCATAAAAATACAAGAAAATACGAGCAAATGGCTTAGTTCTTTCAAGAAGAACTTGATCCATTCTATTCCTACAGTATTCTAGATCATTAAACATGTTCAAACAAGCTTCTCGTAAGGATTTCCAGAGTGATTCGTTGAGATAAAGGTAAAATAAAAATCACAATGTGAAGAAATGCAGAAAACAGATCCACAGGATTTTCAACTTCTGACTCATTTTTCACTTCCCCCTTCAACTCATCAACTCATTTCTTTCATAGAAAAATGACTGCTACAGTAGGTTCTTTGTCTAGATACTTTATTTGCTAAGGAATTTGTAGAGGAATTTTAAAATATGAAACTGAAACTGCTAAGAGAAAAGAACAGGAGAATGTTTTTTGCTGTTGACTTACTCTCTTCTTTACTTGTATTCACTTGCACCATGACATTTAATTTATAACTGCTCTGCAGCCTGCCCCATGATCGATTCAGCGCATCTGCTAATTTCATTGAGTCTACAGTTTCAACCATATGTAAATTTGGAGCATCTGCAAATAAACGTTGAGAGGAACATTACATGTCATCCTTTTTGCATTTCTCATTCCAAATACTGTAAACAGTTGTACTACGTAGTGTCAGCCACTTGCCCCCACCCCCCTCTTCCTGGTTTAATTGCCTTTACACTGATAAGAAGGATTCTCACAAGAGAGAATTTTCAAGATTTCTTCATATTCTCACAAAAGTTCTGGGGTGATATGTGAAGAACTAGATTTTTAAACAAGAATTCTTTCAAAAAAATTCTGGAGAATTCTTAGGTGAGAAAGATGGACTATACTGTGACTCTTGACTTTAAATATGAATCTCATATTACTTCAATGGCAAGTTCTATTCTAGCAAGAAAACTTATTGAAAAGTACTTACTACATAAATTATTAACTTTGTTCTTTTGAAGATGACCAATGAAATGCCATCTGATATCATCATATGTACCTTTCTCCTAAAAAAATTATCATAAGCTTCACTGAAATTAGGATATTACGTGGTCCTTGATAAGTATGGAGAAAATTTCTTCAGTATTTCATGAATTTTTGACAACTGATTGAAAGAAATTAAAATTGATAAGCTTCAGTACTTGTCATGGGTTTGATAAGCTTGAAGAGGGATACAATGTACATAAAATCACCAGTCTTACCTAAAAAATGGAAAAAACTTACTTTTAACGTCTTTGATTTTTGTACCAGTTCTTGAACCTGTGTGAAGAAAATTATGATATGATCAATGTACTATCGGATCAGTCAAATAATCATTCATATGCCAAAATAAACAATATATAAATGATCTGTACAAAAAAGATATACAAAAGCTTTCTCATCATATGATTACTGCAGCACATTATTTTGAAAATTCAAATAAAATTAGTAATCTGTCGCACTTACATAATTTTCACCAAAAATTTTTTGTCCACACAAATAAGCTTCTTCTATCATTTCTACTGGCTTTGTTTTGCTCACTGCAACTAATCTTGGTGGCTTTACCTCCTCCAATCCATTTTCCTTCAACAACAAAGAACAAGGAACAAATAAGAAATTTCATGCGGGAGTTAATGACAAGGTGAAGGTGAATTTTTTCTGAATTCAACTGAAGGTGTTGTGGCGCAGTGGTGTAATCCTCTGACATTGCAGCCAGAACAGTCAGGCGGACAGGGTTCGATCCCAGGTAGAGCCCCACCACTTGAGCGTCATGACAAGGGGTTGCGGAGTCAATTAGAACTATTCTACTTTGCGATCCCAGCGCTTGGCGCTAAAAACCGCAACTTCACCTTCAACTTTCCACACAGGGGTTTGCACAGAGAAATCTCTTTGTTCTCTATTATTGCTTACTTTTAATGAACTAATGAAAATTTTGAGTGTGTAAGTGCCATGAACAGGCTGCACCACACACACCAGCTGTGAAGGTGAAGTTGGATCACATGAGTACTAGAGTAGCTAAGCCCTAATCGAGTCCGCAACCCCTTGTCATCATGAGGCCTATGCACAAGTGCAACTGTTCTGGCTGCAAAGTAAGAAGATTACACCATTGCACCAGGGTGCATTCCATGTACTTAGGCCCGAAGATCTTCGGCGTAGACCTGAGTTTTTGTCGGCGTAGCGGCGTCATTTTTTCAATAAAATCGGTTCTTTGCATTGCACCACAGGCACAACACCTTCACAAGCATTTCATCTTTTGTTTTCATCTTTTATACAAACAAAGCAAAACAAAACTTTTGTACAAAACATGTTTGGACTTGTTTAATCCTTTTTCTCTCGTTGTTGTCGAAATAGCCTATTTAGGCCTAAAATATACCTAAACAAATGCCTAATAGGCCTAAAATAAAGACCTGTCTGTGCGGTACAAGCGAGCAGAAATGTCCGTAAGCTGAAGAATATTTAGTTGAAAATACATTCACAAAGTATCAAAGAAGCCATGTGCACTCAGTTCCAAAGGTTATTCTCACCGGAGAAGTCTCACGAAATTCCAAGACTCTAATGTTCTACACACCCGAGACTGCTTGAGAGGCCTGGGGAGAGCAGTTTCGTAGCCCCTAGGGAATAGGTCAGTATATAGGAAAAATCCGAGCTCATTTCAGCCTTCTTTGTGAGCAACAAGCAGTGCTTACAGTAATAAAATCTCTATCAAAATAAATGCTGCTCCCGTCGCTGACATGGCCTAAGGCCCTCAGGCAGGCAGATGCACACATGGAAGCTTCTACAGTTGGTCTCAACTATCTGCAGTACTGGAAACGAAATGAAATGTAGTGTATACTCCTGCCGCAGTTCAAGCAGTAAGTTATCCTCTTCATTCACATTGAAATGTCAGAAAACATTTGTTTCTTAGGCCGAGTTTCAATTCCATTTTATGTTTCTTCGGCATGTCAAATTTGCTTTTATGTTGTGAACGCTAACGCGTCTATGATGATGGGTCCAAAGGTCAACTCCCTCAAGAGACACGATTCAGATACAAGAAACTCTCACGAGACATGTCGTTTTCAAAAATGTTTATTCCCTGATTGTTTATCATTAACTTGAAAAGGTATATCTGAGATAATGGATCAAAACTAGAGTTTCTCTTGTGTTTATATGGACGAGTCCCCTTTACAACATAGCATGTTTTAGCAGCGAAAGATTTGAGTTTAAGCATCACATCGTTAGATCTAGGCTAAGAATTTTATGCATGTTTCTCAGCAACGAAAGATCTGCGTTTTAGCATGACATCGTTAGCTTTAGGTTTAGAATCTTATGCATGTTTTTCAGCAACGAAAGATCTGCGTTTTAGCATGACATCGTTAGCTTTAGGCCAAGAATTTTATGCATGTTTTTCAGCAACGAAAGATCTGCGTTTTAGCATGACATCGTTAGCTTTAGGCCAAGAATTTTATGCATGTTTTTCAGCAACGAAAGATCTGCGTTTTAGCATGACATCGTTAGCTTTAGGCCAAGAATTTTATGCATGTTTTTCAGCAACGAAAGATCTGCGTTTTAGCATGACATCGTTAGCTTTAGGCTTAGAATTTTATGCATGTTTTTCAGCAACGAGAGATCTGCGTTTTAGCATGACATCGTTAGCTTTAGGCTTAGAATTTAATGCATGTTTTTCAGCAACGAAAGATCTGCGTTTTAGCATGACATCGTTAGCTTTAGGCTTAGAATTTAATGCATGTTTTTCAGCAACGAGAGATCTGCGTTTTAGCATGACATCGTTAGCTTTAGGCTTAGAATTTTATGCATGTTTTTCAGCAACGAGAGATCTGCGTTTTAGCATGACATCGTTAGCTTTAGGCTTAGAATTTTATGCATGTTTTTCAGCAACGAGAGATCTGCGTTTTTGCATGACATCGTTAGCTTTAGGCTTAGAATTTTATGCATGTTTTTCAGCAACGAAAGATCTGCGTTTTAGCATGACATCGTTAGCTTTAGGCCAAGAATTTTATGCATGTTTTTCAGCAACGAAAGATCTGCGTTTTAGCATGACATCGTTAGCTTTAGGCTTAGAATTTTATGCATGTTTTTCAGCAACGAGAGATCTGCGTTTTAGCATGACATCGTTAGCTTTAGGCTTAGAATTTAATGCATGTTTTTCAGCAACGAAAGATCTGCGTTTTAGCATGACATCGTTAGCTTTAGGCTTAGAATTTAATGCATGTTTTTCAGCAACGAGAGATCTGCGTTTTAGCATGACATCGTTAGCTTTAGGCTTAGAATTTAATGCATGTTTTTCAGCAACGAGAGATCTGCGTTTTAGCATGACATCGTTAGCTTTAGGCTTAGAATTTTATGCATGTTTTTCAGCAACGAGAGATCTGCGTTTTAGCATGACATCGTTAGCTTTAGGCTTAGAATTTAATGCATGTTTTTCAGCAACGAGAGATCTGCGTTTTAGCATGACATCGTTAGCTTTAGGTTTAGAATCTTATGCCTGTTTTTCAGCAACGAAAGATCTGCGTTTTAGCATGACATCGTTAGCTTTAGGCTTAGAATTTTATGCATGTTTTTCAGCAACGAAAGATCTGCGTTTTAGCATGACATCGTTAGCTTTAGGCTTAGAATTTTATGCATGTTTCTCAGCAACGAAAGATCTGCGTTTTAGCATGACATCGTTAGCTTTAGGCTTAGAATTTTATGCATGTTTTTCAGCAACGAGAGATCTGCGTTTTAGCATGACATCGTTAGCTTTAGGCTTAGAATTTTATGCATGTTTTTCAGCAACGAAAGATCTGCGTTTTAGCATGACATCGTTAGCTTTAGGCATAGAATGTTATGCATGTTTTCAAGCAACGAAATATCTGCGTTTAATCATGATATCGCTCGCCTTAGGTTTTAGATCGTATTTTTTGCTTTATGTTTTTGGCACCAAAGTACTGCCGTGAAGCAAGGTATCGCTAGCGATAGGTTCAAGGCATATTTCTATGGTTCAAGGCTATAATTATATAATGTTATATTCTTTCAGCAACACTGGCTTTTATCATAATAGTATCTCACTGAAGCCCTAATTGCGGGAGCAATCTTATCAGAGGAGAACAAGAACATTTTCTGATGCTTGGATCGTTGTGGCAAGAATAGATCCGTCAAGGGTTTTGAATCGAGATTATATATCCCTGCTTGAGCAAGCATTGCAAGTAGTTTTTCAAAAGCAATTTGAAGGATCGCTTACTTCTTCTCAACCACTCGGGGGCCTAACTAAAGACCTTAATACACGGCTCTAAGCTGCTGTTCTGAGTGGTTGGGTTGGAGGGTTTTCCTTCTCATTTGTCTTCATTATTAATTCCAAAATATTATTGTTTGTCATCCTTCTGCAACTATCTGAGTGAACTGAGGATTAGTGTTTAAAGACAAATTGTCTTTATGTAATTTTAGGGGGAAGCCCTCCAGCCCAACCCGTCAGAGACCGATAAGTTCAACCCAAGAAGGCACATAGATAGAAAACGAGTAAATTCACAGGCGTCTCCAAATTATGTAATTTTCCGAGTACGATGATCTTTTATAACTTGCAATGTTCATAACATTTGTGCTCCTCGTTGTTTTCATTTGACGCCGATCTTCTACGAACCTATTCTACTTGAGTAATGGAGGGGGCTCTATATTATGTATGATGTTTGGAAAAATATTCAGTGTGTTTATTTTATGTCTCCATTTCTCGTTTAGTCCAGATCTGCGGCCCCCGAAGCTCTCTCCATATCTTAGTGGTTTGGAAGGAAGGGGGACGGATCCGATGAGAATACGTTGGTATTCTCACCGGAGAAGTCTCACGAAATTCCAAGACTCTAATGTTCTACACACCCGAGACTGCTTGAGAGGCCTGGGGAGAGCAGTTTCGTAGCCCCTAGGGAATAGGTCAGTATATAGGAAAAATCCGAGCTCATTTCAGCCTTCTTTGTGAGCAACAAGCAGTGCACAGTAATAAAATCGACCCACCACTCCTCCCTCAGCGACGGTTCGCACCATGATCCTACTTTCCTTCCAGACAGCGAAGCCCCCTTCGCTCTCTCCATATCTTAGTGGTTTGGAAGGAAGGGGGACGGATCCGATGAGAATACGTTGGCATTCAGTGCACTGCAATGCCACATAAATTCGTTGTGCTCCTATCATGCTCCTAACCAGCTCCTAACACACCCTACTGAGTGTGCTGATTGGTCGACGCACTCTAGCATTGTGCCTATCTCGTGTTTATTGTGGTATTGTCTACTGATATGGATGAATAGACATAACACCATGATAAAATTCTGCATTGTTAATCCCTGAAATTCTAGCTCTGCATGGATAATCAGCAACCTCAATACTGATAGTGTGACGACCCCGCTGCTATATAATGCGGTTGCATGGACCGGGACTGCTTTGAAAAGAGAACAACAGAATAGGGTAGTGAAGAAAAAATAATTATTTCTTCAAAACTCTAAGTCGACGTTCTTCTTTTCTCTTATTTCTAATGCTTTCCGAAAGCAGGGACGCCGGAGCGATGGTAGGGCACGGGGGGGCGACTAGGAACGTAAGGGCAATCGAGACCGAAGGCGAGCGAAGCGAGCCTAAAAATTAGGGGGTCCGGGGGTACTCCCCCGGGAAAATTTTTGTGACCACGCCCTTTAGATTGGCTTAAAATGCTATCAAAAACGTTTTAACGAACATTAATAATGTTCTTTCACACAATTTTTCGGCTATTTCTCCACATGTCCTCATTCCGAATCGCATAAAATCGCATATTGCTTATTTTGAAGCTGCAATTGCCAGTCATTTTTCGTTACTGGTGTGTTTCTGATAAGGGAATGAAGCTATGGCGGCTTTTCTATCAAGTTTCAAAGTAAATTATTGTTTTTCATTGAAAGGGCACTTTTGCCCCCCCCCCTTGCCCCCGTTAGGAAAGGGCAGGAGGGGCACTTGCCCCCCCGCGCCCCCCTCTCCGGCGTTCCTGTCCGAAAGTCCAGATGTTTGAAGAGTATAGACACCAGCATACGCCATGACAAAATTTCTTGGAAAAAAATCCGAAAAATATTCGCTTATTGAAACCTGGTCCACTTGGAAAGGTTGTCCACTAGAACAGCAGTTAGTACGCATTTGATTTTTGGGTGGGAGTGCACCTGGAGGGCCAGAGGAAAGAATTTTGTTCTGTGTGGGCAAAAAATTTTTTTTACTGTATTTGTTTAATCAGTGCCATGTCCATGCATCTTTTATTCTTTTCAAAAGCAAAACACGGAAACTTAAAGTCTACAGGTACTTTGGAAAATGCCCACGATACAAATCATGGCTAGGCCCTTTTTCAAAACCTCTAGATTTGGGTGCACTGTAAATGTTGACTTTGCGAACCTGTATCTCCGGTGTTTGGTGGACGATTTCTAAATGCAAGGTTCGTGCATCTAAGTTCAACATTGATAAATTTAACTGTGAAGTCGGGGAGCAATGATATCTTAATGCTTGGTTTATATCTCCTGTCAAAAGGAGTACTTCTTTCTGAGACACCCGGTACAAACTGCCCTATCTACTGACCTACTGTACTACATCTAAAACTTAATGACTTAATCAAGTCGTCTGGTCTGATTGGCTTGGCTGACCCAAAGTAAAATCCAATTTAAAGATCCATTATCACACATGTCCTTTGTGGGCAGGCTACAATTTCAAACTTTCTGATAACCAAGTTTGGCCTAAACGGAATGGATCCTCTGTGCAACAGATGAACTGATAGAACAGTGCATGCCCGCAAAGGACCCTGGGTGACAATGGCTCTTTGAATTCAATTGCTATTGAAAATTTCATAAAAACTTTGCTGAAGAAAGTAGCAGACAAGGAAATTAAGCAAATGATTCTGTAGCTTGTGTTCCAGACTCCATGGTTCTGCAGTTCAACGGGAATTCAATTAGCCTGCGTGCAAACTCGACTACCCTAAACACTTCAGGATATGAGTCTGCACGCAGGCTAGAATTCAATATATTAGACGTTGCTGAAAGAAATCTTCTTGTCAGCTGCTGAATACTTATTCTAACACCTATAAAATTTGGAATAAATTCTAAACAAACTGTGCCAAAGATCTACAGATTATCACCATAAACAGGTGATCCTCATTTTGAAAACCACACTCTACAATTTTGATCCAATTTTGCTTCAATATCAAAGAATTTCTGCTTTTTGAAGATTTTTAACCTGCCACAAATGAATAATTTATGAAATATAAATACAGCAACCTGCCTTATTTTTCATAGATTCATCTTAATGGCTCAGAGCTGAAGCAGTTTCGTCGTTGTTTATCAAATATGCAAATTATTAGTCATCTATAATCTTGTAAGAAATCAAACGACAAGGCGCCATACTTTCTGATTGTAAAATAGACCTAACTTTTAGGTTGGCTGTAGATTGTAGTTGATTGATTGATTAATTAAAGTTTTGTACAAGAAATAACAAACTGTAATGTGTCATGAAGATGTAAATTGAGACCGCAAAGGTTGTTGCGAAGGCCTGCGCATTTGATGCAAAATAATTGAAGAAGAGGAAATTCAAAAGGATGCAACACAAAGTTTCAAGATTTTGACAGCAAAGTTGGTTTTATACTAAGTGGGTTCAAGAAGAAATTGACAAAATTTGCGAACCAGGAATCAAATTAAACGAAGTTTGTAATGTTCAACCTTCATATATTTGAAGCAGACGAAAACTTTAAAGCCCATGGAAGTGCAACCATGAAGAATATTTAATAGTTTATAAAGGCTGTTTGGAGAAGTTGTTGAATCGTTCATAATCCAAGAGAATCAAGCTATTTACTAACATCTCTTGCGCATGAAATTGAACGTTAAACGTATTCTCAAATTTTTGATACAATTCAGCATTTCTTCAGAAATCAACTTAAATTAATGAACAATGAAGTTGTGCAAGAAAAGTTAACTCTGTGAAGAAAGCAAGACCAAACGATGCCTCTTCTTGGTGGCACATCAAGACAAGTTCTTCCCCCAATAAAGAACCCAGTTTTTAGTTTGACAGAAAAGAATACAGTTACTGTCACTGAACAAGGAGACACTTCAAGTAAAAATCAAGATAGCGTAAGTGCATATAGCATAACTTCTTCAATTTTCTACTTGGTTATGTTCTACTTGATTTCCTCGAATTTCTTTGATATCAAAGTAAATATATGCAAGAAAGAAACAAACAAACTCAACATGATGTGAATTTGTTGGTTTCTTTTGACCTTGAAATGGAATCATTTACTTTAGCACATTAGCAAACATAAAGCCTGCAATTCCTGCAAAGTGCTCTCGTAACAAGTAAATAGTTGCGCCAAAAGGAAGTGTATGGTTGCTAAGCAGCAGGACGTGCTGCATTGTTGCTGATTCAGCATGGGCAAATTTTGTAATACAGAAGATCCAGGTTTCCGATAAGACATAGCGATTTGTCTTTCTGAAGATTAGAATTGACACTTTCGCACTCAATCAAATCAAAATAAGCAGAGAAGGCAAAACATTAAAGTTAGTTGACAGAGATAAATAGCAAACTGAAGAGCTGCATATGCAGGTCAAGATTTCGACACGTGCGTTGTTAGGGCCTGTCTATATGAGGCGGGCCAGCCCGCCTAACCGGGCTGGCTCGCCTAGGTGAGATCTGAGTGAACAAAGACATCCTTTGTTGAATAAAGTTGTGCTTATATGAGCAGCGGGCCAGCCCGGTCAGCCGAGATCTGTGAATTGGGTAGGCGGGATCCCGGTGAGGCGAGCTCATTCATATAAACAGCGTCAGGCTGGCCCGGTTGACCGAGGTGAATATAATTGATTTGCGTAGGCGAGACTTCATTGTTTCATTTCAAAGTCTTTGTCTGGCCATTGTATTTCAGAATCCCTTGATACGCCATAACATGCAGCATTACGAGGCCAGCCCGTCTGGCCGGGATAGTTTTCACTCATATAAACACAAACTAAAATCATCTCGCCTCAATATAAACAGGCCCTTAGCTAGAGCTAGAGGAACGATATTAGTCTATTAGAAATATGGGGTACCTCAAGGTTCATGTGCTGGTCCTGTGCTCTACAATATTTATGCGAGTACCCTAAGTGAAGTTTTCAAAAAGTTTGATATAGCAGTAATGGGTTATGCAGACGACCATGCTTTGTATTCATCATCTTGTGTAGACAAAGAAAACATATCATCAACAATTGCAAACATTGAGGTTTGCCTTAAAGAAGTGAAAAAATGGATGGGCAGAAATCGGTTAATGATGAATGAACAAAAAACTGAGTTTGTGGCTTTTGGGAGACGTAATGTGTTGGCTAATTTGTCTTTTGGATCAATTAGTGTTGGAGATGAGCCAGTGGATATTTCTTCAGCTGTGAAATACCTAGGTGTTTGGCTAGACAACACTCTTGATATGAAAAAGTTTATTTCAGATAGATGTCGCATTGCATCTCTGAAGCTGTACAACATCAGGAAAATTAAAAAGTATCTGAGTCGCGAATCACTTGTAAGACTTATCAATGCCTTAGTACTATCGCATCTAGATTATAGCAATGCTTTGCTGTTTGGACTTCCAGACTCAACCATAAGACCGATGCAAAACATTCAGAATTCTGCTGCTAGGCTAATACTTGGTCTATCTAAATTTGAGCATATCACTCCAGCTCTACAGCAGCTACACTGGTTACCAATCAGATATCGCATTCAATTCAAGCTCATGACTATTGTTTATAAAGCAGTTCGTAATGAGGCTCCAGAATATATACGTGATTTGATTGAGTTGAAACAGTCAAATTATTCACTACGCTCTGTCAATGGTACCAATCTGAGCATACGACGATCTCACCTGAAGTCTTGCGGTGACAGAGCCTTTTCAGTGTGTGCACCTAAACTTTGGAACTCTCTCCCATCAGAAGTCAGGACTTCGGAAACTGTTCATCTTTTTAAAAAGCGTCTTAAAACATTTTACTTTAAACTTGCTTTTAATATCTTATAGAATATTGTAGATACTTACGTATACACGGGACAATGGACATATATTGTAAAGCGCCAAAGATAAATAAGCTTTTTATTTGGTTTCGCGCTATATAAATTTTAATGTATTATTATTATTATTATTACTTCAAATGTAATAAGTCCAAAACTTGGAAGAAAATTTTGAAAAATCAACGAAAATTGGCCGATCGTCTTGGGCTGATTCTGAAGTGGATAAATCGAGAAACTGAAAAAAAACTTTTGGAAGACCTTATTTCAACCCTTTTTAAGGTATTTAATCATTAATATGGAGTTAGTAAGTGTATTTAGTAGGAAAACGAGCACGATCCATTTGGGAGGAAAAAGGGCCTAAGTAGAAATTTTCGGGATTTTCCCCACAGCTTTGAAAAAAGAAAGGCTCGTTATTCTGCGAATTTTAGAGATAAATTCGAGATTAATGGTGTTTAAGTGAAAGAATACAGTTTCTCGTCGATTTTTGACATGCCGAGGCCGTTTACCCCTCGCAAAACGGAGTTACGGCCCAAAATGGGGTAGGCCAAAATTTTTCCCAATTTTCGCGGCCCCCGCGCTCCGCCCCTGGGGGCAATATTGAACCCCAAATTCGTGATAAGACTCACAAACGAGTTATCTCTTGTACATTTTTTTCTGTTTTGAAATTAGTTGAGTAACCATCGAGCATCGGCTCCAAATGCAGCTTCGGGTCAGAAAATCGGGCCGGGTCGGCTTGCCGATTATACTGTAATGGAGAGGACTCCCCGGATTTCCGACTGTTACTAGGGCTGTCGGAATTTTTCTTAATTGGCAAATGGTCTATTACTCTGCGAATGCAAACCCGATTTGGACCGCGATTTGGACATGCGAGCATGCGAGGTTGCAAAATGTAAGTTGAGATCTCATCTATACCATAGACTGAAAATAGAAACATTTGAAAGCAACTGTTGAAAGAAACTGTTCAAACGTTCAAATTCCCTTAGGACACCCGCTTCTCCAGCCAGCTACCTATTATGGCTGGAGAAGCGGTTGTTCTGCTAAAGCAGAACACTTTTATTTCTTCCATCCATAGAATGAAATTTTTCAAGAGCATTACAAATGCTCTTGAATCGTAACAACTTTATAGCAAAAGAAAACTGTAGAAATGCAGTGTAAATGTGGCCTAATCAGACGTTGCAATAATATTTTCTTTCCAGACAAACAGGATTCCAAAGCAACCAAAGACAAGCCGTTTTGCTGGGTTTGCAAATCCTTTCAAAAAGAAATCCAGTTCATCTCCGATTTCATCATCAGCATCATCATCACCATCACAAAGTGTACCAAAACCCCAGGATGGAGCATCCCCCGCATTCACACATTTGCTGACAGCAAAAAGTGAGCCTGAAGTTGGTTCAAAACATCTTTCGCTTGAAAATGCGCAAGAAAGACTCGTTGCTGAGAACAGAAGGACTCCAAGGCAGTTGACACCGGTGTTCGTGGAGAAAGAATTCAAACATGACGAAGCCACACGAGACATGAATCATTTGAAAACAGATAGGAGTAAATCGAGAGAGGGATTGGGTACACCGAGTCCTAGAACCAGCCGAATTACTACCGTCGAAGAACTGAGGTATTCAATTTGATAATTTGTTTGAAACATGTTTGAAACAAAGAGCACTATTTCGTCATATTCAATATCTTGAAGCCGTAGATTTTGGACACAATTTGCAAACAGTGAAAAATATGACTGACAGGCCTCCGTCGAATAGATGTGAGAATTTGGCAGAGAATCACTGCTATCGAAAAACATCTATTTTCCATAGATGCAAGAATTTGGCAGAGAGTCCATTTGTCTGGAACTGCTAAATGCTTTGTAGTTGGGTATCAATCAAACTAGCCGATCCTGTTGCAACATCATCTTTCCTGGTTTATTACAAAACATAGCATCTTGATAAGATTCAGCTGCATTGACTAACGTTCTAACGAAGTATGTTTTCTTTTCACAGTGAGGTGATAACAAATGCAAGAGTTGCAGAAGATTACAATGAAGTAGAAAGATTTCTTGCGTCCACATTTCAGTCATTTGCTTCCATTAATAAAACTTTCAAGGTAAGGCAAATGATTCTCACATCGACAATACAAATTGACAATACAAATCCTAAATGATTGTTTGTTCATGATACAGTGGCGGTGTAGATACATCCTTCCTCTTTCGATCTATGTTCATGTTTGCTCTTAGAAATAATTTCTGGAATGCACAATGAGTGAGCTAGCTACCTGGGTTTAGAGAAACTTTTGCGGTTTTGCTTGTTTTGATTATCTGGTTGAGAGAATTTCCTTTGTCTGTGATCGATAATTGCTTTGAATTGAGGTGTCAATCAAAGCCGACTTGTGCTACTGTCTTACCAAAGCTATCCTTGTTGGTGCAATCCACTTAAACATTCTTCATCCTCTGGAATTTTCACGTGACATCTTATTTGAGACAGTACATAGCTATTTCCATACTTTTTCGTTGATTTTCTTATTTTTTGTTAATTATTAAATTGATATTTTTTCAGACATCAACAACAACAGAAAACGAAGATACATATGATCCGGAAATCAATTTCGAGTATCTGGAATATGTTTACGATTCAATCCATCATTTTGTAAGCTTTCTTTTAACTTCTTGCATTCAGTTCAGCTCAGTTCCTTTAAATATAAATATATAAATATATTTCACTCTAAATTAAACAACAACAAACTTTACAGTATCAATGAAATACAACTCAAAAGTACAATACAAAACAAAGGAGGGAATTTCTTACAGCTTTCTCAGTAGATAAACTAATCGAGGACAAAAACTTAGTTAAAAAGTTACGTCTATATTCGAAAAAATGTGTTTACAAGTGTGGTAGCGCAGTGGTGTAATCCTCTCACTTTGCATCCAGAACAGTCTGGCGGACAGGGTTCGATCCCAGGTGGAGCCCCAGCATTTGAGCGTCATGACAGGGACAATGAGTCACAGACTCCATTAGGTCTTCTCTATTTCTGCGATCCCAGCGCTGGGCGGGCTCGTGATTTATCGTACTATCTCCAACGGGAGATTACCATCTCAAACGATTTTACGGGATCTATCTCAACAGAAGGACATTGCCTATCAATAGGGAAGATCAAGGACAGTGCCAATTAGATAGAGAATAGCATAAATTTTGTTTTTATTCCACAGCCAAACGATATGCAGAAATTGGGATTGAGGACAGTCATCAATTGTTTGTTAAAAGACTCAAAACGGTATGAAGAGCCCAGGGGGGGTACTCCAATTGTGGCCTGACAGGGGGGTCCAGTCAGGGTTAAAGAGGGCCAAAGCAAAAATTTTGAAAAATACCCTCAAATGATAGTATCTTTTTATAGAAACCCCCAAATGGTAGTTCGTGGACCAAAAATTGGGCCATTTGGTAGCGTCTGGTAGCAAAAATTTTCTGCAGTTTTTCAAAATTGTCTATTGTAAACACTGATCGAACAAAGCAAAAAAACTTCAGAATTCAATGATAATTACTGCTGCGACGATCAAATTGCCGTGCGGAGGAGCCTACTGAGTTGAAATCTTAGAACTGTCCAAGAATCTTGGAATACCCCCAATTGGTAGTATGTGTTTGACAGATAGGGCCATTTGGTAGCCATTTCGCAAGACCCTCAAACCGACTGGACCCCCCTGTTAGGCCATAATGGAAGTACCCCCCCCGGGATGAAGAGTTCTTATTCTTCTCCCGGTTTCAAAGTTTTTCTAGACGTCTGTGAAAAATTGATATAAGGTGTTTAAAGGGTCTTTTTCAACCTGCATCTTTTACACGTGTCATCTCTTTGTTGCCGTCATCTTAATGGGTAACAACAAAGACCAACGAAGAGATGGCACGCCCCAAGCATGCTGGTCGAAACAAACCTTCAAATCCTTTAAAAAGATGGAAACATGCAAATCATGTTGATCTAATTCATTCGTAAACATTTTTGCACTTGAAATGCTTTTGTGTGGCAGCACTTTTATGAGAGGCCCTGGTCTTTCAGTTCAACTTCTGCATAATTCTACTTTGAGCATAATTTAGGATATTTGAAGCGAAGAAGAAATCAAAAGATACCGGGTGAGTAAAAAGAAACGACTGGCTTTCTGAAACGTACTGCTGCCTGAATATCAAAGCAACAATATTGAAACTGTCTTGTTTTATTGCCGATATGTTCAATTATATTCGGTAATTACCCGGCTTTGATTGGTCTTTCAATTCTGTGCTGAAAACAGCCCCTTTCAAAACCCTGCAAAAACGAGTGAAACGACGATCAAAATGTTATCGGTTTCCCTTTTAGCAAATTAGCAATCTATGAGGCTTTGTCCCATAGGGAGAATATAATCCCTTGAATAAGTTATTCATAGTATGGAGAGGCCTTTTTCTTCTCCCAAGAAGATAGCACGTGCTAAATCTTATTCACGTCATTGCTGCCATGTCATTGCTGTAAGATAAAAATATTAGGGACATTTGCTCGTGACTTTAGCATGTTTGGTAAGGCTTCTCGAAGAGATTTCCTCGAGAAAACTGAATGGAATGACCGATTTAAGTCAGTAAAGATTCTAAAATGTTAATCACAATCTGAGTGGGCGTTACTCACTCATCCGAACAACCACCCACCCACTCACTACAAATGGTAATTGAAGTGGTCATTCAACTGGTAACTAAACTTTTAATACAATTGGTAACTTAACTGGTAATTCAACATTGCAATTTTTTCCTGATAAAACCAATAAGTCTTCTCCATGTTCATTTACAGAAATGGCTCTATTGATGATGTCAGAGCTCTTCTGATTCTCCTGATGGTAAGAAGATTTGTTCTTCATTTCTAGTTTCATATTTCTGGGAAGATTTCCAACCACCTTCCAGTATCATAAGAAATGAACAGAAGATCTTCATTTTTCACTCCGCTTTTAACTAGAACTTGAGTCATTCAAATCCTTCATTCAAGAAAACATGAATTTTCGAAAATGGGAAGTTTTGTCTGGTTCACCCAGCATTCACTATCAGTTACAGGATTGCAATAGTCATACATTCTAGGCCTCGTTCTAGGCTATCACAACCCGAATATCAAAGATATTACATATCAAAATTGCATTGGAAGAATCTTGTGTGGAAGTTTCAATTTTCAATCCACAGACAGATATAAATGTTGGTTACTTTACTGTAAATAAACACTGTAAATAGGGTATATATTCTTTTTCTTTTGTTGACAGGGCAAGCTGTAAAGCAGTATTTATATATTTATTGATGCTTCTACCCTGTATAAATAATTAAAAATGAAATGAAATGAATGAAATGAAATTATCAAATTGATTTATTTTTCTGGCAGAATCCTCAATTCATGGAAGTTTCAACGTACACAATCTTCGCTCATCTTCTTCGTCAATTATCAACATTACAAGATCAAGATCAACGGCTTTTAATGTATTGGTTTCGATCGTAAGTAATTGCAAATTCTAAAAAGCCACTGTCACGCAGGTTCCGCACACTCAAAATTCGGACTGTCGGAAACCATGAATCCACAGAGCAGTAGCTGACACTCGGGCTGACACTTGACAGAAAGTTTTACTTCAGCTTAACTGTTCTGCTTCTACAATATGGATCTATGGTTTTGTTGGGGAGACGAGGTCTCGATTCTATTGTGTAGAACAAAAGCGTAAGTGGTTTGTTCACAGAGCTATCTGTTTCTTGCGGTAGATGCGCATGCGTATTACAGTTAGGTTTTGAATTACTACTAGAGTTCTAACAAGGAATAACAAGGAAAATAAAAATTACGGAGAGTTTCCCGCAAAATTAGGACACTCCGACACTTCACGGCAATCTTCACTCGTTGTTATCATGGGTAAGCAGGGAAACAACAGCGCACAACTCGACACAGTTTGCTGCAGAGTGCTTGTATGTGTCGTCGTGAGACAAATACCTGTCGCCTGTCGGTCCTAGTGGTGCGATGCCTCTTTGCTCTTATCCAATTAGCCTAAACGTGGGGTTGGTTTTGGTTTAAAGCCCGTTGTTTGCTCAAAATATGATGTTCATACCAGATTGCACTAGCAGAACAAGCAGGGACGTGAAGAAAAAAATTAATAAAATAAGAAGCTGCTCCCATGAGGATTCGAACTCGGGTTGCCGGCGTGTGAGGAGCTCCAGGTTACCGCTTCGCCAACCTGCCGATACGACAATGCAAGTCAGCAGTCGTAATGGTTTGTTGTGGATAATAGACGGGGGCTGCAACGTATCGATGTTAAAATTACTAATACGCATGCGTATCTACTGTAAGCACGGGGGGACATTTATTTTCCGCGAACAAACCCGATCTCATCTCCCCAACAAGGTTTCCGTTTAAGCCAATTTTGATTTTGAGACGGTGTGAAACTAAAGAGTGCCCGCAAAGGACCCTGGATTACAAGGAGGAGTCGCGGTTTTCTCACGGGGGTCTTCTCTTCTCCTGTAATTACAGCTCTTGCCGTGAAGATCAACAAGGGCAGATTTTGTAATACAATAGCATGAGTTGCTTTTGTTGACACCTCAATTCAAAGCGATTAGCAATCACAGATAAAGGAAATTCTCTCAACCAGTAAGTCAAAACAAGCAAAGCCGCAAAAGTTTCTCTGAAACCCAGGTAGCTAGCGCGCTCGTTCTGTATTCCAGAAATCATTTCTAAGTGCAAACAGGAGCATAGATCGAAAGAAGAAGTATATATCTACACATGTGCCGCGGGCATTTTATTTCTTTGGTCCATAAGCTGAGCAGTAAATGTTTTGATAACATCCAAAATAATAAGAGAATTAAACTGCCTCCCAAACGGCTTTTCAAACAAATAAAATGCCTGCGGCAGATGTGTAGATGCATCCTTCTTCTTTTGATCTATGCTCATGTTTGCCCTTAAAGCCAATTTCTGGAATGTACAACGAGCGAGCTAGCTACCCTTGTTTCAGAGAAACTTTTGCGGCTTTGTTTGTTTTGATTTACTGGTTGAGAGAATTTCCTTTGTCTACAATCGCTAATCGCTTTGAATTGAGGTGTCAACGAAAGCAACTCATGCTATTGTATTACAAAATCTGCCCTTGTTATGAAGATCCACAACTTCGCCTTTACCTTCAGATGTTCAACCTTTACAGCTCTTCAATTTTTACAGCTTTTGTAAACATGCTGATCGTTTATTTAGTGTGTGCATGTTTGTTGTCGATTATTCGAGGCAAGTAAGGCAGTAAATATAAACAGTTACACAAGAAGTAAGTAGAGCGAACTAAGAACAAATTAAAAAGAAAAAAGAAAAAATGCAAAAAGAAGACCGTGCACACTGATAAAACAGTCCACAAAGGATGATGGATGATGAAAGGACGATGCAATAAGGTTCTGCTGATCTGGAGCAGATAAAATGAGAATAACATTTCATCCCTACAAAAAATCAAATTCATGATAATTTCTTTCATGTGGAAAAATCTATTCGCCTTTCAGGATCCCAGTAACACAATTCAAGAAGATTATTGTCACTGTTCACAAGGTAACTAGCAACAGGGTGTCCCAAAATTTAATCTCTGCCGGTTATTGGAACAGATTCCATGAGATATAACCAGCTGATATTTTTCAAGTCATATAGATCGAAATTGATGAAGTCTGCAGGGACACTGTGAGAGGTACACGATGCCTGATATGACGTTTAAAGGGAATGTAAGCATATATAAGCCTTTGATAGAAATAACCTCACAAAGACAATAGGCTGTGATAAGTGCCGCACCATATTTGGGTAACTGATCTACGTCAACAGGAAATCCTGGTGTCTGATAGGCTACAAGTTGATCGCAAGTGGCTTGAGCCACTTTTATATGCTTACATTCCCTTTATAGCCAAAGTATTCAGAGTTGGTTCCCTGGATTACTCAACGCAATTTGCAGGGTCTGAACATATGATCTGAAGCATATTGCCTTATCTTTTGGTCGTAATTTATAGTTTCAAAAACAGCTGATTTCAGCAAAAGAAAGCCAGTCCATAGTCTTATATTTTTGTCTGCAATACACGCTTTCCATGACACCTAATTTCAGCGAGAAACTTAAGTTTGTTGCTTTCATTTCGGATCATATTATAAGCTAAATCAATTTTACGATGTGATTTTTAAATCATCACTTTTTATCTAAAAACAAAGTTCTTAGTTGTTTACGCTGCGTATTAAAAGTTTGGTATGTAATAAGAAATATTCTTTCAGTTCATAGGGGAAAGATTATTCCCGACAAATGTGAGTGAAATGCCTCCTGTGGAAAAATGTCGTTGGTGGATTCAAACTGCAGTCAAAGTGCTAGCTTTGATGAGTAAGCATTTAGTCACCTTAGCATTTCAATTTCTAAATGATGCCTTTCATAATCTATAGTCTTAATTAATAACCTTTATCTTTTATTATGTATCTTATATACAAACATAACTATTTTTTATGGCACGAATCGGCAACTTAAAGCTTTTGTGGACCTGCAACACCATGGGCAGTATTTTTCGTTCAAGATGAGAATACTGAAATTAAGTTCAAAATGGTCTCTTTCTCGAAGAGTATTTTTACGAACATTGGCTTTCTTGCCAAATGCTCCATGCTCCATAACAGCTGAACTTTCTCTTTGCAGTAAAACATCTCTCTTTCCTCCTTGCTTACAGAGGCATTTCCTTTGGCATTGCTAATTTCTGGATCATATCCCCGGGGGGGGGGGGCCACTTGGTACCTGATGTGTTATCATGCGCGTACAAAAAACGCGGGAAAGGGTGCCTTTCTTCAAAGTAGGCACGGACCCGCGGGTCCGTGTTTAGGGGTGCCAAATCGACCATAATTTCAAAAAAGGGTGTCTTATTTTGCATTTGATAAGTTCCTAAACTCCTGTGCAATGATATTCTAATCAAAATTTCTAAAAATAGGATTTGTAACGAGTCAAAGAACTTGAAAAAGCAGACCAGCACAAGATGGGGTAGGAATTCGGGAGCAGCTTCTTCCTCTTCTACCCTGGGTACCAGACTCTATGAAATAGCATCTGTAACATCATTTTAACATTAACATCGTGGCAGCACAGTGGCATGGCCACGGGGGTATGGGTATGGGGGGTCATTGCCCCAACCACTTTTTTCGAAAGATGATTCTCGAGATTCCTTCAAAACCGAAGAGAAAATAGCTTGGCATAGACTGGGTGAGAATTTTCTGATAAATGTCAAAGCCTCTATTTTATTAGCACTGGCAAAAATGGAATCAGGGGATGCATTCTATGCCAAAGTAAAGGATGCATCTTCAAAAATTTTCCTCGTGCTCCGATGTATAGGATAAATGTCACAAAACTACAAAGGTTTTCTTGCCACTAATGGCAAGCATGATGTTGGGAGATGCTTTCTAAGCCAAAGTAAAAGATGTTTCAACAAAAAAATTCCTCGTGCTCTACTTTATTGGACAACTGTCACAAAACTAACAAAGTTTCCTTTTGTCGCTATTGGTAAGCATGATATTAGGAGATGCATTCTCAACCAAAGTAAAGGGCATGTCCCAAAAAATTTACTGAGGACTTCGCCGCCAGACCCTCTCATCTCAATACCCCTCACTTAATTTACCTTAGCCAAGCCACTGTGGTGGCATCTATAAAATGATCTCTTAGAGAGTCTGGTACCCTCAAATCACACCTGCAATATTAGCAATTTTAATGACTGACTTATCAGCGAGTAGGGTACCTGAAATTGAGAAGCTCCATTGGGACGCAGGAAAGGGTATCTTCTGAAGAAAATTTTCCGCGATTAGGGTATGTATTTCGCTAAAACAGGTTGGCGTTTAGGGTACATGTGATAAACCTTTGTATGAGCATGAAACTATAGGAAAGTATAGAAGTGGTCCCCCCGGAACTCAACATTCAATTCTGCATCGAAACATTGCTATAGCAAATCAATCAATGATTCTCTATAAATTTCTCTGCCTTAATGGAATAGATGTTTTTCTGTAGTAATGATTCTCTACCAAATTCTCACATCTATTGCAATCTTTGCGATTAAAGCTGAATATCTCTACTCCTGCTAGAGTAAAAGCAGTCTGAGTAACCTTTTTGATCTCAGCATTCAATTCTGCATCGAAACATTGCTATAGCAAATCAATAAATGATTCTCTAAAATGATTCTCTATAAATTTCTCAGCCTTATCTCTATCCTTCTAGAGTGACAAGTAGATGTTTTTCTGTAGCTATAGCAAATGATTCTCTTTAAATTTCTCAGCCAAATTCTCACATCTATTATTGCAATCTTTGCGATTAAAGCTGAATATCTCTACTCCTGCTAGAGTTACAGCAGTCTGAGTAACTTTTATGAACTTTCAATGAACTCAGCAAATTCAATTCTCTATAAATTTCATCGAAACATTGCTATAGCAAATCAATCAACAGTGATTCTCTCAGCATTAAATTTCTCAGCCTTAATGGAATAGATGTTTTTCTGTAGTAGTGATTCTCTACACAATTCTCATATCTATTGCAATCTTTGCGATTAAAGCCAAATATCTCTACTCCTGCTAGAGTTACAGCAGTCTGGGTAACTTTTTTGAACTCAGCATTCAATTTTGCATCAAAACATTGCTATAGCAAATCAATCAATGATTCTCTTTAAATTTCTCAGCCTTAATGGAATAGATGTTTTTCTGTAGTAGTGATTCTCTACCAAATTCTCACATTTAGTGCAATCTTTGCGATTAAAGCTGAATATCTCTACTCCTGCTAGAGTTACAGCAGTCTCAGTAACTTTTACGAACTCAGCATTCAATTCTGCATCAAACATTGCTATAGCAAATCAATCAATGATTCTCTATAAATTTCTCAGCCTTAATGGAATAGATGTTTTTCTGCAGCAGTGAACCAAATTCTCACATCTATTGCAATCTTTGCGATTAAAGCTGAATATCTCTACTCCTGCTAGATTTACAGCAGTCTGAGTAACTGTTTTGAACTCAGCATTCAATTCTGCATCGAAACAATGCTATAGCAAATCAATCAGTGATTCTCTATAAATTTCTCAGCCTTAATGGAATAGATGCTTTCCTGTAGTAGTGATTCTCTACCAAATTTTCACATCTATTGCAATCTTTGCGATTAAAGCTGAATATCTCTACTCCTGCTAGAGTTACAGCAGTCTCAGTAACTTTTTTGAACTCAACGATCATATCCCTTAAATCAATTCCGAATTAAGCACTGAATCTTCATGCAGTTGTTTTATTTCAATTCTGGCAGTCATTAGGTCTTCGACAGGTGAAATTATAAGCGGCCTTACTAAATTAGATACTATTTCCTTGTAGATACAGCTAATTGGATGATTCAACCGTCGATTGTGTCACATACATACTTTTATTGTGAAAAATTAGATAAAATGGATTTGATGAGAGAATATGATACTTGGCAAAGACAGCAAGGGTACGTATCCTTTTTTTGTTTGTTTCACTATTTCTATCGTTCTTTGTTTTTTCTCTTTCTCTTTTCTTCCTTTACTTCTCTTTTCCTGAATTTAATAAGCTAAGGATATCTTTGAATTTTTCATTCTCTCACAATTTCCTTCGTTTTCACTTCGTTATCTTACCTTTCAAATAATCTCTATACAGGTCACAAAAACCCGATTTCGTCAGTAGGAAAGGGCAATCTTACCATAAAATCAGGACAGGGACCACGATGAGCCCTCGATGAGCATTGAAGGTTCAAAGAGGAAAACGAAAGACAAATCCGGTGTAATCGACGTCTTCAATCCACATGGGACGAAATCAGTTAAACTGTTACAGAATAGTAAGAACTAGGCCATGATTATTTAAAGAACGTTCCGAGACGAGTTTGTCTCATCCTCTGTTAAATTAAAATTAGACATGTCTGGGTTTTGTTTCAAAATTGTTCAAACATTCTGTTTAAATCATATTATAGATCATACGGTTTGGGACAACTCAATTTCTTTTGCATCACTCGGGACATGCTTTTACTGGACTGTATGTTGGTGCACTTCTTACAGCTATTTATCATTTATAAATCAAGAGCTCAAGCAATGATGAACGACGAAATTATTCTACGATTGAAGTGATATTGCGTATTTCTTTATGAAATAACAGGCTAAATATTAATCTCCTTTCTCTTTGCAGGAAATTTTCATTTTGTCAGTACCCATTTCTTCTCAGTCTTGGTTCAAAGAGATTTGTTATGCAAAAAGATTCAGAGATGAAGATGTTATTTGAAGCAAGGGTATGAAACATACTGTTGTCCAATGTCATTGTATCTGCCTCGAAAGGTTGTGGCAGATAAATGTAAGATGCTCATCAAGGATGATTCCAATGCAACGAGATCTGTGATTCTTTGTTTCTTTAAATAGGTTGATGACAGTTAGCAAATATTTTAGATGCAGAAATTCAGTCGTAATTTTGTTTCTTTGCCATTGAAGGTGCTTCATTTATTTTCAGGAAAGTATTGTGAAACATGTAAAACGGAGAGAGCTGCCAAACATGGGCATGTTATTTCTTAATCTGAAAGTTCGTAGATCGCATTTGGTTGCTGACTCATTAGATGAGGTATGTCTTGTGTTGATTTATCTCTATAAACTAGCTATTCTCTTGTAAAATTATTGCATCTATGCAGCCACAGTATGATAATCATAATTGTGAATCTACTCTGATATCTCGAATATTACATTAAGGGAAATTATGGCATCAAGAAACAATCAGATTTCAAACCACCACTATCAGCTTATTCTAAACTTTGGTAACAATTTTAATGTACATAAAAATTCTACCCTTGGCACATTCCTGCAGCATTATAATAATAATAATAATAATATTGGTATTATCGAGCATATCCACTACAAGTGTGGCTCTTCAATTCTAAAATTAAAAGCAAATTAAAAATTACAAGTTCAAAAGGTAAGAACAATCACATAAGAATTAGAAATATGGTACTTTAGTCCAGTTTGTTGTTTGCTCTTTCAAATAAATGTTTCTTTAGATTGCAACAGAACGTTGCATTTGAAAGATCTTACGTTAAAAATTCTCTGTAGATTGCAAAAAAGAAGAGAGATTTAAAGAAAAAGCTTCGAGTGAGTTTTCATGGTGAGCCAGGGCTGGACCTTGGTGGTTTGACAAAAGAATGGTTTCTTTTATTGATTAGGAAAATATTCAGAGAAGAGTATGGTAAGATTTATTTCTATTCTGATTGTTACTCGGCTGACCTGTCATCTTTCTTTGATAAGACGTATAAGCATTTTTTTTACAAGCACACATTTCTGTGCTATTTCAATTCGCATCAAAGTGCTTATATTTTACTTTATTTACTTGTCTAACAATATTTCTAGCACTTACAGATGGCAAGGTTTGTCGTTATCATTGTTAACAAAACTGGCTGTACACTGTCGAGAAAACATTCTGCCCAAACAGTTTTTCTTCACTCTTTATTGGTTCATGTGCCAACTAGTTAAAACTTCAAAGGGCTCTTTTACCGCTCATGCTTTATCATATATGATTCTTTCAAACAGCTAACAGGGTTTTCAACCTGCATCGTTCTTCACTATAAACTGCTGGATATAATATTTCATCGTTATCGCTATTTCATATAAGCAGAAGTCCATTAGCATATCAACATTTATAATCTTAAAAACACCTGCTAAGCAAAAGCACTTCCAGAAT
Source organism: Aurelia coerulea (assembly GCA_039566865.1). Lineage (NCBI taxonomy): Eukaryota > Metazoa > Cnidaria > Scyphozoa > Semaeostomeae > Ulmaridae > Aurelia > Aurelia coerulea. The sequence continues at coordinate 367,123 of CM076952.1, read as the reverse complement.
GTGCACTTTCTAGATTCGAGTACCAAAGATTAACAAGTTTATTCGTTGTTTCAGGAATGTTCACATACAATCAGAAAATTCGAAATTGGTGGTTCAACAGTGCAAGCACAGATACAGAACATGAATTTAATCTTCTTGGTGTCGTATCCTTTTCATATCTGAAGACATCTAATTGACTGATTTCAGTTAGGATACCAGAGTAAAACAGTTTATCATAGCTTTTCATGCTTTGTTTGTGTTTTTTCTATTACACATAGCTTCCTGTTTACCTTAGGATCAAGGGCTTTTAAAGCTATGTAGTAAAGAGAGACCATAAGGTTTGATCTAGTTGTGTTTGTTGTGAGAACAAGAAGATACTTCTTCTGCAAATCAAAATCGAGAACAATTTACCTTTGCTTTTGAAAAACTATGATTCCATAGGTTCATTATACATTCACACCGTCAAAAGGCCCCAACATTATGTCCCTTCATAATTTAATATCCTTAACAGCTCTTCAGTTGATGGGCCTTGCTGTTTACAACAGCATAAATCTTGATATTCGTTTGCCATTATGTTGTTACAAAAAATTGTTAAGTCCAGCAGTTGTGCCATTTGAAAATCCACATGCACCAGTTGGTATGGCACAGCTAGGATTGGATGATTTGAATGACGTAAATCCTGTGAGTATGTTTTGTTTATTTTAGTTTGGAATTTGCTCTTCTCTTCGTAGCAGAAAATTTCAGAGACAGTTCAAGCATCAAATCTAGCTTGATTGAGACATTATTGAGGCAGAGTGATAAAATAGACATATCAAGTATTCTCCTTTGAAATTTGGAAATCGAAGCAATCATTCGGAAACATTGAGGACTACCAATTTAGAAATCACATCTTAATCCAATTCCAAGTACAGAAAGTTAAAAACTGTATCTTGGTGAAAAAGAATATGTTTTCTTTTCATCTATACTTTCAGCATGCTACCTTCTTTTAGAAAAACATCAGTTAAATCATAGATAAAGGCACAAGTTGCTTAAATTTCTATATTTTTCTGTTTTTCCTGTTCTAGGAATTATCTCATGGTTTAAAAGAGCTCCTTGCTTATGATGGTGATGTGGAAAATGACCTCTGTCAAACATTTCAGGTGAGCTTTCAAAATGGTTCAGGATCTTCAACGAGCATTGAAGAAATATTTTTCCTTTAGAACCAATGATTTTCTTCCTATTGACTTTTGTGAAATTGGAATGTATTGGCTTTGTTCACATCAATATACATGCAGTTAAATCTTGTTTATTACCATAAATCAACCGATTATTAATGAAATCTTCTCATATCTTTCAGGTTTCATACACAAGCTACGGTGAAGTTGTAACAAAAGATTTGAAACGCAATGGATCCCAGATTGCTGTTACAAATGAAAACAGAGATGGTTAGTTCAAAATTTCTGGTGCAACATCTTGTTATGTCAATATGACCTTTGATCTTATGTCCTTGTGTCCTTGTGTCCTTTTGTTATTAGGTCATTATGTCATGTCATGTCTTGTCTCATCATGCCAGTTACGTTTTGTCATGTTCTGTCAGGCATTCTGCAGTTTTCTGCAGTAGCGTTGTCTCTAAGGGTCTAATCGTTTGAAAATCTCGTCGTTTTTAGCTCTGCCTTTTCCTTTTTCAGAATATGTGAAGCTGTATGTTAATTATATCTTGAACAAGTCAATGTACAAACAGTTCTATGCATTTTATCATGGATTTCATAGCGTCTGTGCTTCAAATGCTTTGATCGTAAGTACTGGTGGATCTTCTGTCTTCATTGTCATCTTGAAATATCAACCTTTATTCCTTTTTATTCATTCTATTCTATTTGATTATTATGACCTTACGACCCTCAAAAACCGTTGACCCAACCAAAGGAACTGAAGAAGACGAATATCGAATTTTTTTGAAAAATTTCTCTTTTGTTTGGCAGTTCTCTTCACATGGTGTACAGTTAGTAACGAAGCTCATGTTGCAGTTGTCTATTGCTCCCACTAACGCACGTTACGTAAGGAAGAGTGAATGTTAGAAATATGGTAATGCAATTCAATTCATCAAATATTTTCAAATCATCAGCTACCGTTAGTTTTCGAAATTAAAGAATTATTTATCCCCAAAGCTCTTACGACCAGAAGAAGTGGAAATGTTGGTTTGTGGAAATCCAAACTTCAACATTGAAGCATTGCAGAAAGTTACAATCTACGATGGCTATTCCAAAAATGATCCTCTAATCAGGTTAGACTGCTTTGACTACATCAGAATACTCACTTTAGGAGGAGAAATTATCTTATGGCAATTTATTATTAAAATGATTTGTAGAGAGGATAAAAAACTATTAGGGGTCCATTTCTTTTACATTTAGCTAGTTATTTTGGGATGTGCTAAGAAGAAAATTTGTGGTATTGTTATAAAGGGAGGATTGATATCTGAAATAAATTCTTTTTTCAAAATATTTCAAGATAAGCCCTATCATCTGTTGCAATTTCATGTGTTTTATATCTTTTGTGGGGCAGAATTTGCGTGTGGAGTATGCAGGTCATGCATGCCAAAGATTTGTTGATGAAGTAAAATAGACAAGGAAGCAATTTCATGCAGGCAAATTCTCATGTTTCATCTTGTAGGCGTTTCTGGGAGATTGTTTGTGGATTCAACATACAACTGAAAAAGAAGTTATTGTTGTTTACAACAGGCAGTGACCGTGTACCAGTGGGTGGTATGAGTGAAATGCATTTCAAAATCACAAAGATGGATGGGGCAAACGTCGATAGAATGTAAGTGAGAGAATCGTTCTTGCTTGTTCAAAGATGGATAAGATTTCTGCAATGAAATTATGCTCTTGAAAGATATTAGTGGAGGGCGTTTTTAGCTACTTTTAGACGCTTTTACTTCTTTGGTTGATGCATCAGAAGCTTGTTGTCAGAAATCTTGTGCAATGTCTTCGAAGGGTCTATTTCGACCAGCATGCTTTGCACGTGCCATCTCTTAGTTGGCCGTTGTTGTTGTTGCTATTTCCATGATTTCATGGCCCAAGAAATGGCGACAACAAAGGCCACCCAAGAGATGGCGCGTGCAAAGCATGCTGGTCGAAACAGTTGATTCAAATAACATTTTGCATTATTTGATGTCAATATTGCAATGCTTTAAATAACATTTTGCATTATTTGATGTCAATATTGCAATGTTATGAAAATTCGACGAAGAACGAGAAAATTTGTTGAAAATTCCACTGATTATCAATTTTTGAAATCCTATCATTCAAAACCTTATTTGTGACATGAAATTCCTTGATGAACTTGATGTGGCAGATGATCAATCATTGATCTTTGCTTAATATTTCTTTCTTCGCTGCCTTGTTTGGTTAGTCATATCTCTTTTGATATTCATTGAATGTCCTTGCTTCTTTCAACAGGCTCCCAATGGCACATACATGCTTCAATCAATTGATCCTACCTTCTTATAAAAGCAAAAAGACTTTAAAACAGAAATTAACAATTGCAATTTCAAACTCAGAGGGATTTGGCATTGAGTAATGCATAATTAGCATCAATTACCAACTGCACCTAAAGTAGTAATCAAGATGTAGTAGAAAGTGTAGCAAAATAGATTGTATATATTGTAAAGAATAAACGAAGTTTCTTTCCAGATTGTAGAAAGCAAGCACGTCTTCTAACTTTTGCTCAATGGCCATCACTGAAAACTGATGAGAAATTAGAGGGATGAAGTGGAAGAATTGAATGTGTACTTTTTAAGGATGCTGACAAAATGTCAATCTTAGAGAATTATGAGAATGAAAAGTGCAATTACCAGACCTTCTTGTTGCTGGATGAATGTATCAAGAATAGACGATTACGCTGAAAATGGCAGCGAGGAACTTTTTACCAAATTGCATTGCGTTTGAATAACGACTCTTTAGCGATTCTATAGAAAAATGACGAAAGAACGCAGTGCATCTTGGTAAAAAATAATACCAAGTAATACCAAATGTTCCTCGCCAGCCATCTTTAGCGTAATTGTCTATTTGATTTCATCTAACTAACTTGAGGAACATATGATCTTCAGCAAAATTGTCCCATTCTTGACAGCTTTTCAATTTTTCTAAAAAAATTAATGGTAGAAATATCATATTTAGACTCATAAGCACTTTTCGAACAGAATCTTTCCAACGAGTTATCTACTTTTTATTAAAGGATTCCAAATGTAGCTCAGCTTTCTGCAAAGAACTGAATATTGTAAAGAAGATGTATCATGTCATTTGTTTGAAAATAATAATACTAAAGAATGTTAAAGTCTGTAACTGATGTTGTATTTTCTACATCGTCTGAGTGTGCTGAAATGCCAGTGCTTTTATCTCTTCTATTTTGAACTTGTTATGCGGGCGGGATGGAAAATTTCTTAAAATCTGTAAAGAAAATCGAGAACTGGTTGAAGAGAAGGTTTCTAGTGAAGCTGGCTAAACACATTCAAATCATTTGCATTATGATGGTAACACTTCAAATGTTGTCTAAGAAATAGAAGCTGAGGCCTTTAATATGCCGTGCATTGTCATTAAAATACCAAATGGAAGCGACTTAACTTTAAAATGTCGAACCTCGTTGATATTATTTGCATTGCCACTATGATGGTAACACTTCAGATTTTATTTAAAAAATACGAGCTGAGGCCTTTACACCATCAAAACCCTATTTATATGCCATGCATTGTAATACCAAATGCAAGCAGCTAACGTTAAAATTTCGAACCAGGTTCATATCATTTGCATCACTTCCGTCGTCACTAAGATGGCTAACTTTATGGACTCTTATTTAAGAAAATTCTTTGGCATTTGTACTAAATAACGCCTTGATTTGTATATTTATCCCACATTCAGATCAAAACAGTTCAAAAAATTTATTTTGCAAAGTTTGCACGCAGGCTACAAAGATGTCCCGTTTATTTAAAAAGACACAACAAAGAGATTAAATACAATTTGAACAACATTAAGAACCACACGAAGACTTTGTATTTCGATTATCTCGAAAGCAGTTGGGAATATTTTCTTCTGTGAAAAGTTTCTAAGGCAGCCATTTGGAAATCAAACAAAGTTCTGATTCCAATAAACAGCGAACACACCGAGAATCAATAAATGCCGCCGCCCCCTGACTGTGACCTCGTTTTGGCGTATTGCTAAGCAACAAATTAACGACCTCAAAATGGTAGAGAGGGCAGAAATGGAAAGGGAAGGAAGCAGATGGTGTGGACCAGGGTCGGAGGGTCGGTCGTGCATTTAACCATAATAAAATAGTTTAGAATTCAGATACAAACATGTCTGCTCGGTCTAAGAAAAGACTAGAAGATGCTCTTGTTGCAGGACGTGAAATTGCTACCAATGGGGAAGAACCAAGTCCAAGGTAAGAAAGAAATTTAATTTTGAATGATTACCAGAAATTCTTCTTCCTTCTCTAAACTTTAAGAATTTCTTTAAAGAATAACTTGCATTACAATTTGCAGGACATCGTATTAAAGAACCTGTAATTTTCTGCATCATGTAGAATGGCTCCTTTACCTTTATACTACAGTGGTAAGGTGCTTATTAGGCAAAAATCAGTCTGGAGGTTCAGAATCGCCCGCAGTTTGTTTTGTATTGACATAACCCTTGCCCTTTGGCTCTGCAAAGAGAGGTTTTCGCTTAGGTCAGGAAATGGTTTATCGTGCGTGATATGTGCGTGTTATGATAGAATATGGGAAAATCATTGCCATCAGCAAACTCTGAAGTCAATTCCATGACTGAGGAGACTTCATAGTAGACATAATAAACTTTTATCGACGTTTTAAATTGAAGACAATTAAGCACCACCAGCCTTTGGAATTTTTCTTTTGAAACAATATTCTGCAATATTCTCATCTTTTCTTTCATAAACAAATCAATAGAACAACATAAAAAGGTTTTTTTCTACCAAAGGGAGGAAAAGAGATTGATAGACAATATTAATAAATTCAAACTTGGAGATGTCAATGGTGTTTTCAGTACTCAAATATCTCCTGATGGGACAAAAGCTGCAGTTGGTTTAGGCAGTGGCAGCATACAGGTATCAGTACATAAAGATTCATTCTTTTGTTTCTCATTTTGCAGTTTTCTTTGTAATCAAGCGCACAAGGGAAAACCATGCATTGTTTTAATTTAAGAAATGTTGAGTTTCTTTGTGATGTTGCTTGGAATGTGATATAATTAGTTTTCTACACATCTTGCAGGTGCCATACATTAAGTCTTCAAGCTGTGAAATTGCTATTCATCTTGATAACAGTGCAAATTTTAAAGATTTAAGTCAAAAATTGTAAACACATTTTAAATCAGAAATAAAGCCCAATTGAACAGATTAGAAGAAACTACCTGAAACTAATATATATATATACATATATATAGACTCAAGAAAAAACACATTCGTTAAACGTTTCGGCGCAAGCCTTCATCAGTAATGACTTTTCAAAATCAGACAGAGCATACATATACATCTCGAAATTCAAAAACAATATAAAACAATAGCCTAAGCGGGATCCCGCTAAATACAATAAATCGCAAAAGGTGTTAAAATAGGGATGTTACCAGAAGCGGCAAGAGGAAGATCAAAGAAAGCGCAGAGTATAGAGCCGCTAAAGTCGGCGGCGGTGTCTGTCTCGCGGGAGCTGAAAAAACGTGTGTAATAACAAAACAAGCAATAGAAAGATCCAAAAGCGGATTGGCAGAAAAGAGATCCTTAAAAAACAGCGTGTGACCCTAACGAAAAGCTGAGCGCAAACATCAAAACAACCAAACAACCGAAATGTAAACAAAAATCAAATCTATGTATCAACCTGCCTAGTGTTTAATCCCTTAGGGGCAAAGCAATCCAGCCGATATTGCCAGAAGCTTTCCCGCATCCTATTTCCCCCCGTTAGCCTATCGATTATCTTTATACTAATATCCTTCAGAAACCCGTGGTGGCCTTCTCCAGTAAAATGCCTGAAGAATTCCGCCTGGGGTACTGAGGCCCCCGAATTAAACTTATTACTGCACGCCTTGTAATTGTTAAACCTAAGCCTAAAAGGCGTGCAGGTGCTGCCAACATATTGTACACCACAAACAGTACATTCCAACAAATACACAACATTTGACGAGTCACAATTAAACGAATAGTTTATCCTATATTCCCGGCTATCTATGTTTGAATGAAAATGTTCACTATTACTCATGACATTACACACTTGACAACGAGATTTACCACAACGAGAACACTACAACTGCTGATCCCTTATCCGCTTCCTTGATGACTATGTTCCTATCAGATTTAAGATTTTTCAAAGAAAGTTGTTCAGAAGAAGAAAGATTACTAAAATTCTTACCCTCCGGCGAGACAGACATTACCTCCTTCTCCAGCAACTTTAGCGGCTCTATACTCTGCGCTTTCTTTGATCTTCCTCTTGCCGCTTCTGGTAACATCCCTATTTTAACACATTTTGCAATTTATTGTATTTAGCGGGATCCCGCTTAGGCTATTGTTTTATATTGTTTTTGAATTTCGAGATGTATATGTATGCTCTGTCTGATTTTGAAAAGTCATTACTGATGAAGGCTTGCGCCGAAACGTTTAACGAATGTGTTTTTTCTTGAGTCTATATATCTATTTTATTACATATTGAGTAGGAGCTTATGAGAATATATATATACATATATATATATTAGGAAATTATAAGAGGAAATTAGCCGTGATATGTGTCAAACTGGATTTTTTGAAGTCATGTGTCAAAATATAGATAGTTAAGTTATTCAATGATATTTGTTGTTTCATTTCAGCTCTATTCAATGGAAAAACTTGACAGAATACGTAAACTGTTGCCAGGGTCCTTTATCGGGCTCCCAATAACAAGTGTCAAATTCTACCCCACAACCATTAAAAATCTGCTTTTTGCAGCAGGTAGATATTTTTTTTAGTTCTTTTATTTTCTCTCTCTTCTGTATTTGAAAGGATTTCTTACTACTTTAAAGGACAGCTTTCGAAAAATTGTGAAATTCCGAATGAGGAATATTGTAAACGAATATAGCCTTCCTTTTGTATCAAAATCGGCTGCTGCCTGTTCAGTAAAATTTCTGCTTTCAATTTTGTTTGGAGCATTTTATCTTTAGATGACAGCAAACATTAATTCAGCTGTTAAAACAGTGATTTTAAAGGACTTTTAATGGAGAACACTGCTGAGTGATGTTTTTCTCTGCAATTCACGAAGAGCATTCAAGCATAAATGGGTTTTTAGAAACACTCAAACATTTCACACAGGCTTTCTTGGTGGTCTCCAGAGCTGCAAACTGTTTCAGACTTTGGCTGTGACAACAGAGGACAAAAAGTCGTAACTGCCCTCTAGTTCCCTAACAGATCCTAAAATGAGGCAACACTTCATGTTTTTTCCTTAGATCTCAAGCTCTTGATTTCCCATTTCAAGAAGCTCCTGTGGTTAAACATTTCCTCAAGTCAAAATGCATCATGATGTACAGGGACGTCGAGAGCCAGCTCGGGCCCTGGACCGATTCATAGGAACGGGCCCCAGGGGGAGTTTGGGGGCGAAGCCCCCAAGAAAATTTTCTGGGACCACTCCCTTCAGACTCTCGGAGAATGAGGGAAACGCCCTTTTTAAGAAAGCTACTTTAGAAAAAATTGTTTAGATATTCCATGAAAAATTCATCAAGGAAGCGCTATTTACGGTAAACAATGAAAAGATTCGCTCTTACGAGGTGACTTTGCCAAAGTCACCTCGCAAGGTACGGACACAAAAGCATTTACACACAAGAAAACTATTTTCTATGTCTATGTTTAAGGCAGGTAGCTAGATTGCCATAAAACTTGCTGCAAGGAGATTTTGCAGCAATAACTAATTTTTGTCGAACGATATTTTTACGGGCCCCTTCGAGGCCCGGGCCCCGGACCTTTTACCCCCTCCAACCCCCCCTCTCGACAGTCCTGATGATGTAATTTTACACAGTTTTTGCATCTGTGACTAAAGTTGAGAATATTTTACATCATATTTTATTTGATTTTCACAGGTGCGGATGCATCAGTTTCAATTTGGGATATGAATAATTTTACACATGTTGAAACTATAGATGAACCTGGAAACCAAATTGGTGCCATGGATTTTGCAAATGATGGAATAACTTTTGCTACTGCTGGAAAAGTAAATCATTTCAAACTTCTGTTGCAATTGTTGTTCATTTCTCTTCAATTCTGTTAGAAGGAACAGGTTCATTATAAACAAAACTTGTTGGATGATACCCAACACCCAAACAATAATGGTCAGGGCCATGTCACTCCTTGGAATCTTGTATGCCATCTAAAAATGCTTTGGTTTTCAAGAAAAATCCCCCCAAAATCAAATTCATGATCAGGCATGAATGTATGTTTACTGCAAAAAAGAAGTGAGGTTATACTACCATACAGGCCTCCTAGAGGCCTTTTCCTAAGAATTCATGTTTAGAAAAATGCACAGCCATTATATTGCTCAAGAATTCTTATCATAATGTAAATAATTCTTCTCATCGTACTGTATGCAGCGTAAATCTGCACAAGAAGAGATTCAGATTCAGACTGTGTTGTTGGACACTTGTAAGTCTTTTGCCCTCTGGGGACACAAGAGTGATGATGAATAAAGTCTTTGTGTACTTCTATCTTTGAAAAGGAAATTAATGTCTTTCAGGATAGAAATGTTCGGCTTTATGACAGTGAGACTTTCAAAATAAAAAAGAAATACTTTGGTGTTGATCTGCTGGAAGTAGAAAGGTATTTATTTTTCTTTTCATTTGAACTGAATCAACATTGTTGGAAAACAGAAACAGAACCTGGAATTTTTCCCATTTTGACTTGTTCATAGTTGTTTAAGCTAATTCACAGCATGGTTGAAGCAGTTTGTTTCTAAGAAAGAATCCAACTGAAACTAAGGGAATTAAATCTTTGCATCTCGATAATTTCTTTCTTGGTGACTTTCCCAACAGAATAGCAACTGGTAAATTCCCATTTATCTTCGAATTATGCTACTGGATCCCCCTTCAACTGAAACGTCGATATAAAAGTCTAGATCAAGGACTGCGGAGGGCTCATAAGCACGAGGGGTGTATCACTCTTCCGAAAAGGCGAACGAGATTTTTTAAGACAATAGGATTTTTAGGGATCTTTTACGGATTTTTCTTCAAAACAAAAGGATTTTTGCCAAAGGTGTACGAGATTTTTACAGAGTGATACGCCCTTCACATTAGCACTGCACTATCCGATCTTGTTTTGTTGGGAAGGCAGGCCCGTAGGAAGCGGGGGGGGGGGCAGGAGGGCTCAAGCCCCCCAATAATTTTGAAAACAATGGTGCTACGTCACAAGTATTAATTAGATGTATTGTTTTCTATTGTTCTAAGAACAATTGCCCCCCCAATCAGAAGCTGCTTCCTACGGCCCTCTGGGAAGGGGCTTGGATTGGTGAATGGCCTCCACCTGCAAGTTACATTCGAAAATTCCAATGGAGACGTGAAGATTGACAGAAATCTTGCATTACTATTTGTACATTCTACTTACAGTTCTCAGGCAAGAAGCAAGATCACAAGAATAGATTCCCGATTCCCGACTCACCCTCTTTCTTAACAAGATTGGAGTTTCATCATCGAAACTACCGCGAAAAAATCAGTCACGATTTTCATGTTAAATGCTAGCGGATCTTTGAGCACCTGTGTTGTTTCACAAGTAGAACCTCGATTTAATTTTGGGCCCAGATTTAATTTGTGGTTTATCGCATGACTTTCGATAAGAAGGATTTTAAGCCACATAACTCGAAAGCATGGAAAACCAGAGCCGAAATCATTGATTTCTTCGATTAACCAAATGTTGAGGTTTAACGATTCGGCAAAAGTTTTTGAATCAAGTGACAGATTAATTGAGATAGCATCTAACAAAAACTTCTGAACTAAATCCTCTTTTCTTTGTTGTAAGTATATCTAAATAATATATCTGGAAGCCAGTTAGTACAATTATTACTTAGAAGGAGAGTGCAATTGTTGCAGAAAATCTGGCTTCAGTAAACACTCGCATATAAGACAAGCAAAATTTGATTTACGAAAATTCTTTTACTTTGAAATTCGCGAAGTAATTTCCTCGCACCTACAGGTTGAAATTGTCAGATTAGACCCCCCTTTTATAAGAGCCAATCTCTTATTCATTATACAAGAACCCACGCTGACTTACAAACTTATAGATTCTCATACGTCGGTCTATACTGTACACCATGTCAATATCAGCATTGATTTCGTACACAAGCCATGTTTTTCTTTCTGGAAGGGGGGGGGGAGTGGTACGTCGAACTGGCGATTACAAAACGTAGTGATATTAGCATCGACCTTGACTTAAATTTGAACCCCTAAATTTGAAAAGAAAATCTGAATCGCAAAAGACTATAAACCTGAATTAGGATGCAAACAAAAAATGCAAGCATCGATTGCGATGCGATGCCTACTTTAAAGAGTTAGGGGAACAGACTCCTTCATTGTCCGGAAATTGGTAGGTGAGGTGCAAAAGGTACATATACTGGGAGGGAGTTTTTAATGACATTTTTTGTTGGCAAAGAAAGGTAATTTTAGTATGTGCAGTGTCGTGCCTATCCCTTGAGTACAATCATGGTTGAATGCAACAGATTTATTTCTTTTTCCCTTTAAGCGATGAAGTTGCTTCTTCCGAATCTGGACATTGCAGGAAAATTCTTGCTTTGAGATTTCATCCAGAAGACAAAGATATTTTATTAACCGCAGGTTGGGATCATGCAGTTAAGGTTTGTCTTTAAGCACTATAGTTACTAGATATAAATATTATTTAACATGTGTAAATCTTGATATCGCCGCTTCGCTACAAAATGTTTAATTTTTGTTATTGAATATAATTCTGTAATAGAGTCAACAGAGATTGTAAAGGAATTTGATCATAACAACGCAATGCATGTCGGTTAAATGTCGCAAGACGCCATCTTTGATCAGACTGTTGACTGCTTCTTTAAGAATCGTAATCCTGTAACTGTAATTCACTTTAAAACGACTGGAATTGCTCATTCGATGGAACTTAGTTCTCTAACAGAACAGATATCAGTTATACCAAGCCCCCCGACGAGATCAGAAAAGTGGGGGGGGGGGGGGGGGGGGGGGAACTTGATACAAAAAATTACCACAGCACAATACGATGAGCTGCCTTTCAGAACAGCATGAGTTGCAAAAAAGTGGGGGGCCATGGCCCCTCCCCGGCCCCCCGTCGTCGGAGGCCCTGTATACTCTAGACTTTGTGACGGTGATAGCAGCTGAAATTTGCCTCGCATTTTGCAGTAGACCTTATACCTCTACCCCTAATGACTACTTTTTCTCCATTTCTGAGACCTACGTACAGAAGGAGTTGTAAGGGCAATCAGAAGATCTTTCGTGAGCTGAGAGTGGTTAGAGATGTGCTTGGAAATGAAATCCTTACTGTATTTTGGCTAGCTAATAATGAACCTCCTTTTGTAATATGGCCTTTCTCTTCCTTAGATTTGGGACATACGGACAGATGGAGTTGTGCGGACAATCAGAGGGCCTTTTGTATGCGGAGATGGGCTAGATGTGCTTGGAGACGAAATTCTTACGGGTTCTTGGCTAGCTAATAATGCATTACAGGTATCTATATTGTCTCGTTCATCCAAGCATTACATATTTGGTATCATCTGTGTGCATTGATGTTGTCTGATTTTAAATGGGCTCAATGGTGAAAGTTATCTAAATATTAAATGGACCTACCAGCAACCAAAATTCCCTCTGTCAGAATTCCTCTCTCAGAATTTGGTGTTTATACAATTTCCTGGGGTCCCTGTGATGGGATCTAACAACTATGGACTCCATGGACATTTCTTAAATTTTGAAATCGTTGATTTACCAAATGAAGGCTACACAATTCTTTCAAAGAATGTCAAATTTTTCTCGTCAATAATTTTTGAAAAACAGTAAATGTTTGACGTCAGTTTATACCTCCATCTTCATGACATGGAATTTTACATCAAATTGAAGCGATGTCATTTAGTATCTAGCAACTCTTCCCAAATGGCAAGTTAACAAAAAATAGCGTATGCGATTCAATTTTTTGTTTTGGGATTTTAGAAAGATTTTTGAGAACTTTTATCATTTGTCCGGGGAGATTTTTGGAATTATTTAAAGAGTTCTATAATTGATTGAGATTTCTAGATTTTTAGGATAATCAAAATTTTTGGAGATTTTCGAAGAATTTTGGATTTGCAACGTTTTCCGACAATCTGCAACACGATTGAGTATTTGCAAGATTTATGAAATTTCAAAAGTTTCGAAAGATGTTTTCGTGAATTTTTATCATTCGTCAGAAGGAATTGGAATTTTGAGATTTTTGAAGATTTTTGTAAGCTTTCTGAGCTTTTTGAAAATTTCAAACGTTTTGTCATATTTTGGAGATATTTACAAAACTGTATGAGATTTTAAAACTAATTTGCCCCTTGACTTTTTCTTGCAGGTCTGGGATTATGGAAGTGGCAAAATTATCGAAGAAATTCCTTTTCCTGTTACGGATCACCAAGGACAATTTCTGTACTGTGCAAGATTTTGGAATTCGCAGACAATTGTTGCTGGCGGGAGTGGGAGTAATGATGTCAAAATCATCGAGCGGCTGTCGAAAGAGGTATATTTTGAAGTCAATTTTACTCTGGGTTTGCTAGCCTATGTTCCAGACCACTTGGAAAGGAAAGTGGTCTGTGTAACATAGCGCTAATCCGTGTTCAGACGATGAATTGAATTGCGAAATGATTAAGGGCATTCTTTCGCACATCTGATTGGCTGCGATGAAGTTAGTGATCAACACAACGGATATCTTTGTGAATATGAGGGCAGATCGTTATCACTTTTTACCGTTGTTAAAAGTCAATGAGATCAGCAGGCATTTAAATCTTTGTATTGTAATGTGAGTTCTTTGCACGAAACGGGCTTTTCCTTCTGATAAAAAAACAAAAAATGATTATGCGACTTATTAGTTGCTTATACTATTTCTTCTTCAGATTCTCAAGAAAATTTCTGAACACGGATTAACGCTCCGTTACACAGACCAGTTTCCGTTCCAAGTGGTCTGGAATACATGCAAGGTTTTGCTTCCTTGCTATCTTTTACATTTTTCAATCGTATTCTCTAAAATGCTTTCAAAGTATCCAGTTTCTTGATGACACTAGTGTGATAGCAAAATCATTGAACGACAATCCAGATAGGCAGCTTACAAAATTTCCTTTTCTTCCTATTCATAATAAATTAAGACTAAATTAAATACATTACTACTGTACCGATCTTGGTGTAAGAAGACACAAGGTCATCTGGCCTACACCAAGAATGGTACTTACAATTTGCAAATAAAACTTCAAGATATAAATATATAACAAAAAGAAAACAATACAGCAATACGAGGGACAAAACAAAACAAGAAAACAACACACAAATAAGGAGACTGGCAGTTCCACACCAAACCATGCTATGGGTCTAACCTTTTATATTGTAGACTTCCATCATCCCTGTACCATCGCATAGCTACTGGACGGTACAATGACGAGGGTAGTCAAGCAATATGGGAAAATTTGGGTGGTTTGGTGCTGAACTGTCTGGAAGATAGGAGGGAGAGCTGCTAGATCATTGCGTTATTTCAAATTGATTTCATATTGATCCACGGATACTAACGTGCCCCCCCCCCCAAGGGAAAGGACGAAAAAAACCTCACCCCCTCGCCCAAGCAGCACTCCAGCACCCACGGTCAATTCAACCTTCCTTCCTTTCAATTCAAATTTCCTTTCGTTGGTAATTCATGCGGTAACTTGTTCCATAATACCGGGTGACCTAATTGAAAAATGAAGCTTTGATAATTTGCCAATCTTAAACTTTTTCCCTTTTTGATTTGTATGAAGAACCAAATTCGTTTAGGAGAGAGGGGAGGCGAAAATGGCATGAAAAACCATATGAGCAATTGTTATTTTTTGTTATTAAACATCTATTTAAAGTAGGCTAAAAAACAATGAATAGCTAAATTACAGCTTATTAAGGCCTACTATTTACAATATACATAATTTACAATAAAACTATTAATATATATTACAGGACAAATCAGAGTTAAAATGTATCATGTTAGAAACCCAACTTGCTGGGTGTATACTTTGCAAAGCCTACAGTTGCATTTTCCACCATTCCAACATCTAATTCGTTTTTTGAACATAGGAAGGCTGTTAGATTGTTTGATTTCTTGCGGTAAATGCTGCCACAGTTTATTTCCAAGGTAAGTAATGGACTCAACTCCAAAGGACGTAGTTCGTACTTTTGGCAGTTGAGCGTCATTACCATGCCTTAGGCAGTACCTAAAATAGCAATAGCATTCTATGGAAAAATGTCGCATTTGTTGCCAAAAAACTATATCCTGCGATTTGAATTTTGAAAGAACAATGATGATGCTCAAATTATTGAAATGAAACCGAAAAAGGACTCCTTGATTCTGATAATGCTATCAATTCTTCATTCCAGGTAATCGACACTTTATCAGGCGAAAATCACTGCGTACAAGCCATGGACATAAGTCAAAAGGCACAGAAAATCATTATGGGTACATCAGCAAATATTCTTAAATCTGCAACATTCAATTATGCCCATTAAATTTGTCTGGAATAACTATATTATTCTAAACAGACATGGAACAAAAAGGCAACACATTGCCCGCTTGACCACCGTCTTTAACTTGCCTCCCGGCACCTGCACTCCTGTTACCTAGTGTATATCATGCTTGTCCATAGAATCTACTCCATACCCTCTATCTCTGACGGAACCTTTCAAATTAAGAAAATATCACCCCTTTTTCATACAATCACTGAAATGGTGATTTTGTGATACATTCCAAATTTAACACTAAAGCTGAGCACGCTGACATTAGTCAGTAGATAAGATGAGGGAATATGAATAAATGATCATGAACTGAACATAGATCTGGCCTGATACTGAGTGATCTAAATTCGATTTATGCATGTTGAAAGTGCTTAAATCATTCCGGTACACTGTTACAGTTGAGTTACACTCTTTTCTTTTTATAAGAATAATGTTTATAAGAATATTCAGGCTCGGAATCATCCAATTTTTAAGAATATTATAAGAATATTGCCAGCCTGTTCTTATTTGTGTCTCATTTTTTCAGCAGTTTTGTGATGTTCATAACAGAGAATCGCATGACTGACATAAATACTTTAAGAATATATTCAGGCTCAAAACGAAAATTCCTTTAGAATATCGAGGCTGGACAAAATTTAAGATATTCTTATAAAAAAAGAGTGTATGTTTAAAATTTACCTTCTTAGTGATAGAATGATTAGTGATAAATTTGCTAGCCTATTCATATGTCTGAGATAGGATTTTAATCTATACCCCTTTCTCAGAGAAATAGTGGACAAGCATGAGGTCAAAAAAATAATTAAAGTGGGGGTGCCGGGACTTGCCTTGACAAATTGATTTTTTGGGCAGTGTCATATTGCTCCTTCGTGGTGTCTATTTTTTCGAAGAATACAGATGCAAAGAGCAATCCCCGTATGCGCTATAGGCCGATGGGAGCTAGCCTTTAAAAGTTAGAAAATATCTTTTTCTTTCTGGAAGTATATATCGTGCGTTGGGAAAAATCCCGGGGGAAAGATTTTGCACAAAATGGCCCGAAGAACAGACTGTTTGCTTCGAACGCAAATCTGAAAACTATCAATCATTATACTGCGGTTTAAAGCTCTAAAAAGGCACCAAATTTATATAAGTTGTACACATGGAACTATTTTACCCTATAAAGTAGAGCACAGTGTATAAGCTGTGTTTTTAATGGGTACTTCCAGGGTGGCCTGTCTCCCAGACCCCAGTTCCTTTCCTTTTTGGAATTGGGGTTTGGGACACAGGCCAGTCCAGTTCAGTGTTGTATTATCAGCTTAACAATAATACAGTTTCAAAATTATTGACCCGTTTAACATTGAAGACTTTTATGGTTAACGTTGTAAATTAATTTTTAAGTTAATTGTTTCTGTTTTTCTTGACTTGTTTTGAATTTTGCAATGTTCTTTAGATAGTTGATTTGTTCATACACACGACACACATTTGTTAATGTTTGAAAATTTATATTTATGATTCTAATAAGAGATGGTGAAACTTCTTAAAGGTGACATTCTCTTTATCTTATCTCCTGTTTAGCCACATAGATCCGCAAGCATAGATCGATGCAACTGTTTGAATTAGCTCTTTCCAACTTTTGTCGGGAAGATGTGATGTGATATAACTTTGTCAACTTTGTCCATGCATTGTCGCAGGATCCTTTTTGTGTGGTGCTTCTCATATCATTTGCATTTGCAGGTTTTGAATTTAAATTATTCATGTAAATTTACATAATCATACGCATAGGCAAGCATAAATTAGAATAATATTATCGAAGGCCGTCGACCCGTGGAGAACATTTTAGGACGCTGCTGCTGTTTGCGAAGAGAGATACGAAGTGCTACATTTTAAAATCATTGTTCTACATTACTACTTGAAGATTCAGATATTGAAACAACAGAGAAAGAATGAAGAAATATAAAGGGAACACCAGATAGAAATGTTTCCCGTCAGAAAAGAACTTGTAGGCAAAAGATTTGCATTTATCCGAGGCGATGGCCGAACTGGAACAAGGCATCGAGGGTCGCAAGCAGGCCTACACCAGAACTGGAATACTTTGAGTTGGGTTACAGGAACGATTCTTGCTTCTAACATCGACGCATTAGATGCACAAAACGAATCAGTTGTTGCTAAGAAAGTGAAGGTGTGTATTAATGTCCTGCAGCCATTTTTAGATCGCAGGGGAATACGTGTTTGGGAAAACGGTGTGAAGCAACTATGGTATCACAGGTCTGGCAAAGAAATGGCGGTCTATTTTCGTTCTGTGAAGTTTGCGTTTCTTTTCGGTCATATTGTCAGGGAATTTACTACAAAATTCATCACAATGGTGCTGTATCAACCATCAATTAATTGGTCGATGTTTCCATAGTTTTAATTCCCGAAATTTGGCTCTTTAACGAGAAAAGTTTAGGCTCAACTCAACGTTGTTTGCTTGTCCCCCGAGTGATTATGTTTGGACACACAAGTTGTCTCGACAAACGAACAATTTTCTTTGTGATTACATGAATTTCTTATCAAATTTTGAATTTATGATTGCTAATAAGTTGCTTGAATTGTTTGCACCAAATTTTCGGATAATAGTTTCTGTTTGAGGGTGTTTTTAAAAGCCGCACATTGTGTGTAAAGATGGCGGTTTGCGTATGAAGAATGATCAAGTGCACGTCGCTTGTGTTTAATGATATGCAAAACAGTTTGCAAAGTGGACCCAGAGGATAATGATATGCAAAACAGTTTACGCATAGGGGGTCCATATATGAAATTTTTATGGACAGGGTGTCCAAAATGTATTATTGGTCACAGGGTGATGCCACACCCAAACTTGCGCTGTTCACTGGTCATCGCACTTAATGTCAACAGTGTTTAAAATGCTTTTTAGGGACATTTGCAAATATATCAAAGAATTTACACACAGGGTGTCAATAGATGAAATGTTGACACATTGTGTCAAAATCAATGGCAGGCACTTTGGCCAATGTTGGAGTGACTACATTGGTTCATTTGAAAACCATTGTTTTCTTCCATTTTTAAAACAAAAGATCATTGTTCTTGCCGTTGTTGGGAGCAGGCTCATCTCCATACGATGAACCAAGTCATCTGACACTGGTCACAGCAAATTATCAGATATGATCCAAAAGGAAAAAACTAAACAAGCATTCATGCTGTGATTGGATATCATCTGATCATTTGCTGTGACCAGTGTCAGATGAAAATTTTGACAAGTGCATGCAGTTTTCAAGCTTTGTATAATTGCTTTGCATTACTTTAAAGTTTTTGAATGTCACTTTTGAAGATTTTGATAAAAAGAAATTTACATTGTCAAGAGATCTTTTGTTTTGGATTGTTCATTGTTATTCAATTTGAGGCAGAACTCCAATGATAATAGACCTTTTTTGCTATTCTAAAAAATGTGAATCAAATAATTTTTTGATTCACCACCACTTGAGCGTCATGAAAAGGGGTTGCAGACTCAATTAGGCCTGTTATACTTCTGCCATCCCAGCGCTTGGCGCTAAAAACCGCAACGTCACTTTTGCCTTCTTTTGTGAAATTAGATAAGTTGTTTTTGTATGTGCGGCTATACTAAGCGATTAATACATTAGATGTCTTTAAATGCAATTTATGTTCCAGGCTTAAAGGGAGTACAAAGACCAGCAGCCTTTGCCATCGTTTGTTGTTGATTTTGTGATTTCGTACAGTCAGTTATTCTGGAAGCTGTGCAGAGCAAGTCACTGACTTCGCGCAAAGCATGCTGGTCTTTGTACTCCCTTTAACCCTTCATCAGTAGTTATTTTGTAGAATAGCCAGAAGGTTTAGTTCTTGACCTGTCCGTTGTCAACAATTTTATTATTTGATTAATCATATGCAAAAACTGTCATTATTCAATTAATTAAAGGGCATAGAATATAATGATTGGAGCAAAGTTGAAGTATATAGATTTGAATCATCTTTGGTGAAGAATAGACAAGTTTTCATACTAAATTACCAAATTTATGTTCCTTTTTCAAGCACCACTCTGCATAAATAGGTTCAATAATATTTTACATGCATTTATACTCCAGGTGTTTGTTGAATATGATGGCAGATATCAGTTGCCAAAAGAATGGATTAAATTATATTCTGGCAGTTACAGAATATTTTTGATTGAAGAGAATTTGGTGTTATGTCACAGAAGTGTTCCATCTTCTTATTCTCTTGCAAGTTGTGGGTGGCCAGCTCTGGTAAGGATAAGCTCACTTTTCTTTGTAACAATGACAGTGCAGGCCTTGTGCATATTAACATGGCTTTCTTGCCTAATATGTCTTGAGAATTTTTAGTTTCTTATGAATTTTTCTTTGAAAAGTTTATAATCTGTCATGTGAATCAAGAATTCTTATCACAATATGAAGAATTCTTGAAAATTTTAAGAGTTGTTCAAAGTTCTTGTCATGTTAATGTGCATCAGGCCGGCCTTCACTGTATATTAATATCTTGATGCCTCAAAATGTGCAAGAAGTGCTTAGCCTCAAAATTCAATGATATTGTTGATTTTTGTGCTTGCTGAAATTTTAAGAATAATTGAAGAGAGAAAAAAAGATTTACTTTGTTTTGTAACTATTTCTTTAAATTGTTTGACTGAGAAATACTTCCTTTTTATAGCGCCTAGTGCCAATTGTTGACCGTAACTTCCTGGATGAACATCCCCATTTGATCCCAGTGGAATTCATGGGAGCAAGAAAGGAATTGTGAGTGTTTCTTATTCGCTCAAAGTTTCATCTGAAGTTTTCAGAATTCAATTCATTTAATTCATATAAGTATGAGTAGAGTGTAATATGATAAGAGAATATACGTGGTCCATAAGAGTAAGTAATTATTACATTCTCTTTAATGAATCAATTGGTAAAATGTTGACTGTAACGGGTCAAAAAATTGAGCATTCTTGCCAAAATTTCCTTCTTTATTACAAGAAGAGGCAAACAATTTATTTGCTGGTGTTTTTTCTGCAGGGCTTTCATTGTGTTTGAGGACATAATCCAGCTTTTTCCAAATGAGGTAAGTGTTATTTTTTTATATGTTTTATTTTTCATGTGCTCTTCTTCACTAATGAACTGGCTCTTGATCTATCATCCATCAATTCTTGTGAGTCCATCAACTAGTGTTGCTAAAAAGTTGTTAGAAAGGAGGAACTCCAATGAAAAATGTTGAGCAGCAAACTATGCTCAGCCCAGTCTATGAAAGATGTTGTTAAATCAAGCATCTACTTCTCCTAGTTATCCGGAAACAAATTTGAAGCTTTGAAAGTGTTTAAAAAATTTTTCCACTCAGCCCTCCTGCTTTGCAAATTTGTTTTGTTAATGGGAAGTGACATGGTTAAAGCTGTCTGGAGCCAAGTTAAAAATTGTGGCCTATTGTATGTGATAACTTTGACATGATGTTTCATTGTGTAGCTTAAGAAACAATGGGTGTGCAGGTGTTTCCTTTAGCCTATTAATGGTAACCTCTTGATATGTCTATTCCCTTGTAAGTTATAAACATACATAGAGGCTGCATTTACACAGGATCGGTTCCATTTGGAAACCTACCCAAATGAGTATGTTTATGTATAGCATTTATACGGGACCTGCTGGAACCGTTTCAAACGGAACTGCTAGCTGTGCCCAGATGGGTCAACTTACAAAGTAGATCCTGTTTGCAAGTGTTCCCAGAAAGGTCTTATGTAAATGGGTGGAATGGTTCCCCTAAACGGGAACGGCTAACAAGGGCAGATTTTGTAATACAATAGCAACAGTTGCGTCTGATTGACACTTCAATTCAAAGCGATTAGGTAATGCAGACAATGGAAATTCTCTCGACCAGTAATTCAAAACAAACAAAGCCGCAAAAGTTGTTCCGAAACAGTAGGGCAAACTCTTGTCTTGTGCAAGCGAAATGTGGTTTTCAAGAGAAGTTATGTGCTTATAACGAAAGAAGAAGAGTAAATCCAAAGTTCCATCTGGCGGATTTTGTTTATTTGATTCAGAAGCCGAGCAGAAGGCATTGTAATTCTCGCATATTTAGGGCTTAAATTAAGTGATTACAAAACA
The DNA here is from genome assembly GCA_039566865.1 of Aurelia coerulea. Lineage (NCBI taxonomy): Eukaryota > Metazoa > Cnidaria > Scyphozoa > Semaeostomeae > Ulmaridae > Aurelia > Aurelia coerulea. The sequence goes on along the minus strand of CM076952.1, from coordinate 345,354 downwards.
GCTCCTGAATCAAATAAACAAAATCCGCCAGACAGAACTTTAGATTTACCCTTCTTATTTCGTTATAAGTGCTTAACTTCTCTTATAAACCACCTTTCGCTTGCACTAGGCGAGACTTTGTCCTACTAGTTTAGGGACAATTTTTGCGGCTTTGTTTGTTTTGAATTACTGGTTGAGAGAATTTTCTTTGTCTGCAGTTGCTAACGCTTTGAATTGAGGTGTCAATCAAAAACAACTGTTATTGTATTACCAAATCTGCCCTTGTTGGAACGGCTAGGAAATGACTGTCTTGAACAATGGAATTCAAAGAGTTTCCATCTTTGTTTTGAAAAACAAAAGAGATATTAACATCTTTATTTTGAAAATTTTTATAATTTGACAAAGACCTTGGAACTTTTTGGAACTGATCCTCGTGAAGATGCAGTCTAGGTTCCAGGCCGCATAGGTTCCAGGCCATTCCAATCAGCTCCATATGGAACGCTTCCAACAATTCCCATGTAAATGTTGCCATAATGTGGATTGTGCTGACTGTTTTAGGATCAGACATTGCTTTTGCAAAGTGTGCAGCAAGACAGATATTTGAAGGATGATTACCAGCGATGGGAACGGATCCAAAAGACACAAATGATTTTACTTTTTGGTGAGTAATGATGGAAAATTATAAATTTGTTTGGTTTACAATTTGATGAAGGCAAGCAATTTTGCCATTATATTCTTTATGTTATTAGATTTACATCTGTCATCTAGTTTAGAAGGGAACTGCATAGGGTAGAGTCAATCAGAGGACTTAGGCATCATGAACCTGCCTGGCAGAGGCAGATGATTGCACTTCACTTCAGGTTTGCTTGCAGTCGTTTGCTTACTATTAATTATTTTTCTTTGCAGGACCTTATTCATTGACTGGATGTAGAGTGGAAATACTTGAGTAAGCCTGCATCTTTACCATTGTATATAATGTTACATTTTTTGTATGCCTTGAATTGACAATGAAGAAATATCCCCTAAAAATTAGTTTATCAAAAAACACACTGTCTGTTCAATGAGCAGCTAAAATTTGCGGCAGGAAGCAAGATTATTTTGATCCTTTAATTTACGGCTGTCTGAAATTTTGTAATATTGCTCAATGTTCAGTTTAACTAAGAGTTTGATGTTCTTGCATTGTAACTAGTACATTAATGGGAGGTGAGATGTTTCTTGAAGCTTTACCTTATTTAGTCCACATTTGGTTGCAACGTTAATTATGCAAAATCATATTGCTATAAATTCTCACACATGCTTTAGTTTCTTAGCTGAGGGTGGGACAAACTTGCCCCATAATATCCTATTACAGTTCGACGTAGTCAACTGAATTCGTCAATTTCTTTATTAGTTGCTGACTTTCTTTATTATTTAACATTTCGTTGGTCTCATTAACCAACTGAAATTGTCAATTAGTATATCTTAATCATCTGGAAATGGCCAACTGAATTTGGGCTGGTCCAAATCATAATTTCTGTCGCCTTCCTTCTTATTAAGTTCATCAGCAAGCTGCGGTTCCCAAATGATGCTTCAATTTCAGTGCCATTATGAAAGACAGATTTATCAAATTTATTTATCGAACTAACAACATAATTCAGTTTTGAAACATAGTTTTATTATTTTCTTTTTTTCCTCAAAGGCCATCAAGCGGAAGATGCTTCAGAGCAATCACTATCAAACATGATTACATGAAAAGGGTATGTTCAGAGATTACTCTTTGTCTTTGTGTTAATGTCAATCAAACATGATCACATGAAAAGGGTATGTTCAGAGATTACTCTTTGTCTCTGTATTAATGTCCATCAAACATGATTACATGAAAAGGGTATGTTCAGAGATTACTCTTTGTCTTTGTGTTAATGTCAATCAAACATGATTACATGAAAAGGGTATGTTCAGAGATTACTCTTTGTCTCTGCATTAATGTCCATTTTAAAATGAAAGAATAAAATGTTTGGCTCTAGATCGGAATCATAGTCAAATTTATCCAAATGGTTTGAAAAGTTTGTTTTTAATTATATGTCACATGAGATTTGCAGTAACGTAAAATTCCTTATACAAAGCACTTTTTGTTATTCAGAGGTAGCCTCACTACATAAGGACACTCTAGTTACGCTCATCTAATTGAGTTGAATTGTTGTTGTTGTTGACGCTGCACTGAGGGCCTTATGGACATAGAGCTGTAAAACCGGACAAAAATGTCAATCTGCGACAAGTTTTTGTCGCAAACTCATGGGCTGATTAGAGTATGGCTTAGAGGAAGGCGCTTTTTGCATTGATAGCTAGAATGAACATTTATCAAAGTTCTGATAGCAAATTTTATGGTACAGGAGTTCTGGAAACCGTTTTTGTGGCGTTTTAAGATCAGTGGTTTTGAGAAAAAAGTAGCAGATTGATTTAGGCCCAGTAGATCTTTTAGCTAAGATTCGAAAAAAGAATCAGAATCGAACGATAGCTTGATACATTTGTAGAATGTTCAAATGTATACAAAAGTGATGGAAGCTCCAACGCCACTTAATCGAACTTTGTGGAGAATAGCGAAAAGGTCTATTAGTAGAATCAGTAAGGAGATATTCCGTTTCTACAAGCGTAGGGGAATGAGTCTCTCTGTTGACAGAAGCGCCATCATCAAGTCGAAGAGCACAGGGAAACGAGAGACTCATCGTCATAAGTCTAATTCAGAGGTATTTTCACATGGCATCTAATTTGAGAGAGACAATCGATAGTTTTTACTGCATGATCTTTATATGATGCTTTTGGTTGTTTGTAGGTTTTGGATGTAATGGATGATCAATTGTTGAAAAGTCGCAAAATCAACCCAAGACTGATACAAATCAATTTTTTAGCTTCAGGTATGAATGAACGTCCCTTAATTTTCCTAATTATGATGGAGGCCTCTGTTTGCAATGATCTTTTCAGGCAAAAATAAAGCGATAGATAGCGAGAGGCCATTAAGATGTAGCAAGAGAGAATTGTCATTCCCAGGAAATTCTTTCAAGATTTTTAATCTGCAGGAATTGTTTTGAAAAATTTCGGGAATTTTTATGCTGCCGTGAAAACACAAGATCTTGTCATAATTTTTACCCAGAAAGCAATAACTTTAACGAAGTAGAATCCTGACAATGATGTTTGCAATTTGATAAAAGATTGATGGTTGTTATCCCATTATCCAATTATTTGCATTTTGGTTGCTCGCTTGCAATTACCATGCCTATTTTTGAGCTACCTCCCTAATTATTTTTGAGCTGCCTACCTAACTTGTGTGCAGTATAGATATTCGCTCCACGCCATGTTGATCTTATACCTTAACTTGTGGCTTTAAGAATTGAACGTGTTAAATTTCACTAAGTAGCATGTAAAATATACTTACAACTTGCACGAACTATGCTGTACAATGCACTAAATCAAAGTCAAATCAAAAAGTTTTTGCAGGAAGTTTTGGTGAAATTTTTGCCGTTGCCAAGAAGAAAAGTATTTTTTTTCTGGTCTCTGGCGACAGATGCCACCTGGTACCACTGATAATGGTGATATGCTTTGTATAAATGAGGAATGAGTCGATTTTTGTTTGCTTCCAAACTTTTCCATTTGTCGAATATCTTATTTTTGATTACAAATTTTTAGATGAAGAGATTGACAAACTTATGTATGGTGAAGCACCGAATTCGATCCCTACCAGATATTCTCGTTATGGACATCAGGTGAGAAAATCATCATCATCATCATGTGTCACGTGATATTTTCCATGACGCAAATTAATCTTGCAGAACACGTAGTTTATTGTTTTTCGAGGGCAATATCACGTGACATCTATTTTGAGACAGACTATAAGATACTCTTTGTTATGGATGCTCTATTCCATTGTTCTCATTGTAAGAAGACAGTTAGCCAAGTTTTTCGGTGTTGTCGGTGAGACGTCATTGTGGGAGGAACATGAAAACAAAGTTTTATGTCTGCACGCAAGCAACCAAAACAAATCATATAAAAAGCAATCACTTACTGGATTTTGATTAAAGTATTTAAACTGGGTTTTTTTGTCGAATTTGGCTTTGGTTTTTGAGACGCAGATGTTTTGAAACGGATCACAATAGCTAACTGAGTTCAGAATAAACAGAGAAGTCAAATGCACAGATTCTACCCACTCTTTATCCCAAACCACATTAAAATCAACATGCAAACGTGTTTAGCTAAATAGATGAAACATTTTTTGTAACCTGTAGTATTTGATATTTTTTTGTAACCTGTAGTATTTGATATAGGTGGGGGGGGGGCTTGATAGAGAGGGGGGCTTCTTTAAACTTTTGGCTTCGAAGGGGGTGGACTTATTAGAGAAGGGGTTTAACAGAGAGGGAGGCTAAAAAGAGTTTTTTTATGGTACTTATTAATAAATTTAAATCTATTTATTGTCTAGGTCCAAGGTTCAAGATCGCATATACACGATTTTCAAGGAGAACCATCAACTAACGAACTGTCACAATTCACTTTACCTCAATGGATGACGAACAATTCTTTGATGAACCCAGATCAGTTTCAAAACAACCAACCTATGCATCAAGATTATCGAACTGAGAATAATTTACCCGGGCCACAGGGAAACAGTATGCTGCCTTTTTGTGATGATAGGGGACTGGAAACAACGACTATGGGGTAAGCTCATCAAGGATATTTATTAAACCTACATCGATCCTTCTTCTTTTGGGACGTGGCAAAACATCGCAAATTCTTGAACATTTTGCTTGCCGTCCAGCATAACTCTTTAGGCCTGAAGTTGCTTTTTGCATGGTTTATTACTGATGTACTGAACTTGTACTATGCAGTAAATCCCCGGATATAAGAACCTAAACAAATAAGAACCTGCAGGCTGTATTTATTGAATTATGCACCTTCTAATTAAGAACCTGTTTCAGTTTGATAAACCAATATGTTCTTATCAAAAAAGGCAATAAAATTAATTTTTGATTTGCTGTTAAAATTTGGACCTCATCCCTTGTTATTTGTCAGTTTATGAGTAGATATAAGGTTGATAGTAGCCAAAACAAATAAAAATGTTTTAAATTCTCTTGGTGATGAATCCTTTGATGATCTTTTGATAAGAATTTACAAAAATGAGGCTTTAAATAAGAACCATTAAGAACCCTGATATAAATCTAAGTACCTTTTAAATAAGAACCTAATTCAGCCTGGCTCGCAAAAAAGTAGGTTCTTATATGCGGGGATTTACTGTATCTTTGAAATTTGTAGTGTCTTACATTTTTTAAAGTTTGATGATTAATTCTCTTTGTTTTGAGGTGTTCACGTTCTTTTTTTATTCAAAAGGTCTTCAGCTGAAGATTAAATAGTGTATCAGGATCACGTGACTTGTTTTCTCATCGTAGTATTTACGTTCAAAGTCATAGGGCCATGTGTTTGCATCGCTCTTGTATTGTGGTCAACATTTCTTTTTCTCTTCAATTGTTTTAAGGAGTCAATACTGAACCTTTTGGCTGCACCTCATGGTTCCCAAACTATTTAGTCCTTAAGATAAAAGCCGAAAAGGGGTCCAAATAAGCCGAGTGGAGAGGTGCTCTTGCTCAAAAAGCACATGCCGACCAAATATTTGCTGCATACATGTTCACATTTATTCTTAAAAGTTTGCTTTAAAAAGTGAAATTAATGATTTTACCAATTTTGTACCGGGTGTCCCAGACAAGTACTCCCGTTTGAAAAATCCCCAAAATTTGCTTACACAACTGATCTTAAATTTTCTTTTTTTGTCAAGTAGATCAAGGACCAAATTATGTTCCCAGATATAGCAAATTTTGTAATTGGTTTAAAAATTAGCAAATTTTTGGAGCTACCTGGTTTTGAATCATACTGCAAAAAATCACTGGTGATCAATAATCAATACTGCAAAAAATCGCCAGATCAATTTTTTGTGCACGGAAAGCTTCTAATTTGGTCATGAATGAAAGAAAGAAATGCACTCTATCCTTAGAGACTTAAATGATGTTTTAAAATCTGAAAATTTTGACTCTTAGGCACGATTGAGTATTTTGCTTGAAAACTATAGCTCAAAATAAGGTTTTTCAACCTGGAATTTTTCTATCTTGTTATATCAAAAGCAAAACTTTTACAATGTAGAAATATTTTTGGGTCCTTGACAAAACAAGTGAAAAGAGAATTTTATCACAGGTTTGATAATTGATTTTTGGTGATTTTTTAAACCGGAGTACTTTTTTTTGGGACACCCGGTATATTACAAGAAGATTTTTAAATTTTGTTTTCAATTACTTTATAGGATGATAAACATACCAGATCATGCAAGACCAATGATAGATCTCCAAAATGGATTACCAAAGCAGCATGACTCTCGTTCGTACAATGATCCTTCGAAAATGTTGGTCACCAATGAAGCATTGCATCAAAACCTGCATAATACCCTATCTCCGAAAACATTTCATACCCCACCTACATCTTTAGTATCACCTGTTCATCAAGTTGCCCAGCCTACCCCAAGGTATGTCGCTCCTTTGCATAAAAAGACAGGTTTGCCCTTTGCTCCGAAAGATCAACATCACTATAGTTCACCGGCATCTTCTATTGGTTCTCCTGCGCATGGGATAGATATTCCTCTTCCAGAAAGGCCAGGAACTGCTCCTTGCATTGACACAAATGTTTTGAAGAAGTTTTCACCATCATCTCCTTTCACGTCGCCGAAAACACCGATGACTGACATGTACCAAAGCCCATCTAGGTTGTCAAGCAGCCTTGACAATTCGCCGTACAGTATTGATAGACAGTCACAGCATAGCAACAGTCCATCAAGCCAGGAACTGATGCATTCCTGTGGACAATCACCTCACTATGGGGCTGATCGAGGATTGGAGAAAAGACATTCAACGGGACAACCAACACCAAGGAAATCATCGAATCCTGAACGATCATTGATTGACTATCATCGACGATCATCGTTACCAGATAAATTCCCGATTAGTGATCGATCAGAGTTTCCAGCCCGATCCATGACACCCAGCAGTGCTTCATTTTCTGAATCACATGCCCATCACCCAGCTTTCCCAATTCACCATCCTACGCAGGAGCAGCGACGTCATATGTTGATGGATAGATCAATTGATAGACCAATGCAGCAGCAATTTCCATCTATGAATATCACCGAGAGTGATTTGTCACATTTTTTGAATCAATTAGATGCTTGCATTAATGTCCCGACGAGAACACCACAACAAACCCAAAATATTCACAGTCAGATAAAGAACTTTCTCAATTTATCAAGTAATCAAGTGGAACATTTTCAAGTTGTACGGAATATGCTCAACACCACACAAGAAGATCCTGAATTCCCAAGAGAAGATATGCTAGCACACTTTCAACAAAAGCTAGCCTCGTATTATTCACATATCCAAGTAACAGATCAACCTGATTCGAGGCAGTTTCAAGATGTCTACGATCGTGAGATGCGAAAGCAATTTGCAGACCAGAATTTGATGGCTTTGCAGTCATCCAAACGGAATTGCCCAAGTGCGCCTCCCTTGAGTTTGTCGCGGAGTCTGAGTGTGGATAATTTCCATACTGGTTCAGTTCCATTTGGTGGTATGACTCCGCCAACTGGACTGATCAAGAAGCCAAAACAAACCAAAACAAAGCGAAAACCAAGAAAGTCTAAATCTAAGGATGATACAGCACAACCTTCACAAAAGGTATCCGAGACAATTTCCTCGTTGTTGTTGAGTCAAGAAGAAAACTCTAGGGAGAAAGGCCAAATGAATCACCCAATCACAGACCAAGTGAATCACCCAATCACAACATCAAAAGTTGGAGAGATTATCCAATCAGATTCCAAAGTAGTAAAGGATACGTTTCAGCATAGTTTGAATGTTGAAACCCCTGAGCCCGTTTCCATTATACCACAAAGTCATTCTGACTCAGTGAAACAAGAAGAGCAAATGGTGCAAGCCACAGAAATTCCATTATTCAAAACAGAAGATGCTGTGACTCATCAGTCAGCACCAGTCGGTGTCTCTAACCAAGTGAAGGATGCCACTACGTCCAAACATGATACTGATTTTCCATCTGAAGTTGGAAATAGTGAAGTTAATGCTCTCGAAAATTTAGCACAAGTGTCAAACAGAATGGATATTCTTTCTCAAGCTGCGAGTAGATTTGAGGCTAGTGAGTGCAGGCAGGCTGTGTCTGTTCCCGATGTAGACAGAAGTGTAGAGGCTTTGTCTCCTCCAGAGGGCCAAAGAAGCGGAGAGGCCCACAGAACCGAAGAGGCCATACCTGCTCCCAATGGAAATGGAACCGAAGAAGATATCGACAGAAGTGACATTTCTGCCCAGGTAGCTTTGGCTGCGGCTGGTTTTCACCATGGACTCGCTTTTCATCATGGTGCAAATGAGCAGACTTCTCGATTGAATGAAAACCAACAAAAATTACCGTCAGAAGCGAAGTGGTTTGAAAATATAGTGGAAAGCAAACCAGTTGCTAGGCCGCAAGATATTCTGACGCGAGTTGACGGAGACATTTCAAATGCAATGTTGGAAGATATAAGTCCCAAAGGATTGTTGTCTGTCTTTAATAATGATAATGATAACATTGAACAACCACCTTCGCCGGAATTCTTGCCTGTTAAAGACAAAGACACGGATTTGCCTACAGGACAAGAAACTCTTGAAAAAAATGAAGAATCTGCCAAGGAATTGACGTTCTCGACGGATGATGAAATGCTATTCAAGAAAGTCTCAGTAATAGCAAAAGTGATTGATGTTCCAAGATGTGATATTGAGGAAAAAGCCAGCATGCAGAATAAGTCAGAAGCAAGTCATTTAGACAAGAAAGACCCGCTAGGCCCTACGATACCAACTGAGATGCCTGTATTGATTCGGGATGAGCATCAAAGGCACCCTCATGAGATAACTGATTCAAGGACATTAAGCAGCTCTCAATATTTCCAACCAGAACAGCAAAGCAGAGATGCCCACGAGAATTCTGCGTATGAGAAACGAGAGACTCTTGGAGAAACGTCATTTAAGAATTTGGTGGGTGATGTAGTCAATAGAAAGGGAGATGAATTAGAAAGTATACAAGGAAAGGAAATAGAACTACCGACTGATGTTGATGATCAAACTAATTCCAAATTTGACTCAGATGCAACGCAATCATGTGCCAAAAAGGATTCAGAGTTCTCCAAAGTTCCAATCGCATCCTTGCCTGTAACATCACTTGGTATTAGCCCTGGTGCCATATTTGGTAATAAAGATAAAGGAGGGGAGTCGATGAAACCAGTGAAAAATATGTATGGCCGCACTCTTTATTATACTGGTCAAACCAGAGGACCAAATTTAGCGCAACATGTGCGAACAGACAAGATTATTGACGAAAGGAAAAACAAATTGATTGATCTTGCATTGAAGAAACCTTTTGATGGCGGAAATATTTCAACTGCAGTTGCTAGTGCAGATCAGCAGGTAAAAGAAGAAGAAGTCAGCTGCAATGATTCACAAACCGCCTCCACTGGGGTACCAAAAGAAGAAAGACAATTGCCAGATGATAAGAGCACAGAGATAGCGAATTTGTTGACTGTGAAGAGAGAAGCAACCAGCTTGGAGGCAGTACTCGCAAATATGCCAACCTTGCCTATACCAACAAGTCTGAGTGAATTGCTTGACAGAGCATCGAGTGCTAATACGAACGGTGGAAGTGCTAATAAGAAAGGTGGAAGTGCCAACAAGAAAGGTGGAACGGAAAAGAAATCAAGCCAGGGAACGAAACTTGAAGCTAAAGAGAAATCAAAGCGAAAGAAAGTTTGTAGACATAAACGAAAACCATGTAAATGCGATTTAGAAGCAATGGCTAATCTAGCCTCGCTTGAAATGCACCCTGCTACACCTATGGATGGAAATAGGAATTTTACAGCAGAATCGCCAATGTTCTCCCCGCCGGAAAGTACTCCCATTCAAAATCAAGGCTCTGCGTTAAGCAGATTTGATTTCTCAGACACATCAATTATGAAAGGATTATCTGCTTCTGGGATGATGGATGAAGATAAGAACCAACGACGATCACTGCTTGAATTCTCCGGGAATGATATATCCCTGCCAAATATTACACCAACCATAGAACCATCTTTTAGCATCCTTGAAAGCAAAGAAATCAAGGATGATGTTTTCAATATTGAAACAGCCTCGATTCCATCAACATCCCAGTCTCTCCTCCAGTCGGAGGCTAGCTCTATTTCTGCAATAAAGGACTCCCTTGCGGCTTTTGCAGAATCTGTTGCCAAAGGAACCACTCAGGGGAATACGAGATTTTTTGAAGCAGGCAAAATTGAGGGGAGCATCAGAGATCAAAGTTGGGGAGGACAAACATGGAATGCGGCTGGCAGTCCTATGCCCCAAAGAAATAGGCCTCAGCAGGATAATGTTGCAGGAAGTGAGATGAAATGTATGGAAGGATCATTCCCTGGCACTGCCAAGATCTCTGATCAAATCAGTTACCAAAATGACCCCACTTCGTTCTTTCAAAGAAATCATGCTGGGGGAGCTCCTCAGAGTTTGTTCCAAGGAAGCACCCCGAAATTGAAGTCGCCTAGCGTAAAGAAATGCAGACACAAAAGGAAACCTTGCAAATGTGAAATAAGTGCCATGGCAATGATTGATGCGCGAATTCAATACCTGAAAAGCATGGAAGATAGCCCTGAAAAATCTCCATCTCATACTTTACCAAATGATACGGATGACGTCAACACAGCATCACAGATCAGCTCCATGCACGCGCAAAATGACCTAAATGCAATGCCAACATTGCAAAGAACAGATACAAACGCAACACAGAACAGTACAGCTCCGGCAGATAGCACACAATTAGAAGGTATTAATACAGCTGCACCCTGGACAAGTACATCAACAAATCCCCCTTTACCAAGCTTTGCTGAAATATCTAAAACATTGCAAAATTTAACCACAGAAAAGTCAATGGACAATTTGATCCCAGAAAAGCCAACGGAGTCTTTTATCGAAGCACCTTTGGAGTCTTTGAATGACATAATCCCTTTCGATGCAGCGAAAGTTCACCAAGGTGAGCAACAAACGCTAGCAGAGCAAGAACAAACACAGCATCAGATTTCCACATTGGATACTGGGCAGTTCAGTCTAAACACAGGATTGCTGCCTTTCGTGAGTGAAGCTTCATCGAAAGTGCAAGAACAGCCTAAGAAGGTAGAGATAGGGACGCCATTGGGGATTACAAAATCAGAATCAACTCTTGCAGCCACAAATTCAGGTGAAACCAAAAAGGTGAAACGACCAAGAAAGCCTCGCTCATCAGGGCCTAAACCATGCAGACATAAACGAAAACCATGCAAATGTGAAATAGAGGCTGCCAAATTAGCAACTGATGTCACACCAAAAGAGTCCCATTTACCTCAGACACAGGTACAGGGATACCAGTCCCATTTACCCCACACTCAGACAGAAGGACACCTGTTCCACTTACCTCAGACACAGGCGGAAGGACAGCAGTTCAATTTGCCTCAGAGACAGGCACAAGGACACCAGTCCCATTTGCCTAATACACATGCAGAAGGACACCAGCTCTATTTACCTCGGACGGACGTACAGTCCACTACAAGCTTGCCTGATGATGTTGCAAAAACAATGCATTCGAATGAGATGTATGGAATGGAAGCTATGAAAAATAGGATGGATGATATGTTACCTATTAAAATGCAGAGCATTGGAATCAGTTCAATCCCTATCAACTTTAGGAGCACTTATGGAGACACAGCGAGTACGAGTAATGCGTTTGCCACAGGGTGGCCAACTATGAATACAAATTCGACCTCAGCTATTGCGAAATCGACTGATGCAGTGAATGCTACGAGAAGGGATGTATCAAGTGCTCAAACTTATGCGAATAAGGAAACTCCCAGCGACCAACATACCAGTACCTTTACTTTGCCAGCCTATCCAGCGGTTGGTTTAACATCACGCGACCCAAGCACTATAAGTCAGCAACATTCAATGCCACATTTGACAAGCACGTATTCCACAGTAACAAACGAAATCGATGTTACTCAAAACGCATTTGGTTCTCAAAATGAGGGATTTCAGAGAGACAATGCAATTTTCCAACTGGAACAACCAAATATCGGTGTTGCTCAGTGCAATCGTGTGCCGGCTAATAATAGAGAGAGATTGGTGGTTTTGCCAGAAAATAGAATTGATTATGAGAAGAATAAACCCAAAATTTCACTGCCTAATGATTCGCAAGTTCTACTTGAATCTGCAGAAGATAGACAAATGAAGCCTGATCCAGCAGTTGAACAGAAATTCATACAAGATAGAGGCCAGTCTCTTCCGATCATGCAAAAATTGGATATAGAACAAAAGGTGGAAGCAACACCAAATGAAAGGCAGATCGAAGACAGCGCAAAGAATGAAGCAGCAATTAGTAAAATGTCTCTTGACGTAGCAAAGGATCTGGGACACGAGGCACAAATTGCTGTCAGCGACAAGTCAGGGGGAATAACTGGAGATAAAGTCAGTGCTAAACCCAAGTTTGAAGCCAAAGTGAGCAATGTAAGAAAATTGGCTTCGTCTCTGCTAGAAACAAAGCAAGCTGGACGCCACTCGGTTATCGATGATGATATACCAAGTGAAGATGCAACGCAAATGAAAACAGGGTCTGGAGAAGGAGAATTGTTGTTGAAAGAGACCAAGAAAGCAATCCTTACAGAGCGAACTGTTGCTGATGAAAAGCAGAAAGCTGAAAAGGCCTTTGAAATCAAACTTGATGTTAAACTAAAAGGAAGTGAAACATTGGGATCTTCGTCAACGAGTAAGCCAAACCTTTCCATTCCAGACAAGAAAAAATCAGTGTTGTCAAATTTGTTGGGAAAACTAGTCAGTTCATTTAGAGGAAAGGATTCGAAGGGAACAGCAGAAATCGTTGTCAAAAATGTCGCTGCAAAGGGCGTTGTGAAGGAAGCCGCTACGAAGGACACCACTGCGGAGGATAGTAGTACGAAGGATGTTTCTGTTGAGGATAATGCTGTCAAGAATACTACTGTGAAGGAGAGTGGAATGGAGGATGCCTTTGTGAAGGAGGATGCCATTGTGAAGGAGGACGATATTGTAAAAGGAACAACTCTTTCAGATGGCACTAAAGAAAGCAACAATGAAAAAGTGAAAGGAATACGTATAGTGAAAGCCAAAAGAGGAAAATCAGCTGCCAAGAAAGCTTCACCCGCAGAAAGAGTAGCAGGAAAATCCAAGGAAATCGAGGATAGCGAAAGAGTGGCAGTAACAAAGAGTGACGTAACTCAGATTGAAACTGAAGTTGCTGATCGTAGAAAACAGAAGAGAGGCAAAGGAACTGATGGTGGAGGTAAAGTTACCAAAGGAAAGGCTGCGAAGATCACTGAGACTGTACCAAACGATAAGAAATTATTGGCCAAGGCAAAATCGGGGACCACTGCTAAAGGCTTAGGAAAGCTTAAAATCGTGGAAAAGACGGAATCAGATCAGGGAGTCAAGGATGCAAAGGAGAAGGAGATAAAGATCATGGAGACAAGCAAAGAAAATATAAGAGAAACCAGTAGATCCATGCTGAGCAAAGAAGAATTGTCGTCCGTTGCAAATACAGGAAATGCCACATCTGCTCAGGTTGATACGGCAAAGTCTTCTGAGGCAACTGTTAAAGGCAAAGAATCTGCACAGACAAGTGTTAAAGAGAATGAATCTGCACAGACAAGCAAAGAAAATAAAACAGAAACCAGTAGATCCATGCTGAACAATGAAGAATTGTCGTCCGTTGCAAATACAAGAAATGCCACATCTGCTCGGGGTGATACAGCTGAGTCTTCTGAGGTAACCGTTAAAGGCAATGAATCTGCACCGACAAGTAAAGAAATTTCATGCATCACAAGTGCGTCAAGTACTTCATCAACACAGGCAATTGAAGAATCTATGGGAATTATACCAATTACTACTTCTGCACAGGCCAATATAGCACAATCTTCTGAGGCAAATATACAAAGTTGTGCCTCAATAAAGACTATTACAGAGCAGTCAAATGATGCAACTTCAGCAACCTCCAAGAGTGAGTTGACACTACCTCTTGGACGCAGTAATTCATTTACGATCAGTGTACCAACAAGCATCGCTATTCCGAATACTGTTCTAAGCAATACTGGAAATAAAATCACTGCTAAAGCTAAGATTGTATGCCCTGAGAAAAATCTATTACCAATGAAAGGGACCCCCGTGAATGTGAGTTTTGATGGGGGAAAGACTTTCACGTTAGCAAATATCATTGAAATACGTAACAACGCCACACCGTCTGCAAGTATATCACCGAACCAAATGGATGCAAAAACTGAAGATGGAATGAAGAATGAGGGGCATAAGCAAGGATTATTGAAGCCAACCTCAGGATCTTCAACGGCTATCTTGAGTGGGGAGAAACGTGTAATTAACGCTGTTTTATTGGGAGTTACCCCACCCCCAGATCTCAACATTATGGGCGTAAAAGTAAGGACAGGACTGACAAATAATAAAACTGAAAACCAGCCTATGAAGAGAACGAGAGGGCAAATAAAATCATCTTTGGGGAGTCCTGATTTGTCAGATGATATCAACGGTACATCTGAAGGAAAAGCAAGCAAAAGTAAAGTTGATAAAAGCAAAGAAGTGCAAGAAAACGTGATGTCACCAAAAAGTGAGACAAAAGCCATTCGCAGAAGTAGTAGATTTCATGGCAAAAACCAAAGCAGCGAGCCATTTTCGCCAAGATCAGATACATCCGACCTTGAAACAGGAAAAGGTTTCAGAGACTCAGTTCACATGGAACACATTGTTGATAGTTTCTTCCCTGCTTCTGAGAGTGAGAATAGCGGGGACTTATCTGATGATCCTAGTTATACACCGGAAATTATTCAAGTGAAAGTAGGGGAACGCAGTCGACGATCTAGTGGAAGAAGAAGTGCACTTGTGAAGCAGAAAACCAATTCAGAAGGATCTGAAAATAAGACTGAAAGAAAGATTGCAAAAGGCAAAATAGGAAATAAGGAGACGAAAATGACAAGTAAAGATGAAATGTTTGATTGTTGTGATGTGCACCATGATTTATTTTGTCAAAAATGCACGCCTTTCAAAGATAAAGCAGGGTTATGGCCAGCTGGATCGAGAGCCAAGGAAATTAATGCCTCATGGAGAGCATTCATGAAGAAATGTGAACAACATCACGTCTCAAAATGTAATGATTGTTCATCTCCTTATAAAACTGCACAACCAATCGATCCCGATGCGAAGGAGCCAAAAGAAGACATGGAAAGTGTTAAGACTTCTGTAAAGAGTCAATTGATATTAACAGATAAATCAAAAATCGAAGAGAAAGAGGAAGTTGCAACGAATGCAGAAGCATCAATCGAATCAAGGGAGAAAGAAGATTCTACCCAGAAAGGAGAAAATGACACTACCATCCAATCAACAGGTTCTTCATGCAGTGCAACAAAAGCAACAACGGGGGAGCATTTTGATAGTCTTCAGCAGCAAACGGACCAAAACGAAAATCCGGACAATACATTAGGTATCAAAGGTCAGGATATTCAACTGGTATCTTTATCTGGACCTTCTTTGGTAACGAATTTCCCTACTGAGAGCCCTGTGGATAGTGAAATAGCTTCCACTCCTGAAAGTTTGTTTGATATTCTCGAACGTGAAAATAGTTCGGGTGAGAGTACTTCAGTTGTTGACGAAATTGTGGAGGAAAAAATTGAAGATGGGATATCAGAAATAAAGCAAGAGATTTTGAAGATTGAACACCCAGAAAATGGAGGTGCTACTCTCAGGGATTTATTGTTGGCTGATGTTAAAAATGGCGAGGGAGTAAATAAAGAAGAACAGGCTGATAGCAAAGGGCAGATCGAAACAGTAGATCAAAATAAATCATCAAATATTATTGAAGATGCGAAGGATCGTGAGAACAATGACACGGCCATTTCTCCGGATTCTGATTCCCATAATGAGGATATGAAGGTTGAAGAAAAGACAGAGGGCATTGTCGTCAGGAAGTCAAAACGGAAATCAATTCCTAGCAAGAAGCATGATCATGAAGTTACGCACATTTTGAAAAGCTTACAAGTTAAGGACAAAGATGAAGTCAAAAATGTTCATGAAAAGAATGTGTTTACACATACAGAAAAAATCGGTGCTGATGGACAAAATAAAGCAGGCTTTGCAAGTGATGGCACTTCTGAAAATGAAATGGACAGTGTGAAAAATATTGTAGATGAGAAAGGACATACGATAAAATTTTCAAAGAACGAAAAGATGGATGGGTCAGATACAAGAAAGGAAAAAGTTAGAAGGAAAAGAGACGATAAAGATAGTAATAATGAAGAAAGTAAAAATCGGAAAGAAGATAAAACAGCTGAAGGAGGAAAAAAGAAAGAATATCATCCCCCGGCACAAAAATGTTTAATTCATGGAAGATTGCGTTGCGGTCTTTGTATTGTATTTTATAGAGACGAAGGAAAATGGCCTTCTTGGGCACGACGGGGGGAAGTGCGATTTGCATGGGAATCTAAATCGGATTTACCAGAAAGACAACTAGAAACGAAGCGGTGTAGGATACATCTTCGTACTAATTGCATAAGGTGCACGCCTTTCAAAAGGAAAGAAGGATTATGGCCATCTTGGCTGAGACGAGAAGAAGTCGAAGCGAAATTCTCCATAAATGCTACAGAAACAGAAAGAAGACGCGCTATGAAGAAGTCAAAGAAGAGTAAAAGAGAAAGCAACAGATTGAAGAGAAGAACGGGGGAGGAAGATGATGAAAGGTTTGCGGAGGGAAGGGGCGAAAGGAAACAAGGACAAAGGAAAGAGAAGAAGAAAGAATTGAAGGAACAGGGACAGAAAAAGTATAAATTAGCAGAACAAACAAAAGACAACAATGAAACTGGAGCGAAAATAAAAAAGAGGAAAACAGAAAAAGAAGGAGATAAAAAACAGGCGGCGAAAAATCTTCAAGGTACAGCGTTGATAAATGGAGTTCGGGTCAGGAAGAAAGATATTTGTATCATACACAGACATTATTTTTGCATCAGATGTTTTGAGTTGAGGCACAATGATGGAAAATGGCCCGAAGATAATTCCGCTGTCGAAAGGAATTACAAACGAAGAGGAAAATTGAAGAAAAGTTCACTTGACAGTTGGAACCCGTGTGTTTTGCATGCTCAAAAGATCTGTCTTCCATGCTTCAATTTCTGGCATTGTCATCAAAAAGCACCAAGAGGCGAAGATGAAGAAATTGTGGAGGAGCTATGGGATGAAATTCGAGAGGAAATCAAAGATATTCGATGTGACGTGCATAGGCGACAGTATTGTAAGTTTTGTACCCCCGTCTACATTGCTGAAGGAGAATTCCCTAATTTTTATACACAGTTAAAGGCTACGTATTCATGGCAATACTTCGAGACTTTGTTATCAAACTACGCTGAAGATGAGGAAAGATTAGCCTTGGGACCAAAGAAAGAAGTCGAGAATGACGCTGAGGAGGAATTGGGCTCACATGAGAGCCAAGAGACTGTAAGCGAGGCTGAAATCGATAGCCCAGAAAAGAAAATTAATTCATCACAGATAGGCAGTGAATCTTCAAATGAAGCCAGCGGTAAAATCTCAGGAATGAAGGTAAAACACAAGTTGAAGGTCGCAAAGAAATTCTACTGCAAATTGCACGACATTTTCCCTTGTTTCATGTGTATGTCAAGATTTGTACAAGAGAAATCTTGGCCAGGAGAAAGTGATCGAAATGACGTCATCAGTCGCTGGACAGCCAAATGGCCAAATAGTGTATTTTGTACTGAACACAAAAAGATGTTTTGCAAGAAATGTACAAAACTAACGGAGCTCTTTAAACATTACAAAGAACCTGGTGTTACTGACAACTTCAGGAAGCTAGTGAGAGAGGTACGTTTTTTTACCATGTTTAAAATCACTTAATTTACTTCACAACTTTACATGGATATTGATTCATGTCTGTATTAATGACCAAAGTAATTCCAAATTAATTGATACATCTATACCGGACAAAGATCATGCAATAGAAAATGAATGCAAAAAATCCTACTTTTGGTTGTCTTTTAAAGATTCTAGTTTGTTTGCATTTCTTCCTTCGACAGGAATGTTATCCCAGATCTGCTTTCAGTTAGTTTACTCCCAAATACTTTCTTTTTCCAGTCTATATGCATGCAATGTTTTGTCTCAATAAAAAATTCAGAAATATCTCAGGAATTGCTCATTTCATGTTAATTCTGAATTGATTTTTGCAGTAACAGTTGGCTTAGCTAGCTTACACGAAATAAGTTCATGTGAAACATCTCAAATAATGTTTGTTTTAGGATATCAAAGCTCGTCGTGCAAAACTGGATACAAAGACTGCTGTCAAGAATTCGGAAACATCTTCAGATCAACAGGTACGATTAAGAAACAATTGCAGACATTTTGTCTCAGAAGTGACTGGTTGCAGCTTTGAAATTAGGCTTCATGTTCGTTTGCATCCTATTCGATGTTCATTAAAGCCTTGATGAAGTTGAGATAGACTCTTTTAATTCATTACTTTATTCAAAGTAGTTCTAGCTAGTTAAAGCTATAGGCCTACCATGCATGCCACATCGAGACGTCGGACCCCCGTCCCCCAGTTGAACGTCCCTTTCGAAAGACGAAATCGCAGTGACGGACACCTGGAGGCGAGGGGGTGCGGTCGCCCCCAATGTTGGCTAGAACAATGATCTTTTGTTCGAAAACAATAGAAAAAACAATGCTTTTTAACTGAAACGATAGCTGCAACCCCCAATATTTGGCAAAGTGTTCGCCACTGCGAAATCGTAAAGAGGAATCTTTTGTTTTGCATTTTGAGAAATGCAAAACATACCTAAATTGGCTTTGGCGCATTAAGAATTGGGGGGGGGGGGCACAAGCAAGGCACTTTAAAGAAAAAATATTGAATCAGGTGTCATTACGCAGAATTTACCAATTTTTGTAAAGTCTGCACGCAGGCTAGCCCCCAAGCCAATTTCTACTTCAGTTCTTTGTTAAATTTTCAAAAATGTGAGTGAAAAAATGGCAATAGTTTAAATTGGCTGAGAAAGGGAAGGCATTTGGGAGGGAAGTAAAGCTTATCCTGACCATGCATCGTCTCATAGAGATTGCTAATCCCTTCAGCTATATACTGATACCAAATTTATATTTGTAACTGTTGCTTTCAGGAACCTAGGCGTGATCTAGCCCATGAAGTTTTTTGGGTTACGCCGAATATTTAAAAAGTTTCTGTGGATATTTCATCACGCTGATGAATGCTTTTGGTCACTCACGTAACCTTCCATAAACACCTTGTTTTAGCTTTGATTGATAACGAGCTTTGCCCGAAACGTCATGCTTAATTCAATTCATATCAAAGTGCTTATATTTGACTTTATTCATTTGTTTTCCTTTGTTTCAGACCTCGGAAAGTGAGATTGGTAGCAGGAAATGGAGGAAAAGAAAATACAGGGAAACAATGGAGGAAGATGATTATATTGATGATAATGGAAATATGTCTGTAAGTTTCAGTGGCCGCGTAAGAAACAAAGTATCAAGACCAGGAACGGTTGATATATCAAAACTTGCAGATGATTTCTTGGAAAAGGAGAACAAAGCATCCCGGAAGCAGGAAGTAATATCTGCCAGAAAAAAAGGACTGACAAAGATTCAAGATAAACCAAGGAAGAAAGTTAAGGTGGATAAGCAGGCGGCTGAAGTTGAAGGGAGGCAAAAGGAAAAGAAACGAGGAAGACCCCGAAAGAGATCACCAGAAAGAGATGATGAAGTTGTTCCTAAAAAGAAAAGAAGAAAAGTCGGTCTAGCAGAGCAGATCAGATCAGGAGCATTAAAGATAGTAAATGTTAATGATTTGAGAGAGCAATTGAAGAATGACAGACAGAGAGATCCAAGTCCAACACATTTAGAATATGCTCAATTGCTAGAAAATGCTGAGAAAATGAATGTAAAGTATTTTGCAATATCTGCTGAAAAAACATTGACAGTTATTCAAGATGATTTTACTGAGCCTGATGTTAAGCCCGCTGATGTCGCCGTGGATTTAGGCAATACTGATTTAACCACGTCAAACGAAATTTCAGATGGTGGTGCTGCGGAGAATGTGCCTCAAGACGCTGTGAAGGATGAACTAGATGAGAGAAGCAGTGACATTGAAATGGTTCCAAATTCAAACGAGATTGCAAGTAACCAAAGAGAGGCAGCGAGTCAGGAATCCCCCAAATCGAGTAAATTGGGAGGAATTTGTAATTGGTCAAAGAAGGATGTAGAATTGATTTTAGAAAAAGTTGAGAAAGCAGCGTTGGCAGCAAAGGAAGAAAAAGAGGCAGCTTCTCAAAAGAGGAAATATAAGCACAGCAAAAAAGCACTGACTGCGTTGACTGTTGCACAAGTATTGGCAATTAAAAGAAACAAAGGAAATGAGCCAAGTGCCGTGATGGATCAAAGCATGCAAGAAGATTTGAAGAAAATGCTCGCTGAGGCAGAACGAAGAAATGTTGATTTAGATACATTGGTCGAGGAAGCTATTAAAACAAAGGACAAACAAGGTGATTGTTCTTTTACATTGTTTATATACCGGGTGAGTCAGAAAAAACGTCGGGCGTTTGGCGGATTGTGTCGTCGCGTTTAGCCACCCAATCGTTGTGAACTAAATCATTTCATACAGCCATAAATTTGACTTAGATCATAAACCTTTCCCCATCGAAATCGGTCATGTGATGCATTGTTTAAAGAATATTTTCTTCGTAAGACTTTATATGGGAGTCTTCCAAACTGAGGAAACCTTTAACCAAGCCCCTTCAGCATTTTATCCTTGCCAAAGTTACAGGTACGTGGTATTATCAGGGGAGAGTGAAACAGTTGGGAAATAGTGTTTTCTCCCCTGGGATGCCGTATCATAACTTGTCCTGCGTTGAGAGACAGTAAAAACGCATGCTTCTTTGAGTTGTAAAGAGATTTCTTCCAGCAAGATCAACGCGCTGCACTGTATCATGACAAAACTATTTCCTTCTCCCCTGATAATACTACGTGTACCTGCTGCAGCTTTGGCGAGGGCAAAATGCTGAAGGGGCTTTGTTAAAGATTTCATCAGTTTGCAAGACTCCCATACAACGTCTTAAGAAGGAAATATTTTTTGATTAATACATCAAATGACCGATTTCGATGGGGAAAGGCTTATGATCTAAGTTAGACCATTGGCTGCAAGAAAAAATTTAGTTCATTATGATCAGATGGCTGAACGCGACGTCACAGTCCGCCAAACACCCCACGTTTTTTCTGACTCACCCGGTATTTCCCATTTTTTTCTTGGCAAATGAAGGCTGGTATACTTATGGACTTTCACATCAAAAAGTGGGACGAAAATAAACAATGGGCGCACAGATTTTTCTGTGCCCTTGTAAACGAGGTTAATGGCCTCTTTTCGGTAGTTGGAGAATTTCAGGAGCCGTGCGTGTTGGCGTGCACTATTGCTAGATGAAGATTGCCTTCAAAATGAGGAAATTCTTGTTGAAACTGAAAGGTTTGTTAATTCTTATGTTAAACAAACATTCATGCGAATACTTGTGGCTTTTGTTCATTGCTAACGTCACTCAAAACTTGAATTTTGAGGCGTTTTATTATCTGACGATCGAGCTGACAATTTAGGCCCACCGCCATTAGTCGCCTTTTCATACAGCGTTGCTATGGTTTCCATATCGGACATGAAATCGAGGAAAACAATTTCGTCCCAATTTTCAATGTGAAAGTCCATGAGTCGTAGTTATAGCGTCCATCAGCCTATCAATAGCAATAACTACGAACTTGCAATCAGTCTAGGCTGGTATAAGAAATTTACTAATACCTCCAAGATGAACTGAACATAATAGATGACATGGAAACTCCAAGCTGACAATCAGTATCATCCTTGATACAAATTGCTTATTAAAATTTTTGCGACTCAACTTTTGCTACAAAGTCAAATCGAAAGACTTCAGCATTTACGTTTATTTGAACGGTCAAAAGAAATCTGCGACAAAATGACTCGTTTTGGTTGAAAGTTGGAATGAATGAAGTTTATCCACATGCATCGTTAGTTTCCAACTTGAAGAAAGGCGGATCCTGTGTTTCTTTGAATTTATATTAGGTTTATGTAGTGCTGGGGGAAGTTTTTCTATCATGTTGATTAATTCGTACAACAAATGTTTTCAAAATTAGCATCTGTCAAACGTCGTTATTCTTCTTTGCAGAACGTCAGCGGCAAAGAGCGCGGAAGAAGACTGCTCAAAAGTTTGAAACATTTTTACAAGAACATGCTTGCGATCAAACGCCAAAGTTGCCCAAGTGTCGAGATTGTAGAATCGTTGATAAAAGGGATGCTGACCAACATGCTTTTTGCCGTTTTGTTATGTTTAGAAGGTAATATTCTTTTATGAGTTTAGCAAATACCCGCATATAAGAACCTAGTGGATTAAGAACCTACGGGCTGAAATTGCCTAATCAAACCTCATTTTATAAGAACCATTCAATTGTGTTCAGTTTCAAGAACTTAGGATGATTTCCAAAATTACAGGCTCTTATACGTGGGTGCTTCATTTCATTTCATTTCATTTCATTTCATTTCATTTCATTTCATTTCATTTCATTTCATTTCAATCATTTAGGGAGGGTCACCCTTCAGTAAAGGCTGGTTTTCATGGGGCCCTGCATCTATAGATACAATAATACAAAAGTAAATACTTTATCAAAAAAGACTAAATACGTAATTATTAAAACAAAGAAATTAAAGCTAATAAGTACAGTATATACAAGTATACAGTACATAAAGGTATTAGGCAAGAAAGTTTCTAAAGCAACCCAAGGATCCACCCAACCCCCAGCCCCATGCCCGACCAATGCCAAACCAACCACGGAGACCCAAAGCAGACCCAAAAACACCCCAGACCCCCACCAAGTTTACTGTATAAAATTTTCTGGTTTGAATTGGTACAATGATATGATTTAATAAAATGTTTATAAAATGTTTTTATTTTGCCTTTAAAAGCATCACGCTAAAATAGTTTTGGGATTTATCAGCATTTTACCGTTATCTGATAACTCTTTGAGAAAAAGGAGTCTTCTGCATTTCATTGTTTTGCTGTGTATGCCTTTCGCATATATTGTGTCAACTAATGAACTTTCAAGTATTTTCAAAGGCCAACCTGCAGTATTTTCTTTCTATGTATCTATAGTTACAAAAACATTTTTCGTTGTTTCTGTTATTTTGAAAGGAAAACTCGGCTAAGGTTTGTTTTACCCATTTCAAGTCATGTGACCATACTTTTGGGAAGTTTCGGCACTATTCTATTTTTGCATTCATGGCACAAGATTTCTTGGCACGAAATTGGTTAAAGATGTTTTATCAAGATTGATAACTTGATTTGAAATTGGTGGAAGCAAACCTTAGCAGACAAAGTTTCTAATATAAAGATTTAAAGAAATTTTATTGCTTTCAGGCTGAGGAAGAAACTGAAAACTGGAAAACTAGAGAGTGCTGGATTTTGTTCACCTAAATCTGCAACAGAGAGTGCATTTATTCCATGGGCAATGAATACCCAAGGTAAGAAATTGTTATCATAGAATTTAACGGAGAGGCTACGTTTTAGGAGGAACTAATAATTTGCTAACTAAAACTTTGTCTGAATGTTTAAATCGCAGCAAGATATGCTGCAGAAATGCATTTGAATACCTAGGATGTCTTAAAAATTGTGCCTCTTTTGTGTGGCGTTTTTCAACATTTTTAATGGGTTAATGATGGTGGTCACCTATAAGACAGCACTATTAACCCTTTGACAATACACAAAAAATTTGAATACAATGTTTAATAGAACCTATCTTTTAAAATGTTCTTGATTTTTACTTTTTTTGCTGGAGAACAAAGAAAATGCTGTTTTTGGAGCAACCATTTTTTGCCTTCCTTGTGCCCCAAGAGTTTCTGCTTTCTGTGACCAGCTCAGGCCTATTTAAAGGTGGTGTGAAGCGAAAATTTTTATTGATGCAAATGAATAGCGCAGTTGAATGATAAAGAATGTCGTTTAAATTTTTTTGATACCTTATTTCATTTTAGAGTTATCCACTGTTTTGTACGATTTGCTGATGACGTCATTTTGTTTGCAAAATGTAAAGAAAGTATACAAGGTTGGGCATGTTTCCAAAGAGAAATCTAATTAAAAAACTTTGTACAATCAACATGCCTTTCTAAACATCATATTAAGTCATGAGGCAATTTATATAACATCTATTCGGCTCAGCTGAAATATTTCTTACCACTGTAACCTTTCAAAAATCAGATACAGTTATATTTCCGTATGTTATCCTAGTAATTTGCAAACAAAATGACGTCATCAGCTGCAACTTAATATCAGTGGATAACTTGAAAACGAAATGAGGTATCAAAAAAATGTAAACGACATTCTTTTTCATTCAACTGCGCTATTCATTTGCATCAATAAAAATTTCGCTTCACACCACCTTTAAGCAAGAAACGTAAAGGCAAGATATCTTGGCTAAAAACATTTGTTTGTTTGCAGATTTGGATATGAAAGCAAGTATTTGTCATTATATCATTAAAAACATTGCTGGTCAGTTTTGTGCAGTTGTCGAGGAAGAATGCAATGCATTGATGCTTGGAACTAAAGATGGTATGTTTTTTAAACTTCCAATATATAAAGTTACAATACATATTACAAGCTACACTACTTACAAAAATATTATACAATATTACTAGAACGATACCTTGGGGAGCAAACTGCTGCTTTGTCTACCCTGCAGCCATTACATATAGAGATAAAAACAATTAAAGTCTGTCTCAAATTAGATTTAGATGGTATGTTGATGTAGATGGTATGTTTTGACTGTATTCTTTACAAGTTCGCAATCTTTGCAATCTTTGTTTGAAATGCAAAGTTTTTGTCAACTGTACAGAGTCAGATTGTAAAATTATGCAATTTGTGTCAATGATGTGTATTTAACGATAACAAAAATAATAAGCTGCGCTTTCCAACTAATTCTTCACGTCGTCGTGAAGTCTTTGAAAACATTTAATCCACTTAAATGCTTGCAATTGAATATACGTGTCCCACAGCCAGTGCAAAAAACTATAAAGCTGTATCATTGTAATCTGCTATCTGAGGCTTTAACGTATAAGGGTTTTTGCGTAAGAGGGTTTCAGCGTAATTTCACACGGTAAGTTTTGCCCATGATATTTCCCTGAAAGAAAGTTACTCCAGCTTTTCAGGCAAACTTATTTGGACTATTTACAGGAGGTTTATTTTCAAATCATGATTCTTTTTCAGGTGCAGTGGGATGGAAGAGAGCAGTAGCGGGCGTGCGTGAAATGTGTGACGCGTGTGCAACAACGATATTCAACATTCATTGGGTTTGTGAGAAATGTGGATTTGGTGTTTGTTTGGATTGCTATCGGAGTAAAATCAACGAACAAGAAATGAAAGGTTAGGGATTTCTCTTCCTTGCTATTTTCATTTTATTGCAGCTATTCATTTGCAAATTATGAGATAATTCATTCATTCATTCATTCATTCATTCATTCATTCATTCATCCATTCATTGCTTTATTTAAAGTAGGCTGGAAAGATTTTTAGCTATTTATAGCTAATTTAGGCCTGCTATGCATGCCCCATTCAGACATGAGACCCCTAGTTTAACGTCCCTTCTGAAAGACGGCGAAGTGAGTTGCTTGGTCTGGCATCTGGAAGATCACACATTCGGATTATGACCTCACACGACCGAGCTCGACTTCAGTCACCTAACGGAAATTGTATAAGCTGCTCTGTCATTCACCCCACGAAAAGATCTCCTTGGCTATGGCTCACTGAAAAACGTATCCTCCGCTGATGATGACGTCAGTCACCTAACGGAAATTGTATAAGCTGCTCTGTCATTCACCCCACGAAAAGATCTCCTTGGCTATGGCTCACTGAAAAACGTATCCTCCGCTGATGACCGAGCTCGCCTTAGTAACCTAACGGAAATTGTATAAGCTGCTCTGTCATTCACCCCACGAAAAGATCTCCTTGGCTATGGCTCAGTGAAAAACGTATCCTCCGCTGATGACCGAGCTCGCCTTCAGTAGCCTAACGGAAATTGTATAAGCTGCTCTGTCATTCACCCCACGAAAAGATCTCCTTGGCTATGACTGAAAAACGTATCCTCCGCTGATGACCGAGCTCGCCTTTAACCTAACGGAAATTGTATAAGCTGCTCTGTCATTCACCCCACGAAAAGATCTCCTTGGCTATGGCTCAGTGAAAAACGTATCCTCCGCTGATGACCGAGCTCGCCTTCAGTAACCTAACGGAAATTGTATAAGCTGCTCGGTCATTCACCCCACGAAAAGATCTCCTTGGCTATGGCTCACTGAAAAACGTATCCTCCGCTGATGACCGAGCTCGACTTCAGTCACCTAACGGAAATTGTATAAGCTGCTCTGTCATTCACCCCACGAAAAGATCTCCTTGGCTATGGCTCACTGAAAAACGTATCCTCCGCTTATGACCGAGCTTTCAGTAACCTAACGGAAATTGTATAAGCTGCTCTGTCATTCACCCCACGAAAAGATCTCCTTGGCTATGGCTCACTGAAAAACGTATCCTCCGCTTATGACTGCTGATTCGTAGTCCTGAAAGTCAAATTTATTTTCTGGTTGATATTATTTCAACAGCTATCTTATTTTATGAAACGTGAAATTTTTTGTTTTCATTATAGATGAAGGTTACAAAGCATTCGAATTTCATTGTCTCTTGAGAATTTTTTTTCTTCTTTGCTTTGTGCATTCATTTTTTGAATTTTTTGCTAACATCTTGTCAACAAGGGCAGATTTTGTAATACAATAGCAACAGTTGCGTTTGATTGACACCTCAATTCAAAGCGATTTGCGACTGCAGACAAAGGAAATTCTCTCAACCATAAATTAAAAACAAACAAAGCCGAAAAAGTTTTTCTGAAACCCAAGTAGCTAGCACGCTCGTTGTGCATTCCAGAAATTGTTCCTAAGAGCAAACATGAGCATATATCGAAAGAAGAAGGATATGTCTACACATCTACCTCAGGCATTTTATTTCTTTGGTTCAGAAGCCGATTGGGAGGCGATTCAATTCTTTCATTCTTTTGGGTGTTATTAAAACACTTACTGCTCAGCTTCTGAACCAAAGAAATAAAATGGCCGCGGTAGATGTGTAGATATATCCTTCTTCTTTCGATATATGCTCTTTTTTGTTCTTAAAAACAGTTTCTGGAATGCACAACGAGCGAGCTAGCTACCTGGGTTTCATAGAAACTTTTGCGGCTTTGCTTGTTTTGAATTACTGGTTGAACGAATTTCCTTTGTCCGTGATCTCTAATCGCTTTGAATTGCGATGTCAATCAAAAGCAACTGGTGCTATTGTCTTACCAAATCTGTCCTTGTTCATCTTGTCATTAATTCACATGAAAGACCTTTTAGCTTTTCTACTAAAGAGTGACATTTTTATGCATTTTAAGGCTCAATTGGTTACAGCTTCTTTCACTATTGTACACATTCGAAAATTCTTCAAAATGTAGACAAATATAGTACGATTTAGATTCTTCTTCAGAATTGCCAAAAAGGCCTATTATTTCACTGTGAATGGAAATTATTTTCCTTTGTCATACTTCGATCGTCATGTTAGCCTGACGGAAAGCTACTTATCAGTTCGTAAAAAATTCTAATTCTGTTCATTCGGAATTCATCACTGACAAAAACGCAACTCTTTCAGCAGAAATCACCGTTTTATTTATCAAGAAATATATCAACTTACCCTTTTCTTCCGGCAGCACTTTGGGATTTATGCCAATCAACATTAGATGTATGCACTGTGCTCAATATTCCATTCAAGTTATCAGAAAATGTCTTGAAAAAATCCATGCCATTCCAACTCATGCCATCGCCACCGCAGAGGACTTCTGTAATTAAAAGCACAGCATGTCAATTGGGTACACCAACGCAAGAAAACGTCACAATTGTTGAACCTGCAATTCCAAGTGATAGCGGTCTTTCTGTAGTAAAGTCGTTGTTCGTTTCTTCAGAATTCAAAGTTGCATCATTGAGTAATGACCATACATCACCCCCGTCAACCAGTACAGCAGTGCGTGATAACGAAGCGAATTCGCCTTTGAAACCAACACTGTCGCTGGAGGAAAGAAGCTGTGATATTACAGACGAGAAACAGATGGACGGAATATGGACACAGGAACTCCCTATTAACGTGTTCCGTCCGGTTCCCGAGCTCCCACCCATATCAGTTATAGAGAAAGAGAGTGCTTTCCCACTGTCCAGTGTACCTCCGTCTACAGTTACAGCTTTAGAACAGAACGCAAACCAATCTTTTCCTTTTATCAATGTATCACCAATGAACGGAGTTGCCGCAATGCAAACAAAAACGAACAATCATGAGACAGTTTCTATTAAATGTGACGAACCCTCCCCTGAAAGCCTTAGTATTTTCTCAAATCCAATTTTCAATGCTAAGGAAAAGAGCAACATCTCATCAACTCTTGGTCCGAGTTTTATCACGACCTCACCTGAAGCAAGCGTTGGTTCCAACTCAACAATTGGTAACCCTGTGGTTACAACTACAGACACAGGTATCGCCACTATCGATAGTGCAGTCACTACTGGTAGCCCTGTGGAAACAGCAAAGCCAGCGCGAAAAACTGTAGTCGAAGATAAGACGGAAGATCATGAACGTGAAGAGGCATATCTTTATTACAAAAATGTATGTTCAGCCGCTGCTTCTGTTGTTAGTAATATTCAAATCTGGAAAGCGGAGAGCGAATCAATGGTTGAAGCGGATATTGGGTTTGAAGAGGAGGAGAAGCCAAATGTGCAGATACAACCGACACCAATCAAAGTTGAAGATAGTGGAAGTATTTTACCAAATAAAACTGAGAATATTGATGTTATCATGCCAAGGAAAATTGAGAGTATTGAAGTTGTTAATGAAGTTGTGAGGAATGAGAATTTGTTACCGAATAAAGAAGAAGACATGAGTGAAATGAATCCTGTTAGCAATGAAATACGAGAAACAAGACCGATCGCCAATGAAATTGAAACTCCAGTTGATCAAGACCATGGAATTAACAGTTTCTCAAACAGCCTCGATATCCTGGCTATGGTTGCTTCTGGTTTCTTTGGAGCAGCCATGAACACAAATGAACACGAGGTTGAGGATGTGAAGCCTGTTCAAATACCAGAAACGGCTCCACAGTTACTTTCTGTGGCCTCGCCCTCGTTGCCTCCTCCGTCATTGGCTGATCCTATATCGTCTTCGCGGTCGTTTGCCGCACCTTCATTCGTTGATTCAGATATTGGTGTAGCTGACAATGGCGTAGTCGAAGAATATCCAGTCTCCAGCTACCTCTGTGATGGCACATTGCTACAGCTCAACTATTCGAGGCATCCTGACAATGTCTCATTATTCAGAAAAGTTTGGAAAAAGGGATTTGTAAGTATCTCAGTTGTTCAGGTCTCATATCGCTATTTCCTGTGGCTGTAGTTAGGAAGACTTGGTACTGGCATTGACATTTTCTTGACGTGATATTTAGTTGTTTCAATAATGCATACAAGACCATTCAACTTTGCAAAATATATCCATTTAAAATGGTTGCTGCTAGGTTCCTTGAGTCTGCTGATTTTTAGATTAATTTGCCAGTTTAGATACGGTTTTTGATTCCCTGAAAAGCAGAATATCTGTGTTCATCTCAATCCAAGCTCGTTTTTGTTGCTGCTGCGATTATTTTTGTCGTGTTAGAACTCAAGAGTAATTTCCCATCAAGTTCAGAAAGGAGTTTACTAGAAGTTTCGGAAAATTGTCAGAGTTTAGAAGAATATAACAGGAAAAGTTATTGTTGAATGAATTTTGCTCTTTTTCCAAAACAGCCCCTCATCGTAAGTCGTGTTGATAAATTGCTGTGCAGAGATCTTTGGTCACCAGAATCATTTGCTGAGGAATTCGGTAAGTTGAAAATTCAGTTCATGTTTAATTCTATCCAGCTCTTTTGAATTATTGTGACTTTTTCAGAAATGCCAAGAATACTAGCTATATTGTTTATTCTTTAGGTGTTATTTTCGGAAATTTGAATGAGAAGACAAACGAACGCTCATCAATATTTTTTCAACTTTTAGGCCACGAAGTAGCTGATGTTGTGAATTGTCGAAGTGGAGAAATTTTGCATCAGTTTTCTGTTGGTGATTTCTGGAAAGGATTTGAATCTGTTAAAGGTATCAGTTTGAAATTGTGTTTTAAGTTCATTTATTTTTGATGAGCTATTAAATGTCTCCCTCCGGATCAACATTATCATCGATCTATTGTATTTTTTGCATTCATTTTGAACTGACCAATCAGAAGAATCAGAATCAGCTCATTTTTCCAGAATGACGATAAGGAGAAGGCACACGGTTTTGGTAACAATTTTTGACTATTTGCATTTACAGATCGACCTGTCGACAACCAAGATCGTCCCATGCTACTAAAATTAAAGGTATACAAAATATATTTGCTAAATTGATATTTGATGATAAAAACGCGAATGATCGTCATTTTACATTCAAGAGATGTTGTATCCATTGGTTACCCATACATCTCAGAACTGAACATAAAATTCTAACTCTAGCTTTTAAGGCACTTAAAGGCACAGCTCTTCACTACCTTAAAGATATGCTGAAACCAAGTGAAAGTGTGAGACTATTAAGATCAAACAAGATGTGCATGAAACCAGATATTCCTAGAGTAAAGAGGGAATCATTTGCCAACAGAGCATTCAGCATGATGGGACCTCGGCTGTGGAATGACATTCCTAATCAAATAAAACAATGCAGTGATATTGAAACATTTAAGAAAAAATTAAAAACATTTCGTTTCAATAAGTGTCAAATGGACATTTTAGGTTTTTAGAGACTTTAGGAACTGTAAAGCGCACTTGAAGATTTTACATCAAAATTGCGCTATATTAAGTAATTGATTTGTAATTTGTAATATTCAGTTTTGTCGTGACTTCCTGAAACGGCGCAAAATTTGAGCCCTGAGGTCCCAGGAAATCAATCTGTAGACATCCACTTCTAGATACTGGTAAAATCTTTTGTTTCAAACTCATTGTAGTTGAGGACTTTTGTAATGGAGAGATAAAAAACCCTTGCACTTAGTTTCAGTGTTTTGGATAACATTGAGAGTGAAACGTTCTAACCAATGATTTAATTGTTTTCTTCCAATAGGATTGGCCACCTGGTGCAGATTTTTGCGAAAAGATGCCTGGGAGGTAATAAATTTATTTGTACATATCACGGTACAGTTAAGTCCCGCCTTTGAGAAACCCACTTTTTGACATCAGCCTATTGTTCTCCCTTTATTACTCTATTGTTTTTGTATCGTTCTTGCAAAAATTCAGGGTCTGAGTTCCTTACGAAATAGTTTCTTAAAGGCAGGACTTCACTGTAGAATCGTAAGTCGCCATTTCTTTTATTCATATCACCATTTAATCCGTTGTACCCAGATCATTTTTCGAAAATCAGGGGAGTCATAAAATTGTGAAATCATGATATAGATAGAATTTTATTGTGATTTCTAAGTTTTTGATGATATCTCAAATTATATTTTTGGATTGTTTTTAGATTTGAAGATCTGATGAGTGCAATTCCACTTCCTGACTACACAAGAAGAGATGGTCAATGGAACTTAGTTTCAAGGTTTGTTCTCTTTATGAAATTTTCATCTCCTATATTAAGATTTTCCCCTCCTTGTAAGATGGTAAGTTTACGGTAAGTTTATTTTTGCAAGATTTTATTGTATATATTTTAACCAAGAACTGCTGACAATGTTCGCTTGTACTTCTTTGAGTTTTAGTAAAGTTTGAAGCTACATAATTTTAAAGAACTTTGTTGTGTTGATTAAATTCTATTTATATTTGTGTTTTAGATTACCAACAAATCACTTCATAAAACCAGATCTTGGTCCTAAAATGTACAATGCTTATGGTGAGATGATCCTATTATATTCATATCTTATATACAATGATCTGAAGTTCCTCCACTTGCTCTTGCCGTTGAAGTCAAAGACCTTGCTTACAGACCCATTATTACATAGGTTTCTTTGCTGGTGCGCTGCAGTTCCAAAGTGTGTAAAACGCAGATCTGGCCTAAGTTGAAAATGTGGGTAGACAATTTAATTGTTGAATTGATAGCAAAATGAAATAAAGTCGAAACTTTCCTATCAGTTCAACTACTGCAGTGTGGATTTATATTTTCAGCATTTGCCAAATTTGATTTTCAGACGCTCTGAATTGGCAACACATCTGCAAAGGGTCCTTGGTGACGTGGCTTTTCAATGGTATTTTTAAGTCTTTTCAGTTCTCCTCCTTGGAAAGACAAGGAAATACATCTTTGAAAGTGCAGTTTAATTGAGGGAAGTGTTCTCAATGAAAGTAGATTTGTGTTCTTGATATTATAAATTCAGTTTTAAGTTTGCTCAATTAGTATATTTTGTTTGCCTGTAAATTTAGGATCAGCAGCTGTTCCAAGTGCTGGTACAACTAATCTTCATCTTGATATGTCTGATGCTGTCAATGTCATGGTATGTTTTGATTTGTATTGCATTGTATGTATTCACTATGATTTTGATCAACTCTTTCTTTGCACTCTATTTAAATTTTACCTAAATGAAATGGTGTATGAAAATGCAACTAATGGAGGCTGAAATCAGAATCTTTGGCGAAGCTTAATGAATAGCAGGAGGGGAAAAAAGCATTTTCTTTCATATTACCATTCTAAAAGATTTCTAGTATCTGAAGTTTTATCGGACAGACTTCTAGTCGACATAACCTTATATAGCACGAATTTACATAATTTAATCTCTGTTGACAGGTATACGTTGGAGTTCCACGTGATCCAGTTCTTGGCGAGCAGGAAATTCAAGGTATTTACTTCGATATTAAAGGGAATCGACATAGTCTGCAGATCAGTAGATTAAAACCTTACTCAGATTTTATTCTGTGCCAACACATGAAATAATTCCGTATTCTGTAATTTGATGCTACCTTGCGCATTGATTGTGAAATGCGAAGTCTAACTTTCTCTTCTGGAAACTGAATAGAAATTACGGCGCATTGTTCTCGACTGGGAAAACTATGGAGAAATCCGAAACGCATATTTCCGTCATGCAGCTATTTGGAAATGTCAGCATTCCCACGTAAGAAATTGGGTGAAATGTTCTCATTTTTGCCGTTAAACTATTGATGTTTCTAAATTACAGATGCTTTGAATACAGTAGACATTGCTTGCTGCGAGGCCACGAAAAAGAGAGTTCGTCAAAAAGATGCTATTCCTGTAAGTATACGGATTTTTGTTTTCTGCATTTCGGCCTGTTTTAGTTTAATTTTAGTTTCCAGTAGTTACGTGTAGTGTTATGTTCGTACTTCCTGTTTTATGTTGCCATGAGGTAGACATAGTTTTTCGCTCCTGATGGTATGGCTCTAGTAGTAGGATATAGTATTTTGTAAGTAGTGTAATTAGTAATACCTATTATAATATTTTAATGGAATGTAAAAAAAGACTCCTTCTTGACATCTTATCAGTGCTATTTGTTTTATTTGCCTTACAATTGAATATGTTAATAATGTATTTTATTTTATGTTTCAGGGCGCCCTGTGGCACATATACGCTGCTGAAGACGCTGATAAAATTCGTAAATTTTTGCATAAAATTGCGGAAGAAAGAAAACTCAAATATTCTATTTACAATGACCCTATCCATGATCAGGTAAGAAAAAACATTTTGTCTCCTTTTTCCTATTTATTCAGTTTCTGAAAAGTTGATTCAACCTATTTAATACTCATTCTCCCGTCAGGAAGGATGAGTAACTTTACCCTAACTCGAATGCCTGTATCTTTTTAATAGTTACTGATCTTAAGGGCGAAACATATTGCCCTTCAAAACTCATCCAGTGCCCTAGCATGGCATTGTGCAGCTATTTTGTAGCATTTTTGTTTAATTCTGTAACATTTTTTTTTTAAGTCTGTGAAGTTTACACGGCGCTTCTTCGAAAATGTTCGTCGCTTTTAATTTCATTGTTCAGTCTATAGACCTCTTAGCTATTCTACAAAAGAGTCTGGATCGAGCGATATTTTTAAACATTTTTATACAAGTAGTTTGATTGTGTGGCATTTGAGCTTCTATCACTATTGTTGCACATTAGAAAAATCTTAAGAATGTATGAAAATATCTTTCGATTCACATTCTTTTTAAGAATAGCTAAAATATCTATTCTGGTTTCTTGTTGTTCCAATTTTGTCTCTCGCTTCTTTCACAGAGTTTTTATTTGGATCATGATCTGAGAGGAAGACTACAAGATGATTACGGTGTCGTTGGATTTGCGATTTGCCAATGCCTTGGTGATGCTGTCTTTATCCCTGCTGGTGCTCCTCATCAGGTATTGATACCATAATGATACATTGCCTCGTACTTATTCCATCAGCCAAGCCACTCAGCCGACTAAGTAGCGTTCTCTAGTTTCCCAAATATCCCTAAGGCATTCTCTACTGATATGGTATTTTCCGTTTCACACTTACACTCACTACCACAGGGAAGGACCATGATAGAAACAACGTCGTTTGTTTTTATATTATGTAAATCACCCAATAAATGTTCCTCGATTGTTAACGTGAACATAGGTTCCTCGTTTGTTGGTATTGGTGCTTTGAGAGCAGACATGTTAATCTTGAAAGCTCAAATTTGCCTCTTCCTGCAAACCAGAGCTTTAGCCTTTTGGCCTAAGTAAATTCTTAAGGAACAGCGTATAAATCAACGATAGCCTTGATAAAATTTGAAAAAATATTAGATCTTGTGTTATTCTGTTTTCTAGAAGTCACCCCCCAGTCAACCAATGGGCAGTTTCTTAATTTTTCATTAATTTCAGTTCTTGATTTTGATGTGCTTCAGGAACTTGCTTAGGCTAGAAGGCCAAAGCTCTAGTTTGCAGGTGCAGGCAAATTTGAGCTTTCAAGATTGATATTTCTGCTCTCAAAGCACCGATACCAACAAACGACGTATCTATGTTCAAGTTAACTATCGAGGAATATTTTGAGAGTGATTAGCCACTGATTAAAGCTAAATTAACATCGCTGGAGTCAACCAAATCTGTATACTTTTTTTTGGGACACCCGGTATAGTGTATTTTATTGTATTGTCTTGTCTTGTCTTGTCTTGTCTTGTCTTGTCTTGTCTTGTCTTGTCTTGTCTTGTCTTGTCTTGTATTGTATAACTGTTATAACGTAAATGTTGTATCAAACACTTTACATTTTTACTTTCTTATTTGGCGAATGAAAATTTACGAAAGAAAGATAAACGTTGATAGCACATCGGTATTTATTTGTGTGGTAAACTTGTTTTTCTCAAAGCCTTGATGATCATTGTGTATGTTTTTCCAGCATTTATTCGCTTACAACTTCGTTTTTATCAGGCCACTGTGAATGATGCTTTAACTGATGTCATTTTTCCAGGTTCTAAATCTTCACAGTTGTGTCAAAGTTGCTGAAGACTTTGTGTCCCCTGAGGTGAGGCGATTACCCTTTGTTTTTTCCATTGAACAAGAACAGACATTGACTTATTTGTTGGCAGGGGTAAAGTGTTTAAAATCATATTTCTGATTTAAAATGGCTTGGTTGCCGAAAATGTTAGTTAGGAATTGTTGAGTAATCTGTCCTGGAGGTGTTGTTTCTGAAATGTTTCCAGGTTCTTCTAGTTTGTATCGAGAAATCGAGAACTGTTTATCTTATTTGGTATGGAGAGTAAACTTCCTAAAATACCGGCTGATTCAGAAGAATATATGCACTTTTGAAAATTGATACAGGAAAAGCCATGCGGATAATTTGTAATATTTCAATTTTGAGACTTTTGTCATTATTTTAGGTGTGTTGTTTTCTTCTGAAATCAAGATTACCCAAACATCCTGTGTCTCAATCTGTAAAAAGCAGCCACAAATTTTATTGCATGATATGTAAACAATGTAGACATTTTTCTGAATCACCCGGTATGAAACTTTGTAAACGGTTTAAGATATCGTTATTCAATTGTATGAAAAGCATACGTTTTCTTTCAATTTTAGCGTATTGGACAGTGTTTCAACTTGACTCAAGAATTCAGATATTTATCAGATCGACATACTAATCACGAAGACAAACTACAGGTATGCTAGCAAAGATT
The DNA here is from genome assembly GCA_039566865.1 of Aurelia coerulea. Classification (NCBI taxonomy): domain Eukaryota; kingdom Metazoa; phylum Cnidaria; class Scyphozoa; order Semaeostomeae; family Ulmaridae; genus Aurelia; species Aurelia coerulea. The sequence goes on along the minus strand of CM076952.1, from coordinate 309,000 downwards.
TTGAAGTTGAATTGACTTATTAACGATAATGAACGTTGTAATAGTTTAAATCGCAAATCTATGATTGGAGCTGCCCTTCAGTTACTCCTTGTTCGATCCAGTCATTGTCAATATTCATCCGAGCTATGAATTAGTATAAATTGAAAATAGAGTGATGAACAATTGAGAAATGTTTGCTGTTTTGTTTCAGGTGAAAAACATAATTTACCACGCTGTCAAAGATTCTGTTGGTGTCTTGAAAGAGGAGCTCAAGAAACAGAAAGGTACTTCACAATATTTGTAAAAGAGGTTACTGATAACGAGGCATTCGCAACATGACTTCATATTATCTTTTAATAAATTTAGAAAACGCTAATTCACATAGGAGGCATATTTCATTCTCTCTTTATTCTTTTTTCTTTATTCCTTTTCTGATCATGGACAATATCTGACATGTTTTATTACGGGAGCAGAAACACATGCCATTTTCTTGCATACGCATTCATAAGTACTATTACTCATGATGAAAGCTCTGTCTCTGCTTGGAGAAAGGCTTGAAGTTCTTTGGTTGAGGTGCACCAAACAATGGGCAGGTGCTTAAAACAATGCTGTTTACAGATTTGTTTACAATTTGGAAACAGAGCGCCTTTAAGTCTGGCTTTGCTAGTTCTAAAAATTGAAAAAATTGTCATTGATGTTCCAGGGCCAAGTGTTATTGATGATATGAATGCTACCGAGAAATGTGACATATGTTCTCAGTATTTCCATTCCAAACGAAGTCTCTCATTGCACAAAATATGGGTGCATCAACCATCCCAAGATGAAGACGCATTGGATGAAAATGTGCAGAAAGCTGCCGAGATTCAATTTATTCCCTGCTCAAAAGAAGAGATCAGTACTGATAAGGCCAAGTGTAAAAGCACACATCGCAGGAAAGTAGCAGAGAAAAAGAGCGCAATTGACGAAGAAAAATCACTCAAAAGAAGATCTTATGATTTTAAGTTTAAAAGCAGAGTGATAAAAGCGGTTTCTGCTGGAAGGACTCCTGCTGAAGTTGCATCGGATTTTAAAATTACAAAAGGTATGGTGTCAAAGTGGGTGAGAAACAAAGCTGAAATATTTGAAAGAGCTAAGTCGAAGAATACAAAAAGATTATAACAAAGATTCTTATGAAAATGACTGATGAAACATAATTACGTATTGAGATGCTTTGAAAAGCTTCGTGACACGATGTTTAAGTAACGTTTTCACGAATATATATGTAGTCGACATACATGAGTGTTGTAAATATAAGTGTTCATTCGCAAATATGAGATAAAGCTGTCTTGTTCAAAAGAAAGCCTAAGGCATCAGACAGCCATATCGAATGACCGCTATAGATAAGCTAAAGATTTCTTTAGCTGGACAATGAAACAGCACGTGTTAAAGTTATCAAATACAATAGGGTATGTTTAAACTTGGCCTAGGCCAGCTTTTAATTATGTCGATTCCCTTTAATTTGGAATTTCTCAAGCAAGATTGTGTAGCCACCTTTCAAAAATGATGATACGAAACTTTCAGAATTCAAACATCAACATTCTAAATTTGTCAGTGCTTTGGCAAATTTTCATTCTTTTCCTTGAGAATGCGTTTATAAACTGTTTCAAGAAAAGACTTCTATTTTTCTGCTGAGGAGTTTTCTTTTAATGAATGATTTAGCTTCATGTTTAATTAATTGTACATAAACCTTCCAGTGCAAAAGTTCAAGAACATTGAATGCTGTATGTTACACGAGTTAGAATTCTTACTATCTTGTAAATTGTTAATGCTGTATTAGTTTTGTAAAGATATTTCATTTTTGAATTCTCGTAATTTCTTAACCTCGCTTGTTGATGCAATTTGAGCAGCTGTGTTTAGCCACCAGGGTACCTTGTTAGCCAGAAAAGATTTCCCATTTTTGAAAATTCATCGCCGGGTTTGCACACGTTTTATGTCCGTTTTTTATGCATTTCGTAATTAGCCTAATGGATACCAAATAAATTTCAGGATCCTAAGCAATACGTCATTCTATAAACAACTAACTATATACAGTTCAGATATTAAAACTACTCAACCAGTTTAGTTTGAAAGGAATATACAGTTGATCATTGTATGACGACAGAAACTTCTTCGATATTAGGTTGCCTCGATCTTTTACCCCAAAGCCAATTCGAAATTGACCACGATTTCTTAACGACAATATCCTCACTTTGGCTCCCTGTGGTTACATCTAAGGAACCCAGTTCATCTGTCAAGACACGTGACTCGTCCTCTTCAACCATATCAAAACTGTCATCTTTGACCAATGGCGATAGAAATGAATCACCATAACGATTGTCATCATATCCTGATGCGATTTGAACTTCAAGTGAATTGCAAGCTTCTCTTATCAATTTCTGATGATTGGGTGTTTTATTTGTTTTATCAACATCTGTGCTTTTGTGCCCTTGGATCTTCCTGGTACTTTTACTGTCGCCTTCCTCCCACACCCTTTCTGTGCCAACCGTAATTTCATTCTGGTATGTTCCAGTTTTGCCCTTACCCTGCACCCTACCCGGGCCTGTCTTACTTTCTTCTCCGTATTGGTCATTCTCATTAACTTCTTCAAACAGATTACCAAGCCTTTGGTCCAATTCCTCATCAGAAGTCATGCTCTCATTTCCATCATTGACTCCTCCATTCCGTTTTGAAAAACTCAAATTGTCTCTGCAAGCGGCACTTGCTTCCATACTTTTGTTGTTGCTAGAACTGAAGTCGTGGTTTTGATACGGTACCCTATTTGACCTCTTGTGACTGTCTCCTTGATCTATATTTTGGCTCAATCTTTTAGTAAAGCTCTCTTTATTCAATGCATCCTTCTCGCCTTCGTTTCTAAAGTCAAATTCGAGTCCTAGATCATTTACAAAGGACTCTTTTTCTCCTAAGACTGGCCCTTGACAATTTATCATTTCTTTGCTTTCATTGTTAGAATCTGGTTTCTCAACGGATCCATCCTGGATACAAAAACCAGAATCACTCGATGTCTCTGTTTCAAAGCTCATTTCTGATTTAATTCTATCCAATTTTTTGCCATCTTGGCTTTTTCTGGCATCTTCAGGCTTCAGGATATCTTTCAAAAATTTGTCAACTGGAAGTCGATCACAGCTTTGCGTTTCTGCTTTATTGCATACCAAACATCCAACTTGGAAGCTGTTGTCAAAAGTCTTGTTTTGATCGAGCCCTGCTAAAACTGATCTCTGCACAACACCTTGATCTGTTGTACAAAAGCACATGATTTGGCTTTGAATGGGTGTTGACGTTTGCTCAAATATTTTGTGAAAATCACAAAAACTCCCAGGCTGCTCTGAGCTGCCAAGGCGTAATGTTTGGTTGCCATGGTAGCAGTTAGACAACAATGGGTTGCAGTAAATTTGCTGATGATATGGCTGACATTGTAAGCAAAATGGATTTAGATTTGTGGTTGGTTTTGAAATTAGTGGCAGTATTCCATTCTGAATCTCATTTGATGTTTGCGTTTCAGTTTGTTTTGTGACACCAGTAATCATTGTGCTCCCTTCCTTTGTTTTCCCCCTGAGCAAGGGTGTTGTCCTACTCGATTTAGTTAGTCCTGAGGATCGACCAGCAGGGGGCAAACCAATATTTCTATATACTGGCAGGTTGTCTTCACAAGTGGTAGAATGATCATTCAACAAAATCTTTTCACCTTGTGAAGTTTTGCCTCTTTTCTCGCGAATTTTGTCATCTTTACGATCCTTACCTCTCTTCTTTTTTATTCTTCCCTTTTTGCTAAGGTGTCGTTTCTCGATTTCTGACTTGACAGATTCTATTTCAGACTCGACCTTGAGATACATATTAATTTCATTTGTCATTTCCGCAGCACCAGATATTATTCCTGACAATCGTTTGTCTTCATTCTCTTCGAACAGGTCCCAGTCAATGAAAGATGTTCCATTCTTCATTTGACCATTTCCTAAATCTTCCTCGTTATTTACTTTCTCCACTGTTATATTAGACCTTGATGTTGCTTCTGCAGTCATTATATTGAAGTCTTTGGCAGTGTAAGGTGATGGCCTACCTGTTGAATTCTGGTCGCTGATTGGATCATTACTTAATTGAAGCAACCAATCATTGAGAGGATTAGATACCTTTCTTTCAACCATATTCGAACGCTTTGAGTCAGTTACAGTTTCATTCAAATCAGATGCCTGTTTTTCATCACAAATCTCAAAATTATCTTGTTTTATTTTCCTTTGCATTGTTTGTGTCTGAGCATCTATCTTTTCATTTAGGCCCATACTTTCATTCGGTGATGAAGTGTCTATCTTTTCATTTAGGCCCATACTTTCATTCGGTGATGAAGTGTCTATCTTTTCATTTAGGCCCATACTTTCATTCGGTGATGAAGTGTCTATCTTTTCATTTAGGCCCATACTTTCATTCGGTGATGAAGTGTCTATCTTTTCATTTAGGCCCATACTTTCATTCGGTGATGAAGTGTCTATCTTTTCATTTAGGCCCATACTTTCATTCGGTGATGAAGTGTCTATCTTTTCATTTAGGCCCATACTTTCATTCGGTGATGGAGTGTCTATCTTTTCATTTAGGCCCATACTTTCATTCGGTGATGAAGTGTCTATCTTTTCATTTAGGCCCATACTTTCATTCGGTGATGAAGTGTCTATCTTTTCATTTAGGCCCATACTTTCATTCGGTGATGAAGTGTCTATCTTTTCATTTAGGCCCATACTTTCATTCGGCTATCTTTTCATTTAGGCCCATACTTTCATTCGGTGATGGAGTGTCTATCTTTTCATTTAGGTCCATACTTTCATTCGGTGATGAAGTGTCTATCTTTTCATTTAGGCCCATACTTTCATTCGGTGATGAAGTGTCTATCTTTTCATTTAGGCCCATACTTTCATTCGGTGATGAAGTGTCTATCTTTTCATTTAGGCCCATACTTTCATTCGGTGATGGAGTGTCTATCTTTTCATTTAGGCCCATACTTTCATTCGGTGATGAAGTGTCTATCTTTTCATTTAGGCCCATACTTTCATTCGGTGATGGAGTGTCTATCTTTTCATTTAGGCCCATACTTTCATTCGGTGATGAAGTGTCTATCTTTTCATTTAGGCCCATACTTTCATTCGGTGATGAAGTGTCTATCTTTTCATTTAGGCCCATACTTTCATTCGGTGATGAAGTGTCTATCTTTTCATTTAGGTCCATACTTTCATTTGGTGTTGAAGCCTTCAGTTCAACGTCATCCACTTTCTTTTGTGTTTGTTCACCGACTTTGCTGCCAAAATTTTTCTGAACACTTGACTTTCTTCTACCAACTCGTACACTTCTTCTAGCTGCCAATTCTTCACGATTTATTTTAATGGAATTTGACGAATTCTCATTCATTTGTGTTTTGCATTCTTTAGTCGTCTTTTCATCTGCAAGAATGTCTTCAATTTTACTCAACGTGAATTCAAATCCTGAAAATTTTTCATCAACATCAATTTGTTCTTCAAATGCTTTCTTTATTCTTTCAGCAAACTTTTCAGTATTTTGAAATTCTTCTTCCATTTTATTTCTTTTCATCTCATTTTGATCAATCATCTTTGCCATTTTCTTTCGCAATTCATGGTTTTCTAATGAAATGTGGCTGGCAAGGAATGCTTTATCAATTAACACCATGCAAAGATCCAGTAGATTTGATTGTCCACGCTTGATCTCAGTGGTATCTACAAAATAAGGCAAATTTGATAAGTTGTCATGTCATGTAAACTGATGTTTTATAGCCTGCTTTAAATGCCTTTATAAACTCTATAATTTCCTCGTTTAGGGGCCAAATACCAGTGCCAAATCATTCACCTACCAGCATTTAGAGGAAATTGAAATGTTGTTATGTTGGTTAGCCTATACCCATGATATAGAGAGATGTGAAGACATCTTTTGACATAAGTGCGATGCACCATGTTGAATTTACGTGGAATCAAGGCTTTAATTTCTGTGGGATACCCATTTTATTCGTGAGAAAACTTTTAGTATGTAGATTCGTTTGATGAGACTGTGAAGAGAAGCCGTCAAAGATACAACCATAAAAATGCGACAGCGCAGGTTATCTTGTGTAAGTAAGAACCACTAGAATCGCTTCTGATGCTTTATACAAGAGTTCGCGTACGGCAGGGCACAGTGACAACGACAGGACAATTTATCTGCTCGTACGGTAGAATGGCATGGCTCACACGCATGATTTTTTCATCGCAAAAAAAACAATCGACTCTTTTCACAATGACATTAGTTCTCTTGAAGTACATACATCCTTCGCCTTGATATGACGGGGAGCTAAATCCCAAAACCAAATTGCTCTTAGCAGTGCATGAAATAGTTTTCTACATGTATTTGCATCAAGACAGAGGTTATGTTTACTCGTCGAAAAATCGTTTCTTACCTGTGAAATGTGAATTCTGGTTTTCAAAGATTTGTGAGATTTGTTCTTCCATTTGCAATTTGCTTTCAATTAAGAGAGATTTGAAATCTTCCTGCTGTTTCACAATTTCATTGCCATCACATTTCTTACTGACATCTCCCTTCTTGGCTAGGCCCATCAATGAATGGCCATCGCTTAGTAAATCTGGCAATGCAGCATCGATTCCATTGCTATGTGAGGAATTTTGCAAAACAAATGGTGAAAACTTCAGCAGCCATTCGCAATGTTGCAACAATCCCATAACTGTCTTCTCTCTATTTTCATCCATCTTTCCTTCGCTCCTTTCAGCCCATGCACTAAATCCATTTGCTGCAAGCAATTCAAGGCTTGTTATTTCACTCAAGAGTAAGATCTTTGCAATTCGATCTTCATCCATTCTACCAGCGTTTATTGAATGCAGCTCAGATTCTAGCTTCGAAATGCGTTTGCCCTTCGACTCGAGCTGGTTGTTTAGATCTTCAATTTCTTTCAAATATTCTTCAACCTATAAAATCGAAACATCTTACAGTATATACGTGATCAGTTGATATGGTACATATTTTACTTGCAATGGAGTTTGTGCTCCCTTAAAGATATCTGAAATGATAAAGCGATGCCGAGTTTTTCTTTATGGCTTTGGTCACACGGCGTATAAGCACTGTGATAAACACAACCCGTTTAGAGTTAACACGCAACTGTTACAGCTGTTTTGGGGAACTGGTTGCCAAAAAGAATTTAATGTTGTGAGACAGGGGAAACTTTCGTTTTGTGGGAAAGAAAAGATTCTTTAGTTTTTCACCAGGCATAATTTTTGACTCATGGTGTACTTTGTACTCTGTGAAGTCAATGTGATCGTAGGAAAATTTCCTGTGGTCATGGGGCATTTTGTCATGGCACGAGGGGTTGTATAGGGAAGTGATCGCATAGGGAAGTGATGGAGTCGATACAAAGCCTTGCAATAATGCGACCTCCACAATCGTCTAGCGATGTCATACATCAGAGGGTGCCTTATCTTTAACTTTTGTTTCAAAAGCACTTGTACTGATATTCATACAATCCGAACTAAAATGCATTGTGTATTTAGAAAAACACAACTCAAAGTATTTTTACAACGAGCTAAAAATTTATCGTCGGAAAAAACTGAAATAGATAGCTTGAAGTAGATCACATTTTAGCTTTTTGTTTACTTGCTTTCCAATTTTTGCAAAACAATTTTTTGTGAAAGAAAGACTAACAACACGAGGTACTAATGCCATTTGTGAAAATGTCAAACCTGTTTCTGATGACAATTCTGCAGCGATGCTATGAACTTTTCCGATTCTTGTGACATTTGCTCAACTTTCCCAAGTAATTTCGTGTTATCAATTTCCTTCAGCTTGTTGTATTCAAGACGTAGATTTTGCAGTTCATGTTCTGAAAAAGTAAACAATGAAATGATAATGAGAAATCTGTAAAATGAAAGAAGGATCGATAAGATAGTTTTCCTGGCTATGATATAACATAGGTCTAAAGCTTCTGCAAAACCAATTGCTTTTTATTTTCTCGACCTTTATCCAAAGTTTCTATTGTTCAGTGTTTTTAAAATGACAGAAATGGCATGAAAGAATGGAGCAGAAGGAGCAAATATTTTGTTTGTCCAGAAAACAGAAGATACCACTGAGTCAGTTGCAGAACAGGAGTAACACCAACAGGCTGAAAAAAACAAAATTTAGCTAATCTGATTTTACCTTGTAATTCCAATTTCTCCAGCAAACTGTCAGATAACCTTTTGAAGTCAACCTGCAAAGGATTTGAGAATGGGTTGCAGAACGTATGAAAGTGAGCCAGTGATGTTTTATAATACACTCTAAGCTACAACACCAATTTGAAAAATGACAACTCCGTTGCCTAACTGGGGGTTAACTTGATTTTGAGTATTCATTCGTGATTTAAAATTCATTACCTTAATCTGAATGAAGAATATGTGAAAACTGGCTTCTGTTGGCTTTTCCAAAAACCAAAAACTATTGGTTCAATTTGATGCATGTTTTAATGATTAAAATGGTAAAATTATGATTTTCTTAGCTCATGCATTACTTTCTGATGATCCAGAAACTTTTGAAAATTTTGAACAGGCCACTTTTGGTTGTTTTTGGTCCTATCAAGAAATATGACTTTTGGCTAATTCGTAATTTCAGAAAGAACAAATGCATCCAAAAAATGAGAAGAATCTGGAATGTTAAAGGGGCTCCGTCGCCATACAGTAAACAAATCCGTAAACTCGCACGTGTCACCGATTATCCATTGTTCATCCATTGTCTTCTGCAGTTTGTTTGGTGGATTCACCCAAGCCACCAAAAAGTGACCGTTAAAAATCCACTTATATCCGAGCAATCGTAGAAGATATTAATGTTTGGTTTGTTCCTTAGTGAAGTACAATGATCAATGCCCAAACAGCAACTTTCATTTTGAAAAAAATATGAAAATCCTGTGTGATATCACCTTTCAAAAAACTGCAAAAATCATCGTTTTGTTTACATTTTGGCGACGGAGCCCCTTTAAGTTGAAGCCGCAGTAAGGCCAGTAAGGCAATGAAACAAAAACTTTACAAATTCGTTACATATGTAATCCTGTACGATTTTTCAAACAGTGTTTTGATACATTGATCTGACTCATTGGGTACAATTGTTAATCTAGTAAGAAAGCAATGGTTAACTTTGTTTGGAAACAAGTGCAGGCTACCAAGCAATAGTCTGATGTAAAAGAATGCACAAAGAAGAAATCGGAAAAAGAGAAAAGGAGACAAAAAGGGAAAACAAGCAAGCAATGGAGAGATCAAATAAGAATGTCTGCCAGCAGGAAAGGAAAGTATGCCAAGAACAGGAAATCTATGAGGACTCGTTTGAAAGATACGTGGAAGAAGCTCCATCCAAGAATATGCAAGTCGGTCAAGTAAGTTTTTTCAAATTCTCGTTACAAATTAAGAGCCGACATGACATGAATAAAAACGAAAATTTATTTGACTTACTTCCATGTTGACGTAAGCAGTATTCGTTATCTTCATGGCACGCGATCCAAAATTCAAAGTGCTTTTCGTCTCACTCATATCTTTTAGGCCAGGAGATATGCACACCTGAAATAAGGAATGATATTGCAATGTAGACAGAAAATGTAGTTACCGATGAAGACCATTTTTATTATATTTTTGAAATTTGCTTGAAAATGCAAACATATTCTTATTTAGAGGGATGATCAACAAACATAAATCCAGTTAACAGACCTATAGTTCTAAATGGAAATAATTTTATACTATTCCCACTTGGCCATATAGTTGCCATGCTTTCTATGCAAGGATTGGGGATCATAAATAATTATGCTGTTGTTCAAAAATATACCTTTATCAACAATTCGTGCAATTTAAGTTTTTTAGCATGCAAATAGTTCAGATTAGAAATGAAATTAACTTACGATCAAACTTGTTTTGCAATTCCCGCCAAGACTTTCTTGCAATAATCGGGTAAGGACTGAATTTCGAAATGGAACATGAGTTTGTTTATTGCTTGCTAATGCTTGGATCACATTCCTGAAAAAAATATTTCGTCCAGTCAATCGTGCGTGGGACAAGCGATTAACTCAATCTAACGAAGCATGATGAATCAGTAATTATCTGAAAAGGTACCGGGTGTCCCAAAAAAAGTACTCCCGTTTGAAAAATCACCAACATTTGCTTACACAAACGATCTTAAATTTTCTTTTTTTACAAGTAGATCAAGGACCAAATTATTTTCCCAGATATAGCAAATTTTGTAATTGGTTTAAAAATTAGCAAATTTAGCTCTTTTTGGAGTTACCTGGTTTTGAAGCCTACTGCAAAAAATCACTGGTGATTGCCAGATCCAATTTTTGTGCATGGAAAGCTTCTAATTTGGTCATGAATAAAAGAAAGAAATGCATACTATCCTTAGAGACTAAACTAATGTTGTCAAATCTGAAAATTTTGACTCTTAGGCACGATTGTGTATTTTGCTTAAAAACTATAGCTCAAAATAAGGTTTTTCAATCTGGAATTTTCTATCTTGTTGTATCAAAAGCAAAACTTTTACAATCTAGAAATATTTTTGGGTCCTTGACAGAGACGTAGGAACCGGGGGGGCACTGGGGGCACGTGCCCCCCAAGATTTTGCAAAAAACAAAGAAGCGCCCTTTTTATTTTCAGGAAGTGCCCCTTTAGCTTAATGAAAAAAGTGCCCTTAAAGTGTCGTGCCCCCTCAAGTTTGAGATGCTTCCTACGTCACTGGTCCTTGACAAAACAAGTGAAAAAGAAAATTTTATCAAAGGTTTGATAATTGATTTTTGGTGATTTTTTAAACCGGAGTACTTTAAACACCCAGTACAAGAATTGAAATAAATCATAAGCGAATCTCCTCACCCTAATTCCAGTAATGATGAATTAATGTGTTGGGCTTCACTCAATCTTTCTCCAGCAGCATGGGTCTTCTTTACCCTTTCACTACCAGCGAGATCGCAGCTAAATCAAAATAAGATTTCATAAGTATGTATGGGAGAACGACAATTTCATAAGACGCTAAAACGAGAACAAATGGCACTTTTACGGGATTTCAGACATTGCTTGGGACTTAAAGATCTCCGCCAAAATGGACCAGATTTCTAGAGATAGTCAGTCTCTCACCGAAGGGCAAAGCAAGAGCACTCAATTCTTTCATTAGAATACCGCGAGTAAGCAAGTTAGATAATATACAGTTGGTTATATTTGATGTCAAAGCATGTAGCATATCTCGTTTAATCATTGTCAGTCAATAATGCTTGCATTGAACTCACAGATGTATTTTGCCTCGTACAATGACGTCATCATCCAGATCCATTAACTGAACAACGCTCTAGAAATAAGAAATAAGAGATGTGAAATGAGAGATAAATCACACGAATGAAAGCTATAAAGATTTATTGGCAATAACAACATATGGCAATACATGGCAAAAACTCACCGAAGGTACGGAAAGCAACACAATAATCCAAGTCACTATTTGAAAAGGTCTTGAACTTATTTAATATACTGTAATTAAGCTGCAGACTGGATGGAACTGAAGAGAATTTGACAAAAATAATGATTTGAATTTTCAAATGAACTTAAAATGGGGCTTACCTCAGCTTTTAGTTCTTTCTTGCATTTCAATTTCTTTGTTTCTGAAGGATAAGGATGGTACGCATTAAATTTGCAATCAGATTTCGAACATTCTAGTTGAAAGAACTTTGTTTATCAATTGTACAGTAGATGTGGAGAAAGACGTTTCACTTGGGAAATGGCATCATATGAAATTGCACACAATGTTTCCTTCTTTACACATTGTTACTCGTAAAAACCTGGAACATGCAACCGCATGGTACGAGATTTCAATAGAGAATTGAATTGAATTGATCAATATCATTTTTGACAAACCTTTGTTAGTGTTGTCTTCTGCACCATGTTTCTCTTTTCTTGGTGCTTTTTCGATTGTCAACTGGAATACCGAATGTGATCTGAAAGAACAATTTTGATGTCAAATGATGCTTTTAAAGAAACAGAAAATAACATAGAAAATAACTGGTTTGTCTACTCAACACCGAAGAAACATTGTTTTGTCTCCTTGTGTTCCAAAATAATGAGGCAATTAAGATGCAGAAAAAGTACCACATAACGGTGACAATAGCAATACCAGAACAAGAAATCAGAAGGGAGTTGGAACACTATGTTGCTGTGAGAGAAAATTGCAAGAAATTTATTATATCCATTCACCTGCTTGAAGTCCGATTCATTTTCGTTTCTGCAAACACAAGTCGTCTTTTTCCAAATGAGATTAACGAAAAAGCTTCTGATGGACTGCGGACCACGTATTCAGTCAGATTCTCGACGTAGATTCCTAAAGAAAAAGGAGATTTTGCAAAACTTTTGATTGGTGTCTCTATATCCTTTGCGACGACAGTAAGCAACGACAACGACTCTGCGACACTCTTGAGACAAGAACAGTAAAGCATATGAGCATTGTAGATGAATTCATCGTGATCATCATCATCATCATCATCATCGTGATCATCATCATCATCATCATCATCATCATCATCATCATCATCATCATCATCATCATCGTGATCATCGTGATCATCATCATCATCATCATCATCATCATCATCATCATCATCATCATCATCATCATCATCATCATCATCATCATCATCATCGTGATCATCATCATCATCATCATCATCATCATCATCATCATCATCATCATCATCATCATCATCATCATCATCATCATCATCATCATCATCATCATCATCATCATCATCATCATCATCATCATCAAAAAGCTACAATGCTCTACATAAAAGAATTATGCATGGCAGCAAACAAACAAACAAAATTTAGAACTAAATTAAATCAACTAAAATTGTATTTCCCTTAACTTACAGTACATACTAATGCAGGCTAACATATTTATGCAAACAAGAAATATAAGGCGAGAAAATGACAAGTGAATCAAAGTAAGAAAACACGCAAATTAAAGAAAAAATAACTATGAAAAATACCTGCTTTGGGATTTTCTCGAATATTCAGTTCCACTTTGTTGTTGATATTCAACAGATCATGAATCTTTTCTTGGTATATTTGCAAATAAGAAGCTGAAATCTGAAAAGAGTTGAAACTTTCAAGAATCATATTGCGTTAAAGTTGAAGGGAACTGAAACTATCTGTCAAATTCCGTTGAAATACATTACAATCCAAGAAGGCTAAGAAGATGATGGTTAAACTGATAATGTGAAAGAATTGAAGTCCAATTTGCGACAACAAAGATGTAAAGTGTGTACAATCCACTCATTCATTGAAAGAAACATTTATACCTTGAGAGGTACTGTTCAGTCTGGTTATCTTCTTTGACAGACATTAATAGGTAAATATTGAAATATTAATACGAAATATTGGCTACTCAGTGAATATTGAAATATTGAAATATGAATACGAAAGGCTACTTAGTGTTTTGATTGTTAAAAGATCTTTTATTTGAATTACCTTGAACTCATGTTTACGGTCACCATGTATGTGATCAAACACTTTATTTATGACATCTTGAGTAATTCCATCATTTGCCATTAATGTATGTGTTTTCCCTGCAACAAAAGTATTGTAAATCACATCCATTCATTGTCATAATTTCAGTTAAAACATGAACATTTGTAAAATAGCCAAATTTTTTCTTCATTAGAGTAATTTGAAAGAGAGTTTTATGGGTTAGATAGAAGATGTAATATGGCACAGCCAGGATTTTACTCAGCTGGCACAGCCAGGATTTTACAGGATTTTATTTATACTCCAGGATTTTCATTACATTTGTAAGAGGAGTTTGAAAGCTTCTTGCATTGCATTACCTGTCCCAGTTTGTCCATAGGCCATCAAAGTGCCATTGAAACCATTCAAAGCAGAGTTAACAATTGGCTTGCTTAACTGCTCACAAACCTGCAAGACATAATCAATTATTTTGTAAATTTTGATACCTATCCAAATAATCTTTTAGATGCTGTCCTTGACATAGTAAACATATAAAATGATCTTAACGTAATTTGTATTTACATTGATGACAAAATTATCATTGATACAATTTCATTCTCACCTGTTGATTTGTTTTTGATGATGGGAAGACATGATCAAATTGATAAATCTTTTCTGATTTGTTTCTTGAATCTTGAACACAAATCTGTAAAAAACCATAATTGTCATTCATGAATTTGTTTTACATGGAATTGTTTGGCATTTAGATCATTTTCTCCAAAAACATTTTGGCTATGATTAAAGTATTTTTAGTGATTTCTGATGAATAGTGAAACCACTTGTTAAAGGGAATGTAAGCATATAAAAATGGCCCGAGCCACTTGCGCTCAAATTCTAACCAAAATATGGTGCAGCATGTGTGACGTCCTATCGTCTGTAAGGTTATTCTTGTCAAAGGCTTATATATGCTTAGATTCCCTTTAGGGTCTGTTTCAATAAGCATCCCTTGTACATGTCATCTCTTGGTTGGCCTTTGTTGTTGCTATTTTCATGGGCCATGTAAACAACAAAGGGTAGGTCTAGCTGATTGAAACAGACTCTTTTAGGCAGCTACACAGAGATCAAGAAGGTAAATGGAGATTTTGTGACAACAAAAAAGAAATAACATTGCTGATGAATGAAATCAATGAAATTGCTGGAATACATTAAAAGCTTCAACCAAATACACATCATTGTCCAAGTAAACTAAACCAGATACATAACCCAATCATCACACAACAACTTATTATTCACCCTTATAAATAGCAACATTTTTGGCAGTCTCATACAATTTTACTTTATATAGAAGTTCAGGCTTGTCCATGGTTTGTTTCAATTGTTCCCAAATAAAAACTGCAATATTTTCAGCTGTACTAACAATGTTCCTAAAATACTCCACATCAAGGTCAATATTTTTATGATCAAGTTTATCTAAAACTGCTTTTTCGATATCTTTCTTCAAATCACAAAGGTTGATAATCATTCCAGTTTTAGGGTTTATTGTTCCACGGAGGATCACTTCCAAATTGTAGTTATGACCATGTCCATTAGGATTGTTGCATTTTCCGTACAATTCTCTGTTTTCTTCATCATTCATATTCTTGTTGTGAAGTCTGTGGCTTGCGCAGAAATGTTCTGAACGTGATAAATATGCTATCTTGTCAGCCATTTTGTGGATGATTGGGACGCTGAATTTGTTCCTTCTTTTCTGCGGTTGCTTTCTTAGCAGAGAGAATAATGATATGCTGCCTGAGGCTTAGGCCACACTGTTCAGCTCGCTTGGTTGTTGGCAACGGCTAAATTTTCATTAATTAGCACAAACTGTAGCAGTATTTGGCTCAATTTATCAACAGGAACAAAATGGCATTTAGTTAGGCCTTCCTAGAAAAAGAAATCTTTCGAGAGCGCCTGCGCAGCCTCGATAATCGATACCGCGTCACACCACAGGTAGACCAAAACTGGTAGAGGATTGCAATTATTTTGAAATGGCCATCCATTCGATACTTTTAATTGAGATCTACAGATTAGTAGGAACCGGGGAGGGGCACTGGGGGCGCTGGAGACACGTGTACCCAAAGATGTTGAAATTATGAAGAACAAGTTCCCCTTTTGTTTCAGGAAATGCCCCTAGATACGTATTACAATACCTGTGAAGTTTCTTCAGAAATGTCCAAAGAACTTTGAGCTTTTTTAACAACTTCTTCTTTGCTAAATGGTCGTATTCTTACATAAACTTTTACCCTTCCGCAGTCTGAAATGAAATGAGAAGACTTGGAGGTAAAACATCTTGTGCAACCTATGCAAGGAAAGAAAAGTAGCTACAAGGTGAGTATATAAGAATAGAGCACAAGAATACAACGGGAATACAACGTACCGCGTTTTCCTCTATCGAAAACATCTATGTTTAATATACCGCAGGCTAAATTTAGATTCCTTCAGTCCCCCCCAGCTGAGCTTCTTTTATCTCCGTAGATTTGCTTGACCAAATCTTGGTAAACAACAGTTGGTAGATATAATTAAGTTATAGACAGATCAAAATACTCTCGATATACAATCCAAAGGACTCATTTTTCAGTCGTTGCTTTTTAATTCAATTCATCTTGATAATCTATCCAGTATTGTTTGAAATCACCTCGATTTAGATTGATTTGATTGATTTGGTTTTACTTTCAGAACTTTGCAGAATGTTTTTAACAATTAGCTTTAGTTACCTTTTCCAATACGAACTTCTTCGCGTTTAGACATCTTCAAATGCCTTCAAATAATGTCTAGCAGATAGACTTTCTTCGCGTCTATGTTTATGAACAAGCGTTGTTAAATCTTCTTTAATCCGACTTGATTCATGACAGTTCTTGAATCCATTAAACTTGTTCCTGAAGATTGCGAAGAGAAAATCATGCAAGTAGAGATAAGTATTGTCATAACCCTTGTTCAAACTGAATCTTATCTATCTATTCGCTTCGTTTTGGCGTTTGTTGAAGAAGATGACCAATGCTTGATCATAGCGAGCCGATCCACACTTCTTTTACCAAGTTATTTATGTTCATCAGGAAATCTGATTTGGACCAAAATCTACGAAAGAGATTCAATTTAGATGCGTGAACCTCTCGAAGAATTTTTGTTGATGCAGAAAGCTAGCTCAAGCACACCAAGTGAACAAAGAAGGACACAATTGCTTTATTTTGCATACCTTGTAATTTTATATTTCCTTATTCATAAGTGTAATTTACTAAACCAAAGAACATATCTTATCATGTTGTGCATGCTTTCTCAACATTTCCATGAAGCCTATATTTGTTTATTGGTGTGCATAGCAAACAGCATTTTAGCACGATGCACCGTAAATATATGCCAGTCTGTTCTTCTCTAGCATTTGTTTAATCTATTTCTTGAAACGGGACAATCTTAGGCCAACTGATTGAATAAAGTTACATACCTCTAAGGAACTCTTTTCTTTCAGCTTCAGATCTGAGATAAGTCGTTGCCATCCTAAGTAGGCCAATGAAGGATGTGAATAACTAATCGAAGGAGTTTTCCTATTCAAAACATTTAGCAGGTGTTGGATGAGTTGACGCCCAAACTGTATTCCTTTTGTGGTTGCATATTGATGGGCGATGAATAAGACACCAACAGATCAGTTTTTATCTCCAACATCCTTCTCTCACTATTTACTTAAAAATATTTTGAAATTGATACGATTTTGACGTCAATTATCCAATAAATAAGAAATTGTTCTTATTAAAAATTCTTTCGCAATGTTTGTGTTTTGTGTTTATAACTTTGCTTGTATATGATTACTCATGCGTATCCACTCTTATAATTTTAAACATAGAACTTAAGATAGTTTCAAGAGTGAACGCATCTGTCACTTTAAGAAATACGTTGGAGTCAAATATATCCCTTAGATCTAAATCTCATTAAAAATATTTGGGTTGCATCATCCTTAAAGAAAGTAATTCAAACCTAATCGCTCTATGAATGAGCCCTAGTTTTGCTTACAGTTGTTATATTTCCAAGCTTTTGAAGATTTTTGGGGAAAATGCCTGCATCCTGTCCTGCCCTATGGCCCGTCTTCGCTTTGTCTTAATACACAAGTCGATGCATAGAACAGCAACAACATTTTGGTCCAAAAATTTTGGGTTCCCTGTGCTACAATTCAACTCAATTCTAATGGGCCTAGCCACCTATCAGGATTTTAGCAATGTTTGTACGGTGAAATTGTAATTAATTTAGAATGTATTTCAATTGGTTAGGAATAAGAGATGTTTTCAACGAAAGAACGTATTGAGAATAAATCAACATTGTCTGGAAAGGGGAGATTTGAATATCTGCAAGCTTTGGTCACTGAATTTCAAGACACAAGCAAGCATGGTGAGATGAATTGGAAAAAATCGCCAAATTGTAAACTAATCTGTGAAAACTATTGTTTTAGGCACGTGTCCATTGTCTTATTGTACAGTTTGTCTTCTATACCCAGCAAGCCATTAAAAGAAAGTGACTGGCCTTAAGTTTGCACAAGGGTGTGCCTAAGGAATGTTTTGTTTACGTTGCTCCAGAATTTTTCCCTCCAAACTGGTCATAGAAAAATTCCTTTTTTATAGCTGGTACAAGGAAAAATAGGCAAACACGATACCCTAAAAATGGCACATCCCTGTTGGGCAAATATTCAAAGTACCCTCTAACATACAAAGTTCCAGTGCTACCTTTGCCTGTTCTGAGCCTTTTATCAGTTTTCAATCAATCAACAACACTAAGAACAGAGGAATACAGTAGCTGGTCCCAAACTTACTCATCAAGATGACACTAAACAGGGACACCATTGATATGTGACTGACCTTTAATTTCTGACAATCTTTTTTTCAATTTTTCTTTGCAGAATCAAAGTTGCAGATATTGGCTAATCTAACTAATTTTGCATATGATCCAATTAATTATGAGCATCTCAGAAAGCTGAATGTTGTTGATCTTTTCCTTGGTATGTAGTACTGAAAATACACTCACAATTTATTTCTCACAATCAAGTAACTAAAATATATTTTAATTTTTTTTACCTCGTAAAAAATGCTACACACATACAGTACATGTATACATATTTGTCGAGGCAGTATCTTCTACGATGAGGAAGCGGATTGAAGCTGCAGAGATGTGGTTGTTTAGAGGAATCTTAAGGACATTTTGTGTATGACAAAAATGAGGAAGTACTCCAAATAGCAAAGACAAAATAACTACCTGTAGTGTATATTAACAAATATCAGGGAATGGCAAGGAAAATTTATAGGTCATGTTATATGGACAGTGGAGTGGGAATAAATCAAAATGACAGGAAAGATTGAAGGCAATAAAGTGAGAGGAAGACAGAGGCAAATGATATTACCATCCATGGCAGAAGATTATGCAATGAAAAGTGCAATGTTACAAATTGCAAGAGATCACAGAAAGAGGAAGGCCATGACATCCTACACCCATGATGGGCATGGTACCAAGAGACAGAGATCAAACATAGTTTGCATGACACAACATGATTCCATTAGTGTTTCATTTTTTTGCATCTGCAAAAGACATCATATAGTGTTCATATTTTTCAGATATGCTTACAGAGGAGGATGAAAAGATGATTGAATTTGGAATTGCTGGATTATGTAATCTTTGTCTTGGTAAGAATTATATATTTCCTGTACTATATTCTAAACTGCAAGGATTTTCAAGAAAATAAAGAAAGATGGAAAAAAACAGTCATGTTGATTTCCAAAAGACTCATCTGGAAATTATCACAGAAATACTTCCTAAGAAAATTTTCATTTTCATTAGACAAAGAAAACAAAAGACATATCATTGAAAATAATGGCGTTGAAGCAGTCATCCAATGTCTATCAAGGTTAGTTAATTAATTGAATTCATTCAATCCAATAGTAATAGTTTAATTTTTAAGTTTTTGCAGACAAATTTGAACATTGTTTTAGTTTTTAATTCTTCTCCCATACCTCCCTTACTACGTATCTCTCTTATTAGCTCTGTTGAAGACACAGTGCTGAATGCAATTACAACTCTGATGTATTTGGTGACCCCACAAAGCAAAGCTGGTTTGTATTAAATCTTTTTATAAAGTCTGTTGTTTCTAAAGGTCTGTTCAGTCTAATTCTGGCCAATTCTGAGTTGTGGTTCATTGAAGGTCAAGTGTTCCATCAGATTCTTTGTTTTGTATTTTCTATTTCATATCTCTTTTTTAGAAATAACATCAGCAACAGTCATTGACTATATGAAGAAACTGAGATGTTCAGCAAATTCTAGACTGAAAAATCTGGCAGTGATATTCTTGCAGGTTTGGAATCCATTGTTTATTTTATTACAGCAAGCTTACCTTCAAATATCTTTTATTAATTATGGATTAATGATTCAGAAATTATGTTGTAACTACCAAATTATTTGGAATTATTCATTAATGGATTTCTCTTCACTGTTAAGTTTTGTGTTGATCCTAAATTTCAATTCCACTGTTTTCTTTACAAGGATTACTGCAATGTAACATGGGAAACAGACAAAGATCCAATCTGATATGAAACAAGAACCAATGGAACAATTTCAAGTGATCAGCCTCTCTCACAAGTGATCAACCTCTCTCACAGCTTTGATAGCCCCCACAACAAACATGGCAGATTTCCTACCAATAAATAACTACAACATGGCTGTGGACATATTACTATTTAATGCCTTGTTCCTTAATCAATGATATCTAGGGGTGTATCACTCTCTAGAAATATTTATGCCTTTGGCAAACTCCTTTTGCTTTCAAGAACAATCTGTAAAAATTCCTGAAAATCCTATTCTTTGAAAAACCTCATACGCTTCTTCGGAAGAGTGATACACCCCTTGAATGATATTCTGTCTAAAGTAGCTCGCATTTTCAGTTTTCACTAGCATAAAGAGAGATTATGGGCATATTCTTTTCAGCTCCTGTTGATAGAAACTAAAATCCCATTCTTTTGATGTCTGGCTATAATCTCTGCGAAGTCTACCAGAGTATGCCCTTAGTGTCTTTTTTCTATGGTGTTTAAGGATTTTTCAAATAGAAATTATCAGTTGTTTTGCTATTTATTTATATGTGAGGCCCCCAAAGGGGGGGTCCCTGGAGCACTGGAGCCCATCATTTTGACAGCATGGAGCCCGGAGCCCAAACGATTTCCATAGTGGAGCACTGGAGTCCATTGCTTTCTCCATGTGGAGCCCTTTATCTCAAACAATTTTATTTGTGAAGGCCAAGCAAAAAAGGGACAACATTTAATTACGAAAACTATATGAATAAGGAGTGAAACTATTTGAGCTTGTTAGTAGATCTCAACATCAACTTTGAAATGAATTTTTGAAGTTTTCAGGTTTCTTCGAGACATTGTTTCTGGAAATCTGGCCATTTACTTATGATTGGAAATCTTTCAGTTAGAATTTCAATCCTTATGCGCTAGGAATTTTATTCTTTTTTCTAAACAATATTGGTAGAAAGATCAGAACTTGCAGTGAAAATTGACAAACAGATAATTTTGCAAGGAGATTTATATTCGTAAACCAGTGGCATGGCCAGGATAAATTAAGTGGGGGGGGGGAATGGAAACGAGGTGGTCTGGGGGCAAAGCCCCCAGGAAAAATTTTGGGGCCACGCCCTTTATTTTGGCTTAGAATGCATCTCCCAAGATCATGCTTGCCATTAGCGACAAGAAAACTTTGATAGTTTTGTGAACAGTTGTCCTATGAATCAGAGCAGGAGGAAAATTTTTGAAAAAAGATCTTTTACTTTGGCTTAGAATGCATCTCCCAATATCATGCTTGCCATTAGCGATAAGAAAATTTTGATAGTTTTGTGAACAGTTATCCTATGAATCAGAGCACGAGGAAAATTTTTGAAAAAAGATCTTTTACTTTGGCTTAGAATGCATCTCCCAATATCATGCTTGCCATTAGCGACAAGAAAATTTTGATAGTTTTGGGAGCAGTTATCCTATGAATCAGAGCACGAGGAAAATTTTTGAAATAAAGATCTTTTACTTTGGCTTAGAATGCATCTTCCAATATCATGCTTGCCATTAGTGACAAGAAAATTTTGATAGTTTTGTGAACAGTTATCCTATGAATCAGAGCACGAAGAAAATTTTTGAAAAAAGATCTTTTACTTTGGCTTAGAATGCATCTCCCAATATCACGCTTGCCAGTGCTAAAATGGAAGATTTTACTTTCTCGGAAAATTCTTATTTCTTACCCAACCTATATCCAACTATTTTCTCCTCGGTTTTAGAGGAATCTCGAGGACCTTCTTTTGACAAAAGTGGGGGGGGGGGGGCAATTGCCCCCCATACCCCCCTCCCCGTGGCCACGCCATTGTCGCAAACAATCTACTTTCAGACCTCCAAGGGAGTGGTGTGGCCAGGGTAAATTATGTAAGGGGCATTGACATGAAGTTTTGCCCACAGGAAACTTTTTGGGACCAAGCCCCTTACTTTGGCTCAGAATGCATCACCTAATGTCATACTTGCCATAAGCCATAAGGAAACGTTTATAATTTTGTGACAGTGGCAGTCATTCTATAAGTCAGAGCGTGAGAAAAATTTGTCAAAGAGATATCTTTTAATTTAGCATAGAAGGCATCCACTGATTCCATAATTAACAGTGCTAAAATGGATGGTTTAATAGTCTTATAAATGAGGTAATTGAGAAGACATCGTGCCTTGTGGACCACATAGTTGCCCACGAAAACTTGACTACTCTTGAGCTTCTCTTACAGTTGTATGAAGGAACTTATAGGTTTCAGCAGATGAAAGATGCCATCATCGATAGAGTGGTCTTACCGTTTTTCACAAGATGCATTAACCCCAAAAGCTCAAAAGCTCTCTAAAACAATACCAAGATAACCCAAAGTACCGGGTGTCCCAAAAAATGTATACGGATTTGATTGAATCCAGCGCTGTGAATTTACCTTTAATCGATGTATAATCACTCTAAAGATGTTTCTTGATAGTTAACTTGAATATAGATACCTTGTTTGTTGGTATTGGTGCTTTGAGAGCAGACAAGTTAATCTTGAAAGCTCAAATTTGCCTCTTCCTCCAAACCAGAGCTTTAGCCTTTTGGCCTAGGCAATTTCTTAAGGTAGGTCACTGGTCGAAATTCTAAAATCTTATCCTTATAAGCTATGTTCCTCAAACTAACCTCCTGATACAAAGTCAACATGCTGATTTCGAATTTGAAATCTATTTTTAAATTAGATAATTGGTTTCCATGGTAAATAAAGAACAAAGAGATTTGATTTATATCATTAAGTGAACATTAATATTTGCAGCTAGAGGCTTAAGCTCTGATATCAGTATATCAAATTGATGCATAGGACCTGGGGAGTGATGTAATGTTGTTGGTTTTTCAAAATAATATTTCTGCATTAAAATATTATGATAATTGTCAAAATTACCTTTACGCAAGGTTTTTTCCTGAAATGCCTTCATCATATAAGTAAAGGAGTATACTTGATCCAAAAATAAAGCCTATTACATCACTCTTCAGGTCTTTAGCTTCAAAATGATATATAAACATTGCCCTTTGCTATCTGTTTTGACAAAAAAGTTTGTTCACTAAGCATTCGCACTCTATGAAAAAACAAGTTTTGAGTAAAATGAGTTTGAAATTTAACATTGTGTTCAAAGTTGACTGAATTGTCAAGAATGATCAACAAAGTTACAAAACCATATCATTAACAACTCATATCTATGGTTTTTTCATCTAACTGTTATCTGAGGCAGTTTCCTCTAATTTATTTACTATTTCCAGCCGTTACATTGAATTACAGACGCGTAAGTTGTTCCTTCATAAGATTGTTTCTTTTGTTCCTGTGCACTCTTTTGTATTTTATTGCTCTTCTCCATTTTTTGTAAATTCTTTGCTAGCATTCTCTGCTACCATTCTCTGCTTTCTTTAGTATACTAATATCCTTCTCACTGAATGACTTTTGGAGGAAATTACCCGGCTTAATCCCCAGTAGCTTGCAGACAGTGTGACAGAATCAAGCGGAATGAAGCACCCAATGTGAACTGTCACACAGAAAATGCCACTGCTGTTTCCAATGTCTGCCTGCCTGCAAATGTGGCTTTGGGGCATATTTTCCAAATACATTGGTGCAGGGACTAATTAGGATTCTGTGTACTACTTCTTGAGCACCTTTTGAGGAGATATGAGTGGGTATTCCATGCCAGCCCATTATGGGGGGAGTGCCCTCTCCTATAAGCCATGCACCATCGAATGAGCTAGAGCCCCATTCTTATCAGGAAGAACACCAATGTCTTTGTATGCATCTCTGATTGGCTTAACAGGGTTATCTTGTACAATGTTTGCCATTTCGATACTTGCATTGTGAATTTTGCTGTGGTGTGCAGTGTAAGCATCTTGGCTTGTTGCATAGGGTATGTTCATATGTAACACCACATCATTTTTTCATGGCACTGAATCCACATCCAATTTTGTCAACTTTGCTCCCCAACTCTTTGAAACAAACAGCCCTTATCAATACTCTCACTGCAAGTTGTACAAAACAATTTACCTTTCACCACAAAGCCATTGGCATTGTGCTATTTGACAACTCAAATTTGCAAATGGGGCACAAGACTTTATTATTCAAAAGACAATGAAGGAAGGTAACTGCACAATGAAAAAACAGTCCTCTATTTCATTGACAGAATCTTCATTTCTTTTCTCTCACACTGGATGCTGTCTAAAGTTATCCTAAAGAAAGCCATCTGTCTTGCGAATGCAGAAGATGACCCTTCCTGTGTCTGTGTGGATCTATCCTTTGATTGAGGATGAGGGGTAGGCCTAGACAAGAGTTCTTGCTTCCTCTTCATGATTCGAAGCTTCTTTCTCCGCCCAAGGTACGGTTTCATCGATCTCTGCTTTGTCCGGGCCATTGAAAAACCAAGGGAAACAACTGTATGAGAGAAACACAGCAAATACGAGAAGAACTTTCGAATTCTGGCAAACAAACCGATGATGATTCACGATTGCCTCGACGTTGTAAGTTGTGTTGTTGGAGTGGACCGCCATCTTGAGGATCTAAACAGCCAATCAGATAGCGCATCTAGATATATCATCCAATCAAATGTAAGGAATGGTTGCTATGCAAGGTAGCAACGGAGATCTTTTGTTTTGTAAGTTCAGAAAAATCGTCTTTCGTAGCGCATAGGTAAACCATATTCCAATGGTATCCTCGTAATCGAATAGAGAAGAAACAGGGCATTCAAACGATGTATTGGTCTTCGATGTTTGGAGGCAGGAATTTTTTAGAAATCAGCCATCAAATAGCAACAAAATTTTGTTCCGTTTTTGATTTTTCGACATCTTTTCAACTACCTACTTCACGAAAACTTTAAATATTTCTATTTTAGCAAACTTTCTTCACTAAAATTTTTTCAAATTCAGATTCTACAATGTTTGAAATACCTAATGCAAATGAAAACAAGAAATTGATTTTTTGGAAAAATTCTCGTGATTTTCGACCAGTGACCTACCTTAAGGCACAGCGTATAAATCAACGATAGCCTTGATGAAATTTGAACAATGTTGGATCTTGTCTTATTCTGTTTTCCAGAAGTCAACCCCCCCCCCCCCAGTCACCCATTGGGAAGTCTCTTAATTTTTCATTAATTTCAGTTCTTAATTTCGATCTCGATTTCGATGTGCTTCAGGAATTTGCTTAGGCCAAAAGGCCAAAGCTTTGGCTTGCAAGTGCACCCAAATCTGAGCTTTCAAGAAGCACCAATACCAACAAACAAGGTATCTATGTTAAAGGTAACTATCGAGAAACATTTTGAGAGTGATTAGCCATTGGTTAAAGCTAAATTCGGAGTCAACCAAATTTGTATACATTTTGAGACATCCGGTATTTTCTAGGGGACTCGTGCTTGTTATCAGCTTTAGTTGCGCATATCCAGTTTAAACCACAAACTGCACTTTCTCGCTCAAGAAACAACGAGTGCAGTCTGGCACTACGCGGCTTGCTAAAACTGACAAAATCATTTTTTCACTAATTTTAAGAAGTGGAGCCCTGGAGCCCTGAAAAGTCTGCAATGGAGCCCTGGAGCACGACAATTTTGCCTTTGGGAGCCCGGAGCCCATAGAAATATGCCCTGGAGACTCGGAGCCCCAGATCCCTTAGGGGGCCTCATATGTCATTACATGCTGTACAGCTATTTCTCAACTGACAAAAATGAGATCCTTTCCTTAGGAGAAGCTTTGGTTAAACTTTCGATTAATGAACAGTATCTTTGTAAACTATCAGATTTTCGAAAGGATTTGCAGGTCAGGTTGCAGTTGAAGGCACACTGTCATGAATTTGATTTGCTAGATCTTCACATAAATCGTCAGTAACAAAAAATACTCTCCTCCGCCGTTTCTAGTTTAGTAGTCCATGGTTTTTGGTTCCGTAGTCCGTGGTTCCGACCGGCGGAGGAGAGTAACAAACGACTTGAGTTGACGATGTGGAGGAAACTAATACGTCATCACCAATGCGCATGTGTACAATGATTCTTTTTGACAAAGACATTCTTTGCGCCCTGAAGCTTTTCCTGAACTGGTCGACATTTCCGACATCTTCAATATTTAGTTTCTAGCTGTGTAGTTAAAGGCGAAAACATGATGATGGAGGTAGTTATATGTTATCTTTTCATTATTCAACATTTTTACTACATTTTGATATGATTTACTTGCCATTTAAGCATCAAAACCGGGCAGTAAGTTTGATGATATTATGTTCAACGTACGTAGGCCCAACAAACAGCCGCCACGCAATCAGTAAACCTGATTCAAGATTTTTAAATCGCTTCGCCAAGAAATTTAGTGTTGTATAAACATGGTTAGTTTGTTCTAGGGTTATTGCTAATATATTGGTTATTGCTTCATATATTCATTGATACTGAAGAATTGTTTAAAAGCTGGACAAACAATTCCCAAGAAATAGCAGCTGACTGTCTTGAACGAGGAACAGAAATCATTTCTCTGGTATTTGTTTGGTGTTGTACAAAATGAAACAAGACAGCCGACATTTTTGGTGAATTTCATGGAATGATGATGTGGGAATGAATTGAACAAGAAATGAAAAGGATCATTCTTAACTTTCACAGAGCAACATTCCAAGCAAACATAACAAAGCACAGTTTCACACCTCATGTTTTTCATATTCTCCAGCTAGCTTGACACCCTATTGTGTTCTTCAATTATCTTGATGTTTTACTGCCTTTATGATTTCCCAGTTGAATTATTCAGAGGTGTAAATAGCATTTAGTCAAATTTCGTAAAACAAAAGAGTTAGGTTTGGGAGGACAGGAAGTGATTTGCCTTTCAGAAGGATAGATTTCACACACCTGAGTGCACTTGGTCAAATCAAAATAAACAGAGAAGGCAAAGGATTATGGTTGGCTGCACTAAAGGTGTGAAATCTAATCTTTAGACTGCCAATTGCTTTGTCAAAATCAGAGCTCTTGCTCAAACTTTGATTGGAGCTGTTGGATTAATTAACAAGGGATAATTTTGCAAAATAAAGTATACCAAAGGCTTACAGCTCTCCCTTGCTAGCATACCACACCACAGCTCCAATAAAATTTGTAAGCAAGAAGGCTTGGTACATTCTGGACTCAACCTGGGGGCATATCACTCTGTAAAAATCTTGTACACCTTTGGTAAAAATCCCTTTGTTTTCAAGAAAAATCCATAAAAAATCCCTAAAAATCCTATTGTTTAAAAAAATCTGGTACGCCATTTTGGAAGAGTGATACACCCCTCGGACTCAACTATTTTAGGTTTGTGTTTCAAGCCCTTGAAAAATTGAATTCAAATCCATCCAGTACTCTTGTTGCCACAATTTTTCAAACATCTACATTTTTTTGGCGGAGAAGGGTTTGTTTCTGGTCAGCATGGGGCTCAAATCTTTAAAAAGGTGGGTGTGAATTTCTATGGCATTTTTCTTTGAATTGTATGGCTTAAAAGGAACTCATGGTACTTTGCTGTAGATCTGCCGTGGAAATTTTTTGATATCTTGATATTTTTCAAGATGGTGTCAATGTTATTATTTTTGCAAATATTCATGGAAAATTTTGAAAAAATTTAAATGATCATTAATCCTAAACCAATAGAGGAAACATGATATAACCTTTAAGGCTGATTTCCAGTCAGTGGAATTTTCCGAGCGGGCAGAATTTCTATTGTATGCGAGAGAAAGAGTCGCTCTCGAATTGAATAGAAAGTTACGGATGAGCGACCTTTAATTGTCTAAAACTCCGCCCGCTAGGAAAATTCTACTGATTGGAAATTAGCCTTTAAGAAAACCACAGTTTATGAAGGTCTACAATATGGCGGAAAGCAGAAATCTATAGCTTTTCTGGTTTAGGATTTAGAAATTTGATGATGTCATATCCTCAAATTTAATAAATGTCGCCATGTTGAAACTAATCAAGATATCAATAAATTTCTACGGCAGATTTATAGCACAAAACCCTTAGTTCCTTCCAAGCCATTTAATTCAAAGAAAACTGTAAAAGAATTTTACACCGACCTTTCTAAAAATTTGAGTCCTATGTTTTTCTGGTCACCCTGCAGATTATTTATTTTAAATATTTTTTCTTTACCTTTAGAGTAAACAAGATGCCTCTGCTAACTCACTGTAAGTAAACAGATTGCAAGTCATTTTTTTACAATATTTGATCAGAGGTTGAGAAAATGTGCAAGCATGGTAGCTCCACTCACAGGAAATTTTTGATAGTTGTAGCCCCAGCAAATTGTCTAAATATTGAGAATTTGGATCAATTAATTGTAAGATTAATTTGACAGTCATGCAAATAACAGGTCTAGTATTTCATTCATTTAACAAAAGGTCCTGTAGACTTCAAATTTCAAGAAATGTCAGCTGGTTGGTATCATCGGAATGAACTTGAATTGACAACAGGACTTTGTTTTTTATGACTTATTTTTCAAGGATTTCCATACTGATAGAATAGATGCGTTATTTGTCACCAAAGCAGAATGTCAAATGACTGTAAAAACTATATTAAGCTTGTAAATGCTTTTCAACTATATTACATAATGCAACTTTATTATGAATTTGATATTTCAGCTTAAGTCAATGCTCCCTCCAGCGGTCATATTTCTGATATCTTAACTACGATTTTGCTGGTATATGCAAACATTTTGGTTCAATAGATTTTAGAAAACATTTTCAGATCCTTTTTCAGAGGATTTTAGCTTTTAGAGAACTTTTGGATCAAAAAAAGGAAAACTGCCTATTTACAATTTACATGATTGGTTTGTTGTAGAAATGTTATCAGTTGAGAGATCTTGGTTTGGTTTTTCAAAAGTGTCTTCCGTTAAAACTTCTCTTGTTATAATGATTAGTATATGTAGGCAGTTTACATAAAAAGGGTATTGTTTTTCACTGAAGAAAGAGTTTGAACATATTCCTTATCTTTCAAAAGTGTATCATGAGCAATATATGAAATTTTTAAAGTCAATTTGCTTTCTTGTGGACTCCCAAATTTTTCAGGTGTTTGATACACCCAAAATTGTCAAGGTCAGAATTTTTTTGATATTATAAATCACTGATTTTAGGTATGTTGGGAATCTAGATGGTAGAAGAGTTACTGAACAAATGATGATTGACATTTTTAAGAATGGATTGCCACATCTGAGAGACAAAGTTCTTGGAGCCAAGATGTTCCACCCACAAGATGTATGTTATATATTTGTTTATATTTTGATCATTTTAACAAAACTGAAATTTATCAAAGTTTTATGCATTCAGTTTCAATAGTTGCCTTGTGTATACTTTCTATTTAACAACCTTTCAAACATTTTGGTTAGTTCTCTTTCACATTGTAGCTGTCATTGACCTGAGTTTTGCATTAACATAGACATCTTTAAGTATACATTTGTTGATGTGAAGTGTTTTCATGCTGTGTTCATTGTTAATTCTTGTTTATTCTTCATTGTTGATGTTCGTATTTTCCCAATGTTCTTGACGTTTTTAACATTATCTTTCAAATTGACTGCATTGAAAGCTGGGCTGGATTTATATATCCTTGACCAGTCCTACAGTTCACATTGGGAAACAAAAGTCTTACATCTTTGTGCAAAATTCTCATAGATCTGGTGCTATTTTGTCCCCTATTTTTGGACGCTTTTTCAGAATTTCAAGAGCCACTGAGAGTAAATGGTTTTCAAAATTTCAACCCTTGTTTGCATCTTATTTTCAGGATAGCATGGCCTCTGACCTGTTGTTGTTCTACGGAGTCAAAATTAGGTTGCCAGGCTAGTGAGGAGTGTTTATTCTTATTACTTCTTACTACTACTTTTTACTTACTTTTTACAATTACTTTTTAAAACTACCTTTTCTAAAACAACACTCCTCTTTTTTGGAGTTTTCTTACTAGGTTTACTTTTGGTCGTGTTCAGGTCTCAGCCGCTAGTCAGGGGAACATGAACAGGGGGTAACAAACATTTTCTCTTTAAAAGTACAGGTTTTAGAAGCAGCAAGGAACATTGGTAAGTGAAAAAAGCAGCAAGACTGTTCTTACATGAGAGCATCTTAGCTGAAAAGAGGTAGGCAAGGTTTAAAAAAAGGGTCCCATGAATTTGAACTAAGGCTTCGCCCAATAAAAGAGGAGCAACAAAGTTTTGTACAAAGTTTTCATCAATATTTAAAAAACTTTTTAGATACAAGCACACAAAAGATCCTAACTAAGTCCAGTAGTTTGTTACCAATGAAGGGAACAAGAAATAGAACCCATTGGGTGGGAGTTTCATCCAAAACCAAGAACAACCAGAGCTATCAGCCCTGTTAAAAGGGCAACATTTAGATTGAAATCTTTGATTCTAAGAGTGATTTGTGATTTGACTGATTTGCAGGGGACTGATTCATATTGCTTTGTGACGTTTGCTGATCATGATTCAGCTATGGCTGGAATGGGGTTCCTCAATGGCAGAGAAGTCTTTGACAAGGTATGATGATTACTTGATTTAAAAAAAGATTTGTACAACTTTTACCCTCTAACCAGAATTGTCAGTACATTATCTTAGTCTCAATTGAACATTTCCTAAAAACATCCTCTATGTGCCTTGCCTATGATTGCAAGGATTGCTCAATTTGATCCATTTTTCAACAATTATAATGGCAAAACAGTTTTTTCTTATCTCAGGGATTGCTGTCTGATGATACAAGAACGGTTACTGTCAATATTTACGTGATAGTCAACCTGTCAGTTTTCATTGTTTTGGGAAAATATGAGAAATATGAGTTTTGACTTGTGCCTGACAATGCACCAGAGATTATGAGAAAAATTCTGTTGAAGTCACAGTAAAATGATGGATTAAAAATGTTGTAAACTGGTTGCATTGCTTTTGCTGTACAATTTTCAGACAATGGATACATTTTCTGACTCAGCTGGTAGAAGGAATTTGAAACATAAATGCAAGCAAACAGATCTTTGAGCCTGACATTTGAATTTCTAAGGATTAAAATTTTCAAAGAATTGTTTGGGAGAAGCAGTCCTACTAAAGTTATCTAGAAATTACCAAAAGTCAGTGTTAAACATGTCTTCATCATATTTTCAGTCAATCACATAAATCATTCCATCCTGTCTTTCAGAAAGTGAAGGTAAACTGGGCCACTTCTGGAACTACTAGCAAGACCCAAACTGGACAAAAGTATTGTAAGTAATAAAGATTCATTTTCAACTTTGTTTTGAGATTAATTGATAATTTTGAGTATGATTCAAAATAAGCTAATTTACTAGAAATTTAACACAACATTGCTTTTGTTCTTTGCAAGAAACTTCGGAAAGAACTGGGAGTGGTTGTCACTAAAAGAAGTTATGACATTTCTAAAACAACAAATTTCAAAAAGTACTTGTAATTTAGGAAGCAGTGTCCCAAAATAGACAAAAATTGCTGCCTGCTATTTGGAATTTTGGCAACAGATAACATCATCAATCTTTAAAATCCGTTTTGTGGATTATTTATCCCGGGTCTTTGAAGTGGAATTTTTTTTGTCACACCTGGCATACTACTGTCATTGATTTGCTCTTGAATTTCTTATATGAATGCTTGAAGAGCTTAAGGAACTTGGTGTTGTTTGTATTGATACTATTATCACTAAAATTTATTTAAAATTAGTGAAATTTTTATTATTTGATAGATGGAGCATGCTCTTCCATATTTGTTGGAGATTTGGATGCAGATATCAATGAAGAAGCATTGAAAAAAGCCTTTGAGATTTTTGGGGAAATTGTGTAAGTATTGAAAATTAATGACTTTCCTCCCACTAATTTACTTACTTTAATTTGCTTTATGTCAGGGCTTTCTTGAAGACTGCTGAAACAATTTTGACATCAGATCACAGTATTCTTCATATGATTTTACACTTTAAGAGCCGGTTAATTTATTATTATTTCACAAAATCATCTGTCAAATTGTTCTGAATAAAATGATAAAAGTTTCATCCCTTTGTTGGAATTTTTCATTTTAAGCTTCATTTGAATTGATATTGTTGTTGTTGATGTTTTGAAATGCATTATTGAAGAAAAGAAATCTTGCCAACTGAATCAAGATACTGCTGTACTTGGTTAACATTAATTATTTCTTATTTTCATTTCAAGGGCTGTCCGTGTTGTGCGTGATGCAGTGACAAATATGAGCAAAGGCTATGGATTTGTTTCATTCAAATCTAAAATTGTAAGTATGTGTAGATTTAACATGCACACTTTGCCTTACATAAATATTGCACTACCTGACATAAAATGGTGGCCAAAGGCATGACAAAAGCATCAGCATTTAAGGGTTTTTCTACATTGTGTTTTGGTCAGAAAGATTGTTAAGTCATCTACCTTTATTTTTAAAAGTGAAATGAAAAGTTGTTTTGTTGGTTTCTTTGATAAAATGAAAAAAGCCATAGACAACATGAAACAAGATTTTGTAAGCATACGTAACTGGAGGAGTAGGCAATAACCAAATGAAGAATGAATAAATTTCTTGGAGCAAAGATAACAAAATTTGATAGTTTTCAAATCTGGATTCTGCACACTTTCTCGCTTTGCAGCCTTGTAAATGTTTCTACAAACTAACTGATTGATATGTTTCTCTTGTAGGATGCAGAAAACGCAATCAGTAAGATGCAAGGTAAATTACAAACAATTTTATGTCATGTTGTTGATTCTTAATCAGTGCGTGTATCAGATGTTGTTGATATTTCTTGTCAAACTCACATAGTTGAACCTACTTGATTGATCTGTACTGTATGTACTTTTCACAATATTTTGATGAGGTTCTTCATGAAAATAATCTCCCAGACTGAGCGCATCCCATTTACTTTTGTTTATTGCAATCCTTTGTTTAATTGGATTCACCATTCTTTGTGCCACCTATCATTGAGTCATTTTTTATCAATTTTCCATTGCATTGATTTCTTTACGTAATATCTGTTTTCCTGTAAAATAACTGTTGAAATTCGAGTTACACAACACGTTCATTTATTTACAGGTGCAACTTTAGGTGCAAAGGCAATCAGGACAAACTGGGCTACTCGCAATAAAGTGCCTGGTACAGCTGGGGAGCAACAGCAAAAGCGTAAGAATTCTGACATCACTCCATTATTTTCTGCTTTTCAATGAATTTGGATGTCTATCAAGGTATATATATAGTAAAATCCTGCACAAAAGGAACATCTTGCATAGTCCTATTTTATTTGATGATCTTTGTTCATTTTGGAAGATTAGGCTATGTTGTAAAATTAATTTTCAAAATACGAAATGCCTCATAAATAGAGAGAACGACTAACTCCTGGAGAAGAATGATGTAACTTTATCACCTTTTTCTTTAAACGCATCCACTGTTGTGTTTCAATCTTTGAGTGAAGTTGTTGTTTGTATATAGTTAGTACAATAATTGTTGTAATATTTTTGTTTTGCTTTGCAGCTCCATCTTTAAATTATAACGAAGTTTATCAAGCTGCTAGTTCAAGTAACACAACTGTTTATGTCGCAAATCTTCCAAACACAATTACAGGTAAATATATTTTATTGCTGGTAATTTATCATTTTTAAGCTTTTTAAAAAAATTCACAGATAGGAATCAGCTTTGGAAATTCACCAATGCACCTTTTGATATTCATCTTTGTCAGTTAAAATTGTGATTCTAAGAACAGGATCTTATGAAGATGACTATAATATCGCTTTAGCAACTATTTGTGTATTTCTGAATTTTCTTTTGTATGTTGCAGTAAATTAGAATGTGAATTCAATTATACCCCTTTTACAAGATGCAATTACTTGCCAAAGTTATTTTGAAAACTTCTTGGGACTCAATCCCCTGCTCTGTAACACAGAATATTTTGCTGCTTTGTATTTTTCTGATGGTCTACAGGGATTGTGCAGTTAAAACCGGTGCCAATTTAAGGGATCTTTCCAAATCTTCATGGCTGGTTTTTTTCAGCTCCTCTTATATTTACCAAATGCACATAACAAATCGTTTTATTTCTAGATGATAAACTTCGACAAACATTTAGCTCATTTGGACAAATTCAAGACACCAGGATCTTTATGGATAAACTTTATTGTTTTATCAAGTAAGCTGGACATTTTACTTCTTCTGTGAATTTCACAGGACGTTCAACTGTATATTTGTTTCAAGTGATGTTTCAATGTGAATGCTTTTCTTTTCAATCAATCTTCTTTCATACAAGAAGGGGTAAACATGTGTGTTGCTTTAATTGCCCAAGAAAGTTTGTGCTAATGCCGAATTAAAACTGGAACAGCGGTGATAATCATTATGTGTTTGGAATTTTCCTTTTTTCAACCTAACTCTTGTTTAGAAAAAGATGGAAGACGAGATTGTGAATCAGGTGCTCTTCATATAGTTCCACATATTAGATTATTAAAAAAAAAGACGCTCTGAGTATTTGATTAAGGCCCATCTGTCAGGGACCATTTAGCGATCTGGGTAGTTTTTGAAGCTGCCTAGGTGGAATCCATGTACGCCGTACGCCATATATGTACGCCAATTTCTTTTGTTCTATTGCTATTTCTATTGTTTAGAGTGAGTCTGTCCGCCATATAAATATGGCGTAACATACGCCGATTCCAGTCTGGTGAAGCTGTACCCTTAATTGAAAAATATACTATTGATCCACATCTTTTGTTTTCGATCGCGATAATGGGAACTTTGATGGCACCGTATACTTGCAGCAAAAATTGAAAAACAGGATAGCCAATGGTGGAGCAATCACAAACAGATTTTATTGCCTCGTGATGTGGATTAGTTATCATCTTAAAATGTTGAAATATCTCCAAATTGAGAGATAACTATTTTAATTTTTGACAGGTATGGAAGCCATGAATCTGCTGCAACTGCCATTGTTAAATGTAATGGAATGGACATTGATGGATGCTATATTAAGGTTAGTTGCTTGTATGTTGTTGTTGTTGTATGTTGTTGTGATGATGGAAGTGTCTATTTATTTGTACATTTTCGTTAACAAAGACATGGGGAAGAAAACATTGAATTAATCAAAAACGGGAAGTGTCTGGAGAAATATATAGATTTGCCATAGATGCCTTTCTTCTAATTCCCCAAACAGGTGTAATTGATATTAGAAGAAGCAATTCTCTACAATTCAATTTGATTAACAAGATGTATGTTGATTAACAGTGCTGGTGGGGAAAAGAGAGTGGCGAAAGTTCAGCTCCATCATCTTCATCAGGCAGTGGTCAGAGTCAACAAGGATCAAATGCTGGTGTTTATTCAATGTACAATCCTTGGTATTATTACTGGGCAGCCATGTCCCAACAACAACAGCAACAACAGCAATCTGGACAACAACAACAGTCTGGTGCTCAAGCTTATATGCCAATGGTGCAAGGACAATATCCCATGTATGGAATGTATTCTGCACAGCAATATGGGTGAGTTCTTGTTTACCGGAAATGTTTGCTGTATGGAATGTATTCTGCACAGCAATATGGGTGAGTTCTTGTTTACCGGAAATGTTTGCTGTATGGAATGTATTCTGCACAGCAATATGGGTGAGTTCTTGTTTACCGGAAATGTGTGCTGTATGGAATGTATTCTGCACAGCAATATGGGTGAGTTCTTGTTTACTGGAAATGTTTGCTGAAATTGGCTACGGTGCAAGAGCTTCTGAAGATATCTTGCAGCATCATTGTTTGTCAACCTATTCAAAGTTTGCCTCACACAGCTATGTACCGTAAAAGTTAAAAAATTACCAAACTAACGAGGCAGGAAAGACTGTTCATAATTCACTTTTATTCTGCCCTAGAAATTTGCTATCGTCATCGTAAAAAATCTGTCTAAGATATGGACACCTGTTTTGTCAGCTTCCATTTAAAACATATTGTTCCTATCAAGTATTTATTACCCAATCTTCAGGAGATCTTCATAACGAATTTGATTGGTCGAGGAGTGGGCACTATTTTCCCGTTTTGCCCGTCATCAAGGGATACAAATGGTGCTTCGGTTCTTCACTGACTGCCTCTAGCGTACCACCATAGTTCTGTGTTGATTTGATTATTACTTACTTTTAGATCGGGTGATAAACCAAATACTAACTTTTTGCTTTGGGCAATACAGAAAATATCAAGCCCTCACAAGCCCTCACAATCTCAGTCAATACTTTTGACTTTGGGCTTGATATTTTACGTATTGCCTCCAAAAAGTTAGCATTGGTTTAATATTGTCCAAAAGTCATTATGTTCCCTGAATATCTATATCTTGTTATTTCAGGCAAGTGCCAATGATGCAAGGCTATGGAGGTGAGTAAGCGTTTAATATTTCATGTTCATTTTTCTAATTTCTTTTTTTTTATACATCATTTAATAACTTACAATACATATTACTTTCAACGTTACTTACAAAAAAAACCATACCCTACTACTAATACAATACCAATTGGAGCGAAAAATACGGCTACCTCATGGCAACATAAAACAGGAAATACAAACATACCACTGCACGTAACTGCTAGAGAGAAAAATAATTGCTAATACTACACGTAACCTTAAAGGCGACCTACATAAAACTACACGTAACTGCTACTACAAATAAAAGGAATGTTTAAAATACAAACGGAAAACTAAGGTACAAGTGAAGGAAGCTTGCAATCAAGTACGGTAATTGCAAGTGTAGGTTTGAAAGTTAGAGCCAAACATGGTGAATTTGCAAATCCAAGTTTTAATTGCAAGCTGCCTTAAGACATTACATAATTACAAACGAAGAGAACTGCTAAAAAACAAGCACATACAGACAGAAGGGGTTTGGGTGTTCTACGTAGGGATATGAGTGATCTTCAATCAAAGCGTTCTGTTTCGAAAATACAGTTCATTGTTGCATTCAAGATTAATCTATTGGCTTCCAAGGGCAAATTTTTATTTCCATATAGAAGAAGCTGCAAAATATTGTTGTCTGGAGCCTCGGAGTATCCGCATGCTTCAAGTACATCATTGACACCAACGAGAAGACTGTGTCTATGCTCTCTGAAAGAATTGCAAAGCAGCAAGAAGTGCTCCGAAGTGCCATCGTTAATTGGACACATTGGGTTGATTGTATCTTTAAAATTATGTTTAAATTTGTGGAAATTTAGTTTGCTTAGCCCCACCCTTAATTGAGTTAAATACGCAATCCCTTCTAATTTCTCACCCAATTGTCGCTCTATCTATGTCGATTCAAATCTAGTTAGCAACTTTTTTATCTCAGGAATTATCCTAGCCTGTAATTATCAATGAATGAATTTTCAAATCCGGTGTTGGCATACTTTGTGATAAAATGAAAATTTGTGCTACCGGGTGCGCCAAAATAAACTATGCACGTTTGGCAGGCCACAATAAATCGTACACGGGTCCGATTTTGAAGATTTATGACTTAATCGTTAGCAGAAAGCCTGAATTAGATACTGGGATTTTTGCAATTTTTTTCATTTTCAGTTTTTAGAGCTAAAAGCGAGTTTCCTAAAATTTTAGTTTTCGAAAAACACTGAAAACGATCAAAAAGCATCGATCAAGTTTTCCAAAGAATCGACATGAATGGGCAAAGAGAGAACTTGTTCGTGGTGATTTGGGATTTAGAAATCGACCAATTGTAATCTGCTGTACGAGAATTCGTACTGTACCCCCAAATTCCCCTAAAAACGTTTCTCTTTGTTCATTCATGTTAAATCTTTAGAATTTGATCGATGTTTTTTGGTCGTCTTCAATGTTTTCGAAAACTAAAATTTTAGGAAACTCACTTCTAGCTCTAGAAATTGAAAACGGAAAAGTTTGCAAAAATCCCAGTATCTAATTCAGGCTTTCTGCTAACGATTAAGTCATAAATATTCAAAATCGGACCTGAGCACGATTTATTGTGGCCTGCCAAACGTGCATAGTTTATTTTGGCACACCCGGTATTATCATACATTTTCCAGCATTTTCAGTCTTTGAACAGATTAGATATTGAATCGAGTCGCTAGTTTGCAATGACGTCATCTTGCTAAAAAATCAATGGGCTATGACATCATGTTCATCCCGACTGATGCTGATGTATTATTTTGAATGCGTCTTGACGTCGCAATGTTGCCTCCAAATCGTGGCTAGCCTCCATTTTATTTTCATTATATCAATATTTATAAACGAAACACCTTTCAGCTTGAAAAATTAAAGAATTAGCAATGTATTAACAATATGTGTTTAGGGGGAAAATATGATAAATCGCTGCCCTGCCAAGGGGGCATGTTTTGGTCCTGTATGTTTAAAGGATCTCATTAAACCCTATTTTAAAACAAGCGATTTATTCTTTCTCTCCAATGCTGTTAGGGATATCATTTCAGTTTTTGATAGCAGAGAAGTAGAAACTTCGTTTTGCATATTCTAACCTAACTCTGGGAATCTGTCTCCTTTTCGTTCAACAGTAGAAAATGGCTTCTCAACTCAGGCTATGCTTCAGCTTACTTTTTCGAAAATTTTTAGCCGAAGAAAATAGTCGAAGAGCGTGAAAAGGTGTTGAAATATATCTCAACAGAAGTGAAGCTTGTTTTACGTCATTGTTTCAAACAACCCCGGATTTGTCTGTTATGGAAAGAAGATAATGGATTTTTACAGAACTAAGTTACACTCGATATGGTTAATAAATGATGTTTTAGTGACGTTTTTACATTGCAATTTGTGTTTGTTTTAGCATCAGGTCAACAAGGCTCTAGTCAAAATGGGGGCCCAAATTCAAACTATGGTGGACCACCTTATCAAAATTCACATTGAAAATGGAATTGAAAAGAGACTGATGTATTGGTAGAGAGAGACTTGTCAAGAATACGGGTAAAAGAAAGGAGAAAAATGGCTTTCAAAACACTGAATCATGGAATTCTTGGCAACTGTGAATAAACACAGATAAAACGATAGAATGAGACTTTATGTTCTTTTATATGAACTGTTGTTGCATGTCACAAATTGGTTTGCTTTTAGAGAAAGATGAACCAGAATAGAACAAGTTATTTGTTAGGTTTTGTATTTGTCGTCAGTCGCAGTAAATTGTGGAATTACTGTTGTTACTTTATTTAACGTTCATGCCACTACGAAACGTAATAATGACGTATCGATGTGCAAACAGTAGGGTTTAAGTAGAATCTGAGAAAGTTTAGCTAGGAATAATAGTTATGTAACAACTTGACATATTTAAATTGTCTGTCTGTTAATAAGAGTGTGTGTGCCTCTGTATTTCAACGTTTTTCGACTGCTATTAAGTCTATGTGTACAGCACAACAAAAAGGAACTTGTAGATTAGTCAAAACTACGTTTATTTTAACATCAAGTGAACGGTTTATCTTAAGCACTCTCCATGATTGATTTTAGATTCCTCAAATGTTTATGATTTAATGAGAGCCAATGATTAATTTAGATCCACAGGGAAACAACTTCATGCGTAGGAAAACGATTGTTTAAATGAAATGATGATTACATTGTATTTCAAAGCGTTGACTTTTTTCTTTCGATTTCATCTGCCTTTCGAGTTTCAGATTTCATCTGCCATTACCATCAGTCCTCCCAACACGGTCTCATTTTGCCTTTTTCGCTAAAATTGGATAGTTTTCAAATCGCAATTCTTTCGCCAAAAAGTAAGGTTAACCCCTTCGCTTCTTTACAAAAATAGACCCTCTACGAAAATACTGATTTTCTGGCAAAAAGTAAGGCTAACCCCTTGGCTTTTTGCAAAAGTAGGTCCTCTACGAAAATACCGATTTTCGGGCAAAAAGTAAGGTTAACCCCTTTGCTTTTTTTGCAAAAATAGGCCCCTTTCGGAAATACCGATTTTTGGG
This sequence comes from Aurelia coerulea, assembly GCA_039566865.1. Classification (NCBI taxonomy): domain Eukaryota; kingdom Metazoa; phylum Cnidaria; class Scyphozoa; order Semaeostomeae; family Ulmaridae; genus Aurelia; species Aurelia coerulea. The sequence continues at coordinate 269,121 of CM076952.1, read as the reverse complement.
CAAAAAGTAAGGCTATAGCCTTTGCTTTTTTGCAAAAATAGGCCCTTTTCGGAAATACCGATTTTTAGGCAAAAAGTAAAGCTATAGCCTTTGCTTATTTGCAAAAATAGGCCCTTTTCGGAAATACCGATTTTTAGGCAAAAAGTAAGGCTATAGCCTTTGCTTTTTTGCAAATATAGGCCCTTTTCGGAAATACCGATTTTTGGGCAAAGAGTAAGGCTATAGCATTTGCTTTTTTGCAAAAATAGGCCCTTTTCGGAAATACCGATTTTTGGGCAAAAAGTAAGGCTAAAAGCCTTTGCTTTTTTGCAAAAATAGGCCCTTTCGGAAATACCGATTTTTGGGCAAAAAGTAGGACTATAGCCTTTGATTTTTTCCAAAAATAGGCCCTTTTCGGAAATACCGATTTTTGGGCAAAAAGTAAGGCTATAGCCTTTGCTTTTTTGCAAAAATAGGCCCTTTTCGGAAATACCGATTTTTAGGCAAAAAGTAAGGCTATAGCCTTTGCTTTTTTGCAAAAATAGGCCCCTTTCGGAAATACCGATTTTTGGGCAAAAAGTAAGGCTAAAAGCCTTTGCTTTTTTGCAAATATAGGCCCTTTTCGGAAATACCGATTTTTGGGCAAAGAGTAAGGCTATAGCATTTGCTTTTTTGCAAAAATAGGCCCTTTTCGGAAATACCGATTTTTGGGCAAAAAGTAAGGCTAAAAGCCTTTGCTTTTTTGCAAAAATAGGCCCTTTTCGGAAATACCGATTTTTGGGCAAAAAGTAGGACTATAGCCTTTGATTTTTTCCAAAAATAGGCCCTTTTCGGAAATACCGATTTTTGGGCAAAAAGTAAGGCTATAGCCTTTGCTTTTTTGCAAAAATAGGCCCCTTTCGGAAATACCGATTTTTGGGCAAAAAGTAAGGCTAAAAGCCTTTGCTTTTTTGCAAATATAGGCCCTTTTCGGAAATACCGATTTTTGGGCAAAGAGTAAGGCTATAGCATTTGCTTTTTTGCAAAAATAGGCCCTTTTCGGAAATACCGATTTTTGGGCAAAAAGTAAGGCTATAGCCTTTGCTTTTTTGCAAAAATAGGCCCCTTTCGGAAATACCGATTTTTGGGCAAAAAGTAAGGCTATAGCCTTTGCTTTTTTGCAAAAATAGGCCCTTTTCGGAAATACCAATTTTTGGGCAAAAAGTAAGGCTATAGCCTTTGCTTATTTGCAAAAATAGGCCCTTTTCGGAAATACCGATTTTTGGGCAAAAAGTAAGGCTATAGCCTTTAATTTTTTGGCAAAAATAGGCCCTTTTCGGAAATACAGATTTTTGGGCAAAAAGTAAGGCTATAGCCTTTGCTTTTTTGCAAAAATAGGCCCTTTTCGGAAATACCGATTTTTGGGCAAAAAGTAAGGCTATAGCCTTTGCTTTTTTGCAAAAATAGGCCCTTTTCGGAAATATCGATTTTTGGGCAAAAAGTAAGGCTATAGCCTTTGCTTTTTTGCAAAAATAGGCCCTTTTGGGAAATACCGATTTTTGGGCAAAAAGTAAGGCTATAGCCTTTGCTTTTTTGCAAAAATAGGCCCCTTTCGGAAATACCGATTTTTGGGCAAAAAGTAAGGCTAAAAGCCTTTGCTTATTTGCAAATATAGGCCCTTTTCGGAAATACCGATTTTTGGGCAAAAAGTAGGACTATAGCCTTTGATTTTTTCCAAAAATAGGCCCTTTTCGGAAATACCGATTTTTGGGCAAAAAGTAAGGCTATAGCCTTTGCTTTTTTGCAAAAATAGGCCCTTTTCGGAAATACCAATTTTTGGGCAAAAAGTAAGGCTATAGCCTTTGCTTTTTTGCAAAAATAGGTCCTCTACGAAAATACCGATTTTCGGGCAAAAAGTAAGGTTAACCCCTTTGCTTTTTTTGCAAAAATAGGCCCCTTTCGGAAATACCGATTTTTGGGCAAAAAGTAAGGCTATAGCCTTTGCTTTTTTGCAAAAATAGGCCCTTTTCGGAAATACCGATTTTTAGGCAAAAAGTAAGGCTATAGCCTTTGCTTTTTTGCAAAAATAGGCCCTTTTCGGAAATACCGATTTTTGGGCAAAAAGTAAGACTATAGCCTTTGATTTTTTCCAAAAATAGGCCCTTTTCGGAAATACCGATTTTTGGGCAAAAAGTAAGGCTATAGCCTTTGCTTATTTGCAAAAATAAGCCCTTTTGGGAAATACCGATTTTTGGGCAAAAAGTAAGGCTATAGCCTTTGCTTTTTTGCAAAAATAGGCCTCTTTCGGAAATACCGATCTTTGGGCAAAAAGTAAGGCTAAAAGCCTTTGCATTTTTGCAAATATAGGCCCTTTTCGGAAATACCGATTTTTGGGCAAAAAGTAGGACTATAGCCTTTGATTTTTTCCAAAAATAGGCCCTTTTCGGAAATACCGATTTTTGGGCAAAAAGTAAGGCTATAGCCTTTGCTTTTTTGCAAAAATAGGCCCTTTTCGGAAATACCAATTTTTGGGCAAAAAGTAAGGCTATAGCCTTTGCTTTTTTGCAAAAATAGGTCCTCTACGAAAATACCGATTTTCGGGCAAAAAGTAAGGTTAACCCCTTTGCTTTTTTTGCAAAAATAGGCCCCTTTCGGAAATACCGATTTTTGGGCAAAAAGTAAGGCTATAGCCTTTGCTTTTTTGCAAAAATAGGCCCTTTTCGGAAATACCGATTTTTAGGCAAAAAGTAAGGCTATAGCCTTTGCTTTTTTGCAAAAATAGGCCCTTTTCGGAAATACCGATTTTTGGGCAAAAAGTAAGGCTATAGCCTTTAATTTTTTGGCAAAAATAGGCCCTTTTCGGAAATACAGATTTTTGGGCAAAAAGTAAGGCTATAGCCTTTGCTTTTTTGCAAAAATAGGCCCTTTTGGGAAATACCGATTTTTGGGCAAAAAGTAAGGCTATAGCCTTTGCTTTTTTGCAAAAATAGGCCCTTTTCGGAAATACCGATTTTTGGGCAAAAAGTAAGGCTATAGCCTTTGCTTTTTTGCAAAAATAGGCCTCTTTCGGAAATACCGATTTTTGGGCAAAAAGTAAGGCTAAAAGCCTTTGCTTTTTTGCAAATATAGGCCCTTTTCGGAAATACCGATTTTTGGGCAAAAAGTAGGACTATAGCCTTTGATTTTTTCCAAAAATAGGCCCTTTTCGGAAATACCGATTTTTGGGCAAAAAGTAAGGCTATAGCCTTTGCTTTTTTGCAAAAATAGGCCCTTTTCGGAAATACCAATTTTTGGGCAAAAAGTAAGGCTATAGCCTTTGCTTTTTTGCAAAAATAGGTCCTCTACGAAAATACCGATTTTCGGGCAAAAAGTAAGGTTAACCCCTTTGCTTTTTTTGCAAAAATAGGCCCCTTTCGGAAATACCGATTTTTGGGCAAAAAGTAAGGCTATAGCCTTTGCTTTTTTGCAAAAATAGGCCCTTTTCGGAAATACCGATTTTTAGGCAAAAAGTAAGGCTATAGCCTTTGCTTTTTTGCAAAAATAGGCCCTTTTCGGAAATACCGATTTTTGGGCAAAAAGTAAGACTATAGCCTTTGATTTTTTCCAAAAATAGGCCCTTTTCGGAAATACCGATTTTTGGGCAAAAAGTAAGGCTATAGCCTTTGCTTATTTGCAAAAATAAGCCCTTTTCGGAAATACCGATTTTTAGGCAAAAAGTAAGGCTATAGCCTTTGATTTTTTCCAAAAATAGGCCCTTTTCGGAAATACCGATTTTTGGGCAAAAAGTAAGGCTATAGCCTTTGCTTTTTTGCAAAAATAGGCCCTTTTCGGAAATACCAATTTTTGGGCAAAAAGTAAGGCTATAGCCTTTGCTTTTTTGCAAAAATAGGCCCTTTTCGGAAATACCGATTTTTGGGCAAAAAGTAAGGCTATAGCCTTTAATTTTTTGCAAAAATAGGCCCTTTTCGGAAATACCGATTTTTGGGCAAAAAGTAAGACTATAGCCTTTGATTTTTTCCAAAAATAGGCCCTTTTCGGAAATACCGATTTTTGGGCAAAAAGTAAGGCTATAGCCTTTGCTTTTTTGCAAAAATAGGTCCTCTACGAAAATACCGATTTTCGGGCAAAAAGTAAGGTTAACCCCTTTGCTTTTTTTGCAAAAATAGGCCCCTTTCGGAAATACCGATTTTTGGGCAAAAAGTAAGGCTATAGCCTTTGCTTTTTTGCAAAAATAGGCCCTTTTCGGAAATACCGATTTTTAGGCAAAAAGTAAGGCTATAGCCTTTGCTTTTTTGCAAAAATAGGCCCTTTTCGGAAATACCGATTTTTGGGCAAAAAGTAAGGCTATAGCCTTTAATTTTTTGGCAAAAATAGGCCCTTTTCGGAAATACAGATTTTTGGGCAAAAAGTAAGGCTATAGCCTTTGCTTTTTTGCAAAAATAGGCCCTTTTGGGAAATACCGATTTTTGGGCAAAAAGTAAGGCTATAGCCTTTGCTTTTTTGCAAAAATAGGCCCTTTTCGGAAATACCGATTTTTGGGCAAAAAGTAAGGCTATAGCCTTTGCTTTTTTGCAAAAATAGGCCTCTTTCGGAAATACCGATTTTTGGGCAAAAAGTAAGGCTAAAAGCCTTTGCTTTTTTGCAAATATAGGCCCTTTTCGGAAATACCGATTTTTGGGCAAAAAGTAGGACTATAGCCTTTGATTTTTTCCAAAAATAGGCCCTTTTCGGAAATACCGATTTTTGGGCAAAAAGTAAGGCTATAGCCTTTGCTTTTTTGCAAAAATAGGCCCTTTTCGGAAATACCAATTTTTGGGCAAAAAGTAAGGCTATAGCCTTTGCTTTTTTGCAAAAATAGGTCCTCTACGAAAATACCGATTTTCGGGCAAAAAGTAAGGTTAACCCCTTTGCTTTTTTTGCAAAAATAGGCCCCTTTCGGAAATACCGATTTTTGGGCAAAAAGTAAGGCTATAGCCTTTGCTTTTTTGCAAAAATAGGCCCTTTTCGGAAATACCGATTTTTAGGCAAAAAGTAAGGCTATAGCCTTTGCTTTTTTGCAAAAATAGGCCCTTTTCGGAAATACCGATTTTTGGGCAAAAAGTAAGACTATAGCCTTTGATTTTTTCCAAAAATAGGCCCTTTTCGGAAATACCGATTTTTGGGCAAAAAGTAAGGCTATAGCCTTTGCTTATTTGCAAAAATAAGCCCTTCTCGGAAATACCGATTTTTAGGCAAAAAGTAAGGCTATAGCCTTTGATTTTTTCCAAAAATAGGCCCTTTTCGGAAATACCGATTTTTGGGCAAAAAGTAAGGCTATAGCCTTTGCTTTTTTGCAAAAATAGGCCCTTTTCGGAAATACCAATTTTTGGGCAAAAAGTAAGGCTATAGCCTTTGCTTTTTTGCAAAAATAGGCCCTTTTCGGAAATACCGATTTTTAGGCAAAAAGTAAGGCTATAGCCTTTAATTTTTTGGCAAAAATAGGCCCTTTTCGGAAATACCGATTTTTGGGCAAAAAGTAAGACTATAGCCTTTGGTTTTTTCCAAAAATAGGCCCTTTTCGGAAATACCGATTTTTGGGCAAAAAGTAAGGATATAGCCTTTGCTTTTTTGCAAAAATAGGCCCTTTTCGGAAATACCGATTTTTGGGCAAAAAGTAAGGCTATAGCCTTTAATTTTTTGGCAAAAATAGGCCCTTTTCGGAAATACAGATTTTTGGGCAAAAAGTAAGGCTATAGCCTTTGCTTTTTTGCAAAAATAGGCCCTTTTCCCAAATACCGATTTTTGGGCAAAAGTAAGGCTATAGCCTTTGCTTTTTTGCAAAAATAGGCCCTTTTCGGAAATATCGATTTTTGGGCAAAAAGTAAGGCTATAGCCTTTGCTTTTTTGCAAAAATAGGCCCTTTTGGGAAATACCGATTTTTGGGCAAAAAGTAAGGCTATAGCCTTTGCTTTTTTGCAAAAATAGGCCCTTTTCGGAAATACCGATTTTTGGGCAAAAAGTAAGGCTATAGCCTTTGCTTTTTTGCAAAAATAGGCCCCTTTCGGAAATACCGATTGTTGGGCAGAAAGTAAGGCTAAAAGCCTTTGCTTATTTGCAAAAATAGGCCCTTTTCGGAAATACCGATTTTTGGGCAAAAAGTAAGGCTATAAGCCTTTGCTTATTTGCAAAAATAGGCCCTTTTCGGAAATACCGATTTTTAGGCAAAAAGTAAGGCTATAGCCTTTGCTTATTTGCAAAAATAGGCCCTTTTCGGAAATACCGATTTTTGGGCAAAAAGTAAGGCTATAGCCTTTGCTTTTTTCCAAAAATAGGCCCTTTTCGGAAATACCGATTTTTGGGCAAAAAGTAAGGCTATAGCCTTTTCTTTTTTGCAAAAATAGGCCCTTTTCGGAAATACCGATTTTTAGGCAAAAAGTAAGGCTATAGCCTTTGCTTTTTTGCAAAAATAGGCCCTTTTCGGAAATATCGATTTTTGGGCAAAAAGTAAGGCTATAGCCTTTGCTTTTTTGCAAAAATAGGCCCTTTTGGGAAATACCGATTTTTGGGAAAAAAGTAAGGTTAAGTTAACATTTACGCCCAAAGGAGTAAATGTATTTTAACGACAAGGCAATCAGGTCACCATATTTGTTGTCATTGCCTTATAAGGCGCGGTATCGTCTCAGTCCCCTCAATCAAGGCGCGGCCAAACTTCTTCCTGCCTTGTGCAAATTCGATCTCTCAGTTTCAGTCGTCTAAAAATTTCAGGATTTTGGCGAACTTCTGCCGTTTATTTGGTGCCATTTATCAAGTGTGAGCCGTCTGTTCGAAGGCTCAAGGAGTTAAGATTGGCTTTCTTGTCGAAGTGTCGGATTTTGTGGAAGAGGGACACTCAAACTCAATCAAGACACTCAGACGCCTAGATAGGCCCACCCTCTGTTGTCTGTCACCGCCGGAAGAACTCAGGGACCTTGGAGTGGCCTTCGCTGTAAACGCATCTACACAAAAGGTACGACGATAAAGGTAGCCCCATGCACAAGCTCTGTCGTATGTACATGGACCTGTACTGGTTCGTTGAGAGATCTTCCTATCCAAACACGCCATCAATTTACGACTTCACAAGTCAGAATCACCTGCGAGTTGAACCACTCGACGCTGTTCAGAGGACCGTTTGCTCATTTTGCAACAAACTATTTTGCCAATGGGTCTCTCCTCTTGCGCCTGCTTAACAATTGGAAAAAAGCACGAAAGCCACCTCGACAAGTTGACATCATGTTCACTCTCTGGCTAAAGATACCTAGGAAACGACGACGTATCAACTTGATCAATACAATAACTACCAAACTGCTGGTTTGTCCGTCTCTCGTCATACAACAAGTTTGTCAGGACAGTTTCTTTCTGGCAAGATCTTGGTCATACAGCCACTCAGCAAACGCAGATGTGCCCCTCCCATCAGCACAGCAAAGCAATATTGATGAACAAGCGGTATGTAGAAATATTTTTAGCAGGGTAATATATTCTTCAAGGTCAAAACCAAAACAACACAAAAAACAAGGAAGTAGAAACGAGGTGTGTACAGGTACCACAAATTACTTGTTTAGGTAAGGCGAGAAAAGGATAATGCCCCCCCCCCCCCTGACCCCTTTTTCTTTATTTTCCAAGCATAATCACATTTCACTCTCGCTTGTCACCTGGTTCAACAAGGTGTTGCTCCTTTAATGCTTACATTTTAGGTGTCCCTTAGCATCCACTAACATCCCTACAACTATTCTACTAGCTCGTAGGCCATTGAGTTAGCCTATTACCTGGGCATAGCAAGAAGGATTACCTACTGTTTGGGCACCAAATCCATAATTGTGCCTTTCCAGGTTCAGAAGTTTAGCTCCTGCAATGCAACCCAAGACAAGCGACAAACAAGCTTACCAAGCCCCAACCTGGACCCATGTATAAGAAACAAACCAAAGAAACAACACAACAAAATTAGCACAACTTAATCTTTTGCAGAACATGTCTATAATACCTGTAAAATGTAGTTTCATCATTAGTTGCTGTTGCTGTGTAGTGGGTTTACTGGCAAAACTGTTGTCAAAGGTTTTTGTGGTTGAATTAGTATCATATCATGCAGTAATTGCTTGGCATAAGTCTCAGTGACCGTGGATAGTAATGAAATTTTAGAATCCAATACGTTGCATGTAGTATGGGTAACAAACGCGCCTTCCCACACCCTCAATGAGCCAATTGGCCTTGCATCTTTAGATATTTCCCTGCCCGACGATAAGATGGTCAGTTGTTACCTTTTGCAAACTTTCCTAGCGTGAGCTAGATGTATTTGCTGACCGCAGTAACATCAATTGAAACCCCCTCTGCCTGGAAAAATCGTGGTAAATCCTTAAACAGCAAGAATCTGCTGCAACGGAGCATAAATTTATAGCAGCTGTGCAGGAATATAGCTCCATGGTTTTACTCACAGTTTGATCATACGCTTCCAAGGCCCGGAACTTTCAAGCACTACCAACAACCTGTCATAAGGAGAGTCTCACTGGGACCAATTAACTTATAACATTCTTGTTAAAGTAGTTGTAGCTCGTCCACTGGTCCATTTACATCTCCGCCATTCAACAAACTTTCAGCTCCACAATCTGGGTAAAATAACTGGCATAATTACAACAACAACTACTACAACAAATTAGAGGAATATCAGTAGTTGACATTCCCAGTAAGAATGCCGTTTAGGTTTGTACAGGCCAAGCATCTGCTCATCAGCCTCTTGGGATATGGTCCAACACTTATGTTTATTTGACTTGACTTCACTACCGGCTATTAGACCCTGGGTGGTTGGTGGTCTTTTGGCAAGAGAATTCAAGGTAACAAACCACCACCCTTTACTTAATTGATCATATTCTATTACAGGTTCAAGTAAAACACCAGTCCGTCCGTGTACAATGACAGCAACGGAAATAGCAGGAAGTAAAAAATAAATAAATAAATAAAATTACATGGCAGCCAGGATCTGGCAACCCCCCCCCCCCCCACCTTTTGTTTCTGTTTTCTCTTTTATTACAGGTATTTCTTCAGGCAAATGAAGACAATCACTTTCTCCATCTAGTTGGTGAATATACTGTATATTTACAATTTATAACAAAAATTTGCAAATTCACACCGAAACCTCAAAATCGATATTTTGTTGACATACATCCACACAACTTACAGCTTGAGTTCTACGCATGATTTAGCTACTCACTTACATATCACCATTACTATCGTGATAAGCAACTATCTTTGCTACCAAACGGGTCTTATTTATAGAAAGGTAGAAGATACCATGTATCTTGCAGACATGGTGTCTTATATGAATACTACCTGGGTTTGTAAGCTGATTATGGTAATCTTTCCTGGCTAGGAATGAATGTCAAGTTACTACAGTACTTGCACTGATACCACCTCTGCTAGCTGCATTCCCTAGTCTCAGGAAGTTACAACTTATTACTCCCCAGGTAGGGAAATTCTCTATGGGTAGGTCAGAGTTACCACCACTACCGTTACTTCAAACTGAGTCAACAACAACTGACTCGTAGGTTTTTACTGGGCTGAGCAACATAGGTAACCCCCTGGACTTACAGATGTGTGCACTAGTAATGTCACAAAAGCATATGTTCACACAAACATGATGAATCACACAAACAAGCGTCATAATTCTTTCTAAGACTAAGCAATCATTCAGTTAACATATTTTGCCTTTCCGCTAGTCAATCACTGAAAGTTGCAAACAGCTTGTGCCAGTCAACCAGCACACAATTCCTTGCTTGTATCAGACTTCTAATGAAGTAGGCCTGTCAATTGCTGACCCCCCCCCCCCCCTCCCCACTCCTTTAGTCTTTGCAGTGCAGTCCATCACAAATTTGCGGTCAGTGTGCAGCATATCCCTGGAACAATTGTTAGGCTTGCGGCTTTCTTTCTTTTTTTCCTTGTTTCAGGTACCAAACCCCCGCCAACTGGTCCCAATAGATGTCAACTAACACATGCAACACTTCAAGCTTGGAATCTTGACTAATTACAATACTCCTGCAGCACATATCGAATCAGCACAATCACCAGGCAAAAAACTCTCAGTAACAAAATGTCAGTGCAGCCATACCAATGAAATATCAATTGAGAAACAACTTCCCAGCATATCAGTCCGACAAGGCCTACAAGTCAAAGCTCTCACATTAGTGCAGATACAACAGCAGTTGCTACTGAAGTTCCAGTTTAGCTCATGAACAACTTTTCGCTGGTTGAGCAGCTGTTATGGACAGAATAATTGTACCCCTGATGGCATCATCAGAAGTATCCCTAATGTTATTATTGGTACTTTAGTTTGTAGCTCGGAACCCTGGCAACCATTACAGGCTTTGGCAATATTGGGGTTGTATTTTGGCAGTAATTTTGGCGGCTGGACCACCCTTATGGTGGTCAATGTTTCGTTCAAACCTCATAATATACATTTTGGCTCAATTACCACTATCCCTGCGGGTGGTCTGTCCAACCTCACTACTGGTCGTCATTTCCCGAGTAGGGAAGTGAGTCTGGTGGTGAGAGAATTACTACTACTACTACTACTTCCCGGGTAGGGAAGAAGGGAATTTCTCTCCGGGTAGGAGAGAGTTACTACTACTACTACTACTACTACTTCCCGGGTAGGGAGGGAAGAAGGGAATTTCTCTCCGGGTAGGAGAGAGTTACTCCCGGGTAGGGAGGGAAGAAGGGAATTTTCTCTCCGGGTAGGAGAGAGTTACTACTACTACTACTACTACTACTTCCCGGGTAGGGAAGAAGGGAATACTACTACTACTACTTCCCGGGTAGGGAAGAAGGGAATACTACTACTACTACTATTACTTCCCGGGTAGGGAAGAAGGGAATGTCTCTCCGGGCTGGAGAGAGTTACTACTATTACTACGTGAGTTGTTGTATTTTTAGAGTACTACTTTATTGAATGCGACCCCAAGTAACTGCCAAAGCTTGTCTACTTTCTCTGTGTTTACCTGGCCGCAGGAGTTAACCTTACCTTTTGCCCGAAAATCGGTATCTTCAAAAACGGCCTATTTTTGCAAAAAAAGCAAAGGGGTTAACCTTACTTTTTGCCCAGAAATCGGTATTTCAAAGATAGGCCTATTTTTGCAAAAACACAAAGGGGTTAACCTTACTTTTTGCCCGAAAATCGGTAGTTCAAAATAGGCCCATTTTTGGAAAAAATCAAAGGCTATAGCCTTACTTTTTGCCCGAAAATCGGTAGTTTCAAAATCGGCCTATTTTTGCAAAAAAGCAAAGGGGTTAACCTTACCTTTTGCCGAAAATCGGTATTTCAAAGACAGGCCTATTTTTGCAAAAAAAGCAAAGGGGTTAACCTTACTTTTTGCCCAGAAATCGGTATTTCAAAGATAGGCCTATTTTTGCAAAAACACAAAGGGGTTAACCTTACTTTTTGCCCGAAAATCGGTAGTTCAAAATAGGCCTATTTTTGGAAAAAATCAAAGGCTATAGCCTTACTTTTTGCCCGAAAATCGGTATTTTCAAAATAGGCCTATTTTTGTAAAAAAGGAAAGGCTTTTTGCCAAAATAGTGCTTTTTCGAAAATACTGTTTTTTTGGGAAAAGCTGGTTCGAAAAGTCCTGATAATTGGGCAAAAATTAGATAGCCTTTGGTTATTTGTGAAAATAACTGTTGTCGAAAGACGTGATCTCTATGCCATACAGTAATGCCATTCTCTTCTCCCAGAAATTGGCTGATTTTGAAAATGGGCGTTCTGGAAGTTCGTTCTCCATGAATTCTTGAAAATAAAACATGGGAGATAGATTTAAGTAGCAATTTCTGAGAGAATTTCACGGAAGTTAATTCGTTTACCATTTGATTACAAAGTACAAGATTTTGATTGTCGAAATTAAGATTGTCGATTGTGAAAAGCTGCAGTAAAACGTTCCCAGAAAAATGAATAAAATAAATTTATGCAAGTGCCAACGTTTCTATTCGCTCTCCCATACCCATAGCGTTAGGGGGGTAATAATATTGATGTCCATTTGTGTCACGTGCAAATTTAAATCCATCTTTGGTTTGATCGGCAACTTTGAGATCTTTCGCTGGGCATGGCGGTACTTTTTTATTAGCGTAATCATCTGCGTAATTTGTAGAAAATTCATGCTCACCTCCGACAACAATACCATTCTGTTTCGGTTTACAAATATCTGGTCTTCTTGCTTGGTCTCCTCTGTAATGGCTGCGGTTCGTTGTCTTTCCATAAAAGGGGGCTGTCGGGGGGCGATATCCAGCGTTTGGCTTATATTGCGCTCTTTGGCTATATTCCCATGGTTTATAAGTCTCCTTGTGAGTGGTATGGTCTCTAAATTCACCGGGGGGAGGCCTGATGATGTCTGGTTTGGCACTCTTGACTTTTGGGGTAGGTTTGCCTTGGAAAGCGTGTCTGAATGTTGTTGTTTTCTCAAATGAATCGTTCGGTGGTTTCCAAGCAACTTGTGGTTTCCATGCATCCCTGCGAGGGACATTCCATTGCTTATAAGTAGCCTTGTGGGTTGTGTCACCTTCAAATGGTTTATCCGAGGTAAATGCAGGCAATGCTGGCTTACAACTCTCAGCTGCTGTTGCATTTGGCCACGTGTACGCATGATTATTCGTTGTCTCATCTTCAAATGGACCTGCCGTGCGTATCTCTCGTTGAATGGGCTTTGCCGATTTCTCTGGATGTCCATGTTTCCTATCAAAATCAATGCGATGTGTGGTTTGATCTGACATAGGACCAACCCCCGTCTTCAGGGTCGGTTCAGGCGCAAAAGCGGTATCTCTTCCAAATCTGAAATAGCCAGGGAAATCATGTTGCACAGTTGTGCTGTGATTGAATTTGGCGCTTGATTTACGAATGGCTTCTTTCGGGGGGTGCACGCTCTCCATCTTTGGTATATCCCAGGGTTTGTATGTCTCATTGTGAACTGTGTCGCCAACAAAAGGGGCATCGCTTATTGCTGCGTTGTAATCTGCTTTGGCTAACTTTGGTTTTCGCACTTTTCGTTCCAGATAATCTGTTGTGTATGTGGTTGATGAATGCATGTCGCCACTTGGTTTTACGTAGTCCGGTTGACTGTGTCTCACAGGGGGCTTGTATTTGTATGGGACATAGATGTCCTTGTACATTGTACTTTTTTCAAAGGGCTGCTTACTGATATGTGTGCGACTTGGAGGTTTGATGGGTTGTGCCCTCGATGAAGCAGGGAACTCCTTGTACGTGTCATGGTATTCAGTAAGTAAGCATCTTTTCTCGCCATGAGGTGCAGATCTTGGCCGATGTACGCAGTGGTGACGCCTGAAAGAAATTTGCAAAATGAATTCTACTGACAAATTGAAAACAAAGGAATTTAAATGTTCCTTGTTATTTGACTTCCAATTTCCTCAATGTTGTGGACGACTGAATAGCGCAAGTGAATGCTACTTTTCATCAACGAAACCGAAGTATATAATTACGCAGATGACCATTCTTTGGTTTCTTGCTCTAAAAGCATGTCAGACTTACTGAAGGTCTTGGTGCTCTAAAATTGTTCAAGGAAAATGAGATGATTGCAAATCCAAAGAAATTTCAATCTATTTTGATCAAGAAAGACCGTTCAGATACAAGTGGTATTGACATTAGCCTCAGTGATAAAAACATTAAATCAGAAAAAACAGTAATGCTTTCAGGTATCAAACTCAACAACAAGCTTAATTTTGATCCCCATATTTCAGGTTTGTGCAAGAAAGCTACTACACAACTGAATGTACCCAAACATATTCATTGGTTTTGAAGAATGGAAAATACTTGTTCAAAGATTTGATTACTCTTTAACTTTAAATTAACTTTAATTACTGCCCTTTAGTGTGGCACTTTTCATCTGCAAAGTCACTGCAAAAAGTTGAACGTATACAAGGGAGAGCATTAAGATTTCTGTTTAATGATAACAATTCTCCATGTGAAGAGTTACTGACGAAATCAGGCAAAAATTACATGCACATTAAGAGCTCTTTGTATCGAAATCTACAAAACTATAAAGGAGCTAAATCCTGTTTTGATGCAAAACATATTTTCTTTCAAATCATCTGCTAATCTGAGTCACTCTCAGAGAAATCCAAATGATTTGTTACATCATGGACCTAATCAAACAAATGTTGGTACTAATAGCCAAAGAGCGTTGGGGCCTCAAATATGGAATGGACTCCGGAATGAAATGATGTCTGTCATGAAACAATGGGATGGAGTGGAATGCAACTGCAATGCATGTCAATTTGAAAAACACAACATCAATCAAAATCAATAAAAAAAGTAACTGAATTGGTATTTATTAAAATAGTGTGGCATTTAATTATTACTAAATTAGTTATATTTTCTATTGTAAACATCTTCGAAATTGATTAGCTTCTCATATTTTATATAGCTATTTGTATTAAAGTTTTTGAAATAAAGTAAGATGACACACACAGCTTAGATAGTCTAGAATAAAAACAGAAAAAAGGAAAGGGAAATGGCACCATTAATTTAATGAGAACTGAACAGTATCAATGATCATTGTGCAAGAGAAAATAAGGAGAAATCTGACTCAACAAAACATTTGTCAATGAAAATTGAAGGACTGCAGTTTAAAAAGCTGGGAATGTCGTTTCATGCAAGTTTAACATCAGCATTCACGGATTTACGAGTGAAACATCTTGCTTGATTTGTTTTAACAGACTTTATTTAAACTATCAAACTTCACTTCTCGCTCCCATTTTCTTCTGCGAGAGGGTCTTGCAGCAAGTACAGTGAAATGTTAAATCGTACGCAATGTCACATAAAAAATCTGTTTATTGATTCATGAATAGCTGAACTTGGCAATTGGGGAGAGGGAGGCTTCATTACTCAGTATTTATCATTGTGCAAATATTCTCTCCTGACCTCCAAGACCAAGACTTTTCAATCCATTGCTTTGCATGAAACACAGTCAAGCTATGCACTAAAGTACAAAGTTTAACGTATTTGTGCCATCGTGTATGTGCCATCATGTATATTTGAAGGATTCATACATACGGGCGATTTCCTTTTCGAAGGAAGCAATATCCACTAGAGAAGGTGTGTTTGTTATTGTTCATATTCTTTATTTATGGCCTAGGCCTAAGCAAGGAGCGCAGCTGTGTGCACAGGAGGAGAGATGTTTTCAGTCAAGCAATCATGACCGAAGACCTGACATCAGAATTAGATAGCTTGGATGGACGAGATGATACTTACCCACAAGTACAAATTTCGCAAATACAAAGCACACTTTTCACCATTTTCTTGCGAGAATGTCTTTACTGTTACGCGATCGCTTTTCATTTCAACATTCCAAATGGACGGCATGAATGTTTAGCCTCGGTTTGCAGGTCTGTTTATCTGTTGCTAAGGACTCAACTGTAACTAAGCAACAATGATTAATTTTTAAACGGATGATTGTGTTATTTCTGATACAAATATCCGATTATTTGAAACCAAAATAAAAACAACCTCTTCAATTCTATCATTCCGCTCACTGCGTGCAATCTTCATGCGGTTTTAAATCACTCTTGACGACGCTTCTGTATTCTGGTATTCTATGTTAGTTATGTTAGTGTCTAAATCGCATTTATCCAACCTCGTTCCCAGGGTGTTCTGACGTCATACGCTGGTCATGAAGCCGAAAGAACACCCTAGACTGATTATATGTTCGTAGGTTATCGCTATTGATAGGCTGATGGACGCTATAACTACGACTCATGGACTTACGCTTCTAGAAACGGACATGGCCTAAATCACCTGCTATTTTTCCTCAAAACCACCGACCCTAAATCGCCGGAAAAAGTGGTTATCCTGAAGTGCTACACTGCAAAACAAGCTATCAGTACTTAGAAGAATGTTTCTTCAAGCTATTAAGGCAAAAAAGTCTTACCTATAAGTGCTGTTTTGGTTATCTGGTACACTTGGCATCAATCTTGCCAATAATATATGGCAAGATGCGCCCCATTATGGATTTGCAATTTGCTAGGCAACGATAATCGACGAAAAATGGTCGTTGCTCTAGCGCTAATTCTGAAGTATATAAATTGAGAAATTAAAAACAAACACTTTGAGGACCCTATTTTAGCCCTTTTTAAGGTATTTAATCATTAATCCGGGGTTAGCAAGTGCATTTAGTAGGAAAACGAGCACGATCCATTTGGGTGGAAAAAGGGCCTAAGTTGAAATTTTCGAGAATTTCCCCCACAGCTTTGAAAATAGAATGGCTCGTTATTCGGCGAATTTTAGAGATAAAGTGGAGACGAGATTGGCTCACGAACTCACTCTGGGGACGAGATTGGCATTTATCATCAGGGGTCATTAACATTTAAGCCATTCAATGGCTAAAATATGATATGTGAAATCCCACCTTTTCTCGTACATATCGTCCAAAAATTTGCGTTGGCAAGTGTAACGCGAGAAATTTCGCAAAATATCGGTGATTTTCAAACTATCTTGCATCAGCATGAGCCCACGCCTGAATTCTGGTGAAGAAAAGCTTACTCACGCAATCATCAAAGAAAAATCATTTCCCTAGCTGCACAAATATGACAAATCGTTACTAACAAATGATTTGTCCTGCCCAAAATTCCTAAAACAGTCAACAGCAGAACGCACTACCACACAGCACAGAGAAAACACAGCCGATAAATCTGAAATGGTTTATCATAATCAACTATTTTGTTTGATGCAAACATAAACGTTATACACGTACATACTATCTGAAAAAAAGTTTGAAGTCAGTTACATTAAAAAGAATCCAATCGCATTTGAAACATGTCCACCAAAATGTTAATAGGTTAATACATTAACAATTAAGTCCTCTGCAGTTATCAGCAAGTCTTTGAACATCCAAACATAAATCTATGTTGTATACGCCATTCCATGCAACCCTCTGCAAACTAATGAAAACTCTCGAACAATCTCTTTCAGTTTCCTCTTGTTAACCTTCTCTCTAATAATTGTCTTTTTAAAGTTATCTTTTTGCGCATTAGTAACAAACTGGGAAGGAAAGCCTTCTTTTACAATGGAATGCTGCAGCCATTGAGCGACTTTTGTTATAAAATGTCTGTTAAACGCTAAAAGAATATCAGCGAATAAGTCGACATTAGAACGAGGCGACAGACCCCCAATGCAAGCAAGCACACGTGTGATTAAATCCTGTCCAAAAAGATCCAACATTTCTGTACCTTGATTCCCTGTTGCTGCTGCTCCTATATATGACGTAAACAAGTTTGTTGCAGCTTTGACTGTTGGTGTTTCTTGGCAGCTGAGAGCATCTAATGCACACTGAATAGCTTTGATGTGTAACTCGCCATTTTGGAACAAAAGATACGGTGCACTTTTGATGGTGCGGTTGAGAAGGACAAGGAAGCCATGAATGATATCTGGACTATCTCTTCCTCTTTCTCCATGAAGACAGTTGATCGAATCAATAACGAGTCTCTCAAAAAATGATTTGACGATGACACGTCCCTCCTCCACATTTCCCAACATTCCAATAATCGTTGCACAAACCTCCAAAATAAAACCAGATGGCATTTTCTTAAACAACTCAAAAATAACTAAAGATGTTTCTGGAAGCATTTTCAAAAACGAATCTCTGATGGTGTCCGTTGCTTTATGAATGGCATTCATGATTTCTTGGGCCAACCCGTCTGTCACATCTAGACATACAATCATCTGGATTACTTGAATGAATTCCATGTAACAGGGGACCAATGGATGAATAATTACAGGCTTTTCGTCATTGAAATCTGATGACCTGAAAAATGCTGTAAAACAACCAACTGCATGTTGAACGCTGGAAATCCCCGCAGGATCGAGTTGAGAAAATTTAGATGTTGATTGAAGAGCATTGATGAGAAATGATGTGATTTTCTTTTGATGTTCTTGTCTTACTTCTGATCCAAGACCGGCCAATACAAAACCAATGCTTTCGATGCATCGTAGTTGCTCTTTGTCATTTATATGCTTTGATTTACATGCATTGAGACAGGTATTAACAACATCTAAACTGATATTTGAAGAAAACGAGCGACAACTTTCTCTGCAGATATCTCTTAAAGATAAAGTGCAAGCAGCGGTCAACTGGTTCTGATTAATGCCATTTAACAACAATGGAAGAACGGACGCTTGTTGGTCTGGGTGGCATGCTAGCCATTCTGAAAAAGATCCAATCATGTAGACGGCAGATTCCAGAACTTTTGGATGAGATGGAAGGACTGGTAATAAAGAAATTATTGTTTGGATGTAGTGTGATTCATTACTTTCTACGAAGTCTGATGTGCCTTGCAGTAAATAAAGAACAGCTTCAATTTCTTGCCATTTTGAATCCTTTTCACCTAAAAAGAGAGCGGGAATGAAATAGAAAGTACTTGATAATGAATACATGCTCGAAACGTTGCGTTTTAACAGCAACTCGATTTTCGGTACTCAAAAATCATTTATTTATCACATTGCCATTTAATGTTTATGGTACCACGCTCAACAAACATATTTTTAATGAAATAGATACGTTGTGATAAGAAACAAACTGAGATACAGCTGACGAAATAGACTTGCGACAAGTCTAACCTTTCGTTTGTCTGTTTCCTACATAAATGCAGCTTAATTTTCTAGGTTTTTCTAACAAAACTTGAAGCATTTAAAGAACGAAGGCGACATTTATTGAAATGCATGATTTTCCAATTTCAATACAATCAAAATTGGAAATTTGCCTGGGAACTATCTTTTCAACGGGAGCTTTTTTTAAGACACTGTCTTCACAATGTGAAAGTTTGATTTAAGAACAATACAATGTCAAGATGAATGTACATCAAATCTTGTTTATTTACGTGACCAATCAGGCCTACACTCAACTGTAATATGGGATTGCCCATAGACTGCCTTTAGTTAGAAAACTGCTCAGAGGAATGAAAGCCATGCATTAGACTCCTATAAACCATAGAATATGTATAAACTGATAACAATGCTCGTGCTAACAACATATCAACTTTGAGAGGAATGAATGCCATTCTGACTGACTCCTACAGTATAAACCATAGAATATGTATAAACTGATAACAATGCTCGTGCTAACAACATATCAACTTCGATTAGAAAATTCAGTTTATCGAAATTGGTCATATCCTTCTTGTAGCAGATTGATGAAAATACATATGATGACATATTAAATTCTTAAAAACACGCCAAAAATCCTTGATGAAATTTGACAGCAATTCATCCTTCCAGCTATCATATCATATCAAATTCCACTGGTCTGCCTTCTCATTCAAGCATTTATTAGGTACACAAAGAAACTGCTGCATAATTGTATCCACTTGGAACTGTCCTTCAGCCTTTTTCTGTTTTGTTCTATTATCACGAGGCTGGATAGCAAGCAAATTTGCTCAAGGATTTTAGGCCTGTTTTTAAGGATGAAACCCTTTTATAAAATTGTTGGTAATTTGAGAATGATACAACCGACTTGGACAAACCAAATTTTCTTATCCAATTTGGTATGTTAGCTGTACAGTTATTGTCAGTTTATAGGAATCTGAAAAATGTACTGAGAGCTACATGCTTTCAAGTGTCTAGATAGTAGTAGCGACAAATCTACTGATTTGCAATTGACCATGGAATAGTTGTCTAGTTGTTCTAGAAAGTTTTCAATATTTAAAAAGGAATGCAGTTAGAAATGTGGAAAACAAATTTTTTTGTCTCCTTTAAATTGAAATTCATTTGCTAATAGTTTCATCTGACACTCAGGACCAACATAGATGAAAATAATTAAATTATTATGCATTTATTTCAAACAGGCAAATCAAAATGGCCCTTAATACCATTTGTTGATTCAACAATTCACAGCCACAAATATTATCCATCAGACAAGTTCACAGATATCTTGGCACGAATAGGCTACCTAAAAATTAACTCGTATAATTGTATGCCATACCTGACAAGAGAAACTTGAACAATTCTGTGAGGTTGTGAAGACATTGTTCTCTCAAAAGGCTGTAAACATACATGATAGTATCTTGAATGTCTTGTCTGTAGCAACGTAGCATTTCCTTTTCTTCAGGGGCATAATCTGCATACAAGCTTTCATCTGGAATTTGCACTTTGCGAAACAGGATTTGTATCAAAGCAACAAATGATTCTCTCAAATAGTAATGATAATTTGTCACATTTTCTGGATTAACTGTTAATAGCTCATCTTGGAATGTATACCAAAAGCTGAATGTTAGCTCACTGCATGTTTCGTCAACAGGATAGCTACCTTTTATATCAGTGCATCGCAGGATAAGATTGACAAGTTGAAGGCAATGTTTTTGTTGCTTTTCCGTTGATGCTTGCCTTATGAGATTTGTGTGTGTTTCACCAATAGCAACGAGAATTTTGCAGATGTTTGTCACTGTTTCTAGATCTTCATCTTCAAGTGCTTTCTTTAAGATTATCTCAAAACCGTCCAGTTGTTCTAGAAATGCATAAACACTGTTCTCTTGTTTAAAACTTGTTGGGTGGCTTAAAAGTTCAACTAAGACAGAAGATGTCACTTCAATGAGACTCGCATCATTCAGCTTATTTAATATAATTGGCAACAATTTCTGACAATCAAAAAGTGATGCACCAAATTGAACCCATGAACTAAGGCATTTTAATGCAGTGGAATGAATTGATGCAGCCTCTGTTGAATTCAAGATGAAATGCAGCATTTCAAGGACCTTTGGGACCAGCCCCTCTAATTTTTCTCTAACAGCAGTTCTTTTAGGACCCGTAACAATGGCAGAGTTGAATTCTTCTGGTAAAACGGTGAGATACTCCAATGTTACATGTCTGGATTCTTGCAGGGAAAGGGAATTATTACTTTGTATCTCATTGATAATTGATTGACATCCGTCAGGCCAATACTCAGGGATAACTTGAAGAATGAAAGCTGCCATTGCTGTGCAAAGCTTTGATACAACCATCTTGGCTCCTTTTGCTGAAATTGCAAGAAATTTTATCATTTCATCTTTTAAATTCATGTAGTGATCTTGGGGTAATTCTTTCCAAAATCTTGTGATTTTGTGATGAAGCATACACGCCCCAAAATATTGAAACTCAACTGATTTTGAAGCATCAAGTAGTTGCCAACAGATCTGCCATGCTTTCGTTGAGTTTTGGATTTCCATCAAACACTTGTGTGCAGACTGTCGTTCATCTGGGCCGGTTGAGCCATGATAAAATGCTTGTAAAGCTTGCTCAGTCTGTAAAACAAGTCCCTGAATATCAGAATCCATCTTTAATTGGCTCGCTGAAAAGATCCTTCAGCATGAACTTCGAGGTTTCGTCATTTCTCTATTTGGCTAACAGCTGCACCTCTGTCATCATTTCCAACTTAGGCCAATTTTTCTTTATTCTAAACGAGGCTATAGTCGCAGCGCCGTCGACGAAAATTTCTCCCCAAATGTTTGAAGAACATTGGCTGTGTATCTCCTGAGCGCAAAAAACTTCACTACTTACGAAGAAAACATTTATCTTAAATAATCTGAACGAATAATAGAGGGAAAATAATTTCATGTATTTTTATACTCTGGATAAAAATAAACATATCGTTAAGCGACTGCGAAGGGAATTTTTCAAAAGGAGGTAGTTGCATGATGGCTCTAAAATTTATCAGCTACCATCTTGATTCAACATAAAATTGGTGTGCGTATCGATCGATGTGCAAACATGATTCTAAATCGATTAAATGGAATTTTAAAGCTACAAAGTACAATCTTCAGTACATCTCTGCAGTGGATTGAAAAGAATATTCCAACAAAGACATCATCAGCCGTAACAAGATGGAAGACTTCTTCACTGCCATGTGGCCTACCAAGCAATACACGGACACAGCAACCGACTTCTCATCAGATACTACAAAGCAAAGAATTTCACTCCAGTGCAGGTTGGTGTTTTGGTGGAAATACAGAAAAATAAAAATAGTTAAAATGCTCAATTTCAGAAAAGAGAACATTGGAGAGCCAAGAAAATAAGTTCAAAGATAAATGTCTTCATCATTGCAAGGTTCATTGAATTGAAAGAGAAGATTGAAAGTTGCCAGCAAACCAAAAAAAAAACAAACAAAAAGCTGTATGGTCAGAAAAAAAAGAAAAGCTTTCTCTTGTTTCTGAGCAAGATATTTATGAAGATTGCTTCACCATGTTGTTAGATCTTAGTTCAAATTGCTATTTACATAACCTTATGTTTGCTTTTTAGTGTGCTGCAAGTATCATGATTTGAAAAATAGAAGATTGAAGTTTGCCAAGAAAATGAATATGTTACAATCTAGATTAGATGTAAGTTGCTAGTTTTGAAAAATTTGAAGTTTTTGCAGCGTAGTTACAGCAAATCTATTTTTGTTCATCAATCATGTTGTCAGATATAATGGACCTTTATAATATTTGAATTACTTTTTATAGAGACTTGATAAAGAAGACAGACCAACAGGATGTATCTTGTGTCCAATGAGAGGTGATATCGAAATTGACCACAAGGTATTTTGATTTTATCATCAGATAGGATTATGCCCAATTCACTTTCTCCCTATCAGATCTCTTTTGATTACTAACATAATGAGCCATGGACCTATGATTCCACTCTTTTTGTTGTTAACTAACACGTTTACAGTATGTACCTCCATTATTTAGAAATTATGCAGATGCATTAGCAACTGAACAGAAGGAAAATTGTCCTTAGTGTCTTTTTGAAACAATTGTAGAACAATAGTAAGTGATATTTTCATTCTTTTCATGCAGAATGTGCGGCTTTTGTCTCAATTTATTTCACCACATACTGGAAGGATTTATGGCAGGGCATTAACAGGTAATGTACTATAATTCCAGATAGCATTCTTTGATTTTGACGCGGGGAAGTTCATTTTGAAGTAAATTCTGGCACATCTGAATGTTAGGGGTACAATCAAATTGTATAAACAAACTGCCAAAGGTGGCCTTTTTACAGAGTTATGGCGCGGGTGCGGCTGGAATCAGTCAAAGTGGCACGGGGAAGATCTTCCCCATGCACAACAAAGAATGCAGACTGGCTATAATTCAACATGCTGTAAATTTATCTGAAATTAATTGTTGTTTTATTTTGAATGAATCAAAATATTTTGGATATGATTCTAAATACGAGTCTACATTTAGCATGAATTAGTTTCACCAATGAAAGACCAACCAGAAGTATATTTGTGCAATAGCTCATTTTCATTTTTAAATCACTAGGTGCTGCTCATGGCCATTGCTCATGGTAACCTGGTACAAAGACCACTTAAGATTTCAATCAGCAACCATATTCAGTTATTTTCGGCACACCCTAATCATACCACAGTGGCTCAGGAGTGAGGCCTCGAGCAGCATTTACTTTACAGATTTAACAGCTAGTTATTAAATTGACACTGTTTAATACAAAATAAAAGTTAAAATATTTATTGTCTATTGTCTATTATATATTGTTTATTGTAAATATTTATTTATTTATTCCTTTTAGGTTTGTGTGACAAGAAACAAAAAGAGATAACCAAAGCTATAAAGCGATCTCGAGCATTAGGTAAGAAAAAAGGGGAAAATCATTACAATTTATTTCTACATTACATGGGTAAAATTCTAGATCTCTCATCTATATCATCTTGAAAAGAATTGGAAGCTTCTTCTTAAAATACTTCACTTATCTAATTATGATTTGACAAATGATCTTGTCAAAATCTAACTACTTATTTGTGTTTTGCTTAATAAAAATTGGCACACTTTAGGGGTCAGTTCTAAGCAAGCACTACTGCTCATCCAAAAGCCAGTCAGTTGTTTAGAAATGTTTCTTCAATTGTGAAAGTCAATATGATACAATATTCTTTCATTTAATCATTTTGGTCAGACGCAATGGGTTTTTCAATTTAATTGTCTTCTTCCATAGGTTTCATGCCAGTAACCATGAAGTATTTCGAGTTTCACAATGATCCGAGGATCTTTTGACACTCAAGTGCATCTGAATAAATAAAGAAGAAATGAACGAAGAATAGAACAATGGAATAGATTATGACAATGATATTCGAAAAAGGACAATGGAACAGATCCTTTTCCTCGAAGTGTATTTTTTATGTTGATTGTGAAATGACTTTAGTTGAAGCTAGATGGACAGAGAAGTCATGTCAACAGAATTAGGGAAGACTGACCGTTGGTATTTTCTGAATTTTCAAGCCAGTGTTTCAAGCCTATCATACAACAAGTTTCTGTCATCCTTTTATGGTATCACACTATTTGCAACGAGCAGTGTCATTTATCACGTGAACAAATTATAGTGAAATGTGTGAGGGTGAATAGAAAGGCCTAATTTAAATAACAAACGTGTCACTGTTTGGAGTATATATTTCTCAAACTACCGATCAAGACTTACGCCGAAATGTTTAACAGAAGTGTTTTTCTTGCATATCTATCTCTCAAACTATTTGTGCATGAACATGAACAACAAACTATGATAAGATGGCAAAATTCCAAAACGTCCTCTTCTTCTAAACTACTAACTGACACTTTCTAAATGAAGATTGTGTCTTTTTTAAGTGTAAACAAGAGAGAAATATATAAATACATCGAGGACAACAGTGCAAGTCATGTTGCATTAATGTGCGGAACAAGAATTTGAACAGATCACGCAGAGTATAGCGGAGAATAGAAAAGGATGGTTGTGCAGAAAGCTTATGGGTAACACATCAATGAAGACATGTGCGAAGCAACCAATTGCGCTGCTGGTCGATGATTGATTGATTGATTGATTGATTGATGATGGTTAATGAATGGAAAGTTAGCAATAGGAAGATACGATAGAGGTGTTTAGTGCCATCTTGTTATCTCAACACCTAAAGCTTCTTATTTCCATTAAAAATTAAATGATACCGTAGTTGTTTATTACTCTTCAAACATTCGAAACTATGGCTAACTCGAGCGTATGTATGATTTGTTTTAAAAAATTTATTTACAAGATTTTCTAGCAAGGCTGGTATGGTATCTATAATTGCGGGATCTAACTATCGAGGAGTTAGCGAAGGGAGGTCTGCTTCTCCATGACAACAACTGATGCATTTTCACATGAATTTTTTACAAGGCTGTCTATTGAAAATCATCTTTCATATCAGAAAGTTCTCATAAAAATTGTATTCAATTGTTTTGACGCTTTCATTAATCACCTGCTAGTAAAGCAGAGCTTGCCAGTTGAGCTGAGTTTGCCAGTTGTGCTTAAAGCAAATCATATGATAACAAACTTCCTCAGAAGAATAATTAAATCATTGGGTGCTGCCTAAGACTGTGTTTGGTTTAACATGCGGAATTCTTGTTGAGTTAAAATGTTAAAGCATCGTGTACAACGAACTTCAGCATCGAATGAAGTGAATGACTCAGTCAACAGAACAGCAGGAGGAATTCAATCATCATCATTTGTAAACAATGCATATGACCAAAGTGATGAAAAATCTCCCACAACTGATGTGGAAAGTATAAATTCAGAGAGTGAAAAATCGATTTTATCGCAACAAAGGACAAGCTCTCCTTATGCCAACACATTGGCAAAAGATAAGGCCTATGATGATAAAGAAATGAAGTTTTCAGAAAGCGATGTACAAAGCATTCATTCTGAAAAAGCAACGTCAGCATTATCACAACCAAGAACAATTTCTCCAAACTTAAAAGCATTTGAAAACAAGGCCTACAATCTGAATGATGATAAATCTTTAAGAAGTGATGCACAAAGCACACAATCTGCAAGGTTGAAGTCCCTGTCAAGGACCACTTCTCCAAACGTAAATTCTTTTGCAAATAAGAAGTATGATTCGTTTGATGATAAATCTTTAAAAAGTGATGCACCAAGCAGACAATCTGCAAGGTTGAAGTCCCTGTCAAGGACCACTTCTCCAAACGTAAATTCTTTTGCAAATAAGAAGTATGATTCGTTTGATGATAAATCTTTAAAAAGTGATGGAGTCAGTGTCACATCGGAAAGAGCAAAATCACGTTTCTCAATGATCACGCTGTCAACAGTAGATCAACACCCATGGAGCAGAAACACAACACTTGAAAACACAACACTTGAAAGCATACGAGAAGAAATAGACGACAAAAGCTTTAATGAAACAGAAACACAAGAATACGTTTCTTACAAAGGAATCTTAAATGCTGCAATTATTATCATAGCCATTCTCTGTATCAGTTTTGCTGTTGGCTTCTACTTCATAGGCTACTATCCGGAACATGGAAACCTTAATGTTGGTGATGTAAGAATTATAGACTATTCTACGTACTTCTGTTCTGCAGTTTCCACAGACACATCAGATACGAGGCTAACTGTTTTGTCAAATGCAAAGAGATCAAAGGTAGTAAGATATACGATAAACATGCAATTGAGTATGGAAGTTGGACAAACGTGGCATCGTATGCTTTATCTCTTCAAAAATAGTGAAATAAACATGAAAGCGAATAGTAACGAAATGGTTGATGTCCTAACATTCCAAAGCAAGAAAAAGTTTGAGATTTGGCGAGGCAGAAAAGAATCAAAAACATTTCTATTGAAAGAAAATTGCTGCTTGGAATCGACAGAAAATCCAAAAAATCTTTTTAAATTACGAGCAATCGAAGATGACTATTACTATATCGTGTTTCATCGTGGAAAATCATTTGGGAGTCGAGCTTATCTGAATATTTCATTCGAATTCGTTAGGCCTTCTTTTGACTTCACAAAAACAACAGAACAGTGTGTAACTACTTCTACAAGTAAGACATGCAGTGTCCCTTTAAGTTATGCATCAAACGAAGAAACTCTTATTGAAACAGTGCATAAACATATGAAACAATCCTTTCCTTTAGCAGTTGAAGTCAAGTGGAAATGTGAAGCAAGAATATGGTTCTATTTTCTTGCTTTTGGGTTGATATTCATCCTATTTGCACTGGTAGCACTTGGAATTTATCACGTGTCAAATAAATATGTTATTTCCAGATATTTAAAGTTTACTGCAAAGAAACGAAAAGAAGCCTCGCTTTACACAGTGGAGTTCAATGACAGGCAGAAACGAGGCTCTACTTTCTCAGTACTTAACGACAGCAGCATCTTACACTCAACCAATGAGATGAGACCGTCATCTGCATGTGACTCATTTTCAGCGAATGAGATGAGGCAGCCACATCCACGTGACTCACTTTCAACCAATGATATGAGGCAACCGTATCCACGTGACTCGGTCTCATATGAATCAATTGAAAAATATCATAGCTGGGCAATTGATGACAATTCTGGAGATTCGAGTGACATTAAAAAGGGGAAAAATGGACAATTTGATAACAGGAGTGGGGTTGAAATGGGGAATCGTAATCAGCCAATGGGAATTGCTACAATCTATCGAAATGAAAAACAAAGCGATGTGAATCGACATGATAGCAATGTCTCAATAATCAAATATGTAGCAAAGAAACCTAGTACGCAGAAGGAGGTTGAGCCTCAATCTGAAAATAGTAATGAATTGACAGTGGAAACTGGTAAATTAAAAATGACGTCATCAATAGGAACGAGCAGTCCAAGGGAGGCAGCTTCATCAGGGGAGATTATTTTACGGTTACCTGAAGAAAATGAGATGACAATTGAAAGGACAAAGAATGGAGATAAAGCAATGACAGAAGACAAACATCATGACCTTCATGCGAAATTATCGCCAACTCGATCAACTGGATACTTTCGAGTTTTATCGCCACGGATTAAAAAAAAGACAGGAGAAGTAATGGGTCAAAGAGAAAGACGATCACCAAATCCAATTTTTTTCAGACCTGTATCTCAACTTTCATCAACGGAACAGAGTGAAGTTGTCATTGGGAAATCTATCGATATTTGAATAATTTCTAAAGCAGTTTTTAAGCCATTGGAACTTTCGTAACAAGTCGTAGCCAGTCATTATTTTGTATTTTTTCGTAACAATCATAGCTTGTAATTATGTTCATAAAATGTTCACAATATATGTTACGACAGTCTTTGTATAATCGCAATTTTTAATCATAATTTTGCATTTTTATCAAAGCCTGGATGGTGAAAAGAGTTGTGATATTCAACATTTGTCTTCCTTGCAAAAAACTCGTAGCTTCCTAAGGTGGTATTTTTACCTGTTAAAGAATTTTATTCAGGCTTTTAAAGCAAGAAGCCTTCAATTATGAAAAAGAACAGTACAGACTAACAGTTCACTTAATAACAGCGCTAAGTTGATACAACAAGACATATTGAGCTTCAAGAATCTTTAGCTTTAGATGAAAACAAAGCTTTTGAGTTAATTTCAGATTGTCAAAAACAAAAGCTGTTCTTGAACGAAGCGAATAAGTCAAACAATTTGCATATGAATTAATCATCATGTTCAAACCTTTTAAAAACAACTTGATGCATAATTAATGCTTCGACTGCAAAGGCAAACAAGGCTGAAAGCAAACAGTCCATCGCTGAATTGATGACTAAAATTGTTTACATATTGAATAGGGACAAAACAAAGTGAGCAAATGCGTAAAGCATCACGATGAAAGCATCCAGAAAAGGCCAAAAGATATGAAAACACACCAGCTCACAACAGCAACAACATTTAATAAAGAGGAATCTCAAACACAGAATTCTCTTATTAGATTTCCTTCATACTATTTAACACCCATGGCACTTATCTGAATCGGTGCTTTTGAGGACAAATTTTCAATCAAAAAAGATCTTACAAAGGTGTGACGCTATAACAGGTAGGCCAATTTAACGCGAACAGGTCATAAGATTTAAAAAGACCTCAGCAAAGCGGGTACGACTCACCTCTAAGTAGGATGGCTGAAAAGCTTCTATCCAATTCATTTGCAACAGCAGGTTATCGGTTCAAAATGGAAGCGCTGATATGGCACTTTCGAGGTTTACTTCAAATTGATATTATTGCTTTCATTTTGGTTGTGCCTTATAAACATAGAAAGACATAAAGTGAATAAAAACCTGGTTCAAGTATGCTCAAGTAACATCGTTTGGATTTCTTTCAGTTGAAGACCAACTCCACAAATCGCTGTGTATATTTTGTCCCTACAACAGAAGGATAAAGTAATAAGTGTGTTATAGAAGAATACAAGTCAGTTGATCTGTTCACTGAGAGAGCCTACTAGTTATCATATAAGTTTGCATCTTTCTGAAATTTGTCATAAAATTCATTGAGATTGTTTTTTCCTCATCATTGATAAAAGAATCAATCAATTTTTGTCAAAAGAAATGATGCTGTCAATGATTTTGAAATCTCAGCGACAAAAATAGATGACATCATGATTGAAAACGAGATTGAGAATGGAGAATGAGGCAATAAAGAAATGGTAGAAGAGAGATGATCTTTCTGACCCAGATAGTTGAGTAGTATGACCCAGGTATACGTTTGGCAGGTCAAATGACCTTGCATTCTCTGTATGACCTGAACAGAAAATCTTTGTAGCTGCAAGCAGGTCACAATGAACTACGAAGATTTAATATTCAAAACAACATCTGCTACGAAGCAGAATATCTACTTTCACGGAATAAGGAAGTAAAATAAAGATTAAAGATCTTCTAGGAGAAAACGGAGCACAAAAATCTTATTATTCTGCAGAGGCGATGCATCAGCAAGGACATTCTTATGAGCGATGAGGTATTTCATGTTCTGTTTCAAAATTCTACAGAATTAGACGATGTAAATAAAGAAAGAAATATTACAATTTGCAACACTCACTGATGACAGAAAATGCTCATATCACTAACATCTGCAATGTCGGTAAATGCTGTCCGGCAGCTCTTCCACTTTGAACGAGACGTAGCATCCTGTTGAAATAATACAAAATGGCATTTTCAGTCTGGCAATCTTGAAGCTTATATATCACAAATTAAGATGTGCCAATAGGATGACATCAAACCATAATCTGACATCTGAAATAAACTTTTTAAACTTTTTAAATTCATCAAGAATCAACTGTGGCAGGAAAGAAAGTCTTACAGAATCATCGAAGCTCCAAATTTTCAGTCTTTGGTCGACAGAACATGATGCAAGAATCATTGGGTCAATCAACTGAACACCTAGGATGAGGAATAAAGAGAATATTTCTGAGACATTTGAAATCGGATGAGCAGAGATGTCCTTGTTGTTCAATGACAGAAGGATGCAGTAAAGACATCTTCGCTTGTCTTTTTTTAACGATGGTATTACTGCAGGAGGCCTTACCTACGAGACGAATGTATACAATCTTTTGGCTTCTTCTTATCTTTTCTTATCTGACTTAAACATATTCAAACGAAGAAGCTATGCCCGAAAAAGACTCATTTAAAAGTAACAAAAACTCAGCCACAGAAATCGCCAACAAAAACACATGTTAGTACCATTTCATTAGTTGCCTCGTTTATTCATTGAATACTTTGTATCATCTAGTAGGCTGCGATGACAAGTGATAAACCTTTAATTCGAAAACGGTTTGAAGGAAAGTACAATGACTGAATATATAATTACCAGTGATAGTCGAATGGTGTGAATAAACATTTTGATCTGTCCATATCACGTGACAACACAATTTGCTCTGATCCATTTGCAATTGAAACTTTGACGTAAAAATTGAATTATCATCTCCACCACTGCCAAAAATAACCGAGGAATCTAGGATAAAAGGGGAAATGATTAAGTCAATCTTAGTCAGTGATGAATGATGCACGAAGAATGATCGATGGTCAATCATAATCAATCATGATCCATCGTGATCAATTACGATCAATTACTATCAGTGATCAATCATAATCAATCATGATGTCTTCATGTGGGTTGACAACAAAAAAGCAAAATTGCATCTGCTGACAAACCTAAAGGCAAGCAGGGTATCATATCACTTTAATCTTTGCACAATTGCTTTCCGTCATGCAGGCGTTCTTGCTTGTTTCTTCGTTTTAAATCTCCTCTAATGACTTTGTTTTGCTTTGCTTGAAGTCTCAATTGTAACGACAAAGTATGAGGCAACAACCAAGACTGAATAAGCCAATCAGCCATCCCGGAGGAGGAGAAAGAAGGAGAGAAACTTAAAATAAAATGACAAAATGGCAATATCATGGTGACAAAATGTGATCATGGATTGCTAAGTTGTTTTTCTTTCCTCCTTAAAGATTCCTCCAAATTCCTTCTTTTTCATACTCTCCAAGATTCAAACTGAGACGTTCAGTAAGTCAATATTCTTTACTACTATATGAAGAACAATAACCAGTGTCAGAAGTAGCGAATTCTATCTATCTGCGAATATTTACGGCAGTTTTTAGGTTTTAACATAGCATTTGAAAACTAAAGCTTTACAACCGAAGATCAATCAATTTTTTCTCCTGAAATAAAATGAACTTTCATAAATTTGAATGAATTCTGACAGGTACCGTGGATTACCGTGAGTTGTGACAGAATGAATTTCGGAGAATAACAACCATCGAAAGAAGTTGAAATAGTTACCTTGGAAACCAGTTATGACATCAATAGAATGAATCCCGGATTGATGAGCAGTGAAAATGTGCAATGGTTCATGGGATTGATTGCAAATAGGAACAGATGAATTGAGCTGATCACTTAGAAAATAATTGTCACATTTTATGGTTTGGTTTAAAAACGAATCCATGTTCTTGTCACCAATACCATCATCTTCATCCTCCATAACCTCCTTTCTAGAATGTTCTTCAGAGTTTTTTGTGTTCACTGATCCATTTTCACTCAGTTTACACCCAAAATATTTATTGTTCTCTCTTGAAACACATTCAAGACATGCACTAATATCCCACAATGCTATTCGGCCATCAGTTGCCCCAGACAACAAGAAATGCTGGTCATGTGATCCAATACGACAAACAAAATGTCGTACAACTTGAACACAACGGGAATGCAAATTGGTTGACATGAGAAGCTTGAAAGTTTTCTTCAAAATTGAGTACACATAAAGTCTGCAGGAACAACAGAAAAGAACAATTACGAATGAAAACAATGGGAAGAACAATTGAAGCCCCCATATCTTAGTCTTTTTACCTGGTCCCTACCATTCTTCGGAAAATAAAGAGCTACGGAAGGAAACAAGAATTTTTGCAACACTTTTTACAAACTTGTACCTAACACCTGGGTAAATTATTGCAAAATTTGGAGAATATAAAATTGAGGCCAAACTAAGTCAACAAAAAGATTAAACCATTTAAAGGCACACTTTCGTGGCTGTGATTGGCTAGTCAAAATGCTGAAATCACTAACAAAGGCTTTGGCTTTTGAATAATTGCCAAGCCATTATGCTTTTAGGTCATACTTTGTTTCGAGAATAAAGGAACTCAGATCGTTATCACCATCATAAATTTCAGTGTACAGCGAAATTACTGAAGCCTGCCTAATTCTATTCTTTTATATTGTCGAGAAGTTTGCTTGTATAAAAAGTTCAGGGGTTCATTTTTGAATAAAGACAAAGAAGCGTTTCCAATTATTTATGGGTTGCTTCGATGGTCGTAAGCGTTCGGTTTCTCCACAAATACTTTTCGCAGAATGCAGATTAGCAGACAAGAATATGGAAAAGAAAGAATGTATAATTAGTAAAAACTCATACTCACCTCAAATGGCCATCAGAGCAGGCAACTCCGATGCAACAAGCTGGGCACTGTGATGCAGCATTCTCTGATTGTGGTATGGAGAAAACTTGTAACGACAAGAAACGGGCATCATCTGGATGTAACCAATCAGAATGCTTTGTTTTGCTTTTCATTGAATTGATTGGTGTTCCAATTTCAGCCAATAGTGAGACATTCACGTGACCATCGTCATGGAAACAGAGTTTGGAGCATTTGAGGGAAGTTCGACTTCCACAACTAAATAAAAGATAAGCGACGTGATATTTCAAAGTTGTGATATTTTTGGTACTACTTTGATGATCTCTTTCGGTGTCTTTGTACATGCATTCCTTTTCATTGATCATTCCAATAGATCTCACACTGCCAATATGTCCATCCAATGAATTAACCATTTCCAATTCTTTGGTACATACATTGTCTTTTTGGCGGTTAAGGTTAAAAACATTAGGTAGAGAAAATCTGATTCGTTCATGGTATTTTCTACAAATATGAAGTGCAAAAAAGGTGCGCTAAATAAATAGAAAAATTAAAGCTCTCGCCTCTTTCCAAACTACATTGTTAAGTCAGGAGCAGTTGCCATCAATAGACCTTTTAGCTGTTCCAAAAAAAGTCTGAATCGAGCGATATTTCTAAACATTTTCATACGAGGATTTACACGAGGTGTTCGATTGCTCGAAAATTCTACAAACTGTGTAAAAATATCGCTTGATCCACATTCTTTTTCAAAATAGCTAAAGGGTCCATTGCCTTCGGTTCGTTTGCTTTTTTCCCATGTAAACTTCCAACCAAGAAACATTGATAGATTTATGACTAAAAGACTTTGGTATACGGATTCTAAACTTACAAAACAGAAAATGCATATGAAAGACTACAAAAGGAAAAATTTATGAATAACATTCAATAATAAGAATTTAATTCTAATAATAATAGTTTTTCTAATTTTTGTATTCAGTTTTTCATATTAATTTTTTTTATAAATTGTTTCCCAAGGCCCCCTGAAATCAGTCCTTTAGGACTGACTGGGCTACCATGCCTAAAAAAGTAAAAATATAAATAGAATAGAAATACAGTAAAAGCTCTATTACGCCCAGGGGGCTTATTCAATTCTGGACATTTTTTATACCACATTTTGCGGTTTAAACATACAATTGTATGTGTTAAATACATGAATTCGACACAGCCTTATCTCAAAACATATCAAAATTAACATAGAAACTTATTTGGCTCAATAAATGGAAAATATTTGGTTACCTCTGGAGGGGGCTTAATACAGCTTTTACGATAGAAGAGAAGGTACACAAACGACAAAAGTTTAAGATTCCAATGAAATAAAGATACATTTTAATGTTTGCAACAAAAGGGAAGCTTGATGCATGAAAGGATACAAGATATAATATTCACCACAGTATCTTCACTTCCAGTAGCTATCAAAATTTTTGTGTTTTCTGCAAATCAAGAATGTCATAATTTTAATAAACTAAAGACAAATCTAAATAAAGGCATTCGAATGTGCGACTTTTGAGTTGACTCTTCTTCAACCTAAGGGGCATTTGGGCAACATTCTTTTTCACACTATTCTGCATTGGAAGAATATTTTGCTCCACCTAAGCAGACTTTCATCAATTTCTGTACTCTCAAATGACAGAGTCAAATAACTCAAAATTCACAGAATTTTGAATTCAATTCAGAAAATTGTATTCAAAGCTAAAAGAGCACTCAAAACTTTATCCTATTATTGTTCTAAATTTAAAGACGTTCCATTCAGTCGTTTTTGTTGTTTTTACGACGTCAGAGATATCTGTCATCTATGATGTCATGCATTCTTATGACGTCGTTTCTCCAATAAAAGGTTGAATTCATAATCCGACTAATGCCCACCCTGGTTAAAACCATAGAAGGGCCTGAATGTTTTCTATCAAAACACCAACAACAACAAATCAACTTTAACAAAACGAGAACAATTCAAATCAATAAAAGGATGCTACTTCAATCTCCTCAAAAAGATTTTCTTTCAAAATGCGATGATATTTGATTGTCGAAATAACGGTCATAAAATTCTAATGGTCGTGTGTTGGGTCGTGATAAAAATATTCATGGCAACAATTTGCTGAATATTATCAACAACGGGATTTACTTTGTTTAACTTACAAGGGCATGGGAAGCAGGGTAAAAGAAACGGGATGGGAGGGCGGGCGTTAGTAATCATGATCATGGAATGCAAGACAGGAAATCCTTTTGAAGAAAATATGATGCACAAAATCTACATTCATTCACTGAATTATTGGGCTGCCCAGATCCCTTTTAAATCGCATGTGAACATTTTCACTCAATTGTTTAATGAAACTCCTTGAAAGAAACTGTGGTTAGCCTTACGGTTAGCCTCTTCCAGAAAATTAAGAAACTCTACCAAGAACGATCAGAGAAACGTCGAGAAACTTTATTAGCTGTAAAGTGTATTTCCAACCCAAGCCAAATAATCCTGAAAAGTATAATTTTTGTTTATGATTTGGTTCTTTCTTGAAAATTGAAAATTTTAGTTCGAGAAGCTGTGCTTAATGAATTTTGGTAGAATATGAATGTTTTATGAATTCAGTTTCAAGGATAAATAAGAAACTCCACAAGAAACTTTTATCGTAAGAATTTGGAGAAATTCTACAACGAAAATCAGAGCCAAGTTTGTCATGAAAAATCATTCGTGTAGCTCAGGCAAAAAGATTTTAGATTTTCTACTGCTCTGGTTCATAAACCAATGTTGTTCTTGCTTTCATACTATTGTTATTCAGGGAAAATGGGAATCAAAACCCCCCAATATATGATCATCACTCGACTTCTTTGCGGTGGCCATTTCGTATCCTGTAAGCCAATCATGTCAAATTGTCGCTGCGAGTTAGGATTCTCCAGTGAACTTAGCTGTTGACATTTATTTATGATAGATTTCGCAAAAAGACTCATATTTTCTGTTGCGAGAGTTATAAAGTGTCAATCAAGTCATTTCAATTTTAAGGTACACAGTTTAGAATACAAGTAAAGCTTGTAGAAACTTGGTGAGCTATGAGAATTTTTATAACTTACTAGTGACTCCGATTATGGAATTTACAATTGGACATTTCTTTCACCTAACATTGAAATGCCTCTGATTTGTGAATTTGAGATATACCTCGTTTTTATGCCAGTTTTGTTTCCATTGAGGTGGAGCTTATTTCAGCGATAAGCATTCTCAAACTGGTGCTTATGATAAATATTTCATTGGTCCCTCACTTTCCAAATGATGGCGCTTTAGCTTTTGCACAAAATATAAATGCCAGTTTGTATTTGAGGAGAAGCATAATTAAGTGATGGGCTAAATGATCTAAGATGAAGCAAAAAGTTACCATGTCAACATTCAGGAAAACATTATGGTCAAATGGTCAAAACTAAAAGTCGGTTTAGTTTACTCTTATGCGTCCCTAGTCTCAAAGTTAAAACCCTGAACCTTGAAAATTTGTCTGAATAAATTCATGGTCTTTGAGGAAAAGAGCCAATAGAAAGTTTAAGGGCAAAATGCCGAGAAAGGGAAATCTTCGGGCGTCATCGGGGGTCGTCATTCCAAAGAATTTGACGTACAAGAAGAGAGGTGATTACCAATTCCCACGACGAGTTTTGAATTTTGTTCAACGTTCATTCTTCTCCATCAAAGTACGATTGTCCAGTCCAGAAAGTAAACGAGCAATTGAAATAGTAGTGGACACGGTGGTGGAAAGGGTGGATGATTAACGAGGGTGTTATCAACGTGATATCGATTAAGTTGGCCTTGAATTAAAAGGAAGCAAATTAAAATAGCACCTCAAACATTAATGAGGTGATTACGTAGTCCTTATTACGCATTTTCACATTAAAACTGCAATCAACCTCCAAGAAAAATTCATTATTTCCTTAATGTTTCCGAATACATAACGCAATTCGATCATTTCACTTAATTTGGAAGAAAGAGCGAGCGATTTTGAGACGAGTAAGTTGGGAGAGGGATGGCGAAGAAACGAGAAGAAAAAAGTATTTTGAAAGCCACAGAATCAGTGCCACCACCAGGGTACAGTGGAAGAGAAAATGGTGGTTTCGAGTATGATGATCAAAATGGTCATATTCATGCACCAGCACGCATTGAAAGTGAGTCACAAAAACCATACAGCAGATCGACTGATTGGGACAGCAAACGAGAAGTTGAACGTAGACCTAAACATCCAACTGGCAAATCACGTAAGAATGTCCAGTCAATTTGTCTATGTACGGCCTCAGTTTTCCCGCATTATCATGGTGAAACTATTATAGATGATAATGTTTATGATGAAATTTTGATCATTGATCCCAAAGAATTACAGGCTACTCCAAACAAGAATGTACGATTGAAAGGACAGTGTCTTCGCATTTGTAAATTAACAGTGTTGATTTTGATCATATTGGCTGGATTGGCTTGCGGTTTATATGGTGTTACTCATTATTTCGTCATGAATAAAGCAGGAGAAGCCTTGATGAAAAATGGCGATGTCAAACTATTGAAATATTCTACCTACTTCTGTGAACGAATAACGACCGAGCAAGCTGATATTGAACGAAATTTGATGGTGTTGCAGAAAACAAAAGGGCAAGTGGCATCTTTTAATTACAATATAACGAAGAAACTTGAACTGACCCCCGGAAAAGACACCTATGAGTACATTTTCTATGCTATCGAACAGGGGGTGATGCGTATCACGATTTCGAGTCAAGAGGATGTTGATGTTTTGATATTTGATGAAAAAAGGAAACTGGATGCATGGAAAGCCAATAAGAATTATGCTGCTTACAATTTCAAGAAAACATGTTGCAAATCTGTCATATTTGGACGGGGTGTTTATACTTTCAGAACAAAACAAGACAAACGAGCTTTTGTTGTTGTTCATAATCCAGGATTATTCAAAGCAAACACCAGCATAACATTGTCATTTGAAAGATCTTTCATTGATCACAAAAGAACCAATGAAAAATGTTCAGCAATGCAAGCAAAACAATGCAGTGTCTCTCTACCATTTGCTTCTGAAAGTAAAGTTGTCGTCGAAGTCCCAAGAACATCGAAAGTTTTTGATTCACGTAAAATTGTTTGGAAATGCGAGGCACGTGTTTGGTTCTATGTTTTGGTTTTTGTTGGAATATGGCTGCTAATTATCCTAATTATGTGTATTTTATATTGCATATTCAAGTACTGTTTTTGCGATCCTTGTTGTTGTTGCTGCTGCTATATTGTGCCCCAAGAGAAACAATCTTCAAAAATAGTTCAGTATCATCGAGATACATCAAGAAGAAGTACAAATCATGGATTTAGGCCGACGACACCAAGAGGGCCTAGAGCAGAGCATATGAGACAGGACTCGAATGAATCTATCATAAAGCAAGGATACACAACTTCAGATACTAGCGACACAGAGCAACGAGGCTTAGCCAAAGCGAGGCGACTCAGCAGCACAAACAGCACAGCAACAACACGCAGTGCTGTCAGCACTCAATTATCACGCAGGCGGAGTAGTATGAGTAGCATTGGCAGCGACATAAAACGCGGAATGTACCTGGATGATAGTTATGAGGAGTTGCCAACCCTGGAGAGGAGGAGAGAGAAGAAACAGAGCATAGGAAAACAGAGCCGGAGCAACGGAATGATCATAATCGACATGGAAGACAGCCCAGATGGATATGTGAGCCAAGCTAGAATCAGGAGAGCGAAGAAGGAACAAGAACGGAGACAGAAACAGTCAGCAAATAATGAAGAGACCGAGGACGGAGACTTGTCGGACACTGAGATTCGTTTGAGAAGGAAAAGAGCACAGTTTTCTGATTCTGAAGAAGAGGTTGACGAGGATATCTCATACGAGACTGTGCAAAGCCAACGAGGCTATGCAACGAAACAGGATACTGATGATGATGACGATGATGATGACTACGACAGCCCTTACGACGTAGTTGGTTTCAAGATCGCTGAACCATCCAAGGCAACTGCTGAAACAATTGATACATTACCATTAGGCCCATCTGGTGCACCCCCGTCTGCACCACCAAAATCTGCAGCAAGTATAAAAGGCAAACCAGCTTTAAGAGGGGTCATGAAGTTAGACAACATAGAATTTCTGTCAAATGGAATGATGAGAAGGAACGGAGATGTGAAATTACAGAAATCGAAATCTGACGCAGTTCAACGAAATGGCAAAATCAGGAAATCATCAGCCCCAGTAACACCGAGGGTCATCATCCTGAATGCACAAGAACAAAGGCAAGCCGAAATATACAGTACATACCAGAGAGGAAAGAAGAAAGAAAAGAGAAGCAATGGAATGTACAATAGAACAATTAGTCTTGATTCTGGTCTGGATAGTATTGAACATGAAAAACAAGGACGTCCAAAAATCAGACCAGCTGCTGATGTAAAATTTTGAGAAGTCAATAGTGGGAAACAACTCAAACTGTGGTCCAGATTATATGCTGAACACAAAATTGAAACTTGGACATAAATGAAGAATGTCAAGGAAAATTGTGGAGTGACTATTTTGTAGGTGCAGTTCATCTAACCATTTTCAAAATGTAGATTAATTTAGAATGGGTGATTTTATTATAATATTATATCAACTTGAAGCAGGGCAACCAGAGTGTCAAACGATATTCAAGCTATCAATCTTAAATTTCTCTGCATTTCAGAGATTAATCAAAAGAAAAGCAATGCATGTGCGTGAAAAACACTTGGCCTAAAAATAAACGGTTGTCTGGCTTCAAAATTTCATCAATTTGATTACTATAACGATTTTCTTAACTTAATTTTGTAACACAATCTTGTTTGCTTAAATGTATTGAAACTGAATGCAATTTAAAAGGCATATTAGTGTTAAACTAGTGGACATTTTAAAATGCACTCAGTTTCCTCAGGTCTTGTTGATGAATGGCATCCATTTATTTTCTTGTTACGCTGAAACATTTGAACTCTATGCTTCGGTCAGAGTTTGCAGGGCTGACTTACGAATTGAAAAAAAATGATCAAGGACAAGTTTCTGGAGCAAGCCAATGAAAAATTGAAAATCAATGTTATCCAAAGAAACAGTTATTTGTTTTGAGAGAAAAAGCCCCATATCTAAAGGGAACCAATCGTATGTTTAGAGAGAACCAGTCACATATTTAGAGAAGATTAGCCCTTCGTTATTTGATACTTACCTTTCTTTGGACTGGTAATTCAAAAATATGCAACAATTCCTTAAAACTTTCTTTGGACTGGATATACCCCCCCCTGATAATGGTACCAATTAACAAAGTATCACTTCTGTGGTTTCGTAAAAAGCACGAGCACACAAAAGTAATATCACCCTTCGACCCCCCCCCCAAGATCACACCCTTCAATAATAACAAATATTTCGTTGCAACTTTATATCGTTAAATATAGATTTTGATGGCTGATTATATTTGTAGTCTTTTGTATAATTCATCTTTCTAGTTTGATAATCATGGTCGATTTGTTCTCTCTTTCTGAAGCAGGCAACACATTGAGCGTGATGGTTGATTCGTTCTCTATTTCTGAAGCAGGCAACACATTGAGTGTGAATTGTGTAGTAGGGATGAAGAAATGGGGATTCCGAATTTCCTGCTAAAAACTGTCGAATATTGGGATAGGAAATGGACGATTGCTTCTCATGTGTGATTCAAAAGTTTTCTGATGGTAGAAGATTTGAAGATTGTCTTGAAAAGCAAAATCATCATGAAATACAATTTTATCTTTTCGTCAGACACCAATCAGAATATAAATATCAGTTATTTTTTTGATGTTATATAAAACATATTTTATGATGGTTTCTCTTTTCAACGTAATCTTTTGACTGAAAATTGGAATTTTACTGAAACAGGCTAGGTTGATTATTGTAACCTCGTTTTTTAACTCTATTCACAAGATGAAAAATCCAAAGAAAATCGGCTTCAATTTTCATAACTGAGAAATGTCAATGTCTAGACGTCTAGAGGTAGCATTAAGAATGAGTTTGCAAAGAGGAAAGAAGCTGAGATGGTTCAACCTATGCGATGGTCTATGTAGTAGGTTGAGGGCCGGAAGAAAGAAGGCAAGAGAGGATCTAAATGCAAAGAAGCTGCATACATTGAACATAGGAATAAACAAGTAGGGGTAAACAGAGGAACAAATATTCAGTTGCATTTTCAGATATACCTAATCACATCAGATGGTACATGGAGCAGTTGGGAGTTGCGCAGATAAGGCGAGGATACACAGGGGCAAAAGCAGAATGGCTGCATACAATAACAAAACAGGACAAAGAGAGTAACACATCTCCAGTTGTATAGGGTGTCCCAAAAAAGGTACTCCCGTTTGAAAAATCACCAAAATTTGATTACACGGCCGATCTTCAAATTTCTTTTTTTGTCACGTAGATCAAGGACCAAACTATTTTCCAAAACAAAGCTAATCTTGTAAGTGGTTTTAAAATGAGCAAATTTAGCTCTTTTAGGGCTACCTGGTTTTGAATCATACTGTAAAAAAGCACTGATGATTGCCAAATCAATTTCTTTGTGCGTGTAAAACTTCTAGTTTGGTCATATATGACAAAAGTAAATGCGCACTATCATTGGAGACTTCAATGATGATAAAAAATTTGAAAATTTTGACTCTTAGGAAAGATTGAGTATTTTGCACAAAAACTATAGCTCAAAATAAGGTTTTTCAACGTGTAAATTTTCTACCTTGCTGTATCAAAAGCAAACATTTTATCATCTGTGAATATTTTTGGGTCTTTGACAAAGCCATTCAAAAAGGAAATTTTATCAAAGGTTTGATAATCAATTTTTGGTGATTTTTTAAACAGGATTACTTTTTTTTTGGGACACCCGGTAGTTTCCAAAGATTCATAATCACATCAGATGGTCCATGAAGTAATTGGGGTTAAGCAGATCACAAATGGACAGGATAGACAGGCTCTACTAGCAACGCGACTGCACGCAAGAACAAATAAGGATAAACAGATATGGATAAACAGATATTGATAAAGAGAAACAAACCTCCATCTTGTAGTTGGCCTAGAATATGCAAACATGTCAGCTCGCGACCATGAAATCCTCCCTACAAATATAAATGGATGAGATTTACATGCCTTGTCAGAATCAGTTAATGGTCTTCTTAAAGAACGCCGGTCAACCAGCATCCTTTGCGTGCGTCCCATTTTGCCTTTCGACTGCGGCAGCCATTTTCATATGACATCGTACATATAGCAGTGCTCAGCAAAGCGCGACCGCAAAGGATGCTGGTTGACTGGCGTTCTTTAAAATATTTCTACAGAAGCTGCACAATATATTGTAATTCGATGTGATGAAGTATTGGAAAGTGAGAAGAAAACGAGCTTTACGCTCGAAAATTCATTCTGTCTTCCTGCTGGGCGGAATTTGAACAGCGCATTAAATAACCGAATCAGTTGATGAGTACTTCATGTCGCATATGACATTGCTCATAACAAATCACAAAATAATCTCGAATAAATGCAAGGATTTTATTCTGCTTTATCTCTTTCTAAGTTATCTGATGATTTATTGTGACCCGTGTCAGAAGAATATATTCCACAAAGGTACCTTTACTAATATTATTGAATTCACACAAAATAATACGTATTGGTAGTACTTTGCTACAGTACTGAATTGGATCACATATGATTTTTGAGAGAATAAACTGCATTCAAATCTCTGTATCAATTGCATTATGTCTTTTTGCGAATTTCTCCACAAACACCTCCCATACGGAACATTTTTTTGGAATGAGAATGCAATAAAAAGGAAAGTTGCACACACATCTCAGTTACCCAAAAAGACATAAATTAAAGAAAGTTCATACCTTGATAATTATTTGATTTTGTGAATAAGATGGAATTTCACAGAATGTGATAGTTGGCCCTTTCAAGTAAATAAATAATGATTGTTCCATGGCCTATAATGAGAAAGAAAGCAAGAACATTTTTAAGGAAATTAGATGCAATGACTGTGTCTTTAACAAATGGATTTCTGCAAAGTTAACTGCTGTTAGACGTCCACTTTTTCAATGAAGCGATCTTTCAATGATTAAATATAAAATGACGAATGAATTAAATAACAAAAGATGACATTAATATGCAGAAGAAAGATTCATACAATTGTAATGAAAGAACATGATAAGTGAATGATACATGAAAAATCTTAGGTTCATATTTGATGCTTTT
Source organism: Aurelia coerulea (assembly GCA_039566865.1). NCBI lineage: Eukaryota > Metazoa > Cnidaria > Scyphozoa > Semaeostomeae > Ulmaridae > Aurelia > Aurelia coerulea. The sequence goes on along the minus strand of CM076952.1, from coordinate 226,275 downwards.
TTGCACCTTCCCGGTAAAATAAAAGATATCTTGTAGGACACAGTGAACAATGAATTAACTTACAACTGATGACAATAATAAGTCCCAAGATCTGTATCCTCCTCCACAGTTGATCTTCAAAATGATTTCATTGCGCTGCGAACTCCATATGGCAAAGCTTGATTGCTAAGAAGATAAGAAACAGTATGCAATATGAAGTCTTACTTGTCAGGACCAATTGAATGATTTACTATGGAATGATGACACTCAGGAATAAAACAGTTGGCAGAGAGCGTTAAAATGAAAATTATTTGATAAACTTCAACCATTTGGTGAGAAAAATTTGAGCTGGTATCAGGCTGGTATTTTGCATGGAGATTTTTCAAGAATGAGATACAGAATGAGCGAAAGAATAGAATTGTCACCGCTAGCAATAACACAAGATAACATTCGCTCTGGTCTCATTGATGCATACGAAAAACGAATCATTGGATATACCAAGGCCTGTCTGCTTAGACTGAAGTTCTATTTTTGATAACACTTACCATATAAAATCCATAAACAAAAATATCTTCATCAATGAACAACAGGCCTTCAATCCAATCCATTCCTTTGCAAACCTAAAATATATGGATGTTCTATTAGATCAAACATTTTCAATTTAACGAACACAAAGTTTTTTCATATTTTTCCTCATTACAACCAGAAAAGTTAAATTTTGACAGAAAACGATTTTGTGAACAGAAACAAATGTATTGAATATCTAAGTAGCCTTTACTAATCAGACCAAGACCAGCTGAGGTTATTTAGCTACATATATCTAATGAAAACAGTAGCTGTATCACATCAGATTGTCTAGTTAAAAATGTTTTCATACTTCTAAATTCTATCTTGAGCTAGGCATGCATAAAACACAACACACATAACTAAATATTTGTATCATTTACTGTTGAAGGGAACAATACCAAGTTGTCGCCAAAAAATTAAGCGATCTTTAAAGTTTTCTTGAAATGAAACTTTATAATCTAAATCATGTGAAACTTCAGGAGAAAAGGGAAAATAGGAAAATTTCATTTCAGCGAATACACAATTATGCATCAGTTCATAAACTCAACAGAAATTACGAAAATCGACAAGAAACAAATACAGTTTGGTTACCTTTTTCCGCTCGAGAGCCTCCAAAGTGCCATCTTCTGCAATTCGAAATTTTCTGAAGTATCCATCCCTTCCAGTTGAATAAATGTAATTTTGTTTCGTATGTAAATTAGTGACACCAGTTTTACCATGGGCAGAAATAAGTGATTGAATCGCTTTACGGGGCTGTTAAAAAATGTATACAAAATTTTAAAACAAACGTTGGATTTTCAAAACTCTATCATATCTACTGAGACGGTATGGGAGCTGAGGGTGAAAAGTCTGTTGAGGATCAAATCTGCCATCCAATTCTGGATGCAAACAAATAAAAAAGGTCAACAAGTTTCTTTAAAGAAGAATTTTCTTTTTCTCTCTTTTTATTTCTACCTAGCATCCAATAGGAAATTCTAAGGATACTGCAAAGCAAGGCTTATCGAAGCAGTGTCGTGGTCCTTCCTCTCGATGTGACTACACCACGTGAATCCTTCAGCCAGGAACTACAGCAAGTAGGCGACTCTCCTCACTACGTAGCAGGTTCGACAGGGTGGTGACTCGAACCACCCGCCCTCAGGTTGGTAGTCAAGTGTTCTACCACTGAGGCATCCCCGCACTAAAGTTCTTTTCTAAGTCTATGCAAGAAATTGCAATGCTTCCTGAATATCACAATATTTTAACGTACTTTTCATTGAAATGTTTCGATCCTTTGCAGATCTTCTTTAATTACAATGTTGTTTAATAACCCGTGTGTGAAGAGACGATCTGGAAAGGGACTGATACATTCAATAGACCATTTTTCTATCCTGCAAAAGAGACTGGATCGAGCAACAATTTTTACACATTTACAAATTTGCTGAATCCTCAATTTTACGCAAAATCAATTGCACATTTCGAATAAAAATGTATAAAATCAATTGCACACTTCAAATGACAATGTATAAAATGTTCACTCAATCCAAGCATTGTTTTTCAAAGTAGCGAAATGGTCTGTTAAAATTTGTTAAAATATACCAGGAACATTATGACAAAATTCCACTTCAAAAGACAACTAACCTCTTGTTCAGAATCTGCTAATCTTGTTGCATCAAACACGTGAATTGATCCCCTTCGATCTCCAACGATAAAACTTCTTCTACATCCAGAAGATTGCAGGTCTGCATACGAGACTCCTTGAGAAGATGCTGAAGAAATATTTATTAGTTTGCATGTAACAGCCCATCTTTGTCTGCAATACGGCAGTTCAAATAATGTTTTCTCTTTAAATTGTAATGTTCCTTCCTCTTCCTGAAGTTTCCAAAATGAAATGATTCCGTTTGGCCCACAAGCAGCTACAAATGTTTCATTTCCAGTTTTATTTGACAAATTAACGCTGAGAATGAAGATACTGAACACCTTTCCATCAAATGCTTGCAACGCTTCAATTCTGTTATCATCTGAAAAGAAATATGATAGCAAAGGCATCATTCAAATTTGAATCAACACACACAGATGATCATAGATGATAAAGTGCTTCCATAATCACGCAACAAAGGACACGTATGATTTGCAGCAGTTTATCTACCAGTGATAATGGTAAAACGAAAGCATATTTAGATAATCAACAATAAAACGGATAGCTACATTTCTATGTCTTGCAAGAGGGCATCAATGACACTAAAATCTGGGAAAATAAATTTGCAGCAAATTCTTTTCAATTGATATGTCCTTTCAATGTCTGGCAAAATTAAACATTTTTAAACCATAGAGTTTGATCGTAAAATAGTCACAACAATAAGATGTCAGTTCTTTCTTCTATCAGAGGACAACATTTAAAATGAGATTATTAAAGTAAATTTTCTGGGAAATTTTATCATTTGGCAAAAAGTTGAACGTACCTAAAGAAATAGCTTTAATGTTGCCATGCAAACCTCCAATGATAGCCAAACGATTCTGTCGGTCTACTTCAAAGCAAGAATAATTAGAATATGCCTCATCTTGAAACAGAAGCCTCCACTGCATGTCAGCTTCTCTATTTGGATTGTTTGAGTAAAGTAACAGTGATCTGTTGAAAATAAAACTATCAATTAACGTCATCTTTGAGGGAGGTCTGTTTGTTTATGTCATCTTTGAGGGTGGCTTACTAACTTTTATAAAAAACTAAGGCAAAGTTTGAGTTATTTTGGCAAAAGCACTGGTTTCTAAATAGTTAGGTAATAAACAATGCGATGAGTTCTACAAGTCAGGTGATTTTGACTTGAAAAAACGAGGAAGGTTTAACTAATAAAACTTGCATCTAGAGGAAGGTTTGACCTTATTCTGCACTCTGCAGACACCGTGGAAAGTATCTTTGTTTGCACTCCAACAATAACTATAGCATGAGGTAAGATGGACAAGTTGTAATGAACACTTACACGAATTTTCGTAGAATTCAAGCGGATATGAAGTCAACTAACATAAATCATCTTTTGCTTTCTCTGCCTACTTACCCATTATTAGTAAGAACTAAGAGTTCATGCAAACTCATAATTCGAATGTTTCTTGGAAAGTCATCATCGTGTAGCCCTTCAGGTAGACTAACATCCGTACAATGAACTACAAGAAAAGAAGCATATAAGCTACCGCTGATTTTAGTTCGTTGTTTCTGCACGTTTTTGCCTTTTTGGTACCCTTTGTCACTGCCTTATTTAATGGCGACTTATGCCCATTTTTACACGATAATGATGGATTTTGGAATTAGATCCGAAACATTCTAATATAAACATGTCTTAGCTAGTCGTTTATGTCACTTGGATTTGTCACTTGGATTTGTCACTTGTATTTGTCATTTTGTACTCTTGGACTTGTCATCTCTTTTTTTTAAAAATGGACTAATTGGAAAATGCTGAAATAATAATCATAAAATATAAATATGATTCTATTTGTTGTCGTGCTTGCCCTCCGATTCATCGTGAGACTGCGATTTCCATGTGATGTTTTGATTTTGATTTGAATCCATCCAAATGAACAATTGATAGAATGTATGGAAGGAAAAGATCTCTGATTCCTATCTAAGATTCTTGTTAAAGTTACATATAGGCTCTGACGTATGAAAAAGATTGATTGAATAACGCAGTATTTTTCATGTATGCAAACAGATTTGAATTTCGCTGACTTAATAAGCAGAAAATTAGTGATGACAACTTTGAATTTCATGCATCTCCAGGGGAGGAAAAATCCATCTACCAGATGTTCTTCAAAAAGAATGTTCTTGAAGAATTTTCGAATGCAGACAACAGTAATAGAAGCTCTAACGCCACTCAGTCAAGCCTTTCGTATAAAAATGTACAAACATATACTGGATCCAGACTCCTTCGTAGAACAGCTGAAAGGTCTCTTGCATTTCTGTTCTTAGTTTGTAATCAATTGTGTTGATCATATTTGAAATCAAATGGGCAATTCAATGTAACTTACTAATTTTGGAATGGATTGAACTCGCTAAGGACCAAAGTCTTATGCTTCCATCTCCACCTCCAGTGGCTATTTTCTTTGATGTTTCGTTTACAGCTAAGCTCCAAATGTTCTTACCTAAAAAAATTTTCATGATAACATCTAATCTGTACGTAAAATGAATATTAACTTTGTGTAATTCAGTGCCATAGTTACCGTAAACGCTCTATTAAGCCCCCAGGGGGCTTATCTAATTTTGGGCACTCCAGAGGGGGGCTTAAAGAGAGGGGGCTTATTAGAGAGGGGGCTTATTCACAGAATCAATTGACGATGATATATATGATAGCTTATCAGTTGTTTTACCCCGTATTTGGCCGATTCAACATGCAATTTTACAAGTCAAATGCATAAATTCAACACAGCTTTATCCAAAACCATATCCAAATTAACATGCAAACATGTTTAGCTAAATAAATGGAAAATCTTTGGCACCCTCTGGAATTCGATATAAGTAGGGGAGCTTAAAAGAGAGGGGACTTATTTAAGATTTTGGCTCAGAGGGGTGGGATGGGGCTTATTAGAGAGGGGGCTCACTAGAGAGGGGGCATAATATAGCTTTTACTGTGCTCTAATTTTTAAGAGTTCATACTATAAAACTCCCAGTCGTAATACAAAAACTATTCCTTGCAGCTGCTGTTGGGAAATTACAAGAAAAAGGAAGGAAGTGAAAGGCAATTTTAAATTTAGTAACAATTTATTTCTATGACCTGCACATATGCTGAAACCATTTAAATAGACATTTTTGATACACTGTTCAATGATTTCCAATCAATGTTTGGTGAAGAGGTGAAGCAATGCAACTGAAAGCTTTTAATGAACAAAGCTCATGATTTTAATCGAGTGGCAAACCAGCAAATAGACAAGCTTTACCCTGCATGTGTTACAAAGACCAACAATTCAATTCAATAACTCTAATAATATCAATAATGCACATCTTGCTAGGCTACTGATACGCTGAAGTATTGCATCAAAGTATTTCATGTATATAAATCAATTTCTGTGAAAACGAAGCAATAATTTAAGGGAAGAATAGTTACCCTTGTGTCCTTTAATCTTTTTGATGATTGAAGAATCCTTATCCCAAACAATACAAGTTGCATCTTCACCAATACTGATAATGACATCTTCCAATAAAACGGCATCCCACACTCTTGCTTTATGTCCATATAGGATCTGCAAACATTCCTCTGTTTCTATATTCCATCGTCTGATGGTACGATCATCAGATACTGATAACAACTGATCACCTTTGCTTGAAAAAACTGCAGAGAAAATCACGCCCTGAAAGAAATATCGAAAAAAAGAGATTGAACAATGATCATGCAAATACAGTTGAAAAAGATAAAATATCATGCCCACAGTGATAGCCATAACATTGTAAAAGTATTTAGTAAAAGTTGGCTTCTCATTATTTAAACACAGGAAAAGTAATGACAAAGAGGCTCAAATTTTCCCTTGAAATAATTTTGTTTCTCTTTCATCCACCTGTTTAACATTGCAATTAAAAATAAACTCGGAAGAACACAAACATTAGTGACTAAATTGCTTACTTACCTCATGTCCCTTTAATCTCTTCTCAACCATTTGAATTGAATTTTCTTCATAATGATGAAAAGGTTTCCATAAAAGTACTTCATTAAATACTGTCCCAACAGCAACAATCACATTGCTTGATGCATCTTGCCAAAATGTTGCACAATATCTTTCTTCCGTCAAGAAAATAATTTAGCAATCTCAAGAATGGTGAAGTACACATGAGGAAATTATTTTTAGTTGAAAACATATCAGCTAAAAACCTTCAGATAACGTAGAAAATAATGTAAATACACTTTCAGAGGACTTAAAAAGCAAGCCTGTCAAAAATGGTCTATTAACACAGTAATTTCTTAAAATAGTGAAAAGATACAAAATACATTGCTCAACACAACTAGAAATTGTATGAACTTTGTCATTGGACAGATTCCAAACAAGTACTTTATTTTCAGATGAAATGAGAGCCACACAATTATCATCCCCTTGCTGACATATTTTGCTTTTCACATCCACTTTTATAGCATCCCAAATCCACGTACCAAAATATTTCTCACAAGATTTCAAGTCTAACCTACAAAATGAAATATAATTGTTGCATCATATTAATGATTTAAATAATTCTTTAACAATTTGCAAGGATTCTTAAAGAATTCTTACAGAAGGATCAAAATATTTCTTAAGTTTTGACAGATCCACATCAATTACAGAATGCTTCGGCCAACTAATCATTGTTAACACTTTCTAAGGGCCAGTTTGTATGGAGAAAAACGTCCTCTCTGGCAGACCCATCCCATAGAATCCTTTGCAGTTTTCATTTTGCATATAAATGAGGAACGCAACATCATCATTGTAATGAGATCAATCATCAGAAGGGATGACATTTTTCCATATAAACAAAGCAGCAACCAGTACGCTATGGTAAGGTGAATTGATTTATTTGTTGAATTTTATTGGTTGCTTTGTTCTGACATCATCGAATCCTGATTTGATTAAACTTTGCCTCTCAGTCCTGAGACTGACAGTCACACATACACATTGACTGGAACTTGTCTCTCTTCCTGTCAGCCCTGGGTCTAGGAGGTGAGGTGTTTTTCCATAAACAGGCCCAAAAAGTAGAATTTTAAGTTCCACATCATGTTTGTAAGGAGACTTCAAAACAACATGGGCATACAGTTCTGTTTTGGAAATACTGTATCTACAATATTATTCCCCAATGCAATATGGTTTTATGTGTAAAATGCCTTCATACAGTAACCTTTACTTGAAAAGCTATGTTGACAGGGGTGAACATATTCCCATATGCAGGCACAGGGAAACCCGCAGATCTTCCAATTTCACGCTTATAAGCCAATGATATCGTCGTATTCCGATCACATGACTGAAAATAAGGCTTTCGAGATAAATGTTCGAGTACCTTCACGAAAATTAAAATGGATATTCGAATAATAAAGATACAGAGCTGGTTTTACCACGAATCGATTCGAGAGGCCCCACTCCACATTTGTTTTTCTGCGTTTGGTTAAGATCTCATCAGGGATCGGCGTTACATCGAGTTTCATTCCTTCGAAAATTCGCCTATGTTCAAGAATTCTTCAGTAACGCTACAAATAAGATATAGCTTTCAAATTTCGTATGTTACGTGAATTATGTCCAGGAATAACATGAAAATATTTGTTTTTGTGATTTTCGAAAATCCTAGACGAATTAAAGCTATTTGCTGCGAAGAAAGCTAATGGGCCTACCTTCACCCGCAGCAGAATCCCAGTAATCGGCATTAAATCCCTCTTTTTCGCAATAATAACCAGTGGATACATTAACGAATAACTTCACCACATATCCAATTTCTTTCCACAATTTTATAATCGATAATTTCGATAAAATGTGATAAGACTTTACAGCCTCTGCAGCAAACCGTCCAACTACCGTCGATTCAAAGTTTTCTTGTTGCAAACACGCTGGAAGTCTTGCAAGACTTGCATAAAACAAAAGGTTTGGCAAGACTTAGGTCTCCCATATGACACAGCAAAATGATACCTTTGAGAATAGATAGCACACTCCTAAAGGCATTCTATCGTTGCAAAATGAAGAGAAAATAAGACATTTCTCAAAGATTGCAAATTTCTTTGTCACATCGGAAAAGTGCACAATTTGTGTAAAGAAATTTCCCCTGCAATCTATTCTCAAAGGTGTACAATCTATTATCAAAGGTAACAATTTGCTTGTGTCATATGGGAGATCTGAGCCTTGCACAACCTTTTGTTTTATGCAAGCTTTCCCTGGTGTTTGCGACAAGAAAACTTTGAATCGACGGTAGTTGGACGGTTTGCTGCAGAGGCTGTAAAGTCTTGTCACATTTTATCGAAATTATCGATGATAAAATGGTGGAAAGAAATTGAATTTGTGGTGAAGTTATTCGTTAATATGTCCGCTGGTTATTATTGCAAAAAAGAGTGCTGTAATGCCGATTACTGGGATTCTGCTGCGGATGAAGGTAGGCCCATTAGCTTTATTCGCAGCAAATAGCTTTAATTCATCTAGGATTTTCGAAAATCACACAAACAAATACTTTCATGTTATACCTGGACATAATTCACGTAACATGTGAAATTTTCAAAACCGTATCTTATTTGTAGCGTTCCTGAAGAATTATTGAACATAGACCAATTTCCGAAGGAATGAAATTCGATGTAACGCCGATCCCTGATGAGATTTTAACCAAATGCAGAAAAACAAATGTGGAGTGGGGCCTCTCGAATCGATTCGTGGTAAAACCAGCTCTGTATCTTTATTACTCGAATATCCATTCATATGCTCATATGCAGTGACCTGAGATGGGGAAAAAGAAAGGGATCAACATCTGGGAACACACGCATGGTCTTTGCTAGGAAGTGTTGGGCAATTACATTACAGGTTGTGGAAAAGATAAAAATTCAGATTACATATTTTACCATTTATGTCCATAAGAAAAATTTGAAGTTCTGTCTTGTTGTTGTAATTAGGCTTCAAATTACTTTCTGATACTATGGATTGTTACAAAGAATGTTTAAACAGGACATACATTTTTCTCCTCTTGGTATTCATTAAAGGCTTTGTGGATATCAACATGACAAAAATTCCCAAAATTCGTAAGAAATCTCCAACAACATTCTGTTAAGAATTCTTCAGTGGCAGGAAAAGTACAGTATACTGTACAGCATCAAAACTAAGCAAAGTGCACTTACCTCAATTTTTCTTTTGATGGCAAAATGATGTCAATCAAAATCGCAGTTTTGCCTCCTAAAGCAAGTAACAATGATTCTGTGGCATCCAAATTTCTTGAAATTACTGAAAATGATTTGATAACAAATTAGAAGCAAAGCAAAAAAATAATCTTCAAACCTTTTTTTATTCTAATGTTTCTACAGTATAACTATTGTTTCCTTTCAGTCATTGTCTGGTAAATCAAAGCCTCAGAAAATTGCTTTTGAGGATTTATAATTTTCCTCTGCTGTCCTATTGTTTTAGTGCAAATATCTGGCATATAAACATGGTTTGCACTCTGGTTTCTTGATGTATGTTCGTCTGCATAAGTGCAACTTTTGCTGTCTCATAAGATGGACAACACAAAATTCTTTTGTTAATGTCACCTGACAAAGTGCTCAAAATTGCATACAAAATTATAAATTTTTTAGTTGAATATCAGTCTCCATTTGATACAATTTTGAACTGGAAAGTTTCCCCAATTCCCCTTTTCTTTATGTTTTTGTGTGTTAAGCAAAAAAAAGTGAAAAAATGTTTTTGGACAGCCAACCAATAGGGGGGGGGGGCTCTCTCCTTGATTAATCTACCTATTGGGAGAGCTCCTCCTCTAAATAATTCCCTGCATAAAAGTTTTTTTGCTCCTTTTTGTTAGGACTATAGTGGAATTTAAATTATATGAAACTGAAGCCAACCACTCAACAATAAATAATAATATAGTAAATGTTTAAAATGCGTAGCCAGTATTTAATCAAGTTAATGTTCAATTTTTTACAACAGGGCCCACTATAAATTTTTAAAAAATTGGGAATTAGTTAAAATGCTTGAATTACAATAAAAAATAATCATGCGAACCACTATTTACAATATATATATATACCGGGTGAGCCAGAAAAAAGTTCCCACCTTTGAAAATTAGTAGCACCAAAAGTATTTCATGGATTTGAATGATTCAAATTTTTGTTAAAAGCCAGAAGATCAAAGTATTTTTGTGATTTTCTCGTCTTCTTACAAGCACTGCAAATATCGGTAAATTCAATTTTACAAAAGTTTCATGCTTTCAAAATGACTGAAAAAGGGCCTAAAACACTTGATCAAATTGTTAGGACTCTCCTCACACAGAACAATACACATGGGTGTTTCAACTCTCTCAAGAGTAATAAGACATACTGTAGATTCTCAAACAGGTACTAATAAAGATTTTCAACCCTGGGGCAATAAATTTGCAGATGATATCATTCACCCATGAGAAATTGCTTTTTCTCTGTTGTTCTGAGGGAGGAGTCCTTTATGATTTGATCATGTATTTTAGGCCATTTTCAGTCATTTTGCAACAACAAAGTTTTTCTAAATTTGAATTTATCAATTTTTCCAATGCTTGTAACAAGGCGAGAAAAATCACAAAAATACTTTGATCTTTCGACGTTCAAGCAAATATTAATTCATTCCAATCCATCCAGTACTCTTGATTTTATCAATATTCAAAAATGGGAACTTTTTTCTGGTTCACCAGGGTGTATTCCATGCACTTAGGCCTGGCGATCTTTGGCATAGACCTGACTTCTTGTCGGCATAGCAGCATCATTTTTTCAATACAATTGGTTCTTGGCGTGACGGCATACAAAAATCTGCCTACCTTTGCGTGAATGTGAAGTTGCCCTTGATCTTTTTTTATGTGAATTAGCAGTTTCCTTTGATATGATCAAATAAATATAATGTGTATTCTCTCTCCCTGAAAATACCTGGCGTACGAAAGCTTACTTGTTGTTGTAATCTTATTTCACATCAAACATAAATAAATAATCTAGTCTACTATATAAAAATGTACAAGTAATCTAATCAAAATTTTAGGGCTCAGCGTACCTTTGGCGTAGGTTTTACATGGAATGCACCTTGGCTGGTTCACCCGGTATATTTATTAAAAGTCATAGATTTAGCATAAAAAGTCCAATTAAAAGTGCTGTTTTTAACGCTAACCCTAACCCAAATTCTGACATCTGAAATGATCCTTACCTGTCCTTACCAAAGAGTTAGTGGGGTCTGTCTAACTGGAATTTACATTGGACAGTCCTTATTGTATGTGTGTGAAATTGCAAACTGCTCACAAACATAAAATTACATACATAATTACCTTTGAATTTGTGCACTCTGCTATCTCTGAAAATTCTCTTGCAAAGAATGCAGCAATTGGAGCTTGTTGAGTAAATCTTTATACAAGAACCTTCCCCTGCAATGCAAAATCAGAGAAAATCACTCATAAGACATGCAGTACTGATATTAGGCCCTCTTCTTTTGGTCGGGCAAGAGAAAGGATATGCACAAAAAGACAATGAGGGTCACACCTCATGCAAGTTATGTGAGTATAATTCAAAGCTATCCACATTACGTTCAATTTGCAAAGTATTTTACCTACCTGAAATAAGATATTCCTCGTTCAAAAACAGTAAAGCTGTGATTGGAACACTCGTGCTGTTTCCCGAAGCTTCATTCATCTTTTTTGCCGCCATTGTGACAAACCTCTTTTTCAATCCAGTTTTAAGCACTCACTGGTGCTAGTGCCCAGATCCTTTTGGAAAACGCACTGTTTTGGTTTCTCTCGAAGATCAAAATGGCCGAAAGAGGAACGACTTCGAATTCACCCCAAGTTTCGAGTCGAAGTAGCAGCAGAAGAGATATATTTGAAGCATCCAATGACATTGAAGGAGATTTAAATGAAAGTGGAAGAGAATTATTTGAAGCATGCCGAACTGGAGACGTCAACAAAGTTACCAGCCTTGTTCAAAATGAATGGAGTGTCAATATGCGAGATACGGCAGGCAGGAAATCAACTCCTTTGCATTTTGCCGCAGGTAATTAAAGTGTAAATCAAACCAACGTGAAATGTTTTCATAGCTGCATATTTGATTGTTTGGTAGGTGGTATCTATGGAAGATGTAAAGAAACGCGTCAAAGAGTTCACAAGGCAGGGCCAGGGGGCATAATGCGTTACAATTGAAACTGTACGAATAGTCCCACTGAAACAATTGCATTGCGGAGGAATGTTTGTTGTGCGTACCAAAGAATTTCGATGCAAAATTTCAGGGTTTTCAATGGGTTTTCATTTTTATACAACATACTTTGGTGCTCATTTTGAAAAGATTCCAGCCTGGCAGCCGCAGCCAGCCTCTAAATAATGCTGTTCCAATAATTCCTGTAAAAGTTTGCAAGAGTCGTAATTGATAATATACTCTACCCTGACTCACGATGCAAGCATGGAAGATCTTTGGTGCACCGGGCTGTGCACTGTTTTAAGTATAACAAAGGAAGAAAAATATAGTCATTTCAGTAAAAACAATAGCCAGGCATGCATTTTTTGTGTGCCCTTTGCAAACTCATCAGCCTGGTACTTAAAGTATTTCAGATGCCTCCTTTGGACAAATTTAAGACCAGTTGCAAGAATTAACCCCCCCCCCCAAAAACTAGACATCTAAGCCTTAGATATGTGAAACTTTTTGACATGCTGACCTATTCAAAGAAAAAGCTAGATGGATAGATCAGCATAAATCATCAATTACCCTGTTTGGCATTCAAGACATAGTAAACTATTGCTACAATTGTCCAAAATATGGCTTGTAGCTTGAGGAATAAGATGCCAAATAATTAAAGAAAATCACCAAGTATATGATATATAACAGTAAAATGGATACTAAGAGTGCGGATGAAGAACGAACGAGAGATAGACAAAAATTTGATACACACTAAGGCCTTTCAAGTTATTACTATCATCAGAATGTGACTGACAAACTGAATTGAAATTTTTATAATACCAAAATTAATATGTTTACACAATAATAAATGATCGAGAATAGTGTTGAATGGATGTAATAACTTGAAAGGCCTTAGTGTGCTAAAAGATTTCAAATTTTGGTCTATTTCTCATTTTGTTCTTCATCTGCACTTTTAGTTTCCATTTTATTGCTTCTTTCTTGCCAATATATATACATCCGACCTGGCCTGGTGGTGCATCTCCGTCCACTACGCGGAGATCTAAAATACTTAGCGAGAAGTCTAAAAGGCTGACTGTCGCCGGACTTGAAATTTTAATGGAGATGGATATAATGTATGTGACTCTAAAGCAAGTTGATATATAAGTACATATATTTCAGGTTTTGAATTATATAAAGCTGAAGTCAACAGCCTTCAAGATTGGTTCCATGTGTCATTTTTCATTGTTTGTTGCATGCGTAGTTTAATTTCATACCCTCATTTTTCATGTTTAAGGAATCAGTTGTTGACTGTGTTTACACAATATTTATTCTCAAGGGTTTGGAAGAAAAGACATTGTTGAATTCTTGCTACAAAATGGTGCTGATGTACATGCAAGAGATGATGGTATGTCTGCAATTTTTAACTTTAGATTGTCAGCAAGTAGTTTTGTTATTCAATATGATTCTCAAATTCCTTACTGCACAAAGATATTTCAACAACCAATGTTGCTACATGGATTTATTTTAATCAATGTTTCAAATTAGTTGATACTACATAAAGTCACAGGGTAACAAAGCATTTTTTAACACATATTTACACTATTTGACATTTCAAAGTTTTAGTTGGCACCTGAAACTAAGTTAGGAAAAGTAAACACATTATTGATACCATTGCCTTTTAGGTGGCCTGATACCATTACACAATGCATGTTCTTTTGGGCATGTTGAAGTAACTTTGTTATTGTTGAGGCACAATGCTGATGTTAATGCAAGGGACAATTGGAATTACACTCCATTACATGAAGCTGCAACTAAAGGAAAAGTTGATGTGTGTTTAGGTGAGTTTTTTCTGACATTTTTACTGCGAGTTTAAAATTTAAAGTAAATTGCATTTCATTGGGAGGCATTCTGAAAAGGTCACCTGTGTATATCATATCTGCAGCACTCCTCATTCGTTAAAGGTTTGTTGAGATTAGAGGACACTACTATTCCCAAGGAGCAAAGCAGTCAACGAAGGGAATCATAAAAGAGACCAGTTCACAATGTCCTGGTGCCCTTGTACTGATTATAATGATGTTAATGTCTTGGTATCATTTTTAAGGCCAACAGTTTCATTCCAAGAACTGCTGTCCATATGAATATTGACCTAATGAAGGTGTGTTCAACTCTAGAATTTGCAAAATTTAAACGGTGGTTCAAATTAATTCTATTTTGCTTTTGTGATAGTGTTGCTTCAACATGGCGCAGATCCAAGTATCAGAAACACAGATGGAAAAACGGCTGGTGATCTTGCTGAGCCTACTGCCAAACTTGTTTTGACAGGTATACACATAATTATAATTCTATTTGGTAAATTTTTCGACAAATGGAAAAATGGAAAAATTGATTATGAAGTAAAGATCAGTAAAAATTACTCATTTTCTTGAATGAAAATATGATAGATTGACCTTTATGAAGTATCTCATTAATTGTCACTGATTCTTAAGAGTTTATGAACGTTAAGTTATGAAAGAACTGTTCTTTATTATGCATCTTTTTATCCTCTTTAACAACTCAGGTGAATACAGAAAAGATGAACTACTGGAGGCTGCAAGGTATGATATAGATGTTATTTTTTATGCTATCTGACTTACTGTAATACAATTAGGTTGTTCGATTTAGAAGTACTGAAATAGTTCTTTGTGTAAAGTATCTACAATCCTATGTTTTTTATTTGAAGATCTGGTTGTGAAGAGAAAATGAAGTTGTTGCTCACACCAATAAATGTAAATTGTCATGCAAGCGATGGAAGAAAGGTTTGCAATCTGATTGATTCTTTTTCTATTCTTTGTTATTTATTTAGAATTTTCATTGATCAGTCATCAAGACCCTGATGTAGTTTTAAACAGAAGTACATTGCTTCACGAATAAGATAAAATCATAATTTATGTTGTTTGTTTATTTCAGTCAACTCCATTGCATCTTGCTGCTGGTTACAACAGAATTCGCATTGTTGAAATGTTATTAGCGAGTGGTGCTGATGTGCATGCCAAGGATAAAGGGTAAGTATCTACAGTATGGGCCTTGCACATTATAACCTGACAAAAAGTCCCAAGAATTTTTAAGATATTGAAGGATTTTTCACATTATGATAAGAATTCTTGTGCCATATGAAAGACTGTAAACATTTTTAAACAAGCATTCTTAAGAATTTGAAACATATTAAGAATTCTAACGCAGGCAAACCATGTTAATGCATGCAAGGCATGTACTGTATTACACTACTCTATTATTTAATCCTTTCTTACATTACCCTATTATTTGATTCTCTATTACGCTACCCCAATTGTTTACTCACATTCTAGTCACCATGCCATCATTAATACCTGGTTTCATAATTGATCTCTTATTTCAGTGGACTTGTACCATTACACAATGCCTGTTCATATGGACATTATGAAGTTACTGAGCAGTTAGTCAAGGTAAAGGCTTTTTATCTTTTTTCCACTGGAGAATCAGAAAAAATGCACATGGTTGGTTGAAGGGCTACTGCGCCGTGGATATAAAAATAATAATGCTAGCACATAAGTATATATATCATCTAACAATGGACATGTTAGCACATCTATACAGAATGTCCCGAAATAATTTTGCCCCGTTTGCTTGAAGATTGCAACAAAATGGCAAAAGATTCTCGCCAAACTTCTGCATGATGTTGCACTTCAGATATTCAATTAAAGTTTGCCACCATCCCCATGAAAATCCGTTGAAAAATGACGGAGCTATGACCTTCAGGAGACCAAATTTGCCGATCACTGAAACCAGCGGTCGGCCATTTTGTCTTACTATTTTGCAGCAATAAATAGCTAAATGGATTGAAAATGAAACAGCAGCCTCCAATGTCATAGCCCTAAAATTCCGATAATCGGCAGAGAGTTCCACTATTTCTGACCTCGCAGAAATTATTTCTTACCTCACGTGAAGCTATTTATCACTGCAAAATCTGGTTTCTTTCATCAGGCAAATTTGGTATTCTGAAAGCCATAGCTCCATCATTTTTCAACAGATTTGTACAGGGATGGCAGCAAACTTTATTTGAACATCTGAAGAGCAACATCATACAAAAATTTGGCGAGAATCTGTTGCCCTTTTGTTGCAATCTTTAGGCAAACAGGGCACAATTTTTTTGGGACACCCTGTATTTATAATCTAATAGTGGACATGTTAGCTCATATACCGGGTGAGCCAGAAAAAAGTTCCCACTTTCGACAGGCCAGGATAAATCACACACTAAGCCAATCTTAATTGTTTTGACTTAATCTTTTGCAAATATCCTATATTATTCTGGGTTATTTTTTGTAGATTTTTCGGACGCCAATTCATTGATATATTAATGATTTCTTGAAATTTTTTGGCCTGCAGACTGCCCAAAAGGATCGAAAAACAGTGATCAAACTTCCTAAAGATTGAGCTTGGCAGAACAAAGGGGGTGCTCTTCGAAATGACCAGGGAATTTGGAAATAGATTAGGTACAATCTGTCGCACGAGCGCGCGGTCGTTCAATGATTGCACAAGTTTAATTTCAAAGAAATGATAAAACAACTGAGAGTCTTTGTTATAATAAAAATGACATTAAACTTGCGCAATCATTTCCATTTTCAAAGTCCCTGGTCATTTCGAAGAGCACTCCCTTTGTTCTGCCAAGTTCAATCAGTAGGAAATTTGATCACTGTTTTTCGATTTTTTTGGGCAGTCTGCAGGCCAAAAAAACTTCAAGAAATCGTTAATATATCGATAAATTGGCATCCGAAAAATCTACAAAAAATTATCCAGAATAATAAAGGATATTGACAAAAGATTAAATCGAAAATAACAAAAATTGGCCTAGTGTGTGATTTATCCTGGCCTGTCGAATGTGGGAACTTTTTTGTGGCTCACCCGGTATATATCATCTAATGGTGGATAATTCAGAAATATACTACGACTTTTTAAACGTTTCGATTTTCATCTTCTTCAGTAACTGTCATCTAATGGTGGATATGCTCAAATACATTTTGAAATCTACCTGAGTGAAATCGACCAATCCCTTCTGAAATTTTGGTGGTCAAGTCTTTGCATCAAATCGGTGACCAACATTTTTGACTTGTTAATGATGAATTTGTTTTTGAATAACTTTTTCAGTAACATGTCACATGAGAAATCTTATTATATTCTAGCATGGTGCCAGTGTAAATGCAATGGACTTATGGCAATTTACGCCATTACACGAGGCAGCTTCAAAGTCTAGGTATAACATACTTGAATTCATCATCTTTTAGTAGAAGTTTAATCATGCTGAATGAAATTTTATTTTGTTTCTTTTAAAGTTCTTACCTTTTTAAGTTAGATATTAATCTTTATCGATATTTGTGATAAAATCAACTTAACCCAGAAAGATGGTTGTATTTAGCCAAGTTTCGTTTGTGTAAAGCATTATAAAACGATACTTTTTTACAGAATTGAAGTATGTACATTTTTGCTGAGTTACAATGCAGATCCTACCATTGTGAATTGTCATTCGAAGAGTGCTATTGATGTTGCACCAACACAAGAATTAAAGGAAAAATTGTTTTGTAAGTTAAACATCGTGCTTTTGACAACTACGCTAATTTATAGTACTATATTCATTTTCTAATTTTTTTTAAATTTAAATCTAATGGCACTTCACGCACAAAAAAATCCTTCCATTCAATTTGCTGTTGCTTAATAACAAAATCATTTCATAACAAACTTCTATATTTCTGTCATCTTATGTCTTTATGAAATGTTCTGCAGAGGTTCCGAATCAGTTCAACATATTACCACAAATATTTTGAAAAAACTTGATTGATTTCTTGAAGTTCTTTTTTATATCTTGCAAAAGTAGAAAAATTGGGTTATGAGCTATCTTTGTATATCTTGACTGATAGAAAGCACTTCAACTGATTTTGGAATTGAATTCTTTTGCAGTTGAATTCAGAGGAAACAGTTTCTTAGATGCTGTAAAATCTTGCGATATGGGAAGAGTAAAGAAAACATTTGCACAGGATTTGATTTCATTTCAACATCCATATACCCAAGATATGGCACTTGTATGTGCATCTTTTTATTTCAATTTATTTGTTACATCTGAAAATGCCAACGGTAGAGTTACAGTGAAGTAGCTAAAGTTTCTTTCAAGCTATTCAATACAAAGAAATTTAACATCGTCTTTTTTACACCGATTTTAAGATTGCATCAAAGCCTATGGTCGTTAAATTGGTAGGTAGGTCGATAAATTGGTCGAAAGATATCTCCAAAAAATCACCAGAAATATGCAGCCTTATCGGGAACTTGATAATTATCAGTAGAACATGGATCATTTCATACAAAATCTTGTTCCACGTGTTGTTTATCATTTCCAGGAGATTACTATCGAAATTTCCTCAGAGATAGTCAATGAGATATTGTCTACTTCAGAAATCTTAAAAGAAAGCTACCAAAGATTCTTACAAATATTCTTTTGTTGTTAACCATCATCAATGATTCCATTGTGAAACTCTTTTACTTATCTGGCCCCATGACTATTCCGTAATTTCTTTTATTGCAGCACTATATAGCAATGTCACACATACAGAAAAGAAGAAATGTGGCTGAATTTTTAATCAAAAAGGGTGTAGATACAAATGCCAAAAATAAAGAGTAAGAACATTCATTCTTTGTTTACAATCAAGGACAGTGACGGATTTAGGGGGGCACAATTGCCCCCCCCCCTTCATGATGAAAACTCAGCTTGGCGCCCCTTTTTTGGCGAGAAAAGCGCCCCTCATCCTGACTCTAACGCATAATTTTCTAACTGTTTCGATTCAAATATGGGGGAAACATATAAACCAAGGCATTATTTAATAGTAAATCAAAGACTTTTCTTTAAGAAGGGCCCAAAAAATTTCGCACGCCCTCGGCGCGCTTACTTTCTGTTGTATTTTTGGCGCCCTCTTTGCAAGTTGCCCCCCCACCTCTTCAACTTCGGGCTGGATCCGCCCCTGATCAAGGACAATATCAACATATGTATAACAACTGATAGCATATGATCCTTTAAACTGCTACCCATGTTGCCTGCATCGACGAACTTTAGTAACTCCGAGGGGTGAACGCAGTCTGTCTCACATTAAATATTAGTTGAAAATCTCCATGAATAGAATCAATGTATGAGTAATTTTACGTTAATGCAAAATCTGACCTAAAATCTAAGCTGAGACACTGACTTGAATCAGTTTAGATCTAAATTCTTTCATCCGATACCGTTCTGTTCTTTTCACTCATTTCTCACTTGGTAGTTAGGCTTTTTCTCACACCAGTTATTCTCCTACCAGTTATTTTCATACCAGTTATTCTCATACCAGTAATCAATGCAGTCTTGATAAATGACTTTAGTTTGTCAACTTAGCATTTACTCAACTGAAATGATGTTTTACAGGAAAATGACACCGCTTCATGTGGCTTGTGAAAATGGCTTATCCGATATTGTCACATTATTACTCAAAAGTGGAACAGAGGTGAATCTTAAAAATGATTTTCTCACATTAGTTATTATATTTATTATAAATTTCAGTAAAAGGACCACCGCGAGCATCATTTTGAAGGTTCAAAGAGAAATATAAGAAACAAATGCTGTGTAAATCGACTTTTCCAGTTATAAAAGATAATCCCATGTTGGACAAAATCAGTTAAATTATCAATGTATCAAAGGTTGCCAATGGACACTTAGTAAAGTGCCTAAAGGTATTGAATAAAACGAATGAACACTTATAGCAAAGTGCCAAAAGGTCCTTTCAAGCCATCGAATAAACCATTAAATAAATGATAAAAAACGAAAGATGCATTAGCCAATCGTGCAATCTTTATCAAAGATATGCTGCGTGTGTTCACTCCAAAAGTTGTTTCAATCAATCCATTAATCAAGCAATTAATCAACCAATTAATCAACCAATTAATCAACCAATTAATCAACCAATTAATCTTGTTTGCACCAGGTGAATGATTTGGATAACTTTGGACAGACACCTCTTCATCGAAGTGCTCAAAATGGACATGTTGCAATTTGTGAATTATTACTGGAAAATGGTGGTGATGCATCGATATGTTCTCTTCAGGGATATACAGCAGCACAAATTGGCAGTGAGGCTGCCAAAAAATTGTTACAAGGTTTCTCTTCTTATTTTTCTCAAAAGACTGACAGGCATTGATTGTTTGTCTCTGCAAATTTCATTGTGAAAAAGTGGAAAATACCTCTTTCCAGCAGAAACTCGCCGAAATAAAATATTGCATCAGCAGTTAGCACGATGGACTTAAATCAATTTGATATAGGAATATTTTCAATGTTGAAAGGGAAGCATCTTGATACAAACTTTGTTGTTGTCTTTTACAGCGTCTCAAGAACCAACAGCAAAGGATACTGATAAACAATTATTAGAAGCTGCAAAATCAGGAGACATGGACATCTTAGAAGTAATGCTTTTTTCATATTGGTCGAAATTTAACCTGGATTAGATAAAGCTGGTTTAACGGTGTCAGTGTGATTGGGTTTGATAGTGCATCATGTGCTAGTTGTTTACTTTCAAGAGATCCAACACTTTCACGTGATATTTTACAACACTTTCACGTGATATTTTACAACTAATTTTAATGTTGATTTTGTTGCAAGTTGACAATTACTGTATGAACCAAAGAGCTTCAAATTCCAATGACAAATTTTTGTTATATATATAACTAATGCTTCCAAGCAAGTAGAAAAATGTGAAGTTGGTATTTTGGATATTTGTTTGGAGATTATACACTTCATGACATGTTTGGAACATCAACAGTAAACCATTTCTAATTCTATTATGAGAGAACTGCAATTTTTTTAATTCTATGATATGTCCTTATTTTCATAAATCACGAGCTTCTTCAATTAATATATAAAATTAATAATGTGATGAAGCAAAACGTTAAAGCAAGTATCCTATTTTTATTTTGAACAGAGAATTACAACACCTCAAACTGTTAATTGTCAAGATATCGATGGTCGTCATTCCACTCCTTTACATTTCGCTGCTGGTTATAATCGATTGAATGTTGTCATGTTTTTATTACAAAGTGGAGCTGATGTTCATGCTAAAGATAAAGGGTATGCTTTCCTTATGCATTATTCTAACAGCAGATTTATTCATGCATGAATCGTCCCTTTTTAAAACAAGAATACTTAATGATGGGACTAATACGATTCCCAAACAGTGATGTAATGTGTATCTTTTCTTTTTACACCAGCAGTTATTCAGAATGTATTGTGCTCGTTATAAAAGACCATCAAAATAAGTTCATCTTAAATAACAGAAGCTGCACTAAAAATCTTTAAACGAGAAAGAATTATTCTTTTTTCTTGTAGTTACAGAACTCCTTGTCAAGGAAATCCATTTATGCACTCAATTTGTTTTTATTTTATACCAGAAGCTTGCAACACCGATCACAGGCAAACTTTAGAGGGCTGTTGCTGTAGCATTTTCAAATGAAAAATTGATTGATGGCTATCATTATATATTCTCTTATCTATTGTCGAAAAATATAGCTGCATCAGCGCATTGTTTTTATCTTTCAATAAGATGCTAAGAAAATGATAATTCTCTTTCAGGGGACTTGTTCCTTTGCATAATGCATGTTCTTATGGTCATTATGAAGTTGCAGAGCTTCTTGTCAAGGTAATTCATTTGTGATGCCCTTTTATCTCATTTTCAATGAGCACGTACCCAAAAAAGGGGTTCGAAAATGCTCACATGACCATGACAAAGCAGAGCGTTTCTTGCTCAAATCTGATCCGTAGTTTATTTCTTTTTATTTCGTGTTTTACCAACCATGATAATTGATTTCTGTGCCATTTGATCAGGTTTTGCTTCTTGTTGTTCAAGCTGTGACCTCAATGATTCTTTCAAAGAAATCTATGTCTGCAATTTTTACTAGCTAGATTAAGGAATTGATATAATATTTTTTTAGCATGGTGCAAATGTTAATGCTGCAGATTTGTGGAAATTCACGCCTTTGCACGAAGCTGCAGCCAAAGGAAAATTTGAAATTTGTAAACTTTTGCTCGGGGTATGTATGCTATTTCTCTCTGCCATCTCTATTTGTCTCTCTTTGACAGGCTCGTTCCACATTTCCCCCTCATTTTTGCTGTATATTTTTATATTTTCTATTTGTATATTTGCTATTTGTATGTTTGATGACATCAAGACCTGGATTGGGTTACCAACTTGGGACTCTATAAATGCTATTGTAACGGACAGAGAACGATGGTGAAGTTTGTGTTGTAATATATCGCATTCTGTACAAAACGGAGAACGCGAAGTATAATAATATTTGTGAGCTGTCTTGTCTGTCTCTATCGCCCTTGGAGAGAAATTTTGCTGATAAAAATTTAATTTAACGGCAACGATGAGTTTGTTCTTTATAGCCACATTACGTATTGTAAAAACACAAAGAGTTACAAAATGGTTCTATTTGTTGTTAGTCCCCTTTGCATCTAATAAACGTTATTGATTTCGATATTATAAATCATTCTTACGAATTAAAAAATATTGATTATGATTGTTTACTATTTTAGCACGGTGCGGATGCGCAAAAGAAAAATCGAGATGGTCACACTCCATCGGATCTTGTTAAAGAATGCTTCCCAGATGTTATTGATTTATTAAGAGGAGATGCTGCTTTACTTGAGGCCGCAAAAAAAGGAAATATGCCTAAGGTAAGCTATTTGATTATATGCTGGGTGTGCCAGAAAAGTTGATGCTCTTGACGATACGTTTTTTTAAAGACCACTAAATGAATCACAATCCTACTGGATGAAGGATTGGATGTTGCCGAAAAATTAGTTTACGAATGCTTGGTTGATTAAGATCTAAACCCTCCATAAAATTATTGTTCGAAAATTCACAAGCTCTTTGGCTATCAACCAAAGTTTCATTCACTCCAATGTATACACTAATCTTCATAAAACGAATTATGAAACGTGTCAGCTTTTTTTTGGGTAGCCCCTATGCTTCTTTCATTGTTTTCAACAACTGTCTGTATGCTTGCCTGTACAAGAGTTCCATATGTCATTCTCATCTTTTTGTAAAAGTGTGATTACATTCTAGCGTTTTTGGTTTTACTAAGTGCAGAATTCATAATTTAAGTTTTATGTTGTTTATAACGTTTGCCTTGAAAGAAAAACAAATTACAGTATGTATTCAAGAAAAAAGGGATCTAATTACAAGCATCTAATAATTTTATTATAAACCTGATAGACTGATCTGAAAACGCCAAAACATTAAATTGACGAGATAGCATTAAAAAGGGTCAATACAAGCTTAATTTCATAATGGTCCCTCCAATTTTATATGCAAAGGTGATGAAACTTGTTACAAGAGACAATATCAACTGTCGTGATACACAAGGAAGGAATTCAACACCCCTTCATCTAGCTGGTAGGATTTCATTCACTCATTCTATTTAGTTATTGAACTTCTATTTGCTTCAGAGATTAAAAGCATCGTCAGTTCTATTAATTAATAAATTTCATTCGTTCATTCATTATGTCGTTTTTTTATTTATCAAGTCAGTTGTTAAAAATCTGATTTCGTACAAAAACTGCGAGTGTCATTTATTGAATTAATTTGTTTTTTTTTTCACTGGCTGATTGATTTATTGAGTGATTGATTTACTGTTCACTTCATTCTTTCATTCCTTCGTTCATTCATTAATTCTTTAATTCTTTCTTGATTACTGAACAGCGGGATATAACCATCTTGAAGTTGCAGAGTTTTTACTCGAGAAAGGTGCTGATGTGAATGCGCAAGACAAAGGAGGCCTCATTCCATTGCATAATGCTTCATCTTATGGGGTTCGTTTATTTCATCTCTAATTTTTTGCTTCCTTCGTTTTATCCTTCAAATCTCTGAAAGAATTAATTTTAAAGTTTTCATGAGATTTCATTCAAATGGAATATCATGTCTAAGTGCAAACATCTTTTGATACATTCCCATGGTAAAAATTGGATTTTATATCTCCTTGCTATTTGTAATTTTCAACGAAGCATGTTGATAGGTAATATAACACTGCACTGTAATATGGATCTTTTGAGATAGTCTTTTAAATTATATTCACATTATTATCTCGACGTTAGACTTTGGCCTTGAAACGTATGATGTAATATCAATGGTAGTATGTACAAATTTCTACAACAAGTAAAACACAACGGTGGAAGCATTGTTGAGTGGCTAGTATTCTCAATTGGCCTTTTTGCATACAGTAAAACCCCGCACATACGAACCTAAGATTTTGAACTCAGCCTGTTTAGGTTCTTATGCAATGAGGCACATCCAGTAATCAGGGTGTAGGTTCTTAACAAAGGGAAATATGTGAATCTAAATCTTAGCCAAACTTATTTACACTCTTGACTCTATCCATTTCAACCCAAGCTTACTGAGTTTACCCCTGCAGGCCCTGCCTATCACAGTTCTGCAAGTAATGTTTTGGAGTTCACGAAAGAGGTCGATTGGGAAACAGATTGCATTTATTTCCTAATGAATGAATGAACCCTTTATTAAGAACCTTGTTATGATATCAGCATGAAATGGTTCTTATCCATTGGGTACAAAATATATGATTTCAGGCTGTAGGTTCTTAATAAATGAAGGTTCTTATGTGCGGGTTTTTACTGTATCCACAATGGTCCTTTTTTGTCATAATAATGTGATGCGTCATGATGTTATATTTCAACAGCATGTGGACATTGCAGCATTGCTCATAAAATACAAAGGAAATGTGAATGCAACTGATCGATGGCTGTTTACTCCCTTACACGAGGCAGCTCAAAAAGGACGCACACAATTATGTGCTTTACTTGTAAGTCATTGTAACACCTATTATCGTTTTTGGCTGCTAGAATAACCCATTTAGACTGAAAATTTAGTTCCTTATCTTCGTCAGGGTTGAAATTTGATCCCGGGATTAAACATTTTGTTTCAATATGCAGGCATTTGTTATAATCGTATTTTCTCAGGTTTAGTGTTTTTTAAATAGATATATCATTAAACTGAAAAAAACTGATTTTTAATCTCGTTGTCTGCAACATTTTGCAAACACTTATCCAGGATTATTCGTTATCAATTTTTGCTTAGTTATGCATACCTTTATTCGATATTTCTAACATTCAGTGTAAAACATGTGTCTGGATGTTGGTAGATAACCATCTTTTTCGCGTGTCCATTTGCCATAGTTATGTCTTGTAAATCACTTCTCCATTTTCTTCTCATGGATCTAATTAATAGATCTGTTTCATCAGCAACTGTTATTTGCTTGTTGCCTAAAATTTACTTTTCATTAATGTACCAAGGAGTTTTAGGATTTTTGAAAAAGAAAAAATGACATGCCAACCAATGTCAATACAAAACAAAGCCCAACAATGGTTTTGTTTGAAAATGATAAACCTATTCATCAATATATTCTTCTTTTAAATTAAAACTTTTTATTCAGTTGACACATGGTGCTGATTCACATATGAAGAACCAAGAAGGACACACACCGCTTGATGTTGCTACGGTAACAACGAACTTCTATCATCTATGTGATGCTTCACTCCTGAAGCCACTAATAAGGAATAGGGAGGGTAGCAGTAACTCGTATTCGATGAATGTTGTTGCTAAATGTGTTTCTTCCTGTCTCCTCAATTTTTTCTGTTGGTCATAGAGAAGAACAGATTTTGTGTTCAGATTGTCGATTTAAAGTTTATTCTAGTTTACAAACAGCAATAGTTGTTGACTTTTATTTCTTTTCAATTCCTTATTATTGACAAAAGTTATGGTCTGATGTCTTTTTTCGAATCTGACTTGATGATGATATTTTTATTATTTACAATCGTGCAGCAAGATGACGTCAAAATACTCCTCCAGGATGCCATGACAAGCAAATCACAAGTGACGCAGATCCCTGCAAGACCAGCCATTCCGACACCATCTGCTGGTGCCTCTGCGCAGGCTGCATCATCCACGCAGTCATCAGCATCCAGCAGCACAAGCACGCAATCATGTATGACGCAACCATCAGCAGCCAATCAGAGTCTGTTAAAAGCCAATCCAGTGGGTGGTGCCAGTGATGCTGTTTCTGCTGTTAGATCTAAAGTCGAGGCTGAAGGTATAGACGCTTTCATTTCAATGCAAGGCTTGCTATGAAACCTAGTGCTCTTCTATTGATACCAAATTTTGTTTGAAGTGAAAACCTGCTAAATTATTATTTGTTGATTGAACTTAAATGAAAATGATAGAAAGTTTGCTTAAATCTTGGTCTGCCTAAATTTTTATACTGGAAAATATTGAAAAAAATGTAGGGCTTATGCAAAGGAAATTTCAGGGAGAAGTTATGTTCGATCGAATTAACAAGTGAAACTACCTGAATATTGCAGCGATCTTTAGTTGAATAAGTAATGTCACAAACCAAGGTGCATTTGAACAAAAAAGTCAATTCCTTTATTCTTAATTCCAGGTCATAGTTCGATGGAAGTTGACATCGTAGAATTTTTAGCAACATCGCAACTAGAACACTTGCGGGAGATATTCGAAAAAGAGAAGGTAATTTATACTTTATCGGAGCAATTTTTAAGTAACTTAAAAAATATTCATATCTCTATATTTTGCTCTCTTGTATACCTTGAAGTCCCTCGACCCCTTTTCATACTTATTCAGCGTTTTTATGTTTTAGGCTTTGTATGTCTAGTTATTGATATAGCTTTGTTTGTTTGTTTGTTTGTTTGTTTCGTTTTTAGATAACAATGGATGTTCTTATTGACATGGGCCATGAAGAATTGAAAGAAGTTGGTATTGTTGCATATGGACATCGACATAAATTACTAAAAGCTGTTAAAGAAAGACTTGGGGGCACTGGCTGTACCACTGGTATGTTATTCAAAACACTCCTCCCTTTCGCAACAATGTTGTTTTCATCTTTCGTGCAGAAATTGTGTAATTTGGTACAGGGCAAGCGATTTCTTCACATAATTCTAAAATTTATATAATCAAATAATTCGGAGCCGG
The DNA here is from genome assembly GCA_039566865.1 of Aurelia coerulea. Taxonomy (NCBI): domain Eukaryota; kingdom Metazoa; phylum Cnidaria; class Scyphozoa; order Semaeostomeae; family Ulmaridae; genus Aurelia; species Aurelia coerulea. The sequence goes on along the minus strand of CM076952.1, from coordinate 198,887 downwards.
AAAGAGGACATTTTGCAAAACATAGAGCCCAATAGATATATACTGTTTTATTTGGTGATTTTGACGCACTTTTTCGCGGGTATAAAACCAAATCATATGTTAAAGTTTGCTGAGGCTAAATAGTTAGCATGTTCAACATAGGAGGGGGGGGGCGATTTGATCCTCTGGAATGGAGCTAATTTTCTATTGATTCTTGCGTTTCATGTGTGGATACCACGTTAGCAATTCCTACTCAAATTGTCAAATTGATCATGATGTTAATATTTGGTAGGTACTTTCTCTTTCTGCCTACTTTTTCTGACTTCTAGATTTATGATTCTGAATTCCGTTTTCCACTCAGTGTCAATATTTTTCCTTTTGCAGTTGGCGTTCCATTTCCTTCGACAATAACAGGCGGTGGAAATGCAACTATTCTTCAAGAATTGTCGAATTATGACAAAGACTTTGTTTCTGTTTGTCATGAGGTAAAAATGTTGGTGTACACCATAAAGTTAATTGACGGAGATAAATAGCAAGATGTGCATATGTATACCTAAAATGAGCCTATTGTACCGAATGATTCAAAAAGTTTACTCGTTTGACGGGCTGTGGAATAAAAAGTATGTTGCCATTATTCAAAACTAAAAGTCTAATCTATCAGTGAAAGGTTAAAAGCAGTCTGTCCCCTATTGTTCTGACCTTAGTTAATGCTTTATTTACCTTATTTACGCTGCAACTAAATTCATGCATCAGTGAGTCTCTATGACCCTGATTTCTTTGGATAAAGCGAATTAGCACACACTTCTGAAATATACAATAAAGATCTTTATCGGTTTTATTTTCATTCATCTAAGGGGACAGATTGCCTTTAACTAAGATAAGAAAATGTTGTTTGGCAAAATCACTCATCTTTAAGACCCTAAAATTGTAAGGGGTTTATATGGGAATCAAGAATTCGACATTTCATTCTGGCCCTGGCCCATGATTTATTTGGCATTGAAATTCAATTCAATGGCCAGTTTCAGAAATAGAATTTTGATTTCAATAGCACGTAAATCATGAACCAGAATGGAAGGTGGCATTCTAGATTCCCATACAAACCCCTTACAGGTATTTTTCTAATTTTTGGTTCATAAAGATGGGTGATTTTGCCAAACAAAATTTTCACATCTAAGTTAACCTTTGACTGGCAGATTAAAATTTTAGTTTTGAATATCGGCAACATACTTTTTATTCCACAGCCCATCAAACGTGTAAATTTTTTTTTGACTCACCCTGTATTTGATAATGTTGACACCTGGGTGGATATTGTTTAGCTAGAAGAACAACAGCGATTAGCTTCGTTTCCTAACTTTAGATGTATGCTGCATTCAGTTGCATTTTTTGTTTTTCAAATGAGCGCCCAGTCCATTGCAAATGAGTCAAGAATACTAGGAAAAACTTCTTATTAGAAACCATTATTGTAAAGACACTTAACATATTTTATATTTTGTCTGAAGAACAATCAACCATCCAGCTACCAATCTTAATGAGCGAGTGTTATAACGTGGTTCTATGCTCTGAAACCATGGGAGTATGGAAAATAGGAACGGGTAAAATTAAACTATCCATGTTTCGCTAGGATAATCTTAAGTTGCGTTAACAGCACTTTTCCTAAGATCTTTGATTGCATTTTAGATCCAGTCAACAATAGTTGAACATAAAGATGGCGGAGCTGCCGGTGGTATTTTTAAATCATACACAATTATTAAGGTAATATTTTTATTTATATTCGCCTTGCATCGGCATTTTGAAAGAGCTGCACAATTTACGTGATATGTATAAGATATGAATCAGTGTATGTTTATTTTCAAGTGTCAATGGCATGATCGATTTCCTTTTCTTGAAAGTTTGCTTTATTTTAGGTCGAGAGAGTTATCAACAAAAAGTTGTGGGAAAGATATGCGTATCGTCGGAGAGAGGTGAGAAGATGGATAATTATCTCTGAAACAAGTATTAGAAATTGAAATAGGAATTCACTGTCAGAAGTGAACTGCGGCCGCAAACTTTAGCAAACGAAATCGAGTACCTTCTACAAGGAGGTCCCCTTGATAATAATCTCTGCTGAAGGCCTACCCTCAAATGAAATCTCAAATCTCTTTGCTATACTGAGGTAACAGTTGATTTCATGGTTCCTACAAATTTGAGACAGCGTTCACCAAAACTCTAAAAGGAGGTCAGTCAATCTCTAGGTCAGTCAATCTCTAATGATCATTTTTGGAAAGTTTAATCATGCATAATTTGTGACATTTTCATGTGTCAAACCCTTCCAACAGTATTTGTCTGATACAGTATTACCCCGCCACCAAGAAACTGACTTATAAGAAACTGCACCCTGCCTGATGGCACCATGGTCATTGTCCAACATTTGGTTTGATATAACATTCATATGATATTTATAAGAAAACAAACATCGTGGTTTTACAAAATGAGTTTCTTAGTGGCGGGCTAATACTGTAATCAGTTTCCAAGGTTCTCTTTTCTTTTACCTAATGAAAGTTTTCTATTTTGACAGGTTGCTGAGAGCAATCATAATAATCCAAACGAGAGAATGTTGTTTCACGGTAATTTAAATTTTCTTAATTTCCTCCTCCTTCCAAGATATTCGTATCACGTGATCAGAACTGTTACCAAACTTTTACCAACCCACAATATTGTTTGCTGAGTTTAATCCTAATAATTTGCAGACAGTTTGACCCTATTTGACGAGAACGGACGGGAACGAAAGGTGACGATAGGCCTTACACTACTGAGACGGTTGGATCCGCATCTTTTGAGCATGTTGAAACATGACAATAATTGTAGTAACTTTCCATGAATGTACGGATCAAAATGAATCCATACCCTTCGTGTAAAAGTGGTCTTAATTCGAAAATCTTGTTTCAAGATTGAGATCTCAAGTTTGTACACCTAGTAAATTCACCCAGTATATAAGCATACGATGGTCCACATTATACAGGGTCTCCCAAAAAATATACGATGTTTGAATAGCTACTGTGAAGGAGCCATAAATCCAACTTTTCCCTTTTTCAGATTTTTGAAGAGAAGAGATTGCAACTTAGAGTTGGATTTATGGCTGCTCCGCAGCAGCTACTCAAACGGTGCATTTTTTTTGGGACACCCTGTAGGCATGCTTTAAAGTAAAAAAAAGTTAGACAAGATGTTAGGTATATGAACAAATATGAGGACAGAAAAAACGTTTCAACTTCATCTTATTGTATTCTCAAAATGTGATGAAATGCCTTGCTCTCTTTTAGGGTCGCCATTTGTCAATGCAATCGTGCAAAAAGGTTTCGATGAACGACATGCTTACATTGGAGGGATGTTTGGAGCTGGTAATCATTCTTATTCTTATTATTTTTTTCATTGTTGTATATTTGTAGATTTTAGTGATTTTGTAGCGACCATGCACCTCTGGTATAGTGTCGTTGATTGAAAACCAAAGTAAAAAATCTTAAACCTGATTAAAATGGTGATTGGCATATAATGATATTAAAATGAATTGAATATTTCTTATGGTTTGGTGAGTTCATCATCTATGCAGCCAGAATTATTGCATATATTAAGTTTATCGGCTTTCAAATGTATGATTTTCGCTGATTAAAAAACATATATTTGGAGCTTAAGCTTAGCTTTTGGCGTTTGAGGTTTCTTTCAACGATAAACATTGATGGATAATAAAGAAGATAATATCCTTGCTGTTAAACTTGATTACCTTTATAGATCCTTGTTCTCATCTAAATTTCCTTCTTTTTCACAAGATTTGTGTTGTTATTTCAGGGATTTATTTTGCTGAACATTCCAGTAAAAGTAATCAATATGTATATGGAATCGGAGGTGGATCGGGGTGTCCATTACATAAAGATCGTTCATGTTATGAATGCCATAGGTAGGAGCTAGTTCTTTTCTTTGTGATCATAGATTGTTATTTGATATCATTCAGTGGGCACTGCATATGCATTTTTAAATGTTGCTATTGTTTGGGCAAAAGTGGAAAACATGGGATAAGGCGAAGGAAAAACACCCACGACAGACAGAAAATGAATGGCGCTAAAACTGCATTTGTGCTTGAAACCTCATGTTTTCATTTCCACAAACATCTATCATTGACGCAGATGGTAAAAAAGTTGAGAAATTCTGTGCGTTGAAAATCCACGTCAGATGATCCCCATGTTTTCAATGTTATTGCAAGTCACCAGTGTTTTATTAATAGTAACTAAAATGATATCTAAACTGTGTAGTTGGCTTGGATTAGCTAGTATAATATATATATATATTCTTAATTTTTATTGTACATAGTTATGTAACGCCAGCGTAAAATAAATTGATTACTAATATTATTATTATCATTATTATTATGTTTCTCAATTTTCCCCCTAGTACCGGATAGCCCCAGCGATTAGTTGAAGGACTCCACACCCCATAACAATGTTGACTTGCAAGATTTTTGTCCAGGTATTCCACTAGAGTCGCAAACTCTCCTGTCATCTTCATTTTTTCACAAACAACATCGTTCTAATAATAATATAATTTATTTCAAGTTGGCGACAAGAGTAGCTGAACAGCTAATTAAAGCCAACGAGCTAATTAAAGCCAACGAGCTAATTAAAGCCAACTTCTGGGGGGAGGGGGGGGGAGTCGCAAACATGGAAGAATTAGCTGCGGTGTTCCAAGATTTTTGGCAGGCATTGTAGTTACAATCATACACCTTTCGAAATATCCCTGAATTCATTTCTGAATGCAGCTCAAGTTGACTTTTGATGTCAAATGTAAGCATTCTGTTATTCTTTATCTTACTTTCTTCATTATTCTATGTTCAGTTGGGCTCATGTGAATTTATTTCTATGACAGGCAAATAATTCTGTGTCGCGTAACACTTGGCAAACCGTTCTTTCAATTTACGGCGGTGAAAATGGCACATGCTCCACCAGGACACCATTCAGTCGTTGGTAAACCAAACTCTGGTGGCCTCTCTTATCCTGAATATGTTGTTTATCGAGGAGAACAGGTAATTTATAGCAGCAGCGTTGCTGTTGTGGAGGAGCATTCTTTTGCGATTTATATTCGTGGCAAATGGCATAACGAACGGTGGTTGGGGTTGAAGCAACTTCCAAGGGCCCCCTAACTGGAAAGCCCCTTAAAAGTAACAAAGTCGTAAGCTTGGAAGAAACAGTGCAATGAGTTACTTTAAAGTCTTTTTGGCCCCCTAAGATCCGAAGATTGCAATAATTTTTTTTTTATATCAGTGAAAAATTTACAAAACTACAGATAATCTAACAACAACTAAGTAAAGCTAATACAATTTTTCCATAAATTCAAAAGAAACTTCTAATAGATATACAGCACAAATTGAATTAACAATACGATTACAACATAATACGAAATACGAAAACGATTACAACATAATACGAGACGATTCACAAGACGATTTACACAACTATACCACAAGAGGTGTGATCAAGCACATCTCTCCTGCAGCCAACAAGCAACGATGAATACAACGATGAATACACAAACACCGACAATCTAACAAAACACAGAAGCCGTTTCTATTCCAATTGGAACCCTTAGTGCTTACTTAATAAATGAATATCAGCCAAAGTATTTAGAGGATGACTTTATATTCCTAGACATTAAAGATAAAGTTTCGTGCGCAATTTCCTAGAATGCGGAATTTGGATCGCTTCCCTCGCATTCAACTTCAGCCCACATAGAATTTAAGCCTTGTTTTTCGTGTTAATGGGCCGGCATTTACCTTTATATATACATGGAGGTTTCAATGCACAAAGCCATGGAGTGTAGAAATGATATTGCAGATAACGCACATTGTTATGGATCCAGGAAGCTAGAAATATTTTGTAACTCATTTGAAGCTGAGGGGGCGCATTGATGCATATTTGACTAAGAGCCCCCAGCTACTCAGTTACGCCCATAGAAATGGTTACGCCACTGTACTTGCCCATTATTTCTACTATGAGATGGTCCAAGCTTGCGTTCAATAATATTCGACCTAGTTAAAGCCTCGAATGAACTCAAAATAGTTGTGAATTAAGCACGTAAGAATGCTCTGCATTTCGTGGCATTCTTCAAATTGAGGTCGCTTGCAAAACTTCTGTAGTGAATTAATATAAATCACAAAAAAGATGCAACAGCACAAGTAGATTAATTTCAATAGTAATAGAAGAATAAAGTGTCGGTGATTTTTCAATGGAAATTCCTTTTATTTACAAGGTAGGGATTAAAGATGGTGAATTTTTACAAAATAGAATGAAATATATTCTCATTATTAATCTGCGTTCAAATTGCATTGGCCAATTTTTTTAGTTGTTTGTCAAAACGAAGCTTTTATTTCTCAAGTAAATAGGATAGATCAGTTAGAAATTTTATAGTATCAAATTCTGGCTTATTCTATTTCATATCTGTGACTTTCGCAGTTTCATATTCAGAGCTTAAATGTTCTCGTTTGTTTACAGAATTGACGTCTTTGTCTTGCTAAGTTAAAATGAAATGTGGACAATTTTCCCTCCATGACCATAAGGACAAGATTACTTCCTGCCATGTTCCTCTCCACTTTGATGAATACTTTCATGAGCCGTAGTTGAGCGACGTTAAACTTCGTAATTTTTCACACCAAAAATTTTGCAATTGATTTTATGTTACATTCCCTGACTAAACATTTTTTTAATTCATCTTAGGCGTATCCAGAATATCTGATAACATACAGAATCGATCGAATCGAATCAGACAGTGCGCAGAAAAACGTCATGAGTGTTTCTTAAGATATGAATTAACTTAAGTCAATATTTGACTTAAAATGTCAGTATTTAGAGACATTAGGATTGTGTCTTATTCATTGTTAAGTCTTGCGTATTACGTTTCTGTACAATAGAAGTTAGTCATTGGAAAGCGAATTGAAAAATGTCGAAAGTTTAAAAATAATTGAATGTTTATTGGGGATCAATTTTCTCATCTATATAACGTTTTACTGTATGAAACGATAGTGTGTTCAGATGTTCCCTTCATCATACAGTGTCATCAATTTTCAAGCGAATTAGCGATGAAACTACATCTCATACATGTACAACAGAAATACGTTTACATGAAACAGATTCAATTCAATCTCAATTCAATCTCAATTCAATTCAATTCAATCTCAATGCAACAAAGGTATCAATCAAATGTCTGCATATCCTACTCAAAAATTAACTGAGCTTGCATTTCCTGCTAAAAAAGAGAATCCAAATTTTTACGATTTGAATCACTCTGAAATCTGGTTCGTTATTTACATAATATTCCAGTGTGTTAGCTCAATTTATTCATTTTCACTTCAGTACCATTTTGTGCTGAATGAGATGGCATACTGTGCGAGTAAAAGAGTACAGTCCCCGTTTGGAAAGCCACTACTCCCCGACAGCTCCCTATCAAGGCAATAACATTGGCAAGTATATATTTCAATAATGGACATGTTCAAATAGATTTCAAAATTTACCTGACTGAAATCAGCTACTCCGCTCTGAAATTATGAGCGACTTTCTCAAGAAAACCCTTGATGAAACCTTCAAAACAGGCTTTAAATCATGTACAAATTTTCTGCCTCATAACAATGACTTTTACGTGCTTTAGAACGTGTGATATCTTTGGGATAACATATGCTGAAGAATGACAGGTTGAATTCATTACTGTTAGGCAGAAATATTGCGAAAATTTGTTCGTGATTTCAGGCACGTTTTAAAGGTTTCTTGGAGGGGCTTTCTCGAGAAAATCACTCATAATTTCAGAACAGAGTGGCCAATTTCAGTCGGGTAAATTTTAAAATGGATTTGAACATGTCCACCATTACATGATGTGTTTGTCAATATTATCGTCTTGATAACCAGGAAGCAGCCGCCCGGGGAGCAGTAGCAGTCACCCGAGGAGCAGTAGCAGCCGCCCGGGGAGCAGTAGTCTTTTAAGGGGATTGTTTCTTGTTACTCACCTTGTAAATGATGGTTCATGTCAAGCAGTTTTTACAAATTTTGCAACGAAGAAACCAATGGTGTCTTCATCTGAACTCAATTGTTCGTGTGCTTTCAATTTTTCGATTTTTGATAAGAAAGGATCAAATCTTTGTACCAACACACAGTTTTCATCACTCAGACCATGTCCCTTGATACCATGTCGCCCCAAATGAAGGTTCTACAACGTAAGGAGAGAGAAGCTAGAGATATCGAATCCATTGTTTGCGATAACAATCATTTGAAGAATAGCTTGAAAATTAAATTACCACAATGAAGGAACAATTTATTTTTAATCTGATGCTCACTTTGTTATTTCAAGGACTAGGTTTTACAGTCAATTCTTTGTATTCTTTGTATTGTTGACGAAACTTCATATTGAGTTGGATGATAATTACATATTGAGTTGGATGATAATTACAACGATCAGGAACGGTGTAAAAAGAGATGATGAAATTTATGGTGACGAAATGATGAGATTTATGGTGATGAAATGATGAAATTTATGGTGATGAAATGATGAGATTATGTATAAAACTTTCTACCAAAAATGTAACTCCTTACTTGTGGAACAAGTTTTAATTGAGGGAAATTCTTCAGCGTCCATGCAACTTGATCTTCGTTTTCACTGATTGTTAATGTACATGTAGAGTACATCAGAATTCCTCCCGGTTTCAGTAAGTTGACAGCCTGCAATGAAATAAATCATTCGTATTTTCAAATGTGGCAGTAATTTCACTTCAGATGTGAGAAACATCGGAGATTTCAATCAAGAAAAAAATTATGGTCTTTCATGTTACGAGACGACAATATGGCTTATGATATTTTACGGAGGCCAGAAGAGAGTTGAGTAATTCAGAAGGGGTTGACTTATTACCTCCGTTCTTGATTTGAGCTGATAGTAAGCAGTGTCCTGATCGTGCTGATCAGTTTCGACTTCCTGTGGCCAATACGGATCCGTTTGGCACAAATGTTCGTGTGCAATTGCAATAGTTATGAAAACACAATCCTCGGTTGCAAAGGCGATAATTTCTTGCAAACCAGTGAAAAGGTCTCCTACCAGAGAATAGGAAGTTCGGAGTGAAAGATAATTTCACATGTAACAGTCCCAGGGGGGGGGGGGTACTCAGGTATATTTAGGATAGGGGTGCTCAGACTGGGGTACAACGCATCAACCCAAAAAAATAATTTCTAGCATGAAAATAGACCCAAAAAATAATTTTTCCGACGTTTCATACCCAAAAGTTATGAAGTCAGTATCTAAAATCTGCAAAAAAGTGCCCCAACTGATTAGATTTCTCATGTGTTTGGATATTTATGTTTTTTTATTTTAGCACTGTTACTTAACTCTAATTTTGTTTGTAAATTTTATTTTCCCAACTATTTTACTTTTTCTCATATTTGAGACCCAAAAAAGTAAGCCAGAATTTCTTGAACCCAAAAAAATAACTGTACAAATCATTGACCCAAAAGAATAATCCTTGCCTGAATTTTAGACCCAAAAAAGTAACCTGAGCATCCCTATCCTGAATATACCAGAGTACCCCCCCCCCCCTGGGGTAACAGTCTCCTAAAAAGTGCATCCTTTCTTCGTAAAGAGTCGACCCCTTGCAATTATACCCATATAAAGGCTCATTTCCAGTCAGTGGAATTTTCCGAGCGGGCGGAATTTTAGACAATAAAAGGTTGCTCAGCGGTAAGTTTCTATTCAATGCCAGAGCGACATTTTCTCACGAATACAATAGAAATTCCGCCCGCTTGGAAAATCCCACTGACTGGAAATCAGCCTTAAGAACAATTGACAAAGCATAGTTCTTGAAATATTGTAATTAAATTCCATTCGAAAGACAGGTGATTTCACTGAATAGCAAATAGCAATAACAAGAACCGATCTTCGTTCAAACCTGTTTTAAAAGTTTCTTTTGATAAACAGGATACGATTCCAAGTTGGCAGCTGTTAATTTGCACTGCAGCTGTGGCCGCTGACCAAGGGCACTGCATGGTGGATCCAATATAATTTTATCAAAGGTTTCTGGATCAAATGGTGGTCTATTGCTTTCATCCATTTGGCCTGAAATTGTGGAAAAATATATAAGTTTTAGTTGCTTGCGAAGAGGATAAGGATAGGATTTAAAAGTAGATCATACATAATTTGGATTTGGTGTTTGAATCGATTCGTATAAGATAGGGATTGACTAGAATCATGGGTAAATATAAATTCGAAGAAACAAACAACTTATCAATATTTAAAGCAACAAGACACGATTGAAAGCTTGCTATATCCTCTTCGCAAGCAACTAAAACTTATTCTTGGTTACTTGCAAAACAGGTAAGGGTTAGCGTTCAATGGTGTATTGTTAGTTTAAAGTAGTTGCTCTGGAGGTGCCCTTGCGGAGGTGCCCTTGGGGGAGAAACTAATCAGCACTGAAAGGAAATTGAAAAGGCGAAAGATACTGAACAAATGCCTGTTTTCTTTTAATAGCTAGGCCCTCTTCAACCGTAACACTATTTGTTAGTTTGCAGTTTGCAGTAGATTTTCATGAGTTGGTTGTCTTTTCTTTGAGTTTCCCGTGCTTTTTGCTCTTCTGTCTGCATGTTAAATCATGAATAAAAAGTTTTCTAACGTGGTTTTAAGAATGCCTTTGCTTTCTGTATTATGCTTCATTTTCCATGTATTCAGTGATTATGCTGAGCTCAATCTTTCATGGAAAACAAAACTGAAAGCGTTAACCTGTCGGTAAAACATTACCATGGATAAAATTAAGAAAACAAATACCTTTGTTCGTTGAACACAATTTTGTGCTGTCAAATGCGATGCATTCAATACAAGATAAACCTTGCTTTTTGCATAATAATTTCATTTTTTTGACTTTCAATTTTGATTTGTCGATTGCAACAACTGTGCCCTGTACAAAGGAAACACATTACAACTATGTGCCAATGATAGCATCAGTCAGAAAAGTTTCCAGCTGTTACCTAATTTCTGACCAATCTTAATTTGAAAGTATACAGTAAGTCACAAGGGATCGAAACATTTCTCCAAAAGCTTTGAAACATCCAAAGATGATCACTAAATCGTTGGATAAAACCAACAGTATGCTTGGATGCCTGTAAAAATGCAAAGAAGTCAAAAATATGTTCTTGCTAATATATGGACGTAATTGATTGATTCTTTAAAGGCTCAAATGCGATTGATTTTATCTGATGAAATAAAATATAAGAACCTCCTTAATATCATTATAATTCAAGTCTGAATATCATCGTATTGTTATCACAAGTAACAACACTCTTAAAAAACACTCGTTTGCTTCAAGCCACCTGAGAATGTCTTTTATAAGAATAAGGTTTATGTGTAATAATTCATAAAATGTGACCAAAACCTCGTTTTCCATCAAGATGGCAGCGTGTGTTGATTTTCCGCCTGTAATGAAATTACAAAAAAATCGTGTTATTATGATTTGTACAGGGTGTCGCAATAAAATGTTCGACATTTGATTAAATATATAAAAATAAAATGACCTAGCTCCTTGATAAATATTTCAAAAATTGATTTTAGACGACGCTATGACGGAGATACCAGCTTTTGGCGTTCAAGTTTAGGCGAAAGCTGAAAGCAGATGCTCATCAATAGCATTTGCAGTGAAAATAGCACTGGGCTATCGGTTTTTTTTTTGCTTCTTGTTTAAAGCAAACCAACAGGGAAAAAAATTTCGATAATATAACTTTCTCTGATATTGACTAAAGCTTATGGATGCTTTGAGGAATTCTTTAGAGCAAAGTTTGAAAATGACCTGGTCTCTCATCGATTTTTGGATACTTGCATTCGTAAGAAAATTTTGACAACAGTTGAAATTAAAAATCAATCTATGGAAGGCATGAAACTGGATAACCCTCAACGTCGATTTTGAGACTTTAGCTTTGCAACTCATTCAGGTGGTTTTTGCTTCTGGTTTCACACAAACTTGATGTTTTAGAGTTCTTAATAACTCAGTGAATTTTCAACGGGAATCAAAGGAATAATGAGAATTTCCTTGCTTCTTTGTTGAATTATCTCATGATTTGTATCATTTTGAAAACAACATGCAACAAAGCACTGATTTTGAAGATATTTCCCCACCATTAATTCACCGGTGAAGCATACAAGAGTCAATGCCACTTTTACAGAATTAAGAAATATATACTAGGTGAACAAAGAAATTTTACATATTTGAAAATGTGTGGAATGAAGATGAAGACCAGTTGATAAATTGGAATGAATAGAACTTTGGGTGATAGAAATTTGGGTGATAGAAATTTGGCTGATAGAAATTTGGCTGATAGCTGAAAGGCTGTAGTATTCCTTATGGTTTCACCAAATTTTTTTATTCTTAATTCACACACTAGTTATTTTCTTCAAAATACTGTAAGTAAAAGAACTTAAGTCTGAAGTAAAAACCTTCAGTAAAAACCCAGCAAATCATCAACCAAGAGGTCCTTTTCATGCATTTTGAAGAAAACAATTTTTGGTAAATCGTTATTGTCCAGCATTTTTAGTGCTGAGCAAAATACAAGAGAAATCACAAATAACACTTGCTGAGTGATGAGAAAAAAGTATTCCGAGGAAAAAATATTGAAAAATACCTCAGCGATTCAACTACCAATTAATCTAGTAGTCTTCACACCACAAATTTTCAAACATTCATAAACATTTCTTGGCACACCTGATAGTGACACAAAAGATACCTGGTGCTGCACACATGTCCAAAATGATATCACCCGGCTTCGGAGAAAGATTATGAGCAACAAGCAGAGATGGCAAATTTTGTGCAAAGAATATTTCACCATTGAGATCATTAAATGATGGATTTGCATAAAGAGGCTGACCCATTCTTATGGCAGTGCCCCTAGAAAAAGAAATATATGAAATGTGTTAGCGCAATGATCTTATTTTGAGAACAGGGCTGTGGCATGCCTACTCTACTGTGGCATTTTCTTGTAACTCTTATTGTAAACAACATTACACTAAGTTTCAAACTATCAACAAATATCAGAAAGCATACATTTTAACAATACCAAATTCTAATGATGGTAGGCAATTGTCAAAAAGAGGTATTGATTGAAATAATTCATTTCCATTCTATTAAGGTTAAATTACCGTGGTTGTGACTCTTTGAAAATTTCTGATCTGCTCAGAAGTGCAACACCATTGCCAACAAAATATTTTCTGCCTTCAAAACATTTGGTATAACCTTTCCTACAGATCCCATCAAGATCAGCATAAACTGAAACAAGGTCTCCTTTATTCATATCTACAAGAAAATTGAAAATTTCAGTTACTACTCTTAGATTCGATTGGACACCGATAATTTTGAATTGAGTTCAATATAATTTTCATTTATGTAGCATAAGCAACACAGAAGTTGAAACAATCTTTATGATCATGTCAAACAAAGTTACTGAAAAACTGATGATATTATCCTATAGTTTATAATTAACAATATAAATCTTCAACTTACAAGGAAAGGAACCTAATATTCCAGGAACAAATACATCTGCCCCTCTTAGTGCAGCCATTCCACAAAGTTCATCAACTATAACCTCTGTTGAAACAGGTTCAATGTGTTTGGGTTGTTCAGTTGAACACACAAGGAGGACATCTGGAATGCAACCATGCTTTGCCACTTTCAAGTTTAAACATCTTTCAGTATTCTGCCTTAAAAAGAAACCAACTATCAAAAGCTATACACAAATTGCATCCTCAATACAGCAAGAAAAGATTGCAATAAAGTCTGTAGTTTGTATTCAATATTTTCTAAATGATAACATTACAAGAAACATTTGGGTTACTTTACCTTCCTATTGTGGTTTCTAGAAATTGATTGGCATTGCAAATATTACTTTTCAACAAATTTACTCGAAGAGTGGAGAAGAATGGTGGTGTTGATAATATTGTGGATAGTTCTTCGTGTAAAACCTGCAAAAGGAGAAAGATCTCTTTAATGAAGACATGATGGAAAAGTACCCAATGAAATGCCTGTTTCGACAGATGCTTCATTCAGGCAATTTCACTTTTGCAAGTCCTGTTCTCGGAATATTTTAGCCAAAATGAATAACATAATTGATCAAAAAGGGTAAGTCTACTGAAGAACACTCTTGAAATTGCAGCGGATAAGGGGGCTTCAAATTGGCTAATAGTTTTGCTGCTGGAAGATGAGGGATTTTATGTCCTACATAAAGAAGAGTTTTGTGATGCAATTTCTATGCGATGTGGTTTACCACTAGAGGCCCTACTGAGAAGATGCCCATGCAAAAAACATTTAATAGTGTACATGCAATGAACTGTAGAAAGGAGGCTTCACTCATATAAGGCATAATGAGATACGGGATCTTGAAGAAAAAGTGGCTATCAGAGGTATGAAAGATGTTGTCATAGAGCCACGCTTGCACCCACTCATTTAGGAGAAATTTATCCAAGGCTCCCTCCCTGCAGTCTTTGGGACAAATGGGGCTATGGGCACGCAGAGAATGTAACAAAACAAAATAAAACGTTACGTAGGTACCAATGAAGTCATCCCACCAGGGTCATACTTGCTGCGAAAGTGTGAGGAGAGCTGCTAACTCTCTGTAATTCCAGGCAAAGGCAAAAGGAATCACGAGGTGTGGTCACATTGAGAGGAAGGACCGGGGTCGCCCTGATGGGCCCTCCCTGCGCCAAGCGCAGAAACCCATACCTTGCGAGAATAGCAAGTGTATGTGCCTAAAAAGTGAAAGGTTATGTATAACCCGTGTCCCCTGCTGGAAACAAGTCATCTCGAGACTTTCGCAGGCTAGGCACGTTAAATACAATTACTCACTCACTCACTTACTCACTCACATACATTATTGTCAGGCTACTAGAGGTGATCTTTTCAAATCTTTTAAAAATACTACCTTATATGGTCTTCAAACAATTCAGTATTTTGGTTCAAAACTTTGGAACACTCTTCCACTTTTTATATGTGTTGCTTGCTCTGTTTCAGTATTTCGTTCAAAATTAAAGACATTCTTCATTGACTCATATTCCCAGAACTAATTCACTGTTCACTGCACACATATAACTTTATCCCAATGAGGTGTTATCATTTGGTTATCATCTGTCTTTGTTTTAATAAAATCTCTTTAGTTTCTCTGTTTTGTTTTTTGGGGGGGGCTCTCTCTCGATTAGTTTATCTACTTAGAGAGCTCCTCCTTAGTCAATTAATCTTTAAATACAATCATGTAAAGTATCTTTTATATTCATTTTAGTTTGTCTTTTTTCGATTTCAGTTATAATGTTGTTATGTATTTTAGTCGTAGAGTATTTATGTTGAATTGTATTTAGGATTAATTGATAATGAATAAAACTGAAACTGATTGTCCCAACACAACAACAGAACAAGTGTTAGAGAATGTATCCATTTCGGTTTTCTGGTAACATACCTCCTCTCTCCAACCATGACGACGAAGTAAAGGGCCATAAATGTCGTTAAATGCTTCAAAAGCGTCTTCAGATATAAAGCAACCAGTCATCTTGTTCGCCATCTTGGATTTAAAGTTTTGAAACGGAAGATGAATTGAGCTGAATTTAACCTCGTATTGAAACGGATGTTTACGAGCCTCATTAAAGTCACTTCCTCTTTCTTGGGAGAGTTCGCATTGAAAAGATCGAAAGAAGAATAGAGAACTGAAAATGTCCAGAATTAATCTGAATAAGCATAAAGATGCAATTGATAATGCTTGGAAGGAAGTTACAAATCCACAGTCCAAAAATGATTGGTAAATAAGTTTATTTTTTCTTCTCATGCAAAGTCGTTGTGAGTAAACAACCATCCATAAATACGATTTTTAGGCCCATTGGCATTCTAATATTTTCCGAACCTGAAAGATATCGAAAGCAGGCCACAATTTTTTGCTTTAAACGAGCAAATTCATGGCACTTAAAGTCACTTAAATCGAGCTGTTAAAAAATGAAAACATATACCGTAAATGTAGTTGGGCTGGCCGGGTGGAAAAATTGACGGGGAGGCCAACCCTGTTGTTAAAATGTATTGTTATACAATGTATATGTATTGTTGGTAAATGTATATGTATTGTTATTGTAAAATGTATGCTTGTTAAAATGTATGATGTTATTTTGCCAAACAAAAAGGAACAGTTCCTTTATTGCTTGAAATTTTTACTGTGAAATGAAAAGGAAGATTATGAAAAATTTGGCAAGAGACATTTTTGAATGATTTTTAATTTTGTTCATAACGCATGGCCTAGGGTAGAAAACAACCCCATTATAACTGCTCGATGGCGATGTGGCGATGCTGCTAAAGTTATATGAAAATCAAAAGTTGAAGGCCCCATTTTTGCTTCACAATTCTGAAGACCAACTGAAGAGGACAGACATTGTCAACACTTTTGTTTTCATTATTGTTGCTGCAGCAGGCAGCATCATATTCTTTTTAATCCAGCAAGTGAGATTAGCCCGCTGTCTGTCTGTCTGTCTGCTGTCTATCTGTCTGGCTATATAGAGGGGCCACCATGTGGCTAGCTCACAGCTGCAGTTTGCGGCGCACTAGCTCGTGACTGGTGAGCATTTATCCAACAAACAAGACAACAAAAGTTCTCCAACAAACGATAATGAGTTCTTCCTACCTACGTCAATGGATGACAACGGTTTAGTCCTGAAAATGCAGAACTCGATATTTCAAATCATTTACCTTTTGAACCATTACCCAACTGTAAATTCCAAATACAATTTCGTTTCCTTGGCAATAATCATTCAATTCATTTCTATAAAATTGACCTAGCTACAATCGCATTTGATACAAATACTAATCGGCAGCACTCACTGACTGATGTTATATCTAGTTTACCTGTGTATTGTTCTTAGAATCATCAAGAAATAACAATGCGGTTGCTGTCTTGCAGTTCCACAATGTTGAAATTGTGCTAAAAATAAAAAATCTATTCAATACTTGTATTTTTTTTATAAAAACTGCCCATAAGAAACTCAACTCTCAGATCACCAAAAAGTTAAGAAACTCCAGAAGAAACTAATTATTTTGCATATTTTTACTTTACTCTCACTTGTTTCCTGTATCATATTACTTGTAAGGTAGTTGAGTGATGCCTAAACACTAGAAATGCTTGAAAAGACCTTGCTTTGAAATGTTCACGAGGAAACAGGTAGTGAACATGAAGATTGTTATGAAACCTCCAAGAAACTCGCAAGAAACTTTGAGCACTGAAAATCTGATAATTTTAAGAAACTTTCAGTACTGTCTCAAATTGTGTTTCTCATTATTATTATTCTCTTATAAAAAACGTGTACCTGATTATTTTAGGGCAGTGTTTGGATATGATGGCAAAACGTATGATTTGAAAGTTGTTGGAACTGGAGGTAAATTGATCTCTTCTTTGAATTTGTTGCATCTAACTGAAAATAGCCAAGGAGGGGCTTTCCTCTTCACTTGTAGTTTATCTAGTGAAAGAGCTAGTGAAAGTGATGTTTCATGATTTTAGCAAAAACTACAGTAGGTATAAAATTTAAATAGAGGCTACACCTTTGAGCAACCATATTTGGAATCAGCAACCCCACCCCCAAATGATGATACCCCTTCTCTTGCCAGGTCTATCAAAAATTCATCTACCACTCCACAGTACAGGCCATATGCACATACTGTAACCATGACAAGAATCAGGCCTTTTCGTAAAGAAATTTCCACAAGGGCATCCTATCACCCTCGTAGTCAAGCTTGGCAGGGCGATCGTCCCCTTAGAATAGTCTTGTGTTTTTACTTATTTTTACTGATCGGCAATGAAAGTTCTCAAGGTCTTTTTCCTGCAACTTGGACTGCTCTTTTTACCTTCACTGGAGAGAAGAGAGTCCACTTGAACAGGCTGAAAGTTTTTTGATACAAAGGTACAAAAAGATTTTATTCCACTTGTTTGCAATGTTCGTCCTTGTTGCTCTATTATTTTTCCTGAGTTAGCAAAAGGTAAAAGCAGTTTGATTAAATGTGAAGCTCCATTCCAGATAAGTAAAGATTCAACAAAAGTCATCCACAGCTTAGAAATGGCAATTAGAGTAGCGAGAAACAAAACAACAAGTGTAAATTAAATTTTCATTGTGAAACTGCTCTACGGAACTGAGAAGGGCTGCAGAATGTTAAACTCGAGAATGATTTTGTAACAAAGTCAAGATAACTATGAGTACTATTTATTTAAGTGTCACACCCTGATCTTAGAAAAGATTTAGTTGTTTGGGAACCTCCGAGGGAACCTCAATGAAGAAGGTTGACGTGGGTTGGTACATGTATCGCAAAATTTCCTCTGAATTTTGCAGTTCTTTTAAGTTTCTTGTTCACATCATTTTGCTAAATCGAAAAACATTGATGTTAATATATTTAGAGTTCTTTATATCTCATTTGCTTTGCTAGTGGTTGGTCAGCCTTCACAACAGGTTTCTTTTGTAAAAAAGTTGAAGAGCTATTCAGTAAAATCATATGAATATCAAGTGCATGACTGAAGGAACAAGTTTAAACCAAGAGGGTTTCGTTTCAAGAGTCTTTTTTAAACAAAAGCTGTTGGAGCTTCGGGCGAAATACATTTTTGAGAGGGCAGTCAATAACCCACATAAAAAATTTTGCGAGGGCCCTGGCTAGGGCTAGGGCAAGGGCGATTGCTAGATTGAAACGAAACGGCCTGCAAGAATTCTCACTAATTGTTATAAATTTTTGAGAATTCTTCACATTATGAAAAGAATTCTTGAGCCATGTGCAAAACTGTTAATTTGTGTAAACAAGAGAGTTCTTCAGAATTTGAAAAAACGTTCTCAAAAAAACTTAAGAATGCTTGAGAATTTTTAGGCAGGAGAACCATGTTAATGTGCACAATGCCTGTACTGTATTGTGTATTGTCAATATATTGTTAATGTGTACACTGTATTGTAGGTACTTTGAGCTATTTTTTGGTGCAAACAATATGATTATGTAAGCCATTTTTCATTCTCATTCAGAGGATGGTTTTGAAGAGATGGTTGATGAATTCAGTGGGGGAAAAATAATGTATGCTGTTTGTCGTGTGAATGACCCAAATACAAATTTGCCAAAAATGGTCTTTGTTAATTGGGTAAGCTTTATCAAATTATCTAATTTAATTCCCTTGATTTACAAATGTCTGAATTAAAGTCGACAATGATGTATATGTGTACTACTGACACCTCATATGCTCTCTTACACAGACGATTCAGACCCATTTCATCAAAAAGCACTTTAAAGTTTAGATTTTTATTTTGTTTATTTCTCTTTTGTTCTGACAATCATGCATTTTCTGTTTAAAAAACCACCTCTGAAGGGACCAATACAATTAAGGTGTTTTTATAGGTATTTATTTAATTTGTATTAAAATTGTAATGTAATGTATTTTTAGCTCTTAAAATATTGTAAATTTTTCAATTATTCTTGTGGTGAATTGATACATACATACAAACACACATACAGACATACATACATACATCCATACATACATACAAAAAATACATACATACATACTGTACATACATACGTATACAGTAGTAATTTTCATAATATGGTTTTAACCAAATTTTTGTTTCAAAATGAGTATCATACTGTACATACAATATGCCATATTTCTTTTCTTATTTTTTCAGCAAGGTGAAGGTGTTCCAGCAAATGTCAAAGGGGTTTGTGCAAACCATTTGAGGGATGTGACAAATGTATTCAGGGTATGTTGGAAATCTTTTCAAATTTCCATGCACAGTTCTACCATAGAAGTTTGTTTTTCATATGAGTTGGTTATTGCACAAGGAATATCTGCAGTACACGCCTTGTGCAAATGTGCACAAGATCTGTGCTGTAATTTACCCTAATTTGATATCTGTGTGAGTTACGTAAACTTTAACATTATGAGACTGTCTGTCACTTAATTCCCAACAGTCTTCAGTTCTGTTATGTCTCTTCTAATTCTCCTCGTGCATCTCTCTTATTCTTGTAAACTTTCTTACAGTATATTATCAAAAGGCCAAAATTATTTGCTGATAAACAATGAGCCTCTCCAAAGTGGTGCTCTCATGGGGATGCTCCAACCATTAACTGTATGTTGTTTGATTTTTAAGGGTACAATTTTTGTATTTTCTCCAAGCTGTTCCTTGTCTTCCAACATACAGAAGCTGAGGAGAATAATAATCAATTCTTTTTTCAATAACAAACAGGGTTGTCATGTGACAGTTAATGCAAGATCTGAAGATGATTTGGATTATGATACTGTTTTGGAGAAAGTTAAAACATCATCTGGTGCAAATTACAGTATTCATAAAGAGAAACCAAAGCCAATGGAAAAGATAAAGCCAGTTGTATGTAACTGAAACACTTTGTATTTTTTCGTATATTTGGTCAGTGTGGTTGGTGTGTTGTTTACACCCTTATGGTGTATCACTAAGAGAAACAAGTAAATAAAGTAAAATATAAGCACTTTGATGCGAATTGAAATAAGCACGACGTTTCGAGCATAGCCCGTTATCAAGCAAAGAAATATTAGTAGAACCGACACTAATCAAGCTAAAAGAACGGCAGATTCGAAGGATAAGAATAGTAATCAAGGGAATCGATGTGACGTAAAGAGGACTGAGAATAAGAAAGAGGTGTAGGAATAAAATTGTGATAAATAGAATGTTATTGGAGATATGTAAATTGTTTGTTGAGTCCTGAAGGGTACAATGTTCCAAGTTTAAAAATGATCCGTTTCTCCAATGTTTTTCTTTTATTGCTTTCTGTAGATGCATATAGGAGGCCGAGAATTGACATATCATCTGTAGAATGGTTTGGTAGGTTGAAATGGTGTGAAATGTTGCTGTCCGGATCGTGTTCGTGCTGTTCTTCTAAATGTGTCTTGTTTCTAACATTCCTCAAATGTTCGCCGAATCTGTTGTTGATTTGTCTTGACGTCTCTCCAATATACAGAATGTTGCATTTGGTGCAGGTAATGCAATAAACGACGGATGACGAGGAACACGTGAATGCAGATCGGATGGTGAAATTTCTGTTTCCATTAGTGATGGCTGTAGAGCTGTTGATGTGTGTACATGTTTGGCAAAGATGGTGGTTACATGGAAAGGTACCTGGTGGGTCGTTGGTCTTGAGGTTTGTGCGGACAAATGTGTCTCTGATGTTCTTATCTCTTCGGAAGGCCATAAGAGGAGGTGATTCAAATATATCCTTGGTATGAGAGTCATCTTGCAATATTCGAAAGTTGTTGTAGATGATGTTTTTGATCCTGTTATTGAGTGGATGGTAGGTGAGAGTGAAAGGAATGCGGCTATTGGTTTGGCTTCTATCTGCAAACATCCGGAGTTGCAATGGGTAGCAAACTTGGTCCCAGCTATGCATGCCTCTTTGTTGGATATCAAGAACAGCTGATCATGAATTCCTACCATGGACCATTTCCTTGCCTCATAAAAAGGTACATGGATGATATCATTGGTGCCACTTCTCTTCCACTCGAGTCACTGCAAGAATTCATCGATTACACCAACAATTTCCACCCAGCTCTACAGTTTACCCACAATATCACCGAACAAAGTCTGCCTTTCCTGGACATCTTGCTTACAATTACGGATGACACAATTTCAACCACAATTTATTACAAAGAAACCGATGCACACAGCTTCCTCGATTATGGTTCTTCACACCCCAAAAAATGCAAAGATTCAATCCCTTATTCTCAGCTACGCCGTCTCCGCCGCATTTGCACCCATGAAGAAGATTTCCATTCCAAAGCAAAGGAAATGGGCTCTTTCTTCCACCAGAACAACTATCCAGAGACCGTAACTAATTCAGCCCTTGCGAGAGTTAAAGGACTATCGCAAGAAGATGCCTTACTGCCTGTTGACAGAAGCCAAACCAATAGCCGCATTCCTTTCACTCTCACCTACCATCCACTCAATAACAGGATCAAAAACATCATCTACAACAACTTTCGAATATTGCAAGATGACTCTCATACCAAGGATATATTTGAATCACCTCCTCTTATGGCCTTCCGAAGAGATAAGAACATCAGAGACACACTTGTCCGCACAAACCTCAAGACCAACGACCCACCAGGTACCTTTCCATGTAACCACCATCTTTGCCAAACATGTACACACATCAACAGCTCTACAGCCATCACTAATGGAAACAGAAATTTCACCATCCGATCTACATTCACGTGTTCCTCGTCATCCGTCGTTTATTGCATTACCTGCACCAAATGCAACATTCTGTATATTGGAGAGACGTCAAGACAAATCAACAACAGATTCGGCGAACATTTGAGGAATGTTAGAAACAAGACACATTTAGAAGAACAGCATGAAAACGATCCGGACAGCAACATTTCACACCATTTCAACCTACCAAACCATTCTACAGATGATATGTCAATTCTCGGCCTCCTATATGCATCTACAGAAAGCACGAGAAGAAAAACATTGGAGAAACGGATCATTTTTAAACTTGGAACATTGTATCCTTCAGGACTCAACAAGCAATTTACATATCTCCAATAACATTCTATTTATCACAATTTTATTCCTACATCTCTTTCTTATTCTCAGTCCTCTTTACGTCACATCGATTCCCTTGATTACTATTCTTATCCTTCGAATCTGCCGTTCTTTTAGCTTGATTAGTGTCGGTTCTACTAATATTTCTTTGCTTGATAACGGGCTATGCTCGAAACGTCGTGCTTATTTCAATTCGCATCAAAGTGCTTATATTTTACTTTATTTACTTGTTTATCATTGTACAATTGCACTACACGCAACAAGAAGATTTTTTGTATCACTAAGAGAGTTGAGAATAAGAAAGAGGTACAGGCTACTCACTGGTACTACTAACTTCATGACTTATATATCATTAATTGAAGTTATACTTTAATTGTAAGTCTCAATTGTTAATGTACCATTGATGGATTAAGTTACTTTTGCATTGCTTTAAAGGTGACCTGAAGCGAAAATTTTTATTAATGCAAATGGACGGCCCAGTCGAATGATGGAGGATCCTGTTTATATTTCTTTGATATCTCATTTCGTTTTCAAGTTATCCACTGATATTAAGTTGCAGCCGATGACGTCATTTTGTTTGCAAATTACTAGGATAACATATGGAAATATAACTGCATCTGATCTTTGAAAGGTTACAGTTGTAAGAAATATTTCAGCTGAGCTGAATAGATGTTATATAAATTGCCTCATGACTTAATATGATGTTTACAAAGGCATGTTGATTGTGCAAAGTTTTTTAATTAGATTTCTCTTTGGGAACATGCCAGCCTTGTATACTTTCTTTACATTTTGCAAACAAAATGACGTCATCAGGCAATCGTACAAAACAGTGGATAATTCAAAAATGAAAGAAGGTATCAAAAAAATTTAAACAACATTCTTTATCATTCAACTGTGCTATTCATTTGCATCAATAACAATTTTCGCTTCACACCGCCTTTAAGTGGAATAATATTCTGAGAGACAGTTGTCCTTATTATATAAGATCTTTAAAAAAGAATTTGCAGAAAACATACCAGACCATTTTGGAAGTTTTCAATCTCTTCATTTCATCAGTAACTCTACTTCTGAGGAAGAAGAAGTTCAAAGTCTTTGAAATGATAAATGATATTTGTTATATTTTTGGATTGTTATACAGTATTTAGCTACTGTACAGTAGTTACCTTCTGGAGTTGCAATCTTAAGTTTTTCAATGACAAAATTTTCTTAGCATTGACAAGATGTGAAGGTTATGCAAGATTGATATGCCTAACATGAAATTGCCTACTTTTTGTTTTAAATCGAAAAATGCTTCACTCTTTTGGCATTGATCACTTTCCTTCCATGACTAATTATACTATTTATATGTTCAACTTGTAATGATGAATTTTCTCAAAGTGACTCATTTGCTTTTAGGGAGCAGTTTACAAGAGAATAAACCCAACTGCAGAAATCGATGTTAACAAACGAGATAGTTTTTGGAGCAAACAAGGGGTATGATAATAAGGCTTAACCCATTGCAAGAACCTATCAAAGTTTACCTTGGAATTTATATCGATATCTTTTTGATGAAACAGGAGTTAAACTAGCAACTCAATTGAATTTACTTATCAATCCATTGCAAATCAGCACATTTGATAATTTATGAAATTGTACACTGTGTATTCCCTCAAAGACCTGAGCTTTGAAATCAATGCTTGTATTCTTACCATGCAAACGTAGAAAGAGGATCTCGAAATACGGGAAGAACAATCCAGAAAAACGTCTTTAATAAATTATCAATGTCTTTAAAGGCAAAGAGTTCCATTGGTTGGATTTGGGGTAAATTTTGGTCATATATTGATCAAATGAAAACGAAATGTGAAATGTAATGCTGTTTTCATGTTTAACTTGATTTGTTTCTTAAAAGCAAGAGGAACAAAAGAGAGTTACAGATGAAAAGGAGAAAATTACAAAACAAAGAGAAGAAGAAGAAAAGAAACGCAAAGAAAGAGAGGTTTCTTATTTGTAATTATATTTTGTCCTTATGTTGTTTATAATGATATAAGTCCAGAAGAAGATATGCAGCAAGGCCCCACATTTAAGAAACCACTTTTCACACCTTGGCCTGAAAGGTTTCTTATATCTATGATGTTTTTCATTTTTTTAGGCTGGAAGTTTCTTTAATTTCTAATTTCTTTTCTGGAAAGTCTTTGAAAAATAGGTCACAAGGTCGCAACAGAAAAGGGTTATTTATAGATAGATTAGCCATATGCGTGTTGCCAATGTTTGTCAAGAACATCAATTAAAATTTAAGTAAATATCTGTTAAATCAAAGACATCTTATGAGCCCTGCATGGAGTGGAATACTCATCAGACCAGGATTTAATGTTGATCAAAATGCAAGAAACTTCGTTTAGGGTATGAGCCTCAAGAGTTTCTTGTAAGTAGAGAGACTAATTATTTTATGTGCATTATAATTTCGCGTTAGTTAATGCTGTATCTTCCACAACCCTTTCACAGCTCTGTTTGCCCTTGCCCTCCTCATGCAGATACTCAAGCAACATTTCAAAGATAGTTCTTTGTTGTGATCAAAAGTTTAATTTCTTAGAATGATGTGGAACAGTAAATTGTTGAAGCATCCCGTGATGCACTCTCCCGTGATGCACTATTAGAAAAACCTAAAACATTACTGTGCATAGCTATTTTTATTTTATTTGTGCCTACAGATTCCAGTCTAATCGCTAGCGTTTTGTTTTTAAAGGCTCGTGAAGAAACTGTCCGAGATGAAGTTATTCGCGAGAGATCGAAATCAATTGAACAGCAAAGGTAAATCATCCATGATTTCCTTACTTCATTCTCTGCTTTTTTCGTTTTGTTCAAGAATGAACATCCTCGTGCCGAAAATAAATCATTTTACACAGCAGCAGTGTTTTTAATAACTTTTCAAAGTATCTTGTACTTGTTTAAAAGTGGCCGAAATGTTTCTCTTGGTATAAGATCTGAAGACAGATAGTTTTGGTGCTACAGAAATGAATTATCTTTACCAAAAATTGTCTTAAATTCCTCAAATATCAAATTGTGCGGAAGCTCTGAATATTTCAAAATTATTAGAGGGTATGGTATTTCAAAGCCCCATAAACGACTGATGAGGGATTAAAAGTTAATGGGGAAATAAAACTGTCGACGATTTTTGGGTTTTTAAAGGAATGAAGTAAAAAGTGATTTATTTGCCTCTTTCTTAGCAAAAATTTTGATGGACAAATGACCAGTCTTCCTGGCGTGACCTTTTTTCTGAATATTTATAACCTAATTGCAATATAAAGGTACAGGAAAATTTCCTTGTCAAAGCCATTCATAAATATTTGATTTCAGAGCAATGCAAAGAACACAAGAGAAGAAACGACAAGGAGAAGAACAAAAGCGTTACCAAGCAACATTAGAAGATAAAGAGAAGGATGACCAAGAATTCAGAAAGAGGTCAGATTCAGAAAGGAGGCGAAGATTACAGGTAATGTTTTCTATTAGTCAATTTAAGGATTTCACCATTAACATCGATATGTGCTGTAACTTAGTAAAGCGCTCTGTGCTGATTTGTTTCCTGAAGTTATTAAAATACATGTCTTTTAAAACAGTGGTCACATTAATCTAGGATCAACCATTAATATTCAACTAAACTTGTTGAATTCACTCAGTTTCACTGCGATTTAACACACCTTATCATCAGCTGTTTATTTAAGAAATATCTGTTCAGTATGATTGAGTTATAAAAGAGGATCAATGTTGAAATTATGACAAAATATCATCTTGTTATTTTTCTATTTTGAAACATTTTATCAAAAGAAATCAAAGCTAGATGGTATATCTTTACTTTGGAGATTCTGACATGTAATGAAAGTCTTGACAAGGGCTTGACAAAAAATCTCTTTCATAATGTGGTCCTGTTCTCTTCATACAAAGTCATAGATTAATATTCGATAAATTTTGGAGCTGGTGGACCCGACCGCCGGGACCCGACCTGGTAGACCAAGGGCTATGTCATTGCAAAATACTGCAAACTAGAAGAGTGAAAGGAGCAGGAGCAAAAAGACAATGCTCTAAAGGGCTCTTATTGCTATAATCTATTTTAAAAGTATTGTCATTTGCATTGAGCTGGAAAGCAAAACGATGTTATGTATCATGTAGCATGTAATGTAAATCTCAAACTGCCTGTCCCTGCCGGTGGCCTCTTAGTGCGTTTTTCTTCTTTGCTCATTTAAAAACGAACTATTTACAAATCAATGAGGCTACGTGGTGCCATCCATAGTGGGAAAGGACTCTGATAGTCAGTTAGGTCATGGTTAGGCGCGTTAGGGTTTGACGAGCAACATCACACATCAAATCTATCATGAGTAGAAAATTTAAAGTGAATGACCTGAGATATATAGTGCTTGTCTATAAATAGGACAAAGAAACACCTAATACCTCCATTGTTTTCTTTGGCTTTGCTTTTTTCCGCCACTCGTTGGATTATCAAATACAATAGGCTATTTTCAGGTTATTCGCTTTAATGCTTCCAGGCCACCTCTAGACTTGCCCCAAGTCCATCTCTGTCTGGGTTTAGCTTCTTATGCAGTCTATTGTCTATTGTACGAAAAGATGGTCTCTAAACATAAGACAAAGAAAATACGAACGCATGCCATTCTTTTTCTGGCATTGTTTTATTATGCACGCGTCAAGATTTTCAAATACAATAGGCTACTTATAAAGCTATGAGATGTCATCTTTTATATCGACTTCAAGAGCAAAACCCCGGCAAACCCCTGAATGTATCCTGGGATAATCTCATCGCTAATACTGTGATAATGTCCTTTCTTTATCTGATCCCTGCAATGAAATAACCATGTACAACAGTGAGACTATGAGCAGGACAGAAGGGGAAGTCCCCCAGGTCAAACCTTCCTCCCTTCTAATTGATGAAGCGCAGCCAGGTGGTGAATCAAAATGCATGAATGAGAAGCGGCAGCCAGGGATAGCGATTGAAATCTCTTTGAAATATGATCAGAATGCTAAAGTTCGTTTGAATTGCAAATAATATAATTTCGATTATTTTACACGAATATGGAAGTTTATTGTGTTGTTTTTACACCTGCTGGGTTTGGATTTGATCATATTTGATGTTCGTCATATTTGTTTTGTTTATTTATATCGAATGCAAACAATTATTGATCACTGATCATTGATCAAACGTCGATTCGTTGTTCAACCTTGGCTACTTTGGTTTCGTTGACACCATGACACGGTGGCCTTCAGGATTTGATTCAACAGGAATGAAATAATGTGATATCCTTGGAATGATGTGCATATGACTCCACCTCTGTTCTGTCTTACGTTCCTGTCTCTCTTTTCTTCGATTTGTGATTTATTCCGAGATTCATTGATTCGTCAAGCATTCAAAGTATCACTCCACTCCTTTGTATCGACTTTACCCCCTGAATACACCCCCTGAAAGGATTTGACAAAGTGCAGACAATGTGTGACTAAAATCCCTTTATCGTTTCCTCAAAAGGCCTGCATCTTCAACAGCGTGGACACGGTCGGCTTTGTCAGCGTTTTCGATAGAATAAAGATTGTATCTTGTTATATTGTGCTGTCAAAGTTTTGCAATTGCAGTTCGTGCAAAAGTTGAAATATCTCATGGTGTAAACACCAAGAAATAAGATCTGGTTTGTTTCACTTTTTGATATGATTGTGATCTGATTAGTTTGTGCAGCCAAGCAGGAACTGAATGAGTTGGAAGCATTTCTATGTTTTGAAGAGTCGTGTAAGTTTCATTACGTCACTAGATTTACACATCGACGAGACAATCTAATTTCATTTTCGTAGGCCAGACAGCACACAACACCAGGCTGTGATCTACGTCCATCCAACTGTTTATTTAGTTGGATTTGGTTGCATGCAGAAAGAGTTGGGGTCATGGATGAACGGAAAATCAGTTTGATTGTGTTTGTTGTCTTGAACTTGTTTGGTATGGTATTTGGGAATGGAATTCATTGCACTCGATTAATGTCGCATAAAGATCTAAGTGGTGATTACATCATTGCTGGAATATTTCCAGTGCATTATTATTCATCAAGAAAATCAGCGTTTGTTTTCAACCCTGCTGGCTTGACATGGGTTGAAGCAATGCTCCTTGCAATCTCTGAAATTAATAACAATACAAGTTTATTGCCAGGAATCAAATTGGGTTATGCTTTGTATGACTCATGTAATGCAGCAGATGTTGGTTTGCAAGCCACGTTAGATATCATCAAAGAACCTTCAGTCATACCATCGGCCACAAAGAAACAAAGTTACAGTCAAAGCAAACAATTAAATGCCACAGAATGTTTTTGTAATAAAACGAAGCCTTCGATCATTGCAGTGGTAGGCGATGCTGCTTCGGCATCTAGTACGAGAATTGCAAGTGTGGTCGGTGCCAGGGGTGTGCGCATGCCTCAAATTAGTTACTCCTCCACATCCACCGTACTTTCTAATAAAAAGTATTACCCTTCGTTTCTGAGAACGATTCCCCCCGATGACTTTCAAGCAAAATTTATTATTGATATATTGAAAAAATTCAAATGGACTTATGTTTCATTTATTGCCTCCGATGACGCATATGGTAGATTGGGTGTGGAGAACTTGCTGCCCAGATTGGAAAGCGAAGGGATCTGTGTTGCCATAAGTGAAGTCTTTGACACATCAAGCAAAGGGAAAGAGAAAGTTGCCCACATCATTAGAAGGCTGTCGGGTGACAAACGCTCAAGGATCACTGTACTATGGTGTCAATACCCCCAAGCTGAAGTGTTTTTAAAAGAAGCAGAAAAACAAAAATTTTATGACAGAATGTGGATAGCAACAGAAACATGGGGATCGAATTCATTGGTGAAGAATATAAATCAAAGAGTTGTGGGTGGTTTGCTTGGAATCATCCCAACTTCTGTCGTCTATGAACCATTTGAGAAATATTTGCAATCTCTTTCACCAAACAATTCACAATACAATCCATGGCTACATTTATACTGGGAACAAAAGATGGGCTGCAAAGCTATCAATAATAAAACCTACAGATGTGATAAAAATGATAAGCCAAGTGCAAATGGTCTCCCCAGAAATAAATTTGCAAATGTAATGGATGCTGTGTATTCAGTTGCAAATGCATTACATAATGCTCTGTTGACGCAAAACAACATAAAATCGCGAATTTCACCTGAACAATTGCTAAAGCATTTATGGACCGTGCAATTCGTGGGAAAAGCTAATTTAACTGTTAGTTTCAATTCAAATGGGGATCCAGGAGTAGCCTCGTATTCACTTACAAATCTTCAACAAGATGGAAAAGGTGGAATGGACTACAAGATAGTTGGAGGGTGGAACTCTAAAACGCGGAAATTGAAGATATTGCCCAATTCGAATATTGTGTTTGCCAACTGGACTTCAATCCCACCAAATTCAACGTGTTCTGAGAAATGTAAGCCTGGTTATTATGCATTAACATTCACATCAAAGCCTTGCTGTTGGACTTGTGCTATGTGTCCTATAAACACTGTGCAACCTAAAGCAGGCCAAAGATCATGTGGAAAGTGTGCCGGTGAAAGTGTACCAAATGCTATAAGAACAAACTGTGTAATTCCCATTTACAAGTACATAAAGTTCACAAGCTTTGTAGGGATCACCATGTTGGTTTGCAGTCTTATTGCTATATTGATCGTGTTATGTTTCGTGGTGGTGATTATAAAGAATTGGAACACGCCGCTGATCAAAGCAATGAATCGTGAATTGTCCACATTGCAGCTATCAAGTATGATCCTCATATACGCAATGCCTATTCTTTATATGATGAAGCCAAGTGGCGTTACATGTGGTCTAAGACCATTCTATTTTGTCATTTTCTACACGATCTCAGTATCAGTTACTTTCACCAAAACTGACAGATTATTGCGTATATTCAAAGCCTCGGTTGCAGGAAGATTGTCGAAAAACAGTCGTGTCCTGAACAACAGAATTCAGCTTCTGACTGTGGCTGCTTTAACCATCCTAGCTTGTGTAATTTGCACCATATTTTATTTTGTCTTTCAACCAGTTTTAGTCCAAAAGATTGCACGAAATAAAACTGGTGTAGAGATGCAATTCTCTTGTGGCAACGATTTCAAAATTCTGTTCCTGATTCTGTTATGCTACATCGGTGGCATTTCTTTGACGTGCAGTATCTTTGCATTCAGAGCGAGGAAACTTCCTGA
This sequence comes from Aurelia coerulea, assembly GCA_039566865.1. NCBI lineage: Eukaryota > Metazoa > Cnidaria > Scyphozoa > Semaeostomeae > Ulmaridae > Aurelia > Aurelia coerulea. The sequence goes on along the minus strand of CM076952.1, from coordinate 168,102 downwards.
AAATTACAATGAGGCTCGTTACACAAGTTTCGCGATGTTTTCGTTTTGCCTTGCGTGGCTCTTTTTCCTGCCTCTCTACTTCAGTATGGAAACAGAAATGGACAAGGAGATCGTCATATTGGTCATTTCATTTCTTTCAACCTTTGCAAGGCTACTGATTTTGTATGGGCCTAAGTTGACAGTTATCCTTTTCCATCCTGAAGAAAATACAGTTGAGCGTTTTAGAGCGAAGTTGAAAACCCAGAGAAGTAAAAGATCAAGTAGTTCAGCATCACAAAATGCACGCATGCACAGTCAAGCGACTCAGTCTCCTGCGAAGCAGTCTCCTGCGAAGCGTTCTCCGAAACCTACAAAGGGATCGCCAGTCATTGCAATGTCAGATAAATGTGCAGGGAGGAATCCAGCCTATGAAATCTCAATAGACAATGATGTACGATAGGATAAGATTGCAAAAAGTTTATCAAAAAACATTAAGCAAGACTATCTAGATGATTAAGCCCGATTGATTTAATTCGAACTTGTTGATTAATGATTAATGATCGGAAGAAAATACTCATAAAGAAATTTGCCTTACAGGGCCGCTTATGACATACTAGATGGGTAGGCAATTGTCCCCCTCGTCCCTTCTTTACATTTATTATCTACCTTTTCAAACAATAGGCCTATTGTAGCTTTTAGTCAAGGATCAAGGAAAGAATCGATTGTCTCCCGAGTCGTGGAAAAGAGGTTTTCTCTTGAACTAATGGTGACATTGGGAATCTGGTGCCATAGGCAGATTCAGTCCAAAATCCAAAATATGCTCAGTAGATCTCTTTTCAACTTTAGTTGGAAGACAATTGGTTTAAATGGTAGTGGAAGGCATGTTATGTAACAGTTAACTAATAGGGGCGATAAGCAAGTAAATAATGTGAAATGTAAGCACTTTGAGGTTAAATGAATTAAGCACAACGATTCAAGCATAGCCCGTTATCAAGCAAAGAACTTAAAGACGACTTGGTATTAATTATTGGGGAGATAAGAAACCAAATTTGTGGAAATGTAGTATGCCATGAAGCATTTGAGATTACAGCATGTTTGGTAGGAAACACGAGTAAAAGCACATCAGAGATCAAATGTGGCCGACAAACCTAATCAACGCAAAGAAGAGTTTCTTTGTCATCTGTTCTGGTAACTTGTGTAATTATATCATGATATGTGCTTGCAGTCGTCAATTTTAGATTCAACCGTATTTGGAACATAGACTGAGTTGCTTTCTTTGTATTGATGCATTTGCTTCATGAGAAGAGGCGTGAAATTACATTCGTGAAATTAGAGGCGTGAAATTGCATTCGTGAAATTAGAGGCGTGAAATTACATTCGTGAAATTAGAGGCGATAAATTTGTTGTAAATTACATCTTATGTTAATGAACTATTGAAATACTAACTTAGGGTTATGTAATATATTTTATTTGATTCGCTTTAGCTTTGCTTCTTCCAAATGGAAGCAGTTTCACTTTGTTTCCTAAGGAATAGTGCAAAGTTTATTTTATTACATGGCCGGTGCAAAACGTAGTGGGGCAATTACTTTCTTTTAGCTTGTACAGAACTGGGTCAACTCTTTTTATAAAGCAAATAATGTACCGGGCAGTATCCTTTTATAAGCTTAAGATGAAGTTTGAAATATATATTGGTCATTTTGAAGCATGCAAATTGTGAAGCATGCAAAGTGAGAGAGAAATTCTTGGAAGAATGCATATATAATGGTGCAACATTTCCTTGTCAGTTGTTTGCAAGAACGATTCATCAGTTATATCTCTTCATCTTCAAAGTTAATTTTTTCATTAGCAAAGACTCGTAAAGGACAAGACTGATTTTGTTATTGTCTTTATGTCCTTTAGCTAATTCATCGTTGGTACTAAACAACATATGTTGTTCATAAATACGGGGCTGAAGATACTTTTTTAAGGAAAGGGTGACGGGACTGTTGGTTTTTATGGGACGAACAGATTTTCTTGCAAGGATTTCTCTTCTCCAGTCGCCATGTAATATAATAAATCTTGTACTGTCGCTAACTTTGTCACAGTAAATTACAGAGGAGTAATTCTTTATGTTGTAAGCTGCCAGTTCTGTTTCTTTTGTTTTCATTTACAATTTTGCTTCTTCGTTGCAGCATTTTCTGTCTTGCTTGCTCGTGCTGATTCAGTCTGAGTTCTGTAATGAGATCTCGCGAAACACAGGCTACAACAATTTGAAGAGATAAGAAATAATACAGTTAAATGCTAAATGATCGTGGACATTCTTCGCATTCACATATCTTCTGATGCAAGAGAGTTTTTATCTTTATTTAGAATTAATGGCTTGGTTACCCATCTCCATTTGGCCCTTCTCTTCCCGCTTTACGTCCCCAGGTCACATTGCCCCCAATTTGAGATCTGTATGTATCGAGAGATCTTCCTATATCGTGGGTCCCTGTAACTCAAAACCTGCAAATGTTTTATCGTGAATATGAAGCATATTGTGGTGTTCAAACTTATTTTACCGACAACTTCATTAAAATCTTGCTATTTTGTAATGTTGCATCGAACTTCAAAAACGGGATTGACGTAGTCTGCGTGCCGTTGTTGTACAATTTTGACCCTAAAATGTGTTTGTTGTGAACAGGCATAGATTCATATTTTCATGTTCTATCATTTTGTATTAAATATGTTCTCTTAATCATTTCCAGATGCGCAGTTCTCACAGGGGCTCATTATCAGTTTGATTACATTTAATATGAAAAGGGCTCTACATTTAGTATGAAAAGGGCTCTACATTTAATATGAAAAGGGCTCTACATTTAATATGAAAAGGGCTCTACATTTAATATGAAAAGGGCTCTACATTTAATATTAAAAGGGCTCTACATTTAATATAAAAAGGGCTCTACATTTAGTATGAAAAGGGCTCTACATTTAATATGAAAAGGACTCTACATTTAATATGAAAAGGGCTCTACATTTAATATGAAAAGGGCTCTACATTTAATATGAAAAGGGCTCTACATTTAATATGAAAAGGGCTCTACATTTAGTATGAAAAGGCCTCGCACGAAAGTAGAGTAATGAAAATCGAATTCGTGAGAAATAGCCTGAGAATATTGTTACTTGGTTTATTGAAAATGTAAAGTTGAATTTATGGTAATTTAGAACCATTCCAAGGGCCGCATTCTGCGGAGCAACTATTTTGCAATTCCAGTGAGTGTCGTATTATTTACTAGTTGGTCAACCTGATCGCAGATATTTCTCGTGGCAATCGGGGTAGTCACAGCCTTTTGCTCCTCGGGGTATCGTTCCGGTAGGTAGTATTGTATAGTAATTTGTAGGTAGTGTAAGTAATATATTTTAATTTGAAAAAGTAAAGGCCACGATACCAGCGTCGATTGTCGGATCCGAAGATGCTTGCGGTGACGAAAAATGAATAAATTTAAAGGCAGAAACACCGCAATACGACAAAAAACAACAGCAAATATGATTAATTTATTTTTTGCCAAAAAATAAATTAATCATATTTGCTGTTGTTTTTTGTCGTATTGCGGTGTTTCTGCCTTTAAATTTAAGTAACATATATCGTAATTTTGAATGCATGTTTTTCCAGCCAGCGTTTTTCAGCTAAACACTGGTTAAACACAGTACACATAGGTGTAGATTCGAAGCTGCCTAGGGATGTATGTTATGCAAAGGACTGAACATAAACATCTGACTGGATTATCCTGGATTCGAAGCTTTTCTTTTCTGCTCTCGTCAAATCCGCTTTCTCCAAAACGAGAAAAGGTATTGGCTTGCTGAAATTCTTCCAATGTATGCTCTAAATGAATTAAATAAGCTCTACGTGCGACCTCATTCACCTGGACTATGGCGATATTATAAACCATATCTCAGGTAAAAAATGCGAATTTAGCCAACCTTTTTGCCAAATTTAATGTAAAAGATAGAGTCTGTTCAGTATTCTGCGGGTCTAGCTGTAACAAGTACATGGAGAGGAACATATGGAACAACCTAATTATCTCTCATATCTCGGACCTAAAATATGGAACAATCTAATTATCTCTCATATCTCGGACCTAAAATATGGAACAATCTAATTATCTCTCATATCTCGGACCTAAAATATGGAACAATCTACCATCAGAACTAAATCTGCAAAGAACATCAACAGTTTCAAACATAAGATCAAAGATAAATTCTTTAAAAATCTCCAAAGTCAAGATGATAGCCCCTATATATATTAGGAAAATACCAGGAATCTGTGACCAATTTCAGCAGACCTTGTTTTCAAGGTGTTTTCTAGATCAGAAAAATGTGCTGAACAAAATGAGCTTGGGGGACCCTCTCAAAAATTTGAGCGTTTTTGGCCAGGGGGTAATGTCTGAAATGGGACATATTTTCTCATGAAATCGCCATGACAATCGATTCGACACCGTAAAAGCGACCTAAATGTGCCAATCCACTGGCCAAGACCAATAAGGTATTATCCCACAGAAAAATATCCCTAAAGTGACCTTTTTGGCACAAAAGACGGGGGTTATGTGCCTTACAACCTGCTTTTCAATTATTATTGTCACATCGCGCTAGTTCACACTATGACTATCAAATACCGCCCAAATGAACTGCTTCACAATCTGCAAATAAGAGAACTGATTGTTTTCACTTTAAATTGTACCCATATACTACTTTTCAAACCTTGGGGACTCTGACCCTAGAGAATATCATTTGGACCAAAATGACATTAACTTGCAATAAGATCTTTTTTTTGTAGATGTTCCTTGCAAATGAACTGCTTCACAATCTGCAAATAAGAGAACTGATTGTTTTCACTTTAAATTGTACCCATATACTAATTTTCAAACCTTGGGGACTCTGACCCATTCCCCTAGAGAATATCATTTTGGACCAAAATGACATTAACTTGCAATAAGATCTTTGTTATTGTAGATGTTCCTAATTTATCTGAAAATTTGTAAATAAGTATATTTTCCAATGGTCTACTTTTGCTGAATTTCTGCCATAACATCGGAAATACTTGTGAACTGTTGTTGGAAAACAGTTTCAAGAGTTCATCTCATTCTACGGAGATACTTCAAAACAGATGCCTTGAACAAGTTTGGCAAGCCAAAACTCGAAGTAACCATGCTGTTTCATCGAGGAGAGTGCAAGGTTCATTGGATTTAAGGTTTGTAGTAATATCGTTTGACCATTACCATCCCTATTCAGTTCATAAAATTCAAGGTATTTTGGAACGACAAACTAAAAATAGGTCTGCAACGGAAAGTTTCTTAAACTTATCAAATTTTGAGTATGGAACACTTCTTAACAGTTTCTTCGATCAGTACCTTCTAATATTCGAGTTTCTCATGCTTTTGGTCATATATGCATTTTCTATTAGAAATGAAGAATTTTAGCCACTATCGAAAGTTTCTTAAAGATATGCATTTTCTATTAGAAATGAAGAATTTTAGCCACTATTGAAAGTTTCTTAAAGTTATCAGATTTTGAGTTCTCAGAGTTTCTTACGAGGTCCGTAAGACGTGCTTGAGTTCATAGCAGTCTTAAAGTTTACTATCTGTGCCCTCATGAACAGCATTTCAAGACTAGAATTTTTGAAGCCTTTCCCATGTTTAGCTATTACTCAAGTACGTTCCAAGTAATATGATGCAAGAAATCAATATAAATAGTTTCTTAGATTAGAGTTTCCAAGTACTGGAATATAACAGTACTTCTTTGATTAATTTTTAGATATTCTACGAAAAGGAATTTGTGCAAAAATGTCTAAACCGTTGCTAAAATCGACACCGGGCTCATCGGAATCAAAGGGAGAAACAAGAAAAAGTGATACTATAGATTCAGATACTTGCATAATATGTAAAAAACCGTGCAACGAAAACAAAAGTGATTTTCCAGCTGCTTCGTGGAACAAGCCACAGACCTGTGCATTGGAATGGAGAGGGCAATATAGGTATGGAGATATTTTTGAGACTGTTCGTTGGGATGAGGGCCCATCAGGCATGTTCTTTCATAAAATTTGCAAAACAGAGTTTACAAGCAAAAGAAAACTTCAGCAAGCAAAAGCTAGGAAGGAAAAACAAAACACAGAACGAGAGAGTAGTACACCTTCGACAAGCCACCTTCAACAGAGAAAGAGAAAGGTTTAACCATCCCAAAGACTACTGGAATGGAAAACAAAGCTATGGCCCAAATTATAGCCTTATCACAAAGCAGTGGAGCCAAAATTGACCTTGTGCAGGTGATGGAGCATCGTGTGAAAGAGAAGAGTGCCTCTCAATATTCAACATCAACGGAACAATGATCAAAGTACAGAAATCAAAGTTAGTTGAAAAGCTAGAATTTGTGTCATTAAACCAAATCAACAAGTACACTGCACTAGTTGACATGGGGTTTCTATGGAGACTGGCTACACCTTCAATGGAGGACATTGAAAAGAACGATGGAACTCACTACACTTGGAGTGACTATGCTGATGGAGTTTTTTCGCTTGCTTTGTCAAGGCATCGAAATGCATCTGAAATCATTTTCGTCAATGACCCATACGACCTGGAGATGAGTATCAAAGACAGTGAGCATGCTCGCAGAGCAGGGGAATCTTCTTATCTTGGAGGTACAAGAAATGTTTTCATCAGAAAAGAAGATAAACTGCCACCTTCAAAAGAATTTCAAAATTTCTTCAAGAACCCAGGCAACAAAATACGTCTCCAACATTTACTCAGAAGCGAATTAAATTCTTTCTCAGCCTTGCAACCCAACATCAACTTTATTTACTCCTTAAGGAATAAATGCTGGAAGCTACAGAATACTAATGAAAATACAGAAATTAAAGAGTTTGAATGCCATCACATAGAAGCAGATACAATATTATTCTACATATATTCTCAAATAAGAAAGAATGATGCAGTCACTTCTGTTGTAATCGATGCTGAAGACACAGATGTTCTGGTCTTGGCTGCGCATGTTGCACATAAAATAAATGGTATCTTGGGCTTGAAGAGAAAGAAAGAAGTATACGATTGCAAGCAACTTTGCACAGAAGAAATGCCCAACATTATTGTACATACATACAGGAGCTGATGCAGTATCAGGCTTCTTTGGCCATGGAAAGAAATCTGTTGTAGAAAAAACGGTCAAATCTTTAGATGCAATGCAGCTGTTGAAAGATGTCGGAAAGAGCTGCCTGTAACACCAGAAGTAATGGAACATTTGGCAAAATTTACAATCAGGTATGTGTATGGTGACAGAAAGAGCACAACATTGGCTGAAGCTAGAGCACTGAAGTGGGAGAAAATGAAAAATAAGTCTACACGCGGTATAGCTCCAGATCTAGACTCCCACAACTTGAAAGCAAAGCGAGTTAACTACCAAGCGAGCATTCTGATGAACTTCGACAAGCCTGATCATCCCCCTTCTCCAGTAAACCATGGCTGGACTCTGGAAAAGGGTAAATGTCAACCGCTAAGATACACAAAGGCCCAATTACCAGAGAAGTTTGAAATATTTGAAACAGAGAGAGATGATGATGATGACAGTGCATCAGATACGAACAGTTCTTCAGGTAGCGACAGTGACAAGGAGGATGAGGTGTCAGAAGACGAAAGTGAGAACGACTTTGCATAAGAAAGTTCTAATGCTTACATTAATACGGCCAGGTCGAAAACTCGGACTTCTCGGACATCTCGGACATCTCGGATCAGATTGTCCGAGTTTTCTAAGTCCGAGTTTTCGAATTAGCCCTAGTTCAAACTCGAAAACACGGACTTCTCGGACGAAATGGTCCGACTTTCCCCTTCTCCAACTTATCGAATTTCTCCTATGCTCTAGAAGAAAACTCGGACATGTCGGAACTCGAAAACACGGACTTCTCGGACGAAATGTTCCGACTTTCTGGGTATCAAAAGCAGGAAATTTTGCAAGAGCAGGCTGTCACAAACATGTGAAAAGGGAATATTTTGTTGGATCTGATTATGTAGATCAAAATGGAATCTTTTTAGAAATTGTTATGTTCTAGAGCAGATAAGAAAACGTTTATTCGTGGGCACAACCCGGTACGAATCCAAGTTCGAATACAACAGGATCATGTGATAGTGCATTTGATAGATATCATAATAATAATAATCATCATCATCAATACTCTATTTAAAGTAGGCAAAGGTAAAATGAATAGCTAAATTAGAGCTAATCGATGCCTACTATTTACATTATCTATAATTTACAATATGATTAAGGGACCATTATGGAAACAAGGTCGCATTGACCTTTTTAATGCTATCTCTTCCATTTTAAACCTGGGGTGTTTTCATATTACATCGTTACATTTTGCCTGTAAATTTTAAATAGCTGTAACTAGATAACTTCCTTTTTCTTAATTTTATATTGTGATTAATTTGATGGCAAAATTATACATACATACATACATACATACATACATACATACATACATACATACATACATACATACATACATACATACATACATACATACATACATACATACATACATACATACATATGCATTGTAACATTTTATTGGATTACATAGAAAAGGACTGATATTAATTTTTTCCTACCTTTGTGTACCCAAGCCAATTTTCAAATCTGCACGTTGTTATATGTTCGAAAACATGGACAAGAGAGAGGTGACGACTGAAAACTTTCGAAAACATTTTGAACATGAATATGATTAGCTAAGATGCATTTACAACAACAACAACAGTTTTGAAGATATGAGTATGATTCGTGATCGGTATGTAACGACTGGAAAAGGGCAGACTTTGATGGTGACAAATTAGTTACCCTCAAAATGCTTGAAAATTAAAACAAGTGATGGTTTTCATCTTCCTTCAAAACGTTTGAAATTTGGCCATTTTTATCTGATTACTAAAAATCGAATTTGAAAACTTCTCATGAGAGATTCTAGACAGAATAGAGTGCTATGGTAAGGAATATTTGATCTTCAAGGCTTGATGTTTCAGAAATGCAATGAAAACATTTTCATTAGATATACTAAAGCACAGTTGGCAATTAAATCGTCTGATAAACCATAGTGATGTATCATCTTGGCATTGCTTTGTTGCTAGAATTGAGTAAAAAAAATGCTAATCACTACAGTTAAATATAAATTAACGAAATTGTCATTTTTGTTGCAGGAAGCACAGAATTTGATTGGCTCACGACAACAATCGATTGATGAAGAACGTAAAAAATTTACTGCAGCACCCGAGCAAAAGAAGCCACCTCCCCCAACAGCTCCCAAAAAGAAATTGCAAACACGTTTTGAGCCAAAGAAAGAAGAAGAAAAGACGACACATGAACCAGTTATTGAAGTTGATCAGCCAGGCCAACAACAGCAAATTATTGATTCCCGATCAACTGTAGAAGATGAAGAACAAGCAACAGTAAGTTTCAAGAAACAATAGATACAAAAATATCCTGCCAGGCTATAAATATCTAACCAATAGGATCCAGTTATCATAGGTCACGTGATTGTTCATGTGATCAGTTCGAACGTGTTCTCGAATAGCATGAAAGTAATGGAGGATGACACTGACCAGAGGATGACACTGACGGAATTTTTCTTCTCCATTAAAACGAAAACAGGAAACTGTCGCTATATGATGATTTTATACCACGACGAAGAACTCTACTACACACCACCAAAACGATACCAGAGGGAGCAAAAGACTGTGTCTACCCTGTGGCCATAACTTAAAGTTAAAAACTACCAATAAATACGGAGCAAAAACAAACCAGACAATGCACGTAACTACTCTACTATAAAACTACGTCCCCCTTGCAGGTAGCAGCAGCTAATCATTAGTAGCAGCATTTTATTCAAAACGTTGTGTAGCATTTATGTATTTTAAAGTTGCCTTAAGAATCTCTGTACTAGAATCAACAGACAACCTTTCATCACCATACAGAATCATTTCAAGTAATAACGCGTTGGAATGTTTGCTTCGTGTTTAGCCTCATTTTGATGAACCCTGAAGCTGCTGTTCTTTCAAATTGTGGTCTTTCCAATTTCCTCATCCAGAAAATTAATGCAAAAAACTGATTTGTGAAAGGATAAAATTGTTTGCAATTGTTTATTTAAGTGTCAACTTTTATTTGAATTTGCTTCAGTGTTTTTTTCATTTTGGTCTCATGGTGTTGCCAATTTTTCTTTGTTAATTTATTTCAATTTGTTCTTTTTCAATGACAAGTAGGCGTCTCTTTGTTTGAATGATTGAATATTGTCCACACAAGTCTTGATTAAACTTAAACATCAGCTCACACCATTCCTTCTTTAGCTTATATTTGCATAGAATTTGTCCTCGTACGTCCAAATCTGGAAGTGCATATCATATTTTAGAAGCTTGGAATTATTTCTTGTTAATATTTATTCAGTTGTGTTCATAAATGAATGAAAATTAGAAGTCCATTTTCATGCTTGCAGGTCAAATGGCAAACAGAGCAAAATAAGATTTATCTATGCACTGAAACAACAGACCAATGTCAGCTTCCTTTGAAAAGTGAATCAGTTGCAGTGATCATTGATAGATCACCCTTTGATCACTCTATCATCTGAGCTTACATCGATCAACTGTTTCTTCAACTGATTATGGATGAAATGAAAGTGAATCAGTTGAAGTGATCATTGATAGATCACCCTTTGATCACTCTATCATCTGAGCTTACATCGATCAACTGTTTCTTCAACTGATTATGGATGAAATGAAAGTGAATCAGTTGAAGTGATCATTGATAGATCACCCTTTGATCACTCTATCATCTGAGCTTACATCGATCAACTGTTTCTTCAACTGATTATGGATGAAATGAAAGTGAAACGTTTAAAAGCATTTTTGCTACATCCTGGAAATTGTTTATTTCACTTTTATGTTTAAGCTAATGATCTTTATCAATTCATGAAAAGGTGGTTGACCAGGAGGCAGACGGTTTGCATGAAACGGTCGAGGAAACTCCCCCGCAGCCATCGTATCCTGAAGATCAACAAATCCAGAAGGAGGCAGAAATCCAGAAGGAGGCACAACCTCCTTTGCAACCAGCTCAGGCAAGGGATGATTTTCCTTATCTTAGCTTTCATATGCTGTTAAGGTGTTTGTTGAATTCTGATTTCATTCGCATTGCTAGATTCACTGTATAGTTCTAGTTATCGCAGCAGCAACAACGACAACATTTGCTTTACATTTTCTATGCTTTGCCACGAAATTACCATGCAAAGTCAAATTTCATTTTTTTGCATGTTTACAGTTTTATTGGACATATCTTTAGATGGTAGCAATTCATTCACGACGGTGAAAGAATTCATGAAACATTTTTGCAGGAGAAATATCGTTAACCATCGTTTGCAAATGTTTCAAATCTGGCATTCTTATTTGTGTAAATGATTCTTGATTCTCGTAAATTGACAGCATTTTGTAAAAAATTTTCGCTTCTAGGAAACTGCATCAACGGAACAAGAAGATTTCTATGACACTGTCGCTGATTCCGGCACGGTAAAAATTATCACAATTTGTTTGAGGCAAACAACTGCAGCTAGACGTTTTTGAAAAGCATTTTAATTGGTTGGCAGTAGAATTATTAATATCATGAGATGGTAAAACACTTATGATCAATATAGCAATAAGCCGGGTATCCCAACAATTACTCCTGTTTGAAAAATTGCCAAAGTTTGATTACAAGGCCGATCTCCAAATTTCTTTTTCTGACAAGTGGATCAAAGACCAAAGTATTTCCTATGTATAGCTGATCCTGTGATTGGCTTGAAAATCGGCAATTTATCTCTATTTAGGGCTGCCTGGTTTTGGCGCATACTGCAAAAGCACTGATGAAAGCCATATTTAAGTTATCAGAAATACCGCTGTCACTCGGTTGCTTAAGGAATGTAGCTCAGAACAAGGTTGTTCATCCTGTCATTTTATACCCTTTCAGCAATGAAAACAAACATTTTATCATTTTTAAATATATTTGGATCATCGACAAAAGAGATGAAACAAGAAATTTGATGATAGGTTTGGTAATCGAATGTTGATGATTTGTTGTAGGCGATTACTTGGGTAATGGGACACCTGATGCTACACAGTGTACAAGGTCTTTGGTTGATAACAGTAATCTTATTTACTGAACAAAGTAACCTGAATAAATATGAAAGACTACTATTATACAGGTATCATGAAATGGCAAGAAAGTTTTAAGCAAAGCATTTTTATTGTAGGAGCCAAATGAACAACCTCCCAGTGATTTATACGAAACAATTGAGGTAATAACTGAAAATAATACTTTACTTTTATTTCCTTAACTCAGTTAAAGTCCAATATATATTCCTTGAAACTACTTTCATCTAATTGGACATCTACCAACTATGGTGAAGGGGCAAAAAGAATAAAGATAAATTTCTCTATTAATTAAACTAAGATGCTAGGATTCAATTAGACCAACATATTGGGCATAACCCTTCATCAGTAGTGATGAGAAATAGAACGCACAGGGCAGTTAAGCAGTAATCAGTTAAGCAGGGCAGTTGAAGGCAAAAAGAATGCAATAAATAGACATGTGATAATTTTCTTCTCGTGTCATAGTTGTTTCATGACAAAAATCTCGTTTCAAAGTTTTAGTTGAAACTTTCACTTCAGATATCTAGTAAAATGAACAGATCAAAGGATTTATTCCCCACTGCTGTATTTAGACCTGTTTTCATTATTTAAGATAATTTTGACAGAAATTGTTATATTTTGAAATGCCTTACAGGAAGCCAGAGCTCCGCAAGCAACAACAGCAAAAACAGGTTTGGTTGCCAGGGCGATATATGATTATCAAGCAGGTAAGTTTTTTTTAATTTTGAATTTTTTAAAACATTTGATGCGTTACAACTGGGAATAAAATGAATCTAGAACCGTTTCAGTGAATTTATATTCAAGACTCAAGAGTCCATGGTTACATTATTGCTATTCATCAACCTCGTCCCCAGGTCTACCATTGGCTATTCATATATTTTCCTGATATATCCTTTCATAGGCGAAGACGGCAGGGGGCTAAGAGGCTGCAGCGCCTCTAATCAGGCAAAATGCATCGCATTTCAGACTTCATTCGAGCAGTTTCAAGTCACTGAAGCCATCATAATCGGACAAAATCCATAATAAGCCCCCCTAAACGTTAGGCATCCCCTACGCTCGTGTATCCTTGTTTAAGTACCAATCCTGCGCAATAATGTCCAAGCGCAGCGATTGATAGTAATTTGCTATTTTGTTTTTATCTTGCAGAAGGAGAAGATGAAATAACTTTTGATCCTGGAGACGTAATTACAGAAATTGAGGAATTTGCCGAAGGATGGTGGAGGGGAAGGACTTCGAATGGGGCGTATGGAATGTTCCCAGCAAATTATGTCGAATTGATTGATGGAAGTCAGGTCAGAATGTATATTGAGATATTTATGGCATTTGTTGGCTGTTTGTTTGGCTGTTTGTTAGGCCGTTTTGTTGATCTATTGACTAAATCCTCTTGTTTTTCAATTCTCACTGCTTTTGAATTTTCCTTTCATATTCGTTCATTCAGCTCCAACATATTAGATTGTTCGTAAAAAACAAGTGAATAAGTGCGTGAATAAGGGAGTGTTTCATTGGTAATTCCAAACCTACCAAATTCTAAACACAGTAGTCTTCGCAAAAAAACAGAAATATATTTCTCAACCAAACACAAAGATTTTTAGAACAGCAGGTTTAGCATTCGCTAATGAAAACGAGAATCTCTCCAAAGTCTGCCAAACCTTTTGCCTTTTGCCCAGTTGCCTTTTGAAGCAGAAGGTTCAGCAGGCCTTCTAAACCTGCAAAAGCTGTCGTTTTCGGAATTTGGGAGTCAATCAAACACAAATAACGAGTGTACCAAGTGTACCGTTTTCAGAATTGCTACCAATCAAACACACCCTAAGATTGTTTAAACTTCTTACCTTCACTTTCACCTCCAACTTGAAAACAGTTTCGAAAGATACCCCCCCCCCCCCTCCATTCTTATATTATTTGATGTCGTCAATATACAGCTTTAGCTCAAACCATCACTGCAGACCATGCAGATATGACAGCAGACATGACAGTAAACAAAGTAAGATGTGAGCACTTTGGCACTGTGATTACAGTACATTCTACTTGTTTACTTGTGTATCTTTGTACAATTGCACTACAAGCAACTAGAGGCATATTTTGATCATGTAGATATGATAGTGAATTGAAATAAACTTGCTGCTTTACCTACGGTTACGGTTAATAGGATTAGGGTTAAGTGCTTTACCTAGATCTGATTTCATTGAATTTCCTATGAAAAGTAACCCAGTTATGAATATGCCTCATTTCCAGGCCGAGGTTGAGCACGCAATGACTGAAGACCAGCCCTCTGAGGATGCTATTGGGGCACAGGGACTCAAGGCTCGTGCAATATATGACTATCAAGGAAGTGAGTAGCAACTTAAACATTTTTAATTATGCACTAACATCGAAGAACAGTTTTTTATAAAGAGGAAATTTAGTCAGCATCAAAGATTCGAAATTGAGAGAACGAAGTAAAACGAGAAACGACAAAAAGTCAGAAATGCTAAAGAAGACTGCGTGGATTTTTTCTTAAAACTTAAATCTGATATAAAAGGACATTTGTAGAAGCAGCAAAGATTCGAAATTGAGAGAACGAAGTAAAACGAGAAACGACAAAAAGTCAGAAATGCTAAAGAAGACTGCGTGGATTTTTTCTTAAAACTTAAATCTGATATAAAAGGACATTTGTAGAAGCAGCAAAGATTCGAAATTGAGAGAACGAAGTAAAACGAGAAACGACAAAAAGTCAGAAATGCTAAAGAAGACTGCGTGGATTTTTTCTTAAAACTTAAATCTGATATAAAAGGACATTTGTAGAAGCAGCAAAGATTCGAAATTGAGAGAACGAAGTAAAACGAGAAACGACAAAAAGTCAGAAATGCTAAAGAAGACTGCGTGGATTTTTTCTTAAAACTTAAATCTGATATAAAAAGGACATTTGTAGAAGCAGCAAAGATTCGAAATTGAGAGAACGAAGTAAAACGAGAAACGACAAAAAGTCAGAAATGCTAAAGAAGACTGCGTGGATTTTTTCTTAAAACTTAAATCTGATATAAAAGGACATTTGTAGAAGCAGCAAAGATTCGAAATTGAGAGAACGAAGTAAAACGAGAAACGACAAAAAGTCACAAATGCTAAAGAAGACTGCGTGGATTTTTTCTTAAAACTTAAATCTGATATAAAAGGACATTTGTAGAAGCAGCAAAGATTCGAAATTGAGAGAACGAAGTAAAACGAGAAACGACAAAAAGTCACAAATGCTAAAGAAGACTGCGTGGATTTTTTCTTAAAACTTAAATCTGATATAAAAGGACATTTGTAGAAGCAGCAAAGATTCGAAATTGAGAGAACGAAGTAAAACGAGAAACGACAAAAAGTCAGAAATGCTAAAGAAGACTGCGTGGATTTTTTCTTAAAACTTAAATCTGATATAAAAGGACATTTGTAGAAGCAGCAAAGATTCGAAATTGAGAGAACGAAGTAAAACGAGAAACGACAAAAAGTCAGAAATGCTAAAGAAGACTGCGTGGATTTTTTCTTAAAACTTAAATCTGATATAAAAGGACATTTGTAGAAGCAGCAAAGATTCGAAATTGAGAGAACGAAGTAAAACGAGAAACGACAAAAAGTCACAAATGCTAAAGAAGACTGCGTGGATTTTTTCTTAAAACTTAAATCTGATATAAAAGGACATTTGTAGAAGCAGCAAAGATTCGAAATTGAGAGAACGAAGTAAAACGAGAAACGACAAAAAGTCACAAATGCTAAAGAAGACTGCGTGGATTTTTTCTTAAAACTTAAATCTGATATAAAAGGACATTTGTAGAAGCAGCAAAGATTCGAAATTGAGAGAACGAAGTAAAACGAGAAACGACAAAAAGTCAGAAATGCTAAAGAAGACTGCGTGGATTTTTTCTTAAAACTTAAATCTGATATAAAAGGACATTTGTAGAAGCAGCAAAGATTCGAAATTGAGAGAACGAAGTAAAACGAGAAACGACAAAAAGTCAGAAATGCTAAAGAAGACTGCGTGGATTTTTTCTTAAAACTTAAATCTGATATAAAAAGGACATTTGTAGAAGCAGCAAAGATTCGAAATTGAGAGAACGAAGTAAAACGAGAAACGACAAAAAGTCAGAAATGCTAAAGAAGACTGCGTGGATTTTTTCTTAAAACTTAAATCTGATATAAAAGGACATTTGTAGAAGCAGCAAAGATTCGAAATTGAGAGAACGAAGTAAAACGAGAAACGACAAAAAGTCAGAAATGCTAAAGAAGACTGCGTGGATTTTTTCTTAAAACTTAAATCTGATATAAAAGGACATTTGTAGAAGCAGCAAAGATTCGAAATTGAGAGAACGAAGTAAAACGAGAAACGACAAAAAGTCACAAATGCTAAAGAAGACTGCGTGGATTTTTCTTAAAACTTAAATCTGATATAAAAGGACATTTGTAGAAGCAGCAAAGATTCGAAATTGAGAGAACGAAGTAAAACGAGAAACGACAAAAAGTCAGAAATGCTAAAGAAGACTGCGTGGATTTTTTCTTAAAACTTAAATCTGATATAAAAGGACATTTGTAGAAGCAGCAAAGATTCGAAATTGAGAGAACGAAGTAAAACGAGAAACGACAAAAAGTCAGAAATGCTAAAGAAGACTGCGTGGATTTTTCTTAAAACTTAAATCTGATATAAAAAGGACATTTGTAGAAGCAGCAAAGATTCGAAATTGAGAGAACGAAGTAAAACGAGAAACGACAAAAAGTCAGAAATGCTAAAGAAGACTGCGTGGATTTTTTCTTAAAACTTAAATCTGATATAAAAGGACATTTGTAGAAGCAGCAAAGATTCGAAATTGAGAGAACGAAGTAAAACGAGAAACGACAAAAAGTCAGAAATGCTAAAGAAGATTGCGTGGATTTTTTCTTAAAACTTAAATCTGATATAAAAGGACATTCGTAGAAGCAGCAAAGATTCGAAATTGAGAGAACGAAGTAAAACGAGAAACGACAAAAAGTCAGAAATGCTAAAGAAGACTGCGTGGATTTTTCTTAAAACTTAAATCTGATATAAAAGGACATTTGTAGAAGCAGCAAAGATTCGAAATTGAGAGAACGAAGTAAAACGAGAAACGACAAAAAGTCAGAAATGCTAAAGAAGACTGCGTGGATTTTTTCTTAAAACTTAAATCTGATATAAAAGGACATTTGTAGAAGCAGCAAAGATTCGAAATTGAGAGAACGAAGTAAAACGAGAAACGACAAAAAGTCAGAAATGCTAAAGAAGACTGCGTGGATTTTTCTTAAAACTTAAATCTGATATAAAAAGGACATTTGTAGAAGCAGCAAAGATTCGAAATTGAGAGAACGAAGTAAAACGAGAAACGACAAAAAGTCAGAAATGCTAAAGAAGACTGCGTGGATTTTTTCTTAAAACTTAAATCTGATATAAAAGGACATTTGTAGAAGCAGCAAAGATTCGAAATTGAGAGAACGAAGTAAAACGAGAAACGACAAAAAGTCAGAAATGCTAAAGAAGACTGCGTGGATTTTTTCTTAAAACTTAAATCTGATATAAAAGGACATTTGTAGAAGCAGCAAAGATAACGAAGAATGATCTGATATAGTAATTCAATTCAATTCAGTTCTATTCTATTCAAAAAATACCACAGCCTAATACAATGTAAGATAGAATATATTTATTCTACACTCCCCAATAGAAGCGGAGCTTATCTAGCCTTGGACGTAAATTAAAGTTCAAAGGGATATGCGAAAAGACAAAAAAATTACGTCATTACAAAGCTAGGAATTCAAACAGTATGATATGTTTTTCTTAGTAAGAAGTGTTATTGGTTCGTAAGTCTTAATCATGTAAATTTTTCATAGTTGATGTTGGTATGTGGAGATGATGTTTTCTTTAAGTTTTTTACTGAAGTGTTTTTGTTTTGAGATTGACTTCAAGGAAGGAAGGTTATTCCACTTGCGAGCACCAATGTGCTTTGTATGGTGTGGTCACGCCACTTTTTTTAGATTCAGTATTTCATAATTCTATTTTTGTCTGGTCTCGTATTTATGAGAGTTTTCATTGGTTTTGAAGTAATTTTGAAATACTTCTGGTAATTTATTTTTGCTGAAATGCACTTGATGCATTATTTTTAAGATTTTTATGCGGTAAAGATCATAAATTTCAACTATTTTAAGTTCTTTATGAAGGCGATTTGTAGAATATTTACGATCTTTAAAGCGAATTATTTTTGAAAATTCTAAGACATCATACAATCAGTCTTGAAAGTAGAAGACATCGTTTAGAAATGATTAACAACGAAAGGCTTCTCGTATTTGATGAAGATAAAAGTTGTCAACGAGCTTGCCAAAGGAGAAAAATTCCTTCCTTTATCATTCAATTTAGCAAATGGAATACGCCACTTTTAACTCTGTTAAAGCTTGGTTCACACTAGGCGTATAACTGCGTTTAAGTGCGTTTAATAGGTTTTATGCTTGCGGGTTTAACTTAAACGTCAAGTGGGAATGACCAGGGCGTTTAAATTTGAGAAGATAAACGCACTTAAACACTCGAAAATGATAAACGCGCATATCAAAAAATTTTGATCTTGGCGTTTAAAGTTCAAAAGCGCCGAAAAATCTTGATGATTAACGCCATTGAAATCGATATTGCGTTGTCCATTGTCAGACTTTTCAATGCCAGGCCGTATTAAATCAAGCAGATACTTGAAGACTTGAACATATCAGGGGACATTCGCAAGTACCGGAACAAATATTCTCGATCATTCTTGAGTTCTTCAAATAGAGTGGAAAAACGCCATAGCTGTCTCAGTTCTTAAAATTGTCATGTATCCAACATCTTCTCGCTCTCTTCCCCTTCTTTTTCTTCAAACTTTTAAGCCTTTGCAAACGTGAGAGCTTTTTTAAGATTGACAATCTTTTCCGCAACGTCTCTCTGCTTATCTCTACCTGCTAGTGCTCAACAACGAATTAAAAAGTGCCGGTCATATTTCGCAATTGACAACTTTTTTGGAAGATAAACGCACTTAAACTCCAATGGAACCGAGAGAGAAACGATGCGTTTAAATGCGTTTATCTTCTCAAATTTAAACGCCCTGGTCATTCCCACTTGACGTTTAAATTAAACCTGCAAGTATAAAACCCATTAAACGCACTTAAACGCGGTTATACGCCTAGTGTGAACCAAGCTTAAAGGGTCTGTTTCATCCAGCATTCCTTGCACGTGCCGTCTGTTGATGTTCCTTTGTTGTCCGCCATTTTCATGGGCCATGAAAATGGCGGCAACAAAGGCCAACCAAGAGATGGCACGTGCAAGGCATGCTGGATGAAACAGACCCTTTAAATAGCAGCTTTTTATTCGCATTTTTCCTTCGTTTAGGTGATGACACAGAAATTACATTCGATCCTGATGACGTCATATATGAAATCGAACAGATTGATGAGGGATGGTGGAGGGGGACTGGGCCCGATGGTCGAAATGGATTGTTTCCTGCAAATTACGTTGAATTAATTTAATTTTGCTGCGTTCAGCTTTGACAGTGAAATTTTAAATGGAAACATGGGAACTTATCAAAGTATCGAATCAGTCATATCAACCAATCAATCATTTCTCTCATAAAAGTATCATCAAGAAGAAAACATTGTTACAGCATGTGGAATGATAATTTTGAAATGATAAGATTTTTAGTCTGCTGTTGCTAACCTGCTCGAGAGAGAGCACGCAAATTAATTAACATGTTATCTGAAGTACTGAAGCACTGTATTTCTTAAAAAATTTTAGCATTGCATTCCATCCATCTCGTAAATTCGATTCTGTATGAGTGTGGACATTTTGTTGCCGTCCTTTTTCAAAGTGTCGTTTCTCAATACGTGTCATATTCTTTCTTGCAACCAAACACATCAATACGCCAAAGATTCGATTTCTGGTAAAGCAATGCTTCATAAACATCCCAGCTTTGATGAAAAGGAACATCGCAACATGTTGGAACGGTGGTCAAGATTTCCTTCTTATGAAAATTGTTCAAAAGTATAACTTTAACTACACCCCTTGTAAGTGCTCCTGCACATTCTACGTCGGTAATTTCCAACCAAGCAAAAAACCGTAAAGCTTTCCTTGGGTTGGACTTGCTACAAGTCTCTCTCTCTTTTTTAGTCCGAATTGTCCGGAAAATGCGAAACAGAAAACGGAAAATGCGAAACGGAAAATGACGCGTCATTTTCAGTGGACTTGCTTTTTCCAGACAATTCGGACTAAACAAGAGAGAGAGACTTGTAGCAAGTCCATCCTTGGGTGAAAATTGCCCTTTAATTAGTTGAGCACTTGCCTTGAGCGACAACTCGTTCTGAGACCTTTTCACGGAGATTTGGGACTTATGCGAAGAAAATTATGCGACACTAGGGTATCACAAGCAGAAATCGCGTTCTACACTGTATTTGAGAGGCCAAATCTTTATGCGACAGGGTATACTTTGGCCTATTTCTTATGCGACAGGGTGCAAGGTGTAGAGAGGTTTTCCGCACACCCCCGTCACTTCCCTAATCAAGTACACCCCCGGGGGTTTGTTAAAGCAATATTTTGGCTATTCTTTACAGGGAGATACTTATTTATTTCTTCGAGTGGTTTCAGCGAAATTGGACTTCTTCATAATAACTGATATCGAAGGCCTCTCATAGAATGGTCACAATAATTTTGGATTTTGTTTATGAATGGAACTTATCGCCTGTTAACTGCAGGAATATGATAATTTACATTTCTTACCAATGCTGCAGCTACCAGGGCAAGATTTTAGCAGTTACAGTTTGCAGTTTTCTGTGCAACATGCATTCATTCGCTCGATGTGGCTTGCGATAATTTCACGGTCAAGGCAACTTCAACCACGACTTCAACTTGCTTCCACACGTTTCTTCTCTCTAGGCTTCTCATCATTCGTAAAGTTTTCTCTGCCAAACAACACACAGTATTACACCGCCACTTCAGCAAATCTTCGACTTGGTATCTCCTCCACATTGTAATGTTCAAAATCACAAAAACTTTTTCCAGGTTTTAGTTCTAAACCTAAAAAATTATTTCGGCAAAGGACGAAATGACGAATACATTCAATATGACAAATTTTTTCCCGCCAAAATTGCCACGTCCCACCGTCGTTACGAGGCTCAGAAGTCACAGATATTTGCAGCCATCATTTGTACTAGATTGATTACGATTAGTCGTCAAGTTTGCTCATATTTTTATATTTTTGATCTGAAAAATTAAAATAAATAAATAGGTAAAGCCATTCATTTCAATAGATACGTAGCCTGTCTCTGGCACACAGGCTGTAGATACGTAAATAATAAAGTTTTTGTAATAAGTCTATGTGTGTACAAAATTTTGCACTCGCCCCCCCTTCGTATCGTATACCGTTAGTAGAGCTTTCTAGTTATTATCTGTAATTATTATAGCATGATTAGAAAAGTAGAACTCTATTTTTACACTTTTTCGAGAATTTTCGAATATTCTGAACCAAATCTTGTTGATCTTGTGAATATCACAAGATCACAAGACAATATAGTCCACATAGGAACGAGGTCTGAGAAAATGTGGAGGAGATCAAGACACAAAGAGCACAGGGAACCTACAGATGAAGTGGATTTGGCCTAAGCATAAGCACTTCTTGAAGAAGAGGATCGTAATCATCAGTGATCGTAATTGGACAGAAAAGAGAAGGAGATTTGAAGATGAGTTTGTTCAGCAAATCACTTGTTTCATTTGGAATACTTTCATTGATTCATGCGGGATATTCTGCGGTTCAATTCAAGACATATTTGAAGTTGACTGAGGAAGAATTTGTTACATTACCTGTCGACATAATTGTGCAAGTGATGTTTAGTTTGCTCATCTCAATATTTGGGATAGTGAGAGTTGCTGGTGAATTAAAAGACATTCATTCTGCGGCTGAGTTGGCACATAGATCATGGGAAACATTCGGGAACAGACCGTCATTTTATAGCTTCAATCACCGTGGCAGAATCATGTTCTCTGATTTATTGCAGGACTAACTTACTCCATTTCTTTTGTCTGCCTGTTTGTTGTTTGGTACTTTCTTTTTTGACCAGACAAGATAACGCTTTTCGTGCCCAGAATTTGTCTGAATAGTTGATGTTTAGAAATAACTATACAGCATTACCTTCAGTGGAATTTGATCTTGTATGTAAGTTTGTGGAAAAAGGATGACAGATGCCAATCATATTCAAGCAAGTAAGCAGTCAGTTGCAGACAATTCAATCGGCGAAAGAGTTGCCAGGAGATTTGAAAAGAAGAAACTCAAGACTCTTCTTTGGATTAACATTGAAGGCAGATTTTTCAGACTCTAACAGTTTGGATGTGACATGCAGCTGCATCCATAAGCGCAACAAATCATTTGACAAAATTAGGCAAATTGGAAGACTGCATGAATTTTCAAATCTTATTAGATCAAACACAGTCAGCTTTTGTTATTCAATCAGTACTTCTCAACAAAAAAAATATTCTCAAAATGTCAAATATAGAAAACAATGTGATGGTTTATGCTTTTATGTACCCCCACTCCCTGCCCCCAGTAATAGCTCTGTTACGGATTAAAAGACTTTGATTTGGAAAGGCTCCAAATTGGAGGTAGAAGAAGGTTATCCAATGTCATCGCGCTAGCATCAGAACAAACCAAAAAGTACTTTCAAAGCAATCTAATTCCTGTAACCATGGTCCAAAAATTCCTTCAAAACAGGATTGCAAATATCCAAGAGCAAATATTATAAAAATAAAAATGTGATTGATGACAGATTGAGTTCCTCAAAGTATAAAAAGTCAAACC
This sequence comes from Aurelia coerulea, assembly GCA_039566865.1. Lineage (NCBI taxonomy): Eukaryota > Metazoa > Cnidaria > Scyphozoa > Semaeostomeae > Ulmaridae > Aurelia > Aurelia coerulea. The sequence goes on along the minus strand of CM076952.1, from coordinate 145,148 downwards.
TCAAACAATTTTCTTGGGACATTCTGAAGTAATGGAAAATTTTAGTACAGCTGCATTGTCACTTAAAAAGTGTTGAATGAAAAGCGATAAAATGTGACCGAAGTGGCATGGGAGCATGCACACATCTGCACATCAGACAAAGGATTCTATTGATTGGGCAGACATTTTGACGTTCATGTGAAAGTGTTCCTTGATGTAGCATCAACGATTAATGTAAGTTGAAATAGAGCAAACAATTTATTTCCTATCAAGTTTAAAAGTAACACAATTAAGAGAATATGTTTTCATATTAGATTTGTCATCCATGAATTACTTCTTAGTTGGCATTCACAACAGATGCGAATATTCTGCCACGTAGGGATCCATTCTTCAATGTACACTTTCTGACCATTCTGAGTAAGTGGGACACAATTTCCTGTTTTCTTTAATATCTTCATAGTGAAATATTTCTGTTGACAGATACCTTCTCCTTGGAAACATCCAGAACCGGCTTGACAAAGAACTTCATTCAAATAACGAGGAAACCTGCAAATAAAAAATAAACAACTGATGTATGAAATTATAAGATACAGAATAAAGACTAAGTCTTCTATGTTCTGATGTATTTCTGCAATATTTGAAATTCTTCGAAGAACATTAAGAAAACATACTGAAATAAACCGTGCGTCTTGAAAAAAGGTTTGGTTTTTATAATGGATTGACAACAAGGTTTTTGGAGACACAAGAAACAACTAATTCACTTCCACAAAACACCAAATCAAGTTTCATGCAAAGGTTGTTGCAGCCATCATAAGCGTACGAGGCGGGGGGGGGGGGGGGAGCGGCAGCCCCCCCAACTTTAGAAAAATTATCGAAAATGAGCCCTAATCGGGCAAAAGATGCCCTCAGTCGGGCAAAAATTATGCTAGACAATGGACTTTGTGTTGGGCAGCCTGCCCCCTAGATATTTTCTTCCCGTACGCTTATGGTTGCAGCAACAAGAGAACTAATCAAACGTCTAAAGTAGTACCATATAGAAATGATATACTCACCGATCTGCTGGTAATGTCGTCGTAGCCATACAAGTTGTACAAAGTCTCGTTGTTTTTGTTAATTGATCAACCGTACCCGCGTTGAAACAGTCATTATTTCTTGTAATACTAGATGACCTTTTCACGTGCCTCTTTGCAAGATTTTTCAACATTGCAAGCCTCTGTGTTATTCTCCTCAAAGGCAAATGAAGTCTCGTCAACAACAACTTCTTGAATAACAAAATGAGTTGAATTCGTTTGCCAGCCCAGTGCAAGATCTTTCCTTTCAGTTGCTTTACTATCTTCATGTATGCTTCTCTCTTTGAACCATCCCAAAGCAGATTTGGAAACAAGGCAGCCTCTTCCCTCGTGGATGCAACGTAGTTTGGATTTGGGCTACCATATTGCTCAAAAGTCCTTTGTAACAATGAGTAACTTATTGGAAGACAGGTCGTTATTGCTGACATAGCAACTGAGTTCGAGCTTGCAGTTTTCCTTAACATCATGGATTTGACGGCTTTAGCAATGGCCGAACCATTAACAGTATTATTAGATGTAATTCTTATTCCGTTATCATTTGCTTGAACAATGTTTGATGTTGACTGGGGATGGTTCCCAAACTGTAGGACCAGCCAGATGATGGTAAACATATAGACAAGCTAGAAGAGAAATCAATCTGTTTAGAAATCAAGCAAGGTTAATCAGAAAAAAATACAAATTATGACTGATTAATAATGTGATACTTTTGCATATGTCTATTACGTAATAATTGCAAAGGAGGCTAGCAACGCTTTATCAGGATGGGGGTTTGATATTTGCTAAGAGTGCCTGTGGTTGTCGTTTTCTTCAGCCGTGTATACGTCGTCGCAGTTTCGTTATTTGCGGCAACTAATATATCGTTACGAATAGGGCACAGGGACACAGCGAGGAAAGAGCTGCCGTATGGAGAAAACTATTCGAATTCTTAAGCCAATTCAATTCAATCTTTGTGTGAAATATGATATTTCAGTGGTTTATCTACGACATTATATCCAGAAATTGTCAAGTTAGCTGCTACTCTTGTGCAGTTTTTTTAGTGTTTCGTAAATCCGAGTATTTGGATAACCACGCTGTATTGGTAGAACCAAGAACTGTACTTAGACAACTTTACTTGGGACACAACCGACACACACACACAGCGAAATCTTAAGAAATAGGCATATACGATACAAACTAGGCCAGGTATGGTGCAAACATTTCAAGTAATTTGAAAGATGCTGTACTGTGTAAATCATATGAGCTTACCTTGTTCATTTTCATGAAGCGATGATGGCAAACCGAATTATGTAGAATCTTTAAACTTTTTAGTCTGTCCTTTGTTTTGAATCAAGTTGGTTCTGTTGAGTTGAAGCGTGCAAGCCTGCTTTTAAAGGGTGCTGATGGCTCCCATTAATTCAAGCTGTTTTTTGTGATGTACAGTGTTATCTTATTGAATTACAATTGACACTCTTAACATTCTCCCCACACAATGATGTAATCGACGAACTTCCCGATCTGTCACTTCCCCTGTTATGTGGTCTGATGACCTTCGGCAAGTTGGAACAGGCTCTCCCACATGTCTGTTTATAACCAAATTCCTTGAATAACTAAGAAAAATCTTGCTCTGAATGGCCATCTTTCACTTTCAAATCAAAGAACGTGGGAGAAAGGATCAGGAAGGAATTTGCTGTGCGGGGTTCTAGGCTTTGTAGGCTGTTATCAGTGTTATCCAAGCTTCCCATCCCAATTTCAGCAATGTGACCGTGATTGTGACCTTTGACGAGAACAAATTGGGACGCTTATCGGACACTCAGTTGATCTGAAACAATCTGAACTCAACAAAACTGCTCAAAGAAACTTAAACCGTACTTCAGTGTCAGTTCACGGTAAACACCGATACCCCGACCAATAAATCATTTTAATTGCCTTTTCCTTGCTTTGCAATGCAACACCCGGAACACATAGCTTGTTCCACAAAGCCTAGGTTTGTCTCACATCAAATGTCAAGAATAAATAAATGCCCACGAGTAAAATGACTAAAAGCATTTTGTGTGCATGAGAATTCTCGTACTTTGTGAGTTTTCTTGTACGTGAGATTCGGCTTCGTGATCAGCGTATGACGTCAGAACAGCCTGGGAACGAGGATGAGGAAAATAGCCCTCGAACCAGGTTTGTCTTTAGACTTATTATCTATTGGGAGTAAAGAGGAATATCTCCAATATTAGGTAGACACAATCTTAATGCAATAGGATTCAGATCAACAATCAAAAATTGGCTACGCATAGGTGGTGGAAACAGAAATAGGATCATAAGTAAGTCATATAAGAAAAGCATAGAAAATAGTTCATCATGGGTGACTAACATAAAACTATTCTTTTTAAAAACGGGATGTGAGATCTACGGGAAACATATCACGATACCAAAAGTGACACCATCAACAATTGTTTAGTCACTAAAATCCACCAACGAATCATGGATTGCGAGCAACAAAGCAATTTCACAGAACTGCATAAACGACCTAACATGCGCACTTATTGCCAATTTAAAAACGACTTTATCATGGAACCGTTCTTATCTGAAGTAAAATCATTGCCTTCACGATTAACGATAAGTAAATTTAGACTTTCTGATGATCGCTTGCAGATAGAAAGTGGAAGATATCTTAGGCCTGACGACAGAAAGTGCCAAACATGTCAAACATGTGGTATTTTTGAAGACGAAAACACTATCTTTTAATTTGTCGCATTAAAAACATTTCAAAATATAAGCCAACTTTCAGTTACATGGATGCTTCATCAAAATTCTTATACTTCATAACAGTACGTGATCCAAATGTATCAGTTGTTATATATGAATATATCAATGCATGTTTAACATCATCGTATAAACCATAGTGACTATGTATGAACAGAATGATAGTGCAAGCAGTAGCATAGTTCTCTCTTAGTTCTCTTTAGTCCATAATGTTAGGTTTGTTTTTCGCTTTAAAGTATTTCTTAAAGTAGCCGGTAAACTTTACTATTTTGTTTAAAATTCTATTAGGCTATTTTAATGAAAATCTGAAAAACTGAAATCTGAATATTGAGTGGAATTACTTTACCTACTTATATATTGAAGTGAATTGCTCGCTCAATAGAAAAACGAGCGAAATTTATGACGAATTGTAATCAGTCTAGTTGATCTTGGTTGGGAAAATTTCCAGGGGAGGTTATAATTGGTACTAAATCGAGGCAATTTCAAAAGACTACATAATGCAAATGAAAACAAAATGGCCGCTAGAAGATGGTGCGATGTTTTACTGAGGGTTCCTTGCATTTTTGCACTTGATTTCTCATTATCATTAGAAACAAATTATTTTGGTGATGGATGGTTGGTGTCAAAGCTCATCCAAGCAGCATGTAAGTCTTCAATTCAATGTTCAGGCTAAATGTAACCACCGGAGATCGGAGATTTCAATATGCTATTCCAAATAATAGACAGTAGAGGCCTATTTTATGATGAATAGATAGAGAACAAAATAAATTTCTCCTTTGCACTCCGGAGATCTCATCGAAAATTGCCATGCTATGTATGCAGACTGGAGCAATCATATTATATATATAGACTATATATATGCAAAAAAAAGTCTTCTAGAAGAAGGCTGATCGCATGTGAAGACTGATGATTACATTTACTTTTAGGCATATCGTCATATAGGCCTACTATGGTAGCGCCTACTATTCTATTGAGTTTCTCAGCTTACTTTTAGTGTTTGCCGAAATTTGTCTGGATTATATTATCAGAGGCCATCTCAGAGGGCAGCCACAATATTATTCGTGATATAACCAGTCCAGTCCCAGTCTCCAAAGAAAATTAACTGATGATGAGGAGGCCCCCTGGCTGCTGGAGGGAGGGGAAGGGGAAAGTATGAATACCAGGTGCGCCAAAATAAACTATGCATGTTTAGCAGGCCACAATGAATCGTACACTAGACCGATTTTGAAGATTCATGACTTTTAATCTTTAGCAAAAAGCCTGAATTTGATTCTAGGTATTTTAGCAAATTTTTTTGTTTAAGTTTTTAGAGCTGCTAAAAGCAATTTTCATAAAATTTTCGTTCTCGAAAACACTGAAAGCGATCAAAAGCATCTATCAAGTTTTTTACAGAATCAACATGAATGGAAAAAGAGAAAACTTGTTCGTGGTGATTTGGGATTTAGAAATCGATTAATTGTATCGATTAATTTTATCGATTAATTGATCAAATCTTTGTGTACCCAACGGACCAATCAAATTGCTTGAATCTTGGCATACATGGTCAAAAAGCATATAACTATGAAAGTTTATCAGCGATTTTTGTGGTCCAAGTTTTACAGAGGTTTGAAATTTAAAAACAAAATTTCAGAAATTAACACAAATTTAGAGTGGCTTTTTTCTAGACAGTACATTTTATCAAAAATTTGCGGCACTGTTTTGTAGTTCAGGACCTTAAGTTTTGGGTAAATAGATAGTCATAGTCCAACAATGCTCGCTGGGGTACGCAAAGATTTTTTCCCAAGGGTGGTTGATTTTACCTTAAATCTGGAATAAATAGATAGTTAGTCCCAGTGCTCGCTGGGGTACGCAAAGATTTTTTCCCAAGGGTGGTTGATTTTACCTTAAATCTGGAATAAATTATTTGTGCTTTTATTAAATCAACTGTACATATTTCTATCATATTCTGCGTTTAATTCTGCATCAAATGATATGTAAGTTTATTTGATACATCTTGACGAAGGGCAGTGGTAAACAGAGTTTCTTAATTACAGAAATTTGAGCTTCATCGGTGCATGAAAGGTGAGATATGTCTGTTAAAGTTGTGTGTTGCCTAGAATGCCAAGAGCCAGATTGTGACAGATTGTCCTTGAAACCTGCAAATTTCTACATAGAATCCTTTAGATAAATCCTCAAGATAGTCAAAGCTGCAGTTCCTCCTCAGCTGTGGTACAAATGGGGCAAATGTTTTCTAACAACCTTGAAAGCAGTTGTACATAATATTATGAATAACAATACATTTATATTCTTTCAAGGTATCATCCTGTCTACTCTACTAACAGTATCAACAAATGATCAGCTCTTTACCTTCTACTACATTGGAATGTTGATCATGGACCTTTCATTTGTGCTTGGCCTCAATGTATTAAACACTGTGGACATTTTCTTGGATGCTAGTCATTTTGGAGGATTGTTAGAAGTGCCAAATGCGGCTATGGCTATATCATCAGTGATATTATCCTGGTTGTTTTTCATATTCTCTATCTTTATGTATGCCAAAGCATTCGATTCTGTGAAACCAGCAGTTTTGTCCATTGTTTTGCTTCCAATCATGTTTCATCATGCAACAAATGATGGTGCAATAAACCCATCATTCAGTAATTGTATTTGTTTTGCTGTTGCCAATTTCATTATTCTACAAACAATTTACAGTTTTATTTGGAAACTGAAAGATTATATACTTCTTCAGCTGAGACTAGCAACTGCTCGTCTGCGCATTTATGGTATTTTTGTCTTAACAATACTTCACTGGCGACGTTTAGCCCTGCATTCGTCTTTAATTGTCTATTGGACTATTATTTTCAACTTTCACTTTGTTAGCCTGGTGTTGTTTACACATGCTAGATTAAGCTATGGACTTATGTTAGCATGCATTGCTCATACTTGCAATACATATATCAAGATGTTCGCATGTTGCTATGTTATATACTTTTGCTCAAAGATTATTTTGCACATTGTCCATTGGGTGTTCGTAGATGACAATGTTTTGCTTAATGAGACACAGCAAAGGCCAACTGGACTTCGAGAGACAATTGGATTTCTTCTGCTTGGCTTCTACACAGATTTGCCAAATGTCAATGCTTCGAAAAGAATTGTTTTAGTAGAACTCATTCAGTTACTGCTGATATCGGCACTGATTCGCTCCTCCTTCGAAGTAGTTGAGCCATATTTGCTTGCGTTACACAGTGCTCCAGTTCTCAGCAGGAGAAAGCACGTTATTATTTTAGCGTTTATTTCCACCTTAATGTACATGGCTGCCTATGTTGGACTTCATCTATACGATTTACGCAAGCGATTGCCATTTAGCATTCCAAACATAATAACAATCATCCAGATAGCATCAGCATTCATTTTACATCTACTTTATATGTATGATTCGTGGCGCATTGCATTGTGGGAAGAACTCGATGACTATGTTTATTATATCAAAGGCGGGTGCAGAAGCCTCGAGTTCATTCTGATCGTTGGTGTACTGGGATATCGAATTACTGATACATCATTAGAATGGACAGTGTTCCAGTGTATTATGATTTGTCTTCATTTATACGTCAATGTTTACTTACCAATTAGAGATGGATGGCAAAGCATTTCACATCGCAGACTTATCAATCAGAGGCTCGATGCATTAAAAGAAGTAGCAGAGCAAGAACTTCTTGATAACGATGATATTTGCCCAATTTGTTTGGAAGAACTGCATTCTGCCAGAATCACTCCTTGTAGTCATATATTTCATAAGCTGTGCCTCAAAAAATGGCTTAAGATACAGAATAGATGTCCTTTGTGCCAGTCAGTTATACTTAACTTTTAAAGTGAGAACGGCTTCCTCTCATGGCATTAAGTAGGAACTGTCCCCACTGATTGTGGACTGCGCTCCTCCTAAATTTGGTTGGCTCCAACAAGGACAGATTTTGTAACACTAGCATATTTTTTTACTTTTAGCTATATTCTTATTGTAATCCAACGATAAAGAAATTGATGATAATAATAATAATAATAATAATAATAATAATAATAATAATAATAAATCAGTTGCTTTTGTTGACACCTGAATTCAAAGCGATTCGCGATTGCAGACAATGGAAATTCTCTCAACCAGTAATTCAAAACAAGCGAAGCCGCAAATATTTCTCTGAAACCCAGGTAGCTAGCTCGCTCGTTGTGCATTCCAGAAATTGTTTTTAACAGTAAATATGAGCATATATCGAAAGGACAAGGATGTATCTAGACATCTACCGGGGGCATTTTATTTCTTTAGTCCACGAGCTGAGCAGTAAGTGTTTTAATTACACCCAAAAAATACGAGAATTGAATCGCCTCCCAATCGGCTTCTATACCAAATAAATAAAAAACCCGAAGCAGATGTGTAGATATACCCTTCTTCTTTCGATACATACTCACGTTAGCTGGTAGGAACCATTTCTGGAATGCACAACGAGTGCGCTTGCTACCTTGGTTTCAGAGAACTTGTGCGGCTCTGTTTGTTTTGAATTTCTGGTTGAGAGAGTTTCTTTTGTCTGAAATCGTGAATCGCTTTGAGCTCAGGTGTCAACAAAAGCAATTGATGCTATTGTGTTACAAAAGCTGTCCTTGTTGTTGGCTCCAGCGATGTGAATTTAGCTTGAATCCTTGGCTAATCACTCTCAAAATGTTCCTCGATAGTTAACTTGAGCATAGGTACCTTTTTTATTGGTATTGATGCATTGAGAGTAGATTGGCCTCGATAACCTTGATAGATATTCGATCATATTACATTCTGTTGGCTGGAATACACCCATTGTGCAGTTTTTTATCTTTTTTAATTTCGGTTTTTTATTTCGATGTGAATCAAGAATTTGCTTAGGCCAAAACGCCAAAACTCTGGTTTGGAGGTGGACGTAAGTTTCAGTTTTTGAAATTGATATTCATGCTCTCTCTCAAAGCACTGATACCAACAAACGATGTACCTACGTCCAATTTAACTATCAAGGGACATTTTGAGACTGATTAGCCATTGATTAAAGCTAAATTCACATCGCTGGAGTCAACCAAATCTGTATACTGGTTTTGGGACATCCGGTATTATCGTTTGTTATTATCTTGAGTTTCTCTTGTTTGTTATTATCTTGAGTTTCTCTTTTTTGTTATTTCTAAACTGTGAGGATTTAGGGACAGTGCAAAGTTTATTTTTTAACATGGCCAGTGCAAAATGCAACGGGGTAACTACTTTTTTTGAGCTTGCGCAGAGCTGGGTCAACACTTTTTACAAAGCAAGTATGAACGGGGAAGTAACTTTTATAGGCTAAAGGTTGAGTTTGAAATATAAAATGGCTCATTCTGAGGACAAAATCTTGGTTGTTTGTTTTGCAATAATTTCAAAGTTGGTTGTTTTGCAATAACTTCATACAGGGCGAGCAGATTTTTTTGCAAAGATTTTTCTTCTCCACCGGCCATGTAATATAATAAATTTTGCACTGTCCCTTATGTGTGAATTTTATGATCTTATTTTCTCAAAGGTCTCTACCGGATTTCTGCATGCAGGTCAATCTTTCTTGGGCGCAATTACAGGACATCATTGCTTTGTTGTGTTTTAGTCTAGAATTATCAAACTGGGTGAAACATTCAATTATGAAACTACGAGTTGGAAAACCTCATTCTAAGCTAGCTACGCTCTTTGAGCAGCTTCGCAAATTTTGGCTAATAGTTCTAATATTTAGATTTTCCATTGCTCTTCATGTCTGCAAGAATAATTGGCGTGTCATTTGTCTTTCTATCATTTGTGACCAAACTAAAAGCAAAAGAGTAATTACTCTAGTAATCATGAATGCTTTCTTGCAGTATGCTTCAAAGCTAGGTGTGACCAGATTGGCTACTCTGTTCAATGCAACTGCTCATTTGTTGTTATTGCTGTTGTTGTTGTTTTACTGCAACATTGCAAATATGTATGTTTACTATCTATAGTGTACGATGAAAGAAGAGGTGCACAGAATGAGACAGCAGGCATCAACATGATCTTTGCGCATTTTTTTGTTCCTCGGTGTGTTCTACTGACTTGTTTCGCGCACAAGGGAATCTTCAAAGCAACAACAATTTGCTATTTCATTTACGCACGGGATTATGCATAGCCCAGCTGTAGTGCTGGGCAATGATAAATAACTATGATAGATAACAATGAAAAATAACAATGATAGATGATAATGATAAATAACAATGATAAATAACAATGATAGATGATAATGATAAATAACAATGATAGATGATAATGATAAATAACAATGATAAATAACAATGATAGATGATAATGATAAATAACAATGATAAATAACAATGATAGATAACAATGATTGAACCGATGTTTTCATTGCGACAAGATGAGTTTAAACCAGATCGGAGCATAGACCTTCCATATGCCGAGTCGGTGCTCCAAAAACAAAATCCATTTTGGACAGGCCACAACACAGCCTATACAAGACCGATTTGGAAGGTTTATGACTTAATCTTCAGCTGAAATCCAGAATTAGATTCTAGGATTTTTGCAAATTTTTTATGTTCTGCTTCTCATTAGATTAAGGTATATAATTTTCTTCCTTTAGGCATAGAAGCTCATTCATTCGTGGTGCTTAAAGAATTTCGGACTACAAAACGTTTCAGACATCTAAGTTTCGAACATGTGAAATGTTCGAGAATATTAGCGTCAAAAATTTTGTTATTGCTGTGAAGTTATAGTGCGAAATTCAGTAGATTATATTGAAGAAATGGTTCAATTGACGATACTGGAAAAGATGGCATAGGGGGGCATTTGACCAAGATGCATTGTGTTTCATAATGGAATACCTTGATTGCAGATATGGGGCAACCCCGGAGGGAGAATGTTGTGCATTGAACGGGACTCTGTCCATCTAATTTTGACAACACTGTGAAATTTCGACAGAAACGAGCCAGCATGTCATCTTAAACAAGCAAAAACAAGTGATTACTAAATCGAAAAAAATACTTCTAACACATAGAAAAACGAATCTGCAACAAATTCGAACGAATAGATAACAATGATAGCAATGATATTCATCTTAAACAAATTCGAAATGAAGAGCTTGATTTTTTAGTCAGTCACTTTTTAATGAAAAGGCGTGAAAAATTCTTATCATTGTAATGCAAACAAGCTCCAAGATTGAGGTAAAGATGGTTATCTAATGCCATACAGTACCTCTTGTTAATATCAGAGCAAACTAAATAGGACTTCGAAAGTAATTCAATTCTTATAACCATCACCAAAATTTGCTCAAGAGTGCATGTATCCAAAAACATCAACTGACGAGAGACCCAATCATTGTCAAACTTTGTTCAACAGAATTCCTGAAAGCATCCATATGCTTGAAAGTATAGGGCATAAAAATTCTTTTAAAAATTCCAGTTGATTTGCTCTGAAATAGATGAGAAACAAAAGAAACAAAGGTGTACTTGAAAAGATATCGTTTTTTGTGATATTCAATCAAATGGGTGTGAATTTGTAGTCAAAATCGTAACAGATAGAAGACATAATTAAGTATTTTGAAAAAGTAAAGGCCACTATACCAGCGTCGATTGCCGGATCCGAAGATGCTTGCGGTGACGAATAAATGAATAATTTTAAGGCAGAAATACCGCAATGCGACAAAGAACAACAGCAATATGATTAATTTATTTGATGCCAATATTTCGTCCTGCCAAGCAGGACTTCTTCAGATATTAAGTATGATGCAGTCTTCAGATAGAATAATTTTTGTCGCTTTCATATTTGCAGTACCGTGCAATTTGGACCTTATGCTTTGTATTCGTTATTGTGGTTCATTCATTATTAATTTAAATGAATTGTAACATAAAAGAAACTCTAATCAGATTTTGGAATAATCCCGCTTGAAGAGATACCTCGCTTCGTTTAGTGGCATAACGCTTGTTTCACATGAGATAAAGTTTGGACTACGCTGGCCCATTGACCATGGCTGGCCATACGGAGCTGATTTATTTCTTTTGATCTGAGAAATATTCACAGATAATCTTTCGATAGATAGCTAAGACCATACCTTTTTGTCTTATACTGTATGTTTGCAAAAATGTTTTTTGTAGAGACAGAATGAGTTGTAATTGTGCATGTTAGAAGACACGTGACAGCTGCATGTTGTTTGTGCAAAAAGTTCTAAGCTTGAAAGACGTCCTCATCATAATTTCATAAATTATCATATGTTTTAAGATTGGTGGTGCTGCTCTTGTTTACGGCAGACGGTTACATAGCAAGTAGCCTAATGACAAATCGTGATATATTTAAGAAGGAACAGCTGGCCTTCTACTTGCTTTGAAGTGAACTGAACTGAACAGAACAATTAGCTTGTGTGAGGTTGGCAGCTATCCATTGATCAATCCAAGAGAAGAGACACCAACTTATGCAACAACTTTTATCCCTGTCAATTCTTAATTTTTTATGACAAGCGTGATTTGATCTTTTATCGCTCGCATCTTCTCAACGACCTGTTCAAGGGCAGTACAACCGCTGATATCGAAGTGGGTGCTGGATATCATTTCATTATCGTTGCTCAAAATATATCTCGAAGCCGAAAGATGTCGGAGAAAAAAATGGACGAATAAGTGAGAAAGCGTAAGTTCTTTATTTATTTGAGATTACTTCATCATCTTTACTATCAGTTATGTTATTCATCTTTTAATAGTCAGGACATGCTGCTACCATACTAAAAGTGTTCGTAAGGAAATCTGCCTTGTTTGTGAAGTTGCACACAAGGAACAAGTTTGGAGAGATAAGAAGCGCCGGCCGGCCAATTTCAGCTGCTCAATATTCAAATTACTGAGTTGTTTTTCTCGCTTGCTTCGTTGATATGAGCACGAGAAAGCGTTAAATTTCTTGTACTTTATCAAACTATTCGTTTTTTATAAGAAACTGGTTTATAAGAAACTAATACTGGTGACAAAAAATTTAAGAAACTCTAGTACTACGTTCAAGAACAATTATGAAACTCTTTAAAATTCTATTTCTAGAATAAGAGTCGGAAGGTTACGGTTCGCACGGCATTTTTATTTTTTGACTGTAAAGAGTTGGTACCTTTTTGCCTTAATGTGCATGACTTATTCGTGGTGACAATATCAATGCAAAATGAAAGCCCTTTGTCGATAAGAAGGCTCAACTTTGAACCATAAAACGCAATTGAAACCTTAACGCAATTTTAGGCCTCCCGAAATAAGAAAATAATTAAGAAAATTTTACCACTACAACACCGAAATTTTCATGTGAAATTAAGAAACTTTTGGTACTAAGTGCTCATCCAAGTTTCTTGTAAAAAAACGTTACAATTGACGTTGTGCGTTGTAAACAAATTGAGACAACGCTACACACAACCAAGAAAATGTCAGATACACACAGGATGCAAACAAATCACAAGGTATAATTATAATGCTCTTCAACTGATCAGTTACAGCTAAATGAGAATATCCTTTACTTTGTTGTTTTACTGATAGATTAAAGAAGACCGATAATTATTACTCAAACTATGTTCATGTCCATTGTCCAATAATTTTTGTTTAGAGGGAATCTAAGCATAAAAAAGTGGCTCAAACCACTTGCTGTCATATTCTAGCCAATCAGATATCAGTATTTCCAGATGACACAAATCAGTCACCCAAATATGTTGCGACACGTGTCACTAACTATTGTCTTTAGATTGTTATTTTTATCAAAGGCTTTATCACGCTATGGAACCTATGCGCCCAAATGGGTGGATAATCCTATACTGGGTGGGTTACGATCTTATACTGGGTGGGTTATGATCTTATACTGGGTGGGTTATCATCCTAATTGGGTGGGTTACTATCCTAAATGGGTGGGTTATTATCCCAAATGGGTGGGTTATTATCCCAAATGGGTGGGTTATCATCCTAAATGGGTGGGTTATCATCCTAAATGCGGCGGATAACCTTATACTGGGTGGGTTATCATCTTATACTGGGTGGGTTATCATCTTAAATGGGTGGGTTATCATCCTAAATGCGGTGGATAACCTTATACTGGGTGGGTTATTATCTTATACTGGGTGGGTTATCATCCCAAATGCGGCGGATAACCTTATACTGGGTGGGTTATTATCTTATACTGGGTGGGTTATCATCCCAAATGCGGCGGATAACCTTATACTGGGTGGGTTATTATCTTATACTGGGTGGGTTATCATCCCAAATGCGGCGGATAACCTTATACTGGGTGGGCTATTATCCTATACTGGGCGGGTTGTTCTGTTGTCGGGTGCTAGGGAAAGTTTATGAATTGGCAGCAACCCCCTGAATAGAAAATATACATATTGCCTAGCTTTAGATCTAAGGCACTTGTAATATGGAATCCATCGGAGTTGTAATAGATCCCAAGGCACCTGTTGTGAATGCAAATGAAGAAGGAACATTTGTTTTCTAACTGGGAGGGAGAAGGTCGCCCAAGAGTTGATTTTCAAAAACAGTGACGATTTGGTCAAATTCATTCTGCTTCTTTGTAAACTTAGTGGCAAAGGACACTTTTCCGCTTGACAATACTCGTTTTTTATAAGAAACTGGTTTATAAGAAACTAGTACTACGATGGCCAAAAATTTAAGAAACTCTAGTACTACGTAAGAACAGTTACAGTTGATGCAAGAGAAGCGTAACCAGCAAAATCCTAAAAAATTTGATTATTCCAAATCATTATTGGATTGTTATTGGAATAATAATTCGAATAATGATCTCTTAGTCTTGTACTGTCAAATGCATTGAATGCCATGTCATATTTTGCTGCGGATTTCCACAGCGCTACCCATGGTACCACAGCGCAGGAGCGGTCAATAAAATCGAAATGTTGTCATTATATTATTCGATTCTTCAAAATCATATTCGATTATTATACGATTAATATTCGCATAATCCAATTCAGTCGGTCACACTACTCTTGTTTCAACTGTAAGAAACTCTTAAAATTCAATTTCTGTATGTCTCTTTTATTCTTAATGCTTTATTTCTTATAAGCGGTATATTTCTTGTGATCGCTTCCTTTACAGTTTCTTAATTTTTTCCAGGAGAATACTTACAGTTTCTTATAAGCAGTTTACTCAAAGGATACCATTGCACAAGTGCCTTGGATCTAAAGCCAGGCAACTACGTATGTGATGAAATTTGCTGGCAACAGAACAACCCGCCCAGTATAGGATAATAACCCACCCAGTATAAGGTTATTCGCCGCATTTGGGATGATAACCCACCCAGTATAAGATAATAACCCACCCAGCACAAGGTTATCCGCCGCATTTGGGATGATAACCCACCCAGTATAAGATAATAACCCACCCAGTATAAGGTTATCCACCGCATTTAGGATGATAACCCACCCATTTAGGATGATAACCCACCCAGTATAAGATGATAACCCACCCAGTATAAGGTTATCCGCCGCATTTAGGATGATAACCCACCCATTTAGGATGATAACCCACCCATTTGGGATAATAACCCACCCATTTGGGATGATAACCCACCCATTTAGGATAGTAACCCACCCAATTAGGATCATAACCCACCCAGTATAAGATCATAACCCACCCAGTATAAGATCGTAACCCACCCAGTATAGGATTATCCACCCATTTGGGCGCATAGGTTCCATAGCGTGTTTATGTATGCTTTCTCATTAAACCTCGATTCGTTTCGTTATGCTCTCGATCTTTTATTGAATTTCCTGCGATGATATTTCCTTTCCGTTATAATTTGATAATATGTGACTTTGTAACAATTCAAACACAAGATGCCATTCAAATTCTGCTCATTTTCGTACCATTTTTCCACGATGTTTTGCCTGTCCTTGCTTAGTCATTCATGATATCTTGACCAAATTGTATTGCAGTTGTGCTGCTTAGTTTCAAGACAGAAAAGTACAGCAAAAGATTCAAAAGACCGCATTCACCAAAACACAGCTTCAAACAATCTACGAGCTTAAGGATGCGGCCTGGTTACGTAAATCTGAATTCTACTGTGAACATGATCATGGTGAATGCAACAAGCCCAGGGAAATTGCAGCCTGTCAGATATGAATTCACTGCAAGTTACTTCGAGTTGGTGGTGTTGTGTTTATTGATAACAGCAATCCTCATTGGCAATAGCTTCGTGTGTTTAGCTTTCAAGGCTGTTAGCAGGCGACTAAAGACAATCACGAACTCATTCGTAATTAGTCTAGCCATGTCCGATATCTTGGTCGGAGCATTTTCATTGCCGTTATGGTTAGCATTAAGACTGGGTAAGAGAAAATCTTCATCTTACTGTCACTTTATTTCAATTTGTCATTAAGAATGGGTAAGAGCCTAACATACTTTCGAATAGCAATGAACACTGGCTCTCGTCTCCAAAAGGATCGTAATCATCTTATGCTTGAAGTTATCAGTCGAACCTGGTTTTTTTTCTATTTTAGCTCTAAGCATTAAGTCATTCAATCGATTAGGAGTATCATGGAAAAATGTTTTGTCGCTGAATTAAACGCTGTTCTTCCTCCGTCATATTCTTCCCCCAATTCATTTGCAAACCGGGATCCAATCAAAAACAGCCATTTATCTTGTGGAAATGTGAGCGCGCGATTTGATCATAACTATCATAGTCATATTTGACTGAGCAATAAATGCAATAATAAGAGATACCTCAGTTCTGCTGATAAAATATCATGACATCAGATTCGACCCTAATTCCATGGCTTATTTGCGAGCTTGAGAAATGGGAAAATGTTTTAACTAACATGCTTACGAACAAAATTAACAAACCACACAACTTAACATTTTTATCCGTCTCTATCCTGCCCTCCATCTTATTAATACTTCACATCTGCAGGAGTGAAATACTCATTGCAGCTCACGAAGAAGAAACATCTCAGATCAAATGAAAAGCTTTCGTCGTTTTGTTGTATCGAAGACTGAATTGACTTTTCGCGTAGGCTTGTTTGATTTACCTTGCAAATTATCTTAAAATGGGTCCTGCGTGAAGCCTCATTTCTCATTTTACATTCAGTGTTGCATCATCTTAAAAGTAATAACCTAGATAAATAAACCATTGCTAGATTCACAGTTTTTACAGTATATGGCCACCCCTGGGCGCGCAAAAAGAATTATAAAGTTGAGAAGTAAGAAGTTTATGATTCAGTTGCAAAATAGAATATGTTTTTCATTGAATATTGGATTATTTAGCATCAATTCAATTCAATTACGATTTCTTTTTCATAGGTTACTTCTTCGAAAACTCCGCTCCTTACTTCATATATATTGGCCTCGATATCGTGTGTGGATCAGCCTCTATCATGAATCTTACAGTGATAAGCTTAGAGCGAATGTATGCCGTTCGTTTTCCTGCAAAACATCGCAACGTAGCACACAACCGAGGTGTTATTATTGCAGGCGTGATTATGGTATGGGGTTTTTCTTTCACCTTGGCTGGCTTGTCTGTCCTGAAGATCATGAACCTCTGGCCTAGCTACACTTATCTCGTCGTTGTGTTTGCATTCATTTTGCCTAGCCTCATTATCATTACTTCCTACGTCATCATCTTCTACACAATGAAAACGAGGCAAGAGCAACATTGGCGCTTCAAACAAGAAATGCGTCTCGCTGTCATGATAGGCATTGTTATCATTCTGTTTTTGATTTGTTGGTTTCCGTTTTTTTTGCTGAATATTCTTTTGCATCATGCATGCCCATGCAAAAGCAACCACTACTTGTATCACTTAATCCCCTTTGTCAAGTATATGCACTACGCCAACAGCCTAATGAACCCGATCATTTACGCCTATCGCTACCCCGATTATCGCCATGCTTTCAAGAGACTGCTCTTTAATTGTACGTGTTGCGCTGACCAGCAGATTGACCGCCAAAGAACAGCTTCAATCCGATCCACGTTGTCTTCAACCATACCCCCCGTCCATAACGATGAACCAATCAGAGAGCGAGATACGATGCGAAGTCATGGCCGCACAACCAGCAGATTGTCCGTAGCAGATGCTAGAGAGAGAAGGCTGTCTGATGAAAGATGTCTCTTGCCACAGGCTTATGTTAATGGTTGTCATGAAAGTTCCATGTTGCAAATGACATCAGTTTAGCTACCTTAGCAAGATACTTAGAGAAACGATTCGCTGGGACACAGGGTTGTTATGTGGAACTAACGTCTAATACGCGTTCAGTTCACCTTTATTCCGAAAAGGATTTGATAAAATTATGAGGGATTTATATGGAAGAAGGGGGGGGGGGGGAATAGTTCACATTGTTTTTGTTAAATTATAGCATTTTAATTAGAATTGAAGATTTGGGATAGTTTGTTTGCACTCTGCGACGTAGCAAATTGACTACATTTTGCATTCAGTTCATTACAGGGGTACTAGGAACAAGCCTTTTTGTTTGTGCTTTTTAGAATTATTGGGTTATCCAAAATATTTCAAAGTCTCCAGGTAAAAAAAGTTATAAATACGGGAGAATTATTTCATGTTTCTTAACAAAGCAGAAGATTGGATACAAAAATGAGAGTCGTAATGAAGTTTTCGATGTCGTGCTTCTATCTAGACTTATGAACTTGAGTCACTTGTTTCTCTGCGCTCTTTGATTTTCATTACACATTCGTAGCTGTCGCTATTGATAGCTGATGGAGTTTGAGCAAAAATCATCCAGCTTCATGTAAACGAGTGTTGCAACCTGGTTCCTAGGGCCAGCTTCCTACGTGGCAGTCTGACTTCGGTCCTCAAAAAATCAAAGAACGCAGGGGAAAAGGGGCCTCAACGTTATAAATCTAGATTTTAGTATATAAAACAACTTATCAATTTTCAAGGCTTGATATATCCCAATCTTTCCTGATTTGGAGCATCCAATTGTTGATAAATTTGGTATGGAACCGGTTTATTTCTTTCCCAGATTGAAGTCTCGTCTCACGAGCTTGATATAACCTTTGGTCGCAGATTAGTAATGCTTTGATGATTTTGGCGTAGAGATGGGGTAGAGATATTGAGAGTTTTGAGGTAGAGATATTAAGGGTTGTTTTGAGGGTTTTGGTATAACTTAATGCGTACATTAACATGATTAAATATCGAGAATGGCCTTGATTTTCTACTTCGGGTAGCACGTGTTCGTCCAAACCTGGGTCTTGCAAATAGGACTGCAATGTTTCTAGACTGACTACAGAGTCCCAGTTATCGCTACTTTACAACAACGGCAACAACGGCAAATTTGTATGCTTTTCGCACAGGATTGAAGTGGTATTGCTGAAAACAAGACTCGTGACTTTAAGTCGTAAGCTTTGGCCTGGATCGGTCAGATCCACCGTATCACTTTTTGTCGCATTAATCAGAAGAAGAGAGTTCTTTAAGTTTGATAATTGAAGGTTTGCAGAATTACATTTCAAAGGCTCCATTACAGATCTTTGGTGGGAAAATAGTCATAAGAAATAGAACAAACCAAGAAATAGAGTATTTTTCTTTGGTTGGAATATGGGGCGGAAAGGGTCATGGAATGCATTCTGGCTTTGGTTGATTAGTTCTGAGACAAAATATGAATAAATGTTTAAACGAACCGACTTTTACTTTCCTCCGCGGTAGGTCCGGTAGCATACTTCTGTATAATTCATTGTGCCGTAAAAAGGATTGGAATGAAAATACAAGAACGAGTGCAGTAAGTCTACAGTATTTCCATCTTTGACTTAAATTGTAAATAATGGTAACAATATTAAATTTAGCTAAAAGCACGTTGTGGCAGGGTAAGACTAAAATCAAGAGTATCTGCTAGAATGCCAAAGAGATTATGAACAAATCCAAGTTGTGTCACCTATTACCGAGGGGGGGGGGGGGGAAGGGTAGTCGGAAGTGAATGCGGAGAAATGATTTAGATCATGTTCTAAATGAAATGGTCATTTAGAACCAAAGCAAGGCTGTGCTTATCAGAGGAGGGCCTATGATTTCTCTTATCTTGAAGTGGCGAACAAATTTCATTCCAAGGTCCTGTGGTAAGAAGAACAATCTGACAGAAATTTGAAGGTGTACAAATAACACACATCGAACCTAAGATACCATTTTGTCCTCTTTGGCAATGGCCATGATCGAGTAAAAGAATGACGAATTAATCTTGTCTTAACAATCAACGAATACGTACATAATTTGAATTGCAACAACAGAAAGCATATGTTCTAGAAAATGCCGAAGGAAAAGTTTTAATTTTGAGAATTGTTATCATAAATGATTATTTGGAATTTTTCTTAGATGTTGTTTAACAATAGCTTATTCACAAGAGCTGATTCAAACAAACAATATAGACTGACTACATCAGTTCCAGTTCCGTTTCGATCATGAAATTGGATGACAGCATTCCGTCTCAGCTGGGACTGACAATCAAACTGTCTGAAAATGAGTTCAAAATCATTGCGAAACTGCCGCGACCAATCAGGTTACAATCTTTTAAACCATAGTTAACTTGATAACGAGTATACGCTCAAAACGTCGTGTTTTTTAACATCTCGCCTATTTTTGGTACTAAAACAATTTGTTTATTATATTATCGCATAGTTGACCATCTCCCTGAAGTGGCCAACTCTTATCCTCCCATTATCAAGGCGAAGAAAGCCGTTTTGATTGCTTTCGATTGTTGTGGTGAAATCAGAAGAATATTTTGGCTTTTAAAAACACACTGGTAGGCTTAGACTAATTTGAGGCATTTCAGAATCATTGACTTGGAATCAAGTCGAATTGGCCTAAGCTCTTGGCACTCATCATAAAAGCGAGGTTCATCAATTTCTGACAGATTTTTGGAATAGTTTTATTGTGAGTCCTAGTGGAAGCGATTATCAGTCGATCAAGAAGGGAAACTGAGACGAATGTAATAAGTCTGACAAAATCTACAAAACAGGACGAACAAACCGAAATGCAAGTGTTTATCTTCATGTTCATTAAACATTTTTAGTTGTTTGTCTGTAAATCTATCAGATATATTCAGTTATGCTACATAATCCAGCGGTCGGTTGAACCCACCCCTTCGATTCATGTATTGCCTGGAATATAAAAAATTCAATCAATTAATCAATCCATCAATTAATCAATTAATCAATAAATTATTCAGTCTGTCTATTGATTAAAACTTAAAGGAGCTCTGTCACGCAGGTGATTGGTTTAGAGAACAAAGCTTAAACAAAAGGAAAGGAGCTAGATCCCAGACTCTTTGAATTTTTCGCATGATAAAAATGCAGTTCAATTCAAAACGATCTCTTTTCCAATTCTTTTCTGATAATCCCGCCATACAAATCTTTAATCCCATTATACAATCTTCAGCCAATTATGAATGAGACAGATTGCCTTTAAATTAATACAACCACCAAACATTTTAAAAAGATGCACTTCGAAGACAATACAAAACATAATCAATGATCAATCAGCAATCAATCAAGTAATCAATCGATCATCTAATTCAATAAATAATTCTGGCACTAACGATGATTTCAAAAATGCTCTTTTTGGGACTATGGTAAATTACCTAAAGTCACCTTGGAGCATATTTCAAATTATTAATTTTAAAGGTTCGCGAAACTTCGATGGCTAAACTATAAAGAGTAACACATTTAAGCATTTGCAAATTAAAGTAAACAATTATGGCACATACCGATATTTTTTAGCCTTTTCAATTTTAACGCTTCCTTCCATTTGACCTGCAACACGTTTACCCTGAGGCGATTGGAAAATTATTTTATTATTTGCTTGACAAAAAGCAGTGGGTGCAAATATAACAACAAATTTAGACTCTCGTTACAATCATGGTATTTGAATGGCGTATTGACCCCAGAGAGACGATATGATGGTTTTGATCAAAATGAAGGTGAAGCTGCAGGGGAGCTGCAGTTTTTAGCACCAAGCGCTGAGATCAAAGAAGTAAAGAAGACCTAGTCGAATCCATGACCCCTTGTCATGATGCTCAAGTGGCGGGGAACTGCCTAGGATCGAACCCTGTCCACTCGGCTGTTCTAGTTGCAAAGTCAAAGGATAACACCACTGCACCACAGCAATTTCAAAGTGGCGGGGGGGGGGGGAGGATCAGGGGTAGGCGAGAATAAGAGCATCTTAAATAAAAGAGAATAACTCTTTCTTCCTCACTAAACTTGCCAAAAAAGAAGTCCTTAAAGAACTCAATTGCCTCAATCCAGGCAAATCTGCAGGTCATGATGGAATAAAACCTGATATCATCAAAGAATGCTATGAAAATCTAGTCGACCCTCTCCCACACCTATACAACCTCTCGTTTGAAACGGGTGTATTCCATGATATCTGGAAGATTGCTAAAGTCATCCCCATTTTTAAAAACGGAGATCGATCAGATGAAGGTAAATATTGCCTCATCTCCCTTCTTTCGTGCTTTGAAATAATCCTCGAGTGACTATGTGCAAACGAATTCTAGACTCCTTATGAAAGCACAATATTTTATACAAGCTCCAATTTGGCTTCAAAGAGAACCATTCTACAGCTTTAGCGTTAACAGAAGCCTTGAATGAAATATTCACAAACCTAAATGAGGTTCCCAAGTCGTCGAAGGAGTCTGCCTTGATCTTAAAAAGGCTTTCGACACTATTAATTTCGACACTATTAATCATAGCATCCTGATAAAGAAGCTACAACACTATGGCCATTGGGGTTTACTAAGCAATTGCTTTCTAGCTACCTTGCTAAAAATAAAAAATAATATACCGTTGTGAATGAGTTGTGAACGCCCATACCTCTAAACTATGCGGTTATTAAAACTGGCATCCCACAAGGATCCGTACTGGGACCTATACTCTTCACAATATATGTAAACGACATGGTCAATGCTACAAATCTGAAAAACGATTGTTTGGAGACGACACCAATATCTTTGCACCAGGAACAGATATTGATGACTTGATAGAGGACACGAATGCTGAATTCAAAGCCTGCACACATGGTTTAAAAAGCTAAGATTGATTGATATGCTTCAATTGTTCAAAAAGTTCGACATCTACTTCCCAAAATTTGCTTGCAATGCTTTCATTCAATGTAGGATAGATTATGCCATGAACATTTATGGCGATGAACATTTATGGCGATGAACATTTATGGCGATGAACATTTATGGCGATGAACATTTATGGCGATGAACATTTATGGCGATGAACATTTATGGCGATGAACATTTATGGCGATGAACATTTATGGCGATGAACATTTATGGCGATGAACATTTATGGCGATGAACATTTATGGCGATGAACATTTATGGCGATGAACATTTATGGCGATGAACATTTATGGCGATTAACATTTATGGCGATGAACATTTATGGCGATGAACATTTATGGCGATGAACATTTATGGCGATGAACATTTATGGCGATTAACATTTATGGCGATGAACATTTATGGCGATGAACATTTATGGCGATTAACATTTATGGCGATGAACATTTATGGCGATTAACATTTATGGCGATGAACATTTATGGCGATGAACATTTATGGCGATGAACATTTATGGCGATGAACATTTATGGCGATGAACATTTATGGCGATGAACATTTATGGCGATGAACATTTATGGCGATGAACATTTATGGCGATGAACATTTATGGCGATGCGTTAAAAAAACTAATCCAATGAAATCAGGTATATCCAATCGAATACTAAAAATCATACAGTATAAAAACTCACAGGCTTCAACAAATGCTATTCAAAGAGATATTGGTATGCTGCAAGTCCCAATCAATTTAAACTTAAAATCTTAAAACTGATGCGCAGGAAAGCAAAACTGCCGGATGTTTTTCAAAAATATTTCAAACCGCATCAAGTCTTCATAACTATCGAACACGTCACAATGATAACTATGGCATACCTAAAGCGAAGAATCGTCATCGAGACCGGGCCATTTGTGTTAAAGGTTCCAGATCAGCCTCCAGAATTAAACAAGCTAACATCTTTGAAAGGATTTCTTACCGCTGTTAAACAAAACAAATCATACTCATACCTATAACAAATGCTTGTAGACTGTATTTACTTTTGCATGATCTTACCGTTTAATGCTTCCACCATCTTTAATTTTAGCTTTGCTTTCAGTACACATAATCTCGTGTTTCTTTTGTATTTCATAATACTTTTAGCATTATTGTAGTTATATTCGCAGTTGTTACTGTTTTACAGGGTGTGTCAGAAAAAAGTACCCATTTTTGACTGGAAATAGGAACAAAACGATAAGATATCATTACTCTCCGAGTTCACAGCTAAATTTCTCAATCACATACCTTGCATTTAAAGATCGTACACCAAACACCGGAGAATCAAGTTTGCAAAGTTAAAATTTACAGTGCACCCAAAACCTGAGGTTTTGATAAAGGGCCTAGCAATGATTTGTGTCATAGACATTTTCCAAAGCACCTGTACACTTTTATTTTCAGTCTTTTGCTTTTGAAAAGAATAAAAGACGCATGGGCATGACCCTAATTAAACGAATATAATAAAAATGTGGTAAGAATGATAAAGTCGTGCCACATCTCAAAAATAAGCGTGCATGTGCTCCTTTTCTTCGTCTTTGATAAGAAACACTTGGGATGGAATGCAATGCAAGGACCAATTCCTCAAAGGAAAGTCATTTTAAGAGCAATTGAAGCAATTAAAAGCATAATTCTTTTCAAAAATAAAAACTAAAGTCAAATTTGAGAATTCTTTTGCAGAAGGCCTTTGGTGTCAAATCATGCCTAGGCCTTTTCTCAAAACCTCCAGTTTCAGGTGCACTCCAAATTTGGACCTTGTGAAATCATATCTCCGGTGTTTGGTGGAAGATTTTAAAATGCAAGGTATGTGCAATTAAGTTGAAGATCAACAAATGTAGCTATGAACTGAAAGAATCCCGAAATGTTATCGTTTTGCTCCCTTGTTTAACCAAAAGGGCGAACTTTTTTGAGACACCCGGTATTTGTTGTAAACGCCCCAGACTCGATAAACTTTGCTTCTTCTCGGGCGTATGAATTGGATGTATATTAGTAATAATACAATAGTAATAAGACATATGTTTTTCATGATTCAATATCATGATGATACCAAATGACTCATAAGAACGTTAGGTTTTTCTGTACAAAGCTGATTTGGATGTCATTACAACAGCCGAGCGAGGAAATAAATTGAAATAAGAGAATTTGAATTTAATTACCTTGGTTGTGTCAAAAGAACTAAATCCCATCAACTGCATCATGGAACTCTCTTCTTCTGTATCAACTGAAAGATATGATATAAAGTAGGCTTTAGTTGACAAAAACGATCCAATAGTTTACTTTATTTCACAATGTTCATAATTTTCGTCGCTTTTTGTCGCTTTTTTTTGTTCGAATAATGTTCCAAAAGTAACTAACAATCTCTGTTTAATTAAAACTGTGTCATATCATGCTATTTTGAGACAAAATTTTGCTCTGTGCTATGAGATCGTATCTAGAACTGCGCGCGACAATTTGATGAAGTTATTTTTTTCAAACTGAAATAGGAACCCTGAAATAGATGAATTAGCTTATCAACAGAATGAGATTTCCATTTACTTTTGCTAGAAAAGTTTTTGACCATCCACGAGTAACGCATTGAAATGTTTGCTGATTTTATGATTTTACAGACAGACGGATCCACTTCAACGTTTAATTCAATCACCTTGATAGCTTCTACACGGGCGAAACAGCAAATGTATGTATGTATGTATGTATGTATCTATCATTTGCCACGTTACTTAAAAATATTTACAAGTTTATAATATAAAAATAGATACAATACAAGATATAAGGTTAAAATCGTAAATGAAACACACCTCTAATTAGAGTGGCAGGGATAGAATTAAAAGGTCAAGATGACCTTAATTCCATAATGGTCCCCTCAGAGGTGCTGGGACAACGAAAAAACGCGAGAAAAGAAAAATTATAGCTGTTTTCCGTGTAAAACATGGTTTATAAGATCATACCATAGTTGGGAGAGATAATGACGAGTCTTAATAGAAGACATAAATGTCATTTTCCTCTTTCTGTATATTTTGGAAAAAATTCTCTTTGATCTTATGTTTGAACGTGTTGATATTGTTTGTTGATTTCATCTCAGACGAAAGACTATTCCATGTTTCGGGGTCAAACCAAATTAAATCACATTACCTGAACATAGGAATCATTCGTCGTACATAGCCGAATGCTCGTCGCCCATGGCCGAAACCGCCAAAGCCTCATTTTCACGGACCAATCAGACGGCTAGAAAGCGAAGGAGACAAAAAAAACCCGTGAAGATTTTTCCAAATTTTACCTACCTTCATAAAACGTAGCCAGGGCAAACAACTGCTTGAGATTTCCCAAATGTTTTTAAAGCAATCTACTCTCCAGATGTTTGGGAGTACAAGTTTGGATGCCGGTCAAAATATCTGCAGGATTGGCGGAGTTATTGCCTCTCCAATAGACAAAATCGGCGAAGGCTTGTCGAGGCAAGTTTACGCCACTTCAAGTCAGGTAATAAAGCCTCTTGATAAAACCTCTTTTGAATTTTAGAAGTTATTTCGCAACGAGTAAACTTGTGCCATGAATGCAAAGAGTAGTACAATACAGAAACTTCCCTAGAGTATTGCCACATGACTTGAAATGCGCGAAGAAGCCTTTGTAGACTTTTTCAATTCAAGAAAATTTAGCGAAAGACAATAGCAAGAACAATTGAAAATGCAGATTGTGGCGTCTTCGGGTCGTTCTTACAACAATCACTATTGTTATTACTATCGTCTCCCGGCCAGAATTTCTATTTTTCAAGGTTCAGTTCCTTGTCGGTTTGTTTGTGGCCATAACTCCGCCAATCCTGGAGATATTTTAACCGGCATCCAAAATTTTACTCCCAAAAATTTGGAGAGTAGATTGCTTTAAAAAAATTCGGGAAATCTCAAGCAGTTTTTTGTCCTGGTTGCGTTTTATGAAGGTAGGTAAAATTTAGGAAAATCTTCACGGGTTTCTTTTGTCTCCTTCGCTTTTTAGCCGTCTGATTGGTCAGTAAAAATGAGGCTTTGGCGGTTTCGACCATGGGCCACAAGCAATCGGCTATGTACGACGAATGATTCCTATGCTCATTACCTGCATCCTTCTGGACTGTACTAGCTTCTTGAGGACTTGGTCTGCAAAAGGTAGGAAACAAAGAACTAGAATTGCGAAGGAACTTTCTTATTCGGTCAGCTGAGCTATTGAACAATTCAATTCAATTAAATGTCATACTTTCCAGCCGTTATGCATACCTGGTCCGAACCACCATAGTCACTATGGAACCACAGAGCTTAGGCTGACCAAGAAACACCATATTATGAACCAGGCGACATATTTCCCACACTTGTGGTCCTGCACTTTAATACAAAAGTAGTAGCCAAAGAAAACAAGGCTCTTTTGCATGAAAGTTCAAGGAATAAATCAATTAATCAATAGTTAGGCTTCAAGGCTCAACAGGATCTATATGTCGTACATTATCTCCATTTACATAAATGAGATTGACTACCTGGGGTTTCTTCTATCCCTGCTGTAAACCATACCCACACAGCCTCGCGATAGAGCAGTGAAATCAGCTGCATGATGATCGAATCACTACCTAGGCCTGTTTTCAACCGTCATGCTTCAGAAATGAAATGCGATAAACTCACGTTATGCAAATGCAAACATATAACCAATAAAACTTATTGAAAGAAGAAAGCCAATTTCAATGCTCGACAACATGACAATTTCCCATGCTTGACAATGATGACGATTTCCAATTTCCAAAGGCATTAAGTTTACTACAAAAGCGGCTGAGCGACACTTATTTAATTTCAGTCACATTTCAACCAATCAAATCATGCTAGGTCTCCAATGGTGTGTGGGGTTCGTTATCTTATTTGTGCATATTTCACACAAAAAACTTAATATGCCTTTATCAAATTTCTTAAATTAAGACTAAGAGTTGACAGTAAAATCTCCAGCCACCTTCCATAGCAACTTGTACAGATCTAACCAATCAAATCAAAGTTTGAAAATGATTGTTCTTTATAAAATCTCGCAATCTGGTTGGTGCCACAAGATTTCATCGTGAGGGCCGGGACAAGACTAAGTTTTCAGTGCAATACTGAGAATCTCTGTCAACCAAAGTTACATCATCAAATCTTTCAAGTCAAAAGAATGCAGGGAAAGAAAGAGTCAAGATCTGCATAAATTTATCAAACCTTTCTTTCTCTCTGTCCTTCTCTCTGTCATGATCTCTTCCCCCGTCTCTACCTCTTTCTCGTCTCCGTGGTGATCTTGAGCGATGTCTTCGAGGTGACCTTGATCTGCTTCGCTTTCTATCTATAAATTTGGAAAGAAAAGTTTTTCTTTCACCTCAGGTAACTCTGCTTTCCGCTCTGATCGAGCACAAAAAGCCGATTTTCAGAAGTCCTCCTCCGCAGAAATTTCCTCTGCAGAACTTCATTATTCATTCCGCTAATCTAAAGATTATATTCAAGCGTTTTTACCACTCACACTATATATATATAAATTTTTTTTTTCAGTAACATATATTGAGTGGGCAGGAAGCATTTCTAGCTACTTAAAGCTAATTTAAGCACATTATGCATGCCGCATCCAGGCATGGGACCCCTAGTTTAACGTCCCTTCCGAAGGACGGCGAGGTGAGTTGCAAGGTCAAGCCTCTGAGGTCATGCATCCAGAGTTTATTCGATCGAGATTAACTTCAGTCACCTGACGAAAACTGTTTAAGCCGCTCGGCCACTAGCCTGCGTGCAGACCCACCACTCACCCCACGAAGATATGTTCATGGACATACAAGCAAATTTGAAATCGAAATCTTGGCCAATTTTTCCGCAATACAATTCAAAAGTTTGGTAACCAACTCGACAACAAACACTAGAAAGATAGTCAGTCGATCATCGATGGGCAAATACGAAAGCATCAGGGAAGCGTATGCGTGAAACGAGTCAGTATTCTTTCGAGACTGATAGTGCAAATCTATCTTTTTCCTTTCAAATCTGTTTCGCTTGCACGAACGGGGGCGCGGGGGGGGAGGTGATTCCAAAGTGGCAATACAAAAGTGGCAATACATCGTGACTTCGTAACGTACTGCTGCTTTGGGATCAACCCCTCCCCCGCCGTTCTACCACTGTGATCGCATCATCTCGCATTTGTTTTTTGCTGTTGTCGAGTAGGCTACCAAACTTTACAATTTTATTGCGGAAAAACTGGCCAATCTATTGATTTCAAATTTGGCATGTGTATCAGTGAAGATATAATGTGAGTGGTAAAAAAGCTTGATTAA
Organism: Aurelia coerulea; assembly: GCA_039566865.1. NCBI lineage: Eukaryota > Metazoa > Cnidaria > Scyphozoa > Semaeostomeae > Ulmaridae > Aurelia > Aurelia coerulea. Next base: position 116,023 of record CM076952.1, on the reverse strand, counting down.
AAAATCTTTAGGTTAGCGGAATGGAAAATGAAGTTCTTCTGAAACCAGTAAAATATTTGGAAATGAGCCTTCTCCAAAGTCGTGAAAACAAACAACCTTGTTTTATGTATCTTTAGATTGCCAAGAATATGAGTACAGTAAAAATGCTTTTGACAGAATTGCGATAGACCGATTGGATTATTAAAACAGTAATTACAACATTTTTGCAGAGAAGCAGAGATTTCTGAAACGCGGCTTTCTGTGCTCAATAGAGCGGAAAGCAGAGTTACATTAATTTGACCTTATCATTTCACTGTGGCATGTAGTTTCTCGCCTCCTAACACTTTTGCTGTCACCAAACTACCTATTGACATCAATTCCTTTGACGTACCGTGGCAAGTCGATGAAACATCTCTTGATGAAAATAAAAGGGCCTATTTTCATTTTTGCATACATCACAAGGTACAATGGTGGACACTTGGCCAAATATTGAGGAGGGGGGGGGGCAAAGAGGGGGGCAAAGCTAATGTTTCAGTTAAAAAGCATTGTTTATTTCTATCGTTCTCAAACAAAATATCTTTATCCTAGCCAACATTAGGGGGGTGATCGCACGCCCTACCAGCAAATGTCCGCCACGCCACACACCAGGTATGGGTCTAACAAGTTGGAATTTGATACTAATTATGGCCAACTAAATGTCGAAAGGGTATCCCCTGGCCATTTAAACCATACACACTGGGCCATGATTCATGATCAAACCTTACTCACAATTCTAAATAATAATATGTCCTTGGTGAAGTGTTCTTGAACTCTTTCCTTTCCCACTTATCAAAAGAAGAGGCCGAAAAGTGCCTTCTATACAAGAAAGAACGATATCAGCAAGCAAAACAAGCAAAGGTCAATTCCTGTCTGACTGCTTCAAGAAAACAGATGCAAAAAGTGACTTTTGATGAAAGATCAACTGTAACAGTGACACTGTAACAGTCAATGATTGCCAATTGCTTCCAAAATTGGAAGCGGCTAACCCTAATTATTATTATTATTATCACACCCTGGAATTTCTATATCTAGAAAAAGCTTACATCAATAAACAAACATTGATCAAATTTTCCAAAAATCTGAGGTAGACCTGGTAAGGACAAACTTCTTCAGTCAGAAAGATTTGGTAATTTAGATGTAGATTGTTTATGATGCATTTCACAAAAGACCCTGGACAAATAGACAGCTGCACAAATAGACAGCAGCACAAATAGACAGCAGTACAAATTTAGCCTTACTGTTATCAAAATCAAATTCATACCTTCTTTTTTGGCATAATATTGAATACAATATTGGATAAAATAATACAATATTAAAAATTTCATGCTTATATGAGAGAAGTCCAGTAACTTACAAAGCTGTTGCTAAAATACATTAAGTAAGAACAATGTACAACTAACATGAACAAGTATGAATAATTGCTCACCATCTTTTTTTCTGTCATGGTCTCTTGGTTTGTCAGGTCTCCTTTCACCTCTGTCTCTTTGGGGTGATATTGACCTGGATTTTGATCTCGTAAATCTTGTATCTAAATATAATGATATTTCTTTCTGAAGATATTACTTCAAGATAGACTCTCTCATAATGGATGATTGTGCTAAAGATGGCGACAAGGAATCTTTAACCAAGATGCATTGCATTCTTTAATCAAATTCCTTTAGAATCATTAAGGATTCGTAATTCAAATGTAATGTATCTTGGTAAAGAGTTCCTCACCACCATCTTTAATGCAATCAATAATATTGTAATCATAATTGACAGCTAGCAACAATCTACAAGTAGAAATATGCTCTTAACAGTTGTTGATTTCAAACTGAAAGCAGTGGCGGACACTTTGCCAAATATTGGGGGGGGGGGCGGAGCTATTGTTTCAGTTAAAAAGCATTGTTTATTTCTATTGTTTTCCAACAAAAGATCTTTGTTCTGGCCAACATTGGGGGGGGGGGGTGATCACACCCCCTGGCCCCCCAAGTGTCCGCCACTGACTGAAAGGGGCTGTGTCATGTAAAGTATACTAAAACTTCTTTCAAAACAAAGATTTTTGCAGTTCTTTTGGTTGGCCAAATCAGGCAGATTTTCCACTATTTTTCTCAAAGTAAAAGTTGTAATTTCGAAGAGGATTTTTGAATTTTGCAGAGACACAAATAGAACGATCATATCTTGTAAGATTGTAGAGATATCAGTGGGTTCTTAAAAGTAACTTTATCGTGGATTCATCCCATTCACCAAAATTTGTGCAGAACATAATGGACACGTGCTTGAAACATTGCATATAGATTATAGAGGTAACAGGTTTGTTTATGGTTATGTGACCCAGCCCTAAGAAGTTGTTTCTTAATTCTAGCAACTTCTACACTAAACAATTTCAGGAATCAATATCAAGTCATCTGGAACTTCAGTTCTCTGATGTCAAATCTGAAATCAAATTATCCACCACCAGTCTTGGGGTTATCATATATGGTATGGGAAGATTGATTTGTAACATGGCAATTCATCCACATTAAATTTTTTTTTTGTATTTGAATCTATATATTGTGATGAAGGCCCCCCTGATCCTACAGCATGGGGGTAGAGCGTTGCGCGATGGGGATATTGGATGGGAAGCAGTGGTGGCAACAACTGTTGTCTTTGTTGTCCTCCCGGCCAGGGTCACCGTTGCTCGGCGTCATGTGCTTATGCTGGCCTGGCATCCGACATCAAACAAACCTTAGTATTTACTAGTAGTAATCATTTATGTGTAGCTTCTTGTAATTGTATATTTAGTTATAATTAAGTTGGATGTTTATTTATGTCATGACCATGGGGTAGTCATACAGGTGGCCAGAATTCCCAATTTCAAAAAAGAGTAATCCTTTATTCTTGAGCATTATATTGCAAGCTTTTCCCAAAATAAATTTCTGAAATGTTTTACTTAGAAAACAGCACTATGCAAATACAAAACGAATATGGAATGAAGCTTTGTTGTATTTACAGTTGAAGTTGAAGCTGAGCTGAAGGTCATTCAGTAACAGTGTGTGCATGCATGCTGTCATATTTCGAGTCTTACGGAAAAATGGTAGATGATAGAAAGGGGAAATGACTGTTTCCTATCAAGCAGTGGTGGACTGAGTACCATTCAACCCACCGGGAAAAGCACCCAAAGGGGCGCCAATAGGTGGTCAAGCTGCTTAACTTTGGGGTTAGTGAACAGGCCCAGGCTCCGTGTGTGGGGGAGAATCAGTTTTATTCAAAACTATCTCATAACATCTTTTTAAAGGCACACTGTCGTGGCACTGATTGGATGAAAAAGACAATATGAAAGAATAGAATTAGGCAAGCTTCAGTAATTTCGGCCAATTTCGCTGTACACTGAAATTCACGAAGATGATAACGATCAAACTCCCTTTATTCTCGAAACAAAGTATGATCTAAGAGCATAAAGGCTTTATAATGATCCAGTGGCCAGGTCTTTTGTTAGGGATTTTAACATCACAACCAGCCAATTACAGCCACGACAGTGGCCTTTAAACCCCTCACCATGGACCGTGGAATGGCCTAAAAATCCAGGTCCGGGCAGCGGCGTAGCCAGGGTCAATTAAGTGGGGGTCATTGAAATGAGGGGGTCTGGGGGCAAAGCCCCCAGGAAAATTTTTGGTGCTACGCCCTTTACTTTGGCTTAGAAATCATCTCCCAATATCATGCTTGCCACTAGCGACAAGAAACTTTGATAGTTTTGTAACAGTTATCCTATGAATCAGTCAGAGCATGAGGACAATTTTTGCAGAAAGATCCTTTACTTTGGCTGAGAATGCATCTCCCAATATCATGCTTGCCATTAGTGACAAGAAAACTTTGGAAGTTTTGCGACAGTTATCCTATGAATCAGAGCACAAGGAAATTTTTTGCAGAAAGATCCTTTACTTTGGCTTAGAATGCATCTCCCGATGATATCATGCTTGCCAGTGCTAAAATGGAAGATTTGACATTTCTCGGAAAATTTTTACCCAACCTATACCCAGCTATCTTCTCTTCAGTGGGGGGGGGGGCCACCATACTCCCCGTCACCTCGCCACTGGGTCCGATGGCTTGCCCCCGGAAAATTCTTGAAACCACACCATTTAGAATGTTGGAAAATGCCCCTTTATACATAATAAATGCTTCTTTGTACACAATTTGCTTTTGAGAAGAAGAAGATTCTCATCTAAATAGACTGCATTTGCATTTGGAATACATGAAAATTATGTATTACTTTCTGACAGGTCAATTGATGGCTGTAATCATTTTTAGTTCTGTACGATGATTGTTTTGTTTGCCTTTTAAAATAACAAGTTTTTTGAAAAACAAACTTGAGGCAAAGGGCGCACCGGGAAATTTCCCGGTGGGCCAGTCCGCTTCTGCTATCAAGAACGTATTACAATCATCTGGACTTTATGTTGTTAACTCTATTTGTACTGGGTGATTTTTTATTTGTTTTGTACTGGGGGCCGTTTTTGGACTCCCCTCTTTTTCTCCAAAACTATAAGAGATATAACAATGATACCTACCCTTATTGTTCTTTAGACCATTGGATTTTCAAATATAACAATGGCAATGTATTAGACACGTGATTTGATGCCAGGCAACCAAAATCATCGGAAAATTGTATGTATGAATATATGTATGTATAACATTCATTCTTTAAACTAACAATAACAAGCTAGCCAATAACAACAGTCAGTGAGTGCTGCCTAATGGTCCAATGAGCCTGTTTTCCAGGGACTCCACTAAACGTATCCTAGATTCCAGGCAGGATCCTCATAGCAGACACCTCATTTTCCAGGGCAAAAATTTCTGTGATCCCCCTGGATTTCTAGGGTACAATAAGTCGGTGAAAAGTGCCTTCCATAAACCTGTATGGATCTAAAATGGAATAGCACATTTTCCAAAACATTGTGATGAGAATCTATTATATATACATAATATATAATTAGAACCTTGGCCGATTTTCATCACAATCGAATGTTTTCGTTACATTTCTGTCTATATTTGGTCATAAAATTTTATTTATTGATTATCCATATTTGAATTTGGCATCATCAGAAAGGAAATTTTATTCTGATTCAGAATGTGTATAGTTTTCTAATAATAAATTATAAACTTTGTGTGCCTGATTATAGAATCCAGGTCCCATTGTGATATTTGCCGTTCATTTAATGATATTTGCCGTTCATTTAATGACATTCGCCATTCATTTAATGAGTGGGCCCTGGAAGGCCCTGCATTCTATAATCGCTCCACTTTGTGAATAAAATCGATTTTAAGCATTGCACTGGAAAATCGAAGAAGCCAATGCAAAGTAGAGGGCAGTGAACGGTGTGACGGCTGTGATATTAATTTATTTTAATCTTTTCATAAAAGTTTTATATAAAGATATCATACTTTAGAAATTTGTTTTTTTCCTTTTCAACGTGAATAAAAATGAATAAAATACCACGTCTCAATGGGGATCTGCTTTTGCTTCTTGTTGGCATTTCGTTTCGTTCGACTGTTAGTCTGTGCTGAGCAGCAAAACAATCTTGATTAGGCCATTTCTTTCTTCTTCCAAAATCCAAAATGAAAGGATTGCACTCGTGTTGAAAACGAGGTTTCATGACCAGTTCGTGTGCATGGGCACATTAGCCTACGCGTAGACCCATTGTCCCAAAGGAGGAAAGGGTCTACGAAACAAAGAGCAAAAGCTTGCTACTGAGGTTTCCAGATTTCTAGAAACTTAATTTATGCAGCCTTTCTTTCAATCATAGAGATATTTCTATTTCTATGGTTTCAACGCGCTTCACAAATCATTTGAAAAGGGGATTAGAATAATTAATTGGGCGGCCGTAGCAAGCATTTGCTCTTTGTTTCGTAGACCCTTTCCTCCTTTGGGATAATGGGTCTACGCGTAGGCTAGGGCACATGGGCACAAAGCAAACACCTGCGTGCAGCCTCAATAATCCTTAAAAGTGTAGACTATTGTTTTGACATTATGTCTTTGGGTCAGTTTATCAAGTAAAAATATTTTTCAAATCTTTTTCCATTGTCTCACAAAAGAGCTTTCTTTGGCGACCGCTCTGCCTAGTTCACTTTACCCCAGGCCGGGGTAAAGTGAACTACTTAGCAATTGTTCGATAAAACCAAAACGATGCTGGTAAAACCTGAAAACATGATTTATTTTGCAACTCTAAGGAGTTCTTCGCATGCAAAAACGAAATAAACCCAAAAATTTCACAAAAGTGATATTTAAACAAATTAAACGGTGACCTACGTTGAGAACGATCTTTGCAGATGAAATATCAACCAAAAGCTATTGTTAAAGTCACAAATTCGAGTCAGATTGCAAGACCTGAATACAATTCGATGAACAATAATGGGAATATACTTGGAAAATACTATATTACATATAAATACCGAATCACCACAAAGAGAAACACTATTTTCAAAGTAGTTCACTTTGCCCTGAAACCTCCACCCAGAAATAGAACCAAAAATAGTTATAAATCTATGCCAATTATCAATATTCTAATTTCACAGTGATGGCCATTTATCCTTTCTATGTCGATAGGTATACTTGCTTAATCAAATCCCAATGAAATTCTTAGATCAGTAACCGCATTTTTGAATGAAGGTCAAACTTAGGATGTTAAATTTGTGGAGGTTTTTCAGGGAGCTGGTATCAGAATAAATTTCTGTGTCATCAGAGCGAAAAATTGTCCTGCAAATTATGATTCTCTGAAGGCAGAATTATGAAGCAAATGAGATGAAATAGGTTTTCTTCATCTGACTTAATGTTCATATGAGAAAATCAAAAATCATGGGTAGTTCACTTTACCCCGGTCGAAGCAAAATATCGACTGAGCGGTAGATCTTTTTAAAATATTATGTTAGCTGACAAAAAAGTCTTTCTTGGCCCTTTTCTTTTGGAAAAATTAAACACATGGCATGTGCTTTAAATTGATCAAAACAATTATAGAAATGAATTTCGTCTAGGGTAAAAAATTAAGACCAAAGATAGGAGCCCAAACCTATAAACCATAATTTCCCGAAGTTGTTTCTACTGCCTCGGGTAAAGGGATTTTTTGCAACAACAGGAAGAACTATTTTGCAAAAATGTTTTCATTTTCTGTGAGCACATGTACCAAAGCATTGGGCATAAATCACGTTTTATCATTGCATGTTTACTTTTGGAGAGAAGCGCGAATGTTCTGAGTAGTTCACTTTACCCCGTTGTTCACTTTACCCCGTCTTACCCTACCTATAGGATTGTTATGGATGCACATGTACGCAGGCTACACTGCCATAAATAGGCTCAAGGCTGCTGGGGCTTGGCTGCCCTTTAGATATATTTCAACCTTTTCGTGAATCTTACCTCATAAGCATCGGACAAACCCACGGTTGCATTTTCTCATCACAAGGGCAAGTCGGCCTTTGAGGGGAACTATCCCATCTCCCAAAAAAAATCACCCTCATTACATACATACATACATACATACATACATACATACACACAAACATACATACATACATACATACATACATAAATACATACATACATACATACATACATACATACATACATACATAGTATTTAGGCCTAAAATCGATTTTGTAAACTTTGAAAGAAAATTTTTCCCCCCAAAGTCCCTAAAAATGGCCCTAAGGACCCCAAACGTGTTTCCTGACCCTTATTCCCATGTAAAATGGCCTATTTAGGCCTTAAATCGATTTTCAAAGTTTTCGAGAAAAATTTTTTTTTTCGGCCAAAACCCCCTAAAAATGTCCCGAAGAACCCCAAACATGTTTCCTGACCCTTATTCCCATGTGAAATGGCCTATTTAGGCCTTAAATCGATTTTCAAAGTTTTCGAAAAAAAATTTTTTTTTCGGCCAAAACCCCCTAAAAATGTCCCGAAGAATCCCAAACATGTTTCCTGACCCTTATTCCCATGTAAAATGGTCTATTTAGGCCTTAAATCGAATTTGAAAATTTTTGAAAAAAAAATTTTTTTTTCGGCCAAAACCCCCTAAAAATGTCCCGAAGAACCACAAACAAGTTTCCTGACCCTCATTCCCATGTAAAATGGCCTATTTAGGCCTTAAATCGATTTTGAAAATTTTTGAAAAAAAAAATTTTTTTTCGGCCAAAACACCCTAAAAATGTCCCAAAGAACCCCAAACATGTTTCCTGACCCTCATTTCCATGTAAAATGGCCTATTTAGGCCTTAAATCGAATTTGAAAATTGTTGAAAAAAAAATTTTTTTTTTCGGCCAAAACCCCCTAAAAATGTCCCGAAGAACCACAAACAAGTTTCCTGACCCTTATTCCCATGTAAAATGGCCTATTTAGGCCTTAAATCGAATTTGAAAATTTTTGAAAAAAAATTTTTTTTTCGGCCAAAACCCCCTAAAAATGTCCCGAAGAACCACAAACAAGTTTCCTGACCCTTATTCCCATGTAAAATGGCCTATTTAGGCCTTAAATCGATTTTGAAAATTTTTGAAAAAAAAATTTTTTTTTCGGCCAAAACACCCTAAAAATGTCCCAAAGAACCCCAAACATGTTTCCTGACCCTTATTCCCATGTAAAATGGCCTATTTAGGCCTTAAATCGAATTTGAAAATTTTTGAAAAAAAATTTTTTTTTTCGGCCAAAACCCCCTAAAAATGTCCCGAAGAACCACAAACAAGTTTCCTGACCCTTATTCCCATGTAAAATGGCCTATTTAGGCCTTAAATCGAATTTGAAAATTTTTGAAAAAAAAATTTTTTTTCGGCCAAAACCCCCTAAAAATGTCCCGAAGAACCCCAAACATGTTTCCTGACCCTTATTCCCATGTAAAATGGCCCATTTAGGCCTTAAATCGATTTTGAAAATTTTTGAAAAAAAAATTTTTTTTTCGGCCAAAACCCCCTAAAAATGTCCCGAAGAACCCCAAACATGTTTCCTGACCCTTATTCCCATGTAAAATGGCCCATTTAGGCCTTAAATCGATTTTGAAAATTTTTGAAAAAAAAAAATTTTTTTCGGCCAAGACCCCCTAAAAATGTCCCAAAGAACCCCAAACATGTTTCCTGACCCTTATTTCCATGTAAAATGGCCTATTTAGGCCTTAAATCGATTTTGAAAATTTTTGAAAAAAAAAATTTTTTTCGGCCTAAACCCCGTAAAAATGTCCCGAAGAACCCCAAACATGTTTCCTGACCCTTATTCCCATGTAAAATGGCCTATTTAGGCCTTAAATCGAATTTGAAAATTTTTGAAAAGAAAAATTTTTTTTCGGCCAAAACCCCCTAAAAATGTCCCGAAGAACCCCAAACATGTTTCCTGACCCTTATTCCCATGTAAAATGGCCTATTTAGGCCTTAAAACATATTTGAAAATTTTTGAAAAAAAAATTTGTTTTTCGGCCAAAACCCCCTAAAAATGTCCCGAAGAACCTCAAACATGCTTCATGATCCTTATTCCCATGTAAAATGGCCTATTTAGGCCTTAAATCGATATTGAAAATTTTTGAAAAAAAAATTTTTTTTCGGCCAAAACCCCCTAAAAATGTCCCGAAGAACCCCAAACATGTTTCCTGACCCTTTTTTCCATGTAAAATGGCCTATTTAGGCCTTAAATCGAATTTGAAAATTTTTGAAAAAAAATTTTTTTTTTCGGCCAAAACCCCCTAAAAATGTCTCGAAGAACCCCAAACATGTTTCCTGACCCTTATTCCAATGTAAAATGGCCTATTTAGGCCTTGAATCGATTTTGAAAATTTTTGAAAAAAAAAGTTTTTTTCGGCCAAAACCCCCTAAAAATGTCCCGAAGAACCCCAAACAGGTTTCTTGACCCTTATTCCCATGTAAAATGGCCTATTTAGGCCTTAAATCGAATTTGAAAATTTTTGAAAAAAAATTTTTTTTTCGGCCAAAACCCCCTAAAAATGTCTCGAAGAACCCCAAACATGTTTCCTGACCCTTTTTTCCATGTAAAATGGCCTATTTAGGCCTTAAAACGAATTTGAAAATTTTTGAAAAAAATTTTTTTTTCGGCCAGAACCCCCTAAAAATGTCCCGAAGAACCCCAAACATGTTTCCTGACCCTTATTCCCATGTAAAATGGCCTATTTAGGCCTTAAATCGAATTTGAAAATTTTTGAAAAAAAAATTTCTTTTTCGGCCAAAACCCCCTAAAAATGTCCCGAAGAACCCCAAACATGTTTCCTGACCCTTATTCCCATGTAAAATGGCCTATTTAGGCCTTAAATCGAATTTCAAAATTTTTGAAAAAAAAATTTATTTTTCGGCCAAAACCCCCTAAAAATGTCCCGAAGAACCCCAAACATGTTTCCTGACTCTTATTCCCATGTAAAATGGCCTATTTAGGCCTTAAATCGATTTTGAAAATTTTTGAAAAAAAAATATTTTTTTTCGTCCAAAACCCCCTAAAAATGTCCCGAAGAACCCCAAACGTGTTTCCTGACCCTTATTCCCATGTAAAATTGCCTATTTAGGCCTTAAATCGATTTTGAAAATTTTTGAAAAAAAAAATTTTGTTTCGGCCAAAGCCCCCTAAAAATGTCCCGAATGACCCCAAACATGTTTCCTGACCCTTATTCCCATGTAAAATGGCCCATTTAGGCCTTAAATCGATTTTGAAAATTTTTGAAAAAAAATTTTTTTTTTCGGCCAAAACCCCTTAAAAATGTCCCAAAGAACCCCAAACATGTTTCCTGACCCTTATTCCCATGTAAAATGGCCTATTTAGGCCTTAAATCGATTTAGAAAATTTTTGAAAAAAAAATTTTTTTTCGGCCAAAACCCCCTAAAAATGTCCTAAAGAACCCCAAACATGTTTCCTGACCCTTATTCCCGTGTAAAATGGCCTATTTAGGCCTTAAATCGATTTAGAAAATTTTTGAAAAAAAAAATTTTTTTTGGCCAAAACCCCCTAAAGATGTCCCAAAGAACCCCAAACATGTTTCCTGACCCTTATTCCCATGTAAAATTTACTATTTAGGCCTTAAATCGATTTAGAAAATTTTTGAAAAAAAAATTTTTTTTTCGGCCAAAACCCCCTAAAAATGTCCCGAAGAACCCCAAACATGTTTCCTGACCCTTATTCCATTGTAAAATGGCCCATTTAGGCCTTAAATCGATTTTGAAAATTTTTGAAAAAAAATTTTTTTTTTCGGCCAAAACCCCCTAAAAATGTCCCAAAGAACCCCAAACATGTTTCCTGACCCTTATTCCCATGTAAAATGGCCTATTTAGGCCTTAAATCGATTTAGAAAATTTTTGAAAAAAAAAATTTTTTTTCGGCCAAAACCCCCTAAAAATGTCCCGAAGAACCCCAAACATGTTTCCTGACCCTTATTCCCATGTAAAACGGCCTATTTAGGCCTTAAATCGATTTTGAAAATTTTTGAAAAAAAAAATTTTTTTTCGGCCAAAACCCCCTAAAAATGTCCCAAAGAACCCCAAACATGTTTCCTGACCCTTATTCCCATGTAAAATTGCCTATTTAGGCCTTAAATCAATTTAGAAAATTTTTGAAAAAAAAATTTTTTTTCAGCCAAAACCCCTAAAAATGTCCCAAAGAACCCCAAACATGTTTCCTGACCCTTATTCCCATGTAAAATGGCCTATTTAGGCCTTAAATCGATTTAGAAAATTTTTGGAAAAAAAAATTTTTTTTTCGGCCAAAACCCCCTAAAAATGTCCCAAAGAACCACAAACAAGTTTCCTGACCCTTATTCCCATGTAAAATGGCCTATTTAGGCCTTAAATCGAATTTGAAAATTTTTGAAAAAAAAATTTTTTTTTCGGCCAAAACCCCCTAAAAATGTCCCGAAGAACCCCAAACATGTTTCCTGACCCTTATTCCCATGTAAAATGGCCTATTTAGGCCTTGAATCGATTTTGAAAATTTTTGAAAAAAAAAGTTTTTTTCGGCCAAAACCCCCTAAAAATGTCCCGAAGAACCCCAAACAGGTTTCCTGACCCTTATTCCCATGTAAAATGGCCTATTTCGGCCTTAAATCGAATTTGAAAATTTTTGAAAAAAAAAAATTTTTTTTCAGCCAAAACCCCCTAAAAAGGTCCCGAAGAACCCCAAACATGTTTCCTGACCCTTATTCCATTGTAAAATGGCCCATTTAGGCCTTAAATCGATTTTGAAAATTTTTGAAAAAAAATTTTTTTTTTCGGCCAAAACCCCCTAAAAATGTCCCAAAGAACCCCAAACATGTTTCCTGACCCTTATTCCCATGTAAAATGGCCTATTTAGGCCTTAAATCGATTTAGAAAATTTTTGAAAAAAAAAATTTTTTTTCGGCCAAAACCCCCTAAAAATGTCCCGAAGAACCCCAAACATGTTTCCCGACCCTTATTCCCATGTAAAACGGCCTATTTAGGCCTTAAATCGATTTTGAAAATTTTTGAAAAAAAAAATTTTTTTTCGGCCAAAACCCCCTAAAAATGTCCCAAAGAACCCCAAACATGTTTCCTGACCCTTATTCCCATGTAAAATGGCCTATTTAGGCCTTAAATCAATTTAGAAAATTTTTGAAAAAAAAATTTTTTTTCAGCCAAAACCCCTAAAAATGTCCCAAAGAACCCCAAACATGTTTCCTGACCCTTATTCCCATGTAAAATGGCCTATTTAGGCCTTAAATCGATTTAGAAAATTTTTGGAAAAAAAAATTTTTTTTTCGGCCAAAACCCCCTAAAAATGTCCCAAAGAACCACAAACAAGTTTCCTGACCCTTATTCCCATGTAAAATGGCCTATTTAGGCCTTAAATCGAATTTGAAAATTTTTGAAAAAAAAATTTGTTTTTCGGCCAAAACCCCCTAAAAATGTCCCGAAGAACCCCAAACATGTTTCCTGACCCTTATTCCCATGTAAAATGGCCTATTTAGGCCTTGAATCGATTTTGAAAATTTTTGAAAAAAAAAGTTTTTTTCGGCCAAAACCCCCTAAAAATGTCCCGAAGAACCCCAAACAGGTTTCCTGACCCTTATTCCCATGTAAAATGGCCTATTTCGGCCTTAAATCGAATTTGAAAATTTTTGAAAAAAAAAAATTTTTTTTCGGCCAAAACCCCCTAAAAATGTCCCGAAGAACCCCAAACAGGTTTCCTGACCCTTATTCCCATGTAAAATGGCCTATTTCGGCCTTAAATCAAATTTGAAAATTTTTGAAAAAAAAATTTTTTTTTCGGCCAAAACCCCCTAAAAATGTCCCGAAGAACCCCAAACATGTTTCCTGACCCTTATTCCATTGTAAAATGGCCCATTTAGGCCTTAAATCGATTTTGAAAATTTTTGAAAAAAAATTTTTTTTTTCGGCCAAAACCCCTTAAAAATGTCCCAAAGAACCCCAAACATGTTTCCTGACCCTTATTCCCATGTAAAATGGCCTATTTAGGCCTTAAATCGATTTAGAAAATTTTTGAAAAAAAAATTTTTTTTCGGCCAAAACCCCCTAAAAATGTCCCGAAGAATCCCAAACATGTTTCCTGACCCTTATTCCATTGTAAAATGGCCCATTTAGGCCTTAAATCGATTTTGAAAATTTTCGAAAAAAAAATTTTTTTTTCGGCCAAAACCCCCTAAAAATGTCCCGAAGAACCCCAAACATGTTTCCTGACCCTTATTCCCATGTAAAATGGCCTACTTAGGCCTTAAATCGATTTTGAAAATTTTTGAAAAAAAAAATTTTTTTTCGGCCAAAACCCCCTAAAAATGTCCCAAAGAACCCCAAACATGTTTCCTGACCCTTATTTCCATGTAAAATGGCCTATTTAGGCCTTAAATCGATTTTGAAAATTTTTGAAAAAAAAAATTTTTTTCGGCCTAAACCCCGTAAAAATGTCCCGAAGAACCCCAAACATGTTTCCTGACCCTTATTCCCATGTAAAATGGCCTATTTAGGCCTTAAATCGAATTTGAAAATTTTTGAAAAAAAAAATTTTTTTTCGGCCAAAACCCCCTAAAAATGTCCCGAAGAATCCCAAACATGTTTCCTGACCCTTATTCCCATGTAAAATGGCCCATTTAGGCCTTAAATCGATTTTGAAAATTTTCGAAAAAAAAATTTTTTTTTCGGCCAAAACCCCCTAAAAATGTCCCGAAGAACCCCAAACATGTTTCCTGACCCTTATTCCCATGTAAAATGGCCTACTTAGGCCTTAAATCGATTTTGAAAATTGTTGAAAAAAAAAAATTTTTTTCGGCCAAAACCCCCTAAAAATGTCCCAAAGAACCCCAAACATGTTTCCTGACCCTTATTTCCATGTAAAATGGCCTATTTAGGCCTTAAATCGATTTTGAAAATTTTTGAAAAAAAAAATTTTTTTCGGCCTAAACCCCGTAAAAATGTCCCGAAGAACCCCAAACATGTTTCCTGACCCTTATTCCCATGTAAAATGGCCTATTTAGGCCTTAAATCGAATTTGAAAATTTTTGAAAAAAAAAATTTTTTTTCGGCCAAAACCCCCTAAAAATGTCCCGAAGAACCCCAAACATGTTTCCTGACCCTTATTCCCATGTAAAATGGCCTATTTAGGCCTTAAAACATATTTGAAAATTTTTGAAAAAAAAATTTTTTTTTCGGCCAAAACCCCCTAAAAATGTCCCGAAGAACCTCAAACATGCTTCATGATCCTTATTCCCATGTAAAATGGCCTATTTAGGCCTTAAATCGATATTGAAAATTTTTGAAAAAAAAATTTTTTTTTCGGCCAAAACCCCCTAAAAATGTCCCGAAGAACCCCAAACATGTTTCCTGACCCTTTTTTCCATGTAAAATGGCCTATTTAGGCCTTAAATCGAATTTGAAAATTTTTGAAAAAAAAATTTTTTTTTCGGCCAAAACCCCCTAAAAATGTCCCGAAGAACCCCAAACATGTTTCCTGACCCTTATTCCCATGTAAAATGGCCTATTTAGGCCTTAAATCGAATTTGAAAATTTTTGAAAAAAAATTTTTTTTTTCGGCCAAAACCCCCTAAAAATGTCCCGAAGAACCCCAAACATGTTTCCTGACCCTTATTCCCATGTAAAATGGCCTATTTAGGCCTTGAATCGATTTTGAAAATTTTTGAAAAAAAAAGTTTTTTTCGGCCAAAACCCCCTAAAAATGTCCCGAAGAACCCCAAACAGGTTTCCTGACCCTTATTCCCATGTAAAATGGCCTATTTAGGCCTTAAATCGAATTTGAAAATTTTTGAAAAAAAATTTTTTTTTCGGCCAAAACCCCCTAAAAATGTCTCGAAGAACCCCAAACATGTTTCCTGACCCTTTTTTCCATGTAAAATGGCCTATTTAGGCCTTAAAACGAATTTGAAAATTTTTGAAAAAAATTTTTTTTTAGGCCAAAACCCCCTAAAAATGTCCCAAAGAACCCCAAACATGTTTCCTGACCCTTATTCCCATGTAAAATGGCCTATTTAGGCCTTAAATCAATTTAGAAAATTTTTGAAAAAAAAATTTTTTTTCAGCCAAAACCCCTAAAAATGTCCCAAAGAACCCCAAACATGTTTCCTGACCCTTATTCCCATGTAAAATGGCCTATTTAGGCCTTAAATCGATTTAGAAAATTTTTGGAAAAAAAAATTTTTTTTTCGGCCAAAACCCCCTAAAAATGTCCCAAAGAACCCCAAACATGTTTCCTGACCCTTATTCCCGTGTAAAATGGCCTATTTAGGCCTTAAATCGATTTAGAAAATTTTTGAAAAAAAAAATTTTTTTTTGGCCAAAACCCCCTAAAGATGTCCCAAAGAACCCCAAACATGTTTCCTGACCCTTATTCCCATGTAAAATTTACTATTTAGGCCTTAAATCGATTTAGAAAATTTTTGAAAAAAAAATTTTTTTTTCGGCCAAAACCCCCTAAAAATGTCCCGAAGAACCCCAAACATGTTTCCTGACCCTTATTCCATTGTAAAATGGCCCATTTAGGCCTTAAATCGATTTTGAAAATTTTTGAAAAAAAATTTTTTTTTTCGGCCAAAACCCCCTAAAAATGTCCCAAAGAACCCCAAACATGTTTCCTGACCCTTATTCCCATGTAAAATGGCCTATTTAGGCCTTAAATCGATTTAGAAAATTTTTGAAAAAAAAAATTTTTTTTCGGCCAAAACCCCCTAAAAATGTCCCGAAGAACCCCAAACATGTTTCCTGACCCTTATTCCTATGTAAAACGGCCTATTTAGGCCTTAAATCGATTTTGAAAATTTTTGAAAAAAAAAATTTTTTTTCGGCAAAAACCCCCTAAAAATGTCCCAAAGAACCCCAAACATGTTTCCTGACCCTGATTCCCATGTAAAATGGCCTATTTAGGCCTTAAATCAATTTAGAAAATTTTTGAAAAAAAAATTTTTTTTCAGCCAAAACCCCTAAAAATGTCCCAAAGAACCCCAAACATGTTTCCTGACCCTTATTCCCATGTAAAATGGCCTATTTAGGCCTTAAATCGATTTAGAAAATTTTTGGAAAAAAAATTTTTTTTTTCGGCCAAAACCCCCTAAAAATGTCCCAAAGAACCACAAACAAGTTTCCTGACCCTTATTCCCATGTAAAATGGCCTATTTAGGCCTTAAATCGAATTTGAAAATTTTTGAAAAAAAAATTTGTTTTTCGGCCAAAACCCCCTAAAAATGTCCCGAAGAACCCCAAACATGTTTCCTGACCCTTATTCCCATGTAAAATGGCCTATTTAGGCCTTAAATCGATTTTGAAAATTTTTGAAAAAAAAATTCTTTTTTTGGCCAAAACCCCCTAAAAATGTCCTGAAGAACCCCAAACAGGTTTCCTGACCCTTATTCCCATGTAAAATGGCCTATTTCGGCCTTAAATCGAATTTGAAAATTTTTGAAATAAAAAAATTTTTTTTTGGCCAAAACCCCCTAAAAATGTCCCGAAGAACCCCAAACATGTTTTCTGACCCTTATTCCCATGTAAAATGGCCCATTTAGGCCTTAAATCGATTTTGAAAATTTTTGAAAAAAAATTTTTTTTTTCGGCCAAAACCCCCTAAAAATGTCCCAAAGAACCCCAAACATGTTTCCTGACCCTTATTCCCATGTAAAATGGCCTATTTAGGCCTTAAATCGATTTAGAAAATTTTTGAAAAAAAAAATTTTTTTTCGGCCAAAACCCCCTAAAAATGTCCCGAAGAACCCCAAACATGTTTCCTGACCCTTATTCCTATGTAAAACGGCCTATTTAGGCCTTAAATCGATTTTGAAAATTTTTGAAAAAAAAAATTTTTTTCGGCCAAAACCCCCTAAAAATGTCCCAAAGAACCCCAAACATGTTTCCTGACCCTTATTCCCATGTAAAATGGCCTATTTAGGCCTTAAATCAATTTAGAAAATTTTTGAAAAAAAAATTTTTTTTCAGCCAAAACCCCTAAAAATGTCCCAAAGAACCCCAAACATGTTTCCTGACCCTTATTCCCATGTAAAATGGCCTATTTAGGCCTTAAATCGATTTAGAAAATTTTTGGAAAAAAAAATTTTTTTTTCGGCCAAAACCCCCTAAAAATGTCCCAAAGAACCACAAACAAGTTTCCTGACCCTTATTCCCATGTAAAATTGCCTATTTAGGCCTTAAATCGAATTTGAAAATTTTTGAAAAAAAAATTTGTTTTTCGGCCAAAACCCCCTAAAAATGTCCCGAAGAACCCCAAACATGTTTCCTGACCCTTATTCCCATGTAAAATGGCCTATTTAGGCCTTAAATCGATTTTGAAAATTTTTGAAAAAAAAATTCTTTTTTCGGCCAAAACCCCCTAAAAATGTCCCGAAGAACCCCAAACATGTTTCCTGACCCTTATTCCCATGTAAAATGGCCTATTTAGGCCTTGAATCGATTTTGAAAATTTTTGAAAAAAAAAGTTTTTTTCGGCCAAAACCCCCTAAAAATGTCCCGAAGAACCCCAAACAGGTTTCCTGACCCTTATTCCCATGTAAAATGGCCTATTTCGGCCTTAAATCGAATTTGAAAATTTTTGAAAAAAAAAAAATTTTTTTCGGCCAAAACCCCCTAAAAATGTCCCGAAGAACCCCAAACATGTTTCCTGACCCTTATTCCCATGTAAAATGGCCTATTTAGGCCTTAAATCGAATTTGAAAATTTTTGAATAAAAAATTTTGTTTTCGGCCAAAACCCCCTAAAAATGTCCCGAAGAATCCCAAACATGTTTCCTGACCCTTATTCCCATGTAAAATGGCCTATTTAGGCCTTAAATCGAATTTGAAAATTTTTGAAAAAAAAATTTTTTTTTCGGCCAAAACCCCCTAAAAATGTCTCGAGGAACCTCAAACATGCTTCCTGACCCTTATTCCCATGTAAAATGGCCTATTTAGGCCTTAAATCGATTTTGAAAATTTTTGAAAAAAAATTTTTTTTTCGGCCAAAACCCCCTAAAAATGTCCCGAAGAACCCCAAACATGTTTCCTGACCCTTTTTTCCATGTAAAATGGCCTATTTAGGCCTTAAAACAAATTTGAAAATTTTTGAAAAAAAATTTTTTTTTCGGCCAAAACCCCCTAAAAAATTGTCCCGAAGAACCCCAAACATGTTTCCTGACCCTTATTCCCATGTAAAATGGCCTATTTAGGCCTTAAATCGAATTTGAAAATTTTTGAATAAAAAATTTTGTTTTCGGCCAAAACCCCCTAAAAATGTCCCGAAGAATCCCAAACATGTTTCCTGACCCTTATTCCCATGTAAAATGGCCTATTTAGGCCTTAAATCGAATTTGAAAATTTTTGAAAAAAAAATTTTTTTTTCGGCCAAAACCCCCTAAAAATGTCCCGAAGAACCTCAAACATGCTTCCTGACCCTTATTCCCATGTAAAATGGCCTATTTAGGCCTTAAATCGATATTGAAAATTTTTGAAAAAAATTTTTTTTTTCGGCCAAAACCCCCTAAAAATGTCCCGAAGAACCCCAAACATGTTTCCTGACCCTTTTTTCCATGTAAAATGGCCTATTTAGGCCTTAAATCAAATTTGAAAATTTTTGAAAAAAAATTTTTTTTTCGGCCAAAACCCCCTAAAAATGTCTCGAAGAACCCCAAACATGTTTCCTGACCCTTTTTTCCATGTAAAATGGCCTATTTAGGCCTTAAAACGAATTTGAAAATTTTTGAAAAAAATTTTTTTTTCGGCCAAAACCCCCTAAAAATGTCCCGAAGAACCCCAAACATGTTTCCTGACCCTTATTCCCATGTAAAATGGCCTATTTAGGCCTTGAATCGATATTGAAAATTTTTGAAAAAAAAAGTTTTTTTCGGCCAAAACCCCCTAAAAATGTCCCGAAGAACCCCAAACATGTTTCCTGACCCTTATTCCCATGTAAAATGGCCTATTTAGGCCTTAAATCGATTTTGAAAATGTTTGAAAAAAAAATTTTTTTTTCTGCCAAAACCCCCTAAAAATGTCCCGAAGAACCCCAAACATGTTTCCTGACCCTTATTCCCATGTAAAATGGCCTATTTAGGCCTTAAATCGAATTTGAAAATTTTTGAAAACAAAATTTTTTTTTCGGCCAAAACCCCCTAAAAATGTCCGAAAGAACCTCAAACAAGTTTCCTGACCCTTATTCCCATGTAAAATGGCCTATTTAGGCCTTAAATCGAATTTGAAAATTTTTGAATAAAAAATTTTGTTTTCGGCCAAAACCCCCTAAAAATGTCCCGAAGAACCCCAAACATGTTTCCTGACCCTTATTCCCATGTAAAATGGCCTATTTAGGCCTTAAAACATATTTGAAAATTTTTGAAAAAAAAATTTTTTTTTCGGCCAAAACCCCCTAAAAATGTCCCGAAGAACCTCAAACATGCTTCCTGACCCTTATTCCCATGTAAAATGGCCTATTTAGGCCTTAAATCGATATTGAAAATTTTTGAAAAAAAATTTTTTTTTCGGCCAAAACCCCCTAAAAATGTCCCGAAGAACCCCAAACATGTTTCCTGACCCTTTTTTCCATGTAAAATGGCCTATTTAGGCCTTAAATCAAATTTGAAAATTTTTGAAAAAAAATTTTTTTTTCGGCCAAAACCCCCTAAAAATGTCTCGAAGAACCCCAAACATGTTTCCTGACCCTTTTGTCCATGTAAAATGGCCTATTTAGGCCTTAAAACGAATTTGAAAATTTTTGAAAAAAAATTTTTTTTTCGGCCAGAACCCCCTAAAAATGTCCCGAAGAACCCCAAACATGTTTCCTGACCCTTATTCCTATGTAAAATGGCCTATTTAGGCCTTAAATCGAATTTGAAAATTTTTGAAAAAAAAATTTCTTTTTCGGCCAAAACCCCCTAAAAATGTCCCGAAGAACCCCAAACATGTTTCCTGACTCTTATTCCCATGTAAAATGGCCTATTTAGGCCTTAAATCGATTTTGAAAATTTTTGAAAAAAAAATATTTTTTTTCGTCCAAAACCCCCTAAAAATGTCCGGAAGAACCCCAAACGTGTTTCCTGACCCTTATTCCCATGTAAAATGGCCCATTTAGGCCTTAAATCGATTTTGAAAATTTTTGAAAAAAAATTTTTTTTTTCGGCCAAAACCCCTTAAAAATGTCCCAAAGAACCCCAAACATGTTTCCTGACCCTTATTCCCATGTAAAATGGCCTATTTAGGCCTTAAATCGATTTAGAAAATTTTTGAAAAAAAAAATTTTTTTTTGGCCAAAACCCCCTAAAGATGTCCCAAAGAACCCCAAACATGTTTCCTGACCCTTATTCCCATGTAAAATTTACTATTTAGGCCTTAAATCGATTTAGAAAATTTTTGAAAAAAAAACTTTTCTTTCGGCCAAAACCCCCTAAAAATGTCCCGAAGAACCCCAAACATGTTTCCTGACCCTTATTCTATTGTAAAATGGCCCATTTAGGCCTTAAATCGATTTTGAAAATTTTTGAAAAAAAATTTTTTTTTTCGGCCAAAACCCCCTAAAAATGTCCCAAAGAGCCCCAAACATGTTTCCTGACCCTTATTCCCATGTAAAATGGCCTATTTAGGCCTTAAATCGATTTAGAAAATTTTTGAAAAAAAATTTTTTTTTCGGCCAAAACCCCCTAAAAATGTCCCGAAGAACCCCAAACATGTTTCCTGACCCTTATTCCCATGTAAAACGGCCTATTTAGGCCTTAAATCGATTTTGAAAATTTTTGAAAAAAAAAATTTTTTTTCGGCCAAAACCCCCTAAAAATGTCCCAAAGAACCCCAAACATGTTTCCTGACCCTTATTCCCATGTAAAATGGCCTATTTAGGCCTTAAATCAATTTAGAAAATTTTTGAAAAAAAAATTTTTTTTCAGCCAAAACCCCTAAAAATGTCCCAAAGAACCCCAAACATGTTTCCTGACCCTTATTCCCATGTAAAATGGCCTATTTAGGCCTTAAATCGATTTAGAAAATTTTTGAAAAAATTTTTGTTTTTCGGCCAAAACCCCCTAAAAATGTCCCAAAGGACCCCAGACATGTTTCCTGACCCTTATTCTCATGTAAAATGGCTTATTTAGGCCTTAAATCGATTTAGAAAATTTTTGAAAAAAAAAATTTTTTTTCGGCCAAAGCCCCCTAAAAATGTCCCAAAGAACCCCAAACATGTTTCCTGACCCTTATTCCCATGTAAAATGGCCTATTTAGGCCTTAAATCGATATTGAAAATTTTTGAAAAAAAATTTTTTTTTTTGCCAGAACCCCCTAAAAATGTCCCGAAGAACCCCAAGCATGTTTCCTGACCCTTATTCCCATGTAAAATGGCCTATTTAGGCCTTAAATCGAATTTGAAAATTTTTGAAAAAAAAATTTCTTTTTCGGCCAAAACCCCCTAAAAATGTCCCGAAGAACCCCAAACATGTTTCCTGACTCTTATTCCCATGTAAAATGGCCTATTTAGGCCTTAAATCGATTTTGAAAATTTTTGAAAAAAAAATATTTTTTTTCGTCCAAAACCCCCTAAAAATGTCCCGAAGAACCCCAAACGTGTTTCCTGACCCTTATTCCCATGTAAAATTGCCTATTTAGGCCTTAAATCGGTTTTGAAAATTTTTGAAAAAAAAAATTTTGTTTCGGCCAAAGCCCCCTAAAAATGTCCCGAATGACCCCAAACATGTTTCCTGACCCTTATTCCCATGTAAAATGGCCTATTTAGGCCTTAAATCGATTTAGAAAATTTTTGAAAAAAAAACTTTTTTTTCGGCCGAAACCCCCTAAAAATGTCCCGAAGAACCCCAAACATGTTTCCTGAGCCTTATTCCATTGTTAAATGGCCCATTTAGGCCTTAAATCGATTTAGAAAATTTTTGAAAAAAAAATTTTTTTTTCGGCTAAAACCCCTAAAATGTCCCGAAGAACCCCAAACATGTTTCCTGACCCTTATTCCCATGTAAAATGGCCTATTTAGGCCTTGAATCGATTTAGAAAATTTTTGAAAAAAAAATTTTTTTCTCGGCAAAAACCCCCTAAAAATGTCCCGAAGAACCCCAAACATGTTTCCTGACCCTTATTCCCATGTAAAATTGCCTATTTAGGCCTTAAATCGATTTTGAAAATTTTTGAAAAAAAAATTTTTTTTTCGGCCAAAGCCCCCTAAAAATGTCCCAAAGAACCCCAAACATGTTTCCTGACCCTTATTCCCATGTAAAATGGCCTATTCAGGCCTTAAATCGATTTAGAAAATATTTGAAAAAAAATTTTTTTTCGGCCAAAACCCCCTAAAAATGTCCCAAAAGTCCCCAAACATGTTTCCTAACCCTTATTCCCATGTAAAATGGCCCATTTAGGCCTTAAATCGATTTTGAAAATTTTTGAAAAAAAAAATTTTTTTTTCGGCCAAAGCCCCCTAAAAATGTCCCGAAGAACCCCAAACATGTTTCCTGACCCTTATTCCCATGTAAAATGGCCCATTTAGGCCTTAAATCAATTTTGAAAATTTTTGAAAAAAAAACTTTTTTTTCGGCCGAAACCCCCTAAAAATGTCCCGAAGAACCCCAAACATGTTTCCTGACCCTTATTCCATTGTTAAATGGCCCATTTAGGCCTTAAATCGATTTTGAAAATTTTTGAAAAAAAAAATTTTTTTTTCGGCCAAAACCCCTTAAAAATGTCCCAAAGAACCCCAAACATGTTTCCTGACCCTTATTCCCATGTAAAATGGCCTATTTAGGCCTTAAATCAATTTAGAAAATTTTTGAAAAAAAAATTTTTTTTCAGCCAAAACCCCTAAAAATGTCCCAAAGAACCCCAAACATGTTTCCTGACCCTTATTCCCATGTAAAATGGCCTATTTAGGCCTTAAATCGATTTAGAAAATTTTTGAAAAAATTTTTGTTTTTCGGCCAAAACCCCCTAAAAATGTCCCAAAGGACCCCAGACATGTTTCCTGACCCTTATTCTCATGTAAAATGGCCTATTTAGGCCTTAAATCGATTTAGAAAATTTTTGAAAAAAAAAATTTTTTTTCGGCCAAAGCCCCCTAAAAATGTCCCAAAGAACCCCAAACATGTTTCCTGACCCTTATTCCCATGTAAAATGGCCTATTTAGGCCTTAAATCGATATTGAAAATTTTTGAAAAAAAATTTTTTTTTCGGCCAAAACCCCCTAAAAATGTCCCGAAGAACCCCAAACATGTTTCCTGACCCTTATTCCCATGTAAAATGGCCTATTTAGGCCTTAAATCGAATTTGAAAATTTTTGAAAAAAAAATTTCTTTTTCGGCCAAAACCCCCTAAAAATGTCCCGAAGAACCCCAAACATGTTTCCTGACTCTTATTCCCATGTAAAATGGCCTATTTAGGCCTTAAATCGATTTTGAAAATTTTTGAAAAAAAAATATTTTTTTTCGTCCAAAACCCCCTAAAAATGTCCCGAAGAACCCCAAACGTGTTTCCTGACCCTTATTCCCATGTAAAATTGCCTATTTAGGCCTTAAATCGGTTTTGAAAATTTTTGAAAAAAAAAATTTTGTTTCGGCCAAAGCCCCCTAAAAATGTCCCGAATGACCCCAAACATGTTTCCTGACCCTTATTCCCATGTAAAATGGCCTATTTAGGCCTTAAATCGATTTAGAAAATTTTTGAAAAAAAAACTTTTTTTTCGGCCGAAACCCCCTAAAAATGTCCCGAAGAACCCCAAACATGTTTCCTGAGCCTTATTCCATTGTTAAATGGCCCATTTAGGCCTTAAATCGATTTAGAAAATTTTTGAAAAAAAAATTTTTTTTTCGGCTAAAACCCCTAAAATGTCCCGAAGAACCCCAAACATGTTTCCTGACCCTTATTCCCATTTAAAATGGCCTATTTAGGCCTTAAATCGATTTAGAAAATTTTTGAAAAAAAAATTTTTTTCTCGGCAAAAACCCCCTAAAAATGTCCCGAAGAACCCCAAACATGTTTCCTGACCCTTATTCCCATGTAAAATTGCCTATTTAGGCCTTAAATCGATTTTGAAAATTTTTGAAAAAAAAATTTTTTTTTCGGCCAAAGCCCCCTAAAAATGTCCCAAAGAACCCCAAACATGTTTCCTGACCCTTATTCCCATGTAAAATGGCCTATTCAGGCCTTAAATCGATTTAGAAAATATTTGAAAAAAAATTTTTTTTCGGCCAAAACCCCCTAAAAATGTCCCAAAAGTCCCCAAACATGTTTCCTAACCCTTATTCCCATGTAAAATGGCCCATTTAGGCCTTAAATCGATTTTGAAAATTTTTGAAAAAAAAAATTTTTTTTTCGGCCAAAGCCCCCTAAAAATGTCCCGAAGAACCCCAAACATGTTTCCTGACCCTTATTCCAATGTAAAATTGCCTATTTAGGCCTTAAATCGAATTTGAAAATTTTTGAAAAAAAAAATTTTTTTCTCGGCCAAAACCCCCTAAAAATGTCCCGAAGAACCCCAAACATGTTTCCTGACCCTTATTCCAATGTAAAATGGCCTATTTAGGCCTTAAATCGAATTTGAAAATTTTTGAAAAAAAAATTTTTTTTTCGGCCAAAACCCCCTAAAAATGTCCCGAAGAACCCCAAACATGTTTCCTGACCCTTATTCCCATGTAAAATGGCCTATTTAGGCCATAAATCGAATTTGAAAATTTTTGAAAAAAAAATTTTTTTTTCGGCCAAAACCCCATAGAAATGTCCCGAAGAACCCCAAACATGTTTCCTGACCCTTATTCCCATGTAAAATGGCCTATTTAGGCCTTAAATCGAATTTATAAATTTTTGAAAAAAAAATTTTTTTTTCGGCCAAAACCCCCTAAAAATGTGCCGAAGAACCCCAAACATGTTTCCTGACCCTTATTCCCATGTAAAATGGCCTATTTAGGCCTTAAATCGAATTTGAAAATTTTTGAAAAAAAAATCTTTTTTTCGGCCAAAACCCCTTAAAAATGTCCCTAAGAACCCCAAACATGTTTCCTGACCCTTATTCCAATGTAAAATGTTCTATTTAGGCCTTAAATCGAATTTGAAAATTTTTGAAAAAAAAAATTTTTTTTCGGCCAAAACCCCCTAAAAATGTCCCGAAGAACCCCAAACATGTTTCCTGACCCTTATTCCAATGTAAAATGGCCTATTTAGGCCTTAAATCGAATTTGAAAATTTTTGAAAAAAAAATTTCTTTTTCGGCCAAAACCCCCAAAAAATGTCCCGAAGAACCCCAAACATGTTTCCTGACCCTTATTCCCATGTAAAATGGCCTATTTAGGCCTTAAATCGAATTTGAAAATTTTTGAAAAAAAAATTTTTTTTTCGGCCAAAACCCCCTAAAAATGTCCCGAAGAACCCCAAACATGTTTCCTGACCCTTATTCCCATGTAAAATGGCCTATTTAGGCCTTAAATCGAATTTGAAAATTTTTGAAAAAAAAAATTTTTTTTCGGCCAAAACCCCCTAAAAATGTCCCGAAGAACCCCAAACATGTTTCCTGACCCTTATTCCCATGTAAAATGGCCTATTTAGGCCTTAAATCGAATTTGAAAATTTTTGAAAAAAAAATTTTTTTTTCGGCCAAAACCCCCTAAAAATGTCCCGAAGAACCCCAAACATGTTTCCTGACCCTTATTCCCATGTAAAATGGCCTATTTAGGCCTTAAATCGAATTTGAAAATTTTTGAAAAAAAAAATTGTTTTTCGGCCAAAACCCCCTAAAAATGTCCCGAAGAACCCCAAACATGTTTCCTGACCCTTATTCCCATGTAAAATGGCCTATTTAGGCCTTAAATCGAATTTGAAAATTTTTGAAAAAAAATTTTTTTTTCGGCCAAAACCCCCTAAAAATGTCCCGAAGAACCCCAAACATGTTTCCTGACCCTTATTCCCATGTAAAATGGCCTATTTAGGCCTTAAATCGAATTTGAAAATTTTTGAAAAAAAAATTTTTTTTTCGGCCAAAACCCCCTAAAAATGTCCTGAAGAACCCCAAACATGTTTCCTGACCCTTATTCCCATGTAAAATGGCCTATTTAGGCCTTAAATCGAATTTGAAAATTTTTGAAAAAAAATTTTTTTTTTCAGCCAAAACCCCCTAAAAATGTCCCGAAGAACCCCAAACATGTTTCCTGACCCTTATTCCCATGTAAAATGGCCTATTTAGGCCTTAAATCGAATTTGAAAATTTTTGAAAAAAAAATTTTTTTTTCGGCCAAAACCCCCTAAAAATGTCCCGAAGAACCCCAAACATGTTTCCTGACCCTTATTCCCAAGTAAAATGGCATATTTAGGCCTTAAATCGAATTTGAAAATTTTTGAAAAAAAAAATTTTTTTTCGGCCAAAACCCCCTAAAAATGTCCCGAAGAACCCCAAACATGTTTCCTGACCCTTATTCCCATGTAAAATGGCCTATTTAGGCCTTAAATCGAATTTGAAAATTTTTGAAAAAAAATTTTTTTTTTTCGGCCAAAACCCCCTAAAAATGTCCCGAAGAACCCCAAACATGTTTCCTGACCCTTATTCCCATGTAAAATGGCCTATTTAGGCCTTAAATCGAATTTGAAAATTTTTGAAAAAAAAATTTTTTTTTCAGCCAAAACCCCCTAAAAATGTCCCGAAGAACCCCAAACATGTTTCCTGACCCTTATTCCCATGTAAAATGGCCTATTTAGGCCTTAAATCGAATTTGAAAATTTTTGAAAAAAAAAATTTTTTTTCGGCCAAAACCCCCTAAAAATGTCCCGAAGAACCCCAAACATGTTTCCTGACCCTTATTCCCATGTAAAATGGCCTATTTAGGCCTTAAATCGAATTTGAAAATTTTTAAAAAAAAAAATTTTTTTTTCGGCCAAAACCCCCTAAAAATGTAACCCCAAACATGTTTCCTGACCCTTATTCCCCTATAAAATGGCCTATTTAGGCCTTAAATCGATTTTGAAAATTTTTGAAAAAAAAATTTTATTCGGCCAAAACCCCCTAAAAATGTCCCGAAGAACCCCAAACATGTTTCCTGACCCTTATTCCCATGTAAAATGGCCTATTTAGGCCTTAAATCGAATTTGAAAATTTTTAAAAAAAAAATCTTTTTTTCGGCCAAAACCCCTTAAAAATGTCCCGAAGAACCCCAAACATGTTTCCTGACCCTTATTCCCATGTAAAATGGCCTATTTAGGCCTTAAATCGAATTTGAAAATTTTCGAAAAAAAAAATTTTTTTTCGGCCAAAACCCCCTAAAAATGTCCCGAAGAACCCCAAACATGTTTCCTAACCCTTATTCCAATGTAAAATGGCCTATTTAGGCCTTAAATCGAATTTGAAAATTTTTGAAAAAAAAATTTTTTTTTCGGCCAAAACCCCCTAAAAATGTCCCGAAGAACCCCAAACATGTTTCCTGACCCTTATTCCCATTTAAAATGGCCTATTTAGGCCTTAAATCGAATTTGAAAATTTTTGAAAAAAAAATTTTTTTTTCGGCCAAAACCCCCTAAAAATGTCCCGAAGAACCCCAAACATGTTTCCTGACCCTTATTCCCATGTAAAATGGCCTATTTAGGCCTTAAATCGAATTTGAAAATTTTTGAAAAAAAAAATTGTTTTTCGGCCAAAACCCCCTAAAAATGTCCCGAAGAACCCCAAACATGTTTCCTGACCCTTATTCCCATGTAAAATGGCCTATTTAGGCCTTAAATCGAATTTGAAAATTTTTGAAAAAAAAATTTTTTTTTCGGCCAAAACCCCCTAAAAATGTCCCGAAGAACCCCAAACATGTTTCCTGACCCTTATTCCCATGTAAAATGGCCTATTTAGGCCTTAAATCGAATTTGAAAATTTTTGAAAAAAAAAATTTTTTTTTCGGCCAAAACCCCCTAAAAATGTAACCCCAAACATGTTTCCTGACCCTTATTCCCCTATAAAATGGCCTATTTAGGCCTTAAATCGATTTTGAAAATTTTTGAAAAAAAAATTTTATTCGGCCAAAACCCCCTAAAAATGTCCCGAAGAACCCCAAACATGTTTCCTGACCCTTATTCCCATGTAAAATGGCCTATTTAGGCCTTAAATCGAATTTGAAAATTTTTAAAAAAAAAATCTTTTTTTCGGCCAAAACCCCTTAAAAATGTCCCGAAGAACCCCAAACATGTTTCCTGACCCTTATTCCCATGTAAAATGGCCTATTTAGGCCTTAAATCGAATTTGAAAATTTTCGAAAAAAAAAATTTTTTTTCGGCCAAAACCCCCTAAAAATGTCCCGAAGAACCCCAAACATGTTTCCTAACCCTTATTCCAATGTAAAATGGCCTATTTAGGCCTTAAATCGAATTTGAAAATTTTTGAAAAAAAAATTTTTTTTTCGGCCAAAACCCCCTAAAAATGTCCCGAAGAACCCCAAACATGTTTCCTGACCCTTATTCCCATTTAAAATGGCCTATTTAGGCCTTAAATCGAATTTGAAAATTTTTGAAAAAAAAATTTTTTTTTCGGCCAAAACCCCCTAAAAATGTCCCGAAGAACCCCAAACATGTTTCCTGACCCTTATTCCCATGTAAAATGGCCTATTTAGGCCTTAAATCGAATTTGAAAATTTTTGAAAAAAAAAATTGTTTTTCGGCCAAAACCCCCTAAAAATGTCCCGAAGAACCCCAAACATGTTTCCTGACCCTTATTCCCATGTAAAATGGCCTATTTAGGCCTTAAATCGAATTTGAAAATTTTTGAAAAAAAAATTTTTTTTTCGACCAAAACCCCCTAAAAATGTCCCGAAGAACCCCAAACATGTTTCCTGACCCTTATTCCCATGTAAAATGGCCTATTTAGGCCTTAAATCGAATTTGAAAATTTTTGAAAAAAAAATTTTTTTTTCGACCAAAACCCCCTAAAAATGTCCCGAAGAACCCCAAACATGTTTCCTGACCCTTATTCCAATGTAAAAAGGCCTATTTAGGCCTTAAATCGAATTAAAAAAAATTTTTGAAAAAAAATTTTTTTTTCGGCCAAAACCCCCTAAAAATGTCCCGAAGAACCGCAAACATGTTTCCCGACCCTTTTTCCTATGTAAAATGGCCTATTTAGGCCTTAAAACGAATTTGAAAATTTTTGAAAAAAAAAATTGTTTTTCGGCCAAAACCCCAAAAAATGTCCCGAAGAACCCTAAACATGTTTCCTGACCCTTATTCCCATGTAAAATGGCCTATTTAGGCCTTAAATCGAATTTGAAAATTTTTGAAAAAAAAATTTTTTTTTCGGCCAAAACCCCCTAAAAATGTCCCGACGAACCCCAAACATGTTTCCTGACCCTTATTCCCATGTAAAATGGCCTATTTAGGCCTTAAATCGAATTTGAAAATTTTTGAAAAAAAAAATTTTTTTTCGGCCAAAACCCCCTAAAAATGTCCCGAAGAACCCCAAACATGTTTTCTGACCCTTATTCCAATGTAAAATGGCCTATTTAGGCCTTAAATCGAATTTGAAAATTTTTGAAAAAAAAAAATTTTTTCGGCCAAAACCCCCTAAAAATGTCCCGAAGAACCCCAAACATGTTTCCTGACCCTTATTCCAATGTAAAAAGGCCTATTTAGGCCTTAAATCGAATTTGAAAATTTTTGAAAAAAAATTTTTTTTTTCGGCCAAAACCCCCTAAAAATGTCCCGAAGAACCCCAAACATGTTTAACTCCCTAAAAATGTAACCTCAAACATGTTTCCTGACCCTTATTCCCCTATAAAATGGCCTATTTAGGCCTTAAATCGATTTTGAAAATTTTTGAAAAAAAAATTTTTTTTCGGCCAAAACCCCCTAAAAATGTCCCGAAGAACCCCAAACATGTTTCCTGACCCTTATTCCCATGTAAAATGGCCTATTTAGGCCTTAAATCGAATTTGAAAATTTTTGAAAAAAAAAATTTTTTTTCGCCCAAAACCCCTTAAAAATGTCCCGAAGAACCCCAAACATGTTCCTTGACCTTTATTCCCATGTAAAATGGCCTATTTAGGCCTTAAATCGAATTTGAAAATTTTTGAAAAAAAATTTTTTTTTTCGGCCAAAACCCCCTAAAAATGTCCCGAAGAACCCCAAACATGTTTCCTGACCCTTATTCCCAAGTAAAATGGCCTATTTAGGCCTTAAATCGAATTTGAAAATTTTTGAAAAAAAAAATTTTTTTTCGGCCAAAACCCCCTAAAAATGTCCCGAAGAACCCCAAACATGTTTAACCCCCTAAAAATGTAACCCCAAACATGTTTCCTGACCCTTATTCCCCTATAAAATGGCCTATTTAGGCCTTAAATCGATTTTGAAAATTTTTGAAAAAAAAATTTTTTTTCGGCCAAAACCCCCTAAAAATGTCCCGAAGAACCCCAAACATGTTTCCTGACCCTTATTCCCATGTAAAATGGCCTATTTAGGCCTTAAATCGAATTTGAAAATTTTTGAAAAAAATTTTTTTTTTTCGGCCAAAACCCCCTAAAAATGTCCCGAAGAACCCCAAACATGTTTCCTGACCCTTATTCCCATGTAAAATGGCCTATTTAGGCCTTAAATCGAATTTGAAAATTTTTGAAAAAAAATTTTTTTTCCAGCCAAAACCCCCTAAAAATGTCCCGAAGAACCCCAAACATGTTTCCTGACCCTTATTCCCATGTAAAATGGCCTATTTAGGCCTTAAATCGAATTTGAAAATTTTTGAAAAAAAAATTTTTTTTCCGGCCAAAACCCCCTAAAAATGTCCCGAAGAACCCCAAACATGTTTCCTGACCCTTATTCCAATGTAAAATGGCCTATTTAGGCCTTAAATCGAATTTGAAAATTTTTGAAAAAAAAATTTTTTTTTCGGCCAAAACCCCCTAAAAATGTCCCGAAGAACCCCAAACATGTTTCCTGACCCTTATTCCCATGTAAAATGGCCTATTTAGGCCTTAAATCGAATTTGAAAATTTTTGAAAAAAATTTTTTTTTTCGGCCAAAACCCCCTAAAAATGTCCCGAAGAACCCCAAACATGTTTCCTGACCCTTATTCCCATGTAAAATGGCCTATTTAGGCCTTAAATCAAATTTGAAAATTTTTGAAAAAAAAATTTTTTTTTCGACCAAAACCCCCTAAAAATGTCCCGAAGAACCCCAAACATGTTTCCTGACCCTTATTCCCATGTAAAATGGCCTATTTAGGCCTTAAATCGAATTTGAAAATTTTTGAAAAAAAAAAATTTTTTTCGACCAAAACCCCCTAAAAATGTCCCGAAGAAGCCCAAACATGTTTCCTGACCCTTATTCCAATGTAAAAAGGCCTATTTAGGCCTTAAATCGAATTAAAAAAAATTTTTGAAAAAAAATTTTTTTTTCGGCCAAAACCCCCTAAAAATGTCCTGAAGAACCCCAAACATGTTTCCTGACCCTTATTCCCATGTAAAATGGCCTATTTAGGCCTTAAATCGAATTTGAAAATTTTTGAAAAAAAAAATTGTTTTTCGGCCAAAACCCCCTAAAAATGTCCCGAAGAACCCCAAACATAATTCCTGACCCTTATTCCCATGTAAAATGGCCTATTTAGGCCTTAAATCGAATTTGAAAATTTTTGAAAAAAAAATTTTTTTTTCGGCCAAAACCCCCTAAAAATGTCCCGACGAACCCCAAACATGTTTCCTGACCCTTATTCCCATGTAAAATGGCCTATTTAGGCCTTAAATCGAATTTGAAAATTTTTGAAAAAAAAATTTTTTTTCGGCCAAAACCCCCTAAAAATGTCCCGAAGAACCCCAAACATGTTTCCTGACCCTTATTCCCATGTAAAATGGCCTATTTAGGCCTTAAATCGAATTTGAAAATTTTTGAAAAAAATTTTTTTTTTTCGGCCAAAACCCCCTAAAAATGTCCCGAAGAACCCCAAACATGTTTCCTGACCCTTATTCCCATGTAAAATGGCCTATTTAGGCCTTAAATCGAATTTGAAAATTTTTGAAAAAAAATTTTTTTTCCCGCCAAAACCCCCTAAAAATGTCCCGAAGAACCCCAAACATGTTTCCTGACCCTTATTCCCATGTAAAATGGCCTATTTAGGCCTTAAATCGAATTTGAAAATTTTTGAAAAAAAAATTTTTTTTCCGGCCAAAACCCCCTAAAAATGTCCCGAAGAACCCCAAACATGTTTCCTGACCCTTATTCCCATGTAAAATGGCCTATTTAGGCCTTAAATCGAATTTGAAAATTTAAAAAAAAAAAATTTTTTTTTCGGCCAAAACCCCCTAAAAATGTCCCGAAGAACCCCAAACATGTTTCCTGACCCTTATTCCCATGTAAAATGGCCTATTTAGGCCTTAAATCGAATTTGAAAATTTTTGAAAAAAAATTTTTTTTTTCGCCCAAAACCCCTTAAAAATGTCCCAAAGAACCCCAAACATGTTCCTTGACCTCTATTCCCATGTAAAATGGCCTATTTAGGCCTTAAATCGAATTTGAAAATCTTTGAAAAAAAATTTTTTTTTCGGCCAAAACCCCCTAAAAATGTCCCGAAGAACCCCAAACATGTTTCCTGACCCTTATTCCCATGTAAAATGGCCTATTTAGGCCTTAAATCGAATTTGAAAATTTTTGAAAAAAAAAATTTTTTTTTCGGCCAAAACCCCCTAAAAATGTAACCCCAAACATGTTTCCTGACCCTTATTCCCCTATAAAATGGCCTATTTAGGCCTTAAATCGATTTTGAAAATTTTTGAAAAAAAAATTTTATTCGGCCAAAACCCCCTAAAAATGTCCCGAAGAACCCCAAACATGTTTCCTGACCCTTATTCCCATGTAAAATGGCCTATTTAGGCCTTAAATCGAATTTGAAAATTTTTAAAAAAAAAATCTTTTTTTCGGCCAAAACCCCTTAAAAATGTCCCGAAGAACCCCAAACATGTTTCCTGACCCTTATTCCCATGTAAAATGGCCTATTTAGGCCTTAAATCGAATTTGAAAATTTTCGAAAAAAAAAATTTTTTTTCGGCCAAAACCCCCTAAAAATGTCCCGAAGAACCCCAAACATGTTTCCTAACCCTTATTCCAATGTAAAATGGCCTATTTAGGCCTTAAATCGAATTTGAAAATTTTTGAAAAAAAAATTTTTTTTTCGGCCAAAACCCCCTAAAAATGTCCCGAAGAACCCCAAACATGTTTCCTGACCCTTATTCCCATTTAAAATGGCCTATTTAGGCCTTAAATCGAATTTGAAAATTTTTGAAAAAAAAATTTTTTTTTCGGCCAAAACCCCCTAAAAATGTCCCGAAGAACCCCAAACATGTTTCCTGACCCTTATTCCCATGTAAAATGGCCTATTTAGGCCTTAAATCGAATTTGAAAATTTTTGAAAAAAAAAATTGTTTTTCGGCCAAAACCCCCTAAAAATGTCCCGAAGAACCCCAAACATGTTTCCTGACCCTTATTCCCATGTAAAATGGCCTATTTAGGCCTTAAATCGAATTTGAAAATTTTTGAAAAAAAAATTTTTTTTTCGACCAAAACCCC
The DNA here is from genome assembly GCA_039566865.1 of Aurelia coerulea. Lineage (NCBI taxonomy): Eukaryota > Metazoa > Cnidaria > Scyphozoa > Semaeostomeae > Ulmaridae > Aurelia > Aurelia coerulea. Next base: position 82,085 of record CM076952.1, on the reverse strand, counting down.
CTAAAAATGTCCCGAAGAACCCCAAACATGTTTCCTGACCCTTATTCCCATGTAAAATGGCCTATTTAGGCCTTAAATCGAATTTGAAAATTTTTGAAAAAAAAATTTTTTTTTCGACCAAAACCCCCTAAAAATGTCCCGAAGAACCCCAAACATGTTTCCTGACCCTTATTCCAATGTAAAATGGCCTATTTAGGCCTTAAATCGAATTAAAAAAAATTTTTGAAAAAAAATTTTTTTTTCGGCCAAAACCCCCTAAAAATGTCCCGAAGAACCCCAAACATGTTTCCTGACCCTTATTCCCATGTAAAATGGCCTATTTAGGCCTTAAATCGAATTTGAAAATTTTTGAAAAAAAAAATTGTTTTTCGGCCAAAACCCCTAAAAATGTCCCGAAGAACCCCAAACATGTTTCCTGACCCTTATTCCCATGTAAAATGGCCTATTTAGGCCTTAAATCGAATTTGAAAATTTTTGAAAAAAAAATTTTCTTTTCGGCCAAAACCCCCTAAAAATGTCCCGACGAACCCCAAACATGTTTCCTGACCCTTATTCCCATGTAAAATGGCCTATTTAGGCCTTAAATCGAATTTGAAAATTTTTGAAAAAAAAAATTTTTTTTCGGCCAAAACCCCTAAAAATGTCCCGAAGAACCCCAAAGATGTTTTCTGACCCTTATTCCAATGTAAAATGGCCTATTTAGGCCTTAAATCGAATTTGAAAATTTTTGAAAAAAAAAAATTTTTTCGGCCAAAACCCCCTAAAAATGTCCCGAAGAACCCCAAACATGTTTCCTGACCCTTATTCCAATGTAAAAAGGCCTATTTAGGCCTTAAATCGAATTTGAAAATTTTTGAAAAAAAATTTTTTTTTTCGGCCAAAACCCCCTAAAAATGTCCCGAAGAACCCCAAACATGTTTAACTCCCTAAAAATGTAACCTCAAACATGTTTCCTGACCCTTATTCCCCTATAAAATGGCCTATTTAGGCCTTAAATCGATTTTGAAAATTTTTGAAAAAAAAATTTTTTTTCGGCCAAAACCCCCTAAAAATGTCCCGAAGAACCCCAAACATGTTTCCTGACCCTTATTCCCATGTAAAATGGCCTATTTAGGCCTTAAATCGAATTTGAAAATTTTTGAAAAAAAAATTTTTTTTTCGCCCAAAACCCCTTAAAAATGTCCCGAAGAACCCCAAACATGTTCCTTGACCTTTATTCCCATGTAAAATGGCCTATTTAGGCCTTAAATCGAATTTGAAAATTTTTGAAAAAAAATTTTTTTTTTCGGCCAAAACCCCCTAAAAATGTCCCGAAGAACCCCAAACATGTTTCCTGACCCTTATTCCCAAGTAAAATGGCCTATTTAGGCCTTAAATCGAATTTGAAAATTTTTGAAAAAAAAAATTTTTTTTCGGCCAAAACCCCCTAAAAATGTCCCGAAGAACCCCAAACATGTTTAACCCCCTAAAAATGTAACCCCAAACATGTTTCCTGACCCTTATTCCCCTATAAAATGGCCTATTTAGGCCTTAAATCGATTTTGAAAATTTTTGAAAAAAAAATTTTTTTTCGGCCAAAACCCCCTAAAAATGTCCCGAAGAACCCCAAACATGTTTCCTGACCCTTATTCCCATGTAAAATGGCCTATTTAGGCCTTAAATCGAATTTGAAAATTTTTGAAAAAAATTTTTTTTTTTCGGCCAAAACCCCCTAAAAATGTCCCGAAGAACCCCAAACATGTTTCCTGACCCTTATTCCCATGTAAAATGGCCTATTTAGGCCTTAAATCGAATTTGAAAATTTTTGAAAAAAAATTTTTTTTCCCGCCAAAACCCCCTAAAAATGTCCCGAAGAACCCCAAACATGTTTCCTGACCCTTATTCCCATGTAAAATGGCCTATTTAGGCCTTAAATCGAATTTGAAAATTTTTGAAAAAAAAATTTTTTTTCCGGCCAAAACCCCCTAAAAATGTCCCGAAGAACCCCAAACATGTTTCCTGACCCTTATTCCAATGTAAAATGGCCTATTTAGGCCTTAAATCGAATTTGAAAATTTTTGAAAAAAAAAATTTTTTTTCGGCCAAAACCCCCTAAAAATGTCCCGAAGAACCCCAAACATGTTTCCTGACCCTTATTCCCATGTAAAATGGCCTATTTAGGCCTTAAATCGAATTTGAAAATTTTTGAAAAAAATTTTTTTTTTCGGCCAAAACCCCCTAAAAATGTCCCGAAGAACCCCAAACATGTTTCCTGACCCTTATTCCCATGTAAAATGGCCTATTTAGGCCTTAAATCAAATTTGAAAATTTTTGAAAAAAAAATTTTTTTTTCGGCCAAAACCCCCTAAAAATGTCCCGAAGAACCCCAAACATGTTTCCTGACCCTTATTCCCATGTAAAATGGCCTATTTAGGCCTTAAATCGAATTTGAAAATTTTTGAAAAAAAAAAATTTTTTTCGGCCAAAACCCCCTAAAAATGTCCCGAAGAACCCCAAACATGTTTCCTGACCCTTATTCCAATGTAAAAAGGCCTATTTAGGCCTTAAATCGAATTAAAAAAAATTTTTGAAAAAAAATTTTTTTTTCGGCCAAAACCCCCTAAAAATGTCCCGAAGAACCCCAAACATGTTTCCTGACCCTTATTCCCATGTAAAATGGCCTATTTAGGCCTTAAATCGAATTTGAAAATTTTTGAAAAAAAAAATTGTTTTTCGGCCAAAACCCCCTAAAAATGTCCCGAAGAACCCCAAACATAATTCCTGACCCTTATTCCCATGTAAAATGGCCTATTTAGGCCTTAAATCGAATTTGAAAATTTTTGAAAAAAAAATTTTTTTTTCGGCCAAAACCCCCTAAAAATGTCCCGACGAACCCCAAACATGTTTCCTGACCCTTATTCCCATGTAAAATGGCCTATTTAGGCCTTAAATCGAATTTGAAAATTTTTGAAAAAAAAATTTTTTTTCGGCCAAAACCCCCTAAAAATGTCCCGAAGAACCCCAAACATGTTTCCTGACCCTTATTCCCATGTAAAATGGCCTATTTAGGCCTTAAATCGAATTTGAAAATTTTTGAAAAAAATTTTTTTTTTTCGGCCAAAACCCCCTAAAAATGTCCCGAAGAACCCCAAACATGTTTCCTGACCCTTATTCCCATGTAAAATGGCCTATTTAGGCCTTAAATCGAATTTGAAAATTTTTGAAAAAAAATTTTTTTTCCGGCCAAAACCCCCTAAAAATGTCCCGAAGAACCCCAAACATGTTTCCTGACCCTTATTCCCATGTAAAATGGCCTATTTAGGCCTTAAATCGAATTTGAAAATTTTTGAAAAAAAAATTTTTTTTCCGGCCAAAACCCCCTAAAAATGTCCCGAAGAACCCCAAACATGTTTCCTGACCCTTATTCCCATGTAAAATGGCCTATTTAGGCCTTAAATCGAATTTGAAAATTTAAAAAAAAAAAATTTTTTTTTCGGCCAAAACCCCCTAAAAATGTCCCGAAGAACCCCAAACATGTTTCCTGACCCTTATTCCCATGTAAAATGGCCTATTTAGGCCTTAAATCGAATTTGAAAATTTTTGAAAAAAAATTTTTTTTTTCGCCCAAAACCCCTTAAAAATGTCCCAAAGAACCCCAAACATGTTCCTTGACCTCTATTCCCATGTAAAATGGCCTATTTAGGCCTTAAATCGAATTTGAAAATCTTTGAAAAAAAATTTTTTTTTCGGCCAAAACCCCCTAAAAATGTCCCGAAGAACCCCAAACATGTTTCCTGACCCTTATTCCCATGTAAAATGGCCTATTTAGGCCTTAAATCGAATTTGAAAATTTTTGAAAAAAAAAATTGTTTTTCGGCCAAAACCCCCTAAAAATGTCCCGAAGAACCCCAAACATGTTTCCTGACCCTTATTCCCATGTAAAATGGCCTATTTAGGCCTTAAATCGAATTTGAAAATTTTTGAAAAAAAAATTTTTTTTTTCGGCCAAATTCCCCTAAAAATGTCCCGAAGAACCCCAAACATGTTTCCTGACCCTTATTCCCATGTAAAATGGCCTATTTAGGCCTTAAATCGAATTTGAAAATTTTTGAAAAAAAAATTTTTTTTTCGGCCAAAACCCCCTAAAAATGTCCCGAAGAACCCCAAACATGTTTCCTGACCCTTATTCCCATGTAAAATGGCCTATTTAGGCCTTAAATCGAATTTGAAAATTTTTGAAAAAAATTTTTTTTTTCGGCCAAAACCCCCTAAAAATGTCCCGAAGAACCCCAAACATGTTTCCTGACCCTTATTCCCATGTAAAATGGCCTATTTAGGCCTTAAATCAAATTTGAAAATTTTTGAAAAAAAAATTTTTTTTTCGACCAAAACCCCCTAAAAATGTCCCGAAGAACCCCAAACATGTTTCCTGACCCTTATTCCCATGTAAAATGGCCTATTTAGGCCTTAAATCGAATTTGAAAATTTTTGAAAAAAAAAAATTTTTTTCGACCAAAACCCCCTAAAAATGTCCCGAAGAAGCCCAAACATGTTTCCTGACCCTTATTCCAATGTAAAAAGGCCTATTTAGGCCTTAAATTGAATTAAAAAAAATTTTTGAAAAAAAATTTTTTTTTCGGCCAAAACCCCCTAAAAATGTCCCGAAGAACCCCAAACATGTTTCCTGACCCTTATTCCCATGTAAAATGGCCTATTTAGGCCTTAAATCGAATTTGAAAATTTTTGAAAAAAAAAATTGTTTTTCGGCCAAAACCCCCTAAAAATGTCCCGAAGAACCCCAAACATAATTCCTGACCCTTATTCCCATGTAAAATGGCCTATTTAGGCCTTAAATCGAATTTGAAAATTTTTGAAAAAAAAATTTTTTTTTCGGCCAAAACCCCCTAAAAATGTCCCGACGAACCCCAAACATGTTTCCTGACCCTTATTCCCATGTAAAATGGCCTATTTAGGCCTTAAATCGAATTTGAAAATTTTTGAAAAAAAAATTTTTTTTCGGCCAAAACCCCCTAAAAATGTCCCGAAGAACCCCAAACATGTTTCCTGACCCTTATTCCCATGTAAAATGGCCTATTTAGGCCTTAAATCGAATTTGAAAATTTTTGAAAAAAATTTTTTTTTTTCGGCCAAAACCCCCTAAAAATGTCCCGAAGAACCCCAAACATGTTTCCTGACCCTTATTCCCATGTAAAATGGCCTATTTAGGCCTTAAATCGAATTTGAAAATTTTTGAAAAAAAATTTTTTTTCCCGCCAAAACCCCCTAAAAATGTCCCGAAGAACCCCAAACATGTTTCCTGACCCTTATTCCCATGTAAAATGGCCTATTTAGGCCTTAAATCGAATTTGAAAATTTTTGAAAAAAAAATTTTTTTTCCGGCCAAAACCCCCTAAAAATGTCCCGAAGAACCCCAAACATGTTTCCTGACCCTTATTCCCATGTAAAATGGCCTATTTAGGCCTTAAATCGAATTTGAAAATTTAAAAAAAAAAAATTTTTTTTTCGGCCAAAACCCCCTAAAAATGTCCCGAAGAACCCCAAACATGTTTCCTGACCCTTATTCCCATGTAAAATGGCCTATTTAGGCCTTAAATCGAATTTGAAAATTTTTGAAAAAAAATTTTTTTTTTCGCCCAAAACCCCTTAAAAATGTCCCAAAGAACCCCAAACATGTTCCTTGACCTCTATTCCCATGTAAAATGGCCTATTTAGGCCTTAAATCGAATTTGAAAATCTTTGAAAAAAAATTTTTTTTTCGGCCAAAACCCCCTAAAAATGTCCCGAAGAACCCCAAACATGTTTCCTGACCCTTATTCCCATGTAAAATGGCCTATTTAGGCCTTAAATCGAATTTGAAAATTTTTGAAAAAAAAAATTGTTTTTCGGCCAAAACCCCCTAAAAATGTCCCGAAGAACCCCAAACATGTTTCCTGACCCTTATTCCCATGTAAAATGGCCTATTTAGGCCTTAAATCGAATTTGAAAATTTTTGAAAAAAAAATTTTTTTTTTCGGCCAAATTCCCCTAAAAATGTCCCGAAGAACCCCAAACATGTTTCCTGACCCTTATTCCCATGTAAAATGGCCTATTTAGGCCTTAAATCGAATTTGAAAATTTTTGAAAAAAAAATTTTTTTCCCGCCAAAACCCCCTAAAAATGTCCCGAAGAACCCCAAACATGTTTCCTGACCCTTATTCCCATGTAAAATGGCCTATTTAGGCCTTAAATCGAATTTGAAAATTTTTGAAAAAAAAATTTTTTTTCCGGCCAAAACCCCCTAAAAATGTCCCGAAGAACCCCAAACATGTTTCCTGACCCTTATTCCCATGTAAAATGGCCTATTTAGGCCTTAAATCGAATTTGAAAATTTTTGAAAAAAAAAAATTTTTTTCGGCCAAAACCCCCTAAAAATGTCCCGAAGAACCCCAAACATGTTTCCTGACCCTTATTCCCATGTAAAATGGCCTATTTAGGCCTTAAATCGAATTTGAAAATTTTTGAAAAAAATTTTTTTTTTTTGGCCAAAACCCCCTAAAAATGTCCCGAAGAACCCCAAACATGTTTCCTGACCCTTATTCCCATGTAAAATGGCCTATTTAGGCCTTAAATCTAATTTGAAAATTTTTGAAAAAAAATCTTTTTTTCGGCCAAAACCCCTTAAAAATGTCCCGAAGAACCCCAAACATGTTTCCTGACCCTTATTCCCATGTAAAATGGCCTATTTAGGCCTTAAATCGAATTTGAAAATTTTTGAAAAAAAAAATTTTTTTTCGGCCAAAACTCCCTAAAAATGTCCCGAAGAACCCCAAACATGTTTCCTGACCCTTATTCCCATGTAAAATGGCCTATTTAGGCCTTAAATCGAATTTGAAAATTTTTGAAAAAAAAATTTTTTTTTCGCCCAAAACCCCTTAAAAATGTCCCGAAGAACCCCAAACATGTTCCTTGACCTTTATTTCCAAGTAAAATGGCCTATTTAGGCCTTAAATCGAATTTGAAAATTTTTGAAAAAAAATTTTTTTTTTCGGCCAAAACCCCCTAAAAATGTCCCGAAGAACCCCAAACATGTTTCCTGACCCTTATTCCCAAGTAAAATGGCCTATTTAGGCCTTAAATCGAATTTGAAAATTTTTGAAAAAAAAAATTTTTTTTCGGCCAAAACCCCCTAAAAATGTCCCGAAGAACCCCAAACATGTTTCCTGACCCTTATTCCCATGTAAAATGGCCTATTTAGGCCTTAAATCGAATTTGAAAATTTTTGAAAAAAAAATTTTTTTTCGGCCAAAACCCCCTAAAAATGTAACCCCAAACATGTTTCCTGACCCTTATTCCCCTATAAAATGGCCTATTTAGGCCTTAAATCGATTTTGAAAATTTTTGAAAAAAAAATTTTTTTTTCGGCCAAAACCCCCTAAAAATGTCCCGAAGAACCCCAAACATGTTTCCTGACCCTTATTCCCATGTAAAATGGCCTATTTAGGCCTTAAATCGAATTTGAAAATTTTTGAAAAAAAAATCTTTTTTTTCGGCCAAAACCCCCTAAAAATGTAACCCCAAACATGTTTCCTGACCCTTATTCCCCTATAAAATGGCCTATTTAGGCCTTAAATCGATTTTGAAAATTTTTGAAAAAAAAATTTTTTTTCGGCCAAAACCCCCTAAAAATGTCCCGAAGAACCCCAAACATGTTTCCTGACCCTTATTCCCATGTAAAATGGCCTATTTAGGCCTTAAATCGAATTTGAAAATTTTCGAAAAAAAAATTTTTTTTCCGCCAAAACCCCCTAAAAATGTCCCGAAGAACCCCAAACATGTTTCCTGACCCTTATTCCAATGTAAAATGGCCTATTTAGGCCTTAAATCGAATTTGAAAATTTTTGAAAAAAAAATTTTTTTTTCGGCCAAAACCCCCTAAAAATGTCCCGAAGAACCCCAAACATGTTTCCTGACCCTTATTCCCATTTAAAATGGCATATTTAGGCCTTAAATCGAATTTGAAAATTTTTGAAAAAAAAATTTTTTTTTCGGCCAAAACCCCCTAAAAATGTCCCGAAGAACCCCAAACATGTTTCCTGACCCTTATTCCCATGTAAAATGGCCTATTTAGGCCTTAAATCGAATTTGAAAATTTTTGAAAAAAAAAATTGTTTTTCGGCCAAAACCCCCTAAAAATGTCCCGAAGAACCCCAAACATGTTTCCTGACCCTTATTCCCATGTAAAATGGCCTATTTAGGCCTTAAATCGAATTTGAAAATTTTTGAAAAAAAAATTTTTTTTCGGCCAAAACCCCCTAAAAATGTCCCGAAGAACCCCAAACATGTTTCCTGACCCTTATTCCCATGTAAAATGGCCTATTTAGGCCTTAAATCGAATTTGAAAATTTTTGAAAAAAAAAATTTTTTTTCGGCCAAAACCCCCTAAAAATGTCCCGAAGAACCCCAAACATGTTTCCTGACCCTTATTCCCATGTAAAATTGCCTATTTAGGCCTTAAATCGAATTTGAAAATTTTTGAAAAAAATTTTTTTTTCGGCCAAAACCCCCTAAAAATGTAACCCCAAACATGTTTCCTGACCCTTATTCCCCTATAAAATGGCCTATTTAGGCCTTAAATCGATTTTGAAAATTTTTGAAAAAAAAAAATTTTTTTCGACCAAAACCCCCTAAAAATGTCCCGAAGAACCCCAAACATGTTTCCTGACCCTTATTCCAATGTAAAAAGGCCTATTTAGGCCTTAAATCGAATTAAAAAAAATTTTTGAAAAAAAATTTTTTTTTCGGCCAAAACCCCCTAAAAATGTCCCGAAGAACCCCAAACATGTTTCCTGACCCTTATTCCCATGTAAAATGGCCTATTTAGGCCTTAAATCGAATTTGAAAATTTTTGAAAAAAAAATCTTTTTTTCGGCCAAAACCCCTTAAAAATGTCCCGAAGAACCCCAAACATGTTCCTTGACCTTTATTCCCATGTAAAATGGCCTATTTAGGCCTTAAATCGAATTTGAAAATTTTTGAAAAAAAAAAATTTTTTTCGACCAAAACCCCCTAAAAATGTCCCGAAGAACCCCAAACATGTTTCCTGACCCTTATTCCAATGTAAAAAGGCCTATTTAGGCCTTAAATTGAATTAAAAAAAATTTTTGAAAAAAAATTTTTTTTTCGGCCAAAACCCCCTAAAAATGTCCCGAAGAACCCCAAACATGTTTCCTGACCCTTATTCCCATGTAAAATGGCCTATTTAGGCCTTAAATCGAATTTGAAAATTTTTGAAAAAAAAAATTGTTTTTCGGCCAAAACCCCCTAAAAATGTCCCGAAGAACCCCAAACATGTTTCCTGACCCTTATTCCCATGTAAAATGGCCTATTTAGGCCTTAAATCGAATTTGAAAATTTTTGAAAAAAAAATTTTTTTTTCGGCCAAAACCCCCTAAAAATGTCCCGAAGAACCCCAAACATGTTTCCTGACCCTTATTCCCATGTAAAATGGCCTATTTAGGCCTTAAATCGAATTTGAAAATTTTTGAAAAAAAAATTTTTTTTCGGCCAAAACCCCCTAAAAATGTCCCGAAGAACCCCAAACATGTTTCCTGACCCTTATTCCCAAGTAAAATGGCCTATTTAGGCCTTAAATCGAATTTGAAAATTTTTGAAAAAAAAAAATTTTTTTTTTCGGCCAAACTCCCCTAAAAATGTCCCGAAGAACCCCAAACATGTTTCCTGACCCTTATTCCCATGTAAAATGGCCTATTTAGGCCTTAAATCGAATTTGAAAATTTTTGAAAAAAAAATTTTTTTTTCGACCAAAACCCCCTAAAAATGTCCCGAAGAACCCCAAACATGTTTCCTGACCCTTATTCCAATGTAAAAAGGCCTATTTAGGCCTTAAATTGAATTAAAAAAAATTTTTGAAAAAAAATTTTTTTTTCGGCCAAAACCCCCTAAAAATGTCCCGAAGAACCCCAAACATGTTTCCTGACCCTTATTCCCATGTAAAATGGCCTATTTAGGCCTTAAATCGAATTTGAAAATTTTTGAAAAAAAAAATTGTTTTTCGGCCAAAACCCCCTAAAAATGTCCTGAAGAACCCCAAACATGTTTCCTGACCCTTATTCCCATGTAAAATGGCCTATTTAGGCCTTAAATCGAATTTGAAAATTTTTGAAAAAAAAATTTTTTTCCGGCCAAAACCCCCTAAAAATGTCCCGAAGAACCCCAAACATGTTTCCTGACCCTTATTCCCATGTAAAATGGCCTATTTAGGCCTTAAATCGAATTTGAAAATTTTTGAAAAAAAAATTTTTTTTCCGGCCAAAACCCCCTAAAAATGTCCCGAAGAACCCCAAACATGTTTCCTGACCCTTATTCCCATGTAAAATGGCCTATTTAGGCCTTAAATCGAATTTGAAAATTTTTGAAAAAAAAAAATTTTTTTCGGCCAAAACCCCCTAAAAATGTCCCGAAGAACCCCAAACATGTTTCCTGACCCTTATTCCCATGTAAAATGGCCTATTTAGGCCTTAAATCGAATTTGAAAATTTTTGAAAAAAATTTTTTTTTTTCGGCCAAAACCCCCTAAAAATGTTCCGAAGAACCCCAAACATGTTTTCTGACCCTTATTCCCATGTAAAATGGCCTATTTAGGCCTTAAATCTAATTTGAAAATTTTTGAAAAAAAATCTTATTTTCGGCCAAAACCCCTTAAAAATGTCCCGAAGAACCCCAAACATGTTTCCTGACCCTTATTCCCATGTAAAATGGCCTATTTAGGCCTTAAATCGAATTTGAAAATTTTTGAAAAAAAAAATTTTTTTTCGGCCAAAACCCCCTAAAAATGTCCCGAAGAACCCCAAACATGTTTCCTGACCCTTATTCCCATGTAAAATGGCCTATTTAGGCCTTAAATCGAATTTGAAAATTTTTGAAAAAAAAATTTTTTTTTCGCCCAAAACCCCTTAAAAATGTCCCGAAGAACCCCAAACATGTTCCTTGACCTTTATTCCCAAGTAAAATGGCCTATTTAGGCCTTAAATCGAATTTGAAAATTTTTGAAAAAAAGTTTTTTTTTCGGCCAAAACCCCCTAAAAATGTCCCGAAGAACCCCAAACATGTTTCCTGACCCTTATTCCCAAGTAAAATGGCCTATTTAGGCCTTAAATCGAATTTGAAAATTTTTGAAAAAAAAAATTTTTTTTGCGGCCAAAACCCCCTAAAAATGTCCCGAAGAACCCCAAACATGTTTCCTGACCCTTATTCCCATGTAAAATGGCCTATTTAGGCCTTAAATCGAATTAGAAAATTTTTGAAAAAAAAATTTTTTTTCGGCCAAAACCCCCTAAAAATGTAACCCCAAACATGTTTCCTGACCCTTATTCCCCTATAAAATGGCCTATTTAGGCCTTAAATCGATTTTGAAAATTTTTGAAAAAAAAATTTGTTTTCGGCCAAAACCCCCTAAAAATGTCCCGAAGAACCCCAAACATGTTTCCTGACCCTTATTCCCATGTAAAATGGCCTATTTAGGCCTTAAATCGAATTTGAAAATTTTTGAAAAAAAAAATTTTTTTTCGCCCAAAACCCCTTAAAAATGTCCCGAAGAACCCCAAACATGTTCCTTGACCTTTATTCCCAAGTAAAATGGCCTATTTAGGCCTTAAATCAAATTTGAAAATTTTTGAAAAAAAATTTTTTTTTTCGGCCAAAACCCCCTAAAAATGTCCCGAAGAACCCCAAACATGTTTCCTGACCCTTATTCCCAAGTAAAATGGCCTATTTAGGCCTTAAATCGAATTTGAAAATTTTTGAAAAAAAAAATTTTTTTTCGGCCAAAACCCCCTAAAAATGTCCCGAAGAACCCCAAACATGTTTCCTGACCCTTATTCCCATGTAAAATGGCCTATTTAGGCCTTAAATCGAATTTGAAAATTTTTGAAAAAAAAATTTTTTTTCGGCCAAAACCCCCTAAAAATGTAACCCCCAACATGTTTCCTGACCCTTATTCCCCTATAAAATGGCCTATTTAGGCCTTAAATCGATTTTGAAAATTTTTGAAAAAAAAATTTTTTTTCGGCCAAAACCCCCTAAAAATGTCCCGAAGAACCCCAAACATGTTTCCTGACCCTTATTCCCATGTAAAATGGCCTATTTAGGCCTTAAATCGAATTTGAAAATTTTTGAAAAAAAAATCTTTTTTTTCGGCCAAAACCCCCTAAAAATGTAACCCCAAACATGTTTCCTGACCCTTATTCCCCTATAAAATGGCCTATTTAGGCCTTAAATCGATTTTGAAAATTTTTGAAAAAAAAATTTTTTTTCGGCCAAAACCCCCTAAAAATGTCCCGAAGAACCCCAAACATGTTTCCTGACCCTTATTCCCATGTAAAATGGCCTATTTAGGCCTTAAATCGAATTTGAAAATTTTCGAAAAAAAAATTTTTTTTTCCGCCAAAACCCCCTAAAAATGTCCCGAAGAACCCCAAACATGTTTCCTGACCCTTATTCCCATGTAAAATGGCCTATTTAGGCCTTAAATCGAATTTGAAAATTTTTGAAAAAAAAATTTTTTTTTCGGCCAAAACCCCCTAAAAATGTCCCGAAGAACCCCAAACATGTTTCCTGACCCTTATTCCCATTTAAAATGGCATATTTAGGCCTTAAATCGAATTTGAAAATTTTTGAAAAAAAAATTTTTTTTTCGGCCAAAACCCCCTAAAAATGTCCCGAAGAACCCCAAACATGTTTCCTGACCCTTATTCCCATGTAAAATGGCCTATTTAGGCCTTAAATCGAATTTGAAAATTTTTGAAAAAAAAAATTGTTTTTCGGCCAAAACCCCCTAAAAATGTCCCGAAGAACCCCAAACATGTTTCCTGACCCTTATTCCCATGTAAAATGGCCTATTTAGGCCTTAAATCGAATTTGAAAATTTTTGAAAAAAAAATTTTTTTCCCACCAAAACCCCCTAAAAATGTCCCGAAGAACCCCAAACATGTTTCCTGACCCTTATTCCCATGTAAAATGGCCTATTTAGGCCTTAAATCGAATTTGAAAATTTTTGAAAAAAAAAATTTTTTTCCGGCCAAAACCCCCTAAAAATGTCCCGAAGAACCCCAAACATGTTTCCTGACCCTTATTCCCATGTAATATGGCCTATTTAGGCCTTAAATCGAATTTGAAAATTTTTGAAAAAAAAATTTTTTTTCGGCCAAAACCCCCTAAAAATGTCTCGAAGAACCCCAAACATGTTTCCTGACCCTTATTCCCATGTAAAATGGCCTATTTAGGCCTTAAATCGAATTTGAAAATTTTTGAAAAAAATTTTTTTTTTTCGGCCAAAACCCCCTAAAAATGTCCCGAAGAACCCCAAACATGTTTCCTGACCCTTATTCCCATGTAAAATGGCCTATTTAGGCCTTAAATCGAATTTGAAAATTTTTGAAAAAAAAATTTTTTTTCCGGCCAAAACCCCCTAAAAATGTCCCGAAGAACCCCAAACATGTTTCCTGACCCTTATTCCCATGTAAAATGGCCTATTTAGGCCTTAAATCGAATTTGAAAATTTTTGAAAAAAAAAATTTTTTTTCGGCCAAAACCCCCTAAAAATGTCCCGAAGAACCCCAAACATGTTTCCTGACCCTTATTCCCATGTAAAATGGCCTATTTAGGCCTTAAATCGAATTTGAAAATTTTTGAAAAAAATTTTTTTTTTTCGGCCAAAACCCCCTAAAAATGTCCCGAAGAACCCCAAACATGTTTCCTGACCCTTATTCCCATGTAAAATGGCCTATTTAGGCCTTAAATCTAATTTGAAAATTTTTGAAAAAAAATGTTTTTTTCGGCCAAAACCCCTTAAAAATGTCCCGAAGAACCCCAAACATGTTTCCTGACCCTTATTCCCATGTAAAATGGACTATTTAGGCCTTAAATCGAATTTGAAAATTTTTGAAAAAAAAATTTTTTTTTCGCCCAAAACCCCTTAAAAATGTCCCGAAGAACCCCAAACATGTTCCTTGACCTTTATTCCCAAGTAAAATGGCCTATTTAGGCCTTAAATCGAATTTGAAAATTTTTGAAAAAAAATTTTTTTTTTCGGCCAAAACCCCCTAAAAATGTCCCGAAGAACCCCAAACATGTTTCCTGACCCTTATTCCCAAGTAAAATGGCCTATTTAGGCCTTAAATCGAATTTGAAAATTTTTGAAAAAAAAATTTTTTTTCGGCCAAAACCCCCTAAAAATGTAACCCCAAACATGTTTCCTGACCCTTATTCCCCTATAAAATGGCCTATTTAGGCCTTAAATCGATTTTGAAAATTTTTGAAAAAAAAATTTTTTTTCGGCCAAAACCCCCTAAAAATGTCCCGAAGAACCCCAAACATGTTTCCTGACCCTTATTCCCATGTAAAATGGCCTATTTAGGCCTTAAATCGAATTTGAAAATTTTTGAAAAAAAAATCTTTTTTTTCGGCCAAAACCCCCTAAAAATGTAACCCCAAACATGTTTCCTGACCCTTATTCCCCTATAAAATGGCCTATTTAGGCCTTAAATCGATTTTGAAAATTTTTGAAAAAAAAATTTTTTTTCGGCCAAAACCCCCTAAAAATGTCCCGAAGAACCCCAAACATGTTTCCTGACCCTTATTCCCATGTAAAATGGCCTATTTAGGCCTTAAATCGAATTTGAAAATTTTCGAAAAAAAAAATTTTTTTCCGCCAAAACCCCCTAAAAATGTCCCGAAGAACCCCAAACATGTTTCCTGACCCTTATTCCAATGTAAAATGGCCTATTTAGGCCTTAAATCGAATTTGAAAATTTTTGAAAAAAAAATTTTTTTTTCGGCCAAAACCCCCTAAAAATGTCCCGAAGAACCCCAAACATGTTTCCTGACCCTTATTCCCATGTAAAATGGCCTATTTAGGCCTTAAATCGAATTTGAAAATTTTTGAAAAAAAAAATTGTTTTTCGGCCAAAACCCCCTAAAAATGTCCCGAAGAACCCCAAACATGTTTCCTGACCCTTATTCCCATGTAAAATGGCCTATTTAGGCCTTAAATCGAATTTGAAAATTTTTGAAAAAAAAATCTTTTTTTTCGGCCAAAACCCCCGAAAAATGTAACCCCAAACATGTTTCCTGACCCTTATTCCCCTATAAAATGGCCTATTTAGGCCTTAAATCGATTTTGAAAATTTTTGAAAAAAAAATTTTTTTTCTGCCAAAACCCCCTAAAAATGTCCCGAAGAACCCCAAACATGTTTCCTGACCCTTATTCCCATGTAAAATGGCCTATTTAGGCCTTAAATCGAATTTGAAAATTTTCGAAAAAAAAAATTTTTTTCCGCCAAAACCCCCTAAAAATGTCCCGAAGAACCCCAAACATGTTTCCTGACCCTTATTCCAATGTAAAATGGCCTATTTAGGCCTTAAATCGAATTTGAAAATTTTTGAAAAAAAAATTTTTTTTTCGGCCAAAACCCCCTAAAAATGTCCCGAAGAACCCCAAACATGTTTCCTGACCCTTATTCCCATTTAAAATGGCATATTTAGGCCTTAAATCGAATTTGAAAATTTTTGAAAAAAAAATTTTTTTTTCGGCCAAAACCCCCTAAAAATGTCCCGAAGAACCCCAAACATGTTTCCTGACCCTTATTCCCATGTAAAATGGCCTATTTAGGCCTTAAATCGAATTTGAAAATTTTTGAAAAAAAAAATTGTTTTTCGGCCAAAACCCCCTAAAAATGTCCCGAAGAACCCCAAACATGTTTCCTGACCCTTATTCCCATGTAAAATGGCCTATTTAGGCCTTAAATCGAATTTGAAAATTTTTGAAAAAAAAATCTTTTTTTTCGGCCAAAACCCCCTAAAAATGTAACCCCAAACATGTTTCCTGACCCTTATTCCCCTATAAAATGGCCTATTTAGGCCTTAAATCGATTTTGAAAATTTTTGAAAAAAAAATTTTTTTTCAGCCAAAACCCCCTAAAAATGTCCCGAAGAACCCCAAACATGTTTCCTGACCCTTATTCCCATGTAAAATGGCCTATTTAGGCCTTAAATCGAATTTGAAAATTTTCGAAAAAAAAAATTTTTTTCCGCCAAAACCCCCTAAAAATGTCCCGAAGAACCCCAAACATGTTTCCTGACCCTTATTCCATTGTAAAATGGCCTATTTAGGCCTTAAATCGAATTTGAAAATTTTTGAAAAAAAAATTTTTTTTTCGGCCAAAACCCCCTAAAAATGTCCCGAAGAACCCGAAACATGTTTCCTGACCCTTATTCCCATTTAAAATGGCATATTTAGGCCTTAAATCGAATTTGAAAATTTTTGAAAAAAAAATTTTTTTTTCGGCCAAAACCCCCTAAAAATGTCCCGAAGAACCCCAAACATGTTTCCTGACCCTTATTCCCATGTAAAATGGCCTATTTAGGCCTTAAATCGAATTTGAAAATTTTTGAAAAAAAAAATTGTTTTTCGGCCAAAACCCCCTAAAAATGTCCCGAAGAACCCCAAACATGTTTCCTGACCCTTATTCCCATGTAAAATGGCCTATTTAGGCCTTAAATCGAATTTGAAAATTTTTGAAAAAAAAATCTTTTTTTTCGGCCAAAACCCCCTAAAAATGTAACCCCAAACATGTTTCCTGACCCTTATTCCCCTATAAAATGGCCTATTTAGGCCTTAAATCGATTTTGAAAATTTTTGAAAAAAAAATTTTTTTTCGGCCAAAACCCCCTAAAAATGTCCCGAAGAACCCCAAACATGTTTCCTGACCCTTATTCCCATGTAAAATGGCCTATTTAGGCCTTAAATCGAATTTGAAAATTTTCGAAAAAAAAAATTTTTTTTCCGCCAAAACCCCCTAAAAATGTCCCGAAGAACCCCAAACATGTTTCCTGACCCTTATTCCAATGTAAAATGGCCTATTTAGGCCTTAAATCGAATTTGAAAATTTTTGAAAAAAAAATTTTTTTTTCGGCCAAAACCCCCTAAAAATGTCCCGAAGAACCCCAAACATGTTTCCTGACCCTTATTCCCATTTAAAATGGCATATTTAGGCCTTAAATCGAATTTGAAAATTTTTGAAAAAAAAAATTTTTTTTCCGCCAAAACCCCCTAAAAATGTCCCGAAGAACCCCAAACATGTTTCCTGACCCTTATTCCCATGTAAAATGGCCTATTTAGGCCTTAAATCGATTTTGAAAATTTTTGAAAAAAAATCTTTTTTTCGGCCAAAACCCCTTAAAAATGTCCCGAAGAACCCCAAACATGTTCCTTGACCTTTATTCCCAAGTAAAATGGCCTATTTAGGCCTTAAATCAAATTTGAAAATTTTTGAAAAAAAATTTTTTTTTTCGGCCAAAACCCCCTAAAAATGTCCCGAAGAACCCCAAACATGTTTCCTGACCCTTATTCCCAAGTAAAATGGCCTATTTAGGCCTTAAATCGAATTTGAAAATTTTTGAAAAAAAAAATTTTTTTTCGGCCAAAACCCCCTAAAAATGTCCCGAAGAACCCCAAACATGTTTCCTGACCCTTATTCCCATGTAAAATGGCCTATTTAGGCCTTAAATCGAATTTGAAAATTTTTGAAAAAAAAATTTTTTTTCGGCCAAAACCCCCTAAAAATGTAACCCCAAACATGTTCCCTGACCCTTATTCCCATGTAAAATGGCCTATTTAGGCCTTAAATCGAATTTGAAAATTTTTGAAAAAAAAAATTTTTTTTCGGCCAAAACCCCCTAAAAATGTCCCGAAGAACCCCAAACATGTTTCCTGACCCTTATTCCCATGTAAAATGGCCTATTTAGGCCTTAAATCGAATTTGAAAATTTTTGAAAAAAAAATTTTTTTTTCGGCCAAAACCCCCTAAAAATGTCCCGAAGAACCCCAAACATGTTTCCTGACCCTTATTCCCATTTAAAATGGCATATTTAGGCCTTAAATCGAATTTGAAAATTTTTGAAAAAAAAAATTTTTTTTCCGCCAAAACCCCCTAAAAATGTCCCGAAGAACCCCAAACATGTTTCCTGACCCTTATTCCCATGTAAAATGGACTATTTAGGCCTTAAATCGATTTTGAAAATTTTTGAAAAAAAATCTTTTTTTCGGCCAAAACCCCTTAAAAATGTCCCGAAGAACCCCAAACATGTTTCCTGACCCTTATTCCCATGTAAAATGGCCTATTTAGGCCTTAAATCGAATTTGAAAATTTTTGAAAAAAAAATTTTTTTTTCGCCCAAAACCCCTTAAAAATGTCCCGAAGAACCCCAAACATGTTCCTTGACCTTTATTCCCAAGTAAAATGGCCTATTTAGGCCTTAAATCGAATTTGAAAATTTTTGAAAAAAAATTTTTTTTTTCGGCCAAAACCCCCTAAAAATGTCCCGAAGAACCCCAAACATGTTTCCTGACCCTTATTCCCAAGTAAAATGGCCTATTTAGGCCTTAAATCGAATTTGAAAATTTTTGAAAAAAAAAATTTTTTTTCGGCCAAAACCCCCTAAAAATGTCCCGAAGAACCCCAAACATGTTTCCTGACCCTTATTCCCATGTAAAATGGCCTATTTAGGCCTTAAATCGAATTTGAAAATTTTTGAAAAAAAAATTTTTTTTCGGCCAAAACCCCCTAAAAATGTAACCCCAAACATGTTTCCTGACCCTTATTCCCATGTAAAATGGCCTATTTAGGCCTTAAATCGAATTTGAAAATTTTTGAAAAAAAAATTTTTTTTTCGCCCAAAACCCCTTAAAAATGTCCCGAAGAACCCCAAACATGTTCCTTGACCTTTATTCCCAAGTAAAATGGCCTATTTAGGCCTTAAATCGAATTTGAAAATTTTTGAAAAAAAATTTTTTTTTTCGGCCAAAACCCCCTAAAAATGTCCCGAAGAACCCCAAACATGTTTCCTGACCCTTATTCCCATGTAAAATGGCCTATTTAGGCCTTAAATCGAATTTGAAAATTTTTGAAAAAAAAATCTTTTTTTCGGCCAAAACCCCCTAAAAATGTCCCGAAGAACCCCAAACATGTTTCCTGACCCTTATTCCCATGTAAAATGGCCTATTTAGGCCTTAAATCGAATTTGAAAATTTTCGAAAAAAAAATTTTTTTTCGGCCAAAACCCCCTAAAAATGTCCCGAAGAACCCCAAACATGTTTCCTGACCCTTATTCCAATGTAAAATGGCCTATTTAGGCCTTAAATCGAATTTGAAAATTTTTGAAAAAAAAATTTTTTTTTCGGCCAAAACCCCCTAAAAATGTCCCGAAGAACCCCAAACATGTTTCCTGACCCTTATTCCAATGTAAAATGGCCTATTTAGGCCTTAAATCGAATTTGAAAATTTTTGAAAAAAAAATTTTTTTTTCGGCCAAAACCCCCTAAAAATGTCCCGAAGAACCCCAAACATGTTTCCTGACCCTTATTCCCATTTAAAATGGCATATTTAGGCCTTAAATCGAATTTGAAAATTTTTGAAAAAAAAATTTTTTTTTCGGCCAAAACCCCCTAAAAATGTCCCGAAGAACCCCAAACATGTTTCCTGACCCTTATTCCCATGTAAAATGGCCTATTTAGGCCTTAAATCGAATTTGAAAATTTTTGAAAAAAAAAATTGTTTTTCGGCCAAAACCCCCTAAAAATGTCCCGAAGAACCCCAAACATGTTTCCTGACCCTTATTCCCATGTAAAATGGCCTATTTAGGCCTTAAATCGATTTTGAAAATTTTTGAAAAAAAGATCTTTTTTTCGGCCAAAACCCCCTAAAAATGTCCCGAAGAACCCCAAACATGTTTCCTGACCCTTATTCCCATGTAAAATGGTCTATTTAGGCCTTAAATCGAATTTGAAAATTTTTGAAAAAAAAATTTTTTTTTCGGCCAAAACCCCCTAAAAATGTCCCGAAGAACCCCAAACATGTTTCCTGACCCTTATTATCATGTAAAATGGCCTATTTAGGCCTTAAATCGAATTTGAAAATTTTTGAAAAAAAAATCTTTTTTTCGGCCAAAACCCCTTAAAAATGTCCCAAAGAACCCCAAACATGTTTCTTGACCCTTATTCCCATGTAAAATGGCCTATTTAGGCCTTAAATCGAATTTGAAAATTTTTGAAAAAAAAAATTTTTTTTTCGGCCAAAACCCCCTAAAAATGTCCCGAAGAACCCCAAACATGTTTCCTGACCCTTATTCCAATGTAAAATGGCCTATTTAGGCCTTAAATCGAATTTGAAAATTTTTGAAAAAAAAATTTTTTTTTCGGCCAAAACCCCCTAAAAATGTCCCGAAGAACCCCAAACATGTTTCCTGACCCTTATTCCCATGTAAAATGGCCTATTTAGGCCTTAAATCGAATTTGAAAATTTTTGAAAAAAAAATTTTTTTTTCGGCCAAAACCCCCTAAAAATGTAACCCCAAACATGTTTCCTGACCCTTATTCCCCTATAAAATGGCCTATTTAGGCCTTAAATCGATTTTGAAAATTTTTGAAAAAAAATCTTTTTTTCGGCCAAAACCCCTTAAAAATGTCCCGAAGAACCCCAAACATGTTTCCTGACCCTTATTCCCATGTAAAATGGCCTATTTAGGCCTTAAATCGAATTTGAAAATTTTCGAAAAAAAAAAATTTTTTCCCGGCCAAAACCCCCTAAAAATGTCCCGAAGAACCCCAAACATGTTTCCTGACCCTTATTCCAATGTAAAATGGCCTATTTAGGCCTTAAATCGAATTTGAAAATTTTTGAAAAAAAAATTTTTTTTTCGGCCAAAACCCCCTAAAAATGTCCCGAAGAACCCCAAACATGTTTCCTGACCCTTATTCCAATGTAAAATGGCCTATTTAGGCCTTAAATCGAATTTGAAAATTTTTGAAAAAAAAATTTTTTTTTCGGCCAAAACCCCCTAAAAATGTCCCGAAGAACCCCAAACATGTTTCCTGACCCTTATTCCCATTTAAAATGGCCTATTTAGGCCTTAAATCGAATTTGAAAATTTTTGAAAAAAAAATTTTTTTTTCGGCCAAAACCCCCTAAAAATGTCCCGAAGAACCCCAAACATGTTTCCTGACCCTTATTCCCATGTAAAATGGCCTATTTAGGCCTTAAATCGAATTTGAAAATTTTTGAAAAAAAAAATTTTTTTTCGGCCAAAACCCCCTAAAAATGTCCCGATGTTTCCTGACCCTTATTCCCATGTAAAATGGCCTATTTAGGCCTTAAATCGAAGTTGAAAATTTTTGAAAAAAAAATTGTTTTTCGGCCAAAACCCCCTAAAAATGTTCCGAAGAACCCCAAACCTGTTTCCTGACCCTTATTCCCATGTAAAATGGCCTATTTAGGCCTTAAATCGAATTTGAAAATTTTTGAAAAAAAAATTTTTTTTTCGGCAAAAACCCCCTAAAAATGTCCCGAAGAACCCCAAACATGTTTCCTGACCCTTATTCCCAAGTAAAATGGCCTATTTAGGCCTTAAATCGAATTTGAAAATTTTTGAAAAAAAAAATTTTTTTTCGGCCAAAACCCCCTAAAAATGTCCCGAAGAACCCCAAACATGTTTCCTGACCCTTATTCCCATGTAAAATGGCCTATTTAGGCCTTAAATCGAATTTGAAAATTTTTGAAAAAAAAAATTTTTTTTCGGCCAAAACCCCCTAAAAATGTCCCGAAGAACCCCAAACATGTTTCCTGACCCTTATTCCCATGTAAAATGGCCTATTTAGGCCTTAAATCGAATTTGAAAATTTTTGAAAAAAAAATTTTTTTTTCGGCCAAAACCCCCTAAAAATGTCCCGAAGAACCCCAAACATGTTTCCTGACCCTTATTCCCATGTAAAATGGCCTATTTAGGCCTTAAATCGAAGTTGAAAATTTTTGAAAAAAAAAATTATTTTTCGGCCAAAACCCCCTAAAAATGTCCCGATGAACCCCAAACATGTTTCCTGACCCTTATTCCCATGTAAAATGGCCTATTTAGGCCTTAAATCGAATTTGAAAATTTTTGAAAAAAAAATTTTTTTTTCGGCCAAAACCCCCTTAAAAATGTCCCGAAGAACCCCAAACATGTTTCCTGACCCTTATTCCCAAGTAAAATGGCCTATTTAGGCCTTAAATCGATTTTGAAAATTTTTGAAAAAAAACTTTTTTTTTCGGGAAAAACCCCCTAAAAATGTCCCAAAGAACCCCAAACATGTTCCCTGACCCTAATTCCCATGTAAAATGGCCTATTTAGGCCTTAAATCGATTTTGAAAATTTTTGAAAAAAAAAATTTTTTTTCGGCCAAAACCCCCTAAAAATGTCCCGAAGAACCCCAAACATGTTTCCTGACCCTTATTCCCATGTAAAATGGCCTATTTAGGCCTTAAATCGATTTAGAAAATGTTTGAAAAAAAAAATTTTTTTTCGGCCAAAACCCCCTAAAAATGTCCCAAAGAACCCCAAACATGTTTCCTGACCCTTATTCCCATGTAAAATGGCCTATTTAGGCCTTAAATCGATTTAGAAAATTTTTGAAAAAAAAATTTTTTTTTCGGCCAAAACCCCCTAAAAATGTCCCAAAGAACCCCAAACATGTTTCCTGACCCTTATTCCCATGTAAAATGGCCTATTTAGGCCTTAAATCGATTTAGAAAATTTTTGAAAAAAAAAATTTTTTTTCAGCCAAAACCCCCTAAAAATGTCCCAAAGAACCCCAAACATGTTTCCTGACCCTTATTCCCATGTAAAATTGCCTATTTAGGCATTAAATCGGTTTAGAAAATTTTTAAAAAAAAAATTTTTTTTTTCGGCCAAAAACCCCTCTAAAAATGTCCCGAACAACCCCAAACATGTTTCCTGACCCTTATTCCCATGTAAAACGGCCTATTTAGGCCTTAAATCGATTTTGAAAATTTTTGAAAAAAAACTTTTTTTTTCGGGAAAAACCCCCTAAAAATGTCCCAAAGAACCCCAAACATGTTCCCTGACCCTAATTCCCATGTAAAATTGCCTATTTAGGCATTAAATCGATTTAGAAAATTTTTGAAAAAAAATTTTTTTTTCGGCCAAAACCCCCTAAAAATGTCTCGAACAACCCCAAACATGTTTCCTGACCCTTATTCCCATGTAAAACGGCCTATTTAGGCCTTAAATCGATTTTGAAAATTTTTGATAAAAAACTTTTTTTTTCGGGAAAAACCCCCTAGAAATGTCCCAAAGAACCCCAAACATGTTTCCTGACCCTTATTCCCATTTAAAATGGCCTATTTAGGCCTTAAATCGAATTTGAAAATTTTTGAAAAAAAAATTTTTTTTTCGGCCAAAACCCCCTAAAAATGTCCCGAAGAACCCCAAACATGTTTCCTGACCCTTATTCCCATGTAAAATGGCCTATTTAGGCCTTAAATCGAATTTGAAAATTTTTGAAAAAAAAAATTTTTTTTCGGCCAAAACCCCCTAAAAATGTCCCGATGTTTCCTGACCCTTATTCCCATGTAAAATGGCCTATTTAGGCCTTAAATCGAAGTTGAAAATTTTTGAAAAAAACAATTGTTTTTCGGCCAAAACCCCCTAAAAATGTTCCGAAGAACCCCAAACCTGTTTCCTGACCCTTATTCCCATGTAAAATGGCCTATTTAGGCCTTAAATCGAATTTGAAAATTTTTGAAAAAAAAATTTTTTTTTCGGCAAAAACCCCCTAAAAATGTCCCGAAGAACCCCAAACATGTTTCCTGACCCTTATTCCCATGTAAAATGGCCTATTTAGGCCTTAAATCGAATTTGAAAATTTTTGAAAAAAAAAATTTTTTTTCGGCCAAAACCCCCTAAAAATGTCCCGAAGAACCCCAAACATGTTTCCTGACCCTTATTCCCATGTAAAATGGCCTATTTAGGCCTTAAATCGAATTTGAAAATTTTTGAAAAAAAAAATTTTTTTTCGGCCAAAACCCCCTAAAAATGTCCCGAAGAACCCCAAACATGTTTCCTGACCCTTATTCCCATGTAAAATGGCCTATTTAGGCCTTAAATCGAATTTGAAAATTTTTGAAAAAAAATTTTTTTTTTCGGCCAAAACCCCCTAAAAATGTCCCGAAGAACCCCAAACATGTTTCCTGACCCTTATTCCCATGTAAAATGGCCTATTTAGGCCTTAAATCGAAGTTGAAAATTTTTGAAAAAAAAAAATTATTTTTCGGCCAAAACCCCCTAAAAATGTCCCGATGAACCCCAAACATGTTTCCTGACCCTTATTCCCATGTAAAATGGCCTATTTAGGCCTTAAATCGAATTTGAAAATTTTTGAAAAAAAAATTTTTTTTTCGGCCAAAACCCCCTTAAAAATGTCCCGAAGAACCCCAAACATGTTTCCTGACCCTTATTCCCATGTAAAATGGCCTATTTAGGCCTTAAATCGATTTTGAAAATTTTTGAAAAAAAACTTTTTTTTCGGGAAAAACCCCCTAAAAATGTCCCAAAGAACCCCAAACATGTTCCCTGACCCTAATTCCCATGTAAAATGGCCTATTTAGGCCTTAAATCGATTTTGAAAATTTTTGAAAAAAAAAATTTTTTTCAGCCAAAACCCCCTAAAAATGTCCCGAAGAACCCCAAACATGTTTCCTGACCCTTATTCCCATGTAAAATGGCCTATTTAGGCCTTAAATCGATTTAGAAAATTTTTGAAAAAAAAAATTTTTTTTCGGCCAAAACCCCCTAAAAATGTCCCAAAGAACCCCAAACATGTTTCCTGACCCTTATTCCCATGTAAAATGGCCTATTTAGGCCTTAAATCGATTTAGAAAATTTTTGAAAAAAAAATTTTTTTTTCGGCCAAAACCCCCTAAAAATGTCCCAAAGAACCCCAAACATGTTTCCTGACCCTTATTCCCATGTAAAATGGCCTATTTAGGCCTTAAATCGATTTAGAAAATTTTTGAAAAAAAAAATTTTTTTGCAGCCAAAACCCCCTAAAAATGTCCCAAAGAACCCCAAACATGTTTCCTGACCCTTATTCCCATGTAAAATTGCCTATTTAGGCATTAAATCGGTTTAGAAAATTTTTAAAAAAAAAATTTTTTTTTTCGGCCAAAAACCCCTCTAAAAATGTCCCGAACAACCCCAAACATGTTTCCTGACCCTTATTCCCATGTAAAACGGCCTATTTAGGCCTTAAATCGATTTTGAAAATTTTTGAAAAAAAACTTTTTTTTTCGGGAAAAACCCCCTAAAAATGTCCCAAAGAACCCCAAACATGTTCCCTGACCCTAATTCCCATGTAAAATTGCCTATTTAGGCATTAAATCGATTTAGAAAATTTTTGAAAAAAAATTTTTTTTTCGGCCAAAACCCCCTAAAAATGTCCCGAACAACCCCAAACATGTTTCCTGACCCTTATTCCCATGTAAAACGGCCTATTTAGGCCTTAAATCGATTTTGAAAATTTTTGAAAAAAAACTTTTTTTTTCGGGAAAAACCCCCTAAAAATGTCCCAAAGAACCCCAAACATGTTCCCTGACCCTAATTCCCATGTAAAATGGCCTATTTATGCCTTAAATCGATTTAGAAAATTTTTGAAAAAAAAATTTTTTTTTCGGCCAAAACCCCCTAAAAATGTCCCGAACAACCCCAAACATGTTTTCTGACCCTTATTCCCATGTAAAACGGCCTATTTAGGCCTTAAATCGATTTTGAAAATTTTTGAAAAAAAAATTTTTTTTTCGGAAAAACCCCCTAAAAATGTCCCAAAGAACCCCAAACATGTTTCCTGACCCTAATTCCCATGTAAAATTGCCTATTTAGGCATTAAATCGATTAAGAAAATTTTTGAAAAAAAATTTTTTTTTTCGGCCAAAACCCCCTAAAAATGTCCCGAAGAACCCCAAACATGTTTCCTGACCCTTATTCCCATGTAAAACGGCCTATTTAGGCCTTAAATCGATTTTGAAAATTTTTGAAAAAAAACTTTTTTTTTCAGGAAAAACCCCCTAAAAATGTCCCAAAGAACCCCAAACATGTTCCCTGACCCTAATTCCCATGTAAAATGGCCTATTTAGGCCTTAAATCGATTTTGAAAATTTTTGAAAAAAAACTTTTTTTTTCGGGAAAAACCCCCTAAAAATGTCCCAAAGAACCCCAAACATGTTCCCTGACCCTAATTCCCATGTAAAATTGCCTATTTAGGCATTAAATCGATTTAGAAAATTTTTGAAAAAAAAATTTTTTTTTCGGCCAAAACCCCCTAAAAATGTCCCGAAGAACCCCAAACATGTTTCCTGACCCTTATTCCCATGTAAAACGGCCTATTTAGGCCTTAAATCGATTTTGAAAATTTTTGAAAAAAAACTTTTTTTTTCGGCCAAAACCCCCTAAAAATGTCCCAAAGAACCCCAAACATGTTTCCTGACCCTTATTCCCATGTAAAATGGCCTATTTAGGCCTTAAATCGATTTTGAAAATTTTTGAAAAAAAACTTTTTTTTTCGGGAAAAACCCCCTAAAAATGTCCCAAAGAACCCCAAACATGTTCCCTGACCCTAATTCCCATGTAAAATTGCCTATTTAGGCATTAAATCGATTTAGAAAATTTTTGAAAAAAAAAATTTTTTTTCGGCCAAAACCCCCTAAAAATGTCCCGAAGAACCCCAAACATGTTTCCTGACCCTTATTCCCATGTAAAACGGCCTATTTAGGCCTTAAATCGATTTTGAAAGTTTTTGAAAAAAAACTTTTTTTTTCGGGAAAAACCCCCTAAAAATGTCCCAAAGAACCCCAAACATGTTCCCTGACCCTAATTCCCATGTAAAATGGCCTATTTAGGCCTTAAATCGATTTTGAAAATTTTTGAAAAAAAAAATTTTTTTTCGGCCAAAACCCCCTAAAAATGTCCCGAAGAACCCCAAACATGTTTCCTGACCCTTATTCCCATGTAAAACGGCCTATTTAGGCCTTAAATCGATTTTGAAAGTTTTTGAAAAAAAACTTTTTTTTTCGGCCAAAACCCCCTAAAAATGTCCCAAAGAACCCCAAACATGTTCCCTGACCCTAATTCCCATGTAAAATGGCCTATTTAGGCCTTAAATCGATTTTGAAAATTTTTGAAAAAAAAAATTTTTTTTCGGTCAAAACCCCCTAAAAATGTCCCAAAGAACCGCAAACATGTTTCCTGACCCTTATTCCCATGTAAAATGGCCTATTTAGGCATTAAATCGATTTAGAAAATTTTTGAAAAAAAAAATTTTTTTCGGCCAAAACCCCCTAAAAATGTCCCGAAGAACCCCAAACATGTTTCCTGACCCTTATTCCCATGTAAAACGGCCTATTTAGGCCTTAAATCGATTTTGAAAATTTTTGAAAAAAAAATTTTTTTTTCGGCCAAAACCCCCTAAAAATGTCCCAAAGAACCCCAAACATGTTTCCTGACCCTTATTCCCATGTAAAATGGCCTATTTAGGCCTTAAATCGATTTAGAAAATTTTTGAAAAAAAAACTTTTTTTTCGGCCAAAACCCCCTAAAAATGTCCCAAAGAACCCCAAACATGTTCCCTGACCCTAATTCCCATGTAAAATTGCCTATTTAGGCCTTAAATCGATTTAGAAAATTTTTGAAAAAAAAACTTTTTTTTCGGCCAAAACCCCCTAAAAATGTCCCAAAGAACCCCAAACATGTTTCCTGACCCTTATTCCCATGTAAAATGGCCTATTTAGGCCTTAAATCGATTTAGAAAATTTTTGAAAAAAAAAAATTTTTTTCGGCCAAAACCCCCTAAAAATGTCCCAAAGAATCCCAAACATGTTTCCTGACCCTTGTTCCCATGTAAAATTGCCTATTTAGGAATTAAATCGATTTAGAAAATTTTTGAAAAAAAAACTTTTTTTTCGGCCAAAACCCCCTAAAAATGTCCCGAACAACCCCAAACATGTTTTCTGACCCTTATTCCCATGTAAAACGGCCTATTTAGGCCTTAAATCGATTTTGAAAATTTTTGAAAAAAAACTTTTTTTTCGGGAAAAACCCCCTAAAAATGTCCCAAAGAACCCCAAACATGTTCCCTGACCCTAATTCCCATGTAAAATTGCCTATTTAGGCATTAAATCGATTTAGAAAATTTTTGAAAAAAAAATTTTTTTTTCGGCCAAAACCCCCTAAAAATGTCCCGAAGAACCCCAAACATGTTTCCTGACCCTTATTCCCATGTAAAACGGCCTATTTAGGCCTTAAATCGATTTTGAAAATTTTTGAAAAAAAACTTTTTTTTTCGGGAAAAACCCCCTAAAAATGTCCCAAAGAACCCCAAACATGTTCCCTGACCCTAATTCCCATGTAAAATTGCCTATTTAGGCATTAAATCGATTTAGAAAATTTTTGAAAAAAAAATTTTTTTTTCGGCCAAAACCCCCTAAAAATGTCCCGAAGAACCCCAAACATGTTTCCTGACCCTTATTCCCATGTAAAACGGCCTATTTAGGCCTTAAATCGATTTTGAAAATTTTTGAAAAAAAAAATTTTTTTTCGGCCAAAACCCCCTAAAAATGTCCCGAAGAACCCCAAACATGTTTCCTGACCCTTATTCCCATGTAAAATGGCCTTAAGGGGGTGTACCACTCGAAAATGTATTTCTTTTATTATAAGTGATAACTGCCCAGAAATGTGCATGCAGAGGTAACATTCATTGCTGATTTTAGCTTCAGTGGTAATTTTTGGGTGTGGCATTCCGTTTCCATGGGAACTTGAAAACAATAGACACTGACCTTGCAATGTTGGGAACTGCCCCATTTGAAGAAGAAACTTTTCATTTGGGCAAACTATCTGTCAAACTAATCAGCAGTAGATGGAGAATGGGGTAAACTCTTTAAAATTGTGATTCACACCCTAGTGTTGATTTTATAGAGAGAAAATGCAAAAAATGCAAAATCACAAAACAAATTTAAACTTTGCAGAGGTATTTATTTATCCATGGCCAAAAAAGGAGAAAATAGCAGAGATTATCCCATTCTACAGCTACTGAGAATCAAAATGAGGGGTAGCTTGTATCAATACACCTTAAATTGCCCAAATGGGGAGTGTCCCAAGAAGCACTATGAGACAAAAATCCAGTTTGTCAGGAATGCAAGTTTAAAGATAGTCATATCTATTGTATGGTGATAAAATTAGTTGTGTAGCTGAAGTAGCGGGGGTTTGGGGGCGGCAGCCCCCTAAAAATGATCAGTCAAATTCTAGCTTCTTCGTCTTTTATAGTATTCATTCACAAATGTTAATATTATTGTCATGTTAGATCTTATCATCAGGAATTATCATCAGGAATTAGTAGCATTGATATATATATTATATTGATATATTATGGTAGCATTGATATATCATTTCATTTATTATTATTATTGGGGGCTATCGCCCCCAAACCCCCGCTAATTCAGTTGCACATCATAAGAGAAAAAACATAGGAGAAAATGAGGTTGATATGAGAAACAAATATCGGTCCAGCAACACGGCTGGTTTGGTGGTTTTTAAAAAAACCGTTCTTAGGAGGACGCTAAGGTCACTCATCGAAAATTGAACAAATGGCGATGCAGCCTCATGATGACTTTGCTGACTTCGTGATCATTGTGGCAAATAGACTGGTAGCATGCACTGCTCTTCACCGACTCTAGAAGACTATAAAAGTCATCGTCTCTGTAACGATGTACTCCTATATCATCAGGCCCTCTCAATCTCTCTCTTGCAAGTTCTTGCCTTGCCAAACACCAGTGCATGTTCTTGGCCAGGTAGAGCTCTTTCAGAGAAAGGCGGCGAATATCCAACAGTGAACAAAGTTCAAGGTTGGAAACAATCTTGTTGAAGTTTTTAAAAACCCAACAAGAATTGTTTATTCTCCTGGCTAAGATCTTCACTCTGTCTTGGTCATAGCCAAGTTCTTGCAACTGGCGTTTAACTTGCTTGTAGTGTGTGACTCGTTGAGCCACAACTTTAAATGCCTTGGCTGCCACAATTCGCCTCATGACCACAGCAAACGTCTGATCGAGTGCATCCGAAGTTTCGTCTCGCAGGTCCTTCTGAAACATTCGTAACAAGCCTTTAACGTCGAATGTGGAGTATCTGTCTAAGTTGGCTTCTCGACAAGGCTTGCACCAGCAATTGTAATGTCCTTCCATCATGCAAATCGTGTGTACACCAACTGCTCTGCTATTTTAGGCCAACCGTCAAAATCAAAATTTGCATTCAAAATATGGATTGAAGTGAATTGAATTTCAATTCCCCTCCAATCGATTGTCGCCGTTAGGCGACTTTTTGGTCACGTGAACAAAAAAGTGGTTTTTCAACCACTTTTAGGCCAGAACGCTCGAAGGTTTCATTTGATTGACAACGTTGTTTTAATGTATGCCAATCACAGAATAACTGGAGCGCTACCGCAGGGAGAAAATGATAATGAATATTTTTCAAACGATTTTGATTATAAAACAAAGCCGTTTTATTATGTGTATTATGTTTTAGATTGATAATAATGCATACATTCCGTTGCTATGGAGTTGCTAAGTAGCTTATCAGCGTACAAAGCAATGCTTTTTGCATGCAATTGCCGGTATTATCGTGCTGAAAAGGCACAGAACAAATACTGCATGCATTTTAGAACCCAACAAACGAACAAAATATTTCACAATAAAAACTACTTTTTCGAGTGGTACACCCCCTTAAACAAAATTTTCTAAAAAAAATTTGTTTCCGTCCAAAACCCCCAAAAAATGTCCCTAGGAACCCCAAAACATGTTTTCTGACCCTGATTCCCATGTAAAATGGCCTACTTAGGCCTAAAATCGATTTTGAAAATTTTCAACAAAAACATTAATTTTCGCCAACTACCCCTCAAAATGTCCCTCGGAACCCCAAAACATGCTTTATGACCCTGATTCCCATGTAAAATGGCCTGCTTAGGCCTAAAATCGATTTTTAAAATTTTCAAAAAAAAAATTTGTTTCCGTCCAAAACCCCTAAAAATGTCCCTAGGAACCCCAAAACGTGTTTTCTGACCCTGATTCCCATGTAAACTGGCCTACTTAGGCCTAAAATCGATTTTTAAAATTTTCAAAAAAAATTTTTTTCGCCCAAACTCCCTAAAAATGTCCCTAGGAACCCCAAAGCATGTTTTCTGACCCTAATTCCCATGTAAAAGGTCCTACTTAGGCCTAAAATCGATTTTTAAAATTTTCAAAGAAAATTTTTTTTCGCTCAAAACCCCCTAAAAATGTCCCTAGGAACCCCAAAACATGTTTTCTGACCCTGATTCCCATGTAAGTTGGCCTTTTTAGGTCTAAAATCGATTTTTAAAATTTAAAAAAAAAATATTTTTTCGCCCAAAACGTCCTGAAAATGTCCCTAGGATTTCTCCCAGTACTGGAGTTTCTTAAATGGAATAGACAAGGCTATATCTCGTAGCCACTATAAATAGGGTAAAGAAACGCCCACAAACCCATTGTTTCCTTAGCTACACAAAGAAACCGGACAGGTCAAGTTGTCGAGTACAATGGATTATATTTTTGTCCTGGCCTGGGTCAGCCTTTAACTATGTCAATTCCCTTTAATTTTAAGTGATCTGAGAGTTGCGTTTCTTATTGGCAGTTTCTTGTAAAAAAAGAAATACGTGAGGTGGTTTATATTTGTCATTCATTAGGTATATAGAGTTTATTTTTTGTGTCCAAAAAGATGAATATTGGTTTCATTGATGATATTTCGTAAAATTGTTTGCTCCTTGCCTTGCCATTTATCTTACATGCCATTAGACAATGTATTTCATCATTCATGGTGCTACAGGATGTACTTGCTCGTTCTTCAGGGTTAATTTTTTAGAGATTCTCTAAAATATGGAATTGCCCCATAATTCTCTGAATTTGCATAAAAACTTTTTTACATAAATTGTCCGGCCCCTTGGGCAATGATGATGATGATGATAATGATTTATGAAAACAAATTGATGTTAAAACTAACTACCAACGTTTTCATACGCCCTAGAGAAGCATAGCTTATCTAGTCCAGGGCACTTACAATAATAGCAAAACCTAACAACAGCAATTTAAAACATTAACTACAAGTACCATATGATTAGGATATAACGTGTTTAAATGCAATAAAAATTACTTGAATACAACAGCGGTTAGATATGAAAAAATAAAATCATAATGTTTATGATAATGATAGTAATACTGCAATAGAATATATTTTGCAGAAAGTGGAAGGAAACGAGGCAGACCTAGGCAACTTTGAGGACAAATGGATTGCTAGATTGGACACAAAAGAACCCAATGGAATGAACAGCGCAATGGGTGAACTCGCAAAAACACACTATAAACTTTTCCCGAATTAACAGCATCTTATGTATGTATTCCTTATTTCGAGTTTTATTTCTTATGACTTATTCTTTTCGTAATTAGCAATCTACGCCGCATTATCAGAATCAGAAATTCCACGGATATTTGTAGAACTCTTAAATCGAATTTATAATTCTTGCCTTTATCGGTATGGCACACTCTTATAATCTATTAACATTGTGACTGAAGATGATCTACATAAGATCGAAATATTTCACTGAAAAGTTCTTGTTTTTCTTGACTCTGCAATAGAGTATAATAACAGTAATCCATAGATTGACGAAAAAGGGAACAAAGTTATATTTCTATCCTGTAGCTACAGTAAACCAGAATAAGAAATTAATTAAAGGTAGGAGCCTATTTGATACTCTTTCAGAGCTTTAAGATAGCTTGTTAATGCTTGTATCTTTCTCGAATAAGGGGGCTGGGAATTCCACAATCTTGCTCCTTTTACAGAGATGGCACAAATCCAGTTTTTGGTTTTTGGCACTTGGAAAAGATCACTGTGTCTCGTTTCGTAGTTATGTAAGCTTGATCTTGTTTGAAACAGATTTTGGAAGATTGCTGGTAGTTTATCTTTGTTATTTACATACATGTCCATCAATTTCAGGATTTCAAGTTCATATTGGTCAGAGATTTTTAAAACTTGGGAATCTTTATGTATTTCATTGGTAGAGGCAAGCCTCCTTTTGTATTGCAGGATTTTCAAAACTCTGTTTTAGTGTACTTGGCTACGCTGAATTAACTTTTTGGTTGCATGTGATAATAATTACCTTTGTCAAGAATAGAATTCATGAAAACAATAGAATATTGTACTGCATAGAAAATTGCGCGCCAAGACAAGGTTGCAAAACTACAGCCCGGGGATTTTACGCAAAGCAAGTAAAAATTGCATTCTATTCGTTCTTTCTCTTCCACAATTATCACCCTTCACTTGAGCATGTGTCTGTCACTATAACTTACTTTAACAAAAAGACTAGGATAAAAATTTTTACTTTGCATCATAAATATTTTGAGGCCGGGGCCGAGCGCCATAGGGCATGGGCCGGGGCCGGGGGCAGGGGTCGGTGATTGCTAATAGCCCGAAAGATGGAGACATAAGGTAAACAAGATAATTATTCCACTGTGGGTAAAAGCTTACCGACTATCAATCATAATTTACGTACCAAAAATGGGTCATTGTCTGTTTGGTATAAATATGCATGTGTTAGTTTTATGAGTTGAGTACTTGAGTTCGTAGTTGAGGTACAACGGCAAGGACAGTTTTACTTAAGACCACTCGTGCGTTTGCAAGAGCCCCAAGATTCGCCACAAAGGAAAGGAGCAGCATATCCGTTTGATTTTCTTTGATTTTTGATTGAGGAAGTCAAAAACGCTACGTTGATGCTGATTTAAAGAGAGCTTTGAATTTGCCAGTTACTGCCATGGAAAAATTGATGATTGAAGCGTTTGGTGACAGTTCACCGAAAGTAAGAACGAGGGTAAGAGAAGTTGTTCAAATTGGTATCAGATGCGTTGATGGAGTTGAAGTGGTCATGACCGCGTACATCGTACTGTGATATGTACCCCCAGCAATCAAGTCATTTCTGGAGCTCTTGAAAGACTGGAGCAAGCTGATTTTTCAAGTGAAGACAAGTTATAAATGCTGACAAAACAGTTCAAATTTTACAAGGAGCTGATTTTATTCGAGATTAGTTGATGGAGAAATTCATCGTGGAATTATTCGAGCTGGTCAGTAGCCATGAAAACGAGACTTAGATAGGTCTTATCAGGCCCGACAGAGAGGGTAAGTGACAATTTAAGTCCAAATTCATATGTTTTAATTATTCAAGTTATGTCTTTGGGTCTTTGTGAAAGCATGATTCGATTTCGAAAGAGCTCAAACAATTTTGGGAGGACGAATCAATGGGAATCAAGGAGCAAAAAAGTGAGCAAACCACCTCAAGTAAAATTCCCAATTAGAGAGAAAAAGCCACCTCTTGCTACCAGATAATTATGATTTTGCTAAACGTAGGCTTTTATCTCAATTAAGCAAGTTAAGACAAAATGATGAAATAGCCAAAAAGTACGATAATGTTATAAAGAAAGGTATCATTGAAAGGGTTAAGGGGGAGGCGAGCACTGAGCTGGAGGGAGTAGCCTACTTGCCTCGCCGAAAAATTTTGAAGCCAGATAGAGAAACTGCCAAAATCGAGGAGGGAGGTAAAATCCGTGTGGTGTTTGATGCTTCAGCTAAATTAGGGGGTCCAAGCTAAAATGATTGTTTAGAGCCCGGACTGTCATTGTTGCCCTATTGTATGAAATTTTGCGCCCCGTTGACACTGCTCCGTTTTTGTGAAAGTGTTCACACTGATCCGCACAAAAACGCCACAAAAACGGAGGTCCAAAAACGGAGCTGGATATCCACAAAGTTAGCATTTACTCCCAAAAGGAGTTAAATGTATTTTAACGACAAGGCAATCAGGTAACCTTTGTACACAATTAAATCAAGATAGAGAAATTGACCCCCCATACATAAAAGATAAAAAAGTTTCCTGCTTATTTTGGGCTGACGACATAGTCCTGATGTCTAAATCTAAAACAGGATTAGAGAAAAACATTAAAATTCTACAGAGATACTGCACAGAATGGCACATGAAAATAAACACAGATAAAACAAAAATAATTATATTTAAAAAAACTGGAAAGGTTTACAGGAGAGATAAATTTTTTATCAAAGATAAAGAAATAGAAATTAAGAAAAATTATAAATTCTTAGGATTCCTACTAGATTGCAATGGAAATTTCAATGAAGCAATAAACGATCTTTCAAATAAAGGAAAAAGAGCCCTTTACAGTATATATAGATTATCAACAGTTAATTATGTTTCTGTAACTACTATGCTGCAAGTCTTTCAAACAACAATAAAACCGATACTTCTATATGGGTCAGAAATCTGGGGATACCAATGCAAGATTGATAACAAAATAGAGAGAGTCCAAACAATGTTTGGGAAACATATTTTAGGAGTACATCGCAAATCTACCAATGCAGCAATCCTAGGAGAATTAGGGCTGAGAAAACTCAATAAAGATATGCAGATCAATGCATTGAAATTTTATGATTACTTGGAACAAAATAAAAATAATCTTATCAAAAATGCTCTCGAAAACAAAAATAACAACACTCCCTGGTATAAAAACGTTAAACTTTACTTGATAAGCTCCATTTTGGTCAAAATATACTGTTTAACAAAGGGTCTTGTAAAGATAGTATAACGTATAAAAAACTTACAGAAAAATATAACAAATTAATATAGAAATATTGTCAAAAACCATTAACAAGCATCCATGATGAAGAATGGAAAAACAAAATCTCACAAGAGTAAAATGAAGTTCCACATGAATTTCAAACAAAGACCAACATTAAGCAAATACTTATCAGTGGTCCAATCTAGACCTTACAGACAAGCCCTTACAAGATTATTGATCAGTGCACATAAACTAAAAATAGAGACCTCTAGATACTCACAATACAAGAACCGTGACACCAATAATTATATATGAGATTTTTGTAAACAATCTTTAAAGTTGACAGATGACGAAATGCATTTTATATTTGACTGTGCTCATAATCAACAAGAGAGAACTTTATCATTCAACTTACTGGGGAAAGATAATACAACTAGATTAGCCATTCAAGAAAAAATAGAAATACTTTGCAATATCTTAGAAAATAATAAACGCGAATATGAACTTAAACACTTCGCAAAATTCATTTATGAATTAGAGAGAAAAAGATTTGAAAATTCCAGAAAATAGTATCCTTTAGAGTATCATTAATATTTTATGTTACATTCACTAAATTTTTCGTTTTATCCAATGTAATCAAGAATACATAGCTATTATATCTTTCATGTATTATGTGTATGTATTTTAGATTACTAGAACCAATATTGGTTGATGATTATATGAAATGAAATGAAATGGTAACCATCTTTGGTGTCATTGCCTTATAAGGCACGGTATCGTCTCAGTCCCCCAATCATGGCGCGTCCAAATTTCTTCCTGTCTCGTGGAAATTCGATCTGTCAGCTTAGGGCAAACTAAAAGTTGCTTTCGTAAAATCCTGTAAAATCACGAAGATGCTGAGGGTTTTGGTGCACTTACGTCGTTTATTTGGTATCATTTATCAAGTTTGAGCTGTCTGTTCTAAGATTCGACGAGTAAAGATTGGCTTTCTTGACGAAGTATCGGATTTCGTAGACTCAAGACATTCGGAGGCCTAGATATGCCCACCCTCTCAACAAGTTGTCATCATGTTCACTCTCTGGCTAAAGATACCTAACAGCCTAAAGAAACGAGTTCGTATCACCTTGACGAATGCAATAACTACCAAACTGCTGGTTCGTCTGTCTGTCGTCACCCAACAAACTTGTCTGTCAGGGAAGCTCCTTCTTTCTGGCAAGATCTTTGTCATGCAGCTAATCAGCAAACGCAGATGTGCCCTTCCCATCATCAGCACAGCAAAGCAGTATTGATGAACAAGCGGTAGGTAGAAATAATTTTAGCAGGGTAATATGTTCTTCAATGTAAAAAAAAGCATACAACTTCTGATTAACATTTACCTGGTTCGTGGGGTTGTGCAAGAACTTTTGTTTTTAAGGTCTTGCTCCTTTATTGCCTACATTTAGGTGTCACTTACCATCCACTAACATCCTGAAGACTTTTCGGAGCGATTATAGAATGCAGGGCCCATTGAAGGTACTCTTTTTTATACACGAGCCACGGACCAACACAGTCTAAAGTATGGTAGAATTTGTAAGCTATGTTATTCTATGAACCAACAACGCACAGACCAACACAGTCATAAGTATGTAAGCTATGTTTTTTATGAACCAACAACCCACGGACCCACACAGTCAGAAGTATATAAGCTATGTTTTTATATGAACCAACAACCCACGAACCCACACAGTCAGAAGTATGGTAGCATATAAGCTATGTTTTTATATGAACCAACAACCCACGGACCCACACAGTCAGAAGTATGTAAGCTATGTTTTTATATGAACCAACAACCCACGGACCCACACAGTCAGACGTATGGTAGCATATAAGCTATGTTTTTATATGAACCAACAACCCACGGACCCACACAGTCAGAAGTATGGTAGCATATAAGCTATATGAACCAACAACCCACCGACCCCATGCCAAAAATCGACGGGAAACCGTATTCTTTCACTAAAACACTTTTAATCTAGAATTTATCTCGAAAACTCGCAGAATAACGGCCTTTTCTTTTTTCAAAGCTGTGGTGAAAAACCAAAAATTTCCACTTAGGCCCTTTTTCCCTCTCAAATGGATTAGGCTCGTTTTCCTATTAAATGCACTTGCTAACTCGAGGTTAATGATTAAATACCTTAAAAAGGGTTCAAATAATGTCCTCCAAAAGTTAGTTTTGAGTTTCGACATTTATCCGCTTCAGAATCGGCCAAAGTCAATCGGGCATTTTTAGTCGATTTTTTGTAAAATTTTCATGTTGCGCCCTGTCGATAAAGGGGCAAATACGTTGCAGGCCTTTTAATAAGCAGCAAAGACTTTGAACTTCCATTTGATAAACGAGCAATACATGGACCCCTTTCATTACTAAACGGCAGATACTTCGAGACCCCATTCAATAGACAGCAAATACTTTGAGCCCCCGCTCCACAGACGGCAAATATGTTTAGCCCCTGTTTGATAAATGGCAAATACGCTCTGCCCCCTACCGACAAAAAGCAAATACGTTCTGCCCCCTGTCGATAAAGGGGCAAATACGTTGCAGGCCTTTTAATAAGCAGCAAAGACTTTGAACTTCCATTTGATAAACGAGCAATACATGGACACCTTTCATTACTAAACGGTAAACGGTCACCCAATTACTGCCATCCAATGCCTCGTTATTCACACCTTATCTATTCTAGTTAGGTATATCATATCACAGGAACCGCTGGTGTTAAAATGTGTGATTTTCTCCTTAAATTTTCTACATAATT
Organism: Aurelia coerulea; assembly: GCA_039566865.1. NCBI lineage: Eukaryota > Metazoa > Cnidaria > Scyphozoa > Semaeostomeae > Ulmaridae > Aurelia > Aurelia coerulea. The sequence continues at coordinate 43,747 of CM076952.1, read as the reverse complement.
TTTCATATGTCAAATCCTTACTTCCCTGGATATGTACATTTTCTTTTTGTGTCAGATGTTTATATGTTCAATACCCGTTTTCTGTTGAAGGTTATATTTCACACTTGATTTACGATATGAGTTGAGAAAATGTTCTTCTTCTTTTGATTAGTCGATGAAGATTGAAGATCATCGTAAGCCGATTGATATTTGCATTGATCAATGAGATGTAATGTTGAAGAAGATGATATAAATATGCTGTTGCTGAACTAAATAGGCAAGGTATGTTGAAATTACTCGAAATAATTGATGTTTTTGTGTTTTATTCACTCCTATTTCATCTTTAAAGGGGCTCTGTCACGTAACCGTAAACAAATCTGTTATCTTTATAATCTATAGTGTTGCCCGCACGCGCTGGGCCCATTGTGTTCTGCACAGATGTTGGTGGATGGGGTGAATCCACGATAAAGTTACTTCTAAAATCCATCAATATCTATGCAATCTTACAAGATATGGTTGTTTCGTCTGTTTCCCTCTGAAGTTCAAGAGTTCATCTTCAAAATAACATTTTCATTTTGAGAAAAATAGTGGAAAATCTTTGTGATATGGCCTGTCAAAAAAGCTGCAAAATCGCCGTTTCGAAAGAAGTTTGTTTACTTTACGTGACCCAGCCCCTTTAATTATTTGCACAATTTATCTCCTATGTTACCTACAATTATTTTCACAATTGACTCCTGTTTTTTTAATTATTTACACATTTTTACTCATATGTAATATTCAATGATTGCACAATTTCCCTCCTATTTCATCCTTAATTATTTGCACAATTTCTCTACCATTTTATCCTAAATCATTTGCACAATTTAACTCATCTTTCTTCTTTAATTATTTGCACAATTTCTCTCCTATGTAATATTTAATGATTTGCACAATTTCTCTACCAATTCATCCTTAATTATTTGCATGATTTCTTTCATTTCATCCTGAATTATTTGCACAATTTATCTACCATTTCTTCCTTAATTATTTGCACAATTTCTCTCATTTCATCCTTAATTGTTTGCACAATTTCTCTACTATTTCATCCTTAATTATTTGTACATTTTCTCTACTATTTCATCCTTAATTATTTGCACAATTTCCCTCCTATTTCACCCTTAATTATTTGCACAATTTCTCTACCATTTCATCCCTAATTATTTGCACAATATCTCTCATTTCATCTTGAATTATTTGCACAATTTCTCTATCATTTCTTCCTTAATCATTTGCACAATTTCTCACATTTCATCCTGAATTGTTTGCACAATTCCTCTTTCATTTCTTCCTTAAATTATTTGCACAATTTCTCTACTATTTCATCCTTAATTATTTGTACATTTTCTCTACCATCTCATCCTTAATAATTTGCACAATTTCTCTCATTTTATTCTTAATTATTTGCACAATTCTCTACCATTTCATTCTTAATTATTTGCACAATTTCTCTACCATTCCTTCTCTAATCATTCGCACAATTTCTCTACCATTTCTTCCTTAATTATTTGCACAATTTCTCTAATTTCATCCCTAATTATTGGCACAATTTCTCTACCATTTGTTCCTTAATTATTGGAACAATTTCTCTACCATTTCATCTTTAATTATTTGCCCAATTTCTCTCATTTCATTCTCAATTATTTGCACATTTTCTCTACCATTTCTTCCTTATTTATCTGCACAATTTCTCTCATTTGATCCTGAATTATTTGCACAATTTCTCTACCATTTCATCCTTAAATATTTGCAAATTTTCTTTACCATTTCTTCCTTAAAGGCCTTATGCAGCCAAATTTTCGACATTGATTTTTTTCGATTTTCGAAATATTCAAACTTTACTGATTTCATTGATACCAAATTTTACTCAACATCATTGCGGTTAGGGTGTGAAATTCCGTTTTGAAAATTGCTACTCAGCGCGACATTTGACCTTCGCGCGTGACGTCACAATTATGATCACAAACACAACGCACAAGTTTTGTCACGTAAACCCCAATGCGGAGCTTGCGAGAAGATCAAAGACCGTTCAAGGTTTTTCAAAATAATCTAAGATACTGATGAGCTTCACGAAGTCCTTGTACAAGTGAAGCCTTGCTGAAAGTCGACGACCAGGCAATTTGATGTAGGAACCAATTGAACTTCATTAGGCTGCACTGTAGAGCACCACAACATCACCCTTAATGACGGTGACGTTACGGTTTTCTCACCCTGGTTCCAAGCTCCTTGATTTCATGGATATCATGGTAAAAATACCAGCCTTTTCTTCAAGAACTCCCAAGATTTTCAAAGCTTTTTTCATACAAATCCCTCCCTTTCTCGGTGATGCAATGGCCATGCTCGTACTGTGTGCTCAATGCACGCAGCTTCGCGCGTCATAATTGTGACGTCACATTGGCCAAGTCAATGTCGCGCTAAACTCGCAAAACTTCTCAACTTTGACACACAATTTTCTGTACTTAAACTGATAATTTCGATTTGAAATTTTCACAAAAGGTTTATAACATTATAAGTTATTTGAAAAGATTGAAAAATCGAGGACTAAAATTTGGCTGCATAAGGCCTTTAATTATTTGCTGAATTTCTCTACCATTTCATCCTTAATTATTTGCATGGTCTCTTTCATTTCATCCTTAATTATTTGCACAATTTCTCTATCATTTCTTCCTTAATTTTTTTATTTTCTCTCATTTCATTCATAATCATTTGGACAATTTCTCTACCATATCTTCCTTAATTATTTGCACAATTTCTTTACCATTTCTTCTTTAATTATTTACACAATATCTCTAGCATTTCTTCCTTAAATATTTGCACAATTTCTCTCATTTCATCCATAATTATTTGCACAATTTCTCTACCATTTCATCCTTAATTATTTGCACAATTTCCCTCCTATTTCACCCTTAATTATTTGCACAATGTCTCTACCATTTTATACTTAATCATTTGCACAATTTAACTCATCTTTCATCTTTAATTATTTGCACAATTTCTCTCCTATTTAATATTCAATGATTTGCAAAATTTCTCTACCAATTCATCCTTAATTATTTGCACACAATTTCTCTACCATTTCATCCTTAATTATTTGCACAATATCTCTCATTTCATCTTGAATTATTTACACAATTTCTCTACCATTTCTTCCTTAATCATTTGCACAATTTCTCACATTTCATCCTGAATTGTTTGCACAATTTCTCTACCATTTCTTCCTTAAATTATTTTCACAATTTCTCTGCTATTTCATTCTTAATTATTTGCAAAATTTCTCTACCATTTCTTCCTTAATTATTTGCACAATTTCTCTCATTTCATCCTTAATTGTTTGCACAATTCTCTACTATTTCATCCTTAATTATTTGTACATTTTGTCTACTATTTCATTTTTAGTTATTTGCACAATTTCTCTACTATTTCATCCTAAATTATTTGCAAAATTTTTCTACTTTTAATCCATAATTATTTGCACAATTTCTCTCATTTCATCCTTAATTATTTCCACAATTGCTCTACTATTTCATCCTTAATTATTTGTACAATTTTCTACTATTTCATCTTTAATTATTTGCACAATTTCTCTACTATTTAATCCTTAATCATTTGCACAATTTCTCACATTTCATCCTGAATTGTTTGCACAATTTCTCTACCATTTCTTCCTTAAATTATTTTCACAATTTCTCTGCCATTTCATTCTTAATTATTTGCAAAATTTCTCTACCATTTCTTCCTTAATTATTTGCACAATTTCTCTCATTTCATCCTTAATTGTTTGCACAATTCTCTACTATTTCATCCTTAATTATTTGTACATTTTGTCTACTATTTCATCCTTAGTTATTTGCACAATTTCTCTACTATTTCATCCTAAATTATTTGCAAAATTTTTCTACTATTAAATCCATAATTATTTGCACAATTTCTCTCATTTCATCCTTAATTATTTCCACAATTGCTCTACTATTTCATCCTTAATTATTTGTACAATTTTCTACTATTTCATCTTTCATCATAATTTGATCCTTAATTATTTGCACAATTTCTCTCATTTCATCCTTAATTATTTGCACAATTTCTCTACCATTTCATCCTTAATTAATTGCACAATTTCTCTACCATTTCTTCCTTAATCATTTGCACAATTTCTCTACCATTTCATCCTTAATTATTTGCCAAATTTCTCTACCATTTCTTCCTTAATTATTTGCACAATTTCTCTCATTTCATCCTTACTTGTTTGTACAATTTCTCTACTATTTCATCCTTAATTATTTGTACATTTTCTCTACTATTTCATCCTTAATTATTTGCACAATTTCTCTCATTTCATCCTTAATTGTTTGCACAATTTCTCTACCGCTTCTTCCTTTATTATTTGCACAATTTCTCGACCATTTCTTCTTTAATTATTTACACAATATCTCTAGCATTTCTTCCTTAACTATTTGCACAATTTCTCTCATTTCATCCATAATTATTTGCTCAATTTCTCTACCATTTCTTCCTTAATTATATGCAGAATTTCTCTCATTTCATCCTTAATTATTTGCACATTTTCTTTACCATCTCTTCCTTAATAACTTGGACAATTTCTCTACCATTTCATCCTAATTATTTGCACAATTTCTCTCATTTCATCCTTAATTATTTGCACAATTTCTCTACTATTTAATCCTTAATTATTTTCACAATTTCTCTACTATTTCATCCTTAATTATATGCACAATTTCTCTACTATTTCATCCAAAGTTATTTGCACAATTTCTCTCATTTCATCCTTAATTATTTGCACAATTTTTCTCAATTCATCCATAATTATTTGTACATTTTCTCTATCATTTCATCCTTAATTATTTGCACAATTTCTCTCATTTTAACCCTAATTATTTGCACATTTTCTCTACCATTTCATCCTTAATTATTTGCAAAATTTCACTACCATTTCTTCCTTAATTATTTGCACAATTTCTCTCATTTCATCCTTAATTGTTTGCACAATTTCTCTACTATTTCATCCTTAATTATTTGTAAATTTTCTCTACCATCTCATCCTTAATTATTTGCACAATTTCTCTCATTTTATCCTTAATTTTTTGCACTATTTCTCTACCATTTCATTCTTAATCATTTGCACAATTTCTCTACCATTTCTTCTCTGATTATTTGCACAATTTCTCTACCATTTCTTCCTTATTTATTTGCACAATTTCTCTAATTTCCTCCATGATTATTTGCATAATTTCTCTACCATTTCTTTGTTTATTTATATGCACAATTTCTCTCATTTCATCCCTAATTATTTGCACAATTTCTCTACCATTTGTTCCTTAATTATTTGAACAATTTCTCTACCATTTCATCTTTAATTATTTGCCCAGTTTTTCTCATCTCATCCTTAATTATTTTCACTATTTCTCTACTATCTCATCCTTAATTATTTGCACAATTTCTCTCATTTTATCCTTAATTATTTGTACAATTTCTCTACCATTTCATTCTTAATTATTTGCACAATTCCTCTACCATTTCTTCTCCAATTATTTGCACAATTTCTCTACCATTTCTTCCTTAAATATTTGCACAATTTCTCTAATTTCATCCATAATTATTTGCACAATTTTTCTGATTTCATCCTTAATTATTTTTACAATTTCTCTACCATTAATTCCGTAATCATTTGCACAATTTTCTCATTTCATCCTTAATTATTTGCACAATTTCTCTTACATTTCTTCCTTAATTATTTGCACAATTTCTGTACCATTTAATCTATAATTATTTGCAAAATGTCTGTCGTTTCATCCTTTATTAATTGCACAATTTCTCTACAATTTCTTCCTTAATTATTTGCACAACTTTTCTTATTTCATCCTTAATTATTTGCATGATTTCTCTACCATTTCATCCTTAATTAATTGCACAATTTCTCTCATTTCGTCCTTAATTATTTGCAAAATTTCTCTACCATTTCATCCTGAATTATTTGCACAATTTCTCTACCCTTTCGTCCTTAAATATTTGCACAACTTTTCTTATTTCATCCTTAATTATTTGCATGATTTCTCTACCATTTCATCCTTAATTAATTGCACAATTTCTCTCATTTCGTCCTTAATTATTTGTACAATTTATCAATCATTTCATTCTTAATTGTTAGCACAATTTCTCTCATTTCATCCTTAATCTTTGCAGAATTTCTCTACCATTTCATCCTTAATTATTTGCAAAATTTCTCTCCGTTCATCCTTAATTATTTGCACAATCTCTCTACAATTAGGTCTTTTATTATTGGCACAATTTCTCTACCAGTTCATCCTTAATTATTTGCACAATTACACTACCATTTTATTATTAATTATTTACACATTTCTCTCATTTCATCCTTAAATATTTGTACAATTTGTCTACCATTTCATCCTAAATTATTTGCACATTTACTTTACCATTTTTCCCTTAATTATTTGCACGATTTCTCTCATTTCTTCCTTTATTATTTGCACAATTTCTCTACCATTTCATCCTTAATTAATTGCACAATTTCTCTACCATTTCTTCCTTAATCATTTGCACAATTTCTCTACCATTTCATCCTTAATTATTTGCAAAATTTCTCTACCATTTCTTCCTTAATTATTTGCACAATTTCTCTCATTTCATCCTTACTTGTTTGTACAATTTCTCTACTATTTCATCCTTAATTATTTGTACATTTTCTCTACCATTTCATCCTAATTATTTGCACAATTTCTCTCATTTCATCCTTAATTATTTGCACAATTTCTCTACTATTTAATCCTTAATTATTTTCACAATTTCTCTACTATTTCATCCTTAATTATATGCACAATTGCTCTACTATTTCATCCTTAATTATTTGTACAATTTTCTACTATTTCATCTTTAATTATTTGCACAATTTCTCTACTATTTAATCCTTAATCATTTGCACAATTTCTCACATTTCATCCTGAATTGTTTGCACAATTTCTCTACCATTTCTTCCTTAATTATTTGCACAATTTCTCTCATTTCATCCTTACTTGTTTGTACAATTTCTCTACTATTTCATCCTTAATTATTTGTACATTTTCTCTACTATTTCATCCTTAATTATTTGCACAATTTCTCTCATTTCATCCTTAATTGTTTGCACAATTTCTCTACCACTTCTTCCTTTATTATTTGCACAATTTCTCGACCATTTCTTCTTTAATTATTTACACAATATCTCTAGCATTTCTTCCTTAACTATTTGCACAATCTCTCTCATTTCATCCATAATTATTTGCTCAATTTCTCTACCATTTCTTCCTTAATTATATGCAGAATTTCTCTCATTTCATCCTTAATTATTTGCACATTTTCTTTACCATCTCTTCCTTAATAACTTGGACAATTTCTCTACCATTTCATCCTAATTATTTGCACAATTTCTCTCATTTCATCCTTAATTATTTGCACAATTTCTCTACCATTTAATCCTTAATTATTTTCACAATTTCTCTACTACTTCATCCTTAATTATATGCACAATTGCTCTACTATTTCATCCTTAAATATTTGTACAATTTTCTACTATTTCATTTTTAATTATTTGCACAATTTCTCTACGATTTAATCCTTAATCATTTGCACAATTTCTCACATTTCATCCTGAATTGTTTGCACAATTTCTCTACCATTTCTTCCTTAAATTATTTTCACAATTTCTCTGCCATTTCATTCTTAATTATTTGCAAAATTTCTCTACCATTTCTTCCTTAATTATTTGCACAATTTCTCTCATTTCATCCTTAATTGTTTGCACAATTTCTCTACCATTTCTTCCTTAAATTATTTTCACAATTTCTCTGCCATTTCATTCTTAATTATTTGCAAAATTTCTCTACCATTTCTTCCTTAATTATTTGCACAATTTCTCTCATTTCATCCTTAATTGTTTGCACAATTCTCTACTATTTCATCCTTAATTATTTGTACATTTTGTCTACTATTTCATCCTTAGTTATTTGCACAATTTCTCTACTATTTCATCCTAAATTATTTGCAAAATTTCTCTTACATTTCTTCCTTAATTATTTGCACAATTTCTGTACCATTTAATCTATAATTATTTGCAAAATGTCTGTCGTTTCATCCTTTATTAATTGCACAATTTCTCTACAATTTCTTCCTTAATTATTTGCACAACTTTTCTTATTTCATCCTTAATTATTTGCATGATTTCTCTACCATTTCATCCTTAATTAATTGCACAATTTCTCTCATTTCGTCCTTAATTATTTGCAAAATTTCTCTACCATTTCATTCTGAATTATTTGCACAATTTCTCTACCCTTTCGTCCTTAAATATTTGCACAATTTCTCTCGTATCATCCTTAATTTTTTGCACAATTTCTCTACCATTTCATCCTTAATTATTTGCACAATTTCTTTCATTTCATCCTTAATTATTTGTACAATTTATCAATCATTTCATTCTTAATTGTTAGCACAATTTCTCTCATTTCATCCTTAATCTTTGCAGAATTTCTCTACCATTTCATCCTTAATTATTTGCAAAATTTCTCTCCTTTCATCCTTAACTATTTGCACAATCTCTCTACAATTAGGTCTTTTATTATTGGCACAATTTCTCTACCAGTTCATCCTTAATTATTTGCACAATTACACTACCATTTTATTATTAATTATTTACACATTTCTCTCATTTCATCCTTAAATATTTGTACAATTTGTCTACCATTTCATCCTAAATTATTTGCACATTTACTTTACCATTTTTCCCTTAATTATTTGCACGATTTCTCTCATTTCTTCCTTTATTATTTGCACAATTTCTCTACCATTTCATCCTTAATTAATTGCACAATTTCTCTACCATTTCTTCCTTAATCATTTGCACAATTTCTCTACCATTTCATCCTTAATTATTTGCAAAATTTCTCTACCATTTCTTCCTTAATTATTTGCACAATTTCTCTCATTTCATCCTTACTTGTTTGTACAATTTCTCTACTATTTCATCCTTAATTATTTGTACATTTTCTCTACTATTTCATCCTTAATTATTTGCACAATTTCTCTCATTTCATCCTTAATTTTTTGCACAATTTCTCTACCACTTCTTCCATTATTATTTGCACAATTTAACTCATCTTTCATCTTTAATTATTTGCACAATTTCTCTCCTATTTAATATTCAATGATTTGCAAAATTTCTCTACCAATTCATCCTTAATTATTTGCACACAATTTCTCTACCATTTCATCCTTAATTATTTGCACAATATCTCTCATTTCATCTTGAATTATTTACACAATTTCTCTACCATTTCTTCCTTAATCATTTGCACAATTTCTCACATTTCATCCTGAATTGTTTGCACAATTTCTCTACCATTTCTTCCTTAAATTATTTTCACATATTCTCTGCTATTTCATTCTTAATTATTTGCAAAATTTCTCTACCATTTCTTCCTTAATTATTTGCACAATTTCTCTCATTTCATCCTTAATTGTTTGCACAATTCTCTACTATTTCATCCTTAATTATTTGTACATTTTGTCTACTATTTCATCCTTAGTTTTTTGCACAATTTCTCTACTATTTCATCCTAAATTATTTGCAAAATTTTTCTACTATTAAATCCATAATTATTTGCACAATTTCTCTCATTTCATCCTTAATTATTTCCACAATTGCTCTACTATTTCATCCTTAATTATTTGTACAATTTTCTACTATTTCATCTTTAATTATTTGCACAATTTCTCTACTATTTAATCCTTAATCATTTGCACAATTTCTCACATTTCATCCTGAATTGTTTGCACAATTTCTCTACCATTTCTTCCTTAAATTATTTTCACAATTTCTCTGCCATTTCATTCTTAATTATTTGCAAAATTTCTCTACCATTTCTTCCTTAATTATTTGCACAATTTCTCTCATTTCATCCTTAATTGTTTGCACAATTCTCTACTATTTCATCCTTAATTATTTGTACATTTTGTCTACTATTTCATCCTTAGTTATTTGCACAATTTCTCTACTATTTCATCCTAAATTATTTGCAAAATTTTTCTACTATTAAATCCATAATTATTTGCACAATTTCTCTCATTTCATCCTTAATTATTTCCACAATTGCTCTACTATTTCATCCTTAATTATTTGTACAATTTTCTACTATTTCATCTTTCATCATAATTTGATCCTTAATTATTTGCACAATTTCTCTCATTTCATCCTTAATTATTTGCACAATTTCTCTACCATTTCATCCTTAATTAATTGCACAATTTCTCTACCATTTCTTCCTTAATCATTTGCACAATTTCTCTACCATTTCATCCTTAATTATTTGCAAAATTTCTCTACCATTTCTTCCTTAATTATTTGCACAATTTCTCTCATTTCATCCTTACTTGTTTGTACAATTTCTCTACTATTTCATCCTTAATTATTTGTACATTTACTCTACTATTTCATCCTTAATTGTTTGTACAATTTCTCTACCACTTCTTCCTTTATTATTTGCACAATTTCTCGACCATTTCTTCTTTAATTATTTACACAATATCTCTAGCATTTCTTCCTTAACTATTTGCACAATTTCTCTCATTTCATCCATAATTATTTGCTCAATTTCTCTACCATTTCTTCCTTAATTATATGCAGAATTTCTCTCATTTCATCCTTAATTATTTGCACATTTTCTTTACCATCTCTTCCTTAATAACTTGGACAATTTCTCTACCATTTCATCCTAATTATTTGCACAATTTCTCTCATTTCATCCTTAATTATTTGCACAATTTCTCTACTATTTAATCCTTAATTATTTTCACAATTTCTCTACTATTTCATCCTTAATTATATGCACAATTGCTCTACTATTTCATCCTTAATTATTTGTACAATTTTCTACTATTTCATCTTTAATTATTTGCACAATTTCTCTACTATTTAATCCTTAATCATTTGCACAATTTCTCACATTTCATCCTGAATTGTTTGCACAATTTCTCTACCATTTCTTCCTTAAATTATTTTCACAATTTCTCTGCCATTTCATTCTTAATTATTTGCAAAATTTCTCTACCATTTCTTCCTTAATTATTTGCACAATTTCTCTCATTTCATCCTTAATTGTTTGCACAATTCTCTACTATTTCATCCTTAATTATTTGTACATTTTGTCTACTATTTCATCCTTAGTTATTTGCACAATTTCTCTACTATTTCATCCTAAATTATTTGCAAAATTTTTCTACTATTAAATCCATAATTATTTGCACAATTTCTCTCATTTCATCCTTAATTATTTCCACAATTGCTCTACTATTTCATCCTTAATTATTTGTACAATTTTCTACTATTTCATCTTTCATCATAATTTGATCCTTAATTATTTGCACAATTTCTCTCATTTCATCCTTAATTATTTGCACAATTTCTCTACCATTTCATCCTTAATTAATTGCACAATTTCTCTACCATTTCTTCCTTAATCATTTGCACAATTTCTCTACCATTTCATCCTTAATTATTTGCAAAATTTCTCTACCATTTCTTCCTTAATTATTTGCACAATTTCTCTCATTTCATCCTTACTTGTTTGTACAATTTCTCTACTATTTCATCCTTACTTGTTTGTACAATTTCTCTACTATTTCATCCTTAATTATTTGCACAATTTCTCTCATTTCATCCTTAATTGTTTGCACAATTTCTCTACCACTTCTTCCTTTATTATTTGCACAATTTCTCGACCATTTCTTCTTTAATTATTTACACAATATCTCTAGCATTTCTTCCTTAACTATTTGCACAATTTCTCTCATTTCATCCATAATTATTTGCTCAATTTCTCTACCATTTCTTCCTTAATTATATGCAGAATTTCTCTCATTTCATCCTTAATTATTTGCACATTTTCTTTACCATCTCTTCCTTAATAACTTGTACAATTTCTCTACCATTTCATCCTTTCTCTACCATTTCATTTAATTATTTGCACAATCTCTCTACAATTAGGTCTTTTATTATTGGCACAATTTCTCTACCAGTTCATCCTTAATTATTTGCACAATTACACTACCATTTTATTATTAATTATTTACACATTTCTCTCATTTCATCCTTAAATATTTGTACAATTTGTCTACCATTTCATCCTAAATTATTTGCACATTTACTTTACCATTTTTCCCTTAATTATTTGCACGATTTCTCTCATTTCTTCCTTTATTATTTGCACAATTTCTCTACCATTTCATCCTTAATTAATTGCACAATTTCTCTACCATTTCTTCCTTAATCATTTGCACAATTTCTCTACCATTTCATCCTTAATTATTTGCAAAATTTCTCTACCATTTCTTCCTTAATTATTTGCACAATTTCTCTCATTTCATCCTTACTTGTTTGTACAATTTCTCTACTATTTCATCCTTAATTATTTGTACATTTTCTCTACTATTTCATCCTTAATTATTTGCACAATTTCTCTCATTTCATCCTTAATTTTTTGCACAATTTCTCTACCACTTCTTCCTTTATTATTTGCACAATTTAACTCATCTTTCATCTTTAATTATTTGCACAATTTCTCTCCTATTTAATATTCAATGATTTGCAAAATTTCTCTACCAATTCATCCTTAATTATTTGCACACAATTTCTCTACCATTTCATCCTTAATTATTTGCACAATATCTCTCATTTCATCTTGAATTATTTACACAATTTCTCTACCATTTCTTCCTTAATCATTTGCACAATTTCTCACATTTCATCCTGAATTGTTTGCACAATTTCTCTACCATTTCTTCCTTAAATTATTTTCACAATTTCTCTGCTATTTCATTCTTAATTATTTGCAAAATTTCTCTACCATTTCTTCCTTAATTATTTGCACAATTTCTCTCATTTCATCCTTAATTGTTTGCACAATTCTCTACTATTTCATCCTTAATTATTTGTACATTTTGTCTACTATTTCATCCTTAGTTTTTTGCACAATTTCTCTACTATTTCATCCTAAATTATTTGCAAAATTTTTCTACTATTAAATCCATAATTATTTGCACAATTTCTCTCATTTCATCCTTAATTATTTCCACAATTGCTCTACTATTTCATCCTTAATTATTTGTACAATTTTCTACTATTTCATCTTTAATTATTTGCACAATTTCTCTACTATTTAATCCTTAATCATTTGCACAATTTCTCACATTTCATCCTGAATTGTTTGCACAATTTCTCTACCATTTCTTCCTTAAATTATTTTCACAATTTCTCTGCCATTTCATTCTTAATTATTTGCAAAATTTCTCTACCATTTCTTCCTTAATTATTTGCACAATTTCTCTCATTTCATCCTTAATTGTTTGCACAATTCTCTACTATTTCATCCTTAATTATTTGTACATTTTGTCTACTATTTCATCCTTAGTTATTTGCACAATTTCTCTACTATTTCATCCTAAATTATTTGCAAAATTTTTCTACTATTAAATCCATAATTATTTGCACAATTTCTCTCATTTCATCCTTAATTATTTCCACAATTGCTCTACTATTTCATCCTTAATTATTTGTACAATTTTCTACTATTTCATCTTTCATCATAATTTGATCCTTAATTATTTGCACAATTTCTCTCATTTCATCCTTAATTATTTGCACAATTTCTCTACCATTTCATCCTTAATTAATTGCACAATTTCTCTACCATTTCTTCCTTAATCATTTGCACAATTTCTCTACCATTTCATCCTTAATTATTTGCAAAATTTCTCTACCATTTCTTCCTTAATTATTTGCACAATTTCTCTCATTTCATCCTTACTTGTTTGTACAATTTCTCTACTATTTCATCCTTAATTATTTGTACATTTTCTCTACTATTTCATCCTTAATTATTTGCACAATTTCTCTCATTTCATCCTTAATTGTTTGCACAATTTCTCTACCACTTCTTCCTTTATTATTTGCACAATTTCTCGACCATTTCTTCTTTAATTATTTACACAATATCTCTAGCATTTCTTCCTTAACTATTTGCACAATTTCTCTCATTTCATCCATAATTATTTGCTCAATTTCTCTACCATTTCTTCCTTAATTATATGCAGAATTTCTCTCATTTCATCCTTAATTATTTGCACATTTTCTTTACCATCTCTTCCTTAATAACTTGGACAATTTCTCTACCATTTCATCCTAATTATTTGCACAATTTCTCTCATTTCATCCTTAATTATTTGCACAATTTCTCTACTATTTAATCCTTAATTATTTTCACAATTTCTCTACTATTTCATCCTTAATTATATGCACAATTGCTCTACTATTTCATCCTTAATTATTTGTACAATTTTCTACTATTTCATCTTTAATTATTTGCACAATTTCTCTACTATTTAATCCTTAATCATTTGCACAATTTCTCACATTTCATCCTGAATTGTTTGCACAATTTCTCTACCATTTCTTCCTTAAATTATTTTCACAATTTCTCTGCCATTTCATTCTTAATTATTTGCAAAATTTCTCTACCATTTCTTCCTTAATTATTTGCACAATTTCTCTCATTTCATCCTTAATTGTTTGCACAATTCTCTACTATTTCATCCTTAATTATTTGTACATTTTGTCTACTATTTGATCCTTAGTTATTTGCACAATTTCTCTACTATTTCATCCTAAATTATTTGCAAAATTTTTCTACTATTAAATCCATAATTATTTGCACAATTTCTCTCATTTCATCCTTAATTATTTCCACAATTGCTCTAATTTCATCCTTAATTATTTGTACAATTTTCTACTATTTCATCTTTCATCATAATTTGATCCTTAATTATTTGCACAATTTCTCTCATTTCATCCATAATTATTTGCACAATTTCTCTACCATTTCATCCTTAATTAATTGCACAATTTCTCTACCATTTCTTCCTTAATCATTTGCACAATTTCTCTACCATTTCATCCTTAATTATTTGCAAAATTTCTCTACTATTTCTTCCTTAATTATTTGCACAATTTCTCTCATTTCATCCTTACTTGTTTGTACAATTTCTCTACTATTTCATCCTTAATTATTTGTACAATTTCTCTACTATTTCATCCTTAATTATTTGCACAATTTCTCTCATTTCTTCCTTAATTATTTGCACAATTTCTCTCATTTCATCCTTACTTGTTTGTACAATTTCTCTACTATTTCATCCTTAATTATTTGTACATTTTCTCTACTATTTCATCCTTAATTATTTGCACAATTTCTCTCATTTCATCCTTAATTGTTTGCACAATTTCTCTACCACTTCTTCCTTTATTATTTGCACAATTTCTCGACCATTTCTTCTTTAATTATTTACACAATATCTCTAGCATTTCTTCCTTAACTATTTGCACAATCTCTCTCATTTCATCCATAATTATTTGCTCAATTTCTCTACCATTTCTTCCTTAATTATATGCAGAATTTCTCTCATTTCATCCTTAATTATTTGCACATTTTCTTTACCATCTCTTCCTTAATAACTTGGACAATTTCTCTACCATTTCATCCTAATTATTTGCACAATTTCTCTCATTTCATCCTTAATTATTTGCACAATTTCTCTACCATTTAATCCTTAATTATTTTCACAATTTCTCTACTATTTCATCCTTAATTATATGCACAATTGCTCTACTATTTCATCCTTAAATATTTGTACAATTTTCTACTATTTCATTTTTAATTATTTGCACAATTTCTCTACTATTTAATCCTTAATCATTTGCACAATTTCTCACATTTCATCCTGAATTGTTTGCACAATTTCTCTACCATTTCTTCCTTAAATTATTTTCACAATTTCTCTGCCATTTCATTCTTAATTATTTGCAAAATTTCTCTACCATTTCTTCCTTAATTATTTGCACAATTTCTCTCATTTCATCCTTAATTGTTTGCACAATTTCTCTACCATTTCTTCCTTAAATTATTTTCACAATTTCTCTGCCATTTCATTCTTAATTATTTGCAAAATTTCTCTACCATTTCTTCCTTAATTATTTGCACAATTTCTCTCATTTCATCCTTAATTGTTTGCACAATTCTCTACTATTTCATCCTTAATTATTTGTACATTTTGTCTACTATTTCATCCTTAGTTATTTGCACAATTTCTCTACTATTTCATCCTAAATTATTTGCAAAATTTCTCTTACATTTCTTCCTTAATTATTTGCACAATTTCTGTACCATTTAATCTATAATTATTTGCAAAATGTCTGTCGTTTCATCCTTTATTAATTGCACAATTTCTCTACAATTTCTTCCTTAATTATTTGCACAACTTTTCTTATTTCATCCTTAATTATTTGCATGATTTCTCTACCATTTCATCCTTAATTAATTGCACAATTTCTCTCATTTCGTCCTTAATTATTTGCAAAATTTCTCTACCATTTCATCCTGAATTATTTGCACAATTTCTCTACCCTTTCGTCCTTAAATATTTGCACAATTTCTCTCGTATCATCCTTAATTTTTTGCACAATTTCTCTACCATTTCATCCTTAATTATTTGCACAATTTCTTTCATTTCATCCTTAATTATTTGTACAATTTATCAATCATTTCATTCTTAATTGTTAGCACAATTTCTCTCATTTCATCCTTAATCTTTGCAGAATTTCTCTACCATTTCATCCTTAATTATTTGCAAAATTTCTCTCCTTTCATCCTTAATTATTTGCACAATCTCTCTACAATTAGGTCTTTTATTATTGGCACAATTTCTCTACCAGTTCATCCTTAATTATTTGCACAATTACACTACCATTTTATTATTAATTATTTACACATTTCTCTCATTTCATCCTTAAATATTTGTACAATTTGTCTACCATTTCATCCTAAATTATTTGCACATTTACTTTACCATTTTTCCCTTAATTATTTGCACGATTTCTCTCATTTCTTCCTTTATTATTTGCACAATTTCTCTACCATTTCATCCTTAATTAATTGCACAATTTCTCTACCATTTCTTCCTTAATCATTTGCACAATTTCTCTACCATTTCATCCTTAATTATTTGCAAAATTTCTCTACCATTTCTTCCTTAATTATTTGCACAATTTCTCTCATTTCATCCTTACTTGTTTGTACAATTTCTCTACTATTTCATCCTTAATTATTTGTACATTTTCTCTACTATTTCATCCTTAATTATTTGCACAATTTCTCTCATTTCATCCTTAATTTTTTGCACAATTTCTCTACCACTTCTTCCTTTATTATTTGCACAATTTAACTCATCTTTCATCTTTAATTATTTGCACAATTTCTCTCCTATTTAATATTCAATGATTTGCAAAATTTCTCTACCAATTCATCCTTAATTATTTGCACACAATTTCTCTACCATTTCATCCTTAATTATTTGCACAATATCTCTCATTTCATCTTGAATTATTTACACAATTTCTCTACCATTTCTTCCTTAATCATTTGCACAATTTCTCACATTTCATCCTGAATTGTTTGCACAATTTCTCTACCATTTCTTCCTTAAATTATTTTCACATATTCTCTGCTATTTCATTCTTAATTATTTGCAAAATTTCTCTACCATTTCTTCCTTAATTATTTGCACAATTTCTCTCATTTCATCCTTAATTGTTTGCACAATTCTCTACTATTTCATCCTTAATTATTTGTACATTTTGTCTACTATTTCATCCTTAGTTTTTTGCACAATTTCTCTACTATTTCATCCTAAATTATTTGCAAAATTTTTCTACTATTAAATCCATAATTATTTGCACAATTTCTCTCATTTCATCCTTAATTATTTCCACAATTGCTCTACTATTTCATCCTTAATTATTTGTACAATTTTCTACTATTTCATCTTTAATTATTTGCACAATTTCTCTACTATTTAATCCTTAATCATTTGCACAATTTCTCACATTTCATCCTGAATTGTTTGCACAATTTCTCTACCATTTCTTCCTTAAATTATTTTCACAATTTCTCTGCCATTTCATTCTTAATTATTTGCAAAATTTCTCTACCATTTCTTCCTTAATTATTTGCACAATTTCTCTCATTTCATCCTTAATTGTTTGCACAATTCTCTACTATTTCATCCTTAATTATTTGTACATTTTGTCTACTATTTCATCCTTAGTTATTTGCACAATTTCTCTACTATTTCATCCTAAATTATTTGCAAAATTTTTCTACTATTAAATCCATAATTATTTGCACAATTTCTCTCATTTCATCCTTAATTATTTCCACAATTGCTCTACTATTTCATCCTTAATTATTTGTACAATTTTCTACTATTTCATCTTTCATCATAATTTGATCCTTAATTATTTGCACAATTTCTCTCATTTCATCCTTAATTATTTGCACAATTTCTCTACCATTTCATCCTTAATTAATTGCACAATTTCTCTACCATTTCTTCCTTAATCATTTGCACAATTTCTCTACCATTTCATCCTTAATTATTTGCAAAATTTCTCTACCATTTCTTCCTTAATTATTTGCACAATTTCTCTCATTTCATCCTTACTTGTTTGTACAATTTCTCTACTATTTCATCCTTAATTATTTGTACATTTTCTCTACTATTTCATCCTTAATTATTTGCACAATTTCTCTCATTTCATCCTTAATTGTTTGCACAATTTCTCTACCACTTCTTCCTTTATTATTTGCACAATTTCTCGACCATTTCTTCTTTAATTATTTACACAATATCTCTAGCATTTCTTCCTTAACTATTTGCACAATTTCTCTCATTTCATCCATAATTATTTGCTCAATTTCTCTACCATTTCTTCCTTAATTATATGCAGAATTTCTCTCATTTCATCCTTAATTATTTGCACATTTTCTTTACCATCTCTTCCTTAATAACTTGGACAATTTCTCTACCATTTCATCCTAATTATTTGCACAATTTCTCTCATTTCATCCTTAATTATTTGCACAATTTCTCTACTATTTAATCCTTAATTATTTTCACAATTTCTCTACTATTTCATCCTTAATTATATGCACAATTGCTCTACTATTTCATCCTTAATTATTTGTACAATTTTCTACTATTTCATCTTTAATTATTTGCACAATTTCTCTACTATTTAATCCTTAATCATTTGCACAATTTCTCACATTTCATCCTGAATTGTTTGCACAATTTCTCTACCATTTCTTCCTTAAATTATTTTCACAATTTCTCTGCCATTTCATTCTTAATTATTTGCAAAATTTCTCTACCATTTCTTCCTTAATTATTTGCACAATTTCTCTCATTTCATCCTTAATTGTTTGCACAATTCTCTACTATTTCATCCTTAATTATTTGTACATTTTGTCTACTATTTGATCCTTAGTTATTTGCACAATTTCTCTACTATTTCATCCTAAATTATTTGCAAAATTTTTCTACTATTAAATCCATAATTATTTGCACAATTTCTCTCATTTCATCCTTAATTATTTCCACAATTGCTCTACTATTTCATCCTTAATTATTTGTACAATTTTCTACTATTTCATCTTTCATCATAATTTGATCCTTAATTATTTGCACAATTTCTCTCATTTCATCCTTAATTATTTGCACAATTTCTCTACCATTTCATCCTTAATTAATTGCACAATTTCTCTACCATTTCTTCCTTAATCATTTGCACAATTTCTCTACCATTTCATCCTTAATTATTTGCAAAATTTCTCTACTATTTCTTCCTTAATTATTTGCACAATTTCTCTCATTTCATCCTTACTTGTTTGTACAATTTCTCTACTATTTCATCCTTAATTATTTGTACAATTTCTCTACTATTTCATCCTTAATTATTTGCACAATTTCTCTCATTTCATCCTTAATTGTTTGCACAATTTCTCTACCACTTCTTCCTTTATTATTTGCACAATTTCTCGACCATTTCTTCTTTAATTATTTACACAATATCTCTAGCATTTCTTCCTTAACTATTTGCACAATTTCTCTCATTTCATCCATAATTATTTGCTCAATTTCTCTACCATTTCTTCCTTAATTATATGCAGAATTTCTCTCATTTCATCCTTAATTATTTGCACATTTTCTTTACCATCTCTTCCTTAATAACTTGGACAATTTCTCTACCATTTCATCCTAATTATTTGCACAATCTCTCTACAATTAGGTCTTTTATTATTGGCACAATTTCTCTACCAGTTCATCCTTAATTATTTGCACAATTACACTACCATTTTATTATTAATTATTTACACATTTCTCTCATTTCATCCTTAAATATTTGTACAATTTGTCTACCATTTCATCCTAAATTATTTGCACATTTACTTTACCATTTTTCCCTTAATTATTTGCACGATTTCTCTCATTTCTTCCTTTATTATTTGCACAATTTCTCTACCATTTCATCCTTAATTAATTGCACAATTTCTCTACCATTTCTTCCTTAATCATTTGCACAATTTCTCTACCATTTCATCCTTAATTATTTGCAAAATTTCTCTACCATTTCTTCCTTAATTATTTGCACAATTTCTCTCATTTCATCCTTACTTGTTTGTACAATTTCTCTACTATTTCATCCTTAATTATTTGTACATTTTCTCTACTATTTCATCCTTAATTATTTGCACAATTTCTCTCATTTCATCCTTAATTTTTTGCACAATTTCTCTACCACTTCTTCCTTTATTATTTGCACAATTTAACTCATCTTTCATCTTTAATTATTTGCACAATTTCTCTCCTATTTAATATTCAATGATTTGCAAAATTTCTCTACCAATTCATCCTTAATTATTTGCACACAATTTCTCTACCATTTCATCCTTAATTATTTGCACAATATCTCTCATTTCATCTTGAATTATTTACACAATTTCTCTACCATTTCTTCCTTAATCATTTGCACAATTTCTCACATTTCATCCTGAATTGTTTGCACAATTTCTCTACCATTTCTTCCTTAAATTATTTTCACATATTTCTCTGCTATTTCATTCTTAATTATTTGCAAAATTTCTCTACCATTTCTTCCTTAATTATTTGCACAATTTCTCTCATTTCATCCTTAATTGTTTGCACAATTCTCTACTATTTCATCCTTAATTATTTGTACATTTTGTCTACTATTTCATCCTTAGTTTTTTGCACAATTTCTCTACTATTTCATCCTAAATTATTTGCAAAATTTTTCTACTATTAAATCCATAATTATTTGCACAATTTCTCTCATTTCATCCTTAATTATTTCCACAATTGCTCTACTATTTCATCCTTAATTATTTGTACAATTTTCTACTATTTCATCTTTAATTTTTTGCACAATTTCTCTACCATTTAATCCTTAATCATTTGCACAATTTCTCACATTTCATCCTGAATTGTTTGCACAATTTCTCTACCATTTCTTCCTTAAATTATTTTCACAATTTCTCTGCCATTTCATTCTTAATTATTTGCAAAATTTCTCTACCATTTCTTCCTTAATTATTTGCACAATTTCTCTCATTTCATCCTTAATTGTTTGCACAATTCTCTACTATTTCATCCTTAATTATTTGTACATTTTGTCTACTATTTCATCCTTAGTTATTTGCACAATTTCTCTACTATTTCATCCTAAATTATTTGCAAAATTTTTCTACTATTAAATCCATAATTATTTGCACAATTTCTCTCATTTCATCCTTAATTATTTCCACAATTGCTCTACTATTTCATCCTTAATTATTTGTACAATTTTCTACTATTTCATCTTTCATCATAATTTGATCCTTAATTATTTGCACAATTTCTCTCATTTCATCCTTAATTATTTGCACAATTTCTCTACCATTTCATCCTTAATTAATTGCACAATTTCTCTACCATTTCTTCCTTAATCATTTGCACAATTTCTCTACCATTTCATCCTTAATTATTTGCAAAATTTCTCTACCATTTCTTCCTTAATTATTTGCACAATTTCTCTCATTTCATCCTTACTTGTTTGTACAATTTCTCTACTATTTCATCCTTAATTATTTGTACATTTTCTCTACTATTTCATCCTTAATTATTTGCACAATTTCTCTCATTTCATCCTTAATTGTTTGCACAATTTCTCTACCACTTCTTCCTTTATTATTTGCACAATTTCTCGACCATTTCTTCTTTAATTATTTACACAATATCTCTAGCATTTCTTCCTTAACTATTTGCACAATTTCTCTCATTTCATCCATAATTATTTGCTCAATTTCTCTACCATTTCTTCCTTAATTATATGCAGAATTTCTCTCATTTCATCCTTAATTATTTGCACATTTTCTTTACCATCTCTTCCTTAATAACTTGGACAATTTCTCTACCATTTCATCCTAATTATTTGCACAATTTCTCTCATTTCATCCTTAATTATTTGCACAATTTCTCTACTATTTAATCCTTAATTATTTTCACAATTTCTCTACTATTTCATCCTTAATTATATGCACAATTGCTCTACTATTTCATCCTTAATTATTTGTACAATTTTCTACTATTTCATCTTTAATTATTTGCACAATTTCTCTACTATTTAATCCTTAATCATTTGCACAATTTCTCACATTTCATCCTGAATTGTTTGCACAATTTCTCTACCATTTCTTCCTTAAATTATTTTCACAATTTCTCTGCCATTTCATTCTTAATTATTTGCAAAATTTCTCTACCATTTCTTCCTTAATTATTTGCACAATTTCTCTCATTTCATCCTTAATTGTTTGCACAATTCTCTACTATTTCATCCTTAATTATTTGTACATTTTGTCTACTATTTGATCCTTAGTTATTTGCACAATTTCTCTACTATTTCATCCTAAATTATTTGCAAAATTTTTCTACTATTAAATCCATAATTATTTGCACAATTTCTCTCATTTCATCCTTAATTATTTCCACAATTGCTCTACTATTTCATCCTTAATTATTTGTACAATTTTCTACTATTTCATCTTTCATCATAATTTGATCCTTAATTATTTGCACAATTTCTCTCATTTCATCCATAATTATTTGCACAATTTCTCTACCATTTCATCCTTAATTAATTGCACAATTTCTCTACCATTTCTTCCTTAATCATTTGCACAATTTCTCTACCATTTCATCCTTAATTATTTGCAAAATTTCTCTACTATTTCTTCCTTAATTATTTGCACAATTTCTCTCATTTCATCCTTACTTGTTTGTACAATTTCTCTACTATTTCATCCTTAATTATTTGTACAATTTCTCTACTATTTCATCCTTAATTATTTGCACAATTTCTCTCATTTCATCCTTAATTGTTTGCACAATTTCTCTACCACTTCTTCCTTTATTATTTGCACAATTTCTCGACCATTTCTTCTTCAATTATTTACACAATATCTCTAGCATTTCTTCCTTAACTATTTGCACAATTTCTCTCATTTCATCCATAATTATTTGCTCAATTTCTCTACCATTTCTTCCTTAATTATATGCAGAATTTCTCTCATTTCATCCTTAATTATTTGCACATTTTCTTTACCATCTCTTCCTTAATAACTTGGACAATTTCTCTACCATTTCATCCTAATTATTTGCACAATTTCTCTCATTTCATCCTTAATTATTTGCACAATTTCTCTACTATTTAATCCTTAATTATTTTCACAATTTCTCTACTATTTCATCCTTAATTATATGCACAATTTCTCTACTATTTCATCCTAAGTTATTTGCACAATTTTTCTCATTTCATCCTTAATTATTTGCAAAATTTCTCTACTATTTCTTCCTTAATTATTTGCACAATTTCTCTCATTTCATCCTTACTTGTTTGTACAATTTCTCTACTATTTCATCCTTAATTATTTGTACAATTTCTCTACCATTTCATCCTTAATTATTTGCAAAATTTCACTACCATTTCTTCCTTAATTATTTGCACAATTTCTCTCATTTTATCCTTAATTGTTTGCACAATTTCTCTACTATTTCATCCTTAATTATTTGTAAATTTTCTCTACCATCTCATCCTTAATTATTTGCACAATTTCTCTCATTTTATCCTTAATTTTTTGCACTATTTCTCTACCATTTCATTCTTAATCATTTGCACAATTTCTCTACCATTTCTTCTCTGATTATTTGCACAATTTCTCTACCATTTCTTCCTTATTTATTTGCACAATTTCTCTAATTTCCTCCATGATTATTTGCATAATTTCTCTACCATTTCTTTGTTTATTTATATGCACAATTTCTCTCATTTCATCCCTAATTATTTGCACAATTTCTCTACCATTTGTTCCTTAATTATTTGAACAATTTCTCTACCATTTCATCTTTAATTATTTGCCCAGTTTTTCTCATCTCATCCTTAATTATTTTCACTATTTCTCTACTATCTCATCCTTAATTATTTGCACAATTTCTCTCATTTTATCCTTAATTATTTGTACAATTTCTCTTCCATTTCATTCTTAATTATTTGCACAATTCCTCTACCATTTCTTCTCCAATTATTTGCACAATTTCTCTACCATTTCTTCCTTAAATATTTGCACAATTTCTCTAATTTCATCCATAATTATTTGCACAATTTTTCTGATTTCATCCTTAATTATTTTTACAATTTCTCTACCATTAATTCCGTAATCATTTGCACAATTTTCTCATTTCATCCTTAATTATTTGCACAATTTCTCTTACATTTCTTCCTTAATTATTTGCACAATTTCTGTACCATTTAATCTATAATTATTTGCAAAATGTCTGTCGTTTCATCCTTTATTAATTGCACAATTTCTCTACAATTTCTTCCTTAATTATTTGCACAACTTTTCTTATTTCATCCTTAATTATTTACATGATTTCTCTACCATTTCATCCTTAATTAATTGCACAATTTCTCTCATTTCGTCCTTAATTATTTGCAAAATTTCTCTACCATTTCATCCTGAATTATTTGCACAATTTCTCTACCCTTTCGTCCTTAAATATTTGCACAATTTCTCTCGTATCATCCTTAATTTTTTGCACAATTTCTCTACCATTTCATCCTTAATTATTTGCACAATTTCTTTCATTTCATCCTTAATTATTTGTACAATTTATCAATCATTTCATTCTTAATTGTTAGCACAATTTCTCTCATTTCATCCTTAATCTTTGCAGAATTTCTCTACCATTTCATCCTTAATTATTTGCAAAATTTCTCTCCTTTCATCCTTAATTATTTGCACAATCTCTCTACAATTAGGTCTTTTATTATTGGCACAATTTCTCTACCAGTTCATCCTTAATTATTTGCACAATTACACTACCATTTTATTATTAATTATTTACACATTTCTCTCATTTCATCCTTAAATATTTGTACAATTTGTCTACCATTTCATCCTAAATTATTTGCACATTTACTTTACCATTTTTCCCTTAATTATTTGCACGATTTCTCTCATTTCTTCCTTTATTATTTGCACAATTTCTCTACCATTTCATCCTTAATTAATTGCACAATTTCTCTCATTTCATCCTTACTTGTTTGTACAATTTCTCTACTATTTCATCCTTAATTATTTGTACATTTTCTCCTCATTTCTCTCATCCCTTACTTGTTTGCACAATTTCTCTACCACTTCTTCCTTTATTATTTGCACAATTTCTCGACCATTTCTTCTTTAATTATTTACACAATATCTCTAGCATTTCTTCCTTAACTATTTGCACAATTTCTCTCATTTCATCCATAATTATTTGCTCAATTTCTCTACCATTTCTTCCTTAATTATATGCAGAATTTCTCTCATTTCATCCTTAATTATTTGCACATTTTCTTTACCATCTCTTCCTTAATAACTTGGACAATTTCTCTACCATTTCATCCTAATTATTTGCACAATTTCTCTCATTTCATCCTTAATTATTTGCACAATTTCTCTACTATTTAATCCTTAATTATTTTCACAATTTCTCTACTATTTCATCCTTAATTATATGCACAATTGCTCTACCTTTCATCCTTAATTATTTGTACAATTTTCTACTATTTCATCTTTAATTATTTGCACAATTTCTCTACTATTTAATCCTTAATCATTTGCACAATTTCTCACATTTCATCCTGAATTGTTTGCACAATTTCTCTACCATTTCTTCCTTAAATTATTTTCACAATTTCTCTGCCATTTCATTCTTAATTATTTGCAAAATTTCTCTACCATTTCTTCCTTAATTATTTGCACAATTTCTCTCATTTCATCCTTAATTGTTTGCACAATTCTCTACTATTTCATCCTTAATTATTTGTACATTTTGTCTACTATTTCATCCTTAGTTATTTGCACAATTTCTCTACTATTTCATCCTAAATTATTTGCAAAATTTTTCTACTATTAAATCCATAATTATTTGCACAATTTCTCTCATTTCATCCTTAATTATTTCCACAATTGCTCTACTATTTCATCCTTAATTATTTGTACAATTTTCTACTATTTCATCTTTCATCATAATTTGATCCTTAATTATTTGCACAATTTCTCTCATTTCATCCTTAATTATTTGCACAATTTCTCTACCATTTCATCCTTAATTAATTGCACAATTTCTCTACCATTTCTTCCTTAATCATTTGCACAATTTCTCTACCATTTCATCCTTAATTATTTGCAAAATTTCTCTACCATTTCTTCCTTAATTATTTGCACAATTTCTCTCATTTCATCCTTACTTGTTTGTACAATTTCTCTACTATTTCATCCTTAATTATTTGTACATTTTCTCTACTATTTCATCCTTAATTATTTGCACAATTTCTCTCATTTCATCCTTAATTGTTTGCACAATTTCTCTACCACTTCTTCCTTTATTATTTGCACAATTTCTCGACCATTTCTTCTTTAATTATTTACACAATATCTCTAGCATTTCTTCCTTAACTATTTGCACAATTTCTCTCATTTCATCCATAATTATTTGCTCAATTTCTCTACCATTTCTTCCTTAATTATATGCAGAATTTCTCTCATTTCATCCTTAATTATTTGCACATTTTCTTTACCATCTCTTCCTTAATAACTTGGACAATTTCTCTACCATTTCATCCGAATTATTTGCACAATTTCTCTCATTTCATCCTTAATTATTTGCACAATTTCTCTACTTTTTAATCCTTAATTATATTCACAATTTCTCTACTATTTCATCCTTAATTATATGCACAATTTCTCTACTATTTCATCCTAAGTTATTTGCACAATTTTTCTCATTTCATCCTTAATTATTTGCACAATTTTTCTCATTTCATCCATAATTATTTGTACATTTTCTCTATCATTTCATCCTTAATTATTTGCACAATTTCTCTCATTTTAACCCTAATTATTTGCACATTTTCTCTACCATTTCATCCTTAATTATTTGCAAAATTTCACTACCATTTCTTCCTTAATTATTTGCACAATTTCTCTCATTTCATCCTTAATTGTTTGCACAATTTCTCTACTATTTCATCCTTAATTATTTGTAAATTTTCTCTACCATCTCATCCTTAATTATTTGCACAATTTCTCTCATTTTATCCTTAATTTTTTGCACTATTTCTCTACCATTTCATTCTTAATCATTTGCACAATTTCTCTACCATTTCTCCTCTGATTATTTGCACAATTTCTCTACCATTTCTTCCTTATTTATTTGCACAATTTCTCTAATTTCCTCCATGATTATTTGCATAATTTCTCTACCATTTCTTTGTTTATTTATATGCACAATTTCTCTCATTTCATCCCTAATTATTTGCACAATTTCTCTACCATTTGTTCCTTAATTATTTGAACAATTTCTCTACCATTTCATCTTTAATTATTTGCCCAGTTTTTCTCATCTCATCCTTAATTATTTTCACTATTTCTCTACTATCTCATCCTTAATTATTTGCACAATTTCTCTCATTTTATCCTTAATTATTTGTACAATTTCTCTACCATTTCATTCTTAATTATTTGCACAATTCCTCTACCATTTCTTCTCCAATTATTTGCACAATTTCTCTACCATTTCTTCCTTAAATATTTGCACAATTTCTCTAATTTCATCCATAATTATTTGCACAATTTTTCTGATTTCATCCTTAATTATTTTTACAATTTCTCTACCATTAATTCCGTAATCATTTGCACAATTTTCTCATTTCATCCTTAATTATTTGCACAATTTCTCTTACATTTCTTCCTTAATTATTTGCACAATTTCTGTACCATTTAATCTATAATTATTTGCAAAATGTCTGTCGTTTCATCCTTTATTAATTGCACAATTTCTCTACAATTTCTTCCTTAATTATTTGCACAACTTTTCTTATTTCATCCTTAATTATTTGCATGATTTCTCTACCATTTCATCCTTAATTAATTGCACAATTTCTCTCATTTCGTCCTTAATTATTTGCAAAATATCTCTACCATTTCATCCTGAATTATTTGCACAATTTCTATACCCTTTCGTCCTTAAATATTTGCACAATTTCTCTCATTTCTTCCTTTATTATTTGCACAATTTCTTTACCATTTTTTCCTGAATTATTTGCATGATTACTCTCATTTCATCCTTAATTATTTGCTTAATTGCTCTACCATTTCTTCCTTAATTATTTGCACAATTTCTTTACCATTTTTTCCATAATTATTTGCACAATTTCTCTATCATTTTATATTTAATTATTTTCAGAATTACTCTAGCATCTAATCCTTAATTATTTGCACAATTTCTCTCATTCCATCCATAATTATTTGCACAATTTCTCCATCATTTCATCCTGAATTATTTGCACAATTTCTCTGCCATTTATCCTGAATTAGTTGCACAATTTCTCTCCTTTCATCCTTAATTATTTGCATTATTTCTCAACCATCTTAAATTTGCATAATTTCATTCATTATTTATTCTTCATCTATTGCATAATTT
This sequence comes from Aurelia coerulea, assembly GCA_039566865.1. Classification (NCBI taxonomy): domain Eukaryota; kingdom Metazoa; phylum Cnidaria; class Scyphozoa; order Semaeostomeae; family Ulmaridae; genus Aurelia; species Aurelia coerulea. Next base: position 14,695 of record CM076952.1, on the reverse strand, counting down.
AACTACTATTTGATCTTCAATTATTTGCACAATTTACTGTTATTGTATCTTCAATTATTGATATAATGTCACTGTTAGGTTATATTCAACTAGTTGAAGGATTTTCGTTATAATTCAAAAATCTCAAATATTCTAATATAATTTTTTCTACGAAATTTGTCTTATGTCAGATTCTTACTTCCTGCTCCACGGAAGTTTAACTGGGTAAGTGTTGTCTTTTTCATCTGACCTTAATTGTCATGCCATATCATTTACATTTTCTTTTTGTGTCAGATGTTTATATTTTCATGCCGCTCCTGTTTCTGTTGAAGGTTTTATTTCACACTTGATTTCCAATATGAATTTAGAAAATGTTCTTTTTCTTTAGATTAGTTAAGGAAGATTGAAGATCGTGGTAAGCTGATTGCTATTTGTGTTGATCAATTGAATGTAATGACGAAGAAGATGATATAAATATGCTGTTGCTGAACTAAATAGGCAAGGTATGTTGAAATCGAAAAGTAATAGAAATAAATGTTGTTTCTGTGTTTCATTCGATACACTATTCAGGAAATTGATGGTATTTAAAAAATTTTTTAAAACATCACAAAATTGTCCTTAGGGACCCTAAAATGTGTTTCTGACTCATAATTCAAAGGCAAATCGATTGTTCTGGCCAAGAATTTGTTTTTCTGAAAATTTTTCTTATGAATTTTACACAAGAAAAAGGGTCAGGAAACATGTTTTAGTGTCCCAGGGGACATTTTTGGGCGAAAAAAATTTTTAATTTTGGAAATTTTGAGAATCGATTTTAGGCCCAAATAGGCTTTCGGAAATTTTGAAAATTGATCTTTCAATTTTAATGAGACGCTTTCAATGAGACGCGCGCGAGCATGCAGGCACGCGCCCCAGTGGTGTCACGAGAGCAATAATTCAGGTGCGCAAACCTTTATTGAAGAGCGAAATGTATTCACTTGGATGTTTCAATGAATCCATTTTCGTCCAAGAAGTGCATTGCAAAGATATGGAGTATCAAGCAAAAGGTCATCCCCTCCATGATCCAGATGTTGGAAACAAGATTTTTCGATTTCAACAGTGAAATCTATTCTAAAATGCGATGGTTTGATCCACCGTTTTAGACAGATGGTGATTATGGCAACAATGATTTGTTAGCAGTTGTCAAGCATTTCCAAGAGCCGCTTGTGTTTGCTTCCTTCAACAATGCAAAGGTTGCAAGGGAGTGGAAAAGCTTCAATTTTGTTTTTGAAAATTTTTAAATTCGATTGTAGGCCTAAATAGGCCATTTTACCTAAGGATAAGGGTCAGGAAACATGCTTTAGTGTCCCACGGGACATTTTTAGGGAGTTTAGGGTGAAAAAAAATTGTTTGTTGAAAATTTAAAAAAAATTGATTTTAGGCCCAAATAGGCCATTTTACACAAGAAAAAGGGTCAGGAACAATGTTTTAGTGTCACACGTGACATTTTTAGGGAGTTTTGGGCGAAAAAAATCTTTTTTTTGAAAATCGATTTTAGGCCCAAATAGGCCATTTTACCCAAGAATAAGGGTCAGGAAACATGTTTTAGTGTCCTAGGGGACTTTTTAGGGAGTTTTCGGTCAAAGGAATTTTTTTGGAAAATTTTAAAAATCGATTTTGGGCCCAAATAGGCCATTTTACACAAGAAAATGGGTCAGGAAACATGTTTTAGTGTATCACGGGACATTTAAGGGAGTTTTGTGTGAAAAAAGTTTTTCTTTTGGAGATTTTGAGAATCGATTTTAGGCCCAAATAGGCCATTTTACCCAAGAAAAAGGGTAAGGAAACATGTTTTAGTGTCACACGGGACATTTTTAGGGAGTTTTTGGCAAAAGGAAATTTATTTTTGAGAATTTTGAGAATCGATTTTAGGTCCATTTAGGCCATTTTACCCAAGAAAAATGGTAAGGAAACATGTTTTAGTGTCACACGGGACATTTTTAGAGAGTTTTGGGTGAAAGGAAATTTTTTTGCAAAGTTTCAAAATCAATTTTTGGCCCAAACAGGCCCAAATAGGCAATTTTACACATTCAAAAGGGTCAGGAAACATGTTTTAGTGTCCCATGGGACAATTTTAGCGTGTTTTTAGCGAAAACAATTAAAAAAATTATTTTTATTTTTAAATTGATTTCAGGCCCAAATAGGCCAAGGGTCAGGAAACATGTTTTAGTGTAACACGGGACATTTTTAGGGAGTTTTGGGTGAGAAATTTTTTTTGGAAATTAAGACAATCGATTTTAGGCCGAAATGGGCCATTTTACACGAGAAAAAGGACCAGGAAACATGTTTTAGTGTCCCACAGGAAATTCTAAGCAAGTTTTGGGCGAAAGAAAATTTTTTGTAGAGAATTTTGAAAATCGATTTTAGGCCCAAATAGGCCATTTTACACAAGAAAAAGAGTCAGGAAACATGTTTTAGTGTCACATGGGACATTTTTAGAGAGTTTTTGGCGAAAGGAAATTTTTTTTGCAAAGTTTCAAAATCAATTTTTGGCCCAAACAGGCCCAAATAGGCCATTCTATGCATACAAAAGGGGCAGGAAACATGTTTTAGTGTCGCATGGGACAATTTTAGTGAGTTTTTAGCGCAAACAATTTTTTTTATTTCTTTTTAAAATAGATATTAGGCACAAATTGGCAATTTACTCAAGGATAAGGGTCAGGAAACATGTTTTAGTGTCGCAGGGGACATTTTTAGGAAGTTTTGGGCGAAAAAAATTTTTCTTTTGAAAATTTTGAAATCGATTTTAGGCCCAAATAGGCCATTTTACACAAGAAAGAGAGTCAGGAAACATGTTTTAGTCTCCCACGGGACATTTTTAAGGGAGTTCTGGGCAAAAGATTTTTAATTTGGAAAATTTAGAAAATCGATTTAGGCCCAAATAGGCCATTTTACACATGAAAGTGGGTCAGGAAACATGTTTTAGTGTCCCAAGGGATATTTTGAGGGAGTTTTGGGCGGAAAAAATATTTTTTTTGATAGTTTTGAAATTTATTTTAGGCCTAAATAGGCCATTTTATCCAAGAAGAAGGGTCGGGAAACATGTTTCAGTGGCCCAGGGGACATATTTAGGGAGTTTTGGGTGAAAGAATTTTTTTCTTTGGAAATTTTGAGGATCGAGTTTAGGCCCAAATAGGCCTTTTTACCCAAGAGAAAGGTTTAGGAAACATGTTTAAGTGTCCAACAGGAAATTTTTAGAGAGTTTTTGGCAAAAAAGTTTTTTTTGGAAATGCTGAGTATCGATTTTAGGCTCAAATGGCCATTTTACCTAGGAAAAAGGGTCAGTAAACATGTTTTAGTGTCAAACGGGACATTTTAAAGGAGTTTTGGGGGAAAAAATTTGTAATTTTGAAAATTTTGAAAATCGATTTTAGGCCCAAATAGGCCATTATACACATGAAAGAGGGTCAGGAAACATGTTTTCTTGTCGCAAGGGACATTTTTAGGGAGTTTTGCGTGAACAAAATATTTTTTTTGAAATGTTGAGTATCGATTTTAGGCCCAAAATAGGCAATTTTACTCAAGGAAAAGGAGCAGGAAACACGTTTTAGTGTCCCAAGGGCCATTTTTAAGGGAGTTTTGGGTGAAAAAATTTTTAATTTTGAAAATTTTGAAAATCGATTTTAGACCCAAATAGGCCATTTTACACGTGAAGGAGGGTCAGGAAACATGTTTTAGTGTCCCAAGAGACTTTTTTTAGGGAGTTTTGGGTGAACACAATATTTTTTGACAGTTTTTGAATTTTATTTCAGGCCGAAATAGGCCATTTTACCAAATAATATGGGTCAGGAAACATGTTTTTAGTGTCCCAGGAGACATATTTAGGGAGTATTTGGCAACAAAAAAACTTTCTATTGATAATTTTTAAAATTTACATTTGCCCAAATAGGCCATTTACATGGAAATGAGGGTCAGGAAACGTGTTTTGAGGTTTCTGTTTTGATTTCATGCTCTATTTTGATTTTGGAAGTGATGGAGTCGTTGAAACGATCTATTCTCTGTTTTGAAGAACTGAGCATGCTCAATGGGATTAGAGCTGTGTGCGTCCATAATGATAGCATTAGAGTGGAATTAATGGTATTAATAGGAGGAGGAGCACAGGGTGGGTGGGGGGATAAGGTGCAAGGAGATGTAGAGGAAAACGCCCATGCCCCAACCCTAGGTTTTCGGCCCCAACCCTAGGTTTTCGGCCCCAACCCTAGGTTTTCGGCCCCAACCCTAGGTTTTCGGCCCCAACCCTAGGTTTTCGGCCCCAACCCTAGGTTTTCGGCCCCAACCCTAGGTTTTCGGCCCCAACCCTAGGTTTTCGGCCCCAACCCTAGGTTTTCGGCCCCAACCCTAGGTTTTCGGCCCCAACCCTAGGTTTTCGGCCCCAACCCTAGGTTTTCGGCCCCAACCCTAGGTTTTCGGCCCCAACCCTAGGTTTTCGGCCCCAACCCTAGGTTTTCGGCCCCAACCCTAGGTTTTCGGCCCCAACCCTAGGTTTTCGGCCCCAACCCTAGGTTTTCGGCCCCAACCCTAGGTTTTCGGCCCCAACCCTAGGTTTTCGGCCCCAACCCTAGGTTTTCGGCCCCAACCCTAGGTTTTCGGCCCCAACCCTAGGTTTTCGGCCCCAACCCTAGGTTTTCGGCCCCAACCCTAGGTTTTCGGCCCCAACCCTAGGTTTTCGGCCCCAACCCTAGGTTTTCGGCCCCAACCCTAGGTTTTCGGCCCCAACCCTAGGTTTTCGGCCCCAACCCTAGGTTTTCGGCCCCAACCCTAGGTTTTCGGCCCCAACCCTAGGTTTTCGGCCCCAACCCTAGGTTTTCGGCCCCAACCCTAGGTTTTCGGCCCCAACCCTAGGTTTTCGGCCCCAACCCTAGGTTTTCGGCCCCAACCCTAGGTTTTCGGCCCCAACCCTAGGTTTTCGGCCCCAACCCTAGGTTTTCGGCCCCAACCCTAGGTTTTCGGCCCCAACCCTAGGTTTTCGGCCCCAACCCTAGGTTTTCGGCCCCAACCCTAGGTTTTCGGCCCCAACCCTAGGTTTTCGGCCCCAACCCTAGGTTTTCGGCCCCAACCCTAGGTTTTCGGCCCCAACCCTAGGTTTTCGGCCCCAACCCTAGGTTTTCGGCCCCAACCCTAGGTTTTCGGCCCCAACCCTAGGTTTTCGGCCCCAACCCTAGGTTTTCGGCCCCAACCCTAGGTTTTCGGCCCCAACCCTAGGTTTTCGGCCCCAACCCTAGGTTTTCGGCCCCAACCCTAGGTTTTCGGCCCCAACCCTAGGTTTTCGGCCCCAACCCTAGGTTTTCGGCCCCAACCCTAGGTTTTCGGCCCCAACCCTAGGTTTTCGGCCCCAACCCTAGGTTTTCGGCCCCAACCCTAGGTTTTCGGCCCCAACCCTAGGTTTTCGGCCCCAACCCTAGGTTTTCGGCCCCAACCCTAGGTTTTCGGCCCCAACCCTAGGTTTTCGGCCCCAACCCTAGGTTTTCGGCCCCAACCCTAGGTTTTCGGCCCCAACCCTAGGTTTTCGGCCCCAACCCTAGGTTTTCGGCCCCAACCCTAGGTTTTCGGCCCCAACCCTAGGTTTTCGGCCCCAACCCTAGGTTTTCGGCCCCAACCCTAGGTTTTCGGCCCCAACCCTAGGTTTTCGGCCCCAACCCTAGGTTTTCGGCCCCAACCCTAGGTTTTCGGCCCCAACCCTAGGTTTTCGGCCCCAACCCTAGGTTTTCGGCCCCAACCCTAGGTTTTCGGCCCCAACCCTAGGTTTTCGGCCCCAACCCTAGGTTTTCGGCCCCAACCCTAGGTTTTCGGCCCCAACCCTAGGTTTTCGGCCCCAACCCTAGGTTTTCGGCCCCAACCCTAGGTTTTCGGCCCCAACCCTAGGTTTTCGGCCCCAACCCTAGGTTTTCGGCCCCAACCCTAGGTTTTCGGCCCCAACCCTAGGTTTTCGGCCCCAACCCTAGGTTTTCGGCCCCAACCCTAGGTTTTCGGCCCCAACCCTAGGTTTTCGGCCCCAACCCTAGGTTTTCGGCCCCAACCCTAGGTTTTCGGCCCCAACCCTAGGTTTTCGGCCCCAACCCTAGGTTTTCGGCCCCAACCCTAGGTTTTCGGCCCCAACCCTAGGTTTTCGGCCCCAACCCTAGGTTTTCGGCCCCAACCCTAGGTTTTCGGCCCCAACCCTAGGTTTTCGGCCCCAACCCTAGGTTTTCGGCCCCAACCCTAGGTTTTCGGCCCCAACCCTAGGTTTTCGGCCCCAACCCTAGGTTTTCGGCCCCAACCCTAGGTTTTCGGCCCCAACCCTAGGTTTTCGGCCCCAACCCTAGGGTTAGGGTTAGGGTTAGGGTTAGGGTTAGGGTTAGGGTTAGGGTTAGGGTTAGGGTTAGGGTTAGGGTTAGGGTTAGGGTTAGGGTTAGGGTTAGGGTTAGGGTTAGGGTTAGGGTTAGGGTTAGGGTTAGGGTTAGGGTTAGGGTTAGGGTTAGGGTTAGGGTTAGGGTTAGGGTTAGGGTTAGGGTTAGGGTTAGGGTTAGGGTTAGGGTTAGGGTTAGGGTTAGGGTTAGGGTTAGGGTTAGGGTTAGGGTTAGGGTTAGGGTTAGGGTTAGGGTTAGGGTTAGGGTTAGGGTTAGGGTTAGGGTTAGGGTTAGGGTTAGGGTTAGGGTTAGGGTTAGGGTTAGGGTTAGGGTTAGGGTTAGGGTTAGGGTTAGGGTTAGGGTTAGGGTTAGGGTTAGGGTTAGGGTTAGGGTTAGGGTTAGGGTTAGGGTTAGGGTTAGGGTTAGGGTTAGGGTTAGGGTTAGGGTTAGGGTTAGGGTTAGGGTTAGGGTTAGGGTTAGGGTTAGGGTTAGGGTTAGGGTTAGGGTTAGGGTTAGGGTTAGGGTTAGGGTTAGGGTTAGGGTTAGGGTTAGGGTTAGGGTTAGGGTTAGGGTTAGGGTTAGGGTTAGGGTTAGGGTTAGGGTTAGGGTTAGGGTTAGGGTTAGGGTTAGGGTTAGGGTTAGGGTTAGGGTTAGGGTTAGGGTTAGGGTTAGGGTTAGGGTTAGGGTTAGGGTTAGGGTTAGGGTTAGGGTTAGGGTTAGGGTTAGGGTTAGGGTTAGGGTTAGGGTTAGGGTTAGGGTTAGGGTTAGGGTTAGGGTTAGGGTTAGGGTTAGGGTTAGGGTTAGGGTTAGGGTTAGGGTTAGGGTTAGGGTTAGGGTTAGGGTTAGGGTTAGGGTTAGGGTTAGGGTTAGGGTTAGGGTTAGGGTTAGGGTTAGGGTTAGGGTTAGGGTTAGGGTTAGGGTTAGGGTTAGGGTTAGGGTTAGGGTTAGGGTTAGGGTTAGGGTTAGGGTTAGGGTTAGGGTTAGGGTTAGGGTTAGGGTTAGGGTTAGGGTTAGGGTTAGGGTTAGGGTTAGGGTTAGGGTTAGGGTTAGGGTTAGGGTTAGGGTTAGGGTTAGGGTTAGGGTTAGGGTTAGGGTTAGGGTTAGGGTTAGGGTTAGGGTTAGGGTTAGGGTTAGGGTTAGGGTTAGGGTTAGGGTTAGGGTTAGGGTTAGGGTTAGGGTTAGGGTTAGGGTTAGGGTTAGGGTTAGGGTTAGGGTTAGGGTTAGGGTTAGGGTTAGGGTTAGGGTTAGGGTTAGGGTTAGGGTTAGGGTTAGGGTTAGGGTTAGGGTTAGGGTTAGGGTTAGGGTTAGGGTTAGGGTTAGGGTTAGGGTTAGGGTTAGGGTTAGGGTTAGGGTTAGGGTTAGGGTTAGGGTTAGGGTTAGGGTTAGGGTTAGGGTTAGGGTTAGGGTTAGGGTTAGGGTTAGGGTTAGGGTTAGGGTTAGGGTTAGGGTTAGGGTTAGGGTTAGGGTTAGGGTTAGGGTTAGGGTTAGGGTTAGGGTTAGGGTTAGGGTTAGGGTTAGGGTTAGGGTTAGGGTTAGGGTTAGGGTTAGGGTTAGGGTTAGGGTTAGGGTTAGGGTTAGGGTTAGGGTTAGGGTTAGGGTTAGGGTTAGGGTTAGGGTTAGGGTTAGGGTTAGGGTTAGGGTTAGGGTTAGGGTTAGGGTTAGGGTTAGGGTTAGGGTTAGGGTTAGGGTTAGGGTTAGGGTTAGGGTTAGGGTTAGGGTTAGGGTTAGGGTTAGGGTTAGGGTTAGGGTTAGGGTTAGGGTTAGGGTTAGGGTTAGGGTTAGGGTTAGGGTTAGGGTTAGGGTTAGGGTTAGGGTTAGGGTTAGGGTTAGGGTTAGGGTTAGGGTTAGGGTTAGGGTTAGGGTTAGGGTTAGGGTTAGGGTTAGGGTTAGGGTTAGGGTTAGGGTTAGGGTTAGGGTTAGGGTTAGGGTTAGGGTTAGGGTTAGGGTTAGGGTTAGGGTTAGGGTTAGGGTTAGGGTTAGGGTTAGGGTTAGGGTTAGGGTTAGGGTTAGGGTTAGGGTTAGGGTTAGGGTTAGGGTTAGGGTTAGGGTTAGGGTTAGGGTTAGGGTTAGGGTTAGGGTTAGGGTTAGGGTTAGGGTTAGGGTTAGGGTTAGGGTTAGGGTTAGGGTTAGGGTTAGGGTTAGGGTTAGGGTTAGGGTTAGGGTTAGGGTTAGGGTTAGGGTTAGGGTTAGGGTTAGGGTTAGGGTTAGGGTTAGGGTTAGGGTTAGGGTTAGGGTTAGGGTTAGGGTTAGGGTTAGGGTTAGGGTTAGGGTTAGGGTTAGGGTTAGGGTTAGGGTTAGGGTTAGGGTTAGGGTTAGGGTTAGGGTTAGGGTTAGGGTTAGGGTTAGGGTTAGGGTTAGGGTTAGGGTTAGGGTTAGGGTTAGGGTTAGGGTTAGGGTTAGGGTTAGGGTTAGGGTTAGGGTTAGGGTTAGGGTTAGGGTTAGGGTTAGGGTTAGGGTTAGGGTTAGGGTTAGGGTTAGGGTTAGGGTTAGGGTTAGGGTTAGGGTTAGGGTTAGGGTTAGGGTTAGGGTTAGGGTTAGGGTTAGGGTTAGGGTTAGGGTTAGGGTTAGGGTTAGGGTTAGGGTTAGGGTTAGGGTTAGGGTTAGGGTTAGGGTTAGGGTTAGGGTTAGGGTTAGGGTTAGGGTTAGGGTTAGGGTTAGGGTTAGGGTTAGGGTTAGGGTTAGGGTTAGGGTTAGGGTTAGGGTTAGGGTTAGGGTTAGGGTTAGGGTTAGGGTTAGGGTTAGGGTTAGGGTTAGGGTTAGGGTTAGGGTTAGGGTTAGGGTTAGGGTTAGGGTTAGGGTTAGGGTTAGGGTTAGGGTTAGGGTTAGGGTTGGTTAGGGTTAGGGTTAGGGTTAGGGTTAGGGTTAGGGTTAGGGTTAGGGTTAGGGTTAGGGTTAGGGTTAGGGTTAGGGTTAGGGTTAGGGTTAGGGTTAGGGTTAGGGTTAGGGTTAGGGTTAGGGTTAGGGTTAGGGTTAGGGTTAGGGTTAGGGTTAGGGTTAGGGTTAGGGTTAGGGTTAGGGTTAGGGTTAGGGTTAGGGTTAGGGTTAGGGTTAGGGTTAGGGTTAGGGTTAGGGTTAGGGTTAGGGTTAGGGTTAGGGTTAGGGTTAGGGTTAGGGTTAGGGTTAGGGTTAGGGTTAGGGTTAGGGTTAGGGTTAGGGTTAGGGTTAGGGTTAGGGTTAGGGTTAGGGTTAGGGTTAGGGTTAGGGTTAGGGTTAGGGTTAGGGTTAGGGTTAGGGTTAGGGTTAGGGTTAGGGTTAGGGTTAGGGTTAGGGTTAGGGTTAGGGTTAGGGTTAGGGTTAGGGTTAGGGTTAGGGTTAGGGTTAGGGTTAGGGTTAGGGTTAGGGTTAGGGTTAGGGTTAGGGTTAGGGTTAGGGTTAGGGTTAGGGTTAGGGTTAGGGTTAGGGTTAGGGTTAGGGTTAGGGTTAGGGTTAGGGTTAGGGTTAGGGTTAGGGTTAGGGTTAGGGTTAGGGTTAGGGTTAGGGTTAGGGTTAGGGTTAGGGTTAGGGTTAGGGTTAGGGTTAGGGTTAGGGTTAGGGTTAGGGTTAGGGTTAGGGTTAGGGTTAGGGTTAGGGTTAGGGTTAGGGTTAGGGTTAGGGTTAGGGTTAGGGTTAGGGTTAGGGTTAGGGTTAGGGTTAGGGTTAGGGTTAGGGTTAGGGTTAGGGTTAGGGTTAGGGTTAGGGTTAGGGTTAGGGTTAGGGTTAGGGTTAGGGTTAGGGTTAGGGTTAGGGTTAGGGTTAGGGTTAGGGTTAGGGTTAGGGTTAGGGTTAGGGTTAGGGTTAGGGTTAGGGTTAGGGTTAGGGTTAGGGTTAGGGTTAGGGTTAGGGTTAGGGTTAGGGTTAGGGTTAGGGTTAGGGTTAGGGTTAGGGTTAGGGTTAGGGTTAGGGTTAGGGTTAGGGTTAGGGTTAGGGTTAGGGTTAGGGTTAGGGTTAGGGTTAGGGTTAGGGTTAGGGTTAGGGTTAGGGTTAGGGTTAGGGTTAGGGTTAGGGTTAGGGTTAGGGTTAGGGTTAGGGTTAGGGTTAGGGTTAGGGTTAGGGTTAGGGTTAGGGTTAGGGTTAGGGTTAGGGTTAGGGTTAGGGTTAGGGTTAGGGTTAGGGTTAGGGTTAGGGTTAGGGTTAGGGTTAGGGTTAGGGTTAGGGTTAGGGTTAGGGTTAGGGTTAGGGTTAGGGTTAGGGTTAGGGTTAGGGTTAGGGTTAGGGTTAGGGTTAGGGTTAGGGTTAGGGTTAGGGTTAGGGTTAGGGTTAGGGTTAGGGTTAGGGTTAGGGTTAGGGTTAGGGTTAGGGTTAGGGTTAGGGTTAGGGTTAGGGTTAGGGTTAGGGTTAGGGTTAGGGTTAGGGTTAGGGTTAGGGTTAGGGTTAGGGTTAGGGTTAGGGTTAGGGTTAGGGTTAGGGTTAGGGTTAGGGTTAGGGTTAGGGTTAGGGTTAGGGTTAGGGTTAGGGTTAGGGTTAGGGTTAGGGTTAGGGTTAGGGTTAGGGTTAGGGTTAGGGTTAGGGTTAGGGTTAGGGTTAGGGTTAGGGTTAGGGTTAGGGTTAGGGTTAGGGTTAGGGTTAGGGTTAGGGTTAGGGTTAGGGTTAGGGTTAGGGTTAGGGTTAGGGTTAGGGTTAGGGTTAGGGTTAGGGTTAGGGTTAGGGTTAGGGTTAGGGTTAGGGTTAGGGTTAGGGTTAGGGTTAGGGTTAGGGTTAGGGTTAGGGTTAGGGTTAGGGTTAGGGTTAGGGTTAGGGTTAGGGTTAGGGTTAGGGTTAGGGTTAGGGTTAGGGTTAGGGTTAGGGTTAGGGTTAGGGTTAGGGTTAGGGTTAGGGTTAGGGTTAGGGTTAGGGTTAGGGTTAGGGTTAGGGTTAGGGTTAGGGTTAGGGTTAGGGTTAGGGTTAGGGTTAGGGTTAGGGTTAGGGTTAGGGTTAGGGTTAGGGTTAGGGTTAGGGTTAGGGTTAGGGTTTAGGGTTAGGGTTAGGGTTAGGGTTAGGGTTAGGGTTAGGGTTAGGGTTAGGGTTAGGGTTAGGGTTAGGGTTAGGGTTAGGGTTAGGGTTAGGGTTAGGGTTAGGGTTAGGGTTAGGGTTAGGGTTAGGGGTTAGGGTTAGGGTTAGGGTTAGGGTTAGGGTTAGGGTTAGGGTTAGGGTTAGGGTTAGGGGTTAGGGTTAGGGTTAGGGTTAGGGTTAGGGTTAGGGTTAGGGTTAGGGTTAGGGTTAGGGTTTAGGGTTAGGGTTAGGGTTAGGGTTAGGGTTAGGGTTAGGGTTAGGGTTTAGGGTTAGGGTTAGGGTTAGGGTTAGGGTTAGGGTTAGGGTTAGGGTTAGGGTTAGGGTTAGGGTTAGGGTTAGGGTTAGGGTTAGGGTTAGGGTTAGGGTTAGGGTTAGGGTTAGGGTTAGGGTTAGGGTTAGGGTTAGGGTTAGGGTTAGGGTTAGGGTTAGGGTTAGGGTTAGGGTTAGGGTTAGGGTTAGGGTTAGGGTTAGGGTTAGGGTTAGGGTTAGGGTTAGGGTTAGGGTTAGGGTTAGGGTTAGGGTTAGGGTTAGGGTTAGGGTTAGGGTTAGGGTTAGGGTTAGGGTTAGGGTTAGGGTTAGGGTTAGGGTTAGGGTTAGGGTTAGGGTTAGGGTTAGGGTTAGGGTTAGGGTTAGGGTTAGGGTTAGGGTTAGGGTTAGGGTTAGGGTTAGGGTTAGGGTTAGGGTTAGGGTTAGGGTTAGGGTTAGGGTTAGGGTTAGGGTTAGGGTTAGGGTTAGGGTTAGGGTTAGGGTTAGGGTTAGGGTTAGGGTTAGGGTTAGGGTTAGGGTTAGGGTTAGGGTTAGGGTTAGGGTTAGGGTTAGGGTTAGGGTTAGGGTTAGGGTTAGGGTTAGGGTTAGGGTTAGGGTTAGGGTTAGGGTTAGGGTTAGG